>OW028609.1:0-10000000 GCA_932294325.1 Allophyes oxyacanthae
ACCTAACCTAACCCTAACCTAACCTAACCTACTAACCTAACCTAACCTAACCTAACCTAACCTAACCTAACCTAACCTAACCTAACCTAACCTAACCTAACCTAACCTAACCTAACCTAACCTAACCTAACCTAACCTAACCTAACCTAACCTAACCTAACCTAACCTAACCTAACCTAACCTAACCTAACCTAACCTAACCTAACCTAACCTAACCTACCTAACCTAACCTAACCTAACCTAACCTAACCTAACTACCTAACCTAACCTAACCTAACCTAACCTAACCTAACCTAACCTAACCTAACCTAACCTAACCTAACCTAACCTAACCTAACCTAACCTAACCTAACCTAACCTAACCTAACCTAACCTAACCTAACCTAACCTAACCTAACCTAACCTAACCTAACCTAACCTAACCTAACCTAACCTAACCTAACCTAACCTAACCTAACCTAACCTAACCTAACCTAACCTAACCTAACCTAACCTAACCTAACCTAACCTAACCTAACCTAACCTAACCTAACCTAACCTAACCTAACCTAACCTAACCTAACCTAACCTAACCTAACCTAACCTAACCTAACCTAACCTAACCTAACCTAACCTAACCTAACCTAACCTAACCTAACCTAACCTAACCTAACCTAACCTAACCTAACCTAACCTAACCTAACCTAACCTAACCTAACCTAACCTAACCTAACCTAACCTAACCTAACCTAACCTAACCTAACCTAACCTAACCTAACCTAACCTAACCTAACCTAACCTAACCTAACCTAACCTAACCTAACCTAACCTAACCTAACCTAACCTAACCTAACCTAACCTAACCTAACCTAACCTAACCTAACCTAACCTAACCTAACCTAACCTAACCTAACCTAACCTAACCTAACCTAACCTAACCTAACCTAACCTAACCTAACCTAACCTAACCTAACCTAACCTAACCTAACCTAACCTAACCTAACCTAACCTAACCTAACCTAACCTAACCTAACCTAACCTAACCTAACCTAACCTAACCTAACCTAACCTAACCTAACCTAACCTAACCTAACCTAACCTAACCTAACCTAACCTAACCTAACCTAACCTAACCTAACCTAACCTAACCTAACCTAACCTAACCTAACCTAACCTAACCTAACCTAACCTAACCTAACCTAACCTAACCTAACCTAACCTAACCTAACCTAACCTAACCTAACCTAACCTAACCTAACCTAACCTAACCTAACCTAACCTAACCTAACCTAACCTAACCTAACCTAACCTAACCTAACCTAACCTAACCTAACCTAACCTAACCTAACCTAACCTAACCTAACCTAACCTAACCTAACCTAACCTAACCTAACCTAACCTAACCTAACCTAACCTAACCTAACCTAACCTAACCTAACCTAACCTAACCTAACCTAACCTAACCTAACCTAACCTAACCTAACCTAACCTAACCTAACCTAACCTAACCTAACCTAACCTAACCTAACCTAACCTAACCTAACCTAACCTAACCTAACCTAACCTAACCTAACCTAACCTAACCTAACCTAACCTAACCTAACCTAACCTAACCTAACCTAACCTAACCTAACCTAACCTAACCTAACCTAACCTAACCTAACCTAACCTAACCTAACCTAACCTAACCTAACCTAACCTAACCTAACCTAACCTAACCTAACCTAACCTAACCTAACCTAACCTAACCTAACCTAACCTAACCTAACCTAACCTAACCTAACCTAACCTAACCTAACCTAACCTAACCTAACCTAACCTAACCTAACCTAACCTAACCTAACCTAACCTAACCTAACCTAACCTAACCTAACCTAACCTAACCTAACCTAACCTAACCTAACCTAACCTAACCTAACCTAACCTAACCTAACCTAACCTAACCTAACCTAACCTAACCTAACCTAACCTAACCTAACCTAACCTAACCTAACCTAACCTAACCTAACCTAACCTAACCTAACCTAACCTAACCTAACCTAACCTAACCTAACCTAACCTAACCTAACCTAACCTAACCTAACCTAACCTAACCTAACCTAACCTAACCTAACCTAACCTAACCTAACCTAACCTAACCTAACCTAACCTAACCTAACCTAACCTAACCTAACCTAACCTAACCTAACCTAACCTAACCTAACCTAACCTAACCTAACCTAACCTAACCTAACCTAACCTAACCTAACCTAACCTAACCTAACCTAACCTAACCTAACCTAACCTAACCTAACCTAACCTAACCTAACCTAACCTAACCTAACCTAACCTAACCTAACCTAACCTAACCTAACCTAACCTAACCTAACCTAACCTAACCTAACCTAACCTAACCTAACCTAACCTAACCTAACCTAACCTAACCTAACCTAACCTAACCTAACCTAACCTAACCTAACCTAACCTAACCTAACCTAACCTAACCTAACCTAACCTAACCTAACCTAACCTAACCTAACCTAACCTAACCTAACCTAACCTAACCTAACCTAACCTAACCTAACCTAACCTAACCTAACCTAACCTAACCTAACCTAACCTAACCTAACCTAACCTAACCTAACCTAACCTAACCTAACCTAACCTAACCTAACCTAACCTAACCTAACCTAACCTAACCTAACCTAACCTAACCTAACCTAACCTAACCTAACCTAACCTAACCTAACCTAACCTAACCTAACCTAACCTAACCTAACCTAACCTAACCTAACCTAACCTAACCTAACCTAACCTAACCTAACCTAACCTAACCTAACCTAACCTAACCTAACCTAACCTAACCTAACCTAACCTAACCTAACCTAACCTAACCTAACCTAACCTAACCTAACCTAACCTAACCTAACCTAACCTAACCTAACCTAACCTAACCTAACCTAACCTAACCTAACCTAACCTAACCTAACCTAACCTAACCTAACCTAACCTAACCTAACCTAACCTAACCTAACCTAACCTAACCTAACCTAACCTAACCTAACCTAACCTAACCTAACCTAACCTAACCTAACCTAACCTAACCTAACCTAACCTAACCTAACCTAACCTAACCTAACCTAACCTAACCTAACCTAACCTAACCTAACCTAACCTAACCTAACCTAACCTAACCTAACCTAACCTAACCTAACCTAACCTAACCTAACCTAACCTAACCTAACCTAACCTAACCTAACCTAACCTAACCTAACCTAACCTAACCTAACCTAACCTAACCTAACCTAACCTAACCTAACCTAACCTAACCTAACCTAACCTAACCTAACCTAACCTAACCTAACCTAACCTAACCTAACCTAACCTAACCTAACCTAACCTAACCTAACCTAACCTAACCTAACCTAACCTAACCTAACCTAACCTAACCTAACCTAACCTAACCTAACCTAACCTAACCTAACCTAACCTAACCTAACCTAACCTAACCTAACCTAACCTAACCTAACCTAACCTAACCTAACCTAACCTAACCTAACCTAACCTAACCTAACCTAACCTAACCTAACCTAACCTAACCTAACCTAACCTAACCTAACCTAACCTAACCTAACCTAACCTAACCTAACCTAACCTAACCTAACCTAACCTAACCTAACCTAACCTAACCTAACCTAACCTAACCTAACCTAACCTAACCTAACCTAACCTAACCTAACCTAACCTAACCTAACCTAACCTAACCTAACCTAACCTAACCTAACCTAACCTAACCTAACCTAACCTAACCTAACCTAACCTAACCTAACCTAACCTAACCTAACCTAACCTAACCTAACCTAACCTAACCTAACCTAACCTAACCTAACCTAACCTAACCTAACCTAACCTAACCTAACCTAACCTAACCTAACCTAACCTAACCTAACCTAACCTAACCTAACCTAACCTAACCTAACCTAACCTAACCTAACCTAACCTAACCTAACCTAACCTAACCTAACCTAACCTAACCTAACCTAACCTAACCTAACCTAACCTAACCTAACCTAACCTAACCTAACCTAACCTAACCTAACCTAACCTAACCTAACCTAACCTAACCTAACCTAACCTAACCTAACCTAACCTAACCTAACCTAACCTAACCTAACCTAACCTAACCTAACCTAACCTAACCTAACCTAACCTAACCTAACCTAACCTAACCTAACCTAACCTAACCTAACCTAACCTAACCTAACCTAACCTAACCTAACCTAACCTAACCTAACCTAACCTAACCTAACCTAACCTAACCTAACCTAACCTAACCTAACCTAACCTAACCTAACCTAACCTAACCTAACCTAACCTAACCTAACCTAACCTAACCTAACCTAACCTAACCTAACCTAACCTAACCTAACCTAACCTAACCTAACCTAACCTAACCTAACCTAACCTAACCTAACCTAACCTAACCTAACCTAACCTAACCTAACCTAACCTAACCTAACCTAACCTAACCTAACCTAACCTAACCTAACCTAACCTAACCTAACCTAACCTAACCTAACCTAACCTAACCTAACCTAACCTAACCTAACCTAACCTAACCTAACCTAACCTAACCTAACCTAACCTAACCTAACCTAACCTAACCTAACCTAACCTAACCTAACCTAACCTAACCTAACCTAACCTAACCTAACCTAACCTAACCTAACCTAACCTAACCTAACCTAACCTAACCTAACCTAACCTAACCTAACCTAACCTAACCTAACCTAACCTAACCTAACCTAACCTAACCTAACCTAACCTAACCTAACCTAACCTAACCTAACCTAACCTAACCTAACCTAACCTAACCTAACCTAACCTAACCTAACCTAACCTAACCTAACCTAACCTAACCTAACCTAACCTAACCTAACCTAACCTAACCTAACCTAACCTAACCTAACCTAACCTAACCTAACCTAACCTAACCTAACCTAACCTAACCTAACCTAACCTAACCTAACCTAACCTAACCTAACCTAACCTAACCTAACCTAACCTAACCTAACCTAACCTAACCTAACCTAACCTAACCTAACCTAACCTAACCTAACCTAACCTAACCTAACCTAACCTAACCTAACCTAACCTAACCTAACCTAACCTAACCTAACCTAACCTAACCTAACCTAACCTAACCTAACCTAACCTAACCTAACCTAACCTAACCTAACCTAACCTAACCTAACCTAACCTAACCTAACCTAACCTAACCTAACCTAACCTAACCTAACCTAACCTAACCTAACCTAACCTAACCTAACCTAACCTAACCTAACCTAACCTAACCTAACCTAACCTAACCTAACCTAACCTAACCTAACCTAACCTAACCTAACCTAACCTAACCTAACCTAACCTAACCTAACCTAACCTAACCTAACCTAACCTAACCTAACCTAACCTAACCTAACCTAACCTAACCTAACCTAACCTAACCTAACCTAACCTAACCTAACCTAACCTAACCTAACCTAACCTAACCTAACCTAACCTAACCTAACCTAACCTAACCTAACCTAACCTAACCTAACCTAACCTAACCTAACCTAACCTAACCTAACCTAACCTAACCTAACCTAACCTAACCTAACCTAACCTAACCTAACCTAACCTAACCTAACCTAACCTAACCTAACCTAACCTAACCTAACCTAACCTAACCTAACCTAACCTAACCTAACCTAACCTAACCTAACCTAACCTAACCTAACCTAACCTAACCTAACCTAACCTAACCTAACCTAACCTAACCTAACCTAACCTAACCTAACCTAACCTAACCTAACCTAACCTAACCTAACCTAACCTAACCTAACCTAACCTAACCTAACCTAACCTAACCTAACCTAACCTAACCTAACCTAACCTAACCTAACCTAACCTAACCTAACCTAACCTAACCTAACCTAACCTAACCTAACCTAACCTAACCTAACCTAACCTAACCTAACCTAACCTAACCTAACCTAACCTAACCTAACCTAACCTAACCTAACCTAACCTAACCTAACCTAACCTAACCTAACCTAACCTAACCTAACCTAACCTAACCTAACCTAACCTAACCTAACCTAACCTAACCTAACCTAACCTAACCTAACCTAACCTAACCTAACCTAACCTAACCTAACCTAACCTAACCTAACCTAACCTAACCTAACCTAACCTAACCTAACCTAACCTAACCTAACCTAACCTAACCTAACCTAACCTAACCTAACCTAACCTAACCTAACCTAACCTAACCTAACCTAACCTAACCTAACCTAACCTAACCTAACCTAACCTAACCTAACCTAACCTAACCTAACCTAACCTAACCTAACCTAACCTAACCTAACCTAACCTAACCTAACCTAACCTAACCTAACCTAACCTAACCTAACCTAACCTAACCTAACCTAACCTAACCTAACCTAACCTAACCTAACCTAACCTAACCTAACCTAACCTAACCTAACCTAACCTAACCTAACCTAACCTAACCTAACCTAACCTAACCTAACCTAACCTAACCTAACCTAACCTAACCTAACCTAACCTAACCTAACCTAACCTAACCTAACCTAACCTAACCTAACCTAACCTAACCTAACCTAACCTAACCTAACCTAACCTAACCTAACCTAACCTAACCTAACCTAACCTAACCTAACCTAACCTAACCTAACCTAACCTAACCTAACCTAACCTAACCTAACCTAACCTAACCTAACCTAACCTAACCTAACCTAACCTAACCTAACCTAACCTAACCTAACCTAACCTAACCTAACCTAACCTAACCTAACCTAACCTAACCTAACCTAACCTAACCTAACCTAACCTAACCTAACCTAACCTAACCTAACCTAACCTAACCTAACCTAACCTAACCTAACCTAACCTAACCTAACCTAACCTAACCTAACCTAACCTAACCTAACCTAACCTAACCTAACCTAACCTAACCTAACCTAACCTAACCTAACCTAACCTAACCTAACCTAACCTAACCTAACCTAACCTAACCTAACCTAACCTAACCTAACCTAACCTAACCTAACCTAACCTAACCTAACCTAACCTAACCTAACCTAACCTAACCTAACCTAACCTAACCTAACCTAACCTAACCTAACCTAACCTAACCTAACCTAACCTAACCTAACCTAACCTAACCTAACCTAACCTAACCTAACCTAACCTAACCTAACCTAACCTAACCTAACCTAACCTAACCTAACCTAACCTAACCTAACCTAACCTAACCTAACCTAACCTAACCTAACCTAACCTAACCTAACCTAACCTAACCTAACCTAACCTAACCTAACCTAACCTAACCTAACCTAACCTAACCTAACCTAACCTAACCTAACCTAACCTAACCTAACCTAACCTAACCTAACCTAACCTAACCTAACCTAACCTAACCTAACCTAACCTAACCTAACCTAACCTAACCTAACCTAACCTAACCTAACCTAACCTAACCTAACCTAACCTAACCTAACCTAACCTAACCTAACCTAACCTAACCTAACCTAACCTAACCTAACCTAACCTAACCTAACCTAACCTAACCTAACCTAACCTAACCTAACCTAACCTAACCTAACCTAACCTGAGCTAACCTAACCTGAGCTAACCTAACCTGAGCTAACCTAACCTGAGCTAACCTAACCTGAGCTAACCTAACCTGAGCTAACCTAACCTGAGCTAACCTAACCTGAGCTAACCTAACCTGAGCTAACCTAACCTGAGCTAACCTAACCTGAGCTAACCTAACCTGAGCTAACCTAACCTGAGCTAACCTAACCTGAGCTAACCTAACCTGAGCTAACCTAACCTGAGCTAACCTAACCTGAGCTAACCTAACCTGAGCTAACCTAACCTGAGCTAACCTAACCTGAGCTAACCTAACCTGAGCTAACCTAACCTGAGCTAACCTAACCTGAGCTAACCTAACCTGAGCTAACCTAACCTGAGCTAACCTAACCTGAGCTAACCTAACCTGAGCTAACCTAACCTGAGCTAACCTAACCTGAGCTAACCTAACCTGAGCTAACCTAACCTGAGCTAACCTAACCTGAGCTAACCTAACCTGAGCTAACCTAACCTGAGCTAACCTAACCTGAGCTAACCTAACCTGAGCTAACCTAACCTGAGCTAACCTAACCTGAGCTAACCTAACCTGAGCTAACCTAACCTGAGCTAACCTAACCTGAGCTAACCTAACCTGAGCTAACCTAACCTGAGCTAACCTAACCTGAGCTAACCTAACCTGAGCTAACCTAACCTTATTATACATAAAAAAGTGATGGACTCACTTAGATCTTAAGTTAGATGTAGTGTGTCACATTGTCTCCAATCCGGAGTACCACAATAACTATGTTAAGAATTTCTGCAAACAAAGAATAAACAACAAAAAAGAGCACGGACCTAGTGTCTGTGGAAACGCATTTTATTAAAAAAAAAAAAAAAAAAAAACCTGAGCTAACCTAACCTGGGCTTACCCAGTTAATGGGCTAATACAGTTATGACGGGGCACGGTGGGTTTTCAGAATACTTGACCAAGTGTAAGGAAGACCCATCGTGCATCTGTGAACCGGGTGCGACGGAGGACGTGAGCCACATCCTGTTCAGATGCCCCGCAAATGCCAGCGAAAGACATGACGTTGAGCAGGAACTGGGTGCCACGCTGACAGCTCATAATATCCTCGAACTAATAATTGACAAGAAAAGTCGAAATAGGATAATAAATTATTGTATACACGTAGCAACTAAAGCAATTAATAGAAACAAGTAGATAGATAAGTTATGCTGAATTGTATATTTAAGTATATATAAAACTTAGCATAGAATAATATGAAAAAAAAAAAAAAAAGTGTATATGTACAATAAGAAAAATAATAAATAAGTAAATATTTGCCGTAGACACCTTTAAGTGAGTATGTAAAAGAATGTCAACTACTTTAAGACTAGCTGTCAAGATAGATAGATATACTGCAAGACAACATAATTTAGAGTAGGTACAATTAAAATTAAAATAAAGATATAAAAGGTCTCTAATTATGTTAGAGGTACCATCCCGCAAAGCAATGCCCTGTGAAGGCGGGTGATAGCAAATAAAAAAAAAAAAAAAAAAAAAAACCTGGGCTAACCTAACCTGAGTTATCTATGAAATGAATAAATAAAAATTAAAATCCGTTACCAGGAGTGAATAATGAAAAATTTAGGAACCGCTGCAGTATAGATAACTACATAACCGCTGTGTTAATTGGCTATGATTTTCTGCAATCTCGAGGCACTTCTCTAGCTTTAAGATTTAGCGGGATATTTTTCGGCCTCTCTCTTACAATATACTTAATAATTTTATATTTAAAAAAAATCCGTGAATTCAGTGATGATTTATTTGGCAATATAATCGCTTAAGTATTGACAAGTATGTCAGTTTAACACATGTGTATGCGTAGGCATATTAGCGATGTTGCCGGGCGATGCGGCGCGTGCGGCAGGAGGGCCGCGCGACACGGGCGAGGTGCGCGCTGCGCGGTCGAGTGCACGGTTGAGGCGCTCGATGTGTCGCAGCTGCCGCAGTACGAGTCGCACGTGCGAGTCCCGCAACGCGCGCACGCCGCCTAGCCACTCGTCTGCACTATCTGCCCGATCTATAGAACACAATATGACGATTGAACGTAATATAATAACATTTTCATTGCTTACCAATGTCCAATGTGCAAACTCCTCACCCATTCCCTCCTTTTATAGCAATACAAAGTTCGTCGGAAAGAGTAATAATAATAATACTCGCCTATTAATTTCGTCAAGTAATATTGGATTACCAATTATTATGGAATTGTTGTATTAAAATAAATAAGACCTTTTTATTGGCTTGGCTATGGACTCTATAATAGTTCTTTTATCTTTTTCTGTTTGTTCGTTTCCTTGGTAATCTATTCATTAAAGCTGCTACTACATTCAATATACTTTTATTGAATCCTTATTAAAATAACAGGTTATGGGCCCAGACCACCTAGAAAAAGTGTTTCCAAATTTTATTGTTAGTAGCAGCTCAGTAAACTCGTAAACTCGTAAAAAAAGTGCCAACTGGTGTCGTGCAAACTCTTTATCAGTCTTGTCTCTATAATGTCCTCAAATAATACGATGGCACTGATTGAGAAACTGACAGGAAGAGACAATTATCCTACGTGGAAATTTGCTGTGCAGACATATCTTGAACACGAAGAATTATGGAGTTGTGTCACGTCAGTCGAAAAATTCGATGTTAAACTCGATACGAAAGCAAAATCTAAAATTATACTGCTTGTGCACCCAGTCAATTATGTGCACATACAAGAGGCTAAAACAGCGAAAGAGGTATGGGATAATTTGGCTAAAGCTTTCGATGATAAAGGACTGACACGTCGAGTTGGATTGTTAAGAGATCTGATCACCACAACGCTAGATAGTTGCCAGAATATTGAGGATTATGTTCATCAGATAATGACAACGGCTCATAAATTGAGAAACATTGGTTTCAGTGTAAACGATGAATGGCTAGGAACCTTGCTACTGTCCGGTTTACCTGAAGTATACCAACCGATGATTATGGCCCTAGAGAGCTCCGGTGTGGCTATCACAGCTGATTCTGTGATTTTATAAATTATTTGCATGTCTTGTATTGAAGGAAAACAAACAAGAAATCCGTTTCCTTCAGTGGGTTCCCGAGCAAAAAGTAAGCTAGAACTTATTCACTCAGACGTGTGTGGACCGATGGAGGTTGAATCATTTGGTAAGGCCCGCTATTTTGTCACCTTCATCGATGATTTTACAAGGAAAGTATTTGTTTACTTATTAAATAAAAAGTTGGATGTTGGATGTCTTTGAAAAATTCAAAGAATTTAAAGCTTCTGTTGAAAACCAACTTAATGTGAGTATAAAGACTCTCCGTACCGATAATGGTAAAGAATATTTAAGTAATGAATTTAAAAACTTTCTCAAAAGATCAGGGATCACACATCAAACATCCACACCTTACACGCCCCAGCAAAACGGATTAGCAGAAAGAATGAACCGTACATTGCTAGATAGAGCTCGGTCTATGTTAATTAATGCTAAATTGCAGAAGCAGTATTGGGGAGAGGCTGTGATAACTGCAGCTTATATCACAAACCGCTGTCCAACCAGAGCAATAGCGTTCTCTACTCCCGAAGAAATGTGGACAGGAAAGAAGCCGAACATTACTCATATGAAAATCTTTGGTTGTGAAGCAATGGTACATACCCCAAAAGAGAAAACTAAGAAGCTGGACTCGAGGTCAAATAAAATGATATTTGTGGGCTACAGTGAGCAGACAAAGGGATACAGGTTACTAGATCCGAAAACTAGAAAAGTTTTAATCAGTAAGGATGTGATCTTTCTGGAGAATTCAGTTGTAAGACATTATGCAATGTTACCATTATCAGAGACAGTATCAGAACCTGTGGAAGTTGAATATGAATCTGAAAATAGTTGTAATGAAAATGAGCCTGAAACAAGTTACGACTCATGTAACTCGGGTGAGGTATCTGTCTATGAACCTGAAGAAACTATAGATTTATCAGAAGCACATAGAAGTATTATGACAAGATCCAAAACTAAAATGAATAAAGATGAAGTTAATACTTACCTGAGCTGAAAGCACATGCAGAAAATAAGACGTGGGAATTGTAGAAAAAAAAAAAAAAAAGGAGTGCGGGTAATTGGTTGCAAATGGTCTTTAAAATTAAAGATCAACCATCTGGTCCGCTATACAAGTCAAGGCTGTGTGCCAAGGGATATGCACAACTGAAAGGCATTGACTACTTTGAAACGTTCTCGCCAACTGTAAGATATGATTCTGTGCGTGTTTTACTTTCAGAAGCTGCTCAACATAATCTAGAAATGGTTCAGTTTGATGTTAAAACAGCATTTTTATATGGAGATGTAAAAGAGGACATCTACATGACACCCCAGAAGGTTTGGATGCTCAGCCGAATCTGGTATGTAAACTTAATCGTTCACTTTATGGTCTGAAACAAGCACCAAGGTGCTGGAACGACAAGTTTGATAGTCTACTGAAGAAATTTGGTTTTAAAAGCAGTCATGCAGATAGATGTGTTTACATTGGAAATATGAACAGTAAAAATGTCTGTAAATCACTGTGAACAGTAAAAATCTCTGGAATGTCGTGAAGAAAATAATGAAATACCTAAAGGCAACTAAGGATTATGGCCTATGTTATACATCATCACAACAGAATCTACTTGAGGCTTATTGTGATGCAGACTATGCAAAAGACGCTATCACACGTAGGTCTTTGACTGGTTATGTATTTATAAAAAATGGAGCTGCAGTAACTTGGTCAACGCAACGCCAACAGAGTGTTGCTTTATCTACCACTGAAGCAGAGTTTATGTCTGCATGTTCTGCAACAAAAGAAGCTCTGTGGTTGAAACGACTATTGAGCGACATAGGCGCATTTAAACAGAATTTGGTGTTTAAATATAGATAATCAAAGTGCAATATGTTTAATAAAAAATGTGAGTTATCAGAAACGATACAAACATATTGATGTAAAGTATAACTTTATAAAACAAAAATTTGAAGAAAAACAAATAGACTTAAAATATGTGTGTACAAAAGAACAATTTGCTGATATTTTTACTAAGTCTTTGTCTAGAGATAAGTTCCAAAATCTTAGAAATAAAATAGGTGTTGTGAACTCAAATTGATTATATTTTTTAAGTCTATTATATTATGGCTGTGTAAGTTGAATTTTTGATTGCATTTAATTGTACAATTTATACGAAAGGTCTTAATTTGGTGGGAGTGTTGTATTAAAATAAATAAGACCTTTTTATTGGCTTGGCTATGGACTCTATAATAGTTCTTTTATCTTTTTCTGTTTGTTCGTTTCCTTGGTAATCTATTCATTAAAGCTGCTACTACATTCAATATACTTTTATTGAATCCTTATTAAAATAACAGGAATAACATATTCTTTTCGCGAAAACGGTTTAGTCTCATAGTATTTTTTTTTTTCATAATGATTAGAATCAAAATCTGAGAATCAAAATTTGTTGATGAGTACAGAAAGGGAGTAGCTTTCGGCTGTACATACCTACCCTTTCCGACTAACCGTGTATACTCTTTCCGACGAAATCCGTGTAATGCCGTATTATACTTTCCGGTGACATATTAAGATTTTAAAGACTAACCTTGGACACCATCGTCGCTACGAACAATCCTGCACAGAATAAAAGGACCACATCATTTATGTTGCATAAACTATAAGTAGATACTTACTTACATAAGAGGCCTATTACATTTCGACCGTGATTTTTGCGTTAAATGAGCAAAGGACATTGCTCAAATCGTCCTCTGATTCGATAAGCATGTGACTTGATATAGTTCGAGTCACATGCTTATCGAATCAGAGGACGACATAGTTTTTTTTATGGTGCAACGTACAGTTTTTAGAATCCAACGGATATCTTATATTTTTTTTACCATTTTAAAGAGTAGGTAATGTTGTTGATTATAACAATATCCGGCTCCATACATTAGGATTTCCATTTTTTGACACAGTTCAAGTCAAGAACCTTATACATAGAACTGGACGGTGCGTCTAGAAGAAAACAGTGAAAACCAAATAAATGGCCTTGAAATAAGTCAGTTATTTTTTGCATCTCTTTCATCAGGGTGACAAAGATTTTTATTTGCGTTGGGATATTATTAGGAATTAAGCAAGTAGAAATTATTCATAATTGAGCACGTATTTGTTTGCTAATAGTTAGGTACCAAAACAATAACCATAAGTACCAAATAGGTAGGTACTAAATTCTGGTGAACCCATGGTGAAGATTTAACGTGTCATCACTTGGTCCAAAGTTGCGGGTTGATTTATGGATAAATTAAACTTTAAAATAAGTAAAAACTAACTTCATAAAACTAATAAGTGCCTAGCTAAGGTGCATTGAAGGATTAAAGGTCCCTACTTCAGAAGCTGTTAAGTTTTTAAAGAAAATATTTTATACTTTTTAGCACGGTTTATTTTATTTTTCTATTTTGAGTGGCATAAATAATACATAAATATGCAACTACAGTAATCGCGACTAATTTGCTGATATCCATTGAGGAGTTCCATCGTCTTTCTCCGAAAGTCTTCATCAGATCTTCACCAAATTTTAGTCGGTTTAGCCTTATGTCATAGTGCTCCGCTTTATAGTGTAGGCAACAATTTTTTGCAGATTTATAGAAGTTTCCTTTCAAAGGTATGTTGGACCACCATACCACCATCTACGCCTTTTCTCTGGATCGCTTGGAAAACTGAAACAAATGCAATCGTGTTTTCAATCATCTAAGAAAGTCCACTGATGTTAGCAATCAATGATCAGGTTTGACCAAGAAAACTTCTGAAGATTTTGAATTCCAGTTGGACTTTGTAGCTCATTACACAACCACGAAAAATCATATCACGTTAAATTCCGCCTCAAGCAATCATTTATGGTCACTCTACTCTTCTTTGTTTACTAACATTTTATCTTGACGACCAATCTAATAATGCGACTGATTCCTTAGTTATATGCGATATAACCACATAAATAACTAAATGGTGACATTTCACAATGAGAGAAACGTTTTTCACACAGTTTTAAATAAAAATATAGGCAGATCTTTCTAAAACTGCGTAAAAATATGTACAAATTGGCGTAATTTTTAATATGGCATCAGCGTACTTACCTATGAAAAATAACGTTTGATGTTGGGTTCCAAACACTTCCACAATCTTTAAATATACGATACATGATTAAGCACTGATAAATAATTAGTATATCCTTAGAAATCGCCTAGCAAACACTCGAAGTGGAAGAAAGTTGACAATGTTGACATGTCATAATTATGTCATTGAAATTATTATTTTTACAGACCATCAGTCTTACCAGCCTAGGAATGCATTCATAAAATTGGGGTAAACTTAAATATCATAAAATAATTATTTCAATCAACACATCCTTTTTATAGGCAGAAAAAATTAAAGATGACTTTAAAAATACTAGAAGCTTTTAAAATAGTTTCTGGATACCAAATGGCCCTCAACATAAACATTCCTATCTATTTGTGCACAACTATCTTGAAAACTTTTACTTTACTCTGGTAACTTTCAAATTAAATATTCATATTCATATTCTTTATTTGCATTCCACAATGTACATAAGGTGGTAAAAATAAAATTTGGTAGGTTACAATCATGGACCCTGTAGGGCACAGCAAAATATAGGAGAGGAATATGATACTTATGTTTACTACTGTTGTATATATAGGAAGATGGTACTTATGTTTACTTATTGCTTTAATTTATTAATAAATATGGATAGCATATTTTAATTTTTAATTTATTAATAATATTCCCTAATATGTATTTAGTTTATTATAAATTATTATTAACTAATAGTTATGGAATTTAATGTATTTTTATTTTATTTTTTATATCTATTTATTTATTACGTTTTATTATTACTGTTGTATTATTTATAGTATTATTCATTTAATTTAATTGGAAATGTTTGTTTATTGTTTATATATTCATTAATCGTGTAATAGGCTTTTTTTAATAAGTATTTGTTTTATTTTGTTTGTAAATATTGTTTCGCTGTTTTCTGTTTTTATTGATTCTGGTATTTTATTATAAATTTTTATACACATTACATAGGGGCTGTTGGAGTGTAGCGTTATGCGGGAAGATGGTAGCATTAGCATATTTTTATGCCTTAATGATCGGCCAGTATGTTTATCTTCGCGTCTTGTAAAGAATGATTTATACCTATTTCCTAACAAATTTCAAAAATGTATATGCATGGAAGGGCGAGTATTTTATGTTTTATGAAGAAAGGTTTTCAGCTATCAGTCTGATTTATGTTTGTGAGTATACGGATTAATTTCTTTTATAAAATAAATAGTGTAGGAGCATCGGTACTGTTTCCCCACATGATTACGCCGTAGCTGAGCCACGCGTGAGCATAGCATGTAAATGGAAGTTTCACTTCAAAACTTGGTCACCCTGATGAAAGAGATGCAAAATATAACTGATTTATTTCAAGGCCATTTATTTGGTTTTCACTGTTTTCTTCTAGACGCAAAATCCAGGTCTATCTAATATAATATTCTTGGTTCAAGTGTAACCTAGGGTTGCCAACTTTTTTCAGCCTAAATAATTTAGTATATTTGAACATTGCACCCGTATAATAAAGTGAGAACAATCGCGAAAGCGACTGCGCAAGCCTGGTTTCACCCATCGGCCTCATCAGCGACCTTGGCACAGCATACTACACTTCGGCCGGTCAACTAGCAGAGCCCTTCTCTCCTGGTCGACGCAGCAGCCAGCCACTACGCTTCACTGCGCTACCACGACTCACTGAGGACTTCGCAGCATCACCGCACTCAGTTCCGACTCACTGTGAACTATGCGGCACTCAGTTCCGACTGACTGGAACTAGCACTGGCCCTGGCAAGCACCCTCAAGACTCATCAGTATCGACCTCCGGTCTGGGGGTAGTGATGTAGCGACATCTATCGCCACATAGAATAACTACTTAGCAAGGCAACTTGGCGCGAAAATATGAATTGACCAACCAGATTACGAGGCCTGCATCGCGCAAGGAAAAAGATAATCGTATCTAACACATATACAACTGTCCGACATCAACCGTCGGGCTTCGGCCCGCCAGGCAATATCACCTCGCCTGGTCGCAGGATCCTCCCTTTTCAATGGAGGAACACCATACCTCATTCCTCCACATGGGTTGCGACTGCGCACTGTTGCTGTTGTTGCAGAACCATAGCTTGTTGTGCCCATGTAATGAACATAATAATATGGTACTTAAGTTACGCAAGGTAACGTCATGCCCCCTGCATCTTTTTTTGGATGTTTTGATAGAAAATAAAGACGATTAAAAACTTGATATTTCCTATACAAATGTTTCATGTTTCTCATTCAAATACCTACTTGCCGCTCCTGTCCTTATCATCGGGTAGGCTTAGGTACGTCCAAGATACTATTATTATGATAAAATAAAAAGAAGACAGTATAATTATTATAGATTTATACAAACATGATTTTTTTATTCCACCTACTTACTGTAACAACATGATCTCACACAGGCTGCTTAATAACGTATGGGGTGCGCGATAAATGCGGGATAAAAAGTGAAGCATACCCGGAGCTGTGCGCCTGCGTCGCGACGTGGTGGCGCACGTGCACGCAGCGCGCGCCCGCGGCGCTCGCCGCGCTGCCCAGGCTGCCCGTGCTCCCCGCGCCCCAGACCACCCGCTTGGACGGCGATCTGCCCCTGTACAATATCAACTTTATTAATTAATATAAAGAGCACGGTAACACATGATAGCGTCGCGCCTGTATTCCCCTAAGGGTTACACACAAGTATACTGGTGTATACCCGCTGGAAGAAAGGAGCCCCAACTTATGATCAATAAAAAAATTACAAGGTAGCTCGAAGTTTATTTTGTCCCGACCATATTGAAGTCTAGCACGAGATTCGATATTCATTAGATACCATTATAGTTACGCGGTATAGGTATTATAGGTACTTATAAAGTAGTACCTATCTACATAGTGATGTTGGACTTATATTTCAAGTTGTGGTTTTACGGGCACGCCGCAATCGCGGCGGTAAGACCCCTCTTTGAGGAGTGGCTGGATCGGCGGCACGGCGTCCTGACCTACCGCATGACACAGGTCCTCACCGGACACGGAAGTTTCGGGAGGTACCTGTGTCTGATGAGGAAGGCAGAAACGCCTGGGTGTCACCACTGCGAGGATCGCCCTGAGGACACAGTAGAGCATACGGTGCAAGACTGCCCCGCTTGGGCAGAGCACCGACGTGTCCTCAGGGCGGCGATAGGCGGAGACCTCTCGCGCCCGGCATTGGTCGAGGCCATGCTGCGGGGCGAGACGGAGTGGGAAGCGGTCGCCTCCTTCTGCGAAGCAGTCATGCTATCGAAGGAGGAGGCGGGCCGCGTGAGGGAGAGGATGGCGTCCTCCCTCCAGCCCAGCCGCAGTGGTAGTCGCCCATGGCGTCGGGCGCCGGCCGACGATCTCCGGCCACCATAGGCGCGGGCATGCGGACAGCGAGTAAAGAGCAACTCGCTGTCCGACCATGGACCATGCCCGGGTCGACGGCGCGTTGTGTTCCACGCGCGCCTCAAAGAACGTCAGCAAGATGACGGGGCCCCCCTGTAGAGGGCCGAAGCCTGCCGGGGTCGCGGGAGTTATCTCATTACCGTGACCCCGGAACGTATTTCACCCCAGGCTATTGAAGGAACGCTGTGGATTTTAGTCAGTACAAGTGACAGTCCCTCCCGCCCTGCCCGGGGTGGGAGGACACATTTGATGATTTTACCATGCTAAAAAAAAAAAAAAAAAAAAACGTTGTGGTTTTAAAGGTTAGCCAGCTGGCTCAGCTGGGTGGGTGGTCCTACTACAATATTGGCTGTTATACTCAGGAGTAATAGAATTGATTAACGTTAGTGATCTATTCCACATGGGCGCCATCAGCGCCTAAACGCTGGGAGAAATAATGAAAAATAAACATGTTCCTGTTCTACATTTGTGTACCTAACAGTAATTGATTTTTAAAACTAGTATTTTATAATAAGTTCAATTGATTTTATAGTTAAAACAATATTTAAATTAATATTTTATAGTTATAACAATATTTATATACTCCTCGAGATCTAAGAAGTCCCTTTTGACAGATTTAAAGAACGATAGAATGTAACTTGACAATGTTACTAATAGGCTGTGAATAAAAACCATTTTGAATATACACTTGATAATAATTATGAAATTATTATAAATTTTTGAGATACGTATAAATTAGCATGGTATATAATTTTATAAGTATTGTTATAGCATCGAAATATTTTTAAAATGCATGTTTATGTACTGCCGAAATATCATAAAAATGGTTACGTTCTCAATCAATTATTTTTTAAATAAAGGGATGTGATCACTAGAATCGTTAAAATCGTTTGAAATATCAGTATAAAATTACGTAGGTATTAAAAACTCTTTAAAGGCTGTATGACACGTACATTATATTATTATGATTAATTTAATTTCTCTATGATCACAATTTGCTTGACACCGGCAAGTATTGACAATGACATCTGTGCAGTTTTTCGCGATTTTTCTGACTAATTGTTCGTTCTCTCTATTTCTCGGATACCTGTGTTTTTGTGATCTGGCTTTGATTTTGGACTGTTCCCGCTTTTAAGTTGACTTGGCTTGCTATACTTGGATTCTAATAATACTGTGATTTCGGCCGTCCGTTACAATATTTTTTTTCAAATTGTCATTGTGTGTCTGATTTCGTACTGTGAATAGTAAATCGCGCAACTTGGTTTGGAAACTATGTGAGTACTTCGAACGTGAATCAATAACTGGTGGACCATTATTACCGGTACAAGTGAATAAATAATTTTGCAATGAAATTATGAATATGTTTTATTATTCTATGAAGATACCTACAGAAATGAGATTTCATATTAAATTCGGTGCATACTACATCAATAAATTGCTTATCAGATGAATTTCTCGATTTTTTATGCATAGTTTTAAACGATTATATATTATACTCTTAGAATTTTGAATCGATTTATTATAAAAATCGATATTTTTGGTTACCGATTTATACGCTTCACATCCCAAATTAACTCAAATGATATATGTCAAAAGTGGCTTTTTAGATCTCGAGGACTATAATTATTAATATTTTGTAGTTATAACAATAGTATTTATAAATATTTTACTTCAATTTTGCATTACAAAAGTACACAGCGCGACGCAAACGATCACATTATATTATTAGGCGCAGCTATAGTTGTGTACCTACGCTACGTAATGGCCGGTTGACATTAATCCAGTGAATCAATCAGCGCTGGCCTGGACTGGATGATATCGTAATTATATACATTATTCCAGTCATTTAAAAACTGTTGAATTATTATAAACACTAAAGTGACCATAATCAAAAGAAGAAATGGCAGTGGATGGGCCGTTTACACTTTTCCAATGGGGCGCTGGAATGGGCGCGCTGCGCTGGATTAAAAGTAGACCGCCGCGTCAGTCCAGTTACGAGACTGGATCTCTAACTGGATCCAGCGCATTCCAGTGCCGGTTTAGATAAGTAATTCCAGTTGCAATCCAGCGCTGGATTCGATTGCTGAATTGGAATCCTACTAATAATGTAAACCGGCCATAACGTAGGTATGTACGAATAAAATTAATAGAAAAGTACATACCTAATTGAAAAAAAAACATCATGAAAATACGTATTTTTCAACTTGTCACTGACAGCATATTTTTTTGGGTGTCCGTAAATTATTTACTAGGTAAATATTTAGCGGACTATTCAGTTAAAAAAGGTCTCGTTAGTGGTGGACATTTGGACCAAGCGTATTACTTTACGTAACTTCAACAATGAGATTTTGTTCATACTTACCTGTTGAGTTCGGCAGCGTTGAAAGCAGCAGAAAGCGCGGCGTGTATGGATGACGAGTTGAGCGGTGCGGTCGGCACGGGAGGCGCGGGGCGCACGGGCTGCGAGGGGCGCGGGCGCCGCGCGGGGGACGAGGGCGCGGACAGCGGCAGCGCCGCCATCAGCTCGCAGAGCACGCTGCGCACCGCATTCTTACACCGCTCCTTCACACAAGAACGTCCTGAGTGACAGCGGCGGCGCATCGCGCATGCGGATTGCGGAGCGGATAATAGGAAAACACGGATGGGTGCCCTTAGTGCACGCTAGAATGCGCCTACATTAGCGCGCATAAAAGTGCTGTACTTACCTATCGTACTTGAAATAATAATTATGTTAACAGTATCTAGAAAGAAAGAAGCTTTTTCATTATTGATGACATAAAATAATGTCAAAAAAGAAAGCATAAAATTGTTTCTAAGTAAGCGTTCGTTCACACTCGATACATTTAGCAGCAGAATCGCGCGTTTTCGGATTCGTCGGCTGCCTTTTGCTTACAAAAAGTGAATTACGAACGCGAAACCGCGCGATTCTTTTGCTAAAGTATACTTTTGCTCAGTATGGATGGGCCGAATATCAAAAAGAGACGATAAATTTTTCTGCAGGAAAATCTTTAGTTAAGTTAGTTTGCGACATAGTAGAAGTTAGGAATACACTATCCGCCAGATAAGGCGCTCCCTTGAGCAAAATGACAGCGAGTATATCTCTAAAAGCACCGGCGCGGCGCCGCACAGTGGTCTGACGGTACTGGTCACGGTATACTCATAGAAATCAAAGTTATTATATGTGGAAAATAAAAATAGTAGTAGCTTTATACACTTTTTGCTTTTTTTTTTTTGTGCTTTTGGGGTAGGGACACTACCCCATATTGGCGGCAAGCTTTAAGTTTTATTAAGTTGCGAGAAAAAACGACTTTTATGTTTTTCTTCATACAAAAAAAAAATGAATATTTTTTTTCTCAGAGATGATACTTCCCATAGCAGCCATATTAACAAATATTACTCAGAATACTAAAATAAAGCTAGTACTATTTTTATTTTCCACATAATATAATAACTTTGATTTCTATGAGTATGAAGCGTCAATTTCAGACCACTGTGCGCCGGCGCCCGCGCGCTTAGTGGCGCGCGCCCGTGCGTTCCTCTGCAATATCACGGAAACCGCTCGGAGTAAACCGTCGTCGCCAGCACCGCGCCAAACACCATAGAGTTTATAATCTAACCGAGGCGGCAATGTGAAATATATACTTTTAGATTGTTTCATAAGACTTTTCTTGAAAATAAATAGCAACAAGAGTTAGTAGGTAGTGGTAATGATGAATTTTATAAAAAACTTAAATCTATTTTTTTGTTCTACGTCAATGAGCTTCTGAGCAATAATAAATTATAGGTGACCAACACATTTGTCGCGTCACCACGTTGTAAACATTTTTACTTCACCTATAATGTTTCTGTTATATTTGTAAGGATTAGGTACTTGATTTAAGTAATATCTACATATAAAACGTGTATCAGAAATGCGTGGTCATATTTAAAGGTGTGGAACAGACCATCAAACTCAAACACTTTCTATAAGGGACCACCAACATCGTAATCGTGATAAAAATATCAGCTGTCCCATACGTTTGCGTCGAGTAGGTATTGAAGTGTTGTGTGGTTCAAAATTCAGTTGCAAGATTTGAAATAAATGATAATGTCGAGTGTGTGTTATATTTTATGTAAGTTTATTTAAATTATAAACAATTACTTCATCAAGGTGCGTGGCGAGGGTGCTCGTCGGTGGCGGTGGCGATGAGGTGGAAGAGTGCGCGGGGAGCGCGGGGGGCATGGGGGGTTCCACCGGCACCAGTTGCATCGGCAACGGTGGCGGCCGCACCGAGAAGTAAGCAGAAACGCGCGCGAATCCGGGCCGCCCCGCGCCGACCGCGACGCCGCCCGCGCCGACCGCGACGCCGCCGGCGCCGCCGCCTCTGTGACACAAATGATGCTGGACGAGTATTGAAGCGCACAATGACTAGGTACTTATTATAGCAGAAGCCAAAATTGTAGAACTAAAATGACGGCTTGAACATATTATACGGGGGCCTTCTAAAAATGCAATACCTACTATTAATATGGTGTAAACAGACCCATTAGAAGTCAAGTAGCGGAGTGGTTGGTCCGGCAGGGGCTGGCGGGGGTAGCGGGGTTGGCACGGGGAGTAGTGGTCGAGCGACGCTTGCACTAGGTGTGCGCGCGCCGCGTCCGCTGCCGCCGCCGGCGCGGCTTGTGACGCCGACGGGCTGCGCGTGCGCTCCGCCTGCATCCACTCTTCTTCGATACTTGTCCTGTTGTATGCAGACACAGTGTGAGAACGATAATGTTACTGATGCTGAATAGTGTTCGACTTACATTAAACGGCTGTTAAATTTTAACCATTAATTAATTAAACTAAACGAGAGGAGAGTTTAGATTTGTGACGTCCATTTATTTCTACTCTACGTATTAATTATTAATTAATATTTTATGTATAGTATGTATAGTTTCAGCCTAAGGTTTCATTTTGTATGCCCTATTTTAGGCGGAATATTATGTAGATACGTACCTAGACCTACCTAAACTACAAATTACTAACATCTGATGTATCAATATTCTCGCAAATAAAGTACCTATAAGAATTTGAATTTATTAATGACATTTCGTCGTCACCTCAGTGTGTATTTGTTCAATGCACCAATTACCACAGTAGGATAAGGTGCAGCTGAGGTGGCCTCGATGTTGAGGAGCATAAAGTGTCGTGCTATCTCCTTTCACGATTTAACAGTGTAGTAGACGTTAATGTGCAGAACAACTGGGTAAAGCGTAGAAACCTTCTACTTTAAGTAGAATTTCGCACTTTAACAGATCGTACCTGGTAATCTGGATATTATCTAGCCAATGCGCACATTAACAGTGTTCCCTATTCTAACGGTAACATATACATTAACAGAAAACTATAGTATAAAAAATCTGGATAAGATTCCCAGGCTGTTTAAGAAAAAGCCCGGGATGGAAAACGTTTGCCAGGGGAGCCCTGGGTCTAGGTGAACACCTTGGTGAGTGTGTCGTATTGTCATCTCCATCTTGTATCTTGTCAATCATGCACTAATGCAGCAGTGACCAGGCCGGTTAAAAAAGGATTAAAAAAAATACCTCGTAAATAGCATGATAACTCACCGGACGGGCGAGGAGCGCGAGCGCAGCCGTCGCTCGGGGCTCACTTCTGCGAATGTACACACCACAATTTGATCGTCGGAGCGAGTGTACAGACACGTTTTTTGGCTGGTATCCAGGGTAGGGCAGGGTAGGGTGTTTATTTAAACAGGACACTTGCTTTAACAGGTTATTGTACCTACTCATCATTATGAACAACTTTCACTATGGAACAAATCCCGAATAGCGATCTTTAGGCAAAGTTTGTAAAGTCTCCAACCTAGTCTAACCAAAATTATTTTTATACAAGCGCCCCGAGCACGCCGAAGATGACAGGTAAGTTAATGCTTATAATCATACATTGGGAGCGATTAGAAAGATAACCTTTGAATATTTTGTATTGATCTCCTCGAATGCTAAAGTTTTGTAAAAGCAGAGGTACGGCTACGGAGACCGTGTCAAAGGCTTTAGCCAAATCCAGAAATATGCCTACTAGTCTTTACATGATTTACAAGTTAGTTAATTTTCGGACCACTGCTGTGGTCGTGCGTATGAGCCCGCGATATCCCGCATCGTGGGAAGTGGGAAGCTAGCTGAACACGGACAATGGAGGACTGGTTCCATTTTATGGCAGTTCTTCACTTGGCGTATTTGTACAAACCTTCGCATTATTTGGACAAAACTAATCACATTTGTGTAGTTTACAAAAAGTTTCTGTAGCATTAGAAGCCGCCATTAAAAACGATTTATTATATTTCATTATAATAATAATATAATAGTTATACAGGCTGGATGATAGAAAATAAATATAGGTATGGGTGTTTTTTTAAGGATTTTTCTCAATTTCGGCAAGTACAATTTCGTCGGTTGTTTGGATCCCAATTCCCAACATTCTTGAGTTTTTTTAGAAATGTCAATTTTCTCGCTGACTGTACGTTTTTTCACAAAACTAAAAATGGGTTATATTTAAAATTTACCTGAAGTTTAACCTGAAATCTATAGTACCTGTAACACAAAAAGGCAGCCATCCACAAAATTTTGCGCCACTCTGTATACTACAAAGACCGAAACTGAGATCACTACCGCCTGGAGCAAACTGGATGAAGTGTTCAGAGTCAACATCTCATAATATTTTTACGACTAAGACATTAAACCAATATTGGTACTTAACCATCACACCTAAACTGAGGCGCATTTCTACAAAATAAAAGTAACTCAAATAGCCTTATCGACCAGAAACACGTAGACGTTCAAGCGACTGACCTGGCGAGTGCCGCGGCGACAGCAGAGGCGGCCAGGCGCACGCGCCGAGCTCCGCCAGCTCCTCCTCGGACGCCGGCGCGCGCTCGCATCTGTACACACACGCGTATGCCGAGGTGTAGGCGGTGCAGATCACATTTTGTAACCATGGACAAGTTAATGTAATTATATCTATGTATATTATATCTACACTAATACATATTATAAAGTGAAAACATTTGGATTTTTGTTTGTAATGAATAAACTCAAAAAATAATGAACCGATTTAAAAGAAATAAAATTCCTTACGTACACCGCGTGCGCTGCGGAAACTATTGACGACAAAATAATGTACTACAGTTTTAGAGAACACATTAATATCTACAAAAAGATTCGCGATACCATATTCACGGTACCTACCATATTCACGGATCACGGAGAGGGTTAGATTATATTATAATTTAACCCCCTCCGTGATCGGGTAAAAAGTAGGTGATAACTAAACTATAATAGTTGGACATAATAATATGTTTGACCGGTATGGGTAGGTATGTATGTTCATCTGTTCCCTCATAACTTCTAAACTACTGATCATAATTCTACAATCGACAACAAACGGTATCGTTGGAAGCATCTTGATTGTCCGCTGGGTATAGGCTGGTATTAGCCGTCGTATGCCACCTATCTTAACAAAACAATGCAGTCTAACAATAGTAAGCGATCACAAGCTTAGGGCAAAGTGGCATACGACCACGGCTATCCTCTGAACATCACTATGAACATGTATTAATCTATAAATATTTTCTTGTTTCATACTTTGTCAGTAGGTAGTCGGGTTTTAGTTTTTGAACTTAATTTTATTAAATAAATTTGCACGATCTGTATTTAGTCATTGGTGAAGCGTGTCTGCGTCGTCGCGTCGCGTCGCGTCGCCCGGTTGCTGTCGCGGAGCCGTGCAGCTGCAGCAGCCCTGCTAGAGCTCCTGGATGTCATTCCCAGGAGGAGCATTTTTAAGTCAGTGTTTATGTTACAATATTCTCAGTGCAGAGAGTGAAATGTTAGTGTTAGCCTGTCGCCCCCCTCTATGGTCGCCCCCTTGATTTCCATACTGTTCTACTATGTGCCAGTGATGAGCAGTCTGTGGTAAATGTGTGCACATTTAGCCAGTGATGATGACCAGTAATTTTCACCACTGCTTATAAGGCGTGATGAATTTGTGTTTAAATAAATAACTCAGCATCATATTCTTACAGCATATCGGTAAACTTCATGGTGTCCGTAAGTTATCGTCGAACATTGGTGCTCCGTGTCACGTGTACTCTGAATTTATCCTGAAATTGATTATTATTATGCATGCATGCCAATAATTAATATCATGAACTCTTCCAAAATACTTCTTATAGCAAATAAATTGTGAAATGTCATTTTATGACGTATAGTGCCACAAATTTATCTGACCCGGGCGTAGACAGAGAATCTGTCTACGGACCCGGGACCCGGTCGTGGCGTCGCTGCAGTCGCTTTTACCCATAAACGTATATAGTAGTTAGTAATAATAAGTTTATATGCTTTTACCAATGTCATCTCCCATAGACATAATAAGTAGGAGTAAGTAGGAGGTCCTGAGCAAGAATATTATATGTTCTATCTATATAATATTCTTGCTCCTTAGCGTGAGCGAAGGCAGGTCTGTGGTAGGGTGGTAGGGCTTCCCGGCTTCCCTCTTCTCCACTCATCTCCATACAAAAATGACGTTATGATGTAAATTTTGTTCCGTAACGATGTTAGTTCCAATTTTGGTCACCGGGTCAGATAAGTTTGTGGCACTATAATAGACTTATAAGTCTATGGGCACTATACTTGGTTTCTCTGTCTACGCCATACAAATAGTATTATAGGTATATATTATCTTGTGGAGGAACGAGGTATGGTGTTCCTCCATTGAAAAGGGAGGATCCTCCGACCAGGCGAGGTGATATTGCCTGGCGGGCCAAAGCCCAACGGTTGATGTCGGACAGTTGTATATAAATGTTCTACGATATTATTTTTCCTTGCGCGATGCAGGCCTCGTAATCTGATTGATCAATTCATATTTTCGCGCCACTATTGTTGTCAGTTTGCTGAAGTAGTTACAGTAGTTATTCTATGTGGCGATAAATGTCACTACAATCTATATGGTATGGTATTATGGTATGCTTGAT
This sequence comes from Allophyes oxyacanthae, assembly GCA_932294325.1. Taxonomy (NCBI): domain Eukaryota; kingdom Metazoa; phylum Arthropoda; class Insecta; order Lepidoptera; family Noctuidae; genus Allophyes; species Allophyes oxyacanthae. The sequence continues at coordinate 27,196 of OW028609.1, forward strand.
GTTGTCTATGCTTGATGTGGTTGTGTGGTATGGTTTTCACCCATAGACTAATAGGTTTAGGTTTTCACCAAGGTTTTCACAAAATATTAATGAGAATAGACCATAGACTTAGGATTTCGCTTAAAAAACTGCTCCATTTACTTAGAGTATTTCAATGACGTAAGAAGCCTCTCGAGTATTTGACTATGAGCTATGAGCGACTGAGTATCTAGATCGTAGAGAAAGTAGAACTTGAGTAGAACTATTGTAACGTTGTAGCGTTACATGGATAGCTATAGACTTATAGGTTTGCGAATGTTCTAGTCGAGCGTGCGACTCAGGCGCTCACATTCGTAAACCGGTCTTAGTTATCCCTACCTCGTTTCGCCGCACCGCTGTATCGTCGCGGCGCAGCTGATGATTTTGGATTCATTCGGTCCTACAGTCGGGATTTGCCATCACCGGGGAGGCACGTTCGCGTCGTCTTCCCTATTTAAGGCGGCGTGACTCTTATCGTGACCTCTCCCGTTGTCCTATGCAATCCCACAACTCATGTTGCGTATAAATATAATTCTAATCTAAAATCATTATAATGTAAATTCAGTATTATAAACCCCACATTGGGTAAGTGTTGAACAAACTGTATTGTTATTTAATATTATGTTCTTGCAGGTATATTTGACTTGCAACGTTTTATCATTTGTGCAAGTCATGTGTTATATTTTACGTGTCATTTAAAATAATCTTTGAGCCTTCAGCTACATTTCTTAAATGTGTAATTCGCTTTCCTTACCCTCAGCTTAGAATCTTTTTTAACCGACTTCAAAAAAAAGGAGGAGGTTCTCAATTCGACGCGTATGTTTTTTTTTTTTCGCTTTTTTTTATGTTTGTTACCTCATAACTCTCGACTGCGTGTACCGATTTTGATGATTCTTTTTTTATTTTGCTTTCCGAATGGTCCCAATGAGATCCATGAGAAAACCATATAAGTCTTAAATTTACATTAAGTATGTGCGCGACAAATGGTCGAATAACTCAATATCACGCCAACCGATTTCGATGATTCTTTTTTTGTTTGAAAGAGTATACTTTCGAAGTATTCCCATTTAACTTTAGTGAGGATCTGATGAAGATCTTCGGAGATAGACAATGGAACTCTTGAATGAATAACAGCACATCACTCGCGATTGCTGTAATCTCATGTTTATGTATTGTTTATGCCACTCAAAATTGAAAAATAAAATAAACTTAAAAAAAAAAAGCAAAAACCGACTTCAAAAAAACTAAAAAGTATGAAATAATTTTCTTAAAAAACTTAACAGCTTCTGAAGTCGGGGCCACTGCCAAGCTACGAGTAGGTACATTGAAGAATTATAGGCCCTGACTTCAGAAGCTGTTAAGTTTTTTAAGAAAATTATTTTATACTTTTTAGTTTTTTTGAAGTCGGTTTTTACTTTTTTTTAAATATTTTATTAACTTTAGTGCTTCTCACATTCTTATTTTTACTCCGTTCTGATTGTGACGATCACGCACCACCATTACTACCGCAATAGTTCTCTTCTCGTTTTGCTTACGCTTCGGGTGGTCACAATCAGAGGTGACGACGAAATTTATATTCACACGCTGGAATAATTTTCCAGAGTGCTACCTTCCGGATTATCGGGTACTACCTTCCGGTTCCTGTTTACCGTCTACTACATACCGGCTGCCCTATACCGGGTGCACGATAACGGTATCTTCTGCGCTGGTATACCAGTGCGGCATCGGCACCATCACCACCTCGTGTGCCACCTTCCCGCGTGACACGGCTCACCGCGTGTCACCACCACTGCGGGTCACCATCTCTGCGGGTCACCATCTCCGCAAGCCACCTCCTCGGCGGCCTTCACCACTTCGAGGCTGAGCCAGGAGAGTACAGCGCATTCACCTTGGGAAGTGAAAATCTAGTGACGGGCATATATTATGTACCTACGACCTGAATAAATATGTTGTCAAGGTTGGGGAGTTTAATTCACTATTATAATTATACTTCCCCCAACTCACCCTATACTCTTATAGTTGTCACACTACTATAGTGCCACAGACACTGACCCGGTGACCAAAATTGGAACTAACGTCGCTACGGAACAAAAATGTCATTTTTGTACGGAGATGACATTGGTAAAAGCGACGGCAGCGACGCCACGACCGGGTCAGATAAGTTTGTGGCACTATATAGAGCAAGCAACAGTGCTGCAGTGTAAACGTCGTGTAGTAATTAAATGAGACAAATAATTCGGGAACATAATGTACAATTTATTTAAAATTCAAAAGAGGCATAAAAATGATGTAAACGCTTGTATAACAAAATTCAACTGACAAAGAACAAAAATAATTGTATCGTAGCCACATTAGAGAGTAGGTACTGCAGTCCTCGCAACGATATGTCTCGTTGCGAAGACTATTATTATCTGATATTATCTATCGATTATCGACTGACTTGATACAATTATTCTTTGTATTAGATAAATATTCCAAAATAATTATTATGAATAATAATTATGAAAACATTATGTACATTTCGAGTAAGCTAGTGTACACGCCGGAGAACAGACAGAAGGTGCCGAATACTATAATGAAGATATCCACGAATAACCTGTATTTCCAGAAACCGTAATCGTTGGGATAATAGACGGCCATGTCCATGACGGCGGGGAACACGATGGCCACCGCCGATAGGGTCAGCGCTCCTATCAGCCCCATGAACGGGCCCAGCTGTGGCGACGCTACGGCCAGCAGGACTGTAACATATACACGCTTTATTGGGTAAGGAGCAATGAAACGATCAAAGTTCCGTATAATCAGTCTATTCTTAAAAAACTGAACACATTGAGTAAAAACACAAAAGGTAAACAAAAGTACCTACACTTGTTAGGTAAACACAGTAAACAATATTATGTGGCGACCGGATTGGCCCGCGGCTGGGCGCCCGCGCATACGTATGTAATGATGTCTCCGTGACTCACTGACTAATACTAAGTCCGATAACGTAATGACAACAATAAAATCATCAATGCCTCTAAAATCATCACTCGATAATGACCATGACTGAGTGAACGCGAACCGGCTTCCGCTATTACATGACAATGACAAGATGAAAATTCTATTCTATTCTATTTTTCGAAATCACGATCGAATTCGATCCATGAAATCGCAAAAAAAAATTCAAACTTTTCGTACAAAAGACGATTTCATGTTAGGTCCCGTAGTAAAAGTTGATCATATTGATGAGTAGTTTCAACCCTTAAAGCATTATCGGTGAATTACAAATAACCCTGTAGGTATACTTAACTTACATAATTCAAAAATCATTATTATTGGTAAAAATATTTTGAAAACTAAGTGGGGTAACGCCACAGATGACTGTAGCGCGATCGGTAGTACTCACACGGGATGGTCGCGACTATGATCCGTACAATGTAGTCAACTAACTTGACCTTCTTGACCTTAAACTTTTTCAGTATTTTCGGCAACAAGATTTGCCAAGCTACAAAGTTTTGTAGCGGATACGTTAAAAAAACTGCTATAGCGAATGTCAGCCTCGCCGCCTGCGCCTTCCTGTAAAAATACCATGTTAAAATAATTATATGTAAAATGCTGTGTATGCGAAACCAAGGACTGGCATGAAGGTTGTAGTTTTAAGCGTGCACTCTTGCACCAGCAGCAGTTAGCAGTAGGTAGGATGTCGGTGGTATGTTACACTGCGCCATCGTAATGGAAGCTGATACCATGGATTCAGTACACGATTTTGGACCTCTCAGGGTTACAATTTTGTGTCGGTCTTTTCAAATATTCGTTCGTCCGTCCGTCCATCCGTCAAAGAGTCCGTGTAGCTTCTTGCTATGCCATCGTTTCCTGCGGTACACAATAATTGTTAACAGTAAATGTAGTGATCCATCGTAAACTCTGTAAATTGATCATGCGTGGATTATTTAGGTGATTATACGACTAAAATAATATAAATTTTGGCTTATAAGTTCATATAACTTACCCAATCACAGATGTTATGTAAATAACTAGAATATTCTTTTTTCGGAGGGACCGAAAGGGCACCATAAATTAAAATTAATTTTATCTACTCTCATATCGTAAAGTTCTAAATGAATTCATAATAATAGTACTATAATGACAGACTTTATGCACATGCAACTATAATAAAATTAAAAAGTTTTATTATGATACAGTATCCTTAAGAAAACAGTGCTATAAAATAACGCTGTGAACTCTCATACGTACAGGCCAGCACATTAGTTAACTGTTGCTCGTCATTCTATATATCATAAACCTTTTGTAGTTTTTGTTCGGCTACTCACTTAGTAAAAGTAAATTCAGTTTCCTTTCCGATGAATGACCTGGGCTGTGCAAGCTGTAAAGCCAGTTTTACTGGATGGTGTTCAGTGTGGAAATTGTAAAAAGCATTTGGATTTCCAATGTGCCAGTATCTCGGAGCCTGGTTGGAGGAAGTTGGGAAGCGACAGAAGAGCGCAATGGAAATGTTCCGCATGTCGTATCTCATCACCAATCCCAGCCCCAGCAATCTCAGAACCGGCTTCCCTCGAGGTAATTCTAAGCGAGGTTCGTGCCATGAAAAGTCAATTAACAACATTGCCAGCGTTGGTGGAGACTATACGCACTATTAAAGAAGAATTGAGCGAGGTCAAGCTAACTTGCGATCATACTAAAGGTACACTGGACTTGTTCAATAGCAGACTCGAGGTGGTAGAAGATAAGGTCGCTGACTTTGAAGAAGGATACAGTTATTACTCTTCAAAATGAGCTATCAAAAACAGGAGCGGAGCTCGCTGCATATGAACAAAGATCGAGACTCAACAATATTGAAATCAAAGGCATACCTCAAAAATGAGATGAAAACTTATTCACTATTATCGAAGCTATCTGCCGTAAGGTTAATTACAGCTTCCCTAAAACCCAGATAAATCATATCTCAAGGGTTCCGTCACTTAGGCTTACATTCAGAGACGACAGAAACGAGTCTAAGCGTGAACTTACGCTTCCATCTGTCAAAATCAACAGCTTGCGCTCATTTTTGTATTCAGAGACGTTCGGAACACGACTTAACGTAAACTAAGATAAGCCAAGTAGTGAATATTGACTACTTAAGACGACACTAGCGCCACCAAGTGGGCTAAGGTGGAGTTAATTTCGACAATTTGAGATTTTCAAGTCTGACTAACCCGGACTAACGTCATAACTTAATTAAATAGGTTTACGTCTCAGATATTTTGTTTCGCTCACTCCAATTGCATTTTGTATATATTGCTATCCTGTTTTCATTATTATATACGCCTGCTTACACATATTCATAAAAACCGTAACTTACCGATAAACATTTTGCTATTAAAAATGGCCATAGAGAAGAGAGTCTTAGCTAAGCTTACACTGCGTCTCTGAATACGAATTTTGAAGATGCGCTTAGCGACGACTTTGCTTAGAGCGGTCTTCGCCCGTCTTAAGGTCATGTCTCTGAATGTCAGCCTTAGCTCCTCTGACAAGTCGATCATCGTAAGTTTTATTAATAGGTAGATACGTCAAAGATGATTTTATTGCTGCTGCACGGGCCGAAAAGAATTTAAGTACAGCTGATATTGGATTCCACGACTCAGATCAAAAATTTTATGTCAACGACCATATAAGTATCGAATACAAAAATCTATTAACTACAGTCCTCGAGATTTAAAAAGCCACTTTTGACATATATCATTTGATTTAATTTGGGATGTGAAGCGTATAAATCGGTAACCAAAAATATCGAATTTATAATAAATCGATTTAAAATTCTAAGAGTATATAATCGTTTAAAAGTATGAATAAAAAATCGAGAAATTCATCTGATAAGCAATTTATTAATGTAGTAGGCTCCGAATTTTATATGAAATCGCATTTCTGTAGGTATCTTCATAGAATAATAAAACATATTCATAATTTTATACCAAAATTATTTATCCACTTGTACCGGTAATAATGGTCCACCAGTTATTGATTTACTTTCGAAGTACTCACATAGTTTCCAAACCAAGTTGTTAGAATCCATGTACCTATAGTAAGCCAAGTCCACATAAAAGCGGGAACAGTCCAAAATCAAGGCCAGATCACGAAAACAGAGGTATCCGAGAAATACTCGTAGAGAGAACGAACAATTAGTCGGAGAAATCGCGAAAAACTGCACAGATGTCATTACTGCCAGTGTCAAGCAAATTGTGATCATAGAGAAATTAAATTAATTATAATAATATAATGTACGTGTCATACAGCCTTTAAAGAGTTTTTAATACCTACGTAATTTTATACTGATATTTCAAACGATTTTAACGATTCTAGTGATAACATCCCTTTATTTAAAAAATAATTGATTGAGAACGTAACCATTTTTATGATATTTCGGCAGTACATAAACATGCATTTTAAAAATATTTCGATGCTATAACAATACTTATGAAATTATATACCATGCTAATTTATACGTATCTCAAAAAATTATAATAATTTCATAATAATTATTATCAAGTGTATATTCAAAATGGTTTTTATTCACAGCCTATAGTAACATTGTTAAGTTACATGCTATCGTTCTTTAAATCTGTCAAAAGGGACTTCTTAGATCTCGAGGAGTATAAGGCAAAAGCTATTGCTAAAGATAAGGGTTATGAGTTTGTCTGGGTCAAGCATAGTAAGATTCACGTTCGTAAAAATGTCACTGCTAAAGTGTTTATAGTAAAAAAAGATCAAGATTTAAACAAAATAAAATAACAAATTGCATAAACCGATCCTGCATCTTACTATGTTCTTGTTTCTTATATACAGTTACAAACATTATTAAGAAATATTTAATGTCCTTGTTTACGTTACTTTCGATAATCCACTATAATTGTAAAAGGTTGAGCACGCATGCTCTGCTAATCACCGTAGCACCTCGCTTTTGTTCGCTCGAAATATTCTATTATAGTCATTATTGCACTGTCATTTTTAAAGATACATCACTATTAATTACCTTTGCCTCGCTCGCACTGGTTTGTTATGTATGTATTAGCTTACTTGCTCACACATTTGTCGGCAGCTTACTATTAGGAATGCACAATCAATTATTTATAAAGTTACTTGAATCTTACCCACATTGCAACTTGTTGTTATCCATTGACCTAATTTTTTATTACTCACTACATGAATTTACGTGCACTTATTACTTGTATTGTGTTCACTTCTACACTTACTTGATTATTATGTTGTATGCAATGTCGTTATTATGATTCATAGTGGCTAATAATAGAAGATGGGATATTCGCATATTTTATCAAAATGTCCGTGGACTTCGCACAAAGACTGAATTCTTTTATCGCCAAGTATGTATTAGTTCGTACCACATAATCGTTTTGACCGAAACTTGGCTTTCAGATGACTTTTCTACCACCGAGATCTTTGACGATAGAATAGATTGATTAATATAAATAGATTGACTATGAACTGACTGGCCAGAGGCAAGGCGGTGCCGCGGTGGTGTACTAATTGCCGTCCGTAAAGACATTCCTGTCATTTCTCAACCACTATTCCATTCGACTGCGGAGGATCTTTGGATAAGTTTACGTTTAAAGAAAGCAGGCTCGGGTAATTATATTACCCTGCACGTTGGCGTTGTTTACCTGTGTAAACAAAATTTAGGCCTTGCATTCTCTTTGCAATTACAAAACTTCTTGTCTAAATTTAGTGAAAGTATGATGAATAAATCATCAGATGACTTCATAAACTTAGGAGATTTTAACTTGAGCGGAATTGCATGCGTTCCAAATGACAACAAATTTTTTATACCCTCAAATATCAACAGTACTGACGAATTTATGCTTACAGATGAACTTTCTGTTTTAGACATGCACCAGTTTAACGGGGTTTCAAATGATTATGGTAAAATGCTTGACTTAGTTCTCTCTAACCAGGAAGTCGTTGTATTAGAATGTATAGACCCGTTAGTTCCTGTCGATCCCTACCATCCAGCTCTTCTCGTTCACGTTACTTTAGAGGATACCTCATTGTTGCAGCTGGCACCTCGTACTAAGTATTTGTATGACAAAGGTGACTATGAATTAATAAATAAGGAAATGTCCGCTATAGATTGGAAACTCGAATTTGCATCTCGTTCATTAGAGGAATCCGTAGACTTTTTTAATCGATCAGTGCTTGAGTTACACAAAAAATATATACCAATTAAAACTTGTCGTAACCAAAAATATCCAGCCTGGTATGATCGATCGCTAATTAAATTGATAAAAGAAAAATATAAATACCACAAGAAATTTAAAATATATGGAAACAAATCGGATGAAATGTCTTTCAGATTACTGCGAGAAAGAGTAAAAAACCTAGAATAAGTTTGCTATAAAAAATTCATAAGTCTTACCGAAGAATCTATTAAAAATAACCCGAAATACTATTGGACATTCGTGAAAAGCCGTTCATCATCATATTCAATACCCAGTGCTCTTAATTATAACAATGATGTCTTTCACCATAAAGTTATTATTACTTTACCACTAATAATAACTTTATGTCTTTCACAGTGGGGATTCTATCTGCAATTCTTTTTCATCGTACTTTCATTCATCCTTTCTCAATCACTCTGACATACCCTGCGATCTCTCTTCACCTGACCTTACCTTGTCTGACCCATTATCGAACATCAATCGTATTTCAGTTAATACAAAAGAAATAGCCACATTAATAAAAACATTGGATTCTTCAAAAAGTTCTGGCCCTGACAATATTTCTGCGAAGTTTCTTATACGATGCGTTTCTTCCATCGTAGGACCCATATCACTTCTGTTTAATAAATCCCTATCGTCGTGTACCGTCCTCTCAATGTGGAAGTCAGCATTTGTCACACCTATCCACAAAAAGGGTTCAAAAACTGAAGTTACAAACTACAGGCCTATTTCCAAGCTTTGCATTATAGCGAAAATATTTGAACGCGTCGTATATAATCAAGTTTATTCGGCGATAAAGAGCGTCTTCAGCCCATTTCAACATGGTTTTTTGACAGGTCGGTCTACGGTATCGAATCTTGTCCTCCTCAACGACTTTATTTCAGATCGGGGAAAGCAAGTTGATGTCGTTTACACTGATTACAGTAAGGCGTTCGACCGAATTGACCACTGTACACTAATATCAATATTACAAAAGATAGGCATACATGGAGACCTGCTCAGGTGGTTCCATTCTTATATAGATAACAGAACACAAGCGGTTGTTCTCAATAATTATATTTCTAGCTGGGTTGATGTGCCCAGCGGGGTTCCGCAAGGATCCTTACTAGGTCCCTTGCTTTTTGTGATATATGTGAATGACATCGGCTTGTGCCTCCATTCTTCGAAACTATTGTTTTGCGGACGACATGAAGATTTATCGTACTATTTCCTCATCGGATGATATGAATGCTCTTCAGGAGGACCTAGTGCGCCTGGAAATTTACTGCAAAATAAATAAATTGGACCTAAACCCTTCAAAATGCTCAGTAATAACCTTTACTCGCAAGCAGATTATTATACCTACTACTTACACCTTGAGCGGCCAGAGGCTTCCTAGGGATGGATGTATTCGTGACTTAGGCGTTCACCACGATTCCAAATTGATCTTCAACACACAAATCGACTCCATCCTTGCTAAAGCTTCGAAGTCTTTGGGTTTTATCATGAGGATATCTAAAAGCTTTAGCGAAACTAAAACTTTTAAAATTTTGTATTGCACCTTTGTTAGGAGTCATCTTGAATATGTTTCACAAATCTGGAACCCAGTTTATAACACATACATAGATCGCATCGAAGGCTTACAAAGACGTTTTGTAAGGTACTTGTGTTTTCGAATAAATGTGCCTTATAAATCTGAGAACTATCTTGAGCTGTGCAGAAGATTTCATCTTCTACCTCTAGTGAAACGGCGAGAGACTGCGGATTGTCTGTTCTTACTAAAAATATTATCTGGCGAAATTGACTGTCCCGAGTTGTTAGCTAAAATTTAATTCAATGTTCCAAGTAAGTGTACGAGGTTTAATCCCCCCATTAAAATTCCTAGAGCGTCAACAAACTACCGCCAAAATTCCTTCATAGTGCGAGCGAGTAAAAACTTTAATAGAATATGCAAAAATCATGATCTCGACCCGTATACAGTCAGCGTCGCAGCAGCAAAGCGATGCTTAACACTTGATTTTTTCTCAAAGTAACGTATGCATTTGATTGACTTATAACTTTTACTTAAATTAAATACTTGTATTTTTTAGCGATGAAAAGAATTATATAATACTCTTACTTTCATGCGATTGTAGTAGGTAATAAATACCCTTTTGCATTCCATAACTCTGAATTTTTGTAGTATATAAACTCTTACATCAGGTATAAACTTAACTTGCTAAGACTATAATTATATAGTTATTGTTAATACCATCACTTACTTACGCAATTTACTATATGTGAAAATCTGTTATTAGCTTTCTGTTTATATCCAATACCGCTACAACTGTATGGGTAGCTGTAGATTTTCCTTCAAATAAATAAATAATTAAATAACTTTTTTTCTATTATAGTACTCTTCGGTTCCACCAAGGAGTTTTCAATACAATTTTTATAAATTATAATCTATGGTGGCGCGGCTAGGGCGCATGCGCGGCGCGCTAGAGCGCATGCGCGTTAACACTGCTGAGTATCGCCGCCATTTTTGTTTGTATGTACATTATTAGTTTTACTCCCTCTACGTGTGTTAATTAGGTACCTACCTATTGCATGAGTGTAGATAAAGTAGTGTATGAAACTGCACATAACTAGGTTTAAAAACACTCGTGTGATACTATTAAAAATCTCGACTGCGGCTCGATTTTTAAACACACACTCGTGTTTTAATACCCCCTATCATGCAACAGTTTCATAAACTACTATTAATCCGCCTTGTTTTGTATTTATCATGAAAGCTTTCGTGATATTATTACACAACTTTAATTTGTAAGTTCACGGCATTACGCAAACTTACGGTGACGCTATACATGAGATAATTCGTGTCGAGGAAATTCTGTAAGTCCTTGTCGAAGAAAGGCTTGTCAACGTTCCTTCTTTCGCTGTAGCGTCCAGCGAATGACACTCGTAAAGACTTGTGTTCAATAATGTTTGGTTATTAATAGTTAATAATTATAATATTCTTAATTTCTCATACTGCGCTGAGACAAAAACATTCAAGTTATTAGGCATCAACGTCGATAGTTTTTGTAATTGGAAAAGCCACGTAGCTGATATTTGCTGGAGATTAAACAGCTTTCGGATCAGTAAAGTAGTCTCCAAACAGGCCGCAGTTACGGCATATTATGGGTATGTTTGTTCCCTGTTACGATACGGTATTGTACTGTGGGATAGAAGTATTGCTATTGACATGGATATTTATTTATTTATTTTAATTCAATTACTCTATAAGCTTACAGTTTTCAACCAACACGTGTAGAGAGTCAATAATATTTAAAAAACATTAAAAATATTCTACAATTGAGTACAAAAATATTCCTTATAATATTTAATACAAAGTCCAACCTTAGTGTGGAATAAGTCCACATCCGGCTGTTGAGCAGTCAGAGCATTGAGCAATGAGATTTGATTAGTTGACGCATATTGTGCGGTACAGGTTCGAACTTTTGGAGTCGCCAGTAGGCGGCGCGCGCGCATTCGTGTTATCATGCAAAAGAAATGCCTGCGAGCAATTTTTGGGTTAAAACAAATAGAGTCATGCCGTCCTTTCTTTAAGAAATATAAAATGCTAACTCTACCATGTTTGTTTATTCTGGATGCATGCATCTTTGTTTTTAAACATAGGGACCTCTTTCAGCAAGCAACCATGTTCATATACCTAGTAAGCGATCAATACATGCTAATAAACTATATAGACCGTTTACAAGACTTACATTGACATGTAATAATAGTTATATAATGTGTATTAAATTATTTAAAAAAGTACCAAATAATCTCAGATCTTTGACATTTAATATATTTAAAATACAATTGATACGGTGCACGGTGGCTTGCTGAGAAATGTTTTTTAGCATCCATGAATTTTTTGAATATAAATATGTAAACCTTTTTCATTTATTTTAATTTTATGTAATGATCTTTTATGCTATTTTATTGAATTAATTTGTTGGATTATAATAATTAATATTTATATCGAATGCAATATAGTTTTATAATATTTGTACGCTCGTTAGAGCTAGAGCAGAACACAGTGCACATTACATTCTCCTAAGACATTCTCATATTATTTACCATTATACGAGTATTTACCAGTGTTTGTGTCAAATAAAGAATTTTGATTTTGATTTGATATAGCACTATATGTCGTAATAGAAAGTGCTGGTGAAGATCGATGGCGTTAGTTACCACAGAATGGTTCCGTGCCTAGGTGCCGAGACGCGCCTTAGACGGTCGACCATGTGCGCGGCTGGATGGCTCACAAGTGCCCGTCATGGTATAGGTACGCCGTCGGAGAGATGCCTTTGGCATTGTGTAGGAAACCCTACATTAATAATTATTATTGTTGGCAACAATTGTTGATATTGTCATTAAGATTTCATGTAATAGCATCACTGTAATATAAGAAAAGAAAAGAGCTAGCTTCCGTTCTGATTTGCCTTACGATAGTGTTTGTTGTTTAGTGCCTAATAATTGTAATTAGTTGCAATGTTATTAAACTGTGAGTTCATACACGTACCTACTTGGCTTTCACTCAACCACAAACGACCAAATACAGTCCACTCTCAAACACATTGCTCCACACTGGCATCTGTGGGCACCTGTCGCGCATTGGCGCGGCGGCCTGCGGGCACCGGCTGCTCCAAAGAGAACCTCATTAGGGCACGTGGTGTGTTCGCCGCGCGGGGGCATATACCTAGCACCACGTGGATCGGTCACGAACTTTACGAAGCCGCGCACATCAGGCACGCGTTGGACGCGATGGCAGGAACGTGTCTTGGCTGAATATTGACGCAAATCAGCCCGGAGCCCTGCTTGTAAGGACTCATGGACATTCATGGACGCCGGTAATGCAATATAGGTAGCATAACAATGAAGATGGACCTCGATTCAAACACGAGTAGGTGCTCTGAATGATTGCCTTACGATCGACTTAACTCACAGCAAGTCTGTTCTTCACTTGTGGTCTGCCGTAACTGTCTGAGCGCATACGCCAATCGACGGATAAAATCTCGACTATTATAGAGGAAAGCGCAAAATTTCGGGGTTACCCTATTTTTATAGGTAGAGTTCTGGACCAGCTGAGGTACAAGAAATTTCATGAGTGGCAATCAACTTTGCCCATACATGGTATGGGCGACTCAAATTATGAATTTTGTGATTATAAAAATAATAACACTTACTTGTGAGCTTGCGGCAGATTGAGCGTAATAGATCCTTTGGCTGCAGCACCGTACTTAAGATAGCCGAAAACACCCAATGTTAAATACGTGATAACAATGGCAGTCATGCCGATGCTGAAAAGTCCAAAAAGCCCCGTGAACTGCTTGGGTTTCTCCATGTTGTATTCGAGCGCCAGCATCTGCGCACACAAGAGATACGTCAGCACGCGTCGGCGCACGGGACCCCCCTCCCCAGTATACTCACGCACCACTCCCACTGCCTCCAGTGCAAACAAGGTGATGCCAATGAATATTGGAATATCTTGTATTCCTTTTAATTTAAAATGTTCGTCGGTAAGGACTATGTCGTCTTCTATTAAGTAAAAGAATATGAGGATCAGTCCAGCTAAAGTACACACGTTAGAGACCGTGGAGCAAGGCGCCAACAGTTTCAGATCCTTTATTAGGCACATGAGGAGCAGAACAGGATAGCAGCAGCAGATGATCAACCGCACCGACACTTCAGACATAAGGTGGTATTCGATTATCTGTGGACAAAAATATGTGGTAAGGTAATACAGTGCACCGAACTGATCAAAACGCACGCATGCACCATCACTTACGTGTCTTAAATTTTCGGCAACGAACACGAAAAAGATGGCACAGACACCGAGCTGCCAGATGACGAGCATGACGTCCACGCCCTGCGAGAATATGCCGGCGCTCCAGCGCATGCAGGGCGGACCGGCCTTCAGCGCCAGCCGCATGCACTTGGGGTACCCTATGTAGCCGCGCTTGTGCTTCTTGCTTACTTTGTACATCGCGACGATCTACACGCAAATACACAATTACTTACAGTACAACCTACCTACTACAAACCTAGTACAACACAAGTCACAAGTTCCAAGAAGAGTATATTTTTTTAACCTTTTTACTCTTCTGTTAAAAACTTAATCTTGACCTGGAGTAGGTCTGTCCTTATTTTAAACCCAGTTACTGTACACGTTTAGTACTGTGAAGTGTTATTTGATAGAACTGTGTAATCAATCAATTATAGGAATAAAACATAACATAGAATTATTAGACTTCGAAGAAAATCCTGATTTTACATGTCCACCCTATACCCTGCCAGATAAAAAGTACAACTAATACCACAACTTCCGTTTCATATTTATTATTTGCCAATTATTTTAAATAATTATATGCTAGGGCACCATGTGACGCAAAACTTAAAGTTTTATAAAAGTAAATACATTTTATTTAGATTTACATTTTATTTTAATTCAGTGAAGATTAATTCTGTATTTATATCTCAAAAGCAATGTGTCAGAACTGTTGTTGTACTCGTATATAGGTTCCTTGTATTTATTTACACCCATAATTATCTTAAAGATATAGTAAAAAAATTAAAATTGTACTATAATGACAGACTATAAGCACATGTAACTATAATAAAAGGCCGGCGCCCACTGGCGGCACGGCGCGGCAAGGTAATTTTATACAAAGTTTTGAAGAATTAAAAAATTGCTCAAATGTGCCCAATCACAAGACAATTAGTTTTTATTTTTGAAGCAATACTTGTCTTGTGATTTGGCACATTTGGGATTTTTCTTTTATTCTTCAAAACGTTAAGAAAAAGTCTTTGCAATTGTAATGAAAGTTGGAACCCTGTTCTAACTAAGTTGGGCCGGATTTATCATAAAGCGTAACAATTAGCGTCCCGAAGACACGCATCACGGGACGAATTATTTCAGCCGTGGAAACTGGTCGTCCCTGCGACTTCTAATTTTTCTACTATCGCCATCTATGTTTAAGGAAATTTATGTTCGACTGCATAAATTAAAGCAGTTTTAGAAAATTTTGATTTTTCACTTCATTATAATTAGAATACCTACATTATAATTCTAATGTATACTCGTCAAAACAAAATAAGGGACACTTGCAAATTTCGACATTATGGGTGATTTAATGATCATTAACTATATCCATGTGGTAAATTGTTCAGCGTTGTGTTATCTTAAGTGTTTGCGAACAGCATTCCGCTTGAAAAACCGTTAAAATGGGTAGATTTTATCAACTTTTTTGAAACCAATTAATTTTACCCGATTTTTAACGTGAACTTTAAGCTCATTTAACATTTGTATTGTACTGAAAACAGTTTAGTGTGTCGAGTCAGTGCGTACATCGGCATTTTAAGAACGTAATTCCACAGGTTCGACTTCGAATGGACTTGACTATAACGACCAGGACCATAACACTCATCCAAGAAGGCTATTTGTAGCGATCTGTAGTTTTACAGCCGAGATTTTCGCAGTGAGCGATTCAGAATGCCAGGAATTGCTTTTATGAGATCCAAAAATTTGTCAGAAGTTAGGAATTAGGCAGAGCCAGAGGAATCACAGGAAGACCGCTACATAGACTTACAAGCACGCAGAGAGAGCACCGTCACTTCCCGCTCTTTGCAAACCTGCTTGTGCCTGGCCACAGGCATGCGACTTAGTGACCAAACAATTAGAAACCAGTTTTATGAAGACCAGCAATTGTCCAGGAGTCAAGTGGTGCGAATTCCATATACCAGTATTCATCATGCAAATCAATAAACATCCGCAAGGTAACAATTGGACTGTAGCGTAAGTGACTGAAGCACAGTGCTTTTTACAGATGAGAGCAAAGTAAAAGTTTTTAGTGTTGACCGTTGCATAAGGGTATGGAGATGAAAAGGTGAGCAATTTGCAGATGCCTGCATCCACAACAGTGATCGATTTGGGGGGCCAATGTTATGGTGTGGGGAGGCATAAGCCAAACTGGAAGAACTAAGCTTATAATTCAGAACCAGGGTACAGTAACAACTCAACGATACATCCAGGAGGTCATAAGACTTTATGTACTCGTAGTGCCATTTGCATAGCAAGTGGGTGCAGGTTTCAAGCTGTTGCACGGCAATGCACGCGCTTATACTGTTAGAGCCACCAGAGAGACGCTAGAAGAGCATACAAGTGTTGCCGAGACCAGCGAACAGTTCGGGCTTGAACACAATTGAACACATGTAGGATCTGTTGAAAAGAAGAGTATGAGACACAAATTGATCAGTGGACAATGAAAGACAGCCCTTAAACGCCCTTAAATTGAGCTAGGACCAAATCTCTCAAGAAACAATGCGGCATCTGATAGAAAATGTCCTCTAGGCTTCAAGAATATGTTCAGAAAAGAGGAGGTTACACCAGATATTGATTCAAAAAGGAAGAAGAATAAACGCAGTGGAATTTCATTTTTAATTGCATTTTTAGTCGAAGTGTACTTTTTGCTGAAATTGCACTTTTTCTTGAAAATGTTGTAAAATTGCTTTTCTTATCTGTGGATTGAGTAAAATTTAAGCCTATTTCATCAAACAAATCATTGCAATGAATTTTACAACTTTGAAACCCAGGAACCTCATAATTTGCCCAGAAGATCAAAAATATAAGGTGGCTCTAATTTTGTTTTGACGAGTATATAAATAATTATAGCCAATATTTTTATGATATTTTATTTATTTATTTATTATTTATGTACACACATACACATGACAAAGAAAATAAGTAAAGATATCAAGTACAAAGGTACTGCTTATTTCAATTTTATTTATTATAAATAAATAAATATTTTAAGGTATTTTATTTATATTTTGTATTGTATATAGGTCGTGACACTAACACCATCTAGTATTTACAGTAGGTAAACATGTTTAAAAGGTTTCTTTTTACTAATCAATCCTGACCTCTACTTTGTACGGAACTGCTTGGAATAGAGGGGTCAAGTTGTATCTCAAGATCGAATCTACCGATTGAGATGAAATACACGTCAGGTGCTAAGTTAGACTAATACCTATACAACTGGTAAAGTTTAATTGAAATCTGCTTGGCCGTTTTCCCATTTTAAAGTAACAAACAGATAGACAGACAAGAATTCTAAAAATGATGGATTCGTTGACACTCTCGTCTATACACAAACGTCAAAAATGAGATTAAAATAAGTTTGTAAGAAGATTGAATCCAAATCATACTGGAATCGGACTGAACTTTAAGAGGAGTAGAATCCATGACTTTTTGTCAATTCATAATATAATCTCAGTTCAGTCAACTTTCAGTCATATTATAAATCAATTACGAGAATTCAAAGATGTGTCCAAGAGCAAGTAGTATCACAACTGTCAGACGCGCAACATGGCTTCCGACCAGCGCGTAGCACGACCAGCAACCTATTGAACTCCATGACGTACTTGGTTCCTCATATCGATGCAGGGGTGCAGGTGGACGCCGCCTACTTTGATTTTAAGAAAGCCTTTGACTTGGTGGATAATGATATCTTACTATCGAGGTTGGCGAGAGTCGGTTGCACACCTAAACTGCTCAAATTCTTTGTGAGTTATATGAGGAACAGGCAACAGTATGTGGAGTACGGTGGATACCGGTCGGAGCCTTATTTCACTTGGTCGGGAGTGAGTCAGGGAAGTAATCTAGGGCCGTTACAGTTCATAATAATGATCAATGACCTGCCTGACGTAATAAGGGATGCCAGGTGTCTGCTATTTGCGGATGACCTCAAGTTGCTCCTGGGTATCGAAAACGAGGACGACTGTCACCGCCTTCAGCAAGACATTGATCGAGTGGTTGAGTGGAGTCGAAATAACAAGTTGCAACTCAATGTTAACAAATGTTCAATTATAACATTCAGTCGGGCAAGAGTACCACTCCACTACGATTATGTACTGGACGGCACGCCTATGAAACGGGAGGAGGTGGTGCGAGACCTGGGCGTTCGTATGCATGCTCAATTGATTTTTCGGGAGCACATAGTCGGTGTCTGTAAGAAGGCATACAAGCGGTTGGGATTCGTGCTTCGCAGAGCAGTGAAATTCACAAATATTAAAGCCATGTCAGCGTTATATGACGCTCTTATAAGGAGTCAGTTGGAGGGTAATGCGACAATATGGGCTCCACATGAGACTAAAATATATAGTCTTATGCTGGAACGCATACAAAATAAATTTACTAGATACTCGTACATATACCTAAGGCATTATGGGGTATATCCATAGATATCCGGGTATATCCCTTCTACCCCTTGATGTATCCTACCTTGTTTGTTTTAGGTATGGTGGGATACAACAAGTTAGAAACAAGGAGGGATTTAGCACTGGCATCTTATATTCTCAGAGTGTTCCGGGGTAGCTTGATTAATCAGGGTGTGCTGCAGTGCATAGGCTTAAGTGTCCCCGATGGGTACGTACCGTACAGCGGAGACGACGACCCAAGTTGTTCGCGGTGCCGCGCGGTAGAACTAAACTGTTGGACAACGCCCCCCTCACGCGAACGATGCACACACTTAATATAGTCGCAGAAAAAAATTATTTATTCTCATGTTCACTGAGCGAATTCGTAAGGGTAACGTTGCATATATTATGTTATTAATTGTGTTATTTATGAATGTGAATGTGTTATTTATGAATGAGAATGTATTACTTATAAATGTAGATATTTTTTGATAATTTATATGAATGTATATATTATTATTATTTTTTGTTGGGTAATATGAACTGCACTATCGAATTGGGTAACTGTAATGGTAGCTGTATGTAAGAACTTAAATTAAAAAAAAATTAAAAAAATTGGCTTCAGGCGTCATTCCTACACCTGTGAAAAAGAAAATGAAGAGTGGTAATGAAGGTGTGAATGGCAATTAATGGAGCCTCTAGCTCCATTAAGACAACGCAGCATTTTATGCAGTGGTGTTAGTGATGACTTTAGTGTTATTTACTTATATTTTTATATTATCTATTTATTTATATATGTTACGGCTAATACCCGAAGTGCGGCTACACCTAGTTTTAGCCGGTTAGAATTAGGTGTAGCCACTTACTCTTGGTTAAACCTAGTACGAGCCGATTGTTTTCGGGTAAAACTAGGTCTAGCCTTCATCATGCCGGCTACAACTAGGTCCAGCCATTCCCTGTTGGATAAAACTAGATGCAAACAAGTTGAAACAAGTAACAGGCGCCTGGCTCACGCGAGACGCGTCGCGCTCGCGCGCCCCTGCCGCCCCGCCTCCCGTACACCCGCGTTTGCCCTTGCGCTTTGAGTTTAGTACGCGTAACGCTTTTAGTAAAAATGTTCTTGATTGTTCCTATTATATTAAAAATTGTACTCCTAATAATTTGTGTTAATTATTACAATGTGATTTATAAGAATAAAAAAACTCTCTACGTTTCTTTTTATTGGATGTTTTTTTAATATCTAAAAAAGCTCTGCTGATAGCATGCCGGCTACAACTATGTACAGCCAATCCCTGTTAGATAAAACTAAGACACGCGCTGCTGCTGCAGGCGCTGTGAGTCACACTCGCTAGTAGACCTGCAGTAGATCAGCAGCACCTGGCGCTCACAACCTGCAGAGGCGCGTGCCTCGCTATGCCCTCCACCCCGCGCCGCTGCTGCAGATGCTGTGAGTCATGAGTGTGACGCGGGGCGGAAGGCTTGGCGGGACACGCATCTAAGTTTTATCCAACAGGGATTGTCTGGACCTAGTTCTAGCCGGAATGATATCGGATAGACCTAGTTTTATCCAACAGGGAATGGCTGGACCTAGTTGTAGCCGGCATGATGAAGGCTAGACCTAGTTTTACCCGAAAACAATCGGCTCGTACTAGGTTTAACCAAGAGTAAGTGGCTACACCTAATTCTAACCGGCTAAAACTAGGTGTAGCCGCACTTCGGGTATTAGCCGTAACATATACATGACGATGTCTTCACAAATTGGAGCTGCGTAAACATTGACGCCTTGGTACAGTCCATTATAACGTTTTACAGAAGGCCGAAAGAACTTTGGGCTCTCTGCGCAATTGTACGTATTACATCATAAGGATAGATTGATTTGGCCGGGTATAGGTAACATAATTTTCTTAAAAAAGCTTAATAATATAAGTTTCTGAAGAAGACTTCTACAGAAACTTAAGCGTTTTTAAGAAAATTGTTTTTAGTTAATATACCTTTTAGTTTTTTGAAGGCGGTTTTTACTTTTTTCATCAAAAATTTAATTTGAATGTCTACCCATATTTTGCAATTCGGCAAATCTTAAAGCCTTAAGAAGAAGTGCTACTAACCAATATTTGTATGCAGTAAGTGGCATATATTCCGATAAACACAGTTGCAAAGGCGCCGAAGATGACGCCCATGCGTTGTATGGCATTGGGCATGGCCAGCATACCCGCGCCCAGGGCGCCCTTCAGCATATGCGTCATGGTCTCCGCGTACCTGCCACGCATCAGCACTCACCGTCATTAAATATATACTTAAAATTAAAGAGAGATATAAAAGACCTTACATAGGTATCGGATTTGGGGGTCTAGTCAGGGCTGCACCTGCCAAAGTCAAAGCTGTACGTGATTTAATTACTCACGACGGAAGGAAGCAGGTATATGCGTTTGGGGTAAGACTGAGATTGTTTGTGTGTCTTCTGTTACCAAATATCTTAGACTAAAAGCTAAATAGTTATAAAATTTTAAATACATCATTTTCAAATGTCTTATGTATTTTGCAGTGTAATGTTGCAAGTTTTAATAATATGTACTTTGATAGTATACCATTATAATTTTGAGCATTTTTATTCGTGGTTATGCACTATCTTTTATAAATAAATATAAAGTCCTACCTTTATAATCCCAAACCCTTTAAGGGGTTATGTACTCATCTTTACGAGTAACTTTTAAGGTGAGAACAAATATGAAATCGTGAAAAATATCAGCTGATCCCGCTGATCCATACAAATAATTCAATATTACTCGACTAAATGTATCGAACAGCAGATTATTTTTTTTGCGATTTCTCTTTTTGTTTTAGTATTAATTTACAATTATGAGTACAATAACCCCATATAGAAATCGGGATTAGAAAGGTACGACTTGTATAGCGTCTGATACAATTACAAGTATGTCCCTCAATCAAAAAGTGCGCTGTGTACATACCATAAAGTTATTATTACTAGATAACTTTATGGTACATACATATACAACATGTCCCAAAATTCAACGATAAGTGGACACCAGAGGGCTGAATAGCTCATGACTACACGAGTTTTTTTTTTTTTTTTTAATTCTCAATTTTTAAGAAGTTACATCAAAAAATTTAAATCCTTAAAAAATTTACACCCCTTAAGAGATTTTTAATTACCATGACCACAATGTTTCAAATATTTCTGAATTTCTTTTTGTACCGGAAACCTAAGTAGATTGTGGTAGATAGCAAATCTACCACAATCCTTGAAAATCCTAGAATACCTGTAGATGTGACACAAAAATCAATCAAAATTATATTTCACCCTAAAATTTTGAAAGGTTTTTACTTTTGGTCCACTTTAACTCATCGTGGTGTAAAAAAAAAGTATGGACACTACCACAGCAAGGTTTTTTAAAAATTGACGCAACTATCTAAGATTCCAAAATAGTATTGTATAGTATCCTCTAGGAAAACTAGCCACAAAAAAAAAGAAAAACGTACTATTTCTGAACAAGAACCTCATAACTTTTACTATGAGCCCAAAATAGGTATTTTGTTGTAAATTCTTCGAATTTGAATGGTACATGTGCGTAGTCAATAACATTTAGAAGTTAGAGAGGGATTATACATTAGAGAGAGATAGATAGATTAGATAGATAGTATGTAAAGTAGGAAAAAAGACGTTTTTAAAAATTATACCTCGTGTCTCCACGACTACAAGTCTGCTAGTACGTCTGTAGCGTACTATCACCTGTCATCTGTCCACAGACTAGACTTAGGATTTCAATGTAGATTTTCGTTGTGAGTAACAATAGGATAGCTAGAGAAGTTGCTGTTTTTATAAACTTTTTCTCGATACAATCTGCTAGCAGCGTTAGCATTGCATCCTAAGTCTAGTCTGTGGACAGATGACAGGTGATAGTACGCTACCAAGAACCTTAATATTCTTGTACGCTACAGACGTATTAGCAGACTTGTAGTTGTGGAGACACGAGGTATAATTTTTAAAAACGTCTTTTTTCCTACTTTACATACTATCTATCTAATCTATCTTTCTCTCTCTAACGTATAATCCCTCTCTAACTTCTAAATGTTATTGACTACGCACATGTACCATTCAAATTCGAAGAATTTACAACAAAATACCTATTTTGGGCACATAATAAAAGTTATGAAATTTGGTTCTTGTTCAGAAATAGTACGTTTATCTTTTTTTTGTGGCTAGTTTTCCTAGAGTACCTAATAAACTATTTTGGAATCTTAGATAGTTGCGTCAATTTTTAAAAAACCTTGCTGTGGTAGTATCCATACTTTTTTTTTTACACCACGATGAGTTAAAGTGGACCGAAAGTAAAAACCTTTCAAAATTTTAGGGTGAAATATAATTTTGATTGATTTTTGTGTCAAATCTACAGGCATTCTGGGATTTTCAAGAATTGTGGTGGATAGCACGGCTACTTAGGTTACCGGTACAAAAAGAAATTCAGAAATATTTGAAACATTATGGTCATGGTAATTAAAAATCTCATAAGGGGTGTAAATTTTTTATGGATTTAATTTTTTTGATGTAACTTCTTAAAAATTGAGTTTTTTTTTCTTTGTTCTTTTTCTCGCCTTGTCATGAGCGGGTCAACCCTCTGGTGCCCGCTTATCGTTGAATTTTGGCACATGGTGTATACTGTAAATGTATCTATGACAGTACGGTTCGGCAGAAAAATGATGCCAAAAGGGTATCGTTTACGGTCATGCAAGTGTTTCTAAGTGCGCTCCGCCAGAAGAACCGCTCGTCGGACTTTCGCTTAAGTCGCACACTCGACCGGCATGCGGCACTCGGCTCGGCAGGTCAGCACGGCCCAATCGCAATGCTTCGGCCTCGCGTACTCGTTCCTCTCAGGACCTCCTTCGCGAGCTTCAGGCTCCGCGATTCTAGCACTCTAGGGGTAGGACCAAGTCTGACCACGTGGAATCGGGATGCTCTGGGTCGGTCAGTCTAATTGCGACGGCGACACACCTTTGGGCCATCTATTTTATTATTATAGTGGTACTTATGATCTTTGCTGTTCCTTTTTTTATTGTAATATTGTGTAAATTGAGGTGGAATTTTAGCCGGGGCCGCTCCCGCGGCCCCACATTTGTTGTGTAGTAAGCTTGATTTCTGAAAAGAGTATCCATGGAGTTTCTTGCCGGTATATTCTCCAGGACCAACCCACTTGGAACCGTGCGCCTAGAATCACGACGTTTTGAAAGTGCCTGCCTGCAAAGGCCCAGTTGAAATAAAAATCTTTGACTTTGACTTTGACATCATTCCTGTAAAACGGTTGATGCTGGCGTAAAAGTTATAAGAGAGAAAGGCGTTTATCGTTTACCTCTCTAAATGATAGACTATTTAAAAATTTACATAACTATGTTATGATTTCTGGTGAAAGTGTTTTCACTTATACTATAAACCCTTTCGGCGCCGTTTTTCTGGTGAACCGTTGGTCGTAGACGAAAAGTATTCAGAGGTTTTCGTCTTACTTTGATCGATCTAAGGGCTAGAAAAAAAAACCGAAAATATAATGTTATAATTTTTGTGAAAGAAAAAATTAGTCCTAAAATCCCTTGCACAGCACACCCTTTGCTACACTCCAACCATTTGTGCATTACATAATGCACATATGATTAAATATGGTTAAATAATAAAATTTTATACGACTCCACAAAAAGGAGTGTAATGTTTCATAATATTCTGAAGTCCACGCAGACGGAGCCGCGGACACAGCTAGTTAGTAATAATAATTCGTATTGTTTATGTTAGTAAAATACGATAAACATAATAATATGTGGCAAAATGACAGGGCTATTGTGGTATAAATCTATACATTATTACGTGAAGAGAATACTTTATACCCTTTTATAAGCATATTGCGCGCACTCCTCGTGTTAGATTTGGCGTGCAGAAAGCTAAAATTACGGTGAAATTTCGACAATTGGGCAACCACTAGTATCTATAATTACATTGCTTTTATACTTTAATTACATAGAAATGGAAATTGGCGAAGTCGTCGTGGCTGTTCTAGTGTCCACCTCAGAGTGCCGTTGATATGGCCCTGTGCAAGGTCTTGTACAGCAAGCTCAGGCACAGAGTACTCATTAGTATAGTACCCACCCACGCCGTCGCTCAAGTGAGCTGGACCAACTGGCCGGCAGGATGGATTGTCGAGTCATGGCCGCGACACTGGATCGACTTTGAAACATAGCCCGTCGTTTATACAAAACGCAAATAAATTAATATTAAGTTTATGTTTAGTGTGATTTACTAACATAGACAATAAGAATTTTATTAATGACATTAAATTATATTATATCTACATCACAATATACATAGTCAAATCTCTTATTTTTAGGTAAATAATAATAATAATTATATTACGTGGTGGGCCTTGGTATCTTGCGGTGTTTGTGCGGGTCATAATCTTCATCGTTCTCGCCTGCAACATAAGTCAATATGAAGAGTGGTAGAAGGCGTGAGGCGCGAGGCGTGAGGCGTGAGGCGCGAGGCGCGAGGCGCGAGGCGCGAGGCGCGAGGCTGTACTGAAGGTTTATTAACAATAGAATACATTGCCATCTAAAGAACAAACATAAAATTCATATAAAAGTAACGTTGTTTGAGTTTTGACACTAGCCTTCACTCGTATAATTAAAGTATTCTTATTGCATTAGGTACTGTGCGAATTTCGTCGTGGACATAATATGGACTAGTACAGCCACTGCTCACCTCCCATTCCGAAGACGGACTCCGCATACCCGGCCATGTAATTGTACACGAACATGGTGACAGCGTTGTTTGGTGTGTTGGCTAACCCACGTTCTATAATCCTTCTATTAAATAATAGAGCCTTGAGAAAACATTGAGAAAAACTGAGAGAAAAACCCAGAAAATCTGTAAAAATTTGTTGACACTTGTCAGTAAATTGCTTTATTTTTTAGCTTGTGTCATGTTTTCTAACAAAGGTAACAAAGAGAAGAGAATAAAACATAAGCGGGTTCTTCATCTGAGGTAGGTACCAGGAGGCTTCTTACGTCATTGGGTACCAGGCTCAAAGGTACCAGGAGAGGATTCTTAAGTCATTGGGTACCAGGCATAGCTAGAATCAGGTTTGTGGCTAGAATAATGTTTATTAATTTAATTTATTATCTGAATGTGTATTACAAGCGACTACAAGCAAGAATATTATACAAGTTACAGATTCAGATTCAGATTGCTCTGTCCACGATTACAGACGTCGTACAGACGTGGACGGAGAAACCAATGACTTAAGAATCCGTTTCTTTAGCCAATGGGAGAAAGGAGAAACAAATATAATTATCCGACCACGTAAGTAGGGCTCCCCTACAACTAGTTAATAAGTCTATGGTAAAAGCATATAAATAATAAGTATGTAGGTCCCGGTAAAAGCGACGGCAGCGACGCCATGACCGGGTCAGATAAGTTTGTGGCACTATAGGTACCGGTCATGTCCCGGTGAAAGCGACGGCAGCGACGCCATGACCGGGTCAGATAAGTTTGTGGCACTATAGGTCCCGGTCATGTCCCGGTAAAAGCGACGGCAGCGACGCCATGACCGGGTCAGATAAGTTTGTGGCACTATAGGTCCCGGTCATGTCCCGGTGAAAGCGACGGCAGCGACGCCATGACCGGGTCAGATAAGTTTGTGGCACTATAGGTCCCGGTCATGTCCCGGTAAAAGCGACGGCAGCGACGCCATTACCGGGTCAGATAAGTTTGTGGCATTGTTTAATCGAAATCCTCTACATCTATGCGAAATCCTAAGTCTATGCCCGTAATAAAAATCTTAATAGATCAAATGACACGCACACATCGTTAGTGTGAGAGGGTGGCGAACTTATACATTAGTCTGTAGAAAGAGCGAGAAAGACTATAATGAACGTCGTGTAACAATACTTTATCTATGTGTAACAACTTTTTTGCCGTCTTCACCTTGTCATTTTGACAATCGGGAGACAAAATTGACATAGGATTGTTATTGTTCGATGAAAATTTATCAAATTATTAATTTTAGCAGCTTGAATTATTGGTTGTGGGTGTTATTCTGATATTATAATCGTAGTAAGAAATTATCAATGTGAATATGGTGGTCTGCAGTGTGAGGGGTTGCAAAAACCGTACAAAAAGAGCTGCCGGGAATGTTACGTTTCACAGGTACGTATTAATGTAATTATGTCGCCCTGTTAAGAACACATAATGAATAAGTACAACTAATTAGGGAAATCTGAATTGACTTTCGAATTTTCTAATAAATAAAAATCTATAAACCTTAGTCAGAATTGTTAACAAAATTCAGTAAATTTTAAATAGATTATTTCCCTTTTAGTCGATTTTATCCCGGTCATGAAAAATGTATCTTATAAATGCAAAAACTTAATTGTCTATGCTTTCAACAGCTCTCTAATGGATCCTGCAGTCGGGCCCAGCAGCGCCATGTTGTCTGCGTAGTTAAAGCTGTTAATACAAACACCACCAACCCGACATCGAACACTCATGCTGCTAAGATCGACTCTCATAGTCGATCTTAGCAGCATGAGTGTTCGATGTCGGGTCATTAACATATAGGTTGAAGAGCCTGGAAGACGTCAATGTCGCCAACCACACTCAACCCATATGACTTAGAGGTAGTTTCGCACTAATTTAATTTAAATTCAATTAAACATTACTATTTTGAACAAGACATTAAAATTAATAAAATTTTGTTTTCAAATAAATGGTTTTTCATTCACCATTACCCTATTTCAGACAATTATAAGAGGTTTGAAGCTTTTTAAATGTGGCTAAGTTTTAATCAACAGCTGAACAGCTTTTAGTATTGAGTATAATATAAATTTTCTAAATTTTCAAAAAACATATCAGCTTCTGAAGTCGGTTTTTACTTTTTTTTTTAAGTTTATAATGTTGTGTAAAGATTTTAAACTATTCGATACATCTCAGTTTTATTTATGGGTAAATTGGGTTCAATCTGGTAACATTCACACACACATGCACAAATTAAACACCGATATAAAACCTGTTACACTGTCACTTCATCTATCTTAAACGTATATTTCGCTCCCTAATCGGATTAATCACCAATGAAGAACATAAGGCGCAGTTCGTTCGTTCTACGACGTATCAGCAACTCTGGCGTCAGAGAGACATACTTGTTGTACTTGTTGCATATCATGTATTATGGACTAACACGGGAAAGTTTCTGATAGCTTTTTCCATCTTCATACCTCGTGGAAACTCAGGTGAAGAGCCCGCTTACGCTAAGGGTTTCAGCGCAGCTACCATAGTCCTCACAAAAAAAATTAACAGATTGGAAATCACTCCCAAGGAGATTTAAGGCCTATCTTTTGAGCTAAATCTGACTATGAAATTTTGATATCAAAGCATCAACTCATCCATCAAGCACCCACCTCATTAAAATAATTAGGTAATATCAATTAAAAAATAATATTTTATACATATTTACATTTGGCATAGATAGGACTGAATGGAAATTAATACACCGACAAGTGCTTAGCACTTAAATTTTGGATGGATGGATGGACATATTTAATCTGGGGGCACGGCAGTGCCCCCGCCAAGACGAGACAAGCGAAACGCAAGGGCACTACCAGGCACTACCTACCTTTTCTCGAAGCGCTTCGTCGTTTTTTTGAATGTTGTCAATAGCGGACTTATTAAACATATAAAGTTTTAATTGCATAGCTCTTATACTTTAGATTTTAGTAATATCTAAAAAACCCTGATTTCGTCACTGACATACCTACTGATGATCATCAAAATTCTTAGGGTATTTCCTAATGTCCTAGAAAGCTGAAATTTGGTATGTAAGCTATTATTAGTACATAAACAACAAAAAAAATATAAACCTTGTAACTTTTATCCCCCAAACCCTTAAATATTAGTATATTATCTATGCCTTAAACTAGGGGATGGAAGTTTGTGTGAGACTTCCGCAATTTTGACGCTAGAGGTCTGAAAATTGAAAAGATAGAGCAATGACCAAAAAGTCCTCTCTTAGAGATAGAGAGTGTGCTATAAAAAAGGTGCCTCTGATGTGCAAGAAATACAACCTAAAAAAAGAAAATAAAATAAAAGAAATGAAATCCCACCAAAAACATTTTCATGTAAAATGTTGCCAACATCGATGGTTGCCAAAACGAAGCCAAAACGAGATACGAGATCATAATATTATGACTAGCACTGTCAAAAAGTTATCAGATCTCAGATCTCATGAAGAGCCAAGCTTCTAACTCTACGCGCCCTAACTCTACAAGTTTCCTAACGTCACTGGCCCATAGAGATAATACATAGTACTTGTACTATTTCTATGCACTGGCCTAACTTCACAAACTCTATACCTTAAGCCCGTCACACACGTAGCTATAATATATATTAATATACTGAGCTATATATTATATTAAAGCAAGCCACCAGATACGGTAGCTATACTATAATATATATTTTGCCCTCATTTGGTCTGCGGTCGTCGTCGCAAGTGCACGTTTTTGAATCATATGTTATGATAAAGGATGTTAAAATTTTTAAAAAGTCATTGTAATATAGATTCGACAAGTGCACTACTATTGGATTTAATTGATAGTTCTTCGGAAGATGATTCCGATGCTGAATTTGATAATTATGAGCGTTGCCTTGGCAGACACAAAAAAAGGACCATCTGGATTGAATTGCATATAAAGCAAAAGCAAGCTCGTGGCGAATTTAACTTAAATCATGATTTGTCATCAAAAAATTTGCATAATATTTTTTATTAATTTGTTTTATTTTAATCTTTTTAGTTTTATTAATGTTGAATTATTCTAGTGTATTAATATATACATGAAATTGTCTCTTTGAGCCCTTTATTTTGACTCCACACATGACCAGGACTCGATAAAAAAATGAACGCCACAAAGAAACAAACATACATACTTAGGCTGATAAACACATTACCCTCCTTTGCGACGCGCAGTCAGATAAAAATGGAACACGCTGTATCCTTAAAATATGTGGAAATATGTGGCTTGGCCATTCGCTACATGAAAAAATTATCCACTGTTCATTACTTTTCTGTCATACAATACTTCTTGTAGTAACGAAACGGCCAAGCCACATATTTTGACTAAGGTGTAGAGTTTGTGAAGTTAGGCCGTGTAGAGTTAGGGCGCGTAGAGTTAGAAAGTTAGAAGCTTGGCTCTACATGAGATCTGATAACTTTTTGACAGTGCTAGTCATAATATTATGATCTCGTCTTAGCAACATTTTACATGAAAATGTTTTTGGTGGCATAAGGCCATAAGCTCTCCATAGGATCTACTATTTGGAACCGTGCACCTAGAGTCTCGACATTTCATAAGTGCCTGTATCTGGTTTACATGAAATAAAGATCTATTCTATTCTATTCTATAAATGTTACTAGACTTCACAAACTATATATGGATGCTAATGCTAGACTTGTATCCATAGATAAGTCTATGCTTGTATCTGACTTAGGCCTATCTATAAAACAAAATAATTATTTTAAAATTCTCCTACTCTCAAGTAAACCCTATCAGCTCTGTGTCAGGTTCGTGACGTTGCTCCTCTGTCTTGACCTCAAATGAAGAACCCGCTTAAGGTCTGCACGAAGAAATTGTAAACAGTCACTGTCTGTCTAGGCACTCGCTACTGGCCACTGTACCTGTACACGCTGTAACCAATGTAAATCGCATAATAAGGCGCCGCGCGGACTGCGCCGGGCGCAGGAAAGAGCTGCGCCGCGCCGCCGCGCCACCCCGCAGCCGCCCCGCCGCCGCCCCGCCGCCGCCGCTCCCACCGCCGCCGCGCGCCGCGCCGTCGTCGCTGCCGTCGTCGTCGCGGTCCCGCACACTTCACTACCGCCGGCTGCGTGCGCTTACACCGGACGCCGGCGTAGCGTCGTTACGCTGTGCTTACCTCGCTCGGTTACCACGCGATTAATTCATTAATCCGTATGCTATTACCCATTCTCTGGGTTATGCCAATATCGCAGTGCGAAACAGTTAAGAAAATCGAGCTATATTACGTAATGTGAGTTTGTGTGGTTGTGTGGTATTGAATTGACATTGACAAGTTCCTGCAAAGTTTGGTGTTTTGGTTAGAGGTAGGTAGCGCGCTCTGTGAATACAAGCTCGGACGGGACGGTGAGCAGAGCGGCGGCGGCGGGCGAGGTATGATCGTGTCACGTGCTGCGTGCCCCGTGCTGGTGTATTGTGGTGCGCGACGCGCATGCGCCAAGCGCGCGTCGATCGCACGGTCGCCGCGTGCTGAGTCAAATAGGGCACTATTTATAAGTTAATGACAATAAGATCTTATTTCAAGTTTTTGATAGAGCTGACGAAATTATGCACTCATGAATGACATTACCTCATAATATACTGGGTAGTGACGACGTTACGACATTAAGTAAATAAAACCACGTTCTGTGACCATACACAACAATTCAAGTAAATCCAATCAGTAGTTTAGCCTAGCCACAAGACCCAATTTCAATTTTCTTAATTTTACACATTCATGATCTCGAGACGAAATTTAAAAAGTCTCTGACCTTCTTACCATAAATAATCTTTATTTACACTATAGAATCTTAAAATAGATCATATGATCATATATTATAGACTTATTATCTAATTATTATTTCTATGGAATAGATAAAATATGTGGCATAAGTTTCTACCTTGATGTCCCTTCACCCCTTCACCTATTTTTATACGAATGAGAGTTGAGTGAAATATTATGCAAAAATAACATGCGTGAAAATCATAGTTTTTTTTGTGTACGGCTTCAGAACGTGATACCAAATTACGTGGTTTCATTCAATATTGTAACGTCATCAACACCCTGTATACCTACTTATATTTCTAAAATATTAAATTATGTAAATGATTTAGTGTAAAGTACACATTTTCTCTAAACTAATTGCAGGAAATAATATCATATTTATTGGGATAAGAATTAATATTATTATAATAAACGTATGTTCGTGAACACAACTTCGCTTTTCATTTTGATCAAAGAAAGACAGAATAGGGCTAGTGTGGGTCATCGTTAAAGATCACCACATTGACTAGCCCCCTAATACGAATGGCTAGGCTACAATTATAACGTAAGGTTCATTCAAACAGATTAGCCCATCGATATTTTCAATTGAGTTTCGTATCATTCAGACGCTCCCTAATTATACGTTGCGAGCATTGCGCATCAAGTACAAGAGTTGATACTATCTATTATTCAAGAAATATTATGTGATACTTACATCAGTATTTCATATTTATTTAATTATATATACATATACATGAGTACTTAGAAGTAAAATTTAATATTATTCAACACAATAATAAACCCCTTAGACCATAAATAATCTTTTCATCCCACCATCTCGGAAAGAGTATTTTTAATCTTCAATATCTGAGTGGAAAAGCCGTTTTTATTCTCTAGAGGATAAAGTAAATTTTCATCCCACCATCTCGGAAAGAGTATTTTTAATCTTCAATATCTGAGTGGAAAAGCCGTTTTTATTCTCTAGAGGATAAAGTAAATTGAATTTAGAACATCGTGTGCACTAAGTTTGTGAATTAAACGTTTTTTTTTTGCATTTAGTCATTTCCTCGCTGAGGTGGAATGAAAAGTTACGTGTTGCACTCGAGTGCAAAGATTTTTCACCTCGTGCTCTTTTGATTCCCTCGCTAACGCTCAGGATTCTAATTTTGAATCACTCGCTGCGCTCGTGATTCAATTTTAGAATCCTTCGCTTGCTCGGTCATCAAAATTGAACACGCGGTTAAAAAGCAACTTTGCACTCTTGTATAACAAATAACTATTATAACACATTTGCTCGTAAAGGGTCTCGTATTTCACCAATTTCAATATCGTAATGTATCTCATTACGCACTTGTGCGGTAATGTAATGTAAAACGACGGTTTATCAAGATGCTCCGTCTAAAACGAACGATACTTTTTTAAATCTTAGCAAAGAGTTTTTATGTCAGAAAAGTGGTCAACATTTTATGAATAAAATTAACTTTGGGAGATAAAATATAAAAAATTAACGTTTAATTCTTTAAATTAATTAATTTTAATAATAAATTACAACCATTTATCTGTAACAAAAACAAAAAAAATATTAATTTACTTTATTAGTAATACTGGCTGTTTTTATGCCTTTGACTTAAAAAAAAGGGCTGATGCGCGCGCATCGCTAATTTGTGAACAAGTAAAAGATTTATTCGTAGAAAGTCCGAGTTGTATTTATTTCCTCGCAAATTATGTTATACAACGTCGTATGACATACGTGCGCTTTGATAATTACAGCCTCTGCTTTCTTGTAGCTCTCGCCTACGGCTCGGGCTAGCAATATCGCCTCGGCTGTAATTTTCAACTTACCGCACTTATATCATAATGTACTATATTACCCCTAGTATTTACTTCACTGATAGTATTTGCGTATTGCAAAGTTGGGTAAGCAAGTTAGCGATACAATATTTTCGCCTTGAGGATGGTCATAATCAGTACCAAAGTATAAGCGCTAAACGAAACTAGCTTGGCATTTTTTAACTTCTGTGTATTAAAGTTCTCTGCTCTTACTGTTCTGACACGGCCTTATACAGGATGTTTTTTATGTAGAGCGCAAAATTTGCTGAGTTATTCAGTGTCTGTTCCCAAATGCAACCGCAGTAGTTTTTTAAAGAAAGAAAGAAAGAAGAAGAAGAAAGTACTTAAATTCACTCCAAAACAAAATAAAAATTTGCGCTAGAAAATTATGCGTGTCCCCCATCCTATGTCGAATTTTGGTTTTGTTTTAAAGTGTATTCTATACTGCGGTTGCATTTAAGAACAGAGACTGAATCGCTCTACAAATTATGTGCATTATTATTATTTAAGATTCTATTGTTTTCTTTTTTAGGCCTCCATCATTGTTTTCATGGTCAATGTCATGCACACCTGTTATTTGTATAATTGCTAGAATGCTTATCTTAGTTGTCATTTTTATTTGAATTGTAACTGGTTATTTATTTTTAACTGACTTAAAGACTTTTTTTATATTTCTCATAACTCTCGACTGCGTGAACCGATTTTTCCGATTTGGTCCAGTTCTGACAATGGGATACATGAGAAAACCATATAAGTCTTCAATTTACATTAAGTATGTGCGCGACAAATGGTCGAATAACTCAATATCACGCCAACCGATTTCGATGATTCTTTTTTTGTTTGAAAGGGTATACTTCCGAAGTGTTCCCATTTAAATTTAGTGAGGATCTGCTGAAGATCTTTGGAGATAGACAATGGAACTCTTGAATGAATAACAGCACATCACTCGCGATTGCTGTAATCTCATGTTTATGTATTGTTTATGCCACTCAAAATTGAAAAATATAATAAACTAAAAAAAAAAAGTAAAAACCGACTTCAAAAATAAACTAAAAAGTATAAAATAATTTTCTTAAAGAACTTAACAGCTTCTGAAGTCGGGGCCTATAATTCTTGAATGTTTTAGTTTTTTTTTTGAAGTCGGTTTTTACTTTTTTTTTTGTATTTTAATCTTTTGTAAAAAAATTGTTGGTGTGCTTATTATAAATAAATAGAAAAACATGTCCTGTTTAAAAGTTACAATTCTGTAGTAATTTGATATTTATTATTATATCTTATGGTTTAGTCAGCGTAAGCCACAGAAATCAGGTTTCTGTGACGTAGTATGTAACTAAGGAATACACAGACAGACGAGGATAAGCTTGCTTTGTTTTTTGCTACTGCGTGTCGCGGTCGGTACACTACCATGGCTGCATGGCTGCATGGTGGTGGTGGGGAATTGATGCATTTATAATCTTTCTATCGGTCCTCATGGGTTCTATTTCTTTTTTGGTATGAATTGAAGTATTCTGTTTCCACATACTGCGTATTCAATATAAGTATACTCGGTATTCAATATAAGCACTCTTGTCATATAACAACTTTACAGCCTTGCATAACAATGAACTATTTATTTATTTATTAAAAATAAAATGACATAAATGTTTACAGAATGACAGAATATTTAATAAACACCGTACGTAAATTACATATTATATGTTTCGTACATCTCGTGTAGGCTTGTGTAGACGCCGGAAAACAGACAGATGGAGCCGAACGTTACGATAAAGATATCTATTAATAACCTGTACTTGCAGAAACCATACTCCTTGGGATAATAGATGGCTATATCCATGATGGCGGGGAACACCATGGCTACCGACGTAAGGCACAGAGCTCCTATCAGCCCCATGAACGCACCCAGTGTGGGCGCTGCCACGGCTAACCCAACTGGAAACAAAAATATTAATAATATTATGTAACGCAATAATGCGAGGTAGTCGCAACTATATCCTGAGAGCCGTGGCGGAGAGCTATACTCCAAATATCAGACACTTCATGCGGAGGTTGATCAGGCAGGACACATGTTTTCGTGTCTGGGCGGCCTCTGCGTGGAGTGTGCATTATTCTATTTTTTTATATTTGTATTTTTTTATTTGTACTACTAACACTAGAATATAAGTTGTTTTGTAATACTAACACAATATGGATCTCTGTTGTCCGAATTAAATGAATTTGAATCGAATTGAATAAAAAAAACATGCTTTATTTTATACTGCACTATGTACAGAGGCGGTCTTAGGAAGTCGACGTTAGGCTGTTGTATAAATGATAGAGCAGTAGTGCACAAACAAGAACATATGATCGCATCGAATCAAATTCACGAATTCGCGCAAAGCAATCATATTCTGTAAAAGTAGACATAAAACTGAATTTTGGTTGCTTCAATATTTCTTCGAATAGTTTCATTTATAATTCCGTGACATGTAACATGTACCTTGGTCTAAGAAGAGTGGGGGACCGAGGTATCATAATAATTTATGGTGGTCCTCCGTTGAAAAGGGAGGATCCTCCGACCAGGCGAGGTAATATTTATCTATTGCCTGGCGGGCCGAAGCGCTACTATTGACGTCGGATTACCGAATATTATACAGGGTTACTTGTAACTGAGCGTATTCCTTGTAGTATAGGATCCCTTTAACAACGATCTTCACCGAGATGTTTATTTAATATGATAAATATGATATGA
This sequence comes from Allophyes oxyacanthae, assembly GCA_932294325.1. Lineage (NCBI taxonomy): Eukaryota > Metazoa > Arthropoda > Insecta > Lepidoptera > Noctuidae > Allophyes > Allophyes oxyacanthae. The sequence continues at coordinate 62,786 of OW028609.1, forward strand.
TATATATATACGAGTATATATGATAATAATATGATATTGCAGGGTGCGCTAGAGGAACTAAAATACATCATTCCCCCATAATATGTTCCGCCAAAATCCAGTACCTAGTTTTCAAAACTGGTAATTTTCAGCTTATTTTGAAAATTTCCATTAGAACAAGACTAAAAGAAGAAGTATTAAAAGGCTTTGATTTTAAATTGAATTCGTAGCTACGTTGTTAAAGTATCAGATGATTATTTAACAAAGCCTTTGTAGAACTGGAATGTATAATAATCTGCACTGTGAAAAAGATCATAACATAGTTAAGTAAAGGTAGAGTTTCAAACACATCGTCGAGGTAACCAAACTCATAAAGTTATACTTTTTTTTTTTTTTAAAGGAAATAATGATATTTTCATCCCACCATCTCGGAAAGAGTATTTTTAATCTTCAATATCTGAGTGGAAAAGCCGTTTTTATTCTCTAGAGGATAAAGTAAATTTTCATCCCACCATCTCGGAAAGAGTATTTTTAATCTTCAATATCTGAGTGGAAAAGCCGTTTTTATTCTCTAGAGGATAAAGTAAATTGAATTTAGAACATCGTGTGCACTAAGTTTGTGAATTAAACGTTTTTTTTTTTGCATTTAGTCATTTCCTCGCTGAGGTGGAATGAAAAGTTACGTGTTGCACTCGAGTGCAAAGATTTTTCACCTCGTGCTCTTTTGATTCCCTCGCTAACGCTCAGGATTCTAATTTTGAATCCTTCGCTTGCTCGGTCATCAAAATTGAACACGCGGTTAAAAAGCAACTTTGCACTCTTGTATAACAAATAACTATTATACTCCTATTGTTAAATGTGTGACCTTCAATTTTAAATTGTCGAATATGTATGTGCCCGACATACCTTATGCCGCGATATGGTTTTTGGCACATTTGTCATGGGTTCAGTCCTTTTTGTTTTTGATTGCTAGAGTAAACACTAAATACAATAAAATACTAAAACACTACTAAATTGTAAAGATACGCGATGCGAGTATTTCCCAGTATTTCCCCAATATATTGAATGTAGTACAGTGTACACCTCTCAAAAAAACGTGAACTCGAGTGGTCCGTCTGTGTACTCGAGGTCGGGCTCTTTTATGCCTGGGGCAACTGGCATTTTGGCAGTCATGCCAGCATAGCTTACGTTACGCCATTGACAATAATGCCATAGAAGGAGCAGTTTATTAACAGTTCACATCTCTTGTAACGACATAACATTGCAACACACCAATGATTATCATCTGATTGCCTTGATCGGAAGGCGGCTTGTAGACCGCGAGGGCCCGGCTGGCTGGTAGTACTTACATGGAATGGTCGCGATGATTATCCGTAGCGTGTAGTCGGTCAGCGTAGTCCGGGTAGGCTTCCATGCTTTCTTAAACTTCCGCCAAATTATTTGCCATGCTACAAAGTTTTGTAGCGGATACGACAAAAAAATTGCTAGAGCGAATGTCATCTTCGCCGTCTGCGCTTTTCTGTAACAAATATGTACGTACCGTTTTAAACAGAAATAACATTAAATCATTATTTTTATCGTCAAATTGTGCACATTATTGACTAGTGCATATTAAGATATTAGCAGATGGCTGATACAACCTTTTTACATGACATTGACACGTTTCTGCGTACCTCCTCGAAGTAATAAGGGGTCATCCATAAAGTACGTCATACTGATTTCGTGAGGCCCCCCCCCCCATCCCTAGTGTAGTCACATATTTTGAAGTTTTACATTTAACTGCAGTTCCGAAATTAGTTTAATTTCCATTTAAATTATTTTTAATATACATTATATCAATTGCCATACAAATAATGTTGGAAATATTTTTAAGCTTTTCGTTATTAGTTCAAAGGCATTTTATCACTTAGATGACCGAAACTGAACGGAACTGAGTGGAAGCCTTTTTGACACAGCTGCCACGTAGGTACAATCCATTTTTTATTTAAGATTTTTTTTTTGTTTTTTTTTGTTTTACATGTTTTATTCTTTTATCCCTTATGATGACCCACTGACCTATTTTTGAATTATCTTTAAAATCGTTTTTGTGCTTTGTCAAATTAATACTTTTTCTTTCTTTCTTTCTAGATGTATTAGATTTTGAAATGTGACATCAAGAAACTTAGGACCCCTCCCATCCCTTGTTACATAATGTCACTCTTCGTTGTCCCCCCCCCTTAACGTGTGACGTACTTTATGGATGGTCCCTAATAAAAATAATTTAATATTAATAAGTAAGTATTTGTTATTTTTTCGCGATTTCAGGGTTGGTCCCATAGGTGTGCAGGTTTCCTTACGATGATTTCCCTCAATCCGCACATAAATTCGAAAAGTCCGTGCGAGCCGGTTTTGAACTCAGATAAAGCTCAACCGCTAGACTATCACGGCTGCTAATATAAACCGCTAGCTAGACTATCACTGCTAGACTATCACGGCAGCTAATATAAACCGCTAGCTAGACTATCACTGCTTCTATAATATGCCAATAAAAAATTAAGTTCCAAAACTAAAATCCGACTACTGAAAAGGTATGAAACAAGAAAATATTTACACAGATTCGTAGTGATTTTCAGAGGATAGTCGTGGTTATCTAGCGTAGCGTAGACGTACTAGCAGACTGTTGTAGTTGTGGAGAAACGAGGTATACTTTTTAAAAACGTTTTCTTTCCTTCTTTACATACTATCTATCTAACTCTCTCTAACGTATAATCTCTCTCTAACTTCTAAATTTTATTGACTACGCACATGTGCCATTCAAATTCGAAGAATTTACAACAAAAAACCTATTTTGGGCACATAGTAAAAGTTATGAAATTTGGTTCTTGTTCAGAAATAGTGCGCATTTCTTTTTTTTTGTGGCTAGTTTTCCTAGAGTATTATACCATTTTGGAATCTTGGATAGATGCGTCATTTTTTTTAAAAACTTGCCATGGTAGTGTCCATACTTTTTACTTTTTTTTTTACACCACGATGAGTGAAAGTGGACCTAAAGTAAAAATTTATCAAAATTTTAGGGTTAAAAATAATTTTGATTTATTTTTGTGTTGTATTTCAAAATATGAATATAAAATTCTTTTGTCTGATTCAGCATGTCAAACTGAAAGAGTCGTTCAAGAATATTATATTAGATAGACCTGGATTTTGCGTCTAGAAGAAAACAGTGAAAACCAAATAAATGGCCTTGAAATAAATCAGTTATATTTTGCATCTCTTTCATCAGGGTGACCAAGTTTTGAAGTGAAACTTCCATTTACATGCTATGCTCACGCGTGGCTCAGCTACGGCGTAATCATGTGGGGAAACAGTACCGATGCTCCTACACTATTTATTTTATAAAAGAAATTAATCCGTATACTCACAAACATAAATCAGACTGATAGCTGAAAACCTTTCTTCATAAAACATAAAATACTCGCCCTTCCATGCATATACATTTTTGAAATTTGTTAGGAAATAGGTATAAATCATTCTTTACAAGACGCGAAGATAAACATACTGGCCGATCATTAAGGCATAAAAATATGCTAATGCTACCATCTTCCCGCATAACGCTACACTCCAACAGCCCCTATGTAATGTGTATAAAAATTTATAATAAAATACCAGAATCAATAAAAACAGAAAACAGCGAAACAATATTTACAAACAAAATAAATCAAATACTTATTAAAAAAAGCCTATTACACGATTAATGAATATATAAACAATAAACAAACATTTCCAATTAAATTAAATGAATAATACTATAAATAATACAACAGTAATAATAAAACGTAATAAATAAATAGATATAAAAAATAAAATAAAAATACATTAAATTCCATAACTATTAGTTAATAATAATTTATAATAAACTAAATACATATTAGGGAATATTATTAATAAATTAAAAATTAAAATATGCTATCCATATTTATTAATAAATTAAAGCAATAAGTAAACATAAGTACCATCTTCCTATATATACAACAGTAGTAAACATAAGTATCATATTCCTCTCCTATATTTTGCTGTGCCCTACAGGGTCCATGATTGTAACCTACCAAATTTTATTTTTACCACCTTATGTACATTGTGGAATGCAAATAAAGAATATGAATATGAATATTTAATTTGAAAGTTACCAGAGTAAAGTAAAAGTTTTCAAGATAGTTGTGCACAAATAGATAGGAATGTTTATGTTGAGGGCCATTTGGTATCCAGAAACTATTTTAAAAGCTTCTAGTATTTTTAAAGTCATCTTTAATTTTTTCTGCCTATAAAAAGGATGTGTTGATTGAAATAATTATTTTATGATATTTAAGTTTACCCCAATTTTATGAATGCATTCCTAGGCTGGTAAGACTGATGGTCTGTAAAAATAATAATTTCAATGACATAATTATGACATGTCAACATTGTCAACTTTCTTCCACTTCGAGTGTTTGCTAGGCGATTTCTAAGGATATACTAATTATTTATCAGTGCTTAATCATGTATCGTATATTTAAAGATTGTGGAAGTGTTTGGAACCCAACATCAAACGTTATTTTTCATAGGTAAGTACGCTGATGCCATATTAAAAATTACGCCAATTTGTACATATTTTTACGCAGTTTTAGAAAGATCTGCCTATATTTTTATTTAAAACTGTGTGAAAAACGTTTCTCTCATTGTGAAATGTCACCATTTAGTTATTTATGTGGTTATATCGCATATAACTAAGGAATCAGTCGCATTATTAGATTGGTCGTCAAGATAAAATGTTAGTAAACAAAGAAGAGTAGAGTGACCATAAATGATTGCTTGAGGCGGAATTTAACGTGATATGATTTTTCGTGGTTGTGTAATGAGCTACAAAGTCCAACTGGAATTCAAAATCTTCAGAAGTTTTCTTGGTCAAACCTGATCATTGATTGCTAACATCAGTGGACTTTCTTAGATGATTGAAAACACGATTGCATTTGTTTCAGTTTTCCAAGCGATCCAGAGAAAAGGCGTAGATGGTGGTATGGTGGTCCAACATACCTTTGAAAGGAAACTTCTATAAATCTGCAAAAAATTGTTGCCTACACTATAAAGCGGAGCACTATGACATAAGGCTAAACCGACTAAAATTTGGTGAAGATCTGATGAAGACTTTCGGAGAAAGACGATGGAACTCCTCAATGGATATCAGCAAATTAGTCGCGATTACTGTAGTTGCATATTTATGTATTATTTATGCCACTCAAAATAGAAAAATAAAATAAACCGTGCTAAAAAGTATAAAATATTTTCTTTAAAAACTTAACAGCTTCTGAAGTAGGGACCTTTAATCCTTCAATGCACCTTAGCTAGGCACTTATTAGTTTTATGAAGTTAGTTTTTACTTATTTTAAAGTTTAATTTATCCATAAATCAACCCGCAACTTTGGACCAAGTGATGACACGTTAAATCTTCACCATGGGTTCACCAGAATTTAGTACCTACCTATTTGGTACTTATGGTTATTGTTTTGGTACCTAACTATTAGCAAACAAATACGTGCTCAATTATGAATAATTTCTACTTGCTTAATTCCTAATAATATCCCAACGCAAATAAAAATCTTTGTCACCCTGATGAAAGAGATGCAAAAAATAACTGACTTATTTCAAGGCCATTTATTTGGTTTTCACTGTTTTCTTCTAGACGCACCGTCCAGTTCTATGTATAAGGTTCTTGGAGTCGTTTTATTTTAGGTTATGGGCCCAGACCCGTGTAAAATATAATTCTTCACGATAATGTCCTTGTAATCAGTGGTGATAAACAATAGGTTTTGCGTTTTACTATCAGGCTTCTGAAGAGAAGTAAAACTGAGCAAATCTTGCGAATATTGGTTCGAAACTGTGTTCGTGTGTTTTATCCGTGATGGCTACTAGCTCAAACTATTTAGTCAGTGTACCTAAACTGAAAGGTCGCGAAAACTATAGCGAGTGGTGTTTCGCCGTAGAGAATTTTCTGGTGTTGGAAGGTATGGTCCACTGTGTGAATCCAGACGCAGGAAAAACGCCAGAATCTACAGATGATGCGAAAACAAAAGCCAAGCTGATTTTGACAATCGACCCATCTATCTACGTTCATATAAAAAGCGTCAGAACATCGAAGGAGTTGTGGCAAACGTTGAAGACGTTATTTGATGACTCAGGATTCACCAGAAGAATCAGCCTGCTGAGAAATCTTATATCTATTCGACTGGAAGACTGCACATCGATGACGTCTTATGTAACACAGATTGTTCAAGCTGGTCAAAAATTGGCAGGAACAGGGTTTGGCATCAGCGATGAGTGGATCGGTTCGATCATGTTGGCTGGGCTTACTGAAAAATATATGCCCATGATCATGGCGATTGAGCACTCAGGAATCTCAATCACGACCGATGCTATAAAGTCGAAATTGATGGACATTGAACCAGAAGACTCTGATGTGAATAATGCTTTGGCATGTTTCCGTAAACAGAATAAAAGACATCAAAACTCTTTGGTTGGAAAAGATGGTCCGAGTGGGCAGAAATTGACAACTGTCGAAAATAAAGAAAAACGAACTGTCAAATGTTACAGATGTAAACAGTTGGGTCACTATCGGAATAAGTGCAAAAATGAAAATGTTTCTTCACAGAATACACACGATGATGAAAAGAAACATACTAATGCATTTAGTGCCGTGTTTTATAGTGGTAACTTTTACAAGAGTGACTGGTATGTTGACTCGGGTGCCTGTTCACATCTAACAGCAAACCAACATTGGGTGATCAACCAATGTTATGACGGTTTCACTAAAGAAATTATGGTTGCTAATAAAGAAAAAATACCTGTACTATGTAGCGGAAACGTAAAGCTTACGACTTTAGCTAAAGAGTGTGAATATGAGGTCATGGTAGAAAAAGTACTCTGTGTTCCCAGTTTGACTACTAATCTCTTATCAGTCAGTCAATTGATACGTCAAGGAAATACGGTGTTATTTACGAGTAACGGATGTGAAATCTTCAACAAGATAAATACGTTAGTAGCTACAGCTTCACTCGTAAATGGAGTTTACAAGCTGGATATACCAAGTTGCTTAATAGCTGCGGTGGCGGAGTCTCCAGATGTATGGCACCGAAGACTGGGACATGTGAACAGTTACTCTCTTAATAACATGTTGTCTAAGAATGCTGTGGAAGGAGTAAAGTTAGAAAAAAAGGCAGATATTAGTAAGATGAATTGTGTTGTGTGCTGTGAGGGCAAGCAAAGCCGATTGCCGTTCCCTCATGAAGGCAACAGGTGTAATGAACTACTGAACATAATACACACTGACATCTGTGGGCCAATGGAAACTGTATCTCTTGGAGGTTCAAGAATCGTATTGTGAAAACTGCATTGAATAATCGTACCCCGTATGAGCTGTGGACGAACAAAAAACCAAATCTTAGTCATATTAGAATTTTTGGCAGTACCGTTTTGAAGCATATCCCGAAAGAAAAAAGACAAAACCCTGATGAAACGTATGTACCAAATGAAGAATCGATGGCAGCTGATGAAAGTTCTGATATGGAAATAAATTCAAGGTCTTTACCACCTAGAGAAAGAAAAAAGCCTGATAGATATGGTTTTATGTGCACAGAGAATAGTGTTGATGTCGAAGATCTGTCATTAGAAGAGGCATTACAGGGACCTGAGAAGGAGCATTGGCAGGAAGCTGTTAAAGATGAGTTGAAAAGCTTTGAAGACAACAAAGCTTGGGAAGTCGTAGACGCTCCGAGAGGTTCGACTGTCGTAAAATGTAAATGGGTTCTTAGAAAGAAGTTTGAGGATGACAACACTGTGCGATTTCGGGCAAGACTTGTCGCTAAGGGGTGTTCACAAAAGTATGGTGTAGATTATGACGAGACATTCTCCCCGGTAGTAAGGCATACTACATTGAGATTATTGTTTTCATTGTCTGTTCAGTTGAATTTAGATATTGTTCATCTAGATGTCAAGACAGCTTTTTTAAATGGGGATCTGGATGAGACTATATACATGCAAAAACCACCTGGTTTTGTATGTAGGGATGATAAAAAAGTTCTCAAGTTAAAAAAGGCTGTGTATGGTCTCAAACAGGCTGCCCGTGCTTGGCATAAGAAGGTAGATAACTGTATGTTAGCAGATGGCTATTATAAATCTAAATTGGAACCATGTTTGTATACAAAATTTGTTGGTAGCAATCGAACAATTGTTACTTTGTATGTTGACGATTTTTTTTGTATTCTCAAACAGTGTAAATGAAATGAAACATCTTAAAGAAATGTTGAGTAATAATTTTAAAATTAAAGACTTAGGACGTGTGAAGCAATGTCTTGGAATGTCAGTTAATTTTGATAGAGAAAAAAGTATTGTAACTTTGAGTCAGGAAAATTACATTGACAAGTTGTTAAGTAAGTTTAACATGGCAGATTGTAAACCAGCTGTTACTCCAATGGAGACCAAGTTGACTGTAAACAAAAAGGAAGGTTGTCAAAGTCAAAATCCTTATCAACAGCTTATAGGTAGTTTAATGTATTTGGCTGTTCTCACACGACCTGATATAGCTTATTCAGTGTCTTATCTTAGTCAATTTAATAACTGTCATAGTGAAGAGCATTGGATTTATGCTAAGAGGTTATTAAGATATTTAAAGAAAACTAAGAGTATTGGTTTGAAGTATTGTAAGAATGACAATATTCAGATAGAAGGTTTTGTAGATGCTGACTGGGCTAATGATCTGAATGATAGAAGATCATACACAGGTTATTGTTTCATGTTGTCAGGGTCTGCAATATCTTGGAGTTGTAGTAAACAAAAATGCATTGCGCTTTCTAGCACAGAAGCGGAATATGTAGCAATTTCAGAGGCCTGTAAAGAAGCAGTGTATTTAAGAAACTTGCAATATGAAATGACCAAAGTGATGTACAAAATAACTTTATATAATGATAATCAAAGTGCACATAAGTTGTTAGTTAATCCTGTATTTCATAATAGGACTAAACACATTGATGTTCGTTATCATTATTGTAGAGAGATGATAAATAATAAAATTGTTTTGGTTAAGTATTTATGTACATCAGATATGCCAGCAGATTTATTAACAAAAAGTTTAAATTCTGTTAAGCATTATAAGTTTATGAATACATTAGGTATTGTTAATGTTTCGTGTGTATAAAGTACCTAATGTTTAATGTTTTTTATAAGAGATATTTTGAGAGGGGGTGTTGTATTTCAAAATTGACTATATATATAAAGCTCGATTACCACTGACTGACTGACTCACTCATTGACAGAATTGATCTCCCAGATGGAGCCGTGGGGGGTTAAAGTCATGTATGAGAGTCGTATAGAGGGGGGTCCAGTGAGTCCGGGAAAAATCCGAAATGACCTGAAAGTGGAACGCTGACCGGAACTGCCCTACGGATCTCGAAAATGAAAAGTCGCAAACCTATACCGCCGGAACTAAAAATGTCAAGGACCCTGGGCTGTTTGACGAGCCGGTGAAAAAAAGATGGCGTCCATACAAAAAAAGATGGCGGCCATACAAAATTGAAACGCTCACCGTTCCGCAACCGTCAGAGATAGCGGGGGGGTGCTCGACCAAATATCATAGAGGACGACGGGGGCTTTCCGGTGGGGGTCATAAAAATCCAAGATGGCGGATTCAAAATGGCGGCCAAAAAAAAAAATGGTCCGAGCCGGCTGAAAATTGGCATCCAGGGGTTTTCGGGGGCACCGATTCATAATCCGGGATCAAATTTTTTTTTCCGCCATTTTCCAATATGGCCGCCATACAAGTGTTCATTTTGGATTTTCACCCAATTGTTCTCCCAGAAGGAGCCGTCGGGGGTAAAAGCGATGTATGGGAGTCGTATAGAGGGGGGTTCTGTGAGCTTAAGAAAAGTCCGAAATGACCTGAAAGTGGAACACTGACCGGAACTGCCCTAAAGAAAGAAAGAAAGAAAGAAAAGAAAGAAAGAAAGAAAAATACTTTATTAGCACAACAAAAAATAAATAAAACCAATAACAAAGAAAACATATAAAATAAAAAGTTGTTGTGCCAAAAGGCCGCAGCTCAGCATAATGTCAGGAGGCAGTGATACTGGCCACCTGACGCTGGTTTTCAGCTGCAACCCACGAGTGCCATACGCTCGAAACTATCAATATTATATTATAATAGGCATACTTACTAATATATATAAATTCCCTACGGATCTCGAAAATGAAAAGTCGAACACCCACACTGCCGGAACTAAAAATGTCGAGGACCCTGGGCCGTTTGACGAGCCGGTGAAAAAAAGATGGTTTCCATACAAAAAAAAATGGCTGCCATACAAAATCAAAAAACCAAATTTTTTTTAGTTATGTTACAAACTCCACCCAAAAAGCCCACGCGGGCCGCATGCGGCCCGCGCACCCGCGCGACCTCTAGTATGAATATAAAATTCTTTTGTCTGATTCAGCATGTCAAACTGAAAGAGTCGTTTTAATTTATTTTGTGTCATATCTACAGGCATTCTGGATTTTTTATGGGTTGTGGTGTGTAGCAGTGCTACTTAGGTTGCCGGCACAAAAAGAAATTCAGAAATATTTGAAACATTGTGTTCATGGTAATTAAAAATATCATAAGGGGTGTAAATTTTTGAAGGTTTTTTTTTTTATGTAACTTCTTAAAAATTGAGTTTTTTTTTTTTTTTTTTCTCGATTAGTCATGAGCAGGTCTACCCTCTGGTGCCCGCTTATCGTTGAATTTTGGGACATGGTGTATACATACATACATAAATACCGGTCAAACATATAACCCTCTCCGTAGTCGGGTAAAAATTAATCACTATTTTCCTTGGTCACGCTCACGCCATCACGCGGGAACATCGATGTCTATAGATATGCTTAGTGAACTCAAAAAGTGAGACGTGTCAGGTACTCCATTTTCAGAAAAATGGAGTAGTTGATCACCAGTCAAATGCCGTTTACAAACATAATTATTAATTTGTGTATTGAATAAAAGATATAGAATAACAGTAGCTATTCCATTAGTGCATGTATCGCTGTTCTATTTGTATATATTTCGAACATTGTTGAATTTAAAATTTGACGTCTTCAAAAAATACGTCTCATTTTTTTAGCTTCCCTTTGTATGACAGGGCGTATCTATAGACATCGATGCGCGGGAACGGCTGGACCAATATCGCTGATTCTTTTTTTGTTGTTTTTGTTATAATTGTAAGGAGAAGGTAGATAGGGTAGGTATGGTAGGTAGGTAGGTTAGGTATAGATAGGGTAGGTAGGTAGGGTAGGTATATTAGATAGGGTAGGTAGGTAGGTTAGTTATAGTAGGTATAGTATATAGGGTAGGTATGGTAGATAGGCTAGGGTGGGTAGACAGGTAGGTAGGTAGGGTAGGTATGGTAGGTAGATAGATAAGTAGGTAGGTAGGATAGGTATGGTAGGTAGATAGGTAAGTAGGTAGGTAGGATAGGTATGGTAGATAGGGTAGGTAGGTAGGGTAGGTATAGTAGATAGGGTAGGTATGGTAGATAGGGTAGGTAGGTATAGTAGATAGGGTAGGTATGGTAGATAGGCTAGGGTAGGTAGGTAGGTAGGTGGGTAGGTAGGTGCACAGTTCTTTTATTGGCGGTACGAAGTTCGCCGGGTCAGCTAGTTTACAATAATTTACAGTAATCAGCATTATTACATACCAAAGTGACAATCAGAGTAACAAATTAGTAACGAAGAATAAGTAACAAATAAAAATTCAACACAAACATTCACATCTTATATTTTAAATACCTTAAATTTCTCAGGCACAAGTAGTGACTCTAGTGAGCCACTCGTTCATTTTATTGTTCAATCCTTAATAAAATATCACAGAATTACACACAAATAAAGATTTCTGAGAACTTAGTTGGCACACATGTTTACATTTCCTAGAATCTCTATAATGTTACATTAGCTTTGTTGTCCATCTTTCTATTGATCGGACATGATTTAATAACTTGTTGACGTGTAGTCGTGTCTTGCACGACAGAGCCAATCAAAACCGGCTGATACGCCGACAAATTTTTTATGAGGCGTTGCCTTAATGACGTGCGCCAATCACAGGCTAAGAAATATATAGTCAAACTGGGTAAAGTTGAACAGGGGTGATTGGAAACGTCTCTTATTATTTATTTTATTAATACTTCTGTGTGATAATGTGAAATGAAAGGTTATTTCGATCTGTTTCCACTTTGTAAATGGGAGGTGTAAGTGTCACGCTCATCACAAAGAACATAATATATTAAAAATTACGGGAGATATTTCCAATCACCCCTGTTCACATTTACCCATATTGACCCTATATACTTTTACATAGAGCTTTTACATTACAAAAGGCGTTTGTCCGCCACATTCTCTCTCCGGCAAAGAGCCATGCAGCATTACTCCTGCACTGTGAGGACAATAAGCCGCCTCACTGGGCGACAGAAGATACCACCTTTAGTCCGCACGTCCGCGCTACGCACTATTCCGTCGGGTCCGGGTATGACCCGCTCTACCTGACCGTTGGGCCATACGTTACGAGGTAACAGTCCGTCCGCGATTATTACCATGTCACCCTTCTCAATCTGCTAGCCGTCTTTACGAATATCAGTGTAGGTAGGCTAGGTACCCGTGTAACCATCTACGCCAAAAGTGATCTGCTAATGCCTGTGCTGCCTTCCAGGTATGCTTGTCCGCTACGTCGGTCGGTCCTACGATCGGTAGGCCTGTAGCGCTACCTAATTTTAGATGGTTCGGAGTTAACGCTTCCGGTTCATTGTGCTCGGTTGACACGTGGGTCAAGGGACACGAATTTACGGTATGCTCTGCCTCAATTAACAGAGTAGCGAGCACCTCTTCCTTAGGAGCCCGCCCTTTCAGTACCATCGTTAATGCCGCCTTTACGCTCTTGATTAGCCGTTTCCACGCTCCGCCTTGGTTCGGGGCGCCGCACAGTGGTTGAAATTGACGCTCCATACTCATAGAAATCAAAGTTGTTATATCTACCTATAGCGGAGAGGTAATAAGTCCATTTTTTTTTAATTCGTTTTTTAAATTACTCAGAATAAAATAATAATTATTAAGTCAATTGATTAAGTCAATTTATTGAAAACACAGATAGTTGATGTAGCTCAAAAAGCCGCTCAACTTAAGTGGGACTGGGCAGGACATGTCTGCCGTATGCCGGTCGAACTGTGGGCCCACATAGCACAGAACTGGTGTGCTGAGACAGTAAGACGGGGTCGCGGCAGACCACGAAGGAGATGGCGCACAGTGGGCCCATACTGAAAATTAGTGGACTTAGGCAACAAAATTACCATATCGATGCGATTTTTTTTTATATGACATGTTATAATATTCCTGACAACTTTTATTCTTATAAAATTTCTTCTAAACTTGATAGTTTGTCTTGAAAAAAATTTATTAGATTTTTTTGTATGGAGCGAATCACGTTTAATTTTTTTTCTTCAATTGTACTAATATGTTGGGTGTGTGGCGTGAGTATATGATAGCTAGGGTCATTCTCTATCCACAAAAAAAAAATCAGCGCCGGCCATCTGCGGCAGCGCGAGTAATCATTCGGTAAAAAAATAATAATTTGGGAGAATTTTTTTGTCATTTAAAATAAATTCAAAGCATATTTTTTGTCTCATTTGGCTGTTTTCACCTTCTTTTTAGTTAAATAAATAGTTTTAATAGCGCATACGTACTTAGAACTAGTAATTCTGGTAGAGATTTAGTTATTATTGCATGTTATCGGTACAAATGAGTCATCAATCACAATGCAGGTGCAATATACAATACATAGAGATATAATTCACAAACAACATAAAGAGAGCGAAAATTAAATACATACCTGTTTGACTATATCAATCAGCATTCCAGTTTGCTCACGAAACTCTTGCTGTGTGGTATTTTTTTTAGCTTGTTTCAAAGCCTTATGTTCGCCGCGAGCAGTCCATCGTTGAAAATCCAGATTATAAGATATATGGAGAAGACATTCCATACACCGAATCTTCATATGCAGTGAAGAAATTCCTTGTTTGTAAATTTCTTCACGAAGTGGTTTAGAAGTCAAAGCGTCTAAATTATTCATCTCACTCGGTTTTGCCAAGCAAATGGGACACGTTGCATATGATGGTACTCCAGCAATAATATTGGCCACTTTTCCATCAATCATGGTCATATGCAATTCATGTGATACAATAATATTTCCACACTGTGTAGATATTCGTTCATCAATTTGTTTTTTCATCTCAGACTCTTCAGACTTTATAAAGTCAGCTGTCTCCGAAGTGAAAGTGAACTTCACTGGTCGACAGTACAGAGTTGAGCAAGGTGTGGGGTTCTCCCAAACTAGATTTTCATTCCCAGATGATGGCCTAGTAGACACTAGCCGAAGAGGGACGATGCTTATCATGACTACTGATGAATCATCGAACTCTGTAGCTGTGTTTGACGTTTACTGTTTTTAGTTACTCTGCGACGAAGAACCATCAAGTCCCCATTTCCAGGTCAACTTGAGTTCTTCATTTTGAGACATATCAACAGTATTTATATCAAGTAATATCCTCTCCACAGTGTGGTCCAATAGCGCTTGCAATTTAATGTGAGCTCCGTTTTCGGTAATCTCCATACTCTCTTGTGGTGGGTAACATCTTTTCTTGGCATTTACAAGCTTTGGATAAGATGGAAAGGCAGCACAGTTTTCTTCTTTCAGAAATTGTCGAAGAGCTAAGTACTTCCATTTCGAGAGCGCAACTGATGTATAAAGAGCTAAACACTTATCTTCAGAGACAGTACTTAAGCTCTGCTTTTTGAATAGTCTCTCTTCTACTTCGGATAGCGCATCTGGATTACTGGAAAGGTATTCGACCACTTTTGCCAGATTCGTTTTGCCGTTGTCTTTCAATTTTGTTATGTACCAGTGCTGCAACTCTTCCTCGGAATTTTCTTCTACTATGGAAGTAGAACGTCTTTTCTTTTGCTTATTACTTAACTCTTCGAACGGTTTTCTGTGCTCCTTTTCTGTAGATGTTCCCGCTTCCGCAGTACATACTGCAAGAGTAGGAACATGGCAATCTATATCCACAAGCTCAGATAAGGCTGCGTCCGAAAAGCCCATCACACTTCTCAGATCAACACTGTCACAAACAGGCCAGTTGATGTTTTTTTCCAACCACTTGCGATTAATTACACGATTCATAAAAGTTTTTTGATTTCTACTTGACTCTATCCACTTTTAATTTAAATTTACACAAAAAAGTCGACAGAACTCCTTGATTCGGTTCTTGTCTTCTTCAGAAACTTCGGTAGTCAAGAAAGAAATGATACTTTCATACAGAAACATATGATTTTTCAGATCACCGCCACTTCTTAATTTCACAAAAAGATCTAGGTTGGTACAAAATCCAGCCATAGTTCTAATGTAAATATAAAAATACAAGTATTTCACTGTGTTCACAAACAAGCGACAAGAGCGAAACTAGATGGACTTAATGAATATCTTTATATTTATAGTTAGTGTTAATTACTCAAGTAGTGGACATAACAGTGAGTGAAAATTATTCAGCCAATCAGAGACGAGCATTTTTCGATGACTCATTAGTAATGCGCTTAGCCGAGTGCACAAACAAATGAGTCATCAATCACAATGCAGGTGCTACCGATAACATGCAATAATAACTAAATCTCTACCAGAATTACTAGTTATAAGTACGTATGCGCTATTAAAACAATTTATTTAATTAAAAAGAAGGTGAAAACAGCCAAATGAGACAAAAAATATGCTTTGAATTTATTTTAAATGACAAAAAAATTCTTCCAAATCATTTTTTTTTACCGAATGATTACTCGCGCTGCCGCAGATGGCCGGCGCTGATTTTTTTTTCATGGATAGAGAATGACCCTAGCTATCATATACTCACGCCACACACTCAACATATTAGTACAATTGAAGAAAAAAAATTAAACGTGATTCGCTCCATACAAAAAAATCTAATTAATTTTTTTCAAGACAAACTATCAACTTTAGAAGAAATTTTATAAGAATAAAAGTTGTCAGGAATAATATAACACGTCATATAAAAAAAAAATCGCATCGATATAGGAACTTTGTTGCCTAAGTCCACTAATTTTCAGTATGGGCCCACTGTGTGGCGGGACGAATTGGACGCCTTCCTTAAAGACTGGCCCGATACAGCGCGGGATCGCGAGAAGTGGAGAAAAGGGCCTTTGCCCAGTATTGGGACAGCATAGGCTTGTAATAATATAATAATAATAATAATTTTATTTATTGTTTTTATTTATTTTTTACTTGTAAAATTATTTAAAAATATAAAAGAATGTATAAAAATTTGAATAAAGGTCATAATAATAATAAAGTCAATTGAAGATTTAGAAGTAAGTAAATCCTAATACTAACCCTTAGCATAGTTTACCTGTGAGGCTATGACAGAACTCCATACAACGGTAGTAACAAGTCCAAGCGCGCTAGTCTACTCACTTGGGCTTATTTACCTGTGAGGCTATGACAGAACTCCATACAACGGTAGTAACAAGTCCAAGCGCGCTAGTCTACTCACTTGGGCTTATTTACCTGTGAGGCTATGACAGAACTCCATACAACGGTAGTAACAAGTCCAAGCGCGCTAGTCTACTCACTTGGGCTTATTTACCTGTGAGGCTATGACAGAACTCCATACAACGGTAGTAACAAGTCCAAGCGCGCTAGTCTACTCACTTGGGCTTATTTTACCGCGTATTTATTACATTGTCTGTGTATGAACGTGTCTGAGACAATATTCATTTGGAATTTGAAGAAGACAGTGCATAAAATATTATTTAAATTACTTAAAGGTGTAAAAATTAATAATTCACGAGCCAAGAAAATAGGCTTCATATTTCACCCGGTGACTAACTAATAATTCTTACAAGGTACATTAACCGCCGCGATTATTTCGTAAAAAATATTCTACTAATTTTGAACTGTCAAGTGTACGGCATATTATAATTTTTTCAAAAAGTAACATTAAGTTACTAGAAGTTAAGGTTGCGTATTCCTAAAGAATAGAATGGCAGTAAACTGAAAATTGTTTTTTTCATAGACGCCGCTATGGTTTGCGAGTTTTGCGACCCGCCATGTACGATTTAGATGAGGACGATTAAAAGGTACTCACGTCTGATCCTCTGGCAGATTGAGCGTAATAGCCGCTTTGACATCATCACCGTACTTGAGAAAGCCGAAAACGCCCAAAATTATGTACGTGATGATAATGGTGGTCATGCCCCTACTGAAGAGTCCGCAAACCCCCGTGAACTGCTTGGGTTTCTCCATGTTGTACTCGAGCGCCAGCATCTGCGCACACAAGAGATACGTCAGCACGCGTCGGCGCACGGGACCCCCCTCCCCAGTATACTCACGCACCACTCCCACTGCCTCCAGTGCAAACAGGGTGATACCAATGAATACTGGGATTTCATCTATTCCTTTAATCTGAAACTTCTCGTCATCAACGGTTATCTCATCTTCTATTAAGTAAAAGAACGTGAGAATTAATCCAATAAAAGTACACACGTTAGAAAACGTGGAGAAAGGCGCCAACACTTTCAGATCCTTTATCAAGCATGCGAGAAGGAGTATAGGATAACAGTAGCAGATGATCAGCCGCACTGATATTTCAATGTTATAATAGTCGAGTATCTGTCGGCAAAAAGATATGGCAAGTATAGAGTATAAAGGCGCATCGAACCGATTAGAACGATAAACCATGAGTCATCGATTACCTGTTTTACATTTTCGGCGACGAACACAAAATAGATGGCGCAGACACCGATCTGCCACACAATGAGCATGGTGTCCACGCCCTGTGAGAATATTTTGGAGCTCCAGCGCATGCAGGGCGGACCCTCGTCCAAAGCCTTTCTCATGCACTTGTGGTACGCCATGTAACCGCGCTTATTCTTCTTACATATCTTGTACTCCGCGTAGATCTACACGCAAATACACACAGGTATTATGTAATTAGTTCAGGTAGGTATACTATAGAATAAACATTTATACGCGGCGTAAAGAAGACAACATAGAAAATTTATTATTTGCGGGTCCTGGAACTCTTACGTAGCTTGATGAAATAAGGTGAAGTATTATACTAACCAGTACTTGTATGCAGTAAGTAGCAAATATTCCGATTAACATGATGCCGATGGGGCCGCAGATGATGCCCATGCGATGAACGGCGCTGGGCATGGCAAGCAGGCCGGCTCCCAGGCTGCCCTTTAGCATATGTGTCATGGTCTCCGAGTACCTGTCACGAATCAGCACTCACAGCTTTAATTAAATATAAATATTAAGGGTCCCTATCAATTTTACGGTCTAAAAACACAAAATTACTTCTTTATCAGCGCAAATTTTTCAACAACCATAAGATATCTGTTCTTTTTTAATGCATAGTTATATATCACCTATTTGTCTATGCAGTGTACGAATTGTAATTTTGATAACAACTCAATATAAATTAAGAAAAATAAAAATCAAACACACGTTTTTACGTAAGCACAAAACACCAGGTTTTTCGGTCGCTTATTTAGTTTACTGGTAACGAATAACAATTTGAAAAAAATCGTAAGTACTGGGCAATGGGCATATACCTTAGTATATTATGCAACCTACGATTAATTTTTTTAAAGTTTAATGAATTAGTAGGTACTTAAAAAAAAGTGGTCCACGTTGAAAAATCCCTATAAAATCATGTACAAAACTGACGTCTACGCGTAAGAATTTATTGAAAATTACTAATAAGTGTTGAAAATTTTAAAATTTGAGGTATAAGTATATCTACCAAATTCAATTATTATATTTTATGTTTGACTACTTATTTAGTTGTGTAAATAATGTATTTTTTTTAAGATGAACAATCGCACCCGTTGTTTTAAAAATTAAAATTCATAGACTTATTAGATAAATAAATAGGTGATATAATAACTATGCATTAAAAAAACTAGATATCTTATGGTGAAAGAGAAAGGAGATTGGGCAAATTTCATACAAAAAAACCCAGCATCAACAGAAACAAAATCTATCCCTTATTATCACACATGTTAACCTTATATATTTTTCATTATTTGTTTGTTTGATTCTTCTGTACGGTGAGAGATATGAGGCAGTTTTATTTGCCCTATCAGTAGTTAACAAAACAACATTAAATGTTTTAACTAACCCCCGACAAACAAAGAGGGATGTTATAAGTTTGTAGTGTGTATCTGTGGATCTGTGTATATGTGTATCTATGTATCTGTCTGTAACATCGTAGCTCCAAAACGGATGGACCAATCTCAGTGTATTTTTTTTTAATTGAAATCTAGTTTAATCGGTTATCATCTTAGCTATGTTTCATTAAAATCTGTTCAACCGTTCAAAAGTTACAGCTCTTTTTCTAGTTGGAGTAGGTTTTTGACGGTTAGGTTATTTAATATTAATTAACCATCTAAATCGACTATTACCGTGTCCATAAGTATATATCACACTTACCTATTACATGAGAACAGCTTCCCAGGGTGCGCATACCGTGAATACAAGAGCAATAGTAGTTTATTATCGCATTATGCCCGCTTTCAAATGGGTTAGGTACACATAATATAAGTATAATAAGTTTTTGTTCGAACATGTCTGGATTCGATTCTCGCCTGTACCAAAACACCAGAGACGTTATTTATAGTTATACGCTGGATGCTTGTACAATTCTATATACTCCACTTCGTCGCACGTGCTCCCAACAATATGACCTAGCTATCTTGAGACGGTAAGTCCGAACGGCAAATAAAACAATCTGCTGTCATCTGCGGAAAATCATTGAAAGTCGGGTCATTAGCCTCCATCACTTGAAAATTGGCCCTGTACGGTGCAACCGTACAGTATTATTGCGCCCTCAGCAAAACGTATTTGTTCTAATTTACAAAGATTTCATATTGTAAGTTAGTTCGCGATTCGGTAGCAAGTATGCCGCGCGTGCTCATTTACGCATCAAATCATTTATCATTACATTAGGTAGTAATCGTTTCAGTGAGCAATAAACTATTTTTATATCCGTTAAACAAGTGTATCATTTTGAACTCTTACAATCATAACTATCAGGTGTGTGGTATCAAGACCCTACAGGCCCTTTATCTCTTTACGTTATTTTGTACGAAATATTCTGCTAAATGATAAGATCTATTAACGTTTTCATTAATAATGTGTATATATTACTAGAAGTAAAAACTTGTCATTGGCTTTCAATTGACTAAATTGTTGTTATTAAGTTAAATTAGCTGTAAGTTTTCCATGCTCTAAATAAATAAATAAATAAAAATGATTCTGTATACTCGCTGTCATCATAAGGCTGTTGGAAAGAGTTGATGAGAACCACAGACCTGCCTTCGCTAACGCTATGAGAACAGCTGCTATTTTAAAATCAACCATTATATTTTTTGGTGCTCTGTCATGTCTGCCGGAATATTTAAAAGTCTCTTTTGGATTTTCCATTTACGGCTTCTACGACCCATCTGCATATTATCACCAATCTAGACTTATTAGCGTCTTCAGTAGTTAATTGTTGTTACCCTAGTCTTCTCGTTGGTGGCATGTGCCGTGTGCGACACGTATCCATAAGACTCTAAATCTCCTAGTACGTCTCGGAACCCCCTATCTAATATGAAACAGTCTCCTTCTTCAAAAATGTGTGGTGTAATATTTCTAAAAAGATGTTCGACAAACTCGCGATTCGTTTGTAATATTAGTTCACTTAAAACGTGTCGTTATGCCACACACCGATTAACACTAACACCTGACATTCTGAGTAGGTAAGTCAGCAGTTCACAAACAAATCACCAGAGGAATATCAGATTCCGATTAACAAAGCAAAGGTCGACGTAAATGAATCATAAATAACTTGAGCGCACAGATCACAACGCAGCGAAAGCCACTAAGCCAGTGGAGGGCTGCAATAGGTCGCAGTATGCGCGTCATGGTGTCGATAGCTTATTATAATAGTTTAAATGTATTTCTTTATGGTTTTATTAGTGTTAAGAATAATTTTATTTCTAAATAAGTTTTTATATTTTTGTTTGATTTTACCCGATTGACAGCACATAACGGTTTGTTTTTGTATATAATTGTTAGTTAAATCAAGGCTAAAAAACCGACATATCAATTGTTTCTGTTGGTTCTGGGTTAATTTTGCCCAATCACCTATGCACTGAAAAAGTCGACTTTTCTGTTTTTCGACCCCGAAGCTGATAAAAAACAAAACAACATGGCGGAACACCCAAACTGGTGGACAAATTATTTTGAATGCACTCCTACAATATGGGTATCAAATGAAAGGACTTGCTGAGAATACGAATGCGAGTTAAAATAACTAAAAAGTAAATTATTAAATTAAAAGAAACAAACTTTCAATTCATATGATAATAATTATAAAAGATTGTCGCGAGAGGGTGTTTAGAGATCAGTTCAGGGCTCATAAAGATTTGCGAGCACTATAGTAATGGTGCGTGTTTCAAACGTCAAATGTTAGTTTGTAACTGCCATACTCGCCATATTCCATATTTCGCCATATATGTTTTCGGCATATTTTGCCATATTTCGATTCTTTGCCGTCTTCGTATTGGTCACTGTTGCTCCCCGGTGTTTTTGCAGAAAATACATGTTAGGGACTCATCACTATGCGAGTGTGGATTGGACGAAGGTAGTTTGGAGCACATCTTTTTTAACTGCTCCAAAAACACCCCAGCTCTAGATCTGTACAAGCATTTGCCAAAATTGATAATCCCTATCCCTATTAATTTTCCTTCCCTTGTAACCCATTCTTCCCCGGAACTTTCAGTAGCCTTGATGAATTTTATTAGATCTAATAACATCAAGTTGTGAACTCGTCTGTCATTGTTGGTGTAAATAATTTTAACATTTATTTAATTATTTAGGTTTATATTTCTATTTATCTGTTTCTGTGTCGTATTAATATTCAAGCAAGTTTCACAATACAATCAAAAAAGGATTTTTTATTTATTTTTTAACTTTATCTCAGTTCGCAATTTTTACTCTAACTGTCACCCCTATCCACACGTTAATCCAACACCTTTGACATTGGCAGAATTGTCGACATCGGCACCACTTGCCATAATGAAAAAAAATTAAGTTCAGAAACTAATACCCGACTACTGAAAAGATATGAAACAAGTAAATATTAACACATATTCATAGTGATGTTCAGAAGATAGCCGTGGTCGTATGCCACTGTATTGTTTTGTTAGGGTAGCTGTAGGTGGCATACGACCACGGCTATCTTCTGAACATCACTATGAATATGTGTTAATATTTACTTGTTTCATACCTTTTCAGTAGTCGGGTATTAGTTTCTGAACTTAATATTTTTTTCAGATCCGCGAACCACTGCTAGCAATACATATATTTTTGAAATGTGCTAATTAAGCCCTTTCATTTGATATCCAACACGGCATCATTAAACAAAATTTTATTTTTAGTTCGTTACTTTTTGTCCTTTATAGGCTATGTGACGTCACATAGCCTATAAGCAGCGGACAATCAAGACGGTTCCAACGATGCCTCATTTGTTGAATTATGAACAAGTAGTTCAGAAGTTATCAGGGAACAGATGAACATACATACATGCCGGTCAAACATATAACCCTCTCCGTAGTCGGGTAAAAATAGAATAGAATAGAATACATTTACAAAATGAATCGCTTTACAGTTGCTCAGCGGCGCAACTTGCCATACAGCGCGTAAACGTTAAATGTTTTGCGTGAAACGTTCAGACACAGTATATAGAGGTCGCATTATTTCACGTTACGGGACGTCAACTGGCCGCCAAGATCGTGCGATTTAACCATAAAGTTATTATTACTTTACCACTAGTAATAATAACTTTATGGATCTTTTTGGGGTTTTCTTAAGAGTCGTATTCTACCAACACATCCGTAACGTTGGAGCACTTAAAAACTAACATCCGCCAAGTTATAGACGAGATAAGCGACGAAATTTGCGAAAAAGTCATTAAAAGAATCAACTGCTGCAGAAGGTCCAGAGGCAGCCATTTGCCTAATATCATTTTCAATAATTAATGAATATCATTAAATATTCGATTATAGAAAAAATAATTAAGATATTATTACATAGTGTTTTTTTTTAAATAAATGTTGGGAACCTCAAATTGGATCAACCGATACTATTCCGTCAAGGGGCCACTTACATAATATTATAAGTAGTATAATTTATTGTCTTTTAATACATTTCACATTTTCGTATAGCTGTCACATGGCCATTTCATATTTATTTTATAATATTAAATTAATTAGTCCAAAAAAAAAAAAAAATTAACTAAGCATTTTTTTACTTAAATCCATCCCGATGATAATTAGGAACAAATAAAATATCTCTAATGGATCTTTTCGATTGATGATTATTATTTCCATTTTTTTTTATGTTTAAACATGTATTAGACCAAAATTAAACATGTCCTTTGGCGTTTTACCAACCGCTTGAACAGATGTCTTGGGAGTCCGTCCTCCCAGTTACCTAACTGAGGACTCCTAAGCCACCTGTCACATTCCAAATTCCTCGCTGTTCATAAAGTTGGTCAGCGGGCTATAGAGTGAGCAGTGCTTGGGGTTTCTTCGAAGGGTATAAGACCCTTAATTAGATAATCCAGAAAAGAACTGGAGCCACCGATATACATGTAGTACGCTGTAGGTACGCAGGATTAGAAAATCGCTCAACGAGCTACAGAGCGAGCTATGCTCGGGTTATTGTTGAGGGATAAGATACAAAAGAGATCGATGGAGAGTATCTGTAGAAGAATCGGGGTAACCGACACAGCTTGCAAGATGAACAAGCGGATGTGGCAGTAGGCTGGTTATTATGTAGAAAAAAAGTAAAATATTACGTGGTTGGCTTCGGTATATTGCGGTGTTCATGCGGATCAAAGTTTTCGTCATCCTCGCCTGCAACAACAGTCAAGTATGAAAGGTGTCAGCGCGGGGTGGACAGGGGTGGGGTGTGGGCAGCGGGTGCGAGGCGGTACACACCTCCGACGATCGTCTCCATATTATCCGCCATATACTTGTAGATGAACATGATGGATGCGTTGCTTTCTCACTTCCTTGGAAATTATAACTGGTTTGGCTAAGCCACGATCTATGTGATCATTATAGTCCTTGTGTAAAATATTTGTATTCGCATAACAGCCATTAAAATTTCATGTCACTTGTCAGTACTTACTGCTTTATTTTTTTCCAGTTAGCCACGTTAGCCATCACTTTTATATTAAATACTCTAAGGTTCTCGGAACAGAGCCAATACACGAGCTCAATGGAGGTCAGTAAATGACTAAAGAATCCTCTCTTAAAATGGCTTTCACTGATGTTTTCCTAGAAAAGTACAGAACTCAGATGAAGAACCATCTTACGGTACAGAATGTAAAGCAGCCACTGAAGTGAATTATACAAATTGGTTATGTTATGTTTTCCATCATCATTTTTGACTGACCGCAATTTTCTCCTTGGCAGTGGTCTATATCCAGCAATGGACTAAAACGGCAGTGATTGCTTGAATTATTCCGCGTATCACGACGCGTATCACGATCACGATTCACGTCATCTTCTTTTGGCAGATTCATGCTCATGTAAAAATAATATCTATTGTATATCTACCATCATAGCTAGAAATAGACTGATAAGCAAATAATTACAATGTGATCTATCATCTAGCATAACAAGGTCGCTAAAATGGGATAATAAATTAGTCGATTAGAAGCGCTGGCGAAGGCGCGCGGCACGGACGCGGGTTTCACGGGTGCCACGCGAGCAGGGTGTCGTGGGGAGCTGGGGGCCGGCACTCGTCCCTCGTCCCTCGCTGTGTTCACAGAACCCTAGCTCGTTATCAAATGTGTTACGAATGTATGATTCCGAGCCGGTACAGGCCAAAGCGGCGCGCGGTAGCGACGAAACGCTACGGGGCGCAACGTCAGTATTATTAATATTGTGCTATAACTCACTTTCTAAGGAATTGGTGCCTATTAGCGATATCAACTAAGTGAACAATTGACGACATGGTTGTTTTATTTGCGGTCATCAATATACAAGAACTAGAGTATGAATTGATGCGGAGGGCATATGCGTGAGTGTGTGCGTGCGCGTGCGGTGCACGCTCAGTCCGCGCCCGCCCTGCTCCCGCGCCGGGCTCCTGCGCGCGCGCCCCTACGCTTCGTTCTTATTCCACGTTGGTGCGCCGGGTCGCTGCGCTACGTCTCTGCCGCACTTCTCAATGTACGTATTGAACAAAATCATATCCTCGTAAACGGTGAATGTTCTAGTTACATTTTTGGTGTTATTTCATTCATTTCGTCGGGTGTTTTACCGCACTTACAATGTGGGTAAACATTGATACTTGGAAACATTAATTGAAAAAGGTCAGTTCGATTCCGTGTAATACGGAGCATTGTTTGCAATACCTCGGGCAATGTTCAAGATATAACCAAAAGTCTGCACGTAGCCCTGTTGCATTCGACATTGTTTCAAACAAATAAGATTCTTTTGTCATATTTCGTATTCTTCATCTAGTTAGCTAACGACCGTGATCGCCATTTGAAGGTATTGTCTCAACTCACAATACGTGATAATCTATTATTATTTAATTTAACTTATTGCTCCATTCATAGCAGTATATAGCTAGTCTAGGGAGCAGAGGAACTACACTGACTGGCCTGTCACCTGGTTAGCTCCTCTTGTAGAAGAAGTCGCGAGGCACCCATGAAATGTAAAGCAACTCTGAAAGAGAAAGAAAAAATATTTGTTATTTTTAGTACGAATATATGCTGTTGTGTTCCCTTCATTATGGTTGAGCTTGGCGATGCTGACGCATGCGTCATGCTCGTGGACGGGTGCCGTCTGTCGGAACTGGAGGGCTAAAAAGGCCACTTTAGATGAATCACAATATGATTCATATTACGAATGTCAAAATATCTACTTAATTGACGACTCTTAATGTCATCCGCTTAAGGTTCATATTCAGTAATCATCTGTTTGACAGTTACTATGCAGATCAGTAGATGAATTGCTCAATGTGGCCTTTTTAGGCCCCCAGATCAGCTTGTAACTGCCATGGCAATTTTATTCAGAGGCAAATCTTATTATATTCACATTATTAAATTACATTATTCTCGCAGCTCTTACTCTGGTAACTGTAAGATTTAATGCATAGGCATTAAATCTTACATGATTGAATCACTGAACATGAATACTAGCCCTCGTTCCAGTGGGGATATTGTAATATAGCTTGCATCATAACGATAAACAGAGAGCTCTCCGGAGGTCAAACTGCGTTTCTCATTGCACTTGTTTTTTACGGTCCTGTTTCGAAACTCCACTTTTGAAACCAGCCGCCTTGCCTCCTGTAGTCTCTGCGCCATTACTATAATACCTAATAACATAATATGACTACTATTACGGTATCAGAGGACTCCATTTGTTCAAATCATAAACCTGAGAACGGGCGACGGCGCCCACACACAATAGATCCTCTATTGTGTTGACGTTGTGTCGCTTGACGAGTTAATATAACTGACCGTGCGCTGTCCAGATTGTTTTAAAATTCCGTAAAACTTAAGAAAGATCCTCATAAATTCTTCGTAATACATAAAGATCAAAACAAAATCAATATTTTTTTTTATCATAAACTCATAGATAATGTAGGTAAGGCATTATCCCATAATCGTGTGGCTGCACCAGAAAGGTCTTGTTCATCGTAACGCCAGACATTATTGCGGCGCTTTCCAACTGAGCCCAGTTTGTTACAAATCTCCCACAACCATGAATGATAAAGTACACGTATAATGTGTGCCTCGTGTGTCGACGAGTGGAATATCCTCCACGAGCAGGACATTGCACCGGACGTTGTCATCCGAACGCGAAACTAGGATTACGTGGGGACACGAATTTACCTCACGGATCCCATTAAGAGAATTGTGCCTTTGGATTGGGACACCAGTCAGGAATATCAGAGTCAAAATCATTTATTTGTAAGAATGAAGTATTACAAAGTATGATGGCTGTGTCAGTGGATGAAAAAAATATAGACAGCCATTTTCCGTGACCCTGTGCAATTATAATTCAAATTTTGTAGAATATTTCATTTGCCTAAAATCCAGGTTATATCCATAAAGTTATTATTACTACTAGTAATAATAACTTTATGGTTATATCATTAATTATAATAGTGCCCGAAACCTACATTTAGTTTTTTACGACTTGCATTTTTTTTATATATCGTATCATACAACTATGTATAAATATCAGCACAACATGCAAATTATTATTTTACTTATTCTGAAACTGATTATAAGGACTTCCCAGGCATATTAAAAAAAAGAACATCTATTTATTAATTATTTGATGGTTTAAAGCTCTTTATGTTATAGTTAGAGAGTTCTGTAACTTTAGGTGAATTTTGATGATATTAAAAACCACATTAGATACTGATTATTAGTTTTTTGTAAATAGGTACAGTCAGCGAGAAAATTGTCAGTTCATTAAAAACATAAGTGGTCCTTAAATTACTCTATTTGCCGACAGCTATATTCGAAGAGATCGAAAATGCCGAAATGGAAAATAAAATGCAACGTCTACTTAGCTACCTGCGCGTCGTTTGAACGATAGCACTGTAACTGACTAGCAGTGGGCCGAGCATTAACGTTTTGACGTATCGTAACGTTGATGTAAGCAAATTTTGAATAAAAAATACACGTTGAATCCATGATATTTTTTGAAAATACATGTAGTATTTTTACTTTTCATGAAACAAAAATGATAACAAAAATGTGATAGATTCAATGTATTTCATAATCAGCTTACGTTTACGTTACCATACGTCAAACTATTCGTGCTTGCTCGGCCCACCGTTCACAAATAACAGACTAACAGTAATCCATAAACTTTATTGTTCTACATAACATACAAATTCAAACTCTCTTAAAAGAATTAAAAGCAAAATAACCAATTTATTGAAAATAATAAGAAAAAAAATATATATTTTTGAAAATTACATAAAATTTACAGATCTCGTGGAAAGTGGGCTGCGTGACTGAAATGCTTATTCATTTAAACGATCCAGAATAATAATATAATGTTGTCCCTCTAAGGACGTCTAAAGAAAATACAGAATACTGCTCTCACTAACATCGTACGGGGAGCACACTCAGCTTCAATTAGGTATTTAATATCTAGCATTTGGTTGTCATAAGTTCACATCAATTTGTTTATTGATGTACAGTGTGTTTTATTTAAACGGGATAGTAGAGGAAATCTTAGGCAACGAAGTGAAGATGGTGGCGACAGGGATCAACAATTACAAAACATTCGAAACTGACATGTTTGTACTTCATTGATCATGTCTGACATAATTTTGGAAGTTCGTAATAATAGCATTTAGTTAATTGATTTTCATTGTACTTTCTTTTTGTTCTTCTATCATGTCGATGTCACTTTATTAAAAGTATACCTATTTTAAAGTTTTATAATAAAATATTTTAGTTTAAAATGTTGTTGTTATTGTCCGGTGACAATCGGTCGGTCCACGCGGCTGGTGTCGCGACACCAGCTGGCGGGCCGCGCGTGCTCCGCTGACGGCACTGCGTTGTTCCCAGAGCACGCCATGATGACCGAGGACAGCAGCAAGGCGGAGATGGTGCACCTGCAGCCCGTGGGCGACGCCGCCGGGGAGCCCTTCAAGTGAGTGCTCTGTAGCTTTGGTTTCATTTCAGCTTGGTAACTACGTTTGTTTCCTGGCGATGAAAGGGCTATTATTTATAATTCATGTGCAAGAATGGTGCTTATGGTAGACTTAATATAATTAAGTATTTTCTGCCAGTCAAATTTAATTGAAATTCAGGTCCAGTAAGTACCTATAAATAAATTACTCTACACAAAATAAGTCACTAAAAAGGATACCTACACTATACTATATTTATTTTATAAAGTACATAATTATACTAACCGGTTTATTGGACTTTGACTGGTAGAACGAGGGAATCATTGAAACAGGTTATTGTAATCACCATTGTGAACAACTTTTACTAGGGGACAAAACTTTTACTATACTTAAACATTATATTATACCTACTATACAGATAATTACAATATTTGTTATAACGAAGATAGTACACGAGTAGGATTGTAGCAATTACAATGGGTCTTCACATACTTTACGCTTCAATGTACGCTCATATTTTCGCAACCCGAAAACGAAGCGAATGCAGTTGTTTAGAAGTCGATCCAATTTGTTAAGAAGTTCTTAAGAGGCGAGGCTATCTCCTTGAGTGATAATGTGGCCAAGGGATTAATTCATGACGATGTGCAGCAGCATCTACGATCACAACTGTGTCTGTCATAACACTGGACTACACATATATACTGTGACTACACTGTGGCGTGTGGTGGCATGCGCATGTTCGGCAGACAACGTTTACGCTGAAGCTTCACTTAATGAATTATTGCCACCGATAAATGTTTGCTGTTAGAAACAATTAATGTAGGAATGGTTCCTCAACGTATTGATTATTATTAATGAGCGCGTTTTCATCGACAGGGAAAGCGCGTCCGACGACTACGACCCACATGAACACCGACAGCTCCCCAAACCAACCAAGTTTGTATTTATATTGTTATAAGTATTATTATTTATATTTTTTGGCCTTTTGTTAGTCTATGTACCCTGTGTAGGGAAGCAATCCTTTAGCTCTCTGCGCAATATAATAAGGGGTTCAGAACGATGTTGGGGATACCTCGACATTGCGTAGCGTCGCTTTATGGATGTGTAGCATGACACTACCTGTCCGCAGCAACTGGGAGACTCTGGTGCACCTGCTGAAGTGCAGCCTGGGCACGGGCATCCTGGCGATGCCGCAGGCGTTCGCGCGCGCTGGGCTCGTCACCGGCGTGGTTGCCACCGTCATAGTCGGCGCGCTTGTTACGCACTGCCTGCACGTGCTGGTGAGTATGCCTGCGCGCGCACATAGTCACAGCGCTCGATAGTACATTCTGAATAAATGGAGATGTCTCTCATGCTCACTTATTTTTCTATTTCAAATCTGTTTGAGAGTTCATTTGAAATGGAAAAGGCAGGCCTCGTTTCTCGTAAAACTGATAACCACTTGAAAGATAGGCTGTTAAAAGAAATACCAAATAGCGGAGCGTTGTTTTCAACGACCTGATTAGAAGAACGTCATATTATGGGTATATGTGCGCACCGGGCAATGCATGTGGTGTCAGTATCCGACCAGATGTAGAGTGCTGGTGGTGGTGCGCAGGTGCGGTCGCAGTACGCGGCGTGCAAGCGACTGCGCGTGCCGCTGCTCACGTACCCGCAGTCCATGTCGGCGGCGCTGGACGCCGGCCCGCCGCCGCTGCGCCGCTTCTCCGGCTCGCTGGCCACCACCGTCGACGTGTTCCTCGTCGTCTATCAGCTCGGCATCTGCTGCGTCTACATCGTCTTCATCGCTGATAATATTAAGAAGGTCAGTCTCGGTCCTAAGCACATAACCACATTTTTGCACCTCTCTTATTCTTGCACTTGTAATTTTAAAATCAAAACTACCAATTTCACACGTTGTTGAGTTGACCTTTAACGAGCTCAGTTCCCTAAAGTCTACAACTATGGTCTAAAAATAGAAGGAACGCTCCAATCTAGCTAGAGTGGTAGCCACCTATGTGTGGTATGGTGCAAGATACTAGAGATAAGACTTGATGAGCTGTAAAGTTGTAGGGACGCATTGCGGTGACAACTCCGCTGCAAGCGCAGGCCTAACTGTAACGCGGGACCTAAATGAAAATCCTCGCCCTGATATAATAGTGAACCGGGGAGTGCTTCCTACACATCCCAAGTCACTATACCGATGACGTGACATGATGTGTACCTACAAGAGCGGCTGAAGGGCGCGCGCGGCGCCGTGGAATCGCGGCCGATACAATTGAGTTAAGTGGGGCGGCGTCGTGCCCGCATCCTTACGTCAATATTCATCAAGGAGCAATTCCGCCGCGCGCGAGTCCATGACGCAACCGTTTCCATTCAATCGTGGAGGAATGCCACGTATCTCCTACGCACGCAATAATTGTTTGCAGATGGTGGACCCGTACTACTCGATGGCGGTGGAGTTCCACATGCTGATCATCCTGGGCCCGCTGATCGCGTTCAACCTGATTCCAAGCCTGAAGCTGCTGGCTCCGTTCTCGGCGGTGGCCAACGTGCTCACGTTCGTGGGGCTGGGCATCGTGGTGTACTACCTGCTCACCAACAAGAAGTCTACGGCGCCGCTGGACCTTTGGGGCTCAATGGCCACCTTCCCGCTCTTCTTCGGCACCATCTTGTTTGCGCTCACGGCGGTTGGTGTGGTGAGTTTCCTTGACTGCGCTAGCGCACTAATGTATATAAGGTCCTACTTTATTCTTATTCTTTTATGTGGTGAACCTGTACCTATAGTAAGTGAAAAGAAATTATTATTGCAAATTTTTTTTTTTGGTTAATTAAGCCATTAATTTGAATGACGTATCAATGGATTATTAGTTTCCTATCGAATTTTCATAGGGAAAGAGGCTTCATTCATATTTTACTATTGTCGCGTTAATTTTTTTTGTTAATCTGAGAGGAAATCAGCAATTAAATTTTTACGGTATATAATTACATTACATTACCCTTTTTTAAAATACCTTGTTTTTATATATTTATGTGATGCTCATGTGACTTATTTTCATACAGGTGTAAGCGAC
This sequence comes from Allophyes oxyacanthae, assembly GCA_932294325.1. Taxonomy (NCBI): domain Eukaryota; kingdom Metazoa; phylum Arthropoda; class Insecta; order Lepidoptera; family Noctuidae; genus Allophyes; species Allophyes oxyacanthae. Next base: position 94,625 of record OW028609.1, read on the forward strand.
ATCGCAACGAAAACTGACACCATGGATTAAGGACATGAATGTGGACCGAGAAGAGCTAGAAAGTTTCGGTCTTTTAAACAAAATACGATTATATTGGCAGAATTTATAACTAGCTAAAAAAACTGCGAACAAAATCGTAAATTTTTTGTAAAGACCGACGCGCGACGTTAGGATTCTGTCTATGAGGAGTTCAGAATCATGTACCGACTGAATCCATGGTATCAGTTTTCGATACGATTTCCCGACTTCCGCTGATAATTTAATCGAGATGTTACCAATGTTAACAATTATTTTTATTCTATGATAAATATATTTTTATTATAAAACTATGTTCCCATGAGCACGCACTGGGCTCATATTAGATTTGCTATACTTATTTTTTGATCCCAGTCACATCAGACTAGCAGGGAAACAGCCATTTCATAAAGATGTATCACTGTATGTGTGTGTACTACGAATATAAAAATTGGCTCTGTGATACCCCATGAGGTAATATTGTCCCGGTACAGTTCAGACTGGTACGGAGGTAGGGTGCCCACTGGTTCTCATAACGTTTTCAGTCGTAATATTGAAATTCATAAAATAATGTTCTATGAGCATATTGTTTTCATCGTAATAATGATTACTTGCTCTAATTTTGTTCAGATTAACTTTAATAAAATTATATTCACTATACTATATTTAAGATAAAATAATCCATATAAATAATAATTACTTATAGAGCATAGTTTCCCTGCAATAAACGATTATTTATTTTGTATGCTCATAATGTACAGTTTGATATTATTAAGTATGATAACCTGATCATTCCACCTACATGTTCATTTTCATCATCATAATAGTTATCTAATTTACTTAATTATTTATTGCCATCGCGACGGCTTTGTGCGTTTATTGATAAAACGACAATGCGAATTTATAATAATAATATCTAGGTGTAAGATTGCATAGCTAGCGAAACAGTGTTGTAGCATGGTTGAGGGAGCTGTACGTGGAGTCCTTACTGCACAACATTACCGTGCAGCGGACGCACACATACACGACACAATGCTCGTCACCCGGAATTTTTGGACAATCGCGAAATTTCCGTGAGCTAGGCCACTGGTAAACTACATGGAATCTTGCATATTACTACGATATTATAATAAGCCGATTCTGACATCTGTAAATTTTCGTGGAGTGCACAAACAGCCAATTCCCGTAACTATTCAGTAACCTGTACGATCGATGCATGTGTGCGTGTGCTGCCAGATGAAGGGCGACATAGTCTCTGGCTTAGAATAATAACTAATACTAGGTCTGGAAAAATAGAGTCGTGTCCGCAATGTGTCGTTTCCCGGGGGGTGTTGTAGGTGATTGCGCTGGAGAACAACATGGCGACGCCGAAGGCATTCGGTGCTCCGTGCGGCGTGCTCAACAGCGGCATGGTGATCATCGTGGTGCTGTACGTGGCCGTGGGCGCGCTGGGCTACGTGTTCTGCGTGTCCGACTGCAGCGACTCCATCACGCTCGACCTGCCGCATGGACCGTCAGTATACAATCACTTCTTTCAGTTAAAAGGTTGTTCGCCGGTTCGTCTTGCAAGAAATTCGATTCAAAGGACGATTTGGCCAATTTGGAAATACCTAATGTTATTATTGTAATTCCCAATTCGTTTCGAACCCATCATTTACATTATATTTATTATACTTACCTACACTTTAATACCTGATCATAGTAGGTACCATAAACTTATTATTACTACGTTTATGGTAGGTACACATGGCTACATTTATCAAGCTACACATTTCCAGACCAACTTTTTTAAACCATGCGTCTAAATTCTCGACAATTTGAAAAAGCTTCTATAAGCCCAATTGATAAAAAATCTTTTGAATTTCGAGTCAAGTGTAAGGATTTGGTAAAGGTCAAAAACAAAATGTGTGGCTAAAAACATTTTGTGGCTCAAAAACTCATATTTGATCAAAAGCGTGTTAAGTTTATATATTCATTTACAATCCAAACTAATTTGAATAAATTATATTTGTTGTAACTTAATAATTTAAAAGTTAAGTATGCATCAGTATGGTATCATAATATTATGTGTTTTATGGGTAGATACTGTATAGAGTAATAATTATTAGGACTCATGAATGAGAACATTATGATCAATGAAGGCGGACGCGAGCGCCATCCGGCCAGTCAGCCGGTCATGGGCGCGAGGCAAAGTCCATCGAGACCTCGTGCCTCGTGCCTCGTCAGAGGGACGATTGCGCCTCAAGCCACGTTTCGCAATTTTTGTTGATAGCAAACCTGGTTATTAGATCGTCTGCGGAATGTTCGGCGCCTGTCTCATTAACATCGGTACTGCGTCCATCTCTCGGAGCCGTATCAGACTACTTTAAAACACATTCGTTTATATTATCAGAGATTTAGAAGGCGTTCAATCGGAACAATTATTATAAAAATAGCTGGCTACTTACTTATAACGTGCCATTGAGATGAATCGATAAATAGATACGCCGTGCGCTGCACGCCCTCACAATGAATTAATTTGGAAATAAATTGGTAAAATGATTCATTAATTATTTATTTATTGGTCCACATTATTGCGTTGCATTATCGAAACGGTAGGCAGTGTACTATCTTTCACAGTAGGTACCTACTGTCGATACTTCCATTAGCATAACTCAGCCTAATCTATCTCCGTGGGAACGTTTTTATGCGAAGCCAGCTCATGGCGGTGGACTAAACTATTCCACCACACTGCGTCGGCTTGGTGCGGTTGATGGACTATAAAACACACACTATCAAAAACTTTTTGGAATCCCGTCAGGTGTGCAGATTTTCTCATGACGATTTTCTGATTTTTTTCTGACATTAGGGCTTCTCCCGGAACCCCGACATACGTGATACATGTTTAGTACCTAATTGAGCGATATATAAATAATCACTGTTCATTGCGGACCTTGGCTTCGCGTGACATATTGCGTCCGACAGCTTTACCGCAGTGACACCGACATGGACGCGGCGACGAGCGCGTTTTATACCGCATCGCGTTCACACAAGTAACAGACTGATAGCTCGTCGGTGGGATTCACATACTCAGCTATATACTTTTTCTTTTATGAAAAAATATGCTAAATTCTACGATTTCTTCTGTATCCAGTTTACAGCATAACTCTCACAAACACACACGCCCGTCGCCCAGCCCCAGAAAATATATTATTATGAGTTGTTCCGTGCGGGAATTCAACCGCGACCGGCAGCGCAGCCAGGTGATAAGTCACTAATTCAATCGCTTCTCACTCCCAACATGAGAGTCCCTACTTTATGATCGGTAATTGTTTTACGAGGTAGCTTTCAAGGTTTCTTTTTTTGTATCTCTCTTTTCTTGGAACAATAATTTATTTTGATACGTTCATAGTGACGTTAAAATTTAACGATCTTGGATGTTACCCTGTCACCCCTAGCTATTATACATATATATTATACTTCAAGCTTATAACCTCCTCATACAGATTCAAAAATAATATGATTAGATATGATAATAATTGATAAGTTAAATTGGTAAGAGTGAAATGTCATGTTAAATTAGGTAAGAGGGACAAGGTTCTCATTGCTTCTGTTCTGTTGGAATTTGCAGGCTAGCCACCAGCGTGATAGCAATGTTCGCGGTGGCGATCTTCATCAGCTACGGGCTGCACTGCTACGTGCCCGTGGAGGTGGTGTGGCGCGGCTACCTGCTGCCGCGCCTGCAGCGCTCCGGCGCGCCGCCCGCGCGGCTGCGGCTGGCGGAGTACGCGCTGCGAGTGGCGCTGTGCCTGCTCACCTGTGAGTTTACTACCTGTACCGGGCTGTCGTCATAAGACGTCAGGGATAGGCTTCTGCTGTCGACATAAACCGTTAACATGCAACATAACTAATGCGTCGGCTGCGGACAAAAGACATTCCACATTCATTTTATATACCCACTTTAAAAAATGCCTCTGTATTTATGGTATGGTACTTATATATATCTCTTCCCTTTTAACAGTGTAGTCTAAACAAATATTAGATATGTATTAATATAGTAAAATTGCTAAACACACCAAATTTACTGTCAACCTATGAACCTAGAGTTTGAGTTTGATAGGCGATATGGCGATATGACATTAGGCGTCGGCGTTAGACGTCGTCGTCGTCAACAGGTATCGACATTCAAAATAATGCGACGGCATTCGATACGGGCATTGGCATTCGACATAAGAAACCAAATGTCGAAGCCTTATGATATGATAAGAAAACTATTTTTCATCTCACTAGCTCAGAAAGGCTTTCTTTATTCTTCGAAATCTGAGTGCAAAAGTCTATTTTATCCGCTAGCGTGGAAAAGTTATTTGAAATTCGAACGTGACGAACTATAGTGTACAGTGGTGTGTTTTTATTTATAAAAAGATAAACTCTTAGGTAAATCCTAAGAGTTTATCGTTTTATTAAAAAAAACACAACGAAGCGTTTAGAAACGTGGTTTGTCCTTACAGTACATAGTTACATAATATTATCTAGTGCTCCTTTGGTAACACTTGATTTTCATTTTTAATAGATACCTATCTACTATTTAAATAATAACACTCGATTTCAGTTTTATTAAATAGTTAAATTATTATAGTGTATCCTTAAATTATAAAAAATACTACAAGAACTTTTAATATAATTTTTGTTCTAAGAATTTTAAGTTATTGAATTGTTCTTGAACATCGTCTGTATTTGTGTCAGTCAGGTCAATTATAGTTTTGTTTAGATTCTTTAAATTGTGTTTTGTTTATACAAAGTGTATCTTTGTTTAGCCTTTTTATCTTGTGGTGTAATGTTGATATGGTTTGTTGCTCTATTATGTTGGCCTATTATACAGAGTTGAATTTAAATCGGTTGTTATTTAGAATATTTCGTACAATTTTGCGGTTTGAACTCAAAACAGTCTATTTCATTTTTGTTTTTTCGTTCTGGCAAGATCCAGGTCCATCTACATTGCTGTTTCTTTGGGAAGAAAAGTTACTAATGTAAAAAAATTGTCAGAAAGCGAATTGGATAAGTCTTGTTCGTACGTTACCTACCAATTTTTCATAAAGTCATACCCTGATATTCAGGCCTTGCCCCGTTGAAATCCCGCCACTTGTCGTACTCAATAATACTTAGCATAGGTTTAGGAACGTTCATAAGTTTTCACGTGAGATTGAACTATGGCAGTACCTCCTCTCCTACATTATACAAATCGCTTGTCATAGTGTTCTGTATCCCTTATGGGTTTCATTCAGAATTATATTACTTAAACACCAGGCGTAGGTACCTACTTATACTTAGGTTGTTTATGAGTAGGTATGTATGTAATGCTCAAGTACCCGAGCCTTGGGAAATCCGTAAAACTGTACTGTTAATATGATCGGTATTGTTCCACAGTCGTGCTGGCGGTAGCGGTGCCGCGCCTGGGCCTGTTCATCTCGTTGTTCGGCGCGCTGTGCCTGTCGGCGCTGGGCATCTGCTTCCCGGCGCTGATGGAGATGTGCGTGTCGTTCCCGGACAAGTTCGGGCCCGGCCGCGTGCGCCTGCTGAAGGACGTGCTGCTGTTCGTGGTGGGCGTGGTGGGGCTGGTGGCCGGCACCTACACGGCGCTCGTCAGCATCGTGCGCTCCTTCATGCCACCCGACGCCCCACCCATGCACGCTTAGCCGCAACCACCACAGTATGCATCGCTTTCGTGGGCGTAGACAGAACTTAACCAATCAATATCCCGTAAAGTGAAAACCTGTTCTCAAAATGCATTATGACAGCTCTTTGAATCCCCTAGCTGCGCCCACGGCTCTTAGAACGCTTCGCTACGTACTTCTGTGATCAGATCAACCAAGTGTTCAAGGGTTTCTGTGATTCTCCGCTCGCCGCCTAGGTTAAGTATAGATGATAACGTCCGACGTTTTTGCTCTCACCGACTGCACTTTGGAGTCTTCTGGCTCCGTAGGAATGCACAATTATTGTAAACTATACAAGAGGTATTATGATTATTTTGTACTAACCTCGCGCTACTTGTGATTTATTTCTGCATGAGTGAGCTTTGTAAAGCTCACTCATACACTCCCGCCTACCAGACAGGATCACCGGATCACAGATCAGCAGCTGTCAGCTTCCGATCTGATCCTCTCCGGTGGGTTCAAGTCATCCCCTCAGAATGTACGTGTTCGTGTAAGACACTCGTTCTACCCGAAAAGCTTTGTGAAAGGATACTTCTGAGAAACGGAAAAACTTCTTTATTGTGTACGACGTGGATCCTAATCGTAAATATTATTATATTGAGTCTGTATTATTGTTTCATTGTGTTCTAATGTTATACTGTTATTGTTTTGTATAGCAAATGTACCTGCGTTTATTGTTTCATATTATTAATAAACGTTTGTTACGGTTTCACTGGTGTTTCATTGGGTCACAAACGATTAGCTTTTAGTACATACCTATTTATGGGTGTTCGTATGCCCAGCAAATGCTGAGTTGGCATCCCATTTGGTACTGGCATTCCGACAGCACGTTGTTTTTATTGTTACCTTTTGCTTTTATATTTTTACTTTTGTATGTTTGTGCACTGTGTGTGTGTTGTCTGATGTCTAGTCCAAATAAATGATTTTTCTTTCTTTCTTTCTCATTTAGAAAGATCACTGAAGCCAAACATCAACTGGGAAGCCTCCTGCTTGCGTTACGATACCTTCCTAGTTCTCTAACCGGGGTTTGTACATCTCATCTGATGTTATTGTGCCCCTTAAAGTCACACTCAAAATAGAAAAATAAAATAAACTTAAAAAAAAAAGTAAAAACCGTCTTCAGAAAACTAAAAAGTATAAAATAATTTTCTTAAAAATCTTAACAGCTTCTGAAGTCAGGGCCTATAATTCTTCAATGCACCTAGCTTGGCAGTGTCCCCGACTTCAGAAGCTGTTAAGATTTTTATGAAAATTATTTTATACTATTTACTTTTTTGAAGTCGGTTTTTATTTTTTTTTGTTAAATCAATTACAATAAAATAACAACAATAAATTGTCGCATATGAAAGCCATGTATTGTAGATATTTTTTTAGTCTAACGAGAATCTGATTCTATAGCATACAGCCAAAAACGTAATAATAGATACCCCTTTGCACATGGAAATTGCTGGTGAGTAAACGTAATAAAATCTCTTTGAGTGTTAACATAACATGTCAATGGGCTATTGCCGGCGCGGGCGTACCTACTTACATTGGCGGTCGCTGACGGCTTTTGTCCTGCTACCTATTTGATGTACCTACGATTTATCTTGAAAGGGGTTTTCTAACTTATAATAATCGAATATCCAAGTACATATGTTTGAGAAAATGTATTTTTCTATATTGAAACTGTTTTTGAAATTATTATATAGTATTTTCAATAGATTGTTCCACACGAATTCACAGTCACAAATTATAACATTAAAGAAAGTAGGTATTTACACAACATCAAAGAAAATTAAAAGTAAAAGAAGAAATAATAATAAATTCAGCAATAAAACAATATCCTTAATAGAGAAAATAAACATAATACATATTAATCGAGTAGAATGCAACCAAAGTGAATCGAAACATAAGAAAAATAATAAAGACTTAAACATCTGCACCGAAGTAAATAAGTAGCAGCACTTATAAGAAATACTCTACAGCTTGCAAGGGAACAACGAAATGGAAATCATATAATATGACCAAAAGGTGAATCAAAGCAGTTTACATTAACAATAATCGACACAAGCCCAAACTCAAGATTTGCCAACGAGCACTGAAGCGCAGTATACGCGTCAGAAACACCATCCGGCGCTGCGTTACTAAAGTAAGTAGCTCATGTAGGAGGAAAAACAGCCAAGCAAGAGTAAAAATGGCCATGTCGCTGGTATGCATGCGGACAGGTGGGCAAAGATCGACCGAGGCGTAGGAGGCGGCCCGGATGTGTGTGCGGGGCAGACATGGCATATGCCAAGAAGTTGCCCAAGGTAGAGGTGAGGAAGATAAAAGGGGAGGCCGTTGCCCAGTAACGGGAAACACAGAAAACTATTGATTTTTTTTTATTGTTTCTTTTATGAGGATAATGAATCTGTATAATGTGGAATAATAAAATAAATCGATCAGTGTGATGTTAGCGTACGTGCATAGGTGCATACGAAGGTCTCGTGGACAATGTATGGGAAATATTATATCTTACGGCTGGCAGGTACGATTTGGTAAGTTGCTTTGGGGGAAACTTTCCAATTGGTAAATAGAGTCGATACACCACTGAATTTGTTTGAGATATAACAATGTTCTCGCTTCCTGTACCTTTTTCAAAAATCTGATAATGGATTTTATTATATCTTCAAAATTGACTTAAGGTTACCTAAAACGAACTCTCTTACTATAACAGAAAGGGCAGTCAACGTTAATACCGCACGGCCCACGCCACCGTGTATATTATGTCTGGAGGGTTCAGCTTGCTGGGCCTGCTACTCATAGTAGTTGATGACTGATATGTGCGATGCACCTTACAGAGGTCAAGGGTGTTATCTACCGCACTCTTCTCGTAGAGCATGCTCCATTACCTTATACCGTATAGGAGAGGATAATGAAAACTCGTAATATGTGCAAGGTAATTTATCGACGATTTATTTAGGTACATAAAACACCGATGGAGACAACGTATCAGCGGTTTATTACGATCACTAGAGGCCGTGAGTACTACAGCGTGCACGCGCCTGCAGGCGACTCACGCGCCGCTGCGGGCGACTCACCCGCGCGCCACTCATACGCACCACAAATCAAACTAAATATAAATACAACAATTAACGTTTATTTTCAATCCATAGAACCATATATAAATTAAATTCAAACAAAATACTACTCGTACATGTAAAACAATATGGTTTTATGTTGTTGCAATGTAGACAAGTTTAGTACAGACAAGTAGCCTCTCAGCGAGGGCGCGTTTCATAACAAAATAAATAAATAATAAGGAAGCACCGAGGAGGCGCGGCGGCGGGCGCGGGGGAGGAGCGGGCCCGGCCACGCCCCGCGCGCCCCTCCCCGCACCGCCCGCCGCGCGCTTGGTCCTCCTCGTGCAATGTTCTTACATACGACTCCATCTTATCACGATATCTTAATATTATTACATTATTATATCCGTGTTACAATTTTTCGGAGAAACAATTATATTATGATGTATGTATAGGTACCCTTTATACAGAATATTGCATAATTCAATGTATATTTTTTTAACAAACAAGATGGAATATCAAATGCCACGCGGCGTGGCCGTTAAATATTAAGTTTTATTACAATAATATCGTTTGATATGAAACAGTGCATTTCAAAGTTCAACCGTCACACCTATGTATAGAAACCCTCACATGTAAACTTTTATAGAAAAAACATTTTATTGTTCTCGCTTTGTATCCATAAAATACTTTCAAATGCAACAACTTCTTAGTCTTAGTTTATTATAAACATTAATTTTCTTTCAATTCAATAAACATTCAATTGACTTATTTATCAACGACAAAAACCTACAAAAATATATTATAACATTAGCACGAGTCAAATAGAGTGCGGAGGAAACGTCAGGGTGACGTCATCAGTGCGTAAGTCGCGACGGCGCGCGAGCCGATGCGCGGCGCGAGGGAGGCGCGGGCGGCCGGGCGCGGGCGGGCGCGGGCGTGCGCGGGCCCGCCGGCGCCCCGCTCCCGCGCCTCCTGCCGGGTCTATTTTGTCCGTGGGTTTTACCCTTTCGACACTAGAATGCGAATTTCTTTAGAACTAAAAAAAAATATAAACTTTCAAAAACATTAACATCTACAGCCATAACAAAAATAGACTAATGACAACTACGCTACGGAAACTACATACTACTTAAACTATTCACTAAGTAAATTTGAAACGAAACTAGTGTTCGCTCACTACTGAATCGACAGAGTGTACTGTGGGGCACGGGGGTCGCGCGGGCCCCCGTCCCCTGCAGGAGCTAATCTCATCTGGAGCAGTCCTACGAAGCGAGCTAGAGTGAATGACCGGCGAGCGCGAGCGACCCGCGCCCCCCCGGCCGGCGCGGCGGGCGCGGGGGGCGCGGGCCCCGGACACGTCGCGAGCACGGCTCTCCGCGTTGTACAATATGTGGAGACGAGGGACGGACGAGGTCAGAGTTTACAACAGCAACGTTTATAATACAGATTTCGAGTAGGTTCGAGTGCCCGGGGCCGGCTCGAGGCCCTATTAAAACTACCTATATACAGACGCAGCCACTACACTTGCGCATGCGTACGCGAGCCACTTGAGCAAACACGCGACCGCCGCCGTGGCCGGTATCGATATACATAAATATTCAACAACATTAACTTATTACAATATATCCGCACTCGTCGGACAGCCGCCGCGGACGTCGCGGGCGGACGCGACGCGACGGGACGCGACGCACGCTCGGGACGGGACACAACAAATACCGTTCAAAAATAACAATTTTCCATAAATTTGGTCCGTACGTCGTTGACTAACCCTGTTGAGTGTCGGACCGAGTCCGAGAGAAGGAATTAGAGACGACGATAGATCAGAGCTCGAACGGAACTTTGGTTAAGATTCTCCTATTAAACTAAGTAGATAAACTTACGGTAACTGCAGTATCAATTAAACCTACTAGTCGAACAAGTTACAGAAGTCGACCGACGAGATCATCGAATAGCTACACGATCGTTCTTAACGTGTCAACATGGACGACAGCCGGTGGATAGAGTGGTCGCGGCGACCCCGTAGCATTCGATGAGCTCGCGGCCTGAGCAGGAGCAGCATGGCGCCCGACGTGAGGTGGGGCAGGGCGCGCGGGGAGGCGGGGGCGTGCCCGACCGGCGGCGCGCCGGAGAGTGCGTGCGCTGACGAGCGCCCGCGACCTGCAACAAACGCACACCTCAGTCAAGTACGTGCATCGAATACACAGTAGGTACCTATATTATTTTTCTCAATCCCCAAATATATTTCCATTGATACTTGGACTGTGAAGGTTTTGGAATAATGTCCATTGTAGGCCTAAAATGGCTGGGCAGTCAGCCACCACTGCTGACTGGCTCACCATTCCACTAAGCCATGAGCGACCACCATGTGACAGCTCGTGTGTCGACTTGACAGAAGGACACGTAACTCAAAGGTATCGTGCTGCGGTCCTCGTCTGAATGTACCATAGCGCTTGCCTGTGCGCAGGTGGGTCATGTTACTCAAATCGTTTAGACCCTTAGCATCAAAAGTGGCAGATAAACTCTGGACACAAGTAATACCACCTACCATAATGTTACAAATATCGGTGAACGTCATAGAAACAAAATACGTTCTTAAGTCAAAATTCAGTGAACTTTTAAAAAATGCAATTTCTAGCGTTTGTTTACAGGACTTTTGTTGATTGAATTGATTTTTTGCTAGTTTTTCAAGTTAATATGAGGGAAAAAGAGTTATTCAGCGCGAAATAACTGTACGGAATCAATTTAGTGCGCTGTCTATATAATATCTGAAATGAAATATAGAGATCTCGATAAACTACATAGACCTAAAGATATTAGTATCCTAAAGACACTGTTTTTCATAAAAAAAAATATGGTTTATAAAATCTTAATTCCTCATTTACTCAAAACTGGTGTTTTCGAGATACAGTGTATTAGATTTACACATCTGTGAGACTTGTAAGACGTGCAACCGAATAACCTGAACACGTCAATTCAGCAAAGGTCCGTGAACATAAAACTAGAATTTGTATTTTATAAAAGTTGACCGATATTATTTGTAACCAGAAGCACCAGGTCACGGTATTTTGTAGCCGGAGCTGATCTGCGACTTTTGAAGGTGTAAACGATTTGTGTGTATATTTTAAAGTTTGCTAACTGATCGTCGTGTGAGTATGAGTATGAGGTTCTTACATATCGTGTGGCGTGTTTGTGCTATGCGGGTGGAGGGGGGCGCGGGCCGCCTATACATCCGCGTATTTCGAGAGCTTTTCTCGCAGGATGTGGTTTTCTTTCTTAAGCAGCTCCACTTCTTGCCTCAGGCCCATGTTCTGGAAACATAGAAAATATTCGTTACACATTGATAGCACAAAATTGGTAGGATTCATATTTTAACTTTTGAATTGGAGTCGTATGTCATGACGTAATTTTCTCTTATAACACGGTAAGTATGTACCTTCCCAGTGTTGTGTGAGTGTCAATTTCCTACCTATGATATCAATTAGTGGTCACTTGTGCACTACGCCCGATCTAAATCTGAGACAATTTAGAGATTCGAGAAATTTGGTAAATCTGCGATGACGGCATGACTTCAAATGGAACTCAGTCAAAATCATTTCAAATCCGAGCCGGTCAGACCAGCTTAATGTCAAGCACTAGAAAGTGTTTGACGCTGGTTTTCATTTGTATCCTCAATTTTACGCATGAGCTGCCTACTGCTACGCACTAATATGTCAAATTCTCGTAGCAACTTTCGTAGCACCTGCTACGAAATAGCAAAAGGGAACTGGTGGAACGGTAAATTTCCAGATTAGTTGATAATTGGGTATCATTCGGCTTCTATTGGCATTTTGACCACGTGTTGTATAGAGTGGAGATACCAAACCTATTCTATTTCGTGCTTTAAGCAAGTGTTTTGCAAATATATATAGGTAATAATATTTCAGCACAGGTACTGACCTCTTTCTCCAGGTATCCTGCCCGCATCGCTATCTGGTTTTCCTTCATGCGGCGTGCATCGCGGGATCGCTTCGCCGCCATGTTGTTCTTCCGCCGGCGCGCCCAGTACTTGTCGTCTTTCAGGTCATCGGGCACGAACTGGCGACGACGTCGATATGGGGTTAGCACGTCGCGCCACACACTCAAACCACCCTTCACCCAGCAGTGGAACACAAGAGGCGCGTTACACCGCGGCGCACACGCAACACGCGCCGACTTATTGTTCCGCGGTGCGTGTGACCATGTAACCACGCTGCCTCGTGGACGCACACCGTGCGACTACTGCCTACCAGTGACATGTCGTAAGGAAGGTGCCCACGAGTCACACTTTCCTTCGCATACTTTCTAGTAGGCGTAGTTGAAGGAGTAGTCTTATATTATCAATTTGGAAGTGTCAGGCCCATATAATATTGGAACAAGGTGAGGGGCTGCCAAACGCATTTATATTTATAATTTAACAAAGCAAAAGAATTCTAACACCAGGATTGTCAACTGAGTAGAAAAAGTCCTACTTTTAGGAGTCTAAATTCTAGTATAACCGATTAACCGTACCGAACCGTATAAACGATTCGCTTAGCTGGAAAGTAAAAACACCCAATTAAGCGGGAGGGGAGATAAAATATATTGATCTTGTCGATCATTGGTAACGAAGAATATTTTAAGAAAAAGGATCAATCGCGGAATTCTAAACAGTTGACAATCTTACTAATTTTGGTATCATTTACATCAACAAGATAGTGGCGTGGGTATCCGTAGTCTAACCAACTGGTAAATGTCATTATAATATCAATTGCATGACTTACAATATATTCTAAAGTGGAATATATTAAGTTCCTCAATCAGAATTTACATTCTATACAACTTGACTAATCAAATTTTGGAATTTGTAGTAGATTGTTGACTTATGGTTTCTAACAATCCTTTACATGCAACATAAATTGAAATTGAAAAAAGAAAAATATTGGAAAATTAATCTGTCCTCGAATAAATTCCTCAGTTCGGTACTGCATTACGGTACCCACCCACATGATGTAACCTTAGCCTTAAATCAGACGTTAGTGCGGATAGAAAGGTAAGTCCCAAGACCAGAAACTTAAGATTAGCGCAAAGTGCGCGCGCGCCTCCGCCGCGGGTTAGTTCTGTGTCGTGAAGCGTTAGGAAGCAGTGTGTGACGTGTGTCGAGTAGTGGGGTGTGTGTGTCGAATAACAAATTGTATTTTGAATTTTATGTGAATCGACAGTTCACATTGGACAGGTGTTCATTTAAAGAATTGCCCCGCGGACGATGTCGCGGAGAACATCGTCGAGGTCCTTCGTTTACAGGTATAATTTTCATTAATTCATTACTGCTCGAGAAATCATAAAACTTATGTACCTACACCTAATATCCAAAACATTTAGGTTTTCAAAAAAATTCTGACCGATTCAACCGCGGTAGCAATAGATACAGTACCTATTAAATTTTATATATTATTAAAATATATATATAATGTATATTTAATAAGATTTTTTCTCCATTTATGACATCGTAACGAAAAGAACTATAAGGTATTTCATTTCATAATGTAAGGAATTAGTTTGTACCCATAGAAACCACAACTAAATGACCGCTTCAATGGTTCCTATTAAATTGGCGTAATTAGCACGCTCGCCTGGCGGGTAGGTGATCGCAGTAACATGTTGATCCGACGCAGGAGGGTGTGCCCATCCTCTCGATATAATCCATAGAACAAATTCAATATTACTCGACTAATCGTAAAAATATCAGATTTTTTTTTTGTGATTTAAATTTTGGTGATGGTTAAGAGTTGATCATAATGATGACTACAATAATCCCTTAAAGCAGGTTTTGTGTTTAAATATACACCTGATATTGTTATACGTTGTAGGTAGAGGGACGTTCCAGACCATGAAACTTGAGTAGATGCTGTTAGAATTTTAAGTTTCTAGCTGAAAGACAATAGTTGCCAGTGAGTCATTCAGCTGTCTTCATTTTATTAAATATCTTAGATTAATTTTAAGATGGTTGAGTACACTCTCAACATGAACTTTACAAGACAGCAATCATTTTCACCCATCCTTAACTAACTTCATAATATATTCTATGAAAAATGCAAAATAGTGCCTAAAAGAGATTGAAAATCAAGAATAGTTGTAGAGTTATTAAATGAAGCTAGTGTTGTGCTCGCGTGCGCCGGAGCGTCGGCGGCCGCTGGTCGCTTGTTGTGTGGAGGCGCGCTGAGAATACGACACCAACACCCGGTGTAAGTAACGTTATGTGTGCCATGTGCATGTGTTCGTGTGCTCGTGTGCGCGTGTGCGCGTGTGCCCGTGTGCTCGTGTGCGCGTGTGTGAGGTGCCACACCCGCAGGCGGATCGCAGCATGCCGCTAGGAATGATCAGCGCACTAACATCATTTACCTGTTTCCGGGACTTCTTGATCATCGGCTGCGGCTTCAGCTCCTCGTCGGAGAAGGCGCGCGTCCGGGGATCGAAGTCACGTCCCGATGATGCCATCGAGAACGCTGGAATTATAACAGTGCGCTATTAATATCACTGAAAACAAATTCGAGTGAAATTAACTGCTTCGTGTCGAAAAGGAAAAACAAAGTTAACATTACCAATATTTAATTGGCTTCAAGCGAACTTCTAGAGTATTAAGTCTTAAAAACTCTCGATAATAATGACAAGAAGACAGAGTTTTAAAATATGGTCATTGAAAGACTTTTTAACTGACAAACTGGACATAGCTCTGGATAAAGGCTGCGACGAAGTACAAGTACATTGAGAATTAAAATACGCAATAAGACCGACGCATATCACTGACATCTGCATCGACACTGCTCTAGAATATCCTTCTAGGGTAGAACTAGATGAGTACGCATAGTATATTTAAATGATACTTGCGTCTTTTTAATAAAGTTCAAAGTAATGGAAAAAATCATTTTGCACTCTGGTATTCTCGCACTAAACAGTGCTAATGCTTCGTATACTACGGATAAAACTAATTGCAATTCTATGTATGTTGAAAGTAAAAATAATGTTGTGTAACGTACTGGAGTCGGCGGGCGAGAGCGGCGGGTTGATGGTGTCGGGGCTCATGCAGTCGGATGGCGAGGGCGAGCGCTCGCGCTTGGTGACGGGGGCTTGCAGGCCGAGCGCAGGGCCGAACGCCGAGCCGCCCAGGTGCGCGCCGCCCAGCCCCTCGCCTGACATGCCATTCTCCGACAGGAACTCGTCGAGGTCCGCATACTGCAACAGAAGTTCGCGTCAGCGCCGCGCCCGCGCACCATGCGCCGGCGCGCACTCACAGCCAGGGACAACAACATTCGCGCGGAGCAAATTCGCTAGGCTCGTCATCACATAAATAAGTCATAATTTGCATATAAACTACTATACAAGATATGATCAATCGGAGACGACACTCTGAGGCAGAAGCGAGGTGCCGATCGTAACCGGGGGGTGTAAGCGGGGAGGGTGAGCTGGCGACTCTATTACCTAGTGCGGGCGGCCGGCAGCGGCGCGGCGCGGCTAGAGGCGAGGACAGACGCACACGACACGCAACACGCAGTAGGTAATATAGTAGCGAGTACTGACTTCTTGTACCTTGAGATCAGGGTCGTAGGGCAGCGTCTTGTCCCACAGCGTAGGCCCGAGGAAGGCGGCCTGCGCCTCCCACAGGTCGCTGTCATCTTTCTTGTCCTCGAGCGGGTCCTTACTGTTCACCGACTTGCCTGCAACAATGATGACAGGGCGTCAGCCCAGGGCCCGACGCCCGGGTCCTCGTGTGCGGCGACCTGCGCCGACCAGCGCACACGACGCGCCGGCCGGTGCAGGCCTAACGCTACGTTACGCTTGCAACCACTCGTACAACTAATAGATCGCGCGCGACAAACATACATTCGCTTGGCGTTTGGGCACGATATATAATATTATATGCCAATATCATATATTCGCGAGAGCAACATTTAATACATAGGTAATTTAAGTACTAAAACGCATATACTAAAATATTAAAATTATACAAGCCGTCACAGTAAGACAAACACAAAACAAAAAGAATGTCGTGGAACACAAATATTCGTATAGAATAATCGGTGGACGGAAACCGAGCGGTCGCGCGGGTGCAGCGCGTCATGGTCCTCCGTACCGTGCAGCACTCGAACACCTTTACCGACAGCAGGAGTCATGACGCTCGGTCGCCTCAGCGTGGATCAGCCGAGGAGTCACCATGCAAGTTGACTCAACACTTTGACGCTCATTGAATATCTCGTAGGCCGCAGGTTGTCATAGTAACGGACCCTTGACCCAGAAGGCGCGATCGCGACGCAACAGGTGTTTTTTGGCGGTTTTAAAACTTCTAACAGCAATTAAATTATACTAGCGAGGGCTTCGCACGGGTGCAAGTTCTCTGCTATCTATGTTTATCAGTTGTCTAGTACCCATAACACAAGCTCTGCTTAGCTTGGGACTAGATGGCGTTGTGTGATAGTTGTGGAATATTATTATTATTATTATATTATTATCCTTTATGAAAGTATTTATAAATATAAACTTTCAGGAAAATATTCTTCGAAATGATGATGAAAACTTCGTCAAAATCCGTTGTATAGTTAAGAAGTAGTTAGCGAACAAACAGATAAACGCGATTTTATACTATATAATGATGATACAGAATATACAGATTTTGTTCTGGGCGAGGAAGAACTTGTACTATACGTAAAGAATATGATTATACTGAGACTCCTTGGGTGTTTGTATAGGTGATTGGGACCGTCTGCTCCCCGGGTGCACTCGTCTAGTAACCATACGGAGTCGAGAATAAGGAAGTTTGCTCGGTAGATTTGTATTATCTTAATAAAGAATTCTTTGTATCTTACAGAACGTATTACGCATGTTGTACAGGTAGTTATTTTCACAGTTTGCACAGATACTAATAAATTAAAACTAGATGCTAGAACCTTCAATGTAGTAAATTTAACCTTCCCCTTCCACAATTGGAGAAGCCAATGCAACTGGTGGCTAGGTAGGTATTCTTCTAATAACGAGGTGTTTACCGGGGGCCGCACGTGAACATACGGAGGATGTATTTGTAGAAGCTGATCTGGCGGCGAGGGCCGGAGGGGGCTCACGTTGTGGATCACGCGAGGAGGGCGCCGGGGGCGGGGGTGGCGCGTGCCCCGCCGCGTGACCGCGCGGTCTCTGAGCCGAGGCGCGCCGCGGCCCGCTGGCGCTGGACACCTGGCTCTACGCTACACCATTAGCGGTCATTCAAGTTTAGTCTTACATTATTGACTACAGAGTCTATACCAGAGATCCCCGAATGATAGGCTCTGTATTGTTATACATCCGCGGTTAGAGTTAACGGTATGAGGGGGAGCAAGCCCATCACCATTTATAGCCGAAGACTCACGCTTGGAGCTCACTGAGTCATCATAATAACCTGCGTTTTACCAACTACGTTGAAGTTCAGTGTTATACGAAACCCACCACTTCCTGAACTGGTAGTCGAACCGCGAGCCCGAAGCGGCGCTGCAGCGAGTGACCGAGGCATCAATCACACGTGTATGTGCGCTAGCAGATGTATGCGACAGGCTCGGCGGCCTCTCAAGGCGAGCCACCGCACTTACATACCGCGCGCCGGCCGCTGCGCACGTCCGCGCGGCGAGAGGCGGTCGCGTCAATTACATTTATATTTCTTTAATACACGTAGCGTACGTCACGACTCATCTCGACATAATTATACCCATATAAGTGTACAAATATACACTTTAATTACGCATTGATAGGTGTTATTAAATGTTGTAAGGTCTCACACAGGTAGGTTGTAAGGTATAGGTACAAATAGCTCTTATAGCTTACAGCTCAAGTACTTACATTGTATTCTACCTAACTAACCACTTTTCAATTTAAAGTCAACAGTTTTCTGTATCCCATTGGGAAAATCTAATGCGAAACAAAATAATTGAAACGTCCATCAACTAGGAAATAAAAATAAACAGGAAAATATCTCAGGAGCACCTCAACCTGATGTGACAGTACATTAAATTGCATAACAAGTTACGAGGCATCAGAAACAACTTTACTTACGAGGACTGGAATGCTGGATTATAAGCAAAATATTTCGTTGAGCATATCGTCGATAAATCTAGTCACAAGCAAACATTATCCTGATGTAAATAAAGAAACAAAGTCAAAATACTGGTGATACTAGGTACAACACAAGTACCTATCGATACCAAGACGAAGCATCAATAACCGACATGACACAGCTTCTTGCTCGCGACGCCTATCTAACAGAATGACACAATAGCTCGTGGGAATGGCACGCGACGCTCAACAGGGCGGCACGGCGGCGCAGGCGCTGCGCGGTGGGTTGTTTCCTTCATAAAAAGCGCCGCTTGCGCGCTCGCTGGCGGCAGGAAGCGGGAAGTAACCCAGTTGTGGCGTTACGTGCGCGCGCGCCACGCTTTCCTCGCGCAGAGCCGTGCGCGCAACACTCGCGCCCCCACCCCCACACTACTATTACACAATCAAACTATTGATGCACCTGACCGTTAAACTCATTTCCAACATATTAGGTATCAATCATGATTGAATCTACTCTCAATACATATACATATACGGACCTGATAAACAATGTTATGTTATGTTTATACTATTACTGATTGCCGTTTACGCAGAATGAAGGTCCGCGTACCACAGCGGATAATTTCTTAGTTGATGAAGTGTCACTCTCCATCCACCGTCGTCCACGGCACTCGGTATGTAACAGCTTCCTAGCGCAAAAAACAAGTTATTTCTACGATTCTTTAAAGCTATCACAATATTGTGTTCATTTGTGTTTGATAATCGCCTTAACAAATGAATTCGTCTGTGCATCCGACTAGGATTATGTATAGATCTACTTCAGAAAAGAACAATGTAGTCGGGCGGCCGTCTCATTGACACTATTAAGTCAAACAGAGAAAATTTAAACAAAACATGACAAAGTTTGCCGAAACCGAAAATATCGGATTGAGTTCGAAAACTTTCTCCAAATAGACATCAACAATACGTAGGAGTATTATTCGTAGCCCTCCCATCCGTAGGTAACAAGCCAACGGTAACGTCACTTACGAAACGTTTTTTTAGGAACACTTTTGGGCTACGTCTCGTAGACAATTCTACCATCCGTGAACAAAACGAATCGTTTCTCGAATATAGGAACTGGGCATAAAAGATGTTCATTAGAAACACAAAGTGTACGGAACCAAATCAGATCTGCGGGAAATGTAGCCGCAGACTCATGGCGTAGTGTCGATAGATCGTGCGTCACATCATATAGTCATAAGTCATAACAAGTCAAGCTTTCGCGGTATCTATCTCAAATACAATATAGTTACGAAGAAGATAATCAACGTAGACACCTATGTCGGAAGATATAACCGCTACATGTGAGCGACCAAGTTCGGGAGACCTACTTTCCAGAGACATTACGGAGCTGATAGTATTATGTACTTTGGACATTGTAAGAAAATAAAGGTAATATTTTTCGAGGCAAAGTGCATGAGTTAGAACTGCGGCGGCGCGCCGGCTCCGCTCTCACTTTCAACGAACCTGGAGAAAGTGAAGCCGGACTGTTCCGATCAACAATACACTAAATGCACCATCACCTTCTCAACCACCACTTATTACTTCAGGCTTTACTTTACATAAACATATGTACTGTGTTTACACGATTAACTAGTTTTTAGACAATTTGTTTCGTATAAAGAAATATGAAACATAGTTGGGATATATTATACATAATTCGGCACGTTTAACCTATCAGAGAAAGTGTCCGAATCGGCTAGTTTCGCGCTGCGCCCGCGCCGCCGCGGCCGCCGCCGCGCGGTGACGCTTGCACTCTCACTTTCTTCCGATACGGTCGGTAGAAAGTGACGCGCCTCCGAATTACCTACTCTCCATACTAATGCTAAATACAACATGTCTCTACTCGTACCTACTTAAACATTTAGCACGACTGTTGAAAGCCGCCTGAGATTGTGCAGATTGGGGTCCTTCCACCGGCGAGTTGTGCCGAGAGCGACATACAGCGCGGGGCAGTACTGCTAACCAGGATATGTCGCAAGTGATGTCACGAGGCAGCGTCGGCGGCGCGTCGCGATCGGAATGCTGCGCTGGCGCCGGTGGAAAGCTGCTGTTGCGTAACAAGCTCATTTCCTACTCGGAAAATAGGTGAGGAGTGCCGTGTACGGCGAGCGCGGGGGTCGCGGGGTGCGCGCGGGTCTAGGCGGGGGTGTGGCGAGGTGAGGAGGCGGAGTGCCGTCGAGCGGGAAGTGGCTGCTGCTCTTGCGCAATGGAGAAAGCCAACGTTTTCCGGCGTCGCGCGATCATTTTCGTAAACGTGTGAATTGAGCGAAAGTGAACGAGAAAGTCGTAATTTCAAAAATTTTGATGACGCGTGTCTTTCTTCGGAATACTGTACGATATTATATTGTAACATCATCTTCATAATTACCATGTCGTAATTGTTGTAATCAAATGGAAGAAAATCAACGTCAGCTGATTGGCATCAGTGGTCAGTGAGTAAGCTAAGGGGTTTAGCATATGAACTACAAATCCACATCGACAGTGACACAGTGAGCGCCTTAGCTGCTCGTTGTAAACCAAACAGATCACTTGTGATGATGACCCATAAACTGAGTCCATGTAGGTAAGTGAACCATCATGTTATGGTCAGCTGCCAGTCTCACCGGATGCGACTGAATTTCAAGATTTAACACAAAACAACTGCCGTCTGATTTCCATCACCCAATCAGTCAATGGAGGATACGGAATATATCAACGAAACTCTCACCTCTGTTCTCTTTTTTTTTAAAAAACGCTGTTCCACATTTGGTTTTCCGCTGTATCGTGGGTTAAGTTTACAGATTTAAATCTCACATGCACCAGATCCGAAATAATTATCTGTAGGCCATACAGATATTCGGTTCGTGCGGAGATCAAACCCGCGACTCGGAGCGCTGAAAGCCAATCGCTTAACCATTGCGCCAACCGTGCCGTCACCTGAGGCCTATCGGCTATTTACGGGTTGTGACGTGAACTGGTTAAGAAAGTCTCGCGGCAAATGACTGCCTGCGGGACATACTGATATACCACACCTGGTTGTACACCGTATGGTACGCATGCTATGGAGTGTCGAGGAGATGCCGCAAGGCCACTTGCAGCCCTCTGACTATTCAGATGATGCACATAGGCACATCATCTCAGACATCATCAGACATTTGACACTCATGAGTGCACAAAGACATGAATTAGTGATAGATACACGAATAGAAAGACTGTCTCCTTGTTTGTGTGGTAGGTTACACTATACACGATGCTATATAGTGGATCTTTACACTGGGTAGGTACATACGGATTTGTTTTAGTACTATGTGTTTTGGAAATTAAGTTATACATCCTCCTGTACAAACCCGGGAAGTAACTGAGTAGATACATTAGACCCATGTCTTACACCAAAGTTAGCAGTTACGCCCAGTGTAGGCCTTGGAATATTTTCTTAGGCAATCAAAAAGCACGGTGTAGAATAGTTTGGACACGATAATTTCTGGTCTCGCGTTTGCCTAAAATATAAAGTAAGAGTTAGTCGAGTTAAGCCTATTTCTAAATGCAGTGATGTAAACCTGTTTAAAAAAAAATGAGTACCTTATCTGATAAGTATAGAAATAAACTCTACAGTTTGAAACGTGAGTACTAGATGAAAACTATATCCTAATTAAAAGAGCCTATTTTCAAACACTAAAAACGACTCTAAAAAGCCACTGAAACTGTGCAACTGATTGATATCGAATAAATAAAATTAACAGATTCTGTAAATAGTCGGTTAACATTTTTATTTTAAATTTTTATTTTTCCAATAGAGTAAAGTACTTCATAAAGTAAAATAATTGTGGATAGTAACAAAAGTGTCAGTAGCTTTGTAACACTTTTGTCAATCGTCTGCTTCTACCGATAGAAAAATTGTATTCACGGTGAGCCTTTGTTTAACCCGTCAACCTCCTCTTTTAATAAGTCGGTTAAAAACGACAAAGAGAGGACAGAGGCGATCGATCAGTGGAACGTGTCGGTGCGCGCGCGCATGTATGTGTGCGGTAACGGAAAAGTAAAAGTCGGAAGGTGTCGGGCCACGGCGAGAGAGGGGCCCGGGGCGGGGGAGAGACGGCCGCGGGAGGAGGCGGCCGATGCGGAAACACTCCGGAAGATTACTTTTACTCTCGCCGCGGAGCCTGCGCGCGCGCACCGCTCCCCCGCTCCGCTGCACTCGCGCCCGCTCCGACACACTCGTGCTCACCAGTTGCGCAATAGGTGACAAATTAGCAACTTACACAGTACCTCGCGTGCCTTCAGTTATTATCAAAATAATAACAACGAAGTACAACACTACAGAGTACAGACACAAATGCAGTAACTCGCAGAATTATCTCGCCACATAGCTACGTCGGTACACACCGACTTGACCTATTCTAACGAGGTCGATCAGAGCATATAACGTACGACTGTACAATACGAGTGATGTCACATATTATTACCGGGTAATAGAAAGGGCCGCACAATGGCGAAAGGAACAAAATATTTACCGAAGATTTAAAACTCAATTTAGCATAGTAGGTCAGCTAGTATTTAATTGATAAGTCTAGTAACAAAACAAATTCACTTCGAGAGGAAAATGACTAACCATTGTAGTATTTTTCACAAATCAACAGGAAGCTGAAACATCATACAAAAAACTTACTTAAATCAAACGAAACGCAAGTTATCCGAACGCAAACGCTATCCTAAAAATGTATAAGAAAGCATATGAAATCTATAACACGATCTCTATCACTTGAGAGAACATTGTTAAGTTTTAAAAGTAAAAGTGGTCGGTGCCCACGCGCACGCGGAAGAGAGCACGTGCTAGGTGTTAGCGGGGGTCGCGGGGGGCATGCTGGGGCATCGCGGGGGGCGCGGGGCGAGGAGAAAGTCGCGAAAAGGTCGCCACTTTTTCCCAAATATTCGGAGTGAAAGTGCGCACGGCCACGCTCGAGTTGATCAAAAAAGTTACGAGGAGCGATGACGCGCTCACACCGCGCCCCCCGCGCTCCTCACCTTCTCCTTGAAGACAACCGAAGGCTAAGTATCTCCTCAATCTGTTGAAGTTTTGATTATTACTCTTTATCAGGATGAGTACCTACTACCGCCAGCAAGCATCATCAATGTCCAGCAAACATAAAATACCTAATATTATAAAGCCGTAGAAGTGAGTGCATGGACTGTGGCACAAGCACTACCACCGGTCCAGCGCTGACCGCCTGGTACACTTGCTGATTTTGATTATTTTGATACATGGAAACTGAATTACGATGAGATTGGTTTCGTTTGTATTGCCTAGGAATACGCACATACAGAAAGGCAAAAAAAAAAAAAAGAGAAATCAGCATCTTATTTTTAAATTATAGCGTTTCATAAAATTAGGTCAGTATGGAGATGAAAGAAGCGTCTGAATATGCACTGGTTTTTACAATTTTATATGAACTAGAAGTCGCCAAGTGGTCGAAATTTTAGCTTTCTGCACTCCTCCATATAAACTTTAACTTTGCCAAATCTCACACTCCTTCGTGCGCGCAATATGCTTAAAAAGGGGTACACAGCTTTCCCTTCACGTATTGATAAATAGCAGTGATAGCCCAACGGGTCAACGTTTGCCTTCTATGCAGGAAATAGAACCCAGCCCACACCTCCGACTCTTCGAATTCACGCGCGGATCAGAGTTTGATTATCACTTGTGTTAAGACGCTGACAACACCTATCAGTAGAAAAGAGATAGCAGCATCTGTTCTCATAAGTAAGCGTATAGGACAGCAATAGAATGCGAGAGACCGAATCGAGGTGAAAACTATTTTAATTGATTTATAGGAAACACTAACTAGTAAAGATAATTGTCAAATCAACGAAGTTTATATGTATGTTTGTATGTTTATAAGTATTATTTGAACTGATTGATAAATATAGGAGATATTACTGTTTGAAGGCCATATTAGATGTAAGTTTGCAATAATTTTTTATTGAGTTAACATGTTTTGGAATCTACCAAGTTTTTAGAAAAATACGATAAACGTAGTCTTTTTTATGAAAATTTTACATCCGCCTATTAGGCTTAACAGTTAATTACTGTCAGCGCGTTAAAAGAAAAACATCGTGAAGAAACCTGCGCACCCGAGACAGCTCCATAAAGTTCTCGACGGTGTGTGTAGTCCGCACCAGATCTGCGTACTGGACTAAGCCCTAACCTTTCTCATCCTGGGAAAACACCCGTGCCCACTGCCTAGAAGTCCAGGATACACAAACTTGTCAACACATCGCGATTGAATTAAATTGATGTAAGGACCATATAAAGACGCAAAACGTCTTCTTAAAATCGAATTGATCGCTTCACGCAATCCGTTATTCACAAACTATAGCTCGGTCGTATTATTTGCAGTGTGTCGCCTCAGACTAAAGAATAAGAATTCTTTTGATCAGAGTGTGTCGCGTGCGCCGCCATGCAACAAGTGCACGTGCGCTGCTGCTACTACTACTAACATTACGTGATTACTTAACAATAAATTGGAAATCAATCTAGGCACTGTTCTACATTACATTGGACGTTTAGGTCATGCATTGAGGAGATAGGTAGGCCTTGGATTGATGGTTCGTGGACGTCCAGGACGCGGTCGAGGCACAGGAGGCGCAAGCGTGGCGTGCTGACACACAAACAGTGACGCAACTGCACGCGCACTGTTATGTCAAACAATGTCAAGTGCACGCAGCGTCGGTTTCAGCTCTGATAAGCCAAAAGCAGCTGTTCACGTTGCTTTTTTACATACAAGCAGGACGCGGCCGGCGATTTTTTTCACGAGCTATGTAGCCCGGTACACATAGGCTAAAGTGGCTCTGAAGTCACAAATTACTAATCGAAAAAGTTACGCTGTTTATTAATAGGTTGCGTAGGTCATGACAAGTCCGTGTACAGAAATAGTGTTTGCTTGCATTAGGTTCGACTTGGAGCTGAATACAACACTCTGAGGTCAAGGTTAGGGTGACATTAATTGGAGAAGCCTGACTGAAGATAATGAGAAACAAAAAATATGACGAATGAATCGAAACAGCAAATGAAGAAAAGTGTCAAAATGTTTTCAAACAAACGCCAGAAATCATAACAAATCAAGAATCGCTAAGTGTTTAACGCTATTTTGGTACAAGAACACATTGGAGTAGAGAATGGGTAATGCGGAATGTGAAATAGTGTTAATGATTTCCAGATTTACTACTGTTATCAATATTGTGGTCGGTTATTCTCCTCAGGAGGGCGGGCACTTGATACAGCGATTCTACTGTGAGACATTCAGTGCCTGGACCACTTAAAGATAAAGACCCACAATCCGGAACTGTGCAGTTTTAAAAGCCTCGACGTATCATATTTGCCTGTAAGTGATTTATAAGTAAAAAACCGATTTTTAAAACCTAAAACGAATAATTTTCACTAAATCTCTTGACAGCTTCTGAACTCGATGCCAATCTAAAGTGCATTGAAGAATTAAAGGCCTCGACTTCAGAAGCTGTTAAGACTTTTTATAAAAAATATTTTATCCGTTTTAGATTTTTAAGTCGTTATTCACTATAGTTTATATTATATTTGTCCATTTTTTGTGGAATAATCAATTACACAAGCCCAAGATGATAGCAAAATGCTTATCGCGAATGCTTTGGCGTTATTCATTGAGGAGATTCCTCCATCTCGTACCCCATGAAAATTTTAACAAAAAATAGGACTAACTCGCGCGAGAATACTCGTACTCTTTCAAACAAAAAACCTAAAAGAGTCTTAACAAGCGATTAACAATTGGCGAAGACATCGGTGAACAAATATACAAAAAGAAATCTGTCGTATTGAGAAAGTGTTCCTATTTTCGAAGTCCATTAAAAACCTATTATTTCCTATTTATTCTAAGACTTGCGGTTTCTTCTTTAAAGGACTACAAATCTTCAGGAAACTGTATTAAGTATTTGACCTAATTTCAGCTTTGCAGCTAATAAATATAAAAAAATTGTAAATACAAAACCTGTGTAATTTTTGGCTTAGATTCCTCCAGCCTTTCTACAACATGCAACTAGCTCGTGGGGCCTGGTCACCTGTGATACAGGTTTTCCTCACAGACCTACAACGGGTACGAGCTCTCACAATGCAGATTATATTGTGATCAACCACCTGTCTGTCGGGCCTGCTCAGCTTGTAACTGCTATGGCATTCTTATTTTGAGGCAAATCATTATTATCCTACTTATTTTTTATTCACATTAAATTACATTATTCTCGCAGCTCTTACCACAACATTGTACTAATCAAGATTGTAATCTATTATTTTAAAACAGTTTCCATGGAGTTTCCTGCCGGTTCTTCTCCATAGGACCTACTATGTGAAACCGCATCGAGAGTCTCGATATTTCATAAGTAAGTTCCTGCATTTCGTTTACATGAAATAAAGATCTATTCTATTATATTCTATCGTACCTTTGTAATAATATTGTCTGGGCCATTGTCAGAGAAATAAATAAAAAATATTATTGTATTATTTATGTAAGCGTTTAAAAATAGGGAAACCCGCGCGGTACTTCCTCCAAAAATAGGTTTTATAATATTATGTAGTTCGATAGCCATTCGGATCTGTGTTGGGCCACACTTCCCGAGCGTATACAGCGTGATTTTTATTTGAGGATTTTTGTTGAATTTTATTGCGATAATATTGTAATATCATTAGCGGGGGAATCCGGTCAGCGTTTGCTGTTGGCGGCGCTGCTACGGCTTCCCGGCTTCCGAACTAATCGGGTTTAAGGTCGAAGTGCCTCCCGCGACTCACGGACTTACATTTAGGTATTAGGATTCAATGAGACGCGTCGGCGATACTGAGCGACACAGACAAAATCGTATAAATCATAATATGATATCGATCAGCGTCCCGCTCTCGGAATGCGATACACATACACGTGCCGCAGACGATAACACAGCAGACACAAGCCGCGACACGTGCGCGCGCGGCACGCTGCGCGCCGCCTGGACCGCCCGTCCTCAGACGCAGACTCGGCCACGGAAATAATGGCAATTAATGAAAAATAATTGTACAGAGGTCTGGGTGACGCGTGACGAGGCCTTGGTGCTTTGATCACCTCGTGTTATCGTTAAGACATTATCGGGAGACGGTGATCCGCGAGAAAAAAACATAAGCTGCGCGTATCATCTGCACCAGCGCGGAAGAGTCGAAGTGCAAGAGGAGTGACCAGCGGCGGGTGAAAGGCCCCGCTGCCGAAACAAAGAACTCTCGATCGGCCGAAAAGTTCGGTTGATATCGGCGCTCGCGCACTTTCTCTTTTTTCACGGCTCTCTCATGCCCGGCGCTCGGGGGCAGCATCAATCACGAATCTGAGCGTGTGCCACGACGGAGAAAGTGAGCGGGCGCTTCCTGGTTTCCGAGCGTCCGAGTCGGCGCTATGGGGAGCCACTGACCGTTGACGAAGACGTGTTGTCTCCAGATGTGGTACTGGTTCCAGCGGTCGTCGTCCTGAGCGTGGCCGTGCTGCAACTGAGGCAGCGAGGGCAGCGGCGGCGGGGGCGCAGGCGGCAGCAGCTGTGGGGGTGGCGCCGGCGGGCCCAGCGGCTGGATGGGTTGGTGCTGGTACTCCATGGGGTCGAGTCGAGGCGTTCGGGGACGCACTCGCTCAGTGATCACTCATCGCGGCGGGCGCGGAAAACGCAACGTGCGTGCGCGGCGGCGTGCGGCGCGCGACTGCCGAGCGGGCGCTCCTCACGCTCCGCCGCCCCGCCGCGCGCCCCCCACCGCCCACCCCCACCCCACACCGCGGATACTTCCGAGCACGCAATACACAGTTTTTAATTGCGGTGACATAATAGTCGCGATGCGCGATCACTCTCGCCACCGATAACTGATTACTGTTGGCGCTTGCGCTCGCCGCGCATGTCGTGTGTACATAAGAGTGCACGTGTCGCACGCCGCATGTAAACAAAGCTGACAACTAGGTTATACGAGCACGCTGTACCGCTAACATCATCACGTCATCATTTTGCAAGTGCTCATTCATACAATATTACAACTTACATAAATGTAGAAATATAAAGTATTAAAGGACAAGACGTAGCCTTCTGGAATACAGAGTACCTAAGCTTCTTGAAGCCAAAATCAAAACGCATATGCGACGCATTGGGTGGTAACATTAACATCGATTCCAATATAAAAATATGACACGAAAAATAACATGGGAAATTGCCCCGATATCGATATTTTTGTGCCATTCTGACATAGATACATTTTGAGAACCACCTTCATATGCACCATGTGATGAACCTTCATAAGGCTTATACATGAACAATAAAAAGAAAAAGATTTGCCATACACCGTTAACTTGAATTTTATATCATTTGTTTCAAACCTGCGCGGTGTGAATTATTGACAAACAAGCGCGCGTTGAAGTCTTTTGCAAGGGACAACTTTCGCCCGGCAGAGCCCCGCTGTTTATTAGGGCTTATAATATAATTAGGATCAATCAGGGTCTCTAGGCTTTTATTGAAGCATGATTTATTAAAAAATACTGTAATAGCTACTGTTAAATTGAACATAATTTTCACAATTTCAATCGAAAGTGAAAACTGTTTGTATCCTATTTTGTTGCAAAATCTGCCAAATTAAAGAAATGAATTAACTTATAACGTAGAAATATTCTAAAACATTACCTTATGTCATTGTAATCATAGAAACTGGTTTATGAGGAAAATGTGCATTTATCTATGCATTTCCCGCAATATACGAGTACATGTACCGTTTTCCTCGTAAAGATGAAGTATGTTTCATAATTATTAAATTAATCACTGTAGTCCTCTCTATCAGGGTCTGGGGGGGGGGGGGGCGGGGCGCGGGGGGCGGGTAGTGTAGCTGTACAACGAACGTGGCCGTTACGTTTCATTACTTATTTCATTATTCAATTCATCTAATAGCTTTTCATTTTATTTTAAAGTATTATTAGCACCAAATACGGGATACCTATTTACCATGTCGCACCTTTATTCAAAAAGCGAAATAACTCAAAATTTCTATTTTGTGGGAAAACGCATTCAAAGTTTGGCATGTTTACATTTATGGCTTCAATGCATCATAAAAAAATGAAAAAATGGTTTAGGTCAATTCCAGAAGTAGGGATAGGTAGCGTAACTAATAAACTAGTAAATTATCGTATAAAATATCATGTTTTTTATCATGAAGACACTTAAATAAATAATTTAAAAAAAAGTTCGTAGTTATTTCACTTTTCAATAAAATATGTAAACAAATAATTTAGATACGGACGGAGTAATTGTAAATGTTGCAGTTTTATATTAAAATCATCTTGCAAGTGGACGAAATATTTATATTTTTTGCGTTGTTAACCTAAGAATCTTAAACTGACAGAGAAAATATTCCTAATTGTTTGAGTTAATTTGAATTCACAAAATGATTACAAACGTGTTCTTTTGTAAGAAAAAGACGTGTTTCTTTGTTTTATCAGTATTTATCATCAAAAATTTTGAAATTGGAATGTAGAATCTTATAAAAACACAACTTGCAATACTCTATGTAGTATTATCAAAGGATTTTTTATTTATTTATTCTAGAATAAAATACTATAAGTGAATGGTTGAAGAACGGTATCATTAAACCTAGTTTCTCTGAGTATTCCAGCCCGCTTGTATTATTTAAAAAGAAAGATAAGTCTATTCGCATGTGTGTTGACTATAGAAAAATTATTGCTAAGATGGTCAAGGATGAATTTCCATCACCAATGATTGATGACCAATAGACCAATAGACAAGCTATCAGGTTTTAAGATTTTTTATGAATTAGATCTCAAGGATGCATTTTCCATGTAAAGAATAATGAAGATTACCAAGTACACGTCATCGTTTGTAACACAGACAGGGCATTACGAATTTACCCTTTGGTCTGTCTATAGAGTGCTCAGATGGGCGTTATTACTACAGGAGTATGTATGACTTTACAGTCGAACATCGGTCAGGCACCCGAATGCGGCATGTAGACGCCCTTAGTCGTGGTCCATGTGTGAAAATTGTAACCAGAAGAGTGCATGAACAGCTGGTGAGAAGAGCTCAACAGTTGGATGAAGGAGTAAAGGCGATATTGGATATTTAAAAACAAAAACCATATTTGATTTTTTGTTAACAGAACGGATTCAAACTAACACTACTATATAAAGGATCTATCTAGAAAAATCGAAGAGTTAATTGTCAGCTGCATGCCTTGTCTATTGGGTCTGAAGAAAGAGCGTAAGCAGGAGGGGTTTCTGAATTGCATTGAGAAAGAGAGCATACCATTGCGCACTATACACTGTGATCGCATTGGCCCATTATAGGAGACGAAGAAACAATGTAATTTTATTTTAACCCTCGTAGATTCATTTACAAAATTCGTATGGTTATTTCCTACGAAAACAAGGAATGCATTGGAAACAATTAACAAACTTAAAGTTCATCAGCAAGTTTTCAGAAATCCAATTAGAATCATTACAGATAAAGGTGCCGCGTTTACAAGCAAGATTTTGAAGAATATTGCCAGATAGAAGGTATACAGCACATTACTATAACCACAGGAGTTCCCCGGGGTAATGGCCAGGTGGAAAGGATACACCGCATCTTGATTTCAGTACTCATCAAGTTGTGCCTGGGAGATAAGAAGCAAGGGTCATCCACATGTAACCCAGATGCAGAGGGCAATAAATAGTACTTTTCAGCGCAGTATTGGTACAATACAACCCCTTTTGAGTTGTTAATTGGGATGAAGATGAAATTGAAAGAAGTTGTGAAATTGATAAATAGATACTAGTGGCCGCCCAATGGTCGACCGTATTTTTAACTTTCTGCACTCCTTCTCCATATAAACTTTAACTATGCCTAATCTCGTCCTCTGTGCACGCAATATGCTTAAAAAGGGGTACAAAGATTTCTCTTCACGTATTAATATACAGATATTGCAAGAGGAAGAGAGGGAAGGATTTGTTCAAGAGCGAGAAAATCTAAGAGAGGAGGCTTAAATTCAAATACTAAGAGTACAGGAAGAAAATAGAAAGAGTTTTAATGAAAGAAGGAATGAAAGTGTGAAATATAAGTTTTGGAGATTTTGCAGCTATTAGGATAACACAATTTGGTAAAACTTTAAAGTTAAAGGCAAAATATTTAGGACCTTACAGAGTTGTTAAGTGGTTAGGAAAAGGCTGACAGTGTTGCTGAAGGACCCTGCTGCAGATTATTATGAAAAACTCGCCGGTGAGCATTTGAACACTTATTTTTTGTGCATACACCAAACACCCTGAATTGGATCTTTGATGATATTGTCATATTGGAATTATGTTGTTAGAAGATGTTTAAGTTGTAAGTTTAAAAAATTAAGTCTGAGGTCAGACTCGAGCAGGACAGCCGAGTTGTGGGATTTATTTTAATTAAAACTAGGTTAAACCAAAAAGAATATCAGAAATTATTTATTAAAATAGTTTAGAAATGGTAACATTAATCTATGCAATTAAATATGTATTAAAATTTATAAAGAAGAGATTAGCTGAAGAAGACAGTATTTTATTTGAAGAACCTCAAGCCCTATCCTGATACTAAATCTATTATTTAAAATTTCTTACAAATCCGGCACCTCCCTTGCACAAATAATACTCTTGTTAATGTTTAAATTAAAAAATCCGACTCTCGTCATTTTACAAAATTACTAAAAGAGTGAAATAACTGTAAATAAAACGAAAGTCGTACCTGACAAATTAAATAATAAACAGGAATAAACCAAACAATTACTACGTTTCTGATAAATTATAGTACAATAATGAAATAATACCTATTCACTTTAGGTTTGCTGATGCATTTTATTATAAAACTGCATCAACTGGAAATGATTTCATAATACGATATGAAACAATTTACAAAAAAGTGAATTAAGTCAACCAATTTCACTTTTTGAATAATTAAAAGCATGTAAAATAATCACCTGGTATTAAAACACCGACCTTATTTCGTTTTACTCCGCTTTTCTATCTATCTTCCGAGATCTTACCTTGAAAAAAGTCGGCGCATCACTGAATTCGATCACTTTACCGGTACCAACTTGTTCCCGCGCGTAAATCAAAAAGTGAACTACAGTCATCTATCTCTCTCATTTTCATCGTATTGAGGCGGCTGTTGGACTGAATGTATGCTCCGTGCGACGTTAATTCACTTTATGGTAAAATCTCGAAAAATGTAAATTTGGAGTTATTTCGCTTTTTGAATAAAGGTGCGATGTATTGATACCTGTTTATATATTAGTTAGTTTTTATGTTAGTATAATTAACCCGTCGCTAAAGGTGGTGGCAACCACTGGCGACGGACGACCTTTTCAACAGATTTTATGTTTTTGATTCGTGAATGTCGATGGTATCAGCTTAGCCATTTCCCGGGGTCGGCTTTCAGTCACCAGAGTCGGCAGTCCGGCTTCACTCGGAGCGCCTGCCAGCTGACCTCTGCCACCCTATTACCGCTGACAATACCCAATACCTGAAAATTGCAACGACTATCAGGTGTTTTGGGTTTGTTGTAACGATCAGTATTTGTGTAACAACCGGACCATTATGCTTATTATGCTCTCCGGAGCACAGAGTTGTCATGATCTGTAAAGAATGGGCACTCTTCCAAGTACTGGCCCCAAGCGAGGACAGAGTAACCTAGCAGATCGACAGTACAATGTGGGGTCGGCTTCCTAACCTAGAAACACCCCACATATTTGGGAAATGGCTAGACAGATTTGATGCTTCAGTTTAGACCAGGGTTGCCAACCGTACGAGATTCCTCGTACAAATACGAGATTTGTAGTCTGCTGTATGAGGTACGAGGACACGATCATACTCGTACAATTAGGTACGAGATTTTGATGATTTTTTATTGTGGGCAACATTTTAAAACGTAAATGGGTTTTTACACTTTGGCTACATTGGGCGTGCTAAACGAAAAGTAGACACATTGGGGTATGTTCGTGGATTTTTGACATCCACGCCACATACATGATCTGACTATCACATAATTATAGAACTAATAGATTTGCAAGAGTGGGTTGGAAAGCCAAAATACGAGATATTTAGTTATTCATGTACGAGAAAAAATGTTCGACGCTTGGCAAACCTTTAAAGTACCATCGGCGCGGGCGCGTGCTCAACACAGCACGACATTCAAACAAAACTGGATTCGACAGGCGCACGAGAAAATGCAACACACGAGAAAAGTGGACGAGTGTGCATCCACTTACGTGACATCATGAGGCAGCCATCATGTGCAAGTACCTACTTGACATAATATGCAGGATATTCATGACCTGCTTGTCGTCGTAGATGGTACCTCACACTGCAACAAAATCTATCGTAAACATTCAAAGCCTCGGAAGTGACTCGCGAGGAACTTATCTCTGAGTGTACTCCGAGTTGCTGTTTACGAAGCTCATTTAAGTGGACGGGTGGTGGGACCCAAGGAAACGGAACCAGTATGCAGGAGGGTGGTCTGCAGCAGCACGATACGTGGAGTACTTCTGCTGGTCCGTGTCCAGGTGCGAGGCGCGGGTGGGGCGGGGCACGGGGGCCGCGGGAGATGGAGCTGCGCGTGCGGCGATAGCGACAACAATGGTGTTTACGCACCGCGCACCAGCTGGCGTTGAATCACGCCGCGCACACACACACTTTTTCAGGAATTTCACAACAAATGTAAGTTGATCGAGAATTGTACGCCAACGTTTTAATAACTTTACGAGATGTCGGTACATGCTGCGAGGTGAACTCGTGTCGCGGAAAGTCCCTTTGTTATTCTAGATCTAGACACAATCGGATGTAATAGGCTAGTAATCCTTGATTGGCTGTCGATCGCAAAGGCCTAAATTGGAGTCCCAATTTCTGTTAGGTTATTCTCAGCGTTGTGGTTTGACTAAATTTATATCGATGTCCTTAACTCCGAGCACCAAAGGGACCCAGCGACTGCACCATCGTCTCAAACATAACCCGAAAGTGATAAGGGTTGCTCTCGATCAGCGCAAGAATAGAATAGATTAGAAATGTTGAGCTCTACAATGAGTTTCTTTGATAACGATCAATGTTAATCATACGAACCTGGGCATACTAGTGTAAAGCGAGCCTACCTGACAGCGTCGGGCAGTATTCGCTATTAACATGATGAATATTAATTAATAGTATAATAATTAATACGAGTAAGATAGAGCCCTCGATACAATTATCATACGGAGAACAACACAACACAATTTCCGAGTGAAATATGATTATTTTGGGTGTATCTGTCCGATTTACAATAAAAACACGGATAACAAACTGATTTTAGAAACCATTGCAGAATCACATCATTATACAAAGACTGCGCGATACCCAGCCAAGAGCCTCCGATAGCCAAAGAGCAGAAACATCAATTAAATTCAGAGAAATTACGTTTACTAACAATACTAACCACATCACACAGTTTTTAAAGAAAGCATAAAATACTATTATATTACAAACTGCTCCATACAAAAGTAAAAGACAGAAAACAAAACAAAACGCAGCCATAAACCACAGAACATTATAATATTGTAAATGAAGGTGCTAGTTCTTATTTACTGGATATCACCATTTTATCTATAATCTAGTTCTAATAACAATATACCCTAATCACACAAAATGTATGAAAATCAAAATGTTAATTTTCATCAACTGTTGCTAGTTTAGAAAAATGTGTCCATAGGTACAACTTATTGTTCGTTATAAATAGGAGATTCCGACTACATGAATATATTTTTTCATTTTATCGGTTTTAGTAAGAAAAAATATATTAGCAAAACTTCATATAATACAGTGTTAATACACTTATAAAACTGTAGATGGATGTCTAAGAACAAATCTTTCTATCTAACGGTTAATATAGCTGCCAAGGAGATCCCTAAAAAAAACCTCACTCTGTATAATAATTTAGCACTTGTCTCTCGTCTGCGCAAGACCTTAGAGTAAATAACGCATTTGTTTGAAGCCTCGCGTCAAGCAATTCAAAATAAACGAATAAGATAAGGAGAAATGCTACAATTCTCGAATTCTAAGTCAAACTCAAACACTAATCGATACGCAACAAAAAAACAAAAATGTGTGTGGTTTCAATGCACAATTGTATGCACAATGGAAGCCCAGTGCGAACCCAGGTCCACTTACTATATAATTGTTGGTTCAAGAGTGCAATTTAAAGTCTTTTTAACAAAACACACTATAGAGACCACTCAGCTCAAACTCGAAGCGCAGACCCTCGCAGAACTCTTTAACGCCTCTAAGTTATTGATATACAAAAGATTTTCGTGCAAGTGTTAGGTACGAGTACGTACACTTGTCAAGTGGTGTGCCAGTGTAGCATTATCTTATCACCTCCACTCGCCACAGAAACAGCTGACATTGCGCAAGCGCTTCATTGGCCGTGAGCATCGTACACGGCGACTGAACCTTATTACGTGCAGTCAATTTATTTGATAGTTCACGTACAACCTGACTAAGGTGATTGTAACCACCGAGCCCTAGTTTAAGCGCGGCTAATGTGCAGCGATGACGGCGTTATCTAGAACGGCGCGGGCGCACATTACTGCACATGCGATCATCTAATACAAACATCGAGACGAGCGTGTTTATCAATCAAATCTCTCTAGACTTCTAGGAATTCTTTCTAAGTTACAATTTTCAATAGAAATATCTTGGTTTGACGTCACAATGGACCGCGGACTGAAACACAACACCTGATAAAACTACATTTAGCCCATAACGAGTACAATGGGTGAATTCGACTGGTGCCTCCGCTGGAGTCGGGCAGCGGCCACTTATCTTCTCTCAGGAGTCGGAAGTGTTTAGCGTGTCATTACCCAATTCTGAACAGTTCTGCTCTGCTTACAACGATATGACGCAACTGTATCTACAGCAGACTCACAACGCTATCCATATTAGTAAATAAAAACATCTGTAGGTCTCAAATCGTGAATGCATATCACACTCTAGTGTTCTATGCTAGACTGCCTAATTTTGAACAAATCAAAACTTGTGAAATCAATTTATAAATATAAGTAAGTAATTATCACTGATTTTAAACTTTAATGAAGAATTATGATAAATGGTTTAGGTTTTCTAGTGATCAAACGGCGCGCGAGGCGAGTGGGCGAAGTACTAGCTCCTGTAGCGCCAACAGAACCAGGTTTAGAGTATTATCAATCTCACTGAACTTATTTAATAATTTCCTGAAAACACTAAACTCAGTCCGTTATTTCGTGAAATTACTAAATATAGGTACGAGTATATATATAATTCCGATAAAATCTTAATCGATGTTCAAAGTATCTGACTATCAGAGATAGCTCGTGTCGAGGATAAGTTCTTTCGCCTAATTCGCAATTCCGTCTTTTGCTGTAGTGTCCGTCGAACTTTTGTCGTACACTCGAGTAAATACGGTAGAATGATGAGTCGATTAGATGAAATTTAATTTGTTGAAACATGTTAAGAAGTTTTAGTGTTTTAGTGTCACGTGAGTGCTGTGGACACCAGTATGGTTCTACCTATACCTACAACAGTTTGAAGGCACGGTTGGTGCAGTGATTGAGTTATCGACCCGCAACACGTTGTCGCAGGTTCGATCCCGTACGGGGTAAATATTTGTATGGCCTACATACAGTTGTTCTGGGTCTGGATGCTTCTGAAGATATTTGTGTTTGTAAACGCACCCGCGATGCAGGAATAATTCCAAGAGGGGACAAGGATTTTTATAATAAAAAGTATGTAGTTCAATAATGCATGATGTGGCTGTACTTGAATAATAAATAGAACACATTAAATAAGTAATTCCCCACATACTGTGCTGTGAGCAATAGTACAACCATCGCGGAACTACGTATCGTATCGGTACAAGCACGTAGCACAGGTACGCATACTGCTAAAGGAACTTAAGAATTCGACAAAACCGGAACGAATTTAAAGATATCTGTAAGTGAAGCTGCGCAGGCGATCAGTGTGCGTAACGAAAGTGTTGGCCGGCGTGCGTGTGTGCGTGCGATAACCCGGGGCTATCGGCGCGCGCACTTGAACTCGCGCTGTTGTTTATGACTGCTTAATACCAGCAGCGCCAATCTATTATTGCTTAGTTCTTCTAAATTCTTAATTCGCCTTCGACCAGTGCCAAATCATGGCTCCGCAGAGTTTTAAGTGTTTACCTCACACTATAATTTCTCCTGTATCGTGGAGTTTATAAACATATATATTTAGTAGAATCTATAATTTATAAATTAGATTAATTGGGCTAATTGTGAATACATTAATTGCACGTCATCTTATGACAGGATATGCTGAAACAAATTTACTGTAACACCTTATGTACCTACCATATTCTAGCAAATAAATATTCTTGATTTGATTTGATTTCAAATGCACACACACCCAGACTCGGAACAACTATAATTATGTACCTGAACCTGCGACAAGTAGCACAGGAAGCCACTGCGCCAGTCGTGCCATTGAATGATTTAGATTTTTAGAGTCAGAACAGTATCTCTGATTTGAGGCGCTCACGTCCATCCATGGTCACGCGGATGTCTTCTACTACACGATACAAGACAATCTGATTATTTAAGGGTCTTGATTCTCGTCTCATTATTAATTGTAGTCGATCAAAATTAACTTAATAAAAAACAATTCAAGTAAAATGATTTCAGTCTTTTTGTGTGAATTTCTTCGATGTGTTCTGCCAGCAGAGCAGCTGCCATCATTGGGCTTCTAATTAAGGTACAGTGTCAAAAACTTAAAAGTTGTTCCTTGATCCAATCAATAATACGAGTACACACTACAATATGTACCGACTTAATTGTGCTGATAATAGTGCAATAAATGTGAAATCATGTAATGGATCTGGAATGTAGTGGAGGATACAACTCCTAGCCATAGAGTAGGAGCGAGGGATAGTGAATACTGTTGTACATAGTTATGTATGTCATTCAAATGTTACATTCGTCACTGGAACTATAAAAAATTTACACTGCCAAAAGTTAACAGCGGCCCAGCCGGCAGGTTTCACTTTCATGGGAGTGCGGAGGGCGCGGGGCGGCGGGGCGGCGGGGTGGCGGGCGGAGGGGGGCGGGGCGGCCGCTCGCCCGCGCAAGCCTCTTACCACAAAAAATAAGCACCTTTTCCTTTCTCAAAAACACGAACACTTTCACCTTTGCCGAAACCTGCGCGAAAATACCGCAGCGCTTAATGCGCATTAACATAGATGCATGCTCTTTAGTTTTCACTAGCCGCCGCACCACGTGGCGCCGCACCAAGACGCCCAATAATTAAATAATTTATAGTTACTGGCGTCATTTCCTATAAACTATCCAATTAATTTTCCATACGTGCGACTGCATTCTTATCGATCGCTTTCAGAGGCCTGTTGCGATTTCATTGGCAATTCTAACTATAAATATGCTTATCACAGGAGTATTTAGAGTGTTAGTACAAGTACCTACTATGCACTACCCAAACGAAACCGAGCGGCTCTCGACTTTCTAAATTGTCGATAAGTAATATCTGTGCCAAAAAACGACCCATTCAGACTGTTTCACGTAGATAGGACTCAGCCAACAATGTAGGTTGTTACTAAGGACATGTGGCGTCTGACAGCAGCGTGGGTGGAGACAATGCGAGTCGGAAAAGTGCAGCAGAGACAATAGACGCTGCGTGCGGGAGACGCGGCGAGGGGCTCAATGTCAGGGTTGTCACCTGGGCGCGGGGCT
The DNA here is from genome assembly GCA_932294325.1 of Allophyes oxyacanthae. NCBI lineage: Eukaryota > Metazoa > Arthropoda > Insecta > Lepidoptera > Noctuidae > Allophyes > Allophyes oxyacanthae. The sequence continues at coordinate 134,263 of OW028609.1, forward strand.
GGCGGGGCAGGCGGGGGAGGCTCGCTATCGCGCTGTTATCGCGCCATTGTGCTCGCACAATAACATCGGTGTTTACACTCGCCACACCTGGCGACGTCTCCTCGAGCCTGGCTCGCCATCCACACGTCACTACGATCCCTTCAACACTTACAGACCTACTGGTCTCTCTTCATGCAATTGGATCTTTGATACAAGTTGGATTGTAACATGTACGACGAGCCTTTGAACACTGAATGATTTTGCACGAGTCTTTTGTCATACAGTCGTTTTCTTGATGGCAATATAGATCCCATTGTTCCATGTAATAGGCAGAAGAACCCGATTCCCACACAATACTTTTTAAGCTGCGTTTGGCAGCCGATGCTCTACGTGATCGGTCACGAAATCAAAGGTTTCTACTAACACAAGTAGCTCGTGTGCTCCAGGCGTTATGGAAGACGGTTCCTATTCCGGAAAACGTAGGTATTTAGGGGTATTTAATAATATTTTGATTTGGTTGAAATTCGTCCTAGCGAATGTTTTAATTTTAAAAGTGGCTAATCAGCCCTCCCTTTGAGTTTTATTTGTAAGATTCGCCACCTAAGACATTCATTGTCAGGATACGTGAATAATTTTCATACTGAAATAGTATGTGACCGTTATAGGCGAGGCGGCGTCATATATATTAGATATAATGACAGATTTTTGAAAGCGAGCTCGGCGACCTTGACAGTTACTTTGTAAACACCAGATGTGCTCACTCTGGGCACTTTCTCTCGCTCCTCGCCTCCGCGGCGGTCCATCTCATTTCGCCAAACATTCGATCGAATAGATAGCCTAATTTTGAGTTGACTTTTTAACTTCTAGTATTTCATACTTGATTTTAGATGTTGAAGGCAACGTTTTGAAATCAAAGTTTATTTAGTAAACCTAGTAGGTGTAACAATGGTAAATTAATTTCCAAACAATAATGGAGCTCGGACAATGGAACTAGGCGTTCGAAGACATTTCAATGCCAAGTTCATGAAAAACTTGAGTCTCTACGAACGTGACAGCTTTACCCGGTCACTTGGACGAGCTGTACGCAAGTACAGCTTCAATAATTATAACCCTACCAAATGATGAAAGTCTTGGCCATAGAACACGGACGCTTTACAAAATAGTAGCTCAGTAACCGTGTGGGTTGAACTCACGGAGGAGAGTTCATTCTCTCCTCCGTGGTTGTACTTTACGAGTAAGAAAGAAAATATTATGTCTATTTAAATTAGACCGAAATATAATTTATGCTGCTTCAACAAAGAGACAGCCCGTTATCGCCCTAACTTCTATGATTTCTAGTGCAAGGTAGCAATAGTGCAACGGCTGGGAGTCAAACTCACAACCTCTCCACCAGCAGTGGAGCACGCCTGAGCTAAGCTATTGCCGCTTGCTTATTGATAACTTCGATATAATCAAGTTACTATTGGGTACCTATTTTTCTTTTTCAATTCAAGTGAGACAAAATTGTCATGTAAGAGAAATTGAATAGTTTTTTTGTGAAACCGTGTGTTTATAATAGGAAGAAAGGCGAGTGCAGCCTCATCGTTAGTTCGTCACCTCGACGTGCTAACTGCTCGCGGCGACGGCGAAGGCGCGCGTTAACACTCGCATTCCACTCTAAAGTGAAACGTGCCGATGTTGGCGCAGCGGCCGGCGCCTAGCTCCAGGCTACTGCTGACGCCGCGCGCCGCAGGAGAACAATGTGGACAACAACCGACACGTCACACCGCCGCAGGCGCAGGCACGCGAGGCACAACCTATCAATTTAAGCTTATTTGATTATCGACATTTTTTTCAATTTCTAATGATTGCATATGAAAATCAGACAACTCCACGTCGTGAATTCTACATTTTCGTTCATCGAATTGTCACCCTATGTCTCAAAGATTTTTTTAAGACATAGTTGATCCTATTTAAAACTAGTTTGAATATGTAGAATAGGGCACCCCATAACATAATGCGCCCGAGCATTTCATGAAACAAGGCACCTTCGTAATAATGCCTATTATCGGCAATTTCCTAGATCAACCTTAGCATATCGAGTGGGGCGACCATGAATGTTTACCTAACTTTCAAGTTTCAACTGAAAAGCAAACAAATAAAAAATTGCTATAATCATTTATCTACTCTTTCAAAAATATTAGGTAACCTATATTTAGAAAGTTTAAAACATTTTTGACTCAAAATAATTTGATTGATAGGTTATAATTATAAATATATATAGTATATTATTAGTAACTATTCGGTGTACTGTGTAATAATAGCTTATATAGCTACAAATGATTAAATACGATAATTAAATTATAAAAATGCCTCCGCTACGACAATAAGAGGTGCGCTTAAGGCCATATTATACCGGACATTTATCCCAGGACTAGAATTTCCTAAGTAACTAATAATCACATTGGGATCTGGAGTTAGGTCCACGCGCTCAACAGCGCGCTACTATATCCGGCACCCGGGTGTTTCACACTAGTGCTCCGTGCGCCGGCGCAGGAAGTCCGGCTGATATCCGCGTCAGTCAGTATGATGCGCGTCACCAGTCAGTGGGTTTGGTATATTGCTTCCCGCGTCATCTGCGGCGAGTGCAGTCCCCTCGGCTAGTAAACACTCGATGTATAATATAGAACATGACTTAAATGGTTGGAGCCTTCCGTTTCGCCTGAACCTGCGCTTGTACCGTGGCACAGGGTTCATCAGTCCAGCCTTTCCTCACATAGTTGGAGTCTGGTTCTAGACCAGATACTGACTATCTGTAGTAGCCGAAGTTACGGTACCTACTCAGTCCGCAGCCGACTATTGGGCACAATCTACAACTTCCACCGACATCCGTATAGGTTAGACCGGTTGTCAGGTAGCGCCTGCGCCTGCGCCTAGCAACGACGCATGAAATGGAGACCATTAATGATTTCACTACGCGTCATTGCTCTTGTTATCTTATGATAGCAAGCTAAGAACGTCAGATTTTTGTGAACTCCCAGCTTTCAAATCATATTTTATTTATATCAATAGGATCGACGCGATTAACTAGTAACTTGCTAATTAGTTTTAAACATTAGCTCCAGAGCAACCTATAAGTAATGACTTTCAGCGAAGGATGTTCATAAACTGCGAAACACCTGTACACCTCTTTTAATAAAATACATCGGAACAGTGATTATTATTACAAATGCGCATTGGATTCCTTTTTACCCGACTGCGGCGCAGCAAAGTGAGGGTCATGAATTTAACAATATGTATGGGTATTCGATCGTAGCTATCGCAGCAAAGCCTACATAGTAGATTTTCACAAATGATGCTAAAAATATCTGCAGCTTTCCTGAATTTGAACCTATAGCTACGTGGCTACGATACTATGTCTCTGTAAGCTATCGTAAGCAATTTGAACCTATAGCTACGTGGCTACGATACTGTCTCTGTAAGCTATCGTAAGCAATTTGAACCTATAGCTACGTGGCTACGATACTATGTCTCTGTAAGCTATCGTAAGCAATTTGATAAAACTAGATATTATCCGGATAGCGCGACACAGAAGTTTCACGTGCCCGTGGACGGTAGACGGGTAGCGTGTGTTCCCACAGATCTCATTCTACTTGTACATTGCACACTAGGTCGCTGTGTCACAACATAACAATACGCAGTGCGTCGATACAACCACTGCTGCCAGGCAATGTTAAAGTTGAATGACAGATTACATCCATTGTGATATCAACGATACATAAGTGTTACCTAACTCATAATGTAATGAAAATATGAATGTCAAAGTCAAAGTAAAACGGCCCGCGTGTTTAACCTTGCGCGCTCATTCCGCAGTGTAGCGAATTATATTTCACGATCTCTACAAACGCACATTATTTTTGCCATTCCGGATAAATCCTGAATGACTTTCTAAGTAGCTACAAGCAGTAAAATAATGTTGAGCGTGAGAAATCGCAAGTGTGGAGCGGTCAATACGAAGCTTGTTAAAATGAAAATAAGAACGATAGAGATATTAAGTTAGCGTCATCTGGTGGGCATGCGCCGGAACTAGTTCCTCGGAACCGCGAGTCACATGGAACGGTGCGCCGGCGCCGGCCGCTTTCAGCAGTGTGTCGCTACGGGCACACTGCTGACACTCAGCCGTGACACACGGCATGGTACCCGTCGGGCACTAGCCGCGGCACATCAGGAAGCATGTACGCAGCGAACATAAGCAGCAGTATGAAGTGTGGCGTTGACTAAATGAAATAACGATAAATTAATATCACGGTTGAGGAATTGCGGACAAGCACATGAAGGGTCACGTGCATGGTGTATGCACGCACACGCACACAGCGCCGCCGCCGTCGTGTGCATGCGGCGGCGCGGCGCTGTGTGTGCTACATACGCGGCACGCACACCGCGACAGCCTCTGCTGCACTGTGTGTGTGCGGAGCTCAGCGACGCTCGTTTACGTTTTTTCACATTGTTCCATCTTGCCTATTGATGGTATTGTAATTAAAGGAAGATAACGATTCGCGCTGTGTATTTGCGCCAATTTGCGCACAGTTGCCGAGTGACCGACTAAGGAACAGCTGATCTGCCTCAGCGACGACAACCGTGTGATACAATCACGGTATTTGGGTATGGGTTACATTAACTTCCAGTAATCATGATTATAATTATAGAAAATAATCTTATGCGGGGCTCATAGTTAAAATTACTACACGCTCATCGAATAATCTGCGAAGTTAAACTGCACTTAAGCCACGATCGGTTCTTGAATGGGCGATCATTCTATACACATTCGAGAACTATCAGCTATAAGTTTTTAAACTGTCATGATCGCTAACACTATTACTAGAATTGAAATCGGGATAGTTAAATACCGTAGTATGTTATCCACTAAAATAAAAATATATCGTTTTAGTCGAATAGAATTAGATATCACATCAACCTGAAGGTTGATGGAGGTACTAAACAATACTGTTTAGTTAGCATACGACAAAATGTGGATGATGACTTATGTTGCCCAACCTGGGCGCAACAATGTCCACGATTATGAATTAATACTTTACCCGCACTTACTAATAAACGATGATTAAACGTTATTTAATTGAACTAGCTCCAAAGTCTATATTATCATCTCTATTCATTAGCATACATATGACAAGGACATGTATAATTTAATCAGTGTTTAAAATTATTAGTTAGCGCCACTTTCATTATTAGAAACATACTGCATAGTTACAAAACGAAGGTGATGCCTGTACCATAGTCAAGGTTACGGAGCGGGTGTAAGGTATCGGCGGGAAGTTAGAGGAAGGTCAGGGTCGGTCAAAGGTTCGCAATATAATGGGAGTTATTAGGACGAGGCGGGCTTCCCTGCCGCAAGCCGCGTGCCGCGAGCAGCGGCGGCGCGCACGCGGCTCGCTCACGATGCGATGCCTCGCGACACTTTGTTATTGTTTAGCAAAGGCTGGCGATACACTACAGTCTTGCTTCATGGCGTCGGCTAACAAAGAGGCTCTAGTCGTTCTCACTTTAACAGAACCGAGGGATATTTAAGAGGATGATCCAATGAGACTATTAGTCTTAAGAGATAATTTCAAGTAAGTAATATGAACACGTTTTATGTTTGCGTTTTTCAGGACTTCCTCCTATAGGTATCATGAAACAAAGAAATTCTTGACATGTTCAATCAAGGTTTTTAAAAATAAATAAGTATCAAAAGCATTCCAATAATTTAGGAGGTCGGAGTTGGTAAATAATTATCTTTGAAGAAAATGCTACAAGTAACCGTAGATGTTGAGAATACCGTTATAATTAGCATAGCTACTTAGCTAGGTAATGTAACGGTCAACTAAGCTGAAGTAGGCAATGTGTGTGCACAATGTGACTTGTACTGTTGGCAAGTTACATGCTTTCATGTTGCGGAGAGAAAGAAAAGCCTTCCACTCTCTTGTCATGACTCCTGAGCACTGTTGCGTAGTTCCGACGGGCAGCACGAGCTGGGCCATCACTATTATGCTTCTGTGTGACAACATTGTAATTAATACTCGACTCGCATCTTTCACATTTTCCATACCTACATTTTATTACTTTCTCATAGTTGTTTACTTGTATTAACAGGCGTCAAAAGCAAGGCAATATTGTGATTGCTCCAGACTGAACCATTACGTCACGTTTCACATTTCCACGGAAACGTGCCTTTCCTCTGTTCTCCTGCACTCATACTTCACACTCCAATTGTCATATTATAATCAACTTTGGTTCTACAAGGCGTTTGGTATTTTTAACCGATTTCAAAAAAAGAGGAGGTTCTATATTCGTCGCGTATGTTATTTTTGTCTGTTCATTATTTTATTTATCTATTTCTCAAAAACAGCTAAATCGATTTACGAGTATATGGTTCAACTCTGTTCTATGTCGTGTTAACTGTATTCTATTACGGTAGATGCCGAGGTGATACCACTAAAAACTTTGTTGTCACTCAAAATTCTACCCCCGAATGTCTTAGAAATTACAAGATTTTAAGATTTAGTTTGGTATAATCATTTGCGCGTATCATACGAATAGCCGCTGGTGCATCGCAACTCACAATCACAATACAAAGACAAATAATTTCGATGTGTTAACAAAAAGATTGTTCAAAGTGTTTGGGTGCTGTACTGGTAAAGCGGGCGAGTTGGTTGTTGTAGTAGGTAATGAATACCTACTATGAAAATGGTAAAAATGAGTTTTTCATTTCACTTTCCATGATATTATTATGACATTCATTTGCAAGACTTGCTAATCAACAACGCTATACAATGTCCTACCTGTCTAGTCTGTTATTCGGAATATCGGAAATAACTGCTGTTCCATACAAATAATTCAATATAACTCGATGTATGTAACAGCTGATTTTATGCGTGTTGTTGTTTGGTGCCTTAGTAAAACTAAGTACTCATAATGATGAGTACAATAAGTCGTTAAAGGAATTGGGACTAGAAAAGTAGGACATTATATAGATATGCACTATATAATATTTATTTATTTAGTTATCTATAAGTATATAGTATAAGTAATATAATAGCTATAAGCAGGTGCAATACTACAGGATGCTTTGCTTATATATTTAGCACAATAATCAAGTAAGTATCCAGGCTGAGGTAACAAATAAAAAAACTGGATTTGATTTCTCAAAAATCGCATCCGTGACTCTTTCGAGCTCTGTTGTATATTTCTCATACATCAGGTTTGGCCATAAGTGTCATGTATACATGAATTTCTCGCGCACGTCTGGAAGACTCCATTGAATGTGCGTCACAGTACGCACGGGACTCGACCCGAGCCGACAGCGGATATACGAGCCGGCCATTATAAGGGGGACCCGATGCACCGAGATGCACCCGCTCCGCACACGAGCGGGGCGTTCAGAGCTAGCACGGTACAGGAGCCGAGCGCCAGCCATGAAGAGGTAATCATTGTTTTCCCAAGATACAATAATTTACAGCATTAGAATTAGAAAATACTGTGTTAAACGCGATTTCCCATGGAGTGTCAAGCGGCGCGGCCTCCCCCCGCGACGCATACGCATGCGGCGGATGTCCTCGTGTCCGACAAACGTCAACAAACAACACAACAGCTCCCACATGCTCGATTTACAACGTTGTGTTATGTAATACACGCGCTCACTGATTACTGATCAGACTAGCGTGTGCAATACACTGGTAGACGTGTGGGGGTGAGCGCGCTTGTGTGCGTCGTGCACGAGTCTAGCTAATAATCGCGCTGCAACACCTGCGGCCCTCGCGTGTGCCCGGTGCAGCCGCCGCTGCTGCACGATAAAACCCTCGTTACGCGAGTGTAGTTATAAAATTTCAGGCACTGCCGTCTTAACCAAACGAAGTATTTATTATCACTGAAAACTCTGAAGATTCAACGGCCGGCCGGTGCGCCGCGCGTACCTTTCAGGTGGTGTGTGAAGAAGTGCGTGCGGCGGAGCTGCGCAGGCGGTGGCGGCGGCGGTAGGAAGCAGCGCTCGTCTTGAGGCGCCAGGGCCCAGTCCGCCGGCCCCGCACACGCAGAATCAGTCCCCATATCGATATAGCCGTGTTTGTCCAAGCGACGAGAGGGCCAGCATCGCAAGCACGCGCTGCCCCTGTCCGCCCTTACACTCTCAATCGTTGCTGCAATCGCGGAACCGTATGCGTGACTCTCGGAGGAACTATGGACGCGACCGTTCCCGAAGCTGTTCGCGGCAGGATTGATGAAGGAGCCGGCGACCGCGCGCCGCGCACGCTCACCGCCACGTGCGCGCCGCACACTTGGCGGCACGTGCTGCACCCGCTCGCCCCGCCCCGCGCGCCCCGCGCTCCGCCCCCTGCGCTCCGCCGGGGGTGGTCACTACCCTCTCCCGCTGGTACCGGCTCGCTAAACGCCGCTCCGCGCCGCTCGTTGGGTGACGCATGCTCCACAGGTACCCGGCGCGCATATCGCATACGACTACATGCACCGGAACGAATGTATTTTCGCGATAAGAAATCCTGTTTCCACAATATCGAATTCTTATAAATTATGATCACCTGAGTCAACATAATGTTTAAAATATGTCGGTACGTTTTAAAATATCTGAATATCCAAAACACCTACCTTCGAAAAGAGAAATCTTCTCCCGAGATTGCAAACTCGGGAATTATTCTAGAAAACTTGCCACCAAAAAGATTTTCTATGTAAGTAAATAAAGCAATTCATAACTTCGAATAAATTCAAACAATGGCAAAACAAATTATTGAATTAGAATCTCACGATAGATGGACGTGTTGATAAAAATAGATAAAACAACTAGTCAAAGAAGTGTTTCCGACCTCATGACACAAAAAGGCTGACAAACACTGCGAGACAAAATAAACTCTTGTATGTAAATATTTGACATAAAATTCTCATAAAACTATTTATATTATATGCCGCTTCGTTTATGGTGTTCGAAAATTTTGTATTAATCTACTAAACCAGATAAAATCAAAGAACGATTTCCAGGCTACACTACTGCCCCATCGGACGCAGCGTATTAGATATAGAGTCCAAAGAAAAAATAAAGTAATCATGGTTGCCATTTCGATATCCTATACAGATTTTAAATTTTCTAATCAAAACATAGCCTTCTTAACTTTAGATTGCTAGTAGGTACTATGATGCAGGGTGACGGCTGCTCGCTCTTAATCACCAGTGCAGTACATGAGCATAGCGTCCGACTCGCGTGCGCTGCGGGAGCAGACCGCGCCGCTGCGCACGTCACGCGCGCTGTCAGCGACGCGGGCCCATGTTGAAGACAACCAATCAACATGTCGCGAATCAATAAAGTATCAATGCAACTTATGTCCCGCAAAAAGTATCAACTGCCTCCTTGGCCTAGTTGGATGAGTTCAGAAAGTGTTCGATTAATTTATTTTGCTCCGTACATATTACACAGATGCACACAACCGGCACTACACAATCCGCGGTGAACCAGTGACATAACCGGCGCGCACAGCCACAGGTCGCCGATAACAGAACGTCCCACGCTGCACCAATCTATTTTTAATTTTATGATATCGGGAAATTCTGACCTGGGTTGTACGAGAGAACTGTTTGTAAAGGAAACATACACAATACTCCGTAAGGATTGAACTGTAACGCTCTACGATTGGCGGCAATTGAACGGTTAAGGCCAGGAACATGATTCATTCATTGCCAACCATGCAACATGAATTAATTATCCATGAATTTTACCATGTTCCTTGCATTTTTTTTAAATTCTTTATTCCTTCCTTGTAGCACGAATGTGTGCGGCATGGTAAATTTCTGTATTTTGATATTTTGTTTCTTATTTTTTCATTATTTCGGCAAGTTTGAATTGAAGGCATTAACCACTTGATTTCACATATCCATCAATAAATAGTAACTATTTCCTAGTGTGGACCGTGACGTTAGCTCCATTGACTGCAGCATGCAATTATGCACGTCTCGAGACGCACGCGGCGCAGACGGTCGCGCAGTCCGGCTGGCCGGGTTTACGCGGAGGTTTGACCTAGCGACGCTATGAGTCCTAAGGTTGCACCAGTTATTGCTTCACCAAGCTAAATGTTTGAGATACTCCCGTTGCATAGCCTCTTGAGTCTTGACAGCCAGTCTTGAGGCCCGATATTATCTCATATACATCTTTAATTAATAATTTTGTAGGTACTGTTACCACTGTTGATGAGTCCCATGAAGTTATGACATAAATTATAGCTTTACCAAAAATTCAAACAGTTGGTCCCAGTTGTCAGTCGTTACGGGAGTCAGCAGCCCAAAAAGTCTGACTACCGGTGGGTGGCGGAGGACAGATGGTAGTCGCTCTGAGTATAATCAGATGTTCAGCCGCATCGACCACAACGTAGTTGGGATAAAGACTGGGCAGGTGATGAACTAGCTCGTGTTACCGGTATACACTTCGATATACTCGTAATTTAATCTATGGTGATGTATTTTATTTTCTAGCTATCACGTATTAGTGTGACCGCACTCTGTATATGGAATGTGTATGGGTTGTATGTGTCAAGTGGGCAGTTAGTATCTCCTTGTGGATTGAAGAAGCCGAAGAAATCAAGCTTAGCCTCAGATTAGCAGCCGCGTGGAGCCCGCGCCGCCCGCCCGGTGCCTGCGTCCGCGTCGGCAGCTCGAACTCGCTACCTACGTTCTTATTCATTTAAACCGATTCTATATCCATCTAACTTTTATTTTAGAAAAGGCTTACTATCATGTACAATACTACAATAATACTACACTTCTTGATTACGAAAAATAACCCTATTTTAAGGGTTACAATGATAGTGGGAAATTGAAAATATTCACCAAAAGGCATTTCGCAACATTGTGAATAAAATATTATTAAAACAACATCAGCCGACTGTCCTTATTTGCTTGAAGGCCCGTGCACCACGCCGGGCACGCCGGGCACGCCGGGCACGCCGGGCACGCCGCGCACGCAGCGCTTTCAATATTTTAAAACGCTTTTATCCTTAAAGCAGTCACTGTAAACCATAGCCGATATTGTATTACTAGTCTTGTATAATGAATGCAACGATAATATCTGTTATTAATATAATGCTCACAGAGCTAACAAAAGCTGTCGATGCCAATCAGTTGGTCACCGGCGCGCCGCCCCCCACCGCCCGCCTCCCGCCGGTCACGTTGCTGTCATCAATGCCCAAATCCGACGGCCCACGCATCTCCCCTAATCCGTCTTGTGCAGCCCTGGGGCCTAGCAACACTATCTATTACAGATATCGATATAACTATGATCTGAATCCATCACAGACAAAGTTCATGCATACTGATCTAATTATTATTACGGCTAGAAACAATAGCCACCCACCCTACCTGAGAAGCCATAGAGCAAATAAAAGAAGTAGATACAAAAAGGAAGTCACTTACAGCCAAGACTCGACAAAAAAGACCAATACATCTGCCTAACCTGACCACGGGAAAACCTCCCAGTGACCTTTTGTAGCGCTCGTCTACGAAAACAATAACTTTAATTTAATTATGAGCTATTATACTTATATTCCCTTGTAAATTGTTTGAGCGTAGAAACAATAATATAAGTTAAACAATAACAATGAAATCACACACGTTTTTGGTAGTCGCGTGTAAAACACGGACGAGCGAATAACGCGGGCTATGCCTCTGCCCTACAATATCCGTCCGCGTAGGTCGTAGCGGCGTAGAGGCACGTAGCTCCAAGACGCTACGCTGCCGCTACGTCATTCGTAGCGCGTCACGGGAGTGTGACCGCTGTGCTACACGCGTACTTATAAAACAGGGATTTATAGACTATCGATGTTAATTATAATGGGGTAGGTTTAATATATCATTGCCAAAAAAATTATGGATAGGAATTCAGAATACACTAGATCGCATTTTTAAATATATGATGTAGGGATAGAATATATTTATCGAATTTTAAATAAGTAAAGGTTATTCATAATTTCAATGAATCTAATAAATATTCTAATATTATGAATGTGAATTTTGTTTTTTATACATATTCATCCACAAAATAATATCTAATAGGTACAAATATCATAATCCATCTTTTCTGATTTCGCAACCGACAGCAAAAGTTTAAGAAACGTGCGCGCGATACGCTATAAATATAATAGGTACTAAGTAGGTATACTTTACAAATAATAATCAACTTAACAATTAACTAAACAAAAAGAGATTTATTCTTACGTAGTTATATTTTTTTTAAATGTATTATAGGTTTTTGTTTACAATACATATTATTTTACTGGGGTGAGTCACTGGTTTGTAATGGGGTGAACATTTCGAATATATTCACCTTTAGTTGCGGCGCCATCACCCACGTGGTACATGATGCTGTGTCGTAACCCTCACTGTGCTGCGTTCATCACTTACGTTCCGAGCGCGAAGATAATATCAATAGCAATAGAGTCGGTGCAACGTATATTTTATTGGCAAATATTAAGCTTTTCCAAAAACGTAAGCAGTCATGGAAAAAATATTAATTAAAAGTTTAAACATGATGCCTTAGGAATATCTATAGAAACAGAAGGCACTACTGAGATTGTTCGTGTAGTGGTCGCAAGCGTGAGTTACCAGGCGAGGTACAGTGTTTGTCTGCGTTTGGGATGGCAATATGGCCGACAATTAGAAACATAGAGTAGTCATCCGCGAAATATGAGTGCACTCAGTACTCCTGCGCTCCCTTCGGGAGTACTTCATCATGAGTAGGCAGGAGTCAAACCAATATAATTATTCGGAAAAAAACGTTGTTTTAATTCAACAGGTAGGATCTATAATAAGTTGCTTGGTGGCGTGAATATTAGATTCATAGTGTTACAAGGTGATTTTCAAATCCACCATTACGAGGGTAGGCGTAGGCGCAGGATATGAGCACTAAGAGTAGTGGTGGAACAATATCCTCGAGTTCGGTAAAAGCACAGCCAATTTTTTTATAGAACATGGTAGTCGTTAAACGAAGTTTAAACTTGTTTACAAAAATCAATATCTTCAAATCAAATCAAAATATATATTTGCTTCAAAAAATGATTACATAAAATATCGGAATTCTTAATATTTATTAATAAATAATATGAAATAAGAACGTATATAACTTTTAGACTATAATAGGTTATAATCGACACGTTGATTGTAACCTTTATGTTTTTAGTTTCCAGCAATAAAATTCGGAAATTATCGATTTTAAACGGAAGTTTAGAACAGTTTTATTTTTGTGACTTGTTCGTTATTGTAATATTTATTTTGATGTCTCTTTGCGAACTGCACAGAAATAAGAAGAAACAAAAAAAGCTTTGGACATTGATTCTCCAATGACTGCACGAACGTTCCGAAGTAAGGTTGACAGTTGAATAATCATTACAGCGACTGCTATACTCTGAATACAAAAGTTAATTTTAAAAGAGTAACCATGGAGTTTTTTACCGACTCTTCTCTTTAGGACTAACCCAAGCTTTGGAACTGTACACCGACATTGATGTCATTATCAGTAGCGGGACTGTCGAAGATGAAGGCGATCATCAAATTCTACAATAAAGAGATGGAAACTTCTGGAGGCGTATAAAGGTAAAGTTGTAAACGAACAGTTCCGCCGTGTCCACAAGGGTGCGTGCTGGGATGCGCAGCGCGCGCTGTGTGCTAGCCGCCGAGTAACACCCGCTTCACAAAACTGTCGTACAAAGGCCGCGCGCTCGGTTTCCGGCCACCACAAGCTAAGACGATCGTTGAGAGTACCTACTGAAACAATGTTCTTTACGTGTAGCGCAAAGACAACACGTGCTGGGAAGTTGTACTTACCGTATTTTTTGTTGAAACTAGCCCCGTGGCTCAGGAAATCTGAAAACAAAAATAACATTACTTAGCATGATTCATGATGTGCATGTCACCTATTATAGCAAAGAATTATATTTTTTTAACGCCTAAAAGAAAGTAGGAACATGTTGGTAGTACTACTGTTGATGCCGTTGAGAGCAGACATTGCGTTTATAAGAAAACCCCCAAAAAAATGGAGTCTCCCCATTCGAATTCGCCTAAAGTTTTGCGTTGATATTTGAAATGTTTGTCAAGTTTTTCGTCAGAACTGAGCAGGAATATAATAAGGCAGCTCTTTTAAAAATTTACCTGTTTACACGAGTAAACAATAGGTGACCTGCCTATTAATTACCTTAATAACTTCAACTCATAATTTAAATAATGAATAAATAAATCATTAATTCATTTAGGTATCCTAAGAAGGAAATTATGAGGCAGATCTCTTATAACCTATTATATTATACTTTGTTACAATTTGCATCAAAGAGCTTTGCCCGGCCGCGGCGCGCCGAGTACCGCGGTAGGTATAGCTTCCGAGCACATCTCCCACATTCACTGTTAACTGTCACAAACAATCCGAATTCTTTTGATAAGTATATTTAGTTACAATAAATGGTGAAATATTGTGATTTAAAAAGACGATCGAGATGAGGCACTTTCCTTGTCCAGTTTAATGCATTCGAGCTGGCGGTATGATTGCATGGGTACCTACATGTAACCATAATTTCGATGGCAACCTGCTATCCAGGTACCTATTTTGTTTCTAAAACTACTATCATAGATAGAACGGTAAGCGGTGGATCAAACACAACATAAAACTATACTATGTCTACATCAAAATATGTCCGGTCAGCACGTGCCGCCCGTAACAGCAGTGGTTCGGTAGCTGGGTGTTGTGAACAATTAGAGCGGGGCTCACTATAATATCTTTATTGATAACCGCATAGTTACATGGTTACATTTCATACAGATTCAATTATATCATTCACTGACTTAATTATTATTACATGTCATAAAACTTTTTTTTTTATATTCAATATTTTGTTTAATTCATTTATATTGAGAAAGTACAACGGATACGTATTTTACAGCATTGTTAATTTATAAAATTCACCTATACTGTAGAGTACTTGCTCTATAAGTCTATTTTTAAATATTTGGGTCGGAGTTGCATCTCTAACCGTTTCTGGCAGCCTCTTGAACACTGAAGGGCCCATGATATAGACTAACCTCTCAATTTTGACAATTTGTGTGGCGGTGTGATAAAGCTGGGTGATACTTGTAACTGTTGGCATACTGCTGTCAAAACTTAGCACTATTAACTTTGCTCCGGGACTTCTTCGGCTCCTTGCAGACTATCTCCGTGATCGCCAGCAGTTTGTAAGACTTGGTACATACGAGTCTAAGCCCTATCACACGCGTTCCGGATTGTTTCAATGAGGTATCTCAGGTGGTGACCGAACGCTTGTTGGGGTTTCCCATTCAAACTGAAGGTCATGTAACATGTCTCTCCCATAAACATATTACACTAGTGGTAACTCCCCTGTTTAGTGCAAGGTCGTTGGCCTGGAACCACCCATCGAGGCGCCGAACGATCACTTTCAGATTTACTTCTAGTTGGCGATCTGTGGGTGCTGTTATCACCGCTGCGACGTCATCTGCATACATAATATATGTCGGCGTGTTTGCTGGCGCGGGGTAGATCGTTCAACAGCAGACGGACACGATCCTTGTGGGATTTCGAGTATTGTACTGATTGCCGGAACTAACGATATTGGGTAATACGATATTGTGTCGGTTTTTTCACCCTTACCCATGAAAAGTGAGCTTTTGATCTTTTTAAGGCCCAGGAGTACACTCCTATCGTGCGCCGGCGTTGCATAAGTGGCTAATCGTATCAAGCTATGTATTTGGTGGCTGCTTTCTAGACCTACTATAGTCTAGACTTACAAGAACAATTTTAACCATCTCCAGTAAATGCAGACTTAGACTTGCACTGACGTCTTGTTCCAAGTGTTCGCATCGTCATCGCTTTCTAGGAGCAGTAGTCTATCTAACTATAGCCTTGCACGTGGCGTAGGCTCCCATGCATGGCCTGTCGTGTGTACCTACTCATAGATTGTTCGACGTTGACTCCCATCCAACAAATGTGTGCGTGGGCCTTCTTTCCCTAAGCTTACAGTCGTGAAGTGGCTACGCGAAGTGCCGCGGCGCGACGACACGTGAGCAGCCACGCGTGACTTATCACAATATTATAATTAGCGAGCCGCCGCCGCCGCCGCCCTACCACACCGCACTGGGTAACCTTAACCAATACCTATCAAACTTTACAGGTCACCTGACTGGGGCTCTTGTTGACAAACATCTTACATTAATTATTGTTGTGTTTATGTATCTATCCTCATTAAATGTTGTCTACCAACAAAGTAGCTTACGTTCATACTCTTATTTCATTAAGTGATGAAACGCATATATTACTTATGGGCTTGGCCGCAGGCGACCGGTTGTGATTAGAAGTTATTTTCTTTAAACAAATAAAACTAACTACCTACTTATATCTATTCGTATACATATACTTATCACAGATACATACACTATGATATAAATTAACAACTGGTATTATAAACATTGTGTTCAAATACAAACAAGGAAAACGTTGAACTGCAACAAGTTGAATGCTCAGACAACACAAAAAACAGCTGATGTACCTACCTAGTACTTCGAAATCTATATATCTAAGTATATTAATATGTGAAGAGAAAACTTTGTTCCCCTTTTTTAAGCATAATTATTACGAGCAAGGAGGATTGTGAGATTTGGCATAGGTACCTAGTTAAAGTTTATATGGAGAAGCAGTGCAGAAAACTAAAATTATGGTCAAATTTCGACCACTAGGCCACCACTAGTATAAAGTAAAGCGTGTATAATAATTATGAACTCTAATAAGATACCTAGCTAACTAAATAGTGCGCTCAGTAAACGGTAAAGTTAGGTGATCTCATTTTTTTTTGTCTAATACCTACCTACTGGTTCGATATTCTATAACACGAGACGTTGAAAAGTAGATTTGAGTTAATATTTCACACTACATACACAAATTCTTGATTGTAAAGTTTGAAGTTGAAGCCACGAATAGCGCCATCTGTCGGGGAGCGCGCGCACTAGTCACGCCGACTCGCCGAATTTCGGCTATTTCACACCGAGTATTAGAACCTTGGTTGAAATGTATTGGTACCGCTCAGATGTCAGCAGTAGCTGTACTAATAGCTAGCGCAGTAGGTGAGTTGTTGGTTTTAACCCGAGATTACTCATAGATAGTAGGTATGGATGGACCTTTTGACACATATCACAAACTATACGGCGCAGGACGCAAAGTCCTGCGCCCTGTGTGTAGGTACAGTTGCAGGAGGAAGCGGAAACATGGCACCTATGTCGGGGCAGTGTCTTAGCTAGAGGCTGGCCGTAGAGGGGCAGCTGGGGGGGCGCAGAACTCAAGGGGGCGCACTAGCGGACCCCATAAGGGCACGGGCACGTTAAAAACTTAGGCGCTAGCATAAAATTAAAAAGTTTTAGATTAGGTAGGTATCTATGCTAAATTGCAATGGAAAGAGAAGGCGTGGCGCCTAAAGGAAAAAATAATGTGTTGTTTCTCTTCTTACAAAATAAGTAGGTAACTCATTTGGTCGAAAGTAAAATTGAAATCTTTAGACGACACTGTGTCGGGAGCGCATGATGATAATTATGCTTTATCTATTGTTCAGTCTACCAATTTAACGGCAAGGGTTGGGAAATGCGTCTGTCTCATCATCTAGAATCGAATACCGATTCGTTTTCCGCTCTCCGCTCAACTGGTAGGTACATACACATAGGTAGGTAATGGAATAGCATTGTGATTTCCGGTTGTCGGCCCGCTTCCACTCTGCACGTGTACAATGTATATGAAAACAATAATAAAATTTAAAACATGCAGGTATAATAGCAATAAATAAAATAGGTAGGTACTACATAGATTAAAAACTGCGTAAAATATGGCTGCTAGGTCATTGCTGCTAGGTAGAGTGTGTGACTTAGAGTCACCAAATTACAGTAAAGATTTTTTCAGGACTACTCGGACAATTGTCAATTATTCTCTTTTTTATTCCAAATAAGATATTAATTTCCTACATAAAATTATTATTATATTATGTAATGTATACAATGCTTTTTGTGTTCTGTGATGCAAATGGATGCAATTTTATGCGCATTTCCTACTTCACAATAAAAAATCTGTTTCTGGAACTATCGGTAAGAATGGAGTATTAGGAACGGGACAAGGTATTTCCGTATTTTCCTGAAATCTTGCAATTTCACAATTTGTGCAAGATGAAAGAGTTTGCACATAAGAATTATCATCATGTCAAATTCTACCCACGAGGTATTGATAGCTAGGTTGTACCTACCTATGAGGTAAGTACATAAAGTAAATTGAAATACAGCCACTTGACTAGTAGGTACATAACGCCGAGTAAATGATTGAAATACATACAACGACATGTGTTGACATGACTCACGCAACATCACTGCAATTACTCAAACAAGCCACCGAGTGCTTAATAAATAGGTACTTACCTACAAGGACAAAATAAAAATTGGTAATAAAGTAACTACAGTACCAGTGCTCCGAATTACCTATGTAGGTAGGTAGTTACCTAGCCTAGCTAGGAACCTATTTATTGTTGACTGAACAACGGTAAAAGTAAAAAAAATCAGAAGCGTAGATATCTATTTTCTTTCATTGAGAAGAATTACTTTGAAAGTGTAAGTAGTGTAGCTCCTTGAAAAAATCAGGAGTAGGTACTAGGCGAGTAACGTGTTTTTTTATTTACCCACTAACAATGACAACAAACAAGAGTCAGCTAAACAAATATAACAAAAGTACAAACAGCGCTATCTATGGGTCTCGGCCGCAACTTCGTACCTACACCCGCCGGTGCTACGCAAAACAGTAGTTATCAATGTCCCCACTGATGGCGCTAGCAATTATGTTACTAAATAAGGAAATTCAACCCACCATACGTACTCACCGTTTCGATGCATTATCACTTAGAATTAAATAACTCACAGTCCCTCGTTATTATTTATATCACAAATAATATAATAAACATAAACTTGGTGCAGTTTTTAAAAAGAACTTATTTTATTCTAAAAGTAGTGACCGGTCACATGTGCGCACTGTGACCAAAGTGTACTTTGCCGCGATTGGTGTAGCACATGCGGTCGGTAACGGCGGCGTCGCTCGCCATTGGTGGCAGTGGATGGCAGTCATTGGCGTCGGTAAAGCAGTTCACGTCACAGCACGTGACGATCGCCTCTGAAGGCCACAATCGTGTATCGCGCGGCAACCTGCAGATGGCGCCACGGAGCCACTTGTTTACAAATTTCGATATTACAAGTGTGACATAATTTCACGTAATAATGTCGGTGGCCGCAAGCCGCGAGCACGAGGCGCTGTTCGACAATAACAAAGCGAGTAGTGGTCGCTACACGAAGCGGGTCGTCCTGGTGATATGCACTGGATCACGGACACCGAGCTAGAGGCTAAGCAATAAGCATACCTAACAATAACAAAATAATACGAGTATTATTAAATATTATTCTTTTAATAATAATTAGTTTAGTACCTACCTGTCGAAATGCGGATCAACCTTGAGCGTGCGATCCGTACTAGGTTTAATACCTAGATGGGCCGACAAATTAAACGACAACACGCAGCAAAAGATTATGAAAATTAATAGCACTACTTAGGTATTCATGTTAATTTAAAACTTTTACTTACCTAAACAAGGATTCTGTTTCAAGAGAAATAAATTATTTTTGAAAGGACGGGTGCCTATCTTCTTACAAGAGTTAAAATTCTTATGTAGGTATCTACCTACTCACCGAGAGTACCTTCCTACTCGGAACACTTTACCTAATTATAATTAGACTGAATAGATCTAAAATCCAGACTTGACTAGTGGATGCGACACTGTGAACCTACCTATTATCAATTAAATCTTACCTGTTTTAATTATGATTAAAAGTCACTGTACTTTGTGATTTTATTATTGTTTCACTTATGTTTTTAAGCATGTAAAGTATAGATACAACAATATAATAATAGTAGGTAGTTCCATAGTACTTTAGTAGGCTGCCACAATGCTGAAAAAAGTAAAAGAAAACCTTCGAATGATACGATTCAATGGTCGACGACAACAATGACAATTAGCGATCCCTGAAAAAATAACAAATAACAATTGACAAACCAAGCCATTGGATTGTAATGTACTCGTAATGTAATGATACACTGATCAGACTGGCACTTATCACGACAGCGCAGCGGTCATAATAGTCAACGCGGCCACGTTGAGGAAGGTCATCTTTGGGAAGTGCAGTTCTACAGCGACGCGTGCGCCACCGGACGCGCGGCGATCAAAACGAAACTAGGTGGGCGTCCGTCGCACTCGCATGCGGAAGCCGGAGCGACCGTCGCGGTCGGTCGTCGAGTAGCCTCACCGATGGCGATGGTGTCGCGTTGCCGATGGCACATTGTGCCAACAGATACCTTTGTCATCGTTACCGTGCGAGTAACGTTATAGGTCGGTAATGACCCAACCTACCGCACGCGCACGAACAACGTATGCCCTTAACTATCTATCTATTTAAGAGCTATTTTTCTCGTAGGCAAGTTGCTACAAGATGTAAAAGTGTTGTAAATTTAAAAAAAGATTACTACTATACTCCTCTTTCGATTTACAACAGTTTTTTTATATTCTGAAAGATAAGTGAACGTAATTGCGTTTTTTACCTTACTCAGATAAAGAAACGCTCATTACATCCAATAGCCCGGCTATTGGATGTAATGAGCGTTATGAGCACTGCGTCCACCTCAGATCACTGTGCAGGCACACCAGCCTTATTATATGATAAAGGTTGCTTTATTGAATCCTAGACGTCCTTGTAGTCGTACTTACAGTCGAGGCCATTCGCGGGCTTAACTTTTCATTTGTATTTTTATATCTACTGTTGTGAGAGGCAATATAAGTTTGTTACCTCGGGGATTGGTTAGCATGTTACATACAACATACTCGTACAGGGTAAACTACGGGAACGCACTGGAGGTTTTGCATAGCAAGCATTTCATCTCCAGAGTAAATAATAATATATTTATTAGTGAGAACCACGGGTTTAAAACGATGGATACCTCAAGCGCAATCATGTGAATGCGCTATATATATAATTGTATAATTCCTTTTGGGGAGTTGTGGACACCACGAAACTGAATAAATTAAATTAAAGTTTTATTCGCGGCAACATTTTGTAATCTTTTATGCAAATCACCCTGTAATAACTATTCCAACTGGTAAGTAATTTTGTAATAATAGTTGGAGTAACGTATACTGACAAGTTGTTTTTATGTGATAATTACCTAATATTAATGAGCTACGAATCTCTCGCATATGCACATTGCACGTGTGCGTCAACGTTGTGTGTTAGCGTTAGCGTTTCACTTGCCGCCCGGTCTCTGGAAGCGATATTGACATATTCAAAGTTGACATCACTTAGAAGTGGATATAGAGTTATTGAACATGTCGTTGCGAGTTTACTGCATCAGCTACATATTTACGGGCCGATGTGTTTAAAATGTAATGGCCGATGTTGTAGAGCGGATTGCGGGCTTGGTCCATGGTTCATAAATAAAATGCAGTTACAGTTAGTGGTCGCGGCGATCAATCATTGAACTACTGCCAAACATTCCGCCGTAGTCTGCGCCCGCGCCGCGGCACCGCTCCTCTCCTCAACGAGATGCTCCGCTCCACGACGCTAATGTGTTAAATTGACAAATCAGCTACATCAATCTAATAGTCACGAGGAGACCGAAATTATGATTACAAAACTCGATATCGATTCGGTCTTTCAATGTTACAGCCACCGACAATAGTCTACATTATATATGTATAAACTGATTTAAAAAGCACTAGTACTAAGAGAGACTTGCGTAAAGTTCGCTAAATATCTTGAATAACATGACTAAGTATAATCCGCATAAAGTCAAAATGAAATGCTTTTGGTTTCAACTGCACCTTTACGGGTCCATCAAAACGTCGCGGCTCCTAGGTGCACGGTCCCAAAGTGGTCCAAATCCATGGATCCTACTCTAAATCGTGTAACAAATGAATAAACAGATGTAACAAATGTTATATTTTATTTGGGATCTCATACAAAAATCCTGGAATTCAGTACCTATAAATGTAAGACTATTACTAAATATGCTGGGTGACCAAATCGAGAATAGAAATAAAAAACATTGTTATCACAGGTACCTACACGAGTAAACAAACATTTAAAAACTTCAAACAGAAATGGAAACGTAGCGATAATCAAATTGTAAATTAAATACGAGTACCTACTCAGAATCAGTGGACACCTGGTATGTTATTTATGTACCTAAGTGTATATAGAAGTTGTAATTTTGAGTAATTGGCATTTTAAGAAGTTAGCATTATGCGATGAAACGTTAAACACTCTATTAATCAATAAAAGACTTTTTATTAAGATACAACAGTTTGTTCAGTACAAATTCGCGGACGTAAATCTTCGCTCACAAAGTTTGAGATGCTTATTGTGCTCAATTGAACAAAGAGAAATGGCGGAATCTTTTAGTGCTTTATTTGGAATACCTTTTCTTTAATTAACCAGATAATATTTTCTTTACGGTATTCAAGTAACCACGTGTCTCCGACATAATTAAGTCTGCAATCTGCAATCTGCAGTCTGATGTGGGCTGACCATGTCTGTCGAAGGACCGATAGCTGTTGGAACAGACGGGTCCTTGAGTGAAGGTGGCCTCCAGCTGGAGCCAGCAGATCGGCAAACTTATGCTATCCAGCGAGATGGATCTGCATTAAGTGGACAACCAAGTGTTGTGGAGTAATTTGTAGCAGTTCCGATCGACGGGTACAACAGACTGCCCAGCAATCTCTGTCCATCCGTGGGAATCTTTGTCGTCGATTTTATGCGACATATTTTATTCATTGGAAACAAGTTTACTTCTGAAAAGGAGTTAGGTACTTACACAATTATTTTTCTGTTGCTTCATGTGTTTTTGTCAACAATTTTGTCTAGTTTAGTTACATAGGTACGACACGTTAAACTAAGTACGTCTTCGTATTTGTTACAATATGCCTGTGGTAGCGATACGTTGCGCACGACCAGTTGTTTGCTGAACATGTTCGAGACAGCCGCGGCGCCCTCGACGACACGTATCTTATCTAAAGCAATCAGTTATCACAAATCTGACGCACAAGCTGATAGCTTTGCTGAGATCCGCTGGAACCAGCGGAAGATACAGAAAGTAGGTGAACATAGTTAAAGATAACAGCTGTGCGAGCCTCGCAACTATGATCTACGCACCATTTTTCCAGTGCTAATAAATGACAAAATTCGGCATGATAAGAATAACCAACAGGAAAGTTGGCTCACATATTTTTAAGATTAATTTTAGTACACATATTACAGTGCGGCTTGTTGAACAATGGACGTATTGAAGGAGGGTATTGTACTCATCAATATGAACAATTTTAAGTGTGGGATCAACAGAGAAATCGCGAAAACAAAAATGTCGGTGACTTGCTACAATATGGAAAAGCAGATTTTTCTTCCGCTATCTCAGGGTTGGTGAAGTAAAAGTTGTTTATAATGATGAGCACAGTAGGTACCCTCCTTCAATATGTCTATTGTCAAACCAGTCACCCTGTTATAATAGTAGATAATAATACGGTGACTAAAATTATTATTAATAATAACTATGTTATTAGTATCGAGTCTCTTTCAAGCACACCAAAGTTTCAAACAAGGCGTTTACACTAATTTAGAATCGCGCACAAAACGGTCACAGGATTATAAATGTATACGGCGCGATGGCCAATTGCAAAATCAAAGGCAGTAGGTACCTACGTACTTGATAGCTTATCCGATTCAATTTCCTCACCAACGACATCAATGACAAAAAGTTGGTTCTGTTTTGATTTATTTTCTGCGCGAGGGTGGTAAGTTCCTCGTTACAAAGACATGTTATTCGATTAGTGGGAGCGCGGGGCGAGCGCTCGGGGCGACGCGCAGCGGAGAGCGACTAAACAAAAGGTGAGCGCTTAATTGCTCACTACAGGATTCAATTAGTAATGAAATCTCCCACGCTTCGCCACTACATAAGAAAATTCAGAAGGAGCATTGGATAAGTTAAGATATCTAAGGATCGCAGTATGAAAGTGACAACACTAAATAATATTTTTAATTACTGTGTAAACTGCTTAGGTTAAGTTTGTTATAAAGCATATTCTTGAATTTATATGTGGAAACTATAGGCTTAAGTTTTATTTTTCACTTTAAGATATTTTTATAATGATACATAAAAGCTGTTTGTTTCCCTAACATAAATAAATAAAAGCCGAGACGGACGAAACTTAACAAGCCGACTCTTTGAATAATCTCCGTTTGTGACGATCAAGCAGGTAGATGACTATAGTAGACTGGATGAAGAAGGGCGGAGATCGCAGAAAGTGATCCTTCTGCAGCCAGCTATATTATACTGCGGCATGTGGCCGCATACGGCGCGGCGCGGGCGTGCAGCGAGCAGGCTCAACTGGAACCGCTACTTTGTATTTATTGCGCCGACAGCGGGTGTTAAACGGAAAACAGACCTTTATACTTATATCCATTTACTTCAAGAAACTCGCACTTAAGTCTGAGATGTTTCGTAGTCGGATTGATATAAAGAGGCACTCGTCGCGACGAGTTACACTCGAACGTGCTTAGTAGAAATGCGAGAACAAACAGCGATAATAATATTGAGGCCCGAGTTTCGATATTAGGTCGCATATACCATGTAGGTAGGCATACCTACCATGTTATCACCGGATCCTCAATGTATTAAAGCTCGTTCAGAGCTCAACGAACAATGGAGTTCTTCTTTGAAATATAAGTAAGTATTTACTTTTTTTAAACGTGTAAGACAATTTTAAGAAACTATTCTGGAAGTTATTTTTTTTACATATTATGTAAAAGACGGACAATATAATTTTTCTTTCAGATAATTTTGGAGGGTATTCTAGAACAGGTCCGATGCAAGCTGCTGCCAACGTGAGGATATTCGGATGTTAGTTGTTCCTCATCTTTGCTTGAACATAACACAATTGGTAATTTGATGCGCTTTACCCCATAAAAAGGTGCAGGTGTAAAGAGTGTGACAATTATATACGTAAGCGTAATGTTTCCGGCGCGACACGTCGGCAGTTCCGCACTCGCCTTACGGACATGCGACACAATCGCGACACCGGACACCCCGCCTCCCGCGTCGCGATCGCAGTCGATGGTCCATTATCTTAGGCAGTTGTTGGCAAGGTTTATGAGTCAAAAGAGCCGAATATCAGCAATACTACGATTGAGATTCCTTTAAAGAGCCAAGTTTCTTTTTAAATTAAATTTATATTTAAACTTAGTCACCGATTCGTCAGTGGATTCGTGACAGAGCCGCAATCAAATCGCTAAAGAGCCGCATGCAGCTCGCAAGCTTCGGCCTGCCGACGTATCTTTAAGTAATGCCATCTGCAAGGCCAGTTGGTAAGGGGCAGGCTGGGACAGGAACAGGACCATTGTGCTAACTAGGTTCTGCCAATGTGGTGGAGAGATTTGACTCATACAAAAGTGTAAAGGAGGTGCCAGCCATCAACAATCATGCAGAATATCAATATCATGTCCAACTCAGAGCAAGTCAATGAGATCACTCATTATGTAAGAAAAAAATCCTTCTCAAACTACGCAAATAAATTGTTTCAAACCGGCTATTGAATTGGCAAAATATTGTCGGCGACCATGGTCAGTAAAAATTTCCGCCTTCTTTTTTGACACTGCTAGATCAAACAAACCCACTGTTTTATTCAATGGCCCTACAGTATCTTCTACCTAACGACTAATTTCGAAATACACGTAAACAATTTAACAACAAATACAATTCAATTTTCTACTCTAATTTCTGCAATTATTATCGTCACGCACAGCCCGCTGTCACTGGGACACAATAATAATTCCCTATTCCTAGAGCGATACAGCCTTGTGTGACCGTAGATAATTACAGAAAATGCACTAAAAGAACACCACGTTTATTTCTCTTGAAGGGACTTTTCTTTTGTGGCATTTCATAAAGGATTATTAGCCAGCGACCACCTACCGCGTGCAATTCCTGAGGCTATTACTTTGATGGCTAGTCCCCGGTCCCGCGTGGGCGTGGGGCAGCACCACCTGCAACTCCTCCGCAGCATCGCGGATATAACCGCGGCTCACTACCACACGTACCTCGGACGTCGAGGCTGGTCTATTTCCGCGCGACCTACATCGGCTCCAGCACGTGGCCATCGCGTGCGTCTCCCGTGGCCGCGTCGAGTCCCTGCCGCGGCAGACCCACGTGCCTCGACATGTGTACAAACACCGCTGCATGTATGCACCATTGTTTACAACCAATCATAAACCCGTAACCGCAATAAGTAATTAACACCAATAATTAAGGGCATGCATTGTTTCTATCAAACTAACATTTACCTACATCATACCAATTAATTATGATTTCCGTATAAATTAATAGATGGGAATAGACAGTGAACGCTTTCGCATTGTCCTATAATCATACGACGACACAGTACAGTACAGCTGTTCCTGATCAATGTATGAGATTGTATATCCACCTATATCGTAATCGCCGTCGTGTCGGTGTCGGTTCTGTCTAATGTGAAAATACGCAATGGATATGGATATTCATTGCTATGGACAGGTTTTATTGCGTCAATCATTTTACATTCATTAATTCTTTTAGCTTTGTGAAAGAATCATCCGCTTCCACTAAATGGGTCCACGCGATACACGATCCATTAAATATTAGTTTTGAATTCTGCATTGACTCGGGAACAAGACGAGAATATTTTAATGAAATTTTAAAAACCGTAAAAATCTTTTGAACGTGTTTCATGTTACGCCAGGAATGTCTTCCAATATTATTTTAAATGAAAGCGTGTTATAGAACGAGTGACGTAAACTGCAGATCATTACTGAATCCAAAGAGACTTCGCAACAGAACGTGAGGCGAGAATCGAATTCTATGGAGTTTCTGTATCACAACATGTTCAACTAAATGCGTCGTACGTGTCTGCGTCGGATGAACACTGGGGCCAAGTCAACGAACAGACTGCCCTATGGCACTATGGTACTCGGAAAATGTGACAGGAAGAATCGAACGCGCGCAATACAAATAAAAATAAATAAAATATTGCCCCACAGTGCCTTTAACACACGTATTTATTCTGTATCGTGGATACACT
This sequence comes from Allophyes oxyacanthae, assembly GCA_932294325.1. Taxonomy (NCBI): domain Eukaryota; kingdom Metazoa; phylum Arthropoda; class Insecta; order Lepidoptera; family Noctuidae; genus Allophyes; species Allophyes oxyacanthae. The sequence continues at coordinate 161,487 of OW028609.1, forward strand.
TTATAGATATGAATCTGACATGACAAATAACCCAGATCCAGAACAACTATCTGTAGGACACAAGTACAAATATTTGTTTCGTGCGGGGATCGAACCAGCGACTACTTAGCGCAGAAAGACAATCGCTCAGCTACTGCGCCAACCGTATCACTGTATTTCGGTACGTTCAAGTTTAAAATACCGTACGATATGGCTGCGGTACCTACAGGAGTCCGTTACTTCAACAGTGTGATACAGCGATATACTAAATTACCTTTGCGACATAGGTTTGATCGACAGTTGGGCCGCTCCAGGCTCATCACCAATATAAGCGCCGATCGAGGAAAATGAGTAAAATCGAGATTGTAAAAAAATGTAACGCTAGGGTCTCTGAGTCTGTAGGTACATATCAGATGGCATCACTAACGTCAGTTCAGCCTGACAAGCCCGTCATGTCAGCTAATAGCGACGCAATCAGTATAACTGCTGTATCTCGATGTACTAATTAATGCTGATAACTGCTCGATAGTGGTTATCGCACGCTTTTGTGTCGTCGTGTTAAGTAAACATTGTGTTACGCCCGCCCTTAAATTATATTTATTATCTTAGAGTATTATTTTTATCAGAGTAGGTAAATAATTGACTGATCGATTTACTCATAAAGGCTTGATACTGTTAAAATCTTGTCTGAACATTACTTGCCTGTACCGGTCCTTTCTATCAAAATATTTAGTCTATGAATAGAATCGAATAGAATACTCGTAGAATAGATCTTTATTTCATGAACACCAGATACAGGCACTCATGAAATGTCGAGACACTAGCTAGGTGCACGGTTCCAAATAGTAGATCCTATGGAGAAGAACCGGCAAGAAACTCCATGGTAACTCTTTTCAAATAAATATTTAGGAATATAGTAGATGTTAGGAATATTAGGAATAGGGCTATCTTCAATTCCCTATTACTAATAAACTTTACCTCAGCTAACCAGTGGTCACTCGTAGCCGACAGTACTACCACGGTAATATTACCCTGGTACTACTTGCTGCCTAATTTAACCGCTGCATAATTATGTAATGACATGTTAATAATCATATTTTCGAGGTTCGATCCCCGCACGGAACAAGTATTTGTATGATCTACAGATACTCGTAGTTGCTTCGGGTCTGGGTGTGTATGCATGTGTGTATGTGTGTAAACTGTAGGTACTCTCGATACAAGAGAAATCCTAGTGAGGGGTAACGTATTTAAACCGGAAGAAAATTATTATTCAGTTTAAAATCATGGCGGTTCTTTTATGTAAAACGATTAATTCGAACCGAGCAACTCGTTAACTTTATTTGTCATAAAGGCTTGTAATTGGTTCAGATAAAAATAAAAAACAGTAATCTTTGAGCCTTCGCTTGGTATGCTTAACTGGTTCCGAAGTTTCCAAGATGTTGAGAAGAAACGCATGAGAACTACTACTACTACTGCGTCACATGGCCATTAACAACAAGACTGCATTATGCATGAAGAACCATTCAACAACACAACAATTGTTACGGCAATTCTCTACGATCTTATATTATAATTGTTCACCATCATCATCAATCCGTATCATCCACTGGTGAACACAGGCTTCCGTATAGATTACATAACTGGCCGTAACTCACGCTAATGATTTGTTACTGAGTGCTGGGCCCGTTAGCCCTTAAAGCGGCTGGTATCGGCGATCTACACCCGGAAGCTTTTAGAGACAATTCCAAAGTTGTCGTATCCGTAATGGAGTAGTGGTAGCTTCCAGCAGTCCATTGAGCTCACTATTCCGATCGGTCATTTTATTAGAGCATTTTTTGTTCGAGTTATTTGCTTTTTCAGTTTCAGTATCCATTTCAGGCGTGACATGAGCCGCGTGCCTTCTGCGCTATACAAAATACAGCCCATAGCCTGCGTAACTGGATTTGACACTTCAGAGCTAGCTAAGCTACACGTACGCGAAGCCCTATCATGGCGACAACCGATCTAGTACAATGTGAAAACAGGTTAGCGAAACACAATTGGACCCTGTTACGCAGAAAAGATCCAACCAACGTTTTGTACTTTTGAGTAAAGGCAGTGTAACGATAGGCAAGAATTAATAAATCGTATGATACAGAACCTATTTGAAAGTTAGTAGTGTAATAAGCCATAGAAAATCTTTTGTGCATAATTATATGTTTGATGTGTATTATTATGGATACGTAGATAACTCGATTTTAGAAAAAAAATTGGTTGGATCTTTTCTGCTTAACAGGGTCCAATTATAAGTAATTAAAATATTGAAAACAAAAACGTGTTTGAAGATAAGGCTCAAAGTATTTGCGTTTCAGTCCGGAAGGTACCACCATCATCAGCTATTGATGTTGCAAACAAACGTTGATGGGGGAAAGAGGTGGGGTGCCATGCCCCTGGCCCCTGAGTCAATTCGACCTGTGAAGATCTATTGATTGTGACGCAATGATGACGTGTGCAAATAAAATGTTCTTTTGATAATTTTAACACAATAATAATATTTCACGTCACTTTATTTCATTTCTATAAGTAGGTAATTCAATTGACATTGATGCTTTTGTATATATACTAGCGATCCGTCCCCGTCTTCGCACGAGTGCAATTTCTCTACCATCCTTACATTAAATATGAAATTATTAGGTATACATATAAACCTTCCGGAGGAGTTAGCGGATATACAGACAGACAGACGCGGACAGCGACTGATGAACTATAATGAACTATACTGATGAACATGTAAACAATATCACAAAGCGTTGTACCGTGTCCACGGTGCGGAGGGGCCCGTAGCTCCAACACCGGGAAATATTACCCTACCCTGTAATTAAAGACTCCATATTTAAAATATCCTTCATAAAATAATTATTACGCTGTATTAAATTCTGCAATATGAATCCAGTGTCCTTCGATGAGCGTTCGGTCTTCGAGGTATTCAGTGTATCAGTGTTTAAACACATTATTCGATTTCCAGTTAGTAAAATAATAGAAACGAACTGAAATAATAATATAGCAGATATTCACGTCGGCGTCCCATCTGAAAAATAAATGGCTATGATTTTGGTAAATATTGACGTAAATACGAATTACTACGAAACGGTTTAAATAGCTGGTCGGTCGGTTATTATACAATTATAAAACAAGCGAGATGAATGACAGTGGTCCGCTGTCTGCTGACCCTCCGGCGCGCGATGAACGGGGTGGCGAGCGGCGCGGATCTAATCACTGCGAATCACCCACTATATTATGTATACTGCGCCCGAGTTTCTACCCGATCACTCATTGCTATCCAGTATACAACCTTTATTCAATAGATCGTTTTCCCCACGAGTACCTACGAACAGCTGATACAACCTGCTTACAAGAAAAGCCTTTTATTATAGTTGTACGAGCACTATTCTCGTATTTCACTCGTGAGTACAGACAATCTCCCAAAAAACTACAACAATGCATTTCCAACTGTCTGAATATAGCCTAAAGTTTGTGAACATCCTTGTTTTCGCTTTATTCTAGGCAAACCTATTTATAAAATATGTATGCTATTAAATTACTCATGATAACATTATGTGTACAATAATGAGCTTTCTCCCGATAATGTTATAGTATAACAACTAGGTAGGTACTAACAAGGTTACACTCGCAGCGCAACGAGATGAATTTTCTTCGTAAAATTAGATTTTCTAGGATATTTTGAAGTGTTAACAAAACCTTGCCCCACACTAGAATTTCTCCTGAAGCGTGGGTACAGTTCACGGACATAAATCTCACATGCACACACATCCAGACCAGGAACAACTGTCTGTAGGCCATAGAAATGTTTTTTTACGAGCGGGGATCGAACCTGCGGCACGAAGCGCAGCTAGCCAGTGCGCCAGTTCATCGATCGTGTCGTGTAATCGAATCTGCTACCATGTACGTACGTGGGCTGTGCCCCCATCCCGTCTCCACGCTCAGCTAATGCATCACACAAAGAGCCACAGCGCTAAAAATAACTGTAATACCCATTGTGCGCCAGTAGGTACACCATTATGTTGTTATTTTATTACTTGAGCCGTGCTTAGACCGGCTTCAGACGTATTATCTCATACTTAACGGCAGCTTATACAATGTCTGCCAACAATCAATTGGCGTAGCGTACGCTAACACATGTGATACTCGGTTACATACAAGAGTATGCCTATGCACCTCTCCCGCACTGATACTTTACGCATAATGTAGTACTATAATGCTCATAATGGGGTATTTTGTTGTTGATATCCTAACTAATAAACAGGGCTCTCGAGAGTTTTCTCCAACCGTTTCTATCCTGTACTTATGCTTACCAGAATCATCTGAGGTATAGTAATGACAATAGGTAATTCTAGTTCAGTATCACTATACATATTATTTCACTGACAAAAAAATAGAACCAAGGGCACCAGTACGCAATCGTGCTGCTTCACTTAGTAGATCAATGTTAAGGCTGTGTTGCCTCGACTCAAGTATTTTCACGGCCTTAACCGAAGTTGAGTAGTAGTCTGTTCTGAGACTCAATATTACAGATTATCAAGAACACAACTCTGATCAACAAAAGCAAATCCACTTACGTCAGCCATCGTTTAAGGCGGCGTCTGAAACCACTACCACCATTAGCCCGGAGGCGGAGGCGCGAGGGGCCTTCCATCTAACAAACTAATTATGATCGACAGTAATATTAAAATCGATACCAAACGTCCATTTGATTGCGGCGGGCGACGCCAATCTGCGTTAGAGCCGACCCAATAAACCAATTATTTACATTTACAATAAACTGGCCAACAAGCCTAGCTTTGATTAGAATTGGCTAATCGGTTTAGCCGCAACTTTGTTCTGCGTCTGCTCTCGAGGGGTGAAACTACTGGAATATCCCGGGATGCTGGATGGGCGACTGCTGTTTATTACCCGACTGCGCGACGCCAAGGAGGGTAATGTGTTTATCAGACTATGTGTGTATGTATGTATGTTTGTGCCTCTATGGCGCTCTAGAGACCAAACGCGTGGGCCGATGTTCTGCATTAGAATTCTAGTGGACTTGTTTTTTCTTTTCAGTTTTTATTTAAAGCGATTTTTTATTTATACACAGGCAGCGTTTGTGCTCGTCTCACAAGAAGAGGCAATGCATTCCGCAGTCGAGCAGGTTGCACTCTAAAAGATTTGCCAACGAATTTAGTGGAATGCAAAGGTATATTTAGTTTCAAATTTTCCGATGATCTGAGGAATCTAGAATGTGTGTCACTGAAGAACTCAAAACGTGCTATAAGATAGGAGGGGGTGGAAGGGTTGAAAAGCACATTGTATAGTAATTAAAGGATATGAGTAGTCCGGCGAAGGCGAATAGGTTTGTGCTTAGTACGGAATTCGGAAACATGGTAATATTTGCGCAATCCAAATATGAACCTGATACAAAAGTTTTGAAGTCGCTCAAGCTTGTCTAATTGGGTCGCAGTGAGATCGAGATAGATTATGAGTTTAGAATATAGGCGGGCGTACACCAATGGGGCCATACGCGAAGAGAAAACTTTGTGCATATTGCGCGCACGGAGGAATGTGAGATTTATTTTATTTTATTTTCCTATATAGGTACCTATGGAGAACTTACAGCTAGGCAGACACGATAGTTACATTGTTAATTACAGAAACAACGCCAATTCATTAGGCATTGTTAAAGTTTATATGGAGAAGGAAAACGTTCAACCAAAGATTATGACTGTGGTCGAATTTCGACCACTGGGTTAATTAATACCGCTAGTATTCATGATTGCTCTTAGGATGGAGGAATATATAATACCTCGGGAGGAAACTGTCCCAGAACCAACCAAAAAAATCGCACACTCGGCATTATATCGGTACATTGCCGGTACCATAAATAATTATATTCATTCAACACAACATTCTCTCTTCGTCGATTTCCATGAAAAGCTATAATGATTATTCAATTTATAATTTTTTTATTAGGTATTTAATTTATCTACTTTATTGTTTCTTCTATTTGTAATACTCCAGAGAAAAGATATTTTTTTATAAACAATATTTATTGATAATCTCATTTAATGATATAATAAGTACCTACTTACGGTTTTCAAGTCGATGGAAAGCTAATTCTCTGCAAAGACATAAAAATTTTACGAGCGAAACCGATTTTATAGAAAATTAATTACGATTCACCATAATACGTACAGATTAGTATTACAATTTCATGGTATCATTGAAAACAGATAGTATAATAAACTGTCCGCGAGCGCTACGGCTTGCTGACAGTACCTCATGTCTGGCCACGGGCGTCCTAGTAGCCGCTATGTCTGTCATAGCAGTATGTTGTTAGCACCATAGGCCACTGTTGTCTTGGGCCACTCACCTTTTACGACACCCTCCGATAGCTATTCTTTACCGGAAAGCAAACAAACAAGGTTTGACGGCGAAACAAATATTGTTTATCAAAGAGGTCAACAACCACAGTGGACTCCAATAATAGATTGTTAGGTATCGGTCAGTGCAGGTCAGTCCGTGCACCGACAGTGACAGGTTATGTAAGCGTCACGGGGTGGGTCATCAGCCCGAGCCTCCACTAACCCCCCCGTCGCCGCGTCGTCGTCGCGTCGCGCGTCGTCGTAAACACTGAATCGTTGTAATTTCCATTGGTATCGGCACGGGCGCGGGCACTTTGTTTACGTACCTTTTATTAGAAACGAGCTTATTATTTTTAGGGCTGCATTTCTTCTATATGTTGTTCTGGATGTTTTTTATCTCGGTGAAATGTTTTCTTTCAGCTAAAACAAGTTTCAAAATATCCTGTATAAATTAACGTTTGTTAATCTAAATGTGTAGTTTTTTAAAGCTAGTGCAAGCGTCCAGGCCGCCACTGTTCCGCAAATGTTCGACATCAAAGACATAGACATACACTGGACGTGCATCTAATTTGATTAAAGTCGTAATCATTTGTCACACAACACGTCGAGCGCCGCCGCTCTCGCTGAGTGGCTGCCAGGCGACGGACATAGCTGCGCGGATTCATGACAATTAGTTGCTCTGCATTTTATAACCTGATTCTTGCTCTATTCATAGCAGAAATTTATAAGATATACATTACTGCAGCGGCCGGCAACTCAGGTATTGATGGACGAACGTGATAATGTGCGCCGAGGCGTGGCGGAGGCACACATACGTGAGTCCATTAATATACAATTGCTGTCAAGGCTTGTATAGTAAGTTACTTTTCTCAAACAAAGCGCGGATATTCAAATAAGTTAGTAATTTGCATTGATGGTAATTTGAAACCTTTATTTGAAAGTATATTTAGTTTTCTTTTCCGGCCCTTGCTGCCTCTTGTACACATATTATTATTTTAGGTGGCAAAATATTGTCATCGGTCTCTGTTTCATCGCTTGAGTTCATTCCTTTAAATAACAACAATACATTTTCACGCTTCGAGCTCCATTTTTATTTTCTAATCTTCGGGAATCATATTCTATATCGTACGGCCAAAAACATAATAAAATCACGGCACCTTGAAATTGTGCTGATATATGTAATCAAATATTAAAAGACATGACAGTTATGGTTTTTCATAGGAATACGTGTGTGATTCTTATTTTTTTGAACCCGGAGGTAGTGAATCCTTTATGAAGAACCTTTTTCAAGATAAATATTACTCCGGTAATATTTATCTTGAAAAAGGTTGTCTAAATAATGAGCAAATATACAAGCGTGTTTGAGATAAACTAATTTCACAAATACCAATTCATGAAAATATTAAAATGTGAATTTGAATAATTTTTAGGTCAGTCTATAAAAAAACGTGTTTGTCTTGCAGTCGGTTCCCTTAGTCTGTAGTGTCTAGCAGGCATGGCGACCGGCAGACTTGAATAACCAAGTTACTATTTCTAAGTTGAGGTTAAGTTTAATTATTTTCACAACATAAAACAACGCTGCAAATATTTACAAAGTTCTAATAGCAAAGCTTTTCTCTCGACGTCTTTGTAAACTTTGTTCCGGCGACTCTCTAGGTGCAGACTACAGCCTACTTTGTGAGGCTACTTAAACTTTGATATTGTGAACAAAATAAACAAGACTTTATTTTTATTTCCAACAAAAAAAAAATTTCCAACAATAGACGTGCAGAATCACAAAAGAATTATAAAGTTTAATTGTGCTGTACTAGAATGTAAGAAGTGGTAATGTGCGAGTGATTAGCAGAAATGTTTTAGAATTAATGAGAGTCGCCGTAAGCCTTGACCTACGACAACGAGCGGCCCGCACTCACTCCCTACCACACGACACTAAAATGGTGAGTGTAACCATGTGACTTGATGCAATTAAACTCTTAAATGATGAGCACTTTCGATTAGCTCTCTCTACTCTGCCATAGATTTAGTAAAGAACTCAAAACGTTAGAGGTATGTTAGGAAAAGTGTTCCAATGAAACGAGACGAGCAGCGAATCCAAAGATAGAACGGTTACAAAACATTTGATTAACACGTAGTTATGATACGCAATGATTACTTGTGTTGAGAGCTGTCATGCGTACGGAGAGATATGAACAACACTACACAAACATTGTTTGCGTGGGCTTTTGAACGAGTAAACACATGAATATGAAGCTCGAATAAAACATGAAGTTCAGCTATATATACCTACGTATGCATGTACAGCCGTAAGAACCGGTGCCATGCGATGAAAATGCAGTGTTATTGTTTCAATAATATTTACACGCTGAGCGAACCCGCTTAAAGCCGGGCTTCCACTGCGAAAGGGTAATGAGCAAGTAATAGCGGACGGAACGGACTCCAACTAGCTAAAATAGGTTTCACCTTCCATTAAGAAAGAGTTGACAATTGACTTCCACTGCAAAACAGAAATGAAGAACGAGTATATCTATCTAGACTCGTTCAGTCTTACCTGCTGAACGTGAATCGATAGATATGATTATATTGGTTTATCTGTTTTGTTTGAGTAACTCCTCTGAAGCCTATTAAATTTTCATCCAAGATACAATTTCCGGTTTTAAACTATCGTCTGACTGCAACCCTTAGGGAAATTAGAAATGCCACACAAAGCGGGAGTCATGTAACTATTGTACGTACAAGAGATAGCTCTTGGCTCTAAAGAGTCTCTTATTCAGACAGTACTCTTAGCTGAAAAGCATCTTAAGCTATCATCACTGGCGAGTGCCGAAGAAACATTATCCTTGCTATGAAATTACTACACAAGGTTCACGATAACAGGGTTAAGCATCATCAGCCTGTAGTAGTCCACTGCTGGACATGAGCCTCTCCAATCGCACGCCATCTGGCTCGATCCTCGGCTACTCTCATCTAGTTGTTACCAGCCACACCGCGAAGATCGTCACTCCACCTAGCTTGACCTATCCTACGTTTGCCGATTCGCGGTCTCCACTCAATAACACGTATACCCCACCGGTCATCGGTTCTACGGCTAATATGGCCAGCGCATTGCCACCTATGCTATAGATAGCTTGTATTATAATTACTAAATCAATAAAATCAGCCCACATAACTATCCTACTGTTGGGCACGGTCCTTTTATCAGAATGAGAAAAAAAATTAAATGGCTTTAGTCCACCACGCTGGGCTGGTGCGGAATCTTCGAGAACTATATGGAGCCCTCTCAAGTGTGCAGGTTTTCTCACGATGTTTTACTTCACCGTTAATGCCAGTTATAATCAAATGCTGATCTACACATGAATTAGAAAAGTCAGAAATTCTGGCCAGGTTCGAAATTAGACCCCCATGGGAAGCAGGCGTACAACCGCTAGGCAATGACTATTAGTCATGATAATTTTATTTCTTGGAGGTATTATAGGTACTGTAAACGCAAGTGGGTGCGCACTACAGCAGCAGCGGCATACAGGTGTAACACGGGGTGAACAACTTGGCGACATGGCGGCGTGGTGGCAGGGGCGCGCCGCGCGGCGCCGGCGACACGCGCTGCTCCAATATTGACGATGCACTCGCTAAACGCCGGGATATCCACGGATGTAGCGCCGCTTACTTAAATATTTGCATTATCGGACAGTGAAATGTATTCAGGTTTTACGTGGATGTAATTATAATACGATTGAGATTTGAGACGTTCAGTGTTGAGTCTATCCAACATATATTTTAATTAAATAATTTGTTATTTAATACTGAACTGCTTTACTATTAGTGATTCATGGTTACTAGGTATTCATGTGTATGTGCATGTGTGTGTGTGTAGGTATGTATGTGCATTGTATGAATAGTTTATTATAAACCGATTTATTTTCTATTAGGATCGCGGCTTTGCGAACTTTATTCGTAACAACATCAAAAATCGGCTGTACGGTTACCATACAAAGATGTGAATAGAAAAGATAGAATGAATGAGTTACAAATAAAAGTTATGTACGTGACTTATTTACGTTATTTAATATTTATTTACAATTGGTACTTTTAAAATAAGTTTTCGTCGTAAAATTGTATATTATGTATAACATACATATAATCCTTATTATATCTAATATTTATGCTATTGTTTGTTTAATTGTGAAAGTTTTCAAATTTTTTTTTTGGTATATACCCATATTACCCATATTATACATTTCAATAAAATTAATTGAAAAATTAACCAAATTTCTTATTTAATTCCACTAATGAATGATTAGAATGATTGAATGATTATTATTTTAAAGAAATGTTTATGTTGACTCTACGCAAATTTTCGCATTCTGTAGACATCTACATAATATATTTTATCAATCTTCGTATCGGACAGTCCTAATAGCAAAAAATCAACTTATATTTCATAATTATATATTTTATATATACAAGTATTGACTACTTGGTAGATATAGTATACATAGGGCACTATTGCACCTAAGCTAATATCCGAGGAGAAATAAAAGTTGTTGTATTTTGTTATTGTTGTAGCTTTGTTGTCGTAGGTACCTACACCTCGCGTGACGTAGCGCTCACATTAATAATGGAAACAGTTCAAGGTCTGGAGTGTACAATACCCAGCTGTGCGTTTGTTGTGCACAATGCAAGTCCGGTCAGGTCGCAGGACGGTCACTGTGTAACTGTACCATACCGGCGCGGCGGTGATCGCGATGGGACTCTCGTCACCAACTTCGTATACAAGGGAGGGAGCCGCAGAGAAAGTTTTACTTACATCAACATTTTAATGTAGGTATTCCTTAAAAATAGCTACTCTGTATAGCAGAATTGTGGTGTTAATCCAATTCAGTTTCGCTTAAATGTCAAATGCTATTCCCAATTACTATTCAACAATTATTGTCGATGCCCTGTTAACCAGCATTAACTATTATTAGAATTTAATGGATCTATTACAGGTCAATTTAAATTATAAGCTATCATCTTTGCTATCATGGTACAAAAGAAGGTAGATTCAGACGCACGCTTATTAGATGCTAAAATGTATGTGCAATAGAATTATCCGGCCTATGTTAGTAGGTATCGTTTAGATAACTTGCTTACAGAAATAGACACATTCCGTGTATTTCCGCTGAAACCGTCTCGTATAAGCTGGTGTAAGTCGCGAGGTGTCGAGCAAAGCTCGGCGACGGCCGCGGCCTCCGATAGCGTTCATAATAAATGCCATGGCGAGGGGTGGCGCGGGGTGGCGCGGGGTGACGCGGTGAGCCGCAGACGGCGGGGCAGCGCGCGAGCCGCGCCGGCGACTGCCGCGAGACGCCGCGACGCCGCGCCGCCCTCGGCGACACAACACACACAGTCAGCTAAACAGCCTTCCTTATCAACAACAATAACAAAGGGTGAAGATGGTTCAGTAATACGTTTTCAGTTCTTCACGCTATGGACTGTTTGTTCTAAGACTATGTTAGATCTTCTTGTGCTTTGAGGATCTGAACTGATGCGTAATTCAATAATCATCAATATTGTGAATGGTACATGCCATACATTATTTGGTGGTAATTCAACAGCATAAAATCATGCCATCCACAGCCTGTCGATAGAACCAGTGACCATGGATTCAGAGTGGCGCTGTCCAAAATACGAGTAACTAGACTGTATCAGTCTTCGATACAGTCATTAGGGGAAGGCTTCAAAAAGTTCTGTCAAAGCTCTTAGCGCCAGACGCAGTAACACGCCTGTCGGTCAATGATTGATGACCTCATACCACAACGTAAACTTATTGACAAATAACTCCACTATTATATAAAGTTAACTTTTCTTTTAAACAAGATCATTGCTCTCGTACATTTAAATAAAAAATAAAAACCGACTTCAAAAAACTAAAAGAAATAAAATCTGTTTCACAAAAACAAAACATCTTCTGAAGTCGGGCCTTTATTTAATCTTCTTCAATGCACCGTGGCTTGGCACTTAAGATTTTAATGAAAATTATTTACGTCGTTTTAGTTTTTTGCAGTCGGTTTTTAACTTTAGTTACTTATTTCATTGGTATTTTGGAGTTATTTTTAGATTTTACTTATTTTTAAAGTTTATTTATTTGTCCTTTTGGTGGAATAAACACAAGCCCGACGATAGCAAAATGCTCGTCGTGAATGTTTTCCTTTATCTGTTGAGGAGTTCCCTTCCTTTATCTCGTACTTCGTGATCAAATTTTAACCAATTTTTTATGGTACCACAATTACTACATAGAAGATCAACCCATAAATTATAAATAAAAATCATTAAATTTTACAAATGGCGGAGATATCTGTAACGAACATAAAATATAAATCTAGAAAACTTGGTTTTTACATGTATGTATGTTTCGTGTTATAGACAACTATATGGGACCACTACTACTACTTTAGTATTTTTTTTTTTTTCATTTTTATCCTCCAAATCGGTTAAGCCGTTTCCAAGTAAATGTCAATAAATGTTATCCCAATTATATTGAGTGGCGTCACGACACCGACAGGACACTCAATTGTTACGCGGGGGCTGGTACTCACAGGTCGTCGCTAGTCCAATTATATTGAGTGTTTAGGGATGAATTAAATGCAAATAAAGGAAGTGAAATACTAAGAAAATAATTGAACAGGAAGATTTTATATATTGTCTTCAGAACTATTTTACAACAACAACTGTCAGATAGTAAAAAAAAACAAAACACTAAATAAAAAGTAAAAAAGGTTTCTTCTCTAAAGAGGCCAGTACATTAGATTAAATACTATTTCTAACATACCGCCCACCAAGGACCATTGTCCTTAATTAACAGTGACCGCCCACCATGGCAAACTAATGATAAGTTAACAAATAATAATTTTCAAGTCACTGAAATACATACAATGAACTCATCATTTCTAAAGAAACCTGAACTTAAAAATTATACAATTACTGCAATTATAAACTAAAATCACATGAACATTTAAACAAAAATAACATAACTTATGTTGTCACAGGCAGTATACCCAGTTTTAATGTTGGTCTCTTTGTATATGACTTTTTACATTTCAAAATAACAACCTAGTTAAATTATCGCTGCCTGGGTGTTTTCTAGTAACCTTGCCAAGAAGCCTATAAGCCGGAGGTAAGTCATCTTCTTTACCCAAAACAACATCCCCAACCTATGGTAAATGTGTACCTATGAAGAAAGTGTGTCAAATATTCACTAATGGTAAAGAACCCATCAGTTGGTTCTTCACAGTAGCACTATGTTTCACACATGTGACACATTGACAGACATGTTCTTTGACAAGAAATTCTACAAAGAAACACTGCAAAGATTCCAAGATCTCCCATCTATGTAAGTATTTTGTACGATCTTTATCCGATTTATTATTTAAAAATCGTCTACAGTAAGCTACATTTCCTATTAGCCTAGAAAGAGAAGAATATCTGTTCCATAGTGCGTTGTTAACAGTAAAACAGTGGATAGATATTGACCTTTCTAAATTAACTTCTAAATCCTTTGATTTCGTGTAAATTATGTTTCTTTCATGTAAAATGTCTACCCCATTAAACCACAATCTATTATCTATAAGTTCTGCAGGTCTAATCCCTCTGGATGCGCAATCCACGGGGTTCTGATTAGAATGAATGTGTGCCCATTGATAGGCGTCCAAAGTAGTAAGAATCTTTGAGACTCTATTCGCTACAAAGGTTTTCCATTGACTAGGGTGTTTATTTAATGCGAACCATGTGAGCATGACAGTTGAGTCAGTCCATGCTCGCAAGTTGTTCTTGTTTAAACTTAAAACTTCTGTCATCTCAACTAACAACCGTGTGACTAGTACTGCACCACATAACTCTAGGCGCGGTATGCTTACTTGTTTTATGGGTGCGACACGTGTTTTAGCCGCAATTAGTGAGACGTGAACATTACCAGTGACTTCAACCATTCGAATATATACTGCTGTGGAGTATGCAACCTTGGATGCATCGGAGAATCCATGTAACTCTACTACAGTATCACTCGACTTTGTTCCAAGCCATCTGGGAATCTTGAACTCGGTAAGTTGTGCTAACTCACTATAGTAAGTAACCCATTCATTTAATACCTGATTTGGAATCTCTTCATCCCAGCCTATTCCAGCTAACCACAGCTTTTGTATAAATACCTTTGCTGTTATAAGCGCCGGTGCCAACCAACCTAATGGTTCAAATAACCGTGATATATTAGATATAACCTTTCTTTTTGTTTCAGGTCCTGACGTCTGAGTAAGCTTCACCGAATATTGAAATATATCTTCACTACGATTCCAGGTAAATCTTAAAATTTTCATATTAGAATCTAGTTTGAATTCGAATGTTTTATTTATTTCTTTCTCTTTTTTAGGTTCCTTCCCATTTACCTTTTTATACTCTAAATTCGTTTCTAAATTTTTATCTAAATCTCTTTCTAATGTTTTTAATCTGTTCACAGCAATATCCCTAGACCTACCATGCTTACAAGCAGGATCATCCACACGGAAAGGTAAACGAACCAAATAACGTCCTTCGGGGGTTCTTCGAGTGGTAGCCTTAAAATATTCCTCACATTTCTGTTGTTCTTCAGATAATATATTTTGTGAAATTGAAGAATGGTTTGATTCCAACTCCCAGAACCTTTTCAAATCTTCGTCCTCATTTATTGTAGCATTCATAACTACTAGTCTGGGTTCAGTATTATCTGCTCGTTTAGTAGATATTACGCCCGACAAAATCCAACCGAGAGTGGTGCATTGAGCAACCGGAGTACCGGGTGGACCTCTCAAAACTCCTTGTTGTATGATTTGGCAGTAAATTTCAGCACCTAATAATATATTGATTCTATTAGGTGTGTCATACTGAGGATCAGCTAATGAAATCGTATGTAAATCTAAGTCTTTCAACCCTGTTATTTTCCTAACTGGAAGAAGAGTGGTGATGGATGTCAATACATAAGCACTGACTATAATTTCAAAAGTGGGATCCACACGCGATTGTATCTTTATAGAAACTATTGACTTGGAAGTGACCTTACTGTCTCCTCCAACTCCTGAAATAATACCTTTTGCTGGGACCTTTTTTAACCCCAAGCTCTGTACTGTAGCTTCCGTAACAAATGAAGCTTGTGAGCCTTGATCGATCAAGGCCCTGATAACCTGTTTGCCTCCGTATTTCGACTCAGCATTAATTAGCGCTGTGGCTAACAATACTTGACTATTTTTTACCTCACCTGTCGAAAAACATGAGACAACTGGTGGACTATCGCTTACTGTTGAGCCCGCCGCCGTTTGTACGGACGGGTTGACCTTAGTGAACTGATCACTTTCTTCCTGTTGTACTACAGGTGCGGTTGAGTCGTGGTTTGGGTGAAGAAGTGAGTGGTGACGGCGATTACAAACACGACAATTAATGGCTTTTTGGCATTGTTTCACTGAGTGGTTAGAACCTAAACAGTTAAAACACATACGCTTTTTCATTACAAAGTCATGTCTTGTATCGTAATCATTTTTCGCAAACTTTTTACAAAAACATAATTTGTGATTATCCGAACAATATTCACAAACAACAGAATTTGAAACATGGAACACTTTTGCTCCACTGTGACCACTGGTTTGTTGAACCAAAGATTTTGACTTAGGCTCAATAAACTCTAAGGCTCGAAACCTACTTTCAATAAATTTTGAAAACTGTTTGAAGTTTGGCAGCTCATTTGAGCTGTCACTTGTGACATGTAGTTCCCATTGCTTTCTTGTTTCTGGGTCTAGTTTATAGGTCACAATATGAATTACAATAATGTCCCATGAACTTACATCAATATCCAAATTTTTTAACGCATACAGGCATTCGGTTGTCGTATCTAATAATTCCTTTAATGCTGTAGCTGACTCGACACTGGAATTACGTTGGCTAAATAATCTTTTTAGGATACAATTCGATAAATATCTTTTATTGTTGTACCTTGCCTCTAATTGAGACCAACATTGACTATAGTTATCTGCTGTTATAGGTACAAACCTTATCAATTGTTCAGCCTCCCCTGTAAGATGTGCCTTTAGATAATGTAATTTTTGTACTGGATCTAAAGATAGATTACCGTGTACTAGAGAAATAAATAAGTCCCTAAATGATCTCCATTCTGAATATTTACCAGAGAAGGTGGGAATAGTTATTTTAGGTAATCTTACACAGGAGCTAGACGATGAATGTACAGAGACATCTTGTTTGTTCGTAGAAACTGATGACACCGTTACTGGTGGTGGGTGATTACATAATGCAATCTTTAGTTCAGACTTGTAAGTAATGTACACTTCTTCCGTCGCTTCATATAAATCAAACGTAATACTTTCCAAAGATTTCAATGTTGCACTATCCAATTCCAATATTTCATAATGATTTTTTACAGAATACTTGCCAATCTCGTTCTAATTTCTCTAATCTCGTTTCTATATAATGATAAGAGAAACGATCTTTAGGTGTCTTCTTAAAATTGGATCTTGACTTTTCTATTATTGAATTTAAATTAACTTGTAAATTCCCGTACTTTTCCATAGTTTACCGTTAAAACTTACTTCTTCGCTGTTATTAAAACATAAAATGTACTCACAGATTTTGTCGGCACACACACATGCACAAAACCTGTTCACCAACACGCTGGTGAACTCTTCCTTTTCTCAGGGCTGGCTGATGACGTCACGTTCCGGCGTCACCTGATTATGTCTCCCTCAACAGGGGAAACCCTTCCAACACCCAAGTTGCTACCTTCAGTATTCCCTATCATAAACTGATATCTAGTAGTCTATCCGGCTCGAAGGACCAATGTTTAGGGATGAATTAAATGCAAATAAAGGAAGTGAAATACTAAGAAAATAATTGAACAGGAAGATTTTATATATTGTCTTCAGAACTATTTTACAACAACAACTGTCAGATAGTAAAAAAAAACAAAACACTAAATAAAAAGTAAAAAAGGTTTCTTCTCTAAAGAGGCCAGTACATTAGATTAAATACTATTTCTAACATTGAGTGACGTCACGACAAAGCGAGTGGTCCCTCCGTAGGTCATAAATGCAGAAAGTCAGGTGTCAAATGCCTATTATTTAATTACACATAGCCATCCACCGATAAATAAGCTACCTGAGGATATAAATATAAAGCATCATTACATTTGCACCCGCCGTTATCAATGACCCATCCATACTTGTTTGTGCGATTGTGATTTCTTACAATTATTTTGTTTGTGAGTGGTGTTTGTGACATGGATTTCCAAGTAAAAGATATGTTTTCACAATTTAGTTGTATTTTATACTTTGATTTGATGTATTATTTGTTTATTTTTTTACGTGCTACGCGACACAAGATTTACAGTATATTTTTACATTATAGTTGGCTTTACGTAGTATTTTTCAAAAATTATCAAATATTCTCACCTTCTTCAAACTAAACATTGAACTGTCTATTTTGAAAATATAAAGTTTCATGTGCGTCCGTCTGCGGCTGCGGCTGCTATACACCCTCTACGATTGCGTAGGCTCGGGCGTAGCATGGTCTACGAATCATGCGATGCGTCGCGTCCTCGGCCCGGTGACACGCGAGTATCAACAAGCCTACCGCGTTATGTATAGACACTACATCAATCCGCTGCTACAGACCGCCCACGTATTTCAGCTGGTAATCCGAACCGACGGCTTCCCTGAACACGTCATCCATTTTGCTGAATTATTTAAATCATTAAAGAAAAAGGTATCGAATCGAAAGAAAAGACGTTCTGTCATCGTTATTGATATTTAGATGAAAACAACGTATAACATAATTATAAATAACGAAATATAACGTCTCAAAGAGATCCAAAGTCCATGAATGCTGTTAGACATTGTTGTGCGCTAGACACTGTAATAGACAGTCCCCCAAACTTCAGCTCGGTCTGTCACGTAATTATACAAGTTTATTTTTATCATCAAACAATTTTAGTTTCTCTTATATTCTTGCATTCTAAAATTCTAGTAAGTATAGTTAGGTACTAATTATAAGCTGAATGAGTTTCTATGGTAAGCACAAAATTTAATTCAGATAACTTTGTGCCAAAACCTTTTATTTTACACTTCCGATACTGTGCTAACAACTCAACAGACGATAATTGAATTTCAATAAGCATTGCTCACAATCTCGTGATCAAGCCCAGACGATCTCAAACAAGAGGTGCTTCAGCAATATCAGCTAACACTAACGTCAATACACCATCGACACACAGCATCGCAATCCAGAGATTAATCATATTACTTAATATGAAGCACACTTTATATCATTCCTTATAATAATCGTACGGTATTACAATATAAATTGATATACATATTTTAGTCCAGAGCTCTCTGTCGCGTCGCGTCGTCATGTCCGTCTTTATAAAGGTTGCACAAATTTATCGCGATACGGAAAATGAAGTCATGTGCGGCTTCTCTGTTGTCGACACAATGCGCCGCGCGCCAAGCCCGACTCGTGCCGCGCAAATATGAATAATATGTCCATATTCCCCATATTCTACGCACTTTCTCCGGTAACTGCACAGCTCGGTATGCGAGGACTAGTCCGCAACGTCTGTAACCTTCGTGTGGAATTGGAAGGTGTTAGTTGTCTTCACGGTCTTTACAGAAGCGTGAACTATTGCTTGTTATTTCTAAAAATAAGTAAGTTATTGAGTAGACAATAAACATATTATATATTGTCTATACAAACATATATCATGTTATAAAGCTACAATATCTATATCTATCGCTGACTGACAAACGCATGGTTTAGCTGTTGAGGATAGAATCATGAAGATGGACATGTTTTCAAAAATCAATCCCAAAGGTACCTTGGTATTAGTACTCTTAAAAATCTCTCTCAACCCTTTAAAACAACCCCGAAGATCGAGTGCAACGAGTTGTTTAAGTTTTTAAGGGAATATTCGAAGTCCGCGGAAGTGAAGCGGCCAAAAACTACGAGTATCTAGCTATGGTTACTGACTAGGCAGACTATGTCTGCATAGTGCCTAATTATAGCCATAGTTTGCTATGGCTGCACCTCAAGCGACGCGGCGCGCGGTTGGACGCCGCGCGCCGGGCGTAGGGCGCTAATCTGACTGGCGGCTGACCGCTCTAACGCGGCTGATAAAATTGGACGGCTTTACTTATGTTCGTAATTTGCAAATGAACTTAGCTGCATTGGATGTGCCTAATTATACAAGTAATTGAAGTGAAAAAGAAAATCGAATAGAAAGTTAGTAATTTGGTAGCATATGTTACCCTGTGAAAAAAAATACGAATTCTGTGCTAAAGTTATTGTCTTTCATACGTGGGTTATAATTTTCTTATTTTAGATGCAATATTCCACGTAACTTGCATCACAAATCAAACTCCACGCTTTTAACAAGAGGGTCGTTTACAACTATCCAGGGTGCTATCGTTTTATAATATCTAATTATTAAGTTGTAATTAGAAGAGCACGCAGCGTAGCGGGCGTGTGGCGGGAGGCCTCCCCTGGCGGGCCCCGAGCCCCCGACAGAGGGTAAGTCGCTGATAGAGTACGACCAAGTACGAGTATCAGCAAGCCAGCGCTCACTAACTTTTAACTTCGCTGTCAATTGAGCGGAGCCCAGTCGCGTGTCTACTTGTATTCCACCGCTTATACTTGACACTTCCTTTTACTTAGCTTTAGTTACGGGCGTGCAACATTAACGAAACGAGCGATACTTTTATTGAATTAAAGGCATGGTAGGATTTCTATCCAAGCTATTTTTGTTCTGCCGATGAACACTTGCCTTCCGTGCCGTACGAAGCCAGTCCACACCCCTGACTTTCGAATTCATGTGCGGATAAGAATTTGATTATCACTTAGGTTTCCTCACAATGTTTTCGTGAAGCAACCTGCACATCTTAGAGGGGTACTAGAGATCACAATGCGTGTGAAGGCCGTCAACCGGCACCAGGCCGGCGCAGCGCGGTGCAATAAATACCCTTCTCATTCTGAGAAGAGGACCGACAGCAGTGAAACAGTAAGGGGCTGCATTATTATATCATTATTACTTTTGTTGTGATCTGTTACGCATCGCGATATACTTCGGTCGGTGACCCTGGCCTTGGAAATGTTCCGAAACAAAGGTTACGTAACAGTTACCACACACCGGGTTCCTTTTGGTAAGGGTAGTTGTGTAGCGGGTAACTTGGGATTCGTGTTTTATATTAATTTGTTTGTGTTGGTGGTCAATGTCAATAAAAGGTCTGAGTAATTAAATTTTATTGAAACCATAACGGTGCAATTAAAATAATATTATGCTGTTAAACGTAAACAACATGATTTTATAATCATTTATTTGAAAACGCCAACTGCATTGTGATTATAATAATGTTAAACGACACTATCACAGGAATATCATTTTGACAAAGAATCTATTAAGTACCTAGTTAAGGAGATACGAAGTAATTTAATCATGAATATTGTAATAATATTAATCTACTCGGGGAAGTAATGTGAGAAGGTGATACAACCTAGTTATAACTTTAAAACATATCAGTGTTTTAACAGCAACTACTACGATCTATAGCTGGCAACGTGTAACTCATAGCTTCGTCTGCTGACTACGAATGCTTCAATAATCGGTGACATATACCTGAAGGGAGCACAAGTGCAGCTGAGCGAGCACGATGCACGCTGAGCCGAGCCCGTCTCGATGCCAACCGTAGGCCTACCGCGACAAATACAAGCTCGGTTCATTGTTGCCAAGCTGCGAGTACTATGCGGGCAGAAATAACCGGACAACGGTGACGTACTGTTGGAGCCAACGTTGGTGCCAAATCACATGATTCACATTTTAGGCAGGTCACGAGCGACACCCACATATACATACATTTGTGTGTATGCATATACATTTGTGTTTGACAATTATTACTGACTTAATGGATACCTACTTCCCGGACACTGACACTTTCAGGCGAAAAGTTCTATTTTTTCATGTTATTAGTGTCATACAAGTCGAGATCAAAGACTGCTAGTATGAGACCTTCATACTGACCACATCGCTTTCCACTGAAAATGGTAATGTTTTGCAGACGACGGTATCGCCCGCTACACAAACAGGCGACGCGGCGCGCGCGCGGCGACACACGCGCTTAATTAGCGCATCACATGTCATTAACTGGTAGTTAATGTCTATACGAGCTGTGCTCGGAAGTGCGCCTCTTGCCAACTAGAGAAGCCGCGCGGGGCGCAGACGGCGATAGGCGCGTGCGCCGCTGTTAACGCGAGCTCAATAAAATTAATATTAGTCGAAAACACACTTCAATGTGTGTCAGTTATTCTCACTCTCTATTTTTGTAAGCTATTTGTGTTTTATATTTATTTGTGTTAGTGGTTCTTTTTATTTCAGCTGATTGTTTG
The DNA here is from genome assembly GCA_932294325.1 of Allophyes oxyacanthae. Classification (NCBI taxonomy): domain Eukaryota; kingdom Metazoa; phylum Arthropoda; class Insecta; order Lepidoptera; family Noctuidae; genus Allophyes; species Allophyes oxyacanthae. Next base: position 183,299 of record OW028609.1, read on the forward strand.
GTGCAGCCGGCCGAGAGCCGCGGGCGCCGGGCCCCACTGCGGGCGGCGGCGGGCCCGGCGCTTCTCACTATCAATGTGACACAAGTTTAATGGCTAAAGTCACGCCGAGGACACTATTAATCTTCCGCGAAGATAACGACACGACTCACGAATGTGTACACTAATCACAATAAAACCAAATCACATCAATTTTAAAACACAAGAAATGTTCAATAGGCGTAATTAATGTCAGATAATGTAACACCGCGACTGGCGAGCTCCTGCCGAGAGCTATCGTCAAACAATTACTTAAATACGCGTGACACTGATTAATTTATTGGTTAAATCGGAAACAATGGACTCATGGCACTGTTAAAATATTATCAGTAATCAAATAAACTTAATTAATAAGGTCATTCCAAAATTCCGTGTAATGACAATGTCGGTGTGGCGCAGTGTCTGTGCCAGCGACGAGTTGTCTACACCAGGTATTCTCCACTAAATAGATTTTTCTTTTTTGTACTTCAGTTCTTCTGCTAAGTACATAGACAATAATATCCACGTAAAGTTACGCCAGAGTTACAAACACAACAAATACGTTATTATATATATATATATATTTTTTTTTTTTTTGTTATTGATTTAAGTTTTTGTAGTTTTAATATTTAGTTATTTATGTATAAATTAAAATATATTTATTCGTGTATACCTAAGATATTTTTCCGTATGTGTTTTTATCTATGGGCCTAAGCCTAAGGCAATATAACAATAAATAATTATAATAAAAATCAAATATGTCGTCTCTATACTACAAAATATATAAGTTGTACTACGTGTCTATAGCTAGGACATTTGAGGCGGAGCGTCATATTCTGAGTGAGAGATTAGTATAAATTACGATCAATTTGTCGTTGTTACATAGTGGTCGTTAGTTTTAATGAACAATGCTGAAATATACACGATACTAATACAGTGGCTGTTTCAGTCCTCACTCCTATTTACTTGTGAACTGATGTCACAACACTTGGTTGTACTCAGAGCGACCTGGATCCAACCAGAACTAGGCCCCATACACACACCTGGATGGATCTTGGACACCCAACCTCAAGCAGTCAGTTGCTTACAGTTAGTTGCGCGGCGTTCCGCACTCCACTATGTTTTAGTAAGCTATTGCGTCAATGGAACTCGTTAAGACAGTGCCACGACCTTTTGCTATTGAATTGATTATATTAGCGATAACGCGCCCAGCTACGTTCGATATGCTATCTTTATATTATCACAGACAAATGACCCCTAATGCATAGGCGTAAGATCGTCTATAATATTATACAATTTATATCAAGTAGGCACTCAGGAAATATAAAATATGTTGTAAAATTTTGTAATAGCTGCATGCATTGATCGCGAAACGCTCAATCTGCGCGCTATTTATAAAGTAAATGATTATACAAGGTAGCCGTTACGATTCCTTAAAATAGCCGGTCACAATAGTGCGGTGAAGGGCGCGAGTGCGCGAGGGATGCGGGCGCGCCGCGGCGTGCGGCGGCGCGGCGCGGCCTCGGCCGACAAGCGCGGCATGACGTCTGTCGCGTTGTGTTTTGTCATTAGCACGACACGACGCGACGCCGACGTCGACGCGGCACCGCGGCCGTACATTGGTAGTGTGCGTTCACATCCTCATGACGGGTGGTGCGCGGCTGAACGCAACTAGTTTGGAGTTTGCACATAGGTGTTTGCCCAAAATGTTATCCGACAATATAAGGCGTAAGCTCGTACGACTGTAACCGATATGTTTAACACAACGACACGTTAATGCGGTCTCTGGAGCGTGATTTTCTTTTCTGTTTGTTTCGTTCAATTAGTGTGCTCCCTGAAACTCTACCGGTACGAGTACGAAACCAAGATACATAAAGTCAAAAGGCTATCTAATAAGCTTTTTTTGAACAAACAGTTAGCAACTGTATTTTAGCAAACAGTTTAGTATCTATAGCTATAACCACTTTCCCATCCTATTTCCTAAATACTTGGGTCTAGGGTTTAGGCATTCTTAACAGATACAGACAGATGAAATATATATCAGAGTCAAAGTCGCGGGAGATCCCGGGAATTCGAGCCTTTTCAAAATAAAATTAGAGATGAAAATAAAATATTGGTGCGCGCGATTTATCTACAAAACCGCTATTCATTGAACACTATGCGACGCGCCCCCTTCTTCACGCGAGTACAATTTATCGACTATCCTTACATTCCTTATATTAAAGTATGAAAGTATTATACCTAATTATTGTTATGTTAAATTATTATCCTTCCGGAAGAAATACTCAAAATGTTCAAAATCCGTTGTATAGTTAAGATGTAACTAGTTAGTGAACAAACAGACGAGACGCGGCGACGAATTTATTTTAATGATAGTGATAAAATCTAATTCGATAACATTTCTAACGTTAATAAACTAATGTTCAATTCTCATTAAATTAAGTTTGATTCACATTACGGTGATCATGTCGTATCTGTGCATTATAATCTGTGTCCGCTGATCTGCTTCTGATTCCAGTAGGTATGCTTAACTAATGCAAATTAATGCTCTCTAGTTCTGAACTACACAATTACAAAAGGCTTTGATGTTATACTGTTATGTTGTGTATTATGTGTAAATGTCGGTCAATACGATTTCGACAAGCGTGTCCCGGGACTTCGAGACACAACATGTCCCGGGACTTCGAGACACAACAAGTCCCGGGAGCCAGGCCCTACTAAGGTCCCCTGGTTTTGTGGCTTCTGCTCTCTACTCTTTCTTTTCGCACTTGATTCTTCGTTTTCTTATTGACATTCGAAAATAGTTTTATACAGAATGAAACCACTGTGCACATTAACTTGACCGTAGTGACGAGTTCTATCACAATTATACTAAAGCTACGCCCAGGCTCAGATGTGTGGCTCTACTGAATTTATAAGATAAGTAAGTAAACTGAATGCGTGTCGTAAAATCCAAAGCTATGTGACTATTTACTATATTCCTGATAACTTTGTTATTTACAAAACTCAAATACTGTTTATAAATACGTTTTTGTTAAAGTTAATCTAAGGTGAAATCAAAGAAAAAACATTGTCTTTTTATGAAAGCTAGAAAATAATAAAATGAATGAACAGCTTACGGTTGAATAAAACATAGAACTAAATAAAACAGAAGGAGTTTTATTGAAAGCCATTGGCGAGGCGAGGTAAACTCAATGTAAAGTTAACCCGACGACTTGCGACTGGCCGGTTAACCGACATGTTGTCACCACCATGTTACTATTTTAATTCATTTGTTAGAGCTAGTTTGAAGTTTTTTTTTTTAAATTTAATTATTGTTTTTGGAAACAAAAATATTTTTTTTTTTTGTAAAGTTTTACATGTTGTGTTCATTACGGCCCGGGCCACACGTAAGCAAGGAGTAGTTTGTTTACTACTGCGCGGTCATAAGCTTTGCAGGAACTCGTACCTATGCAATGAGTCACCACGTGCGGGCGCTGCCAACTCTTCATATTTTACAAATTTATTGTCATTCCAACTAAGTAATCTGCATTAGTACCTACATAATCATATCAATCATTTGCACAACTCGATTATTCTGTGCATGTTATAATCGCATCTAACCTATACCTATTATGATTCTCCTGCCCTTATCCCATTTTATTTGGGGTCGGCGCAATATGTGTTCTTCTTCCATTCATCTCTATTAGACGTCATCTCAGAGTTTACGTTCTTATAATCCATGTCAAATTTCACACAATCCAGCCATCTAAGGACCGATAATGATCACTGTGAGTAATATTGCAGCTCAAAGAAGAAGAAATATAAATTAGGATCGCTACATTAAATGGATCACCGGTTGTAAGCGCGAACACTCGCATGAACATAATACTCTATTTCAATAACGCAATAATGAGCGAACCGTCCACAACGCTAAGTGATAAATAAAAAAAATTGCGGAATATTTTCGCCGGACGTGTTTTTCTGCGACGGTGGAGGGCAGCGCGGCGCGGCGCGGGCGGCGGATCGAGCGGCGCTGATAACGAGCGTCCTCCGAGACACACACGAGGCACACGTTATTAATATTAAACACATTAGCGGCTCACTCGATATCGATGACGCGGTGGACATTAGGAAGGTAAAAGGAAACTTTCACGGGTATTATTTTAAAACTCCAGCTGTCGACGTCGCCAAGTTATTTTATTTTTATTATAAGGCCATTGCGTCCGAGCGCGTGCTCCGCCAGCGGATCACAACACGACGCACACGCGTGCGCAGTGCGCGGCGGGAGTCGCCGGGACTGCTCAACGTCGCACTTTGCCCAAATATTATGAGTTCATTCACGCACACTACGGCTATTAAAGTAACATTGATTACCCAACATTAATTAATTCAAATTATTGACCAACATAATTATGTACGAGTTAAATTTGATGTTTTACGGTCATTTCCTCCCTGTTCAGCAGAATGCTCCAAAAGTTACTATTATACAATTGAATGTAGACTGGTATAACTTAGCTTATTTATTTATTACTAGCTGTACCCGCGGCTTTGCCCACGTGACAATATTCGATGAAACTATGATAGTCACTTGAAATTAAAGAAAAGGAAAGATAGTTTTCAGAATTTGTATTGACAAAAACTTACATAATATGAGATCTGTGCAATAAATGCCTTGTCTTCCGCACGTATGGGAGTGAAAACAATCTACACGTTACTTGGATGGGTGATCGTTCTTTACTTGAGACCCCTGAAAGAGCACGGCAGGTCGCATTCACGACTATTTTAAACGAATAATCTATGATAATGGTAATGGTTAGGCACTCAAAAAGACAAAACCGTGCCTTCAGCTTTATGGTTTAAATATAACCAGTTTTTACTGCCACCGTGCACCGTTAAGACTACGCTTTCTCGCTATTTTGTGTGTTATTAAAGTTTACGAAACCTGATTCTCCGCTAAGAAACAATAGGAAAAATTAATTTAAAGTTTAATTATTTAAATCTATTATATGAATATTGTCTACGAAATTGGTAATAAGTGCAGAGTCTGATGCCGACCGTCATAACAACGCCTTGATTACATCAACAATCTCATCTGATTGTAATTCTGTCCGGCGCTTCTTGGGCAGTGAGCTCTGTTACGAAAATTGCTGACTCATCTATCCACTACATCATCAGTGAATTCAATATGAACACTCATGGCGAGGCGACAGAAGAAGATTCAGCTGTTCTCCGGATTGCAAATGACTTTAGTCCTTCTTCTTTGTGTCAATGGTACTACGTCCCTAGGCTTGTATAATCTGCAAATTTTGCCACCTCTATGATGTTATTATTGGCAAAATAGAAGTGACTCAAGGTGCAGGTATTGGGACATATTGAGAAACACAGTAGCTGTGACATCGTTTGAGGGACAATACCACATCTCCACCCTACCGCTGTTTCCTCGATATAGCCCCACTTGCTCATTTGCTCATACTGCACTTGCATCTGCCTAATTGGGTCCAGAGTCGGTTAAATAACTTTCATGTGATCCAAGAGATGATCGTTCGATCGGATCGTATCCGGCAGAAAATTACTCACCCCGGGCTTGATTACTGGTGAAGAAAGTTTCTCCAACCACAATGTATTTGCAATGGGCATCGGCTGAACCACCCGATAGTGCCTCTCTAGTGTTCTAAGGAAACTGAGCCGACTTTTTAAAGGCTGTGCTGATAATTAAGCACTGAATTGACTTCTGAATAGTGGATGTCTGGTGTCGGACTCCTTTTTGTGTTTTTGTACGCAACTTCTCTACGAATTTGTAGAAGTGCTATGCTCACCGTAGGATACGGTATACCCATATTGATAGTGATCGGTTTACGCAGCCGGTGATAGTACAACATGTGCCATTTAGCTGACCGAAACTTTTAGGTACCTAGTTCTTTTTATTTGATTTTCATATAATGGTTTTTTCAAGTTAACGCTCTGTCCAGGGTGACTCCCAGGGGTATTGCTGTGATTAATTTCGAACCCTACGGTGATTTCAGCCCTGATCCCACTCGAAAACTTAACGTTGACAAACTCTTCTTCGACAGACGCTGTTCCAACACTCCGAAATTACGCTACTCCTGAACCATGAGCAATAAAATAAAAAAAAAGTAAAAGCAAGAAAGAAAGAAAAAGAGTTTATAGCACAACATAAAATAAACAGAAAAGCAAAGAAAACATATAAAATAAGTTGGGTTATTATTGTACATATAAAGCATAATGTCAGGAGGCAGTGATACTGGCCACCTGACGCTGGTTTTCAGCTGCAACCCACGAGTGCCATACCAGCAGTCGTCATTAATATGCCTTACGCCTAAATATTTGAACATTACAAATTAAATTATTATATAGAACTCTGCCTACAGGAATCTGGATGCCGTATCAATAAAAAAATCGCTTTTAAAAATATTGGAAATTAAAAACTCGCCTATAAATTACTACTAATGCCATCTAGGTATAAACAGACGAATTAAAATATATAAGGCTAAAGAATAAATGAAAAAGTACGTTTAAGAAAATGCGAAATGATTTCTATTGTATATTAAATGTTAATTGGATCTATTAACTACAATCACTCAATATTTCAAATGGATTCGTCATATAGGTAGCGACTAATAATTGTACACAGACATATTGGTTTATTGCTCACCCCCCTTTGACAATAGCGTAATAATTTGTACCCTATATGTTGACCAGGCTATTAACGGATTTTACTTTTAAATTTCATGACGATCTGTTCAGCGGTTTGGCCGTGAAGCTCGGACAGACAAACAGACAAACAGACAAACAGACAAACAGACAAAAATTCTAAAAACTATATTTTTGGCATCAGTGTCGAATATAGAGCACATGCCTTTTTTTTTTTTCAAGATATTTTTAATGTACAGTTTTCGCTTCGTTACGATTTTATTATAAGTATAGATATACTTTATTGTACACCTGAATATAACAATTTTAAAATCATTATATATTATAAAAAAAAAATTATAATCGGTTTCTACTCATAAAGCTTTCATTTATTAACCCATAGCAAGGGGTTTGTGAAGAAAAAGGTAATCCACCATCTTGGGGCGGGCGGCGGCCATTATGAATATTATCAGTATTGAGAGACAATATTGTATTTCCACCAGGATCAAAGGTCCTTCCTCCTTTCATTCCACGGGATGCAAAATTTCAGCAGTTGCAAGATTTGACACAAACATACTAACAGATGAAGTTAAATAAAAGCTTGTTAAAAAGCCTTAGTATTATCCAGAAGCGCTTTAGTCTTGGTTGAGGACATCTTCACCAAACAGAGACATGATTGTTATGTCGTAGCTACGAATCCTTTCGTAGAGTATACTTACCTACTCATTAATATAAACAATTATTTTACTACGACTTCTAGGATTCTCAAGAATATAAAATTAAAAGCTAACTACGCTGTTGTTACGTTGTCTACGTTACGTTTAACGTAGAGATTTATATAAACTATAGTTACGAGGAACACCGCAGGTGCAGCGAATTAGTGGTTACAAGCTGAAACAATGTGAACAGCGAAATTAACATCTGTTGTCTTAAATAATTGCTACTTCAACAATTATCTTCTCGCTTCGTCATATTTACTACAGGGTTAAGGGTAATTAGATGAAATAGCTTTCGAAAGACGCAAGATTTATAGGCGAGCGTTAGTTATCAGCCAACATCTGCGTTATCAATGAGTTTTGAGCAACTCAATGAAGTGTACCAGTGCTGAGTACGCGGTGGTCCCCGGCAGGCTGCGCGGGCGCCGGCCGGTACACAAAGGCGAGTAGCACGCGCGAATAATAAACTAAACCGTGCAATAATCGTATCGGTGATACGTGTTAGTAAAATCAATCAGTTGAGACAAGCCTGGCGCACGGCCAACATGCCACATAAAAAATACGTGGAGAACGGCCCGTCTGGATGATTGTCGGCCTATTTTTCTTCGGCGCTCGGCCCTCGGCATTCGGCGCACAGCGGAATCGTATCTAGAGTGGCAGTCACAAATAGAGCGCCGCCGGACGAGCTAGCCACATAAATGTAGGTATTCTTCCCGACGAGACGTTAGTAGTGGTACAACCATCATTATTATTGATTGCACTAACAACGCCCGATGAGAACAATCGGCTAACGACCGTTTAAACGGAGCCAGGCCACCGACGATGACGACGCCGATCACTTGCGAGCACTGCGCTGCGTCTGCGACATGAACAGCTGATAGGAACTGCTTTCTCAGTGCGATTTAAATTAATTGAGACATGACAATGACGTCCTGACATAATGCAACACCCGTATATCAATGATAGCTGAGAATAGCGCGCGTCGGATAGTTGAAGCCGGCATACAGGCACCCACCGGCGCGTAGCAGTGCGGGCGTGGCGTTGCACCGCGCCGTCCGCGTCGGCGTCGCTCGCATCTTCGTATGGTGGCAGTGCACGGCTCCACTGAATGGCTCGCGCACTCCGACTATAAATACGAAGCTAAGACGTCCCGTGACCGGCGCGCGCCCACCTCGCGTACACTCACATGCTCACGCGCAGCTGAGAGGGGAAACACCTCCCACATAACTGTACATTCTTTACGGTAGCTAAACATTCGCTTGACACCGCAAGGCGGTACTGCAGTGGGAGGCTCCACTGCTTGGGTGTTCATAGAACTTCTGCCGATAACAAACTTTAGTAGATAATGCATTTACCTACATTACAATTTGATATGTATAGATTTTACCTCGTATAAAAGCATCGGTAACTAAATTAATTGCACTAGTCTAGTTTGACTTCAGCCCGGACCTTTAAATTAGTTGTTATAGTGGTGAGGACTCGTGGGGGTAAGCAGCTTGTGTGCAAGTCACCGACAGACCCGTAGCAACGCTACGATTGTCAGCGCCCGGCGCACCCCGGCAGTAGTGCGGAGGCGACGACTTCGCTCTGCTTCCGTCTGCTAAATAGTCTGACAGCGTTTGTGAAAGCTATCACATCTTGAATTCCTTTGAACTTTCTTTGTGTTCCGGGTGGCTCGATGGAATTCTATTTAGGTAACTAGGCAGGTATTTAGGTCTTTAGAGTGAGTGCTAGTCTATAAAAGGCACATTTTGCGGATCTGACCATGATAATAATCTTTACCTCGCTTTGTGCATACCTATCATCCGTATACGCGGTGCGCCAGAATTACTTTATCTTTACGCATAACACTAACAACACATTACACTGGTTTAAAATAATTATTTGCGTACATAACCTTCATTATTTCGTGTTCAATATTAATTGATTAAGATTAATATTATGTTGTTTACAAAGAATAAAATGAATTGGGCGCTTCATCATGGATCGCAATTTCTGTTTACAGCTCGGCACCGGCTGATAGCAGCATTGTTTACAGCTCGGCATCGGTTGATAGCCGCATTGTTCACAGTACGGCACCGGCTGATAGCCGCATTGTTTACAGCTCGGCATCGGTTGATAGCCGCATTGTTCACAGTACGGCACCGGCTGATAGCCGCATTGTTTACAGCTCGGCATCGGTTGATAGCCGCATTGTTCACAGTACGGCACCGGCTGATAGCCGCATTGTTTACAATACGGCATCGGATGATAGTTGCATTGTTCACAACACGGCACCGGCTGATAGCCGCATTGTTTACAACACGGCATCGGCTGATAACCACATTGGTTACAACAGGGCATCGGCTGATAGCCACATTGTTCACAATACGGCACCGGCTATTAGCTGCATTGCCTGATTGTGTAGTAAGGAAAATGTGCGCCGGGTAATCCACTTTAAATTTAAAAGCGTAGGTAACCCATATTTTACAATACCTAATCTCATTTAAAATCTCGTTAGTGAAGCGATTTCATTAATTTGGTAAATAAAATTCAAATACCTATTTATTTTGCCTCAATTTGAATTATCTCGCACGTATTATAGTAGGTACCTACTTAGAAATAAAAAATATGAATCTATAAATTATCGCGGATTAGGTATACAGAGAAGATTAAAGTTCACTCCGCTCGCGCAGCACCGCTAACTCCGTTCAGTATTATAGCGATGAACCACTTTTGGAGCTGGTAGTCCATGTACCAGAGCAGCATACTTTCATCAATATTTCAACAACTGGTATTTATTTATTTATTTATTACTGGTAGTGCCATTCCTCACTAATTTCATTTAATATCGTTTGACTGTATCTACTACACTTGTACCTAGAACATATTGTGTTCACTCAAGGCATCGCCAGCACAGCATCATAAAGAAAGAAAGAAAAAGTTGTTATTTTAAAAACTCACGTCACGTCAATTTTTAGTATTAAGTGATCTTGGTAAAAATTGACATTGTTCTGCTTTGAGTATCTATCAAGGTATCTATACTCAAAGTTGATGTTGACATGATGTTATTGTAATACGTAATGCTGGTTGTAACATTTGAGCGTTAGATTACACAAGTGCGTACAAGTCTGGGAGCCACGAAAATAGATAGCTGGCTATGTAGGTACACGAAGGATTGCATCCTAGGCCGCGCACGGCGCGCCGCCAGCGTGAGGTGTGAAGGACAGCTCACAGTAGTAGATACTATACTATGCTTGTATAATGTATATGTATATACGCGACTCTCAAGTACTTAAATTCTTAGTTTTTTTTTTTTTAAGGTACGGTTAGTTAAACCTTCAAATCCCTTTAATTTCGAATACTAGTTAAATCCTCTAATTATTCGAAATTAAAGGGATTTTCTTAAGTTGCATCGAATAAAATTATTAACTTTGCAGTGAACAGTATTTACCGAGAATAGTAGTAATGATGCCCCCTGGTGTTGCAAGCGTTATGGGCTTCGCGGAAACTGCTTACCATTAGGCAAATCGTAACCATATTTGCTAATTCAGGGGCAAAAAAATATTTCTGAGCCATTACTGTTGTGTTTTTTGAAGGTTAAGGCGGAAGCTGCACTCCCACGCCGCGCGCCGCTGTCAGACAAGCACCTAACGCGCGCAGCTCCACCGCCATGCGCCACTCCGCCACTCAATGCCACGATTAAATAAAAATAAACCAATCAAGATTATTAACTATACAAAATATCAATAGCGGAACTAAGTTGCGTTAAGGCTGACCTCGTGCGAGAGATAACACTACTGCGACACTCAAATCTAAACTAATTCCTGCGTAATTTTGTTTTTGTCTGAGATAGTTATCAGCGATCGTGTGTCGAATCTTGATAAAACACAGTATCTGCATTGGTAGGCAGGGTGTGGCGCATAGTAGATACTACTTCGTTGACGACGTGGGATGAATAATTGGTTTATCGTTATCTTTTGCATGACTCGGTAGCCGATTGAAAAGTGTCGATACAGTCTGCGTCGTCGCTTGTCATTTCTGAGAATGGGCCGAGAGTCGCTTCCTCGCGGCGCTATCATCCGCCGGCCCCGTTCTAACTCGTTCCGATGTTCAGATATCTGTCGCGACGCCCTTGTTGCTCTCGGAAATTAGTTGCTCTTAAAGTGTAATAATTTGTGCGACTGTAAGCTGTTGAAGGGTTTCTCGCCACTCAACTTGGGTGTTTTAATTCACACCAACTTTTCTAAAGCCTCGCGTCGCCAGGCCATTATAAAGGGGAAACTTTTTTTTAAATCTTGATAAAATGTTTTACTGTTTGTTCCTAACGAATAATTAAGACTTTAATGTCATAAATCATGAACAATGCAATTTTTTGAGTCTTTGATATTAATATAGTGAACAGTGAGTGATTGATATGGAAAAGTAATTTATACCATTGTAATTTTCCTATCCAGGATAAAATGAACTTTCAGGGTGCTTTGTGTAGCTCAAGTTGGTGCGACAGTGAGAGGGGCGCGTGTCACGGTACAAATGAATGGATATCACTGTAATCAATAGGCAATCTGACTCCTTCACTGCCACACAATGTTAAGACACCGTGGAATACATAACGAAACTGTTTCTAAATATACGTGGGTACCTCAGCGTAAAGCCAAGTTGTGGCCGCTTGACATTTGCAGTAAAAAGCATTCTTTATTTATGTCTGAACGGCGCGGCGCGGCGGGCGGGGCGGGGGCGGGCGGCAGCTCCGCGGCGAGGCCTTTTCATAAATTCTACACAATTTTTATGACACAACTTTCAGGAATCGATGTTTGAGACAGTTCACGAACATTAGTTCCATTAATTGTTACTTTAGTTATAGTTACAATAGAGCAACAAAAGAAGCGAAATATGTGGTTCTCTTTTGTGTATGAGCAATAGGAGGCTGCGGACTGTGTGATGGATGGCTCATACGAGTACACGTCGATGTAATGAATGAAGCCTCGTCTGAGTACGTGTCACGGACGGATCGAAGCGCGCCGCCACACCACATGAATTGAACCAAGCTGGTTATTTATGGGAATATTAATTATTAATGTTTCCTTCAGTGCCTCAGATATACTTGCAGGTTTAAACTGGTCGTTGATTTTACCTCGTTGATGATGGAGTAGTTCCTAGGGCCCAATATTCGATGGATACAGTTTACCTCCAATTGAGAACTCGTACAAATTAGTTGTGTTACAGCGGTGAGGATTAGATGAGGAACTGCACCAAGCTCCCTTCTGTTACGAGTCACTGGCAGAAGCTGGAGTTAGCTAAGCTATCTGGAATATTAATACTACGATAGTTAACGTAGAAAGCTTCGTTGGGTTGAATATAACAAGGGACAATCTAGTGGCAGTGCCAATAACGCATTGTGCGCCAGTGACGCTCGCTATTCGCAACTCGCCACACTTCGGGTTTTTTTATCAAATGGTTCACCGACTTTACATCGCATGGAAATAGATTCGGGAAATGCGGGCCCTCCATATATCCTCATACTCATGCAATCCATTCCAACTGTCAGCCGAATAAAAAATCGGCTGTGTGCGCACTCTGCCTTGGTTCTATATTTTGTTCTGTAAAGGTTGCCTGGACTCACCTTTAACGGTTCTTTAAAACAGATTTTAATAATAATAAAATTTGACGACTGTTAATAAATTGCACCTACAACTGCCTTCCTCCGGAAGGAAGCCTAATTAATGGACATAGGGATATATTGACATTGCGCACGGTAAGTGCTGGAACCACCATCGGCGGAATTGCATTATCTGTAGACTGTATTACCTACGATAATAATAGAACGCCATTATTAAATAGGAAAAGTTGAAATTGAAAAAAGATTAAATACAATGCAAGAAGGAAAAAACAATTAAAAGTGTATTTGAATCTTGAATGCCAATGGTCCTTCATACTAAGTGTGGTTTAATAGAATAGGTCAAGAGATCATGTCGTAGCTTACAAGACCCAAAGCAAAAGTACCTACAAGTGAGTCAGTAGACACAATCCACTATCGCAGATATTATTATACAGGTATTTAAACATGCCATCTGTTTTAATTGGTTATTGTACTGATCATAGCGTTAGTCAAATAGCTAAGAGTAAACCGCTCCAGTAAAGCCGTAATATAACATTATTTTCTTATTTTATAACTAGTCTTCACAGATATACACGCCCAAAGATTTTTTGAGTACCTACTCATACAAATTCTTAGCTATATAGTTGTATCTCGGAAAAATCTCAAATCTTTATGCAATCCATAATGTACAACAGTCATACAGGTGATACGTATCAAATATAGAAACAATGGACCAAAAAAGAAAAATAAAGTATTACCTATAGTGCAAAAGATATATCTCAGTATTCAAGGTCTGAGATGTATATCGTATGTGCACTCTACATACATCATACGTGTTGTGTGTGTACCTTTGCAAGCAGCGCTCCGCAGCCTCACGGATACACCCCGTATATACGCCGCAATACAACGCTTTGTTTCTCACGGCTACACGGTGGCGCCAAAGACAACACATACACACCACTCCGAGAGTTTCATTACCTCCCTGTACTTGTCAGAAACCAAGGCATTCATTGGGGTTACAACTAGCTGTGTCCGCGACTCCTCTCGTGGAGTTCTGATGCTCGAATTTTGAAAATGCATGTTCCGTAAATATCTATGTAATATAATAAAATTACAAAAGTCGAAAACTCTGTGTACATTATAAATATTTTCGCGAAAATCGGCTGAGGAGATTAGAAATAAGTAATAGAACAAGAATCATATTTTTTTTGAATTTATGTCCGTCTGTTTTTTCCCTCATCGCGTGAAAATAGCCAAATAGTTAGGTATCTATGAAACTCAATTATACATATAGGTATTAGTAATGTTTCATCTCCGTCGTTTAAGTAAATCCTGAGATAGAGCTTGACCCTCTATTCATTAACAATTATTTATTTCTATCATCAGTGCGGTTATTAAATTCATCATCATAATTATTTTCAGCGAAACCTTGCGAAACAAAACTGCATGTTGTTGTTGATATTTGTGCGTTTTTCTTGCGATTATTGTTGTGTCTATTGTTTGATAAACAAGTACACTACGAAGTAATTTTTTTTATGTCTAATGAAATATTTCGACGATATTTTGTCACCACCCACTTCTGTAACCATTAGATACTTCTCAACCTCTCTGAATCAGCTCAGTTAGATTGGAATGGTGAGCGGAATCCAATGATTCTTTCCGTGCGGTGTTTTCAAGCTAATCAGTTGGTTGTGGCACTTTGTGTGACATAATTGAGTGCGTGGGTGGGACTCATGTCGCGGAGCTTCCGGTTGCTCTGAAGTCATTACCACTAACTGATACTTACCTGTACGTAGTCATTGTACTGTAGCTTATGATTGATGCTCACCTGAGAACAAACAAAATATTTAAATTAACTAACTATTCTATTCATCATACTTATAAAATGGATAAAATCTAGAATATTTTACACAAATCTTAAACATTGGCATAACTTATGGGGCAAGTTCTTCTTCATAACATAGAGAGTTCAAGATTGTGGATTTTTGAGGTTTATTTCACAAAAGAGTATGTTCCATTTATAAGTTCACTGAAGTGTGAAATGTTTAGAGCAGCAGATTTTCATCGGACCTTCCCACTCAACCCTTCATTAATTGAATATAGCCGCCGTGTGGACACACTCGCTACGAACAGCTGATTGAGGGGGTCCATGACTACTGTATCGTGTTATTACTACACGAATCAATGCTACTTCTCTAACGTAGCCAAAACCAAACGAGCAACTTTCCTTACTGATATAAAACATTCCTGAAATATTTCAAGTACCCCAGTCAAATAGCTCAATATCTACGGCAAAAACATGCGTGCGTTGTCTGTATGCGGTCCGTGTGCCGCGACAGACGGACGACGAGGTACGCCCGCCGCCGCGCCGCGTGCCAACAGCGCCCGACATATTGCCAAATACAGAATAGAAAAGACAATAAAACCAGCCATTCACCTACACACGAATATTTAAATCAGGCCGTTAGCATAATATGAGGCGGAGGGGGCTGTGAGGCTCGCGATACATCGAGAGGCTAAGCCTTCTCTTAATACAATTAAGTCGGCGATTCGTTTAGCCCGGCTTGCCCGCCTAACGGCGCTCGCCAGCCCGGGCCAGCAGTTAGTGTCCTGTTAACCGAAAGATATGAGCACCAGCGAGACTCTAGCTTAGAGCGAATCCACACGACATTCGACGAACGCTGAACTGTCGCTGTTTTATACAAAGTACTTATTTATTTAGGGATGAAAATTATGTATTTAAGGACGTAGGAAATCAGGAAATAAAAGGAAAGTCATTTAATTATATGTAGGCTCGATGTCGCTCAGATCACATTCAATAGTTTATTGAAATCTGAAAAGCCCATGGGATTGAATTACTACATTCAGAATTGCTTAAGTTCAGTAACATGGAGCGTGTTGCCGCACGTCGCGGGCTGATGCCAGCGGTGTAACAATGCAACGATTGCGCGGCGCGGACCATCTACTGCGAGCCCGTGTGGAACCGCCCTTACTACCAAACATACGCTTAGCTGGCTTGCGACTAATTTGTTACAAACCGACTGTAAAATACTACCACAAAGCCTGAGCGTTGCGATTATTTCATTACGGTCACGATCTGGAACACTGGGACTAAACGATTTTGTAGAACGCTGAAACGGGTCAAAACTTTTTCAGTGGAATGAGCACTGCCATTATTGTAGTTACTACTTTTTAGTACATTTTGTGCAAATGTATTGTCTAAAAAAATACGACAATTTTTTTCTAATGTTATTCCAAGATATTGCCAAAAAATGTGGATATGGTGAACCAGAATTAACGAACTAGAAGTAGTTCTCTTGGTAATGGGTAACTGGCGCGTGTGGGGCGTGCGGCACCCCAAGCGAGCCGCGGGCCAGGCTTGCCGACCGACCTACATACACGGAACAATAAGACGCCGCGATGGTCCTAGCTGCAGGTCGTTCACCTGCTAGAGTTTGGCCGTTTGAGGATCGGGTAAGTGAGCTATTGAGCTGCGGTCCGCGGCTGGCTGTGCTCGGTAAGTCTGTAATGATCGAAGTTACCTGGAAGATATTGCTTTATGCGATAAGGCCGCCTTGTTATGTATTATTCTAATGTATTATGTATCCAAACTTTATATATTAAGGTGTATCTACAATGAAGTAAATACCTATTAATATTATAAATAAATAATAACTCCGTATTTATATACAAATAAATTATAATGAGCGCGGTGTTGTCAGTTTCGGTGAGTAAGCCATTGGATTAATAAAGGCGTGCGGCCCGCGTGACGGGCGCCTCGCCGCGGAGGCAGCACCGAGGCAGGCCGGCCGCCTCGCCACACGGCCAGGCCTGCGCTCCGCTCGCTCGGTCCTCACTTGCTGTATTTCATTTGCCGCAGCTGCTCAGTGCTCCACTGTCTCACTCTAGCTATCGACCCGTCCCGGAGTCAATTGGCGTTATCGTAACACATTTTGCTCAGATCGGAATTCGTACGTGCTTTCTTTAAATTTTTGCGAACAACTGGGACGAGCCGCGTCTGCAACTTTGTACCTGATTTTCACTGAAAATATATTTGTTAACTTAAAAACGGCATCGGGTTTAGGTAGGTATTTATGTATAAGTTCTTACTTTTACGGACACGCAATATCCTAATAATGTCGTCGATTTATTATAACTTTATAGGTAGGTGACTGAAATTTTTTCATGATATTTAGGGGTCGGTTCTCCCTCTCCCCCCATTGAGTCTTGGTGGGTGAATTTCAGCTGTTATTTCGGAAGTCTGTGTGGTACACACGGCTACATATCTGCTATACATTTCCAGTACAAGCTTAACTCGCATTGTATAGGCATTCCTTACCATTGAGGTCAGCTTATACTGAAAATGTATAAGTAATAGCTTGGTAGTCGTGCGTACTTACCGTCTTGAACGTCACTGTTATTACAAATTCATTTATTTATAAACGTAGGGATGCCCCGACGCGCTCATGTTTATAATAAGACATTTCGATTAAGAGCGGAAGAGAGGAAGCTCGATCTGCGCAAGTATGTTATCCACAAATAGGTAGGTACAGTGAACTCGACAATTAGGAGGAAACAGTAGGTAAGTAATAACATTGTATCCGAATCCGGTGCAAACAGATCGACAGCGAGAGATAAGCGTGTGAGAGATTAGTTCGGCGGTACTACGGCAGTAATGAACGGCAAGCGAACACCGTCGCAGTGCGTCGGCGCGCGTCCCACGTGAGATGCGCTCCATCCATCACGCAGCATCGCACTCGCAACGCGTCTCGCGGCGCTACCGCTAATGGACGAATTTATAGCTGAGCACATATCGCTGATGTATCGCCGAGTATCGCGGCTCCAAATGACGAGTCGTTCGTTTTATTGAGGAATCGGGAATTGTGTACAAATCACGACACGTCTGCGAGGTTTTGTGGGCACGTATATTGTACGTGGTACTTTACGGCGACGCAACTTATATAAACAGGATGGTATTACAGTGGACACAGTAGTAATAAATGAAAAGTGCTATGTTATTGCTATCATTACTGTAATAGTGTATCCATGCGCACCGGGTGCGGCACGTTGATGATTGAATCATTTCTGGCCCAGCATGCACGTCAGACGTCAGTGACGCGACGCTACGTCATGCCATCGTTTGCAGACACACCAAACAAATGAGTTAAATTGCAAGAACTAACATTGTGTGTCCCTACATTGAACGTGCTCCACTTTCCAGACACCTGATTTAATTTCATCAACTAACGGTATGTCTGTCTGTATGAAATGAAACGAGAGGATGCAACAGTACTCACAACTCAGTTTTATGATAGAATAAAAATATTATTTATTTATATTTCATACAGAAAATGTAGAGCTCAAAATAACTTGACCCTCAACGTGAGAATAAACCTATAGAATGATCACATTATTTCATCTCGACGGTCACTCTCGTCGAAAACGTAGCGGTGGAAACTACATCATTGACAGCCTTAAAATATATGTCGGCAGTTTAAAATAGCCGAATGACAAAGAGCAGCTTCCACGTAGCAACGATGCCAAACGCGGCGCACGCGCAAGCAAACAGACGCAGCCACAAACGTAGGGCCAGGCGAGCCGCAGACACAGAAAACGTACTATACAGATAGTTAAGTTCCTACACTCATCATCCGGCGCACGCACGCGTACGCAACTCTCATTCACGTGGAATTCATCGGGAAAGAAATGGGACTCATGCTCGAGTGATTCTTACGGCCCTTTGCGACGAATAGATGCGTGTCAAGATCTGTAGCGTATCTAGCCTGGCGCCAGGGTACCACTCGGGTCACTGCTGGCCAGAATATGGCTTGAAGTCAAAGTCGTGGCATCCATGACACTTGTACGTGGTCACGTTTGATATTCCATTTAACACTATTCCAAACATACCTACTCCATGATTAATTATTGTGTGAGGCTAAAGTAAAATTAAGAACAAAGAAGAATAGCATTATAGCATACCAGTGGCGAAGAGTCCTTACAACTCATTTCCTATCGGCTTCCCTTTAGGAATTGGTTAGTGCATAGACCAACGTTTTTCCAACGTAATATTGCTGTAAAAAGGCTTGTTATTCAGTTAGGTCGAGCTCTTTCAGACATGACTATATTATATACCTATAGATTACAAGAGACGGTATGGATTTTTGTCTTGCAGCAATTTTTAGAGGGTATTTTTGGGACGGCTTCCCCTTTTAAAACTGTCACCCTTCGCCACTGTAGCATACCTATCCAAAGTTAGCTGATAGTAGTTCATATAATATCAATATTTAGCAAATTTCACATTTGATTGAGGAGCAAATCAACTAATGAAACGCTCGGTAGCAGTGCATACGTGCAATGCAATCGGTTTTATAAGTTGGATATTGGGTATATTAAGTACCATTTAGTAATTCAGTGGCAATTCATCACACAGGCATATACGTACTCCAACGTTGGGTAACATTTTTGGGAAAAGGCTGGGACCATGATGTGTGTATTAAGTTAATTTATGATATCTTACTCGTAATTCTGTAAATATGCTCATTTACTTATCTCGGGCTGTGACGAGGCGTATTGATATTAAATGATGAGCGAGCGTCATTTCTTCCCTAACATAAGATCTGAAGAGCAAGTTCGGATTTCTTAAGTCTTTGCTAAGCCGAGCGCGAACGTGTGTCACGGAGGCTTTATCTCCGAGAGAGGGCAGCACTGCACTGCACTTGACGCTAAAGTGATTTGGGAACAAAGAAAACGTTTATAGTCTTCATGCGTAGGTGCAGCCCTCATTGTCAGAGGACAATCGTTTAGTTGTTGGAGTTCAGAATTTGAAGGTGCGCAAACGCGCTTTGTGTCGCGTATAAAACTTGATCCTTCCGACAATCCAGCTCGGCGGCTGCGACGCAGAGCAATCGTATTGCGCCGGGCCGCGGCAGCCGCTCGCGTACAACACAAGGCACGCTGATATACGGCACACGAGAGACACGGGCCCGCGACAGTGTCGGGCGCGTGTTGAACAACTCGTGTCGTTCATTATAGCCGCCGGGCTCACGCTCGCGCACGCTATATCTCATTTTGTAGGCTGCACAACGCCTTGAAGTTCGAGGGGGATCGATGGAAAATATGTGTGCTCAAAATTGGTGCAATGTTTATATCAAATAATTTTTATGTTTTCCATAAAACTGGCGAATGCGAACAAAATAGTGCCTTTAATATAAGCGTCAAAAAAATTTAAATACCTTGGTGTATATTTTAATTCGTTCATATTTTAATTTTGTATTTATTTCGATTCGCCGTAGTCAAAATGATCTTAGTCAGCTAAGGACCTAGCGGCCTCTCCAACTAGTGGCGATTGCCAATTGGCTTTGCATATTCATCGTTGTGTCTAGAGAGGCAGGACTCACGATCCCAATCTATGCTCGGACGTTTCGGAGCCATTATTTTCTCTTTTTTTTTTTTTTTATTCAAATTTTTATTGAGGCTTCAGTTCACCGTGGTGACTATGCCAGCCTCGTAAGGTCACTCTTAAACACTAAATGACAAAACTTAACATATACTTAAATTAATCATGACTACGACAAACTACTATTTATTTAAATAAAAAGACAAAGAAGATCTAATTAGAATTAATCTGTATTTAACAAATTAATTCTAATCAGATCGTCTTAAAAATATATGTTTCATAAATATATACATTGAAATGGATTTCTTAGAGAGAGGTTGGCTGAGTATTATATTAATTTCTCCATTATAAATCTCTGAGCCAATGTAATGTGCCAGCCACCTCTCTCTAATATCAGCATATTCACTACATTCTACCAATATATGATACAAATCGTCTACTTTAGAATGACATATATTACAAAACGGTGATGGTCTTCTGCCTATTAAATGTAAAAACCTATTTGTTGGTACATGACCAGATCTAACTCTAAAGGCTAAAACTAACAGTTCTCTGGAAAGTCCAGCACCATCAAACCAAGGAACTCGTGGTATCTCCTTATTAATAGTTCTGTACCACAGACCCTTTTCCGCTGTACTGATTTCAAAATGGTTTTTCCATGAATTAAAACAATACCTCTTCATACTCGGGATAAGTTCTGTAAAATAGGGTTTACTCAAGATATCAATACCATCTGTAATGGCTTCTGTTGCAAGTCGATCAGCGACCTCATTGCCAGTAATACCTACGTGAGAAGTTATCCACTGAAGTTTAATATTTACAAATTTTTGCTGTAATTGGTGTATTATCTGAAGTGCTTCATAGGCTATTGGCATACCTCGAGTTCCCGAGACACACCGAGCAAGATGTTGGAGAGCACTCTTCGAATCCGACAAAATAACTACATTTCGACATGGCAAAGATAGTATATAAGATAGCGCCTCTGTAATCGCTGTCAGCTCCGCTCTCATAATACAGGCATCATTACACAACTTGAATTTCGAACTACTTTGTGTTTGAGAATCAAAAAATGCTGCTCCAACACCCTGCGAGTCCTTGGATCCATCAGTAAACACCATATAATATTCGTTGTACTGAGTAGCTAACATATTTACAATCAACATTCTTAAATTATTTACACTGGCTTTCCGTTTAGGTACATTTAAACAATTAATTTCGCAGTTAATACAATTCTTAATATCTATATTAGAAACCCAGGTACCAATACTGTACATCTCTAATTTAGGAGTTTTATGAACATCATTGTCTTTAAAATTTGATATGAATTTGATTTGTTATTAAAATCAAAGTGTCCACTTCTTGTTACACTTCACGAGACCCCAACGTAAATTACTCTACTCTATTCTCTACAATATGCCAAGAATTTAATAAAGCGTGTCCAATTAAGAAAATAAAACTGACAAATAAATCAAAATTTAACGAATGGGCTACACAAGGCATTAGGAAAAGTAGGGATCGGTTATACGATTTATATAAACAAAAATCACTCACCTCTGATCTAACGTTCCATAAATATGTAAGGAATTATTCCAAGTTATTCAAGGTGGTTTGTACCCATGCCAAATCTAAATTGATAAGTAATAAGATAGGTAATTCTAATAATAAAATAAAGGCTATATGGCAGGTAATTAACACCGAAACTGGCAACATAAAACAGCGCGATACCGAACTATTTATAAAAACAGACAAAGGTACTTTATCTGATAAGTTGGAAGTAGCCAACACATTCGAAAACTTCTTCACTAACATCCCGATAGAGATTACGAAAACCCTTGCCTCGTCCTGTACATTAGCTGAATCATTACTTAGAGATAATTTCCGTAAAGACGTGCCGAACCTTAAGTTCAAACATATTTGTATTAGTACAATTAAAAAAGCATTTAAAAGTCTTAATATAAAAAACACTGAAGACTTGTGGGGCATCTCTGTTAAGGTTATTGTAGATATTATTGATACTATTGCCCCTATACTTACAGATATATTCAACCAATGCTTAGATAGCGGTACTTTTCCGGATTTGATGAAACATAGTAAAGTAATTCCAATTTTCAAATCTGGCTGTAAGAATAATCCCTCCAATTATAGACCAATCTCTGTACTACCCGCAATAAGTAAAATTTTTGAAAAAATCATTCTTGACCAAATGTTAACACACTTTAATATAAACGGAGTATTACATAGTCAGCAGTTCGGCTTCACGAAGGGTAGGTCGACCACTGACGCAGGTGTGAAATTAGTCACACACATTTTAGAATCCTGGGAGGGGTCACAGGATGCAATTGGCGTCTTTTGTGATCTCTCCAAGGCTTTCGACTGCGTAGACCACGATACACTTATCCGTAAATTAAACCACTACGGAATTCGTGGACGAGCTGCTGATCTTGTTTTATCCTACCTATCTCAGAGGCAACAAAAAGTAAGTGTCAATGGTGTCATATCTGAGGGCTCTTTGGTTAAAATGGGTGTGCCTCAAGGCTCAATTCTTGGCCCTTTCTTGTTTCTGGCTTATATTAATGATCTCCCATATATAATGAGCGAAATATCGGATATAATACTATTTGCGGACGACACTTCCCTCATTTTTAAAATAAGTAGAAAAGATAGGGAAGTCTTACACATTAGAGATAGCCTAACTATACTCTCTAAATGGTTCGCAGCTAATAACTTATTACTAAATGCTAATAAAACAAAATGTTTAAAGTTCTCACTGCCAAATGTAGCTCATGTAGGCTTAAATTTAATGCTTGATGGAAATGAACTAAATATAATTAATGAAACCGTATTCTTAGGGATAACAATTGATTCCAAGTTGCAGTGGGGTCCTCACATCACAGCTCTGTCCAAAAGACTTAGTTCTGCGGCATTTGCAGTTAGAAAAATTAGACAGTTAACCGATACAGCTACGGCGAGATTAGTGTACTTCGCATATTTTCATAGCATTATGTCCTATGGCATTCTGTTGTGGGGATCAGCGGCTGATGTAGATTCGGTTTTTATATTGCAGAAGAGGGCGATCCGTGCGATCTATAACATGGGCCCACGCGAGTCTTTACGAGACTTTTTCAAAGACACCGATATTCTAACACTGCCATCACAGTACATTTTGGAGAATATTATGTTCGTCCGAAGAAACCTGCATATGTTTAATATCAATAGCGATATTCATAAAATTAATACTAGAAATAAGTACAAAATAGTGGTCCCTAAATTTAGATTGACCAAAACAAACAAATCATTTCTAGGTAACGGTGTACGCTTTTATAATAAACTCCCAAAAAGTATTACCGAGCTTACTGATAAAAAGTTTAAAACTCGTGTTAAGCTTGTCCTCATAAGGAAGGCCTATTACAGGATCAAAGACTATGTTGACGATAGAGATGTATGGAAGTGATTATCCTCTGCACATGCGGCTTCCCTGGTGACCCACTGCTTCCTGTCTTCACACACTAATTTTAACGCTTCCCTTGTACCTTTTTGGTACCTATTCTTAATTGGGTGACTGACTTGAGTGTTAAGTACGCACCTACTAGTATTGTATAATTATAATATTTTAGTGGTACTTATGATCTTTGCTGTTCTTTTTTTTATTTTTTTATTGTAATATTGTGTAAATTGAGGTCGAATTTTAGCCGGGGCCGCTCCTGCGGCCCCCACATTTGTTGTGTAGTACCTAAGCTTGATTTATGAAAAGAGTATCCATGGAGTTTCTTGCCGGTATCTTCTCCAGGACCAACCCACTTGGAACCGTGCGCCTAGAATCACGACGTTTTGAAAGTGCCTGCAAAGGCCCAGTTGAAATAAAAATCTTTGACTTTGACTTTGACTTTGACTTTAAATTTATTATAAATGTCTATTAAAATAGGGATTTTCTTGTTTCGCCAATAGCTGTCCTCACCACATAAGTCTGATAATTCTTTAAGCAAACACTCTGTTACGTTATTGGAGAATGAACTGACCCTCAACCAGTACCTGCAAGCTAACCACTGTCTTCTCTTACGACTAGGTTTATGTATGTTCGTTATTTTGTTCACCGATTTCTCGGAAATGGTTTAAGGCGACAAATTGAAAATGTAAGCGTCAGGAATCCAATTTTTTCTCAGCACTTACAAAATAATAGAAACTGATATTTATCATTGTATTTGACGCATTTTGGTATCACTTTTCATGATTGGTTATCATTTACATCAGAGAAAAAAATTATTAAGAACTGTTCAAATCATAGATTTAGAGGGAAGCGAAAATATTCTAAGTTCATGGTTCAAATAGAGATTTCCATTTTACAGGGACCGATACCGAAACGATACCGATTTAAGCCTCTAAATCTGTATAGATTAGTTCTAAACACACACTTAAATTGGAATTTATAAAATTAACGATAGTCTCTATTTTAAACGACAATACTATCTATGGTTTTGATGCATCACGCACAAGCTATCTTCCGCGCGTTTGTGTATGCAGCCGATTTCAGATTTATTGTTTCAACTACGTGGGATGGTTTAAATTGTATTCTGCTAAAGAAGACTCCGAGGTAGTTCCATAAAAAATGGTTAAGATCTGGTCATGGAGTACGAGATGGAGGAAGGGAACTCCTCAACGGATAACAGAAAAACATTCGCGACAAGCATTTTGTTATCGTCTGGGCTTGTGTAATTGTTTATTCCACCTTAAATGGGCAAATAAATAAATTTATAAAAAGTATGTACCGACTTCAGAAAACTAAAAAGAATAAAATAATTTTCATATAAATCTTAACAGCTTCTGAAGTCGGAGCCAATAATTCCTCAATGCACCTTAGCTTGGCACCGACTTCAAAGCTGTTATGATTTTTGAGAAAATTATTTTATTGGTTTTAATTTTTTCCATTAATTTTTCCTATCATCATGAGTTGAAAGAGTTCATATCTGGGATTCCTTAGCACGTGAGTATTATACTGAGGAATAGTTATCATAAAGTACTACGCTCAATAAAAGATTATTGTTCAGAATTCTTCACTTTTATTGGGGTTCTCTTCTTAGGAAGAGTGATTAAGGTTGATTTTCACGCGGTGGGTTTGGGATTGCAACTTAACCCAGCGAGGCGTAACGTCCAATCATTTTCAAAATGCTAATTCATCGTTAATGCAAATATAGTAGGGGCGGCAATTGCGCGGACATCGAGCGCGGGACCGTCGCCGTCACGTTGAGAGCGGACGTGGCGGGAATGCGAACAGATGCACATGTATTCACGGCGGAGCCCAGACACCCGCGGCAATCGCAAGAATTCGCGATGATGAAGGCTCGGCGGCGGAATATTGATAAGCGACATTCCTGCGACCGCGACGACGCGGCCCAATCTCTCGGACGTGGTTTGTGACGCTCGAGACATCATCCTTTCCTAGACCTCTTCCATAATACATATATAACTTTTGGTATGGCCGACACTATGGTAAAGCCTCTTTCTAGGTGCCTTTATGTATAAAGTTCTACAGATTCAAGTGTTTGGTTTCGCGGCGCGTGCGCAGATTTGTGACAGATGCTAATTGAGTTAGTACGGCGCTGAGCGTCGGCTCTTGGCAGCGGCGGCCGCGCGCTCCATGTAGGTCAGAGAAACATTGTGCTCGCGTGTCATTGCCACCGCCGCACGTGCCGGCCCACAGCCACCCTGCGCCTACAGGGACCTCAGTCTAGACCAGGCGCGAGCTCTACCACCCCTAATGTGCACATTTAAATTCCAAGTAAAAGCTGAGAACTAATGATATTGTATTGTAATGGGAAGAACTATGGTGTTTTGTCTAGACAAGGGACGTTGCCAAAAACTAGTCGTTCCCATCGCCGGGTGTACATACAGATTACAATTTTTGTAAGTATCATTGACTGCAGTGCGTGATTCATCAGTTTCTGTAAGTATCACAGATTACAATTTTTGTAAGTATCATTGACTGCAGAGCGTGATTCATCAGTTTATGATAGTGGAGCGATAAGTATTGAGCGAGTAGTACGTTAGTTGGCCGTTGGTCGGGGTTTCGAAACGCGCGCGTCCGCCAGACGGCGCGTGCTTCACACGTTATGCTCAGCGCTCGGGGTGACATGGCCACACCGCACCGCGGCTACGACACTAGCATGCTCCATGGGCAAACCAGAATATTTTGCAGAATAGAATAGAATAATAACAAATGAACTACGAATTATACAAATGAGGAAATAACACAGGTTCCACTCAAACTAGAACAATTTTCATAATTAACTTGCGAGTACTAGTTTAATGAAATTACTTTCTGCTCAAACACCTTCACATAAGTAGTTGGCATGTAGCAACTTGAGGGCGAAGAAAATCCAGTTGGAAGTTCGGAATTCATACCAACGCGGACTGCGCAGTTTGTGTGCGTTTATGACACTAACTCATCGTAGTAAAGTATAAATTAGTAGTAGTTGCGCGTTTTATTTGTAACAAAATGAAATGTGCATATGTCACTCAGAGATAGTATGGCTTTCTATTAGTGAAAGAATTTTTAGAATCGGTTCAGTAGTTCCAGAGATTACTCCCTATATATAAACAAACAAACTTTTATCTTTATAATATTATTAGCTTCCGGCAGTGGCTTTGCCCGCGTGATATCTTTATAAATTATAGCCTATGTTACTCAGTAATAATATAGCATTCAGCTAGTGAAAGAATTTTATAAATCGTTCGAGAAGTTTTTGTGTTAATCCATTACAAACAAACACACAAAAAATCAAATCTTTTCTCTTTATAAAATTAGTTTAGAATAGTATAGATTTATTTCCTTATAACATCAGTATGGGTAATTACACAAACTTACCCAAGAGTATGGCTCGACAGCATGACGTTAAAAACGACGAATTGAGACCGACCCTGCCTGACACCCCACTCGCTATAGGAAATGGGGCCGAAACTTTTTTGAAGGTACTTTAAAATCCGTGCAATACAGCTGCGTGTGGGCGCTAGTATAATATTAACCGATGCATCGCAAAGCAGAGCCATGAAATATATCTACTATACTAAAATTAAGTTGAGAATTGAAGAGTTTCTACGACATACTTTTTTTCTGCCAGTTTAAAACAAACTCTTCTCAAGTGCTGTGTAATGGCACAGTTTGGTAGGATCGCGAACACGCATTTCTTTGGCTAGCATTTGTTATTGAAGTGCAGTAGCATTGATTGTGATTTCACCTTTAGTTTATTGTAAAAAACATTAGTATTTATGCTCATGTCCGGTAAACATGCCTCATCATTTTAGTTGTAAGACCTTTAATTACATACACTTAATAACATTAACTTAATTTAGTATTAATGGCTAATCGCTGTACTAAATATGTAATAATAAATAAATAAATATTTTATTATTATTCTATTTTAATCCAACACCATTAAAAAAAAAAAAGTTTTAATTATAAGAAATATAGCATTGTTTTAAGTTTGCTAACTACATTTGTACCGCCATTGTTCTTGTATTTTATTAAATGGAACAGCACTAGTTCTTATGAAACAAGACAATCTATCTTGGTACAATAAAAAGTGAAATATTATTTTTATTCTTTATTTGAATACGTTAGAGCTTACTTTCTATATGTAAAAAAAAAGTGATAAAACGTCAAGTTTTGAAATATAATTACATTAAACATAAGATTAAACCAGATTAAACATGACTTACATAATAATATGTTCTGTTTCGATCTTTATGGTTTTGTCATGTAAGTGAACTCTGTATGTACCTAATTATGAGAATATTACTTCGTACAAGTAAAAATAATGTGTTTATTCCTTAGATTAGCGTAAGCGGGTTCTTCATCTGGGCCTACTGACTACTAATAAACTATAGATTTAGAATGTACGAAACCCGAAGTCTATGGAATAAACCTTAGTTGAAGAACCCGCTTACGCTAATCTAAGGAATAAACACATTATTAAAATTTATACTTGTACGAAGTATATAAATGTCCATGTATTTATAATAACATATTACGTTGACGACTCCTAGAAACGTCATCTCAATTCCTACGTGACTTGCTCTACTGACGTTTACATTTTGACTGTGTCTCATGGGATTTGGAGCGCTAGGTCGTGAGGAGATTATTTTTCTTGTACGTACCTATATGACACGTCGCTATACTTTAATAATACACGCCTAAATATTGTCACATTTTTTGTAACTTTCATTTCCATGATCGCCGTGTATTGATCAAAGGGAAGTCATTAGAACACAAGGATGCATTGTTACTTCAAAGTACAGGTACGTCCGTACCTTCATTGTCCTAAATATCCATAAACTTTATATAAAGCACATGGCGTTTTTATAAACATTCGAACACATGTTTTGGGTTCTGGTAAATACAAGTTGATGACTCTGAATTTATCCCGAGCAAGACGATGTAAACAGAGGTTGCGCGGAGTGGCTCACCCGCGGTGTACACTCGCGCTATATGCAACTATCGAGTCACTCCGCGTCTCCCGCTTCCACATCCACCGCCCGTCTGCCCCCCGCTAAACTGATACTGTGTGCACTCACGCACGCATACGCACAACGTCGCGTACGCTACTGCAAGACGAAAGTGGGTGGGCGAGGATGTGGGACGCCAAGTGGCTAGTTATAGTTAGCGGGGAGGCAGGCGCATGGGATGCGGTGGGACTGTGCGTTCGGTGCGTTACGGAGTGGTAGCGTGCGTCTCCCGCGCATCCTCACGTAAATGATGCAAATATAAAGTGCATAATAATAGATGCGGCGATCGGTGCGGGCGCAACGTAGCGACGTCCCACGCGTGTCCGTGTTCACACTAGTACACAAATATTACTGTTTAAGATCAGCGCTGCATTCTTACTAACTGTGTCAGTGTCTGCACCGACTAATATATTTTATTTAACATTTATTATTCTGATAGCCTAGCGGTTGAACGCTTGCCTTCCATTTAGGAGAGTCTGAGTTCAAACCCGGTAAATTACCTAATGTGCGGTTCAGTACCCTGACCGTAAGATTTTACAAAATTGTTTACGGAATGTGTTCTGCATGCCGACTGGCCTGCTCCGAGTTCTTCATCAATCGGAGGGTCCAAGTCGGTAAACAAGTCAACACTGCTCGGTTTCGAATTTATTTTTATAAAATGTGGGACAATAACATTATTATTATTGTTTTAATCATCCTGTACATAATTCGCGCCGTGAAATCTTCGGCTGCGAACGCTTCAGCCGAATAGTCAGTGTACCGGACCACTCTGTAGGTATGGATAAAGCAAAACTGTCAACTACCGATCGTAACAATTCATAATTATTAATAGTCATTATAAAAATAACAGATTTACTAATTCATGATTTAATTGTATCACGTCGTTTTAATACAAACAATATTTTTTTTTTTTATTTCTCGATAATCTCTCATTGATTACACGGTCAATAAACTTGAACAAATAGGACAAGAGCAAATGACCGACTATTTAGTCGACATTACAAAACGACAAATTATGTGATCGTCACATCGACGTACACAGCGGTCGAAAAGCCGACGGTTGACAAAAGAAAGCGAAGTGTTAACAGGGTGACAATATCTAATATATAGGTACCTTTATCACAAACTAATTACATCAACATAACAACAACAACAACAACTGGGACTCACTATACACATTGTGCAAATGCAGCAATACAATTTTAATTTGAACCGTCAATTTGTACTAATTTTAATAAATAACATAATTTAGTAGGTATGAGTCAAGTTTGTTAGTCAAAAACAATCCGATCTAGCAGTATCCACACTGAAATAGCGTAACGGCTAGAAATAAACAATTTATTGCTATTTAGGTACAACCGAATAACTTGGTTCGGATGGAACCTACAAAGTCGTTTTTTCCGTGCAGCACTTGTCTTGGTTTTCTTAAAGGTTCCGCAGTTAGAGTCCAACTTGTAAATCCTCCGCCTCCCCTCGGTGCCGAAGCCTTGCACAACGATGCTTGGCCAAGGGATCCCTATTAATCTTTTTTTTTTCTACGAGTATCATAAGAAACTGACGACTCGCTCATTAGCAAGATGTCGACTCTCAGGATTTATGCATCATAGTAACGGAATACAAAGAGAAGTTGAAATGGTGCCTCTAATATTAAATGTGATCGAAAATTTTATATCTTATCTACGAAATATAGAGCAACATATTGCAAGTTGTAAAAAACATAAATTTCTGAATCAAGAGATTTAACTGCATATGAGTATTTAGAGTATTTACCCTGGTCTTGATTACGACTCTCGTCCGATGTCCGTCGGAACCAAGAGTAGTCGTCGAGAGCTCGTGTCCGCTAAGCCGCAGCCTAAAGCCATGTTATGATAATATAATCAACCAAATACGTATTTGTACAGATGAGTACGCCCAGTATGGGTCGACGACACAATAATGATAGCAGCCAACACTTAATTGGCACCGGATCGATGAACCTGGCATAGAATTGGAAGGCTTACTCCGCGCCGAGGACCGACGGCGACGCGGGCGCTCTCAAGCGGGAACCAACACATTGCTAATGATGAACCCTTCGCGGACGCGCAGCTCTTAGTTCCCACATCCATGAATTACATCTAGTGTTTAGTTAAGTTGTGTTGCATTTCAATTGTGCTCGATCCACATTACTGAGACAATAATAACTGTTTTACTACTGTTTTAGAACTGAGACAATAATAACTGTTTTACTTAGTTTCGGAATCACATCCCCCAACAATACACACTTACGTTATTTCTACTATCACAAAGTTAGTAATTGTGAATCGCGTTCGTTGCATGGGTTCGTTCTGTAATTGATCGTGAAACAGTATAACATTGTGGGCATGTGGACGCAGACGGCGATTTGTCGCATCAATACCGAAGTCTTTCAAAATATATTGATGTTCTGACTGCAGTTGAACGGTTGCCAGCGAGGGTTCTGTTTTATCGATAGAGGTGCGACGCGAGCGGCGACGACTCCGGAGCCAGGGGAGCCAGCCGAGCGGAGGGTCCAGCCGGCGCATGACGAGGCACGCGCTTGGCTGCGTCATGACGGTGACGTCATCGCACGAAGCGGTGACGCAGGTGACCATGCGCCTAT
This sequence comes from Allophyes oxyacanthae, assembly GCA_932294325.1. Classification (NCBI taxonomy): domain Eukaryota; kingdom Metazoa; phylum Arthropoda; class Insecta; order Lepidoptera; family Noctuidae; genus Allophyes; species Allophyes oxyacanthae. Next base: position 214,750 of record OW028609.1, read on the forward strand.
ACCCACAGGTATACGAATGCTATATCACAAGGATTTCTATGATATTATGCTCAAAAGAATGGTAATGCTGCTCATTTACCACGTCCCAGATGGTGGGAGTTTTAAATACATATGTTCTTTCAATGTATAAAATGCGACGAAATCCTGTTTCGTCTACCACTTTTTCATGGTAATCCTAAATGTGCAAAATCCATTGAGGAAGACGTTTTTGTGGATATGCAGCCGATTTGAGATTAATTGTTTACACATAGAGGCGCTTACCTACGATGAGCCCTGAAAAGGCTCGATAATATCATCGAGGTGCTCAGCCAATAGTTTCCAACGACTACCGACTACACGATTCATTGCCTTATTGCACATTGCTAATAGTTTATATAATATATAGAACCATTGCTGCAATACACATGGGTAATAATTGTCATACTACGTAAGTACGTACACTACGTACCATAAATTCTAAACTTATGCCGTTACATTATATTCACAACAGGCAGCCATTACCTACATTTGGAATTCGTAAACTTCAAATTACGGACCGAATTGAATAAAAATAAATAAAGTTATTTTGGTCGTTGTCGCGGCCTTTGCCCTGGTTCAAGACCCTACTGTTGCTGGGTTTTGGGTGAAGTTGTTCGATGTTATAAGGTTCTGCAACATATAGGGTAAGTTAAAATATAGAAGCCTGTACTTGAGAAAACAAGAGGTCTGCTCAGAAGACCCAAATAGCCGCAAAAGTGACAATGTTTAAAGATCAATAACAAAGCAATATAAATAAGTCTCCATAAAAATCCTAATCTCAAGAAAAAGTGTGCGGTCGTAAGAATCTGAATCGTAGGTCGAGCCTTAATCCACATAATCCATGTAGGTCAACCGGCCGGGCGCGGCGGCGGCGGCGGCGGCCGGCAGCGGGCCGCATCAGCCGGATGATATTTGACAATCGTAACAAGGGCCACCGGTGATCCACTGTGCCCACTAAATGAAAGCCGTGGCGATAAACACACACCCGCGGATAAAACTGACGGAGCAAACTACAGTTACTGCGATATACCTTCGAGCGACGATAAAATGAAGTCTTTTTTTTATTATTTTCAACTAAATTTTTCCTAAAACTCGTATGAAACTTTTATGCTTGCTGTTCAAACTGTCCGTTCGTTTTGTTTGGTTTGTATTCCTCGTTTTAGTTTTCATTCGTTTCCCTGCACAATGGGCGCCCATTTTCATTTAGTAGCTAAACCGTCGATATTCTGTAGTTGACACGGAAGTATTTATTGGCATATTGTACTGTATATGTACTATTGGTAAATATATTGTATTATTGTGTTGGTATATAATCATGTCTGTATTGTAGCCATCGCGAACGATAACAAATTAAGGTGATTAAGTACCTATCTACGAAAAACTTGTAGTGCTAATCAGTAGGTATGCAATCTATCATTGATAAAAGAGGAGCGTTGGAGAAAGCAGGTCACCAGTTTATGAGTGCGCAGTAAGGTGCGATGTCCCCGAAGACGGCGCCACCCGCCCGACCGACCCTCCTTAGGCCGGCCGCACATGACGTCAGATTTCGCTTCAGGTTCCCCGACGCGGTTATCGTTCAGGGCACCCGAAGGCGTCAACTCCATAAATCAGAACAGTGTGCCCTACGCTCTCGATTGTACCCGTAGATGGTAATCAGAGTGCACGGGTGGTGCGTCCGATGGTCAGGTCGACCTGAACAATCAAAAATGACCGAATCGAAGGCGCACTCGCTTTCCCTATACATTTTCTATGTAACAGCGCACACGTTGGATTTGCCCGTTCAGTTTTTATTCAGAGTCAGTGGTCTCGAACCTACTGATATGGGGACTGTCCTACCGAAATTCCGAAACCTAACGATATTTCCATGATTTCTAAGAATACAAGGACAGCGAACGTACAGCAGCGAAATAGGGTATCTTATACCGAGTCAATCACAGGTTTATTACTTACAAAACGACAATTAAATGAGGTAGGTAATTGTTACGACTTCGAAATTAGTTCAAAAAAGACTGAGACTATGACCAAAGAATATTGGTACGACGATCCTAAATATCATCAAATATAATTAGATTTTTTGTGTAAGTATTTGATATTAGATTTTTTTTGTTAAATATACCTTATGTTCCAATGATTATATTGTTTGTTGTTATTTCAGGTTTAATTATGTTTTACTAGGATTCACAAGTGTTTATTCACTCATATAATTTCAAAGTTTTGTGTAAATAAAACTATTCAACTCTACTCACACGACGTGTCGTGACGAGCTCTGGCGCCGACCGGAGATTGGAGAGCGTAGAAACCGAATGCAATCCACCGGACGTCTGCGGGGCTCAGCCGATCAAAAAACCGAATTGGAGACTCCGATCAGATACCTGACATATGCGGCCAGCCTTAACGAACCAAATACATTGTTATTACCCCAAGAACGAAGACAAAAGATAGGGCGACCCCTCGTTGTGGCCACACTGCTGCTATCAGCGGATTTTTTAAGTGAAGTGCGTGTTACCTCTGTGCAATGAATGCGATTTTCCATAACCATTATACAAAGGCTTTATTTCTCTGGAAATTCTCCCGTTTAGTTACAATTTAATAGTGAGTTAAAGCCAGTTTCTTCATTGAAAGTAACAGCGAAATTAAACCTAAATTATGAGACTTATCAATTTAATAATCTGACCGTCAAAAACCCCCGACTCCAACTAGAAAAAGAGCTATAACTTTTGAACAGCTGAACAGATTTTCAGGAAACATAGCTAATATGATACCCGATTAAACTAGCTTTCAATTAAAAACTGCTTTGTAATCGGTCCATCCGTTTTAGAGCTACGATGCCACAGACAGATACATAGATGCACATATCCACAGATACCATATAGTAGGTACCAAAACTAAAAACAAGTTATAAAAAATACTCCAAGGTGGTGCTCATACAATTATACATGCCCTGCTGAATATGGAGCATCTCATGTGTGCATGCATGGCCATGAAAAACTTCGCATTGACATTGGTAATCACAGTACTTATGTTGTCTGCGTATGAGAGGATGCTACTACCGACCCTCTTAGAATAATTCCAGTCACGTCACAATAAATAATCGTCGAAATGTTACAGCTCAGTGCAATTTGATATAATTATTATATTCTTCAAAATACAACCCGTAGTTTCAGGAAGTATTTTAGTAAGTTACAGTATACTTGAATGGAAATAAATGTTATTTGAGTGTTTACCGGTATTTGTAAGTTGTAAGTACAGAAAACTGCAACATTTCGTAATAGCCACTAGGAGCAGCCCAAGGAGCTCAGTCATGCTTTAAATACAAAGAACTTCTGCATTGAATTCATGAATACAAACTTATTTCTCGTTTTCAGTACTACCTAATATAAGTTTTTCAGAATGCGCGCAATGACTAGAACCCTGATTCTAGAGACGTACCTAAAACAACCATCATTTATGGTTATATATAAAAATAATAGTTGAATTATTTTACTGTCGAAATGTATTGTTACTGATTGAATATAATTTATGGTTACTGATAACCATCACCCCACTGCTGGACAAAGCCTCCTCTCATGATTTGCAGACCATCGGTGTAGAAATTGATATATTTTATGAATATTGGTTAGCCCGTATAAATTGTTTTGTTTGCGACTATTTTGAAACATAGTACCTTCTAAGTAGCGTACAGTGCACACAAGAACTTAAATAAAAATTTATCGGCCGTGTAAGATCTGTACGAATGTAAGCAAGAGCGAGAGTTACTAAAAAACGTACGGCACAAAAGAACTCAATACAGTTTATTGTTGTAGGTACCTAGTTGTTAGTTTTAGTGTGCCTTCTGAGGTCTTGGTAGGGGATACGGGGTCGCGGAGCGCCTCCCGCGGTCGAGGCGAAGGCCACAGCACACACGCGCGCTCGCACGCACACGCGCACGGCGCGTCGCGACGCTGCCGGTAGCCAAAGCCGGCCCGCGCCGCGCCGTTTACCGACACACACCACTTTGTTTGTGACTTACATAATTCAGCCACTTTCGGCTACATACGACCAGATTCGACCACTTTCGACCAGACCCATGCGTTTCCACGTCATCAACAATGACTGAGCGCGACACACATATTAGCTAGGTATTGTCTTATTGATAAATCACGGACAGCTAACAATGAAAGATTCTAAACTGTCTCATACTCGTAACAAGACAATGTGCAGTCATCTCATTTTATATTAAACATGGAATCGTTTTGTAAGCTTGAATGACTCCGACACGATTTATAAAAATAAAACGTGAGAAAAATAATTTTCTTCTTTATATATATTGTAACCTTCAGTTTGAAGGATACATATTACTTCGTTATTTAGAGATTTCGTGTAACCTTGGAGCTTAATCAAACATGACACAGTTTATACTTCAGTGAATAATAATATAACCTGCATTGGCAGCGGTCGTTGGTCAGCGGCGTTGGGATGGTTGGGGCAGCAAGGATGCTGTGGTTGAACTCGCCCGGAACAGCCCGGATAATAAGATCCATTCACCGGCTCCCGGCGCGCGCGGCCATTGTTCGGTGACCCAGCCTGATTAGGCCAGGGCTAACTGAGTCTTCTCAACATGAGCAAGGTAGTGTACCAAACCTAATTATTACTTTAGAGGTAGCACAAGGTATGCATGTACTTAAACTGAAACAGCAACGAAAGATAATATTTGAAATGGGATTTCCAACTATGGATTAATTTAGCTTTCGATGCAAAATATGAAGGCGAGGAGTTCTTCGCTAAGTACCTGAATGAAGTTATTAGAAAATGTAATCAAAATTACTACCAAGTTCTTATGAAAAAAGGTCCAAAAAAAGATCAAAGGTAAGAATGGCGTTCTTATGCATTTGAAGCACGACATAGCAACTTGAGAACGCTAAGATGTTTATAAGAATCCGGAGAACAGATTTCCGATGGCACAAGTTTCACATAACTTTAAGAGAATGACATTCCTAGATCGGAAACTCACAAGGTTCAAGAACAATTCCAGGAGGCGTCTCCTTTTGATTGCAGTTTTTGTAGATATCTCGACGCTGGCAGCCATCGCTCCCCATGCCAGCCCCGCTCGTGAACACGCGCCTCATTCCACGACGTAGCTCCTTTTCTTTATGTGCAAACTTAAACAACATTGCCATCCATTCCCATGCCCATGTAGTTCAAACATAAACTATTTATAAGATGGCGGATATTTTCACCAGTAAAACAAATTAATATGTAACGAGATAAGATTATGCATATTTTATTATGGACAATGGTGAAATACAAATATTATTAGTAGCTATCCCTTAAAATTTAGCCGTGTATCACGTAACAACTTTAAAATATTTTAATTGTGTGTGTCATAGTATCATAGTAATAGTAGTAGTATTACACGGCGAAATTAAAGTGTCTTGCAAGTACCAAGCGAATATTTATTTCGCCGCTGTACAGCCAATAAATAAGATAATGAAGATATGATGATATGTTCAGATAATAAATATTCATGAATTTATGTATGTACATACATAAATTCATGAATATTTATTATCTCTGACGAGTTTCGGGCTAAGTAGTTTCAATTAGTTCTGAATCACTTTGGTTTTGCACATAATAAATAGCAGTTAAAGAGACAGGTTACTTTTAATCCACCGCCAATTAGCGGAGTTATAGCCCTAATTCCCTATTTACGATATCAAAAGAAACTAAAACCTCCATCGATTTGCTTTTACTCCCCGATTCGTGTGCAAGACGAACGGTCTAAAGATGTCAACATGTTTAACTCGCCTTTATAACAATCCCTGCCAAAAATTCCATAGAGTTTTTAACGTAATGATCAACTGTTCTGTTGTTAGGCTAGATCACGGAGGAGACAAAGAAGGGCTAGATCTATAAAATCAAGTGCAGGAAAGTATTGAGTCGTAGTAAATTAACAGCTGTCACGACAATACATTAGTAGTGTTAGCTGTGAGCGGAGCGGAGCGGGGCGGGTTGCATTATGGATGAAGTGCCCCAGGACGCCACGACGCGACGCGGCGACGACGGCAGCCGACCCGGCGCCGGCAACGAGCTAATGCACTTTATTTTATCATCCGAGTACCCAAAGTAAAAGTACAAAACAAGAGCTAGGTGCAAAAGTCCTGCGCGCGATAACATGTACAACCTTACGACTCCTACAGTTCCATACAAATAATTCTATATTACTCGACTAACTAACTAACTTAATTTGCGAGACTCTGTATATTTTATAATTTAGTTTTTTATGTGTACAAATAAAGTTTTTATTTATTATTATTACTAGTATGGAACAGCACATTAATTTGTACAGTCCGTTAAGCCTAACAATCATAGTGACAGTGTATGTGTGGTGTTTCATCGCGTTTTTTCAGCACCGGGGCTTCTGTTCAATATCTTGTATAAGTCGTAGCAGACAGTCTCTCCTTAACAAAACGAATGCAATTGTACGGGAAACTTGCAGCGACATCTACGAAATTAAATCTACGATGCTGATACGAGGGGCCACCGCACCAATAGAAGCTGTGACGAGTGGCGCGAGATTGATCCTGAACGATTACTGTGAATTAAATGTACTACCAGTGAGATTCGTACTGAAACATGGTCTCGGAATATTACATGCGGTACCTGGTCATCAGACCATTACAGTAGCGCTGGGAAATGGGTACAGCAGCAGCAAGTGGCTGACATCTATGCTTGGTCACTGTACTGGCGAGTTCTAAGTGATGGCATTTACTGAGCGAAGCTGTGAGCCAAAATACCCATGCAGTAGAGATACAGCAAAGCGGCGTCGCAGAGCACGAACCAAATTACTGGTAAATCTGGAAATCAAGGGTTTGCCCAGCAGTGAGATGTGATAGGTCAGTAGTAACTATAACTGAACGACAGAAATCTTAAACGGTACCTAAATGGGGACGAATCTGAACTAAGTTAGACCGCACTGAGGGGATCAGAACTTCAGAAGTTGAAAATTAATTTTATATGTAAGAAATACGAGGAGATAACTTTAAATTAAACTTTCTAGCTGATCTCCGCGAAGTTAACATTTCATCATATCGCGAGAAAAATTGTGTTAACAAAGATTCATAAAAAAGCGGCTTACATTGGATAGACCAGGGGATCCCAATTGTTTCTCAGGGAATCTACGAGGATATGGACGTAATGTTAATTATATCGGCACACAAACTCTCGAGAGGGCTTCACGCTATTTTCAGTCACGGTTTAAGCAGAAGACACGGAAGTCGCATGCTTGTGAACATCCCAAGAATATTTCTATAAATACTATAGTATTGAAACATAATATATGCGGGTTCAGCGCATGACAGACGACGCTAAATATACGCATTTCTGTCAACAGGGCGCGTGCTAATGCGAACAGAACTTTCCACAGTTCGAACACTTCATGAAGGTTCAATTACACCACGACGGCTGAGCACCGAGGCACCGTTGTCGGAGCTCGCGGTCATGTGTAGGTTCGGTGTCCAATATATGTAGATGCGGTCGAACTCATTACCCGACTAGAGGACAATCGTACCTTCAGTAAGGTACGTCCGTAAACAAACGCGTACAAGTCGGTTAGATTGGTTCCATAAGTTCCCCCGTGGATAGGTCCGACCTAATATTATGTAGGACAGACCTGAAGCAGCCAACAGACGCTTCATGAGTCAATGAATTGTATTAATTTGACAATTTCATTCATTCCTATATATTCAGAGCGTTGAGACTTTATTCAGTTTACGTTTGCTGAGTGACGGAGTGACGTCTACTCCCTTTGGTCTATGATAAAGTTATTCTATTTGTGTAGCCGTCAGCGGTGGTGCGCGGCATGTGTCGCGTCGTCGCACGCGCCTCTAACGCTACGTTTCGTCATGCCTCGGCCACACTTTGGCTCTACTTTTGAGAGCAAGGTTGGCGCGAATGGACATTTATTGAATCCAAGTAGTCACCACACATTGGCTCCAATACGTTTCGATTGCTCTCGTGCATACCCCTTTCATTCTGCTCGTCTTTAATCTTGTCATAAATTGACACGTCGCAAGTCGACGTTGGGTATTGGACGATGGTTGGACTCAATCTTTACATCAATGTTAAACTGCGTTGAATACCGAACCACACATTAGAGTTTTGGCTCCAAAACATTATATTGGTGCAAAAGGACCCAATGTGTGGCGCCGGCATCACAGCGGCTTTTGACTAGATCACGCTAAATCGGTCATTTGTGATACACATACGACTTGCACCTGGCGATGCACACAATCGGACACAATTACACTCGCAATCAAAACGCAGGAACAATATTGTCATTTCTATCAAAAGCGGGAAATGGTATGGTTCACTTGTAAATCAAATAAGCTGACCACAGATTGCTCCGAGGACCACACAACACAAACGAACGCAGCAATTTCACCGAGCAAGTACAATATTTAGTAAATCTCGCTTGCCGTTTCAGGTGTACCATAATTTAATAATTTTAATGTAACTTGAAATCCAAAAAGTAGTGTGTGTAGTCATCAGAATACTTACGTTACGTAGTTTGTTTGTTATACTAGGAATTTACAAAATTAACATGTCACTCGTAATTCACACGTAGGTACACCATGTCATGTATGATAGTTTAGTGCTTTCATGGCTCGAAGTAAGACGGAACAAAAGCCTTGGACGGCGCTAACAAGCGGATCATCATCATTTCATTACCATCATTGATCTCACCCTGGGGTTCAATTGAAGGAAGATAATTTAATGAGTTAAGACAAGCTTGAGACACCGATATAGCTTGCTGGATAAGCAAATCAAAGTGACAATGGAGCGGCCATCATGGTTGACCACGTGGAAGGCCGGCCGAGTTCAACGTAGTCTCCAGCCAGTTGGACATTACCTAACTTGAAGAAGGAATGGGAAAGTGGGAGATGGAGAACTAAGTGTTTTGGCGCTATTTGGGAGCCTATGTCCAGCAGTGGACAGCGATAGACTAAGTTACACTATCCTATTCGGTTTTTGTTGCAGAAACTGTTTAGTATTATTATTTATTATTAGTATTGATTTTTTATTTGAACAATTATATTATAGTCACCATAATATCGTGGCGACGTTGCATTGACAGCAAGACGTCGGCGAAGCCGGAGTAGGTGACTGCAACCTGACGCGAGGACACCGCGCCCGCGACGGCACCGCAACTACGACGCGACCAGAGCCGCCGCCGCCGGCAACAACGACGGTGTCGTGACGATGACGTAAGAAACCAACTTCATTAACTAATTCATAGCAAATAAGATTCATGACTCGTGGCCCCCTATTGCTAATACCATTTTATAGTTTTATCTGATTGTCCAAATCTTCCATTTTAGTCACATTGAAGAGTTTCCTCCGTGGTCAAAATTAAGTATTGGTAACATTAGCTAAGGTTATGTACCTCTAACTATTAATTTCCTACAACCTAAGTGTAACTTACACATAAAAATGCCTTTTATTCGGGCTTTACAAAGAAGATATTCCACAACGTTGTAATAATTACCTACTCGTGAGGAATCATCAGTCGTGGAGGCTGTGTTTCCTTGCACCCCAATATCAACCAAACCTTTTTTCAGACAATAGAAAATAATCCTTCAGATAGGTAACTAACTATTCGGTGCTCTAAAGAATATCTCTGTAACCTCAGCCTATCGCTATCCACAGCTGGTCATTAGACCTCAGTGAGGCCACCTCGCCCAAGTTCGCCGAGTGGTTTCACTCAGTCCTATCGCATCTAGCGCACAACTGCGTGGAAAGAGTTCTAAAGCTAGCTAGAATTAGTAGATCAATTTCAAAACAAGTAGTTACGATAGAGATTATAATTATTCCAGGTTCATTCTAATCTTATTTCGGAACGAAAAAGATAACCGCTTCACACTACTAGTACTGCTGGCACTGGTAGGTACGCCCTGTGAGATGAGCGTGTAAATGTTTTGTCTTAAATTAATGTAGCTACCTAATTGGCGTGCGGCCGATTTAAGCACAGTAAAATAAATAAATAAAAATCAACTGAAACCGTGTTACGACGCCGACGACGGCCGGCTCAGCGACGCGGAAGTAAATCATGTGCGACGCCTGCACATCACTGCGCATGCATATTGTGTCGCGGCGACATCGCACAAGTCTCGCACCGCACCGCACGGCATCGCAGCGCGCTCGTCACGGAACTCGCTTTTATTTATAAAAACCCCTGAAACCCTCGTGAGTGTAACTATTCAATGGCCCGTTTAATTCGCCTGTTACGCGAAACGCATAGGTATTTGTTTGCAGAATAAAATATTTAGATACTGTTCCTGCGCGGGATTAACGTTTATAGGTTCATAGCGTAGCATTGTGTTAATGGCGGCCGCTTTGGTGAGTGTGACCGAGGCATGTGACTTTTATATTTAAACAAATATAAGCGCAGGCGGCAACGCTTCCGCGCCGGTCGTTTAGCTTTCATGATGAGACCGCCGAGACTCGCTCCGTGCTCAATATGTGTTCGTCTGCGGGCTGGCGGGTACTCGCACAACTAATATCTGCGCTCAGCCGCTCCATATCAAACTTTCCACGTGAAATGTAACTGCGTATAGGATGTTATGATATACCTGCTAAATCATATTTTATATTAGATCTTATCGAAGCTTCAAGCGATACACGCCGGAAATATAGATTGGTTGCGCCGCGCAAACATTTTGAACAATACGTTTGTATTGCGCGAATAATCTAAGAGCGGAAATAATATATCGGTCTCGGTTTAATTTAAAAACTTGACAAGTTTACAGGTGCGCTGAAAAAGGCCCAGTGGTGAGACTGTTGCGACACGGCATGCGCAGCGGTGCGGCATGTCATGCGGCGCCACACAACTACATCTGTCACACTGTGTGCACCTATAATGGACGAATTATGGCAGATTATTGAATGAAAGTCATCGCCCGCTGCTCCACTGCCCCGCAATGTAAACCGTACAACACGTCACCTGCGACTGGAATACAGAGAGGTACGATAAGTGATGACGACGCAAAATATGTTTTTATCATTTTCGATCACCAACCGGAAGAGTCGTGAATAACATTTCAACTGATAAAACCTCCTCACCTGATATCTATGCTAAACTTGACAGAATTTAGTAATAATTGATGCGAAATACCTTTATCGTAGCACATTCGCCTCTCACGCTTCTGTGCATACTACTTTAACTTCGATCCGTTCGCACCAATTATATTATTATTTATATACACGGTGACACTAAAGTCGGGACTTGTGTTTAAACACATGTCCCGACATTACAGTCACGGGTGTCATAATAATAGCAATTTTTATGTCACTATGCGAAACTTGGTAGTTCATACACTCAAGCGTCGACACCAAGTGTTAGTGTAAAGTGTCGCCCTGTATACTTACCTTAACAATTAAAATAATTATTCTAGCAGCGAGTCCGTCACTCCCCTATCGCGCCTAAATCGCGCCACTGCACTGGTCGCACACCAAAGATTTTAACCGTTTTGCTTCTAAATAGAATAAAACCAAGCACAGCCCCAGATTTAAAATTACAATTTCGCACTTGAATAGATACAGAACAATTTTTATTTTTAAACAAATGGAGGTATAATGAGCTTCCAATCCAATACCTGGCGCTGAAAACGCATAGTTGGTTTAGTTAGCAATTCTTGGGGACAGAGTAAGGGATATCTCATTTACATAAAATTATATTGAACTTTGGAAGCGCTTTTCTCTATATTATTCTACAAGTATCTGTACAGCTATAGGTACCTACATAGGTTCCTATGTTTGAGCTCGACGCAGCTTTTGATATCAAAATTCAAATAAAACGTATTATTATTCATTTTTGACAATTCAATGAAAAAAATATGGATGAAGAATAAGGGTTGATTCAAAAGGTGAATGAAGAAAAATGTAATACGATTTATTTTAATTTTGATATCAAAAGCTGCGTCGAGCACAAACAGCCTACCACTCGATACCACCCATATCAAATCAAGTCATTTATTATTCGAACTGAACTATAAATAGTGCTTCTTGAAAGTATTTTTTTTAAGAACAACTCATTTGCCCGCCCTTGACCGCTTCGAATCCCAAGTGTTTTCGCGTAAAGAGATGAAACGGCCTAAGGGCCACAACACATAGCTACTTTTTGAAGCAGGATCGCGCGTTTTAGCGTCCAAAGGCTGCCTTTTGCTTAAAAAAAAAAAGAATAACGAACATGAAAACGGGCGATCTGTTACTAAAGGTAGGTAGTTAGTGTGCTATGGCCCTAACAAACTCCCCAGCCACACATCGTAATAAGTTAAACGACCACATAAGATGGTAAGTCCTACTTATCCTATCCTTATTATTTAAATACAATTTACTTCACACTTTCCTTTTAAATTAAAATCATAACGGAAAATCGTATTAGTATCGTATCTACAATTACCGACTCTGATTAGAAATTAGATACAATACAACACTAGGCGCTGATTCGCTATTATTTTGTTCTAAAATAATCCCAAAAGTTGAATTATTATATTCAAAATTTTAACGATTATAGGCTTTATAATAACGTGTCATACATAATCATAACGATACTTTATACAAAAAATATACAATCCAAAACGAGATCTAAACATAGGACCTATCGCTAGACAGGTAACTGTAACACTCATTCTCAGGCAGAATGTTCGTCGGCGGAAAGCAAGCGCTAATGCAAGACAAGTGCAAAGCTGGTGACGTCACAGCCGTGAAAACTGACGCCTTCGCGCTAAACCGTGGTCGCGCCGATGCAGGCGGCTCGCGAGGACACGCGGCGCTGACACCGCGCTACTGTCGCCATCACGTGACACGTCATGAAGTTCCACAAATCTCAAATGTCGTGTTACCACACAAAGCCGGGACCACCCACAGCTCGACCCACTTTGATGCATATTGACTGCTCAAGTGCTCACCGAGCAGAAATCAGTGATAATAACAATAGTTTACAAGATTTTTATACCCCAGCTGAAAGTTGTTAATTATTATTTTGGATAGAGTTCTCCAGATAAATTTATCGATTTTACAATGAGTTTTTTTTTTTCTTTTTAAATGATCTATTCCATTTCTACTTCATTTACCAATCACACCCAACTTTTTTCCTACGGTAAAAGAATATCACCCAGTATACAATATATACCTTTCTAGTGTCGATCCAATTATGGGGTTATTGTACTCATCATTATGAACAACTACTACTATGGAACCAACACTGCAATCGCGAAATAAAAACACCTGTTCCATACAAATAATTCAATATTACTCGACTAATGTATGGAACAACTGATTTTGTTTTTTCATTACATAGTGTAATAAGCCATTTCTTAATCTTTGATTGAAGTTCTTCAGCGAAAGCGGATATTTCATTTTAGAGATGAACCGAAAGGAAATCTTATTGCCGTCCTGCAAATGCAGGACATGTAATGTAATAGAATGTAGGACATCTTACAGGATCAATCACGCAAGTAATTGTTCGTTTATTGCAATCATATGGGGTAGAGACGCGTTGTTTTGTAATCTCCTGAATAATAAAAAGTTATCTTACAGTAAGAACTTGACATAACTCGAACAGCGACCTCGTGGGGAGTCGGTACAGCCTGAATGACATTATTTAAAACAAGGATCGTTGTGCTCCACATTTCCCGATACAATAACTAATGACCGATTGAGCGAATGCATATTTTAAAACAGTGAAATTCAAATACTAAGTTTCAGTCCGATCGGTTCATTAACCTTTGAGATATCGCTGGTTAAACTAGTCAATCGGGAACAGAACGTAACCGTAAGTTTTGGAGTGTAAAGGGCCATTTTATATGAGCCGTCCTATAAAGTGTTAAACTTGTATAAAAGTTGACGTTATCGACAATTTATCAGGCAGGCAGTGGACGCGCGCAAAACAGTCCCGATGGGCCGCGGCGCGGGCGGTGCGGGCCGCGGGAGGGGGCGGGGAGGCTGTTAGTCTCCGTATTAAACCTAAATCACCCACTTTTGTATAATTGGGGCAACGTTTACTAGTCAAAAATAAAAATAAAATAAATAAATATAATTGTCACATTGAACGACAGATCCTGGAATTATATAGACGTGTCCTCGAAAGCTTTCGCGGTCAAACGTGCAAGGAATGCAATGAACCACCCGTTCATGAAATGCATGTAGTGCGAGCGGCCCTCGGTGACCCAGCAGCCTCCCGGGCGCGGATTCACAGGGCTTTAAAGGGATTCTGTGAGGGGAACGGGACAGGGTGTGCCATCACCAACCCGACTCTCTAGCGTAGTTATTAGTACGATTGTTCGTCTGATCAGATATAAATAATTTCACCTATAATTAGATAAATATCTGTAATAAAACTTCAACCCTTGAAATCTACTTTATCCTTCATTAAACGGCATAAAAAGTCATCCAAGAAAAGAAACGCAAAACCGTGACGACGGTATTGTAAGAACCGGGACACCGGAGCTTTTTCTCAATTAGATCCTGTCGTTGAGGACAAGCTTGTAAACAGAGCACTGTCAAGAAAATTAAAAGACGTTGACGACATCGTTAGTAGGTAAAGGATGTTTGCTTTCTGCCGTCCTACCAATAGACGAATGGTTCCAGCGCTGGCCCACCGTCATCTTACAGCCCCTCGGACAAACATCCAAGTCTGTTGTCTAAAGTTTACCAAATATTTAATAACGGTTCCTACTTTATTCCAGACGGGATAATCTTTCTTAGGGTTTTCTGTTTCCTGTGAGGCTATGATCGCGCGTCGGATTTGTGAAAACAGATTGATTTCAGTTTCAGGAAAAAGAAACTAAATAATGTTTGGTTAGAAACGGGATCGATTTCGTCACTGAACTGGATTGGAAAATAAATTTGTATCAAATTGATAAGCCTCGTAGACGTATGTCACATAGATTGACGACAGATAAAAACAGCACCGGATTGTGTAGCGGTCGCGACAGACGCAGCTGCTGTGTTCTGTCTATAAATACAATAGTAGCTACGACTTTAATATAAATAAACAGCATTGCAGCAGCAAGTGCATTTTGTTAAAAAACACTGAATGCCAACACTATTATTTTGACCCGGTGTTGAAGTAATCGAGTAAATTGGTCTCGTAAATTATTCAGATTGGAAGCGCCTTTGTTTACGACGCGACGTCGGCGACGAACCAACTGCTAACACGACGTCTACCTGTATGAACATTACGATACGTGCAACGGTAGAATGTTGCTGCAGAAATGCATTAGAGCCTGTAACACATTTATTTTTGCTTGCCATATGAATGTCCGCATATTATATTAATAGCCTGTACATGTTCACTGCTTCGGGCGGAGATTGTTGCAGATATTAGCACAATAAATAAAAAACAAGCCTGCATAGAAGCTCTAAATTAAAAAAAAACAGACTAAAAATACAAATAGTGTAATCAAGTTAAAGCTTTTCATAACAACAAAGTATGATAATGTCTGATATTTCATTGCTGTCGATTTCGTTTTGTCGACTCTTAATAATATAAGCAAACAAAAATTGTCTCCAAAACTACAATAAAATTGTCAGAAACTAACATACGTAACCAAAGTACGTAACATACATATCTAATTATGCTCAACAGTGTCACCCACACTCAACATGTTTTTAAGTATTTATATTTTTTTATTATTTAGTTTTCATTTCAGCTTTTATTGATAACGCTTGTCTACCAAATTATTTAGATCACAATAAAATATATTGGTCAGCTGAGATCTTAAAATCTTTCAGAATTTCGGTAAAAATTATAATTATTATAATAGTGTATAATCATAATTATTATAATAGTGTATAATTATAATTATTATAATAGTGTATAATTATAATTATTATAATAGTGTATAATTATAATTATTCTAATAGTGTAAAATAATTTGCTTTTCTTTCTTTTTTTTTCTTTCTTTCTTTCTATAGGCAGACACTAAGTAGTCACTACTTATTAACAGAGTTTTAAATGGGTATTTTTAGGAAAAGACTTAATAATGAAAGTTAGAGTTATATAATTTTAGAATGTTCTCATTAAGTCTAGTTAGTGATCACACGCATAATCAGATTCTGTTACTTTTCTTTTCATGTACCATAGCTACCCTATTGATTCTATAAGAAGTCACCTAGCCTAGTCCACGATGATAAAAGGAATCTAACGATACCACACATATTTCAATCGGTTCAGGCGTTGAGAAGATATGGTGGACTAACGAAACTCACACACAGGCATACATACATGAACCCTGAAAACATTACACTCTCATTTGGGCAGTCGATTGATAAGGACGTATGCCTATGCTCTATCTCAACTCAAAAGATGAGGAAGAAAGGGATGGCTTTTAATCGATTATTACTTAGGCTTTCCTACTACATTCACTTTGGAAATCAATAAGAACACAAATGCTACTTTCGAACACATTGCTGCCCTTCATGATGGTCCAGCAGGAATAAATTTTGGATCCGAGCAAGTTGTATTGACTACTAATAAATTGATGTATGACCAAAATCTTTACAGTTGTTGTGTACATAGTGCTCTATATTATGATCCTGCGGCTGCGTGTGTGTGTGTCAGCATGAGCCGGGGTCGCGGACACGAGGGCCCCCTCACTGGGTCGGCAGGCCACTCCGAGTCCGGACCCCTCACTTGGTCAGTGTGCCACTATGAATATCGTAGAGTACGCAGTTATAAAACCGAAGAATGATCTTTCGTTTTGCATTTTTTTTTTAAATGTATTACAAGATGTAAAGGTTCCTGAAGTGCTTTTAATCAGTTCGTGAATTTAATTTTAAGCACTGCTCTTATAAAACCCAATGGCCGGACGTAACAGAGGAGGTTAGACCTCTCCCTAGTAGAAACACACCACAATATAATATTGTGAAGTTCTTATTTCAAATAATCCAGCGCGCGGCGGTATATATGATTGAGAATTGGACGTGTGTCGCTTATTGTGAATACGCCCGCGACACCACTGCTACGTCATAATTTATTATAATACATCATTACATCTGTTTTCTTGTTCTCGCTTAATTCTTTGCTTCACGATATAATTATAATATACAAAGTGGGTGCATTGTTTGTTCTCATCATAATCGTCTCGCACGTAGGTATATAAACTGCTGTTTAATCCAAAACGTTTATGTACGTTACTAAATAAGATGGATACACAACGAATTACGTCAATAACCGTACAGCAAGACGACGTGTAAAGGTAGTAAGTATAACAACATCTCTGGAATAAAAGGACGTATAATGCTAGAGCTGTGTGCGGCAACCTTTAAGCCGCTGGTTGGCCGGCGACGTCACGTCTCGGAGCGGCGACCTCCGCGCGGAGCCGCAGCTGGCAGTCATGGCGCTGCTGCGGTAACAATGTACTGAAGGCTTACTCCTATCAACGCGTATTATAGCCGCTGCGGCACACAAAATATAACCTGACATTCTCAGAAGACTGCAGCGGAGCAGCCGCAGATCCGCTGTTTTCTGTTCATTCGAAGTCTATAAGTGGTCCGTTGTATTTTACGGTATTCCTCTACCGACAGAAATAGTTCATCGCTTTATCGCTAAGATCGCTTTATAGCTTAGACTCAAAAAGAAATTGAATTGTAAAAAAATACGGTATTAATTCAATTATTTACTTTTCAATAGTTAATAAATATGAATGGCAGCGTTCGTAAGCTCGGCTGCTATCGGCGTCGGCTCGACTCGCCCCAACTTCATATAAATTAAATAACGCCGGATCTTCAGCGCCGGCTCAATGAAACTGGCTCAGAGCTTCCCTTTATATTTCCTCTATTAAATAAAATATCGCACAATTTTCTATTTTCTCCAGTCCAATCATAGATAGCCACCAAATGTTGGCGAACTGACTGAAAACTCTCGTTCGATTCATAGCGGATACAGGCGCTCGCACGCACACCAGTACAGACGTGTGTTAGTAAGCAGTGCAGAGCATGCAGAGTGGCGGGGTGGCTGCGGCGGGGCGCGGGGCGGGGGCGGGGCCCTTGGGGTGTGCTTATTATTCCTGAGGTACCGCTACCGCTACGCTACGCGAGTCGCGACACAAAATGGCATCGCTTATTCAGCGTACCATTTTATACGAAAAGTGTGGAGAGATGATTAAAATTAGGACCAACGCGAACGTAAGTAATGGATTATACTGGGTATATGTGAGGCTTCAGGCGGACTTTGACCATTACTAGAATTGAAGAAGGTGCCAAACATTTTTAAGCCACGACAGAAGGTCAATTGGAACGCTGAATAATAATGCACTGTTTTCTTTTATGTAGAAGTTTTATCTTTTATTTCCTTCATGTTGATAATACTGTACGACACGATCTGTTAGGTACAAGATTAGACTTTGAATAGAAGTTATATTTTACTTGAAAGAAGAAGACATGACTTGGTTGCGAGATTTGTCGAAATATTATGTTTGCCGAACTCCACCAAGTTGGGGCGCAAGCCAAATAGGCTGAGCAAGTTGATCGGGCCGAGCGGACCAATCGGATCGAACCCAGCGGCGGAGCAAGCGGCGCGCGGCGGCGGCGCCTCCGACACGCACCTCCGGCTCCGAGTAGATTAGTTCCCATACTCGGTGCCTCCGTCCCGAACGCCGGCGATGTCTCGCGATAGCGCGCTGTACCGCCGCCGCGCCGCCCGCCCCACTATCAATCGCAGATTTATCGGAACCACTGGCTGCGAAATCATTCCTAATTCAAGTACTAAGTAAATAGCTCGGCTAGGCGCCAGTCGAACGGATATTCCGCAGACGGATAAACTAACAGGTGATAAGGCATTTTATGTGTGTTCAATCCATTGGTGAACGAAGGCTTCGTCCAACAAGTCATCATATTGATCAAGTGACCGCGAGATAAGTCTTCAATTTTCTTTCAAGATTTTATGGAAGTCCGGTCTACGACTATAGTGGAATGTTACAGGCCAGGAAGCTTGTTAGAAAGAGATGTAGTGCAACCGGAGATGACGCACGCAGGTAAACAATCTCCAGGGATGCTGCACAAGAGATACCTAACAAGGAGTAATATATTCGCTCTTTTAGTAACCTATAGATACCTAGTACCTACTGGACAACAATGTCTTTTTTAGGGAGAACTTTAAATCAACAGTGGGTTCTTGGGTACTAAGTCAATATAAGTAGGTACAGCTGTGTAGCAGAGTTACTGGAAATCTAGCTGCCACTTTTCTTTTCTTTTTTAAAGTAGGCTATCGATCGTTCCTTTATCCCGAAGAGCTATATAAAAGGATGCCAGAATCATGTGACTAGTATTTATTAAACTAGATAAGTGCTGGCCGCATTCAGCATCGATAGCCGGGTGCCAGTGCAGCCCCCGGCCCGCTCGCCTCGCCGCGCCGCCTATGTATGCGTATAATTCATTTGTTGAAAGTCTCACAATAGCTACGCACCAGACTTGGGGAAGGAACCCCTGGCGCCTCCTCATACTTAGCACAAACTTCAACTGTTAAGACTAAAGTTATGTGTTCCAGCATGTTAATAATATAAACACACATGATTCAATATAACTTGTTAAGGAAACAGTTTTATTTTTGTTTGCTTAGGCCGCCCGTTTATGCAAAGATATTCAATTCAACCATTTTTTATTCGAAATTGTCAATAGTCATCGTCATTCAAACGATTCAGGTTTTCTATTTTTAGCACGTCTACTAATTAAACTTCAAAACAAGTACCTAGCGAAACAAATTGTCAGGTCGTACGTAACGTACCCGTAGATATCTACTAATAATATGCCATGAAGAGTTACCAAGCAGTGACATATTTTGTTATAATATACCAGCATGTCAAAAAAAAAGTCAATGAAAATGATTAATGTCAGAAAAAATCACTATAAATTATTAATTTATCATCTAGATATTCGTTTATACTATAATAAGTTTTATCACGGTTTTATCAATTAGAATTTTAAATAACTTAATTGGATGTGATTGGCACAGAACAGGAAATACCTATACACAGCAGCAGGTAGAAAAGGCAGTCATTTATGATGATGCCTTCGTCAGGGCCGACAGCAGAAAGCTGCTCGATATAAAGACAAGGCAAAGATTAGATGTAACTTTGAAGCCTGCACTATTATACACTACTCACGTGCACGTGGTACTGCTGCTCCCATAGCACGACCATTTCTATTTCTATTGTTCCTAGAATAGACAAAGCTCTTTCTATCCATTTCGACATCTAGACTCGCGTTTCTAAGTAGAGAATGACAAAATATTCTTTCCATAGCAACGAGGAAGTAATTAGTGATGTAGAGTCAGGTAGAGTCTACCAAATCCTACCAAAGAATATCTAGAAATATTTCTACAATCTGCTATGCTTCCGTAGACAAAACCCGTGTCTATGGTGGTCTGCTATGTATGGTGTACAAGAAATAACTGAGGTTCGTAATAAATGTGGGACTCTTCGTAAGTGGGGTGAGCACACCACGTGGCTCTGGAGTGTCGATAAGTAAACGGCGCATCGATCAAATGTTAAAATAATCACTACTATAAATCGCATTACTTTGCACATCATAACCTTTGGAATGACAGGTGTCTGAATATAATTATACATAATAATTGTACTTTATGTACGTCGATACTAATTTTAAATCCATAATAGGTAGTGTGATCTGAAAATCTACGGGGAGGCCCAAGTCCAGCAACATATCTACGTGTTGTAGCTGTCAGAGTGCTGATGTTTATTCTCATATATTTTGAGCGCCTATTTCAGCAATTTCGAATGTGAGTCAGTTTCGAAGTGGAGTCACACTGTCGCGCACACATAGACGTCTCATCTGCTGAGAAAATAGACCGCATTTCCTCGGAAGCCGTTCATATTGTAGTGTTTACAAGTTTCTATGGCAACCAGACAGATGCACTTCAACTTGAACACCAGTAATTACCAGATTATTGTCACCCTACTCCGTATAGCACTTACACTTTCAATTGTGATTTGATTACGCAAGTAGAGCGTACGCGACTCATACTCAATTATTACGGTACCTACTTAGTTGAAATTAAATTAAATTAAAAAATATTAAAATTAAAGTTTAATAACTTCCGTTTCCGCTCCTCTAACGTTAAGAACTTTGCTAGCTAGCGTATGGATGTATGCGGACCAGTTCGTCATAATGATTTCAAAACGTCACCCGATGTAAATCTCGTTCGGTTAAGATAATTAACAGCGTATAACGTAAATTTTGCGTAACCGCCCACGCCACGCGGCGCAAGCGCAGCCCAGTGTTTACCGATGCTCGTGCGCGTGACGTCACTGCGTACCAAAACACTCCGACCGACGCCGATTGTACACCGAGACCTGGAGCCACCAAACAGATATGTGAGAACATCCACTGTACACCACGCGCCTTAAAATACAGGATGTAAGTGACATCGTAACGAATACTGATACCATGGATTCAGTACATGATTCTGGATCCCTCAGAGACAGAATTATGTGTCGGTATTTTCAAAAATATTGCAATTTTGTTCGCAGATCTTATAACTAACTAAAAAAATTCGGAACAAAATCGTAACATATTTTCAAGACCGATGCAAAATTCTAACCCTGAGGGGTCCAAAATCGTGTACCTACTGAATCTATGGTATCAGTTTTCGATACAATGTTACTAACATCCTGTATATGAATCCTTACCACGTCTGCTATGTGTACTGCAGTAGTTCCAGAATGTGTCGTTTCACCAATACTGTATTTACAAACGTGTGCCAGTTCATGTGAGCTCCTAATCGTGCATCGTTGTTAGTAAGCCTTCTGCACGTTGGTCGTACTTTGAGCCCGAGCCCGGCGCGCACGCAGCTTCACACACTGCGCGCGCACCTTGAACCTCGACCGCTGCTTACTTCATACAATACACATAAATACATTTGCTTACGACTACATACCTATTCTATTTCCATCAGCGAAAACTGGTTTCGATTGGAACTGACTGTGCGTGACTGACTATCAAACAATTGCACTACATCCGAAAAAATACTATTATACTGAACCTGTGCACGCCCAGATATCAGTAATAATTCATAAATATATGCACATCAAAAATATGGAGGTACCTGTACTCGGGACTCCCAACTCAAATTCAATAGATCTAAGTAGGCAAATATTGAAAAATCTTAAAAGGCATTATAATATAGCAGTAAAATATAATACTGGAAAGTAAAATGAATGTATATAGAACAAGAATGTTCAAACTTAACAGAATATAAACAAAAAGAGTAATGATAGAATCGGTGGTGAGAGACCGAAATGGTAAATCACAGGATCGTAACAATAGCTGCTGGAACAACATTAAAATGAACACGGATCCGCTCCGAATGAAGAGAACGAACACAACAAGAGAATGCTAATAGACCGCGAAGCAAAGGGCGGCACTAGGAACACGGCGGAAGGTGCGCAGATGATGTCGGTACGTGTGCAGTACAGTGATGAGTATTACTGACCATCAATCAGACTTGACAAAGTAGTCTTTGGGATGGATATCATGAATGTCTTACTTAAAACGAAAATTTAGTTTAGATTTAGAAATCATTAACTAACTAATATGCAATGATAAAATATTTATATGCAAGGCCAGGCCATGTCGCTATATAATTTAATAAACAGTAAACAACTACCTACTTCACGGGTTTGTTTAGAAATATCGATCAAGAAACAAAGTGCAGACCGAGTAGCATTCTGACAATCTATGTAAACTCGCGTGCCTCTACGATCGTAGAGTGTGAACACTTGCAGCGCGGAAATTGATTCGAAACTAATTAACTTACCTACAGTCAGTATAATTTCCTGATGCTTTTGCTCAGACGAGTGGTTCGTAGCTACATAGCTCCTGCGCAGATCAGACGATCGGCGCTTGTCGCGATTAGTCCTTGATTAGGAAGCACGAAAAGAAGTTGTTCCCGATTGTCATGCGAATACTTATGACAATCGTTACGGGAGTCAGCAGCCTAAAAATCTCTGACAACTGGTCTAAGAGTATTAGTGTGCCTCTTAGTAATTGGGTAGCGGAGATCAGATGGCAATCGCTCTGTGTAAAATACTGATACTCAGCCGCATCTAGTTAGACTGGGAGCCAACCCCAAGACCCCAATGTAGTTGGGAAAAGGCTAGGCAGATGATGATGATGCTTCATAATGTTACACTCATTATTAATACCGTAAGTCGTGTGATTGGTACCAACGCTGGCATAGAGTGAACTTATCAATCACTTCGGATTGCGCCTGTCACGGCCATGTCTCACAGAGACATAATACATAACGACATAGTAAGTCGGCATAGAGTCAGTTTATGTGTGTTTAACGTTTTGCAAAACGGCGAACTATTGAACCGCTGCTTTATCATATTCGTTCCCAACAGTCTGCTCGGGGTGCCCTAATTCAGAAACTGCGACCTATTTGGGCCAAGCGCTCGCCGGCCGCTGTCGCGGCACCGCTCGCTTAATTCGCTCGGCTCGCGCGCTTTTGGTCGCAGTTTTATCCTAACCTAACCGATCTGCTCGGGATGCTCTAATCTAATCTTCTGTAGTAACTGCGACCAACTAGGATCAAGCGCTCACCGGCCGCTACCGAGAAATCGGTCGCTTCACTCGCCTTTTAAATTACAATTCTTCAGCATTATTGGGTTAATTAAAACGCAATACCCTACGTTACAAATAGTCAACATTTCGAGCACATGAGCCGTCATAGTGTTGAACGCGTTGCTACAACAATCCTCCTAAAACTTAACTGGCCGTTATACAGAACTGAGCTGTTTTATAAAATGGTTAACCGTTTTGTATTGCGGTGAGTTCTATAATTCGGGTTCGACACATATACATACAAACATAAGCCGATGTTGTGATCGCAACAGTAACATACCGCACAATAATTCCAACGGCTGAACGATAGACGGTTTTTATCCAGTTTGTTTGGTCCACATCAAATATTTGTATTGGCAGCCGAACTAATATTGAACCAGAATTCGGAACTTTCACAATTCCTGAAAACACTGCGTATATTTTAGAATAGCTGCGAATGTTTATTTTAAAAGCTACTTTGAAACTTTGGCTTATAGTTACAGGACTTCAGTCTCAGCTATTCGAAGATCTAGGAAACCTAAGACGTTTCCTCTTTACTTTTTATAAAACAGTATATTAATTTATAGGTATATTAACATTTAAGAACTTTTTACCTTCGCAAATGAAGGCTAAAAAAAACGTTGACCTTCGAGCTTTGTTCCAACCTTTAATACATCTGACCTTCGCTCGGACACTGGCAGCAAGCTAACCAAGTGCCGCCACTACTTTAGTGTTAGATTGTATTTGCGACTGCGTGCGGGAACCACTCGCACCGCGCACACCGTGCACTAATATTCAAAAGCTATGTATTTACAGGATTTTCATCTCTCTCTGTTTCCTCGACAGTCCCACTGTGCGATTTAAAAACAGCAAACATTACTTGATTCATAATTAATACTTTTTTGAAATGATTCTCGGATTTTTAAAAGGGTTCGGAACAAAGGGTAATCTGAAGCAACGTTAACTGCAAAAGGTTCGAGTGTCTCGGATGACGTGCGAGGCGTGTAAGGGTAGTGCTCGATCA
Source organism: Allophyes oxyacanthae (assembly GCA_932294325.1). Classification (NCBI taxonomy): domain Eukaryota; kingdom Metazoa; phylum Arthropoda; class Insecta; order Lepidoptera; family Noctuidae; genus Allophyes; species Allophyes oxyacanthae. Next base: position 239,393 of record OW028609.1, read on the forward strand.
CGAGGCAGTCGCGTCCTCTGCCTCGCCTCGGCTCGATGAGTGCCGCTCTCCAACTTATTTACAAGTTCACCCCACTGCGCATTCCTTCAACATTCGTTCTACGTGTTATCTCGTTGTAATAAATTGCTCAATTTACAAAACTAATTTGTCGCATTGCTTACGATATCTAACATACGAATTTAGGTTACAAAGAGCATAGTTTCATAAATATTCAGTAGCCATAAGAAATCTATTAATTGTTGGAAGCGCTTGCACTGAATAATTGATCCGAAACTTCCGGAATCGGCCAAGGACCACTTGAGATTTGCATCTCTCAGTCTCTGCGTCTCTTTCATGATTGTTCATTATGAATAGTCTCGTAGTAAGATATATTATTGTTACTAACGATGGGGTGATACCGCTCTGTGACGTCAGTATTCTTGATACTCGATAGATAGCGAGGTGAAGGGAGTGGAAAGCCAGAGCTCCGTACAAGAGTCCGCTTGGCAGGCGCGTAGGCGGTGGTGTCCATGTCGCAGTTCCGGAATACTTCATCAAATCCTCACAAAAACTTCAATCGTTGTGCGACAACGACTCAACGAGTTCGCCGACCGGCATCGAAACTATACTGTCGTTTGATCCATAACTTTATTAGTTTAGCATTTCTGAATATCAAAATTAGTTGAGATTGGTATTTAGTTATTTGTAGGTACATATCTATAGGTTACATATCTATGTCGATGATATAGTATTAAATGCCAGTAGAAATGAATAGGTAATAGGTTGTATACTGGATACTTTTTTATGTAGTGCGCAAAATTTGCAGAGTGATTTAGTGTCCGTTTCCAAATGCAGCCGCAGTAATAAATTAATACACTCCAAAACAAAATAAAAATTTGATTCTGTATAGCTTGCGCTAGTCTAGTAAATAATGCGTGTCCCCCACACTAAGTCGAATTTTCATTTTAATGTGTATCCCAATACTGCGGCTGCATTTAGGAACAGGGACTGAATAACTCTACAAATGATGCGCACTACATGAAATAATATCCTGTATATTTTCGTCACAAATTCATTATATCAAGAAAAACTGAAAAACTTGAGTTCATGTTTCAATTCCTCAATTTCTAATCAAGTGAATATAATTAAAGCCAGTCATCTGTTTGTTTTCATTTGTAGTTCAATAAATAACAGGTTACAATAACAGGTGACAGGTTCGCTCGTCCATCAGGTAAATATATCCATATCCATCATATCATCATATGCCTCCGTGAATTGAATCTCTGTCGAACCCTCGGGAGCAGCCCGCGCGTTGGCCTTAGATCAGCTATCACTCTAGTACCCCTAATTGCAAAGTTCCGTACAGTCACTGAAAGTATCGATCAAATGCAGAGATTTTGGTGGCCTTAGTATGTGTCATAAATATTTGAATATATCTGTGTATTGTGTCAAGAGTGAGCCGGACGTGTGACCTACCCATCCCGATTTCATTCAGAGGCATTTTGTGCTAGGTTAGCTATGTTGAGGTGGAGCAGTGTCGCTGTTGAACAGCGTGCTCTGTTTATCAGGATAGGAACAACACTTCTGTGTACGATGGCAAAGCTTCCAGTTTGACTTTTGGCTGTTTGTTACAATGGAATTCATGGGGAAACTCTCTCGACACTTTCCTGTCGGCCTAGTGAGTTAAGTATATTATCTGGGGTACGATGAAACTGTTTGGTTGAAGTCATTTTGAACACAACAAGAACCTCCATATGTTGTCCAGCTCAATCTTGTGCATTGTAAGGGGTTGCAGGACTAGTCCATATCTCAGTACCAGCTACGAACATGGTTTTATGTGTAATGATTTAGTGCCCAATTTTATGTGTAATGATTTTAGTGACAATATTATACTAGACTCGAATTTAGAGTATCAAGTCCTTGAATGAACTCCCTACCGCGAACCCTATGCTGTTTGTTAATCAGCTCTCACCTACCAGCAAGCAAATACATTAACCACATACCTAACTAAAAATAAAATAGACGACATAACAAAAACCTAGAGCCAGTTTAGTTTGAAATAACAGAACGTCAACATAGAGACACAAAAAATGTACGCGTAACGCTGACTCGAGAACTCGAGATTTTGTGGAAGCCCATCGCCGTCGCTGAGCCCCTGACAAGTACCAAGTACGTTGCTTAGTACCGACAGCATAAACGAAGGTACCAATTACTTTTTAACTTATGTGTGTGTCGCATGTGCAGCTGAAAACAAACCAGTTCTATTATCAGCACTTCAATAGCCGCCTGCACTTTACATTAATGGTAATCGGTGTGCATGCATGATGCATGTTAGACTTACAATGTATGTCAACTGTACCTGCGGCTACGACTTGAGGAAAAATACTTTCGTCGTGCGACCCGCGGTTCTTATTACTCAGAAGATTAATCACCCAAGTGCCCACTAGTTGAATAAAATAACAACCTTTAGTAAAATGACACAAATAATGGAACACAGGATAATTCTCCGCAATTTGTTTGTGACAGTTTTATTAGTGTAAATGTCCTCGAACGAACCGCTCACACATGCAAATCCGACAATAGAACAAAATGAGAACCACGACACACTATGTAAATGAGCGGGCCGAACAAAAAGCGGCCAGCATTAGTTACAAGCAGTTAGTTACAACGTCGGTTCACTCCATGGCTTGCTAGTTATTATGCGGGAGGGCAGCGCGTGCGCGCGTTGTGCGGGCGCAGGCCGAGTGCCGCACGCGCACGGCCGCTGCACCGCGCTGCCCGCCGCCGCTTATCACACGCATTAAGCAACTCCACAAATAACACGTCGCTCATTATGGCGACTCGCGGCCGAATGACGAGACGTTTTTCTATCTATTATTCGGCATTGAAGTCAAATCTAAATGTGTTGTCAGTTATCGTAATTTATCTTCGCTAAGTTTACAAGTAAATAGTAATTGTAAACTTAGCGAAGATAAATTTACAAGTAAATACCTAACTTTGTATGACACAATTATTATTTATTTCTTAGATTCTTCTCTTTGTTTAAGTGATTAGCGTAAGATGTTGTTGTTGTTGAATTAATCGATAAGTACCTAATTTGCAACCAGTATACCCTAAATAATTGTATATTGTACAAAGTCGGCAAAATAATAAAGGTTTGACCTGGCCGGTAAAGTGACAGTAGGATATTGCTGCCGACACCGGAATATAGGTAGGTGGCCGGTATTTAATATAGGTTGGTGGCCGGTATTTAATTCTCCTGATTGTTAATGCTGGTAGCTGATCGCTGAGGTTCAATGAAGTGGTCTATGAGGACTTGAGGAAACATACAAGTGTAGGTTTACAGACTGATACATATTAGATATGTACAAAACTACAAATATTTAAGATAAGTAATTCGATGATAAAGTTTGATGCCAGAGAAAAAAAAAACCACGGTTTACGAAATAATCTTCACAGGGCCGAGTGGGTACACTTAGGCAATTAGGGGCGACTGGGCGAGTGGTGCGTACACCGTCTTGCTGACCTTGGGCATCAGCCTCGATACTACTGACTGGCGCTAATCTTTCCATTACGGCATGAGCGGTTCCCATGCTTGCTTGCGCCGAAACGACAGATGAACGATATTATGAACAATAGACAAAATTATGATCATCCCCTGTGAAGGCGTAGGTATAGCTCTATCCTGATAGTTATGGCAGGCGGTCAAGGAAAGTTGACATTCATTCCGATCCCGACGCTTATCCGGCTAGATCTAGAGGCTGGAGGCTAATCTACTTCATAAATATACGAACAGAACGGTTGGCGACAGGCGCGGCGAGGCGCGGCGGCGCCGGCCCGGCTGGTCATCGCGTTACCAGCGCACCGTCCGCCGGACATCGCCGCCGCCGCACCACAACACCTCGCACCGAGCCGATAATAGCCGCATTCAGATACCCTTTCATCTCATCTCCCAAATATTTTAGAGAGGTCATACTTTGTAATACAAACTTCTAATAAGTAGCTCCGCTCGGCTAATCTAATCTTATCTAAACAGGTAACAAAATCTTCCTCCGACGGCTGACATTGATTGACGAATACGTGGAAAACGAGCATCCTTCCATCTTGCACAACTAATATTAATGAACGACTCTACTTCCGCGGACTAGCGACGAAATTGTGCCAATGAATATTGTAGCATATTGTGCTATTTAACAAGAATAAAAGTTTTTGCAATGGAGCGTATTATCCTGGGTGTTAAATTAACGGATAAGGTTCGAAACACAACACTGCGCTCCATAACGCAAATCACTTACGTAGCTCTAAAATCCGGTAAGCTAAAGTGGGATCGAGTTGACCACGTCTGCCGTATGCCGTGTGAACCACGCAGTGGGGCCCTGACACAGCACAACGGCGGCGCGGCAGACCGCGAAAGAGATGGCGGGACGAACTAGACACATTCAACAAGGACTGGTCATCATTGGCACATTTATTTACACATTTGCACATGACCGAATAGCATGGAAATCAAGGGAGGAGTTCTTTGCTCAGCAGTGTGGTCTGTGTGACGCGAAAGGCTAACAGTGACAGTAAAGGCTAACAGGAACTGGTCAGCTTGTAACTGCCATGGCAATCTTATTCAGAGGCAAATCATTAATCCTATTCTTATTTTTATTCACATTAAATTACATTATTTTCGCAGCTCTTACCACAACATAGTACTGATCAAGATTGTAATCCATTATTTTAATAGAGTTTCTATGGAGTTAATTGCCGGTTCTTCTCCATAGGACCGATTTTTTAGGATATTTGGAACCGTGCACCTAGTCTCGAGATTTCATAAGTGCCTGTATCTGGTTTACATGAAATAAAGATCTATTCTATTCTATTCTAAGCTTTCCCGTTTCTTCATAAACGGGAAACAGGACGGCGCGGCGGGCCCGAGACGGGATATTCATATCTCACGTATGATACAACCACGGAAGTTATTGGAGGCAACTTCCGTTTCACGACAATTCAGTCTAAATGTGCAGTTGCATCATTCATGCTATTTTAACTTCTTTTCTTACATAGGTACTTACTTAATTTTAGATACTAGGTTCACATCGTTAGTTTCGAGTTAGTTTCGTGTTGTGTTTTGGATCTCAATGGGAAGTTAAAGACGTCATAGCGAGGTTTGAAATGGGACATTCTCACGTAGAGGTTTGATTTTAAATGGAGTGTATCGTCTGTCAAGCAACGCGGTGCCACCACCGACCCATCAAACTATACCACTCTTCCGTCAGGAGAACTTGACCGCAGGCTGGAAGCTATACACCACACTTCAAACCTCCAGCAATACGTTCACCAGAATTGCTCATTTTAATTTTAATTTCTCTTATGTGGCCATCAAGAATTCTGAAGTAATACATGTTTTTTTTCTTTGGCTATGACGTTATCTGTGTTTGTGATCACATCAGACAAGTGTCGTGGTGGCGCATCGCACGGTTATCAATAAGGCGCGGAGATAAGCGGTGATAATTACTGCGCACGGCCGCGAGCGCACAGGGACGCGCCACGTGGGCCGGGCGCGCTACTGTCGGGACTCCACCTATCCTCCACCTACTCTTCAAGCTTCATTTTCTACCGAATTTCCAGTTACAGCAATTTTTTTTTTTCAATTAAATCCAATGTTCCAGATTCTCATAGATACTAATCAGGGCAATAATAATTTTCATGATTAAATACAATAATGTAGAACGAAGCCCGTATTATCAAGTATTATCATCAATTTGCCGCAACGTTAACGGTTATAAGTGGCCTGTTAATGCGGTAGTGATTACAACTGATACATGTTTGAATCAGGTGCTCTGATATTGAGTATTGTGTTCTGGAATGTTGACCCTGGGTTTATCAGTGAGTAATTATCGTCACGGGCGACGTTGCTCAGGGCTGGAAGTCCCATGTACTGGCCCCATGGATCGAGAAGTGTACATCTATGTGGTGTTATAAACATAACACGGATATCGGTCAAGGGCGCTCCTCGATCTTCGCCCTCGCACGCATCACGCGGCGCTATTCATATCGCGAGCCTTAGTTCCTCGCGTCGGATGCACCGGCCACTAAACTACCGCCGCCGTAACAACAACACGAGCGTGTCCACAGTGTGGAGGCGAGCAGGACGCGCAGCGCGCGCTCTTAATGAAATGCAGTCCATTTAATTGTTCATTCAACATCGCAGCCGTAAAACCGCTGTAAATGTCATGTCTAAACTACGCAGGAATGCTATCTACCGCTGTTCAAAAATAATCATCGGGAATTCCACATCCTAAATATAATATTACCCGTTACAGTTTATTTAGTTAAACGCAAAGTAATTTGATATTTCGAATTGTATATTAACTGACTGTGTGGTAGAAGTAGGTATGTGTCCCAAGTGTCTTTCAGATATTTTTATATCATACTCATTTACCTGTTTTAGCAGGAAAATATTCAAATAAGCAAATTTGTATAAAAAATATTGTCATTATCCTTAAACACAAATTAATATTATACCTAATATCGGAAAAACAAAGTCTATATAAAAACCTCTCACATAAATCTCTATACCTATTATTGTGGTACAAAATACAAGATCTATTCACTTGGAAGCGCCTTCCAATAATCTTTCATTCAACTTTTTCGAAAATCACTCTACGGAAATTACGCTACGTTGACGAAGGGACACAAAACAATTCTCTCCGCTTTAACAAAAAATCTGCTGAGAACTGAATGTTCCGCAGCGATGTAGTCCCACAGTTCCCGACGAAGACCTTTCTCTAATTCATGTCATACTTAGTTGACATTAATAATATTATATAGTGTTGCGGAAGTGTCGCAGTGTGCGACGCGACGGGCTGCGGCTCCTCGGTGGCTTATCTCGCGACACCACCCTTCCAAACTGCTTTCAGACCTAAGGTCACGGGGTATCGATCCGCGCCAGCTGGAGACCGCTCCACACTGAGCCTCGCTTGCTTCCCGCGCACCGCCAGCACACGGCCACCACGCCACGACCCCCATACACCCTCAACCTTCCAAAGATATCGAAACGCTTCCGTTTTGATCGGTCGAGGACGCGTAGATAGCTACCGCGAGCTTATAGGTAAGTATGCGCTTTTCGGGAAGGGGCCACAGGGGCGCGGGTCGATCGAACGGCGGAAGCTTCAATGCGGCAAAGCTTATCGTGTGCGGAGATCCGCAAGCCTGAGCATGCCGAGCGCGACACTGCTGACCCAGTGCCCCGGAGCGCGCGGGCACGCGGCGCGCGGGCACGACCAGACCGCGCGCGCTGCACGAGCGCGTGATACGCGCCCAGCGCCCGGTCGGCCCGTCATCACTTCACCCTTCGGGGCTAGCAACTAAGAAAGCACTCACCGTTTCCGTTTATGAGGGGGTAGTCGTCGTCGTGCCGGCCGATGTAAGTCTTCAGCGGGGTGTCCGTGAGGGAAGGCGACGATCTATCCCTGTCGCTCATAATAGTCACTTAGAACACCGGTTACAAAGTTGAACAACAACACTGGACGGGGAGACCGGCCCCGCACACTCGTTCGAGTCACGACCGACCTCCGGCCCGCGGCTCGCGCGGCGTATAAATAATGAAATACTGGCAGCTGGCAGCGGCAAGTCCGCGATACTCGCACTGCTCAGTCGCGCCGCCCTCCGCGCAATCAATCGCCCGCGGCGTCACTCGCCACACGCGCGACCTCTGCACGCGGTCGCGCCAAGTACGCCCCACCCACATAGATGGCGCCAGTACTGCATCCAATATATCTGTTCTTAACATTTTCAATATTATAGTAATACATATTTGGAACAATAATAATACAGGAGAGGTATAACGCCAATTCCCTGTACCGAGGCATCATTTACCGCGTTTGCTACAAGTACAAACGCAATACTGTTTCATCATAACTACTGCTACCTAGCTGACTGAAACGGAACTACATTCAGTAAGAAAGTCCCTTCTTCAGTGAGAAGCTGATTTATTAAATGTATGATTTTTTTTATTGTAAAAAAAAATCTGTCAGGAAAATAGTTGCTATTTTCATCCTTTTTACAGCTAACATTATTCAGAATTGTATATTGAGTACAGTTCCAGCAGAGGCTGCAAACAAGCCGAGCCTTTTCTGCCAACTAGTTTGAACATACACGCACGACATTAGGTATGTGATAGTTGCGACTCTGTTCTAATCCAGGGAGACCTAATTTGGTGCTAGAATTTACTTTCTGTTGCTGTACTTTGTGGGTTGATTTCTCCCTTTAGCTGTTACCGAGTACTACATACATATATGTCTGCTTTTTAAGACTCATCTATTTATGTTATCTTAATATAATCTATATAGGTATTAATACGTGAAGAGAAAACTTTGTACCCCTTTTTAAGCAAATTGTGCGCACGGAAGAGTGTGAGATTTGGCATAGTTAAAGTTTATATGGAGAAGGAGTGCAGAAAGATAGAATTACGGTCGAATTTCGACCACTGGCCGACCACTATCTTAATAATATATAATACGGCAATCGGCAATAAAGAGTTTATGTTGAAAATATCTGTAATAAATCTTCCAAGTCTTTTTAATTCAGATAATATTAATTTTAATGGTGCTAGAGTCCGGTAAACTTATTTTTTCTGCAAAATATCTAAAGTTTTTAAAACCAATGTAAATACATTTTCAAACCAGATTCCTCCAAAAAAAATCTACTTGATTATAATCGGAAACCTAGACAAAATTTTCTGGAATTACACGAAAAAATGTTCGGTTAATTGGCAGAAAAACTTGATTTTTACATAAACTACCTGCTCTCTTCCGTCTGCACAGAAATAAACAGCGCTTGTTATAACGTTGTAGGTTAGTAGCGTAACGTGGTAGGTGTATTTTAGAATCAGTTGAAGTCGTAGGAGACTTAAAGCTAAGTTCTTAGCTACGTATGATTTTGTTCAAACTTTCGGGCCCAAGAACTATAACAATTTGAATTGTCGTTTAAAAAAACGTTCATATTACATTTAAATTATATTTTTAATAATAAATAAACAATAATTTATCTTCATGTCTACTGCTAATCTTTGAATCCATGAAGCCTTTCTTCTAAGCAAGTGGATGGCAATCTAGACCCAGCGGTCTCAGCGTAAATATTAGCTACAAAGACGCGCTATCACTAATGCTAGTGATAGCGCGTATGTATGCACATATCCTCCGGCGCGCGGATTCGATAGAAAAGAATCAACTGATTCCATCCCGGTATTGGTTCGTTACGAAGTGCCGCTATTCATTTAAAGTTACTTAGTAATGACGGCAAGATTGACTTTCTACGCTTCGTGTTCGGTTCGATTCCCACATGGTACAAATATTTGTATGGTTCATAGGGCCTACGGGCAGCTACTAAGATTTTTAAGAGTATCACTTTACCTGACCTGGGAATCAAAACCAGGATCTCACGCAAACAGCCGTATACTAGACTGATGAGGCAATCTATACTTATAATAAAATCGTAACGAAGCGAAAACTGTACATTAAATATATCTTGAAAAAAAAAAAGGCATGTGCTCTATATTCGACACTGATGCCAAAAATATAGTTTTTAGAATTTTTGTCTGTTTGTCTGTTTGTCTGTTTGTCTGTTTGTCTGTTTGTCTGTTTGTCTGTCCGAGCTTCACGGCCAAACCGCCGAACAGATCGTCATGAAATTTAAAAGTAAAATCCGTTAATAGCCTGGTCAACATATAGGGTACAAATTATTACGCTATTGTCAAAGGGGGGTGAGCAATAAACTAATATGTCTGTGTACAATTATTAGTCGCTACCTATATGACGAATCCATTTGAAATATTGGATGATGTAGTTAATAGGTCCGATTAACATTTTATATACAATAGAAATCATTTTGTATTTTTTAAACGTCATTTATTCTTTCATTTATTCTTTAGCCTTATATATTTTAATTCGTCTGTATATACCTAGATGGCATTAGTAGTAATTTATAGGCGAGTTTTTAATTTCCAATATTTTTAAAAGGGATTTTTTTTTTGATACGGCATCCAGACTCCTGAAGGCAGAGTTCTATATAATAATTTAATTTGTAATGTTCAAATATTCTCAATAAAGGTAAGTATTTAAGGGTTATCAAAATACTTATAGGCGTAAGGCATATTAATGACGACATCTGGTATGGCACTTGTGGGTTGCAGCTGAAAACCAGCGTCAGGTGGCCAGTATCACTGCCTCCTGACATTATGCTTTATATGCTTTAGTACAATAACCCAACTTATTTGATTGTGCTATAAACTCTTTTTCTTTCTTTCTTGCTTTTACTTTTTTCCGATTTTATTGCTCATGGTTCACGAGTAGCGTAATTTCGGAGTGTTGGAACAGCGTCTGTAGAAGAAGAGTTTGTCGACGTTAAGTTTTCGAGTGGGATCAGGGCTGAAATCACCGTAGGGTTCGAAATTAATCACATGAATACCCCTGGGAGTCACCCTGGACAGAGCGTTAACTTGAAAAAACCATTATATGAAAATCAATTAAAAAGAACTAGGTACCTAAAAGTTTCGGTCAGCTAAATGACACATGTTGAACTATCACCGGCTGACGTAACCCGATCACTCTTAATATGGGTAAGTATACCGTATCCTACGGTGAGCATAGCACTTCTACAAATTCGCAGAGACGTTGCGTACAAAAACACAAAAAGGAGTCCAACACCAGACATCCAATATTCAGAAGTCAATTCAGTGCTTAATTATCAGCACAGCCTTTAAAAAGTCAGCTCAGTTTCCCTAAAACACTAGAGAGGCACTATCGGGTGGTTCAGCCGATGCCCATTGCAAATACATTGTGGTTGGAGAAACTTTCTTCACCAGTAATCAAGCCCGCGGTGAGTAATTTTCTGCCAGATACGATCCGATCGAACGATCATCTCTTGGATCACATGAAAGTTATTTAACCGACTTTATTTAACCCAATTAGGCAGATGCAAGTGCAGTATGAGCAAATGAGTAAGTGGGGCTATATCGAGGAAACAGCGGTAGGGTGAAGATGTGGTATTGTCCTTCAAACGATGTCACAGCTACTGTGTTGCTCAATATGCCCCAATATCTGCACATTGAGCCACCTCTATTTTGCCAATAATAACATCATAGATGTGGCAAAATTTGCAGATTATACAAGCCTAGGGACGTAGTACCATTGACACAAAGAAGAAGGACTAAAGTCATTTGCAATCCGGAGAACAACTGAATCTTCTTCTTTCGCGTCGCCAAGTGTGTTCATATTGAATTCGCTCATGATGTAGTGGATAGATGAGTCAGCAATTTACGTAACAGCTCACTGCCCAAGAAGCGCCGGACAGAATTACAATCAGATGAGATTGTTGATGTAATCAAGGCGTTGTTATGACAGTCGGCATCAAACTCTGCACTCATTACCCATTTCGTAGACAATATTCATACAATAGATTTAAATAATTAAACTTTAAATAATTTTTTCCTATTGTTTCTTAGCGGAGAATCAGGTTTCGTAAACTTTAATAACACACAAAATAGCGAGAAAGCGTAGTCTTAACGGTGCACGGTGGCAGTAAAAACTGGTTATATTTAAACCTGAAGGCTGAAGGCACGGTTTTGTCTTTTTGAGTGCCTAACCATTACCACTATCATAGATTATTCGTTTAAAATAGTCGTGAATGCGACCTGCCGTGCTCTTTCAGGGGTCTCAAGTAAAGAACGATCACCCATCCAAGTAACGTAGGCATTTATTGCACAGATCTCATATTATGTAAGTTTTTGTCAATACAAATTCTGAAAATTATCTTTCCTTTTCTTTAATTTCAAGTGACTATCATAGTTTAATCGAATATTGTCACGTGGGCAAAGCCGCGGGTACAGCTAGTTTATTATAAAGCTTCTACTCTCTACTGAATACAAAAGCCCCAGAGACGTTTGCAAGCAGTTAACCGAGTCAGACGTCCAGTTCAGTTAGCCGCGTTTCACTCGATATCGTCGGATGCCGCGCGGCTTATATTTCTCCCTTTTTCACAGACATTTTTCATTCCACGGTCGACGCTTTCATTCGAGCCGTTTCTGGAATTAACACCGTCGTACAGTTTCACACGGTCTGCCTCTTTTTCTTTTCTATTTGGCCCTTTCCAGGCCGTTGTTCTTGGCGTCCACCTGACGTCTTCTGACCGCGCCAGGTGGACCGCCCATCTCCACTACAATGCTTGAGCGTGTTGAAGCATCTATAATTTATGTCTTCTTTCTTATCATTGAGTTTCGTTGTTTGTCTTTGAGTCTTTTGTTTAGGATGCTGCGGTACATAGATATGATCTATATATATATTATATAGAGTAGTGTAAAGATAGCAAGGCGAGATAACACCAATGGCGAGCAAGACATGGATTACGAAAGCAAGGAATAGAACAATCTTGCAATTATTGTAAGAGGCCATAACCGTCGAGGGGTGCTTAATTAAATTAAAAGTGAACTATTAATATGTAAGAATACTTTGTACTTAATTAAAAAATTATAAAGGTTTTTTAGGGTTTCGTACCGAAAGGGTAAAACGAGCCCCGGGGTTACTAAGACTCCGCTGTCCGTCCGTCCGTCTGTCACCAGGCAGTATCTCAAGAACCGTGATAGTTAGACAGTTGAAATTTTCACAGATGATGTATTTCTGTTGCCGCTGTAACAACAAATACTAAAAAACAGAATAAAATAAATATTTAAGGGGCTCCCATACAACAAACGTGATTTTTTGTGCCATTTTTATACATAGATAATGGTACGAAACCCTTCGTGCGCGAGTCCGACTCGCACTTGGCCGGTATTTATTTATTTTTATTTACGGTTTCACATAATTTGTTCATGTCGGTACAAAGAATATAACAGTAATGTATATAATTATGTATGTAATGTAACAGGCTTAGATTATTGGTTGGTTTCAGCTGCCAGTTGGAGCGGCATCGGCAGCGGAAATCAACCAATACTCTAAGCAGTTTGGTTTACCTGCAATTCAAACTACACCACTCAAACCCGTGTAGTTAATAGTATTGTTAAAATCTTTATTTATTGAAATAATATTATTTCAGTCGAGTGACTTGTGGCTTAACGGCTACCACGATAGACTACTCGTCACGTTACCGCGACACACGCTCCGCTCGAGCAGGTTGTAGTCACTCAGTACATCGAGACCGTGTGACTAAACCCTGTGACAGGTGGCACAGGGGTTTAGGCAAAGTCTCGCGAGTCATCACAGGTTACCAAGACAGACATATTTTGACATCTAATAACACTGCCATTTTTGGCCGACCCGCCGGCGTGGCCTGTCCTGTGTCAACGTCGTCAGTAAGCAGCGTGGACCGCCTCCATGCTGCTTACCGACGAGTTTTACATACATGCTAAACATGACGCCTTTATTCCATGGAGGTAAGTCAGAAACCACAGCACGTCACGTACTAGGATTCTTACATTACCTCTTTTGTTTCATCTACATTCATGCATTTTTAACACGCTTTTGTTAGCTTTACCTATCACTACCTATGTAAAAAAATCATAGAAGTTAAATTCTACCAACTTCCCGGTTTCCGATTGAGCTGAAATTTTGCACACACGTTTAGTTTGGATGAAAAAAGCGTGTTTTTTTTTAACTATAATATTTTGTTTTACTACGCACACCAATGATTATTTTATATATAGGTTTTGACTAAACAAATAACCGACGTACTTAAGTAAACAATGCAGGCAGTCAGCACGCTCACCCAGTGGTGACTATGAGCATACCTCCCTTTTGGAAGGTTGCTGGCGTGTCCAGCGCCGGCGCGCGATACATCATCGCAAAGATATGCTACGTTACTATAACATTGTGGTCTAGCCCAAGTCCCTAAAGTAGATTACTATTGACTTTAGATCTGTGTCCAACAGTGGGTGATAAGCTAAATCAACAGACACACTATCATAAATTTATTATACTAGAGGTAACACGCTGTTGCCGCTACAACACACGCAATGCTACGCCGTAGGCGGCGGTGCTAAACACCTCCCTCCTAACTGAACTTGCAGATTACTGATTAAGTATGGGTCTTAGATACGTCCTGGTGGACAATTTTAATTTCTGGCAGGTCTTGGGATCGGCTAAGTTAAGATTATACACACAATTAGTGAGCGCTACGCGGTAGGTATGCTACGCTACTATAAAACTGCGTCCGAACCAAACTCTATAATAAGTTTAGCGGTCAAGGCATAAGTCCAGCAGTAGACAACCGGTTACATGGAAACAAGGTATTGCAAGTGGGGCCTGCAATAATAACCCTGCTGAGTTACCGTACGCGCTCTTGGTACGGCCTACGGCGTAGAACCAGTTGCTGCAACACCGCTGTCTGTGGCCCGACTCCCAGACAACCGAAGATTGTTTGTAAATACATATATTTGAGTGCAAAATACTCGAATCCAGCAGTCCCAGCAGTGGACTGTGTTGGATTCAATTGACGCGCCCCTATTAGTTTGCTGCTACATGCACGCTACGCCGTAGCCCACGCTATAACGCCGCTACCATCCTGGAGGATTGGCATGGAAGTTTTGTTTAAAAATATCTACTTAGTGGGTATGGTGTGCCCAGCAGTGGACCGTGACACACCGAGCTTAGCCGCGCGTATAGACTGCTATACGATCGGTCAACGCTACTCGGTATGCTACGATATTTAGAACAAACGAACTAAACTCAAGATTACCGAGGCAGTTTGGTGTTATATATTAGAGTGGGCAAGCTCCAATAGTAGACAGCGAGTCGGATCAAATCGAACCAAGTCATATCGCAAATGCACGCTGCTACGCGGGCTACGACGTAGGCCACCACCAAACACTGCTTTACTCCTGAAAAACCCAGATGATGCGCAAATTAGATCATTCCTTGATAAAAACAAAAAAACCTTTCCCCTCTCTTGGATGATTGGATCTCTTCTGTATCGAGGGTACAGTTTACAAATATACATCTCACATATCTGTAGATCACACAAATATTTGTTCCGTGCGGGGATCGAACCCGTGGCACGTAGCATAGAAAGCTAATCGCTTATCCACTGCGTTAACCGTGTCGTCAAGATTGAAATAATTTATTTAGAATTCATAAGTTAAATGCAATGCGTTCGGAAACGGACGAGCATAACTATACACTGAACAATCGAATTGCATAACTCCCGCTAAACGCGGCAATCAATCGCTGCTGCTCTCATTATTATGGATTCCATAAAACCTATGGTCAACGGGCTCCTGGCGTTCCTGCAGTACCAACTGAATGTGATGGATGAGGTCAGCGCCATGCAGACTTTTACATCGAACTCCAGTGAAGAAGACATTCGTACGCCCAAAGCTACGCCGCGGGCCTCACTGTGGCCTGACTGCAAACAACTACCGATTGTCGTGGATAAAGTTTAAACTTTTAGTGTGGAAGGCTTATATCCGCAGCGGATTGCAGGTCATGTAGGCTGAGTCATGGCACACCACTATTCTTATTCTACTCGTAGAAATACTACAAGAAAACCTTGAAAAATAATCGATACGAGCGGGACTTGAATCCCAGCCCTCTGGCGTACCGTGTCATCGCTCTCCCAACTGAGCTATCGTGCTTTCAACCATATTTG
This sequence comes from Allophyes oxyacanthae, assembly GCA_932294325.1. Taxonomy (NCBI): domain Eukaryota; kingdom Metazoa; phylum Arthropoda; class Insecta; order Lepidoptera; family Noctuidae; genus Allophyes; species Allophyes oxyacanthae. The sequence continues at coordinate 254,996 of OW028609.1, forward strand.
TAAAAAAAAAATATACTGGTGTAGTAGATAAGGGAGCGCATCCCGCGGAACGCTACGCAACTAAAAAAAACTAAATTATACTAACTAAATTCCCAGATTGCTGAAGAACATTTTGGTGGTAAAACCTATTTGTAACGGTTTTACATACTATTATTATTGCCAACGCTACGCCGCGTAGCAAGGCTCGTTTTTTAGCGAGGCCTACGGCGCGCCATAAGCCTCGCTGTATAAACGCCTTGCTCAGAATAACCGCAAATATTAAGTTTTAAAGCATTTTGTTGAGCAAAACCTCTGTGTTCGGCTGTGGAATATGTAATCCTGAGTTATGGCGCATGTGTCATCTGTCTTCGCTCAACGCTACGACTACGCCGTAGACTACCAGGCTGTAACATCGCAACTTTACTCCCGGTTAACACAAAAAAATAAAATTTGAACTGTAATGGGAAAGGCATTTGTTGAGCAGTAGACTGTGACATGTTGTATAAACGCAAACATTTATACTGCCTTAAGCCTACCGCTACGTGCCGCTACGCCGTAGGCCACACTACTACTAAACCGCGACCTAACGGGTTTATAAGGTTTAATTCCAAATGTAACTGGGGAAGGCTTTTGTCTGGCTGTAGACACGATTCATTCAACGCCATAGCCCACTTACAATGATAAATATTAAATTTTTAGTATTGTAAAATTTCGATGTTATTCTATTCTATTCTAACACTAAGCGATGGCATGATTTTGTATAGTACTCGCAAATCTTTATGAGCCCTGAACTGGGATCTGTCAGATACTAGTACAGGCACCTATCAGTGTCATACCTATATCATTACTAAGTTTTTGACTGTATTGTTTTTCCATTGTAATATAGATTTTTTTTAATTCTCATGATCCACCCTCATACCCTTCGCTGAAGCTACCAAGTGCCTTAGGTATTTAGGTGGAAAGAATTCGTGCACCTGGAGTCTCGAGTTTTTAAAAGAGCCTGTATAGACCCAGTTGAATTAAAAAGTTTTAACTTTTGAATATGGTCGAGTCACTGACACCGGAACCTCTCTCATATCAATATAGCTAATTTAAAGAAAAATAATTTGCTCACTTCATAATTATTATATCCGACCCTTAGTTTGTATCTAGCTGCAAACTTGCATCAAAGCGGACGCCAGCAGGAAGCGAAGAGACAGCCCCTCTGACTTGAGCTAAATATAGAGACGACGTGGCGTGACGTGACGTCAGCGCAGTTGTAATATATATGTGTATACTAAGGTCACACGTAGGAATCCAACCCTCGACCTTTACATCGGTATCGTGTCATAAGCTGTATGCTTCAATTACCCGATCGTGACAGCAAGGGACACAGCAATGAATATTATAAGACTGACGTTGCGCGCGCCGCATGTGTAGAGACATGTACCTGCGTATGGCCGGTTGTGGCCGACATGTTCAGAGAATGATTGGATGCTCACTGAAATATCGCTATACTCGTATCTCTGCAAACAGTTTATTAAAGCTAAAAAAGTAACATATATATAAGAAATTTGCATCCGCTTGGAGTAGTTTGCGGCGACGAATTCATTCCACTGCCTGTGCGTGTCGCGAGAGACGGCGGCGGGGGCGAAGGTGGGCGGGGTGTGCACGGTGCGCGGCGAGGAGGGCTCGGGCGGCAGCGCTGGCGGGTCGGGGTCGCCGGCCTCCTTGCGCATACGCCGCGCGCCCAGCGCCCCCAGCGCCGCCTTCAGCTCGCGCTCCGCCACGCTCGCGCCCGTCGTGCGCGTCACGCTCTCTGCGCAAAACAACACTATACCTTATTATACGCATCAACCAGTAGACCAGGCGAACGTCAGACGAGAACGACTTCTACGAATAATCTAAAATCTTAAAAAAAGCTGTGTGTGTGTCACCTCACCACTGCAACGCATTACGCCGCCGGCAACAGTGATTCCAGTTTTTCCGAAGTGTTGGTATCGGCTCCTAGTTGATGCTGAATGCCGTTATAGGTGCGAATATCGACTAACCTTCAACCCTATTGGTTAACACCTTATAACACTTATCAAGTATTGGAGACATTGACTGCTCCTCATAAAAATCTTTGAACCAGCTATCCGCGAATCGTGCATGACAAACGTGTTTCCTTGCTGGCATCGTAAATTGATTCATCTGCAGTAACCATTGGACCAGAAACCACTCAATCAAGCATCCACCTATGTCTAACGTAGACAGTAGTTCTATTACCGGCGCAGCCAGACGTAGTCGCGGCAATTAATACAACCGAGTAGACTGTCCCACTCCGGGAATGTTCCAGACAGTGTTACTACAGCTGTATCTCACGGGCTGCACATGATTGATCCATCACGGCGCGAGCGGAGCAATTATATAGCAATTAACTGAACGCGCGTCGAGAATATGTTCCAATGCGACGCTTCACACGTTCAACGTCGACGCCTAGTTAACCTAATCCAACGGCGCGTTTATTACATTGCCGGAGTTACGAGTCTAGTAAACCTATTTTAGTTAATCCGATTTTCTCTATCATTTCTCGTAGCGTAGCCGAACCGGTAAGTCTCAGGCACAAGCTGAGGGCGTTTATATGACGCTAGAAATATGACCATTCGACACAGAGGCCTCGGCAGTGGGAACATTATGATGCCGAGTAATGGCATATACTACAGCACTGCAGCCGCCGCCGCCCGCCCGTACTGCTCGGTACGGCTCGTACCTACTGTGCCAACGTCAACGCGCCCTTACGACACCAGGGACTTCACACAATGCAATATGGACAGGTTAGAATGGCACCTGGATGTTGTTACTGGATGAACAATTTAGTAATACGCTCGATATTTTCATGTAATTTTAAAAAAAATCTCACAATCATTTCGGTATGAACTGTCACTAATGATCTGTTTCCAACGTGGATCTAACTGGTGTCGTAAATGTTTATGTGAATGTTTCTGTATGTAAGTGCCTCTCAGTCTTAAATAGTACATATCGTGAACGTCTAATGCTTTAACAACGATAGCTTTTAATGTCAGATATACAGACGTTACTGTGGCTAACACTCTGATATTACTTACCTACGTTATGTGTCACCCCAGCAAGGGTGCCTGACTCCGAGGCCGGTCGTTAAACAGTCATGTTGTTCTTAATGATGTTTGGAACATTGGCTTCACTGCCTGTGGCTATAATGAAGATTTAGGTCCCTGTCCCCGCTGTGCCGGCTGGCAGTTCTACTCTTAAAGCACGCAGTCTCGCGAAGAGTTTATTACCCTCGTCGATATTTATAAAACCACAGGAAGAAATATAGAATTCATTTGAGCTAGTGATTACGAACATTCAATTGTGATACATAGGTACATGACAACTACCTTATTTTTGTTCCTAAGTGATTTTAAGTACTATTAAAAAATACTGTTATTTTGAATTCTTCCGATTCCGTGAACGAAATAATAAATAAATAATTAGGTACCTAGTCTAAGAATAATAATAATAATGAAATAAGAAATACTGATCCAAATAGCTTCTACGGCAGTAGACAAGTATTGTTTGTGGAGCGAAAGACGTCGCTCCTATCTCCCGGGGCGCTGCACGGGTTTTCAGAGACACCACCTAACTTGCTTCCACACGACCAGGTGAAACTTTAGGACACACATTTATTAAATAGGTAGGTTGTACTAAACTGTTATATGAGATTTGATTTGAAAATCATAATTGTAACAATAAACTTTTTTATTTAATTATGTTTTTTAGTTTAACAAAAATAGGTTAACAAGCACATAATAAATATAACACTTTCTTTTCACAAAAAAATAGGTAACACTAATAATAGGTCCAATAAATAAAAAATGCACAAGACAGCAACGCGAGCACAGCGTTGACGAGGCGCAGGGGGCGGAGCGCTCGGGCGCCGCTGCTGTCCAGCAGCGACACGTCGATGTAGTCGCACACCAATTCGTCCCACTTGTCCGTCAGGTCATGGATACTCTTGGCCTCAGCCACCAGCTTGTGTCGCATCAGCTTCTTCACCCTATCCAGGCGCTCGGGCGAGTCTTCAGAGAGTTCGCGCGCGCGCATCCACGGCTCCATGCTGGACGGCGGCTCTACCATCACCACGGTGGGCAACTGGCGCGTCACCTGCAGGAGCACGGGCGGCTTCTTCGTCGGGGGCTCGATGTGCTGGCCTTCTTTCCGCTGGTCTTTTTTCATGATGGACAGTCTGGATTTCTCAGCGAGTGACAGTCCCGACGTATTAGCGTGCGTGCTGCTCGCGGTGGTGGTGACGGTGTAGGTGAGGGTGGTGGTACTAGGGGTAGTGGTGGTGGTGGGGGTGGGGGTGGTGGTATCGGTGGTGATCTTCGTCTTCGCGGTGAGTTTGGTGGTAGTGGTGGTGGTGGTGCTTACGGGGCTGGTGGGCATGGTCATGATCTCTTCGTCGTCAGTCCTGGTCTCAGCCGGGAACAAGCGCCGGTTCGTCCACAGCATCTCCAGCAAACTTGTTGGAGTGGGCGGGCTGACCCTCTCTGAGCACACACAACGAGCCTTTCGTTAGCTTTTCCGATCTTCGATCCGTTTAATAAATACATCTTCAATCAATCACTCAGAAACAACTAACAATAACGCGCGCTCAAAACAAGGTAAGGGCACTAAACAAAACTTAATGTTATGGCTAACAGTGGGACGTATCAAAAAGTTATAGGTGCAATAGGATAATACAAGCACGGGACAGGGTCAGTATTCATAAGCAAAAGACGGAAATTAAAATACAAAAAACTTGGTAATTAGATGTGAATGCTAATAATGAAATAAAATAGAATGATAAATTGGTAACTGGCCGGCTTACCCGTGGTTCGTCGCAGAAGCGAAGGCAGTTTACTTTTGATGCTGTACACCCTTTTCATATCGTAGTAATCATCGTAGTCCTCGTATGTTTTCTGTTTCTGTTTGTTGAGCGGCTGCACCTTGGTGGGGTCATCGTCTTCGTCTTCCAGCTGCATCGGTCGGTAGCGCTGCACGGACGCGCGTTCGGACGGGCGAGTACGCCGCTGCGCGCTCTCCTTGTCGCTTTCGCCCTTCCGTCGCCTGTCCACGTCCATCTCGTCTTCGTATGCGTCCAGATCACTGCTTTTCCTCTTATTATGCCTGTCCCTCGCCTTTCTCCGCATCACTCGCCTCGTCGTGGCTTCGTTCACAAATTTGACATCTTCGTCGAATTCTTTACTCTTATCATCTGGGAAGTCATCTTTATCTACATGGAAATAGTCTTTTCTATCTATATCACTAACGTCATCTTTCCTATCTCGACTATATTTTACGGAACGTCTGGGCGGCGACTCCTCCTCTCTGGGAAGCTCGTCGCTTTTGAGCCGCGACCGATGCTTCGGAAACCGGTGACTTGATCTGAACTTGGGAGCATCGTCTTCTTCTCGCTCGTATTTATTCACCACGTCCACATTGCCGCTCGCCATTGGTCGCATCAAACCTCTCTGTTTCCTTCCTGGTTTTCGCCAAACTTCTGGCTCATCGGAATCCTTCGCAGGTTTTTCTGTTTTAACTGTAAGGAAAACATGAATAATATTACATATTTACGCTTCGAAGGGTGTCATAAACATATTATAAAAGAAGAAGCAGCTTTATAAGAAGAAAAATCTAAAAATTGGTTCCGCAATGGCATTTTGCATAATATCAATACCAAAAGCCAGCTTTAAGTTGATTATGAATAAGTTTCGGACACGTAAAAGAAAAGAAGCGACGCATTCTACCAGTAATCAGCTTATAAACTCAGTCAAAGTTGAATTATTCTTCTCATTTGTATGATAAAGATATAAGCGAAGATTGAAGCTGCCACTATCCTAGGCGAATCTTGATACTAGGTGGATGACATTTCAAGAGCGTGTATGGAACAGTATTCAAAGGAACGACTGGATAGGCAAAATAACTTATGAAAGATAATTATAATTAAAACCTTCCTTCAAAACCATATAAATAAGGCCAGTATTGTTTCTAAAACAAATATCAAGTTGGCTGCTGATGGTCTTTACTTGTTCACCGTACATCAACATCCACGGATAATAATTAAATAGATTGTGCACTGGTTAGGAGGCCTCAACAAGATTTTTGATGATGGTGTGATGTGAGGGTACTCACTGCGTGGTTCCTCCTCGTACTTGTAATCGAGCGAGGCGGGCGCGTCGGGCGAGTGGCCGTGGTAGTCTTCGGAAGGGGGCGCTGCGGCGCCGTCGCGCGGCGCCTCGTAGTCACCGCCGCCGTACGCCGGCATCTTTACGCCCGAGTAGTCCACGTAGCGCGCCGCAGACGCGGCCGCCGCGCACGTCAACGCCAGCAGCAGCACACGCGCCATGCCCGATCCCGCGCCCGCCGCCCTCGTCGCCCCGCGCGCTCTTACTGCTATGGACACTATATTGATGCCTCGATACTGTGACTCGCTACAGCGCACCCAAATTGCGGCATATTTTTGCAAATGTAACTACAAATTTGACATTGAAGGATTAACGTGTGTTTCTGTTTGTTGACATTTGGTAGTGAATAAATTTTTCACCGGCCTGTATTCCCGACATAAAATCTCCCCAATATTAGATATATTTAAATATCCGTTTACTAACAGATTAGATTTAGATGTTAATATTTTTTATTAAAGTTATGTTGATCATACAGGCTGTGAATTTCATTTATTAATCAATAGTTCATACACAGGCCGTATGTAAAATGGCTTCAAGTCAAAGTGAAAACTCAATCAACTGTCAATCACTAACGCAACCCAAATTATTAAAATGAAAAATTGAATAATTGAATTCGTTAAAATTAATAAAAAAAACAATAATGTAAGTCCATTCTATCTTTCCATTGCGACGATGAAGTTACAGATGCAACATAATTATCTGTTGAAGCTATGAGTAATTTAAATAAACCTGGCAAGGGCACGAAGGAGCCGCCGGACTGTGAGTGTTACGCGGAGTCGCACACCCGGAAGGCCTGCCCGCCCGCACGCAACGTGACGCACCCGCTGGTACCTACCGCTCATCTCTTGTACTGTCTCACGTGGCGCCAGATCCTCGACCGCCTCACACACCGCATGTTTTGTTGCAGCGTTACTATGAGTTCACTCAGGAGGAGATGAAAGCGCTGGAAGAATGCGACAGGGAGAGCTTCTACCAGCGCTGCATGCCGCTTAGTACGTTGTTCGCTACCGTTACTTACGCTGCCATAAGATGCGGTAAGATTCATTCAGTTTCTTTATTCTAATCATAAAAACACAATCAACGATGAACGGAAGGTTGGTAGGGACGCCACGAAAATCTTCATAGAAGTAAGAATATTAATTTGTCTAAGTTACCTACATTCTGTTAATACATTTTGGTGGACGTTCCTTCCGATGCCTTCTTACTTCTATGAATGTTTTCAGGGTTCCTGCAAAGAAACCCTCACTTCGGTGCTGTGCCCAAAGTAATGATCGCTGTGTTAGTGGGGTACTGCTACGGGCGGCTGTCGTACATGTCGCACTGTGACAAAAAGCTGCGCTCGCTGTCCGCTAGCAGCCACCTCGGCAACGTCATGAGGAAGTACTACGCAGACAACATCGCCAACAACCAACCCTCATCAAAGGATCAAAAAAAATTATAATGTTTGTATTTAATGTGTCGATTGATTTCAAACGATCCGTCCAAAAGGAACAGATTGAGAGAAAACATGTTTTTTTTTTTGCTTATTGAATACAATTTAGAAAGCGCACATTTTGTCTGTTTGTTTAAAATTGATCTTACGTAAAACTAGATAAATGGTCTTATAAACAGCGTGTGCCTATTTCAAACAAGTAACATTATCAATCAATCAAGTAGGTACAATAGATATTTAAGGTCAATTTAAAGGAAAATGAAAATAATAAAAAAATGAGTACTGGTTCAAGCTAATTTTGATTTGGTATAAAATGGTTTTTTTTTAGTTGGATTTAAAATCAGACCTTAAGTAGCTGATACACCCAACGGTATGAGACAAGCACACACACGATACATGTAAGACCATTGAAATCAGCATGTAAATACTGGTAAGTATACGAAATAAACGTATTATGTGAGTGCCGAGTGCGTTCGTACTATTTATTCAAAATTAATTTTGCCAATATCGGGCAAGTTCATGAACATTGTTTAGTAAGAATTAAAGCAATGGCTTTTGAAATCTATCGACACAACATTTAACGTTTGACGAAGTGTATGTAAGTATAATGTCTTGGGAATTTTTGCTAAAAAATATTGTACCTTTTATATTCTTCTAATAAATGTGTCACGAACAAAAGATTTTCCCTTGGTCTTAACGTTGCGACTTGGGAATTTTTAATTTCAGTTCTTTTTACGGCTATTGAACTTGGACATTACTTAAAACAGTTGTAAAAGAATGATTTTGGTGGGATTAAACTATTCGTCATTTTATAATAACTTAAAACCGTCGCTGGGGGTTCTATACGCTGACTTTCTAGTGATCCATGCAAACTTGAACTTGACAAATTAAAACTTAATTGGATTACTAAGTACCTATCTACCTACTGGTTAAGAACTTAGCATATTTTCTTATCAGGATTATTGGTGATTCCACGAATTTCTTGATGTATGTAAACCGTGACAGGTTCTGTTATGCAATAATTTATTCAAATAGAAAGCTCATTCGGAACTTACATAGGTACCTACCTACTTTTTGCTAAGTGTAGTGGAATTCCAAGCCGTTTTTTAATAATAATAATATTATATATTCTTTATTATCATAATTATTATTGGTTTATAACCCACTTAAAAAAAGGGAGATTTCCCAATTCGACTATACGTGTTTTTTTTATTTTTTTTTATTTAAATTAATTTAAAAAATTAGTTCATAAACTAAAACCCGACTACTGAAAAGGTATGAAACAAGAAAATATTAAAACCTACATATTCATAGTGATGTTCAGAGGATAGCCGTGGTCGTATGCCACTTTGCCCTAAAGCTTAGGTATGATGGCTTTCTACTGTTAGACTGTATTGTTTTGTTAGAATAGCTGTAGGTGGCACACGACCACGGCTATCCTCTGAACATCACTATGAATATGTATTAATATTTTCTTGATTCATACCTTTTCAGTAGTCGGGTTTTAGTTTTTGAACTTAATTTTTTTTCGGAGCAGCGATCAACTGCCTTCAATATATCTATATATTTTTGAAATGTGCTAATTAAGCCACAATTAAGCCCTTTCATTTGATACCCAACACGCAAATAATAAACAAAAAATATATTTTAGTTCGTTAAATTATGTCTTAGAGGGCGCCATATTAAATTTAATGTGACGTCACATAGTCTATAACCAGGGGACCATTAAGAAACTTCCAACGATACCTCATTTGTCCAATTATGATAAGCTTAGAAGTTATGGGGGAACAGATGAACATACATACATACCGGTCAAACATATAACCCTCTCCGTAGTCGGGTAAAAAATTTGCTCATCTGTCAACGACTTGTCGGGGAAATCCCTCGAGAAGTCTTCCTTACACCCTATCGCATGTATGCTCATTGGGCTTTAGGTCTGCTAATTGTGCAGGTCACTGTAGAATCAACATCATGCTCCTGCAACCACTTACAATCACGTTGGTGGGTATACAGAAAGTGTCATGAAAAAAAAAACAACATCATCTGATTGCGGTGTCTATTTATCAATCAAGGAACCTCGCACCCAAACTAGATTTTTGTTTTCTCGCCAGCAAGTATTTTCCCCTACACCATAATTACTCCACCTTAGCATGGATACACTTCTGAGGGTGCTGGAGGCGGCTTGTACGTCCGTACTCACCGATCGCGTACTCTTCGCGAAATAGGATGGAGCACCAACCGTAACTTATGAAAAAACAAAACACTGATGACTATCTACGATCTTCCCGTGCAAGTTTTCTCGAGCCCACTGCAGCGTTCGTCCACGATTAACTCATTGAAGTACTGGAGTAGAAAGTGGTCTGCTAACAGGAAGGTAGACTTCATGCAGTCTCCTCCGACCTCCATAGTCCATAAGTGCAATCACGACGACGCGAGGTGTCTCTATCTCCGCAGCGCGTATGAATGTGTGTTTGGCTCTCATAGATTGTAAAATCGGCAAGCCGTAATGCATTGCTTTAAAATATTTACAAAAAAATAGTTTACCATGCAGTCAAATGCTAATTGTACACAATCGAAAATCTAATATGTGTGGGCGGGCAGTGCCGTCTTTACACAATGCCCCAATGTGCACGTAGGGCACGCGCCCAGGCCTCCCGGAAGGAGGCGGTAAGGAGGAATAACCATGAAGTCGCGAAAAAAAAATCTGCTGTTCCATACGTTCCATGCAAATAAATAATTAAATATTACTCGATATGATTGTATGGAACAGCTGATTTTTTTTCATTATTTCACAGTTGGTCCTGTAGTAAATGCTGTTTATAATGAGTATCTACAATAAGCTCTTGTATAAAGGGCTCGGGACTAGAAAAGTAGCACCTCAACAGAAAATATTGTGTTTGTGTACATTCGACTGTGTATTCGGTTTCGCTAAAGTACCAGTGCTAGATTTGCCAATAGGCGGTACCTATAGGTCGCGGCCGAGGGCGGGGCGGCAAATTTTAGAAGGCGCTCCGTAGACGCCCTCGCTCGCTTAGGTAAGCCGTCAAGTTCTGCGTGAATATAACTGAAATATATTCTAATTCCTAGTCCTCTACACTCAGAACAATAACTAAAGAGTCATTATTCTGAGCCTCTACACGTACGGCGAATGGAGGCGAACACAAACGACTGATGGGCGCATTTACCTGCATTCGTTGATATTCGCCAATGTTCGGCGTCATTCGCCCGCTATCCAACAACGTGATTGCATACAAATGTGCCCTCCAATAGTCGTTCGTCAAACGTGTAAAGGGCCCTTTACGTACATAATAGAGGGAGAGAGTTCAGAGGGCTCATAACATCTCATAAAGATTTGCGTGTTCTATACTTTAGCGGAACCGAATGCACAGCTTTGCCTTGGATGGAGCGTTGTTTTGTTCTTGTAGACTTTTTTTTGTTGTGATAATTTTTTGGCAACATTGTCCACCAACTGTCAAACTGTGTTAAAAATAGACGTCACTTTAGTCTTATGTCATATATGTCAGAAGTGTCATTTTTCGACTGAACTGAAAGGAGGAATGCTATGGTTATGCTCGTATATCAACAGTGTTTTTAAGTATATTATTTGATTTATTATGACTGACCCTAATTCATACGGGTACAAGGAGTCGGCGACGCTGTCGACAGCGCAGGTCGAGCCGAATTCTTATGGGTACAAGCAGACCGCGACGCTGCCGTCCGGGCAGGTCGAGCCGAATTCTTATGGGTACAAGGAGTCCGCAACTTTGGCATCAGGGCAAGTGGAGCAGACCCCAGGGGTTATGCCGGTAAGATTACAACTGTTGTAAGCCTAACGTTCACGTGTTGCTGGAGTGGTGTGCGTAACGATCGTCTTGTTGGTTCAGTCAGATTATAGGTTCTCGCCGGACGAGCTGCGCGTGCTCGGCGAGTGCAACCAGGAGAGCTTCTTCCAACGCTCCATGCCGTTTGGCACCACGCTCGGTGTCGGCACCTACGTAGCTGTTCAAAAAGGTACCTTGCCTACTATTCATTCTGAATTCTATCTACCTATCTCTTTGTAGGACGCACTGTTAGGTAACCATTACCTGAAATAAAACTGAATTTACTAAAATGCTGTTTTCTGTAGGTAGTTAATTAGTGCTTTCTTCCAGTTCCACTTATATAGCATATCAAGTGTTAAAAATAACCTCAAAAAAGTTTAACATTGGCCCACCAGGTGACATTTCAAAACAGAGGGTATATAGGTTGTATTTAGCTAGAACACCTCTATAGGCTAAGCATGCATTTTATGTATGAATTACAATTATCTAGGCTACACTGTAACTCAACTTTTAATTAACAAGGTCAGCACTAATATGTTATTATCCCTTGTTATCCTCTTTTTAAGATAGTAGAAGTAGAAGTAATGAATGAGATGTCTTGAAAATGGACAGAAGTAGCGTTTTATGTGATGATATCAACTTACTACGATCGCTTATCTTATTGCCAAGTTTGTTGACTATGGCAATATTTCCTTGTAACCCCTCATTGCTGCCCCTGTTTAGGAGCAGGCATTCAAAGGCTGGTGTGAGTGTGACTAGGGCTTGTCTAAATGCGTACTAAAAAAACCAATGTAACTTGTCAAGAATGCAGTTAGGACTGTTGAGGACATTGTTGGGGTAAATTACCCACAGGCATTATGGTACACTCTTAATACTTTATAAACAGAGTGTTTCGCACCGGTACACTAATGTTTTAGTTAAATGAAAAGGATCCAACATGCATTCAGCTAGTTTTGATATATTAAATTTTATAATATCATATAAAATATGAAACCAAACCTACCTACACAATAATAATTAAAAGTTACCAATGTAAAAAGTTTGCCACAGCACACCATTAATGAAATTCTTCAAGAGTGTAAACTTTATAATTAAATATCTCACAACTAGCTCAATGTGGGTTAGATACTTTTCATGTAACAATGTTCAAATAATTATTTGACGATTGATCATTCCATAACTGGTTTTTGTTATAAAAGTATTGAATGTTCATGTATTTTTTATCACAAAGAAATTATTATTTGTCAAATTAATTATTTTACCAAATATCATTATCAGATAAAGTGTTTTTCGACATAACTTAATCAAAAATGTGCATATTATCGTATTTTGAAAAAGAAGCAGTTGTTAGTTTGTGATCAAATTTAAAAAATATAATCCTTCATGGTTGTTAATTTAATTTGGAATAAATAATTAACTGGAAACAAAGAAATAATTGAATAACAAATATTAGCAGGCAGTAGCACGTGCAAACGTAAGGCAAACAGTTGCTTCATTTGCTCAGCTCATGTTGTCACCATATCAAACCTAATTTAACCTGCATATAACATACAGAAATGATAAAACGATGCAATGATCACCTATTATTACTGATATCAAAAGCGTTTCAGCTAAAAGTTGTTTGGTCAATAGACATGAATAATAAATGAATTCTTGATTAAATGTAATGTTGTGAAATTATATTTTATCTTGTGAATACACATTCAATTAATTATTTGCAGAACATGCACTTGGTAAGTTCCACACTTACCAAGTGCACGTTCTGCAAATAATTAATTGAATGTACAAAATTACAATATGTTGTTGTTGGTTGTTGTATAAAAAAATGTAGATTCATGTTTGGTCATATGACAGGATACCTTTGGCACCGCTTCCATTCTGAGATCACTTATTGATTCGTATTTACTTGTGTAGTCATTTATGTAGTGTTTGTAAAAACAATGTCTCCGGGCGCAGAATATTATGTTCCACTTTAGCAATAACCTTAGGTACTAGAGTCCTAACACCACCGGTTATTTTCAATGTCAGCGTTAGGAAGCCCTAGCATTTTTTGTAAATTAGAAAAAGTCACGTAGACTCAATAGTTTATAAAATTACATACAATACAAAATATTTACATATACAGTCAATTTAATTGCTGAAATTAGGTAATATTGATATCCAAGAACCTGATTAAACTTGAGACATGTGTATGCATAGTGCTATTGTAGATCTCCAAGAGGTCACAATATCACTTAAAATTTTCAATGACTTAATTGCGCTGTGCTTATAGTTTCTTTGATGGATAAGACCCGCAGTGAATCTCGAGTTAAAAAGAGTAACCATGGAGTTTCTTCTCCACTCTTCTATATTGGAAATCAACACTTTGGAATGAGGCAACTAGAATCTGACTATTCTTAAGTGCTTGAATTGATTTACATGAATAAAAATATATTTGATTTGATTGATTAAGTGAGATTATCTGCTAAACTGGAGTCATCAATGAGCTTGCAGAGTCAGTAAACTGAAGTTGATGGTGCTCTAGCAACATTACATTACACATACAGACAAGTGTTTGTTTTTTAACAGTAGAGTATAGACACTTGGACTTGACTCTTAAAATGCAGACATCGGTCTGCACGGTATTCACTATGTTGATAAGCATTTCGAAATGTAATTTTACAACTAACTGCATTACCAATTTGAACAACGACTGTATGTTTTCAAGTAGGTACCTTCATACAGATATATTGTGTGATGCCTATAGATGCACGAAGGTGGCTTGATACTTAGCCTGCTCAATATGATCGGCCGTTCTGTGTGGTATTACATAAACTGTACCAATGCCATACCCCTGAATTTATTATTATACCAAATACCATCGTATTTTATTAGTGAATCATTAGTAACATTAAAGTATCGGGTTTATGGTAAAGTTGTGAATGTTCCGCAGGTCACCTGAGGCCCAATCCTCGGTTTGGGCCGATCCCCAAGGTAACGCTGGCCGTTATGGTGGGCTATTTCATCGGCAAGCTGTCCTACCAGCAGGCGTGCGCCGAGAAGCTGATGGCACTGCCCGGCAGCTACATCGGACAACTGCTGCGCGAGCGGAAGGATGGGAAAATCGGAGGGTAAGTGATCATGATAATGATAGGAAACATAGTCCGGCCTTTGTTGAGTACCCCGATGCACCTCAATTCCCCTTATATGTAATTCACCGCATAGATAGTGTGCACCGCAGTGCATAGATACATTATTCTCCTGCCCTTATCCCATTATGTTTGCGGTCGGCGCAATATGTCTTTTTCTGATGTGCATAGATACATCTAAACTTAATTTATAAACAGGTTTTGTTTGTATGTATGTATGGGTAATCTCTGGAACTACGGAACCAATTCTAAAAAATATTTCACTAATAGAAAGATATAAGATCCCAAGTGATATAGGCTATATTTTATGTTGATAAAAATAAAACACGCTGTTGCAACCGCGGGCAATCGGTGGGTTTTATCATTATTTACATTGTCAAACGATGTTGTTAGCTATCGGTACAGTACCTATCTGGCTAGCCGTGAGGTGATGTAACATTGTGTTGTTGGTGCAGGACTTCTCTGAAGCCCAAGCAGGGGTCGACGATGTTCGGCGCGAGCCCGAGCGACATCTACTCGGACGCAGGCCCCGGCAGCTCGCTCGACCTCGACACGGACCGCCCGCTCTTCAACGACGATACTTACCGTCCGGACTCACAAGGTAACACACACTCGTTCACTTCTCACAGTCTCTCAATAACAGTAGACCACGATTGAGGTCGCCACTCATACAGTCTTCATAGGTATCTAGTAAATTATTGGCAAAATCTTTTTATAACGACAAAACTGCACGGAATTGTATAATGAACACACCTGCGAACCCAAACTGACAGCTGGTACTTGTTTATTATAGTGTTGCAGGTGAAGCATGTTCGCCCCTGCAAGATTGTTATCTGCTCTTTCCTGACTGACTGTATATCTTCGTATTCATACTATGTAGATACATAGTATGAATACGAAGACTTCCAAACTATATTATAAAACTGTACTACAGGCTACTAATTCAGTAATTTTTTCAACAACCATTATTAATTACTTACTCTGTTCCTACTGTGAAGTGGCACCGTGTGATTTCTAACTCAAATGGATTACCCGTCGCATTCTAAATGACGGTAGAAGGTACTTCCCAGTTTAAGTAGCTTAATCATGTGCAGCGTGTGTTAACTTGCTTATTTACCAACGCACAGGCCCGGCGGCACCGGCGGACGCCGCCCCGAAGCGTCCCAACCTGTCCTACGATGACTTGCGTCGCAAAAACAGAGGAGACTATTCAGACTCTAAGCAGGATCCGTACAGGTACCGTCCACCAACAATGTTACACGCACGCCATGTTATCTCGTTTTTTGTATTTGTGTGTTTTATGTTCTCAAAGCCCTCCTTGCCTCTCGCTTTTGTTACGTATTTTAATATTAGCAGACATTTTTAAGCAGTCTCGTTCTGCGTACAGGTAAATGTGCCCGGAGTAGCTACTTGCTTGCGTCGGAACACGAAGCAATGTAGTGACACGGAGAGAGAATGGCATGCGCTTCGCAAACAATGTAAAATGTTCACTTTTTGTTATACACTGTGCTATAAAAGCTCTGTCCGATCAGTATGTCCGAGTTATCGATATCCACATAACGATGAAAGCTGACGTACCATGGGTCATGGCTACCTATGGCCCATGATACATCAGCTTCCACTGCGACCTGGTGCAGAGGCAGAGAGGTCATTAGAAGAAGGGAATGCATTTTCCATATTTAAAGATCTCAATCAAAATATTCATGTCGGACAGGGCTTTTACATACAAGGTGGCGACTACAAGAAATGGTACCATGTAATTGATGATGAGTTTTCAGAGCATAAAAAATCTAATTATCTTCGGGCTTCCACTTACATGAGGTGAAGATACACCAAAGTGAAAAAATGTGTCAGCTTTATTGATATGTGTTGTATACACGTGTCAAAAAGGATCATTTTGGTTTGAACAGTAGGCTAATTCACGTAACTAAAGAAGTGCAGTTGCCGCGCAGTTACAATAAAATATTGATCAAAACAACACATTTGGTAATCTTCTCTTCTTCTTTTGTTATGGCAATTGAGCCAATGTCGACTATTCTGCCATTTGGTATCTTCTGAGCTTCCGTGAGATACGCTCGCGTCAAGTTCGAGCGTCACTGCAATACGATCGGCGCGTCTTAAAATTACGTGAATTAGCTCTTAGGTCTCACTCATCGTCAAAGACTTTAAAATGTATTTTATAATGGAAAAAATGTCCTGTGACTTCTATGAAATGTATTCGACTGATGTTTTGATACGGTCGTAGAACGCATCATCGAATTCGTGGTAATATTTATTGTTGCATTGTCGTCGCCACCTTTATAGGTTTGCTTATGCTACATAATAGACCATACCCATTGAAATGTATTAGTAAAATACTTACAAGGATCGTCTCACAAAACAATGGTTTTGTAAGACGATATCGCCTAGTGGAGAAACTGGTTCAGTCACTAGTATTAAATGAATCGCTTCGGCTGTAAGCGAGTGCAACGCTAGCAAGCGAGGGCGCGAGGCGACGTAGTGCTGACGATGTGTTGTGTGGCAGGACGGAGCCGGGCCCGCCGCCGCCGCTGACCCGCGCGCGCACTGCGCCGGCGCCGCCCACCAACAAGTACGGAGACGCCATGGAGTAGCGTCGCCGCCGTCTTCCACCCTCAGTACATCCGCCATACATTCATAAGAACATCGTGATATTGCGCGCTCAGATAAAAGCCTTTCAATGTGTGCTAGGTACTCCTGTGCCTTCGTAGAGTAATGAAATAATAGGCTTGTGAAACTTGCAGTACGCGTATCAATTTAACTTACCGCTTTATTATAATGTATGCAACTGTTAACGACGAAAAATAAAATAGTTGAGTTTTTATGTTACGGAATGTGTTTTATTTTGTAGCATAACATCAAAATCTCCACAGGTCACTCGCTGAAGGCGCCGTTGCACACTGGCGAGGTTGGGTGGCAGCGTGTGTTTCCGTCGTGTCACACCCCGATGTGTAACATTGTTACTAAAGGGAAAAATATTCCCGTTCAATTAGGCTGTGATACAATTAGGGAAAACAAAATCGTAACAAAATGAAAACCAGTAATCTTTCGGTTTAGGCTCGTAAAACCGCATCACTGGTTGTTCGAGTTCGGAGGATTTTTTGACGAAAATTGTAACAATTCTTTTCTTTTTACATAATTTGAATGCTTCGAATGCTTTAGCTTATAGCCCAATGAAATTCGGACATTTAACGTCTTTAAAACAATAGCCCAGTCCTGGATTTCTAATTTATTCCGTTTATCCACACTAAAATGGCTGAAACATACAATGTGACCTTTGAACACATAGATATATTTATATGCTCTATATAAGGCTCTATATGGAGATTCCGTAATCTCATATATGAGACACTTAGCTCATGATTATTATACTTGCATTTTACTTCTTGTAATTTATAATGTAACTGTCATGCATAAACAGCTGATTTTACCAGCGACTTAATATTTATACCAAATGTTAATCTGTGAACAGCGCTGTGGGCTACATTATTATTTATAGGTTTGATGTACTTTATTGTTAACATTCTATAGTGTAGCTGTTTGTTGTTCCTACCTAATAAAAAATAAAATAAAAAGTCTACCATGAGGTGGATACGTGGTGAAGTAAGCAGCATGTGCTAATAATAACGACACTTTGATCACAAATCCGTTTCCTTAGCCAGATAATGGTTCATATTGTTCATTGTAACAGTGTAAGAACCTATTCTAGCAATGTACAGAAGAAAATGTTTACACTGTAAACTTTACAGACCGACGTGAATACACTCGGCCGGTAAACGGTGCTCGAGAGAATACTCACACGTGGTGGTGCGTTAGTGGTAAGGAACGTGTCGCAAGCTTGATCATGGTACAATCATAGCATTAGCAAAGCAAATATACAGGGCAGCGCCAAATTTTAGGGCATTAAGAGAGACAAAAAGAATAGGGTATTTAATATCTTCATGATTTACGTAATGTTCCCTAAGACCAGTACCTACTCGTAACTGTGACCTTAAATTGCGAACATAATAGATTTCTCAGAATTGGACTGAAAGGCTAGCCACCCTTATTGCCCCAAAATTTTGCGCCATATTGTATAAATATTCGCAATGTTGAAGTTATGATACACAATAACTTTCGCTAAACAGTGACAGAGTAAGAAATGAAACGCACAGCATAGTATGAATGAAACACGTTATCCAAAACACTTTATTTTAATAAACTGAACATAATTAAAATAACAATACAACTGACAACATGACTTAAATTATGTCACACTATTGTTCACTGCATTATGTGTCCACGACAATGAAACAACGCTAATGCGCTAACAGTAGTTACCAACGGTACCACAATAACTCGACTCCGACAATTCGACCCCGACAACAGATTTACCTAAATGTAACACAATTGTAATGTAAAACATGTACCTATCTTAAAAACACAAAAAGAAACCTTAAAACATGGTGAGCAAGCCATTCCTCAGGTGGTGTCACTGGCATTCCTTCATGGAAACTGATGGCGGTATGTTATGCTAGTAGGGATTAAAATAACTAGTCCCTATGTCGAAATAGACTTGTCAGAATCGAGTCGTCGTAGAATCGTTACCCACACGACGATTATACGATTAATATTGCGGAGTATACAGTCACACGAAGATTATAATCATAACACATATTTATATGTTGTCACTTCAGAATATTTAGAGGTTGACTGAGCGAAGGACTCCGGTGCCGACGTGGCGGTCGAAAGCAAGAGAACGAAACAATAGTGCGAGCGGAGCGCGGGCGCGACGGACCCTGCACGCCCGGGGCAGGCGCCGCGCCGGCGCGGCGTCACCGACGCGCAGCCGGCAGAACCTTACCACCACTTACTACACCGTGGAATTACACCGGCCTACACGGTTACCAAACAAAAACAACATTGTACTTATTTAGATTTTTGGAAACGTTTCGATTGATTGTTGAGAAGCAATTAAAACTGACAACTTATATTTGGACCTTTGCCATATTGCAGATTTTAACGGAACTAATATTTATCATGAAAGTATCGATACCTTACGATCCATATATTAGTTGTCAACCTTTACGCAAGCCAACTATTGGCTAGCTAATGTAATTCCACCGTGTTTACTTAAGATATGTAAACATTAACGTTACTATGTACATTTTTTGAAATCACACATATAATTTCACATGAAGCCTAGCGCTTCTGGCCGCCGTCGCACCGCGCGCGCGGCGGACGCGGCCTCATCTTACATTACTTGCAACACTTAATAACAAGTGAGACTACAACATTAATGTTAACTTGTTTGAAACCATGACACACGATTGCGCACAAATACACCCCCAACATCACATCATCAAACTTAATAAAAAATAGAACATTTTGACTTCTTCCATAAATCTAATAAAAAATGCATAACTAGACATTATAAATGACTGATATAAACTTACAATAAATGATAAAAAATATATATACCACTATACGAGTTCAAGCAGCGTAAAAAAAATATGAATGAATTAAATTATTATCATATAATATGGGGTGACAAACAACGGTATGATAGTTTTTTAATTATTTTTTATTCCCTTTTTTATATATTGTATAGAAATTTACAAGAGATGTGCCACACATTCACAGAGTCACCGACCGTACAAGTGGCGAACGAGGCCGGCGCAGGCGCCTCTGTGTGCGGTGCATAGCGGCACCGGCTGCCCAGCCAGCTATGTTTATCTAACTGTTGCGATCTACCAATTTACTCGGTACCATACATTGTGATTCATGAAGATTGATTTTATGAATAAATTGTTTAACTTAAAAAACTATATAAAGTTAAATAAAATCGATTGCGTTAATATTATTAAACTTATGTTCTCGGTGCGGACCGAGCCTACTTATTTGTACAATAAGGTCACTTGATGGTAACGATACTCATGAAACGTTGCCTACTCCTTAACCGCGACGTGCGCCGAGGCAAGTCACGGTACACTCCTCTAAGTATTAAAGCTACGTGCCGACGCGGCGCATGCACATCGTAATATGAAATGAACTCGTCTAAAAGTACCTAACTTAACAATTATACTTAAAAACAATGGTACGCATATTTGGTAGGTGTCGTTCTGAGCTTGTATAAACACAGCAGCGGGATGGCTTCACAGCTGATAGTCGTATCGACATGCGACGGTCGTGTTAGTTACAAAGTTGCCTTGCCTGCCTCCTATTCTCACTGTATTGTATGACGGGACGACCGCCCGCCAGCCGCCTGCGACAGACGTCCTGCTGGTTTGTATAGCGATTAGCTAACAGGAGATCACATGTACAGTGCCATGTGAACTCTTTAGTTAGTAGGGCAGCCAGCTGTTCGTCGAAAGAGTGAGAATGAGAGATTAGATAATAATCACATAGGCCACGAACAATCACACGACATTGACTTGGCAAGAGAAAATGACATTAGACACATTAATTAAGACATTAAAGGAGACAATTTTTTTGGGCCCACATAATTATTGCGTATATAAATTAAATTTTTACCAAAAAAATAGACCTCAATTTATTACCTAAAATAAAACAAAAGCTAGGTTTAAGTCTAACCGGAATCATGCAATCTTAATAAAAGTAATGTTTTGATTATTTAAACAAGGCGCAATGCCTTTTAGTGCGTTCAAAAACCTAACGCAATTAATACTAAACACGCTAAAGAAAAATCTTTGATTAAACTAAAAAAAAATCTATCACTGTTTTATTATGATTTAATCAATATCACAATAAATAAATAATGGCTCGCCATACAATGTTCAGAACCTCATATCAGAATTCAGAACGTGCAAGTTCGGTCATTAAAAAAAAAACTGTCAATAACATCATTAGTTGTCAGGAGGTTGTCAGTCAATTCATATAATTGTATATTAAAGATATACAATTATATGAATTGACTGTTTATTGTGTATGTCGTATTTCTCAATATTCCGGTTAGAAATGGTAAAAATTATAAATACCATTGAAATCTAGAAAATATGTAGATCAAAATGATTTGTGTTTCGTTCGTATACGTTGCAATAAGTGAGGTGGCCTATTTTCCATACGACAAAAAATGGTCTCCTTTGTTTTATCATTGCGTTTCCGATGCGATAAATGGTACAATTTGCTCAGGTATAAGAAAATTGTCGTCCTTGATCATTGCGGGTGTCTCTTAGGGCAAAGGCCAGGGCAGGCCAGAGAAGTTGACGGGCCCGCCGAGCCCAGCGTCGGCCTCCAGCAAGCTCATGATGACCGCCATGGCGGCCTCTCCGTTGCCGTCGAGGCCGAGGGGCGGGAGCGGCGGCGAGGCGGGCGGCGGGGAGCCGGCGGGCAGCGCCTCGCCCGCGGGCGGCGGCGAGCCCTCGGCGGCGGCGCTCAGCGGCACGTTGTTGCGCACCTGCCCGTAGCCCGACATGTCCACGCCCAGGATGTTGTCCACCAGCGCCGCCTGCTCATACACCACGTTTGCTTTCGGTGGCCACTGTGTGAAAGGTGTCACGTCAACATGGGTAGTGCGCTAGCAGGGTGTAAATGGGTTAGCGAGATTTCATTGCTTGTCGAATGGAATGTGGTCAAAATCTTACCAATACTCATTAAAAGTATCGTTAATAAAAGTTATTTTCTAAAAGATACCGATCTTATAGTTAAGACTTATATTGTTACTTTGTTAACATAAATAGGTAAATGTAAGAAATAATATTTAATGTAAACTAACTTTATTTTGAATATTACTTTTAATGATATTTTAAGCGACGTTGCCGTTTCGTCGAACCGAGGTGACAAGACGGCGTAGCGCGTTGCCATTTAGTACCGTCTCCAGTAGGCCCTGTTCTCGACGCTCCACAGCATTTCATTACGTCCTAACTATTATGTGTTATAAACTTTTATGTATTTTAAAATATAATTAGCATTAAAAAAAATGACTTTATTTTGACCAACTGAGGTAACGTAGAGTGTAACGAGCCTGTGTATGTGTATAGAAGGATGCAAAGTAACATACGTTTTGGTTGAAGACGGCGTCCTGTAGCAGGTCAGCAGGCAGTTCCGGCGAGAACTCTGAGGAGGAGCGGCGCAGCGCTTCCTCGGCAATGGCGCTGCCGATCTTGTGGGACTCCACCTGCGACTCCACTAGCCGCTGCATCTCCACATCGGCCTCTGAAACCGCACCGCCTACGTCACCCACGTCGCCAACAACGCCTTCGTCAGCGACTAGGTCGCCTACATCAGCGGCCGCGTCGCCGACCGACTTCACTGCGCAAACACACGTGTGTCACACGCATGCCACTCTTTTACTAATAAGCCTGCTTGTCACTAAGGAACAAAGTCCCGTAACACGGATGTACGGTTCATGTTACCGGTAATATCTTGTAACCATGACACGGAACATTTCGCCGTCCACAACAGTTCAGTTGTTGTCAAGAGATAGCGTTAACTCACAACACAATGTTTGTAGGTTCGACTCTGATTATGATCCGGGACACGTATATGTTACGAAAATTGTTCCTTAAATCAATTTTCTATATCAAATATTGTATTATGTTTGTGAATATTTTATTCTATAATATTTTTCTATGATGTCAATGATTCAAATATGTACCTTCAGTTGTTGTACTTCATGAGTGCGCGCAGCCCTTGGTTGTGGCAATAAATCTATATGCAAGTCAATGTGTGCGTGACAGCGGTAGTGGTAGGCATGCACATCACAAAGTGCATGTATAACCTAACCTAACCACAAGTAAAGACCACGTGCGCTCGTGAATTGCAATAACTGTTCATATTCCCAAATGAAAACTTGGCTTTGCTTTAAAAAAAAAGCTTATATTACAAGCGTTACTAACTTACTACCCACACTAGCATTTGTCGTGTATTGTAGACGCATTTATAGACATAAACATCGGATAACTATCGGTAAGCCCAAGCAAATATTCGCTCCGCGCGAGAATCGAACCAGCTGCACAGACACAGAAACATCACCAGTTGATAAGAAGTGTCTATATAGAAAATCTTAGTTCCATTTTCAAAAGAAAGGAGTTGGATAAAAAATTAAAAATAAATATCTGCTGGGACACATAGTAGAAGTGAAACTTCAAAGGATATATCGTGTACCCCCTCCACGCGGCCGTAACGCTCTTTTTCGTGGCGAAAAAAATCCTAATACCCCCCGTCTATATAGAAGTATCACTTCAATAAGTTCGGCTCTGTTTAGGATAGCTCCAGCGGTGGTGTGTCACGCGCCGCCGTTATTTGGACCACAGGTATGTGAAGCGATGGGCTGGGAGCGTGTACTCACTCTGCTTGTACAGTTCATAGGCGTGCGCGGCGTCGTGCGCCGGCGTGTGCTCGTGCGACAACACCGTGTTGTTGGCCACCAAGCACTCCACGTCCTTCGTCCACGGGTTCCTAAGCAACCATTATACAATCAATACAAGTTTATTGAGATAGTCGAATTCGATTAATTTTCATAGTATCAATTAAATCCTACTGCCAATGTGTATGTGTATTAATGTATTAATACAAATAACTATGTATCTATGTGTGTTTATATATCGTTGAATGTATCAAATAACCAACATACATAAAATCATCTCATGCCATCCCGCAGTGGGGGAAGACAGAAGAATACTTGTTACGATTCTCACATTATTTTATCTGTTTACACCATAGATATCCGGAGATAAGCCTTCACTCTACATTTGTTCAATTTCAAGTGTCGCCACTTTTTCCCCACTCCTAAAACGGATGAAGGGTTGGTATAAATATTTTATCGATAAAAACTGACTGCAAAAAAGAGAAGTGTTTTTTTTTGGCGTATTTTATAGTGTAAATATCGCTATATAGACACTTTAAGAGAGGCTAACCAAAGACTAACGATTTTAATATAATTTAAAGAATTTGAGAAAGGAAGATAGATAATACAGGGAGTTCTAACTTGGGACAAAGTACTCACCTCAATTTGTGTTTATTAGTCTATAAATATTTTAAAATATTACATAAATAATAATTAAAAAAAGTACAGAATAGTAAAGATTTAAGATTTTTGTCTACACTCATATCGTAAAGTTCTAATTATGAATTCAAAAATAGTACTTTATTGACAGACTTTATGCACATGCAACTACATAATTATAATAAAATTAAAAAGTTTTATAATGACAGTTATAGCGCTACTGGCTGGTGTTGGGGTCCAAATGATAGCACAAACTGAGGTTATAATGTTTATTATCCACACACAGGTGGAAAGAACATAAAACTAGGTTTAACATTAGTTATGTACCGCGATATTACAAAAAGATGTCGGCGCGAGCGCGTATAGCAACAGATCGCTCGCCCGGCTTGTCGCACACTGGCGCGCAGAAACTAGCGCGCCCTCTAGCGGGGAACATTCCAGGGTTGCCTGGCTCGGTTTAGGGAGTCCCACACGCTATACAGTTCTTTTTTTAAAATTATGCTATAAAATAACTTCTTTTCAATTTTGTTTTCTTTTCAAAAAAAAATAAGTACATTTCGGTTCTTCCAAGAAGTTTTCATATCAATTTTTATAGCAGCCGCACATTATCTATGATGGGCTAGGGCGCAATTGTGTTAGATACGATAATATTTTTATTAGCGCGATGCAGGCCTCGTAATCTGATTGGTCGAATTCATCTATCATCCATTTATTTTTTATTTCTGCATCTTTCAGGAAACTAAAATAAAATGTATTCATTCTTGTAAAACAGGGTTCTCAAGATGTTCTCAAGTATAATTACTTATTTAAATCCTTTTCAAACAATATAACTACAAGGATTAGTAAAATAAAAAGAAAACTATAAAATCTTTTAATTTAGCATAATAAGCAAATACTACAAAAATAATAGATAACATTATTTTTTATTATTAAGCAAATGTTAATAATAATGAAATAATTCCGTAAGAACAACTATCAATTAATTATATCGATATCCCTCAGCGCTGTGCAACACTAATACCCTGCGGTCCGAATTGCGCTAAAAGTGATATCGCGAATCCGACCAAATTCAAAATTATTATTATTACTTAATAGCCCTTATATTTTGTGACTATTAAATTTGGTCGGATTCGCGATATTATCACTTTTATCGCAATTCGGACCGCAGGGATACATTGATTTGACAATTTTGACATGGGTCACTCAATAAATGATTAGCCTGACGCCTGTCAAAATTAATTCACAACTAGATATTTGTAAAATCTTTAAATAATATAAATAATGCAGTGATGTTTTACATACTGGTGGTAGGACACCCCACTTGTCTTAAGATTTGTTGTAATTGTCCTATTTTTGCAAATAAGAACGGAACAATTCGGCATTTTGTAAAAATACGAAATCACACTACACGTTCGGATGCAAACATATGACTAATAGATGCTCATTGACGTCACACGTACTTTGGGTCAATCCGAGCTGATGGAGGCGACAAGTGTCACGCCTACAAGCCATATCCCTCGATATCCGTGGTTTACACATTCCCGCCAGTTAATTTTTTTATAGGATATTATAAATTAATTGATTAATTATCTATTAATTTGTTTTTAAAGTTAAATTATTGTAATCTCTTATTGTGCATAGACTTAAACTGTTAGCAATAAGATGTCTATAAAAATAAATACCAAAAGTCTGTGTAACTCCTGCTAAGGTGTCCCCCCGGCCATTTTCACTACTGATTTATTTAGTTACTCGTCCATATTTCAAGTCATACTAACTTGAACGGCTTGAAGTGCGTCTGTATGCGCGCGAGCTCGCCGTTCTTCTTGCGGAAGGAGTAGGGCGGCGTGTGCAGCGGGTCGCGGCGCAGTAGCGCGGTCTTGTGCGCACGCGCCAGGGCCCCCAGCTCCGGCCCGCTCACGTACTCGTACAGGCTCGTGCCCAGCAGCTCCTGCGGCAGGAAGCCCAGCGCCAGCGTCACCCTGGAAGGACAAACACCTTGTTATAATTACACATTGTTACAAATTCCGTTTGGAATTGTGCTTAGGAATTAAAAATCTGCTAACCACAACAACAGGATCGCCGCAAGGTGCGCGGGGCGATCACAATTGTTTCGTCACTTGTGGCTCGGTTGTTGGATTGCTTATAAAGAAAAAATATTGAAGATGCGTAAAATAGTCTTATTTATAAAATTATAAAAAATACCTAAATAAACTTTACATCTAAGGTACTGAGTTGGGCCGAACCACGTTTTAGGACGGAGCACAGAGGACCATGATCAGCTCGCTTCTCATTTAGAAAATGTATTAACCTTTGATCAACGAAGAGGAATTTCCCATCAGGAGCGTGGCGCGACACGTACTGCAGATGCCTCGTGGGCGGCACGGCGGCGGCGCAGGCGTACGGCGCAGGCGCGAGGTCGGGCAGCGCGCGCCCCACGGCCACCAGGCACGACAGGTTGCACTGCTCCCCCTCCTCCGCACCCTCCGCCGCCCCGCTCGCGCCCTCGCTCATCTCCGCCGGCGCCCACGACTTGAGGTACCCTGCGTGTTGTACGAGAGGACGTAAGTGACAGTCACGTCACAATAGAGCTTAGGACCCTACCTCTTCTAAATAATAATAAGCGACCTGGTAACGCATAACAGCATCACATGGCTGTAATTCCCTAAAGGTTAAGAAGAGCGCACACCTAAATATCTCTGTTTCTTTTATTAAGTTCAACGGACTACGGACACAAACCCAACCTTTAAAATAAAATAAATGCTTCAGCATACAGCGAGCGCGACGCAGGCCAAGCCGTTACGCTATTGCCGCGCTCGCTGTGTGCTAGAACCTTAAGAATTTAATAAATATTTAAGAATCTACCTAAAAATTTGTATCTACTAGTATTGAAATATTAATCTGTTTTCGGCAAATTGGAAAATTTAAGTCAGAGCTTATAGAAGGATTTTACAATAGAGTCAAGTTTAACAAAGAGATTTAAACTATGCCACCTAACAAAGAACTATAATTATACTTCACCTATGAGGCAAATAATAGAAAATGCTTTTCATATACTTTTTAAATATTATGTATATCGCCTTGCCTGCCGACCGACCCCAGTTACCTTATTTATCTTTTTCGTATTATAAAAGTGGTACTGACCAGTACACTGCACGACGCAGTACTTCTTCTCGTTGTGCTTCTTGCGCAGCTTGGCGGAGGGTTCCACCTCCTCCTTGATGGGCGCGGGCGCGGCGGCCGCGTCCTCCGGCGGCGCCTTGCACTTGATGCGGCAGAAGAACGAGCGGCGCGCGCCGTGGCACAGCCGCGACGCGCCGCCCACCACGTCCGCCTTCACGGGTAACATGGCTGCGGAACACACCATATTGCAAACAAGTACTACACGGAGCGGCTGCCGGCGTACTGTTATAACCTTTGTCGCTATGCAATTAAATTGCAGTCAGCACTTTACTTCAACGCGTATTTTTCCATAATGTTCAAAAGTGCAAGTTAGGATTTTTATTGTATTAAAATTGATTAATTCCTTAGTTAGTTAGAATCTGAATTTCGTGTACTCGTAAAGAGAAAAGTAGGGAAGTCAGTGCAGGGTTTCTTTTGTAAAAAGGGTTTTTTGGTATTAAACTAAGAGTTAAGAAATTGTGATTGAAACGATGACGGTCTCCTTACAGTACGACCACGTTGTCATACATGACGGCCACCAGCATACTTATACGCCAATAAAGTGAAAACTGAATTCAGAAAATATTTTTTTGTATCTTTGTCTTTAGATTACTAAGAAATCACTGAACCATTTACAATGAAAAAAATAATTAAAATTGGTGTATGTACCTATGAATTAACTTATATTATATCTTAGATCCGGTGAGAGATTGAACACATTTTAATAAAAAATCCACAGCGAGCAAATGTTACACAGTTAGAATGATTTAACTTTCGGCCAAGGAACTTATAAGTTGTGGCGTTTCTTTGAGACAAGCTTTAGTAATAGCGTAGACATACTTTTGGCGTCGATGAGTCTCTCGCGCGGGCTGAGGTCGGACGATGACAGCTGCTCCTTGACCTTAGCCACGTCCTTGGGGTGCAGGATGTCGAACAGGCTCTGACCTAGCAACTCCGACTGTGGACAACATTACCGACTGTTTAAAATAACAATATACACACTCCTGTGTTTTGTATGACTACAAAGATATTTATTAAACTCTAAAAGAACCAATTGACTTACACTCTTTTAAAACTAAGGTTTGTACTCTAGATAGAAAAGGCATACTAACTACACTATTAATTAATTATTAATTGATAATAATAATCTATTAATTGAATGTTCGATTTTGTCTTAACGACGATGGGCACATTATAGGCTATTTTATATTAACAAGATAACTAAATTGAATGAAATATTAACATGATGTAATGTTATGAATTTATTGTTTGGTAGACATTTCTTTATATTTAACTTTTGTATGTATACAGTCTTTAACTATACATATTTTGCTGACGCTGCTGGTCGGCACGAGCGCGCGTCATTTTACGTACTATAAATTCATATTTCACATAAATATTAATTGAGTCTCAGTTTAACATTACAGCTAACAACGGAGAAAGGAATCGGCAATAGTGATAAAACGTGTAAACTTATCTACAGTAAACATAAACTATTGTGACATTAACTTTGTGATCTTTCTCTTCTCACTCCAACAACAACACCAACATTCTGCAAGTGTACGAACCGTACAATATGCTACATTGCAGTAACTACTGGCAAAATGTAGACACCTACAATATTTTACCTTATAAGGTATATAATTATAACAATTGATCTATATTCACAAAATTATTTTATTCTTTTGACTTTGAATCAGTCTTCTCATAGAATAGATCTTTATTTCATATAAACCAGATAAAGGCACTTATGAAATGACGAGATTCTAGACGCAAGGTCACAAATAGTAGATCCTATGGAGAAGAACCGACAAGAAACTCCATGAAAGCTTTTTAAAAGTAATAGATTACAAACTTGATCAAATGTTGTGATAAGAGCTGCGAGAATAATGCAATTTATTGTGAATAAAAATAAGAATACTGAAAATTTCATAAAAATTCAGACATGGAACAAGCATTTAAAAGTACTCCTTACATAGGGCTGGTACATAGGGATTCTTTACAGAAGCAAGTTCAACATGTTTTCAACTTTTTTTCAGATAAGCCCGAATATGGTTCTTTCGCTTTATCGTACAAATTACAATAACTTTAGCTACGCAACGCAAAGCGGTACTACAGGTACACAACTAGCACACAAGTACTACGTATGGATCGCTTCACGTCATCGACGATATAGTTAATAAAGTGGCGGAAGCGATGGTGACGTGATCATGCACAGGCCGCATCTACTTAGGCTGTATATTTATAATGCTTTCATGTCAACAAACTCCAATACATTAGCAGTTGACACCATGGTGAAGTGAGCCTCAACAACAGCTTACACTACAATGTTAAAATAGCAGTTGCAATAAGACAACAAAATAGTTCAAATACTATTTCAATACAACAGGCATAAAACACACACCCGACGACAACAGTATACAGGTGCGACTGTACCGCGTTCTCAGCGCGTCTAACGAGCATCGATTGCGCGCGAAAATGTCGTCGTGTGTAGTCTCAAAGAAAAACAACATCAATTACAACACACAGCATTTTCAATTACAACAAATTACGTAACAGTTATAGCACAGGCAATTATGACACAACAACAGTAATACTAGGTCTTGCGCATAGCTTTGTTAAAAAAGAACCCTGGTACACCTATATCATTCGACGCCACCTCCACCGACGCGTATTGGTAGCTAGACCAAACGTGGTCAAAGAACATTTAATACACACGAGAGCACGCTACACTCGCGCGGCGTGGCATCGTGTGTTACAAGTTTATTTGTGGCATAAATTATAACTCACCTGATCATAATGCAGCATCTTCTTAACCGACGCCGACACGTAAAGCAGCCTGCCACGATCACACCCAACAACCAGAAGAAAACAATCATGCGCGGCGTGCAGTATGAGCGCATTGAGCTCCCGCTCCGAGAGGAAGGCGGGGCGCGGGCGCGCGCTGAGCGGGCACGCGGACAGCGCGCCGCGCACGGAGCGCAGGTGCTGCACGGCCATGCGCAGCACCGTTAGTTTGTCCAGCTTGCGCGCCATGGCGCCGCACATCGGCACCATCGCAGACAGCTCCGAGATGTACGTGTTCATCTTGTCACGACGACGCTTCTCGATCTCGCTGTGGTTCTGCCTGCAATATCCGTCTCAAATTTAAATCAATCCACAGAATAACAAACAGTGAAGCCAATTTTTTAGATCTGCTGGATCGTGGACGAATGAAACCCTTAGTAACAACAATTAATTACGTACGGTGTAATCTGGCCAGTCAGGCCTGTGACAAGCTTTGCTCACTAACTAATATTTCCATCATGGCATAAATAATTTCTATACCGACACGAGCGGATAACTCAGATCCGACTATTTGAACGTGTCAGAAGTTCCAAAATAAGATTGCGTAAGCATGCCACAATGACACAGAAACATACTGCTTTTTTCCGATTGAAAATAAAATTAATGAAGTCAGCCGGATGGAATTTAAGAAATGGCAATATGCGACGTTTTTTTCGTAAAACGTATCTGGCGCCCCGGGCGGCCAGGCAATCATGCACTCAGCTTAATTGTTTGACTGCAGGAGCTTAACCTCAGGCTGTTTGCTCCAAACAAACGGATCCAAATATTATCTTGTTTACAAATACAACAACATGGCAAACAGGTGACTCACTTTTTGTCGGGCAGGGTGCGCGTGGAGCGCGCGTCGTCCCCGCCGTCGTCATCGTACGTGCTGGCCGTGCCGCTGAAATCGCAACACAAATACTAAATATCACACAAGAATTAAAATTTTACATAAACTATTAACCCGCTCAAGTCGGCGTAGATTCCGGAATGTTTCTTTAAAACACTTCCGTACATTGCATCCATTTGAAATCGAAGGACACACTCATTCAACAATAGTTCAACTAAATAATTATCATTATTTACTTAAATAGTTTGAGTTTGCCCAAACTTCGATTAGGTATGGTCTTGAACCTTTACTCATGTTAATTGTTTTACATAGTGCATATTATTAAATTATGATAAACACATTTTATACTTTTTCGAAAAGTACACTTCAAAGGACAATGGGCAAATTGGCCCAAAGTGCCCACAGGGTTGACACATAGTACATTCGAAAGAGCACGCTTAGCTGATTATTTTTTATTATGGGAGTAAAAAAATCGGTCCTACAGGAAAAGATATTTTGAGAAATAAAGACATTTTTAAGTTTGAACCTAAACATATGAACTTTATGAAAGTTAGCAAATAATAGTTATTTGTTATACAAGAGTGCAAAGTTGCTTTTTAACCGCGTGTTCAATTTTGATGACCGAGCAAGCGAAGGATTCTAAAATTGAATCACGAGCGCAGCGAGTGATTCAAAATTAGAATCCTGAGCGTTAGCGAGGGAATCAAAAGAGCACGAGGTGAAAAATCTTTGCACTCGAGTGCAACACGTAACTTTTCATTCCACCTCAGCGAGGAAATGACTAAATGCAAAAAAAAAAACGTTTAATTCACAAACTGAGTGCACACGATGTTCTAAATTCAATTTACTTTATCCTCTAGAGAATAAAAACGGCTTTTCCACTCAGATATTGAAGATTAAAAATACTCTTTCCGAGATGGTGGGATGAAAATTTACTTTATCCTCTAGAGAATAAAAACGGCTTTTCCACTCAGATATTGAAGATTAAAAATACTCTTTCCGAGATGGTGGGATGAAAAAGTTATATATTCTGGTAGATTACACTATTCCTAACATGTTTTATTCAGAAACTGAAGCGCTACGTGCACCATACAAAATATTATTGATTTTGAAAAAATATGTAATTATTGTTGTGGTTGATTATTAAAGGTGTCCCTAGAGTAGACACCTAGTGCATTTAAAAGAGCACACTGAACATTTATTTTTTTATTATGGGAGTAAAATAATCGGTCCTGCAGGAAAAGATATTTTGAGACATAAAGACATTTTTAAGTTTGAACCTAAACATATGAGCTTTATGAAAGTTAGCAAATAAAAGTTATAAATTCTGGTAGATTACACTATTCCTAACATGTTTTATTAAGAAACTGAAGCGCTACGTGCACCATACAAAATATTATTGATTTTGAAAAAATATGTAATTATTGTTGTGGTTGATTATTAAAGGTGTCCCTAGAGTAGACATATAGTGTATTTAAAAGAACACATTGGACACGTTATTTTTTATTATGGCAGCTCAAAAATCGGTCCTACAGGAAAAGATATTTTGAGACATAAAGACATTTTTAAGTTTAAACCAAAACTTATGAACTTTATGAAAGTTAGCAAATAAAAGTTATATATTCTGGTAGATTACACTATTCCTAACATGTTTTATTAAGAAACTGAAGCGCTACGTGCACCATACAAAATATTTTTGAGTTTCAAAAAATATGTAATGTCCGAGAATTGAACCCGCTACCCCTATGTACGAGCAGCACCGTAGATAGACTTACGTTTAACCAGTTTGCCAATCGTGCACCAAAAAGAATCGAAAATATTAAATTATAATGTAATTAAGTTGCTGGGAAAATTCGTAATACTAATTGATTATAACTCTGGAACGGCAGGATGAAAATAAAAAAAAATGAGAATATAGAGTAACACTGATGTCCTTCATCGATTAGCTCCGGTGTCAACCGTAGGGGCAAGCTTTTTAATTTGGACCAGCGTCCATAGGAATTTGTCCATCCTCCTTTATCAGGCGACGTGCAATAATAATATAATTAATTCCGGGGGAAATGAGCTGGCGCACGAAGTTCACTACTCCTGTTGAACCCCCCAGTGGTTGATTGCGGAAACAAAATCTAGCCTTTGCAGGTTTGTTACAACGGAGACTATCCTTACTGCAAGAATTTCCGAAAAATAAATATGGAAGATTTCTGTCCTGTGTACCCATGAACCTACATCTGACTGTCCCTGACTGTCCTCAGCGGGCTAATTGCCAGTTTAAGATCGCTGATACGGTAATGGTATTAAATGTTACTGGCCACTCACAATATTGTCAGTATTTGTTTTTATCTTTATCATGCATTTTCCCTAATTAAATGTGGTTGTCATTTATAATGTTTTATTATTACATAATTAAGTGAATACATTACAAAGATCAACCTATTAATATGTTTTCGTTCAAAGACGTCACGTCGTCAGTAATTCTGTTTAATTACTATGCGCTCACAAAGCGACCGTATTAATACTTCTGGCGAACTATACGACTAATAACGGTCTTAGGCTGAGATCTATAGAGCGTACTTAGACTTTGCTCAGACTTTGTTTTGGAATTACTTATTTAGTTATCGACTTTTAGACATCCTCGGTCTTAACGTGTGCTCAGCACAATCCTAGCTTGTGATGACCATAAATTCCAAATCAAAGTATAAGCTAAACATATAAATAAGCTTATTAGCAAAGTTTAAGTAAAGGAATATTTTTTACTTATTATTTTTAAGCTCATTCTTTTTGATTGCACAAGGTGGAGAACATGGTGATCTGTACTACAGGGTTTTCCTACTACAGGCACCATTCTCTATTTGATTTGAACATATTTATGTATTTATGTAACATGATGATGAGAGAAATAAAGATTTATGATTATTATGATTAGTACCGTGGCTACGCACCACTTACCCGTCGTCCGCACTTTTCACAGCATAATCTTCAGTCTCAAGTCGGTGTACACAAAGGCATTAGGGAAATCAGAATGTATAACATACATACTGATTTCGCTAATGCCCATAACATAATTTATTATATTGGAAAATTATAGCGCTCTGCTTAAACTTAACTATTCGAATAAAATAATAGAATGTAGGTTTATAGGTTGTAGGAGGTGGTTATTACTAAACGAAACCCTTAAAGTAGTTACTTAGTTCGGAACCGAGAACTTGAAAACTTTTGTTCCAGAACGATGGTAAGGTAAACGTCCCATTACTCGTCAGGCTTAGAAGTTTGCAGCGCTGCTAGGCTCAAAGTAGTGGTCTTAGAATAAAACGTTTTATTTGGAGAGGTTAATCATTTATCCTTGTTTCCATATAAATAGACAATTTTAATCAATTAACATCATAAATAAAAATTAAAGCAAATGTAAAAAATATACGATTTTTACCAGTATCTGACAGATTTGGCGGATTTTTGTTTATAATAATTGTCAAGATGTCTCAAAAGTCGTCCATGTTCAACGCATAATTGAACTCTTTATATATATGATAAACACATTTTATATGATAATATACCTATGATTGGAGTATCCAATTTAAATATAAATTTACTGAAGAAGTTGTAATATAGTTGCACTCGATAAATTAACTCAACTTATAGCAGTTCACTGCTGGACATTGGCCTCTCCCAAGTAGCGTCACAACACTCGGTCCTCCGTCATCCACATCCAGTCCAGCTGTCGTTCCCAGGTCGCCAGTCCATCAAGCTGAGGGTGTCCCACGCTACGTTTACAGATCCGCGGCCATCGGTCTTTCGAAAGACAAGGCCAGCCCACTGCAACTTCAGCAATTTATATTGGTTACCCAGATTCTACTACGGATAGTCTCGTATCAGATCTTTTCCCTCAAAAAGATACCCGAGTATAACTTGCTCCATAGCTTTACGGTCGGTTTTTTCCACGGTCATGTCACACCCCTCTTAAGATATGGGGTTATGTTCTGGGGCAATTCAACGGACAAGGAAGCAGCATTCAAATCACAAAAGAGGTGTATAAGAGCAATTTGTAAACTACAGCAAACTGATAGCTGTAAGCCTTTTTTCTCAAAGCTAAGCTTGCTTACACTTCCTTGTGTTTATATCCTCGAAGTAGTGCTATTTACACGATGCAATATTAATATGTTCGAGAAGTTAAATAGTCGAAGGCATAACCAAAAAATTCATTTTCCATCGAACAAAACTGCACTATTAAATAACAGTATATTTTGCATGGCACCACGAATATACAATCATTTACCAAATCGACTACTTGAAATTCCAAACTTTAATGTGTTCAAGAGTAACATAAAAAAATTACTTATTGAAAAGTGTTACTACTCTGTTAGAGAATATCTGTTAGACAAATTATTGTAATTTTTATTTAATGTCCCTTTGTCTTTAATAATGTATCATAATCTAATCTTATTGGAATTTACTATGACATTTTTTATTAATTTTTGTGTAAATTTTATGTAGGTACGTGTTTCTAATGTTTGCATGCTGAATGGCCGTTTATGGTGATACTTACCTTATTTATGTAACAACATGTACAACCCATATTCGCAAACAAATAAATGAATTGAATTGAATTGAATTGAATTTAATTTAATTGGTTGACTAGCCTAACTGTCAGGTGTCCAAGTCTCAGCACAGGCGGGACGCGCTGGTCGAAGAAATTGTAAGGCTTACTTTATTCTTGAATTTAACAATTTATCTCTTGTCAGTAGAGCAATCGCCAGAGCTCTCTATCCTCTGCCTTCTTTTTAGCCTCTTCTTTCTTTATTTTCGTGTCGATAACTACGCAATATCTGCCCGGTCCAAAACATGGCCAGCTCGACGGCTCTTTGATTTGCCTCTATTAGGTCCTTCACATTACAGGGGACCGGACAGTCAGGCCGCAACAGCAAGGGCTCTGTTGTCTGTATGGTGCTGCAGTCACCCCAAGCCCCATCGTTTCCGGCTTTCCCGGCTCCTGCTAACACCTACCCGGAGTCTATTGAGGGACTTGATATAATTACTCGACTCCAATTTTCTCGTACTTATTGTACAAAGCTTCGTCGAGGTCTTTCTTTTCCTGTATCCTTCGATTTATTCTTCTAAAATTGTCTTAAAATAGTTGTCGTGTCATATCAAGTGGCCAACCATCGTTCCCCTATTATATATTTCCTCGTTAACCATTATAACACTTCCTCATTTGTTTTCTTTTTCGTCCAACTGATGTTCTCCATCCTCCTCTAGCACCACATCTATTATTTATTTTTATTTATTTATTATTTATTTATTTTTATTCAATTACTCTCTACACTTACAGTTTTCAACCAACACGTGTAGAGAGTCAATAATATTTAAAAAACATTAAAAATATTCCTTATAATATTTAATACACAGTCCAACCTTAGTGTGGAATAAGTCCACATCCGGCTGTTGAGCAGTCAGAGCATTGAGCAATGAGATAGCCTGATTAGTTGACGCATATTGTGCGGTACAGGTTCGAACTTTTGGAGTCGCCAGGAGGCGGCGCGCGCGCAATCGCGTGTACTGATTCGGTACGGACAGGGCACAACGTGACAAAGCCGTAGGGTTATCTATTTTACCATTAAGTAGCAAAATGTAATGCACCACTAGTGCGCACTTACGTCTCAGCTCGAGTGTATCAACACCCACCATCCCCGAGACAAACAGAGAAGGATACAAGTAGGGATAGAACCCGTATAATTTTTTGTACAGGTAACGACAGAATTTACGCTGTACCCGTTCTAATAATAGTTTATATTTTGCTTCGTGTGGATCCCAAACTATCGAGTTGAACTCAAGCTGACTGCGGACAAATGCAAAATATAAAGCCACAATAGCATTTCTGTCACTAAACCGAGCATGACACGTACTGGGCCTAGTCTAATTGATAGGTTAGCGAAAACAATTATACTTTAAGTAATAGGTTATATCGTTAGGAAATTTACTTCATTAAAATGCCTCAATACTGTATAGCCAACGGGAGCTGCATGACAAGTAATGCAACACGAGGTGTAGCAATTTTTTCAAATATTCTGTGGAGCATACTTTTGATGAAAAGTCTCCGTCTCTATTACTTTTTCAACTCATTTTTGCTATTTTAATTGTGCAATACCAAGAATGTGCTGCCATAAAAATATACAATTTTCACGTTGGTTAAAAAAACAAAAGGCTTAGTTAGCTTTAAACTAACGGGTTCGTAACGAGTCTGCCGACAATACCAGCGTTTACCTTATTGTGATAAATAAAATTGTTTACCCTCTGTAATGTAACTTTGTACCACCTACTCGGGAAAGTACCTACCAAAGTAATCTTGAAATTTACTCTCAGAT
This sequence comes from Allophyes oxyacanthae, assembly GCA_932294325.1. Classification (NCBI taxonomy): domain Eukaryota; kingdom Metazoa; phylum Arthropoda; class Insecta; order Lepidoptera; family Noctuidae; genus Allophyes; species Allophyes oxyacanthae. The sequence continues at coordinate 292,720 of OW028609.1, forward strand.
ACTTACTTAGTACTAAATTAACGTTTGTGGAAATGTACTCACAAACTAGGTAGGTACATTGCGAGTACAATACAGGATAGGGGTTAGAGAGCGACACGTGTCCAAAATGTTCACAGTACTGCAGCTAGTGAGTGCCACCACGGAGCAATATGAAGAGGAGATGTTCTAATTGCATTTTACAATACTACGATGCGATGACGACTCACACTACGCCACGTTAGATAGCGAGCGGTCTATTCCACGGTTTAAAATAATGATAAAAACAACAAAACAATATTTTTGTCAGCAAAAAAACTTTAGGTAAGGAACCTACCATCTATTTCAATACGCACATATAATTTTAAATTCACGTATTTTTTAGTTATTCATGTAATACAAGGTGACGCCATCTTTTGTCAAGCTGTAAATCTATCCTTAGGAGACATGATGCAAGCTTGATGCAAGACATGTTTCTAGAACTCATCTAATAAATTACGTTTATAACTACTCACAAGTGAAAAGTGCCACTATCCATAGCATCAGAATGTTTATTCAAGTATTTTTTGCAAGATAACACACAACGCTTGGTCTTTATCTTTAAAATAAGAAAGAAAATTATAAAATGTGATGGGAACACGAACGTAGTCAGACGACATGTTCACAGGACGAGTGCCGACAAACTGACCAAAGCCACGCCCACATCGTGACGTCACGAACTAGCTGGTATCATAGTGCACGGTTACTTAGTATACCATCTCCTCTTTATATTTACTCCTTGGTGCCACCTCCCTGAGGACGGCAACTTTGATTACGTCGTGATTACATGTTACCAATGCCTTCGTAACCTCAACGGTTAGTGGAAAACTTTTCAACAGTCCTGAAGTCGATTTGCAAAGCCGATATTATTTAGGTTACATCCATTAAGACGAATTGCACTCTAGTAATTGAGCCTTGCACCGGAAAATATTGCCGTGAAAATTACGCTTGCAACACGTGTATGATTTCTCACTGACCACTTACAGTCACGTGTGATGCAGACGTCGTCTTTAACAGAGCGAAGCCTTGGATGTCATAGAATTTAGTCATAGAATGGAACCCAATTTAACTCTCAAAGGCTACAGGTGGCGTCTCCGGCGGGTCAGTATCTTAGCAACGGGCAGCGCGGGTGTCGCTACTGCCACTAATTGGTTGCATTGTCGCATTTGTCGCCAAGCTCAAGGGGTAAATTTGGCAAGGAATAACAGTCAACATGGTCATGATGTTTTGCACACGTGAAATATTCTGTCTCTTTGTTATATTCCACGATTGGATGTCGAATGTATATTTTCCGTTCTTCTATATTAACGTTTGAATTGCTCGAGTAATTTAATATTAGGTAATTTATAAATAAAAGACGACGCAGTTAGCGCAGTGGCTAAGCGATTGGCTTTGTGCGCCAAAACAAATATTTGTATGGCCTACAGATAGTTGTTCTGGATCTGGATGTTTGTGCATGTAAAGATTTGTGTTTATAAACCCACGATAAAGAAACAATTCCTAGTAGGGCGCAACGGTTAAAATAAAACGTCGTGTGATAGCAGACAAGCAGACACGTCGCACAGATATTGTTACTAACAGTAAATACCAATTTGTATTACATCAAGTTTTATAGTATATTCAAATATATTATGGCAGACAGTGACAGTGTTGCTGGAAAATTTGTTGCGCCGCTTTTCTTCCCAACTTGAACACTAGGAAGCGCTGAAACCCGGTCATTCAGAACAGAAAACCAAAGGTAGTGGGCGTATAAGAGTGCTGCCTTATGCTGATGAGAAAAAGACGTCCACGTTTTTTCTGTTACTTACAGTTAAGTACACCTTCTTTCAAGTAAATTTTTAAATGTTTTGTATAATGTCTGGTTATAAAGTTTGAAGTACAAGTAGGTACCTATGTTCCCAGACGGCAGCGCCATTTAAACTTGAAACAATGCGTCTCTCCCTCGCGAATCGTGAGCTACCCACAGCGGACGGATCACGTGAAAGTTAAATATCGAACTGACTAAATTGTAACAAAATTGGAAAATCGAATTGAAAAAACTTTAAGTGAAAAGTTATGATTAATTTTCGCACTATAAGCGGATTGAAATCCACTATAAACTGTGAAACAGCTCTAGCAACGTACTATGAGTATAGCTATGCTTACGCGTAGCTCGTGGAGTCTTTTCAGCGTATCCGAGCTTTGGTGGGGCCAGAAGGGCCTCTAACCGTAAAAATATAAAATTTAAGTAGCACAGCTAAGAGCGCCCCCTAGTGAGGCTCAGACATAGGCTTAGGGCGCTACTGAGTATAGAACAAGAAGGGACTTGCTGATAGGTATCAGCAAGAAGTAGAAGTAGGTAGGTACTTCAGATACCAAAGTACTTACTAATCAATCTTGGCACACGATTACTTAACATTATACAAGTTACCTACTTTGAAAATCTTGGCAATGCAACTAACTTTGGTATTATCTAAGTAGATACCGACACTTGACAAACAGTCTATTTAACAGTGGGTTCCACTTGCATCAACGTGGGTTATGGGTTATCTTTTAGACAATTTAGAACTTTAACCCTGGGTTAGATGAGAGTTAATTGTCGTTGATGCAAATGGGCCTTAGTAACTTTAGTAGATGATGTTAGTTATTATGGCGATCTAAACGCCATTCAACCAAACTGGCGGTTCAAGTCACACTGCCAACACATACCAACGCGCCAGTGCTAGCACTGCTAGCCCATTTTTTGGAACCTGAGATGAAGATTGCTTTTGCAACCAAAAGTCTAAAATGCTATGCCGATGATAGCGACACGTTTAGAATTTGCCAGAAAAATAACGCATCTATATTCTACGTTACCTACGTACGTGTTCATCATATCTACGGGGAAGTAAGGAAGAAAAGAATTGAAGGTACTCACTATGAGGATGGTTTCCGCTTGCGAGTGGCGCTGGCCGCCGCGTGCAGTGGAGCCGGCGGCGCGGGCAGCGGCGCCTCGCACCCCGACATGTCGTAGCTTTCTGAACTGCTGCAAGAACACACGCTCCCATGTTAATCCCGTGTCGTACACTTTTTAAACACGTAGCGGAGATTCGCTTATACGAACCTGCTGGATACCGCCTTTGACGACAGATTACTACAACCAGTCGTATTGAGGCTTCTAAATTCAAGCAAGTTATCTCGATCATCTGAAGCTGAAGAAAATTCGAACCAGACATCACTTTTCAATGGTTTTTTGATAAGCGTTTCGTTCATGACGGTATGCAAAAATAATGGTCGTTCGTTGAATAATTCGAATTTCAAGAAGGAACTTTCATCAATCCACTCGTTATCTTCCATGTCTAACGGTTCGCACTTAACCCACACCCGAGCAGTACCAACCTCCGCGCAAACTGAGAGAAATTATTCGTCGCTCAACTAAAAAATTTGGCCATTCATAGCTTGCCACACAAAAGTTCGGTACGAGTGCGACCGACGCGACGTGGATTGGGAATTTATTTCAATCTTTATGGCAATACAATTTGGGTTGTTAATACCGTAACCGCGAATATTTACTCCAGTTGTCGTCACGGGTAGTCCTGTCTGAAGCTTCTGAGGTTAGGATACCTATGACAGTACCTACTCGTAGTAAGAAATAAGAAAATTATGCAATAATTCCTGTGCAGAGTAAGCTTGGTCAGACTCCACCGGCGTATAGATCTTGTACTCTTATATCTCGTGTTAGTGTCGCGTAACTCATCAGTAACTAATCTGAGTTGTCACTTATAGTTAATTTCTTGCCCTAAACAGGTGCGACTTGAGTAATCCCTAGAGACAAGACATCAAAACTTGCCGAAGATCTTGACGTCGTTACCTACATACTTATAGGTACATAGCAACCCAATCGTGTCATGTGTCTAAAAATAGTACTTGTTGTGATTTAATAGCAGAATAGGGAAGAAACCGAACGATTACAAAGTTTTCAATGTCACACAAACAACAAAAAGAAAACGTAAAATGAAGTCGCAAACAAAACTGGCATCACTGAGAAGTCTAGAAGGTCGGCTTGACAATAAAACATAAAACTAAAGAAACGGCCATAACATTGAAAATCAAAGCAGTTTATTAAAATAAATGATCTAAGTAATGATGAACGAAAAGAGGCAACAGATTGTCGCGTAGCATGATTCCATAGACAATGATGGTTTCAGCATTGAATCGCCAATAGCGCTGAATTTCAGCTCAAGATTATGTTTGAATGCGGACAGCTGGGATACTAGAAATGTTTATAAAAATAATCTACTTTTATTTGAATTTCTGTCTGTCTGGTGTTTTATTGTTCACCCTACAACATTCGTAGTTCCTATGAATGATTTATGTTGTATGAATGGTAAATGAAAGATATTTTATCACAGAAGTGGTGAGCATAGTTGTACATGTTTATGTACCTATACGGAGCACATATTTGAACCAAAACTTGAATAACGTGTTTGTTTTATTTTGAACCTAAGTATATTAACAAAAATTTGTTTGTTTGGATGTTTGGTTGCGTCTCTGGTAAGCTTACTCGCCCCGCCTCGTTGAGAGTGAGGTGCCCGGAAATCATTTTAATCATGACCGGTGCGATGATCAAAAATATCTAGACAGACAAAATGTCTCTCATGGTTCAACATAAGATCTAAGTAATAGCATCAGTAAGTAGGTATTATCATAGAGTCTGACAATTCAAATAATTCTGCATTACAAAAGGTAAAATAAATCTACTACGAAAATTGTACTGTGCATTGGAATAATGACATCGTAACCACGCATCGTAACAAATGCATTCTTAATGTTTTAGCGTAGGTAGTTGTCATAAATTTATAATTCCTGGGCATAGTAAGCTCGGTTAGCCTGTAAATCTTATATGCTGAATATGCAGACAGTTGCCCTAGTTCAAGTATTATATGCATTTTTTTTTTTATACTTTGCCTTTAACTATTAATAATTCCTGTATTTTGTGCAATTTTCACATATCTTCACATGTCCAAACACCCAGACTCGCAACAAAATATCTGTAGGCCATAGAAATATTTATTCCATATTAAAATATAATGTCCTACAATTCATAAGACTAATTAAGGCTGCATACTGCATAGACATACAAGCATAGTTTGACAACAGTGAAAATAAGAGCATGAAGGTACTGAATAGATGAGGGAGAGACAAGGCAAAATGCGGTACAGTTACAGTATGCTCTAACCGAATACGATATCAACCGATTAATGGCTAGATACAAACAAGACCAAATAAAAATACTCCAACACGGAGACAGGCAACATCGTCACCGTTTTGAGAGGACTACGTCAGCGGTCACCACAACTCTTGTCCAGCGTTACAAATGTAAGCAGTGCCATCCTTATTGGGAGACGCCATGGTTCATCAATGACGTGAGATAGGCTGTTGATAATGTTGATGAGCGTCAACTGTGTGTGCGTACGCTAGATGTACTTACTACGAAGTATGTACTTACTAATGTGAACTCTTCCGCTTGCGCGGGTCATGGTGGTGCTGGTGGGAGGAGTGCTGCATGGGCGGCTGGTGCGGCGTATGCGCGGCGACGAGAGCGCCGCCAGAGTCCGCGCACGCGCCCCCTCCGCCGCCGCCCGTTGTCAGCTCATACGCCGGCGCCGCGCTCGCGCTCGCCCTGGACAAGAGGACATAAACAAATAAATTAAAATTAGTGAAATAATATAACATTAGATTACACGTTGTATAGAAGTAAAATACCGGTCAAACATATAACCTTCTCCGTAGTCGGGTAAAATAATCGCGGCAAAGACAAACTTGTAACACCAGACGCCACAACATGTGCTCATCCTAACGTGGCCAATGAGTACCTATTCGTCTTGCAATTGGTGTTACAAGTGCCCGATGCTTTCAGTGTGGGTGTAGTCGAAGATGTGTGTTGCATTTCCACTTTCCTAGTATCGAATCGCATCCAAGACCGTTTACGCAACCATATAATATACATTCCTGGACCATAGATTTATGTTTACCTTCTAAACACAATATCTATACGCGTAGGTCATCGAGATCATTTTTTGCACAAAAACGAACATCACAAATTATTATTAACCCGACCTAATTAAGCGAATTACTCGGTAAAGCACCCGATGGGGACAGAAATGCCATAAGGTAACCTTGGTGTATGAAGCAGGATCATGACGCCCAACTACGTCAGCGGTCGCCGGTGGCCGTCAATAAAACCCTTAGTGTATCAATGAGATTAGGACGTCTCTCTACGATCGGTAGTATTGCATCACTGGCCGCCAAATTGGCTGCTGACGTCTGTCTGCAACTCTGCAGTATTCGGACGTGCGGAAAAATCTCATGTTTCTTTTGTGTCTGCAACTTACTCATCGCATAAATAAAACGTTAAATAAAAATGCATTTAAATATTTATGCTATGAGAAAATAGTCTGATCGTGGATGGCTGGAGGCTGGTTCCGCATAGCTTTATCACTGATCACACTCTATATAGGTATATTATGTGTAGTGGTTTCTGTTAATAATTTATGGTGTAGAACGTCGCGTGCGCAACAAGAACGATCGTCGCGAATGCGCCGGCGCAACCTTGACATTGCCTAGCTGAAGCGCAGCGACGCGCGCGCGTTCTCACATACATATACAAATCGACTATAGATAAAGAGTATCATACTGTGCTGTGTGTTCAACGATAAATACATTAAGAATTAGGTATCTAAGTATTTATATCATGTTCATCCAGTATAAACAAATGTACATTCAACCATACAGCTAGAAGGGAGCGATCATTCCTGACGTAAAACTAAATCAATAAGGAGTATAATATCCGAGTGCCTGTCTCAGCCACCGCGGCAGTCGGCCAAGGCTGCGCCAGGGCCAGAGCTGCGACAGACAGGTGACACGCACGAGTCAATGAGCAGAAAAATATCGATGGCACAAATACGCAAGCGTGACCAACCCTACAGACAGGGCCTAAAGTTGGCCGACCGAGTGCCTTATTCACCGACAATATAACAGATGTTTAAAATGAACAGCAGTTTCAGTCGGACCGATATATGTATATAGTTTCTACTATGACTTGGGCTTAAGTTGACAAGTCTACCGAAAAGGAAAGCATTTGTAAGGCTCCGTGGAGGCATTGATTAGCGTCACGTGACAAGGAAATATTAGTTACGCCGGGGATTTTCCGAACTTGCCTAAAATCAACGGGTAACTCAGTTTGCGGTGTGGGGATGTGAACTGAAGTATAAAAAGACACCGCAGCTTCGTGGCCTAAGTAAGCTTAGCTCGCGGAGAGGCCTGCGCTTCACGCCTTTATTTCCCGAAAGGTGAAACAGAAATGTAGTATTGGTACTACCCGTTTCGCCGAAATCGGTTAGACCGTGTATCAGAAGTTCTTTTACCATACAATCATACAGCCCGCCTGTTTACTACCAGACATCACTCGCACGTTGCCGCCCCCAAGGGACAATGGCGACCTTGCTCACAGTTGCTCACCGTTAACAACACAACACTGTGAAAGAGCAGTGTTATTTGGCTATGATATTCTGCAAGGTGGAGGCACCTACTTTCCCAGTTGGGTAGCCCCAATTTTGAGCGGAATGACCAGCTATGCCTACCCTCTCTCTAAGTAAATGTAAGTTTCTTTTTAAACTTCATGACTTTACGCATTGTTACGCATTTAAAATTGTTAAAAGAAACTTACACTAGAGCCTCAAGGGCTAGCCTTTTGTCATTCACCGGGCACACTTCTATGCTCCGGTCGGGATATTATGAATTAGGTACCTAAAATATAAACCCTAAGTAGGTACCTACAGTTAACACTTAGCATGACCTGGAAATACAAAGCACACGGTGAACATCCTTGCGACAACTAAACCAATCAGAGAAATTAATTATAGAAAATACAAAATCAATATTGCGATCCCGATCTACGCCATTATGATTACAATAAAAAATATTATAGTTTAAAAAAAACTAAAGAAAACGCTTTTGTCATCCAAACTAAACGTGTATGCAAAATTTCAGCTCAATCGGAAACCGGGAAGTGGGTCAAATTTAACTTACAAGATTTTTTTACATAGTTGGTTAGTTACAGGTGAAGCTAATAAAAGCGTTTTAAAAACGCTTGACGCGTTAAGGAAAACGGTATTCAACAAAGTAACGTACGAACATTTTTGTAAGTTTTTTCATCGCCATTTTACGTCGTCAACCCCTTTTTAGCTTTACCAAAATTATATAAAGATCATTATGAAAAAAATCACGTTTTATGTGTTCAAAGCTTTATCGCGTGCTTCATTGTTTCGTTTCTAAAGTTTGGAGAAACAGGTTTCTGTTTTTAGGGGAAGGAAGTTTATAATTATTGTCGAAAATTAAAAATTATACATACGCGTACGCTGCGTCTATGTGAAATGATGGTATTGTACAAATATTTAAAATTTTCAAAATATTATTGAATGACTAGATGTACCTACCAGTGTTTTAAAACACGATCACAAAGCCCACTTAGTTACGCTAAGACGGCCCCTGATATGTATGATATTTTGTTTTTGTGAATTTCCTACTCACCACTTTTTTATGCTTGTACAAAGTACATAGCAATTAACCTCAGATAAAGAACCCGCTAACGCTAAATTAATTATTGCAAAATCCAAATTTTATGTCGAAATCTGTCAGTGCAGTGTTGGCTTTTTTCCCTGTACCTACAGATAGTTCCATGGAAAAAATGAAAGCTAAGATGTAGGTTTAGAAGCGCACCGAGTTCAGCCGCTGCCGTCACCGAATGTCGTGGCTACAAATACGTCACTACACGTCCTACTCCATCTCAAGGGTCGATCTTGCTCAAAATGGAACTGCAATCGCTCATGATTCACGCGCCTGGTGAATAAGTTATGAATCACTGCATCCACGTGCATTTTCCTAGTTCTAACATACAAGAGACGAGCACTTTATAAAAAAAATATTTAGATTTAAATAATATAATTACGTACTGCCTTTCTTGTTACAAGATTAATAGATAAACGAATATCGTTTACCAAAAATTATAATGTTCCAACTGAAGCATATTTTACGGCGTTTGTTACATTCTAGATGCATGCGACGGCATGTTAATTTTTTTAAATACTAAACTTTATGTCCCTCCCGGAAATAAGACGAATCTAACGACACCTCATATGTTAAAATCTAAACGGATTAGGCTACAGAGCGTTCCAAAGAAATAAAGTTACATATAACTTGCATTGGTACTCTCGAACAACATTACCGTCCTTCTGAAACAGTCGGGTAATAAAATATCTATTTGAATATCTCTCAGTAACCGATTCTGAGTATTCTTTTAGTACAGGTTTGAAGAGGCATTTAAATGCGATAAGATCTTCCATTATTGTATGTCTTTTCTGGAGAAATGACGCATGCATTATTGCATGTCTGTGTTTTTGGTTCTGATACAGAACGTTGTTGATTGTGGATCGATAAACGTATGCGAAGTATTATCGCTGACTCACACGCGTGTGAGTTTACGGGCAACAGCTGCACAATAGGCAATGTTTTACAACACTCCCTCGCTGTGGAACTCACATGTACATCAGGCAACTATTTGCACTCCTAGCTACCTAGCATGATGACCTTACTGAAGGTGGCCTAGTATCATAATAAATCATAACACCATCTACTTATAAGTAAGTCTATGTGTAATTCAAAACTGGTGATCTAGAAAATACCTGCCGAAAGGTTGGCGGTGATATAAAATAATACGATGATGTCTACGATTCAATTTCGTTATGATAACAACCTATAACTTAAAACTCTTCCTATGAATTTTTATTTTTCTTAACCGATTTCAGCTGCACCGATCGCTATATGGAGCGTCGTAACCGAGGCGCTGTTGTTCTGCCTTCTAACATCTAAGCGAGGAAAGTGGACAGGTCAGTAAGTACACAACCGCGATAATTGTACCTTTGGATATATAGCCACACCAGCCACACGTGGTCTGGCTTTGACCTCATTGCGCTTGGCGTCAAACGAACCACGAATTTATGTTACATACATAATTATCTAACCTTGACCCCTTTGTCAAAGATTTTCATTTGTTTCATTTGCATAATTTAAGATTTGAAAATAGTATCCATGGAGTTTCTTGCCAGTCTCTTTTCGATAGGACCACCCCACTTTGGACCGTTTAGCTAGAGTCCCGACGTTTTAAAAGTGCCTGTAAAGGCCCAGTTGAAATAGAAAATTATTCTAAACTTACAATTGTTATTATTATTCAAATAACGACAAAGCTGGTCATGATTCCGCGATCGTGACGTCACTTGAAGCTTGCATTGACTGATACTTAGAGCATTCGTACCCCTGAGAGCTACATCCATCACGGTTTGCGGTTAGCGCAGTGAACATTACGTCTATGTATCGTTTCCTGAGCTGAGATCCAACTTGCCTTATTTCTTTTGTTTCTAAACGTACATCTGTGGCTAACTCACAGTGGACCCGTAATGACTACAAATGGTTAGAATACTGATGACGACATAAGTAGGTGCAGCAATGACTGCGTCTAATGAAGGGCCTGTACAGATAGGACCGCCACCATACAACACATAAACTTAGTCCAAACTGTATATTTAGCTAATAATGGAGCAATTACTAGCAACCACAGTTGATGTCTAAATAACAACTAACCACGCTATTCTATGAGATAATCGCTATTTTAAGTGTTTTGAGTTCCAACCTGACACTGCCTGTATCTACTTAAATTATAAAATCGTAGAGTATTTAGGTAAAATTACAAGTTTGCTTAAATACATATTGTTTGTTAGTGTTTATTTATTTATCAGCCTGCCATTGTTTGTTAGTATCTATTCAGTATGAGGACGGTATTTGGAAGGACTCTCAATATGCCTCCTTCGATAAAAAACGCACAAATGGACGCAAAACCAGGCTGGTGCTGGCTCCAGCCGCTGGCAGCATTCAGACAGAGCAGTTGGATGCTGCTACTGCTATAGTATCAGCTGATGTTTATGTTCTCACGAATAAGTACCTAATCACTCTTGAGTGAATGCCGTGTGTTGGTGGAAGGCGGCGTGATATGCGGAAGAGGCGCGACCTTGCGCCACGACGCGCGACGCGCCCGCGCACGTCACCGCACCCCGCCCGACGCCCGCCTCGCCCCGCGCCTCGCGTGAACGCTGCTACGAGTTGACACCACGCGCGATTGCAATGCTCTCGTGTCAACATGATAACATGGACCACTACCTACTTATGAATGGTGTGTTTATTATGTCATTGAGCGGAAACTTCGACGCTCTTTATCTTTTGTTTCCACAGATTTGTTGGACATCTACAAGCATAAATTGTGTTTCCATGTTATTTATAACTGGGAATTTTATTTAGCGATGAGAATAGTAAGTCAGCTATGGATACAAGCATCCATTTAAGGAATAAGTAATCCGATTTAAATCATCAAATGCGATCTTTCAGCACTTTTCAGTGTATTCAATTGCGCCTAACCTAAGACATGAAGCTTGCACATTGCAGTAGCGGTAGGCAAAACATATTGATACTGCAATTACTAGTGCAGTGTGAAAGCAAAAAAAAGAGCGCGCTGATGAAATAATAATTATAGTCTGTCACGTCTCAGTACTAAGCGATCATAAGCTTTAGGGCAAACTGGCATACGACCACGGCTAGCCTCTGAACATTACTATGAATATTATGTATGAATGTTTTCTTTTTTCATACTATTTCAGCAGTCGGCTTTTTTTTGATAAGTGGTTGGAGTAGGTTTCTACCATTTAAATAAATAACGGTTCTCAATATGCTCATACTTAAAATACAATGAAAACATTTTATACAATCTGTACCTTTAAGCAAAAACTTGTAGATGACTTTCAGTTGACTAAATTTGCGTTATTTTAGGCTTATTTAGCTGCAAATCTTCATGTTTTTAAATAAACAAATAAATTCCCTCGAGCCTCAGGCGATATTAATAATAATCAGGCGAGGTTCGAGTATAATTTTTGCTCTCAATACTTTATTCCCAGCTACTCACCTGAATGTAGAGGTTTGTGGTAATCGGGTGTCAAAAGTGTTAAACAACATCTAAAACGTATAGCAGGTAATCTTTGTATAACTTATGAAGAGCTCCATACTGTATTGTAGAAATTGACGGCATTTTAAACTCTAGGCGTCCTTTATGTGTGTTTAAAAAAGAACGTAAATAATAAGGCGGTAAATAATATCTCAGTCATTTGTAGAATGAATGACGTAAATTGTATTAATTTCTTATATAACAGTACGTCACGTGCCTACAAAAGTTTGGAGCGATCTCTTATGGGGCGTCCCAAACCTTTGTGTTCACAAAGTTCGTCACAATGTCGTGGAACATTGTGGACAAAACAGTCAACAGGGGAACAATAGTTATTTGTTATACAAGAGTGCAAAGTTGCTTTTTAACCGCGTGTTCAATTTTGATGACCGAGCAAGCGAAGGATTCTAAAATTGAATCACGAGCGCAGCGAGTGATTCAAAATTAGAATCCTGAGCGTTAGCGAGGGAATCAAAAGAGCACGAGGTGAAAAATCTTTGCACTCGAGTGCAACACGTAACTTTTCATTCCACCTCAGCGAGGAAATGACTAAATGCAAAAAAAAAACGTTTAATTCACAAACTTAGTGCACACGATGTTCTAAATTCAATTTACTTTATCCTCTAGAGAATAAAAACGGCTTTTCCACTCAGATATTGAAGATTAAAAATACTCTTTCCGAGATGGTGGGATGAAAATTTACTTTATCCTCTAGAGAATAAAAACGGCTTTTCCACTCAGATATTGAAGATTAAAAATACTCTTTCCGAGATGGTGGGATGAAAAAAATATTATAGCTTTGTGTCATAAACTTGTAAACAAACAAATGAAAAAAACATTGACGGCGTGGCCGGCGCAGTGGCTAAGGGATTGGCTTTCTGCGCTACGTGCCGCGGGTTCGATCCCCAGAAGGAACAAATATTTGTATGGCCTACAGATAGTTGTTCCGGACTTGAATAAAGAACTTAGCGGGGTATCAACTTAGCCCATCACAGTCATCTGCTGGACATAGGCAAGATGCTTTGATGGTAATAAAAAAAAATGGGAGACCCTCACCGGCTCCGGTTTGAACAAGTATTTATAAAATGTTGATTTTCATAAATCTTTTGCATGTTTAAAGATAACATTTTTTGACACACTGCTATGTTCTTTAACGTTGAAAATAAAAGCCTGTCATTTTTAAACCCTGATTAAATTATACAATAAGTACCTACGTCCTTGTCATTTATATGCCAATGAATAGAGATGGCAAAAGATTTAAGAGCTAGTTTTAGTTAAAAATGTTTTATCATAGTTTAATGAGGGGTAAGTGTAATAAATAATAATTAGTTAATGAGGGGTATATGTTATGCTTATGAACAACAAAGTTGCAACGACTAGCAAAAGCACAAAGGTTGCGTCGCCGCGTCGCGGTCGGTCGGCAGCGGCCGCCACGCGTCTGTGCTTCGCCGTCGAATGTAGCGCTAGAAAGCTTTCTCGCTCAGCGTCTGAAGTTGTCGTGGACTTGTGGCAGTCGCGCCTTTGTCTGTGGTGTGAGAGCGGGGCGGGGCGCGCGGAGGGCGGCCCAGGCCAGGCACGCCCACTCGCCCCCCTCCTACCTCTTACTCCCGAACAAATGCTTATTATTAGAAATTAGAAACAATATTTAATAGTAATAAAGACAATGTTGGATATACAATACTAATCTATTCGATGTATGTTGGCCACACGCGCAATTTTGCTCTCCGCTCACTTCTAAATCAGTGGCGGCCGTCTCTTAAGTGCACTCGTGCGCTGCACTACCAGATTTTAATACCTTTGAACAATCAGAAAATACATACCTAATACATAATTAAGTACTACTTTATACTAACAAATAGTTAGGAAGTAATGACGAATCAATTTTTACTCTAAGCTAATGATGATTACTTATGACTTGATTCATACTTATTGAAGAGTACTTTCACCACTTAAAGCATTGCCGGTGAGTTACAAATAACCCTGTATTGTATACGTATCAGCAGGTCTATTGTCATTCACCATGCACAGCCCTAAACCAAAGAATACTAACTATTACTACGTACTTAAACCCAAACAGGATATGGAAAGCAAGGGACTGAGTCAACTGGTACTTGGGAGAGGCCTATATCCAGCAGTGGATTTCAATAGGCTAAGGTATTTATCTTATTATGGAACTGTGCACCAACCTAGGATTTACCTATATTGTATCGTGTTTACAATTGACAGGCAAATACGTCTGACATGCACTTGCATAATATGGCCAGGCCCATACAAATGTTGCAGACAATTCCATTATTACTTCGTACGACCTGTAACCCGATTCCAGGGCTTCGGCGGATTATAAAACACATGCGAGAACAAGGAAACAATTCATATTCTGTTCATTTCATAATAGGCGTTTATCAAAGCGATTCGTGAAAATAATTTAATTAATAAAGGATTCGTTCGGCAAGATCGGGCTAAATTATTAATATTAATTTCTCAGAAAACAAAGATCTATGTACCTAATTTAACTTAGGAGCTACAGTGCCACAAACTTATCTAACCTAATAATGTTTCCAAATTATATAAAAATATGTTATATGTAGCATTATGTCATTTGTTTACAGTGTATATCTAACCGTTCTTTCTTTTTATTTAACACGATTTTATTAGCTTCACCTGTAACTAACTATGTAAGAAAATCTTGGAAGTTAAATTTGACCCACTTCCCGGTTTCCGATTGAGCTGAAATTTTGCATACACATTCAGTTTGGACGACTAAAGCGTGTTCTATAGTTTTTTTTAAACTATAATATTTTATTAAACGTTTATTTTCGTCAAAATCGTTTGCATTAGGCATTTATGCAGTGTTTTTAGTGTAAAACCCAATTCTAAAAGGCTTTTATCAATTTGTACGTTCTCGTAGCAATTTGGGCTACGTTGCTACGCGTATGCTACGGCGACGAATAGTAGGTTTATCACTACATAGTATAAAACAAAGTCGCTTCCCGCTGTCTGTCTGTCCCTATGTATGCTTAGATCTTTAATAATACGCAACGGATTTTGGTGCGGTTTTTTTAAATTGATAGAGTGATTCAAGAGGAAGGTTTATATGTATAATACTTTCATATTTAATGTAAGGATAATAGAGTAATTGCACTCGGGCGTAGCCGGGGACAGCTCGCTAGTTAATTCATAAAATAAGGATTTAGGGAGTTCAAAACAATATCGTCATCATTATTCTATGTTATTTATTTATTTACCCCCTGCCCGGCCCTGGGGGGCCGAACGTTAGGGGGTAAATAATATCCTCCAATTACAGTAATTACTAGAATATAATATATTTACAGAAAAACTAATTTACACAAGTAGGTTATAAAATTGTAATACAAATAAATATGTATACTTTACTAAACTACACAGTATTTTAATTGAGTTTCAAGTTGTTTAACCTGCCAAGCGCGCACATAATGCAATCATTAATTTGTTTAGATGTGATACCTAACTCAATTACAATAACAAGTTTGAAATGCTCAAAAGAATCTTACACGTTTCTATACGTTTCGATCGTCATTATTATTTTATTTAACTTATACTACAAACATTTTACAACAAAACATTTTAATTTATTTTCGCCACAGAACTATTATTTTGAAGCAAATTACCTATATCTATACAGTCAAGTAATTAATGACACTGCGCACATTTGTAGTCTGCTGCCGTCATCAAAGAGTATCATATCATAAGAATATTATAGGACCACGTAATAAGAATTTCTACCCGAATAAACTATATTTCGTATAAAAAAACTGAATTGAAATCGGTCCATGAGTTTTGCAGCTACGATGCCACAAACAGATACACAAATACACATAAACACAGATACATACTACAAACTTATAACACCCCTTTTTTGTCGGGGGTTTTAAATAAGAGCCACGAAAACGGTAACCTATGGCTAAAGTATTTCACACTATAAAATATGACTACAGTAAAATGAATAACTATTGCCTGTACTGTGAGAAGCGACCTCGGGTGAAAGCGTCTCTGCCGAGCATAGGCAATCAGGGGGCCCACGGAGCCTGACCCGCGACCCACACGCACGCTGAACTACATTCACAGACAATGTAACAAACACATCGCGGACTGAGCAGAATCCAGATATTGAAATAGCAATGAAACTTCATAGGTACCTACCTACGAGTTATTTTTAATTGACAGGACTTGGATCGGGTTTTTCTTGCGGATAAATTATAGTTGGACTGTCCATGTTATTATGCCTTATTTAACGACTGAGTAATCTCTGACTCAACTTAAAACAAACAACTTAAATAATCAATTTCATACGTTTGAAAATAAATATGGTTACACCCAATTTCTTTCCACCGCATCATCCATTTTCTACCCACATTTTATTATCATCAGCCTATAGTAGTCCACTACTGGACAAAGGCGGTTTAAATCGCACGCCATCTAGCCCAATCATCGGCTGCTCTCATCTAGCTGTTACCAGCCACCTGCGAAGATCGGCGCCACACCTAGCCTGAGCTTAGTCCTACGCGACTAAACAAAGAAATAATAAGGCCGGCCTATTGCCAGTTCAAATATATTACGCGCAAATCTTTATGAGCCCTCTGAACTTTCTCCCTCTAGCACCACGATGTACCAGCAGGTGAGGTTGGCTTGGCATTGGCTTTTTATTTGGCATTAAGATGATCAGTTCGTCTCCTTACATCCCCATACTTTATGAATAATACCATTTTTGAGAGACTTCGGCTATCGCCAAAAAAATTAATAAGTGCCTGTATTTGGATTACATGAAATAAGGTTCCATTATATTATATTCTATATCATCAGAATATAAAGAAACTGACCGCCATTCAGTTTATTTTATTCATAATGGCATACAATTATTACGCGTATAATATTTATTTACCAGTCTACGCAAAAAATTGTGTTTGGGCTTGATATTTGTGAAATTAAGTAAACATGACGGCAATCTAAGATTGTTTATAATCGAAGCTTAAGTTGATTACTTAACCTTCGATTGATACAACAGTCCCTTTTCATGTTGATTGGCTTTCACGAGTAATTCCACCCAGAAAAGTCTTCAAGATAAATAACATTTCTGTGAAACTTCATTAAAATATTGCTTGGTTAAGTTTCGCAGAAAAATTAAAATAGTAAAAAAATATCTAGAAATCCTAGTTGAAAGAGGATTGCGAAGGTTCGCACCGCTCGGGCTTCAACGTCGTCGATCGATCCAAATGCTTGCTAATACAATAATACTAATTAATATCGAGACGACCTCCCTCGAAGCCTACACACTCCCGCGTCACGTATAAACGTACACTTTTCAGAGAAGCTCTACAATAACTACCGCAGAATTGTTGCGACAACTATTTGCAAATACGTACCAAGTGGAGCATGCAAGAATAATTTCACATTTGACAAGTGTTGGTAGAAGTAAAACGACGATTGAAATGCAAAAACGAAACAAAGTACCTAAATATTTATGTAATGTTTTCATAATATGGGTAGTTACTAGGGTCGGCAACGCGCAAGTGATGCCCCAGGTGTTTCAAGCGTCCATAGGCTACATTAACCGCTTGCCATCAGGCAGGACGTGAGATCGTTTGCCATCTTAGTGGTACCAAAAACAATGGATATTGGAAAAACTATCCATACCGCAAGGTACGCAAATTATGAGAACATTTGGACGATATAATTAATGCCAGTGTCGCTATGTCGGAAACAAATCAAATGATTTATCACATAAACAAACATTCACGTGCATTGCATAAGGAAACGTAAAACAACATAACAGCATGTAATAACTTATAGCTGTGCGGTATTGTTAGCGAGCCAGCAATAAACATTACAGTAGCACACCTGCTCGTGTTTTCACAAAGTCACAGATTGCTTACTGTTTCCTGCCAACTTATCGCCGTCCCGTCCACTGATAGGAACTGGAGGCTTACCACCATCTTTTACAAAACCATCATGTTTCAGGAACGTTTTGTTTCAATCTTAAAGTAATATTACTCAAATTCGTACTATAACCTTTCATAGTATTTTCATATAGCGTTATCACTTTCACACCTTGTTCCAACTCTCACATGGGGCACAAAACTTGTTGGCAATACAATATTAATCTTAGTTAAAACAATACTGCTATAACAGATGGTGGTAGGCCCCCTGGTCATTCCCAATAAGCGAAAGTAATGGCTGTAATTGTGCTATATTTTATAATAATTTAGCATATTGTTTGCCCGAGTTTCGTATGTAACGAAGACGCGGTGCAATACAGGTAAACCCGGTTACATATCATTTGCCAACAGTTTATCTGTTTGTACTAATACTCCCGCTATGTTATGTATTAATCAACCGCTTAAGTATGTTTTAACGTCACAAAAATTAAACAGTACCTAATTTAAAATAATGAGCACAAACGAGATAATCGCTATTATATTATGTAATCTCGATTGACCGATGAATAACTGTGATTCCGGCCTGAATAGTATAATATGTGCGCCGATAGCCTGAATACATACAAGCATGAGGTGCAGGGAGCTGGAGATGCGTGCCACTTGCCAGGGTGCGTTTGTTCGCGGATGTGGGTCAGCTGCCAATCCTGCGCATTATCTGTTGCAGCCGCAATTGATCGACTGCCGGCGACCTAACGATGAGTGGCAGCTCGCATGCCCCCGATTTGTTTCACTTTTGATCTTTAGTTAGGTGAGTTACTTCATATAAAGAGATGGATAAACACCTGATGATCAATTTTTGATGAAGTGAGACTTTATCCTTTCATCAAGCGTAAGTTTCTAGTTTAAAACATAAGACAATTGCATAGACTTAATTCAGACAATTTAGTTTACAATTTCGTTCCCAATCAAAAAAAATCAGCATTTCCATACAAATAATTCAATATTATGATTTATTTGCGATTTCTTTGTTTGTCCCATAGTAAAAGTTGTTCATAATGATGAGTAATAATAACTCTTCCGGGTTTATTACCCTTTCCAACTAGCCGTGTAGACAGTAGCCGGTTGTAGGACCAAAAAAACTATAAGAAAGTCTTATTTCGGTCGACAGTTTTTTCTCAGACATCATTCAGTAGTTAAGTCAAGTGTTTCACAAAAGTAAGGCAACGAGGCGTCAATCACCGGTGCATATGCGAACGGTTAACAAAGCTTTTTGTGCCCTTGCGCTCGTTGTAAAAACAAACATGATTTTATAATTTATACACTCGCAAAACACTGCGCTCAGGCACGGCATTTTAAAGTCAAATGCGGGGTGCAGGCAGCAGAACATCGAACAATCGCATCAATAAGTTATTGTAAGATTGTGCACAACTCCGGAGTTTCATTCATTCATCTAACTAAGTAAGGGTCCCGGGACCTGCCATCAATATTATAGGTTTTCTGTACTATCGATCAAAATTATTTTTAATCTTCTATCATTGAAGTATGGAAATATGTTAAAGACTGAATCAGATCGCTTCGTTAAAAATGTTTCAAGATGACTGCACAATAACTTTGTCGCAAGTTATTCAAAAATTGCCGAGCTTTACTCGATGTAGACAGTACTTACCGTCAAGCCAAAAATTTACAAAAACAACGTGCGCGCACATGTGTGAACTTACATGTAAGTATCAGTATAAACACGCGCACACCTTTTTCAAACAATTTTAGCTTTACGATAAATGCGGTCGAGGTCAAAAACATCTGTGTGGTGTAGGTTTTACTCAATAAGTAAGTTCTTACATTCCCATAATATTACCTAACTTAATGCACGGTGCAGATTTTAAGGCTTCTTCTTTTAAAATCGTAGTTCCGGTTATAACCGGTACGGAAAATGTTTAGAAACTCCGGGGCAACACCAAAGCTGGAGTGCCGTTGTTCGAGGGCTCATTGTAGCCCGCGCTCGGGCTGCCAGCCAGCTCGCTCTTACTTAACGGGACTTCATCGGGCTTCGCTAGCGAACGAACCCTTTCACACTTGCTTATTTGCAAATGGTCCACTTAAACTTTGACAATTTGAATATTAATTGAACTGCATTTTATTGTTTTCTCTAACTTAATTAAGTTTGTGATAAGTTTCTTTAAGATAAATGTAGAATTATAGGTAATTTTTCAGGTGATTCCAAATTTCACGAAACAGAGAGAAATTTTCTCTTTTCTAATATAATATTTATTCTCCCTTTACCCTAATACCTACACTTTTCACATGATCTTCCTAATAATTTATTTATATAACTAAATGTTTTGTCAAGGCCTTCAAATCGGCAGAAATAGCCGACTTCACATTGTCGTCATCTATTTCATAATTTCAAAAGTATACAGAGTAAGTTTTACCATCAAAGCAAATTGTCTAAACCAAACCTACGTCGAGCAGATTTCTATAGTCCATTTCTCTTTGCTAATTTTATTAATGTACGAAAAGTTGGTTTTCAACTTTACAAAATATTATGTCCATACAACTTTTTGTTTCATAATAAACTGGTTTTATTTTCGTTAGTATTTATTTTTAAATTTTCCCTGTTTGAACCGAAAATACATATTTTCAAAAACCCTTAAGGTTGTATTTTACGACGATTTCTTACTTTTGAGGGGGTGAAGTATCAGCCTAAGCCCCACCCACTAGGGGAGCTCCGTTCTCGCAATTACGCAATTGACGTATCAGACTGTGTGACACACGTGTCACAGAATAGCAATATTAATTAGCAACATGCAGTATGACACCAGCAAATTCTTGAAAAATATAAATCCATAATATCGTATACCCAGTGTCCTATATTACGCTAGAAAATCTGTTCCTCCGTTTTGTATTTGTAGATTTTATACCTATTTAACTATCTACTTATAAACTATCAGTCGTACCTATTGTGTATGAGTTTATGCAAGTGCACATAATTGTCTCGACCAACATTGGGCATTTTCACACTAAGCCAATAATGCCGTAACGAAACCGATATATCGGCATGACAAACCTGATGACACTGCCAATGTGTGTGTAATGTTAGAAGAATAAGCCAACTCAAATCCATGCCTTGAGATAATAACCTACTCTCACCCACACCTGTAGGAGTCGTCCGTTTCCGTAGTCATACCTACTTAAGTATGTTCACAGGGTTGCTTTTTTACCAAAAAAGAAATTGCATATTCATAGATCAAAACCATATTCCTAGTTCAGATTCCTCGCTATGTATGCAGATGAAGAGCTTCAAAATTGAAAGAAAGAAAGAAAAAACATTTAAATCGGACTCGCACACGAAATTACATAAACACACAAAAATTCAAATAATGATAACAATAACCTAACCGTCTAAAACCCTCGACTCTAACTAGAAAAAGAGGTGTAACTTTTGAACAGCTGAACAGATTTTAAGAACCATCCCGATTAAACTAGCTTTCAATTAAAAAAAACTGCATTGAAATCGGTCCATCCGCTTTGAAGCTTCGATGCCACAGACAGACACACAGATTCACAGACACATAGATACACAGATACACATTATAAACTTATATCACCCCTCTATTTTGTCGGGGGTTAAAAAAGTCCTGCAAGAGGCCAAAGAAAGTCCCTATCTCAGCATATCCTGACAGTTAATCCTGACAGATAAAATAAATACTGCAGCGCTGGTTTTCGGATAGGACCGTGGTGATGCCACGGACAACCACGATAACTAAAAATAAATATAATTTTTAAAAACGTTTTCTTTCCTTCTTTACATACTATCTATCTATCTCTCTCTAACTTCTAAATTTTATTAACTACGGACATGTATCATTCAAATTCGAAGAATTTACAACAAAAAACCACATAGTAAAAGTTATGAAAGGTTCTTGTTCAGAAATAGTACGCATTTCTTTTTTTTGTGGCTAGTTTTCCTAGATTATTATACCATTTTGGAATCTTGGATAGTTGCGTCAATTTTTAAAAAAACTTGCCATGTTAGTGTCTGTACTTTTTTTTTACACCACGATGAGTGAAAGTGGACCAAAAGTAAAAATCTTTCAAAATTTTAGGGTGAAAAATAATTTTGATTGATTTTTGTGTCAAATCTACAGGCATTCTGGGATTTTTAACGATTGTGGTGGATAGCAGTATTACTTAGGTTGCCGGTACAAAAAGAAATTCAGAAATATCTGAAACATTGTGGTCATGGTAATTAAAAATATCTTAAGGGGTGTAAATTTTTGAAGGATTTCAAATTTTTTATGTAACTTCTTAAAAATTGAAAAATTGAGAAAAAAAAATTGTTCTCGAGTTAGTAGTCATGAGCTGGTCAACCCTCTGGTGCCCGCTTATCGTTGAATTTTGGGACATGGTGTATATAAAACTTCATACTCTTTGTTCTCAACACTACAAATTGTCGTACTGATTTTTCTACACTACATCCTATAAAATGAATTCTTGACGGAGATGTCAAGAAATTATTTTAGCATATTGATTTTTATAAACGAAATACTTAGATTTTCTGAATAAAAGGCAAGTTACTTATACTTCCTGTTGCTTTTTAATAATTTTTTTAATGATTTTACTGTCATTCTTTCTTTTGGTTTTGAATAAAGTGTAAGCGCAGGAAAGTCAAAAAAAATTGCACAGGTCCGACCTCGATGCGCGCCGAAACGCGACTGATTGATGGCAGAGATGACAGAAATCACGAATTTTGTGGTTTTTATCAAATTGTGACCAATATACGTAATATTATAAAAAAATAACAACCGATTTTGGTTGGTATATTTGCGACCAATATTGTGATGTAAAAATTATTTGAAATAATATCATGTTTTAGAAATAATCTTGTAAACACTTTTTTAAAAGGGGTAACTTTGCGATTTTTTTTTATCGAGCCATCTTCATCCAATCATGTATCGGACAACCGTGCAGAGATTGTCACATCTTCAAGTTTGATATATATTTTTTTCAGGACAAAGAAATAAGAATTTCTATTCAAAAAATTGTAAATACAAATCGGTTTTTGCGGCATTCCCGTAAAATACCCCCTTAAATGCAGTTTTAACCCGATTCAAAAACTCATTTTGTAAATTTGAAGTCGGGTGTTGGTTAAAAAACTTCATTACGTCTCTATCATAAATAAAGCAAAAAAATTAGTTTGTTCAGTTACGTATAAAGTTGTAACATAATATACGATACAGGTTAGAAACAATACCTACCGACTCGCGCGGAAATACTGTGAGGACGTATGTAAAATAATATCTAATATCTATACAATAACAGCTGCCTGATCTTCCAATACAATATTTCCTCAATCAAAACTCGAGAAACATTGTAAAACTGAAATGATTACTCTCGTTAATTAAAAGACCAATTAAAACTTTCAATTTTTTCTTGATTACCTGTGTAAGATTTCGGTAGATTCTTTATTTGTTAACAATATCCTGTATTCGGCGCTAAAATTGATTTGATATTGAATATGAAGGGTGACTGGGTGGGAGGGGCCGGTGCCGGAGTTCCCCGGCGGCGGACGGATCTCGGATGTCTCACAATAACATTGTTGCGATTAAAGGCGCCAGCACACCGACTATTTACCCGACTGCCCCAGGAGGAAGGTTATGCTTTTCGTATGTATGTATGTGTCTAAACGACTTGATGGATTTTAACATATTTATGAGGTTTTGTTGGATTCGTCTTAATAACGGGAGTGACATTGGGTATAATATTTAAATATGGCGTCTGCCATTCCAATAGGGACCGAGATTAAAAATAATGCTTTTTTAATATAACAATATTGGTATCCAATAAAAGCTAGTAAATAGCTAATTCCAATATACATAATTATTATACTAAAAATGATTGCATCCTAGATGCCTCCGACCACATGTTGTAGTTTTTGGTAAAGGATATTCGACTTTCTTTTCTTTTTGTTTCCATCATTTCAGTTCTTTTTATTTGTTTTTTAATAATTGCCCGTGTCCAAGCAGGAGTCCATGCACTGGCACTAATAAGTCGTAGCACCGCCTAAGAAATTCAAGGTGTCACAATCGGCCAGGAAGATTATGATTACGGTTTAAGGGATTCAGAGGGGATTTTATAGATCGATTAAAATAACTTAGGTGTCAATATGACGGGGAAACACTACGCACGCTACTAGAGAAATTAATAGATGCGATTAAAAAAAAAAAAGGGTCAAGTGGTCTCGAACTGTGCTCCTTTTGCACGACATGCGACAGCGCAACCGTTTTACAAGAGTTACGTCGCGATGGCTGCATTACGTAAGTGCGGCTTCCATACATTATACCACCCTCCATTGTCCAGATTGGTCCCCTTCAGATTATTTGTTTCTTTGATTATTTGTTGAAGTGTATTAGGGTTAAGGGAGTATAAATATCGAAAAGGAAAAATGATTTCATATTTTATTTCACCCCCTTCCCCTTTCCGCGAACTTTTTGACCTCTCCTCATAGCATAAATTCTCAAACAATGTGCACTCCGTTAATTAACAGTGTTACTTGATAAACAAGAATAAAGAAAAGCTACAAAATGAATACCTCTGTCATCGGCTGGACGGCTTGATATGAAGAAGTAGTTTCGGGTATGGCATGCCTTATTCAATGCTGCTTTATTGAATAAGGCATGCCATACCCGAAACTACAAATACAAATTCATTTATTTGCCAAATACAGGTGATTGTGAAACGGATCGTACAAGTATAAAATGTATGCAAATAAATATATGTATACTCGTAAAATAGTAGAGGTCGAAATGTCTGTACATTGAAAATATTTTCGCGATAATAGGCTTGGGTGACTATACATAGGTAATAGAACACGAATCCATAATTTTTAGAATTCTTTACTCTGTCGGTCTGTCTGTTTGTTACCTCAAACCGGGAAAACGCACCCGGGAATCGAACCGACGAACAAGCGTATTTTCAAAAATCTATAAATGCAGTTTTGTTTCTTTTTAAAAATAAAGGAATGTTTCCTTTGATTGAAATTTGCTGTCTTCAGTATTTAGAGTACTTTTCCTCCAGTACGCTTCGAAAATTCCACCCTGAATATTTTCCAAAACGACATTCGAGCACCTGAACTCCACGCGGTCGAAGTCGCGGGCACAGCTAGTGCATAATAAATCGACATAAAATAACTCATCTCACGTCCAGCTTTGTTTTATAGTAAATTGACTGAAATTCAGGACCGAAATTGAGGCCACAAGACTAATGAATGATATAATAACCAGTAGTGAAGTACAGTAAGCGGACAAAAGTCCAGTGGCATGTTAGAGTTCATAATCGCATGCTACGGGGCGTACGAGCTGTTTGTGTGAGTGATGACTCAACGCACACAACGTAATGAGACGTCACCACACACACTCAGAAGTTAAATAAAACGAAAGAAAGAATACGTCTGTTTCGCTTGTCAGATGAATGACCTTGGACGGTCCATTCTACTGTTGTAATTCTATAATTCAAGAAATTGCAATAAGCACCAATAGCTGCATGCGTTATGCGTAGGATTTCGATTTACGAGGCGTGTGGGTTCGATTCCTTGACAAAACATTGTATTTTTTTTTATTTTTTTTTTATTAATTGATGGATTCACTTAATGATTTAATACTATAAAGTAGGTGATTTTTTTCTAGGTCATTAATGCAAAATTAAGAAAAATAAAAAGAATTATAACAAAATACGTTTATTTGTTTTAATTACAATAATAATCCTATAACAAAATACGTTTATTTGTTTTAATTACAATAATAATCCTTACAGAAACACTTATTAGTTATTGAGGTAAGCTTAAAGTATTCGTTTTCTTGACGAAAAGAAGATTGAAACTAAACCTCAATCTTTTAATTCTTTAACTACCGACTAACTATAATATGGCCAGCAATTACAACTTAAATCTTTTACCCCTCCATCGTATACTAATAAACTCATGGTTAAGTTTATTGTTATCTCTTTTCTTTGATATGAAAATGACAATGAGTGAATAAAAATGAAGTGTTTAATAAGGGGGTAAAGCACTTGCAAATTTTCAACATTTAGTATGATCTCCATTGTTCTCGATACAGTCAAGTAAGTGTCGACACATTGAGCACAAGATTAAAACATATTTACGTTCCTCTTAAATTTTCTCATATCCAAAGAAAAGAAAGAAAGAAAACACATTTATTCAGCACGGACAGTGACAACACACGAGAGAGAAATAAAATAAAAATTAACTTAACCTTTAAACAGTAAAAAATAAAAAATAAAACAGACACTCCATGCAATACGACATCATATAATACTTCCACATAACTATGTATTATTCACTATAGCGTGTGTTATCCTTACACCATAAATGAAGTTTTCCCTTTTGGCTAGATAGAATATTTTTTTCATCTGACAATATAGTAGTTAATTAAGTGTCTCAGTTGAAGTAAGTATAAATATTCTCTTGCGAAACGTTCTTGATTTTCTATCAAAAAGGGAACTGGTCTTCGGTGATGCACACCTTCAGCGTGGAGTGCATGGCGAACAGTTAGTAATGACGTGTCGAATACTTCTGCAAAATATTTAGTTGGTATAAAACCACTTGTTTGATGTTTCATATTCGTTCACCATGTGTCGTCGCTGCCCGGCCTTCCACTTCGCTCTCGACTACCAAGGCTACTTTCTTCCTCATAGGTATCTCTTAACCCATCGACTCATAGTATTTTTCTAGAACAATAAAAAGAAATACTATAATTAAACACCTATAAGCAAAATACTAAAACTGATTACTATTAAATATTCTATATTTAATATTATTTTGTTTCTAAATTATTATTATTATTGTTCAAAATCTTTTTTTTACCTCTTCCTTTTGGGAGGGTCAAAAGCCTTCATACGCGGGCCGGAACCAAGCGTATGAGGGGATGATTATATTGAATATGTGGATGACAGTGTAGAAGATGATAGGAATTTCCTGGTGATGCGGCAAGTGTTAAGGATGGTAGCTTTCTGAAGCATGTGGAGTGTATGTGTAGGCATTTGTAAGGTGGTCAAACTTTGTGCTAGGGATTTTGGTATGACACCAGTGGATGAGAGAACTATAGGGACGATGTGAACAGTTTGTGCCCTCCACTGTGTTTTTATTTCTATTGCAAGGTCTTGGTATTTACTGAGTTTCTCTGATATTGTGGTTTGTATGTTGTGTGAGTTTGGTATAGCTATGTCGATCAGATATACGATTCCATTTATTTTGTCATATACAGTGATGTCAGGTCTATTATAGTGTATAGTTTTGTCAGTTATGATTGTCCTGTCCCAGTACATGATATAATTTCTATTTTCTAAAATTAATTGGGGTTTGTATTTATAATATGGTATAATTTCTGTTACAAGTTTGTATTTGAAAGCTAAGTTTTGGTGAATGATGGCAGAAACTTGGTCATGTCGGTGTTTGTAGTCTGTTTGTGCAAGAGATTTACAGGCTCCTGTAATGTGCTGAATAGTTTCAGAGGCAGTGTTGCAATGTCTACATAAGTCAGTTGGTTGATTACGATCTTTTATTATGTGCTTTCTATAGTTACGAGTTGCTACTATTTGATCTTGAATCGCGAGCATGAAGCCTTCGGTCTCTGGAAACAGTTCTCCTCGTCTAAGCCATTCGTTCGACTTATCTTTATCGACATGTGCTTGACTCAGACAGGCGCGATGTCTACCGTGTAGAGCTTTTTCAGCCCATGCTGCAATTTTCTGTTGTCTGCTTATTAATTGTTCATTTGTTTGTGTGTTTCTGTCCTGTAAGTTTAATGGTGTAAGTTTTCTATCTATTTCGACTGCGTGTTTGTGGAGTGACGAATGTTCGGTTTTGTTATGGAAGTAGGCTCTGAGTGTAAGTATCTGCTTGTTATGTAAATTATGTATGTCGACCAATCCTCTTCCTCCTTCTTGTCGTGGAAGTGTGAGTCTCTGTATGCATGATTTAGGGTGGTGTTTTCTGTTTTTGGTTAAGTGTGTGTTGACAGTGCGCTGTAATTTTTTTATATCTGTCTTTGACCATTGTATTATTCCGAAAGAGTATGTGAGAATAGGTATTGCAAATGTATTGATAGCTTTTATTGTGTTTCTGGAGTTAAGGTGTGTTTTTAAAATTAGGTTAAGACGATGTGAGAATTTTTTAAGTAGTTCCTGTTTAGTAGTTTTTTGTTGGATCTGTCTAGACTGTTTAAAACCAAGGTATTTGTATGTGCTATGTTCATCCATCGGTTCGATCGTTTCACCAGTTTCAAGTGTATAGCTATTGTTTTGGATTTTACCTTTAGTAATTGACATAATTTTGCATTTGTCAACTCCGAACTGCATATGAATATCTTGTGAGAAATGTTGTATTGTATCTGCTAATTTGATTAAGGCGTTTCTATCAGAGGCGTACAGTTTTATATCATCCATGTACATTAGATGTGATAGAGTGTATTGTGTGTCATTGTTTGTCAATGTGAATCCTGTGTCAGTTTCATTTAATAGTTGGGAAAGAGGGTTGAGGGCTAAGCAAAACCATAATGGACTTAGAGAATCTCCTTGAAAAATTCCGCGTTGGATATGGATCGGTGCTGTAGTTACTGAAGATTGATTTATTTTAAGTACAGTTTGCCAATTTAACATGGAAGTTTGAAGGAATGATATGATTTTTGGGTGTATTTTATACTGATTTAGGACATGTAATAACCAGCTATGCGGAACTGAATCAAAGGCCTTTTGGTAATCAATGAACATTGTATGGATGTCCTTTTTGTGTTTAATTGCACTGTTCATGGTAATTGCATCAATAGTGAGTTGCTCCTTACATCCCTGGCTATTCTTCCTACATCCTTTTTGCTGTTCTGCTAATATATTATGTTCATCTAAATGTTTATAGACTTCTTCACTTATGCAGGCTGTTAAAATTTTATATAGGGTTTGTAAGCAAGTAATTGGTCGGTATTTTGCTGGATTTGTGGTGTCATTTGTGTCTTTGGGGATCATGTATGTGACTCCATGTGTAATATATGTCGGTAGCGAGTCTGGTGACTGAATGAATGTGTTTAAGTGATTGTGTATATATGGGTATAAGCTAGTAAATTTCTTATACCAGAAGTTGTGAATATTATCCGTGCCCGGTGATTTCCAGTTGTGTGTGCGATTGATGACGGTAATGAATGTGTCGATTGGTATGAACTCAAATTCCATCTCAGGGAATTGTGCAGTTGTTTCATTAATCCAGTATGCGTTATTATTGTGATGTACCGGATTTTCCCAGATGTTAGCCCAGAATTCTCGAAGTATTTCAGAAGGAGGTGTCTTTATGTTTTGGTTGCTAGTGTTGCTGTTTGTAGTCAAGTTTCTATAGAAGATCTTTTCGTTATTGGTAAATTTTATGTTTTGTTCTTTGCGGTTCGTACATGTTAAATATCTTTTAAGTCTACTTGATGCTGCACTGAGTTTTTGTTTTAAAGTGTCTAAAAAGTGTTCCAATTGTGAATTTGAATTTTCGTATTGCGCGTGTATTTGGTACTTTATTTTAATTGCTTCTACTGCAGCTACTACCTTTCGATTTCTATTGCCCCTAATAAACTGTGTTAATCTACCTATATTCGCCCTTAATCTACTAATTTTCTTTTCTAATCTTATCTGCCAGTTTGGTTTTCTATGTATCCAAGTTCGATGTTCGACTTGTGTAAGGTGTGTTAATCGTGCACCATTACATTTAGCTGCCGTCCATGCTGCACAATAAGTTATGTTCTGTAAAGTGTTAAAATCAGTATCTACATTGACAAGCCTGGGGAGTATGATTGTATTTATATATTGTACTATAGAAGAAAACTTTCTGGATGTTTTTTGTTTAGGGATGTATGGCCTATTGGTGGGATAAGTGTCAGCAAAATATTGTTGAGCTTGTTGGAAGGTATCCTCAATTTCTGGGTTGGTTTCTGGAACAGCTTCAAAATGTGTGTGCATGGTGCCAAATAGATCAGCATCTATGGTGTTCAAGAAGCTTTGTTCATCTGTATTATGCGGTTCTGTAAGTGTACCACTAACGAGGTCATTAAAATTTGAAGTTTGCGTATTAGTTGTCGGGGTAAAGTGTAAGTGTGTGTTTGTGTATAAATCAGGTTCTTCTGTGGGATTAATGTTGTGTCGCTGTATGTTCGATTGTTCATTATTTGTGTTTTCGATCTGCATGTTTGCTTGACGTAATTCATCAGCTACCTGTTGTTTGATTTCTTCTAATCTATCGTGGTTAATATATTTATTATTTATTATTGCTCGTCTTTGGTCAGCTATTCTTTGCTCTGTTATGTGTGCTAGATCTGGATATGAATTTATGAATTCCTCATGAAGATATTTTCTGTATGCTGTTTTATTAGTCTCTAGTTTTGTTATCCTATAATATATTCGAATTATTGCTTCATTGTGTGTGTTTGTCCATTTCATGCGTTGTCCTGTTTGTATTGCTGGTGTTGCATATTGTGTAGACTGCTGCTGAATTTGTGTTTGAATACTTTGTAATTCTGCTTTAACTTCATTGTAAATCTGGTCTATTGATTCTTGTGATAGTAACTTCTTTTGTACTATAGCTCTACGCTGGTCACCTATTCTTTGTCGGCTTACTTGCATGTTTGGGTATTTTTCTACGAATTTGGTGTGGAGTGGTAGAAGATATGCGTTTGTGTCAGTTTCCATATTTGTGAGATGAAGGTAGGTACGTAGGATGAACTTATTCATTTCGATACTCCATTTCCTACGAACTGTTGAAGTGCTAGTGGTGGGCACAGGGTCATTGACAAAATTTGTCTCCTGTGCAACATCCGCTGACTTTATACTTGTTGATGATGATGGTGGAGGAGAAATGCAGAAAGATTGTGATGATGATGGGATTGATGAAAATCTCGCGGAGGATGACGAAGAAAATTGCGAATTTTCATCATTTAAAAGTGGCACATTTGCCACATTATTTTTTTGTTTTGTTTTTGACCTTGTTATCATATTTATCCCACGAGAAGCTAGGGACAAGTCGGTCGACCACAGCAGAGCCCTGCGTTCACCGTGGCAAGGGTAAATAAAACTGGAGGTCCCCTAGTGTCCAGAGTTCGCATACTTACGACTAAGCACCCCCTTAGCCATGGAGCCCTCGGCATATGCTGTTCCACCTTGGCTTGGGTTGTATTTCTCTTGGTTGTAATCTCAACCTAGACCTGTCCGGCATGAGAGGCTCTACCGGCATAGCCCTAAAAATCATTGAAGCGCAGAAGCTCCACCAAGACGGAGCGAAGTGTTAGGAGGAAGGATTAAGGGGTTTTTAGGAGGTAGGGACTGTGGGGTAGGAGAAAGGTTAAAGGATTTTGGAGTTTTAGGAGATTGGAAGATTGGGGCTGTTGGTTCGGGAAGGGTAAATTTCTAGATGTTATACGTATCTATATGTATCTCCCATTAAAGGGGTGCAATGCCTAGATGTTCAGGCTATACCTAGATAATACCAGTACCTTGCTTCCCGTAGGCCCCCCCACCACGTCAAGGTAGGTAGTATTATTATTATTATTACAAGCCTATGCTGTCCCAATACTGGGCAAAGGCCTCCCTCCCTTTCCTCCACTTCTCGCGATCCCGCGCTGTATCGTTATTTTTTTATTATTTGTTTCTAAATTATTACATTATAATAATTTAGAAACAAAATTAAATTAAATACTTATATTATATAACCTAACTTCCTTTTCCCTGAGGGTCTAGGGCGCCGGGGTCGGGATTATACACCGGGATTTTAAAACTTGTGAAGAAAGTCCGTTTCTATACATTATATTATAATGTATAAAAATAGGTTATATATAAGTATATATTATATATTAACATATAATTAAAATATATAATTATACTTATATATCTAATAATTAAAGAAACAAAACAATATTAACAATAAAATTATTAGAATTCTTATTCATCATTCAATAATCTAAATAAATAAACTTATAAATGATTTATCTTTTTCTTTTGTTTTATTTGAACACATCATGATCAATAATAAACATTTGAAAAATAATTAAAGGATCATCAATCTTTGATTTAGTTTTATGTTTAATAAAATATATAAATTACTCACAGTCAGTCCGATTTCATTCGATATTTGTGTTTCATTTATAACGTCCACTTTTAGGCAGAGCAATAATAGGTATTCGCTCTCGCTGCGACAATAATACTATTGCCTGTATTTTGAAATTTTTATTCACAACACCACTATAATAGATTTAACCACAAATCACTAACCAACAATAACTTCCAACAAAGTTCTATTCGATCTAAATGACTGAATCGTAATTGCATCTGTCTACCTTACAGAAATCGAAATAATTTATTAATTTTTTTGTTGTCTACCTACTTACTTTACAATTTATAATTGAACAAGACAACGCGGTAGGCTTGTTATTATTATCGAACCACTATGTTAAACTTAATGAATAAATGCCTTAAGACTTAAGAATATTTCATAAAACTTTAAAAAACTATAACCTCACGTGAGATTCGAACCCACCGCATACCTTTGTTTTAACACACCTAACACAGGACCTTACCCGCTACGCTAGCATGCCATATTCTAAGACGATTGAAATTATGAAATAGAATCGGTTGTGGTTGCAGACAACAGTGCGTGTGTGTGAGTTTCTATAGTATGAACACGATATCGAGTATAGAAACTCGTAAAGAAGGTCGTAAGTCAACTCATTAGTGTTAATCTATTGCTTTGTGAGACTGCTACTGCATTAATGACCGAGACTGTACCTGTCTCATTAAAAACAGAAACAGTGTTATTATCATTTATTTTACATAATATTCACTAATTTACCTCTACCCTCATGGATTTGTGGCCGATACCACTCATACCGAATCAAGTATCATTCAAGTATTCATTATAGCGAATTAATCGGCATCAGTTTCATGTTCATCGATCAATGTGGTTTTTGGAATATTTTCGAGTATTATGCATTTAAATATATGTATATATTTTAGCTCTCTGCACTCCTACTCGATATAACCTGTTATTCTTAATCTCACACTTCTCCGTGTGCGCAATATGCTTAAAAAAGAGGTACAAAGCTTTATTCTTTTTTTCTTTCTTTGTCAAATACACCTCATCCATATTGTGCACCCTCAATCCATTCTAGCTGGCGGCAAAAAAACGTCCGCAAAATGACTTCAGAAAAGTAAACTGAAACCTGACATTTTTCTATAAGCACTATAATAAAATCGTAGAGGTATAAATGTACACAAACATGTACACATTGAAAATATTTTCGCGAAAATAGGCTAGAGCTAGAAATAAGCAAGAGAACACGAATCCATCATTTTTAGAATTCTAGTCTGTCGGTCTGTCTGTTTGTTACCTCAAAGCGGGAAAACGGCCAAACAGATTACAATGAAACTTTACAGTTCTTTTACAGTATAGGTGTTTTTAAGATAGATGCTACATTTGCATGACATATGCCATAACTACCGTTATTTTATTGACTACTTTAGATAATTTTAATAAAAGATAAGATTTTCGGTTCGGTCAAGTTCCTACGTAACTTAGTACTAAACATGGACCTATCATGTGTGTTTTCCATGATAAATTACAGTCAATATTTACGTATTGACTGAGTACGAGTAAGTTTACATTTAAGAATTAAACTGCTTTGTGCGAGTGTAACACACTCGTATGAATAAGTTTTAGGAGTATTTACTGTTTTTAATTAACGAAGAGTTTCGTTAGTCCTACGTAGTGCATGTAGTTATGTCCTCGTGTTATGATGGAGGAGCGTTTTAATCAGTGCGTCCATGCAATTAATTACACGAATGTCCTGCCCGGACCGGACGCCAAATTGCTCCTAGCAAGTACACGTGTAGACCTCATTTATTACACAATACCCCTTCAAATTACGGGAGATAATAAGGTCCAATATTAAATTAATATACGAACAATAAAGTGGGTGATAACCACATGCACTTTGTAGGTATAATCAATTGTAATTTGGACTGTGATTGTGTTGTGATTGAATTCGGATTTTATGCACTACCTATGTACCTATGGCCCGCGGCTCGGCTTTGGTTTCAAGATATTTATTTCCTTAAAGAACATTATATTCTGTATCGATTACAAATACTAATTAGCCTAATTTTAGCCCTATAGTCTTTATAATCTCTGAATATCTGTAACATATAGGCAGACGTACCTAAATAACAGATTGATTACGGATCCCTGAAAACAGTTCTTTCTCAGAGTTTGTCATGTAGCAAAATAGCCGCCGTTGTTTCCAGAAAATGACGTACCTACGTACCTATATGATGATTTGTTAGGACCTAAATACTCAAAAAATACTCTAATCCAGGTAGTCTGCTTAAGAGGCCTATCACAAAATTGCGTTTTGACAGATAAGATATATCTTAATTATGGAAGCACGGCGACGCTTCGCATTATGTAGCAATTTGGCAGTTGTAATTACGTTTATTTTAAGTTTTATAATTTGTTTATTTAAAAAAATGATGTTTTTAATCTCTTATGAACTAACGTTTATTCTGGTATAAATTTTTCGTAATAATATTAATGTAGTAAGGAGAAATTTACAGTTCATTCTGAGCGTTTTTAGTAGTTTCATGGTATTGAATGGGATTTTTTTATAGATTCAATACATATTTCAAAATTCTGCGGCCGCTGTGAACAAAACGACTATTCAAGAGATATTAATAAATATTTTTCATTTCATTTGATTATTACAGTAGTTCAATCCACGAGCTGGAAAAAGTGCCATCGCATGTTTTATGAAAAACTTGCTTCTGAGTTTTGGCTTTACATAAATAGATAAGAAAAAATTGCGAAACCCAGCCCGCTATAACTATATAATAACTATTCTCCACCGATCAATAAGTCAAAGTTATCGAAGTTGCTCAGAATAAGAGCGCCAAAGTTTGCCATTTAACGGAAAAATCATGGTCGAAATGTAATAGGGCTCTTAAACAATAAATTCTAAAGGTCTGTAGAAATATCTACAGCCTGTCGTTGTCCTTAATATAAAATTCAACGTAAACAAACGAAAAACACGACGAGAGGTAAAAATTCAGTAGGCAAGAAGATTATTGAAATAAGCTTCCCGGATTGGGTGTTCAGTGTGTGTTAGCGAACAACGTGACTTGCGCACGCGCACCCTAGCATAACAAATTCAAAGTCTATTCAGTAGGTAAACTGGATATGAGATCGCATAAATACCTAGTTTTCTTTAAATACAGTAGTTAGCTAGTTTCAGTATAGGGATATCTAGGTATATAATATAGCGAAGTCTGAGCTGGGCTTTACTAATAACTTACAATGTTCTACGTGTACAAATTTATAACCCGGCCTTTAAAGAGGTTGAAAGACTTGTAGAAACTGCTGACCAAAAGTATCGGCGAACGGTCTATATCTCATTAGTGGTTGACGGGACCGGGTGCCTTCGCAAAGCCGTGCGTCACCCGTCACTGCGCCATACGCGCCATACGAGCCGGCTCAATTATCAGACGAGTAATGACAACTTAATTATGGAAATCGTGTTTTCCGATCGTTCTTGGATATACGTAGAGTAAAGTTCCGATTGCGTATAGCCTAGTATGGAAGCATTCAGTGACACATGGACGTGATAATTTTAAAGAATTATCAACAATGATCGGTGCTGCCCGCACAACGGTCATTGTTGAAAAGTGACGCAGAGACTTTTTCTATTGATACTAATATTATAAACAAGTAAAATTAGTTTGTTTGTATGTAGGGGTAATCTTTGAAACTCTTGTTCCGATTCAAAAAATTATTTGACTAATAGATAGCTACACTATCCCCGAGTGATATAAAATATATTTTTCATCCCACCATCTCGGAAAGAGTATTTTTAATCTTCAATATCTGAGTGGAAAAGCCGTTTTTATTCTCTAGAGGATAAAGTAAATTGAATTTAGAACATCGTGTGCACTAAGTTTGTGAATTAAACTTTTTTTTTTGCATTTAGTCATTTCCTCGCTGAGGTGGAATGAAAAGTTACGTGTTGCACTCGAGTGCAAAGATTTTTCACCTCGTGCTCTTTTGATTCCCTCGCTAACGCTCAGGATTCTAATTTTGAATCACTCGCTGCGCTCGTGATTCAATTTTAGAATCCTTCGCTTGCTCGGTCATCAAAATTGAACACGCGGTTAAAAAGCAACTTTGCACTCTTGTATAACAAATAACTATTATTTTGATGAAAATAAAATGAGCGGGTGAAACCGCGGGCAACAGCTAGTTTTTAATTAGTTAAAGTTACTTAAATTATATACGTAGGTACCCAAGTATTCCTGTTGACCCCTCAAATTAAAATAATTATATTTGTGATATAACTAGAACCGTGTCCATACTGTAACGTGTAGGGGTCGAACTCACGCATGGATTGTTTCATATATTAATCAAAAA
Source organism: Allophyes oxyacanthae (assembly GCA_932294325.1). Taxonomy (NCBI): domain Eukaryota; kingdom Metazoa; phylum Arthropoda; class Insecta; order Lepidoptera; family Noctuidae; genus Allophyes; species Allophyes oxyacanthae. The sequence continues at coordinate 329,192 of OW028609.1, forward strand.
TAATGTTTCTTCAGAGATACTGTGACTTAACATGTAAAAATGTACAACAGGTGGACAACAGTAACGGGTTCGTGGCGCTTTGAAGACCTCGACGAGAGCAGCCCGTCTATCAACATTGCTAGGCTAGAACATGGGCCTTCTCGTGTTTGGTTTGTCTAGCAGTGTACTGCAATATGGCGAGTTGATATTATATTCAACTGAACTAATTTGGTAGTCAAACTTCGAACAAAATCAAGACATTCAATCATACATTCAATAAATAATTTGCGGCCGTAACTTTATCGCGCCAGGAATTAAGAACTCGTAGAAACAGAAAAGTTAATTGTTGGAAAAATGTAGATACAATTTCACAAATTCTGAAACTATTGTTACAGCTGCTTAGCTCACTTTCAATACCTAATTAGGAGGAAAATGGTAGTAATAATTACCTCGAATAATATGTTTTTATTCTTATTTAATGTAGAAGTATTGTGACAGAAAAGCAGTGAAATCTTTATGACAAGAGGTGATTTCAATAGAGATAACTTTTAATTTGAATTCAAGTAAGTAATTTAACATTTCTTAAGAATAGAATGAGATTTTAAGAACATTTGGTGCAAAAGTATAGAACTTAGCTGCTTTTGGCAGTTTATCAATATAGTGACTTATTGGTCATTGATGTAATATCAATTAGGATATTAACATGTCGCACCAATACTAATACACACTATTAATTTATTATATTATAATATTCATTAATGGTGTATTTAAAAACTGTGATAACTTGTGAAGTAATTGCTGTAAAAATAATTAGTATTTTCCATATTAATCGCACTGTAAAATCCTGTCAGCATGAGATGTGTAGTAAGCGTCTGTACTCACTGGTGCAGCTCATACTGGTGGTAATGTTGCGCAGGTGGCTGCAGCTCGTGCAGCGGCATGTAGAACTCGTGCACTCGCGCGTAGTCGCGCGCCATGCCGCGGGGCGCGTGACGCGCGTCGCACGCGACCGCACCGCGCGATGAAGCCACTCGACTACCGAGTGCCAAAATATACTTGTCGCACGCCGCTCGCGTCCACCGAGACCACCCTCGGCGAAGGTTCTACGAATACTCCGCGCCGGCCGCCGACATCCCTTATGTAGTCCTCACATTTCAGAGCCAACATACACCGAATGTTCCCGACCTCCCATTGTCATGCCTTCGGATTAAAACTCCCGATAAGGAAGTCGAACCGACCTAGATTTAGTTGAGGAAATAACCTACCGACAATTATAAACATGTATATCAATATAAATAGAACAGGTATCAAAAGTACTTAAAACAATTTTAATAACCGCGCTTGAAAACCAAACAAAAATGTTAAGAATCGGGTGAGGAACACCTCGCACCGCCCACCCCGATGCTAAGCGGTACGCCCCGTCCCGCCCTAATATTTCGCTTCTAAATTTGCCACAAAGACAAACTTTATAAAATGTTCACTTATCATCGACGCGCCTAGTATCGCAGTTGAGCACCCTACAAGCTTCTTTATAATACTTTGATTAGTTATTTAATTGCGAAGAGTGTCCCGAACACCCCGATACATCGGGTCGCCCAGTGAGAAGAATAAATTGGCGGCGTATGTAGCGAGGTAGGGCTGCGGGACGCGGCGACCTTCAGGTGCAGGGCTGCAGTACTGATCCAATTACATCGGTCCAGTACATCGCTTCCTATTAACTGCGGTGCCATATAATCGCTAAGTTATTATAATACGCAGCTTCCTACACAACTCTCAATCATTTAGATTTCACTGTATTCCGTGTAACCCGTTAAAATTTCATAATAATATTCAGAGTAACAATATTAACTTCTATAATAAGTGCCAAGTTTTTTTACAACGAGTTCACTGTAATAATACTGTGCTATAATGAAACGTATGTGCACATGCATACCTACTGACACCGCCATAACAGTCCGATATTTTGGAAAAGCAATCTCAACCTCCGGCACTACGAACTACACAATCGAATAAAGCACAACACACAGATCTTCAGTTCAATACTTGTCAAAATTACATTCAACCGACTCCTCGTTAGAGTTGGGAAGCGCGCGCGAATTCACTTCCTACATACTGGCAGGCAATATGTTGCACTCTAGCGCAATCACAAACGGCTAAAAGTGCATCGCAATGACGCGGGCGTGACCCTGAACCTGCCCGTCACCATCGACTGCGCCTGATACGAGCGAACATCGATAAATTGCAAATGCAGCTAATTCAGCGCTCGTCAACAATAGAAACATTGCCTGGGGACTGCAATCAAACAAGTAATGGAAAGGTAATACGTAGACGTCGCGATCTCAAGACGTCAATAGCTGGCTTACACGTGCCGCCCGCCGCCGCTGCAACTAGTAAACATAACGTAATATTATGCAACTGAACAAAATGTATATGTACGTAGGTACCGAGGAATTGCTCAGATCGCGTGATGACATTGTTAACGACATAATATTGAGTCTATTGTGCCGCGGCTTCTGATACGTCGAGGAACACATGAATAGCTATAATTTTTCCATGAGAAGAGTACGCGTAGCGCTGGAAACAACAGGTGGTGGACGGAATGCATGCGGGTGTCGGCCGGTGTCGACAGGCTCGTACTCCTGCGTTTCTTTTGCGATAGCGGACACGGTCGCCACTGCCTCTAATCAATTTCTTTATAATGTTGCTCGAGCGTGGTTGACGTTTATAAAAGTTCGACCAATCAATTTTTGAATAGTGCGCACGACTAACAATTTCCCACTCGTTCATGACAAACGTGTAAGTAATAGTGTAGTGTCAGTATGTGGGCTTCTTTTCTATATTTATATTTGAATTATTTAGCTTGATTATGCCGTTAGTAAAAAAACAAAAATCTAAAATAACTTTTGAACAAACAGGGAGCTAAAATTTTTGGGACATTAAGGGTGGCTGTCGTCACCTACCCCTCGGTCGACCTCGGCAGTGACTTCCTCCGTGAGGCGTCGTGTGTGACGACGATCTTTGCCCACCTGTCCGCAAGCAAACGAGCAACATAGCTGGCCCACTTGGCTGTTCTAACTCCTACACCAGCTATTTTGGTAATGAAGCGCCGGATGGTGTTTCTGACGCGGTCCGTCCGTTTCATGCCTAGTATAATGCGCTTCATTGCCCGTTGGCAAATCTTGAGTTTGGACTTCTGCTGTTCTGTAAGTGATCACGTTTGAGCACCGTAGGTTAGGACGGGCAAGATATACAATGTCGATGAGTTTACGCTTCAGTGATAAAGGAAGGTTGCCCTTCATAGGTTTTTTGACGGACCAGAAACATTTTCATGCATTTTTAATCAATCTTTCGACTTCTATTGCTGGTGATAGTAAAACGAAAATATTTTTTTCCCGCAAAAAGCACAATGTCCGCGCTATTCAGCGGCGGAATGAGCCCAGTCGATATAAAATGAAAACTTTAGGGGACTGACTCCCCTAAAGTTCTCATTTTATATCGACTGGATATAACGTTGACAACGCTTGAGATGTTTTAAAATGTACAGACCTCTGATGAAGAACCTTGGCCAACTGTATGCATAATGCTCCTGATAACCTGATCAATAATTAATTTCAACAGGTTTCTTATCGACATAGTGGTAAATAATAATAAATAAATAAATAAATTTAAACATTGTATAATACTAGTAATAGCTAAACTAAAAAACTAATAATAGCTATGACCACAGAACATAGTATGTTCTGTGGCTATGACTCTCAAATTGTGTTGTAATATCAATCCATTAAAAACGAATACACATAACTAATTGACTCTTGATTTCATGCTTGATATCATTTGCGAATGTTTCCTCTCAAATTCAGCTTGGAGAACAATTAATTATTAATTCATTATGTGACGAAACTCAGAAATTTAAATATTTGAGTTCTTTAAGTCACAACTAAAGGACTCAATAAATAATCAATTTGTTCTATGTGTTTTGAATCGTTATCTATTTAGCGTTGCGTTGTTGATATCGTGGTGTTGACATTTTGAATGTTAATATTTTGGAATTTGAAGTAGGCTGCCATGGCGCGTCCCAATACTTTCAACCTCATATCAAAATGTACAAATTCAGTATAAAGTCACGACTTGTCTATAAGGTCAGTTCTTATAAAACCGATGACACGAGGATATCTCCTGTGTCCTGGGTACAGTTCTGACAATTTCACAAAGTCAATATACTGAATATATTTTATTTTAAAATTACCGAAAGGGTGCAACGGGGTATTGACGTTTGCAAAGAAGGTTAGTTGCCTACTGACCCATTTATTCTTTAATATTATAATCCTTCAGCCGGGTTACGCCACCCACTATTAGAAACATTAGAAAGCTTTCTCGGAACTTCTTATAGAGAAAAATAAGCTCATCGTCCTTGCCAATTAGTTTTCTTAATTTTACCTTGAAGAAAACTAAAAAAATATTCACTAGCTTCAAGGTTAAATTCCGAACTTTGCTAGAGCAGTCTATATTATTGTATTCCGTGGATAAATGTTACGTGCATAACAATTCAATGGATTTTCTTAAATATTATGGGAAAGAACCGGTGAATTGACAGAGATCGCAAAACTGACTTGTAGATACAGTAGTTAACATCCTAACGTACATATTTGTTAGTAATGACAATGTTCCTAGTTCCTATAATCTGAATTACATTCACAATGTAACCCTAACGTGATGTAAATGTATATGTATAAATACATTGAGACAGGAGGCGCTGCATACGCCGACACTATGACTACCAAACGATACGTATATGCGACAGGACGTACTAGATACTCAAAGGACAGGACACAACATTTTACTTTCATGCTCTTTGAATAATGTAGCATACATTATCGAAGTACAATCGAATGTTTACAGAATATATAATTGTACAGAATCAAAAGAAACACGTCTCAAAAAGATGATCAAGAATTAGGTCAGTAAGCCAAAAGAAAATATCGTAGGTAATCCGCACGGCAGTCACTGTCACACGACACTGCTAATCACTGGACACCCTCTGGCCGAGTGTCCGACTCCTAGGCAATCTCGGCGGACACTTGATACGGAGACTCGACACCGTGTCCCAGCGTGCGTCATCTGTGTTCGCGACACAACTCAATTGTATTACCTTCAGACCTTATTGGAAACGTTTTCCTTAGCTATATGATGATCTGATACAGAATTGCTGGTAATGTAAATTTAAATTTCTTTATTCAAATTATGTAAAAAAACATAAACATTATCATAATATAATTAATAGTAGATACGAGAATATTAGTTGACACAAACACATAAGAGGAATAAGTCGATAAATATTCACAGTGATTCTACTTTTACACTTAATTATTGGAAAATATATGATCCCAGATGACCACAGATATATTTGTGGAGATGACCATAATCGCTAAGAATATAAGAATAAATGCTAAGAAGAAGACAGGAATTTTATTTCGATTTAATAGTTTTACACATTTCATGGTTAATAGGCTGTTTGGAGTGTAAGGAGAGAGCCTCCATGAGTCCACAAGTGACAAATTCTGACAATTTAGAACTTTAACCCCGGGCTAAAGATAACACGCGTTGAGACAAGTGGGCTTTAGTTTGATAACGGATAAGTTTAAACCAAAAGGACCCTTATTATTAAAGAATACTTAACGCAGCTCTTGTGAAGGGGCCGATTGAGTATAATTTGAAAGTTAGTTAGATACCACTCTAACAGAGGTCGAAACAACTTGGCAAGAGGCAACCGCAACGTTTAGCGATCCTAGTTTAACATCCGGCTCCAGTCTGCGGGCTGTTTGATCAGTTAATACAACCATAATCAATAGGCGTGCAACCGGAGGCACACATCACAGCAGTTCTAGTGAAAATAAAGCCAAGTTAAAATTCTTATTTTTATATATTAAGTTACACCTTCAATACCTATATTACATGAAATCTAAACTAAGAATGGTGCATGGTACTGAAATTAATGAATTTCGTAAACTAAATTCATTACGAACATTCCAGGCCCCAATGCACGACAGAAAGAAGTGTAGGTCGATAGATAAAGAAGAAGAAAATGAAGTCAAACTGATTAAAATGGGCTAATACAAATAAAATAGCAACCATTTTAGAAGCAATACGAATGAGAACGAAGCCCGCTCTAATAAATAAATGTACAGGGGCAGTAGGCATTGTTGTCAAATTTATGTGTTACGTGTCGTGGCGTCCCGCCGGCATTCCGCCAACGAAAACAAAATACCTGTTGAGTCTGCCGGTGACACCACCCTCGTCCCTCCCCTTCACCCCATCGGCTCGTACTGACACATCACCCGCTATGCAGGATCTCCTCTGACTTCAATAGTGACCAAGAGTACCATGAGAAAGTCGAGACGAATTCACAAATGATGACTTACGTGAAGTTATCAGTAGTACGTAAAATTATATGTAGAAATTGCCGGAAACCTATCCTAGACAAAAGAGGAGTTTTATACATTCCTTTAGCAGTTTCCGTTTACGTTGCATAAACGTTAACGCAGCGCCATCGCCCAATGCCGTACCACATTTGTGAGTATGCGGTAGACTTGGCTCTAAAGGATAAATAGAACTGGAAAAATAAGGTATTCTATGTATTAATTATATGAAATGATTGTTGAGAGTTGCCAAGAGAGGGTTTCCAAAGAATAGAGATATCACGGTTCTTATAAAATGTGTCCTAAACAGTTTAGTTACGACTTTTGAATATCTGGCGCAGCTGACAGAAGCTTTCAGATTTTTATGATCAGTGTGAGTGAGTTGAATAAGATCACAAAACTTAGACATTTATCTAATGACTACAAAAATTCACACGCTGAATTCGAAGGATTAGGTTAGCTACTAAGATATCTTAGATATGAAAGGCTACGAGTAAGCTAAAATTATGTAGTCCTTAATTACTTCCTGTAATAAAAGGGTGCCACGATAATATTGCCAGACTTTGTGGATGGCCAGATTTATCTAGTCATAAATAGCAATAGGAAATTTCCTATTTCAGTAGATTGAACGGATGCTGATTTTGGTGGGATTTTAAATATCAGGATTGTTTTAATTTAAATTTTACCTATGATCTCACGTTAGTTATCTGTTAAGCCTGGCGCGAAATATTGCTCATCAACGCTCGTTTTGGTGTCACTCGAGGAGATTCAAATGCACCCGAAGAGAATCTCACGTCTCTCTCACATCCACATGAGCAGTAAGTAATCGGTAAATGGATACGTGAGTGTGTGACTCGTGGTAGTGGCGAACAATTTGCGCGTGGCACAGGTGTAGGTTGCACATAACGTGCTTTCGTCAGCACGCCATCTCCTGTTGACACGACCATTGTCTTTAAGACAAGCATTTTTTTTAATACCTCGGCCCACGCCATTGTTCCTTCTCAAGACACACGGAGAGTTAAACTCTAGATTTTTTTTAAATATTATCGTTATAATTTTAAATATAACCTGTGATCGCCTGTGTAATCCTAATATTTATTTATTTATTTATATGCTCGTGCTTAAGTGTCCAAGCATTATGAGAAATATACCATTTTTGCTCATTGGACGTTCTGCTACATAGATATTTCGATAGTTGGACGTTTTGCTATAAAGACAATTAGCTAATTAGCCGTATTGCTAAATAGATATTTTGATTATTTGGACGTTTTGCTACTTAGACGTATTGATCGTGAGGCATATTTTTGTATGTAGTACAGATTATTTGCAGTGTTTCAATGCCTATTCCTAAATGCAACCGTACTATTAATATTCACTTTAAATCAAAACGAAAATTAGTATGGACGCGCTTACTAGCGCAAGCCATTCAAGATCAAATTTTTATACTGTTTTAAATTGAATTTTAATACTGTGCTTGCATTATGGAACAGACATTGAATCATTAAGCAAATTATCTGTACTTACTAAATAAAATACGATCCTGCATTATCTACTAAACCTAATAATATAAACATTTATGCTTTACAAAATCTAGAAAATAAGGAATACCTACGTTAATTTTGAGCTGTATCATTATAACCAATTTCAGACCAGATTGCTTTTTAAACTTGTCCACGACTCTTTCCGCTTAGATGCCCATGACAGTTATTTAATCGTACGCAATATGGAAAATCGATCTTTTAGTTCCTTTTAGACCCAATGTAAAGTTTTTTTTACTCAAATTAATGTTAAACCTGACTGATAAATCCACCTTGTGGAATTAACATGTTTAGGCTAAGATCATAATTTGCATTTCGTAGAACAGCAAAATGGCTTCTTAGATCACCGTTTCTACATAGCCTGCAACAACAGAACACTAATTTACGTGAAGGTAAAAAGAGCTAAGTTTCGAAAACCAACATCATTGATAGTAATTTTATTATTGTTGTGATTGACATATCCATACTGAAATAGCGTCATATTTTCAAGTTATTCACTACGACGAATAAAGTTTTGCTTAAACAATCTTTTTCCGAAGGCCGAAACTTTTGATTTTCTTATAAAGTTGAATGGCTCTTGTTATAAAAATTGGTGCAAACTAAGTTATAAACTCATAAATATCCTGATATTTTTAAACGTTTCTAAAACTAGATAGTCAATTATTTAAAAAATAAAAAGTCACAAGTTGGATTTTAATTTGTAACAAGTCGACATTTGTTTTGATATGATTTCAGGTACAAATATACTTGCCCCTTGTCCCTATGTCTAGGAATTACGTCCATGGATGTGAAAGCTTCTTTTCGAATAATAACATTACACTGTTGCCGTTCTTCTTAGTCCGGGCTTCTATCACATTGGCCAAGCAAAGTTACATAGAAGTTTTGTCGAATAAACAACTATGTAGTTAGCGTTTCACTATCGTCATGTAGTGCTACTGTTAATTCAAAGTTAAATTATTAGTAGCACTACTTGGATATTGTGAAATAGGTCTCTACAAAATTAAAAACTAAATGAATGACATTTTAAAGCGCGAGGATAAATTTTAGTATAAAATATAGAAAGCTACACAGACATAAAGGATTCCCCGCACGTAACAAAAATTTATATGGCCTTCAGATCTAGTTGTTCCGGATTTGGGTGTGTGTACGTCAAATATACATCTGTAAACTGAAGCCAACATTTTTTTATTTATTATAATGTTACCTACTTAAGGCGTTCCTCCGCTGGGAGGAGTGTATGCCGGAATACTACCAGCTAAACTCACAACAGGGTGGTCCGCTTTCGGCAACTGATAGTGGACTTCAGGAACTCTTAAAAACCGCAGTCAGGGAACATCTTGGAGGGGGGGAGACTGTAAAGAAGTCCGTTACCCTCCCTGTGCAGCGCACGGGGACGCATGACCATAGTGCGAGGCGGGGGGTTCCGTAAGGCATTGTTCGCGGATGCTACCCGGCGCCGTCTCTCCCGAGCGTGATCGGAAACTGTACTCATCTACGGTCTCGACAAATTAATATGTCACAAGAATTCTTTGTGTGTAGGTTATAAAGAAAACAATTTAATGAATATCAATTTTAAAACGGCAATACTGCTTAATATGGCTAATATTTTAATGACCGCCAAGTATTAATTTTGTATTGGTATCCGTGTGTCGCAACTACTCGTATTTAGACAGTAACGTGTGTTTTATATGCCGTGGTAACGAGTATGTAAATTGGGCGACCTCACGCGTGGCCTTCGCTATTATATAATAATTACAGAGATATTCGTACAAAACACAGCACAAACATCTTTGCTGATGACTCCAGTTTTTTACGGCAAAATAATGTTGGCGGTACTTTACTTGCACTATCTTTTCTAAGGGGAATTATGTTACCAGGCTTAAGAATTTTAGGAATTTATATAAATATCTGTGGGTGGGATATATTCCCTCTGGAATACCACATATAACTTTATCGACTCCCAAGAACTCCAAGAGCTCCAGACAAAGGAGGCACGCCGCTGGGAGTCTAGATTGATTCTGGGGTCAGTAGTTCAGTATGGCTAATTTAGGTTCAAAAAGTCTAGAAAGTCACACACTACTACGCGACAGTGAGTGAACCCACAAGCAGAACGTCCAACTTTGAGGACATGGTTAAAAGCTACCAACCTCAGCTAAACGCTTCCTGCCTGGCAATAGTGGCCATGGCTTAGTGTCGTAAACGAGATCAATCATACCTTACTAGCGAAAGTAATTACGAGCGACCGGTATTGGATTGCACGTTAGTAAATGGATAGACTGCGGGGTGTATGTAAGTACCTGATGTGTCGATAGCGCGTCATGAGGCTGCGCCCCGGCCGCCGCTGCCGGCGCCTTCGTTACCTGCAAACAGACCAGCGGCTCAAACATAGCTGGCGAGAGCGAGGAGCGACCCTCATTAACTGTTATCACAGCGCTCGTCACATCACTATCTTCATCATCTAATTGAAATACTGATATGACGCACAACCGCGCCATTATCATCATCATTAGTTATGTTCCCACTGCTGCCTGTCTGAGGAACTGGTTCTTTATCTACCATGTAAACCACACATGGTGGATATCACAAGTCTTCTGGTTCTAGGACAAAGGACTTCAACACGCGGCCCGCGGATCATTCGTGTGCGGGCGAGATATAACTTGCCTAAATTTAACTATTTTAGCTCATGACTGTTGTACTTACTAACGCACTCCATTAGTATCGTTATATCGGCACATAATAGAAAATAGTACTACGTACAGAAACTCCGAATAATCTACAAAACTACTGAAATCGCGATTGTATTTAATCTAAACTAATATTATAAAGAGATAAGATTTGATTTTTTGTGTTTGTTTGTTTGTAATGGATAAATTAAAAACGACGGGATCGATTTTAAAAATTCTTTCACCAGCAGAATGCTATATTATCAGTGAGTAACATAGGCTATAATTTATAAAGATATCACGCGGGCGAAGCCACTGGCGGAAGCTAGTTAGTTATTATAAATTGATTTTCATTAAACTTATCACAATTATAGTTTTTTTATTTACTTATATAATGTAATAATAATATTTTCCCTTGTGTTGCGGCCCGCGAATACCAAAAGTATATATTCTCGGTCCTTGACATCAAAAAGGTTGAAGATTGTTCTTGAACATCTGCTTTCCTCGCGATATTTTCCTTCACCGTTATAATAATAATAATAAAGAATTTTTCTTTCTTTCTTTCTTATAGCAGTGGTGATTATAGGTATTGTGGGCACAAAAGTAGTACTGGTGTAACTTGTAACGTAATAAAAATCTGAACGAACAAATTTGTACAGATTTGAACTTATGACAGGGTCAGGACCACTCATTCACCAATGCGCTCTTTTTATACACGTATACCATTACGACAGTCAAATAACAACGGATATTTTGTATTATGCTACCGGAAATGGATATAAATCAGGAATTGTATACATTTCCTAGGAGTTGTATTGAACAAAGTGGTATTAGGAAATTTATGAAAATGATGAACAGAGATATAAAGAATCTGATATTTAATACAGACGTCCGTCATTTATGAAAACTTAAAATATTGACTCTCGTATCAGTGTTTATCATTTTCACACTGGTCTATATTTTTAAAGAAAAAATGTTTTCTTTTTGAACGGCCATAAACTCTCCTATAATTAATTTCAGGCTTATCCATTAATTACCTGACTATTTACGTTTATTTTATATACAGGATAAAATAAACGTTACTGGGGTAACAGTAATTGTTTGAACTCGTAGCTGGACGGGGCCGAAGGGGCGAGATTACGAGATTACGAGACTACGATACTATGGGGCTACCCTGTACTACAGGGCTATGATACTACGGGACTAAGAGACTACCGGACTACGATACTACGGGGCTACGATACTACAGGACTACATTACTACGGGACTACGATACTACGAGGCTACGATACTACGGGACTACATTACTACGGGACTACGATACTACGGGACTACGATACTACGGGACTACGGTACTACGGGACTACAGTTCTACGGTACTACGGGACTACGGGACTACGGTACTACGGGACTACGGTACTACGGGGCGACGCCTGTGTATCCTGCCCATCCTAAACTACGGTCCCTTTTGGAATTTGTCAAAGAACAATATGGGACTGAGCGCGTCACTACCAGTGGGCAAATATCTCTACACAATAGATGCCTAAAGAAGGACGATGCCGCCGAGGCCGACCCAGAAAAAAGTGGCGCTTACCAGAGGGGCTGGTACGAGGTGGCGCGGCGCAGGAAAGAGACGTATGGAAGAACTTGGGGGAAGCCTAGCCCAGCAATGGAAAAGAATATGCTAAATAAAAAATTACTGAACGCTGTTTTTATTTGGTTTCTCGGATTATTCGATTTTTTTGACGAATCATCAAATATCGCATAATAGAATCGAGCCAATGCAAATGTTGCAGGCATTGTGTTATTACTTATTGTCATTACACTGACACAATATCGAGTGAATATTTAGTTTTTCCTGGTATTACGCGGTTAATACGGGCCCAACGTGAAATAAACACACCAAAACACACCGAAAAAACACACGGCAAAACCAAAAAGATTCAGATTTAGGTAAAGTGTATATCTTTACCTAAGTTCGAAACTCAACTAAGACAATTAAAAAAAAGTTAAAACCGACTTCAAAAAACTAAAAAGTATAAAATAATTGTCTTAAAAATCTTAACAGCTTCTGAAGTCAGTGCCACTGCCAAGCTAGGTGCATTGAAGAATTAAAGGCCCCGACTTCAGAAGCTGTTAAGTTTTTTAAGAAATTCATTTAATACTTTTTAGTTTTTTGTAGTCGGTTATTACGTTTTTTTTTTTAAATTTAATTTAATTTTTCTGTATTGAGTGCCATAAACAATACATAAACATGCGATTACAGTAATCACAACTGATATGCTGTTATTAATTCTAGAGTTCCATTGTATATCTCCGAAATTCTTCATCAGATCTTCACCAAATTAAAATGGGACCAAACGGGAAGCACCAGCTTTCAAATAAAAAAGAATCATCACAATCGGTTCACCCAGTCGTAAGTTCTGAGGTAACAAATATGAAAAGAAAAAAAAAACATGTCGAATTGAGAACCTCCTCCTTTTTAAGTCGGTTAAAAACTAACTGGAATGCATATAATTTACGAGTATATTTCTGGATTGGTCATACAATATGATGTGTTCTATAAAGTTGACCGTGAAACTTGTCAAGGAGACTTCAAGCCGACTTCGCGTGGCCTAGCCGTCAGGCGCAGATGTTTCGAACAGTAGGCCGAGCAACAACAACATTGAAGATACGCTTATCGATTCAGATAGAAAATGTTTTATGAATGCTCATTTGTATACAAGTATAATGTTCCGTGTTGAATGAATATCAATTTGTCGTTACATTTCAATAGCCTGCGATGTGGCAAGCCCAGTGACGTCTGATACCTAGCACCAAATAAGTTCATCAGAATGATTCAAAGCATTGTATTGTTTTGAGTGAGAGTCATTGGGTTTAAGATTCGACAATGTAATTTTTTTTGGACAAACTGTAACTTGTTCCTTTTAACTTAGTACCTATTTAAAGTATGAAGTAGGTACGGTCGGCCAAAAAAAAATAAGTTCAAAAACTAAAACCCGACTACTTAAAAGGTATGAAACAAGAAAATATTAATACATATTCATAGTGATGTTTAGACGATAGCCGTGGTCGTATGCCACTTTGCCTTATAGCTAATGATCGCTTACTATTGTTAGACTGTATTGTTTTGTTAGGGTACGAGGACCACGGCTATCCTCTGAATATCACAATGAATATGTATCTACACCACCAATTGTTGGTACACCAATTTTTTGTCTGACTGTACCTACCTAAATACAAGTATACAGCATCACTATGGATCATGAACGCATTACAACTTTACAACGCAGGGAGGATCATAAATTTAAATGCGGAAAATATTTCAAAACCCAACCGGTTGTGAGGAAGTCCTTTATCATTTCATTTCTTAGTACTGACAATTTCCTTCATCACGAGGTACTTCATGCTTCCACGAATTAAGAACGTTGCACTGGATCATAATTTTTCTTGGTTTTTAAATCATTACAGTTTTAATAAATCATTCGATCAAGATTAATATAGTAAAGTACTAAAAAGTTGTTAAATAAATCCGATTTCCCCGTTAAGATATGTTTTAATGTTTAATTTTCACTGAGCTAATTGCTCCTCAGCGTTGTTTAGGAACGTAGAGGGAGGTACTCCGGAACACGGTGTACAAGAAATCGTAGCTATCAACAGAATATACCTCACACTATACAGTAGTATTTCCCGAAGTGACATTACTGTGGTCAGAATTTAGCTGCTTGAGAGCTCCACTTATTTCCATACAGTTTATATTTTTGTACGAATATGATTGATTTTGTTGGAAAAGGAAACCAATGTCACACTTAACTGAATAAATCTACACAATAATCTATTTGTTCTTTCACAAAAGCATGCAGTCTGCACAAAAACTTCACAATAAACAACTTTTATGAAATCAGATATATTTTGTATGTTACCTGATTGTTGCCGCGAGTGATTTGCTCACTGCGGATCGGGATCGGGTTAATCCGAATGGCGCGGGCATACGATCCATGTTGTTCGTTAACAGGCGATTAAACTCGTTAACCGGCCGCGCGTTGTTTAACGAGACCGTTAGCAAATAAATACTAAAGCTCCGTACCGACCCCGTGCAGTATTAACTAATCTGCAGCCGCAAGTTATGATACCGGCAGGTGGCATGACGCGCTTGAGCGACACTGTGTCCAAACACTCTGAACCGTCAATGTGAAGTGCATAGCCAAGAAAATGAATAAATTACACCTGCATTACGCCGGCAACGCCGATAGCGCCGTTCGTGAAAAAATTGCTTGCTCCTACTATAAATGACCTTGATACCTACTCATTAATTCATCGAGACTAGCTCGTCAACATAAACGTGGAATACACAATGGTAAACATCTAGATTCAATCAAGACAGTCGTTTATAAAATAATCCCGATTTTACAATTTTTATATAGCGACTGAAGCTATGGTCGGTAAAAAATGATTTAAAGTAGAAAATGGTTTATGTATAATTTAGCAAAATCCTTGAGCAAAGTATTGTGAACAAAAGAACAATTTATCATGTTTGTGTTTGTCGTACCGAATATGTTTTATAGTATATTTTCATGCATAGATACACGATTGGACCATCATTATTTTGCTTTTGAAATATTTAGTAGTAATATAGATCTACGTGTCGAGATGGAACTGAGAAGAACTCAGATGGTAGTCGGATGTCCCAAAATGCTGTCGGGAAAATGATCAGCACGTAGTTGAAAGCCAACGAGAGCAGTCAGTTCAGACAATGTCACTTACTTTATGCGTGCTTCAAGGCGAATTATGAATACATTTCTTTACAATGTATACTTTAAAACGTTGGTCAAATCTCAGATAACTTCTATTTTCGGGTTACCCGTTGGGATTGGTTTTTCACACCGTCAAAAATCAATCATTTTAGCTGACATGATATTTGACGGCTGCGTTAATTTGATCAGCCTTTGAGATAGAATTGAATAAGTGATCGTAATTATTATTGTAAGCTGTCTGTTGTTGTCTGTGTTAACTTAGTAGTTACCTACATATTGTGTTGTTTATTACTGTGCTAGTAATTAGTGGCTATAATGTTGATCCTGGCTCGGCGCGGCCTCCATCAGATTATAGGTGGTATTGAAAGCGATAGCGCTGTCGGGCGAGCGCCGGATTTCTACTTACAGTGAGGCGATCGATGTACGGTAGGGATCAGAAATGCATGAGCAATCTCACAAAGCAATAGATTGACGCTAATGGGTTGACTTACGACCTTCTTTTACAACGTAGTTTCTATTTCTATACTATAGACACTCACACACATGCACTGTTGTCTGCAACTGATTGTATTCCATAATTTCAATACTGCTAGTATATCTCAAGCCAGCTAAGTTGATAACGTTCCCTGGTATTCATTAGTGATTGGTGAACTGTAGGTTCAAACCTCACAGGCAGTGATAGTTTTTTTTAAGTTTTAATAATACTCATAAATCTTGAGGCATTTATTCATCAATGTTTAACGTAGTAGTTCGATAATAATAACAGGCCTACCTACCGCGATGTCTCGTTCATATAAAATGAAAAGTTAGCAGGTAGACAACAGAAATATGAATAAATTATTTAGATTTCTGTAAGGTAGACAGATGCAGTTACGACTCAAGTCATTTAGATCGAATAGAACGTTGTTAGTGTTGTTATTATTGGTTAGAATGGTTAGTGATGTGTGATTAAATCTATTAGCGGTGCTCGTAGTTATAATATTCAAAATGCAGGCTAATATAATCGAAGCGAGGGGGGAATATTATTGCACTGTCTAAAAGTGTACGATATGATTATAATACAAATTATATCTAATGAAACCGGACTGACTGTGAGTGTTATTCATGATCTTTAAATAAAACTAAAGAAAAAGATAAATCATTTTAAAGTTTATTTATTTAGATTAATGATAATAATAATGATGAAAAATAAATTTATTCTAATAAATATATTCTTATTATTGTTTGGTTTCTTAATTAATATATAGAAGTATAATAAACATGTGTTAAATATATATAGATATAAGTAATATATAGATACGTAGGTATAATATATATATATATATTATACAATATATATAGTAATCAGTTTTAGTATTTTGCTTATAGATGTTTATTAGTATTTCTTTTTTTTGTTCTAGAGAAATACTATGAGGCGGTGGGTTAAGACCATGAATGAGGAAGAAAGTAGCCCTGGTAGTCGATTGTGAACGAATATGAAACAAGTGGTTACATAACAACGAAACATTTTGCAGAATTATTCGACATTTCATTACTAACTGTTCGCCATGCACTCCACGCTGAAGGTTTCCATCACTGAAGACCAGCTAAAAACCCTTTTTGACAGAAAGACGTAAACAAGAACAGTTCACACGAAAATAGTTATTTATACTTACTTCAACTGGGACACTACTATATCTTCAGATGAAATAATGTTCAATCTAGCCAAAAGGGAAGATTTCATTTATGGTGTAAGGATAACACACGCTGTAGTGAATAAAACATAGTTATGTGGAAGTATTATATGATAATATGTCATGCTGCCTACTGTGCTCATCGTTTATCCAGCTGAAGAGTTTAGAGATATCTTCTGTCCAGGATAATTGTCCGATTCACCGGGCGAGAACCAAAATGTTATAGTCTTCTACTAAACGTGTCGACACTTACTTGAGTTAGTTAATCACTCATGGTTTATTCGTAAGGGGTAAAAGATTTAAATTTGAGGTTTAGTTTCAATCCTCTTTTCGTGAAGAAAACGAATACTTAAACTATAACCTCAATATCTAAATAAGTGTTACCTACTGTATAATGCGTCAACACTTACTTGACTGTATTGAGAACAGCTGTGGAAGTTACAATAAATATTGGTAATTTTAAAATGTTATACCCCTTACTAATAAAAGGTTGTAATTTTTGTTCACTCATTGTCATTTTCATATCAAAGAAAAGAGATTACAATAAACATAACCATATGTTATTTACTGTCTGGTCATCGTTTATAGGTATAATATTTAAGCCATATTACATATAGGTCGTTAGTTCAAGAATTAAAGTTGGTCTAGTTTCAATCCTCTTTTCGTCAAGAAAATGATTAAGCTATAAACTCAATATCTGATAAGTGTAACTGTTTTGTTTTATAAAGATAGCTTAAAGCCCGTCACACACGTAGCTATAATATATATTATAGCAAGACATATTACGATATATTTTCCATAGTAATCTTCGAGCGACTTCAGACGCAGCTATAATATATATTCTATTACGTCATCAAAATATGTTATAGTATAGCTACTACTGTGGGGGTTTGCTATAATGTAATATATAGCACAGTATATTAATATATATTATAGCTACGTGTGTGACGGGCTTTATTGTAATTAAAACAAATAAACGTTTTTGTTTTGCTAACAATCCTTTTTTTTTACAATTTTGTAAAGATAACCCAGAATATAATCACTTATATTAATATTTATCATTGAACGAATCCACCTATTAATAAAAAAAGGATAATTAATATCTAAACAAAATAACAGTCTTCCCTAAGACTCGAACCTACGCTAAGTTAATCGCAATCCTATGCACTATGCATCATAGCTATCGGTGATTGTAAGAATTACTTGAAATAAAGCAATACAATGACATCGACGAATGAATGTCACCAAGGTCATGCATACATTGACAAGTGACGGCAAATAGATTTACAATTTCGCTCACGCTCACACGCTAGATTATAAATCTATGCGACGACAATATACTTTGTTTCATTTTATTTAACTTCTTAGTGTGTGTGGTAAATGTGGTGATGTCTCATTACGTTGTGTGTATAACTCACACAAACAGCTCGTACGCACCATCGCGTTGCATTCGAATACAGTCTTTAGTATGCTCATGCATTTCTGATCGTGTACTGTACAGTTTGAAGGGTCTACTCATACAACTTTTCCAATATTCTCTTCCAAGATTTTTTATTGGTTGGCTGCTCAAGTGTATCACTCTATCAATATGCAAACTATGATAAGGACTTTATACCTTCAACGGGTAGGTATTGATATTGTGGTTGTGGCTAGGGTTACCGCCGCTGATATTGTTTATAGTATCCTACTAAGAATAAGCGAAACTGAACTGAATCATTTTTAGGTTACTCCTTCAATTTTCATCGAAACGTATTTACTTATTCAAGTTGTTTCTGTGAGCTGAGGTTGGCACCCACGAGGCACAGAGGCATCTCTAAAAGAAGAGCTGCCTTGGAGATCATAAAAAAGCACTCAGAGTGAAGATTAGTGATCATAATATTAGTGTTCATCAATATTAACCGCCTCATTTCATCAAGAGTAGCCGAACGTGTTGTGATGGGTTTCCTACAAGAACCTTCTATAAGGTTCTTGGTTTCCTAGTTCGAACAGTGTTATTAGAGTTTTTTAGAAGATTCTGAATGACCGCCCTGTGGTTGAAATTGCGCAAGATGTATGGTATGGCAATTGCTTGCGCCTTATTACAAGTCTTCGGCGAAATGTGTGTGCTCATAGTACACGTCTGCAGAATCCTTTAGGGATCGCAGGCGTGGGCCTGCCATCCCGCACAGGTACGTTGGGGTCAACTGCCGGGTCTCCAGATACGGATGCATATATATGTCATAAGTCAAATAGATCTAAACATAGAGGTATAAACGACGCGTCAGCGACCAGTCTTGGTGTGACCATCAAATCTACATTTTCATTATGTTTCCGTAATTTAGCTTGTATCAAATTACACTTATGTAAATGTTTATTTTAATGTTTAACCTGTTTTACTTCAAATTTTGTATGATACTATCGAATGCGTTTTTTTAATTAAATAATAATATCATCATTAACAACTTTTCAGCTATTGGTTCGGCTTTTAGTGTTTTTAACACACCTATGTTGACTGTCTTACATTAAATGAAACCATGTATTCGGATTGGTTCAGAAGCCTTACTAAAAAGAATCTGCGATTATTACGCAGATTTACTTTGCATAATATTTCACTCTGCTATCATTCGTCTAGGTCAGGGTCGGCAACCTGCGGCTCGCGAGCCACATGCGGCTCTTTGGATGTGAAGCTGCGGCTCTTATAGCACATATATTAATAGGCACATAATTATATTGCATATATTTATTTAATACCATACTTAAATTTTTTAATATAAATATAATTTTCCCGCCGGGAAATATCGAATAACCGACTATTTTTCCCGCCGGGCGTCTAGCGGACCAGATCCAGTTTTTTTTGCATCATAAAACTTTATGTATGCAAGTACAATTTACCTATTGTTGGCAAGAAACATTTTTGTGGCTCTTTGTAACTTAAAAATTTTGTAAACTGTAATTTTTGACTCTTCCGACTCAAAAGGTTGCCGACCCCTGGTCTAGGTGAAGGGACATCGAATTATAAATTTAGGCCACCTTTATCTATTCTACACTTGTAAATGAAAATAATTTTAGTTAGAATAAGTTGGAGACTTTTCAAACTGCCTGGGGATCGTAATATGTATGTAATTATGAAATTTTAAAGTTGTTCCTGTTGTTAAACTTCTGATTGGATTTGATTCTTCGTGTACGGTCACAGAAGGTGATACTAAATATGAGGTTTCATTGAATGTGACACCGTCAATGCCATCGTGTATAAATGGCAAACGCACTTAATAAGGAGCTGTTCACGCTCAAACCCGTAACCAGCCAGGCATTCCCGAATTATTCACCATACAACTGGAGTAAAATCATAAATAATTAGTCAGGTAAATAACAAAAAAAGTCTTGGTAAACATTCAATTTACTTTCAATAAAATTGCACATGTGCGATTTTATTACGGAATAACTGTGCGGAAATGACTGCACTGTGTGCTTTGTAAACCTCTTTAATATTATTTGATTCAGAAGTATCAACCGTCTTTCATATCAGCCGCTATGGAATAAAGATGCTTCACCAGGTAATTGGACCAATAGTCCATACGCACAATTGCTTGTTGGAAGTCAGCTAATGTAATAAAGATTGACGGACAGACATACACTACTGTAGTGCTCATTGAGTTTAGGTACAATTTAGTCACTTTATCATAAGGCCCAGGAAACGCTGGCGAAACTATTGACGCTTTTCTCGAGCATTGGCCGGAACAGCAAATGGGGCGAGAATTTTTTTAAACATGATTTAACTTAATATTGAAAATACACTACAATGGATATTCATATGTGAAGAAAATACTTTGTATCCCTTTGGAAGCATATTGCGCACACGGTGGATTGTTAGATCTGGCATAGTTGAAAATTATATGGAGAAGGAGTGCAGATAGCTAAAATTTATCTATCTACATATTACATATATAGAAAGAGAAATTATAAAGAGAAAATAATTGATTTTTTGTATGTTTGCTTCTTTGTAATGGATTTTAAATATTCTTTTACCAGCACAATATATTATCACTGAGTAACATAACTGGCTATAATTTATAAGCACGCGGGCGAAGCCACTCGCGGAAGCTAGTATATATAATATTACGGCCGAATTTCGACCACTGAGCGACCACTACTTAGTATTCATTAAATTACATTTGCCTCCCGTTTTGGAAATGTAGAGATGTGTTTGAATTATCTAATAAATTTGAAATGTTGGTATTCCGATTGATATTAAAGAGATTTGCAGTGAAAGAATTAATTATATGTCAATTATACAATAATTACATGTCAGAATTTATCGGCACATACATTAACCATATAGGAAGGATAGAAGATCATTACAAGTTATCTATAAAATTTATGCACCTTTTTATAAGCCTAAAGATTTTTTAATTTTTTATTAGTTATACATTATAAGTAAGTATTTAGTAGTTAATGTTTTTAAGGTCTATGGGAAGTCTATTACACAGTTTCACTGAGTTATAATAAATTTGAGCGTTGTTTGTAAAAATTGAGAGTTGGTGCTACATTTTTAATATTTAGTCTCCTTGTGCTCTCCTATATTTGTCTTTCATCCGTTGATCAATATAGATTAATGATTGAAAACAAAATAAATAACTTTGTCTTACAATCAGGCAGATCCTGGCAAAAGCCAGAATGAATACCAATATTTATTATCACCATCACCCTAACCAGCTGCAAAATATGTGGAAACCTTCAAATCTGGTGGCTCCGGCGACCACAAGCATGTACATACAATCATGTGTGTCTATTTATATCTAAGTAAGTATACTGTAATAAAATTATTATTAGTGCATCTACCATGTTTTTGTCTCTGTATCACCTTAGGTTGTCTGGCAGAGAATGCCTTAGGTATTAAGCCCGCCTTTAGTCCACATTTGTATGAGAAGCATTAAATAGATAAATAAAATCTTTATTTTATCTATGGAAACTGTTACAGTGCACTACAAAACATAAGGCCAGTAAGGTGGCACGTCTTAGATTTCATTCAACCCATTAACAGGTGAATTTTAAAAATCTATGAATATTCTGTAATGTATTAGTTGTTGCCAAAACTTGTTTCCTTTAAAGTTTGCATCCATTCAATACTGGCTGTGATTATTGTTAATGATATTTATATAGAACAGTCAACAACAATTATCTATAATTTGTGGGTTGTGCAATCAATATTTTAATAGGTAGGTAGTTTAAAACTTTAAACTTTGTTTTACGTTGAGGAAATAATTATGTAGCATTTATTAGCATCAAATTGATATAGCTCAGCACCCACAGCATGACCAGTAATTCTATTTGTATTCTTCCAAGTATAGACAAAGCTCTTTCTATCCATTTTGACATCTAGATTCACGTTTCTACATAGACAATGTTCTACGTACTGATGTAATAATTATTCTACCAAATCCTACTGAACAGATTCTTCCGTAGGTAATTCCCGTTTCTATGGTGGTCATGGTAACCCGCTTTGTTAAGCTTGTGTGCCAAAAACTCTGTGGACATAATAATGGGTCAGAGGGTCATCTTAGGGGCAAGAACTAACACAGTGTACCAACTGCCAGGAATTTGGGGTACTAAACCTCAAGCACCATAACTCTCTTCCATATTATTTATAGTGCCAAGACATACATAGCTGTTGTAATCTTACATATATTGAATTACGAAGAGTATGTGCCAAACAAAATAACATTCCTAAATTATAAACACGTAGTGAATAAGAGATAGAATCGAAGTTGAAGAAACTAATCATGACGGTTTGGTACCTAAACAATATAGGTATATGAAGCACCTAATGTGTCGGTCAAAGTAAAAAATAGAATATTAGGTACTCACTGGTCACACTGCGAAGTATTAGGCTCGTTGGGAAAATCTGCCATTCCTTGATAAAAAGCATGGAAACTTCAAGAAGTTATTAATTCGTCGGATTTTCAACACTAACACAGTATAACTACTTCAAAGTGGTAACAACACTAACAACTAACGTCAGTAAAGTTTTTGATGGAGTTTTGAAAGTTAAAACTATATACCACCAACACAAAATCACAAATCAAATTTTTATATAATTTTATCTGACACGAAATAGTGGAAAAAACACTGCACTCGCACACTGACACAACACAAGTTTATAAACGTCAAACCGAGCGCGTTTCGTTATTACATTAAATGAGATTAGTAGCATTTATGTACCAAGTTTTACTCCATGATTTTAGATAGTCTTAGATTATGTAAACCCCGTCTACGTTGAGTTGATTCTAGATGAGACTAGGCATCATAAAGTTATTATTACTTTACCACTAATAATAACTTTATGCTAGGCATAGACTTAGGATTTCGGTTACAGTGTGCTAGGCCCATTGAAATGAAAAACCTGTACTTCCTTAATCATTTGCTAGGCCTGTGGGCTGTGGGTCTAGAATTCCATCAAACAGCAAATACAAGGTTCTTGGCAAATACCTAATGTAGTAGACAGGTGCGGTTTATTCAAAATACGAACAACTTTTTCAAAAAGTCCACTTCTCTTGAAAGTCTATAACTACCTACCTATTTCCATTTTTTAGTACCTATGTTTGTTTGTAATGGATAAACTCAAAAACTACTGGACCGATTTTAAAAAACTCTTCCACGGGCAGGTGCATCAGGAGTCTTAATTTAAAATACATAATAAGCCTGGACTTACCTATAAGTTATAGGTAAGCCTAGGCTTATATTTTATAAGTTTATAGGCTAAAGCTTACTAAGTGTCGTCTTCTCCGAGAAGTAAAGGGTCCACGACAGTCCCGGCAACCCATCTATGTGCAAAATATGCTTTTGCTCCATGACATTTAACTAGATTGCCAATCACGGCACACCAGACACCCACCATTCTAATCAAGCAGCTCCTCTGGGCCCCCGATAGACTTCTTACGAGGAGTGCCTCGTATAAGACTCATAAACTTTGTTTTCCACTGATCAAGTACTTCAGTGAAGCAGTATATTCCATTAGGTAAACACTAACATTATCATAATATCGAAAGATAATAGGACATAGCTAAACGGGAGTTTTGAATCTATGGCCTTACTAGGCAAGTGGACTGGGTGTAGAGTAGGGTAGTAAGACCCTAGATTCAGGTACCTGCTCGATGCCGTTAGGATGCTGATTAGTGTGCGCTGCAATATGGCGTTTAATACAAAGAATTCTGAACCACTTGACTTGAGGCGATGATCTGTTGCCGGGGCGATATCTGTGCGAGTGCGACAACCTTTATTCGTCACATATTTCAGTACGATTGCTCTGTTAGTGTGAATCGTATATTTAGGTCTACGCTGCGTACCAGCTTCTGAAATAGTGATAGTGGCGGATAAGATCACCTTTGAGGCTGTCATATTATTAATGCTTTCGTTTCGTTTTTTTTTAAAACGTAATTCTCCTGTTTCGAGGGTCCAGTTTACAAACATACATGTCACATGCACACACAACCAGACCCGAAATAACTACTACTACCGCTACTCCGCTGCGTTACTGCTTTGACTAGGTATTTCCCATAAACGTTTAGCACTAGTAATCATAAGTTTATGGTATTTCCTTTATTTTGAATTGAGTACTTAGCTCACTATTACGGGGATTATTTTAAATTTAATTAATACAGTTTTACCAATACTCTAAGCAGTTATAAGATGGATCGGGTGGGCGTGGTTTCAGCCTACTTACTGCTTAACTGCTAGTGTATTATCACATTTAGCAACATTATCCATTGAACGGCTTATAACATGTTTTACTTTTAATCTTTGAATCGTAGACAGAGAAAATTCATTAATGTTTTTGTCAGTCACGTGAGAGATCTGACTTTTTGACGCATTTATTATTTTTATCTCACATCGTTATCGTATAACTACGACGTAATGGAACTAAATAAAACACACAATTCAGTTCAATCAATATTTTGGCATTTATTGGCCTAGAATAACAATCACTTATGTAAGACATATTTATTTTCAATATACAATATTTATTTTACAATGATCATAGTAAAATATGTTTTGAAAGTTCCAATCCATTCATTTTCTAACATCTTTACTCCGAGATCATGTCACGATAGGAGTTCTTTATCTAAACATTTTCAAGGCCAGGTCAATATAATATGAAGGTCCTTCCTACCTTTCTAGTCCCGATCTCTTGAAGGGGTTATTATAGTCATCATTATGAACAGCTTTTGCTAAGGGAGCAACGAAAAAAAAAACAGCTGTTCCATACAAATAATTCAATACAACTTGACGAAATGTATAGAATAGCTGGTGTATGTCGCGATTTCAGAGTTTGTTCGAAAGTTTAAGTTGTTTATAATGGTAAGTATAATGTTTGGGACTAGAAAGGTAGGACCTTGTATATTTGAATGAGGATATTCACCGTTTTGGTGCTTTTGAGGTCAAAACAGTAATTTTAATAAACTCTTTGTTTTTGAGTTTGTATAATTTTGATTTATTAATTCATTCCATATTGAACTTTCTTTTCATGCACTGTAATTCATGCATTGGAGTAACACCATGTATATATGATTTTTAAATTGTGTAGGTATGGAGCATAACTCAGCATGTCAAGATAAACAAACAAAGGCCAGGTTTTAGTTGAAACTATGGCGTGTCATCATAATGAGTCGATGGATTATTACTTTATTAAACTGAAAGTAGACATATTAATCTACGTTTTAATCAATTCCTTGTTTTCAAAGAGTTTATTGTTTGCAGATATAACACAAGTTTCAATAATAAAGTAAATGCATTTGGAATGAATATTGTATACGATTTATAATATAAACCTAACAAAAAATTAAAGATTTTTGGATTATATGAAATATAATTTAGAAAAATTACTGAATAAAATGTCGTATAGGTAATCATTCAGTCATAATTCGACATGTGATTTAGCAAATGTAGTCCACAAAGTGAATGATAAAAGTACAATCAATCAGGTAACGAAGTCCTTAAATAAAACAGTGTGACAAGAATGTGTTGTCGCCGATGATACAGGGCTTGTGCGCCTCCAATTATACAGGCTCCTACTTTTCTATTGCGGATCCCTTAAGGGATCGGGACTGGAAAGGTAGGACCTTGTATCGTGAGTTAAATAAAATAACGGACAATTAAATATAATAAATAAATTGATATTTTGTCACCTTAAATTACAACTTATAACTAATTTTGTGTAAATTGATAAATAATATTATTGCCAAAAGTGGAGCGATATAAGAATGTGTATAAAAATCTATAAAAGTTACTATGTGTTTAATTATGCACCATAGAAACTTGTAAATAATTCGATTATATGCTCAAAGATATAACAGCTCAGTGTAAAAATAATTAGATAGTTTAATTTTACCAAACAATATAAAGTTAATAATTCGAATCGTGTAAGGTTTAACATTGAGTCAAGAACTACAAAAGATCCCATCGACATTGGTAATCACTCAATGTATCAACACAAGTCACTAAAACTAACAATATAATTAATTAATTCATACTGAGTACATGTTTATAAGCATTACATTCAATTGAGGTTCGACATTTTTTACTGAAAATGGATTTTTTTAAATTTTATTTGAAGTAAGCCTAAAGAATAATCTTAAGTAAGAAATGACAAACAAGTCAGGCACTTACGTAGCAAATCAAAGCCACGGACGAAGCACTGACGAAGTAGTCACTGTTATCTGACGTACTGTGTAGTAATAACTTTGGTGTGCAGAGAAAGAGCCTCCTCGAATGACGAAACCTGAGTTCGTCGGGCGCACCCTGGGCAGTCAGCCTCCATACCACCATTGCTGACTAGCTGATCTTTCTACACTACGGTATGAACGATTCCCATGTGTTTGCTCGTGCCGACTCGACAGAAGTAACTAAGTTAATTATAGTAAATTCATGTAAATATGATATGCTATACTCGAAATGTAACATCAGAAAATACATTTGAAAATAAATATATATAAAGAGATTACATGCAATGTTTATTAAAACAAAATTCGCTTTAATCGTTCGTCATGTGAACTAGGCGTGTGCCGACTCCGGACATGGTCGCGAGAGGCGGCACTCCCGCGCAGCCTCGCGCTTTGTTACTTAATCTCAAAGTTGGCGGTCACCGCTCGTGTACTCACTATTTATGTTACTGTACTTGGGGTTCGTCTTAACATTAGGCCGAAAATTCTTCGAATTTCTATAATCTTGCGGGTAAACGATACAATATTTTGTGGGAAATTAATTATAATATCGAGACATTCAGACCGCATGGGGGGGGGGGGGAGGCAGGGGCTGAAGAAACACCGAGACTCAACAGGATGGATTGCTAGACAGTTTACTGCCTAGGGCGGGTAGCGTTCCTGTATGTAGGCTGCATCGGCGGAGCCTGCAACAATGTCAAATACGATACTTTAATAATTGCCAACAAATTGATATACAAGTAAGCTTATGGCGGATATGATATTTTTGTAAGTGGTAACATTTTACCACGTTTAAATTAACTTGTTTTCTTGTTTGTCTGTTCGGCGTAACTCAGAACTGGATGACCCAATTATAAATATTATCTAAAAAGCAGAATATATTTATTAAAAACAAAAAAGTATTTAACCGCATTTTTAAAACGATCTAAAAAAGTATAAAAATTATCTCTAATCAAAATAAAGAAAGAAAAAGTTTTTATTTCTATGCCCAGTATGACGCACAAAACATAAAAATATCTAAGCTTAATACTAAAAATTGTCATTGTAAATACTTGTAAGATTTAAGACAATAAACGTGGGGCGCGTGCAATAGGTAATACTTAGAAGTGTAGGAACAACACAACAGATCATTATCATGCACCCCTGGTTTTTCGTTTTAAACCTTACAAGTATTCTCATAAGACAAATTATTTTATACCTTTTAGTTCGTTTCAAAAATATATATTTAAAAAATAGTTTAATTTGTTTTTTTCCCCCCCTTGGTGGCAAACCAATATACGGTCCGCTAGATGGTAAGCGGTTAGCCTATGGACGCTTGCAACAACACGGGCAGATTTAAAATCTTGTAAAAATATAATGTTTATGTTTAATGTAGTCTCTTTTTTTTTTTTTTAGCGTGGTAAAATCATCCAATGAGTCCTCCCACCCCGGGCAGGGCGGGAGGGACTGTCAGACTTGTACTGACTAAAATCCACGGTGTTCCTTCAATAGCCCTTTACGTTCCGGGGTCACGGTAATGAGATAAGTCCCGCGACCCCGGCAGGCTTCGGCCCTCTACAGGGGGGGCCCCGTCATAATGTAGTCTCTTGGGAAAACCTTGGTGAGCTGATTCCACAACCTGAGCGTGCGTGGGACCAAACTCCTCTAAAACCGCACGGTATTTGACATAAATCATCTTTTTAACACAAGGGCAGCAAAAGCTTCAAATACGCCTTCGAAAAACATATTATACCATATTTACACCTAAACATTAAGAATAACTAACTAATTAACAACTAAGATTGATATCGAATTGTAATGTTTACAATCGCCTGAAATTGTAATCACTTTTCAAAATAATACACGTAAAGCCGCTTTCGTTATTCTTCCGGAAGAGGTTCGATGATCAACGTTATTTAATCGGGTCGTGAAAATAAACGAATGAGTGTATGTGCAACAGTTACCGCAGCCCTCTGGTCGTCCATGCGGCCGGCCTGAGCGTTCATTAGTCGAGCTAGAAAATCTTCATCGGGAATGTTCGTGTTGCTCTCTTCGCGCCTGGGGCGGATCTCCTCTTCGGTACGCCTGGCAGGGCGAGGCAGCTCCGAACGCTGGTCTTCGAGCCTAGAACCCTGCCAAAATGTGCAAGTATCAGATGTCTATTCAACTTTGAATATTATACGATTGAAAACATTTAAAGCTATTAAGAATACCTGTACGCGGGCAATCATGTCGAGGAAGTCGTCCTCCGGCTTGGTGCTGGTAGTTTGCTGAGGGCGCAGGCCTGGCAGCGAAGTGCCCTTGGTGTTGGGGTTGCCGGGCTTCCTGGCAGGGGGGCGCAGCTCCGCACGCTGCGAATCCATCCTCTCAGACTGCAATTCGCTGATCATATCCAACATTTGTAGTTCATCGCTAGAGGTGACGAAATTATAGGTATCACTATTAAAGACAAACGCTCGTCGTCATACACTTTATCTTGGAAACTATAGAGTATAATAATAATATGACAGATAAGAACACTTACATAACCTAGATAATCAGTACACGAATCAATATGGAGAGACAAACAATCTATGTACAAGTAAGTTTTTTAGGGATCTCTACGGCAACTATTTTAACCGTTAGAGATAGGAAGATTTCTTCTTAGAAATATATCTAGAGATTTACAATTTCTATTATTTCTTTCTGTCTGAAATAGAAAAAAAAATTTTTTTTGGGTAATAGGTAGACTAGGTACTACCTCCTGTTTATATAACGAAAAAGTTTTTTGGACTCATACTTCTAAAATACATAATTATATCGCTTTCGCACATAGAAGGTGAGCAGTGCAACGTATTTTCAGTACAAACTGACCGCTCATTGTACGGAAAGAACATACAAGGCGAGGTCAGCTTATACTGGTGATGTATAGCTTGCTATGTAGCCATGTGTACGTAATGCATGCTCGTAATTTTGCCTGTAATTTTAAGGCGCACCTGCGTCACCCCATCAACTGCCCGAAAAGCATGCCGATGGCAATTAATGAATATTATCATATCGTGAACGAAGGATCTATTATGGCCTTGCTTATTATCTCCAATCATACAATACAATCCAATAAAATCAACAATCGGGCATCTTATATTCCTATGTAAGTATCTAATATAAAAAAATCAGTAAATCATATCAAAGTGGCGCTAATGTCACACTAAACCACGCAATAATATGGACGTAGGTACTTGTGTGTGGAATTAGCGCCGACGCTGGCTTGTAATGCTACTGTCGTTGATTGTGTTGTGGCCATAATGATTGTGTTTATACCTATATAGTGACGGCAGACACATTTGCAGATTATTTAAATGTTGGTATTTATTTCAATCACCAATCGCTCTTCTACACGCACACACACATAATATAATGAATTAAAGTAAACTTTTATTTTTGTGAATCTCTATTGCGATAATTGTGCTGTCCCGTATGTAATAACATTAGTTTTATTTCTTTTTCTTAATTATAATGCTGCATCTTTCAAGATGACACGAGCTTAGTATCAGCTCAAACGGTAACAAGGCTTTATTAATGTCAATATTTCTGCGTGGGTAACTGAGACTGAAGTGAAATCGGTTTCCGTGTAATATTCATGAACTGTATACACACCCCACGCAATCTTCGTCGTAAGCCTTCATTACAAGCTGCTAGGGAATGCACACAACTGAAATTAGGCGCCCCGCGGTAGCTTCACCCGCTAGATACAAAGAGACTGTTAGTCTCTTCAATGGAAATAGGCTTTATATTGAAAATTATGTTGTATCTGAATGAGTCACACACGAGAACACTGTGTCTGTGGAGGGAGCGTGAGACACCGACGCAGTTGGAAAGCGCACATATGTCAGTGGTGTTTGTGCAGATAGGCAGATCATAACGAGATAAGAGACAAGTGTCCGTTCGCGTTAGGCAGATAATGAACGCGGGATGGGCGTCGCACTGTGCCGGGTTCTGCATGTACGAGAAATTCTGCTTTAAATTTGTAAAAGATACTATATATTAAAAAAAAACTATTAATCCAGTGTGTTTATATCTCAATCAAGATCAATAACAAAGTATCATCCAGAACAATCCTTGTATGAAAATATAGGTCACCGCCACGCTTTTTATCTCCAAAATGTACCATCATAGAACTGTCGCCGTGAATCAATCATAATGAGAGAGAATTATCTAACTAAACTGAGGATACGCAGCTGCACTTAAACAATAAAGCAGTTAATTTGAGTTTAACTATGAACATATATAAAAATTGTGCAAATACAATATAAATGACCACTTTACATATGATAGCTATAATCTAATCCGATCGGATCTGGCGGCAATCCAAAAGCGACATCGGCACTCTGGCGCTCCACTTAGTATCGAGCGTAGTATAATTTATCTAGAGACGAATACTAACATCATTTAAACACGCGTTTTGCCGAGCGGGTTCATAGGTCGCCGAGGTAAAAATCTGTATATTAAGCAAACCACGACTCACAGCCGAGAACATAGAATAGAATAGATCTTTATTACATGTAAACCAAATTCAGGCACTTATGACATATCGAGACTCTAGGTGCGCGGTCCCAAATAGTAGGTCCTATGAAGAAGAACCATTTTACACAAATACTTACAGTTGCTTCGAAGAAGCATTTTATTAGAAGATTCGAAATACTTTAAATATTTCCTAATATTTTGTTGATATAACTTGGTCTGAGAGTATGAATAATACACAGATGTAGTCGACGAAACATAAGACCAAACCTTAAACAGCTTATAGCTAGCCTGAACATGCGTCGCGCGGGGGTAGCCGACGCCAAAGCGGAAGGTAGCTCGTCTTAATAAGATCTATCTGAGCGAATTAAGTCGAAATTAGCTATGCCGGACATGCGTCCGGCATAGTGGATGGATTTTCGTGTTAATTTATTTTTCATCTCACTAGCTCGGAAAGGCTTTCTTTATTCTTCGAAATATGAGCGCAAAAGTCTATTTTATCCACTGGCGTGGAAAAGTTATTTGAAATTCGAACGTGACGGACTATGGTATAGTGTTGTAATCACGAGAGCATTCTGCCACGAGTGAGGGGTTGGCGCGTTGGACAAGTGTAGAGTGAAGAAAAACAATTCAAATATAATTAGGCATCTAACATTTTCCTCGCTTTAGTGAGATGAAAAGTTGTGTTTGCTCGGCTCCAAAATTATTTGTTATGTAAGGCTGCAAAGTTGTTATTTGGTGGGAGTGCTTGTATTGAATACCGAGCAAGCGAAGGATACTAAGAGTGAACTACGAGCGAAGCGAGTGGTTCAAAAATAGAATCCTGAGCGTAGCAAGGGATTCGAAGGCACGAGACGCAAATAATTTTGCAGCCGTGCGAAACACAACTTTTCAACTCACTAAAGCGAGGAAAATGTTAGATTGTTTTTAACTTTAAATGCCTCATAACGATTGTGAATCGTAAACTTGTTGCTTATTCGATATAAAACTTCCAAATAAGTTGTACATGGTGAAACAGGTCCTCCTCCGAGAGATGTAGTCAAGTATTCACAAAAACATGGGGTATCAGTCGTGGTTTTAATTATGTTGTAGGAATTATCGAATTCTCGATAGGGAACCAATTTTATTTATGAAATGTAGTTTTACTTGGGTAAAATATATCAAATAATTGCAAAAGCTTTCAGAACCACAACGCGACAACCTTAGGATTCGAGTAGCAAAAGGCTGTTGCTGGAGTAAAGGTGCTTTTCCAACAGCGACGCGAGGCGAGGATTGGATGGGAGAGAATTTAAATCCAAAAACACCAAAAATAGCCAATATAAACAAGCAGAGTTAATATACAAGCTATATGCGCAGCAATACGGTTCAATATTATGATAAGTATATCAACAAATAAATATTTCAATACTAGTGTCTCATATCCTCGCCAATTCAGATTCCAGACCGCTAGAAGATGCTCTAGAGAATAAAATTTCGGCATACAATTTTTAATTCTCGCTTCGCCGGTGGAAATGCTCCTTGAATGCACATTTACTTACTTGGTATTCTTAGCGCCGCTGCTTGCCGAGCGCGGCATTTTGTTGACAGTTGCTTTCGGTTTCGGGACATTTTCCTTGTTTGCGTTTAGGGATGTGCGCTGGTCGTCCATGCGTGAGGACTGGTAGCGGATCACGAGGTCAAAAAAGCTGTCAGGCGGATCTTCAGCCGTGGCGCGCACAACCTCAGGCTTCTTCTGAGCGACGACTACTTCCTCTTCTTGTTCCCTCTTCGCGTCTGGAGTTATCTGCGTAAAATTTTCCAGGTTAATTTACAATAGCACTGTCACATTGTCAAAGTACACATTATTTTACTTCAATGTCTCATCTGCAGAGGATGCATTATTAATAATTATCATAAGGTGATATTAATCACGCATACTCTTTCGCACAGTTGCTTGCATGGATGCTTGTTTTACAAAGGAATTTTAGACATTGGTAACGACCGCTTCATTGGAGGTCTGTATCTAGACTGAGATACCAACAACTCCTGCTCTCCAGCGTTGGCCATCCCTACCTTAATTATTTAAGTACGCTTATGCGCAGTAGCCAGATACCTTCACAGGCTTAGCTCCGGCAAAAGCTAATCAAGCTAAATTATAATGGATCCTGAGCAGTTAGAGCAAGAGATGCTAGTCTGCCTTGCTGGCAGAGACGTATTTAAAGATTTGGCGCCCCGGGCCAGTTAGCTTTGCCGCCCCATTAAGTGACGATAAAGTATTTCATTTAAGAAAACAAAAACCTTTAATAGTTATGTGGTGTGTCAATTAAAATATAAAAAAAATTGTAGGGAAGCTTGACAATAAAAGGCGCCCAAAGAAGGCCGCGAGGGGCGGCCTTGCCGCCCTTCGTGGGCTACCGCCCCGGGCCATGGCCCCCTTGGCCCTATGGTAAATACGCCCCTGCTTGCTGGGCCGAAGATAATGAGGACTTGGGTTGTTTCACTCTATTAAGACTCAACTGCTTCAGTGTATCTAGCTCTGGCTTTGTACCTACGTTCAGTGTGGCAATGGATTTTTTTAAAAGAATAGGCATCGGCATCAGTGGCGAAGCGTGAATATTTTTATAAGGGAACCCGTTCAACAAATAACTTGGTTAGACATTCCACATGCTGTGCAGTATTAATTTAACTGTGGCATGAACTCATGAAGCTCCTTACCTACCTTCACATATATATTAACACATAATATTGATACGTAATGGTAATGACCACGTTTAGAAAGGGAAGCCGATGGGAATCGTGTTATATAGACCCTTCGCCACTGATCGGCATCCCATTCCTATTGTGAATAGGTAATTCATAAGAGCTGGCTATCAGACCTGTATGAGTGACAGCTGTTCCATGCTCTGTCTTCTGACTCGGAGCGCGTTGAACGGCGTGCGGGGGGCGTTGTCGTCGTCGGAGGGCGGCGCCGGCGGAGACTCCGCCTCGACCGGCAAGCCCAGCACCTTGCGAAGGTCGCTGATGTTCATCTGAGCCGTCGCCATGCCCAACACGTCGCCGAGCTGCGGGCCACAGAGGAATGTGTGTTTTATTCATAGATTTCATCAAGTGAGCCATCCAATGTTATGCTGATTATATGAATAAGTAAGTATATACTTGGCAAGTATACTTACACGGTACTTGAGCATGTTATTTATAATAATAACTATTATGTATTCTGCATTAAAGTAGGCTTGCGCAAGCTTAGGTATTGGTCAAGTACGCAGTTACGTGTATAGTCGGTACAAGAAGTAAAGCCTCTAAAGGTTCTGCGTTTGATGAGCAGCTTTTACTAAGAGACGTTATAAAACTAATTATAATTATTTATCAAGAGAAGAAGACCGTAAAATCATAATTGTCTCCCACTAATGTGTTCACGGATGAAAAACAGGGTCAACCCGCGTGTGCGCCACGACTTAACCCATGCATCCTGATCGCGGATCACGCTAGTTGCCACTGATGATGTTATTCGTGACCTGCTTTCCTACAGAATCAATCTAGACTGCAATTGTTGAATTTTATATCAGATCGCGATCGTTGTGGGCGTCATGGTTGCCTAATATAACATCTGTGCACAAAACTTTTGTTCTTTTTATTCGGCACCTAACTGGTTCCGTCGTAAAACTTCAAGAATGTATACCTATGTCAGCGTATGATCGCCTAAGTAATTGGGTTGTCACTGCAGATAGTAGATGATAGTAGACAAAAAACTCCGGTAACCTGAGTACTCTCCGAAAAATCGCTAGCGACATCAACTCTCTGCTGGCCTTCCTCGAGGAGTTGGGTTGGCTAGAATGAAGCAATCTAGTCGCTAGTCTTAATAGAAGACGTACATGGTTAGTAAGCGAACTATTCCCCATTTAGTTAGAGCCATGTTACCATGCACAAGACTTACTTCTTTGGATATAGTGTAATGTTCGTTGGCGAAGTAGTGTGCCTTCTCGTGGTTGCCGAGGGCGGCGTGCGCGTTGCCGAGCGACCAGCAGGCGCGGCCCTCGCCCACGCGGTCCTGCAGGCGGCGCGCGGCCGCCAGGTGGCGCGTGTGGTACTCCTCGGCCACCCGGTACTCGCGCAGCAACGTGTACGTGTTGCCCAGCGAGTAGCATGCCTGTGCCTCCACTGCGGCGTCGCCTAGCTCCTCGGCCAGCGATAGTGTACGTCTGGAACATGAGGTTTTTGTTCTGTATCATCAGGTTCATTGACACGACTCCAAGCTTTAGTAGAGTGTGAAGTAATTGTTGGGCGTAGCGAGGACTTAGGCCCTAAAAGCTTCCCGGAATCCAAGGCCTCGTTTAGATAGATATGTAATATATATAACAAATAAAACATTTAAGTACTTTTAATTTAACTTAAACTTATATGTGACTATAATTTTATTATGTGAGTAAAATCTGTGACACATTCCTAGAGAAATAAAACATGAAAAATATTTGAATCGTTTTATTTAAGTCCATTCCGTCCACCTATTTTTCCAGAAATCCTCTTTTTTTGGAAAGTAGCACTATCTGCTCTCCTTTTTCAGTTTTTCATATGACAACTCTTATCATAGCAAACAATAATGTAATGCATATTTATAATATGGCTTCTGCTTCTGGAGAAGAGAGTACATTTGTTGACTAGCATCCTAAAACTATACATACAGGAAAATATCCTCAATAAAGTACTCTCTAAAA
This sequence comes from Allophyes oxyacanthae, assembly GCA_932294325.1. NCBI lineage: Eukaryota > Metazoa > Arthropoda > Insecta > Lepidoptera > Noctuidae > Allophyes > Allophyes oxyacanthae. The sequence continues at coordinate 365,080 of OW028609.1, forward strand.
TTATATCCTGGTTACGCCCATGCTCTAGTACCATAGTTTTGTGATACAAACCGTTTAAACCAGTGTCATGTATAGTGCTTCGTCGCGGGGGTGTAACACGTGCATTCTCTACTAAAGACTGGCTGTACATCAATAGGCCTTATTGATTGTGGGGGACAGTAAGCATAGTACACAATAACCCCCTTATTAATAAACGCTGTATATAGTTATGTCATGAATAACGACATTCTAGATCCAGACATTTTTGAGTTTGTTAGTAGAAGGGCTAATATCTCGAAAATTATTCATTAAGTATAAGGGTGCCAGCAGATAGGACTGATGTGACCTGACGTATGTGATGTTATGTCCATCAAAGGCCACCAGTTCATGACTGGGATTACCGTTAAAATAAAAAGTTCAATAAAGTATTCACTAGTTTTACGCTTCAGCTGATTAGCTACAATACATCGATATAAAACTATTAGAGTAATTGCACAGCAAAAGACATGCAAATGTAATAAGGAATAGAAATCAGTTGACGTAGTACAATCGCTTAATAATAAGTGCATACTTATTATAAAGGATAATTTTTTATGTAGTGCACATAATTTGTAGTGATTCAGTCTCTGTTCCTAAATGCAAACGCAATATTGGGATATACTTTAAAACAAAACGAAAATTCGACGTAGTATGGGGGGACGCATAATTTACTAGCGCAAGCCATACAAAATCAATTTAATATTTTGTTTTGGATAAAATTTTAGTACTGCGGTTGCATTTAGGAACGGACACTGAATAACTCGGCTCTGTGTTGCGTACTACATAAAAATATATCCTGTATATTATGCGATTGTACTACTCAGCATTCAGTGGGGCGCAAGGAAAGAAGCTGCACGAGGGACGAAACCTGAGTTCGTCGGGCGCACCCTGGGCAGTCAGCCTCCATACCACCATTTCTGACTAGCTTAATCTTACCACTATGGCAAGTACGACTCCCATGTAGCTCATGGCGACTCGACAGAAGAGGAATATTCTTAGTGAAAGACGTGCAAGAAGAGATTATAGTAAGAATTAATAAATTAACATAGTGGAGAAACGCAAGCCTGTGTACAATTAAAAAAAGTAATTATTTTACCAAATTGACAGCTTATGTTGTTAAATGGGGGTCGGGTTGGGGTCCATCCAATGGGGTACCGTTAGTATTAACAACTCGTCCCCGCGGACGGAGACGCGCGGGCACAGCTAGTACACGTATAAAATGACCATTAAAGATTAAAGAAAATATATTTGCGCACGTTTTTAAGTTAACTTGCTCATTTGAAATGTAAATCGCAAAAATGCATAACACGCAATGTTTATAAAATGCAATGTTAGGAATGTTTGTCTAGTATAAATATCTCACTAGTAGCTGACGACATCCTAATATTCCTAATGCATAATTCGCAGTAAAACTAAACGTAGCATAGTAACCTACTACTGCTAATCAGGCTAATATTGTAATCGCACAGCTTTCTTACGGGGTATTCGAATCTAAATATTCATTCTTGAGACGACTACGAGCAGAATACAGACTCATCTACGATCTAGTGTGAGTGCTACGAAAACAGCAAGTTAATAGGAATATTAGCATATTTTACGCTCTCTAATACAGTCGCCTTTGACAAGGAATGCACAGTATTCGAGTTAACAACGTTAATCGCATGCAATAATTATGAATTGTTTTACCATCGGTAAAGTTCTAACACCGCCTGATATCAAAATTTGCAACATCACAGATCCTCAAAACTTTATAGTTTCTTAATTTAGCTTTGGTTAAAAATGAATTCTAATTGAAATATTAATTTAAAAACATATAATATAACTAAAACAGTATATTGATGATTTTTTTAGTCTCGAGTGTAAATTTTGTGTAAAGCGATGTTTACTTTCCGTTTGTAAATCATCGTGGTACGTACTTGTAATGTTCAGCAGCGTTTTCGAATTGTCCGAGAAATATGTGTGAGTTGCCGAGGTTGCTGTTGGCGCGTCTTTCTGCGGCCTTGTCGCCGAACTCGCGGGCGATCTGCAGCCGCTCCGTGTGGTATCGGATGGCTCGTGCGAAGTCGCCTAGCAGGTAGCAAGTATTGCCCAGGTTACCACACGCGCGACCCATCGCCTGACGGTCGCCGAGGCTGCGCATTAACTCGAGGTTCTCTCTGTGGAAAAAATATCAAATTCTTTAGTAGGTACTGAGAATAATATGACGAGGTCATCATTGAGCAGTGGATTTTCATGAACTGACATATTGAAAGCTTTGGTTAAAGTATTTGAGACCACAGTTGATGTTCGTATTGATTGTTATCTGATGCATTGAATGTTTTATAGTGTTTACACTAGCTGGTTAGGCGTATAATGCGTCGGCACCGATTATTATCTATTAATTGGACCATTACTATAAATCTAACTGATTAGTGGTGTGCATATTCATCGTGTTGATACTTCAACCTACGTGTTATTCATAGAACACGATTATGCATGCAAATGGAAATGATGAACACACAAAAATATTACATACATCATCATATCATATAAATATCATGATACATAGAATACTTTTACTCACTCATAATATGCGACAGCTTGCATGAGACATTCGCGCACTTCTTGCGGGAAGTGCCCGGGATCATTCTGTCCTACGCGGCCTAGCTGCTTGCCCTGCGCGTGGTAGACGTTACCCAGGTTGTACAACGCTCGCCCCTCGCTCAGCTTGTCGCCCAGGGCCCGGGATATCTCCAGGTGACGCTTGCAGCACTGTATCGCCTCTGCGAACTTGCCCATCACTTTCAATGTGTTCCCTAAATTGCCTGAAGCTTTCGCTTCTCCTAATTTGTCATTCATTGTCCTGGAAATACATAAATATTAAATTTATAACCAGAAAATCGTTACAACATACTTTACTTGAAATGGCAGGTCATTTCATCACATACAAGGGGTATCAGCAGGTAATCCAGAAATGTCAGGCAGGAAACATGTATATAAAATGTCAAGTGAACTGACCATCGAGAGAGCAGAGCAGCTGAAACTGTACCCAGGTACTACAGCTATTCTGTTGAGGCTGAGGATGATAACAGGAATAGCTCTACCGATCAATAGCTCTATAGTGACTATGGCTTACTCAGCGTGGTGACTGCAGGTATTACCCTTATTTTATAGAGGATTATGTCCAACTGTAGACTGGATAGGCTTACTTGATTGATAGTTGTTTGATTACTTAGAAAATAGTATTTAATGAATTACTTAGAAAATACATGAGTTGAACTTACCTAGCTAAAGTTAAGTCATGCTTATGATACTGCATGGCCATATTGTAGTCTCCGAGATAAAAGTAGGCATTGCCAAGCTGGCTGTATATGGCGCTGAGTGTCCTCAGGTCGTCAGTGCCGGCCTGGATGGCTGCTTGGAAAAACGCCACACCAGCACGGCAGTCCCCGGCCTTGCAGAGGCGCTCGCCTTCCAGGGCCAGCTCCAGGCACATCGAACCGCCATCGCAGCTCTGGTGATAACGAAACATGCGTCATTAGTGTGTCATTAATTTATCACAATATAATAAAAAAAAAAAAAGTTTATTACTGAATCACTCATAAATGGCTGAACAGATTTGAATGAAATTTGGCACACAGATAGATCATTTGTTGGATTAATACATAGGATATATTTTATTTGGGTACATGAAGTAGTTCCTCTAAGATGCAAGTAAAATCGCAGGAAACGTCGAGGTTGAAATATAGGTAATTTTTTTCAATGGCAGATGTGTGTAAGTTAATTGTGGATGTAAATAATATGTGAACCATGGATCTTATATATTTGAAATGGATATGATTTAAAATTTAAATTGTTGTATTGAGAGAGTTATTGCTGTGTTTTTCATACACTCAAAGTGAATCATTATTGTTGGAGAAACAATAATGTGTCATTCTCATTGAATGTAGCTTCAATAACAAACATGTAACAACACATAAACAATTATGCATGATGATCTGTGACTCAGCAAACATTATTAGGGACCATCCATAAAGTACGTCACACCTTAAGGGTGGAGGGGGAGGGGATCGACGAAGAGTGACATTGTGTGATAAGGGGTGGGAGGGTTCCTAAGTTCCGTGACGTCACATTCCAAAATCATATTAAAATATAATTTCAATCGAAATAAAACTAATTTTGGAACTGCTGTTTTAATTTAATAATTTTTAGATGTAAAATTGCAAAATATGTGACTCACACTAGGGAGTGGGGCGTCTCACAAATGTGATCAACAGTGACAAGGACGGGGGTGGGGTCAAAAAATCACGAAATTAATGTGACATACTTTATAGATGACCCCTTACTAATGTTTGATTTCACACAAAAATATACAATGAGGAATAAAATTTCTCCAAAACACTTGTTCAATTTATTGAACCAAGACCGATAAGGCTACACAATATTTCAATAGCCAGATAAAAGAGACCTAACTTGAAATTGGAACACTTTTTGTAGTCACATATCACGCTAATGTCCTACTATCTTCCTAAGTGCACAATACACTATTAAATATAGTAAATTATTATAAACATGCATCTTTTTGTGTATCTACATAATACATGTGATGTATACTTATACTATAATATATTTGCATATACATAAATAAACACATCTATCTTTTTTCTATTATTTTGTATGACGTGGCACTGAAATACATTTACCTAATGCAATTTTAATAATAAATACACGACAAGGAAAACACATGAATAAAAATCTAGTATGACTACTTAGATGCAGCTAATTAACATGACTGTTATGACTATGATACAGGCCATTGGTTATCTGTGATATGCTGTTTATTGTAATAAGGTGATTGCACTTTCTCTTCACATTTGCATTGTATAAATACTTCATTATAGAGACAAATACATGGAAAGCTAGTGATTTATTTAGGTTTATTTTAGTTGAAAAAGTAGGGATGAAAAATAAAATATCTTCCCACTGAGATTCTAACTGTTACTTGGTACTTAGTTGGTTTTGTGTACATAAACAATATATTCTTGATAGTTGTGAGACAAAAAAGACATTTGTCAAGTTAAATTGATTGTGATTGGCCACCTCACCTAAGACTTAAATTAACTGATATTAAAGACATATTAATGTTTGTATTACATAATACTTAATTTATTAGGGTAGGCAGTGTCTTTTTGTCTTTATGGAGTGTATGCCACTGCTAAAAGGACATTGTGTATTTTGGTATTGGTAAGGCCAGGTAAGAGGAATAAATTTATTCTAGCCAACTCAACTCCTTGAGTAACGCCAGCAAACATTTGATGTCGTGTGAGCCACTGTTTCTTTCACCTAGACATGGTTTTGTTGTATATCTATATAGATATACTAGGTGCATGTGAGACTAGTCTATTGTAGGATTCCATTATTGTTGTTTGAAAACCACAAAATCCAAGATATATATAATTAAGTGTTCCTTGTCACATCACACTACAATTATTCCATTCTTTCAAAGGACAAAATACTTATCAATTTATCAGTGAACTAAGCAAATACACCTTTAAATTGTGTTCATGAGTAATCATAATGTTACATTATCTTCAACCAAAGCTCCTGTTACACTGTGGAACACAGTAAAACAAATGCTACTCATTTAAAATCCATATAGAAGCAGTCATGCTGTAAATTATTCAGTGCCATACATTATGCAACATCACATGAGCAAACTGTTCTTTGTCCACAGTCAATAATATTGTGCAACTGGATCAAAGTTGGAATAAATATTTTTGTAGACATATTGATGACTCCCAGAGGCTTCATGTAAATTACCGTTATTATTAGTTGACTTCAATATCAGATTAGACTGGGCCCAAGCCCAACTTTATAGAAGAACAACTACGCTGATAATGATTGATATGACATACACTAAGTTTTTACAGCCGAGGACTCACAGTGACAGTAGTCAGTCAACCTTGCTTGCTTAGTTGGTGACAATGAGTATTCAACCCTTTTAGGGAGAGGTCAGCAGGAGGCTGGAAGCTGTTGTACTATAAAGTGTAAGGTGATTATGGTAAGTGTTGCTATTGTAACATCATACTCTGTGTGTAGTACAACATTAAATTCTTCTAAAGATTTCAATGTGTAATTCACAGTTCTTGTTAGCACTAATTAGCTAACAGTGATGATTGGAGATCATATTAGTGTTGGTGACAATCAGGTGCCACCATTTTGCAGTACAGTATATTTCAGATTCATACTATTTTTGGATTAGCTAAAATTTCTGATAAACACTGACTTTTGACCTGACATAAAAATTATAGATAGTATGTCCTTGATAAACATAAAAGTTGATTTATTTATGATTCTAAGTTCTGAAGACTTGAAAACTGGATTATCTTTGTATTAGACGTGTTGTGCACCTGGGCAGCGGCACGCTCGCGCGGGCGCCGGGCGGGGGAGTCGGGGACAACTCGTTGTAACTCGCATGCGGATGTTCTCGCTATAGGTCAGCGCTTCCGTATTAGGCTCCCCTACGTAATGACTCATTGGCAAATTTAAAATTACAATAACGGGAAAACAAGCCATTTAGGGAGGAAAGTCTAGTCGCGACGCAATACATCGTCGTATACCTACTTCATGACATATATTTGAGTCATGAATAATGAAAGGCGTCCAAGTAATACAATACTCCAAACACTTTTAACTTACTTGTGCGTCCGTCGACAGGTTCTCAGCGCTGGCACTCACAGACATCCTTCGTGGCAAATTGTCAACAAAAAGATAACTAAAGAAAATTAACAGCAAACAATCACAATATTCTCATAGTTATTGTTTGTTATTTACTTTGTTGTTCAACTTCACAGGGCGTGTACAGTCGTTACTTCTAAACAGGTACACAAACTATATAGGGATGCTAACGCATGTCGCATAACAGGTAGAACAGCTAAAACCACAGACTACTATACCGCAGACAGTGTTGCCAACCCCATCCTAGAGTAAAACTACATACATGCTACAAATGTAGAAAATTGTTAATATTAATCAAAGAACGGTAAATCTACAGCTTTTTTTGTTTTTTTATTAATGGTAGTAATAAATAAAACACATGGGAAGGAATTATAAACAAAAACATCATGTGATCATCATAATTTAATCAGATTCACGCTTATATACTCAAAGGATTAACGAAATAAACTTGAAAATAAAACTTATTGTATACCTACTTAACAATAAATTATACCAATGCTAATACTCTTTTATATTTTTTTAAATGTTTATTTAATAAAAAAAATTGTAAAAATATTTATAAATTAAATCGATTGACAGTTACGTATTCCGGCCGTAGTGATAGGCATAAATAAACTAATAGGTACGGGTAATGGTGATAAGTTTTGCAGAAGCTGAGTTAGTGTACGGACTACGTAGCAAATAAAATAGATGGCGCTAGGCATCTTAAATAATAAAACTGTAGATTTGGAGGCATAAACTATAATCTGGCAAGATTTCCAAAAAGCTGTACATCTACAGTTAAAACTGTAGGGCTGGCTACACTGACCACAGATAACTGTATACTACTAAGCATGTCGATCAGAAATCGATTAATCGAATAATCGATTAATATAAAGAATCGATTCCTTAGATCGTTCTGAAACAACGAACCCATAAGTGATTGATCCAAGAACTCTATTCTATTCTATTTTTCGTTATGGCAAGTGGTGCCGATGTCGACAATTCTGCCAATGTCAAAGATGGTCGAATTGAACCGTCCGCGTCATTCACGTAGAACAAGAACCTTAGAGATAGAACGTTATTTACTAAATTGTTAGGTCAAACTCATAGAGATAATAATATAATACAGTCCTCGAGATCTAAGAAGTCCCTTTTGACAGATTTAAAGAACGATAGAATGTAACTTGACAATGTTACTATAGGCTGTGAATAAAAACCATTTTGAATATACACTTGATAATAATTATGAAATTGTTATAAATTTTTGAGATACGTATAAATTAGCATGGTATATAATTTCTAATGTATTGTTTTAGCATCGAAATAATTTTAAAATGCATGTTTATGTACTGCCGAAATATCATAAAAATGGTTACGTTCTCAATCAATTATTTTTTAAATAAAGTGATGTGATCACTAGAATCGTTAAAATCGTTTGAAATATCTGTATAAAATTACATAGGTATTAAAAACTCTGTAAAGGCTGTATGACACGTACATCATATTATTATAATTAATTTAATTTCTCTATGATCACAATTTGCTTGACACCGGCAGTAATGACAATGACATTTGTGCAGTTTTTCGCGATTTTTCCGACTAATTGTTCGTTCTCTCTATTTCTCGGATACCTCTGTTTTTGTGATCTGGCTTTGATTTTGGACTGTTCCCGCTTTTAAGTTGACTTGGCTTGCTATACTTGGATTCTATACTGTGATTTCGGCCGTCCGTTATAATACTTTTTTTCAAATTATCTATTCCATTTCGTACTGTGAATAGTAAATCGCGTAACTTGGTTTGGAAACTACGTGAGTACTTCGAACGTGAATCAATAACTGGTGGACCATTATTACCGGTACAACAAGTGGATAAATAATTTTGGCAGGAAATTATGAATATGTTTTATTATTCTATGAAGATACCTACAGAAATGCGATTTCATATTAAATTCGGTGCCTACTACATTAATAAATTCCTTATCAGATGAATTTCTCGATTTTTTATTCATAGTTTAAACGATTATATACTCCTAAAATTTTAAATCGATTTATTATAAAAATCGATATTTTTGGTTACCGATTTATACGCTTCACGTCCCAAATTAACTCAAATGATATATGTCAAAAGTGGCTTTTTAGCAGTGACGTAAGACGTTAGGAAACCAAAAGGCTTCTTTGGTCATTGCTTTTTAGATTTCGAGGAGTATACCTTGTACTATTTCTATGGTCAAACTTTAACGAAATTCGTATGGCAACGTTAAAAATATTGCCATATAGTACGAATAAAACTACTAAAGTGCGGCCGCCGAGAGAATGCGTTCCTGACACCTGTCAGTTGAACATGTTTCTTTTTTAGTATAGATTATATTTAGCGCTAAACTATTTTAGTTTATTATAGGTTAATTTTAATAGAATTTTATATCAGTAGTGCATGTAAACGATAGATATCTACTATTATGTAATAATGTTTCGATAACAAAAAATTCTCGTTTGTTCGTAACTGACAGGTGTCAAAAACGCATTCTCTCGGCGGACGCACTATAGTCATAGATTTTTATAAAATATCGAAGTAGGTATTTTATGGATAATATTTTATATGTATGTTGGTGAATGATGATTTAGGTACCTACCTACATAAAAATAATACATTTAATTGCCCTTTATTAAGGCTGCCAATTCAGATTGTTAAATATAGGTATCTACTTACGTCTGTGATTCATAAAATCGTTATTATTAATTAGTTAATATCTAATATTACCTATGGTTAAGACTTCCTTTTATCACAAAAAGACTGCACAGTATTCTGTAAATGTGTGAACCCTTTTTAGACTTGCAGGCAAATAATAATTTTAGTTCCTTCAAAATTTATATCTACCTACTTTTAAATTAATAATAACTAAATATTACTTAATTATAACGTTATAGGTGTAATAAATTCTTACCTACTCTTTCTTCACAGATTAAACAAACACATTTGCACATATAGGTAGGTAGGTAGGTACTTACTAGGAACGACTCTCTTGCAGCCCTTGCGTTCTAACAGGCTGACACGTAGAGCATGAAATGCAAGGTAAACAACCTAGCATGTACGGCACGGGCGTCGATTCATAGATTGATTTTTTTTTCTAGGGTATAAGGCAGACCCATGTTCTATTGAGTTGTCCACTGCTGCACACGTAGCATGACCACCTTATACCTACCCACAGGAGAAATGAACGCGCGGTCCTGGAGCGTGCTACATTATAATAGTGGCACCACTACACCATAATTTAGAGTTTTTTCTATGAAGCCAAAAATGCGTGCACAGAAAGAGCTCATAATATGATATTACTAGCTTTACCTATGACTCCGACCGCGCGGACTTCGGAGGCTGTGATTTTTGAATAAAAAAGAACCCTATGTCCTTTCTCACGGTGCACACTATTTTCATGTCAAATTTCATCAAGATCGGGTCAGCCGTTTAGTACTGAAAAAATATCAAACAGACAGTGTTACTTTTGCTTTTCTTATGTAAAGATGTGTGAATTACCGGTTCAGCCGCACCTGGCTCGACCGATGTTAGATAATAATGAACTTATGTATAACTTACTTAGGTACTTCTAATTAACGGCTACCAAGACAAATAAACCCACGTACTCGCGCTAGGATGTCGACGTCTGTATCCAATAGACAAATGAGGCGGATGCAGGTAAAAATCTTCATTTTACAAGGAGCAACTGCACCCTAACCAGATAAGACAGATTTACAGCGTTCTTCAGGCTTCTGGCGGCAGTTTGGCTAGTATGGAAAATAATAATAAATGGTTAAGTTCCATTGTCCCTACACCCTGATCTACGCAAGTATTATTTATAAATAAGTATATAAATGGAGGTAGATAGCTAGGCACCCCGAGGCTAGCAGGTCGCGGGACGGCGAGGGGGTGCGAGGGGGTGCAAGGGGATGCTCGTTAACTATGCAAATATCGGGCGCGAGCGCGGGCGGGCGCTCGCAATCTGATCGCCCGCCACGCCCCCACCAATGACTACCGTTACTCCTGATGAAACAGAAGCTCCCAGAGCCTCACTGAGGCTTCAAGACGTTTACTAGTGCACCGCTAGGCTTTGGGGATACCTAGATCGTGTTATTATACCAGGGTGTAATATCACGATTTATCTCTTTGGTCTAGGTAGTTTCTTAGTTAATGAAAATTTTAAATTTGAAAGAAATCCAGATCTTCGGATCTACTAATTTGAGGAAAATGGTTGTACAATGAGAAAATCCTGAATCAACAAGGATCATAGATTCAAACCAATAGAGTCTGCTACGAGATAATTTATATATAAATAGAATTTAGCACTATACACTTTCGTGTTCCTTAATACAGGAGGCAGTCACATGACTTTGATGCCGTATAAAAGCTGTATGAAGTTATGGTGAGGTTGTTGTGCAGTTTGCCGTACCTACGAACTATTATGAATGACCAGCCCGTAAGCATCTATCGCTGAATATAGGATCCCTCGTAAACCATTAGCATGAATGCATAACCGTTCACTGGGATTGTAGAATAATCTACTGAGAGTATTTCTACCCGGTTATGAGGATGAAAAACTTGGAAGAAGAAGTCCCAGCAAACGCAGTTTGGGTCTTCACAAGTGGTGGTGTCTGTTTTCATAGTCTTTGAGTGATCCTTACAATATGTGGGGGCAGGGGAGGGTGGTATCGGATGCAAATAGACTAGTCTGTTCACCGTCAAATATATGCGATGGTTTGTAAATGAATCGCATATATAAATAACGTAAATAGCTATTTCCATGAGTACGTAGATTTCATTTGAGTCTGATTATAACATTTAATTTTTTTGAGGTTTGGTGCATATAAAAGTTCTCTCCGGGTGATGATGCTGCCGGCTACGTCCGGCGAACCCTGGGGTCGGGCAGTCAGTCTCGATACGGACCTGGAGTTCTACCGCGTAACTAAAATGGTAATGAACATCGACACTGGTAATTAACATCAATACGATCGTGAGAGACTAACTTCAAAGCTAACTTATAAAAAAATTACCAATCATGAAGTTGGGACTCCGTGATTGGGATCTTCATGATCGGTAAAAAATTTAGAAGGTAGCTCAAAGTTTAGTCTCTCACAATCATATTGAAATTTATTACCAGTGTCGAAGTTCATTACCATTTTAGTTACGCGGTAGACCCGCTGGCTGGTGTACCGGCTGGATAATTTTCATATTACGACAACAATTTGCGGATACACTGTCATGAAGATTCTGCACAAATTGGTAAAAAGAAGGTTTCTTAGTAAGTTGCTAAAAAAGGTAAAAGCACAAACTTATAATTATTTAAATAATTGCGGTTTTGGGGCCGGTTTTGGTTTAGAGCTCATTAGTTAACAGTAAATCTCAAAATGGTTCGATCTGATGAAACAAATCATAAATAATCAGCAAAAATACCTTTACATCCAATAATTTTATGCATACCTAATTAATCAAATCAAAGCCATTCAAGAAACCAATAAATTATTTTATAAATGACTGTATTTGTTTTCATTAATGAGTGAATACCTACCGACACTTTATTTATTATTTGTTTTTATGTGGTTGTATTTATTTGCCTGCATTGTTCTTGTTTATTTCATAACTTTTACAATTAATATGACTAGGATCAACGCCGTAGCAAGGGTGAGGGGGGGGGGGGGCAAACATCACTCGAAATCTCAGACAGTGAAATTACTTTTAAACAGTATACATTCGTTATGGAATTACCTTTCTTGTTCAGGATTCAACCCTCCGAACTAATTCCTGGCTACGGCTTTGAACAGGATTATGGAAGATTATTAAAAAAAATATTTTTCTTCTGTTGGTGACAATATTTGGGAGTGCTGGGCCAAAAGCATAGTATATGTAGGTAGGTATATTGTATGTATGTGACTACTGTCTACTGCTGGAAATAGTGGGAGTGCCAAACAATGCGGTTGGTTACGACTTGTATCAGTTGTATCTATTTACTTCAATTCTTAGAGTACATTCTTCAAATGTGCAGACATAAACACAGATAAATCCATGTTATTCACAAAATCAATTTATCTCAAGTGTCGTACGTAGTATTGTAACATTTAAGTCCACACAATGCCAGAGCGGAGAGGCTCACCTTGCTTACATCCACGCTGCTCGATTACCGAAATCAAAATCGACAGATATCGATACTGACTTGTTGTTTTGTTGAAACCTACGTAGTACACAATCGAGACAAAATGACTCAGTAATTTAGTCCCTATCATTGAGGTGGTAAGGACTATAGTGGTGTATGTGTGGTGGACCGAGGCGGAGTGACTTGCAGAGGCGCGGTGGTCCTCATAACAATCGCCGACCACTAGCTACGATCAGACGCGTAGATTAGTGATTGATTCAGAGACCACAGCACACCACATCTTTTGCGTAGCATCATAAATTCTTACGCTGAAAAATCTTTGGAAATAACAAAAGACTTTTAAGGTCTACTCCCGTGGGGCTCCGTCTTCAGGAGCTATTGAATTTCAGTTACCATAACTTCTACTCGTTTGGCGATTTGGCTGAATCAAGTCGTAATCAATCGTCAAAGGATGACTATATCCAGGCCAACCTACAGAGAGTCTGAGAGTCGCTACAATATTCCCGTAGGTATATAACCATGTAATTTTTTTTGGGTATGTAAATAAGTTAATTACTATTTATATATTGTTTAAATAACATTAAAATTAATTACATATTTGCTATTCGAAAAGTTAACTTATATCTGATAAGATACGCAGACTCTGTGCTTATCTAACCTGTGGCCGTATCGTTGTCTCTGGCGACATGAAAAGGCTGGTATCGCCGCAACCGAGAATGATATATGGAGAGGCTGTGACGCGCTGCTTTGATGCCCCGTCAATATCTGTTAGTAGGTCGAGTGGACACCGCTCGCTGGCCTGCGCCCGCGCCGAGACAACCGTTTTGTTTGGATAAGGCAAACTGCTTTGTAATCGGTTGAGTCGGCCGTGGTTTGATTAGATGTGGTATTTGTTTGCTGTTGCCAGTAAGCGAATGTGAAAGACATATTCAAAACATAAATAAATGTTTTTGGTGCAAAAGGTTTTATTACGTAGAGACGCTAAGCGTAGCTTATCTATTGTGAACTGCATTTTTTTTTTACTATCCTAGGATTTTAATTAAACGTATACTTTCCTGAAAAATAATAATGCGTCTTTTCCACGTTGAATCAGAAGATTCCTGGTTTCATCAGTGAATATGTAAAATATGTTAACATGAGATACCTTATCCACAAAGGCACAAATTGTATGGTGTGTTCGTTGTCACTGGTCGTCGAGCATTGCTGGTCGGGCCAGAGGTCGGCATTCCACCGCTGGGAGGCATCAACTCCGGAGCCCTGCCTCTTTACCAACTACAGACTCTGAGGACACAATGCAGCCATTGTCAGACGACGTATATGTTAGACTCAAGATTTTGCCTGATTCTACAATATTTGAATCGTATCAAGTAGTAATAAAGCCTTTTTGTTGTATAAAAATAAACTTTGAAAAAAAAAAGTAAAAACCGACTTCAAAAAACTAAAAAGTATAAAACTTTTCAGCTTCTGAAGTCGGTGCCACTGCCAAGCTAGGTGCATTGAATAATCAAAGGCTGGGACTTCAGAAGCTGATAAGCTTTTTAAGAAAATTATTTTATACTTTTTAGTTCTTTGAAGTCGGTTTTTACTTTTTTAAAAGTTTATTTTCTTTTTCTATTTTGAGTGGTATAAACAATACATTCAAAAGTTCCATTGTCTATCTCCGAAGGTCTTCATCAGATCTTCGGCTTAAACCCCTTTCGAACAAAATAACAAAATGATTTTGCAAATCCGTTTAATATAATGACGGAGTTATGACCAAACGTACATAAAAAAAAATGTAAACATCCGAATTGAGAACCTCCTCCTTTTTTGAAGTCGGTTACATCAAGTCAGGTCTTGAATATAAGGCTCTATTTGATAATTATTTTTTTAGCTTTACAGTGCAGCTATCGTCGCTACTAAGTTGCTTGATGCACGTCAAAAACATCCAGGTTATTATTTAACACTTTTTTCCGTTCTTATAGTAAGTTCAGTTGTTTTATTAACTGATTTTCCTGAGTTACGCCGGTAGTAACTGCAACGTGAACTTTAGTAACTACATAACATGGCAATGGAGTATCCGTATGTGTAATAATACTTTGTTATGACTTTGGTATTAACACTTTGTTACGCCTCTACAGACTACAGACACACAAAATACTACTTGACTTGCTTTCACATATTTTATAGCAGGTTTCAGTGAGTATAATGCTGATTAGTTATCAATTAGGGCTTGGAGCTCTAATTCAGCGTGTGCGTTTAGGGCGCGCTCGCACGTGCGAGGCGCGACGCCAACGCTCGCGTCCGTACAATAAGCGGCACGTGCCGACCGTCGATCGTTTCCTTCCCGACACACGCCTACCTTTTTAACACAATTATTGCTGCGCCCAAACAGCACTGTCAAGATCAATATTGTGACAATCACTGGGGCTGATGAAAGGGCCGCGCTTTGACAATTGTGTAGTGTGAAGCAGTGGATGAAGAATTGATTAGTGAGCTTATGACATTTGTGGAGTATTCATTAGTACTGAATATAAAGTAAAACGTGGCTGTTTGTGTGGGTGCAGTTTAATAATGGTAGGTAAGTAATGTGAACTCACTGATTTTCAGAGTAGTCTCCATCTTATATTGAATTACGGTTTAGCTTATGCATAGCGGACTGTAAATTTAGTATTTCATTTTGTCCGTTATTTTTATGTATTTGGTCTAGTAGTGGCAGTGCGGCTGCAACTGAATTTCTGGGTTCGATTTCCCAGTTTAAAACCGTGGTGATGTAGGCATAATCCGCGTAATCCTATGTAAATAATGATTGTGTACCTAGTAAAAAAAAGAGTCATATAATTCGAAACGCCAACGAGCTATGAGCTCGCATTGTGTTGTAACATTCGTAGCATCGCCGTCGTTGTAACGTTGCACTACACAATAAGCCACACTTGACCTGTATCCTGATTTACGAGTATAATACCTGCGAGGCTGCGACGGACTCTAGATGGTGGTTCTGACGGCCGACAACTTTTGGTCGGCATGAACTTATGAAGTACCTGGTTAGTAGTAGACTTGCAAGTAACATTATAGCGACCATATCTTCCGGGCTCACTAAACATGGGATTACCATAAAATATGCACTGTTGTAACTTCAAAGCGTCACTCTCCGAGGGCTGCAGGGACGGGGCTTAGTGTTTTTATTCGCGTGTGGCAGGCCCGCATGTCAATGTTTGCAGTTACAAATGTTGTTAGGCCACGGGGGCCTCCCTCGCCGCGAATATCTGCCTATTGTACCGTACTCTCGGAAACAGACATCAAAACGTCTATTTGTTGAAACTAAACAATATTTCCGTGTTTGATGCTTAGTTGTTCAAAAAAGGTGTATTTACCTGCTCGAGGTCTATTAATACGGATTTGAGTTATGTAATGGTTTATTTTCGATTTTATTCGTTGTCTAACAATCAATATGTTAATCAGTGGTTTATAGGTTTTTATGGTGTTCGGCGCGTTGGATGGTCGTTGATTGACCCGTCTTTGAAGGAAAGGTTTATGATTACATTACTTTTTTATTGAGAAAGATAGTTAAATATTAGGTATTAATATTCCTATTAACAGGACCGTTAGATTGCCATAATAAGGGATTGTTCTATACATCATTTCGACTTTCGTTATGACATTCACTGACGGACTTAGCGCCCAAATACTCTTTCAAGAAATGTTTGAGCCGCCTCAATCAACCTAGTGTCAGCCTCCAAGCCTCCAAGCCTATTAGCCAGGTCTTCAGAAGGTACCTACGTATATAATTTCCCAACCTATACTTATATTTTACCTATTTAAAACCAAAAGAAGTTAATTTTTACATTGCAATTTTTGATAGACTTTTTTGGTACTCTTCAACACAGATTACAGAACTAAAGGCTCTTCAAACTCCTACTATTGTGCCTACCCACACACTAGCGATCGTCGTGACGTGTCGTAGAAGGCGGTGGTCGCCTAGCGGGAGTCTGCGGGAGATCATTACCGCATGATTCAGGGCTGCCACTCTTCCTGTCTCCGTTCACTTGTTATTACATGTAGCACGCGTCACTTCACTCTATTATGTTCACCCCTTGCGATTTGACATACGCGGGGGAGGAGGCAGCAGTTTTGATACTTTGTAAAGTACAATCTCGTTGAACGCGGAGCATAATTTATCAGAAATCCCCGGTCATTGCAGTCTTACGTTTAGACATCAATGCATCAGAAGAAAATGCAGAGCCAGTTTCCCAACATGCCTGTCAAGCGCACTTTAGTGAAAGTTACATACCGATGTTTTGTAGATATTATTATGATGTACGAAAACATTTCGTCCTTTTCCCTTTTCCCTTTTTGCATCTAATAAAACAAGAATTGAGTAACGTAGCAATTCAATTTGACAGCTGATTTTGACAATGCGAATCAACTGAGCCTGGTTGCAGTGAGATAATTTTTGTGGAAGACTGACACTGTTTTCTGTAGTTAAATATTATTATCATTATAAATTACTATTCCGAAATTAAAATAATTAATTCTAATTCAATAAATTGATCTTTCAATTTCAAGTATCAAGTTGTTGTCGCGCAGTTCCTCACAATTGCTGCGTAGTACTATGAGCGGTGATTACACAGTCCTAATTCGATAAATAGGCCTCCTTAGTCCCCTCGCTCGGCTTCGGCCTCGGCTCTCGGCTCTCGGCCCCACGATTCGGCCGGTAACTACTAACGCAATTTATTACTTGATTGCGACGTTTGTTTTCAAATGCACCTTGTTATTGGGCAAGGATCTAAATTAAAGGAGGATAAGCAGCAGATTTACTGGAACCGCGAAATTGTCTCGCTTTATAAGACATTATTTAACAGGGATAGAAGTAAATAATTATTATAATAAATCTTTGTCTCTCTCTATCCTCAAAACAAAATATTAGTTTATTATTCCGAATATTGATGAAGTAGGGTTTATAAATGATTATGTCTATAATGGACATAATAATTATAGGCACTATTCTAGTATTTCAGTCTTAAACAGCTACAAGTTATATTATTGTTATTATATAGTTACAGAAAATTAATAAAATGATAACATGCCAAACTTTGTGTGTAGTCACACAGTCACACGGCACTAGTTATTACAAGGAAGCTGGTCCCAGTGACTCTCTGAAAGTGTTATCGTAATTCTGAATGTGAGCGACGCAGCACTTTCCAATAATAGTCACAGGAGACAAGACTTGTAGTGAACACAACCGATGTTCCATAGTGTTAATACCGTCTTGATTAGTGATAATACCGTCTTGATTAGTGATAATACCGTCTTGATCCACACCCGATCCCAACAATTTTTGCATGGCCCATAACTTCCATAAAATGTTCTTCGTCGCTCCAGAAATGCCATTTTATAGTCAACTGCTTAGTACTAAATAGCTTTAAAGCCATTTTATAGCGTCCAGCTTCATACCTGGGCACGCCCGTCGGTATTTATTGTTATCCGCGGTACTGGTAATGTTACCGGGAGTTTTATCGGAGTACGTCGATGGGTCTTTGTCATAGGTATATTAGCTTCGCAACGCTATGTCATCTAGATTACCTAACAACCTGGACGCACAACAATACGGTTGGTAGACCTGACAACACTTTGGTAGTCTTATTGCTTTCTGTGTAGAGATTGGTACTCATAGCTGTGGGCGTACTTAATAAATGAAACTAAATAATTATTAAGGCCATTAAAAATAAAAACGTCTGAAAGTAAGGCTCTCCAAAGTACAATATGTCGTATGTATATCGTATTCAGCTCGCTTAAGGGTGACAGGTGACAATTTACCGCGTGCAGCATGGTGTCGCTATCACTGGCGTCGACCGGCGCGCGCGCACGCGCCCGCTACGCTTCGTTACCAATATAAGCATGATTTAGCTGATCGCGATCTGACACGCCGCGCCCGCGACTTAGCCGAGCCGCTCCACTCCTGCGCACGATTTACAACCGCATACCGTTTTTAGGAACGTAAGCCCACCTTGATTTACATCCCCGATAGCGCTGCGTATCTCGGACTGTTTTTCAATTACGTTACATTGTGACAACGCATATAGAGTTCCGAATACGAACTCCTCGCGACTCGACCCGAGGCAGAACTAAAAGGATTTTAATAACTCAGCCCGCAGTAAATCAAAATTTGATTATGAGGATACTGCAAAAAGCGCGAGACGGCGGCCTACGTCCTGTTGCGCGGCTTGTAGGTCCATAACTCAGACGGGCGGGCGTGATAACAGCTTAAAATGTTGTCGGATGTTGTTGAAAAAACTCGGTTTCATTATGAGGGTAATTTATTCGCTGTACAACTACTAAATATCTAAGTATTACAATGAAGTGGTTTAATGCGGCCGGACGGAGCTGCCGCGCGAAAAAACCTTCTCATTCAGAAACGATGTGTGTAGGCTGCAGAGTAGAGTCGGGAAAACAAGTCGATTAATCATTTTGAAAAAATTACAGGTGGAGTTTAATATTGTCAAGCTGTCATACTATCAGTAATTTATACTAAATAGGCAATCATATAAGTAAATGAAAGTATCGGATGCTCCGCGGTTATTCTATATTCCCTAGAGCTAAGAGTATAGGTTTTGCGGGTTCCCTGCACCAACATTATTTTATTTCTCCGTATTCCAGTAATACTGTTTATGAGTTATAGGAGTATAAAATGCTCGCTATAATAAGATTTAGTCGATTTTGTAGAACTTCCTGTGCGTTGTAAAATTGTAGATTAAACGAATAAAATGTAAAGATTGTCGGTCATCCCTCACCTTGTTAATATAATATCACCTTCTAAGCACATGCATCGAATCATCACATACCATTGGTCTCGTTGCTCCGATTTAATACCTGGAGCTAGCCATGGCATGCTGTCTGTACTGGCGAACAAATAGCAATAAATACGAAGCTCCATATATCTGTCGGCGCTGGCCCGCGTTATTTACGACGCCAGGCGAATAAATCGCGCCGTGTGTAAACACCAGCATCACCCCCTCTCCACCGCAGCACTTCACCCCTCGGCCTCGCTGACGACGTCCAATGGGAGGCTGAATGTCTCACCTTGGTGAGAAATCTCATAATCGATGTTTTGACGAACTTCTAAAGTTTAGAGAAGATTTAGTTCGATACCAGGGTATGCCATCATTTGAATGATTAGCGTACCTACATTCCTTAGATTGCTTCGAAGTGAACAGAATTCAGGAGAGGCAGTAAGTCCACCAGCCTGGTTCAATTTATTCATTTATTTAACAGACTATCATAGTATTCATGTTCTATGTTGCTCTATTTACACTTTAGACAACCATTTCATTACAATTCCTAATGAATAAAAAATAATCCTTCTCATAGCTAAAGGCAAAGCTAAAGTATTTATATATTATGTCTTCAAAGCTACTGCTCTGCGCCAGTGATCGAGCTACTGGTACGTTATGATTAGCGGCGCACACACGGAATACCAAAAGGAATTATTATTCAAAAGGATTACAGAATTGGCTCACGACTGAATGAATGACAATTGTTTAGTTAGGTCCGGGGTTCGATTCCCGCTCATCAGCGCTCCGGTGGCGCGCTGGAGCTCATTACGCGCCGTGTTATTCAAATTTATTCGGTTTAGCCGAGGGAGCCGCGCCGTTACAATATATTTATCGAGGCTTCATAGACCGCATACTACACAAGCTCCCGGCGACGCCCGTTTATTTGTCATCATTACAGCGTGTAGCTTTGCGTTTTATTGAATCTCTCAGCGGTAAACTAATGGGCTCAATCAAGGAGCTATCTACGACATGAATTAGGGCTCCAGGCTCCTAACAAATGTCGCGAATCCATCTTAATGGGGTTCTTTAACTCTTGTTAGACGACATATTAATTAACTCTAGTTTATTTCTAAGGTTATTGACCTACTACATCGATTCTCCGATACATGTATTAAAGGCCAAAATAGGCTATACTCTTTGGGAGATAACAAAAATTTATTTCTTTTCTAATTATTAATCCTGTATAACTGAAATGTAGTTATGACAGTATCGTTTGAGGATAAAAATGTAATGTGCTTTGAGTCCTATCTGTAAATATTCCCATTTTGTCTGAAAAGAAACCTCTGAAATAGTCTTGAGAAACGAGAGCACTGAAGGCCATTCCTAAGAACCATGTACATTGTGCTAATGGATCATATTCATGCCATACATTGCGATTTTTTAGAACTGATGAAAGTATTACCTATTCTTTGCTTACTATATAGTTCTAGGACTTCCTACTTCATTAATGTTAACGAAACTGCAAGTAATATTGAAGATGGCAGTGGTTTAAGTTAGTCGATATTGTTTAACTATACCGTGGTATTTTATTTAAACACAAGAGAGCTTTCAAATCTGGACACGGTAGTAGAAATGATTGTGTTTAATTGAGTTGGAGAAGTGCAATCGTCAGTTACACAACTGATCTCGGTAGAGTCCACACAAAGTGGCAGGACGCCACATTGCGGTGTAGTCACGAACCTCTGGCGGCGGACACTCGCCGGACAACTGACTACCAAAACTAAATCATCAGAACTAGTGTATAATAAATTCCGGGCGGGTGTGCAAGTTGCTTCGCAGCCAGTTCGTTACGCCGCGCCGACGCCGGTAACGAAGTGTTTGCAGCCCACGGGGGCAGGTAATCTAATCTCGAGCCTCCCTCGTCGAACCTCCCCCTCCCGCACCCCTGCCCGCCTCTGTTTCTCCCTCCGGCTGGTCGCTGAAACTGTAGCGTTTTTCCCAATGTTTATGCCAGTATCACAGACGGCGAAGACGTGAGCCGCATAAGTTTGGATGATCGATACGCGAGATGGAATTACGTGAAGACTTTGCTTTGGATGTTCCAAATTCAATTTGGAGTTGGTGATAAGATTGATATTGCATGAAATGTTTAAATAGCTGCGTGTGGTGTTTTCTATTGGTCGTATTTAGGAATGTATTAATTTATCAATTTCTCTCACGCTATGTTTATGATTCAGTAGATTGTTTAAAGGAATTACAACCTCTCTATATTTTTGCTAGTGTAACAATATAATGAAAATCTAAAATACCTAAGAAATTTTTTTTTTTTTGCGACGGTCATCCCATTTTTCTACTGAAAGCATTGTAAACTTTACTCGTCACTTAAAACTAGAGTGGTTCTATGCTGAACTGACTGATGCCGTATAACTGGGCATCGCTCGGCTACGATATCAACACTATGGTATGGTACTTATCACTATGGTACTTATCCAAAGATAAGAATGTGGTGCTGACTACAACGATTTTAACGATTGCACCAAGAGTTTAACTAATCTTTTGGGGGAAACGCAAAATCGGCAACGTATCAATGAACTTCATTTGCTTATCACTTAGATTTAGGAGCACATTAGTATACAACCTTAATGCTTCACTTGAAGCACTCGGCAGTTTGTAATAAGGTTGTAAGTTGCTTGGAATAGTGTCATTAGAGAAATGTGTGGCGTGTATTGGTGGGCAGTGACCTGTGTGGGGCTGTCGCGTGCTGCTCTCACGCAGGCCAGTGGCGCGGGCACAGCCCCGTGTGCTGTGACGTAATGCGTAAATTGCGGGCGTGTGCCGCTAATTACTGTGTGACGGTTTAGTGGCGCGGAAAGATAACTATTGTCACATTCATTTGCTAAGGAACAATTGCTGGCGCACTTTGAGGTTTAATAGAAGTGCGCTTATAGGAACATAATCGTATCTTATGGATTTATAGAAAAAGCTTGTGGTGCCAACTGCCAGGGTGACAACCGACAAACTTAGCGATGAACGACTCCTCTGTATGCGTTCGTGCTGATACGATAGGAGAACATTCCCACAGGTCATAGTTTAAAAATCAATGAGACGAGGATCTTGATGTTCTTAACATTCACTTACGTAGAATGACTAAATACGTGTGTATTTATATGTCACTTCAAACTTTCATGCGTTCTAACAAGTTAATGACAAAATACAAGGTAAACCGTTTCAAAAACCAAATCAAATTTCTCTATCTGGTTTACATAAAATAAAGATCTATTCTATTCTATTCAAAAGCACACAAGGTTGATCTTTTGTAAGACGTGACATTTGAGCAGACGCTGCAGACAAGTGACTGAGTCCCAGGAGTCTGATGATCCTGTGGGATATCATATTAGAAACAATAACACGAGCAATTGTCGCAAACTGCTGCTAACACACTAACAAGTCTCGTGGGACTGCCACACCCTCGGTCTGTCGAGGTGTGACACACGAATACAGACCCTATTGTTGACATAGTAAAGAATATACGTTACATTTCCAGAACAATTAAATGTGGGCCGCTGGGCGATAAAATGTTGCATGCTGTTTTTGGGTGATTTTGAGAAGAGTAGTAAGAGAAGAATTCTTCTTTATATATAGAAACGATAGTTCAGTGGTTCCGAATACCACTGAACTATCGATTTTATTTGTTTAACTGAGTCTGTGATTATTATTGGGGGCTTCATACAAGAGACTAATTTCAAGAAGAGCACCTCTTACAGAGCAGTTGATACCTTGTATGCAAAGCAACGTCATTCTAGCTAGGCGCATTTGTATAATATATACTCCAGCTCTATTACTGTATCGTGAATTCGCGACGCACTATCAGGGTCACCGTAGACACATTTTAGCGCCCCACAATCGTACTCTGGACGAAATCCAGTTACAGATCAAAAAATAGGGGTTGCAGTATCTTGGGGCTGCCGGGGCGAGCGCGGGCTGGGGGGAACGGGGTCGGCGCGTTGTAATCGCATTGCTCCGGTCGGGTGCGCGCGCGCCTCCCGTGTAATCTCGTTGTCCTAATAGTCTTAAGGCGCACAAAGGGCTGATCAAACGGTGCAATTTGACGCGCCAAATGTCGCCGCACTGTGAAGCCGATGCACCATACTGATGCGGGCGTCGGAACTGTGCCTTTGTTTTAATTCATATTCTGCTTTGCAGAGAAATATGGTCAGAATATTCACCACAGCTTCTGTATTATGTAATACGTAGTCGTAATTTGTTTATCTTAGAAATTTCAATAACTTCAGTTCTCTGTCGATTCTTAGCACCATATTTTATCTATCAACATTTCTATTCTGTATTTTATAAGATATGGTTAAAATCAAAACAATCTCCTCATTTATGGAAACCTCAGCAAGAAAAGCGGCTTGTCTAAAACTGTGTAATAAAATAAAATGGGGCGATGAGCAGCTGGCCCCCGCTGCGCGGCTAAACGTCGTTAATGGGCCCCGCCACCATGGCCCCCGCACACCGAGCAGCGTGGAGGAGCACCATACTCTTGTGAGCAAGGGTCTTGTCTCTGGAGTGATGTATTGAGGACTGCTAAAAGTATAATTGCGAAGCGTTTATGGTCTAGTGTTAGCACGCAGCATTTAATCGTGAGGTTTGGGTTCCATTCCCAGGTCGGTTTCTGAGAAATTTTAAACTCGGTATATGGCAATAGGCTCGCCCCTTATTCAAAGCAAAGTATTCACATATTTAATTTTACCGGAAAACCGTGTATTGGTATTGTATTGTTGCGCTTCTGGGAGACATGAAAAATTACTGTTTTTATTATTATAAGATTAGCATATTGTTACGTTTCCAGCAGGCATTTATGAAATGTCGAGACTCTAGGTCTGCGTTCAAATAGTAGGTCTTATGGATAAGAACCGGTAAGAAACTCCATGGAAACTCTGTTAAAATAATAGATTTTTGTACAATGTTGTGGCAAGAGGTACGGAAATGAATACAAAATAAGAATACGTTAATAATGATTTGCCTCTGAATAAGATTGCCATGGCAGTTACAAGTTGAAACAAAATAATGCAACATTCACCACACAATCTAGATCATTTTCGGGACACACAGGATGGAATAGGTAAATAGACCAGTAGAACAGTTGATAACTGGGTCAGGGGATCAATATAACGCCACGAAAATGAACATGTTTGTAATACATTGCAAAGTTAATCAAGACACCGCTCATTCCTTGCATACTGAGCGCGCAATAACAGCACCGTAGACATTCGGTTGCTGTGTCCGCAGGGAGTGAGTCCGATACATTCGTTAATGCCCAAATATTGACTCACATACAAAATAATTGAATCCAGCTTTGTTTTCGTATACGTCACACAAATGACAGAATTCATAGGGGAGTAATCACGGACGCAAACTATAGCATTATTTGCGCCCGCGCCGCCGGAATCGTAACACTTGTTGGCAAACATTGCAACCGACCCTTTCTTTTTAACGTTACATCGAATTAGAAAACATAATAACTACGAGTAGTTTAGAATTCTATATTAGGTGTAGGTATTGTAGTGTAGTGTAGTGTAGGGATCACAAGCACATGAACTTACTATGATTTTTTTCGCATTTGTTCAGAATGGTTATTATGATTGTGATCTGGATGCTTCATGCAGTTCTGGGAACATATTATTTTAGAAATTAGCAACTTTCTGTAGTATAAAAAGAAAAAAAAAAAGAAAAACCGATTTCAAAAAACTAAAAAGAATAAAATAATTTTCTTAAAAAAACTCATCAGCTTCTGGAGTCGGTGCCACTGCCAAGCTAGGTGCATTGAATAATCAAAGGCCCCGACTTCAGAAACTTTTAAGTTTTTAAATTAGTGATAAGTATGCTGTTATTCATTCAAGAGTTCCATTGTCTAGCTCCGAAAGACTTCATCAGATCTTCACCAAATTTAAATGAGACCACCTCGAGAGTAAACCCTTTCAAACAGAATGATTAAAATCGGTTTGAAATTGGCGGAGTAACCGCGTAACAAACATACAGTCGTAATGAGAAACTCCTCCTTTTTTGAAGTCGGTTAAAAAGAGGGTCATTCGTAAAACGTTGGTGTGATATAAGGTCCAATCTTAGTCCCGATCCTTTTTAGTTATTATTAGTGGATACTGTATCATAAAATAATGAACAACTTTTACCAGCGCACCAACTCTGAAATTTGCCTATACAAAATAATAATTCAATATTACTCGACTATGTAAGGAACTGCCGATATTGTTTTCGAAATTTCATGGATGATACCTTATTAAAAGTTGTTCATAATGATGTGTACAATAACCCCTTAAAGGGATCAGGACTAGAAAGGTTGGACCTTGTATAAAATATGGGGTACCTAAGTATATCTACGGATGTAGGACTAAAGAAAGAAAGAAAGAAAAAGAGTTTATTAGCACAGCAAAAAATAAATAAAACCAATAACAAAGAAAACATAAAATAAAATGAGTTATTGTGCCAAAAAGCCGCAGCTCAGCATAATGTCTGCGAAAAGCGAGCAAAGCGAAGCGAAGCGAGTGTGTAAAGCGAGGCAGCTCCCTCGCCTCGCCATAGTATTACATCACATAAGCCAAATATATTCATCCGTACCCCGACATCCACAGATTGTTCTGTAATCTGTGCCAACGTCAGTCTCATCTTACACTTATGCACACAAAGTGGTAGCTATCTTACTACTCCAACTATAAATATCATACTTACACCGTTTGCATGACCGACATTTTTTCCATCAAACAAACTCCAGTTTTGTTCTACAAATTGTAACTTTTGGACACTCAGATTCAGATGATCAGCAGCTGTGTTTCTGTATATTATTTCAATACACCTGCCGCAAGTTTTACGACAATATTAACAGTAATTGGCATGATTATCATGATGCTAGCTCATGATCTCTCTCGCGAGGGTAGATTAGAATCTGGCGGTCTGTACTCACGGGCAGGTGGCGTCGGTTATCAGAGAGCATGTCATGTGACGTCATAACAATACTGTATATTAATTGTTTCTAATTAGATTGTTTTTGTTTGTTACTCTTGTCGGTTAGTGGACATTGCTTAGGGGTTATAAGAGTCTTGATAGAAATCCACTTGATTACGTATTGTAAACTTCATCTATATATTATTACGTGAAAAGAAAACTTTGTACACCTTTTTAAGCATTTTGCGCTCACGTTGGAGTTTGAGATTCGGCATAGTTAATGTTTATATGGAGAAGGAGTGCAGAAAGCTAAAATTACTGTTGAATTTCGACCACTGAGCGATAACTATTGAAGTTCAACTTGTATACCTATAGACGGGAATATTAGGATTTTTCTGTCACGAATAACCGTTACGGCCGCGTGGAGGGGGTAGACCATAGATGATCGATATGGGGTACACGATATATTGTCCATTGAAGTTTCACTTCTGCTATGTGTCCCAGAACACGTTTTTTTTTATAATGTGACCTGTTAATAACAATATATAGGGGGCATGCAAGTATAAGAATATTGTAATTGTCCAATGAACTTTAGGAAATAAGATAACAATCACGTGTTGGCAAAAACACAAAAATTCCCCCCGTCCCTTAAAAATATTCTTCAATGTTCTGTGTCATGATACCTTCAATTATTTTCAAAGTCATAGATTTCCCATTCGCGTAATATCAGCATCCTTCCGGCGCTAACGTCGAAAAAACGCAAGCGTCGAATTAAAAGTGCGCCGGTCGCCGGAAGCGGCCCTCGGATATCGCGCTGAAAGCCGGATAATTGCCGAGCCAGTCCGGGGTGGAATACGGAATTATGACAACTTTACTGAATATTTTGTAGGAATCATTTCGTATTCCCCGCTCACCCTACGAAGCTCGGACTCTTTACGATGCTTATACCTACTGTTGATAAACGTTATGAACGCACTTATTTCGGAATATATCGAATAACCAGTTAGGAAAAAACTACATACAAACGATTGCGACTTTATTTTTGACAAAACTTGACCGCTGTTTACATAGTTGCGTATACTGGCTACGGCATAAAATATATTTATAATATATTCTAACCTCCATGTTCTTAGGACCGCCTGATTGCTGATAAGTACATCGTAGAAAGTCAGCTTTATCTTATCACTAAATACTTTAAACACAAAAAGTCAAAGTTGCTAAGAGCAATGCTACACATTCCGTAGCAACAGTACCATTGACAATAGATTAAAAACTGATGTACTTTGTAAGCATTAGGAACTCTGCGGCGAAGCTGCAGCACTGACTAAAAAAACTGTTATAAACTTACACCAGCAAATATAGAAAGTATCTGGTGCTACGAGAAATGCTACACATTCCGTAGCAACTGTAGCATTGACAAGTGACAGTAGTATACCACTAGAAAGATATATAACTCCTTAGGCTTCAAATATACACGACATTTACCCCTTTCATCCCACCCTTACGTGTAGTATCGATTATCGTACTACCCACGAGTTTGTCGTAGTGGACCTACGTAGAGCATGCTACGTCAGCAAGCTGCGTTGAGCATTGCATATGTCAGCAGGACTTCTCGGAAGGGGGAGGGGTAGGGGGTTCAGGTCACGGCGAGGTGAACATACAAAGTGCACGAGGATGCAGGGCAAAAAGAACATGCTTCGGTTAGTTGGAATGAAATACACACTTCTGTGTGTATTTCATAGTATTGTACATGTACATGTAATTATTTAGCATTGTTTCTCATTTGTTATTTTTCTTAGTTAGGAAAATGAAAATATTTTCGTAAAAATAAAGTTGTCTGTTGTAACGAGTGTATTCGCCGACATAAGCTAGCCATTATAAAATCTCTAGGTGTGTTATAAGCTCCGAATTCGTATCTTAAAATTGTAGAGTCAGAATATGATCAGTGGTTGAGAAAATCAATTCACATTGGTGATTATTATGTCGACAAAGACTAGATATGGATTTTATAAGAACCAACATTTTTCTTGCTGCACACGTAGTATCATAGCTTTGAGTTTGTATTCGCCGCTGTGATAACTTTACTATTCGGTTCAGTTTTTGTTGTGATAAAAGGAAGTTTTCGCCAACAATGCACTAAAAATTTATAAGCAAATATCAGAGTGGTTTCCTTTTTTCACAGACTGTACTACCTAAGCTGAAAATTCGAGTCTCATAGCTTTGCAGCTAAGTCATTTCTAAGAATCGGAATATCTAATTGTTTTGTTCACTTTGAAGTGAATCGCTGGCAACTGACACAAAGAGTTAAGTAATTTAGGTATTAAAGCTGCTGTTGGGGCGACGTGACGTGGCGTCCGGACAGTCGAGGACACTTGGCACAAGCTCAGTAATCGTTTAATGACGGGCTCGCAGGCGACACGCGCTCGCGCTGACACGGGGCTGACGCGGGGGCAGAAGGCCAACTTCATATAACCACTGTGGAAATAATGAAGTGACGATATCCTCAAAATGAGCCGGTTATACCAGAATCATTTGAGCTCTATTGAATGGGTATTAATAATTTTGATATCGATAACTGTCCCTTACAAGTTACAACTCTGTATTTCCTGTAAAATGGCAATTTGTTCGTCAGGTCCTACGCCAATTCATATAACTAGTGGTCGCCCAGTGGTCATAATTCGACCGTAATTTTAGCTTCACTCCTTCTCAATATAAACTTTAACTTTGTCAAATCCCACACTCCTCCGTGCGCGCAATATGCTTTATAAGTGGTACAAAGTTTTCTCTTCACGTATTAATATACAGATTACGTAGTCGATAAGGTAGATGATAGAAAACATATACTTTTCGTATGTCCAGCAGTATGGGAAAAAAAGGGAATTTAAAAAAAACTTGGTAATTAAGATTTCAATAACTTCGTTTGACCTCTTCCATCAATTAGTAGCCCATAGATCATGTAAATAATATTTGGATCGCCTTCCAGGTATTCTGCCCCACTGGGTTACTGCGCAGTTAACTTTCGAAGTTATATCGCTGCTGCCAGTCACTGGTAAAGTATATTATGAAAGTAAAGTTCGATGGTCATCCGCTATCTGCTGATCTTCAGCGCGAAGCCTTTCTGCGTATACCTTCACCTTATTTAGCCTAAGTTTGTTTGTTTGTTGAGTGGTCCTTCTGTCCCGTCGGGCGAGGGGCACAAATGGCGCGTCGCGCCGCTGAGTGGCACAAGAGCGCTGATTGCGCCGCGACTGCGCGACTTGCACTAATCCCACACATTATCTACTCACAACTCGATGAGGCGAGGACCTACGAGGGAATCACTGGTAAACGAATTCATAGCAGATAGTATTTAGTATCATTATCACCATCTTGAAGTCAAGTATGTCATATGACGCTGAAACACATCGAGCGAAATATGGCAAGATCGTCTTTGTTTTCGAATATTCCTGTGAAAGTTATAATTGATTCCATGTTTGTTGCTAAATAAATGTTATAATTTATATAATTGACTAGGTCGGGTATAATTGGATCAGAATTTTAATAACAGTTGATAATTTGAGCTGTCTTAATTGAAGATAGAGAAATCAGGCTTGGTCTAATTTCGTAATGAATTTGATGAAACATATACGAAAATCGTTTACCTCAGAATCAATGATTTATAAATAATTGTCGTAAAAGTTGCATATATTATGTTCTTTTTTTCT
Source organism: Allophyes oxyacanthae (assembly GCA_932294325.1). Classification (NCBI taxonomy): domain Eukaryota; kingdom Metazoa; phylum Arthropoda; class Insecta; order Lepidoptera; family Noctuidae; genus Allophyes; species Allophyes oxyacanthae. The sequence goes on from OW028609.1 coordinate 395,349, forward strand.
TCTTTTGTCTTCGTCCTTGTTGCCCATTGCAATTAAATGAATAGGTATATAAAATAATTGTTTTGATAAAATGCAACCATCGATCTAATACTAGGTACTAACTACAATAACTTCGTACCTAGGTAATCTAATTACTTGTATCACATCGTACGAACTTAAATTAGGGTCTCTACAGATCGGCAGCTATTGGTCTCTACGAAGTTAAGCTTTAATCTCTTTCACAGACTTTCGATGCGTTTAAGTAATTTTAACATTCATCGTCTAATTAAATATACGAGCTAGTTCGTCATAATTATTATTAATTTAAGTATTGTTGGTATTGTTTGTCATATTGACCTTACGAGGCTGGCACGGTCACCAAGGTACACTGAAGCCTCAATAAATACAAGAATTAAAAACAATAACATTCATAGTCATAGTTAGTTGTTTTTATTTCAATTCAGCTTTAACAATTTATGGAACATTCATAATTTGGATTCAATCAAAGACAGTTTATATTACACAGTATCGACATTCTTAATAAAGACACGTGGTGTAACGTTCCGTAGTAGCAAAGACCTTACACTTGCAGTATAAGTTAAAAGTTATAAGATTTGTGTAATTTTGTAACACTAAAAGTATATTAGATATACCGATCACAACTAAGTTACAGTAAGGTTTTGGTTGGATGCTAATCCGTAGTGTTCGCGTAAGTAGGTAATTTGTCAACTAACTTAAAATTATCTTACACATAATAAACACTATCAAGAAAAGTAGTTTGCTGCATTTGCAGCCTGACAGTATGTAAACCCGTACACATGGATTAAATATTTTCTAACAATAGACTTTTGTCCATCGGTCGATTTAATACATACCTACCTAGGTAATACCTACTACGGTACTGTATTCTACCACTAAAAAAGCCGAAGAGGTCACAGAATTCTGGGCTCAAAGAAGAAGCGCTGTACTCTGTGACATGAAGAAGAACCATACAATTTACCTATAGTTATGATCAAAATGAAGATCAAACATACTGTCGAGTGTCGGTGGCCTTGTAGTGTGTTATAAGTTCCTTATTGCTTACACATGTCCTACACAATAGCTGGGTGAGGTGTCGCCCTCGGTGTCGGTACAGTTGCGTGCTCCAATTTGCAACAGTCACTAGACCCAAACTCAAGGGCTCTTGATGTTAGAGCGTCAATCACGGACGTTTTAAAATGTTGGCGTATTATGGGGCATGGTGTTCAATAAACACGTTATTATTTGCTTATCGATATTCCTTATTTTTACTAAGACTGAGGCCAGACCAGACGGGTCCAATTTGAGTGGGTTGTTGCATTTTTTTGCGTCACGTAGGTACTCAATTCAGTTTCATAATATATGATTACAAACGCATTTTGCGTTGTAGTGTGGGCTAAGCCGCAATAACGTATGAACCGAATGCAACATAACTTATGCGATGGAAAAACAGTCTTTTTTTATTAATTTAGAATAGTGATTCTTCAACGTAGGTACATAAACATTTTGTTGGTAGGTAATATTTGTTTGTGCCTTACATTAAAATTGTAGACCTTCTGTTCTCATTTGAAAGAGAAATGAGAAAGAGGTAATAAGCTGACTTGTGACTACCAATCTCGATGAAACAAACTTAACAAGTTATTATAATAATATTTTGTTCAAACGCGAAAAGATTTAACGATCAAATCGCATTTCGTAGGCAATTTATACAGATTGCGCTCATACACTCCGATGACTTCGAACCCTTGGAACACAAATATTTTATTGGTAAAATATCGTTTGTTCAGTTTTGATTGATTGGATTATGCATTCTTTTAATAAAAATATACATCTTAAATAATTTCCAATTTTAGATAGGCAAACGATTCTTTGTGAAGAGCCGCCATAAAATGGCTATAAATGTTAATAACGTTGTCTCAAGTCAGACGGACGCGAGCTCATGGCATCCTTACTATACAGCGATTAAGTTCAATCTACAATAACCCCCTGTATTAAGTTCACTTAAAAAGTAATAAAAAGTCGGAAATATTGATGGCCGTAGTTTTCAATCAGGAACTCGTAATTGAAATCCGATACGTCACGCAAAAAGCCGGTTCGCGATATTTTATTGAGCGTACGCTTACCTACTATTAATTCAGTGGGGCGCATTTTTACGCGGCGCCCATCGACCATGGAAAACCTTTACATAGAGAGGTGAAAGAGGGGGAGGGGGTATTGCTGGGGCTGGGCGTGGGCCCTGGCGATGTGCGTTGGGGCGAGGCGTGCGTCGTGCTGCACCAATGGGCGCGCAGCGGGCCGGCGCCGCCTCCCGGCGGGCCCGCGCCTCGTGCCGCGGGTAGTCTCGCGGAGTCCGGGCGCGCGCGCAGCCGCTGCCGCCTCGTTCGCTCAGTGGAACATGTGCTGACAGTTCAATGACGGTGTGCACATGCTGATGTTTTGTTTTGTGATCCGCAGCAGATAATATTATCAAAGTGTTGGGTGTCAAGCTGGAGATGAAGGTAAGCCCTGTGACGTCACAGCTTCAACATATAAGTTTCTGCAAATCGAATATCGGATGCACTTAATCTTTACTTTTCCTACAGAAGAATTTTCAGAACACAAATACCTATGCATATCTACCTTTATCTACCTACTCACATCATCATCGAAGGCTCTACCTTTCTACTCAAATTGTATTAAATTATCAAGTAGAGACATTTATGAACTTAATGTTTTTATCAAATGTAGCAAGTATTAAATATGTATTTCACACTTAATATAATAAAATAGATGTTTATACATAGATGCTTTGAATAAATATATCTATTCTACACAATTCTAACACAAGAAACAAATTAATACGCCCACGGAAAACGATAACAATGAATATTAATGATCCTCTTAAGGCTTAACAATAATAACAAAACATAGATAGGTCCTATACTAGATACAAATAAAACATTTCCTAAAGAAAAACTAGATCTAATTAAATTCCTATAAGGTATAGGAACTTTATTGGATCTTGGATTGGCCATTATCCTAATATCTGAGTCGAATCTACATTAAATAATAAAATAAAAACTACTTAGAAATAAATATTTTCACTTAAAATATTTCTCCACTTGACAAAATGGACTATAATTATTCAAATTACGCATGCAAATATCTACATTAATAAAATAAAAGTATTTTGTAATCTAGTAGTAAACGTTGGCAATTACTTTGAAGTAGGTACCTGCTAGTGCAACATTCGTGTACGGCACGTAGTCGTAGGCCCAAAGCGTTAGCAAGTCGCTCATCATTTCGTAGCCGACGACACCCGCTGTACTTAGTAAACAGTTATTATTGAACCATTCAGATTTGGGTTTCATCTTCTTTAAATCAAAGTTATTAATAACAGAGAAGCAAAAAGGTAAAACATTATTAATTCAATTTTAATTTCAAATTCAATTTATTTCTATATATATTTACAATTCAAAATACCTTCCGTTGGTCCCAAACTAGGCTAGGTCTGTATCTTGGGCACCTTTGGACTAATTGGCAATTGATACTTTATATTTTTTAATAATATTGTAATGTTACCATTTAAAATAGGATTGAAATCAACTGAAAATGGGTGTACAATGCAAGTACATTACAGTTTACAAGAGGTTTAAAGGGAATTTTGAGAACACAAATACCTATGCCTCCTTCTTACCTATATATGCCTACTTCGACACTTCTATTTTAACTTTTAAGAAAAATGCGTGTTAATGTAAGCAATAATTAACATGTTTTATCGTACAATATAAGAAGTGTTTCGGAATTGTAACTATACTGTACTGTTTTTGAACAAACTATGCCACTTACTCCAGTGCCCCAGGTACCCCTGCATCACAGAAGACCTAACCTAGGCTCGCCACTGACAATTGGCAATAAACGATTTTTTTTATGATGTAAGCTTATTTGTGGTGTAAATTACTTTTGGAGGCGCCTGATTATCCTGATAGTGACACTGCATGTTTAACATAAATATTTTTTTAAATTATATAGGTATTTTGTGGTTGATTAAAATGATTGAATAAAGGCTTTTTGAAATAAAATTACTGTGCTCAAACAATGTAATATAAGCATTGACACGACAGTAAGAAGACGGCACTGTAACTGTGGAATCAGGAAAATGTAATTTATCATTATACAACTTATTCGTTTTTACCGTTCAATGCTGTATATCTTAGGCCTAAGTATTGCTAGGGCCTGTTGTTCCTCACTACCAAACGATGGTCTCTAATATTAATGACAGATAAATTACGATTTACATTGGCTTTATTGCATTATAGGTACAGTATAATAATTTTAATAACAGGTAAAATTATAATATAAAAAGAAATGAAACATGCGGTATTTAAACGACAGATGATTAGGTAGTTTCCATTCTAAGGGATATATACTAAATTATGCTCTTAATAGCATTCCAATTTTACCAACAAAATCATTACAATGAAACTATAAATACCCCGTTATTAACTCTATTATTAATGTTAGTGACCATGACGGTTTAAAAACTTATAGATTGTTTTATGATTGAAATTCATAATGAGTTAGGATAACGCTGAACCTTTTTTCATACGGGCAATACCTATATATTATCTAAATACTAGTTTGTTACGTTTGTGTATGTTGAAGATATGTATTTTAGTGTAAAAGTATATAGTACTTGTATATAATTGATCAATAAACTTTTGTTCACTTCGGTATTACAAGGTTTGCAAAGCCACGAAGATATCCGAAATATAATTTTGTACCTCTCACTAGATATTATTTGAAAGATTCGTTGTAAAAAACATCGGTATCTTCTCCGTCAGAAGTCCGCTCTCGAGGTTTGCCAACGAGCTATGGACCGAAGCATTCTAGGTGTCAAACTTACGGACCGCATAAGAAACTCAATGCTTCGTTCCAAAACACAAATTGCTAACGTAGGCCAAACAGCTGCCAAATTGAAGTGGAATTGGGCTGGCCACATCTGCCGCATGTCGGAGGAGCCATGGGCTAAAGTAACCACAGAGTGGGTCCCGAACGGCAAGAAACGACAGCGCGGCAGGCCCAAAAGGAGATGGCGGGATGAGCTGGACATTTGGCCCCAGATCGCAACTGACCGTGAGAAATGGAAAGAGGGGAGGGAGGCCTTTGTCTTGCAGTGGGACATTACAGGCTCATAATAAATATCGGGTCGTGGAAAAAATAGCTTTGAAGTTACTTTATTATAAAAACTTACCTGAGATAAATAATAGATTTTTCATGATTTTCCTTTTAATATAATACTAACATTCGAAAGCTAACTACACGATAACTAGATCATACATATTTATCCTCCTTCCACCATTTTATAAACAAAACTCATAGAACGTTGCAATTCCCGTCGCTCGCCGGCGCATACAAAAGACATAAACGAACAACTTATTTTTAAACTGCACATCTGCTTGGTGCACCTCTAATTACACCTAATAAATAACCCCATAGAGAGGTTCTGTGTTAGTTTACTGCCGACCTAGCCTCTCCATCATAATTTCACATTACCATATTGCGCTAAAACGGGGAATATTTTCATGTTAGCGGAATAATTTGCATAATATATTATTTATCTACATGTATAATTGTATAGCCATTTTATGGGCGTAACGTTCATGTTTTTATATTCCTACTAGTTTACTAGTATCGTCTAGCCACATTTGACTATGGTGATGATGATACTTTATATCATCTTGATATATTGACATATTGATATCGGTCATGCCGATCGCTTCTGACTCCTAATCCGTAGTTTGGCGCTGATGACCTTGAAAATGGCTGATGAATCTTAGCGGTGAACCCCCGTGGGCACTGAGAGCATGTAAGGACAGCGTTCTTATGATCACAGGAGTTGGCCGCCATTTTTCCATTTGGCTACCTGCAGGTAATACCTCCAGATATTTTAGATATTCATAATTACGGTGAACAGGTAGAAGGTATAATACAATTATTTGTTGGTAAAACTGGAACTTTGCATCTATTTTGGTCCTTAGCTCCGCGTTTCATTATTTGCATCACCACCACTATAACAAATGTTTGATATAGACATGTGGATTATAATTAACAGTGCAGTAACTCTACTAACGCGACTCTATCTTTATGGTTTTCAATATTGATTGATGTTGTATAAAACTTAATCCCTTAAGTATCGGAATCATCGATGTAAACGAGAGCCAACAAAAGGTTAAAAGCTATACAATATAAATGTAAGTCGTTGTAACATGTTGGTCGTTTGTTTCGTATTCGTACAGTCGGTTGAAGTCATGCATTAGGTGTGGCAGGCCACGGACCATGCATCATGCAGAGACAAGGGCCGGTAATCCCGCCGCGACCATCAAATCCGATTACTGTAGAATCGGGTGCACGCGATAAATCGTCGCGGCCTCCACTGTCGTCGGCGATTCGTTACGATCCGATTTACCGAAAAACTTATGCGTTATATAGAGAAATATGGCGGCGGCCGCTTTGGAGACTAATATGTTATTTAAGGCGGGCGCGGAGCCCCGCGGCGCTGCCACCGGCTCAATGCGGATATTAATGATCCGAATGTATCAGCGCCTCAACAGACCCGCCAATGTCTCCTTCGCGAGTCGCGGTTGACGGGTGCGCCTGAGCACCCTCTTGTGGATCGTGCAACGAGCTTCGAGTCAGCGTCTCTGTGGAATGTGATGCACTAATCTTAGATAATGTCTAACATTCGAGCGCCATCAACGAACTTGTTTGATTTCGATAATTTATTCTTCCAATTAAGCTTTTAGTGAGCCATAAAGACAATCCATTAATATTTTTAAAAAATACCACAATCGCGCCGCCTTCGTCACTACGAAAGTGTTTTTTAAGTTAAAATTCACACAAATTACTGAAAAACAAAGTGACATTCACATTGGTGTAAACAGAAAATGGTTGCGTTGATCGTTCGTGATATAGACAATGAACAGACTCCGGCGCGGGCGCAGATGGTATCGCGAGGATGTGCTACTGTGACGCGTATTATGTGTGAAGATGCTAGACATAAGTGACAGGCGAGGTGCGAGGCGCGAGGCGAGGCGGGGCTGTTTATTGAATAAACAAGACGTTGGGTGCAAGGGGCCGCGCTTTGTGTCGCTATGACGTGAAGGATTCTTGCTCCACTGACAGCTAGGGTCCCTTGAAGAACAGGGAAACCCACCGACTGAAGCCATCAAGATCCGATTTCATCTTCTTCATCGTAGCAGTGGTAGTAATAGGTAAGCTGAATAACTAAAATTAAATTGTTACAACAGCCTGTAAAATAATAATTGTGTGCCATAATAATAAATTTTTGGTCCTTCGATAAAAGGCCACGTATTAGGGATTTTAAACACAGTTGTTACCGTCCGAACCAGTTATTATATGATCAGCTATAAGGACTATTTAATATGTATCTCCGTCGTCGTTCTTAACTTGGACAATCGTATAATTCATTGGCAATGAGAAATACACGGGCGTTGGGAACGTTACTTCTGTGTAATGCAGCACTCCTGCGCCCGCGCCGGCAAATAAACGACATATTTTATGCGCGGCCGCGCCAGCCATTAACCAATGCGTAGATTGTAGAAAGTAGAATTATATCGCTTCTAGAAGTTTCTCTTCTGATATAAATGGTAGAAACTGTATATTGTGTAGCATCCGGCGAGACGGACATTCTCCACAAATATAAAGCAAACATCTCAACTAGTCTAGCCTAAGACTTGATTATTAAGGTACCTATAGAATAAGTTTCCAAGTTAAGGCTGCGCTAATGTCTACCTACTCTTAGTTTGATGCAGTACTCAGCCAACTTAGTATTCAAAATGCACTAAGTGGGTGTATACATTATAATCAAATGTTAAAAAGCGCATTGCTCATTCCGATTCTAAGGATGAATGATATTTATTGTAGATAATAATAAAAATCTTAAAATATTTTCGTAAATTATATTTATAAAATATTATTATAAAGGAATGTTCTCAGTGATTCAGCTAAGAACCAGACAATACGGAACCCTTTGGTAACTGGAGCGCATAAGTCAAAGCGCGCATATATTTTAATAAGGAGGCTCTCGACTCGTTGATACGTGGAGCACCTCGGACCTCACTAATCAATTGTCCTCTCGGAGGTCACAAACACCTCGCCGTAAAAAATATAACGTCTCGAAAGAAAAGCAAAAACTCGGGACTTTGATTCGTAAAATATTAATATTATTCTTTGTCGTTCATCTTTTATTGGAATACTTTAAAGCGTCCGTGTTGTGATGCGCCGATTGGATGTTGTGGTTTACATTAATTTTATGCTGATCACTCATATATTATAATTTAATAAGCTATACTGCTAATGTTGTCGATTGCTGCCACCTGCCGTTTATTCGACCAGAGACTTGCTTGGTTATAATATCTACCTGCTGAGAATTCCAAGCATATTGACATCTAAATCTCAATTATGATGTAATTTTTTTTTTTCAATCGGGTAACCAACTACAATTTGTCTGCACAATGGATTGATTTCAAGCTCCAAAATTTATTACAGCGCTGATAAATTACTACACAATGAAGTAGTAAGTAAGTATATCGTTTCAATGTCTTTAAATTGCAACTCTTAGAAAAATCTGAATTATAAATTCACAATAAAGTGTTTAGTTTGGTGTCGGGTGCAGAGTGCATCATGGTCACTGTAATTAAACTAATTTCGTTATCTGAGCATCGCGCGGCCGCGATGTGGGATGCCATCACGCCACCCATGCGCCTGCGCCGCTGCCGCACAATGCCACTATCCATTACAAAACGTTCAAACGCTTTCGTCTATCAAAATGACTAATCGTTTATCTGCAATAGATAGCGGTTACGTAATTGTTTTCGCGTGAATGATGTTTGCAGATATGGAGATAACATTCATGGGTATCTGCTGGATCTCTGCTCGTCAACTGAAAGTCTGGCGTGCGGCGAAGAGGCCGCCAAGTAATACATAACATTTGTTATTTAAAATGATTCTGGATGGAATGAGAACCTATGGTCCTAAATCTAAACTAATAGATATTATAAAGAGAAAAGATTTGATTTTTTGTATGTTTGTAATGGATAAACTCGACCGATACTGGACAGATTTTAAAAATTCTTTCACCAGCAGAATGCTACATTATCAGTGAGTAACATAGGTTATAATTTACAAAGATATCACGCGGGATATTAAAAATAAGCATTCAACCAAGTTCCAATCCAACAATTAGGTAATAACATGTTTTTTTTTGTTTAATCCACCGACAGTAAAGCTATGATAAAATGAACCAGCTTTGATTAATCTTGTAGAGCCCACGTCGCAAGTGGCTGTTAGTTAAATATTGAAAAAGCACGAAAAGCCTCGAAAATACGACGTCTATTTCTATATATTGACCCTTTTGATGACTGTTATTGTTTGACAAAAACCGAAGTGGATATATTATACAGTATGACTGGCTGGGAGATATTCAAGCAAGTACATTTATTAATGCTCACATGCTTAACGAATAAAAATGTAAATAAAAATAAGACACTTATTAAATAACAATGAAAACCCGAATTAAAATATTGTATAATGAGATGACCCAGGACCGTTTTTTATTATTTCACTAAGGGCCGATTATTCAATAACTGGATAAACCTCGGTTAAAGTATTCTTTCATAAATTGTTTCAATTTCAAATTAAGGCGAGTACCTATCTTCAATCTGGCCATTTAAAAATTTAGTCCATTATTTTGTCAAGTGTTTCAAAGAGTAGGTACTTACCTAAGTATTCAGATTTCTGTGATATGATATACCAACATTTTATTAATGAAATTAGTTCACATTACATTCTAAATTATGGATTTCAGCATTGGCCACGCACACTGAAACAGTTAGCCATGACATTGTGTACATTGAGCTATTACTAATTATTATAATAATTTTTACAACTCATTGCTTATAATAATTACTATACTTTTATCTTGATTGTTGAACATATAAGAGAAATTTTCAAACTCAAAGAATGAAATAATGCCGTAATAATTACAACTTGATTAACAATTTGTGGTCAGTTCAGTCTGATGTTATACGATTAATAGGTTCGTTTTGCTTTGTGATTACCTTTCCACCATCTAAACAGCCTTCAGGTAAACCTTATTACAGTTACTAATAATGGTCGACAGTTTATTTTTAAAATTAATTGCACCAATATCGTGTGTCTGAGCACAGGCAGAGAACAAAGCAATAGCTACGTTCAACTCCCACACCGACACCGCGCGACGCTGCCAGCGTCCGCGCAGAGCATTTGTTAACATTATTGTCTAAACAAAAAATTAACTGATAGATCACAAGCTTTGTCTTTACCTTAAGGTGCTCTCTCACCGGGAACATTCCCCTGTAATGTAACAATCCATGATTCAATTTTCAGCGTTACGTTACAATACTGCCCCAGTGACTGACGAGCATTCGCCTGTAGTCGAATGTGTTATTTCATTGTTATCATTACAGGCTGCGCACTGTAATGCTCGGGCACAGAAAGACTGTCCCGAGTCGTCCATGATTCAACAACTGTACACTTAGTTTAGGATTACATGGGCTAATGTATTCATATCGATCTGGAAGTCTGCGATAAGTAAGGCTTATAGCCTGCGCACTGCGCAAGTTTGAACACTGTGTTCAAATGTAAGATATTATAATACTAGTATCTTATCATAAGTCAGCGGCCAGCTATTCCCACTTATGCGCAATTGCTGCGTCTTTAAGGTATGTTATCGGTGTTCCTGTCGATAGTTTCAATGGGTTTCGCGTTAGGCTCCGTTAGTGTCTAAGTCTTAAACTTAATGTCAATACATTTAATGTTTCATTAGAATATTTAGTATTTAGTATTGTAATATTTAGAGACATACTCACCGACATGTGGAGGTAGATCGCACGGGGGCACAAACAAAAGAGCGTTCTCATTGTTTGTCCGCGAAGAGGTTTGTTTGGACAGTGACAGATGGCGGCACCTCTCACCTTGTAAACATTTAACACCTCCGCCTCAGCGCGGAGCCGCGGGCAGGCGGCGCATAACGCATTAGTTAGTGCGGCTTGCACGTGGCTGATCTATCAATACAACAATATGAGCTGCAATGATTAATATCGACGGTTCAGGAGGCGCGGCGCGGTGCGGTGCGGTATGGTGCCGCAAGGAATTCAACCCTATTAATATTTCATCAAACAGACACGAGATGATGTCTCTTGTTGTGTTAATAGTTGCTCTCCATTTCACCCACAACGATTCTGATACAAAAAATGTTTTGATTGTCCGTGCTATTGATGTGAAAACATCAAATATTTCACCTGCGGGCCTACCACCTGTGAGATGGCCAACATTTGGGTAAAAGGATCAAAAATATTTAAGCATTTAGAATTCAATCAAACGTAGGCATCGGCCCCTATTTACATTGGTGCAAAAAAACCGCTTGTTGAGTGACTAGTGAACGAACGGTCTTAAAAACTAAACTAGACAAAACCCGAACATTTGGAACATCATTGAGACACACAATGCAGATACAAACATGGAAATAATCGAGTGGTAATCGTTAGTAGTGGCAATATAAGTGCGGGCGGGGGCGCGCGGCCGGCCGGCGAGGTGCCAGGTTCTCGGTATTTAGGCAACAATAAAGCCAGCCTTTTTGTTCAGATGATTTAGCGCCAAGCGGCTCGGTGACCACGCAGCCGCTCTGCGCACGCGCTCCACATCAACCGTCATTAATTTCGTAAATTTTTCTTTAACACTTGTAATCAAACTTAAATTATTACATTAGTAAGTATCTTTATCAGGCGTGCGTTAATATAAACGGTTTTATAAACAGTTTAGGATATAGGATTCTAAATTAATGTGAGATACAAGAGATCACTAATATATAAAGCTCGATTACCACTGACTGACTCACTGATTGACAGAATTGTTCTCCCAGAAGGAGCCGCGGGGGGTACAAGTCATACATAAAGTCATAAACCTTGAGGTCCAGTGAGTCCGGGAAAAATCCGAAATGACCTGAAAGTGGAACGCTGACCGGAACTGCCCTACGGATCTCGAAAATGGCAAGTCGCACACCCATACTGCTGGAACTAAAAATGTCGAGGACCCTGGGTCGACTGACGAGCCGGTGAAAAAAAGATGGCTTCCATACAAAAAAAGATGGCGGCCATACAAAATGGAAACGCTCACCGTTCCGAAACCGTTGGAGATAGCGGGGGGGTGCTCGACCAAATGTCATAGAGGACGACGGGGGCTTTCCGGTGGGGGTCATAAAAATCCAAGATGGCGGATTCAAAATGGCGGCCAAAAAAAAATATGGTCCGAGCCGGCTGAAAATTGGCGTCCGGGGGTTTTCGGGGGCACCGATTACTAATCCGGGATCAAATTTTTCTTTCCGCCATTTTCCAATATGGCCGCCATACAAGTGTTCATTTTGGTTTTTGACCCAATTGTTCTCCCAGAAGCAGCCGCCGGGGGTAAAACTCATGTATAGGAGTCGTATAGAAGGGGGTCCTATGAGTTCAGAAAAAGTCCGAAATGACCTGAAAGTGGAACACTGACCGGAACTGCCCCACGGATCTCCAAAATGAGAAGTCGCACACCCGTACTGCCCGAACTAAAAATGTGTAGGACCTTGGGTCGATTGACGAGCTGGTAAAAAAAAGATGGCTTTCATACAAAAAAACATGGCTGCCATACAAACGCCTCTTAACACGCTTTTATTAGCTTCACCTGTAACTATGTAAAAAAATCTTGGAAGTTAAATTTGACCCACTTCGCGGTTTCCGATTGAGTTGAAATTTTGCACACACGTTTAGTTAGGATGACAATGCATAGTTAAATAACTGACGTCATTCTAAATCCAATATGGCGGACTACTTATGTATTATGCACTACCATGATATGGGTATCAAATTAAAGGGTTTGCTGAGAAGAGTACGAAACTAAAATAACGTCACACTTAATTCAAAATGGCGGACGCCCCAAGATGGTAGACAAGATTTTCTTATCTACCAACCTGATATGGGTATCAAATGAAAGGGTCTGCTGGGAAGAAAACGAAAAATAAAGTCAAAGTGAAATTCGAATTCAAAGTAAAAGTCGATGTCAAAGTCAAAGTCAAAGCACTTTCCAAATCGTGTTTTTTTTTAAAGTTAATTTAAGAGTACCACCACAACCTCCGCGGACCGCCCGCGGCCCGCGCACCGCGCAAACTCTAGGCTTTTTAAACCCTAACCGTTTCGAAACCGTTAGAGATAGAGTGGGAGTGCTTGACCAAATATCATCGAGGACGAGAGGGGATTTTCGGTGGTCGTGATAAAAATCCAAGATGGCGGATTCAAAATGGCGGCTTACAAAAAATATGGTCCGATCTGGCTGAAAATTGGCGTCCTGAGGTTTTCGGGGGCACCGATTCATAATCCGGGACAAACTTTTTTTCCGCCATTTTTCAATATGGCCGCCATACAAACGCATCTTTTGGAGCAATTGTTCTCCCAGAAGGAGTCATGGGGGGTAAAAGTCATGTGTGGGAGTCGTATAGAGAGAGGCCCAGTGAGAAATGACCTGAAAGTCGAACCCTGACTGGAACAGCCCTACGGATCTCGAAAACGGAAAGCCGCAGACCTATACTGCCAGAACTAAAAGTGTCAAGGACCTTGGGTTGATCGACAAACTGGTAAAAAATCATGGCTACTATACAAAAAAACATGGCCGCCATACAAGTGTTCATTTTTGGATTTTCACTCAATTGTTCTCCCGGAAGGAGCCGCGGGGGGTAAAAGTGATGTATGGGAGACGTATAGAGGGAGGTCCAGGGAGTTCAGCAAAGAACCGAAATAACCTAAAAGTGGAACGCTGACCGGAACTGCCCCACGGATCTCGAAAATGAAAAGTCGCACACCCATACTGCCCGAACTAAAAATGTGTAGGACCTTGGGTCGATTGACAAGCTGGTAAAAAAAGATGGCTTTCATACAAAAAAACATGGCTGCCATACAAAATCAAATATCATATTTATTTTGCGTCATGTTACAAACCCCACCTAAAAAGCCCTCGCGGGCCGCTCGCGGCCCGCGCACCGCGCGACCTCTAGTTCTATTCTATATAGGTTCTATTCTTCGATTTGATGTCCTGTATTTTTTTTCTCGTTACTATTAATTCCATTACGTTTAAAACCCATTTCAAGTGGCATCATATAAAATATCGTGATATAATTGAATAACAAAAACAATGATTTTACACTGTCTTACACTGACAGGAAATGAGAAAATGAAAATAATAGTTTATAATATAATAGGGTAGAGGGCGCGGTAGCCGCTATAACTGGTAATAATGAGCTTTTTGATACCTGGACACCGCTGCACCGTTCGTTGCAGACACGCGACATTCTCGACTCAAAGTAAATGCGACGGTGGAAACATTACAATCATAATACATTCAATACTTATGCTTATGTTATGCTTATGCGGACACCTTCAACACGCAACCAACAGAAAAATACAGCGAGGGCGACGCGATGGCTGTATGACTAAAATAATTTTATTTCAGTCTAATGTCAGCGATAAAACATTATCGTTGACATTATCGACATGAGTGTGGAGGAGATGGCATATCTTGTGGTGGGACCTATTGCGATAGAAAATGAACTAGTCATCTCTTTGGACTATTTATTTGTTATTTTTTTCTGAAGCATCAATTCAATAGATTGCTTTAATTTGATGCTAGGTACTCACATGAGAGAGCAGAACTTAATTTGTGTAATTAATATGCTTGAAACATTTTCGTTGAATAATTGCATGAAGTGCTGTAGTTATGACTGTATTCATAAACGGAAAAGGAGCTAAAGATGAAGATACCAGAAATTGGATCAATGCAATTTTGGAATATTTGTAATTGAAGAAGGATTACCAAGAAAATAATCGAGGACAGAGACGATCTGAAGATCTGATAATGAAGGAGTTTCCAGGGCAAAAGGACCAAAAAGACCAAAACAGAGCAGTAGATGAATGTTTGCCTGTAGTTACCATATAGATGTAACTTTCATGAAATAATAATGTCAGTCTCTTAGAACAAATAAACTTATCACCGCCATGATTTTATCATAATGTTAATTTGATTTTACCTGTTATAAAAAATCTAATTGCAAATTAAATTATGATCGAATTTTAAACATAGAAGAACTAGGTGTCCGTACGGTAAGAACATTTTATACAATTTTAACTATCGTGTCATAAAGTTACCTAATTGATTGATGACTGGATGTGAACACTCGATTTGGATTAAATGCAGTTGAGACCCTTTTGTAAAGGTTAGCGCTAGGGGTACGGTGAATATGGAGAAGAAATAAATTGCCAATGATGACGCTCATGATTGAGTGACTCTTGTTGAGAACATCACCGCAGATACAACTGTTTAATAATTTCAAAGTGATACAAATCGTAAAGTTGAAATATCACCTTGGTTGGGTAAGCACCGACCGAGGCCCGGCGCGTATCAAAGCACGAATTATTCCTAACCGAGTTCATATTCATATTTTATATGCCAACTGAAATGGAACTAAAAAAGATTAGTCGACCACAAGAAATGAAAAGAACGCGTTACTTTATCAAGAGCATTACCAATAGAGGAGTTATAACAGCGGCATTAACAGTTACAGAATAACATTTTTCATTATAAACTTATTATGGGAGTTACATAAAGGCGTTGTATATCACTGCGGTGGTTACAAATGCGCTTGGCTCTGTGCACAATGCGCGCCATGCATCACGCGTGCGCTCGCGCCGCGCCGCGCCCGCTCCGCTCGCTCAGCTCCGGCTAATGTCATCGCCGGGGTGCTCCAAGGTGTAATCCCGCCGTAAGTGCTCATTTCGTTGGGATTAACCATGTTCAACTTAGTGTAATTTATCAATTTGTGTCCGTCCGACGCTTGCGCACCTATTATTAACGTCC
Source organism: Allophyes oxyacanthae (assembly GCA_932294325.1). Lineage (NCBI taxonomy): Eukaryota > Metazoa > Arthropoda > Insecta > Lepidoptera > Noctuidae > Allophyes > Allophyes oxyacanthae. The sequence continues at coordinate 411,324 of OW028609.1, forward strand.
AAATGTATTTATATTACCTTTTATTCCTATGTTTGCTTTTTAGTTATTATTATCATTACTAACTTACAAAACTTGGAATACGAAAACGTAAGTTTCGTAGCATTGTCTCAATGAACAAGATGTACTATGGACACATGTCTGAGTCGTGGCTTCATTAGGTTTCTACGCGTGTAGCACTGTAGGTGAGGCTCGGGCATCGCAGTCTCTTCTGTCTTAAAAAGTTTATGATACCTATTTCTATATCTAAAGAGATTATTAATATACGATTCGTATAACATTAAACCCTGTTAGAAATTTGACATGTTTTATTGTGGTTATTGATCAACACAGCGACATATAGTCGGTCTGACATAACAATTTGGGCGATTACCGCAGACTGAAAGCTAAACTAAGCATATCTCTACATATTATAGCACTCATTATGACTATTAGTGTTAACTGGATAATTTTATGCTTGTTTTACGAACTTAATGAATTGTAACTATTAAAATATACAGTTACAACGTATTGGTTTGTCGTAAAATATGATTTATTAAAGTGTTCAGCGAACATTTCATGATAAAAACACGAAATGCTATGTTTATTGGCAACGAAGATCGGATTAGGTTTTCAAATGAGCTACAAGTCAGATGTCTCTATTCCAGTTTGGGACATTTTTTCTCTATCATACAAATTGAGGCTATTAACATTAATAGACTCCGACCGATGACATCTCAACACTGATGTGTCAAACTTATTTAATTTTGTACTAGTATATTATCTTACATTTTATTCAGGAGTGAAATATCTACGGTTTGTATCGACATCCTTAGGGGCATTTGAGAGTAGGTACCCTGGATGCCCTGGACTGGAATCTGAACTACGCGTTGTTCCGGTGACTTTAAATCAATATTTTTGAATGATATTGTTTCACAGTTACTCATAAAGTAAACTGAATAAGGTGGAGGAATGTAGGTCGTTACCGCGGAGCAACACGTGTGAAACGCAAACTTACGCTTGACATCTATATTACGACGCGCCACGTCAACCACCGTCAATCAACACCCGACTCTATGTACTCACCGATAAGATTTAGATTAGTGAAACGTGGGTGTGTCGGTATGTGCGCTCGCGTTTGTTTGTAGTGCGCGCGAGTCACTTGTGTAAATTACTTTCAGCGTAGTGAAGCGCACATAATGGCGGCTCTCAAACAGCGGTGCGCAAACATAGTGCTCGGTATTAATTCGCGTTATTTCTCTATTTGTGACGTCGCGCATTGTTACCCGCAGCTCATCTTCAGAGGCGCGACACCGCGCGTTATGTAACCGCCGTTGTCGTACGTTACATTTACAAAACACTTCATATAAATATGTTTGACATTGTGTTGTCTTTGAGTATCGACCGCCACCCGCCGGCCGAGGTCGACCGTTTGCTAGAACAAATATAGGTACCTACTATTAATATATTATGAATAATTATTATAAGAATTTAGAAATTAAAAGCACCAAAAGTGGCGAGTTGGAAAAATAAATTAATCTTGGAATACAAGTCACCGTAGACTCCTCGCCTAGTGGCGCTCAGCGAAGACCAAGCGGAGGAGGTGATGATGTGGGCAGAAGCGACCCCTGCCGAGCATCCGTGTGCCAAGCGCGGTGACAGTGGTTTTCCCTCGTGACCGTATATTATAGGTTATCAGGAAGCCCAAGTTCAGCATTATCTTGAAAATCCAGTGCAAAGTGATAACTTCAACTAAAACAATAATCGTGGTGACTTGACTAGTACTTGAATCTATGGCTGGTGTGTAAGCACCTGTAGGTTTTATACAATACAATACACTTTATTGCACACCGGTAATAGAAGAAAAGATACAGTAATTAGAAAAAGAAATGTACAAAGTACTTATAATGTTTTTTTTTAACTATAGAGAAAAGGTCGGTTATATCAAACTCTCTACATTACATTGTCTGTGAGTGATCCCGACGGCAAGCGGCATCACCGCTAAATAAACCGATCACCTACAATAAACACTGCGTTTTATTGTACACACACTAGAAAAAAGTCCCGTATGAGCAATTAAAAAAGGAATAGCTACACCAATTTATTCGATTCGAATTTGTAGAGAACGAGAGTTTTAAAGTTAATAATAAAGAAAAAAGTCCGGGTTTCGGGTCCCGATGATGACTTAATTATGGGAACTAACACAATTAATAAGTTACGCGGTAATGTTGTACGGCGACGGCTCTGTGCTGCCTTGCGCCTAGCCTGCGCGGTGCTACCATCCCTATAGCGAGCATGTTCACGCATCAATATTATTATGTAAAACGACTAAATAATAATAATAATGTTACGGATTTGAAAAGGTTAATTATTTTTATATAGGTAGGTACATTTCAATTGTCACAAATCAGATGTCGCGACGCATTGCTTGTACTACTTTAAAATTGGGAGATCGATGATCTCTTCGGGATATATATTTTGCGAATCTTCTTTGTAAATCTTGGGATTATTGTAACTTGTGCATGTTGTTTGTAACTTATGTAGGTATTGTCGCCCAAGAGCATGAGATGGGTGATCATAGTATTTGACTGTTTATTTTAGAAATCATTGCGGCGCGGGCGCCCATTATGATAGTTGTAGATCGATGAATAGCTGTAGAGAAACAATCGTTTTGATAACATAAATAATTAATTTTGTAGGACATGAAGAAACAATACAAGTTTTCGGTTGCATGTAAGGTGTTAATAGGTGTAGTATAGCTAAAACATGTTTAGCCGCAGATGGCGTAAAATTTTGAGACATAGGTAGCTTAACGACTACATGTTACATTATAATGCATATAGACATTTTAAACAGCATACACAGCTATTAACAAATCGTAGTGTTAATTAAATATGTAGGTATACTTTCGTTAACAAAATCATAAATCGATCAACTCTGCTGATATCAGTCTACTGATGCATTTAGGGCTATATCTCTTACCGGGTTGTTAATCTCCCACTTCCCAGTATGTTTATTCAAGTAGCCTGTCATTACGTACGATTTTATAAAATAAAAACTAAATTATTTACCAAATAAAATAATCACGAAAGTGCCTTTTTGCAATGGAAAACCTTCAAAAGGCTTTCGGACTACAACCGGATATCTACATTAGTTATCGGCTTACTTAGGTACCTATGTCAAAAAACCAGCTAAGTATTTGAACTCGTTCACAGGCACAACAATGTATAAAAGTGACCTCGCGTGTCGGAGCAACATCAGCTCAATACGTATTAGACACATTGTACCTGCTACGTTCTGGTGTAAAAAATAGAACGGGTCACAGAGTGTTAGCAAAATTATGTTACCGACGTGGAAACCGTGTGAAACGGCCATAACCAGATCAAAACACGTGGGGCTGAGTGCTGGCTGAAGGAGCCTTATAATCAAACGATGCGACTTTATTTCATCTCAGTCTAGTACTGTGCACTGCTGAACATAGGCCTCTCCCAAGTTGCGACACATCAGATTATCCATAGCGCTAATAGCTGCTGGTTTTTTTACCATCCACAGCCAGTCAATTCCTACCAATATTCCAGATGCCTTCTTTTGTATTTTGTGAGGCCCATTCGTCAACCTTGAGCCCTTACTTATCTAAACTCTATGGTGAAATAAATACTAATAAGTAAACATTTATGTGGTCAACAATACGACCAGTAACATTTGTTAGTTTATAAAAGGAAAGGCATTTAAGTAGAGGCAGTGTAAACTTGTAATACCTAAATAACTACTTTTGCTTCTTGTGCAATATTTAGGCAATACTACGATTATGTATTTGAAAAGCGCGGTGACTATGTTAACATTCCCTTAGAACCACTCGTGACGAGGATTATGTCCAACAGTGGCCTTGACTAGAACACGTCCATGGTGTACTTCAGCTTTTCCAAGACAAAGATTTATTGTATGAATAAGATTGTTCAATAAGCTAACATATTGTTAATGTCTTTACTTGCTTCATGTGGCAATTGCGTAACTGGGTTTCAATTTGCCCACTGCATTCAATTCGGCTAAAGGACCAAATTCTTAAAATGGATAATATTAAATGTTGGATAATTCGCTTGATAATTATTAATATTTGAAGACATTTATAGAGTTAATAGTCGTAATAAAGGTGGTTCAAGTTATTGTAGTCACAAACAATGATCGGTCCAATACGTATATAATATACGGCAGGTGTAGGAGCGCGCGCACGAGCGACAGCGATGACGCGATGACGCCCCGCTGCGCGCACGACACTCGCACACACTGACGGACTACTTCACCATACTGTCGCGAAATAAACTCACACCATTATAGCAATTGTCCAAGAAATGATCAGATTCCACAGACAGCACATTATCGGTGGCATTTTAGCATTAAAATGGTTTTTCATACTTAAATTGCATATTCATTAAGATAACGCGACCACTTTATAGTATCATAAATGTCGGCGCTGCGGGATGATAAAGGAAATGTGTTTCACGCGAATGATACGTTTAAAAAACAAACAGGATCAGGAAATTGCAAATTAGCGTCGCGGTCTTACATTTATTAACATAATGCATCAAGTAACACGGGGAGCGGTGTTCTCTCCTAGTGTAATTGTGATGGAGGCACAGCACATTGTGTTATCTGTGTCAAGATCGTCTCGGCCGGTGTGGACGCTGCGCGGGCGCACGCTGCGGTGGTGCTATCAAGATGACACGAGCAGTTAACACCTTCCGCCCGTCGGCGACCGCTCTACACTTGTGCAATTCTTGTCATAATCTCCTCACTAACGATGGATGATTTAGTTGTTATTCACGGTAAAAATGAATAAACTGTATAGATTGATCGGTATCTTTAGTATAGCTACTCGTATGAGCTAAAAACTCACTCATTTGATTCAATCGTTGTCGGCCAATTTCGTTTGCGCCGCGCCGCTACGAAACACGGAAACAGTTTGTATGGATTCAAAGAACAAGTGAAGTTCGTTGACCTGGCATTAAGCGCTAACAAGTAAAGACATACATACAGAAATATATATCGGCGGCGGTACGCAAGCAATTTCCTGTCGCGCAGCAGAATGCAAACAAATCGAACCCGTCGCCTCGGGCACTCTTATTCATAACCACGGAATTATTAAAACAACTTTTAATTAGTTTAAAATTTTGTTTGATAACGCTATGAATATTAAAAGGGGCTCGCCGACCGTTTAATTTACTACTTTCCACCCATTCGAGCCGGCGCGCGGCGTCGATCGCCCGCGCCGGCTATCACCGGCCTGGACGTAATTAAACCCGAAAAACAGAACTAGCATAGCATTATTAATATCGAGAAACAACTGGCGCCTTCGGTCGTTCCGACGAGAAAAAAAAGCTCGGAATTTATACGTCAATAAGAGTTTGTTGGGCATTGGGCATTATCGTAAAATGTGAATAGTATTTAATAGTTGGCACAAGGCTCGCCGCTCCTATTACCTCATGAGTTATATGACAGTTATAATGTGCCGGCACCGAGCGGGCCCGACTGCGCCCGCGCCGCGGCCGCTGCCGCTGCTCCGTGTGCGCTTCAGTGCACCGCTGCTTCTTACCATAATCGTCGACTCTTACAACTGGACCAGCATTACGGTAGTTTGCACTCTAGGCATACTAGACGCTAGTCAGTCAAACAGCCTATATGGTAGCTCCTAATACACATGACGTAGAGACGGCTCTATCACTCGACTGAGCCGAAGCGTGTATGTAATGTTGGTCGTCTAAACTACCTATCATTTGCATTCCGAACCATGGTATTATATTATCAATTCGCATTTCAGAAAGTTACTAATAATCGAATATCCACATTCAAAATGACGTCATACGAGGATAATGCGTCATGCTCGTGAACGGGTGCCGTCTGTCGGAACTGGTCAGCTCGTAACTGCCATGGCAATCTTATTCAGAGGCAATTCATTATTGTCCCAGTCTTATTTGTATTCGCATTGTATTGCATTATTCTCGCAGCTCTTACCACAACATTGTACTGATACATATTGTAATCTATTATTTATTTGAAAAGAGTTACAATGGAGTTTCTTGCCGGTTCTTCTCCATAGGATCTACTATTTGGAACCGTGCACCTAGAGTCTCGACATTTCATAAGTGCCTGTATTTGGTTTACATGAAATAAAGATCTATTCTATTCTATAACTAAAAACGAATTTCATGGTGGTGTGAGTGTACTGACTGTTAACGATTTAGCAAATGATCTGCTCTCAAATGTCGGCTCTCTGTGCCCGCCGTTAGTACGTATGGGAAGATGCTGGTGTTATTGCGTCAAGGCAATGCAATGTGAGAGGTCTCGAGGCGAGGTGCTTGTGCGCGTGAAAGGATTGCATCGGCTGGATGCGCATGAACAATGTTGATATATGCAATATACGCGTTTAGGCAAATAGTATTCATAATTTAGGTACGCCTGTGATTGTTACTTAAGAGTAATATTCGAAACTCACGGATTAGTGAGAATATGGAGGAGTGTTACGTATCTGTAGGGCATGACACACTTATCTCACCCGACCCAAGCGTGGTCATTTTCCGCTCGGCAAAATCCAGCCCGACAAGATGGATTACATCCATTGAGCACGCGTTACACGCATCGCGTGGCGTGGCGTGTTACCAGTTTGTTTCCAGCTTATTTCACTATCGAATATTACTCGCCGAGTCAAAGTCAAAGGTTTTTATTTCAACTGGGCCTTTGCAGGCACTTTCAAAAGGTCGTGATTCTAGGTGCACGGTTCCAAGTGGGTTGGTTCTGGAGAAGATACCGGCAAGAAACTCCATGGATACTCTTTTCATAAATCAAGTTATCAATAATATGCGGGTAAAATTCGACCTGAATTTACACAATATTACAAAAAATAAAAAAGAACAGCAAAGATCATAAATAAGTATCACTACAATTTAAACAGTACAAGTAGTTACATACTTAACACTCAAGCCACCCAGTTTTAAAAACAAGGGAAGCGTCATTAAAATTAGCTTGTGAAGACAGGAGGCACTGGGTCACCAGAGAAGCCGCATGTGCAGAAGATAGTCAGAGTTTATGAGGTGTCGCGTCGTGGGGCAAATAAACTCCCTTCATTAAAAGTATTTTTTACAATATTGTGCAGTACCTATTCTTTCACGTCATTCCATGTTGTCAATCCATTTGCTAAATACTCTGCTATCGAAATTAAAATAATAATGAAGGGCCCAAAGGACTAAAAGGGCTTAGGTTGTTTGAAAAATGAATTAAAGAGAACTTTATTGATGTTCTGGATATTCACTAGATACTAATTATTTACTCAATGCCGTAATAGGTATACCTCTACACTTGCAGGTTGATTCGGACATCTGTTACTTTTTTTATAAATTATACTCGTGTGTAACTCTAGCATAAGTATTAATATTATAATAAGTCTCATAAATTACTGATCGATGAAAAATTTATTTAGTTCGATCCGACCGTAAGAACATTAAAACAGTCCTGTGTGATCGAACTAGGCTTAACGGGCTGTTGGGCGGTTTTTTATAATAACACAAAAGTAATTAATACGGCTGAGAGAAAAGACGAATCGATTCGATCACATCGGCGCATAAATAAAAGTTGATGAGATCATAACCAAGTGGAACGTTTGACGCGAGGCTCACGGGGAGGGCCCTCGGCAGGCACCAGCCGCTGGCCGGGCTGGAGCGCCGCACAAACGAGCCTCGGGAATTAAGTCAGCCAACCAAAAACTATAATAGCCGTTTGGAAGAACTGTTTTTTGTTTCCAATATGCAATAAATAGGGTAATAACGAGGAGCGCGCGCAACGGCGCGGCGGGGTGCGGGGGTGCGGGGCAAGGCATCATGGCGTCTAATTGTTTGTAATTAGCGCCGTACGCGGTGCGCCCGCGCCGCTGTGTGCCGTGCGCGCTCGCCTTTATGGACTGTTTATTACATAATATGTTGTGATAGGCCGCCATTGGCGAGGCTCGTGGCCGCGACGTTTCGTAACTCTGATTGAGGTATGTGGGAACGTTGGGTACAGTAATAGATACGTCGAGTGGTGGCGCGATGGCGGCTTGTTGGCGCCTATTGATTTTATGCGCCTTCCACGAGTCATTAACGTGTTATGACGTCGCGTCGCGGCTGTTAGCACGCCACCATATCCATCGCGCCAGTGCTTCCCCCACTAATCCCAGATGAAGAGCCAACTCAGAGAACGCCTCGATACTTACCATACCTATTTACTAAAATAAATAAGTGAATAAATATTATTTTCAGGAAGATCTAGGTACTTAACAGTTTTTAAGCGAGTCTGTGAAAAGAGCTGTGATTGACGCTAGGTTGAACGTGTCTAGAATATTTGCAGAATGTCTGAAATAACTTTCAGGCATCAAAAATTATTAAATCATGAGGTAAGTTTCTGATAAAAACAAAACGATTTAATTGATCTTTGGTACCTATGTAGGTCTGTAGGTCTGTCTTTCAACTGCACACTTAAATTGGACAGTTTGATTAGGTATCTATTTAATTTACGTAAATCTGTTTTTAAATCGTGTTTTGTTTATTATTCCATTTCCTATCAATCTACAAGTTGATTTATCTTGAGATGGGGAAAGCTTTGTTTGTTATCGTTAAACATTTTGAAAATAACTTATAAGCTACACAAATAATCATTGAACCCAAGTAGTGTTAGATACAAGAGCAATGTCACTTTTGTAAGTGGTGCTTGACTTTGTTGTCGGTGCTTGTACGGTGACGTCATAGTGCAAACACTGGAGTCACGCCACGCACACTGGGGCGCGCGGGCAGCACGGTGTGTAGTATCGGTGACGTCACACGGCGTGTAATGTAACGGCGCGCGTCGCCACGCCCAGCCCCGCCCCGCTGTCGGCGGCGTCTGGCCCAGCGCGCCGCGTCTACGGGCGGCACGAAACTTGATACCTTAAAATAATGGAGTAGAGTCTATGGTGACCTGCCACAGCTGACAGAGAGCAAACATCCGTCGCGACAACGTTCAACAAAGCCGACCATGTCACTCGTAAAATGAGCGCTACTCAAGTACCTATGTAGTCGTGTACACGGGGGGGACGTGTCAGCTTCGCGGAAACAAGGACCCGCCGAGATAGTCGCACGGATAACGACACATTTACATTTGCATACCTATATTCCTTGGTGGCTGTCTGGCCATGACGGATGGTCCATGTGACCCCCGTCACAGTGAAAAAACTCGAGGGCGATACGTGAATGGTGTGAAACTCTCTCCATTATGGGCCGGCGGCCCCCGCTGCGCCATTCTTGCCGCCGCTTTGTGCGCCCACCAGATACCTCAGAGATACCTCTCGCATCGCTGACGTGTACACATAATTTATTTTCAATGATTTTTTGTTGGCCAGTTGGTTTTTGAACACACTTTTGAGCTTTGACTCTCGATGATCGATGAAAAAAGTTTAGGAAATCGGGAACCCTCGCGATGCGTGAACCGAAAACAAATAACAAAAGTATCGTTCGAAAACGTCGATGATTCAGTTTGGTACAGAGTTGTTGGCACAAATATTTTGAATAAATCGCGTTCAATTTCCGCGTGATTTGTCCCGGGAGGAAATTGTTTCCTCTCTGAATATGAAACGAGCCAACGAAAGAATTCCAATTCAGAAGGCGTCAGAATTGCGTACTGTTATGGAAAATATTAGGACGGTCTTGAATCTCGTTTGTCGCGTATTGTGTGGGGGCCGGGGGGCTCTCGCAAAACGGTTTTAAATATAACGACACGTTTTTGCTTCTAGTTTCTCTACTTGTGCAACTAAAAATTACTCCTAGATTTCGAAAGAAGCTAACACAATTATCTCTAGACGGCCTAGATCCTGATGATAAGCTTCCGAATACCACACGGAACACATCTTAAAATGTTTGAATAGCTTAACGCGCCCAAGGACCCGGCCGGCGCGCGGCCGAGCGCACCCACCCACAACACTTAATCTCCCAAATACATTTATCATGTTCAGCTGATAAAAATGCCATTGAGATCAGCCGAACACAATAAGAAACACGCTCTCGGTACCTGATACGAGGCCGAAAGTCAATTATATTCAAATATAAATCGGATTTGCAAACGTAAGCCTGTAACAATGGCGTAGGCAGGCGCCGTGATGCCACCTTTAGGCTTCTCATTTCTGGATAATAGTCGGAAGCGGGACAATGGCAGGACAGTTTGGTCGCACAAAGCGAGTGTCCGCGATCACGCCTGTCACGCCCGACACGCCCGTCACCCGCACGGCCGGCGCATTATGTTTTATTTTGTGGATTATAAAGTCAGTATTGTGGTGAACTATTATATTCGCACTCATACGTTTGCATTTATCGTTAGTTTTGGATGAACTCGCACAAAAAGGTAGAGATGATCAGATTAATTGAGTGGAGTTAGTTTTGTAAGTGATACTGTAGCCAACTGAGGGGATTTCGTTTGAAATACCATAATATTATTAACATAACTTAATATCATAGTGTACAATAATGTACTTTTGGACTAATTCAGTTTTGCTATCCTGCGGAACTCAAAAGTGTCAATTCCTTTTGCAAACATACAAGTTCAACTCCATCTAATAAAGGAGGCGTTAATATAAATGCGCAATATGTTTGCAGTGGTGCAATCCTGAATGGTTCTGTATGGTCGGTGCTAGCATTGCTCCGCGCAAGACCCCGAAGCGCCGCATCACGCCCGCCAAATCATCGCACAATGAGCGTTTGGGACGCTTCTCATGCTGTCAAACGCTATTCAATTCATGAAGTGCGTATGAATCCGCTTTGTTTGCCGGCCACAACCGTTGTTGACCCTTTGTCAACCTTTGTCGAGTATCAATGACGGTTATAAATGTGCGCCATTAAATAACATCAGCAACAATTTATTCGAGCGCCTAATCCTCCACCATGCATGTTAAAGTCTCAAACTCCGGGTGACAGAACGGAACATCTCATTTACATAATTTCAAGCAAAAGGCAGAACAAACAAACCCTCGTAAATGACGCGTTAAATGCAATCAAACAACGTTATTATACACGAGTAGCTCGCTCGCTTTGGGTCCTTCACAAAAAGTGTCATAAAAACGTATATCAGTCAGCTGAAGTCGCTGCGTCGACAATGCGGCCACCGGGGATCTATTATACCCCGTTGTCAATGGGACCCTTAAGAAATTTGTTACGAAGATTTTGATAGGTGGCAAGCTATTGTTGGTTTGCGGGAACGGCTCCGGGCTCGGGGGACGCCGCGCCGCCGGGACGCGTTACATATGTGCGGTTGTTTCGCGGGATGTATGCTGCGCTGCTCACTGCCGACGATTAGTTGTGGGGTGGCGGAGCGTCGCTAAACGCCGATGTTGTGCATCTATTGTTTGTAGCTCCACGACGGCCGGCTGCAAGGCCCGCCACTTTCATGTCTATCATAACCGCAGGGTGTCAATATACGACACTTTGTAAAGTCGAGTGCCATTAACGCGGGGACAGATTTATGTTATTAATTTTAATGGCATGTTTATTTGCTATGAAAGCTATTGCATAGGTGTTTGCTCCTTATATTTAGGGGATTTGCGCTGTTCGGGACTCGTTATCCGTTATGTAGATATCATAGATGTAGGTACTTTAGCGTTGTCCTAATCTTATCATTATACTGCTATATAACGATCAAATCGCCTACCTGTTTGGTCGGTGGGCACAGTTTGCGGCCGCCTAGTGCTGCGATGCTCCGTTGACAATGTATTGAGTGTTCATAATATCTCGACCTGTGCTTGCATGACCCTCGATGTCTACCGTTTATAAACAAGATTAATTTAACAAAACCGTTATTTTCTTCTTCGCTTCAGAAATTTATTATTTGCCTCTGCAATTAATTCGGTATAAATATGGCGTCGAATCCAGGAAGAGGGTAGGAAAATATTATTTACAAAGCCATAAATTCCCCTCCCCCTTTTAAAATCTTAATCCATTAGAAGACCCAACGCTGTACCTAATATCGTAGCTACGCCGTAGTTCTTTCTATTTTCATCCGCTAGGCCTGGCTACGTATGGCTTCGCCAGGCCTGTTTAGCTTTATGCCAACCTGCGCGTCTACCGCGTAACTAAAATTGTAATGAACATCGACATTGGTAATAAACTTCAATACGATCGTGAGAGCCTAAACTTTGAGCTAACTTGTAAAAAATATACCTATCATATAGTTGAGACTCCTATCTTCATGATCGGTAAAAAAAATACAAGCTCAAAGTTTAGGCTCTCACGATCGTATTGAAGTTTAATACCAATGTCGATGTTCATTACAATTTTAGTTACGCGGTAGACCCGCTTGTATGTCTTGCCCCACAAATTTAAATAAACGATTACTATATTTTTCAGACAATACAGTATAAAAAAAAAATTTTGATCATCATATTTTACTGCGGAGTGTTTTCTGAGAGTATGATTGCTTTTCGCATCTGAATGATCCTGCATGGCTACAGGCTCCGCATATCATAATACCTTTAACTAATTAGTGTGCATAATGCACTTATTAAGAAAAGAAGCGCGAAGCCATCGCGCCGCATCTTGATCGCAAGAGAATCGCCTCAGTGACTATAAAACTTGCAGATTGCAGCAATTTGCCGGTCTTCAGACAAATGTTATACGACTAATTGGAGTTAAGTACCTACTGTATACAGTTACTATCGACAATATCATGTTGAACAAACTTTAGTGATTGTTTTTTTGGTTTATGAATTTATTATTATTTTATATTTTGCACTCAATAAGCCCGATAACGACGGACGTTTTTCTGCTTGTACCATTATTATTCACTCCTTATTCCTAGCGTTAACTAAGTATCTACCGATACAAATATTTACCTTCTACTTTACCATATTCCAAACACAACTACTTCATGCTATGGTGATGCAACTCAGCAAAACTTCCTACATAGGTACATGTATCTAATTATTAGGAATTGGTCAGATGTATCTAAAACATTTTTCTTGGGGATACATTCTGAAAAGTTATATTTCGTGCAGAATATTATAGGCAATGATATATGAAGCTTTTTTATATCAATGTACGTACATATACGTACGTTCTGTTACTCCCACACCATGTACAACAACTACTATCAGATTCATCCTCCCGTCCTGTCAGTCAGTCAGTGCACGAGCATGACGCAACTCAGTGTTCATTGCAATATGCCGCCAAACTAAGTTATCGTTTGATTAGAGCTCGCCGTAGTTGTGCAGGCTCGGTGTTTGTGCACAGTATTAGATTACGCCACGCCACGCCCGCCGCGCGGCGCACATGGCGTGGCATGTCATAACTCGATTGTAAAGTATTCTATTAGTTGCGGCGCGGCGAGGGTGGCAGAAAGTGTCGCATTGTTATTACTGTCACGAGTATTGTTTACTTGTTAAATCCGCGGAGGGAGGTTTAAGAATGTTACGCAATGTAATTGTATTAATATTAGTGTTATTGTATGTTATTATCTTGTAAACATGGTGTTATTTGTCTGCGCTACTTCGATTCTTTCATTTTGTATCAAGTTATCCATGCTCTCTGCTGAAGGGGCCGCGCTCACAACTAGGGACGCAATTATTTTATAAGTAACTAGATGTTGCCCGCAGTTTCACCCACGAGTTTTTACTTTTATAAAATAAATTATTACTATGACTTATGGATAGTGTAGCTTTCAATAAGTGAAAGTATTTTTAGTATCGGGTCAGTAGTTCCAAGAAGTAACCACTTGCCCTCCCTCCTTGTATCCTCTTTAAAATATTCCTGCCCTATTCGTGACGTGACATGACTTAGTTATGGTTAAAAAAACGGAGCTAACTAAATTCCTTTTCCACCGCACATATTAGCACAGAGAGGAAGTCGTCAGTAGCAACTTAGAAGAGCCTGTAAACTTACGATCTCATAACAATCGCAGGAAGAACAAACAATAATTGGAAAGCGCACAGGGAGCTATGCTTACACACGAGCTTCTGCAGCAGTGCGAGAGAATTTGTTGAAGAACAATATTTTCCCAAAATGATCCGGGTTTTAGGTCTATTGTGGAACTTTGCATCTACCTGTCGATCATCTCCTGTTAACTTTATTTACTTTGTGTAGTATCTAAACTCTTCTCTCAAATCTTACCAGCCACCAAATCTCATGTCAGATGATATGATTGGTTGTTGATGTTGGTCAATCAATCGCATGTGAAATGATCAGAGGTTTGGCCTTTCACAGACCAAGGGAATGCTGTACCCATCTAAATAATTTTCTCGCCTTATCGCCGATATAAGCATGATAGCGACTCCTCAGGAATATCTTTTATTTCTCGCCGTTATATTGTTATCTGAAGTCGTGTTGTACGTGTGTTACAGACGGAGCACCGCACGTGCTGCGCGTGCGGCGAGCCTATCGCGGACCGCTTCCTGCTGGAGGTGGGCGGCGGCGCGTGGCACACCGGCTGCCTGCGCTGCTGCGTGTGCGCCGTGCAGCTCGACCGACACCCGTCGTGCTTCCTGCGCGACCGCCAGGTCTACTGCAAGCAGGACTATGCCAAGTGAGTGTCACAGTGTACAGCTGCCTAAGCTCGCGAACTTCGCCACTGAAACAACGGCTAACCGGCATTGTTTTGCAATACGACGCAATTTGGCGTGTTGCAGCTGGATGCGTGGGTATTTCATAAAATCTAATTGTGAGTACTAAATGGGAACAAATTCTGTTCGTAGATTGAAAAATGTGACTATGTGATTAATGACGTGCGTCCCACTGGGACAAAGCTTGAAATTTATTCATTCTGTGTTGTTGCACTATACTTCCAATCGTAAAATTGGTCATTTACAGTTCCAAAAGCGTTAATCGAAGATTTATGTATTATCATCAAATTAATTTAGAATCAATCTATAAAATAATTCATATTTGGATTAAATCTGCTTTCTGTCAGTTTAATGAAATCTTCACAAAGACACGAAACTATAAATCAACATTTTTATATGCGGTAATAAATATGCTAATAAAAGTCTTAATAAAGCAAGAAACGATTAGAGATTATATTGTGAACGACGAATGGGGAGTAGATTAGATATTAGATGATGTCGGCCAGAGATGCTCGGCTCCCGACGCACACAGAGCATCCTTTCTCATCGTATGACAACATTCATGCTAATTATGATTATAATAGTCAAGGAATTTACGAATATAAGTACCTACCGACTCAGGGTGGCTCACCGTAGTATGGGAAAAAATAAAAGTTATCCTATTGGAATATTGAAATCAAGGAAAAAAATATGGTAAAAAAATGAAAAGGTAATGTATTTTATTCAGCAAAGGCATTGACTACGAAGTTTTATAAAATTAAAAAAGGCATTCACTGAATTAAATTTTTTTCATTTATTAAAATGTAAATAAAATAATGTGTTTATGCTATGTCACACAAATAAATCACCTCTTCTGTGACTTCTATAACAGCCCTTTCTACAGCTTGAGTGACATAATAATGTGACCGGTCCATTTGTCCCAAAGTTGAACTGGTGGTTCAAACTTGGTATAGCGTAGCCGAAGTATATAGAACCCGGCAGTGTACGGCAGTCGGAGGGATCACTCTATGTTCTTCAATTGATACTTCTTGCCTGTGTGTATCTTTTATAATGAACCACTTATCTCTTAAATGTTATGTCATGTATGACAAATGTCGTACAATACTGCCAAAACAATTGCTTCAGATGTTTATTTATTCATTTATTATTTTATGTACACACATACACATGACACAGAAAATAAGTAAAGATATCAAAGTACAAAAGCACTGTTTATTTCTAAAGAAATTTCTGTCAGCACACCCGCGACATGATAGAGTGAAAACATTACCCTCGCCGTAGTCGGGTAAAAAGAAAACAAGACACAGTGGGTACTACAAGAAACAAGGTAGGTAGATGATAAGCTAACGATGAGTAATATAATAAAACACGTAATAATAAAATATGTTCTTATAAAGATACATACCTAAATAAACTAACACATAATATACCTAAATAATAATAATATATAATTTAATTAATTTCTTCTTCTTAAAAGAAAATATCGTTGGATCCTCACTAGGTTTTCTCCTGTATCGAGATTACAGTTTACAAAAATACATATCACATGCACAGACACCCAGACCCGAAACAACTATCTATAGATCATACAAATATTTGGTCCGTGCGAGTATCGAACCTACGGCACGTAGCTTAGAAAGTTAATCGCTTAGCCACTGCGCCAACCGTGTCATCAAACTAGCTAAATGAATACATCTGCGAACATGTCTACTCGCCAGTGCCTGTTATATACAGTCTTGACTATGGTGTTCGCAGGACCTAAACGATGTAGTGAGCGTGGCTTGGGAGGCAGAGAGTCTGTGGCGGACGATCAAACATTTCCGTCACGTCCAGTAATAAATCATGGTTATCTTAATGAAATTCAGCTATATCGCTGAGGCAATATATCGTTAACATTTCTGACAGCCGAGTGTTATTCCTCAATGAGAAACTGTCTGCTGCTACTGAACGATCGGAATCTAATTTGTAATATTCGTTAGACAAATTAATGTTACTGCAATAGCAATAGCAACTGTGTATCGACATACACCGAGACTCATAAGTTCACCATAGTTAATGTCCTGAATGCAAATTATTGCCGCACCTTATGAGTGTCATAAAAGTCAGTGTTCTATGGTCCCAGCTCCATGGGGGTGTTCCACAATAGAGGTGACACAGCCGCAGTGTGTGGTCGAGGGACATGTGTCCTCGCCGCATGCTCGTCTCCTAATTTCAATAAAGAGCCAGGTTCGGTGCCGACGACGTTTATAGTGCCGCGCGCGCCGGCCGGCCTACATGTTAATGATATTGGTTTTAATTAACTCGTTCGCTGCTTTTTATACAATTTCATTTAGTTTAAATTAAACAGAGTATAACGCTGTCTCAGTTAATGTATGTGAAGAGAAACCTACCCGAGCTCTCGGAGTACTTAGTAGTTTGTGTTGTTACTTGTAACTCAGCTTCTTATAAGTTGTCGCAAGATTTCAATTTGATGTTATCTACGAAATAAATCACAAGTAAGAACTATAATAGTAGGTATGCCAAAAAAATTGGATTTTCAAATTGTCTATTTAGAATAACTTAAATTCAAATAAATTAGCGGCAATATTGGTATCGAAAGATTCGTTTATGATTATCCGCGTGGCAACCAGGACCGACACATTAACCCTCTACTGCATGAATTATGAAGGAAAGGAAATAAAAATTGTTTGATGGTCGTTTAGGCTTTATATAAGAATAAAAAAAGATTAAAATCATTTAAAAAAAAAATACATTTACACAAACTGAAAAAAAAATTGGAACCATAAGTACCTAGGTATATGGGTTCGTATGCAGTAAAGTGAATTTTAATCGAAAAAACTACGGACTTATATGGTTTTGTATGAATTTAAGAAAAATTAGGAAGTTGAAACTAAATAATGAAATTAACTTTATAGTGTTTTTTAATAAGGTAACATAAGCTTTTTAGTCGCGAAATGTCGACAAACCGTTTCTCTTGTCCTTATAACATAAGAAAACTTTACATTTTCTGCAATTCGTGTAAGTTGTCTGTCCACAAAATTGGAATTTTTGGTCGGCTTTTTTGCCATTCAGTCATTTGTATTTGTATCAAATGGGTCAAATTTTTCCGGTACCGACTTGACTTTAGTGGGTTTATTTTTTTGCGAAGAATTGTTTTCTTTGTGCGTGGTTAAGGGTTAGGTTCGTCATCAGAGGAATCACTATCTGTCTCGGGGATAACAAGAGGCCTTCTATGTTGTTGAAATTGTCTAGGAGGGACATATTCACTATCAGAATTGGAAGCCAATTCGTCATTACTTTGAAAGCCATCACCAGGTATAGGATTAACGTGCTTATTGGCGCCATAAAAGAGAGCTCGATCCATTCTGCAAGCATGCAAACACAATCCTTTGCACAAAATGCCCCATGCATACGAAACCATAAATGGTTCCGATAAAAAGCAGTTAGTAAGACCATGAATGCATACGACACCATATGTTGGGGTTGTAACGCCCAACAGTGGAATCTTAAGTTAATGTTTCTGTTGGGGTTGTAAAGCCCAACAGCGAAATGATATGATATGTTAACTCGGAGTTTTAAATCTTGCTGTTAAGGTTGTATTTTACGACGATTTCTTACTTTTGAGGGGGTGAAGTATGAGCCTAAGCCCCGCCCACTAGAGGAGCTCCGTTCACGGATTTCGTTTGTATTGCGCAATTGACGTATCAGACTGTGTGACACACGTGTCACAGAATACCAATATTAATACGCAGCATGCAGTATGACACCAGCAAATACTTGAAAAATATAAATCCATAATATCGTATACCCAGTGTCCTATATTATTACGCTAGAAAATCTGTTAGTCGTTTTGTATTTTTAGATTTTATACCTATCCTCTATCTAACCTATCCATCCATCCATCTATCATCTATCTATCCTATTTTATTTTGTTCTATCTTTATTTATTTATCTATTTATTTATTTTTCACAGGGTTTCTTTTTTACCAAAAAAGAAATTGCATACCTATTCATAGATCAAAACCATATTCCTAGTTCAGATTCCTCGCTATGTATGTAGGTGAAGAGCTTCAAAATTGAAAGAAAGAAAGAAAAAATATTTATTTCGGACTCGCACACGAAATGCCTAAGGCATTAAATCCGCCTCTGTACATAGAACATAAAGAATAAATTAATTAATAAATTACATAAACACACAAAAAATTCAAATAATGATAACAATAACCTAACCGTCAAAAACCCCCGACTCCAACTAGAAAAAGTGGTGTGAATTTTGAACGGCTGAACAGATTTTAAGAACCATCCCGATTTGTTGTATTTAAAATAAATAAGAACTTTCTTATTGGCTATGGACTCAAAATCAAATAACATAGTTTCTTGGGCTTTACTACTTTGGCCATGAAAGTTTGGCCATTTAATGGAAAATCCAGTAATCTTTCCTCACAACACACAGGGGTATCTAACTTATTCTATCACCTGACACATGGCATAGCTTATATTCTCATAAAAGCAACTCAGAATGCCTTATAATCATTTACTGAGTCACAAATAATTAACATACTCGTAACACATATAACTCAGTAATGGCAGCGTTGCATTGCGTAAGGCTCTAGCACAGACGGACCGCATTTCAACTGCAATCCAACCGCAAATTGCAGTTCGGATGCAATTTGAATTAAAAAAAAAATTGTATGAATAATAAATAATATATACTTATTATAGTATAGAAAAAAATCCAATTCAACTGGTTCTCTCGGTAGACAAGTCAATTACGAGGTTTACAAAAGTTGATAAAAATACGTTCATTAGTAGCAGGAATATTTGTCAGAGTTCCATCGCAATTTTTATATAAACTGGAAAATATTGTTCTATAAGTAAATAGAATATAAATAAAACTTCATACTCTTTCTTCTCAACACTACAAATTGTCATACTGATTTTTCTATACTATATCCTATAAAATGAATTCTTGACGGAGATGTCAAGAAATTATTTTAGCATATTGATTTTATAAACGAAATACTTAGATTTTCTGAATAAAAGGCAAGTTACTTATACTTCCTGTTTCTTTTCAATAATTTTTTTAATGATTATACTGTCATTCATTCTTTTGGTTTTTAATAAAGGGTAAGCGCAGGTACGTCAACAAAATTAGCACAGGTCCGACCTCGATGCGCGCCGAAACGCGACTGATTGATGGCAGAGATGACAGAAATCACGAAATTTGTGGTTTTTCTCAAATTGTGACCAATATACGTAATATTATGAAAAAATAACGACCGACTTGCCTTGGTATACTTGCGACCAATATTGTGATGTAAAAATTATTTGAAATAATATAATATTTTAGAAATAATCTTGTAAAAATATTTTTAAAAGGGGTAACTTTGCGAATTTTTTTTATCGAGCCAACTTTGTCCAATCATGTATCGGACGACCGAAAAATCCGTGTTACATCTTCAAGTTTGATATATATTTTTTTCGGCGCTAAAAAATAAGAATTTCTATTCAAAAAATTGTAAATACAAATCGGTTTTTGCGGCATTTCTGTAAAGGACCCCCTTAAAACATCCGAGTGTTTGTTATGTTATGCCATGATAGGTGCGGATACTGTAGTCCGACCATCATGGCTGTTAAATGTTGTTGCGGCTGCTGCCGCTGATATTAAAACAACCGTCCTGGTTGAGTGAGTTTATTAGACTTAATGTTATAGTGTTAAAGTAATTTACAATATCTGCAGCGAATGTACAGAGCGCATAGTCATCAAATTGATATAAAATAAAATGTAGGTTACACGAGTTGTAAATATTGCTTATGTTACAAAATGTACGGCTTGCCCGTACACCATATATGGTTTCATGGAAAAATCCCCCAAAAAGATATAAAATTCGCAAAAAAGTAAAAAATAAGTGCTACTATAAACTTAAAAAAGAACAATATCAGCAGTCACACACATATCACAAGTACATTTCAATTTTTAATCGAATCAATCTTGCCTTTATCTAGTAGAAAAACTTTTTTGAAAAATGAATTTACAGACACTTAGTTGAACTTCACACGTGCGCATGGAAAAGTGGGTATATTTTCAGATTGGCGTTAGACCATGGGCAATAAAAAATATTTTGGTATTGTGAAAGACCCAAAGATATTTTAGAGATCTAGTTTAGATATTACTCGTGCATTATAACGCAAAAAAAAACATTGAATTTGGCGAACCATATATGGGGCTGTATGCGGTAGAGGCTAAACTTAGAGGCAGATAGTAGGTAAACCAATATTAGTATTCTCGTGTTACCCAGCTAAGTGTTGTTGTCCTTCTTTCCCTGTGTGTCCTATGTAAAGCATACGAGTGAATTCCCTCGCGTGAAAGAAGAATTACGTTACGAGCTCATCATAGCTACAACAGTAACTTTATGTAAAGTGGACTCATACGAACTAGTGGTCGCCCACTGGTCGAAATTCAAAATTTTATCTTTCTGCACTCCTTCTCCATATATTATATATTTTAATTATGCCAAATCTCACACCCCCGTCTCATCCGTGCGCGTAATATGCTTAAAAAGGGGTACAAAGTTTTCTCTTCACGTTTTAATATAATTAGATTAATGAATCCCACTCACTACATTTGGGTAGCCGTATCGATCCAATAAATCCTGGTCATACTCGTGATCCTCCGGAGTCACAATTTGTAGTCATAGCTGAAGTGACAGTATCCTACGACCTGTGGCTGTTGGAACAGACAAATCCTTGAGTGGAGACCGCGAATAAGCACACGTAGCGCGGCATGCTGCCCAGCCGGATGCACTGAGGATGAACAAGACCGTTGGAGTAGACTATAGATACGGAAGACCGGGTGTTGTGCCGCAATTTGGGAGAAATCTATGTCTAGCATTGCACTACTATAGGCTGATTTGATGTAAAATAATCCTTGATATTTCGCGAATAGTTATTTTTATTTAAACTAATTGTAACACTGTAATATGAAAAAGACCATCATGATTGGTCATGGTAATCATTTTTTATTTTTAAAATGTAAGAATGCTCAACTATGTTAGCGTTATGGGCCTATTTATGGCAAATCGTTTCAGCTCTCGATCCCAAACAATGTAGCGCAGGGATTGTGTTTGATTACTTACATCGTGCATATACAATAAAGGTTACACTTTCTTGTGCGGTGTATGTGGGCTCACATTCGGTGCGGTGCTTGCAATTGGTTCGGACGCATCAATATGTATATTCCGAGCAATGTTCGCTCATCACACTCATCATCATCATCACACAGAGTAAATGGTGCGATGCGGCGCTCTCTTATGATTTAATTGAGCCATTAAACGTTTTTTGTGTCGTTCACTGCGGAATTGATTTCGCCATGAAATGGAAATTGATAAAATTATTTCCACAAAATTGTTTATGAAAGAGAAAAAAAATCACGTGTACACACAGAATCGTTTAGTCGGGCCGCGAGTTAATTCTTTTACAATACACTGCCTACGTCCAATTAACCTTCGACGTATTAGAAATATACAAAGTCATCATTATCCGAGTCATCCGTGAAGGGGACTATGCGGCTGAGTGCGGTGGTGCTGTGTTGTCGGCCCGAGTGGTGGTGTTGCACGGTCGCCTGCGCCGGTCGGGTTGCGGTCGGCATGCATGCAGGAATGCGCGCAGGGTAGGCGGTCCGGTGTGCAGGCGACCTGTGACCTGCGCGCTGTGTGCGGTGCGGACGAACGATGACGCACCAGCACACTCCACGCATGCGCCTTGCGCATCATCGTGCACATACGAGCTATCGACACACGGAATCGATACCTTCGATTTGTTTATTTTTAATATTGTTTGTATTGTTTGAGCCTAATCTAAAAAATATCTGTCAAAGCGCAGAACAACATTTATCCTAGACGATACAATACGGTTTTATAAGACCATTCTTCTGATTGAAATAACGTTTACAAAATCAAATGCTCACCGAAGCACGAAACAAAAAGAGACAGTTTTATTAAGGTTGTATTTTACGACGATTTCTTACTTTTGAGGGGGTGAAGTATCAGCCTAAGCCCCACCCACTAGGGGAGCTCCGTTCTCGCAATTACGCAATTGACGTATCAGACTGTGTGACACACGTGTCACAGAATAGCAATATTAATTAGCAACATGCAGTATGACACCAGCAAATACTTGAAAAATATAAATCCATAATATCGTATACCCAGTGTCCTATATTACCCTAGAAAATCTGTTCCTCCGTTTTGTATTTGTAGATTTTATACCTATTTAACTATCTACTTATAAACTATCAGTCATACCTATTGTGTATGAGTTTATGCAAGTGCACATAATTGTCTCGACCAACATTGGGCATTTTCACACTAAGCCAATAATGCCGTAACGAAACCGATATATCGGCATGACAAACCTGATGACACTGCCAATGTGTGTGTAATGTTAGAAGAATAAGCCAACTCAAATCCATGCCTTGAGATAATAACCTACTCTCACCCACACCTGTAGGAGTCGTCCGTTTCCGTAGTCATACCTACTTAAGTATGTTCACAGGGTTGCTTTTTTACCAAAAAATAAATTGCATATTCATAGATCAAAACCATATTCCTAGTTCAGATTCCTCGCTATGTATGCAGATGAAGAGCTTCAAAATTGAAAGAAAGAAAGAAAAAACATTTAAATCGGACTCGCACACGAAATTACATAAACACACAAAAAATTCAACAATAACCTAACCGTCTAAAACCCTCGACTCTAACTAGAAAAAGAGGTGTAACTTTTGAACAGCTTAACAGATTTTAAGAACCATCCCGATTAAACTAGCTTTCAATTAAAAAAAACTGCATTGAAATCGGTCCATTCGCTTTGAAGCTTCGATGCCACAGACAGACACACAGATTCACAGATACATAGATACACAGATACACATTATAAACTTATATAACCCCTCTATTTTGTCGGGGGTTAAAAAAGTCGTGCAAGAGGCCAAAGAAAGTCCCTATCTCAGCATATCCTGACAGTTAATCCTGACAGATAAAATAAATACCGCAGCGCTGGTTTTCGGATAGGACCGTGGTGATGCCACGGACAACCACGATAACCGATAATACATAAATAAAGGTAAAGATTTAAATTGGTGAATCATTTTTCTAGTGGACTGCAAAGCCCATAAAGAAATAAAATTAAAAGAAGTAAAATTAGGTTGGGCCACCGGCAAATCGGTACCTATAGGGCCGACCAACACATTTTAAAATGTCAGCGTTTAATAAGGAACAAAATTATACAAAATCTAAGGAAACGTAGATCAGTTCAAGAAATAATAGTAGTTTATGAAACTGTTGCATAATAGGGGGTATTAAAACATCAGTGTGTTTAAAAATCGAGCCGTAGGCGAGATTTTTAATAGTATCAGACGATATATCAAAATGATATAAGTACTATGAATATTGTTCTATAAAAGTAGGTAAATAGAATATACAACATGTCCCAAAATTCAACGATAAGCGGGCACCAGAGGGTTGACCAGCTCATGACTACCCGAGAACAAAAAAAATAAAAAAAATCTAAATTTTTAAGAAGTTACATAAAATAATTGAAATCCTTCAAAATTTTACACCCCTTAAGATATTTTTAATTACCATGACCACAATGTTTCAGATATTTCTGAATTTCTTTTTGTACCGGCAACCTACGTAGCACTGCTATCCACCACAATTGTTAAAAATCCCAGAATGCCTGTAGATTTGACACAAAAATCAATCAAAATTATTTTTCACCCTAAAATTTTGAAAGATTTTTACTTTTGGTCCACTTTCACTCCTGAAATCCTAAGTGGGATGACAGGTGATGGTATGCCACAGACGTACTAGCAGACTGTTGTAGTTGTGGAGAAACGAGGTATAATTTTTAAAAACGTTTTCTTTCCTTCTTTACATACTATCTATCTATCTCTCTCTAACTTCTAAATTTTATTAACTACGGACATGTATCATTCAAATTCGAAGAATTTACAACAAAAAACCACATAGTAAAAGTTATGAAATTTGGTTCTTGTTCAGAAATAGTACGCATTTCTTTTTTTTTGTGGCTAGTTTTCCTAGATTATTATACCATTTTGGAATCTTGGATAGCTGCGTCAATTTTTAAAAAAACTTGCCTTGGTAGTGTCTGTATTTTATTTTTACACCACGATGAGTGAAAGTGGACCAAAAGTAAAAATCTTTCAAAATTTTAGGGTGAAAAATTATTTTGATTGATTTTTGTGTCAAATCTACAGGCATTCTGGGATTTTTAAGGATTGTGGTGGATAGCAGTGCTACTTAGGTTGCCGGTACAAAAAGAAATACAGAAATATCTGAAACATTGTGGTCATGGTAATTAAAAATATCTTAAGGGGTGTAAATTTTTGAAGGATTTCAATTTTTTTATGTAACTTCTTAAAAATTGAGATTAAAAAAAAAAAAAAAAATGTTCTCGAGTAGTCATGAGCTGGTCAACCCTCTGGTGCCCGCTTATCGTTGAATTTTGGGACATGGTGTATATAAAACTTCATACTCTTTGTTCTCAACACTACAAATTGTCGTACTGATTTTTCTATACTACATCCTATAAAATGAATTCTTGACGGAGATGTCAAGAAATTATTTTAGCATATTGATTTTTATAAACGAAATACTTAGATTTTCTGAATAAAAGGCAAGTTACTTATACTTCCTGTTGCTTTTTAATAATTTTTTTAATGATTTTACTGTCATTCTTTCTTTTGGTTTTGAATAAAGTGTAAGCGCAGGAAAGTCAAAAAAATTGCACAGGTCCGACCTCGATGCGCGCCGAAACGCAACTGATTGATGGCAGAGATGACAGAAATCACGAATTTTGTGGTTTTTATCAAATTGTGACCAATATACGTAATATTATAAAAAAATAACAACCGATTTTCGTTGGGTTATTTGCGACCAATATTGTGATGTAAAAATTATTTGAAATAATATCATGTTTTAGAAATAATCTTGTAAACACTTTTTTAAAAGGGGTAACTTTGCGAATTTTTTTTATCGAGCCAACTTCATCCAATCATGTATCGGACAACCGTGCAGAGATTGTCACATCTTCAAGTTTGATATATATTTTTTTCGGGACAAAGAAATAAGAATTTCTATTCAAAAAATTGTAAATACAAATCGGTTTTTGCGGCATTCCTGTAAAATACCCCCTTAATATACAAGACAACCGTGTCAGTCACGGAAAAATATCAAGTAATATACTTATAAAGTCATAAGTTAGGAAGTCGAAAAGGGTAACAGGTGCGTTAGAACCTATTCTCACGCGTTTAAATAGAAAAAACCGGCCAAGTGCGAGTCTGACCATGTGCAGTGTAGGGTTCCGGTGTCAGCACGACTTTTGTATGATGTTTTACTCAAATACGTTTTGTTCCTATAAGGCCAGGTTCCTGAAGGAACAGATCCTACAAGGACAGATTCCTGAAAGAACAGAAATAGTACCATTCATACATACATTTTAGTTGAGATACCGACCTACTCTTTTCTTTATTTAGGTGACCCTAGGGATACACGTTTTTTCTTCAGTTATTACAAGATCTAGAAAAAGAAATTAAGATCGAGTCGAAATCGTAAATAAAATTCTCAAAGATGAGTTCGAAATTTTTGGCGCTTTGCAGAATCTTGCTAATTTGACTGTAAAATAATTAATAAAAGGTACATTTTTTAATTGAAAAATGGAATATCTGTCATTTTATTAATTTAGTATTGTATTTTTGTTTCGTTACATAAAAAATATGAACCTATAAGTTCAAGTAGGTATTCAATGACATTTAAAGATTTTTATTTTCAAGTGTACTTACGTCCTTACAGGAATCTATCCTTTTAGGGATCAGCTGTCCTTGTAGCACTATGTTCTTTCATGACCCTTATAGGCTCTATCGAAATCTCAAGATTTTAGCTGCACGTGTCAAAAATTTTGTTTGCGTGTATGCAGTACCTATATATCGGCAAGAAACGCCATGAATCTTTTCTGAATATAAATTATAATCCTTGAGAAATACAATCCCTATTATGTGAGAACATTTTAGTCTTCGTCAAATGTGAGAGATAAAATCTCCTCCCCATTGGGGTGATATCATGAAAACAAAATATTGCATTAAATATGTACAACTAGGTATGCGAAACACTTTTATAACATCACTGTTGCTACTGTTGCTAGTGATACAGCTGTAACATGTAAACGGATAGACAGAGGAGGACGGCGAAATTATAAGGGTTCCTAGTTGTATATGGAACCCTAAAATAAGGCCAATGTCCCTAAGAGTGGTTTTATTGAAAATCTGTCGGACGAGAGTGGAACAACAAAGCGGCGACGGGGAATGTTGCCAGCGATGAAAAAATACAGCGGGCGGGTCGTGACTTGCAACACTGTGGTTTTCATTTGTCATTTATTTTGATTGTGATAACTGGGTGCGACGTGGAACCATATATTTTAATCGGGACGTTTGGACGTATGGCTGCGTTTGATGACGAGCGCACAGCGGCGACCGTTTGTTGTCAACTATAGCTCTCATCACGGTCAGGACTTGGGGTGGTCCTCGAGAAGGCATAAACCACCCAATAAGGTTACAAAAGAATGTGGCTTTGAAATAGGTCTTTATCTCAATGAATGAAAATCAAATATGTTGTAATACTCACCTTTGCGTTGCTAAATGCGTCCTTGTCAACTAGCTGAGAAGCCAGAACACACACTCACACTATTTGACATTACCTACACATTCGAGTAATATTATGTTTGACCCTGACTCAAGTTTTAGTGCCAATTACTTAGCACGGTCGAAGTAGAGTCGCAATGTGCCTAAACCATAGAAATAATAAGTTGGGCTTCCGCCCAAACAGTCGCTCGCATCAAAACGTGTCGATATCATGGAGATACCTGGTATATATACCTATAATACACAGACCTGCCTTCGCTATAATACTATTTCTATAGTCAACCGGGTTACACGTCACGCGTCACGCACAGGCGCAGTATCAAGACAGTTTTGTTAAAGTCCTAAAATTTTAATAGCCGCTACTTAGTTCTCTTTTATTGAATTTATTCTTATAATTTATGCACATACTCGTACCTTGAAAGATTATTAAAATATTTAATTACTCGAAAATTTGCCCGTGCCTTTTCATCTTTACTTTCCATGGCTTGTAACCTTATGATCAGCTATGTAGAATATATTATTATCTTCTACATACAATTTATGTATATTGTTATTTTTTGTTGCAATATTCTCACTTCTAACGATATCGTGATAATAGATAACTACTCTAACTAAATTCAAAGAGCCTTGAAGTTACAGAGCGTCGCGATGCAAAGTTTCTTGCAAAACGTCTTTTTGTACGTGAGAGCCTGTCTGTCTGCCGTCTACTCTAAAGATGGGGGGAAGCGAATGTTATCGCTCTTCTCATAGCATTTCCCTCACCTGTAAGCGCTACATCCTGCCGTTGATCAACAAAGCTCTGACGATCTACACTAAAGTTGCTTGCTCAAACATGTTCTCCAGAATACTGAGTATGGTCACTAATGTGAGTTTTTGTTCTCATCATTCCACTTGCTCAACGTTGTGACTGGTGACTATGGCAGTTGTCTCTTTACTTCTTACAAGGGCCTTACGGTAGGTAGCAGGTAGACTCTGCGGATGAATCGATCTGATAGAGTGAACCTGTTCACAATCATTTGGCATGCTGCGCCTGCGCTGGAAAGCTTTTTCTGTACCTAGTACATTGTACAGTACATAGATGGTACAGTATCACTTCGCTTTGACTTTAGATACCGAGCAGTGACGGACACCGTCAATGTTATTGTGTAATTGTCAGCACTGCGTAGAACGAGTATAATTGGATTCTTTGTAAGAGTGATTGATAGCTAACCTCATGCCAAACCAGTCTAGAACTGAGCTTTGCAAATATTGCCAGAGCTAAATAAACTTGCTGAGAGCATTTATGCAGTATCTAGCGATATGACACAGGATTTGTAGCCACATCTACAAATCCTGTGTCATATCGCTAGATACACAAACCTACTAATTATACATATATCCAGAGGCCTGTACTCAGATGGCCCGTATCTAAGGCCCTGTATAATAAACGTGACAATGACAGACGACAGGTGATACGTGACAATCGAATGATTTGACAAGTTTTTGTTTAATAAAAATGTTTCGTAAAAATAGTCATTGTCGAAAAACGACAATTTTATAGAATTTTCACGAAAATTTCACTTATGACCCTCTGTATTAAGATAAATCTAATATGATTAAATGTTACATGGTTAATAAAAAAATACCCATAAACAATTGTCATCAAATTAAAAAAAAGTTTAATTGAAGAAAAATTTAATATTTTATGCTGTTTTTTTTTTTCAATCAAATATTGGTCAATTTTTACCCATTTTCATTGCATGTGTCAAATACGTTCGCACACTATCCAGGGACATACTATAGAGCAAACAACCAATTTAAGATTTCCATTAGCCCGCAGCCGAGCGAATAATGTTGCCAAAATGAAAAAAGACGATACATTCGGGTGCTCGTTAAAATGTGAGCCGTGTCACAGTTTAAATAATATTTGTGTGTTGTGGCGCGCATAACGAGCAGTGTTGCCAGCGCAAATCGGCGCTTGCCGCCGGCAACTGCGATGATTGCTTTCGTTGATGTATCATCTGTTTATTGTTTATTTAGCGCGTCTTTTTATCTGGTAGCGGCGCCGAAGAGCCACGCGCGCCTTTTGTTTGTCGCAGCTTTGTTTTCACCAGGATGTTTGAGTGCTGCCAGCGTAGAACTGCGGCTGCACAGCTGTAACTTTGACGGAGAAATTAATATCTTAATATTCCACCAGTGTCTTGTGCACCGAGCACGAATGTTTTGACGTATCGTAACGTTAACGTAATAAATAAACGGTTAACAAAAAAATAAAATACCGGTTAAAAAAAAAAAAACTTACTACCTTTTTAAACCATGAAACAAGTGTGTAGGTACGTTGCATAAAATTGAACAAAAATGAGTAAATTAATTAAATTAATTCAATATATTTCATAATCAAAATACGTTAATCTTACCATAAGTCAAACCATTCGTGCTCAGCCCTCTAGTTGACATTTCATTTAGTAATGTACATTTCCGGTTCACTGTTGTTTCAGATACTTTGATTTTTAATTTAAGATAATGGTTTGGCAGGTAAAAATGTAAAATCACGCCACAATTAACTTTATTTCAAAGAAATATAATCCATTTGATGTTTTAGAGATGTCAAATCATTATCATAAAGTAAAATCAAACTTTAATTTTAAATTATTTTATTGTTCAAATATCGCGGATAAAAGGACCAGCCGGACTAACATGAGCACGGTGACATAATTTTGTCGTTGCAGTATCTCACGCGGAAACAGGCAGGCAGGTTTTAAAGGCATTATCTCAGTTTGTCATGACGACAAAACTCTGTCACGGCGCATGTTAGCTTGGGAGAACAGGTTAACAGGTATTTCTTCTCAAGCGTCGATTTTATCAACAACCAACTGATAAAATGTCAACAATGTATTCGGCACACACATAATTATCTCAATTTCATATCCGCAAGTCGCATATCAGCGCGTGTTTGCGGAGTGTCGCGCGGCGCTGGCGCACGCGATGTCCCGCCCACGCCTCGCCCGCCGCAAATGCGCGCGCCGTGTCTTATGTAAATGCACCATGTCCACTCTTGGCTTTAATTAATCTCTAGCCGCATAAATAAGCCTTGCCTTAGATCGATCCATTGTGAATAAACAATGGCAACTCGATCGGTCTGTCTTTATCATAATTTGAATATATTGATAGTCGGGGTTCGCTCATAAACATGATTGCGTGGCTGATTAAATATTTTGCATATATGTAACATGTTTGCGTTTCCTGAATTTGAATTTATAGGACTGACCGCAATAACTACACGGGCCGAATTAATCCTGCAATTCATAAATATTTCACATTTCATTATCGATCCCATACCGAGATAATTACTAAAAAGGTACGAAAAAGATAGTAATAATTATTTCGACACAAATTATGTGATTCCATCTGCAATCTATCGTTATGCTGGTAGAAACATTGTTGATAGAAATGTATCTATAGGCGATCATAAAATACAGTAATTAACCACGTTCCGATCAACGGACGGTCGAATTAAAACGAATATAACGGGTTTAGGCGCTAAATCATCCTCTGTCAACTGCGTTCTGAGTGTCACGAGCCGTTCAACTTGGTGGCGGTTATTGCACACTAGCTGTAAAATATGAGCCTAATTATCATGAATCGAGAGCCGCACCACTAGAGCGGTGCGAGCCGCGCGATGCGAGCTAATGCGAACAGACCTTAATACCGATGGCTATCTCTGGTGTTACTCGATTTACAATTATTGTTCTCTCTCACTTGTTTCCTATTTACATTAACTTACGACAATACGGTTCTTGAAATCGAACACAAATTAAAATCAATCGACATAACTCTTAAAAGAAAGTCGCGATCTTACCCGTCGGCGACTTTAAAATGTAATCGATGCGCCTCCTACGTACTTACTGCTCGTTTTTGTGATCACGGGGAAATTATTTGTGTCATTAACTCGTATAAAAGCGAAGTAATTAAAAACGCCATAGTAACAAATCAGTCGTCCATATTCATAAAGGTTATATTATGGCGCATTGTATCGGCGGCGCGGCCATCGGTCAGCGCGTCGCCGCCGGCCACTAACAGTGCCTCCAAATTGTTAAAACAAACTGTGGAATAATGCTGCGATATATCTCGCGTGGTGTTTTATCTAAAACAAATAAGTTAAATCATGCGTCGGACGGACGGAGGAGGACGGAGGGACGCGAGTCTGAATGGATATTAAAATGTGAGGGTGGCAGGGGAGCGGAGCAGCGCGGAAAGCAATCAACGAGCGAGGATTTATGAGGCGAGCCGCGGGCGGACCGCGCTGCGCCCGCGCACTACACGCACCCGATTTTGTCAAACGCCCTCGGGACACACGGATTTGGTCATCCGCTTAATAAACAGAAATACCGAGCGATTTACACTGTAAATCAGATAGTGGCTATAGATTTAGACCCCCCGATCCACATGAATAGTGAACGCGCTTATCTGACTCGGGTACGCGACATCTTCATTATCGCCGAGTGTTAAAACTTGTTAATCTGTCACTTAGTTAATTATTATGCGAGGGCCGCAGTTAATTGATTCAGCCGACGACAAAATGTTAATAAGCGGTGATAGCGCTGGTGAAACGGTGCTTCTGTCCGGAGACGCAACGTTTTGAAATGCAAATCGTGCTTTTGGAATATTGGTGTGGATAGCGCTGATAAGAGACGGGACTGACTGAATTAATATACGTGTAACACGCGATTTTGCACTTTGTGTACAGTTGGGTTATCGATAGCCTCAGCTCGACAATGTGCGCGCGCGTCGCGATGCCGCGCCGCGTCTGTGTGCAACCGTCCTTTAATGTAACTAATATATATTTTTATGTTAATGGAGTTTATTTTATACCAGGGACACTCTCAGTTATTACAAGCCAATAGTTGAAATGAAAGTACTACTTAGGTAATCTTATTCCTTTGCTGTAAACTTCTATTTAAATTCAAATTACAAGTAGATTAGTATCAAAGGGAAGATTGTACCTGTGTAAGAAGTAATTAAGAAGAGGAATCTCTTTCAGTGGAATTTGGTATTCCTCTTTCAGCACTACCTAACCTAATCCTGTGCTAATCGGTATATTAGTTTGGTGCTCAATGTGGAACAAAAATTACTGATTGGGCACACCTACGGTGCGGTAACTTTTAGTGATGGTGTTAATAACTAAACAAAACATATTGATAAAAAACAGTTTTCTTATTTATTATATCAGTTTTAATAAATGGTTTGTTATTAAATTTTTACCAACTTTCTTATATGATACAGGTACCTGTATCATATAAGAATTATATCACATAATTATTATTATAAGTAGTGTACCTACGTAAGTTGAGTTGCACGGCGTGCCTATATCTCCAAGACCGAAGCACTTATACTAAGTAGTAGTTCTAGAATTTTTACAGAATGTCATCCAATGAAGCATATCAACGAAGATCAGTAGTATTTTTATTGATCGGATCAATTTAAGTAATCACTTATTAAAAAATTACAATCAATAATGGTTTTTTAGTAGGAATATGATGGTAATTTTACATTCATCACTTTTGGTTTTATTCCATTTTATTATATTGTATTTCACTTGTTCGAAAAAAAATAAAAACAAACTTAGAAAAAATGTAATAATAGCATGTGCAGGTAGGTAGGTACATGTTTTGTGTCTTTTCTCGAAGCCAAAATAATCCACCAAAAAGTCTCAGACTATAGCATTCATTGAAAGTGCATGGATAATAAAGATAAACGTATTTATAAGTATGGACTTTATACAATACTACCTTGTCCAGCAGCGCGACAGACAAGGTTAAGAAAAAACAAAAACGATTCAAACGGTCGCGCGAATATAATTAGGTATCTATATATTAGATACATGTTGTTTAGAAATTGTATTTTAAATCGATAGATGGATACATATTATTAGCGAAACAGTGTCAATTTGTAAAATGACTTGTGAAATAAAATGCAAACCTTGTTAAAAAAGTTTAATACATCAACAAAGTTTAAAGCATCGCTAAGTAGACATTATAGAAAATGTATTGTTAGCGACGGCAACCATTGACTATGAAATTAAAATGGCCACTTCATTGCTACATTAGATGTAACTGTGTAATGAATTCATCCCATCGCATCATGTCAGGAACGGTGGCGGCTTACCTTTCGCCAAATGTACAAAAAACAACGAGAAGAGGTTTAATGTTCGCGTTAAGTGATATGATAGCATGTTGATGGCGTGTTGCATGCGTTTATTTAATTAATTAAATATGAAGGGCTCGCGATTCGTAATGGGGCTGCGGGCCGCCGCTGCCGCCACGACACCGCGCCACCGCGCCGCCTGACGCTCATCGCCGCCTGATAACATTGATGACTTCTATACTTATTATAAAGAAAAAAGTTGTTATGGTTTTTCAATACGTCAGGGTTTCAAACGGTATTATTTTTAACTCCCGACAAAAAAGAGTGGTATTATAAGTGGCATCGTAGTTCCAATCCTGGCATTTTTTTTACGTTGAAAGTTTGTTTTATCGTGTATCATCTTAGCTTTCATGAAAATATGTTCAGGCTTTCAAAAGTTACGTCTCTTTTTCTAGTTGGAGTCAGGAATTTTTGACGGTTAGATTTGTTTGATAAAACACTTCGCGATTGGATAGCATTACAGTGTGTGTAGTAGTGTGGTATATGAAACCGAACGAGTACTTGTGTGGGAACGAGGGAAAGGAAAAGGGAGGATCCTTCGACCAGGCGAAATGATACTGCCTGTGCGGACCGAAGCCCGATGGTTGATGTTGGACAGTTGTATATCTCTCAGAGGCCCAATTCTCGTAATTAAAAATGTTCAAAATATAGTTCGGATATCATTCCGATCTACTACCAATGTCATAAATGTCACAAATGGTATTCACCTACCACCTACCCTAACAAACAACGTCAAACGTGACATTATATTGTAATGAGATCAAAAGTTGAATAAAAGGCAAATCGGTAGATATTCTGCTAACATTTTGAACTGACACAGATAATAAAATTGATACTCTCGTCTATACACAAACGTCAAAAATGAGATTGAAATGAGTTTGTAAGAAGATTGAATCCAAATCATACTGGAATTGGACTGAACTTTAAGAGGAGTAGAATACATGACTTTTTGTCAGTTCATAATATAATCTCAGTTCGGTCAACTTTCAGTCATATTATAAATTAATTACGAGAATTGGGCTTCTGATAGTCTTTTTACTTGCGTGATTGAGGCTTCGTAATCCGATTGGTCGAATTCGTACTTATTGTATACGCACATTGTAGTTAGCTTGCTACGTTTCTACGTAATTACTTATGATAGTGCCAGATGTCGCTATACATACTTTATTAGTTATAAATATTATAGATAAATAACTGACATGCCTATTAGGAGTAAGTTATGATTGACTAACTGTTTGTTATTTCTTAATTAAGTATTAGTTGTCTACGAGGAAATATTAATCTTTTCTCCCACTTGCTCGGAAACTGTTTCATTATATATTTAAAATAATACTTTAATCGCCTCTTTTCGATACGGAACGAAATCTAACGAAATTAAGAAGCCAGCAATTTCCAACACGACAATAAAAAAAAATAGCTCAGACAGTTTTCTTTTTTTAATTATTTTTGTAGTATTAGCGATGTCTAATATAAATTAGTTGTTTTTAGGTACACGTTTTTTTTTTAATGTGAATGCGCATTTTTTTTTGTGTTTCAAAATTATCTAAGACCGAGCGCAATCGGAATGGCGGGAATGAAAATTAAATATTGTATTGTGGAAGGATTTTTATGTTCCTTGAATTCATTTATTTATTATTTCCACGCAAATTAGAGAAAAGTACTGTACAAGTCTCGGCCGTAATAGTAATTAACGTTCTAGTTTAGTTAAAAAGGACTCGGCTGGCGCCTTGTTTCTTTTATATTTCTTTTATATTCACTTCAAAAGTACTCGGTTTAAAAGTACACAATATGACTCAGCCATCGAATGCTTTGTTTCAGCCTGGACAGTAATGAATTATTTTGATTTGAGAATCTGTCCGTATCGGCAAGCTGCGATTACGTAAGTTGTGGTGCAATAACGCGCTACGTATACGCGTAGGTAGCTAGTGCTACGAACGTAGCCGCGCGCCTACGCGCTTCGCTTTCCCGGCAACCGGTAATTTATTAATTGTACCGAAAATTATATTATTTATCTACCAACTTGTTCATTCTTGAATTTTTAAACACTAGTCCTCGCTGAAAATCCCAGATTTTTATGTAGTATGTTAATTTTCTTTTCTGAATATCTCACACGTGCGTAAATGTGCGATAAAGATCGCTAACGTGACCCTTTGTACTTCATAAAAATCCGACTTAACCGCTCGGCTAAGCTATCGTGTAAGTTTCTATGTTATATACCTAAATAAATTATTTATTTTGTAAATTAATATTATACTAGTCGTCGAAATTCAACCATAATTTTACTTTTCTGCACTCCTTCTCCATATAAACTTTAATTATGCCAAATCTCACACTCGTCCGTGCGCGCAATATGCTTATAAGGGGTACAAAGCTTTCCCTTCACGTATTAATGGACAGTTAGGTATAGATAAGTACATTGGCATGAATTAAGTTTCAGTGAAAATGTTATTTAATGTCACTTTTAAATTAACCAAGGTGGTTTGCCACCTTGCACACCGTGGCCGCACGATGCCCAATGACGATCTTAATGTCAGACCGCTCGTAAACCATGCCGACAAGATTACAACACAAACAATTATTATTAAAGTATAAACTATAATGACCCATAAACTGTGTTGGGCATAAATAAGACCTCGGTTGAACTTCACCCATATAGTGCAACGACCACACGTTGGGCGCCAAGGTGCGCACTCGCCACTGCACCGTCGACATGATCGTTAGCAATAAAATTTGCAGCAAGTAAAACATAATTGAACTGGCACAGTGCGCATGCGGTGGCCTTTTGGCGCGCTAACATAATCTGTTATTAATTCATTTGTTAATAGCATGCACACGCGGTGGTGCGGCGGCGCGGGCGGCGGCGTTGCTGCGGCGGCGCTCTGCGTGAACATTACATTTGCTACGCGACCGTCATCTTTTTGTGTTGCGTGCTGTGTATGCTTTGCGAAATTATAGTAATCGTCGATACTTCAATGACACCGACAAGGTCTCGCTAACATGTACAAGAAGATACATATTGGCTTAACATAATATGCCGTTAACGTTTTAGAAACTTTCACAATTTTTCCGAAAACTAAAGCCAACAATAGATCGTTATTGGCTTGAGCAGAGGGCACTTTGAAGATTCTCTACAGTTTTAATTGGCGATGTTAATTAAAATTCCAAATGTAAAAGGTCACTAAAATATTTTAGCAATTATTTTTGTGTTCTTTTTTTAACGAATATTAAATACCTAGTCAGTAATTTTCTATATTAATATTCACCGGCTAATAGCTGTCGAACGTTAAATTATGGTCCTTTGATCCAACTTATGTCTGTTGTTTCCCCAGAAACTTTATCTTGTTTTTGGATTGTCCTGTCTCCATATTTTACGCATGCTAACTTGTACACGCTAGCCCAGTTCCCATTGTCAGTGTCATCTTACCCACCTCTTATGTGTGTGTCGTGCTGGCCAACGATCAGCGTTTGTCCGCCAGCGTGACGTATGCGTTTGCGCAGGAGTTTCGGCGCCAAGTGCTCCAAGTGCTGCCGCGGCATCTCCTCGTCGGACTGGGTGCGGAAGGCGCGCGAGCAGGTCTACCACCTGGCGTGCTTCGCCTGCGACGCCTGCGGGCGCCAGCTGTCCACAGGCGAACAGTTCGCCCTCCATGAAGACAGGGTGCTCTGCAAGCCGCATTATCTCGAGACGCTCGATGGGGGCTCAATTTCGTCTGATGGTGAGTTGTCTTTGACTATTGATTAGAATTCTTCACTTTTGGTTTTCCACTTAAGTGATTTAACTGCTTTTTAAAGCTTTATAAAAGGGATTCTCTCTGGTCTTTTCAGTCACGAACCAGTGAAAATTAACGTAAACTTTTTAACCTTAGTACTTAAAGCAGCCTTAAGGCAGTCCCCTTTTGTTAGTGTTACGTATCCAATATGTGCAAAAACGATCTGAACCACAGACGGATGCGACTCAGAAGGTTACCACAAGAGCAAGGCGAAGCGCGTGCGCACGACCTTCACGGAGGAGCAGCTCCAGGTGCTGCAGGCGAACTTCCAGCTGGACTCCAACCCCGACGGCCAGGACTTGGAGCGGATCGCGCAGGTCACCGGTCTCAGCAAGAGGGTGACGCAGGTCTGGTTCCAGAACAGCCGCGCCAGGCAGAAGAAGCACCAGCACACCGGCAAGGGCAAGCAAAGCCAATGTTAGTATATCCAAGGCTGGGTGGTAGGCAGGGTGTGTTCCTACTATGACATCACAAACAAGAGCAACATCCAAAATTAATCCAAAGTTTGGTTCTTTGCGAAGCAATTCAATATTATTTTTAAACTTGGATGGAGTACGGTGTCTGGAATAGAAGCACATCTTTTCCTATAGGTACACATCAACTTTGCTTGTAAGCACCATTGGCGAAGTTCTCAAATTTTACGTATTGCTTAGCGACTGTGAGCTCCGCGAATCGTTTCGACGGAACATTGTTATTTTCTCTGTGTTTACGTGTGTTGTGTGTTACACAGTGGTGTCGCGGGACGCAGACCCGGCGGGGTTTGGCCGGCCCATCAACCTGCACCTCACCTACTCCTTCCAGAACAAACCACCTTTTGTACCGATAGGTAAGAAGGAACATTACTACAATATCTTGTAAGTTACATAGTGGACACATCCCAGAAGACGGATAAACCGCGGAATAGTAGCTGGTATGCGTCGTGCTGTCTCTGTCACGTTACATTGATGTCTGTTAAAGAGCGCCTTTAAGTTAAGTCGATTTTGAGTATTCGGTGGGAACTCTCCTGGGAGACCATTTAGCGCACTAGCTTTACCAATAATTGACATTGTGTCATTTATTCAATAATAATTTATTTGCATAAAATGGGGTACCTACACAAGATGGCCGCTTGGTTATATAAGCACATCTTTGATATTATAGATTGCACCATATTACAATACCACGCAAAGCACATTACACAGTATTCTGTTAAAACAAATATTTAAAAATTAAGTACACATTGAATTAATTCACTTATGTGTATGTTTATTAATTTGATTACACGTTAGCCAGGTAAACATTGTATTAATACACATACAATAAAATGCAAATGAGGTTACAATGCATTTCTAAATTACCTAATGGAAATGAGAGTCGATATTTTTTGAGAAATTTATTATCAAAACAGGATTCAGAGTAAAGTTATATTCTCAGGTAACATGCACATTGCACAAGTAGCTACGTCTGAATGATTATATATATTATATACAATATTATATTATATAGGTACAACGTGTATTAG
The DNA here is from genome assembly GCA_932294325.1 of Allophyes oxyacanthae. Lineage (NCBI taxonomy): Eukaryota > Metazoa > Arthropoda > Insecta > Lepidoptera > Noctuidae > Allophyes > Allophyes oxyacanthae. The sequence goes on from OW028609.1 coordinate 450,065, forward strand.
AAATACGTGGTCATATTTAAGGGTGTGGATCAGACCATCAAACTGAACAACTTTCTCTATGGGACCAACATCGTAATCGCGAAAACATTCTGAGCTGTTCCCTACAAAACTTCAATACCTACTTGACCAAACATAGGTTGGTTTCAAACTATATTTATTTATTTTAACGTTTCCCGGGACTAGAAAGGTAGCAGTAGCACCTTGTATAATATATTGCCTCACAGCCGTACTTAGCTATAGCGACAGCTTCATTTAAACGAGTAGTCAGTCAGCGATTGGTATTTAGGCTGAAAAACGTTTCTTCAGTAGTTTCACAAACGCTGTCAGCCAGAGCCCAGCCGTAGCTTAGTCCCTGCCGCGCTACAGATCAAGAGCTATGTACGGTATAGTGGCCGATGTATCCACAAACTTGTAACAAACAGTTCATATTAGAACTGTGTTATTACTATTATCTATAGGTTAGGTATCGTCTAGACTGCAACCCCACAACCGACTCAGTAACTTCAAATATAAGTAAATTTATTCCTACTTACGCTTACATGCTACTAATTCATATATTATAAATAATAACGATCACATGCTTGCTGATAATCATGGCATGTTGTGTCGTGGTATCGACAATGCTACGTCTTGCATTACTTGACTCGGGATCTAAGCTCCGCTGAACACCATTATAAAATTGCCCATAATACTTTCATACTTAAATCTTTGATTGTATGAACTGAATGTATCGCATATTATACTGGCATACATTATAAAATATCATGTTACAACATATGTATTATCTCTATGGTTACAACGCATCTCAATCAATATACTCGTACACAAGCTGGTGGTCTGTAGGGGATGGAGGATAGACTTTGCGCAGCTTCTTCTCAGCGAGGGTGTGTAGTGTGTAGGTTAGGTAATTTTAACAACAGTATCGACGACGAAGTGACAAAACAGTGTATCTGCCAAAACTCAATTTTCCAGGAAACGAAAAAAACATTTTGTTCTTTAGAATTTAATGTATGAAAAATGAGATAATACTCGATATAAAAAAATTAGGAAATAAGTTAGTTGTTCTTGTCAGCTAATGCAAACGATTATTTAAAGTCTATCTACGTAAAAAGCTTAAAACGGTCATAATTATGAAGCTGAAATATCAGTTAGTTCTTGTCACTTCATCGTCGATAATTGTCTTTCCTTTTACAATGTTTCTATTTTTACTTTTAGACGGGTTGTTTTTTATTCCAAGTTACATCAGTGTCCCACCTGTATAATCCAATCCATCCAAGCTTGCTTCTTCAGGTCATAATTATATACTCAGTTGATCTTTGTTACAGATGGAACCTCTTTCACGGATTCCTCAATGGATGAGCTGTCGGAGGACTCGTCGATCCACTGCATGCAGAGCGAAGTGTGAGCGATGGAAACACACGGAGCCATGGTTCAACGACAACCGCGCCGTCACGCGCACTCCTTCGTAAAGGAAACTATCTTTAAAACTAATTTATATTGCCAATTTGCCATGGATAACACGTTAAATTATTTGGCCAGTAAGTAACAAGAATCATGGCGTATGGCTAACTATACACAATGTTTCAGTTACAGTGAATGGTTGGACCCTCTACTGAAATTTGCTTAGTAACTGCGATTAGCGTCATTTATATAAATGTTAATAAACTCATAGCCGCGACTTGTAAATTCCCGCGAATTCTAATAACCATAATATTCTAATATTTGGTATAATATATGGTATAATGTATTTGTATTACAAAATATCAGGACTAGTGAAGTAAAGTAGTAAGTACGTAGGTATACTATAGATACTTAACTTTCAAATGTTAACTTATTAAGAACCTCTAACCGAATATTTAATATTTATTGTAAAAAGTCATGAGTATTTATTTACTTATTTATTTCTAGTAACTGTGATACGTTCTCTGTCGTAACTGTTCTCGGCCTGTTTAAATTTCATAAAATTATATCTACTTAAATATTTAATTAATATAAACTTTATATGCAATTTTATACTTCTTTAGAATAGTATAGTTTAGTGCCAAAACGTACCGACGACGAAGAAGTAGATGAAGGTGCATTTCGATAGGATTTGAGATAGTGTAACCGTATTTATTTAGACATGACTATCATTAAAAATATGTAACACTTAATTTCATAATTAACTCTACATGTAAACCTAACCCTTGGATCAATCTGCAATCATGTGAAACATGACTAAATATGTTTTGTGTATTTTAAAGTTCTGTACACTTTGAGGAGACAAATTGAACAAATTGATGCACATAATTAATGCGGATCAAATAAATCCAGTAGGTACAATTATTACACAGTCACTTCATACTTCGTTTGAAAACTGAATAATATATAGAAATGTTATACTTGCATGTCTGTAATCATAATATGTATTGTAAAAAGTAACATTATAAGTTATCTCGGCAATTCTAATTCTTATATTATGTCAATTACATTGCTGTAGTCTATTGAAGAATATTAGATTTTGTCCAGTTTTGTAAATAAAACGACTTAATGTACTTAACTTTTGTAAATAGGGCGTGGGAACATGAGGAGCTAGTGGTAATTACGATGTCTTGCAGCCGGTTACAGAACCGTCGCGAGCCCGTACAGACCGCGCGCTCCCTATGTTTCCACACTGTAGGATATATTAATTTATGATGGTAGATGTTAAGTGACCTGTAGTGCGTCATCTCGTCAGTTTATTATAACTAAGTAGTTGCTACAAGTACTAGGTACTTAAGTTTATTCTGTACAAATTTTTAAATATATTATGTTGGTTAATATTACTCATTTTACTATACCCACTTCCATAATTAATATCAGGTGAAAAGCCAGCAGCCAGAGCTGCGAGTTTTATATTGTCTCTAATTGTTTACATCAGGACATCAAACTGAACAACTTTCTGTATTGGACCAACAAAGTAATCGCGAAAAAATAATCAACTGTCAAAACATCAATAACAACTTGATATCAATCCACTTGGAACCGTGCACCTAGAATCACGACGTTTTGAAAGTGCTTGCAAAGGCCCAGTTGAAATAAAAACCTTCGACTTTTGCCTTTGAATAGTACTCGACAACAGTAATGGAATGTTTATTTATTTAATGCTTTTCATACAAATATGTACAAAGGCGGTCTTAATGCCGTAGGCATTCTCTGCCAGACAACCTTAGGGTGATGCAGAGACAAAAACATGGTAGATGCACTAGTCATTATTATTAGGTGAGGATAATAATATGGAACAGCTCAATATATTTTCGCAATTACGATGTTAGTCCCATAGAGAAAGTTGTTCAGTTTGATGGCCTCACCCCCACGCATTTCTGATCTCTATCATACAATATCTTCAGATGAAATGAATAATATTCAGAGGAACCGCTAGGGATTTAATAACGTTTAAGAAGAGAAGTTTAATAACGAAATATTTATTTCAACTATATCATACGCCTAACTTATAAACTTATTCGAAAATACAACACAATGTAAAATATAAATTATTAACACAATACATAATGTATACTTTAATACACATTCTGTTTATTATTCGAGGATTAAAATTATCGTCTATTATTAAATACAACGGAAGGCAATATATTTTAACTTAATGTTCTAAATGTATGTATTTATAATTATATATGAACTAGTAGACATAATAGACCAGACTTATAACAATTCATTAATAATTAATATTTAAATAAGAAAACAATACGCTTTCTCAAAATCTGTTCATATTTTAAACACTTTCCTTTTCACTCTTTCTCAATGATTTTTATATCATAAACGTCATTTCAATGGCTAACGTCACAACGTACAATAGAATCCGTCGGCACATGCCGGTTGGTCCAGCCAAGCCGCAATACACTCAGACCCTGTTGAATCCGGAACAGCAGTCAGTTCCTAGCCCTGACTGCGCGAGGTCTATACCGCACAACAAGAAGATTAGGAAGGTCCACTCCTGACAACCAGCGCCATGGAGCTCAGGAGAACAGTCGCTACGGTACTCCTGAAACTAGACAGTCTCAAGCCACTGCAGGGCTGAGCTGCACGCGTTCTGTTGGGTCTTACATCTACACCTGTGATACCGCACGCTGTGCGGAGTGGAGCCCTCTACCTATCTGTGTCGCTCGTCTATTATAGCTTCTCCATGGCATTGAGGAGCAAGTTCATCTCCTGGTGCACCTCGCGCAGTAGGTCCTTCATCTGACGCGGCGAGTCCAGGATGTCCACGCTCTGTGTGTAAGGGTTGTATCTCACGCCGAAGTCACGGGGGATCTTTTGCGCGAATTTACTGTAATTTACAAAACATGTTATTACTTAGTACAATTTTAGGCTAAAGAAACGTAAATACTGTTCGTAGGACAAAAAGGTTTTAAAATAAGGACCTCTTGACATTGATCCTGTTGGTTAAAAAGCCACCATACCTAAAGCATACCAAGGTAGATCCTTATCTAGCTTAGCTTGCCATGCACTTTATTTTCCGTAGATATTATTTATAAACCGCTTCAAAAAATGAAGCTATATGAGTCACAACAGCTTAAACCTACTGAACCTGTCATCATAATGATGATGAATTATCTCGGGCATTAGATCATCATTTTGATGACATTTTATCTAATGTTAAATATACAAGACAGTAAAGTTACTCACATCATCCTATCCTTAGCATCTTCGAAGCTGTTCGCGACGAAGTAGACGGGCTGGTACTCGGTGATAGGGTACTTAGTGGCGCCGGTGGTCTCCGGGTCGAACTCACGCAGATCTGGTTTATCGGAGAGGCAGTACTGCAGCTCGCCGAACGAGGATAGGAGGCCAGCGCCGAAAGCCTTCAGCTTGCCCTCTTGCCGGCAGAGACCGAACTCCACAGTGAACCAGAAGCACTGGAAAACGGACATTGTTACCACAACATTGCTCAAAGAGATTGCTGTTATAAATGGATTCGTAAACAGTGCATGACTTCCACTTGATGTAAGTATTATGGTAATGCACAAAAAGTGATCAAGTATGACTTTTATTGACCCAGTTAACATTAACTTTCGCTTCAAAGTCGATTTTAAAAAGCTGTATAAAAAAGGTTCCCCTAATCCATGGGACCTTTTAACTGGGTAGCAAAATACCTAAGTTTCCCAACATTCCTGGACATTTTAATTATCTACTATTCTACTCACGGTAGCAAGCTTCTCGATATAATCGTCAGGAGCTCCGAGGGACGCGAGTCCGATCTCCTGCGAGAACTGTGCGAAGGCCGGGTCTGCGAACAGCGGCGCGTGGCCCAGCAGCTCGTGGCACACGTCGGGCTCCGGGGTGTAGAGCGGTCGCGAGTGGTGCCTGATGTACTGCGTGCTGTGGAACACGCGGAACGCCAGCCCCGCCAGGAAGTCGCGTGATGACAGCAGGCCTGCTACGGGCCGGAGAGTGAAGCCTGTGCAGTCTGGAATTGAGAGGTGGTTGGTTACTCGAGCAGTATAAATAAAAGGTGCATCAAAGAAGTCTTATTTCTAGTTTCTACTGTATTGTGTAATGTAATGAATTCCTTTGCGGGTTGTTTTATATAAATAAAATTATACAATAACAGGTAAATACCTTTTAGGAAGTTGGACACATCCTCCAACTGCGGAATATTATCCTCCCTATATCCACAATTTTCAATGAGCAAGGGGAACACGTGGTTATGTTCTTTGCAGGCGTGGGTCGGGTACAGCTCCGTGAGCTTCCTGAACACCGCTCCCCAAGTGGCGATCTCCTCCTTGGTGTAGTCCACGTGGGGCAGGGGCTGGCCGTACTTGTAGTTGTACGCGATGTCGGCGAAGTACTTGCGCCGCGCGCGGTACTCGGAGTCCGTGAAGCCGGGGTGGTCACTGTCCAGCTCCGCTCCGTACGACAGAATCTGGTTCGCGAACCTGTCCAAGTCACGGATACGTCGCGGGAACCAGGGCACCGCATCTGTGGATGAGAAGATGATATTGTTTAACTTCTGGTCTTGGAAAATTGTGTTTTAAAAAAGTAATAAGTATAATGTTATGGAACCGTGTTAAAATTCTTTGAGCGCGACTATGACACTTTTCAGGATCACACAACATGGAATTTTTGCAGTTATTATAAAATATGATGGATACGTTATTAACTGACTGAATACGGAAGGCGGGAAGGCGTAGAACCGAGTTTTAAAGTTGAATGAATACTTACATCTGTTATCCTTATAGTTCCTAGAAATTATATTCAAGTAGCCGACATTATTCTTGAGCTCATCGAGGGCAGCTCCGAAGTCTCCAGCACCATGCTCACATTCCACCATGAACTCATACCCTGGCCTTCTGGCCGAAGAGCGTGACTCGATGTGGATGAGGTTGACGCCGTATGAAGAGAAGACGCTGAGGAACTTAGCGAGGGCCCCAGCCTCGTCGGGCGTTGCGGGGGAGAACAGCAGCCAGGTGGACTTGCTGGAGTCGCGACCCTCGCGAATGTAGTTGCCGCCTTCCATCAGTTTTGGCTGAAAATTTATGTTTTGATACATTCATAGTATTGTATTTTGTGTACATTGTAAAAAGTGTAATTTTCATATGCAACTAAAAGACATGTTGCAGTGACTATGTGAACTGCTAGCTCTCGTTTCTAAAATGTATAGAAATTTTGAATAACATGTTCATTAGGTACAAGTTCAAAACAGTACACAATGAGCAACTAATCAATTGCGTAGATATTTGTAAGGCATTCATACATGATCATTTGAGTAGTCTTGCGTCATAGAGCGGTCGATACAGTGATAACCGGCGGCCCATTTTGCCACATTCAGGTTGAATTAGCGCGATAACCCCGGGGTGGCGACTCGGGACCCGTCACGTACACATGCTCCAAACCTAAACGTAACTATCGACGCCAGCTGAAGACAACGCGACTGCTGTGCACCGCGTGCACCCATGTGTGTGTGCCAATCATCATTGATCTTTGTGTGCGTGTCATGAGTTGCCTGTATGCCATCTAGTGTTTACGATCATAACGTTAGTGATCAAAGACGCCACTTTCAGACAGTTTCAAACACTATAACATACTATGGCAACTTTATTTCAATTTATAAACAAAAATTCCGACGATGTTTTCTATTCTATCTTTATAATAAAGAATTGTGAAGCCAGTTCAGTAAAGCAAATAATAAACCGCATCATAAAATGTTAAATGAAAACGAATTATCATTTATGTTTATTAAAATTTAATTACGGATATAAAAAAAGGTGTCTTATCAAGTTTTATGTTATTTATACTGCCTCGTACTGCGATGTATAAGTTAATAGTTTAGATAACCCCGGTTTATGGACGACACGTGATGATGTTGGTATTTGGTAGGTAGTTAAACCAAAATATAGAAAATTAATAAAATTATCCCCAAAATTTGATATAGGTACGTCCCAAATTGATATTCTTACGTAACGATAGTAATATGAAGACAGAATATAACTTATACTTAGCCTGGCAATGTTATAATGTTACAAAGAATATGTCTACTAATTATTATTAAATTAAAAAATTACTGCTGTCTTGGGGGCTTGAATCCGGATATGACGTCTGATAGAAGAGAATGGAAGGAAACGACATATCGCATCGACCACAAATAAAATGGGATAAGGGCAGGAGAATGATGATGTCTTGTCTACATATTATCAAGGTCTACATTTCCAGTATAATGTGACGTCGCATTGTACACGCTTTCCGTAAAGTGAGAGGTCTGCTTATACTGAAAGTGTAAAGCTTGATATGTAGGCGTGCGTATAAAAATACATCTCGATCCACAATGGAATGAACAATGAACATGGTTAAAATAAAAAATTGTGCGAGAACAATAAAAACAATCACTTTGGTAATAACTCAATAAATTAACTTTTAATGTTAATTTAGTCAAAAACTAAGACGTATTAAAAATATTCTAAAAGATAACTTTATTGTGGAGATATTTGGAATGGAGGAGAAGCCTCTGTGTACCGCGTATTTATGTGAGTAACATTTAAAATAGGTATATAGTAGGTAGGATCATTCTTACAATCATAATATATAAACTAAAATATGCACACTGATTAATTATTGTTAAATAAATAAAACATAAAATAAAATATACAAATATAAAACTGAGCACCTATAGGCGTCAAAGTACTCCTCCTCATCGCTGTCAATTGGTAGCGTGCCCAAAAGACTGGCAGCATTGCCACGTTGAATGGCAATGCTTATTCTTTGACCAAAGAATATATAATATATATAATAGTAGTTATAAAGTATATAGAAATAAATAGTTTGAAATTATAATGTTTAAGATAGGTACATAATGTTTTGGTCACTTGGGTCAACTTTATTACGGATTTTCCTTTACCTAAACCAGCGTAACAGGAAAATAATCATGTTTAGAAAAACGTTCAATTATGAATGTATTATGATTAATTATAAAATTGCATATAATTGAGTTTAAACATCGCATCGTGACGAGTATATATTATTACGTATGTTTATGGCTGCCTCATAATAATAACTAATAAACTAAAATATTAAAGTTTAGATGTAAAGCAAATGCTTGTGTATTATTTTATATAGGTATTATTATTGAATGCCTTCGACTGTTTAGTACCTTTACCTAAAGTATAATTTATCCTGGATTATAACGACGAAGAACTTGTGACGTAGGCATCCTAGTTAATGATTGTAGAGTATGTAAAGATCCATGTAGATTTTGTTTGATGAGTATCGGACTATACACGGACGATATTGTTGTTGTTATTCTGTAGATTTTACCGATAAATAGGCAAGTATCGAGATGTATGTATGTATAATTATTCATAACATGTTGATGATCGATGATGTAATATAAGCGATGTTATTGCACAAACATAAATACTTCGACGATGTTATATTAGTGCGACGATCAATTATTGATTAATACATAGTAATAAAAATTACTAAACAATTTATAGAGTATAATTGTTAGCCTACATTAGGTAATTATCTTGCAGCCAAACTACTTCAAATTGGTTTAAAACTGGTTGTTGGAGCGTGTTGGTTCACATACCTTGGCATAATTATGAATTTTTTATTAATTAATTCTTATTTTTTGTTAGCTGTTAATTTAAACTTGCGTTCAGTGATATTCCCTGGGTTATTTTCTCACAAAAATAACTAAAGCAGTTATTCCTATCAAACTTGGACTTAACCAAATACTAGTAGACATTATAATAAACAAAACAACATAAACAAGTGAGTTGTTATTCTCCACTCAACCGTCCATGGTATCGTTATCGTTAGTTAAGATAACGTAAAGTTAGAAGATCGATTAATTTAATAGAGACGAGTCGGTAGCATGCACATACCATTGATATCGAATCTATGTACATGTACAATACTTGTGCTCATACGAATTTACATCCGTTGATTATTGATGCTCTCGTAAGTAATTATGTTTTTGGAAGAAATACTTATTAGGTATTATATGTGTGGGTATCAAATGAAGATGAATACAATACAATATAATTGGTTGCTCACCAGAAAGAGAAGACACAAGAGATAAACTAATTAATAGATATTTCAAAAAGAACCTGATAAAATGTGATATTGTAGTATAAGTAAGTATATGTAAAGTATGATACAAGACTGATATGTGGTCAAAAACTGAATGGGGCAAACATGCAGTTACTTATCAAGAACCATGGCAGAGGTATTAAGTATATTAATAGCAATTTATGCTTTTGGAAGGTCCTAACAAAACTGACGAGCAGTTCCGACAAAATCCTACCTGTTGATATGAATTTATCTAGCTGCAAACAGTCGCGCCGCAAACTAAAGATATTGTATTGAGTCTACTTTATTCGTCGAGTTTTGTTTTTACTTGTGTTTAATTGTCTAGTTAATACCGTTTTCTTGTCGCAAATAATTGAATCACCACACTGCAGTGGCACAAATACAGTTTGGATAGAAGGGAACACAATTTCGCCATTTAGGAACCTATGTTCATTAACATTGCCAATGGGACGAACATTTACATTAATTATTTCGCTGATGCAAAACTACTATTCATTTGCAGTCCATGGTGTATCAACTGGATTACTACAATATAAATTCATAAGTTAACGTATATTTCGCAAGCTTGGATATAATTGAACATACATGAATCACGTAGGTTTTTTTAAACAAAAACACTGAAATTCAGTGACAAACTAACATTTTTGAACAAATGATTATGTTGAAACTTTCAGCAAAGATTGAACTTTAAAAAGTCTTTTATTTCCAAAATCAAATGATATTTCATCACTGACCTTGTCGGGTGGTGATGAGGAGAGCTTCACCTCCTCGCTGTCTGGTCGTATGCTCATCATCTTGCAGCACAACAAATAGCCGGTGCGACACTAGGGACGACGCTAACGCTGTGCGTGTAAACAAACGCGAGCGCCGCGCGCGCAGCTTTTATGAGGAGTGCCTGACGTCACCACATGCGCCACTGGCCGGCTGTGGATGTGGCATTGTATGATACTAGTTGGTGACATTACCATTACCGATGTTTAATTAACTAATTACGTAGATAAGTGCACGCTTTCACCAAAAGTTCCGAAATTGAAAGTGGCCAATAAGAGCTCCTGATTCTGCCGATCCTGCATGTATACCGCCTTACTTCCTCACAGCTACGCACGTTTCCGCACAGCATTGCACGCAGATGTCGCGCGACCCGTTATTATAACTAGTGTTGCAAAGAAAAGTGTATTCGGCCTATGGCTGAATAGGTACCGAATATTCGGCTAAATTATTTCGCAGGGAGATTTTATATAGTTTAGTCTGGCACATTTATAGTTCTTCTTGTGTCTTACACATAACACGATAGCAGTAGGTAATTCCTTTAAAAAATTAAACAGCACGGGGTGTACTTATAAATCGTAATATAATAATTAAATATAAATGACAGCACATTAATTAAAATAACATGTCATACTTAATAGGCTGCCATTTGTGGTAGAATAAGATTGTTGTTTCTCCAGTAAAATCTGTAAAACCAGCCTGTTTGGTTTTCTTTCGACATTTACGATTTATTTTATTAATAGGTGTGACGGAATTTTTATGAAGGCAATAACTACAATAGATGCACAAAAATATTGTCATCCAAACAAGTTTGTCGTTGTATGTCTGTGTGCTACCTAACATATTGTGATTGGTTCTCTAATTGAATGCGCTTTAACAGTTGCCGCTTAATTGTCTAATGCACGTTACGACAAGTTTATTTTAATTTACTTAACGTTAACTTTCACAGTTTTAGCATACTCAAAGGTTTTAGCAAAATAGCAAGTTTCTTACAATATATTGATATAGGTGTCCGGTATTCGGTTGAATAGTGAATACAAGTAATCGTATTATGAAAAAAGTGGTTGAATAGGACGAACTCCGATTAGTTCCCGAAAATTCGTTGTAACTCAATAATCACTGCTATATAAAGATGTCTCATTGCGCTGCTACGCATATAATCGGCAGGATTAGGCGCGTAGGCGTGCGGCTACGCCGTATTTAAATCACCCAATGCGTCGATGAACGCCAAAATGTATCTATTGTATTGTTTTATAATATAAATTTATCGAGATAATTTTACAACTGATGTAATATGTAACGCTAGGCTAATGCACATCGATGCTGTTTTTATAAAATATAATACCGCTATGTGTAAAATACTTATTCAGTCGCGTCTGGTTAGACTGGAAGTCGGTGCTAATATAGATAGGAAAAGGCTACGCAGATATAATATACCTATAATTCAAACATACGAGTAGGTACCGGAAAAAATTACTGGTTTTATCATTCGCTGGAGTATGTACCTACATACCTACTTATACCACCTTATACATATATATTTATCAGGTTAATTTAGCGATTAATAAGAGAATGCGACTTCTCTATTAAATAATTATTACGAAAGCCAGTTTTGTATATATTGCCTAAAGTGTTAGCGGAGTTGCATTGCACCACCGTGTATTGAAGGAGTCATCATTGAGACTAGGGTACTCTAGAATACGAAGAGAAGCAATAATACCCACACGTGTTCTATTTCTTATCTTTTGTTTGTTGAACTGCATTATAAACGGGAATGCCGCATCCAAACGCGATTTGTGAGCTAACTCCGTTTGATACAGAAACGTGTTTGATAAAAAGTTCGTCTATGCAACATGGCGGAGTTGTTGCGTTCGATACTTTTTTATTATTTCACTCGTCCCACGAAGGTCGGACTGGTTTTTATAAGTTAGCATTACGACGCTATTGCTCGCGATAATTATTTATTGGATCAAAATACCCGTTTAATGTCAAACATGTTGTTTTTAGTTTGGTTAGGAATTTATTAAATGCTGTATTAAGTACCAGTTTACTGGACACTAATGCGCGCAAATATGTTGTTGAAACAGAAAAAAATATTCAATTTCACAATGTTAAGTGGAAGCCAAATTGAAAATAAAACGTTTTTTATCTGTTTATTATGGAAACACATAGTAGGTACGTCTGCTGACTTCTTCCCGTAAGAATAAAGTATGCAATAAACGGTCAAAGTTGTATGGCCGAAGCGATGGCGCATACCAGTTCATTAATAAAGTGCAATGCTATCGAAATCATTCGCTCGGAGGCCAAAGGCGCAGGCGCCAGATAATAGCTCTCTGTTCAATGATATGCTATTTCTATTGTACAGACTCAAATTAATTACCGTTTTTAATGATTTTATTTACTTGTTTATGTATTTTAAACTTATTGCTATCCTTATTGTTATTGCTGTAAGTATAACAAAATATTTTTGATAGAGCCGTCACTTAGTATGTTTCGTGTAGAATCCGCAAACAAGAGAATAATAAAAAAAAACTTTGCTGCTTTCTATAACCTTGTAGCTTATACTCAGAATAACAATACACAATAGATAGAAAAGAATTTGAATGTTTAATAATTTGTGGAAGGTCACAGATCTCCGCCGAAGTCCGGCACTGTCTCTGGCTAGAGTACGTCCTAGTTAGGGCTGTCATCACCTAAATTGCCGGACAAAGATTTTTAAAACCCGGACATTTGGTTGAAACCGAGATATTACCCCGGACGCCCTTGAAAATATGAAATTTTCATTATATAGTTAACGAACGAAATTGTCAACGTGACGGACGTCCAGGTTTCTCCCAGACATTTTCCCCGGACGCCCTCCCAAACTGGGACAAATGCGGAGAAATCCGGACGGATGGTAGCCCTAGTCCAAGTGCAAGTTATCGCAGCCTATAACAGCAGGACTTTGTGAGCTCACTCCGAGTGACTGCTCCATTATGTCCGGGCCACCAACTGCGCTGTGCGTGAGTATAATGCATCAACTCTATATCGCTTACAGAAGTAGGTCGGGGTCTCACCCTAACGCGATCTCGGACACAACACAGAAAAGCAGGATCCCAATATTCCTAAATTGATACATTGATTTCTCAGACAATTCGCACAAAGTGACACTGCACAGCTCAAATACGTCCCATACGACAGTAAAAAGTCGCGCTCCTTTATTTCGTACTGTACTCGACTTTTGGACGTTATGGGAATATTTAAGCTTAAAAACAATCGTGGATGAACGTAGTGTCGTATCGCATCGGACGTCTAGAACCGCTTGCGTCGTCGTGTCCTGGAACGATGAAATGCTTCAACGAAATGCAGTCAAACTAAATTTTGCCACATGTATGTAGTTGTAGTTAGTTACTATTTTCTATTCTGCTTTATCTATCATGTCTGTAGTTTTCACAAAGATAGTGCTCAAGTGGTAGTAGAAAGAAAGAATGAACGATCTCAGGTACCGTCACTTGTCGTGGAGGCTCTTCCCTCGCACCCGAACGTTCAATAACGCTATTTTTTTCCAAATAGAACCTACCATCAACCTACATAAATAACCGGATTGAGTAAAACGCGACTTTCAATAAGAACTACCTACACATATTATGTAGGTACATACTTTGAAATAATCACAGATTTTCAATGAACTGGCAGCACTGAGCTCTTGGCGAATAATATTATGGGTTACATACTTAGAAGCTTATTGTGATGTAAAATAATTGAAGAAAGCTTACAGTCAGCTTAAAAATATGTGGTACCTATCATGTATGTATACATTTCCCGAAATAGAAAAGCATTACGAAAATTAGTATTTAAAATCATAAAATTTTAAGTAATAGTATCCCCAGATACTAAAAATTTGTTCAGACTTCCATTACAATTTCTAGTATTGAATTTCGCTAAGTGTAGGTAGGTAAACATCTTTTTGAAGCGAGTTAGCCAAACAAAAATACGTACAGTCATATTTAAAGGTACAGTTGTATCTAAGATTTATACTATCATCATCACCACCAGCCACACGAGAGGGTCGTTCACACACCGTTTCCATCACACTACCATAGTACATCACTATCAAGTATGGATCAAGTAAATAATACTACATAGTATCTATACAATAGAATCAAATACCACATGCACTCATATGCACTTTTGAAATGTTATTAAGACTCTAATTCCACGGTGTCAGAAAGTTATTCTTATGGAAAAGAAGTATAGATATCTGATTACGTTAGTATAGGGACCTATGAGGAGAACCGGCAAGAAACTGCTTTAGCGTAAGCGGGTTCTTCACAAAAACATAATATACTAGTATAAATAAGTTTATGGGTCTTCCATAAACTTATTATACTAGTGTAATATGTTTATGGGTTCTTACTCTGAGAACTGCATATATAAATTATTCTAATATTTGATCACCGGCCAGTTTCCATAACCTATCTACAGAGGTAGTTTGAATTAAGTTTCATATAAAATATGTCGTAATTACATCTACCTCACAAGTAAAGCAAACTACTGACAGATAGAATATTGAAACTGCTCGTCAGATAAGCAAAGTGTTCCTCAGGGGTAGCTTAAAGTCATAAGTCAGTAGGTAGTACAGCAAAACATCTTACCTTATAATAAAACGCTCAGTGTCCGGCGCGGCGGCGGCATTAGCAACTAAAGCAAATTCAACAAACGAGTTATACTTATACGAGAGCCTTGTTGCCGCTGCAACAGGCACGCAGAAAATTGCAGCAAGAACTGCTCTACATTTCCGTTTCCGCAAGGCTACACAAATACTTCGACATTGTTTACAAAATAAAATAAAATATGAATTTTTATTACATTAAAAAGTATTTTGGTGGTTTCAATATTTTTTGCAATATAAATGCGTGTGCGCCTGCAATCTGATTGATACAACCACCAACTATTTTAAGCACAGACTTAGGATTTCGCTTACGTATTTTCACTGATAAAAACTTAGAACCTTAGAACGTATACGAGTTCCAAAAGTTTGATGGACACTGAAAACTTGTCAATGTGTTTTACTTGTTATATGCTCTAAGGTTTTACTCTCGGGTTTTACCACAGACCTGGACTGCGGTTTTACTACCTACATAATACTCAGAACAAGCTACATAAACATAAACAATCTAGTATTGACACTAGTATTGACGACATAAAATTATGAGTCACAATGACATTTTGTCAATAAATACAAAATAATAGTAATAAAACAAAGTTTATTGTTTATATCGGTACAAATCAAAGCTCCGAAATGGTGATACTGAAACAGGTGCAAATTCGACTCAAGTCCATCAAGAACATTCAGAAGATCACCAAAACCATGAAGATGGTGTCAGCCAGCAAGTAATGAACTTCCATAACTTTTTGTAGAAAGGATAATATTATCTACAATATGGCAAATCTTAAATTAACAATTGAAAATACCTTAAACCAGCTGTGGACTGCGATAGACAAAAGGGACTGTTGGTCAGCGCCTACCCTTTTAGAGTGACTGTTTTGGGTACATAATTATGATAGAACAGATACAACGAAATTAGATTCTACTACTCTTATACAGGGTGATTGAAAAAATACTGAAAACCTCTTAGTTCTAACTTCGTATCATGATCGAGAACAACGTTTGTACTACGACTTTGCCCAAAGCAAAACAGGTAAGGAAAAAAAAGTGTTTCTTAAGTGTAAAATTTACGTTAAATACCATAGAATGAAATTGAAATAGCTAATAGTAGGTAGGTACTAAGACTAACACGTACAGAATGACGAAAGAATCCACTCGTCCATTCCATTCCATTTTCGGCCGTCTCTGCATATAATATGCACACTACGGAGTATTTTCATATTTTTGTATGAAAAAATAGGTTCGAATTATGATAAGTCATAGAGTAAACGTTGTTCCGTATCATAATACAAACTAAATTCTAAAAGGTTGTCAGTATTTTTTCAATTACCCGGTATATAGATAACAAAACAGCTCCTTCATGTTACATTACATGTCGAAATTACCCGGTCAGCAACGGCGGTACCCAGGCTGACTGCCCCGGGTGCGCCAGACGATCTTAGATCACTCCTGAAGGAATCCTTCCGTTTCCTTGAACCCCGCATTCTGTCTTCACAGTTCCGTAACTGACTGATTGACAATGCACAGCTAATTCAGAAGAAATGTGAAGAGATACACAGATACACTAAGAAAGAAAAATATCGAAAATTAACCGCTAAGGGTGTGCAATAGGCTGAAGTGTAAGCGTTTGTAAGGAAAACTAGGGAAAGATAATTTTCAAAAGAATCATATAAAACACAAATATGTTCATGGGATTTTTTATCATCCCATAAAAACCCCGAAACGGGTCGGCTTCTTTCCGCGGTCGTACCAGAAAATAAAGCTAATAGGTCCATTAGGAAGATAGGCAGCTTCCCTTAATTGCACTAATAACAGGTCAGTCGTAGATTTTCAAGCCGGTGACGATGATGCTTATGCTCCAGGTTCACAAAAGCGGAGCGGGAGCTGCAGGCGGCGCGACCGTTTGGGTACGGTCCGCGGAAGTTCTACGAGGCCTCTCACCTCGTGAAGGGCGCCGTGGACGCTCCCAAAGGGGACGATAAAGGGAAGCCGCCGCCTATAGATCAGCCGCCCCCAGAACTGAAGCCTGAAGAGAAGGAGGCTGACAAGAAGATGAAAAGGCTCTACATCGCCATGACGTCTGATAGAGGTAGGAGTCAAAGTCCAGAAAAGGTGCGCGACATATGTAAGAAAAATACAGATTTTATACTTGATCTCAGGTGGACGTGAATGAGGTTGTCGTAAGTAATAGGAATATATCGGAATTAAGTAAAAGGCAATCAGTCAGACGAGCCCTTTTTTAAAATTTCGTGCTTACACCCTCTTGCATTCCCTTCGCCCTGGGAAAGGAAATCATCGCTGGTGCCCAGGGTGCACCACGAGCACTCGAGCAGGCTTGTGTGCCGCATCACATCTCTTCCGGCCCTATGACATTGACCGTCAGATTTGCCGAATGTCAAGTATGTCAAGTTTATCATCAAGTTTTTTTATTTTTATTAACTGCGTGCTTGTTACTTTCTTTGATTATTTCATGTACGTATGCTAGGTAGTGGTCTACGTGCTTTGAGACCTCGCGATCGCGTCGTATATGTTCGCATTATATACGTAGCTCCCAAAAAAAGCTATACTTGACCTAGATAAAAGGCCAAAAAGTCGCTCAAGAAGAGGCTTTATTATGATAACCTTTTCAATTTTAGATTAACCTCATTTTAAATATTTGCTCGGATTCAAACTTATCCATCCATAGAAGATAAAGTCTTCAGTAGAGCAGCTATCACGCACTCAATAAAGCTAAGAATGATAAGAACATCTTGTTGTTTTATAACTTAATTGAAATATCAGTATTTGAAATGACTAGATTTCAATGTTATGTGTAATTTCTGAGATTTTGCCGTGATAACACAATCTTACAACGTCATTCTCTCATAAATGTCAATATCACCAAAATTGGATCATAAGTACAAAATAAGCGGAGCGATAAGGCGAGGCGATAGCGTGCATTCGGCGCGGGCGCCGACGACGATACACCCAGTTCGGCGATAGCGGGGTTATCGCCAGTTCGTCAGATCACCAGATCACGGCCCGACGACCGACGACCATGCCCAAACACCTTCGCTACTGTTTTATTTGCGATTCTATAGATACACGTCGGTATTTGAAACGAAGGTACGATCGACGTATCAATGTCTTACCGCGGTTTTAGAAACACTGGCTAAAAGTCTGATTATTTCAAATCTCATATTATTAGTGGTTGTGATCTCACAACCACTAATAATATGGTGGTGTGAATCACCAACATCAACAACCAATCATCAGTTGATGTGAGGTTCGACTGCTGGAAACATTAGATCTGCCTTTAAGAAACCGAGTGTCAGGGTCATACTCATCGAGGAAAACGTCGCAAACACGTTTAGATCGCGTAATTATATTTTTTTACAAAACAACTAGGTGTTATTATACGGTCAATCTATGTAAGTAGGTTTACAATCTTGCTAACAAAACAATTGTTCAACCACGTCATCATTCCTACATTATAATATTGACGGATTTGATAGGAACTTGCCCAGAAAGGACAATGGGAAGAAACGTCCCAAATTTGAAACATATCTCATTCGAAGAGTCTTAATAGGTCGATTTTTTTTAAAAAGGTGAAATTCTTCAAATATTTGGGCATTACCCGGAATTAATATTCATATGATATTCATAAATATTTTTTTATTTCTTCTGTCATTTTCATAATTTAGGTTTTAGGTTTGTTATAGGTTCGGGTTACAATCGCCGCTCAGTGTAACTGTCCACTTGAGCAGCGTTTGAGTGACGTATTTACGGAGCCTCAAATCTATGTTCAACGAATGTTCACCACTGACCTTACAGTCTGCTAAGAAATAGAAGAAAACTATTGTCAGCGTCGCTATCTGTTACAAATTGTGTTATTCATAGGTATTTAGGTTACCTACTGTATGTAATAATGGTGAAAACTTCCTTTTATTAACACGACAAAACTAAACATACTTACCTACTTATAGTAAAAACGGCGAACCCAAGCCGACAGCTACACGGTATTTTTAGGGCCCATCCGTACTCGATACTTTTAGCCGCAGAATCGTGCATTTTAGCGTTCGTTATCCACTTTTTGTAAACAAAAGGCAGCCAGAAAACGCGAGATTTGGCTGCTTAAAGTATCAAATGTGTACGAACGCTTAGAGTTGCAGGCGAAGATGTATTTTAGTTCCTTCAAAATTAATCTCTCCTCTTTGTAAACAGGCTGCACACAACAATCACATCCATTCACCTTCTTTTAAAATTCTCAAACATGCAACAGATCCTGGGCCTATACTTAGCCAGTGCTGTTAGTTCGTTCTCAGTACGGATTGACCAGTTGTTTGGCCGGAAGTCGAGCGTGGTTTAAATTATATGAATTATAATTTGTGCGTTGTTTTTATGCGTATATTGGTCTGTTGCAATATCGCTCAACATTTCATCAAGAAACTGATTGTTACCACCTTTGACACGGATTTGGTGACAGTCTAGTCTCTTATTGTGTTGAGCTAGCTGACGCAACACAAAGTTTTCTATAAAATTATTTTAATTATTACAAAGACCTCTAGATTCCAGAACAAAATGACGACTTAATGGGCACTATCTTTCTGGCTGCTAAAACAAAGTTAATGTTAAAACCTTTTTATCTACTCAGCTTATGAGCATTCCTGGTTATTAGTAGAGCTGAGTGAAATAAAAGACTTCTATCTACGTAATCCATATAAAGGGTGCCAAAAATCATAGTGAAGCAGACACCACGTGGGAATGAAACATTGAGTCAATTTGGAATAGATAAGCACACTTAACAATAGTTCTACTTAATTATTATCATTTGCTTGCAAAAAGTTTTAAATAGTATGAAGTTGGCTACTTCAGAGCTGTTTTTGCAAACCTTACTTATGTTAAGATCTTTTTCACAGTGCAGATTATTATTTAACAACATTTATACCTTTTTGGTAAGCTGATAAAATGAGGAAGTTTCAACTTCAGATTTTACACTTCGCGTAGTAGTAATTTTTTAAGATAAATAGCTTTCACTGTTTTTTATAAAATGGATTAATATTTTCTTTTATTCATAACGTTTAGCTGTTGATTGTTATTAAACACTTTAGTTCTGCAAAAGCTTTGTTAAAGTATCAGCTAAGAAGTAAATAAATCAAAGCTTTTTAATACGGTTATTTAATGGGAATTTCTTTCGAATACTGAAAACTGGGAAGAATTCAAGATAGGCTGCAAATTGCTATATCTCTAAAACTAATAGAATTCGGCAGAACATGGGTTACAGTTAAACTTTATCACACTCTGCAATAAGTACCTACGTCTTATTTCAATAACTCGTATAACATCCAAAATAAACTAACCTGATATTAAGTCAGATGTTACTTAATCGTATATTTATCATTCTGCATTCGATCATTTATTACTCGTTATCCATATAAGTACTAAATTATCAGTGATAGGTACTGAAATATCAGTTATAATATTATAATATTGCTTGAGTAATATAATAGGTGACATCCGACAATATCGGTATTAAGCGACGCAAAGCAAAAACAATAGAAAATCTATTGCTTACGAGCGCCGGCGACCATCCAACTAAACGCCACCAAACGGAAACTGGCGTTGAAATTCAAGGTTTTATTATACAACCGTTCATTAAAGTGAACGGTCCTAAAGATGTTCACACGTACGGTTTTGATTCATACAATGTTCCACGAACAAAACTTGCCCAAGGGTGTCATCTTTCATGCGTAACCCTACTATGACCATAGCGCGGAATCAGGAAATTAGCTTTGAAAGTCCAACGCCATCTAGTGCGTGCGAACAGAGATGCCAGGCGCTGTTGTCTACTTGGCCGCTTCAACTTTATTTCTTTATGCTAAATTAGTGTACTTTAGCCGAAACCGCGTGGAGGGCTTCGTAGCGGACAGTTTTAATATTGGAAAAAGAAACGTATGGCATTAAAATACAAGAAATAAAAATATCTAATATGCAAACGTACAAACCGATAATTTACAAAAAAAAAATATGTTACGAACTGGACAAGTTTAAATCTATTTAGCCGTAAAACGATATGAAATCGAGAATTGCCAAGTGAATTGGGCAAATTGAGATCCTTGAAAACTTGCCAAGTTTGAATAATGGACACTTTTGTATTAAACTTGACCGGATCATCAGCTTCAATCAGCGCTGGGCTCTTCGCACCCAGCAAATGCTGAGCTGGCTACCCTTTCGGCATGGGCATTCTTGACAACTTATTGCAATATTTTATAATGACAATTTTACTTTTATCTGTGTCTCATACAATGACTCGAACGACTTCGAGCCATTTGCATCCAATTCCCCGCGATCTATAACAGTTAACAGGTTGTCCGTTCATTTAGTAGGATCCGTCCTACGCCCCGCTTTCCGGTCCACGGTCTCCGATCCAGAACCTTTTTTCCCCAACAGTTGTCACTTCAACTTGCTAATCCTGAGAGCTATGCCGGCCACTTTAGTTCTTCTTAGGATGTTCCAGATATTATCGCGTTGAGAACCTCCTAGTTGGTTGAGTGACTCGGAGCTTTTTCGCCACTACTACTTATCCTTATTATGACTTGGCCGTCAAAACCATCTAACATTAAAATATAATAATTCATTTTGAGGTAAGTACATAAAGATGCATAATAAAATTATGATATACAGAGTTATGGTTTCTGTTGAACCAATGGTATGGTTGCCCAATGCCCATCAGTCTTTTGTTTTTGCCAGGTAACTGAAATGTCAAATAATTGAGATTCGATGACAATACAAAATGTACTTTGTTATAAGTAAGTACATTGTGGTAGTCGTTATCCGTGGTGGTAGTATTCACCATGTGTGTCAGTACCACGAGGAGCGGAACAAAAAAAAGAGTCATGCGTCCTCGCGTCGCGTCGTTCCTCACAATGTTTCTCCTTCACCAATAAAATACGTGATAATTAGGAAAATCTGAGGTGCGGGCCCGGATCGAACTTGGACATGCATGTAAAGCAACCGTTCAACCACTACGCCACTGCTTATAAGCCGCTCCTATAACTACCATAAATTAAATATAAAAGAATATACTTAATCGACTGCACTTAATCAAAAAGAGATATATCTCCGAATAGAGGTACGAATATTATGTAAACTTAATAATTATTGGTCAAAGGATTGCTGCTATCTTTATCATCTTATGAAATATGAAAGTCAATGAGCGGATTACTCGTTTATCTGTGAATTTCTTGCCGCTTCATCTTTGGCCCCTGTGACGGAAATAATAGATACAAGAGGCGCGAGCGCGGCGACCGCGTGTAACAAAACGGTCGGTATTACGTCTTATGCGCGTGACACGTGCACCGTCAACCAACAAGTTAAGTTTCTACGGAGTATAGGGTGGAACCGCATTACAGTCGACATACACAACCTCCAGCCTAACATGCACGTTGGTCGTTCAGCAGCGACGCTCTGACTATCGTCAAGACGTCACGCTGTACCAGTGTGGTACAGCGTGACGTCTACCGCTGCTTCCTCCTTTTTAGAAGAGACGCAGGGATATCTATCTAGCAATGGAGTGCGATCGAGAAGTGAGTAGCATAATTTTTGGTGCAGGTCTATGCGGGGGCGTGCACAGCGGCGTATCACGTCGCATCAAACGTGACATGACGGCGCGTGCGGCCGACGGCGCGTTTCACAAGTTGGTCTGCGTCGGGGACAAGGCGCGCTCCATGCTGCGCCGTATCTATGCGCCACACATGCTCGTCAGTATCAGAGATGTGGGTATTTTTCACCAAGTGTCCTTTTTTAACAAAATAGGTAATTAAATTCTCGAAAACTACAATATATCGTAGAACATACATGGGGGTTCAATCGATGAGTATTAGTGTCCCCTGACCACAGACCTTCGCTGGTACAGGTTTCCTGGGACATCCTGTATATTTTTCTAAATGTGCTAATTAAGCCCTTTCATTTGATACATAACACGGCATCATTAATAAATAAAAAAATCGTTCATTACTTTAAATATGTCCTATAAAGGGCGCCATACGCCTATATTATTAAATTTCATGTGACGTCACATATAACCAGGCTACAGTTACAGTGTATTGGATTTACACGTCAGCAGCAGACAATTAAGACGCTTCCAACGCTACCTCATTTGTCGAATTATGATACGTAGTTCAGAACTTAGGAGGGAGCAGATCTTTGAATGTACTAGATACTCAAAGGAACAGATGCATACTACATACATACCGGTCAAACATATTATAACCATCTCCGTAGTCGGGTAAAAACAAAAAGGAAATATGTAGACGCAACCAAAGTAAAGACTTTGAATTTTTAGATAATAGGGAACTGTTATATTTATAAGTATGGGGATGGTGTTTCAGGTGGGCAAGATAGCGCCGGCGTTCGCGGACGCGTCGCTGATAGCCGCCGTCATGTCCGACGCCGGCTTCCCGTTCGACATGGGGGAAATCTACTACAACAAGTACTTCTCGCCAGTCAAGTACGAGCTCAGTGTCATACCCTTCTTCAATAAGTTCAGGGTAGAGGTAAGATTTGTACAGTTTTATAAACCCAATACACCTAAATTAAGACAGCAGCCATGTGGAGCCTTTGGTAAGAGAAGAATTATTATTTTTAAACTCAATGTATTTATTGCATTTATCCACAAAGTTATAAGGTCGCTGTAGAACTCGGCACATGTGAAGTAGGAGATTTCACCCGTCGTATTTTACCGAGTTTCACCAGCACCATCTCATTATTAAACGCCTATCAAACGCCTTCCGGAAATCAAAATAAAGCACGTCTACCGATGGCACGAGTACTAAGCACGCCTTTTCAATACTGCTAAACCGTAATCATGTTACTAGCTCTACTGGCGCAGTACCTACTACCAGTCCTATACATTTCATCCGTCATAACAACTATGAGTAATAAGAGTAAATACTCATAGTTGTGTTCTGGGTGAAAAGAAAGGAATATTTATAGGTTTTTATGGGAAAGAACAACCAGTGGTAATACCTGAATACCAGGTATGCCAACTTTAGCCTTATTAGGTTGGCAACGTATTCGTAATTACTAGGTTGCTGATCTTCATGGACAGCGATGATCGGTTGCCATCAGGTGACTCGCCATTTACCGACCTCCAACATATAAAACATTAAATATTTATTATCTCTTTGTACTGTTCTCTACTGTGCTGCCGATTAGAACATGGACATTAGCACTAAAATGAAAAACATATCGTTCCACAGAATGCGCCGAACATGACAGCGTTCGACGACGTCGACGAGGACGCTTTGGAGTGCTACACAGAGTGGACCCTGGCGGCGCTGCTGTACTACGCGCTGAAGGAGGGCGCGGCCTCCGAGCAGTCCGCCCGAATGGCCGCCATGGACAACGCCACCAAGAACGCCGCCGAGATGATCCGCAAGCTCACCCTGCTGTTCAACAGGACCCGCCAGGCCGTCATCACCAGGGAACTCATTGAAATCATATCGGGCGCTGCAGCGTTGAAGTGATACGGTGGTGCTTGTAAAGTATTTGCAAGTAATGTGCCCTTGTTTTATAGTATTTATACAGAGTTGTTTTGATTTTCAGTTGCTTATGGTTTTATTTTAATCGTAGAAGACAAGTGTCAACAACGTTTTAGTATTCAGTATTTTTTATATATATTATTATATCTACACTACTGCCACTCGTCCGCATACCACACTACCAAGTATTGTTTCTTTTGTCAGGTTACCTTCAAACCCACAGATCAAAATATTTACGAGTTTCCAAGTATTATATTAAAACAAAAACCGAGCAATAGGAACAATTTTGATTATCACAAAACATTACAACATAACTTTACCCACATGCACATCACACTTAGAGTATCAATATAGTGAGCTCCTGAAATATTTTAACGTATAAAAGTCGGAACAAATGAAAACATTAATAATTTACAGAGGATAGAGAGCTCTTCAAGATCACTCATATCCAAAGTAAAGGCTGGAATACAAGGATCTCATAATTCAAAAGTTACACACAGCTATGCTGAGGATTGACTTCGACATACAAATACATCGGTTCAGATCTGGCTTATATCGGCAACAAAGTAAATACAAAACAACAGCAATATAAATATAGTCCTATATCTAAGCGCGGGGGGTTGGTCAGTGCTCCTCCAGGAACTTGTCGTAGGTGGCCTGGTCCATCAGCTGCTGCACCTCCTCGGGGCTGGACAGCTTGACGCGGAACAACCAGCCTTCGGAGTAACACGATTTGTTGATCAACGCAGGCTTTGATTCCACTTCCGCATTATTTTCTGTGACCTGTCATTATTAATACAATTAATAAATATCATTTAGGTTATCTGTCATGCTTATGAGACTTCGGGCTTTAGAAGCGAGGGGTTGAAATAACCATAGAAATGATACATCTGTGCAGTGATTTTGGAGCTAATAATCACACTACCAGTAATGTTAAGGGCCTGGTTCTACTTTAAAATAACATTATCACACTAATCGATTCCATTTTCTAGGAGATGGAACACAAGAGGGTTCCATGCGTATGCGTCCCCACAATGTACCTTCATGAATTCTAGTCTAGACATTTAACATAAAAAGTCCGAATCCGTAAACAGTAAAAGAACGAAATACTAAAGCAAAGTCTATTAATTGTCTAGATCTCTAAATATGGCCCGTAACCGATCCATCCTCCAGGCCAACTGACACGGAGGATCAAACTTTCTGTCGAGATGGTTACGAATATAGCTATCCTCAGTAAGAAAGTAAATAAATAATAATTTATTTGGAACAAATTAAGGTTTACACATTACAAAGGAAACGAAGATAACTACAAAAATAAAATACTGTGGCGCAGCTATCAACGCCCAAGTAAAAGTGTGCTTTCATTCAAGTCGCCGGAATTCTTGCCGGTTCTTCTCCATAGGGTCTACTATTTGGAACCGCGCACCTAGAGTCTCGACATTTCATAAGTGCCTGTATCTGGTTTACATGAAATAAAGATCTATTCTATTCTATTCTGAAATACTGACCGTGCCTGAGACGGGGCTGTACACTTCACTGGCTGCTTTGACGCTCTCGAGAGCGCCGCACTCGTCACCGGCAGCGATGTCCTTGCCAACCTCGGGCAGCTGCACGTATACCACCTCGCCGAGCGCATCCTGGACATGAAATAATCTAGTTCTAGTTTTATGTTCTTTCGATCTGTAGCTAGTTTGTATAGTACGTAAGAGAGTGGACCAGACTTCATGAGAGCATTCAGATTGCTCCAGTTTTGGGTTTGATATCCTGCTAAAGGTTCATGAAATTTACAAAGAGTTTCCAGGGTGTGCGTGTCACAAGATAAGAGCATGTTCATTGTTCATGTACTTTTAGTTGATATACCCATTAAATACATGAATTAGATTAATACGTATAACAAACTTATATAATAAATATTAATATTAGGACAACATTAAAGTATTTTCGACATAATATTATATTGAATATCTTATTTTTAACATTCGATAGATTTATTCAGGGCACAAGATTCATAAGTGACGATGCTCTTGATAACAGCTAATTAGTAATGTGCTCGCCTAAATTGTAGCGTGGATACTGATAATCTGGTCGGCGTGCGTCGCGACAACGCACTGCGATTACTGCGAATCAGTTCTGCGCCCGCGCACGCTTGACCTTACAACACAGATACCTTTGACCAGTTGAGAGTGGACCGCTTTACCCAAAATGAACTCTCATCGCTTTATACTCATATTATTTTATCAATTAAAGTATTTAAGGTTTATACTTAAGAGAGTAAAGTAACTAATTATTTAATTTAGGTCTTTAGAGTCCTAGTGCTTGGCGCGGAGACCTCGTCGTGCCCACGATTTATAGTGTTAGAGTCGGCACGCACGAGCGGTTTATAACCACTGCGTTGCGGATAAATACTCCGCTATAATATATGGTTAAATAACCGCATATTATGTTAGTCTAACTAAGGTTATACTGTGCCACTGCTCTAACGGTGAAGGTAAATATCGTCAGAAAACTAGCATGTCATCGAACGCTATAGAAACATCTCTATCTCTACATAGTATAAAATAAAGTCGCTTTCCGCGTCTGTCTGTCTGTATATCATCTAACTCCTCCTAAACCACGCAACGGATTTTGATGCGGTTTTCACCATAATTTTGAGCATTTCTTCCGTTACGTACGAGTCGCTAGTAAATTATAAAATTTTATAATTTTAATTATAAAATTTCACAAGATACTTTCATTTTAGACAAGATATAATACAAATATAATATGTGTTATCTGGGAGGTGGAAGGAGAGGGGTTGGTTAGAAGAAGACCCAAATCTATTTGGGATAAACTTCAAATCTGCGCATACATAGTTGGCATTAGGATAAGAAGGTTGATGGAGGTACGAACCTGCGCATAGTCAGATATTCCCACGGTGCCGATGTTGTCGCTCACCGATACCCACTCGTGTTTCTTTGTGTAAAACCGGGCTGAAAAAAATATCATTTTTATTAGTAATTAACAACGGTTGATAATTAAGTGAGCAAAATTATACATGTTGCGCTATAGCCATTCTTAAACTATTGTGAGTGCGACATTATGGCCTATCAGAATATCATGAAACGGGCCAACTAGGGTTCCGTACGGCTTTAAACCAATTATTCAGGTTAAAAGACTACTAGAACTAGATAACGACTTTAAAGTTGTTAGACTAGATTACTAGAATAACAACTTTAAAGCATAAACGATAATTAAACGTTATTTAAATTAAATAACTCTTATGTCTATTGCCATCTCTATTCATTGGCACACAAATGACAAGGACAGGTTTAATATAATTTAATCAGTGTTTAAATATTACAAGTTTTTATTATTAAGGGGGTTACTATTTCGTAAACGGCCACCTGTTACGTATGTTTATATGATAGTTGCTGTCGCAAATACACGTCCTATTCCGTGTCCTCTTATGAAAACGTTCATAAGCGAGAAAGGGATGCATTGTTTGTTGGTCGGTGTGGCTATCAGATTTTTCTTATGTAATCAAGGCGCGGATCCTTGTATCGAAAAGAGTTGATGATGCACGTTCAATATTTTTGAAATACCTATACCCCACACAAAAAGGTGTAAAAAGTTACTTTTACATCAAGCAGCAGAATTTTTATTTTTCACCAGCACTGCCAAACTCCGTTGGCTTGACGAGTGATTTTTCTGTCATAGGATTGGTTGGAATAAATGGAAAAAATTGTACCATAGTCCACCACGCTGGTCCAATGTAGGATAGTGGATGGTTCAGAGCAGGCTGGACCACGAGCAGGTCAGAGGGCTAATTCACGTAATTTTAAGACGCGTCGATCGTATTGCAGTGACGCTCGAACTTGACGCGAGCGTATCTCACTGAAGCCCAGAGGATACCAAATGGCAGAATAGTCGACATCAGCTCAATTACCATAAAGAAACAAGAAGAAGAAGATCACCGAATGTGTTGTTTTGATTAATATTTTATTGTAACTGCGCGGCAACTGCACTTCTTTAGTTACGTGAATTAGCCTACAGGTTGCCTTGGGGCCTTAAAGTTGCTGCATGTGTACGTTGTGTAACCCGTCCTGGTTACACAACTTACACAGGCATAAAACTTACAAAATATCTTATGAATTGATTTGCATAGTGGTAGGTATCTGGATTTATCAAACACAATCAAGGTATATCTATTTATTAAACTGTGTTAATGAAGGCAATATCAAGGAGACAGATAAAAGCTTTTCTCAAAGTAGTCGAGTACACGTGTATCACGGACGTGTACCTTACTACTTTGAGCAAAGCTCTGTTTAGATTATTTAGATAGTTTGCAAATTATAAGAAGTATACATTAGGAGTGGGCAATTGTTAGCTAGTCACTCAGTAAGTGCATGCGCATGCGCACTGTGGTCAATGTATAGCTCTAATAAGACATCAGACAAAAATATTTGTTTTGCTGTCAAAGAATTTATGAATAAATGGGCATTTTACTAATTAGCACAGCTTTCACTAATCACACACGTAGAACATTCGCTTATCGTGTAAAATTATTAATTAGAACAAAGCATGAATTCGCCGAGGCGCTTGTAGCATTTATGTATAATAAACTAATATCAAGTCATTAATAATGATAGGTGCTTATATCTATAGTGGTAAAAAAAATCGCGTATTACATCATGTAGTGAGTACAGTTGTACAGCCATCTATTGCGACAGTTGCGCAACGAGAGTGTTCACGTGAGACAAATGGAACAGATAGCGGCAAGGCGACCATTGCGTAACCCGCAGCTCCGGCGAGCGGCGCCTCGGCCACTGATAACAGACGCTTATTTACTATCGGGACTTTTTGTATTACCGACCATCACTGGCTCAAACGAGGTCGTGGGCAGCAATCCCCAACAAGTCGACACGTTACACTAAACCAGCAGGATGGTTCACTGCCAAGTCATCGCTGTCGATGTAGGTAATGTTCATTCAATGATGTGTTTAAAGAAATGCAATGAGTGATTACTTCTTCTGTGGAGTCGGCACGAACTTTCACATGGGAGACACAGTCAAACTGAAAGTCTTTTATTTCAACTGGGCCTTTGCAGGCACTTTCAAAACGTCGTGATTCTAGGTGCACGGTTCCAAGTGGGTTGGTCCTGGATAAGACGGTCACTTATGCCGTAGTGCTAAGATTAGCCAGTCCAGTACCGGGACTGACTGCTCAGGTTGCGCCAGACCATCTCAGGGACCGACACTCGTGGAGGCTCTTTCCTTGAGTTTTTTAATTACTAATTATAAAGTTAAGATACCCACGAATAAAATTACCAATTATTATTATCTCAATGTGTCCTTAGCCGATTTGAACATTAAAATGAAGGTCAATATCATAAAGCTATAAAATTTATAACAAATCTATTTTTAAATGGTCACAGTCTTTATCACTAAATGCTTATTCTTAGACTAGATGAACTTTTTCTGTGAAACAATTAAGCATGTGTATGGACAGGAGATAAGAGAAAGCAGTGATAACCTAAAGTTTGTATTCTATGCAAGAGGGTTGGAGTTCGAACCTGGCCCGCACCGCTGACATTTCTAATTCATATGCGTTAATGGTCAAATAAAATATTATGAGAAAACCTGGACACTTATGCAGGTTACATAGTGAACTAAGACCTAACACTTCTCATCCTCAGTAGTGGGCCATGCCCAGCAGTGGGATAGTAATGAGTTAAAATTATTATTATTTTATTCTTACGGATAGGATTTTAGAAAATAATTACTTGTTACAACAGGTATGCAAGCTCAGCGGATAACATGAAAAGTAACTTTGAACCGTCTTTAGAGGCAATCTCTATGACATCTGGATAGGTAGGTATGTAATTTGGTACTCGCACTTGTGTATGTTCGCTTGGAAATAAGTTACTTAGACGCGAGTATTATAAACCATATGAACCATTGAGAGACACCTCATAAAATAGGGAAAGTCTTCCAGACTCATAGGTAAGGACGTGGACTCCACTCGCGTTTGAATTATTATAAAGTGGCTCTTTAATGATTCAGGATTGTGATTCAGTCGACAGTTCTAAGTGTGGTATTCTCACTTTTATGTTCTGTGCTGTAGAGTGCGCGGCCGCAGCATTGCGCGGCGATTCCACTGCGGGCTAGTCGTGACGTCACGCGGAATACGCTGCATACCACCATGATTCTAATAGGCCCCTGAAATCATAGACATCTTAATCACTACCCACTGTGAGAGAGTCCAGGCAGGCGAGGGCATCACTGCGGTGAATCTTTTGAAATAACTGCTTGTCTAAATGGTCTAGCCACCTAGCGAATCTAATACCCATCAAAAAATAGTTCTAGGATTTCAATTAATTTCTGTGTTATCCTGTCGTTTGAGGAGCCCTCGCGATAATGGATCCAAAATAAACCATCATCAGCAAGGTCCATTAGACTGACTACACAGGGTGCGTCGCACTAGTAATAATAACTTTACGGTCGAAACAGCGTAGTGTTTTTAGAACATTATCCAATTAGGTTGGATCAAATTAGTGAGTAATGATAATTACATATAATTAATTGATAAATAAATAAATATTCTTTTTCTTGTAATTATCTCAACTAGATATGGCTCAAAATATTTCTTTGAATTTATAATAAATGCCAAAGAGCTTACCTTAAACGGCGTAGAGGGAACTCGTGGAGTGTTGTACGCGCAGGTCAACGCGTGGTTCAGTAGTGCGGGGCGGCGCGCGCGCACCCCGCCAGTCTTATCATCATCACCACCGAATGGATAAACACAGATGGTCCACTCTACACAATATCACGAGCACATACACGACGAACAAACGCGGGAGCGCAAACAATCTGCGCCCACTCAGTCAGACTACGGTTATGGAAAGGCTGCGCACGCAACGCGGGGTAGTTACTATTGTCTTCACTTGGAGCAGTAAGCCTTCTGAATCTTCTGTTATGAATGTTTGCAGTCCAAAGAGTGCTGCCACTATCTCAGACTGAATGAGCTAAATATCTTAATTTTTCTCCTAATTTTGAGATAATATTTTATCTACAAATTCAGCTAGTTCCCATTGAGGAACAATTGTAGTATTATTTTGAGTATATTCGTATTCAAGGTTTAGTAAACTGTTTGAATAACAACAATATTGTAAGCAACAATATAATATGACGATGTAATTATGATAGCTTATGCTAAACCATAATGGTAAGTAGGTGTGCTTTACATACAACATATCAATATCAACCTTTTTTATATTTTCCTCTATCCTGATCTTTGTAAAAAAAAGAACAAATTCCCAAGGAAGTCTTTAACATTGGAGATTAATCAATTTGTGTCGATTCATTTATTATTGGAAGTAGGTAAGTAGGTACTGTCGCGTGAGATATGCTGATCCCGGTGCAAGTGACACAGATGTCTTTGACAATGTGTCGCGCCTGGCTGATAAGCTATCAGGGTGACGACACCCTGCTGGGGGTCGCGGTGCACTCTGCGGTGGTACCCAAGTAGCGATTGGGTACGTAGTAGGTTAGTTCTGCTACATACAGCCCGGATTGTATCAGATCTTAGCACAGCTAGGAATATTTACGCCAACAAGAAATTGCTACATTGTAATCAGTAGTAATACTTACACCACATTTTATTTTATGTAGGCACTTAATTTTTCTGAACTGTTGACCTTTCGATGATTTCGATGTCCAAACCAAATTTCATTGAACTCAGTTTAGCAGACCGTGAGATTGACTCGCACATAACTGCTTATTTATTTTTAGAGAGTTTCGTTGACAAGTTTAAGAAGGATATTTAATTACCTACTGCCTTTAAATCAAATAAAACCCGTGAACGTATTGTGAAGTTTATTATGTAATCTGATAATAAACGAATTTAATTTAATTATTATACCTATGTATTTATCATTACCACCTGGCATAGCGTGCTTCAATAAACTAATTTCAGATATTGAAAGAATCATTTTACCTCATTTTGTATTGTATATCATTTGAACGCTGTGTTGTAAAGTTGTAAGTTAACAAATAAACTAAGATAAGGAACTGACTGATATAAGTAATATTATAATAAACAGCGCCCAAAGACCTTGGGACCTCCGCCGGCGGTTAATAAAACAACATGTTAAAACTTAACTTACACCGTTTATTAGAATATGGCGAGACCTTACGACCTGAAGCTTAACAATGCGGACGGTACAGTTTAAACAGTAGCACGGTTAAAACTAATAAGCAATTGAACAAAATCTTAACAGATGCTGCGGTTACGGTACCAAAGCGGTTGTTTATGTAATCTTTGAGTATATTATATCTGTTACTAAATTCATGTAACGTAAATAAATGCGTATCAGTACGAATTCGTGCGCACCCAAGTACGAACCGCACGAGTAAGTGGATTGATGAAATGATTGAGTATGTTGCGTTCATTGTTATCGGAAGATTTGTGTCACACGATGTTTTTATTAGGAAACAGTGTAAATGAACGATACTTAATACCAAAAACCTGGAACTCAGTGATTCATGTGAAACCTTCGATTTTAAAACATTCGCCTTTAAGTATAGGTGCCTAAAACGAGCACCTTCTAGCAAATATGAAGATACTACTAAATCTTAAAAATATACACGCAAAGTATGGCTTATCTTAAAATTGTTATAACGATTAAAAGCGGTAATCCTTGACATAGTAGGTTACTAACAAACATCATTATTAAAAATATATTTATATTTAAACTAACAGATAATCTGACAAACTGTTAATATAAAAGCTTACATCTATCAACATGATTATTAATATTATGTTTGATTTTTATTTTGCATACGCTCATAATCGAGTTAGCAGATTCCAATATTTTTTAACTAAAGGTATAAAGGGCTTCATTTACAGCCCAATCTGTCGGGTAATCGTTGTCTACAATACAACAGGATCAGACTGACTGTGTACAGAGTACTTGAGAGCTGCGTCACTTGTACGATCACAAGTAGCAGGGTACGGCCATGGAGGTGCTGAAGATGGCGCTGACGGCGCTGATGGTGGCCGCCACGCAGCCGGCCACGCCCAGGGCGATCACCTCGTAGCACACCATCTTCTTCCAACCAGGAGACGCGCTGGAAACACCAATCACATTACTAAGTATACAAGGCTGGAAACTGCTTGAAGTTATCGTATGTAATGGTTCTAGATGTCTATGGAGCAGATAGAACTGCACAGTTAGCGCACTGCCTAAGCAAACTTGCACTCTGCTGCAATCACAACTCTGCTTGATAGCAGACTTTGCATGACTTTTACTTTTTACTTTTGATCACCGTGATTAAAAATTAGTATAGATTAGTAAGTAGGTGTAGCCTCGCAATAGGAATTTTTAAATATCTAGGTAGATGACAAATACAAATCGTACGAGCACAAAATGGTTCAAATCTCGGACAATAGAAGATGCCAAATGACCGAATTCCATTATTGCGCAAAATCAATAAACCTAGGAGAACTCATACGATAATAATACTACGACCTTTTGAGGTCCTTCTTAGTAAAATCATAGGTAATTATTTACCACACTAAATTGCGTAACGTGATGTGTTGCTTCGCAAGGTGGCGTAGTTTCTGAGATCTATTTATCTAATTCTATCTCTTATGTTAACTGACTAAACACAAAGATAAACATAAAGCATTATTTCCATCTCAAATGTTAGACGTGAATCGAAAAATTATTCTTTTATCCTGGTACCTTTAAAATATCGAGTTTGAAACGAAGGGAAACACTAATAGTTATACACTATACTACTTATGCATATTTAATTGGGCCACTCACACAGGTGCCTGTCCCTCGGCAGGCGGCTGGTTGACGAGGTTCAAGTAGCAGATGGAGGGCAGTATGTAGGTGAGCAGGGCGATGGTGGTGGCTCCGACGAGCGCCAGCACCGTATAGAACCGCGGGATGCTCTCGCCGATGAACAGGATAGCCCCCATGATGGACAGGCGCACCAGCATACGCCATCCTGTGGATTCTACAAGGAACAAGCAACCGATTATTCCAAGCCATTTGTTACCAAAGGCAAGATTTTTTACATAACGTATCATTGCATCACGGATATTCTCTGAAGGGTTAGGCAGGTGATAATGTTATACAAATACACCTACATTTCGTCGATGCCGTTAATAAGCACATGTAATAGAGGGCGAGCCAGTTCCTACCCACTCGGCACAATTCCAAACTTGGAGTTGCTTCTGAGAATGTATTTATATGTTTTGAACCTACCTCTAGGAACACTGTAAAGCTCCTCGATCTCCTGGCAGACGGGGTTGATGATGATGATGAAGGCGGACAGCAGGTGGATAGCCATAAGCACGTTGGCTGCGAGGGTGAGCGGGGTGGCCATCAGGGAGAGCGCCACGTTGGGCATCACTCGCTCGCCGTACACCGCGTAGCCGCCCACGGCCACCAACAGGTACAGGATCAGGACAGCTGGGGGATAGTGACTCACATAAGTTAAAAAATACCTTCGCATCGAATGTGAATGTGACCACGAAGAATGAATTTAATGAGAATCAGAAAGTGGAAAATGCTATAACCGCTCCCGGAGTGCGGTGCTGACAGCAGCCTCACACAAGAGTGATAATGCTTTTAACATACATGACAAAAAGAATTCTAGGAAGCTTTTTGGCACTCATTTTTAAATAAAATTCACAAAATTAGTTATTCATAAGAACCATACCGAAGAAGCCGTACTGAAGACTCTTGCCGAACTTGGTCTTGTCCGCCATATCATTCTGTATGGTAGGGAAGGTGGAGGCTCCTCCGAAAGCGAACATGATGGTGCCGTACGCCAGGAAGAAGTCCATGAAGCCGTGGATGCCGTAGCGGAACGTGAACGGCGAAGCCTCGTTCATCATCTCGATGAAGTACAGGACGCATGCCACCAGAGCCGAGCCGAATGCCAGGATACCCATCAGACTACAATCATAAAAGTATTATTTTTTATGTTAGTGGTAACCTACGTGTTAAATTATACCTACGACAAGTAAGTACCTACTGTATAATAAAAGTTACAAATATGTAAGAAAGGTACAAGTATATAAATTACAATTATCATAATAATTATAAATGCTGTTCAAGAAAAGTTTACATATTTGGTTATCTAGGAGACCCGAATAAAATTTCGAGAGTCGTCATTAATCTCAGTCTATTGCAATAATCCACTGCAGTTCATATTTCTTCTATAGTCTGTGCCATTTAAATAGCGGACATTCCCCCGACTTTTTAGTAATAATAAAATTACTTAGTACCTATTAGTAATTTACACAAATAATGAGAGCACAATATTTTTATCAGACTATTGGTTAATTACTGCAACACAAGAGTAAGTAACTATTAGATTAAGAGATTATTAGATATTAGAGTAAGTACTAACTTTCGCCAGTTTCTACGAACAATAGTGAGCGGTCGTTATCGTTTAGTGACAAATACTTGGTAAGGAGATGTGAATGTCCGCTATTGTAATGTTAAAAGGCACAAGTGTCCGTAGTATCCACGCAGGACCACCGTCCTGGTATCCGCAGAGAGCCAGTCGTGTTATGACGTTATTACCAGTAGTTTGGCCCCAATATTTTGGGCTGGCAATCTAATCATTTGTCGATCGAGAATTAGGGTCTAATCGTCTAGTGTAACCAGGAACGAATAGGTTGTAACAACGTATTCGTTGCTTACAGAACGGGCCCAGCTAATTTATACTTACTGGAAGTCCCTAGGTGAGCCGAAGAACATGAGCGGTGTCATGGAGCCGACGACGATGAGGTACCAGGTGCAGATGGTGAGGGTGGGCACGAGGGTCATCAGCACGGCCTCGATGATCTGCGCCGCCAGCAGGAGGTACACCACGGAGGCGCCGAATAGCGTCACGATGATCGACATTGATACCACCACGCTGGGAATAACAGGTAATTGTAGAATGTATAAATAAGCGGTACATCCGTACATAAATTTTAACTTTCTGCATTCCTTCTCACTATAAACTTTAACTGTGCCACATCTCACACTACTCCGTGCGTGCAATGACTGGTTAAACGAGGGAAACATTGAACGTCATCATAATGATGAGTACAATACGCTCCGGTATTGTACCGATTTGTGAGTATCATTATGAACAACTTTACTAAGGGACCAACACTGAAATCGGGAAGAATAAAAAAGCTGTCCCATATAAATAATTCAATATTAATCGACTACATGTACGGGACAGCAGATTTTTTTTTCGCGAATGCATTATTGGCCCCGTAATAAAAGTTGTTCTTAAGGATGAGTACTGTAACCAAAAGGACCTCAGCTAATAATGTAGGACCTTAGATACATTTATAGGTTTTGCCTTTTCTAAATAGAAATAGTACATATTATGATGTTATTATCACTACATCTGGTATCAGAGAGCTTATTTTGTCTTTCCTCCGCATAAAATAAGTAAAGTCTACACACACTAAGTAATAATAACTAGCTTGATGAGTTTCTGAAGGCCATAGATTTGTCTTACCCGCGTGTGCTTCACCAAGCATCACGCAACTATTTCGGTAATTGCCGCCGAGTCATCATCATTTTCTGCTTCCAGTTTACTATTAATGACTTCGGTCATCTCATACATTTCAAGATACTGTAACTATCTCAATTGGAATAAGAATACCCCATTACACCTTGTTGATGGGTAATTTATTTTGCCACGCCATGATGTCTTCTTGAGTAAAATACAGTTTCTTTGACGAAAAACAGAAGGTCAGTATGTATCACCTCCAGCCCTTGCCGAGCGTCTGTTCCGCGATGATGGCGTACGGGTTCCTCTTGCGGGTCCTCATCTCGGGGTTGCGCGCCTCCAGCATAGACCAGCAGTCGCCCAGCCGCATGCCGCTGAACGCCGCCACTGCCGCCATGACCACGATCAGCGGTACACCCACCCATCCTGTAATACATCATATGACAATATGTCTTAGAAAACTTTAAGAGGCTCACATAAACACAGTTTTTTTTTTAAAAGTATCATGTTAATAGATACGCATTTGTTTATATCGTGGTAGGTCCACATGGAGACTCCAGGGATTTGAGGGAAAATACTCTTCGGTTGGGGCAAAAGCATTCAGTAGCATAATACTTAATTAAATTAAAATAGGTCACTTCAATGTGGCAAATAACTGTCGCATTTAGAGGTATGTAATTATTATAGGTTAGTTTAGAATGTTTAGATCAAAGATACTCTTACGAGTGAACGAGACAAAAACAACTACAAAAATAATATTTTAAGGTTCATAGTCACTCATAATTATTATCTATGATTTATATTGGTAGGTAATTATTATTTGTTATTTGTAAACTCTTCAATTGAGTAGAATGCGTTTTGAGTGAGCCAGCATTTAAGTCTAATTTTAAAGCCTGATCTGGTCACTGCTGAGGTAACCGAGGACGGTAGTTTATTAAACATTTACAAGCATAGCTAATTAATGGTACACTGAACTAGAAGAACTTACATTAAAATACAAGGACAAATTGAGACATAGGTACCTAGTCGTATTTATTAATAACATCAGAATAGGTATAGTATCTAATAATATCATTCTATTAGTCGGACGATGGAAAAATGCACAAAAAAGCGGCAGAACCAGTTTATTAATTGGGCTAGTCGGCACCAGCGGAGAGCGGGGCAAGGGGGCAGGGCGACGGTGACCACAAGTTGAAGGTCCTAATACCTACAAGTACCTACCACAACTTGTGGTATCAAGTTATACCACCAATATTAACAGTTGGAGGTTACGCTACTAACTCAAATTATACAAGATTTATGTTACATTGCGCTCCATTGAACGTCTTCAAACAACGCGTTACTGAGGTATGTTTTTTTATAAATTTACCTGAGCTGTTGCTAGTTGTACCAGGCCCAGTAAGGCAAATAATGGGACGGAAGGTAAAAATAAAACGGCACAAATAAAAAAATCTATATTTTTATAATGAGCTATTTATAATCATCATTTTTATTACTAGTTTGCAATAGATCACATCCTATGAAAAAAACAACAGCTCGCACACCGAACCTTTATTTTTAATAACCAAAACCTAAATCACGCAATATGGGCACATTTGCCGTCCCGATCACGAGCAAATCAGGACGGGTCTACTATCCACGGACTTCTGGAAACCGGGACGTCCGACGCAAATCTAAGTCAAAGTCAAAGATTTTTATTTCAACTGGGCCTTTGCAGGTACTTTCAAAACGTCGTTATTCTAGGTGGACGCTTCCAAGTGGGTTGGTCCTGGAGAAGATACCGGCAAGACATCACACAAGGCAGAATCGGGACATCTGATATCGCTAGCTGTACCCCTTTATGTACTTGATCATGGGTTTAGCTTACCTTTGCAATAGGCGAGCGGACAGTTAGGCACAGGGATCTAGATACTTTACTAATTGACGGCGGGTATTATAAATATAAAACTTTCTTCAATAATGCAGTATTTCATAACTAATAATATTTTTAAGTACATAAAGTAAAACCAGTTCGTAAACGAGGGAAAGTTTCCAGTTTATGCAGCAACAGCAGTGGAACTTGAACTAGTTTATTGGAATTTCGTTTTGAATACGAAAAGTATTCTTTGAATTTCAATGAACTAAACATTAGAGTTGATACACTCATTAGAATGTCGAGATTTAAATATCTCATAAAAAATATAAAAAGTATCTACTTAAATCAAAAATATCCTATATGGTAAGTAGCCAATCGAAGGTCGTTATGTCCTGTTTTTTCATGTCAGCCAAAGTGAAGCTTCGTTTGAATATTTGAATATGTAACTGACGAGTGTCAGACTTCAAGTCATTTATTCATTAAAAATGTAATTAATATTCTGCATATCTATTCGTTAAGAACATATCGATTCGAATCTCATTCTTATTGTCGGATGATATTTGACTAATCGGCATACGATAATAAACGTGTACCTACCTTAATAACAGGAGCTGTGAACATGACTGGAGCATGTTCACAGCTCCATTATTATGTTAACGTAGGTATGTCAATTTCAAATATCAATCGACAATTTAAGTGAGATTCGAATCGAGATAGAGATTTTCTTACAGAATACGAGTAGCTCTTAGCTACGATCGATGGTAGAGTTAGTTGACTCCACCGCTGTGCAGTAGACTAAAATTATAAAGATCAAGGACGTATTACAAAAGCGAATAGAGGATAATAACCTTAGGAGCATTAAGTACATATTATAATATTACGACTTTAAAAGCTTGGACACTGGTATTCGATATTCCAATTCTACCTTCAACCTAAGATTTACCAAGTCTATACCTAATACCTTATTCATAAAAAAAATTGTAAGTAAAGGTAGGTAGGTACCTATTGTGTAGGTACAGTCGGCCAAAGAATTGGTCTACCACCCTAAGGTAGCAATTTGTTTCTACGCCTATAATCTCTTGTCAAAATAATGAAGTTTCAACTTTTGTGATATTTTCATTTGGTAGGAAGTTCTGTTAAAATTGATAGACCTTTTTTTTGGCTGACCGTACTTGGTAATCGTTGGTAATACTAAGTTTAAAAGTTAATCCTAGGTAACTATTTCTGTCTAGTACGGTATTGTGAAAAGTCCGAAGCGTTAGGTTAGTCAGTTACGTTTACTAATAGACTCAGAAGAATTGATAAAATTGCTGAAAACTGCAAATTAGTGCAAATGTATGACAAACACTCCACTGTCGAAGTGGAATTGTGACCGCCACGCGACAACCCAGTTGCAAAGCGCGCCGGCAACAGCCTTCAATACAATTAATGGTTCCTTTTTCCGAAAGTGTTTGTATTCCTTACATTCATCAACTAAAGTAATATGACGAGTAAATCGTACATTACCAGTGACATTGGGTATGTTGTCTCTTGGAGGTATCTGTAGGTTCTCCCCATAGATAGAGCGAACAACAAACGATGCTAAAGGAGATGATGTTAAAATCAGCCCTCAGCTACGCTTTCAATTGATTGTCAATAACTATTTACTGTAGAGCATTGGAGAGTACCTAAATGGTGATAGTCATTAGATGCCTAATGCCTCTGCACTTAATGACTTTCGCCATTTAAGAAAAAGTGGATCACCAATTAGTGGTATCACCCAGTTGTCATCAAAATAGCTTGAATATCTCTTTATCGGATTTCCTTAGCAAAACCTGCTAATGTGAAAATGTCGAAATCCTTCACATCTCGTTATCTAATCAGATAATCTCCGAGGTGTCGACAACAGAGGAGCGATGCGGACGGCCGTCAAGCCAGACCCCGCCGTATTACCATATCGAAGTAGTTTGGGCGGTTTATTGTGAGCTTCT
This sequence comes from Allophyes oxyacanthae, assembly GCA_932294325.1. Classification (NCBI taxonomy): domain Eukaryota; kingdom Metazoa; phylum Arthropoda; class Insecta; order Lepidoptera; family Noctuidae; genus Allophyes; species Allophyes oxyacanthae. The sequence goes on from OW028609.1 coordinate 490,909, forward strand.
TCCCACACTGGGTCGCTTCTGTCTCTAACACATCGAATGGACCGAAATTGACAATTATTGTTTATTAATTATTGAGTTACATTGTGAAATAGCGACCATTTTCTAAGTTGCAAATATTTTGTGTATGTCTACTAAATCCTTGCTGGATGTTAACAAAAGTAGCTAATACTAAAGTTTAACATTTGTAAATACTGAAGATAGGTATACAAAGTGAGCTTGTTAAAGATAAGCTGCGCCCGCGACTCCGTCCGCGTACAAATATTTACATACAACCTTCCAAGCCCCATTTCACTCCCTTATGAGTAGATTGACGTAAAATCCTATCTTAGCGGATTCTGTCCTTGAAGCCGTTAAAAGTTACAGTTCCTCAGATTTCGATTCAATAAGTGAGTGTTATTTCGCTTTTACTACCGGTTGCCAGCAGTTTCACCCGTTTATTTTATTCAAAGTAAGCCTATATAAATCAGGGATAATGTAGCTTTCTATTAATAAAATATTTTTTAGAATCGGTTATGTAGTTCCAGAGATTAGGTACCCCTACATACAAACACACATTATACTGAGCTGCTGGCCCGTTTGGCACAACTACTGATTTTATTTTATTTTTATTTTCTGTGTTTTTAGCATTTATGTACCAATAAACTTTATTTCTATCTTTCTTTCTTTCTTTCTTTCAAACAAAACCAATACCTCATACTTCTTTATAATATTATTATAGACAAAAAGCTATTCGCTGAAGCAAATATGTACATAATACACTATATAGATAGCCAAAATATAGATATTATAATTATGTAAATATTATAAAGTATTATAATGATATGATATTTGATATACCTGCCTACCGGAATAATAATTATGTTAAAATTATTACCAAACTAGATAGGCGTTATAAATAACCTGTTATTTATAAATAAGTGTCAACATTGTGCTTCTAATAAATACACGGAACGGGTATATGAAGCTGAAAGGGGGTTATATTGTACTATTATTATTATGTTACAGCACAGTAATTCTTAGTCTAATGTTTATTTTGTAACTATTTTAGCTAAATATTGCATACTCGTTTTGTCAAACGACTTCAACGGCTTACCGCCGCATGCTGAAACCATAAACTTATTATATTAGTGGTAATAAGTTTATGACTGAAACAACTCAATTTTAAGACGCTCTAAAAAGTTATTCTGTCGCTACTGTCCAACTTAAATTTACAGTGACAGCGTTTCAGTATTCGGGGGCAAGCCTTTCAGAAAGCATTATTGCTTGGTCTTAGCTTTGTATCGAGTAACTCATTTCATATTAGGTGTAGTGACTACTAGCTAGCTGCCAAAAAACACTCCTGCGACATCTATCGGAATAATGCGACATCTAAAATCCTGCATCGCACTATGAGTGTACACCACAGTTCCACCATATAAGGTATATGGAATCCCTAATGTAGGAATCCTTTTCTTTCAATGCTTCGAACTGGTAATTAGACAAACTTTTCCGTAGCGTCTACTAGAACTGAGAAGCAGCTTACTTAAATAAGTAGATTATTCTCATTTTATTCAATTCGACGTGGAAAATTTGACGACCGTACAACACAAATATCCTACGTCGTAAACAAGTTTTATTAGATATGTAGGTAGTTAAAAAATGTTTACTGCCTTGAATAAGATGTTCACCTCTTATATCTGTATCTATACGAGTAGGTACCTATTATTAAGCACGATAGGTCATACTCATACTCATGTAGCCCGTTTGAAAATGGCTACATTTGTTTCAAAAATCAACTTCTGTCTATAACCGGGTAAAATCCGGAATCCAGACCGGAGGAAAGTTTTTTTTTAACTGGAGATAGCTAATAAAACTGTCAGTTGAATCATAACATGTTCTTACGCTAGCAGTTCCTAAAAATGCAATATTAACGATAATTTATTACAGTCTAAAATGTCAATCTAAAAATAAATTATACATGAGACAGGACTAAACTAAACTAAGGGCGTTTGTCTCTTTCTGTTTCAATAGAAAAAGAAAGTAACAGATATTTATGTTTAGTCTAGTTTAGTACTTACTTACAGAATCGATACTATAATGTCATAGAAACTTCGCACTTTGAAGAATATAATTGATATTTTGAAACTGACATTCCTAAGAGCAATAAAATGGACTTATATTAAAAAACTAGATTTTAATAGTCTATTAAACTACAATATGTAAATAAATCTGGATGATTTGGGTGCAGTAAATCATTGCACTACAGCACAGAACACAGAAAGACCTCTTTTCTGTGTTCTGTTCACTACACTGCATCACAGAGCGCCACGCGGTCCAAACAGGCGCAGGCGCAAGCGAGGTGCTACTCGACTGCATCGCCAAATAAATCACAGTAGCCTTTTTGCACATTAATACTTAAGTAAAGTAATGTTTTATCTATTTTATTTGAGGTATATTTTCTTGAAACGATGTCTACCGTAGTTTCGTGAGTATCTATCTACTTATCTCCGGACACTGTCAGTATATTCACAGCACAATAATTAAATTGTCAGTATAAATGCTGACACCCTTTTACCGTTTAGGAACTAAGGCTTACATTCAGAGACGACAGAAACGAGTCTAAGCGTGAACTTACGCTTCCATATGTCAATTTTACGAACAAATTTTGACAGATGGAAGCGTAAGTTCACGCTTAGACTCGTTTCTGTCGTGTCTGAATGTAAGCCTAAGTGCTATGGGAATAATTTGAGAATACTAATAGTGTGTGGGCCACTGTTACTTTCTGTTAGTTAAGTACTAATTATTTCCAAAAACTAATTGGGTTTAGCCATTAGGTAGGTACTCATTAAAGTTCAAGGACCAGGGACCAGCTGAAAATCAATGCTGTACACTTTGCACAGTGCACAGCGTACACTGAGCTGGATCCCTTGCTACACATTTTTTAATCTTTTTGTTTAAGTAATTTGTATTTCTTAAGTACCTATGTGTATAGTTGAATAAATGGTTTAAATGGTTCGTATATGTACGTTCGCTATGCAACAACACCTAAAAAATATTTTGGAGGGTTGGTTAATTGTGAAGCTCTACATTCTCAATTCTAATTGGCATAAAATACGTTTTATTAGCCTATTCATTGATATATTAACATGGTAGACCAGGCACTTATCTGTACCATGAAATATTATATATCACGCCAAGCAAAACTTAAACCTTTCAACAAGTTTCTCAAAGACTCTTGGACAAGTTTCTCAATTTACCCAGCAGCGTACTACCAGCTGAGTAGTCACAACGCAACTGCTCAATTTGGGACAATCCCTTGCAGGGTTCATACGCCAGCAAAGAGGTTAACGCTTAGCAAAAATGTTGAAGGAGAAACTAAAAATCTATATAGTAATCTTGCCACTAGGAACTTACCGGTCTTAACGAGGGCTCGCGGCAGAGCCAACACGCCGCTGCCAGCCATCTCTCCAGCGATCAGGATCGCGGTCTGATTCATCGTCAAACCCTGGCCTGACTCATCTCCTTCGTCCTGCCAAAGATTATCTTAATTAGTTGGTGTTGCATGGCAGTATTATGTGTACTTATACCTTACTTCTAGATGGAATGAAGGCCTGTAATAGGCTTAACTACCAACAACACAACACCGGCCGCCTGAATACGCATGATAAATATGACAGTTGCTGTCGCAAATAAACGTCCTATTCCGTATCCTCTTATGAAAACATCTATTAGGGAGAAAGGGATGCATTGTTTGTAGGTCGCTGTGGCTATCAGATTTTTCTTACGTTATCAAAGCTCCGGTCCTTGGACTAGGGGAAGTTACCATACCGTAGGGGAAGGGACCGTATATCATGGCGTATATCATTATTAATACAAAGGTAGGTTATAACCAACCCGTAAACTATCTAATCCGCATACATCGTACTACATCACAAAGGGCTTCAATGATAATGCTACTAGCCCAAGGCAGCTTTTTAGGGTCATTAATCCTTCTATTTAATAACGCTCCATATATCTAGAAAATGTATACATTTTACAAGAAAAACAGACAAAGCTAACAAAAAAGTGCATGCTATAATGTTGCGCAATAATTACACAACGTATTAAATAATAAACTTCATACATTATTAATAATTTATAACGATATTTTCGGCGCGAGAATGTCGTATTAACATAACGGATAGCTCGGGCCAGCCATGACGGCCGCCGACCTGTTTGGACCATTAAAGAGAAGCCTCTCAAGTCAAGCTGGGATAATAAAGTGATATATAAGTCGATTTAGTCTAATGTTGAATATTTACGATTGTCCTTGGAACTTTTAGCATGTTTTAGGAGAAATAATAAAATCTTAAATCGTTGTCAATGTAGCTAAAGTGAAATTGTAAAATCTTAATACCTGTAAAATCTAAAATCTTTTTTCTTGTGCCATCAAGTAATTAATAAAACATCAAAGTTATGAAGTCTCAAAATATCTTACAGCGTGCGTGACACTACTCTGTGGCGGGATATCTAGCATTGCGCAATGATTTGGGTACCTCGTTATTGCTCTTGGACGCCATGAGCAACAACGAGAAGAGGTCCCTAAAACGAACAAAGCAGACTATTATATACCTCACTGATAAAAGCTCAAGTATAAGCCGTTAAACGTTTTTCTTATACAACCACTACATTGTGAACTGTATTTTTGAAGTTCTTATCTACCATTCTTTTGTTTCCGTTAAGTTTAATAAATTGGTAGTGTTTAAACCGACCTATCCTATTTTACCTGCATTTTTTTGGTAAAAACAAGAGTCGTTTGCTTTTATAAACTGAGCTAAAATATTTAAAGAAACACTTGTATAGAGAAGAGCTAATGTACTTCAGAAATAGGCAAATGCGTTGACTAGAACTGTTTCTAGACTAGGCTGTTAGTCTATAGACTTAAGATGATAGTACTTGTTTACTTGGTGACAACTCCAGATCCACATATCTGTGTATTTGTTTGAGATGGTTGCGAAATTGCTACACTTGCAGTTATTTGAACATGACCAAGTTATCACACGAATTTTACTATATTATGAAAAGACGCGTGTATATCAATAAACTCTAAAAAATTAAGTTAACGCATCGGTACGTTACTGTTTGTTACAATAGAAGAGTGTGATGCAAGTGGAATCAACTAAGAATCCAGTTATGCAACGGACATGGGACACTATAAATATTTATATATTACTTACATTTATAAAAATGCCCTTGGCACTCCATAATTGGGACATGACCAGTGATGGAGGCAAATGAAACCGATACACATGTATCAATGTATAAGAGCTTACCTTCTTCCCCACCAGCGGCGTGGTCTCCGACACATTCTCGGAGTTGCTACTGCTTGCCCTCGGCTTCGTCTCTTGTACTTTCTTCGACATTTTCTAAAACAAAATTAAACAATTTTAAAATCCCCGTGTCTAACGCTCCACCTACACTAACAACAAGTCTACTGTCTCTACCACACTGCTACAGAGATAAACCGGTTACACCGAAATAATGAGCGACGGCGACGTTACTACTTTTGTGTTCAATAGTCTACAAGGGTCGAATTGTTCAATTACTAGTCAGTGTGTATTTCCTGTGGGACAATAAGTCGAATGGTGAGATCGTACGGCTTCTACTCACGGAGCGCTCGTGTTCCAGCTGCCACACGCCCGACCTACGCGACGATGTTCACAAAACTGTTGCTAATGCTAAGTTGTCAGGTAGCTTTGGATATTAATGTATCAAGCACGCTCCAAACCTGAACTTTAGTTTACTATTAAATGTCATAATGAGCGTAGATTCTTGGACGCAGTCATTTGAATGGTAAGGTGATTTATTAAATTATAATTATTCGTGTAATTTGTTGATGCTTGAATGCAGTAACTTTGAGGAAGACCATTAAGTGTTGCTCAACAATTTTAATATAGAAATAGGTAATTATTTAAAAGTGAATAAAATGTTTTTAATAATAATAGTGTTTCACTTAGGAATTTGACGCTTTCTTCGTAATGTAGCTGTGTACCTAATAACTGTAGGTAATAAGTCAATGATTACAAAACTCCTGCTCATAAGCAGAAATCATTTTGCAATAGATACCCTTAGGGACACAAAAATCAGCTGTTCCGTACATTTAGTCGAGTAATATTGAATTATGTAATGGAACAGCTAAATTTTTTCGCGATTTTCGTGTTGGTCCCATAGTAAAAGTTGTTCATAATGATGAGTACAATACTCTCCTTCATTGTTTCCCACGTTCAACCAGTCACCCTGGACATTGAAGAAACGATGGTAAATTGATACCGGAGCCGTTAATCAATAGAGCAATTGAGTGCATGCGCCGATGCAAGGACAGCCCACGTCTGATATGGAATATTATTACTAAGTATACTATTACCTATATTCGGACACTTTTACAACTCATAATCAATCACGAACTTGCCAACTTATGCGTGGTGGATTGATTTTCATTCATAAGTGCCAAATAATATATGTACCTATATATCTAATATACAGGGTGTATGTGACATATTGGTAACGAAAACAGATACCATGATTCTAAACATTTCAGTAAAAGAAACAGGTGTCGTTCTTTTGAAAAACATTACGATATTGTTAGCAGTTTTTATAACTACTTAAAACATCATCGAAATAAATCGTAATTTTTTTGAAAAGACGTCAAATTTAACTTCCATGATTTTCTTACATAGTTACAGGTGAAGCTAATAAAAGCGTGTTAAAAATAAGTTTGATGAAACTTTGATTAATTGTTGTCTCGGAGGTTGTAGTGCGCGCCCGCGAAGGTTTGGGATAAAAGGCAATGTATTGCCGGACACAGCCGTATAAAATGTTCAAACTCATTTGACATGTTTATTTAGCTGGTTACCTTTCTACATTTATGACGCCTGCAATTCCCAAAGGTTATGCAGATGTTTTGGTAACTACAGTTGTTCACTCCCATTTCACCATCGTTGCCGTAATGTATTATAGCACCTACAGTTTCGACATTTCATTTATGCCTGTATCCTGGTTTACATTATAAATAAAGATCTATTCTATTCTATAGTCCCATGTAATAGTTAGCGAGCACACTTTGCCCAACTTGAGAATATAACGCGCGACCATCTCAGTAACCACGTTTACGACCACTAGCACAATGAGGTAATTAAATTTTATTATTAGTAACTCTAAAAACTGGGGAATCTATCAATCAGCTCAGCCTATCGCAGTCCACTGCTGGACTTAGGGCTCTCCCAAGTTGCGCCATAACACCCGGTTCTCCACCTTCCGCATTCAGTCTAACTAACCTAGCTACCCTCTTTAGGTCCTCCGTCCACCTGGCTGGGGGCTCCCATACCACGTTTGCCGATTCGCAGTCTTCAGTCAAGAACTTTTACTTCAGCACCCATCAGAAGACAGACATGGTCAACCTTCTGCCACTTGAACTTGCTAATTCTGGAAGATACGTCGATGAATCCAGTTCTTATTTCTGGATGACTTAACTGCGGATCTTATCGGATAATTATGCTGTAAGTGTTCCTACTGGACTAATGGAATAGTCTTTGCAATGTGTACGTATTTAATTAAAGTTTTTGTGAAAATATTTAAAAATGTAGGTGGATGGTTTTATATGAATAAAGGAATAATATAATATGAGATGTAGACTGAGCAGTCAGCAGTCATAGTACCGATAGTCGTTACGAACAATAGCAAGAGTCTAGTAGAAAGTTACACCTTTTAGCGCTCTCGTTGGTGGGCTGGATCAAGGACTTGATACAGAAGGTGGTATCTACTCATAGAGGACCAACCCTATTACTTACTCTTAGGGACCAACAAACAACAATGAACACAACTTTTACTTTATGACCAGCCCTGAAATTACGAAAAAAATAAACTTTCCATACAAAAAATCAACGTTGCTCAATCAAAATCTCCAAAAATGTATGAAAGTTTGAATTTTTTTCACGGTTTCTGGTGTGTTAAATCTATTTTTCATAAAAAAAGGTCGGTCTACCTACATATTTCAATAATCAAACGCAACCTCTAAGAACGCAACAAGTAAAATATTTTTATGACGGTGTTTCACATCACGTGGAACGGAACGCAAGACCATCTCCATAGACAATATAAATCGATCAATTTACATTGACGTGTGAAAACCGCATAATCAGTACTGACAGGAGTATTATCCGCATTTAGTTGTGTAATAATTAAATTAGTAATGCAAAATGTCAAAACGTTAATTTGCTACAGCTCTGCGTGATTGAGATTTTTATCCGCATATTCCGATTTCTGATTTCTATCTAGTTCGGTAATAAAGGCTATCTATAGTGCCAGCAGATACCAGCAGTGTTATTCTCGTATCTGTCGTAACTATAATTTGTAGACTCATGACTGCTTAAAGGTAAATTTTATAGCATCTATTTTGTATTGTTTGTGATGTAGGCCCGTAATGATGTCGATTCTAGTGTACAATACAAAAATCTGCAAAGTTTTGTGCCTATAGAACTAACCTTCCTCAACCTTTTCATGGTATTGTGAACTATAATTGCAGTTTGCTTGGTATGTGTCATCTGATATTGTGACTCTTACTCATTGTATCATGTTGTCTTGGATATTTCTATTTAATCATGAAAAAAGCAATAGCGTATCATGATGCTTGTTTGTTACATTTGTTAAGTATACAACAATTAAAATGTTGACAAAATATGTCAATAATATAGCAAGTATAATTTAATGTCTTTGATAGCAACTAACCATTTCAATCTAGCAGTTCTTTCTAACCATATTTGTCTATAAACTATACTGTTACTATACTTAATTTATCTATAACCGAAAATCCTATGTTTGCAACTAAAGCAAAAGCTATAATAAACCATATTGTGAATTCATTTAATCAATAAAGCTGGGCTGCCCATCTGTCTGATCACACATAAACAATTCATTGACATTTACAAATGTCAAACTTGAAAATAATATTGCTGTTTGCGTAGTGTGGTCCGTTACAATTCCAGTTAATAACTCATATTTAGTCTTCATTCAAGGTGTCCCACAAAGATAGACATCATAATCCTTACTAATATTATAAATGAGAATGTACCTCTATCTATTAAGTTTACATGACTAAATGGCTGAACCAATCTTGATCAAATTTATCAAGGCAATTGTGTGCATCATGAGGAAGAATTTATGCAATGTTTTTAAATGATTTAAAATATCACAACTTCGGGTCTCCATGTAGACAGAGTTGCAAGCACAGCTAGTATCATATTGCCATTCATCAATATAATATAATAAGTGTAGGCATACCTCTATGGATAGATAGTTCCATTAGTTTAGGAATGCTGTTCCAACTGCTGCATTATAATATCACATTATGCATAAGTGTGGCTATTAGCAATACAGTGTACAGTAAGGAGCTATGCATATTAACCTTTGGTATAATAGTTCCTGCAAGAAAGATTGGTCATTGTACTTTATTTTATTGCCAATCTTCTGGCGGTAACATAATTTGTTGCCAGACAAAGACCCTTCTTAGTTACAAGAGAGCAAATCTTTGGACTTCTCATCACCAAACTGGAAGTAGAAGTTTCTGAGGACAGAAGTGACACTTGTATTAGTGCTAACATAAAATTTATTCATACTTAATTCTTTTAGCACAATGTTTTATACATAAACTTATGAAAAGTGAATTGTAAGTGAGTTATATATACAGCGTTTCAGTAACAAAATAAAAGGTGGAAAGTTTAAAAAATAGTTTCAAATAATCCAAAACCAAAGTTTATAGTAATTGTTTTTCGTTTTTAAGCATTTTGATGTGTTGGTAGCATGACGACAGCTATGTATTGCTTGTATACCATCATTTAGTAGTTATTATGTACATGTTGACAAGTTGTTATCTGAATGCATGAACTCAGTTTTGTTTGTGCGTGCATCTTGTGTTTGTTTTATCTTATTGGTTTCAAGAACCTCGGTTATTTGTAGACCACATCATATTATATTTCATTTTAGTACAAAGCTGCAGCTCAATAATATTAATTGCAATGCGATTGTCTCATTAAATACTTGTATTCTATGACGATAATTATTATCATTGTTGTTGAGACCATGTTTGAGATGTATTTATTTAATAATATAATAATTTAATACAGGATGTATGGGGATCATTATTATTGTTTAAGGTCGACAATCGTTTTAATTAAGTAATACGTATTTTTTTGTGGTTCATTATCTACATATTTGTTGCCTTCATTGTGTAATTTGGGTCACCCTAACTGTACCATAATTTTATTTACTTTCTATTTGGTTTATCAAAATAAAGTTAATCACTGAGTAGATATGTTTTGCACTGTTATAATTATTATTCATTGCTTTTGCTTGCTTGTGCGACTGTCACATTCTCATGCATTGCATCAGTGTTATTATTTGTATCTGTATTGAAGAATAATATTATTTATGAGCTATGTTGGTACTAGTGTATATTGAACAAACACTTTCTACATGACATAGGTTTTGAGTAATGAATGAATGTATTTTCAGTTAGAAATTATTTATATTGTGAAATTGAATTGACATAAAAGATACAACATCCAGGTGTTTTGTTTTAGGAATGAAGACAGAAGATGGGTATTTCAAACATTGAAGTGAAAGAAGGTAATAAATAAGTAATAAATTGTTATTCTGCAAATGTAATGGTGGGTGTGACAAAGTTTAAATGTTTGTTAACATGACATCCTTTGTTTGTAGTAATATAGGACAGCGGTACAAGGAAATAAATCAAAATGATGACATCAGAGGAATCCGACTCTCTCAGCACGGTGCCGTCTGACGGACATCCTGAGGAAATGTCAGGTGGGCCGTGGGAATCCACTCACTATTTTAAAGATTTAATAATCTTTGAACATTTTTATCTACTAACCCTCACCACCAAGCTGGCTTCGTCTCCACTTCTCCACAACAGATTACCTTTAAGCCGACAACCACACAATAGGGAAATAATAAGAATTTATTTAATTAATAAATCATCTCCATTTGATTGAGTTATAACACATACACATGACTCAGTAATGAATATGCTTGAAAACCAAAAATATAACCTACTGCACACACCAATGTAACCTGACAAAAAATGAAAATTAAACAATAAACTGCATTTCTCAGATCCACAGTGTGAATTTTTTTTCGGGACGGCCATTTCCCGAAAGGCCATCAATAAATTAATGTCTTGAAAATGAAAATTGTGCCGGCCAGATAGGTCTTGGTAAGAGAAACTTATATTTCTCTAGGCCACTAGTTTCCGTTCGTATAGAGACATCTATTTTCTCTTAAGTTTAAATTCACTAATTATGAATTTTAATGGTTTTCATTTTACAAATAAAGGAAATATAGGGTCTTTTTCTCAGACCTACCTCCAGAAGTAAGAAGGAATAATGGGTGGCCAGCAAAAAATATATATTGGGGGCAATATAATGGGTGATGTCATCTGCTAAAAAAGGAAAGGCCCTGTTCAGCCATAGAACACCAAACAAAATATATTTATGTTTTAATTAGTACAAGCATGTAAAGTAAATGTTAAAAAGAAACTGAAAAATTATTTATCTTTGATAAAACTTAATACAATAAAATGTTTGCCCACACTAGGCTAGGCTTTTATCTTGGGGATTGTACAATAACATCACAATAATGTTCATTGTTTGACGTCGATGACAGCTTCCGGTACCGAGGAGGCGCCATCGTCCATGGTCTCTAGCGAGGCGGAGTCGGAGGGCAGCGTGCTGTCTGAAGCGCGGCACGACGGTGAAGCGAGCGTCGTGAACAACGACTCCACGTTCACCGAACACGCCAACACACAGCACGAGAAGCCAATGCCGCCCGTGTCAGACTGGAGAACCGTCGGTACCACCGTCACCTCTTTCGTGTCTACACGAGGTTTGTGTCATCAACAAATCCATAAAATCGCCTGGAAAAAGAAAGACTACCTAAAACAGTAACATTTCCTTGTTATCACAGGCTCAATGCTCCCATGGGGCCCACACAAAGGCCCTATGAACCCGCCCCCGGATTCGGACTTGCGTCCCGGCGAGTACGTCATGCGACTACTCTTCACTGAGTTCACTGTGCAGGCAGAGAGGAAAATGGAGTCAGTTATGGCTGAACCACTGGTATGCAAAACAAAATTAAAGGCTAATGCTGATAATATTGTTCAAGCTCTTTGGGATTCTTTATATATTATCACTTATGTCTCCCTAGACAGTTAAATAATATTGTGCTTCCCGATTAATGGCTGGATGTCAACGTGCAAACAACAATCCAATTTTGTTAAGACTTGATAACAACACATTTGCTTAATTCTGTTGAACATTAATCTATTAGCCCTTTTCCAGGATTATATTACTTGATATATGATGATGCTGTTGATCTGTCTAATAACTAGAAACCTTGACTACAGGAAAAACCCCTAGCAAAGACCCTTCAGCGCGGCGAGGACCCACAACTGGACCAGATACTGCAAGCGTTCGGCACCGTGGCGGAGCACTGCCTGCCGTCCCTGCTGCGCGCGCTCTTCGGCTGGCTCGAGCGCCAGATGGCCGACTCTCCACAACTCAGCGAACAGGCTAAGAAACCCCACCAAGACCTTAGAAACAAGAGGTAACATTACTAACAATATCATTATCCTTCTAAACAGAGTATATAGTTACACTTTTGTTAATAATTATTAGATATAGGGTCTATACCGAATATAAATTGGATAAGCATAAAGCGATAAGATTAGGTTAACAGAACCCGAGGTTATCATAAAACTCGTTTACTTTTCCTTCCTTTCATGGTATTTAGACGTTCGTTTCGTAACAAAGCTTTATAAATATTTTTTTATGAATCATGTCCCTATTGTGGTTATTTGTTTGCAGTATAATCTACATAGTGTCGGGCAGCGGTGCCGGTACGGAGACCGTGGAGCGCAGTTGTGAGGAGTTACAGGCAGAGAGACGAGATCTGGCTGTAGAGTTCCTCTTCTGCTTGGCTCTCATTGAGGTGCTGAAGCAGCTGCCCTTCCACCCCGGACATGAGGATCTGGTGCAATACATTGAGAATGTTGCCTTCAAACGATTCAATTACAAGGAAGGGTATGTACAGACACCACATCTAGTTTCACTTCAATGAACAAGACAAGTTATTACGAAAAAAATATTAAGTAGTATCATTTGCAATTAAATACTCGTGTACCAGGAAAGAGGAAGTTATATTATTTTAAAAATAGTCATGTACAATGGAGGGTCTTATCGCAATCAGTAATTTGTTATAGACAACCTTGCTCCAGAAAAGATTTACAATGAAATAAGGAAATGTAGAACCTCATGTGATTTTATTTAGTGAAGTCACTCGATTTAAATTTTTTGAATAATGATACACTTTAGAAACCAATTCTTCCATCTAGTGGCATGTCTGATAGTAGTAAGTGGTTTTCCTTGTTCATGTGTTACTTGTAGGCATGCATATTACTTAACAGCGACAGATTGTCACCCCGGATCTCCCGCTTCCATATGCCGCCCGCTAAATTAACACAGTGTGCACTCACGCACACATACTCTCAAAAGCGTCGTGTACGCTTCTGCCCGGCATGAGCAGGACTGCGAAGAACTAACAAGTCATCGTTGTCGCACTGTACAATACTGTTTGTTTGTCTTTCGTAGCCAACTTCTAGACGTATTCATCGTCAAAGTTACGCAACACTTTGTTCTCTGTCTTTAGCTCCCGGTAAATTTGAACTTAGAACAATATTGTCATTGTGTGTATGTTTGTCCAGGTTGCAGTCGAACCCGAATGCTGCAAACGTCCATTTGATAGCAGACCTTTACGCCGAAGTAGTTGCCGTACTCGCGCAATCACGCTTCGCTTCTGTCAGGAAACGTTTCACAGCCGAACTAAAGGTAATGTGCAATTAATAGAATGGTTGTACCTGAGTGAGTGGGCGCCGAAAGTAGTGAGAATAGCTGGGGACACTTTTGCGCGCACAATTTCCACAAATTGGATTACGGTGGTAATCCGATTTGTGGAAATTGTGCGTGCAAAAGTGTTCTCATACAAACGGAAGCTCTCTTCTCGTTGCGAGAGCCCAGTTTAGACTTATACGACGCGCACATTTAACAGTATGTTTGTGTTCTTTTTCCTCTTACACAAGTATAACACGTGTGAGGAAAAAAAAAGCTCTACAATAATATACTTGTTCATTCATATTCCACACGTTGTTCCACCAACAGGACCTGAAGAGCCGCGAGCCATCGCCCCACACCACTCAAAGCATCATCTCCCTACTGATGGGCATGAAGTTCTTCCGCGTCAAGATGGTGCCAATAGAGGAATTCGAGGCCTCGTTCCAGTTCCTGCAGGAGTGCGCGCAGTACTTCCTGGAGGTCAAAGACAAGGATATCAGACATGCTCTCGCTGGACTCTTCGTTGAGATTTTGGTACCGGTCGCTGCGGTAAGTTCATATGTAACAATAGCCTAGAAGCGCACAGCTGGACATAATACTCTAGTAAACCCGAGAGGCAAACGCATTGGTGACGGCTCACATCCATTGAGCACCAGTGTCGTTACTCTATGAAATCTTATAGTCAGTATTTTGTTTATCGGTTGGATCACATGAGGTCGCCAGTGGCCGAAAACAATACGTCTGCGTTTCGTCACTTGGTGAATTAATAAATAGATTCTTACCTGCTGTAAATTCAATTTGGTGATGATGTATACCACTACTACCACTTCAACCTCCTAATCTTCCTACAGACTGTCAAGAACGAAGTTAACGTCCCCTGCCTGAAGAATTTTGTGGAGATGCTGTACAGCCACACGTTGGACGCGAGCACCAAGTCCAAGCATCGCCTGGCACTGTTCCCACTCGTCACCTGCCTGTTGTGCGTCTCGCAGAAGCAGTTCTTCCTGGCCAATTGGCACTGCTTTCTGGCCATGTGTCTGTCGCATCTCAAGAACAGGGACCCCAAGATGTGCAGGGTGGCTCTAGGTAAGCATCATACATTGCTGAAATCATAGTTGTTATAGTTTATTGAAACGGAGCTCCAGCTGATATTATACTTGAAATATTTCTTCACAGAATCACTGTATCGTCTTCTGTGGGTGTACATGATCAGAATCAAATGCGAAAGCAACTCGGCTACCCAGTCCCGACTGCAGAGCATCGTCAACTCGCTGTTCCCTAAAGGCTCCAAGGGAGTGGTACCAAGGGACATGCCGCTCAACATTTTCGTCAAGATCATACAGTTCATCGCTCAAGAGCGCCTTGACTTCGCGATGCGAGAAATCGTGTTTGACCTTCTCATGGTAGGAAGACCTATCAAGATAATTCTGACTCCAGAAAGGATGTCCATTGGCCTCCGAGCTTTTCTGGTGGTAGCGGATAGCTTGCAACAGAAGGAAGGCGAGCCCCCAATGCCGAGGACATCTGGGACACTGCCCTCAGGGAATACGCTGCGGGTTAAGAAGACTTTCCTGAACAAGATGTTGACTGACGAGACCGCGCGGTCCATAGGCATGAGCCCTTACTTCCCGTACGTGCGGCGCGTGCTGGTGGACATCCTGCGGGCGCTGGACGCGCACTACGGCAGGCCGCTGATGCTGACCAACACGCAGAACGTGACAAAGGAACAGGAAATCAACACCGGCGAAAGGAAGCCGAGGATCGACCTGTTCAGGACTTGCGTTGCTGCTATACCAAGGTAAACATATTCGACATTTCATTTTGCAGTTGGAAAAATTGTCTCATTCTCGCAATGTTATTTAACAAGGCGGTCTGGTGTCAGCTTCTTGTGATTTACGTCGGAAAGAAGCACATCATAACAGCACTATGCATCTAACAATGAAGGTTGTTAGGTTCCCTCTAAGTACACTCTTGTTTACATTCCTGTCCCAACTGAATCATTTTTGCTAGGTTATTATAATATTAGCCCGTACACTGCAGATCATGCACCTCCCTATACACTGGTACGCTGGTTGTGAGGCAATATTTCTGGTTACCAGGCTTGACGAGCAGATGATGTCATTCTATGTGTTACTTTCCTCGTAGACTGATCCCCGAGGGCATGAGCTCCAGCGAGCTGGTCGACCTCCTGAGTCGTCTGACAGTGCACATGGATGAGGAGCTGCGAGGCCTCTCGTTCCAGAGCCTCCAGACCCTCATCGTAGACTTCCCCGAGTGGCGTCAAGACGTCCTCGCTGGATTCACGCAGTTCCTTGCCAAAGAAGTACAGGTTAGTCCTCATAGAAATTATTGCTGATATTTAAAGATACCAATAGAATTTCAGATTGCTTCAAGACTGTAGATCGTGGTTTTATAATAATGTCAATTGAACAGCAATTGGCTTTATAAATTGTATATTTAGCTGGTACAGTGTCAAGCTAATGAAATTCAAATATTTTTACCCGACTGCGTGACAGCAAAGACATAATGTTATTTATTAAAAGAAATTCTCATAAGATTACTTACTTGATATTACAATATAGGTAACTGCTTAAATTGACCGTTGGAATTTGTAAACTTGTAAAATTTGTAATATCAGTAAACAAGGTATCCTTGTGCAACGGGAATATTTTCAAGTATGCAGCTATATGAGGTTACGTAATTTAATTACTAGGAGTATATCGTTCTTGTTGTCCAGGATACGTCTCCACAACTGGTAGAGAATGGCCTCCGGATGCTGCTGCAGCTGCTGACGAGCTGGAAGAACGGCGAGCCGACTGCCAGCAGCGTGCCCACCAAGCAGGAGCCGCTGGCCTCCGTGATCCGCGGCGCCGAGGCGCTGGGGCTCGTCATGCTGTGCCAGTGCAAGGCGTACCCGAGGCGCCTTGCCGTGCATGTGCTGAGGTGAGACACACGCAATCTTAAATTTTAATTTGCTAGGTTCATGTGTGCAGCATTTAGTCTCGCTAGGTTTCGCCCCGTGATTCCTCGCGAGAGTGAAGATATTTAGTGGTAAATATTAATGTGGGATTCTTACTATTATGGATGCAATAAAAGATGCAGATTCTTGAATAAATCTTGAGTTTAATTTCTACTTTTAATTATAACGTCTTAACAATGCAAACGTACTCGAGCGAAGCAGTCTGACTGCTTCCTTTTTTAAAAACCATCCATGCCCTCACACACTTAACAATTTTAGCATTCGTCTTCTCACTCATACCTTTACGACTTACATACCTACTTCATCTCTTCTCCACAGTCATGCATCATCTAATTCATTACACTCCAGTCCTACATTAATAATTATTTTATAATCTTTTACAGGGAGGCGAAATATTTATTAGAGAAGCTACAGCTGACGCGCGACGAGCCAGCTCTGATCGATGCGGCGGATGCCCACGTCCCTTACTTCGCGGAGAAGTGCCTGCCGCTACTGCCGCCTGCAGAGAAGCAGGCCATCCTCGCGGCCGGCCAGCTCGACCTCGTGTGGATCGCCGAGAGGAGCCATGCTGTGTGGACTGCTGGTTAGTAGGGCCAGGTTCTAAATAGTTCCGAAACACAGTTTAACATAAAAAAATCGCATTTATATATTTTAAGGTATTTATTAATGTAACAAATTGATGTCGTTCCATACAATATACACATAGCAAGTGTGATGATGGCCAACAGATTTTCACTGTGTGTGTGGCCTACGATATGAATATTCGATTGTTAATATTTGTGGAAATCGGCATCAATACAATCGAGTATTGTAGCCTATGGTGAACACCGTGTGTACTCGTAATAGACGTACAGATATATTATTTTTGTTAACACTTACTGTCCACAAACCAGACATAATATCGCCATGAACCTATGTTACTGCACGGAGAATGGGTTACATTTTTAACCCCCGACAAAAAATAGGGATGTTATAAGTCTGTAGTGTGTATCTGTGTTATTGTAGCTCCAAAATGGATAGACCGATTTCAATCTTAGCTATGTTTAGTGAAAATCTGTTCAGCCGTTCAAAAGTTACAGCTCGTTTTCTAGTTGAGTCGGGGTTATTGACGGTTAGATTGTGATGATTTATATGTATGTTGTTAGTATACCAATAAATAAATTAAAATGTTTGCAGGTATTCAATACGATGAAACATCGAACAAGAACAGTTGGAGTGGCAGCGCGTCCAACGGGGCTGATCCTTGGGAGGTGGGTTAATACACCAATATTTTATTTATCTTCTCTCATCAGTGAATGTGGGCACAATGTAACCATTTCCAATAAGTTTTGGTAACATCTATATTATTATTGTACTGAACTATATCTCTTAGTATATAACTTTCCCTATATACACCATGTCCCAAAATTCAACGATAAGCGGGCACCAGAGGGTTGACCAGCTCATGACTACTCGAGAAAAAAAAAAAAAAAAAAAACGTCAATTTTTAAGAAGTTACATCAAAAAATTGAAATCCTTAAAAAATTTATACCCCTTAAGAGATTTTTAATTACCCTGACCACAATGTTTCAAATATTTCTGAATTTCTATTTGTACCGGAAACCTAAGTAGCTCTGCTATCCACCACAATCCTTGAAAATCCCAGAATGCCTGTAGATTTGACACAAAAATCATCCAAAATTATATTTCACCCTAAAATTTTGAAAGGTTTTTACTTTCGGTCCACTTTAACTCATCGTGGTGTAAAAAAAAGTAAGGACACTACCATGGCAAGTTTTTTTAAAAATTGACGCAACTATCCAAGATTCCAAAATAGTATAAAACTAGGAAAACTAGCCACAAAAAAAAAGAAAAACGTACTATTTCTGAACAAGAACCAAATTTCATAACTTTTACTATGTGCTCAAAATAGGTATTTTGTTGTAAATTCTTCGAATTTGAATGGTACATGTGCGTAGTCAATAACATTTAGAAGTTAGAGAGGGATTATACATTAGAGAGAGATAGATAGATTAGATAGATAGTATGTAAAGTAGGAAAAACTACTTAGGTTTCCGGTACAAAAATAAATTCAGAAATATTTGAAACATTGTGGTCATGGTAATTAAAAATATCTTAAGTGGTGTAAATTTTTTAAGGATTTCAATTTTTTAATGTAACTTCTTAAAAATTGATAATTTTTTTTTTCTTTTGTTTTTTCTGGAATAGTTATGAGCTGGTTAATCTTCTGGTGCCCGCTTATCGTTGAATTTTGGGACATGTATATATCCTCTGATAATTCTCTTACATAAATGTACTATAAAATATTGTAACAATATTATTTTAAAAGAGTATCCATGGAGTATCCTCTCTGTTCTTTTCCATAGGACCAACTTTTTGGAACCGTGCACGTAGTCTATCGTTTCAGAAGTGCCTATTATTAGGTTTATTGGAAATAAAATCTTTTCTGTTGTTGGATCTAAGTGGTCATAAGAATGCCGCGGTGGTAACATTAGGAAGGCCGCTGGGGTCATCAGCGAGGGCGCGCCACACGCTCGTAGGTGTCGACACTCGGCTCTAGGCTCTTCTCATTCACGTAATTATTATTTCTATACCTTAAGGATTTTGTGTAAAATTATGTTAACGGTTACATTATTTCATAATCATTGTCTGATAGAACACCTAGGTAAAGTAGCCCACTGTTGGACATAGGCCGTTTCTAATATAAGAGCAAAAGCCAGTCCTCTCATGGTGACGCTGCTGTTGCGTTATATTTTGCAGTAGGTATTCGGACTGTTGACGCAATTATCAAGTCTAAGCTCGATTCTAAATATGGTTATTTATCAGGGACGCTGACACAATGTTGTACCTCTTCCGGGGAAATATCGGCTCCGCCTTGCGGGCCGTGGGCGACGCCTTCAGGAATGGAGGCATCGTCTTCTCGCCGATTATATTATAATCGATGAATGACTATGTACGTTTCCCAGGTGATGCTGTTCGGTCTGCTGGAGCGCAGCCGCGTGCCGGCGCGCTGCCCCTCCACCATCCTGCAGGCGTGGCCCATCCTGCACGCCAGGATCCACGCGCTCTTCACCATCATTGAACCAGCGTGAGTGCTATTGTACTATTGGCTACATTTAACTAGTATAAAAAATAAATAATATTATTATATACTACGTGGCGTTGTGATCACCAAATACACATATTTGTAAACAATATTCTTATAAAAAGGCTGTCTCACAATGAGTATGTTACAGTAAAGTGTATAGGTACTTGCCTACATAATCTATTCTCAATTATTAAATTTAGTATCCCGAAAAATATCAAAGGCATATCCATGTCAATGCGATCTAATTCAATAATTATATTGTGGTGAAAAATGAAAACAACTTAAAAAGGCCGCTTGAAATGAAATGTCAAAATGTCCACTTAATTGATGACTCTTAATATTACTCGCGTAAGGCTCATATTCAGCAATCATCTGTTTGACAGTAACCATGGATATTCGTAGGGGAATTGCTGAATGTAGCCTTTTTAGGCCCCCTATTCATTACAAAACCAATAATATTTTCTTAAATTTTTTTCAGGCCCGTGAATGACAACCGAGCCTCCCTGCTCTCGCGTGGCCCCGCCCTGCCGCGCAAACCCGAGAAAGAACGGGATGGGTATATGCAAGTCAGTGTCCATCGATAAATTACTTACTAAAATTATAATACATTTTACTTTTATTGACCTTTTAACTTTACGATTTGTATATGTGAGTGTTATCTGCTCCAGGTCTGGAAATACTACATGACAATGGCCTACTTGGTAGTGCCGGCAGTGCCCAGCCCGGTGATCCGGTGCGCGAGCCCCGATCTCAGCCTGAGGTAAGAACGCAGTCACACTCGCACACTGCCACATAGCATACATTCTTAATACTAAGTCTGTGCTGAGAATGTGCGGTCACCAAATATTGTCTTTAAATCAGTGTTTGTGCTGCTCTCCATACGGAGACCTGACCGACCCCAGTCAGTCTTGGCGTTTAAAAACATTTGTCGTACACAATTACCAATATACAAATTATAAAGCGTAGCAATTGGCTTGTTATGTTCAAATTTATTTTCAAAAAATTCTTGATTGGCATTAAATTCTCTATGTATTATACGTACAATATATTTATATGTGCAAATATAGGCAGTTGATTTTGCTGATTGTCCAAATTTATTTATTTATAATGTTGTTTAGTTTAGTAGCTGGCATCGCCGATATCTGATTCCACAGTTTCCTTTCAGTTGGTCGAACTTTACAACATGTATAAATGACAATATCATGCATTTCAAGTATAAAATAAAAATTTATAAATGCACGTTGTGTAAGCTAATAAATAAATTACACGATAAAATTAAATACTCTAAAATGGCAAAATTATGCAAGTATTCTACTATTTATTTGTTTCCTAAATATTTGGGTAAATAATAAATAATGATGTTCAAGTGCTGTGTGCACTGTCGACTGGCGGCGGCGCTGTCAGCTAGCAAACTAAACGACGATAGTAGCGACATGTGTGTGTCGCGACAACTGTTGAACATGTTACATTCATTTGGTGTACGACGTCCCGTGTTTCGCGCTTCCTTTGATAAAAACGACATTTTCCTCGTTATGACGCATGCCAAGAAAATACCTACACATAACACTATTTAAATAATCGATAGGTACAATTTGTACCTAGTACTCGATCGTCTAAATCTTGTGTACTATATTTTATTTACTTTTTTACATTAATCTAGATCGTGCACATTTTAATTGATATTGAGAGATATTGTACGCAGATTTTGACAAACAAACCAACCGTACTAGTTAAGTACCGGCATTACCCACATGTACACGATTTACCCTCTCTACCACCCGATGCCATCTTTTAGTTAATTTTTGTAGCATTTTAAAATACACACTGTCTCGACTTATTTATAATATTTTCACACTTTATCTTGTTAAAAACTTGTATGTATTTTCGACGAAATCAAGACGAACCCATACTAAAGAGATATTATAAATAGTTGATTACATAGCTGTAATACTAATGTTAATCAACCAGATAAAGACTTGCAGATAAACTACATATATTATGCTAAAACACGTACACGAAACTATGGGGCGAGTGTAGGTGAGCATGAGCGTTTGAGCGTTCAGTACACTGAACAGCGAACACTGGGTGTGGGAAGTACCGGCGTGATTCTGTCCAGTAGCACTGAGGCGGAGGGGTGGGTCGGCCTGGCCACGCTGAGCTCGTCGAGCGAGAGCCTCAACGCGCCCGGCGGCTTCTTCACGCTGCCCTTGAGCTATGCGCGCGCGCACAGACAACACAAACGAACGAGGTGGCCATTGACGCTCGCTATGTGCACGTCGCATTCGATTTTGATCATTACATCGTTGTGTCGGTTCCATCTCTCAGTTCTGTATAGCTACATAACGGCCTCGAATAGTATTTTTAGTTTTCACAAATACCGTTGTTTTGCGATTAGTCGCACGGTGTTCATTTTTCATATCATGTAATGATGATATTTATGAGTTACGAACACGTCTCTCTCGAGCGATGGTTACAATATTTAGGGTGGAATCGGCACAAGACTCATGGTGGGTAAAGCCAGTGCAGTGGCCTTTCCGCGTGTGTACCATATCTATATACGAAGGTCACTGTAGCTCTCATCGCTCATCAATCACGCCTCGGTCAATGCACAGCTAGCGCATTCCATTCGATCCTGAACCCCTTGGTCTATGGAGGAGCGATGGAGAAGTCCATTGTCATTGAGCGCTGTGTTTGTACCAATAACTTGTTGGCCACGTTTCGCGATGTACACAAATCACACACATCACAACCATACATGCGTATATAACATGTAGCGTTATGTTTTATTTATGTTTGTAACTGACAATATGTGAATACTGTCTAATAATGGATGATGATTAGTTTAGATGCAAATTACTTACTATAACTGCTTGTTTGGACCAGTAAGAAAAGTCTTGTATTATTAATAATTATAGGCCATAGGTATAGATTCTCACAATAGATCACGGCATTAGTCTTTAAATGGTCCTATTTAAATTCAAAGTCGCTTAGAAATTATGCTAAAAGTTTCTATAGCGCATGTTTTTACACCAATTTATACTTAAATGGCAGAAACAAGAGAGGGTACATATATTTTTCGGATAAAAAAGAATAAAATAATTTATTTTAAAAATGAATAACTTTTGTAGTGCGCAATATACAACAAAGCAATTAATATAATAAAAAAGTAGTCCTCTGTGCTCCGTCCGTGATAACCTATTTGTGATAACATTTTTAGAGCAAAAATTGAATGCTGCATAATCTTAATTCTTTAATCTTAAAAAAGTTCAATTGCATTTACTATCACTGTAAACTAATCTAAAATAGTTTTTTAGTATATTGTGCACTAAATAGCATCTCGCTTGAGCTCACAGGGCCGCTCTGTCCGCCCGCGCCGGCTTGCCATACGAATAATGTAAATAATACATTCACTATTGCAGCCTTTCTTATTATTATTCTGTTTATTCCCGTCCACTTCAGCCTCGTCCTATTTTAAATCGGCCCTGTCAGTTCGTTATCTACAAAGTTTAAAAATAAAGGACAATGGAAATCTCAAGTGATTATGTTCCAAAGCTTTTAAGATGATTACTCACCATAGAACATACTGCATCAATTTTTAATTGAGAAATCACAATAAGTTTTAGATAGATAAACAGACGGCTTAAAATTGTTAATAGTTTAATAAGGTACTAACGAGGTTGGAGGAAGTTACCTCGAACTTATGAAAAACATAAAAAGAAATCCTTGCGGTATGATGAAGGACTAAGATAGTATACGAAATAAAAATTTAATAGTTAGTATGGATTATATCTGTAGTAATTAATAATAATAATTAGCAAGTTTAATACATGTGCCCTATTAAAACCTATTATTATATGGTCGATAGATCTTATCATCATTATAACTTTAAGAGTTTGACTCTTGTTGGTGTAGCATTTACTATTATTGTATCTTTTCTGCCGGTTCTGACACTACTTCGTACGTTACAGGTAGTAAATTGTAATTATAACAATAAAATCTATCCCAATAAAAATAAATAAATATAGCTATAAAATAAAATTAAGCGATTAAGCGTAATATCATCAATTTTTTTGTATTTGATAATTTCAGCGTTTAATAAACAAGTATTCATTTGATAGATATCAAAATTATCGTAAAAATAGTACAACTGGTAGTACTTTCCGGAATAAACAATTAGACCATCTCTTTAGGATGGTTTTTTTGGTGGAAAACTAATAGTTACTGTTGATGATAACAATAACAACCATCGTTTGGTTTCAGTTCTGAGCAATTAGTTTTGGATTATAGGCCAATGATTTGGATTGTCCTTTATAAATAATTATATTTTGCTACTCATCGGAATTATTTGTGAACCGCGAACCGCGAAGGTGAGCGACAGCCAGGATCCACAGATAGTTCCACTGAATTAAAAAATTATAAACTCATGGCTGATGTATCGTATAATATGCTTGTCTTTGGCAGCTACAAAGGCCTAATGGGGAACATAGTAAATACAGTGGGAACCTTCGTAACTGACATGGACGTCGCTACGTACATGCAGTTTTTAAGATAATGGTGGGATAATTTTATTAATTAATAAATGTTAAATTGATGTTCTAATTCTTGTTCTGATTGTTGAGCCTTCTTGAGCTGTCAATATAACGTAGAGTCATAACATTTTCTTCTATTTGTTTTTAATTATATTTTATAGAGTTCGATACATTACACGAAAATTTTATGTGACCTCTCCTCTATTCTGTATTCCGCTGTAATATCTACAAATTGGCATAATTATTTGTTAATATCAGTATCGAGCTCGATAAAAAGTGCCTGTGCACTGATGTCGTCACGGGCTGCTGCTGTCGTAGCTGTTGTGAACATGTAGCTGTCACAGTGACAGGAGCTAGGATCACGCGGCTGATACTTGTTATTATTTTATTTGTAGGGTGTATATACTTTTATTTTCTGCCCCGACAGTGCGCTCTTCTTATCAGCGTGTCCGGAGACACTGTGGGGGTACTTGATATTATTTTGGCTATGGCTGTACATGTGTTTCCTTAAGTTTAATTGTCCTGTTGACTGCTAGGCGACACGTGACGTGAATGTGGATATCATTTGTGATGAATAGTAGCGCGTCGCAACTACTTCCATTTCGTTTAAAGATTTTAATAAAATCGTAGTACTGGTGCTGTGAGTCGAATATTATTGCCAGAATACGATGACCCACCCAATTTTTGTGTAATATTTTATCGAGGCCACAATCATTCGGCACAAATACTAGTAATAACAAGTATTCTACTTGTACTCGAACATGACCATTTACATACAGAAATCTGTCAGCTGATTATTTGATTAACATGATAATATACGTAAACCCAATAAGGTTTCCACGAGCTTTTTGTTCAATACCTTTCAGTTTAGTATTCACATTTGAATAATGTTGTAACTGTTTAGTTGGGGTCTAGCACCATCGGCAGGATATTGAAATAAATAAGATAAGATGCTAATCTCTGATCACTAAGGAATTTTATGGATTGACATATTATTTGTAGTAGGTATATACGGCAATCTATATTGCCAAGAAATATAAACCGTAATGAAATTTATGGGAATGACACTTGCGGATCACGTGATAATGATGATTGTGATGATTGATTAGGTCAACCTAGTAGTCGTCAGTGACTTATTTTTTTTAGCGATTGACGATTGTTAATTTATCTAAGGGAAATTATATGTCATTGTCGTTTCTATTCCATTGCGATTTGATATTGTCATCATGTATAAAAAGAAATTGCATCAGTTAAATCATTACAAAACAGTGGAAGTTAGCAATCAAATAGGCAAAATATTGATTACGATGCTAGTTTAGAAATAGAAGTACATATAACTCATAGCTAAAATAAGCTCTAGTGCGTAACTGGAATCATTTTCGTCTCAGGAATCCATGGTAGCACGAAAAGACTAAGTCATTGGGTTAAGGTATTCACGAGTCGTCGAGGCGGCACCGCTCTGTAACGTTTGCTTGCAACACGTTGCGTTAATGTTCATTGTTAGCTACTCTCTTTGTGTTTAGTTTATCTCTTCCTATGAACTGTCCTATCCTTCGAGTACTGTAAATCACTGTTGCATTGTATTATGATGACTAAGATTGAATTTAGTGCAACAATGTTACGTCAATTTGCATGCCACGTAGCGAAGTACGACTAAGACATTGAATTTATTTTGCCACTACCTTGTATGCAGAATAAATTGATTATTAGTAGTTTCTATTTTAAGTTTATGTTGTGAGTGGTTCGAACGTTGCAGTTACAAGCAAATGTTCCAGCGAGCGTCGCCTCGAACGTGTTAGCAGAACAATTGCGGCAGACATGTACCAAAGCGTGTGTATCATTATGTTTGTTGGCCTTCGCAGCGCTTTGTTGGTGACGTCATTATTATTTTATGTTATTAACGCTTATATCGTCGTCCCAATATTATTTGTACGCGCTTTTATTAGTTTTAGATGTAGTTAAATAAGCTTTATCGTATTGTTATTAGATTTTTGATCCCAAATTAATTCTGAGATTTTAATGTTACAAGATTTTAATCAAAGATTTTACATATTACTTACAATGTTACATTTTTTACATGATGTTTTTCTTGAATTGCATTGATAATAAAGAAAGTTAAAGCCACTTAGTAAAAAAAACAGTGAATTAAAAGAAATTTATAATAAATTTTAATTCTGTCTATAAAACTAAATTTTTGAATCCAACAATATTTTAAGATTTGAACTTGATAGCCGAACCATCTGTACCTACTGTAGACTCACAGTGTTAGTCTGTTTCGTGATGATAACCAAGTGATGTGCGCAGCTCGTCCCCTGACTCGCTGAGCGAGCGCAGCGGCGGCGAGGCGCGAAGTGCGCATGCGTCGCCGGGGTCACTGCATAAGCTGGCCGTGCCGCTCGCCCGCTGCGAGGTCCCCGAGGTGCGGGATGCTGCCGTCGCCGCCTGCGGGAACATCAACCCTGATGCCCTCAAGTAACACGCATTTCATTTCCTTTCAACCGTAGCTCAAGTAGCGGAGCTGGTCCCTCACTTGATGTGCAGTTTGGGGCTACACTTTAAGCAAGACGGAACTCTGGTGGTTGAAAAGAAAACGATAACCACCATAAATATTCTTCAATATAATCTCGTCGGATGGTCTGAAGGCTTATTCAGATGTAACCAACCCCATGAAACGTATTGAAATAAAGATCGCAGAGTGACACTAGATGGACCGCGTGAAGCATATTGGATCTATGTTGATAAATAATATTTATTAAGATGTTATATCACTGACAACCATAACACAAGTTAAGTCTTACCATGGTTACCAGTGTCCTACTGCTATTAAATTGGATGTATGTAATGACATATTTGCTAGTTTATAAGTCTCTCCTGTACCATTTTTTTGTGTCCTTACTGTAATAAAGAATTATTACTTATTACTATTAAAATTCTAGCGCTTTCATATTTCACATACTAACTTTCACATTATTATGTGCAGAGATTTAATGGAAGAGCTCCTGCCCCTGCTCCGAGAAGCTGTAGATCGTAAACAAGAAAATATGCGCAGGCGACGTCGACGAGACGCGCTCCGTCTGCATCTCAATAAAATGCTCCTGCTTATCGCACAAAAGAAAACGTTCGCGAATAGGTGAGTGCGATGTTTGTTACAATGCATTTCAGAAAATGGCTTCAAGTAACTCCTCGTGTGCGAACGCTCTTACTAGTGCACTACCTACGAGTATTACGCACTGGAGCAGGCTCCGTCGATGCGAACCGAATGACAAGTGAAATATCTACCTAAAATTGTGCATTATGCGTGAACATAGTAGACACACAGTATGAGATGTTAGTTTTAAAAATATTCTCTTGAAGTTTAATACCATACACATTTTATTTTGCCTCAATCCAAACAATTTACGGTACTTTCTTGTGTGCACAGTGCGTTCGCGTTAGAAGGTGGTAGCCTTCACCCGACCCTCACAGAATATTTGGACGGCGTCCGCCAATGCCTCGAAGTAGAGGCTGAGAAGGATGCGCCTGCCGCCCGCGAGCAGCGCATCACCTTCGCAGACTTCGTCACCGAGCTCATCAAGAGCTTCCCCCGTAAGTACCTACCGTTACAGAGCATTATTTAAATATAATGCTTGTTGAACATTTCTGTATTCTGAAAGTGAACAAACGCAAAAATGGAGTATTAGAATGTTAGTAATAAAGTTCAATCTCACCTAAACAGAATATCTTATTTGGAGTAATAACAACTCTAGATGCATGCCACCTCAATTAGTTGGCCGGCTTGCGGACTATGCTAAGATAGCTTCGTTACCAAGTGTGTTGCCCGCAGTGGAGATGTACGGCTCGCTCATGAAGAAGGAGCTGTGCCGCAGCTTGTTCGCGCTGTTCGCGGGCTGGTGCGGCCCGCTGGCCAAGCACCTCGGCTCGCTGGTGCCGCAGCCCGCGCTGCACGAGAACGACGACAGGCTCAACTTGTCCGCGCTTACGGTATGTAGCACATTCCAAACTAATACAAATCCATTACTATATTTATTAATGTGATATAATTATAAATATTAGTTGGACACCAAATCTGACGTATACAAGAGCTTTCTACTGCAGATTTGTTGTCCAGCTATTTTAAATTTAATTTATCTACACATGTAGTAAAGTGGTATTTATGAATTTAAAAAAAAAGTAAGTTCATATTCTAAAATCCGAATACTGAAAAAGTATGAAAAAAGAAAATATCAATTATACATATTTCATAGTGATGTTCAGAGGATAGCCGTGGTCGTATTGCAACGTCATTTGTCTTTAGAATCCGCATCAATTCACTGATTGAGTACGTTATGTTACGTAATTAGTGGTACAATGTGAGTGAAGTTGCGCAAATGTTATTATTAATAATTGATTGATTTAATGTTTTTAGTAAGTATAACATATTTTGTTACGTATTTATAATCCGATCGGTCCGCTTGTTAATAATAGCCCTTTTTTTTATTACCCACTACAAGTTTCATGTGAACGTGTATTTCAAACAAAATGTCAAAACACCCTAGTTCGAACAATCGATCACTTGTTGTTCAGTGTATTGAACCTCAAGCAGTTATGCGCCTTGATGTGGCAGTTCTCGCTCGACATATTGCGAGGAGGAGCGGGAGAATGGCACACTGAGGTAGGGAGAGAGAGAGAGACTATGTTGTAGTTGGGTAGTGGGTGAATGGTTAAGTAGAGAAGGGGCGCGGTGGTGCCGCATTAAGGTGAGTCCTTAATGCGGCACCACCGCGTTCTAACTAGCGTGCACGGCTACAGCAGACAATTGCGTCTTGTGACAATGTGTGAAGTACTCCAGAAATGTTGGCTAGCGTTGAAACTGCAGCATGTTTGGTTGTCTGTAGGCTATGAGCGCGCTGGTGTGCTGTGGGCCCTGCTTTGCGCCGTCAGCGCTGGCTGAGGACGGCTCCCTCTACCCCTGGCTCAGTGAGATGCTCTCCTCTACTAATGATAAGGTAAGCACTAAATTATTTGAATATTGCTGAATTGTTTTTCTAAGTGCAACCGATAGGCAGCCCAGTCAAAATTATTTTTGGATTTACATTCGTAATTTATATGCTAAATAAGGATTATTCAAAAAGAAAAAACGTCCTGCGTTTCTTCTTATTCTTTAAAATGTCTTTCGTCTTGTTTTGGTGCGTCACATTGAGCAATACAATACAAAGTAGCTACAGCTTTTTGTGATGGTTTTATCTTTTTGTGAATAAGGGTGATAATATTTGCAAGAAAAATTTATAATCATTTGAGTACAGCTTTTGTTTCTGATTGAAAAAAGCTAATTAAAATGTTCTTCCTTGGATTAGCATCTAATCTAAATATTATTGGCTCGAACTGTTACCGCGCATTGAATGTGTAAGCCTAATATCCATGCCTGCATCACGTAGTCACTTCGCCTGACCTACATTCTCCTTGTACCAGATATACGAGTTGGCGCGCGAGACAATAGTACTACTCCTTGACTGCAACCCCGACATCGGTCCTCTTCTCGACTGGACCGTAGACAAATGCTTCACGGGCACGCCACGCGTCGCCGATGGCTGCTTCATGGCTCTCGCCACCATATTCAGCGCACGGTGAGTTTAGATCCTAATATACCTTTAGCTTCAACGATGCCAGAGGCACAGCACTCATCCCGCTTGTCAAACGTGGTGACAACGAGCATCTCTAGGAGATACAAAAGCTGCGGGATCCATCGCATGCATGTGAAATAGTTATCATACATACAATCTCATTCGCCCTTATTACAGAAGATGATTACAAGCAAGTCAAAACTTTAGCTTGAGACGAAGCATAAACTATCTTACTGTGTCTGTGTTGTCTATGTCTGTGTGGGGATATAATTCGGAGAACTGTAAAGGGAATGTAACCATGAAAGCAATAAAGAACTTGAACTGGAATCTGAACCAAATGGCGACTGCTAATTTGTATATAATACATATTCATGATCCAATCATGTTAAACATAATGAGATCGAAAAAAACGCGTGTATTATAATAAATTATGATCTACACAGTGTTGATACTTTATGCTCGACGCCCACAGTACTTTTTATTTTTACTAATTACTTCGAATGACGCCCTCTCTCGGCCCCATAACAAATTACATGCGTTAGAAAGTTCCTTTGTAGAACACAGAACATAGTAGATGGCGTTACTTGTCATATTCCTGGGCAGGCTCGCTCGTTGGTCAAACTGCACTGAGTGGAACTGACCCTGTAGACGAGTGCACAATCTACAATCGCCAACAAATTGTATTAAATTGACATAAGCTGTCGAAATATTTGGCCGTGTTGCTCGTGTGCAGTTCCGCTCAGTATGGTTTGTTTGGCCTTTATTTGTGATACGAATTTCTAAGAGCTCGAACTCCTTTTCCTCTCATAGCTATCTCAGACTTTTCAAAAGGTTGGGGCTGACTTCCAGTTTAACCAGATGCAATTTAATATCAGTATTTCATGTGAGCATTCTGTGAGAATTTTCATAGTTTTGTCGTACCACGCGGCCGTTTCAAACCCACTTGTTACTTCGTTACCCGTTGGAATGTTTTACAAGGTTCTGCTACCCCTCTATTCGAATGTTTTTTGTATGGATATGGTTTCAGTTACAGGTTAAATGAGCAAGAGATATTAGTATAAGTTAGTTTTCTTTTTGTAAACCAGAAATAAATGTTCTTACGACGTTTGGTACGAGTGTAGTTATATTATATTAACAGCCTTTTACGAAGTATTCTATACATTATAGTGTTTTCATAAATATACAATTATCTTCCAGACTAGATACGATTTAATATTGTAGCCTCTGAAATGTATTTACTCTGTGCAAAATAGCTGTTTCGTTTTCATAACAGAGATGTCGCTAGTATGTACGCGAAGGAAATCTCTCTCACTTGTTACTTTCCCGGTGTGTATAATTTTCGAGAGCCATGTGCTGTGGCTGCGATAGGCTGAATTAATTATGATGGATGTTCGATTTTTCTTGCCTGAATCTGACATATTAAGAACAAATTAAAATGATAAATATACAGAGGGAGGTATTGCCGAGTGTATTAATATGAAAATGGTTTTCTATGGTTACATAATTTGTACCGAAGTTTATGAACTCTGCAGGAATTTTTGATTTTGATGTTCATAAAGCAAATAACTGTAACTTTTGCAACGTGTTAATGTTTTTGTAGAAAAGACGCAAGACGCTGTAAGTTCATTCATCTTAATACAACATTTGGAATAATTTTTATAATAATTATCAAGATGAGTGAACTTCTGAATGGTGGTCGACTTATCGACTTATTGTATCGAAGTCGAAAGCGTGGCTATATACCGTGAGGTCCTGGGTTGAATTCCCAAGTCGCGCAGTCATAGTAGGATTTTCAGAACCCATGCAACTTTCAGTTACAATTGTCGGCACGAGTCGTGAGCACGGTTCGCGCTTATGCACGTTCAAGTGGATGACCTGACGATACACTGTCCGTGAACGAATGACACGTGACTATCCAATAGACGATTGAATCGCGTGAAAGAATGTTGCCCCCCTCTTCTTTTCCGCCTAAATTATGTATACATTGAATACACTCTCGCGGCCTATTGACTGATGAAAAGGTTTTTTAAATACCTATACGTATAAAATTTATTATAAAATGTAAAAATGTACGTAGTTATTGGGAAAATGTATTTATTGAAAAGTCAGTTAAAATCAAACTAACAACTGAATCGTTTGCTACTTGCAAGCTTATCCACAAATCCAATAAACGATGAATTTAAAGAATTTATGATGCATAAAGCGCACGATTTTTTATTAAATCATATTCGTCGTTTAATCTTCCAGATTTAATCGTGGACGTACCTGGCACTGGGATTTAATATGCAATAATTTTATTCGGGGAACTTTCCGAAGCGGCAGCCGAATCCAATAATAAAAATATCTAACATGCAGACGGGTCGCTCTCGAATGATTGCGCGGCACAACCCCGGACTAACTATACGTACCCCATTACTCAAAACGAAGACGAAATGTTATTTAACTAAACTAGCTCTTAAGTGTATTGCCGTCTCTATTCCTTGCTATACAAATGTAAAGGACAGGTATAGTTTAATCCGTGTTTAAAAATTACAAGTTTTTATTAGTAAAATACGGAAAGTTAAGTCGTTATATTAGATTTGTTACACTTATTTCGTAGTTATTTATGATAACGCTTTAGTTTTACAAATAATACATTAGATCCTAAATTATTTTATTGTAAGATTGAGTTAGTATAATAAAATCATTGAAATGATTTCCTTACGTTTACATTCAAACATATCTTAAAGCTATATGTAAAGCTGAATCAATGACTACAATAATGATTGCTAACGAATTATTTTTTTGTTTTTATACTCCCGACCTCCTGATTGGCAGACAGACGCCTACCCTGATTTAATATCGCTTTAATATTTGATAAATTATATGTTAATAATACAAAATACAGGAGTTTCTAGACAAAACTAGCGAGTTTATTAACTTTATCATGTTCGCCTTTGTTCGGCCGGGGAGCATGGTGCGCTGCCGCTCCCGTGATGGATATAATAATTTTTCATTGATCTGGCGTATGTAGAGAGTAGAGATCAACAGGTAGCAGAAAGCTCCGACTACAATTAAATTAAATACTTATATTATTATGATCTACTATGTATATGATTTGAGACCCCCCCACCCTGCACCTGGAGCGGCAGCTCCCACCCTGGCAGGCGCGCACACAGAATACCGGTTGAAATTTCATGAAAAGCTTTGCTACCCACTACTTTAAAAATACACTTTATCCTACACCTGTGTATCCTTATGCTGATTTAAAATGATTCGAGGAAATCGTTTTTTCGGGCAAAGTAAGACATTCATGATTCATAAATTTACTTTTTTTTTTTTTTTTTTTTTTTTTAACTTAAGATAATGTTACTGGTGGTGGACCGAATATAAACACGAATGAAGTTGATTATTTAATCTCAGTCAATAAACAGTTAAGAAAAGATAGCGCTTCTAAAGAATATTGGGACAACAATTTGCATAATTTTCGGTCTACCATACTTAATGAATTTACTCGTACCTGTATTTTTAGGGATTTTTCATGTTCGTAATAATGATGTTCAAAAAGAAACAAACGGTCAGACGTGATTCTTAAAGTGCTTAAGGTTGGGACACTGGCAGTACTGTTTAACGCCCACACAGTGGAGGCGGGTCCGATAGCAGAAGACGGGCGACGTTAACTACGCGACTTGGGTAAATAACAACAGAAAAGTCATTTATTTAAACTCTTGTTGATTAAGTCAGTGCCGGCCCGCAGAGTGGACACTGAATTTACCCGGTGTATATGCAAACTTATTTCTAAACAAAGTTAACGCGGTATGCCACAATCTATGCAAACTAAACAGGCATAGAACAAGCTGAGGTAGAAATTTTAACGTGGAATTTAAACAGAGGCGGCCTGTCGAATGTATAATACCTGCCAACCTGTTCTAATAGGTACTGGCGATGTACATTGTTATAAGGCGAACAAGCTTTGAAAGGCGAGCTCAGCGTGCGCACGTAACGTCCGCCATGCAAATTTTATTTAATTGAATATCCGTTCCGTTGGAAGCATATTCAGAAGAGAGAATAGTCAATTTATGTTGGTGTATACCTACACTTGAAATCAACAAAATGGCACACCCCTAGTTATTTGGCTTTGTTCAGATTTTTTTCTCAAACCATAAGGCATTATGTAAAGACCCTTGATTATAATGGTGTAATAAAAGCATACCAACATAGCATTGCAAAGTTATAAAAGAAATCATTCGACATTTAAATAACCTACAAAAATTCCTTGAATTCACTTGAACTGAACTTGACCCTTTATACCTGCAGGCATAACGCCTGCAGGTATAAAGGGTCAATTTCAGTTATTTGTTAATCATTCCCATACTACAGCTTGACATGATAACATCTTCACGAAATTATTACAAAAAAAATGGGTAGTACACCCGTAGAAGCCGCTCAAGTAACCTTGCTTAAAACAGGACAAAATTAAATCAAGTTGCCAAACAGCTAAAGGATGGTGGCGACATTCAGTGAATACGTGGACTTGGTTTTTTTTTTATGTCTACTGCTGCTACTTTAGAATTTTTCTAAATTATTAAGTTGTGGTGTTAAAAACCAAATATTTACATAAAACTGGAGTGTTTTGTGTAATTGAAGTTTTGAGATTGTGTTTTTTTGGTTTTAGTTTATATCGATTTTGACATAGTGAATAATACTTATCTTTAGAGCAAAGAAAAATATATTATTTTATTAAAGAAAGAAAGAAAGAAAAAAGTATTTATTTGACACAGCACAAAAACAATTTTAAAGATAAAGTAACAAAAAATAAAAGAATAAAACATGTAAAAGAAAAAAAGAAAAAATATTTATCTAAAATAACAAATGGGTTGTACGTTGTTGTTATTGATTTATTGATAATTATTATCAATAAATTAATAAACTTAAATTAAATACCTAAATGGATTTCATCTAAATATAAAATATAACTTATTTTGTAGCTTTTAATTGATGAAACGATCTCCAAATTATTTGGAGATCGTTTCATCAATTAAAAGCTACAAAATAAGTTAAACAATAGGAAAGTATGGAATCAGATTTTAAGTGCGATCGTAATCACTATCGCACAATTATTGGCTTTAACAATAATAGTTTAGTTTTTTAATTTACAGCCATACTGAAAGTTCTAAAAAAATACGATATACAACTTGAATAAAGCATTTATTTCATATATATTCTTTTGAAGAAGTGCTACCTTGTCAGCTTTGCGTGGCTTGTGAAGGAAGAATACGTACTTATGCAGTTAACCCAAATAACTAAGACTTGATTATAAGAGACAAAAATGCACCGCGTACTTCTAGATATACCTACTGACCTAGATGTTTCATGACGCGCTAATCAAAATCGCCACTAGTCCACGCACACACACACATGTAACAGTTGAAAGGAATCGGCCGCTGACGTCACACAGGCATTGATCTCTCAACCAACTAATCACGCGGCTGCTGGAGCCAATAGTGCGTCTGACATGCATACTGAGGGGTAATTCACGTAATTTTATGACGCGACGATCGTATTGCAGTGACGCCCGAACTTGACGCGAGCGTATGTCACTGAAGCTCAGAGGATACCAAATGGCAGAATAATCGACATCGGCTTTATTGCCATAACGAAAGAAGAAGAAGAAGATTACCAAATGTGTTGTTTTGATCAATATTTTATTGCAATTGCGCGGAAACTGCACTTCTTTAGTTACGTGAATTAGCCTACAGACCTTACTCACTCACTGCAGTTGAATAAATAAAGTTGTTGTTTTATACATCTCCAGCTCTGCTTTGAGAGTTACATTAATAATGGTTTGCGGTCTTAAGTCTATGTTCGCTACAAACACGTGCAATAAATATTGATCCGTGAAATGTATTGTTATTCACACAATGTTACGGTTGTGTTTGAGACCACTATAATTCAGTGTTAAGAAAGTGAGCAAAATAAAAGTCTTGCGATTTAAATATTTTGCATCACGGCGATCGCGAAACTAAGTTGGTAATGCATTTCTCTGGCAATAATGAAAACATCTCTTCAATTCTGTGGGTTTCTATTTCTATGCACATACAGAGACTATTATTTCATATTTGTTAGCTTTTTGGTTTTATCTATAACATAATAACAAGCAGCATAATAAGTATTTGTTTGTTTCAAGAAGGAAGACCTTAGATTAATATTTAGCGAATCTGAAAAAATATTATTAAAAGAAATAATTAATATCTTCAATATTTAACTTATTTTATAGAAACCTGAAATATTTTTAGATATTGGCTTTGTGTTTGTAATTGAAATTGATTTGTGTCCGTAAGCAGTCATTACGACTACGCACCTGCGTTGCCGTGCACCAAGGTGCTAGCGGTGCCCATCTTACTACCGTATGGCATTTCTACGCACGTAAACCCGCAACGATGCTATACACGTAGACCCGCGACATTGCTACGCACGTAAACCCGCAACGATGCTATGCATGTAGACCCGCAACGATGCTACGCACGTAGACCCGCGACATTGCTACGCACGTACCTGCGCGCCTACGGGTATTATAGTCGTGAGACCGATAGTGTATAGAGTGGACTAGCTAGATCATATAACTAGTAATGTTTTGCGTGTGTTAGATTAAAGGTTATTTTGTATAAAAATGTAATAATCCTTTATCATGAAATCTAGCTAATCTTTAATTTACCTTTCATAAATATTATTAAAATATTATTTGAGGGTAAATAAATAAAAGTATACAGTAAGTTTCATAACTTTTACTCTTCATAAATTATCATCATCGATGTAATTTCAATTAAATACATAAGACACAACGGTTCTTATGAATAGTCTGATTCTAGGTGCCACGTTCCAAAGGGTGGATTTCCTATGGAGAAGAACGGGCAAGAAACTCCATGGTTACTCTTTTAAATTATTCACATTTATCAAAATCACGACACACAGTAATTTGATATAAACATTAAAGAAACAAAGGTATACAATGAAATAATCTCATACCTTAACACCTTGCTGGTCAAGAGCAGACTGTCTACTTACACTGAGCTGAGAGCTCTTTTATAGCCAACAATATAACAAAAGTAACAAACATGGCGGTAGTCATGATAATATTTCTACATGACATTTGATTAACTACCCACTACTTTAAGATGATAAAGAAATACAATATATCAAGTCAATCAATACATCTATAAGTTACTAATGAATATTAAACAAAGTCTAGATCGACTTTAGTCTGCAAAAATATCATAATCATGTTATTTTACATAAAACCAATATCTGTAGGTATCACTGATATTATAATAACAGTTAAATCAACCTAAAATAATAAATAATCTATCACGTGCGTATAATTAAAACGTAACCATCATTTATTTAGAGCTAACATTGTAATGATTTCGCCGATCTCCCACCAAAGCCGTTGATCATATACTAAGATATCAATCGTTGGATCGATGCAAACTGCTTATGCGACAGCACAAATAGCTGTGTTTATGTTAATTGGAAAAACTGAGAAAAATCTCAGTCCGCCTAACAGTATTATATCAAAAGCATTTAAAATGTATACAGGGAATGACGTCTTTAATTGAGAGATGGAAGGATTACACTATGATTAATACTTACTCTGTGTAAGCTTTTATAATATGCAGTTCAATGGCATTATTATGGGTATTATTCTGTTAATAAAGATCACAAAGAAATTATATAATAAATAATTAACTTGATTGGTAGTTTGGTTTACTGGTAGAAGTCCGCCTCTGTACTTAATACATAAAGTATAATTATAATAAAGAGCAAAACATTGCAAATTGTCTTAAATAAAATGTATTCACCATATTTTCATAAGAGTAGAGGTGCAACCAGTAGTTATAGACTTCGCTCGAGATCAAATTATTGGAAATTTCCCTCCTAGCTACGAAGGTAGCTAGGGCTTTCGTACCGCCTTAATTGGTTAGGTGGAAAACATGATGCATTTACGTAGCAAAGTAATATGATTAAGACGATCCTCTGAAGTCTCGGAACAGAATTAGCCCGTGGACGTGCCTGCGCGTCACCGCATCCTGCTTAGGTACCTGCCGCCCTGGCGTGCAACTAACAACCTTGCCTTACATTGTAATTTAATCTTATCGTCATAACGTTATACAGTTTACCTGACGTTAGTGAAATATCAATGTTATCAAATGTACAGAATCCAATTTCAGCACTGATTCAGATTTTATTTAGATACGTAATTTTGTTATTTGTTAAATCATGAATGTATTATTACCAAATTACAACTGAATTCACAAACCAATCAAACCAATATGTCGTTTGGTAGTCACTACATCTTTAAAACTGTCAAAACTTTAGATAAATTAGAGTCTGTTTCAAGAGGAAGCCTAGAGATAACTCAAATAGTTTGTATATAAACACGGCTTAGTATTGCGCTTCGGAAATCAATACCCTCCAGCACTGGTTACAGGCGTGCTACGTTGTAGCTACGCCGTAGCTCGGCTCGGCCCCGGGCGCGTTGTCTGCGTAGCATTCATTACGTCGGCCTACGGTGTACATTAGTGACACATGAATAGGTGAGTTGGACCTGCTTTGATGAAAGCAAACCTCGTCTACTATACAGGCCGTTACCCGAAGGGCATTTGGTACCTACGTACGTACCTACATAATAATTGTTGACTAGCCGGCAGTGTGCTCGGCTCTACATAGTAACTAGGCTGGGGTTGATAAATAAAAATGTTTTGTGGATTCCTATACCATGATCCGATTATGACTTTGAGCATGATTATAATGAAATTTTGTTGAGGTATCTGAATAAAAAAAAAAGACTTCAAAACACGGAGCCAATCGTGTCATTCAATCTCAAGTGTATCAAATACTTACATTATTATTGTTTGTGCCAGGGAGTACCCGTGCGACCACTACACGGCCATCATCAACGTCACGCTGATGTGCACGGGCTGCCCCCGCGCGCCCGTGCACGAGAGCGCGCTGCAGCTGCTGCAACTGCTGGACAAACGCTTCTTCGGGACGGTGGGCCCGCTGCCCGCAGACGACGACGCCGGTGAGTCACTTCATATACTCGAGACGACGCGACAGCGCAGGAGACGTGCGACGCGCCATGCATAAACACTCTAATCTATGTCAACGCTTAGCTTTTGGTATTCCTTCAAATTGTACTCCCTGCTGCTGTCGTGTGCAACAGATAGTGTACCGTGACGTCAAAGTTGAATTACCCAATAATGAAGGCATTTAAATCTATAACAACAACTACAGTCGTTTACGACAAGCCACGGTAACGAACGGTTAAAGAAATGTTAAGATTTAGGTCTTTAGAATGTTGTATCTGTCGGTCGTTTATGTAAAACGACACTTGACTCAACAACTGCGGTGTATGCAGTAGTATTCTCTACTGCCAAGTCATCCAAGGTAAGTCATATAATATAATACATACCCAGTAAACGTATTTATTGATATCGAATGTGTAGGTATTGTGTTAGGTGCATTTACTTAGATGAAACATTTAATTTGTCGACCCCGAAATTGATCTCCTATCAATTTCGGGGTCGACAAATTAAATGTTGACAAACAGAAAAATCTACTTTTTCAGCGCAAATTTCACAATAACCATAAGAAATCTAGTTTTTTTAATGCACAATAATACATCCCCTATTTATTTATGTCTATGAATTTTAATTATTATAACAACGGGTGCGTTTTCTTCAGCTTAAAAGTGTAAGTGGTAACGTTCTAAAATTGTTAAGTAGGATCTACGAGTTAAATGTAAGTTATCTCACATTTCAATTTAAATAATATAATCTATTAATTATGTTTCATAAAAAACTATATTTCAAAAATATTAATGTCTATTGAAAATAGTCTTTTTACGAACTCCTTTTAATTTGTTTTGATTGTGCCACTCGACCTATC
The DNA here is from genome assembly GCA_932294325.1 of Allophyes oxyacanthae. Taxonomy (NCBI): domain Eukaryota; kingdom Metazoa; phylum Arthropoda; class Insecta; order Lepidoptera; family Noctuidae; genus Allophyes; species Allophyes oxyacanthae. The sequence goes on from OW028609.1 coordinate 530,949, forward strand.
AAAACTCGGGAGACCATAAATAGAGGGAGTGGATTTATAAACGATTACCTACATTATACATACCAATACACAAAGCCACACTATGCCAGAGCCCAAAACAGTAGCGGCAACATTGGTGAATGTTGATATTTGAACTATTAGAAATTATGAATCATACCATCTCATGGAAACGTTTCAAACAAATTGCAAAGATATTTATATTCAGCGAAGATAAAATAAAATAAGTGACAGCGATCGAGGACGATCAAACGCAAAGGTGGAGGCAGGGGGAGCACGACACCTCCCCCCTGCATAGTATTCAATACACTAGACTCTAGAGAAACTTAAAAACTCCAGACTCAAGTGATAAATCCACTGGCGTCCTGTATTTCAATACGTGGTACGTCATGTCAGTTGATCGTGTTGCCTATTTTGGTTACGTTTCTTGTTCGAACAACGCTAAATATTTGGCCAATATTTAGTTTCCAAACTTTACATGAATGTACTTAATACTACGTAACCCCCCCCTACCATTCAATTCAATAGAGTAGTTAGGATATATTTGAACAAATCATTTTACTTGTTTAGCTCTAGTGCGTCACTGATTCAATATAACATAAAATCAATGTTCTATAGATATACCTAATAAATAACCTCGGTTGTCGAATGAGTCGATACACTGCGGGTAGAAATCCTATTAGTTGAAAGCTCGGCGCCTACTACGTAGGTACGTGATTAAAAAGCCAGTAAATTACAGTTCAGGGAATGCAAGACTTTGCAATTTATTTGACGTCAAGATCAGGATGCAAGCCTTTGTAATTCATTTAACGTCAAGATCAGAACCATCAAACGACGCTCTCGCAAAGGCCGTTTTACTCATAGACATTTAATTATCTGAAGCTCACATGACTCTTCACGTCAGGCTGTGGGTGGCGGTGGGCGGCGTACAGCTCGGCGCGCACTAAGCCTCACTATTATTGTTCGTATACCTAGTTGGGTCAAAGTGACAATTTAATGAGTGGTTTGGTGTTGTAAGCTATTCAAATTTTTGTTAATTTTCTTAAATAATGTTTGTGGTAATAAATTACTTTAAAAAACTGAAAACTCACGGAAAATATTTGTAAACTGTAGTAAAAAAAATATTTACGTTCTATATCCTCATTCTAAGTTTTCTTCTATATCGTGGGTACAGTTTACAAACATACATACATCTTACATGCACTAATGAGGGTGTGCATGTAAGATGTACGAACCCGGAACAACTATCTGTAGGCTATACAAATATTCGTTACGTGCGGGGATCGAACCCACGATACTTAGTGCAGAAAGCTAATTGCTTAGCCACTGCGCCAACCGTGCCGTCATTACGTATAATATTGTGATAAGTTTACAGTAATCTAGATCATGTCAAGTAGGTTGGTAGTGTTGTAAGTCGCATCGTCTGTAAAGCATGTACGAGTATGTGTTGTTCAAAAATAAATAATCCAGTGTGAGTTAAAACAAACAGAAGTCTTGTTTATTTTACACACCTTTTAGATTAAGGCATTTTATTACTAAAGGTGAAACTTTCCGTTTCTGTGTGCAATCTTTACATACACGTATTATTTAATGGTGGATAAAGACTTAAGTGACTTGTAAATAGCTACCCCTTACGTGGCGACAAACACGGGTTAAATTTATAAACAGTGGCACATTTTAACAAGTTTGAAAGGCTTTAACTGCCACATTTAAAATCTGATTTGGGATTTGAGTGAACCTGTGAATCATCGTCAACTCTACTTTATGTAAGGGTAAGTATAATTATTAATTTCCAACATCACTACATCAAGTTGTTATGTAAAGCATCCAGTAAACATGCATAGCCAAACAACGTCCCTCGCACTACTAGTAGGCACCGGAACAATAGACTAGGAAGATTGCAAATTGTCTATGTGAACATGCAACACTCGCATAATAAGAACAATTTATTTAAATCTTTATTAATTAAAGTGGTTTGTTTACACATGAACAAGTCACCTCCATAAAACAAAGAGAACTACTTCATGTAGTATAAAAAGTAATTCAGATTAGTGTGTTAATCCAGGACAAAGTCTACCTGTCTGCCCAATTTCACCGAAATCCATTCAGCCGTTTATGCATGATTGAGTAAAAATCATCCAAACACTTTCACAAACATTCACATTTATAATATTTATGAACTTAAGATATTTGGAAACAAATATTTTCAAAAACAATTTTGTCACCCTAATTCTTCGCAGACGGAGTCACGGTGAAGCTCATCACTACATAGTATAAAACAAAGTCGCTTCCCGCTGTCTGTCGACAGACATGTATGCTTAGATCTTTAAAACTATACAACGGATTTTGATGCTGTTTTTTTTAATAGATAGAGTGATTCAAGAGGAAGGTTTATGTGTATAATACTTTCATATTTAATGTAAGGATAGTAGGGAAACTGCATCCGTGCGAAGCCGGGGACGGGTCGCTAGTACGAGTATATTATATTTGTGTTCAGCATCAGATAATGTCAATTCTATGAAGCCAGCGTGCGTTTTATATTATGTCGTGTGAATCTGCAATTTGTTTTGTACGGCTTCAGCGAATCGTTTTACAGAATTGGATCCGTGCAATACATTCAATTAAATGAAGATCTTTCATGCCAATATAATAATTATGACGGAATATTTCAGCAGGTAATTACTAAATTTTCGATTGATGCCTTGAGCCACATTTTGTAAAACGTCCGTAATTGATGTCAAGAGGTGGTCTGTGGTTATGATGATTCTCCTATGACACAGATTTTTTATAGCCTTACGTTTGTCCCACTGCTGATGCTGGATAAAAAAAAAATCCTTGCATTGCTTTCTGTTTATTTTTTAAAATTATTTTATTTCTAATTACCATAATATTATGTAGTACATTCGAACATCTCAACCAATGTGGACATGTTTAATTAATTGGTTCCCAAGATACAGGCTTGCCTAGTTTGGGGCCAATGGAAATCCTACCATTTAATGTATTTTTTTGGAAATAAAGATTATGTTTGTCCCACTGTTAATGCATTAAGGTATTTATTTCGTTTTAAAGTAAAGGTATGGTGCGATTTTCTGCGTAGTCTAACACGGTTCCTTATTCCGTTCTATATTTTTTTTGGCAGAAAATAATCCAATATATAAATAATATATTTGTTTTTGTTTGTTCGTCTTCTATGCTTTCCCGTACCATTCATCCGATTACGATGAACCTTTGGTGAGTTGTTGTGCGCGCGCCCGCAACAGCAAGCGTGCTATCCGCAAGGCAAGCCGGGCACTGCTAGTATACTTACTATAAAACATAATTTATAAGTACGTACACGACGTCCAACCCTGTTCCGTGGTAACGAGCGGTGCGTGATTAGCGAGTGCCAGTGGATGATTGTTTATATAGTCAAGCCTTTGTATAGTATGTGATCTGTTTGGCATCAGTGCAGACGCCATACTTTTTAACCGACTTTTCTTGCGATTAGGATGTTCTCAATTCAACTATATTATAATGTTTATTTATTTATTTAATCATTTATGTACAATTGTACACACATGAAAAGACACAGTAAACATTAAAATAGGAGAACAAAGTACAAAGGTACTGCTTATTTCACAAAAAAAATCTCTTCCAGCAGACCTGCAATGTTCTGTTTTTTATATTTTTGTTCAGCGATATCTTTGGCAATTGTGAACCGATTTTAATTATTATTTTTTGTTTGAGGAAGTATTCTCCCGAGATAGTAACATTAAAATTTGGTGAAGATCTGATGAAGACTTTCAGAGATAGACAATGGAACTCTTCAATGGATAATAGCAAATCACTCGCGATTGCTGTAATCGCATGTTTATGTATTGTTTATGCCACTCAAAATAGAAAAATAAATCATGTCATAATTTGGGTATTGCTCCGCCATTAAATATCAACTTGATGCATGTGCATACCTAAATACAGAACAGCTTTAGTCAATATCGTATATAGTATGCGTTAATAGAATCCACGTGTGTTTGTAGCTTACACGTGATTGCGTCGCCATCGGCGTCGATAAAGTCATCAAAGCCTGTGTCAAAGGCTAGGCGCACCGGAAAACAACGAGAGTGCACCGACATGGGGTGCGACCGTTAGATAAACACAATATGTAACCCGGGTGCAGACAACAACAAACTGTTCTCGTACACATTATGTACGTCGAACCGAGCTTGAGCGAGGTCGAACCGAAAAGACCTAAGTAGCACTATAAAAATCTTTGAATCCATATTCTAATCGGATTAGTGTCAAAATCCCCTTTAATGATTTTGAGGCTTTTAATCTCATAGTCCCCTTTGATTCTACAAGTTCAGGCTAAATTGATGGCATATTTCTAGATTATGAGGTTTTATCATGATAAGGTTGTCATACTAGAGTATTTTAAGAATTGTTTTGAAGTAATACCAGTCAAGAATCATCTCACATAATAATGTTCTACGTTTGGGTTACAAGTTCCAATATAATAATAAGCTATACTTATCAAATCAAATCAATCTTTATTCGTGAAAATAGGTAGGTATATGGTTTTATTATAAAAAAATATTGACTTAATTAAACGAAAGTGATGATATACCGAAAAAATTAATTAAATTTACGAATGAAACTGACTTAAATAAATGAGAGTCAAAGATATTGCCGGAATGGAATGAAACGAACGTATAAAAAAGTTAAAAAAATACATTTTAAGAATGATAAATATTGAATTACAGCAGTCTATTGTTCCAAAGAGTGCAAGTGAAGTGTGACTTCTGCCTTCTGCACTTGATCTTGAGAAAAGACGATAGGTTTGCAAAAGGGCACTATCACCGGATTAAAAACTGTTATTATCTTACATTAACCACTCCCAAATCATCAAATGTATAAACACTATAATAGCACTATAATAGGAATGTGTATTCAGTAGGTAAATGTGTTCCTTCTAAGCAAAGTCGAACTCTACGGCTGCATGTCTTCTGAACCGGATACGAGAAAAATATCCTATAGAATACTAATAATATCATCATGTCACTTAGATGAGCAGAGATAATACTGGAACCTATTTTGTCCTTTTTTCTCCTCTACGCTCCGCTTCCAGGACAGGCAGCCTAAAACAGATTACGTCCGGGGATTATTAAATGGACTGTGCCATGAAATAGCCGTTGTTATTTTGTTAGTGCGCTCGTACAGCGGTTTCTCTGTGAGCTTATCTCTATGGATTTCAATTCAATTTATTACGGTAGTGCGTTTGGATTGTATTTTTTTTTTTACAAATCAAACCGTCGAGTTATACTTTTCTCTATTTTTGTCACGATGGAAGCAGTTGCATGTTCCTTCAAACTAGTATAATATCCCTTTCATTTGTATCTTTATTACTGGTTATATGTGAAAGCCCATTAAACCAATCTTACGTTGTATTAATACCGTACAAACCTGTTGTGCTGGAACAGAGGATGGTGCTCGTCCCGGGGGATATGAACATGCTATAAGAAGCTATTACAGTATAACTGATATGTTTATTATTTGAGCTACATAATCAACCACGTCTATTCATTTGTAGATCATCTGCTGGACATAGGCTTCTCCCAAGTAGCGCCACAACATCTGGTTCTCCGCCACCCGAATCCAGTGTGCCCTAGTTGGCCAGGCGTTGTAGCTCATAATAAATACAATCTCCATTTCTATCTTTATTTGACAACACCGATAAGACTGAGATTAATAAAATGACATACACTTACACACAGTACTATACTCGGCGAATAACACACGGAGCGGTGCGCGGTCCAATCTTGTACCACCTTGTATAGTTAATCCTTCAAGTTATTGCCCTCCGCGCGGAGCAGCGCTCATTGTGTTATTCGCTTTACATTATTCCTACGTAAATTACATAGATTATCTACACACATAATACACAACATAACAGGATAACACCAAGACCATTATAAGACTTATAATACCTCGAACTGTAGTTATACAACAACGATTTGCATGACTATTGAATACATACAGCTAAACAACAACTAGCCACAGAAAAGTTACGGGGAACTAACAGAAGAACAAAGTGAAAAGTACGCGAACACTTCGTAGATTGACGATTACGTCACTAAGATGATAAGATCTTTCTTTGTTAGTTTAGACGTGAACTCACACCAATACCAATACACCTACTAAAACTCCCAGATGCTACAAATACATCTGTGGACGTACGCTACCATTTCACAGTGCCATTAAAAATCCGTTCAATCGGATTCCACTAATGGACGCGTACGTTAATTGATTTTCTATCCAACTGGTAAATACTTTTTAGTTAGAGTCATACCAACAATAGCTAATGACAGTTGTCTGGATAAAGAAACTAACTATTTAAGTAACCGATTGCGCGGCAAAACGTTAATTTAACAATACAGCTCTTACTACACTCACCTTTTTCCTACGTTCTCTTACTTGTTCAAGCCATAAACTTATTAATACGTATAATAAGTTTATGGTTCAAGCACTGACACTTACCCAACAATATAAATCTTAGAATCATAAGATTTAGTTTATCGCTTTAGTTTTGACTTAATCAAGTATACTGAAGTCCATTCATGTGGTTATTGTTAACAAATTTGTACTTCAGGTGCCGCTTATTTCATTTTGTATACATTTGAGAGCAGTTTAGGTCGCATCTGTAGAGGGGCATTTTTGCGAAAAAGTGTACCCATAATGAAAATAAGCTTTGAATTTCAAAGTGTGTAATTTATTGGAATTTTAAGCTGTTTTTGCTTCTAAATATATTAAACTATAAGGATAATACAATAGATTGAGTTACTGTTTTCTTTTAATAGTATTTTAATCAAGTTTTGTGAGAAATAAACTCAATTTTCTGTCAGTTACGTTACACAAACGTTACGGAGATTTTTGATGTTTACTAAGTAAATATAACAATTTAAATACCAAAATCGCATTTATTGGGTATAATCTGCGTAAATGTAAAAAATACACAGAAGAAATACAACATTTTGTAACTAAGTCTTCAAAATAATGCGTATTTTATTGCATTTTGTTACGTTAGGAGCTAATCAGGCTGTTAATTTTTCGCGTAACTCTTATAGTTTTGTCTAATTTAAATAAATTTAGTATTAAAAAAAAGGTAATCAATATTTATAGCTAAATTATAAACTATACAACAATATTAACATTCAATATTTTCTAAAAATCAACAATATTCGTAAAGAAAATCTGGGACAATTGACCGCATGACAGATTTGTAACATAACTGACATAGTAAGGTTGAGATCACACTCGGTCAATTTTATAAAGTTAATCATCAATGTCGCCGACATCGTTCTCAAATACAGTTAAATCATTTTTTTCAATTTCTTCTTCATTTCCTGTTTCATGCAAAATATCGAGGATCCTATATCCATTAATTCATTTGTTTCTCCTGATATTTTGCAGCATTTGTCTTTGTCATTTTTCTCTGGCTTAACTAATATGGAATCATCATTTTGGGGTTCTTCTGTTCTCCTTCCTTTTTAAACTATCTATAGAAAAAATGTAGGTAGGTACCTTTTTCCAAAATTATAAAAAGCTTGGTGTGTCACTATCTTTTAGCTGTCAGTTACGTTACATTCGTTGTCAGCCATATACGTTACACTGCAAATTGTAACGTAACTGACGTAACAACATATGACTACTCGACTCAAAAAATTATTTTAGAATTTTAGTTTAACATTTAGTACTCAAATTTATACATATCTGTATTCTGCAAAAAACTCGGCTAAATTCTTGAAGAAAGGCAACAACGAAGCACTTGTAACTTTTGTATTATAGCGTAACAAACCCTGACATAAAATTTGCCTAAAAACCGTTAGTAATATCCGCTTCGAAGATTTTGTCGATTAGACATTTATCTGACAGCAAAATGACTTCGCATTTGCTTGTTTATGGTCATTGTTCCGTCATCACAATTATAAACTAATCGTTTTTACCAGAGTTAATTCTAATGCATAATCGATGTTCACATATTATTTGCCTTCTCAAACACGGCGTTTAAGTGAAGAAGCATTAGTGAATTTCACCTGTGGTAACATAATTTCATAGAGAATAAGTATGTCTCATACCTGAATTTCCATGAATATTTTAAACTTACATCCCAGCGAGGCGGTTCCGCTTCCGCCCACTTTAGCTTGTCATAGCGTTTGTGTTTTTCACCGCGTAACGTCCATGTTTTTTTCTGAAACTTTTAAAAGTTCATAAAATTACTTGTAAACCACATGAAAGTTACTAAACTGTTTTTAAAAAACGTTGAAAATTCATTGTGAATGGGTAATTACCATAGTTAAACGAAAATCGTGTGTGCCAGTGGCGTCTATGGTAAGTAGGTATAAAAAGTAGGGAGTGATCATGAATAGTGAAATCCCTCAGGAACCCGAAGTGCAAGTCGCTGCCCCGGATGGGGAGCGAAGCACTCAGAGTTCAGTCCTAAAACAAAGCAGTTCTTCATCTTTGGAAGATGAGGAAGGCTTCGCCTCACCGCCGCCTAACAAACGATCCTAGCGCAGGTCGGAACAGGTTGGAGCCTGTAAGGCACTGACACGCTGATAATCAAGTAAGTTTTCTTTCTGATTATATGGCGCAATTTCCGCATTTCGTTATTACTATAAACTCCAATATTATTAGAAGATACCCTTTGACTACCAATTCTGAGAATTCTAATTTAATCAGGCCTTAGTCGAGCGGAGAGGTTGACACCAACATCATCTTGACTTCAAAATTTAATTATACCAGATACTTAACCGTTTAACTTTTCATTAGGAGAAATCAAGGCTAACTTTGACAAAAATAAAATGTACCATTATCCAACCCTGAAAGATTGGCACAAATATCTCAAACTCAAACTTTTTATTGCCTTCATGCATTGAAATATTAAGTAGGGCTCCCCTCCTTCATGTGTACAAATCACAGATATAACATCATCATTTTCTAAGTAGGTTCCAATATGAAACCCTGTAAGGGTACAGCAACATAAAACTATGTAGCTATAGTATGTTTATGTAGGATTAAACAAAAATAGGTATAACTAGTGGTATTTAATTTCCAACAATTTAGCTCATGAGCGTGGAAAAGCATTCGTTTGAAAACCTTGCAAACCTACAGCGGGACTATCAAATGCTGTTTTAGAGGAAATACAATTTTTACAATCAGGCCTACAAGATTTAGTTAATTGGGCTTCAAGTAACAAAACAGAATTAAATGTTAATGCACTTTATGAAAGAATATTACAAACATTTGTACCGGGCTCTCCCTCATTTAGGGAAACAAGTATGCACATAATAATATCAGAAAAGAGCAGAATTTATAGAAGTAAAGCGTGAACAGATTCTGAAATTAATCAAAAACATTAACCTTAGTAATGTGCACTTTAAAACATTTTGTTTAGCCGGGAAGCCTTGGTTCCACTAGTTAATTCCTCAAGGGCAAGTATGGGCTGAATGCTCCTCACTATTTATAAGACAGAAAATCCAATAACATGTTCATGAATAATAATAAAAACTTAAGTCAATCATATATAATTATGATAAATGATAAAGGAAATAAATATATTATATAAAAACAAAAGTAAACAAAAAAAAAAGAAATACTAAATCTTTTAACTCTGTGTTTCCATTCAGAAATGTTTTTATTATTTAATCAAATGGGGCATACGCCCCATATTCAACTTAAAAGCCTGAACTTGTATGTTTCAAGACAACACTTTCAATTAATATCTCGGGCAGACTTGACTCAGTTCCTGCAGGACAGGGACTGGACGTTATGTAAATCTATCTGATTTACATCAGATATATTTTCATCTAAACATAAAGGAATCTCAAATACGTTTCCTGCTGTCATTTAGGGGGGGGGGGGGCATTCTACAATGAACTGCTCTGCCCCTTGGCCTCTCGTCAGCCCCTACCTCCCACACCTGTATACCTTTATGGTATGTGTATGTGTGGTATTTCGTGGTATGTGTATACCTTTGCCACAGTAACCTTTGGGGTGGCAGAAATCCTCCAGAGACAGGGCATGAAAGTAATTGTTTACCTAGACAATTTTTTTTTTGCTAGCAAACCAAGACAAGTCAGTACTGTTGGAACAAACTTTCAAAACATTAAATACCCTTGCAACTCCAACTCAGCAGCTGGAGTATCTAGACATCACCTGGACAAATTAAGTCCAACATAATGTTAATACCAGGTATAAAAATTTAAGAAACTGTTACCAGTCTGTTAAAGGAAAAAATGGCTTGTCTCCGAGAGACATCAAAATATTACTGGGTTAGCATACTTCTGAACCTGACAACCCCAAGGGGTTGCCTACCAATTGCATACATTGTCGCAGAACTAAAAAAAAAAAAAAATTAAAAAAAAAAAAAAAAAAAAAACCTTTGCAGACCATGACAAAAAAAGGTGTTATCTCCTCTAGTAATTAGAAATTAAAGAGGTGACAAAAAATAAAAAATTACAGTGTAAAGTCAATGCACAGAACTACAGACGCGGCGGACGCGGGCTGGGGTGCACACCTGAACAACCTTCTGTGGTCAAGCATTTGGAGTCCAGGCCAATAAAAATAGGACTCCAACCAAAAGGAGTTGTATGCGGTATACGCAGCTTTAGTTCAACAGTTCTCAAAGATGCACATATTCTAGTGCAATGAGACAGAAAGATATTGCTTATATCCGAAACAAAGGGGGCACTCTGTCTCAAGCCCTCCTGAGCTTAACAAGCAAACTACTCCTCCTATCCGAGCAGCTCAATGTCACGCTATCGGCATGCTACCTCCCGGGGAGGTTAAACGGTATTGCAGATTGCCTCTCAAGAGGAAAGTCTGTGCCCGAGTGGCATTTACTACCCCTGGCCAGGGAACAATACACAAATACAACACGTTTACAATACGTGGGGCATACCAGACGTAGACCTTTTCGGTTCCAGAGAGACGGCATTAGTCCCGCGGCATGTCACATGGGACTCCAAAGATGGATCAGCACTTTTCTACAAGGCCTCCAGTCGAGACAGGAAATTTCTGTTGGGATGGGTGTTCCCTCCACCCAACATAATTCCACAGGTGCTGGCCCATCTCAACGATGCAATAGGAAAATATATCCTTATAGTTGGAGCCAATGCTTCTGGGTATCAGATCTCCAGTCGAGATCCTTGATGGAGCCTATACCAATAAGGGATCTACGGAAGACCCTGATTGATCAGACAACGGGACTACGCCCCCACAAGTGGACAAGTTGTTCCTCCGGTATGGAAAGTTGGGGGTGGACCGATCTGGGGGGCTAAAAAGGCCGCTTTAGATGAATCATAATATGATTCATATTACGAATGTCAAAATATCTACTTAATTGACGACTCTTAATGTCATCCGCATAAGGTCATATTCAGTAATCATCTGTTTGACAATTACTAAGCAGATCATTAGATGAATTGCTCAATGTGGCCTTTTTAGGCCCCCAGGTCACAAAGTGGAATAGAGCTGATTTAGAGTTGTTGAGTAATAGCTGGCGGACGGCTACACTCAATACCTATAGAGCACCAATTAAAAGGTGGGTTGCTTGATGTAATAATAATACCTACTATTAATCACAAGAGTCCAGATGGCAGAGATGTTGCCAGGTCTCTAGCCAATCTTATTAAAAAATAAATTTGCATATTCATCTGCTTTTTCTACATATTGTGCCACAAATGTTGAGAATTATTCAAAAATTTATTTATTTACCAAGTGCTAAAAGCTATTGCTTTAGCCAAAACTAAACCCATAAAATATATGGGATACAAAATTATTATTTGACTGGCTAGATACTGTCCCTTGCACTAACTCTCTATTTGACATTTCCAGAAGAACTGCATTTATTTTATTGGTAGCATCAGGCAGAAGGATACATGACCGTACCTTATTGGACATAGCTTATAACTACTTAGTAGAAGAAGATGAAATAGTTTTACTTTGGCCAAAGTTTGGGTCAAAAACAGACTCTAGCAATCACAGGCAGGCCGGATGGTTGTTATCAAAGCACCCAAACAGTCGTATACGTCCTGTACAACACATAAAACATCTTATTTGCAGCTCTCCAGACAGAAGGTTAGATAATAATATAACCAGTCTATTTATTACATTAAACCACAGTTACAGTTAAACCAGCTTCGAGAACTCTTATAAGGGGATGGTTAAAAACAATATTCAGAGAAGTGAAAATAGATGCAGCAGCTTGGTGCAGTATTAGATCTGCAGTTGCATCTAAAGTACAGCTAGAGAATATATCAATAGAAGCAATTCTGAGCAGAGGAAATTGGAAAAGTGATAGCACATTTAGCAAACATTATTGCAAAGAAATCATAAGGAATAATTCCAACAATACTGATCATGAAGACTTACTCCGTACAAGTTTCAACAGTTTAATACTTACAGCTTATTTGATTTTATATAATCAATAATAGAATACTGAAGAATAATTTAAATTAATGGTATAATAAATGTTATATTATCTGATAAGATATTGTTATCTGATAAGTTTTGTTTTAATGTAATTTGATGTATGAGTCCTATAGGCTTGATAAAGGTACAAAAAATATATGATTACATACATAATACTATAAACTTTTGTTGTATTGTTATTATTAGTAATATTACCATGATTATTAAGTTTAATAAGAGTAACTACAGACAAAAGATTATTTTGTCTGAGAGAGTAACATTATATAATGATGTTATGGAATGATTATTATCTAGAGTGTGTATTCAGTAAGAAATGAATATAAAAAAGAATCAGATGTTTCTTTTATTCATCCAACACATTAATTCACATAGCGTTTGCAGATACCTTTCATACCATCACCAGCAGAAATCAAACAGGTCTTCACTTAAACGCCGTGTTTGAGAAGGCAAATAATAGAACTGTTTTACACTAAATAAAACAGCTATTATGTGCCGAAGCAAACACGGCGTTAGCTCAAGATCTAGCTGATGAGTGAAGACACTATGACAAGCTAAAGTGGGCGGAAGCGGAACCGCCTCGCTGGGATGTAAGTTTAAAATATTCATGGAAATTCAGGTATGAGACATACTTATTCTCTATGAAATTATGTTACCACAGGTGAAATTCACTAATGCTTCTTCACTTAAACGCCGTGTTTGCTTCGGCACATAATAGCTGTTTTATTTAGTGTAAAACAGTTCTATTATCTAGTTTAAGCAGCAGTATCGAGACGCCAATATTTTGGTTGTCATGCATTTACGTATCTGTCAAAGCTTAGAGTGACAGGCGGAGATAATCTGTGGTCACCCGTTCATTCGGAACGCGCGCGCTCTCTCAGTCGCAACAAAATTCGAAACCGAGCGAAGAAAGTTTTTTTCTTCTCAACGAACTATCTGCCGCGTGTGCTCATCTTTACTTATTGTGAACCCTGAACCTAGATATCCACTTCATCGTCAGCTCCTGAACAATTGGAACACAGAGAAATCGTTACGTGCTGGTCGCAGTCTAAGGTACTGTAATTTTGCATATATCTTTACTGTTGTCTGTCTAGACCCATATGTGAACATCGTATTTTATCACACGATCGTTAGACCATAGCGTTGGTCTCCCAGAGTAGCAGAAAGCCATCATATCCATTTCGGCTGATGCGGATGCTACATCTTTTTGGTGCCGAAACCCGGGAACAACCATCTTTAAACTTCGTGATAATCGCCATTTTGATTAAATTGTGGTATTTCTGGTTAAAACGTATTTGATTCGAAGTAATAACATCCTATTGTTTTTAGGTAAAACTATACCTAGTTATTCATTGCGTTCCGGGACATTCCATTTCATCAGAATTATCCAACATTTAGTAAGTAGGTACATACCTACCGTTCACGAGCTATCACCATCGAACAGGGATTTCACACATCTATGCGTTAGGAGGTACCTATCTACCTACATATTCATTCGTATCATTAATTTATCAACGTGAATACCTATTTATTGTGAGAACAAATTGTGCAATCAATTTTCAAAACATCGGTGCACAATTTAATTTCGGCTCGCAATAATTCAATTTCTTTACCTACTAACTATAATCATAAGTACCTACCTATCGACGAACCTAATTATCGTATCTCGTAATATTAACTCCACGTTCATATCAAATCGTAGTAATTTCGTCATTTCACAATTATTATTGAGTAGGTACCTATTCATTTTATATAAGGTAGTTCGGAAACTTAGTTGGTAGGTGCTCGTTTGTTTATCTACCTACCATTATACGAATACATAAACATTATTATCTATTAGTGATCGCAAGTACCTACCTACCTACTTTGTTTATTGCAGTTATTTTATATTCACTACGAAGTTGAATTAGCGTTGTTTACCTGCGCGTCGTAGATAAATATACCTACATAAGCATACAAATTCACGTTATAAGGTTAGTTTACGTAGGTATCTTAAAAAGTACTCGCATAATCATCTGCCTACGTAGGTACCTACCTATCTACTCGCACATTATTTTATTTTTCTACGTACCTACGTAACGTAAATAAACAATGCCGCTTCTCGGGAAGCATTCTGTTCGGAAATTAAGTACCGCAAAAAAGTCCAAGTCAAAATCTTTAGACATCGAATATACTACTCAGGATTTACCATCTTTGCGTAGAAAACGAACTATCGCTTATAAACGTTTGACTAAGGCTTTAGAGATAGGTATTTTGGCCGTAAATGATCCCACTCAGCGAGATTTATTTTGTTCGTATCACCAGGAAGTTAAACATATTGCCGCGAATTTCGAAGATGCGCATTTCACTATTCAGGAAATTGAGGATTCTGAGAATGATGATAATGAAATTCAGGAGCGTTTCGACGAGATGTACTACAAGGTGTTATCAATTCATCGTAACTTGTCTAATAATGTATCGACTGATTCTCACGGTAGTTCTTCATCCAATATTAGGTTACCGAAAATAGTGCTGCCTACTTTCAGTGGTGACATAAAAAAATGGCCAGAATACTTCGATATCTTCAACGCGTTGATACACAACTCGACTGCTATTTCCGACACGGAGAAGTTTCACTATCTGTTATCATCTCTCAGCGGCGATGCGTTAACTGTAGTCAAGCCTTTTCCAATGACTCACCAACATTATCATGACGCGTACCAAGCACTCACCGCGCGTTATAAGAACAAACGCGACCTAGCCTTTACTTGTTGGCGGGATATTCTGAATGTTGAATTTAAAATCAATGATGCTCACGAGTTTCGGAAATCGCTCGACTTATTCGAAGAAAATTTAAGTATTTTAAAAACGATCAACTTGCCCATTAATCAATGGGATTTTATCTTAGTTTATCATATCTTATCGAAGCTTGACACGAAATTGCGTCGGGATTTTGAGGAAGCCCACACAGAAGTCGAACTACCTACCTACGTACAGTTAAAAGCTTTTCTTCATTCTAAGTGCGAAGCTTTATTGCGCGACACACACTTCGTAAATTCAAATAAAACAAACCGAGACTCGCAAAAAATTATACCGGCGCAGCATACTAAACGAAGTACTACGTCTCACACCCTCGTTGCTGCGTCCGATCAAAAACAAACTGGAAGTGGTGCGACTATTCTTCCGTATACGAGTAAATGTTCTTTTTGTGGTGAACCTCATTCAATCGCGGCATGTTCTGAATTCATTAAAAAGTCGTTGGATGAACGAATGAAAGTTGTTACTGAGAAAAACTGGTGCTTTAATTGCCTGAGGCCCTCTCATCAATTGAAGGATTGTAAATCCATTTTTTCGTGTCGCGAGTGCAAGCGGAAACATCACACCCTACTCCATGGTGATAAATCTATTGAATCGAAACCAACCGTATCAACCTTGGTTTCAAGGTCATCTACGCACACCACAGTTTTACTGGCGACTGCAATAGTACAAGTCAAAGATTCTTCCGGTTCAATGCAGTCTTTCCGTGCCTTGTTTGACACTGGAAGTCAGAGTAATTTTATTACCGAGTCAGCGGTGAAGCGTCTGAACTTGAATCCTACCCACGCTAACGTCAACGTAAGTGGACTCGGAGAAGCAGTAGCTCCTATAATAGGTGACGTCACTTGTACAGTCGGGAAAGATAATAAAGTACTCTTTAACTTGAACCTGCACGTAATTTCAAAAATATGTGGTGATCAACCTATCGCGAAATTAAACACATCGGGGTGGTCACATATTCATTCATTACCATTAGCTGACCCCGGTTTTGATATGCCAGGATCTATCGATCTATTGTTTGCCGCAGATGTCTTTGCTGAATCGCTTCTCAGTCAACATGTTAAGGGTAATTCTCATCAACCTACAGCTTTTAACTCTGTTTTCGGTTGGCTCCTTTTAGGAAAAACTAGATTGGCTTCTAGCAGTTTAGTACACACATCTTTAGACTTTGATAACGAACTGAACTCTTTAGTCCAACATTTTTGGGAACTCGATTCCATACCAAAGGCGTCACTTTTGACTTCAGACGAAGTTCTCTGTGAACAGAAGTTTTTAACTGATCATTCCCGCGATTCATCCGGAAGATATACGGTGCGACTGCCGTTCAAGGATGATTCAGAACCCACATTCCAGGGCTCTCGTGACGTTGCGTTACGTCGGTTCCATGCTATCGAGCGAAGACTGTCACGTGATCCCGACTTACGAAGCCAATACGCAGACTTTATGTCAGACTACATTGAAACCGGTCATATGTCGTTGGTTCCTGTGAAAGAGCTCGATATGGGGAGGTATTACATACCGCACCATTGTGTCTTACGTCCTGACTCGGCAACCACTCGTCTCCGCGTTGTATTCGACGCCTCTGCAAAAGATGCTCACTCCCGTTCCTTAAACGATACTCAACTTATCGGGCCAAAACTACAACCAAATATTGTGGAAATACTCTTGCGATTTAGGGAACATAACACCGTCTTTATGGCCGACGCTCAACAGATGTACCGTCAGATTCTAATCTCATCAGACCATCGTGACTATCAGCGTATTTTTTGGAGAGATTCGCCTACCAACTGCCTCAAAGAGTATCGCCTGAATACTGTCACTTATGGCGTAGCTTCATCTCCTTTTCTTGCATGCCGTACTTTGCGACGGCTTGCTGAAGACGAAGGGGACTCGTACCCCATCGCAAAGAGGATTCTTTTGTCGGATGTCTATATTGATGACATAGCAACGGGATGTGACTCGTTTGAAAATGCTCAAAAGGCAAAGAATCAACTCATTGCTCTCTTTAAATTGGGTGGCTTTCGTCTCAGAAAATGGGTGAGTAGCAATTCGCAGCTTTTGTCAGATCTTCCCAGTAAAGACTGTCTAACTGGCACTGTATCTCTCGATAATTCTGAATCCTCTACTGTAAAGGTTCTCGGTCTAAAATGGGATTCTTCATTGGATGCCTTCTTGTTTGAAATCAAACCTTCCGACCGACCATGTACAAAACGTTCAATCCTCAGCGAACTCGCTAGATTCTTCGACCCATTAGGCTTTGTGTCACCGATTACAATAAAAATAAAATCATATATCCAAAAACTTTGGATCCTCGGTATTGGCTGGGATCAAACGCCTCCTGATGAGGTAATCAATACATGGACAACCTATAAAGACGAACTACATCAACTGACGCAACTTCGAATTCCTCGTAGGTTAACTAGTTCTGAATCCAAGTCATGCGAGCTCCACGGTTTTTGCGACAGCTCCGAGACAGCATATGGTGCTGTCATCTATTTTCGAGTCACTGATAAGGATGGGACAGTTCATGTGTATCTGGTCTGTTCAAAGGCTCGTGTAGCACCACTCAAACGTACCTCGTTGCCTCGTCTAGAACTCTGCGCGGCAGTCCTCCTCGCTGATCTCTACAAATTTGTTCGAGATATTTACCTCACTCGTGTCAAAATCGATAATGTATTTTTATGGTCTGATTCGACCGTTGTACTCTCCTGGTTGCGTTCCCACTCATCTCGCTGGGCCACATTCGTCGCAAACCGGGTTAGTCAAATCCAAGATCTCACACCTACTGACAGCTGGCATCATGTATCTTCGGGAGATAATCCTGCTGACATTTGCTCTCGTGGCCAGTTTCCCAGTGAACTTGTGCACAACTCTTTATGGTGGGCGGGACCCTGTTGGCTGTCTGAAGATTCCACGGCCTGGCCTTCGAAACCAGAAGGTATAACTCCCGGCGATGAGGTAACCGTGAAAGCTGAAGAACGCAAATCGATAGCGTTACTTATCGGGCAATTGGATGAAAGCCAGGCGACTAACGATCCGTCCCTTATCGAACAATTGCTTATTCGTCATTCTTCATTAACGAATTTAATTAATGTACTCACGTATATTTATCGCTTCATTAACAATTCTCGAAATCCAAATCAAGCCATTCGTAACAAATTCTTAAACAACGTAGAACGACATAACACTCTCCTAATAATCGTTAAACACGTACAAAGAGCCGTTTTTTCGAAAGAAATTAATAACCTAACATTAAAACGGACATTACCTAAACCTTTCCGTAAACTTAACCCGTTCATAGACGATCAAGGCGTGCTACGAGTAGGAGGTAGGATTTCTCGATCAGGATTAGAATATCAACACAAGCATCCTGCCTTCTTGCCTTCTGATCATCCATTAACTTTTTTAATCATCGACTTCATCCATCGCAATTATTTGCATCCGGGCATAAACACCACACACTTCTTACTCCTCCAACAATTCTGGATTATAGCTGCTAAACGTACCATTCGCCGTCGCCTTTCCAAATGCATTAAATGTTTTCGAACACATCCACAACCGTTACAGCCCTTCATGAGCGACCTCCCATCATATCGGGTTAATCAAGTGAAACCATTCTCTGTGGTAGGCGTCGACATGGGCGGACCGTTCCGCATCAAACTAGGTTCACATCGTGGTGCTAAGACGGACAAGGCATATCTATGCTTGTTTGTCTGTTTGGCGACCAAGGCGGTCCATTTGGAAGTCGTGTCGACACTCTCAACTGATGGTTTTATCGCTGCTCTTCGGCGTTTCGTAGGGCGTCGCGGTCGTTGTAACGTGATTCACGCGGATTGCGGGACGAATTTTGTTGGCGCTAAGAATCAGCTCTCGTTGATGCAGCAGGCATCCAACGCAGAGAATATTGAATTCAAATTCAACCCTCCCGGCGCACCGCACTTCGGTGGTGTCTGGGAAATCCAAATAAAAGCAGCAAAATCTCACTTATACCGGGTAGTGGGTGACCAGACCCTTACATTTGAAGAACTGACGACTCTTTTTGTTCAAGTTGAGGCCATTTTAAATTCGCGACCCCTCTGCCCTATTAGTTCTGATCCGAATGATCTTTCTTGTCTAACACCCGGTCATTTTCTCACCTTAGAACCATTAACAGCTGTTCCTGATGAGGATCTATCCTGCACAAATATAAAACGGCTTCATCGGTGGCAGTTGTTACAAGCTTTTCAACAGAATTTTTGGTCCAGATGGAAAACCGAGTACTTGAATTCTCTAACCCAACGCGCTAAGTGGACTAAGGATTGTAAACCGTTACCGATAGGTTCGATGGTGATTGTTAAGGACGACAATCGTGTCCCATTACAATGGTCGCTAGCTAGAGTGATGGATGTTCAGGTTGGTGGCGATGGGATAGTCCGGAGCGCATTAGTAAAACTTTCGAACAATCACACTTTAAATCGACCGTTAGTAAAGCTGTGCCCTCTTCCTATAGAGGATTAGTTTTATAATTTTCATACGTATATATAAGTTCTAGTTAAGCAAAGTATCTAAACTTTTTTAGTAGTATTCATAATTTCAACATCGTTTTCTTTTACTTAGGCCTTCTCAAGCTTCTTTTAACCAGAAAATACCATAGGCATTTTGGTGGGCGGGATGTTCCGTCATCACAATTATAAACTAATCGTTTTTACCAGAGTTAATTCTAATGCATAATCGATGTTCACATATTATCTAGTTTAAGCAGCAGTATCGAGACGCCAATATTTTGGTTGTCATGCATTTACGTATCTGTCAAAGCTTAGAGTGACAGGCGGAGATAATCTGTGGTCACCCGTTCATTCGGAACGCGCGCGCTCTCTCAGTCGCAACAAAATTCGAAACCGAGCGAAGAAAGTTTTTTTCTTCTCAACGAACTATCTGCCGCGTGTGCTCATCTTTACTTATTGTGAACCCTGAACCTAGATATCCACTTCATCGTCAGCTCCTGAACAATTGGAACACAGAGAAATCGTTACGTGCTGGTCGCAGTCTAAGGTACTGTAATTTTGCATATATCTTTACTGTTGTCTGTCTAGACCCATATGTGAACATCGTATTTTATCACACGATCGTTAGACCATAGCGTTGGTCTCCCAGAGTAGCAGAAAGCCATCATATCCATTTCGGCTGATGCGGATGCTACAGTCATAATGTGTCCAATTTTGTGATTATGTAAAAATTATAGGGTAAAATGTTCAAGTTTCTCGTAACTATCGTAACTTAGCCTGACATGTCAGGCGTCATTCATATTTAATGAAAATTTCAAATTAATTTAAAAATTAGTAAATAATATTATTATTAATATATTTTGCATTATTTAGAAAGATAATAGGTCATTTTATATTACAAAAATCTAAACAACGTTAGGTCTTATGAGGAAAAATCGAACAATAGCCTCATAAACGAGATGAACGTTTTTGGGACAGTATGAAAACGAAAATATCTCAGTTTTGAAATTTGATTTAAAGCTATAAATATTTATTATTTCTCTATATTCTTTGTTACAAATACATGGGACATTATTAAAGTTTACTTTTAAATCCATAATTTTAATCATAGGGGTACAGACTGGGTTAAAAAAAATAAAAATACTCTGGGACATCATAATTTCACCTAGGTACACTTTTTCGCAAAAATGCCCAGAGACCGCCGCGCGCCTAGAAACTGTAGGCTCTTTATATAATTATATTCTCATCTGTACTACTATATAGTTTAATGATTACAAGTCTGATATACATACTAGATAATATTAGAAATAGCGTATTATTTTTCACCAGTAATTAATTATATATTATACATACTTAATTCGTCGATTTGAAAGCTGAGAATGTAACCAAAAATACAACACGTAAGGGTCGTTTTTCTCAAAATTGTACAGAACTATCGAACTGAAATCTAATAGGTATTAATAGGTGCTGAGCCTACCGCCAACATATACATACCAAGGTGCAAGCCTTCTCGTGATCAAATAGGTGCTTCTCCATACATTGAAAATGGTTTTTTTGTATCTTTTATTTTTATCTGAGTTACTTGCAGTGGGGTTTTATTATTAATGTACGAATAGTATTTTAAATAGACGTCTTATCTTAAATATTTTTACCTTTTTTTTTCTTTTTTTATAAATCTACACAACTTGCATATTCTACAGCTTATTCTTACCGCGTTTTCTAACAAAATGTTCTATTTATTTATTTATATTGCAAACTTTACATCTTTTAGGTTCGAAAACATAATCTTACAACTATTAACTTATATTATAGCCATTACAAAGTTATTATAATATACCTACACTAGGTACACTACACCTACAAATTTTTGGTTTTATCTTGCTTTATAGAAGAGCTACTTACTTTATGTAATACCTGCTAAATTTAGGCAGCCTAACATGAATGTAATACTAAGTAACCAGTTATTGGTTTCCTAATGAATGTCATAGTATAATTACAATAACTACATGATATACACTTATTTACTATGTACCTACCTATTATTTTGTCGTCTTTTATTATGTTTCATAAAAAAGCTATACAACATTCTACAGCTTATTCAAAACGTTTTTTTTTATCAATACTCGGACAATATTACACATAAAGGATAGTTCATTTAGATGGAAACAAACCATATTAAGTTTTCCTGTACACCATTGATTCGTCAACAGTAGATATACACAAATGTGGGTGCACACCACGCATCGCGCTCACACGCACCGGTTTACCCTCAACTTAGTTGAGATTCACATTGAACATGACCACAAGTACATCAAGTTTCTTTTTGAATGCTTATTTATTTCAACAACTAGCATCAAAAATTCATAAGTCATAACATATTAATTTTATTAATAAAATGTTGCGTCACTTTAGTTCCTTTAAGAGAAAATTCTTATAATTTGGGTGTTATTATACTACACTCGAGAGCAATGAATCCGGGTCACTTAAAGAATGTTAAAAATCTCGGAAACTAAAAATGATAGGTTAATGCAATAAATTGTATTTAATAGACAATGTAATACTCCTTAAATGAAAGTAAAAAAATATGAGTCACCATACATTTTATTAACACAAAATTACATAAAGAAAAAAACTGCTGATCTCTCCTTAAAACAAAAATAGGAAACATGAAATTTTTGAACTTTATTACGATTTTCTTGAATTTTAATACTTCGTATTGCCTCCTCGTGCTTCCATTACTGCGTTTACGCGGTTTGGCATGCTGTACACCAAGTTCCACGATTTTGGGGAATATTCTCCCATTCCTCTGTGAGAGCAATTTTGAGCTCACGAAGCGTGATTGGGGGAGGGTTTCGTTGTTTTACGCATCTGCCTAGCTCGTCCCAAGCATGCTCGATCGGGTTGATATCCGGGCTGCGCGCTGGCCACTCCATACGAGTAATGTTCATCTCTTGAAGGTAGTCATTCACAATCCTACCTGTATGAGGTCGGGCATTGTCATGCATAAATATAGCATCCTCACCTAAATTGACCATAAATGGACCAACGTGATCATTGAGGATTTCTTCCACATATCTTACGCTAGTTAAAGAGCCGTTTTCTATGATCACCAGCTCTGTGCGACTTTCAGAAGAAATTCCGGCCCACACAAGTACAGACCCACCACCGTAGGCTACTTTTTCTTCGATGCATGCTTGCTTGAATCTTTCCCCTGGTCTTCGATACACTCTGTGTCTTCCATCGTGCTTGTAGAGCATAAATTTTGATTCGTCGGAGAACATAACTTTTGACCAATCTTCAATACTCCAATTTACGTGGCTCTGGGCATATCTTAGTCTTGAAATACGATGCCCACGCTCCAGTTTAGGGCCGTTTGCAGGTCTAAGGGGTTTTAAGTTAGATTCAGCAAGCCGACGTCTTACTGTCCATGCACTTGGGTTACTTCCTCCGAGGCGTCGAAACTGATTTGTGAGTTCAGTTCCTGTGAGAAAGCGATTTCGAAGCATGGTGTTCACCAAGTATCGGTCTTCTCGTGCTGTGGTACACCTGGTTCTGCCCGTTCCTGGTCTGCGTAGGTTAGAACCAGTTTCTTCGTAACGTCGGAGAACTCTTTGTACTGTTGACAGCGACACACCGACAGTCCTGGCTGTATCGCGCTGACTCCGGCCGGTTTCCAGCATTGTAAGTATTCTGGTGCATTCTTCAGGCGTAAGCGACATAATTTCAGCTTGAATAATGAATATAGAGCACTATCAACATGGTTTATGTACCCACATAAATGACAGATTACAAACAAAAGCAAAACCAAATGCTGTAATTTCGTAGTTCCATCTTCGAAAGTGGCCCTTTTTCAAATTTGATTTTTTTATGATATAACTTTACAATAACTAAGAAGTTTTAATACCTTCATTTAAGGAGTATTACATTGTCTATTAAATACAATTTATTGCATTAACCTAGCATTTTTAGTTTCCGAGATTTTTAGGATTCTTTAAGTGACCCGGATTCATTGCTCTCGAGTGTATGTTGACCAGTCTGGACGTGGTAGCGAGTACTTCGTCGTAATACACGGTTAGTACTCGTATAGTATGTATACATACATTTCGTGTAATCGCGAGCATCGTAAATCCAAATAATCTGATAGAAACTTAGAAGTGTATTTATTAGATTTTTGTTAGGAAGGTATTCTGAATGGAAATAAGCCAATTGGTGTGATATTTATATTCACCTAAAATGTTAATATTGCATGCATGCACAGCGATCATGAAAAGCCAATTATAATACCCTACACTTACAATAAAAGAACTAAGAACTAAAGTGTAGTAAATAAAACTGCGCGTGGGCAAGTAGCATGCCAAAAATCGTTTCTTGCCAGTTAGTAGACGCTATCTTAAACATATCAATAACTTTATTTTTTATTCCACACTATTTATGGATCTAAACTTTGAAATTTCAATTAAAATAATTAGAGATAAACATGTAAACGTAAATAGGTTTTCTCGACTTTTACCTTCACAAGCTCACGTTTGGAGACTTGTCAAGCTGTTTGTCAAGCTGTTTAGTCACCCAGTGAACTTCTGTGTGAATAAGAGTCGACAGAACCAGATCTCTTACTGCGCGGTACAATGATGTTGCGGTATGGAAATAGAACGAACGGTATTGTCCTATACTCGGGGGCTTCCAGTTGACGCTGTCCATCGGGGCACAGAGCGATGGCGCGGTCGCCGTCGATCGCCAGGTTTGCGAACGTCTCGTCGCTCAGCTCTGCCGGATGCTCGAGCGCACGCTGCGCGCGACTATTGTCGAAAGTCCATCGCGCTATGACAGGTTCGGAGCGGTGCCGCCGCACGTTGCCCGGCGCCCGCTCGTTTACCAGCATCCTAGCGTATGTGGAGGTCGCTTCGGTGGCACTTGCGAAAGATGCTGCCGACAAAAACAACTGTTTATATCCTCTTATCGTGAAATATAATAATTATGTGGAACTGTGGTACACTTCTAATTAGTTTACCCCAAGTCTCGCATGGTATTCATTTCGTAATCCATAATAGGGCGGGAGTGTATTCCGAGAATGAACCGGAGCATTTCAATTATCATGTTTCCGATAAAACCCCTAATTCTGAGCTCTGACTAATTGCTGCCTTGTCTGTAGTCCAGGACTTGAATATGAACCTTTGCTAACCACCTCGTAATATAATTAAATATTGATGACGGCACGGTTGGCGCAGTGGCTAAGCGATTAGCTTCCTGTCGCGGGTTAAGAATAACAATTATTTATTTGCAGGAATAAATTCGATACAAAATATACTATAGATTCGTTAACTGTGTCAAAATAATTAAATGCTTATGCGAATAAACGTCACTGATGCTACGCACTTTTATTACGCGTCTGCTACGCGCTGTCAGTGCTACACGTCCGCTACGCGGTACTTATCGGTTGCTACGAGCTACTACTACGAGTATTATGCTCGTCACGTAGCGATGTCCATGGTGCCTCAAATTTAGTATTTTGATACATCACCGTGTTGGTTTGATTTCCTGACATAAGTGGTTGTTCCCGACCAAATGCACAGTTTCATTTCTGGGCAACATTTGGACTAAATCCTATAGTAAAATTGGCAATATCCTTTAAAGATAATTAAGAGGGGAGGAGGGGAGGTTTTTTGTTTTTCGTAGCTTTGCTTCCTATACCTACGTAGTAAAGGCCCGGCCATTTCGGTTCCAATGATGACCGTTACTGATGTTTGTACTCGGCGACGAACGGAATGTCTAGCGCTGTTGTCCACGCTGCCACGCCCCTTTTTCTATCCTTGTCTAGAGCGCGCGTGACTCAATCAAGGTTTCCAAATCCCTGCAAAATCGCGCGATTCATAGCCGAGACTGAGAGTAACCAAACGCGATGCAACGTCGATGCAATCGCAAATATCTTTTGTAGCCGATACAAAGAGTTGATAATGTGCGGAGTTTGCTAGTGGTGGTGGCACACCGATTAAACGTCCCGCCGGGTGCTGGCTTAATTAAGCCATCAAGCATACGACGTACGAGCAGCTATTGAGTTTCGCAGCTATACCTGTGTTTGCGTCGTGTGCGCAGCGTCGCCGGGCCGCTCTCCGCGCATTGCCCCCCACGCCACCTTTATAAATTCATTTCGACACGATTTAATGAAGCGTGCGATGACATTAACACGTTTAAGTTATAATACAATGAAAGCGGCACTTGTTACGCGGCCCAGAATACAGCTTTATTTGCTTGTCGGCGCGCGTCGCCTAGCGTATCGATAACTGATTAACTATTTTCTTTTGAGAAT
Organism: Allophyes oxyacanthae; assembly: GCA_932294325.1. NCBI lineage: Eukaryota > Metazoa > Arthropoda > Insecta > Lepidoptera > Noctuidae > Allophyes > Allophyes oxyacanthae. Next base: position 556,995 of record OW028609.1, read on the forward strand.
AGAATATAATTTTAACGGATATTAATAAGTATTGTAGTATAAACTGAATCAGATAAACGCTATTCGGCCACAGATAATTTATCTTAGCAACGAGCGTGCGCTTACACAAACCTGCGTGCACGACAATAACAAGATAGCTTCAGAGTTTGAGATGACAGATAAAAAGTCCATTCATTCGTATTGTAGTGTCCACAGTATGGAGTGTTTATCAGGTACACATGAAGCTTAGAGTAAGGCCCAAAGACCTAGAATCGATCGTAACACAATGCGTACCAAATTGTCAGTTGATGATTGCTGTAACGTATATTCAAGATATTTGATGGCATAGGTGATACATTCTTAATGGTTGTAACTTTTTATCGTCATGGTTTTGGGTGTAGCTGAAATCAATGTATAATATATAATACATTTCCAATAAATTCTAGGTTTTTAGGTAACTCTTAATAAATTGTTTTAACCCAGCCTGTTGCAATACGAGTGAAACTAACGCAACATCGTTTTAGTTTCAATAAGTATCGACTGGCCGCCACCACATGGACTCGCTTCACGAATCCAATAATAAAGGTCGCGTAGACCAACAATACGGGTATTGTTGGCCAGTTGTTTGTAGACATATAAGGAGGCCCGAGCCAGCGGACGATCAAGATCAATATGTAATATGATGTGACTGACAACCTACCTTCATAGTTCTTATATTTGACGTGTTTGTGGGACAACGCTTTGTCTATGGAAGTCAAGTTCATCGCCCTGAGCTTACGTCTCAAAATAAACATATTAAAATTATAGCGATGGTACGCGTTTAGATTTCAAAGTATTAGTGGCAAAATTAAATAAACAATAGGCACTTGATGATTGAGGAAATCAATGAAAACTTAAGGGGGTATTTTACAGGAATGCCGCAAAAATTTGTATTTACAATTTTTTGAATAGAAATTCTTATTTCCTTGTCCCGAAAAAAATATATATCAAACTTGAAGATGTGACAATCTTTGCACGGTTGTCCGATACATGATTGGAAGAAGTTGGCTCGATAAAAAAATTTCGCAAAGTTACCCCTTTTAAAAAAGTGTTTACAAGATTATTTCTAAAACATGATATTATTTCAAATAATTTTTACATCACAATATTGGTAGCAAATATACCAACCAAAATCGGTTGTTATTTTTTCATAATATTACGTATATTGGTCACAATTTGATAAAAACCACAAAATTCGTGATTTCTGTCATCTCTGCCATCAATCAGTCACGTTTCGGCGCGCATCGAGGTCGGACCTGTGCAAATTTTTTTGACGTTCCTGCGCTACACTTTATTAAAAACCAAAAGAAAGAATGACAGTATAATCATTAAAAAAAATATTAAAAAGAAACAGGAAGTTTAAGTAACTTGCCTTTTATTCAGAAAAACTAAGTATTTCGTTTATAAAATCAATATGCTAAAATCATTTCTTGACATCTCCGTCAAGAATTCATTTTATAGGATGTAGTATAGAAAAATCAGTATGACAATTTGTAGTGTTCAGAACAAAGAGTATGAAGTTTTATATATATTCTATTTACCTACTTATAGAACAATATTGATATAAAAATAGCGATGGAACTTCGACAAATATTCCCGCTACTAATGAACGTATTTTTATCAACTTTTGTAAACCTCGTAATTGACATGTCTACCAAGACAACCAGTTTAATTGGAATTTTTTGAATACTATAATATATATTATTTATTACTCATACAATTTTTTTATACAGACTGATAAAAAATACATAAATAAAATTTAATACACTATAACCATTTGTTAGGTTTTTCCATGCACCATTGGTCTGTCAACAGTCCATTACGCAAAATGTGATCGAACACAACGAATCATGTAAATCCAAAAGACTATACTCAAGTTATTTTTGTTGAAGATAGTTTAAAATTGCCGCCTTTCTTTGTCATTGGTTTTTTTTTATCAGTGTCAATGTTGTTCTATGGTTCACTACTCTCTACTCTATGAATCACGAATGTGTGTTGTTTTATTTTAAATAATAAAAGTTCAGTTTTACTTCATAAAATTCGTTTAATTATTTATTTTTTACAATTTTATATTTTATTATTCAACATAACAACTAGCACATAATATGTATTTCTATATTCTTGTATATTTATTTGATTTTAGTATTAGAGTTCAAAATCCAGCGCTGCGGTATTTATTTTATCTGTCGCAGCATATGCTGAGATAGGGACATTTTTTGGCCTCTTGCAGGTTTTTTTAACCCCCGACAAAATAGAGGGGTGTTATAAGTTTATAATGTGTATCTGTGTATCTATGTATCTGTGGGTCTGTCTGTGGCATCGAAGCTCCAAAGCGGATGGACCGATTTCAATGCAGTTTTTTTTTTAAATTGAAAGCTAGTTTAATCGGGATGGTTCTTAAAATCTGTTCAGCCGTTCAAAAGTTACACCTCTTTTTCTAGTTAGAGTCGGGGGTTTTAGACGGTTAGGTTATTGTTATCATTATTTGAATTTTTTGTGTGTTTATTTAATTTCGTGTGCGAGTCCGAAATAAATATTTTTTCTTTCTTTCAATTTTGAAGCTCTTCACCTGCATACATAGCGAGGAATCTGAACTAGGAATGTGGTTTAGATCTATGAATATGCAATTTCTTTTTTGGTAAAATAGCAACCCTGTGAACGAACTTAAGTAGGTATGACTACGGAAACGGACGACGCCTACAGGTGTGCGTGAGAATAGGTTATTATCTCAAGGCATGGATTTGAGTTGGTCTATTCTTCTAACATTACACACACATTGGCAGTATCATCAGGTTTGTCGTGCCGATATATCGGTTTCGTTACGGCATTATCGGCTTAATATGAAAATGCCCAATATTGGTCGAGACAATTATGTGCACTTGCATAAATTCATACACAATTGGTATGACCGATAGTTTATAAGTAGATAGTTAAATAGGTCTAAAATCTACAAATACAAAACGGACGAACAGATTTTCTAGCGTAATATAGGACACTGGGTATATGATATTATGGATTTATATTTTTCAAGTATTTGCTGGTGTCATACTGCATGTTGCTAATTAATATTGCTATTCTGTGACACGTGTGTCACACGGTCTGATACGTCAATTGCGCAATTGCGTGAACGGAGCTCCCCTAGTGGGTGGGGCTTAGGCTGATACTTCACCCCCTCAAAAGTAAGAAATCGTCGTAAAATACAACCTTAAGTAGGTATATGAAATCTTATGTTCCCCCTAAAATATATTTTAAAACAATTGTTAATACTTTATAAATACACGACCATCTATTTATTACATACTTCCATTTATATGAAACGTTATGAATAATTTATACGAAGCAATGTCACGACAAGACTTACTCCCCACGCAATTAAATTATTGTTTTCTTTTAATATGTGACTTAGGTACATAACAACAAGTTCGTAATCTAGAAATTACATAAATGTGTTATTGCTAAATAGATTAATGACATTTGCGACACTTGTTCTTTTTAACTTTTATATAAATGTACAAATGTCCGAAAAATATTGTCGTGCATTTTATTCATAATGAATTGCAGAAATTGTTTTGACATTTGAGTAATTAATTTTCAAACACGTAAACTTGAAAGCATCTTTATCGATTTGCCCTTTAGTTACATTTTCACTACATCAAACCACCTCCGGGATCGTTGGGCCTTATACAACCTGTAACAGAATAAACGCAAGACCTGAAAGTTGTTTGTTCAGAATCGGCTTCTGAATCGATTTCCATCATAATTTATATATGTTAATTTTTCCCTAAAAAATCTTTTATTTATCTTAAATTAGAACCACCGCGTCGTAACAAGTTAATAAAATCTTTGCTTTTAGAAAATTTAAGCCTTATTCCAAAGTAATAAAGCCTTCTTGAATGCACGAGCGAATTTGTAGTTCGTTCATAGATATCCATACACACACGTAAATAATATCAATGCATTTTACATTTGAGGTAGTGTGCATTAAATAAAATAGTTAATTTAAGGAAATTTAACCCTTATTACCAACCAATAAGGCTTATTTAAATGCACGACAGAATTTGTAGTTCGCATTTCACAAAGTTTTTCAAAATGTTTTTTGCAATAGTAAGAATGATGTGAAAGAGCGAGATGCATTCTTCTTCTTCTTCTTCGTTCGATATGGCAATTGAGCCGATGTCGATTTACCAGCTACCCCTTTGACGTTTGACATGTTTGACATGTTTCAGTGGTTGTGTTTCGTTGTTGTTGTCACATTTTATTGTTTACGCGCGCGATGGCTTTCCGTTATACCAATATCCAGTACACGGAGATGGTGAGGACACTGGCTCGTTGTGACGATAATGTCGAGTTAGCTTGTCGAGTGATGAATGAACGATATGGCACCAGAGTGAGCGCCAGGACGATGCTAAGTGCAACTCAGCGTCTGAGGGACTCCGGGACGTTTCGTCCTAACACGGCCTTGGATAGAGGGACAAATGTGCGCAGTACTCGTTTGCAAGCAAACATTCTCGATTATTTCGACGAGCATCCAGAGAGTAGCACGAGAGAGGCAGCGCCATTGTTCGACTGCAGTCACATGTACGTGTGGCGAACATTACATGCTGATGGAGAACACCCGTTCCACCTACGACGTTGTCAGGAGCTAACGCCGAGCGACTACTTGCCACGTCTAGAGTTTTGTAGATGGGTGTTGGAGAACTGGCAACAAAATATTATTTGGACCGACGAGAGTACATTCACTCGTGTTGGGATGTACAACCAACATAATCAACATTTGTGGAGGCACGAGAATCCACATGCATGCCGTGTGGATTCATTCCAGCACAGATTCTCTGTAAACGTGTGGGCGGGCGTCATCGGTACACACGTACTCGGCCCCGTTTTTCTACCGAGGTTGACTGGAGATACCTACCTACAGTTCTTGCAGGAGACATTGCCGGTGTTATTAGACGACGTCCCTCTCGTACTTTTACGACAAGTCTTTTACCAACACGATGGTGCTCCCGCGCATTTCACGTGGACCGTTCGACGGCATCTTGATGCGGAATATGGCACGCGTTGGATTGGTCGTGGGGGACCTGTACAGTGGCCTCCCAGATCGGCTGACCTAACGCCGTTAGACTTTTATTTGTGGGGTCGAATAAAATCCCTTGTGTATGTAAACGAGGCAACAAGTGTCGATGACCTCAAACAAAAAATCGAACACCCATTTGTGATAGTGAAAAATGACACTGAGGTTCTTAGCAAACTAAAATTAAATTTAAGAAAGCGTGCTACAAAGTGCATCGAACAAGGCGGTGGTCATTTTGAAAGTTTAATGAAAATGGGACGAAGAAGTAGTGTAAATTAGTGTAAATTCTGTAAGTACCTATTAATACGATTTTATTTTAATTACCTACTGTAAATATTATGATTCAAATCTTTTAAACACGCCGACTTTGAATATTTTTTACACGTAATAAACGGTAAACACGACTTATCAGAGTTTAGAGGGTAATGTCGCGAAAGTTACGCGTCTGAGATAAAAAAGTTCTGCGTTCCCCGGTGTCCGATGATAGTACCTACCTACACGTGTCGGCGCGGCGGCCGGCGGCGCGCGTCGGTGGGCGCGCGATTGGCGGCGCGGGCGCCGCCGCCCGGGTGCTCCGCCCTACTTTACTGATACATCACAGTCGGGCAAAATGTCGCTTGGTTTAAAAATACATCCCCGTTACTAAGCCTAATATCTTAGATTCGTATTGCTAATGTAGATTATTTAATACAATCGTAAAATTAAATTAAATTATTCAAAACCGCCAGTCCAAAGCCTGTGAAAGTGTGATGGAAAGATGGAATCATAATTTTCGGTCATTGAACTGACGTACCTAGTGACTACACTTGCAGTGCTTAGCCAGCTGATGGCGGGCGAACTGATGTGCGCTGGTGTGCGCTCGCCGCTATAAACATTGCTATGAGTGTGTGCGTAGAGAATAGTAGGCTCAAACGTTTTACGTTTAGTCAGGACAACTATTTTATATTATGTGATTTGGTTGGTTTAACTAAATTAAATTACAGATGTTATTTTAGTTTTATAATTTAATATTCTAATTGGCGTGTCTGAGGTCTTGCGTTTATTCCGTTACATATTGTATATTATAAAAATATTTTGATGTTTATGAAAAATGTTAAGTAGAACGAGAGTAGACCCCGATGGAGAGCCCTAGAGTAACCTTATGCGCTTGTACTCCATGAGCAGCAGAACGTAAGTCGCACTAGCCGCCACTCAGCCAGTAAGCCTCTGTAACAGGATTGTCGATTTTTTCCACTCGGGTACACAACTCAACAACTAAGCTAGACATTGACAGTATGTTAATTAACGAAAAGTTCCCGTTAACCTGTCACAATTCACCGTTAAAAGATTAAAATCAAACAATGAAATAGAACGAAAGATCAAACATTGAAAAATCATTTCAATAAATAACTGGTTTAGCATTTGAAAGCGTTGCTTTTCATATCGAGACAACAGCCGACGCTCAGGATCTTATACTTCTTAATGATAAATTTACTAATAGATTTTCCATTCTAAAAAAGAAAATTCGCACTCAAATGAATTTTTTTTCATTCTGTGTCTGTATGGTCTGTGTTTATTATATTACGAGTTAACGGGAACGCCTTCGTTATTTTACATACAGTATATTATAGAGTGGTTGACTTACTGGAAACACTGCTAGCTCTGGGGACATTGCGCGTGGTCATCCGCATGGTGTCTGTACGGCGGTAGCGTCTGCGCAGGCACGGGATAGCCTGGCAGAGCGCGCGCCGGAAATTCTGGCCCGACAGGCAGTACAGGAAGAAATTGATGCCGAAGTTTGTGTTGAAGAACGTGAGCGCCAGCTGCTGTAGCGCTGCCCACCGCCCGCTGTACTCCTTAGAGTTCTGCAGCAATGCAATGATCATGCGGATACTACACGAATAAAACACCGCAACACTTTAAAATATAAAGGGTTATTGTTACCAGAGATTGTAGATGTTAAAAAATTAAGCACTTAGTAATTGTGTACATACTACATACGTGTGAGTTGAAAGTAGTGTTGTTTACGTTTCTTACAATGTATATTAACGTCTATCGATACTGTTAGCCGGGGATTACATGTAACACAGTGCTAATAATTAAAGCGTATATGACGCACCGCTTGTAGACTCCGCATTACACTAAAATGCATTATTTAAAAGAGTATTGTAAACTAGCCTCAGGCCTTATTATCAAATACCTATGACGTCCCACAACGCAAGCAGGAAGCGAACTCCTCTCTTGCCCACATTCCATCACTTCTCCCTGTGTGTTACAATCATAGCCCAACCATTAAATCAACCCAACATCTATAAACAATATATTATCAATGAATAATACGTAGAAATGGTCCTAAGATTGACCGTTGGCTACTCCCACAATCAGTTTTAAGAAATGATGATTGTACTTTTTTCTAATTTGCGAGGAAACAATAAACAAATTAATTCAAGAAACATAAAAAAAACTCTCACAAAACAGTACCTACCTAATTTTCATTCGCGCCAATTCGACGGCGAGCAGTCCTCGTCCGTTTTTTAAAATTATGGAAACAAATGCGCATTCAACCTTTAAAATAATAAATATCGTGTACCTAAAAATACTTACAAAAGATAGTTAAAAAAATCGCTAGGACTACATGAATAATTTAAAAAATATACTTATAACTGTTCAGCTATTTCTATTACATATTGTCGTGTTGGAAATTGCTGGCGTGTTATTTCGTTATATTTCGTTGCGTATCGAAAAACGCCGATTTCTTAAACTGATTATGTACTGATTTCTTAAATCAGTGTGGTATCATGTGGTAGAAAACTTAACACACAATATTCCTCATAACATAATCTGTGACACATGACTTGTCATGATTATGTATAGACTAAATATAAATTAGGTGCTGTGCCTCAAAGTGTTTTCCTGTGTACTTTATCTGATATCATGTATTTTACTTGGCATTGCTATCAATACATTAAAATTAAAAATAGCAAAGGCTTGCATTGCTTGTCCTTAAAAATTATTCAGGCGCTGAGCAAACTTAAACATGAACAAACAAAATAGTGGATGTAAAGAGTAATGGCGGCCTAAGCTGACACTAAAGAATACTCACCATCTCGTACATATAAGCAAGGATGCGCATTGTGTAGGCGGGCACGTTAAGGACGATGTAGACCGTGGAAACTACGAGCAGCATGCGGGTGACGCGACGCTGCGAGCGCGGCAGCGGCGGCAGCAGAGGACGCGCGCGGCCCCGGTCCGGCGAAGGCGGCGCGCGCCCCGTGCCCGCCTGCTGCTCCACCTTCACCAGCCCGTGGCGCGCGTGCTCCAGCCGGTACACCCCCACCATGATCCACGTGTTCAGCACGAAGATGATCGCCAGCGGCACTGTGAACGACACCACCGTATCCAGGATGTTGAACCGTTCCGCGTGGTCTAGAAACTCATTGTCTATATTGCAATCGTTTATCGATGGTGATGTAAATGTAATCATTGGAATATTGAGTCCCATCGCAGTTACCACGAGCATAGCAATGACAAATTTGGCTCGAGCCATTGTGCACATACTGTTGCGCTGTAATGGGTATAGCACCGCGACGAACCTCTCGATAGTGAATGCCACTACCAGCCAAGCACTCAGAAAGCAAGTTACATAGCTCGAATACACAATCAGCTGGCAATAATAGTCTCGATGAAAAATATCACTTATCCGCACAGCGCTCAACCATGGTGGCAATAGCTGCACTAAAAATACTATATCAGACAACGCAAGGGCCGATAAATAAAGACTCGTTGATTGCAGGCGAAGTTTCGAATTAAAAAAGACGAAAATTGAAATTAGATTTCCAATCGATCCAAAAATAATTAATATAGGAGTGTAATAGGTATTAAGAGCTGTTGCGACAGCTTCCATGATACAGTCAAACGTAGTCACATTATTCGAATATTGTTCGGTAAAATTGCCCGACGGCGCAGTATCGTCCTCGTTAGCCATTGCGTGCGATATGCTTGAGAGTGCGGCGGGGACTGACGCCGGCGACGGCGTGCGGGGTCCGGAGCGCCCATTGCGCTGACACCCTGCGCAGCGTGTCTTCCGTACGTGCCCAGTCAGTGGTGCATCATGCCCGACCACCTCACAGGCTTTTGCCTCGCTCCGCCTCTCGACGCCCATCTCCCACGCCCACATGTCGCTTACCACAGTGAACAAGTTAGGATAAACCAAACCCCTTACTTATAAACAGAGTCTTCTACAAACCTATCTAGAAATGTCTCAGTTTCATATACGATATTGTGTTCTGGTAAAGCTAAATTGTTTCGCCGAGAGAGAGCACACGAATGTTCGAATAAACCTGGAATATGGAAAAGAAATTGCCCTTAGTGTTAATCAGATAAAATAACCAGATGCTTGTTGTTAAATAAATAATTATTTAAAAAATAACACGTCAAACTAGTTTACATAAAAATACATATCCAGATTACCACGATCATTGTTTAATTATAACGTGATGTTATGGCAGAAATATTTATTTGAAATGACTGAAATGAATGTTTACTAATTATAAAGTTATTCCGTTTGTTGATCAGGCTCGGAGAAGGGTCGCGGCACACTGGACGCGTTGCTGTGCACCACCTACTGCCGCTCGCAACTGTATCTGTCGCGGCAACTGTCGCAGCTGCACCCAGAGCTCACCATGCCCATGTTCTCAGGTAAATATCTGTTCACTCCACAGGTTCAAACGCATAGTTAGCTCATGTGCGAGTCACCCAACAAACTGCTAAACTGCGGAGGGTTCTTATGATTAAGTTGTGACAGCGAGGGGCGGTTCAATAAGTAAAAGTAGCTTTAACAGTATGGTCGGACCATTAGTTGTCATTTACCACACCCGTAGGTAAAAAACCGAATCAAGACATCATCTTACAGTATTAACACATAAAATAATTACGTAGGATTCGTTACGAGATTAATTTTATGTACTTAGGTGCATTAACATAAAATTTGTCGTAGATCGTTAATATTATAACGAAGTATAGATTGCGCGGGCTTTACGCTTTTACTCGAAACGCAAATATATCTTCTCCGTTACGACGTGATCAAAAAGTAAACACGATATTCTTATAGCCGCGTATCCCATGTTAATTCTTACGTAGTAACACTATTTGTTATTGTGAACAGTTTACTTGAACCAGAAGTAGTGTTTAGCAGAAAGCCTGGCCGCTTTTAAAGTTTGAAGGGGCGTGTACTTGGAGAAGTGCTCAGCTGTGTCTGCCCATCGGATCACTCCCTGCCACCCATCCTCTTCACGTCTATTACTTAGGTATTGCATGTTCTCCGCCCATTATTATACAGAGTGAGGTTTTTTCAGGGATCTCTATCATCTATGGCGTTGTTTAGATAGAAATAATATTATCTTCTTAGAAATACATCTAGTTTTTTAAAAGCGAAGATTTTCGTAGTTTTAAGTAAGAACATACCTAGTGGTGCGTTATCTCAACCTCACAGTCATCTGCTGACCATAATGATAGACTTGGCTTAGGCAAGTTGTTTTGGTGTCCTTAACGTTCGAATTTTAAGACGATATGCATACGTATTTTTAAGTTCAAACTAACCAAAAGAAAAATATAGCGGAAAGATTAATTGAAAATGGCGGTGGAACATTTTAACAAAATGGTGGACTCGGGAATGCCGCGTGTCAAGATATTTTAGGCTGATTATGCTGAAATTTGCTATCTAGCCTTAAATTCAAGCACTAAATGTATATCCAAGATAAAGGCTGTATTTTTTTTCTTGATCCGATTATTATAACATTTAATATTTATAATAATTTACATTTGAAGATATTCATAGAAAAAATCTTTGATTTATAATTACATTTTCCACAAATTTCCATTCCATTAAAATAATAAAAGGGTTTTTAATAAAGCTTATGTTCAAAACATTATAATTATGAAAACAACTCTATCAAATTAATAATCCGGCCAGAGTCTGGCTAATAAATCAATAGTAAATTAAGAAAGTTTAGACCACGTTTAGACATAGAAAACAGATTCAACTAAAAACGTGACAAATAAATTATGACTTTGACGTTCAATAACTCCATAACCAGTCGGCAGCTAGGTATAGCCCAGTAAAAAAAAACATCGTAATGATGGGAAAATACATGGCTGTCGACTTCGTTAAAGGACTTTTTACACCCGCTAGATAAGTTCTGATAAGTTTTAATAAGCATTTTTTCACCAGGTATCCATGTCGTTAGTCCATCTGTTTCTCTAATCTGAGCATCGAATGTAAAGGGTACTGTTCACGCTCCACCTTCGCTCAAATTTCAATTTGTTCGTCGCTATGAATATACCGCACGCGGCATTACATAACTTGCGAGTTGTGCGTTTACTTAATGTTTATTTTGAATACATAATCATGTATTTGAGATAATTACTACATTTACAGTACAATATGTAACATGATGATGAGAGAAATAAAGATTTATGATTTATGATGATTTAATACGAATCGTGTCACGTACCTAAATAAAAAAATTACTACCTATATTATAGTCATAGCCTAGTGCTAGAGTTACATCTTACACCTTAAGTTACGTTAATTATTTTAATTAGGTACCATCCAAAAAAGTAAATCTGGAAATGACGTCTGATAGAGATGAATGGAAGAAAAAGACATATTGCGCCGACCACGAGTAAAATGGGATAAGGGCAGGAGAATGATGAAATGATGAGGTACCATCCAAAAACCAATTCATTCTCATTAAAAGGGAACTCGTCATCACACAATATCGATTTAAAACGTTGCAAAACGTTATTTGCTACACGTCATGAGGACAGCCACAAAGGCTCGGTTTACTTTCAGCTAAACAGTTCGCTATAAGGGCAGCAGACCGTGAACCGACCGCTCATTCAAATCAATATTGAACTCTATTGCTCACGGTGTAGGTCTAAAGCTGTTTAGCGCAGTATGCGGCCCCAGGGCAGTTGCAGCCGACTCTCGCAACGTCAACGTAAACATTACCTGTACGTCAAACATGTGAGGTCCAGAGGCGGATCGGCGTATCGACAGGGACTGCCTTTGTCGTGCAGCGCATAGGTTGGCGAGAGCTATATTAATCGTACCGATTGTTTGTGCGAACGGTTTGTCCACGGTAAACGGTACGTTCCAACGCGTCACACGCTGTTTGATGTTCAAAGGTACTTTGATGTTCAATATTTAGGCGCTATCTACACGCTTTACATACTGAATCCAATAATTTACCTATAGGTAGGCATTTTAATACATGTACATGTTGGGAGTTAGTGGACAGGGGTGATTATTGACATACCTGTTAATTAGCCTTTGTCTAACAAATGAATGCGATAGATTGATTTGATTGATTGAATAATAAGTCATCTTACTTGTCGTTCGTCGTAAGTATGTATGCCAACAAGCATGGCTGTGTTTCAAACCGCCTGGACACACAAGTTCAATATACCTATTATTATGTATTATTAAATATTCTGTCTCAATTACGCTGTTTACTGTTCTTCAAAGGCATGCTTTACGGACTAAACACACAACAAGTCCCACTTGTTGAATTTTAAAAAGTGAACTTACTGCCTTAACCTTCCGTAAGTGGTGGCGCTTGTCATTCATACTCCTAGCGGGCGGGCACACCTGTCCGCGTTTGTATAGCTAACTAAATCGTAGATAACCCTAATGGCATAGTTGGCCCTATTTATAGCTAATAAAGAATTTGAATGTACTTGCAAATTGCAATGCTGGATAGCTGTCAGGTAAATTCGTCAAGGCTTAAAATATGTAGATATGTACTACACATCAAGTATATAAAATAAATAATTAAAAAGACGACTCCTCAAGAACTCTTAAAAGTAAAAAACTAGTTGTGTTCTTTTGGGACGGGTAGGCAAAATACTAGAGAAATTCTACCATTATACAGTTGAAGCAACTAATAACTTTCAATTTAAAACTTTTCAGTGTAGGCAGAACAACGAAGAATGTTAGCTTCTGAAATGTTATTGCAGTCGGGGGAAAATTTTATTTCGAAAAATAGTTTATGGGTCTAGATCAACCAAAATGAACAAATATATAAGAATTGTGTCCGAGTCTCTAATAAATTGCCCAAAACAGTGGTTATCGAAAATCTGTATAACATTAGAACCATATTGCGCGAAAAACTAACCCGCATAATATCCGCATCCATGTAGGTATTAAAATATTTCGCGTTCCCCTACGCGTAGGTAAGTCGATCAATGGGGTGTCTATAGCCATAGCGACAGGTGCCCGAGGTCGCTAGGCTAGTTTCAATTTAATAGAGTACTTTCTAAATATTTGTGAATATACTTTTACTGATAACCGTCGTTTTAAACGCATTTTTCCACTTACGCAATAATTGTTCACAAATTGTACACAAATGTAGTTTGGTACTCGTGATTTGTTTACTAATGGCGGTTTTGACGTAGTTGTTCTACGCTATGGATGAAGTTTAGGTGGTACGCGTCACGTAGCTGTTACAGGCATGTTAATTAAACGTATGCGTGGATATCGAAATGCATATAGATCAGCATCTTACAGGTTGTCATAAACAAACTTGGAATACCAAGGAACGACCCTTTCAAGCCATCCGCAGAATCAGTAATATCGATTTGACAGTAATAATATTGGAGGATCTGGTACTTACCAAGTCACAAATAATTCTTCGGCTAAGCATAATGTACCGTGATTTATGATTAAAAAAGACCAAATACTTTTTACGAAAAGAGACGCACGAGACTTGCGAGATTTTACAAGAAGTGTTTTCGATTGGATAAAGATGCTGTTACCTACGTAATATTTACAGCGAATTCCAAAGTCCAGATTTTAAGAAAACTAATTTATTTTAGTGTATTACAGTTGCCGCGTTTAATGCGTCGTATTCTCTTTTGGCAGCAAAAAAAGGTCCTCGGTATGCCTCATGTCTGTTGTCTGTTATCGACAGGACCTATTTATCTAATGGGCATCATTATGTAAAATCGTTTGTCTACATCATCGTGAATACTATGTAAGTTAAACATTTTGTGACATAGACGAATGTTCCGCAGAAATAACGGCGAGGTTCCAGACGGCTCGCACCGAGGTGCGGCAGCTGCTGCTGCAGTACCTGCTGCCCTGGCTGGTCAACATCGAGCTGGTGGATCCCAACGTGCCGCCCGCCAACCCTCTCTCCTACATACAGGTTACAAACTTCTGCTCACAACATTACCAGATAATAATCATTAATAAAACCCATGTCTTCTGCACAGTCAGACAGTTTTCTGAAATGATTCCTTAATCATCATATTTTTTTTATAATAATTCTTCCCTTTTCTGTAGGGCGAGGCTGAGAAGGATTTAATACCTTTGTCCTATATATGATTAAATTCTTATAATTGTAGTAGCTTAGTAACTATAATAATGCATTCTAGATGCTAAGTAATCTATAATTATATAAAACCAAAATACCACTCACTGACTAATCACGAAATCTCAGGCACTATAAAGCTTACAAACTTGAAATTTGACAAGCAGTTCCCTTACCTATATAATATGCATCCGGTAAAACAACCGTTCACCGCCGCTGGTGGCTCATCATTATCAAAAACTTCTACTATGGGACCAAAGCTGAAATCGCGAAAATAAAACAGCTGTTACATACAAATAATTAGATATTACTCGACTGACTGTATGGAAGATTTTTTATCGCATATCGCATAGTCACCATATATTATAGAAATAAGTCCAACCCCATTATTGTCCCACTGTTGGGCACGGGCTTCTTCTCAGAGTAAGAAGGATATCGCCTTAGTCCCTCACGCTGGCCTACATTTTCTAAAAGCATTTTGAAAACATGATATGAATTCATGGATTGTTGTATGTTGAGGCGTAGTAGTTGTGGGTTTGCCACGTGACATGTACGAGAGTGTCCAGTGTTCGTGTCCGAGACGATTATATATATCATTATCTGACGAGAGGATGCTCGCTCTTCTGATTCGCAGTACTACGCGGCGGAAGCGGGCCGCAGTGGCAGGCGCGAAGGTCTCGGCTCAGCTGAGGCCACGGAGATGGTGCTCAACAATCTATTCTATATCACCGCTAAGGTGAGTCAATCCTACTACATACGGGACATACGTGCACAAACCCCTCTCATCATGGACTTGCACGTAAGAATTACTTAACTTTTTGCACACGCTCCTCAAAGGAACATCGTGTTTAAAACATTACACAAATAACCAAGAATTTATTTGGAAATCAAAGGCGATTGTAGGGGCGTGCACCAAATCAAACCTATATTTCAAGCAACATGTCTAGTTCTGTATAAGCGAACATCCTTGTATTTTCACAAACTATAAAATGGATGAGGACGCGAGTTAGAATATTTTTCCAGTAAGTACCTATTGAAGAAAGTATTTGCATGGCGAATAACTTTTATCGATACCCACACTTGGGTCACAATATTTGAATCCCGCGACGGGTGCTAAACAATGTAAGTTGTTAATTTTGGGCCATATTTTTACCTTACCTCTACGTGGGTATACCTTTTGTTTTAGTTTTCAAATTGAAAAAATACTGGAAACCTTTTAGCACTAACTTTGTATGATGACCATGAACAATGTTTGTTCTACGACTTTTCATTAATCAAAACCTTTTTTTTTTTCACTCTATATGGAAATACTCTGTAGTTTGCATATTCTGACTGAGACAGCCAAATATGGAATGAAATGGAAGAGTTGATCTTTGGACATTCTGTACGTTAGTCTTAGTGCCTAGGTGCCTACTATTAGCTTTTTTGTGATTTTTAACGTAAATTTAACACTTCACCTAAATTCGACAATCAAGTTTTTCCTTACCTGTTTTGTTTTGGTCAAAGTCGTAGAATAAACGTTATTCAGGATCATGATACGAAATTAATACTAAGAGGTTTCCAGTATATTTCAATTACCATTGAATTATTAATCATTGAAAATTCAAAAACACAATAAATCGAATTAAGAAGTAGGTATCGTCTTAACGTTGCGGGGGAGTAAGTAGCGCAAGGTTGGCGTGATTTAGAGCAAAAGGGTGTGATGTATTGCGAGATTGCGACCGGCGCGCCTGTGTTTGCGCCGTGTCGTGCCAAAGGGCGCGGCCTTGCGGGCTCCGGCCTACGCAAATGACGCGTGTGCAAACACACCGCGCTTCCTATATGCCGCAGTTACAATAACTTACCAAAACCACATTACTAACACCCATAACACACAGAGATAACAATTGAATAGTAGAAACAACGGAGAACAGTCAGTTTATTTGTCATATGTAGCAATTATATGTGGTTGTGATTACCGGCAGTTTAAGGCCACCAATAATAATAACCTGCCCCAAGTCTCACAATATATAATGTGACCGAATGGAACGGCAATTTTTGTATCCATATTAATACTAATTACTGCTGACACTAATAAACATAATAAGTTATACAAAAAAGTTGTTTTTTTTTTATAATCCTACAATGACAGTTCTCTGGTGTAATTTATTCATTCAATTACCATCTTTAATAACATAGGGTCCTATATCTATCCGTGTTACAGCTTATAAGAGGCCCAATGATATATGAATGGTTTGAAACAGACAACATGTTCCCTTTGAGCGTCCCAAACTTTGTCTGTATTCGATGACATAGAGTTATAAGCCGCTGGTTCAGCTTGTGTGCAACATGCGCCATGCAAGGTATATTAGCCGAGTTTATAATAAATTAGCTTTTACTGTAGTTGCTGCTTAGAACTGAGGGCTGGATATGAGCTCTAATCGCGAGTCAGTTGCCAGTCGCAAGTTCTCATTTTGTATGGCCACTGACTGGCAAATCGAGCTCACATTATCTCCCTATGTATCCATAAAGTTATTTTATTAATGTTGATATGCGTGCGCAGTTTTCCGACCAGCACCCGAAGGAGATCGAGGAGCTGTGGTCGACGCTGTGCGCGTGCTGGCCCAACAACCTGAAGGTCATCATCCGCTACCTCATCATCGTGTCCGGCATGGCGCCCAACGAGCTGCTGCCCTACGTAAGTACTCAGGTTTCTCATTGAACATTATCTCTCTTCAGACCTGTTTACATGAAGAGAGTTTTCGCCTCGACGATCATACTCGAAGGGTAAATAATATCGATCGGAGTATGCAAATAACTCGCCGGGCTAGTTACTAGGCCCCGTGTGTAGGCAGGCAAGTCTGTCGATGTATTGACTTCTTTTGACGAACCAATGACTGAGGAAATCGTGCACGACACGGTGCATCTATGTGTTGCATCGCGTAAACTCATTTGATACAAATTTTATAACTCATATTTATGTCTCGTTTAACTAAGGTTATAACTATTTAAAAGTCTGTTACAAATACCCCCAGTTCAATAAAAATGGAGCTTAATAGAGTAATGACAATCAATACTATTAAACGCTGCTAAGTACTGAGTAATAGGTACATATTCCTAGAATCCTATTCAATATGAGTTTCAATATTATAATAATAAATGCAAAAAATATCCAATATGAGAGATCAAGTCGACACGACCAATGAAAAAATAAAAGCGACTGGTAATAAAAGACTCTGTAGTTCCATCCGGATAGTTTAAAGTGTTTACTATGGTCTACCTTCAAACAGCTAGACCATAACACAAAAACAGATTAGCCACAAAACAATGTTTCACTCATGATTCTCACGTACATAATTATTTTGTTGTTATCAACATAAACCGATATGTTTTATGTAGTATAGCTTCCGCCAGCGGCTTCGCCCGCGTGATATCTTTATAAATTATAGCCTATGTTGCTCACTGTTAATGTAGCATTCTGCTGGTGATAGAATTTTTAAAATAAGTCCAGTAGTTTTTGAGTTTATGCATTACAAACAAATACAAAAAAAAACAAATCTTTTCTCTTTATAATATTAGTTTAGATGTAGAACAAAACGCACGCAAGAGATCGTTTAATCGTGTATAAAATGTATTGTATGTTGTGTTGTGTAGGCGAAGCGCGTGGTGCTATATCTTGCGAGGTCGCGTCCCGAGCGGCTGCTGGACGAGATGATGACGGAGCTGCAGACGGTGGAGACGCTCAACTGCCTCATCGAGCGCACCGAGACGCCGCCCTTCTACCGCCTCACCTCCATGAGGAAGGCCACCTCGGGCCACAGCGACGGACCCTGCACCGGCTCACAGGTGACCATACACAGGACCCGCTGCTGACGAGATGATGACGGAGCTGCAGACATCTGCTGCAGCCTGCTGCCGGCTGCTTTACAATGCACCATCTTTTTGGAGTTTAGCTAAACTCTTCAGAAGTGACACTGTGGTATCCAATCAGGTGTATCAGATGTACAATAATAGTAGATTATTAACCAAGGGGATAAAGCAGTGTCTTCTGTCGCGGGTGACGATTTACATCGCGAGCGTAACGAAGGACTCGAGATTTACTCCCGAGCGTAGCGAGGGGTTTAAAAACTTAAATCACGAGCGAAGCGAGGGATTTAAGACGAGTCCTGAGTGTAGCGAGGAATTTAAGTTCACCCAAGACTAAGACAGCTTTATCACTGAGGAAAATACTGTACTTTTCGTACCATTTGCGAAAAAATTAACACAATAATAATATGAGATAAGTATTTATTAAAAATAATGACAATTAAAACGCATTTATTATGCAGTTATGATTATTAAATAAAATTTCGAAAACCGACGAGGCCGTATGAGCTTGATCCCTTTGCTTTTCCGACAAAAAATTATTAGTCTAGGAATTTGCCGCGTTTTTGTTTTCTTCAAATACTTAAACGTTAAGTTTATTTTAATTTATTTTTATAAATAAGTTAATGTTCTAAAAATGCGTATTCCTTTTTCAAAAAGATGTATAATGCTTTATAATTATACAAACTCAATGGTGTAAACACAGATGTAGTTCAGTATAAATTTCGGTAAGTATTCCAAATTTAAATCACATTCTCCCCCTAGAGGATGAATGAAATTCAGTAGATACAATTTTCTTTCCCTGTTTTTAACAGATTAAAAATGACTATTGTTATGTTCGCTTTTTGTGGCATAGAATGTCACTTTTTTTAGCAAGTGGTACGAAAATAGTATTTTCAACACACTTGCTCATAAAATGGCTCTAATTTCACCGCAATTAGGCACATAATGACACCTGTAATCAAACTGTGACTTTTTCTTTACTATTATTTTCAAGTGAGTTATAGGTTTTTTTTTTAATTGGTTGAGTTGCTTTGTTTTTAAAAAAGTTTCGAAACAAAAAAGATCGTGTTCAATAGTACAAATAAATTAATGTACCTACCTATTGCTATAAATTTCAACTTGTACGTTTTTAATTAATACAACTTTCACTCAAATATAACTTTTGTTTTTTCTGTGCTAAAGAAAACTTTGAATTACCCATTTTGTACGTGGCTAAAACGCTATCCTAGAAAAGCCAAAAAAAAGAAACCTCATTCTTTTAGTCTATGGCCGATGTTAGATGCGCGCGCATAGGAAAACTGATTAATTTTTCCCGCCATTGCGAAAAATATTTCACAACTAAATAAAATGGCTTTTTAGTACTATTTTCTTCACAAGTGTGTTGAAAAACGTCGTATGATACACGTGTGTATTGATGATTACCGTCCTCGGCTCTCTTAAGACCCTCACCTAACGGCTCGGGTCTCAATGGCGCCTCAGCGGTAATCACCAACATTACACACTTGTACCATAATGTACTATTCTATTTTATTCTATACATAATGTGAGGTTAACAGTTTTGGGGGTCAGATAATGCTTTGGAAACTATAATTCCTTCCGATAACACCACTACACAACACCAACTAAACAGTTTAGAAAGGAAAGGATTTTCCTGTCTTCTGTCTGAAGTTAACGAATAATTATTAATGATGCACTAATTCCTACACAATTTACAGTAAAACGGGACCCTATTACTAAGACTCCGCTGTCCGTCCGTGTGTCGGTCTGTCCGTCTGTCACCAGGCTGTATCTCATGAACCGTGATAGTTAGACAGTGGAAATTTTCACAGATGATGTATTTCTGTTGTGGCTATAACAACAAATAAATAAAAAACAGAATAAAATAAATATTTAAGGGGGCTCCCATATAACAAACGTGATTTTTTGCCTTTTTATAGATAATTGTACGGAACCCTTCGTGCCCGACTCACATTTGGCCGGTTTTTTATTTATTATTAGAGTTAAGAACGGGGTATTTCTATTTTAATGTTTGCATTGACGCTACTTTCCAAGCACGGACACCGGATGTGCCGTTACAACTTCTCCAAATTGACTCCACTAGATAACTAACTTCCTATAGCCCTGACGAACGGAAAAATATGTTTTGCTTACAGCGCGCACCTATATAAAATCTGATTGATTGATTGAAAGAAGTCGTCACAGTTTCGAGTTAAAGTTCAATGAATACCGAATTATTATACTAATGTTACGAACTTATGAGAAAAGAACTAATAACAAGAACTGCAAATACAACAAGCATTTCATCGTTTCCATGAACGTAAACCACGATAAATATACGCGGAAATAATAATTACGCAAACTACAACAAGATTTTAAATAAATCCCGTAACTGTTTTGGTATGGTAATCGAAAGAGTAAAATTTCGTTTTTACTACTCGATTGTGTCGTATATACTTAATTAGGTATTATAATTTGAACTAAGATCGGTTTATCAGGACGCTACGGGCAGGACCGGGGAGCTGGCTCCCGTGGAGAAAGGCACCATTCACACTAAGCGACACAGCGGTGAAGATCCCGCCAAAGCCAGGTGAGTTACCCTAGCTACATAGATTAGTTATAATTCAAGCACCATTCGTGTTAAACCACACCCTTTTTTTTGTTTTGTAAAACCCCGGCCGTCGTAGGTTAAGTACATGTTTGGTTATGAAAATATTATAATTTTTTTTATTCGCCAGTTTGGCACAAACTATCATAATCCTCATGCAAAAATTAATATCATACCAAATCCATTGCCAATATTCAAGTCATGCGCTTTAATGTTTTTTCTAAACGTAACTATATATTATGATATATTACTTTATTTTGACGACTCTAACTCAGTAGGTGTCTCTTAACTGAATCAGCTTATTCAAATATAAGTCGACCTACTACCTACTTATTACTTACTAGTATCAAATGACCCTACAGTTACAGCAACAAAAGGCAATGTGATGGATCCGCATTATTTCTTTAAGTCACTAGCTGAAGAGCGGCCTGTGGCCGAATGTCTGCGTTTCGTCACTTCATGAATTAATTGTAAAGTGGGCGTGTAATTTGTATCGTCAAAATAAGGTTCCCCTGCATAGACGACAAGGCAAACATATCGTAACGAATCTGATCCCTTTAGTGGTACACGCTGAAAGCGGTGCACACAGGCTTGGAGCCCGGGGGCGGGACCAACGTACGATAATCGCAGATAATCTGATCCGATCTGCAGATTACCTGAGCTCATTCATTACCTGAGCTCATTCATTAACACTTGGATTACGTACAGTTTTTATTAATTGCGTTATTAATCCAGTTGTAATAAACTTGATTCTGGCGGACCTTAATTATACAGTGGTGTCACAATGTCACAATATAATGTTGTGAATAAATTATGTAACTATCTTCCTATTTGCTTATTGTTTTACCAATATAATATGTAGGTATGTATAAAAGTCCCCATCTATTTTTGTTTAGGAAATTAAAAATGAATTACGTATCATTTCTGTTGTTCGCAGAACAGTTAAAGATATTGTATTTGTACATTTCCAATAGGCCAGCCTCTCGGAATTGAGGTCTATGTGGAAATAGCAACTTCACGTTTAACATTTGGAAGGTATCTGAAAATAAAAGAAACATTAATTTGACGTACTTTTAGTTTTACCTATTTTTAATATCGAGTTTGTCACGTGTAATGCTCATTGTTCGCAATTTCTGTGTATTTCACTATGTAATATGTGTTTCATTTTGGAAACCAGGTAATGAAAATTGTTTCGATATCATATTTTTGGAACCATAATTTTTTAATATGCTGCTCCGCATATAACGGTATAAAATACGATTAAATACTGTAGGAGATTAAAACTAGTACTCGTTATTATAATCGGTATATTATCATGAGTGTGGAAATATGCATCAATCATAAGGATTTTTTTCGAATGGTATATTTACGTATTTCTCCAGACATGGTGAGTTATAGGTGTCAGTAAGATTGTTCGCCTCGTGCCTCGCGATCGAGGAGTGATTGCTCATGTTATTATAAGTGATATGGGGGCCGGTGATACATCATGTGACTCGCCCTTCGAACCTAAGTGATTAGTCGCGCACGGCCTAGCGGTAGCTCTACCTACCTACTTACATAAAACTGCGTATGATACACATAATAATACCCGCTCCCTGTCTTCTACTACTCAGATTATATCGCAATTTGCAGTCTCTTGCTGAACAGGTCCCTCTCATGTTATGTTATTAGCTACAGTAGTTAATGGGCAAGCGGGTTGGGAAACGTGCCCGCACCATTTGGCGAGTTGAGGGCGGCTGGATACTTCATAATTAATATAATTATAAATACTTTAATTTTCACAGTTATAAAACATCACATTGCCAGCCATTGCCGCTCCGTTGTCCGACGCTGACGGTGCCTCGCGCCGCTTTGTCTTTTGACGAGTTATTAATGATAATAATATTTACAGTTATTAATAAACCAGGTGTAGGTCGGACGAGCAATAAGCGCAAAGTAAATAGTCTAGGAATTCCAGGAATTGCCAATTTTTTTATACATTGCTGCCAAGATATGCGTGTTGCAAAATTAATCGTGCAAGTTTAAAAAGTATCGGGTTAATATGGCGGACACGGGTTTTACTAAAACTATTTCACTAGTGTTGAACTAATTAATAGGTATCCTCATGAACTGAAAAAAGTTACATTTATGAACTAAATGACACGCATTGGCCTGTTATGGATACAGTCATGAGTTCAATCTCTGCTATTTTTGCCCACTGATAGGTTTTAGCTTGACTGTTTGTGTGACAAACACGACATTACATCTAGTAGTTGTTAACTACTTGTAGTTGTCAACTAGTGGTAGTTATCAACTACACTAAGACGGCAAAACAAAACTAAACGGGTGTTTGTTTGCACATCACAATTACAATCTAGACTCCAAACTTTATTATTTTTTGACTATGGCATGTCATTCTATCGACCTTTAATCAGAGTTGTGGGCATGCCCACCGTGCCCACAGGAGTGGAACCGTGCTTGTCTTGGATTCGATTAGTGGTCTGTTTGGGTGTTTTTATATGTTAGTATTTATCGACTGCGTGTTTATCAGCGGCGGCAAAGCTCCGGAGACACCAAGTGCGCGGGCGCAAGATAAACGTTCGTCCGCGCCTCCATGTTCCACGCCACCTGCTGATGAGGAACCAGCGCCGCCTTCTGATGGAGACGCCACACCGGTAATTTATAAAAACATGCATTTTACTTAAAAAATATTCGCCGCCTAGTCAATACAGTGATACATGAACTGATTGCAGACCGGCCTCTGCCCCGACGTAGGCATCATGCCCCTCATCGGCAGCGCGCCGCCCACGCCGCAGGAGACTCGCATGGACGTGCCGCAACCGCGACCGCTGCCCATGCCTGAGTACGGCGGCTTCTTCGCACTCCTCACCGAGTACCTGCCCGACACCAGCCAGCCTATCTCTGGTTTCCATAGGTAAAATACTACATGTCACCTTGTTGACTTTCTAGTAATATTTGGTTAAACGATATTCTCGTCATGGTTGTTGATCGTGAAAATGTTACCCATTGGTCATACGTGTTCCAACGTGGCGCTAAGAGCAGTGTGTGGTGCAGGTGCAACGTGGCGGTGATGCTGCTGTGCGACGTGGTGCTGGACGGCGTGGAGCTGGACTGGTCCATCCACGTGCCGCTCATGCTGCACATCGTGTTCCTCGGCATGGACCACACCAGGTAATAAGGCACTTTCTATACGCCCTTATATTCGTTACGTTTTATTCACTACCTACTGCTTCAAAACATATTTTTTTATTACAATTTATAAATTCTCGACTTACCATTACCAAAGAGTACGAAACATGCGGTATTATTGATAGGATACCAACCTTTATTTTCGAAAATTCTGATCTAATATAGATTAAGGTAAAGATTACAGGCAAAATAAAACATAAATTATGTTTTTTCTCTCACTTTTATTTGTACCTTCTAAATTTCACGTGCACACAAACCCAGACAGCAAAATTTTGCAAAAACCTCGTCGTATGGTTTAAATTAAGTTATGTCAGTTACAGAGTACAGGTTACAGGAAAACTAGCATGAAAACTGTGTATTTCAGATTTCACCACCAACCAAGTTCCTTGTTGTCGTATTATTTAATCAAGTTGTGTAAGTTGCTGCAACTCTATGGAACACTCGGCGTGGGACCCACCTGCATTTGATCAGTTTCATTAACAATTTTCTTTTAATCAAGTAACTTTTAACAGTGGTCACGACGCACGATTTATTTTCGAGATTATTTTATCACTCAAAGAGAGTATAAATGCACTCATCTGTTAAATCTAGTGCATACTTCCGTTGACTCTACTACGCTTAAGGTAAGCGAGTGTGTGAAGATATTGATTGAAACATGACGTGTCGCGCAGGTGGATCGTGCACCAGCACTGCCGTCAGTTGCTGCTGAACCTGCTGGTGGCGGTGGCGGCGCACCACGACCACTTGACGGTGGCGCGGGTGCTGCTGGCCAGTCGCTCGCAGCAGCTGGGGCTGGGCATCCCGCCGCCCACGCTGCCGCTCGTGCCGCACAACTTCACTGGTAACGTATCATACAGCTGGTATATCAACTTCTCTATTAAACTCTAGCTAGGTCAAAATGGAATAAATCCAATTTATTCGCAGAGCCTGACGCAGCATTCGACAGCTACCCGCAATGTGCTCATTCACCGCGATCACACGCTCGCTCCTTGAGCTCCGACCCACAAGTTACTCCCGAAGGTAAGTTTATGCGTTCAAATTAAGTTCGTAAGACCTCATGGTCAAAAGAAACAAAAATTTTATGTTCTAAATATGAAAAATAATAAATTGTCGTCAGGTGAATGTGACAACTACCCATCGCTGCCGGTGATAGTGACGGGTGAGGCCGAGGCCGAGACTCCAGTGCCCGAGCCGACGGCCGATGCCGAGCCGACGGAACTACCCGTGGCTGACGTCATCAAGTCGCTGGTGCACTTCCTCGCCAACAGACCCACACACATGCCCCTGTGGCAGTATGAGGACATCACTGCTAAAGGTATTTTTACCTTTCATATGTATGTTTCTGATCGCATAGTATAAAGTATTGTGTACACATACTTGACTTCAGGGAATAAATTCATAAAATATTGGCAGTCATTTTGACGATCAATAATATCGATTGTATCTGTGAGCACCGCACTGATCTCCATGCCATGTTCTTATTTGTTTCGTGTTTTGCGGCAGTGTGGACGCTGCGCAGCTGCCAACAGATGTCGACGCTGCTGCGGCACGTGCTGCGCGTGTTCCGCGAGTCTCTGCCGCACGCGCTCATCTCCGAGCGCTGGGCGCAGACCGCGCTGCAGCTGGGCCTGTCCTGCCCCTCCAGGCACTACGCCGGTCGCTCGTTGCAGGTAACTTCTATAAATTTGAAAACGGCAACTATAGTTGCCATGAACTGCAAAAGTAGTTTTATTTTGGCACACCATTGTTACGTGGACTGACAAGTGCAACTGGAAACTACAGATGCATCAGAAGTCAATAAATAACCCCAAAACTGAACAACAGTCTGCTCAACAGGAACCTCGTAGTTATTGAACATTGTTGATATGTTTGATTATCGGTACACACGAGAGAATCTCTAGCACGTGTGAATAAAATTTAAAACCGGATTTCGATGATGTCTTTTTCTGTACAATGTGCTTTGTCTTTAGTCGAGAGCTGTATGTAAATAAAATGTTTACCCTAAGTTAATATTTTAAATACCGTACTAGTAAATAGGTTAGAAATTAGTTTCATTTTATTAGAACACGCCCTCGATTCCAGGTTTTCCGCTTCATTGGCGTGGCCATGACGGGTCGCATGGTGTCCGACATCCTCTCCCGCCTGGTGGAGACCGTGGCGGAGCAGGGCGAGGACATGCAGGGCTACGTCACCGAACTGCTCCTCACCTTGGAGGCGGCCGTCGACTCGCTCGAGTCCAACTTCAGGCCTTTGGACTATATGAGAGACATCTTTAAGTCCACGCCTAACCTAAATAACAAAGATGGCGGACAACCGGTCAACGGAAACCCGTACACCGCTGGTAAGATCGGTTGGTTTTATACATTTATTTTGTTTTGTTGAGCGACATCTAGTGGTAAACATCGGACACTGGTGCACATAACAATTATATAAACAAGTCAATACTATATTTCATATTTATTGGAAGTATAGACATTGAAGTAGTATGTTTGTCCCAAGGCAAGCGCTCCCCGGGCGTGTGCGTGGGCTGCGTGACCAACCACACGCGCAGCACCAGCTACTCCGTGTCCTACTGCCTGCGCAAGAACAACGCGCCACCGCCCAACACCGAAAAACAGCCACACGGTAAATACTTACGAGATAACTCTATACAATACCTTTAATTAGTTGGAGCAAATGCAGTTTCCCCACAACCCAACTTTGCGTACAACACTGTCCGAAAATTTTACCGATTTTTAATTATTCTTCCTACTTCGGTGGCCGATCATGAACATTCATTTCCATGTGCAACAGCTCTTGTAGCAAAAGAACAATATTTAATCCCAGATCATCATTTAACTCCACACAGTTAATTAATGCGGGCGTTTACGCGAATCTTGCAATCTTGTGGAACTTGGCGGCGAAAATAGGTGAAGTTTATATTCTGGTACATTCGAGCTGGCGTGTTTTTATTTTGAGTGCAAATAACTGATTGATTAGTAGGTAGTTATGCTGTGATTGATTGCTGTATGCAGCATAAATGTAAGGTGATCGTATTGTTATGATTGGCCACAGTGGAACGCACGCGGCCGTGCAGCGAGGCGGCGAAGGGCGTTTGCACCAACCTGTGCCGCTCGCGGTCGGCGCAGTCGCTCAAACTGCTCGGCGACAGCGCTACACAGGTACACATATATACCGACCCTGCAATTTTACACTATATATACGTAGTATTAAGGTCTTAATCACACGAGCGCATAAAAACGCTAGCGTTAGCCGGAAACTAAAACGAATCGCTTTTTAAATGTTAACCAGCTAACATGTACAGCTTGCCATTTAATTAGAACTGTGTATAAATTTGTAAATGTGATCGTGTGATCGAGTCCTTAAGGGCTATTAGTCGCCATTTAGCATGTCAAGTTTTAAATCTGAAATGATTTTGTGATTGTTGTATTAATTGCTGTGTAACTAACGTTAATCTAATCTTTTTGTGCAAGCTCCCCACTGCATTGTTGCAGGACGACAAGCTGACTATCCTGGCCACTTTGTTCTGGGTGGGTGCGTCTCTGTTAGAGTCTGACTATGAGCACGAGTTCTTGCTCGGCGTGCGACTGTTGTCGCGCGTCATGTCGCGGCTACCACTCGACAGGCCCGACGCGAGGGAGCGACTCGATCGCACGCAAGCGCACACCTCGCCCTCATTACATGCGCTGCTACTCAAGGTGAGATATGTGCACAAAATTAAATTGAAAATAAATACAATTAATCTATTGTAGATTACATCGCGTAATTTGTGTATTTATAGCAGTTGACATGTAGTCTAATTTTAATTATAATTTTCCACTTCATCATTCAATAAAATGAAGGACGTGGTAAAAACTCATTTTTATTACATTAATATTTAAAATATTAGAATACAAATGTTGAAAAGAATCAAAGTGACCAGAATCAAATAAACATAATTATATTTAATGACATTATTATCGGATCACATACAAGTAACATTCCGTGTGCCCCAGGGCTGCACGCACCCGAACACGTACGAGCCCGTGGTGGGCGTGCTAGTGGACATGATCCCACTGCTGGAGCTGCCCGTGATCGACCCCACGCAGTCGCTGGCCTTCCCCATGACCGTTGTGGCGCTGCTGCCCTACATGCTGCTGCACTACGAGGACGCCAACGAGCTGTGCGTGCGCGCAGCCTGCCATATCGCACAGGTAATATATAATTGTTGCTGTTACGCTATCGCATGTGGCCCCTTTTAAACTCAAATGCAATTGCGATAACATTTAAGGTTCATTCAGCAATCTTGTGATTTTTTTCAAAGTATTAATTATAATATTACTTTGTATTTTTCTTGTTTAATATAATTTCTCTTTCTTAAGTATTTTTTGTCCACTTGGAATGACTACAACTATGTTTTTTATTATTTTTTTTATTTTGTGATCTACTTGAACCCTCAGCATTCTATAAAAAAATATGATAACATACACACATACATACACATACGTGTACATATGATAAATGATTATGATAATATATGATATGTACACGAGCGGTACTGACCCGAGTTATTAACCAGTTCACAGCCGAGAAGAGCAAGAAGCTGGAGAACCTGGGCACCGTGATGACCCTGTACTCCCGGCGGACCTTCAGCAAGGAGAGCTTCCAGTGGACCAAGTGCGTGGTCAAGTACCTGTGGGACACCTACTCGCACCTCTCGCAACAGATGCTGGCTTTCCTCGTCGAAGTTTTGGAAAAGGTATACTCCATTATTAATCATCACCTTATCCCATGCTATCTGATCCCCCAATGTCTCACTGCTGGGCAAAGGTTACTAATATCTTTATCACGGAGCTTTAGAGGAAGGACCAAGTAATGATTAAGTAATAAATAGGCGATTTTTATCATCATCGTCATAATAATGATGATGGCTTATAATAATAAGCATTTATTCCGTCAAATAATATAGGTAACGTCATAAGTTACAATATTGTTGTGTTCACATTATTTCGCCGATGAACACCATGTAATATTTAAATGTTGCTACACATAAGCGCATGAATTCAAGTTCAAATAACATTTATTCAAAACGTTAGTTCTTTTCGACGTCAACATAAGACCCCAAAACGTCCACCTTTCATAAATTACCATTAGTCCCCTTTCTTCTCCTTTCCCCCCTTTTTCCTAACCATCCTAAAAGGTCGGCAACGCATCGGTGACTCCTCTGGTCTTGCAGATGTTCATGGGCGGCGGTGATCACTTACCATCAGGTGAACCGCAAGCAAGTTTGAAAACAAGCTAAAAAAAATTAACTTTAACTGTTCGTGCACCCCAGGGCTCGGCGAACCTGCAGCTGCCGGTGCTGTCGATCCTGCACTGCATGCTGTACTACGTGGACCTGAACGCGCCGGCCGCGCAGCCCGTCAACGTAGACCTGCTGCGGGCCGTCGCCAAGTTCATCGACGTCACCGTACGTACCGCACTTGATCATATCAGGCTAAGAAGGAACTCTTGAATACACGCCATGAAGTCATAACACCACTAATAATAAAAAGAGTAAACTCCAGTCATCCCGAAAATTGTCATCTATAAAGTTACATACAAACACATAATATCAAACATCGTTGTATAGTATTTCTTTCATATTGTTTGATTTACTTTAAGTTTCGCTACAGAGTTATTTTTGTTATGAACCAGATCAAACATCCAATGGCAGTCGCTCGCTTAGATAATTTTACAATTTATTGCATCAGCGTAAAGACATTTTTTTTTTTGCAATAATAAGAACCACTCAACAATCTTGAAGTTCGGAAATGATCGGTTTTGCGAAATTTACCGATGCGAATTCTTAGTTGTGTGATTGTGTCATACTGTAATACAACGTAAGGCAATATAGTTAAATCCTTGCATCCGTCGTAGCTTCGGAGTAAGCTAAGCTCACGCCCTGCGTTTGCTAGAAATATGCGACATTAATTATTTTACGTAAATTCATGTTTTCAATACGCTGTTTGCAATAACAGTTTCATAAATTATATCAATTTGAATATATTATTAGCATCAAGATGTTATAAGATCATCGCATTTCCATACGTACCTTATACATGAAGGCATTATTAATAAAAAGAATTACATTCTCACACTCTGATTTGTAAATTAAATATGAAACATAAAAACACCAGAATAAATAATAAATGGAACTACAGTACTTCATAACATAACAACACAAACTATAAACCCTCGCCTCAGGGATTGCAGTAGCGACGAGCCGCACGTTACCGTACTACGGGCTTGTAACTCACTGTGAAGCCACATACAATTCCAATGCGGATTTCAGACTTGTTTATTGATAACACAGGCTGATATTTTATGATTATTATGTAAAAGTTTCTATAGTCGGACAAGTTCATGCGTGACCGTATACACTTAAGAATAAACACGTTATTTGTGCACATTTGGCTATGTGAATTATGATTCTTATCTTGATACGAAGTATATGCGTTGTATGTAGGTACAAGACAGCAACAACTACAAGGAGGCGATGAAAATCCTGAAACTGGTGGTGACGCGGTGCTCGACGCTGGTGGTGCCGCCGTACTGGGACAACCACGCCTCCTCCATCCTCGACACCGAGCTGCACTGCAAGAAGGTACTCTCTACCACATCCGACCATCACGCAGATTACTATAACATATCTTTATCTTTACATAGTATAAAATAAAGTCGCTTTCCACGTCTCTGTCTGTATATCCACTAACCCCTAAACCACGCCACGGACTTCGATGCGGTTTTCAACATCATTTTGAGGATTTCTTCGGGAAGGTTTATATGTATAATACTTTCATAAGGATAGTAGAGAAATTGCACTCGTGCAAAGCCGTGGAAGCGTCGCTAGTTATGTACATTATAACATGTTTTATGTCTAGGAGCTGCCAGGACGCACGATGGACTTCACCTTCGACCTTTCCCAAACCCCAGTGATCGGCCGCAAGTACCTCCCGAAGGCCGGGAGCCAGCCGGCTACCGGGCCGAGCTCTCTGTCCAACGCATCGACCGTCACCCCCGACAAAGGTGAGTTGCACCCCCCAGCCTCCGCTGCAGCGGGCGAGGACCCCTGCTCTAGCCGCTGTGACCTCAATTCTATCCCTTACCATAGAAACTAGTAGTAGGGGGCAGGTGGCGCCCCCTAGATCATCTATTTCGGTCTTGATTAGACACGTGTATGAGTTGCAATGGAAGCGATGAAAATATTATTTTCCAGGGAAATAAAATAGATCACACGGGGAAGCGAGGGTGTGCGGGCGGGAATGCGGACGTGGGCCGCCAATCAATGCTAAGGTCTGAATAGTATTGATCGGCGCACTGCGGCACTCTTCACAGAAACTGCTGCGTAGTTGCAATATCAACGACGCAGTTACAAACTACGTCACAATATTATGGTGCAAGAATTGATGTAAATGTTACACGTTATTATACGAAAGGTGTTAGAGGTTAACTACGATAACATGGCGCGGCCCTCCAAAATTCAAAACGTTTGAAAGTATTTGTGAAAGTATATATCGTCAGCGGAAAGCCAAAACTACTAAAGCGCCAATTCGTTGCCAGACTAACTTAAATTTACAGGGGCACATTTTAAAGTTTAAGTTAGTTTGGCAACGAATTGGCGCTTTAGTAGTTTTGGCTTTCCACTGACGATATACAAAGCGCCACCAAGGCTCACAACGCATGTGTGGGTACACTGGGTACTGAGACAGCCGTCAAACAAAAATTAATCCCGGGATTTGTTGCTCGGTAAGGATGTGACTACACACATTGAAACAGTAATTTAGAGAATCTCGCAATGTTATCGTAGTTTATCTCTAATTGGGTTATACTGTTCGGATATTCTCAGTAATAGCCTGGAGAGTTTGGAATTGTGATACAAAGGTGCACTTTACGGTACTTTTTTTATTTTTTTATTTCTCATCAAAATAAATGCAACAAACGCACGACCTGCAGATTCGATATTTCAACAAAGAGTAAATGAAAAACAGAAAGGAATGTTACAGGTAAATGCTGAGCATTACGTCGAACACAGCGTTGAGCATTCGCAGGAACGTTATATTACATTGAAATAAATGCTCTTAGAAATGCTCTAGTGTGCACCTTTACCGTCCTTAAATATCTAAGGATGATAACGTAGCTATTATGGTGACGTACTTAAAATAATACGCAACCTGGTCTGGAATGAAGTACCTTCTAGAGTACATTACATGGCGTAACATCGTCATGGTGAAATGTAGAATGACAGCAGACATGGTGTTGATGATGGTATTGTATCGCGTAATGTGTAGTGTTGGTGGGTTTAGGGTCGTCGCTGTCGCAGTCGGGGTCGGCGTCGACGGTGGTGGGCCCCGAGGTGGGGGGCAGCACTGCGCAGCCGCAGAACGCCACGTCGCCGCGCCGCTCGCTGTCGCTGTCGCCGGCGGACGCGCTCGCCTCCGGCTGGAAGCGGCCCTGGATGTCGCAGGTGCAGTCTAGTTATAGCTAACTTCGAAGATAGTCGAACTTTGAATTTCAATATGTTGACTAAGGCCATTAACCCTTTTCATTTCGAGAAGAGGCCCGTGCCCAGCAGTGCATTAAAGCAGGATTTCAATCGGCGTAGTTATTTTTCTCCGAAATTAAACATGACGAAGAAATGACTGTCTACCAGATCACCGATAGAATGAATTATTTCGGTCTAAGTTCTACAGAATACTAGGATTGATATTTCATAACGAAATATGTATTTTTCCCGAAAATACGAGCGCTATGTCAGATACGCAGAAATATTACAGTAAAGTGACACATCAACATTTATAAACGTTTAATTATTTAATTAACAGAGTCGCGTCCGTGAGTGCCTGGTGAACTTGCTGACAACGTGCGGACAACGCGTTGGCTTGCCCAAGAGCCCGTCTGTAAGTAAACTGTACCTTAGCACAACGCCGCAAGGTTGATTTTGTATTGCCACACTGTCCGTGTACCAAACTATGTACACAAACAGTAATTAGTATTGGTGGTGGTTGGCGAAGCACCCGGGCTGCTTGTATCACATAACTTAAACAAACGGACTAATTACCCATGTTTTGTAACTTGCGTAACTTTGAAAACATTAAAGTTAACTAACATAATTATTAAAGTTTGCATATTTTGGCAGCGGGTGCGAGCCGACCGACGTTTGTATATTATAGGCCGGCTAGGTATAGCCGACACTACTAATGAATATGATTTCTATCCATCGCTGCGTTTAGGACGATTTAATTACCACTTTATGTTCTAAGGTAACTCGCATACATACTGTATATTATTTCGCAATGCTTCACGCACACACCACACGCTACAGGGTGCTCGATACAGAGCGACGTAACGTTGACTCACGAGACTGCATCGTACAGCTTCCGCGAGGCGAACTTAAGAGCGGCAAACCCGTCATAATTCCCATACAAACGTTCGTAGGTGATTGGCGCTGTAACAATTTTTCCTCTAGATATTTTGAATACTCAGGTATTTTGTGGTCTACGAGTATATCTAGGTTTCTGTTATACAAATAATTATTTTTTTTGAGAAACAAATTCAGTAAATACATCTGAAAATCAGCTTTTTTGCACAAATTTTATCTAAACTTTGGCCGTTCATAATGCACTCATAAATTGAAAAATTTAAGAAAACGTTTTCATAGAAGCCATGCACATGTAATGGAGAGTCTAAATGACAAACATTTTTCCAAAAACTTGTTAGACTTTTTCAAAAACACCTTTTTCTTGGAACCTGTTTTGTGTAATCTTTGCCGCCAATTTTCATTAAATGATCGCCTTCTCACTTGCTTTTAGCCAACGGGTGCTATGAAGTACGCGGGAGGAGAGTCGTGTGGAGTAGGCATGAGTCGGCCTTTTCAAACATTGCGTTGGTTGAAACAACAAGCTTTTCGATCATGCTCGCGTTGACGATAGGCGGACCGGGAAGGGCCCTCTTAAGACGTCCTTATGGCATACGCTTTGCTTTTCATCACAACGTCGCGTTCCACATATATCATCTTTACCATCATTGTTAATTTGCTAAGCTTGTCCTCAACATGTCCTTCCATATGGACTGTTCAGTATCATTCTGTCCATATTGTATTGTATATATATATCTTTTAATCATCGACTTTTTTTATGTATTAACCAAAACCGTTGCTTTTATTTTGACTTCGTTACTTAAAAGTTTTGAAAAATGGTTACTAGACTTATGAATACAACTTAGAAATCTAGAAGGATTAAAATAATTATATGATTTACGCATTGTATCATTACAATATAATGACATTGTGTAATCACCGTCAATACTACATTCAGTAAACTGTGAAGAACGCAATTCAATACGTCATAGTTTACTGACAGTCAATTTGTTACGTACAGTGTGACACAACTTATATGGCTTACCGATGTACCTACACCGGTGCACAGTTGACACGATTACATACGCCGGAAATTGATCAACCAATCAGAAAACATCGTCGCTGCGCCATCGCCGTGACCTTCAGTCAGTGAGCGAAATAGAAATCGACAGCACAGCAGTCAATTTTTACACCTTAAGGGAATTGCTTAAGATTGATTATAAATTTAATTAGCTGCGGGTGTAGTCGGTGATCATGTGTTCGTGTCTGCGCGAACGAAGATTCACGACGCGCCTTATCTTTTGTGTCTTACTGTACTCATTTTATGAGTATAAGACAAATGCACGCACGTCTGTCTGTAACGAACATTATGAATAAAATGCACTGTATGTAAGACACCAAGCTCCGCCGGGAAACAATCTGCTGCCGTGTAGTATGCCTTGTGATAATATTACAAAACTACACTAAGTCCGGAAAATAAACGCGGGTCATCTGCGCGTGTATTATCTTCCTAGGCACAACACAAAACATATTTGTCTCACGTTAAGATTTGTTGATATTTCTAAAAACATTATTATAAGCAAACTTTGTAGATACCAAGAAAAATGTGTTGCAAAACATGAGAGATAATATAATTTTCATCCCACCATCTCGGAAAGAGTATTTTTAATCTTCAATATCTGAGTGGAAAAGCCGTTTTTATTCTCTAGAGGATAAAGTAAATTTTTATCCCACCATCTCGGAAAGAGTATTTTTAATCTTCAATATCTGAGTGGAAAAGCCGTTTTTATTCTCTAGAGGATAAAGTAAATTTTCATCCCACCATCTCGGAAAGAGTATTTTTAATCTTCAATATCTGAGTGGAAAAGCCGTTTTTATTCTCTAGAGGATAAAGTAAATTGAATTTAGAACATCGTGTGCAATAAGTTTGTGAATTAAACGTTTTTTTTTTGCATTTAGTCATTTCCTCGCTGAGGTGGAATGAAAAGTTACGTGTTGCACTCGAGTGCAAAGATTTTTCACCTCGTGCTCTTTTGATTCCCTCGCTAACGCTCAGGATTCTAATTTTGAATCACTCGCTGCTCTCGTGATTCAATTTTAGAATCCTTCGCTTGCTCGGTCATCAAAATTGAACACGCGGTTAAAAAGCAACTTTGCACTCTTGTATAACAAATAACTATTGTGTAGTGTCTAGAGCTAAAGACGCGCAGGCGTACCATCCCCGCTTGTAGAATATACGAAATTTTACCACCAATCTGAACCACGTACTATAATGTATATCTATAAGAAAGGATTAGTTTCTCTGTACTCGGCTGTTTCTACAAACATTCCTTAGTCAAAACATCATGAAAGCGACTTAATTAACAGATCTAAGTCATTTGAGTTAAGCACTTGTACATACCTTGTATTATTGCTAACAGTGTGTTTGACGGTTATTGTTGTATAAGTGAGTGAGTGTGAGTGACGCTGTGGGCGTTGCAGGTGATCTTCAGCCAGAGCTCGGAGCTGCTGGAGCGTGAGTCCTCGATGGCGTCCTCGCTGGAGGAGGTGTCGGGCACGCCCGGCAATGAGCCCTCCGGCGGGGCGCCGCCTACCGACCACTTCGGAGTCTTCAAGGACTTCGACTTTTTGGAGTACGAGAGCGAGAGTATTGAGGTAACATCCCTTATACCTTACTTCTTGACTTACTATGTGACATTTATAAGCTGGGATGAACTTGGCGAGTAGATTGGTTCACCGTTTTGATGTCGTTTTTTGTCGCCTTTAAGCAAAACGTCGACTTTTAAATTTGAAAGACTTTCTTCTTTTTACAAAGATAAGATAAACAACTACTATGTCGTGGAAATATTAACTTTTACTTACATTTACTTTTGGAAATAACTACCTTTACGCATCCAACATCATTGGCCTGGATTAAGAAGATGCTAGGACTAGGAACTACTAGTAATATATTATTGTTTTTCAGGGAGAGAGTTCGGACAATTTCAACTGGGGCGTGCGCCGGCGCCTGCCGAGCGAGGAGCGCGACTCTGGGGTGTGCGCGGAGCGCAGCCCGCCGCCGCAGCCGCCGCGCGCGACTGGCGCGCCTCACGCGGGCAAGCCGGTCAGTCTCTACGCGGCCAACTTTGTAATAACGGTCTGTCCGCACTCTCTTTTCATTTACGAAAATAATAAGACGACAACTTGCAGTAGAGTCCTACAAGGTTATTTTATAAAACATGAGATACCACAAAAATTTTGTCATATTCAGGTTACCACTCATACTCAATAAAATGCTCACTCAACCGAGATAATTGACCAAGTGATTTGTCTTTCACAACATTTATATCAGAAATTGTCATGTAGCATTATTGTATACTGAAAAACATAAGTACTTAATTCGTTTTAAAGTTTACTTATTTTCATATGAAAGGTATTTTTGGTTTCTTACTTTTAAACATCGAACTGACAGTATGCCATACCTATATCATGTAGTTTGGTATGTGGCATCCTAATCGTGATAGGATAATTATATAATATTTAATCTAATTAGAAATGTAAGCTACAAGTAAATATTGACTTATATCGAACAATGAATGTGTTGTCAGAACGCGCACGAGGACTCGTCGGATGAAGAAGGAGGCTGGGACGACGGTGCGAGTGGATCGCGGGGTGAGGGGGACGCGGGTGCCGCAAATGAGTTAGCGCTGCGCCCGCGCACGCACTCCTTCTCCAGCGCCTCCAGTGGAGAGCCCGATGGTAACACTATTATTACTAATATTTCATATAACGTTAACCGACAGCGGTCTCTCCTAGCTGTCGAGTCAATTCTCATGTAGGCTCGACGATATAGCGTAGTTTAAAAATAAAAATTAAGTAAAAGTAAAAATTCGAGTTTTATTAGTTTGCAGTAGCCAGAGTGGATTGTTACATCTATAATTTTACGTATAAGGATTCAGGTATTGAAAATGTACAATAATAATTACTTATTGCCATAATACACTTTATTTTTTCTCATTGTTAGAGAAGTGAAATTATAGTTTAAGAGTATTTTAATTATTTTGTTTTGAGCTACCTATTTGTGTTTCATTGAGTGTGGACTTTGAGGCACATCCCTAGATTTCGATAACATAGTTAAGAGTGAGTTGTAGATTACTCTCATTTTTTAGTTCAATTCAATTGAATTCTAATATATTGTTGTGTTACGTATTAAGTTTTTCGGAGTCTTTATCTCTGTACTAAATTCCATCAAATCTATTGAAGTGGATTTGAGTAGAGTAAGATGCGCGAGGCTTGCGTGGCAGTATGTGGCGCCACCGGTACATGTGTGTATGCGCAGGCGACCGCGGCGACGTGACGCCGGTCCCGGGCGCGGCGCCGGTGCTGCGCGACGCGTGGCGCGCCTCCGTGGCGGCGCTGCTGCGGCACGCCGCGCTGCTGCCGCCGCTCGCGCTGGTGCACCGCCTGCACACCGTGCTCAAGGTAACCCGCGACACACCAAAATAGTACCCGCAACGATCAACCATCACGGATTTTGCGACGCTACTGCCTCTCCTCATGACATAGTCTAATTGAAACCTACGTTTTATGAAGCCCGCGGGTGAAGAGAAGGTGTTTTATTCTTTTCCAGAAACCCCACGGACACATCACTTTTATTTACAAAATAATATTGTTCGTATCTCTTGTTCAATATAATCCCTCGTCTGACTTAAATAAAAATATATTTTTTACGTCTTATGATTAATAGTTAAATAAGAATTATTATAATAATTAAATAATTATAATTTCTAAAAATTTAAAGTCTCATGGATAATACCTAACTATTGCCGTTTGAAAAAAAAAAAAATCATCCTTACAAGACTGAGTAAAAGTATAATTATGAAATTACAATTCTTATGAAAAAAATAATAGATTTCGACAATATCAAAGTTGTGTAAGATGCAAAAAGAAAATGCAGTAAACCAAAATACATAAATCAGTTTTTGGACGACTAGCATTACAAGAAATGCCAAAAACAATAGTTGACACATAATGTATGATGACTTTGTGCGTGACCAACAGGAAGTAACGTGTAAGACGGTGTCGCTGTGTGCGGAGGGCGCGTGCGGCGCAGGAGTGGCGGGCACGGGCGAGCTGGCCGGCGTGCTGGAGCGCGCGGGCGCTGAGGAGCCGCCGCTGCTGTGGGTGGGCGCAGCCGCCGCAGACTGCGCGCGCGTGCGCGACGCCGTGCGGTACGCCGCGCTCGAGATACACGAACACCTCGAGACTTACTTCGACCGCCGCGAACACGCACTCGAGGTAACACATACTTTCATCACACCCACGTTCCAAATATTCTTTGTCATTAAGCATATTATTATATTATATAGTGCAAGTCCATGTATTAAACTATTCTATTATGCAAATAAAAAACACCATTTAATCATGGCTATTGCAGTAACCTAAAAATCTTTTCAGATACTCGACCTTACCCGAGGCTCTTCCGAGGAGCTGGCTCGATGTCTCTACCGGTTGATTTTCCAGTTATTACTGTTGCTGGAGACCAACAACAAGATGGTCGTAGCGGTATACACTGCAGCCTTGGAAAATAAGGTAACGCTCTACTGAGTGGTAACTCCACTTCGGTACATTCATCGTCAGAACTATCTGACGCTGACTGTATTGCACTGTATGACATATAAATTTTGGCCAGT
Organism: Allophyes oxyacanthae; assembly: GCA_932294325.1. Lineage (NCBI taxonomy): Eukaryota > Metazoa > Arthropoda > Insecta > Lepidoptera > Noctuidae > Allophyes > Allophyes oxyacanthae. The sequence goes on from OW028609.1 coordinate 596,125, forward strand.
CATTGAGCGATCCTGTATACAAGGTGGCGTAAGATTTTAGGGCATTAGTATTTCTGGACCGCGATGTCTTTCTGCCTGCGATCTTAAATTCCACTGTCATATTGTACTAGTAGCAAACTATGTTCTAGATTTGACTAAAACTCATGTATGTATGTGCATGGAAAGGCCCAGTTATAAAAAACTTTGCCTTTGATCTTGACTAAGCTATAATTTATCCTCTTGTTGTTGTTTAGGGCGTGGAGATGAGCGGCGCGGTGTGCGCGGTGCGCAACCAGCTGGCGGGCAGTGCGGCCGACGCGTGGCCCGAGCACGCGCCGCCCGTGCAACACGCGCTGCACGACGACGCCACACTGCTGCAGCTCATACAGAGACAGAAGTCAGTCCCCACATACTACGCTCACTCTCCAATCTCACTATTTTTGAATTTTCATTAGTGATTAGCCATCACGCGCTCAAATAACGCCACGAACAAAAGCCCTATCATACATTTATGAACTTGTAATTTACCCGCTTGATGTAGTCATCATCACGTGACTGGCAGGTTAGATACCGCAGTATGTAATGGTGGCCAGGTGGGTGCTGCTACCCATTTTTATATAATCTTTAAGTCCGACGAGGAGATAGTAGCTGTACTAGGAAAGGTTATGCCACCTAATTTAATTTATACCTCCCTTTTTTATTTACAAACAAAACCTATTATAAGAGGCACTATGAATAACTTTTTTATCATTATCGTACGCAACAGATGGAGCGCGGCGCTAGCGTTAGTGCGCGAGCGCAACGCGGAACGTATCCTAGAGCGGGGCGAGCTGCCCGAGGACGAGGTCACCACACTGCTACACGTCTACTGCAAAGGATTGGCTCAGGCGCAGCCAGGTAATCACATTATTTTATGTATCAATTGTTTTCTTTCTAGACCTTATAAGGAGAAGAAATTGAAGTATCCACATAATATTAATATAACCAATATATAATTATTATCACTTACAATAATTTCGAGATTATATTCAGGTTTGTCTTTCTATGGGCGCTTATCATTAGAGCAAGACCTACAAGTTATTGTGCTTGTGTATAAGAGTTTAATATGGTGGTGAGCATAATTTAATGGTGCTAATTATTTGACAGACATGGTGGCAATCACTCGACCCGTGCATGAGTTGTCGCAAAACTTATCGTTTATGATGGAGAGCCTGTACAAGGTGTCCGTGGCGCTGCAGCGGCAGGAGTACGGCTGAGCCGCCGCCCCCTGCCCGCCCCGCACCGCGCCCGCGCCGCCCTGTCGCTCACCAACCAGTCCTACCACCTCCCCACTACTACTTATACCCGCATAGCCCAGGACTGTTACAAATATATCATGTTATAATAAACAATTGTGCGTTCTGCAATATAAAGACGTTTTCGTGTTACCACTTCAAGTTTAATCAATAGATGACTATTTTCTGATGGTATAAGTGCGTGTGGACATCCAGTGCTTTACAGTATGACATTCTGTTAATGTTTCTATAATCATAATATGTTTAGAACGATGGTAGCCTGCATTACAATCAATGTTTAACTCCAATTGCTGTCTGTTTATACATTACAAATAATACTTGCACGGAGTTTATATACTGTGAAATGTTTGTCAGGGGCCATCTGCCAATTGAATTTTATGAACAAACTACGTAAAATACATTTCCTTTATTTCATGGAAATTGATTTCGCTATCTCGAGTACTATAACGAGCATGTTATCAATGTAGTGTAGAGTAGAATAACGAATTTAATGATAAAAACAAAGTGGGGCTAAGCCGACACTTTGTTTAACAAGAATACAGGTCAATTTGTACCACGAGTATCAAGAGCTTATTGTAACACATATATTTTGCTGTTTAGTCTGTAATTAGAAATAGTTCTCATATCACGTTTACTGAATAATATTAATCTTGTCACATATGCGGCGGCGTAGCGGATTTAAGAAATAAAATCACACTAATAATTTTAATGAAAATCAGTATACTAATAATTAACTAACTGATCTCAGATAGTGTATAATATAATAAATGTGCTCTAGAAGAATTCGAAGGCAGCCGCGCGGGCGCACGACTCGTAGTCCGCGGTGTAAGGTGACGCGTCACCAGCACGCGCCCGGCGGCCACCGCACCATGAACCAAATATTTGCTTGTAAAGGCGTCTGCCTCCGGGAGCTCGCGTCACCGGCGTCGCTGCGGGCGGCAGTGCTCCGCCGACACTTGTCTCGACGCCTAGCGCCTGTCCGTGTTACCGCGACGCTTTATGTTTCTCACTCTAGTTCAATACTGTTCATTCACAACTGCATATTTATATTTCTTTTTCTTTAATCATTGTTTTGTGATATGTTTGCCTTTTTTGTAATGATGTTGATGACAATATTTATTTCTTAGTTTTTATATTTTAGCTGCAGTGGACTTTGTTTGTGTTAGACCTCCTAGATACACCGAGGACTGCAAGGTAATGAAACCATTTGTTAATATTATTAGAATAATTATCAGTATCATTCAAATTTAATATTTGAAATAACAAAATGCTTCGGCAGTCCAATAAGTATCTAACATAAACAGGGTCTTGTGAATTGTAATATTATGTACTAAAATTCGTAACCAATTGTAAAGTATTTAATTGAAATAAATAAATGAATTAATACTGTAATTTTATTTCAAAATGATGTAAACTTTTCTATTACGTCTGACAGCACCGATAGAAGCGAAATTATCACCAATATTTATTTATTTATAATTAGGAAAACCAACAGCTGTACAAAAGTAAATAGACAGAAAGCATAAGTAATATTAAGCCAATTACAGGTTTCCACGGATAGTGGTAGACAAATTAACAGACATTTTAACGATCACAACCATGCACAACAATATTAATATAGTTGACAAAAATACTATATACCTACTATGTATTAATGAAAAAAGTCAAGGTTCAGCCGATTGCGTACCGTAAAGCCTTTAGTAGTAAATGGGTCAAATGAAAACTCTTTACATAATTTATTAAAGTCCTTGCTCGCTCGCACAATGTATGAATTTTGCCTGTAGTTTGAGGAGGAAGACGGAATGGAGATGGGCGGATTGAACCTAATTGATCTCTGAGGGACACTAAAATGTAGTTTATGCAAAAGATCCGGGCAATCAATCTCGTTGGATAATATTTTTAATAAAAGTGTACAATCGGCCAATCGACGGCGGTTTACGAGTGGCTGTATATGAAATTTCATGATTTATGATATCATGATTTTCACATAAATACTATTATTATGTATGTTACAGTAGCCAGGTTATACGCTCTTCAGCTTGGTGATCTGACATGACTGAGCAAATACTAGTGCCAGCTTCGAGAGTTCTTTACTTTGCTCGATCTCGTATTGTTTCTGACATGAGCGACCGGTTTTGTTTAAAACAATGTTAAATATTTAGAGCCTAGTTCTGATAGGTCCCCCGTTATCTTCGCTGAGTGACCACTACGTGTTCCCGGCCATGGGAATATCTCTCAAAAGAATAGCTACTCGCTGCGAGCAAACTGGATCAGTGTAGCCGTGGCTTAACGGCAAGGATACAACTCATTACTCAATAACCACATATGGAAGCATTTGTACGCAGCCCTGCTAAGGTTGGAGTACATTTTGGCGGAAATTATCAAAACACACGGTACTAAATTTTCCCGACATAAAATTATAGCCACAACATACACAATGAAAAAAAATTGCCAATTTGGCAAGGACAAAATTATTTTAAAATCTTTATTTTCTTTACTATAATGATCTCCTAACTCAAATACGATATACATAACCGCGTAGGGATAACACGTCAATATTTTAAAACAATACATAAAATTTTACATTCTATGGTGAATTTTATACTATTAAATATCAGTTATCACGTAACTAGTGAGGCTACGTTCACACGATCACATCTTAGGCCCGTATTAATAAACCAATCTCAATTCTGAGTAGGCTCTTAAGTAACCACATAAGATGCTGGACTATATAGTTCCAGCGTCTTATGTGGTTACTTAAGAGCCTACTCAAAACTGAGATTGGTTTATTAATACGGCCCTTAGACACTGAGTTAGCAACTTTACATAACAATCACAGATTCGCGAAATCTAATTCCGAGGCACGAGTGCTGTGGTGCCACTTCGAAAAGGATTGCAATAAACTGAGTAGTAAAACAATAGGTCCTAGGTCTGATACGAAGTTATTCCATACAATTATGATCGGTTTCCCCGTGTGTACCGTAGTTTTATAAATTGTCAAGCGTGTGAACCTAGTCTACAGGTGCAGTTGGGTGACGTGCCAGCCTCGCCGCAAGCAAGTGTCCAGCGGGTCTACCGCGTAACTAAAATAGTATTGAACATCGACTCCGGTAATAAACTTCAATACGATGGAGAGACTAAACTTTAAGGTACCTTGTACAAACATTACCGATCATGAAGATGGGAAAGGCAAAAAAATGCATGTTCCGTAAAAAAATTAAATGGTAACTCGAAGCTTAGCCTCTCACGATCGTATTGAAGTTAATTACCAGAGTCGATGCTCATTACCATTTTAGTTACGCAGTAGGCCTTACAAGTAAACTAACTCAATAAAATACACCCATATTGCAATTTAAGAACAACATCGATTATATTCATAATATGTTTGAACCAGACGGGCAGCTCTTGTCCACTGAGATACATTACATTACAATAGAGAGCCGATCTATTATGCATTTTTCAATCAATATAATGATCACGGATCCTTCCCAAGATAGACAATAATAATAAAATTCAGTTTATAACAATATTCTTGGTATTATTTATATATACGTTGACGATATCACCCGTGCGTCATTCTCTTTGTGGTACTCGAGCAATATTATAATATCTCATTCTATACCATAGCATAGATACTTAAAATAGAAAATGTTAGTTCTAAGCTAGAGCCAATGTGCAAATATGTGATTTCGTTTTGATATTGCACACCAATATAACGAGCGTAATAAAGACATAATATTTGTAAAATCTATTATAAAATCATGCGCGCTCCGATTGGCGACACGCATTCATGTAAAGTTAGTTAGGGAATATTTACAAATACTTAGTCATTTACAAATTTTAAATGTCAGTCCTTTTATATAAAAATACATAATATAAACAGTATAATATTCAAACACTGAAGGACCACAAGACAGTAAAGTTGCGTATCGCATCGCTCGCTCTCTATCACCACTCCGCACATTTCGGTTGCTATAACGTTCTAGATCAAAATGGCTCACACAATAAATTAATTGAACAATCCATAAAATATTATTTATAATCAGTTTAGCATTACACACCTATTTAAATATCCATTGAAATTGATAATATCAGCTGCATTCTACAAGCCTACCGTTTAACAGTCGGTTCCTGAGGTAGCAGCGCGGTGCGCGGTGTCGTGTCTTCATCTTCTTTCTATATGGCAATTGAGCCGATATCGACTATTCTGCCAGTTTCAAGTAAAATAGTTAATAAGTTAAATAAGATAAAAAGTAAAGATGATTATTGATACGCAAACTTGCTAAAAACCCACACCAAAAAAAAAAACGCGGTGTCGTGTCGCAACGCGAGAGCTAATTCCATTATTAGTATATTATCTATGGCTCATTCTGGCGCCCACTTTTGTGCTGTCAACACGGTTTTCATTCGCTTTGAATTAAACGCACACGAGATTAGTAACAAAATATGAGTCTTCCGATAAAGAGCCAAACAAAACCAACTCGTTTAATACAAATATTTGAATACAAGAGAGTTAGATCCGACACGGTAGAAATTTGTCTACATCATCACGACGACCACGTAAAGAAAATTGAAAACGAGTACTACAGAAATGAAACGATTGACGATGAGATTATGGATAAATTCATAATAGATATAAGAGATGGAGGATCTGATGTTGATAGTTATTCAAATCGTTCAAGTACCGCTTTCAGCAGCGATATGGATAGTGATTAACTTTTCAAATTCGTTTTTAAATCTAATTAATAAAAAAGATTCTTTGTTTAATTATAATTTCAAATTATAACAAATTGCTATAGAGCGAAATGAAAAAAAAAAGGCTTATACCTATAATTGATTAAGTAGGTAGGTAATTGTTTGACTATCGTCAGAAAAATCATGTTCGAACTATCTCGTGTGCAGCGCGACATAACTGGTACGTCACCCCTCCCGCACCGCGCAGCTACTCCAGGAGCCGACTCAGTTAAACGGTGTGCCCGTACTTTATATTCTAAGATACATAGTCACTTGTCGTTGTCCCCCTGTGCGCACACGCTACTCTATCTCACGTGTTAACTAAAGCATGGTGTTAGCAACATCACCGATACAGAGACGGCGCACTTCGTTCTGTTTCAATAAATTATTGTGTATTAATGTTCCGTTAGAATCATATTTACAATATATACACAACATGTTGGAACTACTAGAAGAGCTACACTAACGTGGACAATAAATACGATAAAGCGTTGCTTCACATTGATTGCTAACAATTTGTACTGTCCGTAAGTCCTGCCGACGAGTACATACATGACAGGACACTAGTACCTACTATCCCTGTTGTATGCGTGCTCAGAAAACATATCAGTTAAGCATACAATAAAACAATAGATCCGATACTAAAACTCTACTTAAAATGAGATGTTGGTGAATCATTATGCTTTATATACGATACATTATTTACATCAGAACCTCGGGTAACAGCAGATTACTCGAAAACAAAAGGAAATAAATTAGTTTATTAACATATAACATCTTTGTTCATTACCCATACAACGAATATTATGTATAGCCTACGGTTAAAATTCCTGTTAACAATGATTATACAAAAATTAATATATAAAATTACATTTGAATTGATTATTATTATTGATTTAACTATTATATTTAGAGTTTTGCTAATACACTTAAAATAAAAATAAAACACCATCTTCGATTAAGTGCGAGTGCACGAAAGCACTCGCACTTAAGCTAAGCTTAAGCACTGATATTAATATTACAAAATAGAGATATGTTTATTTCATATAATACTTAGTGTAAAAAAAAAAATTGTAAATTTTCTGTTACAAACTTGAAACGGTCAAGCTATAATGTACTAAAACGTAGCGGGGATAAAACATATTCGCAATAAAAACTGCATCTTATTCAAAAGTTAAAAACGATTACCTACTAATACCTTACTTACTCGGATGAACAGTACGAAACAAATTTAATGCAAAATATACAAACGAGTTACATGTGGCATCACATACTTACACTACACAAATATTATTAGTTTCTATTGACATACACGAATCAATCTTATATACGACGCGACGCGTTAGTGATGCCATTATGGAAATCCGTGCGGAACTTATTTACTATAGTAAATGTGGCTCACGTATTTTAATTAGTTCTTATCGTAACAACGCGCATTGCGGTATTTATACATTTTGGACATGTGCAGTGCTCACCGCGGGTCTTTGTATTTGTGAAGTAAGGTTCAAATTTCGAGCGAGGTGCACGACAAAATTCACGATCCTGAGTGGACGCGACGCGACTCGTAGCGACCTCACAGACACAAAGATCCGTGGCGAGTATAGCAACGGTAGGTGCACATCACATTGGATAACATGATCGTCTTTGTTACCATACAGAGTAGACATGCATGAGCGAAATGTGCGCTAGCGAAAAAGGATAGTCTATATAAATTGTCTAATGGTCAGTATGTGCACCGTGGTGATGGCGGCGCAGCGATGGAGGCTGCTAGGTGTGGGGTCGGCGAGTCGCGCGGCGAGCGGGGCCCCGGCGCCGGCCTCAGTTGAACAGCACGGAGCTGGGGTCCTCGTTGTCCATCTGCTTCACGTGCCGCAGGACGTCCTTCTTCGTGACAACGCCCAGCAGTCGCCTGAACAGGCCACAAGCGTTAGTGTTGGAATGAAAGTGTCAATAGAATCAGTATGAACAAATGGAATGCTAAAACGTATATTTCGATCGGAAATAAAGAATTTAAGAAGAGTTGAACACACGTCACGAAGTAGGATTAAATAAATATTACCAGTTATGGACTACATAATATGAAGTACATTATTACCCGTTATGCGTGACGAGCGTCTGCCTGAGGCCGAGCTTACGGAACATGTCCACCACGGTCTCCATGGGCGTCTGGTCCGTCACAGTGATGGGCGCCATGTCCAGGATGCGGTTCAGCATCAGGCAGGGCGGCGCCAGCGGCTGGTTGCCCGTGCCCGCGAAGATCACGACCGTCTGGCCAGTTATGCCCTCCATTGTGCGACGTGCGTTAGCTGTCACACATAGCATTATTTTATACAAATGATGTATTGCGAACATATAGAAAACCTACATGATCCCCTGAATTTACAAAGGACATTTAACTTTATGAGGCTCTTTCAGTCACTACAGACCAGACTTAACAGCTTAAAAAATTACTTCAAAATGAGTTACATTTGGGAATTCGGTTAATGTAAGCTAACTTTGACTTTAGAGCGTAAACTGACCAATGGCCAAGTTGAGGTCCCGGCGCAGCACGAAGCCGACCAGGTACTGCGACTCCTTGGACACCACCACGGGGTACCCGTTGTGCTCCGTCTCCTTCAGCAGCGTCTCCACGTCGTCCACGGTCATGGAGTCCTGCGTGATCACCGCCAGGGTCTCGTTGCGTCTGACAAACCAACAAGTACTTATTGAAACGCCAACATTAATAACTAATAAGATAGCACAGCCAGGCAGAGGTGTAGTGCGTCACAGTCATCAAGTTTGACGACACGGTTGGCGCAGTGGCTAAGCGATTAGCCTTCTACGCTACGTGCCGCGGGTTCGATCCCCGCACGGAACAAGTATTTGTATGATCTACAGATAGTTGTTTCGGGTCTGGGTGGTGTGTGCATGTGACATGTATGTTTGTAAACTGTACCCTCGATACAGGAGAAATTCTAGTGAGGGGCAAAGTTTAAAATAAAAAAAAAAACCCATGTATTAGACGAGCCTATTACCGTCCATAAAAATTACGCTCAGCAGCTGCGCTTGCTATCGCTACACCAATGAGTTAATTAATTTTTCCGCGTTACGTATAACCAAGAATAAGTAGTAACTTTATCGAAAAGTCAGTCAGAGGTGCGGGCCGGTTTCGAACTCAGACCCTCCTACATGTACCGCCGTTTTCGAATACATGTGCGGATGAGAATTTGATTATCATTTGCGTTAACGGTGAAGGAAACATCGTGAGGAAACCTGCACACCTGAGAGGGGCTCATAAAGTTCTCGATAGTGTTTGTAGTCCGCCAACCCGCACTAGGCCAGCGTGGTGGACTAAGGCTAACCCTTCTTATTCTGAGAAAAGGCCCTCGCCCAGCAATGGTACAGTAATGGGTTGGATTTATTTATTTTGATTTTATACTACTTTATTGCCACCAATACAAATACGCAAGCTGTTCTAAGCAAATAGTTGAAATACGCTATTTTTGCATTATTACACAGTAGCGACGGCTTAACACGCTGTTGCCTACTGTCATTGTGTAAACATTATGTATTTAGTTGGAAATGGCAGCAGCTAGCAGCGTTGCTTTTCTAGTAATAGAATTCACACATTGCCATGCAGACATACACTCACATTTCACCACTAATGGCAAAAAAACATTTTTCTGGGCTAGTATGGAGAATTTATTAATTTAATACAGTAAAGCCCAATAACACTTAGCAGGACCCGGGAATCGAACCAGGACCCTCACGCTCAGCATTCGCCCTCGCTACCTCTACACCAATGAAACAGTCTTCCTTATACATACTTAGACGTTTTAATTACAATTACGCACAGCATCAAGTATACTTATAATTATGTATTATTATTAGTATTATTACAGTTATCAAATAGCTTTGCATCGCGTGCTGCGTACTTCAACAATCGTTCAACATTGCAACTACATACATAATTATGCCAGGAGCGATTGGTTATTCGTAAATGTGCGTTTGTTCATGCACAAAGCGCTGAGCATTAAATAATCCGCACAGAGCAGCAGCAACACCTCATACTGCGACCACAAACTTGCCACACGTGGTGTTTATGGTAACATCATCTTAGATCCTTTCTTTGCACTTTAATGTTAGTATCCATTTCTGATAATATATATTATATTCGTGTGAGAAGCTGAAATATTATATTTGTAAACAAATGGACTGCTATTACACATATTTGTCCTTAGAATTGAACTCGTGCAATTTGTAAAGGGCGCGGGAGGACAGGCAGGCTGTCTGTGCATCCATCAAGGATCGCAGCGATTAACGCAGTGTTTCTGCTGACGATAGACGTACAGACGGCAACGAAAAGTTTACAGACAACACACAAACATACTATGTAATGTATTACACAGACAACTGCCATTATTACGCACAAACTGACTGTCATATCGACCATACAGCCCAAACCGCTGGCTCTAGTAACTTGACATTTCAAAGTAAATCCACGCGGACGAGTCGCGGGCTACAGCTGTTATATTAGCCATTTACACACGAAACTGAAGATAACAATGCGATGGCTAGTAGTAGTAGTGTACTTACTTGGGCTGCATAACATCGGCAGCGAGCGAGGTGTGCTGGAACTCGTCCTTGCTGTCGAGGAAGGGGTATCCGTTGAGCGCGATGTGCGCGTCGTAGATGCCCTGGCGGCCCAGCGCGTCGCCCACCCACTTGGACGCCATGGCCGCCGCCATCAGCGGCACGATGTAGCGCACGCCGCCCGTCAGCTCGAACATTATCACCACCAGCGACACTGCACAAATATTAAACCGTAAGCCCACAGACACTCTACGTATTTCAGTTTACAGAAACTGTTCGATATTTTGGAAAAAAATATTCAAAGAAGAATTAACCCTATTTATCAAAGGCTCTACCTTGCCTTACCTTGCCTCGGGGGCACGCCATAGTTTATGCTTTTGATTTTTTATTTTTATCAAGTTGTTTCTCAATTAATACAATATTTTTTGTCTTACAATTTTTTATTTATTTAGTTTTTCATCTTTTAAGGTAGAGGTGTATGTCTAGTAGTTGATAATGTTTTTGTGTTCGTATTGTGGTTACCTGTCATCCTGGTGACGCCTCCCAGCACAGCCGCGGCGCCCACCATGGCGTAGAGGCCGGGCGTGATGCAGTCGTCGCCAGTGGAGCACTCGCCGGAGAACAGCCACACCTTCGGGTAGTTGTACGCCAGTTGCTCCACACCTACACATAATATTATATAATAAATATTAAGTAGCTGCCCATCTAAATAAATATAAATATTTTAACAAAAAGTAATGTCTTATAACATCATCATCGATATCAACAGCCCGAATTTACCCACTGTTGGTAAGGCCTCTCTTTGCTTATGCCACTTTCAGGTGCTAATCGCATCAACATTAACAGATTTTCCATAAACCACTGACCCATAGTGCTGCTTGCCGTCCTACGCCCCGTTTTTCATTCTAGTGTTTTTGTTTTTCTTTAATTATGTACTTTCTTATTTACTCATAGTCTCAGCGTTGAAATAGTTATAATTAAGCGAAGATGCGAGGGAACCCAAACACAAGTATTTTTATAACTTACTGGGGCTGCCTCAATTTCTATGATGCACGACAATGTATGAGATACAATAATACAATTTTTTATTTTTCTAGTGTATCCACTTTGTTAACGCTTAGTCACCTCGTCTGGCCAAATATTCTGCGCTACTCCATTAACATACAACATAAGACTCACCAATGCCCACGATCCTGCCGGCAATGGCGCCGAGCGCGAGGCTGGGTATGAAGAGTCCGCAGGGCACCTTGATACCGAAGGTGAATATGGTCATGACGAGCTTGAGCACCAGCGCCAGCACCAGCAGCCAGATGGCGCGGTACACGCCCGGGCCCGCCGCCGCCTTCTCGATGGCGGAGTTCACGTCCGTGAAGTTACGGTTGTAGTCACTGGGCAGGTCAATAAGGTCATTTGGGTATACTAAAAACTGCATCATTTAGATAACGTTCATATAATTATTATGTTACTGTAGTAATTTTTATTATTTTAAGTTAGACGACGGCACATGATCTTCCGTGTCTCCTGTAAGCTAATTTACGAAATTAAAGAAGTACAGTTGCAGCACAGTTGCAGTAAAATTTTGACCAAAACAACAAATTTGGTATTCTCTTAGCTTCAGTCAGTTACGCTCGCGTTAAGTGCAAGCGTCACTGCAATATTACTCGGCTCGTCATAAAATTATGAATTGCGCAGGAGTACGGATGTATTGCCGACATAAGTATCTAAACATATCTACGAAAACAAAAAAATACGAGTATACGAATCTTTTTTTTAGTAATTTGTGTGCTCTTGTCCTTACCACAGAGGATCAGAGTTGGAGATGCCGCACTGGTTGAACAGCAGGTAGATGAGCTCGCTGGTGTTCATGCGCGTGTAGGGGTTCGGGTACGCGATGACCGCGGTCACCAGCGTCACCACCAGCACCTCCGTCACCGGGTATTGGCCCAACTTCGAGAACTTGCGGTAGCGGCACCAGAATATGTTCGCCTTTATGAATATCGTCGCTATGCAACCCTGCACACCAACCAATCATTAAACATCAAACATATTTCGTTAAACATACTGATAGAGTAGCACCACAGTCAGAGCTACCACCGACCATTCAAAACGTTGGCAAATGTAGGCCGACTGCAAATTCACGAGTGTGTCTTTATTATTTACTAGTGGTTAAAATTCGACCGTAATATTTTATTATACATAAATTTTAGCTTTCTGCACTCCTTCTCCATATAAACTAGAACTATATGCCAAATCTCACACTTATCCGTGCGCGCAATATGCTTAAAAAGGGGTACAAAGTTTTCTCTTCACATATTAATATATAGATATGAATAGCTAACACATACATACGCCTTATGTGTGACATCAAAGACAAGTTACGGGATCATGTTATACGGTGAGGGAGCCTCAAGCTGTGGTAGTTCTGTACTTCCTTCTTGTTAGACACTTACCCCTATAATACCGAGGCCGACAAATGGTATGAGCTCGAAGAAGATCCACGGCTTGTTGTACTCCACGAAGAACAGCACCGAGTGCTCATTGCCGAAGGGATTGATGGACCGCAGGATGAACGCCGCGATCAGCGCACAGAAGAACGACCGCCAGAGAGTCTTCAGCGGGAAGTAGTACGACACCTGGACAAATACACGTTTGTAAGCTCACAGCTAGGGGCCTAAAAAGGCCACATTGATCAATTCATCTACTGATCTGCTTAGTAACTGTCAAACAGATGATTACTGAATATGAACCTTATGCGGATGACAATAAGAGTTGTCAATTAAGTAGATATTTTGACATTCGTAATATGAATCATATTGTGATTCATCTAAAGCGGCCTTTTTAGCCCCCTGATTAGCGTAGTCCACAGCTGGACATACGCCACTCTCGTAAAGAATGATTGGCAGGCTGGGCAACCACGTTTTGATATTAGGTACCAATACTTCAACCCTGAGACCCTGCTGATCTTCACCGGTCAATATTTGGATGCGTATCATAGGACATGTTATACTCTTATAGATAAATGATCTGTGAATCATATTTCGCTGCTTTGCATGAATACTCGCAAGAACCAAAATTTTGAAAATACTGGTTTATAACACAGCCAAATGCAAAATAGTCCTTATTTCATCGCCAGCTACCCTTTAAAATGTGTGTGTTTTTTGGATTGTGTGGTTATTCGTGCAAAGCAGCGATTTGTACTAGTAATATCATTATGATTTTGTTATTTGCAACAAGATTTTAGTTGCATGTCTTCAATGTCAGCAGACTTGAAGGTGAAAAGGACAAAAAATAAGGAAAATGCACTAGTGAATAACAAACGCCTAGATTTTTTGCGACGTGTTGCTGTGGAGATTAGACCGCGGTTTCTTCGCAGCCTTAAAAAATTACGTGATGAAGGTATACGCGTGCAGTCTTATGTTGAAAAGAACTGATTACTAGTCAACCCTGGCAGTCAGCTCGTAAGGCATAACGTAAAGTAAAGAGAGTAGAAAAAAAAAAAAAAAAAAAAAAATCGATGCACTCCCATAGCTTTTAAGATACGTATATTAAGCTTAAATGTGTTTTGATGGCTCCATTCCGGAGCACAATAAAAGATGCAACGGAATCTGCAAACAATGTATCAACCAAAAAAGAGCGCGGACCTAGCGTCTGCCGACTATATTATTATGTAATGGCAGGAGGTTCAGGTTTTAGTCAATAGGAGTCTGACACTACCCAGACTGGCTCACAAGTGATTCAGCCTGGGTGCCAACGATGGAACTCAAACTGCAGCCAAAAAAAAAAGTGCCCTGGCAGTCAGCCTGGATACCACCGGGCTAATCTCTCCTCTAAGGCATGAGCGATTCCCATGTACTCGTACCCACTCGACAGTGGAACAATTTCAAACTACATCCTACAACTATAGTCTGTGCTATTTAACATGACAATAGCGGACATTAACGATTTTCGGAATCCGACAGCGAACAGAAATAATAACAAACAAACATGTATGACACTCATTTTGTTACATATAACTGTAAAAGTGTAAAGCGCTCGGTGGATGGCATCAAGCAATTATGCATTTTTGCTGATGTTATTGCCTTGCAGGAGACATGGCTGCTGCCATGCGATTTATCATTTCTTGATACGATCCATGCAGACTTTGGTAGTACCGGGACGTCCGCAGTAGATATGACTGCTGGTGTTATCAGGGGTATACCTTACGGCGGAGTGGCGTTGTTGTGGCGCAAATCCGTGTTCCAGAGTGTGTCGGTTATACCGAGTGTGAATCCACGCATCGCGGCAATACGTGTTACGACAAATGATCGACCAATAATAGTGCTGACTGTGTACATGCCTGTTGACTGCAGTGAAAACATAGCGGAATTTACAGATTGTTTAGGTACAATAAGTGCGATTATTCAAGAAAGCGATGTCGAGTCAGTGTTTATATTGGGGGATTTTAATGCCCATCCGACTGAGCGTTTTTATAACGAGCTTGTGGATTTCGCGAATGAACAGGAGTGGATCTGTGCGGACGTTAAAAAGCTAAGCTTGTCAACAGGTACTTTCACATTTATCAGTGAGGCGCACGCCTGTAAGAGGTGGTTAGATCACTGTGTTGTTACCCAGGCCGCTTGGCAATGTGTCACTGATATTTTTGTTAAATACGACGTCTATTGGTCTGACCACTTCCCGCTGGTTTTAAAGTGCAATTTAGATGTCATCAAACGTAATATTGTGTTAAAAAACGCGCCCTGCAATAAAGTTAACTGGGGGGACAGAAATGTACATCAGATTGATAGGTATGAAGGTATTTGTAATGCCAGACTGAAACATATTGAATTCCCTTCAGAGTTACAGAACTGTTCAGGTAGTTATTGTGATAATATTGATCATATTCACATTATAAATCATTTATATATGGATATTGTTAATGTCTTGTGTGAAGCAGCGAGCAGTACATATAATATTATAGCAAGAGGTAAACGTAAGAAGGTATTGGCTGGGTGGAACAAGCATGTGAGCGAGGCTTACGGGAATGCTAGGCTAAAGTTTAGTATATGGTTGTCGTACTCTAAACCACCTGCTGGCGTAATTTTTGACGATATGGTACAGTCACGAAAATTATTTAAAGGTAAGCTGAAATGGTGCCAAAATAATCAGGATCAGATAAAAATGGACTTGTTGGCCAAGCACCATTCTAAAGCAGATTTCAAAAACTTCTGGAAGAGTACAAATAAACTAAATACGAAGCCGAGCATTCCTGTGAGTGTTGATGGTGTTTCTGATCGCCGGGATATTGCCAATATTTTCAGGGATTATTTTTCTGTTAGGTCACCCTTGGGTCCGCCATGTCGGGAGTTCGATGCTGAGATGCATCATAAGATCTGTACCATTATTCTGGCAAAAGATGTCAAACTCGCCATTGAAAAGATGACTAGAGGCAAATCTCCTGGTCATGATGGGCTCAGCGTCGAGCACCTGCGACATGCAGGTTTTCATTTACCTCGAGTGCTCGCGTTGCTGTATAACTTGTGTCTAAGCCATTCATACCTGCCTCCCGAGCTGATAGGGACTCTGGTTGTACCCATTGCCAAGAACAGGACAGGAGACTTGGCAGACAAGACGAACTATAGGCCTATTTCTTTGGCGACCATCATAGCCAAGGTGCTTGACAGTGTATTCAACTCTTACTTAAGCAATTATATTCAACTGCATGATGCTCAGTTCGGATTCCGGCCAGGGTTGTCGACTGAAACAGCTATCCTCAGTTTGAAACACGCTGTCAAGTACTATACGGATAGGCAGACACCTGTGTATGCCTGTTTCCTCGACTTGTCGAAGGCCTTCGATCTTGTGTCTTACGATATACTGTGGCGTAAATTAAGTGAGACGGGGATTCCGCCAGAGTTGGTATCGCTGCTGAGGTACTGGTATCTTAATCAGGTGAACCGTGTGAAGTGGGCAGGTGAGCTTTCCGATTCGGGCAGGTAGGAGTGCGGGGTGAGGCAGGGGGGGTTGAGCTCACCCTTGCTTTTCAACCTGTACGTGAATGCACTGGTTGAGGAACTCAGCAGCATGCATGTCGGCTGCTATGTGGATGGTGTCTGTTTCAACAACCTCAGTTACGCGGATGACATGGTGCTGCTGGCTCCCTCAGTCGGAGCTCTCCGGAAGATACTCTCGGTGTGTGAGTCATTTGTTGCTTTACACGGTTTGAAGTACAATGTAAAAAAGACTGAGTACATGGTCTTTAAGTCGCGTACCAGATGTCCCACTGAATTACCTATCTTTCTTAACGGTGTTACCCTGAAAAGAGTACACCAATTTAAATATCTTGGACACTGGGTTACTGACGATCTTAAGGACGATGTAGACATGGAGAGGGAACGCAGAGCACTGTCAGTTCGGGCGAACATGCTGGCCCGCAGATTTTCTCGCTGCACAGACGCTGTTAAAACTACGTTGTTTCGGGCATACTGCACGTCGCTATACACGGGGGGTCTGTGGTTTAGATATACCCAACGAACTTATAGTGCTCTGCGGGTCCAATACAATAACACCTTCAGGGCGTTGCTGAGGCTGCCTCGCTTCTGTAGCGCATCAAATATGTTTGCCCTGGCACATACAGATGGGTTTGACGCCATCTGGCGCAAGAAGACCGCCTCACTGCTCAGCAGACTGCGGGGCAGCCGCAGCACCATCCTGTCAGTTATTGCAAATAGACATGATAGCCCGTTGCTATGGACAATGATAGTACGAACGAAATCTGTCCTGCGCATCGAGTATTAGACCACAAGACCACATTTTTATATTTATTTTATTTTTTTATTTATTAACCCGAATTTTTAGTAGCAATAAAATAATTAGAAATATGTATACCTATGAAACGAAATGAATTAATTTATGCAAGAACATGGTACAAAAGTTCTTATGTTAACCCTTTGAACACAAATTTTTGGAAATCTTTTATGATTGAAATTTAATCGGACCTTAATCGAGCGGAGAGGACTTAGCAATGTAACACTGACCTCTTCTAAACTGAAGAGCACTCCTCCGATGGGCGCTCCGAAGGCGACGGACACGCCGGCAGCGGCCGCCGCCGACAGGATCTCTCTCTTTTTCGCCTCGTTGCGCCCGTACTTGGGGAACAGGTACGATAGAATATTGCCTGTAGACAATACAAGTTACATGCATGAAATGTATGTAAACCACAAGTCCACAACATTATAACATTAATATTTTTATTAAATCCAAGAACACTATGCGCCACTTATACTCTCAAGTCTAAGGACGTAGGACTTTATGCGGACGCATTCGTGCCCACCAGACAAAACATATACAAACATTGTAGATAAAATTCAAGTTTATCACAGGTAAAGCTATTTTAATTTATGCTGAAACATGTTTTATATAATACTTGATAAACTGCAACTGAAAATAAGTGGGTACAGCGATAATCAGTGTTCTTCAGTCGACTTTACGACGTGCACGAAAATGATAAGCAATGGTGGCATTAAAGGTGGCTACCCTTTCTGTTATAGTTATAGTTCTGGTCTTAGGAAACCTTAGGTATATTTTGAAGATATTAAAAATGGAGTTTTTAGTCCTGTACACTATGACACAATCAAATTATATTGCATGCTTATTAAGGTATATATTTTAGTCGTGTGACGTTCGCTCTTTTTTAGCAGTCAGCTGCTATATAGCAGTATCTCGTTCTGTCATGTTAATTGACTTCTTTTTACGATTTCTCATACAGTAATAGTTGTTATTATGAGTGAAATAGGTAGGGCTGTAGTGTTGTTCCATCCCTGTCGACCACGTAAAATGGAACTCAATTACCAGCATTGATACGTTTTCTTTTACCCGGTATAGGAGATCCCGGATTGTATAGTAAGTTACGTTAAACTTACCGAGGCAGCTGGCAATATGCACCATGGGCCCTTCCTTCCCGAGCGACAGGCCCGAGGACACGGAGAGTATGAGGCCCACCACCTTGATGATGAGCGTCCACTTGCCGAGATACCCTCTGATGATGAAGCCGCTCAATATCGTCTTGATCTCTGGTATACCTAGAATAGGAGAACACAACACATTGCAAACTGAAAAACTATATTTAATTGATTTTTGATCATAGTCTCGCGGTTAGATTAAGTCTACTGTGCTTTTTAGGTGTGATTATCGTTATCACAAACAACTCTAAATTGATTATTTGAATAAAGAGCATAGTTTGAACAAAGGATAGTTTTATCATCAACATTTTTCCAGCCACTGCTTTGTGTAAGTAATAAGTCAAAACAAAACAGTTGCTATACTTAAAGTTTGGTCAACTTTCTCCACTCTCGGTTACCTGATCCGCAAGCATAAGGCGCGAACATTCTGACGAGGGAGGCAGAGAGCGCGGCGAATATGAGCGCCCACACGATGTAGAACAGGTAGCTGATGATGTACGCGCCCGGGCCTTCGCGTTTGCCGCCTAGCACTTGAGGCCACGTCAGCCACTGCACAAGGACAAACACAAGCGTCAAATACGCAAACGTAAGAACGTTTGAAGGTAGCCATGACCACAAAGAAACGGGTTTTATCTACGGAGGAATAAACAAAATGAAAGATTGTAGAAAGATTTCTACTTTTCAGTAGGATTTGGTAGAATAACAACATCCCCATTGCTATGGAAATAATATTTTGTCTTTATCTACGTGGAAATGCGAGTCTAGATGGCAAAAAGAATAGATAGAGCTTCGTCTATTCTTGGAAAAATAGAAATAGCCATGCTAGGGGTGCTGGTAGTTATATCCACTCAGGGCAACTGTTTAATGTAAACATTTACCTGAACAGGGGGCCTAAAAAGGCCACATTGAACAATTCATCTACTGATCTGCATAGTAACTGTCAAACAGATGATTACTGAATATAAACCTTATGCAGATGACATTAAGAGTTGTCAATTAAGTAGATATTTAGACATTTGTAATATGAATCATATTGATTCATCTAAAGCGGCCTTTTTAGCCCACCTATTCCAGTCAGGTATAAACCAACTTAAACACAAGATCCCAATTTGGTATTGTATCCTCACCTGCGAACAGTTTCCAGTGTCGAACGTGGTATCAGTATCGGACCAGCAGCATTGCTCCCTGTTGAGCCAGAAGGCTTGTGGACAGATGCCGAACTTGAGG
Organism: Allophyes oxyacanthae; assembly: GCA_932294325.1. Lineage (NCBI taxonomy): Eukaryota > Metazoa > Arthropoda > Insecta > Lepidoptera > Noctuidae > Allophyes > Allophyes oxyacanthae. The sequence goes on from OW028609.1 coordinate 615,869, forward strand.
TCGGTCATCCATGAGGCACCGATGTCGATGACGCCGGCCACTATCCCCGTGCATACGCCCACCAACAGAACGCACACCCATCCTGACCACGCGTCGTGAGCACCCTGTTATGCCGGATAATAACATTAACTTGTGCAATTGTCATTTTTGAGCAATAGAAATGTAACTATAAAGAAATATAAGCAACTGTACCCCAGTTCGAAAACTTGAATTACGCTGTTGCTTGCAACGGGATTGCAAATAAAAGAAGACCTAAAAGCTATGAAGAGAGAGTTTAAAATACAATACCCGCCTTTATGAGATCCCATATGGAGTCCTGTCGCTTCTTGACGATGTACCTGTGGCGCATGCGGTCGCGGGCGATGTCCCGCTGCCAGTCGATCGTGTGGAAGTCATCGTATTGCCCGATTCCCGGGATGTCATCATCTCCTTCATTGACAAGACTTTTTATTAGTATAAGTTACTTGTAGTAGGACACTTTGGTTCCTCTTTAGAATAACGCTCAGCTATGATTATTTGGCTTGAGTAGCTTTAGTTGGTAGTAGTTATTTGTATGAAATGACAGATGCTTAAGAACAGATCACTACTGAGCATCATTCTTAAATATGGTCCTAATGTAATATTATTTACCTCTATAATGTTATGTGTTTTGTTACTATAATAATTTAATTATTAAAATGTTACTATAATGTTTTAATAATGTATATTATTATTTTACATAACAATGGAATTTCATGTTATCAGGTATGTAATATAATTTTCCAGCTCACACCTAGCCTGAAAATTGCTACCATTATTATGTATTGCTACATCATTCATGCCTAGCTGTTGTTAAAATATCTCAAATCAATGACATAATCAATTATTACACAATTACAATTACAGCAGGCAATTTCATTGAATTGAAGTAGAGACAATGAAGTAAAAACTTGTTCAGTTTTCAACTTTCTATACATAATGCAAGACCATAACACGAAATTGCTAATAATTATGTAAATAGACTTTTAACCTAAATTATGAGGATAATTATTACATATGACATTTCATCAATGATAATGTCAACATTCTGAAATAATACAGTGGGACACAAGAAAACATCTCATAACATTTGGAGAGGCACAAATAACAGTCAACCTAGGGTGATAAATATGATCTGAAGCGGGTACATTTAAAGACTTCAGTACAGTATAACACGACTGTTTTTTGTTTATACACAGTTGTGCAAATAATACCAATCTCTCATAACAATTGTACAGTGTAAGGAGCAATGTCGTCATGGCTAGACTTCTTACAGTATGGTAAAATACTGCAGCACATTGTTTTATCTGTGTATGCTTATCACAAAATTATAGTGACTTAAAAACATTTGTATAATTCTCTCATAAACACTCACTTATATTAAATGAGTCATGATGAGTAAAAATCTCCTATTTTGTATTCCTGGATAATATAAATATTTATTCCTTTGTTATCTAGATAGTGGCATAGCAATTATACATACAAAAAATTTCGTTGGATTTGAAGCCATATTAATCAATAGAATCCAAATAGCTAAGAAAATTTAAAATATGAGCATAAAAAACATTTGAATAAATATCAACTAAAACTTAGTAGCAGGTGAAGTCACCTGCATATCAAAGTTGATATGTGTGATAGTGAAAGTTATAATCTATGGATAGTTTATGCATACCTAGACGCAACAACATACACTGCACTTTACAATTGTTTATATCTAAAATACTATGGCCATAGAAAATTAATATTTTATTATTTTATGACTACTTTATAAATGAAAATAGATCCAGCCCATTACTATCCCACTGCTAGGCACGCGCTTCTTCTCACAATGAGAAGGGTTAGTTCTTATCTGCTCGCCTGGTGTAGGTTGGTAGACTAAACACACCATTGAGAACTTTATGGAGTCCTCTCAGATATGCAGGTATCCTCACGATGTTTTCCTTCACCGTTAACGCAAATGTTAAACAAATTATGACCTACACATAAATTCTAAAAGTCAGAGGGCGGGCTGGTTTCGAACTCAGACCCTCCTGCCTGCATGGTAGGCAAGCGTTCAACCGTTAGACTATCAGGGACTTATACTGGTTTATATAAAAAAATGAAATGTATTTTTTGAAGACGTCAAATTTTAAATTCAACAATGTTCGAATTATATATAAATAGAACAGCGATACATGCACTAATGGAATAGCTACTGTTATTATATATCTTTTATTCAATACACAAATTAATAATTATGTTTGTAAACGGCATTTGACTGGTGATCAACTACTCCATTTTTCTGAAAATGGAGTACCTGACACGTCTCACTTTTTGAGTTCACTAAGCATATCTATAGACATCGATGGTGTAACTTTCTTATCAAGCCATAAGCACGCTGCATATGTGACTCTTCCTTCATAAACCCCTAAAATCAGGATAGAAGACAACATATTGAGAGATAATAAATAACTCCCTGCTTGGCTTTAATTATTGTAATACAAGGATGCATGCTGAGCATCTTCGTGGGATACCTGCCTTTAACAACACCTTACATGGCATAAACAACTCACAAAACATACAAGTATGAAAAAGAATCAAATTACTTCCAAGTCTCTCCACAGAGGTTGTTACACACTGAACAAAGAGGTTAGTAATCTAATACTAACTTATTTTAAATAAAGAATGTTTCACCCACCTGACATTCCGGAAAATAATACGGCGTCCCCTGTAACAATATTTCACTAACTTTCAATAAATTCCTATATATTTATTAAAATTCGACTCTTTCCACAAAATACATTGGTGACGTATGAACTAAAACTATATTATTAAACTACTAATATCACAGTAAATATTGCTGATTACTTAAATTGCGATACTTAAGATAACACATTGAAAAGGAAAAGTATAAAAGGAAATCAAAAAATAACACGATAATAAAATGACAGTCGGGTGACGCAGGAATGAAGCGTCAACATAAAAATTCTACTAATCTAATCTACCAGTGTTGCCATCGCGGGTCGCGGTGACCTACAGAAACTACCAACAATGAATGATAAGATACGAGATACGATGTGGACGAGAGCTTTTTTGAAGAAATATATCCCCTTTTTAAGATATTTTCGCTAAACTAAATGTATGGTTCGGCAGTTTTGTTATCACCCATAAGATAGACCATCGGCAATTTGTGTGTAAAGAACTAGGTAAGTTGCGTCTCTTAATAGGTACAGATTTACAAAACGACGCTTACCAGTCACCGATGATCTCTACTTGAGCAGCGTTTGAGCGACGTACCTATTTGTATAAACGACAGACTCAAATATGTGCTGAACACCGCCGAGCGTCGTTTTGTAATTCGGACCTTAGCCTACTTTTAAGTACTAATACTTATACTTTTTACGGAACATAGCTAGACATAGTAATAAGATTAATAGTTATTTGTTATACAAGAGTGCAAAGTTGCTTTTTAACCGCGTGTTCAATTTTGATGACCGAGCATGCGAAGGATTCTAAAATTGAATCACGAGCGCAGCGAGTGATTCAAAATTAGAATCCTGAGCGTTAGCGAGGGAATCAAAAGAGCACGAGGTGAAAAATCTTTGCACTCGAGTGCAACACGTAACTTTTCATTCCACCTCAGCGAGGAAATGACTAAATGCAAAAAAAAAACGTTTAATTCACAAACTTAGTGCACACGATGTTCTAAATTCAATTTACTTTATCCTCTAGAGAATAAAAACGGCTTTTCCACTCAGATATTGAAGATTAAAAATACTCTTTCCGAGATGGTGGGATGAAAATTTACTTTATCCTCTAGAGAATAAAAACGGCTTTTCCACTCAGATATTGAAGATTAAAAATACTCTTTCCGAGATGGTGGGATGAAAAAACTATTATCCTCTATAAATGTCTCTTCTCGATTTATAGTAATAGGACGAAAAACTACTAAGCAGTTTTCAATGGTGTTAGTAGAAAAGTCTTCCAATAAAAACACAACACAGCCTTGAGATGTTAATGAGTCGGCTGGTGACGACACAGCACCGTCGATCACGTGCCCCCCAGTCGACCATTTCACTTCCTTACTTTGATGAAATCATGAAATCTATGTAACATTTACTTGTCACACTCAAGGCTGGCTAGTGTCACCCCTATATCGTGCGATTATCGATAAACAAAACAATGCTATATTTTAGGACTTTTGCTAGTTTCGAGACAATCAGAAAACCAAAATGCAACGTGGCTTTTCGATCTTTGTAGATATTGTTAATCTCTCGATCGGTTAAAAACGATAACTTTAGCAAAAGGAGCTCACTGGATTAAAAGTAATGGAAACTCTAATAAGTAACAATATTTTACCTACATGATCGACGGCGACGAGGGGCTCTGTCTCCCCCTGGTCTAACTCTACCGGTTCCATGTCGGTATCGTCACAATTCACCGCCTCCATCGAGAGCTGACACTGCACTGGACATTACTGACCCATATCTTATCAGCCCAATATAGAACAACACATTGATAAACTCCTTCCTTATCGGGAATACGATATAGTATTATCTAGCATTGTTATTAAGTATTTACTTTTTATTCCGGTTAGCAAAATAAATAAATAAGGTTAGTAATAATAAATAAGGTAAGTCGCTTTCCGCGTCTGTCTGTCCGTATATACACTAACTCCTCCTAAACCACGCAACGGATTTTGATGCGGTTTTCACAATCTCAGTTCGATAATTTTTTACGGAAGGTTTATATGTTACTTTTATATTTAATGTAAAAATATAGCGATTTTGTAAACAACGCATATTCGTTATCTAAGACGGACACGGATTATATTTTTAATATAGCAATGACAGTTGAGTACCTACATAGGTAATGGAAGACAGGCATCATATAACATTACATAGCAGGGGCTTAGGCCACTAGGTGCTTAAACGTACTTTTTTTGCTGAAACTAAATCTGGCATAGCGGCCAGGATATAAGAAGACGATAATTCTACATAACTTAAAAGTTATAAGTATGTTACAATAATTATGTTTATAAAATACGGATTACTGCGAAAATCCTAGGTATTGTAACGTCGAATAATAAAGTAATGGACTATTTATTATTTTATGCTAACATCTTGGCAAAACACAATTTTACACAATATCTCTCGCGATGAGACAACACACTAGCATATACAACTTATACAGGGTGGTAATGACATTACGACATGAAATGAAACCACGTATTTGGTATCACGTTCTGAAGCCGTCCACAAAAAATCAACGATTTTCACGCATATAATTTTTGCTTAATATTTCACTCTACTCTCAATCGTCTAGATGAAGGGACATCAAAGTAGAAATTTGTGTCATCTTTATGTATTCTTTTCGTGTTAATTAAGATTATTTTGGTAAGAACAACTCGGAGACTTTTCAAATTTCACTTAGAGAACGTGATATGTGTAAAATTAAGAAAATTTAAATTAGTTCCTGTGGCTAAACTACTGATTCGATTTGATAGATTTCTTGTGAACGGTCACAGAACGTGATACCAAATACGTGGTTTCATTTATTGTCATTACGTCGTCACCACCCTGTATAAGTCTAGATGACATTTTGAAATCCAGTATTTAAATGGAATTAGTATTAGTAACGTTACCCATGCAGTAACATGTTGATTAACATGGACAGTTCCCATTACAGGCTTTTTATATTAGTGATTGTTAATGATGTATTTGTACCCACATAAACTACCATGCCATAGCATGTACCAGGCGCGGATCCAGTCCTCAAAAAAGGTTGTGGTCACGGCCACCCAAAAATCGGCCAAGTGCGAGTCGAACGACGGACTCGCTCACGATCGGTACATTGCATTCATACAAAGGAGACATTTATAAAATGTATGACGCCCCGGCCAAGGCCTTGTACCACAGATTAGTACATCTATATCTGTGCCTTGTACAGTGTATAGTCCACGCGGACGAAGCTGCGGGGGAACACTAGTAAATTAATAAACCTGTAAAATTTTAGTCTGTTTGCTCACGAAAATTACAAAAGTAAATGTGTTTGTTTGCACATCACAATATCACATCTAGACTCCAAACTAATAAACCGATTTTGATGAAACTTTTACAGCTTAAAAGCCTAACAGATTTTGGATTTAATTAAAAGTATACTTTTACTTTATTTGAGGCATATTAGCCTATAGATTAACGATTAGGGTTGTGGGCATGCCCACCGTGCCATAAGGGTGGATCCGCGCCTGGCATGTACCACATGGGGGTAGCAGTATTGTGGTGGGAAGGGTTCCAATTTCAAGCCGGGGAAGCGAGATGGTCCCATCTCTTGAAGCCTACGCATGACATTTTTTCGATAAACATTACATGTTAATTTATTCGAAAGCTAAAATTTAGTTCAGTGGGGTTTCAACACTTTCAACCCTCAAATCCTTCCATAGCTACGCCCATGATGTACCCAATAAATGATTTCTTACGACTAATCTAACACAAATGCGTACAGATTAGAACCATTAGCTTACCGGCTGAGGAGCTGAAGTATTGAGCGATGATAGCTTGAAAACAAAAAATACTATTAATTACATTCTAATTATTTGACCGACTACAGGCCTAACCTACGCTAACCTGAGAAATAATGTCTAATGACTACGAAATCGTGAAATAACAACGATTTTGTTTGTGGGAAATGAGCAATTAATATTTTTCCAATTATAGCCTAGGATCTTGGAGCAGAAAACTAATTTATCAGTGCATCATCGGGCCGGTTCGGGCAATATTATAAGATAACATATCGAACGCTAAACGATTCACACCACCGCGATCACTTTGGGTCCATTATGATATTTAATACTAATACACCGTAAAAAATTCAATTAAATTATCCGCTGCTAAAAGCCTTAGCCTTAATAATTAAGCTGCTCCCTTTCCTTATAAACATAGATAGTCGGAAAAGGTATATGAAGCCAAGAGTAATTGTACTCATCATTATGAACAACTTTATTATTTGTATGGATCAATCGTTCATTTTTTACTCTATTCCGTTGGTCCACTAGTAAAAGTTGCTCGTAATGATGTTTGCAAAGAAATACATGATTTGATTTGATGATAAGAACAATAACCCTTTAAAGGGATCAGGATTAAAAAGGATCTTATAGATACGATATAAAAATTAGAAGTAGGTACATTATGTGTGACAACCTACTTCGTTTCATCTCTATAAAATGCTATCGTGTAAGTACCGTAAGTAACGTTGATTAAATAGTGTATATAGTTACAGTTAGCGCTCGCTGAGGAGTTCCTCCCGCCGTGCTCGTACAGCTGGAAGGTGCCGTGGCTCGTGGGGGTGGTGTTGACGCTGCCGCCGGCGACCTGGCTCAGCCCAGCCGTGATATCTACCATGTCATCCTCGATGGCCGACTGCACGCCTCGCCCATTACTCGAGTTGGCACCCTGACACAATCAACATATATTTTTCTTCTTTAATACATCGTTGACCGCACTAGAATTTCTCCTGTATCGTGGGTACAGTTTACAAATAACTAAACAGTTCACATGCACACACACCCCTAACACTTAGCTATTATCGCCCAATACGGGACACTGTTGTCTTATTAACAGGGGATGGTTCTAAGCACACCGAGATGGTGAGCGCAAATCCCGTCCGCCCGTCTCAGCGAGACGCCAAACTGATATAACCCCTATCATATCGACCGTACCAATCAAGTGTTTGCCGGCAATGTGCTTTGTGTAATAAACCGCTATGTGCGATGTTGGTCTTATCAGAGACGCACGCGGTCGGCAAACGCAATGTTGTGCCCGGTAAATGGCCCCGATATGAGACTTGTGCAAAAGTACATCTCTAACTAACTCTTGGTAATACGGGTGTGATGCTATGTTTATTAATAAAAAGAAAGAAAGAAAGAAGAAAGAAAAATAATTTTATTCCGTACGGGATAATGACGGCGCCACATTCACAATAGACAAAACACAACAAAAAAGAAATAGGTACACTAATTCTAATAAAAAAAAATTGAAAACATGCCGTCGAGCATGCCCGTACCGAGAAGGTTACCAACTCAGCATATGCTGGATGTGAGACACCCAGCGCTGATTTTCAGTTGGCACCCCCTGCATTAAAACTTACAAGGTAACTTAGTTAATCTATGGTAGAACTATAATGTATTAATACATTAACAGACGTTTACTCAGATATTGATCGACACCTAACTAACAAGCTCTGAGTGCTAATGCATTTAGTGTGCATGCTTCGGCAGCCAATCTGGTGTTCCACGATGTACAAAGTAATGCATTAGTAATGTAGTAAATATTATAACAAATTGACAAGTATAGTGGCCGGCGTGATTTGACTCCTGGATAAAGAGGACAGCTTTAGCCAAATCGATGAGTGTAACGTGGCTGGATCAATAGTGACAAGACATGTAGAAGACTCGTATTACGATGTTTACAAAGTTCTGTATAAAACATTACTTGTTATTTTTACTTCTGTCTAAGTTTAGTACATAATGGTGTAGATTTAGTTGCGCATTTTGACGGTACTGACTTGGGTTGTCGGTTCCTGTCATTCCCCTGGCTGCACGTGCACGACCTACCGCCGTCTTAGGACGCTATGCGTGCTATCATTATCTCTACACCTAAAGTAAATAAACACGACAATTCGTATGCAGATAACACTGACTTTATCATATTTATGCGATAGTTATTATATCCAGTCGGTATATAGACTAACATTGCGACATTATAAGAGCTAATTCTCTGGCGTACCTTTCTTAAAAAGGACGCGTATTTTATTATTAGAACGAGTGGATTGTGATTATTAAAATTACAATTACTTACACTTATATTACAACAAGTAGTGAAGAATCTCGCAAAAGACACGGTAACATAGAAGTTCAACGTAAATTCATGTCTGGACTGAAATACGAATGTTGGCTAGTCGGAACTGGAGTTTCCTATTAAGAGCCTGTGGATTATGGCCACATTGGCATTGGTTTAATGGCAAGATTGCGGCTGACAACACTTAAACGCTACCGGTAACATGGAGCCTGTTTCGAAGCTAAAACTAATCTCTCTTTATCACCGCAGAAGTCTTTTCGATGAGCATAATATGAGTCTATCTAATGGCCAGCGTCATGAGCACTGACACCAACACGACACCCGGCGGTGCACCACTAGAACTTTCATGATATGTTAAATTTACAAAAAATATATGAAATTTTACATATTCTTGGTTTTCTGCTACAATAAATAAGATCGGTTTCGATACACTTTATTCTGAAAAATTATTTTTTTTGTATGGTCGGCACGAGCTTGCTCGCTTGCATCGCTCATGAACTAGTAAATGATTGTAGAACCAGTCAATGGTGGTATCAAGGCAGACTGCCCAGGGTACGCCAGACGATGTCATGTTGCGTCATTCATAGAGACTCTGTCTTTTAGGGTCGGTACATATCTGACGGAAAATGCGTCTCATATTATCGGTCGCGTAACGCCAGAACAGACAATTATATGATAAAACATTCAACCTTTCACACTCAACCGATGATGCGTTAGTGCTGATGATGATATAATCGACGCATTTTCCATCAGATATGTACCGACCCTTCATCCCAACATTCAATCACATTCATGTTAAAGTCAACCCATGATAAATTAAACACAACATGCTCATACGAACGTGCTCAGTAGCGGCTGCTCGGAGCAGCCTGTACTTGTTCCTCACACCTATCTTGATGGTTGCAAGTCAACAACAATACGACCCCTCGGCTCGAGGTAAAACGCGTATCTGCGCGTTGCACACGGCTATTGCAATGGTGGCAATTTGAACTGATTGGAGCATCTCTGGACATTGTGTGAGTACAATGTGCTAAGAGCTGAACTTCCGCATCGGGCGGTGAGTCGAGAACGTGAGTACCACATCTACCTAGACTTGCCACGTGCTTGACAAACGAAAAAACTCAAATAAAACTTGACTGTAAACATTTATTAACTTTCATAAGTATAATTATATAACTAGCTGTAACCGTGGCTTTGCTCACGTCAAAATTTTCTACTAAAAAGATAAACGTTCTAGCTTGTCGTCGACGAAAAAAGCAAGATAGCCTACAGAATTTATATTCATGAAATCTTACAAATTACGAGATCTGGACAATAAATGCGACAATTCTTTACTATATACAACATAATAATTCAGCTCATTACCGTCCCACTGCTGGGCACGAACCTCTTCTGAGGAATAAGAAGGGTTAAAGGCCTTAGTTCACCACGCGGGCCTGGTGCGGGTTGGCGGACTACACACACCATCGAGAACTATATGGAGTCCTCTCAGGTGTGCAGGTTTCCTCACGATGTTTTGCTTCACAGCTAACAGAACTGGTAATCAATTTCTGATTCACGCATGAATTCGAAATGTCTGAGATGCGGGTCAGGCCCTCAAGCACTCAACCGCTAGGCTAATACTGCTTTATTAATTGATATTGTTTACTAATCGTCCGAAATAATAAGGTACAATTTTCTATAGGAGTAATAACGGACACTAATTCCCTGTAATCGCTTCAAATTGACTGTTTGAAAATACCTCGCCACTACTCAATACCCTTGATTGAGCGCCGCATGCCACGGATAAGTTTTCAATGGGTGATAATTCTTTACACTCCTTAGGACCCGTCTGCATCTTAAAGAGCATATTAGGTCGCGTCCACGGTTATTTATAACGAATACCTATATATAGTCGTAATAGTCGTAATTAATACCCCGTGTATTAATTACGACTATGTTTTAAAAGTGCCTTCAAAGGCCGATTTGAAAAATAAAATAACTAAGTTAAAAGACAAAAGATGACAAAAGTCTTGCAGTCAGTTGGTGTTTGCCTGTTTGGGTGGCAGTTGGTCTATGTCTTAGAGCTAGTACCTACTAAAGAAAGTACTTATGAATGTATTTGCACTGAGGTCTAAGTAGAAACGAGGTTGACATTGATGATTCCATTCACTCTTTCGTATTTTACTTTTTAAAACGCTTTTATTAGCTTCACCTGTAACTAACTAACTAAGTAAAAAAATCTTGGATGTTAAATTTGACCCACTTCCCGGTTTCCTATTGAGCTGAAATTTTGCATAGATACACGTTTAGTTTGGATGACAAAAGCGTTTTCTTTAGTTTGTTTTTTAAACTATAATATTTATTAAACTTCAGTAATACCACAGTTTAAATAATATACTGTGTGCTGTGTGTGTGCTGTGTATGTGCTGTGTATGTGCTGTGTGTGTGTGTGTGCTTCACCTGTAACTAACTAACTAACTATGTAAGAAAATCTTGGAAGTTTAAGTTTAAATTTTACCCACTGCCCGGTTTCCGATTGAGCTGAAATGTTTTTTTAAACTATAATATTTTATTTCTTACATGTCTTATAATGTGAATAATCTTGTGGTGTCTTTTTACATATAAAGGAGTAAATAAAATCCACGGAAGATAACAGAAAAGCAATTGTGTATAAAAAAAAAAATACGTAATAGCTTTTAAAATACCTTCTGGTTATTTTCGACTCCTTTGTATGTAAAAAGTCTGTTTAAACAGTAGGACAGCTAAGAAAAAATGGACTGACTGTAAATGTAATATTATTATGATGTAAATATGCGGCTCTAAAATTATACGCACCTAATAAACAGCCTGTATATAGATTTTAATACTTCCTTGCAGTTTGGTTGGCGGCGCCTACTGAACAAACTGATAGGTATTAAATTTATTTATTTGGATTTAATACTTCATTATTTTCTATATCATAAGATTATAAATCTCCATAGCCTGTGATTTCACAATACAATGCTTAACGTTTCAAAAAAGGACATTGTTTATAGACGTAGCAGAACTACAACAGCCTGCTATAAGTAAGCTATTGTTCTATGTTATGACGAAGGTGTTTCGTTTCGTTTTTCTAATCGTACTGATTGCTTAATTGGGTAGCAATATGATATGAAGTATCATTACGAGTGCATCTAAACCAAAATTAAATTGAATCACATCTCAATTTACTGGTGTAACATTAATATCTGCATACAATTTTTTTAGTATCACCACAGTTATACTATACTAGTAGTAAGACCTACACTGTAATACCTATTATATTGATTTTATCAGTTTAAATTAAAATACTTTAAATAGTGTTTATTTACAATAAAAAACCTAGTCTAATTAAAAAAAATAGCGTTTTAGTTTTTCGACGAAAGCAAAATGTTACAATAAAATTGAATCATCATGATTACTTATACATGTTGCTTACTGCTGCAACTCAAGCCTCTCCGGGAGAGGAACTGGGCATTAAGAGTTATACGAATATATGTGGGAATAATATATGGGAATTAAGAATTATACTTACGTTCCGTGTTTCATAGCAAATGATCCGATCAATGATGACTCACAAACTTAGCAGTTACTATGTAACGTAACAATACTCTCCGAATTTACTTAGACTAACAACCAAAGGCGCAGTACTTCAAAGCTTTGTGAAGTCAGAGCACAGTGAGACGGCACTGGGAGTCTGGGACACGCGGGGGTGAAAATCAATAACTCGAGCAAGGGTGCCGCTGCCGTGCCGACCACGATGTTTAGCCATAGATAACATGGCCGAGTTGCGTGGGCCGAGCAGTCGCGCGCATCACACTCACCTGCATGTAAACGCATTTCGGACGGGTAGGAGCGTTCCGTTAGCGGAGACTACCGATACTACACCTACTGTACAGGTATTAAAGAACAAATCTAGCAGGCAATACAGATGCACTGTGCGCAACCCCCGACATATTATTATGGAAATCATATGTTATTGAATATCAAAGACACAATTTGGTCTGCAGGTTGCAAGTCAAAGTCCATAATTGGAGTTCACTATAAAATCTGGCGTAGCTAGGTAGTAAGGTACTGCAGTAAGTCAACCTAACCTACGGTCATTCAGTTCACTAATGTCTTAAAATAGCGGGCTTCCAGAAGCCTAATAAAATATTAATTATTTTATCGAACTCCAAAATTAACTGAACTATTTCTGTATCTGGTTTAAAATTAACCAACAAATTGCTTAACCTGGCGACCCCGTTCCGTGGAACCCACTTTAAGAATCACTTTTACAATATTTCAATCTGAAAGGCTTCCCATAAAAATTCAAATGTATTCACATACCTTTTTAAAAACGGACTGGTAAGTTGTACCCATTTTAGGGACGGACGACTTCAGAGGAAAGCGTTCCATGACCACATCTGCAAAAAAACAACTTTATAAGTTAACACGCTTTTATTAGCATCACCTGTAACTAACTAACTAACTATGTAAGAAAATCTTGGGAAGTTAAATTTGACCCACTTCCCGGTTTCCGACTGAGCTGAAATTTTGCATACACGTTCAGTTTGGATGACTAAAGCGTGTTCTATACTTAGTTATTTTTAAACTATAATATTTTATTAATATACAAATTTACCTTTAGTTACAAAGTAAGAAAGATTGTTGTTAATATTTATGTGGCTCCTATCGTTATCCACTCCTGAAGGTAGACCTCTGCCAAATGGAGGTGTTTTCTACCGTCACAATGAATATAAGAGATTTATTTTAGAGGCTCTTGCTACATTCCGTTCGGAATGATCATACAGAGAAGATCAAGCAAGAAACTCCAGGCTCCCACAAATTGGTGACTGAATCCTCAACTAATACTACAGTCTACAGATTAGGTGGGATTCATACGTTTATATGTTTCTCTTTGGGTACGGAAATTTATTAAATCTATGGTTACTCTAGACATATCCACTCAGAAATTACGTAACACAAAAAACCTAGGTAAAAACGATACATCGAAATCTTTTATATATTAATACGTGAAAAGAAAACTGTACGCCTTTTCAAGCATATTGCGCGCACGGAGGAGTGTGAGATTTGGCATAGTTAAAGTTTATATGGAGAAGGAATGCAGAAAGCTAAAATTACGGTCTAATTTCGACCACCGGGCGACCACTAGTGCATATAATTTATCGCCGGTTATGGTCCAGTCCCGGGTTTGATTGGCACTATTTTACCCGGGCCGGATGATTCACCGATTCACGATATGACAGGACCAAGCGGCTGTTACAGACAAATGGTGCGCGCTTGTTAATAAACACTCAATATTTTACACTGCATTTTTATCTAGGAATAAAATGACGTTTACCTTTCTTTTATAGTTAGATCGAAGTAGTCCAAGACTTGTTAGCAACATTTACTGTATGGATCCGATTGTAACAGGAGCTTTTAAAGCACTGGTTACATGTCTGAGGAAAAAAGTACCTTCCCGTTTCCCAGCACGTAGGCTAGAAGTTATTTGAAATAATACATCTATTTTCTTTTAATAGCTTCATGAAGGCAATATCTAAGGGGAAAACGCGCCTTTTTAGTTGAGGATTAAGCGCACTTCATCACTTGACGCTCATAAGATATTTAAGTCTCTATGGGTGTAAACTCGGAAACTACAGGACCGATTCCAACACCGCTCATTACGCCTATGGAGACTGTGTATCACCTGAGTACAACGAGGGGACGCATTCGTGAGTATCAGTAGATATCACAGTCATCAACATCATTATTTTTGAGCTCGATTCTTTTTCCTACCTTGTAAAGTCATACATTCTGTATCCATGTATCCTGACAGCAAACCGGAGTATTCTGCTGGTGGCTCCGAGGGAGCTACGGTTTACCTGATACGTTTACCTAAACAGCTATTATTGAAACTGCTGCGGATAAACCTCCAGATAGATGATTAGGCATCACTATGCCACTGCTAACCGTCGGCTTTCTGGGCTAGGTCGCGGGTAAAATTCAGAGATGATCTAAAGACCTGGTGTTAGTAACATAGCAGTAATATTGCTTGCTGAGTTATCAAGTTGAAGTGAATGCAGGCCATGTAAGGCAAAGAATCCATGACCGTTGGAGCAGAAGAGTCCTTGAGAGTAGTTCTTGCCTTGAGAACCTTGTGTTTGCCGATACAACCTGATGGATTTCCGCGGTGAAAACTGCGACAGTCTCTAGATGCGGTAGGCGAAGCAGGGCTGGGGGCTTGGGGCGCGACTAAGGAGAGGCCATATCTAGCAATAAACTACTATAGGTTGCTTTAATTTCCTAGATCTTTTTATAAACAAATAATGTTGACAATTAAGAGATTAAAACAAGATTATACGAATGGCCTCAAAGGTCTTTGCTCAGCAGTGGGATGATATAGGCTAACAGTAACATTATACGAATGGCGTTGGATAGACATTGAATTATCAGCATAAAGGTTTCATAACTTTGTGTAAATTAATGTCATACTTTACATAAACTGTAGGTAATAGTGCCAAAAGTTATAAAATACCGAAGTTCAGTTAGAGCTGTAACCTAACCTTCCCAAGGTTAATGCAACAAAGCATTTACCACTTAAATTTGATTTAGCACCCCTCCCAGGATCTCAGAAGTGAATCTGAATAACTATGCACATCCTGATTGGTTGAGTCATGTCATCTACATCTGTTCATATCGACAAATCTGAATATAGTGACATGCTGAGTGTAGTGCAATCAGTGCTTCCATCACGCGAAAAAATTAACGAACAATTGGAGGCTGGTATGACATAGAAACTAATTATTTTGTTTTTGTATATGTATTGCAATTAAGTCTATCTCTCATATAGCTAAAATCTCTGTATATTCCTGTCTTATTTATTTTTTGAACATCTCAGTGTCTTACTTTAAGCATTGACAAATTGAGTGATCAAGTTTATGAACTTATATTTAGATAAAAGGTTATATTTAGATATATTTAATGCATATTTGATGAATCCTACTATGATTGCTGTAGCATTGGAATTACTGAGAATTCTATGTATTATCTAAAATATGCAGTTTATAAACTGAAATAATCCATGAAAATATATTAAAAAATAATTGACAATAGGTCATGACATTAGGAGGTAAGATCTGATGGAGGTAAGATTTGATGAGATCAAAGTAGACTAGCTATCCTGAGTTCTATTCCCTAGTCCGGACAGTATCGACCTGGAGTTCGAAATTGTACACCTTAGATGGCAGAAGGCCCACTCTCTTATTACTTGGGACTTGATACCATTAATCTTGGGGAAATATGAGTGAACGTTCTGCTTAAACCCTTGGAGAATTAAGGTGTGATGTTATAAGTAATTGTTTGCAGAGTAATCAATAATTAGAAGAAATATTTTAATTGCATCATTCATTAAACTTCTGTTAGTTTGTGACAAATTTTCCTTCATAATATGGCATCCAAGCCTCCATGGCAAGAAATCTTACTGTTAACCTAAGTTACTGAACAAAAATGGTAAAAAGTACACAAATAGCAATTATAGTTACTTACTAAGTTCCAATTTGTGACCATACTTCACATAATATGTTTAAAACTTTGTTTTGCAATATGTATGTAAATGTTGAATATTAAATACATACCAGGGGCCTCTAGATTATTGCAATCCACAATCGGTAGAGAATACAAATACCAGCAAAAATGTATGGGATTGACACTAACAAATCACGTGAGTATTCAACAGCTTAATGTCAATTCAGGTCATTTTCCTGGTGTTATTTATTTTTAGCAATTGTTGATTGTATACTTGTTTACAGGTATGGATAGTTATAATTATGACATATAATTCGGAGTGTCACAATCCTCAGTAGTGAGGGGAATGCCTAAGGAGGAGGATATAATTCAGAAACATGTTGAAGAGGCTATAAGGCTATAGGCTATAAGGAAAGGTTTATATTCAATGAGTTTGGAGTAGGAACCTACTGTGTCAATATGTATAGCTTCTTTTTACCACATTATTTGTTTTGAAGATTGATTAGTTTGTTTCTACATAGTAAAAAGCCACAAACATAAATTCAAGGTCTCTAAACCTAAGAAGACACCAACCAACTGATACTAAACATTGCACAATAAATCAGGCCAATTAGGTGTATGAATTACAATATATACATATGTATAAAATATTAATTACTAGATCTATGCATATCAATGTTGTGTTCAAGATTTAGTAAGCCTGAAGATAAGAAAGGTTTTAGTTATTAGTATTAGAATGGATACAAGTACCTAGGTACTAAACACACAACAAATACTTACCGCCAACTGTAAAACTGGACGTAATACAGGATTGTTAAGTAACGAAACATAAACGTATGCTTTGTAGTACCTATATACCGCCCTCCAATTACAATATTACACAGTTTACCTCGCACAGAGCTCGCGCTTTACTATGTAAACAATACTCCGTAACCAGTACACTCGATCTACCAGGAAATATATTTATAGCTCTAATTGAATCTAGGAGTGAATCGGAATATCTTGTAATTACCATATGTTAGTAGTAACCAATTTGTAAAATGAAAGTGCATAAACTAACCTCTCTCAAAAACATTGATAAAGCCTCGGTTAACAATGTATTTTATGACAATTATTATCCAGTTTATGACACTTTATAAATATGATTAAAAATTAGAATTCAATGTACATAACAAGTTTTTCCTAATTTTCTTCAATACCAAACAGGATTTGCATTCACAGATTACTAATAGATTACATTTAGCATTTGGTTACAAATTAATCATCTGATTCTCGGATTCTCTAGCCGTCTAACGTCATGACAAACGTCACTGAAATGAAACAAAAATGACAAATAAACTGTCAAGTGTCAACTGAAAACTGAAAATGCATAGACATAATTAGTCTATGTGAAAATGAGACTGAAACATAGATAAAGTAAACCTCTGAAAGGACTGAAAAAAAGAAAAAAATAATTATTTCTGTCTCAAAAATTATTGCCTTATGCTAATCATTTATATTTTTGTACATTTTCGACAACTCAATGTATTATCTTATTTCATTCTACCCTCTTTTACTTAGAGTCTGGCCCAATGACCAAAGAAGCCCGTCTGGCCAACAAAAGCAGTCCAAAAAAAAGGGCGGCATTTTACATTATCTGGAGCTGTCCTCACTGAAGTATACACTTCACGAATTCTATTTAATAATCAGTCTGCAATGTGTTATGTGATGTGAGTGAGTGACTGAAGGGTATTTTCTTTTGCATGATTGCCGTTTCAGCAGTTTGGCCTGAAGAGTGGCCTTCTATAACAAACTACCAAAAATTATCAACGATCTTACTGATAAAATGTTTACAACTGATGTCAAATTGATCTTAAAATAGACAAAAGTTGCAAAAGTTGTTGAGATTCTAAGAGAGGCTTCTTACGTCATTGCTTTTTCTTAGCCAACAGCGCCATCACTCTGTTCACGGATAACGTGGTCGAACTGTAAATAAGGTGCTTAAATAGGTACTATATGTTTGGGCTCGACGCCGCTTTCGATTTCAGATGTATATAAAAAAAACGAATATTAAAATTTATCGCATAGATCGCATATATATTTTGTTTTACACGTATGACAGATTGACAATTTTTTGACAATTCAAAAGAGATGAAACAAATTAAGAAAAAGAAAATAAGTTTCACTATAAAAAGGTCGTAACATAGGCCCGGCCTTGGAAACAGCAGGTTCCAATAACCTACGAAGACTCGGTTTCATCCAGCACGGGCAGAGGACAGATCTTCGTAAAAGCTCTGCGTATGACCCCTGATTTCGTTTGCAGATCTGCTACTCTTGTTATTCCATCAGTTCCTGGAAATATTCGGATGACTCTGCCCAGCTTCCATCTAAGAGGCGGCAGGTTTTCATCCTTGATGATTACGAGTGTGTTCAGCTGAACGTCTCTCTGGTGCGTCTTCCATTTCGTACGTGTTTGGAGTTCGGACACGTACTCCTTTGCCCATCGCTTCCAAAAGTGTTGCCTCATCTGTTCAATCACGTCGTAGCGGACCAGGCGGTGACTCGGTGTGGCTGTCAGGTCTTTGCAGACTGGGGCGGTTAGAGGCCGGTCGATAAGAAAATGAGCAGGAGTAAGGGGTTGTAAGTCGATAGGATTAATGGACAAAGGTGTCAGAGGACGAGAGTTCAGGATGGCTTCAATTTGTGCCAAAACCGTACTGAACTCCTCGTAAGTAAGGTTAGCACCTCCCACTACGCGTCGCAGGTGGTGCTTACACGATTTGACTCCTGCTTCCCATAAACCGCCAAAATGAGGAACGTACGGAGGAATGAAGCTGAACTTGATTTTATTATCTGTAGTGAAATCAATAATATCTTGGCTATTCTTTTCAAGAGACATAACAACTTCTCTTTCAGCCCCAACAAAGTTCTTTCCGTTATCTGACATGATCTCGGCCGATATACCTCGCCGAGATATGAAACGTTTTAATGCAAGTATATAATCGTTTGTCGAAAGACTTGTGACTAATTCTAGATGAATAGAACGTGTACATAAACAAACATATGTACCCTTTAATGAGATTAGCTCCCCTGCCTCTACGATTCAATATCATCACTGGCCCCGCATAGTCCACACCGCAGCGCATGAAAGGGAACCCGGGTTCTAGGCGTTCTGCCGGCAAGTTGCGCATTATAGGCCGTATAGTTTTCCCTTTAATGCGCGTGCACGTAACGCAATTATATACAGTTTTCCTGGCCAGGTTTCGCCCTCCGAGAGGCCACCATGCATCACGTACGGAAGCCAGCAGGAGCTGTGGTCCAGCATGTAATGATTGTTTATGTTCATGCCGGAATATCAACAATGTAAACCTATGTTTACTACACAATAGTATTGGATGTTTTTTGTTATGATCAAAATAAGTAGAATTAGTTAATCTTCCACCTACACGCATTAAATTGTTATCGTCTAAGAAGACATTTAGACCGATTATTCTTTTCGATTTTACGACTGATCCCTTAATAAGTTCGTTATATTCGTTATGAAATGACTGCCGTTGCGCGAGCCGTGCAAGCATTACAACTGAGGCGTTTACCTCATCAACAGTTAATGAACCAGTTTTGCGATTTTGTTTACTCACACGGATGTTACTCAAGAATCGCAAGAGATAAGCTTCTGTTCGCCTTAACCGATTATATGAAGAAAACCGATTAAAATCGATTAGATTTATTCGATTATCTGAATCATTACATAGCATACTAACAGTGCGAGGTTGGTATACGCCTAATTCATCAGATGAGTTTTCCCGCCACAATATAAGTTGCAGATTGCGCTGATCGTGGTGTACCAGTATTTGTCCGTACATTTTCTCCACGTCGGCAGAAGCTACATACTTGTACTGTCGAAAACGAAGTAAAATCGAAAATATATTATTCTGAAGAGGCGGTCCTATCAATTGTATATCGTTTAGCGACTTGTTTGAAGTAGTAGTGGCACTAGCATCAAATACTACACGTAGTTTTGTTGTTGAACTATTCTCTCTAATAACCCCATGATGAGGGAGAAAATAACATGGCCATACGTATTCTTTTATCAGAGACATGTGTTCTAAACTGATATATTCGCGCATAAAGTCGCTGTACATCTTTTTATATGAAGGTGATCGATTTAACTTATTACGTTCTAATGATAAAAAACGCGATTTGGCCATCTCATATGAGTCACCGAGCGCATCAGGTGATTCCTTTAAAGGGATTCGTACTAAAAACCTACCACTACTATCCCGCTTAGTAGTGTTCACGAAATATTCTTCGCACCTACGTTCCTCTGCGGTAAGGATAGAAGAATCTGAGCGATCAACTTCTTCTAGTTCCCAGAATTTACGCAACTGTGTATCAATGTTCGACATTTGTACAAAATTGCACTGAGTGTTGTTGTTCACGGGTGAGTTATTATTTTTTAAAGGACCGCTAATTAACCAACCTACCTTTGACTTTTGTAGGTATGGCCCGTTAGATAATCGGATTCGATCGTCATCTAACAAATCCCAAAATACGTCTGCACCTATCAGAAGATCTATTTCTGACGGCAAGTTGAAAGTAGGGTCTGCAAGACAGAGATTGTCGGGAACTTTGAGTACGTCACTATTAATGTGCATTGACGGTAGATTTGACGTGATGCTCGGCAAAACGAAACACCTAAGTGTTGTCATAAAATTATTCATTTTTGATCGCATGTTAATGTCGCATAATTTATTCGATTGTGAGACCGACTGTCCCACACCTGATATACGTATAGTGGACTGTATAATTGAAATGTTTAAACGTTTACATAGCTTCTCTGAAATGAAGCAGTTTTGACTACCACTATCCAACAGCGCTCGGGCTGTGTGATATACGTTGTTATTATCCATGACCTCGACTAGGGCAGTGGACAACAACACGTGTGGTGTCATTACGGAAGACGTATGCATATACGAATTTGATGCACACGATACAACCGTCACCGGTTTGTTATCAGCTGACTGTGAATTATGCGCACTCGCCACTGACGACGCCGTTATGGATGTATTGACATAGCTATCGTTATGTAATAAACTATTGTGCTTGTTCTGGCACTGCTTGCACGGCCCGAACATGCACTCAGAAATTGGGTGCCCTGCACGTAAACAGTTACGACACAACTTCTTATCATCGACTAAATTAATTCTTTCTTGAACTGACAAGTTAAGAAATTGATAACATGCATACAACGCATGATTAGCACCGCACATCACACATAGACGTGTTGATCTATTGGATTTACCGTTAGTATTACGCGTGGACACTAAACTATGTGATTGATATACTTGCGCATTTGTATGCTTTTTATTATCAAACGTATTAGTAGGTTTACTATTTTGTGAGGAACGTGAATGATTATTATGAACCATGTCTAACATATCTGCGTGATTTCGTAGGAAGCTCAACAAATCATCCAGCTTCACTTTGCCCTTTTGTGAATCAGAAGAAATCGAGCCTCTATACTTCTCCCACTCGTGCTCCGTAGACGAGTCTAGTTTTGACACTATGATGTAAATGATTAAAGTATCCCACGAGTCAGTGGGTTCGTCTAGGGATTTGAGCGCGCGTATGTTACGTAACACAGCATCGATTAATTTTCTGATTTGCATAGGGGATTCTTTGCTAACTGATTGTGTAGTAAACAAAGCTTTAACGTGATTGTGAATTAAAAGACGATTATTATGGTACCTAAAGTCCAATAATTCCCATGCGTGCGTATAATTATCCGCTGTAAACTCTAATGCACTAATAACCTGGAGAGCTGAACCACTGAGAGAGGACTTTAAGTAATGGAATTTCTGAATGGCGTCTAAATCACTTCGTTTATGAATCATAGACAAATATGAATTTTTGAACTCGAGCCAGTGATCATACGTACCGTCAAATGAGGGGAGTTTTATCTGGGGTAATTTTATAGAAATTGAATTATTTTTATGCGTACGTGAGCACTGAGAATTGTCACTTTCGTCTCTTACTTTACCAACATCAGTTAAACATTTCGCTACAGACATGACAGTGAAATATTCATTTTCAAACGATTCCCTATACTCAAGTTGTTCAAGCAAATCAGCGTCATCAAATAACTGTTCAATCGCGTTTTGAATTTTGTTGAAAGATTTGAGAATGTTAGATACTGATTCCATGCGCAGAACAAGCTCTGCATGTTGCCTATCCGACAGCGTGACATTCTCAAACCTCCCAATGTATTTCCCAAATAAAGTCAAACGCCCTTTGAGGGTTCCCCTTTGCTTCTTGAGATCGCCTAAACTGGATATACCTCCAGCCTCACAGTAATCGTCGTCGCTCATTTTAACGGTTTATGTAGAAACAAAAGCTACTTACGTTTTTCACCACCGACGAAGCGCTGATAGAAAGGCCCGAGGAACGAACTGAAATTCCAAAAAATAATAGTACGGTATTAGCACAAATTGAGAGAAGATGGGGAAAAGGAACGACCGGCCTGCCTGACCGTTGTAGTGTCCGTCCACGTCCGTACGACCGTAGCGTTGCATCCGCTACACCGCCGCCGTCTTCTGTTCTGATTTGATCTGATTTTCCGTATATTATATCCGGCTCGAAGGACCAATGTTTGGGCTCGACGCCGCTTTCGATTTCAGATGTATATAAAAAAAACGAATATTAAAATTTATCGCATAGATCGCATATATATTTTGTTTTACACGTATGACAGATTGACAATTTTTTGACAATTCAAAAGAGATGAAACAAATTAAGAAAAAGAAAATAAGTTTCACTATAAAAAGGTCGTAACACTATATATTATTTCTATGGGTTCATATTTTGACGGAGTAAAGGACGCCTGAATTTTATAGAATTTTATAGGCAAACGATTCGGTCATGATCTTTGAGTACACAGTCCATAATCGGAATGTAATATTTAAAAGGGGTAGTACTGTTAGCAATAGAAAATAGATTAACACACGTCTTAATCAAATCTAAATGAATATATATTAATATTGTTATTATGTGCAGCGGTGCAGCATTAAATATTTACTTATTTAAAACTCAACTGTTACCTACTCAGTATAGAGAGGCTTCTTTGGTCATTGGTATTACATAGCGATAGATTTGATTTATGTCTGTTTCTGCCTTGAAAATGTTGTACTCGCAATGATTACGGTAAGTTACGGTACGTAATTCTAAAGAAACCGGTGCGCAAATGTGGTAACAAGTCTGTTTCCATCACTCCGTTATTGAATCGTATTCTATGTCAGTGATACGCTGATACGTGATCAATATAAATTTATACCTTGGATAAAAGCGTAAGCGGTATAAATATATGAAGAGTCGGGACTAATCGAGAGTACCTAGCTGTTTATAGATTTTTATGCGGCTTTATGGCACGTAACATCATAATTCATAATAAAACATATACGCCCAACGCCACGACGATAGTCAAGCGATAAGATTTCCATGTCTATTCACACCACACTACCGCAACGGCGCAACAGTGATTCCGTGGCTATAGTTTTCCTTTCGTGTAGGATCAATAAAATTATTAGTCGTGACTCGCTTTTAATAATCAATTATGTATAAAGCTAAATTAATAGTGATAATTTCGCTACCTGCATTGATTAATGAATATCTGTCTTATAATGGTCTTACATTGTAAACCCCCGGCTGCGTTGGTTATAGTCGGTTTCTGGGGGCACGGTAGTGCCCCAGCCAAGTCTCGAGCAAAACGGGCACGGCCGTACCATCTTTTCTCGATGCGATTCGCGGCTTAACAACGGTTAACTTTGTTCGTTGTTTAACTATTCAATTGGATGAATAAATACATAGAATAGAAAAGAATAATATAAACTGTGGTCAAGCATACGTGGCCCTTTCAAGAGTGACTAAAAACATTAAAAAAATAATATACCATAGAAAACAATTTTATATTTGCGGTTTGGCAAGAACATTGTGTATGGATTTTGACTGCATTGTTAACTTTGTTCGTTGTTTAAGTATTCAATTGGATGAATAAATACATAGAATAGAAAAGAATAATATAAACTGTGGTCAAGCATACGTGGCCCTTTCAAGAGTGACTAGTTTGGGTGGATTACATTTAATAAATGTGAATTTTAGTAGTATCAAAGCTCAGGAGATAGCAATAGCTGAATATAATCGACTCCGAAGTATATATCGCCCAGACTTGTCTACCTTAGAAGTAACGAAGCCTCAGAAAAGAAACAAAAGAGATAGAGATAGAGAATGGGTTCTAAGCAAAGCAGTAGCTGAAGTCCAAGAAATTATGAGGTCACCTAAAAAAAAAGAAAGAAATACACTTACAAAAAATAAATGAGATCCCAACAAAAACATTAAATGTAAAAAAATGCCAAGTCTCTCAATGTAGTCTTTCCATCGTAAAAAGTTTTGAGATCTCATAGAAGCCAAGTCCTATTCAAATTATTTTGTAGTTATAAATCAACATTTAGTAATTGTATCAATAGTTTTCTGTATTATAATTATAGTGACTTGGCAATGAGCACAAATTAAAAGCTGCTTGCTGCCTGGAATTATATGCAAATGTTACTGACGAGACCTGTGATCAGATTATCCTGCGCAGTTTACTAGTCTTGGATGAGACTGACTGCCGTTGCCGAAATTCGGTTGGGACGACACGGATAAACCAAAAGAAAATTAATTTTGTGATATTAATGTATACGCATGCGGTGTGTGACTTTCAACTCCTCCGAATATGCCGTTTTATTTGTTTCTTCTTGTGGTCATTGCCAAGTCACTATAATTATAATATAAAGAAAACTATTGATACAATTACTAAATGTTGATTTATAACTACAAAATAATTTGAATAGGACTTGGCTTCTATGAGATCTCAAAACTTTTTACGGTGGAAAGACTACATCGAGAGACTTGGCATTTTTTTACATTTAATGTTTTTGTTGGGATTAGGTTTTACTCGAAGTGTAGTCAGAACACATGAAAATCCGGGGAAAACTTATATTAAGCAGGAGCTTAGTACAGTCACATTACTTGTTGATTGGAAAATAAATAAAAACGAAAGTGATTTATAAATAAATAGGTAGTCTCACAGCTTGACATTTCTGGAAAGATAAAATGAATGGGCCATTAGCGCATTGAATAATGATGGTGTATAGCAATGACGAAATAAGTACCTACAGTGTATAATGACGACTAGTACCTTCTGCATTAATTCTGTACCCTTTAGTCTCGATTAAACGTAGTGGATAAATATTCTTTGGTCTCGATCTTAGGCTTACATTCAGAGACGACAGAAACGAGTCTAAGCATGAACTTACGCTTCCATATGTCAATTTTACGAACAAATTTTGACAGATGGAAGCGTAAGTTCACGCTTAGACTCGTTTCTGTCGTCTCTGAATGTAAGCCTTAGATAAGGCTTTCTTCCACCCGTTTTCACCTGGTTTCCACCTATTATGTTTCTGTGGTTCTTTCTAATGTAGGTAGGTAAATCAACATTTTGTGTATAATTCATTTATTTTCATATAATAAAAATGTAATCATCCCTTATGGAAAGAAAAATAATCATTGAAACAACCTAATTTTATTTAGAATGAATTCAATACAATGGAAAAACAGATTATTGGCGATTTTTATTAGTTACGTAATTAATTATTAAAAGATGTTGACAAACTGTGAAGTTTTAACCGTAAAACCGATATTTACCGCTACACCGGTTTATGTCCAACGCTAGCTATATCCGATGATTTGTATAAAATGGCGTCAGCCGAGTTTTTAGAGCAAGCTTTATCCACAAACGTTGATGAGAACGCCGTGAACGCTATTGTGGGCTCATTAGAAAATCAGTTAGTCACATCCGTTCCGTCAGTATCTTCCCATAACAATTACGTGAATCTTATTCCGTCTCAAAATTGTAATATAACTTCAAATGCGGGCTCTATTATAGGTGGACAAAAATACCTCGCGGACCAAATTAATTCCGGTGGTATAGTGAACAGTATTCATTCAAATATTGTTTCAAGTGCGTCTTATAATAATGTGCAAGCATCAACACCATCAACATTCACGTCCCTCTCACTGACTGGCGGTGCTCCTCTTTCAAATGAGACGCTGAAGGTGATATACACACAGGCGCAACATCTGGCTAACCCTCACAACGGTGTCACGCTACCTGCCCAATCGTTGGCGAACGGTTGTATCGCACAGCCGACGCAGAGCCAGTTATTGCACGCGGTGTCCGCGGGCGGCGTGTTATCACAGCAGGGCAACAAAACTATCGCCATGCAGCCTCCTCTCGTCATTAAGCAGGGCAATAATACTGGCCAAGTGGGTATGCAGCCTGGAATGGTGACTGTCCCAATGACTGTGAACTCTAGCATGCCTGCTTCAATACCTAATGTGATGACACTGAACAAGCCTGGAGGGCAGAACGTTGTAGTGACCACACAGAATTTAGGCTCCGCGCAGCCCACTATCATCCCCAATGTCCAAATATTAAATATGCGACCTGGAGCGCCAGCAGTGGCTGCTCAGAAGTCAGTTGCAACAGTATCACCCAGAGTGGTGATTGGTACGCCTCAAGTTGTTGGTACGAGAGCGAATGCTCCAGTAAGTCTGAGTCTGTTAACTTGTGCAGACATTTTGCTCAGTATCTTCACATTTTAATAACCAAGTTGATTCAGTAACTCTTGTACAGACATTTTGAGGCTGACGGAACACGCTTGTGAATGTGGGGTGTGAAGCTGACTTCACCTCCTTTAATCCTCTTTATTCTCATTCTTGTGTAGAACTTAACCGCAGTAACTGTAAGTACGATCAAATATTTAATATTGTTCTCTACAATGTGTCACAGAGTATAGACACGTCTGCAATACCAGGTTTGTTTATATGTCTGTTGCAATGTTCTGTCAGTCTCAACTTGCACTATTAATGTCACTGTTCTGTACAAACACACGCTTTGTATACACTATGGCTATAAAGCAACACTATTCATGGCAGTATGGGCTTTGACCATAGCATACCTTACTGGCAGTTATCATCTCAAATCTAAATGGTTAGCGACCTCAATAATGATCATATAATTATGAGCCTGTACAGTGCTTTGCTGGTCATTGTATCATTACCCTACCATTGAACACTTCACTATAAAGTTGAGCTAGTTAGTACACACAATAATATTATCATTTTACATTTTACAATAATACACATAATTCTTCTCTCATTAATTTCATGTTGCATGTATCTCAATCATATAAATGTTTGCAAGTTGACTCGATGTATTCAGCTTTACTGCAAAATCAATTAAAAGTAATATCTCTGCAACTGTACACAGCTAGCTGTGTTTAGCTATTTGATAATAAACTCACTATAGTTTATTTCAACATATTAGATACTTGTACTTTTGCAGAGAGACCAATTTAATGATGTTGCAGTATGAGCAAATATAACTCTCAAGCTTGGGATTACTAAATTAATAATCTTTCCAAATTTCTTAAAATTTCAGTGTAAATACAATCATTGGCTCTAAAATTTTATCAGTTGAGGTGCTTCAAGCGCCTATCTACCTACATTTAGGACATAACATAAACTCAAGCGAGTATGTTAGATACTGAAGTAATATTGCATTGATATTAAATACCCAGTTTTCCAGTAGCTCTCTGACTTACCACCACTTCACCTGTGATGAGAGAACAGTGGAATGTTGGGTTGTAATGCTTGTTTCTACAAAAGAAAACTAAATGTACAATACAAAATTCGGCAATGTAATTATCTGTGCTAAATGGGCTTTACATAAATATATGTATTGAAGTGGTAAACACGAGCTTCCACCATGCTAACCCCATAACTCCAGTGATTCCCACACTCGTGTATTTATTATATAGTATATGTTCTAGATGTTCATGTTGCACAAACATATATGTTTACAACTAAATCCCACTACTGTGTTATATTATTCTAACAAATGACCTGCTTTAGAATCATACTCGGATCTTATTTATTGGAAAGTAAAACCCATATTTTTATATTTAATCAAAGAAACTTGAACTATCTTGGGTGAGTTCAATGAAATTGAAACTAGGCGTTCATTTTTAGATAACGCTGCAAACTCTGCAGAGCCTTCAACCGGGGCAGCAGGGTCATTTGTTGTTAAAGACTGAGAATGGTCAATACCAGCTGCTGAGGGTGGGCCCCGCGCCCGCGGCCAGCACTCTCACGGCGCCGCAGGCGCAGACTATCCGGCTGTCGACCGTGCCGGCAGTAAGTAGGCACAGCCACTCCGCTACTCACCCCGCGCTCTCATAGAAATTGGACAATGTTCAGCACTCACTGGTCACCTCCTCACAGAGGAGTCGTGTATGACTTCGTTTGTCCAATTTCAGTCTCAATCATGCATGTAAAATATGGTGGAGGTGCATGTTCTAAGGTACTTAACAAGGTAAGAATCTAATCGGAATTTCGTCATGATTGTGTATAATCGAGTACTAATTACCTATGTATGAACTGTTTAGTTCTAGTGTTAGGCGCAAACATGACGGCCGGTCGGAGAGCGGGACTGACATGACCGACCCGCGGCTGTCATTCGCTCGCTTGCGTCATTTGCTGCGGTCATTACTTTTATAATGCTTTTATTTCGAATGTGTTTTCGATAGCTCCAACTTTGCTACGTTGACCTTAAGTCTGAATAATTTGCATCATCTTTAAAATAATCATTTATATAAATTGCAGATCTTTAGCCATAAGATAGTAAAATAATTTTGCGTTACGAATCCTAAATAAAATGTTTTGCGCCAAACATTAAAACATCCTGAATATATCCCTACCTACCCTGCTACTGCTTGAGAATGTACGCTTAGCGCATTCGTGACGGCTTGCGGCATGCGTAGTTTTGTGTCGTTGTAGCGTATTAAGTGTGCGGCCTCTATTCACGCAGCACCCGGGCGTGGCGACAGTGTCGACGAGCGTGGCGGCGCCGAACCCACTAGCCGGCCAAATGCCCGCGCCGCCGGTGGCAGCACCCGTGGTCGCCAGCGCACCCAGTGTCGTGCCTGCCACGCCTCCGGCACAACCACCCAGTGGTCCCACGCATATTGTAAGTCTATTAGTGGCACACTTATTTAAACTCCATTTTATTTCAACTAGGCCTTTGTAGGCACTTTTAAAACGTTGTGATTCTAGGTGCATGGTTCCAAAAGTGGGTTCTATGAAGAAGATACCGGCAAGAAATCCCAATGGTTACTCTTTTAAAGTAATACATAATGTCAACTAACATCAAAACTGCTGATCGACTGCACTACAACTGCTAAGTCATAGTGCGATTCCGATTCGCTCCGACTGCATATTATTGTACGTGTGATGATGAGGCCCTGCATCTAATTGTCGAGTCAGTACGAGGAGACGTTCATTTGCGTATTAGCTGCCGTGAGACCGTAACGACGATGACGGTGAAGAACCCTCAACTGGCGTTGGTCGGTTGTTCTCTAAACATTTTTGTTCCGCCATACCCATCGCTCGTGTGAAGAGCTAGTATTCGAGCCCACGCAGACTTCAGACTAAACGGTGTCGGCCGACAGTTGACCGATTTTATTTTTATATTATGAAAATCGAGGCTGTTTAATGTACACATTCTACTGATAAATTATATCTCTGGGCACATTTAGCAGTACAACTAAATTATCGGCCGACTAAAAATCGGCGGCCTGCAATAGTCTTACAGTAAGACTATGGATAGCAAACTTTGAAACAGACAAACAAAGCAGTAAGACTTGCTGGTTTGTTTATTTAACAATTTATGTACACACAGAAAGAAGAATAATTACAATTAAATAGGAAAGATGACACAAAGGTACTGCTTATTTCTAAAGAAATCTCTTCCAGCAGACCTGCGAGAGGAGAGTTTGTTTGTCTGTTTCAAAGCTTGTGTTATCAAAATCGTTACATCCAGAGGTACTCGGGTGGCTACGCGATTTCGACCAATGCGAACCGAATATAAAGTTTGTCGAATCGGATGTCAAGTCATTAATTTTGCCTCGGCCTAATCAGTGCTCGTGTGGATGCAATATTTATTATTTTACGAATGATATGATCAGGCTAACGAAACCATATCGTTACGGGGTTACAGGGGAACGCCGTGTAGACGTGAAGAAGATAGTGAAGTCTATGGAGATAACATCGATTCTGCATGTAAATTAAATTTTAATACTCGTAGTATAACATCGATATTTATATTATGATAATGTATTTCACTTTTATATGCATTAGTAATATTCAATAATAAATTTAGCATAGTCTGATCTCAATTGAAACAACTACGCTACGTTCGCGTGTGTTTGTTTTTCAACTACGCGTGAGTGCGTTTATTCAGTTCACTGAATATCGCTGGGGTAATTTGGATTTATCGCCTTTTTACATCGACAGACAACTATTTAAATGAGCGCTGATGTGTTTTATGTAACTCTGTTACTATTTAAATATGGAAATAACAACCACAGCGGAATTTAAGCGATCTTATTTTTAAAACTCTTTTCCTTAAGTTACGAATGACTTTATGCGATATAGTTTGTGGTGCACATCGTTTGATGCATCGGATGATCGTCAAATAGGTGCAACAGAGTCAGTTTCTGGTAGTACTGAAAAAGGATTGCCGTGGGAAGTTACGTTATGGGAAGAAAGTTCGCCCGGATTTGTTAGATTTTTTATGCTTTGCGACTAGATCTCACAAAACGTCTGTCGTCTGCGTTAGGCCTTAGCAATATCGCTATATTCCATGTTGTATTGAAATAAACGTGCATTTAGACGGTAATTAGTTCGCTAGCAAATCGTCGACGTATTCTTCGAACCGCGCTCCGATCGAACTATGTCGCGCGCTGCAAACCGGTTGCGATAAATCTTATCTTACTAATATTAAAATTAATGTGAAAGTTTTTGAACATGTTTGCATGTTTCTTATATTACTAAATCACGCATAAACGGACGAAGATTTGGATGAATGATGAATGAATTTGGGATACGGATTAAATCAAATAACTTTTAATCCAAGTGCATGGTAGTTCCCGAGAATTAGAGTGAAACCGCGGGTAACAGGTAGTGCGTAATAAAAATGACTACATTTTTAAACGTGGGTACAGCACGATAATCGATATACACGATAGTCAATCACTCGAGGTACTACACTTCGGACTGCACGCCTTTCGAACGCGCAAGGGAACGGGGATCGCGCCACGGTGCGGCGTTACGTGCGTTCCAAACCGTACGTGTACGCTTCTTTGTAACAATGCGACTCGATTAGACATCGAGCTTCAAAATATGTGACAGTAGGTCCGGGATAGTAATTTCTTTTACTACCGATTATTTACCGAAGAACTAGGAACAATCCTGAATGTCAACTTCACTCGTACATTTAAGCAAAACTTTGAAATGTTATTTTTTTCAACAGAAACCATCTGATAATACGAAAGAGAAATGTCGAAATTTCTTAGCGAATCTGTTGGATCTCTCAAGCAAGGAACCTCCATCCGTAGAAATGAATGTGAGGAACCTCATTCAAGAGCTGATCGACGCGCAGGTTGAGCCTGAAGAATTCTGTGACAGGCTGGAAAGACTACTCAACGCTAGTCCGCAACCATGCCTCATTGGGTTTTTGAAGGTTTGTTGAATATTCTGTACCAAACCCTACTCTATACTCAGTCTAAAACTGGACATAACATAGGGTTCTCCACAGAAGAGGTTTTATTTGTAATTTTTACTCCGTGCAGAAAAGTCTACCACTGCTGCGTCAGTCACTGGTGACCAAGGAGCTGGTGATCGAAGGCATCAACCCTCCTGCGCCTCACATTGCCTTTTCCACCATACCTGCACCCACCCAACCTGTCATCGCTACGTCCAACGTGCAAATGGTATGTATCTCATACGCTGCATCATTCTGGTTATATAGTGTACTGTGGCGTCTGTGGCATTTGCGACCTTAGGGTTAAGGAACGATGTCGGTGATGAAAAGGAGCCTCTACTAACATAACAATAGTATCTCCAACGTTTCCAGCAGTAGGAGGTCTAAATCCCTCTTGAGTCTGTGCATACTTGCACTCGGTGCATCGCGTTCATTATTTAAAGTGGTCCTTTCTGGAACATTTATAGAAATATTTCATGGTTCGATTGTTGCTCTATAACTAACCACACACAATTTGTGATTGTAATAAAAAAATACATTTACAAAAAGTGATACCAAAAGTATGTTTGGTTATAAATTATGATAGTTTTATTATTTGTATTCAAAATGATGCCGTAACGTGCAGGTTAAGGTTCTGCCTCCAACAGCACGGTATAACAGGGCAAATATTATTCACATTGAGTGTGGTAACTATCTATCACACTATGGTGACATTTGTAACTTTATTGCAATCTGGACCACGCTTTAGTCTTGTCAAATTTTCAGTTTTTGTATCAATTAAAATGATGATTTGGTATGCAAAGTTTGTTTATGTATTTATTTTAATTTTATACAATGTGCATCAGAATTGGGGGTCATTTTTAAGGGTCTGGATCAGACCATCAAACCGAATCACTTTCTCTATGGGACCAACATCGTAATAGCTAATAAATTATCAGCTGTCCCATACATTTGGGTCGAGTGTTGTATGGGACAGCTGATAAATTTTTTCGCGATTACGATATTGGTCCCATAGAGAAAGTGGTTCGGTTTGATGGTCTGATCAATACCCTTTAAATATGACCACACATTTCTGATACGTGCTGTAGATTACACAATTTAAAAAAAAATAAAAAAATTCCAAGCTGTAGTTAATTTTTAATAAATTTTCAACCATTTGTGACGATACAAAGTTTGTGTTTAGACGACGTGATCTACATGCTTATGCTCTAGTCATGTTCACAGCTCCTGTAATTAAGTTACACGTTTATTATCGTATGTCGATTCGGCAAATATTAACCGACAATTAGAGTGAGATTCGAATCGAGATGTTCTTATAGAATAGCTCCCCAGATTCTGAAGAGACCGATATCGACCGATGATGTAGAAGAAAATCAGTAGTTAAGTTTTACTTTAGCTTTTACTTTCGATGTTGAAATTGGCCGTTAGTCGGGAATAGAGCTTATAATCAATAAAATAAAAATTTAAAAAAATTACCAGAATATATCTTAACGTACCGATATAATGTTTCGGAGGTTTGGTGAGCAGAGCTGTAGTGTGATAAAAATAGCAGAAAGATCAAAATAGTCTTGATAAGATTAATTATTGACATATTTTATTAAATAAAAAATTGCAGCATTTATTTTATTTTAGAGTTAGAAAGCTCATGCTTATTTGTAAAAATTTTTTTCATACAAAGATTACTTTCATATGAAACTAGGACTAACATTTTGTTCAGGTTATTGGTTTTCTTTTTGTTTGTGGTTCGTTATTTCTAGTCTTCAACTTTTATTTCTATGCAACACGTGTATCACAGTGATATATGAACAATATTTATTTTTATTAAAGGACGCCTTCTGATTTCAACCCATCTTTTACGCTATTTATAATATATGGAATCATTTGTTACAAAATAACACATGTATTACCATATAAAAATATTTGAGGAAAATAGTTATTTGTTATACAAGAGTGCAAAGTTGCTTTTTAACCGCGTGTTCAATTTTGATGACCGAGCAAGCGAAGGATTCTAAAATTGAATCACGAGCGCAGCGAGTGATTCAAAATTAGAATCCTGAGCGTTAGCGAGGGAATCAAAAGAGCACGAGGTGAAAAATCTTTGCACTCGAGTGCAACACGTAACTTTTCATTCCACCTCAGCGAGGAAATGACTAAATGCAAAAAAAAAAACGTTTAATTCACAAACTTAGTGCACACGATGTTCTAAATTCAATTTACTTTATCCTCTAGAGAATAAAAACGGCTTTTCCACTCAGATATTGAAGATTAAAAATACTCTTTCCGAGATGGTGGGATGAAAATTTACTTTATCCTCTAGAGAATAAAAACGG
Source organism: Allophyes oxyacanthae (assembly GCA_932294325.1). NCBI lineage: Eukaryota > Metazoa > Arthropoda > Insecta > Lepidoptera > Noctuidae > Allophyes > Allophyes oxyacanthae. The sequence goes on from OW028609.1 coordinate 650,236, forward strand.
CTTTTCCACTCAGATATTGAAGATTAAAAATACTCTTTCCGAGATGGTGGGATGAAAAATATTTATCTTTATTTTAATGCTTTTGTAAGTCAATATACGACATGGGTCAGATATCTATGAGAAAACCGAGGTGTCCTTTTAACACTACTGCACAGCAACTCACTCTACTTGCTATGGTCGCGTATGCTAACCCTCCGTGCTGCCCCTGTGACACTGATTGGACTTAATTATAGAATTTGTATGAAGTTCAAAATCAAATCAAATCAACTTATTTGCATAAAATGCGGTATAAAAGATGGTACATTATAAGTTGGGTTCTCTAGAAACATTAAATTTGACGCTCATTAAAGGATATTTTTTTATGTAGTGCGCAAAATTTGCAGAGTGATTCAGTGTCCGTTCCCAAATGCAATACTAAAATACAATCCAAATCAAAGTAAAAATTAGTTTTTGTAGGGCCTGCGCTAGTAAATTATGCGTGTATACTAAGTCGAATTTTCGTTTAGTTTTAAAATGTATCCCAATACTGTGGTTGCTTTTAGGAATAGAGACTGAATCACTCTATAGATTATGCGCACTATATAAAAATGTATCCTGTAGGTATAGCTATGAAAATTTAATCACATCCTCATTTACGAAGTAGGGGTCGTTGTTGTGCCAAACTTGGGCAGATACTGAAATAATATGAACACAATACTACATTAATTTAATTTTGTGTTCCATTATTTTGCTTCGTTTATTTGAAATATCTTTTTTTGACTGTTACTTGATATACATGAGAAAGTACGTGCGTCACTGTACAATATATTCAGTGCAGCTTGACACAAAATGAAAGTTTCACCAGTGTTGGATTTATTAGTTACGTTTCATTTTTCACACTAACAATTTCTGGGTGGATCATGGTGAAGAGACTGTCAATGTTGCTTGTACATACATATAAATGTTGTATCTGTGGCAGTCCGTGTTGACTAATCGGTTGTTTGGGTGGTGTTGGCTCAGCCGCGCGACGAGGATAGCTCGAGCCCCACCCTGACGCCCCTCCTGCCGCCGGTGTTACCTCTAACACTGGCGAGCCCCCAAGTGCCCTCCACAAAGTCAGTTAACGTTGTATCTGCGCCGCCTTCTACGTCAGCGCAGGTTTGTTCCTCTTAACATAAAGGGCTGCCATCGGCCACCTCTTATTACCACACTTTGGAATTAAAGCCAGCATTAGCAGTTAGTGACCATGTGTGAGTTATTCAAAATTAAGTAAACAGAACAAATATGTGTGAAGTTTTCTAAATTCTTCGGCCATAGTTTAATCTACCCAGGCGCGGATACAGAGGGGGGCATTGGGTACAATTGCCCTTTACTCCGACCAAAGACATAATTAAGACACTTCAAAATTATGCTTGTTTTTTTCTCCATACAAAAAACAAGTAACGGAACGTTATCCGGTTTCCGTAATTAGTCAAATACAAGTATTACATGAATAACAAATAAAAGCTTATCAAATTTTTTTGCCCCCCCCCCAACGTAATCCTGTATCCGCGCCTGAACCTGCGTATGTATAATCTAGATGCTTTTTTTATAAGGCTCCCTTCGTCTTACATGACGTGACGACGAGACTTGCATATTTAGTAGAGATGGCAGCCCTGCGCAGTATGTGTCCCATGCTTCGTGTCTTCGTTCCTAAATTGCGTTAGTTCCACATCGTTTGTTCCCAGCTTAACACTTGGATGGATTTTTTTTCTATATAATCATATTGAATAGTCTTAACGTATACCTATGTGTAAATATTGTAAATAATAAAGCATCGTTAGGCCATTGTGATGTTTATATCGTTTTTTTTATATTAAACGCACCCGAAGTACATAGATAATTCAAAGAAATAAAAACAGTAATTTCTCACAACTGTACTGTTACTTTTACTATTCAACTTTAATAACATTGAATTGGTGTCAAAGGCTCTCTACACGTCTCGATTTGAAAGTCAAATAGTCCGAGAGTTATCGAATTGTAGGTCAGTTATAATTGAGATAATTCCACTGAGAGAACCGTTAAATATTTATTAAACATTTTAAATGCAGAACTTATGAATTATTGCAATGGTTTTCAGCACTTTGAATAATCATAGACAATGGTAATTTAATCACATAATTCCCTCAAAGTAACAGAGAATATTATATTTCAGACTCCTAAAACAAAATATAATATTAAATTTTCATGATACATTCGTATGAAAAGTTAATAACCTAATCGTCAAAAACCCCCGACTGCAACTTGAAAAAGAGCTGTAACTTTTGAACGGCTGAATAGATTTTTATGAAACATGGTTAAGATGATTCCCGAGTAAACTAGCTTTCTGTTAAAAAATGTATTGAACTCGATCCATCCGTTTTAGAGCTACGATGCCACAGACAGATACACAGATCCACAGATACACAGATTTACACTACAAACTTATAACACCTCTCCTTTTTGTCGGGGGTAAAAAATAACATCGTTTAAAAATTGTAACAAACGTTCGTGTTTAAAAGTTACATAGCGTCGTGTAGATGCCTATCATAGCATCATAGATTACGAAGTACAAGGCCAAGACTAGCAGTAGCCTATCGAGTTAGAGGCGTGTAGAAGGCCCTTAAGTATTTCGTTATCAGTTTGCGACTTCATACTTGCAATAAAACCCTATCGAAATAGGTTATTTCCATCACATGAACCTACTTTTCAATGTAATAATGCATGAGTAAATTGTTCTAACTTGCATGACTGTTTCAAGAAAGTATGACATAAGATAAGAGTTACAATAGTATAGAATGAAAAAGAAGCTGTATATTATGTAATGTAACAAAAGGTAGTCTTTTTCTAGACTCCATGTTACTGTTCTCTTGTGTCGACTTGTGACTTGATGTATGTTAATATATTTTTGTTCAATATTTATCCTTTCGCCACTCCAGCACTGTCCTATTTAAGTAGATATCTTGAATGCAGTTCGGAGGTAATCTTCGATGTTCTCAACACTGTTTGGATACGGACATACCTACTCAACTTACCTGTAACTTATATATTCAATTGTTTCTTCGAAATACTTGAAGAAGTAAAGTTAAAATTATTTGCGTGTAGTTGGCTGTGCGTATCTAAACAGATCGGCTGTAACTGCATTATATGTCTGACCACGTTTTGTTCGATCAGAAGCCGCCACAGAAGAGCGGCAGCACCATCGCCGTGCTGCAGAACATTCCCTTGCACACGAAGATCAATGTGAACAAAGTGAGCAGCGGCAAGGCGATGACCGTCAACAGTAAAGCCAACTTCCCGCGCTCCTCCACCTCTGCAGCTCTCTCCACCGTCCTCACCCCTGGCAAGTCCCTGCTCAGAGAGAAAGAGAAGAAGTCTTCTGGCCAGTTCTCGCAGGCGTTTGGGGATGACAAGATGGCGGGCGATGATGACATCAACGATGTAGCTGCCATGGGAGGCGTGAACTTGGCTGAGGAGTCGCAGAGGATCCTCGGCTCTACTGAAATGATAGGGACGCAGATCAGGTGCAGTCTTTTGTCTATGCTAAAATATGAGTGAATACAGACTAAATGTATTCCAACTGCGAAATGTAGTTTGAATGTATGTCGACTCGTTACTTGTGGCAAATCTAACTTTTGTTATTCAAAGTTAGATTCTGTAGGAAACGCTTGACAGCGATAATAATTTTAAAATCCACTTTCTCATAAATGTTGGGTATATAACACCTATCTTCTAATGCTAGTCCGTTTCCAGGTCCTGCAAGGAGGAATACTTGGTGCCAATGAGCATGATGCAAGCCCGCGTCAAGAGCATAACTTCGAAGCATGGCATGGAGGAATCCTCGGTGGAAGTGTCTGCCCTCATCTGCCACGCAATGCAGGAGCGGGTCAAGAACCTGGTGGAAAAGCTGGCTGTGATCGCGCAGCACAGGATCGATCTCATTATCAAGGTAAGGAAGACTATTTATCTTTGACGCTTGGCGATCATACCGCTTAGCAAAAATATAGAAAAAAATATATACAAAATTTTCTCATTTTCCGACAGTAGAAAAGCCATGACACAAAATATTATAAATTCTTTTGGAGCCAATCAGATGACGTATGAGGTTTCCGTTTCACAGACATTCCATTAAAAAGTGTTGGACATCTTCGACTACTCGGCAATCAACACAATTTGATGATTAAACCTTTATCATAGAAAATGCGAACTTCCTCAAGCCGCAATGTTGATCACTCGAAGGATTGCAGATCTTAAAGCGATGAAGCCATTTTCCCATATGACATGGTGTATGATTCCAAAATAAGCGGTGGTAAAAAGAAAGTGACATCATTATCTGACGCCCACTGTACCTTACAAGGTCGAGTACTGCGCCGTTAAACTCTCGTCCTACACGATGTAGTATTTTTAACACGATCAATAAACCGGAAATATAATTAAAAGAGTTCGTCTATTGTTGTTATTTGCCTCTGACGCACTAACAAATGTTCCGTGGGCGAGGAGTCGCCATTATAATGTCATTTTTTATCAAAGGTGATGAAAGCGATGATATGATATGACATAAAAAAAACAAAAGTTTACAGATTCGGTGATGATTGTGTTGTTCTATCGTCATCATTAGGCTTATCAATCTTTATTGCACATATAATAAAAAAAACTAATAATGTCTCAATATTGTTGATATAATTAAAATCAAACAGATTATAATTATGACTAGTGGCGACATGACTGAGATGCGAGGTGCTGCAGCAGGGCTAGTACGGCAAACAAAGGGAGAGAGAAGATCAAAGAATAAACTATCTTTACTATTTTCTCAAGATTCATCTTGTCTTCTATCAAGGAGACAAGAGGTGGAGGAAATGGGTTTGTTCACCCGTCGCGCTGCATTTTGCTCAACAATGGGACAGGCTAATTAATAAAAGACAGGAAAAAAGTATAAATGACTATCGGTGGTGTATCACTGTAGTATTCAGGCTTACTGTACAGGTAACCATAGACGGCACGGATGGTTCGATTTCCGCACGGGACAAATATTTGTATGGCCTATAGATAGTTGTTAAGGGTGTTTGTGTATGTTTGTAAACCCATCCATGATACGGATAATTCCGAGTATGTGGAAAAAATAATAACAGTGACCTTGTACATTGGACACGTGTAGTAGTAATTAGATGGAAAACATTATTTACAGACCATAATCTAATAGATTGACGCAGGGGCTGAGTGATTAAATTCTTTTATGAGCTTAGGTTAGAACCTCGCACAGAACGAAAGCTCTTTAGAAATAAACACTACCTTTGTATATGGATTATTTATATTTTATTTGTATATTTACTAGCTAGCGCCAGCATTTCCTATCTGGGCCCTAATAGAAGTAATTCGGTTATTTGCCAGTTATTAAGTGTCATTCTATAGATTTTGACTACTATTACTTACGCAATAGAAGTCAAAATAGGTTGAACGACATTGTAAAAACCAACAATTACGACACGATTCTGACTCGATTGAAATAGCATAATTAGGGCCCTGACTAGTAAACGACGCCCCAACTAAATAAAGCGGTACCTAATGTACGTCCTGTAATAAACACAATTATTTATTGCATAATCTGGTTTTTTGTTGTATATTTTTATCTGAATTTTATAGTCATAACTCAATATAATGTTAGACGTTCTTTTTTTTAAAGTATCGTTTTATTAAATTGGGGTGTCAATAATCACTACATAGTATAAAACGAAGTCGCTTCCCGCTGTCTGTCCCTATATATGCTTAGATCTTTAAAACTACGCAACGGATTTTGATGCGGTTTTTTTTAATAGATAGAGTGATTCAAGAGGAATGTTTATATCTATAATACTTTCATATTTAATGTAAGGATAGTAGAGAAACTGCATCTGTGCGAAGCCCCTCCGACGGGTCGCTAGTTTATAATTAAAAATAAATCCAGCCCATTACTGTCCCAATGCTGGGCACAGTCCTCTTCTCAAAATGAGAGCGGTTAGTCCTTAATCCACCACGCTGGCCTGGCGCGGGTTGGCGGACTACACACACTGTCGAGAACTTTATGATGCCCTCAGATATGCAGGTTTCCTCACGATGTTTTCCTTCACCGTTAATGCAAGTGATACTCAAATTCTGATCCGCACATAATTCGAAAAGTCAGAGGTGCGGGCCGGGATCGATCTCAGACCTTCCTGTATCATAAAATATAGCTTAAATTAGTATTTTCCGGATTTGAATTGCAAGCGTGATCCCGAGTGAGAGGTTCTAGGTTAAATTCTTTATTGCTGCTATTTAACACAGGCTTAGCGAATCTATCCACCATACTATGATAAGAAACTTGATTGCGAAATTAAACGTTAATAATAACATGTTCTACATGCTACTGACTTATTTGCTAATATTGCATGAATAATAAGCCGAGCCAGTCTGCTAAGCGAGAATGGGCCTTGATGGAAGCGTCGATATTCTGGTGCAAAGAGAAAAAATATATAGAACCATCTGGTAGCTAGATAGATGTACTCGTACTTATCACTCATCAGTTCATCATCAAGAGAGTCTATTCCTAACGTTATAATTACCTAAACATAAAAACAATAATACGTATTCTCTGCAGAATGACAACCGTTACGAGGTGACCCAAGATGTGAAAGGCCAGCTGAAGTTCTTGGAAGAACTGGACCGCGTTGACAAGAAGCGACGCGAGGACTCTGAGAGGGAGATGCTTCTACGAGCTGCCAAGTCTCGGTCCAAGAACGAGGACCCGGAGCAAGCCAAACTGAAGGCGAAGGCCAAGGAAATGCAGCGAGCTGAACTGGAGGAGCTTCGGCAGCGCGAGGCCAACCTGACGGCGCTGCAGGCCATCGGCCCCAGGAAGAAGGCCCGGATGGAGGGCCCCGGCTGCTCCGGAGACACTATCTCTAACACATCAAATAACAGCTGCAGCTCTAGTGGAGTGGTACGTATTTTCCACACTTCTTGTGTGTTAGCAGTACGATTACGCAAAACGAGTCTTGTTGAAACAGGTTGCAAGTAAAATGCATTTTAATAAAATTGCATAGTTATGTAAATATCTTTTAAAGAGAAAATAGTAAACTCAATTATGTAGGAATAATAAAAGGTGGAGGTAATATCATAACTACATCCTTCCATATCTTAGTCCATTCCTTCGCATCAATTATTATGGTATATTTTAACTGAAAATTGTTATAAGTCCGCTACTTCTTATTATTAAGCGGAAGAGAGCGGCAAAGTATCATCATTGAAATTGTAATTATAGAATTTATATGTAGCTGTTGCTTATTACACTAAAATATTGAACTTGCTAGGGACAGGCGCCAGCGTCACGAATAACTACAGATGGCGACTATTTAGGACCCAACTAACCGCTGCTGTGGACTACAATAGACTAGGAATATAATATAATAATAAATGTTTCCGTTCCCACAACAGACTGGACGCAGTCAGATGGCGCTGCGCACGCGACTGAAGCGCATCAACCTGCGCGACATGATCTTCCTCTTGGAGCAGGACCGCGATACCGCGCACTCGTTACTACTCTTCAAGACGTACTTTAAGTGAGAAAAGACTCCGCCGCGTGAATACGACGCCGTCAGCCTCAGCTGCGGCGCCGTCGCGCGCGGTGCGTCGGATTCCGACGATGAGTGAATGTGACATGCCATGTCTAAATATACTGCTCAAAAAATGGTTTACCACTGATAAATTAATGTCCTTCAGTGGCGAAGAGTGCATACAATCCGATTCCCATCGGCTTCCCTTTAGGAATTGGGTAGTGCATAGACCACCGTAATATTATATTATTTACTCATCCAACTGACAAAAAAAAGGCTTGTTATTCAGTTAGGTCGAGCTCTTCCAGACATGACTATATATAGATTATGACTATTTATAGATTATGACTATATATAGATTACAAGAGACGGTATGGATTTTTGTCTTGCAGCATTAATTGCAGCAATTTTTAAACGGCATTTTTGGGACGGCTTCCCCTTTAAAAACTGTCAACCTTCGCCACTGATGTCCTTTGCAATTCAGTTATCGTTAAGCTTGACAATAATTAATTAAAAGACGCGCAAACGACAGAACTTTAAAATGGTAAACCAGTTTTTTGGTTTAGTACCTATATAGACATACTGTGGAATGACTCTGTACTGTACTATAGGTCTATTCGAATGTTGGTTATAAGCTTTTTTGTTAACAGTATACTATTGTTCTTGTTTACATTAATGTTATAGAGTTTGTTTATTTATATTAACTCATTTCAGTTAAAATATCTGACCCGCGCAAGTTTCTGTTTGACTGAATGGGAATTAGGAAAAAAGATAACTGCAGTGCTAACTTGTTCAGACGACATATAATATTATTATGACATTAAATCGAAGGGTGTAAACAGTTAACAGAAGCACACAATTTGGTACAGTGAGCGACGGATACACTGGGAGGGCTAAGGTGTCCCAATAAATTGATAAATCTATAACTAATTTCGTCTCACTAGATGTCTCCTTCTTACAAAAAACATGAGTAAAGAGTGGTAGATGGTCATCTTAAATTAGTCCACTCGCTTGTTATCAACGTGACTGTAGTGGCCATCGCCGTAGGTCGCGTCTATTTTCTCATAAACGACAAGGGCATAGACTAATCTGAAAGTTCTGTCTTCTGTCCTTTTACAATTATGCTTGTAAGAAGAGTACGATCGGGGCCATTGTATGCCAGCGAAATTTGCTTGTCAGAATGAATTGGAACTATATTAGTCAATATTATGAACAGTAAGCCGAGGATGAGTACCTATGTAAGATGTTTCGGGCCACATGGACACCTCAGTCCAGGGAATCTAACGCTGACTGCATTGTTCACAGCCCACAGTGACGGTATTAGGTCGCGTATTTCAAACGAGCCTATCGCAAACTTTAGCTGCACTATACAGGGTGCCACAAATGTTATCACATTAAAAGTATCACGTTCTGTGACTACACAAAAAACAATTCAATTCCCATCTGTAGTGTAGCCACAGGAACTACATAAAATTTCATAATTTTACCCTTATCACGATCTTTAGGCAAAGTTTGTAAAGTCTCCAACCTATTCTAACCAAAATTATTTTTATTTACACGTGTAGAACAGATAAATGTGACATACATTTTTACTTCGATGTTCCTTCACCTAGTCGAACGATAGTATAGTGAAATATGATGCAAAAAAAAACTTGCGTAAATCACAGATTTTTGTACGGCTACAGAACATGATACCAAATAAGTGGTTTCATTTAATGTGATAACATTTGCAGCACCCTGTATAATATAATATGATATTTACTATAATATTCATCACATTTTACAATTTTCTATACTTCAGAAAGCAACCAGTACTTAATGTATTCACACCAATATCCAGTTTATGTGTACAATGATATCCTGTTACATGAGATACGTTACATTACTGCTGTTATCTTTTTATTGCTTTTTTTGTTACCAAAGTTAGTTAAAAGGCTTGTTTATTAGCCAAAGTTGACATTCCCGTACATCGACAATTGTTTGTTATGACGTACATGATATATTTTGTAAAAAATAGACTATACAACATGTCACAATATTTAACGATAAGCGGGCACCAGAGGGTTGACATGCTCATGAAAATTCGAGAAAAAAAATGAGTCAATTTTTAAGGAACTACATAAAAAAATTAAATCCTTCGAAAATTGACACCCATGATGTTTCAAATATTTCTGAATTTCTTTTTGTACCGGGAACCCTTAGGTTGTAGGTTGTTACAGTGGATAGCAGTGCTACTTAAGCACTGCTATCCACTGTAACCCTTAAAAATTCCAGAATACCTGTAGATTGGACTAAAAATCAATCAAAATTATTTTTCACCCAAAAATTTTGAAAGATATTTACTTTCGGTCAACTTTTCTCGAGTAGTCATGAGCAGGTCAACCTTCTGGTGCCCGCTTGTCGTTGAATTTTGGGACATGTTGTATATATTATCTATTTGTTTGAATAAGCTTATATTACTATATCCTACTTATTTGTTAATAAAAGTATATAATTGTAATAGCAAATTATACGTTGTTTGCGGAGCTCGTGGCTATTTATATCGCTGAATCAGCGAGGATAATCTGCGCTAGCCGCGGTCAGTCCTCGGCTGGCTGACCGATCCTTACACAGCGTGAGTCGTGACCACTCCATGCCACGTAGAGTCGGTCCAGACTGTCATACTAATACGTGTGATAGTCGTGTCGGGCGGCAGGTCGAAACTTCAAACTATTTGTCTAGCAATAGGGTATTGGAATCTCCCACTAAGTGGGTTGCGGAGATGAGATGGCAGTCGCTCCGCGTAAAACATTGGTATCAGCTGCGCCTGGTTACACTAACGACCCCTAACATAGTTGGGAAAAGGCTTGGTTGATAAATATTATAATTATATTTCGTTAGAGCGCTTATGAATGTAAGTCTTATAATGTAACTATAGTCAGCTTCAAAACGACGATGACGTCTGAATGTCCAATAAAAGTTGTATAGCTTTTGTATAGAATGTATACTGTTTACATGTAATATAGGTTATTGGACTTAAGTCCAAAAATGTAGTACTTAAGTATTGTTTAAGCTGACTGTTCATATACATTTATTTGATTGAACAAAATTATGTTAACGACCATTTTCAGTAAACACTACAAATGATAGTAATTTGCATAAAAAAGATTTGAAATTTATATCATTTGCAGGGAAATCGACTGATACTTTAGTTATTGAAAATGGTCGTAAAAGTAGCAAATATGCTATTACTAGAATTTAACACCGAGTGTATATAATTATTATTATAGTTTAATGGATTAGGTTTACAAAAAAGAGCATTGGTATTGGCGATCAGTTTCTATATTTATATTAAAAGCACTATATTAAAGATTTTGTTTTAAGGTTTAAAAATAGCAACAATATTATAGTTATACACACAATATACAGTGTGTCCCTGGATAATGTCCATAAACGAAAGTGGGTGAAATTAGACCAAAATTCATCGAGTGTTTTTTTAAAAGAAAAGAAAATCGGGTTTAGTTTTTTAACTAATTGTTTCAGAGTGTATTTAGTGAGGATTAATAAAATGTAAGTAAAAATTAGGGTCATATATTAAAAAAACTAAATTTGTAATAAAAACTCGCACAGTATATTCTAAATTTCTTTAAATAAACTTATTTTTTTAACTTGATGACAGTTGTTTATGGATTGTTTTTTATTTGCCACGCAATATCCAATCATTACCATCATTATTGTTACCTAAATACAAAGGGTCTTCAGAAGGCAATAACACATTTAAAAAGTTGGTATTAATTAAACTCCTTTATTCATTTATATAGATGACAATTTTAAATATTTTCACATGATCATTAAATTATTATTTTTTTTCCTTTTATTGTTGATCATTGGTCTAGTTTTACCCATTGTTGTTTGTGCACATTGTCAGGGAAATGTAGATAATGGTTATTCCACTACGTTTATTTATAATACATTATGTATAACATCAATGACTTCTCACTATATGGTTGGTATGGTATGCGCAAAATACTAGATGTCGGGCTTAGATCATAATAGCTGAATTAGATCTGTATCTTCTATCTGCTTGGTCACCTAACAACGTTGTTGTTATTCTTAAGATAACGTTATATTTATCTTATATACAATTATCTTTTACTAACTTTGGCCCGTAACTTTGTCCGCGTGGATTTCCTTTGTGCCTACGTTATTTAAGGAACAATATTTCAAGTTTCCAGACCCAGCGGCCTGGGATGGACAATAATGGACTTTACCACCCAAGTACGTCTTTCCGAGTTCCAACCCGACACTGGCTTGGATCATATATTATATAGAACTAAAGAAAACGTTGCTAGACACGATACCGAGATGTATTTTTTTAAGAAACTCATTGCTCTTACTTTATAGTTACAGTTGTCAACAAAAATAAAAAGATAAAGCAGTTTGTAGGAATATTTATACACCCTTACTAATAAAAACTGTCTTTTTTTAACTTTGATTTAATTATACCTGTCCTTGTCATTTGTATGCCAATGAATTGAGATGGCAATAGGCTTCACAATGTAGTTTGGTTAAATAACGTTTAATCATTGTTTATTAGTAAGGGGGGATAGTAATTTGATTAAACCTTAAAATAAATATATACATCTTGATGGAAGTAGATGTGTTATAATTTGTGTGAACGAATATATATTATAATGTACATTTCGTAGGCATCATTTGTGAAATATTTCACTTTATCATTAATCATTACTTGTATTTATAAAAAAAAACTTATCTTATAATCAAAATATACACATTCTGTCAAGAAAGAGTAAATAATAATTGAGGTTGCCGCTGCACGCTGGGAAATTGCCTTATTTATATTTAGGTAGTATACTATTGAATAATAAAAATGTAAAAAAAATAGTATAGTGTAGTAGCCGCTAGAGCGCGCTTGGGTTCACACAAATATTATTCGATAGTCGCTAGCTAGTATTGATCTGTAAACTCTTAATAGAGGTGATAGAGGTACAGAACAAAACTGCACTTATCAGTAAAATTAATAGTGGCAAATTCAGGTTGCAGGCGAAGAAATATTTTAATTCCTTCAAAATTATTTATAGTCTTTCTTGCCAGACTGTACCACAGTTAAGATAACATAAAGTGTTTAATTATACTATGCGTTTCAAATAAGAAAAGAGGTGGACGGGGGCCATTTTGTGAAAATTCGCTGAAGTGAGGTGAGCGCTGGCGCCCGTCCATATTATATTATATTATATTAATATAAATATTGCCTCTCTATTGTAATCGTATAGTATTGTGTCTATTTATACCTAATAAAAGATAAATCATTGTCATAATCGTATTTTATTTTTAGTAATAGATTACTCTAAGTCTTATGCCTTTCAAAATATAATAAAACTGATGGATCAGGAACGGTGGCCATTTTTTTACCCGACTGCGCCAGAAGGTTTGTTTTTCACTATCTTCAGTGTATACCGAACGTGACGGAGGATTTCGCTTACGCTAACGAACCGGATTTGCCTATCTATACTTTGCGCCGATATATTCTCACCAGCTTAAACGGGTTCTTTATCTGAGTTCTCACCACTCTACTCATCACTCATAAGAATTTTATTTCCCTTGGTAACAATGAGAAAATATCGCAATTTTTAAGATAAGTGATAACAGCTATGAAAAATATTATAATTATGTTAATGATATTTCTATAACGACCAAAATTAAAGAATTCCGAAATGGTAGGTACCTTTGACCTATGCAGTAATAACGTATCTGAAATAAACTCAGATGAAGAACCTGCTTACGCGCTAATATGGTAAAGGGGTAATGTGTTAATAAATTACCAGATACGGAGGCTTCTTTGGTCATTGTAAATTACAGTAATTTGTTGTTAGTTTAAGATTTTTGAGAAAGAATCGTTAGTTATTTAATTTTTTTGATTAAGCTTAGAATTTTTTATATTATCTCTGAATAATGTTACGTTTATATGGAAATGATAAAAAAACATTATAAATCGATCAAAAAGCCTGATATAAGTTTTTTATAAAAACCGGTACTTACCGATAAAAATTCGCAACGGACGCGTATCCGAGAGTGTATTGGAATACGAAAAAAAAATTAGTGACACGTCCACCCACCCTGTCAAACTTCCACAGTTCCCCGTTCCTGTATGATAAATGTTCATGTTTTAACTATTAAAAATGGTAAGAACAACTTTAAATTCACCATAATTAAATTGACGGAGTGTTTGCGCATGTTTCTCAGTACCAACAAAATTTCCGCCACGTAGTTGTATATTTGTCGGCAGTGTGTCATCAATCGTATAATGTCGGCTTCTAGTTGATGTAATTCGCGAGCAATAGGTGTTTGTTGTGTTTTGTACGGGATCGCTAACGTGTACTGTTGTTATGTTCCTAAAGCCGTTGCGCCTGGATATCAAGAGGAAGTTGACAGCGAGGTCGGACCGCGTCAAGTGCGTGGACCAGCACCCAACGGAGCCATGGCTGCTGTGCTCCCTGTACAACGGCGACGTGAACATATGGAACTACGAGACACACTCGCAGATCAAACGATTCGAGGTATGCTTAGTCTTACTTGGTACACTAAATTCCATCTAGTTTCAGCTAAGGTATCTTCATCATCTTACAACTGTGTTGCCTGGTCTTTCCCCTAACAGTTGTAGAAGTTCCGTGAATATTTCATCATTTATTAATGCAAAACAAAAAATAAAGTCTATTCATTAATTTGATTGATTTTTTTTAGTCCTCATAATACCGCAGTCATTTTAGTTTTGAAATAAGATTTGGGTGAAGTTATAGTTATTCAGGAAATTATCGAAAGTATCATTATTACTAAAAGACAAAGTGCCACGAGTTGTTAATGAGCTTTACCCACACAAGTTTTATAATTACTTGAGCATTCATAATGTTGTATGACTTCTAAGCCTCCATGACTAACAGTCCAATAAATATGTATTTCTAATTTATTGGACATGGCTTACTTGGCTCAAAACATGTCAGCTACAATGTTAACTGATATTTGTATGTCAATATAGATAAAGATCAGAGGGCCAAGCAAGATTTTTAGATGTATTGTACATTAACTGCAAATTTTGAATAAAAAACACATGATCCGTGATACTTTTTGAAAATACATGCAGTATTTTTACATTTTCCTGAAACAAGTGTGTATGTTGATACATCAAAATCATCTCTGTTCAGCTCTTGGATGTTTATTGATTAGATAGTTTAATATGTCAGAACACCTAAGTTTCCTCATGATTTTATAGTGCATGCTATTTTACAATCTTAGTATTATTAGAAAAATCACAATATTAGCTATTTAGCAGATTCATCTGCATCAGACTGTTTAGAGATTGATTTGTCGAAAAATTAAAATTCTCTAGTCTATTATAGCAGTGCTGTTTGTTTAAGCTCTTATCAAACCATTTTCAGCTCTTACCAAGCATTTACAACTAATTCAGACAGGAAATGCTTTTAGTGTTCTGATCATTACGTGATAATTATCCCTACAGTCGCTAGGAGTGTCCTAGCAAATGTTAGTTGTCACTAAGAGTGTAGATCTTTTAAACACTAGGCTTGTTGTAATCTTGTGTCACCAACTACACTGTATATTGTGTGATAACACTGGACATGAAAAGAGCCAGTTCTTATTGGTTATCTATCCCATTTAGTGTGGTTAAGTAAAGATATTGACAATCTTGAATGACAAGTTTATGGTAGCCAAGAAAATCCCCTCTGACCATGTGATAGATTGTCAATGGAATGGAATTGAATTCACTCATCAAGTGACACTATACAGACAGCCTTGCGCTCAGTGTTCAGCTGGTGTGGCTGATGCAATAAAATAACAATATCAACCAATTATTTATTAGAACTAGGTGTGTTACATATTAAGTAGAGAATTATTTAATTATCAACAGCTGTTAAAACAATACAAGTCAGGTGTCAACAAACAAGCAGTTTCCTCCGAGTCTCACAACATCCACAGGATATTTACAAAACTGTTATCATACTTCTTTCTATGTTTTACACTCATTTGATTGGATGATTTTGTAGGGAATAGGGGTTTTTATATTATGTATAATAGTTGATTGTTTATATAGATTTCAAAAGTCATACTTATCAGCTAGATTTTTTTATACCCACAATATTATAAAAATACCAACAACTGAGAATATTGTTGTGTATTTTTATGGAAAGTGCATACAGAAAATAGTTTATGTACTAGCAAACTAGCGGTGTACCCCAAACTAGGCACAGCCAGTATCTTGGTAGCCCATGTACAGCATAGAATATAGGCTAGTATTATTGAGTTATGTGTAATAAAATAATTTACAATGATATGATATGATGAGTATAAAGTGTGTAATCAAATTTCTGCACTAATTTAAATAATTATAAAGTTATGTTTATGTTCAAAGTGTACATAAATGTACTCCTTAACAGTTTTTATTACACATTTTAGACAATGGAATTAGTACGAAGCGTAAATTTTCCCTCATGGCAATATTAAAACTTTAAGATAAAATTACTTTAGAGATCATGTTCACGGGAGACATGCGGTAATTCCGTCAAACTGAAATCAATAACCTGTAGGCTAATTCACGTAACTAAAGAAGTGCAGTTGCCGCGCAGTTGCTATAAAATATTGATCAAAACAACACATTTGGTAATCTTCTTCTTCATCTTTCGTTATGGCAATTGAGCCGATGTCGACTATTCTGCCATTTGGTATCCTCTGAGCTTCAGTGAGATACGCTCACATCAAGTTCGAGCGTCACTGCAATACGATCGGCGCGTCTTAAAATTACGTGAATTAGCCCTCTGTCTACCGCAAGCCACTTCTGGACTAACTGTCGCCGCGTTAAAATCCTCTTGTCGAGGCAGGCTGGTGTGGTTACTATTGAATTTCTTACATCACAAGTCATTAGCCTTTGAAGATGGAATGATTTTATAATTATAGTACATCTCTCTCCTTGTACCTTGTGTAGGTATGCGACCTGCCGGTGCGCGCCGCGAAGTTCGTGCCCCGCAAGAACTGGGTGATCACGGGGTCAGATGACATGCAAATTCGCGTGTTCAACTACAACACACTGGAGCGAGTGCACGCGTTCGAGGCGCACTCAGACTACGTTAGGTGCATCGCGATACATCCCACACAACCGTACATCCTCACCAGCAGTGGTAAGTACCTTTCAATCACAGCTGGGCTCATAAGCTCATAAGAGATGTAATTTCAAGTCTCTGGGCAAACAGATGACTAAAAACTGGAACTAAAATCGGGATGCAAAAGGGCAATAAGAAAGTGTATCGTAATCTTAACCTTATTGACTTTTAAGCATGGTAATCAACATTGAAATAGTTAATTTCCTGTAAAACGCTGCTTTAATATTCTTTAATTCTTTAAAAGTCTGTACTTGTCCGCGTTTGTAATGATCACGATATTATCACTCGGAAATTAGCATATTATCCACAAAACGGTACAGTGTATTTTCGTCGATCAATTAGTAGAATCAACCTCCATATTGTTTAAAAGTGTATATTCAAGTCATTCCCTATTCCAGATGACCTGCTGATAAAGCTATGGAATTGGGAGCGCAACTGGGCGTGCCAGCAGGTGTTCGAGGGCCACACTCACTACGTCATGCAAATCGTGATCAATCCCAAAGACAACAACACATTCGCGAGCGCCAGTCTCGATACCACCGTCAAAGTAAGTCACATGGCGTTGGTTCTCGACTTTACACATTGATGGCTTTAATGGCCTCAATTTGTACATTGCAAATAATTTTAGGTGTTCATGAAATAATTGGACATTTACATAAAGGATTGGCCCCAGATCGCAACTGACCGTGAGAAATGCAAAGAGGGGAGGGAGGCCTTTGCCCTGCAGTGGGACATTACAGGCTCATAATAATAATAAAATGAAATAATGGGATTAGCAAAATATCTTTGTTATGATAATGGTTGACGGTGTTGAGTTAGTTTTATCAGTATAATTTCAGTGTATAATAGTTTGCAGCAGGCAGATACAGTGTAATGTCATTATATTAGAGATATCTAGTTCTATAGCAAATGGTAGGTCCTGTAGAATATTGTATGTGTACCCAGGTATGGCAGCTTGGCTCCTCAATCTCCAACTTCACGCTAGAAGGTCACGAGAAGGGGGTGAACTGCGTAGACTACTACCATGGCGGGGACAAGCCTTACCTCATCAGTGGCGCCGATGACCGCCTGGTCAAGATATGGGACTACCAGAATAAAACGTGTGTTCAGACGTTAGAAAGTGAGTATCAGTTTAGTAACCTTAAGACCTTTTATCCACTAAGCGACTAGTCGCGGGCGGCTGCTCGCGCGCGTCTCCTATTTATTCAAATAAGTCATATACCATACCAATTGGGCCGACCGCGGTTCGGAAATCGGCGCAACTGCAAAGATCGCGTGACTGGTAGCCGCGCGTAACTGGCAGCCGCGCGCTACTCATCATCGACATATAATGAAAGCGCGGCTAGCCGCCGCTTTAGTGGAAAATTGCTCGAATCGCACGTGGCCAGCCCCGCGACTGTCCGCTTTATGGAAAATAGGTTTTAGTATTGTCATCTTTATTGCAGCTTTCACATGTTTATGGTAGAGTCGTCTTCCAGTCTGTATCTTTAGTGGTAGTAGAGTTGCGTGTTACGGGTTCGACTGGGGCGGTACAATATTCATACTTATTTAACCAGTCATAATAGGCAGCCAGTCAAATTACCAGAACACAAGTCATACCAACTTTAGCCCATAATCACAAGTTCTCCGTACGGCATAATAGTAGAAAGGGTTGAGATTGATGAATAAACTTTCAATTCATCCTGCAATTTAACTACTGTTAATCTTTTGCGAAGTGAATGGGTGCAGTCAATTGATGTGCAAGGTAAAAGCTACACTTTGTGTCACGAAGATGTAGTACTAATGTTATCTAGCGTTTATCAATCTATGTAATATTGTTTAGCTGATGTCTATACAAAAGAATAGAATAGTTTATTGTCATTTTGTAAATATAATGAGTCGGAAATGTGAGAGAAGAAATAGCAGCCTATATTTCATAGTATAGCATATTAATTCGTCCCATGCTTGTACAGGTCACACTCAAAACGTGTCAGCGGTGTCCTTCCACCCTGAGCTGCCGATCCTGCTGACGGGCTCCGAAGACGGCACCATCAGGATATGGCACGCCGGCACTTACAGACTCGAGTCTTCCCTCAACTATGGCTTCGAGAGAGTCTGGACCATATCGTCCATGCATGGCTCCAATAATGTCGCTATTGGGTAAGTTTGGGACTGCTATATTTGTAAGGCCGTTATTCACCACAGGTGCTTATTGACGTCGCCGCCCGCTGGACGTACTCGCAGTATGTTGATGCCACGGACGGGACGGTATTCGGACCACTCAGCTTTTATATTATTCTATTTAAACTTAATGAATAGAAACATTCAATGTTAGTCACTTCCTAAACGTAAAATATTCGTAAATATTATGTTATTTATAAAACGATATCCAGTGTTTGTTTGTCTGTCCGCCAGTTACGACGAGGGCACTATCATGATCAAGGTGGGCCGGGAGGAGCCCGCGATATCTATGGATGTGAACGGGGGCAAGATCATATGGGCCAAACATTCCGAGATGCAGCAGGTCAACTTGAAGGCCTTACCCGAAGGTAATACGGTCTATTTTATATTTTCAGCTAAGAGTACTTGTGCAACAAGCTTTATAATTTGAGTTGCAAGTCAACTATATTCGCTTAACTTCACGTAAGTTCTCTTGTCTGTTTCATTGGTTTGTCTTTGTAATATGAGACCCAAACATAGCTAAGGTTTCCGTTAATTATTCCTTTACGGTCATACATAATCCTCCGGTTCTATAGGTATTTGTGCCTAAAACGGTATGTTATATAGTTTTAAAATGTACGTAATCTTGATATTTCCTACAAAAATTAGGTAGATATAACAAAACAAGTTATTTAACGAGAGTAAGTCCTCTTACTTCTTTCTTCAATCTTTCATTTCCAATATTTAATTTCAGGTACAGAGATAAAAGACGGCGAGCGTGTGCCCGTAATGGCCAAGGACATGGGTTCCTGCGAGATCTATCCTCAGACGATCGCTCACAACCCCAACGGCCGGTTCGTGGTGGTATGCGGCGACGGAGAGTACATCATCTATACAGCCATGGCCCTCAGGAATAAGGCCTTTGGCACTGCGCAGGAGTTCGTCTGGGCGTTCGACAGCTCAGAGTACGCGACGCTTGAGAACTCTAGCACTATAAAAGTGTTCAAGAATTTCAAAGAGAGGAAGAGCTTCAAGCCTGAATATGGCGCTGAAGGTGAGATACAGTTTACTGCTGTTGTAAACTTAATAATATCTCCACATACTATAAAATAAAGTCACTTTCCGCGACCGTCTATCTATCTATATATCCGCTAACTCCTCCGAACCACGTAACGGATTTTGATGCGGTTTTCAACATCAGTTAGATCATTTTTCACGGAAGGTTTATAAGTATAATACTTTGATATTTAATGTAAGGATGCTAGAGAAATTGCACTCGTGCAAAGCCGGGAGCAGGTCGCTAGTTGTATGTAAGTTTCAATATTGTCGTAATGCAACCATTTCCAATGAAGATTTCATTAGGTTTTTGCTCTAATAAAATTCGTTGTGAGTTCTAAGATAGTTAATGATTTCTCTGAGAGATGCTGTGAGTCATTGCTCGTAATCCATGCCTGCACTCATAGCAGTACGCACGTGATCGTACAATATCATTACGCTTGGTAGACTTTGATGCCCGATTATTGGTGTCTTTACTATACATAAGAGTTAATACATGGTGTTTGGTTCAGGTATATACGGCGGGTTCATGCTCGGCGTGAAGTCTATCAGCGGAATGGCGTTCTCCTTCTACGATTGGGAGAACTTGGAGTTGATCCGACGGTAAGTCTACCTTCAACAAAACAACAAATTGCTGGCGACATACCTAAAATCACAATCGTATTTATTTACAATAAATTGCTGGCGATGTTATAATAATAAAACGCACTGCTAGCGACATACCTAAAATCACAATGATATTTTTTACAATAAATTGAAAAACAGCTCGCGTAGATCAAAAATGGTTCTGAAGATGGCGGAATGGTTTGACAAAAAAAAAAATGATTTGCTGATTTTATCATTTTAGTTTAGAAATATTCGACAATAATGTCAGTGACATCTATAATACCATTTTTGTGTTTAAGAATTATTATTAAGGGCCCGTTCACACGAGGTACTTTTAGCATCGGCGACTACCGATTTGCGATAGCATCGATGCTGCATCAAGTTTTAGCGACTCGCTGAGTCCGATCGCGGTTGCTAAATCGCGTGATTTTGCGACTGCTTCGATGCTGTATCGCGATTTGAGGACTCACTGCGTCCGATCGCGGTTGCTAAAAGTATCGCGAGTGAACGGGGTAGCAATCGATCGCTGCATCTAGCTTCCGAAAAGCGACTGAATCGCTAGTAGCCGATGCTAAAAGTATCGTGTGAACGGGCCCTAAGACCAATCACAATCAAGACAAGTGTTGATGCAAACAGCTTCCTACTCGACGCATTCAGCGCCAGTTTCTATTTAAGCTATGTGTTTTACTAAAATGTTACATTGTATCATATAAGTACTGCTATGCGTATTGTGTGTTATTTCTTCAAGATGTTTTCTTTCACAGTTAATGCTAGCGAACGTAAAAAAAATTGATTCAACGGCTAAGCGATCACTGCGAATTTTAGCTTTTAGCGAATTAATTATTACGCTAGCACATGTTATGCAATTGCGAATGTCATTGCTTTGCATTAAAAATTATACAATACTTTTGAGTGTAACCTAACCACCTTTATGATCTTTTAACTTTTCGGGAACTTGACATAGACTTACACACTTAAATGTTTGCTCCATAGTTTTGCCATACCGTAGTACATTATATGTTCAGTGCCGCAGTGGAAAAAGTAAGTAAGTAAATAAAATACTGAAGATTTTCTTACTGAAGTATCTGCTTGACGCTTCAAAGACAAGAATGGACTTCGTGGTGAAGATTATTATAACTCGAACATTTTGAGAGACTAAACAGCAGTGACAGCGACGAATCATCTCATTTCTCAGGCTAAATCCAGTTTTATTTTGATGTGACGATGTGCTTGCGAATGGTTTTCTGTACACTTCATTTGCAATGCTTTGAGAATGACTGTGTATTTCGATGCCTCCCACGTAAGTTCTTGTAAGCACAAAATTCCGATTTTATGTTTTTTAATTAATTTATTTCAATAAAAAAATATATTAGATTTTGTGTTTTTCAAGGCTTTATGAGATGTAGGTATAATATTGTATGATGAAATGAAAAATGGAGCTTTTTATTTGCATTTGTATATTCGAAATACTCTCCTGTAAAATTGCATTTTTGGAGATACAACAACTTACGTGGGAGGCATCGATTTGCTCAACTCGCTTATCAGTTTAATTTATTACTATAATTTTCTGTCTTCAAATCGTCCATCGTTGACTCTAAAGAGCACATTACAGGTTACCTATAATATTATGAATTCACAGCTTACCATTCACGGAGGCAGTTCGGAATCTTTCTTCATTGCTATCTGTATCTATCTTTTGTCCACGCTTTAGTCCGCGTGGATTTCTATAGTAACTTTGACACCTCTTAAGGGTTGAATTTCCACTTAGTATTTGCATGCATCATAATTATAATGAATCTGTGCGTAAAATTTCAAGTTTCTAGATCTACCGGTTTGCGTTGTATGTTGATGTGTCAGTCGGTCTGTCTGTTATATTTTTCTTTTATATATATAACAGTCAAAATTCTTAACCGGTCAAAATTACTTTTTACTGCAAAAAACATTCAAAAAGTACTTTTAACTAAAAACATCGGTAAAACTTAAAAATATTGGTTAATTTAAAAAGTGACCCTGGCACTGGCCGGTCGCTGCCGCCGCTTTGCTCGCTCGGCTCAAGCATTGTGTGGTTACAGTTTTACCCTATCCTAACCAACTACTTTAGCCTAGGCTAAACTATATACTTTTTACTAACGGTTTTACTTAAAAGTATTCTTGACTGATATTTAGGTCAAAAGTACTTTAGACAACGACCTTACTCAAAGGTACACAAGTCTGTTTTTTGCAGTTAGAAGTACTTTTGATTGGTTAAGAGTTTTGACTGTGACATGTATACAGATGTATCTGACAAACATTGTTTAGTAACATTACTTGGACGTGCATTCCTGAGCTGTCGCGTGCATTCATCATGCAGTTTGCGCTGCAAAAGAGCGAACTATTCAGGCGTCTAACTGACATCTATGTGCTACGCAGCCGTTACTGTGTGTGTATAATGTATGAACAACGCTCAAGCGATGACTAAACACCTAGTAGCGCATGCGCAGTGCCTGTTAACATACAGATGGTGTTAGTTTCCTGCATCGTCGTCCCTTTTGCTGTCAAAACATCCGTACATTCGTATAATTTGTGTGTGTAGAATCGAGATCCAGCCTCGCCACGTGTATTGGTCTGAGAGCGGCAACCTCGTGTGTCTGGCCACGGACGACTCCTACTACGTGCTCAAATACAACGCGGCCATCGTGACGCGATCGCGCGAATCCAACACCAATATCACCGAGGACGGCATCGAAGACGCTTTCGAGGTAACGGAATAACTATGACAATCGGTTCAGATAGAAAATCCGAAAATTTATTATGTCTTTATTATGTATGTAATTAGGTGGCGAAAGTCAGTTTTCAGTCGCTCCGTGTAAAATACAAATTTTTAGCCGCATCTGGTTAGACTGAACTGTCCCCAACATAGTAGGAAAAAGCAGATGAGGCTAATATCCTCAATATTGCATAAATCACCATTCTTGCACTGCGAACTGAGCAATGATCGTAGCTTGCTTATCAGAAATTCAGAACAAAGAAAGACCTTCCATCCTTTTAGAATAATCGCTGCGTCGCTACGGCAATGTTTGACGACGCGACGCGACTTTATTTAGATGTTATTAATCAAGCGGGTTCGTGTCAAAATAATTGAAAACTTATGTCCAACGCTGTTTACTGTGTAGTCGCGATAACGACACATGATAAGCCTGTCGGTTGCGACTCTTATCTGTCGCCTTTACTATAATTTATGTCACTTATAATGCGAAATAAAATCAAAACATACACCATATAAGCTAAGTTTGTATCAAACAACTTAGGATATAAAAAATTGATATTCAATTGTGAACCATAACATTTTATAAAATATTGAACTCGGGTGGGCCCTCTTTCTCTTCCGTTTGCATCCAAACGGTATGTCATTATAATATGTCTGTATTTTTGATACATAAGTCTACACCCATACTACACAATGCTAGTACAAAACCACAAATTTCTAAAGCAATACAGACGGATTACTAATTGTTCGCTAACTTATGTGTGGAAACCTAAAAACATCGGATTTATTGTTTTGAGTAACGTCGCGTGTCCACATGTTATCTTTAATTCTTTATTGTACACGAAAATGAGATAAAAGACAAATACAATTGAGATGGAATGTACACAGGCGAGCTTACCCCAAATTCGTTATCAGTGTATTATACAGAATATCTTGCGCAACAGGAGCAGTAGGTACTACAGTCCTACCTAATTGAGCAGCGTGCAAACTTACGGGCTATCACATTAGTTCTTGATGATCCTACAGGTCGGCTGTCACTCAGTCTCCAGTGTTACCAAGTACTTAAATTGTTTTACCCTTAATAGTGTAACACCGTTCAAATTCGAATGAAGTTTGATGCAACCGGCCGTACTAGTTTTAAGCCCATTTCTAAGTACAAGTTGTTGAATGCAATAAATATATTGAGTATATAATATACTATTCCCTCACCAGGTTGTGGGCGCTGTAACCGAGACCGTAAAGACTGGGCTATGGGTGGGAGATTGCTTCATCTACACAAACTCCGTGAACAGAATAAACTACTACGTCGGCGGCGAGATCGTCACGATATCGCACCTCGACCACACCATGTATATCCTCGGTTACGTCGCAAAGGAGAACAGGTATGGTCCCATCTAGCAATGTAAACTAATAAAAGAAAAAAGATTAGATTTGGTAAACTCAAAAACTATTGCACCGATTTTAAAAATTCTTTCACCAGCAGAATGGTACATTATCAGTGAGTAACATAGGCTATAATTTATAAAGTTATCACGCGGGCGAAGCCGCTGGCGGATGCTAGTGTAGAATATAGAAAAATGGAGAAGATAGGATAGACAGGCGGAATCAGGCGACAACCAGGGAAGAAGTAGCGTAGAACAACTACTAATATCTCTATCTCTAAATAGTATAAAATAAAGTCGCTTTCCGCATCTGTCTGTCTGTATATCCGTTAACTCCAAAACCACGCAACAGATTTTGATGCGGTTTTCAACGGTGAAAACCTAACCAAAACCTGTGTAAACCTTCCGTGAAAAATTATCTAACTGACGGCAGTTAGATAATTTTTCACGGAAGGTTTATATGTATAATACTTTCATATTTAACGTAAAGATAGTAGAGAAATTGTACCCGTTTTGATGAAATGACACCTTAAATTATTATTAGAGAATTTATTATTAATTGAAATTGGTGATTGTTATTATATTATAGTCTTAATTTAATTATTACTCTAGGCAAATTTGCAACCTATTTTTGCATGCCGTTCTTCGGCGAGACATGATGTACTTATACAACATTTGTAACAACCTGTAGCCATGTTTCCTGCGAATAAAAATATTTCTATTTCGTGCGAAGCCGAGAGCGGGTCGCTAGTAAATTATATTTTATCATTAGGCGAGCAAATGCTGAAAATATTTGTTCAATTAGAAGATTTGGTCTCTTAGGTGTTGTTTCAAGTTGCACTCCTACACACCTGGACAGACCCTTACCGACGTGTTTATTTGCAGACTGTACCTGAACGATAAGGAGTTAAACATAGTGTCGTATTCGCTGCTGCTGTCGGTACTGGAGTACCAGACGGCGGTGATGCGCGGCGACTTCGAGACAGCCGACCGCGTGCTGCCCACCATCCCACACGAGCACCGCACCAGGGTCGCTCACTTCCTAGAGAAACAAGTGAGTATGAGCAACTCGAGCAAGTCTATTGGTCATTTGAACGCTTTTTTGAACGGCAAGAATGGGATAGCTGCTTCGTGTCGCGGGTTCATATCTTATAATACAGGAAAAATACGTAGGATTACGTTTTAGTTAAAAGAAATATGCATATACGTATATATAAAATACTGTAGTTTAAAAAAAAACTAAAAAACACGCTTTTGTCATCCAAGCTAAACGTGTATACAACATTTCAGCTCAATCGGTAACTGGAAAGTGGGTTAAATTTAACTTCCAAGATTTTTTTTTACATAGTTACTTTGTTACAGGTGAAGCTAATAAAAGCGTGTTATGTAAAAATTATATAATAATTGTATAGGTACATAAAAATACAACATTTTCCGTAAAGAATACACCATTCCCTCTTAACAATCTCGTTCTTTCTACAGGGCTTCAAACAACAAGCTCTGGCGGTATCCACAGAGCCAGAGCACCAGTTCGAGCTGGCCCTCTCACTCGGGGAGCTCCGGAAAGCGAAGCAGTTAGCCGAAGAGGCGGCCGTGGCCGAGGGAGCTCCGTCCAGGTCCTCATCAGCGCGGTGGTCCAGGCTCGGCGCAGCTGCAGCGGCCGCCGCAGACACTGACCTGACAAAGATCTGCTATCAGAGCGCCAAGGATTACAGTGCCCTCTTGTTATTCGCCGCTAGTACTGGTGAGGAAAATATTCGGTTTTATATGAGCTCTATGGAATAAGGATTAGCCAATCAACAAGGTTCGCAGCTGGGCTAACTGAGGGCTAATTCACGTAATTTTATTACGCGCCGATCATATTGCAGTGACGCTCTAACTTGACGCGAGCGTATCTCGCTGAAGCTAAGAGCATACCAAATGTGTTGTTTTCAAATCAAAATTTTACTGCTACTGCGCTGCTACTCCACTTTTTTAGTTACGTGAATTAGCGAACTGTTCAGGTAGCAGGATTATGTTAAAAACAATGAAATTATACATAATTAACATTAAAAGGTAGCTTAATAATGTAGTAATGATATGTAGGTCAACGTTACAGTATTAGTATGGAGGTGATGGTACAAAGCTTAAATATAACTGTTAACATTGTCGGCAGGTGACAAAGCCTTGCTACAGAGCGTAGCACAGATGTCCTCGGAAGAAGGCGCAGAGAACATCTCATTCGTCGCCTACTTCATGCTGAACGAGCTCGACGCTTGTCTGGAGCTGCTCATCAAGCGCGACAAGTTGCCCGAAGCCGCTTTCTTTGCCAGGTAACAGGGGGACAATCACAGCCGCCATTTTCACCCATGTAGAACTGTTATGTGTTATCGGTCCGGTAAAATCAGAGGTAGCAAGACACGCCGATATTCTGATACATCAAATGTGGTAAAGCAGGACGACTGTACTAACACGTGTGCGATGAGATGGAAAAAAAGACCATACTCGAAAAGAATTTCAATTATTATAATCCAATTTTAGTTCAATAAATATCTGCTGATCCCCTAATATGGTGCTACTGAGAGTCTAAATTAACATCAGTCCAATATTGAATAATCAGAACTATTTTCGCCGTCTGAACTGTGGGCCAAAATAACCACGCAGTGGAGCTCAGACACATTAAAACGGCGACGCGGCAGACTGCGAAAGAGATGGCGGGACGAACTAGACACATTCAGCAAGGACTGGTAATCACTGGCACAGGATAGAACAGAATGGAAATCAAGGGGGGAGGCCTTTGCCCAGCAGTGGGATGATACAGGCTAACAGTATTTTCGACCGAAGCAACAGGGAACACTGGTGGAAAGTCGGGCGTCACTCGTCGCAAACCACTAATGTGTACTTTTTTCAGATCATACATTCCATCGAAGATGACGGAGGTGGTGAAGCTATGGCGCAACTCCGCCGGCCAGACCAACAAGAAACTCAGCCAGTCGCTGGCAGACCCCGAGCAGTATGAGAACCTGTTCCCGCAGTTCACGGTAACTATATTATCATGTTGAAGCTATAGTGCAGGGGTCACCAATTAGTTACGCTCGGGGTCCGTTTTAAGAAATGAAATGACCATTGCGGTCCGCTCAACATTTTATAGAAAAGAATATTTACAAAAAAAAATGTAATTACGGAAATAACAAAGGTATTTTTTTACATATCAATGAGAAAAATGTCATTTTTTGTTGCGGACTATCTGTCTGGCAAGTCTGTCAAATCTGGCAGTTTTCGAATTGACGTCGAATTGATATGCATGTACCTTTTAATAATTTAGTAGTTCGGCTCATGGGCAGGGCCCGTCTGGGTACATACGGCTACATATCAAGATATACATTTCCAGTATAAGCTGACCTCGCATTGTATAGGCTTTCCGTACAATGAGAGGTAGCCGTGAGAAAAAAAGTAATGTTGCAAAAAAAATAACCTGTATTCTCACGTTCCCAGTTGAAGAGTAGTATAGATAGTGAAATAACAGGCACATAGGCATGCGATCTTAGACCTCAGGGTTAGCAACGCATGACGTTGTGTTGTAAGGTTGCTTTTGATAAGTTCTGTAACTTCGTGAAGGCATCAGCTACGTTCGCGCTATGCTCTTCTGCTCGTGTCTAGCAGGCCTAGAACAATCCTAGAAAATTAGCGACAGGTGGCCGCGGGTCATTTGGCTTCTTTCTTTGCGGTTACAGTACGATACAACTTATATGGTGATCGTGTCTACGCGAACGAAGATTCACGACCTTATGTTTTGTGCCATATTATACTTACCACTGTAAGTATTAATGCCCTTATGTTTTATCTAGGAATCATTGGAGCTGGAGAGGTTTCAGCGTGAGATCGGTTACAACCAGAGTTGCGTGCTAGCGAGCCTGCCCGAAGACTCCAAGACTTGCAACCTGGACCGCAACCTCGTCGAAGAGAAAGACGCGGTCGAGAACCGCGGGTTGAGGCCCGACCAGCCCGCCATGTTCGGGCCACACGTGACCCCGCTATCCGCGCCAGCCGCCGGCGTCACCTCACTGGACGCACGCGTCCCACTCGAAGATAGGTACTAAAACATTTTATTCTGTAACAAAAGTATCAAGATTTTTGTTTGTACTAAGTTCAACTCTGTTGTTTGTAAGTCTTACATAACGTACAGTCGGAGTTAGATACACTGAAGCAGTTATAATTAGAAAGATAAAGACTTATTCTGTTGACAAAGTTCCGTTTAAACATGGCCCTATGTCATTTTAATACATATTAATTATTATATTTTACAGTTTATGTCAAAGAGAAAAGGCAGGAAAAGTTTTCAGAGCATCTAATGCTGTCTGTACAACTCTATTGTTTATGAATTCTGTACAAGATACAGCTCGGCAAAACATAGACAAACTCTCCGCGAATGTCGTAAAAAGCTATGGAATTATGACAGGAGAATGGGTAGTAGTGGGTATTCTCTTGTGTTTCACTATGGTATGACCGATTCCCATGTCCGTGTTGACTCGACTGAAACAGTGTTCTCTTGTGCGCTAATAACTACATACTGCATACTACAAAAAAAATATGAATTATGAAGTTGGGAGTCATGATCAGTATTTTTTTTACAAGGTAGCTCTAATATTATTCTTTCCCGATCGTATTGAAGTTTATTACCAGTGTCGATGTTCATTACCATTTTAGTTACGCGGTAGACTTGCTCATCCGTATATAAAGTCAAAAAGTCGGAGGTGTAACAGGCCGGCAAATCAAGATACACACTCGTAACACCCCACTCGACAGTTAGAACAACGCAATGAACATCCTTGACGATCACGAGCATGTACGATTAACTTGCGGGTTTGAACTTACACCCTCCTGCACAGAAGGCGAACCTTCAATCGCTAGGCTATTACTGCTATCCTTACTATAACATAATTAATTTTCGCAGTAATTCTCCGCTCCCCTTCAGTACAATATCGGACGAGTCTCCCGAAAAAGCAGCCAGGAAGCGCCAGGATTCCCTGGACATCATCGATGAGTTGGAGAAGGAGATCGATGAAATCATCCTGGATGGCACGGCCGACAGCGCGGTACGTCGCTCTGACCCTTGTGATTACCAGTGCCGGTTACCTGACCCTAGTAAAACGTAGAAGTTTTGTATTGGGCGCGTTTTAACGCTCACCTTTGTTATTGAATCTCAATATATTTGCTGTGAAATTATCCGTGTGTTTATGTGTAGTTAGATTGATTAGCTTGCGACGTGGGTTCGTAGGTGGAGAGCTTGGTGTTAACTAGCCCAGAAAACTGTTAGGAGTGTAGCATGGATGGAGTGGAGCATCCTTACGTAATGAATGTATCAGAATCAGAATGTTCTTTATATGCAGGAAATATAGTAAATACATAATTATCAATAGAATAAAACGCACCCTAAAATACATGTCAATAGGGTCGTATTTCGCTCCATATTAGCACAGAAATATCAATCACAAAAGCCCTAGCACGGCAAAAAAGGGGAGGGGGGAGAAAAACCATCTCTTTACCGTTATCTCTCTAGTATTTTCGTTTTTGTCTTCTGTCAAGGAGACAAAGGGTTGAGAAACGGGTTCGTGCACCCGTCCTGCTAGCCGTGCAGGTCAGTTACAGTGCCACAAACTTATCTGACCCGATCACGGTGTCGCTGCCGTCGCTTTTACCAATGACATCTCCTTACAAAAATGACATTTTGAAGTCATTTTTGTTCTGTAGCGACGTTAGTTCCAATTTTGGTCACCTAGTCAGATAAGTTTGTGGCACTATACTCCATTCCATAATTAGATTGATAAATTAGTCGTCACCTTATAATAATTCGTTTTTATAGACTAAATGCAATGTCACTAGAGACATTATCTTGCGGTTAGGGGACTAGGCACTATCATTGTTCTCGTTAATCGTTTAATTATTTGTCTCAATCTACATATAGTTAAGTAGCCGTGTATAGCGGTATTAAACGAAGCAATACACCGTTTACGGAAATGGTTGCACCCGTGGTCTAAAAAACATTATATTATTATACCATGCACATATATTATTGCACCCAAGCGTAAGAACGCGATGGATCAAATGTGGAGACAAGCGAATGCTCACGACGTCTTTCGTTCGTGTTCGACTATGATCCGCGCGTTGGTTTCTCCGTCCACGTCCGCGCGTTTTCAGTACAGTGCCAAAAACTTATCTGTCCCGGTGACCAAAATTGGAATTAACGTCGCCTCAGAACAAAAATGACTTCAAAATACTTCAAAACCATTTCAAAAAAGTATTTTTTGTATAGAGATGACATTGGTAAAAGCGGCGGCGACGACGCCACTACCGGGTCAGATAAGTTTGCGGCACTGTATATCGGTGTCCCGTTCGTTATACGCGGCCTGTCATAGTCCGGTTCTCTGTATTAAAACGTGTTCTTTGTTTCAGGACCTGTCGGATGAGGTGGATTTCATGGACTAATCTAAGTGTATTTAAAATGTTTATTTTATATTACAGTACAGATCATAAAAATATTGTACTTCATAAAGTGCTAATTCCTTATAAGATTAAAGTATTATACAGATTTGCTTTGTGCCGTTTTTGTTTTAGTTTTTAAACCTTGATAAACGAAACCTTGTACCTATTATTCTATATTTTTATTTCTAGGTGGAAATTATTTATGAAAAACAAGGTGAATTTTCTAATCTTCGCAATAATAAAAAGATTAATGGCTACTCCAGCATATTGTATACTTGAGTTCTAATTAATGGTTACAAACAACTTTATTTCATCATTTATCACCGAAAAGGATCTGTGACAAAAAGACAGACAGACCCCTTAAGGCTTCAATGAGTGTTTTATTATTAAATTTTTATTATTCACCATGTAACACTACATACTTTATAATATATAATTATCACATTGAAATGTCTTTATTGTTCTTATGTAAATGACACACATTCACACTTTCAAAAGGCCGTAAGTAGAAAAAGATCAGTCGTTAAGAATATTGGTTATCGAGTTATGTTCAACAAGAAGTAGATCCAAGATATAGGTACATACTCAGAACTGAACTACTGAACAACATGATCGAGTCGTTAGAGGATAATAGAAAAAATGGAATTCTTGATTAGGAGCGTCGTCTACCAATTTTTTTATTTCATGCTTTTACTGAGCTAAATTGACAAATAATTCAAGAATTATCCAATATAAAACCTAATGACAAGAAGACAAGGCAAAAAGGATTTAAAAGAGGAGGAGGATTTTAAACGTCGGCAACGCATCGGTGACTCCTCTGGTGTTGCAGATGTTCATGGGCGGCGGTGATCACTTACCATCAGGTGAACAGCAAGCTCGTGTGCCTCCTATACCTACTATAAAAAAAGGCAAAAGGGTGAATTTTCAGAAAAAGACATTTCTACAAAGTTAGACCATGAAAGTGTCTTAATATAACGAGGGTTTGTATAACGCAATAATATAGGTACATACTATAATGGAAACATCAATCTATAAAATCTGCATCGCGTAATAACACTATAGACCAATAGGTACTGCTGCGTTGCGTCAATCAGTCCCGGTGGCGAGACAAGATTACCTCGCAGATCTTCGCGAGCCCGTAATGCCCACTTCCTGTTTAGTCCCGAATGACGTTAAATCAGTCAGACGCGCTTATTACAAAACTACGTCCAATCTAAAAAAGTAGGAACACAATGATTTCACCTCTAAACTACGTAATTGTGCGTACTACTGCAAATTTAGGCTTAAATTCTGGACACGAAAATGAACCTTCCGCTTCTAAATACGGTAGTTAGTATGGTATAGTACCTAGTAGGTACTTCTGTACTTCGTACGAGGTCCGATGTCCAACACTAGGGTTTTTCATGTATCATGAGTACAGTTTACAGAAAATCTCACATCGATGTATCATACACCCGGACCCAGTCTCCATAGGACCTACTATTTGGAACCGTGCACCTAGTCTTGACATTTCTTAAGGCCTGTATCTTATGGTTTACATGAAATAAAGATCATTTTTTTTTGCATCTTGTAACTCAAAGGCGACTTCAATTGCTTATACCTACACATATTTTCCCAAACGATACGATTGAACTCGGAAAACGATCGTTGCCCTCACACTGACAATCATAATGCGAGTGATATAGGTAATATTTATAAGTAATTTTATTAAAACTTTGCCTAACGCGAAACCCAACGTGTCTTCGCGAAGCTACGGAATTACCTAAATACGCAATCCTACGGCGACTTATTATTTTTTAATAATTTTTTTATTCTTCAGTTCACCGTGGTGACTATGCCAGCCTCTAAGGTCACTCATATACAATAAATGACAAAACTTAACATATACCTACTTAAATTAATAATGACTACGACAAACTACTATATTTAATTAAATAAAAAGACAAAGAAGATCTAATTAGAATTAATCTGTATTTAACTAATTAAACGTACATTACCATTAAAATAATACCAGTAGAATAATTGGTTTGAGAAGACTTGACTAAAAGAAAATTATTTAGATCATTGATCGCAAGACGAATTTCATGCGACACGAATCGACGAACAACTATATAGGACTAGGGCTCTGACTAGGGCGCGCGGAGGGCGCGGAGACGACTTGCGAAAGTCGAAGCAGTTGTGTTGTTACTTGTTACAAAGAAGTGAAAGGGTCGAAGTGACTTGTTTCAAAAAGTCTGCTAGTATTAATTAATAAATACCTAAAGCATTCAACAAATAACTGGAATGAGTAGAAATAAGAAAATCAATAAAAAAGGAACAATAACACAATTAGAAAAAAGAAATCAGATGCTATGCATATTTTGTCAATAAATAATTATGTTGTGAAAACAAAACCAGTATCGTTACAAAAAAGAAACAAAAACTGCAACTTGTTCGAAGGCTTATAAACTGGTATTAAAATATTTTACCTTCCTCAAGTACCTATAGTATACCTAATTATGTGTACCCAGGATTGTTGCAGCCTCAGTATCAGCTTCCGCTGATTTCACAAAAAACCTACATCAGCTATGTACTTACTCTATATTAAAATATTATATCGTCGTTTATTCGCATATTTATTCATGCCTGGGACAAAATGACTAAATATGAACCTAATTGATGTAAAGTATTATTTCTTATTCGTCGTTCTTTTTTGTACATCTTACTAAATTTTTATTGGTACACTCGGCTACTTGTCAAGCTATACATTTCCAGAATAAGCTGCCCTGGCATTGTATAGAGTTTCCATACAATGAGAGGTCAGCTTATACTGTAAATGTATAGTCGTGCGTCCATTACCTATAATCTTTATTAGCACAGCTGAATTCTTTGTTTTGTATGCAATCATAATTATAAAGTCTAGCATAACAAGTACGTATCTTCGATGTCACGGTATATACATTCAGGAGCCCGATTATTCATCCGTGTGTCTAATTCAGTCCAATTTCGCCCCACTGCCACTGCTGGTCATGAGCCTCCTATAAATTGAGAAGAGTCATACTACCACGATGTTCAAGGTGTCTCACCGGCAACATAATAATCAAATTCAGATTTTTACATGAATTCGTAATGATGCGGGCCGGGCTCGAACTCATACCGTCTGACATGGAAGGCAAGCGTTCAACCGCTAGGCTATCAATACCTACTAAAGTAGGTATATCCCTAGGTCTTAACAGGAAATATACAAAAGTCAAGCATATGTAAGTTTGGCATTTTCCTGTACGAAGAGTGATTAATTCTACACCACTTTCCCTCGATTCAAATTTGCGGCTAATGCTGACGTAAACGAAAATATACATTTGATACCTTTCCATTGAAACGGAAAATGACCGTTAGACTGCCTATTGCGGCTAAGTGCGCAAGCGCAGATGACGATCGTGCGGTCCTGGGTCACACCATTGGGTTTTTCTTTTATGAAATTCTTAGTTACAACTAGGTAGATATGTGGTTGGATTGGAACTGTTGTCGACCAATGGTGATAGGATATCTCTGTAACAAATAAGACAACCTAATATAAAATAACGTAACATGGTCATAAATTGAAGGTCAGTGACCAACACGGCCGTGCCGTGTAGATGACATACTAACCTTCCAAGGATCATGGGCGGAATGCAAACCTGTATGTATAATAATTTTATAAATTAAGCTGGTTCTTTCATTGAATAGGGAACGCCTTTTCCAATAGATTCTTCTAAACCATACCTAATGCAGGCTCATAAGTGTGTCACAGACTTATTCTTTTTTAATCAACTTCAAAAAAGGAGGAGTTTCTATTTTTCACTCTATGCTCTTTCTTTTTATGTATGTTCACCGATTTCCCCGTCAATTGCAGACCGATATTGAAAATTATTTTTTGTTTTTGTGTGTATAGGTACTCTTGAGGTGGTCCCGTTTAAATTTGGAGAAGATCTGGTAAGATCTTCGGAGATAGACTATGGAACACTTCAATGGATCAAATCACTCGCGATGGCTGTGATCGCATGTTTAGGCATACCATTTATATGTTGTGTTGCATAAACAATACATATACTGTTTATGCAACTCAAAATATAAAAATAAAACAAACTTTAAAAAAAGTAAAAACCGGTAAAAACGGACACTAAAGTCGGGACCTTTAATTCTTCAAGGCACCTTAGCTTTGCAGTGGCACCAACATCAAAAGCAGTGAGTTAAGTTTTTTAAGAAAATTAAGTCGGTTTTTATTTTTTCCAATTCTGTCAAGGGAAGTACCTTATGATATTAGATAATTCTTAGATAACGGGTTCTTCATCTGAGTAGTAATGCAACCAAAATATTTTGTCTGGGTAGATCATGGATGATCATGGATATAATAAGTATCTACTTCGTACAAGGGTAGATACGACTTCACACACACACACACAGTCACAGCTGTTTGACATTGCATGTTTGCTGTTTGTTATATATATGACTTGATGTATGAAAAACAGATCCCCATCTCCACCTGACCTTTTAGATGCAGACGAACGTCTTCTGCGGAGGAATTACCCGACGTGGCCAGTCTCTTAACTTCAACCTACCAAAGTTGCGCCACAACACTATCGGTCCTCCGACATGGCCACCCTACTCTGACCACGAGACGGTAGAAAAAGAATCAAAATCAAAGTCAAAGGTTTTTATTTCGACTGGCACTGCAGGCACTTTCAAAACGTCGCGATTCTAGGCGCACGGTTCCAAGTGGGTTGGTCCTGGAGAAGATACCGGCAAGAAACTCCATAGATACCGGCAAGAAACTCCAATAATTTGTGCAGTGGAAAATCCTGCACCAGTCTTATACTCTTAGTCCATTACAACTGTGCCTGATGAGCCTGACACATCATGCTACTCTGTGACTAGATTGCCAGATCGTGTACCGACAGGCCTAATGTTATCCATGTTTCTAGTTACAGGCATTTTTCCGAACACAAGAAAACGTAGGGCATCTATGAGTCATCGATCTTACTGTCGAAAATATAGGTATATTTGTAATTGATCGGTAAGTTGTATGAGTAAGAATGATGTATTAGATTTATGTCTGTTTGCACACTCATTTGTATGCGCCACATTTGTTTAATATTGAGGGGATTAGCAGATAGTCATAATTGAACTAGACACTGGTTTTAGAACTGGTCCATAGCAGTACGTACCTACTTTTTTAAATCCATTGTGGTGTTGTCAAACAAGGATGTATTGAATAGTGTTTGTATATTAGACGGAAAACTCATTCGTAGCGCATAGGGCAGTGTTTATTATCTGAGTGGCTGCGCGCGCGCCGGCGATCGCCTGCAGTCACCTGTGAACGCGCGCGCACCCCGCTCATGCGCACTGTGTAGTGACTAGTACTCTGTCGATATCCGTTACGTGTAAGTAATGCACTTTATTTTACTACATGGCTATGTGTTTCGTTAAGAAAAACTGTGACTATAAATATATTCTTGTGATTTTTATTTTTTTATTGCTGTGCGTTTTTTTCCTTTTATGATGTTTTTAATGTTCAATTCCAACACTTATTTTTGTGACTTTATTTTTAAACATATTCTGTACTGTATACGAGTATACCATAGAGTTTGAATTTTTACGAGTATTTTTGCATTAAGTAGATAAGTAATACGTAACAGACTCAGATCATCATCATCTGCCTAGCCTGCGCCAGCCTTCACCCAACTATGTTGAGGTTGGCGTCTAGTCTGAATATTAGACACAGGAAATAAATTTGGCACAACATGATTTGTTCTTCAAAATTGCTTGCCCTTCATCTATGGGTATTTAGGGAAGAAAGAAACAACTTAAATAATATAAACTATCTTACCATGTCTTTTTGCGATGAAATACAGAACTAGACCATGAAAAATTCCGATTTTACTAGAAGAAGAGAACATCAATCATTCTTTATTATTTTTTTATTATAATTTAAGTGCTTGCAAATTTTTGTAAATAAAATATAACACAGTTTACCATTTACAGTTAGCTTAGAATTTAAAAATTCTAAGCTAACTTGCTTGCTAAGCAAATGGTAAACTGTACCCTAAAATAATTATGAAAAAGCGAAAGAGTCTCACATATTATATACATACCTGCCATTAAAAAATACTTAGGTTTTGCCATACTAATTACAAACTAAATGAAAATTACCCATAAAACTAATAGTTTATCAATTAACCCTGATTACCTGAGAAATCAATTAACTTATTTAACAGAAGCAAAAGATATTATGTAGCAAGCCACCTGCTACCGCACCATTAAAAATAAATTACGGATTCGAACTTCGAAAATTATAAGCCGTGACATGACTCATACAGTCATAATCACGATAAAATATCACTGCCGATGAAAAACATAATTTAAACGGTTCCAAGATTTTAATTACATTCGCGGGAAAAATGCTGTTGCTGCAGAATCCCTATTCGAAGCTGATAATCATAATAAGAGTCGCGGACCATTCTACTTTTAAATCTAGCATTTGTTGAAGATTTGCAGATTCCGTAATGATTACATTTTTCTAAACCTACTGCCGTGAATTTTTATTCTTTGTATTTGGATATACTGAATGCCTACTTATCTTGTAAAAAATAATTACAATAACCTAACCATCAAAAACCACCGACTCCAACTAGAAAAAGAGCTGTAACTTTTGAACGCCTGAACAGATTTTAATCAAACATAGCTTTGATGATTCCCGATTAAACTAGCTTTCAATTAAAAAACTGCATTGAAATCTGTCGATCCGTTTTAGAGCTACGATGCCACAGACAGATACACAGATACACGCTACAAACTTATAACACCTTTTTTTTGTCGGGGGTTAAAAATAAAACTTGTGCTTAGGGAGCACCCAGGTACCCAGTACATTAGTACCTAACTACAGGCGGCTGGTATTAAATGGTCTGTGTGGTGCGAAGAAAACTTCTTTGACTCATACTCACCCGGAGCTGCATTTGTAGAGATGTCGTGAGCCAGATTCTATATATCATCCCTTTGGACGACGGGTTGTGCGATTTATACTTACAGGTAGAGTTTATTGAGCCCTACTTATTATTTCTTTGGTTTGAACATCTATTCGAGAGCATTGAGGTTTCACATTATTGTCAAATAGAAGATTGCTATAGGCGTAACCACAGGGCGGCACGACTCACCTTGGCCCAGCCCAGAATGTCTAGCGCTCCGACAGAAAACCTGGTGCACCGCGTGTGAGTAGGATATTTAATCACGTATAGTTAGGCTAATCATCTATCTAGATGAGAAAACTTTGTACCCCTTTTTAAACATATTGCGTTCACGGAGAAGTGTGAGATTTGGCATAGTTAAAGTTTATATGGAGAAGGAGAGCAGAAACCTAAAATATACCTATTTATAATATCACGGTCCAATAATTGCGACCGCCAGGCGACCTCTAGTGTTAATGAATACTTAATTAATGATTTTTTATTGTGCGTTTTCATACATATTTACTATTGTGATAATATCGCCATCTTGATCACTTTTCGCTCAGGTGATGCGTGAGCGTTCTCTCCATGGTGCCGCGTAAAAACAATTCATTATGCTATATGTTCTGAATCCGAATATGTTCCGGAGGAATGTATTCAAGTCAGCGATACCGGTAGATACTAAAATTATGAAATCGATTGATTGTTTTCTAATAATGACCTACCTATTATTGCTTGCTATCATGCATGCAAATTTTTCATGCTAAAGTTGGTGAGCTTACGTATGACGATACCTAAGATCGTCTGGTGTACCCTGAGCAGTCAGCCTCGATGCCACCACTGACTGGGTAGTCTTTCCAAAACTTTTACCTAATGATATATAATTTTATTACACATAAAACCTGTAAAATGTGAGCATGATGTAAGTAATAATGTTATAGATATTTACTAAATACCTACCTTGTCTGGTACTATGAGTTTGTCATGCTCACATAAATGTCTCGCTGATGGTGGCGTTGTGTGTCGGGTCTTTGAGTTCCCTTCATTATGGTTGAGCTTAGCGATGCTGACGCATGAGTCATGCTCGTGAACTACTATTTTAAAAGAGTTTCCGTGGAGTTTCTTGCCGGTTCTTCTCCATAGGACATACTATTTGGAGCCGCGCACCTAGAGTCTCATCATTTCATAAGTGCCTGTGTTTGGTTTACATGAAATAAAGATCTGTTCTACGGCATAAGCCATCCCTATGACCGTGACAGCTATATAGCGCCGAATCGACAAATCAAGATGCCAAAGTTCTTCTGTGAAAAACGCTAGATATTGTCAGTTGGCGGTCCTGACGCTAAGTACTTAGTAATCCTACTTTGTATGTACACGTTGTATATTGAAGTCGCTACCTTCCGGCTAGCCTTCGAATTTTTCCTGCAACCACACCAGGTGTTTAATATCTGAGGCTTGGTGATCATAATCACTACTATGATCCGATAACACTTGATGGAAAGAGGAAGTTAGGGTATTCTGAGGCAGTCTTCTTTCCTCGATTAGAGTCGTGTTTGTAGTTAAGAATATTATTCATTGGACACCATGAACTTTAACGTTTAATAATAAAATTACCTGTGTTTATAATATTTGAATAATTTCTTCAAGAAAATATTATAATAGATTAGTAATAATCCGAAATGAAATCTGAAATGGCTGAAATCACCGTAGGGTTCGAAATTAATCACATCAATACCCCTGGGAGTCACCCTGGACAGAGCAATAACTTGAAAAAACCATTATATGAAAATCAAATAAAAAGAACTAGGTAATATATATAGTATCAAATAAAAAAACACAAAAAGGAGTCCGACACCAGACATCCACTATTCAGAAGTCAATTCAGTGCTTAATTATCAGCACAGCCTTTAAAAATTCAGCTCAGTTTCCTTAGAAGGCAATATCGGGTGGTTCAGCCGATGCCCATTGCAAATTTTATACATTGTGGTTGGAGAAACTTTCTTCACCAGTAATCAAGCCCGCGGTGAGTAATTTTCTGCCAGATACGATCCGATCGAACGATCATCTCTTGGATCACATGAAAGTTATTTAACCGACTCTGGACCCAATTAGGCAGATGCAAATGAGCAAGTGGGGCTATATCGAGGAAACAGCGGTAGGGTGGAGATGTGGTATTGTCCTTCAAACGATGTCACAGCTACTGTGTTGCTCAATATGCCCCAATATCTGCACATTGAGCCACCTCTATTTTGCCAATAA
Organism: Allophyes oxyacanthae; assembly: GCA_932294325.1. Lineage (NCBI taxonomy): Eukaryota > Metazoa > Arthropoda > Insecta > Lepidoptera > Noctuidae > Allophyes > Allophyes oxyacanthae. Next base: position 690,574 of record OW028609.1, read on the forward strand.
CAACATCATAGAGGTGGCAAAATTTGCAGATTATACAAGCCTAGGGACGTAGTACCATTGACACAAAGAAGAAGGACTAAAGTCATTTGCAATCCGGAGAACAGCTGAATCTTCTTCTGTCGCGTCGACAAGAGTGTTCATATTGAATTCGCTCATGATGTAGTGGATAGATGAGTCAGCAATTTTGTAACAGCTCACTGCCCAAGAAGCGCCGGACAGAATTACAATCAGATGAGATTGTTGATGTAATCAAGGCGTTGTTATGACGGTCGGCATCAGACTCTGCACTTATTACCCATTTCGTAGACAATATTCATACAATAGATTTAAATAATTAAACTTTAAATTAATTTTTCCTATTGTTTCTTAGCGGAGAATCAGGTTTCGTAAACTTTAATAACACACAAAATAGCGAGAAAGCGTAGTCTTAACGGTGCACGGTGGCAGTAAAAACTGGTTATATTTAAACCAGAAAGCTGAAGGCACGGTTTTGTCTTTTTGAGTGCCTAACCATTACCACTATCATAGATTATTCGTTTAAAATAGTCGTGAATGCGACCTGCCGTGCTCTTTCAGGGGTCTCAAGTAAAGAACGATCACCCATCCAAGTAACGTGTAGATTGTTTTCACTCCCATACGTGCGGAAGACAAGGCATTTTATTGCACAGATCTCATATTATTTAAGTTTTTGTCAATACAAATTCTGAAAACTATCTTTCCTTTTCTTTAATTTCAAATGACTATCATAGTTTAATCGAATATTGTCACGTGGGCAAAGCCGCGGGTACAGCTAGTATTATAATAGATTAGTAATAATCCGATCAATATAGACGTGTTAAATTATAGAAATTCCTCACACATTCGGCATAATTCGTATTTAGTAGGGACAATGCTACTTCTGTACCTAACTAAATAGATCGTGATGAGCATAAGATAAGGCATCACTGTGTTGCGAGAGTAAACAACTATTTTTCTTCTTTAGCATACTAACAGCCATTGCATTGTGGCGAATAGGCTGGACAGCAACAACTGTAATGAATCATTGTACAGTACACTGATTTTAGATTACGTGCATACGAATGTATGTTTTCATAGAAAATGTATAGGATTCTTTTGTGTATTTTCAAAATTTCGACTATTACAATTTCATCAGTTGTTTGGAAGAATCATTCCTGTTGGGGAATAGAGTCAATTGAGTACCCACTTTTAGCTTTTTGAGTGAGTTATGATTATATTCAAAAGGAAATTTAAAAAAAATATAGATATATAATTTCATCAAAATTCAACTTAAGATTCCTAGACCAGAACTTTCTAAATATTATAACAGAAAGGGCAGCCGTCCTTATGCCCTATAATTTTGGGCCTTCCTATATATTTAAAAGCGTTTAGGTATTAACTGGTTATTCTCTATAATGGCAGGATGTTTGCCAACATGTATGATTTTTTTTCTTGATCTAATTAATTATTGTGCATGGACTTAAAACTGTTAGCAATAAGATGTCTTTAAAATAAAATAAATAAATAAATAAATAACATCTTTGTTTAAATGTCAGTTTAAAAAATAACTTGTACATATATTTTCCCTTAAGTATATATAACTTATGTTATTTAGATTTCAACACAAAGTACAAATAACAAATAAGTAATGCTCATTTAGAAATTGTTTTCGATTTTATGGACTGAAATACGACGGACATTTCGTTCAAGTAGTAACCTTGATCTTGTTGTTGTGTAGTGTTGTTAAACAATGCGTGTAAAATTGTACAAATGTTATTTTACGCAGACTGAGCGCGAAGTATGCGGTTGCGCAACTTTGGCCTGAACCATTTTGTGGCTCACTGTGCTGTAATGTGCCGTTGACATTTCTTACTGTAAATAGATATAATACGATGGCATGCATTGTTTTGTTTTCAGGACCTCTCCTGCCAATGATGATGGTCTTGAAAATTTCATGCTGTTATCATATACTGCATAGTATAAGAATTAATGTGAACTTTAAATATAATAAAGAAAGCTAATAAATAATAATAAACCCATAATTTATAATTACCAGTAAAATATTACTTTATTTACACAACTTTAATTATAGGGATATTGAGAAAAAGTACCTACAGCTGTTCCATACAAAAGTGCACACCTAACTGGGTTAAAATGTAGGAGCAGTCGATTTCCCATTCACGAAGCGCAATAAATGTGAATAAAATTCAAACATGAAGAAAATTTACAATTTCTAGTTTTTATAACTATTGATTTTTAAATACAAAAATTATTATGAGTCACGATGCACCTACAGTCCGTTTTTCTGTTTTCATAATACAACTATAATTTAGGTATATTTATCGTATATTTATTTAGGTAAAAAAAAAAAAAAAAAAAAAAAAAAAATGTATATCTATTTATTTTATTTATCGACTTCTTTGTATGTAAATAGACACAAAAAATTGTTTACTTTATAATATAACATAGAAAAAATTTACTGTAATTACAGTTGCTCTTGTTGCTGCACTAAGTCATAAGGACCTATTATTTTTTGCCCAGTGTTCGTAACCACCAAGGCGTGGACCACGCCGCGTGGTGATTACACCAATTATCCAAAGTAACGATCTTATTGCGTTCTGCATAAAAATAGTAAGACCACCTGTAATCCTGCGTACGACATTGAGATTTTCCTTAAGCGTTCCTTGAAACAGTTGTATCGCATAAAATATCAACGTAATGACATTATATCCATGATCAAAATTTATGCAAACTTTGAACGAACATCTTGTATGTGTGCCTACACAAATAACAAAGTACTTCCTCAAGTTATTCGAGAGCAGTACTTATGCAGGGTTAATTCACGTAATTTCATGACGCGCCGATCACATTGCAGTGACGTTCAAACTGGATGCGAGCGTATACTAAAGCTAAGAGAATACCAAATGTGTTGCTTTGATCAATATTTTACGGCAACTGCGCGGCAACTACACTTCTTTAGTTACGTGAATTAGCCTACAGGTTTCTAGTGAAAACTCAATCCCGAAGAAAACGTAACAAGTCTTGAATTTGCAATTCTCATTCAAAATTAATGTTCTGTTGATGTTGTCACATGTCTAAGATTATTATTTTGTTGTCATTGAAACTAGTTATATTATCTGCTTGTAGTGTACCTAACATCACATTTTTATCTTAACGTTTGATCCATGTTTGATCTAAGCTGTTGGATATGGTATCAACAGAAGGTAATGCAAACCTATATATTTTGTTGTGAAAGGATGCTATTTTTTTTCTTTTCGATATTTTTTAATACACTAGCTGTTGTCATCTGTTGTCATCTCAGGGAAACTACTTCATATACCGTCAAACAGCCCAGCTTTGCCCAGGATCCTAAGTTTGCCTGGGATAGAATGTCTTCAATTACTTAGGTACTTATCATACTAATGGCAACACTTCATTCAGAAATGTTGTAGGTAAGTACAAGGCAAAGTGACTTCTTACTCAGGCGCGCAGATTTACCAATGTTTTACTAGGCAAAATTAGGAGTCTAGGCCAAGTTGGGAGGTTTTACCGGTACCTGAATAAAAAGTAACCTATGTGTTTTCCATCCAAATTCCTTCAGCCGTTTATGCGTGATTGAGTGACAGACATCCGAACATCTTTACAACCTTTCACAATATTAAGAAGATAAGCTGATCTTGTCACGTGCGTTAACTGTGAAGTAAAACATCGTGAGGAAACCTGCACACCTGAGAGGGCTTCATTAAGTCCTCGGTGGTGTGTAGTCCGCCAATCCGCACCAGGTCAGCGTGGTGGACTAAGGCCTAATCCTTCTCATTCTGAGAAGAGGCCCGAACCCAGCAGTGGGACAGTAATCTAGATTCATTATTATTATTTATAAGCTGATTTGTAATATATTAAGTCTCAGTGGGAGGGTCTCTAAGTTTCTTTGTCTTTTACAAGACAAGGGCCTTCTAATAGGGGAATACTTAATATCAGATTGATACTAAGTATTCCTAATTAATTATCTAACCATTCTTATTATTAATCAGCCGTGATCGTCCCACCGCAGTGTAAAAGCCTCCTCAGAAATTTTAAACTGAGAGTAGTGGAATTAGGCTTCAAACCAACTGTATTTAAAAAAAAGAAAAATATGAGCTGATCGACACAGAATCAGCTACTCATCAGTTAGCCAAATCAATATGCATGGATCAATTAAGGCTGTCGTGATGGCAAGGTACATAAACAATATCGTGAGATAGTATTAACTATTGCTCAATACTAAATGATAATTAGTCGCAGCATAATAGAACAATATTAAATCTGCGATTTTGTGAGCTTCTTGTACCTGGGCCCAAAGAAAGTTAAAGACGGATTTGATAATATGATAAAATTGCCGCAAGCAGTAATTAAACCTTATAATGTGCAACTCTAATCTAATTATTTAGTCAAATTGTTGTTAAAAACAACATTACGTATCGCTACACAGTAGATTCTGAATCTTATAGGTATACTAACCTAACCTACAAATCTAGACTATAACATTAATTATATTGTTAATATTTTATTTAACTTCGAAATGACTTTTTCCTTGTGGAAACGGTAATTTTCTTGACAAGCAACTAGCTGCTGTTATCAGCGAGCGAGCAATTATGAAATGAAAATGATGGATGTTGCTATTTACCTACTTAATTAATGCTAATCCTAACCATGTCAAGTTGGAGAATTTTAATTGACCAAACCTCTGATTAATTACGGTGAAGGTTACAATAAAAATATTACGAAATGAGCGCATAATCTTCGGAATAACTTCTTGATGTTGAATTCAAGATAACTGAGATAAGACCCAGATTCTGTTTACTTACGCACTTTATAATCGTAGCAATTTTAAGGAAAAGTATCGTTGCTACTCAATCCTCAAAGCCTCTCAGAACGATGATATTTTTATTTTTATTTTTTTTAGTATTAATTAAGCTTAGATATTTTTATGTTTTGTGCGTCATACTGGGCGTAGAAATAAAAACTTTTTCTTTCTTTCTTTCTTTCAATGTGGGAACGTAGTCTTCGACATTTTAACCGGTAAGGTCTCAACTACCGGTTAAAATACATACCGGTTGTTACTCGTTACACGGCTGACATTACCTATACATTTGTAATGCACTGTAATACTTGAATTATTGCATTAAAATAAATGAAGTTTTGTCCTCGTGTTATTACTTGTTAAGATATTTTAGCAGAATCTAGCGTGTGTGCCATGTGTACTAAACCTGTGTCTAAATGGTACCCATGTAACATGGAAAATGGGTCGTGTCTTGACGTTTGTCGCTCATCGAGTGTTTACAGATTTAAGGATTACCGACAGATAAGCTCAAGTGGCTATTTTAGGGCTGTCACCACTGACCACAGACCCTTTGTTAATCGCTTGCTCACGCGCAGCATTGGTTTTTATGAAACATTAGTGTAATTTTTTATTATAATTTTGTACGCAGCCGATTGATCTCACGTAAGATCGCTCAGCCCATAAGTTGACGACACGTTAGTCATTTTCCCAGCTCTTTACCTTAATTATTAGGGTTGAAGTCTTGCCTGATGAGATCGATGAATAGAGATCTTTATTTCATGTAAACCAAATACAGGAACTAATGAAATTGCGAAATTCTAGGTGCGCGGTTCCGAATAGTGGGGTTCTTATGGGGAAGAACCGGCAAGAAACTCCACGCTGTAGCGGCTTACCTTGTCTGCACAACTCATAAGCCACAAAAAATATATTTACGAAATACGAATTTCTTGAAAGCCTTTGAGGTACATTTTAATCTTACAGAATTTATCCCGTTACGTTTATTATATTTATTTTATATTTACGCTAAACAACTAAACATGCAGCAAAGCCTACGTGCAGTGTGCCCATAAAAGCACGTGCACTATTTATTGCACTATTTAATGTAAGAAAGAAAGAAAAAGAGTTTATTAAATAGCACAACAAAAAAAGAAAAGCCAAAACAAAGAAAACATATAAGTGAGTTATGAAGGTAGAGTAGGTACGACACCATTAAGTATTCGCATCGTCAAGCTTCGTAAAACCGATGACTTCCGAACTGAGTGCGACTTCAAGATCAGGAATGTTTATTAGTCCTGCAGTAAAGAATAACCTTAACAAGTTGTAAAATTATCTAAGTGAGCGGCTGCCATTTATTGTTCGATTAGGTACATCGAAGTAACTTCTTAGGTGTGTTGTACTATACCTACTATTGATTATTATAAAATAGAAACACTACTAATGTTTATACTTTATATCTCATACTTATAAATATTCAGCAGATTTGCGCAAATATTATTGGTAGCCTTTTCTTACTCATATCTATCAATAAGGAAAGTTTACAACGGGAAAATCTTTTTAGGTATGAAAATAGGTTTTCAATGGCCATTATTATGTCTATGGAAGTAGAATGTTTTCAGTTAAGTGTCATGTTAGGCATAATCATAAGTTGTAGGTAAGTTGCATGATGGTAGGGTTTGGGCTTTCCATTTATAGTTTTTAAGTAATATACTTGTTTAGCAAATGACATACCCTTTTCTGATAGTTTAAACTAAGGTTAAAAACAGTTTTATTTCTGTGAAAACTTATCCTGGAACAATGTTCTATTATTCCAGTTTATGAAGGAGAATAAACTTCCTTTTTTTTACTCTTTGGATGATATGTTTTGTAGAATTTTGATGCAGGAATTCTGCATAATAAATTATGCAACATTATTGCATAGTTGTTGGTTATCCTCTTACAGAATGTTGTAAATAATGTAATAGATGGAATTTAGGTATATTCAACTTTATATTGCTAACATCTACAAACCATAGATTTACAGATCTAGAACTTTATGTATTCTTGAATAAAATTAATTTATATTGACTTCTTTTAGGATGTAGGTAGGTACCATAAAGTCATGGTGCGGCGTTGCAAAACCCTCATGGCTGTTCAAGGTTGTTCAAGGAGCTGGGCACAAACCATGTCGAGGTAAACTGTGTGCAAGCTACAGCTGACCTTAATAACAACTCATTATTTTTACAATGTGTCGTTACCACTTATTTTGTCGTCCAAAATTTTCCATAGATACTTTGTGCCTATTGAAATTAGCTTTTTGTTGCGAAGTAAAAAATCCAACATGAAACATTAGAAACATACAAAAAACTTCTAGCCTAATGTAGTTGGCCTATTTCAGGTTCAAAAGCAATTTGTGTTTGAGATATAAGTTCCTAGTTCCTACTAAAGCATCTTCAAATGAAAATAAAATCTCATTCTAATTTAATTTAATTTAATAAGAATTAATTTATCTCTTTATATTTATACAATCATTCGCATCAAAATTCTCTCCAACACCCCGGAGACGCCATATTTAAAATTTCTCTATAAACCATTTGCCAATCAGGAAGTATATAAATATCATAATATCTTATTATTTTTCAAAGACAATCATTAGATTCGTCGCTTTCTCAATCAAATACTTAATTAAATATCCCACATACTCGTATGATATACAGGGACAAAAAATAACTGCAGTTCTATGCTTAAATACCTACATTTCCTCGAAGAATATTGAAATATTTGTATAGAAAAGCAGATTTGGTATTTCGCTATTTCAGTTTTGGTCCCATTGTGGCAGTTGTTCATAATGATGAATACAATAAGCCCTTAAAGGGACTGGGACTAGAAAGGTTGGACGGAGGTTGGTTATATTTACTCAGTCGTACATTCGGGGTTGCCCGTCTGCCGCAGCGCTGAGCTCTACGAGAAGCGAGGTCTCGTCCCAATTTGAATTGATACACAAAACATGAATATAATAAGCCAAGAAGGTTCCTATTTATTTACATGTTAATAATTTAATTATCTTTATCGAATTCCTATAAGGTAAATAAATAAACAATCAAATGATATGACCTTAAAATATTCGATCAAATAGAGATTGTATTTAAAAGGTAGAGTTATCAAGCAATCTGTATATCGAAAAGCATAAAGTTCAATGCCAATGTAACAAGGTCTCTCTACCTCTAGCTAACTATTGGATGCAAATCATAATATTTTAATAGGCCTATGTCAGCAGGTCATTTTAAAATTCTTATCTAACCGGCTAAATGGCTACCGTGATCGATCTACAAGGTTAAGTAACTTTATCGCGGTCAAGTGTGAGATGAGAGTCCGTTCTTAGAAGCTCTTGCATGCAGCAGAAGGTGCCGTCGTAGACTTCGACTGCCATGTAAATAAAGGTAGGTATGTACAGTCGCGGACTGAAAATGTTTATCAGATTTCAAATTCGATTCTATCTCAAACTGTGCGCAATAAGGTCTAAGATAGTATATCAAAAAACATATTACATTTTAAAATTGCGTATAAAATTGTGAAGTATTTGGCATAGCAAAAAGGTGGTCAATGACTTTTTGATTAAATAATGACGTAAACTCATATTTTTTAATTATATTATTGTGACATTTGTCAAGTAGTTGTAAGCCAATAGAAATATAAAAGTTTAATAAATTTCAATAAAATAATGGCAAGTAACCACAGACCTGACTTCGCTAACTCTCTGTGCAAGTAACCCTTGCAGCAAAAGGCAGAAATAAGGTGTATTTGCATGAAGACGGGTGGAATATTAGTGCTATGCTATATCAAGAAAACTCAATATATCGCGATTCACCGTAAAATTTTGGATCCAGCGACATGGAGACGAAGGGGAGGTTCAACTTCATCGTAACATGCAGCTAATTCAGTGGCCTGCCCGTTCTTCTGATTTAAATGTAACAAAAAATCTGGTTCAGCGCTGGGACTCCCAAAAGGAAAGAAACCCTCAAGTTCTTTTCATTTCACATTGTGCTCGAGTATGGGAAGACATCAGAGGGACTATGTGCACTGTGTGTGTGTTTTGTCGCCTCCATGCCCGATAGATTACGTGCCGTCATAGCTGCTGATGGAGTCTACACCAGATTTTAAAATTATTTCTTTTTACTAATAGACATTTATATTTTAAATGTTTTTGTTTTTATATAGAAATATTTAAATTGTAAGGAATATGAGAATAAATAGATACAGAAGAAATAGTTTTTTTATGTCGAGTGTAATTTTTTATGAACTGAATCTTAGATTATTGATTGGTCTCCGCTGTCGAAACCAATCAATAATTAATCTAAGGACCGAATTTATTATTGAATTGCTCCACGAAATTAAATATAAAGTGTAGCTATCACTCCTTAATACCTAACTGAAACCTAAAGCACATATTCACTATGCCTAAAGGTCGGTTTCAAAGGTGTATCTATCTCTTTCTACGTAATTGGGCATAGAAAGAGGCAGTAGATTGGTCAAGGTCGGTTTCAGTTAAGTATTGGAGAGTGATGGCTCCTCTTTACAATAAAAGCTTATATTTCACCTCTTTAGATGTTTTTTTTTATTTTTTATTTTGTCAAATACAATCCAGGCCTATTATTAGATCAATAACAGTCTGAGCCAGTCTGAGCGTAAGCGAAGTCCTACGTCTATGATAATTGTCCATAGAGATAATACATAGTACCTATTAATTGTCATCTTTATTGAAGTCAGCCTTATGAAACAAAAATGTGCAAGCCATTATTTTTTTTTATTTTTTTTTATTTATTTAAGTTCTTACATACAGCTACCATTACAGTTACCCAATTCGATAGTGCAGTTCTTAATACCCAACAAAAAATAATAGATAATAACATATACATTCATATAAATTATCAAAAATTATCTACATTCATAAGTAATACATTCTCATTCATAATAACACATTCACATTCATAAATAACACAATCACAATTAATAACATAATACATGCAACGTTACCCTTACGAATTCGCTCAGTGAACATGAGAATAAATCAATTTTTTCTGCGACTATATTAAGTGTGTGCATCGTTCGCGTGAGGGGGGCGTTGTCCAACAGTTTAGTTCTACCGCGCGGCACCGCGAACAACTTGGGTCGTCGTCTCCGCTGTACGTACCTATCGGGGACACTTAAGCCTATACACTGCAGCACACCCTGATTAATCAAGCTACCCCGGAACACTCTGAGAATATAAGATGCCAGTGCTAGATCCCTCCTTGTTTCTAACTTGTTGTATCCCACCATACCTAAAACAAATAAGGTAGGATACATCAAGGGGTAGAAGGGATATACCCCATAATGCCTTAGGTATATGTATCTCGTAAATTTATTTTGTATGCGCTCCAGCATGAGACTATATTTAGTCTCATGTGGAGCCCATATTGTCGCATTACCCTCCAACTGACTCCTTATAAGAGCGTCATATAACGCTGACATGGCTTTAATATTTGTGAATTTCACTGCTCTGCGAAGCACGAATCCCAACCGCTTATATGCCTTCTTACAGACACCGACTATGTGCTCCCGGAAAGTCAATTGAGCATCCATACGAACGCCCAGGTCTCGCACCACCTCCTCCCGTTTCATAGGCGTGCCGTCCAGTACATAATCGTATTATAGACCATAAGGTGGTAAACATTTTCAGACCGCGACTGTAGGTACGTATATAACACTAATTCCAGGCATTCAAGACATTATTTGTCTGACCATAGCTTACTCGATGCCGCTATTCAGGCCATAGACTAATATATAATACTGGAGAATTCAGGCTAGGATGGTAATGCAATTAACAAAATCCAAGCCTGTCGGCTACCGTTTGATTGATACTGTGACCCATAAACAAATGCTGACAATACGCAAATTCTGAAAATGATGCCTTCAAAAGTTTAATGCATTCCTGAAACTGTAGCTAGTGAAAGTTATTTCAAGGGTTTCCTCTAATATTTCCATGCATAATAATAGATACAGTATTTGTAAAACATAGATTACATAGTCACCTATTTTTATATCAACAATGTAGGTACTTTGTGAGCAGATCCCATATCACTTAGCGAACACCCATAAAAGTTTCTGTCAGTAGTTCGTGACTTGTAATATATTGCGCAAACATTGTAAGTGGATGCATCAACTAAACTAATCGACCTTATTGCCTGTGTTAACACTAAGTAATAAGAGATAAAAATTACAAAAAATTTGAAATAGCAATACGTTTACATTATACTTGAATCAACTTAATTAATATAATTTTGTGTATTGTGGAAGTTGGTATGTCGAATTCCCTTAAGATGCCGCTTCAAAAGCGCTTCAATGCTAGTTTCATTGAAAGTATTTTCGAGAAAATGGGTGCCAGACGGACTGTCAGAACTAAGGAGCATGCTGGAGTGGACTGAATTCAGAAGGCCAAATCCGAGTATTGTGCTGCAACTGTGGAAAGGTTTCTAGGGATGAACTGTGATAGGCCCATGTGTTTGTGAAAGAATAACTCTTACAGTATTTGCTGCATTTAGCTTGATTTAGCTGCGTGACATTTGTGTACAGAAACACCACGATGTTCTCAGCGACGGACTGACTGACGGTAGTGTTTGTTCCGACTTAGTGCATTATCTAATCAGGCGGCAGTGGGAGTAGGCGCGTCGTGGGCAGCACTTGATACCCGCAGCCATTGATATTTAGATGGTTATCGTCCATCATTATATTCGGCTACAAACTGTCTTGTCACATGTTTACCTACATATCTTGTTAGAATCGCGCTGAGATTGACCTTGCTGCTTGTTTTCAATCCGGTTGGCTTTTGTTTTAGCTTTGTTTTGTCTGATCCAGATTTGATGTTAGACTTGACAAACTAGCCGTTCATATTTTCATCAAACCCCTCTACTTATGTGTCCTAATATGTTTATAATGGTCATGTATAAGTCACCACACTACGTAATCAGGTTACGGTTAGTGACTAGGTAGTTTGTCGTGACCTCTCGGATCAGTGACGATGCTGCCGATGACAAGCCTGATATCATCATCATCAGCCTATATAAGTGTGTCATATACTCGTATAAGGCAGAGGTTGCGCGGTGCTACTTCAAGTTCATACAAAAATTTGATATAGTTTGCCTATTTCGTTTGTGTGCTTGTAACTCTTACTATTTAGTAAATCTGACTCTAGCAGAGTCATTTACTTATGTTGTTATCTGGTAGTGGCTATCTTGGAGGTTTATAATATTTATAAACTTTAATATACCTTTATATACCTTTCAGGTACCTATCTTTATGGAATGCTGATAAAATGACTTTTTTTAAATGTTTATGGTGCCTTATGTACTATATAATTTTTTGAGATAACTGGTATAAATCAAAATAATAGTACCTACTATAATAATATACTTCTTGTCCAAATTTTTCGAATTTCCGTTGGTAGCGACCAGTTTAGCGAGCGATACTAATCGACGTGGATATTCGCTATAGGTACTCAAATTAACATTTTTGCCGCCCAACGTCTCATGTGTTCCGCTGAAGTTATTACGGTGTTTTTGAACTTTTATTGGTAAAATTATCGTTCGGTTTGATCGTGCTGAAGTTGATTATGTTATCGGCAAAGAACCGTCCACCGCTTCGCACAAGTGAACTATGATGTCAAAAAGATGGATAGCAGCATGTTGCTATAATGTGCCACATATAATTTGTTTAGGTGTGGGCTGATGTGATTTACTAATCAAGTACTAATTAATTAATATTTACAAAACAACCCCAGTGGTTGTTCCTGACAGATTCGTCTGATATTTTGTCCCCGTTTCTTGTAGTACGATGTGTCTTGATAGCATGTGTGTTTTTTCATTTTCATATCAAAAACACAAGTGCTTGAGACATTGCCGTCTGCAGACGAGTGCGTCATTGCCGAAATTATGTTCATAATTTGGCACAGAAGTAACTTTAAATGCGGAAATGGATATTGACGACTGAGTGACTAGTACGTCTGAACTTTATGACAAATATTAAATTTTATATTTATTTAAAATCAGAAAATGATATGAGATATAATATAGAATCACTTTCTGCGAGCCTAACAGAATATGATTATCTAAACGTGAAAATGATTATTCTGTGAGTATTCTAAAGAACTATCCATTTCTAGAAACGTCGCCAATTTGAATAACCATCTCTATATTATAACAATGAGGTAATAGTAACATAATAATAATAAGTAATAACAGTAAGGTATAAATACACATTAGTGTTATTATTAGCTGTCTGCTGGTTGTCCAAACAATCGCCTGGTGACAGCTCGCTCCTGGTTCATTCATTGTAGACTGTGTCTCGACAGGTGCGACAGTCGCGCCGTCGTGCGCAGACGTAGGAGTGTGCGCTTAGAGGCCAGTAGGCTAACTCACGTAACTAAAGAAGTGCAGTTGCCGTGATATGCGTGAGGGAACTTGAAGCATTTATGGCTTCAAGTGACCTCGCGAAGATGCTACTTATTAGAAATAGAAATATCTATTATGGGTAATGTTAGCGTCTTGATATGAATAACTTGTAAGGTATTAATTAAGAGCATTATTTCTTAGTTTTAAGGGTTTATCCTGTAAAGACTGCATAAAAATCTTGTGGTGTTAGATTTTAATGGTGGTAACGTTATTTTTGGATATTTGACGCATAAAATTAATTTATTCATAGACTCCAGCATAGCTCAAGTAAACTTATCTCCTGTTTTAAAGTATGGTGTTTGCTATCTCCTAACGAAATACCAAGACTTTCGAGTGCCACCATAGTGTGTCACTTTTACAAATGTAGGCGCTACGACTTGGCTAATAATTGAGAGAGGTACCAACTATTTGAGGCATTGATGTCATCCGATTTTGATTGCTATTAATTTTGTGGATAGAAATTTATTATTATCTTATATTAGTCTGGCAGTAAGCGGCAGTTCAATATTACTTTCGATTAATTTAGCTGCTTGCAACACATGGCTACCAATAAATAAAAAAACAATGGATGCCCTAAGTAGTATTCTATGCCCTAAGTAAGATACTTTTAATAATAAAAAAATATCAATTGAATGCACTATTGTTGACAGTTACCGTAAGTATCTTCTTCTTTTTTCCTTTGCCTTAACCTATTATCTGTAGGCTAATTCACGTAACCAAAGAAGGGCAGTTGCCGTGTAGTTCCAGTAAAATTTTGATCAAACATTTGGTATTCTCGTAGCGTCACTGCAATAATCATATTGCAGTGACGCTCGAACTCGACGCGAGTTCGTCATAAAATTACGTGAATTTAGCCCTCTGGGGTCGGCTCTCCTTGTCTGCCGCAACCGCTCTGGATGGTCATAAATGGAGAATTTATGTCTATCCAGAGCGGTTGCGGCGTGTATTTCATTCTCCTTCAGGTCCCTTTGGACTGTCGTCAGCCAGGTTGCGTGGGTCTTCCGCGGTGTCATATCGCCGTCGGTACTCGCCATGTGGTCTTCTGGGCATCGGAGCACATGTCCATACCATTGAAGGCGTTGCTCTTTGACCTTCTCAGTAATGGAAGCCATTTTTTTTTATTTTTTTTTTTATTCACATTTTTTTGAGGCTTCAGTTCACCATGGTGACTATGCCCGCCTCGTAAGGTCACTCTTCTACAATAAATGACAAAACTTAACATTATACTTAAATTAATCATGACTACGACAAACTACTATATATTTTTTTTTGTAGATTCCTCATATGTAGGTATACGTTGCGTACTTTGTCCTGCGACAGTTGCCGTAGTATGAAGGAAATAAAAGGCGTTTCTGACTCATACCTTGTACAGAGATCATTACCATTGTTTGGTTATCCTCAATTGACCACCGCTGACCTTTCTCATGTGATTGACCACGATCATTGTGTGAGGAAAAAAATATCAATTTAATGTAATGAAGACGCCATTATAATCACATTTGCATGTTTGTGTAACCAAATTGTCCACTTCCTAATGTGACAAAAATAAACATAGTAGGTCTGTACCTACCACGGTACCTACTTTCCGGCCCAAACTCGTTACTCGGCGCCCTAGGCGAATCAATAGAATCGAGTGCCTTTTTATTAATAATGTAATTCTTGTTAATGTTATCAAAATCATGATAAAAATCCGATATACAACACCGATAGGGGGTGTCGAATTCAAGAGGAGCACGTCGACATAAAATTCTTGTGAAGGTTTCCTCGCGATATTTTCTTTCACCGTATCGTGGGCGTGTGCGCCCGTGTGAATTAGGCGAATATCACACGGAAAGGTGCGCGGTCAAATATTGTACCATTCTGTAGACCCATCAAGTCTGGGCACACGGCACCGCGTCACCGGGCGGTGCCAATTTCGATCCGCTTGACAGCGCATCGCCGCGGCATCGGCAGGGAGCACTGCAGTCTGCACCTCTCCGTGTGTTTCGCCTTATGAATAGCTACAGCGCTGCGGGCGGACGATAGGCACAGCGCAAAACGAGATTAATTGATTATTAATTGGTTTCGACTTTTAATTCCAATTATAGTGAGTAGTAAGAAGATTATGTTCATATTATATTTTTGGGAAAATATCTAGGCATTGTTGTACAATAATATTTAGTAATGTATAAAGATAAGGCTTAATGAGGATAAATGACATAGACCGTCGTGGATGCGGGAGGAGGTCCACTTTGGGCCGCGCATATCCACCTTTTGTATCACAGAAAAATCAGTTTTTGTTCGTCTATATTATAATGGTAATTATATGTCCACAAGTGAATTTGCCGTTACCCAATGTTTTGATCATAATATTGTAACAATTCGGTGAAATTTGGTTTTCCAGCTAAAGTCGAGTTGATTGTTTCGGCAAAAATGTTCATTTACATAATTAGTAAACGAATAAAAAAAAATAAAAAAAATGTTTTCTCAAAACGATTACTTACTTATTGTTACTATATTACAAACTGTATACGAGTAGTAAAACCCTGAACCGCAAGAGAGCCACAGGGGATTTCTATTTAAATTTCCCCTTTTTCCCCCTGTTGGGGATCAAAACAAAACTGTCATTTTCACGGAATTCTTAGCAGCATACTATTAACTATGATGAATTAATGATTCTAGGTACCTACCTAGAATCATTAATTCATCATGTCATTTGTTTCAGAAGTAGATTCTATGTACCTACATAGAATCTACTTCTGAAACAAATGACATAACAGAATTCAGAATTCTGTTAGATAATGTCATTTGTTTGAGAACGAACAAGGGTAGAGCATAGTTACATGAAACTGTCGCTTTAATCAAAGTAACAATTTTTAACAGAATTAAAAAAAAAGAGGAGGTTCGCAATGCGGTAGTCTTTTGTTTATGTTTGTTACCACATAAATTTATCTCCGTCATTTATCCACCGATTTGGAAAATTCTTCTTATTGTTTGAAAAAGTATTCTCCCGTGGTGGCCCCGTTTAAATTTGGTAAAGATCTGATGATTCAATGGATAACAGCAAATCACTCGCTATTCGCATATTTATATATTGTTTATGCCATACAAAATAGAAAAATAAAATAAACTAAAAGTACAAAATACATTTAAGATTTAACAGCTTCTGACGCCTTTAATTCTTCAATGCACCTTAGCTTGGCAGTGGCATAAACTTCAGAAGCTGTTAAGTTTTTATGAAAATTATTTTATATTTTTTAGTTTTTTGAAGTCGGTTTTCATCTTGTGTAGACCAGGTACAATAGTGAGCTCTATGATGCATACTTAACACAAGAATGATCCCTCGCGGACTACTTGCTTGCTAGACACATGTGAGAATCGTCGTAGCTAGACTTGTTCAGGCAATCAGCACCCAAGTCCCTATCACGACCCAATTATATGATCTGAAACACTAACAACCGGGTCAGTAGGTACATGACACATTGACTTGACCAATACAAATTAAACGTGCGACTACGTGTTTAGTTACGGAGATAACTTACGAACCCACATGCTCCAGGCATTATATGATTTTATAGTTTGTTCCTCATCATCAGCCTTTTTCCGATTGTATTAGGCGCAGCTGAATATTATACCAATATTATATATGGGGCCACTGCATCTGACCTCCAACCATTGACCTGTTACTACAATGGACGGCCGGTCTAGTAGATACAAAATTTCATGAAAAATGTGTCTCGAGTCAACCTATATAAGCGTAGGTACATTTAAAGAAATATAAAAATATTATATAATATATCCTAATTCAAACCGTATCGTCATTAGTAAACAGCTTAATTTAACTTGCGACAATTTATCAGGCTATTCAACTTTTACACAATACGGTACGGTATTTTTGACGTGTTTTCTGTCGGTTGACAAAACTCATTTTTCATTTTGGAACTCTTTTGGCTCGGACACTTTTGAGCTTGGACCCAATGTCCATGTATTTGTAGGTCAGTGCCTCCAACATCATAATTATTGAGGAATATAATACGCATAAGGTTAGACCAGACTTCAGACTGTTCGGGCCCGTAGATTGTCACCATAGGTATTCGCATCACAACCGGAACTGACTGCTTAACGTGCTCTTTGAAGCACGGAGGGGTGTTAAGAATGGTCACTCATCCAATAACATCGCGGCAAGCGTAGCCTAGCGGGAACTATTTAGCTCGAGCCTTTCAGGATTGCAAACATGCATCCACTTTTGGAGCGTTTAATATGACACTAGTGGGATCTTCTATTTGCTGCAGTTTAGGATTTCAATTGCATGTATTTTTATTTTTAGTTTATCGTATAGATTGAAGGCGGTATAAACATAGTAAAAAAAACAATGAACTATGTACGAATGATTAAAATATCTTATAATTTAGATGCAAGTTCCCTGAATTCAAATTTTCAGTTTTGTTAACGCGCAGTGGCGTGCACAGACATTTCTTACAGGTAGACAAAAACAATTTATATGATTAGCGTTTTGAAAGAGCCTGCTTCCTTCATAGTGCGAGCGAGTAAAAACTTTAATGGAATATGCAAAAATCATGATCTCGACCCGTATACAGTCAGCGTCGCAGCAGCAAAGCGATGCTTAACTCTTGATTTTTTCTCAAAGTAACGTATGCATTTGATTGACTTATAACTTTTACTTAAATTAAATACTTGTATTTTTAGCGATGAAAAGAATATAATACTCTTACTTTCATGCGATTGTAGTAATACACTTTTGCATTCCATAACTCAGATTTTTTGTACTATATAAACTCTTACATCAGGTATAAACATAACTTGCTAAGACTATATATAGTTATTGTAAACACCATCACTTACCTACGCAATTTACTATATGTGAAAATCTGTTATTGGCTTTCTTTTTATATCCACTACCGCTACAACTGTATGGTTAGCTGTAGATTTTCCTTCAAATAAATAAATAAAAAGCCCAATTGAAATAAAAACTTTAACTTGACTTTGGCCATCTCACCCAAGATGACCCAGATATCCTTAAATTAGCTGATATTACAGACATATTAACGTTTGTATTACTCAATACTTCATTTATAGGATAGGCAGTGTATTTTTCTCTTTATGGAATGCACGCCTCTCTTAGCGTGTAAGTAGCAGTATCATAATATTTATGATGGTACTCAGTCGTCTTACAATGAATTCCTCTTCCAGCCGTAGCTGTCAAGGCAGTTGTCTACATTGATGTTGTGTAACCTACCTACTATTAATTACTAGTGTTGTAGGAAAGTATTGAAAGTTACGTGATGACCGTGAACATGACAAACGCTTGAAGAACGCCGACTTGGATTTTTATAACAATTAAGTATTCTATGACTATCAACTGTTTTAAGTACCGCACGTAGATTTAACACTTATATACTTGGGTTAGTCTGAAAGGGTTAACGCTGAAAGGGGATTATTGTAACTACTAATCATCTATACATATAAAAGTGTTGTCCTGAACTACTGACGGATCAACGCACAGCCTGAACCGCTGATCGTAGAGACCTGAAACTTGGAGGGTGTGTTCCTTGTATGACGTAGGCATCCACTAAGAAAGGATTTTACGAAATTCTACCCCTAAGGGGGTGAAAAAGGGGGGCAAAGTTTGTATGGAACAACGTGATTCGGCCTTGGTCCAATCACGAACAACGAACCCTATTTTCTCGATATTAATGCAGGTTCCGTAGAATAAGTTGTTCATAATGATGAGTAAAATTACCTTTTGGCTTTATATAAGGTCCTACTTTTCTAGTCCCGATACCTTTAAGGGGTTATTCTACTCATAATTATTATGAACAACTTTTACTATGGAACCAACACTGAAATCGCTAAAATATATAAAACCTGTTTCATACAAATAACTCAATATTACTCGACAAAATGTTATGGAACAGCTGATTTTATTCCGCGATTATCATTGGCAACAAGAAATCCAAACCACAGAGTAATATTTAATAGCTACTACGTATTATGCCACTGCGCCATACGAGTCGACCGACTATTTGTATAAAGCAAACACATCAAAAGATTATAAAAACATGCCTATATAAATACCTTACAATCTAGAGCTATTTTAAACCACAAAATAAACAATATTTCGGTACTTACCATCTATCGTGTTCCTATGGAAATTTATATTCTCATTTTTTTAACCTATTTCGTAGCTCGCGTAGCGTAATTAATTTATTATTATGCAAGTTTCTACCTTTTTAGGCCCGATCCTTTTAAGGGAATAATAATTGTACTCATCATTATGAACAACTTTTACTATGGGACCAACCTTGAAATCGCTTAACAAAGACAGCTGATCCATACAAATATGTAATTCAATATTCCTTGATTAATGTATGGAACAGCAGATTGTTTTCGTGATTTTAGTGTCGGTCCCATAGTAAAGATAAAGATATTTTTATTTTGCAAACATGGGTAATACACAAAAGCATGGTGGAATAGAAGAATTTGGGCTCAGCCATGTTTTACCAGTAGGCGTGCAAAATATCAAAAAGAAACAGTGCAAGTGCAGTATATACACTGATCGTTTGTTGTATCATAAAATAATTATTACATTAAATCTATAATATCATTCAGGGTTACAATAATTACATATTAATACTAAAAAAAATGCAGTATCTATCAATATAATTATTTAACAAAATTTCTGTCACTTAGAAATTCATTAATATTCTATAATATACCTTGTCTGCTAAAAATGTTTGCAACCTTTTTTTGAATAAAGTCCTGTCTAGATAAAAGTTATTCATAATAATGAACCCCTTAAAGGAATCGGTACTAGAAAGATAGTACCTTATGTTTGTGTAAATTAAGTTATACCCATTCATATAAACTGTTAACTATTGGCATTCGTGATTACAACATGTAATTAATTAGTAGGTTTCATAACAGTCAAGTATTTCTATGGATAGTGCAGTACACATCTAGCGACTTGAATTCTTAGTAGCTATTTATGTGGATTAAAATTCAATCATCGTGTTTTATGATGATTTTATCATTAAATATTCAAGTACTATCAACAAACGCTACACCTTTCCTGTTTTGAAACTACTAGTAGTGGCCCATAGTGGTCGAAATTTGACCGTAATTTTTTTGCACTCCTCCAAATCTCACACTCCTCCGTTCCTGCAATATGCATAAAAAGGGATACAAAGTTTTCTCTTCACGTATTAATATTTATATAGATATAGATTTCGCTTGCAAGCAGCGATGGTAACTAGCACAGTCCTTATTATGTCTTTTTTTAACATTATTGTACCATGCTGACATTCTATTAGTGGACGAAAACAAAGGACCAGTCGGGCAAACATGGGTGCCGCAACATAATTTTGTCATCTCATTATCTCGTGCGGAAACAAACGCATTATTTTGTCTTGTCATGACGACAAAACTTTGTCGCGGTGCGCATGTTAGCCCAGCGGGCCAAAACAAAGGGCAGGATTTCTTTAGTGAAACAGTGTAGATATATATACAAAGTGCAACTTTAAGGTGGTGGTTTTGGTGATAGTACCTGCGCATACGTTTGTCGGGCAACTCATCTCGTAGTCTTTCAAGGAAGAGGCAAAGTAGATTGAGGGCACTTGTAAATTGTTTTATTCTATAACATCACAGCAAAGCTGCACAGAATATTAAAATAAACACAGCGGTGAAACCGAACTAACAGCTATGGTACAGTTTTAGGGTTGCAAGCGAAGAAGAAGACTTGTAGTTCCTTCAAAATTATTTCATGATAAATTGTAGCTTTTAGTATCTACCGATCACTGTCCAACACCGAGTAAGGCCTCATTCTCACATGCAACGAACTGGATACGAGATTTTACCACATGAACACGCGCGTGAAAATCTCGTATTGGATATATAGGTAGGTACCTATATTATGCTCACATGTGACTGACAAACACTATGCGTAGACGTTTTAATATTATAATTAGTAGGTATTACCTTTGTAATGTCTTGTCACACCAAATGTACATAATTTTATTGTTTATACTTTGTGTCCACGTCAAGTGAGCTATTAATCTGGGCCGGAGCACGTTTACAACACAATGTTATTGCGTCCATCTTTATTTCCTTTTGTCTGTCTGTCCGTGCTCAGTAGCTCTATCATATTCTCTGAGGAAATGTCATTCAGATCTTCATGTGTAGGTATTACACATAATACATAGGTACATTTTATGGCAAATTTATTTGAGACACTAAGCGCGACAAAATACTCGTAGTTAAATAATCGCCGTGGACCATATGTGGGTCACTGGAACTTTTAGCAGGTATATCGTAGAGATAGCAGTGACAGTCGTTTTATTGAACGATTGCCTTCCATGCAGGAGGGTCTGAGTTCGAAACCGGCCCGCACCACTGAACAAATAGTTGTATGGCCTACAAATAGTTGTTCTGGTTCTGGGTGTGTGGGCCATGTGAGAAGCCACGAAACAGGAAAAATCCTAGTGTGAGGTAAAAATATAAAAATAAAACTTTCAAGGTAGCTCAAAAGGAATAATGTTTGGAAGGCACACCAATCATAGAACTTATCCGCATAACAGTCATCATGACTATTTGTGACCATTATTATTATGATCGACAAGGGTCATACGGCCCTCAAGGTAATCGGTGCAATTGCCATCGCCACTCGTGTCGTACAGATCCGACATAACCATTTCAATGGTTTATACACAATTTAATGAACATGATATACTTATCAGAAATGTGTAGTCATATTTAAGGGTGTGGATCAGGCCATCAAACTGAACAACTTTCTCTATGGGTCCAATATCGTAATCGCGAAAAAACTATCAGTTGTCCCTACAAAACTTCAATACGTACGTACGTATGATCATTAAGTAACGCATAGACGTAGGATTTCGACGTAACGTCATTTACGTTTCTCATATGAACAAGTTTTCTTAATTTTTTACGAAAGGTATTAATATATAATGTTTTTTATTTTATGCATAACGTGATTGTTTCGATGTAATTTAGCAGTCCTTATAATATTTGTACCTAATTTGGAAACACCCTATACGCATCGCATACGCACTATATACGCATTTCTGTGACACTTTGTATATAATTATACCTACGCTAAGAAATGTATTATTGTAATCTAGTAACCTATATTTTTCAAGTACTCTCATAAATTGATTTGAAACGAACTTGACAGATCACTCTCGACTTGTTTTTATCTACTAGAATCATAGCTTATCAGTCAATACTTTATAATAATTTGATAATGTCACGCATGTTTAATAAAGTTTTGGTTTATAAATTGTTAATGGACACCAGTAAGAAAAGCACCATCAAAACATCCATATACTTATGTAGCGACATCTATCGCAACATAGAATAACTACTATCAGATTACGAAGCCTGCATCGCGCAAGGAAAAGATATTCGTATCTAGCATATATACAACTGTCCGACATCAACCGTCGGGCTTCGGCCCGCCAGGCAATATCACTTCGCCTGGTCGGAGGATCCTCCCTTTTCAATGGAGGAACACCATACCTCGTTCCTCCACACTTATATATACGTATGGCTGTTGTGGTATGCAGCAGCCTCTACCTATGAAGTTTTCCTAAAAGTGAGGAGTTACGAGAGTCAGGAAAGATGTTTATAATTGCTGGAGACAATGCTCGTGCGCATACTATTATAGCGGAATACTAGTTCCAATAGGTGTAGAGGACTATAATAGTGAGCCGCGAAATCTTTACGAAAATGGAGCTTTACAGAGCTGCTGTGAATGTATTTTAAATTCACACACACATCATTGACACCTAATGATACTATGACTGTGCCTATGACGTGCACCTCATTTGTAGTAACAAAATTTAGTTTTGACGTCTATATATGTAGCTTTTTGTTAATGGCAATTAAGCCATTAAGAGACGCGAAAACTCAATTTAGTTTTTTTATACATACGCGGTATTTAACTATGTAAGTTACGCGATATGGGACTATCAACGATGATAATATTACTCGCCAGACGGGGCCATATTGGAATCTTGCATCGCTTACAGAAACGCTCATTTTCGAGCGCTGTACCCCGAAGCCCGTCAGGTGTGGCGATTTGAAAGATCTTCCCTTTTTGCTGAAGGAATACACCGCCTTCCATTATATGACAAGTGGCCATGGACCATGAATGTTGTAGTAAACACTCACGTGTGAAAAATCTCGGGTAAACTAAATGTTTCGTAACTTGTGGACCAGTCAAAATAAATGTTATTATTATCTTGAGTACGTCAATATTTGTCCACACTTCTAGTCCTCACAATATTTGTTTATTTGATCTTATAAGAACGCGCAGGCTGTCAATTTATGGACATTAATATCTAGTATTTGTGGGAAAAACAATATTTTAGTTTTACAACTCAATTTTAACTTTATGTTTTGTGTAAACCTTCTGTGGCAAAGTGGGATGCCTTAGGTTGGTATATCTGTTGATATTTTTATAGTTATACTTGCGCAATCGCGGCTGTTGATCGTGAGGTCCCAGGTTTGATTCCCAGATCGAGCAAAGTGTTATTGGAAAGTGTTGCTATATGTATCATTCGAAATGAAATCTCGGTTCCGGTTTTTTTTGGGGTAGAAAATTCTCAGTAGCAGGTCGGAATTAGGAATTGTGCTTGGTAGATGTCAATAGGGTGGCTCCCTGTTCTTCGGTATCAATACGGTTGCAATATGTTATACCTATTTACTATCATTTTGGCAAAGCAAAGTTCCGCAACACAAAATACCATCTTATTTTTAAGTATAAGTGTTGAACAGTTTAACTCTGGGAAACGTCGATAAGTTTCAGACTCAAACGGAACCCTTAATCATGCATGACCCTGTTCTTCACGCTGTAGTCCCGGTCCCGGTCCCGACTTCCCGAGAAACATGCCGTTGATGTAAAGTATGACAAGAATGCCTCATTTACCTATATAGCGCCCTTATTTTTAATCCTTCTAAGATTTTTATTGAAACAAGTTTCAAGATAAATTGGGGATAAAATATGTACAATGCATGACATAGTAGGTATGCATCTTCTCAGCCATACTTGTGGAGCAAGTAATATAAAGCATATTAAGTAGTATTTAATTACTTAACTATCTACCTATAGGCAAAACAAACATTTGTTGCGTGCGGATACTCTTTTTTTATTGGACTAAATATTCGGAAATCAAACCCGCGACCAGCGCAGTAAGTAAATCGCTTTGTTAATGCGCCAACCTACTTTGATAAACTATAACAATTTCTTGCGTTTTGTACATATTCTAAATACTTTAGAAGAAGTAATTAAAGATAATCACAGAAATAAACCGCGGCCTTCACCTGCTTACGTTATCATCACATATAAATATTTAATCAAAATAAATAAACCATTTTTTATAAAGGCTTGAATTCGAAATGGTAGATAAGCGCGTCACACCGTCAGATTAGTATTATAGTAAAAGGAATCACACACAGAGGCCGCGTTCAAACGAAATATCGTTAGCCGCCGATTGTGAGCGAGCGCAGTTAAGAACTCTCTCGGAGAAGCCTCTTTAATAGACTGTCGGTATTACTCGGTGCTGCCACTTAATTAATTTAATTTTGTTTAGCAGAACAACTTTGATTATAGATACTCAAAGCCAATGACCAAAGAAGCCTCTCAGAACGATGATATTTTTTATTTGATTTTTTTTTAGTATTATTTAAGCTTAGATATTTTTATGTTTTGTGCGTCATACTGGGCGTAGAAATAAAAACTTTTTCTTTCTTTCTTTCTTTCTTTCAGTTTACTGCTTTTCGTATTCACGGTACCGACAATAGCTACGTTTCACGTTCACACTGGGGCTCACAGTGAGCCATCACAGCGCTGACAATACGTTTCGTGTGAACGCAACCTCAAAGTTACATAATTATAAAACATAAAGCCTCTTCAGAAAAATGTACAAAACTTTGTCGTTTTAACCAGTGTACCAACTCTCAAAAATATTTATCCCCAAAGCTAAAGTTAAAAACCCCTAAAATCCCCCAAAAAAATAATACTCTGTAAAATTAATAAATAAATTGTAATAATATACAATATTTGAAACATTTTCAAAAAGTTTACATCCAGCTGCGTCACAATCATTATAAACTTCACAATAAAAGTCATGAGCAAAAAAATACCCCTAAAAAATCCCATCCCACTTATTTACCCCCTACCCTAAATTTGGGAGGAAAACCCCTAATTTGGGAACCCTGGCTTTAACTCAAGGTTGTTGACTGGCTTATACTCGTAATAGCAACGATTTGGCGACAAAAACATCAAACTTTTTATATTTTTGAAATTAGGTTATTGTTTCTGACGTTAATCTAGTGTGTTTGTCAAAATATTCCCTAAATTAATAGGATGAAGATTTGGCATACTTAGTTAAATTTTATAGGAGTAGGTACATAAAGCTAAAACTTTGAAACTTAAACTGTAGATACCTTTTATGACGTAGGCACCTACTAAGAAGGAATAATTTGAAATGGGAAGAAATTTCAGCCCTAAGGTTGTGAAATAGGGGATGAAAGTTTGTTCATAATCCTGTCATGTTTTAATGAAATCCGTAATATCGATTTCTACGCGAGCAAAGCTGTGGGCTACAGGTAGTAATAAGAAAACTTTTGGGAGTGCGCACTATGGGCAGCGTTTTAAGAGATTTAGGTTTGGGAAAATAGTTGAAACGTAGCTTTTACAGTAAAATCCAGAGAGCGACAGTAGTCTGCCTCCTCAGTACCTACAATCTAGCCATAATGTAGAGATAAGTAATGTATTGGTAGTTTTTGTAATTTTAATTATTTTTTTATTGTTTCAGGTACAAAGAAAAATAATAAGATGCAGGATAAAGTTAATATAAGCCACATCAGCGGGAGCGCCGTGTCGTTTAGCCAAAATGACAGGTGAGTTAATGTGTCCACCACAGACACTCAGCGGCCAAGCATCGCTAAAACTGTTGTAAACCTAAGACCTTCAAGATCATCCTACCATAAAGTTATTATTACTAGTGGAATAACTTTATGCATCCTACACATGATTAAATTAGGATGGCCTTATTAGGTATACGTCGAATACTTTTAGTAATAAGGCGGCGCAGGTGTTTTCCTTTTTCCACGGCCATGAGATGGGATTAATATTTACGTGATTGTGACATCAAGTGGCCAATAACAAACATTTTGTGTTAATTCGGTATAGGTATTTCTTTTAGGTACTACTGTTTCTCGTGTCCTGGCAGCAATAAGTTTATAATATTACTTATTGATCAAATTATTGTACGTAGGTGCAATAGAAGGGTCGCGCGGCGGATTTTAGTTCAACCTTCGGTTCGGGTTCATTGATCTCTTGAGTCTGGTACAGCCTCGAATATCACTGGGCATAACAATTTTTTATCACCATAACAAAGGATTTTTGATACTTAATTATAGGAAATAAAACATTACATACATAAAGGAAAATAAAGTCTTTTTTGAGCTCCGTAGGTACTTACCTATTGTGAAAAAAAAAGCCTAGCAATCCGGAAATACTTTATAAATAAATAACAGAGATTGTTCACTATTGAAAAAAATATAAATAATGAGTTTACCCATCTTTTGAAAAATAGATAGTTTTTATCTTTGGTAAGAACAAAAGTTTTGTTTTCATTAACTATTCTAAGTCAATTAGTTTAGTATTTTACAATTAATTACGAGTCTATTGAGAAAAACTTGAAAACGGCCTTGACTTTAAACACTACTGAACAATTTAGGTAATTACATTTTACACTAAGTACCTACCCTAGCTAAGTACATTGATAATTGTTTATGGGGCTACTTAAATACATAGCTATTTAAAAATTTCATGTGAAGTCACATAGCCTATAACCAGTGGACAATTAAGACGCTTCCAACGATACATCATTTGTCGAGTTATGATAAGTAGTTCAGAAGTTATGAGGGAACAGATGAACATATATACATACATACACAGGTACATACATACATATGTATATACATCCATACATACATACCGGTCAAACATATAACCCTCTCCGTAGTCGGGTAAAAACTGTATGTTTTCCGGAAAACAAAGATTAAGACGAAGAATATGTATACATACTATATAGTAGATACTATACTATATCTACTATATAATATGTATACATATATTTTTGTCTTATCTGTGAAAGTTGTGGAAATAATGCCGCCCGACTGTTTTAATGGTTCGAAATTATGAAGATACTTAATTCTTATCTCTGATAATTATCCGCGCCCAAACAATTGGTTTCCCCTTTTTTACCAGACATTTGTTTATTCATCCCTCTATTTTCAGACTGGAAAAAGGAGCTTCTAAACTCATATAGCCAATTTTTCAATGAAAAGAAATGTCATATTTTTTAATTTCTTCTTCTTGACGCGTTCGGATACGAGTGAACGAGGTAATTCGTATTTAGAAAAAAAAAAAAAAAACATACGCGTCGAATTGAGAACCTCCTCCTTTTTTTTGAAGTCGGTTAAAAAAGCACGATAGCGAAATTGCACGCCAGGTATTTATAATGGATGTACTCAGCCAAGCTGTGGTCAAGCTGTCTGTAAAAAATACATTTCAAATGTATTTAATTATGAAACATATTTATAAGACGATCTGATTGGAATTAATTTGTTAATTACAAACTAATTGTAATCAGATCTTCTTTGTCATGTTATTTAATTAAGTATAGTAGTTTTTCGTAATTATTATTAACATATGTTATGCTTTGTTATACACATAATATGTGACCTTACGAGGCTGGCAAAGTCACCAAGGTGCAATGAAGTCTCAACAAAATATGAATAAAAAAAGAGTGCACGCGTGTTTTTGCCGTTTTTATTTTATTTTATTGTAATTTATAGTTGTCATGATACATAACTTAAACTATAAAATAAAAACTATTTTAAACTAATCCTCTAATAATATTAGAATTTAAATCGGGATATTTACCATGTATTAACTTTTCTATGAGCTTCCGATATTTCGGCACTGTTGCAAGCGCCCATGTTCACGGATAAACTAAAAGTATTTGGGGGTGGGTGTTTATTGGCAGACAAAACGGTCTACTCTCTTTTTGTTTCGTTTCGGTCGCTCAGATCCACTACCTACCACCACTCCGTAGACAGAGTAAACAACACTTACAACTCCATTCTGTTCTCTATACACGAAACTTACTGTCTTACTTTAAACGACCCGCAAATATCCCGATTTAAATTTTAATAACATGACAGCTTATAAACATAATCCTCTATTAATTACAAACTACCAAACAATTTCTTAGCTTGTAATGACATTAATTTGAACTATAATTTATATGACTGGCACAGAATAATAGGTATTAGTATTGTGATATTAGTGTTTATTCCCACGGTTGTCACATAAATCCTCAGTATCACGACAACAAAGCTGCAGTGAATGCCACAAAGATTCACATGCGACTCACTGTAGGACCGCGCACACCGGTAGCGGAAATTAGCATCAATAGCAGATAATAGCTTTCAATGCCTACTACCTCGAAGGGAGAGAATTGTTTTCATCTCAAAATAAGAGTCCAACTAGAAAAAGATATGTAAGTTGGAACGGCTCAATAGATTTTCATGAAACATAGCTAAGAGAATAACCGATTAAACTACTTTCGATTTAAAAAAACTGCATTGAAATCGGTCCATCCGTTTTGGAGCTACGATGGCACAGACAGATACACAGATACGCGGATTCATAGATACAAGCTACAAACTTATAACACCCCTCTTTTTCCTATGTACAGTGCCGGATTAAGACTGCTTGATGCCCTAAGCAATCCACGCAAATAGGCGGGGTTCTCCACAGAAATAAATGTAGGTATCGGTGTTAAAAATAATTCTTGGAATATAATTATGTAAGACAAAGATAAGTAGTGTAGCTATTATAAATAAAACCAAAGTATACCATTTATTTGTGATTTATTGAAATGGAACTTACGACTTATCCGGACAGCGAATTCGCGAAAAATTGTGCTAAAGTTCAATTTTCTTAGCTTATCACTTGCTCGCCTAATCAATTGCTTAATTTGCTTATAGGCTAATCCGGCACTGCCTGTGTTCTACATAATTATAATAATACTATAACCTAATTTTTTTGAAATGTTGCCCATTTACTAGGATTTCTCCCGTATCGAGGGTACAGTTTACAAACATACATGTCACATGCACACACAACCAGACCCGGAACGACTATAGATCATACGAAATAATAATTGCTCCGTACGGGGATCGAACCCACGTCACGTAGTGTAGTAAGCTAATCACTTAGCCACTGCACCAAGCGTGTCGACAAAAAGTTGCTCTACGGATAGATAAACTTCAATTCATCTAAAGACAGCAGCTTGAAACTGTTCACATTATTATTTGCAATTTGTTCTCTTTGCACTCTGTTCACATTAATTAATATTCAACATTTTACATTATTCTCGCAGCTCTTACCACAACATTGCACTGACCAATATTATAATCTATTATTTTAAAAGAGTTTCCATGGAGTTTCTTGCCGGTTCTTCTCCATAGGACCTACTATTTGGAACCGTGCACCTAGAGTCTCGACATTTCATACGTCTGCCTGTATCTGGTTTTCATGAAATAAAGATCTATTCTATTCTATTCTAATGTCTGCGGTTCGTCACTCAAGTCAACTGATAGGTCAAACGTCATGTAAACCTCAATAAAGTATCTATAAGCAATGTATTATGTATCGCTGGTGGTGTGTGTGAAACCTACGCTGCGTGTAATAGTGTTGTGATCAGCTCAAGGTCGCGTAGATGACGACTACGAGAGGCGCGCGCGCACGTGCTGGCGCGTCGCTGTTTTCAAATATTATATTATTAAATGATAACACACAATTTACGAAAGGACGGGTTTCCAAAAATGTTGTAGGTAGCAGGAATTCCCACGTTGCAATGTTAGGTAGGTGTAAAAATTGTTTCATAGTCGGTCAAGGATGATGGTTTGGCCCTAGCTAGAGAGCGTTGAGCTTTTTACATTGGTAATAGAAAGGCGGCGAAGTATTTGTATCTATTTAAAAATACACTAAAATTGCGTCGTATTACGATTGCATTCCGAATTTTAAAAAGACTACGCAATACAAAATTGTTGTGGCGCAACTTAGGAGAAGTCTATGTTGTGCAGTGGACTGAGCTGGGCCCAGTTCATTAATCTAAATTGTAGTACTTGCTCAAGAAGTCCTATACAGCTGATTCTTATAAATTCTACCGAATATAACGAGTATCTTGTTACCTGTCGGGATGTGAAGCAACTCACCGTGCGCATGGGCAGGGCCGGTGTCTCTATCACAGTTGCAAAACCCTCGTTTAGCAATCACCCCAACCGCGCATCCTACGTACCTACACAAGACCCAAGCTCCACCGTCCCGCCTAGGCCAGGCCGTTGCTCAAACTGCTCCGGCAAATGGCTATACTTGTGCGTCATCGTTGCGATATCATTATTGTTACTTGTGGATCGGTAACACACTTTCACTTTCAACATCGGATTCCCCCAATTTGGACGGAGTTCGGAGACAGAGTCAGTTGGTGGCAGACCACGAGCTCTGGCACTCGGGTTGAAGTCAACATAAAGAAATTGAAATGGTAAGTGGAATATCATCATAAGTTTTATCAAAGGGAAGTGAGAATGCCTGATGATACCGTGACCTAATATGGATAATAGTTTTTTTTTAAATCAGATTTAAAGATAATGTTGTACGTCTTCCTTTCCTTCGTGATAGTAAATAAAGTGTTTTTCAATCCAGAAAACGACGTTCATCATACTCCTCTTGTACTGCGCGGTGGTCTTCGTGATTGCTGATGAAGGAGAGACCAGAGATCTGCCAGATGACATAGACGGTGAAGACTTGGAGAGGAAGCACCGCAAGCGCAAGAAACATGGGCAGCAAAGTGGTCCGTGCGGGTACGGGGGATTTGGGAAGACCTTTGGCTCCCATGACCAAACATTCGTGTCCGCTCCCGTTATGAACTACTTCTTCGGGTGCGGGCCTGCACCGATCGTGCCGCAATACGCACCAGTGCAGCAATTTCCGTACCCTGTGCAAGGTGGACATGGACATGGTGGACATGGACATGGTGGTCACGGAGGCCATGGTGGTCACGGAGGCCATGGAGGTCACGGAGGTCACGGGGGTCATGGGGGTCATGGAGGTCAAGGCGGAGGTTACGGAGGATTTGGAGGTCAAGGTGGCTACGGAGGACAAGGAGGTTCTGGATTCTACGGAGGTCAAGGCTTCTACCCCCAGCCCGGCTTCCAGGCTGGATACAACCAAGGTTACCCTGGACAGTACAACCGACCCTTCGGCAACGCGTTCTCAGCTGCAGCCTCAGGCTTTGGAACAGCACTGGCTGATTACATCTCAAGACCACGGAAAGTACAGAAGCAGATCAATCAGTTGTTAAGACCAATTTACAGACTGTTTTGAAGTGTTCAAGTTCAAAAGTGAGCTTTCAAAGACATTTGGACAAAATAGAGTGTGAGATGTTATGTGAACTTCGATTGCGTCAAATCTCCAGGTAAAGTGCTGGTGTTAGATAAGAGATTCAAGTTGATTAGTAATTAAACAGAATTTAACTATACTCGCAAATGCTAAGGCTTATCCGAAATATCTTTCTATCCAATAGTTTTAATGGTCAATTTTCTTTAAGTATTTCTATACAGTCACCGTGACATACTAATATAGGTATCAAAGAAGGCTATAATTAGGTCATTAGCAGGTCCCATGTACCTGTAAAAAACCATGACTTGAATTACAGTGACAGCTGTGCTTCATCCAAATTGATGCCGTATATGTGTCACCATGCTGGAAAACCTCCATATTGCAAACCTTTCCGGTACTCTAAACGTGCATGACCGCTTATTAAGGGGACTTGTTTATTTCGAAAAACTTATGGCACAAAGTGCTCTTAATAGGGCAAGGACGAAGCCCACGCTCTAGGCAACAAGCGTCATAAGCCTTTTTTGGAATATCGTGACGAAATAAAAATACAAAGTATAATATATCGTGACGAGATAAAAATACAAAGTAGGTACGAGTGTTTTACGACGTTTTCATAAATACCGGAATGTTAGAATTAATGATACAATCTGATTTATAAAAAACAAATAGGTATATTTGTATAGAACTATAACAAAATACAGATGTCGACACTGTAATCGATGTTATTTGTATATATCGATTTCAAAGACATGTCAACACATTTTTAATGAATACCTGAGACACAAATTAACTGCCATTAACTTTTTAAATTATTACGCTGTTTTACGACACGTAACATAACGTAGTTCAGAATTAATTAGAACCTGCCATGGTACAGCTATAGGTACTACTACAATGTTACAGTTTGCCATTACGAGATTATTAAGAAACTCTTCATGTCAATCTATTTAAGTGGTAGTTGTATGTACTAGTGTTTCCCTATGGGATAATGC
Source organism: Allophyes oxyacanthae (assembly GCA_932294325.1). NCBI lineage: Eukaryota > Metazoa > Arthropoda > Insecta > Lepidoptera > Noctuidae > Allophyes > Allophyes oxyacanthae. The sequence continues at coordinate 723,343 of OW028609.1, forward strand.
ATGAGCAAACTAGATTTATAAGCGCCTGCGCAGTAGTCTGCACTGTTGTTAGACAGCAACTCTAATAGAGCTATAAAGATGCGCACACTTAGATACACTAAATTGTCTTCGGCTATGCGAAACTATGTGTGACATGTAGGAAAACTTTTAGCTAGACAGACTCGATTCTGACTAGCGACCGTCCTGACTTTGGTGAGCGCGCGCTCTTATACAATATTAATTATATTTATACACCATGTCTTATTTATAATTATAAGATGTTTTGTATTGTAATAAATGTTTAGATTCTAGATATGATATTGTTTTATTTTTAAACGAACATAAAAGAGTTTCAATGGCATAGGGGTTACCATATTTTGTTGCAAATGTGTTGTGAACCGCGCTATTGAATATTGATCCATTGTTTGTATCGAATAGGTCACTGTCTTAGTCACTGTGGGTTAAATGTCATAATTGGGAGATCTGTTGTCTGTCTGTCTTCAATGATACATGAATCAAAGTAGACTCGGAGTAGATTCTACTTTTTATTCGACGAGCAGACAACGGTAATGATTTCATCAACATATCTAGAAAATAGCTGCCATGTTGACCAAACCCTTCCCGCTTCCTAGTTTTATAGCTTGGAAAAAGCGGCGCCAGCGCAACACATCTTTGTCCGTCACGCAATGATAACTTTACTTTTTATAAAAGCTTAGCTGTGACATGACGTCACAGCGAGGTGTGAGGTAATTGTCCTACTAATAATAACTATAACAGGTTATTGCATATAATTGTATTGCGTTATTCGCTCGGCGACTTATTCAGTTTGTTACCTAGTATCTCAAGATCTCAGCGGTCCGAAGCGAATTGTTACGTTTAGCTTTGGTAATGCTTATTACTACATCGGCGAATGTTTTGTAATTATTCGGTGCAATTAATTATCGTTCAGTGATTATTTGACATTACAAATAAATTGCTTCTGCGACAACGTTATTTTAATGCCTTATTTATTTATGAATGCGAAAGTATAAAAAATACAAGCACGCGTGAATTTGTGAGCGCTAAACGTACGTTACAGTTATAGTGCACGTTTGGTTGTTTGGTTAGCGTAAGGTATACAAAATACATTATTATAATTAACGCAATATATTTCCGTAAAGTTGAATTGTATGTCGACTCACGTAAATTGAGGAAAGAAAGTATTACGCCTATCCTTACAGCTAAACTGTAACAAATTTTGATGAAAGTCAAAAAGTTACTTGCACCTTGATCATGTCACCTCGGAAATAAACCTTTACAGGCCTATAGAGATGATCCCTGAAAATTAATTTCAGCAGCGGTGAAGCTGCTTGCATAGCAAAGTCGTGAATAATTTAATTGATCGATAATTAAATTGTCATATTTCTTCCTAAGTTTTAATTAAACTACTGTTCGGGATACGTAGAGATTATGTATGTAGAATAACACTATGATTGTGATTGACACATTTTTGGGTATTAGAGTTCGAAACGGGGTATTTACCATGTTTATATCTTGTGTTGAGCTCCCGATATTTCGGCACTGAGCTCAACACAAGATATAAACATGGTAAATACCCCGTTTCGAACTCTAATACTAATGTTAGTGACCATGACAGTTTAAAAACTTACATTTTTGGGTCTTCGATTTAAATGTTTCTTAATAGGTTGGTTGGCACGTGCTTATTTTATGAGCTTATTGTAAAAATATGGGTAATGTTATAAAATAATTGAAGTATTATGATGAATAGCTAGCATTCCACGTCTCTATGCCCATTGTTTTCAGAAATTGAATACGTACACTTAACTTTTGTAAGTATAAAGGAATTACTCTTATTTTATTCTTGGAGATTTTGTTATCTATAACAATAAACTTGGCGCACGTGTCTTGAAGACGAGTTGTGTACTTGTAACGTTAAAGCAAGCTGTACATATAGTTAAAAAAAAAGAACCGTCGTCATAGACAGCAAGAACCCCCTTGAAAGTCTGATAGCTGACCCATCACGGGATGTGTGGAGTCTGTTAGTGATAGGGGTGTTCCTATATATCTGCATAGGCACCTGCTGCCATACCTGGTATGGCAGGCATTCTTCGGGAAAAACAATAGAAAAAAATGCCCAATTAAACTTGACCGACCTACGCATCGAACCCCATGTCAATCAGCCGCACTTGCGCCCACTGTAATAGAGGCAGATACTGCGATCACGAATCCGCTAGTGGCAAGTTGTGGTGATTTGATGGCAATCTTTTTTGACGACACTGTTGGTGCCACGGATTGGCTATGCGATTAGCTTTCTGCGCTATGTGCCGCGGGTTCGATCCCCGCACGGAACAAATATTTGTATGACCAACAGATACTGTATAGTTGTTCCGGGTTGAGATATGTACGCACGTGAGATTTATGTTTGGAAATTGTACTCACTACAAAGGAGCAATTATAATAGTCTAGTTTAAAAAAAACCGCCAATTCTTAATTAACTCTCAATGATAGTTGTAAAAATTAAAAGTACCTAAATAGAATTCGCGGAACACAAACAAAGGCTTTTATTGGACAGATACAGATCGCCACTGCGTCAATCGTATCGTCTGAGTTGCTTTGGGCTTACATACAGTCATCATCAACGGGTTATCACAGTCCACTGCTGGAGATATCGTACTGGAGAAGGTATTGCCTATCACGCTGCACGTGAAGCGACAATGTATTTTTTTTCCAAACTTTACAGATTTAATTATTGGCGTTTATTTTTTAAACTATACTAGGATTCTTCCTGTATCGTGGGTACAGTTTACAAACATACATGTCACAAGCACGCACACGCAGACTCGGAACAACTACTTGGAAGTCATACAAATAAATTTTCCGTGCGGGGATAGAACCCCTGACACGCAACACAGACAGTCAATTGCTTAGCCACTGCGCCAACCGTGCCGTGACGATCACCACGGCTTCTTAACGTAGGCATAGTATCCGACAAGGCCAGTGCGGGCGACGGGTGCCACAGCCGAAACCCTTCGGCCGTCATATGCGATAGGAGAACTAGCACGTGCCATTTAAATAAGGCGTGTTGTCGCGTGCTTGCTACTCGAAATAGCGTGCTGTTTCTCAGCTGGAAAATGGAAATGTTAAGTTGAATATTGAGTAGGTAAGTGCGAAATTTTGGTACATGGATGAATAAGATGTTTTTCCTGTAATAATGCAGTTCATTGTTGTATTTAAATAGACGACTAGCGCTGAAGAACATTATGCTGTTGTGATAAAAAAACTAAAGAAATACTCCCTAAATACAGCTTTATTTAGTTTTGTTGTGTAACGAGTTTGATCATTGTTATTTTGAACCCTCTGCGATTTACATCATTTGAGGCCTTCAAAAGACCCCAAAATAGACTTTTTAGAAAGAAAAAGTAACAAAATGATGTTCGGCGTGACTGCGTAACTAAATATCAGCTGATTTTGATCCGATTGCTACGAGTTTAAACGTGGTCACGTGCTTCAAATAAACTTTCACGATATTTGATTTTAATATCAAAGACGCCATAAAAATGATGAAATCATAATGCTTGTAACATAAGAATTTTTATTTCACGTTGTTGTGGCAAAGTATAATTTTAAAGTAAGGATATAATACAAAGTATACTTGCGTTAACGGTGAAGGAAAATATGGTGAAGGAAACCTGCACATCAGAGAGGGCTTCACAAAGTTCTCTATGGTGTGTGTAGTCCGCCAACCCGCACCAGGCCAACGCAGGGGACTAAGGCCTAACCCTTCTCATTTTAAGAAGAGACTCGTGCCCAGCTATCGGACAGTAATGGGTTGGATTTTTTTATTTTATTTTTAAAGGTTTTATTGCGAACGGAAGTCACAACCTTCAATCCTAATCAGTCATAATATATGTAATTATGCTAAATGGCTGGTACCATTATTGCATTGTTATGTTCGTTTGTTGGATGCATTAGCCAGATGCAGTTGCATGAAGAGCGATGGCCGACCAGGCTTACTTACGACTCGTCACTAACAAGCGTAATGAGCATTATGATTGGTCAAAAAGATTGAATAAAGAAGTTGGTAATTCATCCTGGTATTTCCAGACCCATCGCTGTTATGGACACGCCTACTTACGTCGTACTTCGACGCCTTTTGGGTTCGACGCGTGTTGTCGTTCTGGAAGTCCGTTGCCTTTATTTGAATATGTGGTTGTCTTGTCCCCACCGTTATATTTCTCCTGTATCGTAGTTACATCTCACATACACCCCGATACGGAAATCCGTAGGCCCTACAAATATTTTCTGCTTGCTGGGATCAAACACGCTAATATGAGCGTGTACGGTACCGTACGGTTGGACAGTACGGTCAGTAATAAAATATTTAAGCGAAATATTATAATTTCTGGCTCATTTTCACTAGTACTATTTTGCTTACTATTTGGGCAGATCACACACCGGTATCTTGGACAGAATAGATTTTTTAATGTGTCTATGTTTCGTCGTACGCGAGCCAGTGTTCCCAAAATGGATGGCCTCCGACACCATCTTTGTTTGCATGACGTCTCAACCTTTTCTATAATATATCCGCTTAATTAAAAACATTAAAAACATAGTGAATTATTAGATCATAAATTATTTCAACAAAGTCACCATTCGCAATATTATTTATACTTTGTTCTTTTATCATCGGAGTCGTGTGCTGCCTCAAAATTACCTCATAAGAAGCCTTGTAAGCTATTAATGTTCCATTGTTTAGGACTTCAACAGCTGAATAACTTCATAACAATCACATAATTAAAGTTCGCGTCCCTGGCATTGCGTTACTTAATAATGAAAGGTTAATTTGGTGAACGCTTAGTTAGGGTTAATATTCTCTGCTGTGGTTATGTTCCGTGATCAAAGAGAGTACCTACACAATATCAATATCAAATCAGAGGTAAATACCAACTAATTATGGCATTTCCAATTCTTATGCCTAATTATATAAAATTTATATCAAAGATAATGTAAATATTCTATTAGATATGGCCTAAAATTCTTCAACTTATAGCTGGCAATTGAAACTTATCTAATCGATACATCTTATCTTCAACGTAAAACATAGAATTATCTTAAAACAGGTATATGTATAGCATCACAAACATCTAATATATTATCTATTATACACATATAATTATTATTATATATACAGCTTAATTACATTATTTAAAACATAAAAATAAAAATATAAAACTGAGCACCTAGGCGTCAAAGTACTTCTTCTCATCGCTGTCAATTGGTAGCGTGCCCAGAAGACGGGCAGCATTGCCACGTTGAATGGCAATGCTTATTCTTTGACCAAAGAATAGGCCAGCCCTCGGGTCACACGTAGTCATCCAACCGTTTTGCAATATCTCTGAAAAGGAGACGTGCATTCAGACGCCATGACCCGAGCGTTAAAAAATATTTATATTATTTAAATTTATGAGCATTTTCAATTCCATTAATTTTTCCATCTTCATCACTACCGGAAAAACGGCTTCATCTTTTATAAGTAAACAAACGAAAACCGGCGTTGTGTGTATATACGTGATTCATTGCAAGATCCATCATCGGTTACAATACAACAAATGCATTGACTATGAATCAATATGTCTGCGCAACCCGCTCGACTAAGATTTTTCTTCACGCTCTCTACATAACTCGCCCAGCAGAAGTCTAGGCAACAAGTAAGGAGATTCGGAACGAGTGTAGGTCAGTGCCGAACCTGTTGCTTCAGCCGACGCTATTGTGATACACGCGGAGATACTATTCCCACGTACTATTTTATAAATATGTGGGTAAAAAAGTTTGATTTTTAATTTATTGAGTAGTTCCTTTCACAATATTACACACCTGTAGGTTCGCGATTTCTTGTATTATTTTTTACAGTTTTATATTTAAAAAAAAGGTTGATTATTGTTTACCCTATTTTATAAAAGAGAATAAAAATATTTTACTATCTTTTTCTGAAACATCATTCGCAAGTCTAGTATCTGAAAAAAAAAAACAATTTCTTTTGTGTGTTGAGAGAGCAATTTCCAAGAGTGCTAACGGCAGATGAATAAGATTCGTGTGGTGAAGATTTATTTTTGTTGCAGCAGTGTATCAGACGGCTACGGCATGTTCCAGTCCAGGGAGCAGATCTTACCAGACACCAAGACACAGCTTGAGGTTGAAAATGGCAAGGCACTGAATGGGCAGTCCCAAGATGATGGGCACCACCATGTCACGCACCCCACCTCGTGAGTAAACTTTCTCTTTCTGCTCGGCGTGGTCATTCCGGGTATAGACGGGGGTCACAGGCACGTTACAAAGGACTTTTCGTGACCATATAAGTTTTACTTACATAATATGGATTATGTTGGTACGCCTATGTCCGTTACTGGTAACTGGTTACTGTTAGCCCGCATCATCCCACTGCTGGGCAAAGGCCTCCCCCTATGATTTCTAGGCTTTTCTGTCTAGAGCCAGTGTGAAACATTCGTTGTTAGTTTTATCAAGTTCGTCCCGTCATTTCTTTCGTGGTCTGCCGTTAATTGTTGAATTAATTGTTAAATGCCGTTAATTATTAATTGTTAAATGTCCGTTAATTGTTCTTATTTTTATTATCCATTGCGAAGCCCGCGGTCAACAGCGGAAAAACAGAGCGATGTTTACAAAAAGTTATATTGTACGAATCATTTTACTTGCTCGCGACCTCATTCGCATGGTTGGCGATAATATATCGTGCTGTCGCGCCAAAAGCAAACAAAGTGGTATTTACAAAAAAAACCTTAATGAGACCCCTAAAATTCTAATGATGTGTAGCTGGATGTTGGTTAGTTATTCATTAATCGTTCATTGTAAAACTTGCAAAACAATCATAAATCAATTTGTAGTGTGGCGGCCAAGAAATCTATATATAGCGTGTAGGCGAGTGTTGCGTGTACGCAAGCACTGGTTGCGACTACGTGCGGAGCTGTGTAGCAAGGCGCTACGAAAACCTCGGTGCTGCAAGAGCTGAGTGCGTAGCAGTTGCTACGCACGTAACCGAGCGCCTACGCACGTAGCAGAGCGCCTACGCACGTAGACGAACGAGAGTAATTGCTACGCATGAAAGTAAGGCGACGCTAAGGATACACTATGTCTGAGAGAACATCAAGGATAGTAGCCCACTGTTGGACATAGGCCGTTCCTAATATAATAGCAAAATCCAGTCCTCTCTTATTGCGTTATTTGCAGTATTCGGACTGTTGACGCAATCATCAAGTTTGAGCTCGATTCTAAATGTGGTTATTTATCAGGTACGCTGACACAATGCTGCACCTCTTCCGGGGCAATATCGGCTCCGGCTTGCTGGCCATGGGCGACGCCTTCAGGAATGGAGGCATCATCTTCTCGCCGATTGTCACCGCCTTACTCGGCATCATATGTGTGCACGCGCAGCATTTACTGGTCAGTTGATGAGGATTACCTTACCTATGTACCTATATTTACTCCTTACAGATGGATCAGAAATATGTGTAGTTCTTGACATAAAGACAGCGAAGTGGAGGCGTGGTGAATGCTAATTGAGTCCGAGAGAGCATACTACATGCGTTCACTTATATTTTTTAGGTATGTGAAGGAAAACACTCATATTGGTTTTCTTTAAAAAAATCATCTCTGGATAGAAAAAAAAACAATTAAAAACCTAACTTGATCTTTCAAAGTATGAAAATTACGTTTTCGGGCAAACGAAAAAATGTGAAACAATAAAAAGTGAAACGTTTTTGGAAAATAATATTGGAGTTAAATATTTCGGCAGTATGATAGGTAAACAAAAAACGTACAGTAGGATACATTGTACGTTTCTTGTTTACCATGATACTCACCATTTACAATATAATTATATTTTGAAGCTAACTTACAACTGCACGGCGGTAATTCTATCGTGTCATATTACAGGAATAGCTAATTTCGCCGTTCGCTGATGATGTTATTAAGTCTAGCGGGCTTAATGCCGGCTGCTAACCTAATCACTCGGCTACGCTTCGTATGACCTATATACCAAGCATCTATTGATACCCGTCTGTTTATCGTATCGTATCGAGTTACTCGTGTGCTCTTTTTTTTACAAAATATTTAAAATCGGAGCCAGATCTCATACCTACATGGTACCTTTAATAAAAATTATAACCTTGCTGTAAGTTAAAAACATTTTTAAAAACAAGCTTTTATTTAAATGGTCTAAAAAGAAAAAATAAACATTAAATTAAATCAAACCCATCAATTTATTACATTATACAATTTATAGTTGATATATAACCTTGTCGCGAGAATTTCTACTATTATAAATCTAGGTACACAAGTAAATCTCGCGACAGGCTTTTATATCATATAAATTGTGTAGAGACTGATAGATGGTAAAAGGATCGCCCTTATTATATGGGACCTTAATAACGGCATTAAACAACGTTGTATACACACTGTTGAAGACACGGTTGGCGCAATGGCTAAGCGATTAGCTTTCTGCGCTACGTGCCGCGGGTTCGATCCCCGCACGGAACAAATATTTGTATGATCTACAGATAGTTGTTTGGAGCCTGGGTGTGTGTGCATGTGAGATGATTGTTTATAAACTGTACCCTCGATACAGGAGAAACCGTAGTGAGGGGCTAAGTTTTTTTTTTAAATGCCTTTTTTGAATCTTCGGGAATACAGGCGCCCAGCTATGTTATGTTTTATCACGTGTATCCTATTGGTGCATGCATTTTAAAACAATTTTTCATACAGCTAAACTGTTCGGATGAGATGTATCGCCAGTCGAAGCGGGACAGGCCTCCAGGGTTCGCAGACACGGTGTACCTGGCGTTCACCAACGGGCCCGTCAAGTACCGCGGCCTGGCCACCACCATGAAGATCATGGTGAACGGGTTCCTGTGCATCACGCAGCTAGGCTTCTGCTGCGTTTACATCGTGTTCATCGCGAATAATGTTAAATTGGTGAGTTGTGTATAACTAAGGTATTTATGACAATTCTTATTGTTAGAAATCAGAAGGCCATTAGAATAGAATAGAATAGAATAAATTTATTTTGTAAATAATTAATTATTTTATTTATTTTATTTGCCATTGAAGATATTTTCATGAAAATGGAATGACCTATCATTCCATTTTCATGAAAATATGAAATCTTGCTGTCACTGAAATTTTAATTAGTTCTGATTTACTACAATCTTTAGATATTTGTGCTTGCAATCGAAAAGCTTTTATTTTTTCAATAGGAATTTTACCTACTATAGTACCAAAAGCTTGGATTCAGAAATTAGATTGCATAACGAAGTTGGACAGTCCAGCTTTCTGTGCGGTTATTTAACAGGTTACACCTGCATCGGTACAGGCAAGGTATCTTCCTATTTCTTGGGAGTTAACATGCGACTTTTGTTTGAGTATCCCGGTATAGATCTTAATTGTATGAAGGCGATCATTTGTCTAATACATATTCCCATTACTACGATCTTCGTAACTCTACAATGATTTACAAAAATACCGAGCAATGTCTACCGAAAAATTACTGGGATAAAAATTGATTCCACGTAGTGGTGGGCCAAAAACTGGAGGTCAGTTAGACGAAGGAAAAAGGCCGCTGTTGATTTATTACATATCCATTTTACAGATATGCGACCAGTACAACATCCACGTTGACCTGTCCATCCACATGATATTTGTGGTTGTGCCCGTACTCCTGGCCTGCATGGTGCGCAACCTCAAGTACCTGACGCCGTTCTCCACCATCGCCAACATCATGATGGCCGTGGGAGTCGCCATGGTGGTCTACGAGGCTACCCAGGACCTGCCCCCAGTGGAGTCCAGGGAGTACTTGGCATCGTGGGAACAGCTGCCTCTGTACTTCGGGACAGCTATTTACGCTTTCGAGGGCATTGGATTAGTGAGTCATAAATTCGTGATACTTAAGTTCCGTTTTTAGTCATGGTTAATTTAAGTATAATGTTAATTTTGTCATTTATTGTATATGAGTGACCTTACGAGGCTGGCATAGTCACCACGGTGAACTGAAGCCTCAATAAAAATTTGAATAAAAAAGAAAAAAAAAAGAAATGCTTGCTATAATAATTATTATGCGAAATATGTTTAACTCTGGACAGCCTGTGGCTATAGTATACGCTATAAAAGCTATAATGCGAAAGTTTATTTTGTTTCACGGTTCTACAGAACAGTGCCACTTAATGAACGAGACTATCTAGTTATCTTTTATCCTCTTCAGTAAAATATCTTTTATTCACAGGTCCTACCTCTGAAGAACGAGATGCAAAAACCGGAGCTGTTCCAGAAGCCGCTGGGTGTGCTCAACGTAGGCATGGTAGTGGTCGCCAGCATCTTCATTATTGTGGGCTTCCTGGGCTACCTCAAGTGGGGAGAAGACGTGCTCGGCAGCCTGACCCTCAACTTGCAGCCGGGGAGAGTGTAAGTCATCGTAACCGTCCTAGTGTTTTAAACCCCTGACAAAAAAGAGGGGTGTTATAAGTTTGTAGTGTGTATCTGTATATCGGTGGATCTGTGCATCTGTCTGAGGTATCGTAGCTCCAAAACGAATAGACCGATTTCAGTGCAGTTTTTTAAAATTATAGTTTAATCGTATGAGACACGATTAAACTTAGCTAGCTATTTTTCATGAAAATCTGTTCAGCCGTTCAAAAGTTACAGTTCTTTTTCTAGTTGGAGTCGGGGTTTTTTTTACCGACTTTGTTGAGGTCGGTAGAATTTCAGCGTTGTGGTTATTTGCTGGTGAGATATTCAGAAACAGCCCAGATTGGAATTGTGACCGGTAACTGGCAATGGCTTGCCTCAAGGGATCCTGATACCTGCCGTTATCGGCAAACTGTGGATTTATAACAGAGCTACATCAGCCTGTCTATTCCATTATTTAATACAGTGTTGTAGTGAAATAAAATCTTATTCCGCCGTATTGTTGCAGGTTAAGTAACGTGGTGCAAGCTCTGATCGCGCTGGCAATTCTGTTCACGTACCCGCTGCAGTTCTATGTGCCCATCGCGATCACCTGGCCAGCCATTCGCAAGAAGTACGGCGCCACCAACCCCATTGCCAAGGAGTTGGGCTATAGAGCGCTGCTGGTCCTACTTACTTGTAAGTACAATGTTGATAAATTGATGATGCGAGATTCATTCTAGGAAAACCTTACCCGCAGCCTGATTACGGACGCAGCTGACAGTTTGCGACAGGTGTAAAATTGTACGTAATACCAAAATGATGTTTGACAGCAGCAATTGTGCAATTTACGCCTGTCGCAAACTGTCAGCTGCGTCCGTAATCAGGCTGCGGATAATTTGTCTTATTGTTTATTAACTTGATTGCAGTTGTCCTGGCCGAGTCAATACCGCAGCTAGGCCTGTTCATATCTCTCGTGGGAGCCATGAGCAGCACAGCCCTGGCGCTTATGTTCCCTCCGCTCATTGAGCTGGTTACCACATCACAGAAGCCCGGCGGCATCCCCAAAGCTATGCTGATCAAAGACTGCTTGATTATTCTTCTAGGATCCTTCGTGTTCATCACGGGAACGTACGAGAGTGTTGCGTCGATAGTTCGGGCCTTCCAACATTAGCTCTTGTCCTAAAGCGATTAGTTATAATAATACAGTCCATATTTTTCGTGTCTGTAGATGTTGATACATGTTTTATCACACTGCCTAAATTATCTTTATAACAATAATGTTGTGAGCGTTTACGCAACCATATAATTTATTTTTTTGTCTGTTGTGGCTTCCACCGGACTATAAAAACCACTAGATATTAAAATAAAGACAAACTAGGTACCTATGTTTTTAAGAATATTTAAATATTTTATCTCTATTGTTTCTAATCTATAGGTACAGGATTTAGAAAACATTTAAAATGTCTAGATAACTATTCCATTTCATATAATATCTGCTTAGGGTGCGTTGCTATTGACGCGGAGGCGAGCGGAGATGAGCTGAGCATGGAGGTCGGTATCCGCTGAAGCGAATACGAGTGCAGCTGTGTAGCGGAGTCGACTGTAACACTAAGACAATACATCTACTATTGTATTCCTAAACTCTTAGACAAGCAATTTCAAAAAATTGTTTCTTCATGCTTATTTTTCGATTTCGCCACACTGCGGCGCTATGCGTGGTGCCACGTTCCGCCATTATTCGCTCGGCTCTGGTAGGTACACCACTCTTCGCTCCGCGCTACTCCGCATGCCATACAACTTTTCTCGTCTCCACTATAATTGAAGCAGGGCGAAGACGAGATTTAGATTTAAACCAATGTGATTGGTCGATTCCTCCAAGTCTTCTCCCCGCTTCACGCGTTCGTCTCTGCCTCAATGGAAACGCATCTTGAATTAAGGGATGAGTGTACACTATTTTTGTACGTATTATCTGTATTAGAGGTTAATATTTGAATGTTGTTGCATTACTTTAATTCTCGTTCTAAGTAGGTAAAGGTAATATGTACCTATGTATATGGTAGTAGATCTTATGAATGTTTGACATTCAAAAAGAAGTTCTTGACTCATCAAAACAGATTTTTGGCCAACTTGTTTCGAATTAGTACTTATCGAATTGTAAGTATGTATTTAGGAAATATAAATCTTTTGTTATCTATGTAATTAGAATCAACAAGTTTGTCATAAATATTTTTTTTATGGGAGAAGAAATATTACTAGACCTACATAATACAGGGTTACTGGTAACTCGGTGGATTCCTTGCAGTGCAGGGTGTGGTAGGGGAGCTGAAATGCAACAAATTTAACCTTCCATAATTATGATCTGCCGAAATCCAGTAGTTTCCGAGATATAGCAAATTTTCAGCTTTTATAAACCTTGCCATATTTCCTTATCGAACTTTCCATTAAAATAACGTAGATATTTAATGGCGTTACTGAAGCTTGTGTTGGATTTAAATGTTTAATAACACTCAACAGGTAGAAGTTATGACCAAAATAAAATTTTGCATTTCATAGAAAAGTTGTTGCCCCTTAAAATAAGCTATTTGTCTCAAAAACTTACTACATAAGTAATAGTAAATTTGAGGTGTAAAAACTGAAGCAAAACCATCCTTATTTTGCTTTCCAAAAAGGTATCAATATTGTTAAAAATTATATACTGTGACAAAAATCATAACATAACTTAGAGCATATAACACTAACATAATTAGAGTTTTAAGAACGTCATAGAGGTAACCAAACTCTTACTATGGAAACCTATAGAAAGGAAATAATATTTAGTCGAACTATTGTTGAATGTGTGACCTTCGATTCCCTGTATATTTATAGGCACGTTGTTATAGATACTAAATGTAAATAATGTGACCTTCCTCTCTTTTTCTGCTGAGTGCCAATGACTTCTAGGTACAATATTTTATTTATGTGATTAGCGAATTATAAGTAAATTATATTTTAGTGATATCATCACAAAACATTCCATACAGGTAATAACATGTACAATTTGTGATTGTTTAGTTGTTTAAAAAGTATATTAATTAGTTACCTTGTAAGAAGATAAAATATTAGTGTATCTATGTTTACCACCTGTCACCTGATGAATCAATGTTGAAGATGCGTACAGTTAAAATAATTTATGGAAACCCATGCGTTTTAAAACATAAGGAATACTATATAATTAATATTAAATTATTATTTAAATAAATATTGTGCAAATATAATATTATATTGTATAGGTATATTCTGTGATAGTTATGGCTTACAAATATTCATAAGATAAAAATAAATTTTCATAAGAATATTTTTCTGTTTTCGATGGTGTATGTAGTCCGTCAACCCGCACGAGGCCCTGCGTGATGGACAAAGGCCCTTCAGTCTAAGAAGAGGCCCGTGCCCAGCAGTGGGACAGCAAGGGCTGGATTATTATTATTTTGATTCTGTATCTATGCATCAATAAAGGGTTCGAAATGAGAAATAAAATAAAAATATGTATTCATTACTTTATTATGGACTTACATTTCCAAAAATACAATTACATCATGAAATAAATTATTACCGAAGCCGACACAACCTATCGCATCTAAGATATATTATATTAAAGGAAAGCCCTCTTTTACATTAACTTTATTTACGAAAAAATAACAAATAGGTATACAAAATCATCATGTGATACTGAATTAGTTAGGTCGTAAAAACTTTTTAGAAAGTTGCGTAGATAAACAATTATTAATTCTAAAAATAACATAATTTCACTCGCCAAACCTAATTCAACTTTTATAACACAGATACCAACACAGTTTTAGTTTATCGAAAGATAATTTCTTACGATAATAGTTGCTCTTACAATTTTATTAATATTAATTATTAGAGCAATTGTTATATTTTCCGTAAACACAGGTCATGTAACACGAGAGCTGATGTTCCTCCCATTTACAGTTAGGATACAGACAGATCACACGCGCACTTTCATTGAGTCCGAAAAATTAATGGGTTTCATCACCGGGTGGTGGTAAGTACAAAATTTACTTCTGAGAGCTATCTCTCGTTCACGCGTATTTACGTGATAAATAATACTCGATACAAAAAGAAAATAGATAAATTTTGCTCTTTTCAATGATTTACAACATGCTTATTGCTTACTTTTTGTGTACATATGCGAATGTTGCAGTTTGAAAACATTTTTATGTAAGTACATAATAGGTACTTTTTATAGTTTAAATTTCCAAAACAATAAAAGATTATTATACGCCAAAATACTATGTTAGGTGTTAGTCTTTTGATAAAACTTGTCATATTCAGTCCATAAAACATCTGTGAACCGTAAATGTGTGGAAACAAACACCTTAATCTAGTAAGAGTTAACTAAGTCACACACTCGAACGTTTTACTCGAAGAGAAGCATCACAAAACTCTATAGGTACATTAAATAAATTAGTCATCATTAATTAACTTCTAATAGGGATTTAATAAACCAAACGTAATACTAAACAATCTTTCAACATCAGGTGCAGTTCCGATGTGATGGTTAATTCAAATAAATAAAATGATACATAAAACTCACAACATTTTCAGTAATTAAAAATTCACATAGGTTACGCGAGGAGGTTTTTCTCTATATTACGCTAAAGTGTGTGTTAAGCTCAATGCAACGAATGCGCTGAAGATGACAGCGTAGTCATGACATGACAATGATGTTTATGCTGCAGACTATCATCGACAATGTCGATTCTGCTGCTCATTTTGACAGTACTCAACTGAAGGCCAATTCACGTAATTCTATGACGCGCCGATCATATTGCAGTGACGCTCGAAGTTGATGCGAGCATATCTCACTGAAGGTAAGAGAATACCAAATGTGTTTTATTGATCAAAATTTTACAGCAACTGCGCGGCAACTGCACTTCTTTAGTTACGTGAATTAGCCTACTGGACTAAACGCATGTGTCACTTTGACAAACGCCCTTAGTTTAGTTTAGTCCTGTTAAAGTGCATCACCTATACACAACGTGTAATAGATTAAACTCAACTCCTCATGGTTTGCTCAGAATAGACTTCAAATGTTTTTCACGTGTAATTTCATTGCAAAATATACTATTTTTCGCTCACGCATTTAGTATAATGTCCTTAAAATATAAAAGTAAACTTTTTATACTATGGTTTTAAATCAAGACTCGTCTGTCTGTGGTCTTGCGTTTATTCTGTTACATCGTATACTCGTATATGACCAAATATTGAGAGCTTATTATGCACTGGACTATAAGCGGCTATTATGCTGGCAATAGATACCTGCAATGTATGTTTTTTTTATACATGTCACTGTTTTTAGTATCCCTAAGGCACGTAACACAAGGCAGGTCACGCAGGGACAAGCCGTAGGCCAGGCCGTAGGCTCGATCCAGACAGCTTTAGACTCTAAAGCTCACAAAAAAATAATCGAAAGTTTAGATTATTATTATTTTGTGACACGATAGTATGTTATAGTCGAAGGTCGCCGCCTGGCTGTATGCAGTGTGCTATTTGCCTAAATATATCGAATCGATGCAACGAATCAAGATAAGCGCCAATTTTGAAGATATCAGGTAAAAATTTAAGTATCATATTGACCAGGATTTGCAGTAAACTATGCAATACTTAAGCACTACAGCTTACGCTTGGCACACTAAAATATTCTAAGCACAACATATTATCACAACCGATAACTTAGTTTGTAAGTTTTACGGCCCTAGAACTACACTAAGAAACCTCGAAATAAGGTCAGGGTGGCCAGCTAGAAAATAACATCAAAATGACTAATATTTCATATAAATTAAGTAATACTTCGATAAATTATTGTAATTATAAGATTACTTTGAATCAATAGTGTCAATACCACCTTCAGCGAATTCGTAGCGTTCACATTTAAATACATGTCTTATATTTTAGACCTGTTTCAATACACGTAGATCGCGTTTGTACATTAAGTAATACTAAAATATAATCTAAGTACATTCTATACGACATCGACTTACATCTAAGTAGTAGATAATACTGTTCAAGGGAGCATTAGAATAGAAACACATTTGAATAAATTTTTTCAAAGTATCTAGTAGTTTTATGTTGGATGTCTATTCATCTATTGTCTGTGCATCTTGAATATGTGTACGCTTCGCGGTGTATTTCCCAGCCGCAGCTTATTCAGATAATGTAATACCTGCCTTATAATGTTCGGAGATAGATGCCGCCTAGCAATGCCGTAGCCAGGGGGGAAGGGGATGCAACCCCCCCTCTGAATCCTCAGACAGTGAAACTGTACACTATTATAGTTATGATCATGTCACGCTTCTACGATTTTTTTTTTTTTAATAAATGCATCGTGGTGGCAGTTTTTGCAATTATACGTGTTAATTTTTTTATACTTAGTGAATACAATTTCGTTGACTATTGTAGTAGGTACTCTTATATTGTATTATTAAAAATATTCAATATGTTTTTATTCAAATGCTGAAAGATTTAGCGTAATTTTTTTCGTGATCTACTCGAAAACCATTTGCGAGTGTGGCGATAAATACATTTTAGATACGAATAAATTATATGGCCACAAAAACATTTATGAAAAGTTAAACTTTTCGTTCGACTAACCGAAATTCAATAAATTTATAATTTACTTGAATCGATGTGATTTTCGAGTCGATTTAAATACCAAAATTTGTCACAGCTCTATTTTCTCACTACTTAATAATAATTGCGAAAATTCGAGGAATTACACACATAACTTAGTTTAATGAAGTAACTATTTACACGCCAGAAACTCAAAGTATTAGTATATTAATTATGTTACTCCATACCCATTTATGATGAATTACTATTAATTAGCTCGATAGCCTTACAATAATGGACATAGAATGCTTCTTAATGTCATCGAAACATACTCGAGTTCCTATCAATAGAAAAATGATCTTGACGAACGAGACAAAAGATTATAATATAATAAACAAGATAACACTCGCGACACGACGCGCGTCAATTTAATATTAAATCAGGTTAGCCCAAGACTCTTGGGCTAACCTGATTTAATATTAAATGGACTTATAGTACTGCATGTTCTAATATATCGCAATGCCATCGACAATATGAATGGGTTCTAAAAATACCAGCGAGTTGCGAGTTCGCGACCCTATTATTATAAGATAGACGCAGGAGTACATACTCGTATACATAAAACTAACCTAATCTAAGTTATTATAAGATAGACATGGTAAGTGTTTCTATAATCTTTACATTTTCTGAGGAAATTAATTAACCGGTACTAGAAGCACTAGATCAACTAAACAGTATTGATACTTGACGTGAATATTGTTGATGATCTTTATGCATAAACAGATACATCGGAACTATATTTTGAATATTTAATTACGAGAATTTGGCTTCAGTGCATACATCCTAATAATATCTTATTGTCATCCTTTATAATGGATGTGACACCGAAACGAGACCAGCGTGTCTACCGCGTAACTAAAATTGTAATGAACATCGACATCGGTATTAAACTTCAATACGATCGTGAGAGCCTAAACTTTGAGCTAACTTGTAAAAAAAAATACTTATCATATACTTAGGACTCCTATCTTCATGATCGGTAAAAAAAATACAAGTTAGCTCAAAGTTTAGGCTCTCACGATCGTATTGAAGTTTAATACCGATGTCGATGTTCATTACAATTTTAGTTACGCGGTAGACCCGCAGCTTGCGACATGGTACGTGTCTTGGTTTAACTTTAACCTAAGTTATTATACAGCTAGTAGTGCATATATTCTTCTGATAAGAGAGGAACTAACGCGTTTTGCTTTTATATCATTTGATCTAACGCCACATTTTCATTCGACAGCTGAACAATATCTTTCCTACACTGACGTCTTATTGCGCTTCTTATAAAGCATTATCAAGTAGAAGCTTCGAGACGGATTTCCACTTAATTTCCCGCATTTTTAATATATTCCCAATTATAAATATAGAGCTGTACCTCCCGCCGTCATCGCTTATGCAAAACACGTTAATAATTTAAAAAAGAGGCGGACATTTTACACTTTCGTGAAACTTAATTCTACGCTTTACGAAAACCTTAATTTAAGCGACTTAAGAACTAGAAATTTCAGAAGTTTTATTGACTCTCCTCAGTAGGGTTGCTTTTGGGACACGGGGTGTCCAAAGATCGCAATCTGATTCTGCCTCAGCGTTTGAGATAAAAGTGGTGTTGTCCCTCTTCAGAAGAGGATTGCGACGGCGGTTAATTCTCACACCTAATTTAGTATCCACTGACATATCGTGTAGATTCTATCTATCTACATACAAAGTTCACCGAAGCATGTTCATCTAATAGCACAAATGTGTTTTTACAATATGTCAGTGCACATAACCATTAAATCAATCAACTAACATTCCATAAAAATAAAGTCAAACTATCTTAAATCATAACGAATGTTTAAAAAAGGAACTTTAATTAAATAATTTAGTATAAATAGATACTCATGAACTAAGTGATGACATTTTTGATGAGACGCACACACGACGCGACTGCTGCCTTTATAAATTTATAATAAATAAATAAATATTTTTAAGTACACAATTATAATTTTTAACGATAAAATAAAAATGCTATGGCGCATACAGCATTAGCTAGAAAAATTACAACAATTTTGTCATAAAAATGGCAGGAAAATAAAAGGCAGTGCATATGACAGTACTTAGTAAATAAAATGATCCGTAGCTTCACCCACTTTAATATCTATAAGTTGGCTTTTAATCAACTGGTCTCTGCAACCCAATTACTGGGAGATGGAGGTACCAATAGCCATTGGTTAGACCGGTTGTCAATAGTTTCGGTCTTCTGTCTACCCGAGACGTCCGTCAAAGGAATTCATATGACAGCCGGAATCAACGGCTCAGCCGTCGGTTATCGACAGTTCGTCCTATATAAAGTAAAACAATCTTGGAAATATTATTGGGATTTTCAGTGGGAGCAAAATCCGACACAGCGTCGAAGAATATGTTTTGCTGTATTTATTGAGAACAGCTGACAACAAATGTTATGGATGTACGTTACCTACGACATCAACAACAAACAATCAACTCACTTTATTGCAGTCTATTGCTGGTTAGATTACCTCAAAGATTGTATTATATATAAGCGTATGATTTTTCCCCATTTCATTCAAGCCTGATGAGGGTTTGACTGGTAAGAAATATAATCAGGGGGCCTAAAACGGCCACATTGAGCAATTCATCTAATGATCTGCTTAGTAACTGTCAAACAGATGATTACTGAATATGAACCTTATGCGGATGACATTAAGAGTCGTGAATTAAGTAGATATTTTGACATTCCTAATATGAATTATATTATGATTCATCTAAAGCGGCCTTTTTAGCCCCCCTGGTGTGAATCAGTTCAGTATAGCCGGTAGGCCATTACTCCACTGGAGACTGACCTACAACAGGTGCAGAGTAATTAAACTACAACATCAATTACCAACTTATTATGGATAAGTTATTGGGATTGTGTTTAATACCACTTAGGGCTGTTTCTTCAATTTCCAGATAACTTTATCTGAGCGAATAAAGGATGATGCCAGGATTTGTATGAACTCTGGTCCCACCCTCCAATAGCTACGTGTCATACATCGTTGGATAGGTATTTTTGAGCTGAACAAAAGTTACTATGGCGCCAAGTTTCAAATCTTAGTCCGTTCAGAGTTATTCATTATTAAACATGTCAGTTTAACAATAGTTAAACATTATGCTTTTCCCTAATACAATACAGTTTTTGAATTAATACTAGTATTATATACCTATCTACCGTTATCATCAGAGTCGTAAGGTTTTTTTTGAGATAAAACACGATGGTAAGGTATAGTCCGCGCGCGAGCTCTGAGGAATCAGCACCTGAGGAAACGGGCACTGTGCGTTACGTCCGACCAACTCTTCTTACGACTCTGATGATAATGGTAGATAGGTATATAGGTAATACTAGTATTCATTCAAAAACTGTATTGTATTAGGGAAAAGCATCATGTTTAACTGTTGTTAAACTGACATGTTTAATAATGCATAACTCTGAACGGACTAAGATTTGAAACTTGGCGCCATAGTAACTTTTGTTCAGCTCAAAAATACCTATCCAACGATGTATGACACGTCGCTATTGGAGGGTGGGACCAAAATTGGCATCATCCTTTAATTTTTTGACGCCTTTCCTGTACAAAATCTGTCAACTGTCAAATTGATTCGTTGGATAAAATATTGTCTTTGGCAGAATCATCGAAAAACCATGGAGCAATAAATATTAAAAAAGAAAAAACTATTGTCTGGCGATTGAAAATTCAGCCCTTAAGATAGAGAAAAAATCTTTAAAAAAAATCTAGAATTAGTGCGCCTACAAAGATAAGCTGTATGCACCATAGATATAATAATATATTTTTATTGTTTTCTTTTTATTCGAACTTAGCGAGTCTACTCTAATATGTTCACTTTATTGAAACACTTATATGCTAACTGACTCTGTTTATTTACAAGTAATAATATCTCAGAGCTTCCAGACCAGGATGGTTGACACTTACATCTAATTCATAAGGAAATGTGCGCGCATTCGTTACAAATGTACAGGTAAAACCTAGCAATAAAAGAAATTCGCGTCTTTTGAATCAAACTATACAATTCAATAAATTGATTAAAAAACGCGTAAACGTAACACTAACCTATTATTATGATATGAATACTAGTAAATTAAGATGTATACTTATTTATAATTATTAAGTCTAACTTAGCTGAATAAGTGTGTGGGGGTGAGTGGGTGTGGGTTATGAGGCGCGGTGAAGCCGGACCATCAAACAAAACACGGTGTCATGTGGATGATCGTGATGTCATCAACTGAATCCTATAACTGCACATCGCCGGGTTACTTACTGATTTTCATTAAAGGCCAATTTTTTTTTAAATTACAGCATTTTATTGCTCACTGAGAGGCTCACGCGTGGATGCGTTTTATGGCATTTGAATTTATGGGTTCCAATACTTCCAGTTCGCGTTTTGTCCGCGCCCAGCACCCGCGCATTAATCGCAGTAGTTTTAATAAGCTGTATTATTGGTGTCTATACTTATTAAAAAAATAGAAATCTCTTAAAGTATGCTAAAATTATATTATATTTAACTTAACCCATTAAAGTATATACCTAACCTACATTTTTTATAAGGCTAATTCCATTTTATGCAATAATAAATATGCAGCAATACCTATAATAATACACTCGCTTCACATATTTCTAACAACTAATAAATCTCACTATACGGGACGTGTACCCGATATAAGTAACCAAAGTATCTCCGCCACCCGAAACCGTCTAGCCTTACTTATTATCTAAACCTAATAAATATCTACTAATAACTAACACACGAAAATTTGACACAAAGCAAAAGTTACATCTACTGTAAATTTAACGTTTAAAAATTAGAAAACATTAGAGTTACTGCACTTGCAACTTTAATTTTGTTTCAAAAGCAATTAAATGCCCGAATTGGCAGTGAAAATTACCTATTGAGGACACTGCATGCGGTTATTATATATATGATAAGTATCTTAAATTAATCAAAGTTGGGAAATGACCTGAGTTGTGGCGACTCCCGACTAGTGGCATGCTTTCTATATGGTCGAATGACAGGCTACGTAATGGGCGAAATTAATAAAAATAAAGGGCGAACCAATTTGTATAATGCCGATATTTGTATGTTTACATATGGAGCTGTGGGCAGCTCAGCTGGCATGTCAATGGCTGGCTACACGCGTCAAGCAGCTCGGTCCACGCCTCGCTACCATCGTAAGCCACATCAAAAGGGCGTGCAGTCAGCACTTTAGTAGTCAGAGTAGCGCACAGTGTAGTCGGGCGCACGTTCCTCACTTCAATACGATATTTTAAAATAGTATGAACGAATATTTTATATTCTAAACAAAGAAAGAAGCAGAAAGTTCCAAAAATTCGTTGTATGATGTCTGAAAAAACTTCTTGATAGCTTTAATCTGACGAGAAGTGTAAAATCAAACTCATTTTACGGTGTCATGACGAGACTACTGTATTAATCTTACTTTTATATCTGTAATCTTTTTGTTTCCCAAGCTATACGTGGCTGCACATGGGGGCGAGTGGGTATTTGTAGGGAAGTTGTTCCTCCCGAACACACTTTATAACATAACTATTTGATGTTAAAAAGAGGCTCTTCTCGATCGGAACTACGAAGATCTTCGATGGGCATATACAATATTAGTTTCAATGTCGATATTAAGGATTTTTTATGTATGATTGGAGAAAGTATCTAAAATTAATTTATGAGCTTCAAAGGAAGTCGATAATATTTTAAATGTTAGTTATATAAAAAAAAATAGTTTCTCGTAGCCTGTCATTGAGCGTAATGTGGCTATCGCGAGTAGTCGTTATATATTACAAGAAAAAGAGTGGTCACAACTCAATTCATTTTTAAAAGCACGTGAATGCCAACAATACAAATAATCATAAATAGTGAACTCTATTCCATACTGTACAAATACAAATTACATAACCATAATAGCCTAAATAACATATTTCTACAATCCTATGGAATAAATAAGTACTAGGCAATATGCTATGCATTTCACATAAGGAAGCAGAAGGACGACTGACTTCAGATTAAGACTGAAAGTGAAATGGGCAGATGTTTACACAATGTCCCGCATCTACCACTATTCTTATTTGAAACGAACATGCATAATTATATTTTATATATAGACACATACAAATGTGTTTACAGATTAGGTAAAGCTTGAAGCAGTAAGTCTAGACAAAATACTTTTCATTTTCCAGTGTTTTTTTATCCAAAAAGTATATTTACAAGATTGGTCCAAAAACGCAGTGGAGCTTGATAGTGAATTGTCCCATGGCAGGGCGTTGCGTTGATAATCCGGCAAGTCGAGCACTACTCGATATATGTACAAACTCGATTACTTGTCGGCATCCCGTGGCATCGCCCCGCACTGGGGTGTTAATTAATTGGCGATACAAAGCGATTATTATGCCGCTACAAAATGCTATTTATTAGCAGTCTGTGGGCTGGTACTCTGGCCTAAATGGTCTGTCGTGTCGTCACACTCGTCGTGTACGTCACCGTACATCGGACAATTGGTATTAATATTTAAAAGTTGACTGCGTATGTCGATGGTGTGTTAAAAAAGAAAGAAAATAGGTTACCTTTGTCTGATTGTGAAGATGGCAGTTTAGTTTATGAATTTAGTTGACAATTTTGCATGGTTCGTTACTGAATTAATTTAGACCAAAATTTCATACACCAAAATCCAAAATTATTGAATTTTCTAGAAATAATTGTGTTGTAATCACAAACCTGTCAGAACAATAACAATCAAATCAGTACCTAATCGCTGTCTGGATAGAATCTACCTCCAGATGATGGCGACGTTGGGGTCGTCCTCGATGATCTGGTCGAGGGAGGGCAGGTCGATGCGGGCGAGGCAGCAGATTTCGTCGGCGCAGTGGCGACCGTTGAAAAGTCTGCGGATGCCCAGGATGGGGTCCACGCGGTTGTTGAACCCGTTCGAGCGCGGCGGGTTGCGCAGGAACACTGGGTACCTGGTGGGGATTGGGTAGCTGTTTTAAAACTATGCGCAGAATCCCATTGGGATTCTAGTTTATTTTTTATTGAACACTACTTCAACACTAACATTACAGGGCTTCCCAATTAGTTAGCATGGACCTTAACTATTACTACTAACTACGACAATATTTGCAATGTGATTATTGTAAATTGACTTAGGGAACAAGAAAAAATATCAATCCTGTAATAGGTGCTTTGGCTTGCAAGTTTGTCTTGCCATGTGGTACCGCTAACAGTTATTGCATCGATGAAGCGGTTGAGTGGACGAACGAGGTTATGATGTGGTTTTGTTTGCTTTCATCCATTGGCATTAATGCAAGACGTAGGCCTTTTCAAGTTGTAAAACATTTGGCCTTCCATTCTGTCTTCAGCTTACCCCAGATGCCTTCCTCTGTCCCCAACCTGCAGGGGAGAGAAAAACCGGGAACAAAACTATTTCTGTACCGTTTTCCCTCTCGACTATTAGGTCTTTTGTCCAGGGGACAAAGGATGGAGAAAACGGGTAAGTCCACCTGCTGTGCTAGCCCTACTGTTTGCTAATGCTGTCTGTACTCAAGGATACTCGGTTCTTTAAAGTGAACTTACCGTTTGAGACATTTGATGAGTCCATGCAGCTGGGCATAGACGACGAGGCGTCGTATGTCGAAGGTGGGGCCGGGCGCGGTGGAAAATCGCTCGCACACCGCCCGCAGCGTCGTGCCCTGCTGCAGGGCGCACAGGATCTCCAGCACGTCCGAGATAGTTGGCTGAGAGGCCTGAAAAAAGATACAATTAAAATCGTCCAAACATTTGTATTAGGGGTCATCCATAAAGTAAGTCACACTAATTTCGTGATTTTTTGACCCCTCCCCCGTCCTTGTCACAGTTGATCACATTTGTGAGACCCCCCTAGTGTGACGTCACATATTTTACAATTTTACATTAATTAATAGTGAAATTAGTTTTATTTCCAATATTCCATTATGCTAAAAAAAACATACGCGTCGAATTGAGAACCTCCTCCTTTTTTTTGAAGTCGGTTAAAAAAGGGGTACAAAGTTTTCTCTTCAAGTATTAATATATAGATTCTGGATTACATAGTTTTATGAATACTATTAATAGAGTTAAGAACGAGGTATTTACCATGTTTATACTTTGTTGCGAGCTACCTATATTTCGGTACCGGGACCGGTCCCGAGTTTACAAAACATAACAGAAAGTCGGTAGACCGTTTTGTCTGCCAATAAATACCTGCAAATGCTTTTAGTTTATCCGTAACCATGGGCGCTTGCAACAGTGCCGAAATATCGGAAGCTCGCAACAAAGTATAAACATGGTAATTACCTGTCCTTAACTCTAATAATAATATTAGTGACCATGGCAGTTTATGGCAGTTTGTGTTTATGTGTGACCTTTATGAATACTTACTTAGAATAGAATAGATTTTTATTTCATGTTATCCAGATACAAGCACTTATGAAATGTCGAGACTTATTTTTAATTGTCTTATTTAAATTGGAACGCAATCTTTTCTCCTGTCGTACAAGAACATGGAATACGGAAGTATCCTACCTTCCTACATACCTTCTCCTTGGACTCATTTCCTTTAGTGATGAATGAGATACAAGACTTCTGCAGTTCCAGGTCGCTGAACAAGCGGCTCAGGTTGGGCGTGGCGCGGTACATATTGCCGAATTTAAGCACCGGAATTAGAGTCACCTGCAAAAAGGATAAGGATGTAAAATGACGTTAAAAGGCGAATGAAATTCATACTTAATATTTTATTTGTTATTCTAGTTCTAGGAAATAATAAAGTATAATTCATAATTTTCTAAATATTATAAACAGGATATTTTTTTTTATGTAGTGCGCATAATTTGTGGATTGATTCACTGTCTGTTCCTAAATGCAACCGAAGTATTAGGATACACTTTAAAACAAAACGATAATTCGACTTAGTATGAGGGACACGCATAATTTACTAGCGAAAGCCATAGAAAATCAAATTTTTATTTTGTTTTGGAGTGAATTTTTGTACTGCGGTTGCATTTGCGAATGGACACTGAATCACTGCAAATTTTGCGCACTACATAAAAAAAATATCTTTTATGTATGAACATTTTATTAGGTCAATGTCTAATTGAATCATATTTTAAGAGACTGCATGTTTTGAAATAAATCTTAGTAGAACGTACCACGCCGTAGTAGACTAAGTTCTGAATGCAGGACTTGACGAGGGTCTTCTCCACGTTGGTGTCAGCAGCTATCTTCGACACGTGGTTGTAGCCGTCGATGTATGGGAGAAGCTAAAATTAAGTTAATTTAAATAAAATATAAAAGAAATACTGACTGAGCAATTATTCCTGGAATAGCAAAGCAATAATTTTATGTTTATAGGTTTAAGACAGGAACTTTTAATTAAGAAATATGCACAATAAATTAAATGGGTGTGCGCCCAGTGGCCGAAAGTTGGCCGTAATATTATAATTATAGAAATTTTTGCTATCTTCACTCCTTCTGCATATAAACTTTAGCTATGCCATATCTCACAATATGCTAAAAAGCGGTAATAAATAAATAATCAAAACTTAAGAAATTTTTTAAACCTAACTTTTAATTTTAAGTCAGTGTTGAGTTTTTCAATATTTACTGGATTTAAAATTGAGTCTTATCACTTTGAAATAAGATCTAATTTTCTTTGACTTAATCGACCTTCAATTTGGCGAAATTCATAACTTTCGAAAAAATACCTGCTTTAAAAATGACTGAAATCGATTCCATAGTCAATTATGAACAAACTAATTTCAGGACGTGCGTTTATTATATTACATGTTGTATATTCATCGAGCCTCACAAACCAACCTGTCTCGTAGTTAGATCCCAGTCAGCCTCCATATCGATCTCGAAAGGCTCATCATCATCCACATCCAGGTGCTCCTGGCTCTGAATGGTCTCCGAGCCCTCAGGTGGGGCGGTGCGCCTCGGACGCCCAGGTCTGGGCAGCCCCACAGACGCGATGAGCACCGGCACGTGGTGGTCGTATACCGGCGGAGGGTCCTTGCGAACTTCCAGCACTTTCAAGTGCATGACTGTGTCGCCCTCTGTTGGCGTTTTATGTTTAATTAGTTTGTTATTTTTTATTAGTCAGGCCAACGAAAGCTGTTGCAGAAAAAAGGCGGCAGTTTAATAAATCTGGAGCTGTCCTCTCTGAGTATACACTTTATAAACGGATTTGATACTATTTAATAATCCTTGAATATTAAATAGTATCAACTCCGTTATGCAGTGTATATTCAGTGAGAACAGCTTCAGATTTTTTAAATTTCTGCCCTTTTACTTGGTAAACTTTCCTTGGCCAGACTAGTGACAATAGCCCAATAGCTATGGCGTCGGAATGCCGAGCGAGAGCGTGAGTTCGAACTGCACACGTTGCAATATTACGTGTACTCCTACCGCAAGAGCTTTAGTATAAATGGAAGTGTAAATAGGAATACTAGTAAAAAGCAAGCCGCAAAGATATGTTAAAAAAAATAATTGCGTTGGTTTTTCTAAGTCTTCGCAATTGGCTTATTCCTAAGTATACATCGCGTAGTTATCGTAAATACCTACAAGGCCGAATACCTATACTAATACGAACCTGCCTACGCTAAGAGCCAAAACATTTTAAATCCAAATATTTAAAACTTCGTTATGTACTAAGTGAATATTGCGCGCAATACGCTAGACTGATGAATAACAGAAACATAACTAGTACTATAGATAAATACTACGCGACCCCTGAAATACTGGAGGACCACACCCTAATTTGGCCAGCGAGTACAACGGGTACTGGGTACCCTAACCCCATCCGCCGCGTGGGGGCCGCTCCCCATGCAGACGTGAGGGCTAGCGCCACGCGCCTCTAGGGCTTGGCTGCGTAGTCTGTTTTCAATTAAACATGTCTGCAACATGATATTGATTTTATCACGAAGCTTCAAAGGTATGGAAGATTGTCTATGGTTCATCATGCAGCCTATAGTTTGTTAGCTTTGCTCTTATAAGTTGGTTGAAACTAGGTTGCTTTGTATCGACTACAATATCTCCTAAAAAATATCCTAGTGTAATGCATACACAAATAGGTACTTGTGTTAAGGTCCTATCTTTCTAGTCCCGATCTTTTTAAGGGGTTATTATGAACAACTTATACTATGGGACCAACCCTGAAATCGCGAAACAAGAATCAGCTGGTCCATACATTTAGTTCACCGACAAATTATCAGACGATTAGACCAAAATCAGCCGTTTAAACATGAATTTTGTATGGGTAATCAATCGATTTCATTTTAAACACCTGTTATTTTGTTGGTGAAAATGGCCTATGAAATAATTTTTTATTTTTTATTTATTTTATTATTTTAGGAAAACTTACAGCTAACACAGTTTATACTCCTCGAGATCTAAGAAGTCCCTTTTGACAGATTTAAAGAACGATAGCATGTAACTTGACAATGTTACTATAGGCTGTGAATAAAAACCATTTTGAATATACACTTGATAATAATTATGAAAATAATATAATTTTTTGAGATACGTATAAATTAGCATGGTATGTAATTTCATAAGTATTGTTATAGCATCGAAATATTTTTAATATGCATGTTTATGTACTACCGAAATATCATAAAAATGGTTACGTTCTCAATCAATTATTTTTTAAATAAAGGGATGTGATCACTAGAATCGTTAAAATCGTTTGAAATATCAGTATAAAATTACGAAGGTATTAAAAACTCTATAAAGGCTGTATGACACGTACATTATATTATTATAATTAATTTAATTTCTCTATGATCACAATTTGCTTGACACTGGCAGTAATGACAATGACATCTGTGCAGTTTTTCGCGATTTTTCCAACTAATTGTTCGTTCTCTCAACGAGTATTTCTCGGATACCTCTGTTTTTGTGATCTGGCCTTGATTTTGGACTGTTCCCGCTTTTAAGTTGACTTGGCTTACTATAGGTACATGGATTCTCACAACTTGGTTTGGAAACTATGTGAGTACTTCGAAAGTGAATCAATAACTGGTGGACCATTATTACCGGTACAAGTGGATAAATAATTTTGGCATAAAATTATGGATATGTTTTATTATTCTATGAAGATACCTACAGAAATGCGATTTCATATAAAATTCGGTGCCTACTACATTAATAAATTGCTTATCAGATGAATTTCTCGATTTTTTATTCATAGTTTTAAACGATTATATACTCTTAGAATTTTAAATCGATTTATAATAAAAATCGATATTTTTGGTAACAGATTTATACGCTTCACATCCCAAATTAACTCAAATGATATATGTCAAAAGTGGCTTTTTAAATCTCGAGGACTGTAGTATGCAAAAGTAAATGGAACATCTGTTTTCTTTTCGCGGTTTCGGGGTTGGTGCCATAATAAAAGTTGTTCATAATGATGATTACAATAACCGCTTAAAGGGTTTGGTACTAGAAAAGCAGGATCTTATATAAAGTGAATTGCAAAGTAACCAAGTCGCAAAACTACACTTCTGTATCAACTACGAACTTGAAAACTTTTGATTTCACTCCTATTAACAGATATCAAACTTGACCATAGACATATATTTTTTGGTGGCATATAAACTAACTTGAAACATGTTTATTTCATGTTTACTCAATTTGACGTGTAATTAAAAGTATTTTCTGCACAGCGAGTATGACGTGACCCCTGTGTCACAATAAATAACATACATAAGTACGTACACTTTATAATTCGATTTGTTTACTTTCAATTAAAAAGGTCAAGTAACTCAGTACTCAGTAGTACGAGCTATACTAGGTCAAAACAATCGGACACAATAACAATATAGTAAGATTGACTATCAAGTATAAATCAATGTGCTGAACAGTAATGTTTTGAACATAGTGCTATGTTTGCGCATTTCCAATATGCGTAATAAATATCCTCAATAAATTTTAAACTAACTTTTTTGCTTTGTTTTTTTTAACTTTTCCCCTCACTTGGATTTCTCCTGTATCGACGGTACAGTTTACAAACATTCATGTCACATGCACACACACCCAGACCCCGGAACAACTATCTATAGATCATACAAATAATTTGCTATGTGCGGGGACCGAACCCGCGGCACGTAGCGTAGAAAGCTAATCGCTTAGCCACAGCGCCAACCGTGTAGTCCTTTACGAAAAATCATCATTATTTCATCATTATGAAAAAGTTTTACATTTAGTCGAGTAATATTTAATTATTTGTATAAGAAAGCAAATTTTTATTTCGCGATATCATGTTAACATAAAAGTCGTTCATACTGATGAGTACAATAACCCCTTAAAGAGTTCGGGCCTAGAAAGGTCGGACCATTTATATATATTTCGCTTTGGATTGTTTTTTTTAAATTGTTTTTAAGTTCTTTATCGCTCAGCGACCAAAACGCCCAGCATTCGTATCTTCGTATAGCAAAATCGCCAGCAACACAAAAGGCTCGATTTTGTAGTCATAAACATTTTTGGTCTTTTAGGAGTATGTATTTTTTGGTCTTTTAGGACTATGTATTTTTTGGTCTTTTGGTACCTCAACATAGTTTGGAGCTTGCAGTGCAGTGTTCCACTTACTAGAATTCTTGTAAAGCTTGGTCATGACCATTTATTTTGCGTAATCTTGCATAGATCATAGGGCAATATTGCGCAAAATCTCTTACCAGCTACAAAAGTAATTAATAACTCATTAATATCAAGAGGTAGCAGTGATGGGCTAGCTGTTGAACGGTTGCCTTCCATGAAGGAAGGTATGAATTTGAAACCGGCCCGTACCACGTACACTTTTCGAATACATGTGCGAATCGGAAATTGATTATCAGTTGCGTTAACGGTGAAAGAACGATCGTGGAGAATCAGCACACCTGAGAGGATTCCATAAGGTTCTCGCACTAGTCCTAGTAGTAGACTAAAGCCTTACCTTGCCTGCATTTGGAGAAGATGCCTGTGCCCAGCAGTGGGACAGTAATGGGCTGAATTATTATTGATTGAACCTGGGTTGCACCAACTTACTTTAACTATAACAAACATCGGATCTTCAGTTAAAGTACCGGTTTAAGCAACAAATTTGTTGTACCATTTGACAATAATTGTTATCTAACGTCATAATTTTAACAGTAACCGTTAACCGCCCACGCTTAGCTGGTTATTGTTATTGGTTAATGTTAACTATTTGTTACTACTGTCAGACGCGTCGAATATAACCTATATAAAACGTCTTGTCACCTGTAAGACTTTTAACTTTAACTTTTACATTTTATAAGACGGTGTAACAGTAGATAGTTAAATTCTATGGTCATTGTTAATGTTACTGTTAAAGTTAACTTTGACAGTAACAATAACGTAGCTCTTGGTGCAACCCACCCTAATTGTAAATATGATGAGCCTTCATTGATGGTTTGGAAGCTACTTAA
Organism: Allophyes oxyacanthae; assembly: GCA_932294325.1. Taxonomy (NCBI): domain Eukaryota; kingdom Metazoa; phylum Arthropoda; class Insecta; order Lepidoptera; family Noctuidae; genus Allophyes; species Allophyes oxyacanthae. Next base: position 754,926 of record OW028609.1, read on the forward strand.
TTGTGTCTACGAACTAAGAATTAACTGAATGACTGATGAATGAAACCGAATGAAAATGCAATCATAACATATAAAGAGCAGACAAACGGGGCCGCCCGATGTATCTAGACATAAGGTAGTATAGTTACCGACGCTAGGCGACGCAAACAACGACCATCCCTCACCCTAAAATGATTACCTTCCAGTTTACTTTGAACAGCACCAATATTGCAGTTAGGTATACCGTTTCCCCCTTCATACGGCTCTCGCTCGCACACCCAATAAAGTCAACGTTCACCGTCTCTGTCTGTCTGTCTAGGGTGATTTTGAGGGACAATCGAATATATTTATACATACTCGTTTATATTGGAAACATTCGAGAATGGCGGTCGGTCAACTGCGATGCGTGATCGAAACTTACCGACAAGCGTGGCTTTCCGATGGGTGTTGAGGTCGTGTAGGAGATGGGCTAGAAGAGTCGGCAGCTTGCTCGACCCACCCGAAACAAAGCGAGTTTCTTCTTCCATTATTGTCTGTTAAAATACGTTTTATCTATATTAAATTATTCTATCTAATTAATATTTGCAGCAAGCCTAACGGTTGAATGCTCCCTTTCCATGCAAGGTTACTTAACCTAGGGAATAGTTTTTTTTTTAATATCTTTTTTATTTTATTTTTTCCTAGCCTTTTGCGCGTCCCACGGCTGGGCAAAGGCTTCCCCTTTCAAACCTCTCTATTTCTAGCCACCTCTTGCCATGTCTGCCCTATATACAGATACAACACAATATATCCCTGACATTAACGTAAATAAATTAATCTTGCATAATATGTTTCATTTCAGGCCTGTATAATTTTAATTCTTTAGCACCAACCAAACTTTGTTTGTTTTTATAATTTGTTTGGTATAAAAATTTAAATTTATCACGTAATCAGGGGTCGAAACTGATTACATGGTCAAAAATACTGATTTTACTGACTGTACGACTCAAAAATACTGACCTATTACTGACTTAATTTCAAAGTCTGAATGTGTGAATAAGGAGATTTCAGATAGTGGTAATAAGTAAAAATTTATTTATTTTGTTTTTGGCTCCACCATCCCCATAGCCAACCTGCACCACCATATTAAATTATGTAACAAGTAATAAAATAGAGTTATTAAAGTCTTTTTTTTTTATACAACAGACAAACATACTAATTCTTAGCTAAACTGGCTAAAAAATACATCTTACTCTAGTGTTAGCGCATACTCTGCTTTGAAACTGCACGCAAATGGACTGTAATGGGTAAGTGGAAGTGAGATGTCTTTTGACATGCTTATCAGCCAGGTTTGCGAACCAGGCTTGGTCGTGGGTGGAGCGACCATCATCACATCATAGAGTTTTTTTTTTTATTTGGTTCACAATACTGAATTCTATCATAAAAAGGTAGATTTAAGAAATTACCATAATTCATATAATACTGTCTTGTGAGACACCCTGTATAAAATGTAGTCGACGTCTAGTCTGAAACGGATGATAGGCCAAGTCATACCAGTAATCAGAAAAAATAAAAAAATATCTAAGTTACGCATTTTTAAAATTATAGGCATAAAAAAACGAGGAAATCTACACGCTGTCTTTATCTTGATGGTCTTTATCTCCCGTTACTACACATCAATACTTTTTAATTTTATTTTTATTATGACTAATCCTGAATAATGCTGTAAATTGTTACCTAAAAAGTAAAGCCAACTGCTCCAGCTTGGAAGAAAATGTCACTACCAAGTTATTCAAAATGAATACTTCGCCCAATAATAATTGACTGTACTGAAAAAAACATGCACCACGCTAGTTTAGCAAGTAATTTTAAAAGTTCGCGTATTTAATAAGGATTCCAAAATGGTATGACACTTGCTAAATTATTACTTAAATTATGGATTTTTTTTAAGAAACCCAATTTTTTACGAATTTACTTAAAATGATTCTAGTTTGAGTGAGACGGAGAGAATCATTTTACGAAGTGTGAGCGAGACAGATAGTGATGCCACTATATCAGACGGAGAAACACGATTTTGAATGGGTGAATCATTGAACCTTTTGAGCTGCCAGGGGTCTTGAATGGTAAAGTTTATTTGGATTTTTTACAAAATCATATCAAATTTATTGGAAGACGTGCCACTATGCATTTACAGAGACATGTGGTTCCAGCAAGACGGCTGCCCAGCGCACTATGCCCGCTCAGTTAGAGAATATCTCGATGAGGATACCCAGGCAGATGGATAGGGCGGTCTGGTACAATCTCGTGGCCAGTTTGTTCACCTGACTTAAATCTACTAATTTTTTTTCACTGGGTAGCGGTGCAGGAAAATTTTTAATCAAAGCCAATCGAAAATTTAGCTGAGCTACGGCAAAGAATAATGGAAGCAGTTGAATTTGTTAATAACGGAAGATTCGCCAGTCTGATAACCCGATCTTTTTTAAGAAAATGTCGAGCTTGTATTGCGGCTGAAGGAAGGCAGTTAGAACTTTGTTGTAAATGTATTAATCTAAGAATCCAATAATTTAGGCGTAATTTAAAACTTTTCTAACATTACTATGGCCCGTGGTGCGTTTGGACTATTTGGAAATATGATTTCTGTCTCGCACGTTACGCTTCGTAAAACGACTCTTCGTCTCGGTCAAACTAGAATCTTAAAGTTACGGCCTTGACGAAAACGAAAGCCTTGGGTACACTAGAATCATTTTAAGTAAGTAAGAGAAATTGGTTCAAAACTGGATTTCTTTCCAAAAAAATAATTGTCGATAATTAAAGTAATAATCTAGCAAGTGTCATACCATTTTGGAATCCTTATTATATGCGCCAACTTTTAAAGTTACTTGCCAAACTAGCGTAGAACAATTTTTTTTCAATACAGTCAGTTAATAGTAGGGAAAGTATTCATTTAGAATACTTGGTTGGGCAAAAAGTGACATTTTCTTCCACACTGGAGCTAGTTGGCTTTAAATTTTAGTTTTTTTTTTAAAAGTAAAGATTTGTAGTAACAGGAGTTAAAAGACCATCACAGGGTGTAGATATTTCGATTGATTTTTAAATGCCTGTAATTTTAAAATTAAACAACTTAGATAATTTTTGTATTTTTCTGATAACTATTATGACATGGCCTATCACCCGTTTCCAACTTGGCGTCGACTTCTGGGTCAGCCTGTATAAGAAAATCTGTAGCGAAAGGAATGTAGGTGCCTTAAATACTGACTTTACTGACCATTTTTAGAAAAAACTGACTTATACTGACCAATGTTAAAAATACTGACTTTTACTGACTTTACTGACCAGTTTCGGCCCCTGCGTAATTTATCATAATATTGAATCTGATCAACATACATATAAACATCTTAAATATTAATGTCTATGATAAGATTACTGAATGTGTAATTCTAATTACTATCAGTAAGTAAACTTTATGTATCTAATCAAAATCAGTTACACAATCCAATAGTATAATCCTGATGGATATCCTACATAAAAGATATAATGCATCAATGACCATGACTTATAGGAATTTTAATAGACTCATTACTTTGTATAGTATATTTTGATTGATTTATTGCTGTAATGTGTGCTAGTGAATAATGACAAGGAAAGTGATGAACTTCATCCCTTTTTTTAAATAATTTCATCGGATGAATTTTGTTAAAGATATAAGTTGTGCAATTGTTTTTTTCTGACAAATATTTACAAAAAGCTACTTGTGAAGTTGTGATTCTTGTCTAAAAGATAGAAGGCAAGAATTCTACTATTAAATTGAAAGACTTAGAAGTATAAAATTGACGACAGAGAAATAATATCCTGCTTCACCATCCTTTAAATATCATCTGCTTGGTATATAAAAATGAAGATGAAGACAATGTGTTTGCAGCCTCGGCCTGTTCACTGTGGAAAGCTATGGGGAAAATCTAAATGCTTACCAAATGTTCTCCAAGTTTCTTGACAACAGGCTCATATTGCACAGTCTTGGACCAACTGTCGCACACAAAGCACAGGTTGAACAAGTAGACATTTCTCTCATATCTTGGATTGTCAATGCGTATTGGGTACCCCACGATCTTGTGACCTAGGGCATTGCTAGAAAAATTCATTAATATTAATACAATGTCATTTGAAATTCAACCACACAGAGGGTCCCAAATAGCAAGAAGCGGCAACATGGCAGGTCCAGAAGGAGTTGGAGTGATGAGTTGGGACTTCCATTTAAAGTGGTTCTTAACCTTTTAGTGATGAAGGACCATTTGACAAAATTTCTGCCTTGCCACAGACCACCAACTGTAATTATGAATATGGAGGTAATATACATATAAATGGAAATAAATAAATTTATTGTCGTTGTCAGTTATTCAATATTTTGAGGATGGCTTCACGGACCACTTCGGGTGCTTCCAGGGACCACCGGTTAAGAACCACTGATTTAAAGGGATAGCCCTATATTGCAATAGACCGGGAAAAGTAGACGGGGATAGAGGGGGGTTGGCCTTTGCCCAGCAGAGGGGAATCAACAGGTTCATGAAAAGGAATTGATTGATAATATTAATACTAGTGTTGTTTAAAATAATTATTGTGAATCGATCCAATATCTATCTACATATTATTTGAAAATTATAAATTATGAATAAAGTTCAGCTTACACCAAAATAATATTATAATTCATATTTTAAACACTGAGTTTTCACTAGAAATTTATGTTTATATTTTAGTTAAAAAGCTTGGAACAAATAAATTAAATACATATACATATTTATGAAATTGAAATAAAATGTATGTACTTACATGGTCATGGTGCATTTTTGGATTTGTGGCTTTGGAATAATGTATGCACTGATTGAATCAAACACCTCCTTGGATATGTAGTCTTCAGGAAACTATGAGCAGAGAATAGCGAACATTACAACTGGACATGTTGACTGACTATGAATATCAGCCACACAACCATGCACTAAGGCAGCCAAGAGTAATGTGAGCAAGGCTCACCCCACTTGCACTGCCCCAAAGTCTAGACGAAATATCCACCGCGCGTACACATAGGCACTATAGCACATCGTCTAGACACCCTACATAAGTACAGGTACCGCCGTACAGGTACCCACCATCAGATCAATAATCCACAGATCATCATATACATTTTATAGATGCGTGCAACGGATGCAATTGCGATGCGCGGTCATCAGATACGCCCAAAACATGAAAATTGCACGCGATACCGACAAAATGGTGTTTGACCTTACATAAACAGTGAGTCATACCTGACATGAAATCTTAGGGCCAGCCACGGGGTGGAACTCGCCGAGAAATATGCACCTGATAGGACCTTCTCGTCCGCAACCTTCGTAGTAACGGGTCTCCATCATTTTTGCGGACATCAAGCTTACTTTTCCGTTTGTGCCGTCCTCATAGTCTAACTGACTCAAAAAGTTGAGACGTCGTTGTACTTGCATTTGATGTGTATTAACGTCGCATTTTAATTAGGAAGTTTTTTTTTTTTTTTAAATAACACGCAAATTAAGTGTAAATAAAACAAATCGCACTTTTTATTATTTCTAATGTGATTGTGTGGTCATGTCTGACGTTTTGTTGAATGCATGCTATGGCAACTAGGAGTAATACAAAAATTTCGCTAAAATACTGAAAACAGCGCCGTCTAAGAAAAAGTTAGGAGAAACAAAATTACGGTGTTGCTATATTTAAATATATGATTCTTATGCTGGGAGTTTCCATAAAATAGAAATCAATAAATAAAATAATTATCACAAGTTATTGGTAAAGTGAATAAAGAAAAATAATAGTGTAATAAATTCAAGCATATTGAGGTTATTAGCATCAGCACAATAATACAGAAATCATATTTTTGTATTTAAAACGTGCACAGTTTTGTTTTCTTATGGGCACACTTGTATTGCAAATGGCCGGTGTGAGAGTGTTTACGCTCCTGCGCATTTTCCTTTTGCAATAAAAGTCTCATTGTTTCGCAAGTGCATCTGCTATCCACGTTGAGTTGAGCCTCTGTTCCTCCGTGTTGCCGTGCCGCGTTACAATATTTCTTTCGTTTGTAAGTTTGTGTTGAGTTGAGTATCCTCCTCCGTGGGACGACATACCGAAAGGATTAGAAAACTTGTGAAGTTACTGTGGATTACTGACTGCGCATAGGCACTCTTTAGAGTTTGGACCCATAATTGCAAACAGTGAACAGTGAACTTCAACCATGTCACAAAATTCTTGCTGTGTACCAGGATGTGTTGTGGTTAGGAAAGATGGTATGTAAATTTTGTTTTTCTACCTTTATTCGCCTCACCTGGAGGGTTACACTCTATTCGTCATTATGTTTCACATATTGCTATTGTAATAGCCGCAGAGTACATTATATAATATATACCATTTACAAGGAGGCCAACGTTATAACAGTTATTTTTATCAACCTATGTACTACAATGCTACATTAAATTGAAATTGATGTAAATACTAATTGTAAAGGTCTCCTTGGTAATTTAGTGATACAAGGAATATACTACTCTCTAACGACAGCAGGTTAATTGATTATGGGATATCAATTTTACGGTCTAAAACAGAAAATTACTTCTTTTTCAGCGCAAATTTCTCAACAACTTTATGATATCCGATTTTTTTAATGCATAGTTATACATCTTCTATTTGTCTATGCAGTTGGAATTATGATAACAACTCAATATAAATTAGGAAAAATAAAAATCAAACACGTTTTTACGTAAGCACAAAACACCAACTTTTTCGATCACTTGTTTAACTTACTGGTAACGAATAACACTGTGAAAAAAAAACGTTAGTACTGGGAATAGTTTATTATGCAACCTACAATTTAATTTTTAAAAGACAATTGAATTAGTACTTTAAAAAAATCCTTATAAAATCATGTACAAAACCGACGTCAACGCTTAAGAATTTATTGAAAATTGCAATTAAGTGGTGAATATTTTAAAATTTGAGGTGTTTATCTACCAAATGAAATTATTTTATTTTATTTTTGACTAAATATTTAGTTGTAATAAAACATCTAAATAATGTCTTATAAGTTGAAGAATTGCAACCGTTGTTTAAAAAAATTAAATTCATAGACTTAATAGATATAATAACATAATAATTTTTCAGTGCAATAATTTGCACTGAATAAGTCGAATTTTCTGTTTTTCGAACTCGAAACTGATAGGGACCCTTAATTATATACATATTTACATCTAACTAGTTGTGTCATTTTTTCAGGTGTGCCTCTACACCATTTCCCGAATCCAGAGACACAGCCAGAGAGATTTAAAACGTGGATTTCGAATATTGGTGGTGCAATAGCTACATTGGATCATCTTACTGTCTATGAGAACAAACGTGTCTGTCATAGACATTTTGAAGATATTCACAAGTATCCAACGAAAAGACTGAGTAAATTAGCAATTCCAGTATTGCATATCCCAGGTAATACTATTGTTATACTATAATAATCTTCAATACATTTATTTTGTAGAAGCAAATAATAAACATAGACAATTTTTTAATATTATTCTAGATCTGGAGGCACAATCACTTGGTGAAGCAGTGGTTATGTCAGTCTCTGAGAAGTCCCAACGAAATCCACTACGGGAATATAATTTTAATACATCAGGTATGTCTTTTATTACAAAATTTTTTTTTGGTTCAGATTTATTATCTTCTTTTCAAACCGGTGTGTGATTGCTTTTTTGAGCCTCAACTGAATAAAGTTATTTAATTTTGTATTTCAGGACAACATATCATTGAAGCTACGAGTATAATAAACAAGCCGGCCCTAGCTTCAACATCAGCTGTTTTAAAAACACAGTCAGATGATTTGATATCAGGTTTGTATATTTTTTATAAAGTGAGCTGAATAAACACCCAAAATAAACATTATGTTTAAATATTTTTATAGATTTATTAAGCAATCAAATCATTTATTAACAGATCATAAAATCCAATTTGTTAGTAATTACATACACTTCTTAAACACTAGTACATACATTTGGCCAATTATGGTAATAATTATTAATACTTATTAATGATGTCAACACAATCAAAAATAATGTCAAAATCATTCATCATAATGTCGAAATCACCACTAACTAAAAACAATAATAATAAAAATAGTCAAAAATCTATAATGATCAATAAAACATTATTTCAAAGCATGATTTGAAGGTTTTTTTTTATTTTTATTGAAAGATAAAATCAGCATTAGGATAAGTTGTGCACAGTTACTAGCAAGACACCATCTTTTCCATGAAAGTATTTTTTGCAGTGCCTCTCATATATTTAATAATATACAGAGACCTATTTGAGACATTCCTAAAATAAAAATATTTTTGAAGAACCTTCATAATGTGTTTCAAAATGCTACTACTCTGTAAAAGACTTCTTATCTACAAATCACTCGTCCAAGATAACTTTCTATATACAATTATATTTTTTTTAGGATATTAGACTACTTATCTGGTAATGCAAGTAATGATAATTTATATTTAATTTCTCTGATATGTCATTTTAATTATATTGATAAAAATACCTTGATGATCGATGACATCGGGTTTGAGATATATTTATTCTCATTAGAATTTACAATTCACTTACATGAGAACACATAATTATTAGCACAATGACATGTACCTGCCTAATTCTGTTTTAATTTAAATTATAAACTTATATCAAAATCTATGTGAAGAAAATGTATTCTGTATCCACCTATGTAATGTGGATTACATTATAGATTATAATAATGAATATAAAAGACATACATTACATATTTACAATATAAACTATTTGACAATAAAATAATAGAATAAATTCAGCCCATTACTGTCCCACTGCTGGGCATGGGCCTCTTCTCAGAATGAGAAGGGTTAGGCCTTAGAGGCCCTCTAAGGGGTGCAGGTTTCCTCGCGATGTTTTTCCTTCACCGTTAAGGCAAGTGATAATCAAATTGCGATCTGCACATAAATGCTAAAAGTCAGAGGTACGGGCCGGGTTCGAACTCAGATCCTCCTGCATGGAAGGCAAGCGTTCAAACGCTAGGCTATCACTGCTTGACAATATGAATATTTAATTTACAGGACATCAAAATGTTGTTGTGGAGTTACAACCTGACCAAATTCAACGCAGGACCCAGAAAAGAAAGAAAACAATGAAATCAAAAAGTATGTATATAATTTAATATAAAACACTATTACTGAATTGCACAATTAAACTGGAATGAAGATCCCGCCCAAGGTTAGGTCATAAATGTAAAAAAATACTTATTTACTTTGAATACTTTGAAAATATTATCAGCTACAATGAGAGGCTAAAACATTATAAAATCACCTCGTTAGCAGACAGAAGGAAACTGGCCGACCTGATATTCCCGCACAAAATATTTAATGGAAGCGTTTGCCGCGAATAAGTAGCTATAACCTATTTAATAATATCCCATGATCCAGAACAAACCTAGGGCATTTCGCCGTTCTGTAGGCAATTTAAAGACATATCAAAATGTTGTGATTTGGATATTGCTCTCAGTAAAATAATGTTAATTTTACTAGTGTTTCTTATTTTTGAATACCTTGACTGCTTGGAAACCACTGGCGTTGTGTTTGCTACCCTAATAATGACGGTTTGAATGACCTAATATATACGACGTTTTTGTTGATCCGATATATTTGTGCAAGATGGGTGTTCTGAACAATTTGACGACCATGGTTGACAGGATATCAGTGATTACTTTGGATGTTTCTAAATATTAGGTCACTTTGACTGCCCCTAACAATATGATGATGACTATACCTAGTAAGTGAATGCTGTGGTCTCCTATAATTGGAGGCGCACAATTAATACCAACCAATGAAATTATTTCAAATGTCATGTGTCTGTGTAGACTTTGTTGGGAGGTCCTATAAATAAATAATATACTTCATTTTTAACTCTTGAATATGTAAATCTTTTTTAAAGCTTGATTATAATTTTGTTTATAAGAAAATACGTGTTTTTCAGGTCCTCGTGTAACTTTGGCGCAACATAAGGAATATAAATCGATTTTGAAAAAGTTAAGAAAATGTGAAAGCGTTAAGAAGTCTTTTAAAGCAAAATACATGATTGCTAAAAAAATGAAAACAACAACTGCATTCAATATTGTTTGTAAGCATATGTCTAATACTGCGAAGTTATTTTGCCAAATGCAAGCGTCTCAAAGCGGCAAGAAAAAAAAAGGAAGGCGATTCACGCTTGATGAAAAAATATTGGCGTTGTCTCTTTACAAACCATCTCCAAAGGCATATCGCATACTGAGCAACATATGTATTTTGCCAAGCCGAAGAACCTTACAAAATTTACTACACAAAATAAACCTGAAAGCTGGAGTAAACAACATAATATTCGAAAATTTAAAAAATAGAGTCGCCAAAATGCCTAACAATTACAAATATTGTGTTTTAACTTTCGATGAGATGGCAATTGGACCCGGTATTTCCTACGACAAAAGAAATGACAAAATATCAGGATTTGTAGACAATGGTGAAATAACCGGAAAAGAATATTGTGATCACGTACTGGTTTTCATGATAAGAGGCGTTGTGAAAAAATATAAGCAGCCTCTGGCCTATTATTATTGTAGTGGAAGCACTAAAACTATGGAATTAAAGAAACAAATAAAGATTATTATAAAAAAAGTGCAAGAAACAGGACTGAAGGTCGTGGCAACAGTATGTGACCAAGGCACCTCCAATGTGGCAGCTATAAACTCCTTATTGAAAGAAACACAAGAAACTTTCTTACGCAATGGACAAGAATATAAAGAGGGTTTTTTTGAGGTGGAAATGGATAAAATTTTTCCAATATATGATCCACCTCACCTCATAAAAGGTATGAGAAACAACCTACTTACAAAAAACCTTAAATTTACCATTAAAGGTAAAGAATGTATTGCAAAATGGGACCACATTGTGACATTGTACAAAAGGTGTCCAGGTTATAGAGGCGTGAAGCTGGTGCCTAAATTAACGGCTCACCATGTATTACCTGCATTAATACCAAAAATGAGGGTTAAACATTGCACTCAAGTGTTCAGCCAATCAGTTGGAGTAGCTCTTGGATTTATGGCAGGTAAGCAGTTTGTTATTTTTATTAATTTATTATTGTGAATGTTTATAGATACATAGCTTTTAATTTCCTATCTGTCTTTACTAATGTTACAATCGTGAAAATATCAGTCAGGTTTTTCAATGATATAGGCCCAAGTTCACCGACAATATAACTTATGATTAGAGCAAAATCTGTCGTTTAAACATGAATTTTTGTATGGGTAATCAGACCATTAATTTTAAACATCTGTTATTTTGTGGTTCAAAATGCCCCGTAGTCTATTATCATACAGCCAGATTTAATTGCCAACTATCGTGATCTGCGGGTCTACCGCGTAACAAAATGGTAATGAACATCAGACTCTGGTAATACACTTCGATACGATCGTGAGAGATTAAACTTCGAACTACCTTGTAAAAAAGAAAAACCTATCATGTAGTTGAGACTCCCATCTTCATGATCGGTATTTTTTAACAACGTAGCTCGAACTTTAATCTCTCACGATCGTATTGAAGTTTATTACTAGTGTCGATGTTCATTACCATTTAGTACGTTGGAGACCCGCTGAATATTGCCATAACCACCACCCTCGACAAAACAGATTTGTAATCGCAGTATGTTAATTTCAAACATGATGATGCTACTTCCAATCTTGTCATAATCTCTTAGTAGATATTTAAAACGCGCACAGAAAATGATAAGGTGGCCATGAGAAGACAAGCAATTGTTATCGATACAAAAAATAATAATTAAGAAACAAAATAAAATAAAAACACTTGCATCTGAGGGCCATTTATTTATTTATTTAATTACAACGGTTGTGTTACAACCAATTACACTGCCAAAGTACATTAGCTACATTTTTCAGCAGAATCCTTTTGCTTACATTAAGTGAATAATGAGTGCGAAATAAGCCCTTAATAAGTCGAAGTGTGTGTGTGTGTGTGATCATATTGTTAATCAAACTAAGTCCAATGTAAATAAGTTTCGTTCATAATCATCATACTCGCCTGTTAAGTTCCATTGCTGAACATGGGCCTCCCAATGACTGCTACCATAAACGGTCTTTTGGGACATTGCCAGAATCACCACACTTGGTATACGGATTGCTGATTGCATGTTCTTAGCACAAATAAGGATGCTGTTGTCCATCCTCTTTACATGATCCCTAAGTCGCCTTTTACGACACGCTCAGACGGAGAGTGGTGGTCTATTCTTTACCGAGAATCACACCGATGGATAGTCGTGTTAATATATTTTATCTACTTTGCAGGATATGGAAGTCTAGAAAAGGAAAGTACCGACACAGCAGATTTACTCATGTTCTTCGATGATTTGTTTGACAGCGTCAATGGGAGTTTTAGCGGGATAAAAGGAGGAAAAATCTACAGGGCTGCAGTGACCCCAACCTCACCTCACCACAAATTGTGGAACTATAGTCTACCTATTCTCAAAACCATGAAATTTATTAATTCAAATAACCAAGGAGTAGTGCCTTCGTTGTCAAGCTGGATCAAAACCATAGAAGGGTTTAAATTAATTGTAAAATATTTAAATTCCAAAGGGATTAACTCTTTATTGCTGCGCAATTTCAATCAAGACGCGTTGGAAAACTTTTTTGGGGCAATTAGAGCTCATGGTTACAGCAACATTATGCCTACGTCGTCTGCATTTGAAGGAGCCTTCAAAACTCTATTAATTAATAATATTTCATCCTCACATTCAGTTGGCTCAAACTGTGAAAAAGATGACGGTGTTTGTCTCCAATCACTAAAATATTTTTTAGCGAAACCAGGAGACAACAGCTCTACTGAATGTGAAGGGGAAATTGACAGTGCTCATTTAAATGTAGAACTTTTAAATACAGACGACCTAATACAGAGCCAAACTCCAATGGACGTTGAAAGAAGCGCAGCAATAGGGTATTGCAGTGGGTGGATAGCACAACTTGCCAAAAAGCATATTTATAAAAACTGTGTGGCCTGCAGAAACAATATGGAAGCAGAAGAGCTACAAAGTTTCCACAAATATATAAAAATGAAAGAATTTGGCAACAAAAGGTGGTTGTGCTATCCTACAAGAGCATTGTTTGATTTCTTTGCCCAAGTGGAACATATATGTATAGAAATATAAGCAATAAAGAATATATATCGGCATATATAAAATTAATTATAAATGTAAATGTAAATTTATCATATATTACTTGTGCTGAACATAAAGATAATTTGCGTAATTATTTAATAAATAAAAGCACAATGTTTTTCATACACAATTGGTGCAAAGATATCAACAATGTTCTCATTGGAAAAATAACCTTTTGGGATATAAATGATCCTATGAAAGAAAAGGCAAATAGACACTATCTAAAACATAAAGGAAGAAAAAGAAAAACACAAAATAACATATTAAATGTATAATTTAGTTTAGGAGTACTTAGACTCTCATTTTGTACCTATAAATTCAATATTTTCCCAGTTTTTCGTATTTTTACATAAGTAAACATTAGATATTGATATAATTTTGATGTCTGCGACAGCAACACATTTTATGTAGATAAATTCAAATGATTGTTTGCCTTTAAAATAGCATGGTTAAATAGTATTCATGTAATGTTTATAAAAGTCGCAAAATATACAAATTTACACCATTGATTGAATTTAGAAGATATTTATAGCATAATAAGTGCATAAAAAAATATTATGTTGATTAATAAAAATAAAAATTTACACAAATAACCAAATACTTCTCAAAAATTTCTCTAACATATGCAAAATTGCAAAAAACCTGGATAAATATTGAATTTTCAGCCACAAGCTGGAGCATCCCTTTAATATGCAGTGTACATAGTTAAATTTATTTTATAATAAATTATGTTAAAATATTAACTGTTTTATTCATAATTTTCAATAACTCTTCCTACGTCACTTGACATATAATACGTACCTAGTATGCAGCGTACAGCTATAGGTATATGTAGCTATAGCTAGGTACCTATACCCTTAGTTCCCCTACCGAAAAAATAGATGGCGTTGCGGTTGATATTAAGGTTAATAATAAAAAAAGGCCGAGCTGCCTGTCTATGTCCGATATACTATTGTAGTCTTTGGTTGAATGACTGAAAAATGAACGAACGATGGTGAATGAAAACAACATAAACAAATGAAGCCGTACACCGCGCACCATAGACTACAAGAGCTTCTTTTTTATGTAAAAAAAGTTTAAACTTTATCGTTCTATAGTTTTTAAACAGGGTTATATTTTGTAACTCACCGGCAATGCTATGATGGCCAGGGGTCAAAGAATTCATCAATATGAACATTGAACAACTTTTATTATGGGACGAATCGTGAAACCACGAACGAAAACTTTCATACAAAAGATTCCCAAGATTGCTCAATCAAAATGTATGAAAAGATTGATTTTTTTTCCGCGATTTCGGCTTTTTTCCCATAGTAAAATCTAACATAATTGGGATGGTGACAGAAAGAGTGTACTATTTGCCTGTAATAAAGTCTACCTAGTTCGTGATGGTTAACGCTAGATGGCGCAGTGCTTTATGTTTTGTCAAACTTATCACACTAGTTTAATAAGTTTATGTGTTTATGATGATGTACATTTTTGTACATGATATAGGTAGGTACAATTTAAAAAAAAAGTACAAATTTAAATCTCAGCTGTAACAATCAATTTATAAAATTCTCCATTGTATTGTATGTTTTAATTAACCATTTTTACAATAAGTGATTCAACAGTGCCTTAGCAGCGTTCATGTAGGTACTTCAATGTAATATAATTGTAATGTATACATGTTGGCAAATAAATAAATAAAATAAATATTTTTAATATACAAGGTCCAACCTTTCTAAGCCCGATCCCTTTAATTAAGGGGTTGTTACTCATCATTTTAAATAACGTTTACTATGGTACCACTACCAAGTGTATCTACCAACAAAGAAACCGCGAAAAATAAATAGCAGTTCTTTATTCAAAATTAATATTACTCGACTATAAATGTATAGAATAACAGATTTATTTTTCGTAATTTCAGGCTTGGTCTCGTAATAAAAGTTGTCCAGAATGTTATGTACAATATCCTCTTTTCTTCTCCTCTTCAGTATGGCGTCCATTGTTCAACCAGTCGTCCTGCATATTATATACCATTACGCATAATACTTATTATAATTTGTATTGGTACATAAAAAGATGGAAAGAGCAAGTTTCCTCCGTCTAGCGATGTTAGATATCATTTGTATTTCTGATAGATGCCTTTTAGATAATTGATAATTAGCTTTTATGCTATACGAGCATTTGGTTCGCTTGATGGTAAGTGATCACTGAACACCGCCGACTATTTTTTATTATTATAGGTAGGTACTGCATTTCTCCTGGAAAATTACCATAATTTTAATTACGTAACTCTATTCGCTCGCACGGTCGCACCACTACCTCCACCACCTACGTAAATACGTGAACTAGTGGTCGCATAGTGGCCGAAATTCGACCATAATTTTAGTTTTCTGCACTCCTTCTCCGTATAAACTTTAACTATACCAAATCTCAACTCCTCCGTGCGCGCAATATGCTATAGAGGTAAGTACAAAGTTTTCTATTCACGCTTCATTTTGCTGTCCTATATACACGGAATCGGGTTAGAATGATGTTCCAGGTCATATCCAGGTACTAAACGGATTACGGACGGATAACGGATTTATATAGTGCAAAGTGAAGTGTTACTAACATAGTCCTAAGCCATATTTGCTAATATAATTTTGTATATAACTAAATATGTATATGTTTTGTCAACTACTATCAAGGGTGCCCAAGATATAGGCCCAAACTTGGCTAGTTTGGGACCAATGGAATTTTATGGTAAATATATTATGGAAATAAATTGAATTGATCAGGCTGGCTGTTTAATAGAGATAATCAAACAGCAGGTAGGTACTCTCCGTTAATTGGTTAAATCTATATTAATATGTGAAGAGAAAACTTTGTACCTACCCCTGCATATGGCTTACCTACAGATAGTTGTTCTGGATCCCCTATCCTGAGTGTGCATGTTTGATTTATGTGTGTAAACTGTTCCCACGATACAGGAGAAACATTAGAAAGAATTTTTCAGTGATGCCCACTGAAAAATTCACACTCCACGCCTATATTATATACTATAATATCAACTACTATAGATTTTGAAGTGAAAAAAATAATTTGAATTTGGGTACTTGCCGACTGATTTAAAAATAAAAGAAAAACTTAATGTATAATTAAATTCGACTGATTATAATTAAATTATTAAATTAAATTTAAAAAAAAATATTTATCGTAAAAGTCGATTAAATGTACCTAGTTGTAACTTGTAAGAAAAACTAATACTTAGGTGAGAAAATGCGCCTGGACGTAGTTTTGTACAACTTTTGATGGAAACCGCCTAACGTGGCACACAGCAACCGTGGCGCTCGACGGCTGGCGGTGCATGGGCGGGCGGGCGGCGGTACACGGGCAGGCGGGCGGCGATGCATGGGCGGGCGGGCGGCGGTGCACGGGTGGGCGGGCGGCGGTACAGGGGCGTGCGGCGGGCAACGTATATAGCCGTAAATGCATGTTAACAATGACGGGTAATGTAGAGTTTACATAATAATTCATATCAATTAATTGTTATTATTCTAAAAAGAGATTATGATATACTTTTTATGCATTAAAGATCCTGAAACAATAATGTTGAGGGCAATAATGAGTGATCTCCTTTGGGATCTGTAATGTCTTGCCGGTACGAAATTTCACATGAGAATCGCCTATAATTGAAAGATTAACTAGTCAGTAATGGTGTTATCGACGCTGCCTGCCCAGGGTGCGCGACACGAACTCAGGTTTGGTCACCACGACGACTTTTAATATCCTGTATTTTATTTTGGTGTACAATAATGCACACCTTTCTATACCTGCATATATAATTATATATAGATGCCACAACGGACGGTTCTCAAGTCGCTGCGCTCGCTATGAAATTCTAGTTCGAAATACAGGCTGTACGTAATTCAGTAAGAGCTGGATGAGAAATGTATATTCAACGTAAATCTAAATAGGAACCGGATAGAAACAAAGCCGAATGTGGGTTATTGTACTCTTCATTATGGGCTGCGGGTCTACCGCGTAACTAAAATTGTAATGAACATCGACATCGGTATTAAACTTCAATACG
The DNA here is from genome assembly GCA_932294325.1 of Allophyes oxyacanthae. Lineage (NCBI taxonomy): Eukaryota > Metazoa > Arthropoda > Insecta > Lepidoptera > Noctuidae > Allophyes > Allophyes oxyacanthae. The sequence continues at coordinate 772,222 of OW028609.1, forward strand.
ATCGTGAGAGCCTAAACTTTGAGCTTACTTGTAAAAAAATTACCTATCATATAGTTGGGACTCCTATCTTCATGATCGGTAAAAAAATACAAGTTAGCTCAAAGTTTAGGCTCTCACGATCGTATTGAAGTTTAATACCGATGTCGGTGTTCATTACAATTTTATTTACGCGGTAGACCCGCTGATCCCTGAAATCGCGAAATCTGTTGTTCCTTAAAAATAATTCAAATTTCAAGATTTAATGTTTTGCTATTTCAGAGTTGGTCCTATCAGAAAAGTTGGTGAAATACCCCATATGGCCTTATATACCCTTTATGGACCCCATAAAGGGATCGAGATTAGTATGGTAGTACCTTGTATAACAGTCGTGTGAAAATGCGTATTTAAACCTAGATTGATTATAATTATAGTAAATAAATAATTATACCTATAAGTTAGCTTTCAGTTCCTGATAATTTTTAAACTGATGTAATTCTTACACTGTTTTTAGTATTTTTATAATTATTATTTTCTCAAATTATGTGAGTGTAAACAATTGTTGGTGAACCAAATAAATAAATAAAATTACAGTCTAGCCGTGTTCTGAAATCTACAAAGCAAACTGTATTTAACCTTATTTAAGCAATCAATATGTCCGTATAATCAGAGGTTGTATACATAAAGAATCAGTAAGACATTGGATCGTACGATCGTACCTACGTGTGGCAGATTGACCTAGAAGCCAGGTGACAGCGACGCACGCCTGCTCGTGAACCAGGAAGTATGCCCAAGGCTAAAGTCGGGCATGCGCGGTTTCACCCCCGACCAACGACACAACATTGTCCCGTAGCGCACTCGGATAAGTATACGTCATTGTGAGACAATAGCCTTGTGTACTGTGTAGTTTTGTGATAATTCTTCAGTAAATTATTTGTCAGTAACGACGAGTTTTTCTCGATCCCGGAGCTGATCAGTTGTCAATAAGTTTAAAAAAATACTGTAGCAAAAACACCTTTAAAATTTAGGGGACGTTTCCGTAAACAATTCCACAAAATCTTCTGTAATATCAAAATTGAGACGGGCGGAAAAGGTTTTTAGTTCAATCTTAACCTTGATTCAAATTGTGAACTTGACTGGCCTGTAAGGTTGCGTCACGTGAACGAAACCGACCCCCAAAGCCTTCAGATTTTTCCACGACCGGTATCTAAGTCGCATATGAAAGAATATTCTTCATCTGTATCTATGGTAAAAAGTACTTCTAATAATATCAGAACATTCCCAGTGAAACAAAATGCTTAAATATACTATGCCGGGACCGGTGAATAAATTTAAAAAATATATACTAGAGAGAACAATATAATGATGACATAGTTAATAAACTAATTTGTGATGAGCGGGTCGGTGTTAAGCGAAGTGACAAGTTCCTCGAACTCCGAAGAAGATGATCTATATACGTAAGTATATCTTTAAATATATATATGTGTAGGTATATTATATGTTTCCGACCAAATGCATGAAATTTTCACTGTATTTTACAAACATTGATGTAGGTAATTGTACCAGAAGTAAAATCTATACCGGTGTCAGCTGGACGGGGTGTAACATTGGCCTTCAGCGCATCCTTGAGTTGCCGCAGCGTTATCATGTTACGTCCGAACGGAAAGCGGAAAAGTAAACTACATTTGTACCACGAAAGCTATAGTCACTACCTGAAATGGTCACATAAATTTGTTTTATTTATGTTTTTATATAATTTCAAGATGTTGTCTCATGCCTTTGTGACAAATAAAAGATTAATTTTTTTCTTTCTAAAAAATGAGTTTTTTGTGGACCTGTAGTTTAGGTTGTCGTTATTAGATCATAGAATGACACATCGTAGGTGTTAATATTTGATCGCTACATCCACACAGAATACGTACGCATTCAGAAAATCGATGCTACCCTTGAAAACCTGAAAGCGGATGGATTCGAGGTCTTTGATAAAACAAACTGATTCCTAACTAATGCTCTTAAACTACACAATTCATTTTAATAGTCTACAGTGTACTCTGACTCATCAATATAAGTGCTGTTCTACAGAATGCCTGTTACAACTGGGACAGATACGTATGAGATGTAAGAAACTTTATTATATTCCACATACGGAATAAATTGGAGTGATCCCATTTGATACGTAGCGCGACTTACACTAATTGCCTATTCGTTAAATCAGTGCTATGAGTCTGAAGTAACTAGAGTATTTTAAACTGCTATACTGTGGTGTGGAAACACGGGAAACTAGGCCAGGTGCATGCTTCTGAGGCAGAGAACAATCCTCTCGGATCTGCGAATTTTATTTACAATAAGTCTTGTAAATTATATCAGAATAAAAGTAAAAACATAAAGACGTAGCAGATTTGAGACTGTTTCTCCCACGAGACAGACGAATATGGTCCAAACTTAGAAGAACTATCTCTACATAAAAAGATCATGTTCTAAATGTCACATCGTTTGCGTATTTTCACTGTTCACTCCAATATTCCTAGATTCGGTCAAATTTGTAAATATAATAGCACCCCGCTCGCTCGGTCGGGGCGGACAATGCATAAGTGATTTTCGTCAATTTATTTTACAATTCAAATATTAACGCCGCGATGGTGGCCCTCGTCTGCTTGTGTCCGCTAAAAAAAGTCGTATAAAAAGTCAATTCTCGTCCTTGATAGACCTACAGACTCCCCAATAACCCAGTGGCCGTGTTTATGTAACAGCGGTTTCTAGGAAAAAATCGCGTTGTTTTTTATTTAATCGTAACCGAGGCACCGAATCAATTTGTATGGGAAGTGGGCCGTAGGGGCACGTCACCTGAACATTTGTTTTAATAACGTATGGTTGTGATATCATGGATACCTACTCCAGATACTATTGTGGTTCAATTTTGTTGATACTGGTGTGATACTGGTGACTGAAGAGTGTCGAACATAAAGTCTTACGGAAGTGCAGCTCATTTCACCGATGTGACAGCTATTAGCAATTCTGTTTGGATATGCTAGCGTATGTATTATTGATATGCCTCGTTTCGTCGCCCTTTATCCTCAATCCGTCATTTTATTTCCGTATATTTTCCGTTGCAGATTTAAAGAGGAGCCTTGTTCTCCAGTGGCGGGGTACTCCTCAGGTAGGTACCCTTTTTATTAACGCCGTATATTTTTGAATATATTTCTTTTTCACATCCGTTGTTGGAATGGAATGAAAATATATATTTATGTCAGACGGTTGCGTGAATTTTTGCGGCTTATTTTTGCACATGAATTGTTTTTTAGGAATTTGAACGCACCTCCAGTCTCATGTTACATGCCTTCATCGCTTGTTCGAATATAAATACTGTAATGATATAGATAGATGTGCAGTCACAGACTTTCTGCTTAGAATTTATCGTAGTCTAGATAAACATAGGTACTTATACATTTATCTAATTGATATTTGCACCTTTCTCCAAATGGAATACCTATTATCTTTTGTTCGTGTTTGATCATAATTATATTGGAGCTCATTAGTGGTCATATACATACGTTTTCAATACAATCAATAAGGTATCGCACTGCCACCTACATGTGTTCTACCTTCACCCGCTTTGCGTTTGGTGCGTGGGCAGCTCTGTTGGCACGTGTACTAATATGTCTGTACATACCTACTTCTCTTATTGTACGTTTATAAGCTGGTTTAATGACGTTCGTATCAAAAAGAAAGCTATATTAATAAGTACCTTGATCGGCTTTCATTATTGATAAGAATTTTTCCTAAATTGGGGAGATTGTAATACTTTTCCTTTTATCGGGTTTGGTAGGCATGAAATAATTATTTATTTTCCGTTAGTAATTCCTTGCCTTGGCGTTACCTACTGACTACTAAATCTCTCGGAAATAATGCCAAAACAAACATAAATGTTTTTTTTTTAATTCAGACCTTTTCGATTTGGAGTAAAAATTATTATGTGAGAAGAATGCAGGGCTCTGGAATAGTCTTTTGAAGAAAGAGCCTCCGTTTTGACTGAACCTGTTCCAAAAATCATGTCATCGTTTAGCTCAACCTGGCTCAACCCTATTGTAGGGAAGCACGGGAATATGTAGATCGAAAGATCAGAAGGATAGAAACGCGAACGATCGATTAAATGAGCGTCATCTCCGGAAACCTCCGGAAACGCATTGTAAACGATTTATTATTTAAAATGATTCGAACTTTTTGGTAAATAAAAACATTTTTACTTAAAGGATTCAAAATTCAATATATACGCAGTGAATTTTAAGTAGTTTCGAATTCGTTATTGAGTACTCATGGTAAGGAAAGGCTGTACGAAAGAAAAAGAAAAATAAACGCGTTTTTTTTTCGATTACACTTTTAATAGTCCACCATCCGATTGTACCATTATTTATGGGGAGTTGAGAAAAATTCGCGTTTAAAGAGTTTTCCTATTGCAAAGTTGTTCATTATCATCAGAAAACTCCCTGTGTACCTATACCTACTTATCTAATGATATACCTATTACAACTTAATAAGACTATAAAATATCTTCTGATGCAAAATTAATGCTCAATATAGGCACATTTTTAACATTTTCCTTTTAGCATCTTTATCTCCTCGTCCAACGTTCGCTGCTCAACATTTTTATGCTATTACGCCATTAAGAGTGCATAATTAGGACGCCTCCATATTTCAGCATGCAGCTGGAGCTTAACAAAAAGGTTTCTGTGGCAGCGTGCCAACTCAGCTGTTTACGTTTGTCTTACTGTTTATCACAGAAGGTTTCCCAGTGACCTCGATCCCGATAGTTCGGTACTTGCGGTACTCACAGGTACCTGGATATGAGTGTTTACTTCAAGGGTGCTTGGAAGCTATGGAGCGTGCGTCTCGGTTAAAGTGACTAGTGCAAATGAATATTGGAGATGAACCGCCCGCGAACATCCGCAACTTAATGATTGATGCTTGATGCGTTGCTGACCTGCGGGTCTTCCGTGTAACTACAATGGTAATGAACATCGACTCTGGTAACAGTAACTTCAATAAGATTCTGAGAGACTTAACTTCGAGCTACCTTATAAGAAAAATACTGATCATGAAGATAGGAATCTTCATGATCATTATTTTTTTTATAAGGTAGCTCGAAGTTAAGTCAGTAAAAAAATTACCACGATTATTTATTTTGTAATGATTTTTTTGATTTTTAAATAGTATGTAATTATTTATTTGTATAAAGGTAATAATAATTTATTTATTTAAGACAGTAGTAGTTCAATCCACGATCAACATAAAACTTACAATACAAATAAATTAAATACAAAGAAAGATTCAAATCCTAAATCAAATTAATTACAATTTTTTTATTTTATTACCTAGTTAAAAATTAAAATTATAAAATAAATAAACATTAAATTATTAAGCTTACATATATATCATACATTACATATATAATAATAATATCTACCTATTATTTACAATTTCATTATTTTATAACTATGATAACTGTAATTTACCATTTAAACGTATTTAAGTTTAGATAAACGTAGTTGTTATGGCGGGTAAACAGCTTTATCGGTAAATGTTTTCTGAATAGCCGTGGAAATACGACGGCAGATAGTTTCTCCTCATCTTTTTAATTCATGGACTATGTAACCTTGTTCTCACCTGCTTATCATGACAGTGATACACATAATTTAAATATATACAGTATAAACACACTATAAGATCAAACAATAAATAAATTACAGTTAACTAAATATTAAAACTACAAAATCTTAAATCTATAACTTAACAAATATAATGAAATATTAGGTAATTTAAATTAGATCTGTTTCAAAGCGCTTATCGAGAATCTGCACGTGTCCTAAAAGCCCATATGTAGAATGACGTCATTCACTGCAGGCGGTTGCGTGTGACCTTCTATCAGGATCAATCAACGTTCATATGGGGCGGCAATTACTGTATGATGCACGTCACAACAGCTTATGTTGCAACGGTAGGATAAGTATTCCATTAAAAAAGAATGCGATGTCCATTAAAAAGTTGACACGGCATTAAATATGTCCAGTAATTAAATATCTAGATGCTAGATAGGTATTTGGTTACAGGAACTCTTTAACTCCATGTCTAGATTTTAGACTAAAATTTTATCGTTGACTAGGTTTTGCCCGTGTGGCTTTTGAATTTTTTCCAATACAAACTTGAGTAAGTACCTACCCCCAGTGGCGGATTTACACATTTGCCGCCAGTAGGCTATTCAAATTTTGCCGCCCCTACCGACCTCTACAATTCGATACCCTAGTTCACAATTATATTAATTACAATTTTTTTTTCAATGAAATTGTAACTTTATGATTTGTGCACTATCGACCAACCTTTTTCCCGTAATTAGTATGATTTTGAACTAGGGGCTGATCGATGTGTCAGTTCCTAGATTATTTTTACAACCCAACGATTTAGTTAAGATTGCACAAGAAATTGTTTTTGTGTATATTTCTGAGCTAATAAAAGCTCAATCATGTACTGCTAATAAGGCAGGGTAAGGTATGCCTAAATTTTGGCACCAAATTTGCCGCCCCTGAAATCTGCCGCCCAAGGCTCTAGCCTACCCAGCCTGCTGGTAAATCCGCCACTGCCTACCCCGTTGTACAAGGGGTTGATTTTAGAAACAATATTTAGCCTGCGTTACAAAGGGGACTATGACGTTATACTTAGTGAAAGAAATAAAAAAATCGCATTGTAGACTCGGTAGTTCTTGAGATAATCTCACACATTGAAAAACTTGAATGCTTTATAATATGAGCTTAGAGCCGGCATTATATATGTATTGATTAGGGAAAATCATAGACTTATTAGGAGCCCCTACTTATTATTTCTATGGGGAAAATAAACAGTTACACGAAACAGATTAAATCACAAAATAAATATCTGCAATGCTTCCTAATATAACTAGGTAGGTAGGTACATTGCTAAATTTACTAAAAAAAAATATTGGAAAAATATAAAACTGTACAAAATGAGCACTTAGGCGTCATAGTACTCCTCAGTGGACATAGTGTCCATAACACTCATTTTTAAAGACAGGCAGTTTGTAGAAATGTTACAATAGCCGGCAGAGGAAATATTCTTGATCGATGCACAACACAGGTATTTCACTTCAAAACACTATTTAATACTACATAAATGTGGTTGTTGGTGTAATATTCAAAGTTTTAACAAGCTTGAAAAGATCATAATGGCACCTAGGGGTCTAAAGAGGCCGTTTTAAATGAATCATAATATGATTCATATTACAAATGTCAAAATGTCCACTTAATTGATGACTCTTAATATTATATACATAAGGTTCTTATTCAGCAATCATCTGTTTGACAGTTACCATGGAGATTCGTAGGTGAATTGTTAAATGTGGCCTTTTTAGGCCCCCAGGCCTTCTATTGGCCTAAGCACCATTGCTTGGCTTTGAGTAGATACTCAAAGTTGCTTGGATATTGTAAAGTTACCACAAAGACTTTTTTGTGTTTGACTGCTGCGTTAGAACTAGAAACTACTCGGCTTCATATTTTCCGGCGTTGGAGGAAAATTTATTCACAAAGTTTTAATTAACAACTTGAGGAACTTGTTGCCAACAACGCAATTAAAAAATAAGTGAACTGTTTTTAAGCCCCCGACAAAAAAGAGGGGTGTTATAAGTTTGTAATATGTATCTGTGTGTCTGTCTGTGGCATCCTATGCCAGTCTTTCAGCGCCAGGGGATGCGGGTTCGATTCCTGTTCGGACCAAATATTTATAAAATGTATAAAGCCTACAGATAGTTATATGTAAATTACCCGGGATACAGTCAAATTCAAATAAAAAATTATAAAAATATTTTCGTAAAGAAAAATAGAAAAATATAGGTAGGTACTACTTCGCAATTTTCCGCTTAACTTACAATTAAGGCGCCTCTCGCCGCCCTGACGTTATATCACGTGTAATATGGCGTCATATTAGGCGCCAGACGACGCGCAGGCAGCACTGAGGTGACAGATGTTATGAACTAGAACGGTGCGCTACTGTTATTTAACAGTTACAATTTTCGCATTTATTTAGAGCAACACGAGACGTAATTAAAATTATTTAAAACAAAACATAATAACTTGGTCATCATAAGCCATGTTAATTTTTTCCTTTTTTTTAAAACTTTGCCCCTCACGGTTATTTCTCCTTTATCGATGGTACAGTTTACAAACATACCTACATGTCACATGCACACACACCCAGACCCGGAACAACTATCAGTAGGTCATAAGGAAAACAGGAAACCTGAACGACGGACAAGACGACAAAAAGTGGTCGATGGTGTGTAGGTTCAGTCCGCCAGCCTGCATCAGGCCATCGTGGTAGATCAAGACCTTGACCCTTCTCAATCTGAGAAGTCCGTGCCCAGCAGTGGGACAGTAATGGCCCGAATGCACCGCGGGGTGGGGCTCACAGTACGCTCTCCTCTGTCTTTATATTAGAGGTGATCATGCAGCTTGTATCTAATGGTCCTACACATAACAGGCGGCGGCGCGCGACGTGGATTGTATGAAATGATGCATGAATTTGGAAAAGCAAAAGGATTATCTATATAAGGATCGTATCCTTATAGAGATAATTCTGCTTTTACATGGCAATCTGTAGTTTCTACCTACCCCCATGGGACAGTAGCGTCATATTATGTAGGTAGGTACTTATGATTACTTATGATAATAATGTAACTTATTTACTTGCACAACATGCTTACGTATTGCTTACGCAGCATGCATCAGACTCATAGCTACGTTAGCTACTAGCGTTACTAGTTAGATGAACTGCGCTTGTCGCGGTCTGTCCTTTGATGGGTGACCGGTCGTCACCTCCGGTTGACAGACGAATACATATGACAGAAAAATTATTAAAATAGTTTAAATTCTTCGTAAGATATAAAATCACGACATAATAGCTAACTAAATCTAAAACTAAATCTAGCCTATCAGTATTATCAGTAGTATCAGTGTCTCCCAGAAATTGAGTACCGCAGGTTAGATGGCAGCCGCTCGGTGTAAAATATTTATATTCCGCCGCATCTGGTTAGACTTGGAGCCGACCCCAACGTAGTTGGGAAAAGGCGATGATTATGATGATTTTCTTATTTATTCTTTTTTTTTTAAGAAAACGTTGCCCCTCCCTGGGATTTCTCCTGTATCGAGGGTACAGCTTACAAACATACATGTCACATGCACACACACCCAGATAAGAAACAACTATCTGTAGATCATACAAATATTTGTTCCGTGCGGGGATCGACCCCGCGGCGCGTGGCGCAGAAATCTAATTGCTTAGCCACTGCGCCAACCGTGTCGTTTACCTACTGGCTCATCTTTCAAACAGCGTATTTCATCTTAGATTTCATCTATAAATAGAAAAGCTCTTGTATAACGAGACGCGGTCCAGCTTTTGCTTTTATTATAATTTACGAAGCTTTGCTACCTTTACAACAGAGCTGCGAGCTTTATGCCTTTATAATGAAGAAAATTCTGCAATTTTCTTTGAAAGCTGAGCAACCTTATTTAATATGCAAGTGGTTTTTCCGTGTAATTGATCTTGGAGTGCTTGAATAAGACGTCGAAAGGAAAAAAAAAGTTTAAAATTCCAATTAATCAAAATATTTTACTTTGTTTATTTGAACAATAATAAATTCAATTCTTTCAAATTTTTGCAGTGTCGTAGCCAGGATGTTAATTTTTACAATTGTGGGGGACTTGCTGCGGTCTGCTTTGGAACCATCCATATTGATTATTTTAATAACAGCTTATACCTTATACATACAGTTTACTGTATGTACTGTGTACTTGTTTCTTTTTTATACTGCTAAAGTGACAAACAATCAAACGGCCCGCCTGATGGTAAGCGGTTACCGTACGTAAACTATCGTGTTGGCCCGTTTTAAAATAATCGGCTCTAGTAATCCTGCTTTTTCATACCAGTTACTACAGTCAATTTGATACCTTGCACCATCTCATCCATTTATCTTTAGCGCTATCAGGAGTAAACATTCTGTATTTCAATTTTGCCACACACTGTCTGCATCGAGTTTCATATGCATGATGCGCAACCTGAATGCATTTAGCTGTATTCTCCATTGGCGCGTATATTGCGCGCAAATATTTTCATGACTCGGTAAGTAGCGCCATTTTACTGCTGAAGGGGAGCATAGTTGAGTCGGAATTGGCAGTCATAGAAATGTCCACAAAATGGTAGATATTAATTAATCAGAAGTAATTAAATATTAATGAAGTCAGTACCTATGTGCCCGTAGTGTGTGAATTTTAAATATGAGAATAACTATTCTGACCTTGCAGTTCGTAAAATGGATCGAGTTAATAATATGAATATCAGCAGGGATGTAAAATTACGCCTACTATTTAGCACAGAAACTGCTAACTTTCTGCTCTACGTGTCACGGGTTAGATTTCCGCACGGAATAAATATTTATATGGACTACCATAATTATAGTAGTTTCGGGTCTAAGTGTGTATGTGACAATGCATGTTTGTAAACTGCACGCACGATACAGGAGATATAGGCAAAAAGTTTAGTAGGGCAATTATCTTAAGAAAAAATACAGCCAAATTCACTATTACCATTAAGAATACTTATGCGAATTTGTTCCCCGCCCAAATGCTTACAGACCCATCTCAAGAGGGGTCTAGCATTATCTGTTCCTACCGTGTCAACAAGGTGTCAGAGGGTATTCCAGGTCATGAGTTTGCTAACTACAGGTAAACGATTCAGTGCCCTGTCACATTGATAATAGCGCGGGGAAGCTGGCAAGTTACCGGAAACAAGCTGCCCCCGATCCACGCATAATAGACAGCACATTAGCATGATCTCATCTGATGGCTCCTGGGTTGAATTATGTTGTTGTGATAAGTGTGCCAATATCTTCAATAAATATCTGCTGGGTATTCAAGTTTTACTATTGTTTACTATTGTTGAGTCTGAAATAAAACATTTTTCTTTCTTTTCTTTCTAAATAATCATGCGCTATTAAAATCAGATACTGTCTGATATCCATAAAGTCACATACCTATCTCAGCGGGCCCTACACCCTAATGTACCACCACGCAGTGATAACCGGCGAAGGTGAAGGGACCTATCCTAGTACTAATTCTGGAACTAATCCCGGTTATCAGCAAATCTTATGAGACAGCCCGGCCTATCTGCTAATGGCACTACTTCGCAAAACCTTCTAACGACAACCTGCAATGGAAAGTAAACCTTAACACCCAATATTAGGATATGGATTTGAGAAACGTTATACAGAAACATGTTTGATTAGATGCTAACACTCACAAGTTATAGTGTCATTGAATTTTGTGTCATATACAGATAGAAATAGAGCGTAAATTGGTTTGTTTTAGTGTTTCTAACAGCTTTGCCCGGTTCAGCGACCCGACCAAAGGTTTGCTTCCTGCGCCGTTCAGCCTGATAGTGACGTGCACTGCGAAAAATTAGCAATTGTTACTCGAATAATCGTTGTTTGTTATTTTTTAACACAATGTTTCACTTGCGTGGATTTTCAATTGAATTAAATAAGTAACTGTTTGTTACCTACTCGGTCATCTGTAAGATATGTGATGATACCCATAAAACTTATTGAGTCATTTCTATGATAGGTACATAATATAGTCGCTGTTATCCTATTCGAAAACATATTGATAACATTTTTACGAATAGATAGCATTGGTGCAAAAGTGATACCTAATTAATTACCAATAGATACTTCCGATTTTGATTACGTATCATTTGAATTAAGCAAGGAATATTATAAAACATGTTTCCTGCACAGAGTCTGTAGAATAACACAGACGAGACCTAGGATAGAGCGGATCACTAATCTCCTTTTGCTTTCAAAACGCAGAACAATTGCAAGTTGAACTTGCAAATAATTACGAATGAAAGCTCTAAAAAGTTATGATTATTAAGTCAATATCTAGACTATTATATATTGACGACTTTATGCTTACGTTAATGTTATGCACATCCATAAATTATTGTTAATTTTTTAACATCTTTACCTCTACCTTCTAATAATACGAATATATTTTAAATATTACCGTTTCAAAAATACACACGAATTTTAATTTTATTCATGAAAGTAATGAATCATCACATTCGGGTTTAAATAATTTTATACGGCACATAATTATGCGAAATTTAAGTTATACCAGCGCTGCATTATTGACCGCTGCCAAGCATTATTGAAACTCGATCATTTCCCTAATCAGTTATAAATCAACTCGCTGTTGTAAATTGCAATATAATTTGTTTGTAATGTGGGTACTTTCAATGTTATTATAGAAACTTGATTGCGGATTAACCTTTATAACTAGACTAGCAGTATCCGTGTCACTGCTAAGCTTCCAGACAGTAAATCGTAATGATAAAGTGAAAACCCCATCGAAATACAGGATAATTTGTAGAGTGATTCAGTTTCTATTCCTAAATGCGACCGCAGTATTGGGATACATTTTAAAACAAAACGAAAATTCTACTTAGTATGGGGGACACGCATAATTTACTAGCGCAAGCCGTACAAAAACAATTTTTATTTTGTTTTGGAGTGAATTTTAGTACTGGGGTTGCATTTGGGTACGGACACTGGATCATTCTGTAAATTTTGCGTGCAAAATAAAAAAGTATCCTGTATATTCACGGGTTCCGTAGTTCGTCGCAATTACAAGAGGGATACTCAGTTTACTTCAACTATACCTTTTACTTCAACTATACCTTGAAATCGTATTTTATGGAAGTAGGGATTTGATATGTATAAATTAATATAACTCGAATAATGACCGAGACATTGATGACGCTAATCAATTGCAAGTATCGAATGATTCACAAGTCGCTCATCACTAGTGATGGCGATGGTTTTTGCGGAGTGTGCGTTGCCGTGCGGCCTCAGAGTATTCTCTCTTATTAGATTTTACGACAGGTAATCCGAGGGAAAGATGGCGACTTCGTGAAAAAGTTGCAGACACTCCGTCTCACTCTCGCGTTTGATTTATTAATGATGCTATATATTAGAATTATTGTACGCACGATTTGTAACACGCGATGGCTTCTGACTGTACCGAGATGTGGATGCGCCCGCGCTGTGGGAATGTTATTTACAGTAGATATTATGTGGATTTTACTTAGCCGGAGAAATTCAAAACTAAGATTTAATAAGGAGAGATTAGAATTCTGAATATACTTATTGATTTTCAATAAAAATATTTACGTCTTCGCCCTTGGTTTTCGTTATGGCGTAATGTATAAATTAGCTCTGCCTATCGCCGTCCACTGCTTGACATAGGCCTCGCCTAAGTTACGCTATAACAAGGACAGCCTTTGTTATGGCCGTGTGGCGCAAGAGGCCTGCGTTGGACTGCAATAGGCTTACTGAAGCGTCACTTGCATAAAAAATAAACATTAATGAAGAAGCGACAATAGACACAGAAATTGACTGAAATGTGAAATTACTGTTTGTTTTTAAGTTTATGGATTTCGTAAGCAATTTTTTAGGAATGGCTCTACCGATTTTCCGATACGTCACATGTTCGCACACCTGGACCCCGAACAACGATCTTAGGCCACACAAATATGTCTAGGTACTAGGATCGTGCGGGAATCGAACCCGCGACTCGTAGCGCAGAAAGCTAATCGGTTAGCCATTACCAACCGTAAATCGATATTTGCACATCTCTCTTTCCCACTTCCGTAGAGCGCTTCATCAGTTTCTGATCTACATTTTCCACCACACTGTAGCTCTACCACGAGTTGGCAGTAAATGGTACCGGCTACGAACGTGGTCTACACCTAACTTTACTGGTTTACAATTGTAAATAGTTCCTCTCTACCCGGGATATTATTTATTTATTAAAAAAACAATATAATAATGTTCAGTTACGATATGTTGCAGTGATACATTTCGCAAACAAAATGCTTCGAACGAATGTGGCCTGCTAGTTAGGAGCTCTGCGTTTGGACGCCGCCCGGGCGCAAAAGATTTTAGCCTTAAGGATGGTCGACTGGAAAATATTCCGATTGTACATTGGCGGACGATGGGCATTGGTAGATTGGGGGATGTATACCTAAGTATACCTAGCCTTAGCTGGGATAATTCAAAATCTTCAAAGGGCACCAAATTATTACGTTTTCATTTTACAAAACGCTTAGCTAACGCTAACGCTTTGCTTAATAATAATTAGCAATTTTACTGTGGGCGAGGATCAACTGCAATAATTGCCAGGTAATTAAAAAAGCTGGGACGTGCTCATACGCAACTCCCGGTGGATTTAAAGACAGCTAAAAGAACAAGTTATCCTCGATTGTTGGGGACGAGCGAGAGGTTATTAGTTATATTATTATTTCCTAATCAGAGGCGGCTTGTTTGATCGCTTGTCAACATAATTAATAGTTAACAATTATTATTTACCCAGAATAAACTTAGTACCTACAAAATTGTCATAAAAAAAACGATTTATTTTTAATTGGAGATAAAGATGATTTCCTTGAAAATAAAATGGGCAGTATAAGACATGAGTATATCCGAGGAAGTATGAAACAGACACCGGTGACAGAAAAGTTGAGAATTTACCGTTTGTCGTGGTATGGGCATGTGATGAAAATCATGTAACAAGAAGAGCTTTAATTATGTATGTATCCGCATGGATGTAAGAGAAGAGGCAGACGCAAGAAAAGATGGATAGATTGTGTGAAATTTGACATGGCTTATAAGAACGTAAACTCTGAGGTGACGTCTAATAGAGATGAATGGAAGAAGACATATTACGCCGACCCCAAATAAACTGGGTTATCCCAGTTTATTTGGGGTCGGGGTGTTGGGGGTTGGGGTTGTGGGGTGGGGTATGGTGGTTAGTATGGTTTATTTGGTATGGGGGTGGGGGGCCCGTTATGGGGAGGAGACTGATGTTCACGATGCTTTTCTTCACCGCTGACAGCAATAAAATTCAGATACAATCATCAATCCGTGTAAAAGATTGATATATTTTTTTACAATTTGTGACTATTTGAAGTATCTCTTTCGATACAATCCGGCCACGTGAGTACCTACCTTTAGTCTAGGTTTACTGGTCATCGCCTACGTGCACTATTAACCTATTTCCGTCCCGCAAGTGCTCATAAAAGGTAATTGTCTTTCTTTATTATTAGTTACTACATTATAATGATAGTTTTCAACGGTAATGATTTAATTTTATAATTGTTTTTTAATGTTTGCTTCAGAGCTATAAACACACACAACGCTTAGATAGGTATTCAATGTTTGCAGCGCCCTAGCAGGGTTCATGTACTCCAATCTAATAATGTCATTGTTTATGTGTTATTGTTGATGTACCTACATATTGGCAAATAAATAAATAATTAACTAGCCGTCAAAAACCCCCGACTCCAACCAGAAAAAGAGCTGTATCTTTTGAACAGCAGAACAGATTTTCATGAAACAAAGCTAAGATTATACCTACCCGATTAAACTAATAGTCAATAAAAAAATTGCATTGAAATCGGTCCATTCGTTTTGGAGCTACGATGCCACAGACAGACACACAGATACACAAATCCACAGATATACAGATACACAGATTCACAAATCCACAGATATACAGATGCACAGATCCACAGATACATACTACAAACATAAAACACCCCTTTTTTCTTTTGTCGGGGATTAAAAATATAACTTGGTGTTATAAAGGGGTGTGGTCTATAACTGGCCATCTACTCTAATACAGAGTACAGATGTGCTGGATTTTGTAGATTAGCACTCGTGCGTGAAGCATGAAAAAAGTAGGTTGTTTTTTGCTATAGCTGTAGTTATCAATAGAGAAATTGAAACCAAAGTTATCCTAGATATATTTATTATTTTATTTATTTATTTGAAGAGGTAGTGTACTAAGCCCTTTTGTCACTGCGACCTGCGAAGATCTATTGTGACGCTGCTTGTATTATTACAGCACTTCCTCTAGCCGTAAGTCAATTATAAAGTTGACTATATTCTTGGGGTGGAGGGATTTAATCTCATCTGGTGAGATTAGGTGGCCCCCCAGGTGCTGGCTTCTAGTGTGGTGTACTACGTCACACTCGCATAGATATCCTAGATATACACAAAGAACTTTATTTATTCCCGTCTATAATTTTTTCGTCAGTTTTTATCCCAGGTAGGAGGAGTAGGTACACTTATTATGTAAGCTATTCGTAAAACGACCGACGGAAAACGAAATAAAACATTCAAAATAAATTCGTGGCACAAAAAATTTAATAGGTGAATATCAAACACTAGTACTTAATGTATAGTAAGTTGGTGGCATATCTACTGTTTTTGGAAATTGGTCAAGTGCAAAGTATACACGCGAAGTCTCCTTGAGCACCCGTAACGAACGAAACTTCTGATTATTTACCTAATTTGCGGCCATTTTATGAGGTAGACTCGAATCGCAGCAAAAATAAAAACTGACTTCAAAAATACTATAGTTTAAATAAAAAACTAAAGAAAACGCTTTTGTCGTCCAAACTAAACGTGTATGCAAAATTTCATCTCAATCGGAAACCGGGAAGTGGGTCAAATTTAACTTCCAAGATTTTTTTACATAGTTAGTAAGTTAGTTACAAGTGAAGCTAATAAAAGCGTTTTGAAAATTAAACTGTTTTTTTTTTTTTTTTTAAACTGAACAGCTTCTGAGTTCGGTGCCACTGCCAAGCTAGAGGCCCTGACTACAGAAGCTGTTAAGTTTTTTAAGATTTTTTGTTTATACTTTTTAGTTTTTTGAAGTCGGTTTTTACTTTTTTGAAGTCGGTTTTTACTTTTTTAAACTCAAAATAGAAAGATGAAATACTTTCTATTTTGAGTGGCATAATAAACAATACATAAACATGCCATTACAGCAATCGCGAGTGATATGCTGTTTGTTAATCATTCTAAGAGTTCCATTGTCTATCTCCGAAGGTCTTCATTAGATCTTCACTAAAAATGGGACCACCTCGAGAGTATACTCTTTCAAACAAAAAATAATTTTCTAAATCGGTCTGCTGGAATATTAACGTAACAAACATACAAAAAAAGAACATACAATTGAATTGATAACCTCCTCCTTTTTTGAAGTCACTTGCAGTGTGCGAGTGACGCGCGCGGGATGGGGGAGGAAGGCGTGCCCGCATCCCGTCTGAAATTTCAGAAAATTCCTAACAAATTCACAGTTTCTCTGCTTTTCTGACAGAGGGTCTAAATTCCGGACTTGTCTGGGAAATTCCCGTCATCTGGTAACCCTTCGTGCAGGAAACCCTTATCTAGGTGGGATTTTTATCCCACGGGTGCTCAACAAAGGGGCAGTTGGCCGTCTGCTCACATTTTATTATTACAAGCTTTTGTTGAAATTGCATATTTGTATGGGTGATTGGTAACTGGACCAAACGAAAGGGGTTATGCCAATTGCCGACGAACTTGACCCCATGGCCAAAAAATACACAACAGTACATAGGACAGGTGTCGGATATGCCGGGTGCAGTTTGAACAATATTGCACATGTTTTTTTTAAAGTTTCCTATCTGTCTCCACGCAAAATTCTAATATTGTGAAAAGGCTTTATTGACAGTTTTCTGATAATAACCTGATGTACCTACGTCCAACGCACGGTGGTGAGAAACCCAGGTAGGTACAAATTATACAAACTGTCTAATCTTTTCATTACGGCAATGACACGAAAAAAGTTAGCTACGATTTTCACAGTGCGATTATTATCACATAGCCTATTCACACAGACGTACGCAGCGCGGATGCAGATACGTGATTTAGTACCTATGAAATATAATATTAGGTATCTTATTTTTGCTTGCGTGACTGCTTCATTGTCTCAGTGGTAGCAAGTGTGATTGTAAAGCGTGAGGTCCTGGGTTCGATTCTTGGGTCGGAAAAAAGTGGGTTTTTCTGCATGGAAATTCTCAGTATATGATATATGGTACCTTATGAGTTATGGTACAGTATATGGTACCTTATCACATGTGACATCTACTTGAGCTTTCACAGATACAAGCGAGAATTCACACAGCAGTGATAGCCCAGCGGTTGAACGCTCGCCTTCCATGGAAGGCGACGCGGGTCTGAGTTCGAACCTGGCCCGCACCTCTGACTTTTGTAAATCATGTGCGGGAAAACATCGTGACGAAACCTGCACATCTGAGAGAGCCTCAAGTCCTCAATGGATGTAGTCCATCAACCTGCACTAGGCGAACGTGGTGGACTAAGGCCTAACCCTTCTCATTCTAAGAAGAAGCCCGTGCCCAGCAGTGGGACAGTAAGATCTGAATTTATTTATTATTTTATTTTGTCAGTGGTGACGCCACAGTGCCGCGTTAAAATTGTTATACAAAAGTGACATTCGCAGCGTCAAGCGCCAATGCTGCTTTCGCTCATGTAAATAAGCCTTTATTGATAAGGTTAACAAAACAAGGAAATCAATAGCTTTTAATAATTTACCGAATGAGCGGTAAACTTTAGTCTATGTAGTTCATTACTATTAATTATGCACTATTATATAATGTGGCTCAACGGTATCAAAAGAGGCACATTGTCACACAAGAGTGCACCCACTCGGGCCTTATTACAGGCTACAGTGACAGCTAAAACAAGCTAGTGCTTCACTTGTCACAGATTTGCTCACCGTTGGTCATTGAAGTGACGTGAGCCATTATTTTCCCGTTGCTGGGTAACATTATACGAGTGAAGACACATAACTTAACTGTCTATAGTCAAGTAATATTTAATTATTTGTATGGAACAGTTGTTTTTTTTTTCGCGATTTCAGTGTTAGTCCCATAGTTCATAATGATGATTACAATAATGTCCTTCAATATTTCCATTGTTCAACGAGTCATCCTGTATTAACTTGATAATAAGTCCACATTTTGAAGTTCAAGCTGTTTCTACCACGAAGTCTCGGCTATAGTTTAGTCGTGGAACACCGAAGACGGATCTCGTGCCTCTGCGCAGCCAACTTCTCCCATAACTCCGTGCTACAAAATGTTTAATAGTTTATAGTACACTCCTGTCGTAACGAGTTCCGGCGGCCGGCAGAACCGTATCTTGTTTATAACTGCGGCGCAGATACTGAGGATACAAACATATTATGGTGCCGTTCACTCCTTGTCCCATCACGCGTAAAGGGATTTCAAGGCGTAAAAATATTTTAGAACAAATCGCATAAACCCAACAGAATAAGCAACTGGTATTACAACACCGGTTTTGACTCGCATTGAAGATCGTCACGCCTGCCTACTGATGGGGTGCGCAGGAGTGTAGATTATATTAGATTATTGATTGATAATAGCAATTAATTACATGTCTTATTTATAAATATAAAATGTAACAAATTATAATATCAATTAATTATCCAATTAATATAAATTCGAATAGATACAAACGTAGTCAATAAACCAGTAATTTTAAAAAGTTAGATACTTATATAAAATACAATATTATCTACATAAAAGTTCGTACAAATTATAATTTTGAATAAATTCTTCGAATAAGAACTTCACTTTATATTTGAACACTGGTAATGTCTAGCTACGAATGGACTTAGGGAGTGAGGAACAATAACTGCTAAGTCATCGGCGTAAATCAACAGTAGCACTGGATCCTCTCGTCCATTAAAAGAGTGAAGGTTAGTTTGGATACACAGGAACCCTGCTGCGATATAATATTTCCTGCAGCATTCACAACAGTTTGTACTCTGTTCTGCATAAAACCCGTCTGCAGGGCCGGACCCCTCACGCCAAAGTGGCCGAGCTTCATCTCTAGCAGACGATGGTTAAAGTACGTCAAAAGCATGTGAGAGATCGCAGGCTCGCAGCTGATGACCGCAACCTGCGCTTGTGTGGTACAAACTTATTACCCATAGTTGAGAACGGTTTTGTGTCATTGCAAATATTAGGAGCACTAACCCGATACTATAAGTGAGAACACTGAAACTTGCACCCGATCTCACTATGATCAATAAATGGAGCAAGGACGTGTCATTCGGCAGCCACACTGTGATCAATTAGTGGGAAGACTACAATTGCCTCAGTCCACAGAAGACATACCTATCATCCATATCGGCCGAAGCCAATAGCTTACAAAAATACCCTCCGGCGAACTAAGTTGGTTGAGCTCGCAGGCCCACTAAACTGTATGTAAGCTCCCACGACGGCGTAGGTGTCACCAGCTCTCTGTTCGTTTTAGAACTATTTATTTAATACACACACACACATACACAGGTTAGAACCTAGGGGTTCTAGCCTGTATTCAAAGTGTTTCTCGTATATCTCGTATCCTATTTTTAAGGGTAGAGCGTAGTGTCAGGTGGTTTCAAAATGGAAGGACTCATGAGGCAAATTCCAACCGTGATTTTAGTTTATTTTTTGGCCAGAACCTGGTTGACGATAGCTCTGAACCAAAAAGTTTGGAGCTTATTGAGGAAGGTGTCTGTCCTGTGAATGCTATAAGTGGATTGCAACAAAAATTATTAGAATAAGTATACTCCGCTCCGGCGATTTCAATATTAGATAAGGACTATGAAGGATCAATGATTTCATAATGTCTTCCTGCACGATAAAACGCTTCAATATAGCGATAAGTTTTGTTGCTTATTAATTCATGTATTTCTACAACGGCATGCATATATATTCTCATCTGATAGCTCATACCGACACCACAGAAGAAGAATTCATGTCTTTGGAAAAATAAGCATCCGTAGCTTCTGGTAATATTCTAAGGGGTCGTAGACTTGCCAGCACTCGTCGGTAATTTAATCGCTCATTAAATCATTGTAATGTATTACCATTGCTACTGAGCGTGAAGCCATCGCCATGGCGATATAAAACATAGTCGGTAACAAGCGTGAGCACATCTTATTTATGTATGTGGCTACAAAAAAGACACCATACCGAATTTAAAAAACTCTCACTGCTCCGTTTAGCGGTGCGGTGTGCGGGCGCCGGCAGCGGCATCGTCCACTTATTCCTAAGGCACAAGCAGTCAAGCTCGAGAAAGCTCAGTGCGCGGGTCGTATCGAGGGCCGGCGGACGCGAGCCGACGACAGCCTAAGCACGCCGGACATGTTCGGAATATGGACGTGTGGAGCGGTCGACCCGCGTCGTGCGTGCGCGCATCGCCGCCCCACGCCATAGAGACAGGCGACAATTTCGCGCTCACGTTCTTCGAGAGCAAAGAGCAAGCGCCACCGCCGCCGCCGAAACAAGGTGTGTTGTGTTTATGTTATTACTGCTGCATGCGTGAGCGCCACCAACACGTCACACTTGTTATGCGAAAGTTACCACACAGTGTCTGCTGTGGCTGACCTGTTTGGCTCTGAGTTAAGTTAGGTTTCAGGAGTTGTTAAGTTGTTATATGAAAGTTTATACGTTTCTCTCACCTTCTGTATAGCGAAATACTTTCAGCTTCATCTATAACATAAACTTATGTCATAAAACGTTCAGCGCTGAACCGTTTATAGGCTGAAGAGATGCCGTTACAGTCAGTCTCAGTTACCAGTCCTTATCAAATTGGCTGACGTTTTTTGCACTCAATTTTACCGGCAATAAATTCACCATGTCTTGTGTTGACTTTATGAAAACTGTTTTCATATTCAGCTTGCCCTCCGATTTATTATCACCGGCTTATGCAAATGGGGAATGTATGTAGGTATGCTGATATCGTACCACGAATCAATCAGACACCTTGGTGACCATACAAAACACATGAAGTTCTTAGATACGAAAATGGATCTGGATCCGTACGGATAATCCACTATAATATAGAAAAAAAATAAACTCATCAAACTTACGACTTTTACGATAATTCAACGATAAAATCCTTTCTAAGTCCCCATCACCCCGGATCCGTATTCCCCTCATACTAACTATAACTCAAAGTTAAGAACATTCTGTAAGTACCTACTTCTTCTGTTTATTTATTCATTATCCAAATTAAATTCACCTTTAAAACGTGTCAGTCTGTGCGAATTGGATATTTTTTTTAGAAAACTTTACGGGATATGTTCGATTTGCGAAAAGATATCACTAGGCGATATTTTCTGTTGATGTGATCTTTTTTCTAAATCTTTGTTTTTATTTCGTTATTTTTGATAAATACTAATAATATTTAATACATTTTATTTATTTATTTATATAATGCTTTTCATACAAATATGTACAAAGGCGGTCTTAATGCCTAAGGCATGTATTATGTATATATGTATTGTTTCTATATAATTATACTTTTCTTTTTTAATTGTTTAGTATTTAGCCAGGGGAGGGGCACATGGGCATTTGGGGGGTGGAATAATTTTATAACAACACTTAGGAATATTAACACATAATTGACCAGCTAAATGCATGGGACGCAAGATGGGCTTAGGGTTAAAAGGCCAGGTCCAAGGGTTAGCTCCCACCCCTGCTTCCCTCGGTACGCCCGTAGTCATAATCATCTTAAGGGTTGAATAAAACCGTGAGCATTACACAAGTAAACAAGAGTTTATTTAATTAAGCGTAAGAACATAAAGTTATCAGCTGCGACATGCGGTAATACTATACATTGTACGTCTATACTCGTAAAGTAACAGTGAATTTAAACAAAGATCTAAGTTGCGGAAGCAGAGTCGTGGGCGCAGATTAGCTTATTCGAACGCCTCGTGCCGGTACCGTTAGGTATTTATGACCGTCGTATTACACTACAATGCAAATTTTATGGACTTCCAACTTATTTCATATACATCGCTCCTTTCAAAGCGGTGGAAATAAAGCTGGCCACGAGTTTCCATGTGCGCTGAGCAGTGGAAATATTATAGAGGCAGAGGTCGCTTGTTCATCAGTTTTCACGGCGAAAGCGACGTTGTTTAGAGTTGAGGAAAAGTAGTTATTTTGATGGTCGATAGTTCTTAGAATTATCGAGAACCGAGTGTTGAGTGACGAAATATCAGACAGCTGAAAGTGAAATTGTTGACGAAACAAAAATAGAGTAAAACATTTTAGAATTTGGAGCGTTCAGTGATATACTTGTTTTAAAACGCGCGGTACACGCGATGAGAAGCGTGGGAATTATTAGTTTGCATCTTTATAATGACGATCGTTTGTCTAGACTGTTACGTCAACATTCTGAACGCGATAAGCTTTCGCGAAGCGAGATTCGAGTAGGTTATCCTAGTAACTATATTTTGTTTCAACTGTGGTGGCACAGCGAGCTGAGAGCTGGAGCAGTCGAGCTGCATTTATAGAAACCATAAGTTGGGATACTCGGAAGTTATTGCAAATGTATAAAGACTCGTTCAGACAAACATTTTGCGAGTCAATAAAAGTTAGGACTTGAGTTTGCCTGATCGCAGCTTTAAAGTATGGAATTGTTTGGACATGTGGTTGTTTATAAAACGTGGAAATCAAATAGAATTTTAACCTTGTAAATAATGCAAACAATTATCATAGTTGTAACGTGTACATGAATACTAATCGGTAAGTAATGTTACTGTTAAACATTCATATCATTCACCAACCATTTAGGTATCCAAAAACAAGAAAATCATTGAAGTGCGTGATGTTTGATGTATGATAACAATAGTCGTCAGCTGACGTTTGAACTTGATCTATTTGTTGCGAGATGTTCAATAAGTTGGCTCATCTGGACGCGACCTTAACCTATCGCGGTGACGACACGGTGGGATACCACCGCGCGCTGCTGGAGGGGGGCGTGCGGAAGGGGGGAGTGCGCTCCCGGTCAACGACCGCATACGTTATGCAACAGCCGTAAGACATTGATAAAGACATCCATGAGGTTGCATCTCGTACTGCCTGGTTGCTTAGCAACCGCGATGGTTGTCTACGACAGCCATACGACAGCTTACTGACCAGACTATTGATGTAAAATGATATATAGCAAGTTCTCAAGTTCAAAATCTTTGTACGGCTGTCTTACTTGACGGGTGCGCATAGGCAGCTTTTCCTTTGTAGATATCGCATTAAACGCATTGTTCTGTGTCCCATGATAGGCAGACGCAGCTTTAATGTCTTTTTGTTAAATTGAAATACGCATTTGAGTATCGTAGGCACTGTCACTTGAGATGCAGTTGAATGAAAATTCATTTTCGCACAATGAGCGGTAGGTCTTGCGGTTAATATACTGTGGTGACGATGACGTACTGTATGACGCTTTTCTTTATCCACAGTGCTGTCAGTTCGCCCTTTCACTAGCGTCACTTTTGTTTAGCTGAGGGAATATTTACGTCAGCAGATAATTAAAGAACTAAAAGACATAGTTAATTGGATTTTGAAATTATTTTTGAGGGTAATCAATTTAATTTTATTAGTATTTTGACGCCTAGGTGCTCAGTTTCATATTTGTATTTATTTTATTTTATGTTTTATTTATTTAACAATAATTAGTGTACATAGTTAAGTTTATATGTTATGGTTGTAAATTAGTAATAATTTATGGTTATAAATTATGGTTGTAAATTATTTTTGAGGGTAATCCAGCGGCATCCTATTTGCGTTATGATTAGCATGCAAGTGGGTTAACTCATGCATTTATACTTATACTTATTTAATGACATTTAATAATTTTATAATTTATTGTTTGCAATTGTAAATGTTACAAGTTGCCGGGGCTTCCCCTAATGGTCCGGGGCCGGATCACCAACAATAAAGTCTTCTAAATTATGCCTATTTAATATTTATGATAATCTACGCTACAATGGTTTGGCAACACGATGTCGCTTATTTTACGGCTAACCTGATAATTCGTACTTGGAATGAGTGATTTTAGGTAGAGGTAATTATACCAGCATCATACAAATGTTATGTATGTGTCTATGATGACAAGTGTTGTACGCACTCAAGAAAACCACTCTCCATGAAACTCAGTGTTGTCAAATTAGGGATCTGGGTCTCAACCTAACATCTAAAAACGTTATGCAAGTATAACCTAACCGTCAAAAACTCCCGACTCCACGTAGTAAAAGAGTTATAACTTTTGAACGGCTGAACAGATTTTCACGAAACTAAGAACCATCCCGAATTACCTAGCTTTCGATTAAAACAAACTGCATTGAAATCGGTCCATCCGATTTGGAGCTACGATGGCACATAGACGGACAGACACACAGACTTTTTCGTGGGGGGTTATAAATAGAACTTAATAATAATAATTAACCCCATTACTGTCTCACCGCTGGGGACGGGCCTCTTAAGAAGGGCTAAGCCTTAGTCCACCACGCTAGTCTGGTGCTGGTTGGTGGACTACACGCATCGAGAACTTTATGGAGCTCACTCGGATGCGCAGGTTTCCTCACAATATTTTCCTTCACCGTTAACGCAAGTGATAATCAAATTCTGATCCGCACATGATTTACAAAAGTCAGAGGTGCGAGCCGGGTTCGAACTCAGATCCTGCATGGAAGGCAAGCGTTCAACCGCTAGGCTGTCACTGAAAAATAGAGCTTATTAAAACTAAATGAATCAGGCCAAGAACTTGTAGTGTAATGAAAAATGAGAGTGATAACGCGGAAGCTCTAACATGATTAGATTTTGATAATATTCATCTCAGTACAGTTTATAGCGTCGCGTAAGACCCGGGCTGTGTCCTGGGGGAACTGATCCAGATCCGATAAAACTGACTTGCCCCATTAAGCGTCAGAGTACATTTGCATTACCATCTCCGTTGGGATGCGAAGTAGGTGAACAAATATGGGCAAACGATCTAATAACGTTATATAACCTAACCGTCAAAAACCCCCGACTCCAACTAGAAAAAGAGCTGTAACTTTTGAACGGCTAAACAGATTTTCATGAAACATAGCTAAGATTATACCCGATTAAACTAGCTTTCAATTAAAAACTGCAATGTAATCGGTTCATCCGTTTTGGAGCTACGATGCCACCACACACACACACAGATACCTACATATAACAACACAGCTACTACAAACTTATAACAACCCTCTTTTTTGTCGGATGTTAAAAAAGAGATTATTTAAATGCATTTTAAACATTATATTTATTTGATTTTATATAATTTTATTCAGCTAGCTTAACTATTTATTTAAATTACGAAATACAATCTTATTATTAATTTAATCATTGTCATGTATGTATGTCTTTCTTTTAAAATAATACAATTTAATTGGTCATTTAAACTTAACCTTGCCTCCATTAAAATATAGTATAAATAATTACATGTGACGTCACATAAATAATCCAATATCGCTGGGTTATTGGATTCCTTCGTGCTCATTGTGGATACGGTATATTATGTGCCCGTGAAAGCTTCGCGAGGAAGCCGGATGTCCTGTAAGCTTCCTAGTCATCTGGGGCGGGCGGAGCTGTATCGCGATATTGTGGATGAAGATGAATTGGAAATGTCAGGAATTCACACATCAATTAATTTATTATACAAATAGATGGTACCTAATTTATAGATAAAAGCTTTAATTTATTTGAACTACCTATGGACTTCTTTTCTTTTTAATTTATAGAGGAATACCAATGATACCTATAACACAATTTTTTTTACATAGTTAAATACGAATGTGTTATATGTTTCAGTAGAATTACCCCACAGCAGTAGGAATACCCTCTACTTACCTTACTAAGTAGTAAGTGGGAAGCGTTTTCAAGTTAAAATTAAACACGAGTTACGGTTTAAGAAATTTATTTCGCTCAAAAAGAATACAATTATTCACTCCTATGAGGAAAAACATAATAATTAAGATAAGCGACGAATTCGCTTGTTAGAAAACTAAATTAAGTTTTTTTTTCTTTTTTAAATGGTAAAAACTTACAATTTATAATTTATACATTATTCAGATGGTGCTTTAATAGCCTTTTAAAAGTTGGAAGTGACTTAATAACTTTATTGAGTATTCAGGAAGGTATCAGAATGTTCTTTATTTGCAGGAAATATCGGTTTGTACAGTTTTTGTTACATATTCACAAATAAATTGCTACTTATTTGACCATTTAAATGTAAAATTGGCTTAAAAATAATATTATAATTTATCTTAAGACCTAAATTAAAATATTATCAAATTAGTTAGTTACAGGTGAAGCTAATAAAAGCGTGTTAAAAACCAACAAGAAGTTATCTATAAGGATCTTATTCTTAATTAAAGACTTATGTACTAATATAAGGTATCTCTACAAAAGGTAATGGTATGGTTTTCAGCGCTGGTTTTCAGCGGGAGCCACCCCGAGATACTAAGGTATCTCGGGGTGGCTCCCGCTGAAAACCAGCGCTGTCGGGCTGCTTGCAGCGCGTCAGCTTAAGCTGAGCGGAAGCCTTTTTGACACAGCTGCGACGTACAACCCATTTGTTATTTTAGATATTTTTTTTTTCTTTTTTTTTCTTTTACGTGTTTTAATCTTTTATTTTTTGTTACTTTATCTTTAAAATTGTTTATGTGCTGTGTCAAATAAATACTTTTTTTTTTTCATTCTTCTTTACATAGTATAAAATAAAGTCGCTTTCCGCGTCTGTCTGTCTGTAGGTATATCCGCTAACTCCTCCTAAACCACGCAACGGAATTTGATGCGGCTTTCACCATTAGTTAGATAATTTTTCACGATAACGTTTATATGTATCTACCTATAATTCTTTCATATTTAACGAAAGGATAGTAGAGAAATTGCACCCGTGCGAGGCTGGGGGCGGGTCGATAGTTGTCAATAAAATATACCCTAAAACTTAAGTCACATTTTAAAATGAAATGTAATGAGATTATATTATATCCTCGTTATGTCAACTGCCTGATTGCCTAATAGATGTAGAAGTCGTAAATACGATTGCTGAGCGGGACGTGATAGGTTCCAACCCGGGTTGGGCTCAGTGTTATTAGATTTTTCTGTATGAAAATACTGAGTAGTAGTCCGAAGTTTGTAATTGTACTTGGTAGATGGCAATAAGCCCGCGCACTATTACATGGGAGTTGGGACTTAATAACGAGGTATTCCATGAAGCACACCCAAACGAAGCACACCCAGACGAAGCACACCTAAAGTATTCCACTTAGCACACCTGTAGGTGGGCTTCAAATAATTTTTTTAAATAATTAAATTCCTATTCCACGAAGCACACCTACGAATATCACTCGCATAGTGCGGGGGACTAAGAAATAAAATTGTCGATAGGAGAAAATATTTATTATTTAAAAGACTAACTTAAATATCTAACATCTATCAGTTTCATTATAATGTGATACAATATTTGTCATTTTCATAGTGTTAAAAAAATTAGTGTGTAAACAGGTAGCTATAAGAAAAC
This sequence comes from Allophyes oxyacanthae, assembly GCA_932294325.1. NCBI lineage: Eukaryota > Metazoa > Arthropoda > Insecta > Lepidoptera > Noctuidae > Allophyes > Allophyes oxyacanthae. Next base: position 800,543 of record OW028609.1, read on the forward strand.
TTCAACATAGATCTCTATGGAAAATTATATTTACAATGTTTTTGATATTTGTCCAAGTTTTTATTGTAATTATGAAACAATCTGTGATTTTTTATGTTAAAGTAAAGTATTTTTATTATTCACTAAACAGGTAGCCATCAGAAAACTTCAACATAGATCTCTATGGAAAACTATATTTACAATGTTTTTGACATTTGTCCAAGTTTTTATTGCATAATTATGAAACTATCTGTGATTTTAGAACACAATAAAGGAACATAATAGAAAAATTGTAAAAAATTTTTTTTTTTTTTTGCAAATATAATTATGAAACAATCTGTGATTTTAAATAGTAAGATTACAAAAATGACAAATATTGTGTCACATTATTATAATGAAACTGAATGAAGTTAGAAATTTAAGTTAGTCTTTTAAATAATAAATATTTTCTTCTATCGACATTTTTATTTCTTAGTCCCCGCACTATACGAGTGATATTCGTAGGTGTGCTTCGTGGAATAGGAAATTAATTATTTAAAAACTTCATTTGAAGCCCACCTACAGGTGTGCTAAGTGGAATACTTTAGGTGTGCTTCGTCTGGGTGTGCTTCGTTTGGGTGTGCTTCATGGAATACCTCTTAATAACGGCATCGGCCAAATGTGGGCGTAAAGCTCTGCCTAACACCGCAGTATAAATTAATATTCGCAGGGTGCATGATACTTTCTTTCACCGGATGTACCGATGCGTATCGGAGACAGGCCCCGGGTTTGAACCCGCGACCTCGTGATCGCGAACTGGGGATCTTATGTAAAGATTCGCCTCGACTTCCTTGTTTATCTTTAATAGGTGTAATTATAATACCATATCCATGCATATATACCGACCTGAGTACCTATGTGCAGGTATAGTCGGCGGTCTACCACCTCAGATCCCAGAAGTCGGTCCAGTGTCTACCACCCAAGCATAGACCAGTGTGGATTCACCTTTAGAAAAGTCAATTTAAATCAAGTGTCACGTTTGACAACCGGAGATACCGCGACCAATCATCGTCCATGAAGTGCATGTCATTCGTGGGCTCGATACCAGGTGACGCCACCTGCTAATGCCAAGTGCCACACACGTTATTAACGAGAGGCTATCATGGATTTACTTAGCTATTAAATTAACTACTGTAAATGCTATGCTCTTTCGGATTTCATAATACATCGTTCCATCGTTCGTCCATCGTTGATCTGTCCGCGTTCCCGATAGACACGAGAAATACGATAAAAGTATATTTGTTACCGATCGAGGAAGACAGTTAGCAAAACACTTTTTTCGGAGCCAATGTATGAAACCTAGGAATTGTATACAATTCCTAGTAAATGTATGCAATGCTGGCAACAGATGGGCAATCTGTATAATCCTGTAATCTTCACTTTTATTTAGTTTCATATTCACCCCTACTGCGGCTACTGCTACAGAGTTCATAGAGACATAAAAAAGTGATAATTTTACTAATAACTAATAAACATGTACCTAGCATATCTATCATCCGGCACGTATTGAATAAATAAATATATGTTTGCGTTAATTTACTCTACAATGAAGCTAAAATGGCAAGGGAACATGCATATTTCGTGACATTTTTTTGTGCCTGATAAAAGCGTCATTTTAGTTTTTTTTAAACCATAGTATTTTATTCTGTGCCAGTACAATGAAACAATTGGGATTGGAATCTGACGGTGTCCTTTGATAGAGGTATAAGCATGCCCATCAAATATCAAAATTATCGACATCTGACGCAAAGGCAACAATCACTGTACTTGATGAGTCAACCACCGCACCTAGCAGCGATAGTTGAGAACTGTACCTTTGGTAATTACGAAACAGAACGTGCAAAATGTCAAAAGCGATTGCACAGCTCTAATTTAGTGTTATATTACTTGTAGGGTATTAATTAGAAACATTATATTCAGGTAAACGGAGAATAAATTAAATATTGTCTGTTGTCTGTCTTGTCATAGTTTAGGCGTGGCTACGTTGTACCTATAGGTTATGACGACACAGTCAAAATGATGGCGGCAGGGATCTCAATTTTTCTCACCAATTAAAAAACATTCGGAACTGATTGATATATAAGTATTTCATTTAACATGTCTATGATGTAATTTTGCTTTAAATGATTCATTTACTTTACATAACAAAACTGTTCTTTAAAAACAGAGATTTTCATTCGACAGGCAAAAGAGACTGGGTTTAGCTCAAAATGTTCTGTATAAATAAGTGGTTATGGACTAACGCAACCACAAATTAATCTCTGTTTGTAAGAGCAACAATAAATCGCGCAAAAATAAAATACAAGGGCTATCCATTTGACGTTGCGTTACCACAGCGTAAACGACACTATCCTTCGTCGAAGTAATTATGACAAACAATAATTGAAAATGACAAATATTTTATGTCATATACAGTAGCAGCCTAGCCCTAGAACCCTTGTTATGTAACGCAATTACGCTTAATCCAGTCTGCGGTTTCAATTAAAAGTCGTCTGGACATGCACAGGTACATGGGTAGGTACCTACCTATATACATCGTGTGCATCTAGATGCACTCACAGACATCAGTACTAATTAACTTGCATAATAATACGTTCACCTACCTATTATTTTATTGTATTATTATTGTTTATTATGTATTATTGTATTGTGGACCAACAGAAGGTTCACTAAGGCAAAAGCCAAGCTTCCACTGCGAAAGGGTAATGAGCAAGTAGGTAATAGCTGGACGGAACGGACCTTAACTAGTTAAAATAGGTTTTACCTTCCATGAAAGAGTTTTGACAATTGCCTTCCACTGCAAAAGAGAAATGAAGCACGAGTTCGTTATTAACAATTTTTACTCGTTCAGTCCTCTCCGCTAGACTCTTTGTTGGTAGAAGCACTTCTATGAAATTTACCGTTTGCCAGTGGAAGCCGGGCTTAAGAGTTCGTCTCCATCTTCACGAGCGAGTTATCGCAAAGGATCCGTCACACTATCTTCTTATCAATTTTTATTTTTCCTTTTTTTATTACACTTTCGCCGTGTATACCACGCATAACAGTCACGTCACAGATTCGACATTCGAAATCGGCGGAAATCAAACTACCCACAATTCACTCAAGTGTGAGATCAGTATTGATTCCACTGCCGTCGCTGATAGCACGCGTCTCAGGGATATTAAATTTTTAATATTAATACGTGATGACAAAACTTTGTACCCCTTTTTAAGCATATTGCGCGCACGGTGGAGTGTGAGATTTGGCATCGTTAAAGTTTATATGAAGAAGGAGTGCAGAAAGTTAAAATTACGGTCGAATGTCGACCACTTGGTGACCTCTAGTTTTTATAATCTTTCAAAGAGTGTCCGTGGGCCCCGAGTGGGCCTTTTGAGTGCGACTGTTATGTGCCAGCGGCCCATTGGGGTGCAGAGGCGAACTAATTGCTAATATTACATATGACAGTTACATCCAACCTATGCGATTGTCAACTGTTTTGCTAACGGTATCGACACGGTCACTTTGTTTTATGTCCATCTGCTGTGGAAAACAATTATGCAATTGTTTGTTAGTTACAATAATTGTGGGTCCTCCCTTGTGAATGCATCGATTGTCTTGAAAACTGTTAATGTAAGGAGTATGCACGTGCGGAGACCGTTGGATCACTGAAAGTTTGACGTGCTTGTGATAGTTATTATGATTTAGCTTCCAAGTACACCTTCACTTGGGTTGGGTGAGTAGAGGTGATGGTGTTTTCCATACATTTAGTCGAGTAATATTTAATAATTTGTATTGAACAGCTGATTTTCTTTTCGCAATTTCAGGGTTCGTCCTATAGTAAAAGTTGTTCATAATGATGAGTAGGACAACTTCACGAAATTCTTAGAGTATTTTTTAACTCCTCGTATGTTATCTTTATAAGCATGATACCGTCACGGCGATCTATTAAGCCACTTCAAGGCTGAATCTGCTGTTACCACCACGTCACCCACTCCATGAAGACCTAAAGTGCACTTAAATGTCATAACACCTGCCAGCGTTCTCACATGAAATAATTAATGCCGAAGCGAATTACTGCCTTATTAGAAGGATAAACTGTTAATTGCTAAGCGATCGATTCTCATGCTTTCTCTTTCTTGGAAAGTTCTAGGATTCCTTGAGACATAAAAACTGTCTTTTTTATCTCATTTTTGAAACAGTCCGAATTTGGTAAAACAGTTTTATTCACTTTAATTCAAGTCATTTTACAAGACATGAAAAATAAGATCAGTCGTTTTTAAAAGCGTTTTTATCTATTATCCTCGTAAAAGTAAAAGAAAATTGGAGGTGCTTAGCGTTCCGCGAACCTTGTAGATTTCATCAAAGCTTCGCTGTAATTATGTACCTACTAATTAAAAGTAGAACTCGTCTCTTGTGGCCAGTAGGTACGGCGCGAGACTGGAAGCGGCCGGTAAATGACACAGATGTGTCTCTTGACACGCTTATTGGCCAGGACTGCGCGACCCATTGTCAGAAAAGTATCTCCTGTACCATAATCGTGCTTACATAGCACTTGAACACTCCATAAGACCATTTGTAACCAGCCTAGATACTCGAGCTTTCTGGTTTTCGCCTTTGTGCTCAAAAATGAATTTGGGGATTTTAATTATAGTTTTTTTATACATTACTAGTGACTCATCCCTGGCTTCACACGAGTGCAATTTCTCTACTATCCTTACATTAAATATGAAAGTATTATACATATACCTTCCAGAAGAAATGATAAAAAATATGGTGACTACCGCATCAAAATCCGTTGCTTGGTTTAGGAAGAGTTAGCGGATATACAGACAGACAGACGCGGAAAGCGACTTTATTTTATACTATTTAAAGACTAGCAACCCACCCCGACATTGACTGGTAATGATTGATTGGTTAATTTATAAGCTATATTACGTTATTTATGCTGTTTGTTTATTGACTCACAATAAACAAAAAAATAAAAATATTTAAGATAATAAATAGTATTTAATGTTGATAGGAAAGTGTACGAATCTTGGAGATTAGATTGCATCAGTTGTCCCCTGTCTCGGGCAATTTACCACTCAATTGAGGGTAATAGGTTACTGGGCGCGCGTGCGCTGCACACAGTCAATACAATTGTTACTTACTTAGCCCATTCTGATGACCGATATCAATTACATTTTCCTCCGATATGATGGTTGTTAATTCGTTTTGTTCTAGTATCAGTCTTGATTGGTATTTCTCGCTGTTTCCCCTTTTACAATAAGTTCTGTGATACAGTCCCTGAAATCGCGAATCAAAAGGGCGGCCGAGTATAATACTAATTTCCGAGAACAATACGATTTTCCACTCATGCGCTCGCATACTTCAATTCCGAATTCACTTAAACCCGTTCAATTTCAATTCAATTTATTTATTTGCGAATATCGGTTTTACATGTTGTTACATAATTAAGGTAAGTATCACCATAATCGGCCATTCAGCACGCAAACAGAAATAACACATACATAAAAAAAATACACAAAAGCTTAACAAAAAAATGTTATAGTAAATTCCAATAAAATTTGAAGAGAGATCAATTAATAAATTAGGTTGGGGAAAAAGTCTTTTCGCATTATAGTATGTATGAACTTGTAATAAAATCTATTTGGCTATACTATTTGTATCTGGCTGGTTTTGGTATCATTGAAAGTTTAAATTTTAAATAACATAATTCCAATTTCAAATTAGGAAAATGTGTGATTTTCATTTGTTTTTCGTACTGTCAAGATGAGTGAATCTACGGAAGAAATTCGATACATTTTAAAATTTTACTACAAAAAAGGTAAAAATCAAAGACATTAAATTATACTAGTAGGTTTAATCTCTTTGGTAAAAATGCAACGCAAGCCGCGAAAAAAAATTGCGATGTTTATAGACCTAGTGCAGTGTCTGTGATTGTAGCACAAATTTGGTTTAAGCGTTTTCAATCGGGAAATTTTGATGTCAAAGATGCACGTCGCTCTGGTCGCCCTATTACGGATAAAATGGATGCCATTTTTGAAAAATTGGAGCAAGATCGGCATATCAGTAGTTACGACGTAGCTGAAAAACTGGGAATTGACCACAAAACAGTTTTGGCACATTTGAAAAAAACTGGGTACACAAAAAAGCTCGATATTTGGGTACCTCACGAGGTCACTGAAAGAAACCTAATGAACCGTGTACTCATTTGTGATTCTTTATTACGACGTAATGAAACCGAACCATTTTTGAAGAAGCTGATAGCTGGTGATGAAAAGTGGATCACGTAGGTACGACAAGAACGTGCGAAAAAGGTCGTGGTCAAAGGCCGGTCAGGCTTCACAGACTGTGGCGAAACCCGGGTTAACTCGCAACAAGGTGATGCTGTGTGTGTGGTGGGATTGGAAGGGCATTATTCATTATGAGCTGTTACCACCAGGCAGGACCATCGATTCTGAACTCTACTGCGAACAACTGATGAGATGATGAAGAAGCAAGAAGTTGAGAGAAAGCGGCCGGAATTAATCAACAGAAGGGGTGTGGTTTTTCATCATGATAACGCTAGACCTCACACATCTTTAGCCACTCAGCAAAAATTAAGAGAGTTTGGCTGGGAGGTGTTAATGCATCCGCCGTATAGTCCTGACCTTGCACCTTCAGATTTCCACCTGTTTGGGTCTCTTCAGAATTCTTTAGGTAGTGTCAGGTTAACATCACGAGAGGACTGCCAAAACCACTTGTCGCGGTATTTTGATCAGAAGTCCCAAAATTTCTATAGCAATGGGATCATGTCCCTACCTACAAGATGGCAAAAAGTTATCGAACAAAATGGTACCTACATACTTTAGTTAAATGTAAATAAACTATATTAAAAAATGTTTTGAATTTTCTTAACAAATGCGAAGAAACTTTTTCCCCAACCTATTATTTGTATTGCAAGGTAAAACATAGTACATAAAAACTTATAACTTTCCACCAAGTTTGTAACTTTTACCTATGTTTTTTACAAATAAATTATTTTGATTTGATTTGTAATCTTTATGGACGAAACACATCAGGGTGAGGGGGCGCGGCGCCGCGCCGGTGCGGCAGCGGCGCCATTCAAATGTTGCGCCGTAAATGGTGCGAAGGTTGTTGCGGTGCATCAATGTGATGCCTTTGTCATTTCTGTGATCATCAAAAGCTGAAACAGAGACTTTGTTTTCTTACAACAACAGACAAGAATGACATATATAATGTTGTGTTGTCACTGCGTCCGTTGTGAATAAATGTATTTTCTATCTTCCTTATAGCAAAAATAGCCATATTATCCAATCCGAAATGGTACAAGCCTGAGCCTTTCTCTACACGTCATAGTATCGCAAGAATATCCACAGAATTTTACAACGTAAAAACTTATCTCATCCTGGCGTTTCTCTATTACGCCCGTTTATCAGGCTGCGCAGGCGCACACGCAATGAAAGGAACCCGTCCGGAAAACTTTACGACCGCGGTCAGATTTTCTCACTTCATCTAATAAGAAACTGCACCTCACAAAATGAAAATTTGCTCTGAGGGTTACGAGCTGACAGGAATATTCCTGACATTTCACGAATTTCGGTCCTCTGTCAGGAAACCAGGAAAAATTATAATAATAACTTTATGGAAAACTTAGTCAGGACTTTTTGAAAGATTAAATAGGTTGTTGAATTTTTTATATTTATTGAATTATTCGCTGTTTCCGACTACTCCGCAGTGGACAAGTCATAAAAAGTCAGAAAATTTCCTGAATAATCAGGGATTTTGACAGGAAATTGTATTTTGGGATCTGTTAAACCTAACTGAGTGTGCCCTATACTTACTATCTTTAAAATGTAATGTTCGGTCACCTGCTCAATCGGTACAACTATAGCATTTTCTCTGAACACGGCAGGGTTACAGAACATATCCACTCAAAAAATATCATTACTTAATGCTTCGTTGATTTATGATGTCGGTAACCAACGAACATAGTCACCGATCATGTACTAACAAAAAATACTATCGACATAAATAAGTAGGAAAAGTTCGCTCCGCTTAGCGTTGGCAATAAAAACAATTGAATATTTTGCCAACTATGTTTAATACATGAAAGTAAAGAGAATGGACGACGTAACTTTGATTATTGCCTGTGGCTAGATACCGGTGTCCATTGCGCGGTGATAACGAGAGAGTTTGCTTCCCACAAAGCTATACCTTCAATGGTTACTATCGAGGAAGGTATATTGCACCGGTGAGAGAGACGGACGACGATTCCGCAGCGCGTGCGAGAGGGACGGGGTAACGGTTAGTGCAGGTTCAACGATCGACTCGCGCGCAGTTTGTTGAACTGCAATCATTGCTTTGGAAAATTGCTAGGGCTGGCTAAAAATATTAGAGACACTTTTTTCTTAAGATCTACTTTAAGAAATTAGCTTATCAAATCTGTGAGAATATAAACATAATACCTACCGACTTTTAATCTAACTACAGCTGTAGAATTTATTTAACGTTAACTTCGTGCAGAAAAATCGTGTTTTCGCATAGTGAAATAATTATTCTAAGTCGCCGTTACGACTCCACAGAGGGACAGTGAGGCGTCGCCGCGTCGTGTCTTTGACGGTATACGATCGCATTCTCGGACCCCAGAAAATTATCGATATGAGACACAATAGTGTATGGCTGTGATAGGTTCCTACCTGATTAAATGCAGACTCCCACCGATTATCTTGCCGGTTCTTCTCCATAGCTAGACAGACCCACAGATACACGGAGACACAGATACACACTGCAAACTTATTACACCTCTCTTTTTTGTCGGGGGTTAAAAGTGAATAACGAACGCGAAAACGCGCGGTTCTGAAGTAGAAAACAGCTCAGTGTGCAATGGCCCTTTGACTGCAGTAGGTATAAGTCTGGAAGCGTTACTAAACTGAGGGCCTAGCACGAATGTTTTGACGTATGGTAACGTAAACGTAAGCTTTTGATTATAAAATACGATGAATCTATCGCATTTTTGTTCAATTTTATGCAACAAGAACACTTGTTTCATGAAAATAAAAAAATATTGCATGTATTTCCAAAAAAATATCATCGATTCAACGTGTATTTTTGGTTCTAAATTTGGTAACGTTTACGTTACGGTTACGATACGTCAAAACTTTCGTGCTTGGCCCACAGAATGTTGTTATTATTGATTACTTTAGATAATTATGCTGTAAACTCTAAACAGTTTCCGAACCCGCAAGGTAATCAAGATACGCGCTCGTAATCGGAATGATTCAATTTTAACACTTCAAGAATGTTCATTGCGTTATTTCTATTGTCGAGTGAAGTGATTTCTAAAGCATACGCTGCCATGTACGTTTTCTAATTAAGTCGATTCCTATTTCGAGCATGTATTGCGACTCGAGCGAACGAAGTGATACACACTACAAACTTATAACACTCATCTTTTTTGTCGGGGGTTGAATAGAAATCTTGCCAAACTACGTCTAAATTAAATTATTGTATGAAAGTGCAGTGCATATCGTCATCCTATTTTCCGGTGTCCAGCTTTTTGTGCATCTGACTTCAAGAAATAAGTGTAATATGATATACCTAACATTATATACTATATTATATTCTGAACTTTTCGGCCTCCTTGATTAATATTTTGCACATAATACCGCAGTTACTGCAAGCATGTCTTTGCCCCGTCTCAATCTTAGTCAGGTAACAAATTAATTAGATAATTTTAACATCAAATTCATTATCTACCTTTACTGTTTACGGCAAAGTGCGAATGTGCGATAGATTATTATCTGTCTATAATTATTTTATCATTTATAAGAAAATTAATCGCCTAAGCCTCTCTCTTTATTTGTCTATCACCATTAAAACTCAGCTTGCCAATAAAGTGCTAAAAACTTAATAAATGTCATTGCGCGCGTGCGCAGCCCTGCGCGCAGTCTCCGGGCAGTGTGCGGTGTCTCTCTCGCGCGGCCCCAGAGACGCGCCCGCGCCGTTCGCGGAAGAAAGCACCGCGCCTCGTTACGTAACCAGTTGTTTTATCGCCAATCACCGCGCACTACTTGCACCATTGTCAATTTTATTCCCATTATAGAAATCTTCACGCTTTTCGAACCAAACTACCTCACATGGAAAACAGTTTACATATTTAATAGGTACTCCATTTGTTTAACGATTAATATAAGGTATTTAACATATTATATTTTAACAATAATGTTTACAACTCGTTTGAGGGAAAATATTGATAGAAACATCTTTTAGAACCATTCGATTTCAGTAATACCTAAGCGAAATATTGTAATAGTTATAATTAACAATTTAAGCTCATTTTATTATTTATGTTCTTTATGAGTAATAAATTCATTAAACCTATTTATAATTTAATTTAAATAAGAAGCATCTGGATTCCTATGGGCCTTTAAATAATTCAATAGATTTTATATTATTTATTTTGGCTTATTTGCGAGGTTTATAAATGTAGAAATTAGTATCATTAAACTTCAGATGCAGATATACCTTCACCGCTATAAGCCATGTGCTTGCTTTTCCGTGAAGTAAAGGTGTGATTCCGATGGCGGCTACAGACTACAATATACAGGATGGCGCAAAATTTTAGGGTATTAAGGGTACTACCCTTTCTGTTTTAGTTAAAGAGGCTAGTCTTAGCGAGGAGGTTAGAGAACTTAGCTTTCTAAGACCAGAACTTGTCTTACTCATAAACTTATTATACTAGGTAATAATAATTTTATGGTCTAATTATAACAGAAAGGGTAGTCACCCTTTATGCTCCAAAATTTTGCGCCATCCCGTATATTCATAACTTTCTCTATATTAATACGTGAAGAGAAGACGTTGTATTTGTTTTTAAGCATATTGTGCGCATGGAGGAGTGGGACATTTGGCATAGTTAAAGTTTATATGGAGAAGGAGTGCAGAAAGCTAACTTTAATGAATTACGGTCGAATTTCGAGTACTGGGCGACCACTATATATGAAAAGGAAGCAGGCGACAGTGTTGCCGCGCTCGGAATTAATTTATTTTACCTACATTCTTAGAAGCCTGTGTCACCTGCAGTCCAGGTAGGTAAATCCAAAAATGCAGGCCTTAAGCACTCATTACTCGACTACGGAGAGGGTTATTTTATAATAAAACTAATGAATTAAATAATATTATTTCTTTATTTCTACTACGTTACTTTTCGTCATCCGGTTCCGGCAGTTCCCAAACTCTTCACAGTTGTTCTGAAAGGGTCTGTCTGTATGTAGTAAGTAGGTTTGCTTCGCTGTGCCCTGCAGTGCACGGTAATGAGCTGATGATAACGTAGCTTTGCACCTTTAAAGTATTTATATTATTATTTTTACTTTATAAAACCTAACCAGTTTAAATAGGGCCCCAATATCTTGTTTGAACAAGCGTTTTTGGTTCTCCGCTCATTGAACCGCGTTCAATCTGTGAGCAAGCGTTACTTTTTAACCGACTTCAAAAAAAGGAGGAGGTTCTCAATTCGACGCGTACGTTTTTTTGATTTCGATTTTAAAAAAAAATATATGTTTGTTACCTCATAACTCTCGACTGCGTGAACCGATTTTGATGATTCTTTTTTTATCTGTTTTTCCATACTTAATGAACTTTTCGTTCTCTCACACCGAACGTACTCTCGGCTCTCGGCGACCGATTATTGTACTCCATCACTACGCGCCGCGGACGCTGTTTGGCTACGTAGCTACGCACGTAGCTACAAAGCTACGTACGTAGCTACATACACAGCTACAGTGTATTCAGCATAGTGTGAAGTATGTTGTTTGTTACCTCATAACTCTCGACTGCGTGAACCGATTTTGATGATTCTTTTTTTATTGGAAAGCTGGTGCTTCCCGAATGGTCCCATTTTAATTTGGTCCAGTTCTGACACTAGGATCCATGAGAAAACCATATAGTCTTTTTACATTAAGTATGTGCACGACAAATGGTCGAATAACTCAATATCACGCCAACCGATTTCGATGATTCTTTTTTTGTTTGAAAGGGTATACTTCCGAAGGGTTCCCGTTGAAATTTGGTGAGGATCTGATGAAGATCTTCGTAGATAGACAATGGAACTCTTGAATGAATAACAGCACATCACTCGCGATTGCTGTAATCTCATGTTTATGTATTGTTTATGCCACTCAAAATTGAAAAATAAAATAAACTTTAAAAAAAAGTAAAAACCGATTTCAAAAAAGAAATGGCCACTGCCAAGCTAGGTGCATTGAATAATTATAGGCCCCGACTTCAGAAGCTGTTAAATTTTTTAAGAAAATTATTTGATATATTTTAGTTTTTTTTTTTGAAGCGGTTTTTACTTTTTTTTTATTATGTTTGTGCACTGTGTTGTCTGATGTCTAGTCCAAATAAGTGATTTATCTTTCTTTCTTTCTTTATCTTTTTTCACGTAAACTAGATACAGGCACTTATGAAATGTTGAGACTCTAGGTGCACGGTTCCAAATAGTAGATCCTATGGAGAAGAACCGGCAAGAAACTCACACACATCAGCGAGACATTTTAGTGAGCATGACAGACTCGTAGTACCAGACAACAGGTAGGTATTTAGTAAATATCTATAACATTATTATTTACATAATGCTCAAATTTTACAGATTTTGTATGCATACAAACTTACAATTATTATTTTAAGATTAGATAAAATAAAACATTTGGTACATCAAATTTAACTTGCAAGTATAAAAATGAATAGGGACATTATATACCATTCGTTGTCTCTACCGCTTGTATACTCATAAGCAGAGGCCTGAGTTCTTTTAAAATAATTTAGATTTCACGCATTGACTGCATTTTGTATGCTTATTGGCCCGCTCCGATTTTTTCACCAATCGGAACGCCGAACGTGGTCGACGCGTAAAATCAAGATAATGAACGAACATACGAACCTTACACTAAGGCATCAGTATTCAGGTCAAAACTATACTAAAGTATTGTATATCGATCAATGTCTTGGAATTATATAAAATAGGTACTATTGGTTAATAAATGGATACATTAGTCATGACTAATTCTAAACGTTTTATTATACTAGAACATGAAGCGCTTGGTAATCCTTGCTTGTACTATGAATACAGTTGAACTAATTATTTAGTATGAATTACTAAACAATTATTGGTTCAGTTAACTCGAACTAGAAACTTCCACTTTTAATAGGTAATGTGGGTTTTAATTTAGCAATGGATAGGACTAAATAGAAATTGCTACACCGACAAGTGCCTAGCACTTAATTTTTGGATCGATGGGTGGTTTCTAAATAGGCTTTACCTGGGATTTTAAAGAAAAGGCACAAAAATCATATTACAATCATTCTTTTATAAAAATTACAAAACAAACTACTAATTCCTGAATTTAAATCAAATCCTTATCCCCTTTTAATGACAGCAAGCCCTCTATAAAGAAGGTTGACCGTCGTTTCCATAAAACCTTCACATTAACTTTGTCCAATTTAATAATTTCTACCTAATCCTAATCCAAAATTACCTGACAAGCGGAAAGCAATATTACAATGTATAACTTGAGGCTCGTCTAAGATTGTTCTGAGAGAAATAGTCTACTCACAGAACACAGAAAACAGTTCTCTTTTTGTGTTCTGTAAGTCTACTGCATGGCGTATGAATCCCACTGACAAACATTTAAATAAAATTAGTAGAAAATATTATGTGTAGGTACGACTGTACACAAAATAAAGAAAGTAAACTCTGAGATGTGACGTGTCTGATGAGACGTCTGATCTTGAATGGAAGAAGAGAAAGTGTATAAGCTGCAAATTAAATGGGAAAGAGAAGAAAAGAGACGACGATCCCTGTAAAAATAACCTAACCGTCAAAAACCCCCGACTCCAACTAGAAAAAGAGCTTTCAATTAAAAAAACTGCACTGAAATCGGTCCATCCGTTTTGGAGCTACGATGCCACAGACAGATACACATATCCACAGATACGTACTACAAACTTATAACACCCCTCTTTTTTGTCGGGGGTTAGAAACGAGTGAATGTTAGGAACGTCTGTAGACACCTTTTCAGTTAGTTGCGGTCTGCGGTCGGCGGTCAATGCGTGTATTTAAACGCATATAACCAGCCATTTGAGCTTGAGCATGCAATAGCTTAGTGATTGTGTCACCGACTTACAATGTCGTAGGTTCGAATGCAGGTGGCGCTCAGCAATGGGTCAAATTTATTAGTGACTTCTATGAGCATTACTCTCAGCACGTGTGAAGGAAAAAATTGCGAGCAAATCCGACATTACCTAAAACAAGTTTTGTTCCCTACATTTTGATTGAGCTTAGCGCTGCTGACGCATGCGTCATGCTCGTGAACGGGTGCCGTCTGTCCGGACTGGTCAGCTTGTAACTGCCATGGCAATCTTATTCAGAGGTAAATCATGATTATACTATTCATATTTTTTATTCCCATTAAATTACATTATTCTCGCAGCTCGTACCACAACATTCTATTAATCAAGATTGTAATGTATTATTTTAAAAAGAGTTCGAAGGACGTACTATTTGGAACCGCGCACCTAAAGTCTCAACATTTCATAAGTGCCTGTATCTGGTTTACATTTATTTATTTATTTTATAGACATCTTATTGCTAACAGTTTTAAGTCCATGCACAATAAGTGATTACAATAGTTTAATTTTTAAAACAATAATAGGTTCATTAGATTTAATTAATAAAAAAATGTTTATTCTACAAAAATTCGTACACGCGTGTCCGCGTGGTCGATGGCCCAGTTCCACTTAAAGAGAGGACTTCGTTCCTAGCAGTGCCACATTGAGCTGAGGAGGAATTTGAGCTCTTGGAATAAAACGTACCTACTTAGGCAGCAGTACCTACAGTAAACATATTTTTTTAAAATAAAAGCTTGTTACGTAGATGGCTTTTCGTTGAATTTCTATTAGAAGACTGGTAAAGTTGCAAACTTGTTTCAAACTTGTAAAACTTTTAGTTTTAACATTAGTTATTTTTTATCGTGTTTTGGGTAAACAAATATAAATTAGGTATATTACAATGAGAACCTACGCAAAGTAAAAAAAGGCTTCATAAATGCACAATAATAACTTTTCCATTCTCTATGGGTGACTGTTCCTGTTTTTTTTTTTTTTTTCTACGTTACGTGATTTTCTAGAAATATTATTTCTTCATAGGTAAGTAATATTCGTATGGTAAATAACGAGATATGTGATCGGTGCTGGACTTTTACAGGCTTATTGATGATTTAAAATAATTATGATAATAATATTATGTACCTATGTTTTATTTTATTTTATTAGGAAAACTTACAGCTTACAAAGAATGAGTACAGTTTTTAGTTGAGTTAAGGCCAATTACAAGTTTTCACTTACATTAAATTATGACAGTAGGTATTCGATTCTTTTACAGATAAAGCAAGTAAGGTAAAGTACATATCCCAAGGAATCTTCCTTTTTTTGGTGATAGGCCGAATATGGCTTTCACTGATTACAAATGTTCGGTAAGAAGTTTACAGAACCGAATATTTGGAATAATTCGGCGGAATTGCGATGCAAACTTTACAAGTATATGTGCATATTGAGCTTGTTGAAGCGCGTGACCCATCCGCCCGTTGACCCCGCCCCCCGAGCCTATTGCATCATCTAAAGAATGGTTAAACCTCAATAATTAGCCAAAAACAATGAGTAAGAGAAAGAGGTTTTTTCGAGAATTTCGACAATATTTCGTGATACTGGCAAGCATGGGGGTAACTTTTTAATGCGAGTTAACTATATTTGGCAGCTTTTTGCGTTTTTGGCAGAATGTTCAATATTTTAACCGAATACGAATATTCCGAAAACCCGCCGAATAATTATAAAACGAATATTCGGTCAATCCCTAATTTTTTTACATTATTAATTTATTATAATATTTTTGTAGGTTTCTAGATATAATATGGGATATGTTATGTTAATCTGTGTAAAGACCACGTCACTGACTTACAGCATCTTATTTTGCGGAAAATTTAATCTATTGGTGATTGCCTAAATGATTAATTATAGTTCCCAACTTTGACACTTTAGGGCGTAATAACTTAAACATAAATGCAACAAACTGTTGCTAAATATAAGGACCTTTCTAGTCCCAATCCCTTTAAGGGTTATTGTACTCATCATTATGAACGACTTTTAATATAGGACCAACCCAACTTTTACCATAGGAAAACAAAGTAGCTGTTCCATACAAATAATTCAAAATTACTCGACTGAATATAATTATGGAACAGCCGATTTAGTTTCGCAATTTTCTCTTAGGTCCCGTAGTAAAAGTTGTTCGTAATGATGAGTACAATAAACCCCTTAAAGAAAGGACTAGAAAGGTACGACCATACATATATAATATAAACGCAATATGTCCTGGAACCTCTAGATATGGGTTGAATCACGTCAGCGATAAACCTTGCATTATAATATTTAAATATGAAGGTAGTATTTAATTAGTGTAGACGTCTATTGCTTCGAGGTACGAGCCGTATGTAGGTCGCAATAGAACACAGGGCCAGTGCTGGGGTGCTTGTCGGCTCGTGTGCCCGCCCACTCAAACTGTCACATACATGGTTCTGCCATGTCTCCGCCTGCTCCGCAAGTGTTAGAGATACCGCATCTCACATTGGCGGACTTTAGAAACTATACGGGAACGGTTTGAGTTAAAAGTATTAATATAACTATTATACCCGCCTTTACCGGCTCCTGACGGTAAGTATTTAAGTTATAAGGTTGTAAAATTGATATTTTTAGTATTCTAGTATATATATAGTATTATTAGTTATAGTATATATAGTATATAGTTATAGTATATATAGTATTATTAGTATCTAGATATTTTAATTGTTTACTTCAATTTTGAAGAATGAAATTATAGTCCATTAATTTTTCTCTTAATCTCCTGCATAAAATCCTTCTTAGTATTTTAAAAATAAATGATAATTCTTTAGGTTATTTTGGCATATCGATAATTTTCAATATTTTAACCTTTAGGCCCGTAGGCCCGCAAATTATAACCGAAAAGGCCCGCAAAAAACAAATTATAACCGAATCGGATGATTTAAAAAAATGCAAATAATGGCGGGGGCTATAATAAATATAATAAAAAAAATAAAAAATTTAAAAAGTCTTATGGTGAAAATAAAAATTAATTAAAATGTAATTAATTGTAAATGACGTCATGGGCCGCGCGGCCTATACGAGATTGTATTGTATTGTGCTTAAATAAAGAAATATAGTAAACAGATCATTTTTCAACAAAAACACCCTATAAAATGTCTCCCGTATGTTTCTATTGAGTATGGTATCTTAACACCATTCACAATATGACATAACTTGGGGATTTCATATACGAACACACCTGTATGTGTTCGTATATGAAATCCCCAAGTTTCGCGGCGCGGGGCAAGGGTTGTTCGGCGGCCGGCATTCTGTTAGTGGCGACGCAGATCAGTGTTGCCAGATCTAGAGGTTTTTCCTCAATCTAGGGGTTTTTGGAGGTCGTTGAGGTTTTTTTAGAGGTTTAAATATCACGAAATTAATCTAGAGGTTTTTCTGAAGGTTTTTCACTAGTCTTACCACCTTCGAATTCTTCTTCAAAACAGACAATGCCGGCAATTCATTTCACCGTATGGAATAAATGGGATAATAAAACTTATAAGCTGGCAACACATACTTTTAACATCGAACTGTTTTGTCCTATGATTTCGGCTGAAAGTCTAGTTTTCACAGCCAAAAAACTTAAAAAAAAACAACTGAATCAACATTTTAAAAATTATCTTAGTTTTCATTTTTAATATTACTTACTTGCTTGTATGTAGTAGTAACTTTTTTATTTTTGATAAATCTGATTCACACGAAACTTACCGAATAAAAAGTCAGAGGTTTTTTATCCCCCTACATAGGGAAACTAGGGGTTTTTGGAAAAAATCTAGGGGGGAAGGTGAAAAAAATCTGGCAACACTGACGCAGATATCAAGCTGGCCTGTAATCGGCTCCCGAAGTTTTCCGTAGCGTTCTCGCGTATTGCATCGCGCAACGTGCCGCTTGCATCCAATTGCTCCGGCTACCGTGAGATTGGAATTGATTTCCAAAATTTTGGCGTAAATACTCGTAGTTCTATGGGTTGCAGATTTATTGTGTCACGTTGATTTTGAAGATTGTCAATTTTAAGTTAGGACTTGTGTTCACCTTATGAAGTGCACTGCAAGTTTACGAGATGGTGACGCTGATGTTTATAATAAGTTAATTGACTTGCGAACAAAATACTTGAATTTAACTTCAAAAATAATTTATATATTTGTGATAATTAGTTTATTGAACCTGGGGCAATATACTGCGGTTATCTTTTTATTAATACGTGAAGAGAAAACTTTGCATCCCTTTTTAAGCATATTGCGCCCACGGAGGAGTATGAGATTTGGCATAGTTAAAGTTTATATGGAGAAGGAGTGCAGAAACCTAAAATTACGGTCGAATTTCGACCACTGGGCGACCACTAATAATTACAGCTGCGCGTAAAAATAAAGCTTCTCTTAATCATTCATAATAAAGAAAAAAAAAAACAAAAAAAAAAAGGTTTATTTGATACCCATTTCTTTACAAAAATCTCCCCTTACATAAAAAACATTGTTTTAACACTTTTCATATAATTATAGTTACTGCAATTTGCTATAAACTAACAATTTCTATTGATAAACAAAGCCATTGAAAAGAAGCCGCGGCTCGTTTATGTCTTTTGTTAGTGGTCCAATTTGTTGTAATAAAGGCGTGCTTCCGCGCTAAGTATGATGTTGAGACATTCATTGTGGACATATGCTATTGCGTGCACTGCACATTGTACGTGCGGTGTGACCATATGCTTAGTGTTAGCGGAACGAGTGCACGGAGCGAACGCGCCCGCTGCATATCTGTTGCACACGCGTCACTACGATACGCGTATTTTGCATTGATTGGCGCGTCAAGAACGCGAAACGATACGCGGTTTTTGATAGTGAGTGTACAGTTTTATAGTTGTGCGTCTTTTTATTGTGTTTGACCTGTGAATGTGAGTGAACTTGTTTTACTAAAAGGGTAATAAATGACGCATTTGCGTAAACAATTACACTGTGATTAATGTAATTTTGTAAACTTAAAATCGTCTAAAGTTGAAAAGATATTATTGAATCGATTCTTCTACATTTCTATATCTTTGCCTCATGATTTTGTTATTTTCGGCGCTATGTTAATAACGTCGATAATTAACCACCATTTGAAACTGCACCTCGTGAAATCGCCGTGTTCGTATAAAAACGCATATTTCGTAAAGATAATTTCCTCGTAAACAAATCGAATTAAGTAATACCTAGTCGTTCGCGTGCCGCGGTCTCACTGTCTATATAACAAAGTAAAGTAGAATGCATTTATGTTGTTTATTATTCTCCGTATTCGGGTATTAGGTAGGTGCCAATTAAGTATTCATAATAATCGAACTGGTTTCAGTATAGACGAGTCACAGTAGTGTGTAGTGTTTAATACGATTTGATTGCGACTAGATCCATAGTTACCTCTGACCTGTAAGTAGGACAAAGCGTCGTTAGGCCGCGAGTGCGAATAATATTTGCTAATATTCGAGATGGGTCCGGTGTTCCCGTTCTCCAATATTTACGGCCATTTTCACCAACAATATAACAGATGTTTATAATGAAATCGGCCATTCAAAAATTCACTCTCCGCTCGATTAAGGTCCGATTAAATTGAAAACATAATAGATTTCGTAGAATTGGTGGAGGAAATGATTTTACATATACTTTTTAGATTTATGAAGCCGGTTTTTACTTTTCTATAAAGTTTATTTTATTTTCCTATTTTAAGTGGCATAAATAAGTGATTTTCTGTTATCCATTTAAGAGTTCCATTATCTATCTCCGAAGGTATTCATCAGATCTTCACCAAATTATTAAATGTGACCACCTCGAGAGATTAATCGGCTGATTTTACTTTTATCGTCTGTTATGTTGTCGGTGAACTTGGACCTTAGTAGCCGTCAACCGCCCATTGTGACGTCACTCACTAAAATCGTGAAGTGAAGAGGGTTACATACTAACACCTCGCCAGCTCCGGAACACAGTGAGTACTAAAAACTAGGTCTCTCCGAACAAACAGTAAATTAATCAATTAAATCCTTCAATTGAAATAAACAATACTCTTGGCTTTACAGACTATAAGAATTGTTCTATATTTTCTAAACCTATATAATTATTTTTTGCTTTGTATGGATCGGAATATCAAACGTTAAACATTTACTTAGATATTATACATTTAGTCAAGTACCTCATATTAAATTATTTGTAATGGAACAGCAGATTTTTATCAATAAAAAGTCTGGTGTCGTAGTAAAAAAAAAAACATAATATATTTTTGTAGTGATTATTGTATGTACAATAACCCCTTTAAGGGATCGGAACTAGAAAGGTTGGGCCTTGTATAAGTTAGCTAATGTTGTTGAGACCGTCGAAGCAAAATGCAACTCCACATAGGTAAGTGGCAGTCTTTTGATGCAGATCCTCAATACAGACCCTAGTTTCGGATCCTAAAATATAGAACGTGCACAGCTTCAAGGTAGAATCGAGAGTACGTGACAGAAGAGAATATCTACATAGTATAAAATAAAGTCGCTTCTGTCTGTCTGTATATCCGCTAACTCCTCCTAAACCACGCAACGGATTTTGATGCGGTTTTCACCATCATTTTAAGCATTTCTTCCGGAAGGTTTATATTATGTGTAATAGGTACTTTCATATTTAGATAGTAGAGAAATTGCACACGTGCTGGGGACGGGTCGCTAGAAGGTAATAAAATACATTATTAAGCTTTAACTTCGCGAAAGTGGAATTAAGTCCACTTCGTAAATTAATTTGTGATACCTAATAAGAATAATAATTTATTTTCCTTAAGTTTTGTTTACAATGGAGAACTTAAAACTAGTTCGTGTTACAAACACAGTCCGTAAATGAGCCAAGCAAATATTTTTAAACTACCTACAACTGTGTCAAGTTGTTTGTTTTAAAACGAGGTGGACGGCTATGTTTGCTTATTTTCTGAAATGCGCACAGTGAGGCGCCGATCTTGTAAGACATCAACTTATAGTGCCACAAACTTATCTGCGCCGGTCATGGCGTCGCTGCCGTCGCTTTTACCAATGTCATCTCCGTACAAAAATGACATTTAGATGTCATTTTTGTTCCGTAGCGACTTTAGTTCCAATTTTGGTCACCGGGTCAGATAAGTTTGTGGCACTATAGTCCCATAGAGGAAGTTGTTCAGTTTGATGGTCTGATCCACACCCTTAAATATACCCACGCATTTCTGATACACGTTATATAGTGTCGGTACATGAAAGCGTTTTAATTGGTATTTACCAAAATTGCCCATACCAACGTTACTCTTTTGATAAGCTCCATGTAAAAGGGGATTTTGCTGTACCGAATATTATTTATTTATTTATTTATATAAGGTAACTTCACAGCTTACAGTAAATAACAAGTAATTGAGGGTCTAGACATTACGCCAAAAACGAAGTACTCATTAAAATCCATTATAGCATAAATTGTTTCAGAGAATACAAAAAAAAAAGAATATTTTTTATAATATTCCCTTTATTAAATTTTTAACATACTTTTTGATATTTTTAAATAATTTTACAATGAAATAAAAAAAATATTATAAATATAAAAGAGTAGTAGGCCACCGCTGCACCGGCATCGGGAACAGGGTCCAAGCTACCGGTGGTCAGGGCTCTAGAGAGAGAAACCTCCTAACAATGCGCGCAGTGTCAAGGAGTACTGCTTACAATATTATTATTATGATGATGAATATTGCAATGCTTTGAAATGTCTAAGCTTCAGTTGACACGTCAGCGTGTCTAAATACAGAGACGTGCGTGTACGCCGATGTTTCTACATACCAGTGTATATTCTCATACCTGAGATATTATTTTAAATATTATATATAAATATTTGAAGTGTTTTGCTGTGTTTTAGCGTCGAATTCGAGAGTATTCAAGAAGATAAAAATCTTTTCGGAAATTATTTGTGTATTAGCTCGTAGCACGAGGGCTCTCCTGAACTTTCTGCGATTGTTTCATAATAAACAGTATCCTGAACTCATTAGTATCATGGCAGACAGTTAATGCCTTGTTCAGACAGCGACTGTTTTCCCATAAGTACCTGTCCATACGACAACATAGGTACGGGAAAACAATCGCAAGTTTTTGATAAGGAAAGAGAAAGTGTATTTTTTTGGATTTTCGGTATATAAGGTCGGGTCATACAGAGCGACCGCCGTTTGCGTCCACCAATTACTGAGAGACACTGATACCCTAAGGTTAGACCGGTTGTCAGACTGGGCTGCTGACTCCCGTAACGATCATCATATATTATTATATACAAATATATCTGTAATATATATATTATTATTCATATCAAAGAGTCATATTCATAGCGAAATCTGTCCTGCGTATCGAGTATTAGACCACCTATAATTTTTATATTTATTTTATTTTATTTTGAATTTAGATTTAGCGTATTTCATTTTATTTTGATTTTGAATTGTAATTGACATACTTTATTTTGAATTTTGTAATTAATGTATTTTATTTTATTTTCAAATTTTAATTAATGTATTGTATTTCATTTTATTTTATTGTTGTTTGTGCATCCATTGTTATATGATGGATCTCTGTTGTCTTTAAATAAATGATTATTATTATAGCACGTAGCTTTCTGTAGTTACTGCCTATCCCCGTGAGAGAAAAGCGTGATATTATTTGTTGAACCGGAACATACCTTAGGGTGCAAGTCGCCCAACCTCACTGTTTTCGGGTCCGTAGCGTGTATAAGGGAAATTAAAAACATTCATCTGTACATGCAGTTCTGACGTCATTTCTCACTTACCGTCCTAATCATTGAGTACAGCTGCCGCTCAGATTTCTATCCAACAAAATCAGTTTATAAAAGAAGTTTCTACACGAACGTATAAACGCATTTAGGTATTAGATGTGTGCGCCGATGTCGGCGGCGCGGCATCGTCGTGGATGGTGAAAAACAAAATATGCCAGACTTATGTGTGACGGATGAAGTTATCGGCAAAACTAGCTATTTAAATTATGGTCATATAAATAAAAAATATTTTTAATAGATACATTATAGATATCTATTGAAAAATTATTTTGATAACTTTGAAACATGTGAGAAAAAATGTTATTCGCTTAAAAATCTATTCTCTCAATCTCTATCTTCTATTATGCCTACCTGCGCTTGCGTCTGAAGTAGTTCGGTGCAAACCCTCTTCACATGCAGACCTCGTCAACTATATTATGGTATATACATAGAAATAGTACAGGTACTATGTATTATCTCTATGGGTATATATTATTTGTTATGTTCTGGTGACTCCTACCTCATTACTTCATACAATTTACTTTGTTATATCATAATATGACAAATACACTAATGTGTTGTTTGTCAACTTAGTTGCAGCAAATTGAGCGGAACTCAACGTAGGTGTTGTTAAGTTTAAGTTATATTGAATATGTTTTTTTAATGTACTTGTCATAAGTTTGAGTCTGTTCAACCCGGTTCCACCAATATGGGTATAGACCTCGTGGGTGAAGAGCAACGGCCTCGCTCTGCAAGATCATCATGGCTCAGAAGGAGGCAGGTTTAAACGGGATTGAGAGAACTGATCCTGTTTGGTGACAAAGTCGCCGACGAGACAACCGCTTCGGTGTTTTGCTTGGGCTACTCGCCGCAACGCTATGCCTGTCTCTGTGCCACTAAAATGGTCCTTTGCAGTCACGGACGCTCAGACTGAGGCTCTAAGTGTCCACCAAGTCATCCTAGAGATGACGGCCGCTGTGAAAACCGTAAAGGATGCGCCGTGACGCGGCGCCTTTCAACGTGCTGTACATCGAAAAATACGTCAGTCACGCTTCCGCATCAGCTGAAGATGGCCACCGACGGTGGTTTAGTGATTAAGACCCCCACACCACACATTCCATTCCAACTTCGAAAAAAAAGGTTTTGTGAGACTCATAACCATCTCGATTTTAGCTGACTTCATTCATGTTCGAAATCGCTTATCCATCGCACTAGCTGTCATCCTACATTCCAGAACAGTTCTACTCCACCTGTCATCTTTCGGCACATAATAGTGACCTCCCTACCGCCACTTGCTAGGGTTTGCTAGTTTTAGGTGTATTTGGCATTAATTGTGAGTTTTTGTCAACAGAACAACAGTATTCGGTAGACAGTGCAAGTTCGGGCGGCGCAGTCGGGAAGGCCGCAACCCCTTGCAAGGTTTGCGGTGACAAGGCTTCTGGATACCACTACGGCGTTACATCCTGTGAAGGATGTAAGGTGAGTACACATTCCTCCCACCATGACTAACTGCGACAAAGGGACGGAATGACAAAATGACCGACAGTTTTCAGCTTTGTGCTAATGAATACAGGCGCAGTCAGCGGAAATACCTGCGAAGGTGGGCAGCAGTTCGATAGGACCGGCTATGTAGGCATGTAGCGCATGCGCAGCCTGGTGATTTCTGGTATTTTTCATGCTGAATTGAGCTTTCACATATTGGGTATTGCATAAGTCGTTGTGAACAGATTAGCCTGTCCGCTTCGTTGTGGGGCTAACTGCCCAAGTGGCGCCCAACGTATTTAGGTCTCCTTGCTCTGGGATGCTCATTCTGCGCACCTTATCGTATCGCACAGTTCTGGTGTGGGGATTACATCTGTTTGGTAGGTAAGTCCATCGAGCAGTAACTGTGATACATGACGTATTGGACTCAGATTGGCCGGATGGGTCTACAAGGCCGGGAAGTAATACAATTAAAAGCTGATTAACTGACTGACATAATACAACGCACAGGCCAAACGGTTTATGCTAGAAACTTGCTATTTGGACAGTACATAGATTTTATGATGTAGTAACCGTACGTCATAACTGATTTTTTAAAATCAACTTGGAACTCCTGGACCTTGTCATCTTTGGGGCGGAGAACTACTTAGGGTGTTTTGATCCGTGGTAACAATTAGATGTTAATAATATTCTGGATATTGTTTATTCACATATAAATCGTATACTTATTTATTTTTATTTATTAAGGGATAATAAACAGCTACAAAAAAAGAGAAAAATAATAATATTTCAGACAAAAAAGTCCATAGGCAAAGCAAGGTTGTTAGTAACACGAATTTTTCTTATAACTATGTTAACAATTTAAAAAAAAAATGAAAGAAGACACTAAAGACACCGTATACTCCTGCACAGTAAGCTCATCGGTCTCGCAACACGTGGAGTTCAGGGAACCTACTGAGAAGAACAGTATTGGTTCTCTCACCAATCATCCTTAGGATGCTATTCCGGCTCCCCCGTACTCGACGCACCACCGACGCAACTTAGGTAACATTAACAATATTGCAGCCCACTACATTATCCGCATGTTAACTAAATTTAAATTGGGTGAAATATACGGGACAAATTGTAGCCTGCTAAGGAATCAAACTATGCTCCGCTTCAGTGCATAGTAGTGCGGTGTAACCACCAGGTCCAAAGGGGTATTTAGTACCTGGCTCGTAGAAACAATTATTGGTCGGATATTTTTATTATTACAAAGCATTGCTGCTTACTTGTTTGCGGTGTCTTCATTTCTGATTGACGCAACATAGAATTAGGGACAGCGTACAGGACGTCCTTTTGGTCCTAAGTTGTATTTAAGTACATACCTAGGTAGTTACACACACAATAAGTACATTTCTGACTTTTCTCAGGAATCACACGCGTGACGGTTTTATGTTTGAAGTAAAGTAAATTATAGGTTTTGCTCACCTTAAAATGAAATATATAGGTAATAGTTGTATTGTGACAACGTTCGATTATCACAAGTTTTGGATCGTAATGGATACATTTTAATAAATTTAATTTATTAGAACCAAAGTATTTAAGGCATGATTTTACTTTACTTTACTTCAACAACTTCCTTTCAGCATGTTTATAGAATTTGTAAGATTTTCTGAATAAATGAATTGAAATGTCATTTGTAAATCATTATTTTTTATTACTTTTACTATGGAATACAGAATGAATAAATTATAAACTATATTATTTAAAACATTCCAAATTATAGTTCTGTTAGTAAAATCTTTTTTATGCGGCAAACTAGGAAGACTGTTATCACATTCATATCCTCAAATTCATATTTTAGTACAAAAATGTGTAATGTCATGGAAATAGTAGACGCGAGCCGATTATTACTTTGATTGGATATGCACGGGAATGCGAAAATTGAGTTAAAAGATTTTCAATTGCACAAAATTGTCGAAACTTGTAAAAGGATCCGTTGTCAGCTGGGCGACGCGGACGCTCACAGGCATTACCGCACATTGCACCATTAAAATTCTAGTATCAGTTAGAAAAACATGATCGCGAACAGGTGTGTTTTAAAACAGATTAAAAACGAGTATTTTTACATTGCTAGGGTTTGTGGTTTGAAAAACCTTTTTCCAAGAAAAGTTTTCGTGTAATGCGCGTGAATTTGGCAGTTATACAAAGTTTTATAAATAAGTGATTCTCTTTAAGTTAAACAAAAGTGCTCGATTTTCTGACCATAAGGCGAGGGTTTACGAAAATCCCGCAAAAACAATAATTATATTCATTTTTCCTATTTTTATATAATCAAAGTTGAAGATATTACACGAGTTTCTCCACACGATTGGATTAAATGATTTAGATAAAATATCACTTAATTAATTAAACAATTTACATTATCTGTTACACATATCAGTCGTATTAAAATAACATCAATGTACCATTACAATTTATCTCAATTCCACATAATTATTTTATTCAAACACGTCATTTAAATCTATATTTTAGTATCTAACTCTACTAATATTTCATAATACTTATTATGATCAATTAAAATAATTGTAGTTACCTAAAATATAAAAATAAAACACTAAAGAAATACAGAAAAAAAAACAAAGAATTCTATTCTATTCTAGGAGAAACGGTGAAGGCTTGGGCGTTTTAGGGTGATGTCCTATGTTCACGTTAAAAAGATATAAGACCACTAATCTAATTTGATTAAATGTTATTTAAATAAAAAAATGCATGCTTTGGTAGGTACTCTTGTTCTTTGAATAAAATCACTTTTCCAATATCTTGCTTCAAATCATTGATTGTTGTTTGTCTTGAAATTAGCAAGCTAGATATTTTTGTGCCCCAACCCCTCGGGTGCCAAAACATTTATCCACGCGAGACACAATCGAACAACTGCAGTATTCAACCGGTTAAAATAACCCTAATCTTACTACTCTCGACTGCGACGAGCTCCGACTGACTGAACTGATTCCACAAACATTCTGTTCTACCAAATTCAAAGGTTTCTAAACACAGGACAGCTCAACAAAAGCCACCCCAAAACTTTTATTTTGGCAACACCTTTCTGATACAAATAAATCTTTTTCCCGTTAGCAACCAACGGGAGAGCGAGCTCACGTGACCATGGGATGTTTGACGGAGCCGCGTGACCGTTGCGAAATTAAAAAGGGGTAATAGCATAAAGTTATTATTACATAACTTTATGGGTAATAGTCGTCACGTGCCTGCTTCATTTCAGTTTTCCTCTGCTCTCATTTTTTATGCTGTCCGTAAGCCCGTCCGCCCACGCGTCTACATGTGTTTTCAAAGCATGTACTAAACCTATACATACACGTTAGTGACATCGTAACGAAAACTGATACCATGGATTCAGTCCTTTTTTCTGAACCCGCAGTAAAAGAATTCAGAGCAGCTACCTAATCACGATGCACGCTCGTAATCGGACACTACAACAGTGTTCATTGCGTTGCTCAAATTGTAGGGCGTAGTGGTTTTAAAAGCATACCGCGCAATGTAATTTGTTGGACTGTCAAAATAGAATCGATTCCGATTGCGAGTGTGTACCGTGATTATCCTGAAGGTCTTTTAAAAAAAAATACGATTTCGTTCGCAGGATTTTTAGTTAGTTATGAGAACCGCGAACGAAATCGTAATTTTTTTTGCAAAGACCTTTTTTTAATTCTATCACTGGTGGGGTCAGTAGCATGTACTGAATCCATGGTAGGTAAGTTTTCGTTACAACGTCACTTACATCCTGAATGTATATAATATATCAATAGGTACTATGTATTATCTCTATGTATATCACAGATTGATAGCTGCGCGTTTAGATTGTCACCGGAAACGTATGTGACGCTTCTGGCGACAATATACTCTTAGTCTACTTCCCATTTCAGTGCTCCTGCAGGCTGAGTCCCCAACTACAACTAAACTACGTACCTAAAATTCATTGAATCTAAATATAAAAAGGTGTTTTTAAGTTGTTTCGTGTTTCAAATTAAACTTGATTTATTTTACCTTGGCTACGGAACCCTAAGTATTGTTCCCGCCCTACGCGATGGGGTTCGTGCAATAAAGTTCGCAGAAACTCAGTGTCCGAGAGAAAGCCTCCGAGTCCGCTACTAAACGGACCAATTCAGCGACATCGTCTCGATCTCCTTCGTGATCATTTTAATGTGTTTATTTTCTGCTTCTAGTAGATATGTATTCAATCAAATAACAATAATTTTAGTGCTAGTTTTGATTTAATCATTCGTAAGTATATGAAATCATGTTAGTGTTAGTTTTGGGAATCGAGTTAAGACAGTGAGAAGAAATTTGCGAAATATTTGAAGAACTTGTTAAAAAGTTTTCGAGAATTCAAAAGTTTGTTTCAAATCAGAGGGTGATTAATTTTATCGTTTTCCGGTGTTCAGGGTTTCTTCCGCCGTAGTATCCAGAAGCAAATTGAGTATCGCTGTCTACGTGACGGCAAGTGTCTTGTCATCCGGCTGAACAGAAACCGTTGCCAGTTCTGCAGGTTCAAAAAGTGCCTTGCGGTTGGCATGAGCCGCGACTGTAAGTACCTATACATAAGATTGTTTGGTTAAGATACAATAGGTAAAATTAAATTGAAAAGTACTTTCTTAAATTTCTGTTATTCTATACTACTTTATTTTTATTATTATGAAGCATGTAACGGTTGTTTGCAAAACACAACCGATTTTACACGAGCTACATTTTGATTCGAAAATCTTCCCCTAAGATGTGCAACGAGGTACTGATGTTTGTGGAACAATCTACACGGACGAAGTTGCGCTTAAAAGCTAGTGTAAATTATAACCAGCTTGTATTCAAATGCTTACAAGAAATGTACGTATTTTACTACCAAAACATTGCTGCCAAAACAAATTAATACTCACCAAATTGTGTTGACAAATTATCTTCTGACTATAAATTGCTTTTTTACTGTAAGTAACGTTTGCGGCTTAGTGCAGTCGCACCTTAACGTACTGTGTAAGAGTTCATCTTTGGTTGAAATTCTTTTAGGTTTTTTAGTTTTTATTTCCATTTTTAGTCAAACAATATTTGGAGAGCATTATACCTATATTAATTTTAAAATTAGAATGCCAGACCAAACATTATTTTGGCGAGCGTTTAAATTGATGATATGCTAATTTAAAATCTTATAAAAGTAAACAACAAATCATGAATATATTCTTAAAATAACTTAGGTATTACAATAAATAAATTAAATATCTATTAATTTCATGCACTTAACTCGTACCTATACTTGACTGAACTTCTATCTGTGCTACCCAAGCTAAAGTTAATGATTGTAACACATAGTTAGCCCTCAGCCAGCCTCTCAGTTCACCCTTAATTCTCACACCTATCACCGATCGGATCGGGAAAATGGCAATTAACATACAACAGGAAATTATAATAGACGCGACGCAGTAACATTAAGCGGTGTTAGTCAATACGCAAATAGTCACACCTATTTTCCAATTGGCGAATGGAGTCCATTCGAGTGCACCGCGGCGTGCGACGTGCATCGACCCAAATTGCGGCGCGACATCATTGTAATGAGGCCTGCCCCCAGCCGTGAGGTACGGAAGAGTGCCCAAACGCCCCCGTGAGCCCGTCGCGAGCGACGGCGTACCCGAGCCTGCCAAGCTTCCGGCCGCGGCGGCCGCCTCGTGCGCCGCCCCAATCCCAGCAGTCGAAGAAATGGAGGCTGAGACGATGCGCTTAGAGATGTCCAGGGAGCTGGTCAAGTTGGTGACCATGGCCCATCGGAGTCATAACACCTATACAAACGAAGTGAAAGCTAATATACAGCAACGCACCATGGTCTTGAGGGTGGAAGACTCCGACAATGAAGGTTGGTCAATTACACATGATATATATTTTTTCGCGCCTTTCTTATTTTTCTAACTTAGCTAGCCTAAGTTTTTCTCAAAAGAACTTTAACTTGATCTCACTTACGTATTTTGAATAATACTCGTGAATAAATAATTTAAGAAATACTAAAATTAAAATTACAAATAATAATATAGGTATAAAATTTCTTTTAAAAAACGTACCTAGTTATCTATTTAAAATAATGAAGTGCTCGCATTTTAAGTAGGTCATAATAATTATGCGGTCGATTCAAATATCTACAACTGGTACGATGGTTGGAAATTATCCCAGTGCGATAATTTATGCAATACAAAGGTTGCTTGTGTGGTATTAAATGCTGATTAACTAAATGATTGACCCACATATCAACGCAGCCAAATAGCAACTTTAAAATTGCGCAACTTCAGGTTTTAGCACATAGGTAACCATTTTCTAAAACCTGTAAACTTAATATCGATTTGTGCAAATAAAATATAGAAAAAATATTAAGGGATAAAATTAAATACCTTTTTACACAAAACAACTGGTCTAGTTAAAGAAAACTTGATTTGGAAAGACTTGTTACTCGAAGATTGTCGGCAAAAAAAAATGTAGATATTATATATATTCATTGTAGTTGCTTGTTACACTGATTGCGATATTCAATCAGCGGTTTGTTCGCCTAAAATAATCAAGTATGCACTAAATAATTATATTATTGTTTTGCTTTAATTTGTTGAATTACATATCTGAATCATGTGCGTCAGATTGCCACATAAGGATTAGGTAAACTGGATCATAGGTTTTATTGACTTCCTAAAAACAAATTTAAGCAATTTTAGCCATTTATAACTACCGTGAAAAAATTTTCGTCATCTACAATAGTCTGGTTATACATACATACAATGAGATGACACTGAAAACAGTCCGTACTTAGTTAGAACATACATGTTTTATTTTCTTAGTATTTGGTTTGGGGTATTTCTCGTGAACCACCTGTTCGTCCACTCAGGTGGTCTACGAAGAATTGATTTTGCCTCGTAGTACACCTAGCGGACACTGAGGATTTAATACGAGTAATAAGTAGTTTATACTAGTTGTCGCCAAGTGGTCGGAATTCACTTTATCGTTAACGCACAGATTTGATCTGATTTTTATTTCAAATACAACATTTACAGACACATAAAAAAGTTTGGAGTGAATTGAAGGAAAATAAAATATTCTATAGTGTTTGGAGCCCGCATACACACATCGGTTAGTGTGGTAAACAATGGCCTTAAGGCAGTACCCCGACCAAAACGCCGTTTTATATCGCCATCTCCTCCGTAATTATACCATATACAAATAAAACAAAAATACAGTCTTAAAGTTCAAGATCTCTACTTCAAATCCAACGTTTCAAATATTATTTTTAAGTAGATTATACTATAGTAATTGGCGATTATAAAACACCTAAATCAGAATTTAAACCTTCATCTTCTTCGGAAATTGAAGCTATAAACCTTGTCTATCTGAGAAGAGGCCCGTTTCCAACAGTGGGACAGCAATGGACTGGATTATTATTATTTTAATATTACTTTTTATATACATAATATTTTTTAAATAAATATAATAAAATACACATTTAAAACATAAAAAATAGGAACCAACCGGCATCGGGAACAGGGTCAAAGCTACCGGCGGCTAGGGCTCCAGAGAGAGGAACCTCCTCACAATGCGTGCCGTGCGTATTCTTATTATTATTATAATAGGGAGAAAGAAGTTCGTCACTTTTCGTTATAAGTATGTCAAATGTAACTCTAGATCAATAATGCATTGCAGCTATTATTACATCGACTGTCATTAAATTTTCCAGTGAACTAGGTTAGCAAGAACTGTGTCAAATTAAAAATTTACTTACTAAGTCTTGTAACGCGAGCACGCCGAGCAGGTGTCCTGTTTAAATATAAACAGTGTATAAATCGGGACCGAACAATAATTGCGTCACTTCATAAAACTGTGATAGCTCCATAAATATGTCAGATTGATTCGTGAAATTGTAGTACTTATGCAGTAGATGACTTATTGATACATAAAAGTAGATACATAACAAATTGCGCACTGTTTCGTATAAATTAAAAAGAACACAAACGTAAAAAAACACTTCTAACATAAGAAAACAAAAAATTACGTAGGTATAGCAGTTTACCCCATAAACGTGTCTGTTTTTTTGTTGTTTAAATCATGGTATTTCTTTCATGAGCCCGCGTATAACTTCAGTAAGATTTGGTAAATGTTAGGCTATTAATCCACTAGCGCATTCCATAACTTGTGTAAGGTAGCTGGAGCTGGATTGCTTTATCGCAAGTGTCTCCCATGCTCGTCCTAATCGTTATCTATGGGATTTAAGTCTGGACTGCAAGCTGACTACTCCATGCACCAAATACTTCAACTACAAATTTTTTGACCAATGAGCAATATGTTGCTGCGCATTTTAATTTTTGACCAATATGAAAATGGTATATTGAAGATAGATGGATAAATAAGCAATTCTAAAATCATGTAATATTATAATTATTTGGTCAAATATGATGTATATAGGTAAGCATGGTTTCCTTTTACTATGACTAGTCGTTATCGGGTCTCAGTAGTACCTAGTTACTTAATATTATAATAATTTTAAGAAGACGCTCAGAAATTAAGTGGCTACTGGAATTTTTTCTTTAAATTATATGCAATCAGTTACCAAGGAAGGTCTTGTGACATGTATGGCCGTGAGCTAGGCTGTCGTTACTCGTGCAGATACAATTGCAATGTAAATCCGACTATTTTACCTATTTTGCTAAGACGCGCACAATGCTGTTCTGTATGTTTTATAGCCAATGTTTATAATCATAGTAAAACAATAGTAGGCTTATATGTGCATATTTGACGCGATCAACTGGCTAATTAATATTAATATTAAATAAAATACCATTTAAGCATTCTGACACGAATACTATTTCCTATAATGATAAAAACAAAATCAGCCAAATTCATCGACGAATGAAAATTTGCGGTAACGATTTAAAAGATCTGTCAACAAACTTGGAAATGCGTGAAATAATAACGCGTAGAACCTAATAAGCGGATGAAAAGTGAGGCAAATCAAACTTAGCCTTAAATGGCTAAGTCGATCGTAAAAATGTAATTAAGTGTGCGTGTCGGCAGCCATTTATCGCATGCCGCTTACGCACACAAATTTACATTTGTTGCCTCAGTTTTTAATATGTATACGTATGAGATTTATCTTTCTATAGTCAGTGATCATTTATAATATAAATCGCATTCGTCACCGCCGTATACTCACGCCATGCACTCATTCTTAACAGGGAAAGCATGCATTCGCAGCTACGTAAAATTAAAATGCATTTTCACTATTTGGCGGGTATTTTAAATCTTGTTAAAACTTTGTTGCGCCGCTTCTACCCAGATATAACATTAAAGCCGGGCTTCCACAGGCAGCGGAGCGGGCTCCGTACGGACTCCGTTTAACTCGCAACGGTAAACTTCATAGAAGTTCTACCACCAACAAAGAGCCCAGTGGAGAAAACTGAACATGTAAAAATAGTTAATAACGAACTCATGCTTCATTTCTCTTTTGCAGTGGAAGGCAATTCTCAAAACTCTTTGTTAATGGAAGGTAAAACCTATTTTAGCTAGTTGGGGTCCGTTCCATCCCGCTATTACTTGCTCATTACACTTTCGCGTGGAAGCCGGGCGGCTTAAGAACCGGTGAAGGTTGGGGTTTTGGGGGTGCTGTCTTAAGTTAACGTCAAAAAGTACTCTATCTATTTTGAATAAATGCATTTTATATATTTTTTGTGACCAATAAAAAATGTTAAATGTAACATTAGCGAGTGGAGGAGAAGAAGGGGCGACTTCCACAACCGATCACGTGACTGATGTGCGATCCATCCTCTGGCACAACATGGCGCTGCGCATGACCCCCGCTGTGCAGCAAGTCGTGGAGTTCGCCAAGCGACTGCCCGGCTTCCATACGCTGCCACAGGATGACCAGCTGATACTCATCAAGGTAACATATTTAAGAAATAAGAGACAATAATCTGTTCATAATGCTTCATTTCAAATTGCCTAGTGCGAATTTCATCTTTTTGTCCTAAAAAAAGATACGTATATAAGACAAGTATACATCTACGTTAATTATACATCATGTAAAGCTTCATAAAAAACTATATGGAACAACTATTATAATACTTTAAATGAGTTCCGAACGAAACTTCACGTAGATATGTATTAAATAAGTATTTTGAAGCTTGCCGTGTGCTCGCCTAGATTTCCGAATTGCACTGCACTGTTACAACTTTCTGCCAAAACTTTTCCACGTTAAAATGTTCATCTAGTTTTGTTTTACTAACTTTTAACTAACTTTAACGGTTGGAAATAGTTTAGCACACCCTACACTAAAAATGTAGACACTAGATATATCTACCAATTATTTTTTAGGAAAATATTAATCTTATTCCTTGCACTTGCGATTGTTGAATGGTCCTTTGCGAACTGTACTCCGCGAATATTTCCTCATCAATAATCAATAATTCCCATGAATGCTGTGCTTGTACCAGTAATGATTGGACCCTGCCAGTGAGCATTATGTCCGCAGCTAGGATTCTTCGAGGTCTGGCTGACTCGCATCACCAGGCTGTCTTCCCCGGACTGCATCGTGTTCGACGATGGCGTTGCCTTTACGCACCAGCAGCTCGGTATTATTTATGATGTGAGTATTAAAAAACCAAGGTATTTCTCTCTTTTTTAGTTCACAATTGAATCAAAATATGTTGTGGATACTGAAAAGCTCCTTGAAAAATATCTTTTTCATCCCACCATCTCGGAAAGAGTATTTTTAATCTTCAATATCTGAGTGGAAAAGCCGTTTTTATTCTCTAGAGGATAAAGTAAATTGAATTTAGAACATCGTGTGCACTAAGTTTGTGAATTAAACGTTTTTTTTTTGCATTTAGTCATTTCCTCGCTGAGGTGGAATGAAAAGTTACGTGTTGCACTCGAGTGCAAAGATTTTTCACCTCGTGCTCTTTTGATTCCCTCGCTAACGCTCAGGATTCTAATTTTGAATCACTCGCTGCGCTCGTGATTCAATTTTAGAATCCTTCGCTTGCTCGGTCATCAAAATTGAACACGCGGTTAAAAAGCAACTTTGCACTCTTGTATAACAAATAACTATTAATGTGTGTTCAGTACTCAGCTTATTGCTTATACAGAGTGACTGTTAGAACGAGGGAATCGTTGAAGGAGGGTGTTCTACTCATCATTATGGACAACTTTTACTATGGGTCCGAAACTGAAATCGCGAAACTAAAATCAGCTGTTCCATACAAATAATTCAATATTAATTGATATTAATCGACTAAATGTATGGAACAGCAGATTTTTTTTTTTCGCGATTTCCTCTTTGGTCAAAGATAATGATGAGTACAATACCCTCCTTCAATGATTCCCTTGTTCTACGAGTCACCCTGTATACATGACATTTATATACACACAGTACCTAAGTCTTGGCGTACGGCAATATAAATAGGAGACAAGAACAATATTTAGTACCACCCATTGTAAGATTACCTACAGATAATAACATGATTTCTTTTATTTCGCTCCATATCCGACTCGAATTGACTGCGTGATTTAATAACAAAACAATACATAAGTGGCTCAAGTAAATAAGTGAAAACGCCAAAATGAGATGAGTTCTTTATGAGGTTAAAAATGGCTTCGTCGGGGGCTCTCAAACGCTACCAGGCTCGTTTGAAGAAGGAACTATTATATTTATTATAATTATGAAAATTTAACTATGTTATTTAGCTTCTGCATGGTTGCTATGTAAACTCTCTGACTAATAATATGTATAATGCAATGATAGGTAATAATTAATGATATCCGGGCAATCTATCTGAATATCTTTGCAACAGCTTTGAACATCCGATGCTAATAACTATAATACCTACAATAATATTGCTTTTAAGTAATACAACATGCTCATCTAGACAACATTATTATAATGCATCACGTCAATATAAATTAGTTCTTGAATAGGGATTCATTAAACTGCAGGTTAAAATTAAATGAAAGTCATAAAATAGAGATCCTTTTATGTTATGTCCGTCATCCTTTGAAATACATTTATTATGCGCTTTGCTGTCACGTATAGGGTCCCATAAAATATAAATAGTACTTTTTTATAACATGAGGCTCGGTTTGCAACTTAAATTCGCAAGAGTAGGTACCTAGTAATGAGTAATACTTGCGCATAAGTTACAATAGTTACCTACAATACAAAAATTAGAAAACCCACAATTGACAGGATTTTCATTTTAATTCTATTGTTTTTCCAGGTTCCATTCGCTACGGCCATGATGACGTATGCTTGGAATATCATAAAGATGAATGTCTCCGAGGAGGAGATGTCAGTATACACGAGCACGCTGCTGCTGTGTCCGCACCGCTGCGGCCTGAGCGACACAGAGCGCATCGGCAGCCTCCACCGCGCTCTGAACGACGCCCTTCAGAACAATGTTAGTACCAAGTAGATACATTATCGAAATGAATCCCAATCCTGTCATCAACTTCAACTATAATCAACACTACGAGCACAGAAACTTTCTCCATAGGCGTAACTTACACCATACTAACGAAGTACCTACTGTTTGTGGCAGATGCTAACCAGCGCCGACCGTCCTGAAGCAGTAGCTATTACCCGCGCTCGGTACGAGGCCTTCGCTGCCGCCAGGAACGAGGTCCGGCTCCTCGGGACCCGACACAACATTCTCCTCTCTTGGTGCCGTGATCACTGGCCCCGCCTTCAATTACCTGCACTTTTCTCCGAAATATTTGATATTCCGAAGTACGAGGAAAATCAGACAAGTGAAGCAGCAGCGGATGGCGCTGCGGCCGCGGCAATGGCAGCGTCGGCGACTGTGGCTGTTACAGCGGGACCGTCGACGTCATCGACACCGTCGACGTCAGGAGCACCAGCTCCTCAGACTTCTCAAGTCTCTCAACTAGGATAATTCAGAAGACTGCTGATGTTTAAAAAATACCGCCAAAAACTCTAGAGAATAAATTAAAAAATGTTGAAGACTTGAATACGAAGCAAATGGAAAAATATAAATACTAAGCCATCTTAAGTTAAAAAAATATAGAACACGAGCTAAGTAAGTTTAAAATAGGCAATAATACATTATTGAGAGTGAGTGCGTTAGTAAACTATTCTAAACGGCAGTGCATCTGGGGCGAAAGTGGCACAGACTTATTATCCGAAGATATGTACATGATAATGTATTGAAGCAGAATTCAACAGTTATGTCACAATACCCCACACTATGTTTACCTATGTAGGAGACTAGCTTCATAGCTTATTAAGGTCGTCGCTCTTTTATCGGATCAATTGCTGCGGCTTCCATTTCTCATATTAAGTTTATAATGGTACATCTAACTGGTATGGAGGTCGCTGATACAGTGACATAGGTTTCCTGTGACACTGGACCCGACTGACCATAGTACATGAATCCGCTGGTGAGCACACCCAAGTTCGATGAGGGCTGCGACCTTAGAATTTCAATCATAATAATATTAAGATATCTCTGTAAAAATCATTGTCGCAGATGGTCCAAATACACAACAGTAAAAACAAATATTGTATCAATACTAGTTATATCTGTCATCAAGAATGTAATAATCATAATCTTTGATAGTTACTTATGAATTTTAATAATTAGCTGTCCTATACCTAATCACCGTCGTAAGAAACAAATTTTGTATCGACACAAGAAATGCAGGATGTCCGGTAATTAATCGATAAGCCTGAAATGACGCTTAACAGAGCTTATGGCTGATAAAAAACATACGAAAATAATTTATCCCAAGTACTTAGTACCTACATATTTTTTTCAGTCTATTTTTTTGTTTTTCTTCTATGTACGTTTTTGTACACCACGATCATTGAATAAATTCCATCGGTATTTTGTTGTACTAAAAAGACTTATTTTTAAACCGCCGCCGCCGAGAGCTCTTCTATAAGCGTTTTCAGGCTTATCTGGAGACCTATATGCCATCAAGAATGAAACAATATAATCTTGTATAGGTACTATTAATATATACTTAGGTACTATTAGTCATCGTTTATTTATTTAAATTGTTCCATAATTGTTAGGTCCCCATAATATCTAGACATACACAAGTAAGTGAACAGATCATTGCATGAATTTATTGAAGTTTGTTACTTTAAGTTTAAGTTATTCGACTCGATATTTTGAGTGAATATATTTTGAGGTAATTTCTAAAGATATAATTTTATTAATTTGAACCGACTTCTAAAGGAGAAGGTATTATGCCACCCGATATGTTCATTTTCTTTTTTATTGTAGTGAAATGACGAAGTCATATAGAAATTGTAAGGTCTGAATTTCATTAGTCATTCTTCTTTTAGCTGTCTCTTTATTATTTTAGTGTAGGAACTGACTGGTAACGTATCTTTTAATATATGGTATGTATAGGTTGTAGACATATCTGTTAATAATAATATATTTTATGATACCTATCAAGTAGGTATATACTTTGTAAAGGTAAATTAATTTCGTGACTTCCGTTCCGCAACTTATTTTTTGTTTGAATTAAATGTCTCCATAATTTTGTGACATTATGTACTCGATAGAAAATTGGGGTCTCCCCACATTTATCGAGGCGGAGTCAGTTTAAGCCGAATGCGTGTCCCATAAAGTACGTCACACGTTAAGGGGGGAGGGGGGTCGATGAAGTGTGACATTATGTGACAAGGGGTGGGAGGGGTCCTAAGTTTCGTGGTGGAAATAAAGCTAATTTCGGAACTTCTGTTTTAATTTAATAATTTCTAGATGTAACTGCAAAATATGTGACGTCACACTAGGGAGGGGGGGTTTCACAAATGTGATCAACTGTGACAAGGACGGGGGAGGGGTAAAAAAATCACGAAATTAGTGTGACGTACTTTATGGGTGACCCAAGGATAGACCGGTTGTCAGACTTTTTGGGCTGGTGATTCCCGTAACGGACAGGTATGCGTATG
This sequence comes from Allophyes oxyacanthae, assembly GCA_932294325.1. NCBI lineage: Eukaryota > Metazoa > Arthropoda > Insecta > Lepidoptera > Noctuidae > Allophyes > Allophyes oxyacanthae. The sequence continues at coordinate 839,981 of OW028609.1, forward strand.
ACAGCCGGGACCAACTGCTAAACTTGTTTTGTGAAGCACAATTTGTCACACATCCAAGGACAGTACTTTAACATGAGTTTTCCGTGCCGTCTAACGTTCACGTTCACATGCAATATTTGTATGGGATTTTTTTCAGCGACTCTAGCGGTATAAATAGTGAACTAAAGTCACTATACAAATATTGCATGTGAACGTGAACGTTAGACGGCACGGAAAACTCATGGTAGAGGTACTGATCGCGGCAACCTCGCTGATCGACTGGTATGCGCGGTAGCTATGTAGCTATAAGTCCTTCTCGAAGGAAGTGTGTATCGATGTAATAAACATGCGTGTGATATGAACGTAACTGAAGGTGATAGATTTAATATAAGTGTCATCAGGGAAGGTGGCGGGTTTAAGAAACTTATAATTCCAACTACGTTCTCTTTTGTTGCAAAAAATAATATTTATTTAGTTAGGAATTTTGTAAAATCCCTAGGGAATCAATAGTTGAAAAGCCATTAGGAATTTTGCAAGATTGCCTAGGACATTATGCAGGTGTATTGTGTGATAGTTTTAAGTTTAATTTGGTAAAACTGAACCTGGAAGATGGGTTGTTTTTTTTTTTTTTCAAAATCTTTTTTTGTTTGGTTTGTTTTTATTAGTTTAGTAAAGCCGTTCGTTGTGTTTTTCTTTTGTTTTATAACTATTATTTAGGACATAAGCGATAGTGAGGTAGGTACCGGTAGGTACCTACTCACTTTTATTTTCTACGCAATAATTATTAGATATACGTTATGTACATAAATAAATAAAATTATTATTGCATATTCAAGTAGGTAGGCAACAAAGTTAATTTATATGAAATCAGGGTTGGAATAATAGTTTCTATAAAATAATTTTGCTCAACATAAGGTGATGGTTTTTCTAGTGGGTGTATCTTACTTTTTGTGGTTTATTGTGGGATTTCATATTTTCCGTGCAGATAGTTTAAACACGAGACAGTATTGTTAGCGACGGTGGTATAGGAAAGCCGTCAATCAGATTATTGTAGCAAATTAATGTAATGTCGGTGGGCGGCGCAGTTCTCCCACTGATGTCAAGCATTTAAATAAAGGTTCTAGATACACCCAACACTTTGTTTGACAGACTGCATACCGATAAATACGTAATATAAATATTTTCTTTAAGTAGGTAAATAGCAGTGGCGAAGAGTCCGCATACAACGCGATTCCCACCGGCTTCCCTTTAGGAATTGTTTAGTGCATAGACCAACGTAATATTATATTATTTACTCATCCAACTGACAAAAAAAGGCTTGTTATTTAGTTAGGTCGAGCTCTTCCAGACATGACTATATATAGATTACAAGAGACGGTATGGATTTTTGTCTTGCAGCATTAATTGCAGCAATTTTTAGAGGGCATACCTATTTGTGCCGGCTCCCCCTTTTAAAACTGTCACCCTTCGCCACTGGTAAATAGTTATATTGCGATTGCATTTACTCAGCATTTGCACCTTTGAGGTTCTTGGTAGAATTAAAATCATTTTATTAGAATAGATGTATATTTTGTACTTCGTGGTAACGATAAAATAAGTAGGTACCTACATTATAAATTTGGACAAATTGTGTAAATTCTTTGTTAATTTTCTAGTTTAGAATATAGAGAGAATGACTTGAAATATTTTGCTAGTACTTGATTGGTCTCAGAGACTATTAGGGTTATGTGCTTGCTCGATTTGGTCGGCTCTACCGTATCTTCGGGTAAACAAGTTATTGTAAAGAATGACAAAATGCGATGTTCTCCTGTTATATTTAATCAAATAGAAACTAAGACTGTCTGAAACTTATCAAGTAGAGGTGAAAATAATGTAAATCTAATTTTATTTAATGTATTTTACTTAAGTTTTGCTTCTATGTTATTTTTACAGCATACATTGCGCTCTACAAATAAACGATCTCATAAAATCAAAACTGCAGTATATATGTAGAGACAGGATTTTGCTTTAGGCCTATGAGCTCGACTATAGGTGACTATGTCGGTAGTCAGAAAAAACCTGCCAAGTGCGAGTCGGACTCGCGCACTAAGGTTTCCGTACCATTATCTTTATAAAGGGCAAAAAAATCACGTTTGTTGTATGGGAGCCCCCTTAAATATTTATTTTATTCTGTTTTTAGTACCTATTTTTTGTTATAGCGGCAACAGAAATACATTATCTGTGAAAATTTCAGTTCATGTGATACAGCCTGGTGACAGACGGACAGACAGACAGACAGACGGACGGACAGCGGAGTCTTAGTAATAGGGCCCCATTTTACCCTTTGGGTACGGAACCCTAAAAAATGATATTTTTTAAACGGTCAATATCTCGCAGACTGTAATAAAAATTCACTTTGGAACTTGGCGCCATGGACCTATGCCTATTCTCGAGCACATGGCCTTACACTATGCATAATATAAATATTGAAACTTGTGTTATTGTATATAAGATTGATTTTAATATTTGGCTGTTATACTATAGACCTACTTTTTAAAAGCATTTGCGTAGGTACAATAGCTTTATTGAGTTCACTACTACTTTATGAAGTTTACTATGGATATAAACAATGTAAAATAAATATATGATCAAACAATAGTTTCATTTCTAACTACACTTGTTGTGAAATCTGTACCTATACTTAATCTATAAGTATAGGTATTTAATACGTGAAGGGAAAACTTTGTACCTACCCCTTTTCAAGCATATTGCGCGCACGGAGGTGTGTAAGATTTAGCATAGTTAAAGTTTATATGGAGGAGTGCAGAATGCAGAAATTTCTACGTAGGTATAATACCACTAGTTATTAAATTCGCCTGCAGGAATCTCATAACACTGTTGAGTAGATAGGTACTCACAGCCAAGTCAGTTATAAGTAGCTGTTCCATTGTATCTGACGCCAACTAGGTACCTATATAACCTAACAGAAGAAAAATGAACCAAACCCCGTTAAAATTCAATTTGAATGTAAACGGAACTTTCATCAACGGAATTAATTTTGCTCACAGTTTCGATAAATCAGAGAAATGTGGAACCGTATGCGAAATTTTAAAACTTCAAATATAGATACCATGAACTGCAGAAAGTGGTTTTATTTTGGCACACCATTGTGCCGGAAACTGATAAAATATCTGGTTTTATTTTTCCATTCTGTTACCTTATACGACCACTCTGTTACGATACAAATTTTGCTGAGCCAAAGGTAAAAGGTAGCCTGAAATGTTTCGGTCTATTTGGACACCTCAGCTGTTCCTATCGCAACAAATAAAATGGTAATGAAGTATGAACCTACATAGAATATAATTATTATGACACCAAAATCTGCAGGTCTTGTAAAATACGTATATCTTGATAGTCTATAATGTTCATAGCTACACCACAGAAAGACAGCACCTTGGCGGCGCAGTAAAAATTGGATTGCCTATGGTAAATTCTATAAAAATAATTAACAAAATGCCTGACAGCAATAAATTAAATGTAGAATTGCAATTACCTAAGCGCTCTTACTCTCTCCTTCACTTTAACTGTGTTGTGCCCAATATAGGGTCCATAATTGATACCAAAGTTAGTTGACTAGCTAGGCAGATAGATAAGATGTTTATTGCATAAGCTACGGTAGCTTATGCAATAAACATCGATGGCAATAAAGAATTAAGTAGGTAGGTAGGTACCTATTGAGTATAATCGGCATGTGACTACGGGAACAATGTTCTGAATGAAATGAAATTTTCGTTGTCGTTATCCCATAAAGTTATTACTAGTAATAATAACTTTATGCGTTATCCATGCACGTAAAAATGACCACTAAGGCCTATCCATAGAAATAATAAGTAGGGTTCCCCTAGCCTATCAAATACAATAAGGTCGTTTTTTGCATACTTCAATTATCCGTATCAGTGGGTCGGTTCCGTAAAGAGTACACGCCACTTTATATCCTTTGAGTCAAATGATACAAATGCAATGACTATAGAATCCTCTAAATGAAATTGATGAAACATTATCAGTATTTCGGACATAGACGTAGGATTTCGCTTACGCTCCGTTTCAGATCATTTCAGTGAGCCAGATGCAAATGTTCCAAGGATAATAAAAGACTAACAATCAAAGTTCATATCGCTTTAATGCTTACATCGTATTGCCACTTTCTTAAATCACATGGAAGAAACAATAAAAGTATTAAACAAAATACTTTAAAAACTTACAATTTAAATTAAATAATTCATAATTATTTTTCATTATCATCATTTCAAACAACAACAACAAAGCGAATAGCTATGATTTACTTGAACGCGGGCGGACCCGCCACGAACCTACATTGCTTATAAATCACAATAATTAAACAACATTTTTGATAAAACATGTGCTGTATACATTTCGATTTGATACTCTATCAGAATTTTGTCAAATTTTTATCATCAGAGAGATAACCACGCTTAGTATACTAGAAATATTTTAGTTAATTTGATTTTACAGCTACACGTATTGATTGCATTTATGACTACGTACTGCGTAAGGTAATTAAGCGTGTTGCGTCAGTCGTATCATATTATAATTTCTAGCATACAACGCGTGGCAATATCATTAGTTTTCACTAATACATTGTATGTATCAACAAAATTAAATTTATTGACGGAAAAATATGTAACATCACATTTTTGCACAATATTTGTATGAAAGAGAACGCAGTTCTTCGGCTTACATCAAATTACTCATAAATAAAGACGATTTGATATCATTGTCGAGAATATATAGAATGTAAATAATAATAGTTATTATCATAATGATTCATCAATAAATTATGATGTGGTCACTTATCGCAATATAAATACATGGACATAGCTTCATTTAGCTTAATTTGTGAACCGACTGCGCTCTCAGCTCTCAAATGTGTATGTCAAACGAGAAAATTAAAAATAATTAAATTAAATTAATATTAATAATGAATTATTGACAAAAACGAAATAATTGAACTAAATTTAATGGAGTTAAGACTACATCACTAATGGGCTATTCGTGTGAACGGTGCGCACTGTATCTTTACAACCAAGTCTCTGACACTCGCTTACATATAGCCTCTATGCATGTGACAAATATTAATACATTTAAGTAAATTATAATGTGCTAAACACGAATGTACGTAAGCATAATGAACCGAAAAGTAATTGACAGATTTTTTTTGGCAATTGTGAGCAACTCTCCTAGAACACGAGATGTGGAACATAACTGTGCTATCCTACTCCAAAGCATCAATTACATTGATGTTAGGTATTGCTTAGTTCCATACAGTGTCTGGCAATGTTTCGGCGTCGTCGTAACTGTTACTTTACATCAATATCCATAGATACATTAGTTAACTTAGTCGACAACATAAAGTTGTTGGTATCGATATGGCGCCATGTGTCGCGCCCGTTCGAACAGCCCGCATCAACTGTCACTCTACGCACTCTCACTACGGAGAACAGCCCTGCCATCTATATATTGTTCTATATAACGCAAGTCCGGCGGCACGAGCCCCCAGTGCTACTAAGCGATGTCCCAGAGCGTTCTCCGCAGCCAATGTGTTTAACTAAATTAACATAATTTTAGTTTTAGACACATTGAATCGAAAATAATACATAAATTGCTAAAATTAAAATTATACAACACCAAACTTGTCATATTAGTACTATGCTAAGCACAAGGCTAACCGATTAAGTCAGGCATACATTGCAAAATCCATCAGAACATTGTAGCTCGGAGAGAAGTATCCTCCACTCTGCTCTGGATTTGTCCCTTTGGTTCTTTGATTGCCTTGTATGCAACTGGCATTTTAATAAACATAGCAAATTCTTAGTAATAAACGGTCTCTTCACAGAAATCTGGTAGATCATAGTTTGAGACGGACAAGTCCGAGAGAGCGAGTTCATTCCCCAGAAACCATAACTAAGCACAAGGCGACAATAGTTCGCTACACACGTACACGTACGATACCTCGTCATGAGTTGTCTCATAACATTCATAAAGTAGAACTAGATATCGCAATGTACGTAGCCAGCAGACCAGCCAGATACGTCGGTTGTACAAAGTAGTACAAACAACGTCAAAACGTGCAACTAAAATGTACTATTTTATAATCTATAAAAAAGAGAATTTGTCAGTTTGTACAAGTTAATATTACGTAATGAGAATTATAATGTGATTCCTATGTTAGTGCAAAAATATTATAGGATATTTATTTTCAGTTTCATTTATTTTCTTATTACTATTAGTGTGAACTATAGTTGTGGGTTCACGCAGTCTTGCATGAGAACAGAACGCGACATGTCACTGTACACGGGAATTTATTAATGGTTTTAAACAGACACAAAAATACACCTATTCTTATATACTCTATTTCCGGTACCAGTAGTCGCTGTTGGCTGAGACATGAACCTTACGGAAGCAGCTGTCGTTACTATGCTAGGTCTACGAGAACAGCGCGCTTCCACAGAATCCTCTAACTTACGTATATTAGCGATGTCTTACATTAATTAACGTCGCTTTTTTGGCAATGTGTTATCGTTACAAGCTGTGTGCTGCATGGTTTTGCAGTCTAACTGCAAGTTCCACACATTGGGTACAATGCTAAGACTAATGTTTTAAAACGCTCTCTTATTTATAAGGGGTCATTCTTAAAGTACGTCACACTAACTTCGTGATTTTTTTACCCCTCCCCCGTCCTTGTCACAGTTGATCACATTTGTAAGACCCCTCCCTCCGTAGTGTGACGTCACATATTTTGCAATTTTACATCTAGAAATTATTGAATTAAAACAGCAGTTCCGAAATTAGCTTTATTTCCATTTAAATTATTATTTAATTTGATTTTGAAATGTGACGTCACGAAACTCCCACCCCTTGTCACAAAATGTCACACTTTGTACCACGTTGACGTACTTTATGGATGGTCCCTAACCAATCGATTAATAAATAAGTCGACACTTCACGTGTTATTGCTGACCAGCTAGGGTAACATGCGCGCCGCGACAGAAGCTTGTCGTCACGACAAGGCGAGTAATGCCTCTAAAAACCTGTTTCCACACGAGGTAATCCGACGACAAAGTTATGTCGCGGCGCTCATGTTAACCCGGTTGACATGGTAAAAAGATTATTTCTGGGTCGAAGCAGAAGTCCCGACGCTTTATATTAAATTACATCATATAAAATAATAGCGTCTATAACCAACCTACAGTTCTCCTCAGTTGTGAAATCATTGCATCATTGAGGTCATTGTGTGGAACTCTAAATTGACAAAGTGAAGTAGAGGAGATATCATACTAATTATAAATTATGAACACTACTGAAACAATATGACTCTCCTCTTAGAGTGATGAAAGTTTGCAAGTTATAAGTTTCGGTTACTACGTGACGCTGGTATTCAGTGCTAAGTCATACGTGTGTTGAGATCTACGCGAGGAAAAATACACATCCATCTAGTCGGTGAAATTGTATTATAATTGTATCTTTGTATATGTAAGTATTTCGTGTATATAATTATTTAAAATTTATATGTATATTGTTGTATGTATAGTCAAATTACTATAAGAAAATGGAAGCAACTCGTTCGCACTTTGTCAGCGATTCGTCAAGAATCGCTTATAAATGATAGACTTCATCTAAATTTCTATAATATGATAATGCATTATTAAAAATCTATTTAACCATTCAATGTTTTCTAAAGAGATAGGTTTTACTATACGTCAGTAAAATGTGTCTGATACGTTTCTTCATACAAACTAAAATCAACTGCTTGCTGTAAGTATAAAGGAGTTACATCAGGAACACCTCCCTCTCGCGGAAAAATCTATTTTTGCTTGTATCATCAATTTATATTCATAAGAATGGTCGCAAGTTAATAGCAAAGACGCGAAGGCATCAAACTAGAACTCACATTATTTGTCTGTTATTTTGTTTACGTGCTAATTTGGATCACTTTGAAGCACGTTGAGATAATGCCCGAAGGTTCAAGGATAAAAACCAAAAGCCATTACAAAGGTCATGAGGCTGCATTTATTTTTAATTTATTTATTTATATGTGGCATCATACTGGAATACGGTAAATATATTCATATTTTTGGTAAAATACACTTCAATATAATATAGTAACATAATTTTGGACGGAATTCTATTGCGAATAAATTGAACGCGGCCTTTAAAATATAATATACCTTTCAATACACTGTTATTTGTATCAAATATAAATAAATATTCACATATCACTATTGGGTAATAGAGAGAGGCAAGCATTCCTGATTAAGTGAGGAAAATGATCGAGAAATATAATGTAGCTATATCGACGGAGTCATTTACAGAAGTGTGTATAAAATAAATAGAGAGTAGACATAAAAATATAATTATTATTTTTGAGGACATTGGTAGTATATTCAATAACAATTGAGAAGGTAAGTGACCAGAATAGCATTGGGTTTTAGATCCACCGTTGCTTAGAAGGGACATGTATGTAATTCATTGTTAGGTTTTTATTTTTAATCATACTATTACATTTTGTTATCAATATCTGTTTATATTAATAAGATCATGGCTGTTAACTTTTAAACAACAGTATATGCGCTTTGAATGTTTTAGATTACCGAAGCAGTGCACATGCGTGCACATGCGTGCACATGTATCATTTATTCAGGAGGAATTTGCAGACAGTTAGAAGTTAAGCCAAATTAATAGTGGAAAAGTGCCAGAAGAAGATTTGTTATAGGGATCCTTTTATAGTAATAAAAAAATAGATTTAATCCGTCACCAACTATAACATCGACAGCTTCGCAAATATAGCGCGGCCATCTTGAATCAACCATAATAAGTAGTCATAAATAAAACATATTAAACAACACTATACACCACAAAACATTCGTCCGAACACTAACTGAACTAAAAATCCACGTTAACGTGGTCACATGTCCTACTGAATTCCTCGAAATTATGATACACAACTATTTGATATCCATCTTTGATCTTGAAATTATATCATAGTCGTCTCAGAAACGATAATAATTGGCGATATCGTATAAATAACGCTATAACCCGCTATAATGTTAAAATAAGTTTTAGGTGTAATATAGCAGTTCATTTATCTGTCCACAATCTCTAAAAATTTAGTCCTTTCGAGGTATTTGGCAATATGGTGCAGTCTTAAAAGCCTTTAAGGGTTCAGGTTACTATCCTGAAGAGGTGAGATGATTGGCCACTTGCTAGACAATTTTAGAAGGAAAATCTATTAAACTGGTTAATTTCAACATTTCGCACATAAATCGATCTCATCGTGTAATCGATGTTTATCCCGACACTCATAAGGTTGTGCTCGTAATAAGAGGTGCTCAACATCCACGCAGTACGGCTTGGTCGATCGGTAACACATTCACGCCTAATATATTACAAAGGGACACAGTTCATCGATATTAATAAACAATTAATTTATCATATCGATAATGACGTGCTAATTAAACTGAGGATACTAATATATCTATCAATTTGTGATCGAGAAAGACAATCATGAGGAAATATTAGGGAAAGATGTAGCTAAATAAGTTTGTTAACTGTTTGAGGTGGCTTCCACATTGAACACAAGTAGAGCACTTTTGTTAAACGTATCCTTTTCACATATTATTATTTGGTTTATTTAATACTATAACTTTAAAAATATCAATATCCAATGTCAGTCTAGATCTACGCTCTGTACAAATGTAACAACAAAATAATTTAGACGTAGCTATAAGTATGAGTGTGGTAAAATAAAAAATATATATTACGTTGGAGCTGAAGAGAAGCAGTTTTAGAGCAAATTTAAGAGGAAACTACAATGCATTGGGTGATTCGTGTGATATGCAAATGGAAATTTCGATTTTAAGAATATAATATGATTGATAAAGATGGTTTGGTAGCAATATATACAATTAAAATAATAGAACTGTGATTGAGCGAGACCAAAAATATGGGTAGATAGCATAGTCTTATTGTGCATACATAATGCTGAAGATAAAAATAAATGATTTATCGAACATATTATGACCGTGTCGCGAAGCAATCTCGTTTAACCGAATTTCCATTTGTCAATCATGATAAAATGACTTCATCTTTTAAGTATTCCATATAGCATTGATGGTGGTTTTAGTAAGCAGTAGAGGGTCGCAAGAATAGTTCATCGTCATACACCAGCTCATTTACAGTGTACATACTATGACAATCAGATACCATTATAGTTTATGATTGTCATCAGTTAATATTGCAAACCGCTTTCAGACTAAAGTGTCGCTTAATACATGCAGAGGTAGGCACAAACAGAGGTAGGCACACGAGACTTATAGCATTAATTTTACGAAATAATCGCACTTTTTATTGCAATATAGTAATAGAACCAGAAAGCCATAGGACAGTTCTACCTAGCGACGATGCTTGTGATCTGCTTAGGGAGATGTTCAGAGCCTAATTTCGGGAATCTTATAGTAGAAGAAATTCTAGATCTACCGACTAATCTCCCTTCGTTTTAAACGAGCCAAGAACTCAACTACGTTTCTCTAGTTCGAGATCACCCTAGCGTCTACGCATATCATACGTATGATAAAGTTAGTATTAAATAGTAGATGTAAGATGTGAATGTAAGGGGTCATCCATAAAGTACGTCATACTGATTTCGTGATTTTTTTACCCGTCCCCCGTCCTTGTCACAGTTGATCACATTTGTGAGACCCTCCCACCCTAGTGTGACGTCACATATTTGGCAATTTTACATTTAGAAATTATTAAATTAAAACAGCAGTTCCGAAATTAGTTTTATTTCCATTAAAATTATTTTTTAATATGATTTTGAAATGTGACGTCACGAAACTTAGGACCCCTCCCTCCCTTATCACATAATGTCACACTTCGTTGACCCCTTCCCCCCCCCCCCCCTCAACGTGCGACGTACTTTATGGATGGCCCCTAAGAGTCCGATAGGAGCCTGTGGCTATCCAGCGCTGCTATCGACCGCCTTATCGTCTATATTGCTTGGCGAGGCTAGGTAGCGTAGGGCTGGAGCAGTTTAGCCTGAAAGCAGTGTGGGTGGGGAGCGGGTTCACTTCTTGGTGGGCGTCCCGCGCTGGGTGAGCCCCTCGAACCGCTTGAACGTGTAGTTGATGAACACCCAGTCTTTGTACGCCACCTCGCCGTCTTGTGGTATCGGCGCTGATGCTGCAACAACGTACGCAATGTTCATAATAGTTACGGTTGGTCGGTAAACGTGGGTAACGGTTAGTATGAATTTAATTTAGGTTTAAAGAATCTTTATTCTCAAAAGAACATTACAGTGCACTTAAATGAGAAAAATACATTTAATTAAATTATATACATTGTCGTCTAATGACGAAGCATGCAGAATTTCAGAGCTAGGCAAACAATAGTTGAGTTAATTTGTTATTACAATACATAAGCAGTTTTGTTGCAAAGATACTGAATCAAAAAACGTTAGATGTAAAATTAACCTATTTGTTTAATTCTTGTAATTAAACAAATAGGTTAATTTTATGGGAGACCGTTTCACATAAAGAACCATGCTTCAAAGAGCACTTGGTGCCGTTGTGTTACGAATACCATAACAGTCTTTATGGGCAGTCAGTCCTCAAAGGTCTGGTCTACCTTCAGGATTGCAGTACTCTGTATCACTGAGGTCAACTGTTGCTACGTGAAAAATACTGATCCATCGCATTCAGTAGGACTGAAATTTGACGTCAACGTAAGAAACGGCTAAGCTGGCAAACAATTTAAATTGTATTATAGTTATATCTAAAAAATTACCACTATAATTTTATTCTGTACAAGTTTTATTACGGGACCAACACTGGAAAAGTAAAATAAAATAAATAGTTCCACATTAGTACTAGACTCACGTATTTCGAGCTTGACGTCTGGGAAGTCGTCGAAGTTGGAGGTGTCGTCTATCGAGCGCACCTCCACGGAGATGGCGGCGGGGCGCTCGCGCACGTGGCTCCAGTCCACGCCGCGGAAGAACGACACCGACTTCACGTCCTCGATGCCGCGCTGGGAACCCAGTCTGGAAGGGAGCATTTTTTTATTTTATTTTTTGGATATTTACTGCGTTCAATCCTTGAACTATAAGCAAATTTGTTGCTATGTATTGGTGGTGCAGAGTGTTTCTCCAGCGAGAACTCTTTATTATGCATTACTCCACATGCCCTAGTTGCTTAGGTCCATTACAGCCAACCTTTTTAGCCGCCTTATGTGATCAGGCTTAGTACATATTTTTAACTACATAGCATAGCATAACACGGATCAACCAAATTGAAACAATTCCTTTGAAAAGCATTGAACATTGCACATTGAACGACTTTACCTATACGTGATACGAAATCATTTAAATTTATTTAGATGTGTCAATGCCTTTGAAGCAATCAAATTGAAAGCAATATAGAAACCATGTAATATCAGCTTTAATCCCCCACAAAGGTTTGGCAGAGGTGTACTGTACACCTACATTTTTCCGATGCTGTGAGTCCCATGTTATTGAGGCAAACTTAATAGCTATCTATCGATCACAATTTTGAACTCTGGGGCCTACTGAGAATTAAAATTGTTTGTTCCTTTCACACCCAGTTTCTCATGGGCTGATCAAATTTATCCAGCCGTCAAATCTCATGTAAAGCGATATGACATGTTAATATAAAATATATTTTTATAACTGTTTATTTATTTAAACTCTCGCACTTATTAATATTCAGAATCTAGTTATGATGATCCCAAGTGTTCCATACCGTCTAAGGGCCATAATACACTAGCTACTTTTTGAAGCAGAATTGCGCGTTTTCGGGTTCGTTGTTTACTTTTTGTAAGCAAAAGGCACCCGAAGAACGCGAAATCGCGCGAATTTGCTGCAAAAAATAGCTAGTGTGTTAGTGCTTACACAGATTCCGCTAGTTCCTTCTCCGTTCCCTCCCTTTTTCCTAACACCATCCTAAAAGGTCGGCAACGCATCGGTGACTCCTCTGGTGTTGCCGATGTTCATGGGCGGCGGTGATCACTTACCATCAGGTTAACAGGATGATAGTTAAAAAGAAGCAGTTTATAGTGTGTTTCGTTGTTACCTGCGGTCAGGCTCCGAACAAAAGCGCAGGATGGTCTCCCGCGCCTCCTCGCTGATGGGGATCTCCGGGGGGAAGGTGAGGGATTCCCGCCAGGACATCACTTTCCTGTACGTCTCCTGCGGCGACTCCGAACAGAACGGCGGGTACCCGATCAACATCTCGTACCTGCAAATGTTCAGGAGCTGATTGAGTTAAGCGCTAAGCACTTTGAGTTTAGAAACATTATTTTTATTCACCCACGAATTAAGGTACGCCTTATTTTAATACTTGCATAATGTATAAGTACACATGAACTAAGTGTCTTCGCCTTAACAGAGACAATAAGAGAAGTGCTATTGGACACAATCTTAGTATAATTTAATTTCATAGTTTAAGTTATAATTAAATTACTTATTAGGCTAATTACAAGGCTAGATTGTAATAAGATTTGGGTGTAACCCTAGGATCAGGAAAAAAAGATGTATAAGTGCTCTTTGTATAAGGCCAAAAATGCTTATACTAGTATGTTTATCATATGGGGAGGTATGTACAGCATGTACTGTATTATTATTCTCTACGTCAATGCCCAATATCGAATAATTAAGCAAACATCGCTGGAGCTGGAAATAGCGCAAACTGCTTAAAATACTGATAACTATGTCTATTATTTCTTTAAAAACCACAATAGCACATATCTATCTTTAATTTAAAATTCGCAATGAAATGACGTAAGTTTCACGTTGCTAGCTGAATGTAGTATTTTATATGCCATGGCTGACCACGTCTTTAGTATCTCCCCTTCCCAAGCATGTTGTCAGATTTACAATATACTTAAAATAACAAACCGCACGCGTAAGCAAACGAATCATTACTTTTTCCGTGCAATAATAATGTCGAGTAAGACATTATAAAAAAAACTTTTGGCTCTCGGGCTTTCGCAGCCCTCAAGTAACCAGTTTATTTCAACGAGATGCTACTCCATGCTCCGAAGTATACACACGAGATCAATGAAGTGGTAAGGGCCCATCCACGCTCTATACTTTTAGCAGCAGAACCGCGCGATTTCGCGTTCGTTATTCACTTTTTTAAGCAAAAGGCAGCCAACGACCGCGAACAATGCTTATAAACACGGATTCGAACCGCCTGCATCAGGGCTCAGCATATTATTAGGAAAATATTTCGCTTAAATCTCGCGCAATTGGCGTTACTAAATAATTTTTGGCTTAAATAGGACTATACTCCGTTCGAAATAACATTAGAAATTTAAATAACATCATTTACACTTTATTCAACCGATTTTGACTTCTATTACGTTGGTGACATGACAAATTACAGCTGCAGTAAACATTTGTTATCGTAAATACGTTTTTGCTTTTAATGCTATCCTTATGCGTACGGAATAGAAGTCAAAATCGGTTGAATACACTGTAAAAGGGTTTGTTAAACGTGTCTAATCTTATTTCAAACGGAGTATAGTAGTCGCCCAGTGGTCCAAATTCGAACATAATATTACAAATAAATATGAACTCTCTGCACTCCTTCTCCATATTATATACTTTAACTATGCCAAATCTCACACGCCTCCGTGCGAGCAATATTCTTAAAAAGAGTTACAAAGTTTCTCTTCACGTATTAATATATAGATTACGCCTTAACTATTTTTTTGATATAGAAACGGTCCCAGAATGTTCAGTGACATCTATGGAGTGTTAGATCAGCAAATAAATATTTTTTTGTGAATTTCCTGATTGACTCGTGTTTTTGTACAAAGACGGGTTAATTATTAGACAATATAATGATTGTCAACTTGTTTTTAAGTGAGGTATCAAATAGTTATATGTTATACAAGAGTGCAAAGTTGCTTTTTAACCGCGTGTTCAATTTTGATGACCGAGCAAGCGAAGGATTCTAAAATTGAATCATGAGCGCAGCGAGTGATTCAAAATTAGAATCCTGAGCGTTAGCGAGGGAATCAAAAGAGCACGAGGTGAAAAATCTTTGCACTCGAGTGCAACACGTAACTTTTCATTCCACCTCAGCGAGGAAATGACTAAATGCAAAAAAAAAACGTTTAATTCACAAACTTAGTGCACACGATGTTCTAAATTCAATTTACTTTATCCTCTAGAGAATAAAAACGGCTTTCACAAACTTAGTGCACACGATGTTCTAAATTCAATTTACTTTATCCTCTAGAGAATAAAAACGGCTTTTCCACTCAGATATTGAAGATTAAAAATACTCTTTCCGAGATGGTGGGATGAAAAATATATTTCTTTATGCTAAAGCACAGCGATACTAAAATCACGAATCCGCGAATGCGCGAACCGTGTCGTCAAAAACAGTTCTATAATGACATATCTGTCTTTCTCACCATCCTCCGAACTGGTTGTTAAACTTAGTTCGTCCAATGTGCAGTTTCATTCACTGCCCCAGAATTTAACACAAATACTATAGTATGACCGCGAGCGCTGTACCGACACACGCCATACGCACATGAGATAAAAAAAATCATGTGCGTATGGCTACGCATTTCGGTGCAAATAACGCATGTTACCAACGCGAAAGTCGTAGAAGGCGACATGATAGAGTAGAGCGAGCTGCTTCCCTCTCGCGTCTCGCCACGCAACTACTTGAGCGGTACAGCGCTCGCGGTCACACTATACACAGTATACAAACTCAGCAGTCAGTGGCGTGCACTCCATAGAGACAAAATACACTACCTACCCTAATCAATTAAGTATTAAGTATAACACAACAGTTAATATGTCTGTAATATCAGTTAATTGAAGTCTTAGGGTGAGGTGGCCACCCACAAACATCATTTAACTTGACAATACAAGACTAAATTGTTTTTGCCTACCCTGTAAGAAATGTCAGCAGTGTTGTCCCGAAGCCAACGTACGCAACAGCAATTAAAATAATAAACATACAGTAACACAGTAAAAACTAAATCATGAATATACATGTAATAAGTTTACAACTTATGACTAATGCACGCAAGCACTCAAGTTGGTTCAAAGCAGTTGGAAATACAACGGAAGGCGTAATTTTATCATAACTTGAATTAACTTGGGCGAAAATTTTAACAAAGAGCAAATATGATTGTCAATGTAAAGGCTTCCAATTGCATAAATAATAGACAGTACGCAACAGCAAGACAATTTTCTTATTGTGATAAGAAAGGCGAGTCAACTCTTCTCTCTCTGTCTTATATAGTGGATTGTATAAACAAAGATATACATAAACTATATTATAGTACGTCACAACTAAGAAGTCGCTTCGGCAAATTTCGTAAAGCCATCATTCCGATCACCTAGCTAATCACAATGCACGCTCGTAATCGGAATCGACTTAATTTTGACACTACAACAGTGTTCATTGCGTTGCTCCAATTGTCGTTCAGTATCATTTTTAAAGCATACTGCGCAATGTACTTTGTTGAACTGTCAAAATTGAATCGATTCCGATTTCGAGTGTGCAACGTGATTACCCTGCAGTTCCGAACTGCCCGCGTCTTCAAGACCACGAATGTTTATTAGTATTGCACTAAAACACGTTACTTACACTGATGCAATAAGTTGTACAATTATTTAAACGAGCGACGGCCATTGGTTGTTCGATCAGGTACATCGATGTTACTTCGTAGTTGTGTCGTACTGTACAGTACTAACAGTCGGAGGTCCCATCGGTAAGTTTCGATAAACCGAAGTGCCTAATAAAATGGTCTTACACCCAGTTTGTCAAAGGCTGATCAAAGTTAACCAGCCGTCAAATGTCATGTCAAGTGATATTATTGAATTGATTGTTGATGTTGGTCAACCAATCACAACAGTTAACATGAGATTTAATATGATCATACATTTGAACAGACTTTCAGAAATCGGGGGTTAGTTGTGTGTGTATGTATACAGCAATGTTTTTCATTGCTTGACTATGACATACGTGTATCAGGATCTGTGACATCTAATATTACTGTCGTATTCGTTACGACAACGCATAGAAAAGTTCGGGAGAAGTGATTCAAATGTTCATCGTTTCTTTACATAAATTGCCGATGGAACTTCAGACTGTGTACTTAGTCTGTCTGATACTAACATAATAACGCCGAGACTCCACCAGTCAGCCTGCGGGCCGTATCCCGTCTGCAGAAAGACCTCGGGGGCAATGTAGTCAGGCGTTCCGACCGTTGAGTACGCGAGCGCCCGTCTGTTCCGTTTCCACGACTCCGCGCGACGCTTCGAGTCCATCGCGGACGAGGACGTCGATACTGCATACGAGAAATTGAAGTGTAGAGCTTAAATAAAAAGGTAATAAACACTTAATTATTATTCTACATCGTTCCATCTCCTTCTGCCCATCACGCGTCATCTTAGCCACTGCTTCAGTAAACTTTGATAACTAAGCAAAATTACACTTGTAAGAGCAACAGCATACTCGATACTTTTAGCATTAGCGACTAGCGATTTTGCGATTGAATCGCATTTTGGCGACTGCTGCGTTCGATGGCGGTATCAAAATCTCGCGTTCTTACGACTGCATCGATGCTGCATCGCGTTTTCACGATGAGGTGAAGCGAAAGGCAGAGCGGGCGGGGTGGTAGCACGCGCTCGCGTGACTAGAATCCGAATGTGTGCGGAGTAAGGTTCAGTCGCTGTATCAAGCTTCCGATAAGCTATTAAACCGCTGATCGCTGATATTAAAGTGAGCGGGGTTTATAACTCAGTCGCTGTATCAAGCATCCGAAAAGCGACTAAATCGCTTAGTTGCTGCTAAAAGTATCGAGTGCGCTAAGGCCCTACAAAAACTTAGAAAAGCATGAGAAGATTGACAGTACAACAAATAATATCAAAATGAAGCATGCATACACTCTGAACTATAAATAAATAGCAATATGGAATCTAAAGATTTTAAAGTGCACTTCAACTGACTCCCATAACATTTGGGGCCCAGATCATGAAGTAGCGGTGCTATTCTGTAAGAACTCACTTCTGAATCCGCTGTGAAATTGCACTTGCTGTGAGATTACAATACATCAAATATTCAATGATCGACAAAGCCTTTTACTCAAAAGTAGAGCGATGCGAATCGATATTCGGGTTTTTTACAAAATAGCACTACAGACAAAACGCGTAGCATTATAATATAGGAGACCTGAATCCCAGTGACAAAATTACTAGGCTGAATAAACTGACAAGATTGTAATATGTACTTACTGAAGTCAGAAGGCGTGGCTCGCGACAGATCCCTGTAGAAGTCGGTTCGGTGGCTTTTCTTGAGGCCGGTACAGAGCCCGAAGTCGCTCAGCTTGATGTGGCCGCGCGCGTCTAGGAGCAGGTTGTCCGGCTTTATGTCTCTGAGGAAATAAACTTCATTGGTAAGTAAATGCCATCTGCAAAATATATTACGATAGAATAGGACATTGGGCTCCATGGAAACAGCCTTTACAAGTGAGGATAACTGAGTACGGGCAACCTAAGAAGTGAGACCTGCAAAGCTCACATCTCGCATTTGAATCTCAGTATTATTTTATGTTAATATTTGACGAATTGTAATACGATAACATAATAATGGAGCTGTGAACATGCTCTAGTCATGTTCACAGCTCCTGTTATTAAGTTACACGTTTATTATCGTATGTCAATTGACGACACGGTTGGCGCAGTACGTGCCGCGGGTTCGATCCCCGCACGGAGCAATTATTTACATGATCTATAGATAGTTGCTCTAGGTGCGTGTGCATGTGTCATGTATGTTTATAAACTGTACCCTCGATACTGGAGAAATCCTAGGGAGGGAAAATGTTGGTGGGGAAATCGCCACAAATGGAACTTCATACAAGGTGATATAACCCCAACTAACGTAAAGAGCAAGTACAATTAACACCAGGAGGGCAATACTCGGTTCCTGCGAGATCATCTCAGAATCGAGTTTGCACTTCGAGCGCTTATTCGATTATAAAATCTTGCAAATCGTAATTGTTTATCGAAGTGCAAACTGGATCCCGAGATGATCTCGCAGGAAGCGAGAATTGCCCTCAGATCATAGGATAACATTCTTTAGCAGATATTGTATAATAACAAGATAAACACATTAACAGGTTGCCAACAAACCGTCGGTCAGATATCGGAAGATAACCCACTGACCTCACATACGCATGGGGCATACCATCCAATGCCGGTGCCAACGACAAAATCAACAATTATTCAATTAACACGCAAATTAAACCCGAAGTATCGACGCATGGGTTTTAAAATTCCCAATTATTGTTCAGGGTTTTAATTAGGGCCGGTAAGCGATAAGCTCGCACCCTACCGATATAGTTACTGGCGAATGAGTAACTGTTATCAGAACAAAAGGCAAAATATTATAGGAAATAAATAATAATATATTATAGTACATCTAATCTTTGAGGATAGCCAGGACGAGCTGGCGTGAATCTGATCAGTAGGCTAATTCACGTAACTAAAGAAGTACAGTTGCCGCGCAGTTACAGTAAAATTTTGATAAAAAAAAAAGATTTGGTACCTATTCTCTTAGCTTCAGCGATCACTGTCAGATAAGCTCGCGTCACTGCAATATGATCGGCGCGTCATAAAATTACGTGAAATCCAAAATCTTTCAGGTCCATATTCACGTCTGATAATGTAATTCGGAACACACACAGCAATGTATCAGGTAAAAAGGTGACCTTGAACTACGTTTACATGTACATCAATCGAATGTATAATTCAGAAATCTGTCCCGTTCTAGACCACGTTAAGAACTTACGATTAATCTGCACAGAACTAAAACCGTTCAGATTCAACCGAAGGTGAGCATCTGCCATAACAGATGGTAATGGAGCCGCGTCCTATTATAACCCCGGGCTCCCACGACACTCGGCCGATCCCAAGACCCCTTCACTTCCTCCAGAACCAATCAATTCATAAACGTGATACGCACGACAAAACCAAATCACAAATTTCATGAAACCATTCCAAAGAAATCTTCCGCGTACACAAAGTGAGAAATAACAATTGACATAGTTCAACGAATTGAGACATGAACATTATTTCAATTACCTTCGAGGTTATATTATGACAAACTACACTATTTCTGCCTACCGTGGATATCGATCTGATTCGGTTGTAAAAAATGCACTCAAACACGTTAAAGGTAAATCGTTTTTGTATCATAAAATGTGGAGTAATCTTGTTCGCTATTGTAGCTAATCTAATGGAATATGTCTGTATATCTTCAGCTTTACAAGACAACTGTCAATGAATACTTACTACCTGAATTGAGTTCATGAAAAGATAAATTACTATTATTAAGAATTGATAAATATAGCTCTTTATGCTGAATACTCACACGTATTTTAATAAGTAAAGTACCAGTGGTCGTCCACTGGTCGAAATTCGATCGTAATTTTAGTTTTCTGCATTTTTTCTCCATATAAACTTTAACTATGCCAAATGTCACACTCCTACGAGCGCGCAATATGCTTAAAAAGGGGTACAAAGTTTTCTCTTCACGCATTAATATATAAATATACAGGGTGTAAAAAAGACCCTTAACATATCCGAAGTGTACGCATACATCAAATTTTTAGGTATTTAAAATAAGCTATTTTCTGTAGCTCGACATGTAAAGCTCGCAACAGACAGTCTATGTGTGTGTAGAGCTGGACAGGTGGGTGTGGGAGTATAAGCACGAAACAGTTTAGTAATAACAATAACATATCAAACTGTTTTCGGCAAAACTTAAAAGCAAATAGTAACTTCGATTATAACCTCCATAACCAATATGCACCCAGATATCGCCCAATACAAAAAAAAATCGTGATGATGGGAAAAATACGTTGCTCTCAACTTCAGGGTCTTTTGACACTTGTAATTGCTGTTAATGCACATTCCATTATCGTCACTTTGAGGTGGACAATAGCGACATAATGACAGTTAAGTAAACAAACAAGATATAAATTACATGCTATTTAAAGCTAATGCTTGGGACCGAGTGATCGAACCGCACCGAACCACTAGCCTGACCGTCGCTCTACAATCATCCGGTTCAGCAATCTGTGCGTATGGATAGAATCGACGTCAGATTATGATACGCTCGACTACGGACTGACCAACCCCGTCACTCAAGTGTTAAGAGAAAACCAGACGATACATTAGATACTTATACGACGACGCCACGTACGACGTTCCTTAAATACCCTTTTTAACCTCTGACAAAAAAGAGGGGTGTTATATGTTTGTATTGCGCATCTGTGTATACGTGTATCTGTCTGTGGCATCGTAGCTCCAAAACGGACAGACCTATTTCAATGCAGTTTTCTTTTATCGAAAGCTAGTTTAATCGGGTATCATCTATGCTAGCTATGTTTCATGAAAATCTGTGTCGTCGTTCAAAAGTTACAGCTCTTTTTCTAGTTGGAGTCGGGGGATTTTGACGGTTAGGTTATTTATCCTTTTTGATTATTCTGCAACCATGGATCTTTTCATATATGCACACCAGTTTTGAGTACTACGCACCTGACATTTAAGGACATCACCAATGATACGTTCAGTATAAATCCTTCTAATCATTTCTACTAACATCCGCGCTCTATTATGAATCGAATAATAATATCGATGTTGTTGAACTCTGCGCGCCAATAATATCCAACTACTTACGACCTCCAAATCAATTGCGAAAGTCAAAGTCAAAACAATCTTGTTCATATAATGTAGATCATTAACAAGGACATGCCACCTAGATACCAAAGAACGTCGGAGTCATTTCTATGCAGATGAACAATATTACATCGGCCACAAAAGTCCCTTGTTCGACCGTGGCTATTAGCGGACTGGTGATGGACAGAATAATAGGTATAACAATAATACCGCTCGCTGTAAGACTACATAGAAGAACTGTCATTCCAGTTATCCCCACTAACAATCGATGCGAAAGTCTTTGTCTGTTTGTTACGTGTTCACGACTAAACGGCAGAACCGATCTTGATGAAATTTGACAAGAAAATAATGTGCATCATGAGGAAGAAAACAGATATTTAGGTTTTCTTTTACAAAATGCGCGTTTTCGGATGTCCACACGGGCGGAGTCACGGGCACAGCTAGTTGTCAATATTCCATTCAGGGCCCTAATTTGACTTCTATTGCGTAGGTAATAGTAGTCATAATCTATAGAACGACACTTATTAACCGACTTTTACTTCTATTATCTACGCAATAGAAGTCAAAATAGGTTGAACGACATTGCAAAAACCAAAAATTACGAGAAAATACTAAAAAAAAAAAAAATAGCAGAATGAGGGCCCAGTCCCTGTACAACGACTAGTCGATGTGATGATGAACTAACCTGTGTATGAAGCCAAGCTTGTGTATACTGTCGATCGCGAGCGCCGTCTCAGCGACATAAAACTGCGCGCACTCTTCGCTCAGCGTGTCTTTCTTCATGAGAAGCGTCATCATGTCGCCGCCGGGCAGGAACTCCATTATCAGGTACAGGTTCATAGGGTCTTGGAAGCTGTAGTACATCTTGACTACCCATTGGTGGTCAGCTTCTACTAAGATGTCGCGTTCCGCGCGCACGTGGGCTACCTGTGAAAAAGGAGTATGTGAAACACATCAGACCATTATTGATACCAATATTGGAATTCTGATCACCTTTTAGAGAGATTATATTATTATTTATTTGAAGAGGTAGGGTACTAAGCCCTTTTGTCTCTGCGACCTGCGAAGATCTATTGTGACGCCTCTTATTTTATTACAGCACTCCCTCTAGCCGTAAGTCAATGATAAAATTGAAGATTTTAGAGAGATGGTATGACAATACTCTATCTACAGCAGGTAAGAACTTCCATTCTGAAGATATATATTATTGTAATTAAGTAAGAGTTTGATATAGAAACAAAATGATCAAGACAATTTTAAAGTGTTTGCTTTCAACCGCTATACATAATAGATGGACCGCGATTGTCTTCAAATTGATAGGTGAAGACGTCTCTATGTAGATCATCAACAAGAGCATAACATAGCCTAACACAAAGGAATAAAAGAAAGGCATAGCGTGTCTTGTTTGAATTACTAAAGGTAATTCAGACTACCATCTGTAACCTTTTCGATAATTCCCTGTCAGTACCTAATTGAAACTTGCAAGTTTCGTGTGACTCAAGGGTACGGATTCCCGATATCGGTATAGAAGCACGAACCAATGAGTCACACCACACACAACACAAACTCATTCTGCTCAAAAAATACTTCGTATATACCGTGTTTATACTACGAAATATATTTTAAAGTAAGGGACACGTCGCACTTAAATAAACTAACCGTCAAAATCCCCCGACTCCAACTACAATAAGAGCTGTAACTTTTGAACGGCTGAACAGATTTTCATGACACATAGCTATGATGATTTCTGAATAAATTAGCTTTCAATAAAAAAATCTGCATTGAAACCGGTCTATCCGTTTTCGAGCTTCAATGCCACAGACAGGCACGGATACACACTACAAATATATAATACCCCTCTTTTTTATCGTGGCTTAAAAATCGCGGCGGGTTAATTAACCGCTAATGCGCGATCTTCAGTACGTTTTCATACATTCTATAAAGACGGGCATTTGATCACCAATTAAATAACTGCTAGTGCGCAGTACCCCTAATTACCACAATAGATGCACACTGTAAATCACACATCCCTCACATCACGAATCACGATTGAAATATACGAGTACTAGCAACCCGCAACTTCTCTTCTATCCTTACATTAAATATGAAAGTATTATACAGATAAACCTTACGAAACAAATGCTCAAAATGATGGTGAAGACCGTATCAAAATCCGTTGTATATTTAAGAAGTAGGTAGCCAACAAACCCACATGCGCGACGGGAGACTTTATTTTTAAATACTACTAGCGAACCGCCTCTTGCTTCGTACTGGTACAATTTCTCTGATATCCTTACATTAAATATGAAAGTATAAACATAATTATAAACCTTCCGGGAAAAATTATCTAACTGATGGTGAAAAGAAAATCCGTTGCGTGGTTTAGGAGTTAGCGGATATACAGACAGAGAGACGCGGAAAGCGACTTTATTTTATACTATGTAGAGATAGTCACAAGATGTAGTGATAGTGATTATGAGATCTTTCAGTTTTTTCTAATTTACATGAATATTTCAAACTAACCTGTTCTTTTTCCAGCATGTCTGCTTTTCTGAGTATTTTCATAGCGTAAACATGTCCTGTATCTTTCTTTTGGACCAAGCGAACCTCGCCGAAAGCGCCTCGGCCAATAACCTACAACAACACAAGGAAACATTATTATACACCACAATTTTATAGGAAGTTAGTCTCATAGAATAGAATAGATCTTTATTTCAAGTAAACGAGATACAGGCACTTATGAAATATCGAGACTCTAGCGGTTCCAAATATGTAGTAGGTCCTATGGAGAAGAACCAGCATGGAACTCACTCTATAGTAAAAGTTGTTCAAAATGATAAGCAGAGCACAACTCTAAAATTAATCTAGTAATTAAAAATTAGAGGTGTATTAACCCTTAACATGGCAAGTGTACCAGAAGCCACGTGAAAGTTTGATGAAACTTCGGCTAACAACCCACAGGGCAAGTGTCAATTATAACCTGTACCTCACTTCATAAATAAATAAATAAAATTATAAAAAATATAAATATGTCAGTGTGTATAAGCTTAAAGCAATAATTGTTTTTAACAATCTAGTTTATTACGATTTCTACTTTGCCAGAATAACTAGCAACTTGCGCTTTGTATTTGCCAAGTTAAGAATTAAAGGAATTTACGATCCTGACACTGCGATCGAGAGGATTATTTCAAGTTCTGGCCAATAAGATCTTCCAATTGGTTGACAATAGCTCTCCATTGCGAATACTTGAGGATGTAACGACGTACCTTTAGCGGTTCAAAGTCCTCGACGCCTAGCCTAGACCGCTTGAGTCTGAGGAACTCTGTCTCCTTCTGGGCATGCTGTTGTCTCTTCTCTTTCTTTTGGCTCTCTGTAAGGCTGTCATCTTTCAGAGTTTCTTCGAGTTTCTCGAGCCTGGGGGTTAAGATGACTTTTACAATATCTGTTAGTGGCGTGCACAGACATTTCTTACAGGGTAGGCAAAAACAATTGAGTGTTGTATTGTCAAATTAAATGATGTTTGAGATTGGCCACCTCACCCTAAGACTTAAATTAACTGATATTACAGACATATTAAACGATTCTATTTATTAATACTTAATTTATTAGGGTAGACAGTGTCTTTTTGTGTTAATGGGGTGCACGCCTGGAAAATCTTTGATGAAGTATCTCTAGAATCTAGAGTCCATACCTCTGTTTCCTCTCCAAGTGTTGTGTGATGAGGTTCGTGTAGAAGTTCTCTAAGGTGACCTTGGCTTTGGTGGCTTTATCTAGCGTTGACCCGCTAAACCGTATGTTGTCGGTGCCTGTCATCTCCAGCACCCCTGGGGACAAACATGAGATGTATAAACTAGGAGAACTGAGACAAAAACATTAAAAATGTCTACCAATAGAATGGGATAGACTGACAAGTTAAAAAAAATTAATTTAGAAAACTAAAACCCATCTACTGTAACAGTACGAAACAAAAAATTGTTAATACATATTCATAGTGATTTTCAGAGGATAGCCGTGGTTGTTCGGCTTACAAAAAGTTGTCCCAGGTATAGGTGTGCGGGAATGTGAGCTGTATATTTGTAAACTGTACCTACGATACAGAAAATATTATAGTTTTTTTTTTAAAACGACGGGTATTTTATTTTTAATAGTGGTCGCCCAGTGGTCGAAATTCAACCGTAATTTTAGCTTTCTGTACTCCTTCTCCAAATAAACTTTAACTATGCCAAATCTCACACTCCTCTGTGCGCGCAATATTGTTAAAAAGGGGTACAAAGTTTTCTCTTCACGTATTAATATATAGATTCCAAAGAAGAACAAAAATCTCCTAAATACTTTGAGAGAACATAAATTTTGTGAAAGCTCCACTAACGTGAGTAAAAATCGATAGTTACCCAACGAGCATCAGTCACAGCGATAAGCAGTTCGTATCATGATCAATCATTCAAAACTCGAGAGAGGAAACTGTTCGCGGCGAGGACGTAGCGTACATTATCACGCCAACCCTCCGACAGTGAACACAATGTTTTACAAATACCAGAACATAAATACCGTTTAAACGAGACGAGTTAGATACTGTTAAAATTAGATGATATTTTAGCCAGCTTCCAAAGTTTTCACGAGACTCCTCAATATTCAACCCTCTATTTTAAAACTTCGCATTCCAAACTTTATCCATGGAGTTTCTTACCGGTATCTTCTCCAGGACCAACTCACTTGGAACCGTGCTCCTAGAATCACGACGTTTTTAAAGTGCCTGCAAAGACCCAGTTGAAATAAGAAACTTTGACTTTGACTTTATCTTTTCAAGCCGTAGTTAATTCTTCGCTAAGCTACGTCTCATCAAGTCGTTATTCGAGAAAATTATTTCTTTTATACAGACAGACAAGCTCATTTTCAGATTATATTTACCAGAATAATCAAATACTTACGAATTGACAGTGAACCGCGCTCAACTTTCATCGGTTCACCGACAAAATTACATACCAATCAGAATAAAACAATAGCGATATTATTCACTAAACCAACAAACATTTCTTTGAACATTGTGATGAAACAAAAATAATCCGTCGGTAAACAATAACACAAACACGTCATGACTGTTCAATTAGAACAATAACCAATCGATGAATAATCATGGTTATTGGAACGCAAACATCGTGAATGAGACAGATGAAGAGTGGTCGATGCTCGTAGTCATCAACAAATGGTCCTAGGACCACAATGCGAGGTATCACGACCACAATCACGTCTTTCATGTCGACGCAGCTTGATGTGTGCACTTTAGTAAATATTGTTGCGAGAACTATTTCTATATACCTATGTTGCTATGTTGCAAGCCTATGTTACTGCATTCAAAGTTAACAGAGATAGTACCTACAGTAAAAAAAAGTCAACAATTATCGTTATATTTCGCCTCAACGAATGAACGGTTTGGTATTTTCAGAAATTCCATTTTCAACTATCCGTAAATAAACTGAACACAACCTAATAATAAAGTTTCAACGAAAAGTATTCAAAGCTTTTTGAAATCTGAATCATTTTCGATTGTATTTCAATGTGTCCATTCCATGTCTAGTTAGGCAATGCAGTTTTACACGCCACTAGAAAGGACGCGAAAATGCTTTTCACGAGCTGAATTTTTGGGTTATTTTTGTATCCAATTAGCAGAAAGCTTTACCTGAAAGAGCAAAAGAATTCTTGTAATCGAAAGAGACAAAAATAAAGATAATGCGTCATAGTTAAATATATCCAACTACTTGAATAAACATTTCGGGATATATTTCTCTTCACGCATGGAAGCGCCAGCTACAATCAGGTGTTGAGTACTGTGAAAACCCAGCTCATGACTATGAACGATACCGTTTCAAACTGCGACTGTTGCGACCATTATAAATGTCAAGACTTAGGAAATATGATGAACAAGCTCTGGTAAGAACACAACAATCAGCACCAAACAACTGGCGCTTTGTGGGATGTGACTAATGTTACATGAGATGAAAGGATGCCTTAAGGATCCATGCAACCATGTCTTGACATATTTAAAAATCTTGGGCGTGCACAGGGAAAGATGCCCAAGTTTCCGAAATGAAAATGTCGACTGAAAATGTGTGGAAGACGCGATAAAATTTGGAAAGTGTTCGTGAGACGTAGCCTTAGTGTACGCGACATTGGCAACAACCTGCAGGAGAGCAGGCTGAGATGTTATGGACATGTAAAGACAAGACCACTGGATTCCGTGGGCAGCCTATTACAAATGACTGTCCTTGGTAAGAGATATACCTAATAAGAGAAAAAGAGAGCTTTCAATTAACTATTTTATCACCTGGAAACCAGAACTTGGTCAATTAACACGTTATTTAAATATTTATTGCCAATCACACATATTTTCCATACCGGGTAACATTTTGTATGGGCACAAAGTTGATACACAAAACATCAGGAATCTACATAGGAGCATAATCAGCTCATGACGTCATAAATTCATAATACAAGAGAGGCGTCACGCAACACGCTACACCAACCTTGACACAAGCCAATGAAGTCGCTTTGCTAATGACTACAACACTTACACACCGTGAAATATATTATGTGCAAATAAAGGCATAAGTGTTCCTTCACGAGTTATGATCCCTAGCTGTAGCAGTGTACGCAACAAACAAGTATTTCTTACTAAGTTTCAGCGATTTGGATTGAGAATTATTTATACCTGTAATTATTTACCCCCGGCTTCT
This sequence comes from Allophyes oxyacanthae, assembly GCA_932294325.1. NCBI lineage: Eukaryota > Metazoa > Arthropoda > Insecta > Lepidoptera > Noctuidae > Allophyes > Allophyes oxyacanthae. Next base: position 868,478 of record OW028609.1, read on the forward strand.
CACGGGTGCAATTTCTCTACTACCCTTACATTAAATATCAAAGTATTATACATATAAACCTTCCGTGAAAAATTATATAACTGATGGTGAAAATCGCATCAAAATCCGTTACGTGGCTTAGGAGGAATTAGCGGATATACAGACAGACGCGGAAAGCGACTTTATTTTACACTATGTAGAGAAGATTATGTATAAAGGAAAAAGTTTTACTTAGTATGCTTTCAGGTCAATTTAGGTATTGAACCAATTTTCAAGAATGAGTGGATAATTTCAATTACTGTTTCTTTGCGCACTGTAGCCACGTAATTTTCTCACTGGATAATGCATTTTAGTATCGTGCGATATTGCTCTGCAGATGGGCAATAAATCAACGCGTACAATTCAAGGCCAATAGCATTATTGGGTAACATCGCGTTAGTTCAGTTGTATAAATATTCACCGATATATATTCAAAACAATGACATCATGCGTGTCGAAATATTTCATTTGCTGCGAGTTTGTGATAAACAGAATGCAGTAAATATTTATGAAGTATAGAGTAAAGTGCATGAGAGTGATTTTTCTTATGATTGCACTTGAGCAGTTTAAAGTGCATTGTGAAGGGCCGCCGCCCACAGCCGTCTGTCCGTAGTCGGTGTAACGATCTGGGATCTGGCTGTTGGCTGGGCTACTGCCCACGTGTCTGAACGCATGAGCGACTTCACTTTTATGCCCTGTCACTCAAATGAACACACGCCTGTCACTTCACAGATTTTACGAACAAAATCTAAAATGACCGAACCGAAGGCGCGATCGTCTACGTGTTTCACTACGAGATAATTATGACGCCCACGAATCAGTGAGCGACAACCCTAAAGTCATAAAAGCACAATAATGTTTCTATGCATGTTCCGTTCAAATTACATACAATCACAAATTGTTAGGGTTGCCATGAAAACATAAATTGATTAGTTACATAAATGTCTTATGAAAACCTATTCCTTATATGGAAATGTTATGTTCGCTACATCTTTAGAGAACCATCAACAAAAATACGACTTGAATAGGACATTCTGTTCAGAGCTCGCTACAAAGCATAGAAAGAATATAATATTTTTGTTATGTCTCCAGGTAACACGTGTATCAACAGCGGTGTACTCATTCGTACAATACCTCACTATAAATAGGCTGAAAAAGCGAGCACAGATTTTCATACTCGACTTGACCTATATAAAATACGGTCTCTCACAAAATGTATTTATTTAAAGAATACAAGTGATACTATTATTGGAAACTAATAAGTACGAATAAGAATTGAGAAAATCAGTACAGTCAGGGGGTCTACCGCGTAACAAAATGGTAATGAATATCAGACTCTGGCAATAAACTTCAATACGATCGAGAGAGCCTAAACTTCAAGCTACCTTGAAAAAAAATTACTGATTATAAAGTTGGGACTGATGACTGACTGGATATTTTTTTTACAAGGTGTTTTGAAGTTTAGCGTCTTACGATCGTATTGAAGTTTATTACCAGATTCTGATGATGTTCATTACCATTTTGATAAGCGGTAGACGTAGACCCGCAGTACTGCAAATCCAATCCGGTGATCATCCAAATTATTTTTAGGTGACAACTTTAAAAGACAAACCTTCGCGACAAGTTATTCGTGTACTAACCACGTAGAACCGTTAGACGATTGGTCAAAACTTTGCATAAAATTTTCGACCTTCGTCCTTGATCTGAATGCCTAAAATTGATTGCAAGTTTTCGACGAAAACAGCAATTTAACGATGGCGGCCATCGCTTATCAAATTAACTGGGATTTCATAATCAAACACCATCGACCGCACGATTTTGAAACGTTACGTCATCGGCAGATATGACAAGTATCGAAGGTGTACGGTGCAGTACGTAATTATTCGCTTAAATATTCACAGTTGGTCGGCGTAAATCGCCTTATTTCTATAGGCTAGTACCGTTATGTCGTAGTGTGTGTCATAACGAAGCAGAAAAAGATAGAACATTCACATCCTATGCGCTCGGAACGTTTAAAAGAGTTTTATATTTAATGCGACGCTCCACTAACTAGTCTGTCCTCTGTCCGTCTAGACGAGAAGACAGCATTTCTAATATAAAAAATTAAATCACACTGTAGGTAGCTCAATGTTAGATGGTTCGATTAAACGGCTATTTTTATTAAAGCTCGATTCACAATATCGTTTCATTATTCATTATTCATTATTCATTATTACTAGTGCTCGCCCAGTCGTCGAAATTCAACCGTAATTTTAGCTTTCTGCACTCCTTCTTCATATAAACTATAACTATGCCAAATCTCACACTCCTGCGTGCGCGCAATATGCTTAAAAAGGGGTACAAAGTTTTCTCTTCAGTCTAGTCTTGTTTCTGTCAGGCAAGTCTCGGTAGAAACCTGGGGTGTGGCATTGTACCTGGTATGTGGCAATAGGCCCACCCCTATTGCATAGGACTTACATATTTTACACTTAGTGGAAATGAACTGTGGAAGTACAACAGTTGACCTGTGAGTTGACCTCTGTATACTACATTTTTCCTGATGACATTAAAATGTTGCCAGCGAGTCGATTTAGTAAAAAGCTCAAATTGTGGCTGGTAGAGAAGTCGTTCTATTCAGTATCAGAATTTCTAAATAAATTTACTTTATTTAAGATTGTTTATTGATTTTTGATTTTTTATTTATGACTGCTTTATGGGCTTACGAATTATTGACATTTTAATTTTTTCTTTTTAAAAATTCTATTCTTAATGATCATTATTATTAGTGATTAATAAAATTTGCCTGATTTGAAATGTTTATTCAAAACTAAATTGTAAAAATAATATTTGCACGTCGCAGTGCGGCAAAATGTATCTGGGTCTTTAATAAGTTTGTGTACCATCTATTATAATACCTACATTTTAAGCAAATAAATCTATTATATTCTATTCTATTCATGCAGGAGCTTTATGGGCATAATGTTTCTTCACACTAAAGTAATACCAATACGGTTACGCTCCAATTTCTGTCTTCAAGAAGAGACACATGAAAGTGTTCCCGTTATTGATAATTCAATTCATTTAGAATAAAAATGTACTACATCAGAATGAGGACGAATCGAGAGAATTATTGGCAATATAGAATGTACTGATTCTAAACATGGCTATATTGATTCTAAATATAGCTGAATTACTAGGTGTTTCTATGTATACTGACAAATATGTGGAATGATGAATCAGATTTTAATGAATCACGAGTTTCTTTTTGCCTTAAATATTTAGGCTAATTGTTTAATGAGTACGTATATTATATGTGGTTTTAAAAAAAAATCTTTATTTAATAAATAAAATCACAAATGACTGTAGTACTTACATAATTGTGAGGTAACAGTAAACACAAAACTTAGAAAATACTTTTACAGGCTATATGCGCCTTTTTAAGTTTACAAGTTACAACATATGGATGTGTACTTAAACATAATAATATACATTAGCAATATGAAATATGAAATGAAATTCATATTTGTTATTCATATTATGAATTTCATATTCCTAATTTCATATTATATGTGGTAACCCACAGAATAACACTATTAAGGTAATGGTAACGGTAATAAGGTACATGTTAATGTACAACGACATTAATTAATCATCATTTGAATCAATAATTCTGGAATAGAACATGATATGAAATTTAATTACCATAAAATTAAAAGAATGAGTGACCCACTTGATCCATGAAAGTCATCAAAACGCTTGAGAGACGTGACGCCTTCAGACGAGATGTAAATATCTATTAAAAAAAAAATCATAATATACTGTATTAACTTAGTCCTCGATTTGTTTTTTATGATTATCAAAGCAAGTGTTTTTGACTGTGATAGACCAAGATTATATGCACCGCTAAATGATCTTTCTTCAAAATACGACAAATTTATTTTTCAATAGACCATTTCTCTTCGCTAATTACACGAAATGTACGAAAATCAAAATGATAATTGTATGTGTCCATACAACTTTTTACTAATATTTTTAATGCATAATAAACACGAACTACATGTTTATTTCGAACAAATTTTGTCCTTACAAAATAAAGTTCACAGTTCTTTGACCCTCACGAAATAGTATGAAATAAAGTCGCCCACCGCGTCTGTCTGTTTGTTAGCCAAGTTCTTCTTAACTATACAACTGATTTTGATGCGGTTTTCACCATCATTTTAAGCATTTCCTCCGGAAGGTTTATGACTTTCATATTTTATTGAAAGGAGAGAAATTGCACCTGTGCGATGCCGGGGGTGCGCGGGCGGTTCGCCAGTTAGATATGAAATGAAATGAAATGAAATCGTTTATTACCAGATTTTGACATCCAATAGAGCAATACAAAAATTATTATTAAAATGAAATTACAATAAAATATGATAAATATGAAATAACTGTAACTATATAAGTATAACAATAGATAAATAAACAATATAGATAGAGACGATTTAGGTAATCGGCGTGTGGTAGGACTACCACCTTTGATGTAGGGGGCTGTGGTCCCACTGTCGCACTGCAGCCACCAAGGAATTGGCGGAGCGGTATACGGCGGTGCGTGTGGCGGCCGAGCGGCTCCTTAACAATGCCTGCCAGCAGGGCGCGCGGCCCTCGGCAAACATGCTAATGCATGCTATTTGAAAGTGAGTAAACTATCGGTTTCTGAAGGTAACTTCCTGATTTAAAACTGAACATTTTTTATCAAGCTTACGATTTACTGTTTTCCTCCTTATTGTTCTGCAATCTATGTAATTGTGAGGCGTAGGTAAAGTTTTATTTTATACTAGCTGTGCCCGTGACTCCATCTAGGTAGAAAGATTTTTCATACAATCTTACAACCCCCATTTCACCGCCTTAGAGGTGGATTTTTTAATCCTTTCTTAGTGTATGTATACTATACACCCTATAAGGAACCTGCTTACTAAATTTCATGTTTGTAGGCTTTATTGTTAATGAGACTTTATAATTAGTCAGTCAGTAGTATTTCACTTTCATTACTTAGATATGACCAGTCTTTCCGAAACTGGGAGACTGTAAGGTTTATCTGGTGATTGTATCCGTAACCTTAGCAGCAGATGGTATCTTAAATACATAGAATATCTTACCCGGAGGCTGGGGCGCTGGCGCCGGTGTATCTGGGGCCACCGTAGTGCCCGGTGTACTTTTCCCCCAAGACACGGCTCACTCTGCAAAGAAAACAAAATTATATCAATGTTAAAATAACAACAAAATCATTTACTCCCCCCCCCCCCAAATCCTTCTTAAGAGTGCTTCATAAGTGTATACTGCTGTAAACTGTGATTAAAGGACTAAAAGCGGCCCCACAATCTCTCCAGCTATTTAATACTTAATTAAATATCATACAAATTACATAACAATAAATGGCTGTTGATACATTATCTTCCGGGGCCCCCTGAGCAGCCTCGCTACCAACCTACTGACTGGCTGATCATTTTACGACAGCATGAGCTATGATTGTGTAGCTCATGCACACAATAAAGAGAACTCTAACATGTTCATACAATAATGAATCACTGAAGATATTTTTGCAAATATGATTCGTCTAATGAATTTGTTTCAAATAATAAATTTTAAAAATGTTAACATTATAAAATATTTGTGTGGTTATTCTCAAATGGATTGAAATAAATGATTCTATTCTATTCTATTCTATTGGTGAAACATGTAGAACAAACTCCTGTATTAACTGTAACATCTTATAAACCATGTTTCTAGCAAATAAATTACTTTGTCTTTGACTTTTAACTTTGGAAACTTGAATTTACTAAATAAATAATATTGTACCTAAAAATAATAATTGTGCAGTAGTTTGTTTAGCTCGCTGTGGTGTATTGGATTATGCATATAGCGAGGATAGTTGCTTTTCTATCTCAACTATATTACTATCTAAGATGGCTTATCAATGGATAAGCCATTTATTGTGAATGCTTCATAACTACCTTCCTCCCTGTTTTATCAAAGATAATATGATTAACCATCAGATTATTTTTGATTATTTGTTAGTACACATTTGGACACATTATTTATATTTCTTGTTTATGGAACAAACCATTTGTAGAATTGATAAGAGAAATGTGCAGTATATTCATTTCAATAAAGATTTAAAAATTTAGATAGGTATGCTTAAAAGTTTGACACATAGATTTTAATCATAATCTAAATTTGTATTCATTCTATGTCAATTAATACTATGTCGCTATGCCTAGCAGGGCTTCTGTTTGAAATAATGCAACATGTAAGATCTAATGTAAAGACGAATGCAATAAAATAAAATTGAAATGAACCATTCAATGGTTGGCCATTTTCCTAGTAGTTTTACTAGATAAGACTAATATCAAAAATCCACATGGACTTTATAGTATTAGAATCATTTTACTAAACTATATTTTGATTTGACAGATCTCAAATGAATACTGAACTATTCTTTTCAATCTTATAAGTTAATTATAGAAAAAGACAGCAATACTTTTACATTGTAAATTCAGTTTAAACAAAGTTAAATAAAAGCTTTAAAAATAGATGGGAACAGTGGTCACAATCTATTTTCAAACTGATATAAACTCTAAAAGGTATCAAAGCGCTATTGCCTCCACCACTACTCAATTTTTTCTCTTAGTCTAATTGGATGAAATAAAAGATACAAATGATTCAGTGTTGCAACAATGATTATGATCTAGATCACTTATATTACCGGAAAGCTGTAAAGGCTCCATTTTCATGCTCTCGGATAATGCAAAGTTAATTAAATGTACAGCTAGTGGAATACTGTTCTACTGTTAGTAAGTACACGTCACTATCTGTTACCTACTACGGTCTGCAGGACTATAGTGTGCTTCTGTGTTCAGAATAATACCTATATGTTATTTATCTCAGTTTCAAACTATGCACTATTGTTCCACTAATACCAACACACTGAAACCATATTGAGCTGTGTTTTAACAGATAGTTTATTCTTTATATATCATATTCTTGACCAACAGTTTGGGCATTCACTAACATAGTAAAGACCTACCTATATGTGGTAACATTTATCAAGGACCTATCTCAAAAATGACAAGAGGTTGATAATTACATTTGCATTCTTTTCCTAATTAGATTGTCTTGTTGTACACAGACTAACTGTACTTTATACATATTATTCCTCAAAGGAATCATTTAGAAAATAATTATGGTGAGAAAGATCAGGAAAGGGAATACTGTAAATAATAGTGGCATTACATGTGTGTTTAGTGCAGCGACATCGCAGCTGTGGCACAGCACTATCAACAATAAATGAGTGACAACCTTATCACTGATGGATGGCATCCATCACTTGTCACTAATCATCACACTACGTATAACGGCGGGTGATTGATGTCTTCGGGGACTGGGGTAATTAACAGAGCGCGGAAATACAGAGGATTTGCGTCACAAAGGAGCTCGGACGAGGGAGGCTACCTCTCGCAGAACCCGCTATGCACTCCACTCACCTTAGGTTGGACTGTGACCCGAAAAATTGTTGCTCGATCGCCAGTCACCCGACGGCACTAATAAATAAACAGCATGAAAACAATTCTTCTCGACAGGATGACTAAAATCGATAATTTTGTAATGAAAATAAATTATTAACACCGATTCACGGAACACTCGTTAATTTTTAATTGTCGTTCCACAAATAGCGGTCACCACTCGCGAACAGATAATACCTTTGTAAGATGAATTACGAAAGCGAAATAACGGGATTTTTCACGAGAGACTCCACAGAAATTGCACAAAGAAAGATGTCAGGCAGTGCACAGACAATAAATCGAATGGTAACGTGTTGCCAGTATAAAAATCGTAAAATCTACATTTACCGGAAATTACCAATGAAAAAACCGGTAAACTCACAGACGGTGAAATAAAAGCAAATCTTTTAAATCATCTTGGATTGACTTATAATTAAGACTTCTTTGGATTTGAAGAAGAAAATTTGGTTGTAGCAGCGATATTTTTACGTTCACAAAACAATAAATTAAGTATACAAAGATTTGCTTCCTTCTTATCTTACCTTCTAATGAATTCGAAGATTCGTGTGCATGATAATCCTGAGTAGGTATGACATGGGTAGGAAAAATGTTGAGGCCCAGCGGTGTGAGGAGGACACCGGTATCCGATACGATAGCGGTATTGAACACCGACCCGATATCGGAGCACGTAAATTGTGCTCTAGGTATCGTACAGGTCGAGTCAATGACTTCCAACTACCAGAACGAGCCGACTTTTATTAGGGCTACAGCACCGTATAGGTAGTCCATATCCACACTGTTCAGCAGATTCTACAGAAGATTGAAGAATATAATCAGTCATTTGTGTATATAACTAGGTATATTTAGTGTGGGTAGGGTAGTTAGTTATTGTATTATGGCATTAGGGGAGTAGGAAAAAACCTCAACTCCATCGAATCTTTGGCAGTTCTGTACAGGAACAAAGCGGCTGAATACGTCCCAAGTTCATTATGAGTCCTTCGTTTCCTGCTTGACTACCGGCACATGGGAAAAGTTCACTACAATGCGGCAGTGTTCTGGCAGTCATTAATAATTAAATTAGTCCGCGCGCGAGCTCCGAGGAATCGGGGGCTGAGTAAGCTGGCACTGTGCGATGCGCCCGACCGTCGCTCATACCCCACACTGTCCCAGTACCAGTGTTTCAGGGTACTGCTGGTACCTACTGGGACAGTGCTGGGTATACAAAAGACAGGAGGGTAAATAAAAATAATTCAATAAACAACTGTTTTATTCCATAAACTCTATTGAACAAAGCTACACTCATTGTACACACATCACAGATTCTTTCCATGTTCAAACGATGCTTGGACTTGAGTGTCGTGCATGAGTTTGTATGATCCAACATTCGGTTCTCCACCTGTAACAAAACTTTTATTTAAACCAACTTGACGCCATCAGGACCTAGCATGGTGGGTTGGCAAACCCGTTTTCTCCACCCTTTGTCTTCTTGACAGAAGAAAAAACGAGAGAGAAACCGGTAAAGAAATGGTTAATCCCCGAATTACTATTTGATTTTACGTATCTTCCAGAAAAATCGTTGTAACCAAAAAAAATTATATAGGTACTTTTATTTGTTATTCATGTAATACTTGTATTTGACTAATTAGAATTACGGAGACCGGATAATGTTCAATTGCTTGTTTTTTGTAAAGAGCAGAAAACAAGCAAAATTGTAAAGATGGTCATAATAATATGTTTGGTCGGAGTCAGGGGGGACAATTGCACCCTTTGCCCCCCTCCGTATCCGTACCTGACTGGGCGAGCGCCTAGATTGCCGTCTGTCTCTCAGAGAGAAGGCCAGAGTCTCTGCAGTGATAACAGGTTCTAGATACTCAAAGCATTACGCTGATTATGATTGCAACAATACAATGTACCTGCGCCTTCAGCTGATAAGTGCGAGTTCCCGATGATGATATCTTCTGGTCCACCGTCTCGGGTGTCTGTCCTAAAGTTGGATGGTTGAACCTAGCAACAAACGTAAAATATGCAGATTTCAAAGTGTCTAGTGATAAATACATGTAATTTTGCTTGAAGATCACAGACATAGTTATTATAATATTATGTCTGTGTTGAAGATCTCATACCTGGCCGTCATTCCTCATCACGTCAGGGAACACTGCAGATCCAGGGAATCTATTATAAATACCATTCAGATTGTAGTGGAGGTTCATGTCAGGACCAATGTTTGCCTTAAGCAATTGTTCCCAAATGCCACCTAAAATGTGAAGAAATTGATGGATAAGTACCTATTGCTAATATTAATCAGTAAATGAAACGTAATTTTATTTAGAAGAATAATCAATTAGGTAGGTACTTACCTTTGTCAATCGACATAATTGGTCTATTTGACTGCCATGGGTACTCTCCATGTGCTTGGAAGTAAATTGCGTACGTCGACAGCTAAAATCAGATCAGAATCAGCAATAAAGACTTTAAAACTTATTATATACCTAATCGTCATCAAAAGTTCAAATGTGATTTGTAAAAATCGTGAAGTACCTACCTGCGTGTAGTAAAGAGCTAGCCAATATTTCCCGCCGTGACCGACGAAAGCCGTCTCATTGGCGTCCATCAAACCAATTGGAAGTTCTTGGTGCAACATTTCTTGGGAAATCTGAAGGTTGCATCCGTACCTAGAAAAAAATCTCACTGTAACTGTTGTAGGTACCTCCTAGATATTTTATTCTTTAATCTTGGTTACAAAAACTCCTGCCAAGTACCGTTATTCGGACGTGCCTTAGACTTTCGCGAAGACCTTTTCTCGAACTGCACCTGATAAGTAGCTGTTCAGGCCAGTCACTTGCAGATTAGCACGGCCAAAGGTAGGGCCGTAGACCACTCGCGCTTTCGAAAAGGAACTTTCGAGTTCAGTTCACCTTCCACGCCATTGAAGAGAAAAGCCGTGTTCTCCAGCTCCTACTGTCTACTTTATCCAATCGCCTTACAATTCTGTCTTGTGGATACCATAGACTTAGGTCATCATCTCCGCTAATACGAATTCCCCGAATTCAGGACGATAGCAGGTGTCCAATATGCTCGCCAATATGTAACTTTCTAACCATTCTCCCATTTAGGTAGGCTGAACCAACAAAACACCTAGAGCTATCGTTGCATACCTACGACCCCGCACTCTCCCAGTACCATCAGTACCCTGAGACAGCAGTGGGAGAGAGCGGGGTGTGAGCGACGGTGGGGCGCAGCGCAAACTGCTCGTTTCCTCAGGCGCCGATTCCTCGGAGCTCATGCGCGGACTATAATTTGCAATATTGTTGAGCGTTTTATAGAGTCGGCTAGAAATAGTTTAGTAAAAAGTTCCATGTTCCAGGGCCTAGTGTAATTTTAAACAACTTACCAATCCGGACACGCTTTCAATATGTCATAGGGTGCTCTATAATATTCTGCTCTGCGCACGATCGGGTTCCGTATGTTAAATCTTTCGTTAGGATCAGTGAGGTTGATACGCTTGATTTTGATATCTCTTCGTTCACAAATGTAATCGTAATGGAACTTTGGAAGCGATTCTCCTCTCGCACAGTATGTTTCTGAAAGAGCAATTTATAATAAGTAGGTATAGACCCTACAGATGAGAAAATAAAGAACTTCGGTCATCGATAGGACATTCAATCATACCAGATCATTCGAATACCTATAATAGTGTTCTTTTCACCTGTTGAACCATAGTGGTAATTTTACTTACTACAACTGCTATCAATGTTATGATAGATACGACATGTGAATGTCGTATCTATCTGGTAAAGAATATGGACCCTTTCTGAGGATCTTAGAAGGTGACACTGGATGATGTCAGGTGCTTCTCGTATGCTGGCTGATAGCAACTTATTGTTTACCAAGCATGGTGCGCAGGGAAATGTACTACGACCGTTATAATAAGTGGCATTAACATTATATAATGTTAATGCCCATGTTTAGTAGTGCGATAGTTGTAGTGGTCTGATGATATTAATGAAGCTCAGCTCAGTGGTTTTACGTTCTGCAGTCTTTGTCATATTACATAATAAACTATCCTTATTTTCAATATGTTACCAACTCTTATATGTTCCATCGATAGAATTCACAGCAGCATATTTATCGATGCAGTATCTGTAGCCGAAAACTGATGGATATCGCAGATACGGCACTTTACACGAGAAGCGCCCTTCCTGGTACATGGCTCCCTGGAAATATAACACACAGTACTAATAAAATACTGCAAGCTGCGTCGCGAGGTCAGCTCACCTCGGAGAATGTTAGAATGGTACCGCTCCTAAAACGCCTGCATGCATACATGCATGCAGCACAACAGGCCAAAACACTGAAAGCGGCGGCGAAAAGCATAGCACATTACATAGCGCTTCCATTTTCCGGTGATTTTAGGCAAGAGTACAGGTAAAATAAGTGTTTAAATGTACCGTTATGCGCCCAGTCGGTAATTACCGACACCCGGTTACATAAAAATTATGAGCAGCTTTACAAGGTCCGATACGCTCCAGCAATCACGAGGCTGCCAGCGTCATAGGCATTCTATTTTACATTCCCATTATTGTAAAAAACTTTCCGTATAGAGCTTATTGTGGCTCTAATAACAATGAGCAACTATGTAAGTGGAGAGATCGCAGTGGAATATGACCTTTAAATGATGGTGGCGAAGTGTGTTGCCGAATTAGAATAGAAGCCATTAATAGATACTTTTATTATATGGGAGAAGGCATTTCATAAGTTTTTGTGATCGGCATACACGTTGTATCACTAATTTAGGAAGAGAGGTCTTCTAGGGTTTCCTCCAGGGTCCTAATCTCGTAGATAGCAAAACAATTTACTTCCGAGGATATGTAATAAGTGGAGAAGACTCTTGTAGGTGCGACATTTATACTCGACTCAGTAGAGATTTCAAAACGAGGCAAAAATTTCAAATATTTTGATAAGAACCCGCTCCTAATCCAAATATAGGTGTATCTATCTACCTGATTCACAACTTACCTTACAAATTACACTGCGCCTGCCTGGAGGTCGCGACACACCGCCGAAGCAGTAGGTCCTGGTGCCATTGATCATTATTTCCGTGACCCCTATGTGGGACACCAGAGTGATGCCGTTGATCCCGGCCAGCGCAAACCGTTGGAGCCCAGCTCGCTTGCGCACCTCTACGTTGTTCTTCATGCTCATCGTGTTTACGATAGCTTGCCAGCCGTAAACGAATTCGTGCATCGGACCTTAAAATAATGATTTTAGATAAATTTAAAATTTGGTTTAGAGTATTCTGTCGTCCAAAAAGCTGCCTTGGGAGAAATGTTCTGTGCATTTTCGCATCTTCATCACAGATTATTTACCTAACTGGCAAAGGATTGATATATTTATTTTGTAAAACATGTAAACGTTAAACACCTAATAGGTACCTAGGAAGAGCAATTAACAGTCATATTAAGGTAGGTATTTCCATTATAACTTGGGGGGGTGTTGATCGCCGTATGTTGTTACAATGGTGGACGCTATTGCTTATACCCTTGACATAATCCTTGAGTAGCGAACAACAACAGCTAGGTACCTACGAATATAGCGAGAGTGGCCTTTGCCCCGAACCATAGAGCCTTCATTAATATTTTGAGCTTACTTAAATAAATAATTAAATACTTACCTATGCCAAAACTGTCCCCATCTAGAAAGTTGAACATTTCGCCGAAAGAGTCTGGCATGAGCCCGGAAATCACAGTCGAAGCTTGGAAGCTTTCGTCGGGCAACATCGGCCCGATCTCGTCGGCCGGTGTCGTGAACTCGTGCGCAGACAGGTTGTTGAAGTGGGTGCGCGCCATGATGCCCTACGGGTGCGTTGCGTAAGTTGCGTTACGCACGGTATCAAGCTATACATTTTCAGTATAAGCTGACCTCTCATTATACGCAATGCCTATACAATGCGAGGTCGGCTTATACTTTAAATGTATAGCTAAATACTGGCTGTACTACCTAATGATAGACAATCCGCCGACAGGTACACTTAGGTGCCACATTATAGGATAAGTAAGTCTTACTTCGTCATGGACAACACCTACTTATTTCCAATTCCGTGCCGCCACTGTAAACCTAGAGGCTAGAAGAATCTAACAGTATTATATAGGAAACGAACTCATGAAGTAAGACGTGGTTCTTCTTCAACAGCTGACATGACATGGGAATCCCTTATCACATTATCGGTTCAATGATTGCCATTCGGCATTTAATACCTAATCAGAGAAAATACCCATTGCCATTGTGTAATCGCACACCCTCTTACATAATTACTTATTTTTGTAACACCTGCGGGAAGACAGGTGGCGTATTTTGTAGTTCTTTATGAATTAGAAACATAGGTTAGGTATATAGGTACTTCTTCACCATGGGCGTAGCTAGCAATTTACTGTAAGGATTTGTGTTTCTCTTTCTCTCGTCTAGCCTTCCCTGCTTAATCAGTCAAGTAGCGAGACCAGGCCTCCAGCCAGGCATGAATTTCAGCAACAACAGGGTCTCGGGTCTCAGCTTAGGACGTTGCTGGGGGAACAATAAGAGGGGATTTTCTGGAGGATATAATAATAGACATCCTGGGGTAATCCGTGCCCCCTTGAGCTTCTTCCTAAGTACGCCCATGTCCTTCACATAAGTACCTACCTAGGTACTACATTCTTACCTGCACGAGCCATAACGCGGCGAACAAAAATACGATGGGCCCCATCGTGGCGGCCGTTTGGGCCAAATAATGGCTCTGCACTGTCAGTGTTACCTACATGGTTTTATTAGTTCTTATCCTTAATTGGTAGTTATAACATGCTTGTTAGGGATAACAACTTTACTGTGGTAGCCATTTAAATCAATGGTCAATCAATTGATCGCTTGGATAAGCAAGTCTGGCTTTTAGGAACTATTGAATCGTGTAAGTACCTACGTAACGTATTACAGCAGTATGATATTGGTATTGTCCTTTATTTAGGTACTTAGCTACAGTTCACGCGCGAGCTCCCAGGAATCGGGGGCTGAGGAAGTAGGTACTGGTACTGGAGATAGCGGGGTATGAGCGACGGTCGAGCGCAGCGCACCGTGCCCGCTTCCTCGGAGCTCGCGCGCGGACTGCACCTATGTACCTACTATCATGTTAGTACAAAACTTGCCTCGCGTTACTTCGGACATAATAACCACTTATTTGTAGGGCTTTTGTCCAATAATGGACTACGATTGGCAGATTTCGGCAACGAGGCTACAATCTGCGTCTCGCTGTTGCTAGGCATCACAGATGCACTTAGGCACCACTCCCTGCAGGAAGTGGTAGGTGATGCCTCAGGAATGAGGTACCTACCACCTTTCAACCTCAATAACTTTTGCCTGGGTCGTACAAATTCTACGGTATAGCTACAACTGTTTTTAGTTCCTGAAAAATAGGATAAGTAAAATCGAGCTATAATATCATATTAAAGCATTGGGTGCAAGAAAAGGAGCTCCCTCAAACGATACCGCCCACTCGGCACATGGGCAATAAGCCCCGTCAAGAACTTTGCAGACCGCCTAATCTTTGCACAGCGGCATAAATTATACTCATGAAGAGAGCTCATACCGACAGAACTTGCATTATAGACTCATGTTATCATTGATTCCCATTTTTCTCGATGTGAATATAAAAGTACCTATCTATGGCGGCAACGAATTAATGTGCAAGTGAAAAATATTACGTACCTACCTATCAGTCAAAACATCCAAAGAGCATATTAAATAAAATACCAAATTATCACATATTTTTAATAAAACTTTAAAAAAGCTTACACACCAAATCAAAAAAGTTATTTGGCACAAAATATACGGGAACAAAACACTGGACAGACCGAATTATTACAAAAACGAGATAAAATACCAATATTGCCAAAACCAAATTATAGAGATGTCTAAGTTTTAAATAATTATTTTATTTGCTGTTGTAACTTTTTTTCCGTAGTGAAACTAGGACTAGGTTCTGAGGAGCTGCCCGGCCCGCCGCATGCAACCGTCCGGTTTTTCTTGTCAGCTAACACACAGGATTTTGATTAAGGATAATTATGTGAAAACTAGATACTCATTTATATTATTTTCATTAGAATCATTTCTTTGTACATCATCCACCATCGCCACAACGTTAAGGAACTTGCATCTAAATGACGTTACTCCTTCGTGTTTCCTTGATAACTATATTCAAAAGCTATGAACGAGCAATACAATGACATCATGTCACTGACTGTGTTTCGGCGAAAATATTTGAAAAGTCATATTTTTATTATTCTTGCATATTGTTTTTTAAGCGTGTATTTTTTTTAATTTACCTACCGTTGTTTGAAACATCGATAAACTAAAAAAAAATACATGCAAGTCCCCATCGAATCACTTTTATTTCCTAACTTTATAAGCGTTTTATATACCATACCGAATTTCATCTTTATCTTAGTCTGTGAGTAAAGCGGCTGATATACTTACATCCTAGTTTAACTACGGAACTCTAAAAAAATATTAACTATTAATAGTAACAATAAGATTCGTGTAAAACCCCAACGCATAGAATACAAAAAATAAATTACTAACTTTAAAAATGTAAGTTGCTTACTAAAGTAGGTAGTTATGTTATACATAATATAAATTATTAATTGGATATTTCATTTCTATTATAGTAATCGTATTATCCATAAAATTTCAACATCGTTTATATGGTAAGGGGACGTCTATTAATTACGTGAGTTTAAAATAGGGGGAGGGGTCCATCAAAATCCCACCAAATTTCGTTTAAAGGGAGAAGGAGTCAGTAAAAATCTCAAGTCTTTTAATTTTTTAAGTCAGAGAATATAAATTATTAAAACGGATAATATACATTATTATAACTGATAACAGATAGGTATTTAGTGATATAAAGCAAAATACATGAACATTTATGGAATTTTAATTATTTTTAAATTATAGGGTAAATCTCACGTTATGGGAGATCCCACCCCATCTTATCAAATCTCACCAAAGGGAAGGGGGGCTCCTCACGTAACTAATGGGCGCGCCCTAACGATGATACTGGGCCGAAACGTAATATTACTAAAATACTACACAACGTTTGTTTGTACAGCCATTCGCAAATACAAAGACAAGCTATGATTATGTCTGTATCTAAATAATGCTACTCATGTCCACGTATGTAATCGATCATCAGTCAATATATTATAATCTAAATACTAAGTTTACCTTGCATTTAATGGTTACTCAGCTACCTTTGCATATGACTGTACTTAACTACTACAAATAACCACACACTTATAATACAGGCTGTTTATTTAAACACGACACCTGTTTTAAAGCGTTATTGTACTCATTTTGAACAACTTTTACTATGGGAACATTTTCTAAAATCGCGAAAATAATATTACTTTGAGTTACGATTCTGTGAAGTCTATTATGTTCGAGCTCCGTGCGGACCTCTGACGAGCGCAAATAATATATCTGCTGTTCCATACAAATAATTAAATATTACTCGACTAAAATGCGGAGCAGCTGACATTTTTTCGCGATTTGGTTCCATATTAAATTTATTTACAATGATGAGTACAAAATCCCCCTAAAGTAGGTATCCTATTTAAATATCCATGGTTTATAAATATTAATATTAAAAATTAAAGCAAACACTGCGACATACATCGACAACAAATAAAAAGTGTTGTTTAATACCCACGTCAGTTAAAGGGGCATATATTTAATTGTACACTATATACTGACATTTTCATTGTAACAGGCACACCGGTGATTAGCCATTTCCATAGTAAAAGGATCTTCATTTGTACAAAGGAATAAGAAGGGAAGGGGTTTGGTTCCGACGGCCGGTAACCCGCTCGCGTCATCTCCGCAACCGATAGTGTTAAAGTAGGTACTTAAGGGGCAAATCTTTACGATGCGCGAACACGAGATGTTAAAGTCGATTGTTTCGATTGATCAAACATTTCGATGACTCGCGATTGTTTTCTCTCGTAGTCCGACTTAGGCGCGAACATAAACTTTAGAGTTGAGTCCGATATCATGTCACATGTATAAATCATTGATATTTTAAAATTATTTTGTCATGCAGTGACAACGACAAAATCATCAATGCCTAAAATAATCACGCGATGATGACCATGACTGAATAAACGTGAGCTTCGGCTTCCGCTGTGACATAACATGACAAGATGCTATGTTTGAATGCGGTGACAGAGAAAAATCATTGACGATTTTGTCATTGTTCCCATCATCGCCATTTTTTGTCATTGTCATGTAGTCATTGATATCGAAAAATCATGACTCAGCCCATTTCCAAAACTTATTCTAAGTTTATGACCGCGAATGATGCCTATCGTCGAAGAACGGTCGCCTCCCATTCTATAGATCTTTTAAAGCAACGAGGTATTTTTTTACGAAATATTGCAATGTATCTAAACATAAATAATAATTACGCGCGAAACGTGTACGTGATCAGTCTGACCGTTGCGTCGCTGTCGTCGCCCCGGTCGTTCTGCATTCGGGTCGACTCGGCGGCAGTCGGCAATTGCCGGCGATTCGCCTATTGGACCGAATCAGTTGACTCGAAACAATCGAAAACATCCCGATTGTTCCTACGCAGTGAGTCAATTGTTGACTCGCTCTGCGTATTGCGATTCTTTCGATATTCGAAAGATTTTGAAATCGCGCATCGCTAGCAAACCTACTCTAAGAAAAAATGCCATATTATGGCAACGATACAGTACGGCCTGAAATTATTCGAGGCTAATACTTATGTCGACTAACTTATATACCTTAAAAATAGCGTAGAGATAAACTACGATAACATGGCGCGCCCCTCCAAAATTCAAAAGTAAAGTAATTACAAAACGCCACCAAGACTCACAACGCATGTGTGCGTAGGGAGACGGCCGTCAAACAAAAATAAATCCAAGGATTTGTTGCAATTGTTGCTCGGTAAAGATGTCACTACACACATTGAAACAGTAATTTGGAAGGGCGCGCCATGTTATCGTAGTTTATCTCTCGTAAATGTAGCTGCCTTTGGCCTCAAGACGAGAAATATACGACATGTTACATGAGCTTAATAATTATTAGGGTCACCATCCTCCGGCATCCGGGGTTTTCTACACCATCCGTGAAACCTACCAACGTAAGCTTAGAACTATGTAAGGTAGGTAATCATTTTCAAATAGGAACATCTGGACTCTAAGCTCAAAAATTTTGGGTGTCTTTTTGTTGGGATTCGTGATTTTTTATGGCAACCCTATGCTTAATACATGCGTTATTATATGTAATTTACTGGTAAATTAGAGCATGCGATAGTGGAGATAATATTATGTATACAGGATGTAACAGAAATCGTGTACATCCCTTAAGACTTTGACTGCCACGCCGCAGACACAATAGAAAATAGATTGTTTGTTGGTCACTTGTTGAGTGACACAGCGTTTAATGGCGGTCATCGAACTTACCGCTCTATTATCCGATCGCCACCGGAGCGCCTTCGTAAGTTCGATGACCCCCGCGGAGCGCTAGAATGCCGTTAACGGTCAAGCGACGGCAACAGATGGTTTGTTTACGATTATTTTTTTACTGAATTTTTAATACTTTATTTTTATACCCATTATGGGGCTATATAAGCAGTAGAGCACGTCGTTTAAGGGATTTACATGATTTTTGTTACAATCAAGTATCCATCAATGAACAGCAACTAAGTATAGACATCCAATTAACATTAGATTTACAACTAACTTAATTTCCATTTGACGCTCTCTTAAGCAGCCAAATGAAAATTAATCTGAATAAGTAACATTCCCTCTTATTTGCTACCAAGTCTTATGTGACATAAATAAGTACATTATGTAAGTAATTAAATATTATACATACTATGTACACATTAAAGATCTCGTACAAAAAAGTTTTACAGTTTACTAGTATAAGCTCCGCCAAAAGTTTCCTACAGTAAAGGACTTCTTCCAACAACAATAGTCATATGAAAGCAACAGCAGAAACATCCACTTCCACTGAAAAAGGTGTACACGAATTTTTATATATTTTTTTTTTTATTCTTTTCCGCAACTTATATGGTATGATGCTGTTTTTGCTATAGTACGACACAAATAAGAAGTCACATCGGCAAACTTCGTAAAACCGATCAGTTCCGAACTGCTCGCGTCTTCAAGATCACCAATGTTTATTATTACTACATTAAAACATGATCTTTACGCTACACTAAGTTGTACAATTATATAAACTAGCGACTGCCCTCGGTTTTTCGATCAGGTACATCGATGTTACTTCTTAGTTGTATTGTTGTAAAACATTCATTTGTCACAAAGTACTACCAAACTGCATTTAAAGCTGTTATAATGAAGAAATGGGATGTTGCTGTCTTTGCTCCTATATGACTGCCACAGACACGGGACAAATACGCAAGGCAGTACAGACACTAAACCAGCGACTAATTGCCTCAAGTATCCTAGTAATATTATAAAGAAAGTTTGGTAAGACGTTCGTATGTTTATTACTCAATCACGAATAAATAGCTGAACGGATTTAAATAAAATTTGGCACACACGTAGAACATGTCCTGGGTTGACAGACTTTATGCTCGACATGAAATAGTTCCCCTATGATGCAAATGACACCGCGAGAAAATGCTAGTAATAATACATTACTCAATTGACGACTGATTTGAATTTATTTATTTATTTATTTATTTATAGGTACTTCAACGACTTATCCACTAACAGACATTAAATTATAATTAACAAGGTTCCAGATTATGGTGAATTTGTCACTTATAGAACACAACACTTACAGAAATTAGAAAATAAAATAAAATGTTGTGATAAAATAAAATAAAATTAATTGTTGTGATATTAAAAGTACGAGACAAAGCCAAGTACTTTTGAAGTGAATTTAAAAGGACGAGGCGCCAGCAATGTCCCTTTAACTAAACGAGGCCGTTAATTGCAATTTCGGCCGAGACTTGTATAGTACCTTAATTTGCGTAAAAACAATAAACATTAATAATTTAATTCAAGGAACATAAAAATACATTCACAATACATAGGTATCTAATTTTTATTCACGCCAATTCGAACGATCGCGATATTTGTTCTTTTTTAAACTTTTAAAAAGAAATGCGCATTCTGCCTTTAAAATAATAAATATGGTGTACATAAAAACTCCTGAATGAAATTGGCTTATTTAGACTAAACGCGGTCGAAAATGCGCTCATCGCAAATCCCAACGCGTAAAAGATACTGACCTGACGATACTGAATTGCCGTTAATATGTTAAAGAGTAATTATGAAGCCCATAAACGACTTGAATCACGCGTAACCGTACTGTCTTGCTTAATGTCCGCGTGTTTCACGCTTTATTATAAAATATATTAAATTTATTTGATATACAGTTAAGTCTGTAACTACATTATTAGCCAGATTATAAAATGTCGAATTATATTATCTATGTACAAGGAGATTATATTAACATTTAAAATGATTACAAAATTGCAACAGCAGTCTATAATATTTGGGATCGTCAGTCCACTAGGAATTTAGAAGCCTTCGGTATGAGGCAAGGCACAATTTTAATTACATTTCAAAACATCAGTCTGTTGTTTGATCATGAATCCAAATTGTGTGTTTAAAGCTACCGACTATACTGTAATCTGTACTTATAGCATTATAACCGAGTGTGTACTCCATAAATGTATACAGAATATTTTTTTATGTAGTGCGCAAAATTTCCGGAGTGTTTCAGTGTCCATTCCCAAATGCAAAAGCAGTACAAAAATTAACACCAAAACAAAATGAAAAATTGATTTTATATAGCTTGAGCTAGTAAATTATGCGTGTCCATAGCATACTAAGTCGACTTTTCGTTTTGTTTTAAAGTGTATCCCAATACTGCGTTGAATCACTACAAATTATGCGCACTACATAAAAAAATATCCTGTATTAGTATTGTTTATGTGAAGCATACTTTGTTGCTCACTAAATAAAACTCAATTTTAAGTATCAAAATCTACTAATCTACTGACATAGTCATTCGGCATCAGTCTTAGACGATTAGAACCATATGCTAAAGCATTACAGCACATTATGCTGGTACAATAGAGAGTGACAGGTAGATTTAGCAGTGGCACTCATGACATCTAGGTGACGGTTTCCTTTTTTAGCCATGACCCGACAAATAGTGTCATCTCACTCTCTCATCCTGATTAAATCACTGTAGAGTGCCATCGCTAAATAATTGACCTGTATATCCGCCTACATAAATTATGCGTAGGTACGTTTGCGCAAAAGGGATAAAAACTACGGATCAGATCCATTTTTATGCGAATAGTATGAAAATATTGACAATCAGATTATCGATTTGAGGTAGAATAGAAATAAGAGAGTGAACAATTCAATAATACATAGTAATTTAGAGTTATCGTTATGTTGAACCCTCTCCAGCATTCGCCTAGAGATTCTTATATGAAGCGTGTTCAGAATTATTAAAAATATCCATACGTTTATTATGCTTAATCTACTACTGAGACTGACCATATAATTTGTGTGCTGCTACACACTCTTAGAATATGGCGCAGTTTCGATCTGAACTAAGCGCATTACATGAGCCTAATATAGAGCTGTCGCTAATCGATATAGTTTTCGATACTTATGTATCCATAGTATATGACAGCGCTTCTTAAAAAAGATTAATGCTAAAACATGGTTATATACTACAAAAACGTGTAGGGAGTTCTCTCAGAGACTCCATAAAGAAAACCTTGAAATTCGAGCATTTATGTGCAACGCAACACTCGAGCGAACGCTACAGGTCGAACTAATGTTAGTTTACTTGTAACAATATAGAGAGCGTCTTGTTCGACGTTTGGAGCACCAAATTGTTACATACAGAACTGTAGCAGCAGTCCAAGGAGTTACTGTTACAGGTGCTGAGTTATGAAAGACTTATAAAGTATAACTCGTGAGTTAATTACTCTTCTTTTTCCTCTACAGCAGACAGGAAAAGTTTTTGGCAGCAGTGCGTGAATTTTGCTGTGGATAGAGAAATAATAATATAATTACTGCCCTTAAATGTTCACAGTACAAAAATGGGGGTCAAAAGAGGCCGATTTAGATGAATTTTAATATGATTCACATTACAAATGTCAAAATATCCATTTTGACGGTTCTTAATGTATGATTCATATTCAGTAAAAATTGGATTTGGCTACAGTTGCCATTCAATAAAAAAAAAATTAAAAAAATTGGATTGACAGTTACTTACCTATGTTAGTCAGTTATATTATTTACGTTAGTTAGTTAGTTACTTAAAACTAACTAACTAACGTAAATAATATAACTGACTGATGGAATGTAGCCATATACAATAAAAATTAACATTTTCACGCATGTTATTTTTGCATAATATTTCACTCTACAATTCGTCTAGGTGAAGGGACATCAAAGTAGAAACTTATGTCATCTTTATCTATTCTATACGTTTAAATAAAGAATAATATGGCAAGAACAAGTTAGAGACTTCAAATTTCGCCTAGAGACCGTGAAATGTTTTGCTTTTTGTTTTTTTTGTTTTAAAAATGCAAAATGAAAAAAAATTGTTTTAAATGTGTAAAATTAAGAAAAATTAAATTAGTTCTTGTGACTAAACTACTCGTTGCAACTGATCGATTTTTTTGTGTACCATCACAGAACACGATACGTAATACGTGGTTTCATTATTGTCGTAACTTCATCACCATATAAAGTGGTTATTAAGTTTTTGATATGAACTTATGATTCATCTAAATCGAACTTTTTAGAGCTGTAGGTAACCCAAGACATGAATGAATATCGATAACGGTTTATAATAATTATAATAACTGTGTGAGGGGCTCAGATCAGTCGATCAGCGATGTTAAGCTGCGGTTGCCGCGGTCAATCCCTGGATGGGTGACCATTTCTTCGACATCGAGACCCCTCCGTGCCTCGGATAGCACGTTAAGCAGTTGGTCCCGGTTGTAATACGAATAACTATGACAGTCGTTACGGGAGTCAGCAACCCAAAAAGTCTGACAACCGGTCTAACCTTAGGGTATCAGTGTCTCCCAGTAATTGGGTGGCGGAGGTCAGATGGCAGTCGCTCCGTATAAAATACTGTTAATCAGCCGCATCTGGTTAGACTAGGAGCCGACCCCAACGTAGTTGGGATAAAGGCCAGGCAGATGATGATGATGTTGTCAAACTTACTGGAGACAGTCTCGACGCACTGCGGCTTGGACCTGACGAACGCGTAGTACACCGGCACCCCGGCGAGGGTCATCAGGGCTCCACCGATGACCGCGACGGGCTCGCTCACCACCGGCACCACGAGCAGCACCGCGCTTACAGTCACGAATACTATCGGCATCCACAGTTGCACCTGGAAATACCATTCTAAATTTTAACTATCCTCATATTATTATCGTGTAGTTCTAATTATGAATTCAAAAATAATACTATAATGACAGTCTTTATGCACATTGCACATGCAACTATAATAAAATTAAAAAGTTTTATTATGATACAGTTTTCCTAACAAAACAATGCTATAAAATAAGTTTTTTTCTATTATAGTACACCATAGACATAATAAACTATTGTTTAATAAATCTATGTAGTATACTTCGGTTCCACCAAGGAGATTTCAATTAAACTTTTATAGCAGTTGTACATTGTCTATGGTGGCACGGCTAGAGCGCATGCGCGCTGAGTTCTGGCGCCATTTTGATTATTTACAATTTACATTATTAATGTGTTAACTACCTACAGTACCTATTGCATGATTATGGATAAAGCATAGCATTGTGTATGAAACTGCACATAACTAGGTATTAAAACACTCGTGTTTTATTATGCAACAGTTTCTTATACTAGTTAGTAGTAGTCGTTGCAAGTTTATAAAATGCTATTTGGTTTTTTTTTATACCACTACTAGCTCCCGCCCCCAGCTTCACACGGCTGAAAAGAGGCCAGTACGCAGTGGAACTGTATAGGACTGAAATAAATTATACACAAATACTTTACCTTGATAGGTCTGGGCAGGTCGGGTCTCTTGTACCGGAGCCACAGCACGGCGCTGCAGCTGATGGTCGTGAAGAAAGACTCCACGACTGAGCAGTAAGTGATCAGTGACGTCAGGTTGTCCGGGATCAGCATCACGATTGATATCAGCATCTGCACACACGTATCGATGAAATTATGGTCTATACAATACAGTACACCTTATTGCACAATGCACAACAGTAATAGAAGAAAAGATACAATAATTCGAAAAAGGAATGTACAAAGGGCGGTACACACCCGCGCGCGGCAAAGCACAAAAGGCAAGGCAAGGCAAGGGCGGTAAAGGGGGCATAGAAACTTGTTGTCAGCCACCTTAGGTTTCAGCTGAAAATCAGCGCTGTAGTGTTTGTTACTGCAGCATATGCTGAGCTGAGGCCTTTTGGTCACGCAATACCACACCGAGCCTAATTTAATGTCATAGCTCACATTTGTGTGCACAAGTGAGCCTGCTGCAATGTACAATTATTGCTGTGTC
This sequence comes from Allophyes oxyacanthae, assembly GCA_932294325.1. Taxonomy (NCBI): domain Eukaryota; kingdom Metazoa; phylum Arthropoda; class Insecta; order Lepidoptera; family Noctuidae; genus Allophyes; species Allophyes oxyacanthae. The sequence continues at coordinate 893,632 of OW028609.1, forward strand.
ACTCCCGGCTATTCTGTTTCTTACTGTATATGGTGTGATTCAAATATGTATTGTGTTGACCAATAAACCTTATTTCTTTCTTTCTTTCTTTTCTTATCGCACTTGGCGATTTCTACCAGACAATCTTAAGAAATTAACCTTATTTAGGTCTATATGACCTTCGAAGAGAGAACAAGAGGAATGTACTCTCTATTCTATTGTTTCTCAACGGGTCGCTAAGATAAATTCGAGGGTCGCAGCAGGTCAGAATAAATCAAGAGCACACTGCTTTATAGTTTAATGCAACTGCTCCTAACAACGCGACGCCAATTTTCTTAAAAAAAAATCCGAATCGTGTCGCGGCCGCTTAAGGTTGAGAATCGATGCTTTATTCTATATTTATAATTATATTTTATTGCTTGATCTTTACATGATCAAAATATCACGAGCTTCCCAAGCAACCAGGTTTCAGGTCTCACCATGCTCAGAAATTGTACTAAAAGAAAAATCCAATCACTTATACATTGCCCAAACACATCCGAAACGGTGCGATTGAAATAAACACGGCAGGTAAACACAATCTACGTGATTGCAAGTTGTTACATCAACTGATATAGCAATCGAGGAATGCATGAAACAATACGCAGGCTTAGGTCCAATATCTGCAGAGCGAACAATATCAACATTTCACTCATGTTTCTGATTGATTGCTCAATTCCGAAATGTAATAAAACAAACAATATCGATTATTAACCCGTTAACCGATTTCAAAAAGGAGGAGGTTCTCAATTCGACTGTATGTTTTCTTTATGTTTGTTCAGCGATATTTTCGCCAATTGTGAAGGGATTTTAATTATTCTTTTATTGTTTCAAAGATATTCTTCCTATGTGGTCGTAATTTGGTGAAGATTTGATGAAAACCTTCAGAGATCGACGATAGAATTCGCCAATGGATTACATCAAATCACTGGCAATTGCTGTAATCGCATGATAAAAAATATAAAAAAGCCGACTTCAAAAAACTAAAAAGTATAAAATATTTAATTATTTATTACAAGCCTATGCTGTCCCAATACTGGGCAAAGGCCTCTCTCCCTTTCCTCCACTTCTCGCGATCCCGCGCTATATCGATATTTTTTAATAAAATATTATTAGGCAGTGGCACCGACTTCAGGTGTTAAAATTTTAATGAAAATTGTTTTATACATTTTAGTTTTTTGAAGTCGGTTTTTACTTTTTTATCGTTTCGTAAGTATTATGCATATAAACCTTCCGGAAAAAATGCATCAAAATCCTTTGCGTGGTTTAGGAGGAATTAGCGGATATACAGACAGACAGACGCAAAAAGCGACTTTATTTTATAGTATGTAGAGATAACCAATACCACTTACCAGGAAGACAAGCGAAGGCATAGGCGACATGCATTTGACATTGATGTGCGCCAACAGTTCGGGCATGTGTCCATTGCGGGCGCCGGCGAAGCACATGCGAGATGACGTCATGATGTGTACCGACAGACCGCCAAGTATGGCGATAGCGACCAGGGTGGGCATCGCCCAGCGCAGGAAGCCCAGACAGGAAACCGCAAAGTCCTGTGCGATAAATGTAAAACAACATTATGATACATATAATAACATTAGGCTATTTTTCCACGGGGGTAGGCAAAAACTACGTGATCACCACGTGCTACGATGCCACCGTAATGTTCTTTTTATTCGATCTACATTTATGCATCTTTCCATGCATGCACGCCGGTTGCGAATAGGTACTGCAGATTAAACTTAACAAATTTAATGTGCACGCTATACTTATATCCTTTGCATAAATCGCCTCTCATTCAACCTCTCCATATGACATATCAAAGCATACAGTGCCACAAGTAAGTCTATGGCCACAAGCTTATCTGACCCGGTAATGGCGTCGCTGCCGAGCTGCCGTCACATTTACAAATGTCATATCTCTAGAAAAAAAAAATGAAATTGAAGTCATTTTTGTTCTGTAGCGACATTAGTTCAAATTTTGGTCACCAGGTCAGATAAATTTGTGGCACTGTACATTTCTCTTTTTTGTCACAACATCTCTCAAAATATATTATGATAAATACTGCAAACAATGTAGGTTCAAAAATAGTAAAGCTTGAATGCTTGAAGCTCAATGAAATATCGAAAACACTGCAAACGAAACTATTTAGTAACAATTAAACGTGAGCTACGTAAGCGTACATAGTTCTGAGATCTCCCGCTCTCCACGCGGCTCGATTGCAGAAGTCTAAACCGAAACTATCCCAAAAGTTGCAACTGGATCCTTGCCGGAACTTACCCGGATACCGGACACGCCTGGACCATTACAAAAGGAAAATAATAGAACAGCAAACAGTAAAGGTAAAGTAAAACATGAAATATATGTTTTAAAGCAATTTTTAAACATCAGAAACATTTCAGTGAATACTACAGGAATCATTTGTTGTATTCTTATTTTTTATTTTTTTACATTGCCCCCTCCCTTGTATTTCTCCTGTATCATCATATATAGGGTACAGTTTACAAACATGATATATAACTGTATTATACAAATATTTATTCCGTGCGGGGATCGAACCCGCGGCATGTAGCGCAGAAAGCTAATCGCTTAGCCACTGCGCCAAACGTGTCGTTGTGTTTTAGCTATGAAGAAAAATTCGTTACAGTAGGAAAGAGACACAATTAAATCACATATACATGACGCTACTCAAAAGAAACTAAGCTACTAACAAATCACTAACGTGTTGCGGACCAATTAGTAGGCGCGCTGACTGCGAGCCTTCATTGTAATACCAAAAGTAAGTATATAATTTTAGGTAGCTAGCTGTTTAGTCTCGCTTTTACTGCCACCGACAGAATTATCGATAAGAGCGTCTTGAATATTTGGAGTAAGAGGTTGGTTTCTTTTGAGTAGCGTTCTGTGGGTATGGGAATCTTACCACAGCAATAGCTTCGGTAGCCAGCACCCCGACGGGTCCCAACACCGCCAAGTACGACACGTTGGCCAGCAAGTAAATAGCGGTCACCATTGGCAGCGACACGTAAATAGCGCGCGGTAGATTCACGAACGGGTTCTTCAGTTCTTCGGTCATGAAGTTCAGGTAGTTCCTAAAAAGTCGATAATCTTATTGTGTTGTTTGGTCATGTAGATAAGCATTCCGCGGCTAGATTGTTCCTTGTTCCGACAATTTGTCATCAAGTCGGATTTGCATGGAAAACACTCTGTCACATTAATTTACTGTGTACCTACTTCAGCATGATATTTAAACAACAAAATATTTAACTCTATTAAAATAATGTTATGGAAATAGTTTGGGCTAGTCGAAATAGTTTTTAAAGTATTACAATGAAACTGAAAGTCTGCCTATATATTATTATATAGCCTGCATATTGTTATGAACAAAAGGCATTATGCTAAGTATGAAAGTATAAGAATGTATTTTATTGTCGGTAAAAATTAACAGAACAACGCTGCTGCCTACGCTACGTCGCGACGTCGCGTCGGGCGCGGATCAAGACAATCCACTCGAAATAGAAAAACCTATGTATGTAATTTTTTCTGGACATAGAACTACGTCCAGAAAAAATATGATTAATTTGATAACATTATTTCATCGTAAACTTGAGGATACCAATTATTTATTTCACATGCAAGTTGGATTGCGACCGCATCGAAATAACCAATTCAAATCTAAACGCATTGCCTCGCAAAGGTTTAAACCTTTTCAAGGCAATTCCAAGGTCCAAAAGTGACCTTTACTGTCACAGCTGGAAATCACACCTAGTAAAAAGTAAAAGGTACGGACGTAAACCCTTCTAAAACCTTCGCTCAATGACTTATTTCTTCATCTAACATAGTTCTAACTATTAAAAATAAAGACCACGTCATTTATTGTGGCGCTGAGAAGGTGATGGACTTTATGTACGGCAAGCTGCCGCGGAAAGATTTTTACGACAAAAATCCCCCGATTCCAACTAGAAAAACAGCAGTAACTTTTGAACGGCTAAACAGATTTTCATGAAGCATAGTTAAGACGATACCCGATTAAACAGATCCACAAATACACAGATCCACACAAACTTATAAATTTTTTTTGTCGGGGTTTAAAATATTGCTCGGAGGATCCCGTTTTTTACTCCATTTCATTATAAATACTCATTTACATGGAGAGCACTTCTCATAAGCTGATTTATTAAAAAACACGCATCGAGTTAACAATAGTTGCGCTTTCGCATAATACAAAGGCGAATATCACCTCGCCTAGCCACATAAAAAATCATAAGATCGTAGTCGAGCTTTTCTTTTCCTCACCTTCATTACAAATACAAACATAGTGTTTGAGATTATTTTCTAACGCAATTTATAAAAACTTTATTCTGAAATGAATGAATTAATATTTCAACTACAATTCATGTAAATATTTTGCGATTATTCTAAGGTGAATCATGCAAACGAATATTACCTCCACATCGCCAAATAAAATTCGAGATACTAGAAAATTGCTAAGTACGTGTGCATCTCACTTACCAGCCAGAGTAGGAGAATATTCCTGAATAAAATGCGACAGACCAGTCGCTGACCGATGACTTTGTTCCTGCCCACCCATCCTCGAAATGATCCATGCCACCTTCACAATAAAACAAAATTATATTCTATAGAGCTCGATAATAATTTCTTCTTTTGAGTCATGTTCGCCGACAATATAACAGATGTTTAAAATGATGCCCATACAAAAAATTCTGTTTAAACCATAAAGTTATTATTACTCCAGTAATAATAACTTAAGGTTTAAACGGCATACATCATCTGTTATGTTGTCGGTGAACTAAGGGCTAAAACACCTAAATGTAAAAAGAAATTTTAAACCACTAGCTTGACAAGTAGACGACCAGGAAAGGGAATGGAAAAGGCCTGCGGTAATCACGATGCACGCTCGAAATTGGGATCGATTCAATTTTAACATTTAAAAAATGTACACTGCGCAGTATGCTCTAAAAAATATTCTGTAGGACAATTCCAACAACGCAATGTACATTCTTTGACTGTCAAAAGTGAATCGATCCCGATTACGAGTGGGTATCGTGACAACCCTACTGGATACAATTGGCTTTGAAAGGGAATCATGGCAACAAAGGGAGCAGGCATACCAGTGTTGGGTGAAGAAAGGCTTAATAAGATCATAATAACAAATGTTTCATTTCAGAGCGCTAAGGACTATTAACCTTTAGACTCGCCACATGCAAAGTCGAGAGTGATAGGTAGATATCAAACAAACAATTTATAGTGCGTCACAAATGACCGATCGTTACCCTACCCGACGAACACTTCAGAACCTTTACACTTAACAGGGTGGTCGACCTTGCGAGACGGGATGAATATCAGATTGAAATGTAAATAAGAACAAAGGCATAGGGCATGAGCGGGTAGGGCCGATTTTTTTTAAAATTTTAATCTTGTGCTTTAAATCGATTTTCTTTTTCGTTACAATGGAAACATAAACAAGCCATTAATGACTAGGCCCATCCCCTGATGTACCTAAACTACGGCGCAATAAACACAATGTATCCCTATTGTAAACCTTGGTAAGTATTCGGGGACTCCCCCGAAATTCAAAATCACGAGATTTCGAGATTTCGTTCAACCATCCATTCCATTTGTGATATCGATGAGTTATAACAATCAAATTAATATAATTATTGTATTACCTGTTTTCTCTCTTACTTTTACACAAAACCCGAAAGCTTTCTTTTCTTATTATTACATTGAGTCTGTTTATTATTACTACTGTGGGCCGAGCACGAATGTTTTGACGTATAGTAACGTAAACGAAACCAAATTTAGAACCATCCATGATATTTTTTTGGAAATACATGCAATATTTTTACATTTTAATGAAACAAGTGCGTTTGTTGCATAAAATTGTACGAAAATACGATAGATTCATTGTATCTTATAATCAAAATTTGCTTACGTTTACGTTACTATACGTCAAAACATTCGTGCTCGGCCCACTGGTCGCCTAGTGGTCGAAATTCGACCGTAATTTTAGCTTTCTGCAATCCTTCTCCATATAAACATTAACTATGCCAAATCTCGCACACGTCCATGCGCGCAATATCCGTAAAAAGGGCTACAAAGTTATCTCTACACGTATTAAGATAATATAGACTATGTAATTGTAAACCAAAATGATGTTTTTAAAGCTGTACATCTAAAAACTGAATACCCAATTGAAAACTTTTAAATTATGTATTATTAAAATCTCAAAAATTTCCGATTTAATTGTTTTAAAGTCTTGATTTTTATCAACCCTGAGTACGGGTTTGCTTTTCCTGTTTTCTTCTTCTGTGAAATAGTTTTTCCAGTAAAACCATTTATCAAAGAAAACTTAGAATGTTCACTTTGTTTCAATATTAAAGCTTCAGCCATCCTTTTGTACAAGACAATAATAGAAATACTCATCTTGGTATTTTATTAATTGCTCAGACTTTTCAATTGTTTGCAAGAGACCGTCCGTTGCCCCCTAGGCGACTACTGTAACAACCTATCCCTTAAAGGGGCGAGGACGAGCTTGAACACGGCGCCAATAAAAATGAGTGAAGTACCGAGATAAAAGATACATTCGTTTTTACGTTTTTGAGTGCTCGGTTTAAGGTAACAAACATTTTGACGTAAAAATCTGCGTACCTCCAAATGTACCAAGGTCCAGGCAAAAAATCTACATACTTTTTTTTAAAAATTGTTCTCTCGGCTGTCGATCAAGCTATACATTTCCAGTATAAGCTGACCTCGCATTGTATTAGCTTTCCGTACAATGAGAAGCTTATACAGAAAATGTATTGCTTGATATAGTAGCCGTGTGTCCTTCAGCAGTTTTTTTTCCGTTGAAACTCCTCCTGCTAGTTTAGTAGGAGACTGTAGACATGTAGTTATTCACACGCTACACTGGAGGCACATGACAATCTTCATCACTTTAATTAATTCTTAACAAACAACGCTACTACTGTGTAGCTATATTTTGGAAGGGCGCGGGTCGTCTGGTTGACTTATGACTATTCAACACTGAAATTGACTTAACGGGGCGGGAACGTACCGGGCATGCGGTGGGAATTAAATGAATGTGTTGATACACGATGTATTTATACACAGAATAGTTATCACTATTTGTATAAATGAAAGTTGTAACGTACATCATACTAAATTATATTTCAATATCATTTGAACAAAAAATAGTTCCCATCACTAGAAGAAAATTTACGTTGGTGCCCTTCGTGTAATAAAATTAACATTATTTTACTGTTCCACGAAGCGCACTAAAATTTGGATCGGTGCCGTTCGTGAAATAGCTTTGGTGCTCTTCGTGGAATACCTCATATTAAATACCGGGTATGAATGTGTGTTTGAAAATTGAAGTATGAAAAATGTATAGATGTGTGTTTATGGCTAATTGAACCCCTAGCGGCTGAACTGATTTTAAAGCAATTGTCACGGGTACATCACTTGTCTGTTCACTTACCGGAAAACTAATAACATTTCATGCAGGAACAGCTATTTCCACAAGTGCGCTAAGGAAAACTGATTTTAAATTGAATTTTAATATTATGACTCGCTCTAGGCCAATTAATTTTAATATAGGGAAGACTAATTGAAGGCGTCTTTTAAATCAATTTGTAATCAACATGCACCTGTTAAACCTACAGATTTGATTACTTACATTGTCTTCCGCGTTTCAATACTTTGTTATACAAACATTGCTTTGCCAAGACTGAACAAAAGTTATTTCTCCTGAGATTCAAACAAGACACCAAGTGGCTTGTTTCTTATAAAAATAAAGCACCGCATTAATCTCCATTCCCGAGGGAGGACCGGACGTAGACGCGCCAAAGAAATTATATCAGGAGAATGCGACACCATATCCTATTAGGAACTAATAGGAGCGAAGAGGAAATAGAAATAGTTTTTTTTTATTATTATTATCTAGGAAACCAAGGAATAACGTGGACAACCTGGCATTACAACTATCCGTTTCCGAAGAACCTACACCACGTGAATGGATGTAGTGCACATGGTCGTCTTCACATGCAATGTTTCCAACTCGGATGTCATAGATAGGGGGAGAAATATTAGGAAAGCTGGCCTCATCATCATTTAAGATCAAAAGTCGATTACTTCAGTCGGTACCTTCGTTAGATTACTGTCAGATTGATAGTGTAGGTAATATATGTGAACTGTTCTAGTCCCGACGACATTAAGTCGTGTAATATTATTTGTGTGGAACAGCAGCTTCTTTTTCGTATTTTAGTGTTTGTTTCATAGTAAAAGTTGTTCATAATGATGAGTACAATAACCCCTTAAAGGAATCGAGACTAGAAAGGTAGGACCTTATATTGTTGGATATGATATTATGGAGGTTTTTGCCGGGATCTTCTCCAGGACCAACCCACTTGGAACCGTGCACATAGAATCACGATGTTTTAAAAGTGACTGCAAAGACCCAGTTGAAATAAAAAACTTTGACTCTGAGGAATCGGATCGCAAAATATAAAGCTATGTTGATTTGCGGCGTCAATATCGTCAATCCAAGGTAGCGGATTGAACTGATGCCAGATAGAACGTCTATGGTCATCATAGACCATAAAGTTATTATTACTAGTGGTAAGTAATAATAACTTTATGTCATAGACTGCTACGATTCGGTCGTTACGGAAGTGTGAACGCTGTTTGCTATCATATAAGCAAATAGGAGGAGAAGGCTGCATAGGATTTGACCCTTTGTCTTCTTGACAAAAGACAAAATGAATAATCGAGATAGATATCGGTAATGAAATGGATTTGTCTCCGGTTTTTCGTTCCCTTTTTTGGCATGCTAGCTAGCCCTTTTGGAGTCTGGATGATAATCTATAGTTTATGGATTGAGTTTCTTACCTGATTTACTCATCCATATGATGCCTCCCATGATGATGATGACCAGCGCCGTAATCTTGGTGAACATGAAAACGTTCTGTATCCTCGTTGTGAATCTGACGTCGTATGCGTTTATGAATGTAAGAAAACCTAAAAAAACACAAGAATTTAGATTGTTGTTTTTAATTTATTATTATTTTATATTGATTAAAAATGGAAATTGTTTTTTGATAAATTATCAAATGTACCTATTATTGTTTTTAAAATTAAATTATTGTAATCTCTTATTGTGCATGGACTTAAAACTGTTAGCAATATAAGATGTCTTTAAAATAAAAATAAATAAATAGGTATTGAAAAAGTACGACATTACTACGTTTAGAGGTGACATCGAAAATCTTTTTAACCGTTTCGGCAGACAACTCCGAATATGAACGATGTACGATGTATATAAACGAGTTGTAGGTGCAAATACAATTTTACCAGGATAGTTACACAGGCGATCTTCATTCGCGCAGAAGGCAGACAATGCCGAATTTTGACCTCACACTTAATTAACATGTATCTCCTTGTATAGATAGTAATACCAATACTATGTTTATGTTTTTTTTTACAAACAAGTTATGCAAATTTGAACCTCGCAGTTCTATTACATTCAGGATGGAGGCAAATAACCTGCTTCGAATACCGTCGTCTGTTTAGGAAAGCTAACGGAACTACGTGTCGTTTTGGTGGCCTACAAATACGCTATTGTTATGGGGTAACTACTTATCTAGTAGAGTCTAGTGTTGCTAAGCGTTTTGTTGACAAACATGGTATGTACTACTAAGAAGACGTGCTGCTTCAAAAGATATACTCAAGTATCTTGTGGTTTAGAAACTTTAGTTACGTTTTCGATGTGATAATGTGGGACTGGTCCGAGAAAGCAATAGAAAGTGGTGTAGAAGATATGGGCGATACTTTTGTCCAGCAGTGGGAAGGATATGTTAAAAAAATATGATGACGATCATAAGAAGCTGGAGGATTTAGAAATCTTGCAGATTGAGCCTGTCTCTGTATCACCCTAAGGTTGTGTGGTAGATAATGCCTACGGCATTAAGAGTTAAGACCGCCTTTGTACCTACATTGTACATGAAGCATTTTAAATAATAAAATAAATTGAGTTTAGTTTTTTGATACCGCGTAAGTGCTAGGCCATGTTGACTAATTTAAATAATATATTCCATTGTAGTATACAAGGACGACCCACATAAACAAATGTTGGAAATATACGGAAATTCACCGAGTGTAGGTGAAGATAACATGTAATATTGTTACAATTCAGGTTTGTTTAAGATGTTACAGCCTTATTCCGGCCTTTGAGCAAGTCACTAGTTGAATATCTATCTACTACTCGATAGTGTCATTGACCCAGGACACTAGCCCGAAATTAATATTGACTTAGAATTCGTCACTTTGTAAAAATATGGTCTCATGACGTCAATACCAGATAGATATCAAGAAAATCGAGTGCAAACTGGAGCAATCAGAAAAACGCATTTTTTCGAATTCTATCAATTATTAATTAGGTACTTGGGACTTCATACCGAATAAAATATGAAGTCCAAGGTATAAGTAAAGATCAGAGGCCTAATGATAAAAACAAACATTTATACAACGTGAATCAGAAATGCGTGGTCATATTTAAGCTGATAATTTTTTCGCGATTACCAAGTTGGTCCCATAGGTAAAGTTATTCAGTTTGATGGTCTTATCCACACCCTTAAATATGACCACGCATTTCTGATACACGTATAACATATTATTTAAAACGCGAGCGACCTGACCTATCCGTGTCACTCTTTGGCAGAACCGGGCCTTAAATTAAGACTGGCAGATGATGATAAACAGGCTTATACTTACAGATAGTGACGGCAGCGATAAGTTTCCTGCAGATGGGGTCTATTGGGCAGTCGGGAAATATCGGATCCAAAATGTTGTTCGCAAATGTTAGGGACATTATAGCGTTTGTGCTCGGCCTAAAAGAAACAAAATTGTAATGGAACCTACCACCCATTCCGGCTACCTAATCACGATGCACGCTCGTAATCGGAATCGACTCAATTTTGACACTACAACAGTGTTCATTGCGTTGCTCAAATTGTAGGGCGTAGTGGTTTTAAACGCATACCGCGCAATGTAGTTTGTTGGACTGTCAAAATTGATGCCGATTGCGAGTGTGTATCATGATTACCCTGCGGATCACTCTAATTGAGAATATTAATTCCGATCGGTCGGTATTGGAATAATTTCAGTTTGCACCACGATTATTGCCATATTTTTTTATATTGAGCGGATCAGCGGATATTTATTGAACTCAATAAGACATTGGAATTGAATTATCATTGAAATAATTTTCAGAGGTAACCCGAACGTAGCTTGTGATCAATAATGGCAATTAACATCAATTAATTTATTCATGCTGGACCGGAAATATCTGGCTATGTAATCAATGATCGTGAACTCGATTGACTTATTGGTCGTTAAAGAATATGTTTTGAAAACTTTAAGCAAGTTTATAAAACATTTTATTTTTCAATAACACCTTAATTTATCTCTACAATAACATGAAACAAACTTTAGATACGAGTTTATCACACAGCGAGAAATTTGCAGAGCACTGTTCCCATACAAAAATCTGCAGGTGTTTCCTGCCGGTGTCCTAAGAAGGACAAGCCTATACATATTTTTGAACCGAGCACCTAAATTCTCAATATTTCAAAATATCTAGTTTAAGGTACAGATGAAAATTAAAAAATTGGTAGAAATTCATTGATAACTGTACTTACACAAACACGAAGTTGGCGTCCCACAGGTAGAGGAATGCTGGTAGTGGTCCATAGGCCTCATTTATGTAATGGTAGTCGCCTCCACTCTGAGCTAGAGTCGTACCTGTTAACAAAATAAGAGAACTCTTAATTGAAACTCTTCTATTTCTTCTATCTGCCTAGCCTTATCACAACTACGTTGGGGCCGGCTCCCAGTCTAACCAGATGCGGCTGAATATCAGTGTTTTACACGCAGCTACTGCTATCTGACCTCCGCCACCCAATTACTGGGAGAAACTGATAACCTAAGGCTAAACCGGTTGGCAGACTTTTTGGGTTGCTGACTTCTGTAACGACTGTCATAGGTATTCGCATGACAACCGGGACCAATTGCCTAACGTAATTTTCGAGGCACGGAGGGATCTCAATGTTCGAAGAAACGGATACCCGTTCATCCATCCAAGGACTGACCGCGGCAAGCGCTGCTTAACCTCGCTGATCAACTGATCTGCACAACACAATAGTTATGTAGCTACAAGCCCTTCCCTTCTTAAAACAATATGAGAATCGATTTGAGAATATTACTTTTATTTATAATTTTTTTAAAGCAGTGGTTGGCAAAGTATAGGACTTTGATGGCGACATGTAACTCAGGCTCACAGGCCACTTTAATGCAATTTAATTGGTACATGAATATATATTTTTTAAATTGTAAATAAAATATGTATTCAATGAAACTCAACTTGAGAGGGTAATTCAAAATAATTTTCTTTTCATGTAGGGCAGGCTCACTATTTACCATATTATAGCAATAGTCTCTGAATTAATTAGCCATGACATACATAGACAGATAGATATAATGAAATTACATAGGTGAGCCCTACTTATTATTTCTATGTGAAATTATAAGAGTTTGTTGAACATTAAAACAGAAGATGACAAATAGACCCACTGCCCACAGATGAAACAAGAATAGATTCAAAATAATGCAGAAATGCACATTATTATGTATCACTAAGTCTTTGTGTATCACTGTCTCATAATTACTATAGATAGTGGTAGCTCTAGTATGGTAGCCCTAGTATGGTAGCCGTAGTATGGTAGCTGTAGCATAGTAGCCATAGTATGGTTGGCATAGTATGACAGCCATTGTGTGGTAGCTGTAGCATAGTAACTGTAATACAGTAGCTGTTGTGGGTAAGTGATGATCTGTATGAAGTTCAGACACTATTTACACAGCAGTATTTTTAAATCAGGACTTGCTATGATTATATTCTTCAAAATCATCTATGCCTATCATGGACTACTGGATGGATATAACTTGCCAATGTGAGGTACTAATAACTGCTATTAAAGGCACACAACAAAGGCTTAGCAGAATATTGTGAGAAAATATTTTATTCACCACTAAGAGGAAACCACACCACAAAAATAAGGGGAAGTATTTGAATCGAAGTTCAAACCTGTACCACGTCATGCCCCATTACATGCGCAAGTAAGTGACTGCGCTGATGACCACTACTTAAAGCACAACTCGCATAGCAGAATATTGGGAGAAAATATTATTTCCCAGTGGCATCGATTTGATTTTCTAATAAACAAGGAGAAAATATTCAAGTCCAAGTCCGTTCAAATGATGACAAAACATAGACATTCATATTGTTCTGTACGCAGAAGGCTTTCACTGCTTATTGAATTAAAAAGTATCTACCATATCTTTTCACTTAGGTGCATCTATGTGTGGTATAGATCAGAAATAAAATAAAATAAAGTTATTACCATGTTCTATTATTTTATTTACTATAGTGATCACTTTAGGGCTCAAATCTAATAAATAAAGTGTAAAACATTCAAAAATAAATAATACCTAATACTACCATTCTTATTATAATTACACAAAAAATATTCCATAACAAATATAAATACTGCAACGATTGCGACGTATTATTTTAAGAAATTTTGCATGACGTCCATACGTACACAAATAAAATTATTTTATGAATTTAAAATTAATTACGCTAAAGGGATATAGTGACAGATTTACTCACCTAATTCTGCATAAGACATAGCCCCGAGTGTCGCTAGGACTCCGCAAGCGGCCCAAACCGAAAGTGCGCCCCATACTGACCCAGTTTTTTCTAAAACCTCCTTGGGCGATATAAATATACCACTACCGAATATTATTCCTAATATTATAGCTACCCCTTCGAGCAGGCCAAGCTGCTTTCGCATTTTCACTTTTTCATCACTCATTTTTACTATTACTTTATTCAATGCGTGCGGATTTTCTATTGCTCTTCATAGATCTAACAGATGTTGTCTGACTAGTTAACCTAAACAGATGCCATTTAACCTTTCACATTTCTAATTAGCATTGAATTAAAACTCTCGTGAGAATTTGCTTCAATTAATTGTACGTATGTTAATTAACAATTGAAAAAAATACGCTGATCTGTGATGGTATTCGGTTACAAAGGTTACAGCCTTTGCCCACCATTCGCGACTTCACATGCGAACGAAATGGTGAAAAATTTTCGCGCTACCCACTGGAGCGCTGTTTTCAAGACATTTTACAAAACAAAAACTTATACAGATACATAATTTATCTTCCGTAAATCAATATCCAGAGTGCTAAATGCAGTAAATGCTCTAAGAATATTAATTTTTAGGCGAGTCGAGTCGATTTTCCATTCTTGTAACTCATTATCGATAATGTCTAGTGCTACCACAGCAAACATATCAAAAACTTTTAGCCGACTTCAAAAAAGGAGTATGTTCTCATGAGAATATTATCTGCTCATTTCACATTAAGTGAAATTACATGAAAGCAATTATTTCTTGAATCGCATAGGATACGAGCACAACTAGTCGCATTTTGTTTAAAAACTAAGATTATTATTCCCGATAATTCTGATTTAGCAAAAACCTTACCTCACTCTTCGATGCTTCTTGTATACTATACATTGTGGGTACAGTTTACACAAGTGACAAGCAGTACCTATAGATAAGTTAACAATCGCTACAGAATAGTAAGGCCAGTTAAATGTGATAATCTGACAAACTATCGTATAGTCATGACTCATGTGATTTGTACATAAATGTTAATCCCACAGATTTTACTGGCGTTTCTATTCACGAGATTTTAGATTCTTTACTTGTCTTACTGTACCTACCCGGTCGGGAACAAAACCGATAAAATACAATTTCACCATTCAGGATTAGGATTTACCGGATTCATAGGTAGAGAGAAAATATTGGGAGTTATAAGGTTTCAGTGCACTAATTACGCCTTTTTCCGCTTCATGCCTGTTACAACTCGGACAAGGTTTATCTGTATGAAACTTGAAAGGGAATAATGTGAGTAAGATAGTGGAAATAAGGCTGACATTCAGGCTTACATTCAGAGACGACAGAAACGAGTCTAAGCGTGAACTTACGCTTCCATATGTCAATTTTACGAACAAATTTTGACAGATGGAAGCGTAAGTTCACGCTTAGACTCCTTTCTGTCGTCTCTGAATGTAAGCCTCAGAGACGACAGAAACGAGTCTAAGCGTGAACTTACGCTTCCATGTGTCAAAATTTGTTCGTAAGTTTGACAGATGGAAGCGTAAGTTCACGCTTAGACTCATTTCTGTTGTCTCTGAATGTCAGCCTAAGACCGTTTGTTGTAACCGTTATTATGAGACCCATGTTCAGTAGGAATCATAGATGATTAAACAGATAAAAATAAACAAACAATATCGAAGCAGAAGAATTTATTTAAATTAGCACCTTACAAATTAAAATATTTTAGGTGTTATTTCTGGATCAGGGTCCGGATAGTATTGGAGTAAATCAGCGACTGGAGACTCTTGATCTTCATAAAAGTCACAAGCTAGAAGAAACTCTCGCTTCGAATAATCGTCTCCTTTACAAAACATTTCACCTGAGAACAGTATTCATTATTACTATTAATTAGTTTCAGTGAGAGACCATTACAAACAAAATAAAATTACCTTCAATATCCATAATGTGAACAGCGCTTTTAGCTTCAAGAGCTCCCACACAATAATGTTCTTCTGTTAAATCTGGATGCCAGTACATTATGGCATCCCTACAAGATGTACCAGCAATAGGAAGTAGTATCCTATCCTGTTAAATCATGTCAATTGATTAGTAATATTTGCTACATACCACACATTGATAATATTTTCATTGACATAAAAGGTAAACTTCACCTTGCAAATAATTTTATTATTAACGATAGGTTCTTTGACTTCTCCTGAACAGAAGAACTTACGCTTTTTTCTCATAATTAATGTACTAAGTTCCAACACGGTCTTGATACTATTTCCTAAAATAAATAAATTACTCCTTTATACTTCAAGGTAAGTTACGAGTTATTTTAAGAGAATAATGTTGAAAAATGAGGGAGGGGAATATTTATTCATCTTCTTCTTGCTTGAGTATCGCATGGACAACGAGTTACTCGAAGAAATCAACATATTATAGGTATTTTACCTTTTTCACCATTGATTGCTTCAAGTTCTCGCATACCACGTGCTTGTGTTTCTCTGCTATTTTGTTGTTTCATATAATTAGCCAGCCTACCCATTGCTTCTACAAATTCATCAATAGGACCTGTCAATCAGAAAGAAATATAGTTGATTTGTTTTTGTTTATCATTTTGAAATACTTTAGAAATCTATCTACCTGTCCCAAAACTAGATCCATCTAAGTAATTTAGAAACTGATAGAATCTCAAAGCTTCGTCAGATTCTATTTCGTCCATTACTGGTCTCTGAAATGTTGATAATTAAAGTCAGTGGTTGTTGTAATGGTTAATAATCCATGGGGATAAACAAATCTCTAAAACTTACAAATTTACCACTCCAAGCTCCGACATCAGAATATAGTGAGTTTACTCTGCTTGGCATCCAATCCAGGGATGAACGGGCCACCAGAACTGGATGCTGACATAAGAAACCAAATTAAATTACTACAAAATGCGTACGTTTCTATACAAAAAATGTGCACGTTTTGTAGTAAATGAATTTCCTAATTTTAATTTAATTCTCATTAGGATCGAATTTTTCCAATGATTACCAAAGATGGTAGCTTTGCGCTGGCATATTTAAGAAAAAATGCGAAGATAGTTAAAAATAACCAAACGTCTGTCATGGTCAACGTTTTAATACGAACGAACTAAAAACTCAGTACATAAGAAATACCCAATTATGATATGAATGCTTGTTAAAATTTTATAACGTCTTGATTAGTTTATCGCTTTTTGTTTATTTAACTAATTGTTACACCTTTAAAGTTTTATTAATCAATCAAATACTAAAACGAAGCGCTCATATGTACATAGCTACCGCGCAGCTGAGTCAATCAGCGAGGTTCAGCAGCGCTTGCCGCGGTCAGTCCTTGGATAGGTAACCGTTTCTTCAAAAGATCGAGACCCCTCCGTGCTTTAGAAAGTAGGTACGTTATGCAGTTGGTCCCGACTCCCGGTTGACATACGAATACCTATGATAGTTGATTCGGGAGTCAGCAGCCTAAAAATTCTGTCAACCAGTCTAATATTCGGGTATCAGTGTCTCCGAGTACTCGGGGGGTGGAGGACAGTAAAATTGACTTTCATAGGAGAAGACTTCCAGCGTGAACTCCGTGAAACAGCGAGAAAATCATCCAGACTCACATTCACGTTTCTTTAAATGTTCACGCCGTAAATCTGTTGTCGGCTTAATCTTAATACCTTTAATCAATATTGACTTCGGTAACAATCAATTTCAATGGTACAAAGTAATTATTATTATTTTATTAATCAGGATAGTCGATTTTAGTTTTCGATTTTTAGTAACTTTTATTACGTACAGCATTTACAGAGCATGACATCACTACGATGACATCTGACGGCGTAGATTTCGCGCCATATCGTCCGTTATGTCATGTCATTTTGATTTCAATTTTATTGTCACGCACGGTCGCGTACCAATTCGTAACAAAACTACAAGTACAAAACTAAACTGACGAATACATGTATAGTAAAATATAATTGCATAAATTATCCGTACTCAAAATGCACGTGCGAATACGTATATTCGGTAAACCAGACACCGTTGTTGTGGTCGAGTCTAAATTGACGAAGATAGACCAGTTCCGGCGAATAATAAAAGACAAGTTTGATGTTCAGCCAAAATTACAAAGATTATTCTACGGTGGAAAGCTGGTAAGTTGTAAACGTCTATTTTTAAATTAATATAGCCTATTTAAAAGGAACTTCACATAACGTATGCAGGTGATAACCTAGTCAACGTACCGGTGTTTATTCACGTAAGCCTGAGGCATTGTGACGTCACGGTACATTGTGACCGTTGAAACTGGCGGCATGGCATGGCATGATATGAAAATGAACCGTACTATTATAGGTCAGAGCGCCATCTTAGGGATGGTAGCCAATAGCAACCCAATATTTCATTTTATTTATGATAGTGTGACTAATAAATATTAATGTCGACAATCACATGTCTGATGTAACAATTATTATTTGCACCTGGAGTTACCCGCTCCTTCCCCTACTACCATGAACTTCCATTGACTTGTCGGTTTATTACACTACTCATAACAAGGGTCTATTGATAGGGTGAACTTGCCTCTACATGGTGCACTTATTACATTAGCGAGCAAGCCTATCTCAATCAGGTCAGGGAGCAAATGTAGAAGTTGCCATACATCAGCTACAACAATACTATAGCAGTTGGTTCTTTGTATAAAAAGCGTAAGACGTAGATCTGGGTTACGGAATATAATTAGTCCAGTGTAAACAATCAGTGTTTTGGAGTATGTACTGCCCTACTTGTATGTTTTTTATGCATATTTACCATAAGGCAAGTGCATTATTCAGGTGATTTTTTTTTACATGGCACTGGTATCAATTCTTTGTGCATTTTGAGAGTACTAAATGATACTAAATCTGTGATTATCTTTTTCTAATGAAACAGAAAGAGACTATCACCTTTAGTTTAGGTTCATCCTATCAAAGTATACAACAGAATGAACACCACTTTCACCTGTCTTTTGTTCTACAATTTAGCAGATAGTCTGTATTTTAACTATTGGACATAATTTACAGCTAGATAATGGCTACACATTCCATGACTACAACATCAAGCTCAATGATGTTATTCAGCTCATGGTCCGGGCGCAGCCTGAGGAGAGCCCCACAGAAAATACTGAAGCTAAGACTGAGGATACCAAACAAGACCCTGCAGTTGCAACGAATGGCAAAAACATTGAGTATAAAGGTTTGATGGTTTTACCTTTAATTCACTATAAAAGGTGCCCAAAATTGTCCTAGCCTAGTCTAGTACGCCTAGTTTGGGACTAACGGAAAGTCTTTAACTGTAAAATTATTTGGAAATATATGATTTTGATGTTTGTTTTTGATGCAGCAAGATCAATGTCAAGACTTGACAGGTTAATAATTATTATACTTTAGATACATTATTTTTGTTTTTACTTTGAGATGTCTTTACTAAAGAATGTTTGTAAAATAACAACAATATTAATTAAGATTAATGGCTGCGGATTTCACTTTGATTCAATACAAGCTGCCATCTTCTTCATAGATAGTTTTCTGGTTATTTCAAACTATATGTTTTTCAAACGGTCTTAATTTTAACAGATGCAGAAAGCACTTTATATGCAGTAGGTGACTTAATAGACATGAGGGACCGGGAACAAGGTTCGTGGTGTGAAGGAAAAATTACCAGAATAGTCTATGATCCCAATATTGCACAAATACCAAACGTAGAGACATCAACAACTGATGCAGGAGTACTTACAAACTCTGATAACAGTGATGAGAGTTTTGACACAGAAATGAATGACGTAGAAAACAAACCACCAAGTGACTTAACAAATGGTGATAGTTTGTCAAAGACTAAAAATAAAGGCATAGCAAGGTATTTTATTAAATCAACGAAAGCAGTGCGGAAGAAACAAAGTGAAAAGGATGTAGCTAAAAGTGAGGAGCAAAAGGATGTGGATTCGTTACTACTTTATCAAATACAACTAGAGGCTGAGTAAGTAGTTATGGGGTAATTATACATATACATTTGCAATGTTAAGGTAAGTACTCACCAGTACACTGGTCGGTCCTGCGCGCCGTGCACCACAGGGGGTACCTCTTTATAGTCTCCCCCGGGACGAGCCTGGGAAAGTACCCTAACAGGCGTGACACCGGGGTGGGCTTCGATGCGGTCTTTTAAGAGTACCGGAAGCCCACCTGTAGGTGCGGAAGTGGGCCACCGTGGTGAGTTTAACTGGTAGGAGTTCGGCATACACCTATGACCCCTCTCCAGGCGGAGGACAAGCCTATGATCAGTTTTCATCAAGATAATAAAATAAATGGTACTCACCAGGAGCATGTCCGATTTTTGAGCATTACTTAACAATCTTAGTATACTACCTAATCGTACTGACCAAGGTCAATTTGCATGTGTAACTGATTGATGTTGAGCAAAGTGCTTGATGCAACCTACTATTACTGTAATGCATTTCATACTCACTCAATGTTCGAAGTACGAATGGTTGTTACGACGTAAACTGAACTGAGCTGAGCTGATTATATTACATGCAAAAGCTTCCAGTGAGTAACCTCCCTTAAATGAAATCCTGCATGATTCTGAGACTTTTTGAGTATAATAATTATAATAAAAAAGATTTCAGGACTAGCTTTTTTGCTACCTGAATAGCAGAAAAAAAGGTGGTCCTCTCCTGTCATCTCTGGTTATTATAGTATTTATAATAATCGAAGATGACAGGTAGGTAAAACATTCATATTAGTCATACAGTGTAATCCTTAAGACATTATTATTATTATTATTACAAGCCTATGCTGTCCCAATACTGGGCAAAGGCCTCCCTCCCTTTCCTCCTTTCCCTTAAGACATATACTTTTTAAAATATTACACGTCCTACAGTTTAAATTTTATTGTTACAGTGAAGAAGATTCAAATTTGTATTGCAAATTAAATGAGATAAGGCCCAGAGCTAGAACTGAGATTGACGTCAAGAATCTGGAAGTAGGCCAGGTGGTGATGATCAACCACAACGCTGATGAACCACTGGAGAGAGGGTATTGGTAAGTCAATTCAAATGTAGTTTTATCTTTGACAGTTTTATTTATTATAATCTTTGACAGTTTTATTTATTATAACCTAACTGTCAAAAACCCCTGACTCTGACTAGTAAAAGAGCTGTAACTTTTGAACGGCTGTACAGATTTTCATAAAACATAGCTAGAATGAAACCTGATTAAAGTAGCTTTAAATAAAAAAAAACTGCATTGAAATTGGTCCATCTAGTCTAGAAGTACATAAATATTCCACAAATTAGTTGTTTATTTATTGTTCAGAGAAATGGCAGTGCATTTCAATGGACAAAGGTAATTCTTAATTGTGGGCCTCTACTACTTCGAGAATATCTAACTGCCATCACCTGGCAGGTGGGGGATGCAAATACTATTAACTACTAGATTTTAGCTATTGAATTATATGAATATCAAATAAATTGTAACTTTACTTCCACCAGGTACGACTTCAAAGTGTCGGAGATAAAGAAAATGAGAGCAATTTACGAGTTGATAGGAATCCTTTACCTGGGCCCTGACGCCGTGCCACAGAATGACACCAAAGTGAGGGTGCAAGACAAGATATATGCTATCGAAAAGGTCGTGCCACTAGCACAACGGACAGAGGAATACAAGAAGATCATGGCGACGTCGCCAGAGAAAAGTAAGTAATGAGATTATTTATTTCATTTATTTATATTTATTCAGACTACACGATGTCCATTGGGTTAGTAACGAATTTACTTAGCCTATGTTAGTACATAATGACTAAAACAGATAGGGTTTGGGTGGTCAATACAAGCTGTCTGCCCGGACGGCTATCTCTTGCAGGATGTAGTCAAAAATATAAAGATATGAACGGTCATATCAGACTAAACTTACAGATATATTTTAACTGCAACTTTACTTGGTACATTTGATCAGCCTGAAATTATTCTATGTAGTAATCGTTTCAATTTTTATTACCACTTGATCTTCTGGGGTGGGGTGTGCCCCTGAGCGTCTTCGTAGCTGCGCTCATTTTTCATAAATGATATCTGATTACGAATTATAACAAAAATTTGATCTGTTCTTTTAATTTATTTTTGTATATGTATACTAACAATAGTTTTGTAAGGTTTTTGTATTACTGACAGTATTATGGACTACCTACGTCCGAAATAAAAGTCTTATTCTATTCTATCTCTTTCAGGGTCTTTGCCACTGAACTGTTTGACATGTCGGGACGACGAGGATATGCCATGCAGAGACTGCGGTTGTAACCTATGTTCAGGGAAGGAGTTCCCTGATAAAGTAAGTATATAACATTATTTTTATTAAACATTTAAGTAAATAAACTTGAGTACAAATGGTATCTTGAACCCTTGTCTCGCAACTTTGTTTGTACAGCCGTTTTCAAAGTCAAAGTATTATTTACTTGTATTAAATAGGTGTAAAAGATGGAACTTATTTGGTAATACAATGTTTTCTATTGTGCCGGTGAATTAGAAGTCGTTTCAAAGATTTATAACTCATGGTAATGAACAACTGAGGAAAAAAATCTATTTTTCGACGCGAAATTTTTTCGTCTCCACGAATAAACTTAACCAGCTGATGTATCATTATGTATGGCAAGCCGAATCTCCATTGTCACATAGGCCACATTTTGTTTCGTAAAATCACCCCCTAAGTAGTACAAATTGGGTATTGAAGTTTGTATGAGAAATTCAAGCGAAGTCGCGGGCAATAGCTTAACCTCAATGAATGAAAAAAGATCATCTCTTCTCTACATAGTATAAAATAAAATCGCTTTCCGCGTCTATCTATATATCCGCTAACTCCTAAACAACGGAACAGATTTTGATGCGGTTTGCACCATCGTTTTGAGCATTTCTTCCGAAAGGTTTATATGCATAATACTTTCATATTTAATGTAAGGATAGTAGAGAAATTGCACCCGTGCGGAGCTCCGACAGGTCGCTAGTTAACTTAATAATGTTTGTTTTAGATAGTATTATGTGATGAGTGCAACAAAGGCTACCACATGATCTGCCTGGAGCCGCCGCTCACGGAACTGCCCGAGGAGGACTGGTACTGTCCATTGTGCAAGAGGGACCCCAATGACGTCATAGCGCCGGGGGCAGCCAAGCAGACGAAGAAGGCGTCCACAACTAAGAGGGATTGGGGCAGGGGGATGGCGTGTGTTGGTCAGTATTTTGTTTAATAAATAAAATAAAATAAATAAAATTTATTTAATAAAAACGTATACAAAAAAGAGTACATTTAGTGAACAGTAGTAAATTTCCCATACAATAATTATAGTGCCTAAAAATAAACTATTTCTAATTTATTTTTATTACAAGTTCAAGTGAAAATGTTTCGGAATATGAATGTTAGGTAGCGACCCGCC
This sequence comes from Allophyes oxyacanthae, assembly GCA_932294325.1. NCBI lineage: Eukaryota > Metazoa > Arthropoda > Insecta > Lepidoptera > Noctuidae > Allophyes > Allophyes oxyacanthae. Next base: position 916,850 of record OW028609.1, read on the forward strand.
CGATCTAGGTTTATTCAAACCTGTGTTTCGGGGAATAATAATAATATAATTAATATACTATCTGTGCTCGCGACTCCGTCCGCTTAGTATTTTTTTTATAGAAACATTCAAATATGTCAACCCCTTTGGTATTGAATTTTGGCACATCCTTCATTAGCGAATGCGTACGTCATATGACGAAAATAATCTATAGGCAATTTTTTATATTTTTTCGTAGTTCCTTTTGTATAATATGGGGTTATTTGGAATTCACCAGCAGTGCTTTAAAAAGCAAATGTTTTTACTAAAGGACAAAGACTGAAATCGCGAAAATAAATTTTTAACTTTCCATACATTTTGATCGAGTATGGTTGATCTTTTGTTTGAAAAGTTTGTTTTTTCGCGGTTTCATTGTTGATCTCATAGTAAAAGTTGTTCACATTGATAAGTACTTCCGACCCTTAAACCAAATAACGCTGTAAAGTCAGTGGTATTTCGCTTATAAAACTCATAAATAAATTACAAAAGTGAAAGTTTGTGAAGATGTTTGAAAGTTTATATATGTATTTGTTAATCAATCATGCATAAATGGATGAACGGCAGGTAGACCATATCCTGGATTCATAATTTTAGGCGACCTCAAATGGGATAAGGGCAGGAAAATGATGATGACATTAAATAGTTCTGGGATGCGAGTAAGAACGCGGGCAACGGTTACTGCAGAATACATATATTTATCATGAAAGAGTCGGCAAAGCAAAAATATGATAATAATATGTGGTATTACTGTCTGCATTGTCTTTACAGATAAGAAATGTTTTCATGAAACAGACAATAATTTTAATTACTTTAAGTCATCATTAGGCCCGGCGCTCACAGACAGGACGGCACGGCAAAAAACTTTTCAAGCCGATATGATTTTACTCCTTATTTTAATACCCTTAAGACTCATGTTTAATTTATTAATACAGAAGGCCGAAGCTTCCTGCGGTATCCTCGGTTATCAATCAAATATGAGTCTTAAGAATATTTAATTAAGGATTAAATTACTTCTGCTCAAAATAATACATTGCCGTTTCGTCCCGCTAGTGAGCCGGGGCCTTATAGGTGGTTAGCGAACTCAGTCGTTAACCTCGCAAACAGATGGTATATTTACTTAATTTATTTGTTTAGCTTGTATACCTTTTACTTGCAAACGCGAAAGAAACGCAAAGGAAACGCGAAATACATATTTTAGATTACACTGTAGGCGCAGTAACTAAGCGATTGACTTTCTGCGCTGCGTGTCGTAGGTTCCTGCCTCGTACAGGTCAACTATTTGCATAACCTACAGCAAATAGTAGTCATGGGTCTGAGTATGTCATGTGAAGATGTAGGTTTGTAAACTGTACCCACGATACAGAAGAAGACATAGTATGATGGGGCATCATATTGAGAAAATAAATCCCTATGTCCAGCTAGCCATTGTATCAGCCTGTGTCTAATTTTGTGCATAGAAAGCACGATGGGTTGATGAACCCAAAACCAGTCAGTTGAACCGGCGACGCTATAATCCGCTACCGGCTTGTGATATTTGGGCTGGCATAGTTCGATATAATCTCATTACTAATATGTCAGTCGTCAGAACTGCATGAGGAAGGCATGGTCTAAATTCGTCTCCTGGATGTGGATGAATCGCAGTATTTGTAAATACCAAGACCAGAAACTTAATTACAGTATTTTAGATTTAGAAGGACTAAGCTTAATAAGGCGATTGCGAGCTCTTTATTAATTTATATACCTAGTATGTATATTGTATAATTATGTCGAAAGATTCTACTGCTGATATTGCGACAATTTTGCTGGTGTTCGACAAATTGACAACTGCGAGATTTGGTACATTTATTTCCTAATTCCATCTCATTATTCTCTATGACAATGCTCGTAGTTCCACGATTAAATTTATGCGCCTCGGAAATCTTCGTATTTCCGAATTAGTACGAATGTGCTGCCAATGTCCGGCCGTCCGCGCCTCGCTGATTCTTCTTCGTCAGCCATTCTTTACCCAATGCTGGGTGTAGGACTCCTCCTTTCCACTCCATTCTTTCCGGTGTTTAGCCATCCTCATCCAATTTTTTCCGGCTATTTTTACGATGTCGTCAGCCCATCTAGCCGGCTGACGACCGACGCTTCTTTGCCCGGTCTTCGGTCTACACTCTAGTACCTTACTGCCCCAACTGCTATCAGCTCGGCGGCTAATGTGGCCCGCCCACTTCCATTTGCGTTGTGCTATGACAAGGGCCACATCTACAACTTTGGTTCGCTCACGGATTTGTGTTCCTGACCCTATCACATAGTATAATGCCCAGCAGAGCTCTTTCCACCTTTCCCTGGGCTACTTGCAGCTGCTAGCTTATCACGATGCACGCTCGTAATCGGAATCGACTTAATTTTGACACTACAACAGTGTTCATTGCGTTGCTCCAATTGTCTTTCAGTATCATTTTTAAAGCATACTGCGCAATGTACATTGTTGAACTGTCAAAATTGAATCGATTCCGATTTCGAGTGTGCATCGTGATTACCCTGCGGGTCGATATGCTGGCGAATGAGAGTCCAGGTTTCTGAACCGTACACCAGATACACCTCGCTGGTTACTCACGAGATATTCTTTTATTATCACTATATTAGGCAATATCATCGCGCGTTCGTATTTCCGAAAATAAACGAAGATTACCGAGCCGTATTATTTTAATCGTAGTACGATATCTTGCTACGATTTGTCAAATTTTGTATGAGAACGACGCAGCGTGGTTTAACCGTGATAAGACACGTTATTTTCATAGAATATGGCGCCTGTTATTCTCAGGAACATAATAATAGACATTTCCACGTGTCGGTGTTGTAAAATTCCATTCATAAATATGTATATTTTATTAAGCTCTGCATAAGCCCAGTGCGAGTCTCATATTGAAAGCTGTGCCATTGTCATAATTAAAAATACATTTATTACAATTAATCCTTTTCCGCTGTGCGATTATGTAGGAAAATTTTAATTACGTAACTAGATCTTATGGTGTTAATAAATATGGATATTTGAGAATTTATGGATTTATGTGTTGTCTTGATATCGTTAATATTAAAATTGATATATGCATTACAGGCAAAACTAAGACGTGTGCAATGCCGCCCAACCATTTCGGTCCGATCCCCGGCATCGAAGTAGGCATGTGCTGGCGATTCAGGATACAGGTAAAAATTTAATAAAAAAATTAATAAAAAAAAAACTTTTATTTCAGGCAACAATGGTGAGCCCATAAAACACATACATACAGAATAACTAGAAAAAATAAATAAATAGAAAATACATTTAACAAAATATATCAGACACAACTACCTGCATGTCTGCTACAGCAATGTCTGATGTAAAGGCAGTTAAGTCGCCCTGCAATCATCATCAGGGCAGTATTGGAGCTGGCCCACACCCTGCGCACCAAGGACGCGCACCGCTTGCGCATGGTGGTGTGAAAACAGTCGGTGCGCGCTTCGGCAAACATGCCCGAGGCACTGCAGAAGCGTGGCAGCCCCAATAATTAGGTATTATTATTCCAGCATGAAATTCAACGACTTATGCCCAGCAGTGGAATTCAACAGGCTTGCAGTAACAGGATTCCAAGGGACTTAATAGCGGCCTCGGAGTTATATGGGTGTAAAATAGGCAGGTTACTATAATATCTCGTTTGGTTCCAGATGTCTGAGACGGGCGTCCACCGACCTCCTGTGTCAGGAATACACGGGCGCGACGTGGAAGGAGCGTACAGCATTGTATTGTCAGGTATGAACGTAACTACAAAACTGTGTCACATACATAATAATTATCTATACCTTGATTGTTTGTTTGATTGTTTGTAATGGATCAACTCAAAAACTAAGGGACCGATTTTAAAAATTCTTTCGCCAGCAGAATGTTACATTATCCGTGGCATACATCATGCGTACGGGCGCAAGGAATACACACGGATTATAAAGGAAATTTGTGCGCAAGCGCGGTCTTCACCACACTTGCGTGATTACATATTAGATCTCTGCTTAAGCACTTAACTCGAGTAACAATCTAGAATAGAGCTGAATTCGGCATATATATTAATCTATGCTTGTGGAACAAAACTAAAACTAGTTTCGTCATGTAATAACGACCTAAAATATGTTCGGCTTCGGCCTTCGTGCTGATCAAACGCAAATGTAGAACGAATGAAATAACTATAATAGTTTAAATAAAAAACTAAAGAAAACGCTTTTATCATCCAAACTAAACGTGTATGCAAAATTTCAGCTCAATCGGAAACCGGGAAGTGGGACAAATTTAACTTCCTATAAAAAAAAGAAAAAGTAAAATCATTTATTCTGATTAGACATCAGACAACACAATGTAAAAACAAAAAATAGTAAAAAAAAAAAATGTAGCTTGTAATAAATTATGAAACCAGCATTCCTTTAAATAAAAACCACCCAATCTATTTGGTATTCAGGTGGATACGAAGACGACGTGGACTACGGCAACGAGTTCACATACACGGGCAGTGGCGGCCGAGACTTGTCCGGCAACAAGCGCACGGCAGAGCAGTCCTGCGACCAGACACTCACCAGGGAAAACAAGTCAGTTACTATACACTTACGCCAACAAATGTACCTCACCCTAACCCTTTGGGGACTTAGGCATCGTATCAAATAGCGGTGAAAAATCCCTTTGGGCCTACAGGCTTCATCAATGACATTTTACAAATAGACGGGCCATACACCAACATTAATGCACTACAAAATGGCGTAAACTTTACTATAGCTACATAGCAGTACATATAATTATACAGTGCGCGAAGAAAGGGAAAGACAATGAAAGCCACCATACGCCTTGTCGGTTGTTAGAAAAAGATTAATATAGACGTTTAGTTACGTGGCATTAGCTGCTGCATGCTCATTCTCTCAGTCGGTGCAGGGCATTTGCCTTGCATTTATCTTGCCAATATAGAGCGCGGGCAACGCGTCTATTTGTAAAATGTCATTGGGCTTCATGCTGTGTTTATTCAAAATCATTGACTTACTAACAATGGACATCGGCGGGTCTACCGCGTAACTAAAATTGTAATGAACATCGACATCGGTATTAAACTTCAATACGATCGTGAGAGCCTAAACTTTGAGTTAACTCGTCTAAAACAAAACAAAATGTTTAAAGTTCTCACTGCCAAATGTAGCTCATGTAGGCTTAAATTTAATGCTTGATGGAAATGAACTAAATATAATTAATGAAACCGTATTCTTAGGGATAACAATTGATTCCAAGTTGCAGTGGGGTCCTCACATCACAGCTCTGTCCAAAAGACTTAGTTCTGCGGCATTTGCAGTTATAAAAATTAGACAGTTAACCGATACAGCTACGGCGAGATTAGTGTACTTCGCATATTTTCATAGCATTATGTCCTATGGCATTCTGTTGTGGGGATCAGCGGCTGATGTAGATTCGGTTTTTATATTGCAGAAGAGGGCGATCCGTGCGATCTATAACATGGGCCCACGCGAGTCTTTACGAGACTTTTTCAAAGACACCGACATTCTAACACTGCCATCACAGTACATTTTGGAGAATATTATGTTCGTCCGAAGAAACCTGCATAAGTTTAATATCAATAGCGATATTCATAAAATTAATACTAGAAATAAGTACAAAATAGTGGTCCCTAAATTTAGATTGACCAAAACAAACAAATCATTTCTAGGTAACGGTGTACGCTTTTATAATAAACTCCCAAAAAGTATTACCGAGCTTACTGATAAAAAGTTTAAAACTCGTGTTAAGCTTGTCCTCATAAGGAAGGCCTATTACAGGATCAAAGACTATGTTGACGATAGAGATGTATGGAAGTGATTATCCTCTGCACATGCGGCTTCCCTGGTGACCCACTGCTTCCTGTCTTCACACACTAATTTTAACGCTTCCCTTGTACCTTTTTGGTACCTATTCTTAATTGGGTGACTGACTTGAGTGTTAAGTACGCACGTACTAGTATTGTATAATTATAATATTTTAGTGGTACTTATGATCTTTGCTGTTCTTTTTTTTATTTTTTTATTGTAATATTGTGTAAATTGAGGTCGAATTTTAGCCGGGGCCGCTCCTGCAGCCCCATATTTGTTGTGTAGTACCTAAGCTTGATTTATGAAAAGAGTATCCATGGAGTTTCTTGCCGGTATCTTCTCCAGGACCAACCCACTTGGAACCGTGCGCCTAGAATCACGACGTTTTGAAAGTGCCTGCAAAGGCCCAGTTGAAATAAAAATCTTTGACTTTGACTTTGACTTTGACTTCGTATTTTTTTACCGATCGTGAAGATAGGAGTCCCAACTATATGATAGGTAATTTTTTTACAAGTTAGCTCAACGTTTAGGCTCTCACGATCGTATTGAAGTTTAATACCGATGTCGATGTTCATTACAATTTTAGTTACGCGGTAGACCCGCGGGTCCGCGCGCAAAAGTGTCCGAACCAAACGAGTTCCAAAATCAAAAAGGTCGTACAATCGCGCGCCTCTCTTTTTTTGTCAACCGACATAATACACAAAAGCTGGTACAGGTACTGCAAAAAGTTGAATAGGCTGATAAATTGTCGCAAGTAAAATTAAGCTGTTTACTAATGACAATACGGTTTGAATTAGCATGTTATAGTTTTTTAAATGTACCCACGTTAAAATAGGTTGACTCGGGACACATTTTTTGTGAATTTTGTTCTAGACCCGACGTCCGTTATTAGTAAGTCAATGTTCGAAATCTATTGTTTTCTCCCCCAGAGCATTAGCACGCAACTGCGCAGCGAAAAAGATTAGCGAAGAAGGCGGCGACGCGGGCGAGGACTGGCGGAGCGGCAAGCCGGTACGCGTCGTGAGGTCTTACAAGATGTTGAAGCACTTCCCGAAGTACGCGCCCAAGGAGGGGATCAGGTCAGTTGTGTCAATTATCAATTACCAAATACCTATAATACTCGATATAGGTAGTCAGCAAATTTTCATGAAACATAGCTAAGATGATACCCGATTAAACTAGCTTCAAGCTTAATAAAAAAAAAACTGCATTGAAATCGGTCCCGTTTTAGAGCTACGATGCCACAAACATACACAGATACAGATACACAGATACACACTACAAACTTATATATTTTTTAAATAATCTTGATCGAAACTTAAAAAGCTTACTGAGTATGTGTTTTGTTTAGATACGACGGCATATACAAAGTGGTGAAGTATTATCCTGAGAAGGGACTGTCCGGGTACCGAGTGTGGAAGTACCTACTGAGGCGAGACGACCCCAACCCCGCACCCTGGGAGCCCGACGCTAAGGAGTACCCTATCATTGTGAGTTTTACATACATCTGTCACACATCAATTCTGATCTTTATTGCTGAATAAGATAATGGTTATGGAAGATAATTCCACAGTAAAAACACTTTTAACCGTTTTTACAACTGGCGAAATTTACTAGCTTTCTCCCAACTAATAGTTACATGAGATCTTATTTGAGAGAGTAATAAATAATCTAATAATATGAAATATTATTCGATTTTTTAAATGCTACAGAGCAATGTTTTTCTAAACGCAACATTACTTAGCCTAGCTAAACTATAAAGTGCGCTATCATAGCTATTTGGAGATGTGCCCTCGGTACGTTTTCAATACGTTCAAGTGTCGCCACATTTCTCCTACTTAATTTGCTCAAAAGAATACTTACAGCACACTTATTCGTATTTTTTACGCAGACCAAGCAAAATTCTGCTACACTAATAGATTCATCTATAGCACACATAAAGTTTACATACAGGAAACGCACGGCACGTCTATTATGCAACTAAAGAAGCGTATCTATATGCTGCTCTCGCATAGGGTCAGTTTGGCCGCATGTTTGGCGACACGTAGGTTGCACTGGGGGCATATCCCTCGATATCCGTGGTGACTTGTAATTATTCTCAACAGTATCCCGACGGTTACTTAGAAGCGGAAGCAGAAAAGAAAGCTCTAAAGGAGAAAAATAGTAAAGGTGGGAAGGGTGCAAACAGTAAAAGCGGAAAGGTCACCAAAAAGCGGGCGCTACGGGAAAGCAATCAAACTACGGAGTCTGAGAGCGACGCCTCGCCGCCTGGCAAGAAGCGGAAAATGGCGAAACAAGGTGAGGACAACAGGAACAGTGTTGCAACTTAAGAAATGTTTACCAATTTTTTTTAATATTATAAGAAATTAAAAAAAAAAGTTAAATACTAATAATAAAATAATATACTCCTTACTAATACTTGCCAATTTTTAAACACTCATTAAATTATACCTGTCCCTGTCATATACAATAATGCCTTTTGACCTCTATTCATTGGCATAGCCGTTTAAATAGTTGGGCTTTACATTTTCCGTACGAGAACGGCACGTAATATTCTTTTTCATCCCACCATCTCGGAAAGAGTATTTTTAATCTTCAATATCTGAGTGGAAAAGCCGTTTTTATTCTCTAGAGGATAAAGTAAATTGAATTTAGAACATCGTGTGCACTAAGTTTGTGAATTAAACGTTTTTTTTTTTGCATTTAGTCATTTCCTCGCTGAGGTGGAATGAAAAGTTACGTGTTGCACTCGAGTGCAAAGATTTTTCACCTCGTGCTCTTTTGATTCCCTCGCTAACGCTCAGGATTCTAATTTTGAATCCTTTGATTTTAGAATCCTTCGCTTGCTCGGTCATCAAAATTGAACACGCGGTTAAAAAGCAACTTTGCACTCTTGTATAACAAATAACTATTGTAAATCTATAAAATCAAAATATATCTATTCCAGCACCAAAGACCAAAGTAGCAGACACTCCAAAGAAGAAATTACCCAGTATAACCACCAAAAGTCCCGGCAGTAAGAAGAACAAGTCGCCTCGTAAGAAACACGCGGAGAGTGCTCTTAGTGCAGAACAGAGGGATGCCATCAAGAGTGACGCACTCAACAGTAAACTGTGGGACGAGTGTCTCATCGTTTGCGATACTAGGGGCAAGAAAGTGAGTTGTATTCACACATATAAAAACTTGGTGGTGTGTAGTTAAAACTTGTAGGTAAAGGGAAACATCCGAAATGTTCGTGTTTTATCAATATTTTCATATTTGTAACATTGCTTGCAAGAGATTAATTTGCCCATACATTGTCATTATAATGTGTCGGCAGTAGTCATAACGTGTCGGCAGTAGTCATAAAGCGTCAGCTGTCGTCATAAGGTGTTGTCTATTGACAATAGGCTTACGCTATCGTGAAGCGTCGGCAGTCTAGATAAGTATTCTGATGTCGGCTAAAAGCGTCGGTAGTCGACATAAAGTCCCATGATAGACCTTTTGGTTTAGGGACATTGTAGGCCATTCATTATTGTATCGAATATGCGCCGTCCCTCCGTCTTCATGATTTGCCGTAACGCAGTCTCGCCGTATCAGGGGTCCACTGTGGTGACTTTAGTCCACAGATCATCAAGCATCCTGCAATTTTGGCCAGCTAGGGTTACCAACTTAGGGCTTTTAGCCCCAAATTTAGGGCAGCAATATGTGGATAGGGCTTTTTTAGGGCCCAAATACATTTAAGGCAATTTTTAGAGACATAAAATAATATCCCACCGAATTGACCAAAACGTGACTAAAAAGTATATTGTAAATAAAAAATATAACTAAAAAGCCAAGTAATATTTTATTATAGGGCTGTATGCACCTATTAGCACTAATAAATTTTAAAATTTATTTGAATATACATTTCAATAGGTACAGTCGTTTTTTGGGGTCTTTTAGGACTATATTGTTCTTAGGGGGTATTTTTTTGAGAATTTGGTAACCCTGGGCCATCCCTTAATTTGTATTTCAAAGCGCAGTGTAGTGTAGGTAAAAGTGACGCAATAACAAGGTTCATTTTAATATTTTTATCCTTGCATATTAATCATTTTTATACTAATGAGTTGGATTAAGTGTCTTTTTTTACGATCCTCCTATAATGGCACTAGATTAAAATAAGAACTCTATTGTCTGTTAACTCGTCCTATTCGAATTAAAATGATAGTGAAGTCATGAAGTAATTAATGTTAATATCATTAATTTATTTACCATCACGAGTTGTGCTTATTGTCACGTGTGCATATTACTTGTCATTTGCATACATAAGTGTATTGTTCCAGGAATTTGTGGAGTATGTGACGCAAGTGTTCCTCTGCATCATTTGTCAAGAAGTAGCCGTGAGTCCCGTGACGACGCCGTGTTTGCACAACTTTTGTATGGTAAGTATATTAAGGCACTACCTTTCAAAGGGGTTATTGTAATCGTCATTATGAACAATTTTTACATTTGCGCGCCGCGCGACATTCCGCCTCTCCATAATTGACCCCTAAGTATCGTTTCACGAAATAGGTACAAAACAACGCTAAACGAACTTTGGAGAAGAAACGCCAAAACTAACTCAGAGTTATGTCTTTTTAGTTAAATTCTTAAGTAATAATAGTTTGATGTTACATCTTCAAGTGGCTCTCTACTCTTCGATAGGATTTTTATCATAGCTTGGTGGACTTATGTGTAAAACTAACCCGCGGGTCTACCGCGTAACTAAAATGGTAATGAACATCGACTCTGGTAATAAACTTTGGTACGATCGGGAGGGCATACCGCATACACTTCGAGCTACATTGTAAAAAAATATCAATAATGAAGATGGGAGTCCCAACTTCATGATCGGTAAAAAAATTACAAGGTAGCTCGAGATTTAGTCTCTCACGAACGTATTGAAGTTTATTACCAGAGTCGATATTCATTACCATTTTAGTTACGCGGTAGACCCCATGTTTCCTCGGCAAATAATTGCCATTAAGTTCTTAATTCTCGCGGACAATAGCATACCCATACATACTTGCAGGCATGTATAAAGCTGGCGTTCAAGTCATCAGGCGCGCAGTGTCCGTGTTGCCGACAGAGCCTCGCTAAGTACGAGGTCGAGTCTAACGAGCAGCTGAAGACGGCGCTACGCAGCATCATGGCAGGGTACGACGCTGGCAAGAAATAGTCCAATGTATACACGGCGAAAGAGTTAAGTACGTTACCAAAATGTATGTACTACGTAAGAGTTTCATGACACGCTCATGCCGCGTACAGACCTAGCGAACATACTAACAATAGGCACCGCATACTCGCTTGCCTTTGCTGTATCGACTTCGCGTTCGCGTGCTTTCGCTGAGCCGTGTCCACTTGTTCGCTCGCGTTCAATCTAAAGGCTTGAATTCTTCCTACGCTGATGTCGGTCACGCGTACGAATACACATAGTGTTCAATATGGCTCCATACTGCGACGATGACGTCAACGGCGCATAGATTGCCTGTGTGACAGGTTGTCCTACGCGACCGACATCAGCATAAGAGGAATTCCGGCCTTAGCCTTCATTTGCTTGGTACGCGGCATCAGACGAGCGATGACAAAGTTGGACAACTTAGCTCATGTACTATTACAATGCAGATGTCGTTTGTTGCCTGCGTATTTAATATTTTGCTGTGCGTACATGTTTGTGCGGTCTATAAAAGTGTATATGGTAAGTATTGGAGAGCTCAAGAGGCAGTGGGTGGTCCTATAACACATAGAATGGTACAATAAAATTAATTTACTGTTTCCCAAGAATGCTTAATGCTAAAATGTAATGTGACATTAAAATATTGCTTATAATAATAATAATTCAGCCCATTGTTGTCTCACTCTTGGGCACGGGACTTCCTCTTAGAGTGACTGGGGTAAAATGTAAGGGATATTATTTCCTCTGTGTAAAGTAAATTCTTAGTTGATCTGATAATGCTAGCTAAATAAGATGCCCTAAGATTATGTAGTAAAAGGAAACTAGAGTAATTTTACTAAAGCCAGTGTGAAACTAATCACTAACCAAGTATTGTAGAGAGTAACCAAAGTGAATTACTTTAGACTGTTTATTTTACTTAAAATTGGTTGTTAAATTGCATCGCATTCATTATATTCAATCGCAACAGTACTTACTGTGATATTAAGTCTGTTTTTATATAAGATTGATTGATATCTTGTCGATTATTTTAATGTAATTATAGAATAGAATTATGTTAATTATTATGCTGGCTGCAGATTTGACGACATGTAAAGTAATACGTGGTGTTATGCAACATGGTAACATGGACGGTATCAAATATGGTGTGACAATGAACAGTGCACACGATTCTTCATTTTAGGCACCATTCCCTCACTGATGAAGACCCCAACCCGCGCACCACATAACAACCCGCGCATTACACTATCGCTAAACTGTTATAATTGAGGCAAGTTGATACGACTGCTTTCATTGTTGAAATTCTCAATAGAATCCCAGGATTTGAAATTATGTCCGGTATAGAATACAACAGAATACAGGCATGGTAATTGTAAAAAAATGCACTGTTTGATCCGAAAACAATATTGATAAATTGTCACCCAATTAATATTTTGTATAATACATACATTTGCACACTTTTTACACAATTTACTTTAAATAAGCAATTTCATAGATATGTTCTAATTATAATTCTGTTGTAGTTTAAGTTGTTGGTATTTAAAACGCGGTGAAAAGAATACTTATTAATTAATTAAAATACTACCTCATTAAGTACTTTTAAATGCTTGTAGAATAGGTAGCTAATAAATTAGGCATGTAGTAGTCTTATGTATTTTGTAGACAATTCTAGATTTTAAGTAGTTGCTTCACTATTACGAAATTTTGTGTTAATGACCCTATTGATTGCGGGAATTGTTCCTTAAGGCTGCGTATGTGTAGCACGAGACTGGTATTGGATGAGTAGACATTGTTTATTAGTAAAAATCGTTAGTATGACACACAAAGTGCTTTTTAAGTTCTGTATAGACCCGGTTTCGCCTGACCTGAAGTGCCTGCTGATTGAATACAATAATCCAGCCCACTACTACATTACTGACTATATACACACAATATTACTGCATTATTGACTGATAAGGGTTTGGCTCAATCTGTAATCTTTCAGGTGTGCAAGTTTCCTCGCAATGTTTGTCTTCACCGTTGGTTGGCTCTATAACTTTATTACTTGCAGCTTTGGTCCGCAGCACCATCATCATCCACATTTTAACTGACTTCAGCGTATAGGCCCCTATTGGCGCACGCGACGTTTCTTTTGATAATCTGTTTCCCATGTGTAATATTCCATAGTTATCTCGTCGATCAATCGTGCTGTGGGATGAACCACACGCCGTTTTCCATTCAATGTTGTCCGCTGTTAGTACAGGGACGACTCCGCCCGCCATCACCTCGTCTTTCAAAATGTCCTACCTATTTCCATTGGAGGTCTTCATTATCATCCCCAGCTTCGTTAACCGATGTCATCGAGCCATCTTGCCATTGGTCTTACTTTGGTCCGAGTGCCCACTGCTTTTTGGGGGCACTACACATTCTGGGGTGCCCCTCCCGCCCTCTGTGTTTCTTCCTAGCTATGCACAAGTTAAGTTCATGTCATTAATCCTGCTGGTAGGTTCGTTGGCTCGCATATATTATAAGTTAAAGTAGCGCTGCCTTACAATGCTATTCTGTTACTTCATCGCTATATTCGTTTACGAGCAGTCTATTAAAAAAGTTTTTAATGCTTCAACAGTTTATAAAGTGTGGACAAACGACTTGAGGCATAGGAGTCGTGCGCCTATTACTTACTGCTTTCATTCGTGTCATTCATCATTTCATCAATCATATTATCGTTGGTTGACAGGTAAAACTCACTAAATACAGGTTTAAGGTAAAAATCACTAAGTTCTATATTTTCCAACAATCAACCAACCATCTGTTGTTTCCTTGTTTCTCAAACGTCAACAACTGCAGTTTTTTTACGTTCTAATAAAATTGAATTTTAGTATAAAATAATTTAAAAGGAACAAAGAAAGAAACCCTATGTTATTCCTAATTAACAGTGAATACAAATCTAAATTTAAATTAATTTTACTTGTCAACCGACGCTATCAGCCCGTAGATGTCTAATGCTGAACGTAGGCCTCGAAATAGACCGCCACAATTAGTGATAGGACCTTTATGCGGCTTATTTAGAGCTGCAATCTTTCAATTCAAACGATGGAATAAATTCATGATTTTTATTCTGTTTAACCCCATAATTGTGGGAGTGTCAACATCGTGTCTTATCGTGTTCCATTTATATTTGATCTTGTATAGTACAAATAATATAGGTTTTTAATATTATTCACATTATAGCTTATACAGCGTGATTCACGAAGCATGGATCATACGAAGTAGGGTTATAACCTCAGTGCACCCCATGCATGTTTAGCGATATTAGCTAGTTTCGGAAATAATTGGCTTGTAGCGATGTTTCGGTATACAAATAGATCAAGCTAATGACATTTTACAACTAGAGGCGTTGCCCGCGCTCGATATTGGCAAGATAAATGCAAGGTAAATGCTCTGCACCGACTGAGAAAATGAGCATGTAGCAGCTAATGCCACGTATCTAAACGTCTATATTTATCTTTTTCCAACAACCGACATGGCGTATGGTGACTTTGATTTTCATTCCCTTTCTTCGCGAACTGTATAATTATATGTACTGCTATATAGCTATAGTAAAGTTTACGCCATTTTGTAGTGCATTAATGTTGGTGTATGGCCCGTCTATTTGTAAAATGTCATTGGATCAAGCCATAAATTTCGTAAATCTTGGCAAAGGTATTATTACGATGATATTTTTTATGAACATAGTCTAATAGTGCCCCTATCTAATGACATTGTATTTGGTGTATTGAAATCATAGATACTGTAACAAGAAAATATTGTTTAAGAAATATCTCATAATCAATCTTAGGCAACGAAATTGGCGAAGCTATGATAAAAATAACCAAAGGATTTTTTATCTCTTTCAAAAACATCCCCATTTCACTGACTGATTGATATGACTCTTAAGACCCAATTTAACCCAGACGTAATAAGTCTTACTTGGGAGTAAATTAGCAGTCATGCCAAGAATAAACTATTTTCACATTTCACTATAGCCTAATCAGGGATTTAAAGCGCTATTCGCGATTACATCACTATTCCGCCCATTTTCAAGGAGGTAAATAATACTATGCCTTTAGATTGGGGGACTTATTAGTCTCCCTATCTAAAGACAGTATGTTTAAGACTATGTTCATATATAATATCATCGCAGTAGAACAAGCGGTTTTGTCATAGTGGAATTTATAATTCAGTTCGATCTACCGTTACACTGAAATGTCTCTAAATGCCATTTATTTCCTAAACTAGCCAATATCGTTGAACATACATGGGGGTGTAATGGATGTATTTAGAGTCAGTCTCCTATAACCCTGCTTCCTTTGTCCCATGCTCCATAAATCACCCTATATATAGACGTGAGTAAAACAAATGTTTTTAATGTTTTAAGATTTTTAAACTGATTTGTTAGTAGTATTGATTCAATTTAAGGAATTGTTTTTAAGAACAAAATCTTCCAATGATTTATTTTAATGCTTGATATATCCCGGTTTAGCTGAAATTTCCGATTCGCATAAAATCCACGTTAGATTATAATCACTATATTGTACTTTTTATAAACAGCTACTCTTAGAACATAGACGAAAATATTGATGTTTCATCATTTGAGAATTCCTTGCAAAATTATGTGCACTAATAAATATTTTATTTTATATTTGAAGAAGTGTGCAAATATAAATTTACCACTATATTTAAGTATTTTTTTATAATATGAGTTTAGAAAATGTTTTAAGTGTTTTGATAGTATGGAATAATGTTATCATATTTTTTCATTGTTGTTGTGTGTGCAATTAAAATACCTATTATAATTTGTGTATTTAGGCTGCACATAGATATGGGTTTGAGTTAGTCACAATTAGCGACGTAATTATATTATTTTTGCAGCTTCAATGACAATGTTGTGCATAGATTGTCACCATAAAGTGAAACAGTAGTACAAAAGAGTTTGGTGCTCGAGCGCATTACTTACCGCCATATACTCAAACACATTTTAATTTTAAGTAGCTGTTAAGTCTTACGCTGTCACTGTCGATTTAAGGTAAGGTGTAGTGACAGATTGGCTAAGTTCAGTCATTCATTTTTCGGTGTGAATATCACCCGTGCGAATGTCGCTCGCTCATTGGGAATAATTGAACGGCTTCGGGCGTCCTACAGCTGCGATAAGCGAGTGACCAATCGAACGACCTCAAAATGTTTGTCAGATCCAGTGATTATAGTCATTGGTCAGTTGACAGCAGTGCGACTTTCACCCCTTTTACTTATTTTACGGGGAGACTGGTGCGAACGCCCGACGACGCCCGCTCAAATAACAACGGTTTGTGCGTCGTCGAGCGTCGTCCGCCGTAATAACTGAACACCCAATGACTTAAACGAGCTTAAGAGCATCTTAAATTTAACATGCTTTTGAGTACTCAGCGGTTACCTTGTTAAATACTTCCAAGCTCACAGTTGGTTAACTCAGGCCTATGTATAGCCGCTACCTTATATTATTTAATAACGTGGATATACAATAAGTAGTTACTCATTAGATCTGCGATGTGTTCAGTCTAATGGCTAAAATTCGGGATATTATTCCATTATTATGCATTTAAGCTTTGTTTTGATATTATTATTATGATTCAATTAGTTTTTGTAATTTAAGCTCCTAAAAATTATGTTGATTGTAATTAATAAAACCATGTTGATAAGTATATCTTTTTAAAACTTTTTCCTCATATCTTTTTCCTTTTCATGAATTAAGATGAAACAAAAACACCAGATTAATATCATAATTATTTTATTACATTGGGTTTTACCTAGTTACACTTCTGAGCACAATATCACTGTCGTGTCGAACACACAGCATAACAAACATATAACCAAAACGAACTACGTAAATACATCCTAATAAATATATTTATAGCTATCAACATCACAGTTTGTATCAATATTGATGACCGGAACACGCTTACCATTTGTACGTTATTTTCTCAGTGTTGTAGGAACCAAGCTCCTTTGTGTAAATAGATAAATGTGTAACACGTTTTTGTGGAATATTTCAGAAATATTGACTGTGTATATAATATATTTATATTAAAGATAATGATCGAGACAATTTAATTAAAATCATGTTCACGTCAGTCCGGTCACAAACAACGAAAAATTAATTCAAATCGGTAACAATTTTAGCGAGGTCAGAATTTTAAAACTACGTTTTGTTATCCGATAATAAAACGAACATAAATCAACCAATAAATTAATGTAACGAATTGTTTTATTAAAGTCGTGTAGAGACGATTGATCGATAGAAAATAAAATCAGTTTATGTATTGACGTCCTAAATCTGACTAAAAACTAATTAAAAATAAAATATCACCACAGAGTTGTACATCATAGAGGTTTTATTTATCAAACTGCAATGGTTTGCTGTGTATAAAAAAATAAAAAAAGTCATGACTATTATCAGCGAAGGCAGGTCTGTGATTATCAGACAAAATTATGGACAAAATACATTGCGTTTAGTTTGTTTACCGATATTCATAAATAATAATCCTTGTCAAATAGTTTAACTTTTGACAAGATAAAAATTATGTAAATACGACTAACATTTTCTGCATTATTTATATGATTGTGGTCAAGATACAAGCAATTAATGTCGGTTCCGTATAGCTATAGTATTTCACGACGCAATGTATGACACTGACATGTGCAAATTGAATTGATTCACGCCTCACGCCTCATCGTGAAATGCTGCAACTATGATTTCAACTTCACAATCTTGTTTCCACTATAGGCTAAATAACGAACATCGATACAACGTTTTAATATAAAAGGGTCACCTACTCTGATTGTACTTACGTTACTCTAGCAAAATGCCACCATTTACTAACATTCAATCTCACTGCATTAGGATAAACACTTAACTACAAAATACTAATACTATCGACTTACTATTAGTAACAACTCGTTCAACTGTTGTTTCCAACCCGACAACTTTAATGACACTTGTAAGATATACATTTTTAAATTAATATTATCAATACTTATGTAGTAACTAAATGCACGTATAGACATAAATATTGAGTAAAAACCTTTCATGAAGATAAATAAATATATGAGGTCCTACCTTTCCAGTCCCGATCCCTTTAATTCCATTATCAACTTTTACTATGGGACCAAACATGAAATCGCGAATAAAAATCAGCTATTCCATACAAATAATATTACTTGACTAAATGTGTGGAACAGCCGATTTATTTTCGCGATTTCAGGGTTGGTCCCATAGCAAAAGTTGTTCATAATGATGAGTGCAATAACCCCTTATAAAGGGGTCAGGACTAGAACGGTAGGATCTCATATTTTTGTACCAGATAATTTATATGTATAATAATATCGAGAATGTTCTTATATTAAAATATTTTTATAGATGAATGAGACGGTCATATCGAGCAGCTTAATGCAACTCAAAATAAAAATAAAAGTAGGTAATGTTTTGATTTATCGAGCAGCTTGGTACAGATCAGGCGAGACCTTAATGAATGATTATATCATTAGAGTCGTCGGGTATGGTTACCAGGCAACCAGGCCATCTTAATAGTCCAGAAATAATTATTTAAAATAATTATTCATCGATTACTATTGAAATTATTATTATTATTAAATAATTTGTAAACCTATCTCCATTTTAAAATAAATTATTGTTGTTGCAACTACATAATTAAATCACTGTAAACATCACATACACGCGCAGTTTAAAATTAAACAAAATATTCGATTATTACGTTGATAGCAATGGCGACTGCCCCTGCTGCCTATAAGACAAATGGAGAAGCGTGTAGAGGTAATTACAGCATGCTATTTATTGTACGTGAAATACTTGCACGCAGCATATTACGAACATCACACTATCCTAGCACTAAAATAAAGCTGTCTTACGATTAGTATGAGTCAACAATTTCATAATACATCTCTTATAAACTATATGTTAACGTTTGCATGGAAAACGTCCATCAAAAAATACTTAAAAATCTATATGCACCTAACTAGAATCGTTGCATTGTACCATGCCGGACGGTTCTGTGATGGCACTGTGCTATGAGAGTGGTTCAACGCTCCCGGGGGGTGACCTTCAGGGCGCTAGCGTTTCGTTGTGGACCATTGTGTTGTTTAAACCGTGCACGTGTCCTACGCCGTACGCGAATGTTTCTATGATACGTTCGAGTGAAGTCCACGTGCCAACGACGAGTCCGAGGGCTCCGAAGAGCACGACAATGGCGTTCTTGACGATCATCCGGATGCGTTCGGAGCGCGACACGTAGTACCAGTAGGTGCAGCTCTGGATGAAGGCCGGGAAGGCAAGGCCCAGCGCCGACAGGCACAGCGCGCCGAACAGCGAGATGAACAGCTCCAGAGCGGGGACGGCGGCTGCGATGCCGACTGTACACAAATATTACACAGTTTAGTTCACTCTTAATTACAGCAGAGCACACCTGATCATAGGACTTTCTCACAAAGATTTGAACACTACACTCGCAGAACGTGTTGAAAAAGTTAGCGAATCGATATCAATCTAGATTGTGTCAGTCTAGATGTTAGCTATAAGGACTGCATTATTAATGTGTGCTTAGTATGGTGGCAATTAACACATAATCATTGGCACCCAGTTGAATATTGCTGCCGAAATTCCTAGATATCACTATTATCTTTATTCGCTTCTGTACTCAAGAAAAATAAGTACGTAGTCTAGGGGTCGTAGGGCCTATTCATACACATCCACATGCTTAGAACTATGGCAGTGGTAGTAGAGTTCCATATCGAGATCGACTGAGACGGTATTACCTATTTCGCCCGTCATTATTATTGTTATTTTTGTAAGTACCTATATGCAAATTTAATTATGTTCCGGGTGAAGGCACAGGTTACAGCCAGTGAAATTGCAGGAACAATAGCATTCCATCAGCCTAAAGCCCTTTTTACACACACACGGTCACACACGGTTTCGGTATAAACGGTACCGGGACGGTTCAGTAATGTAGGCAACCGTATAGTGCCGTGTATATGTGAAAAGGACTATGCCGAAACTGTGTGTGTGTAGAAAGGGCGTTAAGTCGGCAAGTTATGGATGTTCATGGGTGGTGGTGCGCACTACGACCAGGTGACAAGCTCGTTTGGAAGTCAAACTCATAAAAAAAAGTATAAAAGTTGTTTACTCACAGGTCAAAAGCACAATGGTTGTCCTAAGAAGGTATTCCCAGATGAGTCGGTGTTTGTTGTTCATCATACGAATGCCGATGTACTCGTTCCACAGGATGTCGATGGCGACGTAGCAGGCCAGGCCGTGTGTGATGAAGATCGCAAACGCCAGCAGGCACTGTACCACGTTGGCAAGACTATTCAGAGAGAGAGAGAGACCGTATATATTTGTGTTATTGTATTGCAGAAATTTCAAGAAATACAATTTTAGGTAATCATTATAATGGTATTAGAAAAAGTCACTCTCGCTTACATTTCCGCATTGGGTAAATTGAGGGTGATGCTGCCTTCGGACTCGTCGCCGTACTGCAGGTATCCAAACAGGCCCATGCCCACATACAGCACGATGATGCTGATCATGGAACAGTTGAGGACGCCGAACTTGCCCACGAAGTCCCTGGGTGTCTTCATCTCGTTCTCCAGGGGTAAAATCTGGGCAAAGAATAAACGAACGGAACGTGAGAGAACGTTTGAAGTTTGTGAGATTTGTGATATTTGTGATATTTGGTTACTCATATGAACGTCAGAGTGAACTGATAGAAGCGTCGGCCCAGACATCTTGGACACGAGGCGCGAGTTGCAGCAGTGCCAAAAGATACTTAGTAATGAAAATGTAACATACCACACTATAAAAAAAAACCTTTTTCATTTGACGTTCATTTATTTTCCTCATACATTGCTGAGTAATAGCTGCACCCAGCGGTTTCATCCGCGCATTTTTTTTTTCGCTTCACTCTTTCCATTAAAGAAATAATGTTTTGACTCGGTCCAGTATATAGTTCCATTGATTGATTTATTCCGCATTCCCCAAACAAAGATTCGCCTCGCATAAAAAAACCATAGATCTGTTAGAATTTTTTATGCGAGGCGAAACTTTGTGGGGCGAATGTGGCATAAATCCAGAGATACCTTACATATAAACAAATTTTTCTTCTTTATAATATTATTGTAGATTGAATGTGCTTACCACGCCAATGGCTTCGAGAGCGAACAGTACAGTGCCAAAGAACAGCGGGAAGTTGGCGAGTTTCCCAGCAGGAACTTTGCCTTCCAGCGTGGGCGTATCTCTGAAGATATAGTACAGGATCATGCCGAAGCTCACGATAGTCACCGCGTTGGCTATCGCAGAGAACGGAGCCAGGTACTTGAGATCCCGCACCCAGTTGATTAACACCAGCGGCAGGAGGACGCACAACATTATTTGGAAAACTGTTATCTCTATGCCGAAGTACTTCGTCAGCACAAAGTAAATGTTCTCAGAGACGAACACGACGTACACGCAACACGTTCCTATTTGGTAGACTAGCAGGAAAGCGTTCACCACGTGCCTGAAAATCGAATAGGATGGTTAGTTATTACGTTAAAACATTAAATTGCGAGATTACAATTTGCATAAGAATATAGCTAGTACGAGTCAATATGCTTATTATTTTGTTTGTACACAAATGACATCACTGCAACTTATTATTCTACAAGGAAATGAATCATATGCTAATAATGATTGGCTACTGCATAGAACAGATATCTATCTGCTGAAGATTAAAGTTAAGGACTATATAACTATCGGAACGTGTTTCTTGGTGTTTTGTTTACATCTATGCGAACACATATTATGTTTGACTTCCAATTTCAAGTTTTATAAAATTATGAATTTCGTATTTATCAGATTTTGAGTGTAGTTACAGCACGTTACAGCTAAACCACAGAAGATAATTTATTTCGTTCTGTCTGTTTTTAATAACTACCCTTTTTCGATATATATACAAAAAATGCTTTAATTTTGGCCATTGAAGAATGTGCTCGTCAATTAGACCTATAATTCCTTCGGCAAGTAGTTTCTGATCAAGGAAATAGGAGTGATCTTATAAGGGTAGCGTTTTAGCCTTTTAAGATATGGAGCCTTAAAAATATCTATAAATACTCACGCAGCATAGGGCGCGCACGCTTTGCACCAATCGGGTCCCTCAGACAAGGCAGCCTCGGCAGCGGCAGTATATGACAGAGACGGGACTTTTCTCCGCTTGCAGAGCACGTAGCAGGAGTCGATCAGGATGTGTATGCAGTACGTGCACAGCACGCCAATCACCACAGTCCCGATGGAGCCGACTATGTAGCCGGCGTTGGAGAAGGCCTTGGGCATCGCCAGGATGCCTGTACCCAAACTGCCTTTCATCAAGTGGAGGAAGGTTTCCATATTCCTGCAAAAGAAATGTTTTGTTTAGTGTTTGTTTCTTATTGTAATTTATTGCTGAACAAGTTTAAATCAACTCATGGATGCGTATCCTATGCATTATGGTTGAGTGTAGAAAAAATTAACTTCTTTATGTAAGTAGATAATGGTGTCGAGTCTATTGCGCATTTTGAAAGTATCTACTAAACTAGACTTAACGCATAGATCTATCACTTTCTTTTTAACACGCTTTTATTAGCTTCACCTGTAACTAACTAACTAACTATCTAAGAAAATCTTGGAAGTTAAATTTGACCCACTTCCCGGTTTCCTAATGAGCTGAATGACTAAAGCGTGTTCTATAGTTTTTTTTAAACTATAATATTTGATTATTTTTCTATTGAAACAGAAAGAGACAAACGCCCTTAGTTTACTTTACTCCTGTCATAGTGCGCCACAGAACCTACACTAATATCTAGGTATTTGCAGAATTTACAGATCATGCCGTAGAATACCTAAGTATAAGATACCATAATATGTTATATTATACCTACATTTAATGGATAAGATATAAGGCAACAAACAAAACACCTGTGCAAATTAAATAAAGAATTCAAAATGTAATCATATTGGATCGTTAGAACGTAATGCCTCGTTCCTTTGTTAGGTAGATACCTACCTACTGCATTATCAGTTCAAATTGCTACAAGCTATGTTTTGCTTTCAAAGGACGGTACGGTAAGAGCAGTGGCTAAGTGAGTAGCTGTCTGCGCTACGCCGCGCCGCGCCGCGGGTTCAATCTCTCGGAAATAATATTTGTATGGCCTAGAGATAGTCGTTTCGGGTCTGGGTGTGTGTACATGTGCGATGTATGTTTGTAAACTGTACCCATGATACAGGAGAAAACAAAGTGAGGGGCAACGTATTAAAAAAAATACAATTGGTACTGATACGGAAGTAAAATAACTCCAACGTGTGTGGCACGCGTGTGATAATTATTATCTTCAGAGTCCTCATGATTGTCTGCTAAGTAACATGTCTTCGTCGTATGCCTGCGTCTAGGTATCTGTTAAGTTGTAATTGCGTTACAAACAAATTTACTGACCTCGATTTAGTACCTAAGGACAGAGCGTTATCATAATTTTAGCCTATTTTCGGCTAATTTACAAATAAACGGTAGCATAGTTAGCAATTTAAAAATAAAACTAGTTTCATTGTAGATAAGCATATTTTGTAAGAATTTCTTTTATCGCTCTGTATACCTACATTACAACGTGTATCAGAAATGCGTGGGTGTGGATCAAACCATCAAACTGAACAACTTTCTCTATGGGACCAACATCGTACCTAATCGCGATAAAATTATCAGCCAAATTCCTGCTCGACCCAAACGTAATAAATGGTTAGCTGATGATGATGGTTGGTGGTGGGGTAGCTGATTATTTTTATGCGATTACGATGTTGGTCCCATAGATAAAGTTGATCAGTTTGATGGTCTGATGGTCCCTTAAATATGACTACGAATTCTGATACACGTTGGACAGAGACCGTCAAAGAATTATCCTAATACACATTGACATTCTGTACGCGATGTGATAAAATAAGGATTTTCCTGTACCACGCCGCGCAAGGTTTGCAGGGCTGAGGCGATCGTTTGAGAACGTGATCCAGATCATAAGTGAGGAAGCTGAGAGGTAACATTATAGGAAAACATTTTGCAAATTAGCTTTTACACGTGACCACGTGTCCGCTTGTAAGGTCGGCTGTGTATTATAGTACTTAGTTGTAGATATAACGTTAGGACAGACCATAGTCAAGATGGTCAAGACTGTACCTAATTAGATAGACAGTTCCACAAAAGCAATGACGGTGCGCGTAATTTGATCAAGATGTCTAATAGATTAAGGGCCATGTTTGTCGACAATGTAAGAGATGTTTAAAACGAAATTACCCATACAAAAATTAATGTTTAAACGGCTGATTTTGCTCTATGTTATCGGTGAACTTGGGCCTTAATTGTCTCGTCAATGCGAAACGGTGGGCAGCGAGAAGACCGCCTCTATAAGACAAATTTACTAACCACAGTCTTGGCCATAGTGAGTGCAAGCTCTTATGAGGATATGACTCATGATAACTCATGTCAGCTGATTTTCAGTGAGAATTTTTGGATTTCCTTATAATAAATTATATTGAGAATTACCTTGATGTATCTACCTATGCCTGTACGCATGAGATGTAGCCTGCGGGCTTTAAATTTCTAAGAAATCAATACTAAGTAATGTACTAGATTGTAGCTACGGTCTAGGTTCGAAAAAATAGAGAATCTAAGGGGACAGCCGATACTTTTGGCAACAGAATCAGCGGTTTTCGCGTTCTTTATTCACTTTTTGTAAGCAAGAGGCAGCCACTGAAAGCGAAAACGCGCGATTACCTATGCTGCTGGATTATGCTGGACCGAGTAACGATCAATATTTTAATAGAATCAATGCAGTAGGTAGGTAAGAATAACTAACATTGAATACTTAAATCCATGGTACCTATACCTACGCATCAAGTTCAACTGTACTTGGTGTGATACACAACAACCTACACCTTAGTTACCTACGGTTGTGCTCACACTAATCGATACGTTTTGCGATTAAAATCAATTTATGCAATTGTTTTTCCGCAACATTAACTCTTTATGTGCATAAAAACCGCATCTGAACCTTCGATACTGGATCGAAGCGGCCGCTGGTGCCGACTGTACCTACAACTACGTGTGCTATGCACGTGTATGCTAATAATGCTGTTTGCTGCAATTATGTCATCGAATAAGTATATTATTATAAATATTTAACGACACAATCACATGGAGCTGGATTCTCGACTATCAGCGGCTAACTAACTATGAGTGTGTAAAATTACTGACACCTCTGCCTGCCCTTTTGTTGAATGCAGGAGATGCAGTATGACGGTAACACAGTTCAAGCCCAAATTGTGACGGTAACAACAGGCGTTGACGCTAAACAGTAGGTAGGTACCTACCTAACTAACCAAAGAATTTATCAGTTTCCTATCTATTCGATTTTTCAATTACGGTAAATAGCCCTTCCGTGGACAAAGCAGAAGGCGAACATTATTTCTTTAAAAATAGGTCTCATGGGAAGTAGCGTCACCCTTTGCCACAGATTACTAAATAATTAGGTACTACATAATTTGTGCTCAAATAACGACATATTTAGGTAGGCTTAGATTATTGATTGGTTGAACCAATCAATAATCTAAGTAGGTATAGTCTGTCAAGAAAGTCATGAAAAGGATTGATGGCGCCACTTGTATATTCTCTTGTTTATTTTTAATATATTAATGCCGAAAACATTTTTTTATCACAAAAAATCTACACAGAATAGTAAAATAAACACATCGTTGTACCCAAACTGACACCTATGGTACTTATTTAGGGTTGCGAGCGAAGAAGAATTTTAGTTCCTTCAAAATCCTTTTCATGACTTTCTTGACAGACTGTAGGTAAGCTCCACCACTTCTGTCTAATGATTCACTCAAATCCAGTCCCATTTCTACCATTACTACTTATAACCTGTAGGCCTTTGCAATATCAATATAAGGTAAAATCCTTGTTGCCATTTGTCATTACAAGTAAAGGAAACTTATTTTGTAGGAAGTAACCAGCGCGGAAGCAAAGGTTTAATTTTGTTGTTATGATTCATTGGGAACTCTGCGAGACAAGACTAAAATTAGGCAATAGGTATTCAAACCGTTTTCCGATTAAAATATCTTAGGAACTGGCGTACCTGATACTTTTTATACTGTTTGGTTTTTAGATAGGTACCTACCTACCTACTTGGTACAGAAAATAGATATAATGGGTATATTAGACAATAGACATGTTTAGCTACTAGGTAAAGTTACATTAAAATTTAAACAATGGGGTGTACAAAGTCACATTTTTATGAAAAATATAGGTAAAGAGTAAAACAACACCAAATGGATATGCCAGGTCTGCCAGTTTCCAAAAGAAGACACTCTCTCATTTTAAGTGAACGTAATGTTGTTCTTATGAGAAACTAGCTTCCGCACCAGCTTTATAAATTATAGCCTATGCATTCTGCTGGTGCAAGAACTTTGAAAATCGGTCCAGTAGTTTTTGAGTTTATCGTTTACAAACAATCAAATCTTATCTCTATTAATATTAGTAGATATAGATAAAGTTCTTTAAACCTTATTCCTTTGTTATTTACGAGTTAAGGGAATATAAAATAAGTCAATTTATAGTTCACACTTATATCACCTCATCTGATCCATCGGTACTAGGTTTTACCAGTGTGTGATCAGTGCAGGAAAACAGCTGTCGGCGCTAATATATTAAACGTCATGTTCAATCATTAAAGAAGTTGACCGCATTCAGGTTCAGTCGCTGGCCTTGACTTTGAATTGATAACCAAGGTCATAGTGGTTTTCAATACAGAGTTCAGCTATATAAAGTGATGAGCTTTATTGGGTCCCAGAACTACGCTCTTGTAGTTTTGAGCTGTGAGTATCTAGCTTTGTATCAGCGTCCCTTATATCAGCGCCGAAACTTCCACCACTGTGCTGCAACCTCCCCTACTCAAGTTGCATTCTGCAATCGCTAGAGAAAAGAATCGCCAGCCGAGGGATAGTACCGATTATAGGATTTATTATAAATCAATTCGATTCGATGATTCGGTTGTTGATTGCACACTTGTCTACAGGAACTGGGGTCGTTTCTGACGGGATTTCTAGAAATCTGAACCATGCCATCACATTCACAGAAGCAAGAGTGACGCGATCGTTTCATGTGTGTCCTTTTTCCCACCGTCCAGAGGGCTAATTCACGTAATTTCATGACGCGCTGATCATAATTTTCAGTGACACTCGAACTTGACCGTATCTCACTGAAGCTAAGAGAATACTAAATGCGTGGTTTTGATCAAAATTTTACTGCAACAGCGCGGCAACTGCACTTCTTTAGTTAGGTACGTGAATTACCTTACAGGTCCAACTGCTGCATTTCGGACTATTCACATCAGTCTGCCAAAGTTGGTGGCCTATGCTCACATTCTTAGACCCGGAACAGTTATCTGTAGGCTATACAAGTATTTGTTTCGTACGGAGATCGAACCCGCGACCCGGAGCACAGGAAGCCAATCGCTTAGACACTGCGCCAACCGAGCCGTTGCCCGAGTTCATCCTGATGACACCTACGAAAACATCTAAATGGAAGAGGTGCCTATTCTATGGACCCACACTATAAACGACGATTTGATGATGACAGATAGCTATCTGCAAATTCCGTGGACCTCAATACCTACTGCTACTGGCTTATTGAGGTCCACGGAGAGATGCTCCACCGTAACGAATTTTGTTGACGTCTAATCTTTTTACGACGGTGAACAGACCCGACAGGAAATGAAAAAAAAAAGCTGGTAACTTACGTGGTCGGATGGTCCACTACTCTGTTGTCGTAAGGCTCGTACTCCTCGACCTCCATGTCCTTCTCCTTCATGTTGACGAGGAAGATGCCCTTGTCGCCTGGCCTCTTCTCATCCTTCACCGGTGATAGGCTGCGGACATGGACATTTGTGTTCAAATACATTTTTATATAATTGCTGGTGTAATACTAGCTAGCATCATAACTTTCTAAGATACTCAGGTTTTACTCATTGCTCTTGCGCGTGGATATCAAAATTATTATTCGAGTACCTATGTGTCCCAAAATTTACTAAAGGACAGAAGCTTAAAATGTGATATTAGTCAATAATTAAAATGTGATATTAGTATTATAAAGGACCAATTTTATTGCAGCACTAGGTAAAGAATAGCTATTGTAAATTTTCCTGTTTAGCACAATTTTGCACAATGCAATAAAATATTTTTAGAGGAGCAGTCTGAGTAATTATCAGCTTGAAAATTATTTTTATCACTATTTCTGACACTCGCAAATAGCCACTTATTTATACAAAAATATTAACATTCACCTACCATTTTAAATAAATAAACTTTGTATATAAAAATACGTAAAGCTAAAGGTATTCACGTACCCCTCCATTGCCCCTTCAGTTTGGCATTGCTAGGAAACCGATGTTGCTGACTCTATTGATTATCAATTATTCTGTTTATTGGCCATGAAAAACTTTTATCTACATCTGCAGTGATTTTAATATAACCTTCGGTAATTTGGACAAGTGTTCTTGAGTTGTTCGTGTAGGTAAAGGGTTGGTACGTCAGCACCGACCTACATTTGATGCAACGTGTAAAAGGTGCACTCATGAACTAACTACACAAATACAAATCTGACCGATATTGATTTACTTTCAACACAACCGTAAGGTCATGGTGTCAGCTGTTTGAGGGCATGGTGTAAGTTGAATTTAATCGTCAATAAGCGAATGAGAGTTTAAGTGTTTTACACTACGAACCATCAATTAAGATATGACCAAACACGATCTACAAATTGGTACCTAGTACCTGCTTTACGTTCTATTTCTATGCGTAATATGTAGGTGCCAATTTGTACATCGTGATAAGTATACAAAATATTTAGTTCTAAATACTTTGTATCCTCTGGATAATAATTATGAATTTTGAGGGGGATCGTTCAAGAGAGAACTGATCAGAAAAAGTGTCTACTGAACGCTCCCCCGAAATAAAAGAGCAGGTAAACTAAGAAAAGCTTACATCTAACATCTATCACATCTAGCTTATCTATTTATACTAATAGCTTACAAACTACGTATAAAAATAGATCTCTAATAGCGCAAGTATTGCACTGAGAAACTTATGCAAACGGGTGTAACGAAACCATAGTGCGATTTATTTCGACGAGAACGCCATCTAGGCACACAAAAGTTAATGAATTCGTTGCATCGTTTGCACCACGTTGGTTGCATCTAGAGAATTATTGCCTTTATTATTGAATAGTAAGTAATAAGATAAAACAATATACTCAAAACTCGTATTTTGGCCCGCCTTATTACGTAACTGCACGACTTGTGGTATTTAAGGCCTATAAGTGCCATTATTTAGGTGCTTTTAAACTTACAATTGATATAATGATTGATGATGTTGATAATGAGAAACGGATTATAAGGGAGATAATGATACTGTGGTTATGGGTCATATTATTTCATTTTTATTAAAATATTGTTTAGCAGCCCATTTAGTCTAAAATCGTTTTAATGCAATTGTGATAGTTATAGGCAAATAAATTACTGGCATCATAAATAGTACCTACCAGTATCAAATTTTTCTACGTTGAATTTTCAGTCTAGTTGTATGCTACCATAACATTACATTATCAGATACATCTTAATATTATGTTTCTTCTTTGATATCCTCATTGGTGTAGTGGTTGCACTCGCGTCTAGTGAGAGTGAGGTCTTAGTTTTGATGATAAGGTCGGGCAAAATGTTATTGCATTTTCTGTTCAGAATTTAGCCACCTTGAGTTGCAAAGTGTGCCCTGTGGATGGCAAGAGGATCCTACTAGCAATATTGGCCAAAAGTGGGTGTACAAATAAATTACCCCGGCTTTTGGAAAACCGGCGTGTTTAGAAAATTACAAAAATGTTTTCCATTGAAAAGACAAATGAGTCACAATTTTTAGATGAATGAACGTCTTTTTTCTATCCTAGTGTACAAACCAAGCCCAAATAGATATTTTATATGTTATGTATTGTTATTCGTCGTGGGGAGCGAAGATATATAAGTGCACAATGGGTAATTAAGGCTTGACGTCAATGAGCCTGGTCAATCTAGTTCTTAGCTATGGCACAATCAATTGGTGATGTTTTCTTTCCATGTTCTTAGTAATAGACGTAGAATTGATAGGGTCAAGGTGGAAAGGTTAGGTCCGGGGAAGAATTGATCTTAATTATGAAGCATAAACAAATAAAGATAAAGATAAAGATATATTTATTTGCTGTAACATGTGTAAATTACAATGGCGTGCATGCAATGGTGTTACATATTCATAGAGCTACATGTTATACCAATGAAGGCGTACAAATATTTAAATTGTATTAAATTATAAATTGAATAAATGGAATCGGAGTTTATCATTATATAAGTCAAATATATTATATTCACATGTCAAAATTATAAATTAAATAAAAGGAAAACAATCAAAATTTATCATTAAAAAAGAATAATAATAAAAATAATAAATTATTATATTATTATTTTTTATTATATTGATAATTTTGTGTAAGAATATTTTTCTGCGGCTTGATTCGTATGGGTTGGGGAAGCGTGACAATCGTGGAGGAAATCAAGGATAACTTTCATAACTAGACTCATGGAAAGGAGAACGGCAGGCTTGTATGGGAATTTCGTACACCTAATAAAATGTCGTGTTTCGGGATATTTTTTGTTTTAATTGGTAGGTAATACGATAGACAAGCCCTTTTTAAATTCATAGATTTTTAGAAGTTGGGACGTAAAAGTTACAACCAGTTTTATTTTTTAAGGTTATGTACTATGTAGACTGTTATAGTGCCACAAACTTATCTGACCCCGGTCGTGGCGTCGCTGCCGTCGCTAAACGTAAAACGTTATAACGTCATAAACCATTGCTAAATAAAGGAGCATCAAGCTAGTGGTAGTAAAAGCGAGACCCTTGGCAACTTTGCAAAATTATTTTTAATGTTATAATTATGTACCTACACGGTTAGTCCCGGAAAGGGGTTATTGTATTCATCATTATGAACAGCTTTTACTATGAGAAAACCCCTGACATCGTGAAATATTAATCTGCTGTTTCATACATTTAGTTGAGTTTATTGGATTTTTTTCTGTCGCGATTTCTTGCTTTGTCCCATAGCAAAAGTTGCTCATAATGATGAGTATAATAACCCCTTTCGTCTAACAGTCTAGTTAGAATATTTGCAGACCATAGTTGGATAGACTACAACTTGAAAACAGCAATGAAGGTGTGGTGGACACTTGGAACAAGATGAATAATAGAATAAATTGACGTCAATGTGAAATTGTTTCGAGTATGCAGGATTCGGCAGAGAAGCCGTCAGACTTGTTGTTGTTTTTATCCCCCGACAAAAAAGAGGGGTGTTATTAGTTTGTAGTGCGTATCTGTCTGCTGTGGCATCGTAGCTCCAAAACCGATGGACCGATTTCAATGCAGTTTTTATTTATTGAAAGCTAGTTTACTCGGGTACCATCTTAGCTATGTTTCATGTAAATCTGTTCAGCCGTACAAAAGTTACAGCTCTTTTTCTAGTTGGAGTCTGAGGTTTTTGACGGTTAGGTTATTGTAACACTAACCTGCCTCAAATTACCTTGGCTATGCAGGTGAGTATAGTAATATTTACCTTTGGGGTAGGAAGTCGTCCGGTTCGAAGGAGGGGTTGACCATGGGCCCGCTCGGCCGCCGAGCCCATTCTTCTGCCTCCTGGAAGATAAAATAACAGGAATTAATTAAATATAGTAGGTATATGTTGCGAAGACTAATATTTTATACGTATGTTTATTAACCAAATATGTTGATAACTATTCATTATAGTGTTCAGTTTGATTGAGCTGACTGAGGAGGTCTATGGCATAGTCAGCGATGGGAGTTAACGGTCCAGTATCTTCATAGTAGTAGTGGCACAGGATAGTAGTTGATCTTCATAAATCATAATAATAATTCAGCACATTATGGTCCCACTGTTGGGCGAGGACCTCTTCTCAGAATAAGAAGGGTTAGGTTAGGTTAGCCTTAGTCCACCACGCTGGCCTGGTGCGGGTTGGAGGACTACACACACCATCGAAAACTTTATGGATACATCTCAGGTGTGCAAGTTTCCTCACGATGTTTTTCCTTCACCGTTAACGCAAGTGATAATCAAATTCTAATCCACACATGATTTAGAAAAATTAGAGGTGCGGGCTGGGTTTGAACTCTGATCCCCTGCACGAAAGGCCGTTCAACCGCTAGGCTATGACTGCTCTCAGCATAAAATCATAATCAAAACTATAAGTTAACATCGTATGTAGTCGACGTAATGATAGCTACCACATCTTCTATCTCTACATGTTTATAATGAGAGAAACGCCTACACAAACGGTTCGTCGGACTACAAGATACACGACTTTGTGATCTATTTCTATTCTTGTTTATTTTCGCTCAAATCACGTGCTTCTAGACATTTGCTACAATATCATGGCAATTATTGTACTGATGATGACTGTATGATCCATTTTATGGGTTCGCTAGAAAATGTCTAAAGGAATAGGTACTTGGCATCAGTGTGTTACACATAAATCATCATCATGGTGTTTTCTTTGTAAGCCACCATCAATAATATTTGTGTGGACATTTTGGGTCAAGTACGCGTAAGAGTGGATGATTATATTATGAGTAGGCAGATATTATTTCAATAATTTGCGATTGTGCCAAATTGATTATCCGAAATGATGATTTTTTATTTTATTTCGGCCCATCATATGACACATGGAATGCACGAAAATTCTTTGGTAAAATATTCCAACTTTCATGTAATAAGGGTGTTAATAACGTCATGTAAACATGTTATGATACCGTTGAGAAATAGTAACAAGTTTTGTATAAAAAAGATAAATATTCGCTAAGTTAATATTGTGCTAATAAGTATTTTGGTGATGATAATAATAATAATGATAGGTGGCTGGATCAAGGGCTTGATTCAGAAAGCAGTACTCCTTGACACTGCGCGCATTGTCAGGAGGTTTCTCTCTCTAGAGCCCTGACCACCGGTAGCTTGGACCCTGTTCCCGATGCCGGTGGCCTACTACTCTTTTATATTTTTAAATGTTTTTATAATCTTTTTTTATTTAATTGTAAAATTATTTAAAAATATATAAAAGTATGTTAAAAATTGAATAAAGGAAATAATGATAGAATGAACTTTTATTATGAAATATCTTATTCCAGAACTAGCTTCCGCAAGCGGCTTCGCCCCCGTGATATCTTTATAAATTATAGCCTGTGATAATACAGCATTCTGCTGGTGAAAGAATTTTTTAAATCAGTCCTTTAGTATTAAATTTATCGATTACAAACAAACAAACATACAAAACATTTATTTTCTCTTTATAATATTAGTTAAGATGGAATTGGCTCCTCCCTTCCCTTGGGTTACGCAAGACGCAAGGAGTAAGGGATTTCACGAGGTGTCATTCGACATACTTATTTTATTTTTGTAACACAGAACACTGGTCTGTCTATATCTTGGTTGATGAGGTTGGTGAGCTAATGCTCTAAGATTTCAGCTATTTTCTAGAAATCATAATCTACTTTAAATCTAATCGATGGCTACATTTAGCTTCTGTCAACGACTCCTCATCGCTCATATATACAAACAACAACTTGTCATATACCCACATAGTTGGAAAGCGCCCAGCTGTTACCTCTCCAGGTAATGAGGTTCCTACGACACTTCATTGCGCCGATTGCCATGCGTGAGCATAGCCAGATAGAAGATTAAGACAAGACAGGCCTATGGGTATCATTAGTTTCTGAAAAAGTTGGTCACCTATAAACTACCTGATTATAAAATGAACCTGCCTCAAGCGATCGCATCAATAAATTCCAAATCATTAGATACTATTGTCATCCTGCCAAAGATCAGTCACATTTCTAATTAAACATTATGTACAGTCACAAGCACAAACTCAGATTACAGATGTTTCTGTGGTCTGAGAGCAAGGTAGCGAGATTAAAAAGAATTTTTAGACAAAATACTGTTCGTGTAATCTATGAGCACAATATAGGTACAAAAACGTAATTCTCTCATCAGATTAATTATTCGAACTACGCCTTCAGGGACTTCAGCCTCCCCTCTGAAAGCGGAATAGGGACGTAGTGGACCACGCGAGCCCCCGGCGTATTGGTATCACGATGATGGATGGATAATATCCTTTACCGTATGGCATATTATTATTATTTACTAGCTGTGTCCGCAACTCCGTCGCCGTCGGGCTGCACGTTGGATGCGGTTATTGAAAAAACTATAGGTAGTTTATGTCCTTCCTCGAGATGGAGACATCCAGATTTGTTCAGCCGTTTAGATGAGAAAAGGTAACGAACAAACAGAAAGACTTACTTTCGCATAGTATTAATATTATAGTGTGATTCTGTGGCACTGGTGATCTATCTGGTGAATATTGTGATCATAGGTAACATAGGTCATGAAATTTGGCCCGAAACCTCGTGCGCCTCCACCAGTATTCAAAATAGAACCTACGTAAGTTCTCCTGAGGCCCTAGCGGGCCAATCAGCACGCAGACATTTGGCCCGCTCCGAGCTCTTCACCAATCGGAACACCGAACGCGGTTGATGCGTAAAAGCGAGATGGGTAAAAGAAACTTACACTAAGGCCTCAGTCTATTATCTATTTTCCATTAATAAATAATTGTGCACAATAAATCGCATATTAATGTTAAGTAACATAATTACTTGTTTTGTATGGCGCATGTTATATTGTAATTAAATGTAATAAACAATTGAGTTATGTATTTACTTAACTATTCTAGTAATAAATGCAAAGCAACTTTATTTATTAAAACGTGTCAATAACCTTCGACGTAGTCGCATAGAACTTAATATTAATATACTATACTAATACATAGTACTTAACATTTGCAGGAGCATTGATCACGTGTATCCAGTAGTGACAATCGCAGAGCAACCTGTTGTGATTGTTCTGATCGCAACAATACAGAACCGCTAAGCAAATCAACCCATGAATAACTTAGCAAATGCCAATGACTCGCTGTGCCATTAGGAACATCAACAACTGCCGTTGCGGAACTAAAGTCAATGTTCGGCAATATTCGTATTTGTGTTCATAAGCTTCTCGAGTCGTTCATGCGGTAGTAGTCACTGGTGGTATGGACTATGGAGGCTGAATGCTCAGCGTGCGCTATTTCTTTCTTTGCACCGTCTTCCTTGTGTTGATGTAACCAGAGGGCTAATATATGACGCGCTGACCATTTTGCTGTGACGGTTGAACTTGGCGCGAGCGTATCTTACAGAAGCTTAGAGAATACCAAATGTGTTGTTTTGGTCAAAATTTTACTGCAACTGCGTGTGAACTGCACTTCTTTAGTTACGTGTACTAATTAGCCTACCGATAAAGAACATTATTGAGGGCATACTGCTTGTCATAATTATAGGGTACTAGCGACACGTCCCTGGCTTCGCACGGGTGCAATTTCTCTACTATCCTTACATTAAATATGAAAGTATTGTGCATATAAACCTTCCGGAAGAAATGCTCAAAATTATGGTTTAAACCGCATCAAAATCCGTTGCTTGTTTTAGGAGGAGTTAGCGGATATACAGACAGACAGACGCGGAAAGTGACTTGGTTTTATACTATGTAGAGAAGAAGACAAGATTATAATACAGGTCCTACTTCGATTAATTAAGCACTTCTCAACGACTCAGAGCTCTAAATACTTATTATTATTAAGGTCCCACTCAATATCAGATCTCGATCCAAAAACCCATGAAATATTTGCCTGTCAGGGCTTCTCTTTTGAGTTGTGGAATTACTTGGTAGGAGCGAATTTTTTTGTGACTTCATCAAATTATCAGGCGCCATGTTTTCTGAGGACACTAGATAATTTCTGAGTAGGGCTTATGCCCACCTACGCCCATGGACATGGCTACATTCAATATAGTACTGTAAATATAATATTTATGTAACAATCTACCAAATTTTTAAATAAATATTTTTAATTTACGCATGCTTAAAAATAGCTTGGGAAAATTCCACCTGAAATAGCGTTCTTGAGAGGTATTAATTGCTCATAGTAGAAATACAAACACAGAGGCCCTACGACAACAACGTTCTTGACTGAGCACTAGTTTCAGGAATTTACACCTGTAGCCATTTTCGTCGTGATATTACAATTCACGTACAATCGCCTTTTCAAATGTTTTCGCGGCGGGCGTGCAAATGCGTGGTAATTATTGTGATTGTCTGTACGTTATGGTTGAGTGCCAAGAGAGAAAAACATGATGTTCTTTATACGCATGATACGACGAATGATGACCATTTGAATGTTGATATCATGAACATGACGAATGCTCTTATGAATTTTCCGTGACGTCACTTATTCGAAACATAATATTCGATTTTGAATGTGCAATTATTTGTATGTCGTTAAGAAGCTTGCAGAACCCTGTTCATGGTAGGCAGATGCAATCTGTGTTAGATTGTATCTGTTTAGAGAGAAATTATTTATAATGGCAGATTATTTCAAATTTGCACCAAAATGATTTATATAAATTACCTATGAACAATTTTTTGCGAATGACGTCTGAATTTTAATAGGTATAGAATGAGATCAAAAAGTAACAAACAGAGACTACTTTTTGAATGTAATAAATTATGTGTCTAAAACTAGTCTAAGTAGTTCACCTCGACACAGATTTAATTTAAATAAGTTTACTTTGTAATACCAACACACACTTAGACCGATCTATATAGTTATTTATCAAGGACCAATTGGAAGTACTAATTAAGATTGTAATCTATTATTTTAAAAGAGTTTCCGTAGATTTTCTTGTCGGTTCTTCTCCATAGGACCTACAATTTGGAACCGCGTACTTAGAGTCTCGACATGTATTTAGTTTACATGAAATAAAGATCTATTCTATTCTAGGAGCATACTATAAGCAGTTACCAAGTCTACTTTTCAAAATAATGGCAAAAAATACGGTTAATTGGGCAAAATACAGGCAGGGTGCCGGCGACGCCGACGGCTAAACGTACATTGGATGTCGTGACTCGGGGAGGACCATCCTAGTCATTAGACATCCGTTTCTTATGGACTTTACTTTGAGTAGGCGACTCTTCAGATACTTCAGGCTTGAAGCGGTTGCGGTCCACTTGAGCTCTACACGTGGTATTTACTAAACTAATTACATCTAGATATTACTGGATAGTGCGTATTTTAAGTGCTAATGGCTGAACTAGCTAATACTAGTAACAATAGTCTTTATAGAGATTTTTGGTGCTACTGACGGGTTAAATTGTAGAGGTTTTACTAATAAATCGAGATCATCCTAGGATCCAAGAATGATCCTAGGTAACTCTACTTTTACGCTGTACACTTTAACGCTGTACCTAGCTGTCACTTATAGACATGAATTCAGCGACTTAGTAGAAGGCATGAATGAAAATACTCACGTATCTAATAAGAGCCGCTAAAACCAGTCAAGTGAGAATATGGAAATGAATTCACACCCGGAACGGGAGAAGTGTCTCATAAATTAAGATAACCTTGCCTTCTATGACCGAGACCTAGAAATATGATCGGAGTGCGGATGTCCGACCATCTTCTTCATTACACTTCAGGGATCACGGCTAGTTAATCTTACAAAGGCAAGGAAACGCCAGCACTTGATAAGGATGGCAGTCATTGTCACATACAGGTCTTTCTTTGCCAGTTAGAGTCTATTGTTGGACTATGTACCACTTTATTGTGGAGACGTGCATACAATTAGCAAAATACAGTGTAACTTTGCAACAATTGACACACTTGGATGCGTCTATTGGACTATATGCAGTTTCAGAGAGTAAACGGTAAAAAGGCTTTGGATTTTAACTCAATCATGAGAATAGAATAGATCTTTATTTCATGTAAACCAGATATGGCACTTATGAAATGTCGAGACTCTAGGTGCACGGTCCCAAATAGTAGACCCTATGGAGAAGAATAGACATGATTAAATGATTATGCGTATCAGAATTTGATTATCACTTGTATTGGGTGAAGAAAAACCTGCACACCTGAGAGGTCTTTAAAAAGTTCTTGATGGTGTGTATACCTATTCCACCAACCTGCCAATATGGCAGAAAAAGGCTGGAGCCCTTCTCATTCTGAGATGATACCCGTGTCCAGTAGTGGTATAGTAATAGGTTTATAAATTTTTTATTCAAATTTTTATTGAGGCTTTAGTTCACCGTGGTGACTATGTTTGAATTATATTTCTATTTAAATGCAAAATTGTGGGTCATCACTCTTATAAAGTTATCCTGTGAGTTCAATCTTGCAGTCTGCGCGTAACGACCGCCTTCCTGCCGGCTATGCAGATGACTCAATTGCTCGTACTCTCCAGTCGTGATGCCCCACATCCTCCTTGGGCTAGGTCGATGAGCTATTGACCATTATCACACCCACCGAATTGGGAAATCGTCTGCGCAAAAATAACTGTTGCTAAAAATAGAATATTTCCAAATGTAGCGCCTGATTCATGGAAGGCATTTCGTCAAGGTCTGGCATGATAGATTTATTAGCAAGCTTCCTTTGTATGGCGTGCGCACTGGATTATGTAATTGGATATCAGACTTCCTGAGGGACCGGCCCGTCCGAGTGATCATTGATGGCTGCTCTTCCGACCAAATGGCTATTAATGACGGGGTCAGTTCGCTCCGCAACGTTTTTTTTGCTCCACATCAACGATCTGCTAAAGCCCAGTATTTTTTGGGTATGCAGACGATAGCACAGTTGTAGATGTCTAATGTACGATTTGATGGGTCACATAACCAGTCACTCAGAGAGGCCATGATTGAGCGCTTGAACCAGTTGCCATATAGGAAGAAGAAGAAGGTGTACGAACCCTGTGCCAAAATCTTCCGTACTGTCACCATGGCTACAAGAAACTACCTAATAGAAATAAATCAGACAATCATAAATACATTATATAATTTTTATTGCAATGGCTGATTTATAAGATGACTGATGTAAAGGTACTTGAATGGTTTCATTCATGGAACGAATTGACACTTGCCCCGTAGTCTGTACGTTTCCATGAGACAATCCTATAAGATTAGCCAGTATTCATACTGCTGCTGTGCTGTCTCAGAATTTTAATTATAAGGTTCTAGAAATACTTATTAAAAGGTTTTGATTTGGAATTTAATTATCTTTAGGCGGAATTTAATCATCTTTGACATAGACTAAGATGTTTATTTATCTCAAAACGAATGAACTCAAAAATGTATCTTATACCGGTACCATATAATTTGTCATTGTTGTCTTCTTCTCTTGCCGTTGCCCGTTGATGGCTACTATTATATTTGTCTGGCCCAAAACATGGCCAGCTGGCTCTTTGATTGGTTCTTTTAGGTCCTCCATTACGGGAGACAGGACAGTCAGGACTAAACAGCAGGTGATCCAGTGATCACATCTATCCTCAGAGAATCATTGTACTGATTAAAGTTCTTTAAGATTCCTGTAAAGTTGTTAACTTCTTCGTTTCTGCACAGTTATTATATATCAGTTTACATAATTGTTTTCTGTTAAGTTGAGAGAGAAAGATGAGCTTGAAATTGACAGCTTATCGGAAATATTAAGATTTTTTTCTAGCTTTTTGTCCTTCTGATAACTTTTTTTCTGTAGAGCGCTTTCCTGTAGCTTTTGCTTATGTCTCAAGTTTAGGAGGAGTGGACACCTAAAATCTTACTGTTAATGAAAAACTTGACCAATAAGGAAATTTGAAATGTTTGGAATAATCCTGAAACAGTGATGATAGGGAAATTAACTGTCTTTGTTCAACTGTCGTAGACTTTTCGCAATAATACGCTTTTTCTTTTAACCCTGTGACATCTACATCTTAGGAATTTGCCAAGTTCTGTGGACCTGTTTGGCGTCAGTAAATAGTTTAACAAAAATAAAATTTGTGTACATATTCTGTGGAAAATAACCAAACTAAGTGACCGGTAGTGTAAATATAATTATACAAAACTTTTTATGATAAGTAGGTACTTGTGTTAACCGCAACATTTGAATATTTCAAATATTAAAACCATCGTTAATCCCAAGACATAAGGTGCATAATAAATCAACTTACGTTTATGTAAATAAGTTTGTTATTTTAGTTTATTTTCCGAGAATATTCACGGTAGTGTAGTGTTTAATCTTTGATGAGCTGTATGGTGTATGCTTGCGAATAAATTTAAAAATAATCTTGTATTTCAAATTATGA
Source organism: Allophyes oxyacanthae (assembly GCA_932294325.1). Classification (NCBI taxonomy): domain Eukaryota; kingdom Metazoa; phylum Arthropoda; class Insecta; order Lepidoptera; family Noctuidae; genus Allophyes; species Allophyes oxyacanthae. The sequence goes on from OW028609.1 coordinate 957,298, forward strand.
TAAGTACCTACAGTACCTATTTTCCGATATTAATGCTTAGGTAGTTTAATTGACGAGAACTTATTAAATTAAAAACGCGCACACGTAAAACTTTACAAGTACTTACAGCGACAAAAGTAGCAGATTATTGTAAGTTACAAACGTTTTTTTTGTATAAATTTTATTACTTTTTGTAATTAAATAATAAAGATCAGCGTAACGTATCGACTGTGTAATGGTTAGTTATGAACATAGATGTTTATCTACTTATGTCGTTGACTGTACCTACTAGTCGATGAATCAATCCAAACGAAATAGATAAATAAAAAATGATTAAAAAATAAATGATATCTCAGTAATTTCTTTTATTGATTATCTGTCCTATTCACCTGTCTATTCAGGATAAATAGTACAGTTATTGAGAAGATTTCAATTCTTGGAAAAGGATATAGGTACCTAAACATGGTAATGATTTCCAAACAGGATCAGGGGGCCTAGAAAGGCCACATTGAGCAATTCATCTAATGATCTGCTTAGTAACTGTCAAACAGATGATTACTGAATATGAACCTTATGCGGATGACATTAAGAGTCGTCAATTAAGTAGATATTTTGACATTCGTAATATGAATCATATCATGATTCATCTAAAGCGGCCTTTTTAGCCCCCCAGGTATCAGAATCGACCTTCACCGAATGTGAACAAACTCTAGTAGGTACTGACCTATTACGGAAAATGAGTGGATTAACGACCTCGGTGAGACTAGGTATACAAGAATCGACTATAAATAAAGCAAATTGCATTAATTGTATTATGGATTCTGATAAATTAAATTATTTTTTTCACACTCGCTCAAAACGAGTGGACTCTTGTTGCCATGGATACAACACGGGATAGCCGTAATGTTTGCTTAAACATAAAGATGAAGATTATTATTTATATCAGAAAAGCTATTATCTAACATCAATCAGGTATGCTAGTGCAGGATAAAAAAAACTCATTTCAGAAGATCTTCAAGTTATTAAATAATTAAATAATTTAAGAATTTTAATATATAAAATTTACATTAATTAGCGGGTCACCGTATTCGTCGCTATTTTCGCAATGAAAAAACAAAATGAGACGTATCGGCTTTATTTAAAAAAAACTATAATTATCTTACGTAGAGATTAATTAAAATATCTCATCATTAATAAAAAAATAGGATGTGGACCCTCGAAAACTTGAACATACCTACAAACACAGGTCTACAAATAAAAAAATGGTAATTAGGATTTGGACAGAACAGTTAATTTACTATTATGGGTACTTACTTACTAAAATATCTGTACCTATGAATATTCTTAATCATTTTTATACAGGATGTTTTAAACCCTAATTAATCTAAATTATGCTTAAAGACGTGAAAAATTCTAGGCAGTAGATTAAATTGGAATGATGCAGGTGTATCTATCAGAAGCCCAATTCTCGTAATTAATTTATAATATGACTGAAAGTTAACCGAACTGAGATTATAATTTGAATTGACAAAAAGTCATGTATTCTACTCCTCTTAAAGTTCAGTCCGATTCCAGTATGATTTGGATTCAATCTTCTTACAAACTCATTTCAATCTCATTTTTGACGTTTGTGTATAGACGAGAGTGTCAATTTTATTTTCTGTGTCAGTTCAAAATGTTAGCAGAAGCCCAATTCTCGTAATTAACTTATAATATGACTGAAAGTTGACCGAACTGAGATTATATTATGAATTGACAAAAAGTCATGTATTCTACTCCTCTTAAAGTTCCGTCCGATTCCAGTATGATTTGGATTCAATCTTCTTACAAACTCATTTCAATCTCATTTTTGACGTTTGTGTATAGACGATAGTGTCAATTTTATTATCTGTGTCAGTTCAAAATGTTAGCAGAATACCGATTTGCCTTTTATTCAACTTTCGATCTCATTACAATATAATGTCACGTTTGACGTTGTTTGTTAGGGTAGGAGAATACCATTTGTGATATTTATGACATTGGTAGTAGATCGGAATGAGATCCGAACTATATTTTGAACATTTTTAATTACGAGAATTGGGCCTCAGAATACCGATTTGCCTTTTATTCAACTTTCGATCTCATTACAATATAATGTCACGTTTGACATTGTTTGTGAGGGTAGGAGAATACCATTTGTGACATTTATGACATTGATAGTGGATCGGAATGAGATCCGAACTATATTTTGAACATTTTTAATTACGAGAATTGGGCCTCAGATACCGCAAGGAACCGAGTCATTAATTCATGTAAGGAAATTATATACATTATGGTTTTGGTAGTTGGCTGTGAACCATATGGCTGGACCGGCTGGCCCAGGTGTTCACAGGGTTATCACAGCAATACTCAGAAATCAATTTATTTAGCTATCATTTAAATGGCAGATGGGATGATGAAAATATTTAAATTTCTAATACCTAATAATTTAAAAATAAAATGCTTTAATAAAAACAATTTTTCAAATATTTGCAGGACATTAATAAAATTGTTTTTTTTACTTAATAAAATTATGATTCTTAAATATGTGCTTGACGAAAACACTATCAAAAAGCGCAAAAAATATTACTATGATGTGTTTGTTGTCATGAGAAGTAAATAGTCTCGAAAATTAGCGCCAAATAGTAAGTAAGTTGACATCTACGATGACCGCTGATTGACTGACAACATGTCGTGACGTGACAACTTCGGACGCACATACAATATTTTTTTTTTTAAATCAGGACCCTTTCCATTGAAAAATATCAAAAATCTTTTTGTTACATCTGTTTATTCTGAAAATGGAAATTCGAGGCAATTAGTTCAGATCTGTAGACATACCCAGAGGCAGCCCTAGCCCTGTCGGTACAATTTACGTTCACCGTGTACCGGCCCTTAGGCGATCGACAATCAAACCAGATAGAACCGGATTGCACTGAGAGTGAGGAATTACTGCCGGGATATTCTGTAACCCGTGATAACAAGTTTATTAACTTTTTAAAGATATTAATTACACTTTGGCCTTATGCTTAAACAAACAGGAGCAGTGTGCAGCTAAAACAAAGATGTTTGGCAAATTCAGTGTAAATATGAAAGTCGAAATCAAAGTATTTTTTTTTCTGCTGGGCCTTTGCATATTCAATCAAAACATACGTGCACGGTTCCAAAATCCCATGTCTTATCAAGAAGAGACCGGCAAGATACTCTAATGTCTTATTACGAAAAGAAGGTTTAAAAGAAATCTTGCAAAACCCAGGTTTTAAGATAGCACCGTGACTTTTTGCTATATGACGTTAGAAAGGGACGGATATATTTAAAACCTGGGTTATACTAGACCATCTTTTATAATAAGGAGGCATGAATCTCATAATAACTGGATAATGCAACAAATGTTTAAACTGTGATGTTATTCGACAGTTATTTTATTAGTTCCATATCTCATGTGATTTAGAGTCTTCATTACAATAATTACTAGTTAGATCTAGTAATCTATTTACAATTACGTAGAATCAGCTGTCGGCTAGGAAAGTAAGATTAGGAATTACAGCTCAAACTGTAACGTTACAGTAATCTAGAAATTACATAAACAATAATTATAGGCATTAGTAAGTTACTCAATAAACAGTTGCAGAACCATGTAGTGTCGTTATAAGCTGACTATTGTACCTTATGTAAATCGCAAACTAAGATAAACCGATTAACGAAGCATTTGCTTAATCGACTGGTAATCACGGGTTAAGAAGATTTTCTTGATTTTCATTATTTATACTGATTTACGGTTAGGTTTTGGGTTCGATTTCCAGGTTCTAAATATTATAATCAACGTAGATATGAAAATCCAACTAGCAACTAACTTCCAATTGCATTTGAAAATGTCATGATATACGGAGGAGTCTCCTATTCCTGTGTAGATTAACAACAGAATCATTCATTATCATATTATTCTCACAACCCTTACCAAAACATTATAAAAGGGTCATGCCGGTTCTTCTCCATAGGACCTACTATTTGGAACCGCGCACCTAGAGTCTCGATATTTTATAAGTGCTTGTTGCTTGTTTACATTATTATAGATCTATTCTATTCTAGAACACCTAAAAATACAGAATACTCTCTGGTTATTATGAAAGAATATATTGATAAGCCCAGTGAGCCATAGGCTTCCTTACAGACAGTTGCGACGAAATGTTGTGATAGGTTTACAGTATCGTCGACACGCTTGGCAAAAAAAAAACATTAAAAATATCAGACGCACCCACAGACTCCCACGCAACCATACGCAGCGTAGTTGCGTAAGTTTTATCTAAAATTAAAACATCTTTCACATTGTTGTAGGAACCGTTTACAAACGATTTATATATCTACGCAATTTAAAAGCAATTTGTGACGTAAAAGAACAATTAAAACGGAGCGACAATATTAATGGGTAAATCTAAAAACGAATACAGATGTGCATGCTATGGATACATTATTCTGTTGGGATGTCTTGGCTACAACTCACTGGAGGTCAGGAGAGCATTATGATCAGCTCACAACTTCGTGGCGTTATAGATGCACCTGATCTGCATAATTTAATGAGCTAGCTCGATTCTTTGTCCCAGACAACTACCGCCATAGCTGGAATCATAAACTGTTTGCAGTGCCCACATGTCGCACTGTTGCGCGCGCTAATTCCCCGTTACCTCGAACCGTCGCAGCACATAACGAACTCTTGGATGCTAATCCAAATTACGATCTTTTTGTGGAATGGACGAAGATTTTGTCAGTATGTCTGCAGTGTAGTGAGAGGGATTCATTAATGTATTTTTATTATTATAATTTATTGTCCCGTGTTGTCATTTTAAATACTGTAATTGGTCTCAGACCGCCATTAAAGTAAAAAATAAATAATGTTTAAATGAAAAGCCAATTTTGGGACCGGGAGGCGGAAACGACAAATTTCTGAAATTTTATGGAATATAAGGTGGAATTTTTTAATGTAGTAAATTTTTGGATTTTCTATTAATGGTTTCTTAAGTGCAATTCTTTTGCGATGAGTATTTTTCAACAAAGTGAGTTTTTGTTATATCTACATCTACCTACAATGTCGCAATTGATTCGTATCGCAGCAATGTCTAAAAGGTCTCGTCAATGAGGTTGTTAATACTTTTTGGTTACTTATGTGGTCCAAGGCCGCTCGTTTATAACTTAAATATTTTCCGGTTGCAGACGTCGGACATGTAATTATAATTTAGGCACTCGTGAATCTACTTCGTTCTAATTTTGTCGCAGAGTAACATTCTTGCGATATACAGTACCTACGTGATTTTTTAGTCTGATTGAAATAAGGTAACTTTTGATAATTTAATTTAGTTTAGTAATAAGTAAACACAAATTGAAATTGATCAACATAAATATACTTATTATCTAAATTGAGAAAGCGTCTATAATTCATAGCCATAAATAAGTAATTTCTAGGTCAAAACTAATTGCAGTAGAATCACCCAGGTGCGTTTGCGGCGATTTCATTGCAATGGTTATACAGCCGCGCATGCGCTAACGCGTCCCTGCGCACCGTGAGTCCACATCGCCTTAATTGCGCTACTTAATTCCACCGGAGACCGCTGACTTGCGAAAAAGAAATTTCCATAACAGGTTTCCCAAACACAGGCTGGTTTGAGTGACATTTGCTGTATTTTTGCAAGGTGCATCCAAAAACGGTGGTCACTGGGTTCAAAGACGCCGTGTGCGCATTCTGGTAAAAATGTATGTACATGTGACGTACAAAGTTCGGGTCAATGAACGTAAATACGGGGTTGTAATGTAAGTGCATTGTAACGAAAACTGATACCATGGAATTTCAGAACATGATTTTCGGAGCAAGAGAATATTGAGTCGATCTTTTAAAAAAAATTGCGATTTTATTCTCAGATTATTTCGTTAGTTCGTAAAAACTGTGAACTATATGATTTTTTTTTAAAAGGCCAGCTCCTCTTTTTGTCTCTTTTCTTACGCTCAGGTGTTCAGAATCATGAGCTGAATCCGTGGTATCAGTTTACGTTACTATGTCACTGACACCCTATGTAAATAATTCAATTATTTAAGACATTTTAAAATAACCCTTTTATATTTATTTATTTAAAACGCTTCATGTACAATGTACAAAGGTGGTCTTAATGCCGCAGGCATTCTCTACCAGACAACCTTAGGGTGATGCAGAGACAATGAAGGTAGATGCACCAAAAAACAAACTTAAATGAGAGGTATCTATAATTATATTTAAAACAAATAACACAGAACATTGGACTGTTGACAAAAAAAGATCAAACTCTGCTGTAGATCATGAAATGGCAGAGAATAAGGTGAGCTGGTATCAGGACCATTCTTGGATACTCCAAGTTTAGAATTTCAAGTTATTCCAAAAAGTATACCTGTAACCTAAGCCTGTAACCTTAAGTTTAACTTTTGGCTTGAATAGTAATTCTGTCAATTCGTTTCGTATCTATTCATTATTATTATAGGTGCTCATTCAAGTTTCATTTTGGACGTCCTAGAATAAGGAAAACCATGCTATAAATGAGAATCTCAATTAAGACGTTCAATAAAAGTCTATAACTACAAAATATAGATAGCTTTGCTGTCAAACCGCATGTATAGGTCCTAACGTGTTTTGTCATAATTATAACCATTTATGGCAGGAACAGGAACATAAACAGAGGAGATCTTTACAACTATACTGTTCGTTGTAAGCTCTAACGAGGAGCTTAAAAAGTAAGGAATACTCTGTACACGATTACGATAACGATAGTTCATAAAGTTACGCTTTTCCCATACTTATTCTTTCAGGGAGATATGGAGGGGTAAACACGGGGCACGAAGGAAACATGCCATACCAATAAATAGCATGTGCTAGGACCAAACATTTTGCAAAGTGTGACAGCCAACTCCGTACTGGGGCCGCCTGGTGTACGCGACAGTCGTCACTCAGAGAACACGCTTGAGTCGCAGCAGCAATGGGAACATTATCCTTGACTGTTGATGATAAGGCGAGCTAATCGCGATAATAGGTACTTATAGTGCTACTTTCTGCAGAGGACTTTAGCTAAGGAAGAAATTATTTGATGCAAGAGTTATAGCGTCTCGTTTCTCCATACAGGTAATAAAAAATATCCTTAAATATGTTGCAGGAATTCACATGTAAACTGCTGTAAATGCAAAGGCCCCACGACCTAATGAACCTTGAATAGTGTAGATACATACTAGTCTTTCGATAGACTACTACCCAATCTAAAACCAATTAAATATACTAGAAACGAATTTAAATGAACTCTAATTTGCGTACGAAGAAGTTTATTGTTTCTTCCTTTTATAATAAAGGAGGAATGTTTTTTTTTTAATTGCCCTATCACAGTGCTATTCTAACAATGCCAGGTCAAGAAGGGCCTTCAGCTAAGCAGTTTAAAACTAAGCAATAAGCTAAGGGCACCTCGTAATGACACTCGGGTCTCGGCTTAGGGCATTGCTAGGAAAACAGCTCAGCAGTTAGATCTGGTTGGAATTATTTAGGGATATATGTTACGAGTGGAAGGAGAAATGATGATAATTTAATTATCACGTATTTATAACTTGGAGTAATTAGATTAAGATTGATCAGGGTAAATAGCGCTATTCCAAATCTAGGTCTGGAATTGGGGTGTTATTGACCGGTGAACTGGAAATCCATCCACGGACACCACTCCAGGAGATCGCTTGCGCTTGACTTGGCGTGTTAACGTATGAGAACATGGTAAAGTAGAGACTATTAATAATAACGACTAACCAATAATTCGGAAAACAAACAAGTGTCCATCTGTTTAAATGCATGACTAATTTGGTGGCAGCCAGTAGTTAATTAGTTAGGTTTGGTGTTTCGTTTTCTATAAAAATATATGGAAATGTCTGATTCTATTTATGGTCTGTTTACGTGCCTCTCTTTTTGTTTTGGAACGGTTATTTTAATGTATTGTGCGAACTTTTCGTGTTAAATGCTAACGCACCAAGCACCTGAAACCGGCAATCAATCTGGAGTCTTACGGATTAAGCTATCCGAGCCATAGTATCTACTTAACTTTCAGGTTTCAGTCTGGTTACCGCAGCTGGCTGCATAACTTACTCACCTAGGTCTTATTCCTTCATACAATATATTTCATGAAGTTTATCACCGTGTAACATCGTAATCGTGAAGAAGCTCAGAAATCACGTGATTACTAACATTGTGGTTCAGGAACAAATATGTTTATGTCACAAGCTGATGTAATTTTTGGCACACAGAGACGTAGTATGATAACATTACTAGTTATTCCTAATAATTCGCTCACAAATGGAGCAATGGTCATAATTCGCTACACTATCCCACGCCTGCTCTTGGCTAATCTGTGAAGACAGTGACAATAATTGGCGGTTAAAACCGCACGTGCTGTGCGACCGACACGTGCGACATGCCAGCCACGACAGAGCATGTTACAGAAGGTTCACATCGCGAATAAGCGACAAAGAATTTGGAGAACAGCTGCTACGGGCATAGGTAGGAAACGTCCCAAACAGTTGCATTGGAAGGTCGTGTGTGTTTTCAAGTTATACGAAAGTAAAGCTGAGATATGGAGTGATGACATACTAGCGAGAAGGCCCAAATAGCCCTCTTAGATGATGGGGTAGACGCTAAAGAGGAAGAATAAATGGTCACCAAAGCCCTTGGGACCAACCCGCTTTGAAATAATATGAAGTATTGTTTATTATATTCAAATTAGTAATAGCGATCTCAGTTCTTTTTGTAGCCCTTGTATGGCGCCCACCATTCACTTCTTCTGCCCCTTTTAGGAAGAGGCCTATGTTCAGCAAGATTGGTTGCGTGGATTAGCGATATTTTTGTTTAGATTCGTATGTTGTTGTTGTTTTCACAAATATAAGGAGTGGATTTTCTGGGTTATCTAAACGGCGGGCACGGCTCCAACTGCACATTACTCCGAAATACCCTTACCATAAACATGTGCTCATCTGCTAATGCAAACTAGAAATATTACACACTGAAGCACGGGATTGGTGTAAATAACGTTGACATTACTGAAATACTCTGTGAACCATGTACTAAAAGTATAATGAAATATTACGATCATACATCATGCGAATTTCTGTATGTGTAGGTATAATCGTTTTCCGGCCGGTTGCCAAGGTCCCGTATTCCTAAAAGACGAAGAACTGCTTTGAGTGTTTACTGCCAAATTTCCAAAGAATACTCGTTTAGGAAACCTTCCAGGCTAACGAATTTAGAGACTGCGTTTCCAAAACTGTTTTTATTTCCTTTTGTTAGGTACTTACTACGACACTCAAAGTTAGGGCTAGTGGCAATCCGAACCACAAATACTTGAGAGAATTTTAACTTATAGACGCTAACTATCATTCTGTCTACCTCAGTGACAGCGAAAGCATGAGACTTCGAATTAAAATCAGTTTAAGTCTTCGGCGGTAAGCATAATATCAGACAGAATGCCAAGTACAAAATGTCCAATCGGGCCTTAATAACCCATAATATCCATAACTTATTCAAATTAATTTGTCAAGTAAATTAGATTGATTTGGCAGAGCTATGCCACTTAGGAGAATGATCCTGGTTCAGTATTGGCATCATCACCACGTTTGGCAGACTATATTCTAAATACATTATTATTTTAAAAATTCATAAGAACATAAACAAATTGTCATGCACATCTTATGCACGACCGAAATATATTACGTACAAGTATTTATGTAATATTTATTTTAAGTTATTTATTTTAAGTACAATGTTATTTCAGTTCATTTACACACGTGTTTTCTGAGAATTCTGTAGATGACCACTTTCTCTGCAACCTTGACTTGAAAAGTCGAGACAATATTTTCTGCGTTCCGGAACCCAGTTGTAACAATAATCCTTAAACTTGGCAATGATTTCAATCATTTGGTCTACTTTCGTATAGTATAGAATGGTGTCAGTTTGTGCCAGGCATTAATAAAGTATAGAAATATAGTGCGATGGATTAGGAGTTCATAGATCTGAGCGGGCAAAATACAAGTGTCTCGGCAAGGTTGACATAGAGCTGTTATGATTCGCCCGAAGCTTTCACCTTTTGCCCGGTGTGAGAATGTTGTGTGAAAAATATCGTTTTAAATTTCATACTCGGTGCCCTTGAAGTGGCTGCCAGATTTTATGTGTAGAATTTGCGTATTTTTTAAGTACACGATCATCATTTCACGTTGCGGAATATCGGCGTTTCGCCGGGACCAACCCACTTGGAACCGTGCACCTAGAATCACGACGTTTTGGAAGTGCCTGCAAAGGCCCAGTTGTAATAAAAAACGTTGACTTTGCTCGTCGTCAGTGTTATCGATCGTTATTAAAACGTGTTCGCTTCTGTAATGTGCTGCAATGCAAAGACCTGAGTCATCGCGCAACGCGAGTTCAGCAGTGGCCTTGAACTTCAGACGCTATATCATCCGGCCGAGCTCGCTGTTCCGTGTGGCCTGGCGTGCCAAGTGGCGGGCGCCTGGCGCGACCGCTTGGCATGCGACCACACAATATCTGCCCATTCAGGTTTGGACGAATTGTAGACTATTCTAAAACTGTCGCCGCAAGCTTGCCAACAATGATGTACATCAGAGTCCCGACATTTTTTTCTTTTCAGCTCCAGAAATAATGCGTATACTTGAGTTGTGTTACGGAAGTTTTGACGGTCGCGGAATTGAAAGTTTCACCTCGCTTGTTAGATAGGTATATGAATATGTATTTATTTTATTCAAGAACATGGAAATGTTAAATACGCGGATAAGTAAACAGTACCTACCCGCATAAACTGCTCCACGAGTAAAAAATGAGCCCGAATGTCCCTTATCGATGTAATTGAAGACCTCCTTCCATAGAACTGGCCGCGGCACTTACAGAGATGCAATCACTCAACGTGTTCGGTGTACTCTTGTAGATACCGAGTCATCGAGGAAAGCATGGAAAATTCCCAGGCATACCGGTCCCGCGCGCCGACCGGTCTCGCTGCGCTCACGCACCGCATTTTCTACGCACGCCGCGCCGCCGCTGACCTATACGCCACCGCTTCATATCGTAACAGCAGTCCTTGGAACCGATCGAAAGTAGATTTACTGAGGTTTTAGTTAGTTATTTACTGTGTATTTGTGTGTTGGGATGAATAGAATTTGAAAGTCCTACAAATCAGGCTCTGCGGAGCCAAGAGTGTGACCTCGACTAGGTAATCTAGCGTATTTCACTGTTTTCATCTCGGAGCAATCCAGTTTTCATTGATCTGTTTTTGACGTCATTCTACTAGGTGATTAAGTATCATAATGACCATTAAATGTTTCTATAAAAAAGGCAATATCAATAAATTATAATATTTACATATGGAACCTGAACTAAAATCTTTTTTTTTACGTTTCAAAGAGCCTCTTTCCGAAAACAAGTTTCAAAAGATAGATTATTTTTTTGACCACGGAATATTTACATAGATTCTACGAGTAGAGTGTTTAGGAGGATTATTGTACCTATATTATAGGGATAATGAAAAGTATCGCAAATACTAGGAAATTCTGTACCAGCATATAAACCCATGTATGTATATAATTCGTCAAGTCATGACGTGAACTTTATTTACTTATTTGATGATGATAGACAAAGATAGATAGAGATTCGTCTCCTTCCCAACCCCCCCAACCCCCCTCAGCATAAACTCAGTAAATAATTTTAGATTCCATTTAGCTTAACTTTAGCTATGTAGAATCTTATGAATGTACGATTAAAGATTGTTTTTTGCTTAAGTTTAAGTTTGGATCTCCCATGTCTTAGTGGCTGTGATTTCAACCATAATAAGCCCAAAAGCTATTAAACAGTATCCATTTTGGAAAATATGATTTCAGTTTGAGACAGCTCAGTACTGAACAAAACTATCCACTATTTTAATTTTACGACTTGACTGACTTTTACGATAGTCCGCTTTTCTCTCTTACGAGGTTTCTCAAGACAGCTGCGGCAATGTCTCGTAAATCATCAGTTAAAATCTTATTACAGACGGCCACATTCGCAGGGAACGTTGCGTCTCTTAGAGCTTATGCGCTTTATGCATATCTAATGTTGCTAATAATTTATTAGTTGCTAATATAAAACTATACACGTTTATCCTTAAATATACCTTATTATGGCCATAAATATTGGTGAACAACGTCCCGAAATACATTGTCTTCTTTTTGAGATTAGTTCGAACACACAGACACAGTGAAGCTTTATAAAATATTATTGATATTATTATAATCACAGTCATAAAATCAAAACTACGGAAGCAATAACTTGTAGAGTTGATAGATTTTATAGATAATAGACTTGAATCTATCTTCTGTGTGTAAGCGACTTTATATTTATTATGTGCCAACTAGATATTTACAAAGTTATGGCTATGAGAGTAGTGTATGGATAATTAGAAATGCTATAACTATTTTTTAATTACTTTTGCTGTGTATAAAATTGTTATTTGTAATCAAGGAACCTAGAAATTTTACGTAGGAATGCTGAACTATAAAAATCTAACAAACTATAAATAGCGGTGCTTTTAATGAGACATTGTTGACACAGCTTTTGTTTTTATCGAAAACATTTTTCCAGAATATTAGATATTATATTCATTGGACCTTACGTCCCCCTCCCTCCCTTACTTTCCCTTGCACTTTTCAGAGATTATCTACTCACTCAATTTTCACAACCATCAAAAATAAGATGAATCATTCACTTGTCTTATAAGCAAACGGACAGACAGATGGCTTTCATTTCCGTTCAAAGTATTCTTCTGCAAGAAGGCAACCCAAAGCTGTGAAGTTGAAAATTTTCCGCCCAAAGTCGCGGCCCACAGTTAGTCTTCCAAACACTCAGTTGTTATATTGTTACACAGTCGCAGTACCCGCATATTTCCAACGTGTTATTATCTCGTCTGGTGCGATGTAGTGCGCGATAGTGAGCGGCGGTCGCAAGGCCGTCCGTCTGCCAGTAATTGCGAACAGCTAGTCGCCACTCGCCTACACTAAACTAAGCTTCCCGGAGCGTCAGGTGTCAGCCTGGCTAAATGAGATTACATCTAACACAGTGCAATAGCAATCTTAACATTTCATTTGTCATACGAAAACTATTTAAATCGTTACGGGAAAAAAATAGTTTATTAAAAAAACGGTATAGGTATCCTAAATAAGTTAAAACCTTGGTACCTAGTAGCGATATATAGATATGTAATAATAAAAACCTGCACAAGGAAAAGATAACAAAGGCAATAAAATTATAATATTAGGTAATATAATTTCCTTGTATAATAATATACTTATTAATTGGGTTTTAACTGGAAATACCTTGTTTTTTTTACCACTAATGTGGAAAACTTGCATTCGGCTCGCCTGATGGCAAGCGGTTACGGTAGCCTATACGCTTGCAACACCAGGGGTTTAACTCGTGCGTTGCCGAACCAGTAAAAATCATTTCACACCCTTTTTGTAGAACCATCTATTGATAATATAGCGAGATATATATTAGCTTCTAGTAAAATTAGACTGGTTTATAATGAAAACTATAATACACATGTAGGTACCTTGTGTATAAACTAAGTACCATTGCCTCTTCGCGAAGTTAATTAAATAATTTAAATTTATTGTCTTGAATCAAGGAAAATAAAATAAATCAATATCTGGTAGAGAATGCCTACGGCATTAGGGCCGCCTTTGTACATTGTACCTACATAAAGCATTTTAAATAAAAATAAATAATTAAACAATAAATTCTATCGCATAAAAACTATGAACATTGTTTGGTTTAGAGTACTTAATAACAGCACGTACAGTCAGATTCATAAGATGCTGATTGTTTTTTTAATTTTGTTAAGAATTTATCATAGAAAACATATAAGTTAATTATATAAGTTAATCTTGAATATATCAGTTTATGTTAAATATAATATATTGAATTATTTCTTAAATTGTACGTCTGTAGAACGCCAAATCAATGGTGGAAATAGACAAACAGAAATACTCAGTGTTAAAAAACTGACTATGTTATATAAATTTCTTCTTTTTTGGCATGTTAAGTACTTTTTCATTATAAATACGACCCCGTAACGGATAGATAAGAAAATAAATGGGAAATTCGAAAATAATACCGGTTTTATTCTAGATTTCTCAAACAATTTATTACAAACCCGTTCTAGTTTCTTTTGTTTTTTCCTCAAAATAAGAACACAACTATTTTCCTTATCACACGGGGTATTACAGTACGCGAACGTGTAAGCAGATAGACCCGATCTGGCGGAGCTGGAGTCGTTCAGATGGATCGGTTCTAATCGCCCTATCTGCTTCGACACTACACGATTGATGAGGGTCTGTGGGCCAAGCACGAATATTTTGACGTCTGGTAAAGTAAACGTAAGCAAATTTTGAATAAAAAATACACGTTTAATCCATGATATTTTTTGAAAATACATGCAGTGTTACATTTTCATGAAACAAGTGTGTATGTTGCATAAAATTCAACAAAAATGCGATAGATTCATTGTATTTTATAATCAAAATTTGCTTACGTTTACGTTACTATACGTCAAACTATTCGTGCTTGGCCCTCTGATCGATCGAAACCCAATCAATCGCGTAGTGTGATACCCATATTTGAATAATTCCAAATTGAACAGAAATAATGTATGTCCGGTTATTTTGACCGACGGGTCAAAGTTATGCATGTCAAGCATGTTTTTTGTCGGAAGGGCGTACAACACGATGTAATTACGACGGACAACATATCGTAAACAGTAATATAGATAACCTCAAAAACATTTTTTTTTCATGTTTTTAGGTAATTAATGAGATCTATGATTTTGCAAACATGTATTTTCAAGAACAAAATTCAAGCATCCAAACTCCACGCGGCCGTAGTCGCAGGAACTAGCTAGTTTATTAAAAAGGAAATCGACTGTTGGGACTGGTCAGCTTGTAACTGCCATAGAAATCATAATAATCCCTCATCTGGCCAAACACAGACTTTCATAATTCTCAAGGCCCATCGCGGCCGCTTGTGTAGTTGTGATTAGAAAGGCATTATCCTATTCTTATTTTTTATTCACAGTAAATTACATTATTCTCGTAGCTCTTGTACTAATCAAGAAGTAACCTATTATTTTAAAAGAGTTTCCATGGAGTTTCTTGCCGGTTCTTCTCCATAGGATTATTTGGAACCGCGCACCTAGAGGCTCGACATTTCATAAGTGCCTGAATCTGGTTTACAGGAAATAAAGATCTATTCTATTCTAAATCAACTAGCAAAGACTTATTTATAGATTGTTGTTTCTTCAGCTGGGCATCAAAACAAAAAACTACGCAACAAATTATAATGATATTTTCACGAAGTATTTGAAAGCTCAAAGTCTAGTTTTTAAAATGCTGTGTTTATCATCACTGTGCAACACGAGAACGGAGAAATGAAAAAATACAGACAAGGTCGCGGGTACGATATGGTTTTCAAATTATGGTAGCGATGTTCACTAAAAGAATATGGTATCTATTAGTAAACAAACAGACAAAACGACTATGTAAATTATAAACGTTAACTGTTTGTACCAGACCGGAAAGTGAAGCGCTTTATGAAAAATATAATACAGAAACGATAAGAAACCTTGTACATATTTATAGGTACATAATAATTATGTAGTAAATACTAATCTTTAACTGCTTAAACAAAATTATTATCCATCGATATATTACGCCACAGAATGTCTTGAACTCTTGACCTACAACCTCCGTGATTCACTGCATCTTTATCTGTAGCATTTATTTCATAAACGCAATGAGGTAAACGCACCGGGGCTTAACCGACGCGGGCGCCAGTCACTTGAGCACTAAGGTGGGTATAGGTTCTTAACCAATGACCTGAGGACCCTTTACGGGCTTGAATACGAATTAGTAACATTATTTATATATTTATTTATTTATTACATCTGGGAAAACAAACAGTAGTATATTAAGCATAAACATTAAACAGTGTTGTCTTAAAATAAAACTTAACAAATATACTAACAGATTATATAATAAAAACAAGCTGTTAGCAAACGTTAACTGTAGAGCTAACTGACTGAAAAAGAAGAAGAAGATAAAAGAAAGGTAAAAATATTCTATAAAAGTATGTAAGATTTTCATTAAACATAGCTAAGATGATATCCGATTGCAATAGCTTTCAATTAAAAAACTGCATTGAAATCGGTCCATCGGTTTTGGAGCTACGAGGCCACAGACAGATCCATAGATACACAGATACACACTACAAACTTAATGTAACACCCCTCTTTTTTGTCGGGGGTTAAAAATAGTACCTATCTGTAATTTTGCACTTTTCCGTGCAGCAGATAAAGAACTACAGTATTGTTGTGACTATAGTAACTCTATTACGTCTGTGGTTGTGACAAGGGGAAGTTTCCGCCAATAATATACTAAACATATGAATACGGCAATATACGAGTAAGAGTGATCGTATAAAATTATAAGAAAAGAAAGAAAGAAAACAAATAAAAAGAAAATAAAAAGTAACAATTAAAAACAATGTGCTGTCGGTGGCCAGTACCAAATGGGTTGCCAACTCAGCATTTGCTGGGCATAGAAACATCCAGCGCTGATTTTCAGTTGGCACCCCTGCAGTGACACACGGACGGTAGAAACCAGTAGAAACAAATATCGGTACCGGTAGAGCAACTACCGCGTTGTATGACATACCTACCTAGCATAGTAATCGATTAGTGTGTGGCAGCCATTTCCTAATGGAATATCGAGTTGTTTAATACGTTTCTAAGAACACATCGTTTATTAGACAATAATAAAACTAGAATGTAGTACTTAAATGTTTTTAGCTTTCTAGATCTCACCGTCGTTTGTGAAGGGCCTGTTTTGCCTAATGAATGAGACTCGACTCCATGACTAACAAAATTGGCATGGAATAATAGAAAAAATTCAATCGTGTTGCATAAAACAAGGTTAGATTATCACGACTATTAAATCTTTCATTATTTATCAGGGGGCGCAGGAAAGACGCTTATGGAAGAACTTGGGGAAAGCTTTAGCCCATGCTGTGTGACAGCATGGGCTATTAAAAAATATCAAAATGGCTCAATAATAAATTATTTTAGCTTCCTTTCGCAACTTTCCTCGAATAAAGTACCTAAGGTGGTTGAAACTTCGTCATAACCGTTCTACAACTTATATTTATAACTCGAGGTTAACTCGATCATATTTACATCAAGTCAGGGACTTTTTATTATAGCACATAGTTATACACTACTAGAGCAACTCGTTTTTAATTTCACAGTGACTCAGCAACAAAAAATCTTTGTTACAAATAACAAGTCCACTCGGCTAAGTACCTGAATGATTACAATGAATACAGCCAAGCAATGAACGCGGAATCAAACCTGTTATCCTTCGACTGATACTGCACCACATGCGCGAAGTTCCATAGTCCCACGAACGAAATTTGAATAACGTAAAAAATCTGTGGTCAGTTACGTAATCCACTTGAAAATTTTAAAAGGAACATCTTCCAGAGAAGGGTACAGAATAGACCTCTTGGCTGAAGGATCACTGGACGGAACAGGCCCCACCCAGAACACCTTCCAAGAAGCTTTTGGGCTCGCACGGGTACGTTTTGTATGCGCACGTGTTGCGTGATGGCGTTAGCAACAGCTATTGCGGGCTTCACCAATAAGGATTTGATGAAGACTTGCTTTAAATACTTAGAGTGTCTGCTTGAAGACTGTTGTCTATTACACGACTTGCTCCAAGGGCATGTTCTAAGAGCGGTAAGGGCCCATCCACACTAAATACTTTTAGTAGCAGAATCGAGCGTTTTTGCGTTCGTTATTCGTTTTTTGTAAGCAAAAGACAGACGAAGAATGTGAAAACGCGATTCTGCTGCTAAAAGTATCGAGTGTGAACGAACGCTAAGGTAAATGATCGTCACAATATCTATGTCGTAAGTAACAAAAACAAAAGATTGGCCATCAATAAAATCATTGTCCCTCCTATGCAGTTTGATTCACGTTTATTATTAACAGTTTCTCAATCTACGAGGCACGTATTTAACCTATAAATTGACGTATTGGCACTGCAATAGCGAGTGTTGTGTTCTAAACATCAATAGTTGAATATCGTGGTAGCGTGGACACGTGCTTGCTCACGTGAATATCATGCGTGTACACTTGTTAGTTCGGTATTTCCGTACCGTACAGATCCGCCGAGTATTATGATTAGAAAAAAACTGTCCATTATTATCCCACTGCTGGTCTGGTTCGGGTTGGTCTACTTACATCATCGAGCCTTTTTAATCCAAATAGCGAGGATACCTGCATATATGCAGTGTGCAGATTTCCTCACTGTGTTTTCCTTGACATGTATCCTAATATACGAATATAGTTTTAAAGCTTTTAAAGTAATAGATTGTACAACGACCTATCCTTATAGAACTGGCATTGTGTAACCAATTAAGATTCTATTGTCTATCTGCGATCGATGAAGGCGAAACAGGTTTTTGCATTCTTTGTGCATTATATTGTGTTGTCTAGTCTAGTACCTATCTAATGATCTAATTAGTTAATTATTGATTAGGTAATTTCAATATAATTTGTATTTCATGGGTACTTGTAGCTTAATTAAACTAAGAGGTACTTGAGTTTAATTATTTTCATATTTATGAATCAGGATCTTAATAAATAAGCCTAAAAGACTAATAAATAAGTAATTTTAATTTACTTAAACTGAAATACGTGACCTTAATTATGTATTCGTCTGGTAATGTGAAAACACTTTGTCCGTTTGTTTTATACGCATTAAGTACTATAGTTTTATTTGTTTACTAAGTAAACACTAATTCACTACACTAACTCAAGGGTGTGTTTTTAGTCTTCGCCGTGTTGTCAAGCAGCTGGATTGATTCGCCATCCACAAATCTACGTTTATGAGCTTCAGGAAATTTTTGAATGATCTTGTTGACATCTTCCATTTTTAGGTTCCAATGGAGGTCATCGTTTATTATGTGCCAGTAGTACGTAATATTTAAATATTTATTGGCGCACTTGACATTAATTAATAATAATAATAATAGGTTAAAAAAAATGCTATATTCAGGTGTACAATAAAGTATATAATAAATAATAGAATTTGCAGTAAACAGAAAGAATATGTCTTTTTTATTATTAGTTGGTAAGAGGTTGTTTGTAGCTAATCTTAATCTAAAACCTTGAAAAGACTGAGAATAGAGACAATTTCAAGAAAGACAAATGAATACAAAATCTGAGGAATCCATTAAATAAACAACTATGAGCCTTTCGCTAACGAACAGACGCACCTCACTAGTTGCGACACAAGATTATGTTCACTAGTTCTAGAAGGAGATAGGATGCCCTACGTCGTCGCAACCACAATTGCACACAAACCCGAATCAGAACAAACATTCTCCCATTCTCCAAACGGATTTCAACAATAATCACACTCTATTTGTGGAGCGAAAATAACTAAATGTAAACAACATTTGACTACTCTTATTGAAAATATGTTTCGTAAAATATTTCAATACATTAATTTCTAGATTCGAATTTTTGAATGTTTAGTTTCGTATTTCACCACAAAAGGACATGGTAGGTACCAGTGGCGAAGGGTGAATATTTTTAATAGGGAACCCGAACTCCAAAAAGTAGCTTGGTCAGGCGTGCCACGTAATGTGCAGTATGAATTTAACTGTGGCTTGAACTCATGTAGTGACTCCTGCCTTCACATATTTATTAACACACAATATATGATATTGATACCTATTGGTGATGGCCATGAAGGGAAGCCGATGGGAATCGTGTTATATAGACTCTTCGCCACTGGTAGGTACCTAAGATTGATGTAGTATTTGGAACCGCGCACCTAGAGTCTCGACATTTCATAAGTGCCTGTATCTGGTTTACATGAAATAAAGATCTATTCTATTCTATTGTTTATATTGTGGGTATAGATCAAACGTAAAATTACTGGTAATCGCTGGTATCTAAAATCTTCGTCGCTCTCAGTACAGTATAGTACCTAAGTATGTGACAGGTTGGGATGCCAGTCTGTCTGCTAATCTAGCGGAGACAGTCGATTCCGTCGGCGCGGGCGCAGGCGTGTTGCATTAAACTTTATAGGCTGAGTAAGGAGAACGTTGCAGTTGTGCAACGTAGGACCGCTCCACATTGAGGCTTCGTGCATTTCCGTGTGTTGTCGGTTGTGTAATGTTTGAGGGCTGTACCACTCAACCAGGAATAAGTAACTTAGCATCGCCGTTCGACGCTGCAATGCTGCCAGTCGTCTGGGCACGCTACGTCCAGTAGACAGTAGTGATGCGGAGGAGTACTTTGACACCTGTTGGTACCTATAGTTTATGTTTTGTATTGTTTTAGCTAGTTAGGCGGTGTTTCTTTATGTTTAGGATATAGTTTAGTAGGTTACCTATCGAGGTTGTCATTGATTTAGATACGAAATATACATTTATATTTAAAAATAGTAGCTTAATTGTCTATCTATTTATAAATACACTGTCAAATAATTCATGTTGATAAAAACTTACTTAACACTTTAACTAAATAAAGTATATTGATCGATTTTATAAAAATACTGTCATATTGTTACAGTACCCGTAGATGTATAGAGGTAGGTAGTATCTTTGTCGAACTATATTAATACTCATACCAGGCTGTTGTAAATGGGATATTAAGAACTCCTGCCAAGCGTGAAATTTACTGCAATATCCTCCGACCGTTCGGTAAGCCACAGCTACCAACAAATAGTTTCATATCCCTAGTCAAAATCACTATCAACATCCATAAGTCTACTTGGTCTCACAGCGGATTATTACCACAAGTTGAGATAGCGGTGCCACACTCATCATTAAACCAATTACTAATACACGACAATGCAATTGCCGACAGCGCGATATTGCTATTGACATGCGAATAAAATAAAAATAGTAATTGATTTCACGAGGCAATACAATGCGCGATTTTACGATCGGACTTGAGTTAGCAATTTATAACAACACGGATGGCTGTATATAAAGTGAAATAAAATATAATAAACAGCAAGCAATCACTGACACTGACGTAAATAGTCATCATCTCATTTTCTTGTGGAGTGATTACAACAATAATGGGATTTACAACAATGAAACAGCGGCTTTAAACACAGTAATCCAGCATAATGAGAAGTGGCAAACATTGCCAACAATCGCAAATAATATGCATCATGAGTGTGGAACGGGCCTAAGGTAATGATGTATGTAGTGCTTACATTAGGTAGGTGTGTATGACTTGATTACGTACCTAACATAAGCTCGGTTTGTGGTCGATCTACTGCGGTTTAGAACTGACACCGTTTGGGCATGATTTGTGACGTGCGTCGGATAATCCGACTCATTTATAACAGATTTATTGTTCATTCATGTAATATTTGTAACACGCACACATCTGTATCATCTGTGGTACACCACTTTTCCCTTTTAAGGCCATAGTGTGTGTGTTCTCAGAATAGCTATAGGTATTAGGCTACTTATTACTCTGATGCAATATAAGTGTTGTGATGAATTCATCTGAATTCGGTCTGCGACATCCTACTTAGCCTGCATGAGGGTCTAAAGGCATTACCACCGTTTTTGGAAGATAACTTTGTCCATCTTACTTCGCGAAAGGGGATCTTAAGATACGCTCATTTTCTCATTTCATTGCCAGCTTAGCCCTTTCTCAATAGTGTTAGGCGCTTCGAGTCATCAGTATTTTACACGGCTGGCATAGACTGGGACAACTAAACGGCACTTCAAGGTATGGAAGCAGCGATATAAAACCTGTCACTGATGCCAGGCATCGGGCCGAAACCTAGCCTTGCGTATTTACTTTTTATTTCTCCCTTCATTTCAAAAGCTGCTCTCAATAAAAACTCATTAACTAGAAGCTAGTTAGAGTTATGTCTGTAAATTGTTGCGTATATAAGTGCATGATCAAGGCTATCAGTGTTGTTCTCGCAAGTACCTAATAAGTATAATTAACAGAGGCGTGGCAGATCTGAGGTAATGACGCTCAATGAGCCATTACAAAACTAAGAATCTTTTGAAAAATAAAATGGATCCATGTTATATTTCAATTGACAGAGACAACTTTTTTTTAATTCATTGAGTAACAAAACAAGACTTTCGTACTCTCGCGGTCGCAGACGACTGTTTGCGATAATAATAAAAATCAATTAACTTTTGGCTGATTTCAAACTAAGTTACAATAGGAATAAAATGATACGAAAATTACATAAAAAAGAAATGTGATAATGACTAAAAATAATGTAAGGGACTCCTTACCTCTGCATAAAAACGGATAAAACTGATGTCATCCATTCAATCGGAGGCCTTTTTTAGTCCTTAGAATAGGGAAAAGAAAAGAGATATCTACAACCATAATCACCGCTTGGCAAACAGATTGGTGATGACACCAAGAAGATGTAGTGTACAGGAAGAGAAGATTGACTGAATCTTTACCGGAAACTGTCACTGAGGGGATGAAAGATGCGTCGAAAGCGGAAACAGAGTGGTGGCCGACTTGAGCAACGATCTATGGGCAGACCAGCGGCCGCCGCGGTCAGATGACACTGTAGGGCTGGCTGGTAAAGTGTGGATGCGGACACGGACCGGTTCGAACGGAGTAACAGAGAACAGGGAGACTTACTACGAAATCTTATAGCAGGGCTGGAAATGAACTGCCCAAACATTTCCAGTATGAGCTGATCTCACACTGCATAGGCTTTTCGTACAATTAAAGTTCAGGTTATTCTGGAAATTTCTGGCCTGGCCTATATTGACCCGTGGGTGGATAAATATTAAAATGATGAAATTAATGATGGTGTAGATTGGGTGTGATCTCATTGTTATCCTCAAGAATATTTTATTAGAGCGATAACGTTTCGATAAACATTACTATGTGAATTATCACTTACTGTAATATTAAATCGTCACAGTAATTTTCCTTGCTGTTATTCCATAGTTGAAACCTTTTATCGCCATTACCTACTTGAATAGCAGTATTATTTTTATTGGCTGTTTAATGAGGCTTAAAAAATATGAAATAAGGAAAGAAAAATAATTTTATTCTGCAAAAACACGACACACATGCATTCAAATATGCGTATCAATAGTCCATAGACATATACTAAGTACCCATCTTTGAGTATCTAGAGACTTCGATTACCGAGAAATATTTATAAATTCCATGGAATATCCAGAGTAATAAACTTAAAAAAAGGAAAAAATCGACTTCAAAAAACTAAAAAGTATAAAATAATTTTCTTAAAAAACTTATCAGCTTCTGAAGTCAGTGCCACTGCCAAGCTAGGCGACTTCAGAACCTGATAAGTTTTTAGAGAATTATTTTATACTTTTTAGTTTTTTGAAGTCGGTTTTTACTTTTTTTAAGGTTTATTTTATTTTTCTATTCTGAGGCCACATAAACAATACATAAACATGAGATTATAGTAATCGCGAGTGATGTGCTGTTATTCATTTAAAAGTTCTATTGTATATCAGATCTTCACCAAATTTGAGTGAGACCACCTCGGGAGTATGACTGTACTCTTTTGAGTAAAAAAGAATTTTTTAAATCTGTTCTTAATTGGTAAAAATATCGATAAACATAGACAAAAAAAAAGAAATACATACAGACGAACATAGAAATTTTTTGAAGCCGGTTACAGATTTAATAGTTCGATTTTCAAAATATCCAAACATGGGCGCTTTTGGGGGTTGCGATTTTATGCCACCAGTGAACTACTTTCAGACTTTGAATTGATTGGTTTCCGCTGCCGCGCCAACAGCGGAAACCAATCAATAATCTAAGCTTTCAGAGCATGATGAGTGATGAAAACAATATTTATGTTTGGTGTTTTCCCGTTCTACGTTTACTTGTGTCCATTAGACACTCGTTTCCTATAAATGCATTGCGGCGGGTTACCTGGGTTTTTATAAAGAACTCAGGAAAATCTTTGAGTTTTCCTTATACGGAATAAAAAACTGAACGGACAAGAATGAGACATATTACATAATTATTTATACAATGAACGATTATCCTTATATGCAACCATTAATGTATGATGTAAAACAATTGAAATAATAAAAAACCTAAAATATAATAATATCAAAAATCTGCTACACCTAGTAATGAACTACCTACAAACACAACTACATAATAATAGTTTGTCAAATTAATAACAAATTTTCTTTCGAGAAAATAAAGTTCTCCGGATAGGACAGCTTTCTAAAAGTAAAAATGTACAAATAGAAACGTGTTTTTTTTTTAAACTACCTTATTATTCGGAAATGTAAAAAAAGGAGTTTTTGGGTTTATTTCATCGATAACCTTCTACTATTTATAGTATAACTTTCCTTAAACAGGTCGAAAGCCATAACTATTGGAAATGACGCATTAAATCTATTCTATGTTTAAATAATGTGTCAGTGTTGATCCTTTTTACATTCTCTTTTCCTATGTACGTAAGAGGAAAGTGGGTGTCGCGTCTACGTCTCGCCTTGAAATAACTGGCGCCCGACCGGGCTGCGCCGGCGCATAGTGCGCGCGCATTTGCCTAAATCCCGACTCGCGTAAATTTTCTTTCAACAAAGTGATTAGTTGCACTTTTTTCGTGTTTGACTTTCAATATGAAATGTTTCAATGATAAATTGGTTTCTAAGAAAAGGTGAGATGCAAAAGTTTCATGATTTCTGCCTTCAACTTCAACTTATTACAATACGTTAAACTAGATTTTATATACAAATAAATAAGTAGATACTTACATAATAAGTAGTCATAGACCGTAACTTTGCTTTTACTACCAACTTTGCCTAAAAGTTCTACTTATTTTGGTAAAACTGTACTAATTTGCCTATATGAGGTAACATTTATAGAGCAAGTATTTAATTGCAATATGAACAAGTTAATTTTTATCCTAAATAAAGTTTGGGCATCCAGGCAATGTTACGGCATTAGGCGGTACTCAGGTATAGCTTAGAAGTATTGTTTAAATTTGTCCGTGCTTCTATTAATTTACATAAATGTTAATATTACTTACTTAAATAATCATAATACTATGTCGAATGCAAAATATTTCCCCGGAGAACAGATTTGTTGCGGCCATTGACTTTCAAATAATAACGCTCAATGTCAAGCGGGCGAATAACTTATGATTATTTAATAAGATTTAATAACAGTCACTCACGATACGGTCAATGATGCCGATTGTCAGTGGAAACATTATAACGTGAACCCTTGTGCAGAGAGATGTATAGGTTAACTAAACTGGTTTACGTCGGGCTTGTGACATAGGATAATTACATCTACACAATATCCAAAATCAATCAACGATCAAAGAGGCACCGTTTGCCGCGGTCAGTCCTTGGATGTGTGACCGTTCGATAAGCAGTTGGTCCCGGTGGTCATACGAATACCTATGACAGTCATTACGTAACCAAATGAGAGTTAGTTACCCAAAAAAAGTCTGAAAACCGGTCTAACCTCATGGTATCAGTGTCCCCCAGTAGTGGAAGAGGCATTTTTTTTTTAAATATTATAAATATTTTCTCTTTTCCTGTCATTTTTTCTGAACAATATTTCATTATTTTTATTTGAAGGTCTTAGGGAGATGCCACACGGTGCGTCGACGCGACGCAGCGCAGAAAATTTTCATACAAAAGTCATTGACATGACACACGGTGCCCTGCGTCGACGTAGCGCAGACCAACGCATGCAGCAAACTAGCTAAGCTCCGCTTAGTTTAGCTTACCGCTTGGTTTAGCTAAGCTCCGCTTAGCTTTGGGTGTCACAGCAGAGCGGTGTTGCCAACCCTATCGATTTTTTGGTATTTCTAGCAATATGAAATAGGTACTGACTAGTTAGGAACAGATTTATTTATCAAATCAAATCAAATCTTTATTGCTGAACACAGGTACAATTTAGTACATTGCAAGTAGGGTGAATGCGCAGTTCACTATGTTCTACCAGTTTAGGCATGCAACATTAAATGGGGTACACAATTATAAAATATGCTACACTACTTGCTCACTATTATGCTACATTAACTGCCCATCGACTGCCGGGAAATATCGTAAGTATAAAATTACACTTTGATACATTATTTACCTGAGGAGATAAGTAAGTAACGTACGTGTAACGTACTTGTCGGTCAACAATTACATTTTTCCGAGCAGCTGGAAGAGAAAGAAGTAAATGCACTCTTCCATTAAAAAAATACATCTAGTTAGGATAAGTAGTTGAAAAATGATTATAATTTTTATTATTTTTGACCGTTATCAGTATTTTTTTATGACAACATCGATAGTCAGCTATCATAATGATATGTCAATATGTCATGCCAACGTATAATTTTTAATATTCTTACTGGCTTGGTAACAGTGTCCTTTAGCAATGATTTGATTAATCTGCCTGCTGTCCTGCTACTGCTGGATAGACTGCAGCTGAATAATACCTATCTTTTATAAAACTAGATCAGAATACGCCGATTAACTTAGTATTTCCGAAATCCTAAATGTATAAGTATTACTAATTAATACCTTAGAGCAAGGACCTCCTTCCTCTGAGACTAATACTAAGTTTATGGTAATA
This sequence comes from Allophyes oxyacanthae, assembly GCA_932294325.1. NCBI lineage: Eukaryota > Metazoa > Arthropoda > Insecta > Lepidoptera > Noctuidae > Allophyes > Allophyes oxyacanthae. The sequence continues at coordinate 984,018 of OW028609.1, forward strand.
ATATGTATATTACGATTACGTCTATGGTGGTCACAACATAGATTACAAAAATCTGCTGTTCCATACGTTTTAGTCCAAGGTTTTAGTCGAGTAATATTGAATTATTTGTGTGAAACAGCAGATTTTTATTTCGCGTCTTCGCGGTTGGTACCATAGTAAAAGTTGTTCATATTTATTACTACATTATCACCTTCAAGTGATCGGGACTAGAAACGTAGGACCTTGTATATTGTTTTTTATGTAATTGATAAAAAAAAACATTTTGTTTTTCATATCAAAAAGTAGCTCTGCCATATAGATATCCAAGAAAAATTCACCTGTATATTTTGAAGAATGCATATGGAAATATCACTGGGAAATATGGATTAGTGGAAGGAGGATAGTGATTGATCACAAATCCAGCAACAATCAATTTAGTATACTATTTATAATTCTTCAGTCTGAGAGATTACTACAGTCACAGACCTAGCACTAGTGAAATCTTTAGTCTATGACTACAGTCACGGTAACCATGGTAACCGTCAAGGCATTTGCTCTGACAGGCTCTGACTTTATGAAATTATCCACTAAGATAAGACTAGATCCACTACGTTATAATAAATTATAGATTGCTAAAAGAGGAAAGATTATAATTAATATTGTTCAGTGGTTTAAAGAAGTCCCTCAGAACAATTACTAAGAAGTCCTATCAAGTGCCGTAAAGTAGACTCAATGGAAAATCTATTGTATGCGGGTAATAGCAACCGTTTGCAGCTGAACTAATAGATTATTATCACACATGAATCGCACTTCATTGTGCGATTCATGTGTGATAATAATCTATTACTACATTATATACTATATATATATATACTATATATATATATTACTACATTATCACCTTCAAGTGATCGGGACTAGAAACGTAGGACCTTGTATATTGTTTTTTATGTAATTGATAAAAAAAAACATTTTGTTTTTCATATCAAAAAGTAGCTCTGCCATATAGATATCCAAGAAAAATTCACCTGTATATTTTGAAGAATGCATATGGAAATATCACTGGGAAATATGGATTAGTGGAAGGAGGATAGTGATTGATCACAAATCCAGCAACAATCAATTTAGTATACTATTTATAATTCTTCAGTCTGAGAGATTACTACAGTCACAGACCTAGCACTAGTGAAATCTTTAGTCTATGACTACAGTCACGGTAACCATGGTAACCGTCAAGGCATTTGCTCTGACAGGCTCTGACTTTATGAAATTATCCACTAAGATAAGACTAGATCCACTACGTTATAATAAATTATAGATTGCTAAAAGAGGAAAGATTATAATTAATATTGTTCAGTGGTTTAAAGAAGTCCCTCAGAACAATTACTAAGAAGTCCTATCAAGTGCCGTAAAGTAGACTCAATGGAAAATCTATTGTATGCGGGTAATAGCAACCGTTTGCAGCTGAACTAATAGATTATTATCACACATGAATCGCACAATGAAGCATTGGATCTTAGAGAAGAATGAATTTTTGTCCCGAAAACTTTTTACAATATCTAATTAGATCTAATTATTATTATTCTCTTCAATAACAATGTTTAAGTCCAGTAGGTATCTGGTTGTTTATGTAACATAATTTGAAATCAATAAAAGTTATCTGCATTATTATGTATCCATTTTGAAGAAAATATAAATATATAGGTATCTACTATGTATTTCACAAAAAATCACCACTACATTTTGCTTATGGCCTGAAATCAAAATATAGGACAAGTGAATTTTTTATACCTACCTAACGTGTTTGTAAACTTAAGCTTGGCGAATAGTTAAAGATAGATCTATAATTGAAAACAGAAAAGTTGTGTGAACTCATTGCTTGGAGTATTCTTGGTTAGGTTAATAAAGAAATCAAATTGGTGTTGATTATTTATTTCAATACAATGCAATCACATGATATTTTACACACATTTATCACCACAAACCCATTTTCTGGTCAATTATTCTACAATACCTATAGATATTGGTACATATATACGTAAATAAATGAATCATGAACGTGTTTCATAAATCGGTTTGCCATTCGTGGTGGTTGTGGCAATATAAAGAACCCAAGCCCGTATTCGTTGGAGTCGCTTTTGTCCAACAGTGAACGTTTTCTAGCTGAAGATAAGAGACACCAGTAGCAGGCTAGGTTTTCTAAACCGTAACAGATTACAAAAGTTACTGAAATACCATCCCATGACTTTCTTCTGCGACACTTTTATACATCGACTCCATCGCGCCGAATACATAACTACACGCCACTGGTACGCTGCCAGGCACTGCTCCAAGTAGTTCTGGTCGTGGATGATTATTCCATGGGCATTGTTTCGTGATTCTCATTAATATAGATAAAACACTGGGCAGGCACAATCACGTTGACTGTAAGACGGAATGCATTGAAAATGTTTCTATCTTATCGTCTATTTCCAAGAGAAATATTATAATCCTTGCGGCCGTAGTTCAATAGCAGCCATTTGTGTGATAGGTAGATAAAAACGCGAGTAAAAGAAAAATATTCGCCTTTCACGAGCCATATTTATCGACTGAGTGCCATTTGACAGTGACAAATCGTAATGACATAACGTGCGTCGACGCGACGCAGCGCAGATTTCTGCGCTGCGTTGCTCGAACGGACCCCGCTCGCACCTCGCTCGCGTCACTCGTGTGGCATCACCCTTATTGGTTTTAATGTTTATAATTATCCTACTAATGAAATATAAAAAATTAAGCAGACACTGATACAAATATTAGATAGGTATACATAAAAGCACCACTTTGCTCAGAAGACCTCCATAATAAAGTGAAGTTAATGTCCCATATTGAGTCACTAGTCCACGGAGTTTGTCTCGAATGAGCCCAGTTGAGAAAGGCATCTTATTATCACGTATTACGTATACAACATTCGCCATGCAACGTTCGCAGTGCACAATTCGCTATGCATAAAAACTATACAAAATATGTACATAGTAATCATATTAACTGTCAATTAGAATACATTGCAATTTTACGTATCGTCTTGAGGACAAAAATATGATGAGTACGGGCGGAAAGACAAAAATGACGAAAAGGTAAAAAAAAAATATATACCATTTAGATGGCATACAATCCTATGGCCCGTCTGATGGTGAGCGGTTACCATAATCTATGGACGCTTGCAACACCAGGGGCATCAAGGTGTGTAGTACTTGCAACCATATGAAAAGATGCATGAATGTGGAAAATAGTAAAAGGGCTGTAGGGCTGAGTTCTTTAGTTTCTGACTAATCGCATGGGAAAAAGGGGTGATGTTGTGTATATATGTATGAAGGAACAAGTTGCCATCAAACAAAGAACTTAGAAAAATAAAGTTCAGAACCCAAATTGATTCCTTAATTGTTTATTATTTAAAATAAAACTTCTTTTTGGAACTGGTTTCACAACTATATTGTTAACGAAAGAAAACCACTACCTATTTTGATTTATAGATGATAACTGGTAAATTTTGTTTTTATTAAATGGCCAAATCTTTCTCCTGTCTTCTAAAACCATGGGAGCCATTTTTGGTCTCGTTCAGGTGGCTTTGACTATTGTTTTACTATTGTTATTTTTTATGTTTTATTTGTTGTTTTATTTTTTGTACCTTTTACTTTTATTCGTTCCTGGCGAGTCCAGAATAAAAATATTTTCTTTCTTTCTTTCTTTCTTTCTAAAACTGAAGGTTGTAGAACAATGAAATCGAAAATGTTTCCCCAAATCGCGTGCAAGGTTTCTCCGCACAATAAGTCGCCATTGTTACGCACCTATCGTAGCGGGGCATCGGATCCACAGTATGTAGTATCTGCCATTACGTAAATAGGTTTTACATAAGTGATTCTTATCTGTGCTGTGCTGTACCCACATAAGTTTCAGGCTATCAAAACCTGAAGAAAAATAAAATGTAAGACCTAATGTAGTAAGTAGGTATGACAGTTTCAAAAGTTCTGAATTAACTTCTGTTTGTTTTGTGCGGGACGGTTGGCGCAGTGCAAGTGATTGGGTTGCTGCGCTACGTGCCGCGGGTTCGATCCCCGCACGGAACAAATATTAGTGGTTCCGGGTCTGGGTTTTTGTTCATAAGCTGGTAATTAGTTAATATCATGTGCTGGTTATTTCAAGGATCACCTTGCCTTGATCGGAGTTCAGACTCGTTTCAAAAAGATACAAACAGACAAGATGCGATGCATGTTCATCTTGACTTGAAAGATAAACATATTTTTATGGTATCAAGTGCTCTTTTTAACACGCCACTAAAAAGAGAGATAAATTATAAATTCCTTTTCATCAATCACGATTCAGTGCATTACGGAGTCTTTTTTTGTTACTAATGTAGTATAGTGTATGTTTTCAGCACTTGCCAGCGTAGGTGGCATTGATAACTCTCTGGTACATAGCAGAGATTCTCTGCTAATTGTTTGTCTATACCTACGTGAAAAGAGATGTCAATGTTGTTGAAAGAATTGTGTATATAGCTTTTGAGTGAAATTTTTAGACTACCTTTTGTTATTTTTTGCAGACAAGTAACAGAAACCAGATATTACTGTTAAATGGTTCTGCACATGATTAAACATGTTTGTATTCGTTCCTGGGTCGTCATTCTCTACGATAACAACGCTATTATTTTGCTAAGATCTGACAAATTTTGTATAACTGTGACAAGACACGTTATTGTCATAAGGAATAAGGCCCCAAACCTACTTATTTTCTAAAACACAAACTAACAGCTATACTACAACTTGTAGAAAACTTGTTTGTGTTGTTGTTCCTGTAATATATTTTTTTCTAGACACATGTTGATTCATTGCCCACTACATAGCAGTAAACATTTTCGTAGCTAACAATGTTCAAGTCCACTCGAGCTATCACAGTCCGCTATTGGACTTTATGATAATCATCAAAATCAAGGATCTTTATCACAGTAAATAATAACATTGATAGCCTAGCTTCCTCCATAAGTTCATTTACCTTGACAATTGTTTTGTTTGTTGATAGCATTCCAATTGCTTCGCTATCTCTAGTGGGACACTTGAAAGTTTCCACCCTGAACAAATTCTAGTAATACCTAACACACAATTATCTGGCTAATTAACACACGTCGTTATCGCTTTGAACACTTCCTCATATTTCGACGGATTCTCTAATACTCAAGTGTGTGTATTGAGACACATTGGCTGCATGTGATTTTACTACTGTATTGATGCTGGTTTCATACAGATCTTACCGAAAAAATTTAGTACATTTTTGGCTTATTATATTGCAGAACTTCTATTTTTTTTTATTCAAATAAAACGGTCTTATCGAATTACGACAAAACATAGTCCACAAAACAATATTAATTTTTTTTGTGGACTATATTGTTTTGTCTTCAAACGACATCTTATAGTGTCTGCGGAATACTCTGAGGCCATTGTAATAATAACTTGATGGAATGGAATGTGGAACATATTTGGATAATACGACATTCACTGAATGTCGCATGATCCTATCCCTGTTCCATGGTTCCATGCGTCATTTTCTCCTTGTTTTTGTTCCCCTAACAAGGTACCTAGTGTTTTCGAAAAGCTGCGCTCCTGCACATCGGTAATGCTAACCTAAATCCAAAATAAACCGAAATATGAGTACCTGTTACAAGCCGTCATAAAACTTGACAAAACATCCGCTCAGACAGCCCGAGCGGAACTGCTAGCAATACAACACGGTAAATGTTTGAAGAACTTCGTCGTTCCCGTGCTTTCCATGTTTCGTTTGGCAGAGTATAGTGGCCACTTGGCCAGCTGCCGCGTGGATCAGGTGGATTGACTGCGACGGATGGTGATACTGACCGCCGCTAGTAAACGTGGCCGAAAACGTGACGTTAATATTGTCAGGAATGTTCTAGCCTCAGTTCGGCAGAGACGGGATTATTTTTAAACAATTTCGCATGTATGTACGAGTATTGATTGGTATAAATGATATCACATGTGGAAGTATTATGGAGGGTGATGTTTATTATTATGTATTTAATAGTGTTCTATTAAGTTCTGTTATATATAAATTGCCACGTTGAATGGCAATGCTTATTCTTTGACTAAAGAATAGGCCAGCCCATGTATATATAGGCCATTTGATAAACTAAATTATTTTATTTAAAAGAATGTTGAGTAGCACCTATCATTCCTAAACAATTTTTTTTCATATCGATCAACATCTCATCGATTTAAGTTTTGAAGTGCCAATGGTATGCAAAAATAATTCCGCATCCGTTTGCATCAACATTTTGATGTAACGGTGATAAAGTTTAGCACAAAACACGAATATTGAAATTCGAAGAAATATAATTTCCGTTTGATTGTTTTATAAATCCAAGCGCAAAGCTTTCCCAAACATATGATCAAATCTGAACCCATGATTCATACCTATTGTTACACATACGCTATTTCGTGGGCAGTAGGTATGCTTTTCCATACAAACCCACATTTGCCGCTATACAACGTGTTTCAAAAATGCGGGTGTAGATCAGACCATCAAACTGAACAAATTTCTATATGGGTGCAACATTGTAATCGTGAAAAAATAGTCAGCTGTCCCATGAAGTTTTGAACTTCAATACTGCTCGACCCAAATTAATGGGATAGATGATAATTTTTTCTCGATTACGATATTGATCGCATGGAGAAAGTTGTTCAGTTTGATGGTCTGATCCACACCCCTTAAACATAACTACGCATTCCTGTATCCTAATACACGTTGTATAGGTAGTTATTACGTTTTGCAGTCTTGGTAATCATAGTGATATTCCCTCACTTTGCAGCAGTCTGTAAGGAGTCCTTCTAAGGGTACATTTTCAACAAAAATCTCTCGCAAAATGTTATGCTAAATGACGTAAGTCCAATTTAAAGTGGTCCATTCGTTTCCGACCGAGATGACGATGTCCGAAAAACAGACGAACATGCTGTTAATGTAATGACGAGTTGGTTAGCGCTCCTGAGCTCACGTTAGCGTGTTTCGTCAATGATGCAACGCTCGGCGTTAATTTTTGCGTTAAGATGCGCATTCAATGGTAACATACGTTATTTACCTTGTGATTCAGCGCACGTGTCCCTATGAATCTATTTAAATCTAACCCACTACTGTCCCACTGCTGGGTACGGGCCTACGCCAGCGTGGTGGACTAGGGCTTAACCCCTAGTCCACCACGCTGGCGTAGGTTGACGGACTTTATGAGGCCCTTTCAGGTGTGCAGGTTTCCCCACGATGTTTTCCTTCACCGTTATTACAAGTGAACACACACACACACACATGAACACACTTTTCGAATTCATACACATGAATTCGAAAAGTCACGAGGTGCGGGTTCGAAGTCAGACCTTCCTGCATGGAGCGTTCAACCGCCAGGCTATCACTGCTTAAGTATAATATTAAATAATATAAGGAAAATTATAATGTTTATCGAAATAAATGTTAAAAACAAGCTGTGCTAGCGATCTAGTTACACTATTTCCTATAGGACCACCTTGCGATAAGTTTCCAAAAAGAGAAGTACCCAGCTGATATTTTATATTAATATCTAGCTGTGCCCACGACTTCGTCCGCGTGGAATTGAACATAATTAGTTTTTATTGCGCGGATCCCTAATTATTTTTCTTTTACTAAAATAAAAGTAGCCTTAGTTACTCTTTATAATATCAGCTATCTGCCAGTGAAAGTCCCGACATAATAGGTCCAGCCGTTTCGAAGATTATCCGGAACAAACAGATAGACAGACCAAAAAACTTAAAATTGTTTATTTTTTGTTTTCTTTACCGTATATATTTTCATGTTAATTTAATAAAAAGCTGTTAGTTTGACATTACAAACAGACACTTCAATGTTATATAATTGTATAGATAGATGTTTAATGTTTATAGATGTGTGTTGCATCCAAATAAATTATTTATATATCCGAGAGCATAAATTAAGTTAGCACTGAATCAATTTATTATATTGATATAATAATGTTATATTATACCTACTTTTAATGATTAAATAAATACCTACATAGTCGATAGCGCCCATACCGCGTAACTAACGTTGTTAAAGTACCGCGTATGTACTAAAAAAAACAAAACTAAATTTTTTCGTCTATTAATTGCTATTCACATCAGCTACCTATAGAAGCGAAAACACAATTTTAATTTTTTTTAGTACTTACGCGGTATTTTGCAATGATAGTTACGCGGTATTTAACAATGATAGTTACGTGGTATGGAACTATAATACCGATTTTTATGCTATTAGGACTTCTCAGTAGGTACTTAGCATGTATTTACACTAGTATGTAATAATAAATATGGAGATTAATATTAACGATATAATTAATAAATTACAGTCTCAAATGTAACGGGAATTAAATTAAATTATAAACAATTTCATAGAAGCTTCACATTTTGAAGAATATTTACGTTGTGAATCTGACAATCCTAATAGCTAAACAAATGGACTACTATACTTAACTGATCAACGACGATATTCTGCATTATACCTGCCAGACTCGATCGACACAACTTTGCTACGGGAGACACTTTTAAATTTTTTGTGTAAAAAAATGTTTTGTTGAGACAAGTTCCCCAATATCAAGTTGATCTTTTTCCTTCCTTAACAGAGTTAAGTGTAGCTACATTGTTTTGCTTGAATTTTTCGGGTTAAATTTTTTGTGCTATGCAACGCTTTGAATAGTAAGGTACAAAGTTTTATTTTAATAGTAAGGTACAAAGTTTTATTTTCCAATCGAAACTGAAGTGAGCTTACTCGGGTTCAAGCGCACAAGAAGTATTTTTTTAACAAATTATGATAATCTTGCCAGAAGCCATACAAGGTGTCCACCGCAATTAATTATACGACACTTAATCATAAATTATGATTAATAAGCAGATGTAAGATTATCCAATTATACAGCGTGGTGTAGTTTCGAAGGTAAAACATGCAAGCGTGTGGTCGACCATGACATGGTCGGACGGACCAAGTAAACACTTGTGAATTCTCCTCTAACAAGGCTAGTGTTTAATATATTCGATGTACACTGTCGTGTGCAAATGAGAGCTATTAAGACTTAAGTCCATGTCATTAAATTACATGTAATTAGGTTACCTATAATTGCCTAAATATTTATCAATATGGTTACGCGCGGGAGGAACATTTTTCTGCGCACTACTAGGATTCAGAAACACTATGTATGTAGGTACAAAGTATCAAATTTATATCGAAATAAATGAAAAACATCCCTTTTTCTTCAGAGAATAATAGACGCTGCTATCGATTTTATCTTATAAGTTATCCAGTCAAGTTGTTATGAATTGTATGTTTTTTTGTTTATGAAAAATCATTCATTCTCCTGCCCTTATCCCATTTTATTTGGGGTCGGCGCAATATGTCTTTTTCTTCCATTCATCTCTATCAGACGTCATTTCCAGATTTACTTCCTTCTCATTCATGTCATGTTTCACACAGTCCATCCATCTTTTCTTTGGTCTGCCCCTACTCTGATAGCCATCCACATTCATAATTTATGAAAAATATAAGCATATTTCTAAAAGGCAGCTGTCTGCTTCGGAAGATGGAGATCCAATTGTTGTGGCGCTGGTGGCGCACATTGAGAGACCCCTAAGCCATCTGTGCCTTATGCAAGTGGGAGAAGGGCTTCCAAATATTAAAAGGGTTCATAGGAAACAAAATTTTCTTCATAATTTATTTCTTTTTTCTTTCAAATATAGGTTAGTACTGTAAAAACTGGGATTCGTGGAGTTTATTATTTTAAATGTTTCCGACGTACCATCTTAGCTCATGGCTCAATTGTTTGTTTTCTGTTAGTCTTTCTGACTAAAGTAAGAAAATAAACACGGATAAATCCGTTTTAGATCGCAATAAAAACATTTAGCACGCTTGAAAATCAAAAAAGGTATCTAAAAATATTAATAATGAGCTGTTTTAGAATGTGTGTGCAATTTATTAGTTGCATGCTCTGAATACATGTATAATGTCACTTACAGAACAAATACCTGAAATGACCGACCGTTTACAAGAGTAGCAGCATATCAAACTTTAAAAAGTTATTTATTTTGACAAAAGTTTTGCAAAAAACATACCTACTTATTCTGAAGTCGAATAAAATAAAATCATGGTCGTAAATCGTAATACAACTATGTTTTAATATGACCTAAGATTTGCAAAAATTTAACTAAATTCTGAAGTCGATTAAAATAAAATTATGGTCGTATTATAACAAAAGATTATGAATATTTATGTAAATAAATACGGTTAATGAAATAAAAACCCGTAACCTAATAGTAATATTGATTTGTGAAAAGTTATTTTGACATTTCTTCGTGATTCAATTAAAACATCATTCAAGTAAAAAAATAAGGTATCCTATTTTTATAAATCTAATTAAAAACAAAGCAATCTATCAGTGTTAATCAAGTATAATGACTAAATCAACGCGACAGCTTTTGACAGTCGATGTGAAGCGCGACCGCGTGTATATAAACAGCGGGTGACCTCGAGACTTTTATATTTTACTGCCACATATTCCATAATACGGAGATAAATACAAGTATTAAATAACGCTGAGAAAAATGTTGTTAAATACGTGTAATCTGGCGAACTTCCAATTCTTTAAAGCGCTTTAAAGCGATCGCTGAAAGTGAATTCTTCGCGATCGTATGTGTCGATAGTTTCCTTGCGGGCCACAGGATAGCCATACAATAAGTGACTTTCTGTCATTTAACAACTTTCATGTGTTTTCAAGACTTCTATGACACTATTCTGGTGTCAATTTAGGCGGTAATCCTACAAAACATCGTTACACCATTCCGTGAAAAGATTTGCGTTTTATATTTTTATTGTCTGTGGGTTATAGATTTGTTTATTTTTTAAGTTCTATCTTATTTCATGTATCATTTTGTCCTCCTGTCGATCTAAAACATAATTATTTACCTATGTTTGGTAAAGAATCTCCTAGATCAAGAGGCACAGGAGTGTCGTGCGCACCTCACGCGGCCGCCGTAACTATGTATCGGAGGGTAAGCGGTATTGACATTGTAACTAGCAATAGCAATATGACGCGTCGGTAGGGTTTATTTTAGTCCGGCCGTGAGCTTCGGCTAGCCATTCATTGGGCTCGAATATCTCAAAATACCTATGGGTATGGCATGTACTCGCTACAACGCAACGTAACCACATCAATTCGCAATTTAGCAGTTTTTACTATATTTATAAAAAAAAACTTATATTTTGTAAACTTACCTTTTTGTTCTGCCTGGGTGTGAGGCCCACTTGGGACCCCATCTCGGCTAAGATATTCTTCGGCATTTTGTCACAACAGTCAGTTCACACAATAAATAAAGTAATATTTGAAAGTTCGCGCTTGTTACACTAGTCGTGGTCCAGGTGACGCGAGGTGCGCGGCGCGCGCGCTGACGATCGAATGAGCGCGCGGTTCGGCCCGCGCACGAATATAACCGCGCGTGCGCAAGTGACGTCACGCCGCTAAGGCGCCCGCAACCTGCGCCCTGCACCACACCATAGCCTAACGAACCCGAACTAAGTACATCCCAAAGGTCTCCACACTCCTTCCGACTGAGGACGATCACCACATCACACACTCTGCCATTGTATCTGTTCAATTAGCATTTGAATTGTGGCAAAGACGTGGTTGATGTGAACCCTTGGGTGTTGTAGAAGGTAAATAAGGAATAATACCAAGAGGTTCGGCAGCAGCCTCCTCGAGTGTGCAACAACATCATCCCTCACCAAACCAATATGCGCAAGCGCGGTGGTTCAATGTAGAAGTACAATACGATAATAATTTAGGATATGACAGTGTTTAGAACCTTAAGAATACTACAATGACGTCATCAGCGACATTTCAATAATGATTTTCCGCGAAATTCACTGCACGTACCACCTACTGCTTTAAATTTTGTATGTTTATGACTTAAAGTGTCCTAACGTACACAATACATGTTAAGGCCCTACTTCATCACCGGAGTTCCTTTTAAGGGATAATAGTAATAATCATTATCAACTAATTTTATTATGAGACCAACCCTGAAATTGCGAAGCAAACCAGCTGTTCCATACATTTAGTTATGTAATATTGAATTATTTGTATGGTACAGCTGACTTTTTTTCGCGATTTTTCTGTTTGTCCTATTGTGAAAGTTGTTCATTATGATGAGTGGTATAAACCCTTAAAAGAACCCCTGCTAATAAAATAGGACCTTATAAGAGGTGCCGCAATGAAACTTATACGTATTTAGTATCGTATTCTGAAGCCGTACACAAAAAAGCGATTTTTACGCAAGTTATTTTTTCATCATATTTTACTCTGCTATCATTCGACTAGGTTAGGGAACATTGAAGTAGTTTATCTGTTCTACAAGTGTATATAAAAATAATTTTGGTTAGAATAGGTTGGCGACTACAAACTTTGTCTAAAGATTTATAAGTGTAAAATTATGAAATTTTTATGTACTTCCTGTGGCTAAACTACTATCGGAATTGAATTATTTTTTGTGTACGGTGTAGACATGTGCGCCGATGCTGGCTTCGGCGTCATCGGCGTCATCGGCGTGAATGGACGAACGGATACAGTTGTTTTAGATACAATGCAGACATATACTAGTAAACTTAACACTAGAAATGTCTAAATATATGCTTATTGGTTTATTTCGACGTATTTGTTTACGCAAATTCAATAAAATAACATTTTTATTGGCCTTAATTTTAATAGCGCGTTTTGCTGATAACTTCGTCCGTCACAGTCATTTGGCGAATAAGTCTGCAATATTTAGTTTTTAATAAGATTTTCACCATCCACGCCGATCACGCCGATGACGCCGCCGCGGGCATCGGCGCACATATCTAGTACGGTGACAGTTTCATTTAATGCGATAACATCTGGGCACCTGTATAGGCATAATACCAAAATATATTTACTTCCTTATTTATCCATAAGTTTAGGGCAGAAGCTCGTAGCTGCCTATCGCGCATGTCGATCAATCTCGCTGCGCGTGCTTCTATCGGTCGGTGAGTATGAGAGTCCAAAACAATACAACACACATTTTCCCTTCCAATCCCATAGATCACGGACAGTTTTACAATGTATAGAAGACAATACACAAAGACGTTCATAGGAGATTGCGGTGTTAATATTTATTCTGTGGCGTAGGCTTCCCCGTAGACCGCTACAGCACAGGCTACGGAGCTACAGCACAGGCTACAGGGCTACACCACAGGCTACAGCGAACCGTCTTGATGAGTTGTAGGGTTTTGCCATAATCACCCCGCTTAGTAGAAAATCTTGGTAATCTTCCACTGACCACTCATAAACCATATATGGCTATTATCGATGTTTTTAACCCTATTCAGTTATCTATCGTCAACACTATAATGAATTGGTAACGATATTTTTGAGAATTAAGTACTGAGCGACAATGTAAGTATATACTACACTGAAGTGTGTTAAGTGGAAAACATGTTTACAATGATAACAAGGCGGCTCGCGGCGCAGGCGACGGCAGGCATCGACGCCTGCGCATGTGTCCAAAGTCATTCAGTTTCACGTACTTACGATACGCCAATCTGACATGCTCCGTGTAAATTATAGAACTACTTTGTGGGTTTGTTACATTTTTTACAGTTAGGTACTTATCCTTTACAATAGGTTTATTGTTTTCCACGTAAATTGAATTTCTTTCAACATCTGTGTTATATGTTAAACATCTGTTATAAGTATTAATAACCGTAAACTTAATATTGTTATGTTCAGGTCAGATGGCGACGTATAGCCTGAAACATAGCTGTTCACTGGTGGACATGAGGTCCAAAGCCTTGACATCTGGAACAGACAAGGAAAAGCGTAAGCGAATGAAATAGAGAAAATATGATGGCGTTAGAATTACTCAAAAAAATGCCCATCAATGCTAACACAGCAGCGCCAAAACTTGTTGGGCATGCAATGCCAAGATTATTTTACTTCATCTTCTAAATCTAAATACTACTTGGTACTATACACATAATATACTACTATATATTAATACGTGAAGAGAAAACTTTGTACCTCTTTTTAAGCATATTGCGCGCACGGAGGAGTGTGATTACTTATTTCTTTTACTTAAGATACGTAGGTATGACTATAGTTTATTTATTTTTAGTTCAGAGTAGGTACCTACCGTCTGGTTTCCCTTAGCGCTGTATCAATAATATGTCCACTTGGGGCTCCTGACTTAACTACAACTGCGCGTTTAACAGATCTAAGGTCAGATAGTAACCCAAACGTCTAACAACCGGTCTACCTAAGATATGGGTTACTCTCAGCAACTGGGTTGCGCAGGTCAGTACACATCTGTAATCCATTTAAATTGCTATCATAATTACGCAATTATCTCACTTATGCTCTTGCTTGACTCATAGTACTGTTTCTGACGGAAAGTTTCTATAATAGTACGACAGTGCTCCATAATAATTTGACATAAATAAGCAGGCCATGAGTGATTTACTACATCAGTACTTAGAATCTTCCATGGCCCACATTTTGGTGATTTTCCAATGGTAATAAGATTGTTAATGATTCCAATTAACACGAGTTACCGTTGAAATCCGTAATTCCACGATTAGTTAATTCTGATTCTAGTTAAAGTCAGTATTGATAAATAACTGGTACATTCCAGGACCTATGCAATTATTATAAACTTAAAAAACGTTGCCCCGCACTATTATTTCTCCTGTATCGTGGGTACAGTTTACAGGCATAAATCTCTCATAGACAATAGACATACACGGAAAAACTATCTGTAGGTCATATAAACATTTATTCCGTGCGGGGCTCGAACCCGCGACTCGCAGCGCAGAAAGATAATCGCTTAGCCACTGCGCCAATCATGTCGTATACATAATGGACCAGCCCTTGTACTCCTGTGGGTATTGCTAGGCGACTGGGATTAGGAATATCAAGAGGATGATTATAAGCATACTCCCTGTGACTTACAATAATTTACTGCGATCTGTTAACCTTTTACTTCATGCTAAAGAAAAATAAAAATCGGTGACACTGCAAAGCTATGGTGCATTAAAGAATTAAAGGCTTCGACTTCAGAAACAATTGGCGAAAATATCGCAGAACTAACATACAAAAAAAACAGTCGAATTGATAACCTCCTCCTTTTTTGGAAGTCGGTTGAAAATACTATAATAATATCTATATTCAGCGCACTGTTCGGCACGGGCTTCTTCTCAGAATGAGAAGCGTTAAGGCCTCAGTGCTCCACGCTCGCGCTTGCCCGACAACAAAGAGGGGTGTTCTAAGTTTGTAGTGTAAATCTGTGTATCTCTGTATCTGTGTATCTATCTGTCTGTGGCATCGTAGCTCCAAAACAGATGGACCGATTTCAATGCAGTTTTTTTTAATTGAAAGCTAGTTAATTAATCGGGTATCATCTTAGCTATGTTTCATGAATATCTGTTCAGCCGTTCCAAAGTTATAGCTTTTTTTCTAGCTGGAGTCGGGGGTTTTTGACGGTCAGGTTATTTTACAGTAAAACAATATTTAGGTACATGACATTACAAAAGCGCGTGTCACAAAGAAAATCTCACAATAAAAACTGCAAGCGATTATCGCGACTGCGGAAAATTGTTAGTAATCGAAGGAAGTCCACAGAAGTGCCCTCATCCTGAGGATAACGATGATTGCAGCAAGCCGGCCGATCCATTCAGCTGCAAGCTGCAATCATCTGAAGATCATATTCGACTAATTGAGCCACAATTGAGATATTATGCTCTGATTGTCGGCAATTCGCACTATTCTTGTAGATAGGGCCAGGAACAAAGTTAGATTACCATGAAGCCAAAGTTAGATTACAAACGATGTGATCTCGCTGCTTCGGTCTGATTGTGGTCCCATCAGGGCAACCTGATCGAGACAAGCGGTTCAAAGGAAAATTCGCATTAATTAGCGCATCATAATTATTTTCATAATGTACGGTGTTCGGTACTGGGAAAAGTATCTACGTACTTGCTATTAGCGATAATTTTATTTACTATTCCATTTTGAAACACCTAGTTTCGATATTTCACAAGTGTCTGTACCTATCTGGTTTGCTTGAAATAAAGATCTATTCTATTATATTTAAGTTGATTTGGAATGTTCACCGTATTTTCAATGTAAATGAAAATCATTAATTTCAAGTATGTGGCCTTCGCTTAGTGCTAACCCTCGACTTGCCCTCGTAGCGATCTCGGACCCTACAAGTTATCAAAAAGTCGTTAACAAAAAATGGTAATGACCTAAGTTACCTGTACATATTAAATCTTTAGAAAGTTTAAGCTTGCTCTGGTTGTAACTACGTCATTAATTTTTATCCCACTTCCTCCCATTAACCTAATGAGCTGAAAATTGCAGTGATAATACATTTTTTTCTATCTTTGAGGGTCTGATGATAACCATGACGCAGAAACTGGATCACATTATGGGTAACACTTAGAAACTTTACGTTTGCACATGGATTTATGTATTGGACCAGAATCTGATGATGTTTTTTTTCAAACAAACTTTCTTGATTCCTTGTGGACAGAAAAAGTATTGATAAAAAATAATAATTGCTAATTGATGATTTTACGATATCTTACATCATCATTATTTATTTTCATTAGCAACTTATTTTACACATTGTATCTACAGTATTTAATAAATTTTATTAGTCTGTAAGCTTTCCAAAGAATAAATAAATTAGTATCTGAAGATTAATAAAAAAATATTAGCTCATAATCGTTGCTAAAAATAGGCTTTCCGTAGTTCTAGGCTAAATTGCCATGTCTCCCATGCTTCACCGATACGTTGATATACCGTAATTAAGTACAATAAATAAGTTACCTATACTGCCTTCATAAGAAAGAAGGCCGTAACTACGTAAAAAGAAAAGAAAAGAAAGAAAATCAATTTATTTTTTTGCACACAGGACACCGAGCATGCACACATAACAAACATAAAAAATAAAAAAACCAGAAAATTACATAAAATAAAAACAATGAAAAATAAAGCATGGAAGTGTGTGTCCCTCATGTGCAAGAAAATGGGCATCGATCAGCTTGTTGTCATTGGCAACACCAATGACGATGGTTTTCATCGATGACCGACGTCCTGATGATGATGAACGTAAACGTTGATTCCGAGATAGTTGAAGTTTTATCTAAAATATCAAAAAATATAGGCTTTATTTTGAACCATAATTTATTTAAATACATACTTACGCGTATTTATTTTATTAGTTAATTTGTCAGTTACGGCCTTTTTTCTTATGACGGGAGTATACTTTACCCACACAATAAAATGTATAGAAGTAAATACCATACCTGAATAACTTGCGAATAAAAAACAAAATGTAACGAGTATTCATGAAATTACAACTCTTTTGGGAATAATATCAAGAGGGTTTCATTTGTAGGTAAGAAGTTAAAAAATTATATAAATAACAGTAATAATTTCCAGTAAATGTATCGAAAATGTGACGTATGTCCTTCACGTAAGTATGTAAAAATCAATGGAATTTTATTAAAATGCGAATTTCCGACCAACGTCACAGTAGATACACAATAACAAATTCTGTTACAGGAAAATGTCCATTGTAACAAAAAACAATAAATTCACTGGGATTTTTTTGTGATCTTAAATGCCTCACACGTCATAGGTGAGCTCAGTCATGACATGACGTGACTAGCATCGAGTAGCACGGCGTGACGTGATGTCTACATGAATGATCTATAGCCGTATATTTGGGAATAAGGGCGCAAACAGATTGGGACTTTCGTGACGTGGTAGGTAGAACGACACAACTAAGAAGTCGCATCGGAAAACTTCATAAAATCGATCAGATCCGAACTGCGCGCGTCTTCAATACCACGAATGTTTATTATATTATTACTGCAGTAAAACATGACCTTTAGTTGTATAATTATTATGACGACACGGTTAGCGCAGTGGCTAAACGATCAGCTTCCTGCGCTACGTGCCACGGGTTCGATCCCCGCACGGGACAAATATTTGTATGATCTACAGATAGTTGTTTTTGGTCTGGGTATGTGCATGTGACATGTATGTTTGTAAACTGTACCCTCGATACAGGAGAAATTCTAGTGAGGGGAAAAGATAAAAAAAAAGAAAAGCTGTGTCGTACTGTACGTGATATTTTGTCTATCAGAAGCTATCAGCGTATGATTTAGAAACAGATTTATCTTGCCTTGACTTGTTCTTGTCTTGTCTTAAATTTTAATTATTGGGACACCGCTGTCGCTTTCCAATATCATTTACCGTTGTTTAACATCACATGTATTTGTACTTTTATACTTTGACGGACCCTATCAATAGCTGGGATCAACAGAATAGATACTTATTTAAGGAAAATCGTATCAAAAATAGATTGTACCAATGAGGTAACAACCGCAGTAAAAACAACTAGTGATTTATTCAGGAAAATGACAAAGTTAAGACATTACACATTAGGCTATATCGGTTTAAAAAAATCTATATTCTTATTGCAATTTTCCTATGGTTAATTAGACTTTTTCATACTGATTGACCCATGTAATCGTATGATAACCTGTAGTTATTAAAAATTTAACTAAAAAAAAAAAAAAGTATGTTAAGTTCTTGAAGAAGAAATGTATCTATTTCGTCCCGCCATCTATTTCATGGACTGCCGCGACCTCGTTTTATTATTTCAGGGCACCAGTTTTGTGCTTTGTTAGCCCACAGTTCTTTTGGCATGCGGCAGACGTGTCCTGCCCAGTCCCATTTTAGCTGGGCGGCCTTTAGAGCAATGAAAAGGCGCGGGATCGTGAGAAATGGAGAAAATGGACGGAGGCCTTTGCCCAGGAGTGGGACAGCATAGGCTGATAATAATAATAATGTTAAGTTAGATACATGCATCATCATTCTCCTGCCCTTATCCCATTATCTTTGTGGTCGTCGCAATATGTCTTTTTCTTCCATTCATCTCTATCAGACGTCATGTCCAGATTTACTTCCTTCACATTCATGTCATGTTGCACACAGTCAATCCATCTTTTCTTTGGTCTACCTCTTCTCTGATCGCCATTCACATTCATACTTACAACTCTTCTTAAAACATGATTCTCATCCCTGCGCATCACAATATGTCCGTACCACGATAATCGGTTACGTTGCAGCTTTTCTGTAACTGGTGCCACTTTCATACTTCCTCTAATATACTCATTCCTGATTCTGTCCAATCTTATTACACCATACATCCTTCACTAATTAACATGCATTCTACATTAAAGGACAATGGGCAAATTGGCCCAAAGTGCCCACAGGGTTCACACATAGTACATTCGAAAGAGCATGTTTAGCTGATTATGTTTTATTATGTGAGTATAAAAATCGGTCCTACAGGAAAAGATATTTTGAGACATAAAGACATTTTTAAGTTTGAACCTAAACATATGAACTTTATGAAAGTTAGCAAATAAAAGTTATATATTCTGGTAGATTACACTATTCCTAACATGTTTTATTAAGACACTGAAGCGCTATGTGCACCATACAAAATATCCTTGAGTTTCAAAAAATATGTAATGTCCGAGAATTGAACCCGCGACCCCTATGTACGAGTCTATCTACGGTGCTGCTCGTACATAGGGGATGTACGAGCAGCACCGTAGATAGACTTACGTTTAACCAGTTTGCCAATCATGCACCAAAAAGAATCCAAAATATTTAAATTATAATGTAATTAAGTTGCTGGGAAAATTCGTAATACTAATTGATTATAACTCTGGAACGGCAGGTTGAAATTAAAAAAAAATGAGAATAATTAGAGTTACACTGATGTCCTTCATCGATTAGCACCGGTGTTAACCGTAGGGCAAGCTTTTTTAATTTGGACCAGCGTCCGAATTTGCCCATCCTCCTTTCACTAAGGATTTGAATGTCGCAAATCTTCAATGACACTAAAAGAAAGATAGGAGAAGTGTCTTCATTTGTTTTTTTCTGGTTCCTGTGGACTCCTGTGCTGACCCACCAAGTGTAGGCACAGCACGTGTGGGAACATAGCTGTCAATTAGAGTTACTGTGGTAACCTTTCTTAAGGATCTAATTCTCTGAAGGCCACATTATCTGAACCGCAATCAATGCCATCCACTGATTGATTGGCTACATCTAAACGTTGGCTACTTACTCACTGACTCGTTTGTTGACACTGTATTACACTCATTGTTAATTATTTTCATTGGCATTGCATATTGCGTGTATAGCTGAAGTGTCTTCAAGTGTAGCTAAATCAATAAGCCCGATACGTATGGCGCCTAACAAAGAAAATGTGCAACTGTTTCTAGAGTTGTAGTATGTAAGTTTAAAGGTATAATGTCGTAACCTAACCGTCAAAAACCCCGACTTCAACTAGAAAAAGAGCTGTATCTTTTGAACGGCTGAACAGATTTTCATGAAACATCGCTAAGGTGATACCCTATTAAACTAGCTTTCAATAAAAAAAAACTGCATTGAAATCGGTGCATCGGTTTTGGAGCTACAATGCCACAAAGCTACACAGATCCACAGATACACAAATACATACTACAATCTTATAACACCCCTCTTTTTTGTCGGGGGTTAAAAATGTATCTGTTTCGAGAGTTGTATGTCAAAACATAATCTTACATCTAAAAAGTAACGTAAGTAGATATTAATGCAGTATTCATCTTGCAAACTACTTATTTAAATATTTTTTACACCCCTTCATAATTGGCACGTACACTCTGCGTTGAAGATTTTTTAATTGTTCAGATTTATTACAAATCACGGTTTCCTCACATCATAACTACAGTTTTATGATGATAGAGAATTTAAATTATCCGCATTAAAAATATTAAAATTATACCTATGTGTGCCCCAACCGAACGTAGGAAATTACCACCATACGAATAAAAATGATCATAAAAAAAGATGTGGATCGTGGTGGCGCTTTTCCGGGCTTATTTTCACTACCGCATTATTATTGAAATCTGCCATACCATTGCCAGTGCGTTGCCAACGCATATCAGAGAGGATTATCTTAAATAAATTAAAGTGTCTCAATTTGCTGTCTGACGCTGGTGGCCTAACTACCCCACATTCTCACATTCATTAACAAACGCACATTATCCATTAATAGGTACAAGACTGCACTTATGTACACTCAAACATATAACAAACTACGTGGAGATACTATGATATAAAAGTCATTCCGTCATCTTAAAGTAATTAACTTCAACATCATGCCAAAGTCAAAAATTCAAAATCTACACTATATCGTGCTGCAATTTATTCAAACACATACCTAAATTTAATCTAAAAAGGTTTAAATGTCTGTAATTATTAAACCATATTTGGCCATGATTTGACCAGCATAGGAAAACTACAATTGATTCACGTCTCATAAATCAGAGTTCGGTTTCAGGCGCTCCGCTGCCACCTGGGCGAGCGCAGTCCGCTGTTGAGGAGTGCCGAGAATAACTCGAACCGCCTCGCGCCGGTTATGGGCGGCTCGCGAGCAATAGGGGGCTCTCGGGGCAACTAACTAGTGCACAACGCACTGACAGCGGATAGGTGGGACATAGTCCATTTATATTACAGCAAAAAAATATGATACTTAATGATTATTGCACTTTGCATCTACTTGAAAAGGGTTTGATTAATACAAACCCATTATCATCTCCCCGTACTACGTAAATATGGGAAAGCCTATGGCTACGACCCAGTCAAGTATTGCGACCGAGATTATGATTATTGCAATCCTAATGATAAAGCGTCCTCACTCTGGTTTTCTGTTCATAAAAGTAATATTTTGAAGTTAAATAACGGATGTACCTACCACACGTCTACTGTGATAACTTGGGTACAATCGGCAATTTTTCCAGTCGACCATCCCGGAAAAATTGTTTGCGCCGGCGTCCAAACGCAGTCATTCAAAGAATTTTGTTTGCGGAATGTATCACCGCAAAGTACCGCGACTCTATACAGTTATAGGTGAGATACCTAGCACCAGGTGGGCACTCTCCAGTATATTAACTTCAATAAATGTCTAATGGTGAGATGAGCGCGTAGCAGAGGGGCTTGTTGGAGGTGGCGAAGGAAAAAGACATATGGAAGAACTTGAGGGAGGGCTTTGCCCAGCAGTGGAATAGGGGCCTAATAAAAATAAAATCCAATCTTTTAGCTCGGTGTGTCGTACCGTTGATTCCCTCAAAATTGAACAAATGTCGCGCTAGTAAAGTGCGCAAAATGACAAATCCAATCAATAAGAATCCATCGGAATGATCTTCGAGACTAAAGCCTCAGGAAAGGTCCATGGTCTTGCCTATCCCGCGGCGTTAGTTCGACAATATGTACCTATATTCCTGTGTCGGCTCCACCGTCAGTGGCACCCCGCATCTGATGCAGATTCCTAATTGACAGAGGTTTTGTTTAGACGAATATTATTGATGGTGATGAAACTTTGCCGATTTATTATTGATCATGTCGTGACCAATAAATATATCTACCTAACGTTTTTATTGAGAGGTATGCCACATTAACATTTCCTTTGATAACGGCACTCGAAACCGTTTCACTGACTTAAACGTATAACAAACTGCTTTTTACTTCAATACTACTTATCGGTAGGCACTAATCATTATAAACAACTTTAACTTTGGGACCAAACCTGAAATCTCGAAAATAAAATCAGTAGTTCCATATATTTATAGTCGAGTAATATTGAATTATTAAGAATAAGAATAAGAATAATTTATTTGCATGAAATATGGGTACATCGGTGTTACATTTATGTTGTAATTTGTACAGCATATCTCGCCGTATATACGGCATGCAAAACTGATTTACCTGGTTACTAATTAGGTACCTGCTTATTTAATCTTTACAAAAATAGAAAATAGAGAATTAAAAACTTACAAAAAAGAAAATTAAAAAGTGTATATAAAATTACTTTGGCAAAAATTTAAATAACGAAAATTAAAATTACATAGTTTACTTAAAAAGTATTTGTAAGAACAGCTGTTTTTTTTCGCGATTTCTGGATTATATATATATAGTAAAAGTTGTTCATAATGAAGAGTACAATAATCCCAGAAAGGGATCGGGACCAGAAATGTAGGACTTAGTTCCATAAGTGGAGTATTTTTGTATCAAAGGGTAACATTAGCTGACCTTCGGGTGCTGTACTGCAAATGGGCGACTTCCTGTTGATGCCCCACATCCTCGATCGCCTTGACTCTATTCTGAGCCGACAATGATTCCAATCACTATATCACTTATTCGCACTTGATACACAAGTAGAGAGACACTTGCAAATACTTCTTCACCAAAATATTTTATTAGCGTGTTTCCTAGTATTCTTAGTAAACCTTACCTGGTATTTTTCCAACACCTCAATTACATTATTATAAATAAATGTGGTACCCATACGTATTCTCGTGGTAAAACCAGTCGAATCAAATTTAACTATCCAAGAGTACCACGCGTTGATATACTCGTAGGTACATAATTAAGTTGATTTTAATGACAGCATGATTGTGTGTACTTATGTCGGCTTGTACAAGTAGAAATGCACTAGTAGTCTTAGTGACCAAAAAAGTGGACTATCAATTTGAACAGAAGTTCCTATCAAATGAAAATTATCATTAAAGTTGAAACTTCAATAATTTCAAAAGAGAATATACCTAGGCCTTTGGTCTAATCGCGTGCAAACATAATGCAACCTTAGGGTGATAGACCAATTCTTTGGCCAACTCACGTTGCGGGACACTGAACGACTACAATCTCCTTTTGTGTCAAGTCGTATGTCCTGCAAAGTGTTCGATTTTTATTTCTTTCTGATAGATCGAATGCTGAATGTTCGTAGTACAGGTGATAAGAGCTGTAATATTGTTTAGTTCCTCATAGTTAACTTAGTAATATTCCTTTGAGAAATTCTTTGAATCGAATCGTGATTTGTGAGATCTTTTCTCACCAATATATGACACAACTATTATAGGTAGCACTTATGTTTAGCTACTTGTTGGAGATAGACAATGCAACGTGTAATATAATGAACGCAAATCCCCAATTAGAATGTCTAGTTAAACGCATAATTCAGTAACCAAAACAGTTTTAACGTTAACTATTATTTTTAAGAAAATAGTTTTGAGCCTAGCTTTACTTACTGCATATAAAATTGAGTCAATAAGAAACAAACATATACTTTGAAAAAATAGTATAACTACTATTAAAAAGTTACTGAAATCGATTCAGAAGTCAATTATGAACAAAATATATATTAAAATTTTCCGTTTATTCAATTACACCGTCTATACAAACTTAGGATGTCACTTTTAGTTCAAATAAAGCTATTGTTATAAAACTATTGTCCTACATCTAAATGTTAGGTATGCAACCAGGAGCGGTCCACCGTCATAGGCACATAACATAGCTAACTCGATGTAACCACGTAGTCGGGTATACTCGTATATGGTAGGTATATGTAAACCATAATAATAAATGATACAATTGCACGTCACCGCAATGAAAATACCTCACGCAGGATTGTTAATTGACAATCGGTAACAATTAAAACATTGGTTTATCTTAGTATGACGTCTACATCAGTGGTTACCCATGCACATGTAGAAACCCATGAGCGAAAAATTCTGATTGGAAAGACGTCTGAATCATTCCTATCTAACGGCAACCACCGCTGAGTACCTATAGCATCTCTTCGCTGTCAGATCCTTTATCTCATCCTTGCTAGACCTAAGCATTGTCTGGTATCAACCCATCGCGCTGCTGGACATGTCACGCTCCTTTAGTGGTCTTTGGTCTCCGGCCACGCGATCACACCTGTGCTCCATAACCCTGGGTGTGATATTCATATCGTGTGGACTTTTTTCTGACGTCAGATTTGTCAAGATTCTATAGAGCACCTCTTATTTTGCTAATAATAATCGCTGCAGTTGTTTCGGGAAGGAAAAAACATTTTATTATATCAATTTAAAACCATTTATTTTAAATAATAGACACTCGTTACACATTTGAAAAACGAATAAATATGGTTATTCCCATACAATTATTTGTGCTCCTCTATCATTATGTCAATAATGTTTAACTACAGTAAAGATTTATTAACAGGAAAGTAATTGTATAAATTGGAACTCAGTACAATATTACTTTATAATATTTTTTAAATACCAATGATTTAGTCCCGTGTAGAGAGCAAAAGTCAACAAAAGTAACACAGTCTAATGCTCAATTAAGTTACAGTAGGTACTCTTTAACAGCACTACGGTATTTAGACCAAAAAGAACACCCAATTAAATAATTAACATAACAATATTCAAATACACTGGCAGTATTTAAATGCACGATTTTGTAACACACTGTACAGTTTATGGGCTGTAGCGTAGCTAGACAAAGACAAAATACCAACCATTGTTATTAAAGAGTAACAGCCTCATACTTTAGTTACACTCATATTATTTTAATTTTTTCGCATTAGACTGAGGACCAATATACTCGTACACGAACATATAATTTTGTGACTTTACTAAAACATGTAATTAATCATTAAATCTACAGATTTATGTCTACAATACTTAGGTAATAAATTTGGCCTCTACTTAGTATAATAAAAAAATATTTTGATTTAATAAGAAAACCCATGTTTGGAAGATACAAGTAAGCAGGCAAGGAAATAAATGTATTACTAGAACTGACATAATGGATTATTAATTCTAAGATTGCTGATAAATAAATAATAATACAGATTATTATCGTTTTATGTACTCCTAGTACAGATAATTTGCAAAGTGATTCAATATTTGTTCCTAAATGCAACCGGAGTATTAAAATTCACTTTAAAAAAAAGAAAATTTACAAGCGCAAGCCACACTATTTTTAACCCCCGACAAAAAAAAGGGGTGTTATTAGTTTGTAGTGCGTATCTGTCTGCTGTGGCATCGTAGCTCCAAAATGGATGTACCGTTTTCAATGCAGTTTTTTTTATTTTATTAAAAGCTAGTTTAATTGGGAATATACTTAGCTATGTTTCATGAAAACCTATTCAGTCGTTCAAAACTTACAGCTCTTTTTCTAGTCGGGGGTTTTTGACGGTTAAGTTATTTTATTTTAAAGTGAATTCATACTGTGGTTGCATTCAGGGAGAAAGATAGGTGTCAATTCTATTGCGCACATGGACAGGACTAAACTAAACTAAAAGAAAGAAAGAAAGAAAAGAAAGAAAGAAAAGAAAGAAAATCAATTTATTTAAAGGCGGTTGTCTCTTTCTGTCTCAATAGATAAAGAAGTTGACAGATGCGTATAGTCTATACTCCATTTGAAATAAGATTAGACACGTTTAACAAACCCTTTTACAGTGTATTCAACCGATTTTGACTTCTATTCCGTACGCATAAGGATGGCATTAAAAGCAAAAACGTATTTACGATAACAAATGTTTACTGCAGTTGTAATTTGTCATGTCACCAACGTAATAGAAGTCAAAATCGGTTGAATAAAGTGTAAATGGAGTTATTTAAATTTCTAATGTTATTTCGGACGGAGTATAGTTTAGTATTGTCAAAATTCCCAACAGAATCTATTGAATCATTCTGCAAATGATTATCTATTCTAAATAAACAATAATCCTGTATACTGAAAATATCACATGATACAATAATTTTCTAGTAGAAAATAATGTTTCGTATATTCTAAATTTTATAAAACAAGGAACATAAATAAGTAATTATCTTTATTTTGAAAAATCTGTACAATATTTATACAATATAAATAAATAAATAGGTACAAAATATACAAAATTTTCATTCATTCAATTATAAAAAAGCAAAACGTTTTGAAATCTGTAAAATAGAGGTTTTTTTAATTCGTGTTTTTAATTTCGTGCTATTGGTCAACGGTGGACCACGTAACGCAACTTCCTGTTTAGAATATAGTTTTAAAACATTTTGCTTTTTCAACATATTATTGCAAAATATCATTATAATTTTATTATAAATAATAGTCGACTCTAGCGAGCTACCAATCGGAACGTTTAATATAACTCTAAATGTATGTCGCGTTCCTTTGATTTCTGCTGCTTGGAGAAAGCTGTAAGGTTTCCAATATTATGATACGTTAAGCTCAAGGGGGATACTCCAGCTGATCGCGGGAAATTCAACATGTAACCAGATTTTTTGCTATTTAAGAGAATTTTTTGAGAAGTAATTTGGATATTTGCTCAAATAATATGCATCATAGTACTTTTTGATATACTTATTATGCTTTAAATACCTCACAAATAAAAAAAACTGTATAATAGTATTTTGTGCGACTTTCACTTTGCAAGAATACTATTTCACAATGTATAAGGCAGATAATATATTATAAAATATATAAATAAATGTTTTATTGTCGCATCAAAATTATATCTCTTATAATGTTAACTTAGGTAAAAATGCAAAACACAGGAAAAATATGGAATTTCCCGCCCTGGATGTTATTTCTCACCTTAAAATATTGTATGACTTTACTAAAATAATATATAACGTGTGATTGGTGCTGATTAATGAACTACATTAACTACTAATAAAAATCTGGTAAGACATTACATTATAATGCATGCTACTGTAAAGGCCGAACAAGGACAAAACCTGCAGTGACACCTAACATTTTATGTCAAACTAATAAGTAATGGTAAAAGTTGAAATACTACAATTATATATTTGTCCCGTACTTTTACCACGATTTACATAGCTTACCTCAGAGATAGCATATTAACTACATTACTTTTAAACCCCTCCTATTTTAGAACTATGGACTTGTAGTGGCGTGCACTCCATAAAAACAAAAAGACACAGCCTACCATAAAAAATAAAGCATTTAGTAATACAAACGTTAACATGTCTGTAATATCAGTCAATTTAAGTCTTAGGGTGAGGTGGTCAATTACAAACATCATTTAACTTGACAATACAACACTATTTGCCTACCCTGTAAGAAATGTCTGTGCACGCTAGGTGTGTGCGCCGGTGTCGGCTTCGGCGTCATCGGCGTGGATGGTCGGACGGATACCGTTGTTTTAAATACAATGCAGACATATACTAGTAAACTAAACATTAGAAATGTCTAAATATATGCTTATTGGTTTATTTCGACGTATTTGTTTACGCAAATTCAATAAAATACCATTTTTATATGAGCATAATTTAAATAGAGCGTTTTGCCGATAACTTCGTCCGTCACAGTCATTTGGCAAATAAGTCTGCAATATTTTGTTTATAATAAGATTTTCACCATCCACGCCGATGACGCCGAAGCTGGCATCGGCGCACACATCTAGTGCACGCCACTGTGGACATGCATGCCAAGGTAATGTCCAGCAAGCGCCATCACTCAATAGTTCTTTTCACGCGGGGATATAATAACGTATTTATTTTTATTCCGAGATGTTTCTGAACTCAGATGGCGAAACTACGAATATTTTTCTATTTATTCCAACTTTTACCAACTCAATTAGTAAGTAAACTTTAGGATTTACAATTATTACCATATATTTTTAATTAGTATTGCTTAAGAATTACTATTGGAAGTTTATGAATATTGCAACTAGGTTATATAATTATTAAACATCTTCCTTAATTAGCACAAAATAACAATAATGTTATTTTTGACGTTCTATATTAGTTCAGGGGGGCTAAAAAAACCGCTTTAGATGAATCACAATAGGATTCATATTACAAATGTCAAAATATCTATTAAATTGACAACTCCTAATATCATCCGCATAAGGTTCATATTCAGTAATCATCTGTTTGACAGTTACTATGCAGATCAGTAGATGAACTGCTCAATATGGCCTTTGTAGGCCTCCAGATGTTTGTATTACAATAATGTGCGTGCGTGCATTATAAATACTAATAAATAATTGTAAATTTGTAATAAATGTATTAAAAAAAATCTAGCTATTATGTCTATATAGGATTACAATTGTAATGTATGTGCACTGTGAAGAGTAGATAAGGATTAACAATATCTTGCGTTCGTGTATCTATACTAATATTATAAAGAGCTAAGTGTGCCTGTATGTGCCGTGATTACGTAAGAAAAATCTGACAGCCACAGCGACCAACAAACAATGCATCCCTTTCTCGCTTATAGATTTTTTCATAAGAGGATACGGAATAGCATGTTTATTAGCGAGAGCTACTGTCACAATGACTATATGTAATCAGGGGCCGGTCATATGTGGAACTACTGAACCAATTCAAAAAATTCTTTCACTAGTAAAAAGCTACACATCCTTGAGTTTATTTTGATAAAAAAATAAAACGCGCGAGTGGAACCGCGGGCAACAACTAGTATAGTTAGTATAGTCACTCTTGTTTAAAGTGTTATGATCAAATCCCTCTGCTGGTAACATGTTGTGATAAAAAGCTGTTAATGCTGCCTTTACTCGTTGGCCTGCGTGGGCGCACAAATATCGTTAATTACTCTATTGGTACAGTAAGAGGAGCTAAACATGATGTAGAAAAAAAAAGAGTATAGATGAAATATTAAAATCAAAATTATCTCTTAAATTAAAGAAAATTGTAATGGACTCCTGCTTACTAACCTACCTTCGATTGTCAGTCTAGGATATTCAATAAAATAACGAATAACAACATGGGTATTCGTGGGTTTTGCTGAAATCCAGCGTCAGATGGCCAGTATCACTGCCTCCTGACATTATGCTGAGCTGCGGCCCCTTTGGCACAATAACTCATTTTATTTTGTTTTTGCTTTTTTTTTGTTGTGCTAATATAATCTTTTTCTTTCTGACAAAATACAAACAAGTCAACACGCAATGGAAAGTAACATCTTAAACATCCGACTGAAAGACAAACAAAGAAGTGAAGCCATTCGTAAAAAAACCAATGCTATGGGGCCCTCGAATATGCCCAACGTCTAAAGTGGTGTAAAAGTGTAATCGAATAAACACAAAGCCTGAATATAGTTTGTTCATAATAATTGACTACTGAATCGATTTCAGTAACTTATAATATAGTTTTTATTTTTCAATTATTGTGAAATTCTCCAAAGTGACGCTCGATTGAGCCAAAGAAAAAGAAAACTTATTTTAAAGCAATAAGACTCAATTTTAAATGCAGTACGTAATGCTAGGCTCAACACTATTTTCTTAAATATAATAGTTATCATTGAAAAATCTAAAGATTTCGTTATGATTTTAACTACATGATCTAATTGGTTTTGTGTTAATTAAATGACACGTAGAGATAAACCACGATAACATGGCGCGCCCTTCCACATTACTGTTTCAATGTGTGTACTCACATCCTTACCGAGCAACAAATCCTTAGATTTATTTTTGTTTGACGGCCGTCTCAGTGCGCACACATGCGTTGTGAGTGTTGGTGGCGCTTTGTAAATACTTTCAAACGTTTTGAATTTTCGAGGGACGGGCCATGTTATCGTAGTTAATCTCTAGTTTACATTAAGATCTACAGATTGCACCTCAGTCGGGGGTTATTTTGGAAGCTATAATTATTAGTATGACCTCTCTGACGGTTTACACGTTTCACTCTATAGGACAAAATTAACATAGTCGCTAAGAAAAAAAAAAAGACATTTATAACAAATCGCAGGTTTGCAGGCTAATGGGTAAAGGCAGCGTGATTGGTTAATGGAATATAATGCACATACTACATCAAATATATATATTTAGATTATGCGTTACTAACACGCGTGAATCATTGCAATTTGAACCTTGTGTCTCTCCACACAAAGGTCACACTACGCCGCGTGATTTTAAACAACGATAATAGTTTACATACTCTCAGTCTTTGAGAAACCTATCCTTCTGTAGTAGGAATACTTCTTTATTGAATTCACAGAATCCATTACAGTGTGATATAGTTTATTAGAATTATGATTTTGATACATATAAAAGAGACTGTAAATACATATTATGGCTGTACTTAATATTATTCGGTTTTGAAAATAGGAATGTTTGTGCAGGGTGGCAAAATTTTGGGGATTTAAGGGTGGCTATCCTTTCTGTTATAGTAAGAGTTTTGAGATAGAGATAAGAGATAGTTAGAGAGTACATACGAAAACACCGTTTTCATAGAAAACGTATGGGAAATAGTTTCTTGTATTTTCTCAATTTCGGCACAAACGATTTCGTTGGTTGTTTGGAGGAAACATTCCTGTTGGGAAATAGAGCTGATTGAGCCTCAATTAAGTTTTTTGACAAATTAAAAATTTCGCGATCTAAATCTTTAAAAAAATAATGATGGTATTTAACCAGAACCAGAAATCTCTAACTATAACAGAAAGGGTACTCTTAATGCCCCATAATTTTGCGCTACCTTGTTTATTTCGTTGTGTATGGTTTAGAATTTGGATCACGTGGTTCATACTTATTATAATACTTAATAAATCACATGTTATATTAAAGAATGTATACAGCTTTAACATACTTTAAAAGTTAAATAAATATCTCATATTTACTCAGGATTTTCCAAAATTTTACTTTTTATCTTACATGAAATTGTTAAAATAACTTACAGAATTTAATTTAAGATCGAAACTGGCAGCGTTTGTCGTATATTGCAATAAAAAAATATATAATATAAAGTGATCAGCCGTATACATTATTTATTCCTTACAGTATTTTCTAGTAGATACATATAGCAGTCAGTGCGTCGTGGCCGACAGGTCATAGTATGGGGAAGTGCGAGTCGGCGTTGTGGTGCAGCGCAGAGGCGAGCGCGGCGTGCAGCGAGTGCGAGCGGCCGGGCGGCGGCAGCAGCGACAGCACGCGCATCTCCGACTGGCTGGCGCTGCCCTCCGCGCCCGTGTACCGCGCCACGCGGGCCATCGCCGCCGCACTGATCTACACGCAAACATACTTACGTTATTTCGAAACTTGGGTAGAGGACGTCCATTAGTTACGTGAGCTCAAAATGGGGGGAGGGTACGGCAAAATGTCACTTAATCTCATTTAAAGGAATGTCAGTGAAAATCTCACGTCAACTTTTTAATTCAGAGAATATACAGTAATAGATAATAATTATTATGTATTACACAATAAATCCCAGGCATAGACAATATTAAATATTGGAAGAAAACATCAGTATTAATGCTAGGTATTTAGTGCTACGAAGCAAAATACATGAACATATCAAATAATCTTTTATATAATATAAATCTCACGTAAGGGGGGGAGGGGGAAGGGGTCAACAAGATATCCCTAATTTTGGATAGGCTTCGGTCAGGTTGGTTTCACCTATATGCACTTTCACAATGCACATAGAGGTCAAATTTTATTATAAACTCATGTTTAAGATCAATCGAGGGTACTCAACCACTCTTTAATTGCTTAAGAATCGTATCTTAAGTTGGCATGCATAAATACCAGATTAGTTGACATGACCGGGTTGCCCGTGCGCATTAGTAGTAGAGTCTAGCCAACGAAAGCTGTCCCAGAAAAATAGCGGCAATTTAGAATTCTGAAGCTGTCCTCACTGAGTATACACTTAATAAACAGAGTTGATACTATTTAATATTCAAGGAATAGTATCAACTCCGTTAAACAGTGTATATTCAGAACAGCTTCAGATTTTTTAAATTACCGCCTTTTTTCTTGGATAACTTTTGTCGGCCAGACTGTAGCCATTAGCGATCCTCACGCATCAAACATACCTGGTACTCGTCGTCTTCGTCCGGAACCCTGGTTTCAAGCACCTTGCTTTGTCTTCGCTGCATCACGCACAACTGGGATCAAATCCAAAAGTAAGACTGCCGTTATTTTTCCTACATTAGAGTTCAGTTTCTTGCAAAATGCCTCGTCATATTTCAAAACATTTGCCCTCTCTTGGAGTTTCCCTGTAGGTAACGGTTCACAAAAATGCATATGCATTTAACACCCAGACCCAGAAGAACTGTAGACTATATAAATATTTATTCCATGTTGGAATTAAATTCGTGACACGTCGCACAGGAAGTTACCAATCGTGCCGTCCGCGTGGCAGCGTCTATGTCCCACCCAAATTGTAGAATCAGCCAAATTACAAAACGCCCAACGATCTGTTCGGGGTGCCATAATCTATAAATTGCGACCAACTTGGATCAAGCGCTCGCCGGCCGCTGCTGCGGTACCGCATGCTTCGCTCGCTTGGCTCGCGCGCGTTGATCGCAGTTCTAAACTAACCTAACCGGTCTGCTCGGGGTGTCTTAATCTAGTAACTGCGACCAACTTTGTTGAACGCGTTGCTACAACAATCCGCGTAAACCTTAACTAACCGTTTTTCAGAACTTACAGCTGTTTTGTAAAGCAGCTAGCCGTTTTATATCGCGGCGGATTGTACAATTCACCTGCCGTTTTGTAATGTCGCGGATTCTACAATTTGACTCCGACGTATACACCCCAATAAGCGTTTCAAAGCAGACGCATTCCTCGCGGCGGAGTATTGGACCAAAATGATTTAATTTGCCATTCATTTGATAAGAAAGTATTGGTAGTTTGGATTTGATAAGAAGGTATCTACTGTTACCTATGTTTACCGTGGCGTTGTGTTTTAATAAATATAAGACAAATTATTAATATAGTACACCTTATAGGTATGTTACAGTGGCATTTTATTATTATGTTATCATCTGTACATTTTACCTGTGATAAACAAATAAACGAATTGTTCTTTTTTAAATTTGGTAGTTCTACGAATGCTTACCTCAATGATCTGTCCTGCGTACGGCGCTAGCGTGCAGAACCGCAGGTCAATCATCTCTACTATGCGCTCCGTCTCGGGGTCTGCCACCACCAGGAACTAGAACAGACACACAGATAACATACACTGTTCATACTGTAGCGACACCTATCGCCACATAGACTAACTACTTAGCAAGACAGCAAGCTAGCTACAGTGGCGCGTAAATATGAATTCGACCAATCAGATTACGAGGCCTGCATCGCGGTAGGAAAAATAATATCGTATCTAACATATACAACTGTCCAACATCAACTATTGGGCTTCGGCCCGCCAGGAAATATCACTTCGCCTGGTCGGAGGATCCTCCCTTTTCAATGGAGGAACACCATAATCTCGTTCCTCCACAATACAACTACCACAAGCCGTAACAACCGTACTGTACTCGCTACCACAAGGCGAATTATGCGTTATGATATTACAACCGCTTAATGGCCTCATGCCTATTTTATCACTTTAGCTATTACATCTTCGATATCAGCACAACCGAAAATCATTACAAATTCCTTGAAAAATTTATCTTGAAAATGATGGCCATGTCTACTTTCTTAAAAGGACATCCTGTCACTCCCGGAAACTATCAAAATGATGGTAAATATTGTACCTTGTGTGTGAGCAACAGCTGCAGCGGCGCGTTGTCGAGGAGTACTTCGAAGCCCGCCAGCGCGGTCAGCTCGCACAGGCGGAACATCCAGCGCACGCAGTCGCGGTGCCAGCCGGCAGTCGCGCGCGACTCTATCGCCGGCCACGCGCGCCGGGGCTGCACACAATCACACACCATAAAATATACAGCCGAGAGACATAGCGCAGTACCTACATATGTCGCAGAAAAAATATTAATATTGACTTCTGACTACGGAAATTTCCGACCACTTGATTTTATTGTGATTGATTAATGTAGTTTTGTTAGAAAGAAAGAAAGAAAGAAAAGCAATTTATTTTTACACAAATTACGACACAAAAAAAAGTAAAAAATGAAGACATAAAAAGTAAAAAATTATGAACACGTTCCAAAAAAATAAATAAAAATAACAATTACTAATATTAATTAATGTCTGTGTAATTAATTAATGTTATTTACCTATTTATTCATTAGTTTGATTGATTTTAATGTTATTTTATTTTATTTTGAAATTGTTTAAATAGTTTGACATTTCATGTCTTTGTGAAAGAAAAGATCGCTGCGAACTGTACACGATGTTTGTTAACTGTTCGATAGATGGCTCTATCCGGTTTAGATTACAGATCGCCCCATATTGCCATCGGTTCGCTTTGTCACCCACTGCTATATATGAAGTAATTCCACACACCTCGGGCACTGGGTCCCAGCCAGTCTGGCGCAACAGGCCGGTGCCAGCATACGCTACTAGGTCGGCGGTGGCGCTGAGCGGCTTGGTGAGCGCTCCCAGAAGACCTCGCCGTAGTGCCGCCGCTCCGCTCTCTGTCTCACCCACCGCGACTCCCACTAGCGGGTGATGTGCTAAGCCGCCAACTGCGCCTGGAAGGGACAATGGTGAATGGAATATTTTTGGAACTGGTGTCATAAAATGAAGCTAAAAAGCCCAATCGCCCGTTCCTCGCACACTGTCCGCGCTCAACGGCCTCTTGGAAGCTAAGCCTGAATGTGACGTGTTTGCGGACAGATGGAAGTCGCTAATGTTGGTATGCTTGGAGTACTGTGAGATGAGCGTATGAATGTTATTTGTAGTACCTACCTATGGTTATTTTTCGAGTATTGTTACACTACAAGATTGATCGATAGGGACCTAGAGCCAATTAAGGTCCCGTGTCATAGATAATATAATACTATACTTCATTATAGGACGTGTATTGTATGTATATACAGGGTGGATTTTTGAGACGGGGCAGTAAGGGCAGGTACCCTAGCCTTTGTAGCTACAGGAAAACTTTCTAAGGAGACTGTCCTTAACTTTTAGAGATATATTAACCTGCATTCACAGATTCTGGAAAAATTGTACAGTTAGCAAGAAAATGGGCAATTTATACAAAATCTTTTTTGATGCCAATCGATCCAGTTTCTTATAAAGATCAAAAGATCTAGGTACTGGACCAACTGAGGTTAGAGTATTAGAAGTGTCAGAAATTGCAAAAAACCTTTCCTATACATTTTGTCGTTTTCATTTCTCCGTGCCTCAACCTTTGTCACTTAGCTCATGTGCAAAATATACGGGTAGCATAGGAAGACGAAAACGTAGTCAGATAAAAAATCCAGACCTTTTTTTCATGTATACCAAATACAGGCCTTTATGAAATGTCGAGACTCTAGGTGCGCGGTTCCAGATAGTAAGTTCTATGGAGAAGAACCGGCAATAAACTCCACGGAAACTCTTTTAAAATAATAAATTACAATCTTGATCAGTACAATGTTGTGGTTTGAGCTGCGAGAATAATGTAATTTAATGTGAATAAACATAAATGAGAATAAGATAATAATAATGATTTGCCTTTATATAAGAATGCCATGGCAGTTACAAGCTGACCAGTCCCGACAGACAGCACCCGTTCACGAGTACAGTGTAAAGCTCGTCACACACGTAGCTATAATATATATTATAGCAAGACATATTACGATATATTTTCCATAGTAATCTTCGAGCGACCTCAGGCGCAGCTATAATAATTATATATTTCTATTACGTCATCACAATATGTTATAGTATAGCTACCACGTATGGGGGCTTTCTATAATGTAATATATAGCTCAGTATATTAATATATATTATAGCTACGTGTGTAACGGGCTTAAATAGCTTACCAAGTATATTGATGGCGAAGTTGGTGATGCCAGCCACGAGGCCTGCCACGAAGCTGGGCGGCGGTCGTCTCCGGGCCGCGGCGGCGCGTCGCGCATGTTCCTCGTCGCCCGCCAGCAGGTCCAGGTTCCGTGCCAGGGACCCTGCCCAAGCGCTGAGCGACCGCAGGAGGGCAGCCGCGGCCGCAGAGGCCACGCCTCTAACGCCACCCGTGGCGCCACCCACGCGAGCGGCCAAGGCTCCGGGAGCACCCAACAGTTCAAGCCCACCAACTACCCAACCTATGATTGAATTGAGTTTGAAACAATGTTGCAGTTAAATACTATTAATTTATTAATAACTGGCAACCCGTCCCCGGCCTTGCACGGGTGCAATTTCTCTACTATCCTTACATTAAATATGAAAGTAATAAACATTCCGGAAGAATTGCTCAAAATGATGGTGAAAACCGCATCAAAATCCGTTGCGTGGTTTAGAAGTTAGCGGATATACAGACAGACAGACGTGGAAAGCGAATTTATTTTATACTATGTAAAGAAAGAAAAGAAGATAAAGATAATTACATCAAGGATTGATCTTTCAGTTAACAAAATGCTGTCTGAAGCATTTATGAATAGTCAGTAATATTAAAGTTATTTATACGAAGTGACGAGAAAGCCTATGGTCATTCTTTTAAAGTGCTATGATTAAGTATTTACACCCAATATACGTTGTTACGATAAAATATGAAAGACTTACCGGCTCCCAATATGGCGGCGGATAGGTAATGTATAGTGAGCGCATGCGTGAGTCGCTCCGCTGACGTCATCATGTCGTGCAACTTGAACGCACTCAGCCGCAACGGACTCTGGTCCAGAGCTATGTACATGCGCACCTAGAAGCATACAGGAACATTGTTTTTATAGAAATCGATTGCTTATTATTATGACAACCTGATTAGCGCTGTGCTTTACTTGATTCTCTACGCTAAGTTGCACTTTTCGGTTTGATCCTAGAATGAGATAAGCGGTGCACAGAACAGAGGGCTAATTCACGTAAGTTTAAGACGCGCCGATCGTATTGCATTGATGCTCGAACTTGACGCGAGTGTATCTCACTGAAGCCCAGAGAATACCAAATGGCAGAATAGTCGACATCGGCTCAATTGCCGTAACGAAAAAAGAAGAAGATTACCAAATGCGTTGTTTTGATCAATATGTTATTGCAACTGCGCGGCAACTGCACATCTTTAGTTACGTGAATTAGCCTACTGGTCGTTTACATCACTACGTCGTGAGACGTGTGCGAGGTGGGGTGTTCGATAAACAATCGCGTCAATACACGCATGGGTATAACGGCGAGCACCCTTTTTCACTAATATCCCTCGTACTCTACGAGCGCACCTACTAGGTGATACACCCCTCTGCTCTGCTAGAACTCTCCGCTCCACTTTTTAAAGTAGATTGTGTCGCATTAGCCTGTGATACTCACCGCCGTGTGCAGCGTAAGCGTGAGGTCGAGCGGGTGCACGTGCAGCAGGCGCAGCCTCAGCGGCGACTGCAGCGAGCGCTCCTCGCTCAGCGTGTTGGCGTCGCCGGCGCCGGAGGCCGGCACTGCCAGCCGCGACAGGTCCACCAGCGCCTTCACGTACGCGTCCTCTACGTACAGTGCCAGCGTGCCTAGCTTGATCTCCACCTCCGTCAATTCTGAGGAAGTAGGTCGGTCATATTAGAAAAATGTAAAGGAAACTTGTAACAAGACTTATTGTGAATAAAAAATAGAATTTAAGTCAATATTCATTCCCTACCGGTTAGAATAAATACTAGGTGTTATTTCATGTTTAAAATAATTACTTATTCTAAATTTTTAATGTCACTACATCCGGGTGTCAGATTGAATGTATTATATACAGCCGCCGATCAATCGCTACATTCAATTCTTACTACCTATAATAAAAATATTTGTCAGCTTTTGATAGCGTATACAGACATGAACGCTCAACAAAATCAAAGCTCAAGTCTCGTTGGAAGAACTCCAAAGCTTTTCATTACGTGTAGATCTGGAGGGCTAAAAAGGCCGCTTTAGATGAATCACAATATGATTCATATTACAAATGTCAAAATATCTACTTAATTGACAACTCTTAATGCCATCCGCATAAGGTTCATATTCAGTAATCATCTGTTTGACAGTTACTATGCAGATCAGTAGATGAATTGCTCACTGTGGCCTTTTTAGGCCCCCTGGACGTCAGTATTGTCACGAACCTCTGTAATTGACGCCGATGACGGTCCACTTGTCGTGCTGCAGCTTGAGCAGCAGCCTGGCGGACTGCTGTCGCGTCGCGAACGTGTTCTTCTCGGCGAACATGTTCCACAGCGGCGGCCAGCGGTCGGCCGCTAGGGCTTCGGCCCGCGTGCTCGC
This sequence comes from Allophyes oxyacanthae, assembly GCA_932294325.1. Taxonomy (NCBI): domain Eukaryota; kingdom Metazoa; phylum Arthropoda; class Insecta; order Lepidoptera; family Noctuidae; genus Allophyes; species Allophyes oxyacanthae. The sequence goes on from OW028609.1 coordinate 1,023,035, forward strand.
CACCACGGCGAAGTCGTACTGCCCGGTGTCGTATTGTAAGTTGTCGATTTGCGCGTCTGCTATTGAGAGTATTGTTTTTGTTTTCTGTTAAACATAATATAAGTAATTTATTTCTCTTGTATTTGCTTGATAGGTGATCGGTTTCAGTGGGCCGAGCACGAATGTTTTGACGTATCGTAACGTAAACTTTAAAATTTAGAACCAAGAATACACGTTTAATCTAGGTGATTTTTTTTTGAAAATACATGCTATATTTTTTCATTTTCATGAAACAAGTGTGTTTGTTGCATAAAATTGAACAAAAATCCGATAGATTCATCGTATTTTATAATCAAAATTTGCTTACGTTTACGTTACCATACGTCAAAACATTCGTGCTCGGCCCACTGTTGATGGGGATTATAATAATAACTGTCATATTGGTTATGCATCGTTTCGAGCCTATTTATTCTGAGTCGTTAAGTGTGAGATATATATTAGTTATTGCACCTCTCTCCAAAATTATCCGCAATGTGGACCTGAGAGCTAATTCAAGTAATTTTATGACGCGCCGATCATATTGCAGTGACGCTCGAACTTGATCCGAGCGTGTCACTGCAGCTAAGAGCAAATGATGTTTTGATAAAAAAATACTGCAACTGCACTTCTTTAGTTACGTAAATTAGCCTACTGAGCTATTTTTATCTCATCTACCTAAAAATAGCTTAGTAGGCTAATTCTGGGAATATATGGGGATTGATATTACCTTGTTGTCAGCTAGTACGAGAAGCGTGGAGCGGTCCAGGTGCAGTGCGAACAGCGGCGTCACGTCGGCCGACGCAGCCATCTCCACGGCCACGCCAGATATCATGCAGCGCAGGCGCTCACAGTCTGACCAAGATGCTCCCATCTCCGTTAAATCTGTACCGTGTAAAAAATCGCATAAAAATACTGGACGGTTATAATGGCTTGTTAAGATTTATTGTGACGATAGATAAGTTTTTGAGTGGTACACGATAAGATGGATCCCAAATTGGTGCGCAAATGACTCTACGCAGTGGATACCGTAGGATCACGACTACCAGACGCGTACCAGGGAGGCTGATTAGAGGTGGCGTAGGAAAGAGATAATTATGTGTCGACGTGTTATTGTCAAACCGGTGATATTATAATTTCACTAGCGGAATTATAATTGCACGAAACTTTGTCAACCGCCTCCATTTCTCACAATTTCACGGGCTCAGTTTAGTGACATTATAATTCCACTGGACCGACGCAGTGATATTGCAAGAGATTGAGAAAGTTTCACGCAATTAATAATATCAATGGTTTGACAATATCCCTGCGACATATGCAAGAACATGGAGGCTTTTCGTCAGAATTGGGATAGTTGCAAGCATCCATAGACTACGGTAACAGCTTACCATAGGGCGGGCCGTAAGCATGTTTGCCATTTTAATGGTAAAAAAAATGTACTTATAAGCTTCGTATCTCACCTGCATCGAACTCGTGGTACCTAACCGAGGTCGTAGATTGGTACATGTCATTCGCGTGGTGCATGACACCGTACTGATCTATGCGTCGCTCTATACCTGAAATATAATAACGTAAACATCACGGACAACGGTTAAAATTCGTCTAAATAAGATAAGATAATGTTTTATTTTCTCACCACAATATTACATAGGGTACTTGGTATCAGAGTATGACATGGATGTTTAATATTGTGGGAGACTGGTGCCTAAACTAAGCTTTATGCTTGTTTCAGGACACCAGAAGCCCAATTCTCGTAATTAATTTATAATATGACTGAAAGTTGACCGAACTGAGATTATATTAAGAATTGACAAAAAGTCATGTATTCTACTCCTCTTAAAGTTCAGTCCGATTCCAGTATGATTTGGATTCAATCTTCTTACAAACTCATTTCAATCACATTTTTGACGTTTGTGTATAGACGAGAGTGTAAATTTTATTATCTGTGTCAGTTCAAAATGTTAGCAGAATACCGATTTGCCTTTTATTCAACTTTCGATCTCATTACAATATAATTTCACGTTTGACGTTGTTTGTTAGGGTACGAGAATACCATTTGTGACATTTATGAAATTGATAGTAGATCGGAATGAGATCCGAACTATATTTTGAACATTTTTAATTACGAGAATTGGGCCTCAGGTCTCCACTCTTATTTAATATACATTTACCTTTTATGTATTTGTACACTGACAACATTGGATTAAAATATGGTACTAACATGATTGGTGACTCGAACTTTGTATGTTGTAATTAAGTTGTGTTAATATGGTTAGTATAGTAGAGAGTGTGGGGGTGTGTGGAAATGCTCAAAGATGAATGCGTTCCCTTTACTCTGTTAAAATATCTGTCTACATTTTTTTATATGTGGAAGCTTTTCATTAGCAACTTATTTTACATATTGTACTGTACTTGATAAAAAAAAATTGTCTGTAAGCTTTCCAAAAAATAAATAAATAAGTACATGTTCCAACGGCCAAATGCGCAATGGTATAAACGTTTAATTGTAAAATAGTGCATGTGGCAGGTAATTTGTATGATTCAGCTTTTTACAAAATAGTCAAATTGTAGAATCCTTCGCAATAAAACGCCCAGCGGCTTTTCAAACGTTTACAAAATGCCGCGGCACATTGAAGTATTGGTCGTAGTTACAAGATTAGGGCACCCCGAACATATCGGTTAGGTGATAAGAACTGTGAACCGAGCGAGCGCTCGATCCAAGATGGTCACAGTTTAATAATAATAGTTAACTTTAAACATCTTAAGTTTTGGTTATTGATGTACCTATGCTTTTAACTAGAAATTCTAATTAGGGTGTGTGAGATATTGCGTTAATTAATTACACGTTGAATAAAGCCTACTCTTAAAGGTTAAAGCTATCGGAAATTCTTACTCTTTCTTCCCTTAGAAGGTTCGAAGAACATGACGACACTGTCAGCCCTCTTCCTGTCGCTAGCGCGGTCGCTGCTCTCGTCATCATCAGTTCGCGGCTTGTTGGGCAGCGAGCACGTAGTTATGGATGTCAGGCCGGGGATGTTGTCTATCGAAGCGTTCCTGAACAGCGCCCGCGCATCGTCTTCCCGCAACACTGTTACCATGGAAATATTGAATAAGTAACAATTAAATATATTGCCTCATTGGTGTAGTGGTCGCAAGCGCGACAGCCGAGTGTGAGGTCCTGGGTTCCATTCCCGCATCAGGTTAAGTGTTGTTTTTCTGTATGAAAATTCTCAGTAGCAGCTACTACACTAAATTTAAAAACACATACTAATATTATTCGATGGTCATAAGCGAGTACAGACTTGTAAACACATAACAGATATTATTGTACCCAAGATGGCGGCCATGAAAATTTTCAAGATTTGTATCATGATCATTTTTTTAGGGATTCCTGGTCACACCATACGGAAAATGAGGTCTGTCCTCAAAACCAAGATGGCGGCCATTAAATTATTAAATATTATTCCAATGCATACATCACGCACAAAAGTGTGAAGGTCAACTTACGCCCAGAATTGGCATGGATTCGCTCTAAACTGGCATCTTGATTTGGCGATTTCTGTAATTGGAAAACAATCAATGTCAATATGAATAATTATGAGAACCTATGAAAAGGTTGTATAACAGACTAGTGGCTATGAAGCAACCTGCAGATCGATCGTACCATAACGATAAGCAACCTCACCGAGGTTAAGCGTTGGATGGGTGACCGTTGACTTGGAGCCGAAAACCTGACAGCAGTAGGCAACATGGATATTAAACTTTTCAGATATTAGCTGATAGTTACTCCGATAAGACATCAAATCCAAAATAAATAATGATAATGTCGGTGTCGGCGACGACTATATCGACCGATATTGTTACTGGTGACGTGTCGGTGTCTGTACGTATAAGGAACAATGTTATAATACTCACTTTCTGTCCAGACTCCATAGACTCATAGGACGCGAACGCGCCGAACAAACGTCGTCTGATGTCACTCGCCGAAATGTCATTCTATAAAGTATTAATTTTTTTTTTATGCTATCTGTCTATATTAATGATCAAATGTGTCAATTATTACTGGTTAAATCCTACACAAGTGTTATATGTAGTGAATCAGAGGAAAAATTATATACTGAAACGTGCAGGAGTAGCGACCACCATAGAAACGGGTTTTGTCTACGGAAGAATAGACAAAATGACTGATTGTAGGAGTCCTTGTACTCTTCGGTAAGATTTGGTAGAATAACTACATCACTAACTACTTCCCCGTTGCTATGGAAACAATATTTTGTCTTTGTCAACGTATAAAAGCGAGTCTAGATGTCGAGATGGATAGAAAGAGCTTTATCTATTCTTGGAAGAACGGAAAATGGTCATACTAAGGCCGCCGTCTGTTCGATTTTGTTCGCTACCCCTGGGCACTAGCGGTATATTAAGCGGCGGACTTTTGGTCCGCCGTGTGCGCCGTTGCATAGGATTCCATAAGCTCTATCGTCACGGCAAAACGTCCTTCATCTGCTCAGCACCTTAATTAGCAGTCCCAAGCTACAACTTTCATGCCAAAGTATAGCTTGTGATTGGTATCTGCCTGACAATAAAACTCCTAGTACGAGTACTCACTTGGTCCACATCTTGTAGCTCAAGCAGCGTGGAGTGGGGGTGTGTGTGCACGCGCAGCTTGATGGTGACGCCGCCGAAGAACTGCAGCAAGTGCTCCCCGTCGGCCGCCGCCACGGGCGAGCACCACTCTAGCTCCGTCTCATCTGCACGTAGGAGGCGAGGGACGATATTATGTATACAATATAATAGATTTTTATTTGTCTTTCAAAATCAATAGGTAGCAAGGGCATATATATACATAATACAAGAAGGTAAAAGACGGTCTTGGATTCAGCATAGTAGTTGGCAACGCGAGGCATGCTCAACTGCTGATTGTCCGAGCCAGTCATGCGTTGAATAGAACATAGTTTTTATAGTATAAGATAGGTATATCAATGTATACAAATGCCGTAATATAATGTAAAAAACAAATATGCCCCAAATTCTATCGAGTCCTAAAAACCAATGATTGTTTCATTAATAACCATTAGTGACAATGTGATGTATGTTAAGGCATTGTCATGTACGAGACCAAAACTTGGTTTCGCCTCATGATTTTTTTCGTGTCGAGAGCTATCGCATGGAAAGCGCTCATGCCGTAGTGGAAAGATCAGCTAGTGAGCATTGGTGGTATCGAGGTTAACAGCCTAGGGTGCGCTAGACGATCTCATTGAATGGAATAGAATAGAAATACCCATAATTGTACATCAGAAGCCCAATTCTCGTAATTAATTTATAATATGACCGAACTGAGATTATATTATGAATTGACAAAAAGTCATGTATTCTACTCCTCTTAAAGTTCAGTCCGATTCCAGTATGATTTGGATTCAATCTTCTTACAAACTCATTTCAATCTCATTTTTGACGTTTGTGTATAGACGAGAGTGTCAATTTTATTATATGTGTCAGTTCAAAATGTTAGCCAAGAATATTAGGTTCTTGATGTTAGCAGAATACCGATTTTCCTTTTATTCAACTTTCGATCTCATTACAATATAATGTCACGTTTGACGTTGTTTGTTAGGGTAGGAGAATACCATTTGTGACATTTATGACATTGGTAGTAGATCGGAATGAGATCCGAACTATATTTTGAACATTCTTAATTACGAGAATTGGGCCTCAGATAAAAAGGAGCAATGAGCATAATAGTTACAATATTTAATTAACGTTTACAATTGAAGTGAACTTAAATATTATGTCGTGATTGTAATGTATCTATATTATCTTATATTAGCTAACTAGCCACTATTTTGAATAGTATGAATTATCAACGGTTATGACGTGTAATGGAAATTACCAATAAATTGATTTATGATTTATTCATGTATCAGTCATAGAGGCTCTTTTCTTGCATTCGACTCATGGTTAGATCGATTCGAATGCAGGGAGGTGTGACTTATTTTTGATTATATTTATGTACACATGGCTACATTTCCAGTATAAGCTGACCTCGCATTGAAGAAGTCAGGTTATACTGAAAATGTATAGCTTGATATGTAGCCATGCGTACATCACCATCACCAAAACCTATATCCTATAACCAACAGTGTGAAGACTTATGCAAAATATGTGGTGGATTAATTTGAAAGGGGAGGCTCGTGTCGGCCGTGGGAATGAATAGGATGTTGGCAATAAATGGTTGAGCAGTACCTCTGCCTCTGGCGAAGGTGATGAAGGGCATGGTGGTGTTGGGCGCGGCGAGCGGCGGCGGCGACAGCGGCGGGAAGCGCGAGCAGTGCGACGGCGTGGAGTAGTGGATGGCGGTGTCGGGCGGCACCATGCAGCACCAGCGCGCGCCCGCGCATTCCTGTATTGCCTGTAATATTACACGTTTATTATGACGACAACTATTAATATTCTCAATGCAATCCATAATGTACACAGTCATAGGTGGTAAGTATAAAATATAGAAACAACTATGGACCCTGTCGGGCACAGCAAAAATTTAAATAAGTAGGAGAGAGGAGGAGGAGCGCTTTAATAATTTTCCATAATATGAAAATGGTTTCTATTTTGGCATGCAAATTATTTAAAAAAGTAAATATATGATCACTTATCATCTATAGGTATTATTTATTTATTCTTTCTTATTATTAGTTAAGCTCGCCTTTGTGCATTATTAAGAATATTTATTTTTATGAAATATGGTTATATAAGTGTTACATCTATATTGTGATTTGTACAGCATATCTCGCCGTATAAACGGCATCCAAAACTGATTTACCTGATTACTAATTAGGTAATAAGACTTGACTAAAATGTAAAATAGAAAATCATAAAGTTTACTTACGAAATAAGATATTGACAAAAATATTTTTATTTAAACTGTGTCTTTGTGTACAGGTAAAGAATAAACGTATAAAAAACCTAAAAATTAAACCAAAAGGAACCCAATAGTGTAAGATCTTTACTAATAACGACGTATGTACCCTCTGTAAAATGAATATACGTATAAGCAGATATTATATACAAATAGAGGATAGGTTTTCTAACCATATCCAGCCAGACTACCCTAGAAATAAACCTTATTATCTTGATGAAAGTTCCGTGTTAGAGTTGTCACATTTTTGTTGACGCATACCTACAAATTTCTACGTGATAATGCTTATTTTCCGAATTGTTCTACATAAATGAATTCTTTCGTTTTAATGGAATTATGTCTACGACACTTGATCCACTATATTGGAGTTCTTTTGCTGAGCCCAAGATAGTGAGTACCCGAGCTGTTTTACTCTATTGGAACACCTTAGCTGTTTCAATGTATCTGTCAGTGACAGTAGTAGTTTATGTATTTGTATAATAAAAACTGCTGATAAAAATAGCTGGTACCTGCTGGCCGCAAATAGCTCAAGATAGAGAAACATGCAATTCTTTAGAGGAGGCCTTCACCTTCACTTGAGGAGGGATTCATGCAAACAAACTTCTATATTACCTATATTTAAACATTTTCTAAAATAAGTGAAATACGTGTAAATAACATCATTATTTTTTTTCTTTTCTTTAAACTATGTATTCGTATGTATCCTACTTTTGCATGAAATAAAAGGTTTTTTATTTTATTTCATTTATTTATAATAAAAACGTTAGAATGTTGTAGCTACCTCTGTGTGCACCGAGGTGGATTCGTCGGTCATGTGCACCGGCTGCGCGACCGTGAGCGTCATGCGCGTGTGGTTGTGCACCACGAACTGCGGGCACGGGTCGCGCGCGACCAGTACCAGCCAGCGGTTGTCGTGCTTTATCTGCGTCACCACGATCGGGATCTGTCGTGTATACAAACTTGTTTGTACATAATAAGCAAAAAGTTCAGATATATAGTCTTTTGTCTGTACTTGTAACTCATTAATAAAATGGTTGTAATGAAGACACGTTGTTATAATTTTTTTACTTTCCTGGGTCACCTATGACCTTCAACAGGATCTGAGGACAGAATATACTTAAATTACATTATAGCCCATATTTATGAAAAAGAACATAGTAAGCTTGGACCTACAGTGGAAAAAAATTCAACCAACCGACCAATCAAATCATCGCATCCTTCACTTTTCACTTGCGTGAAAGTCAAGAAATGTGTCTCCTTTCATCTTTTTTTTAAACGTCGCCCCTCACTACGATTTCTCCTGTATCGAGTGTACAGCTTACAAACATACATGTCACATGTACACACAACTAGACCCGAAACAACTATCTGTAGATCATACAAATATTTGTTCGAATATACGAGTACTAACAGATTTCTTATTTGCATCAACAAGCGCCACGGCGCGCCTCACAGGCGGCTCCCCGAGCCGGATGGGCACGGGCAGGCGCATCACCGAGCTCGGCATCGAGGGCAGCGACAGGCACAGGTACGTGCGCAGTTCCAGCGGGTCGCCGCCCCGCCAGCGCCCGCGCAGCCAGAAACGACAGAGAGATGTGCCGTGGATACTGTAACAGAAAATTATTATAATATACATTGACCTACTACTTCTAGAACAAACTTCATGAAAATGTGTCCCGAGTCGACCTATATAATATGTCAAAAACCGCCGACTCCAACTAGAAAAAGAGCTGTAACTTTTGAACTGCAGAACAGACTTTCATAAAACATAGCTAAGAAGATTCCCGATTAAACTAGCTTTCAATTAAAAAAACTGCATTGGAATCGGTCGATCCGTTTTGGAGCTACGATGCCACAGACCGACACACAGATAAAACTTATAACACCCCTCTTTTGAGTGGAGGGTTAAAAAACAGTGGATGTGCATGACACATAATGATATGGTTATAATGGAATCATTGAGACCTCTACTATAACACTGACCTCCCGTCTTTAGTGGGTGGAACCACTTTGAAGGTCTTCGGGCGCAGCGCGGTCTCTTCCTCCAAGTCGCTGGGAACCGCGATTGCTGATACCTGCCATAGATTAGCAATTATTAGAAAGCAGAAGACTTTGAAACATATCGACGCTTCGGATTACAAAGGGCGTACACATGACATGTCCTTTACGCCCTACAATTCAACATTGTTGGCGAAAATGACTTTTAGTGGAACCATACTCAGTTTTATTCGCTCTTTCGATCCGTCTTATCTACGTTGCGATATTAGCTAAACAACGTCATGTGACCTACATTTTTTGTTCTAAAATATGAATTTTCAAATAAATAATATAGGACACACGGCTAATATAAAAACAATATTATACAGGGGTCTACCGCGTAACTAAAATGGTAATGAACATCGACGCTGGTTATAAACTGCAATACGATCGATGTTCATTAGCATTTTAGTTAAGTGGTAGACCCGTAGGTGTACAAGAAAAACATTACAAATGAAAAGGCCGTTAGGTATTGATGATAAAACCTAAACACGTTAGCAATTACGACCCATGATTAATTTAAATTCTAGAAAGATCGGGTCGTAAAGGAATACCAATTCATTTCTTTGGGCGTAAGAGACATCTACTTTGAATCTATTGTACCGAAACTTGAACGGGCATCACTAAAATATAGACCGTGACATTTTCAGAAACTTCTTACTAGTCGAAATCCTTATAGCTCATATAGCAAAAAAGTTATATTCAAAAAACCTTTAATATTTTCGTTTTTTTACTTCTCCTGAAATACGTGTTTTTTCCTTTACTCGCCCCCTATATACACATATGATTCTGCATAACCCTTCGGGAATTAAGGCGCAATGTTTTCTAGTCGGTATACTAAATTGATTATCATACCAGCACGTCGGTGTCGAGCCTGTTAATGAGCACGTACGTGGACGTCACGCCGAGGATGTTGATCTCTTCCTTGATCTCGTAATACAGCGTCAGGAGCGCCACCTGGATACATTCCAAACAATATTGATTTTCAGTTCAACTTGACTGTGGAGACAAAATAAATATTGTGATACACCCCGGAGCGGGCACGTGCGCACTTTCATTGTCCGTCAAGAAAAGGGCGCTATACATCGAAGCGTGCGTGAGACGAGGTTTATTTATTTTTAGCTTATAGTGCCCATAATAATAATTCTATTAATTAATATGTTATAATATTTATTTAAATAAAAAAAAATCTATATTTGTGTATTTCAAAAAAAAAATAAGAATTATTTTTAGTATAGAGATGACAGTGGTAAAAGCGGCGGCAGCGACACCATTACCGGCCGTCTAATTACGTATGATAAATATGACAGTTGCTGTCGCAAATAAACGTCCTATTCCGTATCCTCTTATGTAAACATCTATAAGCGAGAAAGGGAGCAATTGTTTGTTGGTAGCTATGGCTGTCAGATTTTTGTTAAGTATTCAAGGGGCGCGTCAGATAAGTTTGTGGCACTGTACCCTCTTAAAGTAGTTGACTATCTGGCCAAATTACAGCCAAATCAATAGAGAACTTTCTTTGATACCTCTTTTACAAACTTGCAACAGCTCTACTGTAAAAATATTTTTTTCCTTTACGTAGGACCTTTCGATATCAACTAAGAAAAAAATAAAGAAAACAGTTTTATTCTGGACTCGCCAGGAACAAAAAAATTTACAAAAGAACAAAAATAAAAAATTAAACATAAAAATAATAACAGAAGAAAAACAATAATTTAAAGCAACCTGGACGAGACCAAAAATAGCCCCCATCTCGGCATAATGCTGTGACATTTAGAAATAGAAAATGTCACAGCGCTGGTATTCTGATGGGATTCTGACGCGAACTGACCTTATGGTTGCACACTATGGAGAAGTTGGCGGAGTGTTCGAGGGCCACGTGGCCGGGCGGCAGCGCGCCGTAGCGGCCCGGCTCCTCCGAGGACACCTGGAGCTGGCAGCTCACGAACGTCTCGCGGCCCATCTCCACTGACATGAAAAATGGTTTCTGGAACATAGGATTTATGTCTCAATAGTCCTGCCATGTGTTATTTTCCCGGGATTGTCGGGGTTTCAAGGTTACAGTAATGCCAAATATCCTACCAAAAATACTGTTTTCGTCATTAAAAACACTTTTCGCCAGATCCACATCAGAAGCCTAATTCTCGTAATTAGTTTCCACTATGACTGAAAGTTGGCCGATCCCGAACTGAGATTATTTTATGAATTGACATAAAAATTGTATTCTACTCCTCTTAAAGTTCAGTCCGATTTCAGTATGATAAGAATTCAATCTTCTTACAGAATAATTTCAATCTCATTTTGACGTTTATGTATGGACGAGATCGAGAATATTGTTATCGCAAAACTTTATGAGCTGTCGGAATTTGAACGCGAGTGGCTGCGCAGTACGCTTATTATAGGTGCTAGAGGGAGAGAGAGAGAGAGAGAGTTCTGAGCTCAGTTCAGGGCTCATAAAGATTTGTGATTGCAATTTTATTATATGTGTCGGTTCAAAATGTTAGCACAATACTGATTTGGCTTCAATCAACTTTAAACTCATTACAATATAATTTCACGTTTGACGTTTTATTGTTAGTGTAGGAGACTATAATTTGTGACATTTATGATATTCATACTAGATCGCAACTATATTTTGAACATTTTAAATTACGAGAATTGGGCTTGTGAGTATAGTTCTCTAATTATAAAACTAACAAGCTGCAATAACATAAAATTCAGAATACCTTGAGTATACTCGAAGGTGGTGATATAGCAGTGCCGGGCTCGAGTTTACACAGCGGGGCGGCGTCGTGCGCTCGCAACGTGAGCGCTAGTGCTGTGGCGTTGCACAGTAGCGCCACGGGACACAGCTGGATCTCTAGGCAGCACCCACCACCCGCACGCACGGCTTGATAACGGACCTCAACAAGAAAGAACATTTTATTATTGCTATAACATACGGAATTCAAATAAACTACGACAACATTGCGCGCTCCTCCAAAATTCAAAACGTTTGAAAGTATTTACAAAGCGCCACCAACACTCACAACACATGTGTGCGCACTGAGACGGCCGTCAAACAAAAATAAATCCAAGGATTTGTTGCTCGGTAAGGATGTGAGTACACACATTGAAACAGTCATTTGGAGTCTAACATCATCATATCTAAGGACAACGGGCTCTGTTGGCGTCTTTTTAAAAGTTGCCGCGCACTTATTGTACTTGATCAAACAAAGAAAAGTTACTATGGAACGAAAAACTTACGTAAAGCTATGTAAACGTAAAAAACGAAGCACACTATCAATTATATCTGGAAATGCTTACTGCTTAAAGCTTGGCTGTAATAGTAAATTTTGTTCGTAAGTATACAGGGTGGCGCAATAATTTGGGGCATCAAGGATGACTAGGACTACCCTTTCTGTTAAAGTTAGAGAGTTCTGGTCTTAGGAAACCTTAGATGAATTTTGAAGATATTAAATAACCTATTATTAGTGTTTTTTTTAAGATTTTTGGAAAATTGAGCCTCTTAACATTTATTGTTTTCATTTGTTCTGTGAGGCGCGGTGCCTGCTAGTTCTTCGCAACAGCAGAACATGAAATTCTCCGAAATGGTTTTGAAGTAGTCTGGTTGCTACTCGATCATTCACCGCACAGTTTAAAACTAGGAGAGACGTAAAAGGAATAAATATGTTGTAACTCACAGTGACGTCACATCTTGGCTGCAACATTGCGGGCTGCCATTCTCCATGATAATGCTTGGCCACCACCGAGTACGGCCAATGCGTCAACGCATTGCGACCTGAGCGCTCCAACCTGCATCCGTACATTATTCAAGTTAACATTACAAGTAGAAACAATATTTTGGTCACAATCTGTATAATTGTGTTTTGGTTTTGTACGAAAAGAGAACCGTCGTGGCTATAAAGTGAGCTGCTTTTTTATTATGGGCATCTTGAATAATAAACTAAAAGATATGGTTAAAAGTACCAAAATGGAACAGTCGCGCTATTGTTTTACTTGCTAAACCAACAAAGTATAATTACCTTGTTGGTTTAGCAAGTAAAATCACTGAATTGTCAATTCTGGGAAACAAAAACCTGAATTCCATTCAATTCACTTACTGAATGTACTTATAACTTAAGTGATGTCCCAAAACCTGGGGCAAAAATTGTCCCAGAAAAAATGTTGTCATAAAGAAGTCTCCACTTTTTGTCTCTGTGCTTCGAGGTTTAGGTGAATTAGCACCACCTATTCCGTTCACTGCTTATGTTACGTTAAAGCGGCCGAATATTGTATATAAACGACAGTAACTAACTGACCACCGCAAGATCTGCTTGATGACGTCTTCGATATGACCGACGGGCGTGCGTTTGTCGAACACGGACGTGTCCGTCACACCGTAGTGTAGCGGCACCGCCTCCCGCGTCACCGGGCATTCTATGTCCCTGTGGATATAATATTGGTAATATAGATGTACGCGCCCCTCACTAGGGCGAGCCGGGGGGAAGAGATACGAGGGACGAAGGACGCCAACGACGCGAGCGCCGCGCGCCGCCCGCGCCGAGCGACACTCTGCAAACTACATCCGACCGCGCATAACGCTTCTCTCTTAAAATTATAACAAGGTTTTTTTTTTATAATTACTTATGTAACTTACTTGCATCACAATTTTACTTTATTAGTTGTTTAATTCATAAACAATAGAAATTAAAGATAAATTTCTATGAAAATTAAGCCAAAAATATTTATACCACGTCGCAGATAGGAACATTGAATTTTGGTAAATTCCTAGTGATTTTAAATCTAACCTATTGTTATGCCTTTAGAAGTTCATTTATAATCGGATTAGGTTTTCTGACAGCGACATGTTGACGGCAGAAATATCTGTGAACTTACGTGCATTGTGAGTTTAGTTAGTTTAGTTATGGATATAATAAATACTTGATTGTTTTGCCAGAGCTCGCTTCACAAATATTATCGCCGTTAAAAGATTAGTGTTACGTTTTTATGCTAAACTTACTCATTGTTAGTAGATGTAGTAATGCTATAAAAAAAGTATTAAGATCTGTTAATGGTTTGAAACGCAACATAAAGGACACAATTTTTTAGTTTATACATAATTATAGGTATATATTTTTACGGGGAAAACGAGCTTGCGTTTCACCTGATCATTCTTAAATGCTGCAATGGCCGGGTGGAACTTTTATACATTGAACTTAATTAACGCATGAAATCATACACTCCAATTAGGATGTTAAGTTAAAAGCATAATACAATCATTCAAACTTAAGAATTTTAAACTTATTAATTTTACGTGAATAGTGTTGAGTTTAGCATTATTTAAAATTGAATGTTATTTCTTTTAAATAAGATTTCATTTTCTATGGCTCAATTGACCGTCAATTTGGCATAATTCATAATTTTTGAAAAAAATTAAAGCCTATTTTAAAAATAACTGAAATCTATTCAATACCTAGTCAATTTATGAACAAACTAATTTCAAGACTTGCGTTTATAGTGTTACATGTTGTATAAGTATACTAAAACACAGCAAATACACAAGCGCGGGTCCACCTACAAATGGGCCTGCGTGTAGTATTGCAAAACTTTATGACCTCTCGAAAGTTGAACGCGAGTGGCTGCGCAGTACGCTTATTATAGGTGCTAGAGGGAGATAGGGAGTTCAGAGTTCAGTTCAGGGCTCAAAGGTTTGTGCGTACTATACGTAGATCCAAGGTCACACACGTACTTGTACTGGAAGGACAGGCTGTGCCTGGCGGCGGTGGTGCCCGGCGCCATGAGGTGCGTGCTGACGCCGCGGCCCGGCGCCGTCTGCAGCCGCGGAGGAGGCCGCAGCTGCATCGGCGTCAGGTCCTCCGACGTGACGGTCGTTGACTCTGTCACTATAAGTACCTGGAATTAAGGTATTGCTTTTTGTAGTTGTAAAGACGGTCACATAGACCGGTCTCGCTCGCAATCGCTTTTGCTTAACTTGCATGTATTTTTTATTTTATCGTAATTATGCTTAAATAAACATAATATTTAAACTAAATTAAAATATGCACGAATAATTAAAACATCACAAATAAAAATATTGACTTTCGAATGTTCACGCCAAAACGCAAAATCACGTGACGTGACGTCATCGCATTGCTCGTTGATGGTATTTAAAATAACATTCCGTTGTACGTAATTTATAATAAAGATAATTTGTAAAAATGGAATAGTTTTTGAATAAATCTTTCATTAAAGTACTTTTCATAACTTTTATCACTTATTGATTTTTTACATAATCTCTTATTATAATTTAGATGCAAGTTCCCTATTGCTTACATTTTGACAATACAAAGTAGGTCATTGTTGGATTGACAAAAATGATTCTGATAGCGGGAGCGCACGTCTATTCATCAACACGACACTACGGACAACCGAACCTGTTTGTGTTCAACCTCTCTAGGAGTCTGTGTTACTGAACATTTGTATTCCCTAAAGGAGACAGAGAACCATGTGCTACCCATTCTCTTGATAAAATCTAGATCATTTGGAGACATAACGGAGATAAATTATATAATTCGTATTTGTAACCACTGCAAAAACGAAATAGTAGTAGAAATTTTCCTATAAAACTAAATCGGGTCACAGATAGCAAAAATGGTAGAGCTTCTATGGCCCACTGGATTACTGGGTTATAGAGGATAGTTACTTACATCAGTGTCGAGCGGCAGGTGGGAGTGTAGCACGTACAGCGGCCATATTGTCGCGAGGATGCGTCCGTCGGAGCGCGCGCGCACTACGCGGCACCACACCGACACGTATTGGACCTCACCCTCACCTGGCACTGAACATCAACAAAACAAACATTTACATAATCTTTTTATTTCCCTGTTTGGAAGACATATTTCTATATGTGCTGGGTTAAAGTGGATAGAACCCAAGATAAGATGGAGAGAGAAGCTGTGGGTGAATCTAGCGAGTGTCTTTAAGTAGCAAAGAAACAAGCAAATGAATATTTTTATTCGAGTCATTGACTTTGTGGAGGTGAGATATTTGTATCAGTTATACAGCGTGCCACAGATGTTATCACATTAAATGGAACCACGTATTTAGTGTCAGGTTCCGTGATCGAATACAAAAAACAATCAAATCCAATCAGTAGTTTAGCCACAGGAACTAATACGCATAGTATTATAATATATAATAGTGCAATAAATTAGTACCTAACAATTAATAAAATATGATACCTGTAACAAATAATATTAATTCTAAAATAATAGTTACACATTTAATAAAATGATCTATTAACAATTATCCTATAATAATTAGACATTAAAACTTAAGCGCTCTTCCTCTCTTCTACTTAACTGTGCTGTGCCCGACAGGGTCCATAATTGTTACCATATACTTAAGCCTATCACCTGCTTGTACTATTACTTATGGATACACAAATATTATAATATAAATAAATATATTATCTGTGACCGAGAGGAATGATAGCAGAGGGAAATTTATAGCAAAAAAGACTTGCGTAAAAATTGCCGATTGTTTGAGTACGGCTTCAGAACATAATACCAAATACGTGATTTCATTTAATGTGATAAAATCTGCGGCATCCTGTATAACAAAAAATACCGTACTCTGATGGTACTCTTACCTTTGACCAACCAAGGAACATTCTCCTTCGGACATTCTTTCAGCGGGATGTCGCCGGACCAACCGGATTCTTTAGAGCAGAACTTGATCCTGCAATATTACATTTACATTGATATTGCGATAGCTAAGAACTTATATAAATATTATAGTTAAAAAAAAAAACGCTTTTGTCATCCAAACTAAACGTGTATGCAAAATTTCAGCTCAATCGGAAACCGGGAAGTGGGTCAAATTTAACTTCCAAGGTTTTTTTACATAGTTACAGGTGAAGCTAATAAAAGCGTTTTAAAAAAGACGGTTAGCTTATTCACTCATAGCACAAACGTAGCGCTACAATGTTGCTACTTCACGTCAGTGTTCTGCGCAAGCATCGTACTTCCCCGCTCGAGGCAGCCTATTTACGAGCTGTAGTCAAATACTGGCTAGGCTCAGCCACGTAAATAATAATAAAAAAATCGAGAATAACAGCCGTGTCGCTATACATACTTTAGCACCATCTCGCACTCCACGCCGCACACGACGCTTCGGCCCACCGTCTCGGCTGCAAGCTCGCCCGAACACACCGTGCGCCATATCTTTGAGTCCGGGCAGTTGGCGCGCACCTAATATATGACATTGTTATTGGAGCAAATGATGGTTCGATGATGATAGGCAGATGATAGGGACGAACTGGTATGTCCAGTGGTCAGCGATCCCCATGTACACCTACAACACTGAAGAAGTCGCTAATGCATTAAGTTCCCTTCGTTGTGGTCGAGCTTGGCGATGCTGAGTGCTGACGCATCCGTCTTGCTCGTGTACGGGTGCCGTCTGTCGGAACTGGGTCAGAATGTAACTGCCAAGGCAATCTTATTCAGAGGCAAATCATTATTATCCTATTCTTATTTTTATTCACATTAAATTACATTATCCTCGCAGCTCTTACCACAAGATTGTAATCTATTATTTTAAAAGACTTTACATGGAGTTTCTTGTCGGTTCTTCTCCATAGGACCTACTATTTGGAACCGCGCACCTAGAGTCTCGACATTTCATAAGTACCTGTACCTGGTTTATATGAAATAAAGATATATTCTATTCTATTCATTGCCTATCATTTGTGCCCTCCACGCTTCCGAGGTTGTAGTGTTTCCAGCACTCGGCTCTCCCACCACGCAAGTAATGCAGCATAAAGACATTACTATTGTAGGCTAGTATTTTGTGGAAGCCTGATAACTTCCCGGTCGAGCCAGCCAGTTTATAAGCTATGTAGTCTGCCTACTGATATACCTATCTAAATAAAATTGAAGTGTCTGTTTGTAATGTCAAAATAACAGCTTTTATCTAAATGCATATGAAAGTATATACGGTAATAATAACAAATAAAAACTATTTTTGTAAAATTTCTCTGTCTTTCTGTCTGTTTGTTCTGGCTTATCTCCGAAACGGCTTTTGCTCCGGTTTTGACGGGACTTTCACTGGCAGATAGCTGGTTTTATAAGGAGTATCTAAGGCTACTTATTTTTATTTTTGTTAAATTCCACACAGACTTTGTCACGGGCATAGCTAGCACAATTATACATTTCTAATCCTTATAAGAATGTGTGAACGTGTGTGTCACTGACAATTTCAGTTATATTTGTTAAAAGCTGAAATTACATGGTTCAATTTCGGTTCAATATTGCTTTCAATTAGATTGCTTCAATGGCATTGACACATCTAAATAAATTTCAATGCGATTACGCAATCTCATTGATAGGTTAAATTCACAGAACACTTTCAATTTCATACTAACAATGTGCAATGTTCAATGCTTTTCAATGGAATTGTTTCAATTTGGTTGATCTGTGTAATACGTTAACGGCAGATATAATATATCGTGTCGTTGTTGGATAGTATGTACACGTCAAATTTCCACTGACCTTGTACAGTAAGTTGTAGCGCATCATGTTGGCGAGCACCAGTCTCCCGGACAGGTGCATGTACCTGGTGGCCCCAGACTCCTCGACCTTCACGTGAAGGTACACCCCTGTCGTCGGGTACGTCTTGTTGTTGTCATGAAGCTCCGCGGATTCGAGCCTCAGCCGAGTATTGCACGCCATAAATGGTATACCTGGATCAAAAGAATGCTAGTGACAAAGATACCACGGAGTTTAGGGAAATAACAAACGCAGGACAATACAGGATATTTTGTTATATAGTGCGCATAATTTGTAGAGTAATTCAGTTTCTGTTCCTAAATGCAACCGCAGTATTGGGATACACTTTAAAACAAAACGAAAATTCGACTTAGTATGGGGGACACGCATTAATTACTAGCGCAAGCCATACAAAATCAAATTTATATTTTGTTTTGGAGTGAATTTTAGTACTGTGGTAGCATTTGGGAACGGACACTGAATCATTCTGCAATTTTTTTTACCGATCATGAAGATGGGAGTCCTAACTTCATGATAGATATATTTTTCTTACAAGGAAGCAGAAGTTTATTCTCTCATGATCATATTGAAGTTTATTACCAGAGTCGATGTTCATTACCATTTTAGTTACGCGGCAGACCCCCCGCTTAGAGTGCACCGCGCACGCAAGGCGTATACATAGTATAATATAAAGTCACCCGCCGCGTCTGTCCGTTTGTCCACTAACTACATCTTAACTAAACAACGGATTTAGATGCAGTTTTTTCCATAATTTTGAGCAAGTCTTCCGAAAGTTTTATATGTATAATACTCTCGTATTCAATGTAAGGATTGTTTTTATTTTAGTTACTTACTAGCAGACCAGTGCCAGTCAGTTGTCGGCCCGGCTAATGCGACTCGCAATTTCTTTGGCGCCGTTGGATTGCGCCACCTGTGACAAACAGTTATGTAACACTAATAATAAAATATAATTGTTTATAATTGTTAATAAAGGTACTTACTTAAGTGTCTACAGTGCATTTTAGGGGGCTTAGAAATTTAGTTTCTGCTAGTAGACGGCTCGAACTGGTTGGTGGGGGCAGCTAAAATGCATGCTATCTCACCCAACAACGTGTGAGAAAGGGATAGACACAGTAATGCATAGCAATAATAATGATCTGTATCAAAATTTATATCTAATTCTTTTATACGAGATTTATATCGAAAAGAAGCGAGAAAAATTCATGAACATCTACTAAATGTATCTATTCAAAATAAAGTTATTTGAATTTTTGAATAAATACTGCCTGCATCGAACTATTTTACATTTTTCATATTCCATAAGTTATTTATTTACGCCCAAAGGTGCGATAAAATTTGTATTGAAATACGGAAGTTTAGAGGCTCGTAACTTTCAAATCAACATATTTTTTACTATTCTATTATCGTACAAGCTTATAGATAATAATGGGACAAATTGATATCATTCTTAGTTTTGGACGTACAACATCAAACAGTGAACTAATCACCATACTACGTTTGCATGGAAGAATTACTGACTAGTGTAATATTAAGGTCACTTTCGCCATCGCTAAAATTAATATTGTTCTAATGTCAACAGGGGGCTACTACGCACGCTTATAGTAGGGCAGAAACTGAACTGCCCAGACCTTTCCAGTATAAGGTGACCTTTTATTGTACGAAAAGCCTATACAGTGCGAGGTCAGCTAATACTGGAAATGTCTGGGCAGTTCAATTTCTTCCCTGGGGATCTAAAAAGGCCGCATGAATCATGATATATTTAATATTACTTAATATTTAATATTACGCGTAAGGCTCATATTTAGTAATCATCTGTTTGACAGTTACCATGGAGATTCGTAGCTGGTTCAGGCCCCCAGATTAGTGATTCACGGCTATTCGTAAAGCAACACAACACTCACCTATACGCCAGCCTCGCGCCGGGACCGAGCGGCACCACCTCGTCGGTGCCCTCCTGCCCCACTCGCAGCGCGGAGCCGCAGCTGTTGTGTATCCACAGAGACACTCGGCCCTCTAAAGCCACGGCGGTCGCCGCTGCTACGTCACGCTTGCTGCTTTTCTTCGTGTCTTCTTCCGACTCTAACTCGATGCTTGACGTCGACTCGTGGTCGATCTGTCAATAGTAATAGGAAACAATAAGGAACATTACTTTGGCTGCACGACGATTTGACTCTGGTTTTTTGTTGTGATATTATTGTTTGAGAAGTAAATTTTATTCCATACAAAATAATCAACGTGGTGATTAATAATCTGACGATTATTTACATGTATACACTATTATGCGAGCGCACAGACTGTATTCCACGTGTGTGTTTTCTCGTGTCCTAGGACAAGCTGTTTCTACAAAATTTAAATATTTGTGTTGCCAATTATGCTATTGCATTACTTGCTCATTTGCAAAAAGGAAAAAAATAAATATTGCGCGCGCGGAAAACGCCGTCTACGCCCAATGCGCGTATTCGCGAAATGTGGATACGAAACACTTGTGCGCAAAAATGAGAAGGAAACAATACAGTATGGGCGTAGCCATAATTGTGCATGATTTTGTCATACGATGATTTTGTTCACAATTCAACTTACAACTAGTGTTGCCCAAAATTGTATTTTCGCCAGACCAAGACCACATTTGTGCAACACAGCTTACAAGCCACTGACCTGGTCGAACGCGCCGCTCCAGTCGGCGCCGAGCGTCTGCAAGGTCCTGAGCCTCGGCACCTGTAGTGCCACGTGGATGCCGGAGGTGGCGATGCGCGTGCGGGTCCCCACCCGCGTCAGTTTGCTGCAAGATACGCCGCCCTGCAGGCGAAACCCTTCCACTAACTGCTCCATAGTGCCCGTCGCACTGTCTACAATGTCGCAGCTAAGAAAAATACGGAATGTTTTAATCGTTTCAAATATTGACCTACTAATACAATGGACGGCGGGTCTAGAACATAATTCACGAAAAAATTGTCCCGAATAAACCTATATAAGCGTAGGTACATTGGAAGAAATATAAAAATCATTAACATCCTAATTCAAACCGTATCGTCATTAGTAAACAGCTTAATTTTACATGCGATAATTTATCAGCCTATTCAACTTTTTCACAATACAGTACAGCATTTTTGACGTGTATTCTGTCGGTTGACAAAACAAAAAATGGCGCGCGATTGGAACTCTTTTTTGTTTTGGAACTCTTTTTTGTTTTGGAACTCTTTTGGCTCGGATACTTAAGCGCGGACCCAATGTCCATGTATTAGTAGGTCAATGGTTTCAAATGATTGAATAGGTACTACAGTAGTGATAATCTCAATAAGCGACAACAGCTCAACAGTATTCGGTATTTTCGGTATCAGCAGACCCAAAAACCATAACAATGATACTCAAACCGCACCGATTGTCCTGTTCCACAATGTACTCACGACATATTGGTATCCACAATGACCAGGAATCCAGCGGGCGAGCCCACGTTCGCGTGAGTGACGGTGTTGGTAGCGGTCACACTGAGCACACGGTGGGAGCGCATCAGCGGCTTGGACACGTAGTAGCCCTCCAGGAATGTCACTTGACTGAAACATTAGCAATACTAGCTTAACCAGCATTTATTTGTAATACTGTTAAGTATTTGTAGTGTTTCGTAATAAGATGGTAAGTTACCTAGGTCAGACAAGATACGTGACTTGACTGTAACTCCCAAAACATTATTCCTACATAAAAATGCACAGAACATTTTATTATCTTAAATTTTTTAAGACCTGTTTTAAGTCATCTTTTGTCGTAGAACCACTTAGAAAACAGTCAAAATCATTTTTTTTGTTGACATTTCCCAAGATGCCAGCTGTTCCAGGGGCCGGGGGAGGAGGAAAACTTGCAGCTGTAATATTTGTTTCCCGATTTAAAGCAAACTTTACGTAGTTGAATCTCCCAGATGCCAGGCGGCATAAATATAGAACCTTATTATTTAGTCACGTTCGGGCGTCCGCCGGTATATCTCTATATCGACGGTTGAAAGGCTATATTTTGACCTAAGCGACAATTACTTATTTTCAAAACTCAAATTTTTAATCATTTTCGATATACGAAAAAAAAGTAGCTTAGTACAAATAGCCTTTCAACCGTCGATATTATGTAATTTCGTATGTCATAAATGTTTACTTTTTGTTGAAGACTCTTCGGTTACCACTTTACTTGCCCAGCATTGAGCTATAGGCAATTATACCTCTCTCGGTGAGACCTACAGGGCTGTTTCCCTCGGCAAAGGTAGCAACTTTTCAATATGGTAGATCTAACCTGTACACATTGGGCAGCGCATTGTGCACGTGCACCTGCAAATGCGCTATGCGTGTGGTGACTCTGGTGCGCGGGAGCAGCCTCGGCGCGAAGAACGAGTCCACGCGCAGCACGCCCGACAGCTGCTCTGCCGTCACGTTGTTCGTGGGCGCCAGGGTCGGCTGGTCTGATTGGTGGTCTAGTACCTATAGGCAGAGGTATCACACTAAAACAAACGCCGAAACCACACGTTGTTAATTGTTTTTATTAGAAGCAAATAGAACGTGTTTTTATTAGAAGAAATATAACTCACCAATGGATCGGACCGTGGTGTGAACTTTTTGATGTCGAACTCATACGGCAATGAGGTCGGTTCCGAATTGGAACACGCGCGGAATCGCCACATGACCGCAAACACCGCGTCTGTCAAGTAAACATTATTCAAAATTTCCGATAAGGTGGATGTAATAGTATGATGTGATAGTATGGATCAAAATATTACAATCACTTGCAAAAACTGTGAAAGAAAACGTCGAGAGGAAATCGGTTCACCTAAGAGAATGTGTGTATAGTCCGCAACAAGCACAAAGCCAGCGTGGTAGATTAAGGCTTAACCCTTCTAATTCTGAGAAGAAATCCGTGCAGCAGTGGGACAGTAATAGATTGGATTTATTAACCCTCAACAAAAAAGAGCGGTGTTATAAGTTTGTAGTCTGTATCTGTGTGTTTGTCTGTGGCATCGTAACTCCAAAACGGATAGTCCGATTACAGTGCAGTTTTTTTAATCGAAAGCTAGTTTAGTCGGGTATCATCTTAGCTATGTTCCGTGTAAATCTGTTCAGCCGTTCAAAAGTTACAGCTCTTTTTCTGGTTGGAGGCGGGGGATTTTGACGGTTAGCTTAAGTTATTATAAGGTCGAGTTACCTGGCGGAGGCACGTACAGATGTAGCTCACGCGGCTCTCCGACCGGTATCTTGAAGTACGTGTGCGGCTCCCACCTGTTCAGTATCACCGTGTACAGCTCCAACACGCAATCAATCTCCTCGTCCTATACATTTTCAGAATAACATTAGTATATAGTATTCGCAGTATGATTATCGCAAAACTTAAAAAGCGACCGCCTTCCAATTTGCCTTGTAGTAATCATTTTCTAAATAAACTTTTTTTTTTATTATTATTATTTAAATGCTGGTGACACCTCGTTACTAAGCATAAAACACTTTAACGCAGTACTGGGAGTCTAGAAAGGTCGCTTTTGCTGAATCATATATGATTAACATTACAAAAAATAAAAACAAAATGACGACTTAATCAGCAATCATTTGTTCAAGTTATGGAATTTCGTAGTTTTCGTGAATTGCTCAATGTCGACTTATAGACACCCTGAATATAGTCTAAAAATTTGTTCCTGGCTGGCCGTCCTGTCAGTGCAATATAGGCGTATCTATTGAGTTGTTATATCGATGGCTTAGAGCAGGGGTGGCCAACCAGATCAGACCCAAGATCTACTGTTTACTGACGAAATCCTGTGTGATCTACGAATTGTATACTCCTTGAAATTTTAAATGAATATGTATATTAAACTTATATGGATTTTGCCTTCCCGCGATCGACCGGTTGACCACCCCTGGCTTAGTCTTTTTTTTTTTTTTAGCTTGGTAAAATCATCAAATGAGTCCTCCCACCCCGGGCAGGGCGGGAGGGACTGTCAGACTTGTACTGACTAAAATCCACGGTGTTCCTTCGATAGCCCTTTACGTTCCGGGGTCACGGTAATGAGATAAGTCCCGCGACCTGGCTTAAAGTCTTGGAATAATACGTTAATGAGAACCTGTCCAGGCAAGGGAAACGCGACAACTCGTGTGATGGCCCTGGGGTGCGGGTAGCGCCACGATACGGCGTTACCATGCAGCATCACTTGATACGCCATCGGTAGCTGCCCACCGCTTAGGATCTTAAATGCCCCGCTTCTGTAACGAAAAAAGACAGACAATTACTTATATTGGTAATAATTATTATATTGAGTATTCATTAGTTCAAAACTAATTTCGGAACTGCTGTTTTAATTTAATAATTTCTAGATGTAAAATTGTATAATATGTGACGTCAAACTAGGGAGGGGTCTCACAAATGTGATCAACTGTGACAAGGACGGGGGAGGGGTCAAAAAGTCACGAAATGAGTGTGACGTACTTTGTGGATGACCGCTTAGGCGCAATCGCGATGCACTGAAAAGTGTGAAAGGAGCGAGTGAACCGGTAACCGACGAAGCTTATAGGTAGGTTGGTAGGTAGGTAGGTAGGTGGGCTTGTAGGTACTAATGTATCTACATATAATTGTGACTGTGGGTTCCCGTGTTTCTTTACGTACGAGTTTTTATTTCTGTCCTAGTTATGTATATTTTATATAGTTTTACTATTATTATTAATTTTAATTGTTGTTTTTTTTGTCTTATAAGTTATTTATTTTGATTAAACGTTAGATTTTTTTTAAATAATGTTAGTGTTGATGTAGTGTTAAATAAATAAATTTTTAATTGTTTTAATAGTTTTTATATTATTTTATTATTTCGGTGACGGTTACTTTGTGATGTCTAATAAACGTTTTTCTTCTTTTTTTTTTTTTCACGTCTTTGTTCCGTCTGGTAAGATATGTCCCACACACTTACCCACATAGCGAGCCATTTTTTTATAATTTACATTTACACATTACCTCAGGTCATCCGTGTAATACTGGTCGGTGACGTCGGGTTCAGACGCGGGCGACAGGCGGCGATCCAGGCTTAGCGGAGTCTGAACAGACACGCGATGCTTAGACTCCGTGTCTTCGCTGCTCGTTGGGACGGCCGGTTCCTGTGAGCAAGACAATCACTGTGTACATGTATAGTTAAGTGTGGTTTCGGAAATTCAATTGTTCAAAATTGATCATACGATGACGTACAACGGTACAACGTATGTTTTTGTTTTTTAATCATCCATTAATTATCAAACAGATATAAGCTTAGCCATGCTTTTTTAACTGGTAGGTATTACACATTTTACAATCAAGGTAATCTTTTATTAATTTTTCTTAATGATCCGTTTCGTGATCAAAACCAACCAACCTATATTTATCTTGATAATTATCAACTTCGAACCCTGATTTCTTGTGACTGTTGTGTTGTCCTATGTGGAATGAATGATTGTTCTTTGTTTCTTCTTTCTGTACTGAGTACTCACCGTTGGCTTGTCCATCAGGTCGTGGAGGGCTGCGCTGAGCCGGTAGCCGGCGGCCAGCTCGGGGGGCCGCAGGTCGAACGTGACGCGGTCGAGCTCGACGCCGACCGTCACGGACGGCTCGCGAGCCGCCGCGCCGCCCTCGGCGCGCCGCCATGCTTCCCAGTACGCCTCCATTTCCATACTACACACGTTATATTTATTTAATTAATAGTGCCACTAAGTACTAGTTAGTATGCAATTATCACATAGAAGAATTAAAACACGAGCGCTTGTAACAAACAAACACAACTCCGCACCCTGATGTATTGTATAATATGTTCTGGCGTCACGTACGCGACACCTGAGGGAGTGCGCACTGGTGGCACCGCATTTAAATGAATGAAAAATAATTTTATGAAATTAATAATTTAAGTTGTGAAGAGTGCTTTTATGAAAATATTATCCAAAAATTATACTATTTTACAAATTATCTTTATTATAAATTACATAAAACGGAACATTATTTCAAACACCATCTTCGAATTAAGACATTACTCCTTCGTGTTTCCTTGATAACCATATTGATACGCTATGAACGAGCGATGGAATGACGTCATGTCACGTGACTATGTTTTGGCGCAAACATTATAAAGTCATATTTTAATTAATCATGCATATATTTTACTTTTTTATTAGACTATTTTTGTTTTATCTTCAATATAAACTAAAAATATATTCAAGAGTCCTATTCCATACATAACACTGTAAGCAGCGCGATGTGACCCTACATGTATTAGTACATACATACCCCGCCATAAGTGGCTGCATCAACACGTGTCGCCTGTCCCCAGCGGGGCCCGCGGCGACCACCAGGGCGGTGATCAGTGAGCGAGCGTTCACGCGGTCGGGGCGCGCGCTCACAGACAGCTGCAGTGACGCACTGTCCCACCCCACGGTGCCCTCAGAGCCACACACGCCGATCTGACTCGTCTGGATTGTTATGCTCTCCATACCTTCATACACTGCGAACATTTATTAATTTATTTACACACATAATACACAACATAACAGTGTAACACCAAGGCGTTGTGTAGTTCAGATAGTCATCATACATAACACATTCATGATATTCCTATTTCAACCTATTGGTTAACTGGAAGCTGAATCGTTGTAACAAGATATAAATTCGATTTAAGGGCATCAGCTGATCTGCATTGAACTTGAGTGGTAACAGCGGCGCCTTGATTACGTAAGAAAAATCTGACAGCCACAGCAACCAACAAACAATGTATCCCTTTCTCGCTTATAGGCGTTTTCATGAGAGGATACGGAATAAGACGTTTATTTGTGACAGCAGCTGTCATATTTACCATACGAAATCAGGGGGCCGGTCTACCACGTAACGAAAATGGTAATGAATATAGAATCTAGTAATAAACTTCAATACGATCGTGAGAGATTAAACTTTGAGCTACTTTGTAATTTTTTTACTGATCATGAAGATGGGAGTCCTAACTTCATAATTGGTAATTTTTTTATAAGGTAGCTCGAAGTTAAGTCTCTCAGGATCATATTGAAGTTTATTACCAGAGTCGATGTTCATTACCATTTTAGTTACGCGGTAGACCCGCTGATCTCAGAACTTGCAATGGTAAGAAGCATATTGACATTACGATTGTGCTCGGCCATAGGTGTCCGGTCGTTGGATAATGAGATATTTATTTATTTATATATTCTTTAATAATATAATAATTAATTAATAATCTAATAATTAGAATTACTTACACATTCGTTTCCGGAATTTGTATAAAAATGAAGTTGTTTCGGACCGGCCAGGAAGCTTCGTATCAACCGGGGTGTCACTCACTGAAAGATTTTTCTCCACCTGTAACAAACATACATTTTAGGTGTATGCCTCTCACATTAAGGTGAGTACACACTAGAGCATTTCCATGTAGCGTAATGTTCTAATAAATGGTACAATATAAGCAAAAGCTCAATTTAAAAAGTTATATTTCGCATTGTAGGACTTAATTCTTCCTAAGCTAACGTCGGTCGCGTAGGACCGGCTCGGTGCTTGCAATGTGATGCTGTATTGAACACAATGTATATTCGTACGCGCGACCGACGCACGCGACCGACATCAGCGTAGGTGGAATTCAGGCCTTAATGTAACGTTCCTGGGAACGCCCGGCGCTGTGTTCGACGTATTCCACGGCGAGTGAGCATTTCGTGTAACATTCCTTAGTGTTTTGCATTTATTCTTCGTTGACATGTCAGTTCTGCAGGTCGCGTGTGCTGCATTTAACTTGATCGATTGTATTAAAAACAAATAGAATGCAAATAAATATTCACTATATGAACTCCGCGTCGCACGTATTGCCCGCAATCGTGTCTTGGCTCGATGAAATGTAACAAAGTCTCTAGTGTTGTGGTCGATGTTCGGTTTGTGAATGGGTGAGACATTAGAGCGGCTCGAAGTTCTGTTAAAATGCTCTAGTGTGTACTCACCTTTAAATAAGCTTAGGAAGGATTATAAAAACTCGAAAAGGATAAGTTAAAAAAGTATTCAAATTTGAAGCCCTCTGCAAAGGCTATCACACGATTAAAGACATGACCAATTAAATTGAAGGCGGTATTCATCCGGAAAACGTGGCCGATTTCTTAAGCTTGTATCGTTTTAAATTGATGTTGAAGTGAATTACATGAACTGAATTTGGTACTTACAAGCCTGATTATGCCCTTGAGTCTCTTCAGCCGGTCGGCGGACACTTCTATCAGGACGGGCCGCTCCACGTCGAAGCTGACTGTGCCGCGCGCGCTCGTGCCCGCCCCGGGGGTTGTAGAGTAGTTTGCTTTAAGATAAACAGTTCGGCGAGATCAGTTCGGCGGGGAGTTCATCCGCATATAAAGACACGCTGGTCTCGTACCGTGCGGTTTTAAGAACAGAATATATTTAAAACAAATACAGGCACGTATGAATTGTCGAGACTCTAAGTGCGGTGTTACAAACAGTAGGTCCTATGGAGAGGAACCGGCAAGAAACTCCATGGAAACTCCTTTAAAATAACAGATTACAATCTTGGTCAGTATAATGTTGTGGTATGAGCTGTGAGAATAATGTAATTTAAAGTGAATAAAAATAAAAAAGAATAGGATAATAATAATGATTTGCTTTTAAATAAGTTTCAGAGGAGTTTCTTCCCACGCACGCTCAGGTTGTAGAATTTGTTCTCCATCGAGGATTTACCAAGAGAGTACAGCATGGGGTTTTTCAAAAAGGGAATGTGAAGATTTTTCAACGCCCGAGCTTGCTATTGCAAGCATCTGTAGGTTACGGTAACCGCTTCCCATCAGGCGGGCCGTAGGTATGATTGCCACTTTAGTGGTATATATATATATATATTATTTTTTTTACATTGCCCCTCATTAGGATTTCTCCTGTATCGAGGGTACAGTTTACAAATATAATGTCACATGCACAGTGCACACACAACCAGACCCGAAACAACTATTTGTAGGTCATACAAATATTTGTTCCGTGCGGGGATCGAACCCGCGGCACGTAGCGCAGAAAGCTTATTGCTTAGCCACTGCGCCAACCGTGTCGTCAATTATAAACGACGTTATATTGAAGGTATTCATGATATAACCTTATTCAGTATTTTTTTATTACGAAAGGTAGGGGTTGGGTGTTTTTCATAAAAGGGAAAGTAAAACTTAAGATTTATTAAAATCCATTTCTCACTATCTCTCTGAAAATCTCACTCTTAATGTCGCTGGATATTTGACGAATCAAAAAAAACAACAACTGACTAGTGTGAGATTCGAATCGAGATTAATGTTCTATGCAGGTATAAAAGGTAATAAAGTGAACTCACTGCTGGTGGGAGAAGACATCTTGAGGGTGGCGAGCGCGGGCGGTATGTCCGTCACGGGGTCGGGCACGCCCTTGGCCGTGGACAGCAGTACGGCGTGCCAGTGTCCCTCCAACTGTCCCGCGCCCAGTCCCACCCAAGCGTTGAACAGAGATACCTGAGAAACAGTCGGTAGATCTTGTAGAAATATTACAAAAAAAACTTCAAAATTGATTGACACGAGCGGGACTCGAACACACGGTATCTGGTGAACCGCTGGTGTACCGCGTAACTAAAATAAAAACCCCATACAGCAACTAGAAAAAGACCTGTAACTTTTGGACAGCTAAACAGATTTTCATAAAACATAGCTAAGATGATACCCGATAAAATTAGCTTTCGATTTTAAACAAACGGCATTGAATTCGGACCATCCGTTTTGGAGCTACGATGCCACAGACAGATCCACAGATACACACTACAAACTTATAACACCTCTCTTTTTTGTCGGGGGTTCAAAAAGGGTTCAATTGTTTGCCCGACTTTGAATGACATCATATGTCTGTGGTAAGACACTCACGTGAGGTTGTAAAATGTAAAGTTGAAGAATCCTGTGTAGCTTAATATGATTATAATGTTTGTATTGTATTCTTGTAAATAGCGACCCACCTCTTACGCTTAAACCGATTACGGTTTCCTGTAAGTAGGGTAAAAAATATGTATGCCAATTATGTTTTTTGGAAATAAACTTAAAAAAAAAGTCCTATTTGCATAATTCTGGACAAGTGAAGTTATGAAGCTTACCAATACAGTTTTCTGAGTTTTTCTCTTCCAGTAGTAAAGGTTCGGCTGAAACAGAGTGGCTTGCAGCAGCGGCACGTTGCCTTCGAACTTGATCGCGTACTGGGCCAGTGTCTGCGTTTTAAAAACATTTCTCTTTTCACAACACGCTGTAGAAACCGTCGGTTAGAACCAATTATGTATTGTTCAAGTGATCAACTCTAACTTCTAGTTGAAATATATAAACTAACCTTCAAAATCCTCGACTAGAACTAGAAAAAGAGCTGTAACTTTTGAACGGCTGAACAGATTTCCATGAAACATAGCTAAGATATAAAAAAAAACTTTATTGAATTTGGTCTATCCATTTTGGAGCTTCGATGTCACAGGCAGATACAAAGATCCACAGATACACACTATAAACTTATGACACCCTTTTTTTTGTCGGGGGTTAAAAATTAAAAATGACATCCGCCGATGCTAATGTTTTCTCAAGCACAGTATAGTTATCGCAAAACTTTATGAGCTCTCGGAAGTTGAACGCGAGTGGCTGCGCAGTACGCTTATTTTAGGTGCTAGAGGGAGAGAGAGAGAGAATTCAGGGCTCATAAAGAATTGCGCGTAGTATACGTGCACTGGTCTCACCGGTATCTCCAGCAGAGTCTGTCCGACGTCGTTCTTGCGCACCATCTCGGTGAGGCTCTGGCTGGCAGTCCGCAACAACGAGTTCTCTGGCCTCAAAAACTTGCCTTCTGGCCTTTCGTCTTTCGAAATGTCCTAGAAACGATATATTATTACGTTATTTATTTTATTGTTTGGAAAGCTAACCTATTTTTAATGTATGTGTGTCGTGTTTTTGCAGGAATAAATTATTTTTCTTTGTTTCTAAGCAAAGCGACTGCATGTGATGGCGACGGACCTGCAGGACGGTCGGTTGCGAATGATATTGACTCTCGGTATCGTCGCCACGCGGCGGCCGCAGCGCCATCACCTCGGGGCTGCTGTCGTCGGCCACGTACAACGCCAGGTCGATCACACCCATCGTCAAGAACACCTCCAGGTATTCTGACGGTTTCGCTCTGCAAGAAAATCACTGCTAAAAGGACATTGCTAAAGATCCATATTGATTGGCCTTGGAGTCTCCAAAATAAAGACTGTGACACGACTAAGCAGGAATATTACAGTAAAATTATTATTAAGTACCAAAGGAATATTTTGTCGGCTAAACACTAGTATATTGAGGGTTGGCTTGATGATCATCGAACTTATTTATTATACTTATCATTTAATGGCCAGGATTAATGATTAAAAGATAAAAGTAATTAATACTATAGCAACACTCACGACTTCTCCATAAAAGTGACAGAGACGGTCTTCTTGAGCGGTGCGCCATCCGCGGTCCTGGAGGACGAGGCGATGGTGTCCACGCCGGAGTCACCCGCCACGCACGAACCCTCGTTCGGAGTGTTCCAGTTGCTGTCTTAAATACAAACGATTCAGTCATATGCACCTAGCTAGAGTCTCGACATTTCATAAGTGCCTGTATCTGGTTTACATGAAATAAAGATCTATTCTATTCTAAATTGACAGTCGCAGCTGTAGGTAGGTATACAAACGATAACGGGGCGGGAAAAGGGGTGTGGCTGAACCGTTACCACAATATTGTCACAAAATAACAACCTAACCGTCAAAAACCCCCGACTTCAACTCGAAAAAAGGCTGTAACTTTTGAACGGCTGAACAGATTTTCATAAAACATAGCTAAGATGATACCCGATTACACTAGCTTTCAATAAAAAAAACTGCATTGAAATCGGTGCATCCGTTTTGAAACTACTATGCAACAGAATTTTTATTGTTTTCAATTATTATTAATTCTACTTAGTTTTACACTGTTGCCATCCTAAGAAAAATGTCTCCTCTGTCTATGCACCTGTCCTCTTCTTAATACCTATGTCTATCATACTAGTGTGTCTTGTATTTGTAGCAATTCTTTCTTTCTTACACAGATACACACTAGAAACTCCACACCCCTCTTTTTTGTCGGGAGTTAAAAAGTACAACAACAGCAATACCTATAACAGATTCGTCGAGCATGTCGTTGGCCGTGTAGCTGTCGGGGTCGAGTTTCATGAACAGCGTCGCGTAAGGACATACGTTGTCCGCCTTGCCCCCAAAGTTGCTGTGTCCACTGTCCTTGTCATGCACGCCCGATACGCTGTTCACATTATACAAGAAGAGTTACTTATGCTACACTCTATAGACAACAGTGGGAAGAGTCCATACAACCCGATTCCCATCGGCTTGCCTTTAGGAATTGGTTAGCGCATAGACCAACGTAATATTATATTATTTACTCATCCAACTAACAAAACAAAGGCTTGTTATTCAGTTAGGTCGAGTTCTTCCAGACACGACTATTTAGCGATTACAAGAGACGGTATGGATTTTTGTCTTGCAGCAATTTTTACAGGGCATTTTTGGGACGGCTTCCCCATTTCAAACTGTCGCGTTTCGCCACTGATAGACAACAGAGCAAACGTAAGATTTAAAGGTACTATGTGTTTTATTTAAGAAAACAAATGGATGACGACCATTTTGTAAATATCTGCTCACTGTTAATGAAAGCATTCAGTACATTAAGAGCCATTTTCTCCGACAAAATAACAGATGATTAATATGAAATCGGCCGATTACCCATACAAAAATTCATGTTTAAACGGCTGATTTTCCTCTAATCGTCTGTTATATTGTCAGTGAACTTGGACTTTAATTTGTGTACATGTTCACAATATGACGCCCGTCTAATAGTTACAGACAGTTGAACAGGTTCAACTATCCCGCCCACGTATATGTACCAGCCGCGCTGCGAAGCCACGGCGAACTCAGCGGCCAGCTGCTTCATCAACCCAAGTTGCGCTATGCTCAGCTCGATACTGCAGTCCGACACCAGGTTCAGTTCCACGGCGGGGCCACACGCCAGTACCCCACCCACGTATAAAGCAGGGGCAAGCACGCAGCAAAGATCCACACTGGAAAGACGAAAAGCGGATTACTTTCATCCATCATATTGTGAACAAAAGAGATAAAGGTATTAATACTCACGAGTGTAATATAGGTATGATAGTAGGCATGTCGACTCGTTTTCGACTCCATTTTAAAGCAGGATTCTCATTCACCGTGCCTTCTTTGTATTCATTGCTCTTCTATAAAGAAATAATACATAGTAAAGAAACAAAATAGATCATTCATTGACTTGAATTAGTTTGGTATAATAGATTTTTCATCCCACCATCTCGGAAAGAGTATTTTTAATCTTCAATATCTGAGTGGAAAAGCCGTTTTTATTCTCTAGAGGATAAAGTAAATTTTCATCCCACCATCTCGGAAAGAGTATTTTTAATCTTCAATATCTGAGTGGAAAAGCCGTTTTTATTCTCTAGAGGATAAAGTAAATTGAATTTAGAACATCGTGTGCACTAAGTTTGTGAATTAAACGTTTTTTTTTTGCATTTAGTCATTTCCTCGCTGAGGTGGAATGAAAAGTTACGTGTTGCACTCGAGTGCAAAGATTTTTCACCTCGTGCTCTTTTGATTCCCTCGCTAACGCTCAGGATTCTAATTTTGAATCACTCGCTGCGCTCGTGATTCAATTTTAGAATCCTTCGCTTGCTCGGTCATCAAAATTGAACACGCGGTTAAAAAGCAACTTTGCACTCTTGTATAACAAATAACTATTATAGAACTACGTAATACTGATCATAAATTACTATAGTAATGGCACAGGATAGGTTCCGATTATTATCACTTACATTTGTATGTCGACTGTACACTGACTGTAATATGGCGCAGGTAATGACGTCATTCATGACGTCACGCCTTCTGTCGTTAGCGCGCTCACGCCGATTCGGACTGCCTCTTTGAGCGATATTATCACGTTTGGCGTGATTCGGACCGCAGAGTATATGTATGTACGTCAATTTGTCAAATATCAACCGCCAATAAGAGTGAAATTGGAATCGAGAGAGAGATGTTCTTAAAGAATAGCTAAGCTGCTGTCGACACGAGGGAAGAACTACGAGAAGTTACCTCAGCAACCAACAGCTCCCTTAACTGCGCGGACTTGATGGACACTTGCTTGACCATGACCTCGTACTGGTGCCCCTCGAGCGCTGCGCCGGCTGCAAGCCAACTGCCGTCGGCAGCCGGAGTCACAGTACGCCTGGAAATATCATATTCATTATCATATTTTATTTTTAATGCTTTCTGTTTTAACCATTAAAATTATCTTGTTTCTAATTACCATTAATAGTACAATTGAACATCTCAACCAAAGTAGACACAAATGTAATTAATTGGTTACCAAGATACAGGCTTGCCTAGTTTGGGGCCAATGGAAATCCTACTATTTTATGGAAATAAAGATTTGAATATTTTTATTTTCTCTTTATACTGATATTAGCGACCCGCCCCCGGCTTTTGCACGGCTGCAAATTCTCTCCTACCCTTACATTAAAATATTATGGAGAAATGTTCAAAATTATACCTTTACTATAGGACCAACCCTGAAATCGCGAATAAAAAAGGCAGTCCCAAAATAATTCAACATTACTCGACTAAATGTATGAAACATCTGATTTCTATTGCGCGATTTCAGTGGTGTCTATTTATTTATTCTTTGGAAAGCTTACAGACTAATAAAATTTATTAAATACAGTACAATATGTAAAATAAGTTGCTAATGAAAAGCTTCCACATATAAAATATTACAGTACCTAAACCTAAAGTAAACATCAGTTAGTAAAAAATAAAACAAAATTAAAGAGAGAAAAGAAAAGAAAAGAAAACCAAAATCTAAATTTCTAATAAAAGTAGAAAAAAATAATTATTAAGAAATACTTTTTACTTAAAATATGAATCAAATACGATCTTTTTCAAAATATTCTTTATTTAACGTGCGTCTTAATGCGGCTGGACTGGTGCTGAATAAATCAATATTATGATGTGAATCAAGATTATTAAACGTAACTGCGCTGCGTGAAAAGAATGCATTGCAAGAATTGATTGCATTTCTCCACTTTCTTATTTATTCTTAACTTTCCTGTACAGAGTCACATATCGATTTTTTATTTGAGGTTGTCATTACATATCTTTGTAGGTAGTTTCTCTTATGATTAGACTGGTGGTTTTGAGTGTTTTTATAGGTTTTGTTTTTGGTAAAATGTATTTGTTTACATACCTTATCAGTTCTGGTCGAGTCCCTCCTGACCGAACTCACATGGGACATCGGGACATGAGTCGTTGAATAAATATAACGTTGAATAAATTTAACGTTAATCATCCATCATTAACAACGATTAAGTTATGGCTAGTTGACACTCATGTCCTAATTTCACTACATTCCTTTGCTGGAACAAATGACATTGCATCGCTTGCATTTCTTGACTTATTTCTCTGACATCAAATAATAATTATTCTCACACATCATGTGAAGGTGGGTACCTGTTATTTTTTGTTCAGCTTTATGACATTGCGTAACGTCGATCACAGAGTGCCTACCTACCAACTACCTACCTACCTACTATATTTTTAATGCTCGACCATAGACTTAGGATATTTTCGCTTGCACGACCGTGCTCGACATACCACGCCACATACTACACGTCAATCTATTTATAGTATTTATTATGTATATTCATGATCTATTTATGTTTCACTTTTTATTTACTATTTCACATGATGTATTTATTTATATAACTGGGTAATGTTTTTTTTATTTTTTTAATCTTGCATTTTGTCTATCTTTTTGTTTTTTTAATATCGCCAGAAGGTGGACACGACATTACGTGATTGCGTCATACCACCCACGGACGTCGGTCATCGATGAAAACCAGCGTCATTGGTGTTGCCAATGACAACAAGCTGATCGATGCCCATTTTCTTGCACATGAGGGACACACACTTCCATGCTTTATTTTTCATTGTTTTTATTTTAAGTAATTTCCTGGT
The DNA here is from genome assembly GCA_932294325.1 of Allophyes oxyacanthae. Lineage (NCBI taxonomy): Eukaryota > Metazoa > Arthropoda > Insecta > Lepidoptera > Noctuidae > Allophyes > Allophyes oxyacanthae. The sequence continues at coordinate 1,059,639 of OW028609.1, forward strand.
TTTTTTATTTTTTATGTTTGTTATGTGTGCATGCTCGGTGTCCTGTGTGCAAAAAATAAATTGATTTTCTTTCTTTCTTTTTTCTTTCATTAGTACTAAAAGTTGTTCACAATGATGCGCAGTAGTACTTTTAGATTAGAAAGTAACTTAAATATGTATATACGTACCGACAAATAGGATTGTCCGGATGTGGATTAACACTAACTTTTCCAATCTGGAAAAAATTACATATTTCTTAGTCTCGTATGACGCGTATTGTCGTCATAAATGAACACACATGACGCGCCCATAACGACGCACATGTAGTCATGGTTTCGTATTTCACCATAAAAGGACATAGTAAGATTGTTTATGGTCTCAAGCCTAGTTTAAGAAGGCCCATGTTGAGCAGTGGATTTCCGAGCATCATTGGCGTGCACTCCATAAAGACAAAAAGACACTGCCTACCCTAATAAATTAAGTATAACACAACAGTTAAGTCTGTAATATCAGTTAATTTAAGTCTTAGGGTGAGGTGGCCAATCACCAACATCATTTAACTTGACAATACAACACTTAGTTGTTTTTGCCCACCCTATAGGATATGTCACGCCACTGTGGACATGTATAACAAGGATTTCTCACCGTGAGCATAAACGTGTCGTCTTTATCTTTGTTTTTGCCGGTTCCGGTGAGGAGCAGGCGCAGGCCACCGGCGGTGACGTAACAGAACGGCCACTGCCACGTCGATCCTCTGTGAATGATATACGCTTATCGTTGTTATAGTCCGCGCGGAAGTAGTTGGCCGCGCCTTAGGTGGGAACGGGGGTGAGGGCGGCGGGTTGCCTATTGTTGACAAGCGCCCCGCCCCTCCGTCCCACAGTTCACATACCTAAGGCGCGGCCAACTAGTTCCGCGCGGACTATAATTCGGAGAGAACTTCGTGAGACGCCAATAAGTTCGTTGACCGATCGGAAAGAGCATCGCGAATAGAAGATAGTAGATGAAGCAAAAGGATACAATTACCTTTGATCCACGTTGTTTCTCAGTGGACAGGACGCGCGTGGCGACATCTCGTTGACGAGTGTCATGATGTTGTCCATGATGACCGGCTGCACGACCGCCTCTAACGGCGCCAGCGTCGCGTATATCTCCCACAAGTTATCTTCCTGATTCAAATAACAAAATACCATAAAAACTACAGAGCAGCACGCTTGCTTTCTACGAAGGGTAAGGGTACTTTATTTTATTTATTTATTTATCAACTTGGCTCCTCAACAATGAGTACACCGCTACATATCACTACAAAGCATAAAACAAAGTCGCTTCCCGCTGTGTGTCCCTATGTATGCTTAGATAAGACTACGCAACGGATTTCAATGCGGTTTTTTTTAATAGAAAGAGTGATTCAAGAGGAATGTTTATTTATATGTATAATACTTTCATATTTAATGTAAGGATAGTAAAGAAACTGCATCATTACTTAAAGAAGACCATTGCATGCACTAAATTATGCGCAGATATAACTAATAGGAAAAACAACAAATAATTATAGTAACTTACGTAGTACACTTTAAGTATAAAAGTAAATTAATTAATTACTACTAAAGTACTGCTTTTATACCGCATTTCACTAATTATCGAGTATTATTTATAAGGCGCCATATATCAGGCACAACGTCAAGCACTGAGCTGCTACTAAGAATTTCCAAACCCAATAACACTTTGCCTGACCTGGGAATCGAACCCATCCTCACGCTCAGCAACTGTACTTGGGAACTTTAAACCATCATTTAAAGTATTGTAAAAAATGTTAACTTACCGTTTTCTGTTCAAATAACTTTGGATGTAGCTCCTCCTTCCAGCTCGCGGGTAGATTGGATATCCTTTGAAATAATAAAAACAATGACAAATAATAATTGAATATTGAGGTAGTCAACAACAAAATGACAATACTATGCATATAAGCAATTTCATTATAAGCACTATAAGCAATTTCATTACAAATTACATAAAACAAAAAAAAAATACTAAGAAATCTTGAAAGATACACATGAGAGACTTAAACCCACGATTACTGGCACCATTCGCCAGTACAAAGGACAAGTCTAAGCTTAACATGGCCACACATGTTTATAAAACCAATTTTTATGTTGAAAATCTTAAACAGCGATGGGTTATAACCAGTGATCGGAACAGGTGGTACTAATTCACCTAAACACACACAGAGACAAAAAGTGGAGACTTCCTTACGACATTTTTTCTGGGACAGGAATTGTCCCATCACTTAAGTACATTAATAATTAATGTTATAATACAGTAAACGAATTGAATTGAATTCAGGTTTCTGTTTCCCAGATTTGACAAAAATTAAGTATAATATTATACCTCTCATTTAAGTTTGTTTTTTGGTGCATCTATCTTAATGGTCTCTGCATCACCCTAAGGTTGTCTGGTAGAGAATGCCTACGGCATTACACATATACATTGTACATGAAGCATTTTAAATAAATATTGCAGTATTTTAACTCCAAGTTCTGTCGTCTTTTAGGCTTACATTCAGAGACGACAGAAACGAGTCTAAGCGTGAACTTACGCTTCCATCTGTCAAAATTTGTTCGTAAAATTGACATATGGAAGCGTAAGTTCACGCTTAGACTCGTTTCTGTCGTCTCTGAATGTAAGCCTTAAAGTCTGCTACTAACAATATATTATATATTATACAATTTATAACAATATATTATATATTTTTATTGTATTTGTTGTGTGTTTAGATTTTTATTTCTTGTATAGTTTTTAGAAATTTTGTATTATTGTACACCTAATGGGTATGCTACAGTGACACTTGCTATTTATAATTATGATCTTTTTTGTATTTACCTGTGACAAACAATAAATAATTATTCTATTCTAAAACAAAGATAGCAAACTCACTGCGCCTGCGTGATGGTAACTGCTAAGAAGTGATTGTCTTCCTTGACGTCGGTCGGTTCCCTGGCCTCCAGCACTCTCCCGCCCAATATACCCGCCGACCATTCCTCGTTGCCTTCTCTGAAAAAGTAAACACGATTTTAACCAATAAGCGGTAGAAATAGAAATAATATTAATATGTTTTAGGAACATAAAAACAATAAAGAATTAAAATAAGAAATAATTAAAATATTTAATAATAAGGAAAATTATTAAAGCGCTCCTCTTCTCTCCTACTTATTTAAACTTTTGCTGTGCCCGACAGCTATCATGTATCATGGCTATACACTATAAAGAACTTTTATATTAGAGCAGGGGTCTGTAAACTAAGGCCCGCGGGCCATGTGCGGCCCACAAGAACCACCGATACGGCCCGCGGTAGCGTCCCAAATGTGCCCTATATAAGGCACGCCAGTTTATTTAAGTAACTAAAATAAATCATACAAAATAATATCCAACATTTTTATTTAATGTTAAAATTAAGAAACTCAACCTAAAACTATATTATATTGGTACGATGAGCTCAGGCCCGGCTAGCTAGGCTAGGTATTGGCCAATGAGATCTAGTAGAGGAGTCATTGTGGCCCTTACGCTAAAAAGTTTGGAGAAGAAGGCAATTTGAAGGATTTGAACGATGACTAACCGTTCATAATGTTTGACGGTAGCTGATGCGACCTTGATCTTGAGCTGGTTGTACTGCGGCTGGATGTCGCCGGTGGTGATGATGTCGTCGATTTCGAAGGCCAGCTTCACGGAGCGCGAGGCCACCACCAGCGTCGCACGACTCACCACCCATTGGAACCAGAAGAACGTCTTCAGAGGACGATCTGCAAAGTGCAAGTTAGGAACAGACGTATAGGACTGGTACGATGACGACAAATAGATACATCTATAGCATCACGGCTGTATTTCTCAAAAGATTAAACAGGAGTGTAAAGTTTTATAGTATACTATGATTTAAAATGTCATTATTTTTATGGTCCTATAGTACTCATGTTCACCCACATTAAAAACTATTATTTTTACTGATGGCATCACCCAACTCACCGACTCATCTCACCGACTGCATTACTACTACACATAAACTACTATAGTATTGGTGGTAACGAAGTTACTCACTGCTTTGTGCCGCACGATCAAATATCGATATCAGTTCCGATTGACTGTCGCTGGTACCCTCCGAGGGAATCTCTTCAAGTTCCGATACTGATCTGAAAACGAATACAAAGCAATTGATTTTATGTAACAACTAGCTGTGCCCTGGACTTCGTCCGCGTGGAAATTAACTAAATTAATTATTCTTTAAAGTAAAAGTAGCCTAAGATACTCCTTATAACATCAGCTATCTGCCAGTTAAAGTACCCGTCAAAATCAGTCCAGCTGTTTCGGAGAGTAGGCGGAACAAACAGACAGACAAAAAAAAATATGTTTTTTTGTTATATTTTCCGTAAATACTTTCATATTATGCATGTAGTAAAAAGCTGTTATTTCGACATTACACACAGACACTTCAATTACAATACAATACGTAACTCCATCGCTCGTTCATTGCGTGTGAATACGGTTACCAAGGAAACACGAAGAAGTGACGTCATAAATTCAATGGTTTATTTTATTTTTTAGGGGTATTCATCATTATGAACAACTATTACTATGGAACCAATCCAAAATAACATCAACTATAAGCCCTTAAAAGGACTTCCGCTATTAACAAAAGACCTTATATTATAATGGTACAGGCACATGAACATACCGTATAAGGCTTCTATGCGATCCGCCTAGTAAGGTATACCCCTGTCGGGACAACCCACTCGGAGCCTGTTTCAGTAGGGTGGTGATGTGCGTGAAACAGTGCGCCGCTGCAGCCACTATGAGGATCTGGCGAGAAACAATTAAAATATATTACTAGTAATTCGCCATAACAATTATTCAAAGCTGTTTTTTTATTGGTGCCTTAATGATACAACTAATTCTCATGTAAAATGTATTCTCTGAGCTTACACACAAATTATAAGAAAATTGGAATGTTTAAATGAGAGATGACAATAAAATAAATAAAAAAAACACTTTTATTCACAGGCATCGAGGCCCATAGCATGTTAGTATTACAAATTACTTAGACAACTATGTGGAAACGTACGAACATTTATTAAATCGTTCATTGTTACTTTTTTTTAGGGGATACAAAAATATTGGATCAGCACAGCTATTCTGTAACTTAATAACGGACACGTGAACATGCTCCAGTGGAACACATAGACATTTCTTACAGGGTAGGCAGAAACAACTTAGTGTTGTGTTATCGAGTTAAATGAGGTTTGTGATCGGTCACCTCACCCTAAGACTTAAATTAACTAATATTACAGACATACTAACGTCTTTATTATTTAATACTAAATTTTTAGGTTGTAGATATGCTCTAGTCATGTTCACAGCTCCTGCTATTAAGGTACACGTTCATTATAAGTATGTCAATTCGTTAAATATCAACTGACTATAATATTGTGATTCGAATCGAGATGAGAGATATTCTTACAGAATAGGTATGCAATGCTTAATCGCAGCCTCGAAAGTTATTCTTACTACCTCCGGCTACCCAAAAACCTTTACGTCGATTAATACACGATCTAACTAAACTAGCTCACAGATAGAACTGATGCCAAATTGAACGTCGAATCGTCATCTTACCGAATCCAAATACAATGCCCAAAAACAAAAGAAAAATAATCATATTTGGCAGTTAACAAACATTCTTTATTTACTTGATATAAATGACTTGTATAAAGTTTCTACGAACCACATTATACAAATGTTTACTTCTTGGTGACAATTTCTCACTAAAGTTCTATCTGACGAACATTATGAATTAATCACAATACATTTATTATGAATAAATACACGCAGTATCGAACTTGACGTTGCCACATCACGTAAACTAAACGTTTTATAAGTTACATACGATGCAATAATATCTTAATTTCAGAAGGCTACCTCAATACTTCCCTGACTAGCGATTTATTTCAATGTTTGAGAAAAGTCTAATAACAAGACAATATCGCAGCTCTAATTCATACTTTTCGGCCTATGTTAATTGGAAATAAAAGTAACATTTTACACTTTTTAGTGCGGTGTTTTAGTAAGTTTGTTTAGCCTGTAAGGGATCATAAGAGTGATTAAAAGTGCTTATGGAACAGCGTCGCATTGTTCGTAGAATAGCTCGCCTTGTAGCTGGGAACAATCAAAGGGGCAATGCATTAGAATACGTCGCATATTCGCGATATTTTTTTACAACAGTACGTGTCTAGTATTTGCATAATAATCGGCTTAGTACCTCGAAAGTAATCGGTCATTCACCGGGGTTCAAGTGTTCCGATAAGGAAGGCAAGTGTAAAGCAACCATAAGCTTGATAGAAAGTGGGCTGCGCTCAGGCGGGCTTGCCAACTGCAAACGAAATACAGATATTGTACAAAACAATTAAAAATACCACTTGCCTTCCTCGATTTAACGAAATATAGGAATGGTTATGACTGTTTTGAAGAGATTCGGGGAAGGTTTTGCGAGGGAAAGGAGGGTCAGAAAATACATCGGTAATAAAATAAACTACATAATATATTATACTTGTTAGCTATCTTGTTAATTGGTGCACGGTGTGATTGAAAAACTGACTGGCAACCGATCCCAACACGGTTGGGAGAAGTCTGTCCCAACACAGTTGAAACAAAGTCGTAAGTTGCCGTAGCATCCACTACCAGTGTGTGCACTATGCTACTAACATTCAATTATTTCCGATTAATTGCAGTTTGTAGAGTGCGTCGACAAGTGTATTTTGTTATTATAAGGCATTATTGACACAGCTAAGATAAGAAAAATAAGTAATACACTGTACTACACAACACTGCATCTTGAAAATATAATATCTTTATCACTTGTGCGCTTGGTTATAATCATTGAACGACGTACATACATCCCATTCTTTGTCATTACGTAAGAAACCAGTCTAAAACATTTGAATTAACCATAGCATATTCCTATGGGTTTGGGTATTAGGCTTGTAGTGGCCTGTAATGGTGGTAGCGGCGGTTACGTCTACAGCTGTCGTTCGAGGCACAATGTAAGACGGTGTATTCATAACCTAACCGTCAAAAACCCTCGACTCCAACTAGAAAAAGAGCTGTAACTTTGGAACAGCTGAACAGATTTTCATAAAACATAGCTAAGATGATATGCGATTAAACTACCTTTCAATTTAAAAACTGCATTGAAATCGGTCTATCCGTTTTGGAGCTACGATGCCACAGACATATACACAGATACACACTACAAACTTTATGATAGGTCTTTTTTGTCAGGAATTAAAAACAGATGCGTCAGCATTGCCACTGCAGGCCCATACTTACTACACCTTTAACGACTTCCATCAGAAAATTAAGTGCTTTTTTATCTGAGGACTAATGTCACGCACCTGTAAAACTAATGGTGGCAACTGTACCGGAAGATATTATGTCGATGATTACGTCCAATATCGATACTCGCTCCTATCTGGCATTAAAATCCGAAATAAACAAGTGACGTAATTCCAGTATTTAGGTATTTTAGCAAACCGATCACAAACGCATTTCATATGAAATACCATCCTGTAAGATGTTATAACTTTTCTGATAAGGGAATGGAACACAACGAGTAAGTATTTTGTTTATTTACTTTATTTAAAATGCTTCATGTACAATGTACAAAGGCGGTCTTAATGCCGTAGGCATTCTCTACCAGACAACCAGCCAAACCAGCCAGAACAAATACCCAGTACAAGTATTGAGTATTTGTTCTTCCGCGCAACCGCGGAACTTATTGACTTCGATGGTTTGCTAAACACTCTACTTTCTATATTTAATACTTGTCTTCAATTAGCTCTGAGTGTTTACATTAGACTAGTGATACTCTACCTACGTACCTACTCTACGAAATCAGGGAAGATTTAGTAGAGTAAATACGTACTGGAATCTGTATAAAAAAGTTAAATTAAAACCGGCCAAGTGCGAGCCGGACTCACGCACGAAGGGTTCCGTACCATTATCTATAAAAACGGCAAAAAAATCACGTTTGTTGTATGGGAGCCCCTTTAAATAAATATTTATTTATTTGTTGTTATAGCGGCAATAGAAATACATAATCTGTGAAAATTTCAACTGTCTAACTATTACGGTTCATGAGATATAGCCTGGTGACAGACGGACAGCGGAGTCTTAGTAACAGGGTCCCGTTTTACCCTTTGGGTACGGAACCCTAAAAAGCACGTCTTAGAAGGCTTCGTTGTTACAGCCGCAGCGCGTGCAGTGTGGAGTTCGTCTTCGACACGAGTGAAGTTCCCCTAGTCCTCTATCTACAGCATCAAGCTGCACGCTGCACATGCCTTGTTAGCAAAAACGCGGCCTAAGAAAATTCCTTGCTATATTTATTTATTATTTTAGAAAAGGTAGGGTTCTAAGCCCCTTTGTCACTGCGACCTGCGAATATCTATTGCGTCTATTGTTATCTTGTGTAATTACAGCACTCCTTCCGTGTTGTAATAGATCCGTATATAATATATTGTAATCTCTGTATAGCACTTCCTTGCTATAGGGCGTATTGTATTAAACCGGAACAGTATGAGGAAATCTTGAAACCAAAAAAGCTACAGGAAAATCGTCTTAGAAAACATTTGCATATTTTTTATAAAACAAACTTGGTAATATAGATAAATTTTTGGTCAAACGTGAACTTTCCAATAAAATGTCTAAAATTGACCAAAAAATGATTACACCAATCGACTCAGTTTCATGTAAGGATAGAAAGAAAGAAAGAAAGAAAACATTTTTATTCTGGACTCGCCAGGAACGAATAAAAGTATAAAAGGTACAAAAATAAAACAACAAATAAAACATAAAAAATAACAATAGAAAAACAAAGTCAAAGCAACCTGAACGAGACCAAAAATGGCTTCCATCTCAGCATAATGCTGTGGCATTTAGAAATAGAAAATGTCACAGCCCTGGTATTCTGATGGGACCGCCGCGCCGTTGTAGTGATGCCACCACGGGCAACCACGATACAAATAAATAAATAAATATAAGTACTTAATACTAATTATAAAATATTATATGAACAAAATAAAATTAAATATGTGTAAAATTCCTTTATTTAGAATAAAGGAATTTTACACAAAGTGATCCAAACAATATACAATAAATTAATAAAAATAAATAATATATAAGATAAAAAAAAACCTGTATAGGATAAAAAAATCTGAGTTGGTGTTTATCCTTCGTCGATCGGTGTTTATAAAATCTTTTGGCTAACTTTAGTCAATTTAGTGAAAAGTTCACGCTTGACCAGAATTTAACCATGCCAAATTATTTTTTCATATAAAATAAGCAAATATAATAATAATAATTAATAATTTAATAATTTATTTATTAACTTTTACAAAAATGTTCCCTAAGAGAAGTTTCCTGTAGCTCTTTTGGTTCTATATTTCTTTGTACTGTTCCGTTTAAATAAAACACACTGATAAATCATATAAATACCGAATCCCTATAATCAAATCAAAATCTTTATTACTGAACATAGGTACAATTTGGTACATTGCAAGATGTTGGGTAAATGCGCAGTTCACTATATTCATGTGACAATAATCAATTTATTTAAATCGGACCTATTCAGCATTTACTGGAAAGTCAAAAAGAAAATAATAATCACTAGTTATATATTACTATCTGTTAAGTACTCGTTTGTAGTATAGTATGTCATGTGTGCCTCATTCCAATCGGTTTCGTACGGATCTTGCAAAACTTAATGCTCACATTACACCCCTTGTGTCTACCGCAGACAATTCTGCCGATTACGGTATTTTGTAGTACTACCAGGCAGTGTGGACGGCAGGTACTTTCATTACAAGAGTGAAGAAAAAAAAAAAAAAAAAAACAAAAAAAAAAAAAAAAAAAACTACCGACTTCAAAAACCTAAAAGTAGAGTTGAGAACCACCTCCTTTTTTTGAAGTCGGTTAAAAAGTAGTCCGTAACCTAATCTGTATCAATTGGAAGGGTATCAGAATAATCACGATGGCTATCTTTTTAATAAGAATATTACACCATTAGACATGATGTGGGTTGTGTCCGCTCCACACTGACCATTCGGGAAATACATACAATTGATTTTAATTGAATCTTTTACGGTCGAATGAGAGACCAAAAGATTGAATTTATTAGCGACCAGAAAGGACTGGCCAGCCTACATTTAAAAATCCAATACAATTGAAAATCAGTTGGAAAAAATGATTGTCATAAAAAAGACCCTCATCCAGATTAAGCAATTTCAACAATGGTCTCGTATTTTTTTTTTTTTTTTTTGCTATTGCGGTGACATGTAATTTCTAGTAAGAAGACTTTGCCTGGATGCGGTGTTTGCCTGTAAAATCGACTACTTCTGTGACACGACTTGTATTTCTAACAATACGAGAATGTTGCATAATAATCCACACGTGCTAATTTATTAGGAGCAATAAATAGCCAACATACTATGTTAAGTTTGTTATTTGGGGAAGATAAAAATATGAACTGTATTTTTATGTAAGTTCGTGACGTCACACCCACGGGTTTCGCACAAATATCGCGTTTGATGATTTGTACCGATTTCTTTTTACCTTGGCCAGGTTGATAAATTTGTATTAATTAACCTACATTGCAATTCGATAATTATGATTGAACACCTTCCCGCCTAGTGACAACCATTATTATGGATTATATTTATCTATACGAGTTTGACGTAATTAAAAGAAATAACAAGCGAGGTCATTACATTGATTGAGACAAATATTTTGTCACTATTAAGGCTGATACCTATTAAATTGCTAGCTATGTCCGCGACTCCGTCCACGAGGACAAAGGAAACAGTTTTTTGAACAGAAATCCCTATTTCTTTCCTCATGATATATACTATTTCCTTGTCAAATTTCATTAAGATCAGTTCAGCCGTTTAGTCGTGAAAAGGTCACAAATAGACAGAGACAGAGTTAGTTTCGCATTTATAATATTAGTGTGATGTCCGTGATTTGGGAGGTTAAATCTTATTTTTTTTATATTAACCGAAAGAATTATTAATTATTTAGAATTTGTACTGGACATGCACTACACATACAGTGAGTAAGGTGCAATTTCTGCATCTATCGCTTACGCTTCGCATCATCCAATGTAATCGAGACCTAACGCATGCGCCCGTTTGTTGATATCAAACAATGTTGCTGATAAAAGCTGGTCGCCGCGACCCGCTAAACACAATCTGCAGTTGACAATAGACGCAAATAAAAGCCCTTTGTGTTAACTTTAATATTAGTAAGGATTTAGATTATCTAAAATTTGATACATTCATTTTATCGTGAATAAATTGGTAATAAACCAAACGCCGCCATCATTCTGGTTCTGATAGCCCGACACAATGTTGCGGCTAACATTTTTGGTCTTCTTCTGCCTTCAATCATCTCCACTCCTGGTACACTCCGCAAGGATACTGGGTATATTCCCAATGCCTTCCATAAGTCATCAAGTGGTATTCAGGGCGCTTATGCTAGAATTGGCTAATCGCGGCCATGAGGTCGTCATTCTTACTCCGAACCCCGCTCTGCCTAAAGAGAGGCCACCGGACAATATTACAGAAATCGATACAGGACAGTCATATATGTTGATAGCAGAGATGATGAAGCAAGCTATGGGGGCAAACCACCTGAAGAGAGGAATTGTGATGGACGCAGACACCATGATGAGCGCAGACTCTTCGAAAGGTATATTAACCCTTATTTCGCATCATTTCGAAATACCTGAAGTGAAGAAACTGTTACAAGATAAGTCACAGAAGTTTGATCTGGTGTTTGTGGAAGCTATAACAAACTATGCATTAATAGCGTCAAGTATTTTTAAGGCACCGGTCATTCTTTTCTCTTCGTTTTATGGATTTCCTGAACACTTCGAAACAATGGGTGCAGTCTCGTGGCATCCTCAGTTTTATCCACATTTCTATAGAAATAACTTTCAGAATTTAACGATCTGGGAGAAGATTAAAGAGATAAACTTAGAATTGAAAATCTTTCGTATGGTCAGAAATAGTGATGAGATTGAAAACGAACTTTTGAAGGAAAACTTTGGGCCTGATGCCCCCACCATCATGGAATTGAAGCAAAATATACAAATGCTATTTTTGAATGCTCACCCTATATTTGGTAACAACCGCCCTGTGCCACCAAGTGTTATTTACTTGGGTGCTCTGCATTTGCAGCCAGTGAAAAAGCTACCGGAGGTAAGGGAGTCAATTTTTTACTATTAATTGATCTAAAAGGCATAACCATTAGATTTTTATTGTTTGGCCCACGTTCGCCGACAACATAACAAACGATAGAGCAAAATCTGCTGTTTGAACATGAATTTTTGTAAGGGTAATCGGTAATCGTCACAATAGATCTTCGCTGGTCGCAGTGACAAAGGGGCTTAGTACCCTACCTCTTCAATTAAATAATTAAGGGTAATCGGCCGATTTAATGTTAAACACCTGTTATATTGTCGGTTTTGGTGGCCCGTCTGTGCTATTTATTGCTGTAAACCACGAGGTCTACATTTTATGTTCGCCCGCCGTTGGCAAGGTCTATAAATCGAATCGTATCTAAATAGCCCGTTCTTAACAATAGAAAGGCGAATAGGACTGATATTTATTATTTAATTTTATATTTTACCTTTATGGAGTAACTTGAGCTCCAAACAGTAGGACGACATTTAAAATTAAGTAATCGCTAAGCTGTGATATAACGTACTTACTGTTAAGTTCGGTTTCAGGATTTAAAAACATACTTGGATAGTTCAAAACGAGGTGTGGTGTACGTAAGTTTTGGAACTAACGTACGTCCCTCACAGATGGATCAGGATTTACTTGATGCCTTCTTGGATGGTTTTGAAGCTTTGCCCTATGATATCTTGTGGAAATACGATGGTGATAACCTCAAGAGGACTCCGAAAAACTTGAAAATCGAAAAATGGTTCCCGCAAAGAGATATGTTAAGTGAGTATGCAATTTTTTAGGATGGCTGTCACTTTTGTCCACCGACAAAAAAGAGGGGTGTTATAAGTTTGTAGTGTGTATCTGTTTGTGACATCGTAGCTCCAAAACGGATGGACCGATTTCAATGAAGTTTTTTTAATTGAAAGCTAGTTTAATCGCATATCATCTCATTTCATGAAAATCTATTCATCCAAAAGTTACACCTCTTTTTCTTGCTGGTGTCTTTTGGGGGCTCTTCTGGGGGCTTTTGACGGTTAGGTTTATTAAAAAATAAATACGTTTATTTCATTGTCTAGGTTAATATCTAAATTAGTGGGCATTAATTTTCAGTGCATCCAAATATCAAAGTTTTCGTGACACAAGGCGGTCTGCAGTCCACTGACGAGGCTATTGACGCGGGAGTGCCGCTGGTCGGTATTCCCATGTTGAGCGACCAGTGGTACAACGTCAACAAGTACGTGGAACTCGGCATCGGCGAGCAAATCGATGTCATCACTATGACAGCTGATGTCTTCACGACAGCAGTCAAAAATGTCATCGAAGATGAAAGGTGAGTTAATAACTTCCAAAGACCTGTTTAGCTTTAACAGCAACAGTCGCCATCCTTCATGCCTCAAAATTTTGCGCCACTCTGTATCCTATGTATTAATTCAGGGCATAGTCTACGTGTGGGCCGTGTCCAGGAGTACCGCCCCCTTTATCAAGGCCCCGATTTAGCTACCCAACGCGGCTCGCGTTGGGTAGCCAAATCGGGGGCTTACGGTGATCGACGTGGCTCTAGGTCGCTGGCTGACTATCATCGATTTATGATATTATTAGTGTGATAAAATTGTGTTGATGCGGTTCCCATGCATTGAGATATGTGGACAACAGTTACAGAGAGAACATGAGGCGGATTCGCGCCGTGATGAAAGACCAGCCCCAGAGCCCGCTGGAGCGCGCCGTTTGGTGGACAGAGCACGTGCTACGGCACGGCGGGACCCACCTGAGGGCGCCTTCCGCCAACACCACGTGGAAGGACTTCTTCATGACTGACGTTCTACTCATTGCCCTCTCTATAGTCACCGTATTAACAACACTATTGTTGTTTCTTTGTTGTAAACTTTTAAGCGCATTTAAAGGTGCTCCTTTGAAGACGAAGCAGAGTTAGTGTAACATGAGCATTTTAGTACAGATGTGTATATCTAGATTTTAAATAATGCCCAATGTTCGTCTTACGCTAAATATTAACATAGATATTATTAAAATATTTTGAAGGGTGACTCGATGGTGTCTAAAGGTAATACACAAAAGACAGAATGTATGTAAAAATGTGGCGAAAAAGTAAGTATAATACAGCAAATGCGATGTTTGATGTTACATGATCACAATTATATTAGCCGCCTAGCGATAAGCAATGCTACTTATCTCATTTTTACTTGTCTATAATTATGATGTGATTAATTTAATTCCAGTGTAATTAATATCACTTCAGGTGTTAATGATACTAGCAACTATGCTGCGTTAACGAGCTTTAATGTGAATATATGCGTACATTAATTTATTTGTGCATGTGCACTAATAAACACAAGACAACGACATATGGATTTCATTTCCCATGGAAACCCCATTTCTAGTTTTAAACTCTACAATGTTTATTGATTGCCTATCGTACTCAAAAGGGGCATAAACACGTTTAAAAAAAACAAAAAAACCGAATTGGATTTCTAGGAGGTAGCTGTCATAAGAAATATAGGAAAAGATCACATCGGTGTGGAGGGAAGCGAAAATATTCTAAGTTTATGGGTGTGATAGATGACTTTTGCAAAATATCACACCAACATTGAGAATTCCAAAAACAACTTTTGCTATCTTTGGAATTATGACACTTAATGCAAAAAAATCTGTATAAACAATCTCTAAACGAGTCATGGGCATATCTAATGATAGAACTCTTGCCACCTTATACTCAAACGCTTAAAGAACCTGTTAACCTCGTATTCAATAGGAGACAAATGTCCCGCAATACGTGTCGATAGAGATTCGGGCGACGTCACACGACAAGTCTGACAACATCGCGTGACTTGTCCCTTGTCGAAGTGTCGCTTCTGAGTGCTTCCGTTGAGAGAATAATCCTCCTATTCTCTAGGGCAGTTTTTCCAAACCTTTTTCTATGACGGACCCCTAGCGCAAACTTACCATGATCCGCGGACCTCTAAAATAAACATTTCAGCCGCATCGCTATTCTTTCGTAATTTTAATTTGATATTTTGGTTTTATCCGCGAACCCCTTGAGATAAGACCACGGACCCCCAGAGGTCTGCAGACCCCAGGTTTGGAAACGCTGTACTAGGGGACAAGTGTCCCGGGATATGTGTCGCTAGAGATATCGGGCGAATTCGAGCCACGTCGCCAGACGTCGCTCGACGTCGCCCAATATCTCTAGCAACACCTGCTGCAGGACATTTGTCTCCTAATGAATACGAGGCATGAATCTCATGTTTCAATCACTGTCAATTTGAGGGGGCAGTAGCGACAGAATGACTTAAAGCGTCTTAAAGTCAACATGCGTATGAGTATTCGGCGGCTAGTTCTATAAAAATATAATAGGGGAAATATACTAGGTAATAATATTATTTTGCTTGAGCAGTATTAGAAATAGAAATGTTTATTTGCAAGAAACATTTATGAGATGTTAACAATATTAGAGATACATCATGTTCCGCCTGTTATGGGCATGCAACAGTAATTTTTTCGGATTTTTATTTAAGTATCCTATATTACTTCTTATCAATTGTATTGTTGTCATTTTATGTTAATATACTTGTTGGCGAGACAGGTGGTATTATCATATAGTGTATTGACGTCATTTTGGTACCATATGATAACAAATGTAGACTTGGAATTCCTGCATTTGTTGCGATGGAATATAAGGGAAATTTAACCGTATTATTCGAGTTATACAAGAACGAGATTATACTTTATGCGGGTCCGGAATTCGCAACGGTCCTTAGCTGCAACTAGTCTGCTGATGCTTTTTAGTTTAGAATCTTGAGGACAAGTTGATTTTTTATATGTATGTTTTCAGTACCATGTACCAACTGCATCCAGCGCCAATCGTCTTGCCTGACCACACGGTTAAGAGCAAATAGGTACTTACCGTGTTTAAGCTAACAAAGTAACGAAAGTGTTCTTGGCTCGTGCTATTACTATTCTGTTTTCGAAGGTTCCGATAACTTTACGTTTGAACAAGGTCTAATGTTCATAGCAACTTGGTCGTATTAACGTTACCTGGTCGTGATCCAGTCGGATGATGATGGGTGGCGTGTCGGCGTGGAGGTGCACGCCCAGGGACACCACCGGCCCGTCCGTGATGGTCACCTCCTCAGGAGACACAGTCTCCGATGCAGTCTCGGATGCCGGCGACTAAACAGAATATTTATTTATTTAACTATTTATGTACACACAGAAAGAAGAATAATTACAATTAAATAGGAAAGACGACACAAAGGTACTGCTTCTCAAGAAATCTCTTCCAGACCTGCGAGAGGAGAGTTGGAAAAAAAGAAATGTATACGAGAAAAATATTACAAGTTATTACATAATAATACAATACTTTAAGCACTCGGCTTAAATCTCCTAAGCTATGATAATTTTGGTAAGAATCGGTTGAATGCAGCAGTTGTAGAGATAATATAATTTCGATTGTCACGTGTGGATCAGCATTCGGGCACCCAAAAGGTGAAATATACGATTCATAATGTCACGCTTTGTATCCATTTTATATTTTATAGCTCACCTTTGTAATACATTATGGAACGCGATAAAATATTGAGTATTGAATTATAGAAGAAAAAGTAAATGATCTTAAGTCATTTTACACATAGTATCTGCAAATACATAAAAAATACATGGTTTTTAAAATGCCCCCCTATTTTAGAATGACGCTCATGCAGTAGCAGTTGAGTGACGTATTTGTACCCAATGACAAACTCAAATATTTGCCTTTTCTCTGTTTGATCTAAATTATATTATAATCTATTTTAATAATGTGTATGAATTAATGAAATACTATTAGTTAATTGCATTCCCCAAGACATGATAACACAGAGCGTATCACGTCCGTTTGTACATACTTAAGTACCGATAGCAGATAAGATTATGCGTTACTTAATGTATTAATTGTAGATAACCTAAATATAATTAATGCATGTTAGGATAAAAACCTAATCCCAACATTCCATCAGAGCAGCACCCATATATTCAGTCAATCCATATCATACCAATGTTGGACAAAAGCTTCTCGCATAACTATCAACGGGTCTACCGCGTAACAAAATGGTAATGAACATCAGACTCTGGTAATAAACTTCAATACGATCGTGAGAGACTAAACATCGACCTACCTTGAATTTTTTTTACCGATCATGATGATGAGAGTCCCAACTTTACAAACCCAAAGCCTATTATATTTTTATTGATATTTTCTATACATAATGAGCTAGTATTAAATGACGCTTACCTCCTTGGATTCTTTCCTCTTCCTGCAAACAAAAAACCATAAATACGGTAACTTTATATGATCCAAAAATATTATTTAATCACAATTAACTTAATTTATGATGATATATCAAAATAGTCAATCATTCCATTGTTCTATCCTAGTCTTTTTAAGATCATTGAAGCTGAGTCTGGCCTAGTTTTATTTTGTTGGCACATTCATGTTTGAAAGCTGACCTAAACATAGAAAGAGTCTCAAGGGACTCTGATCAAATTTATTTATCTCAACAACGCGAAGTTCGTAAATACTCATAAGGGACCATCCATAAAGTACGTCACACGTTAAGGGGGAGGGGAGGGGGTCCCTCCCTCCCCTTATCACATAATGGCACACTTAAGTTTTGTGACGTCACATTTCAAAATCATATTAAAAATAATTTAAATGGAAATAAAACTAATTTCGGAACTGCTGTTTTAATTTAATAATTTCTAGATGTAAAATTGCAAAATATGCGATGTCACACTAGGGGGTCTCACAAATGTAATTGACTGTGACAAGGACGGGGGAGTGGTCGAAAAATCATGTAATTAGTGTGACGTACTTTATGGATGACCCCTAAAGCCGGGTGTCCACTGCTAAAGGGTAATGAGTAAGTAATAGCCGAGCGGAACGGAGTCAAACTAGCTAAAATAGGTTTTTCTTAACGGAAGGTTTGCCAGTTATATACGAGTAGTACCACTTTGGAGTTGTGGGTGTGGGTATGTATAGTTAGAAGGACGGCAACGAAAAGCGCGTTCTTAGTACGAGATTTATCCGACGACTGCTTAATAAACTAAATAACAGCAGTTGCTAGCTTATGTACAATAGTAATCTTAAGAGCTACGTCATTGTTTATCTTAAAGTTACATAGACTAACAAAACTTAATATGCCTACCAGTGGCGAAGAGTCCATACAACCCGATTCCCATCGGCTTCCCTATAGGAATTGGTTAGTGCATAGACCAACGTAATATGGCATGTTATTCAGTTAGGTCGAGCTCTTCCAGACATGACTATATATATATTACAAGAGACGGTATGGATTTTTGTCTTGCAGCATTAATTGCAGGAATTTTTAGAGGGATTTTTTGGGACGGCTTCCCCTGTTAAAACTGTCACCCTTCGCTACTGATGCCTACACGTTACAAAGGTCGAACCTCTTTTAGCTAGTTGGAGTCCGTGCCGTCCAGCTATTACTTGCTCCCTTTCGCAGTGGAAGGTCGAGTTTAGAATCCCTTATAAACCCTTTCAAGGTCAGTGCAATACAATGTCTGTTTGTGTTGATAATACACAAAAATCAATATGGTATACCTTCCTGACGGGCCGCGTATGAATTCCTTCAGAGATGACGGCTTGAACTCCGTTCCAGAAGTGAAATATTTCGTTCTCTGGTGAAAAAATTGACCTTTTTAATTCGTTTACATTTTTAGGGTGGGTTGCACCATCTTACTTTACCTTTAACTAACATCGAAACTTCAGTTTAAGTACGGGTTAAGCAAAAGATGAGTTGCATCATTTGACAATTGTTAGCTAACCTCATAATTTTCACTGTAACCATTAACATATTCCCTATTAACTACCAGTTTAAGAATAAAAAATAAACGTTAGATGAGAAGTTTATTAAAATCGATAAGTTCGTAAGTTTTGCAACCGATTTAGGTGTCATCACGTTTCTTATGGCAACATTGATTTTCACAGGACTTAAACAGGCTATTTAAATATATCAAACAACTTACTTCCACGAGCGGCTTCACCCGCGTGATAATTTAATAAATTATAGCCTATGTTACTCTGTGATAAGCAGTGATCGGAACAGGTGGTGCTAATTTACCTAAACTTCGAGGCACAGAGACAAAAACTGGAGACTTCCTTAAGACATTTTTTCTGGGACAAAATTTGTCCTAGGTTTCGGGACATCACTTAAGTACGTTAACAATTAATGCAATTAATACAGTGACCGAATTCAATTCTGGTTTTTGTTTCCCAGAATTGACAAAAATTAAGTAGACAGCATTCACGTTTGCCAACATTGCTAATTATTAATCAGATTTTCTACATCCTACAACATCCTAAGATAGTAAAACGAATAGAATTAGAAATCTAAAATAATGAGAAAGTCTTCTAGTTTTTTAAACGAGCAAAAACGTGTCTCCTGTATTTTTGACAATTTTGGGAAATAAAAACCTGAATTCAATTCAATTCGCTAACTGTATTAATAAAATACCTAACATTAATTATTAATGTACTTAAGTGATGTCCCGAAACCTGGGACAATTTTTGTCCCAGAAAAAATGTTGTCGTAAGGCAGTCTCCACTTTTTATCTCTGTGCCTCGAAGTTTAGGTGAATTAGCACCATCTATTCCGATCACCGGTGATAATATAGCATTCTGCTGGTGAAAGAATTTTTAAAATCGGTCCTATAGTTTTTCGGTTTATCCATTACAAACAAACAAACACAAAAAATCAAATGTTTTCTCTGTATAATATCAGTATTAGTTTATAAGAATAACGCACCGTTTCCTCCACGGTCGTCGTAGACTTCTTAACGTCCTTCCTGGCGACAGACTTGTACTGTATGGCCTTGGTGGCCACGGAGACCGTGACAGTGGTGGTGACCAGCTCCAGCACAGTCCTGGGCACGGCGATGCGCGGCACCCGCAGCCTGGACTTGAGCCCGCCCGCGCTGCTCGACAGGTCACTGCCCACGCCCGCGGCGGGAACTTGCAACGTGTAGCATGATGCGTCCGCGAGGGTTATCTTCCAAGGAAACGATTCAAGGGTCGGCTCTGAAATTATGGATTTTTAAACTCAACTTTCGGCATCTTCTGTCGTGTTAGCAGAAGCTATCATATGACAGGTTTTACACAATGTAGGTATCATCATTAATAGGCATGTTAAATCACGCATGAATATTCTTTATTTATTTTTATTTTTTTGTTTTGACCTTTTTTATAATTTTACCGTTTTTGTATCTTCTTCTTTTTCAATAAGCTAGCACTGTTACAGTTAACGTTTGCTAACAGCTTGTTTTTATTATATAATATAGGTAGTAATCTGTGGAAAATGTTGTGGGTAAAGTTTAATTTTAAGACAACACTGTTAATGTATAATATACTACTGTTTGTTTTCCCAAATGTAATAAATATGATATTCGCTTAAGCCATAGTGAACAAATGAACCAGTCAACAATTTCGGTATCGAAAATGACTATCTAGGGTACCCCAAACATATGGCACCCGTGGATACACTTTTCTTGCAGGTAAAGTTTCATTTTTCTAACAATAATTACTGGAAAATTTTGTAGCCGTTTCAAGAGTATATAAATGCTCCTGCCATATAACGCATAAATGAAATAATTATAATATTTCATGGTACAGTACTAAATAACCTAACCGTCAAAAACCCCGACTCCAACTAGAAAAAGAGCTGTAACTTATGAACGGCTAAACAGATTTTCATGAAACATAACTAAGATGATACGCGAATAAAATAGCTTTCAATTAAAAAAACAGCATTGAAATCGGTCCATCCGTTTTGGAGCTACGACGCCACTGACAGATACACAGATCCACAGATACACACTACAAACTTATAACACCCCTCTTTTTTGTCGGGGGTTAAAATACTTACTGTTTTTCACAAAAGTGGGTCCGTCGTGTTGCAATTCCTGCCACAGATGCTTCATCAAGGCGTTCGAATGCACCGACAGACGACCAAGACTGTAAGACAAACATGGAAATTGTCGAATGGAACATGGTGGAATCAATCTTAACATTATTTCACTATTAAGCTTAGTTAGGCTAGCTAGACTGGGGAAATATCACACTTTCACAGAATACTGGTTTAAAGTAGCAATATTGTGTAACTGCATCAATTTATTCGTCATGGGAATAATTTCCACAATTTTCAGTTTCAGTTTCGGCATCATCAGACTCAAAAACGCGGGGAATCCAATTAGGTATTCACCTTATTTTCGGCTTAAACTGATTCGATAACCATGGCAATGATGGGATCGTCATGTGTTACCCTATATAAAGATTTATCTAGATACTCCCATCTTAAAACATTTTCTCCTAAATCCGAAATTATTAATGAAACCTCCAGATTACATCACACCACGAAGGTTGAGGAGATCGTGGAGTATGTTTCTGCGAAGACCAACTGGACTTTGGCAGTCGTGAAGTTGGAGTCGCGCCACAACACAAACTTCAAATCGTTCGTGGTGCGGGTTCCTAGTCATCATCTCGAAACCTTCCTCAAAGAAGGGGTTTGGCCGGAGGGTTCATGTATTGTCGGTTTCCAGTCAGCGAAACATGACACCGTCATTTACTGTGCAGCAGTTTACAATTGTTATTAAATAATATTGTTTTATATTTGGGTATTTTTTGTATGGGCCAATTTGCCTGAAATAAAGGAAATAATAATTATAAAATTATATTCATCAAACCAATTATTGTTCGCACCATTGTGAACGTGGTGGTGCGTCAACCCTGATTGATGTGTGCGAATGTCAAAATATTTAAATCTAACAGATTTCACAGCGGATTTACTGATCAATCATGTTTTCAGGAACCGGGGTTAGTATTGCAATAACCTGAGGCCCAGCACGCGGTGCGAGTCGCTGGCGTGGCGCTCCATGGCGTCGCGCAGCGTGGCGCAGTCCAGCGCGGACGCCGAGCTCATCGTCACGTACACGATCACGAGCCCCAGCTCCACATTCAGCAGCATGTACCGCAGGCGCTTGTGTAACGTCACCAGCCTCTCACCCGACCACCACGTTTCCGTTGGCGCTGTCTGGACAAACAAAGATAAATGAGGACAATAAAGGCTATTTTTTATTTATTTAATGAAATTTATTTTATTTTATTTTATTATTACTTTTATTTTTGTATTATTTTGTCTCAATTAATGTTATGGATTTTTATCTGAATTAAATAAATGAATTGAATTGAATTAAATACATACAGATGGCCAGTATCACTGCCTCCTGGCATTATGCTGAGCTGCGGCCGCTTTGGCACAATAACTCAACTTATTTTATGTTTTCTTTGTTTGTACGTTTATTTTATGTTTTGCTAATTAACTATTTTTCTTTCTATCTTTCTTTCATACGTCAACATTGTCTAGGAATATTTGATACTAATACGCGGTTTCTCAAAGGCTAATTAACTGTGCGGTCTGAATTGCGATAAAAGTGATAATATCGCGAATCCGACCAAATTTAATAGTCACAAAATATAAGGGCTATTGAGTAATAATAATTGTGACTTTGGTCGGATTCGCGATATTATCACTTTTAGCGCAATTCGGACCGCAGGGTAAATTTCCCCAGATGTCAAATCTCATGTCAAGTGATTTGAACGATTGGTTGTTGAATTGACTGTGGGCGTTGGACAACCAATAACAACAGTCAACATGAGATATGACATAATCAGAGATTTAACCAACCGTTTAGAAAGCGAGGGTTATTCTCTGTTAAACTGAGATTTTGTTTTCTTCCTCTGAAATGAGGTGTTCTCTCTCCGGGGAAAAACCTTTGACAAAATGAAACAGGTATTTCCCTGAGCCAAGTAATTTAGACCTCGTGTTTCTTTTTTAATTATTTTTTATAACTGCATTGAAATCGGTTCATCCATTTTGGAGCTACGATGCCACAGACAGATACACAGATACACACTACAAAATTAAAACAGCTCTCTTTTTGTCGCGGATTAAAAAATAATTACCGAGTCGCTAGGATAAAACGTCTCTTAATACTACCTAAATGTCAAAGTTTTTCATTGCTAGTCTGTGCAACTGACTGTGTGGATCTGTCGCTAGAAATTATCGTCGTACGAGTGTTGATTCTCAGGTTACGAGCCCGCGTGTCCAACGCGGTGAATACACTAAATACTCCTTCCGATTTGGCACCCAGTGTCGAAGTATTGAGCTGTAATAGACGAGTGTACGCACCGGAGGGAGCGGCATCTTGAACTCTTTCTTCTCGCTGGGCTCGCTGCCGGAGCGCGAGCGCACGTGCACAAGCTCTGCGCCCGACACCTGCTTACTCACGCCTCGACCGCTCGACGATTGCTAAAACCATTCTCATACATAAATATAACAATACAGGATATCTTTATGTAGTGCGCAAAATTTGCAGAGTAATACAGTGTCCGTTCCCAAATGCAACCACAGTACTAAAATTCACTCCAAAACAAAATGAAAAATGGATATTGTATGGCTTCTTAGATTATATAAACCTAAAGATCAAGCTACACGCACACATCGTTAGTGTGAGAGGGTGGCGAACCTATACATTAGTCAGTAGAAAGAGCGAGAAAGACTATAATGAACGCCGTTTAACCACTTTTTTGATATGAGCACATTTGTCATTTAGACATTTTGCAACCAAAATTGACGTCGGGTTGTTGTTATTCTATCAAAAGTTATTAATTAATTAATTTTAACAGCCTGAATTACTTGTTGTGGGTGTTCTTCTGATAGTGTAATCATAATTTGATATTATCAATGTGAACATGGTGGTCTGCAGTGACCTTGGATGCTAAAACCGAACAAAAAGTGCTGCCGGTAATGTTACGTTTCACAGGTACGTTTTACTGCAATTATGTGCTAAAATTGCTTTGTTTGTGATTAAGTGAATATCCGTTATACACATAAAAATAATAATACAATTCAAATAATTCGATATTATCAATTAATAAGAATTTATAGGTAATAATTGATTCCATAACCTCTAAATCAAAAGTCATTCAGTGTGCTCAGTTTATGGCCTTTGAAATACCCAAAAATACGGGAAATCTGAATTGACTTTCGAATTTTCTATTAAATAAAAACCTATGAACCTTAGTCAGAAATGTTAACAAAATTCAGTCGTTTTTCAATTTTATAGATTATTTTCCTTTTAAATCGATTTTATCCCGGTCATGAAAAATATATCTGTGAAGCAAGTAAACGCTCCACATGCGATTAACTGTGTATTCAGTAATAAGATAAACAATTAGATTATCTTCAAGAATAAAATGAAATTTTATTCAGTACATATTTCAAACTTGACAGACAAAAAATAACAAGAACAGTAACTCATAGTAACTAGGTCTAAAAGACAATCATAGACAAATACTATCTTTTACAAAAGAGGCAAGGTTGGTATGTCTCTTAACAATATCTTATGCAAAAACTTAATTGTCTATACTTTCAACAGCTCTCCAATGGATCCTGCAGTTGGGCCCAGCAGCGCCATGTCGTCTGCGTAGTTAAAGCTGTTAATACAAACACCACCAACCCGATATCGAACACTCATGCTGCTAAGATCGACTATGAGGTCATTAACATATAGGTTGAAGAGCCTGGAAGAGTAAAAAGTAAAAACTGACTTCAGAAACTAAAAAGTATAAAATAATTTTCTTAAAAAACTTATCAGCTTCTGAAGTCAGTGCCACTATCCAGCTAGCTGCATTGAAGAATTTTAAAGGCCCCGACTTCAGAAGCTGATAAGTTTTTTAAGAAAATTATTTTATACTTTTTAGTTTCTGAAGTCAGTTTTTACTTTTTTTTTAAGTTTATAATGCATAAAATTGATGAATATTAAAAAATGAACTATTCGATACATCTCAGTTTTATTTATGGGAAAATAGGGTTCAATCTGGTAACATTCACACACACATGCACAAATTTAACACCGATATAAAACTGGTTACATTGTCACTTCATCTAGGGGTTTACATAATCTAAGTATGGCTTGCACTAGTAAATTATGCATGTCCCTCATACTAAGTCGAATTTTCGTTTTGTTTTAAAGTATATCCCAATACTGCAGTTGCATTTAGAAACTGAAACTGAATCACACTACAAATTATGCGCACTACATAAAAAATATCCTGTATAATATTAAGGTTTTATTAATGGCATTGTACTTTATTTCTTTTAAAAAAAGACTCTTTTGTAATAATCCCTAACATGAAGCTTTAAAAAAACATTTAATAAATTTTACCGGCGGTGTCGGGCGCCGACGCTGCTGGAGGAATTGCCATGAACTGCTCTTCGGTATCATACCGTAAGACGACTCTGCAAACCAACAACAATGCTTAGAGTCGGAAATATAAAACATGCTGCTGATTTCATGTTCAAATTCATAAATAAAACAGCTAATAAAATAATAATAATAAAACAAATAAATAACTAATGAAAAAGTTGAATAAATTCATGATTAACAAGAAGAAAGTTGAATGATTCTGTGATAATGATTACCATGAATTCAAAAGACGCAAAAAAAATACTTTATTCCGCGTTTATTTGTAAGGGCGTAATGTTTAATTAATTAAGCTATGTAAGTATTCCGGGTCCCACAAACGAGTATTTTTATTGTTTACTTTACAATTCTTGAAAAAAAATTAAAAAAAATTCCTGCAAAAACACGACACACATACATTAAAAATAGCAGTATCTATACCACACCAGTAACAATGAACCGAACCATGTGACTATACCGACCGCAACACAAACTACAAACATAAACAGGGCGCTTACTATGAGCTCTTATAGCAGGTCTGAAATTGAACTGCCCAGAAATTTCCAGAATAAGCTGACCTTTCATTGTACGAAACATTGTTTGTATTCCTACAATCCCAAGTCGGCCGAAGTAAAGATAATCTCCACAGGTGGAATTTCACAGATGGATTAGACCTGCAGTGCGAGTGCGGTGTTTCTCCGCAAACCATGGCCCACCTTCCATCCTGCGCCGCACCTGCACGCGTGAGGAGCTTATGTCTGCAACTGATTCTGCTATTCGCGTGGCGGAATACTCGGCCAAGTACATTTAATTTGCCATCGACACGCTAAGAAGAAGATTGTACGAAAAGCCTATACAGTGTTAGGTCAGCTTATACTGGACAGTGCCGGGCAATTCAATTTCAGCCCTGCTATAAGACCACGTAGTAAGCCCCCAGGTCCGTGGGTGAATTTATCATGTATGCCAAGGTAGTGTTGACCAACCGTAGTGGGTCTTGACCAGCGGCTTGTAGGCGAGCCAGGCGATGAGCAGCGGGTCGATGGACACGGCAAGCGGCTCCGCCCACGCGCCCAGGTAGTCGAACGAGTTGTCCGCGGGCACGTCACACCACTGTATCGCCGCGCGGAGGTATGGACTAAAAACGTACATGTTGAGAAACGTTGCTAATTTAGTAGTTTAGGCTCGATATTGCTATTACAGTCAGATGTAACTGATGTAAGGCTACAAGAAGAACAAATTCAGTTATTACCCGACTACAACAAAACAATACATTCCAATAGTACTAAGCAAACATAATCTTTAGGCCAAATTGGCATACGACCACGGCTATCCTCTAAACATCACTATTAATATGTATAAATAATATTTTCTTGTTTCATACTTTTTCAGTAGTCTGGTTTTAGTTTCTGGACTTACTTTTTTAAAAGTACTGTAGGTAGACATTAAATTATTATTATTGAAATCACAGAGTGCGTAAATGCCAAACTAAATTAAAAAAAAATCGTTAATCTTGTTTAAAATTTCCTTTTCTAGACAACTCACTGTATTTATTTTCTGAACCTGTCATACTTACGTAGTTGTCGGGGTGTCAGGCGCCGAGAAAAGCCACGCTTGTTTTAGTTCACCACCCTCTGAAATAGATAGTAGCTAATTTACTTGACACGAATTACTATACTATAAAAATAAATTATAATTTAAATAAACTATAGAATACGCTTTAGTCATCCAAACTGAACGTGTATGCAAAATTTCAGCAATTTTATAACGCGATAAATATCTTTGATGCGGCAAAAAGACCACCATCCGAGCCATCGCCTAACTTTTAACGGTATTATGAATGCCCTCACAAAATTAGAGCGTAAAATTGTGGCAACCCATATGTCTTATGTCCATAAACGCGATAATTAACGGCGTTAAACCTTAGTGAGGCCCCAGCATAAGAAGATACAGAATAACATATTTATTAGCGACAGCAACCGCTAGATTTTTCTTACGTAAGCAGGTGGCGGGTAGAATTTTCAGACTAGGGCAAAGTCATGTGTTTCAATAGTGAATGCTTACTCGGTTCGTGGAAGGCGGTAGCTTTGGCCGACTGGAGGGTAATCACGTGCGTGTTGATGTTTCTGGTAATGAAGCCGCGAACGCCGAGATCTTCGATCGTGAAATCTATGGCTACAGACTCTGTTGATAAAGAAAAATATATAAAGATTCAACTATTGGTTTTATTGAAGATAGAAGGCACTTGAAGTAACAAAAGAGGTTTAGAAGAATCGTAGCACGTGGCTTGTAGTTCTGCCTGTCTTCACAAGCTAATTTTAATAATTGGGTGGTTTGAGTGTTAAGTGTGTACCTACTTGTACTGTTTAAATTATAGTGGTACTTATTATGATCTTTGCTGTTCTTTTTTTTCAGGTCGAATTTTAGCGAGGGCCGCTCCTGCGGCCGCAGTTATTACTGTAAATTTGTTTTGTGAAAAGTGTAGCCATGGAGTTTCTTGCTTGTATCTTCTCCAGGACCAACCCACATTGAACCGTGCACCTAGAATCACGACGTTTTGAAAGTGCCTTCAAAGGCTCAGTTGATAGAAAAAGCTTTGACTTTGAGTATCACTTACCTTCATCCTGCAATGCGTCCTTTGTAAGCGAGGTATGTTTCAGCTGAACGGATCGGCGTTGGTGGTACAGTGACAACGGCACGTGCACAGCGGCCTGCAGCCGCGCAGACGACCCGCATATGCTCAGCTCCTCTGAACAAAACACAAAACATTGATAATAGTACATTACAGTGCCACAAACTTATCTGACTCTGAAAATTGGAACTAACGTCGCTACAGAACAAAAATGACTTCAAAAGTATTTTTGGATGACATTGTTAAAAGCGTAGACAGAGAAACCGATAGACGGCGTGATATGTTTTGTTTCATTTACTCAAAAAAGGACGCATAATATCATATCAGCACTTGTAAGAAAGAGATATAGCTACTATATAGTTGTCCTTATCACCGTATATCTTAAGTCAAGTCGTTTGGCATTAAATTTGATGGCAGACAATGCGATTTTCAATTATTGTTTCAGTGATTTTCATTGGTTTATGCTGTTAAAACTCGTTAATTGTACGTTAAAAGCTAGAAAACTATTTGATTTGTTAACTTATTATGGTGTCGTGCAGTGTTATGGGCTGTAAAGTCGAAGTGGTAACACGGTGATACGCGAATGAAAGGGAATATAGTGGTTACGCGACCCCGCCGTCTATTGTTTCTCTGTCTACGGTTAAAAGTGACGGCAGTGACGGCATTACCGGGTCAGATAAGTTTATGGCACGGTACTGTCTATGCCTGAAATAAAGCAATTGACGGACGAGTAATATGGGAAGGACGAGGCGAAGCCGAGCACTTCCGAAGTGAATATAAAAGGACGAGACGCCAGCCAAGTCGGTTTTAACTAAACGAGGCGGTTAATTGCTATTTCGGCCGAGACTTGTATAGTACTTACACTAATTTGCGAGGAAACAAATAAGAAATTAATTTAATGCGGAGAGATGAAAATCATGTTATAAGAAGAGTTGTAAGTATGAATGTGGATGGCTATCAGAGTAGGGGTAGACCAAAAAAAAGATGGATGGACTGTGTGAAACATGACATGAATGTGAAGGAAGTGAATCTGGAAATGACGTCAGATAGAGGTGAATGGAAGAAAAAGACATATTGCGCCGACCACGAGTAAAATGGGATAAGGGCAGGAGAATGATGGTGATGAATTCAAGAAACATAAAAAACCATCCACAATACAGTATCTAATTTTCATTCGCCTAAATTAGAGGACGCGCGCTCAGTTTTTTTTTAACTTTTAAAAAGAAATACGAATTCAGCTTTAAATAAATATCGTGTACCTAAAAATACCTAACTTATGTTAGTATGCAGTGTACTTAACAAAAATGTCTAGCAATTTCTATTATTGTCGTGTTGGAATTTATACTTAATATTTATTTAATACTTACTGATTTTCAGGTGATAGCCGAACTCAATAGATTCCCTCTTCCTAAAGTACTTCTTTTTGAGTAGGTGATGGGTGACGAGGCGCAAGTCAGCGCGCGCGCAAGTCCGCTGTGTGCCCTCTAGGGGGGAGCATATGCCGGCTTGAAACCCCGACATCGTGAGGGACACGTGGAGACGTGCCCCCTGCCAGATGGGCCCCGTGTCGTCGGGCAGTTGACACGCTGCTTGGCATACCCTAACATAAGAGACCATATGTTTTAAATTATTTACAACTTATTAACGTTTCAATAGTGCCTGTAATTTATTAATTTGTTTATTTATAAAGTCTTCTATTCTAATACCGTGAGGTTCTCAGAAAAGAATAGACGATATTTTGTCTATGGAACCTTACAAGGCGACGAAGATATTATGTTAAAAATAATTATAAATATAGTTTTAAAAAAAGCTGATAATCACGCTTCCTCCTTTAGTAATCCGCCATATTAAATTTAGAGTGAAGTCATTTTATTTTTCGTATTCTTCTCAGCAAACCCTTTTATTTGATACCCATAACCCATATCATGGTGATATTTAAGAAAAAATTGTTCGCCATCTTGGAGCATCCGCCATATTGGATTTAGAATGACGTCACTTAGCTAACCATGCATTGTCATCCAAACTTAACGTGTATGCAAAATTTCAGCTCAATCGGAAACCGGGAAGTGGATCAAATTTAACTTCCAAGATTTTTTTACATAGTTACAGATGAATCTAATAAAAGCGTGTTAAAAATTGTAGGCGTGCCATCTATTTCTATTTCGCTTGCTGACTGAAGGTATCGTCGATGGCGGAGCGATGAAGCTTTCTGATTGGTCCATCGATTTCCCACGTATTTAATTGTGTCAACAATAAATAAACATGTCAAAAAGAAACGATGTACTTGTGTTCATATTGAATGTGATTCTCAACTAACTTGAGGGTAAACCGGTGGGTGTGAGCGCGATGAGTGGTGTGTACCCACATTTTATATCATCGACTGTCGACGAATCAATGGTGTACAGAAAAACCTAATATGGTTTATGTTTAAACCTTAATGAGCTGTCTTATAATTATTGTTCAAGTATTAATAAAAAATAAATACTACGCAGGACCTTCCAGAAGCCATATAAATTGTGTTGTACTGTACCTGTGAGGGTAGAGCGGTCCATTGATAGAGACACTAGTCTTGGGCAGCTCCAGGTCCAGCACGACCGCGGATGGCAAGGGCCGGTCGGAAGGCTTGTGGTCCCACGGGATGATGCGCACGCGGATGCCGTGCGCCTCTACGTGGATGCGCTTCTGAGGCAAGTTGTCGCTAAGAGACTCGCATTCTTCCACTGTCAGAGTGCGCACAGGTGGCTCTGGGAAGACAATAGTGTAGTTTGAAAGAGTTTCGACTTTGATATATAAAAGAAAGAAAGAAAGATAAAGAGTTTATTAGCACAATAAAAAATAAATAAAACCAATAACAAAGAAAACATAAAATTACACCATCCACCATCTATTATAATACCTACATTTTAAGCAAATAAATCTATTCTATTCTACATATCTAGCATCCGTCAGCGGCTTTCATTATAAATTATAGCCTATGAATAATACAGCATAATTTATTTATTGTTTACCAGAAGGGTAATTTTTTTTTTTTTTAAATCGGTCCTGTAGTTTTTTATAATACACATTTATTACCCGAAAACTATGACAACAACACCTGTGGCGAAAAATGGGAGCCGCCTTCATCAATCATCATGTATTTATGTCAACGAATGTCTAAATAGAGTACAAATATTATATATACCAACAAGGATAAGTTTTGGAAGAAGACTCCCTTCGTATTCCAAAACATTCTACAGTCAACACACAAGGAGTCACTTACTGTCACCTGGGTGCGGCTCACTTCGGTCCAGGTATATGATCATGAGAGCATTGAGCCGGTGTATCAGGCCCATGCACACTTGCAGCTCAACCGGCTCCACTTTGACCGTCATGTTGCATTCTTCTACCCAGTCACTGTGTAAACAGATATATTTAAAACCACTACAAGTTTAAGGCCGTCACACACGTAGCTATAATATATATTAATATACTGAGCTATATATTACATTATAGCAAGCCCCCATACGTGGTAACTATACTATAACATATTTTGATGACGTAATAGAAATATATATTATAGCTGCGTCTGAGGTCGCTCGAAGATTACTATGGAAAATATATCGTAATATGTCTTGCTATAATATATATTATAGCTACGTGTGTGACGGGCTTTAATCATGTATTGATATTTGCCGTTGGATTCCAAACAAGAAACACAACCTCTTTTGTTATATATTGATGTTGTATATCTTAAGGTGCTGATAACTCTGAGCGTTCTATTGTAACAGAACATCGAGCATTCGCCAATTTGTAAGTAACATTTGCTAGAATGTAACATACAAACTGAAATAATGTAACGTAGACCATAATGTTCATTATAAGTGAATGCATAGATTCATCAGTGCCTTTATAGTCGCCTTTAAGAACATGACACAGAATTGGGCATCGTGAATATATGCCCCGATACCGTTTCCTAACTTCGTAACCTCCGACTCCAATTTAGAAAAAGAGTTGTAACTTTTGAACAGCTGAACAGATTTTAATGAAAAATTGCTAAAATTATTCCCGATTAAACTACTTTTCAATTAAAAAAACTGCATTGAAATCCGTCTATCCGTTCTGGAGCTACGATGCCACACAGCCAGACACATAGATATACAGATACTAACTTATAATACCTCTCTTTTTTGTCGAGGTTAAAAACATGGAAGTTAGTGGTGTAAGCTTACCTATACTGGAAATCCTTAGGCGGGTTCTCATAAGGGTTGACGAAGCGGCGGGGAGGCGACCGCTCGTGCGAGTAGTCTATGTAGAACAGCGGCTGCATCTTGGCCCACAGTTCATCGGCCTCGTCGCGCGGCTGGTCGGGGTTGTCTCGATGCGTGTGCTCCGATTCCTTGCTGTCTAAGACAGCTTGACTTGAATCGCCTTCTGGCTGCTGTGAGTTGTTGACTATTGAATGTTTTTGTCCGATTGATTTGATAAAACGGACGTAACGACACGATTGGAGTAGTCTGCGCTACGTGTTACGGGTTCGTTACCCGTATGGAACGAATATTTGTATGGTCTACAAATATTTGTTTCGGGTCTATGTGTACACACACGCATGTGAGATTTGTCTGTAAACTATACGCACGATACAGGAAAACTCCTAGAGTGGGGCAAACTTGATTTATAACAAAAAAAAGTTGACTTTAATTTCAGTCTTAAAAGCATCTATACTTTCTGAACCTAGGAAGACACCGAGATCGATTCTGTACGGCATTTGGTAAATTAAAATGTAATACCATATCATTATATGTTGTTATTACATCTTTCTGCAAAAGATGTGAGACTTATAAAAATGGGTTATTTTTGAGCTGTCTTTAACTAAAACCTACTTCTAAAATGGTCAGTACAACTTCAGTTAGGCATGTCTATCAGTATGACACCTCGAAGTATATCTACAGTGCAACAAACTTATCTGACCCGGTCATAGCGTCGCTGCCGTCGCTTTTACCAATGTCATGTGTTCTGTAGCGTCGTTAGTTCCAATATTGGTCACCGGGTCAGATAAGTTTGTGGCACTATATCAGTCTGTTTCGAGCGTATGGCACTCGTGGGTTGCAGCTGAAAACCAGCGTCAGGTGGCCAGTATCTCTGCCTCCTGACATTATGCTGAGCTGCGGCCTTTTGGCACAATAACACATTTTATATTATATGTTTTCTTTGTTTTTGCTTTTACTTTTTTGTTGTGCTAATAAACTCTTTATCTTTCTTTCTCTAAATCTCTTTATTCTCATCCATTGTCTCCGACCTGTGTTAGCATTGTGGCAACGGTTTTGATTGCTTAGTATATAAGTAGTCCACTAACCCCAGACTGCTGCGGCGAGGCGCGGAAGGTCTCATCGATGACCTCGGCAGTCTCCACCTTAACAGTAAAGTCTTCTTCAGGCCACTTCCACTCCTCCGCCGGTGCAGCTGCGTCCATGATTCTCCTCAGGTATGCTGGCGGCTCGTCCCTAGACTGTAATGAAAATAATAGTAGTTTCATACACTACTTTATCTTTACTCATGTTAACAAATTATAAAGAAAATAAACAGTAATGGCGCCGAAACCAAAGGGCCTGCGCCCACTAGCGGTACGGCGCGTCGCGGTAAAGGATTTATTTCTAACGACTCAAAATAAACCTTATGGAATGGACTTAAGTAGGTATATGTATTATTAGCATTCCACTCTGGATTACAATACAGCAGTAAGACACGTGTTCCAATTTCATAATATACATAGGATCACGCATATACAGGGTGACATTTTTTCCCGTCGGAAAGAAAAATAGTTGTGATAGGTAAATGGAGTAGAAGGCTTCCTATCATATACACCATGCCTTTTTATATAATTTTTTTATAGCCGCTTTGTTGGCTCGGTGTTATGATGTGTATCTATAGAAATAAACTATTTCCCTCACCGTGTCAGTGTTGATATGTCCACACACGCACTTTTCTTGCGACCGGATTACAAGTTGCCGCACGCCGATGCGTAGGCGCATAGACGTGGGGGTGGTTACTGAGCTCTTGAGGGCCGCGTGCGTCGCGATTATTTCTAACACGCCACGCGAACGCTTGCGGTTGGTGGACTCCACCTCCATTATCTGGGGATTTCAATATGAACATGTAACTAGTTTATTTAGAATCGGGTTCTCAATTGATATGTGTACTTTTGCCAATTTATTAGGTACTACCGGCCCGTCCCGGCTTCGCACGAGTGGGCATTTTTTATTTTATTTTTTATTATTATGTAAAGGTAACAAACAAACAGATAGAGTTACTTTCGAATTTATATTATTAGTGTGATAATGTTACGATGGGCAGCAGCATCCTCGGCGCTAGAAAGACGGTCACCAACCCGCTTGCCCAGCGTGGCGACTACGGGCATATCCTCCATAAGAAAACTACGAAGCAGAAACTAGGCAAGATTGTGGACTTGTTGGATGCAAACAGCTTAAAGCCGTTCGAAGAAGAAGTCGATAGGACAGGCCTATGTCCAACAGTGTACGTGAAAAGTCTGTAATGTTGATGATATGTGTCGAATAGATGCGACATAAATGTTACCTTGAACACCAACGACACGTCGTCCAGATACGCGCTGAAGAACAGCGGCAGCGGTGTGGCAGGCGCAGGCGCCTCCTCCACCCCGCCCTCGCGGTCTATCCAGGTGGGCAGCCACGACCAGGCCCATTCCGACCAGCTCCCTGAACGGGCCGGCTCTGCAGAGTTCACTGATGACTGACCTAGAAATTTTAATCAATCATTCAACTCAATCTGGTACATAGTCCTCTCACATTCATCACGAAATCTCAAGAACTTTAAGCTTGAGGCCGCACTACAGTTAACCACAGGTTTTTACCTGTTTTGTGATTACAAGCGAACGCACTGGTGTTTTTTGCCGCGACCGGTTGTGCTTGTACTTTGACCGGTTTTGCGGTTAGAAGCTATAGCAGCCGGTGGTAGAAAACCGTAGTACACTAAAGCTTCCAAAGTTTCGAAATAAAAGTTCAAAGTTTGTATGAAAAATCTTTCCATGCGGATAGAGTTACCGGCAAAGTGTAGCTAAAATCCAAATAAAATTTGTTAAGCTTTTACATCAGAAATGTATACAGTTATACTGATGTTATTCAATCCATTAATTCCGCGTTTATAAGTAAGAGGGTTAATGTACGAGGTGCATTCAATAAGTACCTAGCCTCATCGCCAGAGGGCGCTGTAGTTTCAAAAGAGTTTTACCACAGTGTAGCACATTCTTTTTAAATTCTTTTTTCAAATTTTCATTCCAATCCCTTCATTTGTTTTAATTTGACAACTTATGGAAGCCAACGTGTCGATCGGTTTTACAAAAATGGAAAAAGAGCAATATCGTTCGGTGATTCGATTCCTATTTTTGGAAGGGAAAACGCGCATCGAAATCAAAGAGCGCTTGGATGCTGTGTACGGTGACTCTTCTCCATCGATGGCCACCGTCAAGAATTGGTTCAACGAGTTTGCACGTGGCCGTACGTCGGTTTTTGATGAACCACGTCCAGGTGCACCGAAAACAGCTGCTACGGAGGAAAACATTAAAAAAATCCATGATCTCGTATTGGCAGATCGCCGATTGAAGGTTCGGGAGCTAGCTGAGACTGTAGGCATTTCAGAAGGAACAGTGCATCATATTCTTCACGAGGAACTCGGCATGAGAAAGCTGTCGGCGCGATGGGTGCCGCGTTTACTCACACCAGAAAACAAGCGCAACCGTGAGACCACATCGGAGACGTGTTTGGCGCTGTTTAAGCGGAATCCAGCGGAGTTTTTGCGTCGTTTTGTGACCGTCGATGAAACCTGGATCCACTGGTACACACCAGAGACCAAGGAGCAATCAAAACAATGGATCCAGACCGGGGAACGTGCTCCAAAGAAGGCGAAAACTGTAAAATCGGCCGGAAAAGTTATGGCCACCGTTTTCTGGGATTCACAAGGTGTGATCTACATCGATTACCTCGAGAAGGGTAAAACAATTACAGGGCTTTACTATGCCGATTTATTGGGCCGATTCGACGCCGAATTAAAGAAAAAACGACCCCATCTGGCGAAGAAAAAAGTGCTGTTTCACCACGACAACGCACCGGTTCACACGTCTGCCGTTGCCATGGCCAAATTGGTCGAATTACGCTACGAATTGCTGCCCCATCCACCGTATTCTCCAGATTTGGCCCCTTGTGACTTCTTTCTGTTTCCTAATCTGAAAAAATCACTCGCCGGGAATAGATATGGATCGAATGAGGAGGTTATCGCCGCCACGGAGGCCTATTTTGCAGAGTTTGACAAAAACTATTTTTCGGACGGATTAAAAAAGTTGGAGCATCGCTGGGCTAAGTGTATCGAACTAAAAGGAGACTATGTTGAAAAATTAATTCCCACTTTTCCAAAATTTTCGTTTACTTTTTGTAGGCTAAGTATTTATTGAATGACCCTCGTATATACCAGTCCGCATATTAAGTAACTTACGCAGAGGCACTTGTGAGGCGGACTGTTTAGGTGCAGGCGGCTTCGGCTTAAGGACTATGGTGGGTATAGCGGGACGCTCCCGCTGCAGCCTCAGCAGCAGTATCAGTTGCTCGTTGGTGACGCTCCACGCTAGCTTGGTGGAGCGCAGCTGCACATTCAGGCTGGTCGCGCGGCGCGTGTTGGCGGATACTAGGCGAGTCAGCACTCTGCGAAAGGGGGGACCACAGGGTCTAAAAAGGCCACTTTAAATGAATCATAATTTGATTCATATTACAAATGTTAAAATAATTGATAACTCTTAATATCATACGCGTAAGGCTCATGTAGCAATCATCTGGTTTGACTGTTAATATGGAGATTCGTATAGTAGGTGACTTGCTAAATGTAGCCTTTTTAGGCCTCCAGATGAGCCAAGATATTGGTACTATGAATGAATTGTAGAAATGTCAAACTCGGACTGAATTAAAACTATGCGTTTAAAATAATAAAACAATTGGATAGACGCCACTTTGTGACCATCCGCTAACTTCACTGCAGTGACTGCCTTCACATAACTAACGTGAAGCTAGCGAATGTGCATTGAAACACTACACAACAACAATGCTGTCTGATCTAATCTAAAGTAACACATGATAACTAATAACTCACCAATCACCAACATCATTTAACTTGACAATACAACACTAAATTATTTTTGCCTACCCTGTAAGAAATATTTGTACACGCCACTGGGTCAAACGATATTTA
The DNA here is from genome assembly GCA_932294325.1 of Allophyes oxyacanthae. Classification (NCBI taxonomy): domain Eukaryota; kingdom Metazoa; phylum Arthropoda; class Insecta; order Lepidoptera; family Noctuidae; genus Allophyes; species Allophyes oxyacanthae. Next base: position 1,097,067 of record OW028609.1, read on the forward strand.
GCCAATATTAATATCGTTTGACTGAGTTTTACGATTTGGCTTATAACCATGTGGACCGTTACCTGAGATCTAGCTGACATCTGTAGAGGAGTGGCTCCTGGTAGAATCGTATCTTGCCATCTGCGTCTGCCTTGTCGAGGCACAGAGTAAAGTCATCCAGCCTCACCAGCCGCCTGATCACCGGTTGATTCTGATCTATGTCTGGGATTCAGATTCAAACATCATTTATTATTCTTGTGCTAGCGAAGAAGATAAACTTAATAAGCCATTACAATAGTTATTTGTTATACAAGAGTGCAAAGTTGCTTTTTAACCGCGTGTTCAATTTTGGTGACCGAGCAAGCAAAGGATTCTAAAATTGAATCACGAGCGCAGCGAGTGATTCAAAATTAGAATCCTGAGCGTTAGCGAGGGAATCAAAAGAGCACGAGGTGAAAAATCTTTGCACTCGAGTGCAACACGTAACTTTTCATTCCACCTCAGCGAGGAAATGACTAAATGCAAAAAAAAAACGTTTAATTCACAAACTTAGTGCACACGATGTTCTAAATTCAATTTACTTTATCCTCTAGAGAATAAAAACGGCTTTTCCACTCAGATATTGAAGATTAAAAATACTCTTTCCGAGATGGTGGGATGAAAAATACATTATCATGGAGCAGTGAGGTTCAGATATACTGAAAAAGCTAAAGTCATAGTAATATATAGTTACTTATGCTTTTTTTTATTCACATTAAATTACAGTTGCTTGTATATTTATAACTGGTGGAAGCCCGGTGGTCGAAATTCGACCATATTTTAGCCTTCTGCACTCCTTCTCCATATAAACTTTAACTACACCATATCTCACACTCCTTCGTGCGCACAATATGCTTAAAAAGAGGTACAAAGTTTTCTCTTCACGTATTAATATATAGATTTTGAGAATATTCCTATCGCTCTTCATCTTCTGTGCTCTGTAGCCATGTAAAGTCTAGTCGTGCTATAAAACACCAACCGATTTCCACACGCACAGCGAGTTCATCAAATGACGAAACTCAGACATTAATATTTTTCAAGGCAGGTGGCCGCTTGCATTTAGAAAGGTTACCAGTATGTTCAGAGGGTCTAAAAGGCCGCTTTAAATGAATCATAATATGATTCATATTACAGATGTCAAATTATCCACTTAATTGATGACTCTTAATATCATACACGTAGGGCTCATATTCAGCAATCATCTGTTTGACAGTTACCATGGAGATTCAGGTCAATTGCTAAATATGGTCTTTTTAGGCCTCCAGTAAAGAATTGTCCATTGCGATTCAACTCATACCTGCAAAAGCCGCCTCCCAATTCTGTCCAGCGCTGTCCACGGCCAGGTGTTTGACGTTGAGAGACATAACGATGTCATCCTGCACATACTTGACGATAAGGTGGTGCACCCTCAGCGCTATGTTGCTCACTATGCGACGGACCAGCGCCTGCATGTATCCCGGAGGCGCTTCCACCACTTGGGTTTTACGACTGCAAGGTTAAGATTGAAATAGCTAGAGTACACGGATTTTAAGTCAGCACAACCATTGAGTCAATTGAATACGAGTATAACTTTAAAAGCATAATGACCCACGCTTAAATTAAAGGTAGAAGTATGCATTTGCTAAATTTGTGAATGAATCAATATTGCCTTTTACTAAGTAAAAGGTTGTTTGAAGTAAATGTTTATAGATGTCCTGTCACTCTGTCTTTATTTCAAGCAGTAGCTTACAGGATTACTATATCAAATTTGGTGCTGAAGCACAGAACTACAGCGAGAATGTCTTACCTTTGTGGTTCCGGTGATTGGCGGTCATCAGTCGGCGGGTTCAGACTTAGGACGCATTCTGCAATAAATATTATGATACAGATATATAAGTAAGACCTAACCGTTCTCATTTTGAGAATCCCGTGCCAGCATTGGAACAGTAATAGGCTGGCTGTATTATGCAGGATATTTTTTTTATGTAGCGCGCAAAATCTGTAGAGTAATTCAGTGTCCGTTCCCAAATGCAGCCGAAGTACTAAAATTCACACCAAAACAAAATAAAAATTTGTTTTTGTATGGCTTGCGCTAGTAAATTATATATGTGTGTCTCCCATACTAAGTCGAATTATCTGAATTTTGCGAAGAAACGGCGCATAATCCCCAGCAACACTTTTGTATCATATTAAATGTGTAATATATAAGTACCTATAGTGTCAATGGTGACGACGATGGGTTCGGACATGATCTTGGTCCACGGCACTTGTATGAGCAACTCGTGGATGCGGCCGGACACCAGCGTGAAGGGCAGCGCCACCTCCTGCTGCAGCACGTCCGCCTTAAGCACCAGGTTGTGGAGCGCCACGCCTCCGCCCCATAGCGACACCTGCGTACAAACATTCTTACTATACTAAACTATAATAAACTAATAAAAAAAAAATATAAAGAGAAAAGATTAGATTTTTTGTTTGTAATGGATAAAGTCAAAAATAACTGGAGCGATTTTAAAAATTCTTTCACCAGCAGAATGCTATATTATCACCTAGTAACATAGGCTATAACTTAACTAAAGATAACACGCGGGCGAATAATGGATAAATAAAAAATAAATTTTTACCTATTCTTAATTCTAAGTAATTGCAAAGTAAACGATATAAAACATGGTTATCCCTTATCAAATCATATTCTAAGACTTTCTCATTCATCATAATAACGTTTCTTAAAGTAACGTAATAAGCATTGAGTTCCTAAATACGTACAAAATCTTGAACAAATCGTTTGACCTCGCCCTAGAAACGCTCGGCTAGATAAATAAAAATGAAGGTGTAATATATCCGAGAACCGAGGTAACAATCGGTATTGCATGCCGAAAAGATATTGACTGCAATGCAATGTTAATTGTAAATGTCATAGTGTAAATAAGTTAAAGTGATAATGTTTATAATATATGGATATCTACAGGGATACTTTTCTTTTACTGATAAAAAGTTTAAAACTCGTGTTAAGCTTGTCCTCATAAGGAAGGCCTATTACAGGATCAAAGACTATGTTGACGATAGAGATGTATGGAAGTGATTATCTTCTGCACATGCGGCTTCCCTGGTGACCCACTGCTTCCTGTCTTCACACACTAATTTTAACGCTTCCCTTGTACCTTTTTGGTACCTATTCTTAATTGGGTGACTGACTTGAGTGTTAAGTACGCACCTACTAGTATTGTATAATTATAATATTTTAGTGGTACTTATGATCTTTGCTGTTCTTTTTTTTATTTTTTTATTGTAATATTGTGTAAATTGAGGTCGAATTTTAGCCGGGGCCGCTCCTGCAGCCCCACATTTGTTGTGTAGTACCTAAGCTTGATTTATGAAAAGAGTATCCATGGAGTTTCTTGCCGGTATCTTCTCCAGGACCAACCCACTTGGAACCGTGCGCCTAGAATCACGACGTTTTGAAAGTGCCTGCAAAGGCCCAGTTGAAATAAAAATCTTTGACTTTGACTTTAACTTTGACTTTGACTTTGACTTTGACTTTAAAGGTTTTAAGTCTTGGTCCCATTGTAAAAATTGTACGTAAGGGTGAGTATAGCACGACACAACTAAGAAGTCGCATCAGCAAACTTCGTAAAACCGATCACTTCCGAACTGAGTGCCACTTCAAAATCACGAATGTTTATTAGTACTGCAGTAAAACATGATCTGTATGCTGGTACAATGAATTGTAAAATTATCTAAGTGAGTGACTGCCGTTGGTTGTTCGATCAAGTACATAGATGTAACTTCTTAGTTGTGTCGTACTATAAAATAGTCAATAACCCCTGAAAATTTGGCAACACTTTGGAAAATAACCCTGTATAAAATTATATGTACCTAACTCATAACGCATTTTGTATGTAAAACCATCATAATTATCTTCATCATCATAATATCAGCATTGGAATGGAATGGCATTGGGCCGGTTAGAATATATAGGTAGTTAGTTTAAAAGATAATTAAGACTACTCCAGGTGTTAATAAATATTTTGTGCAAATTTTGCTACTTTCAACTTTATTTATTTAATGCTTTTCATACAAATATGTTCAAAGGCGGTCTTAATGCCAAAGGCATTCTCTGCCAGACAACCTTAGGGTGATGCAGAGACAAAAACAGGGTAGATGCACTAGTCATTATTATTAGGTGAGGATAATATACTTATATAGAACCTAAGCAATTCAATACACATATACTTACATTACAATATATAAAAAAATTGCAAAATCTTAATCTTTATGCAAATTCCTATTACTTTAAGTTACAATTAAATTACTTAATAACCTAATTACAAGGCTAGATTGTAATAAGATTAGGGTGCATCCTATTAAGTACCCTAGGATAAGGAAAAGAAAACTTTATGCAAACGCAATAAGATTCAAAGTAAAATATCGCTTGTAATTTAAGATGATGCTATCAAACCAATTGTTTTAGATTACCTATTTAGAATAAGTCGGTATTGTTATTAAGAGTATGCTAAGTTCAACAAAAGAGTATCATTACTACACAGGTACGGTACTGGAATGCAATTTCCAGTTTAAACAATGAATGTTTATAAGAACAATATTGATTGTTGTGTACTGTACAGGATAGATATTTCCCTTGAAGTACATGTTATTGTGTATTAATATGGTAAATGCATGCATAATACATATCCCACTTTTGTTTTTATGTTAGTGATAATTATTTTGAAATATAAGCACCGGTAACCGCAAGCCTATCAACGATAAAAAGTTAGCAATATAAATAACAGTACAGGAAATTTTAAAAATAATGTGTTCCAGGAAGGTTAAATAAATTTATCTTGACCTATGTATGTATGTTGTTAGAGGATTTTTTATATCATTTCGTTTTAGTATTGGCCGCGTTGAGATCGTACTTCGTGCCGGTGTTCACGTACTGAACAGTCATAAAAGGATAAACTCAAAGTAAAAACTGGCCTTCAAAAAACTAAAAGGTATAAAAGCATTTTCTTAAAAACTTAACAGTTTCTGAAGGTTGCCTTTAATTCTCCAATGCACCTTAGCTTCGCAGTGGCACTGACTTCAGAAGCTGTTAAGTTTTTTAAGAAAATTATTTTATACTTTTTAGTTTTTTGAAGGCCAGTTTTTACTTTTTTTATTACACCTATTAGTGATCACTTACCTGTGCGTCCGCAGGCTTGAAGTCACGCACATATTTGTCCACATAGCTCAGCAGGATAGGTGTAACATATGATTCTATTTTAAACATCTTTCAAGTCAGCCACTAAGGTTTGGAAATCCACATCATGAATTGTTTTACTGAAACAAATGATTAAAAAAAGGTATTTATCAGTAAATGGTGAAGGAAAACATTTTGGGGATACTCGCACCCCTGAGGCGGTTCTAAAGCCTCTAGGCGGTTCTAGGAGGCTTAAATGTTCTTGATGGTATGTGTATTCTACCAAACCACACTAAGCCATAGTAGTGGACTAAGGCATAAACCCTTGACATTGTGAGACGTGGACTGTGCCCAGCAGTGGCACAAAGTAATGCACTAGATCTAATATTATCCCGTCCCCGGCTTCGCAAGGGTGCAATTTCTCTACTATCATTACATTAAATATCAAAGTATTATACATATAAACGTTCCACGAAAAATTATCTAACTGATACTGAAAACCGCATCAAAATCCGTTGTGTGGTTTAGGAGGAGTTAGCGGATATACAGACAGACAGACGCGGAAAGCGACTTTATTTATACACACATAATCATACACTTCATTCTTAATTTAAAAAAAATCTTAATTCATACACATAACATTCATGGAAAGAGTGCAGGGGTTCCTTGGTGCAGGGAGAGAGCAGGGTTTGATGTAAAGCGGGGAATTCTTAGAATGGACCAAAAATTTAACCATGTTTATTTTTTAATACATCCATTTATTTTTTTGTACTATAAACCATACTGTAGGTATTTGATGTACTGATTAAGCTTTAAATGTCTTCTAAATTCCAACTATGATGTATTTTTTGTAACTTACATACATTCTAGGAATACAATTTATTCTATACATATAAAAACACTTGTAAAGTTATTTAAAAGGCAAACAATCATTTGAATTTATATAAATAAATGTATTATAGGCGCTAACATCAAAATTGTATCCCTTATCTAATATTAACTTAGGTAAAAATGCAAAAAACTGGAAATGTATTGAATTTCCCTTCCAAGATGTTATCTTTAACCCTAAGCATACTTAGTCTAATCCGTGTAGTTGTCTAACTACACAGATGAGACCTTTACTATCAGCACCACTACCCCTCAGCATTGCAATGAACTGATGAAGAGAGGAATTGAGATGGACAAATCTTTGAATTATTATGTTCATGATAGTTCTTAAATTATACCTACTAAATATTCCTACCGGATCCGTAAGTAAATAACACAAGGAACAGTACAAAATATCAAAGAATTGATGAAACATCGTGATACGTGGAAAATAAATAAACAGTGATAATCTGCCGGATGTCTATTTTACAAGTTAGACTTACCTAAATATGATAAGGTTTCGAGAGGAACACGTTAACCGAACATTTCTTGAACCATATAAACTTTTACAGAAATTTTAATTGTAGATATTTGATATCAAATGAGTGCATAAAATTGCAAAATAAACACCGCACTTCTGTTTTTCTCTATCTGTGGCGCTGGCGATAGTTGGTGACGGTTGGTGAAGTTCAATCTGTCAAGCCAATGCCACTGCCAACTAGAAAAATCGTTCAGAAATGTAAATGATGAAATGTCGATGTAATTTATTACGCGTACTTTGTTTCCTCTAGGAATTAAGGCTTACATTCAGAGACGACAGAAACGAGTCTGAGCGTGAACTTACGCTTCCATATGTCAATTTTACGAACAAATTTTGACAGATGGAAGCGTAAGTTCACGCTTAGACTCGTTTCTGTCGTCTCTGAATGTAAGCCTAAGTAATTCAGCCAAATTCAGCTCACTCATGTAAAATCCGGTTTTAGCGGATTTTAGTGAGCTCAATGTACCTAGGATTCTTTAGTCATTGATGAAGACTGATGACATGGATTCAGCGTTGCCAGACGTACGGTTTAAAACGTAATCATACGATTTTTTTTCCCGTTGTACGATCTTATCCCGAAATCTTACGTGCTGTACGATTTTTTAAAGATTTGAAATGAGTACTGGCTCACTATCATATTGGGTCATAGTTGGGTCAGCCTATGGACCTTTTTCCTTGTTTATGTTTTAGGGGGAATACCTTGATTCTATGAATTTACGGATTTTATATTCCAGATATGTTATAGGGAATAAATACCCTTGTGTCGTAGAATCCTTACATTTTAGGGGAATCGCAGGCTTTTCTAAATAAACAGGAATTGGAATTTAATTTTTTCATTACTTTTTATTACTCTGAAGAGAAAGTTTCTCCAAGTGATTATAAGAAATGTTATCAGCTGTTTTCAGCTGAAGACCATAATTAGATTTGAGGTTGAGATCAGGCTGATGACGGCGATTTTTTTTTCGTTTTTGACTTTGAATTTCGCTGCCTACCTAATATTAAATTTTGACCGTGACTTGAATTTTGACGTGAATTTTGATTGTAATAGTATTTTGTATTTGTTTTTACAATATAAATAATTTTAATATATATTTTTTAATCAATCGATTTTGGGTACAAATCTACCGAATAATTACGGACAATTCTACCTATTTTTCTTCGATTTTTCATTTTGACGTTCGAGGACTGACTTGGACTGCGTAGTATCTCTTTTGGTATCTCTAAGTAGTCTGTGGACTGACTCACAGAGTACTTTTATATAGGTATACTTTTATATATACTGTGGACTGACTGTTGGCAGCATTGGTGCGTCTCGCTAGACTCGAATTTTTCAAAGATTTTGCTGTCTGTTCTTCGAAAATAAATAGCTCTGCGTCCACAGAACAAATCACTCAAGAGCAAGGAACATAACTGCTCAGGCTCAAGAGTCTGCGTCTGTCTGCTCATCACTGAAACTTGAACTTGAAAGTGTATTTTTTTTCGTGTTTACCACAGGTGTTTACCCACTAACATTGTAGAAGGTAGAAGCTACCCCTCGATTTAGATAAGTTTGTGACTGGAAATAGCTGGATAACTGTTAAGGGTAAAGAAGGAGTTAATAGTCAAACATCCAGCATTTTATTTCACTACACAGTTGAGAAAGATGAGTATGATAAGTGATTTTAAAGTTGGTTCTGATCAGAGTGTAGTTGTTACGCATATCAATGATCCACATAGTTTTTATGTGCGCCCTGCGAATGCGAACGACTCTATGGAAGCAATCGAGAGGCCAGGCAGTCTTATAACTGATAAGGAAATAAAATTGGGCCAACGTGTTGTTTATAAATCAAATGCATTAGGCAAGTATGTTAGAGGAGACATTTGTTTTATTACTGAAGAACAAAAAGTTGAGTGTGATATTTTTGCAATTGATTATGGTTGCTTCGAAAAATCCATATCATTGGGGCACATCCACTCATTAGACCAAAGGGCTCAGCCTGAAAACCAATGTCCACCATTGGCTTTTCATTGTCAGTTGTATTTATGTGAGCCAAGAGGCGATGCATTTTCAGAAAAAGTAATAGATACTATGAGATACTTTGTTGGTGATAACACAGCCACTGTTACTATAAGGAGTAAACTGAATGATAAGTTTATAGTGGAGTTATGGACAGTACATTGCCCTCGTGATGTAGCCACAATGTTGGGTTTGATTGACCTTACTACATTTATGAAGTATTCCACCACAGTAAACAGATTTTATAATTCATTAGAATCATCATCATCAGCTTTGAACATGACAAAAACTCTAAACTATGAACACAGAGATCTTAAAGTTGGAGATATTTTACAAGTAAGGGTGCAGAGTGGGACATCACTATCTTCATTTCATGTTGCTGAAATTAATGAATACAAACAGTTCATAAAACTACAACCGTCTTTCTCTATGTACTGCAAAGACCGGCAAATGCAAGATCAAGATATAGTTCCTGGGAAACCATGCGCAGTTAGAGTGGGTATGCCTGCAACATATGAGCGAGCAATTGTAAAAAAAATCACAGAACCAGATGCTAGGGCTACATTACGACTTGTAGACTGGGGCAAAGATGTTGATAGTCATTTTTTAGGCATAAAATCTGTGGTTTCAGAAATATATTTTACCCAACCGATCCTTGCTATCTACTGTACAACAGATGAGGATCAAGTTTGGGAAACAGGCCTGCCTACATTTTTATTTCCAGGGTATGAATTTGTAATAAAAATTATGGAAGTAGGAAATGGCTTCAAGCAACCTCATAGAGTTAATATTTATCCATGGAAGATGTAAAAATGATACATACCTACATAGAAGAATGAAGTCTTCATCTATCATCATAAATCATCTCTACAAATGTTTAATTATTTTATATAGCTCATGATATTTATCTCTTATGTTATCCTTACAAAGAAAAGACTCATTTATTTAATATAAATGTTAGCTGTTTGATACTAGAAGTAGATACTAATAAGAATAAAATGATCTCAAATGTAATATATGGTTAATATTGTTTTCGGCTTAGATGAAAAACCCGCTTATGGTTCTTTAAAACTAAAGTTTTCAGCAAGTGAAACATGTCCACTATTATTATCTGTGACTATTATGCCAGTGACATGTTTTGGTTAATATCTGAGGTTTATATAACTCATGATATTTATGTTATGTCATCCTTGGAAACCGGGTTCTTCATCTGAGCTTGGAAAAGACTCATCGAATGTCATTTAATTGCTATTTCAAGTATTTCAAACTCAAAATAATTATTTTATTGAATGTTAGGGATTCGTGATATCTTTTATTAAAGACTAGCTTCCGCCAGCGTTTTCGCCCGCGTGATATCTTTATAAATTATAGTCTATGTTACTTGGTGATAATATAGAATACTGCTGGTATTATTATTATTAATCGGTCCAGTAGTTTTTGCATTTATCCATTACAAACATACAAAAATCAAATCTTTTTATTATTAGTTTAGCCAAAGAGTATAATATATATAGTACCTAAGTTTAGCTAGCAGTGATATTGGCGATGGTAACATAGAATTACTTTCCATCGACCCATTTTTTTACTTGCGGTACTTGAATTTCTTTTAATTTGTAATTTAGGACAGGTTTAATGCATAGACTTAAAATATTTTCGCTTCCTACATCTATGGTATAATGTACACTATATAATTAAGTAAATAATGTAAGTATACTATAGTAAATGTAGCCACCATATAAATATATTTTTTAATTTCATAAAATTAATGAACACTTTATTCCATATTTGAAATAACTATTGAACTAAAAAGAAAAGACCATCAGCAACCTGTGCCCCAAGCTCCATGGCCCCAAATCCCAATATACAGACTTAAGTATCCCTTTAATAATAAACGATAATTAAACAAGAATTAACTAAACTAGCTCTTAAGGCTATTGCCATCTCTATTTATTGGCATACAAATAACAAGGACAGGTGTAATTCAATCAGTTTTTAAAAATTACTGGTTTTATCAGTAAAGTTTAGATTGGAGCTCCCTGCTTATACATGTTTCAAGACCTACTTAGTTGTTAGCTCGGTTGTAAGTATACACTTGGTACAATATCTTAGGCAACGTATTGTTAACCCCGACAAAAAAGAGGGGTGTTTTATGTTTGTAGTGTGTATCCGTGTTTCTGTGTATATCTGTGGCATCGTAGCTCCAAAACGGAAGAACCGATTTCAATGCAGTTTTTTGAATTGGAAGCTAGTTTAATCGGGTATCATTTTAGCAATGTTTCATGAAAATCTGTTCAGCTGTTCAAATGTTAACTTTCTAGCCATTCACGAGGTTCTCGGTTCTCGTCATGGTAGGCAGCAAAGAGTATGGTAGGCAGTGAGGGATGCCCCATGCCCACATGTGAAAGAAACTACAGTATCGGAATTTCATTGTACCAGGTTGGTACAGGTGTCCATGGAAGTATGTATCAAATCGAATAGGGGCGTGGGCAAGGTCATTTCCAAACATTTTAACCCTGAGAATTTTTAGGGTTCAAAAGTTATGACCAATTTTTGATTTTTTCAATCACTTCCTTTCTCAGAGTTAAAAGTTTGGAAATGACCTTGCCCACACGGCACGCCCCTACTCGATTCCTCTTAGGCATCGCTAGCATTCCTATATAGGTTGTGCTCTTAGCATTAGCATAGCTCTTAGGTAAGCTCTTATGTTTATTCTGTATAAAGCAGTGACGTCATGAAACGGATTCTTTGGTCATTGGTTTATAGCAATGACTAAAGAATCCTGGTTTATAGCTCTAAGGTACATAGACTAGGATTACGCATAATTCAGCAAAATAAAGAGATCCAAATTACAAATATTTAGTAGATTCAAAAAAATCCGAATATATAAAACGTGTCCTGTGAAACCAGTTGGTAACAAATTGTTTATCTGTGAATATCGAATGACATCAATGGCTACGTTCAGTAATTCAGTTTTCGGTGCGAAAGTCACTCGGGCGAATGTCGCTCGCTCATCGGGAATAATTGAACGGCTTCGAGCAATCCACAACTACGTTACGCGAGTGACCAATCGAACGACTTCAAAATATCTGCTGTATCCTATGACTACAGTCATTGGTTGGTTGACAGCAGTGCGACCGAGTGCGACTTTCACCCTCCTATTTCACGGAGTGACCGGAGCGATCGTCCGACGACGCTCGCTCAAATAACTGAACGGTTTAGTGTGATCGTACAAATATATTAATCTGTGGTGTGATCGCCCGCGTCGTCGAGCGTCGTCCGGCGTAATAACTGAACACACCCATTGACGTTAATGTTACGTTAGTACAAATATATTAATCTGTGGTTACGTTAGCGAATGACAGATGAGAGACACGATACGAAAGGTCGATGGGTCAGTAAAAATGTATTTTTACAGTAGATTTTAGATGTCCGTCATGGTTTTTGCTCTTTACCATTAAATGCTATATGCTATGGTTTTGTTTGTATGCATGTAAGTTAATTTTGTTCACATTAAAAATATTTTGACTAGGTTAAAATATGTTGTCATTGTTGCAATGTTTTGTCGCATTTCCAACGATTTGTTTTTGTGTTCTATTCTACTAAATAAAGTTATGTAACAGATAAACGTGCTGTGCTTTTAACAAATCATTTTCCCAAATCATTACTTTCTTTCGTCATAAATAAATTATGTTTCGGAAATTGACTGCTTGGACTGCTTGTACTTTTTTTTAGTAAACTACCTTGCGTTTTCGTCATACTATTTTGTTATCTAAATTGTTCAAAAGTTCATTAGAAACATTATAATATTATTTTGTAAGAGTTGTAATTGCGTCTTGCTTGTTATCTGTAAGGAAACAAAGATGTTGATATTATTGTATTACTTGTTTATTGTCCCACTGTTGGACCAAAACTTCTTGGTTTCTTTTATGTAACACGGACTGCCAATTATGGACTGTTATAAAGTTCTATATTGTGTGTTGCAAAGAGATCTTCAAAATAGAATTTTTTGTGCAGTTGGTATAATAATATTAAGCTAATGCATTGGTATCACAAATTATAAAATAATGTACAAGAATACGCACGTATGGGTGACTAAATAAATGCGCGGTAAAATAGCCGCCTCGATACATTGTACAGAAATGTATAGTAGTGTGCACAGCGCATAGGTGGCTATTTAGGTGTAGTAGTTGTATACAGCAATATTCAATGGAGAGCAACTGTCAAGCTGCGTGATAAATTGATTCTAAATAAAATTAATGAGTTTTTAAACAAGCATAATATGTACATCACAAAGAAATTCTGGAACTCACAATTAACATGGGTTAAGTAATACTGTGATTGTTGTTTAGAAGGTATAAATAATTGTGAAAATTAATTAATTAAGTGACAAAACAGACTTTAGTGGCGTGCACAGACAACCAGTTGTGATTAGAAAGGTTAATGACAAGAGATCTTTATATTTAAATTGTTCTATTCCATTTTAATGTGTAATGCCATCAACTTGGCATGATGCAGTCCACCGCTAGACATAGGCCTCTTAAGTTGCACCACAACCTGTGTCCACTGATGTCAATTGTTCATGAATATGCAGAATATTCAATTTTCCAAGTGTGTGTGGATGGCTAAATCCGAAACTATAAGATATTACAAAAAATATTCAAAGGTTGAGGCCGAATTTGACAAAAAATAAAACGGCATCATATTTTTTCAATTAATTTTCCTATCAAGCGAATGAAACCATTGATTTTCAAAAAAGATCACACTTTTCTTATTTTTCCATCCAAAAGTGTTGCTTATCAAATTCTTTGAAGTAATGTCAAACTAAACTAAAGGGATCCTATGAAATTGGTTATTGATACTATTGATAGTGTTAGATAATGTGTATTTTATTTGCATGTGGGTATTACAGGCAGATTATTCAGGGATGGCTTTCATGTCATGTGGATGCATGAATTTTATTCCCTTTTTAGCACTTATTGGTTATACAGTGTTATCACACTGTAATTTGGAAGACATTAAAGACCATCTCATGTTAAAAAAAAGGACAGTTAAACTCTGAAACATAATTGGCAGTATTGTGCTGTGTGACTATATCAATCATTGCCTTAATTGACTTTTGCATGCTAAAGCATTGCTGTAAACATGGGCAACATTACCATAAGTATACATTTGATCATTTGTAAGCTCTCATTGGGGAAATATGAAACTATGAAATATTTCAATTTACAATGATTTTGTTTCAGGATGCAAAACTAACAACAGAGCAAATTCCATGTCAACAATAAATAATAAGCATAATAATAGCGTATCAAGGATATATTATTTGTAATGCATGTACAAAACGCTCTTATGAAACTTAATGTAGCTAGGCTAGTTCGAAAATATAAATATGATTCATATTAAAATTTGTAATACATACTCGTAGAAAGCGATGCTGAAATTGACAAACAGTTTTTACAGATATTTTGCGTTTACATGTGAGAAGGTTAACGAGGCACATGTGAGGAGATTCTCGCATTTGCATTGTAAAAGGAAGTCATGTGGTACGGAGTGTGTGGACATAAAACTAAGTGCACAGTTCCATTCAAGTCTACGGTTGTGTCAGTACGGCCACAGCAAGAAACGGTTAAAGATCAAGATACCACCTCTGAATTCCAATGAGTGCAAGAAACATAAGCCAATGAGTGATTCATCGCAACCTACTATTAATCATGCTAGTTATGGAGGAGAATTTGATGTGTAAGTATTTGATTATTTTTCTAGTAACTATCTAAACAGTTAGGAAATCAAACATATAACTTATTCAGTGGTGTGCACCGATGTTTCATACAGGGTAGGCAAAAATTACTTAGTGTTGTATTGCTATTGATTGTTTGTGATTGGCCACCTCACCCTAAGACTTAAATTAACTGATATTACAGACGTATTAACGTGTGTATTACTTAATACTTAATTTATTAGGGTAGGCCGTGTCTTTTTCTCTTTATGGAGTGCACGTCATTGAACTTCTTACTACCAAAATATTTTACTTCAGTACTTTTTAATAACATAAAATATTCTACAATTTAATTAATAATTTAATACAATTTTTATTACACTCTGCTAACTGCAAATTTTTCGTCAGTTCGTCAGATAGTGATGATCCGTTTGAGGAGTGGCGGCGGCAGGCGGGAGAGGTTGCGTCTGCCGGAGAGTCGTCCTTCGGCGAGTTTAGGAGGACGTCCTCAATACCGCCTAACTTCAGGGTGTGGGAGACTGTAGGAAAGACTTGGGATTCTAGGCAGAGTAAGTATGTGTTCTAGGTTATCTAGATAGGGTTCGGACAGACTATCGGTTCAATTTCAATGTTATCGTGACTTATTTATGACCTAGACATAAAACAGTGAATGATGTCTTGGTGATGTAGTGCCCCGATCACTCCACCACCATAATATATTTTTATATTGAAGTGTATAAGTTATGCCAAGTGCATTTCTTATTCTAAAATGATAGGAAATTAAATGAAATACATTACGTAAACTGGCTATACAAAATGGACCCAAATTTCCCATGTTTATTGTGGTTTCTTCTTCCGCCTACCGTTATTGGTTTCGGTTTCGGTCCGCCATTTTCATGGTCACTATTCCGCGCAATCATCATACCATAGTTGAACCTTTGTTGAACATAGACTTTTTCCAAGTGAAAAGTTTTTTATTTTAATAATTAGACCATTTGATGCAACTTATTTCTGTACTTTTGTTTTCCAAGCCTTATTCAATTTTTAATAAATTAACAAACTTTAGCTGGTGCTGACATCACAAACCAGTCTGAAGATTTTGATGTCTATGACAGCTAAAGTACAGTAATAAAACACCTTGCTTGATAATAACGATCATAATTTGTTTATTTCAGATTATTAAAAACCATTCATTTCACTCAATCATCATCATCATAATAAATAAATTATTAAACAAAAACATAACTGTCAAAAACATAATCCACGAATAAAATAAATCATGAAATAAATACTTTTTTATACACGGGTGCATGTAAGGCCTGCCAATGCCGCTGGAATGGCCCGTCCAACCTGTCGGCGACGATGACGAGGATACTTGCCGCTACCCCGCACTCTAACCGCTATCGAGGTCGCTCTCTTGCGCATGCTGATAATTAGCAATAAACATCAAATTTAAGTGTTTGGTGGCAACAAACATGTTGGCTGTTGCGAGAAAGACATCCGAAGATCGAGACTACCTTGTACGTCATCTTTACCAACAAATGTTTGATCATTTATTATGAATTAGCAATTAGAATATAATTGCTTATAATACTCTGATCTATGAAATGACAACATAAAAAAATACCTACAAAATACTGTACAAACCTACTGAATTGTGACAGCATAAGACTCTTTTTGCAGGTCCATCCTTCAAGTTTAAGGTACTGTCGTACAACGTGTTGGCTCAGTACCTGCTGGAGTGCCACCCATACTTGTACACCGATTGCTCGTCAAGCAACCTCAAGTGGAACGTCAGGGCCTCGCGCTTGTACGATGAGATCACCAGTTTGGCACCGGATGTAAGAAATGTTTGTCATTGTTATATTGCGTCTTAGGGGCTCGTAGCTACATAGCTGCCGCGCAGACGAGGGGTCTAATTTTGGGATTCCCATCTTCATGATCGGTAATTTTTTTACAATGAAGTTCGAAGGTTAGGCTGTCACGGTCGTATTGAAGTTTATTACCAGAGTCTGATGTTCATTATCATTTTGTTACGCGGTAGACCCACAGCTCGATCAGCAAGGCTAAGTAGCGCTTGTCGCGGTCAGTCCTTGAATGGGTGATCATTTCTTTGAATATCGAAACCCTGCCGTGCCTTCGAAAGCACGTTAAGCAAGTTGGGCCAGGTTGTCATAAGAATACCGATGAAAGTCGTAACGGGAGTCAGCAGCCCAAGAAGTTTGAAAACCGGTTTAACTTTAGGGGTATCAGTGTATCTTAGTAATTGGGTGGCGGAGGTCAGATGGCAGTCACTCTGTGTAAAATACTGATTTTCAGCCGCATCTGGTTAAACTGGGTGCCGCCCGCAACGTAGTTGGGAAAAGGCTAAGCTGATGATGATGCTATATTGCGTTTTGATCACGTTTAGTGGTAGTGGAGTTCCATGTTACTATTTCATCCGCCATAACAACTATGTGTAAGCGTAGCTGCTGAAGGTAACTGGGAATTAAAATTTCTTACCTGTCACCATACTGGTGGTAACTCCATAAATGCATCTCCTCTGTGTATGTACTCTGACATCACTCGGTCAAATGCGAGTTTATAGAAGTTTATTATTGTGTGTTAACCATTCTCTGGTGTTTCAGATTTTATGCCTCCAAGAAGTTCAGGCGTCCCATCTACAAAGTTTTTACTCCAAGTTCGAGCAAATTGGCTACTGCGGCATCTTCAAACAAAAAACTGGGCACAGGCAAGATGGCTGCGCCATATACTTCAAGCAGTCGCTGTTCGAACTGAAGGATCATATCAGTGTAAGTTGTACTTACACTTACTTGATCGTGAGAGAATAAACTTCGAACTACCTTCTAAAAAAAATACCGATCATGAAGATGGGAATCCCAAATTTATGATCGGTATTTTTTTTACAAGGTAGGTCAAAATTTAGTCTCTCACGATCGTATTGAAGTTTATTACCAGAGTCGATGTTCATTACCATTTTAGTTACCCGGTAGACTCGCAGTTGTGAATAAGTTGATTTATGTCACCATTGTCGCGAAGTGCGCGTATTGAACATAAAATATCAACGCATTACTGTATGTTTATCTATCGCTGTATCTAATTATTCTAGTATAGGTACATATGAGGTTTTAAATGTGAATGTAATCTTTATCTACGGATAAATGCTTTGCCATTGTGTATTCTTATGGAAATTTTATTTGAATGCTGTTATCTGATACACGCGTTTCATTTCAAAGCAAGGCCTTCCGTTGATCCTAGGTCTCGTTGTTCTGGACCTATAGCCATCTATAGCTTCGGTCTTGACCCTATTTTCAAGCTACGACATGTTATAATAGAAATAGATTCGATTTCGGACTTATAGATATCTCAGCTTGTGATAGGCTGTTGATGATATTTTGAGATCAAATGAAGGCACACTGATTATTGCTCGTATGTTTATTATTAGTACAAAATAATACTACATTGTTGATATTTCAATTCTGATAAGTTAATAAGCGATTGTGATTCAGTCGGTGAACCCCGTTGCTGTGCGGTTTTGCGATGTTTGATCATTAACCTTCTTATTCATAAACAATGATTATTTATTTTACTTAGCTAAATGTATTGCCATCTCTATTCATTGACATACAAATGATAAGGACAGGTATAATTTAATCAGTGTTTAAAAATTACAAGTTTTTATGAATAAGAGGGTAATTCTTTATTTATACGCGAACCTGTGATTATGGTACCGACGATGGATTAAGATGGTAGGTTCGGGTATGCAACCTTTCATGACTTCATTGGAGTCATGGTATGCTATTTGCCAATCTAGAGAGAGAGGCTGGTAGATAAGCTTTGATGATATTTGAACGCAATGGTTCCATGGTTCCAACTCCAATTAATTTTTATGGCTCCATCGTTATTTGATATTTCTGTCAACTTCAAGGTTCAAAAAGACACTTAGAGTTATGTGTTAAAACGATCACTATAAACTATTAATCTTGACCGTTGTTTGTAGCGAAAAAGGACAATAAAAATTACGATAATAAACACAGATAAAACAGCACAAATAATAACGCAATGGTTTATTATTATTTATTATTGTTATAGGTAGTTATTGAAGTGGCTATCGCTTACCTACTTCACAAAAGAAAAAAGTTCTAATGATACAGTCAATCAAGAAGATAATGATGATTACTGTGATCTATTAATTAACGAGCCTATGATTGATTTTGTTTGTACATTTATGGAGTAATATTAAATTATTGGTACTTATGGAACATTCTAGTCCCGATCTCTTGATGGGCTTTTTTTCCTCATCATTATGAACAACTTTTACTATGGGACCAAATCTGAAATCGCGAAGAAAATCTACTGTTCCGTACATTTAGTCGAGTAATATTGAATAATTTTTTGCTATTTCAGGATTGGTCCCGTATTAAAAGTTGTTCATAATGATGAGTACAATCCTTCAATGATTCCCTCGTTTTCTACCACTCATCCTGTATAAAATTCTGTCACATTTGGAGGATTTCGATATTGTCTCAATATCGCAATGACATCGATACGCTCTTGCTATGATAGTTCTGTAAATAGGGTATTATTTACTTTCGGTTCCGTGCCACCACTTCTCCAATCATGTATAGAGTTTTTGCAAGAAATCGGTAATCTACTGTGAAATTACTTACAAAGTAACAAAGGTAATTTCTGTAGTTACTTATTAGGAATAGAAAAACAGTGATAGCACTCATAGCGTAGTTAATATTTTTGCGAATTACAGTATCATGTAATTACAAGCGATGCATTGAGCTGTTGCGCAAATATTTAACCTATTTATTCAGCTACACACATATATAAGACATACCTACAAACTATATAAACGAAAAGATAAAAAAATGCGATCCATCTTAGTATACGCTGTGGAGATTGCACAGCACGGATTCTCAGCCGGTCCCTGCTATCAGGATTATCGAGCTGTGCCCGCGACTAAGCTGTGCCTGCGACTATCCACGAGGAAAATGGATGCTACGAAGTATAAAAAAAAACCTGTGTCCTTCATGATGCACACAATTTTTTTGTCAAATTCCAACAACATCGGTTCAGCCATTTAGTTGTGAAAAGGTAACAAACAGAGTTACTTTCGCATTTATAATATGAGTAATGAAATGTTTTTAATTTGACGTCACGCATAGAAGTTATTAGTCTATGACGTCACGTTATTTTCTAAACGGGTCTCGTGTTTTATAAATCGAACATAAACAATGACGTCATATGCCATGCAGTTGTACGCAATCTGCGATAGTGCGAAGAATGCGCCTTGCAATTTTCAAGATATATTATTGTAATAAACTTGCTTTTGCGATTGAAACTGGCACCCGCGGTATTATATATTATGTATAAATGATTTTAAAATAGCTCAATAGCGAGTGTTTATGACCCAGTTCTATTGTAGTTATGCGAATAACAGTATATTAGTTTATATAAACACTACTGAACACGGAATTTAATGGTACGGTTGGCGCAGTGGCTAAGCGATTGGCTTCCTGCGCTACGTACCGCGGGTTCGATCCCCGGACGGAACAAAACATGTTTGTACGGCCTATAGATAGTTGTTCCGGGTCTGGGTGTGTGTGCATGTGATATGTATCTTTGTAAACTGTACCCACGATACAGGATAAATTCAAGTGTGGGGGCAAAAAATTACGTTTTTATATGAGTACCTACTTAAGTATATCTAAAGTTGAGTAAGCCTACAATACCTATAAATACATGAATGGTGGTAGTTCACAGTATGATTTGTAGAAAAATGCATTCACGATTTCCACGATTTAACTGATTATGATTGTGTAATTGGGATAAAATCGGGCATTCGTGCTTATTTATACTATTTTGATGCGGTTTTCACATACACTTGGAGATTTTTCGAGGAAGGCTTCAGGCTTACTATACGGAGGCTTAGCCATGAGACTACTGCATCTAGTTTACTATAATGTAAAGACAATATTTCCATTTTCCGCAGGTGGAGTTCTACCAGCCAGAGCTGCCGATCTTGAACCGCGACAACATCGGCATCATGGTGAAGTTGATGCCGCGGGCGCTGCCGGGCTGCCCCGTGGTAGTAGCCACCACGCACCTGCTGTACAACCCCAAGAGGACCGACGTCAGGCTCGCGCAGATGCAGGTCTTCTTAGCCGAGATCGACCGCTTTGCTTACTATGACAATGGGAGAGAGTAAGTATTATTTGGTCGTATGGTTCATTATGTCTCTACATAAGGGGTCATCCATAAGAAAGAAAGGAAAATAAATTATTTCTGCAGCAAAAACGACACACATACAAGACATAACGTACGTCACACTAATTTCGTGATTTTTTTACCCCTCCCCTGTTCTTGTCACAGTTGATCACATTTGTGAGACCTCCCTAGTGTGACGTCACATATTTTGCAATTTTACATCTAGAAAATTATTAAATTAAAAAAGCAGTTCCGAAATTAGTTTTTTTCCATTTAAATTATTTTTAATATAATTATGAAATGAGACGTCACGAAACTTAGGACCCCTCCCACCCTTTGTCACATAATGTCACACTTCATCGACCCCCTCCCTCACCCTTAACGTGTGACGTACTTTATGGATGGTTCCTAATGGGTGACTGAAGCTGGACGACACTGCCGGGCTCAGAAAAACGTGGTGAGATGACCTGGACGTGTATCAGAGGGGCTGGTTCGAGGTGGCGCAGGAAATAGACGTATGGAAGAACTTAGGAGAGGCCTTTGCCCAAAAGTGGGGCAGTAGGTTTGGGCTAAGAAAAAATAAATGTT
Source organism: Allophyes oxyacanthae (assembly GCA_932294325.1). Classification (NCBI taxonomy): domain Eukaryota; kingdom Metazoa; phylum Arthropoda; class Insecta; order Lepidoptera; family Noctuidae; genus Allophyes; species Allophyes oxyacanthae. Next base: position 1,118,164 of record OW028609.1, read on the forward strand.
TTTTTCCCAAAACATGACAGACCCATCCTACGGTGTCGTAAGCTAAGAGATTATAGCATGATGACAGGCAGCAGCGCCCTCTGTCTCCTACAACATACTAATGACTACTTTGTCTTCTGAGCGTGGTGTTTGTGACAATATGTCCGGTTGACCGTTCATTTCGTACATTTGCTATACAAACGTGACTTCGTACACCAAACAGGAGTTCAGCTTCGAGATGAGATAAAACTCCTTCCCCAATGGTATAACTCAATGGGATAATTAGCTAGCGGCTTGGGGAGGTGCTTCAAGTGACAAAAAGCTTCATCATTGATATTTTCAGGTGAAACAATTAAGGCGATTCTAAGAAATCGACGTACAAATACAATACTGTTTTTACTATTTGCAGATCGGGTCATCATCCAATCATATTGACAGGAGACTTGAATTCTACACCCGATAGCGCTGTTATAAAACTATTAGATAGAGGACATGTAAGGTAAGTTAAATTCTGATCTAAATAATGTAGTTGAGTACACTGATAAATCTTTTGTCTTTTCTTCCCTGATTCTTGTACGTCCAATGATTGTCTGGTTCTACTTTTAGCTATAACACCGTCATTTTTACCTTTTATTTGTATTATACTAGCGTCCCCGGCTTCGCACAGGTGCAATTTCTCTACTATCCTTACATATGAACCTTGAAAATAATATACATATAAACCATCCAGAAGAAATGATCAAAATGATAGTGAAAACCGCGTCAAAATCCGTTGCGTGGTTTAGGAGCAGTTAGCGGATTTACAGACAGACAGACAGAAAGGCGCGGAAAGGCGACTTTATTTTATACTATGTAGAGATAAGAAGATGCTTAATTAGCAAGTGATGCCCCTGGTGTTGCAAGCAATTTTGGTAACCGCCTACCACTATGCCGTAAGATAGTTGTCCACATTAGAGGTATAACAAAAACTTCGTGGTGTATGGTAGTGTACAATAAAGCATACCTTACTATTTACACATACTTCCTTAGTGTTATGCTTGAATACAAGAATTTAGGAGACATCGTGACAGAAATTACGATCCTTATAAATCCCTCTTGCTCTTTCATACATTCACGCTGGTTGCGAGTACTACGCATCTGACCTTTACGATATCAACTTTCATTAGTCTTTAGTAAAAGTGTGGAATAATATTAAATAATAATAAATCATTCCATCCCATTACTGTTCCACTGCTGGGCACGGGCCTCTTCTCAGAATGAGAAGGGTTAGGCTTTAATCCACCACGCTGGCCTAGTGCAGGTTGGTGGACTACACACACCATCGAGAATTTTATGAGTTTTCAGGTGTGCAGGTTTCCTCACGATGTTTTCCTAAACCATTAACGCAAGTGATAATCAAATTGCGAATCGCACTTAGATTCGAAAAGTCAGAGGTGCTGCGCGGGTTCAAACTCCGACCCTCCTGCATGGAAGGCAAGCGTTTGATCGCTAATAATTATTTTGTTTTATATCCTCAGTGCTAGCCCGTACAGGGACAGTTCAGATTGGAAGCGGATAGGCGTTACTGACAACTGTCAACACCTGTCAGTGTACCTCAACAGGCAGGAGGGACGAGATACTGACTTTACTAACATTAAGGTAAAAACATCCACAGTTTGATAGCTCAATGGGCGTCCGTAAATGGCAACATATTTTATTATAAATGTGGTAACAGTAACGAAGATATACCTCATATTTTCACGGTCAAAAAAGGACGGATGATCGTCCACAGAATAAGATAAATTGTTCCTGTTACGCTATAGTCTGCGTGGAACTTGCTGGCTGCGCCTTAGGTTGGGACGGGGGTTAGGGCCGCGGGTTGCCTATTGTTGACGGCGCCGTACTGAGTAATGACAAAGCGTCCCGCCCCTCCGTCCCACCGCTCACATACGTAAGGCGCGGCCAACTAGTTCCGCGCGGACTATAATTGTAAGCATTTTGGCTGTTTCAGTGTATCTGACGCTGTGTCCAAAGAACAGTCATATGCGATATTTCCCTAGTCAACACGCGTGGTAGGTATTAGACGAGTTGATGGCTGCTATATTAGGTACAGGAGAACGCCGCTAGATCCTGCTAATTCTCTTGATATTATAATTTAAAAAAATGAAACCCAAAAGTTTTTTTCTGTAGCATAGTGGGTAAACGAGCTTGCGGTTCACCTGATGGTAAGTAATCACCGCCACCCATGAACATCCGCAATACCATCAGAGGAGTCCCCGATGCGTTACCGACCTTTTAGGATGGTGTTAGGAAAAAGGAAGGGCAAGGAGAACGAAGGGGACTAAGGGAGGAATTGGGCCTCCGGTGTTCCACACTCACCGAACGAAACGCAACATTATGCATACTGCTACTTAACGTCGATATTCTCGATATGTCGATATTCAGCGAGATACTACTACTACCAAAAGTGGAGATTTTTCTCTGTTATCAAATACCTATTTATATTCGATACCATTCAATTAGACTGATTTAATCATGAAGCTAAGCTTAGCGTCTTCTTACAAACGATGTCGTGCACTATGCCAAGTTGGTCCACCTTCTGCGAACACTTAGCGTTCCTAAAAATCACTATAAAACGCAGCAAACTTTTTCTTATCTACCTCAGATATACAACTCTGACTACTGCGCGGACGGGCCCGACTCGTGCGGACAGACGGCCCCTCCTACCGAGGAGTTCAGCCAGATGTTCAACAGTGACGTCATCGGGCACTCGTTCAAACTCAGCTCCGTGTACCGGAGGCACAAGCACGAGGGGCAGACGGGCGCCACCACCTTCCAGGACTACTGGGTCACCGTCGACTATATTTACTTTAGGTAAGTTATATTATAAGCCCTTGTAGCGCTACAATTGGAATCACATATAGCAACGTAGCAAGCTAACTAGATTTACATTCTTACGATTACGATTGGGGCAATCAGAATTCCCTTGTACTTAATGCAAATAAGACCAAATATAAAATATGATTTTTGTTACGAGAAACCTTACTAGGTTTCTCGTAGGTTTGCCTTACTAGGCAAATAGGCAACTCCAATCCACAAATCCTTATAGACAACGCTCAGATTGAGCGCGTACATGAAGCGCGGAATCTCGGACTGCTGATGGATGAGGAGTTGCGTTTTGAACATCATATTGGTGAAGTGGTTCGGAACTGTTTCATCGTCTCAAGCTACTGTATAAGTTTCGAAGTCATCTCAGTGTGGAGCTTCGCGTGCAACTGATGGACTCGCTCGAGCTCTCAAAGTTAAACTACCTTGACGTAGCATAATTATGGCCCAAGATTATTGGCAAAAACAGCTAAACTTTTTCAAAGGGTCCAAAATGCGTCCGCACGATTTTGTTACCATTAAGAAGCCATGTAACTCCATTTTTTTATAAAGGCAATATCCCAAAAATGCATTTGAGAAGGGAATTGCAACTGGCGACTTTACTTTTTGGGGTGGTTAAAGAAAAAAAACGCGCTATCTTTTCTCTAAATTGGATTGGATGAAGGAACACAGGAGGTATGATATCATACCTATTCCTAGCGTTTTCCTAGACACAGAACCACTGCGTTCCGGGGTAGCTTCAGGCATAACTCTGGTCTTACATCTTTTGTTTGTTGTAACAGAACCGTTCCAAGGCATTAATCGACAATTATCTTTATTCCAGTTGCTGCAGTTCGTTAAGACTGGTGGAACGCTTGCGCTTGCCCACTGTGCCGGAGTGTGACGTGCTGGGTCGCTTGCCCAACGAGGTGTACGGCTCCGACCACCTGGCCCTGGCCGCAATGTTCGAGCTCAAGCCGTACAAGTCCACCCTATAGCGCTGCAAACAGCGCTCTGTGACACTGCGGTAGTACACTTGATTATATGATTATATTTATAGAATTATGTTACTTGATTCAATCAATCAATCAATATAGTTATCAGATTTTTTACATACTCATGTTTAACTGCGATGGTAACTTGACTCGATGGCTATTTTCACAGCTATTGTGTTAAAAGATATAGAATTGTTTATGTTGCGTTATGGATGCGGCAACAGCTAGGTTCTATTAGCTAAATAAATTAAAACCTGGGTCTAGGGCTTTTCATTTCCTTGTGTCTTGTCAACCTAACACAAACAAAACGACTTTCGTTTATCCTGACTCATATACATACACACTAGTGACCCGCTCCCGGCTTCGAACGGGTTCAATTTCTCTACTATGCTTACATTCAATATGAAAGTATTATACATATAAACCTTCCGTGAAAAAATATCTAACTGATAGTGAAAACCGCATGCAAATCCGTTCCGCGGTTTAGGAGGAGTTAGCAGGTATACAGACAGATAGACCCGGAAAGCGACTTTATTTTATACTATGTAGAGATAGAGATAACACTACGCCTTTTCTCCATCTGGGAAAGCAGAAACTACAGAATGATACGTGCTACGATCCTTACATACCACATTCATGTATGTGTTCATACATGTATACCGGTTGTAAGTATTGCGCACCTGACCTTTTTGAAGGACATCACTATTAAGGTCCTTGCTCACTAATAATTCCTTTCAGGGTACTTACAGTCGCTCTATTTGGGCTAGTATCGTTGCCACGCCGTCATAAGATAATAAATACTAGTACTATACTCCGTTTGAAATAAGATTAGACACGTTTAACAAACCCTTTTACAGTGTATTCAACCGATTTTGACTTCTATTCCGTACGCATAAGGATGGCATTAAAAGCAAAGACGTATTTACGATAACAAATGTTTACTGCAGCTGTAATTTGTCATGTCACCAACGTAATAGAAGTCAAAATCGGTTGAATAAAGTGTAAATGGAGTTATTTAAATTTCTAATGTTATTTCGAACGGAGTATAGATACGGAATAGTGGTTTGACCAATATTGGCCTATGTTAATCTATTTGTAAAAACGTTACATATCGAAACATAGCATACTTTCAGTCCATTTTACGTAATAACAAATCAGATCAAAAGTATCAAAGATTTCTTAAAATTAAGCGATATCCGTATGATTCTCAAAGCTTCAATAATGTGACGAATATCAGAAATATTGTGCCTTGTTGATGATTATAATTGTTATACACGATTTCTTTGTACTTTTTGAATTAATTGTCGATTTTGAATCATTTACTAACATTCGCATTTTAGTAGTGGTTTAGTGGTGTCACAGACAGGTTTTGTATCATAATCGATGGCAACTATGAAGATTAAGATGTTAGCGCAACAGTTAGTATTTAAATGATGTAAATCGTCGGCATCTTATGGAAAAGTCTTAATGTTTGTGTAATATAGTGTTTAGATAGTTGTGACTGTTGTTTCGTCTTGAATTAATAAGTGCTGTCCACACGCTCCAAATATAATCCGACTATAGAAAACCCCAAGGACTCCCAGAATAATCACATATACTATGTATGTATATATCTAGAGGCACTTTTTTTTAACACGCTTATATATTAGCTTCACCTGTAACTAACTAACTATGTAAGAAAATCTTGGAAGTTAAATTTGACCCACTTCCGGTTTCCGATTGATCTGAAATTTTCGGAAATGACTAAAGCGTGTTCTATCGTTTTTTTAAACTATCATTTATTTTATTTCACTAACGTATTATGAACCATTCATGCTTCGCTTGAGGGGGCAAAGGGGTATCCCGGACTCCTACCGGCTAAGCTGTGATCTGCTTTAGGCACCTGCTGGTGGACTTCGTTGACTCTTAAAGACCATACCGAAGCCCACCACGGTACCATGCCTGTTACACATATCTGGGGGGTGGAGACTTCGAAGAAGTCTAAAAGAGGAGGATGAGGAGGTAATGAGGTCTCCCCGCCTGCTTTCTTAAGCAGGATCCTGATATCGCCAGTACAATAAACCCTTGGTTATTGTACTTGCGATTTCAGGGTTGGCCCCATAGTAAAAAGTTGTATAGTAACCCCTTTAAAGCAGCTTTCCTGTTAAAATAAATAAATATAGATCCATTTTTAATTATATTTCCCAGTTATATAACGCTCTTGCAATCGGAATTGCATCTAATGTGTGTTTCAGTGTCAATGTACCTTTTATCGGTTAAAAAACCTTGGGAGTCAGTATAGACCGATTTCAATTCAGTTTTATTTAGTCGAAAGCCAGTTTAATCGGGTATCATCTACAGATAAGATGATACCCGATTAAACTGGCTGGTTTCATAAAAATCTGTTCAGCCGTTCAAAAGTTACAGCTCTTTTTCTAGTTGGTGTCAGGGGTTTTTGACGGTTAGGTTATTGAAATGTATAATCGTTTCTAATGAGCTTATAAGCTAGTTGAAATAGAACTATAGTGTGTACATTTGTCGTTCTTACTTTTTTGCGTCTGTATTTCTGTAGTGCAGTCATAGAGTGTATTAGATTTCTGTTCCATTTTAGATAATAATACTTAAAAATTCCTCTGTAGATTTTGTACTTCTCACTATAGAGAAGCTATTCCGTAAGAACATCTCGCTTCATTCGAATCTCACTCTTATTGCTGTTTGATATTTGAAAAATTCACACACGATAATAAACATGTAACTAATAACAGGAGCTGTGAACGTGATTATAGCAGATTCGAATCGAGATGCGAAATAAATGTAAAATAAAACCATAGAGTGTATCAAACGTTTTCCGACCATTGTCAAGTTGACATATTTAGGCCCAAGTTCACCGACAACATAACAGACGATTAGAACAAAATCAGCCGTTTAAATATAAATTTTTATATGGGTAATCGGCCGATTTCATTTTTAATATGTTATATTGTCGGTGGACATGGGCCTTAGATTAGGTGACTTGAGTTGGTACTCATCTGGCTACGGAACGGTTCAACGTATACGGCAAGACTTTTCTAAATATTTAAGAAAATAATCATATTAATTCGTCATAATTATTTAGATCCTGTCACGTCCTTGTGACAGTCTTTTGTAATGAGTTTTCAATAGAACGTGACATGTTTAGATTATTAAGACTTTTCCATAAACAAATTAACATTGAAAATGTGTCTTCAAACTGGACTCGGGTACGATGCCTGTAATGGACTATTTACACGAGGCCAATTATTATTGAGACAATCCATTAAGCCAATCCATTATTGGCATTGTGTGAATAGATACAGTCCTGATCAATGGACTGTCCTAATCTATATATTGATAGGTGAAAAGAATACTACCCCTTTTTAAGCATATTGCGCGCAGGGAGGAGTGTGAGATTTGGGATAGTTAAAGTTTATATGGAGAAGGAGTGCAGAGAGTTAAAATGTATCTATAATATGTGGTCGAATTTCGACTACTGGGGGACAACTATAGTCTATATAATAATAGATGAAAAGAAAACTTTGTACCCCTTTTGCATATTGCGCGCACGGAGGAGTGTGAGATTTGGCATAGTTAAAGTTTATATGAAGAAGGAATGCAGAAACCTGAAATTTATATATGAGCGACCACTAATTTCAATCAAGAGGTGACCATTAGTTCATTTAAAATACATTCTGCGAGCGGCACCTATGCTCGCAGACAATTCATGGTTCTGCTATGACGATGGGTGCACTGACGCCTTCGATGATTTTGTCTTCGGAGACCACAAAGTGTCGTTTTGTGAAAAAAATAAAAACTTCTATATGGATTTTTCATTCGACTGGCTCAATGTTTTAGCATAATGGATTGTCTCAATAGCGTGTAAATGGTCCATTAAGCTGAACGTTACATTAAATTAAATTTAGTTGTGATATGAGGCAGGTACCGTGTACTATCCGTGCGAATAAAGAATGGGATTAGAAATGGCGGCTCATTGAGCCTGTACTGTCAGCATACACGGTACCTATAGCAACAACAGCGCTTATAACGTTTTATATTAGAAATAACGATATTATATTAATTAAAACCATATTTATGTTAGTCTATTTAGAAATGTTGGAACCAATCTGATTGGTATTTTATAATTAAATGAGTTAATAGTATTAAAATTTATCTAAATATTATTATAGGTATATCCATTTACAATTAATATATATTTTTAGTAATTTAATCATGGAGACATGGACAGGGGAAGTAAAACAATTTAATACTTACAATAAAATTATATTGAACAGTCAAATTCTCTACTATTCTCAAATTCTTTTCTGCTTCTTTGATTTTCTGATACTCAAAAAACACTTATCGCATTGCGTGAATGACCTAATTTTTTTTTGCGGTCGTTACCATTTTATTTGTGTACAGACAGCGACAGTGTCCAAGCGACAGGTGAATAGAGGCGACGCCATTTATAATCCCATTCTGTATTGTAATTGTACGCGGGTTGTATGTAGCTATAAGAAACAACAAATTCTTTTTCCTACTAATATATTCTTTATATAAGGTTCTATCTTTCTAGTCCCGATCGCTTTAAGGGGTTTCTGTATTCATCATTATGAACAACTTTTACCAAATGTGAAATCACGAAAATAAAAATCAGCTGTTCCATACATTTATTTAGTCGAGTAATATTGAATTATTTGTATGTAACAGCAGTTTTTTTTTGCAATTTCAGGGTTAGGACCATTGTAAAAATTGTTCATAGTCCCTTAAAAGAATCAGGACTAGAAAGTAAGGACCTCAATAATTCTATTCTTTATAATTATTCTACTAATGTGACTTTACTGACTATCATCAGGATTTAAAATGACATACATTCGAATTTGAATGTAAAATTACTCTGCTTATAGTGCCACAAACTTATCTGACCCGGTCGGGGTGTCGCTGCCGTCGCTTTTACCAATGTCATCTCCGTACAAAAATGACATCAAGATGTCATTTTTGTTCCGTAACGACGTTAGTTCCAATTTTGGTCACCGGGTCAGATAAGTTTGTGGCACATACACATTTAACATTTACGGTATCCTTCTGTGATCTGACGTATTAAAATATCTCAAATTGATCCTTGACATCCAGTAACACATAACAGAGTAGTGTGTAGTATTACATAAGTTCAGTTTGAAGGCACTCATTCGAATAATTCCCTCTGTTTATAAAGGCTATGTTCCGCTTTATTGTTGTAATATATTGCTTGTTTTATTTTGTAGAATTTTAATGTGACGGAAAGAATAAATGGTTTTGTATAAAACAAGTTTTTTACTATTTTATTTGAGTTTACCTATTGTGTAACAGTAAGAAAAAGGTACAAAATGCATTTGCGGATTTAAGAAGATAAAAATATTGTGTCGTGATTTATGTGTGTATCTGTGTATGTATTTGTTTTACTCGTATATGAAAACTTGGCTAATATTTAATCATAATTTTCTTCTTATCATAAGAAACCGACTAAAACTATAATAATGTAAACAAAATCCTTGCTTTGTAGACTTTAGAATGAACATTTGTGCCTTATGACGACAGCTGACGCGCCGAGGCAACGCCTTGTAATGAATTCCGACGCCTTGTGACTTCAGGTGACGCTTTTCATCGACTCCCGGCGACTTATGACGATAACCGACGAATTGAAACGAATGCCGACGCCTTAATTTTGTCGAATCGCGACGTCTTATGACGTAAGCCGACGCTGTATGTTTAGTGCCGACGCCTTATGACGACAGCTAACGCTGATGTCAAATACCGATGCATTCTGACGACAGCCGACGCTTATAGCTTTGAATATTAACTTATAAAGTCTCGGAATTCCCGTGAATATCGAAATCGAGCGAAGTTACAGAGAATTATGTTATTTCAGTAGTTTTACGATTTACAATACAATACACTTTATCACACGCAATATAGAAAAGAAAATATACAATACATAGAAAAGAGAATAGATGTAGTACAAAGGGCGGTCTTATCGCACTGTCGTTTATCCGTCGCTCGCGATACAAACCTGTCGCTCTTTCGAGGCATCACGTGTATGCTACCACTTACTTCTAGCGCGGTCCGCAGTGCAACGAAATTATTTGTCGTTACTGGTGAGATATTAATAACTATAGAATAAAATAAAATATCTTTATTTTCGTGAAACATGTTATTTTTACAGATCTTATAAATTAAAACAGTTTGTATATTTTGCCTACTTAGTTCAGCGTGCAAATCATTGCTGGCAGATGGAGATACTGCCGACCTGGTCGACCAGGACCTGCCGCTCCGCGGCCCACACAGGGCACGCCTTGAGCGTATACTGTGCAGAATCCTGAGGGGCTAAAAAGGCCGCTTTAGATGAATCATAATAAGATTCATATTACGAATGTCAAAATATCTACTTAATTGACGACTCTTAATGTCATCCGCATAAGGTTCATATTCAGTAATCATCACGCTGTGGCCTCGCGTCCGATCCTTTTCAAGTATTCACCGGAGCAACCATGCTCGGTAAACAACTGTGTAAGGTGATAGGAGACGTCCTCTCTCCTCCTATGCCAGTTTCCGATATGCGGCATAATGGCCTCCACGACTTGCTTCTGCGCAACCTGCGGCTGTAAAAGCCGATTGCGCCACAGCTCTAGCGCGTGTAAATCGTAACCAGTAGATGTTTAACGGATTGGATCGTACTGTCCAACCGATAAGATATAATTCTGAAGCTAAGTCCTGCGCTCTTCCTAGACAGGTAAAGGTGATAAGAGGATAGGTGTAGGCTGCGATCTGCCTATTTGTTTTTGTACCACTGTTTGGCTTGCTGAGCATCCAAACTGGAGAAGCTTCGGCATTTATTTCTGAATACAAGCGTCAATATTCGCTCTTTGTATTTATTTAAAGGAAAGATTTAATCGTAAGATATCTAGGTACATAAGTGTTTGTATATAGTTGTCATTGTTAGGCATTAATCTATAAATGACGTCGGCACAGCGGGGTTTTTTGTAGTTATCAATTCTATCAGAGATTTTATTTGGTAAGTTAGTTGTGAGTAAACTTTAAGTTCGAATTTATAACAACTACTCAAACGGCGAAGGTAAACATTAGAAACCGATATGGCCTTGCACCAAAAAGTCGAAGATTTGTGATATCCATCACGGGCCCGCGTGGTAGTCGGCGCGGTCCCTCCTCTTAAAGAGGGGAAATAATTAATGATGCTCAGCACACGTTTATATTACATTCGCGTGTCAGGAGGGCCAGCAGGTTTGCGAAATAAAACATAGGTGTCTTTTTATTTAGTCATTTATACAATTTCGATTCACAACTTATACGAAAAAGAAAATCATTCTTACAGTACAGCTTAGCACTGTTACGTTACAACTTAGGTATAAAAATTGGAAAAAGCTCCAGACATACCATGGAATTTATCGAAACGGGTATTTTAATGTTTCGTGTTGAAGTGTTTGGACGCGTAGACTTTATTGAGCTCCGGTTTCTTACGAAATTTAAATAATTGCAGATTTACTAAACTTTTCCACGAGTGAAATAATCCTTTCCTTCGACCACCTAAATCTGGACGTTAATCAAATGTTTTGAGGTCTGAATGAGGGTACTTATTACAATCAAACAGATGCAGTACTGTTAGAAATGTTTATTAGGTACAAGAACTGGCGATTTTATCGAAGTCCATTAATAAAGTTACAGATTATCAAGTATTACTGCCATTTGTAGTATCGATCGACTTCTATAAAAGTGCTTATAGTACTGAAGCCACTTGAAAAAAGGATTTTCCAAATCGCCAATGATTACTGCTAAGGGTATGCATTGATAGTGTTTACACATTTCCGAAGTGACAATAAGGTCTATAGTCCAAACTAACCTTCCACAAAGTTATCAGAAAGTTTTTTTTTTACTTCCGTATCATTCAGAAACATTGCTCTGTTCCAATATTTATATATATCTATCCATCAACAAAAAGATGGCTGCTTTGTGAGCATTTCTGAGTAATACAGTTGTTGGCTCCACATAAGCGTTTAATTACAATTTATCCGTATTAATTATACCAATGAGCCTTCGCTTCGCATGCCAGACGCAGTTACAACCACCACATTCAAATATAAATGATCACTGGCCGTAGTGCTTCGAAATATATACACCATGTGGCGAGAGTGATCGAAATTAAATAAAGACGTGATCAATTTTTACAGTGTATGTATTTCAGCTGGTGGGTGACGTCAAACGAAACGTCACTTATGACGTCGACGTGCTGAAGTATCGTGGACTTTCCCACCGGTTACGTATTAGCGATCACTATGATAACGTCGGCCACGGCCGCACTGATGACATGACAACATGACATTCCTTAATTATCTCTTTTTATTCTTATTTATTTTCTCGCTTCAAACTTACCTTGTGCATTAACATTATTTTGTTCATAGTGTCGCATTCTCTGTGTTGCCTATCCGTGGCCAGAATTACAGTCTTTTAAGGTAGTGGGTAACAAATTTGAATCATCGCTAATAAGTAAAGGGTGCTATACATTACAGCCTTGACGGTATTCCATCGGTTTCAATCAGACACACGCTTTGAAATATTTTAAAGACAATATTCTAAGATATTACCCATCACAATCCCTTACTTCTCAACACCGTCCTCACTGTGCTCCTCAAGTCTCAGGTTCCACGACAGCATCACAACATCGATGTTTACATTTTTTAACTCCACTATCTCTAGTTAAAAATAAATCCGTGAATTTTAAATTAATAATTTCGACTCATCAGGACTATGTATGGAATCGCTCGATACATTTGACCAAATATTTTTGCACGTACGATTTGATGAACTCCGAAACTGACTCATGATCATGAATCTCCTTTTGTCCGGACAGAAGTTCCTCAAAATATCGAACTTCGGTGGACTATCCAGCGGTGACTTCTGCTATCCTATTACAAGCACTTAACATTGCACCATTGATTTTAGAATTTCAAGTTATTGTCCCAATAGAGGACATAAATATACTCAAGTCATGATAACAATCCAAATGTAAATTTCCATATTTTTAACGAAGTCGATAAATTGACAGGCTAATAAGTTTGGTAACGGTACATGACGGAATAAATTGACAGGCTAATAAGTTTGGTAACGGTACATGACGGTATAAATTGACAGGCTAATAAGTTTGGTAACGGTACATGTCGGAATAAATTCCGCCATTATAAATGAGTAGATATTTATCAACTTCGACAAAATCACAATATGTAACCACGCTAGATTATAACAATTTAACAAACATTTCCAAATTTTATTTGATATTTAATTCTAGGTGGATGTTGTGCCAATGACATGACAAGGGAGCAATGCAAAGTTCTTTTGCGTTTAGAGGTTGTTTCAATTAAACACTTACAATTAAGAATATTATGTTTATAGGTACAGCTTCAACAATGTATAATCAAAACAACATCGACGACCGACATATTCTTTGATTCACGAGCGATGGGACCGTGACGAAATTAAATTATACTTTAGTCGGAAAATTTGTACTTAATTAAGAATTATCTGTTGGCCAATTACTGAACCTATGTTACATTAACTATAGGAGCTAGAAAATGGCATCTTTTCACCATTACACCTATTTATCTAATAATACTGGATGGATATTAAATATAATAAATTATCGCGAAAAATTCAGATTATTTCATAAGATCTCATCATTTTTTTTTGTAAGTATACTAGTCGAAAAGCTCTTAATATTATAAATCCTTAATGTTATGTATTGTAAGAGGATAATGTAATTATGTATCTAGAGAATTCGCTCCAATTTAACTTACATTAGGTGATGAATAAAATACAAGAAGTTATTACATATCATTAAAATTCAAATAATATTTTAAGCTCGTAGCTAGCGTAACCCGATTTATTGTTTATGATTTAGGCGACGAAATGAATTCGACCAACACTTTGACTATCAAAGCTTGTCGATGATTTATAAAACTTTGATAAATTAATTCTTCATTAATACTTTTGTATAATTTAATGATTGTCGTGTAGAAATTTTGTAAATAACGCCAATAATCTTATGAGTGACAATTTTATGTAAATAAATAATGTAAACATTTTATCGATGCTAGTATATAGGATATTCGATTTGAGATTTGTGAATTTATATTCAATATATGAACACGCTTTGACCTGGACGGAGAGGGGGCCAGTGAATAACGAAAATTATACCTACTAGGATACAATACGACTCTTAGCGCCTGTCACACTAATCGTATGTCCTTCAATTTCAATGTAAAATAATAAATGCGTAGAGTGACCAGCGTGACAAGCCCTAGACATAATATTAATTTTCAGCTCTGCAATGACTATATTTGAACGTTAAGCGCAATAACACGCGTAAAGGCGATCAAGAAGTAAAACTGGCACATTTTTATTAAATCCGCAAACCATACAGCGGGGTCCCATCGTACGTTTCGGAATTCATGCAAACGCGACGGCCACGCTCGTCCCTCGGCCGAAACAATCCAAGCAAAATATATTAACCTTTCTAAAAAAGAACAAACTTTTAGATACCTATACCACACACTGCTAAAAGTTTGCAGATATCACCTAACTATAAATCTTAAATTAAATTCAATTTAATTTACAGATAAAATTACTGATTACAGTTGTTTCCTAAAGACCATATTAAATATAGTCTGTCGTAACGGACATTTCAGACTTCTTAATAAATTTAAAAATTTTCCAACTCCATCCTAACTACGAGATTGATATTAAGTAGTACTCAAGTAAATAGAAAATCGTGATTTCTTCTGTGAAATCTATGTGGTTTAACTATCTACGATAATTTAATATTTTCCGTCTCATTAACATAATATTAATTGGAGAATGTTTTACGAAGTGTGATGGTTGAAATAAATCCTTCTGTTATGCACCGGGCCCGTGTTAGCCACCTCTGTATACATACACTACGTACGAAATATCAACTAATAATACTGAGCGAAAATTATAATACGCCTATTTTAACTGGCGTAACTACAATTTTGGCCAACTTGAGTAATTCACAATTTACCACTATTCTGTTTCTTGTATATGAGAGTCGACCACACAGGTCTTACGCGATCCTTTCCACGTGACGTAGCTAGGACAAGGCCCGCATACATCTGAGTGCGCCACGTGTGCCCTAAACAGTTGTAAGTGCGTTTTATAATCTTATATGCATCGTTTGATATACTTGGCGTATATAACTTAGCGTGGTGTTAACAGACCGGTAGGTACATCTATTTAGGGTACAGTTTAGCCAAAGATGTCGACACCATCTCAATGTGACATACCACTTGTGATATTTATGCGCAACAACGCAGCAATATTTACTTAAATTGCAGACGAGAATAGAGAGCGCGGGACAGTTGAAGATCACACGGCTATCGTCAGATAGGTGCGCCTAGCGCCGTCTTAATAAATCTGTTAAAGTAGATAGGTAACAATCGACCAAGACTCATTTACACCATATTTCTACTCTACGACGTCCTGAAGCACAAGAAGTCTAAGCTGAAGACTGTGTAGAACTCTGTAACTTGAGACTGATTGCTAAATGCGGGATTCACTACACATTTATTTGCTATGATTAAACAGACACACATAATGTAAATGAGATTTAGTCACATCTTAACATCACACCATACATAACTGCAACACAACTGACATACGAACACCCAGTTTCACATTTAGGCCTATTATCGTGATATATTTAAATTTTTTGAACTTTGTTTTGATAGTATCTCAAATGGTGCATACACGAGTGACGAATTCTGAGTTCGTCTGGCGTACCCTGGGCAGTCAGCCTCGATACCACACTGCTGACTGGCTATTCCTTCCACTACAACATGATCGAAGATATCACCATGTGACACCCTGTGCCGACACGACAAAAGAAGAATGGTCGTTCATCTCAGTACTTCGGCAATTAGAGCCGCCAGGTCTGTCCAAGTAAAATCTTGCACGATCTGCGGAAATGCTTGCTATGACTGGGATTCTCAAAGGCATGGCTTGCAGACACAGCAAGTTCAATGACAGTGAGCTCGAAAGTGAGTTGTATAGATTCTTCAAGGTTGCAGATATAAACTCACGAACATAGCTTGCAAAAACAGCAATCTAAGTGCTGGTGAGCTGGCTTATGGAAAGGTTCAAGTAATCGGAATAGAAATGTCTTTGGGTTGTGAGAAAACCTGCAAATGTACCTATCGTTGAGACGCTCCAGTCTCGGTTCGAAGTCCCGTAAAAAGTTTTATTACGCCTTTCCATCCGTCCTCAGGATGTTTATTATTTCGGTCTTGGTGTAGCCCTAAGTTCATACGTTCCTTTTTTTCATGAAACTCCCCACATCTTGCAAAAGTAGGAACCTCAGAATGACAGTGAGTTTGAGAATTGGGATGAACTGCAAGGCTAAAAAGGATACTAAAGCGAAAAGAACCCATCTCGCAGACAGAGCTTGCAAAAGCAGCAAGCTCAAATGCCAGCGAGCTGGACACACGAATAGTCAGATGTTGAACTTCCAAGAGACTTGCAAGCGTTGTGATTTCAAAATTGCGCCATCGCCTCATTCTCATCATGACTGTTTGTTATTATGACCTGACAGGATGCTTTCGCGCATCATTTTATATAGTAAGGACGGAAAGAACCCAACTCATGGGCAGAGCTGCAAAACTAGCAAGCTCAAATGTCAATGAGGAAGGATCTGTTAGACTGGAAAAGCTTGAGGGAAATATATCTAAACTCACGTCCATATCTTGCAAAAGTAAGAAAGTGGTAAGACGTAGACTTAAAATATTTAAGAAAAGGAGAACTCAACTCACAGACATGGCTTGCAAAAGCAGCAAGCTCAAATGGCGGTGAGCTGGAACGTGGAAGCTCCAGTCAGGTCGGAAGGTGGGGAAGCCACGACTATGGCGCTATTTAGGAAATATTCAGTGGTTAGCTGAGATAGATGGGGAGCTAGGAGTTTCTTGTATGGGATATGTCCGTGGTTACGGCACTGCTCTGTTACCCTTCTTCAGGATTCCTATTTTCTCCAAATTTAGGGAGGGCTAATTAATCGATATTTGCAAGCTGTTATGTTTGACAACAAAGATAAGGTTTGCCCATTTGTGACAATTTAATCTTAATTTAATTGTTTGCTCGTTGTTGGTTTATGAGCAAATTTGTTATTAAGTATTCAATCAACTATTCGTTTTGAATCTCTAATCTCTTTCTTAACAATTGAGGAATGAGTAGAGCTCCAGGCGAATTACACGCGCTGACTGACGATGACAAAGATCAGATAAAATGGACAAACCCTAAAGATTAGTCAAATCATGTCAGTTAAAAGCATGTTTCCAAGGTCGGTTCCAGAGCCATCTTATAAAACTGAGTGTTTGCAGTGCTCTTAGCGGAGTTCGTTAGTTATTGCCGCGTTGCAGCTTCCTTCACAAGTTCAAAAACAGGACCCGTGTGCTATCCGATTACATAAACTATATAATTATAACATAATGTGCTTACTACACTTTAAACTTGGTACATTAACATTGATTGACATTTAATATATTCGTCGCAACAGCCTCGGCTTTTTACGTATATATGTCGTAACATGCAATGTATACACTGTCTACTAATTCCGTACATTTAACACAAATCGAATATATTGACAAATGAAGTGACTATATGATAGTCTCTTAAATTGAATATCTGAAATATGTACTTGACAATAATGACTGAAACCGTTGACGACTCGTTTCTTTCAGGGTACTGTTCATTACATTCGATATATTATGCAACGTTTCAGCAACGCGTTGCGTATCTCTGAGAACAAGCAGTGCCACGAACTATGACACGTGTAGCAATAATAATGGTGTTGAATAGTCAGAAGTTTGCACAGCTACCAGCTAACAGAGTGCAACGTTGCCTATTATATTGTTACCAACATTTCCCATCGATTCATTCTATGCCAGACTAAAACCACTTACAGTACAATCAAGACTATCATAATAAATTAATTTGCCAAACAATTCGAATCTAATTGACAAACATTATTGATATATTTTACAACGAAGACACTCAAATTATTATAATGTATGTAATCAGTTAAACATGCTTGCCCTGAAGCACTAATATAATTGTCCAAGTCTGTAATTCACTGTCTTTGTTTGTCATGGCCGAGGTTTTGAGCTTGCGCTCAGTCCATTTTCTTAGCAGATTATCTAATAGTGACTTTTGACTTAATAACAATTCGCTTTTCTATGTCATTATATTAATTCTCTGCATAAATATATATACAAAAGGAGTATTATAGGAATACATCCAATAACGTATATTTATCAATAAATAGCTTGCTCTTCGAACAGGCCTCTTCATATCTCGTTCCTTGCGCAGCCAGGCTCCGGTCAGTCTCAGTCACTAGTAGATAACCGCGTCCCAATAACTATTATAATATATTACACAGATATAGTTATGTTATTAATAATTAAACACCAATTTACACTGAAAACACTGATCTTTGAATAAATTCCTACATATTATTCACACCGTAGAATTTTGTGTCTGAAGGAATGTTGGGGGTTGAAGACCAAATTAAGATTTACAGCTTGAAGGCAAGTCCTAAGCTGTTCTGTCGACCTGTGGCCTGAAGGTGCAAGAGTCGCAGTCATTCTCCGTCATTCGATTCAACTATGCTGTGCAACAAGTCGATTTAGGTACTGCTCGAAGTATACCTGCGTGAATGAATATGAATTTTGGATGCTAGTGAAGCGATCAGGGTGAATCAAGTTGTAATCTTATGTTTGGCCTTATTGCAATAGACGGACAATAAGTGGGTCGCAGGATATTACATACCCAGTATAAGGGCAGCACTTAAACTACTATCAATATCTACTAAACTACACTAGTCTATAATATAGGGCGTAAATATGTTTTTTCATCTAGATGTTTAAACGCTATGAAATGTGTATTAATGATATGATGAAATAATTATTTCGAATGTAATCTATACCTAATAATTAATTGTCGTCTTTACAACTCAAGTCTAAATAAGTCCATAGACAGACAGACGGAATCAGTAAAAAAATAAGCTTGAAATACTGATCTGCTCTCCTTTTCAAGTCAGTTGTTGATGGTGAAAGTAATTAGTATTTATTTCTAAAAATGTTCATCTTAAATTTTCAGTCTCAGAAATTAATTAAATCCATGTAATGAAAACTACTAAATGAAAGCTGCTAAGTGTAACGTATTTTATTCTTTTATTTTGGTTATAATTTAACATATCAGAAAATATAGGTTTCCCCGATAGTTACAGAGATTAGATGAATGTCGCTGAAAATGTCAAAAGATTGCTAAGAAACGGATGACCAGGTTTACTCAAAGCGAAGTCTGGCAATAAACCAGAGAAACCGATGAATGAAGACTTGAAAATGAAAACAGTATGTCACCAACAACCGAGGGTTCCTTCACCGAGAACTGCGTGTTGTTGAAACGCTCCAGAAGTTAAAATAAACAGGTAGAGGAGGTTTGTTGTTCCTGATCAATGCTGTGTCGTTCTAGTCGCGTCTGTCGCCTGCCTTACATACAAAACATATATTAATAAATTCACTTCTTTCTAGATATGTTTAAACTGTATTAAGCTAATACAATCGTTATGCTTTCGTAAACGACCGAAAATATAACCGTCCTTGCATACGACACGTAGCCTTATCTGCGCACACGCAACAAGTGCGCGCCACGCGTGCCGGCAAGCTTCACGTGACGTCACTGGGCGGTGTGCGCCCTCACAACCATCCTCTGCTCTACATTACAAATAATTAACATCGATAAATATCAATAAAATAACAATAATGATGATAGACAAATACGTCGCCGTCACATTACACCTATAACATATAAATAATTGTGTGTATATAATATAGCCGAGACTGTTGTCGACGTGAACAGGGCACGGGGACCGAGGGCAGGGTACATCGAGGGTTGGGATGAACGTGTATATGACTGTTGTACTGGAATATTATATTGATATTGTTCCACGCACGACGATATTACAACATAAATAATATTACTGTAAGTAACTTATTCTACGAATCAATCTGGTTTCACGAAGTTTCTTCACCTGACTGGAAAATGCTTGTCGTCCCGAAGCTGCCGTTGAGATGTGAACGAATGTTTGAACTGTTCGGAGGGGAGCTTCGCGCGGTCGGTACAGCGGTGGCGGCGAAGAGTGGACCGGAGCGGTCTGGAGGCAGCCCGGCTCCAGGTGGACCAGTGGGCCAACGGAGTCGGCTGTGATCGGGGTGATCGCCTGATTGATGTACTTAATATTAGCATGTCCGTGTGTCTTGTCCAAGGAGTCATGTCCGTGTGTCGGTGGCCCGGGGAGCCCCGGCGGGCCGGCGTGCGGTATGCGGCGCGCGCATCCCGCCCTTAACTATTTACAAACTATGGTCAAGCGTAAGCGACACTTGATAAATGTCCTCCGCGAACGGAATTTCTATAGGCCTATTCTGATTATTTTATTTGTCACGAAGAACCTAATTACTGTGTAATAATGTAGAAAGTGTATATAAGCGGTTATTAAGCTGTTCGATTATTATTTACAATTGGAGGCGATGGCCGCGGCGAATCGCGCTCACAGTAGAAGCGTATTTAAAAGAATTTTTTTATTGTTTTATTTTTTTGTTGAAAACACGTTGTCCCTAACTTTACGATATATGTATATTAGTTATCTAATTGGGTTTGAGATTGAGTGAAGCGGCTATTTATAAAAGTTCACAAGTAGGTAGTGTTATGGTGTCTGGTTTGTCGGCAAGATTGTGTTGTTCGGAGGGCCGGGGTGTGTGTTGTGGGCGGGGCGGGGCGGGGGGCGGCGGAGTCAGGCGCTGGTCACACGTGGCAGGGTGGCGGGGAGCGCGCCGGCAGCCGGCCGCGCCACACTGCCGTCGCGCTGTCGCGCCGGCTCGCCACATCTGGAAACATCACGGGGTTCTATTTAACAAATAGAATTGAAGTTCTCAACAACCGATAACAATCAGCCAGGTCATCAGGGTTTGGAAACACAGGGACCTCTACACGAGGGGCAACGGACACCACAGGACATCACACACTAAGCACGAGTAGAACGACGTCACAAAGGGTACATGGAGCGACAGCGCTGCTACTTCACTATACCGCAGAGAGACTTCCACTAGATCGTCCAAATATACAATTTATTTAGTCGGTTTGTACTATAAATCAATATAATCCGTTACCGATTGATTCATTTATATATTTTACCAGATAATTGATTAGTTTTAAATCATCAATCAGTTAAGGCTGTCGTGGTCCACTGATTGATGGCCATATTCGTAGGTCTCGTATTATAACACATTGGTAGTCCTAGAGGCTGCGCGTATAAGTCCTGTATTGTATTATAGTGAGGACTATCATCATAAATGTTGTGTAAATAAGCGTGTTTCACACCTATTATATCCTATTGTTCACTTAAAATCGCCGTGTAATGCTTTCACACGTAGTACTTTCGGTTGTACGTCTACAATTAGTGAAGATGCACGATTACGTGCGTGACCGCACAGAACCGCATGCAGATTCGCAGCAAAAAGTTGATCTGACACGTAAAACAATCGGTGACCGATTATACATCAGCGTAATTGGAACTGACTTATTCTGCGCACAGGTCCTGCAAAAGTTAGGCACACAATCGGTGGACTAATAATCAGACCTACAAAAAGTATGTGTCTGATTTACTGTCACCGCGGGCGTCGATGTTCGGCTACGAGCGTAGCAGTGCCTTGTGACGCTACACATCTACGCGGCAGGTAACAAAGCTTTGACGCGCTACGCTGCACGTAGACGTAGCCGAGTCTTAAGGCGCTACGATGCACGTAGCAGTGCCTCAAGGCGCTACGCTGCGCGTAGCACCGCCTTGCTGTAGTACCTACGGTTACACACAAAGACTCAACGATTGCGTGCGGTTAGTGAATGTGCATCAAAGTGCCGCAGATATTACCGTATGTGAAAGAAAGCAAACGTTCCTAGTATAAAATAATTTATATAGGTACATAAATATTAATGTATCCCCTGAAAATTTTCCTAGCAACCAAATGTATAATATACAATACACGGTTTAACTGAATGAACGCAAAACCTGAATATAGTTTGTTCATAATTGACTACTGAATCGATTTCAATAACTATTAATAAAAGTACTTTAAAAAAGAAATCAAATTCGCCAAACCGTCTCTTGATTGAGCCAAAGAAAATGAAATCTTATCTCAAAAGAATAAGACTCAATTTTAAATGCAGTGTTATACTAGGCTCGCTACTATTTTCTTAAATATAATAGTTAACTTTAAAAAAGTTTTGTTTATTGAATTATCCTTTCAACTATTCTAATTGGGTGTGTGAGGTTTAGGCAGGTAATTCTACGAACGTGTGATATCGATATTGTTATATTGTTGTTATGTTCAAAAAAAAAAAAAAGAAAGAAAAGATGTTCAGGAAATATTATTTGCACCGTAACGCCTTATCGGCTTATCTTAGGAGAACAATAGAATAGAAGTGTGTTGGCTCGGTGAGGCACGTGCCATCCGCATACTGTGAACAGCTACTATTGATACTTTTAAGGCAGCAGGATAATTTTTTAGGAATTTGCATTAATTTCCAGGTATTTAGTTTGCAGAATAGGTTTGCCACCCATTAGAACGTATCAAGACTGTTTAGTCCATTTACATTTGAGTAACATAGGAGTTTTCGTTTTTAAAACATATTTATTTTTATTATATTAACTTTAATTGTAACGGTAGTACCTACACCAGTTACAATAATAATAGACACGTTATAACAATTAACAACAAATAATAGAATATAAACAGAAATACACTACTGACACAAAAACAAAAATAAATATCAAATAAAACATACAATAATACATCGGATAGCATTCATCTGTGCAAATAATATTTCGCAAACTATAACGCATGTTTGACAAATAAATTATCTTTTATCTTTATCTTTTATACTTCTAAGTTGTAAGTTGGATGTATTATTATTGTATTGTATCACTTTCCGCGGCAGTAAAGAAGGAAAATTAATAATTACACAAAAGACTACGAGTAAGTACCTGCCACATGAGCGTTTCGCTTGAAACTTAAGAAAACTCGAGGCTTAATACCTAACCAATAACTTACCTACTCAAAATCTTCAAAATAATCAGTTCGGATCAAAAGACCCGAAACTGAAATAAAGTTTTATTCTGGAAACTTAAATCTCTTAAACGTTCCATTAAGATTGAAAAACAGCCAAGAATTTTAAGAATAATTAAGCTGCCATGTTATCTCAGGCAAAATTTAAAACTGCAGAAAAATTGCAACATCGAGTACGTGCTCTGATAGACCAGTAAAACATAAGTCGTCCATGAAAAATGCCGCAGCAGCTTATTTACAAATACTACAGAAAGGTAGGTACGTTTTCTTGTTACCGAGCGCTGATAACAACAGGGTCAAAAGTTGAGGGTGGCGTATGTACGAGGCGGCGCGGGAAAGCACGCTGTCGTCACGGCGCGGCGCGGGATCGATGCGAAGCGCGGCGCGGCGCGGACGAGCACGTGCGGGCGGGGCTGACGTCACGGGCGCGCCGATGCCGCAGCGGGTATCGATCGCGGGCCCCGCATCCATTCAAGCCTTGCCGCAAGGACGCCGCGCCGCTGCACCTATGCGACTAGTGCATTGAATGGCACCATTCACTCAAATTACGCTATCGTTCATAAAATACGTAACGGTTTTAGCTACCCACCATCCCTCGGGAAGGCTCGATTATATCGGTTATTATTTGTCCAGCGGTGGGAATATCATGTGATTACGAACACGTTATACCGAACCCTTTGTGGTTTATTATTAATATCTAATTTAATTAGTAAATTACTTATAATTGGGTGCTAAATAACTGACTGGAATGTTAGAATTGTAATTAGTGAACACAAAGCGTAAGTTCACATTCCGTTTGCAGCTTTAGTTGAGACAAGAGCTAATAGTGTTGTTACACAAGACGATTCAACTGTGTTCTGAAAGTGGAACAGTGCAGGTAACGGCTACAGCTGTATTGTTCTTGTTTAAAACACTGGTTCAAAGAAACACATTTATTTATTGTAATAGTTTTACAGAGCTCTGCTTGATACATGTTACTCCGAGGCCATCTTACATGGTGTTGCCAGTTATCCGCTATTACAATATATTACGACAGCTATCACATTGCGGCTGAGATAGGCCCTCAGTTTTGTTAAATGTAGGGAAATTTGCAGTCTACGAGAAATAGTTATTAATTCTCTAGCACGAAGTTTGGAATGACAGCGCAGTTCCTTTGCACTTAGTTACTAAACGCATTCCGAGATAATGTTCTTACATTCAGGACAATCTAAATTATGACTTACTGCAAACTTGGAAACAGCTCTAAAATATGCTACAGTGAGTATATTCTCTTTGAAATAGTAAAGAAATTCGTTTTAAGGAAAACTAATTTCTGAGCACAGGTGTGTTTTATAATTAGCATTCTGCCTATTTGTCTTGTTCTGGGATCATTAACATATCCGCATACAAACCTATTAGGCCTTCATACGAATTTAAGTTATGTATCATAGCTGTTCTATTAGATTTACCACATTACCTTTCTTTCAATCGATATAAATATCGTCGTTTATGGCATTATCACCGCATGACTAACATGGTATACCAGGCATAACAGGTATGAATAAAAAAAAAAATATTTTTGCGTCTGTAGGTAGCTGATTGTGAATGAAAATGAATGGACGCGATTTAGGTAGTTCTTTTTTGTACATAATTATGGGACTGACAATGACTTTTATCTAAAACTTAACTACAATATTACCACAGTATTAGTTTCCTCCATTTGATCCCTATAACAGAACCTCCTACCTTCCTTTACTATAATCAGAAGCTATAATTAACTTAACCACAGTTGAATAAAGTAAACGTCGATCATACTATGTACTGAATACTACAGTTATATCATTTAATTTAAAATGTACTCTGTTGTAATAAAAAAGCTAATTAAAATTGCTGGTCGCAAGCTTTCCAGCTTCCGATAGCTCTACAATAATTTCAAACTCTATTAAATGAACGAGTTGTTCCACAAAGAGTCCTAGAAAAGCCATGCGTAGAGGAACCCGACGCCGACGCCTCATTTCCTGCCTACATCCGCATTACTTCGTTACAAACGGAAACTCTTCCATTATTATTCAATTTACTGTGATTGTATAGGTATGTTTATTATTATTATTAATAAAAATAGGTATGTTACCGGTAATCTATATAATTCAGACATTGTATAGAATGCGTGGTCATTCCATAAAAACAGCCCACTTTAGGCTATTTATAAAATGGTTCTTCTTTCTTCTAACTATACCGAAAGAAAATACCAAAACATTGTATTGAATATTGGACTATGTAGATTGTCGATAACATGTACCTACAAACCATAAAGTTATTATTACTCTAGTAACAATAACTTTATGCTACAAACACGTACTGAAGTCTTCAAGGCCTATTGTGCCAGGAAGTCAGCTGAAGGCATACCTAGTCTGAACACGACATGATAGGACCGCCTTTGTACATTGTACATGAAGCATTTAAAATAAATAAATAGGACTTTTGATACAGAACAAGAAAAGTAGCTATGGCTGAGCTAGTATGAACGAGAAAAACGTTCAAATACGTTAGTTTAAAGATTTTACTCTATGAATCTGCTAAGAGAAGTCGCTTGTTCTTAAATCTAAAATTGTACCTAGTTTTTAGGTATTTTTAGTTTCTTACTCTTTGTTAAGTGATAACTGGTAATAACCTACAAAAACGTTATGCGGTCTTAATATTAAATCACACGAAAATAGTGAAAAATATTTGGTAACACGAATTTGGTCCTGAATATTTTTTCGTAACCTTTCAAATGTTACCACGGGCAACTACCTGAGAGGACAAATTTTTGGTCAACGAAAAAATATTGCGATTTGTTATCGGAACAGATTTTGTTAGATCCATTTTTACTACGTATTTATGGGTGGGTATTTCGAATCAGCTAAGAATATAAAGGAGAAACCCAAATCGAAAATCAAAATCTGTTCCGAAATCACCTGACTGTACTCACCTCTAGAAAAAATCGTTAAAAAAAGCTTGTGGCTATATCACCAGCATGATGCGAAAATGTAAATTGATCTAAGCGCGAAAATTTTGATGTTACATGTTACGCAGCGTATCATGTTGCTGAAGCAAGTTACCGCGTGCGTGCGTGGCGTGTTGTTAACACGATAGATAACGCAACATGTGCGACATGAGACATGGGGCGACGTGCTACGTAGTGTGCCGATACAATGTGCTCGGAACTCAGGCTGATTACAAGACTTTTAAAAACCTGCTCCCCTATTTATCGATTTGTCTAGTGAATGGATATTTAAACAAGTTTAGAATAAATCGATTGCTGCCTCGCCTAATTTTTTCTGTTGGCTTCGGTTGAATGCGAAATATAGAGACAACTTTTTGAATGCTAATGCGACTTGAATATTATATAATCATGCTTATACTTATTGAATAATAAAAAAGATGCTCTATTTCTACTAAAGTCTCTCTGTCTATCTTCATCTATAAGTAATTTAAAATTTTATTAGTGACGAAAAATATTATTTTCTACGATTACTAAAAGGTATGATTCTAATTTCATTTATTGCTGATCAGCGAAATAGCATAAAACTGGAGTGTCAGGAGCGAGTGGGATCTAGTGCACGGCATAGGATAATTAATTAACTCTTTACCAAGCAATGGTGTTGCATAAAATTGCATAGCACACCCTCGTAAGTCAAATGCTTCAGCAGGAATACTCAGAAAAAGCTTAATTTATAAAAGTGGATTAATATTAAATAAGCTGATTAATATAAAAGTAGTGGTAAAATATAAAAAAAGCAAAGCTTCCGGGCCTAAGGTCAAAACATTCGTAGGCCGCGTGTCGAAAACCTTACGAGGGTTGCCTAGTAAAGCGTTAAATGTAAGTGAGGATGACGGATGATGACCTGGATGTATGAGCTGGCAGTTACGGACCTGATAGTCAGACGTCAGTCTCAATAGCCTCGGCGGCGTGCAGGTTATTGACGCGCACGGTGCAGGTGGCGCGCCGGCGCGTGGTGTGCTCTCGGCGCGGCGCGTGCCCGGCCGCGTGCGAATGCCCGTGCGCCTCGCCCTGCGCCAGCGCTTGTGCGCGCAACAGTCGCTGCGCCAGCATCGCCTGCTGCTTCTGCAGCTCAGCTTGCTGCAGCTTTTGGAAACACAGATATATACCAGTGTGAATACGTAAATGTAACACTTCTCAATAGTATTTAATGTAAAAATGTAAACCACTTTTTCAGTATAAATGGTCTGTCTTCACATAGATTTATAAGAATCTAAGTCAGATGCTGCTTAGTTTCATCATTAAGATTAATCTGGTTTTATAATGATAAGTATTGAAAAGACGTTTGGAGATGAGACGAAATTGTTTTTATTTACCTATTTCTTTTTATTTTATTATTCTATATGAAATCTATCAAAATAGTTTTAACGGACGTTCACATGTTGCGGCAAGTTCCGAAAGTCCCATTAGTCTTCGGCTATGAATCCACAAAGTACTTAAAATGTTAAAGTCAAATAAGTAGGGTAATAATTCGTGAAATCTTAAAAAGGGCGAGTTTTGCACTTTACGAATGTAGGTCGAAATGAAAAGGGAATCATATAAAGATATAAGGCCGAGGTCGCGTAACTACTCAAGTTACCTCACATTCAGTTTGTAGGTACATTTCTGCCTAAAGTACCTACCTATTCTATTTTCAAGGTGAATAGTGAAATGTTGCGAGTATTATGTGGCGTAAAGTTCGAGACTCGTACCTATTCGAATCCTAGAATTTATTACGAGGTAAAATATTATAGAGCAATATCGTCAGTATTGTTTTCTGTTTATACCCTAAAGGTCAACTGTTTGGATGTCGCGACTTTCGCAGACCTTTAAAAAGGAAAATGTGTAAGAAGATTGATACGACAAAGCCATAACATTGTACCTATATAGCTAGATATAATAAAAAAATAGATAAAAAATTATCCAAAAACAGTTTTCTCAGATTAAAATGCATAATTATACCCAGTCTAACAAAAGGACGAATACAACAAAAACATTGGGTGATAAAAAATAATTCGAATTTGAATCGATATAATTAGATAGATATAATTTTTTATTTTAGTGGCAAACGAGCGTGCGGTTCACCTGATGGTAAGTGATCACTGCCCCCCATGAACATCCGCAACACCAGAGGAGTCACCGATGCGTTGCCGACCTAGGATAGTGTATGTTCTTTTTTTGAAGGTCCCCATGTCGTATGTGTTGGGAAAAAACCGCTGATGGTAGTTGATTCCACAGTTTCGTGGAGTGTGGTAGAAATTGGCGCGTGAATCGTACAATAGTAGACCACATACCCTCAAAATGGTAGGGGTGGAATCTGGATTTGAAACGGGAGGTACGGTAGTAGAAATTAAATCGAAAAATTTCTCGGAGCACTCGGAAAATAGCGCTACATTTATATCAACTATTATTATAGGTAACACTTACATGATTCAGACGCAGTGCGTCCTGGTGCTCGAGCGCGGCGATGTCATCGACGGCGCCGGCCTCCATCGCGGCCTGCTGTTCCAGCAGCAGTCGCTCCTCCTCCTGCAGCCGGCGCAGGTTCTGCTCCAGGTGCGGGTCAGCAACCAGCGCGCCCTCCTCGAGCTCCATCATCTCCGAAGAGGAGTCGTCACTCACCGAAGACTTCTTTTGAATAGGACCTGAAACTGTTCCGCGGGTATTGTATCCTGTCGATGGTTGGGATCACGTTTGATACCGGTTTTTAGCGTTAATATCTATTAAACCTACTTTTAGTTTTCTATCTACTTTGTGGTAAGTATGTTAGTTTTTAGAGTTAGATAATGCCTGTTATATAAAAAATTAAAAAAAATTATTTTATATATATATTATTTTGTTTTTGTGATGAAACGTATGATATAAAAAAAAAATAAGTAAAAAATAAAAACGATGTGAGGATACGTTACGATTCCATAACTTTTTACTTATAACTTTAGAAGTATTTAAGATTGAAATGTATTCTCTATGTGTTGTATGTGTTCTATTATAAGCACAAACGTAATACGTATTTCCCTTATTAAAAAAATATCATAAAGTGTGAAAAATGTTGTGTTGTGTGTTCCAATATTGGTCCGATCGAAGCTACAAACCTAACTTGACCACAGCCGGGAATATGGCCAAAGGAAAAATGGGTAGAGCTTTTAAAAAAATATAAACGACATATCACAAAATAAATTAAAATAAACAAAACATATCATCACGCCTACATTTTCCAAAGAGTGGGGCAGAGGTATAGGTATTGTTGTACTACACTCAAATGTCGCCGATACAGTTATTGAATCCGAACCTCAAATAAATCGTGAGAATAAAGCGATTGGATAAAATTTATGGTATAACACCATTAAATACATCTGTCTTGCTTCAATGATAAATACTGTTTAGCTTGTTAGGTGCTTCATCAGCAAGAGAAATAGAAAATGATTGGATCAAATGGCAAATACTATTTTATAAGCTTG
Organism: Allophyes oxyacanthae; assembly: GCA_932294325.1. Classification (NCBI taxonomy): domain Eukaryota; kingdom Metazoa; phylum Arthropoda; class Insecta; order Lepidoptera; family Noctuidae; genus Allophyes; species Allophyes oxyacanthae. The sequence goes on from OW028609.1 coordinate 1,147,664, forward strand.
TTATTATTCAATACACTACGGTCTGTTTTTTCATAAATGTCTGATAATGTGAACGACGTTATTGGTATTTTGAACCCCCGACAAAAAAGAGGTGTTTAAGTTTTTAGTGTGTATCTGTCTGTTGTATCGTAGCTCCAAAACGGATGAACCGATTTAATTGCATTTTGAAAAAAAAAATAGTTCGTTTAATCAGAAATCATCTTAGCTATGTTTCATGAAAATCTGTTCAGCCGTTCAAAAGTTACAGCTCTTTTTCTAGTTGGAGTCGCGGGTTTTGCCACTATTACTTGAGCGGTATAGCGCTTGCGGTCAGCGGTCACACTAGCTTTTATCATGCTTAGTGTTTATTATACCAACTTATTTTTATGTAAAAACACAAAAATATTGTTTACATTATAAGAGACAGCTGAGATTTTTTTTTTTTTTATTCTATTGAGTCTTCAGTTCACCGTGGTGACTATGTCAGCCTCGTAAGGTCACTCTTATACAATGAATGAAAAATAATACGTTTATAAAATGGTATTCAAAACGAATCTTGTTTAATTTTAAGTTTCATTTGAAAAATCGTATTTTAATCGCATTTTATTTGAATTTTGATCTTTAGTTTGAGTTTCCCCAAAGATAAAGTTTTTTATTACAACTGGGCCTTTCACACTGGCCTTTACAACTTTCAAAACGGCCTGCAAAAGCCCAGTTGTTAACCATGTTCCTAGAAAGGTGCACGGTTGCAAGTGGGTCGGTCCTGGACAAGATACCAACAAGAAACAAGAAACCAAGAATAAATAGTCAAGAGCGAGACTCCGTATTTATTTTGATGACACTTTGTCACTTTTAAGTAATTATAAAATTAAACATAGATTGTGAAATTGCCATTTTGTTTACATGCGATTCACTTTAATTAAACTGTAGTAGGAAACCACTGTTACTGGCCAATACTACGAACACAAACAAAATATCGAAGTACATTGAGCGTACAGTCTGGCGGGTTGCCATCGCACGCGACTTCGGCCCGCGTTGATTTACAACTTAATTGTAACTAACACTACGCGCATATACGCAATCGCAGCGACAGCGTTCCAATAATATGACGTGTTCGTAATTCAAATTTTACTGCACGAGTTAAAACAGAGTTTTATAATGTTTTGTTTATATTTGAGTTTGCTATTATTATGTCAATGTGTTCAATGATTTCGTTATGACAAATGATTGAAACGAACAGTAGGTAACAGTATGTTTTTCTAAGTAAACGTAGTCTGTGATCCAAATTATAATTGTTCACTGTCATTTTTGTTTGTTAGTTTCGATTATTTTTACTTCACTGAAACCTATTACGTATGTTTATTCTATTTACAACGTATATTTTTTAATTTATGTAGGTATACATATAAATTATCAAAATATTTTGATGTAAATGAGCAGACGACAGACGGTCACATCATATTTATTTATTAGGAATCTGATGAGCTTTTTTACATTTATTTTTGTTAATGAGTTATATTTATGAAGCAAAATTTTATTTAGGTTTCTTATTAAAGACGGCGAATCCTACTAATATGAAGTTATGATATCTGTGATCGGACCAGTTATTTTTAATTCATCTAATAATAGGTATGGGTAGCTACGTACGAAAAAAATACTTCTATAATTAATCATAAATTAACGAGAGGTTTTAGCATACAGTAGAAACAGGAGATTAAACGAATGTTACTCGTGAACTCAACTACTGAACAGATAAAATAGGTAAAATATATAAATAGAACGAAATACGGGAGTTCCACAAAAATATGACGTCACTTAAACACTGTCACTAAATAAAAGTTGAAAATAAAATAGAAAACTTACTTACATTTAAAAAATGAACGTGGTCTCACATAGCTGAAGCAAAAACAAAAAAATGCCAGCCAGTTATTTCTGTACGCGTGTTTATCTAGTGACAAGGGCCATTCACACGCCAGCATGCCGGGCCAGCCAACCTATTGAATGGGCTGCTTGAATCTGAATGCCAAGATAACTATAAAGGGGTTACACGTACTTAATGAGGTCAGTAGGTAGACTAGAGATCGAACAGTGACTGACACTATTTATAAAAGTTCAATGTGTTGTGTTTGTATGTTTTTTGGGAATGCAAGAATCAGCTGAGTGTCCGTCCGTGAGTCAGCCGAGGAATTTGGCCCGTCACGTCATGTTTCAGTAGTGTTGTGTGTAAATATCTGCGTGTATCTGGACTATTTCTTTAACTATTTAGTGAATATATCAAAGTTAGTAAAAAATCTAATATAATTCGATTAAAATACACCGATATAAATCCAATGCATATCAATATCATATTGAGCGGCACACCTTTCCCATATTTAAAAAAAGTTTACCTATTTAGATGATTTTATTACAAAAATATGTTGACAAGAAAAAGAGTGTATCAACAACTAAAGTCTAAGAACAGTCTAAAAAAAATTTTCTTCAAACTATAAAAAAAAATAAAGTCCAATGAAAAATGGAAATTCCTATCGTCTGATGTAACGTATACTAAAAACATGGGAACGCACAAAACAAACACACATTTCACCATGAAAGCGTGCACTTATTGTGTGTTAGCGATATGTGTGTGGTGTGTATGGTCGTTTATGGGGAATACGGCCCCGATTGATTACCCAGTTAGCCCTAACAATAAAACTTTACCGGTTCTGTTCTCGCGTCGTTATAAAAGTAATCATAAATTATACAACTATCATTGAAACAGACAACCGCGATCCCAACTTAGTTATGGGACAGTAAACGAATGTTTAACATATAATAATTTACCTAACTAACGAAAACATGCACCCTTAGTGAATAAAACATAAACATCATAAACTTATATAAAACCAAAAAAAAACTCAAATATAACTAAAAGAAAATAATTAACATTTTTTTATTCAATTACTTTTTACATCACTTACTAACTAAAAATATTTACACGAAAACAAAAAAAAACAGTGCACTCGCTCGTCCCTTACGCGGTAATATCACGGATATCGTCTTTGCCGATTACATTAGTCCTCATAATAAATATAAACAACACTGTCATACAGTCATTGATCACTGCAAACCTCGTCCTTTTCATCGTCCTTCCCACCTGAAATTACCGAAAATCAACTAAAGAAACAAATAAAGAAAAACAATGGTGAACGAAAACCAAAGCATGCTGCCAAAAAATAAATTTGAAAAGCTACGCATGCTGTGAATTAATATAAAGAAAATATGTTCATAAAGGGACATCACAATTTAAAAGTAACAATTGGGAGTTAATACATTATTACAGTAATCAAAAATCGCTGTAGCCGTTTGTGTTGTGGGCACAATATATTGTTGAAATATAACAGTACTGTATGATTAAGAAAAGTGAACGACTTACTGAGATATGGCTCGCCCATAGTGCCGGGCAGGTAAGGGCAGCTGGTGACGTGGTTGAAGTTCTGCGATTGCATCTCCTCCTGATCAGTCTCCCGATGGTAGAAGTAGTTGAAGTTGGACACGATGACGGGCACGGGCAGGGCGATGGTGAGCACGCCGGCGATGGCGCACAGCGAGCCCACGATCTTGCCCCACACGCCGACCGGCCTAGTTCACAAACATACGCCATTAAAACATAGCATAACACGCCATCTCCAGTCAGCTAATAAAAAGAAAAAGAAAATTGATGATTCAACTAAATATTTTGTTAATAAACATAAACGCGACTGATGATGTTCATGCGTTAATATATCGTATACGTACCGTGGTGGACCGACTACACATGATAATGTCATATTGGGAAATATAATAATAATAAAAAAATGGGATCTAATAAAATAAACTCAGAGTATCTGGCAGCATGGTAGAATATTGTTTATAACAGTAAGACCGTTCGCTAGGCAATATTAAGGGCGCAAGCAATACGATATCATCCATCATCATCCATGCTCGCCAGCGTGTTCATTGCAATGCAGTTTGTTTATCGCCAGCAATTCCGTCATGTGAAAAACCTAAACGTCGAGTTAAAAACGTGTTGATGAATACTATTTGATTCTTGGCAATGTGTCGCCCAGAACTAAATACATCTCCAACATATCCCCAGTCGACGATCAAGTATCAAAGGACGTTGAGGTGAAATGAAAATAAAATCAACAAAAATACGGAACCTAAACAGACATATACTAAAACATATACTACGAACATGTTTCCAAACCTACAGGAACGACTTCACAGACATGCATTCAATCGTTTTACGTCTAAACGTAAATACACATATTTCTCTATCGAAAATGGTGTGTGAAAGCTAATGATTGGAAGCCAATGACATAAACAAGCAATGAATCAATCTGAACATCAATTTTACATAGTAGCATTCATGTGTAAAATTTACCATCGGGGAGAAGTTTGCAGGGCATTCCAACTAGACAGAGAGAGATAGACGCGATGATAGTTGGAGCACTGGGTGCACAAGCGATACAGTTCTAATGCACACTATGAAGAAGAATACACGACGTGATGTAACGTGTGCATCTGAGATGGATCACCATTTTCGATAAGCTAACGTTGGTAACATTTGTAATAGCCACAACACCGATACAGGTAACATCTGACAGGATACATAAACGTTGAGCGTAAGCGATACAGAGGAGCAAACATTCAACAGTGGACGAGTGGTTGGTACACAACGAGTCACTTCAAGTGGTGCAAGCGTGCGGTCGAGTCGACGGGCCGGGCGGTCGAGTCGACGAGCCGTGCGGTCGAGTCGACGAGCCGGGCGGCTCCCGGCCGTCGTCACACTTGAAGTGCACAACTAAAGCTGTTCTCTCTCACAATATAGAATACGCTTTGGGAGGGGCGATAGTCACACCGACGACAGATCTTGTGGTACACTAGCACCCTAATGTGTACGTGTCTTGTCAATGGAAAAATTTAACACTAAGCTTCCATGTAAAATTGAAAAGGTTCAGGAAAATAATGATGACACAAAGACTGTATTAAAAAAAAAAATAACAAGACAATAAGAAACGTTTCCGAACGTGCAATAGTCTCAGAATAAAGGTGAATAAAAAGTGTGATCGGTTTAGTTCTAAGCGAACCGACGGTAATAAAATCAAACTGAAGCATATGTAGTTACATGATGTGGCGACAGAAAATCACAATAGTGTTAAATATGCCAATGTAAGGTTGTGGGATAAAATGAAATGACGAGAAGGCAAAGATGAAACTTAGGGTGAAGTCGCTGTATCATACGTCATGTCTCCGTATCCTACGGTCGTCATTGTCACGACCGCCCACCAAAACGCATCTGGTATGGATTTGAAGAAGCTGTTCTCACTTCCCGCCTCAGCGAAGTACACCGCGGATGAAAACAGCACCACACCTTGAAGAACAAGCACACACCAACGGAGAATACAGTGCGACATACAGTGGCGGGGAGCGCTTGCGAGCGGCGGGGGCGGGGTGGACAGGGCGGGGGCGGCGCGACACGGGTTACCTCATGTCTCCGTAGCCGACAGTCGTCATCGTTATAACCGCCCACCAAAAGGCATCAGGGATTGAATCGAAATTGGTATCATGGCGATCTTTATCAGCGAAAAATACTGCGCTGGAGAACACCACAACACCTGCGAACACAAAGTACATTGTGCACGCACGATCTTAATACAATTGGCGCCGTGCACGCCGCACGCGCCGCCCGACCAGGCTCGCCCTGCTGCCACACAACGCGCATCCCGAGATCTTCTCTCCACACAAATAAACAGTGATGAAACGTTTTCCCTTACTGAGTCAAATATATAAATATATTAGATCAACTACTTTACTACTTGCACTGCATGTTGTTCATAAAGGGACTTGGCACTCGGTTAATCATAATCATCTTGTTATTAATTTAAAAGGGGTTTGTAAGAACTATATCAACATGTTTCAGAAATTCATCATCAGCCTATCCGGTTCCCACCCTCTAACCAGATGCGGCTAAATACTCCGCAACCCAATTACTGGGCGATACCAATATTTCATGGTTAGCCCGGTTATCAGACTGTTAAAGTGTTCACATAAGAAGGAATTATAAAATATATTTCAGGGTGTAGTTAAGTCGAATATTACAAGTAAATGCAACGTGATACTTACCAATGAATAGGAAAAATATCAATAAGCCGAGTTCCCTCATGGATGCCTTCAGCGTGCGTCCCAGAATCTGCAAGCCCTTCGAGTGACGAGACAGCTTGAAGATACGGAATACACGCACGAGACGGATGACCCGGAGTATAGCAAGACTCATGGCTTGGTTGGTAGATTTGTCTTGTGGAGATACCGGCGCGCGTGGCAAGTTCAGAGTGTCCTCCTCCTCGGCAACCACGGTCGCCAAGGTGATGAAGTAGGGGATGATGGCTATTATATCTATAATGTTCATCACGTCTCTAAAGAAATTGAACTTGTTCGGACACGCCAGAAACCGCACTATTAATTCGAATGTAAACCAGATGATGCAGAGAGTCTCGATTAAGAAGAACGGGTCGGTGATGTCGGGGACTTCGTCTTCCTCGATCTTAGTGCCGTTGGTGGTGGTGTTGAAGACCTTGTAGTGTTTGAACTCCGGAAGGGTCTCCAGACAGAAGATGACGATGGACAGCAAGATCACGAACACGGAGATGATAGCCACGACGCGGGCGGCCTGGGAGCTCTCGGGGTATTCGAAGAGCAGCCAGATTTTGCGCTGGCGCTCGTTGGAGGGCAAGGGTTTCTCCTCCTCCTTGATGAAGCCCTCATCCTCACTGCAAGGGGTTTGATTGGTTACAACTTAAAAGTGCAGCAGAAAGAGGCGTCCGGCGTGCAAGAGGTGGAACTTACCGGAATTTGTTGGTGGCTTGCTCTCCGAGTTCGTAGAACTTAATCTCCTCGGAGAAGACATCAAGGGGTACGTTTACTGGGCGCCGCAGGCGGCCGCCGCTTTGGTAGTAATACAGGATTGCGTCGAACGAGGGGCGGTTCCGGTCGAAAAAGTATTCGTTCCTGTTGACAAACACGCAGGTGTCAGATAACGACGAAGTTAATGTGGAAACTGTCTATTGTGTAGTAGGTAATTAACAGTATCCAGCATCACGGAGTTTTTAAATTCAGACTTCATATTGTCCGTATATAGTTAGTATTGCTTCACTGTGGTATTGTGATAGAAAACGTAAAAGTTTTCTATTCCTTGCCGTCCATTCACAAAAGTAATAAACAAAGTATCAAAACAATCGTTTGTTTACATCGTCGCTGAGCGTTCGTAAATAAACAATCTATTAATAACTATGGTAGTACAAACCTCAAGGGATCGAAGTAGCGTATTCTCCGTGAGGGGTCCCCCAGTAGGGTTTCCGGGAATTGGTTGAGAGTCCGAAGTTGCGTCTCGAACTTCAAGCCGCTTACCTATGGAAGAAAACGCACTGTAGTAGTCCAGCCCCATAAGTACCAAGGACGCAATTATAATCAGAATTCATAAATGTTCATATAGCAGAATTTTTTAATTATCAATCCTCTCGGCAAATATATCTATGCAATGAACATTATTGATCTGACAAAATTAAAGAAATTCTGTCTACCAGTCATTTTTGATCTGATGGTAATGAACGAATCATGGAAATGTTACGAGATAAGTTATAGAAGATCGATTTAGACGGTTATTATTAATATTGTTTAAACTGCCTGATTAGTGCTGTTGTTGTAAACTTGACTGCTTTTTGTCCAATCAAAGTTTGTCTAGAAAAATAGCTATAACCGATAAGACCGCACATTGTTGTTTTACCACTCTGTCTTTCTTGTATGTTATTCATGATGGTACCTACATCAAGCATATTTCTATCCTATTTTATTGATATCGTAAAACCCTGTGTTCGGTTCCCAGGGCAAAGTGTAATAAGAAAAAAAGGGGTTCTTGAAAATTCAAAAATATCCAATTTGGTTGGCAATACGTCGGTTTTTATTATAGGGGACTAAATTTGTGGAAAACACGGGTGCATCTGCATACATTATTATATTAACCCAAAATAATTACTCTTTTATATTTTTAAATGTTTTTTTTTTATTTAATTGTAAAATTATTTAAAAATATATAAAAGTATATTAAATATTAAATAAAGGTAACAGTACATCCAATTTATAGGTATTAGGTAAATAAAATTACACATTTATATCATGTCAAGTAAATTATGTCGAATTCAAATTGCGTGGGTATTTACTATTTATATATTTTTTAAATAATAAAAAAAATCTTTCGTATTCTAAGTTTGGTCCTCTTATTTTTACTAGACTCAGAAGTATAGTAACGTTATTTCTTGAAGTAATTATATTTGATTGAGGTTGTATTTAAAATAATTTAAGTATAAAAAAATAACAATTTCTCAAAATTATTTACATGACTTCCACAGGAAGTATTTTCGTACAAGTATATCACAGAGTTAAAAATATTCGCTTGACGCGTTTAAGCGTCTGTCCACACGATGTGTTGCGGCGCGGTGCAGCTGCGGCGTCCTACATAGAAATATCCAGGGTATGCCACACAGTGCGCTCTAACGCCGCGCCGCACGTACACCGGAGTGGCAACCACCGAGTAGACGTGTGCGCCGATGCTAAAATCTCCGGCGGCGGGCGCCGGTCAAAAATCGGCGGCGGCGGCGTGTTTTCGGCGTGATTTCGGCGCGGAGAATTTTAAAAAACTATCTAGCTTATTGTATAGTTTTTATTAAAAAAAAACAGATATAATTTTAAAAAATCACAAATATAAAACAATAATCAACAAAAAACAGCAAAATAAAAGTATTTTTAAGTAATGGCTGCCTTGCCGTTGCTACTTTCAAGGCAGCTTAGGCAGCTTTAGGTGTTGAACTTAAACGGGACCTTTTAGCCGTCACCGGCAAACTGGCAACAGAAAACACCCGCTCACTAGGCGTGCTTGTAGCAGGCAGTGATAAAATAGCTAGCTTTCGCTAATTTGTATAGCAACGGAAATGCTGCTCGTCTATCTTGTGCCAGTATTTAATATCGTTTCCATCTCTTAAATCACTGCCATCACAAGATACTAAATATTTCAGGCATTTTTTTCCAATAAACTCTTGTCGATCATTATTGTCATCAATTAATGCAGCCGCATGTTCTTCAACTAGTTTTATGAGAGAAGAACTAGTGTCTTTTTCCCCTGCATTTGATGTACTGCATTGACTGGCTTGAGTCTCTAGTTCACTCGCTGGCACTATTTCTTTGATACAGTTGTCGTAGTCGCCGTACTTTCCATGTATTGGTCGATTTCCTGTAATTGGTAAATCGGCAATCCCACGTCCGGTCGGCTACTGGCAACACCGACGAGTTCAATGTGAATGTAGGTTTGCATCAAGGGTCAGCTTTTAAGTCCTTATCTCTTCCTGTTGATGTTGATAGTGGATGATGCTCAGACATTGGACATACAGGTGGAGGCACCCTGGTGCATGCTGTTTTCTGATGACATTGTTCTCGTCGGTGAAGATGAATCTGAGGTCCAGTGCAAATTGGAGAAATATCAACAAAAACTGGAAAATGTTGGCTTGAAAATCAGTAGAACCAAAACTGAATACCTATATGTTCTATGATTTCGGCGGTCTCTCCAGTTTTAACGCTATATCGCTGGATGGTGTACCCTTACCAATCTGCTCTGATTTCGGTACCTCGCCTCGGTTCACTCATGTAAAGCAATGGCGAAATAGACCGGGCTGTCAAGAATAGAATTTACGCAGCATGGATGAAATAGCGGCAGCTCAGGGGAACAATATGTGACTCCCGTATCCCCCTTAAATTAAAGGGGACAATTTATAAGACGATGATAAGACCTGCTGCCTTGTATGGATCGGAATGTTGGACCACAAAAGGGACGGATGAAAAGCAATTGCATGCAGCGGAGATGCGAAGGTTGAGTATGTGTGGTGTAACAAGATTGGCCAGAATAAGGAATGAGTATAATTAGAGGAAGTATGAAAGTCGCACTAGTTACAGAAAAGCTGCAAAGTAACCGATTGTCTTGCTATAGCCATGTAATGCGGAGAGATGAGAATCATGTTATAAGAAGAGTGTTGTAAGCATAAACTTATTATTACTAGACGTTTATGGTTTTAAGTATGAGTGTCAACGGCTATCTGAGAAGAGGGATACCAAATAAAAGATGGATGGACTGCGTGAAACATGACATGAATATTAAGTAAGAGAATCCGGAAATGAAGTCTGATAGAGATGAATGGAAGAAAAAGACATATTGCGCCGACCACAAATAATATGGGATAAGGGCTGGAGAATGATGATGGTAAATCGGCAATGTAGCAAAGTAGCTGCTATGATAACGTTCGTAATTGAGAATCTGTGATTGTGCATTTCCGCCATATTTCTTTTCACATCGTCTAGTCTAGTCGCGCCGATTTTACGCCGAAACCCAAATCGGCGGCGGCGGCGTCGAAAAAATGTCGGCGGCGGCGGCGGGTCGGCGCGGCGCACACGTCTACCACCGAGACGATGCGGGGAGGGGTGTATGCTTGCGGCACCGTAGCAACAACGTTGCAATGCCACAATGCGTCGTGTGGACAGACCCTCAGTATGTACGACAGCCTGATATAATGTAACAGCCCTTGATTAAAAACTTTAAATTCTGACATTTGTTTAAAGACCCGTCGCGTAGCTATAAACAATGTGATCCCCGCGGCCAACATGTCAAAACTCATTACATTCCTAAACTGTGTGCAAACATACGAAGTTACGCAACTGTAGGATCGTTCACTCTATAATTGTAACATCCTTGAACTTTTTATTTGTGTCTACCACGTGTGACGGGCGCGGTGGCTCGGAGTGTCGCGGCGTCGCCGGCGCCCTGCGGCTCCCCAGCAGCGCGGGCGCAACTTGGCACACCACATGTGCAGGGACGACAGATTAACGCCTTACATAATAAACTTGATAATTTATTTCACCAAACCATTAATTTGCATCAATATGTAGGCCACATTATGTTCTTATTTAACCTATCAGCAGCGCAAGCGCATCACTTAAATCAGAAGAGACACCGATGAATATTGACATTCCACTGGAGACACCGAATTTTAATACTTTGACCTAGACGTGCCTCCACTTTAGTGCATTCACATGTAACAGACGTCTGCATGATATATTTCAACTCTTAGTTCCAATAAATCCGTTTTAGTTTCAGGGTCAAGTTCTCGAAGAGTTAAGGCCACTAATATAATTCTCTGTTGGGAATAGAATTGACACGTCCGGACAAACATTTCCGAGCCTGGATTGTGAATTGATTCCGTGACAGGTACGGAAATAAGCACACACGGGACAGCACAGTCTGTTACATGGCTCCATCAGACTGTTTTCTTTAAGCTAAACTAGTTGCAGAAAATAAATTAACTCTAAACCATTAGCAAATTGATTGACAGCGACGACAAAAGTGCATTAAGAGGAAACAGTATTTTTAGGTCTGGATTTCCGCCACATGTAAATCCATTCTCTTAATCATGATTGATGATGAATGATGCACACATTGGCGTATGTGTTGACAGTCATGATCAAAGTGTCTTGTTATTTAAGGTACTTTGAGACCTGCCCTTAATTGTGCACTTACATTTTGTCCGTTCAAAAATGTAAAATGTGCAGCATGCTTTGAAAAATATGTGGCTGATATAGTTTATACTGGAAAGTAGACCGCAGATGTTGAATGTTGGTTACAAATCAAGGTTTCCAGAGTATGATTACGAGTCTACAAATAGTCAGTGCAGCCAATCCGTCGAATGTAATCCCTTAGTTGCTTCGTACAACGCCCACGGAAAGATGAAGTGGCGTATTTGCAGTCGGAGACCACGGCGTATACTAGGAGTAAGAACATAATGTATTGTTGAACAAATTAGATACTTTAACTTTAACTAGGATTTCTCCTCTATCTATCGAGGGTACAGTTTACAAACATACATGTCATGTGCACGACAACCAAACCACAAACAACTATCTGTAGATCATACAAATATTTGTTCCGTGCGGGGATCGAACCCGCGGCACGTAGCGCAGTCGGCTAATCGCTTAGCCACTGCGCCAACCGTGTCGTCAATACTGTACTGTACGTCGATACTATTGAATGGTGATCTATTTTAAACTAACAGATATTATTGGGTGTAAATTAATAATCTATATGTGAAACAACACAACAATAACAATTGCAGTGTGTAGCAGAACAATGACAATTTTTAGTATTAAGCGCAATACACACTGAGCCCGCCGGGCCGCCGATAAAGCCCGGCGACACAACCCGGTGGCCTGTATGAAAAGAAAAAAAAAGTTGCCGACATATGTCGGCGGCCCGGAGGCTCAATGTGTATTGCGCTTTAAGTGATCTTGGTGTAAGTTTATTTAAGTTTTGTGCGTCATACTGGGCGTAAAAATAAAAACTTTTTCTTTCTTTCTTTTCTTTTGAAAAGAAAACTTGGTACCCATTTATCACCCCCGACAAAAAAGAGGGGTGTTATAAGTTTGTAGTATGTAGCTGTGTATCTGTCTGTGGCATCGTAGCTCCAAAACGGATGGACCGATTACAATGCAGTTTTTTTAAATTGAAAGCTAGTATAATCGGGTGTCATCTTAGCTATGTTTTATGAAATCTGTTCAGCTGTTCAAAGTTACACTTCTTTTTCTAGTTGGAGTCGGGGGTTTTTGACGGTTAGGTTATGTTTGTCAAATCAAATCAGTTTATTTGCTTAAAATGTGGTATAAAAGATGGTACATTATATCTTATCTTAGTGCAAACACATTCCGCCATATAATAATGGCATGCAAACATAATAAAAGAATACATTAAAATTATAAATTATTAGTTAACAACAATTAATCCTATTTTTTATGAGATATAGGTAATAACTTTATCACAATTGTATATCGACTGCTTAGGTTGACAGCAAACTAGTATATGCCATGGCATGGCGTCATGACGTGAAAGTAAAATATAGAGTAGGTACCTATATTTCAAGGCATTTAACCGTTTCACGGTAGCCGATTGAAGGAGCAACAGGTGGTACCAATCTTACAATATTTTATCGAACCAAATTACATGAGCAGCTACTTAAATACCATGTTTATGTGATTGTAATGTTGGAAGACATCTTTGCTCACTCTGATCGTGAAGTGCACGCTCGGTAGGTAAAGGTCTGGGGGGCTAAAAAGGCCCCTTTAGATGAATCATAATATGATTCATATTACGAATGTCAAAATATCTACTTAATTGACGACTCTTAATGTCATCCGCATAAGGTTCATATTCAGTAATCATCTGTTTGACAGTTACTAAGCAGATCATTAGATGAATTGCTCAATGTGGCCTTTTTAGGCCCCCTGGTCTTCTTCTTTACATAGTATAAAATAAAGTCGCTCTCCACGTCTGTCTGTCTTTCTGTCTGTCTGTATATCCGCTAACTCCTCCTAAAGCACGCAACGGATTTTGATGCGATTTTCTCCATCATTTTGAGCATTTCTCCCGGAAGGTTTATATGTATAATACTTTCATATTTAATTATAATCATAATCATTTATTGCAAGAATGTAGTAAAAAAAGATGTTAATAACAAAAGTAGATCATACATTCTACCATGACAATGGTGTGCAACAGTGGCGAAGGGGGACAGTTTTAAAAAGGGAAGCCGTCCCAAAAATGTCTTCTAAAAATTGCTGCAAGACACAAATCCATACCGTCTCTTGTAATCTATATAATTATAGTCATGTCTGGAAGAGCTCGACTTAACTAAATAACATGCCTTTTTTGTCAGTTGGATGAGTAAATAATATAATATTACGTTGGTCTATCCACTAACCAATTCCCAAAGGGAAGCCGATGGGAATCGGGTTGTATGGACTCTTCGCCACTGGTGTGCAACTATTCTAGAGAATATAATTCAAGCATGCCAGTAGGATAATTAATGAGATACATTATTTTAATAAATGTTTAAATCCCAGAGAGCGTAAATACAAAATACCCAGCCATAAATAGTAATATTATGTCAAGATGAATTAATATAAGAATAAATTATGAGAATTATAAATAGTATTAATAAAATTATAAGCAATACTGAATAATTTACAGAATGGAATTTGTCAAGATCAATAGATTAAAATATTTATTTACCATTACAATCAATTACGTCATTGTTCTTTATATGTCTATTCATTAAGCTCATAAAAACATCTAATAGCAAGCCATTCTGTCAGCTTTTCCTTAAACATCTTTAATGGCAGCTCTTTAAATGAATTGGGCAACTTATTATAAACCTTAATAGCAGTTACACATTTCTTTTATATAAGTGCACCCAACACTTAGGTAGGTGGAGCTTGAACTTATTTCTAGGAATAACTTTTCTAGCTATTACATCTGATTGCCGTTCAAAATAATTAGGGTGCTGCTTGACAAAAACACAAAGCTCCCTAATGTACATGCACACTAAAGCAGGATGCGAAATTTCTTAAACAGTGACTTGCAACTGTCCATAAACCAGGCGCCGCAAATGGCTCTCACGCATTTTTTGTGTATCCGAAAAGCTTTTACAATAATTTCGACAGAGTTTCCCCACAACAAGAGACCGTATGAGAGCACAGAAAAAACATATCCATGATATGCACTAAAAGCTGCTTCAGTGGATACTGTTATCCTTAATCTTTTGATGGCAAATACGAACCTATCAAGCTTGTCACAAACATACTCTATGTCTGTCTTCCAGTCACATTTCCTATCGAGTATCACTCCCAAAATTTTTGTCGAATTATCCTAAGGAATAATGGAATAATTATGGAATAATAAAATGTAAGGATAGTAGAGATATGGTTAGGGATTAAAATAAACTTGATGGTGATAGGTAGCCCGTTATACTCCTGTATTCATGTTTTTGGTGAGGAGAAAACTGTAAACGCAAATGTAATAAATTATATTATGAATGTTATTTTTTATGCCGATCTGGACATAAAATAATAACGGAGTTATTTTGCGGAGGGAAACTGTGGTTAGCTGTTGTACCTACACGACGCGACGGGACGCCAGCATGGGGCAATCATCTTTACATAGTATAAAATAAAGTCGCTTTCCACGTCTGTCTGTATGTCTGTGTGTCTGTTTAGGTGGCATAGCCTGGCACATGCTGAGATAGACACCCATTTTCTGCAGCTCGGGACACACACCGAATAGTCAATGATGCTCAGTTGATGTAGAAAACACACACATTTTTACTTTTAAAAAATCTACTTAATTTTACGCTGATGCCATCCTAAGAAATATGTCTTCTCTGTCTATGCACCAGTCCTCGTCTTATTACTTATGTCTATCATTCTAGTGTGTCTTGTTTGTTGTGGCAAATAAATGTGTTTTCTTTCTCTTTTTTTCTTTATGTCCTCTAATTCCTCCTAAACCACGCAATGGATTTTGATGCGGTTTTCACCATCATTTTGAGCATTTCTTCCCGAAGGTTTTTATGTATGATACTTTCATATTTAATGTAAGGATAGTAGAGAAACTGCATCCGTGGGGACGGGTCGCTTGTAATTTAATAAACATTCATACATACCCTCATGCCTGTATTCCCCAAAAGGTTAGGCAGGGGTCTAGCGGTGTACATACACATTTTACCAATGCCGTTATTAAGTCTCTATAAAAGAGTCAATTGCTATGTACCGAGCATATTTCCAAATAACAGGCTGCTAAGGCCTGTGTGATGAGAAACACGTTAAAAAGTATTATTTTGATAGTGAGAACGGTTTATAAGGCGAGATTATTTCAGTTCAAAGCGATTCAGACATCGGCTTAGCGTGGCGACGCACATTAAGAATAGTTACGCACTCCGCGGCACATTGTGGCCGGAGGAAGCCGGCTGACGAAATTAATCGAATCAATATTTACATGCGAACTCGCGTACATTCACTTTCCGCGGACCCAAAGTTTCACACAATATTTCTTTCGGCGCGGATGTAACTCCGCGACTGGCAATGGTTGTATCCAAAAATACATTTTATTGTGTGTTCCCCAAGGGCGCAGCGAGTTGTACGTCGTACTGCAGCGAGCTTTTATGAAGAGATTTTAATTAATTTTCCGTTGTAAACGCAAACCGCGAATGGTTCCAGGTTTTAAGGTCGGAATTCTTTTTATATGCCGCGTGTGACGCGCGGCCGCGGTGGCGAAACAGCGCGCGGCGGCGGGTTGCGTGACGACACACGTGCACACACTCGTTTGCAGTGTACCACACACAGCGCGTACTGGCCCTGTCGCCTCATATACTAAACACAAAACGCGAAACATCTTTGTTTCATAGAACAAACATTCTCCTCATACTAACACAGCCGATACTAATTACACAGTCACAGTTTTATTACATTGAAACTCAATTCACAAATTCTTGGAACGCCGATTAATATTTTAAAATAGCATTCATTTATAACTACCGTCATCTCGGACCGATTCACCGAATCATTCTGAGCCTCTACAATTTTGCAACAGAGTGCACTAAACGGAAATTGGAATGTAAACCTAAACGCAATAAGTCACGGACTGAAAATTTTCTATAAATGTTAGTGCGGCAGTTAACTCCCACACGCCCAGTAACGTGCTGCACTTACATAGGCGATTTGTCAAAACCGTGTAATGTGACTGCCCCGCGTTTACTATTATAGACTACCGTGCACGGCTAATTGAAGGATAAGGCATTTACTACATCAATATAACCATCTTTAAAACCTAAATAAATCTCTCATATAATTTATTATAGTACCTACCGTTAAATGAATCCAAAACTTATACTAATTTAACGAACGCACGTATAAATATATATAATCCAAAAAAAATATATAAAATCCACGAAAAATGAAAGTTTAAATTATACCGATTGCGTAACAATCAGGTACTTCAAGTTTGACGTAACAGGAATAGTAGGTACTTAAAACGTTAGCTGCCCATTTGACGTTTACGAAACCGCAGACGTTGAGTGCCTCCGCTGTGAAGGAGTTTCTCGAACTTCAAAGGAATATTTACTAACAAGGCAGTGAAACCGTGGTATATCAACAGGTAGCCACCATAATAACGCGTCGTTGACCAATGGCCAGGGAGCAAATTAGTGAGGATTGACACGCGATCACGCTTTGCGTAATGGGGAAAATCGATAGCAGGTGAGCCGTGCGACCAATCTTTGGTGCGTTCTGAAAAAAACATCGAACCATGGAGCTGCGAGAACTTGACAAATTAGACAAATGGGTCATATAAAAGTATAAAAGCAAAGGCAGCACCCCATCCCATCCCATCCCACTCCCCATTTTTTCTTTATAGCAGCTTTAAATGCAGTTTGTTAGCTGTAACTACTTTGTTGACTTTATTTGACCCAATATTGAAATATCAAAACCAGCATTAAACTATACAAAATGAATGTTTTAAAAACAGCATCATACCATATAATTTGCGGCAAAGGTTAAAAATATAGAAATCTATACCTTTTTCAGTAGAAGTGGAAGTTGCTGCCTTTGCTTCTATACGACTCAAATAGCTTCCGAGCGGAATCGGATTGAATCGTACGGCTTCACTAATTTCGTACATCAACACAAACTGTAATTGTTACCTAACAATTTGATGATTCCCAACAGTGACGTGCACAGACATATCCTACAGGGTAGGCAAAAACAACTGAGTGTTGTATTGTCAAGTTAAATGATGTTTGTGATTGGCCACCTCACCCTAAGACTTATTTTTTTTTTTTTTTTTTTACTTTACAGGCAGACAGACAGACATTATGTTTATATTACAGACATATTAACGTTGGTATTACTTAATACTTATTTTTTTAGGGTAGGTTGTCTTTTTGTCTCTATGGAGTGCCCGCCTCTGATTCTCAAACATTTCAGTAAGTTTCGTACTCGTAACAGAACTTTTTGATTGCGGTGCTCTTCGCCTTAATCGAAAAGCGGGAGGGAGGTTTAAAAATAGTTAGATTAAATAGCGGTCGTAACCCTGACACATTGTAAACCATTCAATCGAGGTCCGTTCAGAAGATTAATGGATTGAACATTATGGGAGAAAGCAATTAACCGCTTGGTATATTAGACACTTGGAGAATATTGTTTTCATAACAAAACACGCTTTTTCTTCCGCCTTAGCAATAACTGTAGCAGGGTTGCAGATAAAATGGACCGTTTATTTAGTTCTAGATGATAGAGCGCGAGAAACTGGAGTTTCTATGATAATGAAATGAATGAAATGAAATGATGATTTCAAAACAAGAATTGGCTTTATAATATCTGTGAACATTGGATGTTTATGTACCTAAGCTTACAGTCAACTTAGTTATCAAATTTTTGCTCATGTGGTGTTTATCTATTATGATTGTTACACTGTTCATTTTATTTTTTATTCTGCATATTTTTTAATTATGTTATAAGTGTAAACAATTGTTAATAGACCAAATAAATAAATAAAGGGAGTTCTTTTTCATCTTTTAAATGTAATAATACAGCGATAGATTGTTGAAGTTAAGTTTGATATGATAATGAACTTCATTGTCTTTTTGCTAGATTGAATATAAAGACAAGTCTTGAATAATACCACCTCCACACGAGTGCAGCTCCACGCATAATCATTAACCGTATGTTTGGTGCTTTCCGCGGCCAGTAAACACCTCCGCTTTGATGGCCACCTGAGTGCCGCTGAACGCCACATTTCATCGTTCTTAATTATTTATTTATTTAAACAACACTTCACGATGATTGCAGGATATAGGACGGCGTTTGTGGTTCGGGAGATAAGATACTAATATTGAATTGTTTTTGGTGAAAGTCCGTTATAGAGTACGTCTCTCATACTTATTATATATTGTATATATAATTATTATATATTGATAAATATCACATTCGATCATAACGTTTCACCTGGAATTCCCGAAGAGTGCAGATGTACTATTGTACCTACGCCTCTATATCGTTGATGCTGGAATTAAGTCCCATAGAATAGGAGGCAAGCCTATTGCCATCTACCGGACACGATTTCAAAAGTTACGTAAGTCTAACTTTAATTGCCTTTGTAAGCATAACTCTGGGTGAAAACCTCTGCCTAACTATACTATGTTATGTGTATAGATGTATATAGTAATAGTTTAGTTTTAAAGGAATTAGTAATATGACCGATATGATACCAAAATATTTTTATCTCTCTACTACCGACCCGCCCTCGGCCTCGCACGGGTGCAATTTCTCTATTACTCTTACATTAAATATGAAAGTATTATATATTTAAACCTTCCATGAATTTTTTTCTAATTGATGGTGAAAACCTCATCAAAATCTGTTGCGTGGTTTAGGAGGAGTTAGCGGATTTACAGACAGACAGACGTGGAAAGCGACTTTATTTTATAATATGTTGAGATGATGATGACGAAGAAGGTAACAATTTGTTTTTACCAATTATTCGGTTCTAATAGCTGTACTTCTATATTATTTTGGACGGATATCCTCGGGCCAATTTAAATGCAGTTTGATTTCCAGACATAAGTCGACGTTAGCCTTCAAATGCACATAGTTTCATTTCTGGGCGGCATTTGGACCAAGTCACATAGTAAGATTGGCAATGTCCTTTAAGAAGATTATGTGCATCATGAGGAGGAAACATGCTAATTTATTTATTTTTTTAATCGCCCCTCTATCTCCATGTAGGTAAAGTCGCGGGTATAGCAACTCTGTAAGTTAGCGAACTTAGAAACTCAGCGAAGTTGAGTTCCGAAACTAAAATTCGAAGAAAATTACAAAATATATGAGACCTTGAACTAAATTGAAGTATGACTCAACAAGACAAATAATAGCTTTGATTCCCTTACTAAAAAAAAGTTATCGTCTCAAGTTCCAGAAGACTTGGCTTGATAATAATAATGATGTTTATCAACAAACTCATTTTACAATATAATTGACTGCCGCGTGTACTTATTATTATAATCAACTATCATTTACAAGTAAAAGGATTGTATTATTACTTTACTTGGAACAAACTTTTACAATACAACAAATACAACACAACTAGTGTGTGCCCGCGATTTAGTCCCTGTGGAATTTGACAAAATTAAATTTTCTTTCAATTAAAAGTAAAATTAGTCTAAGTTACTCTTTATAACATCAGCTATCTGCCAGTGAAAGTCCCGTCAAAATCGGTGCAGCCATTTCGGAGATTAGCCGAAACAATCAGACAGACAGACCGACAAAAATTAAAATTTTTATTTGACACTTCATATGTATAAGCTAGAAAGCCCGGCTTTAGGATTCGCGTGTTTTATCATTTTTATTTCAGCAAAGGATTGCTTCCCTGCACAAGTAAACTAATAAGACAGTATCCTTGAATTCCGACCAACATTTAATACAATATCGTTATCCAGAACTCAAAGTATTAACCGTAACCTGTGTACCTGAGTTGCAGCACAAAGGAAAAATTACACACAAAGTCTAGAACTCTCCTTTGATAAACAGAAAATGCACGAACAGAAAATAATAATGCATTCTCATGCGAAGCTAACCGTGGCCTTCGTGTTACAGCTTGAGGTCAAGGGTAACTCCTGGCTCAGCGGACCCGAGGAAATATTGTAAAATTAAATCCTGGCAGAACTTATTGTACAGGAACATTTGCAGTTCAAACCCTTTGTGCGCCAGTCATCTGTATTAAATGAAAATTTCCGACTGAGCGGGTCACGCGCAGCAATTTTTTATAGTATTTACGAGTAATATTTCTATCCCCCGACCGAAAGACTGGTGTTATAAGTTTGTAGAGTGAATCTGTCTGGGGCACCGTAGCTGCAAAACAGATGGACCGATTACAATGCACTTTTTTAATTGTAAGCTAGTTTATTCGGGTATCATCTTAGCTATGTTTCAAGAAAATCTGTTAAGGTATTCACTAACTTACTTGTGTTCCGAGATTATAAACTGAAAGTTCTGTAAATTTTAATCTCTATTTACAATTTGTTAAAGTGATTAAAAAAATAATTATTCATAATGGATTCATGTAATAATGGTGACTGTATGAGATTAATTTAATGTATTGTTAGCTACAATATTTAAAAATAAAAAAAGATAATTTATGGCTATATTAATTTTTTATACTGAAGGCTTAGATGCAATTTACGAACAAATTCGAAGTTTTGATACGATACAGTCATACACGATGATCAAAGTCGATACAGTGTGACAACTGTGCCACTAACAAGTCTTGTTTTGTTAATTATATAACCTAACCGTCAGAAACCCCCGACTCCAACTAGAAAAAGAGCTGTAACTTTTGAACGGTAAGCAGATTTTTATGAAACATAGCTAAGATGATACCCGATTAAAATAGCTTTCAATTAAAAGATATTGGTTTGAAATCAGTCCATCCATTTTGGAGCTACGATGCCACAGACCACAGACCCACAGACCTCCACAGATCCACAGATACACACTACAAACTTACAACACCCCTCCTTTTTGTCGGGGGTTAAAAATATTCAAGTGCAGCGCACGCGGCGAAGAATTTTAGAATAGAATTCTATTGACACGAGGAAGCGTTGTTTAAAATATCTTTAAGTCTTCAAAGAAAGTTTCAGAAGCGTGTATTCAGTAAAATGTCTTTATAAAGTATTTGTTCCGAGTTCGTACGACATACATTTATATCGTTGAATCCTTTATGTCCAAGTAGGCGAAGCTTTTTATATTACAAGCTTATATTATAAATTCAACAATAAAAAAAAAGTATTTTATACTGGAAATCAAAGGAAAGCTTACGCTCCCACGTGTCAGGTTCTTGAAAGGAGTATTATGTGCGACACCCACTGGGTGTTCTTTGATATTTATAAATATTTCCTTCGCACGTGCGAATTATGCCTATCACACGAGATAATTAATCTCAAATCAGAATATTGCTTTACATACAATTAGAAATAAGCTGAGTGATGATTTTTCGATATCAATGATCACATGACAATGACAAAAAAATATCAATGACGGGAACAATGACAAAATCATCAATGATTTTTTCCAACTGTCACCGCATTCACACATTGCATGTTGTCATCTTGTCATGTCACAGCTGAAATCGAAGTTCATGTTCATTCAGTCATGGCCAATATCGAGTGATGATTTTAGACATTGATGATTTCGTCGTTGTCACTGCACGACAAAATGATTTTAAAATATCGATGATTTATATATGTGACATGATATCGGACTCATCTTTGCATACAGCTCTGCATTGTATCTATCTTTCTAAAATGGTATCTTTAGGTGAGGACTTAGTTCACTTCGGATACCTAAGAAGTTACACGCGCAGAAATTGTATTTTCTTCCTACATAGCTCAACAAATACATAGCAGTAGGAATGTTCCTGCATTTCCATCGAGGCTGGATCTATATTGGCTTTGTTTTCGCCGCAGATTCGAGCGGCGCCTACTCAATGCGCACTGCCCACTTATTGTCCAGATAATAAGACCAATCCGGCTCTACTATGTAGAATAAATGGCACGAATAATATCCGAATCGCAATGTTTTGTATTCTAATGATTCCCGGTCAAATAGTGTTATTTGTGAGTGAGTGTGAGGGATTGTCATCTCAAGCTGCCTTCACTACCGCGTCGAGAGTGTCCGTCAGTGAAATCATTATAGAAAATGTTTGTTAGTTAATGAATGATTTATCTAAAGCTCTTACTTGCACTCAAAAGTCTTAAGTGATAGAAGCCCGGAAACTTGATCCCTTCAATTGACGCAATGTAGACCTGATAAAAAATCTATAGTATGCGGCCGCCAGCGACCGTTCGCAGCTTAATGAATCAAAGTGCATTACTACTTCCATTCGTGATTGATGCATCCACATTAGAACAATATGGATAAAAGCCAGTAAACAGTGAATAACACGAAAGCATTTGTTCGCGACGGAAACGCTGTTAAACCAGAATAAACATATTTTTAAGTGGCGCGAGTGATGTTACAAGGTCGTTTTTATTTTCATTCATGTACTCGTAATTAGACATTATAATTAGCGGTTTAGCCTCGCACATTGTATAGTTTAGCGTAGCTTGGAGTTTAGAGCACATTTTCACCTAAAAATACCTAGGTACTTGACAAGAATACAATAAAATACAAATATAAAACTGAGCACCTAGGCGTCAAAGTACTCCTCCTCATCGCTGTCAATTGGTAGCGTGCCCAAAACGTTGAATGGCAATGCTTATTCTTTGACCAAAGGATAGGCCTGCCCTCGGGTCACGCGTAGCGTCGACCAACCGTTTTGCAATATCTCTGAATAGGAGACAAGCATTCGGACCCCATGACCTTGGCAAGTGATGTATAAATGACTTGCACAAGTTTGCTTGACGGCATTTGTTTATAGTGTAAATTTCATCAGCATCACACAAGTATTTAATAAGCTTTAGTATGCAGTTGCGGAATTACGAACGGTAAGATAGTAAACAAATACTTCCGGTGTATTTAATATGTCCTCCCCGACCCTTGCTCGTGCTAGCCCACACTGAGCCAGGGTCTTAAACATGTCCCTAAATAATAATCAGAACCAGACTCAGCCAGTTCCCTTCTTGTTGCCCCCTAGCGACGCCCGAAGCCGAGGCCCGAGTTCCATTATGCGGCACCCTTAGCTACGCTGTTGCTTAAATATAACGCTGGACGACCATCAGGCCTCACCATAGTTCGGTTAAGCAGTATACGCTCCCAGAGACAACTGCGAGAGACAGTCACAAAAAAAAGTATACTACAATAATCCTTGAGTGTGATTGTGGCGTACAGTGTGTAAATTCATCTCATCATACGAATATTATAAATTGGAAAGTTTGAAAGTATGTTTGGATGTTTGTTACTCAATCATGCTTATAGCAGAATGGATTTGGATGAAATTTGGCACACAGTCATATAGAACATATATATCATCCGGGTACATGAAGTAACTGCCTCAGGGTGCGAATGAAACCGCGAGTTACTAGTGTATTTTATAAAGGGATGTCAAACAGATAATGAAAATCTATTATAATATGACGTTATGACATTTTAGCTGAATCCTCAATTATCGCCGAGATAGCGGAGTTGCCGCTATCGAACCGGCCGCGGCGCCTGCGGCGTTACATCGCACCGATAATGATATTTAATTCGCAGTATAATTATTTGTGGAATTCACGCAAGTGTATATATATTGTATTTAGTGTTAATTCTCATAATGTTCATCCTCTAAATTATAATCAAAATGAGAAAACTTTACCGCAACGAAACGTCTAGAGTACCAACTTCGATATTTAGTATCTTCTAAAATATATTAAAAATAAAAGATGCATTGTTCATACCTACTCTAGATATATGTAGTTTACCCGTAAGGTGATTGACACATTGGCAAAGATCGGAATGTACAGCGAAATAACAATGAGTTCATTGTCCGGCTATGAAAAATTAAAGTATAGCAATGAAATATGATGAGATGATGATTCTGGTAGAGGCAGTGATGATGGTAATTGAAGTGGTGAATAAAATGATACCGGAATAGAATATGGTGTCGGAGATGATCATAGTATTGATAACAATGAAGCTATGTGTAATATAGACCGTGGCATAGTTGCTGATATAAGTTTCTTTGGTAAAATTGGGGATGGAGTGCATGGGCCCTATAGGGACAGTAACGGCGAAGTTAAAAATACTATTTTTAATTTGACGAATGTAATGGAGAAGGTAATTATATAAGTAGTAGATTTCCAAAATGGTGTTTAAGCTTGCCAAAGATGGAAGTTTTGAACAGAGACATGATACACAGTAACCGTGATATTATGATAATGATTTTCATCATCTAAATAAAATATATAACTTAATATATAATAGTGATGACGATGTCACGATCCCATCCAAAATATTTATCCCACATAAAATAAAGGGAATATATGAAAAAAAAAAAAATTGCTGTCTTTTCGTGAAATATCATTTTGTATGGAACAATGGCAGTATCCACCTTATATCATGTACTTACGTTGATGACAACCCGTTCGCAGAAGTCGTGATCGTGTTGAATGGGCTCGAACGTGACGACCCCACCTTGGGGTGGGCGACCTGGCTCTTCTTCTTGACTGCACAGCTTCGGCAGCGACCTGGGGAAGAACAAAATACACTTAGAACATCTGCAAACATCGGTAAATCAGATAATGGAAAAATTCGATCTTAAACATATTCGACAGCCCTGGGATTTGTAGGGTTTTCACAAAAATACAAGTTTGTTGTTACTTCATAACAAACATGTACTTAAAGTGACGAACCGCCTCGTGCTTATAATTGAGAATTCACCACCATTCACATTCTAAACCAAACATGGTAACAAACTATGAAAAAAGCCTCGCTACACGCTCCATTCAAGCTTCAGCTTGAGGTACGTACAACACAATACCTACATCCCGTCGGCCCACTTACGTTGCCTAGGGCTGCTTACAGCGATGTACGTTGGGCATCACCAGTCAAACGTGCTCAAACATGCCACTCATACCCTCTCGATATTTCCCAGTTTCGTCGTGAAAGCTGCCAGCCCTAATAACAACCTCCAGGGCTGCCCATTATCTGATTAACAATATCGTATCGAGAGTAATCGACACCCAATAATATCTCGTACCTAGATTGTTTTGAGTAATACTATAGATTCCATATAATTACCTGGTATATATGGGCTATTGCCATCTCTATTCATTGGCATTCAAATGACAAGGAGAGGTATAATTTAATTTTTTTGGAGTTTCTTGCCGGTTCTTCTCCGTAGGACCTACGAAATGCGCACCTAGAGTCTCGACATTTCATAAGTGCCTGTATCTGGTTTACATAAAATAAAGATTTATTCTAGTCTAAAGTTTTTTATTAGTAAGAGATTATGTTTATAAATAAAAATAGCACTTATTGGAGCATTATGCTCGTAAAAACAATATTTGGTAAGGCCAGAGTTATCTCCGGAGAATAAAAAAATGATCGTTTTCTTTGTTAATTATGTAATGTTCATGCTATCGAAAGGCTTTATTGTTTATAATAAATCTAAAATATTGTCAGATGCTCATGCCATCAAAGCAAGAGTCTTAACAGACTATCGATAACCCTACACGAGTGAGGTGTTGTAAAATCGCTGCGTAGTGACGTCGTCAGCACTCGACGCCGAGGGCCGATTCGGGTTGTTTTTCTAAAACGCTTCCCTTATCCGGCCGATCACTCTTCAATCGGCGTTAGATGCTCTTGAGACAAGACGGCTTGATGCCACTACAAATGTGCCGATTACAGGCAGACTTTACACTGACTAGCAAGCCACTTCATTAGCCTTTCGAGTTAGGTTTTATTTATGTTATTAATGTAACTGTAATCACCATAGGTACACCACTACACGAATAGTCGTGGGAAATAATTCTCATTATTGGTGAATGGATTGTAGATGTATTAGAACGTAATTATGAGGTGCAGCTGTTCGTCCTCTTAAAAAAATCCTTGGTCACAGCACAATTTCACTCCTTCGTAATTATTTTTTAAGTAAGTAATCAGTAGGATTTATCTCGGCTCCTCCGAGGTCAATTATAACGCGGTGATTGCAAATAGAAGGTGCGTTTGCATTCCAACCGACCTTACCTATTTAGAAGCTGATCCTTATAATTTCGGCAGAAAGCGCCTACGACATTGACCGAATGCCGAATTCTTTGGCCACTTAACTGACACTGCTTACACGCTATGTTCAGATACACGATTACACGCGTACACGAAATGAGTTTTTTTTTTTAATTTATCCATACGATTATTATCGTAGTATTGAAAAGGTATATTTTTTTAAAGACGACTATAAGTATTATATTTTCCTATAAATGTTTGACTCAAAAATAGTATGCAGAAAATTTAAGCTGTGAAAATAATGTAGAAACTTTTTAAATTAAGTACTATCTATATAACAAAAACGGATGAAGGTTCCCCTAATATTTGAATGCAAAATTAAACTGAAATTGTTTTATGATCGGAATATATTTTGTTAATTCGGCAAGCACCGGCAGGACCAAAACTTTTATATGTCTATGAAACTTTTGTTCATTCACTGTTGACCGGAAATGGAAAAGTGTATTTTCACCTCTCATTCCAATTTCATTTTCCGAATGGAAAACAAAAACAAAAAGTAAATATTGTACGTACTTCCACTGTTAATGTTTTCAATTTGAATGAATAACTATCTCCGGAAAAGATTAAAAAAATACGGATAAAATATCAAAAGTTAAGTAATACATAATAACTTTAATTTTAAAAACATTCACGTACCATTTAAATTACTCCATTATTTCTCAATCAATTTTCAAATAATTTAAAAACCAACAAGTAATACATGTACCTATTTCAACACCAAAAAAAGAAAAGGAAAATTTAATGAATTCAAAAAATTCGGCTACCTCAAATTTCGTAATAACACGTCAGATAAACTCACGCGCTCTCTTCACCCCTATCGTCAGGGTCACCACCACGTTCCCTGCCGCCGCAGAGAAACGCGTATGTCTCCATCTCCATCATCTTTGCTGAGGTGTTAACTTGTCGGGTGATCGCAATAGACTAACAACCCTATAATAGAGCTGAGAGAAATGCAACCTCCCCGACCACCCCCTGCAAGGCTCCGCTCACGGGGCGACTAGTTATGAAGACCTATGCTTAACTTAGCTCTTAACTATTATGTTTTCTGAAGCGTACCTAATCGTTTTTTAATATCAATTTAATAATTATATAGGTACACAATATCTTGATCAGTATAGACAGGAAAAGAGATTGTAAAGATATTGAAAATTTTAATCGCTTTAGGTCACAATTTCCAATATTGTTTGTACGACCTGCATAGTTAGAGCTCTTTAAACATAAGTATCGTAATTTTCAATTTCAATACAATAATCTGTATTTCAATATTGAACGTAGGATGCACCCAGTTATTACGTAGCTAATTTATTGGTTACGCATATTGACGTTGCATTTACTGCGTCACATTTAAACGAATCTGATTTAATAAATAACTTGTGTGTGGAGTTTTTTGCCGGATTTTCTCCATGGGACCTACTATTTGGAATCGTGCACCTAGAGTCTCGACATGTCATAAGTGCCTGTATTTGGTTTACATGAAATAAAGATCTATTCTATTCTATTAAAGCAATAATGAATTATTTTTAACTTAATTAGGTTTACGTCTTCTAAAGAAATTACGTTATGGTGTTGTCCGTTTGTCGAAAAAGCTTACGTAAACAAATTCATTTTTGCTGCATGCAATAGTTGATGCACGAGTTGATGTAATATAGATTTATTGAAGCAGTTTCTCAGTAGCCAATACAAAGATAAACAGCCTCTATTCTGTAAGAAAATTTCGCATCTGGATTCAAATCTCTCTCTTGTTCTTGGTTGACATTAATTGACAAATTGTCATACGATATAACGAAGCTGTGAAAATGCTCTATTATTGCCAAGTTCACAGCTCCTGTTAATTAAGTTACATGTTTATTTATTAATATGTCAATTCGTGAAATATCAACCAACAATAACAGTGAGATACGATTTGAAATGCGAAATGTTTTTACAGAATAACTCCCCAGTAGTTTGCGACCGCTACCGAAATATAGGTGAGAAAGAATTGGCATCGTCGATTTAGATGTGAATTATTTGACGCTGTGAAACATTATGAAATTCCTCTTTTCAGTAAACAAGAGCTTTGTGAATGAATGTTATCATTGAAGATTAGAATGTTAGGATTAAGTGAATTAAAAAACTATTAGATATACTCGTATATAGTGATGGTCTCAAATATTTGAAAAGGTGTTTTTATTTTTATTTTATTTATTTGGTTTACCAACACTTGTATACACTTTTTCATGCATATAAATTCATAAAATGAATACAAACAGATTTGTAGCATAACAACCACCCACATAATACATATAACAAAAAAAAAGGCAGTTGACATCACAGTTTACAACACAATATACTATAACTTATATAATAGCAGTTTCTAATTGTTCCTAGCCTAGGGGTTTAAAAAAGTTATAGAATTATCTACTTTTGAAACGAATTCCGGTCATAGGAAAATATAATTAACAGAGATATGGGAAAGGGAAATTATAACTACCTATGTTTGAACAAAAGGCATAGAGTTGTGGAACTATGAATCAACTAACGTCCGTAGGGTACTGACGTGTTTGTGGAGTAGCAATTGGTCACGTATTATGAACTATTGTGACCATTACTGCGTTCAGGCAATTTATTAGGGATTTGATGACTGTACTAGTGTACTGCTATTTAATAGAGCACTAAATGTTCGTACGAGTGTACTGCTGTTCAATACGTAAACTACAATTCGAATTTGTTATTCGTATTTCTCGCATAGCGTTATTCAAACTATTGTTTGATTGAAGCCATAATGGGTTGGTCGTGCACTCATTAGCAGACGGATTTCATTTGTGATGTCATAAACGGGCTTTCGTGGACTGATTGTCCAAAGTGCTCTTTGCTCTTTCCACCGATTTCGGCAATAAAAACAAACGTATTATTCCATACTGA
This sequence comes from Allophyes oxyacanthae, assembly GCA_932294325.1. Taxonomy (NCBI): domain Eukaryota; kingdom Metazoa; phylum Arthropoda; class Insecta; order Lepidoptera; family Noctuidae; genus Allophyes; species Allophyes oxyacanthae. Next base: position 1,177,232 of record OW028609.1, read on the forward strand.
ATCCTATTTTTCTTTCGACTCATATTGTGACCGGTACTGACATTATATTACCATATTGTTATGTTGGGATGCTCATGCTCAATCCCTCTTTCGTCTCTGACGAATCAACATACATAAAATCTACTTAATACATTGCATCGTTATGCAATCTCGTGAATATCGTTTTAAGCCGTGTTTAAAATACTCTCACCTCTAAAAATAACCAAAATATTCAAAATTCCTGTGACAAAATATTGTACAAAGACCAGTATTTTCCACTTAACGAGTATGTTTGTGCGTGTGCGCACTAACAGTTTCCAGCCAGCCTCTAAAATAAGGTTGTGCTAATAATAGGCGAGTGTTGAGCGTGGTACGCTTTGGTAAATCATAATAAATAGAAACACGCATGCGTAGGCACCGGTCACAGTGACAAAACTCACAGAGGTTACATTGTGTAGACAAATGGTCCAGTTCGAGAAAAGAGAAACAGTAATGAGATGGGCCCCAATTATAAAATATAATGTTGAGTTAAAAGTGAATGATCATAAAATAGAATAAATATTATAGTTTAAAAAAAAAACTAAAGAAAAACGCTTTTGTCATCGAAACTAAACGTGTATGCAAAATTTCAGCTCAATCGGAAACCGGGAAGTGGGTCAAATTTTACTTCCAAGATTTTTTTACATAGTTTGTTAGTTAGTTACAGGTGAAGCTAATAAAAGCGTTTTAAAAATGGAACTATCGGAAAAAAATATCACAAATTATTCTAGACTTTCAGTTATAACATTGTCACAGTGTATTAAATTATTAATATTAAAAAATAATATCATATTTTTAAAGTTAAAAGTATAAGCTTAGATATGACAGTACACAAATAAAAGGATACGACAAAATCTTCGAGTTTGCACATTGTTATAATTATTGTTCAGAACAAAGTTTATGTGAAGCGCAAGTGCATTATACGTGACATGACATAATTTCGGACGATACAAATTCAGGGTTAAACACATTTAAATAGCGCATGTCGGAACTTCAAGGCGGGCTCGTGTGAGTTTAGCAGACTTTAATACACTATTTGAGAAGAGCGATGATGGCGGCACATAAACAATATGCATGGGAAAACACACACATGCGTAAATGTATTTAGGAGTAGTTCATAGAACAGACGTGTAAGGGATATATACATACATAATTGTGAGTATATTAGCAATAATGGGAAAATATGGTTCATTTATGGTTTATATACATTAGTTTTCAATCTGTATAAATCGCTCAGCAATAATGAGATACAATTTCGATATTATACTACATTGAAATGTGGTTTATTTCCATAAGTTCGAAATACATTGCTGTCTTTGTTTGTATTTAATTTTAGAGTGCATTGTGTAGAGAGCATTATTCGTCACATATTTAGGTTGCCCACGCTTGGATGGTGATGTTCAATGTCGGTAGGGCAGAAGCCCGAGTTCTCAAGGTTTCGTTAAAATCGGTTTAGTTGTTTCGGAGATTAGCGCTAAATATAAACAGATGTTAATTGTGAAGTTGTCTCTTTATGTTTTGTTTGTTGTGTAATTACAAAATCTATTCTTTTTTTAACGTGAGATTTAATATGATCAGCCTTTCAGAAACCGGTAAGTGTTGCACGATAATTGAATTTTTCATAAAACTGCAACGACACGCCTGTCGGATAAGTTTCCAAATGTCCATTATATATCTGGGATTAGCCGAGCACAGCAGAACAGAGGCCCTGTTCTGATGTGCTCGGCTAATCCCAGATATACTCCCTTCTATAATCCTCTTTTCTCCGTCACGCCTTTCATAGCGAGACTAATATAATATGCGGTGATATCTTGGAACTTCATTGGTCCATTGAATTTCCGTCTCAATTTTAAAAACCCTGTACCGACAAATCCCGTCAGTGAATGTCAAACACCGTCCTACACAGCCTGTCAATAATTTAAAATATTTTTAAGAAATTCCCTTGAAATGTCGGATATTCTCATTTCCTATGCCAATATTGATTTGCGGTACCATTTCGTAGCGGATCTGCCGCTGTGCGGTAATTCTTGAGCCTAATCTAGTTTAGAGTTCATGGTCAAGGTCTTCAATGTACCTTTCTAATTCTAGTCCCTTTGAGGGATTATTGTAATCAACAACTTTAACTATGGAACCAACCCTGAAATCATGACAAAAATCTGCTGGTATAACATAGTATATAATAAGTCGAATAATATTGAAATATTTGTGTGGATCAGCTGTTTTTTTTTTTCGCAATTTCAGTGTTTGTCCCATAGTAAAAGTTGCTCATAATGACGGGATTAGAACAGTGGGACCTTGTTTGTTTATATGTTGATGTTAATCTATGTCCATTCTGTACTAACGGCGTAATGCTAATTCCAGGGAGTTTACTAGCTCTTGTAGTAGGGCAGAAATTGCCATTGACTATTCCAGTATATGCTGACCTTTCATTGTACGGAAAACCTATAAAGTGCGAGGTCAGCTCATACTGGAGATGTCTGGGCAGTTAAATTTCTGCGCTGCTATAAGAGTTCACAGTAAGTCCCCTGGTCGCCTGTCACAACAATTATAATACAAATTTCTTGGTACAGATTTAAATACTACGCCACTATATAATTTGCATCATAACCGGTGACGTGACAGCTTAGTACATACCAACAGTGTGCTAAGACTCGCTGTTGATGGAATGTCACGATCTGCCTACACATTGCCCTTTCAAATATATTTTTCATAAAAATAAAAATTAATAAATACACTAGTACAAAATACAGTATTTTAACTATTTTTATTTAAAATACAAAATAAAAATTACGAAATACAGTCAGGTGTTAGGTTATCTACCTACCTAAATAAAATAAAACTAATCCATAGACTTATTAACTATCAGTTTATCAGTGAGTAACATAGGCTATAATTTATAAAGAAATAGCGCGGGCGAACCCGCCGGCGGAAGCTAGTAATATTTTATGTTATTTTTAAGCCTATTTTGCATACCATTTTAAATGGTCAAATATGTGGCAACTTATCTGTATGTAATAATAGCTGTACAAACCCATATTTCATGCGAATAAAGAACATTAACATTCTGATTTTGATTCTGACGGAGCAATTTTTCACAATCTCATATCTAAGTATTTTCCCGTATTGCAATAATTCACATTACTACGCTTCGACTCGTTCAACTAAATTCTCTACATTCCTTGCATCCTTGAGATCTTTATCTATGAACGGTGGCAATTCAACAGATTTTCTGCTCCGACTTCCTTTGCAATATCACAATATGAGTTTACCTGATTTTATAATAATTATATTTTAAATCATTGCACATTATGCTTTTATCTGTTAATAATAGACATGAATCTCACACATCCAGACTCGCAGGCCATTCAAATATTTGTTCCGTGCGGCAATCGAACCTAAGACTTCACAGCGCAGACAACTGCGCCAAACGTGCCATCTATCAAGACTATTTCGTGCTTCAAAGAGCACTGTGCCGTTTAAATTAAATTTGGAATACAGTTTAAAGACAATCTGAGGCCTTCTTCATAGGATATACGATATTTTATATCCCGGAAATGATCCACGTGGGTGAAGCCGTGGGCAGAAGCTAGTAAAATCATAATTTCATAAATTGCTTTGTTGGTGTTAGATAACCTATTATAACCGTTAAAAACACCCGACTCCAACTAGAAAAAGAGCTGTAACTTTTCAACGGCTGAACAGATTTTCATGAAACATGGCTAAGAACACTCGGGATAAAATTATCTATGACACAAAAAAAACTAAACGAAGATCGGTTCATTCGTTTGGGAGCTACGATACCACAGATAGATACACAGACAGACACGTTAAACCATAAAGTTATTATTACTAGTGGTAATAATAATAACTTTATGCGTTAAACTTATAAAACCCTTTGTAAAATGTCATTGTAACACCCCTCTTTCTTGTCGGGGGTTAAAAATAAACTAAATGCCATTGTCCCTTGTATGTCATGTAACTTTCAACATCTCTCTGTCGCTTGTCTTTGTACAATACAACCTCTCAATAAATCATCTTGGAGCCGTAATTTAATCTTGTTTTCTCGCCGAGTCCAACAGTTAGTCTAGTGGTCGAAAGTGCGGCAGTGAACGTGAGGCTCTAGGTTCAAATTATTAAATGAATAAAGGGAATTTTTGTGCCTGATGCTTATGATGTATATTTGCTTGTGGCATTTTCTATGAAACAAAGAGGTCATTGAAATGATGGGACACTGCATGAAAATGACAAGGTTGGCCTAATTGCTCTGAATTGGGTAATTGGCTATGTTGCTTGCAGCTGACAGGTCTATGATGTAAACAATGACGTGGTTATTAACTGTAGAAACCATAGACGTAATACTAAGTAGTATATTACGTCTATGATAGAAACAATTATGTAAAGTTATTTATTGTCTATGGTTAATTAAATTTATGGCAAACCACCCCATAGACGTCTCTGTTAATTACTTTTATTTTGGATACAGTTTATTTTTTGCCCCAAAGTTACAAGTCGAAGTGATCGATAGGCATATTCATTTAGGATGGGTGGTGTTTAGAAATCTAGAAAACGTATTCCATTCGAAAATCCCTCAGAGACAGAAGGCTCTTGGTTTTGGTCTTCTGACCAAGATATATAACCAATATGGTCTGCTGGCTGTAAAAATTCCAATAAATTTTGCTAGATAGCTATTTTATATACGAGGCCCCACCGTACAAAGTGCGTCTAAGGCCTAAAATCATCCGTTTAACACGAACTTTTTTCATGAGTAAACAACCGTTTTCATTTTAAACATCTGTTATATTGATAGTGAACATGGTCATAAGTCTAGTTACGATAGGTCACTAATAGTCAATTTCTTTTTGGGAATTATGCCTCCTGGGTACTACGAGCTCTTATAGCAGGGCTGAAATTAAACTGTCCAGAATTTTCCAGAATAAGCTGACCTTTCATTGTACGAAAAGCCTATACAGTGCGAGGTCAGCTCATACTGGAAATGTCTAGGCTGTTTAATTTCACCTCTGCGTTAAGAGTTCCCTGTACGTACAAAGTATCATCAAAAAGATGGGCCATGGATATATTTGCATCAAAACTTAATATTGCAATTAGGAGGTGTCCTATCTAGACCAACGATAATTATGTAAAAGAGGTAATTGACTTGAGCAAGCTTCGCAAAGGATGAGATGCTTTCCATCAAGTTATTCATCTTTTGAAAAGAAGAAAAATATTACTACTTTTCGTTAGAAAATTCTTTAATTGCAACTTGAAATTAAATTCTCATTAGTCATTACAATATTCTGCTTTGTTTTATTTTTTATCACTGTCTGACTGTTATTTAGCGGTGCTATCGATTCGGTATCAGATGGATACAATATTCAACAAAATTCTGCTATATTATAAGTTATAACAGTTGGAATTATAGCTTGCAAAGTGAACCGAATGACGCTCTGCTGAAACATAAAATACCACTCAGGCGTTAAAATGTATATGAATAATTGAAAATACCTTTTAGACAGGTTTGCAATGCATTGTATTGTTCTATTTTCAATTATAATCCATCGTTTCATATTTAGATTCTGCCAACATTTAAAACACTGGTAAAAGCATAAACGTAGTAAGAATAAGTTTATGATACAACCATTTATGAAATTCGCTTTAATTTAATTTAAGATTTACATACATAGACTAAATATTTACAAATAAATTAAAAATTAAAGATAAATAAAAACAAAGAGGGAACACTTAGGCGGCGTCAAAGTACTCCTCCGCATCGCTGTCATCCGGGAACGTAATATATGAAATTTATATTTGAATTATCTCATATTTAGGGTCTTGAGATAACTTAGTACCTATCTTATTATATCTACGTACACGACTGATGATGATGATTATATATTGTTTATATGTTAATTTCTGTTTTGTTTTTGGCGTTAAAATTTTCGTCGTAATTTTTGTGATAGTAAAATCTTTTTAATTCGGCTTTCATATTCGTGCAAAATAACTACGTCAAATATACTGTAAAAGCTTTAGGTAAGCACAGAACTACACAATCTCGTCTATTGTAGATTCTCCGTCCTTCAGTCCTTTGTGCTGTGCCCTAGATAGGGTTCCTTACCTTTAGTTATCCATTACAGGGTGTCAGGCGACGGGTTTTATTGTGTACTAAGTAACATTGTCTTTGTGCCCTCTGACACCAGCAGCAGACGACACCAGTCGCCACTGAGTCGGTCTCCTCCCATTGTCTACCCAAATAGAATTACTGTTGCAAAGTGTATGGGAGTCTATTTATTATCAGGCGATGTAATGTGCTTCAGTAAATTAGCTCTTGTATTTATTATATTAATGTTGATATTTGTTTTTAGTATTCCAGCCTTTTAAAGTTTACAAATAGTGCCATCTACACGCTTATCTATAATATAAATAATAACCTAACCGTCACAAACTCCAACTAGAACAAGGACTGTAACTTTTGAACGGCTGAACAGATTTTAAACATAGCTAAGATGATACCAGATTAAATTAGCTTTCGATTAAAAAAAACTGCATTGAAATCGGACCATCCGTTTTGGAGCACCGATGCCACAGACAGATCCACAGATACATAGATACACACTACAAACTTATAACACTCCTCTTTTTTGTCGGGGGTTAGAATACCTCGCGGGTAACACAATAATAAACAACAGAAAACAATCGCTGCCATATTAATATTCATATTTCAGCGACGGATTGAAATTGTATTAAGGTCGTAAAACCGGTTGGAACACAGTTACCACGTTACCGCAACATCAAACGAAGCCGCTCGACGGAGTTAACCAAATTGAATCAGCCCTCGGTACTGGGTCCATTTATTTTGCCGAGCGCCGGCTAACTGTACCAGTTATTATAAATTTAACTCCGGCACCAACTTCCGCAGAGGCAATAGTGATTTTTCTGTTATCCAGTTCGAGATAATAACCATATTTTATTAGGTAAAATGGTATATTTCAAAAAGAACGTAACAAATGACGTACGGTTGCGAAAAAAATAGGGGACAGTGCCTAAAAAGTTGAGAGTCGTCCTGAAGCTATAGAAGGGTGGGGGAATATTTAGAAATAAAGAAAGAAAGAAAACTATTTTTGACTGGTACAGAAAATAAAGTACGAAAAAAGACAAAAAATATTTATAAAAATAAATTAAACACGGGACTAAAAATGGCCTCCCATCTCAGCATAATACTGCGACATTTGAATATTTAAACAACAGACTTAAATATTAAGGAGAATATAGAGCCCAATACGATGTATATAAAGGAACATCTGCATGTCTAAGAGAAATAAACAAAAACTCACAGATGAATGAGAGCATACAATCCGGATTCCCGCGGTCGAACCGCTAGCGCATACATTTTATATAGACTTGCAAATACTTGTAGCGGAACTGGCCACCATGGTGATATATCAGAGTCGGCAAGGGCTCTACAACTGCTTTTATATGAATCGTTGTGTTTTGCAGATGTAATATTAACGTAGTTTAGCTATTCCTTTGCGGAGAGTGCAAGCGAGCGAATCTCTGAACAGAATCGATATTGTTCATTTACATTGGTGGCTGCGGAACGATGCGGGGAGCGTTAGATATCTGCCGTTCAATGGCGTGATGCGGTAACATTCGAACTCCTCTTTGTTTGAGCCCTTATTTGAAGATTGACTTAATCGCATCGTCCCCGGATCTTTGAGTGTTTACTTACTGTAGAACGACTCATACAAGTCTTTGATGTTTGTTAATCTGCCTCTTTTGGGCTAAGGATTACACTTAACGTTAAGAAAGAGTCAGTATTTCGCAGAATTTTTACCTTTGATTTTCAGTCTCAAAACTGTACAATTTTAGCAGATTTGGACGAGAATTATAAGCAGCTTTGTTAAATCTTTGTAGGTTGGGAGATGTCACCTTACGAGAAATAAGAGTTTTGGAGGGTGTTCGAAAGTTATAAAAGTATTATTAAAACTATATTATTATTACTTAAAGGTTGCCTGTAAAAAATCTCCGATTGCGTTAAGACCGCCCGTTGTCAATCTTAAAATGATTAAATGTAAAATGTGTTGTAATGTAATGTGTGTGTGTGTTCATTGTATTTGTTATCTATGTAGTTTATTTCATAGGTATTTAGTTATTGGTTTAGTTTAGTATACCATAAGTTTAAGTAGTCTAAAGTAGTTACTTTGTAATTTTTACACACTGTGTCTACGTGTCTATCATCCTTATTTCCAATCGCGGGACTACTGGAAGAAATTTCTTTAGAAATAAGTAGTTCCATTGCGCTCATTTGTCTGTAACATTTTTATTACCATGTTTCCTTGTGTGTACATAAATAAATAAAATAAATAAATAAATAATGTAATTATTAAGTTAATTGTTTCTTTTTTATCAAGTATACAATAAGGAGTATTTCCATTCTATATTAGTTGGGTCGACGACTCTATAATATATAATCTGGAGGTGTGTTTCATCTGTTTAGACGCGGCGTCTGTATCCACCTTAATAATAACAAATGCGTAAAGTCTGTTTATACGTTTGTTACTCACTCGCGTCTTGGAGTCGCGGAATAAAACAAACTTTCCACAGAGGGTCACGTTAAAAGAAGTCCATTTCAAAAAGCCGTTCTTTGTCTCTGTAGGTAATTCTCATGGGAGGGTGAGATGTCGTTCCCTTTCGTGATTTTATTACCTTGCGAAGGATCAATACTTTTATCCGGTGCATCGTGAACGTGTGCCGTCTGTTGGAACTGGTCAGCTTGTAACTACCATGGCAATCTTATTCAGAAGCAAATCATTATTATCCTAGTCTTATTTTTATTCACATTAAATTACATTATTCTCGCAGCTCTTTCCACAATATTGTTCTGATCAAGATTGTAATCTATAATTTTAAAAGAGATTCCATGGAGTTTCTTGGCGGTTCTTCTCCATAGAATCTACTATTTGGAATCGTGCACTAGAGTCTCGACATTTCATAAGTGCCTGTATCTGGTTTACATGAAATAAAGATCTATTCTATTCTATTCATAAAACTAGCCTCGGAAATTATTGTCGAAATCTATATGCGCAGGATTTTGTGGCGCAACTTGGGAGAGGCGCTCTGCAGCGTGTTGAGAATATTGATTGAGTCTCGAAAAGAGTTGGACAGAGTTAAACTCTCTAAGGTATCAGGTTTGATTACGGTGACTTGTTTATTTATGTAAAGTTGATATAGAATATTTATTTTAGTATGATAAGACTTTATCACTACCTAATTATAATTATTATTTCTTTAATAAAGCACATTTAATTACATAGCGATAACAATATCAAATGATAAGCGTTCTGTTACTTTCATAATCACACATCATTATAGTTATTTTTTTTATGAATAAATATTATAGTTTAAAAAAAACTATAGAACACGCTTTAGTCATCCAAACTGAACGTGTATGCAAAATTTCAGCTCAATCGGAAACCGAGAAGTGGGTCAAATTTAACTTCCAAGATTTTCTTACATAGTTAGTTACAGGTGAAGATAATATAAAAAGCGTGGTTGACGTTTGATTGCTAATGATGGCGAGGAAAATGTCATGAGATAAAAACTAGGTAGTAACTTATAGCGTGATCGTGGGTTGCGTGCATTAGGTATTTTTGCATGAGAATAAACTCAGCCTATCTACTGGAGATGGTAGAAGGAATGGTGTTAGGTATATGCATATAAATAAATTGTACTAGGCTCGCACGGGTGCAATTTCTCTTCTATCCTTACATTAAATATAAAAGTATTATACATGTAAACCTTCCTGCAGAAATGCTCAAAATGATGGTGAAAACCGCATCAAAATCCGTTGCGTGGTTTAGGATGAGTTAGCGGATATACAGACAGACAGACGCGGAAAGCGACTTTATTTTATACTATGTAGAGATGCGTATTTATGTAGATGCATATATCATATTATGTATGTGTGTGTATTATAGAATATTTATTCATTTGTGTTTAATTATATTTATAACTTTTTCCGCCAGCGGCTTCGCCCGTGTGCTATCTATATAAATTATAGCCTTTGTTACTCAGTGATAATATAGCATACTGCTGGTTAAATAATTTTTAAAATCGATGCAGTAGTTTTTGGGTTTATCAATTGTTTACAAACAAACATACAAAATATCATATCTTTTCTCTATATAATATTAGTTTAGACATAAAAAACTTCTAGTATCTATTAAATTTATTGTTACACCGACTAAGTACCCTCGTTTTTAACATGCAATACTGTCCATCCAAAGATTGTCTGTAAGAAATCGCCGAGAGCGATAAGACCGCCCAATATACCATTTTAATAATTATAAGAGTATTTCTATTCTATTCTACGGGCTGTTGTTCTGTTCTTTGTTGGCTTATACAGTGTACACTTAATGTCAACAATGTACAGGCTGCAATGCCATTACACGGAATGCTGTCAGCTATTAAGATGGAGAGGGTGACAAAGAAACCACCTTTCTTAGCGAGTATTTTTAAGTGCACAGTATTTGCGACTTGGTTACACACTGGTTTTTAACCCCCACGAAAAACAGGGTGTTATAATTTTTTGTATGTATCTGTGTGTCTGTCTAGGCATCATAGCTCCTGAACGGATGAACAGATTTTGATTAAGTTTTTTCGTTTGAAAGGTGTCTTAATCGAGAGTGTTCTAAGCTATGTTTCAAGAAAATCTGCTCAGCCGTTTGAAGATCATCACCTCTTTTCTAGTTGATGAAGAGATATAATTCTAGGTGGGGGTTTTTGACGGTTAGGTAATATACAGTTATTCAGAAGCATATATAAGGTCCTAACTTTGTAGTTTCCGGTCCCTTGAAGGGGTTATTTTTGGTTTGGTAAGGGATTTATTTTGATTTATTAATCTTAAAATTGTTTTTGTGCAGTGACAATTTTTTTTTTTTTTTCTTTCGGGAAATATAAAATCGCGGTAAGAGAAATAGCTGATGCATACAAATAATTCGTGGAAGTGACATGGCGGGGTCAAAATTTACGTAAATAGTTACAAAAGTTACATTCTGGCAACGCTGATGTAATGTCACCTTCCACGTGTATCGGAAACATTGATGTTTAAACAAACAGATGTACACATTACGTGATCATTCGTATCTACAGTAAAGGTCGCGCGTGATGGCGCTATGTAATGTCATATTCACGTCTCTCCCGCACTGTCCACGGAATTGACTTACATAGAGAAATGTACGTCTGCTCGTACAGGGGGCGTGCTACGAACTCTTATAGCAGGGCAGGAATTGAACTGCTCAAACATTTCCAGTATGAGCTGACCTCGCACTGTATAGGCTTTTCGCACACTTAAAGGTCAGCTTATACTGGAAGTGTCTGGGTAAGTCGCCTATGGTTTAAAAAAAGAAAAGGAAAGCCTTTCTTGTTCACTCCCAGTCGGTCCCTCGTTCATGTTTCTCATTTCCTACTATTTAGAATACTTCAAAAACCGGGAATTCGATCAATAAAAGCGTTCGTATATGTTCGTAACATATTGTTAGCGATCTATCACAATATACAGAGTATCAATCAACATACTTCAAAGTCGTTTACACTACTCTCGATATTCCTTTCGGCATCTTGTCCTCAATCGCCGAACATTCTTCAGGTTCATAATAACTTCCATCGAAAACATAACGGAAGCAATATCGCTCGAACGTTTTTATATTGCGATTGAAAATCGGCAAATCATCTCGCGAACATCAATCTTTTTCCAAAACAAATGTTATCGAGGCCGTGTCGTACCTATACAATCAATACGTATGAAATATTATTGATACCGCAGAAGATGTTATAATAATAAATGCAAGGACAGCCGCAATGGATGGCTGAATATTCGTAAGTCCCAAACCGGTGAAGTCAGCTTTAAAATGGAGTCAGCTGAAATAATGTACGCGGCGAGCAGGATCAGCGCAGAGCTGTGGAGCCACCGGTAATCCGCACCCGAATAATGCAGGCAACGAGATGCAACAACCCACTGGGTAGGCTTCAAATGCCAATAGCTTGATTTATTGGCTTTTACGGAAAGAAGCGAGACGAATATATAAACTCAATAGTCTCAAATAAATTAAATTTTCCTTTTACCTCTGCATTCTTGTGATTCCAGTAGTATTCAATGGAGTGCTCGTAAACTGAGTATCGACAACTAAAGATTAATTGCTAAAGATTTCTTCGAGTTCACTATAAAGTAATCCACATACATATATCAATTTGATTGAAAAATTTATTGTCTACTAAACATATTTTATGACCTATATTTCAACGTCTGCGTTTATCCGTCTGTTGGAGCTTTGATATGGTTTAGTGCACCCTATATGTACTAGCTATGTGTGTGGTCAGTGTACCGCGCGGCGCACACTCGCGACTCTGCGCCGTGATGATGCAGCGACATCAACAAATAATCAGAGAAATGCATAGCGCACTAACTCCATCATTTCCGATGACTGGCTCATCGGCGCATGATACACGGCGTAGTGATCATGACTCATGAATGTTATTATAATATCTTTATTGATCCAGATTGAGAGCTGTAATTCGAACGTATTCGCGCAGAGTGTGGCCGCCGTACCGCACAGCATCCAGCGCGTTACGTTTACGACGTCAATCATCGATATTTTTACAGCTCCCAGAAATCGTGTATACGAACTATCTCTGTTGTCGTCCCGTTGGATGCCCAGCGAGCGATGCCGCAGTGAATCAAATAATACCCACCAATACAAACAACGCGCAACGCCTGGAATTCAATAAAGCTCTGTGCGGAAACAAGAGGAAAGGGAACAAAAGCGATCCCAGGAATTGTGACGGTGTGTATTACTCCATATACACGATGAGTCTACTGACGGGCGGACGAGCTTAACGACTTGTTTGAGGGAGAATTGTGAAGAATGCGACTACGCCGTGGAAATGTAGGTCGAACGGGAGATGCGACGCGGACATGAAAAGAAGTCCCGAGACGACACTCACCAGATGTCAGCTCACTGCGGTGGTTAGGTGGTGTTAGTAGCGGCGTCGTCGGCCAGGCTGGCAGGCTGCAGCCCTGGCTCACTCACCAACACATGTCGAAATACTCCATTGCGGCGCGGAGCAACATGCGTTCGGCGTGCGTAGTCCGACGGGCGCGTGCAGGCGACGCGCCTCGCGCTGCGTGTGCCTGCCGCAGGCCGCTGGCGCAGCCCACCGCACATGTATTGTGACGTCAGCGGGACACATCCTCACCGCAGACCGCTTTACGACCGCTGAATGACTAGCTGCCGCCCCCGTAGATGTCGCGCGCTACTCTAGATCGATGCTGCAACTCTACATTCTACTGGTGATACGTACCTTTGGTCTCCGCCTTCCTCTGGGGCCCGGGGGCATTCCTGCCTCGGCCTGAGGACAGGCGTCAGCCCCCATTTCTCGACCAACTCTATGCGAGCAATGGTGGCTGCTCAACGTCAATGTGTCATCGGCTCGGAGCTGGTGCGCTGCAGCGGGGACGCGGCGGAGAGGCCGGCTGGCCCGCGGCGCCCCCCGGCCGGCTCGTGGCGCGCGCCGCGGCCGCCACCTTACTCGCGAGCCATGCCCGCGCCTTGGTCTCGCGCCTCGCGCCTCGCTCCCGCGCTACGCCCGATCCTCGGCCGCAACGCTCCTCATAATGAGCTCAGAGTGGTGCGCGGGCCCGCGGTCGCATCGCTCCGCCCGCCGGCACTGCGGCACGCCCGTACGGCCGCGGCCGGGCCGCCTCACGCACCGCGCACTACCCGCGACCTGCGCAACTTTACCGCCGAATTTCTATCCCGCCCCGAGCGCGCGTTCGGCCGCGCGAATTTTTATCGCCGTCGATGGACGACTTGCGTTAACTAATATTACGATGATTATGTGAGAACGTTCGATATATATTTTGGATATGTGTAGTTGTGCGACCGCCGGTCGCGGAGCGTCGTCGGCGACGGTTCCTTACGTAATGCGTATTCGGGACGCGTGCGGCGGCTCCTCACCGGGTGCGGCGAGTCATGATCCCGACGGAGAGCCGCGTGGCGGTCGCAAGGTACGAGCCAACGAGTGTATCGCCGTAGCGCGGCGGCAGAGTACTGGAGCGGGCGCGCGTGCGTGTTCCCGGCGCGCCCCGCGCTCCCGGCCCCGCCTCCCCCCCGCTGCCCCGCCGCACGCGTATCGACACCGGCCGCCAACCGCCGCAGCGGCCGGCGCGACCCGCGCCTGCCACGCGCGCGTCATGCCGCGCCGCTGCACGCCCGCACCGCCGCACCACCGCACCGCCGCACGCAACCCCCAACACACCACTTCCTAGCAAAACATTCGCTTTCCTTGCCCTTATTAGTACAGCCTGGAATTTACTTTTTCACTTTCCGATGTTTGTCGCCGACGGCGTTCCGTTCACTTGGGGCACGGGGACGCATTCAGTATGAACAACTATTCAGTTTGATGGGAAGGCATGAAAAGACGTCCCTTAATGGTTAAGCTCGACTAGTTACATAAGAAAGATTTACATGGACTGCGGGTTCCGCAAGTGTTGATAGTATCGACTCGGCGCCGGCGGCTCGTGGAGTGTGTGGACACAGCTCGAGCCGGGCGCGATATGTTCGCTGCACGTATCCGCTATCACAAGTGGCGTGGTGCATCGGTGTGGCAGAGCAGACTGGTCGACGCCAATTCACTCGGTAATCTAGATCAAAGGTTGCTACGGCTCGAGAGTGCAACTTGAGCCAAGTAGCTCGACCTTCATGTAGAGTGAACAACGTAAAATCAGATCGTTATAGGTATTATAATTTCAGATAGTATTTATCCGTAGCTTTAAAAAGTAACGACGGCAGACTACATTTTATTCTAACAAAACTTAATAACCGCTCCAAACCGGATCGATTATGCTAACGAAGCAGAAAGTATAAATAATAAAGACAATTTGCTCGTTTTTCAGCTGCATATTAGCTGCATAGTGGGTCCTTGTTGGCTTACCTTTTTAAAGAGCTACGAAATTCGAAAGTGTTTTAAACACTGCATATTGAGATTGTCTCATGAAGGGTTACATAACGTAGTTAGTAGATAGGTCGGAAGAGTCGTCGTTACGTAATACGACCTCGTGAGGTCCGACCCCACTGCGCTGGATGCAATTTGGGAAATTAATCAAGCACCCCGACCCTACCCAAGTGGCTCACCTACGTACATGTAGTATAGACACAAATTGACAGCCTTCCTTGCCTCGACATAATTGTCATGTCTAATTTAACACTACTTTCATTAGACGTGGGTACCTTGGATATAACTTTGTGGAATAAAAAAATAACTAATAACGCATACTTATTATGTTTTGTGGAGCTCTACATTAAGGTGCCAAAAAATAATCAAAATCTGAAGTGAGGGCTTCAAAAGTGGTTACAAATCTCAAGGTCTCGCGTTTATGGAGCTGATTGAGCGCACAGAAATAAATTCCAGTTCCTTTAAGAAAATACTTCAGATCAGACTATTGCTAGCCGACTTTTGCAGCTCCCTCCGCAAGCCAACGCATGTAATATCCACTCCACTGCAAACCAGAACCAATATCTTATTGGATGATGTTAGCGTGTGTACCTCCTTTCCCTTGGGGAAGTAGGATAGGAAATGAAAATATTGGAAATTATTTTTCTTTCAAATGTTAAGGTATTGTAGCTAACCTTAAATTTCCTACACCACCTGGTTTATTGGACGAGCCTATAGATATTATATTGACCGCTGCGGAATTCGAAATATGCGCCCATATCTCCGAGCTTGCGCCATGCACAATACACGAGGAGAATGAATAAATGGAATGCCATTTATCCTTACATCTGATCGCTTCATATTGCTTCTTTCGTATTGAAGGTCTAACAAAATACTGCATAGCTCACATAAAACAATTTTAAATCTTCATCCTATGTTACAAGGTCTATTTTCAAATGACGTTTCCGTTGTCACTTTCTCCAATGAGAGTAAATATTGATGATATTTTTCCTCCTTTACGGGTTAAGTAGGGCAAGCTGGACTTAAGTGTGTCAGTGCCATACGGGATTACGCAGGATCGAATCGATGGTTCCGAGGTGAAAATATCGCATCGCCGATCGGGAAACTTTAGATACACATATCTTTTCATTGTGTGTTGTGTCTATAGCTGGCAAATTCACATTTATAGTTTTCCTGGTTTTCGGAAAAGTGGAGGAAATGTGCTTTACCCTAAAATAACAGATATGTTTATGTGTAATGTCTGTGCTTTGCAGAAAAAATCATTTTGATGGCCTTATAGCAGTCATGTTTGTAGTCTGTTGTCATTATTGCACCTATACCATAGCACACGTAGGGACATTGTACAAATACAAATATACAAAAACCACATTCACTTGATCTTCTTTTTAACATGAAACAGCACTTTATCTACCCCATTCCCCATCCTCGGTGGGTCCGAGACCCCAACAGCTGTCACTCAACTTCTGCTTCAATCAAATACACGTCCCTTCCCCGACAATAATAGCAATTCTTGGCGACAGCAGCATGATTGAAAATATTTATCTCTGTGGCTCACGGTTCGGCCCGTGTAAACAATATTCTATTTTTTACCTGAAAAGTATATCCGTTTCCGGGTTTCACCGAAATTCTATATAATAGCAAACTTTGAAAATGTTTTGCTGTTGAAGCCATAAAACAGACAGTAAAACCTACTTTACTGTGAGGTAGAAATGTTGCGTAAGTACTCATTACTAAGACCTTCTCCTAACATGAAACATCACTTTGTCTCTGACCCCATCCCCAGTCCCATGGGTGGGAAAACCCCATACAGCTGTCACTAAAACTGTACATAATTCAAATATACGCTGTTCCTTATTCAACATTAATAGCAACTCTGACAACATACTTCGTATATTTTAAAATATACGCCTAGTGCCTGGTATGGCCATTCATTCACAAAACGTGGACAGAAATAGGATTCCGTCTAATGTTACAAAGTTCTTTAGAATAAAGATGGTGATATTTTGGTTGTATTTGGGACGTAGAGGCCGAATACTTGGCAGTGATGGGTTAAGTCCGCAGTGCGCTTTTATAGGAGCTTCGCGCAGCGGTCTGACCCGGCTAAAATGTTAGTGTTCGGCCACAAAGACAGACAGTACATATTGAGCTTGATTTTATGACTATTAAAAATAAAATGATAAATCTAATAATGTGAATGGGGATTGTTATAAAAGTTTGTAATATAGTGCGTCATATTTCCCTTATATTGTCCCGCAAAAGTTAAAAGTAGGTTATTTTTATAGCACAAAATATGCAAGCCAAGTATGCCGGAATAATCTTCCCATCATTCGTCATGCCACACCGTAAGGTAAACTTTAACTGCGGCATATTTACTGTAACATTTATAGATTTTAGTGGATATAATGCTAATGATATTTTTGAACACCAATTCTGAGAAATCTATTCTGTTTCCAATTTAATCGGACCTTAATCGAGCGTAGAGGTTGACAAACCAGTGATGAAATATTTTAACCCTGTTAGTTGTTGTAACAATTAATTTAACAACTAATCATATGAATTGACAAGAGATTTAACAGCTGGTTATAATTATATTTGATCAGCCATTGAGAAACTCGGTGTAAGTCTTGTTATTATGATGATATTACAGTGTGAACTACATAAAAATAATTTTAAGTCATATACTTATTAGATTTATTATAATTATATTAATAGAGTATAAATCAATTAATTACTTGTTAAACTTATACGAGTACCTCTCACGATTTACGCTACGTCATCAGTTTCACAGTCCAAAAGTAACACCTAATTCGATCAATAGATAACAAATATTAAGCTGGCTACACTTTCGGCATAATAATAATTCGGCATAATAATACCTGACAACGCGATAGGATGACAATTTTTTTTTTTTATAATTTTTTTTGTTCTCAGTGTCTATTTTATTTTTTATTTTTTACTGTTTAAAGGTTTCAGTTAATTTTTATTTTATTTTTCTCTCGTGTGTTGTCACTGTCCATGCTGAATAAATGTATTTTCTTTTTTCTTTCTTCTTTTCTTTCAAATAATTTCAGAACCACTGTACACAAGACTGACAATAGATAAATAATATGATAATTTATATAGTTTGTATGAATGAATAATTCTAGTTTCCTTGACAATAGATAATAAACATTCAACACCACTGTTCATCTGTGCCACTGTGCAGCCGTTATAAGCTGTTCTATCGAACAGTGACAGCACAACAAACCAGTGCAGTCGTATAAGCGAGTAGTTTCTCGGCAGCTGTCTCGCATATCGGCACCATTGACAGCTGAACAGTGCGGCTGTCATTCAGACTGACTGAAACCATCGCTAGACTCTTGCGCGCTTCAATACAATTTTTCAGAACAACATTTTAATCGATGCTAAGACGGTTGATAGCTGAATACAATGGCTTCAATCGACTTTCGATCTCTTTACAATATAAATTCACGTCTGACGTTGTTTTTTAAACCCCAACAGAAAAGAGGGTTGTTATAAGTTTGTATTGTGTATTTGTGTATCTGTGTATCTGTGGTTCTGTGTATCGGTCTGTGGCATCGTAGCTCCAAAACGGAAGGACCGATTTTAATGCAGTTTTTTAAATTGAAAGCTAGTTTAATCGGGAATCATCTTACATAGCTATGTTTCATGAAATCTGTTCAGCCTTTCAAAGTTAGGTACAGCTCTTTTTCTAGTTCGAGTCGGGGGTTTTTGACGGTTAGGTTATAAATTTTAGAGAATACCAATATTGTGACATTTATGATATTGATGTAGATCAGAACTATATTTTGATCATTTTTAATTACGAGAATTGGCCTACGGTTTTTTGACTAAGCATTTATTTTCTAAGAATATTTTTCGCAGACAAAAATAACCCTTATGCATTGACATTATTTTACCTTGAATAGGCAGGCTTCTCAATGAGAAAAAATACACTATAGAGACGGCACCGGATGGCTTAGTACTTACTCGCACGTAAAATACGGTTCCTAGATTGCATAATTTTCTTATTTTCTAGTTCCTTTAATTTTCGTATTTTAAATTAGCTTTTCCCTCATTCACACACAATTCACTCAGTGACGCTTACTGGGAGAGGCCTATATCCAGCAGTGGACGAATGTGGGCTGATGATGATAATGATACACGCAATTGCCAAAGTGTATCATTTAGGCACGGGCGAATATAGTAACTGTAGATACGTGAATTTGATGATATGACAGCTATTGTGTATTACCATGAAGCTCCAAAATATAGCGAACAACCGAAAATACATTGATCGTTCTGGATGTTCTTGCCAATCCATTTCACTCTATGCAACTTTGAGATGAGTGTACGAATGCGAACGGTCCACCATTTCCCAAGCCTTGGAATTTATTGAGCGCACCTGCGCTGTTAACAACGGATGAGATTCCACCTAGAAGCGCATCCGTTGTACCTTCTCGCGCCGTGTCATACATAGCTTATATGCCATCGAGATTAATCGTTTTTGCATTCCAAAGTAACAGGGAAGCGGAATCCGGACGTATAGGAAGAGGAAATTTGAATATTCTATGTTGTTGTAAGACAGAAGGTAACAATCTTGAGATGGATTCATGTAACTGTTGTTTATGCGTTACTAGCGACCCGCTCCCGGCTTTGCACGGGTATATTGTCTTTACTATCCTTACATTAAATATGAAAGTATTAGGTAGGTATACATATAAACCTTCCGTGAAATATTAAGTATCTAACTGATGGTGAAAAGAGGAGTATACAGACAGACAGACGCGAAAAGCGACTTTATTTTATACTATGTAAATAAATAAATAATTCAATTTATTTCAATAAATATTCACAATATATATTTACAATATAAAATACCTTCCATTGGTCCAAAACTAGGCTAGGCCTGTATATTGGGCACCTTTGGAGGTAGTTAACGATACTTATATCTACATATAAGAGAAGAAGAGAAGAATTTGTCGTTCTGTTATTAATGTTTCCACTATAAAGCAAAATACATACCACTCACTTCCTAATAACGAAATTTCAGTAACTTTAAAGACCACAAATATTAAATTTGGTAGGTGGGTTCCTTATCGAGTGGAAGCACTCACCAAGAAAGGATTTTACGGAAATCCACACTTAAGGAGGTGAAATAGATTCTAATATCTTTCAACGCAGACGGGGTCGCGGGCCCAGGTAGTTGTAAAATATTAAATCTGCAGCTGAACCAGATACGAATGAAATATGTCTAGAAAAGATTTGTGCATTATTTTACACTGTTTCTATTGTATATTTATTTTTATGTTGGTGTGTAAAGCATAGTTCTATTCTATTCTATGTTATGTAGGAGCGGCAACGTCGATGCAGCAGTGGCGAAGGGTGACAGTTTTAAAAGAGGAAGCCGTCCCAAAAATTTACTCTAAAAAATGCTGCAAGACAAAAATCCATACCGTCTCTTGTAATCTATATATATTATATACGTGTCTGGAAGAGCTCGACCTAACTGAATAATAAGCCATTTTTTATCAGTTGGATGAGTAAATAACATAATATTACGTTGGTCTATGCACTAACCAATTCCCAAAGGGAAGCCGATGGGAATCGAGTTGTATGGACTCTTCGCCACTGCGATGCAGTCATATCGAGAATACCATTCACTGCCTGAATTTATCTGAGTAAGACCTATTTACTCACATTCCTCGTTCATATGCTGATTTTCGTATCCAAACAAATTTTCTCTATATATTCATTAAATATTAGATACAAGCAAATCCTGAAATCGGATATAACACTTCACCGTATCTCAATTAAAGACAGGCGATGCAATAGTAAGTTATAAAAGATAATAATATATAATCTAACCGTCAAAAAACCCCGACTCCAACTAGAAAAAGAGCTGTAACTTTTGAACGGCTGTACAGATTTTCATGAAACATAACTATGATGATACCCGATTAAACTAGCTTTCAATTAAAAAATCTTTATTGGAATCGGTCCATCCGTTTTGGAGCTACGAGGCCACAGACAGATACCCAAATACCCACTACAAATTTATAACACCCTCTTTTTCGTACATCTGCAAAACACACCTACCCAACTCGGAGTACCAACGCCAGATGCCACAGCATAGCATGCAATCTAGCCAAGTCTAGGCCGCTCTTTGAAGTCTTTTATCGAACGACGGTAGTGCAAACACAGTCTTTATGTTCGCGGTTAGTGTCGGGCATGTACCGCTTGTTATAGTAAAGCTTTCACCGCTATCTAAGCCATATGAGACGCTCATTGTTGGACCAACGACTGTCCCATCTCGGATTTTGCGCTAGATTTCATTTCATCTTTGAAGTAGGTATGTGTTCGAGTTCCATTCTTGAGATGTCTTATTATTGTCTGTGGCATGTCTGTGGCTTTCTTTTTATTTTGTTGGATGTACTGATTTTATTGCAGTCTTCATTCTGTTTGCTTTTAGTTGAGTTGGAAATAGAATTGTTTAAGCTACATAAGATAAGATGCCAGTTTAGGTAAGTAGATGACCAAGACGAAGAACAGAGTACCACCCAAGTTCGACTGGTTTACATTACGAGCCGTATACTTAAAGTGCCATCTGTCGGGCCTGATCAGCTTGCAACTGCCATGGAATTCAAGGCAAATCATTATTATTATCATCCTATTCTAACTATTTTTTATTCACATTACATTACATTATTCTCGCAGCTCTTACCACAATATTGTATTAATAAAGATTGTAATCTATTATTTTAAAAGAGATTCCATTGAGTTTCTTCTCCATAGGACCCATTTGGAACCGCGCACCTTGAGTCTCGACATTTCATAAGTGCCTGTATTTGGTTTACATGAAATAAAGATCTATTCTATTCTATTCTAAAGTTAATTCTTCTTTCAATTCATTTTTAAAAATACAAAGAACTTCGCTCTCAACACCAAATAACCCACATTCACGAGACAATAAATTATATCAAGAATCGTTACTAAAGCCGTCGCGTAATATTTCATGATGCACGTGAAAATAAACACAACGCTAGTAAATATTGCTATTTTTGAACCCCACTCACGTAGTAGTGTGATATTATTATTTTCATAAACAACGACAATTTTCAGACACAACAATGCAGTATTATAAATTTAAATATACCGCTTAATTTTCTGCTCTCACAGAAGATTGGATGCTAAGCCGCTCAAAGACCCCAGCTAATAATCTTTATTACTGTCTGCTGCAAGGCAGTAAATAGCGCCCTGTCCTATTATCTTACTGCCTCACTATCGTGCTTCATTATTAGCATACGAATATTTGCTCAAACAATATTCACTGGAGCAAACTAACATAATTCTAAACACTAACAAACTACAAGATAAAATAAACTGCCAAACTTTGGCAATACAAAGCAAACATTTGTCCAAAATGTTTGTCGAACATCATCAATTCAGAGGCATTCAATTGTCGCGCGGCTGTTGCTCGGCTGTGGCGCGGCGTTCTGCGCTGTGCTGCAGGCCGGATGACGTCAGAGCGAGGGATGCCCTATTTTCGACGGAAAAAATTGGGACTTTGTCCCCCTTGTACGGTCACCCTAGTAATGAAGGGCCACTACGGGCTGAGCTTAGGGGCTTAGTTTCTAAATGTCAGCTCGAAATATATGCGCCGTGTTTCTTCTGATTGTGGGTTCTTGCAATTTAGTAAGTTTTTGTTTAGTTGAAATATTTCTTGGCTGGGAATACAGAATGAAGATGTAGAACTATTATTTGTATGTAATAGCAGATTTTTTAACACGATTTCATTTATGGTCCCATAGTAAAATTTGTTCTTATTTATTACTACTATAATCCCTTAAAGGGATCGAAAGGTCCTTGTTATTAGCTATGGAGTATCATAAAGGAAAAGCTTTGCAGCTGTTTTTAGTTTTTAGCTTTCTGCACTGCTTCTCCATATAAACTTTAACTACCTATTCCAAATCACACACTCCTCCGTGCGCGCAATATGCTTAAAAAGGGGTACAAAGCTTTCTCTTCACTTCATTAATATATAGATAAATTAGTTACCGGGGGTAGAAATGTTGACGTGGAATGTTTTTCCCAAAGATCTTGACACCTGTCAGAACACGTTGTTCCTATTCGTGATATTGCGTGATGCGGGCGTATATCGACGACACGATTGTCACACCGCATTTTGGAGACACAAGTTATGTAAACATTTATCGTTTTGCTGCCCCTGAATACTAGTTTTCCCGACAGCAAAACAAGTGACACACGCAATTTGGATTTCCGTTTCTTTTCAAGATGAGTCAATTTGTGTCTAAATTGTAGTGCACATCTATAGGGTTTTAAGCCAAAATATTCTTTATCGACAGACATAAAAAAAGTGAATTAAAAAAATCAAAAAACCCGACATTTTTTTAGGGAACTTTAAATAAAAACTGAAAGGAAAAAGCAAGTCCAGTAGAATTCTGATGTTGAAAATAGCGATTTTAACAGTCGGGACCCATTATATAACGAGACCGGCTCAAATCTTCCCAATAATGGGTCCCGACTGTTAAAGTCGCTATGTTCCACATTAGAATTCTAATGAAATTGTTTATTTTCTTTTCAGTTTTTATTTAAAAATAACTTTTTAAGCAGTCGGGGTTTTAGATTTTTTATTTTACACTTTTAAGTTAGCATTTCTCATTCCAACTTGCATTTAAACATATAAGTTATATATATTGTTGTAAGCTATCTATAAAACCCTTTATTTTGATACCCCAAAGATCCACGCGGTTTTGAGGAAAACAATTTTTTAAAGACAATAATGAAGCCAAAAATCGACCATTTTATTTTTTATAATTTTGATATAACCAGTGTCACTCTCACAATTAAGGCGAATGTAACGACACCTCTCTAGCTAACATCCATCAAGCCGTTTAGGCTACAGGGCGCGCAATGAAATATAGATACATACATACACTCGGAAAACATAACCCTCCTGGCGCAGTCGGGTTATAAATAGAGTGCATTGGAAAATGCAAAAGGAATAATGTAACAGTTCCAAGCTCCTATCGCAGACACAAAAAATGGTATAAAACAATCGCTGTCTGCATTATATAAACTCGACAAGCGACGGGTTTGTTCCTTTTTCACTCAATCGCGTCGTCGGAGCGACTAATGAAACTGCACCGGCCGACTCAGAGCAAAGAAAATACTCTATTTTAAGCCTTGTTTTATCCTCATTGAACAAGTTGTTATCTGAGCTTCTTCCCCTGCTGCAGACGGAGGCAGCAAATACAGCTGTTCATTGTATTACGCAGGTTTTATTGGAAAAATACTGGTAGGACGACGCATCTGCAACATTATCTAACATTATTTTTTGTTAAAAAAGCCGATGCCCTATTTCTCCTGTATCGAGGGTACAGTTTACAAACATACATGTCACATGCACACACACCCAGACCCGGAACAACTATCTGTTGGTCATACAAATATTTGTTCCGTGCGGGGATCGAACCCGCGGCACGTAGCGCAGAAAGCTAATCGCTTAGCCACTGCGCCAACCGTGTCGTCGTTCTTTTTTATTGTTGATTTTGTAATGAAAGGGAGAGATTTTTCAATATTGTATGTGTAGATTTACGGTTAGTATAAGTTGGTGAATAAATAAATAAATAAACTTAGATTATTGATTGGTTTCCGCTGCCACTCCAACAGAAACCAAGTAAATAAATATTGGTTTCGATTGTTTGGTTTCGATCACTAATTTGTACGAGTGATGTTTGACAAGCAATGTCAAGAATGGCTTGGACAATGGTTTGTTCAGCCTATTGTAAAATGTATATAAAAGAAAATTTATATTTTATGTTGGTCAGAGAAAAGATCGATTGGTGAAAAAGGATTCTGTGTATATTTATTTCTTAAGCGTCATCTTATGTACAATAAGAGTCACCAGTTATAGCCTCCTGGATGCTATAGTGTCATACATATTACATAGTAATAAAATAAAATATAAATAAATAAATGATATAAAGAAAATTATATGATCTTTCTTTCTATCTTTTATTTATATTGTTCTGCCGTTTGTAGGTCCTAAACAATAAGAAAGAAAAAGAAACACTTTTACATAATACTTTTAAAAGAAAAATCCAGATCTTCATCTCAGATCAAATCTTCATATATCCAGAAGGATAGATAAAGATTTCTCAGGTAAATGAGGTTTAAACCGACTTCAAAAAACAAAAGCTTATAAAATAATTTTAATAAAAAGCTTCACAGCTTCGGCCACTGACAAGCTAATAATGAATAGGCACCACTTCAGAAGTTATTTTATATATATCTGGCACAAATGAATTCAATTCTCTTTTTTAATTTCATTGTACTCAGACAATCTATTCAAAACGCGGGAAACTGTCGTTGTTATTGTGTGCTTACTTGATATGCACAGAACGCGCTCCAACGTGCCATGACAAAGACTAGGCCACTCAGTACGCACACAACTCGCAGATGTCGTTAGCTGCCTACATATTTATCTGTTTTGCCTGTACTATTGTGAACGCCGTCTCCATACTATTGGAGCCTATTATTCTTTGCGAGCATTAATTGGGTAAATTGATTTCCTCCATCCATTTTTTTATTGCAACCATTTTTGTGAGCCAATAGCAGTCTGGTGCTGCCCATAGACATTTAGTTACCAGTTAGATTTTTGCTTGATAAAAGTTTTGAAGTTGAGTTTCGTGTTTGCCCCAGCGGCGCTGTAACTCTCATGGACACTAGATTGTCAATTGGACACAAATACAGTCGACCCATCGAAAATATGATAGGTACTTAGCACACATCTTAGGCAATGTACTAGATAAAATAGTGTAATTTTTAACTCCCGACCAAAACGAGGGTTGTTGTAAGTTTGTAGTGTGTAACTGTGTATCTTTCTGTGGCATTGTAGCTCGAAAATGGATGGACCGATTTCAATGCAGTTTTTTAATTGAAAGCTAATTTAATCTCGTATCATCTTAGCTATATTTTAAGACAATCTGTTCAGTCTTTTAAAAGTAACAGCTCTTTTTCTAGTTGGGGTCGGGAGTTTTTGACAGTTAAGTTAGGTTATAACAATCTATTTTCCATGTTCATGCCAAATATGCTAATATGGTTCAAACTAAACGGCACCATGGTGAATTTATTAACTGTCTGTCTGTGTATGTTATTACGTAATTAACATTGTGAGTTTACGACCCACCACTCAACGATGGCTTATTATATACTACGAACAAAAGATACAGTTCGTCTCCCGTCTGATGGCGGAAGATTAAGTGTTCTCATTCGTCTAATAACACTTTTAATTCATTCATGTATGAACGTGAAAGAAACAAAAGGAGATGAGTGTAGTTTCAATTAGCAATAAAGAACTCTCGAAAACATCGCCTTAATATAACAGTGCCAAGTTTCTGCAACTAAAATACACCATTTACATAAGTCAAATCGAAATGCCAGACTTGTGCTGTAATATATTATCCTTTTAATTTAAGTGTACGCAGATTAGCGTAATATCTGTAAGGCGTTGATCACCAATTCAAACGACATCTCTACATAATTTTCCCATCCTCCAACATTCAAATAGCTGCCATCATTATCATCCTGCCCCAATAAAGGACGCTGCCTACTGACCCACAAAGCGAGACCGGGCTGGCGTCGACGCGTCTACCGTCTCCCTTTACCGGCGTCGCACTGCTGTATCATTCCCGAACGCGCGGGGTGGCTCCCAGCCCCTACGTACTTGCACCCCCACCCAACCTTGGCAAGCGAGGCGCCACGCCGCCTACTATTCGAGCTGAGTCCGTATTATTTTGCGCTCCGTGATGCGATTTTTCTTGATCTTGTGCGGCATTCAATCGTTTGTGTGGTTTGAATTTATGAGAGTAGTCGTGCGCATGCATCTATTTATAACTTATTTCCTTTATGGAAATACGCAGTATTTTTGTGTACTCGTTTTTTACGAGAGAATTTGTGCTGCTGTGGTTTATTTTGTGGGAGCCCTACAGAGTATTTCCGGCAAATATTGATAGTAAATAATAAAAAATAATAATTACTGGCGTTTAATTTATACTAGTGATCGCCTAGTGGTCAAAATTCGACCGTAATTTTAGCTGTCTGCGCTCCTTCTCCACATAAACTTTAACTATGCCAAATCCCACACTCCTCTGTGAGCGCAATATGCTTAAAAAGGGGTACAAAGTTTTATCTTCACGTATGAATATTAGAATATAGATAATTGAAAGATTTCTATAAGACAGTAACATAGTTGTAATCGTGATGGCGTATTTGCGCCGCCTACGCCCAACAGGGAGATTGTATAAGAAGCTATAAAACAAAGCGTTACGAGTAAGTTATTTGATTTTGTTGTTTCAGGGTGCATGAAACAGCTACTATCTCCTTCCCCCAAAGGTTTCCTGTCGTAAGGAGAGAGAAAAATCGGGATAAACCATCTTTATACCGTTTTCTATTCTCGATTTTTCGATCCGTCATCTGTCAAGGAGACAAAGAGAGGAGAAAACGGGTTTGTCCACAGAAAAAATAGTGGGCCGAGCACGAATGTTTTGACGTATAGTAACGTAAACGTAACCAAATTTTGAACCAAAAATACACGTTTAATCTATGATATTTTTTTGGAAATATGTACTTGCAATATTTTTACATTTTCATGAAACAAGTGCGTTTGTTGCATAAAATTGAACAAAAATGCGATAGATTCATCGTATTTTATAATCACACGTAAATGATACATGTAGGTCTGCGAGGTAATATCCATGACTTAGATCAGTAGATCTATGACTGACAGTCCAGGAAATCGTGTGGCTCGCCTACATGATGCGCAAAACTGTTTTTTGCCGGCCGCACACCTGCCAATTTATTACGAAGATATCGAAGTCCACACACAGAATACGTGTAGTAATGCAATTTAGATCGTCAGATTTCTCCTATGATACGTGTACATCGTTACATTGAGCGCACATAACCATGTTACCCTATAAATCCAATTAATTAGGTACTGCATATACCGATAACTTTCCTTTGACGTCAGCTTACGACGTTAAATAATAGGTATGCGCGTGAGCACAAGCTTGTTTACTACTATCAAGATTTTAACTGTAGAAGGACACGTTTCGTAGAGGCGGTCCGTTCGCAACTCGATTACCTGCTACGACGCTACGGCGTAGCACTACCGTAGCGCCACAATTTCCTCGGTTAATTTCGGTGTCGACTACATTTTGCAGCCTTCGGGAAGGAACCAAATCAATTTATGAAAGTTGTAGCGTCTTCTAATTTAATAATGGTGGCAAGTGATATTTGAAATGACATTGACTAGGTAGTTTTTCAATCAGTTTTTTTTCTAAAACTGGGGATTTTTAAAAATATAAATAAGACAATTGTTTTCTTGTAATTAGAGTCAGAGTTCTATTACCCTGTAAACGATTTTATTGTTATTAAGAAGATATGGCGACATGCGAAGCTTCCGACACGGATGTCAAGAATAGAGTGAAGTGGTAGCGAAAGATAAGGAAGGCTCGGGATTGACAGTCGGAAAGAGAGAGAGAAAGTTTTATTAGGGGGACATCGATTAAATTCTGTTTCAAGTATAACACATTGGTTTCGCTCTATTTTTTTAAAACGCCTTTATTTGCTTCACTTGTTACTAACTATGTAAAAAAATCTTGGAAGTTAAATTT
Source organism: Allophyes oxyacanthae (assembly GCA_932294325.1). Lineage (NCBI taxonomy): Eukaryota > Metazoa > Arthropoda > Insecta > Lepidoptera > Noctuidae > Allophyes > Allophyes oxyacanthae. The sequence continues at coordinate 1,205,956 of OW028609.1, forward strand.
GACCCACTTCCCTGTTTCCGATTGAGCTGAAATTTTGCATCACCTTTAGTTTGGATGACAAAAGCGTTTTCTTTAGTTTTTTTTAACTGTAATATTTATTTTATTCATGTCAGTTGGTCCAACTGACTCGACGAGTGTAAGGTTTCTTGCGACCAACTGGATTGGAACATATTGTGTGCTAATAGCTCCCATTAAATAAATTATCTACCCGATACTTAGTATTTCTGCCACGTGACTGGTAGTATTTAGAAAGAAAGCAGTTTTATTTTGGACTCAAACAGAAAACAACAAAAGAAAAACTAAAAAAAATATAAAATAAGCCAACTTTATGAGACCAATATGGCGTCCATCCAACACAGCGTAATGCAATAAATTTAAAAAATATATTTTTATTATCTTTACCATAAGTACTTTCATTATGCATTTAATAAAAAGCTGGAATTTTGACAGACACTTCAATTTTATTTAATTGTGTAGATGTTTTATAATAAAAATAATTTCGGTTGCAATTTTATCGTAGTTTTTTATTGCATTCGCACTCTGTAAACTAATTGTAAATAAGTTGTTGGTGTGCCTTATAAAATAAAAAATAAAATTCGTAACAAAATTATTTCGATATCGAATAGAGAATAGAAATAGAATAGAAAACATTTATTCGAATGACATACATCGTCAGTACAAAAATAAAATAAAATTGAAACACAGAGATCACAAGGAAACAAAAATAATAATCAGAAATAATAACAAACACGGATAAAAAATATAGGTACAGTTGATTTTACTGCACTGACGAGCACGCCCATATCTAAAGATTTAATTATAATAATTGGCCTAAGTGGAAAAACATTGTAAGCTAAATAGCTTACTGAAAACAAAACGTACTTATGCTTTTAGCTTTTTCGGGCTTCGGGGCTGATAAGCAACTATTGGCCCATAGGCAAGTTGCCTAAGTATTTTGGCATACACTGTATCTGGCCTTGATAGAATGATCTCGAAGAACAAATATATATACTTAGGTACCTACTTAATTTCCATCGAGTTTCTTGCCGGTTCTTCTACATAGGACCTACTATTTGGAACCGCGCACCTAGAGTCTCGACATGTCATAAATGCCTGTATCTGGATTACATGAAATAAAGATATATTCTATTCTATTCCATACGAATACGATCCAATGCAGATACATAGTCCGCTCACCGGGAGCCGATGCAGAGATCTCCTTTGTCGCAAATCGGATAGCGGTTACTCGAAAATTTTAGCTCCCACCACCATCGCAGCTACAAACAGTTATTTTTAAAGCTATGCTTTTTATTTTGGATTTAGTGGATTGGGTCTAAAGGTTTCTTTGTAACAGGCCATCTGGGTTAAAGTATTGGGAATGGGGAATGCAGACGCCACGCCCTAAGGTACTTCAATCTTAACGCGGAACCTGGAATACGTAGGTACGTTTAGTGGGTCAAAACGGGCCAAGCTACAATTAAGTACCGTAAAGTGGGGTTATTTGGTACAAAAAATAACTTTAAATTGCTGTAATTTTATCAATTTTTACGTTAATTCTCAATAAATATAATTTTCATATAGTTACGAGTGTATGTTTATGGATAATATAAATTTCATGGTCATACATACATTGGAAATAGGTTTTTTTTTTAAAAATATAGGCCTTTCCAAATAACCCTTAGGGTGGGGTTAATTGGAATCAACCAAATTCGTGCTCAAAAATGGGCAGATTTTGTTCAAATTACCAATTAAACTTCATCGTATGATATCAGAAAAATAAGTACCAGTGTGACCACAGTAAAAAAAAACGATAAATCACATTTTGAAGGTAGAAAATAATTTTTATTTGAAAAAAACCAAAAAATCTTTAATAAAATTAACAAAACCTCTTCTAAATGTCAACATTTTACGCTTATTATGTAATTAGACTTTCTAAGTAAAACAAGGAACTGTTCTTATCTTAGTCACAGCACACTTGTTAATAAATCAGACGTCTTTAAATCTCTTACTTAAAATCAAACAAAATAATCTGAATAATCGGACTTATTCTTCTTAAATTTTTGAGAACAGGATAGGATGACGAGATTAACGCTGGGTACAATTTTGCCCTATGGATTTTTGAGATATTGTATCAATAGGGACACCGTACCGTTTAGAAGCTGCGGTTAGTTTTTTTTTTTTTTAGGACTGAAGGTTTTGCTTGTTTGAGGGATTTATCGCTGTATGATCGGTGCGGGTTGTGATATTTTCCATTCCGGATAGTCTGGTTAGTTATTGGAAGTTAATTGAAAACATCTGCAATAAGCAGAAATATAAAAAATCGCAGATACATTCAATCCATCTGAACTGAGATATTAAGGGGTTATTTGGAAAAAGTAATAACCAAATAACCCCAATTTGTATTCCAAAAAGCCCCATCTTGATAAAATCATCATAACTCAAAAACTATTAAAGCAAACCAAGCTTTAATTACTGATTATTAATGGTGAAAAACAGAAGAAAATTGTGTGAAAACACCAAAAGGAAGGGGCGTAAAAACAAAACTGGGCACCCAAAAGTTGGCAGGTCACGATTTTGCACAAATACACCTCCTTTTACAAAAATCTGTTTATTATTTGACATCTAACGAATTAACGTTTCTGATTGGTTGATTTAGAATCGATACTAGCGCCCGCAACAAAATCTTAAAAACTCACGATGGTCACGTTCAGATTTACGAAGAAAATAAGGATGCAATCTTATTTTTACTTTTTCTCAAATAGCCCCTCGTTTTTTAAATAGCCCCACTTTACGGTAGGACAAATTTAAGTTAAAAAAAAAAATCAAAATTTTACAAAAGAAAAGTACGTATTAACAAGATAAACAGAATTTAAAATAAAATCTTGATAATAAAAGAATTTGTATATTTTTGGTTTGCTACATGTAGTGCCATCTAGCAGAAATGTAGAGAACATTTTGTTGTACAGTGACATCTACCGGCGACTTGTGTAACTACGTGCTACTAGTGCTGCCTGCCGTAAAAGTTACAGATTTTTCAAAGATTTGTGTACAAAATAATAGGTAATTATAGGTACTTTACAAAATAAATTTCAAATAAATGAGAACGAAACAGCTAAAATGTAAATTTACATTTTTAGATTAAGTTTGTAGTTTCCACGTTTGTCACTAGAGTGCATACTCTAGTGGCAAAAGTGAGAAACTGTTCAACGCTCTTAGTTCTGCTCTTCGCCAATAGATGGCAGGCTTCCGAGCTTTCTGCTTCAAGGTCATGGTTCGTTTGCTGGAAAGGGATATTGAATATTTCAGGGCTTTTTTGACATGTACGTTGGCACTAGTATCATTTCAACGCTATTTCATGGAATAATAAAATCACGCGTAGCCAAGTTTTTAAAATGTATTCATTACGCTCGCATTGATCATGTTAAAAATATGCTACAGCTACTTTTATACATGTAAACAAATGTGAGAAAATGTTACGTAACAAATACTGTAGCTTTTTGAAAATTATAAGCGATGGAGAAGTAGCAAAATACATTTATTTAATATACTTAAACTAAAATAAATTAACTACTTATGTACCTAGGTATGAATAATAGAAATATAATATAACTGTAATTATTAGTTGATTTTGTAAGGTCCGATTTTTATTATAATAGTAGGTAATACTACTATAATCTAAAACTGTATACCTACCCCTTTTTAAGCACAGTGCGCGCACGGGGGCATGTGAGATTTGGCATAGTTAAAGTTTATAAGGAGCAGGAGAGCAGAAAGCTAAAATAACGGTCGAATTTCGACCACTGGGCGAACACTTGTAATAATAATACAATGGTAGGTAGGGAGTACCTAGGTAGTAACGTGTATTCAATAAAATTATATTAGAAAATAAATAAATCCAGCCCATTATTGTCCAATAGCTGCCTATTATTGGCCTCTTCTCAGAATGAGGGTTAGGCCATAGTCCACCACGCTGGTCTGGTGGGGGTTGGCGGATTACACACACCATTGAGGACTTTCAGGCCCTCACAGGTGTTCAGGTGTCCGTTTTTATTCACCGTTATCGCAAGTGATAATATCAATTGTGATCCTCACATAAATTCTAAAAGTCTGTGTGTGGGCCGGTTTCGAACTCAGACCATCCTGCATGGAAGGCAAGCGTCCAACCGCTAGGCTATCACTGCTACAATCAAATTATTGAGTTGAAAGTATTTTATTTACATATATAGGTACATACAATGGCTGTACCTGTACTTTACCAACACAATTTTTATCAACAAGAAACAAAATATAAACAAAACAGCCCGTTAAAAAGGATTTAATGGTTAACGTACCAAAAGTAATTCAAATTAAAGACTTTAAACATAATTTACTTACGAAGAAGTTAAAACACAATTATGTTTGTGTGCTTCTTATTATTTGATACTTTATAGACGTTTTTACGGTTTGTTTACATTACGTCTCACGCTTCAGTGAATGTAGTTTAAAGGAAAATACTTATAAAGTAAAAATAAAGGACCCTTATTTTTATCGGGTATTTGGGAACCGATTTACTTTTTAAAAATCCTTGGAAAACTCTATTTATTTACCTGGAGTTCCAGCTTTTCAGGAAAAAAAGAAGGTAATAATCATTATTTAGGAAAATCTATGAGATGTTTGATTTGATACTGCAATGAAACTACTGCAATTTTATTTATATAACACACTATTTTTGTACACACTACAAAAAGAAAAATACATAGAATAAGGTACACTTACAAAGGTACTGCTTATTTCTAAAGAAATTTCTGCCAGCAGACCTGTGACTGGAGAGGGTACAGAAGAAAACATAGACAGTGTGCAAAACTAAGAAATAAGAGACTTTTATTATTCGATTTTATTATTCGACTAGGTATTTCGAATAATGAACTTTTCTATCACCAATATAAAAGAGCTAAGAAACTACTATTGTTCGTTCTAAAATCAAATTGTCAAAGAAATGAGCTCGTCTACTTTTACGGCAGCTTTCAAAATGCACTATGCTATTTATATGCAGCCGCGAACCTGCATATCTTCTCCAGTTAAACGAGTGCATATCTGAGAGCGCCGTAAATAGGATGCACACTCTTCACTGTTCTGAAGGATCGGAATTCAATTGCATTGCATCGGAGCCACGCTTCAATTGCATAGCATCGTGCTTCAATTGCTGTAAATTGAAGCAATGCTGTTCGTCTGTTTGAAATGTAATTTAAGTAGGAATCGTTTTCCTTCGTATTTCCGTATCGGTAGGAGAATGAATGAAATAAAATGGCATTTGCTAAGTTTTAGCATAAGATTAGATCTACAGATAGTTGTTCCGGGTCGGAGTGTGTGTGCGTGTGAGAGGTATGTTTGTAAACTGTACCCTCGATACAGCAGAAAAAAAAGGAAGGTGTTTTAAAAAAAAATGTTGGAATTTATTATGCGAAAATAATTTGACCTCACACCAAGATTTATTGAGAAACCCTTAATAGAGAATGTAAAATAACTTATTATACCAAAAGGAATATTTTAAGTCATAGTGAAGATCATCCAATACTAGTACAATACCATTATTGGATGATCTTCATGATAATTATATGTTCTTGTCTATTTTTTATTCTGTTCTAACCATTTCCGACAGCTAAGGTGGGGCAGTGGTGACTTAGTCTTTGGCGGAAACTTCACGGCAAGCATAATTATTCACGTAGATAAACTACTTAGTATAAATTATGCGTACACGCAAGGCGTCTTTGCATGTATTTTTTCTATATAATATCCTAGTGACAACGTACTATGGCAATTGTACCAGCTGACAATCGTGCTTGTTGTGTGATTATCAAGTTATACCTTCAGGAACCGTTACTATTTTTAACCGACTTCGAAAAAGAAGGAGGTTCGCAATTCAACAGTATGTATTTTTTTGTTTGAAAGGGGATACTCACGATGTAGTCTCATTTAAATTTGGTGAAGATCTGATGAAGATCGGAGATAGACAATGGGACTCTTGATTGAATAACAGCTTATCCCTGGAGATTGCTGTAATCGCATGTTTATCTACTGTTTATGCCACTCAAAATAGAAAAATAAAATAAACTGTAAAAAAAGTATAAACCGGCTTCCAAAAACTTAAAAATATAAAATCATTTTCTTAAAAAACGTATCAGCTTCTGAAGTCGGGGCCTATAATTTCTTCAACGCACCTAGTTTGGCAGTAGCACCGACTTCAGAAGCTGTTAAGATTTTTAAGAAAATTATTTTTTTATTGCTTTTTACTTTTTAAGTCGGTTTTTACTTTTTTTTAAAGTTTAATTTATTCGTCTATAACGATGAAGTACGGCATTTTTTCACACTGCTGTCAATATTTACAGAACTCATGACCATTTAAACGTCATAAGAGCCGCTAATAAAGTGAAAGAACAAACATTACTACATATTCAGATTACTGATTCTCTATATATTAGTAGGTCACTTGCAGGTAAAAAAAATATAAGTATTTTTTTTATTAACCACTTTTTTTAAATTAAAATTTCATAGACAGCATTTATCCCACCATTCACCGCTTTCTACGTGTTACAGTGATCCTGCAATTGATATTAAGATGCCAAATGATGTTATTGTAAGCGTCTATAAGTTACGGTAAGCGCTTACCATCAGGCAGGCTGAATGCTTGTTTGCCAAATTAGGCTTATAAAAAATAAAAATAAATTCGATCGGTAAAGTTCGGGTGTGACGGAATTAGCCGATGGAACCTCTAGCTTGTGTATTACTTACCGTGTTTAATCAGTAACACATAATACAATTAAACAGAAGGAACGTTCACTTTTCACTCGATCGCTTTTCGACATTTTCCGCATGCCAGTACTTGAGCTTCATCTGTCAATGCGGTATTGCTTGATTCGATTCAGTACTGCAAACTTAGAAAGCACTATGATTTCTGTGAGCCCGTCCAGACTTGTGGAATGCGGTCACAATGCAGGCAGTTTTTAACCTCCGACAAAAAAGAGGGGTGTTATAAGTTTGTAGTGTGTATCTCACTATGGCATCGTAGCTCCAAAACCGATGGAAAAATTTCAATGCAGTTTTTTATTTGAAAGCTAGTTTAATCGGGTATCATCTTAGCTATGTTAATCTGTTCAGCCGTTCAAAAGTTACAGCTCTTTTTGTCGGGGGATTTTGACGGTTAGGTGATCTAATTAGTCTGTTTGATATCGCTACCCCACCCCAACTCCTGCTCGTACCAGTAGCCTAAAACAAGTCCCTTGATAACCATAACCAGATCCAGCAAGTACCCTCCTTTTGTTCCCTCAGCAACGCCCTAAGCCGAGGTCCAAGTCCCACTATGGCCTAGATGGACGCCCTCTGGTCTCGCCACCTGACCAAGAACGCCTTAAACACATATGAGGGACATTTATAAAAAAAACATATCTCTCCAAGCAATGCTGTGTCCAAGTAATTGGCTGAAGTGATTATTGGGTTACCGATATTTTGCAGAACATTCAAAATTCCGCTTTTGATCAATTATGAAAAACATATATCCGTTACAAATATGAGTAGGTACACTAACTATTGTAACTGATATTTCCATACTTATTAATTATTCTACTAATGAGGCCATTTTAATGAAGTAATAGTAATTATCCTTAAAACTCCCTAACATAGGACAGAAATATAAGATAGAATAAAACACATAAACTTTTAGTGGCTGTCTACGGCGGCGCCGCGCCGTCTACGCAAGTCTACGCGTAGGCGTTCGTAGCAATCATCTACGAATCTATGTTACGAAGTCACGGTGATATTGGGGCTTATGACTTTATGACTTCGTCGTTTTTGGTGTATTTTACTTTTTTTTTGGGTCGGTTACATGGTCTACGTAGTTTACGTTGTATGCTGCGGTTGTGAAGTCATTATGTATAGTATTTTTTAACCCCCGACAAAAAAAAAGCGGTGTTATAAGTTTCTGTGGCATCGTAGCTCCAAAACGGACGTACCGATTTTAATGCAGTTTTTTTAATTGAAAGCTAGTTTAATTGGAAATCATCTTAGGTAAGTTTCATGAAAATCTGATCAACCGTTTAAAAGTTACAGCTCTTTTTCTAGTTGGATTCGGGGGTTTTTGACGGTTAATTCTATTCCGACCAAATAATTTTTTTTTATGTATTTCGTTATTTTATTTCAGATAAATTGGTTGTGTTGTGTATCTTTAGTTAGGGAGTGGAAATATTGCTAAGTTTTCTAGCGGCTGATAAAATTGGGATGTATGTGCGTACTCACATTAGTGTAATAAAACCTAATGGATGATTCATAATTATGAGCACTGCTAATCTAGAACTCTCTCTATTATTATTATTATTAGCAAGTATAACCAATCTTCAAAGTTTTCCTTGCAAAGCGTACCCCAAGCCGGATCAAACATAATGTTTGAAATAATAAATTTGACATAATAACTGAAGTAGTTTTTTTATATCGCTCCTATCTTTCTAGTCCCGATCCCTTTAAGAGGTTATTGTAGTCATCATTATGAACAACTTTTGCTAACGGACCAAACATGAAATCGCGAAAAAAATATGCTGTTCCATAAATTTTGTCGAGTAATATTGATTTATTTGTATGAAACTGCTGTTATTTTTTCTCGATTTTAGGGTTTGTCCCATAGTAAATGTTGTTCATAATTATGAGTACAATAACCCCTAAAAGGGATCGGGACTAGAAAGGTAGCACCTTATATAATTTTTTTTTTTTTTTTTTTTTAAAGTTAATCCTGTCTTCCATACATTTATTTTCATATAGTATTGTTGCTTGCCTTATTTTAACTATTCATGAATAACATATGCTTGTATTTGCTGAAAGGTTAGAGGTGTACAGCGTACACCTGGCGAAATTTAGGTGTACACCGAACACGTTGTAGCGGTATTTAAACGACGGTACAGCTGGGACAATGGCTAAGCGATTCGCTTTTTGCGCTACGGATTCGATTCCCGCCCGGAACCAAGTTGTATGATCTACAGATAGTTGTTCTGAGTGTATGTATGTGTTTGTGAGATTTGTCGCCAAAGTATCATAATATAGGAAAATATACCTTATTGCGTAGAGGATTGCTTCTACAGATTGATAAGATTATACTGTTGCTAAGTAAAGTATTCGCGCTTCTTAGAATTCTACTGACCCGTAAAAAGATCCCGACGCCTCTGTCATCATAGCTCTTATATCAAAGTTAAACTAAAACTTTCCTAACAAGATCAAGTGTATTAATACTCTCTGTAACCTCGAAATCTTGCCCTATCCCTCTCGCACACCTTTTTACATAACACGCTAGAAAGAGACACATGATTTTATTGAGAATCAATTTGGGAGCCGAGAAGGTTACCTCAGCGGCCTTCACAATTACGATTTCAGCTTCCCGAAGGAGACTTTTGTCGAAACTCTTTTGGATATGTCGGGTTAATTATACCGTGAATGGTCACTGTAACATGGAATGTTTCGGTTTAATATTGGCCCGTTTTGGACTTTACGAGTTTCGGAACGGCCTTTTAATATTTGTTGAGGTTGTGTTTTGGTGAGTTGTATGTTCGAGTTTACAGGTAAACATGCGTGCGTTCAGTGGATGATTTACAAAAAAAATATGGAGGCGCGTGAGGGTCAAGTAAAAAAATAAACAGCTGTATTAGAGTTCGAAACGGGGTATTTACCATGTTTATATCTTGTGTTGAGCTCCCGATATTTCGGCACTGTTGCAAGCGCCATGGTCACGGATAAACTAAAAGTATTTGCGGGTGGATGTTTATTGGCAGACAAAACGGTCTACCCTCCTTCTGTTACGTTTTGTGCGCTCGGGTCCGGTACTACTATCACTTAAGTCACTCACAACTCGATTCTGTTCTCGACAAACGAAACTCACAGTGCCGAAATATCGGGAGCTCAACACAAGATATAAACATGGTAAATACCCCGTTTCGAACTCTAATACAAATGTTAGTGACCATGACAGTTTAAAAACTTAAATAAACAGCTGTTCCATACATTTAGGCCCAAGTTCACCGACAACATAACAGTTGATTAGAGCAAAATCAGCCATTTAAACATGAATTTTTGTATCGGTAATCGGCTGATTTCGTTTTAAACATCTGTTATATTGTCGGTGAAAATGGCCCCTAGGGGAGTAAAATAAGATTTTTTGACTTTTTTTTCGCTATTTCATGTTTTTGACGTTAGTAAAAGTTTGTTGTTGTCACGAATCCCGTATAAATAAATAAATAAGCCATACACCATCCCTCTCCTTGTTTTTAACCCCCGACAAAAAAGAGGGGTGTTATAAGTTTGAAGTGTGTATCTGTGTATCTGCGTATCTATCTGTGGCATCGTAGCTCTTAAACGGATGGACCGATTTCAATGCAGTTTTTATGATTCAAAGCTAGTTTAATCGGGTATCATATTTACAATCTGTTCAGCCCTTCAAAAGTTACAGCTCTTTTTCTAGTTGGAGTCTGGGGATTTTGACGGTTAGGTTATATACAATCTATGTAGCAATAAAACCTTGGACTCAACAGTTACATTTGGGAACACAGTAAAACACAGTTTTAAATCTTTTTTTTTTCCTTTTTTTTTTTTTTTCTTTTTTTTTTAAAAACATTGCCCCTCACTAGGTTTTCTCCTGTATCGAGGGTACAGTTTACAAACATACATGGCACATACACACACAACCAGACCCGAAACAACTATCTGTAGATCATACAAATATTTGTTCCGTGCGGGGATCGAACCCGCGGCACGTAGCGCAGAAAGCTAATCGCTTAGCCACTGCGCCAACCGTGTCGTCAAATCCGTTTTAAGTAGAGAAACTTTCATCAAAGTCTCCAAATACGCCGTCAAAACATTCAAGCGATACGAACGCGCTTTAAAAGGAAAGGCTAACCCTAAAAAGACAGCGAGGGCAGCGCTCGTAATTGTCGGCCACCATATTAATTACCGGGCTCCCCTTGACCTTAGCGGCCCTCGCCTTACGTAACCGAGGCCGCTGCATAACCAGGGTTGAGAACTGATTTTTGGTGCGAATTACTTTATATATATGAAACGTATGGCTGACAGTAAACGGTTGTTTTGAATATGAAAATGAAATTATGGGGTTTACCATCATCTTGTACAAAACCACCATGTTTCAGGAACGTTTAGGATGGTTTTGTACTCGCTAACAATCCCTACGTTTAACATTTAACATTTTATTTTATTTGTTTATTTTATTTATTTAAAATGCTTCATGTACTAACATTAATTGTAAACATTGTACATTTTTTCTTTAATAACTTGTATTACCTACATAATTTTATTTTCTAATTTCTGTAAGTGCTGTGTACTTCTATAAGTGACAAATTCACCATAATCTGGAAGCTTGTTAATACATTATAATTAATATCTGTTAGTGGATAAGCCGTTGGAGTACCTTTAAATAAATAAATATTACTCAAATTCGTACCATGACATTTCAATTAAGAATGTATTATCTATCTGTGTATCTGTCTGTGGCATCGTAGCTCCAAACTGGATGGACCGATTTCAATGCAGTATTTTTTGTTGAAAGCTAGTTTAATCGGGTACCATTTTAGCTATATTTAATGAAAATCTGTTCAAAAGTTACAGCTCGTTTTCTAGTTGGCGTCGAGGATTTTTGACGGTCAGGTTATTAACTTTCGATACTAACTGTTACTTGATTTTTGTTACCAAAATGCAACAATTCGTCAAGTAATGTAACATTTACTCTTTGTAAACTCATTCGTTCATGCACGCCCTAAAATAGCCCTTATGTCTAGTTAGATACGCCTTTTCATTCGCGATAACTATACGAACTTCGCGAAGAAGGTCGTAAGTGCCAAGCTGTGAGGTGAAAGTATTGTTCCACCTAATTTGGGCGGAGAAGTTTCAAGTATATGTCGGACAACTTTCGGATACAATTAGTCTTAAAGTGTGCGGTACTTAAGGATTTGCTTGTGTTACGAACGTTGGTCTAATTAAAAGTTTTCATGTGGATAATAATGTAAACTATATTCTCATAGGCAAATTCAAGACCAATATCCATAAATATCTTGATTAGTCTTTCATTATCTTGCACGTAATGAAAATTTGTTTTCAATCATGTATTTTTATTTGTTTCACAGTATTTTTTCTTCATTCTTTTTATTATTATGAAGCTTAAATTAGTTTATTTTCTTGTACAACTACTATAAATGAATTCAGAGTTTACCTCCGTGTTTTTTTATATACTACTATGGTGACAAACAAGCATGCAGCCCACCTGATGGTAAGCGGTTACTGTAACCTACGAACGCTTACAACACCATGGGCTTCACTCGCGCCTTGCCGACCCCACTACTGGCGTCGTGTTCCCCAAGGAGCACAGGCGACCATGCTCACCGTTAGGAACACAACATTGAAAAAGAGCAGTGTTATTTGACTACGATATTCTGCAAGTTGGAGGTACTTCCCCAGTCGGGCAGCTCCAATAAATAAATAAATAAAAATAATAAATAAAATAATAATACTCAGGAGAGAAGGGAACGAAATTGCTTTTAAATAAATATTGTCAAGAACAGACGCTGAAACGATGAAGGAACGAACGAATGCTTAGGGAAAGACAAAAGTTTGCAGTTAAGTCTCTATGCAAAACGGCCGTTTTATATTCACAAAATGCTAATCACTTCTGTTAAACGCGTTTTAATTCCATTTTCCTTTATTCGTAAACTCGCAAGAATATTCTTTAACTTTTTTATGTTGGAGGTCGGCAAACGAGCTTGAAAGTCACCTGATGGTCCTAGATCACCATTGCACATGAGCACGCGCAACCATGATTACAAATGCGTTGCGGACCTACACCTAAAGTTGAAATGCTTTGTGTTTCGGTAATTTCTATGGCTATTTCTACCCTTCACCGAAAACAACGACCGCAGCAGAAAAAAACCAACCAATTCTTTTTGTAAAATCGTGTTATCTACGTATCCTTATTAATACTCATCAAATTACATATAATTATGCACAAAAGAGTTTCTTAATGTATATGTTATGGCCTATTACAACTATTAAGTTTGAAATAGGTACTGTTTCCAACCTATTTTTTATTCTTTGCCTAACATTAAACTGCCTTTACTCAAAAGTATAAAACGTTGGTTGGATCTTTTCTGCTTAACAGGGTCCAACTAATATTACAAATAGTTGTAGGACTGTAGTACCTCCATATTCGGATTCGAATTCTTACTAATTAACTCCCGACAAAAAAGAGGGATGATATAAGTTTGTAGTGTGTATCTGTGTGTCTGTGTTTCTGTCTGTGGCATGGTAGCTTCAAAACGGATGAAGCGATTCCAATGCAGTTTTTTTATTAAAAGCTAGTTTAATCGGGTATCGTATTTACAATCTGTTCAGCCCTTCAAAAGTTACAGCTCTTTTTCTAGTTGGAGTCGGGGGTTTTTGACGGTTAGGTTTATTAAAACACTGTAATGTTTAACAAAATTATTTCCGCTCATTACTCACTTAATATAACAGAAATCACAACAGCACAGTGTGTAATGTAATAAAATCACTGCAAAGCTACGGCACAATGTTTGTTCGGGAATATCTCTGGCAGAATTAAAACGTCATGTTAATGTGAAATTCACTTAGGGCCATGCTCAACAACATAACAGATGTTTAAAATGGAAACGACCGTTTACCGATACAAAAGTTCGTGTTAAACAGTAGGTTTTGTCTTAATAGTCTGTTATATTGTCAGTGAAATTGGGCCTTAGTGTGTTTATTGGCACTTTCTAGCAATATTTCAGTTATTTGGTTGTTTATTCACAACTTAATGTATAAATAATTCAGTCCATAGCTGTCCCATAAGCCTCTCAGAAAGAGAAAGTTTACCCCCTTATTAAAACACTTGTAATTTTTATACACTGATTATTATTATACCTGTCCTTGTCATTTTTATGTCCATGAATAGAGATGGCAATAGACTTAAGAACTAATTTAGTTCTTAAGAGCTAGTTTAGTTAGTACGGTAAATTATTGAATTAACTGATTGAAGGTCAGTTTGTACCCCTTTTTAAGCATATTGCGCGCACGGAGGAGTGTGAGATTTGGTATAGTTAAAGTTTATATGGAGAAAGAGTGCAGAAAGCTAAATTTTCTACATATATGGTCGAATTTCGACCAGGCAACCACTAGTAATATTAAAATCTCTAAATGAGATAAATTTAAAAATCACTAAACTAGAGAATTTCGACTAATAGGCGACCATGAGTCAGTAAATGCTTGATCGTCAATTGGCTCATCTGTAATGACTGCTAACGGATGTAAACTGTCCACCTTCGAGGAAACAATTAACGTTAACGGTACCGATTACGTTACGTTAACGTCAAATACTTATGACTTATGTATTCCTAGCCGTATCGATTGACGGTCGATAATAAATAGATTTCCAAGAAAAAGTAATTTATTAAAGTTGCCCTCAATTTAATGATACATAGAGTTACGTTATAGCGGTTGAGAGCATAATTATCTATATTATTAATATATTTTATATAATTAAAAAAACATTCTTTCTCCCACATGCTAAGAAACTGCTAAATTATTTAAAAAAAAAACGAGAACTGAAAAGAGCCGATTGATCTCTTTTCAGTTCTCAACGAAATCTAACGAAATAACTTAGAACCAGCAATTTCCAACACGAGAATAATAGAAATGGCTGGACAGGTTTTTTAAAAATTATTCTTGTAACTACTGCTAGCGAAGATTTTTAAGTACCTACACACTAACGAAAATTTGGTGTTTTTAGGTACACGATATTTGTTATTTTAAAGGCTGAATGCGCATTTCTTTTCTAAAGTTAATAAAAAACATCATAAAAGACAAAATATTAATACAGTATAGTGGAAGTTTCTTGAATTAATTTGATAATTGTGTCCTCGCAAATTCGAAAAAAACACTATACAAGTCTCGGCCGAAATATCAACTAACGGCTTCATTTAGGTTTAAAGGACTCGGCTGGCGTCTCGTCCTTTTAAATTCTCTTCGGAGATACTCGGATTCGCCTCGTCCTTCCAGTACTCAGCCGTCAATTGCTTTATTTCCGGCCTAGACAGTAATGTTTTGGGTTTCCTAGGATACTCATACAGCCGCAATAGCGAGAGCGATGTTGGTCGGAGTCCTAGAACTATTTTTTTTGGATGTTAACACAGTGTATAGCTCATCCCAATTATTAATAACTACTAAAATGCTACCAAGTTTTTTTCAGCCTGGCAGCGGCTGAAAAAAAATCATGTACAAAAGGCGGTGTTTCAACAGGTTATGGATCTGTGGAGCTGTATAGAGAGTACTTACGCCTCAGTGTTATCATCCCTGGACTCGGAGCGCTCGGCGTTGGCTTGGCCTCGGCGATGCCTCGCCCGCTGCTCATCGCCCAGCCCGTAGAGGCCGGCGACGGCCGCCATGCTGCTGAACGCTCTCTCCCCCACACTCACATACTCAACCGATGCAAGTAAGTCAAACTCATCGTGAAACGTCCAATTGTCATCACAACCGCAGTTCACTCAGCTCAGCTGGCACTCACTTTATACCTAATTATTCTACAAGAAAAATTTGGACGCATAATTTGGTACAGTACAATTTTTCTTTTCTAATTAAATTTTTAATCACAATTTTTATTATTGTATCTCGTCATAAGTTGGATTGATAGCTAGGCTACATTTGTTTTTGTTTTTATTGTTATCGTTGCCGTAGCGAGCTCGCGTGGGAACTCGGGTTTATAGGCGTGATCCACTGCATCTGTTGGCGTGGAGGGTACTTTAATATGTGCCTTGCTTCGCCGCTTCCGAGACCGCAAAGAGCGAGTTTTTCTTCAGTTATGTTTCGTTAGAGATAAATCGTTCTTGAAAGATCACGTGGTTCGTTTTGAATGCGCAGGGACTTTGGACTTTGGGTTCGTGTGGAAAAAGGAGCCTTCAGAAAGGAAAGGACATAATTTGTTAATTATTTTAAATAGTTTTATTTGCCTTTATTACCAAATTAGTTTATACCAGCAGGAGAGATGGCCAAAAAGTGTCAAAAAAATAAAAATAAAAATCTTACAGTACATATTACTTGAATGTTGTTAAGTCAACTTAAAGAAAAGAAAGAAAGAATGAGAAATAATTTTATTCCGGATTATGACGTCACAACATTTACAATAAACGAAACACAAAAAGAAAAATAGGTACACATCTAATAAAAAAATAAAAAATGTGAGGTCGAGCATGTCCGTTCCGAAAAGGTTACCAACTCAGCATAATGCTGGATGTGGGACACTCAGCGCTGATTTGTCGGCTGACACGGACATAGGTAAGTAAAAATATAATATTGGTTCATAGTATAAAATTGAATTATAAATATAGATAATTATTAAAAATAAACTGTTACAATTAATTCACCAAGTATCGTATTCAACTATCCAAGCAACTTCGTATACTATTGTATCGTTCTACTCGAGTTCTGAGTAAAAACTAGAGGCGGTCAAGTGGCAATTGATAGCGGGCTTGAGAGCCATCGTCGTACATATTTATGTAGGCAGTATGGATGCTGAGGGGTCCACTTAAACTGTAAGGGCCGAGGGGTGATGAATTGTTTCGAAGCCGGTGTGGGATGGCGTAAAAATTGTATAAAGTATGATTGAAAAACTACGCGAAACCTCCCAGAAACTTTGTATATGACCTTGAACAACGTCTGTTCGACGACTTTTCATTATTCGAAACTTTGATTTTCATACAAAATTTATGAAAAACTATTGTTTGCATATGATAACTGACATAGCTGAAAAAGTTTTTAAACTGTCATGGTCACTAACATTAGTATTAGAGTTCAAAACGGGGTACAAGATATAAACATGGTAAATAGCCCGTTTTGAATTCTAATACTAATAGCTGAAAAAGTTATGAAATGGAAGTGAAGGTCCTTTCATAATTCTATACGTTAGTCTTAGTAACTACAATGAGCTAATTTGAAAGAAAGAAAGAAAAAATGTTTATTGCCACATTAACAAAAACAAAGAAAACTTAAAACTCTAATACACGTCTTATAATTATGTAGTATGGCAATAGGAGTGGGCTCAGCGGATGTTGATCCATGTGCAGCATGGCTACAGCACGGATCAACGCTGGTTTTCAGCCCGCCCCTTAGTCTCTACTTAACTTATAATCTATGGGTGCGGGTGTTCAATAACATCTGGATGAAATAAAGTAGACTTATCTACGTACGTACGTAGTTTGTGGTATTTTATATAAATTTTACACACAAATAACATATTATAAGTTTGTGGCACCACTGTAGTCATGTTTAGTCATTATTTGTAATCTGCACCTTGCTTGATTGGGCGCGCCATAGATTATAAATTCACCCACAGACCTGTTTATGTTTTAAGTTTGTGTTGCGGTCGGTATAGTCACATGGTTCGGTTCATTGTTACTGATGTGGCCAGTGTTTGGTATAGATACTGCTATTTTTAATGAATGTGTGTCGTGTTTTTGCAGGAATAAATTATTTTTCTTTCTTCTTCGTTCTGGCTAACCTGTTTAGTTTTGGTCAAAAACGTAGAAAAAAACGTTGTTCAGGATCATGATTCGAAGTTATTATTACAAGGTTTCGGGTATATTTTCAATTACCCTGTATGTAAGGTCCTACCTTTCTAGTCCCGATCCCTTTAAGGGGATATTGTACTCATCATTATGAAGAAATTTGACTAGGGGACCAACACAGGCGTGAAAATATTTTTTGCCGATCCATACATTTAGTCAAGTAATATTTTATTATGTGTATGGAACAGCTGATTTGTTTTTCGCTTTTAGGATACGAGCCTTGTGCTCTTTTTCAGCACATTCTCAACCCTTGGCTGCATCTGCGAATGTCATTAAAGAAAATCTAAATAACACTTTGTATTTGTAGTTTGACCTCAAAATATCGGCAGCTGAGCTATTCTAAAACCACGAGACGGTTAATCTTAATTAACCTATAATAAATAACAGGTATTAATTCTATGTAGAAACATAAATCTGTCTCACATAATCCAATTATATAAAATCCTGTGTATTTAAATTGCATTTAAACCAAATTAGAACAAGTTTCGCAATCACAATATTCCTAATACGACCATGAATCATTGCTAGCTGGCCGCTTTGTGTTGCATCATAACTTAATATAGGGTTTTAGTGCAGCACTGCAGGGTTAAAAGTTGTATTTCTAGCATGCCTCGCGCTGCCAGCTATTATGCTGATTCCAAGACCTTTTTGTCTTTTACCTTCTTGTATGATGTATCTCCTTGCTACCTATGTAATTTGAAAGACAAATTAAAATCTTCTATTCTATTCTATTCTTTTATTTGAGCTAACAGCTTACATCCACGAAAACAATTTAAATAGCTAACCTGCAGCCGTACAAATATTGATGATTTTTTAAAACAAAGAAGTAACTCAAACACTTCGATAAAACAAAAAAAAAAAAATATATATATATAAAAAAAAATCATAGAACGTCATCAAAAAAATTATAGTCTAGATTTGCGGACAGCTGTTTTTAAAACGCTTTTATTAGCTTCACCTGTAACTAACTAACTATGTAAAAAAATCTTGGAAGTTAAAGACCCACTTCCCGGTTTCCGATGGAGCTGAAGTTTTGCATACACGTTTAGTTTGGATGACAAAAGCGTTTTCTTTAGTTTTTTTTAAACTATAATATTTATATACATTGCAAGATATGTTTAGGTACCAATTAGGTACTAAATCCTCATATACAGAGATCGCAGACATTCAGCGAGGAGCTGCCTAATATACTAGTCTACTCATCTTGACATCAGGATGGCGGGCAACTTTTTTTGCGTTATATTTTGGAACATGAGGAGGTACCCATTTTTTTAACGAAGGTACCAAACAGTACCAATTAGGTACTAAATTACAGACTTATCTGCGATAGCGAATTCTGGTGTCTACCCGCCATTCTGACACTCACTAAATCGAACGTTTGGATCATTACCGCGTTATTGACAAAACTGAAACTTTCAAACATTATTAACTTAGTAAATATCAAAATCAGCCAGTAATCAACAAAGCAGTATAATTTTTCATCATTACCGCCAACAGAACCATTGACTAATCGTAATAGTTAAGCAGTAAACCGGCGCCGTTATCTAGGCTAACAAACACTGTTATTGCCAATTTATTGGATCCATTTATATGAGTTAATGCTCTCACAATGAAACAGATAATGCTGTGAATGTTAAGTGTGAAATTCTAACTTGCTAGTAGAATGAATGTAATTTTGAGAAGAGTTTGCATGGAAAAAATATCGTCCCCTTTTTATTTTAGGGCCTTAGTACACAAGCTACTTTTTGCAGCAGAATCGTGCGTTTTCGCGATCGTTGGCTGCCTTTTGCGTACAAAAAACGAATAAAGAACTCGAAAACCCGCGATTCTGGTGCAGAAAGTAAAAAGAAAGAAAGAAAGAAAAAACGTTTATTAGACATCACAAAGTAGCTAGTGTGTTATGGCCCCTGAGGTCTTTGATGAAAGATAAATAATTAATCAGCTTAATTTAATGAGCAGTATCTAACTAATTGATTGAATAAGTGATAAATATAATGGTAATTGACACGTAGCGATACTTTTGTCAAATAAAGAAGATATTAATTATATTAAAAAATAACTTTGTGTGTCAGCGAGGGTGTGTTTGTGTTTTTTGTAGAACGCACTAAGAATCATACATACGATTTGCATTACTCTTTATTTTTTCGATTATCATAACCTCATGCGACAATGTTACAATAATAAATAGTATTGAACGTTGTCATACAAAATGATTCGTCTGGGACAGCTTACGCATTTACGCCAACGCCCGCTCCCGTGCGAACTGGCCCCTTAAACATTATCGTAATTATCTATCAAGATCAAAACAGTAAATTACAAAAAAGAAATCAAGAATTCAAATAATTTCTTCAACACATTTCTGACATGGCGCGTGACTTACCAAGCTTCGTGTACGTCAGAAAAGTAACTTAGCCAAGTAACGTGCACGTCAAATGGGCAGAATTTATCGTGAGCAAGACACGTACCTTTTGTCCTACATGAGCTATAAACGATAAAAAGCTACGCGGAAATATCATACTATTATTGCTGCCTTATATGGATCAGAATTTTGGGCTACAAAGGGATGAAAGAAAGACAATTGCATGCAACGGAGATGCGAATGTTTTGAAGTATTAAAGTGGCAGTTACTGAAAAGCTGAAAAGTAACCGGTTCTTGTGGTATGGACAATATGTAATGAGGAGGGATGAAAACATCTTATAAGGGGTTGATGGCTATAAGAGAAGAGGCAGACCAAAGAAAAGATGGATGGACTGTGTGAAACATGACATGAATGTGAAGGAAGGGAATCCGGAAATGACGTCCGGAGATAAATGGAAGAAAAAGACATATTACGCCGACCCTATATAAAATGGGACAAGGGCAGGAGAATGATGAAGCTCCTGTGTAGATGCTTCACGGTATAGCAAAGTAAAATGAATCGGATTTTATGCAAGTTGACTTTGCATTCTGTTATAATTATTTGTGTCCCGTTCCACAAGTTCAATGGCGTAGCGACGTATTTGTCGCTCACATAGGACAATGGGTTTACCGGCTGGGTGTGAAACATGAAAATTAATTAAAACTCGGCTTCTGCTTGCGGTGGGCATTGAAAAGTTGCACCGTTCTGCTTTCGTCTATTAGTTCATGTCGCCCATGACGTAGTATCTCGTAGTTCCAGCTGCGATTGAATTGCGATCTACTTTGGACCTTTGAATGCTTACAAGATTTAGGTAAGTTATGGGTACTAAAAGATTTTGACGATTATTTTCAAGACCCATAAAATAATGGATAAAATTTTAATTACGATTTCACTACATAGTATAAATCAAAGTCGCTTCCCGCTTTCTGTCCCTATGTATGTTTAGATCTTTGAAACTACGACACGAATTTTGTTGCGGTTTTTTATAATAGATAGAGTGATTCAAGAGGAAGGTTTATATGTATAATACTTTCATATTTAATGTAAGGATAGTAAAGAAATTGCATCCATGCGAAGCCGGGGACAGGTCGCTTGTCATTTATATACATAAATTTGTTTTATGAAAAGAGTATCCATGGAGTTTCTTTTCGGTATCTTCTCCAGGGCCAACCCACTTGGAACTGTGCACCTAGAAACACGACGTTTTGTAAGTGCCTGCAAAGGCCCAGATGAAATAAAACCTTTGACTTCACCTAATCAGTATTCATTTAGTTTTTCCGTCAGGTTTCCTACATAAATAATCTTGATCCTTTTAGTACAAGTGTGTCCTCGGCTAGAAAGTGCTGCCTTAACACATTCGGCCCTGCGCCACCGTAATCAGATGCTCACATTGTGACACTAAAACAAAATAGACGAACGTTGGCGTACGTTCTTTGAAAGAAAAAGAAAGAAATCGAAAGAAAAAAACGTTTATCACAAAGTAACCAACACCGAAATAATAAAATATAAAAAAAATTAAAAAATAACAGACAATATAGAACATAAAAAATATTAAGAAAATAAAAAAATAATTAACTTATAAGACAAAAAACAACAATTAAAATTAATAATAATAGTAAAACTATTCATAAATATACATAACAAGGACAGAAATAAAAACTCTTCTAAACAAAACGCCGCCAAAAGTTGATTCGTTGCGGCTCTAGACAATTGACATTTTCAAGCGTTCTACTAATAGAATTTACTATGGGTTCCTCGCGTTATAAAACGTAGTGTGAATAAAAACACATCAATGGTAGACGCCGTTAGACGTTGTGTTGATAAGAACGTGTATAGACGTTGTGTTGTTTTTTTTTTATAAATTTTTCACAATACGATTTTGCTAGTCCGAACGTGATAACTTATCTAGGTATATATATTAATACGTGAAGAGAAAACTTTGTACTCCTTCTTAAGCATATTGCGCGCACGGGGGTGTGTGAGATTTACGAGTAGCATAGTTAAAGTTTATATGGAGAAGCAGTGCAGAAAGCTAAAATTTATTAATAGGTATGTGATCGAATTTCGACCACTGGGCGACCACTATTTAAATAAATACGTAATCCTACTTGTGTTTTCTACTCAATAACCTGGTTCTATATTGTTATTGGGTACCTATGATGCTATATTATAGTATAATATTAAAGTGTATTTTTTTTTGATGTTTCAATTTCTTTTTGTGTTCATTGTTGTCATGTTGTTCATACTGTGGTGTTCACAGTATTTTTTCCTAAAATAATTTATAGTTTATACGTGAAGACCCTATTATTAGCTGTCAGTGTAACTTATTATCTTTATTCACTTTTCTTACGCTGCAAGTCTTCCATCGCGATTAAATAAATAAATAAACTTTCCGAACTCAATAGCAGAGTTTCGATTCAAAAGTGCATTTTTACGTAGTATCCACGAACATCATAAATCCAAATTCATTGGTCTGCATCAAGTCTGCATTAATAAAACACAAAACTTTTGATATAGATCGCTCTAAAATTGTGAAAGGCTGTGGTCTTGACCGACCTCTTCTAAACTTGAATCAGTCTTCATCTATGATAAATGTCTGCCATTTATTCGCCTATTTCGATTTGCTGGCAACTTTCAAATTTCGAACATCGATCGAACGCTCGTCGATATGATTGCGGAAGCCTCGGCCAAGTTCGTCACTTCTGCAGGAAATGATTTGGCGCGCTCTGCTCTTTTGTGGCAAGCTAGTTGTCGTTTTTTTATCGATCTACACTTCTGCTGGTGACTGTATATATGTATATGAAGATACATAGCTCGTTAGACAAGTACATAAAAAACTGGATGAAAGTTTCACTTGTCATAGTTCGTCTCAAGTAGAAAATGTTGAAGGGATAGTTGGATAGTTAGTTATAGTTAAGAAGTGAGTTCACAA
Organism: Allophyes oxyacanthae; assembly: GCA_932294325.1. NCBI lineage: Eukaryota > Metazoa > Arthropoda > Insecta > Lepidoptera > Noctuidae > Allophyes > Allophyes oxyacanthae. The sequence continues at coordinate 1,228,914 of OW028609.1, forward strand.
ATTGTAACTGAATAGAACAATTTTTGTGAAGAAATTGTTATTCGGTTTCATTTTGGTATCGGTACAAGAATAATCAACATAAAAAAATATTGAGCAAAATAACGCGTAAGATTAAAAAAACGGAATAAGTATATTATAAAAAATACCATCGTTCATTTATTTTTCAACCACAAACGAACCCGAGAAAAGAAAGAATTAATTAAAAAACTGTTTCGTCCATTTTCGGCCAGCTTTAATCAATCGATTCCCACAGCAAAACCACACTGGAGTCTGCGGTTCCGAACTAAAAACACGCGAATTTCGCGTCCACTTTCGAAGAGGTCGATTGTTATTTACAGTAAACATTTACGGCCAGACAAAACAACGGTTATTCGATACCATAGAGAAAGTATATACCTATTATACTACTTCTATGTTCGATACATATTCATATTTCGAACGTATGAACGAACTTTATGAAATGATCCGTTCGCTACGCTACTTTCAAGTAATCGATTCCTTATCACTTCGTGTGATCTACGATTGTTGATATACAATGAGTTATTTTAATATTTTGTATCCATAGTAACTGAATACCTATAGAACTGACCTAACCGTCAAAAAACCCCCGACTCCAATTAGAAAAAAGCTGTAACTTTTGAACGGCTGAACAGATTTTCATGAAACATACCTAAGATGATACCCGATTAAACTAGCTATCAATTAAAAACACTGCATTGAAATCGGCCAATCCGTTTTGGAGCTACGATGGTGGCATCTGTATCTGTGCTGTGTTTAGTTGGGAACCTGCGGGACTACCGCGTAACGAAAATGGTAATGAACATCGACACTGGTAATAAACTTCAATAGTGATCATGAGAGAATAAACTTAGAAGTAAGATTTTCCCCCAGGAAGCGCCACTGACACAAGTCATCGCTACACCTGGCCGGGGCACGCCCCGCACTGCGTATGCCTACCTATGCCTAGTTATCACATATTGTTCCTAAAAAATCACAGGTATTTGTTACATGCGGTCAAGCCGTCAGTTATTGTATCAAATGGACGCCTGCGCCCGCCGGTTTGAAAAATTGCATTTCGTTTTCACCATACGAATTTTTACATCGCAATGTTTCACACGGATTTTGAAACGGCTATTTTGAAACGACAGTTTTGACACGAGAATGAAAAAATAAATTGTACCTACATAGGTTTCTATCTAGGTTTGACATTCAGATAAACTATATGTAGTAGAAACTACATAGTTATCCTGTATTTCACATTGGTCTTGTGATAGCAAATGCAGCTGCCGAGAGCTCCCGAGTTCGATTCCAAGGTGCAATTGGAATTTAGTTTCAAGAAGTTCACAGTAGAAGTTTAGGGTTTAAAATTTTGCCTGGGATCAAAATACAAAGCAAAGTTATCAAGAAACAAGTCACAATACATTTTTTTAAAACGATGAATGTTTGGTCAACTAATCAGGCTATCTCATTGCTCAATGCTCTGACTGCTCAACAGCCGGATGTGGACTTATTCCACACTAAGGTTGGACTTTGTATTAAATATTATAAGGAATATTTTTGTACTCAATTGTAGAATATTTTTAATGTTTTTTAAATATTATTGACTCTCTACACGTGTTGGTTGAAAACTGTAAGTGTAGAGAGTAATTGAATTAAAATAAATAAATAAATAAATAAATGACCCCGATGGTAGACTGTATCACAGTAACGCTACTCAAAGCAGTAACGGAATCTACGTGATAAAATGGATTAGTTTTATCACCAGCGGGTCTACCGCGTAACGAAAATGGTAATGAACATCGACACTGGTAATAAACTTCAATATGATCGTGAGAGACTAAACTTTGAGTTACCTTGTAAAAAAATTACCTCAAGATGGCGGTATTGGGAGTCCTTACTTCATGATCGGTATTTCTTTTACAAGGTAGCTCAAAGTTATTTCAGAATTACGAGTATTTATTAAGATAATTGTCTAATGTTTTTAATTAGTGTATTTTTATTCATTTTTGTTTGAAGTGAAAGTATTTTATTTAGATGCATGGGCGCGGCGATTTCTTTGGCGTCTGTCAAGCACCATGAAAATCAGCGTCAAGCACATAATATGTGTTTGGCATTAAGCTGATCTGGATACCTTTTTGGGCAACCGTGAGACACATGCCCCGTGTTGATATATGATTAATGTCTTTTTTATTTAATTGCTTTTTGTTGCTTTTTCTTGTATTCTTATTTTTTTATTGTTTAATTTGTGTATTGTATCTTTTGCTGTCCGAATAAAAAAAGTTTATTATTATTTATTATTTTTTAAGTTTAGTCTCTCAGAATCATATTTAAGTTTATTACCAAAGACGATGTTCATTACCATTTTAGTTACGCGGTAGACTCCCAGAATCTGATGAATCAAGCTTGGCATGAAACGAAATATTTTTCAACACGAAACTTATTATTAAACAAACTGGCACTTATATGATGTAAATAAATAGCCAGGAGATTGTAAAACGGAGACTGAAACTGAAAAACACGAGACTGAGACTCTGAAATTGGGAAGACGTAAGCTGTTAAACAATTTGAGACTTGCGCTGTCGGTCGCTTGGTACAAATTGTTAGCTTAATTTAACTACAAGTTTCTTGTAACTAGTTTTAAAGGAAGAAAATATTTTGTTTAGTAGAGTTTTGTCTGCGTAGGGTAGGTCCCTGTCCTATCCTACCCTACCCTGTCCTGTCCTATCCTACCCAGTCACCTAGAGTAATTAATGTAAACTTTTACTAAGAGTCTAGGTGAAGGGTTACATTTACTATAGGTAATGGTATATTACCTCCATACAGTTGGTGTGTTGGGGATTTTATATTATTATTATTGCAACCCCAACATTAAATATTTTAATACGTAAAATGTAATGTAAACTGTGGCAACACAGCCCTTCCTATCTGTGTGTCGTTTTATTCCTCTTCCTCGGCATCACTATTTACCACCACCTCAATCAACACATCAACTACACTGCTGCACATTGGTCCTTCGAGCCGGATCAATGTGCATACGACGTATGACGTATATGGCGTATTATGACGCACAAATAGGAAGGCCTGTGTTGCCACAGCTTACATTACATTTTACTTATAAAAAATATTAATTTAATGTTGGGGTTGGAATAATAATAATATAAAATCCTCAACATGGTGGTCCGAAATTTTGTCAAATGGTCCCCTCATCACTAAAAGGTTAAGAACCACTGACCTAGACGAATGAGAGTAGAGTGAAATATTATGCAAAAATAACATGATGCGTGAAAATCGTTGATTTTTTGTGTACAGTTTTAGAACGTGATTCCAAATAAGTACGTGGTTTCATTGATGTCGGAACGTTGACGCCACTCTGTATATACCTTATGTTTAGATTTGGATGTTTATGAGCAGAAAAGCTTTCTGTTCCGGCTTTAGGCATTGTCGTTATCTCATTTTAAGTGGTGTCAATAACATCTAACGGTACATAAAAGTAAATTATTGGGCGGTAAGATGCCAATAATGTTCGAATTGTGATAAATTGGTGCTATATCGTCCAAAAGTAATGGAATAACTATTAAACTTCGCTTTATGTTGTGCGGTCGAGGAGATGATAGATGATGAGATAGTTTTATACGGTTTACCTGATATACAGGCTGTTTCTCAAACTCAGAGTAAGTCGACAATCCCAAGTTCACAGGCCTTTTAGAACTCTTAACCCTTAGGAGACTGCCTCTCTGTGTGTGTTCTACTGTTTTTTTTTATTTTTAATATATCCCCTCACTTGGATTTCTCCTGTATCGAGGGTACAGTTTGCAAACATACATGTCACATGCACAATTGCACACACACCCAGACCCGAAACAACTATCAGTAGATCATACAAATATTTGTTCCGTGCGGGTATCGAACCCGCGGCACGTAGCGCAGAAGGCTAATCGCTTAGCCACTGCGCCAATCGTGTCGCCTGTTTGTACAACGAACAGCATTCTAACGAATTGTTTGGTATCTGCCAGAAAGGGCGGGAAGAGCGGACTCAATCACAAGTAAACGCATAAAATCAATTGAATTAGGTTGTATGAAAAAAAAAACAATACTCCGTTGTATTCAATATTTTTACTGGTGATTCTTTACTTGATATACATACATGTCATTTAGTATTATTTTGGACTTTTGTAACACGTTGTATAAGCAAAATTTTTACTAACAACATTAGGATTTACTATTTGGAACCGTGCATCTAGAGTCTCGACGTTTCATAAGTGCTTGTATCTGGTTTACATGAAATAAGGATCAGCTATTCTATTCTAGCCATGGGCTGTTTTGTCTGAAAATAAAAGTTTCTTTTTCATAAATGTCAGGCTGCACTCGATGTGCAAACTGGATTCCGAGATGATCTTGCAGGAAACAAGAGATGCATTCCATGTAGAAGTGTTCATGTAGGATTTGTGTCCTGTAGCCACAATTCAGAAAAAATTATAGCTTGGAGCGGTTAACAAAGGCTAACCTTCTATTTAAAATCTTTTCCTTGTTGAAAATACTTGGAAATTGTTGAACGTAAAGAACCTATTCACGGCCATGATCATAAGCAACAGAGCTTAACGATATCAGTTTTGGTATAGCGTTCGTTAAAGTTCGGGTAACTGTTCTAGTTTCCAAATTCACTTTAATTAGTAACTTTGTTGGTTAATTAATATTTCTCCTCTCTACCATAGAAACGGGGAGAGATAATTGGCTTGGTTAAAATTTATATTTGCTTTTTAAACCGAAAAAATTCAGTTGCACTTTTTCTGTAAGGTTTTCATTTTTGCATTTTTTTGGTTATAGTTTATGCAAACTGTCCTTATTACAATAATATAATTTCTTCGCTACTATTCGCACTTACTTTTACTGTTTTTATTTCATTTTTCTAATTGATTTATCTTTGTTTTTTGTTTCGAGCGTATGGCACCCTGGGGGTTGCAGCTGAAAACTGTCGTAGGGTTATCAGTATTACCGTACTGATACCCAACATAATGCTGAGCTGCTGGCCCCTTTGGCACTAATATACATTTTTTTTCTGTGTTTTTAGCATTTGTATGAAATGCAAATTGCAGTGTGACAGATGCAGCACACGATCGCAATCGCTGCAAAAAATTGTCATTCTAAATATTTGATAGTTTTGTATAAGCTCTTACGATAGGATACGACGATACGGAAGTTGATTGAAAAAAAAAAGGTTGGTGTTTTTGTTTTGTTTTTCTGTAATCCTGTTTATTTATTTATTCCTTAATGCATATTTATAATTGTGTGTGTCATGTAGTTGTGAATAATAAATGTAGTTTATTTTTTTCTTTTATCATACGAATCGAAATTTAATTTGCGGAATAGGAAACTATTTTAATCAGAAGTTCCAATTAAATTCTACTTGAAAAGTTATAGGGCGGGAGACATAATCTCACCGACATGACAAATCTACAAAGCTTCCTCACTTTAGCCCGAACCCCAAAAAAGTAAAGCAAACTCAGTCAAGTCGGTTATCACTTTCCATAACTCGATTAACAACGTATGTACAAGGCGGTGTAGTTCCGTTGGCACTCCACATAACTTAGTTATTGGAACCTCGCACGCCAGGTTGGTGATAACAAGGTTATATTAACTAAATTTCACGTGATAGTGTAATGTCAGTTGAATACAGCGCGTCTGGGATGTAGTCTGCACGTTAAAGAAACAATCAATTTGGAACTGTTTCAGAATTTATTTAAGGCAAGGCTTTATGGAAATGCGGCAGCTAGCAATTTTTATTTGCAATTTTTTAATAGAAATTCTTGTTATTTTTGCCCTAAAAAAATATATTATCAAGCTTGAAGATGGTACATGAGTTTCTCGGTTATTCGATTCATGATAGGATAAAGTTCACCAGGTAAAAGAAATCACGAATTCACTCCCACGAAAGTACAAAATCCTCGAAAAATACAGCCTTAAAAATATATAATCCATATAATATTTTTTTTATGTAGAAAAAATAAATAATATATAATAATAATAATATTTCTTTTTATTCATAACACTCATTAAAACTAAACTTATGTATGTAGGTACACGGCCTAATTATCTAAAACATAAAATTATAATAAAATATACAAAACGCCTCAGGCGTTAGGCGTCAAAATACTTCTCTACAGCGGTGTCAATTTTTTTTTTTTTTTTTTAACGTTGCCCCTCTCTAAAATTTCTCTTGTATCGAGGGTACAGTTTACAAACATACATGTCACATGCACACACACCCAGACCCGAAACAACTATTTGTACATCATACAAATATTTGTTCCGTGCGGGGATCGAACCCGCGGCACGTAGCGAAATTGGTAGCGTGCCCAGAAGACTCGCAGCATTACCACGTTGAATGGCAATGCTTATTCTTTGACCAAAGAATAGGCCAGCCCTCTTGTCATGCGTAGTGTCGACCAACAGATCTTATTCAGAGGCTAATCATTTTATCCTATTTTTTATTCACATTGAATTACATAATTCTCGCTGCTCTTACCACAACATTGTACTAATCAAGATAGTAATCTATTACTTTAAAGGAGTTTCCATGGAGTTTTTCCGGTTCTTCTCCATAGGACCTATTATTTGGAATCGCGCACCTAGAGTCTCGACATTTCATAAGTGCCTGTATCTGGTTTATATGAAATATAGATCTATTCTATTCTATTCGTTTCCGCAATGTTTCTCTAAAGGCATGTATTGTATGTATAGTACGACACAACTAAGAAGTCGCATCGGCAAACTTCGTCAAACCGATCAGGTCCGAACTGCGCGCGTCTTCCACGGATATTTATTAGTGTTGCAGTGAAACATGATCTTTACGCTGTAATTAAATAATTGATTAATTGATTTGAATTAGATAAATGAAACAACATTATTAACTTATTAATATTATTATATTTGCCCATGAACATGGACCTGAGGGCTAATTCACGTAATTAAATGACGCGCCGATCATATTTCTCTGGTGCTCGAACTTGACGTGAGCGTATCTCACTGAAGCTAAGAGAATACCAAATGTGTTCTTTTGATAAAAAAAATACTGCAACTGCGCGGCAACTGCACTTATTTAGTTACGTGAATTATCCTACTATTTCGTTTTTTTACTGTATGCGATGATTTCTCTTTGTCTGAAAAAAAGAAAGAAAGAAAAATATTTTATTTCTGCAGCAAAAACGACACACATACAATACAAATAGCAGCATCCATACCTACCAAACATTACAACAGCAACAAAACAATGAATAGGTAAGTATACCGACCGACCGCAACACAAACAAAAACGTAAAAAGAAAAATAATAATCTGCTTTGAGAAGTTCGGGTTCATCATATTATGTACCCACGTTTATAGAAATCCTCCATATGCAAGGATGGAAAAGTCCTATACAATCACTTCTAAACGAACCCCTTACCATCTTGCTGTCGTCATGGCAATGGTAGGGGAGAAACATGGTAACAATATGTTATATAAGACAGGTACAATATCTAATAAGTGTGATTGAATACGAAGCAGAAGATTTTTTTCGATTAATCAATTACCATGAAGTGATCTAGAAAAACTCTGTGAATAAAACTTCGACACTTTAAAAAAAGTCGAAACAAAACAGGAAACGTTCGAAAACCACTCGACGTTGACAACTGACCATCGTGGCCTTTTTGTTAGAGAAAAAAGTTAGAGCGTACACCGGCTAACTTTTATTTATTTATGGTGAGAGTTTAAGTTTATAAAGTAATATTAACACGTCCCAAATAGAAGGAATCGGCAACGGGGCAGGCCCAGAAGGAGATGGCGGGATGCGTTAGACTCCTATCTAAGGATTGGCCATAAATTGCAATTGTAAATATGAAATGTAATGTGTTTCACGACACGGTTGGCGCAGTGGCTAAGCGATTGGCTTTCTGCGCTACGTGCCGCGGGTTCGATCCCCGCACGGAACAAATATTTGTATGATCTACAGATAGTTGTTTCGGGTCTGGGTCTGTGTGCATGTGAAATGTATGTTTGTAAACTGTACCCTCGATACAAGAGAAATCCGAATGAGGGGCAATGTTTTTAGAAAACAAAACAAAAACAAATATCTAATAATATATAAATGTCTGATGATTTGATGAATAATAATAAATTTAATAAATAAATTGCGTTTTGCATGTAGTATTTATTGTACTTAAACCACCAATGTTATATCTGGTAACACCTGTATTACCGATACTAAGTAAAAACTCAAGTGCATATTGCGATGAATCTATGTAATAAAAATATAGTTCTAAAATAAATTCTTCGTGAGTTTACACTTCAGAAAACTCTGTGAAAAATATATGCTGATGAAGGCCGTCTCACATAACGTGGCGGTCGCGCGCCGCCACATTTTTCATAAGCGCGGATTTCCGTGAAAGATTCATAGTTATGTATAGTATGACATAACTAAGAACTAACATCGATGTACCTGAGTTCCCTTCATTATGTTTGAGCTTAAGCGATGCTGACGCATGCGTCGACAAAAAAGAGGGGTGATAAGTTTTTAGTGTGTATCTGTGTATCTGTCTGTGGCATCGTAGCTCCAAAACGGATGGACCGATTTCAATGCAGTTTTTTTAATCGAAAGCTAATTTTAATCGGGTATCATCTTAGCTATATTTCATGAAAATCTGTTCTGCCGTTCAAAAGTTACAGCTCTTTTTCTAGTTGGAGTCGGGGGTTTTTGATGGTTAGGTTATTCATCCCACATCTAAGCTCCTATATCAATATTTTCACTTTCACGAATCATTGGAACACGACTTTCGAAGCACCTAAACGCTCTTTCGCATTTCACATGACATAAACAGGTACGTTTTAAAACCATTACCGAAGCGATAGGGTTGGACTCAAGGTTAAAAAAAAACCGATAAACGGTAATTACGGTAAAATGGACTTTTTTAATAAAAATAAGTACAAGTATTCGGTTTTAGTGTATTGTTGTGGTGTGGTGTGTTTTTGGGCAACCGTGGGACACATGCTCGTTTTGTACAATCTGATTGTTGCTTTGTTTTTTCTTTTATTTTTCTTTGTTTTTATTGTTTAATTTGTGAATTGTGTCACTTGCTGTCCAAATAAAAAAAGTAAAAAAGTTTATACCTATCGTTCTGTTGATTTTTGTTGTTTTTATTTATTATTTTAATTTTATTGGTTCACCTATAATTGCTTACACTAGAATTGTGGAAAAAGTAACAAAATAATAAATTGTAATAAAAAGATAAATAAAATAGTGTAACTATCACTTAAAGGTAATCTCTGCATGGAATTAATATTAAAGTTATACAAGAAGAATTTAGGTTTTTTATTAATAGGTTCATAGAATAAAGAAAATAATAGTAGTAGTTAATTAATTAATAGGTAATAATATTATGTATGTTCATATTGAATCATTTATATGAAACATCTGATTATTTTATCGCGAATTCAGGGTTGGTCCTATAGTAAAAGTTGTTTGTCATCATTATGATCAACTTTTACTATGGGAACAACCCCTTTATGGGGTTGTTGAACTCATGTTCAATAACCGGAAGTAGGAACATAAGATAAGACTTGTATTGTGAAGCAAACAAAAATTGATTCATGAAATTTCATGCGAGATAATGACAGGCTAATCAAGATAACTTATGGATATTGAATATATAGGATATGTTTTTATGTAGTGCGCATAATTTGTAGAGTGATTCAATCTCTGTACCTAAATGCAACCGCAGTATCGAGATACACTTTAAAACATAACGGAAATTCGACTTAGTTTAGGACACGCATAATTTTCTAGCGCAAGCCATACAAAATCAATTTTTTATTATGTTTTGAAGTGAATTTTAGTACTGAGGTTTCTTTTGGGAACGGGCACTGAAACAATCTGCAAATTTTGCGCACTATATAAAAAAATATCCTGATGATTGTTTGATTTACCAAACTTATCCCAAATGTTTTGAACTTTCTTAGACAGTTTTTTTTAGACCTAATATGAATACGTGAATACGTTTATTATCATATGTTAATTTCTCAAATAACTGACAATAAGAGTGAGATTAAAATCGAGATGTACTCGCAAATCTTTATGAACTCTCTCTCTCTCTAGCACCTATATATAATAAGCGTACTATTATAGGTGCTTGAGAGAGGGAGAGAGTTTAAGGGCTCATAAAGATTTGCGCGTACTAGCTCTGTCGTGTCATGCACGACTTAAATAGTGTGAATAATGGGGGGTAGTTTACTCCAATTGATATTGCACCCTGATGTGGCAACATGCCGCTGAAGCATTATAATTTGACCTGTTTACGGAAGTTTAACGTAGGCGCCATTTTATTTGTTTACCAGCTGAGGTTTAGGATATTTCAATTTGCGACGGCACGAATGTTTTCATTTTTAAAACGCTTTTATTAGCTTCACTTGTTGGAACTATGTAAAAAAATCTTGGAAGTTAAATTTGACCCACTTCCCGGTTTCCGATTGAGCTGAAATTTTGCATACACGTTTAGTTTGGATGGAAAAGCGTTTTCTTTAGATTTTTTTTTTAACTGTAACATTGTTAAGTTGAATCTTCAAGAACTACAAGAGATTGTTTATACGTCAAATTGGTATTTGTATATTAGTATCTACCTATTACTTTACTAGCAAGTTATTTTAACAACAATAAATACTTAAAACGAATAAGATCTCAGAATAAAAGAAAGAAAGAAAGAAAAATCATTTATTGGGACTAGACATCAGACAACGCAGTGCACAAACATAAAAAAATTGCACTAATTGACTACAAGATTGGCACAGTGGCTAAGCGATTAGCTTTCTACGCTACGTGCTGCGGGTTCGATCCCCGCACGGAACAAAATATATTTGTATGATTTACAGATAGTTGTTCCGGGTCTGGGTGTGTGTGCCTGTGACATCTATGTTTGTAAACTGTACCCTCGATACAGGGGAAAAACAAGTGAGCGGCAAAGATTTAAAAAAATATGTTGTGTAATATGCGATAATAGTTTGGCCTCACATCAAGATTTACTGAGAAATAGATAAGAATGTAAAATAAGTTGTTTTGCCTCCCAAAAGGAATATTTGAAGTCACTGTGAAGATCATCTAATACTGGTGCAATGCCACTAGGAATGGTGTTGACAATGTAGTGGAAAGAAACAGCCAAAGCGCTCATAAATAATTCATCAACTTCCACATGAAATTAAGACAACAAAGCCTTTGAGAGACAGCGAGTGCTGGTGGAAATCGTTCCAAAATCTACCCTGCAAATTACTGCGATTCTACGAGCATACAGAGATACGCGGTTGACCTTTGTTTTATAAGTAACTAGTGGCCCGCCCCGACTTCGTACGGGTAGAACTAAGTATCTACGGCGAACCTACCTACCTACTCTAATTACCTACCTACCTCCTACCTACCCTACCTACCTACGTACCTACCTATCGTATCTACTCACCGTATCGACGGGATGAACATTAAATGTTTGACACCCATGAACATTTTGTATGGGAAAATGATTTTTTTTGTTGTTTTTTTCGTCAGTTTTCCAATGTTTTTAATAGTTACTCTGCTATTCGGGACGGAGACAAAAACAACAAATCAATGAACCATGAAAATCGGTCCAGCCTTTCTCGAGTTATAAGTGTTCGAACAAACCCGACTTTGTTTTTAAGATACAGTTTCATACTCACTCTCGATCTAATTAAGTTCATCTACACAGTAAGAAACAATCACGTTAAATGTACCGTATTTATTAGAGCTACCTCTATTGGCTACATTGTAAGCACTAAGCAAACACAATAAGTACAATTAGCTCGTTTACTGCGACCAGTGGGTGTTTACTGCGACCAATAGGTGTTTATTGCGACCAGCTGGTTCAGGAAATAAAAACACATTTGTATCGACTCGCTTTAAACTCTTCAATTTCCGGATAATTCTTTTTATACGACTTTGACGACACGGTTGGCGCAGTGGCTAAGCAATTAGCTTTCTACGCTACGTGCCGCGAGTTCGATCCCCGCACGGAACAATTATTTGTATGATCTACAGATAGTTGTTTCCGGGTTTGGGTATGTGTGCATGTGACATGTATGTTTGTAAACTGTACCCTTGATACAGAAGAAATCCTAGTGAGGGGCCACGTTTTATAAAAACAATCGAATGAGTCGATTTACCTTCGAGAATTGTCCGTTATGTTTTAGTGTGTTAGAGACAGTAGAACTCAATGTTGTATAAAGACAAGCCTGTTGTTCTGATCCGTACATGATTGTATGTTTGTCAACAGTGCCCACGATACAAAAATTCTAATGTGGAAACGTTTTTGTAAAAAAAATATTATATTATTATTATTTTTTCTATTAAAATCCATAACCCGTCAATGCTTACGTTATCACGCTCCGTTGAATGACCGACACGTTCGTCGAACAGACTGTATAATGCACAATTTGTGGCCGAAGCCGAACACGCTGCCTGATGAATTTTGTATGCCGGGTTATGCGCTAAATGCCTCACCGTGCTGCATTTGAATTTAAAAGTGTAACCTCACTTTAATGGGTCTGGGTATGTGTGTATGTGACATGTATGTTTGTAAACTGTACCCTCGATAGAGGAGAAATCCTAGTGAGGGACAAAGTTGAAAAAAAACGAATCAAAAGGAAACTATTCCGCCAGAATTAGTAGTACAAGTCAAATAAAGATTTTTAGCTTGGCCTTGGCAGGCACTTTCAAAATGTCGTGATTCTAGGTTCACGGTTCCAAGTGGTTGCTCCTGGAGAAGATACTGGCACGAAACTCCAGTAGATGCCTTACTATGGGTAGGTACAGTCTCTTTTTTGTTTTTATTTTACTTTGCTCAAACTGAAAAATTAACTTAAAAAAAGTAAAAGCGACTTCAAGAAACTAAAAAGTATAAAATTATTTTCTTAAAAACTCAACAACTTCTGAAGTCGAAGCACCTTAGCTTGGCAGTGGCACAGACTTCAGAAGCTGTTATGTATAAGTTATAAAGTATTTTATACTTTTTAGGTTTTTGACGTCCGTTTTTACTTTTTTTAAGATTATTTTAATTTTATATTTTGAGTGGTATAAACAATACATAAATATGCGACTACAGCAATCGAAAGTGATTTGCTGTTATGAATTGAAGAGTTCCATCGTCTATCTCCGAAGGTCATCAGATGTTCACCAAATTTAAATCGAGCCAACTCGAGAGCCTATACAGAATCAAACAAAAAAGATGTTTTGAAATCGGTTAATAAGTGACGGAGATCTAAGGTAACATACCTACAAAAAACCGAATTGAGAACCTCCTCCTTTTTTGGAGTCGGTTAAAAATAACAATATATACAAGTTCCCTATTGTACTTCATGGAACCTACAGACGATTCTCTCAAGTAGCGACAATTCCCCCTGTTCTTCTGGTAATCGAAATAGACAGTATGAGTATCAGTCGGAAAATCGCAATGTAGCTGACGCATTTGATATTTGAACAGCTTGCTCCCGTTGGTTCGCAGCAATAAGGCGCTTCCGACAGCTGACACACAACGCTATTGTAAGCTGCAATGTGCATGTGCTGTGCTGCACTGTATGCTTTGTACCCTGATTAGATGTGGAAACGCATGAGCATTTGGTTTTAGACGGGGTGCCGTCTATCGGGCCTGGTCAGCTTGTAACTGCCATAGCATTCTTATTTAAAGGAAAATTATTATGATCCTATTCTTCTTTATTTTTATTTTTAGGTATTTTGGATGTAATTATTTTGTAGATTAATTCTGCATACTTGGTAGACTGTAATAAGTCCATTTTATTTATTTATTTATACTTTATGCACTATGTACAGAGGCGGACTCAATGCCTTAGGCATTTTCTACCAGTCAACCTAATTTAATTTTATAATATTCACTTTGTGATATTGAAAATATAATTTGTAAATGGTGATTACAATATCATAAAGAGAATATTTATAAAAATGGACTTATAATTTTTTTGATTATAAAATATCAGCCCGTAGGTCTCCGTAGTTGAAGAGTCTTTTAGTAAATAATATCATGGAAATATATTACTTTCTAAATTGGATGTTATAATGTATTTATTATAAGATCCCTGTATAGCCGGAGGCTGTGTTGTTCGCCGTGATTATCCTGTACATTAGGTACTCGAACGAAATCGCAAAGAAGCTGCCTATATTCAAAGAAAATGATTTTTCTTACTTAATTAAATAAATATTAGAATAGAATAGAACTTTTTATGCCAGATACATGTAAATTGTGTCCTGTTCTACTTAAGATGACGAATTGAAAATGTTAGCAGCAAGATCTCAGCTTTTCTCAGAAATAATAAAACATTCGAAACTTATATTTATGTACTTCATTTAAAATCTCTTTGAGATAATTGCTTTATTAGATTGTTTAACTTTAACAACAGAGTAAAATTATTTAATAACAGAGATTTTCATTCTTCAGGATAACAACACCTATTTACGCCTGTTTAAAAAGAGAGGTGTTATAATTTTGTAGTGTGTATCTGTGGATCTGGGTATATGTGTATTTGTGTTTCTGTCTGTAGCATCGTAACTCCAAAACGGATGAACCGATTACAATGCATTTTTTTTAATCGAAAGCTAGTTTAATCGGGTATCATCTTAGCTATGTTTCATGAAAATCTGTTCAGCCGTTCAAAAGTTACAGCTCTTTTTCTAGTTGGAGTCGGGGGTTTTTGTCGGTTAGGTTATTCTGTATAAAATAGTTAAACATAAGTACTTTAATTTTATGTTAAATTGAATTTCATAAAACTCATGATAGTTTTTATTTTTATCGAGGCATATGACCTTACGGCACTAGATAACTCACGCACGTTTTTGTATGCAGCCGATTTGAAATTAATTATTTACAGAGCTAATTAGCGCAGTTCTACTAAGCCTCATTCTATTTGTCTTGTAAATTACCAAATATCATTCACAATGTCAAACAGTCAAATCACTCACGCAGATCATATTATATATTACCATCACAGTCATTTCCAAAAGCTTAATGTCCACGACTAAGAAAAGTGACACCTGTTACAATAGACATACAGTTTAATTTTCAGCGATATCACGTGGATCTAGTGTGGGACGAATTATTTTTAGGTAGCATGATAAAAAAGTGTTAAAAATAATCACTGAGAGATCTAAAAGGGAAGATCAAAAGTAAACATTTTTTGTCGTGTAGGAAGTTATTACAGCCAATGAATAAAGTGTACTTTATTATTCAGTCGCGAATTATCTGGGTAGTTTTGTGTAGGCATTTACTATTAATAATATTCTGCTATCATTGCAGCGTTTGGCAATATTACCTTACGACTTATTAGCGGTCTTTAGGACCATGTTAAAAACTTCGGTTATGGGCTACATTTTTAGATAGAATAAAGAAAATAAATTTATTTGACAACATAACAGACACAACACAGAATTGTTTTAAAATGATAAACACATTACGCTCCTTTCCATCGTGCAGTCGGGTAATAAAAAAGGGTAAATCAAAATTCTTAAAACTAACATCAACTAAAATTGTGTGTCCAAACAGGTCCAGTCCAGCATATTGCCCGATAGTTACATTAGTGGTGCTTGGCGCTGGTTGGCAACTGGGCCTGCTTGAGCAATTAGCGAATATAATAATGATTGCATGACAGTATTTCACACGGCGAACTTAATCTTTGTAACTTCGTGGTCAGCTTGTATCCTATTATTATTTTAATTTACGTTAAATTAAATTATTCTCGCAGCTCTTACCACAATATTTTACTAATGAAGATCGAAATCTATTATTTAAAAATAGTTTCCATGGAATTTCTTGCCAGTTCTATGCCGGATCTACTATTTGGAACCGCGCACCTAGAGTATCAATCTTTCGTATGTGCCTGTATCTGGTTTACATGAAATAATGATATATTCCAGCCTAACTCCTCTACTTAGAACCTTAAAAAATATTATAGTTAAAATTAACTAAAATCACGCTTTTGTCATCCGAACTAAACGTGTATGCAAAATTTCAGCTCAATCGTAGACCGGGAAGTAGGTCAAATTTAACTTCCAAGATTTTTTTACACAGTTAGGTACCTAGTCACAGGTGATGCTAATAAAAGCGTGTGAAAAGTGATTTTTAAATAATTAAACGTTAATGTCGGTCATTACAAACGGCGCCTATCAGAGAAAACACTTGTAACACTAACCATAAGTGAAAATCCCGTGAAGATAAGGCGAAACAATTAATTACTAAAAGGCGCGGCAGCACCACGTCACTCTTACACTATCAATAATATGACTATAATAACCTAACCGTCAAAAATCCCCGACTCCAACTAGAAAAAGAGCTGTAACTTTTGACCGGCTGAACAGATTTTCATGAAACATAGCTAAGATTAAAGTAACGTAAAGTGATTAAAGTAGCTTTCGATTAAAAAAAACTGCTTTGATAGTGGTCCATCCCTTTTGGAGCTGCGATGCCATAGACAGACACACAGACATCCAGATACACAGATAGGTACACACTATAAACTTATAACACCCCTCTATTTTGTCGGGGGTTAAAAATAAGCAGACAAGTACCACAGCAAAAATAAAATTTTGTGATCCTTTTAAGAATGTGTATGTGCATTTACATTAAATAAATTCAATCACACTATTTTATATTACTTTTACTTAATCTAATAGGGGTTTATTGGACTCATCATTGTGAACATTTTTACTATAGAAACAACCCTAAAATCGCTGATGTTTTCATCGCGATTTCACCGTTGATCCTATAATAAAATTTGTTCATAATGATGAGTACTAAAACCCCCGATAAACGGGTTTATGGACCATTTCCGACAAACTTTGTACACGGAAGTGAAATACATTGAAATTACAGGAATTTTCATTGTTTTTATAATTTCTGCGTTTGGCCACCATCTCTCTTGATGGTAAGCGACGATGTGGCCTAAGACCAAGCTATATCGATAAAAAGTTTCGAGTGTCGATTTTGCATAAAAACAGTCATCATAATTGTAATGCGCACTACATCAACCTTATGTTAGCA
The DNA here is from genome assembly GCA_932294325.1 of Allophyes oxyacanthae. NCBI lineage: Eukaryota > Metazoa > Arthropoda > Insecta > Lepidoptera > Noctuidae > Allophyes > Allophyes oxyacanthae. The sequence continues at coordinate 1,245,985 of OW028609.1, forward strand.
CATATAGAATAGATCTTTATTTCATGTAAACCAGATATAGGCATATGAAATGCCGAGACTCTAGGTACGCGGTTCCAAATAGTAGGTCCTATGGAGAAGTACCGGCAAGAAACTCCATAGACACTCTTTTAAAATAATAGATTACAATCTCGATCAGTACACTGTTGTGGTAAGAGCTGTGAGAATAATGTAATTTAATGTGATTAAAATAAGAATAGGTTTTTAGATTTGCAAAATAATATAAAACTATAGGGTATTTTGTATGTATTTCCAGTTGTTTTACTACTGTCAAGCAAGCCTTCAGCTATCCCCTATTCCCCAACCGGCTTGAAACTCCTTGCACGTAGCATTGCACAGATTGCATCCTGTTACACCGAAAGACGGTTGTTACGAACACTGGCCCGCCTGTTGGCGAAGTGTCACTTACTATAATAAACTTTCCTTAATTAAATATATTAAGACAAAAAAAAAGACGAAAAACGTAAATTGAAATAGGAATTTGGGTGTCTAGTAATTCAAACTTCAGTATTGACTTTGTTTAGGTAAACATTATTATTATAATATTTACATATTATCCAAAATGTGTTTTAAAATTCATATCTATACCATGTTAATATAAATTCATAAAATACTTATCCTAGATTATAATGAGTACACCTATAGTACGCGCAAATCTATATGAGCCCTGAACTGAGCTCTGAACTCTCTCTCTCTCTCTCCCTCTAGCACCTAAGCGTACTGTGCAGCCAGTCGCGTTCAATTTCCGAGAGCTCATAAAGTTTTGCGATGACTATACCTACTACAAAAACTAATAAAGTAATTAAAAACAGATAATAAATAAAACAGTGTTATTTTCTTAACACGGTGAAACTATGTTTTGCTGTTCGGTATTTTTAAAGCCATTAAAGACATGAAAAGAAAAAGATTGAAAATAGAAAAAAATATTAAAATAAATTTTAAATTGTAAACGGAAACAATTTCAAAACAATACCAAAAGTTTTCAATACTGTTATTTAAACAATACACTAATAATCGGATTTATTTTATTATTAATCAATTAAACGAACTGCTACTCACGGTACCTCAAGAACAATTAGCAAAATAAATGAGCTGGTGAAGCAAACAACAGCCAATTTGAGGGTAGTTCCCGAAATTAATTAAGTCGTCAACCGAGACAAGTAACACAAAAGGGAAATATCAAATAATACAATTTATGCTGAAGCTGTTGATGAAACAATATGAAAATAATTTTAGGGATTATGTCGATTAACTCCAGATATAATTCTTAATTACCTATTTATTTTGGGTGACTTTAAAAGTGATAAAGAGGCTAAGCAACAGTAAGTACCTACATATCATCGTTGGTACATACCGCGTAACTAACATTGTTAAATACCGCGTAACTAACATTGTTAAATACCGCGTAACTAACATTGTTAAATACCGCGTATATAAGGACCTACCTTACTAGTCCCGATTCCTATAAAGGGTCTATTCATCATTATGAAGAATTTTTACTATGGGAGCAACACTGAAAACGCGAAAAATTAAACTATTCCATACTTTTTGACGGTTCTTCTCCATAGGACCTACTATTTGGAACAGTAAACCTAGAGTCTCGACATTTCATAAGTGCCAATAAATATATTTGTTTTTCGCGATTTCTATATTGGCCCCATAGTAAAAGTTGTTCATAATGATGAGTACAATCAACCCTTAAAGAAAGGCAGGTTCATTTAAATTAACACTAGCTTTTCACACTTTTACTAACATAACATTATCTTTAGAACAGTTTTACTTTTATTTTATTTTTTTACTTTTGTGGACATTTCAATAGACTTTTGTTTAAATCCCACATTGAATCTTATTTAACAAACCCGCCAACACTCGACAATCTCACATTTTGGTCCTTTGAGCCGGATATGACCCACACACAGAAATATTAATCTAAATTTGTATTTAAGAATTTGGGCTATGTACTTGAAGTTATGAATTATCGATGAAACAGTTTTAAGGCGGTTTAATCTGACTAAACTATGTCAAAGCCTTTTCAACGATACTTGTTGCTGGTTTTCAAAAGGTTGGAGAACTGTAGTGGTTCCAAGTGGCTCCTCCAACGTTACCCTCATGGTTCTACAATGGACGAAAGTTTAAAAGATATCTTAGATCATGAAGAACTTTGTCGAACTAAATACGCTGAGAATAAAACTAAAATAACTAGTGGTCGCCCAGTGGTCGAAATTTGACCGTAATTCATTAGTTTTTAAGTTTAAACGTTATTTTGTCAAAGAGTCAATTAATTCGTATGCTTTTAACTGTTACTAACATTAAATTTTAGCTATCTGCACTCCTTCTTCATATTAACGTACTTAAACTAAGAGGAGTACAAAGATTTCTCTTCACGTATTAATATAGATTATTGCCACTTTTCCTACTAATATTCTAGAGAGAATATTCGGTAGATGTCTAAATACTCAAAGGTAGATGTAGATAATTATCTTGGACTATTACCTATAAGGTGGATTTAGATACAAAGCAATTAATTCAATTACGTGGAAACATTTATTATGTACGATTTAGAGATCCGGCGCGGATACGCGCGCAATTTACAGCATCAAAGGAATTAAAATTAATCGAGATAATTGTATGTGAATACCTACTTAATCTGTTTACACATATCATTTGCCTAGTCTTTTCCCAACTACATTGGGGTCGGTTCCCAGTCTATCCAGATGCGGCTGAATATCAGAGGCCCAATTCTCGTAATTAAAAATGTTCAAAATGTAGTTCCCATCTCGTTCCGATCTACTACCAATGTCATAAATGTCACAAATGGTATTCTCCTACCTTAACAAACAACGTCGAATGTGAAATTATATTGTAATGAGGTCGAAAGTTGATTGAAGGGAAATCAGTATTCAGCTAACATTTTGAAGACCACGACAGCACACCAGACCGTGGAGACAACCACTTAAACGTTGGGTAGATGACATTCGGTGGCACGCAGGTCCGGATTGGTTGGCAAGGGCAAAAGACCGCCAGCAGTGGAGGAATTTGGAGGAGGCCTACACCCAAAAATGGGTACTTCATGGGCCGCAATGATGATGATGAGTCAGATAAAGCGCTAACCCGATATCACCACAGGAACATAACAAAATCTTTGGCTTCAGCATTCCAAGGGATAATATTTATAAGGCTTATTATATTTTCTTTTACTCCGAACTAAAATAGCCATCTTGATTCCACTAAACTCGCAACAATAAATTAAATTTTTCTTGTCATAATTTTTACCGAAAATGAAAAATGCTGCGCAGCATAACGTCTGACACTTACTTGGCTGGCGACCAGCATTTAATTGAATCTAAGCTAATGTACTATGTGCTAAGTTAATGTTAAGTCCACTTGGTTCGTTCCAAACACTGTAATGGTTCCACTTGACCACGACTTGGCTATTAACTTTTTATAGTTTCAAAATGATTGTGGTGGAAGTTCTGGTGTAGACGTTTGTGCTGTAAAAATATTTATCTTATTCTTTATTGTACACAAAATATATAATATATACAAAAAATACAATTTACAGATATATGCACAAACTAGATTCTATCTATCTGGTTTGATTCATAATAGAAAGTATTTTTTTTTTTTTAATTTATTGATAAATATTAAGGTTTTTGGGTATATCTATAGCATAGAGATAATAATATATAGTAGGACTTGTAATATTTCTATGATCTATAGTTTGTTATTCTATTGCAACTTCATACAAATGCCTTTAAAGTTTTTTTAATACTCAAACACATCTCATGTTTAAGTTGCCATTAACTCTCGTGCTGTCACTGTCATTTTAAGGTGGACAGTAGCGACAAAATGACTTATAGTCATAAATATAATTGAGTTGTGTTTCAGTATTTGGCGGTAAGTGACGAATCGCATTTTGGTATTGATACCGGCCACACGTTATTATGATTGCAATAACCTAACCGTCAAAAACCCCCGACTCCAACTAGAAAAAGAGCTGTAACTTTTGGAACGCTGAACAGTTTCATGAAACATAGCTAAGATGATACTCGATTGTTTCTAGCTGTCAATTACACAACAACTTACTTAACAAAAATACGGTTTTAACTTCCATGAATTAGAAGGAGAGCTACTGCGATTTACCCACAATTACTACCCCTAGCTGGTTTCACTCGTATCAAAGTAGTGATGTTACACAAATATAATTATTCCTCTAATCAATCTAATTAAGTTTGTGTAATCATTGACATTTCCCCGACATCTCACTGTTTTAGTCGTGTTGGCTATTCAAACTCAGACAACTTCGCAATATAACAATATAAACTCAGACAATATGAACGTAAAGCGATAAGGTAGCTAAAAAAGACTCCACAATCCGTAGTGTGAACAAAAAAAGTGGAATGTTTGCCGAGCGTCGCCAATTCTCCGCTGTTCGCTGTTTTCGGTAATCGAGTTTCCGTTTATACAGAAAATTCTCCCGATTTTATAATACGGCGCTACCTAAGTCCTAGAGATATTTGTAAAGAAACAAAAATGGTATGTGTAGGTCCTATATCAAGATTTATATTCATTCAATTTCGTTCATTCACTATGCTCCACCTTTCTAATCAAAACCCCTGCAACCACAAATGTCTTACTTATTTTTTAATTTTTTTATAACTTTGCCCGTCACTAGGATTTCTCCTGTATCGAGGGTACAGTTTTCAAACATACATGGCACATGCACACGCACTCAGACCCGAAACAAGTATTTGTAGATCATACAAATATTTATTCCGTGCGGGGATCGAACCCGCGGCACGCAGTGCAGAAAGCTAATCGCTTAACCACTGCGCCAACCGTGTCATCAAAAGTAAAGTATAAATGTCTATTTCTTAACTCGATGTATTAAATTGTCTCGTGTTTGCCATCTAGTGTCAAAAATGAAGCCGGCAAACTACTTCCCCATGGCGGCAAAGAGGGGTAAAATATAAAACGGAACTGAACACGTCTCTGACAGCTAATTTAAAACAAAAGGCATTAAAAGGGTGGACTTTGCATTAAAAAAATATCATTACTTTAATTTTATAATATTTTCCAAAATATGGTCAAATATTTGACCACATGTCTTGGAGCTACTTAATGTATACGGCGGAAAGGAAAAATTTACCAAGCGGCATCTATATGTTGTTGCAACTTTACAGGAGAGCCAATTAAAGCTTTTTCGTAAAAAACATCATTACTTTTATAGCGGCAAATATTGAACGATTTAACGTACTAGGTTAGTAGGTAGACATAGGTAACTGTGACACGGCGATAAAACGTGTCGTGTTTACATAACGTGCTTACAAAGGACAAGTCACAAAAGTAATTTCTTCGAACGATCGATCGTATGAATCATGAATCATCTGATAAGTTGAACCCGATATGTCATCGGCATTACAGCCAAGCCGTGTATTTACGTGCAGGCTTATTGATCGCGTAATAGTGCACTGAACGTCAAGAAACTTGGTCTAGTTACGTTATAAGCAACTTTAATAAAGTTCTGTTCGAAAATGTAACTTTAAATTCAATTTTTAGTTGGTAATAACGACAATGGTCCTTATTAGTTTAGTGGTGGCAAATGCTACTGCTGAGCGCGAGGTCGTGGGATGGACTCCCGGGTCGGGCAAATTGTTAACAAATTCTTAGTATTTTACATATACATATATAGTATTTATTTGCAGTTTGGAATAATTGTGCCTGAAAGATAGAATAGCCCTAGCTCGCCTCCTATTATGAGATTAGAATATATGTGGGGGGTAGTGTCCGACCGAAACCGAAAGTTACATATAAGGTCATTTTATCGTGAGATAAATTAAGTAAACATTATCATAATCAGTCTTTATTTTTTTTGTAAAACTTTGCTATGATTTCTCCTGTACAGTTTTCAAACATACATCTCACATGCATACACATCCAGACCCAGAATATCTATAGATCATACAAATAATTGCTCCGTGCGGGGATCGAACCTGCGGCACGTAGCGTAGAAAACTAATTGCTTAGACACTGCGCGGAACGTGTCGAAACTTGAAAAGTGGATAATTCGTTTCGGCCATTATAACGAGGCCCTTTCTGTCATATTGCATGCAAGCGAAATTACTTTGTCTTCTAAAACTTTCAACTGTAACGTGAAATGATAGGTCTATTATTTGCCGGCATTTTGTCAATCACTTAACTTCAATAAGTAAACTATTTAGTGGCACGCTACGGATGGCGTTTATACCCATGAAGATCCGTAAATATTAACAGCCATGTATGAAAGAACATTGTCGTACTTTATTATCGTAGTGACGTACTGTTACAGCTTTAATTTATCGAATGTATTATTTTAGGAAAACAAAATTAATGAATTTTTAATTCTTTTATTAGAAAGAAATAAAGAAGGAAGAAAATACATTTATTCAGCACGGACAGTGACAACACAAGAGAGAGAAATAAAATAAAAGTTAAAATAACAATTAAAAAATAAAAATTTAAACAATAAAAATTAAAAAAAACAGACCCTTATGAGAACAAAATAAAATATAAACGTAAAATAGTCATCATATTGCATTATGTTGTCAAGTATGCCCATGCCGAAAGGGTAACCAGCTCAGCATTTGCTGGGCGCGAAGAGCCCTGCGCTGATTTTCAGTTTGTACCCCTGCAGTGACACACGGACGAAGGCAAGGCAAAAAAGGTAAAATAAATAAATATGATGAATTAAAAATTAAAGAAGGATTTTTAAATAAGTAAACTATATAGATAGATACATATATATATATTATAATTATTTTAGTATACCTACATATTAACTGTTATATTATAAATTGTAAATTATTTAAATCTTTTGACGTCGACTTTGCGTTAATGAAAAACGATTGAAACTTTTAAAAGTAAAATTTAAGGAATCGCTTGTGACATCGTGTAAGAACAATAAATTATTCCACCCTTCAAAAATTAGAAAATTTATTTTTATAAAAATAAAATTGACATACCTAAATGTAGCTAAGCTATTACTTATTACTCACAAAGACTTATACGACTCGCACTTGACTATAATATTTTCGATAATAATTTTATATAGATACCTATGTGTCACGACACTATTGTAAGATGCTATCAATGCCGCTGCAATAATTATGTTCGGTCCTCGTTTTCAAAAGTTTGTTTGCAAATATGTAATGTTTTTAATTAATAACCATAATGCCAAACGTTTCATATACAAAAGAAAGGCTACTGTACTACGGGACACGAAGAGCTTATATTGGTCGGTAAGATAAACAAAACAGAGGCTAAGGCAATTTTTTTTTGTCTCACTCACTCTTTCATAATAAATCTTTTTACATTTTTCTTCCCTCCACATCCATCCAACATGTTAAAACTCCTCAGTAAAGTCGTTTTTTCCGGATTCCGAAGAAAAAACATTCTATCGACGGTCGTAAATTTTAATACTGCACAATATACTCCACAAGCTTTGTTGGATATCAGTTTTATACACATGGAATATACGGTCCAAACATGTCGCCTTGTGGAATACCGGTAATATATTTAGCAAACTAAGATCATAATTTAGCTTTTGTCGTCTTTTATCCACTGTAAGGCTTAAGACGGATTGCAAGACAAAATTAGAACACTTTACAAATACAATATTTAAAAGAAGTTTTAAATTCCATTAGCATATGACATAAACAGGCCAATAGACGCAGTAAGACATTCATCTGTCTACTAGTAAATTGTCCAAAATTTTTATGACTTCTATAACTCGAAACCTAGCAACAGCCGTATCTAAGAACCAAGATGCCGAAAAAGAATAGTAATTATTCATTATTACAAATCTTTTCATTAAATCATAATGTAGCATTAAAGCATAATCTTAAGAATCTCAAGGTTTTGCGCCAAAAATGTTGACGTAACCTGCGACGGAACACGCATTCCTAAATACGCGCTCCTCAATTTCCTTTATATATTTTCAGGAATACGTTGCAGGCTTTCTGAGATATTAAAATAAAAGTTTAAACGTGCGGCTCAGCTAAGGCTTTCCAGGCCTAATATTCATAAATGGCCTGTGCAACCGTAAGCCTTTCTAAGTAATATCGGAAAAATACGTTTCGAGATTTTTTTGAATTTTTGCCAGCGAGCTAGGAATGTAAGCTAAAAATGTGTGAAAATGCTTTTAATATGCAACAACGTTGAAAGAGTTAAATAAGGACTCTTTTATACGAAGTTATGAAGCATAATACACTCAGCGGCAATGAATCCGGTTCACCAACATAATAAACCTTAATATCTCGGAAACTAAGAACGATAGCTTATTGAAATAAAAAGTATTTTAAAGACTATTTAATACTACTCAAATAATATGCATCAAGAGCTCAAAATTGGATTGATAGAAGATCGAAAAGAATATTCCCCAATATTGTCTCTCAAACTTTTTGCTGTATACAGAATCGCATGACATCTGTATTAACAATACACGGATGTAATACAAAGTATTAGAATGTGAGAAAATGAAATATGTGGAACACATGAGTATTTAAAAAAAAATGCTACAAAAATTTACGCATTTTTAATTTAAGGTTTTCTAATAAGTAAAACAAATAATAACTAAGAAGTGTTATTAATTTTATTTGAGTAGAATTAAATAGTCTATAAAAAACTGTTTATTTGAATATGCTAATATTCTTAGTTTCCGAGATACGAAGGTTTATTATTGCCCCGGATTCATTGCCTCTGAGTGTATTTCGTAAAATTATCATCTGCCTAGCCTTTTCCCAACTATTTTGGTGTCGGTTCCTAGTCTAACCAAATGCAGCTGAATATCAGTATTTTACACGGAGCGAATATTTTACGCAATATTTTGGGCTGATTTTTCAATCGTCAGTTAACGTTTTATCCAACGAATAAATTTGATACTTGACAGATTTTGTATAGAAACGATGTCAAAAATTCAAATTAATTCCCTTGGATAAAGTAATCTGGCGATTGAAAAATCAGCCCTTAGTAAAATATTGTTATAAATTAAATTAATCAAAACTATCCGATGAACCAAAAAATAAATACATGAAGTGAAGCTTAAAAAACATGGTAGAATATCAGACTTTGAAAATATAGAAAAGTTCAATCTTCCCAATGCAGTCGATTTACCACCGAGAAACCTAGAGACATTTTTGGTATTCCGCACCGAATTCGGAAAAATATAACACTAAAAAGACCTAAAAGTAAGTTTGTCGCCGCCTGATGGTAGACCACATTAATCACGAAACTTCGACTTGTACTACCGCGTTTTTATTACCGAAAGCCGCACTGGATTCAACCCTCTCCGCATCAGATAAATATTCATAGGTTGGTTGGTGAAAGCGGGTGAATAGTGAATATTTCAGATTCGCTGCACTGCAAATATAGACATCAGTCAATCACACAGGTCACAGCGAACCCTACAGGGGCGGAGAAATAATCGATTTGTATACCAAGCTAGAGCGAATCGACGGCCGATAATGCGCACTACTAGAAAGTAGACAGTTCTAGTAATATTAACGGAGATACAAATGAAAGATTTCTTGTAGATTAAAAATGTAGTGACTTAATTTTGAAGGTGTTACTGCTTCTAAATCAATTCTCCCCCAATTATTTAGATCTTACTTTTTAATCCCGACAAAAAGAGGGGTGTTAAAAGTTTGTAGTGTGCATTTGTGTATCTGTGTATCTTTCTGTGGCATCGTAGCTCCAAAACGGAAGCAGTTTTTTTAATCGAAAACTAGTTTAATCGGGTATCATCTTAGCTATGTTTCATGCAAATCTGTTCAGCTGTTCAAAAGTTACAGCTCTTTTTCTAGTTGCAGTCGGGGGTTTTTATCGGTTAGGTTATATTAAGACAGAAGCATCTACCTATCTTCTAATCTAATGTACCTATTATACAGGATTTTTTTTTAGAGTGCATAATTTGTATATTGATTCAGTCTCTGTTCCTAAATGCAACCGCAGTATTGGGATACACTTTAAAACAAAACAAAAATTCGACTTAGTATGGGCACGTATGGGGGACACGCATAATTTATACAAGCAAGCCATACAAAATCAAATTTTTATTTTGTTTTGGAGTGAATTTTATTACTGCGGTTGCATTTGGGCACGGACACGGAATAACTTTGCAAATTTTGCGCACTACATAAAAATATCATGTATGTATACTTCCTACTTTATTATTGCTGTCTCAAAATCCGTGTCGATCGTATGCACTCTACCTAAAGGAATGCTGGACGCTTGCAGAGTGGCTCACGTAACTAATTCTATAAGTAATCGTTTTCCATTGGTTTTGCACGATTTCGGCAATTCTTTCTATGTTCGGGTATTTCTCCTTGTGTGTTAGGTTAGTAGAATTCGACTCAGGGGACAGCTTCAAGTTATGTATGAACGAAATAGTGCGAAACGATATACTATTTAGTTTCAATTCCCTTACCGGTGGAATGGTCATGTTTATTCTAAGAAATAGGAAGATAAAGGAAAATAGAGATGTGTGTAAGGATTGTAACCCATTTTATGAAATATAATTTCTTTTTTGCCATTATATGAATGAATTGCTTAGGCTAAGTGTAGGGAATTTTTATGACCTTAGGATTAACTTTCTGTGACTTGCTTGCCGTTTCATAGAGCAAACAATATTGCCCTATTCAAAATTATCGATAGAATAAAATTTGCAATATCTACTTAAGTTAATTTGCATTTCACTGGAAACGCACAATTGCAGGTGAACGCTGAGCGTCCAATCCGAACTTTATTCTTTATTGTAGAAACTTCGCCATCCAAATGTATCGATATTGAAACGAAGCAGTCGCGATATCACGAATTCGATCCCGGACACCCATTTCAAACTTAACCGCTGTCTCACATAGACACATGCTATGCTATGAGACACGATAATCACACAGCACATCACGGTTTATTTCAATAGGCAACTGCCTCATTGTTCAACACTGTCGTAAGCGTGAGGTCCCGGGTTTTGGGATTAGAAATTTCCAGAAGAAGTAAAAATCAAAAGATTGGAATTGCACTTCTTTAAAATTAAATTAAAATTAAAATTAAAATTCATTTAATTCGAGCAACCTTAACTCATATTATGTGGACACAAATACAGAAAACACAATAACAAAAGTAAAAATAAACAAACTTAATATCTAACCGGCCCTGCTGACGGCAACATGCCTATCACAACAGTGCCGTATGTATGAGCAGTCCATCCGGTCCGCGATCATCGCCAGGACGACATTGGTGCTGCCCCACACCCTACGCACCAGGGACGCGCCACGCTTGCGCATGGTCGCGTAGAAGCAATCGGTACGCGCCTCCGCGAACATACCGGAGGCGCTGCAGTAGCGAGGCAGCCCCAATACCGCCCTGAACGCGTTGTTGAACTGGACGCGGAGGGCTCCGTATGATGCACACGTGTACCTCGCCCACAGACTGCACGTGTAGAGAGACGTGCAGTACGCCCTAAAGAGCGTTATCTTCACCTCCCCGGAACAGCGCGCAAACCTGCGCGCGAGCATGTTCGCCCGCACTGACAAAGCCCTCCGTTCCCGCTCCATGTCAGCATTGTCCTTGAGATCGGTCGTAACTAAATGCCCTAAGTACTTAAATTGCTCCACCCTTTCGAGTGGAACACCGTTTAGAAAAACGGGTGGATAGTTATTGGAACGTTTTGTACCGGTCTCAAAGACCATGCATTGGCTTTTGGTCACATTGTACTTTAATCCATGACTAAAGGCATACTCCTCACAGGTCCGCACCAGCTTTCTGAGGCCATCGACTGACGCGCTCAGCAGCACCATGTCGTCCGCATAACTGAGGTTATTAACACAAACTCCACCGACATGGCAGCCGACATGCCAGCTGCTGAGCGCGACGATCAAGGCATTCATGTACAGGTTAAAAAGGGAGGGGGAAGTCAACCCCCCCTGCCTCACCCCGCACTCCAGCCGATACGGCTCCGACATTGTACCCGCCCACTTAACGCTGTTGACCTGATGAGTGTACCAGTATTTAAAGATGCTTACAAGTTCACGTGGTAGGTTAATACCCTCAAGTTTAGCCCACAGAATGTCGTATGACACCAGGTCAAACGCCTTGGACAGGTCGAGGAAGCAGGCGTGCACTGGAGTCTTTCGATCTGTGTAATATCTGACGGTGTGCTTAAGACACAGTATTGCACTTTCGGTAGATAGTCGAGGTCTAAATCCAAACTGATTATCGTGCAGATTCAGGTACTTGTCTAACTGTGTATTAAGCAAACCGTCAAAAACTTTTGCAATGATCGCTGCAAGAGAAATCGGCCTGTAGTTACTTTTGTCGGCAACATCTCCCGTTTTATTTTTCACTACAGGGACTACTACGGTTTTCATGAAATCAGATGGTAGGTATGAATGGCTCACACACAGTGTGTAAAACATTGCTAAGACTCCATTAATATGCGGGCCAGCGTGAACTAGGTGCTCGATGCTGAGGCCATCGTGGCCAGGGGACTTGCCCTTAGATATAGCTTTTATAGCTTGAGCGACATCTTTGGCAACGAAGCCAGTTCCCACATCTCCGACGGGCACCTCAACATCGAGCACCGTCCCCGCCAATCCCCGTGGGGACAGTACACGAAAATGGTCCCTGAAAATATCAGCAACATCTTTAGGGTCTTTACATAGTTTGTTTTTTTTTTTTTTGAAAAACATTGTCCCTCACTAGGATTTCTCCTGTATCGAGGGTACAGTTTACAAACATACATGTCACGCACACACAACCAGACCCGAAACAACTATCTGTAGATCATACAAATATTTGTTCCGTGCGGGGATCGAACCCGCGGCACGTAGCGCAGAAAGCTAATCACTTAGCCACTGCGCCAACCGTAAAATAAAGTCGTTCTCCGCGTCTGTCTGTCTTTCTGTCTGTCTGTATATCCGCTAACTCCTCCTAAACCACGCAACAGGTTTTAATGCAGTGTACACCATCATTTTAAGCATTTCTTCCGGAAGGTTTGTATGTATAATACTTTCATATTGAATGTAAGGATAGTAGAGAAATTGCATCCGTGCAAAGCCGGGGATGGGTCGCTAGTCTATTAAATGAGACTTATTAACGGTACCTATCAGCGATTGTGGGTGTATCAGTATACATCAGTTTAACCTCCCGAAGAATACAGACACACTTAGTTTTAGGGTTCTTAACACTCTGGTATTTGAGAGTTTCAACGGGCTTGATTGGTAATGAGTTATTATTTAGCAAGCCATATCACAGACTCGCTAACAGTCACCGCGCTATTAAGAAAAAAAGAAAGAAAAATAATTTGTTTGTTTGCAAATTTAAGGCTCCACATGCAATAATAAAATATAAAAACATAAAAATAATCACTTAGAAATACAAGGTGACTGTTCCATATAAATAATATAATATTACTCGACTAAATGTATGGAACAGCAGATTTCTTTTCTCGATTTCAGGGTTGGCTTGGTACTATAGTAAAAGATGTTCATAATGATGAGTAGGTACTGTAATATATATATTTTTGATGGCTAGTGTTTAACGTCATTTCTGGATAATGACCGACACGGCAAGTCCTGTTAAAGTTCGTGTGATCTATTAAACTATTTTCTACAAGCGCAGAGTTATATTGTATCATTCAGACTCTCCCTAATTAAACGATGTGAGCAGTGCGCATCGAGTCAACTTAGTTTGTTTAAATGTTGTGATTTGGGGCTTACAGTTGTTATAAAATTTAAGTTTAAGTAACTATGTATGGTTTTCTTTTTCTATGTCTCTATTATTTTTCTCATGGTCTATGTCATGCACACCAGTTATTTGTATGATTGCTAGAATGTCTTTACAGTTATTATTTTTATTTGAATTGTAGTAGATAGTTATATTGTTGGTGTGCTTATTATAAATAAATAAATAAATACATGCGGAAGTGGTCCTTCGAGGCGGATACGAACCAGCGATCTATGGATACCGTCCTTCAATATTTCCCTCGTTCAACCAGTTAGTACCTCAGTACACGTCTACTTAGCACTTCTAAGAATATCAAACGTTACAAAAATTATGTAAAATATTCTAAAGCTACCCTTCTGTTTGATTGACCCGTGAGCTTAAAAGCCGACGCTCTCAGTTTAATTAAAATCGTGTAAAATAACGAAGAAAGATTAATTGGAGCTTCCCATGTCAAAGATACAGGCGGTGATTAAAATATAATGACGCGTTTTGGTTTCAGTGCTCGATCGACTGGTCTTGAAAGATTATACCTATTATGAACGGTTTAGTGAAGGATTATTTTTAACCCACGACAAAAAAGAAGGATGAAAGTTTGTAAAATAAAAATAAATAAATAAGATAAATAAATCTATGTATCTGGCTGTGGCATCGTAGCTCTAAAACAGATGAACCGATTTCAATGGAGTTTTTTTATTTGAAAGCTAGTTTAATCACGTGTCATCTGATTCATGATTAAACTAGCTTATTTTGTTTTAAAGTGTATCTCAATACTGCGGTTGCATTTAGGAACAGAGGCTGAATAACCCCACAAATATTGCGCACTACATAAAAAATTATCCTGTATAAAAAAAAACAATTTCAGCTTTTTCCGTGACATTCATAAAATCTTCAGTGGAAATAACCAGAGAGAGTCAAACAAGAGAATCACGTGGACGAAGCCACATTATTAAATCAATACAAATTATCAATGTGAGCGAGTACAATGCCTACCTACCTCTTATATAAGTTGCAACAAAAGCCGTACATGTTACTGCCAGATCCTCAACAAGTCGCGCAACTCAGGGCTGTGTGACCTTCACCTACTGCGACCAGTAATAGATTGTTGCCACACGACTGTGTTTATTGAACAAGTTTGCATGCTAAGCCAAGGCATCGATCTTTCAACTAATCCCTAACTACAAAGGCTTCTTCACTCGACAACGAAGAAATTTAATTAACCGATACGAACTAGCTGTTTTTATTACATCGGAACACAATACTGCGCTTTGAAACTAAGATCATGGACTTACGTCCAAAAAAAGAGTCGAAAGAGCGGCCCAGCTTACATTGAGGCCTCATTAATGCGTTGCGTTGTCACAACGGATCAGCGCATTGTGTGCCACACCTCCGTTGCGACGACGCACGACGTTGCAAGGCAAGAGGGCGACGTACGACGTCACAACGCAAGAGTTTACGCCTCTAGCAGTGGAACATTGTCCGTCGTCGCACCGGAGCTCCGACAGCATGGCGCATCACCCTCCCCCCTCTTCGTTTCTCGTCCGTCGATTCGTTGAAACGTCGCACGCGATGACGCAACGCGTAATGTGGCATGACGTTAAAAAATATATGTAAAACGACGCAGCGTTGACGCTGCGACGAAGTAACGCAACACAACGCACTAATGAGGCCTCGCACTTAAACCGGACTGTATCGGACACATATGACAGATGAGCTCTAGGCCAAAAGAATCACTCAGTAAAGTTTTAATGGCTCGCGACAGACCTATTTGGAGATATCGGGTCGAGCTTGACTCCTCCTGAGACTAGCAAAAACCAGAGATGAGTGGAAAGAGACAGGAATGCTTTTGGTATCCGGGACCGGGATCAGACGCAAACGCAATGTGTCCTTGCTACGCGGAGTGCGTGCCAGCACCAACAGTCTCTTGAATGTAATTGCTAACTAACTGGATTGTCCGACCCTTTGATATTTGAGTCGGCTACATACACCTAATAATAAAATTACTAACTAAATTGTAGGTATATGGAATTTATTCCGTATTCAATTTTTTTTATTGTTATTAACACATAAAATACTTTTTATCCGGGTACATGAAGTAGTTTTTTTTTTAAATAAACTTAGCACCCCTCGTGTATTTCTCCTGTATCGAGGTTACAGTTTACATAAATACCCACCCAGACCCGAAACAACTATCTGTTGACCATACAAATGTTTGTTCCGTGCGGGTATCGATCCCGCGGCACGTAGCACAAAAAGCTAATCCCTTAGCCGCTGCGCCAACGTGCCGTGTTCCCGAGGATGTAAGTGTAACTGCAGGCATCAGCTAGTTATGTCATACTGCCTATCCTCTATATCTTATAATAAGTATGTCTTCCATTAATAATTCTCTAATTACTATTTACGACACCTACGGAAAATGAGGGCTTTATTCGCAGGAAACCACAAGTCAATTAGTCGGTTTCGGAAGAGAAACAAGATTTATTTAATACGTATTAAATTACCTATTAAGGGTATTAGACCCAAAATAGAAGAACACAAAATTGATATAATTACATAGTACACACGGCTACATATTATATCCACTCCGTTTAAATTATGATCGTAATAAATCTTTAAATTTAGCTAACTCAGTAAACGAATAAATTAGATTTATTGCTGTAAATGACTTGATAAGTATTATATTTCTACGATTTTATTATAAGTATAGATTGTTGGATAGCCTAGCGCTTGACCGCTAGCCTTCCATGCAGGAGGGTCTGAGTTCAAACCCGGCTCTCACCTCTGACTTTTCAGATTCATGTGCGGATTAGAATTTGATTATCACTTGCAATAACGGTGAAGGAAAAACATCGAGAGGAAACCTGCACATCTGAGAGGGCTTCATAAAGTCCTCGATGATGTGTGTAGTCCGCCAACCCACACTAGGCCAGCGTGGTGGACTAAGGCCTAACCCTTGTCATTCCGAGAGGAGGCCCGTGCCCAGCAGTGAGACAGTAATGGGCTGGATTAATTTATTTATTGTTGGTGAAACTAATTCTATTGAAATGGAAAGTAATCCACTCTGTTATTCTCTTACCACATTTGATTCATTCTGTTATTAAATTTTACATATCCATTATAAGATGACCTCGCATTGTATAGGCTTTCCGTACAATGAGAGGTCAGCTTATACTGAAAAAGAATAGCTTGATTACCCACGTGTGTGTACTACGCTTATAAATTCCCGGCGGGTTCGGCAGAGGTCAACTGTTCACCCACATTTGCCATTATTTAATCAGGAATCGAACTCCTCACGCTCGGCAGACCAATGACCTCATTGGTCTAGTGATCTCAATCTCGTCACAAAATATTTAATGATATTGGCCAACATGCTGTTTCCTACTGTAAAATGAAATTTGAAATATTACTCATCAGCGTACAGCGATATCATTGGAAACAGTGCCCGTTCACACGAGCTACTTTTAGCATCGGTGACTAGCGATTTTGAGATAGTATCGATCGCGGTTGCTAAATCGCGCGATTTGGCGACTGCATCGATGCTGCATCGCGATTTGGCGACTCACTGAGTCCGATCGCGGTTGCTAAAAGTATCGCGAGTGAACGGGGTAGCGATCGACCGCTGCATCTAGCTTCCGAAAAGCGACTGAATCGCTAGTCGCCGATGCTAAAAGTAGCTCGTGTGAACGGGCCCTTACTGTATCATAATTGAAATTTCAACATTCGGATTTTGGAGTGACCTTGGAATTGTTCGTCGAATTACCCTTATGGGTCTAATTATAACGGGTGTAAATATATCCTTATCGAAGCTGAAAGCTAGGTATTTTTAACCCCCGACAAAAAAGAGGGGTGTTATAAGTTTGTAGTGTGTATTTGAGGCATCGTAGCTCCAAAACGGATGAACCGATTTCAATGTATTTTTATTAAAAGCTAGTTTAATCGGGAATCATCTTAGCTATGTTTCATGAAAATCTGTTCAGCCGTTCAAAAGTTACAGCTCTTTTTCTAGTTGGAGTCGGGGTTTTTTTTCCATTATATTATTGTACCAAGGAACTGATTTTCGAAATACTGAAGGTCAAAATCACAATTATTTTACGTTATTTCCATGTATATCATTCCTTCAGCGAGGTTAAGCAGCGCGAGGTTAATTCTTTGGATGGGTGACTGTTTCTTTATAAATACACGAATTGCAATAGTACATACTTGTAGAAATGAGACATAAGTATTGCTGTTTCATTTTCTTATCTCACTCGGTACTACAAAGTTTTGACGCCTGGGAATTGTTGTCTCAAATAAAACATAATATTTTGACGTATATAGAAATACGCGAAGTATAAAAATGTATATATATATTATATTTCTGTGAAAATGTGTTTCTGTTAGTTTATTAGTAGTTTGACGTGTGGCTTGAAATTCCCAGGATGAGAAAAAAAGTAATTGGATTTTCCAATTGGAAAAATAGTCCCCACACAAGTTGATGTCGCGAATAAAGTCTGGTGCCTAGTTAATGCTATGGCTTACTTTAAACATGGCTATCTAAGTTATACTCGGAAACAATAAATCCGGGTCAATAATAGAACTTAATATCTCGGAAACTAAGAATGTTAGCTTATTCAAATAAAAAATATTTTATAGACTATTTAATACTACTCAAATAAAATTAAAAAAAACTTCTTAGTTATTACTTGTTTAACTTATTAAAAACAAATTAATTAAAAATGCGTAAATATTCTATCATTCTTATTATTTAGATGAAGGTTTATTTATTATTTTGGTGACCCGGATTTATTGCTTCCGAGTATATTATGTTGTTACCTGAAAATAACAATAAAATGTAGAAGAAACATAACTTTTTTGTTGATTAATAGATGTTCTTTCTACTGTGTAAGTTATTAATTATGTATAAAAATACTGACTTTTTTAAATTTTCTGGTAGAAGTATTATTGCCATATCAACATTTCTCTTTTCTTAGTACTTCGAAAAAAACAAAGCACATTTTTTTTTATTTTTTTTTATAGCATTATTTAATTGAAATTAGCTGTGCGCAAAAACGATTCTCGATTTCGCGCACGTTAACGTTATCGCGATTGTAGTGTATAAGTCATGGTAGAACTACTGGGTATTGCAGACAAACTTAATACTTAAATATCGACATCATATAAACTACTCGAAAACATCAAAGCACAAGATAATTTAAATAAATATAAGAAAGTGCTCTCGGATTTTTTTATTAAAAAAAGCATACTACTCTATTTAGAAATATTTTAATGGTAAAATGAATATGTAGTATTTTTATCTATGAGTTTGCAAGTTTGCAACATACCAAGTATCTATTAATTTATAAAATAATAACTATTAAAAAAAACTTTAATTATTACCAAATATTTGTATACTTACTTACAAGGTGTACTTACTGGTACTTAAATACTTTAAATCCACCAAGTTTATAACTTTTACTTAAGTTTTTACAAATAAATTATTTTGATTTCACTCTAATCGTCACGAAAAGTATAATTCACACACCATATCGTGTTATGTCATAGTTTTATAATTCAAGACATTCCGAGCCGTTGCATTCGAGTATGGCGAACTACCAAGGTGGAAGCTAGGCATGTCAGCCGATCAATATTTCTTGATGCATTGCCCTACAAAGACCAGCTGGTCTAACTAACGCTAAACGGCTTACGGCTTCGAGACTTCCCACGGTTCCGTTGCAAGCTAAAGTTCAGCTGCAAAAATCGATCAATCTTAAGAATCGAGCAATCTTAGTGTCTTGCGAATCGAAAGATGTTTAAAGTTTACGTAGTCGTTTTGGTACGTAGTAATTTGTTTGTTTGTATGTAGGTTCAAAAAAATATTTCACCAATAGCTTCTCTATCCCTGATTTATAGACTATATTACTTTAATTTTGATAAAATGAAACGGGAGTTAGAAATATATAAAATTCAAAATAACTAAGCATGCAAATGTTCTGAATAAAACAAGTAAAAGAGGTTTACTAAAAGCGATCTTGTGGACAATCCACATGATGCATCTTGTAATCGCATCCTTCTTATAATAGCATCCAGCGCAACACTCGGGTTCCTAGTTGAGTGTTTTGGTACATTTTTGGAAGACAAGGCGGACTTAGGCTGAGATCATATGTACTTTGACTTTGCTCAGACTTTACTAAGCTTATTTAAATGCTTATCTTATATTTTGGTTTGGAATTTATAGTCATAAAACGCTGAAATTGTGATGAGCATACGCTAAGTCTAACGAAGTCAATGAACAAAGTATAAAAGTCAATAAAGAAAGTAAAGAAAGTAGTTTCCAAAGAAAAGTCTGAGGAAAGTCTAGTAGGCTTTCCAGACAAATAATTGCCACGAATACAAGTACTTACCATGATTATCTTCAACAATCCACTTGTCTGTACCTCCCATAACCCTCATTAGTATGTCTAGAACTCGATGAAAATCGATACTTATTTCTTATGTCAATATAAAAATCGCAATATGGATGTTCGCCAAGTCGTCATGTTTCTTCATGGCGGAACTGAGGCTTGCCAGCGCCGATTATGGTGACAAACGAAGGAATATTGCTCTTGACTTGGAAGAATATGTAATGTTGGACAAAATAATGATCGTCGATAACAATCATAACTGTTATGACTTGAAGACTGATATAAATATTTATGAAATATTCTTTGGGAGGCATGAGAATGACGTATGTTGTTGAATCAAAAGGTTGTAAGTACTTGTGGAGCTGGTTACTGGGAAAGATCTTAGAATCCCAGGATCTTTTTCATCTGCGACGCATGAGTAATTATTGCATGGCAAATTATTAATATCCTGTTCTTAAGTAAATGTAAATAATAATGTTATAGATATTTACTAAATACCTGCCTGTTGTCTGGTACTATGAGTTTGCCATGCTCGTTTAAATGTCTCGCTGATGGTGGCGTTGTGTGTCGGATCGTTGAGTCCCTTCATTATAGTTGAGCTTAGATATGAATAGAATAGAATAGAAGATTTTTATTTGTCTTTCAAATTACATAGGTAGCAAAGAGATACATCATATAAGAAGGTAAAAGACAAAAAGGTCTTGGACTCAGCATAATAGCTGGCAGCGCGAGGCATGCACAACTGCTGATATTCTGTCCAAGCCAGCTGATGATATGCTGACGCATGAGTCATGTTCGTAAACAGGTGCCGACTTCCGGGACTGTTCAGCTTGTTACTGCCATGGCAATCTTATTCAGAGGCAAATCATTATTATCCTATTCTTAATTTTTAGCTCTCTTACCACAACATTGTACTGATCAAGATTGTAATCTCTTATTTTAAAAGAGTTTCCATGGAGTTTCTTGCCGGGTCTTCTCCATAGGACCTACTATTAACGTACTATTAAAACGCGCGATTCTGCTGCTTTATCGATTGTGGATGGGCCCTTAATCGAGCGATGTTATATTTTATTAAATATAGCAAGAAACAGGAAAGTACTTAATTCAGTATACAATTAATTTTAAAATTTTCAATGGACAGCTGACGGTTTATTATAATCCTATAAGAAGTCCTACCATTTGTCTACTTTGCAATTTGTAAACAATACTCTGCCATCTCTGAAGTGCTCGATGTTGTTTTACGTTATTAAAAGCTTTTTTTATTTATTTTTAATTGCTATCTTTGTTTGTTTAGGTCAAATCTTGCAACTGAATTTTAAACCATTTTGCTGAAATTTTGCATTCACCTTTAGTTTTGGTGACTATGCAATACTTAATATTATAATATTTTCAAAATGGCCGCCACCACAAGATGGCGGATGGTGTATATTTTGCCAACCCTGTTAATATATGGGTATTCAATTCAATTTATTCCTAACAATTTAATATTGTGTTGAAAATACATGCTCGAATTACATTTCAAAAGGGTATCAAATCAAAGAACTTGAAGAGTGAGAAACAAAGTCAAAGTCAAAGGTAGTATTTCAACTGGGCCTTTTAAAACATCGTGATTAGTGTAAAAGCTTGTTTTTAAAAATGATTTTTACAAAAAAAAAAATTAAACGCTTATCTAACTATACAATAGCTGATGACGGGGCTCCCCCTGTAGAGGGCCGAAGCCTGCCGGGGTCGCGGGACTTATCTCATTACCGTGACCCCGGAACGTAAAGGGCTATTGAAGGAACACCGTGGATTTTAGTCAGTACAAGTCTGACAGTCCCTCCCGCCCTGCCCGGGGTGGGAGGACTCATTTGATGATTTTACCACGCTAAAAAAAAAAAAAAAAAAAACTATACAATAGCTGTAAAGACGCCAATATCGATGTTGGGAAATAGCGGCGGTGCAATAATGCGCTAAGTGACAAGGTTTCAGCGCTCGTCGATGCTCCAAGAAATTTTACCAGCGAATAAGGAGCCAATACATCTTAAATTTTTCTTCCATATTTGCATTTGAATTTTAAAATATAAGATCGGAAGCGCTGCTAGATTGATAGTAGGAAAGAAAGTACGATGGAGAATTTAATTTCATAGAGCAGTTATGGAAGGCATGGCTTTTTAAATATAACTTTATCTATATATTAATAAGCGAAGTAAAAACTTTGTACCCCTTTTTAAGAATATTGCGCGCACCGAGGAGTGTGATTTGGCATAGTCAAAGTTTATATGGAGAAGGAGTGCAGAAAGCTAAAATTTGTATATGATAATTGGTCCACTAGTATTGATTATTACGTTAAATATTAATATAACGTTGCCGTTAGGAAACTTTGTGACAGATGGATACCCCACAATTTGACAAGGCCGCGGAAGAGATCCCCAAAGAGGAGTGGGTTCATTGCTTCTCTCAGTGGTTCCATGGGATGCATGATTGTCAAGGGGATCTATTTTATAATACAATGAAAGGTTAATTGGTTGTATTCGCGAAAGAACAAAAGAAAACTATAGGTTGAAATTAGAAAAGGTTACTTAGTTTTACAATATTTAATAGTTTAGGCACGATTTGGATGATGACGTTCTGTCGTGTCAGCGCTGGATGCGCACGATCTCGCGTGATATTGGGCTACAGTGATTGGCTGTTGATTATGACGACATATTAGGCACCGCTCATTGGTCAATGAATGTGACGGATGATTGGTTTAGCAGTGGCGTAAACAAGTGCATATTTCGTTCCTTTTTTGATAATCTAAAAAAAAACATTGTTACACTCGTAACTTCACGTCCACCTTTAAATTTTGCTGCAGCATATTAGTATTCTTGGCATTTTTACCCACTGCCGAGTGCTGTTCGTGCCTGGCAGACAATCGAATAGGCTTGCCCAGAAGGTACGCAACGTGCCAGCAATTTTGGAACACATGTACGTACTTACACAATACACAGCCTTAGTTTTGCTCAAGATATTTCCTGTTTCTTATTTTTTTAAACTTTGCTCCTCTTTAGGTTTCTTTCTAGGTCATATCTACAGTATCTTGTTCAGTTTCATGTTATTTATTCAGAAAACACAGTTGTTTCTGTGATTAAAGTAATTTAATTCTTCCGTTAATAGTTAATTACAAAAGAACTGGAATTAGAATTTAAAATAATAGATTACAATCTTGATTAGGAAACACGAGCATGACGCATGCGTCAGCATCGCTACACTCAACCACAATGAAGGGAGCTCAAAGTAGATACTTAAAAAATCTTAGCTTGACTTAACTAAGTCTAGATGCCACTTAAAGAGGTACACCAGGTAAACTCTTCAGCAAAAGTAAACTCCTCCATATTAAATAAGTACCTAGGTATCGTCAAAGTAAAATATTTCGCTTGACCTGGGGCGTTTGAGGGCCCTCCGACCGCGTGGGCGGACGTCCTCGAATCAGTGTTCAGAATCGAACGTGTAGAGACAGAATGTAATTTATTTTCATTTCAGAGTAACTTTTAAATCTTACCAAACGTATTGAGGAAAATATTTTAAGATTTACCTAATTTATATTTTAAGATTTACCAAAATTATATTTTAAGATTTACCTAATCTATATTTCTCATTTTTAACTCCCGACAAAAAGAGGGGCGTTTAAGTTTGTAGTGTGTTATTGTGTATCTATGTATCTGTGTGTCTGTGTATCTGTGTGTGTGCGTGTGTAAGTTCAGGCTCGTGCTTGTATAGATACTTGATTAGTATTATAGTTCAAATAATCTTACCACAAACTAATGATGAATGATTTAAGGAAATGCAGCCAACAGAAGCAGGATAGTCTTGGGACTAGAGGTTGGGATTGGTCCCAACCCCAACCTCTTTCTTAGTGTACCTACTTGCGTGAAGAATTTTACTGGACGGACAGCCCCTTTTTAAAGCATTGGACATCTTCCTTATTAAGTATAAACCTATTTATTTTTTATTGAATGCATGTTTTCATTAATTTTTTAAATTACTCGATTTAATTTTAAAGATAATTTAGTGAATATAAATCATAATAATGTCTAACATAGTCTACGAATTACTAACATAATATTGAGGACTGTATTATAATAGTCTGATTTTAAATGAATAATAAACAAATGCAAAAATAGACATGAAGAGAGCAACATTAAATTCGACGCAATGATAACTTTGTCAAAAGAAAAAACAATTGAAACAATTACAAAGAAAATGAAACACCCTTTATTAACAAAATTGGCGAAACCTCTGAATTTCTTTTGATCCCGAAGAGCAGACATAATAACTGTTTATTTTAGCCAATTTATGTTTACAAACAACTCGGCCATAATATTGTTCCATCATTCACCTCTAAACAAAATTATGAATGGCCATTGTGAAAAAAAAAAGTACAACAATACGTTGATTTGGAAGGGTGAAATAACGTAAAATTTCTTTCAAAGTTCATACAAATGAAAAAAACATACTTTGTCGGATACGGTCTTATGGAGAAATGCGGTATGATCATCCATTCCTCCATTCCTCCATTGATAATGAAGGAACTCTTGACCAGTAGATAAAATGTTAACTAGCTTGGCAGTGGCACAGACTTCAGAAGTTCTAAAGATTTTTAAGAACATCATTTTATACTTTTTATTTTGTTGAAGTCGGTTTTTACTTTTGATTCTTTTAATAAATACGCTGTACCTATTTACCAACGTTAGTTACGTGGTATGGGATTATCAACGACGATTATTTCCTATCATCTTCTATTCCGAAATATCATAGCTGCTTATAATCCGGGGTAGGATATGAAAGTCAACAAAGGAAGAGGGATCCCTCAAGGTCAGCCGTTGTATCGTCAAGGGAGATGTCTGCGGTGAATCTGATACGGCAACCTGTTACTAGTAAGTACATCGATCGAATTCTTAATCGACTTACATTATATTGTTGCAAACTCTTCGACATTTTTATATTATTTATTACTGGCTGTACACGCGACTTCGTCCGTGTAGAATTTAACAAAATAAATACTTTAAATAAAGTAAAAGTAGCCTAAGTTACTCCTTATAACATCAGCTATCTGCCAGTGAAAGTCTCGTCAAAAGCGGTTCCCCGTTTCGAAAATGAGCCGGAACAAACAGACTGACAATTTTTTTTAAAATTGTTTTATTTTGTTATGTGTGTACCGTATATAGAACATTCTTAAGCATTTAGTGAAAAACTGTTATTTTGACATTACAAACAGAAACATCATTAATTTGTATAGATGTTGAAAGTTTGAAAGAAAGAAAGAAATAAAAAGAATCCATTTTTCCAATACTGCAGGTAAATTATAAACAGCAGTCTTCCAAACTAAAAACATTGGCTACGCGCGCAACATGTGATACAACGATAGAAACGATCGGTCGATCAAAACGATCGGTCGATCAAAACGATCGGTCGATCAAAACGTCGTCAATTTTGATGGAGGTATTGAGTTTTATGAGGAATTTAAAGCTCTATAATATGTTTGTAAGATATGAACATTTAAATGTAAATAAAAACATATTTAATTATACTTATAGTATAAGTGCTGGGTAAGGCCGCCCATTGTACAATTTATGTTCGTGAAAGTGTTATAGTAGTACAATGTGTATATTTATTTTACTAGTACAATAAACAATAAATAAATAAAAATAATATTCAATGTCGTATGAATTTTCTTTATTATCTTTAGTATTTTCTAAACAAATTATGTTTTCCTTATAATATCGTTCAGTAATTCGTGTCTCCGCAAAAATATCGTCTGATATTATAATATTTCGTGACTAAACAGGTACGTGCGAGGTCACTATACGATTATTTTTCAGTCTTCGAACAAATCGGTTACGCATACTGAATTTTAATCGCAATAATATCGAAGAAAATCTCGTTTCGAAAACCTAAACCGGATAACACTCAAAACTTGAAATACTCTCGCGAAGAGCGCTCGGGATCCCGAGCTTGCACTGAGCTCCGATATATTCGCCTCTTACACACTAACAGATACAATTTCATTGATATATTTTCGAGAATACATATAGTGACCCATCTTTTTCACGGTTCAAACTTTTTATTTATTTATTTTCAAAAACATCTACCATTACAGGTCGGTAAACCTAATGCGACAGTGCTCTAAAATCTAGACATAACTTATGAAATAATAATAATCAATTAAATTACTAAATAACATTTACACAAACAAAATAAACGACTTAAGTACTATAAACTACTATAACAAATAACATATAAAAGAATCCTTGCGAATTCACTCAAGTTACAACTAAAAATATCAATTTTAATATTAATATTAACTTCCATAAACAATTTTTCCTTAGAAAAGCGAGCTAAATATTAAAAGTGATTGAAAAATATTGAAAAAATATGCTAAATAAAATACGTTTGCTTTGTAGTGTTGTTTTATTTTCTAGTAAGAAATTTTAAGGGGCCCATCCACACTAGATACTTTTAGCAGCATAATTGCGCGTTTTCGCGTTCGTTATAGACTTTTTGTAAGCAAAAGGCAGCCAACGAACGTGAAAACCCGCGATTCTGCTGTTAAAAGTATCAAGTGTGAACGAACGCAAACTTGTCGACAATACCAAGGTCTGGTTTACTATATAAAAAGATAGCTCTATGGAAAATATCATGAGTAAGTATTTTTTTCTAAGAAAAGAAAGTTTCAATAGTACGAATAATTAGGTTCTTAAGTTTCTGATTATACGCGGGAAAAACAATTAAATATAAGCTCTTTAAATTCGTTGTAGCCGATAAAATACTTATGAACGCCATTTCTAATCCGAATTTATGGGACGAAGTCCCAAAGATAAAATGAATAAAGCTACCAAATGGGATTAACCCAGAAATACAGATAAATGAGTGAATTTTCAATCTATCTATATACCTACATTATATATACTTAAAGAAGAAAAGAATGAAGAAAGAATTAAAAATAGGGAATTTCCAATCTATCTATATATATTTTAATTAATATATATACATATATAATCTTTATCTATCTATCTTCAATCTTTACATTTAAAAAGACTTGTCCTGACTGAAAGACTGACTGACTGACTGATCAATCAAAGCACAGTCTAAACTGATGGGATTAGAAACTTGAAATTTTGACATTATATTCCTTTTATGACGTAGGCACCCACTAAGGAGGCATTTTTGGATATTCTATCTCTAAGGAGATAAAATAGAGGATAACAGTTTGTATGAAAATCTGTCATTTTAAAAGTTAGAACCCAGAACCATAAAAATTGGGATATGGCGTTTCGGTTAGAAATAAAGAAACACGTATACCAAGATTTTCGAAAATTCTACCCCTGAGAGGACAAAATAGGGAGTGAATCTTGTAAAATGTGAGCATTATGTAAGCAATAATGTTATAGATATTTACTAAATACCTGCCTGTTGTCTCGTACTATGAGTCTGTCATGAATGCTCACTAAAATGTCTCGCTGATGGTGGCGTTGTGTGTCCGGTCGTTGAGTTCCCTTCATTGTGGTCGAGCTTGGCGATGCTGACACATGCGTCATGCTCGTGAACGGGTGCCGTCTGTCGGAACTGGTCAGCTTGTAACTGCCATGGCAATCTTATTCAGAGGCAAATCATTATTATCCTAGTCTTATTTTTATTCACATTAAATTACTTACATTATTCTCGCAGCCACAACAGTGGCTATCAAGATTGTAATCTATTATTTTAAAAGAGTTTCCATGGAGTTTCTTGCCGGTTTTTCTCCATAGGATCTACTATTTGGAACCTTGCACCTAGAATCTCGACATTTCATAAGTGCCTGTATGTGGTTTACATGAAATAAAGATCTATTCTATTCTATTCTAAAAAAGTGTGTATGAAAATCCGTCATGGTTTCATTAAATCCGTAATATCGACTTTAGCACGAGCATAGCCGCGAGAAACAGCTAGTTTTATAATTTTTTAAAATCTGAGCGGAACGTCTCTAGCGATTTTTTAAATTGTATCTCAAGGCACTGGAGCGGTGCCCTAAGGTCTCGGTAGTGTTGGCTCCGTGCCAGCGCTTAGGGTTCCACTGAGAAAAATACGCCACCATCGGAAAGAAAGTACATTAAATATACGTGTTTTAATGGAGGTTGTTGAATTATTATTTCATTCTGCCGGTTTTGCGGGTTCCGCAGCGCGTCAATACGGTTTCTGTTATAGCTAAATACTGTTACGTCACAGTAAGTTGGCGTTATTCGGCTTAATGGTCCTCAAGAAAACATAATCGTTTGTGTGACGTAATCTTCAGATTTTTGGGGAGTGGAGAAAGATGACGTAACAAGAACAATTGTTTTAGACACGACTGATGTTTCTTGAAGAGCTTTTGTGTTTCTTTATCAAATTGATCTTTACGCCTTGTTTACGATGATCCTAAGTAAATATTATCTACATTTTTCCCCAGACCTTTAGGTTTCTAAAAAGTCCTAATCTATAAATTGCGACCTAGACTAAAAACATACAGGAAAAAATAAAAAACACTTTTATTTGAATAGGTATTATATCCCGTAACTCAAAATTGGTTAAGTCTAGTGTACCAACCTACTATGGAACCGTGCAACTAGAATCACGAAGTTTTGAAAGCGCCTGTAAAAGCCCAGTTGAAATAAAAAACTTTGACTTTGACTTTGTAAAAATATCGATTTTTTTTTATTCCTTTTGCGTTTCTGTAAGGAATCAACTACAAACTTTAGTACGCCGTAGCGCCCATCAGTGTATTGAGATAAAATCCGGAGGCTATGTGAAGAAAGTGTCGAAATAATAAGAGATACTAAAACAACATAATTAAAGCTATGTAAACACTATGATCAAGTTGTGACAGTAACTTATAGTAAAGACTAAATAACAGTAAAGCTGCCAAAAAGCTTCAAACGCTTGCAACTTGCCATTTAACCAAGTAACAAGGTATTTTTTTTTTTAAATCCCTCTTATTTTTCCTTCCGATTAGGTTCTTTGCGGGTCTCCAGACAACGTTTGTCGGCACACCTCGTCTTATTGGCTCATGTTTTCATTAGAAATCGCTATTGATCTTCGCTTGCGAAGTCACCAAAGTGTGAATCCGTTTAAACATTCCCATTCTACGTATACTTGGAGTTTTTACACTGATGTTAGAATTCGGTGTGTAATTTCTTCGAGTACGTGACGTCGGTGATTGAAATTGTATTATTTTGGTGCAGTTAATAATGATAGCAGATTAACTCGATGATTCTGTCCGTGTCCGATGAGAACAATTCTGGTTTAAAAATGATGGTAAATAATCACCATATCAAGAAGAAGATATTTATAAAGAGAAAGACAAAGAAAAAATATATTAATCAACTGAAAGAATAAGCAAATGTAGGAACATATTAAAGAATTAAAATATTTAGCATTGTGTAAAACTAGATAGAAAATGCTACACCGATAAGTGCCTAGTACGATGGATGGAATCACCATATTATCGCTGAAGCAAATAGATAAGATAGGGCATAAATATATGTAGGTATTTGAACATTCAAAGTCAAAGTCAAAATCAAGGTCAAAGTCAAAGATTTTTATTTCAACTGGGCTACATTCACAAAGGAAACTACTTATTTCTACCTACACCAAATCTCTGCTACTTAATATAAACCTACTTAAATAACTATAACTATACCTACATAATATATGCCTTCGGGTTGTTTATCTGAGTATATCTACATGCAATACAATTTATACAATCGATCCGAACAACAGATTAAAAAATAATTGATCTTCGTGTCTAGATCATTTGACAACCAGATGCACAAATCCCTATAGTTTAAATTTCTCTTCATTTAATTGTCAATGTAGCTTCAATAATTGAACAGTCAGTTATATCAAACCATTTCTTCTATTAAAATAGACAAGTAAATAAAAGACGGTAAGCGAAACGGATTATTGCCCCGCTTCTAGGGTTAAAACACTGCATTATTGCTTTTTCAAAGCCAACCTGTTGTTTGCGCTTAGCTTTTTGTATTAAGAATATTCTTTTGATATTCGGATCTGCTTTTATTTCATAAGCTGAAAGTTATTGAAATGTGCATCCCAATTCGTTGCTGCTTTGATATACAAGTGCAAAGAAGTCATTCGAATTTGGGTCTTATTCTATGTATTCAGAGAAACTTAAGTATACAACAAATGCTAGGCGTTACTAAAAGAGAGCGGCTAAGAGCAGATGAAATACGATCCATAACCAAAGTAGAAGATATAATAAGGAAAGTAAGACAGTTGAAATGGAGATGGACAGGACACATGACGAGAGATAGTAAGAAAAAATGGACAGAAATTATAACAGAGTGGCAACCACGCGATGGTAAAAGGAAAAGAGGAAAACAAGCTAAGAGATGGATAGATGACATCAGGAAAACTGGAGGCGCTACCTGGTCTAGAAAAGCTAGAAATAGAAATGAGTGGAAACAGCTGGAAGAGGCCTATGTGTCACAGGACACGCTGATTACTAAACCGGAAAACCAGATGCATTAGATTTAAGTTAATTTTTTATATTCTTTATTATACTTGTGTTTAGTTTCTCAGCAATAAAGGCTTAATAATAAAAGTATACAACGTGTATTAGAAATGCGTGGTCATGTGGGTTCAAAGCGTTATGAATACCTCTCGATAAGACTAAATAGCAGATATGACTAGCCCATAGTTTTGGGTTGGGTTAGTATTGAAGTTTTGTATAGGATAGCTGATTATTTTTTCGCGATTACGATGTTG
Source organism: Allophyes oxyacanthae (assembly GCA_932294325.1). NCBI lineage: Eukaryota > Metazoa > Arthropoda > Insecta > Lepidoptera > Noctuidae > Allophyes > Allophyes oxyacanthae. The sequence continues at coordinate 1,276,899 of OW028609.1, forward strand.
GTATCATAGAGTAGTTTGTTCAGTTGGATGGCCTGATCTACACACTTTAATATGACTACGCATTTCTGATACATTTATGCTTATTTTTTTCCTTTTGCCCTATTATAATATTTTTGCCAATCGCATCAAGTCTATACTATTCTAGAACTAGTGTAAAGCCGCAATACGATTTTCTGCAACGGTTCAGGTTAGGTTCAGGTTAGGTTAGGTTCAGGTTATAGCTGCTAACCTCAAAAGCGCTCATAGTACAAGCACAACCTGTCGCGGCAAAAAACCGTCAGTGTGTGTTCGCTCGTATTGATTTCTTTGAATCATAAAATCATGCGGGTAAAAACCGCCGGCGGTTTACCGTAGTGCGGCCTCAGGCTTAAAAATACGGCAATCTTAGTTAGGGTCGCTAAATGCATAGCTCACCTAAAGCCTTGTACTCTTATACACTGAGGCATCATTAGAGGTTTGCGTTACGTCGCGTCGTCGCAGCGTCAATGCTGCGTCGTTTTACGTATATTTTTTAGTGACATGCCACTTTACGCGTTGTGTCGTCGTACGCGACGTTTCAACGGATCGACGGACGAGAGATGAAACAGGGGAAGGTGATGTGCTGCGCTGTCCGATGCGACAACGGACAGTGTTCCATTGCTAGAGGGGCAAACTAGACGTGCGTATACTATATTTTATAACACGGTCAATATTAGAACACGTTTGTTCCGATCCATTGTCGAATGAAGACTGAAATCCATACTGAGACGCTGCGCTGCGATGGCGTGCGTCGCCTTCTTGCTTTGCGACGTCGTGCGTCGTCGCAACACAGGTGTGGCATACAATGCGTTGATCCGTTACGAGGACGCAACGCATTAATGAGGCCTAAAATTACGCTCATTTCTTACTCTAACTACGGCAATTCAAAATAAGGCCGTGCATGTACAAATCGTTAAGATTTAACGGTTCATTTGCTATTCATCATCCGCGTCCATTATATTCTTGCTCCGAGACCATTCAGTCGGTGAAGTTTTAAAACTGCGACAGAATGGACGGTAATGCCTCGGTAATGTCGTTCTCCATTCAGAAGTTAATTTCAAAACTGTTGATGATTTATTTGTTGCGGGTTTTAATTGGAGTGTTTACTTGTATTGAAGTTGTCAGTTGCTTTGATGTGATGGCACTTTAGTTTACTTATTTAAAAAATATTAACTAAATGTAGATTGTGCAGGAAACGGAAATTTTTAAAAGTGCGATCAAATGTCTAATTCAAGTAATTTTGTGACGCGCCGATCATACTTCAGTGACGCTGAAACTTGACGCGAGCGTCACTGAAGCTAAGAGAATACCAAATGTGTTGTTTTGATCAAAATTTTACTGCAACTGCGCGGAAACTGACTTCTTTAGTTACGTGAATTACCCTCAGTTTTGCTCGATATTATTAAGTAATTAGCCTACAGTTTTGCTCGTTATTATTAAAGAGGACTGACATGAGAGAAGAGAATGAGAACTCTCTGTCAAAACCAAAGTAGAAGCTCAGTATTATTATTTTTTTCAATTCATACTTTGCTTTATTATTAGTACACGACACAAATAAGAAGTCGCATCGGCAAACTTCGTTCGCGCAGACATGAACACACCGCTGACAACACCCGAAGCTAAATCAATTTATAATCAACCTTATATCCTGGTGTAAAAATTCACTATCGTGCCTTCTATTTCTATTTCGCTCACTGACTGAACGGGACATCGATGGAGCAGCGACGATGCTTTCTGATTGGTTGATCAATTTCCCGTGTATTTAATTGTGTCAACTGCGCAGGTACATCGGTGAGCAATATACTCGTAAGTTGTGTCGTACTACTGTAGGGGAGAGTGTGTATGAAAGAGCCAGGCTTTGAAAGAGCCGATGCAATTTTCTCCACTTGCCAAAATCAATTCAAATTTAATTTTACTCTTCATATGACAACACTGAATAGCTGTGACCCACAGACATTCAGTGTTGTCATATAAAGAGTACTACTACTGTATATAATTTTTTTTAATTATCAATTTTTTTTAAGGCCGTGCCTTTGTCGTCCTTATTAATAATCTTTATTAAGGAACCAATGAAGAAATCGCGAAATAAAAAGAACCGCTGTTCTACACAATTATTTCAAAATTACTCGACTAAATGTTTGGAACAGTAGATTTTTTTCGCGACTTCAGCGCTTGTACTTGTAAGAATTTTGATCATTGATATATCTTGAAATTAAAAGTTCAATAAAAAACTTCATTGTGTTGTTTATAAGGTCGACCATGATACAATTTATGTTCGTGCAAGTCTTATTGTGTATATTTGTTTTACTGATATACAATAAAGAATATAAATAAATAAATCGTCTCTAAATGTTGATTTCTGAAATATAGTTTGGTATCGTCATGTTGATGACTTTTGATATCAAAGAAATGATGATACAGTGCCACAAACTTATCTGACCCGGTCGTGGCGTCGCTACCGTCGCTTTTACCAATGTCATCTCCCTACAAAAATGACATTTTGAAGTCACTTTTGTTCTGTAGCGAAGTTAGTTCCGATTTTGGTCACCGGGTCAGATAAGTTTGTGGTACTATAACTTATTTTTAATACAATTTTTATCCGCTACAGCACCATATCACAGATAACAAAATCGTATAATGCCTATAAGACAATTTTCACCTCCACCTACTTATAATTCTACTATCCGTGCTATAACAAAGACCGAAAGGCTAACCCGCGCAGCTGATGTACAAATCGCTTTAGTTCAGAACAGTTCGATATTGTTTGAAAAATTCCTTAAAACGTGACCGAGAACGCCACCTACTCGTAGAACGGAGCGTTTTCGCACCGAGTCCGGTAATACCAATTTCCAGCAACAAATATTGTTTAGTTGAAAAATGTAGTTCAGTTGGCACTATTGCTTTTTTATTGTTCTGATACTAGGTTAATTTGTTTTGTTATTTACTTTTTAGTATTCAGACTGTGCCAGGATCTGCGTTTGCAGCGCCAAGTGTGCCTACTTAAACGTAACTATTGACTTGCTAGGAAAATTTCAGATTCGTTTAAATATCGTATCGGGGGTACCACCACCTCTTAGAGCAGTATTGTTTTAACCTCACATCGAAATATCTATTATACATCTGTTTCAGATTCCAGTATCAATAAATCATTAGCAAGTTAATGCCCACTAACAATTTAACAATACCAGAAAATCATCGCGCATTTGGCGGTTAGCCGTGACGTCACACCGCACGCGAGGCCGCTGCAACGAGGGGCGGTATGTTTGATTACAATTCATAATTCAAAAGTGTCACCATCGTCTGGCCAGGGCGACTAAATCTGTGTATTTGACCACCTAGGGGGTGTTATTGATTCAGCACCCAATAATTTAATCGGCTTAGTAATGTCGACTGCAAGGATTACTGTTGGTGATGCCTGTTCGAATGATGTTTTGTGCGAAAAAAGTGTCTTTAATTTTTTCTTTTTGAGTCGTTATTGTTTGAGAATGAGTTAGCTTAAAGGATTTTACTTTATGATCTGATACACAGCCCTGCTATACAGCCGCATGAAGTGGTTTTTTCCTATATAGTACCTATATAGAATGGACGACATTAAATGGAACCACGTATTTGGAATGACAGTCTGTGACCATACATAAAAAAAAAACATGAATTATAGATCTTTTCTATTCTAATAAAATCCAATCACTATATTATTATTATTAGCCACAGAAACTAATTTGAATTTTCTTTATCTTACAGATATATCACGATCTCTAGGCGTTTGAAATGTTGCTAATTGTTCTTACCAAAATAATCTTTATTTACATGTATAGAATAGATAAATAAGAAATAAGTTTTTACTTTGAAGCATCGTTACCTAGACCAAGTAAAGTGAAATATTATGCAAAAATACCTGACATGCGTGAGAATAATAGATTTTTCGTAACGTAACCGTATACATACAAGCCCGGAAGGGGTTGTTGTATTTATCATTATGAACAACTTTTACTAGGCGAAAGCACAAAAAAGAACACTGCTGGTCCATACATTTAGTCCAATAATATTTAACCCACCAAAAACATTTTCATGTAAAATGTTGCCACGACGAGACCATGACGCTGATCTCATGTAGAGCCAAGCTTCTAACTCTACAAGGCCTAACTTCACAAACTCTACACCTTAGTCAAAATATGTGGCTTGGCCGATTAGTATTTTTATATTTTTTCCCGATTTCAGTGTTGGTTCCTTATAATATATCCTTAGAGTTGTTCATAATGACCCCTTTCTGGTTTATGTACCCTTTCCGACCACAATCGTATTTAGGGTAACTTGACGTGTGATCAGTGGTTGGTAAGAGTTGTTCATAATGACCCCTTGCTGGTGTATGTACCCTTTCCGACCACATTCGTATTTAGGGTAACTTGACGTGTGATCAGTGTTGGTAAGAGTTGTTCATAATGACCCCTTGCTGGTGTATGTACCCTTTCCGACCACATTCGTATTTAGGGTAAATTGTCGTGTGATCAGTGTTGGTAAGAGTTGTTCATAATGACTCCTTGCTGGTGTATGTACCCTTTCCGAACACATTCGTATTTAGGGTAACTTGTCGTGTGATCAGTGTTGGTAAGAGTTGTTCATAATGACCCCTTGCTGGTGTAGGTACCTATGTACCCTTTCCGACCAACTTTGTATTTAGGGTAACTTGTGTGAAACTTTCAGGATATGTACGTAACCAAAGGATATTAGGTCATGAGTTCACAGTTGTATCCACGATGAGCTGTCAGCGTGCCAATCGTCATAATTTTAAAGCTCAGTTCACACCATAGCGTAACAAATTTCACGCCAAATTTTCATATCGTATGCTTTTTTGCAGCGCGAGCGGCGTGAAATAACCGGCTTTGCGGTTAGCAACTCGCGGTGTGGTGGCCGCTGTTACTTCCTTTTTAGGAAGAGGCCTATTTCGAGCAGCACTGTGATATACTGCTTTTGGGAAAATTCTGTCAAGGGAATATAATAGAACTCGTTAATGACGTTAAACGGTCTAAGGTCTTTTTAATATAGGAGTCCCAACTTTATGATCAGTAATTTTTTACAAGGTAGCTTAAAGTTTAGGTATTCACGATCGTATTGAAGTTTGTTTACCAGATTTCGATGTTCATTACCATTTTGTTACGTGGTAGACCCCCCGATCTGTTTTAAGGGATCGAAACTAAAAAGGTTGGACCTTTGGCTTTTGCCGTGAATATTTATTGTAGTATAATGTAGGATCTGAGTTGCCGTTATATTCTAATAGGTGGCGCTGGTGTAGTCTACTGCCATGTTGTTTGTAGCTATTTTTAACCCCCGACAAAGAAGAGGGGTGTTAAAAGTTTGTAGTGTGTATCTATCACAGGCATCGTAGCTCCAAAACGGATGGACCGATTTCAATGCAGTTTTTTAATCGAAAGCTAGTTTAATTGGGTATCATCTTAGCTATGTTTCATGAAAATCTGTTTAGCCGTTCAAAAGTTACGGCTTTTTTTCTAGTTGGAGTCGGGGTTTTTGACGGTTAGGTTATACTCGTATGTAGCACTAGATCACAACTAGATGTCACTACAGAGCCTTAAGCACAAAATACCATAGATATAGAAATTTCTAGACATATACTAATCACAAAAATAAAAATAAATGAAGTCATTTCGCAGTGTCTCTTTTAACCATAAAGACTAAAGTGTTGACAAAGACCACGCTGTGACCACAAAACTTACAGTCGTAAACCGGTCGTAAAAATTTCGTTGCCTACCACACGCTACCACATATTGACACTGTTCGTTTGTCACCACTGATGGGTGGCACTTAGTTGGTTGCGAAAAATACAGGATGTAAATTTAAATCCAGTTTAAATATAGACCTGTATTTTCCGCACCTGCTTAAAGGGCTTATTTTAGGAACTCAGGAACAATTATTATCATGGGACCAACCCTGAAATCGTAAAAAATATCTGCTGCTCCATACAAATCATTCGATATAACTAAATGTATGGAACAGCTATTTTTTTTTCGATTTCTTGCTTTATTTCATAGTTAAAGTTGTTATAGCAGGTATCCTGTATATGTGTATACAGGCTGTATAGTAAACATTACTGAAATAAAATTGTTTTTTACAACTTTTTTTTCTCAATATATAATTTATAATATTAGAAATATTCTATTTAATACATTGACTACGACAATGGACGGGTCTAGAACAAAATTTACGAAAATTGTGTCCCGACTCCCGAGTCAACCTGTTTAAGCGTAGATAGATTTAAAGAAATATAAAAATCTATGAAATTCTAATTCAAACCATATCGTCATTAATAAACAGCTTAATTTTACTTGCGACAGTTTATCAGCCTATTCATCTTTTTCACAATACAGTACGGAATTTTTGTCGTGTATTATGTCGGTTGACAAAACAAGGACAGGCGCGCGATTGGAACTGTTTTTTCGTTTTGGAACTCTTCTGGCTCGTACACTTTTGAGCGGAGACCCAATGTCCAATCTAATATCAAGTAACAATGCTTTACTTTGTGAAAAGCAAACCTAGCCGTGTAATGTTGAATAACATTGTATATTTTTATACAATAAAACGGAATATTACCAACTGCCTACTACACTGTAACCAGACTTAAGGGGCTTACAATCCTCGTTCCACTTTAAGATTTTTATTCAGCATAACAGTCTTACGACAAAAGTTGCATGCGAGCGCACTTCACTAAGAAGAAAGTCGCTAAGACTCAAAAGTTCCGAGTTGAAACGTATTGTGTTACCTCTTAATGCCATATAAGTAGCAGACGTGAGTCGTTACAGTTGTGCGACAACCTGCAGGCTTGCGACCGTTTTGTCCAGGACAAGACTTCATGAATAGTATGATATCTTTAGCCATTGTTTGTAATCTGCGTCTTGGTTGATTGGGCACGGCATAGATTATAAATTCACCCAAAGACCTGAACCTGTATAAGTTTTTAATTTGTGTTGCAGTTGGTATAGTCGCCTGGTTCGATTCAGGGATTGTATTGCTTGTTGCTGGTGTAGCCAGTTTTTGGATTGCATATTTTTAATGTATGTGTGTCGTGTCTTAGCAGTTTTTTTTTTTTTATATTCTACCGATTATCCTGGTCGGTGTATTTTTAAACTATAACAATACCTGCGACATTTCTGTTTCTAAGAAGTGTTGATATTGCTGAGTTATAAAAATATAATCGCTAAACTATCGTGAGTATTTTTACAGAATAAATACAAAAAATAACCTTCATAAATAAGCTTAATTGTACTTGTTTTTTTATGTGTCCGTTGCCTCTTTCCGTGGAATTATTTCTATTGATATTGTGTTATTGTTTTGTCTAATAAATATGTTTTCTTTTTACTAATTGCTTGCCGCGAAATAAATCTCATACGTATCATTTTCGGTCGGTTCAGTCGAAATAATTAGTAGTATTGTTTATTCTGCGCGTTGTTTTTGTTTTAGAGATTATTACAATCATAATATCAACAAAACATGTTTCTTGGCAAAATGGCTATGGCTACAGTTGCCAATCATAAAAAAAAAAACTCAATCAATGAACTAAACTGAAGGATTCCGCTTTTGAATTCGATCTCTTTTACATCAGTTCAATCCCAAGAAGATCAGAGGGCCGAGCACGAATGTTTTGACGTATAGAACACGACGTGACACGACGTATACGACGTGACGTAGACGTGTATTGTATTTGTCGAAAAAAAATCATTCGCGTTAACGAATCCATTTTTTTGACGACACGGTTGGCGCAGTGGCTAAACGATTAGCTTTCTGCACTACGTGCTGCGGGTTCGATCCCCGCACGGAACAAATATTTGTATGATCATATTAATAACTCACTATAGTGGATGTCACAAGGTATGGAGATGTAATGAGAATCACGTATTAAGAAGAGTGTTGTAAGTATGAATGTTGATGGCTATCAGAGAAGAGGCAGACCAAAGAAAAGATGGATGGACTGTGTGCAACATGACATGAATGTGAAGGAAGTTTTGGACATGACGTCTGATAGAGATGAATGGAAGAAAAAGACGTATTGCGCGGACCCCAAATAAAATGGGGTAAGGGCAGGAGACTGATGATGATGATGAGTGGATGTCACTTATCCGAAATCAAGTTTTTTTGTAACTATTTCGAAAAAGTAAAAGTAAATCGATAATCCAATAAACACACGTGGGGTTAGAGCTAACCCTACAAATATCTACAGGTTGACAGATAATATTACTTTGATCCGGGATCAATTAACGAACTTTTTCTAACATGAAATAATCTTTTATATCCTCATATATCATGTCACATGACAAATGGTAAGATGATAACGTAGTCGGCATATCAGAAAAGTTTGTTTGTTCGTCCCCTAGTTTCTTGTCAGTACAGAACCACATCAGCTGAAAACTATGGCGTAGATTAATATTGGCAACCCCTTTCTGTCTTGTATCTTGTACAGTCTAAATGATTCTGATTGTCATTGCAAATTGAACTCTATTCGTACACTCAAAAAGTTGTTTTTTAAAGATCAGTAAGACTAAGTGCTCGGTGCTAGATTATTTGGAAGTTTCACAGTTGTTTAAACAGTTGAAACTTGTGCAGACAGAGATCCACGTTGTTTAAATGAGAATGGTTTTTAAGTTCGCTCTTTATGTTTTAATGAAATACACGAGGATAAAATCTAAATAAAGGAAACTAAAAAAGGAACGTACTCGTATAAGAACAAATTATGTTAAAAAACTAGTATGCAATTTTTGAATTTTTAGGCTCCCTGCCATATTTTTATACAGGGTGACTGTTTCAACGAGGGAACGATTAAAGGGGGGTATTGTACTCGTCATTATGAACAACTTTTATTATGGAACCAAATCTGAAATCGCGAAAATAAAATCAGCTGTTCCATACATTTAGTCAAGTACCTAATATTGAATTATTTGTATAAAATAAAATAGTAATTAATATAACGGCTGCAGTGGTTAGAGACTTAAAAACAAGATGATGATCCAGATCACAAACGAGTTCAGTTGAAAATCAGCGCCGGGTTATGGCTGGCATACGCTGAACTGTACCTTTTTGGTGCAGCTGTGAAGCCCACATGATTGTGGTATATCCTAATATATACTTTATAATAATATACATATATGTGATTATCTTAATTTTTGTATTTCCTTTTTTTTTTCTTTTTTTTTTTGCATGTGGTGCCATAATTTTGCATCCAAATATATATATGTTTTTTTCTTTATTTCAGATAGCAAAGAAACGTAAATTTATATCGCCAAATGGCACAAAATGTCACCTTTATAAAGAATGCGAGCAGCGCTGTAGAACCGCCTATTACGACAAATCGCTTAGGCTCGTTAAACACGAAGACCATAACATTAGTAATATAACGCTAATTTAGCTAGTTAGTAGCCAAACGGTATACATTAACTACCTCTATTATCATATCAAGATTAAGAAGCATGGAAGTTCTTAGAACGCGGGCCTTGGCAACCATCCCCTATATTTTGCAGGTCTTGTTTGAAAATAAAGCTATTTACTGACAGCGATGGATGTGTTTCTGGGGTTAATATAAAAGTTAAGTTTTAGGTATAAAATGAAAAAGAAAATTATTTCACAATAATTATTATACCTACTAAGGTACGACTTATTATAGAACATCTTCCTTTTCAAAAGAAACCATTACCGACCATCCTCAACATTGTCCTGTTTTAATTAACCTTGACATTGGCAGAATCATCGTAAGGTCACGATGGAATCATTAAGTTAAAATTGAAATCCCACCAAAAACATTTTCATGTAAAATGTTGCCAAGACGAGACCATATGACTCGCACTGTCAAAAAGTTATCAGATCTCATGTAGAGCCAAGCTTCTAACTCTACACGCCCTAACTCTACAAGGCACCTTCACAAACTCTACACCTTAGTCAAAATAAGCGACTTGGCCATTTCGCTACATGAAAAATTTATCCACTGTTCATATTATATAAGGGTTCAAAAAAACGACAAATCGCTTCGAGAAAAGGTAGGTAGTTTGCGTTTCGCTTAGCTCGTCTTAGCACTGCCGTGCCCCCAGATTATAGATTTACGAAATAATAATAAAAAATCCTAGAATATTTTTTTTAACGTTTCCTTTTGTCGTATGATATCGGAACGTCCATGATATGTGGTCGGAATCTTTCTCCCTCTGACCATTAGCTGTCGAATGCCACGCGATGCTGAACCGACCGAATTCAATGTATGATCTACTTCACGCCGAGATAACACATAAAAGCATCGAAGAGATCGGGCAATAGAGAATCGGTTTCTAATATTCAGCGATGTGGAAATAAGAATATCTATATTTTAGCAAGAGAGGCTTATCGGGACTTTTCGGTCAAAATTGGAGCTGGCCCACTGACTGGGGAAGTACCTCCACCCTGCAGAATATCGTAGCTGAATAACACTGTTCTTTTGTAGTGTTGTGTTCCTAATGGTGAGCAAGGTCTCCAGTGCTCATTTCATTTCTTTTATTTCATAACAATATTTACATTGTGTCGAAATCACTTAAAAATTACACACGTGCATTTAATTATATTTAATAATAGCGATCTTATGAGCTTATCACTGTCATTAACAGTAATAACATAGAGATTTGAGTCTAAATTATGATCATAAAGTCAAGAATAATGCAAAATAATAATGTAAAAGAATAAAGTAAAATAATAGGCAATGTAAAAGAATAGGTAATGTAGAAGAATAATAATGTCAAAACTTAACACGGTCCTCCTTGGAGAAGCTCCTTGGGGAAGCGTCGTGTCGCGTCCAACACGACGCTAGTAGTAGGGTCGGCAATGCGCGAGTGATGCCCCTGGTGTTGCAAGCGCCTATAGATTACTTTATCCGCATATAATACCATCAGGCCGTATGCTTCTTTGACAATCTAGTGGTAAAAAAATTATTAGATTTTGAAAATTGTATGAAATTCTGAGATACGTTTAAAAATTGTTTTTTTTTTGTTATAAGTACCGTATATACTCGTACTTTAATTTATGCATTTAGTAAAAAGCTGATATATTGACATTAAAAATAGATACTTCAATTTTATTTATTTGACTGGCCTGTTGGTCTAGTGGTTAGTGACCCTGACTGCTATGCCGGAGGTCGTGGGTTCGATTCCCACCCAGGACAAATGTTTGTGTGATGAGCATGATCATTTGTTCTGTGTCTGGGTTTAATTTATCTATAATATGTATGTATCTAGAAATATATAAGTATGTTTATCAGTTGTCTAGTACCCATAACACAAGCTCTGCTTAGCTTGGGACTAGATGGCGTTGTGTGATAGTTGTGGAATATTATATTATATTATTATTATATTTTATTTGTTTTGTATAAATTTTCCTGCAGTTTATTCTAAAGAATTCAAGTGCTCAGACAGTAAGCGGTTGCACTTTCTTTGGAGAGCCAGCTTTCTTGGCGGTCCGAACTTTGACCGGAGAGTAGGTACTCGAAATTGCGATATCCGAGCTGTTGCAGCTACACATGACTTCTCAGACACGCAGTGCATACTGTGATACTGCACATGTAGGTCAAAAACATAGCGCAGCGAACCGGGAAGTTTTGCTTAACATCACGAATATACTCGACTAAAATATTGGAGGAAATGTTCAGAATATTATTAACAGTTCTTTGGAATAACCACTTTATTGAACGATACTATTTTTAAACCCCGACAAAAAAGAGGGGGATTATAAAATTGTAGTATGTATCTGTGTATCTGTGTCTGTCTGTGACACCGTAGCTCCGAAACGGATGGACAATCCGATTTCAATGCAGTTTTTTTTAATTGAAAGCTAGTTTAATCGGGTGTCATCTTAGCTAATTTTCATGAAAATTTGTTCAGCAGTTCAAAAGTTAGAACTCTTTTTCTAGTTGGAGTCGGGGGTTTTTCACGGTTAGGTTATTCTTTTGCCGTGTTGGCACGAGCTTTCACGCGGGAAAAGCTCATACCATAGTGGAAAGTTTAGTCAATCAGTTATGGTGATATCGAGGCTTATTGCCCGGGGTACGCCAGGCCATACCAAGCCCCGTCTCAAATTCCCACCTATATTATTTCATCAGTTAAAGAAACGAGGATAGTTTTATGTTATGCAAGGCTGCAAAGTTGTTATTTGGTGCGAGTGCTTGTATTGAATACCGAGCAAGCGAAGGATTCTAAGAGTGAACCACGAGCGAAGCCAGTGGTTCAAAAATAGAATCCTGAGCGTAGCGAGGTATTCAAAGGCACGAGATGCAAATAATTTTCCAGCCGTGCGCAGTCGGTGCAGTATACCCACATATTTTTTATTCTTTTAAATTATAATTTTTTCTACTCAATTTTACACTGTTGCCATCCTAAGAAAAATGTATTGTCTGTCTATGCACCTGTCCTGTTCTTATTACCTATGTCTATCATTCTAGTGTGTCTTGTTTTTGTGGAAAATAAATGATTTTTCTTTCTTTCTTTTTCTTTCACACACAACTTTTCATCTCACTAAAGCGAGGAAAATGTTATATTAGAATTGTTTTTCTTCACCACTCTACACTTGTCCAGGGCCGCGCGTCTGCTAACTCCTGCTACCTCATTCGTGGCAAAATGCTCTCGTAATTGCCATTAACAGAAATTAGCACACTTGGAGCCCAGGTCTGTGCTCTACACTATAGTTCCTCACGTTCGAATTTCGAACAACTTTTCCACGCCAGCGGATAAAATAGACTTTTGCGCTCAGATTTCGAAGAATATAGAAAGTCTTTCCGAGCTAGTGAGATGAAAATCGGCTACAATTACAATTCTAAATCCCTATAACCGTAAAAGCAAAACTGTCGCTTAAGCGGAAAGTCACTTCCAATACAGAAGAGTAGCTATTCCAGAAGTGTAAAGAAGCTATTGAGAACGTGAGTGGGACATGCTGAACACACGTCCGCGATGCTCGGGACACTGTGCGAGGAATGTGTGAGGGCAATCCTAAATGAGATAAATCTATTAAACGATGCTGCACACAGGTGCATCTTGTAGAATTATACGGTTTTATTTGTGGTTTTATAGTTGTAAGAGGTAGGAGTTATTGTATTTACAGTAACACTATAATCCTCTATGTTCTTGGTCATCTCTAATTTTTTGTTACATTCTAATTTAATTTTTTCTTTTTAAAATTTATTTTTACCTAATTTTTTGTTGCCGTCCTAAGAAATATGTCTTCTCTGTCTATGCACCTGTCCTATTCTTATTACCTATGTAGTCATTATACTGTGTCTTGTTTTTTGTGGCAAATAAATGACGTTTCTTTCTTTCATTAACAAAATTATTTATTTATTTATTTACCAACTAATACTAAAAGTTAATCCACACATACCCTACATACATATTCCTTTTGGCATAAATGTACTTTATTTTATCTATTAAATGTTATGTGTTTCAATTTTAATTGTGCCGATAAACGCAATTTTCTTTCATTCTTTATTTCTTACATACAATTATCAGATTCGAATCTCACTCTTATTGTCAGTTGATAGTTGATGAATTGACATGCTCTAGTTATGTTCACAGCTCCTTTATTAGATTACACGTTTACTATCGTATGCATTGAAAGCGGTCCAGCCATCTAGGAGCTACGATACCATAGACAGATACACACTACAAACTTAAAACACCCCTCTTTTTTGTCGGGGGTTAAAAAGCCATTATTCGCCAAGGTCTTAATAAGACGCTCTGATTTGTTAGACCTCATCACTCCAGTGGATCTAGGACTTTAAACCGGCGGGTCTATCGTGTAACTAAAATGGCAATGAATATCACTTTGATTTCGTAAGAAGAATCTGACAGCCACAGCGACCAACAGTGTATCCCTTTCTCGCTTATAGACGTTTTCATAAGAGGATACTATAGGAATAGGACGTTTATTTGCGACAGCGACTTTCATAATTACCATACCTAATTAGGCGACCGCTCTGGTAATAAAGTTCAATACGATCGTGAGAGACTTAATTTCGCCCCACCTTACAACAATTTCATTGTTGTTGCGGCCGGCATTCCCAACATCATCGGTAAAAAAAAATTAAGCTATCTCGAAGTTTAGTCTCTCACGATCGTATTGAAGTTTATTACCAGAGTCGATGTTCATTACCATTTTAGTTATGCGGTAGACCCATTGATGATGATCTTTCGCTCAGGCGTCCGAGATACGGTTTATTTTTATTTTATTTTTTATTTAAAGAAAGAAAGTTTATTGGCACATAAATGCTAAAAACACAGAAAATAAAGATAAAACAAAATCAGTAGTTGTGCCAAACGGGCCAGCAGCTCATCAGCATAATGTTGGGTGTCAGTACGTTAATACTGATTACCCAACGCTGGTTTTCAGCTGCAACCCAGGGTGCCATACAGTACCTACATACATTTAGTAGGGGTGGTATACATTTAGTATTACAGTTAATCCTAACCAATCATTGATTGCATCTTTGAATCTCCATAGTAAGCTATCAAAACCTTACGTAGTTTATAACTAAGTACATTATTACAATACGTGTATCAGCGAAATCTGATTTCCAGGGGCCCTTTCTAAATATCTTTATTTTATTTCTGTCACGTAATAGATTCCTTACTACCCTAATCACTTGAGTCACTGCAGGGAGCACAGTCGGGTAATTCACGTTCCACGTCCATTTTTCATTTGATTCATTCTATATACAGGGTGACTGGTAAATCGAGGGAATCATTGAAGGAGGGTATGATACTCATCATTATGAACAACTTTTACTATGGGACCAAAGCGGAAATCGCGAAAAAAAAAATCAGCTGTTCCATACATTTTGTCGATTAATATTGAATTATTTGTATGGAACAGCTGATTTTATTTTCGCGATTTCAGTTTCGGTCCCATAGTAAAAGTTGTTTATAATGATGAGTAAAACACCCTCCTTCAACGATTCCCTCGATTTACCAGTCACCCTGTATAGCTTTAGTTTATCCAAGATCAAAATCCCTAAAATCTATTGTACAATTGATAATGACACTATTATGTTAATAACCTAACCGTCAAAACCTCCGACTTCAACTAGAAAATGAGCTCTAAGTTTTGAACGGCGGTACAGATTTTCATAAAACATAGCTAAGATGATACCCTATTAAACTAGCTATCAATAAAAAAAAACTGCATTGAAATCGGTCTATCCGTTTTGGAGCTACGATGCCACAGACAGGTTCGCAGATAGACAGATCCACAGATACACAGATACACACTACTAACTTAAAACACCCCTCATTTTTGTCAGGGTTTAAAAAAAATAAAAAAAATATTACAATAATCAATGTTCTATTAGTAAGGGACGATAACACTTCAATTTTGCGCGCATGCATGCATTCAATGCAATTCCAATTTGTGTTTCGGGAAAGTAGGATAAAAAGTTATCGATTCCGATTACGAGCGTGTGTCTACAGTGAGAATGTTACTAATCGTTTCAAGTCTGTTTCACAGGCATTTGGAAACATTGCCTCCAATCTCATGGGGATTTAGCGCCATCTACGGGGCATTATGGATCGTGCCCATGAATTTAGGAACAACATAAACTTGAATTTAGTTTTGTCACTGTCTGGTTATCTATAAGAAATCTTATCATTCATAAATAATATTAAGTTTGCAGACAAGTAAATAATGTCTATGTTTTACTAACTCCTTTGGCTCAGTGACCCGAAGTGAGTCTTGACCTCCGAAACGAGAACACTCCTTTGCGCGGTCTTGCACCGTTTCTCGCCAATTACTGGTTTTAACCTCACGCAGATCAGAATCTACGGTATCACACCAGCGGTATCTGGAGCGACCCATCCGTCTGCGTCCGGTCGATCGACCCATATGCGCACTCTTGACTCCTTGATCCTCTTCCATGTATTTGACGTCACAGAGTCAATGTATAGCCGATGAGATTTTGTCGGCCATAAGTTCTTGTATTTCGGAATTCTTCCGGAATCTCTATCTACCATCCAGTCTTTTTGCTGGACCCAAGATCCTACGTAGAACTTTTCCATCTGCTCAAAAGCTGTGTTATGTCTAAGCACAACCGTACAATAATTTGGGTCTAATTACGGTTTTTTAGATGCGTGGTTTTATTTTCTACTGAGAACCTTGGACACTGACTGCGTAGGCCTCCACTGCATCGCAAGCTGCATGCTTTACCTAAGAAATATTGTCCTAGTTTGTGTGTCAGATATGGGGACACGTCATTAATACGTAGCCACTCAACACAGCACTCATTAAAATTTAATAATTACTAGCCTGCATCCCTACATACTTTTTTTGGTATCCTAGGACCATAGTAAACTCGATACTTTTAGCTTCGGCGACTAGCGATTTCGTCGCTTTTCGGAAACTCGATACCGCTATAGAACGCTACACTCTGCACACATTCAGATGCCAGTCGCAGCGATTTATTAAGGCTTTGACATACTACCACCCCGCTCGATCTCCCCCTCGCTTCACCTCTCCACCAGATGCAGCGAGTCGCCAAAACGCTATGCAGCATCGATGCAACCGCAAAATCACTAGTCACCGATGCTAAAAGTATCGAGTGTGTACTGCCCTTAACGAGAAAATAAACTTTATAATTAGGGCCATTTTAAATCGATTTTAATGTACCTAAATTATGAGCACATAAAACACGACATTTTTGTTAAAATTAATTTCCAATGAACTTTATAGCCACCCCGTTAAATTAGCGTACGAGCATTATCTGCCTCCCCTCCCCTGTAATAGCTACGGCCAAGATATACGTATGTTAGGTGTTTACATGCCAACCAATTAACCACTACCGCTACCAAACGGCTAATAGCCCATACGTCACACACACATGGATAAATGTACATGCAATTAAGCATGCGCCACCTTGGGCATGGGCCATTTGTCCCCAAGAACATAACCAACCATATACACGTGAAATTTACGACATTCTTCAGCGTTATGCATCAAAAATGAACTCACAAAATTATCCAGAATGTCTTTTATCATTATATCCTTACGTCAACAAAATTTCGATAACATGGATTAGTGAGGAAAACTAAAAAATTAAAACATGGACGAGGGACCCCCATTTAAAATTTACGTTTCAAGGACGCAGTAAGTTGAAATTTACGGCTTAGCCACTCTATCGATTTTTGGTCAAACAAGAGTTTGGTGTGTGGTCTAAAATGTACGCTTAATTCTATATTACTGTGCACACAATCTACTTAAATGACACCTTTGCCATTGACATTTCGTCAACTGTCGGCTTTAATATCAGATATTGGGGTAATATTACCTTTCAGTATACAATTTCTGTTACAAATATATTTAAGTGGCACTTACGAACACATTTCTTATCAAGAGAGGTAACGAGCGTCGAGATTATTAGAAATACGTTTTCCGAGTCACTGCAAAAAGCCGGTTATCGGGGTCCATTCCCGAACGACTCACTGGCGTATAGTCGCGAGAGATTCTCAAAGGCGTTCGTTACGTCTAATCCCGAACATCTGTTCAAGCCGGGTCTTATCCAGCTGCAATCAAAAATTAAACGAACCAGAACCACTCAAAGCGATACCTTTTCGCAAAACCATGCTTAATTTGACCCAATTCTTATTTCTCTACGGTAAAAAGTTCCGGCGAAATTGCATATTTATTTAAAGTCAGCTCATACTTTAGTTTAAAGTGACGGGTTATAAATTAAAGTAGGTTGTAAATGTACATTTTTATTCCATACGACATATGTTTAAACTTGATGGGATTCTCAAGTAATGAGGTACAGTAACTCCATAAATGAAGATTTTATTTAAATCGAGGTACAGAACTGCGCTCTGCAATATACCTATTTTTAATTTCTCACGTGAGATTAAAAGCCACATAATAAAGTTAAAGTAGTTTCCTTAATCTCAAAGGGAGCATGAGTTTTGCGATAGTATGCTATCGCCACCCACGGGATTAAATTATTCTACGGATTTTTCAAAGGGAGATAAACTTGTAATTATATTGCAAAATTTTCTAAAGCCACCCTCTGTGGGCTGCCTGCGGTTTATGAAGAAAATAGTTTTGATATGCAAAAGTCGGAAAATCTGAGGGGAGCGAACGTTCCCGAGCGGTCACGCATTCTTGACGCGATGCGAAAAATATTAGCGTAACATTTTCGCTCCGAAAATTGCAATTAATGTCGTTTACGAGCGGCGTAATAAAATTTTCCGCCCGTTGACCTGTTTGGGTAAACAAGCTAATGTGGAAATGGATTTTTGTGATTGAATAATATAAACGTTGCGACATCGGCCTAAAAGATAAATTAACAAAGTTTAATGTATATTGCTTCATAATTGATGTAACAGTTGCCTATGTAAACTCACAGCCGGGATTTGATTGAGGTTATTTAAAAGTCAAGTTTTGCGTCAGGGGGATACTTCTCCTCGTTTGTTGGTTGTAGCGAAATGTAGATCTTGGAATTAAATAATAAATATGATTGAAACGTATTTTGTCATGATTTTTTATTATAACTTTCGTTTATCGCTGTACCTCATTGAGATTCGACAAAGAAATTTTAATAAGAAAAAAAATCTTCTATATTAATTATAATCTGCGTTATCGTCATTGACGCGTTAATTCCTTTAGAAGATTTAATTGCAGCTACACCATCTGTATCGGAATATCAGGAATGTCCAGTCGTTTATCAAAGTCGTATTCTGTTAATGTCACGCTAAGCAAATAAAGTTCAAATCGCTCGTAATCGGTTTGACGGAAGACGCTTAAAAATGGTGAAAATTTGCCGATTGCGTTCATCCCAACTTCGTACAGAGATCCTCAGATGTCAACAATCGGCAGAATTTGTTTTACACAGTTAGCGAGCGCTGATCGGTGGAGCGTTGAACAAAACACCGAAACCGTCCGAACCGAACAACAGAAATGTTTTTAAAATGATTTAAGTCCAGAATATTTTATGTCTGAAATTCAGAGTTGAGAAACTTCGTAAAATAGGATCCGAGGGAAGCGTGAATGAGAGTGGCAAATTTATTGTTACTGCGAGCTGGGCGGCGGGGGCGGGGGAGCGGGCCCGGCTCCAGCCTCATCCAGATGGTAACGAATATGCCGCGTCATCCGCAGCTTTCGAATGCACCCCTCCGTTAAATAGACATTGGCTTTTGAGAATAGCAATTTAATTTATAATAGAAACTCCATCGTGTCCAGGTTACGAAGGAAAATCAAATGGCTGGGTTCCCAGGGGGGAACGGCCAGCAGCAGCTGCAGCAGCTGGACAAATTTTGCGGTAATAGCTACATTCAGTGTTCCAGTTCTATTGATCATGGTTAAGTTTGAAGACATTGTTATATTATTATCTGTTTCGACGACAAATTATCCTCAATTTTCTCCAACCATGCAGTCACCGCAACGTTCGCGCTGAAGTTCCAGATGGGAAACGATGAAGTAGATATAAAAGACCAGAAAATAAACGCGACAATATTGCGGTCCGTATTTCGAAATACAGAGAAGGTGGGAGAAAACAATGCAACGGAAGAAAAAATCATTTGCATAGAGACCCGATACTCATCAAGCCATTAGAAAAGTTGAAAACGGTTGGATGCGCTGAAAAAGGCGATTGTTTCTGGAAAAAGGGGCGCAGAGTTACGACTGAACGAGAAATGCAATCAGTGTCCGCAGAATTCCGATTCTTTTGTGATCTCTAAGTAGATAGAAGTCGCTTGCTGTTTTAATATCTGATTCTGATCAGCTTCATCGAGTATTTGAGTTGGTAATTTTCTAAAGATCGTTCTTATCGTAGCCTCTTCGGATCAGTTAGGTATTATTTGTGTATCGTCATCCCGTTTTGTGTAGGCTATGAAGGAATCGAAATTGGGTCAGATGTTATATCCAATTTCATAGTCCTTCTCAGCTGGTAGGTAGAGATTGTTTATTTTGATGTTATGTTTATTGTAGGAATGAGCTATGCATTTGTATAGGCACGTCAGCACGTACTATTGAAACATGTTCGTACAGGATTTCTACCAAATGCTGACCTCACACAGCTGTAAAGCTCATGTCCAATTAAAAGGACTAAACGCCCAGTATTTCCAAAAGCGTTATAAGAATTGAGATAAGGATTACATTTTGTTGATAGGTACCAGCATCCTCCTGTGTACATTTATAGCACCTTATTGAGAGCACCTTGTTCCCCTATCACTTTAAGCCACTATTGAACATTGCTAGAAATTTCCTCTCCTTGTTGTTTGCAAAAGTAAATTGGCATGTTTGACAAAACATGTATGAAACAATGATCTAAGAGCTGTTTGAATATTGTTTTGAACGGTTGTGTGCGAAACATTTGTTCTAGGAAAAACAAACAAGATTTTATTTATGTAGTGTTATGATAGATGTGGAAGTTTATTTTTAAGGTTGCTTATTTAAGTAGTAACACTAGTCATCGCCCAGTGGTCGAAATTTTACCACATTTCATATAAAAAATAGCTTATCCATAAACACCTCTGTGCACACAATATGTTTAAAAAGGAGTATAAAGTTTTCTCTTTACGTATTAATTATAAATACAAAGAGTATGTCTTAAATTAACTAATGTTACACTGTCCAAGGTCATAAGAATACCTACATCTATGCCAGATACATCAAATCCCACCTGCAGAGTATGTGGTCGCTTACTACTTTCGTATTGAAAAAGATGAAAATGGTGTTCATGTACTTGCAATTCTGTTTAAATCTTCTGTAACCGACTTAAAGGTCTATAATGATGCCAAAGACCATTTCATTACAGAATGTGATAATCCACTCAAAATCGTTAAGGAAACTGAACTAGTTACAGCACCATCGACCGATACTGACAAAGAAAGGAAAACAAGCGCCAGTGACCTTGACCCCAACCCACTTCAATGGCGTACAAAAATACATAAGAAATCCACGACTGATTCTCCGCATGACAAATAACTTAATCTGCACCATACATTTGTCATAGCAAAACATGGATGCTCGTAATTTTTAGGTTCGTTTTAATATCACCAAACAAGTTGGTGACAAAATATTTCCTCCATACATCAACTTGATCTTCGTAATTAAATAACATTTAGTCTGTTGACGCGGTGAAGAAGACACTCACAGGAAGTCTGTAATGAATGTCACTAGTCTCAATGTATTGCAATATTCTCGCGATACGTACACCGGATCTATAATTAAAGTACCAGATATATATATAGGGACCATCCATTTTCATCTAAATGTCTTACTTCGAAACTCGCAAACGTATTTTATTCATAAATTGTTCTATTTATATTAATGTGTTTCTATTTCTGTTCTACTTTAAATATGATTTTGTCATGTTTACGCGAAGTATCAGCGTCAGATACCTTGAATTCTGATTTTATTAAAACTTTATCTAGTAATGCCTTTAAATGCGTCTTTATAAGTAAATCCACTACTCACATTATCAGTAAAATAGTTTTTGGCAATGTAACAAACACTAAATTAAATGTTAATGAATTTTCACAAGTACTCATGGAAATCCCAAATCTGCACGATTTATGTGTAATACCGCTCCTAGCAATATAGAATATTGTAAATTAATGTCATATCCCAAATGTCAGAAGGATAATAATGTATTTAAATAACCATTAAAAACTTTGACTATAAAACCCAATTCGGTTCCTTTTACGATTTAAGACAGAAAATCTGTATTATCGGATAAAAGAAATGGAATTGATCATTCAGTTTATCCATTGTACTATAATACTTTTTAATTTGTTTTTAATACGTTTAAACTGCTACTTTGTTTTTGCATTGTAGTGGACAGATTACAAGTGACACGTACGGTCGGACAAAATGTGGTCTATCAATTTTAACACGACTTCCCGTTAAATTAGAATATCATAAAAGTTGAAAATTCATTATTTTGAAAAGAGATTAAACCGCCCATTTCAATTGTGCATTGTTTTCTATTGTTTTGTATTGTATGTTTTGTTATGTTGGTGTGCAATAAAGTATATTTCTATTTCTATTCTATTCTAAAGATCGTTTTGTTGCAAAAATGCAACCTGAGGGTGGTAAACCAATTCTTTACAAGATTTGGTCTTCAGTGTAATGTATAATGATAAAGATTTTAGATGTTTTTAATCTGTGTTTACAAACTGATAGTTTTTTTCTCAATTTCTATTTAATTTGTAATACGCAACCTTATTATTAAATTCATTATTATCATCAGTTTACAGACAGCAAGCTTTAAGTAGTCGAAACAATTTAAGGAAGTAGCTATAAACGGAAATATAAGGGCAATTTTATTAGGCTCTATAACATTACGAACAAACAACATTCTAATCCTCTGAGACCTCTTTTGATACTTTTCCTTATTTCTCTACCTTTGTCTTAAACTCAGCATTCATCACAAGTGCATTTTCATATTATGTCTTCAAGCCAAGCGAAGGCTATGAAATACATTTTCCCCGTCAATGCATTATCATGGATCGTGTAGAAGCAGGATGTATTCAATAATGTCTGTGAATTTCTCCGCTGTGTATTGCAATTTTTAAGCTCTAGTGTTAGTTTCAAGCTTCGTGAAGAAATTCTGTCGTGTCTTCTAGCTTGTGTTTTGTTTTAGAAATATTTATCTTTCTTAGCTTCACTTTCTTTGTCCAAGATGGGGTGAAAATTGTAAGTGTCATAGCCTCTGCTTCTTTGCTCGTATTTCTATTAACAATTTTGTTTATTTCTTGTTTTAAGTTTACATAAACTTTTGGATGAATATTTTAAATCTCACGTTGTTAAATGTCATGCTAAACAATAAGATGAGAGATTGCGTTACTCTCTTGGTATTTGTATATGTTTATCAGGAAAATAATTTAAACATTTGACGTGATTTCACTTATGAAATCAGTATAAAGAATAAGTGCCTCTGTATATACACAGTGTATCTACATATGGTTTTATATAATGTTCTATTAACATTATTCCCACATTCTGGGAAATTTTCTCTTAGATCAAATTCATATTCTGAATTACTTTGAGATTCAATGTAAATAGTAAATATTGAAGTTGGTTGCTTTGTTTAGATACCAAATGTTTACGTTGTACGTACAAGTTAAGTTTATTCGTAATTAATTCCAGCTCATGTACCTATAAGTAAGAAAGTTGTTTATCTATGTAAAAAGTGCGGACTTTTACTTGATCTTTCTTGTGTTTTAAAAGCTAAAGTAAATTGTTTGTCTTAGGATGAAATGAGTATCGAACAATCTTTAGTAATGGGAAAACAAGATAAGGAAGTCCTCGATTGTTTCAACTATTGTCGCTTTTGAAAGAAGCTTAGATTGCTTAGTAAAAGAAGCTAACGATCTAAACAACCTATGAAGCTTAATCACCTACTGTTAAAAGTAAGTAATGAAGAAGTATCATTGGGAGGCATGAGTCCTAAAACCTTAATTATACCTACACTCTTTCAATAAAAGCAACATACAACTGATAAATACACTGTTCTATTATTTTATTTTGACAACTTTAATTGAAAAAATATGTAAAACACTACTGGTTTAGTTTGAGTAGGTATAATATTTCCGTGAAGCTGAAAAAATATGTGGTGTAAAATAATTAGGTATTTTCACCTAACGAACAAAAGCTTTGTTAGTGGGTTGCGTAGGTACAGTTCGTAAAACTAAACACGTTGGTATCGAAGCAAAAGGGAAAGAATTTCAAGGTTCATTAGTTAAATAAAATATGCTACGTACACCTTTTAATGGTCCCGATAGTAATAGTAGAAAATATTTGGAAACTGATATGGCATATGGAGTAAATACACACATAAAATTGTAGAATAAAAGTCCCTGAAAGAATAATCGCGATATTCCTTCGTGTCTCTACAGAGCAATAATCTTCAATCCCAGAAATACCTAATATTATAAAGGTTTCATTGACCGAAATAGATAGTGTCACCAAATTCAACGATTATAATAAATAACGTTCCAAGCGGAAACCAACACACAGGTTTATTTTTAATAAAAAGGACATTTTAATATATAGGTTAAATTATGACGTTGGGGGACTATCTTTGCTTTAATGGCGCATTTAGTGACATTAATATTTGTAGATGGTGCTTTCTACCGGAATCTTGGCGGCATTTCAAATACTACCGCAAACTAAATATAATATAACATATCGGTTATATCACATAAATTAAAGGTGTGACATTGTGCGATGCAACATTAAGAACATCGATCCTTGGTGCGACACGCCACTTAAAACTCGAAAATAATTAAAACACACGTCACCCAGTTTAGTAAAAATCAATCGGGATTTCATACCCATTTCCCGTCAGCAAACAACAATCTAATGTTCATCGAACATGATATTTGTAGACCATTACCATTTATATAACTTCGACGCTAGATATTTGGCATAATCACTCCAGCTGTTCGTATTCGCAAAATGCGAAACAATGTCACCAATGTCTTGAAACAACTGAAAGATTTGAAATGAAAACAGTACAAGGAAGCAAGGGTTTCGGTAATGAGGGGAGGTAGGAGCGCAACAATGACGGCCGGCTTCTTCAGCGCCCGCTTTGTCCAACCGAACTCGGATCCTCCAAAAATTACTTCACTCAACCTGACCGAATTTGTACTCGCTCTTTGCGGTAACGAGAGCGACACTTTTAACGCGCTCAACTATCGTCCACATGTCGGTTGTTGGCGTTCGATACGCGGGAACCACCGTCGGAAAGTTAGAACTGGCCTTTCAGGGCTGGCGCGACGGGGCCGGTTCGGCGCGGCGATGGGTCCGCGCTCGCATCGGGCGGCGGCTGGACGCCGTGGTGTGGCGAGTGTGCCGAGCGGCCGCGGCGGCGCCTCCACGCTACTGCGGCACGCGCCCGGCCCGCGCTGCCCCGCGCCACCGCGACGCATCCCCCGGCCGCGCCGCGCGCCCCGCGCCCCTGCCGCGCCACCGCCCGCACGCACGCCGCATTCTTGCGTTCAGCCCGCCCTCAAGCGCGGATCCGACCCGCACAAAGAGCCTAGACCGCTCTCGGGGCGTCTACGTCACATCGAATATATCCACGCTTTCTGCAGTACGTCGCGTTGCTCACGGGAAATAAGCAACTGCCACATGTTACATTGCAGATGTCGTTAACAATTAGAAAGAAAGTTCGCACCTACCCAATACTGGATTTGGAGGAGGGGTACATTTTTAATGTATTCAAAACGACTCGGCTTAAACAGCTGGAATTCACTGCAGTGCAATTAATTTGACGTCGCGCGTCTAAAAGTAAATTAGTGCCGGCAAACGGGATGCGGAGTGGCAACTAGTGCAGAACCAGAACCGATTGAAAATGCAAACGTTTTGTGGGTTCCGAGGTCTGAATGCGGGGCGGTAAAGGGGACACTACACGATGCCGAGAATATGCAAAGGTTTTGAGTTTCTAAAAGATACATACATGACGTACCTGTCATAACTTGTATTAACAATTATAATATGTTTGAAACTGACCGGAATCAGAACACAACCTTAAGTCCGAAGTCATTGGACATAGCAGTGTCAAATACACTGCGACGTCTAAAGTTCAAACACGTAGTTTACAGAGTTCGAAACGACTACCTCATTGAAGTCTGTCGCCAATATTGAGTACACTTTGATAAATATCAACTACTGGACTTCGCGATATGTTTCAGAATTTATTTTGTTACTATACTGCAGTACTTCTAACGTTAGTTCTGTAGAAGTGTACAAGTATCATTTGATTTTAATTACCCCATACAGGTTAAACGGATAGTTCTGGACCCAGTACCCATTATTTAGCAATGAGTTTCTGATGTATACCAACTAGGAAACAATTCGTAGGCTGACTGGTAACTAGATTATTCGGTCGGCGGAAATTAGCCGTAGTTGGTAAAGTTCCGAATAAATTTCGTTGTTCATTTGTTTTCGGGAAAATTTAAACTACGCAACATATTGCCAATATATTTATTTATTTTTCAGATTATTATAAAGCTTTTTATTAGAAGCAACCTTTTTTAGCCTATCAATTGAATGCTTACCTTCAATGCGGAGGGCTTTGAGTAGTTCTAGATACTCAAAGGCGGAGGGCCTAAATTTGAAACCGGCCCGCACCTCTGACTTTTCAGATTTATGGATCGCAATAAGATTATCGCTTGCATTAACGATGAAGGAAAACATCGTGAGGAAACCTGCTTCTCTGAGACGGCCACATAAAATTCTCGATGGTGAGTGTAGTCCGCCAACCCGCACTAAGCCTTCGTGGTGGACTAAGGCCTAACCGTTCTCATTCCGAGAAGAGGCCCGTGCCCAGTTCAGTAATGGGCTGGATTGCATAACAGACATAAATGGAGATTTTAGTAATTTTGAATATGGATGTGGGCTTAGTAAGTAATATTATGTAAAGAGATAGGGCCGCAGCGTCTTATTGTGAGCTACGACTAAGTATAATCCGTTTATCTAGCTTAGTGATTTTAGTATTACTAGGGCGAAATTCGACCTAGTAATATTATATATAAATTTTAGGTTTCTGGACTCCTCAAATCTCACACTCCTCCGTGCACGCAATATGCTTAAAAAGGGGTAAAAAGTTTTCACGTTACGTTCTAGCTTTTATCAATAACTAGCTTCCGCCAGCGGCTTCGTCCGCCTGATCTCTTTATAAATTATAGCCTATGGTACTCACAGATAATGTAGCATTCTGCTGGTGAAAGAATTTTTAAAATCGGTCCAGTAGCTTTTGAGTTTATCCATTACAAACATACAAAAAATCAAATCTTTTCTCTTTAGTTTAGATTTGTAAGTAAATAATAACCATAGAAAATTATATTATGCACACAATAAACAATATTATAATATTTAAATAAAACGTCACCAAATGAAAAGAACCAGTCGCCACCAAAGGATTAGTAAAAAAAAATCAGTAAGAAAAAGAAACACACTCTATAGAAAAAAAAAGCAATCGGCCTTGAAAATTGGGCAGACTTGGAACGGCTGCCGGAGGTATCAAATTAACCTTCAAATGTTGAAAGTTCTCAACACGTAGTAAAGAGATTAAAACCAAAAATGTTTTTTATACGTGTAAACCATTATAGGAACTTAATTATAGAGTCAAATTGAAAAGTCATTCTCACAGACTTCTCATTTCTCGGCACGTTTGGCGCAGTGGTTACGCGATTGGCTTTCTGCGCTACGTGTCGCGGGTTCGATCCCCGCACGGAACAAATATTTGCATGATCTACAGATAGTTGTTTCGGGTCTGGTTGTGTGTGCATGTGACATGTATGTTTGTAAACTGGATACCCTCGATACAGGAGAAATCCTAGAGAGGGGCAATGTTGATTAAAAAAAAAAAAGATATATATCAAAATATTTCTATACAAATATTACAAAAGAGAATCTAGGAGACTCTGTTGTATTCGCAGCGTCATAGAAACATTTAATTTAATTGACGCATGCTGTAACCGTTGACGTTGCGTCTGCGGCGTGGGACTATACTGTGTCGACACCACTTTATAACGGTCGCACTCATAAAACTGTTGTAGTTCGTTTACTAAGGTAGCGTGCACAATGATTCTTGTATAGTTCTATCTGATAAAATATAACCTAACCGTCAAAAACCCCCGACTCCAACTAGAAAGAGAGCTGTAACTTTTGAATGACTGTACAGATTTTGATGTGATCTGATTAAACTAGCTTTCGATTATACTGCACTGAAATCGGTCCATCCTTTATGGAGCTACGATTCCACAGACAGACACACAGATGCACAGATACACACTACAAACTTTTAACAAAACTCATTTTTTGTCGGGGGTTAAAAATAAAAGAAATTGATCCTATTATTGTTCCACTGCTGGGCATGGGCCTTTTGTCAGAAGGAGAAGAATTAGGCCTTAGTCCACCACGCTGGCCTGGTGCGGGTGAACTACATGCACCATCGAGAACTTTATGAGGCCCTCTCAGATGTGTAAGTTTCCTCACAATGTTTTCCTTCACCGTTAACGCAATTGATAATCAAATTCTGAACCACACTTGATTTTGAAAAGAAAGGTTTCATGGTTCTACCTGATATTGTTCGAAAATGATTAAATCAAGTAGATGAGGAATTAAGAATTAATGTTATAAAGAAAAAGCAAGACGATTTGGAGAAACTTCTTTGAATGGAGTCGTCGAGAATAAGTGCGAAAGACAACAGAGGAAGGCCTTTTCCATAAAACGGAAAATCAAAAATACTGCAAATTATAAAATCTTGACTGTTTTTGACTGAACAAAAATTGATAATGTGAACACAGCAATAACAAAAAAAGTTAAAAATATGAACTAAAGGGTAATCAAAAGCGAATTAAGCAGATGGAGCTTTTGTCAACAGTTTGAAATCATCGATCACAAAATTACAATCCCAAATCCATGATCCAATTCTAAGTGAATTCGCAATTGCTAGCAAACTATGTGAATAAGGATACAGGCTAATATGGTAACTTATTTTACGTAAGTATTAAAATCCAGTCAAAAATTACAAAGCAAGCTATGAAAATATCAATATTGTCATCTTATTATGTCATCATCATTGAGTATACCTACCTACTACTGAAAGAAAATTATTATATCAAATGCACAAGCAAGAAGAATGTTTACATACAATTTGCCTTTAAATAAGATTGCCATGGCACAAGCTGACCAGGCCCGACAGACATTTAGAAAGAAAGAAAGAAGAAAGAAAAGAAAAAAAAACATTTTTTCGAACTAGACATCAGACAACATAGTGCACAAACATAAAAAAGTAAAAAAAAAAGTAACCATTAAAAACAATGTGCTGTCGGTATGCCAGTACCAAATGGGTTGCCAACTCAGCATTTGCTGGACATAGAAACACCCAGCGCTGATTTTCAGTTGGCACCCCAGCAGTGACACGCGGACGCACGGATATTTAAGTTTACATTATATTACAGCATTTGTAAGTATTGATATACCTACTTAATACTAAAAAATTGAGTTCTATTCAACGCATGATTGGCTTGGACAGAATATCAGCTGTTGAGCATGCCTCGCGCTGCCAACTATTACTGAGTCCAAGACCATTTTATTTTTTACCTTCTTGTATGATGTATTTCTGTGCTACTAACTGTGTAATTTAAAAGACAAATGAAAATCATCTACTCCATTCTGTTCTATTCTATATCCAGATGAAATTACATTCCACCCTAGTTTATTTTTGTTCCAGTCTGGGTTATCAAACTTCTTATCACATCTATGCGTTCTATTGAATTTTTGGAATGTCTGGAGGTTATATTTAGTAAGTGAGAAACTAGGAAATCAAAGAGCCAAGCGCTGCCTTAACTAAAAAACATTTTTTCGGTACCAGAATATCTAATGTTATTGTGTCAGACTCCAATTATACAGTCTGAAAGCTTTTCAGCCTTTTACCGTGTGCACTTAGTTGAAACATCGATACAAACTTTTTGATGGCCTTCCTTAATGCAATTAAGTTGTGGAAACGTGGACACTGGCCTATGAACTTTATAAACTGTTACAGAGCCTTTCAACATCACCAAGAGTTGATAAAATTATTAAAATTATATCTTGGGCAAGTTAAAGTATGAATAATTCGATTATTTTGGAAAGGGCACGCAGAACTGGCTAATTATTTTTGAAAAGGAGGAGCAATGTCAAAGTTTTGTGGATCGGTATGAAACTAGGTTTTGGAGAAGTATGAAAGTGGGTTAGTTGAAAGTATTTTAGAGGCAATTTTTGATTGTTATGAACGCGGTATTAATGTTCCAAGATATATTGATCTGATTGTACCAAATAGTTAAGCAAAATGTTTATTCATTTTTGTATTGTTCCTAAAAATATTCAACAGAACCTGACAATATTGTAGCTCTACAATATTCTTGAACACGAAGCATATCATATTCATAACAATGGGGAAAAGGGAAGGACGTAATCAATCCGCCAGACACTAGCCACCATTTATGAAGCCCCATGAATGGTGCCTTATGGCGGGAATGACCCATTGCCAGATTTCTGCCAAACGTCCCACCAATTTAAGGTCACTGTGCCATCGTTGCGTGATACTTGTCATAGGATTAGTCTGTTCGGGCATAATATTCAAATTGATTTGGATTTCTTAAAATTTCAAATCATTACCTATATTCTTATTTTGTATTCACATTAAATTACATTATTCTCGTAGCTCTTACCACAACATTTTACTAATCAAGATTGTAATCTATAATTTTAAAAGAGTTTCCATGGAGTTTCTTGCTGGTTCTTCTCCATAGGACCTAACCTAGAGTCTTGGCATTTCATAATGCCTGTATCTGGTTTACATGAAATAATGTATTTAGTCTATTCTATTTCAGCAGAAATATGTGCACACATTAAGCACTAAAGCTTAAAGCTTTTCAGTTTTAATTTAACAGATTTATAAAGCTCTGAAAGCCTGTATGGTGGATTAAATTTTAATACTCAAACTATCTTTTCGCTGTCCACTTTAGGACCATAAGTTGGATCCATTTAGTCCGTTCTATTCATCTGTTGGCTCTCATGTTGGATTTTAATTCTCTTAGTTTATGATCACTGACCGCATCAATAGCTTGGTACGCTTCGGGTAATAGCTTGTTGGTATTTCGAATCATGGTCTTTTATGCACTGTGGCACTCGGGATCAATTAGTCTCGTAAACGGTTTGGCTTGCGCCTTATTTGATGTGTTTTCAGAAAGTCATGTTGAAAGGTTGTGTAATATTTATGAATTCCTGGTACTTTCATACTTATTTTGAAAGGACGGAAGTGAATGTTTATTTGAACGATTTTAATGAAATTATAATTTATTATGCGTATGAATAAATAATTATTTCTGTTAGTCATACATTTTGTATCAAACGGTTTTTTTATCACGAGTACCTACTGAAAAATAACGATGTTTTTTATAATTATTATTGAATGAAGTATGTTATTTTCTTATTTTTGTGTCGTTCACATTTTAATAAGAGATTATTCAAGTGTCAGTTTGACGTAAGCGAGCACGTATAATGACGTCGTTTCTAAATATGTCAGACCAAAAAATTTGAAATAATTTACATTTTTAATGAACGTTTCGTTTCCATGGTTCAGTCTCAAGTGAATCAAGAAAGAAATGAGCGTCCACGAGAATCATACCGGCTTCCATTGTTTCAAGCATTTTCTCAATTCCCTTAACAAAAGTACAATGAAACACTGTTTTCAAAGTAATACGTTGATAATTGCAATGTCCAATTAGCTACAGCGCAAATAAAGCCGTATACGAAACAAAATTAAATAAATGAAATGCTACGAATATTGCCAATTTTTCAGTTTCATTGATTGAGTGTGTACAGTAGCCAGCGAGCACGATGGCCGCTTCGAAAAAGCATAATAATATCATTCTGCCTGGCCTTTATCCCAACTACGTTGGGGTCGGCTCCCAGTCTAACCAGATGCGGCTGAGTAACAGTATTTTATACAGAGCGACTGCCATCTGACCTCCGCCACCCAATTACTGGGAGACACTGATACCTTAAGGTTAGACCGGTTGTCAGACTTTTTGGGTTGCTGACTCCCGTAACGACTGTCAAAGCTATTTGTATGACAACCGGGACCAACTGCTTAACGTGCTATCCGAGGCACGGAGGGGTCTCAATGTTCGAAGAAATGGTCACCCATCTAGGGACTGACGGCGGCAACCGCAGCTTAACCTCGCTGATCGACTGATCTGCGCGGTAGATATGTAGCTACGAGCCTCTCATAAGCATAATAATTATATTAATACGTGAAGAGAAAACTTTGTACTCCTTTGCGCGCACGGATGAGTGTGAGATTTGGCATAGTTAAAGCTTATATTGAGAAGGAGTGCAGAAAGCTAAAATTATGGTCGAATTTCGACCACTGGGCGACCACTAGTTAATTAAAACATGTCATTGTTATCCGGTTTACCATAACTTTTGCTATCCATATCGGCAAAACCTTTTCATCTATGTGTTTCGCGTATTTTTTATAGAAATAAGCCGAACCGGTACCCGTAATTGGACAGTGTGGGTCGTTGAGCAAAAGTAATTTGACGACACGGTTGGCGCAGTAGCTAAGCGATTAGCTTTCTGCGCTACGTGCCGCGGGTTCTATCTCCGCACGGAACAAATATTTGTATGATCTACAGATAGTTGTTTCGGGTCTGGTTGTGTGTGCATGTGACATGTATGTTTGTAAACTGTACCCTCGATACAGGAGAAATCCTAGAGAGGGGATAAAAAAAAAATATATATATAGGCCATCGGTCAGGACTGCACTGTCGAGAAGCGTGCGGACCAGTGTTGTCCTATCGTTACATGCCCTTATATATATTATGGAAAAACAACGAAACAATTTAACTATTTTTGAGTTTAAATTGATACCATGTATCGAAAAAAAAAACTGTCTACATAAACTAAGTTTTAACGATTTATATACTTTTGGGCAAAAACAATAAGTAATGCTAACCTAGTTCTCATCAATTAGCACCTATACATAACCGTCAAAAACCCCCGACTCCAACTAGAAAAAGAGTTATAACTTTTGAACGGCTGAACAGATTTTTATGAAATATAGCTAAGATGATACCCGATTAAAGTAGCTTTCAAATAAAAATACTGCATTGAAATTGGTCCTCCCGTTTTAGAGCTACGATGCCACAGACAAAGACGCAGACACACTACAAATTTATAACACCCGTCTTTTACTTATTTATACTTTATGCACTATGTACAGAGGCGGACCTAATGCCTTAGGCAATAAGGCAAAGTAATAAGGTTAGGTCTTTTGTATCGGGGGTTAAAAAAAAACAAATGCACGTTGTTTAAGACTGCAACGCCAACGCGTGTGAACTCGCCCTAATCCACACTTCCCCGTCCGTTTTATTGACATTGACAGCGAAAATAATCCGAAAGACAATAATAAAAATAAGCCAACGTCGAATATAAACGACAGTGGGACAGTCGCGCAGTGTACGCACAACCATATATTATAAACGAAACACGTAATATGTACGTTTATAATAATCTTGTTTTGATAGAGTTCGCTCATAAATGTGAAGATACGACATTCCTCTCAGTTCTAAATGACATGAGCATAATTGATAGCCGAACCCGGGAGAATTTAATGTTTCATTCTGTAATTGTTTGACGATAAAACTTCTCGATGAAAGATTTTCTTTTATTAATTTAACGACTACATTGTTTTACGTTTCGCTACTTTCTTGTCAATGCGGCGAACAGAACTCCGAAACATCAATCGCGTCAACATTAACATTAATTTTACAAGTCTTTAAGTTTAATGGGTCCTAAGGTACTTTCCTTTTTATTCCTTTTACCTTTTGTCTTCATTAATTAAATGCAATATTGAGATACACTTTAAAACAAAACGAAAATTCGCTTTAGTATGGGGGACACGCATAATTTACTAGCGCAAGCCATACAAAATTATTTTTTCATTTTGTTTTGGAATTAATTTTAGTACTGCGGTTGCATTTGGGAACGGACACTGAATCATTCTGCAAATTTTGCGCATTACATAAAAAAAAAATCCTATATTTTTATTTAATTATCTAACAAATACTTAGGTACTTTATTTCTTTTTAAAGTGTTAAGAGTTAAAGGAATTGAAGTGTGTCATACAAGGGCGATTTTTGACGTTGCAAACAGTTGGACCTGTCCAGTCTGGACAGGACGGACCATTTCCAACCGTTCGCAACGTCAAAATCGAGTTTTATTTTTAGGTTTTTGAACGATGACGTCGATGACACCTCTATTGGCGCTCGTGTCTCCTCAATGCGTAGACACGTTTATTTCGAACGTTCTATGACAAATCATGTCTGTGAAAATTTTATTGATCTATGGCTAGTGCGTAGTTTGAGACACGGCCGTTTTGATGTGTAACCTGGTTTCCGTGTCCAAAGTGGACTAGACGTATTCAATTAATTTAAAAAATATATTTAATAATTTCTGGAAGTTCACGTAAATCGAGCCGGTGAGACAAATGTATTTTTAAGATTGTGACTAACAAGCTGTCTACCATTTAATTTTCCTTGCATAAAATGTTTTTAGGTAGCTACCTACAAGTCCAACCTGTCCCTCACAATAGGTAAGTAATCAAGGTACAAAATCCACGACCTACCAATTTATAATTTTTTCCTTCTACCCAAGAATTCAGCCCAAGTATACATGCGTATTTACTTTTCTTATCAGCACCGCCGCACTATAAGCTCTGGCAACACCAAGTCCTCACGAACTGTATTGCCAGCAATGAAAACAAAAAATATTTCCCTATTAAGTGTGTAAACTTAGAAACAATTTTCTGGTATCTGACCTTCATAATATAATTCTAAAATAATAACAATTTGTATAATCACGCCTGTAATTCATAAAGGGGTTGTAGGCGGAGGTGGTGCCACCTGTCGACGGCAGGAGGCAATATTTTTATTAACTTTGAGGGAATTAAGTATGATGAAGACGGTAACTTTGCCTTTTACCTTGCACGATTTTAGACCCAAGACTAGCTCAACATCCGTCCATCTTACCGTAACCATACCAACGAGGCACATAAAATAGAATAGAATAGATCTTTATTTGATGTAAAACAGATAAAGGCATTTCCGAAATGTCGAGACTTTATAGGTGCCCGGTTTCAAATAGTAGGTTCTATGAAGAACCGGCAAGAACCTACATGGAAACTCTTTTAAAATAATAGATTACAATCTTGATTAGTACAATGTTGTCATAAGAGCTGCGAGAATAATGTTATTTAATGTTAATAAGGACAGGATATTAATGATTTGCCTTTAAATAAGATTGCCATGGCAGTGAAATGCTGACTGACCAGTTCCGACAGACAGCACCCACTCACGAGTATGACGCATGCGTCAGCATCGGTAAGCTCGACCATAATGAAGGGAACTCAACGACCCGATACACAACGCCACCATCAGCGTGACATATTAGTGAGCATGACAGACTCATAGTACCAGACAACAGGTAGGTATTTAGTAAATATTTATATAATTATTACTTACATCATGCTCACATTTTCATTTTATAAAATACTAGCTGTGCCCGAGAACACGTCCGCGTGGAGTTTGTCAAAAAAAAAAAAGTAGCCTAAGTTACTCCTTATAACATCAGCTATCTGCCAGTGAAAGTCCCGTCAAAATCGGTCCAGCCGTTTCAGAGATTAGATGGAAAAAACAGACGGGTCGAAAAAAAGATTAGCTGGAACAAACAGACAGAAAGACAAACAAAATAAAATTATTTTTTATTATTTGTACCGTATATACTTTCATATGCGTTTACTAAAAAAACTGTAATTTTGACATAACAAACAGAATTTCAATTTTATTTATTTGTATAGACGTATAGAGAGACATAAAGTTCTTTAAGTAAAGAAACATATGAAATCTATACTTATAATAAAATCGTAACGAAGCGAAAACTGTACATTAAATATATCTTGAAAAAAAAAAAGGCATGTGCTCTATATTCGACACTGATGCCAAAATATAGTTTTTAGAATTTTTGTCTGTTTGTCTGTTTGTCTGTTTGTCTGTTTGTCTGTTTGTCTGTCCGAGCTTCACGGCCAAACCGCCGAACAGATCTTCATGAAATTTAAAAGTAAAATCCGTTAATAGCCTGGTCAACATATAGGGTACAAATTATTACGCTATTGTCAAAGGGGGGTGAGCAATAAACCAATATGTCTGTGTACAATTATTAGTCGCTACCTATATGACGAATCCATTTGAAATATTGGATGATTGTAGTTAATAGGTCCGATTAACATTTTATATACAATAGAAATCATTTTGCATTATTTTAAACGTACTTTTTCATTTATTCTTTAGCCTTATATATTTTAATTCGTCTGTTTATACCTAGATGGCATTAGTAGTAATTTATAGGTGAGTTTTTAATTTCCAATATTTTTAAAAGCGATTTTTTTATTGATACGGCATCCAGACTCCTGAAGGCAGAGTTCTTTATAATAATTTAATTTGTAATGTTCAAATATTCTCAATAAAGGTAAGTATTTAAGGGTTATCAAAATACATAAAGGCGTAAGGCATATTAATGACGACATCTGGTATGGCACTTGTGGGTTGCAGCTGAAAACCAGCGTCAGGTGGCCAGTATCACTGCCTCCTGACAATATGCTTTATATGCTTTAGTACAATAACTCAACTTATTTGATATGTTTTCTTTGCTTTTCCGTTTATTTTATGTTGTGCTATAAACTCTTTTTCTTTCTTTCTTGCTTTTACTTTTTTCCGATTTTATTGCTCATGGTTCAGGAGTAGCGTAATTTCGGAGTGTTGGAATAGCGTCTGTCGAAGAAGAGTTTGTCGACGTTAAGTTTTCGAGTGAAAGCTGAGCTGAAATCACCGTAGGGTTTGAAATTAATCACATCAATACCCCTGGGAGTCACCCTGGACAGAGCGTTAACTTGAAAAAACCATTATATGAAAATCAAATAAAAAGAACTAGGTACCTAAAAGTTTCGGTCAGCTAAATGACACATGTTGAACTATCACCGGCTGACGTAAACCGATCACTCTCAATATGGGTAAGTATACCGTATCCTACGGTGAGCATAGCACTTCTACAAATTCGCAGAGACGTTGCGTACAAAAACACAAAAAGGAGTCCAACACCATACATCCAATATTCAGAAGTCAATTCAGTGCTTAATTATCAGCACAGCCTTTAAAAAGTCAGCTCAGTTTCCTTAGAACACTAGAGAGGCACTATCGGGTGGTTCAGCCGATGCCCATTGCAAATACATTGTGGTTGGAGAAACTTTCTTCACCAGTAATCAAGCCCGCGGTGAGTAATTTTCTGCCAGATACGATCCGATCGAACGATCATCTCTTGGATCACATGAAAGTTATTTAACCGACTCTGGACCCAATTAGGCAGATACAAGTGCAGTATGAGCAAATGAGCAAGTGGGGCTATATCGAGGAAACAGCGGTAGGGTGGAGATGTGGTATTGTCCTTCAAATGATGTCACAGCTACTGTGTTGCTCAATATGCCCCAATATCTGCACATTGAGCCACCTCTATTTTGCCAATAACAACATCATAGAGGTGGCAAAATTTGCAGATTATACAAGCCTAGGGACGTAGTACCATTGACACAAAGAACAAGGACTAAAGTCATTTGCAATCCGGAGAACAGCTGAATCTTCTGTTGCGTCGCCAAGAGTGTTCATATTGAATTCGCTCATGATGTAGTGGATAGATGAGTCAGCAATTTTCGTAACAGCTCACTGCCCAAGAAGCGCCGGACAGAATTACAATCAGATGAGATTGTTGATGTAATCAAGGCGTTGTTATGACAGTCGGCATCAGACTCTGCACTCATTACCCATTTCGTAGACAATATTCATACAATAGATTTAAATAATTAAACTTTAAATATTTTTTTCCTATTGTTTCTTAGCGGCGAATCAGGTTTCGTAAACTTTAATAACACACAAAATAGCGAGAAAGCGTAGTCTTAACGGTGCACGGTGGCAGTAAAAACTGGTTATATTTAAACCTGAAGGCTGAAGGCACAGTTTTGTCTTTTTGAGTGCCTAACCATTACCACTATCATAGATTATTCGTTTAAAATAGTCGTGAATGCGACCTGCCGTGCTCTTTCAGGGGTCTCAAGTAAAGAACGATCACCCATCCAAGTAACGTGTAGATTGTTTTCACTCCCATACGTGCGGAAGACAAGGCATTTTATTGCACAGATCTCATATTATTTAAGTTTTTGTCAATACAAATTCTGAAAACTATCTTTCCTTTTCTTTAATTTCATGTGACTATCATAGTTTAATCGAATATTGTCACGTGGGCAAAGCCGCGGGTACAGCTAGTGATATATAAATATATGAAAGTAATTTTTCTAATCAGTTACAATTTATTTCTATTCAAACCTCAGCATGTATAAAATACACTCGAATTGAATGAATTCTTTATTGAATGGAACTCAGGCCCTCTTGTGAAGAAATGCTGAATTTAAAATTCCCTTTTATTTATCGAGGAAAGTCCCTGTTTAGGGTCCCTAAGGGCAAGAGCACTTATGGGCCGTGCCCTCAAAATGTTACACGATGATTAATTTTGTGATTTTTTTATTTTATTATTTTGAGCAAAGGCCTTGTGTAGGTTTTTTTTGATTGATTTTATTTTTAATTTAATTTAATTTTGTAATTGCTTAAATAGTCTGTTTATATTATTAATATTCACATTTCATCCCTTTGTGCATTATGTAGGTATCTCATTTTTATATTAGCTGACATGTATTTATTAATAATAATTATGACTTCGATATTACTATTTTTTGGTGTGACATTTATATTATTTCTTGTGTATGGGTGTAATTTGCCTGAATTAAGATGATTTTATTATTATTTTAACAATTGATTTAATTGATTTTTTTTGCCACTGCCAAGCTAGGTGCATTTTAGAATTATAAGCCCCGACTTCAGAAGCTGCTAAGTTTTTTAAGATAATTATTTTATACTTTTTAGTTTTTGAAGTCGGTGTTTACTTTTTTCAAGTTTATTTTATTTTTCAATTTTTTCAATTCAAATTTTTCAAGAGTTCCATTGTATATCTCTGAAGGTCTTCATCAGATCTTCACCAAATTTAAGTGGAACCACCTCGGAAGTATAACTCTTTCGAGCTAAAAATATTTAAAATATTTTTTTAAATCGGTTCACAATTGGCGAAAATATCGACGACATACACAAAAAAAAAATACATATAGACGAACATAGAACCTCCTCCTTTTTTGAAGTCGGTTAAAAAGGCCACATTTAGCAATTCACCTATGAATCTCCATGGTATCTGTCAAACAGATGATTGCTGAATATGAACCTTTTGCGTATAATACTAAGAGTCATCAATTAAGTGGACATTTTGACATTTGTAATATGAATCATGTTATGATTCATTTAAGCGGCCTTTTTAGACCCGCTCTACCGTTGTCGTGTTCCGCCAGTGTCACAATGCATGTCTACGAAGTATTTGTATTTCATGTAATTCCCATAAAGTTATTATTACTAGTGGTAAGTAATAATAACTTTATGGTAATTCCAATATCGTAATAAGATTACAATTCGTAGTGCGGTCTCATTTCACAAGCCAGCATCAGTGAGCACTTTATTGAGGGCATAGATGAAAAAATCATGTCTAGAAGTTCTAACTAAAAAAAACAACAGGCTGGCAATCAATTTTCCAACAGTCTACTGCAGCCCAAGATTTCCTCTGCGGTGAGAAACTCGCGCCTTTGTCTAACGCCCACTTAGTGGTCGCGATACAGCTTAATGAAGCCATCTGCAGAGACGGCGTAATGAATTTACAACACCCTTTAATGTTTTATAATGAGTAAAATTCTGTTTGAGATCGTAACGGAATACTTTGAGTAAACAAAACGTACTTCGTAAGTATTTTTAACCTTCGACAAAAAAGAGGGGTGCTGCACGTTTGTAGTGTGTATCTGTGGATCTGTGAATATGTCTGTCTGTGTATCTGTCTGTGGCATCGTAGCTCCAAAATGGATGGACCGATTTCAATGTAGTTTTTTTAAATTGAAAGCTAGTTTAATCGGGTATCTTCTTAGCTATGTTTAAATCTGTTCAGTCGTTCAAACGTTATAGCTCTTTTTCTAGTTGGAGTCGGGTGTTTTTGACGGTTAGGTTATATGTGGATAAATATAAGTATGTAATTTTAAAATATTGTAGGTGTGACAACCTGTCACGAACCCTAAATTATTATATTATTTATTTTAAAAGGAACGAGATATCGGGCCACTTAGACGCACATTAAATCTCTAATTTATGAGACTCAAGCCAGGGACAAGTACAGTTTGTCAGTTAACATTTAATATTTTGTATATTCTGGGAAATGCATTCACCAAGTGGGTAAAACCGGACTCAACGCTACATCTGGATGTCATTTAGAAAGATTCGAGTTACGAGCGACCTCTTAGGACAATCGAGGAATGATACAAAAAAAGGGCAATGGATTTATTGTGCAAAAACATTAGGAAAGTACCACGGCGTGGGACGCTGCGAGATCGGACACTGGAAGAAAGGGCACTTGGGCTTGGATCTCAGGAGAGGATGGTTGGTCTGAGACCGTAATACCAGGAGACGGTCGTGAGAGCCAAAACTAGTATAATTAATATAGTTTAGCTTAAGGCTTATTATGTTTGGTATAACTACTGTAGTGATACGACCCGAGTCGCCATTTGTGTGTGTGTGTGCCTGCTTTGGGGTAAGTGGTTGATCTTATTCATCTCAGGCTGATTATATGTGTATTCATAATAAATATTTCTATTACTACCATTTGACTGACTTGCCCGAAGTATCTTGACCCTGCGTTGGATTATAGGGACTGACTAGGGTACGGGGTGGACTATCCAAGGATCTACTTTATCGGTGCCTTATACTCTAAAGGATCATTGGAATATAAGGACACATGAGACAGTGCTCCTGGAGAGCCTGCCATTGTAACAAACGCGAATGGATCCGAAAGAGCCGATTATAAAGGCTACAATGCCGACTATTAATTCCTTATGGTTATAATAATCAATCGAACGCAGGTGATAGTTACTTCCTAATGACTGAATTATTCAGCCAGACTGGCTGACCACGGCTATTATATTTCGCCTTGTGCCTGTTGTATGTACACTTCCGGGAGGGGGGTAGGGTTCACCAAGTACCACAAAGTACCAATTGATAGTTATCCTGAAGGACTGTTTAGGGACCGTGTCTCGCTAAATCAAATCTTCGATCGCTACGGCGGCATATTACTGAACCAAAAAAATACATATTTAGCGAAACACTATGATTATGCAATTCCGCCCAAGTGGCCGTACTGCTCGAACTGGGGGCGATTAAGGAAGTGTGCAGTGACGATATAACCACTCGGACGTATACCAGGCGCAGCGTAAGATTCTAGCACCCGACTGACCATACTGTGCGCTTGTGCTAATTTCATATCAATCTAGAAACGGGGTAGGTAGGATCTTTAAAGGAATCCACGAACTATAAATTGGGTTACTACATAAACACAACGTAATAATTAAAAGCATGTTGGTCCTCATTATTAACTAGACGTTATATTATGGCTATAATAATTGTATTTTATATTGACTGTGAAGCTCGACGTGTGGGTTCGATTCCCAGGTCAAGCAAAGAATTGGCGAGTGTGTGATAACAAAAGTTGTTACTACCGGGTGTGAAATAGCAAAGACTTGTTACTAGCGAGTGTGAGATAACAAAGAGTTGTTACTCTCGAGGGTGCGATCTTGGATTCGATTCCAAGAGAAAAGTATGGTTGCCTACTGTCTAGTGTGACAGTAGTGTGCGATTTTGGATTCGATTTCCAAGAGAAAAGTGTGGCTATCTACTGTCTAGTGACAGTAGTGTGCGATCTTGGATTCAACTTCCAAGAGAAAAGTGTGGTTATCTAACTGTCCAGTGTGACAGCAGTGTGCGGTCTTGGATTCCATTTCCAAGAGAAAAGTGTGGTTACTGTCAAGTGTGATAGTAATGTGCTAGCTCGGGTTTGATTCCCAAGAGCATAGTGTTACCGCCAAGCGTGAGTCCCGGGTTCAATTCCCAGATGGGGTGAGTTGTATTGAGTTCACTATTAAGTTAATTTTATTCTTAGTAATAAGTGTTTATTTTAGAAAGTAAGCGACAAAGTATTACATTTTAATTTCACAATGAATCTATTGTCTTTACGTGTTCAAAACAAGTTAAAAGGGATCTTACATATTTTTTATTGCCATACCCAAACCCCATAGCTTTGAAAAGAATAGATACTCGTGCGCCTTTGTTTCAAATTATTCCAGGATTGTAAAGAGGTAGAACATGTGGCAACCTGCGCTGGGGTGTATAGCGGTCGGTTGTAGGCGCGATGCTGTTTGATGGTAAATTCATCAAGGTCAGGCTACCTGAGACAACGACTAGAGCGTGTCTGCTGTTACGAAGCTAAGTATTTATTTTATTCACAATCGTACATAATTTCTACTGATTGTTCTACAGAGGTCTTATGAAACAGATACACAGAGATCGTGTGTAACTTGGTACGATTCTTATGTGGTTATGTCGACTGTAACTAATACAAAATATTCTTCAGTCGAAATAATTAAGAATCTGAGGGGGGTACGACTAGGATAAATTAGATTTATTATCTTATGTCCTGACAATAATCATGTGTAACTTGAAAGATTAATAAGTCATTATGTCGACTTTAATTACTTCAAGATATTCTTGAGTCGACATTATTAAGAATCTGAGGGGCGAATAACTACGATAATTTAGACTTATTATCCTGTGTCCTGACAAGCTAATTCACCTGGCTGAGCAGCTTAAAATGTCCACCATATTTTGCTTATCTTTACGAGTATGCTGTACAGTCATGATAGAAGGTACACTTCTACATAAGACGCTGTCTAATAGTAATCAAATAATCTAATGATAGACGTTTAGGTCAAAGATGATAATGTTGAGTGGTGAATTCAGTGTCAAGATTAGATCAGTAGGGACTGTTATAAATTGATGAAATCTAACTGGAACAAAATCTAATAAGTTTATATGCCGACTATTTCAGAAATTACTGGACCTGATCACTGCAGCTGGCGTACAACTAAATAAAGCCAGAGCTTCAGTGTCAGTAGCAGTAGCAGTAGGTAACGTGGCCCGATATAACGCAGACTATTCAAAGGATTCCTGGTATGTAGAAATCAACTATAAGCATGCACAGGGTTTCACTAGTAAACAAAAGGATTGTGCTACGGGAAAGATTTAAATGTTCAAGCGAATATGACAGTCGCGATAAAAGTTAGATACAGGTCGCGAATTAGAAAATCGTTAAACGAGTAAGAACTCGGATTATCTAATTTGGCGTTTATTTATAATCGGTTTGCATTATAAACATATTCGCGGGGATACACTTACGTTCATAGTGTAGAGCACAAGATTTTAGTCTCATTGGACATAGATTCCAACAAGAGTAATTAGACATGCCTAATTCCAGTTGGAATGAGCTTCCAGTATAGCGGATAGGAATGCGTCTATGCTTATAAGTATTGCTCAGCATTTATGAGAACTGCAGTTTTAAAATTCCTAAAACTGGTATATAATTATTGTGATGTTGGTGAAACCACGATGTTAATGACACTTATAATAGTTGGTAGTCAGTATTGATTTACTGTACATCACGAAGCTTAAGCCGACTGTGTGTCTATCGACCATAAGGTAA
This sequence comes from Allophyes oxyacanthae, assembly GCA_932294325.1. Lineage (NCBI taxonomy): Eukaryota > Metazoa > Arthropoda > Insecta > Lepidoptera > Noctuidae > Allophyes > Allophyes oxyacanthae. Next base: position 1,320,228 of record OW028609.1, read on the forward strand.
AGATATCATCCCTCATTTCATCAAGTCATCTACGTCCGTCGACGATGATTGAAAGCTCAACTTTGGTTGCGATTCGTGATCACGTGTTAATATTTCCAACTAGTTATGTATGTGTAATGAACCCGACTTCTTCGGTCTTGCAAGACTTTATTTGTCTTTGATATCGGTACTATACCTATGGGTTACTTCTGTACCGAAGTGACTATTGAGCTGACTTGTAGAGCAAACAGTATAAGCTCCTTTCCATTTGATCAATCATAAATAGGAAACATAAGTACATCAATAAGCGATGTGGAACTGTTAAGTTTCCAGATATTTGTAAGTCGGGATTGATTCCTAAGTTACCAGATTAATGAAAATGAAAAATGGAATCTTCTTCTACTTCCCATTGGGAATTAAGTACACTTCCGATGATATTCATTCCATCGGTGTATTCAATACTGGAACGGCTATAATAGATTTATGCATCATTGATGCAGAAGCTCTGCGAATATATAACAAATTGATTCGTTATTCATCATTTATGGAGTAGTTTAGATTATTGCATAACTGAGTATAGAGCTGTCATATATCATGTTATCAAGGACAGCGCTGCGACATTCTTGTCACCAGCTCGGGTTCTGAGTATTCTCACTACTGTCCTCAGCGCTGAAGAAGCGAAAGTATACTGTGCCTATATTAAAGGAGGTCAATGAATGTGCAACACTTAAATCACAATGCCATATCAGGAACAATAAGGCAAATTATCCTGCTTCGTTGCTTAAATGTGTGGTGTGTACGTTTACTTCTTATCACTATGTATTTCAAACAAATTTGGACATGGAAACTTCTCCAATAGCTCGTTGAAGTAGATCAAGTTATAATAGATACATGCTATTAACTTGACTAAATAGCCTTTGTCTGCTGTCTAACTGATAACGCAAGATCATTACATAATTATATGTTTATATGTTTAGAACAACAAATATGTTCTTCCATGAATCTTTCGTGAATAAAGTGCCCACTAATAGTCGACTATTTTACTAGGAATAGTCGGACAAGACTATGTTTTCTACGTGTGCCGGTATTCAATTACTCCCAGACGTCTTACTGAATAGGCATGGTTTATGGACCCTATTTTTGAAAGCTCATCCGCTGTACTGGGTCACGCGTCTGATTTTCAGAGGGGGGAATGTGACAACCTGTCACGAACCCTAAATTATTATATTATTTATTTTAAAAGGAACGAGATATCGGGCCACTTAGACGCACATTAAATCTCTAATTTATGAGACTCAAGCCAGGGACAAGTACAGTTTGTCAGTTAACATTTAATATTTTGTATATTCTGGGAAATGCATTCACCAAGTGGGTAAAACCGGACTCAACGCTACATCTGGATGTCATTTAGAAAGATTCGAGTTACGAGCGACCTCTTAGGACAATCGAGGAATGATACAAAAAAAGGGCAATGGATTTATTGTGCAAAAACATTAGGAAAGTACCACGGCGTGGGACGCTGCGAGATCGGACACTGGAAGAAAGGGCACTTGGGCTTGGATCTCAGGAGAGGATGGTTGGTCTGAGACCGTAATACCAGGAGACGGTCGTGAGAGCCAAAACTAGTATAATTAATATAGTTTAGCTTAAGGCTTATTATGTTTGGTATAACTACTGTAGTGATACGACCCGAGTCGCCATTTGTGTGTGTGTGTGCCTGCTTTGGGGTAAGTGGTTGATCTTATTCATCTCAGGCTGATTATATGTGTATTCATAATAAATATTTCTATTACTACCATTTGACTGACTTGCCCGAAGTATCTTGACCCTGCGTTGGATTATAGGGACTGACTAGGGTACGGGGTGGACTATCCAAGGATCTACTTTATCGGTGCCTTATACTCTAAAGGATCATTGGAATATAAGGACACATGAGACAGTGCTCCTGGAGAGCCTGCCATTGTAACAAACGCGAATGGATCCGAAAGAGCCGATTATAAAGGCTACAATGCCGACTATTAATTCCTTATGGTTATAATAATCAATCGAACGCAGGTGATAGTTACTTCCTAATGACTGAATTATTCAGCCAGACTGGCTGACCACGGCTATTATATTTCGCCTTGTGCCTGTTGTATGTACACTTCCGGGAGGGGGGTAGGGTTCACCAAGTACCACAAAGTACCAATTGATAGTTATCCTGAAGGACTGTTTAGGGACCGTGTCTCGCTAAATCAAATCTTCGATCGCTACGGCGGCATATTACTGAACCAAAAAAATACATATTTAGCGAAACACTATGATTATGCAATTCCGCCCAAGTGGCCGTACTGCTCGAACTGGGGGCGATTAAGGAAGTGTGCAGTGACGATATAACCACTCGGACGTATACCAGGCGCAGCGTAAGATTCTAGCACCCGACTGACCATACTGTGCGCTTGTGCTAATTTCATATCAATCTAGAAACGGGGTAGGTAGGATCTTTAAAGGAATCAATATCAATTTATAATCGTTCACGATTACTAGAATACATGTCTCGCTGAATAGCAGTTGGCCTTCGTAGGACGCTGTTTTAGGATTGAGTAAGACATGAGAGCCTAGGGAACGTGTACCGCTAAATCGTAGCAGGTTTCTCAGAGTACCTATGCCCTAGACTTTAGCGGACACGTGAGACGCGACAGCGGCGACATAGCTGCCCCACGTAACGACTTGGGGTTCAATTGTAAATAAATAGATAATTGTCGCACATAGGTATGAATACTAAACGCAAGCGCTATGTATAATAACTTTATATTTCCCTTGTATTCCTCTCTTTGTCTCTTTTGGATTTTGCTATTGGTAACAACAACCTTAAGTTGTTATAAAATGAATAGGTAAATTAATATAAATTCGTCCTCCATATGGTGGGAGAGTGCCCAGTCAGGGACGAGCTCTACAAGGCTGTACGGGTGAGGGGTACGGCCTCTCCTCCACTTGTGGAGGAGCCATTAAAACAACCAAATACTTCTAACTATAGGAAAAACGAAATTTTCATTAGCCTGGGGTTACTAGGAACAGTCACATAGGTATAAAATGAGCCTCCAAATATTATGTGGAGGCAAGGTGAAGGCTCGTTTTATTGCCAATAACTTAATGTCTCAATAAATTTTTTCAACGAACTGTGCAGTGGTTATTTTTTTGTTGTTAGGTGCTGGTAGCTGTGGTGCAGAGAAAGAGTAAATAAAACGGCAGACGAGAAATTATACGCGTGTATTGGAACGTGTCACAATTGGTAGGGGAGAATTGCCACAAATTATAGTTATTCTTACATTGAATGTTGGTGTTGCAACCAATAATAATTGTATAATTATCGTGTATCAGAAATACGTGATCATATTTAAGGGTGTGGATCAGAACATCTTTCTCTATGGGACCAACATCAGAATCACGAAAAAAATAATCTACTGTCCCATACAAAATTTCAAAACCTCGAGCCTGGGACAGCTAATTATTTTTTCGCGATTAAGAAAGAAAAGAAAGAAAGAAAGCAGTTTTATTCTAGACTCGCCAGGAACAAATCAAATTACAAAAGTACAAAAATAAAAATCAAAAATAATAACAAAAGAAAAACAATAATTAAAGCAACCTGGACGAGACCAAAAATGGCTCCCATCTCAGCATAATGCTGTGACATTTAGAAATAGAAAATGTCACAGCGCTGGTATTCAGATGGGAATTAGAAACTTAAATTAGAAATTAGAAACCGATTACAATGTTGGGCCCATAGAAAAAGCAGTTTGATGGTCTGATCCACACCCTTAAATATGACCACGTATTTTTAATACACGTTGTATAATACCCAATACGAACACCCAGTTTTAGTTTGTCCTGTAACCTAGTGCATTTCACTACAAAATAAACAGTCAAACCAATTTAAAGGAGAGTGTATATGAAACGATTTGTCTTAGTCTATGGCGCTGAAGTATAAATAAACGGAGCTTGTAGAAATGAAACGGACGACTTTGCCGAGTCTGTTTGTTCATTGATTGGATTCGTTATCTAGATCCTGAAACTTGCAGCTTGAAGAGACCAATATATTAAAATAAATTATTATTTCCTTTATTCATCATTAAACATATTTTTTACATTTTTAAATACATATTATAAAATAAAATAAAATATACATTTAAAAACATAATAAATAGGAACCAACCGGCATCGGGAACAGGGTCCAAGCTACCGGTGGCTAGGGCTCCAGAGAGAGGAACCTCCTCACAATGCGTGCCGTGTCGAGGAGTACCGCCTTCTGCATCAAGCCCTTGATCCAACCCCCAACGAGAGCCTCATAAGATGTTGGTCGAGGCTCTTGGCTATTAAGCCATTGGCCGTAACGACGATCGGCACTATGACTGCTGAGTCCACATCCCACATGTCGACAACCTCGTGAGCCAAGTCAAGATATTTGATTTGTTTATCTTTTTCTTATTATTACTATTTTTATTTGCATAAAATGGCAAACTCAAATCTGTGCTCAAGATATTACCACTGAGCGTCGCGTCGTTCTGATATACGGGCCAAAGTAGACAGGTGGCTGTCGACGACAAATCGATTGGTTGTCACAGAAGGTATGTTTTGGGTTACGTGCAAGCTTGTCATCTTCCCGTCCACGTGACGACAGGGACAACCTCTTCACTGCCCGAAATCAAATTGCGAACATTTGTCTGACAAGCTGTTAAAGCAAAATAATACATACTACATCTAGCTCCATATTATGCGACACAAGTTGCCTCATAATTTATATACGACACACAGTTAAACATGCGCATAATTTGTGGAGTGATTTGATTCAGTCTCTGTTCCTAAATGCAACCGCAGTATTGGGATACACTTTAAAACAAAACGAAAATTCGACTTAGTATGGGGGACACGCATAATTTACAATTAATTATTTATCAAATTTTTATTTTGTTTTGGAGTGAATTTTAGTACTGCGGTTGCATTTGGGAACGGACACTGGATCCACTATCGAAATGAACAACTTTCTCTATGGGACCAACATCGTAATCGCAAAAAAATAATCATCTGTCTCATACGTTTGGGTCGAGTAGGTATTGAAGTTTTGTTGTCAAGTAGGTACTCAAGCGAAATTTTACTTTTTTTTTACCTCTTTCCCAAACTTTGATGGCTCTTGAGTCTTGTATCGTGGGTATAGTTTACAGACATGTATAACAATAGGTACCTACCCATTTTTCTGGACAAGTACCTATAACTTTTTTCTCCGTGAGCCAATTTAATGGTGCCCATAGTAAAAAAATATCCTATATTCGTGAACTACTAAATGGACTAGGTTTTATCAGCCGACGCCATTTGGACCACTTCCGCTCGTTTTATTTTCAGATACACACACATACGGATACCCGAAGCAACAATTTTCAGGTCATACAAATATTTGTTCCGTGCGAGAATTGAACCCGTGACATGTAGCGCAGAAAGTCAATCGCTTAGCCACTGCACCAAGAGAGTTGTTAAATAAGGCACTTTTAAAGTATGATAAAGAAAGAAAGTGTTTTTATTTTTACGCCCCAAACTTATCTAAAACCTTACATCACCATTGTTCTGCTAAACAAAACAAAATTAAATTAATTAAGTGGCAACACCGAGTGACCGAACAAAAAGAAATTAAATATTATACCTCGTTTCTCCACAACTGCAACAGTCTGTGGAATAACAGTATACGAACTATGTAGGTACATGTAATCTGTCTACAGTTCTGTTCATCTTTAACAATATATACTGTGTCTTTAACTACCAGAGACAGTATGCGTCATAATGGCTAATAAACTTGAGAAGCGTTTGACTATTTTTAAAGCCTAAAACAATCTCCGACTAGCAGTAGGCCGAGCGCGAATGATTTTGACGGATCGTAACGTTGACATAAGCAAATTTTGAATAAAAATTGAATAATATTAACGTAAGCAAATTTTGAATAAAGAATACAATAATATTCTATCGCATTTATGTTTAATTTTAACGAAAATAAACATTTGTTTCATGAAAATTTAAAAATTCTGCTTGTATTTGCATAAAATATCATGGGGTAAACGTTTATTTTTTTATTCCAAATTTGATAAAGTTAACGATACGATTCATCAAGAAAGTTCGTTGTTGGCCCTCAGAAATAGCAAAAAAGTAAAGCAAGAAGTTGAAGAAGTATAAAGGAAGGTTATTTCTTCGTCAACTTAAAATCTCTATATAGAAAGAAAGAAAAGAAAGACAAACGATTTATTTCTTACACAAATTACGACACACATAAAAAGTAAAAAAAATAAAATTAAAACAAATAAAAAAAAGAAGTAACAAATGAAGACAAAAAATAAAAAGTAAAAAATTAAAAACACGATCCAAAAATAATAATAAGAGTAACAATTTTTAATAATGAAAGTCTGTGGCTTGTATTCATTTGTCCACGCTTACACACTATTATTATATTTGCTTATATACATTGATATCTGTTACGTACGTTACGTATTTGAACTTGATCCGTTTGTAGTTGTCAGGAAGTTCGCAGACCCCGCGGCGTCCGTCGCTCAGTAGGGCGGCGCCGGTACTTACGGTCGCCAGTTTCTACGGCTTTCTATATAAAAACATTTTCAAGTAGAATACCTCTATGTTTGTTTTATGGGGGTCAAACTCGAGATTTTGCTCCAAACCGGAATTTACGGAAGAGACACTGTTTATTTCCAGTAGGTCTGACCATAAATTATTGTTTATTGGTTACAATTTTTCATGGAGCTCCAACCAGATGCGGCTGAATATCAGTATTTTACACGGAGCGACTGTTGTCTGATCTCCACCACCCAATTATTCGAAGATTGTTCACTCTGAGGCAGGGAAGAGCTCGATATAGAAAGAAGGGTCATCCATCCAAGGACTGACCTTGAGAAGGGCAATATAACCTCACATGTCAAGCAAAGACACGACGAGGAACGAATAGATCTTTATTTCATGTAAACCAGATACAGGCATTTATGAAATATCGAGACTCTAGGTGCGCAGTTCCAAATAGTCAATCCTAAAATTATTTTGTCGTCCACATTTATTAAAATAATATTTTTATACTATAGTTTACGAGGACCTGTAATTGTCTATATTTTACTTATATTTTTTTTATAATTTTATTGTAAACTTTGTTGGTCTTCTAATCTAATATAAATAAAAATAAATAATAATCTGTCGAACAATGAAGTCATAAAACGACAAATTGTATCTCGCACTATTATAATGAATGACCTAAGTATCCATCTTTATGCAATCTATATTTTGGACAAATAAAGTATTCTATTCTATTCAATAGACTAAACATTTTCTTCGAAGTAACAACACTTCAATGAATGCAACTCGATGTTTAAACAAAATGCATCGTAATTTATCTTACTCAGCTGCACTACAGCAAATCTCCGTCAGACTGCTAGATTTCTTAGCAGATGCAGCTATGAGCGAAGAATTCTAATTAGATGGTGAACACAATAAATCTCAGATGGCATTCTGTAAGGGTTGTTGTGGTCTCAGCTATAATATACAGTTTAAGACGGTTAGGTTAAATAACCTAACCGTCAAAAACCCCCGACTCCAACTAGAAAAAGAGCTGTAACTTTTGAACGGTTGAACAGATTTTCATGAAACATAGCTAAGATCTTACGCGATTAAACTAGCTTTCGATTTAAGAAGATTGCATTTAAATCGGTTAATCGGTTTTGGAGTTACGATGCCACAGACAGATACGCACTACAAATAAACATTAAATTAATGATAATGGCTGTAATTTGTTGGATTTATTAATCATTGTATAGTAAACTGTAACCCAAATTATACAAAAACGAAATTTTATAATGTAAGATAAATATCTACTTTTATCTTTGAGTATGTTATATTATGTCTGCTTTATCATGTGTGTACCTGCATGCTTAATTTTTGTATGCCTATAATTGGCAGATCATGGAGCACTTATCTTTAAAAATACTTAACAACTATTGTACCTATGTATCACAAAAAAGTTTTACTTACTTACTTACAAACGTATAACACCCCTCTTTTTTGTCTGAATACTATTACTTACGCAATAGCTGTCCAAATAGGTTGAACGACATTGTAAAAGCCAACAATTACAATATCATTCTGACACAATTGAAATAGCAAGATTTAGGGCTCAGTGTGCCTCTAGGGTGTGCGTTATTATACGTCACAAACCATCAAAATCTCTTTGAGGCCATCTCAGTTGTGAAGGTTACCTTACGATGTTCTTCACAGTTAATTTTGAACCGTACATGAATTTCAAAACTAACAAATGTGAGCCGGGATCTGTCTCAGATGGTTCCGATGGTAGGCAAGCCTTCAATCGCTAGGCTGATAACACAGTTTGCAAATAAAATTTACAAGAAAAAGATTGTACTTAAAACGCTAAGTACTTGCTTGCTTTTTTTTTTTTTTTTTCTTGGTTTGTATTAAAAAAATAATACTTAACCTTTGATTGGTTGTCGCAGCCGAGCCGTGACAACCAATCAATAATCTAAGTACTTAACATATTTTTTTAACTTAAATTATTGTAGTTTGTTACATTTTTTTCATATAAAATGTAATGTGTCACTGTTTGTTTTACCCAATAAATAAAATAAAATAAAAATATACCAGTGTGGCTCTAGGGTGCGGGTTGTCAGACGTCACACACCATGAAAATCTCTTTGAAGCCATCTCAGTTGTGAAGCAAGCGTTAAATCGCTAGGCTGTTAACACAGTTTGTAAACAAAATATAGAATAGAATAGAATAGAATATAAATGCTCTTTATTGTACACCTGATAAAAAAGGAGCAATTAACATAATAATTACAATTAATCATTTTAAGATTGTACACCGAGCGGTCTTATCGCAGTCGGCGATTTCTTACAGACCTTTGGATGGACAGTACAGCATGTAAAAAATAACGAGGATAATTATATGTATTGTTATTAGCGCACAAGAGCAACCTCTAACACTAACAAATTTAAATAACCAGTAGTTACTGCAGATTCGGTTGACTTTATTTATTTTATTTATTTTCAGCCTGGGTTGTCCCACTGCAGGGCAAAGGCCTCCCTCTCCTTTTTCCACTCACTTCTGGTTTTAGCTAGTACGGACCAGTTTTTTCGGTAGGAGTCAAGCTCGTCCCGCCATCTTCGCCTCGGTCTGCCGCGATGCCGTTTTATATTTACTGGGATCCATTCAGTTGTTCTTTTGGCCCAAACTTAGCAAAAGTTTTGTCGATCTCTCCACTGGCTCTAGTTAATTAGGAACAGCAGCGAACGTGCCACTATTTGTATTGCAGTCAGGCCCGATACCGATGTCTGCTGTTCTATGTTCAGTGTTTTCTTTTAGAGTACCTACGTGTGAACTATTGGACTAAATGTTAGCATGGGTGGGTTAGAAGCGTTATGACTACTTCTCGATAAGACTAAATAGCAGATATGACTAGTTCACTATAGGACTTAATCTCGATATGACTAGATCGTTGTAAAACTAATTAGCTGTTTGACTATGTATCGTAAGAGAGTTTATAGATTATTTGATGCGATATCGGTATCGGAAAACGAAACGATATTTTGAGTAAGTTATTGAATGAAATCTGTACGTGCAATTCTTAATTTGCCACGATATCGAATAATTGAGTACATACATTTTGTATCGTGCGATACCGATATCGTGTAGTTTTTTTTTTACTTTGCACCTCACTTAGATTTCTCCTGTATCGAGGGCACAGTTTACAAACATACCTCCATGGCACATGGACACACACCCAGACCCGGAACAACTATCTGCAGATCTTACAAATATTACTCGGTGCGGGGATCGAACCCGCGGCACGTAGCGCAGAAAGCTAATCGCTTAGCCACTGCGTCAACCGTGTTGTCAATTAATAATGTGTAATAAACATTCTTATAGAACACTTTTGTCAATTTGTGACAAGAGAATTTACTATAAATTTTTCAAGGAAGAGGTTTCATACTGTCTATGTATACAGATGTATTGAATAGCTTCCATAAAATCACATTCCTTTTCCACTTTTACAATTGTGGACATAGTTTGATATCACCTGAACTTGACATGACATTTATATTCTAACGAAAAAAGTATTAGTAATATCTATGTAGGTCAACTTTCTTGGCTATTGAAGCGAAAGGTCAAAACAACCGTTCGCGGTACCCTCCTACATAATCCATATCTATTCCTCAGCGCTGATCAATACATAAAAATGAAATGGCCGTCCGTTCGAAAAAATACAGAATTACGTTTGTTCCGTATGTAGATTCTGGGGAAACCAGAGAACACGAGCTCTTATCCCGAACAAGATCTGTACCCGGGGGAGGTCATAAAATCTGAATTTCACGGGCAGACCGCCGGCAAAAACTTATGCCGCCCATTTATCAATTGAAACATGACTCACCTTGACTATGGTACCCGATAAATATTATTAGATCGTTATAAATACTGTCAGTTAATTTTTAGAGACACATTATACATTATGCTAACTGCATTTCAATAAATATAATTCAATAGCACATATTTATGTTTAGTTAGCAAATAAAAATATACTCAAAATTAAAAATAAATCCTCAATGGTAAAAGCCAATTCAGAAGACTTTTTAGATCAGAAAAAAAAACAAACGTTCAAAATTGGAACTCGATTCGAAATTGGGAGTGACGCAATCGCATACAGTCAGTGCAATTTTTATATGGTTTACTAGAGGTCGCGCGGGTGCGCGGCCCGCATGCGGCCCGCGAGGGCTTGTTAGGTGGAGCTTGTAACATAACTTAAAAAAAATATGATTTTTGATTTTGTAAGGCAGCCATTTTTTTTTGTATGGAAACCATCTTTTTTTCACCGGCTCGTCAATTGTCCCAAGGTCCTTGACATTTTTAGTTCCGGCACTATGGGTGTGCGACTTCTCATTTTCGAGATCCGTAGGCCAGTTCTGGTCAGCGTTCCACTTTCAGGTCATTTCGGACTTTTCCTAAACTCACAGGACCCCCCTCTATACGACTCCAATACATCACTTTTACCCCCCACGGCGCCTTCTGGGAGAACAATTGGGTCAAAATCCAAAATGAACACTTGTATGGCGGCCATCTTGAAAAATGGCGGAAAGAAAAATTTGATCCCGGATTATGAATCGGTGCCCCCGAAAACCCCCGGATGCCAATTTTCAGCCGGCTCGGACCATATTTTTTTTTGGCCGCCATTTTGAATCCGCCATCTTGGATTTTTACGACCCCCACCGGAAAGACCCCGTCGTCCTCTATGACATTTGGTCGAGCACCCCCCCACTATCTCCAACGGTTTCGGAACGGTGAGCGTTTAAATTTTGTATGGCCGCCATCTTTTTTTGTATGGACGCCATCTTTTTTTCACCGGCTCGTCAAACGGCCCAGGGTTCTTGACATTTTTAGTTCTGGCAGTGTGGGTGTTCGACTTGCCATTTTCGAGATCCGTAGGGCAGTTCCGGTCAGCGTTCCACTTTCAGGTCATTTCGGATTTTTCCCATACTCACTGGACCCCCCACTATACGACTCCCATACATGACTTTAACCCCCCACGGCTCCATCTGGGAGAACAATTGTGTCAATCAGTCAGTGAGTCAGTGAGTCAGTGGTAATCGAGCTTTATATATATAAACTAGAGGTCGCGCGGTGCGCGGGCCGCGAGCGGCCCGCGAGGGCTTTTTAGGTGGGGTTTGTAACATGACGCAAAATAAATATGATATTTGATTTTGTATGGCAGCCATGTTTTTTTGTATGAAAGCCATCTTTTTTTACCAGCTTGTCAATCGACCCAAGGTCCTACACATTTTTAGTTCGGGCAGTATGGGTGTGCGACTTCTCATTTTCGAGATCCGTGGGGCAGTTCCGGTCAGCGTTCCACTTTTAGGTTATTTCGGTTTTTTGCTGAACTCCCTGGACCTCCCTCTATACGTCTCCCATACATCACTTTTACCCCCCGCGGCTCCTTCCGGGAGAACAATTGAGTGAAAATCCAAAAATGAACATTTGTATGGCGGCCATGTTTTTTTGTATAGTAGCCATGATTTTTTACCAGTTCGTCGATCCACCCAAGGTCCTTGACACTTTTAGTTCTGGCAGTATAGGTCTGCGGCTTTCCGTTTTCGAGATCCGTAGGGCTGTTCCAGTCAGGGTTCAACTTTCAGGTCATTTCTCACTGGGCCTCTCTCTGTACGACTCCCACACATGACTTTTACCCCCCATGACTCCTTCTGGGAGAACAATTGCTCCAAAAGATGCGTTTGTATGGCGGCCATATTGAAAAATGGCGGAAAAAAAAGTTGGTCCCGGATTATGAATCGGTGCCCCCGAAAACCTCAGGACGCCAATTTTCAGCCAGATCGGACCATATTTTTTGTAAGCCGCCATTTTGAATCCGCCATCTTGGATTTTTATCACGACCACCGAAAAGCCCCTCTCGTCCTCGATGATATTTGGTCAAGCACTCCCACTCTATCTCTAACGGTTTCGAAACGGTTAGGGTTTAAAAAGCTTAGAGTTTGCGCGGTGCGCGGGCCGCGGGCGGCCCGCGGAGGTTGTGGTGGTACTCTTAAATTAACTTAAAAAAAAAAACACGATTTGGAAAGTGCTTTGACTTTGACTTTGACATCGACTTTTACTTTGAATTCGAATTTCACTTTGACTTTATTTTTCGTTTTCTTCCCAGCAGACCCTTTCATTTGATACCCATATCAGGTTGGTAGATAAGAAAATCTTGTCTACCATCTTGGGGCGTCTGCCATTTTGAATTAAGTGTGACGTTATTTTAGTTTCGTACTCTTCTTAGCAAACCCTTTCATTTGATACCCATATCATGGTAGTGCATAATACATAAGTAGTCCGCCATATTGGATTTAGAATGACGTCAGTTATCTAACTATGCATTGTCATCCTATCTAAACGTGTGAGCAAAATCTCACCTCAATCGGAAACCGCGAAGTGGGTCAAAAACTTCCAAAATTTTCTTACATAGTTACAGGTGAAGTTAATAAAAGCGTGTTAAGAGGCGTTTGTATGGCAGCCATGTTTTTTTGTATGAAAGCCATCTTTTTTTTACCAGCTCGTCTATCGACCCAAGGTCCTACTCATTTTTAGTTCGGGCAGTACGGGTGTGCGACTTCTCATTTTGGAGATCCGTGGGGCAGTTCCGGTCAGCGTTCCACTTTCAGGTCATTCTGGACTTTTTCTAAACTCTTAGGACCCCCTTCTATATGACTCCCATACATGACTTTTACCTCCCACGGCTCCTTCTCGGAGAGCAATTGTGTGAAAATCCAAAATGAACACTTGTATGGCAGCCATGTTTTTTTGTATGGAAGCCATCTTTTTTCACCGGCTCGTCAATCGTCCCAGGGTACTCGACATTTTTAGTTTAAGCACTGTAGGTCTGCGACTTGTAATTTTTGAGATCCGTAGGGCAGTTCCGGTCAGCGTTCCACTTTCAGGTCATTTCGGACTTTTCCTAAAAACTCGCAGGGCCCTCTTCTATATGACTCCCATACATGACTTTTACCCCCGACGACTCCTACTGGGAGAACAATTGAGTGAAAAACCAAAATGAACACTATTGTATGGCGGCCATCTTTTTTTGTATGGAAGCCATCTTTTTTTCACCGGATCGTCCATCGGCCCAGAGTCCATGACATTTTTAGTTCCAGCACTGTAGGTCTGCGACTTGTCGTTTTCGAGATCCGTAGGGCAGTTCCCGTCAGGGTTCTACTTTTAGGTCATTTCGGATTTTTCCTACACTCACTGAAATCTCCACTATATAACTCCCATACATGACTTTTACCCCGCACGACTCCTTTTAGAACAATTGCTCCAAAAGAAGCGTTTGTATGGCAATCAATTTTTTTTTGTATGGAAGCTATCTTTTTTTCACCGGCTCGACGATCTGATCAAGTTCCTCAACATTTTTAGTTCCGGCACTATGGGAGTACGGCTTGCCATTTTCTAGATCTATAAGGCAGTTCCGGTCAGCGTTCCACTTTTAGGTCATTTCGGACTTTTTCTAAACTCTTAGGACCCCCTTCTATATGACTCCCATACATGACTTTTACCTCCCACGGCTCCTTCTCGGAGAGCAATTGTGTGAAAATCCAAAATGAACACTTGTATGGCAGCCATGTTTTTTTGTATGAAAGCCATTTTTTTTTACCAGCTCGACAATCGACCCAAGATCTTACCATTTTAGTTCGGGCAGTATGGGTGTGCGACTTCTCATTTTCGAAATCCGTGGGGCAGTTCCGGTCAGCGTTCCACTTTCAGGTCTTTTCGGACTTTTCATAAACTCATAAGACCCCCTTCTATATGACTCCGATACATGACTTTTACCTCCCACGGCTCCTTCTGGGAGAGCAATTGTGTGAACATCCAAAATGAACACTTGTATGGCCGCCATCTTTTTTTGTATGGAAGCCATCTTTTTTCACCGGCTCGTCGATCGACCCAGGGTCCTCGACATTTTTAGTTCCGGCAGTATGGGTGTGCGACTTGTAACTTTCGAGTTCCGTAGGGCAGTTCCGGTCAGCGTTCCACTTTCAGGTCATTTCGGACTTTTCCTAAAGTCACAGGACCCCCCTCTATACGACTCCCATACAACACTTTTACCCCCCACGGCTCCTTCTGGGAGACCAATTGCTCCAAAAGATGCGTTTGTATGGCGGCCATATTGAAAAATGACGGAAAATAAAAGTCGACCACGGATTATGAATCGGTGTCCCCGAAAACCCCCGGACGCCAATTTTCAGCCAGCTCGGAGCAACTTATTTTTCGGCCGCCATTTTGGATCCGCCATCTTGGATTTTTATGACCACCACCGGAAAGCCCCTTCCATCCTCTATGAAAATGGTTCGAGCACCCCCCCGCTATCTCCAACGGTTTCGGAACGGTGAGCGTTTCAATTTTGTATGGCAGCCATGTTTTTTTGTATGGAAGCCATCTTTTTTCACCGGCTCGTCAATCGTCCTAGGGTACTCGACATTTTTAGTTCAAGCACTGTAGGCTGCGACTTCTAATTTTCGAGATCCGTAGGGCAGTTCCGGTCAGCGTTCCACTTTCAGGTCATTTCGGACTTTTCCTAAACTCACAGGACCCCCCTCTATACGACTCCCATACATCACTTTTACTTCCCACGACTACTTCTGGGAGAATAATTGTGTGAAAATCCAAAATGAACACTTGTATGGCGGCCATGTTTTTTTGTATGGAAGGCATCTTTTTTTCACCGGTTCGACGATCTGACCAGGGTCCTCGACATTTTTAGTTCTGGCAATGTGGGTGTTCGACTTGTAATTTTCGAGATCCGTAGGGCAGTTCCGGTCAGCGTTCCACTTTCAGGTCATTTCGGACTTTTCCTAAACTCACAAGACCCCCTTCTATACGACTCCCATACATCACTTTTACCCCCGAAGGCTCCTTCTGGGAGAACAATTGCTCCAAAAGATACGTTTGTATGGCGGCCATATTGAAAAATGGCGGAAAACAAAGTCGGTCCCGGATTATGAATCGGTGCCCCCGAAAACCCCCGGACGCCAATTTTCAGCCGGCTCGGAGCAACTTATTTTTCGGCCTCCATTTTGAATCCGCCATCTTGGATTTTTATGACCACCACCGGAAAGCCCCCTCCATTCTCTATGAAATTGGTTCGAGCACCCTCCCGCTATCTCTAACGGTTTCGGAACGGTGAGCGTTTCAATTTTGTATGGCGGCCATGTTTTTTTGTATGGAAGCCATCTTTTTTTCACCGGCTCGTCAAACGGCCCAAGGTCCTCGACATTTTTAGTTCCAGCACTATAGGTCTGCGACTTTTCGTTCTCCAGATCCGTAGGGCAGTTCCGGTCAATGTTCCACTTTCAGGTCATTTCGGACTTTTCCTAAACTCACAGGAACCCCCTCTATACGACTTTCATACATGGCTTTTACCCCCAAGGCTCCTTCTGGGAGAACAATTGGGTGAAATTCGAAAATGAACACTTGTATGGCGGCCATATTGAAAAATGGCGGAAAAAAAAAATCGACCCCGGATTATGAATTGGTGCCCCCGAAAACCCCCGGATGCCAATTTTCAGCCGGCTCGGACCATTTTTTTTTATGGCCGCCATTTTGAGCCCGCCATCTTGGATTTTTATGACCCCCACCAAAAAGCCCCCGTCGTCCTCTATGACATTTGGTCGAACACCCCCCCGCTATCTCCAACGATTTCGGAACTGTGAGCGTTTCAATTTTGTATGGCCGCCATCTTTTTTTGTATGGAAGCCATCTTTTTTTCACCGGCTCGTCAATCGACCCAGGGTCCTTGACATTTTTAGTTCCGGCAGTGTGGGTGTTCGACTTGCCATTTTCGAGATCCGTAGGGCAGTTCCGGTCAGCGTTCCACTTTCAGGTCATTTCGGATTTTTCCCGGACTCACTGGACCCCCCTCTATACGACTTCCATACATGACTTTAACCCCCCACGGCTCCTTCTGGGAGAACAATTATGTCAATGAGTCAGTGAGTCAGTGGTAATCGAGCTTTATATATTTTTACTAGAGGTCGCGCGCTGCGCGGGCCGCGAGCGGCCCGCGTGGTGGTTTTAGGTGGAAGTTGTACCTTGCAACCCCCCCTCTATCTCTAACGGTTTCGGAACGGTGAGCGTTTGAATTTTTTTATGGCGGCCATGTTTTTTTGTATAGTAGCCATGATTTTTCACCAGTTCGTCAATCGACCCAAGGTCCTAGACATTTTTAGTTCTGGCAGTATGGGCTTGCGACTTCTCGTTTTCGAGATCCGTAGGGCTGTTCCAGTCAGGGTTCGACTTTCAGGTCATTTCTCACTGGGTCTCCCTCTGTACGACTCCCACACATGACTTGTACTCCCCATGACTCCTTCTGGGAGAACAATTGCTCCAAAAGATGCGTTTGTATGGCGGCCATATTGAAAAATGGCGGAAATAAAAGTCGGTCCCGGATTATAAATCGGTGCCCCCGAAAACCTCAGGACGCCAATTTTCAGCCAGATCGGACTATATTTTTTGTTGGCCGCCATTTTGAATCCGCCATCTTGGATTTTTATCACGACCACCAAAAAGCCCCTCTCGTCCTCTATGATATTTGGTCGAGCACCCCCACTCTATCTCTAACGGTTTCGAAACGGTGAGGGTTTAAATAGCGTAGAGGTCGCGCGGTGCGCGGGCCGCGAGCGGCCCGCGGAGGTAGTGGTAGAGCTCTTAAATTAACTTAAAAATATAAAAACACGATTTTGAAAGTGCCTGCATAGGCTCAGTTGTAATAAAAAACTTTGACTTCGGTCTCGGCTTCTGCTTCGTTCTCGTCTTCGGCCTCGTCTTTGGCTTCGACCTCTTCGTTTTCTTCCCAGCAGACCCTTTCATTTGATACCCATATCATGGTAGATAAGAAAATTTTGTCTACCATCTTGGGGCGTCCGCCATATTGAATTAAGTATGACGTTATATTAGTTTTCGTAGTCTTCTCAGCAAACCCTTTCATTTGATACCCATATCATGGTAGTAATACATAAGTAGTCCGCCATATTGGATTTAGAATGACGTCAGTTATCTAACTATGCATTGTCATCTTAGGTAAACGCGTGTGCAAAATCTCACCTCAATCGGAAACCGCGAAGTGGGTCAAATTTAACTTCGGAGATTTTCTTACATAGTTACAGGTGAAGCTAATAAAAGCGTGTTAAGAAGCGTTTGTATGGCGGCCATGATTTTTGTATGGAAGCCCCCTATATACGAGTCCCATACATCACTTTTACCCCCACGACTCCTTCTGGGAGAACAATTGGGTGAAAATCCAAAATGAACACTTGGATGGCGGCCATATTGAAAAACGTCGGAAAAGAAAGTCGATTCCGGTTTATGAATTGGTGCCCCCTAAAACCCCCGGACGCCAATTTTCAGCCAGATCGTACCATATTATTTTTTGGCCTCAATTTTGAATCCGCCATCTTGGATTTTTATCACTACCACTGGAAAGCCCCCCTCGTTCTCTATGATATTTGGTCGAGCACCCCCCCTCTATCTCTAACGGTTTCGGAACGGCGAGGGTTTCGAAAAAGTAGAGGCCGCGCAGTGCGCGGGCCGTAAGCGGCCCGCGGGTAGCGGTTTTGGAGCTCTTAAATTAACTTAAAAAAAAATAAAGACACGCTTGTGAAAGTGCCTGCAAAGGCTCAGTTGTAATAAAAAACTTTGACTTAGACTTTGGCTTCGGCTTCGGCTCCAGTTTCGGCCTCGGCTTTGGCCTCGGTTTCGGCTTCGGCCTCGGCTTCGGCCTCGTCTTCGGCCTCGGCTTTGGCTTCGGCCTCGGCTTTGCCTTCGGCCTCGTCTTCGTCTTTGTCTTCGGCTTCGGCTTCAGCCTCGGCCTCAGCTTTGATGTCGACTTCGACTTTGACTTTGACTTTGACTTTGACTTTGACTTTGACTTTGACTTTGACTTTGACTTTGACTTTGACTTTGACGTTGACTTTGACTTTGACTTTGACTTTGACTTTGACTTTGACTTTGACTTTGACTTTGACTTTGACTTTGACTTTGACTTTGACTTTGACTTTGACTTTGACTTTGACTTTGACTTCGACATCGACTTTGACTTTATTTTTCGTTTTCTTCCCAGCAGACCCTTTCATTTGATACCCATATCATGATGGTAGATAAGAAAATTTTGCCTACCATCTTGGGGCGTCCGCCATATTGAATTAAGTGTGACGTTATTTTAGTTTCGTACTCTTCTCAGCAAACCCTTTCATTTGATACCCATATGATGGTAGTGCATAATACATAAGTAGTCCGCCAGTCCGCCATATTGGATTTAGAATGACGTCAGTTATCTAACTATGCATTGTCATCCTAACTAAACGTGTGTGCAAAAGTTCAACTCAATCGGAAACCGCGAAGTGGGTCAAATTTAACGTCCACGATTTTCTTACATAGTTAGTTAGTTAGTTACAGGTGAAGCTAATAAAAGCGTTAAAAACAAAGGTGGAAATAAATTTCGATCCTGAATAATGAATCGGTGCCCTCAAAAACCCAAAGACGCCAATTTTCAGCCCGATCGGAATATATTGTTTTGGCCGCCATTTTGAATCGGCCATCTTGGATTTTTATGAACACAACCGGAAAGCCCCTTTCATCCTCTATGACATTGGTTCGAGCAACCCCCCGCTATCTCTAACATTTTCGGAGTGGAGGGCATTTCTATTTTGTATGGCGGCCATGTTTTTTGTATGGAAGCCATCTTTTATTTACCAACTCGTCAATCGGCCCGAGATCCTACAAATTTTTAGTTCCGGCACTATGGGTCTGCGCTTTGCCGTTTTTGAGATCCGTAGGGCAGTTCTGGTCAAGGTTCCACTTTAAGGTCTTATCGGTTTTTCCTGAAATCACTGGACTCCCTTCTATACGACTCCGAATCATCACTTTTACCCCCCACGGCTCCTTCTGGGAGAACAATCGCTCCAAAAGAAGCGTGTGTATGGCGGCCATATTGAAAAATGGCGGAGAAAAAAAGTAGATCCCAGATTATGAATCGGTGCCCCCGAAAACCACCACCAGAATTTTCAGTCGAGTACGACTTGCTGTTTTCGAGATCCGTAGGGTGGTACCGGTCAGGGTTCTACTTTCAGGTCATTTCAGATTTTTCCTAAACTCACTGGACGCTTCCCTATACGACTCTCATACGTAACTTTTACCTCCCAAAGCTCCTTCTGGGAGAATAATTGTGTGAAAATCCAAAATGAACACTTGTATGGCAGCCATGTTTTTTTGTATGGAAGCCATCTTTTTTTACACCACCTCGTCAATCGACTCAGGGTCCTTGACATTTTTAGTTCCAGCACTGTAGGTCTGCGACTTGTAATTTTCGAGATCCGTAGGGCAGTTCTGGTCAGCATTCCACTTTCAGGTCGTTTCGGACTTTTCCTAAACTCACTGCACCTCTCTCTATACGACTCCCATATATGACTTTTACCCCCCGCGGCTCCTTCCGGGAGAACAATTGCTCCAAAAGATGCGTTTGTATGGCGGCCATATTGAAAAATGGCGGAAAAAATAATTCGGCCCCGGATTATGAATCGGAGTCCCCGAAAACCCCCGGACGCCAATTTTCAGCCGGATCGAGACAACTTTTTTTCGGCCGCCATTTTGAATCCGCCATCTTGGATTTTTATGACAACCACCGGAAAGCCCCCTCTATTCTCTATGAAATTGGTTCGAGCACCCCCCCGCTATCTCTAACGGTTTCCGAACGGTGACCGTTTCTATTTTGTATGGCGGCCATGTTTTTTTGTATGGAAGCCATCTTTTTTTCACCGGATTGTCAACCGGCCTAGGGTCCTTGACATTTTTAGTTCCAGCAGTATGGGTCTGCGACTTGTTATTTTCGAGATCCGTAGGGCAGTTCCGGTCAGCGTTCCACTTTCAGGTCATTTCGGACTTTTCTTAAACTCACAGAACCCCCCTCTATACGACTCCCATACATCACTTTTACCCCCCACGGCTCCTTCTGGGAGAACAATTGGGTGAAAATCCAAAATGAACACTTGGTATGGCGGCCATATTGAAAAATGGCGGAAAAAAAAATTCGGCCCCGGATTATGAATCGGAGTCCCCGAAAACCCCCGGACGCCAATTTTCAGCCAGATCGAGACAACTTTTTTTCGGCCGCCATTTTGAATCCGCCATCTTGGATTTTTATGACCCCCACCGGAAAGCCCCCGTCGTCCTCTATGACATTTAGTCGAGCACCCCCCCGCTATCTCCAACGGTTTCCGAACGGTGAGCGTTTCCATTTTGTATGGCCGCCATCTTTTTTTGTATGGAAGCCATCTTTTTTTCACCGGCTCGTCAATCGACCTAGGGTCCTCGACATTTTTAGTTCCAGCAGTATGGGTGTGCGACTTGTAATTTTCGAGATCCGTAGGGCAGTTCCGGTCAGCGTTCCACTTTCAGGTCATTTCGGACTTTTCCTAAACTCACAGGAACCCCCTCTATACGACTCCCATACATCACTTTTACCCCCCACGGCTCCTTCTGGGAGATCAATTGGGTCAAAATCCGAAATGAACACTTGTATGGCGGCCATATCGAAAAATGGCGGAAAAAAAATTTTATCCCGGATTATGAATCGGTGCCCCCGAAAACCCCCGGACGCCAATTTTCAGCCGCCTCGGACCATATTTTTTTTTGGCCGCCATTTTGAATCCGCCATCTTGGATTTTTATGACCCCCACCGGAAAGCCCCCGTCGTCCTCTATGACATTTGGTCGAACACCCCCCCACTATCTCCAACGGTTTCGGAACGGTGAGTGTTTCCATTTTGTATGGCCGCCATCTTTTTTTGTATGGACGCCATCTTTTTTTCACCGGCTCGTCAATCGACCCAAGGTCCTTGACATTTTTAGTTCCAGCACTATGGGTGTGCGACTTGCCATTTTCGAGATCCGTAGGGCAGTTCCGGTCAGCGTTCCACTTTCAGGTCATTTCGGATTTTTCCCGGACTCACTGGACCTCAAGGTTTATGACTTCATGTATGACTTGTACCCCCCACGGCTCCATCTGGGAGATCAATTCTGTCAATCAGTGAGTGAGTCAGTGGTAATCGAGCTTTATATATTAGAGACTAGAGGTCGCGCGCTGCGCGGGCCGCGAGCGGCCCGCGAGGTGGTTTTAGGTGGAGGTTGTAACATGACGTAAAATAAATATGATATTTGGTTTTGTATGGCAGCCATGTTTTTTGTATGGAAACCATTTTTTTTTCCACCAGCTCGTCAATTGGCCCAGGGTCCTCGACATTTTTAGTTCAGGCACTACAGGTCTGCGACTTGTCGTTTTCGAAATCCGTAGGGCAGTTCTGGTCAGCGTTCCACTTCCAGGTCATTTCGGACTTTTTCTGAACTAACTGGACTTGTGACCCCTCCTCTATCTCTAACAGTTTCGAAACGGTGAGCGTTTCAATTTTGTATGGTATTTTTTTTTTGCATCTTAGTAATGTTTTTTTCACCGGCTCGTCAAACGGCCCAGGATCCTTGACATTTTTAGTTACGGCAGTATGGGTGTGCGACTTGCCGTTTTCGAAATCCCTATGGCTGTTCCGGTCAGGGTCCCTTTCAGGTCATTTCTCACTGGATCTCCCTCTATACGACTGTCATACATGACTTTTACCCCCGCGGCTCCTTCTGGGAGATTAATTGTTCCAAAAAAAGCGTTTGTATGGCGGCCATATTGAAAAATGATGGAAAAGAAAAGTCGATCTCGGTTTATGAATCGGTGCCCCCGAAAACCCCAGGATACCAATTTTCAGCCAGATCGGACCATTTATTTTTTTGGTGGCCATTTTGAATCCACCATCTTGGATTTTTATCACGACTACCAGAAAGCTCCACTCATCCTTTATGATATTTGGTTGAGCACCCCCCCTCTATCTCTAACGGTTTCGGAACGGTGAGGGTTTCGAAAAAGTAGAGGTCGCGCAGTGCGTGGCCCGCAAGCGGCCCGCGGGTGGTGGTTTTGGTGGAGCTCTTTAATTAACTTAAAAAAAAAACATGCTTTTGAAAGTGCCTGCAAAGGCTCAGTTGTAATAAAAAACTTCGACTTCGACTTCGGCTTCGTCTTCGGCTTCGGCTCCGGCTTCGGCCGACTTTGACTTTGACTTTGACTTTGACTTTGACTTCGACTTTGACTTTGACTTTAATTTTCGTTTTCTTCCCAGCAGACCCATTCATTTGATACCCATAACATAATGGTAGAATAAGAAAATTTTGTCTACCATCTTGGTTGGAGCGTCCGCCATATTGAATTAAGTGTGACGTTATATTACTTTTCGTAGTCTTCTCAGCAAACCCTTTCAATTGATACCCATATCATGGTAGTGCATAATACATTGTAGTCCGCCATATTGGATTTAGAATGACGTCAGTTATCTAACTATGTATTGTCATCCTAACTAAACGTGTGTGCAAAAGTTCAACTCAATCGGAAACCGCGAAGTGGGTCAAATTTAACTTCCAAGATTTTCTTACATAATTAGTTAGTTACAGGTGAAGCTAATAAAAGCGTTAAAAAAAAAAGGTGGAAAAAAAAAGTCGATCCTGGATAATGAATCGGTGCCCCCAAAAACCCAAAGACGCCAATTTTCAGCCCGATCGGAATATATTGTTTTGGCCGCCATTTTGAATCGGCCATCTTGGATTTTTATGAACACAACCGGAAAGCCCCTTTCATCCTCTATGACATTGGTTCGAGCAACCCCCCGCTATCTCTAACATTTTCGGAGTGGAGGGCATTTCTATTTTGTATGGCGGCCATGTTTTTTGTATGGAAGCCATCTTTTTTTTACCAACTCGTCAATCGGCCCGAGATCCTACAAATTTTTTGTTCCGGCACTATGGGTCTGCGCTTTGCCGTTTTTGAGATCCGTAGGGCAGTTCTGGTCAAGGTTCCACTTTAAGGTTTTATCGGATTTTTCCTGAAATCACTGGACCCCCTTCTATACGACTCCGAATCATCAATTTTACCCCCCACGACTCCTTCTGGGAGAACAATCGCTCCAAAAGAAGCGTGTGTATGGCGGCCATATTGAAAAATGGCGGAGAAAAAAAGTCGATCCCAAATTATGAATCGGTGCCCCCGAAAACCACCAGCCGCCAATTTTCAGTCGAGTACGACTTGTAGTTTTCGAGATCCGTGGGGCAGTTCTGGTCACGGTTCCACTTTCAGGTTATTTCGGATTTTTCCTAAACTCACTGGACCCTTCCATAAATAACTCCGATACATAACTTTTACCTCCCACGGCTCCTTCTGTGAGAATAATAGTGCGAAAATCCAAAATGAACACTTGTATGGCGGCCATGTATTTTTTTTGGAAGCCATCTTTTTTTTACCAGCTCATCAATCGACCCAGGGTCCTCAACATTTTTGGTTCGGGCAATATGGGTCTGCGTTTTGCCGTTTTCGAGATCCGTAGGGCAGTTCCGGTCAGGGTTCTACTTTCAGGTCATCTCGGATTTTTTTTAAACTGACTGGAATTTTTCCACTATACAACTCCCATACATGACTTTTACCCCGCACGACTCCTTTTAGAACAATTGCTCCAAAAGAAGCGTTTATATGGCGGCCATGTTTTTTGTATGAAAGCCATTTTTTTTTACCAGCTCGTCAATCTACCCAAGATCATACACATTTTTAGTTCGGGTAGTATGGGTGTGCGACTTCTCATTTTCGAGATCCGTGGGGCAGTTCCGGTCAGCGTACCACTTTCAGGTCTTTTCGGACTTTTCCTAAACTCACTGGACCCCCCTCTATACGACCCTCATACATGATTTTTACCCCCGACGGCTCCTTCTGGGAGAACAATTGGGTGATAATCCAAAATGAACACTTGTATGGCGGCCATGTTTTTTTTGTATGGAAGTCATCTTTTTATCACCGGCTCGTCAATCGGCCCAGGGTCCTCGACATTTTTAGTTTCGGCAGTATGAGTGTGCGACTTGCTGTTTTCGAGATCCGTAGGGCAGTTCCGGTCAGAGTTCCACTTTCAGGTCATTTCTGATTTTTCCTAAACTCACTGGACCCCCCTCTATACGACTCCCATACATGCTTTTTACCTCCCGCAGCTCTTTCCGTGAGAACAATTGCTCCAAAAGATGCGTTTGTATGGCGGCGATATTGAAAAATGGCGGAAAAATAAATTCGGCCCCGGATTATGAATCGGTGCCCTCGAAAACCCCCGGACGCCAATTTTCAGCCGGCTCGCAGTAACTTTTTTTTCGGCCGCCATTTTGAATCCGCCATCTTGGATTTTTATGACCACCACCGGAAAGCCCCCTCCATTCTCTATGACATTAGTTCGACCACCCCCCCGCTATCTCTAACGGTTTCGGAACGGTGAGCGTTTCTATTTTGTATGGCGGCCATGTTTTTTTGTATGGAAGCCATCTTTTTTTCACCGGCTCGTCAAACGGCCCAAGGTCCTCGACATTTTTAGTTCAGGCGGTATAGGTTTGCGACTTGCCGTTTTCCAGATCCGTAGGGCAGTTCCGGTCAGCGTTCCACTTTCAGGTCATTTCAGACTTTTCTTAAACTCACAGGACTCCCCTCTATACGACTCCCATACATCACTTTTACCCCCCACGGCTCCATCTGGGAGATCAATTGGGTCAAAATCCGAAATGAACACTTGTATGGCGGCCATATTGAAAAATGGCGGAAAAAAATAATTGATCCCGGATTATGAATCGGTGCCCCCGAAAACCCCCCGACGCCAATTTTCAGCCGGCTCGGACCATTTTTTTTTTTGGCCGCCATTTTGAATCCGCCATCTTGGATTTTTATGACCCCCACCGGAAAGCCCCCATCGTCCTCTATGACATTTGGTCGAGCACCCCCCCGCTATCTCCAGCGGTTTCGGAACGGTGAGCGTTTCAATTTTGTATGGCCGCCATCTTTTTTTGTATGGAAGCCATCTTTTTTTCACCGGCTCGTCAATCGACCCAGGGTCCTCGACATTTTTAGTTCCGGCACTATGGGTGTGCGACTTGCCATTTTCGAGATCCGTAGGGCAGTTCCGGTCAGCGTTCCACTTTTAGGTCATTTCGGATTTTTCCCGGACTCACTGGACCTCAAGGTTTATGACTTTATGTATGACTTGTACCCCCCACGGCTCCTTCTGGGAGAACAATTATGTCAATGAGTGAGTGAGTCAGTGGTAATCGAGCTTTATATATTAGTGATATATAAACTAGAGGTCGCGCGGGTGCGCGGGCCGCATGCGGCCCGCGAGGGCTTTTTAGGTGTTGCTTGTAACATAACTTAAAAAAAATATGATTTTTGATTTTGTATGGCAGCCATTTTTTTTTGTATGGAAACCATCTTTTTTTCACCGGCTCGTCAAACGGCCCAAGGTCCTCGACATTTTTAGTTCCGGCGGTATAGGTTTGCGACTTGTAATTTTCGAGATCCGTAGGGCAGTTCCGGTCAGCGTTCCACTTTCAGGTCATTTCGGACTTTTTCTAAACTCACAGGATCCCCCTCTATACGACTCCCGTACATCACTTTTACCCCCGGTGGCTGCTTCTGGGAGAACAATTGGGTGAGAATCCAAAATGAACACTTGTATGGCGGCCATATTGGAAAATGGCGGAAAGAAAAATTTGATCCCGGATTATGAATTGGTGCCCCCGAAAACCCCCGGACGCCAATTTTCAGCTGGCTCGGACCATATTTTTTTTTGGCCGCCATTTTGAATCCGCCATCTTGGATTTTTATGACCCCCACTGGAAAGCCCCCGTCGTCCTCTATGACATTTGGTAGAACACCCCCCAGCTATCTCTAACGGTTGCGGAATGGTGAGCGTTTCAATTTTGTATGGCCGCCATCTTTTTTTGTATGGATGCCATCTTTTTTTCACCGGCTCGTCAAACGGCCCAGGGTTCTTGACATTTTTAGTTCCAGCAGTGTGGGTGTGCGACTTTTCATTTTCGAGATCCGTAGGGCAGTTCCGGTCAGGGTTCCACTTTCAGGTCATTTCGGATTTTTCCCGGACTCACTGGACCTCAAGGTTTACGTCTCCCATACATGACTTTTACCCCCCACGGCTCCTTCTGGGAGATCAATTCTGTCAATCAGTCAGTGAGTCAGTGGTAATCGAGCTTTATATATATAAAAACTAGAGGTCGCGTGGGTGCGCGGGCCGCATGCGGCCCGCGGGGCATTGTAGGTGGTGCTTGTAACATAACTTAAAAAAAATATGATTTTTGATTTTGTATGGCAGCCATGTTTTTTTGTATGGAAACCATCTTTTTTTCACCGGCTCGTCAAACGGCCCAGGGTCCTCGACATTTTTAGTTCCGGCAGTGTGGGTGTTCGACTTTTCATTTTCGAGATCCGTAGGGCAGTTCCGGTCAGTGTTCCACTTTCAGGTCATTTCGGACTTTTCTTAAGCTCACAGGACCCTCCTTTATACGACTCCCATACATCGCTTTTACCCCCGACGGCTCCTTCTGGGAGAACAATTGGGTGAAAATCCAAAATGAACACTTGTATGGCGGCCATATTGGAAAATGGCGGAAAAAAAAAATTGATCCCGGATTATGAATCGGTGCCCCCGAAAACCCCCGGATGCCAATTTTCAGCCGGCTCGGACCATATTTTTTTTTGGCCGCCATTTTGAATCCGCCATCTTGGATTTTAATGACCCCCACCGGAAAGCCCCCGTCGTCCTCTATGACATTTGGTCGAGCACCCCCCCGCTATCTCCAACGGTTTCGGAACGGTGAGCGTTTCAATTTTGTATGGCCGCCATCTTTTTTTGTATGGACGCCATCTTTTTTTCACCGGCTCGTCAAACGGCCCAGGGTTCTTGACATTTTTAGTTCCAGCACTATGGGTGTGCGACTTGTAATTTTCGAGATCCGTAGGGCAGTTCCGGTCAGGGTTCCACTTTCAGGTCATTTCGGATTTTTCCCGGACTCACTGGACCTCAAGGTTTATGACTTCATGTATGACTTGTACCCCCCACGGCTCCATCTGGGAGATCAATTCTGTCAATCAGTGAGTCAGTGGTAATCGAGCTTTATATATATAAATTTCAATATCTATCGCTGCTATGTCGAATTTGAATTGAACCATTTCCTAAATTAATTTGCATCTCAAACAATAGTTTTGACTGAATTTGATTACGCTTTGACTCAAATCTAAACCTTGAAGGTAAACATAGTTTTCTATTCAATATTCTGGAGGTAGTCTTTACAATCCTTAATTGGGAGACTATGGTATTGTTGCAAATGTAAAATCATTGTTCATAAGTAAATATGTAGAGAGCAAAGGAATAGAAAATGTTGGCTGTAGAGATTTCAATTATTCTCAGCAATTCCAAAACATTCGGCTCTAATATTTATATCAGATTGAATATAACATCATATAACATTGTCTTTGATATAATTTTTAACCGACTTCAAAAAAGGAGGAGGTTCTCAATTCTACTGTTTTTTTTTTGTATGTTAAGTTTTTTAAAGTCGGTTTTTACTCTTTTAAAGTTTTGGTAACTACTTTACATGATTGGTTAACTTTTACAACAGAGAAAAAATATCAAAAACTGCTCTTTAGAAACAGAGATTTTAATTCTAAGGCAATCGAGATAAGATTATATAGCTTTCTAAATTTTTTGTATTGATTAGTCAAAACACACTTTAATTATTAATGTAGGAAGGAGAAACTTACAGTTAAATCTGAGCGTAGCTAAAAAAGTAGATTTATGGTTTTGAATGGGATTTCTTTTATAGATAATCCATAGATATTTCCAAAATTTTGAGGCCGCTATAAACTAATAAACGACTATTCAAGAGGTATTACTATATATTTTTAGTTTCATTTACATAATACAGTAGTTCAATCCACGAACACGAAAAAGTGCCGTCGCGCATTTTATGAAAAAATTGCTTCGGAATTTTGGCTTTACATACATACTCATAGATAAGAATAAATTGCAAAAAGTGAGGCCGCTATAATCTATATTAATAACTATTCTCCACCACTCAATAAGTCAAAGTTGTCGAAATCTTTCAGTTACTCAGAACGCCAAAGTTTGCCATTTAATGCAAAAATTATGGTCGAAATGTAATAGGACTCTTAAATATTTTCCTAAATAACTTCAAGGTGTAAAATAATGTATGATTTCTATGCGCAAGTTTTCCAAAGTTATCGAGTTTCGCACTTGTTACCTCGCCTGGGCTATGACAAACTTTTATCTAGAAATGTTTACACGCAGGAACAAATATAACAAGTTTACAGTGACACTAGTGTATATAAATTATATATTATATATAGTGTATATATTATTATCGTCAGTGGAAATTTAAAATGACGAAAGCGCCAATTCGCTGGCAAACTAACTTAAACTTTAAAATGTGCCTTTGTAAAGTTCAAGTTACTTTGCCAACTAATTGGCGTGTTAGTCATTTTATCTTTCCACTGACGATATAATAATATACACTATATATATATGTAGATATATATAGTGTATATGTCGCCGTGTTATTGTCAAACCAGTGATATTATAATTTTACTAGTGAAATTATAATTGCATGAAACTTTGTCAACCCACGCAGTGATATTGGAAGGCAGTAATATTTTGACAATTTCACTGTATGTGCAAGGCCGTTAATTTGTGAGACTGACAATGATTAGTCAGTTTTCAATGTTAACTGACAATGAGTTAGGTTAGGTTACAAATGACCAATCATTGACCGTTAATGGATTCTAACAATGTTGAGATGGTGCACGCTTGCTTACCTATTCACTCTTGACTTCCAGGTTATAACTAAAAAGAAAAGATGGTGGCTAGATAGTTCCCACAAAACAATACAAAAGTAAGCATCCCACATTTTCTTGTATTCCATAACTGAACCAGAAATAAACTTACTTCATATAATGCAACTTTGCAGTGGCACTGAGCAATAAGTTGCAATAGTGCACGATAATGCCGTTTAGTGCACCCTGCACGTAGTCGATACGCTATATGCCGCCGATTTAGAAATTCTCATGAACCCGCCATAGTATGTGTTTATGTATCGATTTTATTCTTTAGTTTAGTCAACGACGTAATTGAATTATGGATTTTTCATTAATTTTTAAGTCCGTAAGTATTTATTCTAGAACATGAACTTAGAGCCCAGTGCAATGGAAAGCCACAACGCTTATAACAAATATTATATAACTCAATACTCAATATTTGATTACGTTCTATAATGTATTACAAAGGTGGACTATCTCTTCTTAACTTAAGGCCTATTCAGACCTAAGCGGTATTCGCTACCGTCTGCGGCAGAGAAAACCCAGTGGGTATGCGGTAATATTACTATTCAGACCTAAGCGGTATTCGCTACCGTCTGCGGCAGAGAAAACCCAGTGGGTATGCGGTAATATTACTGTTCACACCAAAACGGATTTCGCTATCCTTGTGGGTAGAATAACGCGCGGTAGTCGAGTTTCGCTCAGAGGTAAGAAATTTTCGCCAGTTAGTCATTTCTGAGTCGTCAAAGAATATACATACTAAATACCAGAGCGAAAACCGCGCGGTATGTACCTCTACCCACAGCGGCAGCGAATATCGCTCAGGACACTCTAGCCGCGGTACTTGATACTAAATACCTGAGCGAAACCCGCGCGGTATGTACCTCTACCCACAGCGGCAGCGAATATCGCTCAGGTTTGAATAGACCTTAAGTATACAATAAAGTCACTTTCCGCGTCTGTCTGTCTTTATATCCGCTAACTCCTCCTAAACCACGCAATGGATTTTGATGCTGTTTTCACCCTCAGTTACATAATTTTTCATGGAAGGTTTATGTGTATAATACTTTAATATTCAGTGTAAGGATAGTAGAGAAATTGCATCCGCTTAATTTACATCTATCGCTTTATTTAATAACCTTCGTTTGTGTGTCACTGCAGGGGTACCAACTGAAAATCTGTTTGACGTGATCTGTGCTTTGACTGGAACCAATTTTTTTTTATATATTCTGTAATGTACACCAGTAAAACAAATATTATACACATAAAACTTGCACGAACAAAGGTAAATAATTGTACAATGGGCGGCCTTATCACACACGGCGATTTCTTCAATGCAAGTTTTGGATGGACAAAGGTGAAATGATAATCTTTCTCTTCTCTTCTCTTTTAAAAAAAAAAGAAAATAAATAGTGAAATGATAATGTTATGGGGCAGTCAGTTATGTGCATTATATATCACTACACATTGTACAAAATATACTGTAAGTATATATTTTATATATATATAAATATAGATAATATATACAATACATACATATATATTATATAAATAGTACGGAATAAGGAAATAAAATGAATCTACGTATTTTTAACCGTTTAACCATCTTGGCGGCCTCTGACACACATTGTTTACAAAAAAATATTGTCCTTCGACTGCACAGTGCACTATTAATCCAAAAGTGGAACAAGCAGACTATCCTATTTATAATAATGTAGTTGTCTATGTTCTATAAGCTAGTAGCACAGTAAATACTGATCCAATTTTGCTGAAACAGGTTGCATGTTCTGAACCTCGTAGTGAAGTTCCGTGATTGGCTCCAACTTGCCACACAAGCGGAGTTACCTATAGTCCAAGTAACTAGCTTGGTAATTGTTTTAATAACATGTAAATTCTGATGAGATAATAAGTTTATTTAATTACAGACTGGCAGTGTGTTCCAATGCCTCTCTTTTATCAGAAAAGATCGCGGGCGCGCCAAAAACAACAAGAAAGTATGAAAGAAAATAATTCATTTAGTTGCAAAGTTAAGGCACAACATGACAAAAAAAAATTCAAAAACAAAAAAAAAACACATACATAATAAATATAAATAAAAAAAAAACTATAGTACACCCTTTTGTCATCCAAACTGAACGTGTATGCAAAATTTCAGCTCAATCGGAAACCGGGAAATGGGTCAAATTTAACTTCCAAAATTTTCTTACATGTTAAGTTAGTTAGTTACAGGTGAAGCTAATAAAAGCGTGTTAAAAAGAAAAGAAAAGAAAGAAAAATGATACTATAGAAAATAAATTTATTCAGCACGGACACATTAACAACACAAGAGAGAGAAGATTAAAAATAACACTACAAAAAGAAACAAATAAAATATAAAATTCTTAAAAATACATTGTTATGCTGTCAAGCATGCCATGCCGAAAGGGTATCTAGCTCAGCATTTGCAGGGCGCGGAGAGCCCAACGCTGATTTTCAGTTGGCACCCCTGCAGTGACGTACGGACGAAGGTAAGGAAATAGAAACAACAAAAGGGGAAAAAGAAAAAAAAAATAAGGTCTTATTTTAATAATCCAAAATATTTTAAAGCTAGGCTCTATGAATGGTATAGAATTTATTTCAAATATCAAATTAAAGCTGCAGTAGAGGTGCAGCGCGGCGACGCGATGCGTGTGTCAGAGTAGCCGAGCCCGCCAGGTCATGTGGTCGAGTTCATGACCTTAGTGCCATTCATAATCATAGAAAAATAAAGGTCTTATGCAAACGGAAACATTAATTACTTTAATAAATTTTGAAAACGAATAAGTATTTTGAACATTACTAAAAAAAAAATATGCTACAAAGTTTTATTGTAACATATTGATTTACCTTCTAAAATTATTATTTTGGATTATTCAAATAAGCCCGTATATATAGCAAACAATTAAATAAATTATGTATTCTAATATAAACATGAAAATCTTAATCTTAATAAAAATAAACAAATAAATATAATATGTTATTCTCATTTGCTTCCAAATCCTTGTATTTATATGGTCACCGGTGCAACACAGTAAGCCGTGCCAGTTGACCACTTAGTGCACTGCACACGTTCTCTTGACATCGAGGGCCCGATTTTGGCATACTCCGATATAAAGGCGTATTCTGGCATTCGATGGTATAATGGTTTATTCTGTTGGAATAGCGAATCGAGTCTGTGGGGAGTGTGGAGTTACAGGTTGCGATAAATGTATTTGCTTGACATATGGCTCAGTGGTGTTTTGTTTAGTTAAACGTCATTTTGACACGTTTTTATTGACTCGCTTTTTTGTCTGTCTGTCTTTTTATTTATTTAGACAATCGATTTTAAACTAACTTCCCGATAAGCTAGATACTTGAAACTTAAAACTTAGCTCAGAATAAAAAGAAGAAACTTTCTTCTGTATCCTCTCCAGTCGCAGGACCCGCAGGTCTGCTGGGAGAAATTTCTTTTGAAATAAGCAGTACCTTTGTACTTAAGTGTTCCATATTCTATGTATTTTATTTTTGTTGTTTGTATATAAATAATAAAATAATAAGAAAATAATAATTTAAAAATCCCGTTCCAAAAATTTCTTAATGGTATAGAAATAGTTACATTCAGCCATTGACACAATTGAATTTTAAATAGATTGAAATTTAGTGTATTTAATGTACTAGGTAATTTAATTTAAGTTTATTTCAATAGTTCCAGAGATACCCCCTACCCTACACACAAACAATTTTTTTAATATTAGTATAGAAATTTGGTCAGCACAGAATCGGACCGGTGCCTGATACAGGCGTACTTATATCTATGATGTTATAGCTAAGCCTACCACAATTCAAAATTAGAATCATGTTTTAGTTATAACTTACTCGTATGCGTGGTTTGTTTAGCCTAAAAGATAGCCACTAAAGGAATTAAACCTTTTTAGTTTTTGAAAGAAAAAAAGATTAACGTATTTATTTCACAAAGCACAAAAACGATTTTAAAGATTTATACTTATCAGAAATATAAAAATAAAAACACAAATAAACATAAATATAATATTGTATTGTACGCTTGACTTTCTCACTCTATATGTTCATTTCTCTTTCACCCAAAGGTTTGCTGGAAGAAAACTTATTCTGAGTAAACTCGCCTTTGTGCATATATTTGTATATTGTATTTTTTTTGTATATTACATATTTTGTGTACAATAAAGAATAAGAAAAAAAAAAACATGGAAAATAAAAATATATCTTAAATAAAATGGATTTACGTTTAATGGATTATTTTGAATAACAATGTATTGTAACAGGTATCTTCGAACTGAGTAGCTTGATTTCTAATAGCAAAAATACGCCATGCATCTTTTTAACCCCCACAAAAAGAGGGGTGTTATAAGTTTGTAGTGTGTATTAGTGTATCTGTGGATCTGTGTATCTGTCTATGGCATCGTAGCTCCAAAACGGATGAACCAATTTTATTGCAGTTTTTTAATTAAAAGTGGTGAAGCGGTTGGGTTATAACTGTGGAAGCGGGGGGAGAAAGAAAGAGTGTTGGGAGCACACCGTGTTCACACCAAATAAAATAAAGAAAGCCAAGGGCACATGCACTTACCCGAGAGCCAGCCAACTCGTCCTCCTTCTGGCATGCGCAGCAGCGAGCCCGACTTGCGGTGATGTAGAAAGTTGGTGCAGCACGAACACGGTTACACACACTTAAGCGTCTCCAGCGTGGGAACAGCGTGTTACCCAAAGCGAAATTAATCAGTTCAATATATATTAATCTGTCCTTGTAGAGGAGCAGCAGCGGATTCGATGATCTGGCGAACAGTGCATCCACCAGATCACAAGCGGGAGTGGCGCGGTCACTCTTCCAGGGTTATCCACGGCAGACTGGGATTGGCGGCGGGCGCGCGTCGGTCTTTTGCAGAGAGCGCTGTTGTTGCGCGCCACGCATTGACAATTGAGTCGACTCATCGAACCGACTCAATGGTTCGCGCATTGTACCCTAGATGGCGCTTTCATATCTATTTGGGTAAACAACGGCGCAAACATCCTCCCCGGCTTGGAAATCCGTAGGATTTTCGAAACAAAACAAAAGGGAAATAAGTAAAGGAAGGATGCAAGATTAAAGCGAATAAGATCAAATTAATTTGAAGTAAAAATGCGTAAAGTTCAAAGGAAGTAAAGATATAAACTGCGGATTAAAATTACAAAGTAATACAAAATATTATAATATAAATGCGGATATAACTGTGCTATAATAATTAATGTAAGAGAATTTTAATTATTGTGACGGAAGGGGACACAACTTTACAACTGGACGTTTAAAAGTTCCAGTTGTGGTGCGCACTAACGCGGCACGCGCGACTCCGTCCTTTCCAGGGTATACTTGTTCAATAATGCCTGTAGGCCAGCGAAGCGGCGGTGTATCATCCTGGTGAATGAGAACAAGTGTACCTGGTAGAATGGGTACGTCAGGAGTATTCCATTTTTGCCTCAGTTGAAGCGTATGTAAATAATCTACATGCCACTTCTTCCAATAGCTCTGAACTAAACTATCTAACAATTTCTTTCTATTATGGAGGCTTATAGATTCGTTAACTTCATATGCAGGTAACGATTGCAAAGGTGTCGTATTAAGAAAATGCGCAGGAGTTAGAATAGTGTGCGGCTGATCGGACAGCAAACATAATGGACGCGAGTTTAAGAGACATTCAATTTGAACTAGTACCGTCAGCAATTCTTCATAGCACAGCAATTGTTGCCCAATGCAACGATATAAGTGGGTTTTTATACATTTTATATTGCTTTCCCAAATTCCTCCCCAGTGGGGCGCGCGAGCGGGAATATTTCGCCACGTAATTTTACGATTATTCAATTCAGTTTGAAATGCGGTAGATGTATCTTTAGCAGATAAAAAAGTGTATAATTCGTCCAATTGTCGTTTAGCACCAATGAAATTTGTCCCGTTGTCAGAATAAATGAAAGATACTGGCCCTCGCCTAGACAGGAAACGTTTGAGAGCGTCTAGGAACGTTTCAGAACTCAAGTCTGATGCGATTTCAATATGTATGGCTTTGGTCGTTAAACACACAAAAAGACAAATATAAGCCTTTTGACTTTTAACGCCCCGCCTGCGCGTGAGAGTAATGTTTATGGGTCCGGCGTAATCGACGCCGGTGTGAGTGAATGCCTTGGCTTCTTGCACACGAGCAGGGGGTAGACTCGCCATCATAGGTGTAGGATGAGAGGGAGCGACTTTAAAACACAAATTACATTGGCGTATGCGTTGTCGAATGATATTTCGAGCAGAGATGATCCAGTAGCGTTGTCTTAGTAAAGACATGAGGAGATGCGAACCAGTATGACAATTGGAGCGGTGACAGTCGTCTATTATCAGATCGACTATGTGATGGCGACGAGGAAGCAATATTGGATGACGATTTTCATATGGTATGTTAGCGTTCGTCAATCGACCACCAACGCGGAGCAATCCGTTGTCATCAACAAACGGATCGAGTTTCCTCAAAGGAGGCGAAGGTAAGTTACCTTTATTTATATTTTTAATTTCATCAGCAAAGTATTTGCGTTGTAATTCGCGAAGAATTACTATTTCAGCGGTTTCAAGATCAGAAACTTGAATTACGGGCGAGCGAGGTAACTTTTTTACAAAGCGTAGGAAATAAACGAGTATACGTAATAATTTTTTCCAGGAGGACACCCGGAGAGCGAGCTCAAGAAGAGGCGAAGTATCCAGATTGGATATAGCGGTAAGAGTAACAGTATTTTTTGTTTCAGGTATAGTACCTTCAACGCAGGACGGTTCAAATGGCACGATAGGCCATTCAGCGATTGGACGACGGATCCAGGTTGGACCGTGCCACCAAAGCGGGTGATTAATAATTTGTGAGGGTAATAAACCTCTCGACAAACAATCACTGGGATTTTCTATCCCATTTATGTGAAAGAAGCGGTCAGGCGATAAATTTTCATGTATTTTAGTCACGCGGTTGGCAACGAATACTTGCCACCGGTGTGGAGACGAATGAATCCATGACAGAGCGATCGTAGAATCACTGAAAGCGAATATTTCTTTTATAGGATAGCGATTATGAAAAACAGTATACACTTGTTTGACAAGTATAGCGAGAAGCAGCGAGGCGCACAATTCGAGCCTGGCTAGCGAGACAGTCTTTAGTGGAGCCACCTTAGACTTAGCGCCTACCAAATGTACAGAGATATCGCCGTTAGGGTGAGTCACGTGCAGATAGAGGACGCAGCCGTAAGCTTTCATGCTGGCGTCTCCGAAAGCGAGTAGTTTCACAACGCAGCCTGCCGCGACACCTAAGTGACGAGGTATTTGTAGTTTAGATAATAGCGGTAATTCATTTTTAAATTTAATGAAGCATTCAGTGATGGCTTCAGGGGGTTCTTCGTCCCACCCTACTTTAGCGAGCCAGAGATCCTGTATTAGGAGCTTCGCGTAGAGGATAACAGGAGCGACGAACCCTAGCACGTCAAATAAGCGAGCAATAGTGGATAATATAGCACGTTTAGTGTTACCGATAGACGTGGTGGACGTAGTGAACGAGAATACATCAGAAGTAGGTAGCCATTTCAAGCCTAAAACCTTCAGTGTGTCACTATCGTCAGTAAACTCGATTGTCGCACGATACGACTCCGGTAAATGAGCGAGAAGTTTAGGAGAATTGCTTGCCCATTTGACGAGACTAAATCCGCCAGCTTCGAATAACGCGAGTAACTCGTCCGCCAAGCGAATCCCTTCATCGACAGAATGAACTGAGGTGGTCAAATCGTCCATATACAGTTCTTTATAGGCGACCTCTGCAGCGAGAGGATAGCGTTCACGATAATCCTCCGCTAACTGGCGGATAGTACGCATTGCCAAGAACGGACTGGAGCGAAGACCGAAAGCTACAGAATTAAATTGAAAGATGCGGATACGTTCAGTTTCACTGTAACGATATAATATTTTCTGATATTTACGATCATCCTCTGATAACAAGATTCTAAGGTACATTTGACGTACATCTGCGGTAATTGCGATTTTAAAATATCTAAAATTTAAAAGAAGTGAAAATAAATCTGCCTGTAAATTAGGCCCTATATGTAATAAGTCGTTGAGCGATGTGCCGCTATCAGTTTTAGCGCTTGCGTCTAAAACGATGCGTGTTTTTGTTGTCGCCTTATCAGGCCGTACAACAGCGTGGTGCGGTATGAAGTAGCCTTCAGTTATAGCGGAGGAAGAATAAGGTATTTCAGACAGGTAACCCTTATCGGTATAATCATCAATGACGTCATTATAAGCTTGACGTAGTGCGGGAAGCGCATTAAACTTACGTTCTAGCGCGGTCAATCGACGCTGAGCGTGCGTAAAGGAGTTACCTAAAGACTTAGGGTCGCCTTTGAAAGGCAGCGAAACCACATATCGCCCACACGAACTTCTTTTGACCGAAGATTTATAAAATTGCTCACAATCCTGATTTTCCGGACTTAAAATATTAATAGAGGGTACCTCCTCGATTTCCCAGAATTTCAATATATTTTTATTTAGCGTATCCACTAAGGGGCCGAAGGACCAGACTACACCTTCAGGGTTGACAGCAGGTATCTCACCCATGACAATATAGCCAAGCGTGGTTTCGAGAGCGTGAGGTACGGAGCGAGCGGAGTCCGAAGAATCACCTAATTGAGCGAGAGGTGGCGGTATCACTTTACCTCCGAGTAAAATGAATGCGAACATCTGAGTGCCGAGAATCGCGTCTATATCACCGGGCGAGTTCCAACATTCATCAGCGAGCGGTAAGTCCTTGAAATGTTCCATCACAGATGCTTGGACTACGCGAGTAGGCAACTTGTCGGTGATACGATCAACCACTAGCAGCGTCAAATTATATTGAGCGTCAGAAACGCGCGATTGAATGGTAAGTGATACGTAACCTCTAATAGGTGCCGAAATCGACCCTACGGATTTTAAAGACGAATTAACAAGCGGTTGAATATTTAATTTTAATTTTTTACAACAAGCGAACGTAATAAGATTATTTTGAGATGCACTATCTACTAAACATCTTATAAGAATGCGATTTCCATTATTAGGAACGTATACTTGAGCAGTAGGTAACACAATTGTCCTATTTAACCGACTACAAGATACAACTTTATTATTGCATGAATGCAAAGTGAGCGAATTCGTGGAATTAGTACATTCCTCCAATGCGGCGTTAAAAGCGCCCGAAACCGTCGCGTCCGGTCCGGCTGTGTGCGTATGCATACACACAGACTGCGAACACGCAGGGCGCGAGCGACCGGAGTCGACCGGAGCGGCCGCGCTCGCAGTCGTAGCGGGTGCAGGGTGACTATTATCAACTCCTACGTTAGATTGAGATTGTTGTGGAACCTGAGTATCGAAATGTAATAGCGAATGGTGTTTTTTATGACACTGTCTGCAAGTATTTTGAGAACCACAATTAAGTGTGGTGTGTTTATTACTAAAACAATTTATGCATAATTTATTATCTTTAATGACATTATAGCGTTCTTTCGCAGACAATTTTTTGAATTCCACACACTCGTATAAATGAATATGATGCGGTTTCTTACAGAAAATACAAGCGAGTTTATTATTATTAACAGTATTTTCCGTAACAGCAAAACTATGCGAAACTTTCGGCGCGGAAGAACGCGACCGACTTTGAGAATTGGACCCCTGAACATTAGGCGTTGTATTATTATGACGAACAGCAGTTGTTCGTTCGAGAATTTTTATGTGATGGCGTACGAAATTCACTAACTCATCACTAGTAGGTATGTCTTTGTCGCGGACAGATAATTCGAAACTTTGAACTAATTGCGAGTCTAACTTTTTGAGAGCGAGATGAGTGAAAATAAAATCTGATAGATCATTAATTTCTAATTGTTTTAATGCGGCCCAAGATGAATGCACTCGTTCGATATAGTTATTTAATTGAACGGCTGAATCGGGAGTAGGTTTTATATCGAGTATGTTATTAAGGTACATTGACCCCAGTAACCTCTTATCTTGGTATTTAGCCACTAGCGAATTCCATATAGTAGAATAGTTAGACTCGTTGGGTATAATTCCCGCGAAAACATTTAGTGCACTTCCGCTTAACTTTCCTACTAAATATTGTACGCGTTGACCATCAGTTAACTTTTTGTTATCGTGAACATTCGTTTTGAAGCACTGATAGAAAAGCGGCCACGACTCTGGTTGCCCAGAAAACCCTACCAACTCAAGCGGCGCCAGGCGGCAAGTATAGGTGTCGGCGGCGGGCTTATCTGAGCTGACGCGACGAGATTCTAATAACACCGTGCGTGTATATTGAATAACAGAGAATAAAGTTTCAAATGAGCTCCAGTTACTAAAATTAAGTTTATAATCAGGGTCCTCTTCTAATAACAAAGCGTTATGTTGATCACACAGATCGTTAAAATTGTTATATAGTTTATCTATATTCGAAGAAGCGGCTAGAAATTCTTGTTTACTTCTAGTATCAATATTTGAAGGAACTATTTTCTTTGCAGAATTATATAAATCATTGATGTGTGAAAATATAGACTCTTTTTTGGCGATTACAATTTTTAATTTGGCTTCAAACGCCATTTTGTAATGCTACCTAGGTACTTACTGCGTCACAAAGAATGTGAAAATAGGTAGGTAGTTATTATTGAACAAATATCCCCAAAATTACGAGATATTAATAGCGAATAAATAACAGACGTAGGTACCTAGTTATTAAGCGAAGATAGATAGTAGGTACTTATACGCGGCGACCAGCGCAGTCTGCGCACGTGGTAAGTATATACCTACTTAACTCGAATAAACACAGTTATAAACACAGTTATATTACAAGAATATGGAATAGGTACTGGTATTATCCGGCTCGTAATGGACCAAAACTTATGGTGAAGCGGTTGGGTTATAACTGTGGAAGCGGGGGGAGAAAGAAAGAGTGTTGGGAGCACACCGTGTTCACACCAAATAAAATAAAGAAAGCCAAGGGCACATGCACTTACCCGAGAGCCAGCCAACTCGTCCTCCTTCTGGCATGCGCAGCAGCGAGCCCGACTTGCGGTGATGTAGAAAGTTGGTGCAGCACGAACACGGTTACACACACTTAAGCGTCTCCAGCGTGGGAACAGCGTGTTACCCAAAGCGAAATTAATCAGTTCAATATATATTAATCTGTCCTTGTAGAGGAGCAGCAGCGGATTCGATGATCTGGCGAACAGTGCATCCACCAGATCACAAGCGGGAGTGGCGCGGTCACTCTTCCAGGGTTATCCACGGCAGACTGGGATTGGCGGCGGGCGCGCGTCGGTCTTTTGCAGAGAGCGCTGTTGTTGCGCGCCACGCATTGACAATTGAGTCGACTCATCGAACCGACTCAATGGTTCGCGCATTGTACCCTAGATGGCGCTTTCATATCTATTTGGGTAAACAACGGCGCAAACAAAAAGCTAGCGTGGAAAGCTTAGCCTTTGCGCCAACCGTGTCGTAATTTTCAACAGTGAACGTTTACTGGCTTATTTTATTTAGGAATTATAACATAAAACTAGGACAAACTGCAGGTGCTCTGCGTTAAACCAGAAATGGCTCTGGCTAATGAGCGCATGCCCAGTTTTATAAAGTTGAACTTGGCAATACGCCGGGACCGACAGACTTTGTATGAGAAAAACTTAAAAAAGAATAGATATATGACAGACATTATCTTTATTCTTTTGACTAAAACCCGTAGGCCGCTTGTGATTGGAAAGGTTAATGAATGCTAAAATGTTATATTTATAAAGATAACTTTTCCATTGAGCTTTTCCGCGAGACAGATGCATCGTAGTGTCAGCTACGAGACCGATGCGTCGTAGCGTTAGCTACGAGACCGATGCACCGTAGCGTCGGCTACGAAACCGAAGCATCGTAGCATGAGCTACGCCGTAGCAATGTCAGCCTAGCCTTTTCCCATCTATGGGGTCAGCTTCAAGTTTAATGGTTATCAGAATTTTTGGAACCCTGATTATACGTAATATGGGTAACGATGAAGAAGAACTATGCCACAAATGAGGGTAAGGAATAAATTAAACCAAAAAACAAACAGCCCACTATTGTCCCACTGCACTGCTGGGCACGGACCTCTTCTCAGGAACGGCAACTCGTACTAGGCCAGCGTGGTGGATTAAGGCCTAACCCTTCTGATTGTGAGAAGAGGTTTGTGTATGGGATTAAATACCAAAGAAAATTGTTCTATTAAGGTCTTTCAGACTCAGGGTAGCTTTCGATTATGCTTTCCAATAAAGCAAAGAAGAGCTATCTAGATGCCTTTTCATTTTTAACCCCCGACAAAAAAGAGGAGTGTTATAAGTTTTTAGTATATATCTGTGTATCTGTCCGTGGCATCGTAGCTCTAAAAGGGACGGACCGGTTTCAATGCAGTTTTTTTAATTGAGAGTTTATTTAATCGTGTATCATCTTAGGTACGTTTCATGAAAATCTGTTTAGCCATTCAAAAGTTACAGCTATTTTTCTAGTTAGAGTCGGAAGTTTTATACGGTTACGTTATTTCATTTAACTCCAAGGTTATACACGTCGTTTAACCATGTCGAAGAAATTTCTAATAAGCATCATCAATTTTCATATGTTTGAACTCTCAATACACAAATATTTTCTGAGTTATTTGATTCGAACGCGACATTGAAATATAGCAATATAAAGCTCAAATGGATGGCTTAGTTCTAAAAGTCACTAACTCCATTTTCTTCATTTTGAGATATGATAATTTAAAGTGAAAAAAAAAATATATTTTAAAGTAAGGGCTGTTTATATAAATTTGGAAAATAAATAAAACAATAGTTCGTAAGTCATTTAATTGAACAAAGGATTAGATTAATCGATAGAGAAAATAAAGATAATTATTTTGAACTGGCTAACTCAAAATCGATAAAAATGGACTTAGTGACTTTTAGAACTAAGCCATCCAAATATTTCCTTCTCGCCGAGTATCGTCTCGCCAAGCAATCGTTTCCCGTTTCATCTGAATATTGATGGCGAAGTTGCTTGCGACACCGCAATTTTATTATGAACTAATTTAAGTGGGAGGGGTTGATATCGGAGCCTACGCCTTGATATTAAAATGAATATACTTGCAAGTTAAAACGAGTACTGTTGTGTATGGACTGAAGGCAAAGTAGTCTGAGCCTGCATTTTAAATTATACAAAAAATATCATTTTTTGAACACTTAGGTATACCTACAGGGTGACTGACTGAACGAGGGAAACATTGAAGCAACGTATTGTACTCGGAACAGCTGATTTTACTTTCGCGATTTCAGTTGGTCCCATAGTAAAAGTTGTTCATAATTATGAGAACAATACCCTTCTATGTTTCCGTCGTTTAACCAGTCACGTTAGAATATGACAATACACTTTATTACACACCAGTTTCACCAGTAGAATAAAAGATACAATAATTAGAAAAAGAAATGTACAAAGGGCGGTCTTATCGCACGTGGCGATTTCTACCAGACAAACTTAGGATGGACAGATTTGCAGGTTAAAAGAGAGTTGTTTAACCAATTGTGTAGTGTTTTGACACGACAATAACAAGAAGATTTTGAAATTAGGAGATAGCTCACTGTGCAGACAGGCTGCAGAAGCCAATTCGACGTCGTGGATGATGTATTATAAGCACGTCTTATTGGCAACCGTAGCACACTTGCGGTCGAGTTGGCTACCTCATCTGGCTGGGCAGCCTGGCCACAGATTACATATTACCTACTTGATTACCGCCTCAACGGTCTTGTGCTGCTAGCATGGGTGCCAAGAGCTATGTTCAATTACCAGACAAACTTTTGTTGGAATTTGATTAGAAAATTCTCAGTACCAGCCCGGATTTTGGATTTTTGCCCGATGCAACACTGTATGACTTTATGTAGTCATAGTATTTAGTGCTAGTGGTCGCCCAGTGATCGAAATTTGACCACATATTATATAATATAAATTTTACAATGCACTCCTTCTCCATAATTATAAACTTTAACTATGCCAAATCTCACAAGCTTCCGTGCGCGTAATATGCTTTAAAAAGGGTACAAAGTTTTCTCTTCACGTATTATTATACATAAATGTATATAATATATTTAACAAATTAACATTTAAATTGATAGTTTACATTCATATTTTTTTACAACCATAAAATATAAACTTAAATATGTACACTAATTACTGTTAAATAAATAAATCTTGAAATAAAATAAATACAAATATAAAACTGAGCACCTACTCCTCCTCATCGCTGTCAATTGGTAGCGTGCCCAGAAGACTGGCAGCATTGCCACGTTGAATGGCAATGCTTATTCTTTGACCAAAGAATAGGCCAGCTCTCGGGTCATGCGTAGCGTCGACGTAAATATAGATAGTTCTAGTAAAATGTGGTAATACACACCATGCCTAACGTGCCAAAATTTTGACGACACGGTTGGCGCAGTGGCTAAGCGATTAGCCTTCTGCGCTACATGCCGCGAGTTCGATCCCCGCACGGAACAAGTATTTGATACATTACTATAAATATATACATGTACAATGGGTGGCCTTATCGCTAAAAGCGATGTCTTCCAGACAACCTTTGGATGGACATGACTCGGAAGAAGAATTATTAGTTCGTTTTATCGAAATAATTCTTCTAAATTTTGAACCGTCATAATTTTCAATATGACAACTGCACGGTTAGTGCAGCGGCTAAGCGATTGGCTTCCTGTGCTAGGTGTCGTGGGTTCAATTTTGGCTCGAATCAAATATTTGTATGACCTACAGGTAATTAGTTCGGGTCTGGGTGTGTGTGCATACATGTATGTTTGTAAACTGTACCCTCGATACAGGAGAAATACAAGTGAGGGGAAACGTTATAAAAAAAAAAAAAAAAAAAAAATCCTCCAAAGGAAATACAGCTGTAATGTTGGATTATAACTTTTGATTCAGAATAGTGCCGAACAAAAGAAGGGTGAAACTGGGTGAAACAGAGATAGCCTAGTGGTTGAACGGTTGCCGTCCACGCAGGAGAGTCTGAGTTCAAACCCGGCCTGCACCTCTTTAATTATCACTTGAAAAACATTGCCAGAAACCCTGCACACCTGAGAGGACCTCGTAAAGTATCCGATGGTGTGTGTAGGCCGCCAACTAGCGGGGTGGACTAAGGCTTAACCCTTCTTATTCCGAGAAGAGGCCCGTGCCCAGCAGTGGGACAGTAATCGGCTAGATTTATTTATATTATTTACAAATGAAGTGTTCCCAGTGTTTAGCACGAACAAAATGTTAGTTTTAGAAATGTTAGATCGATTTATTAATGTACGTAGTAAATCAGTGATCGGTGGATCGAACGGTTGTGGTTTAATAGCTCCAGTGG
The DNA here is from genome assembly GCA_932294325.1 of Allophyes oxyacanthae. Taxonomy (NCBI): domain Eukaryota; kingdom Metazoa; phylum Arthropoda; class Insecta; order Lepidoptera; family Noctuidae; genus Allophyes; species Allophyes oxyacanthae. The sequence continues at coordinate 1,364,988 of OW028609.1, forward strand.
TACTTAGTTTGCCTTCAGATCCTGAACATTTATGTAAACCCAATACTCTCTGGCAATGCCAATATTAAAGCTTTGTTCAGTGCAGGAGATTCTAATATACTGGTCTAATATAGAACTTGCTTTACAAATTAATTGTTTTAATTGTATAAAGTTTTTTTTTTTATGTAGTGCGCATAATTTGTAGATTTATTTAGTGTCCGTTCCCAAATGCAGCCGCAGTAATAAAATTCACTCCAAAACAAAATATGCGTGTCCCCCCATACTAAGTTGAATTTTCGTTTTGTTTTAAAGTGCCAATACGGTTGCATTTAGGAACAGAGACTGAATCACTCTACAAATTATGCGCAATACATAAAAAAATATCCTGTATTTAATTAAAATACAGTACTTTTAAGAGAGTTAGGGGATTTTCAGCTCAAAATTGGATCTGCCCGACTGGGGAAGTACCTTACAGAATATATTAGCCAAATAACAATGTGCTTTTGCAGTATTGTGTTCCTATCGGTGAGCAAGGTCGCCAGTAAATGCTGAGCTGACAACCCTTTCGATATGGGCGTGCTCGTCGGTGCAGTAAAATCAACTTTATTATATTATTTATCCGTGTTTGTTTGTTATTATTTCTTATTATTATTTTTGTTTCTTTCTGGATCTCTGTGTTTAAATTTTATTTTATTTCTGTACTGACGATGTGTCATTTATCGAATAAATATTTTCTATTCTATTCTATTCAGTACTCCTTTGCTAAGCGTCGCCTTGGCTTTAGAGAATTGTCAACATGACGTCACCAAAAGTTGTTCATAATGATGCGTACAATTAACCCATGAAGCAGGTGTCCCTTGTAAATATACACCTTTAACATACAGGATGGCCCACTTATAGCGGTCCAAGTCAATCACAGTTTCTTAACTATTTTCGCGGAACATAATTTATTTATTTAAAATGCTTCATGTACAATGTACAAAGGCGGTCTTAATGCCGTAGGCATTCTCTACCAGACAACCTTAGGGTGATGCAGAGACAATGAAGCTAGATATACCAAAAAACAAACTTAAATGAGAGTGTAGGTATATTCTATTATTCATAATTATGTTGCGGTATGATGAATCCCAGGGATAGCCCCGAAACAAAAAGAATTTTTGGACCACTACAAATGGGCCACCCTTTATAATCAGGCGGACTGAAAACCTCCGTTTCTTTAGCTTAAAATTACAAAGATACATAGAACACAGAATTCCCAAATGCTTCTTTATAATTTCTGTCTCGTTCCATTTCTAGATATTGAGGAATTTGGTCCAGTCTAGTGTAGACGTCCTTAGGTATTTGCGGAAGAAGGTCCAGTAATTGAAACCAATTTTAGATAGCATCTATACTCCGTTTGAAATAAGATTAGACACGTTTAACAAACCCTTTTACAGTGTATTCAACCGATTTTGACTTCTATTCCGTACGCATAAGGATGGCATTAAAAGCAAAAACGTATTTACGGTAACAAATGTTTACTGCAGCTGTAATTTGTCATGTCACCAACGTAATAGAAGTCAAAATCGGTTGAATAAAGTGTAAATGGAGTTATTTAAATTTCTAATGTTATTTCGAACGGAGTATAACTGTTCTAATATTTACTTGGACTTGCTGAGATATCAGAGAAAACTGCACTTGCAATCGTCATAGATTTGTGAGATAATTGAGATACATAACATCTCGCGTTTCCATTAGGGTAGGCAGAATTCAAAGAACGCTACCGGCTACGTTCTATACATATCCCTTGCTTTTTCCACATCCATGCATCTTTTTATTAGGAGTGAGCGTTGCAAAGACGAACCATTTCTAAGGACCGTTTTCTATTCTGCGACATTAGAACTGTTTTTAGTTCCTTGTCAAAGCAGTGTTCGTTGCGCGAACCAGTCTTCGAATTGTGTGACGCGAATTTTTACGTATTTTTTTCTGAATTCATAATCAAGAACTTCACGATATGCGTGTAGTTATAGGTTTTTTCTATATACAGGATGGCGCCGGCATTTTCTATGCCTCTGAGAAAAAATACCGAAAAAGTTCAGGAATCACGGTCTATTTTAAAGTCCAGTCTTTTTGTAAGGCACTATGTGAGGGGTAGTGGAAAACACCATAGCAGTTTGAGCTCATCTGTCCCGACGGATGGCAAGCAAAGGTACTTCCTATAAACCCAATTACACAATAGATATTGGATATTACATTATGATAGCACAAAGGAAGGAAAGGTTTGCTTTGAAGTATAAAAAAATTTTTTTTCGGTTATTTGGATTACTATTTACGGAGTGGTATTATAATTTGATAGATCGAGGTATATTTTTCCCACCTGTAGACGAAAATGTGGGGGAATAGGTGGCAGGGTGGACTGTATGCGGAAGGCCAGATCAAGTGTGGTGCTACTTGGGAAAAAACCTTCCCTTTCTTTATGGGTCTATGTCCAAAAAGTGAACTGTGATAACGAGAGGATTAAATGAATGATTTTGTTTTAAATCTAACCTACGTTAGGGTAGAAAAAGTAATAAGTTGATTTTAGATGAATATTCGATATTATGTAAAAATAACGCTTTTTTTCTGAGATAAAAAAATACCATTGCAAAAATAACATAGGTAAACACCAGTTGTATGTTCAACTGTATTTTTTTATCTCACAAATAGTAACGGTTTTTTTTACTTAATATCGAGTAGGTATTGATCTAAAATCACTCGTATGTTGCCTACCCTATCACTAGCGTCGTGGCAGTAGAGGGGACACCTGCTTCCAACACGACGCTTCCCCAAGGAGCACTGGCGACCTTGCTCACCGTTAGGAACACAACACTGCAAAAGAGCAGTTTAATTTGACTGTGGCGTGCCTTCCATAAAGACAAAAATAAACTGCCTATTCTAATAAATTAAGTATTAAGTAATACAAATGTGTGTAATATCAGTTAATTACCTGACTTCGGCGAGGTTATGTTTTTATATATAACTTCTAAACTACATATCATAATTTGACAAATGAGGTATCGTTCGAAGGGTCTTGATTGTCCGCTGACCTCGGCTATCCTCTGAACATCACTATGAAAATGTATTCATATTTTCTTGTTTCATACTTTTTCAGTAGTCGGGTTTTAGTTTTTGAACTTACTTTTTAAGACGCTTTTATTAGCTTCACCTGTAACTAACTATGTCAGAAAATCTTGGATGTTAAATTTGACCCACTTCCCGTGTTCCGATTGAGCTGAAATTTTGCATACACGTTCAGTTTGGATGACTAAAGCGTGTTCTATAGTTTTTTTTTAAACTATATTTTTTTATTTAAGTCTTAGGCTGAGGTCAAGGTAAATGAAGTTTGTGATTGGCCACAATCACAAACTTCATTTACCTTGACAATACAACACGAAATTTTTGCCTACCGGGTAATAAATATCTGTGCACGCCACTGTTATTTGACTACGATATTCTGCAGGGTGGATGTACATTCCCCAGTCGGGCAGCTCCAATTTCAAGCAGAAAGTCCCGCTAAGCCTCTCATAATAGTGTCCATACGGCCGTTCTAAAGTGACTCGTGGTCTCCGTAATTATCCCATAGTATTATCCAACATCTTATCATAAGTATCTCCTTCAGGACCAACCCACTTGGAACCGTGCACCTAGAATTACGACGTTTTGAAAGTGCCTGCAAAGACCCAGTTGAAATTGCCTTTGACTTTGACATCCAGCAATCATGTCATTAAAGTATGTCAAGCAGTGATAGCCTAGCGGTCGAACACTTGCCTTCCATGTAAGAGTGTCTGAGTTCAAACCCGGCCCACACCTCTGTCTTTTCGAATTTATGGGCGGATCGTAATTTGATTATCACCATCGTGAGGAAACCTGCGCACCTAAGAGGGCCGCATAAAGTTCTCGATGGTGTGTGTAGTCCGCCAACCCGATCAGGCCAGCGTGGTGAACTAAGGCCTAACCCTTCTCATTCAAAGAAGAGGCCCGTGCTCACTAGTGGGACAGTAATGGGCTGGATTTATTTATTTTATTTATTATCCTACATGCTGTACTTGCTGCCTTTTATATATATAGGTTTACATGTTACTGTATTCTGTATAATTATTATAGTTAGGTCTAGCCGACTGCAGCCTGTAAGCTATATTTGAAATAGTCTGAAATATTAAATTCGTTGCCGAGCGTTGGACGGTAATAGGAACAGACAGTTCAGTCGGCACTATATCTAGAATAACTATTTTGTTTCAATCTTCAATGGAGTGGTTTTAAAATAACTTAGTTAACTTTAGTTTTGGATTGATTATTTAAATTCGTTACTAGGCTTTTTTAAGCAGTAATATAGCCTAGTGGTTGAACGCTTGCTTTTCGGATTAATGTGCGGATTAGAAGTTGATTATTACTTGCGAAAACGGTGGACGAAAAACATCGCGAGGAAACCTGCGCATCTGAGAGGGCCTCATAAAGTTCTCGATGGTGTGTGTAGTCCGTCAACCCGCACCAGGCCAGCGTGGTGAACTAAGGCCTAACCCTTCTCATTCTGAGAAGAGGCCCCTGCCCAGTAGTGGGACTGTAATGGGCTGGATTTATTTATTTTATTTATTTATAGTAGGCTTTTAGATGACGTTATTATAAGATCATGTTTGTAAGGGATACATTATCAAGTTTAAGTTTAGTTATCACAACGTGGGTATTTGACTTGGTCCTGGGTTCGAAACCCGATTCGGGTAAAGTGTTATTGAGGCTTTCTGTATGGAAATTCTTAGTAACAGCCCAGAGTTTGGAATTGTACTTGGATGGGAATAGTCTCGCCCCTGCCTGATACAAGGGTCTGAATAATGACATGGGTGAAATTTGGGTGTACAAGAGTACACCACACTATCCCTTAGTGGCATCACCACTGGCCAGTGGTGGTGTATCGTTGGAAAGAAAGAAAGAAATAAATTTATTTTTATGTTGAATTATTTTTGGCGTAACGTAGGAGAGTCCTATCTGAAAAGTGGACTTTAATAGACTGTTGATTGAAATTCATATTTCTATTAAAGATTAACTTTCTATATCTTCACATAGTATATAACAAAGTCGCTTTCCGCGTCTGTCTGTCTGTATATCCGCTAACTCCTCCTAGAACACGCAACGGATTTTGATACGGTTTTTACCATTACTTAGATAATTTTTCACGGATGGTTTATTATGTATAATACTTTCATATTTAATGTAAGGGTAGTAGAGAAATTGTACCCGTGCGAAGCCAGGGACGGGTCGCTAGATAATTAGTAAAATTCTACGATATTACAATACCTAGTCCTATATTGGTATAGTTACAGAAAGGTGCTTGGCAGGTACTTAGTAAAAATATTTCTTATCGATTGTTTGTAATTTCTTCACCATATACAATGTTAGCAAATGCATGTGTAAATGTTAATAAAATAATAATCACATAATTTTGAATTCTTTGTCAGAACACGACGCTGTATCCCACTGTAAATTCTATTTATTCCGATACACTGTTGTAACGCTATGTTCAAAAACATACAGACGGATATTTTGGGCGGAGCGCTTCAAACTATCTGAATTTTTGATGAAAGGAGTTCAGTTTTCCAGGTGCTTATTTACATAGGGTCAGATAAGACTAGAAATACGTATTAATGGTATCAATAAGTTAATGAAGCCTTTTACCCGCAATAGTAGGAGAGAATTATAGTTCTCTCGTCACCGTTGTGGTAATTTTGGAGACTAGGTCTTTGTATATAATTATTTAGATTAGATAAAAGGCGAAAGAATCGCGGGAAAGACCTGGATACGATTGGCACAGATCAGGAAAATATGGCATGAAAAGGAGGAGGCCTATACTCAGCAGTTGCAGTGGGTAGAAACAGGCTGTCAATGATGATGACGATGAAAAGGCTTTTATTAACTAATTGACACATTAATTAGAAATTTTAGATAAATATAGCAAATTGGCCTAAATGAGTATGTACGTAAAGTTAGACTGATAAAAGATGTTATATGTGAAGAAATTGGAAGGACGATCGTCCTTTGTTGATAGGAAATAAATACATTAATTCGTGTATTTATTTCCTCTCAAAGAAAAATTTCCTACTATTGCATTATTTACAATATTACGGCAGTAGGATCACTTTACGACTAATTTTTATCCATTGTCCCAAAACCTTAGGTTTTCGACAGTCGATTGACACTTACTAATTATGGACGTTTCGTCTGCTGTTATGAACCTCATCCATCCAAAATTTAAGTGCCAGGCACTTGTCGGTGTAGCAATTTCCATCCATTCCTATCCAATGCCAAATCTTTTAAATCTTTATATGTTTCTATCGACCACTGCAGGGATATTCGCTTTTTCTTTCAGCTGATCAATGTAGTTTATTCGTGGTCTTCCTCTTTTTGCCTCTTTTTCCCTTCTATAATGTTGGTAACGAACTTATCGTGCCTAATCAAGTGACCAATCATGCTTCTTCTTCTTTTTTCTAAATGTTTCAATATTTGTCTTTTCTCATTTACTCTTCTTGGTATCTCTTCGAATACACGAACCTACCCGCCTCAAATCTCCTTCCATATGTTTCCACACTTAGAATGTCATGTAAGTAATCGATTTTGTGTGAGCACGTGCGTCGAGTAGCAACTTATCGATCGCTCTGCCCCACACAACGCTAATTACTTGAAACTTTTTAGTTTGTTATAACTATAACGTCAAAAAGAGCACGCTATACCTGTCTCAGAATATTAGTTATGAATATACGAGCTAATTTGTTCGTTGTGTTGTTCCCTGTTTGGTAAGTCGAGAATTTGTACCTACCTAATACAATAATAAGTATTATCGTGGAAAGTTAAGGCCTTGAGCAATGTATATAAATAAACACGGTGTTTGATTCTAGTAGGGAGTCATCACAGTATACCTACAAGAATTTTTTTAAAGTATTGCGCATAATTTGTAGATTGTTTCTAAATGCAACCGCAGTATTAGGATACACTTTAAACCCAAACGAAAATTCGACAAAATCAAATTTTTATTTTGATTTGGAGTGAATTTTAGTACTGCGTTATCTTTTAAAATCGGACACTGAAACACTGCAAAGGATGATGCCAGGATTTGTATGAACTCTGGTCCCACCCTCCAATAGCTACGTGTCATACATCGTTGGATAGGTATTTTTGAGCTGAACAAAAGTTACTATTGGTTACTATTATTACTACTTATGGTTTTGTTACTATTGGTTATTATTGGTTATTATTGGTTGTTGTTGGTTACTATTGGTTGGTTATTGGTTGGTTGGGTATTGGTTGGTTGGTTGGTTACTATTGGTTTTGTTGTTAAGTTTCAAATCGTAGTCCGTTCAGAGTTATGCATTATTAAACATGTCAGTTTAACAATGGTTAAACATAATGCTTTTCCCTAATACAATACAGTTTTTGAATTAATACTAGTATTATATACCTATCTACAGTTATCATCAGAGTCGTAAGGACGAGTGAGGACGAGTGAGGTGTGAGGCGAGGAGGACCGTTTCCTCAGGTGCTGATTCCTCAGAGCTCGTGCGCGGACTATACCTTACCATTGTGTTTTATTTCTAAAAAACCCTCCTTACGACTCTGATGATAACAGTAGATGGGTATCTAATACTAGTAGGTATTAGTTCAAAAACTGTATTATATTAGGGGAAAGCATTATGCTTGACTATTGTTAAACTGACATGTTTAATAATGCATAAATCTAAACGGACTAAGATTTGAATCTTGGCGCCATAGTAACTTTTATTCAGCTACAAAATACCTATCCAACGATGTATGACACGTCGCTATTGGAGGGTGGGACCAAAATTGGCATCATCCTTTAGCGCATTACATATTTTTTTTCCTGTACAGCTTTTATGAATCTCATCGGTCAATCAAGATGAACTGAAGCTCTACTTGAAGGAATGGTTCAAAAGATATTCATGTCTTAGTTTGCCACTAGGGCTCAATTTATGGATAGGCGGAAAGTCGCACGGCGCGCAAAGCGGTGTGTCGCTCTCTCCCTCGCTCTCCATAAACTGAGAGATACGCGCCTTTCTTCGCGTTGCGCGCCGCTTTGTGCTCCGACTTTCCGCCTCCCCATAATTGAGCCCTAAGTGTCCACAATCTGCCCCAGCATGAGGTCTTGTGCCAATCTACTCGATTCCATCCGTAAAACTTGACCTTGTGAACGAACGAGGTTTGGTGTTCCTCCATTGAAAAGGGAGGATCCTCCGACCAGGCGAGTTGACTTGCCTGGGGACGGTTGATGTCGGACAGTTGTATAATATGTTTTAGATACGATAATCTTTTTCCTTGCGTGACGCTTCGTAATTTGATGTGTCGAATTCGTATTGTACACGCTTATGGATGACTATTGTAGTTAGCTTGCTACGTTGTTACGTAGTTCCTTTTTGTGGCGCTAGGTGTCGCTATAACCTAACAAGCGTACACTGAAAGAAAGAAAGAAAGAAAGAAATATAGTTTATTGGCACATACATGCTAAAAACACAGAAAATAAAAATAAAATAAAATCAGTTGTTTAGTGCCAAACGGGCCAGCAGCTCAGCATAATGTTGGGTGTACTGAAGTACTGATGTACTGAAGAAACCCTGCCCTTTCTTTCCACCCTGGTCCCTTGTTTTTTTCCACCAACAGAATGTCAGGATGGTACAATAATATTCAAAAATGTATCATCTATACTTATAATAAAATCGTAACGAAGCGAAAACTGTACATTAAAAATATCTTGAAAAAAAAAAAAGGCATGTGCTCTATATTCGACACTGATGCCAAAAATATAGTTTTTAGAATTTTTGTCTGTTTGTCTGTTTGTCTGTTTGTCTGTTTGTCTGTTTGTCTGTTTGTCTGTCCGAGCTTCACGGCCAAACCGCCGAACAGATCTTCATGAAATTTAAAAGTAAAATCCGTTAATAGCCTGGTCAACATATAGGGTACAAATTATTACACTATTATCAAAGGGGGGTGAGCAATAAACCAATATGTCTGTGTACAATTATTAGTCGCTACCTATATGACGAATCCATTTGAAATATTGGATGATTGTAGTTAATAGGTCCGATTAACATTTTATATACAATAGAAATCATTTTGCATTTTTTTAAACGTACTTTTTCATTTATTCTTTAGCCTTATATATTTTAATTCGTCTGTTTATACCTAGATGGCATTAGTAGTAATTTATAGGTGAGTTTTTAATTTCCAATATTTTTAAAAGCGATTTTTTTATTGATACGGCATCCAGACTCCTGAAGGCAGAGTTCTTTATAATAATTTAATTTGTAATGTTCAAATATTCTCAATAAAGGTAAGTATTTAAGGGTTATCAAAATACTTATAGGCGTAAGGCATATTAATGACGACATCTGGTATGGCACTTGTGGGTTGCAGCTGAAAACCAGCGTCAAGTGGCCAGTATCACTGCCTCTTGACAATATGCTTTATATGCTTTAGTACAATAACCCAACTTATTTGATATGTTTTCTTTGCTTTTCCGTTTATTTTATGTTGTGCTATAAACTCTTTTTCTTTCTTTCTTGCTTTTACTTTTTTCCGATTTTATTGCTCATGGTTCAGGAGTAGCGTAATTTCGGAGTGTTGGAACAGCGTCTGTCGAAGAAGAGTTTGTCGACGTTAAGTTTTCGAGTGGGATCAGGGCTGAAATCACCGTAGGGTTCGAAATTAATCACATCAATACCCCTGGGAGTCACCCTGGACAGAGCGTTAACTTGAAAAAACCATTATATGAAAATCAAATAAAAAGAACTAGGTACCTATGTGCTCCTAGGTACCTATGTGCTCCTAGGTACCTATGTGCATTCTTCCCATTCTGACCTATGGCGCTCAGACTTGGTCTTTGACTAACATACAAAAGTCCAAACTCAAGGTCTGCCAACGTGCTATGGAGCGTAGTGTTTTAGGTGTTAAATTAACAGATCGTGTTCGAAACACTACACTGCGCTCCAAAACACAAATTACTGACGTAGCTCATAAGGCTGCAAAGTTGAAGTGGGATTGGGCTGGCCATGTCTGCCGGATGCCCGATGAACTGTGGGCCAAGGTAACCACTAAGTGGAGCCCTGACATAACGAGAAGGCGACGCGGCAGACCACGAAAGAGATGGCGGGATGAACTTGATAACACGAACAACGAATGGTTCACACTGGCTCTAGACCGAAAAGCCTGGAAATCATGGGGGGAGGCCTTTGCCCAGCAGTGGGATGATGTAGGCTAACAGTAACAGTAACAGTAACAGTAGGTACCTAAAAGTTTCGGTCAGCTAAATGACACATGTTGAACTATCACTGGCTGACGTAAACCGATCACTCTCAATATGGGTAAGTATACCGTATCCTACGGTGAGCATAGCACTTCTACAAATTCGCAGAGACGTTGCGTACAAAAACACAAAAAGGAGTCCGACAGCAGACATCCAATATTCAGAAGTCAATTCAGTGCTTAATTATCAGCACAGCCTTTAAAAAGTCAGCTCAGTTTCCTTAGAACACTAGAGAGGCACTATCGGGTGGTTCAGCCGATGCCCATTGCAAATACATTGTGGTTGGAGAAACTTTCTTCACCAGTAATCAAGCCCGCGGTGAGTAATTTTCTGCCAGATACGATCCGATCGAACGATCATCTCTTGGATCACATGAAAGTTATTTAACCGACTCTGGACCCAATTAGGCAGATGCAAGTGCAGTATGAGCAAATGAGCAAGTGGGGCTATATCGAGGAAACAGCGGTAGGGTGGAGATGTGGTATTGTCCTTCAAACGATGTCACAGCTACTGTGTTGCTCAATATGCCCCAATATCTGCACATTGAGCCACCTCTGTTTTGCCAATAATAACATCATAGAGGTGGCAAAATTTGCAGATTATACAAGCCTAGGGACGTAGTACCATTGACACAAAGAAGGAGGACTAAAGTCATTTGCAATCCGGAGAACAGCTGAATCTTCTTCTGTTGCGTCGCCAAGAGTGTTCATATTGAATTCGCTCATGATGTAGTGGATAGATGAGTCAGCAATTTTCGTAACAGCTCACTGCCCAAGAAGCGCCGGACAGAATTACAATCAGATGAGTTTGTTGATGTAATCAAGGCGTTGTTATGACAGTCGGCATCAGACTCTGCACTCATTACCCATTTCGTAGACAATATTCATACCACATTCATACAATAGATTTAAATAATTAAACTTTAAATATTTTTTTCCTATTGTTTCTTAGCGGAGAATCAGGTTTCGGAAACTTTAATAACACACAAAATAGCGAGAAAGCGTAGTCTTAACGGTGCACGGTGGCAGTAAAAACTGGTTATATTTAAACCTGAAGGCTGAAGACACGGTTTTGTCTTTTTGAGTGCCTAACCATTACCACTATCATAGATTATTCGTTTAAAATAGTCGTGAATGCGACCTGCCGTGCTCTTTCAGGGGTCTCAAGTAAAGAACGATCACCCATCCAAGTAACGTGTAGATTGTTTTCACTCCCATACGTGCGGAAGACAAGGCATTTTATTGCACAGATCTCATATTATTTAAGTTTTTGTTAATACAAATTCTGAAAACTATCTTTCCTTTTCTTTAATTTCAAGTGACTATCATAGTTTAATCGAATATTGTCACGTGGGCAAAGCCGCGGGTACAGCTAGTAAAGTAATAAAAACAAATGGCTATTACCAAAAAGTGCTAAGAGGGGTGTTACTTATAAGTTTTCTGTGTATGTGTGTGTGGTGCTGTACTTCCAAAACGGATGAATTGATTTCAATGTAGTTTTATTTAATTGAAAGCTAGTTTAATTGGATATCATCTTAGCTATGTTTCATGAAAATCTGTTGAGCCGTTCAAAAGTTACAGCTCTTTTTCTAGTTGGAGTCGGGGGTTTTTGACGGTTAGGTTATATTTACAGTCACTGCTTGAAAGTGAAATAGTTCCGAAAGTGCAAATGTCTATCATTTGTCGATAGTACCTAATAATATTCATAGTTGCTCAGCAAATACTGAGTTGGCTACCCTTTCGGCATGCTTGATAACGCAATATACCAAATTATTTTACTTTTATATTTTTATTATATTTATTTCTTTTAATTTTCTTCTCATAATTGTCTGTGTTTTTGTTTAAAATTTTATGTTCTTTTGTTACCCGACTACAGAGAGGGTTATATGTTTGACCGGCATGTATGTATGTATCTTCATTTGTTCCCTCATAACTTCTGAACTACTTTTTTTTTTTTCTCGTGTTTTTGTTCATGCTGAATAAATATATTTTCTTACTTTATTTCTTTCTTTTCTATTCGTTACTTATTCTCCTCTCCAGTCCGCTCCACTTCAGTAGGAAGGCAGCCTTACCGTCACGATGGTACTAAAGATAACTTAAACACAATCCACCTTTTCCATCTACATTCTCATCCGATTCAATTCACACAACACTTCGACTCCCTCCTTCAACAAATAAACTTGTTCAAAGTAAACCAGTGTAATTACAAGCCCGCCATTACGCTAGCGTGCTTCAAACGGAAGAGCGAAGGAAGTGACGATTAGATTTGTTGAGCTATTTTCCGCTGATAATCGTTGGCGACAAGCCACTAATGACGTACGGACTAATAGCTATTTATTTCTGATTGGTTACACGCTCCGATCTCGTAGTACAAGTAGTGGGTGATGTAGTTAGTTTGATTTTGGAATTTCCGTGGGAAAACTCACGCGTGGTTTCCATTTTTATTTCAGTTCGTCAGAGAAAGTATGAATACGTATATTATTTTCGGTAAAAACCAAAATCTTTTATTTTTATTTATTTTTTTAAACTTTTCTTCACATACTAGGATTTTTTCTGTCTCGTGGTAACATTTTTTTTTGTAAACAGTACCCACTTTGCAGGTTAAAAGGTAAGGCAAAGTTTAAAAAAAAATACAAACATTGTAGAAAATCAAATTAAAATCCGATAGCTTTTCACTATGACGAACGTTCAGGGCTCCAATAAGTCCTACTGGCTTGTATATTGCATTTAATTAGTTTGTATGATCCCCGCACTGCAGATTGGATTATTTTCCTAACTCTCCTACAAGCAATCAGCTAGATATATCAGTTTCATTTAGCTCTAATATTGGAAATCTTTTCATTTCTTCGTATATCTGTGAGTAAAGAAAGAAAGAAAGAAAGAAAGAAAGAAAATTCATTTATTTGCCACAAAAACAAGACACACTGGAATGACAGATACAGGTAATAAGAAGAGGACAGGTGCATAGCAAGAGAAGACATTATTTTAGGATGACAACAATGTAAAATTGAGTAGAAAAAATAATAATTTCAAATAATAAAAATATATGTGGGATATGTGGGGAAATATGTGTGTAAAAATGTGTGGGAGTACAGAAAGTGCTTCGCCTTATAAGCTGTGAATGAAATCGAAGATAGCTTATGAGCTCTCTCGCCAAGAGTACTTAATTTTGGCGACGATTTCAGAAAGAAAGTTAAGACTAGGCAAGTAGACATGGGTATTACCTATCTCTTTTACACTGTATCAAATCGTATCAATGTATTGACTAACTGTTTCACACGGATTTACTCGCGCGGTAGTAGATATTACGAATTTCATAAAAAAGTAAAAGAAATTCCAGAAAAAAAATTATCCCCTATTTTACCTTACTGCGCTCCAAAACTAAGATCACAGACGTTACCCAAAAAGCTGCCAAGCTCAAGTGGGATTGGGCTGGACACGTCTGTCGCATGTCCGACGAGCTATGGGCCAAAAGAACAACTGAATGGATCCCAGTAAATATTAAACGGCATCGCGGCAGACCGAGGCGAAGATGGCGGGACGAGCTTGACTCCTACCGAAAAACTGGTCCGTACTAGCAAGAACTAGAAGTGTGTGGAAAAAGGAGAGGGAGGCCTTTGCCCTGCAGTGGGACAACACAGGCTGAAAATAATAATAATAAAATAAATAGGGTAGAATTTTTACAAAATCCCTTCTTAATGGACGCCTTCTTGAACCTACTTTCAAAATTTGTTTTGTTCCCACTAGTTCTACAGAGTTCTACTAAACAGTCATGTCAGTCATGACAAGTCTTTTTTATATTTATAGATTTAGAGTTTATCGGATATCGCATCTATATATTTTATTATCTATATTGGTTGAAATCTGTGGTACTCTAAAATGTAAGTGATACTGTCATACTATGATATTTTACGGTTCGATTTTGTTCGACTCCAACTAGAAAAAGAGCTGTAACTTGTGAACGGCTAAACAGATTTTCATGAAACATAGCTGAGATGATACCTGATTACATTGGCTTTCAATGAAAAAAAATGCATTGAAATCGGTCTATCCGTTTTGGAGCTATGATGCCACAGACAGATACACCGATACACAAATACACAGGTACACACTACAAACTAATAACACCCCTCTTTTTTGTCGGGGGTTAAAAATCTCGTGTCCCGTATTACGTGTGAAACTGTCAAGATAGAAAAAAGTACAATATGAGCAAGTGGGGCGATATTGATGAAACGGCGACAGGACAGGCAACCGGCATTGACCCTCAAATATCACGTCTACTGTTCTCATTGTGCCATAAAAACTGCACCTTTATAGTGCCACAAACTGATCTGACCCGGTCATGGCGTCGCTGCCGTCGCTTTTTAACCGACTTCCAAAAAAAGGAGGAGGTTATCAATTCGACGCGTATGTTTTTTTTTTTTTATTTTTTTTTTTTTTTTTGTTTCCTCATAACTTTGGACTGGGTGAACCGATTTTGATAATTCTTTTTTTATTTGAAAGCTGGTGGTTCCCGATTGGTCCCATTTTAATTTGGTCCAGTTCCGATAATGGAATCCATGAGAAAACCATATAAGTCTTAAATTTGCATTAAGTATGTGCGCGACAAATGGACGAATAACTCAACATCACGCCAACCGATTTCGATGATTCTTGTTTTGTTTGAAAGGGTCTACTCCCGAAGTGGTCCCATTTCAATTTGGTGAAGATCTGATGAAGATCTTCGGAGATAGACAATGGAACTCTTGAATGAATAACAGCACATCACTCGCGATTGCTGTAATCTCATGTTTATGTATTGTATAAGCCACTCAAAATTGAAAAATAAAATAAACTTTAAAAAAAAGTAAAAACCGACTTCAAAAACCAAAAAGTATAAAATAATTTTCAAAAACTTAACAGCTTCTGAAGTCGGGGCCTATAATTCTTCAATGTACCTACTCGTAGCTTGGCAGTGGCCCCGACTTCAGAAGCTGTTAAGTTTTTGAAAATTATTTTATACTTTTTGGTTTTTGAAGTCGGTTTTTACTTTTTTTTAAAGTTTATACCAATGTCATCTCCCTACAAAAATTAAATTTTGAAGTCATTTTTGTTCCGTAGCGACGTTAGTTCCAATTTTGGTCACCGGGTCAGATAAGTTTGTGGCACTCTAGTAGTCGTGACCTATTGTAGCACTAATAACGCCGTAGATGTGGCATTCTAGAGAATTCTAGGCTAATGTAAGGACACGACTACAGAGTTCGAAACAATGTTATAACTGCCTACTTGTTACCTACCTACGTAAATTCCAGAGAAATACTAAGGATGCCTAGAAATCATCAACCCTCGCATTAGCGCCTGCATTCAACGGAGCTAATAATTCAAAACATCTAATACAGTGCATTGCTTAGATAAGCTCTGAGTTATGCGCATGCCACAGTGCGTCGGCAACTTATAGCGTTTCGTTGTTGTCATGTGCACACTAGTACCAACAAAGCAAACCAGAATAAAAAGAGAAGGTTAATTTTGAATAATTTTGAATTACGATAAACTGGAATAGAATAGAGCTTTATTTCATGTAAACCAAATACGGGCACTTATAAAATGTAGAGACTCTAGGTGCGCGGTTCCAAATAGTAGGTCCTATGGAGAAGAATCGGCAAGAAACTCCACGGAAACTCTTTTAAAATAATAGATTACAATCTTGATCAGTACAATGTTGTGGTAAGAGCTGCGAGAATAACGTAATTTAATGTGAATAAAAATAAATTAGAATAGGATAATAATAGTAATTTGCCTTTAAATAAGAATGCCATGGCACCCGTTCTCCGTTCTGGATGATAGACTGTATCATCCATAGCTGCTTTTTTAAAGATGCTTTGATCGATAAATTAAGTATATTTTTCGCCGCAATCCGCAGTGCCGAACTCTTTGGTCGGCACTGCAGACCGTCGCAATTACTTATTTGACAGCAACTACTAAGCCGGATTCCCGTTATTGTGTTGAGTCGCGCCTTCTGAGTTCTGACGCAGTGTTAGCCAATCACACACGCACTCCAGAACAGGGGCCTTCTACCAGCTCTTAAAGCAGGGCAGGAATTAAACTGCCCTGACATTTCCTGTATAAGATGACCTTTAATATTGTGCGAAAAGCCTATACAGTGCGAGGTCAGCTCATACTGGAAATGTTTGGGCAGTTCAATTTCTGCCCTAAGAGTTCGTGGTAAGCCCCCAGATGCGTTTGGTTAGTCAATTCTGCGTCACGACACAAATCGAGATAAATATTTATGTATAATTTTTTTTCATTGGTATATTTATTTTATTGTATGAATGTATTCAACCGTATTAGGTATGTATTTTATGTAAATTATTTACAAGTATCCTTTACACACTGTGTCTACATTTCTTCTTCTTAAACTCTCCACTCGCAGGTCTGCTGGAAGAGATTTCTTCAGAAATAAGCAGTACCTTTGTACTTTATGCTCCTACTTTATATTTCTCATTTATTTTATGTGTGCATTAATTGTTATATAAATAAACGACACAGTAATGTGTCATGTCGTCTTGTGGTCGGAGATAATAACCTTGCCTTTCTGATAGCAATGTGCTTTCTTAAACTTTATATGCATAGGACATTTTCATACCGACAACACCGATATCGGTAGAAATTTTTAATAGATTTGTTATTAACCGGTTTCACACACCTATATGTCGCAAAAACCGATTTTTTAAACAAAAAGTTTTTTTTTTTTTTTTTTTTCGTTTTTGCAATTGTGTCGGTGTCGTCGATTTGTTCATCATCATCTGAGTGTAGTTCTAGTAATTGCTTATAATTTTAGAACGCATGAACGCGGAAATCGATCTGAAAATCCTGTGCCGCCGCCTGTGGCCTCTTAGTCTTCAGTCCTCTGAATTCTGTGCTCCTAATGTATGGAGCATTTGGAACTGCGGCTCCTCGCTTTAATTGAATTTTCATTGTTAAGTGTTTACGTGGTTTTAGAAATAGGTATACGACGTTATAAACTCTGTTTCTGTTCTAGAACATTGTGTAATTTTAAGTTGACTTTGTGGGAATTAGAATGTATTATAAAGCGTTGGAATGTGTTTAGTCTGTTTCGGATATTTTAGTCTTTAACCCCCGACGAAAAAGAGGGGTTATAAGTTTGTAGAGTGTATCTGTGTACCTGTGTGTCTGTCTGTGGTATCGTAGCTCCAAAACCGTTGGACAGATTTCAATGTTTTTTTTAAATTGAAATATAGTTTATTCTTGTATGTTCTTAGCTTTGTTTCATGAAAATCTGTTTAGCTGTTCAAAAGTTACAGCTCTTTTTCTAGGTGGAGTCGGGGGTTTTTGACGGTTCGGTTATTTTGTTTCGGAAGTTCAAGTCACTTGATTTGAATATTTTATGCAAAATGCGAAATGTCGATTTGGTTTAGAATTTGAACTCATATGTGAGTCAAAGTCGATGCAGGGTTTTGACTAATCTTTTTACAAAAATATTCGTAAAAATGAAGACCTTATGTACTCCAGCTTGTTTCGGGAAATACCATTTTATTGAGATTTTAGAAATTCTGCATATTTATGTAAGAGAAAATTTTGAGAAGTAATTTTGTTTATGCGCAAATATAACTATAATAAAGTAATTATTAATGTTATCTATACTTATAATAAAATCGTAACGAAGCGAAAACTGTACATTAAATATATCTTGAAAAAAAAAAAAGGCATGTGCTCTATATTCGACACTGATGCCAAAAATATAGTTTTTAGAATTTTTGTCTGTTTGTCTGTTTGTCTGTTTGTCTGTTTGTCTGTTTGTCTGTTTGTCTGTTTGTCTGTTTGTCTGTTTGTCTGTCCGAGCTTCACGGCCAAACCGCCGAACAGATCGTCATGAAATTTAAAAGTAAAATCCGTTAATAGCCTGGTCAACATATAGGGTACAAATTATTACGCTATTGTCAAATGGGGGTGAGCAATAAACCAATATGTCTGTGTACAATTATTAGTCGCTACCTATAATATAACGAATCCATTTGAAATATTGGATGATGTAGTTAATAGGTCCGATTAACATTTTATATACAATAGAAATCATTTTGCATTTTTTTAAACGTACTTTTTCATTTATTCTTTAGCCTTATATATTTTAATTCGTCTGTTTATACCTAGATGGCATTAGTAGTAATTTATAGGCGAGTTTTTAATTTCCAATATTTTTAAAAGCGATTTTTTTATTGATACGGCATCCAGACTCCTGAAGGCAGAGTTCTATATAATAATTTAATTTGTAATGTTCAAATATTCTCAATAAAGGTAAGTATTTAAGGTTTATCAAAATACTTATAGGCGTAAGGCATATTAATGACGACATCTGGTATGGCACTTGAGGGTTGCAGCTGAAAACCAGCGTCAGGTGGCCAGTATCACTGCCTCCTGACAATATGCTTTATATGCTTTAGTACAATAACCCAACTTATTTGATATATTTTCTTTGCTTTTCCGTTTATTTTATGTTGTGCTATAAACTCTTTTTCTTTCTTTCTTGCTTTTACTTTTTCCGATTTTATTGCTCATGGTTCAGGAGTAGCGTAATTTCGGAGTGTTGGAACAGCGTCTGTCGAAGAAGAGTTTGTCGACGTTAAGTTTTCGAGTGGGATCAGGGCTGAAATCACCGTAGGGTTCGAAATTAATCACATCAATACCCCTGGGAGTCACCCTGGACAGAGCGTTAACTTGAAAAAACCATTATATGAACATCAAATAAAAAGAACTAGGTACCTAAAAGTTTCGGTCAGCTAAATGACACATGTTGAATTATCACCGGCTGACGTAAACCGATCACTCTTAATATGGGTAAGTATACCGTATCCTACGGTGAGCATAGCACTTCTACAAATTCGCAGAGACGTTGCGTACAAAAACACAAAAAGGAGTCCAACACCAGACATCCAATATTCAGAAGTCAATTCAGTGCTTAATTATCAGCATAGCCTTTAAAAAGTCAGCTCAGTTTCTTTAGAACACTAGAGAGGCACTATCGGGTGGTTCAGCCGATGCCCATTGCAAATACATTGTGGTTGGAGAAACTTTCTTCACCAGTAATCAAGCCCGCGGTGAGTAATTTTCTGCCAGATACGATCCGATCGAACGATCATCTCTTGGATCACATGAAAGTTATTTAACCGACTCTGGACCCAATTAGGCAGATGCAAGTGCAGTATGAGCAAATGAGCAAGTGGGGCTATATCGAGGAAACAGCGGTAGGGTGGAGATGTGGTATTGTCCTTCAAACGATGTCACAGCTACTGTGTTGCTCAATATGCCCCAATATCTGCACATTGAGCCACCTCTATTTTGCCAATAACAACATCATAGAGGTGGCAAAATTTGCAGATTATACAAGCCTAGGGACGTAGTACCATTGACACAAAGAAGAAGGACTAAAGTCATTTGCAATCCGGAGAACAGCTGAATCTTCTTCTGTCGCGTCGCCAAGAGTGTTCATATTGAATTCGCTCATGATGTAGTGGATAGATGAGTCAGCAATTTTCATAACAGCTCACTGCCCAAGAAGCGCCGGACAGAATTACAATCACATGAGATTGTTGATGTAATCAAGGCGTTGTTATGACAGTCGGCATCAGACTCTGCACTCATTACCCATTTCGTAGACAATATTCATACAATAGATTTAAATAATTAAACTTTAAATATTTTTTTCCTATTGTTTCTTAGCGGAGAATCAGGTTTCGTAAACTTTAATAACACACAAAAAGCGAGAAAGCGTAGTCTTAACGGTGAACGGTGGCAGTAAAAACTGATTATATTTAAACCTGACGGCTGAAGGCAGGGTTTTGTCTTTTTGAGTGCCTAACCATTACCAGTATCATAGATTATTCGTTTAAAATAGTCGTGAATGCGACCTGCCGTGCTCTTTCAGGGGTCTCAAGTAAAGAACGATGACCCATCCAAGTAGCGTGTAGATTGTTTTCACTCCCTTATGTGCGGAAGACAAGGCATTTTATTGCACAGATCTCATATTATTTAAGTTTTTGTTAATACAAATTCTGAAAACTATCTTTTCTTTTCTTTAATTTCAAGTGACTATCATAGTTTAATCGAATATTGTCACGTGGGCAAAGCCGCGGGTACAGCTAGTAAAGCAATAAATATCTTCTAAATTCAAACAATGGTGTAAAGTGGTATTTTTTACGAATTTTACATACATTCCACAAATAGGTAGATATCTACTATCTTAATAATAATGTTATTTTCAAGATAAAGATAAGATAAAATAATTTATTTTCGTAAATAAGGTAGGTACAGAAAGATCTTAACATATCTAATAATTAGATTTTAAAAAAAACCTAATTATAACCAAGCAAAAGGCATTTTATATAAAAAATCAAATGATTGTTTCATTTAAATTTATGAAAATAAATGTGTTATTGTCGCAAACATCTAAATTTAACTTAACTAAATTTAACTAAATGTAAACTTATTTATAAATTCATAAACCTGGAAAAACATTGAAATTCCCGCCCTAGAAGTTATCTTTCAGCTTAAAAGGTAAATCCGCCCGATATACCTTTTAAGATAAAAAAGTTAATGTACTAAACCTGGAATAAACTTAAAGATAACTTAAAATAAAACTTACCTTTACAGAAAAGCTGTCAAGCTTACCCGTAGGTACCTACTTAAAAACGGAGACTTACCTGAAAGAAACAAGATAAATATTTGTAAATCATCATCAACAATCAACGGAGATTTATTGTCCGATCATGAACTTGAAAAGGGAGCATCAGACGGCTCCCGACCAGATGGAGGACCAGTCGGACAACTCGTCTATGGTAACGGCCCGCGGGGAGTTAAATACAACCAGTCCAGAATCACTCATGATAGTAATCAGAGGTAGAAATGGACTGAGTAGTGAGTGATGATTTTTTGATACCAATAACTACATGACTGACAAAAAATTTCGTAGACAGGAACAATGACAAGATCATCAATGATTTTTCTCTAACTGTCGCCGCATTCACGAGTCATTGTCATGTCACAGCTGAAGCCGAAGTTTACGATCAGTCAGTTATGGTCAATATCGAGTGATGATTTTAGGCATTTATGAATATCGTTGTCACTGGCTGACGAAATGATTTTAAAAAGTCGATGATTTATACATGTGACATGATATCCGACTCAACTCTAATCTGAGGGAGTCCTATGTCAAGCAGTGGACTTCTGGCTTATATTGTTAATAAGCTAATCTAGCAGGCTGGTCACTCAGACGAAAGAATATTGAGTGTATGTTCTAATACATACAGTCAAGATAAACACTCTCGTTAGCACCTGTCTGGTCCAGCAGATCGAGAGAGAACAAACTGAGTAAGTGGGCAAATAATAAGTATACCTACCTACCTGGTTTAGTAAGCTTGTACTCATCTGTCTATAGCCTTTTCCCATGAAATGAAATGAAATAAATATATTTTTGCAAGAGCATGGTACAAAAGTTCTTATTTTAAATATTGTTTCACATAACTCAGCCAGTTAGGCATGCAAAATTTAAAGATGACATAGTATTTATGGCATGCATACTGCATAGGTACTAGTAAAGCACTTCTATAAATAAATGATTACAATCAAATGTCGATATAATGCAGCCAGTTTAACTGTGGCAGAATATCAGTATTTTACACATAGCGACTGTCATCTGACCTCTGCCATCTAATAACTGGGTGACACTGATACCCTAAGGATAGATCAAGTAGGTATCAGATTTTTTGGTCTGCTGTCTCCCGTATCGTTTGGCATAGGTGTTCGCATACTAGTGGTCATCCAGTGGTCGAAATTCGACCGTAATTTTAGCTTTCTGCACTTCTTCTCTATTTATACTTTAACTATGACAAATCTCACACTCCTCCGTGAGCTCAATATGCTGAAAAAGGGGTAGATACAAAGTTTTCTCTTCACGAATTAATATAATTATAGATTAGTAGAACTTATAGCTACCATATATCAATTGTCGTGATCTCACTCAATACATTCGTATCGAACGCTTGCTGCATCATTATCATGACAAACCTCTTCAAATTCAAAAGAGTCACGCTACCATTTTATTAACAAGTTCTGGTATTTTACGTAACAGCCGCAAAGGATACCAAAAGCCGGCAAAAATAAATATCAACTTTAATCCATTCGTTAAATATTTAGGTAGTACACCAAAAATATAGGCTAAAGGCTCAAGATATCGGCACCGCAACGCTTATAGTACATTTTTGTGCATTGTTGACGTCATCGAAATACTTATGTAGTATGTATAAGGCTTTAGTTGGCAAGATGTACTAAAACCGTTGGTACTCAGCTAGTCGATATTAATACTGCATACTATCAGCGACATCCAGTAGTAAGTAGCGTAACTATAAAGCTTAAGTTCTGTGAAACTTCCGCCGATCGCCGTGCCAGCTAAAACCTGAAACTGAATTTAGCGCCATCTAGTAACGAACGGGTGAAGTATGAACCAGTTTTGCGAAACATTTCCTAGATGACAGGCGTGTAGGATGAAAATGAAAAAGTTCACCCAAGTTTACATAGATGGAGCTTATTCAAACCCAATAGAAAACTTTTACGGGTGCAAAGGCTAATTACAAACTTAAAAATTTGGTCTGATAAGAAATTGAAGACCGCTTCATCACGAACACCAGTTTACACCACATTACACCAGTTTGTAAACGCATATCGGTATCATTACAGTTTTTTTTTTGCGTCGTCCTATTAATTTTTTGCGGGGTTAGTTTTTGCTTACAGTTGGTTACAGTGTGTTTTTTTAAATAGGTACGGGTAATTTTAATCCAAAGGAACTACAAAAAAATTGGAAACATTGGCTTAATTATTACAAAAACAAAATATTTGGCCTTGTCCCATTTTTGGTCAAGCATGAACTTTTTAATAAAATAACTAAAGTTGGCCAAAAGTTTTTTTTGTACCAGGCGACTCAGTTTCATGTATCTTAGGATTTTCATTGTATCGGACAAAAAACCAACTGAGCAGCAGATGCTGACCAAATATGATTAATTTTATATTTTTCGTCGTGTAGGTACTCAGCGACAAGAAATTAACTTTTCCTTATTTTTAAATTAATTTATCAAAGACGACACTAAATAATAATTATTACTGCTGTTCTTAACAGACTAACCATTGGACTAGTCGATAAAGTTCCGATTTTCTATAATAGATAATAAATATTTAGAAAGCATTTTGTGGCTGTTAAAAAAAATGTGTAAAAAGCTATTATAAAGTTTTATTATACATTGATCAGCCATTATGGCTAATTGGCTTTTATTAATTTGGTACTTTAACAGTAATATAACTTTCATCTCCCTGTTGTTGAAATTACCCTAGCTTGTTCTTGTGAGCGTAATTTAATTTAGTCTCTCACGTAGGTACGTATTGAAGTTTATTACCAGATTCGATGTTCATTACCATTTTGGTTAAGCGGTAGACCCACAGATCAACACTCTTATATAATTATGACCACACATTCTTGATACACGTTGTATACAAACTTTTCATACAAAAGATTAACCTTGCTCCATCAAAATGTATGAAAAGTTTGAATTTTTTTTCGCGATTCCATTGTTGGTCCCGTAGTAAAAGTTGTTCATATTGATGAGTAGTTTCACCCCTTAAAGCATTGCCGGTGTTTTACAAATAACCCTGTATAGCAGATATCACTATGAGGCTTATCATGTGGTATGCATAGCCGAGGCTATGTAGAGTATGTAGTCATGCATTAATTCCGAAGACAGACAATTCAATCTGCCTATTAACTGAACTAGTGATGGAAATTATCAATAGTTCCGGTTCTGATTGATAGACGCTAGTTTGAATGGTATCACTGCCAATTATAGCTTCACCAGTTTCGTCATTATGAATAGCGGGGACCGTCCGTATAGGACGTACTGTCGTCCGCAATGCACGGTCCAATGTCTATAGGTAATTTTGTGAAATGCCAAATTCGAGACAAATCCATCTGTTACGTAATACTAATAGGTAGGTTTACCAGGGAAATGTCCCTGGGAATAAATAGAAAACTCATTATTTTGTAGAAATACGTTTATACGTTTTTACACACAGTGGCTAAGCGATTAGCTTTCTGCGCCACGTGCCGCAGGTTCGATCCCTGCACGGAACAAATATTTGTATGATCTACAGATAGTTGTTTCGGGTCTGGTTGTACGTGCATGTGACATGTATGTTTGTAAACTGTACCCTCGATACAGGAGAAAACCTAGTGAGGGGCAACGTTTGTAAAAAAAGAAGAAGAGAAGAAGAAGAAATATAGTGCACTCGATTCAAGAAAAGAAATATCTAAATAGGTATCATTCTTTAACACCAACCATTCCACCATTCCATCCTACCATCGATTCAACCATTCTTTCCTTTCGGCATGGCATGCTTGACAACATAATTATACCTATTTAAAAATATTTTATTTCTTATTTGTCAACTTTTGATGTGTTATTTTTTTTTGTTTTTTATGTTCTCTCTCTTACTCGTATGTTGTCAATATGTCTGTGCCGAATAAATGTTCTTTTCTTTCTTTCTTTCTTTCTAACATCACACAGTAAATTTTTGTTAGAAATTAATAGATAGTTAAGTAATTAATATTATTTTATTTTGATTACTCACATTGTTAACATCTAGTTTTTTCCGACCTTGAATGGGATATAAAACATAATATCATATATCCGGATACTTACCAAATTATTTGGGTAAACAAAACGCCGCCTGATTATGTATGATAAATAAGACAGTTGCTTTCGCAAATAAACGTCCCATTCCGTATCCTCTTATGAAAACGTCTTTATGCGAGAAAGGGATGCATTGTTTGTTGGTGTCTGTGGCTGTCAGATTTTTCTTACGTAATCAAGGCGCCGGTTTATACCCAATGACAGAACTTGATTTATATTACTTTAGCTTACTATACCTAACTAGGAGGTATCGCCTTATGTCGATGTTTTTTTATCAACAAGTTCATAAAAATATATTGTAACTCGCTCGCTCGCTCGCTCGCTGTTGTCGCTTTAAGCGATAAGACCGCCCATTGTGCATTGTTTTACACAGTTTTTACTGTATTTTTTTTATATTGGTGTGCATATTAATATAGCATATTTTTATTCTATTCTAACTACGTGTGTACCTACAACTTTTTTTGGACCTAGATAAATGCTTGAAATTAACTGTTTAGAATAGAATAGATCTTTATTTCTTGTAAACCAGATACAGGCACTTATGAAATGTCGAGACTCTAGGTGCGCGGTTTCAAATAGTTAGACCCTATGGAGAAGATCCGGCAAGAAACTCCATGGTAACTCTTTTCAAAAAATAGATTATTGTGTGTTTTGTATTTTGTGTTTATGCGAAACTGTCCTAATGAGAATCTGTCCTTCTGCTAATCTGTCTTTATGAGAATCTGTCCTTAAGCGAACAAAGGAAAAAATCAATATATGTGACTGGGGACTTTGGACTGGATGACAACAATTTTCTTTATCGTGTTTTGGGCAAACGACCTTTCGGTTCACCTGATGGTAAGTGATCATCGCCGCCCATGAACATCCGCAATACCAGGTCACCGATGCGTTGCCGACCTTTTAGGATGGTGTTGGGAAAAAGAGACAATGTTATATTAATCTTTGTAGATAGGCAATGTTGGTTTACGTGGATATGATTGTAACAAACGGAGAAGCTATGTTATTAAAATGGCAGCAGTACTTGAATTAGGATTTGTTTGTCAATTCAAGTCAAAACGGAGAATTTTTAAATCATTTTATTTTGATGTCGTCAATTTATTCATATTTATTCCACCAAACTAATGTGTATTGGTATTGATTCTTCTATTATTCATAAAATACTTTTAATACTTCTATAAATTGAGAATTCTACGAAGACTTCTCTCATTATGAGAAGCTAGGTTCGTGCCCCAAATGCAGCAGTGGGAGAGAAACGGGCTGAATTATTCAAGGTGTACCTATCAGAAATGCGTGGTCATTGATTAAACCATTAAACTGAACAACTTTCTTTATGTAATCAAAATCGTAATCGCGGAAATATAATCAGCTGTCTCATACGTTTAGGTCGAGTAGGCGTTTAAATTTTGTATGGGACAGTGGATAATTTTTTCGTGATTACGATGTTGGTCCCATATTGATAGTTGTTCGATTTAACACCCGTAATAAGACCATGCATTTCTGTTACACGTTGTTTCTATGGAACATAAATAAATAAATCCAGCCCATTACTGTCCCACTGCTGGGCACGGGTCTCTTCTCAGAATAAGAAGGGTTAGGCCGTAGTCTACCACGCTGGCCTGGTGCGGGTTGGTAGACTACACATACCATCGAGAACTTTATGAGGCCCTCTCAGGTGTGCAGGTTTTCTCACGATGTTTTCCTTCACCGTTATCGCAAGTGATAATCAAATTCTAATCCGCACATCAATCCAAAAAGTCACAGGTGCGGGCCGGGTTTGAACTCAGACCCTCCTGCATGGAAGGGGACCGTTCAACCGCTAAGCTATCACTGTATATATCTATGGCTATGGCTGGCTATGGAATATAGACTATAAATTCATGGTTGACTGGCAAGTTAGTAATGTAGGTATTAAAGAATGCACATGCGGGTCTACCGCGTAACTAAAATTGTAATGAACACCGACATCGGTATTAAACTTCAATACGATCGTGAGAGCCTAAACTTTGAGCTAACTTGTAAAAAAAATACCTATCATATAGTTGGGACTCCTATCTTCATGATCGGTAAAAAAAATACAAGTTAGCTCAAAGTTTAGGCTCTCACGATCGTATTGAAGTTTAATACCGATGTCGATGTTCATTACAATTTTAGTTACGCGGTAGACCCGCTGTTTTTACGTGTTAATAGATTTAGTCCGGAACAATTAGTGACTTGTATTCAGGCGCTGATGGCTGCGCTACAGTTATTACTTTTGTAGCTATCATCGTTTCTATAAAAATTATGTTATCTGTAATTGTTCCAAATAAACATTTTATTATTTTTTTATTACCTCAACGGCATTATTGAGTTATTCGTGAACTAGTTACGTAGGTACCGATCGATTCAGGGCGAATTTATGGTATACACGCTGCCGTGAAAATCTCATTAAACAAGCTCCTTACCTTTTTAGTCCCGATCCCTTATAGGGTAATTGTACTCATCATTATGAACAACTTTTAATACGGGATCAACATTAAAATTACGAAAAGAAACAACTGTTCCATACAAATAAATTATTAAATATTACTTGATTAAATGTATGAACCAGCAGATTTCTTTTCATGATAACAAATAAGTTTATTTTTATTTTTTATTGACTTTGTTTTCTCTTGTAACTAAAAAAAACGTTGCCCCTCACTATGATTTCTCTTGTATCGAGGGTACAGTTAACAAACATGCATCTCACATGCAAACACAACCAGACCCGAAACAACTATCTGTAGATCATACAAATATTTGTTCCACGCGGGGATAGAACCCGGCACGTAGCATAAAAAGCTATAAATCACTTAGTTATTGCGCTAAACGTGTCCTCAAAAGTTGTTTCGGGTCTTGGAGTGTGCGTATGTATGTATAAAAAAACACGCGTGAGTGCGTAACTTTATTTTTCTTTTTTACGTCCTACGATGAAGTGTGGTTTTAATGTAGTGTGTACCTATCTGTGTGTCTGTGGCATCGTAGCTCCAAAACGGATAGACCGATTTCAATGTGATTTTTTTAAAATTGAAAACTTTTTTAATCCTGTGTCATCTTAGCTGTGTTTCATGAAAATCTATTCAGCCGTTCAAAAGTTACAGCTCTTTTTCTAGTTGAAGTCGGAGGTTTTTGACGGTTCAGTTATTTTCTTTCTTTCTTTCCAGATTTACAAACCAAACCACATCTTGTCTAGACTTTGTCTACCCTCTATAAAGCACACTATTCATAGGTACAATCCCGGTAAAACTATTATTATGTTCCTACAAGTTAATCTGGCATATTTTTTATATCTTCACGCTCCAATTGTTTTATGGGGTGAGCAGTATGTCAAGCGACGTCTACCCTACTTGTCCAATCAGTGTTAAACCTGCCTTCTAAGTATATTTGTGATAGTACGAAGTCCATTAAATGCCTGAAACCAGGGAGGGCAATTTTCGTTTTCTGCGAAATCATCTCGGAATCGAGTTTGCACTTCGAGCGCTTTTTCGAGTGTAAAATCTCGCTACTCGCAATTGTTTACTTCAATTAGTACACTTGCAAATTGAAGTTTATTTCAATTAATACTAAAATACGTGATTCGAGTAAACAAATCCGATGTCCAAGATTTTTGAGTCGAAAAAGCGCTCGAAGTGCGTACTCGATTCCAAGATGATCTCGCAGGAAACGAGAATTGCTTTCCTGTTTAATTCTCGTGTCTCCAATTCGATAAAAAGTTCGGATTTGAATTTTTCTCGAATGGTAATTAAAAAAGTTGAGCTGATCTGGAAAAGTCGGGCCCGACTTTTCTCGAAGGAAAGCCGCTCGAATTGCTTCGACTGGTTAGTACCCTTCGAGACATAGGTACATTTAGGGTTGCCATACGTCCGGAATTTTCCGGACAAGTCCGGAAATATAGGTCTTTGTCCGGAATGCGGGGGGATTCTTAAACCGTCCGGAATTTCTACAAATAAGTGAAGAGTGAAATATCAAAACAAACAAACTCAAAGCAAAAGCACGCGGTGCGCGGGTGTATCATGTGCGCGGGCGAACGCAGGCGACAGAGAGGCGCTTCCCCCTCACCCCTTACCATTTCACCGCGCGCGTGTCAAAATTCGAACGATTTGGCAATCGATTTGGTTAGTTTATTTACTTGCACGATGCGTAACGATTTTAATAAAAAATTAACAAGATTGTCCGGAAATTTCATGGAATATCAGGAATTTTCTCCGGATTTTTGATATTTTGATCTGGGATCCCTAGGTACATTTCGAATGCGGTTTGCATTCGAAATATACTCGTACCTACCAAGATCCAGGATACGTCAAAAAGCGCTAGAAGTGCAAACTTGATTCCGAGATGGTCTCGCAGGAACCAAGAATTTTTGTCGAATTGATGACACTAATCTACTTTGGATTTTAATCTGGACACATTTAACATTAGATAGGTAACTACTGGGGATTTTTACAAGCTTTTTTTTAAGTTTCAATGTTTGACTTTAATAATTCTATTTCACAACAAACAAGTGAGTTTGAAATAAATGACAGTGAGTAACAACCATTCTTCACCAAGTCGATGATGTTTCCTAGAACTGTATGATTCTGTGTTTCCGACAGTTTTTCAGGCATATCCAGCCGGATATTATGCACAGTTTACCGTCAAAACAGCCGGTCTAGTTAATAGCGAGGCTTTAAATACGTCGAGTGCATATGTGTTTAACGTGTTGCGGGCAATAACAGCCTAGCTACGCCAAACTTCTTGGCAACCAACGCGAGCCGGGCAAAGGCGCAAAACTGTATGGCAACGACTGTATGCCATACGAGAGAGCTTGCCACTTTAATGGCAGAGATATTATTATGTTTTAAGTACTGCCTTTAAACTTTTAAACTGTTATCTACACGACGTGGTAATTATTAAATAGTTATTCTGATTTCATTTGGGAGGGTAGTAATAATACTGATGATGTTATTTTTTAAAATAAAAGCGGTGCTCTATGATTTCTCCTGTATCGAGGGTACAGTTTACAAACATACAAGTCACATGTACACACACCGAGACCCGAAACAACTATCGGTAGATCAAACAAATATTTATTCCGTGCGGGGATCGAACCCGCGGCACGTAGCGTAGAAAGCTAGTCGCTTAGCCACTGCGCCAACCGTGCCGTCAATATAATCTTTATAGCGCTCTTTTAGATTGCTGGTCTTCGATTCTACTACTAGGTGTCCCCCTTACTGCCAACACGGCGCTTCCTAAAGTATTGGCGAGCTTGCTCACCGTTAGGAACACAACACTGCAAAAGAGCTGTGTTATTTGGCTAGGATATTCTGCAAGGTGGAGGTACTTCCCTAACCGAGCAGCTCCAATTTTGAGCGGAAAGTTCTGTTGGAGGTTGCATATGTGAAAGATTTTTTTAAATCGGTTCAGTAGTTTATCCGTTACAAACAAACATACAAAAAATCAAATCTTTTCTCTTTATAATATTAGTTTAGAAAAAGAGCATAAAAAGATATGATCGTTTACACTCGTTAATATAATAAATGTTTTAGCTTCAACTGAATAGCCTATTTATTTCATCACACTATGCCACCTTACTTTAATCGTAATAAGCTAGCATTTAATCGCTAGGCTGTTATTGCATATTACTAATAACTCTGCCTCTACTAAATTATACTATAAGTTCACTGTAGCTCATTGCAGCATTGACTTGTTTTACAGCGTCAACTCAAGAAAATGCTCTCGTTTTGTATGCAAATCCCAACACATTCGCGATCGAGTGAGTAGCATACCGACTTAGCGGTAAATCTTGCGGTTATAACTCCAATGTGTAACCAGTGTAGCGCTGTTTCTCTTATATTTATTTCTTTGCAGTGATGGGCGAAGTGCAGCCCGCGTGCCAACTCCAGCCCGCCAACATCTGTTGTTGTGGATAACCACCTCACGAATAGTTTCGAAAATATGTCGACACCTGCATTGTGTTTGCGTCGACGCAAACCAATGTAATGATAATTAAGATAAAAATGACGAGAAATAAATTTAAATAGATTAAATATATTTTATGTATTATTATGGAAAAGGAAATGTGGCCCCATAAGGTATCCTAGGCTTTTCTTCGCCTCTGATGGTAAAAGTTTCCCCACCCCTCGTCAAATGATGCAAATGGACCTGCTAAGCTTCGAATCGCAAGTTGGACAAAGTGTTATCGGGATTTTCGTACCCTGGGCACACATTTATGAACGCGCGCCGAACATGAGCACATTGCATATAATATAGGTGGCCGGCTCTCTAATTACATCGGTAATTACAAACGATGGTACATCGGTACCAGACAGTATGCGACAGGCGTAAATCACGCGGTAGCTGCTGTCAAACATCACTTTGTTATTACGTATTTGCTGATAGCGACGCGACAGCCACCACTTACGGGTTTGCCCTACGGCGGACAATAAACAGTGTTCAGTTATTACGCGGGACGACGCTCGACGACTCGGGCGATCACACTTTACCGTTCAGTTATTTGAGCGAGCGTCGTCGGACGATCGCTCCGGTCACTCCGTGAAATAGTAGGGTGAAAGTCGCACTCGGTCGCACTGCTATCAACCGACCAATGACTGTAGTCATAGGATACAGCAGATAATTTGAGGTCGTTTGATTGGTCACTCGCGTAACGCAGTTGTGGATTGCTCGAAGCCGTTCAATTATTCCCGATGAGCGAGCGACATTCGCGCGAGTGACTTTCGCACCGAAAAATGAATTACTGAACGTAGCCCTTAATACGAATTTGTTTGACAGTTCGCGACCGATCGCGCTCCGTCTGCTGTCACTTGCGACTGTCAGGTCGCTGTCAGGTAATTTTTACGTAATTAGGGTGCGGTCTTCGTGATTATACCCCACTGAAAGTGCACACGATCCGTGAAATTATAAGTGTGTAGACACCTTTAAACCACGAGCCCAGTTTAAAACTTTGAACGAGGTACTGAAAGGCCTACCACCATCTCTTGCAGCAGTATCGATTTAACCTTACATCGAAATTTCGTACTATAACGTCCTTATAGTAATATTACTTTAATATTGTACTGCTAAGAAGTTTTGTGACGTCATCGTAAATCATTCGTCTCGTTTTCTCTTAGAACAAGGAATACACAAAACACTCTTCTTAAAATGTCATGGTATGAATTTGATTGGTATTACTTCAAACTTGAAATAAAACGTTCCTGAAACATGACGGGTTTGTGAAAGATGGTAGTAAGGTAGTAAGCCTGCAGGTGTATCGATTTTATCCTCATAGGAACAGTACATCTCACATTCACACACCCAATTACTTAGCATCATTCAATAGCATCAAGCTCCCTCACGTTTAAACAAAACGATGTATAGGCTAGCTGCTGTCAAGAGGAACTGCGGGCAATGTTTGAGCGTGTGCAACGAACTTACATGCACGTCACTAGTTGAGAGTACTGTTATTTATTTCAAATTATACGAGTTGCTATCTGCACTTACAGTTTCTCAGTACGTAGTTATGACTGAGAACCAGTTAGATCATTTTTGTTCTTATACGTGAAGAGAAAACTTTGTATCCCTTTTTAAGATGATCACCGACCGACGCGCGTACGCGTACACGTTAAGATTAGCTCCGTGATTTAATTTTGTTTTTGACTGCAATAATGTCATTTAAGTCGCTAGAACAAGTGATACGTGAACTTCGTAATACTGTGAATAATTTAGTGACTAAAGTGAGCGATTTGGAAACCCAAGTGATTAAACAAAACGAAACTATATCAAGGTTAAAGGTATCAAGTGGAGTTGCAATTTTGCCTCAAGCCGTAGTAACTGCACCAACTACCCCACAATCGCTTGAGAAAGATGCGCCGGTTCCTGCACCAACACAGCGCCCAAAGCGCTTAGCACAAATTAATGCTTCAACTACTATCGGTTTGGCAGCGAAAAAACGAAGCGCTGCACGCACAATTAACACAGTGACGAAGACTCCCGAGAGTTGTCGAACAAGCACGACTAACACTACAGCTGACTGTGTGGCCACTAAACCTGCGCTTTCAACAAAAAAAGATAGCAACGGCACGCCGGGCATGACTGAGACCTGTGATCTAATCACAGGATATGGTGAAGACGACTCAAACCTGAGGAAAACATCGGAAGATGATAATGCAAGCCAGAGTAACAACGATACCGGCAATAATGGGTGGCAAATACCACGCTCAAAAAAGAATAAAAATCATCGTCAAGTCATAACAGGCACTGGCAAAGAGGATGCTGAGATTCAAGCTACCGAGCGAACTAAATACATCCAAGCGTGGTCTTTTAAACCAGAGACCACTGAAGACAATATTCGCAATTTTCTGAATGGAATTGCTAAATCAGACGGTTATGTCGTTGGAAAACGAGATATCAAAACAAACAAACACGCGTCGTTTATAATCGGTATACCGGAGACACTGTATGAAACGATCTGCACGCCAACGGTGTGGCCACCGCGCGTTAAGTTCGCCGAGTGGTTTCTCGCACGGCCCCGCTTGTAACGGGGATAACACTCTGAGTGATGTGACTCATGCTCCCATGCAAAAGCCGACTGCATTATCGCCGACGCAATTAAAGCACGTTAAAACATTAACCGTATGCCAACAAAACATTGCATCACTGGATAAGAAGACGCTTCTCCTGGAGGTCCTATTGCAGAATGAACTACGGTGTGATGTGCTTGCGATAACCGAACATTGGTTAAATGATTCTAACTTAAAGTCTGTTAATATTGATGACTATTCACTTATATCTAGTTATTGTAGGAAGTCCCAGTCACACGGGGGTTCCTGCTTATTTGTTCGAAATGGCATTAAGTCTGTGGAAAATGTCGCGTTTGTAGAATTAGCTACTGAACAATACTGTGAATTATCTGCGATTGAATTGATCGAACATAATGTAATAATACTGTGCATATATCGGACGAATTTGGTAAGCTCTTCAAATTTTTTATTACATTTTGAGCGTGTTCTTGAGCGCGCCAGCACAAGTGACAAATTCTTTATTATTGTAGGAGATTTTAACATTAACAGCAACTGTGTCAATAGCTCCGAGTGTAAGCAGCTAAATGATGTACTATCAGCCTATAATTTCGTGAACGAGGTAAATTTTCCTACCCGTGTAACGTCTGTTTCCTCGACTTGCTTGGACCACGTTTACTATAATGGTCCCCGTGGGTCGGCAACTACCTCGCCGGTCGACACGAACTTAAGTGACCATCGCGCCGTACGCGCTGAAGTGATGTGTGAACTGGCTGTGACCCAACCTAGTACTCGTCTCATCAGAGATTACTCACAAGTAAGCTACATGAACTTCCGCGCTGCTATTATGAGCGTAGACTGGAATGAAGTTATATTAACACACATTAATTCCGTTGAAGATTTAGCCTTATCAATTATAAACATAATTTCAAATAAATTTGCAATATCATTTCCATTTAAGCGAAAAAATACAAAAATATGTACATGGGTAAACGATAACATAGTAGTTACTAAAACATTATTGTTTGAAGCAATAAAATTACACCAAAAATACCCTGGAAATAAGGAACTTGGTAGCCTAATTTGTGAATTAAATCAAAACTACGACCTTTCCGTCACATCTCAAAAGTCGAAACATTACGCTCATATGATAACAAGTAGTCGGAATACACACAAATCTGTATGGCGAATAGTTAACGCTGAAAGGGGCGTCAGCTTACGTCAAAACGTAAGTTTTACTGAGTTAATTAAGGACTCAACTGGCAAAAAATTTTGTTCAAAGAAAGCTGCCACAGACGCTATGAATTCGAGACTCAATGTGGCTGCAAAAGCGTGCGGAGCCCCGCGTGCGCATCTAGTGACGGTGCAGTGTATGCTCGCTGCTGCACGGCCCGCCACTGACCGCTCGCTACGACTTCGGCGTTTCACTGTCTCGGAAGTACATCGAATTATTACGACACGTATACCACACAAACCAACGAAAGACATTTATGACACCTCCATGGAACTACTGCTTAGTGCTGTAATGCAATTGTCACCTTGGCTAACCGTTCTTTACAATCGTTGCATCGAAGCAGGGACGTATCCGCGGGCGATGAAGATCAGTAAAATATCTCCACTTTACAAGGGTAAAGGCAAACGGGAAGAGATAGACAATTACAGACCTCTGTCAATTATTCCTGCAGTAGCGAAAATCTTTGAGAATGGCTTAAGTACGCGCCTTACAGACTACCTATTTCAGACTGGTGCACTGTCTGAAAGACAGTATGCTTATCGTGCAGGTCGCTCCACCACCTCGCTCGCAAGAGAAGTGGTTCGTTGCGTGGTTGACGCCTGTGAGAAGCGGCAGCGAGTTGCAGTGTTGTGCTGTGACCTGTCGAAGGCCTTCGACGTCGCTGATCATGAAGTGCTCGCTGTTAAATTGGGGCATTATGGAATTTCGGGTGCTGCGCACGCGCTGCTTACTGATCTTCTGCACCACAGATGCCAAATTGTGACAGCGGATGGAGGAGAACAAAAATCGGATCCACTGATTGCCACCATGGGCGTGGCTCAAGGATCATCTGTGTCCAATATTCTTTTTACACTCCTGCTGAATGATCTTCCTAATTGTATTACCACAGGCGAAGTTTTTATGTACGCTGATGATGTCGCTGTGGTGGTCAGCGCAGCCGACTTGGACGTACTTGAACATCGTCTGAATACAGCCGCCTCAGAGGTGTCGAGTTGGTTCAATGTAAATGGTTTAGTGTTAAATCTTAAGAAGACTCACTTTGTAAATTTTTCTATATCAGGACGACAATTAAGAAACTTACACGTCTCCATAGATGGAGTCAGCATAGAACAAGTTGAGGCTACTAGATTTCTTGGATTTCAAGTAGACAGAAGTCTAACATGGAGTGTGCATATTGACTATCTCTGCTCAAAACTTGGAAGCGCCTGTTACGCACTCAAAAGGCTATCGCGAGTGGTTTCTGCAGATATCGTGCGAACATGTTATTTCGCGACTGTTCATTCGGTTCTTCATTACGGCACTGAGTTGTGGGGCCGTGCTGCCGACAGGTTGCGCATATTCAGGATGCAGAAGCGGGCAGTACGAGCTATTGCAAAGATATCACAAGAAACATCTGCAAAACCATTTTTTACATCCCTTGGAATTTTAACTCTAGCAAGTATGGTAATCTTGCAGATGGCTATGTATACTTGGGATAATTTAAATACCTATCAGAAGAGAGGAGATAGGCATAATTACATGACCCGTCAAGCTAATAAACTTGCAGTGGTGGCACATCGGCTCACAAAGTCGAGCAAACTGACACATATTATGGGCCCTAAGATGTTTAATAAACTACCGTCCTCGGTTACCTCAGCAGTGACCAGATCAGGCTTTAAAATTAAACTTAAATGCTGGCTCACTCAAAACGCATTCTACTCAATTGAAGAGTTTACAAATAACAAAATTATAAATTAATGTAACCTAATGAAGATATAAATAATTCAATAATATTAATTAATAATAATTGTAAAATGTTATATTATTCATTTCATAATTTCTTATAATAATATTGTAAACTTAGGAATTAGCTGATCTGTACCTACCTGCATTATTGACTTGTAATCTATATTACCAATAAATGTGTTTATCTGTTTATCTGTTTAAGTATATTGTGCGCACGGAGGAGTGTGATATTTGGCATAGTTAAAGTTTATATGGAGAAGGAGTGCAGAAAGCATATAAATATGTGGTCGAATTTTGACCACTTGGCGACCACTAGTAACATGAAATATCTTAAGTATGTCATGTATTATAAAAATTATCATAATTTTGTCAATTGAAAATTATTCAATTAACAAATAAATATTAAATTCAAATTATTATAATAACCTATGGATGACGCAATAATCATCAATTCTGCCCATTACTGTCCCACTGATGGGCACGAAAGAGAAGAGTTGGGCCTTAGTCCATCACTGTGGCCTGATGCGGGTTAGTGGACTACACACACCATCGAGAAGTTAGTGGAGCCCTCATAACCAATAAACTTGGTGTGGCGAGGTAAAATATTGTCTCGATATAGATACCAGATAGTTGGATAAATCTTCTTTCTTGCAAGATCTCCTGAAGCACCAAGTAATATAAAAGTATGGGGATAATGAAAATCTGTTTTGATTTCCATCTTTATGAACGTTCAATGACTTCTTCAAAGTGTGGTAGTTTGTCTTTTAGAGACTTCACAGCTTACGTATATATGAAGCACTTAATATCGATGTCGTTGTACTGATGAAACTTGTTACAATGCAAAAATTACACCTGAACATTTACGCCGGGAAACTTGTAGTAAACTTGCGTTTGTGTCAGCACAGTATTTATATGAAACTGTATTTCAATTTCTACCTTACACAAATTCAAGGTCAAAGTACAGTTCTTCAATTTCATTGGTTTATAAACTTGAAAGTAATTTTTTAGACCAATAGATTAACGACTAAAACATGCTAGTAAGTTTTGCTGACAATGAGAACTGACCGTATTAAGTGTGCAGGTCTCTTTACGATGTTTTTCCATCTTCGTAACGCAAGATATTTTTTTCTATTTTTATAAAGAACCATGTTCTTAATAATTAATTTCATTCTAGCTAACAAGATTAATAAGTAATCTTAATTTATTATGAAAACACTTTGTTCATGTGTTTTATACGAGTACTCAGCACTATTAGTTTTATTTGTTCACTAAGTAACGCAAGTGATAATCAAATTTAATGATTCGCACATGTATTTGAAAATTTAGAAGTGCGGGTTGGTTTCAAGCTTAGATCCTCTGCATGAAAGGTAAGCATTCAGTCTAGCAGTTATTAAAAAAGCAGTGATAGCTTGGTAACTATCGCAGGTTTTTTAATGACTATCGACGAACAGAAGCCCAATTAATAAAATAATAATGTATAAAATGCGCTACGCCGCCGGTCCCGCTTTCAATCGGTGCTCTATCGGCTACCGT
Organism: Allophyes oxyacanthae; assembly: GCA_932294325.1. NCBI lineage: Eukaryota > Metazoa > Arthropoda > Insecta > Lepidoptera > Noctuidae > Allophyes > Allophyes oxyacanthae. Next base: position 1,403,009 of record OW028609.1, read on the forward strand.
TCGATAATGAATACACACCCTAACGTGCAATTTTATGCTACTGATGTGTGTTACAACAACATGCAATTTCGAGCGATAGTGATGTATTATGTCGATCGAATCTTTCGCCCTATATGCGACCTACTATCGTCAATGGCGAACTATGGGCGTGCAAGGGGGATTACGGAAGGTAAAACAATTGCAATAATTAATTTAAGTGGCTTAATAACAAGCACTAGGGGTCGTCCTGTAATCACATAAGGATTTTTAAGCCACTTTTTTTACCTAAAGGCAAATGCCCACTCTTGGCCAGTAGGTAGGCAGGTTCGTTACACCAATGTGAAAAATACAAAAAAATATCTTGTTTTGTAACTAAAATATTGTTATCATTTATTTGTTTGTAACACTCGGGAATTAAAAACTTATGTTAAAAAGACATTCAATCAATTATGCATGTGATGCAATCTTCATTTCCGCACGTTATGTCAATCTTATAAAAGTAGAGATGGCAAATGTCACAAAAAATCGAAATCAAATAAATCGAGAACTCAATGATCTTCTGAAAATCTTTTTTCTTTTGTTTCGCTTCCTATATTAAAACGTTTAATTTCTATAGAATAGGTAGAATAAATGTCTATTTTACCTATTCTTCCGAAATCTATGCAGTGCTGGTTCAAGTTTATTAAAAATATCGATTCATAGCTCTAAAACATCGGTTTTTGATAATTCGATACCGAATCGCCATCACTACGTCAATGATAATTGAAATTGACAGTCTGTGTTGACAGTTAACATTTTGTTTGTTTCGGGTTGTTTGTTGTGCTTTGTGAGTTGTGATTTTTCCTCCACGGTTTTGCTATTTTCTTGTATTTTCTATCCGATGACTTTGATTAGTATTATGGCGATGACGACCTTGGCTTTACATTGGATTCCGTACCCGCTTACCACGACGACACTGGCTTGCTAATGGATATCGTACCTGTTTATCACGAAGACCCTGGCATGATTATGGATGATGATGGATCCCGTTGATGACTCCAGCTTACCACGGATACATCTCTGTGTCAACTGTGGCGTGGATACACAACAACTTAAAAGATTTACACGGAACATTTGCTGTTAGCTGTTGTATTCATGTCATGACAATTGTGTCGTTCTTGGGCTAGGCAAGGTATCAATCAAATATTTATCTCCCAGCCCAGTTTCTAGATGACGTGCTTGTTATTTATTTAAATGATAACTAATAAAAAATCATAAAACTCCCATGTTTGTTTTATATCAACCTTGAATTTTTTTCATACAATTTTAAAATTCTGTCCAAGTTCTATGTAAATAATTGTGGTTGATTTTGTATCTATGATGTCAACCCTAATGCCTATGATTTGTTGTACTTATGGACGCCACTTGGCCAAAACCTCCTTAACGAATGGGCATATCCCTTTGACGTTCTATCAGAGTAGTGATTCGTCTAAACAGTGTTCTGTCGGATGTGTCTTGTCGAAGCAGAATTCAGTCGAATTTATGTTCTGTCGGAGTCTTTAAGTATCTAGGTCAGAGTTTTGTTCTGTCGAATTGTGTTTTTACGAAGCAATGTTCTGTCGAATATGTGTTTTAAAGGAGAAGTGTTCCGTCGAATTTATGTTCTGTCGAGTAAATGTTTTGTCGAAGTAAAGTTCTGTCAAAGCAGTGTTCCGTCGAATTTATGTTCCGTCGAATATGTGTTTTGTCGATTTTATTTTCTGTCGGAGTAGTGTTCTGTTGAATATTTATTTTTTCATAGCAGTATTCTGTCGAATTTATATTTTAAGAATAGAATAGAATAAATCTTTATTTCATGTAAACCAGATACAGGCACTTATGAAATGTCGAGACTCTAGGTGCACGGTTCCAAATAGTAGACTATGGAGAAGAACCGGCAAGAAACTCAATGGTAACTCTTTTCAAAAAATAAATTATAATCTTTATCAGTACAATGTTGTGGTAAGAGGTGCGAGAATAATGTAATTTAATGTGAATAAAAATAAGACTAGGATAATAATGATTTGCCTGTGAATAAGATTGCCATGGCAGTTACAAGCTGACCAGTTCCGACAGACGGCACCCGTTCACGAGCATAACGCATGCGTCAGCGTCGCCAAGCTCGATATTCCGACGGTGTAGTGTTCTAGATACCCAAAAGTTCTGTCGAATACGTGTATTGTCGAAGTCGTGTTCTGTCGACGATTCGACTAGCCGGAAAAATGTGCGTTGAAATTCAAAACGACAGGCGAACGTGAGGTGCTGCGTTTGATGCTTAGACGGAAAAAGTGTTATAGGGTTTTTCTGTAATGCGATTCTCATTAGCAGCGTGCATTTTGGAATTGTACCCGGTAGGTTGACAATAAGCTCACCCACTATTCTATGGGACTTAATATCGGCATTGGCCAAATGTGGGTGTACAATAGTACACGTACGTCTACCTAACCCCTTGGGGAATAAAAGCGTGATGCTATGTTGTGTATCCGTCTGTAGTAGGTACCTTCATATTATCCTGTCGGTACTTTTAGTCCCACAAATGTGTCCCTTCCCGCACTAATTGTTACGTTGAGGCTTTTACTTAATTTAACATATTCACCTAATGGCGTCACCACAACTTCAAAGTGTCACGGGTCAGAGGTCAACTTTAAGTGGTGGCTCATAGAATTATAAATTGATACCGTCGTTAAATGGAATTTGTGTGTGGACAGAGTAGGGATGCGAAGTTTGAACGGAAATTAGTGGTGTGAAAGCTGCTTTAATTAGTATTATAATAACCTAACCGTCAAAAACCCCCGACTCCAACTAGAAAAAGAGCTGTAACTTTTGAACGGCTGAATAAATTTTCATGAAAAATAGCTAAGATGATACCTGATTAAACTAGCTTTCAATTAAAAAAACTGGATTGAAATCGGTACATCCCTTTTGGAGCTACGATGCTACCGACATATACACAGATCCACAGATACACACTACAAACTTATAACAGTGTTTTGATAATCATAAACTACTGTTATAGCATTCTTTTCTTATGAAAACTGTATCATAATAAATCTTTATAAATTTTTTAAGAGTTGCACGTGCATAAAGTTTATCTTTATGGTACTATATATATACTATATATTCTGCAATGTGGAGGTACTTCCCCAGTCGGGCAGCTCCAATTATGAGCGGAAAGTCCCGCTATCTCTCATATATAAGCAAGTATTCTCCCAACTGATGTACTTCCTAAACATTTCCCTCAACCCTACACCGAGAAAATTTTCTCTTTGTAATTACAAAAATTCTCGTACTTCATGTGACAACAAGAAGTTAAGTTGTTGTTGTACTTGTAAATTATTATAATTTTATTGTAAAGTTGACGCTATGATTTTTTTTATAAATCGAATATTCAGTAGACATGGAGTATACTAAACGTTTATAATATTTCCAATTACATAATTTACTTTTGACAGCTCGAGTAGATACTATAAATCTTAATGCGTTACCGATTCGATTTCTTATAACAATCGATTTCATTTATGAGGAAGTGTTAATCGATTTAACACATTGATATTTTAATTTTGCTCAACGTTTTGTATTGTAAAAAAAACAGCGTCCATGAAGTATTGCATTTTTTCGTCTATGGTTGCCTCAGTTGTCTGTCAATAAATAAGGAATTTCAAAGGAATAAAATAAATAGATGGTCAGACTATGATGCATCTTACTAAGCATTCTGATAGTCTTGTTATCACACAATTTTTCGTTATGTACCTTTGTAAAGAATTTTTCAATTCTCAAAGTCAAAGTCAAAGGTTTTTATTTCAACTGGGCCTTTGCAGGCACTTTCAAAACGTCGTGATTCTAGCTGCTAGGATTCTGCTCCGTGACGCACCATAAAACCTTACTTTTTAACCGACTTCCAAAAAGGAGGAGGTTATATTTATGTTCGTCGCGTATGTATTTTTTTTTGTAAAACCTTGATCATAAACTGATGCCAATAGCAGTAAAGCCATCCTAGGAGGATGTGCTCAATCCTTACGTTTTCTGGTATCCGTGGATCCAATTAACGGGATGCACACCACCGGTAAAAGTCGCGACGCCTCCGGGCGCCGCGCGCCCTGTCGCCTGCAGACGCCAGGAAAACGTACGAGATTCCGAAATAACATCACCGTACTTAAAGTTGTTTGTACTTTATAGTTCGGATTTCCATTCCGGTCCGGTTCGGCACGGAATAAATACGTAAAATGATTTGCAAATAATTATAAAACAATGGCATTGCAAAAATATGTTTAATTATTTTTCATCTATGCAACACGTATCACAAATGCGTGGTCATATTTAAGGGTATGGATCAGACCATCAAACTGAACAACTTTATCAATGGGATCAACATCGAAATTGCAAAATATAATCAGATTCACATACGTTTGGGTCAAATACCTAGGTGTTTAAGTTTTGTACCGGCGCGAGTGGTGTTGCGCAAGCGTCTAGACGAATTCGACCAATCAGATTACGAAGCCTGCATCAAAATGATTATCGTGTTTAAAACATATAGGTACTACAACCGATATTACCCGTCGGGTTTGGGCCCGCCAGGCCCATCGCCTGGTCAGAGGATCCTGCCTTTTCAAGGAGGAACACCATACCTTGTTTCTACTTAGTAGGTTCATAGGCTACGGTAACCACTTACCATCAAGCGGGCCGCATGCTTGTTTACCACCTTAGTGGTATAAAAACCTGAAGCGACCCAACTCAACCAAACGACAGTTACCCAGCCCAACCATATGACAGCTAAAAAGATTACCCATAGGGATTTGCTGAGTATACAACCATGGGATCACACACGTAGACAACCTTCTCGTGACACTGTATGGGAAGACCTAACTAATTCTACTCAACCAAAACTTCTGCTTATGGTCGACGGAGTAATCGCATGATAGTGAAGAACCATAAATTATCGATATATAAATCCATTTGGACCAAACCTTGTACATCCCGATAAAAAACGATATGACGTACCTATTTAAATAGGGTATATTTAAATACATCATGTCGTTTATTTGCATATTTCCGAAGTACTAAAAAGTTTGGAGCTCCTGAAAACAAATAGGTATTTCGCACTTTCAAACGTAGAAAAAGCTAAAGGCTTGTTTAATTATATGTCACAAACACTCGAGTCAGTTAGCCAAACTTTGTGTTTTACGTATTTATTCGGGAATGAGTCAAAAGAGGTTTTAACTCCGCACTTCTGATAATAAACAGGAGTCTGTTCTAAACGTAAATATTCATTATACTTCAGACGTCCTTCGATGATCAATATGTAGTCTCCTACCTTTCCATGGAACCGACGCACGAATTTTCAAAGCAATGCGACAGCAAAAAATATTTTGCTGAAAACGGAACGCGACCAGACGCATCCTTTACGTGTGCTGCCACCTGTGAACTCATTCCTTTTTTTCGTGTAACGACGCGCGCTTTTATTTTTTTTCCTCATAGGCAATTTCAAAGTATTTCTGTGCTTATTTCGCCAAAATCATGCCGAAACGCAAGAAAGATAGTGACGATTATATACTGAAGAAAATAAGAAAACTTGAAAAGAAGATACGACGACGACAAAAACGAAGATTACTGTCGGAGTCTGAATCGTCGTCGTCGCCCTCGCCTCGTACTCTGTGCTCACCTCCACCGGAAGAAACTATTACTAGGTGTTCTCCGTCGCCAGAACCTCTGATAACAGAAATCTCACAACACGATGCCGAACAAGATGCGGGACAAGGTAGTTTGTGTTAGCGACATTGTCGCCACCTTGTACAATTTACACGAAATTATGACCTAAGATCGATACTGTGGGATCGTTTAATGGTCACGACTATGTCTAGGATCAACACAGAGGGGTTGTTCAATGACATTAACACGCCAAGGATTGTCACTGTGGGGTCATTCACGGCGTTGTGACACTGCCTAGGATTGGTACAGGGGGACCTTTACATGGCAATAAGTGTCAACAAAATACAAACTACACTACTGTTGTAAATTGTAGTAATCAAAAAAGGAGAGGAAGGAACGGGGGGGGGGGGACACCACACCAGAGATCACAAGGTAACATTAAATTATAATTTCTTTTTCAGACAAAGAAAACATATTGGATAGTGACATTCTCCAGGTACTAGGCTCAAACCACTTTAGAAGTACAGAAGAAATGGGTCAGAAAATACATGACCAGATTGCTGAGAGGTGGGAGAACATAATACTACATGGACTTGACAAGGATGAAAAGTTAGACATCCTCAAGCAGAACTATATCCTGCCGCCATTGAATTGTCCCCACTTAATTGTCCCACAATTGAACCCGGAGACCCTAGCTGCTTGCAGCGAAATCAATAAAAAGAGGGATTTTAGTATTGAGGCTAGACAAAAAATGCTTAGCAAAGCTATTGCTGGCCTTGCTTCTGCTACTGAAATGGTCCTAAAGGAGGTACAACCAAAGCCAATAAAGTTAAAATTAATAGAAATTCTTAACAACACCGGAAAGATACTCACTGATGTCTTTCATAACGAAAATAAAACCCGCAGAAACCTAATAATATCAGGACTTGATAAGGATGTTAGAGATACACTCCTACAAACCAAACCAGATAAATACCTATTTGGAGATAACCTTTATGAAAAAATTAAAACAGCAAAATCTGTCGGAAAGACTGGTCGGGAGATACGGTTGCAACATAAACAACCTCCTAAGAACACACTCAAGGGTACACAGCCTTTAAACTGGAGGGGCCCACCTCGACAAACACAGAAGCAGCTATCCTCGGAGCCTCGTGCCAACAAAAATCGCAGCAGCGGGCCAAGACCAACAATAACTCAAAAGAGGGCTGCAACAGCACCGAGAGGCTACCGGAGATCCAACTACAACAATCAACGTTATCACAGGAACTGATACAAACTGGCAGGTTAAAGCTTTTTTATAATAATTGGCGGAGAATCACTAAGGATCCTATAATTCTTAACTGGGTCCAAGGGTATGACATTCCTTTCTATCAACAACCATTTCAGCATTACTTGCCAGCTAATGACTCCTTTTCAAGTAAGGAGGAGGTAGTCATAGTACAGGAAATAAAAAAATTGCTAAATATAGGAGCAATATCTGAATGTGAAAGTATTAAAGACCAGTTCCTTTCAAAAATTTTTGTAGTTAGTAAACCCAATGGTTCCTATCGGTTTATACTGAACCTAAAAGAATTGAATCAATTTATTTCAACACAACACTTTAAATTAGAGGATTATAGAACAGCTTCAAATATCATTACTAAAAACTGCTATCTGGCTAACCTAGACCTAAAAGATGCCTATTTCATGATTTCAATTAGAGAAGATAACAGGAAATACCTAAGATTTCAATTTAAAAATATATTATATCAGTTTAATGTTTTACCCTTTGGTTTATCTACTGCACCGTTTGTTTTTACTAAAATTCTTAAACCAGCTGTTGCTACTTTAAGATCCTGGGGCTTAAAATCAGTTCAGTACCTAGATGATTTCTTATGTATTGAAAATGATTACATACAATGTAAGGATAATATAGAAAAGACAAGCAACCTTTTACAGAATCTAGGTTTTATAATTAACAAGGAAAAAAGCAACATAGTACCATCCGTAGAATGTAGCTTTTTAGGGTTTATATTTGATTCAAAACATATGACACTTAAAATATCTGAAAAGAAAAGAAAACATAATTTAGAATTAATTAATACCTTACTTCAGAAGAAGCAGTACACAATCAGACACCTAGCTAAAGTCTTAGGTTCCCTAACCTCTATATGCCCTGCTATATGTTATGGATGGCTATATACAAAGAAATTAGAAAGACATCGATATTTATCTCTACAAAAACATAATGATAATTATGAAAGTAAGGTTTCCACACCCACTTGGTGCATTCAAGATTTAAAGTGGTGGAAATGCAACATACATAAGGCAGCGGCACCCATCAGACAATACACATATAAAATAGAGATATTTTCTGATGCATCCTTGTCTGGTTGGGGTGCTAGTTGTAATGATGATAGAATACATGGTTTCTGGTCACAAGAAGAACAACAAATGCATATCAATGTCTTAGAACTAAAAGCTACATTCTTAGGATTAAAGACCTTTGCCTATAACCTAGATCACTGTGAAATCATACTTAGGATCGACAACACCACAGCAATTAGCTATATAAATAGGATGGGTGGTGTTCAATACCCTCAGCTTCACTCAATTTCTGAAGAAATATGGAAATGGTGTGAAAGAAGAAATATTTGGTTATTTGCTTCATATATTAGCTCAAAAGACAATTACATTGCAGATTCTGAGTCAAGAAAACATAAAACAGAAATAGAATGGAGTCTAGAACAAAATACATTTCTTAATATAACACACAACTTTGGACATCCCAATATCGACTTATTCGCATCAAGGCTTAATTTTAAATGTAAGAAATATGTTGCATGGCATAGGGATCCTGATGCATATGCAATTGATGCCTTCACACTCAACTGGTCACATTTCTTTTTCTATGCTTTCCCTCCATTCTCACTGATACTTAAAATGATCAGAAAAATAAAAATAGATGAAGCTGAGGGTATTGTAGTAGTACCAAATTGGGTTACTCAACCTTGGTACCCAATATTCAAGTCTATGCTTGTCTCAGAACTTATGATTATCCATCCCAATAATAACCTCTTATGTTCAGATGCGGGCAACCTACACCCTCTCAGGAAAAATCTGCAACTAGCTGTAGGAGTGTTGTCCGGGAGGCGTTCATGAGGCGTGGAATTTCCGCTTCCTCCGCAGAAATCATGTTGGCCTCCATTACTGAATCTACGCTCAAACAATACCAATCACCAATTAATGCTTGGCGTGAGTACTGCAACACAAATAATTTAGATTTTTTTTAATAGTTCTGTTCCTAACATAATATCCTTTTTAACAGACAAATTTAATAGTGGTTCATCCTACAGTACCCTAAATTCAGCAAAATCCGCTCTGAATCTAATTATAGGGCCAAGATTATCTGAGGATGATAGAATTAAAAGATTCCTTAAGGGAGTATTTAAATTGAGACCTACAATACCAAAATATGACCATGTCTGGGATGTCTCTATAGTACTTAATTATTTTAGAAACAACCATTCTAATAATCAAATGTCACTAGAAGATCTAACCAAGAAGGCAGTAACATTAGTAGCAATTTCTACTGGACATAGGATCCAAACTCTTTCATTAATAATGATCAACAATATAATACAACATAATAATCAACTACAAATTAAAATACCTGATTCCATCAAAACTACTGCTCCTGGTCGGTATCAACCTAACTTAATTCTTCCCTTCTTCCAAGAAGAGCCTAAAATTTGCCCTGCTAAGACAATTATTGATTACATAAACAGAACAAAAGAGCTTAGAAACAATACTAAAAACATTTTCATAACTTGTAAGAAACCATATAAAAAGGCCTCAGTCTCAACAATTAGTAGATGGATCAAAGACACCCTTAAGAATAGTGGCATAAATATTGATTTGTTCACTGCATATAGTACTAGACACGCGTCCACCTCGGCCGCGGCTAGGAAAGGCGTCAATATTGACGAGATAAGGAGGACTGCAGGATGGACCTCGCAATCACAGACTTTTGCAAAGTTCTATAATCGACCTATAATAAATTATGAACAAAACTTCACAAGAGCAGTATTCAGTGATGGAGCCAACTAATAAATTTAAGGGGGTATTTTACAGGAATGCCGCAAAAACCGATTTGTATTTACAATTTTTTGAATAGAAATTCTTATTTCTTTGTCCTGAAAAAAATATATATCAAACTTGAAGATGTGACAATCTCTGCACGGTTGTCCGATACATGATTGGATGAAGTTGGCTCGATAAAAAAAATTCGCAAAGTTACCCCTTTTAAAAAAGTGTTTACAAGATTATTTCTAAAACATGATATTATTTCAAATAATTTTTACATCACAATATTGGTCGCAAATATACCAACCAAAATCGGTTGTTATTTTTTTATAATATTACGTATATTGGTCACAATTTGATAAAAACCACAAAATTCGTGATTTCTGTCATCTCTGCCATCAATCAGTCGCGTTTCGGCGCGCATCGAGGTCGGACCTGTGCAATTTTTTTTGACTTTCCTGCGCTTACACTTTATTCAAAGCCAAAAGAAAGAATGACAGTAAAATCATTAAAAAAATTATTAAAAAGCAACAGGAAGTATAAGTAACTTGCCTTTTATTCAGAAAATCTAAGTATTTCGTTTATAAAAATCAATATGCTAAAATAATTTCTTGACATCTCCGTCAAGAATTCATTTTATAGGATGTAGTATAGAAAAATCAGTACGACAATTTGTAGTGTTGAGAACAAAGAGTATGAAGTTTTATATACACCATGTCCCAAAATTCAATGATAAGCGGGCACCAGAGGGTTGACCAGCTCATGACTACTCGAGAACAAAAAGAAAATTTAAAAAAATATCAATTTTTAAGAAGTTACATAAAATAATTGAAATCCTTCAAAAATTTACACCCCTTAAGATATTTTTAATTACCATGACCACAATGTTTCAGATATTTCTGAATTTCTTTTTGTACCGGCAACCTAAGTAGCACTGCTATCCACCACAATCGTTAAAAATCCCAGAATGCCTGTAGATTTGACACAAAAATCAATCAAAATTATTTTTCACCCTAAAATTTTGAAAGATTTTTACTTTTGGTCCACTTTCACTCATCGTGGTGTAAAAAAAAAGTAAAGACACTACCATGGCAAGTTTTTTTAAAAATTGACGCAACTATCCAAGATTCCAAAATGGTATAATAATCTAGGAAAACTAGCCACAAAAAAAAGAAATGCGTACTATTTCTGAACAAGAACCAAATTTCATAACTTTTACTATGTGGTTTTTTGTTGTAAATTCGTCGAATTTGAATGATACATGTCCGTAGTTAATAAAATTTAGAAGTTAGAGAGAGATAGATAGATAGTATGTAAAGAAGGAAAGAAAACGTTTTTAAAAATTATATTTATTTTTAGTTATCGTGGTTGTCCGTGGCATCACCACGGTCCTATCCGAAAACCAGCGCTGCGGTATTTATTTTATCTGTCAGGATTAACTGTCAGGATATGCTGAGATAGGGACTTTCTTTGGCCTCTTGCAGGACTTTTTTAACCCCCGACGAAATAGAGGGGTGATATAAGTTTATAATGTGTATCTGTGTATCTATGTGTCTGTGAATCTGTGTGTCTGTCTGTGGCATGAAAATGAAGTTTCAAAGCGGATGGACCAATTTCAATGCAGTTTTTTTTAATTGAAAGCTAGTTTAATCGGGATGGTTCTTAAAATCTGTTCAGCTGTTCAAAAGTTACACCTCTTTTTCTAGTTAGAGTCGAGGGTTTTAGACGGTTAGGTTATTGTTATCATTATTTGAATTTTTGTGTGTTTATGTAATTTCGTGTGCGAGTCCGATTTAAATGTTTTTTCTTTCTTTCTTTCAATTTTGAAGCTCTTCATCTGCATACATAGCGAGGAATCTGAACTAGGAATATGGTTTTGATCTATGAATATGCAATTTCTTTTTTGGTAAAAAAGCAACCCTGTGAACATACTTAAGTAGGTATGACTACGGAAATGGACGACTCCTACAGGTGTGGGTGAGAGTAGGTTATTATCTCAAGGCATGGATTTGAGTTGGCTTATTCTTCTAACATTACACACACATTGGCAGTGTCATCAGGTTTGTCATGCCGATATATCGGTTTCGTTACGGCATTATTGGCTTAGTGTGAAAATGCCCAATGTTGGTCGAGACAATTATGTACACTTGCATAAACTCATACACAATAGGTATGACTGATAGTTTATAAGTAGATAGTTAAATAGGTATAAAATCTACAAATACAAAACGGAGGAACAGATTTTCTAGCGTAATATAGGACACTGGGTATACGATATTATGGATTTATATTTTTCAAGTATTTGCTGGTGTCATACTGCATGTTGCTAATTAATATTGCTATTCTGTGACACGTGTGTCACACAGTCTGATACGTCAATTGCGTAATTGCGAGAATGGAGCTCCCCTAGTGGGTGGGGCTTAGGCTGATACTTCACCCCCTCAAAAGTAAGAAATCGTCGTAAAATACAACCTTAAATCTCATTACTTAAATAGATAAGAGAATTTATTGTTTTAAAATTTTATGTTATTCAATGCCTGTAAGCAAAGAAAGGTAAATACCTACCTAAGTATATTATCACTTAACCCTATGGGTATGATACAGTACAATATACTGTTAAATATAATTGTTTTGTTATGTTATGTTAGTTAAGTTAATACTACACAAATACTATTTCATATAGCTACCTAAGTCACAAGACTGTTAAGATTATTAAGTTAGTTAATTAAAAATAATAAGACTTAGCAGATAATAATTATAAAAAATAAAGAGACTGATTTTATTGTGATATTAATATGTATCTTTATTTTTACACATTTGTTACAATTTTGATAAAACTTTAAACATCTACATATTGATCATCGAAGGACGTCTGAAGTATAATGAGTGATCAAACGAGCTTACCTGTAAGTGATGTTCGATCATCATTATATGAAGACACTGTCCTTCGATGATCAGGGGCCCACCCAGAACCCGTTCGAAACAATTTCTCCATACCCATAAAATTGTAATAAATGTGCGGCTTTCAAAAAATGAGTTCACAGGTGGCAGCACACGTAAAGGATGCGTCTGGTCGCGTTCCGTTTTCAGCAAAATATTTTTTGCTGTCGCATTGCTTTGAAAATTCGTGCGTCGGTTCCATGGAAAGGTAGGAGACTACATATTGATCATCGAAGGACAGTGTCTTCATATAATGATGATCGAACATCACTTACAGGTAAGCTCGTTTGATCACTCAGTATTGTCACTTAAAAATGTTGGCTTAAAGTTTTGCTGCAGTAAGTGTAAAGTTAAAATGGCTTTATGCCTCTGACACACCACTTTGTAGTCGAATTTCACTGCAAGTAGTATTTAACACAATATTAGTTGCAACTTCGAGATATTATACCAAAGTTTGTTTGTAGCAATATTGTCTCTTATATAACAAGTAAGTATTTGTTTGTGATGTATTTTGGACATTATTTCTATCTCTCCCTGCACGGCTAGCACGGCAGGTGGACAAACAAGTTTTCTCCTCCCTTCGTGTCCTTGACAGAAGAGAAAACGAAAAAATGAGAAAGAAAATGGTAAAGAGATGGCTTTTTCTCCAATTTTTCTGTGGATAAACACGTTTTTTCCGCTTTTTGTTTCCGATAGAAGACAAAACGAGAAATCGAGAGAGAAAGTGGCAATGAGTTGTTTTGTCCACGATTTTTCTGTCTCCCCTTTTTGTCGTGCTACCGGGACTGGGCTTCTAACTTCTGTAATAGATGTAATTATTACACTAAACAAACGAATCGCTCAGCTTACGAACACGACAATAGTAGGTACCTATAGTAATTAATGTCTGGTGACTTCTGTGACCTTCGCCGTAAAACTCACTACAAAAACAATAAATATTATTGCTACATGCATCATTCGCATTATTGTTTAGGTACTATAGTACCATGGAAATGAAACAACATTTTAGGACAATTATATTTTATAAATAAATATATTTTTGGGTGTCAATATAAAATATAAAAACTCAGTTTTATATTGCGGATGATTTAATTTTTGTGCCTATTTACCTAGTATCATTGTATATACCTATTACCTACCTATAATAACCATATTTCGACTAGCTAGGGTACCGAGACAAATTAGGTACTAAACCTGTAAGTGCACCGCGAACTGAACTGAAAAAGTTACAATACCTAGGTATTAATATCTACCACTTACCCGCCTCCGGCCACTAAGATCATCTGCATCCTGCCAGCTTCCCTGTCGACGACTCCGTGAAGATAATATCATTTCACTATCAAGCCATTTTGTTGAAAAGATCACTTATCACCACTTTATACATATTTACACATCTTAATTTTATACTTTCCGTTTATTCACACACATTTTTTAACATTTAGAATCACATTTTGTTTATTTACGTTTTTATTTTTTATGACACTGTTTTATCACTTTTTTGCACTGTGTAGTTTACCTATACACCCATCTATAAATTGACCAATACTAACTTTTTTTTTTTTATCTCATTTTTTTTCGTGGCTTCAGTCGCTCTAGCTGACTATGCCAGCCCCATTATTAACGTTTTAAATATTAGCTTTAGTCAATCTATCTTTTGTAGGTAGTCAATTAATTAAAGTACTGACTTTTCTCTTGCATTCTAATTAAAATCTGAATCAAATCTTCAGGGCTGAGTCGATCAAGGTAAAAAAGAAATAAGAAAAAGAAAAATTGATTACGCTGTTGCCAGTTCATCGCTACATAGTTAAGGGATTAGTTCTAATTTGACCACCTGTTTTGATTATGAAACAAGACAAGTCGTAATCTATTCCAATTTTTAAATATATTCAATTATGTTTATCTATTTCTTGGAAAAGTTTTAATCGATTTGGATGGTTTAAACTGTATTCTGTTAAGGTATATCCCGAGGTGGTCACATAAAACGTGGTTAAGATTTGATCATAGAGTTAGAACAGCATTTTGCTGGCTTGGGCTTGAGTAATTTAAAATACATACATACATACATACATTTTAATAAATGTAAAGAATATATAAATAAATAAATATAATTTGTATATTCCACAAAAAATGGACTAATAAATAAATAAATTAACTGACTGACAGACTGACATTTATCAACACTCCTGTCCACAGAACACAGAAAATGGTTAGAAAGGCGATCATCCGGCGTTTGTACGGGAACCAATGTCGCCAGACGCGACCCCATCTTTCACTACCACCACTCATGCATTTATACGTACAAACTTACACAAACACACGCAACATTAAACGGAGCACAATAATTAATCCGATATCTTTTCTGTGTTCAGGGCCCCAAGTCTGCTAATTTCTGTTAACTCAATCGTCTGAGAATGGTCTCATAATAATTGTTGGTTATTATAACGTCGTTCGATTTTGACTTCTATTGCTTAGAAAATAGTAGTCAAAATCTATACAACGACACTTAATAATTGGCAAATAACCAATTTTTACTTCTATTACCCACGCAATAGAACTCAAAATAGGTTGAGCGATACTCCAGAAACCAACAATTGCACGACCAATCGACCATTCTGACACGATTGAAATAGCAGAAATTAGCAGACTTGAGGCCCTGTGCTGCCATTTAACGGTATTAATTTATTCATTAGGATCTCCAACAAGAAATACACACAATACATCACAAGCTTACATTATTAATCTACCAGCCCTGTGCTCCCTCAGTTATAGGAGACCACAGCATGCATATTTAAAAAAAAACCAACTAAAAGTAAAACAACAAAAGTAAAAAAAAAAAAATAGATACATAAAAAAAACAATAAACATTAACTTAAATTATAAAAATTAAAATAATAGAAGAGAGAAATGAAAGAAAATAAGTTGTAGTAGTGTATAAGTTAGAAGCTTGAAAATTAGATAGTAATTTTAGAAAATTCGGCCCGAAGGGGGTGCAATGGACCCATTTACCACGCGAATGAAATATATGACGAAACCTAGCGTTTATACATAAGTTTGCTATTTGCTGTCAGAAGCAGAACAACTCAGTGTCATTAGTTGGAACACGGAGGAGTTCTTTAGTGCCGCGTCCGGGCAGCCTTATTGGCAAAACTTGTCTGGCAGTACGTTTGATAGTAAAAACTTGTTTTAGCGCAGTGCCTTGCGAAATGCTTGGCAAATTCCGTGTTATATACGTGAGGAGGATGAAGTTGTTATACGGTTTTATGCTCTGAACGTGGAAGACGTTGGATATTTGACGGTTTGGTGCAGTGGCTAAGTGCTTGCTTTGCGCTGAAGATTGCGACATCGATCCCCTTGCGGAACAAATATTTTATGGAATCTGTGCTTCGGTAGGAAAATTAAAATTGATCAGTCCAATATCGGATAAAATAGCTTTTTGTAAACATGAATGATGGACACACACACGCACTAAAAGAATAGAATGAAATAAAAAGATTTAAGCCCATCACACACGTAGCTTAAGAATATATTTTAGCAAGACATATTACGATATATTTTCCAAAGTAATCTTCGAGCGACCTGAGACGCAGCTATAATATATATTTCTCTTACGTCATCAAAATATGTTATAGTATAGCTACCACATGTGGGGGCTTGCTATAATGTAATATATAGCACAGTATATGAATATATATATTATAGCTACGTGTGCGACGGGCTTTATTCATATATACTTAATACATATTAAGTACACTAATTATTGTTAAATGAATAATAATGTTTTTTCACAACTGAGGGCCGAGCACGAATGTTTTGACGTATGGTAACGTAAACGTAAGCAAATTTTGATTATAAAATACGATAAATCTATCGCATTTTATCGCAACAAACACACTTATTTCATTAAAATGTAAAAATATTGCATTTTGTTCCAAATAAGTATCATAGATTAAACGTGTATTCTTGGTTCTAAAGGTTACGTTTACGTTACGATACGTCAAAACATTCGTGCTCGGCCCACTGTTCAATAAAACGTTATAATATTAGGAGGCTCTATTTAGGACGTGATCTCTTGAGCCTGACATACTATACCTATAGGTACACGGTTTATCGGAGAGGGATATAAAGCCGATAGGGACAACATTTATTATGAGACTATCCCAGAAATCGGGAAAAGAAAATCTACCGTTCAGTACAAATAATAATTCAATACTAGAGGTTGCCATGTGGTCGAAATTCGCCCTAATTTTAGCTTTCTGCACTCCTTCTCCATATAAACCATAACTATGCCAAATCTCATACTCCTCCGTGCGCGCAATATGCTTAAAAAGGGGTATAAAAGAAAGAAAGAAATAAAGTTTATTGGCACATAAATGCTAAAAACACAGAAAATAAAAATAAAATAAAATCAGTAGTTGTGCCAAACAGGCCAGCAGCTCAGCATAATGTTGGGTGTCAGTACGTTAATACTGATAAGCAAAAAATAAAAAAGCTGCCAAGCAAGCAAGCAAGCTGCAAGCTGCAGCTGAAAAGCTTTCCCTTCACGTATTATATAATAGATTACTTGACTATAGGTATGGAACAGCTGTCTTTTGTTTTTGCAATGTCAGGGTTGGTTCTATAGTAAAATATGTTCATAATGATGGGTACTATAACCTTGAAAGGACCTCTGCTAATAAAGTAGGCCCTTTTATTATATTAACAGTAGGTATTCTTTCTGACAATTTCATACATAACCTATTTCCCTTGTCCCGGAGTCACTCCCTTTATATCTATGCCACGGCTAGTCCTGTGGGAGAAAGGACTCATGGAATAAAGTTGTTATGTGGAAAAGTAGGAAGAACAGAAGAATGGAGAGGAACACACAGAAGAGCGGTTTATTGTACAACATTATACATATCGTTATAATAATAACCTAACCGTCAAAAACCCCCGACTCCAACTATAAAAAGAGCTGTAACTGTTGAATGGCTTAACAGATTTTCATGAAACATAGCTAAGATGATACCCGATTAAACTAGCATTCAATTAAAAAAACTGCATTGCAATAGGTCCATCCGTTTTGGAGCTACGATGCCACAGATAGATACACACTACAAACTTATAACACCTTTCTTTTTTGTCACCCTTCTGTTCTAGAATATTATAATGATAATATTTCACATGATTTGTTCAACTTTCAGATCTGGAAGTATCTTGTAAAATTAATAATTAATAACGACAACAGCTGTGTCTTCTTCGGATGTTGCTGAAGAAATGATCAAAAAAGAAAATGAAAACATGATCTAGCGCAGCGTTCTAAATTCGAACCGGAACCAACTGCTTAACGTGCTATCCGAGGCACGGAGGGGTCTCGATGTTCGAAGAAACGGCCACCCATCCAGGGACTGACCGCGGCACCCACAGCTTAACCTCGCTGAACGACTGATTGCCGGTAATAAATGGAAATGAGGTGCTAAAGCAGAACTTTGTCACAACCTAGCCAATTAGGGCCCGTACACAAGAACTACTTTTAGCATCGGTGACTAACGATTCAGTCGCTTTTCGGAAGCTAGATGCAGCGATCGATCGCTACCCCGTTCACACGCGATACTTTTAGCAACCGCGATCGGGAGCAGTGAGTCGCCAAATCGCGAAGCAGCATCGAAGCAGTCGCTAAATCACGCGTTTAGCAACCGCAATCGGACGCAGTGAGTCGCTAAAACGCGATGCAGCATCGATGCTATCACAAAATTGAAAGAAAAGAAAGAAAGAAAAGAACATTTATTCGGCACAGACATAAAATAATAATAATAATATAATTGCTAGTCACCGATGCTAGAAGTAGCTCGTGTGTACGGGCCCTTAGCTAAAATTCATTATCCATCAAAATACCAACACGTAGTGTCATCAAATAGCTTGGTTATTAATTTTGCGTGTCCATAAATTAAGACAAAACATAGTTAGTTGGACAGACATAAGCTCCATTTGTATAATTAAAACTGCCTTCCATTACCGCCGCTTGTTAATATCAAAATGACATCACAATATGATAGTAACAATCACTATTCACAATGAGTTATGTTTTTTATCTTTTTGATAAGGTAGATTCTGGCTATCTGAAACTATGATTATTGTTATTATTTATGAAAAGAGTATCCATGGATTTTCTTGCCGGTATCTTCTCCAGGACTAACCCAATTGGAACCGTGCACCTAGAATCACGACGCTTTGAAAGTGCCTGCAAAGGCCCAGTTGAAATAAAAACCTTTGACTTTGACTTTGATGAGAAATGTATTAAGTACATTGCCTTACCGATACCTTTACCATATACATAATACATTATATATATTTTTTTACATTTAATGTAATTTTATATTGTATTAGGAATCGGCATTAATTGTAAAATCTATGTTAAAATTTCACATGTCACTTCGTGGAAAAATAGAACAACTATTTATACTATTATAATTGGTCGAAATTCCGTAAAAAAGACCGTAATTTTAGCTTTCTGCACTCCTCCATATAAACTTTAAGCCAAATCTGACACTCCTCCGTGCGCGCAATACGCTTAAAAAGGGGTACAATGTTTTCTCTTCACGTATTAATATGTAGAAGAACTATTTATACTCCTCAACACCCTATTTTATGTGGAATTTAATTTAATTTCAAATATTCAGTTCATCGTATGATAACTGTTTTTTTATTATATTTTGGACAATACTTCGAAGTGTATTATATATATATATATATATATATATATATATATATATATTACATATATATATATACAAATAACCCACAAATAGATCAGCGTGATTGCCAAACTTTGGATGGTAACCAAGTTGATTGATTGATTCATAGCGAATAACGCGGCGCTTCCACGAACGTAGCCAGACGGGAGACTTTTAGTTATTCAAGTAAAAAGAACAATATTTATCAACTTTTATTGAAAGCGTGTTCTCATGGTATGGTATGTCTTAATTAAATGATTCAAATTCAAATATTTTTATACTTTTTTATAATATTTATTTTATTATTATTTTATTTTTATAATATTTTTATACCATACAAATAATTTATGTAGTTGTGGTAATTCACTTACAATAAAAGTAATATTACATTAGGCATACACTTGCCTATTATGAATATTGGAATTAGAATAACCATTTTTATGAAATTTATTAATTATTATAGATCTAGCGACCCGCTCCCGGCTTCGCATGGATACACCTTTTCTACTATCCTTACCCTAAATATGAAAGTATTACCTATACAATATGTAAACCATCCGTGAAAAATTATCTAACTGATGGTGAAAAGCGCATCAAAATCCGTCATCCGCCGCATCAAAAAACTGGACATCTCAGTGTTAAATTAAAAGACGATCTTTTAAAAAAAAATACGATTTTGTACGCAGTTTTTATAACTAATTTTTTTTGATAAGACCGACGATTCTATTGCTAGTTGGTCCAGAATTATATCCTGAATCCATGGTATCAGTTTTCGTTACGATGTCACTTACACTCACGATGATGATGACTTAACTAATTAATTTAATTATATTTATCATATAAGTACCTACCTCATCGTAAAGTGAGTAATCGTAATCGTTAATTAATTGATTGATTTAAATCGCCTCTTTAGTAAGCCATTTAAGGCCCCAGCTCAAACATGTCACCTAGATAAACGGTCGTGGTTGAATATCACCACGCTTGCCAATCGGATTAAAGAAAGAAAGAAAGAAAGAAAAATATTGTGAACATAATAATTACTGAAGGATGTTCATGGTTACGAATACTTGTGCAATCATCAGCTACTTGTGAAAAATTGCAGTTGTGCGTAAGTAATATTAAGTTGCTGGCACATTGCCAACGAGTTTCAGGCTAGTACACATTTATCATCTATACTTACTTAATATATTATATCGTAAAGAGAGAGAAACTGACTTTGTTTATGTAGTAGATTTATATTTGTGTTCCTATGTTCATTGTTCCGTCTCAAATGTTCGCAAGCTCGGCTGCTGAGCGTGAGGTCATGAGTTCGATTCGTTAATGCAAAGTGATATCGGGTTATTCTCTTACAAAATTGTTGTACGGAAAGAAAAAAGTATGTTTTAGACAACACATAAAAACGATGATAAAAAATAACAAGACAAATAAAAAATATGTAAAATAAAAATCTTAAATAATATGTAGGTAATATGGGTTTTTCGTCACAGCTAAGCAGCAGCGCTGCGTTAGCAATACGGCAGCGCTCGTGTCCAGCGGGAGCCTCATCGAGGTGACGTGTACAGAAAAAAATATTATAGTTTAAAAAAAAACTAAAGAAAACGCTTTTGTCATCCAAACTAAAAGTGTATGCAAAATTTCAGCTCAATCGGAAACCGGAAAGTTGGTCAAATTTAACTTCCAAGATTTTTTACATAGTTAGTTTGTTACAAGTGAAGCTAATAAAAGCGTTTTAATAAATACCTAAATACAAGGGTGCTAACTGAAAATTTGCGCTGGGTGTTCCTATGCCCAGCAAATGTTGCCAACCCATTGGGTACAGCACATTGTGGTTTACGTTCATTATAAATTAAAAATAAAAAACTTTTTTATGTTTGTGCATTGTGTTGTCTGATGTCTACATAGTCCGAATAAATGATTTTTCAAACCTTTATTTTTCTTCAAATGAAATAAAAGAAATAAAAATAAAAGAACTTTGTGTGTTGGAGGGTTAATAACCCGGAGTTCGGAAATATGGCTCGCCCTATATGGGTCTTAATAAAGTCATTGGCAAAATGAGAGTGTACAACGATGCCTAATCCTTTGGGGAATTCAGCCGTGAAGCTACGTTTTGTGTACATACCTACTGTTCTACTAACGTATGTGGAGCGTTGGGTTACCATAAATGGTGGAGCTATGTTGCTGATGCATATTTTTTCACATCAGTGGATGCTGATGCTGATTATAATTATTTACTTAAAAAAACAGGGAAAAAGTAGTGACCATTATGAATTTATATCTAAAAGTTGTACAGTTTTCCTTGGTATTGAAATAAAAGATTGTTTCAATAATTTTGTGACAATAAAAAATATAATCAAACTAAGTAAGAAAGAAAAAGAAAGAAAGAAAGAAAAATATTTTATTTCTGCAGAAAAAACGACACACATACAATACAAAATAGCAGCATCTAAACCAAACATTTGCCAAGTAGGTAGTTTAGTAAAGATTAGTGCTATAAGCCCCGCCCTCACTGCGGTCACGACTGGAACATTAGCATTCATAATCAGCATCGATCAATGCGGATGCTGATGCTGACGCTGATGTTGAAAATGATGAAGTTCCGCGGATGCTGATGTTCGCAACAACCCTACTGTGGAGCTTTTTCACAGGCGCTATTGAGTCTCTTTGCTCATGCCACTTCACCCAGTTTTGCGCTTAGGCACTTATTGCATTTATGACTTCTAAACGGACACAAACGTCATAACCGCTTCCATTCGCTTGTTTTTCAAAACAAAGGCAATAACAAGCCTTCGAAGTTTATGTCGCAGTAAAAATACCAATTTCGTTCTTGAGTATTGTTAACAAGCATTGCGTATGCCTTATTAAAAACAGAATTTTATGAACTATACTAACTGCTTTGCATATATATGTTTCAGTTTGTTAATAAAATACCCAATTCGCCGATAGGGTTACAATAATGACCATAAAAATTCGTTTCATGAGCGTGGGTAGCGGGGGGACCCACAACGGTATCCCCGGGCCCCGAAATATGGCCCTATCAGACGTGGCACGGAAGTGGACTTCGGCGAGGCCCACTATCAGATCCATCAGGTGCTAAGAATCCGACTGGCTAACAAAACTATCAACAATTCACACAACCGACCGTCATATACCGTCCTCGCTTGCAAGGCCTGTCGCGACACCCTGTTCCATATCCACCCCGACCCTTGATCGTGTCAGCCCGCGCTGCGCCATTAGTATAAAAAGTCCCTAATAATCATCATCATCATCGACGTCAATCGTCACAGTCCCACATGATGAGAACCTCGTAATAGCCGAAAAAGATAAACAAATCATATATCTGGGGGGCTAAAAAGGCCGCTTTAGGTGAATCATATTATGATTCATATTACGAATGTCAAAATATCTAATTAATTGACGACTCTTAATGTCATCCGCATAAGGTGCATATTCAGTAATCTGTTTGACAGTTACTAAGCAGATCATTAGATGAATTGCTCAATGTGGCCTTTTTAGGCCCCTTGGCTCGCTAGGTTGTCTCTATATGTGTGACGTGGAGTCAGTAATCATTGTGCCGATAATCGTAACGGCTAATGGTTTAATTGCCAAGAGTCTCGACCAACACCTCTTTAATAAATAAATATTATGTTTAACTAATTTTGGATTTTTAATTATACGACTTTAAGAAAACAAATAACTATTTTCTTTTTTACTGTGTAGTGAAAAAAATTGTTTTATAATTATTCCCTTTTTCCTTGACACCACAGAAATAATCCCTTATGTATATAAAAAGCTACCTACTCTCTGACGATAAACACCGCTGTATACCACGACTTATATGCTCAAGCTATTTGACGCATAGCTACTTAAGATAAGGGAAATCGTCGTTCCATTTCGCAAGATGTCGGATTACATCTGACAACATTCCGAAATGCTGACACACATTTTGGTGGGGACCAAGATATGATTATGACAGTTTCAGACAAACATAGGTAAGGTTATAGAAACTTTTGCCGTAAATTATCTTTTTGTATGGGCTAATAATATAACACTGGGTTATCGAAGTTTGGGTAGGAAAAACAGATTTTCCACGTTGATCGGTCAACGAAATGGAAACCAAGATTTTGTTTTTAGAAAAACTCTCCGTTCACCATTATTCTAGTAATATTGAGTTATTTGTATGGAACAGTAGATTTTTTTTGTGTGTATTTAATATATCTACCTATTTTTATATTCATTTTTTTTCTTTCATTTTTATAACACGATTTTATTAGCTTCACCTGTAACTAACTACGTAAGAAAATCTTGGAAGTTAAGTTTGACCCACTTCCCGGTTTCCGATTGAGCTGAAATTTTGCATACACGTTCAGTTTGGATGACTAAAGCGTGTTGTATAGTTTTTTTTTAACTATTATTATTATTTATTTATTTATTATTATTATGATTTATTTCATGTATAACGCGTTATTAAGTTGGTAATATTGTGAGTTATAATTTTAAACAATTCATGATTTATAAGGTCCTTCCTTTCTACTCCCAATCCCTTTAAGAGGTTATTGTAGTCATCATTATGAACAACTTTTAGTATGGGACCAGACCTAAAATCGCAAAAAAATCTGCTGCTTACATTAGTCGATAATGTAATATTGAATTATTTGTAACAGCAGATAATTATAATATTTCTTCGTGTATTTTTTATATTTCTTTTTTTTTATCACTTCCAAGTTCGTTTGAAAACCAGCTAGTTAACGTGTTCTCACATAATAATATACCTAACATCTCACTATGCTTAGCACGGTCTATGTGTCATACACATTACCACAAATTAATTCAGGTATTGGAACGTGAAGGCATGTCATGCTGGCATGTTGTACACAGCACTAACAACGTCGGAATGTGTTTCAACTGTAAATTGGCCAGTGTATCACTTGCTTTATATCAAGGAAGGCATAGATGTGTACCAGATTCAAGATTCGATTTATAAAAGTATGTTATGGAGTTGAAAAGATTACCTATCCATGGAGTTTCTTGCCGGTATCTTCTCCAGTACCAACCCACTTGGAACCGTGCATCTTCACGACGTTTTGAAAGTGCCTGCAAAGGCCCAGTTGAAGTAAAAAACTTTGACTTTATTAGAGAATCAAAAGTATAGGCACGAATTGTCCATTACTCTTTATTTGGAATGTGTAATGTCCATCCAAGGTCGTCTGAAAAGTTTGAGCCTTTGAAACCGCGGACACCAGCTAGAGTCCAATAACTGAATGGCTAGGTATTATTATTACATCCATATTTTGACATTTACCCCATTCTATTCTATTCTAAAATATTAATAACTGGACCAGATAAAATGCTAGTATTTTTTTTTTCTTTTAATAAAAAATATTCTGACAAATACCCGGCTATTGAAAAATCACAAGAACGCAAATAAAATATTATTATTTCCTTTATTTAATTTTGAACATACTTTTATATATTTTTAAATAATTTTACAATAAAAAAAAAAAAAAAAAAAAATATATAAAAACATTTAAAAATACAAAAGAGTAGGTAGTAGGCCACCGGCATCGGGAATTATTATTATTATTATTATTACAAGCCTATGCTGTCCCAATACTGGGCAAAGGCCTCCCTCCCTTTCCTCCACTTCTCGCGATCCCGCGCTGTATCGGGCCAGTCTTTAAGGAAGGCGTTCAATTCGTCCCGCCATCTCCTTCGTGGTCTGCCGCGACCCCGTCTTACTGTCTCAGGACACCAATTCTGTGCTATGTGGGCCCACAGTTCGACCGGCATACGGCAGACATGTCCTGCCCAGTCCCACTTAAGCTGAGCGGCCTTCTGAGCTACATCAATTATCTGCGTTCTGGAGCGCAGTAAGGTGTTTCGAATATAGCAATAATAAATATAGTAATAATATAAAATATAGCAATAATAAAAATATAGAAATAATAATATGTCTGTGCTGAATAAATGTTCTTTTCTTTCTTTCTTTTCAATAGTTGCAGGTCTGCTTGCAGAAATTACTTTTGAATTAAGCAGTAGGTACATTTTATTCTTATGTATTTTTCTTTTTTGTGGTGTGTACATAAATAAATAAATTGCGGTAAAATTCGGCATTTAATCACAATAACGGTAAAAACGAAAGCTCTACCTAAATTAAAGAGGTTCGAAGCAGTTACCGTAACGGTGTATGCTTAACAAAAACGATGCTGTAACATTACTTCTGTTTAAGGCTCTTAACTACGATTGGTGTTATCCTGAGCGGATATCAATTTAATTCGATTAGTTCCAAGTTATTTAGCGATGTGACTGTTTTTGTAATATGAATTACTTTACGTGAAGAGAAAAATTTGTACCCTTTTTGCATATTGCGCGCACGGAGGAGTGTGAGATTTGGTATAGTTACATATGGAGAAGGAGTGCAGAAAGATAAAATTACGGTCGAATTTCGACCACTGGGCGACTACTAGAAGATAAAAAGAAAAGAAAATAGATTTATTAAAAATCTATTTTCTTTTCTTAAAAAAAATAATTGAGTTTTAACGATCTTGGGAAGCTCATTGTAATTGGCATCGACAAATGGTCCTTAACACCAATTTGTTGGAAATCGAAGAAATAGGTAGATAATAGTGTGGGGCAACGTAAAAAAAAACATAAAAGATAAAAAGAAAAGAAAATAGATTTTTAATAAATCTATTTTCTTTTCTTTTTATCTTCTAGTAGTCGCCCAGTGGTCGAAATTCGACCGTAATTTTAGAAACGTTACAATTAATTGAAAAAAAAAAAAATTACCCTTTCTGTACAAAAAATGCAAACACGAAGTCCGCTACAGAGATAATTCGTGAACAGAATCTTGCGTCGACAGGCTTGCTTTAACATCGAGACTCGGCGGCGCCTCCACGGCCAGACCGGGCGACGCCGCCAGTGCCACCCATCCCCTCGCGCAGCCTCACTGAACAGCGGGTTAATCAATCAAGGTGTGAACAGCACTTAACGTTTTTTTATTCGATTACGAAATGAGCTTTGTTTTTTGTGCGTTGGTGAAGAAGTTTTTAATCGATAGTTCTACAAGGTCTTTTTAGTTACATTCCCTTTAGGGGATATTTGTACGTACTCATAATTAAAAACAACTTTTACTATGGCATCAACCATGAAATCGAAAAAAAAACAGCATAACCATATCTATATACCTATTGATACGTGAAGAGAAAACTTTGTACCCCATTTTAAGCATATTGCGCGCACGGAGGAGTGTGAGATTTGTCATAGTTAAAGGTTATATGGAGGAGGATAGAAAACTAAAATTTATATAATGTAATAATGTGGTCGAATTTCGACTACGGGACGACCACTAATATATCTATACAATAATACGTGAAGAGAAAACTTTGTACTCCTTTATAAGCACGTTCCGCGTACGGAGGTGTGTGAGATTTGGTTTAGTTAAAGTTTATATAGAGGAGTGAAAGAAAGAAAGAAAGAAAGAAAATTCTTTTATTTGCCACAAAAACAAGACACACTGGAATGACAGATACAGGTAATAAGAAGGGGACAGGTGCATAGACAGAGAAGACATTATTATGAGAGTGCACGAAGCTAAAATTTCTTTATTATGATGGAGTCGAATTTTGACCACTAGTTTAATTTCACTCGACTAAGGGCCATTTTCACCAACAATATAACAAATGTTTAAAGTGAAATCGGTAGATTACCCATACAAAAAGTTTATTTAATCAGCTGATTTTGTTCTAATCGTCTGTTATGTTGTCGGTGAGCTTGGGCCTAAATGTATGGAACAGCAGATTTTTTTTGCGATTTCTTATTTGTCCCTAAGTCGAAGTTGTTCTTATTGAAGAATGCAATCATCCCTTAAAGGGATCAGGCTAGAAAGATATGACCTTAAATAATATCAACAACATAAATTCAGCATCAGAGTGAGTGTCAAGATGACGCGTCTAGCCTAATTATACTATTTAATATATAATTACTACGCAATCTAGTTACTATGCAATATATTTTGTTGAAACACTTTTTAATGAGGGTACTAATTTGTGCCGATTAGATAATAAATAATAGGATTATCTTCTATAGAGGATTCTGGATTAATATTTACATCATAGAGGTCCATAATAATTGGTGATTTAGTATTATTCTAGTACAGTTCCCGCTTAAACTAGAACCCCAACTTACCCCTAACATTTTTGCCATAACATTCATTGAATGACTGGCACAGATACATATGTTTATCCTTTCCCATGTTGGTAAATGCTGAGAAACTCTCTTTTGTGTAAAGAAAATATGTCCGTATTTATGAATTGTTTTATTATTATTGGTGATAGGAAATAGTAGCATTTTATGTAGATACAAACTTTTTCTTGGCAAAGCAACGAATGTGGGAGATTCTCATTTTTTTTGCCCATTTACTTATAGGTACGTATCTCAGAATAATAGATTAATATGTTAAGCTCATTCCAGTCAGTTTTTGTATGTTTCTATTTGTGTCTAAAGACAGTAACAAGAGAAAAACTTCGTGGCACAGTTGCTAATCTTCCCACACAAGTTGAGAGAATTAAGTGAAGGAAATAAGGCCGCAATATCCGCAGGCGATGGACTAGCAAACAGTGACTACTCATGCATCATAATGACGGATCCTATTGAGCTTTGCAGTCTCGTTTCAAAAAGAGCGGAAGTAATAGTGAGAGGAACTAATCGAAATACGTTAGAAAAGAAATACAAAAATGTAATAAAAAAAGCGAAAGAAAGAAAAATAATTTTATTATGGGTATGGGATAATGGCGGCGTAACATTCACAATAAACCAAACACAAAAAGAAAAATAGGTACTTACACCTCTAATATTTTTTTTTAGAAAAAACATGCCGTCGTGCATGCCGCCGTACTGAAAAGGTTACCAACTCAGCATATGATGGATGTGGGACACCCAGCGCTAGTTTTCAGTTGGCACCCTGCAGTGACATACGGACGTAGGTAAGTAAACAAATATAATATTGGTTCATGGTATTAAATTACCTACCTATTATGTTTTTAGAACGGACTAAAAAGTATAAAATAATTTTTATTATGAAAATCAATAACAATATTGTATAGTCATATGGGGCGGAGCGGCAAAAACCTATTTGTTAGACCTCGAAAGAGCACAACGTGTTGTTCTTAAAACGATGTTACGAAAACCATATCTCTTTCCAACAGACAAACTTTACTCAGAAGCTTCCGTACTCGGAGTAAGGAAACTATATATTATAAATGTAGCTACAAAAATGAAAATTAGTATTTCAAATAGGGATGACTTAGAAAACCTCCAACGTAAACGCAAATTTAGACTTCCTGTACCCGCGGTCAAATCAGCTTACGCTCAACGACACCCTAAATTTCTCCATCCATACGTATATAATGCTGTTATTAAAAACAACAATATCGAAAACTGCTCCCGTTACCAAACCAAAAAGAAATTAAAAGCTTGGTTACTTAAATTATCATATGAGGAGACGGAAGACTTATTTACAATTTTAAAATAATAATATATATAATATCTTTAGTGTAAAAATACGCTCCAAACACACACACTTTTACTAATTATACACACACATTCACTAATTATACACACACATTCACTAATTATACACACATCATTAACAACACATCACACTCAACAGCTAGAATTCTTTTTGTTTTGTTTTATTTTATTTTATTTTATTTTGTTTTATTTTATTTTATATTTTATTTAATTTTTCACTTATTCGTCTGCCTTTAATTACTAATAGGTATTAACTTTAGAGTAAGATTAGATTTAATACCTACAGTACGTGACTATTATTCACGAAAATTTATTGCTTTCTGTTTATTTTTTAAAAATTATTTTATTTCTAATTACCATATTATGTAGTACATTCGAACATCTCAACCAATGTGGACATGTTTAATTAATTGGTTCCCAAGATACAGGCTTGCCTAGTTTGGGGCCAATAGAAATCCTACCATTGTATGTATTTTTTGGAAAATAAAGATTTGATTTGATTTGATTTGAAATACTAATAAGATTTAAAACGAAAAACGTGGGAAACATGATATGAATTACTGTTGTGTGAGAAGTTTGAACGACAGCTTCGACTATTGCATGCGCCCGAAGTTTTAAATTATCATACGAATTTAAAAAAACTAAGACCCCAGTTCACCTGAACCAAAAATGTAACAGACGATTAAGACTAAATCAGCCGTTTAAAACGAACGGGTAAACAGTCGTTTTCCTACACATGGCCCTAAGTATGGCGAAATTTTGAAGAGTTGAGAGGGAAATTGCAAGTAATATGCACCCCTGATATTTACCGTAGGTATCTATATTTGATTTACAATAAATTATTCTTATGAATCTGAAAATTTGGATAACATTCGGTGCTTAAGCTGCTTATCTAAAGCTGCTTAAGGTGCTTAAATAGGTACAAACATAATATAATACAGTCAATAAGGAAATAGATTAATTTATAATTGAAAGACTGCTAAATCCGCCACTAATGATACAAAGCCGACATTTGAACTAATCCTATTACTTGTAGGTACTTATAGAACAGTCTATTACTTAAAGGTTTTTGGAATCCCAATTCGTATAACTTAAAATGGAATATAATCACCAACAATATAGGTTCAGATGTCAATTAGATAAGAATATCGTTCAAGATAGTCCTAACAATACGTTTTATTATATCTGGACGACATAATAGCCGATACATATTTCCTCTATCACACAATTGTAGTACATTCACGGAAAAATATAACATTGGTAACCATGACGTTGTGTAACTGGAAAATATATAATAAAAATTGATATTCGCCGTGTTTCGTGCCGCGTCCTCGGCTGAGGCGCGGTGCCTTGTACCAAATCGTTTTGTGGACGAGAAACCATAAAATACTTTCTTGTACCGACATGAGTAGGTTCATAAGACTGGCAAAATGGCTTAATTCTACGTTGCACAGTTTGTGCAGACGTCACTGGTAATTAGATGCACCAAAAAGTCCATGCTATTTTCTGACTGTGTTACAGATACCCTTTCTGCCTTAGAATAGGATAGAGGTACCTAGCAATAGAATCGGAAAAATTGGAGGGTAGTGGTCTCTTTCTGTGTAACCGTTATGCTCCAAAAAGTAGCCGCAGAACGGGATCGGGAGAGGGTTGATCCCCTCGGAGAAGAAGGCGCCGAGGAGCAACCGCCTTGGAGCCAACAACGATGTAACCCTCCGCCTCGCACCGTCTGGCCTCTGGGGCATCGAGTACCCAGAGTGGAAAGCAAAAAAAATCGCATAATTTAACAAAATTTCTTATATAATACTAAAACAGCCCATGATCAACGGCTACAGGTTTTTATGAGATTAACACGAAAAATCATACAAAAATAAAAATACTCTTCCTAATGTTGTGCTTAGAATAGCAACAAACTTAGCGAAAGTGAAGTCATCCTCAAAAAAGTCCAAATTAAATGAAAATCCAAGTAACATAGTTATTCGAAAACTTATTACTAATGATCCTGAAATATGAAATACCTAGAAGAGGTTCCGTTAAATTTTCCAAGTAAGAAAACTTTCTTCGTGTTCTGAAGTTCATGCAAGGAAAAGAATGACGGAGTAAGGACCGTAGTAATGATGAAAACTGTGCAACGTTTCAAACCGAAAAAGGGAAGTTTCTCCGCATACGGGTATAGAAATATCGTTAATAAGACCCGTGGATCTAAAAAGTCACATAATGGCGAATTTGCATTTAAATTATAATGAGAAATTATATTAAATACTTAATCTAAACTAATATTACAAAAAGAACAGATTTGATTTTTTGTATGTTTGTTTGTTTGTAATTGGACAGAATCCGGAATGAGTATATTAGAGGAAGTATGAAAGTGGCACCAGTTACAGAAAAGCTGCAAAGTAACCGATTGTCGTGGTATGGACATGTAATGCGGAGAGATGAAAATCATGTTATAAGAAGAGTTGTAAGTATGAATGTGGATGGCTATCAGAGTAGGGGCAGACCAAAGAATAGATGGATGGACTGTGTGAAACATGACATGAATGAGAAGGAAGTAAATCTGGAAATGACGTCTGATAGAGATGAATGGAAGAAAAAGACATATTGTGCCGACCCCAAATAAAATGGGATAAGGGCAGGAGAATGATGATGTTTGTTTGTAATGGATAAAATCAAAAACTACGGTACCGATTTTAAAAATTATTTTACCAGCAGAATGCTATATTATCACAGAGTAAAATAGGCTATGATTTATAAAGATATCATTCGGGCGAAGCCGCTGGCGGAGGCTAGTGAAAGATTATATTCAATGCTGTGCAGGTAATCTGTGGAAAAATGGAGGGAGCTGCATCAGTTACATCAAAGTCAAAGTCAAAGATTTTTATTTCAACTGGGCCTTTGCAGGCACTTTCAAAACGTCGTGATTCTAGGCGCACGGTTCCAAGTGGGTTGGTCCTGGAGAAGATACCGGCAAGAAACTCCATGGATACTCTTTTCAGAAATCAAGCTTACTACACAACAAATGTGGGGCCGCAGGAGCGGCCCCGGCTAAAATTCCACCTCAATTTACACAATATTACAATAAAAAAAAACCACGATCAACAGGAGCAACCATCAACAGGAGCAAGGGAAATATGATATGCGTAAGGTCTGTTCAGCAATTTAACCGTTTGTCATAGATTTATTGCTCTATGGTCTAGCAGTAGGTAGCATAAAAAACATCAATGTACCAACAATGAGTAGTTATAATTAGGACTAGGTCATATTATTTGGATTTGGATTTTTTTTGGCTAATTACTATAAAATTTTAATGATCCAATTTTGACATTTTCGATATCAAAGGAGGACCTGAAGTTTTGATTGTTCAAGAAACCTTGTAGGAAGCCACACCTAGTTCTTTTCTTTTGAACCACTTTTTCGGGGAATAATTTTTGCTACCTACTAGCGATTTTGCCGTCAACTTTTATTTATTAAAAGGTCTTTTAGTAAAGTTGTCCTTCAACATGAAAGTATCTCTACTCAGAGGGACGATTCTCGTGCAATCGAAGAATAAAAAAATTAAAACATTTTCTTAATTTTCTTTCTTTCTTTGAAACCTTTGACTTGATCCTTTGAATTTAATTCTCGAATTTTGATATTTCTAATTTCTCGAGTGGTTTATGTTAATTATATTCTAGAAAAGTCGAGCTCGACATTTCTCGAAGAAAACCCGCTCGTATTGCTTCGATGGTCGGTAGCGTTTGAAAGGTACATTTCGAATTCGAACCATCAAAACGTCAAACAGCGCTCGAAGTGCAAATTCGATTTCGAAATGATCTCGCAGGAAACGAGAATTGCCTCCAGGTTAGACGAGCAAGGGATCAGGTGGGGAGTCTATTCTTATACAGATAACACGACAAACATATGTGCATATAAACTTTCATGAATACACAGTCCTATTGCAAAACGCTTCGCAGAAACTCTAATATCATTTGGAGTAGTATCGTCTAAATGAATTACCGTTCACGCAAGTCGGTATGTTATAGATTAATGTAACACGTTTAAATGTTGCAAACAGATTCAGAATTGTAAATGGCGCATACATTTCGTATAACTACAACTAGGTACTATAATTTTGCGAATTATGTGGAGTGCATCGATGAAACTTTGAGTGGTCTAACGCAATTATTAAGTATCTATCAACTAAGTATAGTGATGGGGAAATTACGACCCGTGGGCCAATTACGGCCTGCGAATAGTTTTGATACGGCCCGCTGACATGCTTAGTTGTGGAGAGAGTTCTCGAATAGTTTGGGAAAAAATAGTAATACACCTAAGTTGTTTTCGCGTCGTCACAAATCAGTGTAAAGGTAAATTGGTATCTCGTATAGGCCGCGAGGCCCATGACGTCATTCACAATTCATTTACATTTATTTACATTTTAATTATTTTTAAAGTCACCTTTTTTTTTTTTTTATTATTATTTATTTATTATATTTATTATTAAGCCCCCCGCGATTATTTGCAATTATTTAAATCATCCGATTCGGCTATAATTTGTGTCTAGCGCGAGCCTACGGGCCGAAAGGTTAAATAAACGACGAGAATTACAATACAATACAAAAAACTTTATTGTACACCAGAAATACAAAAGATAAATTACTATAAATATACACATGTACAATGGGTGGCCTTACCGCTAAAAGCGATGTCTTCCAGACAATCTTTGGATGGACATGACTCGGAAGAAGAATTAGTTCGTTTTATCGAAATAATGCTTCAAAATTTTGAACCGTCTTAATTTTCAATATGACAACTGCATGGTTAGTGCAGCGGTTAACCGATTGGCTTCCTGTGCTAGGTGTCGTGGGTTCGATTTTGGCTCGAATCAAATATTTGTATGACCTACAGGTAATTAGTTCGGGTGTGGGTGTGTGTGCAATTGTGCATATGACATGTATGTTTGTAAACTGTACCCTCGATACAGGAGAAATCGTAGAAGGGCAACGTTTTTTTAAAAAGAAAAAGAAAAGACAGATAGTTATCCAAACAATCTTAAACAATTAGAGAGTGGTTTATAGTTATGCATATTAAAGACACAAATATAGATTTATGTAATATATAATTTATGTCTGTAAACTCTGTCCGCGATCCAGGAGAAATTGAGCACTATCCCCTGCAATTTTTTAAAGAAACCAAAAAATTGTCTTTCTAAATAGAGATTAAATATGAAGATTATACCATCTTCAGGGCTAAAAAGGCCGCTTTAGATGAATCACAATATGATTCATATTACGAATGTCAAAATATCTACTTAATTGACGACTCTTATTGTCATCCGCATAAGGTTCATATTCAGTAATCACCTGTTTGACAGTTACTATGCAGATCATTAGATGAATTGCTCAATGTGGCCTTTTTAGGCCCCCAGGACGGATTTATCAGTAGAAATTGAAGTGTAATTCCAAAGTCCGCTAGTACAGGTATTTATATCTTCGCCAAGTAGTACTAAAATGTACTGGCACCGTGTTTCATTCATAATGTTCCACTTACCCAGAGTAGCAATCTTGGCAAGAAATGGATAAAAAGTCTAAAAACAGAAAATTAACAGAAATGCAGCTTGGCATTACACTCGGTTACAATTTAATTAAAGATGAATTTTCGTTCCAGATTTTTGGAAATAAAATTTGTTTCAAAACAAAGAGAGTATCCATTTGTTAAAGGACATTGCTACGGTTGGCCCTGTCGTCTACAAAGATGAACAATATACTACAATTACAAGAGTATTTTATTAGTACTTATTATTAATTTCATTTTATGCGGACAGTACTTGAATCATTTTTCATTTTAAAAAGTAATCAACTCAATAATGACGTTATCGGAAATGATAGTATCGTCCATATTGTTTTTGTTTGCCAATAGCGTAGTACAATTAAGCTACAATTAAGTCAATGAAACAAAATTCGACTAAATAAAAATAAGCTATTGTTTTTTTTAATTTCAAAATTATTTTGATCGTTTATACAACATAAAAACAACATGAACATAACCCAAACATTTTATAAGTAGGTATACCGAGATAAACATACGTCTTTTTCATGGACAGACAAAGGCACTAATCTATACTGCCAAGACTTGTTTTGTATTTTCTTTCGTTAATTTAATTTCATTAAATTATTTGTTTTTGTCAACATAAATACACAAATATTCCGTTTATTATATTTTTAATAGTAGGTTTTACGGCTTCCTCAGTGCGTCTCATTCGACCTGCGCGCGCATTCTTCCACCTGCGCGCGCATACTTCATCCTGCGCGCGCATAGCTAACTCATCCAATCACAAACGAAGAAATACGCAAAATAGGTTTTTTTTTTTTTTTTTTATGAATGGCAACTGTAGCCATAGCCATTTTGCCAAGAAACAAAATAGGATTTTAACTGTATTTATTTTTTCCTCGCAAGTGTGTTGAAAAACGTCGTATGAAATGCGTGAGCATTGGTCATTACATTCTTGGCTCCATTACGCTCCATCCCTTGCTTTCGGTTCGGGCTGCAATCCAGCCTCGAGTAGGTACCCCTATAATGACTAACTTAGCTCAATTGTATTTTATTGTACTATTGTATGGAGATGTTTGTTCCGGGTCTGGCTGGGTGTGCATGTGAGATATATACCTATCTTAGTAAACTGTACCCAAGATACAGGACGACTAGAAGGAAGCAACGTTTTAAAAAAATACTCCATACACTCCATAAATACTCTATACATTTGAAATGCATCGACTGAAATCTTCGTTGTAGTGTAGTTGACATGACACAACTTTTGAAAGAAAGCAAAACATAACCTCAAAATAATTTCAATTTTTATGAATAAAAATATATTCAGCACTGTCCGTGTTTTAAAATTGCTTGAAACATATTGTTTTCATCGAGTTGTACATAGTAAGCATAATCTTTGTTTTGTAGACTCCAGGGCTAATCATGTATGGTGCTTTAGCAATGTCCTTTTTAATATTTATTGATGACACTGTTGGCGCAGTGGCTGTGTGCTAAGCTTTCTACGCTACGTGCCGCGGGTTTGATCCCCGCACGGAGCAATTATTTGTAAGATCTATAGATAGTAGTTTCGGATTTGGGTGTGTGTGCATGTGACATAATTATACCGACACAGGAGAAATCCAAGAATGGGGAAAATTTTATTAAAAAAAATGTAGGAGTAACTTTTAATATCACTAGATTTATATTTAAATTGAATTGTTTTTATTATTGCTATATGGAATCTTTGTACATGTAATACCATAATTAAAATTTTATGTACTGTTTTGTAACACAATGCAAATTGATAAGAATGAATAAATAAAGGCCCATCCACACTCGATACTTACAGCAGAATCGTATGTTTTCGCGTTCGTTATTTAATTTTTGTAAGCAAAACGCGGCCAACGAACGCGAAAACGCGCCATTCTGCTGCTAAAAGTATCAAGTGTGAATGAACGCTAAAATAAACTGCACCAACCGTGTCTTCTTAGGATCTTTACGTAGACGCAAACCAGGAACACAAATACGCGAAAATTCCCACCCTTTATCTAATACGCAAACAAGCCAATGTAAAATAGCACATTCAGCACTTGATAAGCCTAGATCGAATGGCGTTTCTGTGATTGAATCAGCCGATCGCTATACCATTCCCTGTAAATAGCATACCCAACACTGTTTCAATATGTTTCAGTGGAATCGAAAGCTCCAGTATGTCTGAGAAACAGATTGGAATCACAATAATATTAGGAGTTAGGTACTATTATGTACATACCTGGGTTTTGGAGAGCCAGTCGTTTTTAGGTTAGGTTTTGCGATCGAATAATTTGTTTTGTTAAGTTCTAATGGAAGAAATAGTGATAGCCTAGCGGATGAACGCTTGCCTTCCATGCAGGAGGGTCTGAGTTCAAAATCGGCCCGCACTTTTGACTGTTAGAATTTATGTGCGGATCGCAATTTGATTGTCACTTGCGTTAATAGTGAAGGAAAACATCGTGAGGAAACCTGCACACCTGAGAGGGCCTTATAAAGTCCTCGATGGTGTGTGTAGTCCGCCAACCCGCACCAGGCCAGCGTGGTGGACTAAGGTCTAACCCTTCTCATTCTGAGAGAAAACCCATGCCCAGCATGGACAGTAAAGAGCCAGATTTATTTTTATTATAATATCTAATGGACGTATTCAAATCAAAACTCCCATCAGGCCAGCGGCAGTGTGGTGGACTAAGGTCTAACCCTTCTCATTCTGAGTAGCGGCCCTTGCCCAGCAGTGGGACAGTAAAGAGCTAGATTTATTGATAAAAGTTCTAATGGAGTTATAATAGAAAGCAAGGTATTTTTCTTTTTTTACACTGTACATACTTAAACGTGCGACGTCGTCCGACATCGCTTGCGACACGTGCGAGACATTTGTTTTCTAGTGAATACGAAGCTCAAATTTTCAAGACAGTAGGTACGCGGCCTTTTGGCACAATAAATCATTTTTAAAACGCTTATATTAGCTTCACTTGTAACTATGTAAAAAAAACTTGGAAGTTAAATTTGACACACTTCCCGGTTTCCGATTGAGCTGAAATTTTGTATACACGTTTAGTTTGGATGACAAAAGCGTTTTATTTAGTTTTTTTTTTAAACTATAATATTCTTTTTATTTTATGTTTACTTTGGTTTTTTTTTTTTTTTTTTTTTTGTGCTTATAAACTCTTTTTCTTTCTTTCTTTCTTTACGGATGTAATGAAGTCTTCCCTATCACTTGTGGCTATTTATCGGGACAATATAATAATATTTCAATGATGACCACACTGTGCCATATTTCTTACGTGATCATATTATCTCTATTACCCAAGTACTAGTGCTCAATAATTATGTGCTGTTTTCGGTTATCATATTTCCGAACTGTACTGAATAATCTATGGAATTCGTAATATTACGGCGCAGCCCATTGAGATATTGGATGCTTGTTAGCAAATGTTTGGCATGGAATATGATCTAAGGTGCAATTCGCTAGTTCTGCTCCTTGTAATGCCTTTCTAATGAGATGCCTTCAAAGGAAGCAGAAATGATAGATTTAGCTGTTATCAATGACAAAGCATATTATGAATGTTTTAACATTGCGTATACGGTTACCAGTCAACACAGTAGTTCGTCCGACTCGTCTTACAATAACAGTCAAAATCCCCCGACTTTAACTAGAAAAAGAGCTGTAACTTTTGAACGGCTGAACAGATTTTCATGAAACATAGCTAAGATGATACCCAGTTAAACTAGCTTTCGATTAAAAAAACTGCATTGAAATAGGTCTTTCCATTTTGGAGTTACGATGCCACAGACAGATTCATAGATACGCAGATACACCCCTCTTTTTTGTCGGGGTTAAAAATTTGTCTAACTAAAATAATTATAATAATTACAGTCCACTTTCATTTACGACACCAGTAATCCCTAAATTATCATTGGAGAAAGCGGTTAGATATAATAATTATTTGTTTGTTTACAAAATAGCCCAAAAATTAAATTGTATTTAGTTCCATTGTTGCAATTTAGCTAAAAACTCTTTTTATAGACTTGAGGGTCCAATTAGCGTGACAAATATTTATATGGCCTGCGAGTTTAATTTAATTATGTTTATACCTACCTACATAATCTGTCCATCCTAAGGTTGTCTGGTAGAAATCGCCACGTGCGATAAGACCGCCCTTTGTACATTTCTTTTTCTAATTACTGTATCTTTTCTTCTATTACTGGTGTGCAATAAAGTGTATTGTATTGTACATTTGCAGTTTCATACACTATTTTATCTACATCATCATCAACATCATCATCATCATAATAATCATGCAATAGGTACTTAATTAACACATTATTATTGTACATTTATAAACAAAAATGGCGCTGATACTCAGCAGTGTTAACGCGCATGCGCTCTAGCGCGCCGCGCATGCGCCCTAGCCGCGCATCCATAGATAATGTACGGCAGCTATAAAAGTTGAATTAAAAGCTCCTGGATGGAACCGAAGTGTACTATAATAGAAAAACAGTTATTTTATAGCATTGTTTTATTAGGAAAACTGTATCATAATAAAACTTTTTAATTTTATTATAGTTGCATGTGTCATTTTGAATTACTTGTTGTTGTTTAATTAATAAGTACCTATTATTATTATTTTTCTATTAATTTTTTATTTATTTATGTATGATTTTATTTACCTCCGTCCGTGTCTCACTGCAGGGTGCCAACTGAACACCAGCGCTGGGTGTTCCACACCCAGCAAATGCTGAGCTGGCAACCCTTTCGATATGGGCGTGCTCGTCGGTGCAGTAAAATCAACTTTATTATATTATTTATCCGTGTTTGTTTGTTATTATTTCTTATTATTATTTTGTTTCTTTCTGATATCTGTGTTTAAATTTTATTTTATTTCTGTACTGACGATGTGTCATTTATCGAATAAATAATTTCTATTCTATTCTATTCTATTCATAAAGCCTGACATTCGGGTATTATTTTTGAATTCATAATTAGAACTTTACGATATGAGAGTAGATAGGTACGATCTGGTACTCAAAGGGTTTTAAAAAAGAACAAGCACACTGTTTTACACCATCAGTGATCGCCGAACAGTTCAAATCTTGTTCCACAAAACTTGTATCAAAGACCAAACTCGTTGAAAGCGGAGCGGCTTGAACAAGAGCGATTGACACTCAACTTGACGCGACAGGTCAAGTGCACTCCATGGTTCTCTTTAACACCAAGATCCGGTTACAAAACAACAAACGATAGAGCAACGAATAAAATATGTCGGGAAATAAGAAAAAAAAATTGCCATCTATTCACATCGATGTCAATTCAGAACAAAGTCGACGATCGAAAGTTGTTCCAAGCGACATTTTTTTTTGTATTTTTATTTTTTTATAGTTGTTTTTCGAAAAGCAATTAACGAAAATTAAAAAAGAAAATAAACTAAATAACAATGTCGAAATGGAGTTGTCTGGTACGTTTCTGAATGGCATAAAAGACTACCATGATGATAATATTTTCATAGTTCACATCACAATGCTTCGAAGTAGTGCTGCATAGAAAAACCGTCACCATAGCTTTATTGTCCTCCACTTGCATTGTTTTAATATAACGTTGATTACACTGGACTGGAGAGATTGACAGTCTACATATTTACAATCTACAGTAAGCTATCAGAATGTTTTGAATTCAAGGAACCTTTTATAATTATTCACGTGCTTATACTGAGTCAACATTGCAACCGATTTACAATTTTATTTTATTTTTTATAAGTAAATAAAGAAAGAAAGTAAGAAAGAAAGAAAGAAAGAAAGAAAGAAATTTATTTCGGACTCGCACAGGAAATTACATACAGAGAGAAAACATTATAACAATAATAACAAAAACTAAATAAAAATCCTGCATGTGGCCAAAAATATATCAAAACAATACAATATATCAAAATAACAAATATATCACGGCACACTGTTGAATTCTTTCGCTTTTTCACTTTTTATACATAATAATTATGTCACATGCATAATCATTTGAGATAATTAAAAATCAATAGACTCTAAGTTGCAGTTCTGGGTTGCAGCTGAAAACCAGCGTTGGGTAATCAGTATTACCGTAGATACTGACACCCAACATTATGCTGAGCTGCTGGCCCCTTTGGCACTAAACTACAGATTTTTTTTTATTATCTTTGTTTTTAGCATGTATGTGCCAATAAACTATGTTTCTTTCTTTTTTCTTTCTTTCTATACAAAAAAACCCATTGCTTTGCCCCTGCGTATCCCAAGCCACCATGATATTAATCAGCCGTTATAAAATCCTTGTATTTTCCTGTGATCTAAGTTTATTTACAGCCATAAAGTTAGAACAGCGGTTTGCCCCGACATTTGCTTAGACTATTTGTGGAATCCGTAAACAGACACACAGAGAAAGCCACAGTATGTATACGCAGTTTAAATTAAAATAACTGCGGTTAAGTGGATGTGATTTAATGTTGCATAGTTATATTATTGTAACCTAGGTGAATATACCTAGTACCGGCTGTACATAAGTTATAAATAGTAACACCATATATGTGTCAATAAGTATTAAGACTAATAGAAGACTTTATAAAAAAATTGTAAATAAATACAGGCAAAATATAAAGCAGTTGCCTGTCGTGTGGTCTTGGTGGTGATTTTTATAGATTTAAAAACAGTCCGAAAAACAGAATTTGCCTGTTATTAAATAAAAAATACAGTTTAATTGTTTAAAGACAGTCAAAAATGTAACATATTCCTGTTGTCTCAAAACATTTGGTAAATCTGATAGTGATTTTGTAAAAACAGTTATAAATGTAACACTTACTGACTTACCTGATATTTTTTAGAGTAATAGAAGACTTAATAGTGATTTTGTGCAGACAGAAAAAAGAAAGATCGGCCAGTCATTTCTTAAAATTAAAGATAAAAAATAACACACTACAAAAAGAGACAAATGAAAAAATTGGTACCTATGCCTAGCATCCCCATTCCGAAAGGGTAGCCAGCTCAGCATTTGCTCGGCGCGGAGAGCCCAACGCTAGAGAGGAAAAAGAAAATAATATATTAAACAGTTAGATATGTGTTCTAACATAAACATACTCAATAAATAGTGAAGTATAAGCCAAGATGTGCTAAGATTCTTACATAGAACTATTAGCATCTAAATTTCTTGCATCTTCTCATACAATCGCCTTGTGACTACCACAAACCTAACCAATGAGGTCAGTAAAGTAGCTAAGTCGTTTTTACTGACATTCGCGCCATAAATACCTTTCGTTAATCACCTCTCATTCAGCTTCTTGACATAAGGATGTGATATGCATGTACGTAATACGTATAATTCTATTATTATTGTCCTGTGCCTGTCACAGCAGCAGCCATCACAGTCTCCATTGCAGGAAATATAATGTACCTCTCCTACATAGGACATTGTCTGTAATCACCATATGAGGCAAGCGATTTTAGTGACCATAAGCCCTCTCGCACCGGTGACACTCCTGCCCATCACCAGTTTAAATAGCATGGTTAATAACCATGCTATTTCAACTCTAACTAACTATTTAGGCTCTGTCGACCGCTATGGCGGTCGACAGAGCCTCGTCAGTTAGCGACCGAGTGCATCATAAACAGGTGAGGTTGTCGTTTGGGGGCCATGAATGGTGCGCACCTCTCCCTTACACTCCTTTTCTTTGGTTTAATTATAACTAATGGAAGACTTGATGGTGATTTTGTATAAAAACAGCCAAACATGTAACATTTTTGTCTGTCGTCTTAAAACTTTTGGAAGGCTTGATTGTGATTTTGTAAAGACTGACAAAGATGTTACATTTTGCCTGTCGTCTTAAAACAAATGGAAGACGTTATTGTGATGTTGTAAAGACTGTCAAAGATGTTACATTTTGCCTGTCGTCTTAAAACAAATGGAACACTTTATTGTGATTTTGTAAAGACTGTCAAAGATGTTACATTTTGTCTGTCGTCTTAAAACAAATGGAAGACTTTATTGTGATTTTGTAAAGACTGTCAAAGATGTTACATTTTGTCTGTCGTCTTAAAAGAAATGGAAGACTTTATTGTGATTTTGTAAAGACTGTCAAAGATGTTACATTTTGCCTGTCGTCTTAAAACAAATGGAACACTTTATTGTGATTTTGTAAAGACTGTCAAAGATGTTACATTTTGACTGTCGTCTTAAAACAAATGGAAGACGTTATTGTGATTTTGTAAAGACTGTCAAAGATGTTACATTTTGCCTGTCGTCTTAAAACAAATGGAACACTTTATTGTGATTTTGTAAAGACTGTCAAAGATGTTACATTTTGTCTGTCGTCTTAAAACAAATGGAAGACTTTATTGTGATTTTGTAAAGACTGTCAAAGATGTTACATTTTGCCTGTCGTCTTAAAACAAATGGAACACTTTATTGTGATTTTGTAAAGACTGTCAAAGATGTTACATTTTGTCTGTCGTCTTAAAAGAAATGGAAGACTTTATTGTGATTTTGTAAAGACTGTCAAATATGTTATACATTTTGCCTGTCGTCTTAAAACAAATGGGAGACTTTATTGTGATTTTGTAAAGACTGTCAAAGATGTTACATTTTGCCTTTCGTCTTAAAACAAATGGAAGACTTTATTGTGATTTTGTAAAGACTGTCAAAGATGTTACATTTTGTCTGTCGTCTTAAAACAAATGGAAGACTTTATTGTGATTTTGTAAAGACTGTCAAAGATGTTACATTTTGCCTGTCGTCTTAAAACAAATGGAAGACTTCATTGTGATTTTGTAAAGACTGTCAAAGATGTTACATTTTGTCTGTCGTCTTAAAACAAATGGAAGACTTTATTGTGATTTTGTAAAGACTGTCAAAGATGTTACATTTTGCCTGTCGTCTTAAAACAAATGGAAGACTTCATTGTGATTTTGTAAAGACTGTCAAAGATGTTACATTTTGCCTGTCGTCTTAAAACAAATGGAACACTTAATTGTGATTTTGTAAAGACTGTCAAAGATGTAACATTTTTGTCTGTCGTCTTAAAACTTTTGGAAGGCTTGATTGTGATTTTGTAAAGACTGACAAAGATTTTACATTTTGCCTGTCGTCTTAAAAGAAATGGAAGACTTTATTGTGATTTTGTAAAGACTGTCAAAGATGTTATACATTTTGCCTGTCGTCTTAAAACAAATGGAACACTTTATTGTGATTTTGTAAAGACTGTCAAAGATGTTACATTTTGTCTGTCGTCTTAAAACAAATGGAAGACTTTATTGTGATTTTGTTGTTTTGACTGCTAAGAAAAGGAACATTTACTGATTTTTTCCTTTTTGGGCTGCTAACTCCAAATTTCATAGGAATTAGTATGAAAACCAGGACCAAGGTGCTTACTATGCCTGTCCGTGGTACGGAGGGGTCTCCATGTGTGAAGAACGGTCAAGCTTTAACATCAGTTGTGATATTTGGAACCGTGCACCTAGAGTCTCGACATTTCATAAGTGCCTGTATTTGGTTTACATGAAATAAAGATCTATTCTATTCTATTCTATACTGGTAAATCCTAAAACTATTCTGAAATTGGTAAATAAATCGGTATCGCTTACGATGGAATAGAGTGTATCTTTATTTCATGTAAACTACATTCAGGCACTTATGAAATGTCGAGATTCTAGGTGCGCGGTTGAATCTGAATTCGATAGATATTGAATACAATATTTGTTTTGCAGGTCATTCAGTGCAAATTATTGGATTTCTCATAACTCAAGTTCTGAAAGGCATTGTTTACCTCAAAACCGAGCAGGCATGCTTCCACTAATTTTAAATTTTTATCGTATAACTGTTACCTAATAAAATGATTGCACAATAATGTGTATTTTTGCTCTTGGTAAATTTGTAATGAGAACTATAAGTAGGCCGTATAAGTTAGTCCTCGCCTGCGATGTTGTGAGGGCCCGGGGGATTGTGACAGCGGGATCATGGACTGAATTATCCGACCGGACTTTGTGTAATCCTTGGTCTAAAAAGTATCAAATTCATACTTCCTCGCTGCGTTCAGTCGCCAAAATATACGCGAATGTTGGAAGTCCATTCATCTCCCTTTTTCCATATATATCTTCCATCCCAAACAAATGCTGCTGAATATGAATGTTTTACACCGTGCTACGCCTTCTGACGTCCACCGGAGTTGGATCGGTTTATCCTCAGAACAATGACTGAAGGGTTTATCAGACTTTTATTTATTTTATTTGAAGGCGGACTTAATGCCATAGGCATTTAGTCACTCACTTCACTTCACTTTTCGAGCATCTGACGCCCGTCAAGCGGCACTGACTTTTTAAAGTACACTCCGATACAAAATTCTGTATATTTTTTTTTTTTTTTAATAACTAATTAGGTTTTATCTAGGCTTATAATAAATATGGCGGTTGGCAGTACTCATTCTGGGCTATCCAGTTATGTAAGGCATTATTTTTTCATATGAGTAAGTCGCAAATGGCCTTCACATTTGCGACTTCTC
Organism: Allophyes oxyacanthae; assembly: GCA_932294325.1. NCBI lineage: Eukaryota > Metazoa > Arthropoda > Insecta > Lepidoptera > Noctuidae > Allophyes > Allophyes oxyacanthae. Next base: position 1,447,944 of record OW028609.1, read on the forward strand.
TACATACATACATAGTATAAAATGAAGTCACTTACCGCGTCTGTCTGTCTTTCTGTCTGTCTGTTTGTCTGTATATCCGCATCAGTTAGATATTTTTTTACGAATAGTTTATATGTATAATATAATTAGGATAGTAGAGAAATTGCACCCATGCGAAGCCAGGGACGGGTCGCCAGTTCTTGTATAAAAAAAGTTGTTGTTATCATGTAAGTTCTAAAATCGATTGCCGACTAGAATTTTGGAGCTTCCAAACATCATTCAGAAATAAGCCACGGATCTATGAAGCTGTTTCAAATCACAGACAGGAATAAAGTGACGGTCTGTTGTTTTCGAGATTTATGTGTTTGGGTACAATGCAAGGGAAATGAAGGCACGAAGGCTCCTATTATACCTACCATTCGTATAGGTATTATCTTGATCGTGGCGAAGTGGTTTCGCCCCGAATTCTTGGAAGTTTTTGCTATGTCTTACGTAAGCAATGCAACAGACTCAACAATGATTCTACTTAGTTGCAACTAGTCGATGACGTCACGATTATAGGTTTTATTGCGTAAGACTAGTACAGGCTACGAGCTCATAAAGCAGTTCAGAAATTGAACTACTCAGACATTTCCAGTATGAGCTGACCTCGCACTGTTTAGGCTTTTCGTACAATGAAAGGTCAGCTTATATTGGAAAAAGTAAGCCGCCAGTAGTAGTGGAACTATGACAAAGCATAGTACAGTATTTTGGAGATTGGCAGTGGCACCAACTTCAGAAGCTGTTAAGTTTTTTAAGAAAAATATTTTATACTCTTTAGTTTTTTGAAGTCGGTTTTTCCTTTTTTTTAAGTTTATTTTATTAATGACCAGATTTTTTTTCAGAACGTTCTGTTCTGCATTCTACACTTTTTTATCATAGGACCAACTCTTATTAGGAGTAAAAAATAAAAACAGTTGTTCCTTAAGGAACGTGGATACATAACTGATGTCATAGGTTAATGTATGGAGTAATCGATTTTTTATCACGATTTCAGAGTTGGTCCAATATTAAAAGTTGTGTGCAATGATGAGTAGAGTAGGTACGCCCTTAAAATTATTCTGCTACCTAATAACAAAATTGTTTAAATGTCTGTTATTCATATTCTAATTATTTATTTACGTTCCACAATGTAGGTACAAGAGATTAAATAGTACAATCATGAACCCTATAGGGATGATAGGGAACATCAAAATGTACTAAAGTTAAATATATTTTTTACAATTAAATTAATAGGAAAATTAACATTAGAAAGAAAGAAACAAAAGAGATTTATTTCGGACTCGCACAGAAAATTAAAAAAAACATACAGAGTGGAAAAAAAAACACGTGGCAAAAAAGTTAAATTAGGTAAGTGGGTACATATTTTATTTTATTATTATGGTGACAAACCATCAAAGAATAAACAATGTATCTTAAAATTCCTACACTATAGGTACAGAATTGAAGAAATCTGAACTGAATATCAATAAAACAATACATTATGCATGCTACACCGAATATACTTCGTCATAACCTACCATCGTAAGTGAAATAAAATTCCGATCACATAAACATTAGGCCAGTCAATACATCGATGTCTATAGATACGCTCTGTCATACAAAGGGAAGCTAAAAAAATGAGACGTATTTTTTGAACACGTCAAATTCTAAATTCAACAATATTCGAATTATATTTAAATAGAACAGCGATACATGCACTAATGGAATAGCTACTGTTATTATATATTTTTTATTCAATACACAAATAAATAATTATGTTTGTAAACGGCATTTGACTGGTGATCAACTACTCCATTTTTCTGAAAATGGAGTACCTGACACGTCTCACTTTTTGAGTTCACTAAGCATATCTATAGACATCGATGAGTCAATATAAGAATTTATGAATTTTCACGATAATCGTGGAGAATCTTCTATGGAGTGAAATAAAAAGATACGTCAGCCGTTACATAACGGGAGGCCTTTTAGTTTATTTATTTATCAAATAGTACAGCCACATCATATACTTTACAAATTAAGCCATGAAAATATTATGATTTACTAGCGACCCGCGGGCCTACCGTAACTAAACTGGTAATGGACATCGACACTGGTATTTAATTTCAATACGACCGTGAGAGACTAAACTTCGAGCTACCTTGTAAAAAAAATACCGATCATGAAGTTGGGAGTTCGAAGTTTGGTCTCTCACGATTGTATTGAAATTGATTACCAGAATCTGACGTTCATTACCTTTTAGTTACGCGGTATACCAGCCGCTATTTTATTATCCTTACATTAAATATTAATAATAATAATATTTCTTTCTTTCAGACGCGGAAAGCGACTTTAGTTTAGATATGTAGAGATGAGAAGAGATAGAGGTTAGGTCTGATGCATATTACAAATTAGGCGTACATAATGTATACATATACATAATACGTGCTATTTATACAGGACGACATTCTCCACAAAAGTCATACTGAAGAAACTTGTTGTCCAGAAATAGATTTTTATTCCAAAAACTAGAACTTAATTTTACACAAGCGAAATTTTCAACACATATCTTTAATAAATTTTGTTCTTTAAAATTAGTAAAAATATGTTTAAAATTAAACATGTCTCCTTATCGACCGTTACAGAGTACGGTCGTGATCAATATTGCTATATTGCGATCAAGCGGATGGCTGGAAAATTAAAAGCCTGTAGGTTCATGTAAAAATTTCACGGAAATACCACAATAAGATCATAACATGTTTAACATGAGAACGATCACGTATTGTCCATATGTTTGTACACAAAACGTGTAATTTGTTGAGCTTTTGCTTATGATTTTTAACCTGCGACAAAAAAGTTTGTAGTGTGTATCTGTGTAACTGTCTGTGGCATCGTAGCTCCAAAACGGGTGGACCGATTTCAATGCAGTTTTTTTTAATTGACATCTAGTTTATTCGTGTATCATTTTAGCTATGTTTCATGAAAAATTGTTCAGCCGTTCGAAAGTTACAACTCTTTTTCTAGTTGGAGTCGAGGGTTTTTGACAGTTAAGTTATATCTACATATATATTAATACGTGAAGAGAAAACTTTGTATATCTTTTTAAGCATATTGCGCGCACGGAGGACTCTAATATTTGGCATAGTTAAAGTTTAAATGGAGAAGGAGTGCATTACGGTCGAATTTCGACCATTGGGTGATCACTAGTTATTAAAATACAGTCATAGAATCGTCCAGACGAGCGGTTTCCAGTATCCACTAAAAAGTTATGTCTACCTTTTCCTTAGAAGCCTATGCCCACCATAGTCAAAACTGTCACTAAGCAGAGAAGTCTTACGAAAACAAATCGATTAAGCGTCGCCTCCACAGCATGCACTTGAGAAATTAGCATCGCATTGACGACAGACAATTTAACCTATTCGACGAGTTGTTCTAAGTGTACGCAACCTAATAAATGGTTTTCATTGAAATAGTAAAAGTAGTAATAAAGTCAACAATGTCAACAATAAAAGCAACAATGTCAACAATAAAAGCAAAAGCAATAATAATGTCCGTTCAAGTTGCAAATATGAATTTAGCTTATAAACGGTGGTATTATCTTTTCCGACATGTTAAATTATTAGTTTACTAATGACATGTCTGCGACAGCACTGTCTTAGTTTATACTCTTATTGATTGCTTGAAAATGGTGTAATTTAAGTTTGTTCTAGAAAATAGGCTCTCGCTAACATTAAATGTTAGAATTTTAAATGCGACTTGAAGCATTTTTTCTTATTGAAGAGAGTTTCTGTACAAAAGCGTTAACTCTAAGAATTTTGTGAAGTTGTTGTACTCTTATGAACAACTTTTACTATTGGAAGAAACCAGAAATCACGAAAAAAAATCTGCTGTTCCATACATTTAGCGGGGAATATTGGAAAAACTTTTATGGAATAGCTGATTTTTTATTCGCGATTTTAGGTTTGTTCCCATAGTAAGTTGTTGTTGAGTTCTATTCTTGTTTTTAATTCACATTAAATTATATTATTCTCGCAGCTCTTAGCACAACATTGTACTAATCAAGATTGTAATCTATTATTTAAAAAGAGTTTCCATAGAACCTACTATTTGGAACCGCGCACCTAGAGCCTCGACATTTCATTAGTACCTGTATTTGGTTTACAGGAAATAAATATCTATTCTATACTAAGTATGTCAACGCCAAACATCGTGTGCAGTCTGTGCAGTATAGTATAATAAAGTTATATACAGGCTGCTCAACCGACGGTTAAAGTTACAACAATGACTTGTTTGCTGTATGGTCAAATAATAGATTACCCGATCGTTCGTGGGGTGCCGCAAGAAGCCAAGATATCCAATGAATTGGCAAATGAGCAGCAGCTTGTCTTCTATTCGTTTCTGTACCATTCATCCGATTACGGTAAAACTTTGGTGAGTTGTTGTGCGCAAGCCTAGAGCAAGACCGAGTAGGACGCTGATAAAATAAAAGGCATTCCGAGCACAGCTAGTAGCTAATAAAAATCTTGTTAATGGTTTGATTTTATCAGCTTTAATTGTGTTATGAGAAATTATTCTGTCAAGAAGTCTCATTAGAATAAAAACGGATGTTTGCTTAGTGGTCCTTGGAGCTATACATGTACTGAGGTGTAGATCAAAGGACCAGTTTTTTGACAACCTTAGCAATAAGCTCGATTAAACTGAAATGAATTTCAAGACAGTCGTCTTATTATTATGTTTTTGCTAAGTTGATGAAGGTATACTAGGTGAAATAAAAATGGCTTGCCATATTTTGGGAGGTAATCAGGTCTATAAATCTCGACAACTTTCCCCAAGGAACTTAGGTCGAAATATAAAAACGAAAGTTCAACTTCTCACACAAATGTGAGTCACGTGACCAGTTAATTTGTATGAAAAATACAATTTCTATTTTGAGATTTCGACCTATGTTCTTGAGGAGGAAAGTTGTACAGTTTCATGGACTTGATTACCTCTTCAAATATGGCTGGTAATTTTTATTTAACTCTGATAATATGATTAAAGTTTTGTGAAGATATAGGGGGTAGTATTGTCTAATCCTTATTTTATATATATTGTGTAGAAAGCATGCTATAGGGTAAAATGTTTAAGGACTCACTATAAATTAAATACCTGCAATACACTCTAAGCAATTAAATATGTCTATTCAAAAGATACAGAAGCAATGACTCCAGCTTTAGTTTCTAAAGGATTTAAAGTAACGTAAAGAGAATTCTAAATTCACCATTGTCTCAGCTTAAGTTCAAATTCAAACCAATCTCTGTCATATCACCACGGAGCACTCTTCGAATACTTTGTCACACTTTGCAATTGGCTGGATGAAAGTTATAGCAAAGTGAAGTGGGCAGTTTTTTATTTTTGGTTGGTTTTTTTCACAGAACACAGAAAAGAGGTTTTTTTAGTCGCTTGTATATTGAATAATTAAAAGTAGGTATAAGTATACCTATATAAGGTATTGAAAAATTAAAAGTGTATGGATTAATTTTATAGAAAACAGCAGTATTTGACACAAAACCCCTAACAGTCTTATGACATTATTTTGTACTCAGGTATACATAGTTCTTTATTCAATAAAAATTTACCTACATTGTGTATGAAATAAAAAAAAAACATCAAACATCAACATTCAACAATGCAAATTCACTTTTTTGTATGTGCATAACAAAAATTGGTATCAGAAATATTCTTTCTACATAAAACAGAAAAATTAACGACAGTAATAACGTTGTCAATCAAAAACCGAAGTAGCCTTTAATTAAGTTTGACAGGCCAACACTCGAATTGACACAATAATAACACAATTTTTTGTGGTTAAAAGAAAAATGTTATGGCCTATTAGAACTAGTTGAACGTTGAGGTGTTGTTGTCGTTTGTTTTATAAAGTGGTTGGGACACACCCTGTATGTAACAACGCTGTCAGTTGAGGTTTTAAAATTATTGATTCTTTTTAATCCGAAAAGGAATACGTCTTTATAAATTGGAGCAATCGTTTATAAACGTTTCGCAATGGAGATCACTCATGAGTATATTACAGAAAAGACAGTTTTTAGATTGGACTGCGTCTTTGGTTTTGCAGTCGCTTCGCGGCCGCTAAGCGTGAGGCCTTGAGTTCCGTTCTCAGGTGACGTTTTCTGTTAGCAAATTTTCAGTGGCAACCGTTTGGAAATGTGCGTGGATGGTGGTAATAGGGTCGCCCACAATTACAAGAGACTTAATATCGGCATCAGCAAAATGTAGATGTACGTCATCAGACACACAATTCTCTATAACCATTCAAATAATAAAAGCGTGTTATTATAAATTAAATTTATATTTGCTTCTTAAAAATCACTCATGAAGGCCAAACTGTCCACGCTCCTAAAATTGGCAGATGTCACGGCCTAAACTGCTATGCTAATCCTGTCACAAGACATCTCCAAGATTAATATGACGAAACATTAAGGCCGGGTCTATACGAGTCCATGGCAAGTGTCCAACACATTATGTTGATTTTATAGGGTGCTCCCGAGTATCTGTGATTGCGCCTTATTTGGACCAATGACAGGATTAATGACCGAAAAATAAAGTGAATGAATCTAGATCGAATGCGGCAAATTTTTATTATGAATTGGCTGTAATTTTATAGTCCAGCAAATTGAGTATGACATTGCCAATTTTTGAGATAAGTATTGTTTTTTCTCTACGTCTAGTTCGATGCCGTTATCTGATTCACAGATATTACGCTTTATAATAATATAGTTAGATAAATTACCTACTACAGAATACTATTTTCGCTCAGCTATAGGCCGACCGCTGTAAGTGTGACTCTCCCTATGGTTTGCGAGACGCGGGGCGGTGAGTCTGCACGGATATAGGTACACGGTAGGTATATACTGTGATAAATAAAATACTATAGTATACATTATATTGCTGTCCTTAATGGAAAGCCATCGGGAGAGTTGCACTTACGACAATTCAGTTATAGGTACTATCTACTATGATTGAATTTCGCAACGCATGTTATGTATTCTGCTAAACATAATATTTTATTTGTTATCCTTCATGTTGCATTACCTGAAGTAAATACTTTAGACATTTAATCATTCCACTTATAAAACCGTGCACAGCATTGCGAAAAAGGAGCGGAATACACCACGCCGACGTCCCTCGGAATGATAACTTTAATATAAATCCTTACAAGATTTCTCAACGGAACATTCCTGTCTTGCAGTCTTTGCGGTTCCTAAATACCTGATACACTTTAAGACTAAATATCAACATCGTTCTGTTCCATTTTCTAGACACACCTTGAATTTTATCGAGCAGATATTTATCGGAAAAGTTTCAGTGCAAGCCTTTCTTCCGAATTTAAGCCCCGATTACAGCGTTCCTAAAGCAACAAGTACACAAAATGGAGACAACTATGAAACTGGAAGGTGTGAGGCGAATGTGTTGGAATTGTGTCGCCGACACCAAGTTTTCCTATCTCACCGATACGGATTTAGTGCAAGAATAGAAAATGTGCTGTCTTAACTTCTACGACACACTTACAATGTGACTGTATCGCTTATGGATTCGTACTAAAAGACTTACATAAATTAATTTCCTTCAAACTGATTTATATGTTGTAACGAGAGGGCACAAAGAAAAGAACTGCCAATCACAAATTACTTGCCAAAATAGTTTTTGGTCCTGCCGTACGGACTCGGAGTGAGTCGGCCATCATTTTATCTGATGTAAATCCATCCCGGATCAAAAGTATTTTTTTTTATACAAAAATGTGCAACGCACTGGCAAGAGATAATACGATGCACCCGTTGACATAACTTTAATGATCACTGACCTGTATACAGTGACGCAATGAAAGCCATGTTCCATTTTAATTAAAGAAAGGACCACGTTTTTTTTTTATACGAAACCGATCTTGTGTCATTCACTTATACAGGATATTTTTTATATGTAGTGCGCAACATTTGCAGAGTGAGTCCGTTCCCAAATGCACCCGTAATACTAAAATTCACTCTAAAACGAAATAAAAAAATGATTTTGTATGGCTTGCGCTAATCAATTAGGCATGTTCCCCATACTAAGTCGAATTTTCGTTTTGTTTTAAAGTGTATCCAAATACTGCGGTTGTATTTTAAAGGAACAGAGACTGAATTACTCTACAAATTATGCGCACTACATAAAAAAATATCCTGTAGAATGTATGTGCCGCCAGCAATTACTCCGACTCTCGAAAAGCATCCACACAGCTGCAATCCTCAGCTCATCTTTATAACGAGATGTCCTTAATTTGGTCTTTAGGGACGTGCGCATTAAACGTCCGCTCACCCTCAAAGTCAGAATAATTTTACTTATTTCCCAGCGACAGGCGGTCTAAATAGTCTTCGTAATGCACTTGTATAACCTCGGGTGACCTCATTTTGCGGATACATGTAATAAATTTCATATGACATACTCCGGAATATATTATGTTTTATACGTCTTATTGTTTGGGTACGGGGCTACATTTCTTGTGGTGACCGAAATACGATTGATGTGTATGAAAGGGTCACTTTAAGCGACTAAATATCTACATAGTCTACACTTGGAAGTTTGTGGACAGCCAAATGTATATTTATTTTGTAAATTCACATAAAGGAGGGTATTGTCATAAATGTGCGGAACAAAGTTGTTGCTGACATCTGTTTCCACATATATGCGGACGTCCGCATCATTTTTGAGATCCGCAACCGCGTCTGTGCTCGTTAAATGCTGGGATACGATTCAATGCGAACTTTTTTTCCTGCATATTGTACGTAACATGAAACTACGAGTTTGTGGGGTTGAAAACTTTTGTTTTCTCCACATTTTTAGGTATTTGCTGTTTTATAATAATTTTCATGAAATAAGGATTGGTTTAGTACTAGATTTATTGGTCCTTTTTCTATTACGTTCTTACAATAAGCATGAAGTAAAGGAATCAACTATAAATCAAGTCAATCACATGGCAACGGAATAAAGGAAAGCCGTACAAAAAATATCATATGATGTATTTCAAACAGAGGAAGAAGAATGAAGGATGATTCTAGATCCTTACCAATCGAGACATGTCTTCAGGTGATACACATTCGAGGAAGGAAGCATCGAGGTATCGTGATATCGACGATGAAGACTAGATAGACATAGACTTAGGATATTTTCGCTTAGTAACAATAACTTCTATCTGCCAAAACTTAATTTTACAGGCAAAGAAAAAAACGTTTCATTATTTATTACATAATGTATGTAAAAGGGAAACTTTGCTGATATATTACTCGCAAAAAAACAGGAAATAAAGTTAACTGTTCTTGCCAGCTTACGCAAATGATTATTTAAAGAATATTGACGTAAAAAGCCAAATTTCAGTTAGGATTTATTGTCATTTCATCGTCCATATGAGATATTGTACATTCGCGGTAGTAATGAAGCTTTAGGATAATGATATTTTGATGGACCGTCATCGAAGTAAATATCTTTGAGAATATGGCATTAAAATAATCTGGATATTCCCATATTCCCACTCTATCTATCTCTATTCCAAGAATAGAAACGTAAGAACTTTTAATAAAATGACACGAATTGAATAGATCTTGCCGAGTCGGCTGTCACGCAGAAGTGACTTAGTGTTGTTAGCCATCAAACAGAACTTGAACAGAGATAAAGTATTTATGGTATTTTAGTAATGCAACTTTTTAAAGCTACGCTCTATGTATGGTATAGTAATGGTAGACCTATAGTAGATTCAAAAATTGCGGCGCGGCAGGGCGATGTGTGCGACGCGTATGTGTGTCAGAGTAGCCGAGCTCACCAGGTCATGTGGTCGAGTTCATGACCTTTGTGCCATTCATAATCATAGAGAAATAAATGTTTTATGCAAACGGAACATCAATTAAATTAATTAATTTAAAAAAGGAACAAAATTTTTTTTTTTTTGCTATATTATATAATTCTTTTTATCCTACAGATTCATCTCCTAAAATATTTTGCATTATTATAATAAGACCTGTTAATACATATATAAGACAAGTGAGAGGATGCCAAATTAAATATGTATATAACCAAGAATATTACGTTCTATGTATAAGGTTCTTGTATATAACAAATGGAGAAAATGCAAAAGATTAACACAATCCATTTATCACCGACTTCACTTGTCAAAAACATAAAATAAAAGTGCAAATTATGAAACGTGGAAATTAGCAACGAGTTTGCAACAGAGAAAAGTCCGACAGAATTCATTCATTAATCTCGTCTGATTATCTGAGGCCATTACGTAAGTACTAAGAAAAACTTGGACCAAGTAATTTGGCTACGTATACGAAGCGACTTATTTGTGACTACCGAGTTACTTTGGTAATCATAACAAACCACGTTGGCTGTGGTGAAAGTTGTGTTTATTTCGTAATAACCAAGTGAATTCGTTACAGTTATTGATTTAAAATACTAAGAAGCTTGGTTATAGTTAACCGAGTCACTCGATTCACAATTTATTATACCTAAATAGATTTTCTAAGTTTACTGAGTGAATAGGTAAAAGTAACCAACCTAGACATATTTTTCAACAAACTTATCGGGTTAATTTTACCAACATACGTTAACAAAGTTGACTTGTTTAATATTAGAAACGAACATTGCAGGCTTCCTCCAAACCCAGTTACTCGGTTATAAATAGCAATAACTTCTTTACTTCTTCTTTTCTTTTCTTTTTTTTTTCTTCTTTGGTTATTAATGAAGCAATCATTGGTTTCTGGGACTCAATTATAGAATTTGCGGCGTGTTTGTCCTTGGTACATCCATTTCATTGTTTACATTATATTACGGCATTTTTGCTGGACGACACGGTTGGCGCAGTGGCTAAGCAATTAGCTTTCTACGCTACGTGCTGCGGGTTCGATCCCCGCACGGAACAAATATTTGTATGTTCTACAGATAGTTGTTTCGGGTCTGGTTGTGTGTGCATGTGACATGTATGTTTGTAAACTGTACCCTCGATAAAGGAGAAATCATAGTGAGGGGCAAAGTAAAAAAAAAAAAAAAAAAAAATTGTGTTCTATTCAACGCATGACTGGCTTGGACAGAATATCAGCCGTTGAGCATGCCTTGCGCTGCCAACTACTATGCTGAGTCCAAGGCCTTTTTGTCTTTTACCTTCTTGTATGATGTATCTCCTTGCTACCTATGTAATTTGAAAGACAAATGAAAATCTTCTATTCTATTGTATTCTCTATTTTTAGTCATTACATTTTTCAGTGTATCCTTTTTTAGGTGAAAAGTTAGGCGGATTGAGCACTTGGCAGAACTGTGCACTCTCTAAAATTATCCAATGTGAATTACATACTTCTGTTGCCAGGAAGATAAACTCAAAATGCTGAACTTACACTCGGCACATGTTTATCATGAGTGCTGTTTATATTTTGAGACAAAACAAATAACCTGTTTATACAACTACTCTATATTATGAACATCATCACATGTAGCCTAAAAACGTGTTCTGATACGGTTGTCCAGAATGCTGGAAAGTAGGTAAGTTCGTTTGACGGAATACTAGTCGAATTACCTCGGATGGGGAATCTTTATTCTTAGAGCCTGTAGACATGATGGCAATATCCTCCAATCGCCAGACAATAAAAACGCCTGCCATTATACTACTTTGAGATAAGCTGTTGAAAGGTCACATGATTTTTTCTGGCTTTTTTGTGATAGAGGGCAGTTATTACCGCATAGGACGATGCTATATATTGTGATCACAACACAATGAAAATTGTAAAGCATGGAATAGAATCTATATTCTGTGAAGAGAAAACTGTGTACCCCTTTTTAAGCATATTGAAAGAAAAGAAAAGAAAGAGAAAACATTTATTCACCACAGACATAATTGACAACAAAAGAGAGAGAAGATTAAAGATAAAAAAATACAATAAAATAATATATAATTACATTATTCTCGCAGCTCTTACCACAACATTGTACTGATAAAGATTTTAAAACAGTTACCATGAAGTTTCTTGTCGGTTCTTCTCTATAGGATCTACTATTTGGAATAGTGCACCTAGAGTCTCGACATTTCATAAGTGCCTGTATCCGGATTACATGAATTATAGATCTATTCTATTCTATAAGGAAAGAATATGTATGAAAAACATGCTTATTTAAAGTTGTCTTTAAACTTAATTAAGTATTTTTTTTTAACTTGCAGTAGCTATGGTTACAGTATAAAAAATATATATTATTAGATATTATTTAAGCCCGATCGTGATTCTGAATACACTCAAAATCTCGTTCCATTCGTTCTTTTGTTCGGTGTCTATCCCTAATAATTTTCATTAATAAATTATCCATTATAATGTTTTGTATTTTTAAACAGTGTTTTTGAATTGCATTTTTTTATTATTAAATACAAACTGTATTCTGTATAGATAGAACTGAAGAAGAGATTATTAAAGAAGTATTAATCCAATAATAGAAATAAAACAGTTTCAGATGGATACAAACTATACAAGGTTATTTCAATGTCTAAATAGCCTTTGTATGGTGAGTCAGTATCTGTTACTTAACCAATGTTATTTGTGACTTGACTTTGTGTAGAGGACACTACTATATTTTTTATGGCACACGCTATTCAGTCGATGTTTTGTTCGTTGTATAATATAGATACTATACAACGTGAAACAGAAATGCGGTGGTCATATTTAAGGGTGTGGATCAGACCATCAAACTGAACAACTTTCTCTACGGAACCAACATTATGATCGTGAAAAATTTGTTAATTATCCCATACGTTTGGGTCGAGTAGGTATTGAAGTTTTATATGAGACAGCTGATTATTTGCTGGCGCTGATAAGTCAGTCAGTTATAAGCTTTTAATATTTATATAGGTGCTAAGATTGAGAGGAGTGTGTGATTTAAATACAGAGGGATATAATGGTGAATGTGATACAGAATTACAGGGAGGAACTCGTGCGTGACATTGATACTGGATCGGAAATGTGTGGCTTGAAATTCCAAGCCGATCTTGTCATGGTTTTTGAATATTAGTTCGTCAAATGACGAAACGTAGACACAATTTTCTAGTATATAAAAATGAATGTTTGTTTGTTCGTTTTCTAAGTGTTCCTGTACCATTCATCCGATAACGATGTTTTCTGATAAAAAAACGAGATAGGAAAGGCTGCTAGGCACAGCTAAGGTAGAAAATATTATAAAGTACGCGGGCGCCGGAGAATGTTCGCGGTTTGAATTCAAATACTTAATAAATTTTAATGCAATATTTAATTGAATAGTCTAGAAACATAGTATTTTGATTTGATGTATTTGATTTGGATTCGGTTTATGTATTTAGGTAAATATTTTTAAGGATTTATTGTAAAGTTGTTTTTGTAAAATTATGAGAAACTTTCTTACTATTCCGAATAACTCATTCCATCGAAATTACTAGAAATGTTGACGGACGACATGAATTAAGTAATGTCATTATATTAGATTCGAATATATTTACGCTCGTCTGCTTATAAAAAATACATAAAAAAGTGTTACGCTCTGCAATAAAAATATATTCTTCGCAAAATGCATTACCTGACGAAGACTCAACCCTTTTTACTCACCTCTCTAACGTAAATAAACTTTTATAGACAATCTTTAAACAAGAAAACAGTAATATAAAAGAACACCAAGAAATCCAAAAATAATATAAAATAGATCAAAACTAACCCGTATAGAAAATTTAATATTTCCAAAACCGTCACTGTATCCGATACTAATTTTCACAGGAGTGGGTATTTAGATCTTATTACACGTATATATTCACAAATTACAACGACACTATTAATTTTTTTATTAAAATTGGAATCACTTGTGAATTGAACGTAATTTTTTTAGTTGGTTATTTTGGTGTGATAAAAATAAAGGACAGCGTTTCGCGCGCGAATGTTTCGCCAACTCGAACCGACGAGCGGTCCAGGCAAATCCCTTTTGTTTACTGAGTTCGGCCAATCTGTGAGACACGGAGTTGGCTGGCGCATGCGTATTACAACCCCCATAGAATGTTCTATTTGTCTATAATAATTCGAAATTAAAATATTGTCATTGATTATCTCTTTTTTTTATTTATATTATATCTGATCTAAGTCAAATAAATACTCCTGTAAACAGTTTTTACGTTGATTTTCTAATGAAAATATAACTTTACTCCGTCGTTTTACCTTTTCTCTCTATAGTAAAGCAATATGGTCATAAGTCTCACTAATTAAATCTTTGCCAATTCTCAGACATAAAAACTGAAATAATATTTTGAGAAAATTATTTCTATATTACCAACATAGTTAATTAATAATTACTAGTGTGCATCTACCATATTTTTGTCTCTGCATCACCCTAAGGTTGTCTGGCAGAGAATGCCTTAGGCATTAATACCACCTTTGTACATAATTGCATGAAAAGCATTAAATAAATAAATAGCTTGCAAAATTAGCAAGTTGAAGTGGTAGTAGGCTGGCCATGTCAGTCAAAGATCCAATAGCCGTTGGAGCAGACGAGTCCTCGAGGTGGCCCGATTACCTGAGGAGGGTAGCTGGGTCAGACCGGATGCAGAAGGCGGAGAACCGGGTGTTACGGTGCAACTTGGGAGAGGCCTATGTCTAGCAGTGGACTGCGATTGATTGATTTAATCAAATAAGATCGTCAACAACAACAATATTGACAAATGTGCACATGTATTGTAACGATGGCGATTGGCGAGGCTGACACATGCGTCATGCTCGTGAACGGGTGCCGTCTGTCGGAACTGGTCAGCTCGTAACTGCCATGGCAATCTTATTCAGAGGCAATTCATTATTATCCTAGTTTTATTTATATTCGCATTGAATTGCATTATTCTCGCAGATCTTACCACAACATTGTACTGATAAAGATTGTCAAGATCTATTATTTATTTGAAAAGAGTTTCCATGGAGTTTCTTGCCGGTTCTTCTCCATAGGATCTACTATTTGGAACCGTGCACCTAGAGTCTCGACATTTCATAAGTGCCTGTATCTGGTTTACATGAAATAAAGATCTATTCTATTCTATTCTTGTAAGATGAGTAAAATAACCCCTTGAAGGGATCGGGATTAGAAAGATAGGACAAATATTACTTCATTATCAAAAAAATTATTGAAAATAATACCAATTTTCTTACTAATGTAATTAATTGAGCCGTTTGGCGTCGAAACGCTCTGGTCGTGAGGTCCGAATGCACGTCTCCTTTGTAAAATGGTTGGTCGACGCTACGCTGGCCTATTGTTTGATCAAAGAATAAGCATTGCCATTCAACGTGGCAATGCTGCCAGTCTTCTGGGCATGCTACCAATTGACAGCGATGAGGAGGAGTACTTTGACGCCTAGGTGCTCAGTTTTATATTTTTATTTTATGTTTTAAATAATTAGGCAGGAAAGGATTAATTTCAGTCCTTCTTTTCTTAGTATCTTTGTTTATTGGATAAAGCTTTTAGATTTAATTCGGTCTATCCTAGAAATAAAATTACAACCGCTCACTGTTAATTTTCCTCCAAGCATCGAACAGCTAATTACGAGGTACTTACGATAATGGCTCTAACTTTAAGATACCAATCTGTTAATTCAAAATAGCAATTGTTTTATGTGATGTTGTTACAATTTATTACGAAAGAAAGAAAGAAAAAGAGTTTAATAACAACAAAAAATAAAAGGAAAAGTAAATAAAACAAAATAAAATGAGTTATTGTGCCAAGGGGGCTGCAGCTCAGCATAATTTCAGGAGGCATTACTGGCCACCTAAAGCTGGTATTCAGCTGCAACCCACAAGCGCCCTACGCTCGTAACTGGTAGGTACATACTACAAAATAAATTATAACTATAGTTAAGAACGAGGTATTTACCATATTTATGCTTTGTTTTGAGCTTTCGATATTTCGACACTGTTGTAAGCACCCATAGTCACGGATAAACTAAAAGTATTTGCGGGTGGGTGTGTACTGTTTAGTGGCAGACAAAACGGTCTACCCTCCTTCTGTTACGTTTTGTGCGCTCGGGTCCAGTACCGTGTATTTGTGACAATGGTGGCTTGCAACAGTGCCGAAATATCTGAAACTCGCAACAAAGTATAAACATGGTAAATACCCCATTCTTAACTCTATTAATAATGTTAGTGACCATGACAGTTTAAAAACTTATATTACAAAATAAATATTGATAGATACATATAGATAGAGGCTTATCCGGCTACATGTTGCCTGATGAAATTTTAATTTAATTTATAATTTATTTTTATAATTAATGAAATAATAATAATAAGAATAATTGATTACTAACATAATTTTTAAGATAATTGTTATTAACAAAATATGGACAGTAGTTTAATTAAACGAATTTAATTTTTTTATATAAAAAGTTTTAATAAGGTGTGTTTAGTGTAATAAGTGTTATTAACTTTTTTTTTTTTTTTTTTATCGTGGTAAAATCATCAAATGAGTCCTCCCACCCCGGGCAGGGCGGGAGGGACTGTCGGACTTGTACTGACTAAAATCCACGGTGTTCCTTCAATAGCCCTTTACGTTCCGGGGTCACGGTAATGAGATAAGTCCCGCGACCAAGTGTTATTAACTTAGATCGGAACATTACATTTTTGTTTATCTACCTTCATAATAAATAAGAATAAATAAACAAGATGATCGTGAAATTGAAACGATTACAGCTTCACGTAATGCAGTATCAATTATTCATCGTCAACCTTACATTATTTTTAGACTTCCCGTGATCGACGAGAATCGACGGCGACGAATAATGGCACCTTCACGGATTCTTAACGGAATCGCAGCTATACGTCGAATCCATTTTGAAACGATGAATAAACGATGAGATTAAGATTCAGTGGCTTTCTTCCACTTAATAACGTTTCTACATTACTTATGTATGCGATACGATATAGGTATCGAAGTCAAAGTCAAAGTCAAAGTTTTTTATTTCAACTGGGCATTTGCAGGCACTTTCAAAACGTCGTGATTCTAGGTGCACGGTTCCAAGTGGGTATCGAACGTCGATACTATCATAAAAGTAATGTATCGTGTCCGATATACCCGTACTTTTATTTTGAGATTAATATGAATTATGATTAAATTTTTAGTATGAAACCAAGCGCGGCGCCTCTAGTTGCTAAAATAATACACTAAAAAATTCATACTTGTAATACCTATTATTCTTTACTTAGTAAACTAATAATAGAGGTACAGATGCCGTGACATTTAAGAAAAAAAAATTGTGCCTATCCGTTATTCTTTTTCTTTTCTAAAATAAAAGCATAAGTTACTACTTACTACTTACTCCTGTTCGACTTTTCAGATTCATGTGCAGGTTAGAATTTGATTATCACTTGCGATAACGGTGAAGGAAAACATTGTGACGAGACCTGCACTGATAAAGTCCTCGATGGTGTGTGTAGTCCGTCAACCCGCACTAGGCCAGCGTGGTGGATTAAGGCCTAACCCTTTTCAGTCTGAGAAGAGGCCCGTGCCCAGCAGTGGGACAGTAATGGGCTGGATTTATTTACGCCTTATAACATCAGCTATCTGCCAGTTGAAGTCCTGTCAAAATCGAAATCAAAGCCAGAATTAACACACGGACAGAGAGACAAACAATTAAAAAACTTTTTTTTGTTTTATAATTACCTTACTTATATACTTTCATATGCAATTATTAAAAAACTGTTATTTTGACATTACAAACAGACACTTCAATTTTATTTATTTGTAAAGATTATTTTACACGGTTTTCATCTCTTCCCACAGATCCCTAACGCTTCTAAATCCTAATCTTAAGACCGACAAGTGTGATTGGAACGGGTCCGATAAATGGTGTTACCCTGGCTCTCCATCACAAAGGGACAATGGGAACGGAATAGAACCGGAAAACCGGTCGAAGAGGACCGTAAACTGCCGGATAGTAGATAAGTCGACTGACAAATTGGCCAAATTGTTTATAATATTTACCAGACATTAGAAACTTATTTTATTTATTTATTCTTTGGAAAGCTTACAGACTAATAAAATTTATTAAATACAGTAGATACAATATGTAAAATAAGTTGCTAGTGAAAAGCTTCCACATATAAAATATTACAGTACCTAAACCTAAAGTAAACATCAGTTAGTAAAAAATAAAACAAAATTAAAGACAGAAAAGAAAAGAAAACCAAAATCTAAATTTCTAATAAAAGTGGAAAAATTATAATAATTAAGAAATACTTTTTACTTAAAATAAAAATTAAATACGATCTTTTTCAAAATATTCTTTATTTAACGTGCGTCTTAATGCGACTGGACTGGTGCTGAATAAATCAATAATATTATGATGTGAATCAAGATTATTAAACGTAACTGCGCTGCGTGAAAAGAATGCATTTCGTCTGTAGTTAGTGGTCGCAAAAGGTACATTTAGTAATGGTTGTTTGTCGACACGGTTGGCGCAGTGGCTAAGCGATTAGCTTTATGCGCTACGTGCCGCGGGTTCGATCCCCGCACGGAACAAATATTTGTATGATCTGCAGATAGTTGTTTCGGGTCTGGGTGTGTGTGCATGTGACATGTATGTTTGTAAACTGTACCCTCGATACAGGAGAAATCCTAGTGAGGGGCAACGTTTTTAAAAAAGAAAATGAAAGAAATGAAAGAAAATGTTTAATAATGATAACTGCAATATCTACCTGTAAGTGTCTAACTGTAATATAGGTTTCAATTCAATATCTATTAATATTAATTATTCTAGTGACTCGCTGCGTACCACTGCTGAGTGCTGAGCAAACTCACCGACACCGAAAACTTACACTAATTATAGTTTATGCAAACTGTCCTTATTCCAATAATATTATATAGTTACTTAATTTAATTTCTTCGCTACTATTCGCACTAGATTTTACTGTTTTTATTTTCATTTTTCTACTTGATTTATCTTTGTTTTTTGTTTGGAGCGTATGGCACCCTGGGTTGCAGCTGAAAACCAGCGTTGGGTGATCAGTATTACCGTACTAACACCCAACATTATGCTGAGCTGCTGGCCCGTTTGGCACAACTACTGATTTTATTTTATTTTTATTATCTGTGTTTTTAGCATGTATGTGCCAATAAACTATATTTCTTTCTTTCAATATTGACCAGCGAGCAGTTAGTCTCAGTAGAAATAGTATTGACATATGCAGGAGGGTCTGATTACCCGGCCCACACCTTACACTTTTTAACCCCCGACAAAAAAAGGCGTGTTATAAGTTTATAGTGTGTAGGTATCTGCGTATCTGTGTATCTATGTATCTGAGTATCTGTTTGTCTGTCTGTGGCATTGTAGATCCAAAACGGATGGACCGATTTCAATTCAGTTTTTTAAGTTGGAAGCTAGTTTTTTCGGGAATCATCTTAGCTATGTTTCTCAGCCGTTCAAAAGTTACAGCTTTTTTCTAGCTGGAGTCGGGGGTTTTTGACGGTTAGGTTATATTATTTTAATAACTCGTCAAGCAACGCAGTAGACACAATAGAAAATCTATTGAAGCCGGCGCCGGCACGTTCGCCGCTTGATGAATTAAATACAAAGGTGTTGAAAGGTAGGGCGACGAAACCACTTACCACGAACAAAGTTACGGGCAAAATTAGTTCTTAGAATAGTTAAATATACTCTGAAACTATTAGAAGTCTAGAGTAGAGATGGGCTGAGTGAATATTATTTTAAAAGAGTTTCCGTGGAGTTTCTTGCTGGTCTTCTTCATAGGACCTACTATTTGGAACCACGCACCTAGAGTCTCGACATTACTTATGTCCTGAATCTGGTTTACATGAAATAAAGATATATTAGGTATATTCAATTCTACGAAAGCATAATTTGCTAAGCGTACTAAAATACCCGACCTTACATATTATGATGCAAGTTCCTGGAGTAAAAAGGCACGGCGTCCTTCCCAAAGGACATATGACGGCGAGCAAGGCAACAGGGAAACATTACCTACATTATGAAGGAACGGGAAGAGGGTCCGAAACAGGGATTACGGATTGGGGACCGCAATTCTAACACACAAGTCGGAAAAATTACGCGTTACTAGCGATGAAGCGAATTTGTCATCACAGTTAAAAATAACAGATATTTACAGATAACAGATAACAATTGTTCCTGCAAATGCCAATTAACTGTTACTAGTCGAAATTCGACAATTCGAAATTTTTGCCTTCTGCACTCCTTCTCCATATCTACTTTAACTATGTCAAATCACACACTCCTCCGTACGCGCAATATGTTTTCTCTTCACGTAGCTTGCTTGTTATTTTGTTAACAGTTTTGCTCTCATTCTTACTAACTGGATTAAGGCTTGCTAGAAAGAGAGACACCTAGTATTTAATACATAAACAGATGTAAGTATTTAGTTGGTCGGTTTTAATCTGGTAGTATGAAAATAACAGGCTGTTATTCAGTAACAGATATTTCATCCTGTTCTTTTGTGTAACAGTAACAGAGACGGTAACACAATTGACTGTTAAAACCCATCGCTATCTGTTACTCATACTTTGGTGAGTCCTACTGGAATTTTAATAAAATAGGATAGAATTATTTTTTTGTGGAAAGTTCAATTCTACTGCTAGCTGAACTTAACCTGCAACTTTCTGATTCAATACACCAGCTGCTCTTGCTACCGTGACCTCTGCTCACAGAATTTAATTTAATTTATTTTTTCAAAGTTGCAATATTTTTGTTTATATCTAAATAATATACTCGCCAAACATAAAGTTTGATGGCGAGACGCGCTCTTTCTTAATACTAAGGGCGACTTGCACCAAAGTTATTTAAGCTAAACACATTTGGATATATTTCTCTCCCTTTCTATTTGTATACTGTGAGATAGAGACAGACTGATGGTTAAACGTGTTTAGCTTAAATATGATTTAAATGACTTTGGTGCAAGTCGCCCTAAGTAACTATACTTAACCTAACTCACATTAACTAAACATGCTTTAAATCATAAATTAAACAAAACTAGTACATCTAGATATACTGAGAATTTAATTCTCGATGACAGCAGACGTTGACCTAAGTTTATTTCAACTCATCCTGACAACCTCTCCTCGTTATCAAGAAGCAAATTCTTCAATTTTGAATTTAACATACCTTTACTTAATTTAGGGTTCTGTCATAATAAGCCTATATTATTAAATATTTTGCGTACTATAAATTTTGACATTCTTTCTCCATAATAGTTAGTCACACTCGGTTGAATTAGTTTTTTCTCCCTTACACTTCTTGTATTATATTTATTTTCAACATATTTACTTTATACTCGTCACTGTAGGTCGCTCCAAACCTATCAAGTATTTAATCAAATTCTTCCTTCACATTGGAACCGTTACATGGTGACAGTGGCGACATCTATTGGAAACAATTACAGTTGCAGTTAATTTAATGCATAGAAATAATAAGTAGGGCTCCCCCCTACATAGATAATAAGTCTATGATTTAATGTCATAAAGATGTCACACTACCTATAGTGCCACAAACTTATCTGACTCGGTCGTGGCGTCGCTGCCGTCGCTTTCACCAATGTCCTCTCCGTACAAAAATGTCATTTTGATGTCATTTTTGTTCCGTAGCGACGTTAGTTCCAATTTTGGTCACCGGGTCAGATAAGTTTGTGGCACTATAATCTAATTTATATCTATTGGAAGAGATATTGTTATTCGTTTCGTTTCGATCCGTTTATTGAATTTCAATGTTCAGTGCAATTGTCGCTTGATCTTGGCCAAGTCTGAAAGGATCCGTGCCGATCTAAAATGCTGGAGCGAGGTTATGTAATCGCATTTGTCCACTCAGTTTCTATCGAATTAAACTGACAGACAGTTTAATAAAGCGGTTTTTTATAGCCAGGAACTGGTCTACATCAAGTTTCTTAAGTCTATTAGAAATGAGCATTGTTTTAGAATTAAAAAAAAAAATTAAGCTTATTTCTAAAACACCGAAATCTTGAGACCAGTCTGTGACGTCATCAGCAGCAAACGTTTACTTTTATAATTTCTTAATAATAACTACTCCTTGCAAAGCAAAACTATTGAAATTAGTTGCTTAAAATGGTGTAATCTATACAGGGTTGCGCTGACTGTAGAACATTAATTGAAACCACCTATTCGGTACCATGTTTTAAAGCCGTACTAAAAAATATCGGCGATTTTCACGCAACTTATGTTTTTGCATAATATTTTACTCTGCTAACATTCATCTAGGTGAAGGGTCATCAAAGTAGAAATTTATGTCACCATTATCTGTTCTAAACTTGTAAATAAAAATAATATTGGTTAGATTAGGTCGCAGAATTTTCAAACTTCGCCTAGAGATCGTTTTAACTGTAAAATTATGACATTTTAAATTAGGTCCTGTGGCTAAACTACTGATTAGATATGATTGTTTTAGTTTCGTACGGTCACAGAACGTGATAT
Organism: Allophyes oxyacanthae; assembly: GCA_932294325.1. Lineage (NCBI taxonomy): Eukaryota > Metazoa > Arthropoda > Insecta > Lepidoptera > Noctuidae > Allophyes > Allophyes oxyacanthae. The sequence goes on from OW028609.1 coordinate 1,470,447, forward strand.
ATCTCTACTAAATACGCGATTTCATTTAATGTGAAACCATCGGTGCCTCCCTGTATAATAAAAATATCGAATGACAAGAACTTTAAATACAGAATTGACAAAGAAAATGCTTCACAACACTAACTCAGAAATGACAAGAAAATATCATATTTTACCGCAAACATTTCTATTCCATCAGTACCTAAGAGCTAAGACATCGATAAATGGTGCGACACGTTTGTGAATTGAAACGTCACTAGTAAAAATGTGTTTCAATAAATTCTGATAACTTGCTAGGTTTCCAGGTTGAATAGCATCCAATATGCTGTTTGAAGCAATAGAAATAAGAAAAACTGTTTCAAACATATTTCTATTAAGCGAAATTTTAAAGTTTAATATGTCACCTCAGTTTGGTTCATGCCTGAGGTACATTCGACAAAATAGATATGTGTACAGGCCAGTGGCGAAGGGTGACAGTTATAAAAGGGGAAGCCGTCCCAAAAATTCTCTCTAAAAATTGCTGCAATTAATGTTGCAAGACAAAAATCCATACCGTCTCTTGTAATCTATATAAAGTCATGTCTGGAAGAGCTCAACCTAACTTATCAAGCCATATTACGTTGGTCTAAGCACTAACCAATTCCTAAAGGGAAGCCGATAGGAATCGGGTTGTATGGAGTCTTCGCCACTGGTACAGGCGTCCCAAAGCTATCGGACATGGAAAGAAAGTACTTGAAATATTATAGATAGGATATTCAATTTAGCATTATGGAGACATTTTTTTTAAAGAAAGTAAAAAAATCTGGGCATGCAGTATATGCCCAGATTTTGCTGCGCTTCATGATGCAGTGCCACTTTTTAACAGGAGTTCGTGAGTGCGCGCACTTTTTCTCACCAAAGTTTTATAATAATCGGATGAATGCTGATGAATGGGATAATACAGGAAGGTACAGAAGAGATTTTATGAAAAAAGAAATATCGTATTCTTTCTCACGCGCGCCCTCAACAACTCACTAAAGTATCATTGTAATCGGATGAATGGTATACGAACGTATAGAAAACGGACAAACACACAAACATTTATTTTAAACATTATTAGAAGATAATTATGCAATTAAAATTGCAATAATAATAAATCCAAAGAAATCGACTCTTTCAAATAACTGTGTGGGTACTATAAGCTAATTCGAATTGTCTTTCTTATTAGTGGTTGAATTTGTAATCAGACGTAATGCTCATGGTTCGTAAATAAATGTTTACCTGCGGCCCGTAGACCCTAGCGTAGCAGCGTAGACTTTGCTACGCTACGCTACGGAGACACAGACAATTATGTAAGTATGGCCCCGACATCGACATGAAAGTAGAGGGCGGAGCATAAAAGTTATGACGTATGGTAAAGTTAATGTCTAGTGCCACAAATTTATCTGACCATGATCTGACCGGTCAGATAAGTTAGTGGCACTATACCAGTGGCGAAGAGTGACAGTTTTAAAAGGGAAAGCCGTCCCAAAAATGCCCTCTAAAAATTGCTGCAATTAATGCTGCAAGACAAAAATCCATACCGACTCTTGTAATCTATATATAATATTACGTTTGTCTATGCACTAACCAATTCCTAAAGGGAAGCCGATGAGAATCGGGTTGTATGGACTCTTCGCTACTGCACTATACATAAATATCAGTTGCGAATTTTTTGTAATTACTGAGAAAAATTATGAGATCCCATGCTAACGACAAGTTCGCCAAGATTTTTTTCATTTGACTATCCTTTAAAAATGTCAAAGGGGAAGGTAGATAGATATATAATACTAGCTGTACCCGCGGCTTTGCCCACGTGACAATATTCGATTAAACTATGATAGTCACTTGAAATTAAAGAAAAGGAAAGATAGTTTTCAGAATTTGTATTGACAAAAACTTAAATAATATGAGATCTGTGCAATAAAATGCCTTGTCTTCCGCACGTATGGGAGTGAAAACAATCTACACGTTACTTGGATGGGTGATGGTTCTTTACTTGAGACCCCTGAAAGAGCACGGCAGGTCGCATTCACGACTATTTTAAACGAATAATTTATGATAGTGGTAATGGTTAGGCACTCAAAAAGACAAAACTGTGCCTTCAGCCTTCAGGTTTAAATATAACCAGTTTTTACTGCCACCGTGCACCGTTAAGACTACGCTTTCTCGCTATTTTGTGTGTTATTAAAGTTTACGAAACCTGATTCTCCGCTAAGAAACAATAGGAAAAAAATATTTAAAGTTTAATTATTTAAATCTATTGTATGAATATTGTCTACGAAATGGGTAATGAGTGCAGAGTCTGATGCCGACTGTCATAACAACGCCTTGATTACATCAACAATCTCATCTGATTGTAATTCTGTCCGGCGCTTCTTGGGCAGTGAGCTGTTACGAAAATTGCTGACTCATCTATCCACTACATCATGAGCGAATTCAATATGAACACTCTTGGCGACGCAACAGAAGAAGATTCAGCTGTTCTCCGGATTGCAAATGACTTTAGTCCTTGTTCTTTGTGTCAATGGTACTACGTCCCTAGGCTTGTATAATCTGCAAATTTTGCCACCTCTATGATGTTGTTATTGGCAAAATAGAGGTGGCTCAATGTGCAGATATTGGGGCATATTGAGCAACACAGTAGCTGTGACATCGTTTGAAGGACAATACCACATCTCCATCCTACCGCTGTTTCCTCGATATAGCCCCACTTGCTCATTTGCTCATACTGCACTTGCATCTGCCTAATTGGGTCCAGAGTCGGTTAAATAACTTTCATGTGATCCAAGAGATGATCGTTCGATCGGATCGTATCTGGCAGAAAATTACTCACCGCGGGCTTGATTACTGGTGAAGAAAGTTTCTCCAACCACAATGTATTTGCAATGGGCATCGGCTGAACCACCCGATAGTGCCTCTCTAGTGTTCTAAGGAAACTGAGCTGACTTTTTAAAGGCTATGCTGATAATTAAGCACTGAATTGACTTCTGAATATTGGATGTCTGGTGTTGGACTCCTTTTTGTGTTTTTGTACGCAACGTCTCTGCGAATTTGTAGAAGTGCTATGCTCACCGTAGGATACGGTATACTTACCCATATTGAGAGTGATCGGTTTACGTCAGCCGGTGATAGTTCAACATGTGTCATTTAGCTGACCGAAACTTTTAGGTACCTAGTTCTTTTTATTTGATTTTCATATAATGGTTTTTTCAAGTTAACGCTCTGTCCAGGGTGACTCCCAGGGGTATTGATGTGATTAATTTCAAACCCTACGGTGATTTCAGCTCAGCTTTCACTCGAAAACTTAACGTCGACAAACTCGTCTTCGACAGACGCTGTTCCAACACTCCGAAATTACGCTACTCCTGAACCATGAGCAATAAAATCGGAAAAAAGTAAAAGCAAGAAAGAAAGAAAAAGAGTTTATAGCACAACATAAAATAAACGGAAAAGCAAAGAAAACATATCAAATAAGTTGAGTTATTGTACTAAAGCATATAAAGCATATTGTCAGGAGGCAGTGATACTGGCCACCTGACGCTGGTTTTCAGCTGCAACCCACAAGTGCCATACCAGATGTCGTCATTAATATGCCTTACGCCTATAAGTATTTTGATAACCCTTTGAGAATATTTGAACATTACAAATTAAATTATTATAAAGAACTCTGCCTTCAGGAGTCTGGATGCCGTATCAATAAAAAAATCGCTTTTAAAAATATTGGAAATTAAAAACTCACCTATAAATTACTACTAATGCCATCTAGGTATAAACAGACGAATTAAAATATATAAGGCTAAAGAATAAATGAAAAAGTACGTTTAAAAAAATGCAAAATGATTTCTTTTGTATATAAAATGTTAATCGGACCTATTAACTACAATCATCCAATATTTCAAATGGATTCGTCATATAGGTAGCGACTAATAATTGTACACAGACATATTGGTTTATTGCTCACCCCCCTTTGACAATAGCGTAATAATTTGTACCCTATATGTTGACCAGGCTATTAACGGATTTTACTTTTAAATTTCATGAAGATCTGTTCGGCGGTTTGGCCGTGAAGCTCGGACAGACAAACAGACAAACAGACAAACAGACAAACAGACAAACAGACAAACAGACAAAAATTCTAAAAACTATATTTTTGGCATCAGAGTCGAATATAGAGCACATGCCTTTTTTTTTTTCAAGGTATATTTAATGTACAGTTTTCGCTTCGTTACGATTTTATTATAAGTATAGATATCCCACCTACACACAAGGGTATATCCCATTGGATTGAATATAGTAAGCATTCATCGTTTTGCAAACACGATGTTCGTGCTTCGACATACATTAAGTACCGTAAAACCTTTCCGACACAAATCCATTTGAATCACAATGACAAAACGAATTTAAAAAGATGTTAGTTCACTAATGGATGCAGGTGTTAATCCGGAGTTTTTCTGCAGGAAAAAATACGTTATGTTCAATATAAGAGTATTCACGATCATCCAGGCCATTATTAATTAATCGACACAGTTTTTAATAAACTGCGCTAGAGCGTAGAGGGCGTGTAGGTGAATCCCCAGCGGTGCCCAACATAAAAAACATAAAAATAAATATTATAAAAATAGACTTCATAAAACTAATACGTATCATCATATTTATCCATAAATCTGAAGTCGGGGGGGGCCTTTAATCCTTCATTACACCTTAGCTTGGAAGTGGCACCGACTTCAGTTTAATAATTTTTTTTTTTAAATAAGTTATTTTATTTTTCTATTTCGTATTGGTACAATACATAAATATGTGATTACAGTAATCTCGAGTGATGTTGGAAAGTACCATTACGATTACCATTGTACCATAGCGACAAAATCCCTGAATAAATATACAAAAAAAATCTATAGTGCAATTATTCAGAACCTCCTGCTATTTTTTGAAATCGTATACTCCTTGCCGCGTCGGTCATTAAAAAACATGCTTTCTGGAATCAGTGTCAGCCCCCCCCCCCCCAGCGGCGTGACTCCGCGTGACGTCATTTCTATATTATCGGATTGACTTTCTTTTTTCAACATTACGGTTTTCTTTGATATCCTCATCTTTTTTTTTTTTTTTTTCTTTACTTTAAAATATGCCATACAAACAAGAGGGATCAGAACAAAAATTTTTGAACTAAAGCGAATGGAATCGCGACGATAGTCGGCGTCTGGCACTCATGGCAGAATTTTATTATGCCGACTGTCGCCATCTATCACTGGGGACGATAAGAACCGAAATAGCTTGCACAGTTAGTAAGCTAAAGTAGAAGTAGGCTGGCTGGATGTATGTTGTAGAACCGATGGCCGTGCCAGCAGATGAGTACCAACTTGAGCGGAAGCAGCGGATCAACAAACGTAGCGTGGGTCCTAGCCAGTCCAATGGTAGGAGTGAATATTATGTTATGTTAATTTATTTTATTTATTTATAATTGGGGTAATTTTTAATATTATTTACTTTACAAACATACATGTCACATGCACACACACCCAGACGGGAGATCGAACGGTGCGGGGATCGAACCCGGGGCACGTAGCGTAGAAAGCTAATCGCTTAGCCATTGCGTCAACCGTGCCGTTATGTGTCGATATTATGTATGTAGGTATGTATTTTGGATCGAATCTTACGCTCGGAGACAGCACGTTTTGATGTCTCGATTCAAATTAAAGCAATATAAAAAAGCTAAAAATATTAATAATATTAGGTGTTAACTATTTTTGTTACTCCAATAAAGTTATATCGTATAATATCAAGCTAAACGAAAACTAATAAAAAGAACATAACTTCCTAATAAAACAATTCAAGTTTTCAATAGCTCGAGGAATCGGGGGTCGTTCGAATAATATTTGAGAAACGTTCTCCGATCATAAAACTAGCCAGGATTATAAATTCGACTTCGAACCTCGTCGCTTTTATGGTGATCATTTTGTTCATTGCTTGTTCAAAGATTTTCGGTTCAACCAGTGTTAACTGCATTGGTGTCGAAAACAGAATAGAATAGAAATATTATTCATTGCACACACAAATCTATAGGTACTTATAATAAAATCGTAAATAAGTACCTACCTAATAAGTTCAATTAAGATAATAATGTATTAAAATAATAGGTAATATTACCATCTCTGCAGCATCTCCAACATGGTCATGTTTTTTATAAACTTGTATCTATGTGCACATAGTGCGAGATATATTAAATAAATAAGGTATTACTTCAAAAGGGTAGGCAGCGATGTCATAAATTCTAATAATTGATAACAAATGTAGTAAAATTATACCAATGAATGCTTCCAAGAACCAATCAACCAGTATTTCCGGATTTCCCTAATTGACCACTTCCCCTTGATTCACGGAAGAAGGTTTTCCCGTAGGGGTGCAGAAATTGCTAGTTGCAACCGATAAAAACTCTTAAAAAGTCAAAGGAAAAAAAAATATACACGGTTGGTTGGAACCGGTATTACAAAAGGAGATTATCGCACGCATCGTTATTAAAAAGTTTTGGTAGTTAATGTGACAAACAGGGAAATCGCGAAAAAAATTCATGTTCCATACATTTCGTCGAGTTATACCTCCGTGCGCACAAGAGTTATGGAACATCAGATTTTATTCGCGATTTCCTTGTTTGTCCCATAGTAAAAGTTGTTCGTATAATGATTAGTAGAATCAACTCCTTAAAGAATGCAGGTGACTAAATCGCAACCCTGTATGTTTATTTTTCAATTTTAAATATATGAACCAAAAAAGCGTCATACTTTTTAAAACACTTTTATTAGCTTCACCTGTAACAAACTATGTAAAAAAATCTTGGAAGTTAAATTTGATCCACTTCCCGGTTTCCGATTGAGCTGAAATTTTGCATATACGTTTAGTTTGGATGACAAAAGCGTTTTCTTTAGTTTTTTTTTTAAACTATCATATTTTATTATGTCTATATTTTCTGTTCATACCATTCAAAACAATTTAAAAGAGGTGTAAGGGAAGATGCTTTTTATTTTTCTTTTACGAGTCTGTTAGCACATACTACTGACAAAGTAGATACATTGTTGCCAAATGTAGCCATTGGCTTGTCTTGTTCGTAAAACTTTCGAACGTTCACTGTAGTTTATATTTATTTTAGTTTATAACCCTTATATTTGGACACTAAACATAGACGTTAAAAAAAAAAGGTTGCTTGCCCGAAATATCTTTTTTTGTACGTATTTATTTGTACTTTTTTATTATTATTGGAGATAGCGAGCATAATAGTATTATTTAGAGAAGTAACAAGAAATTTTTTTTTTTTTTTTTTTTTTCTGTCTTGTATGTGACATGACCAACTTCTAGTATTTTCCTTAATCTGGTTTTTTTCCAGTAAATGTTTACTTCAATAACTAAAATGGAATAAAACACCAAATGTTATGAAGGTTAAATTATTAATAATTAGAGTTCAAAACGGGGTATTTAAGGTTAAATTATGTTATAATTCGATAAAATTATATTTATTGAACATAAAAATCACCCCAAGTGTTAGATAAAACGGTATTAATATCAGTAGTGATCGACGCTTGTTCTATCGAAATCGGAATAATTGTCATTAGGTATATAAACTTCAGTGAGTGTTGTCAATAAATTATCTTGAGCCATTTAAATTATACAGGATAATTTTTTATGTAGTGCGGATAATTTGCAGAATGATTCAGTGTCTCTTCCTAAAAGCAAACGCAGCATTGGGATACACTTTAAAAAAAAACGAAAATTCGACTTAGTAAGGGGGACACGCTTAATTTATTAGCACAAGCAAATTTTTATTTTGTTTTGGAGTGAATTTTTGTACTGCGGTTGCATTTGAGAACGGACACTGAATCACTCTGAAAATTATGCGCACTCCATAAAATATTATCCTGGTGAACTTCTAAATTATCTTGAGCCATTTAAGTTACACTTTACAAAAAAAATGGTATTTCCTTTCTGCACCCCTACAGAGAAACCGTTTTCCGTGTTTCAAGGGAAAGTGGTCAATAAGGGAAATCCGGAAACGTAGCTTGATTGGTTCTTGGAAGCATTAATTGAAATAATCGAAAACTTTGATGCTGTGTTTGTACTTTAGTACATTTTTAACCCCCGACAAAAAAGAGGGGTGTTATAAGTCTGTAGTGTGTATGGTGTATCTGCGTGGACATGTGTATCTGTATATGTGTGTGGCATCGTAGCTCCAAAACGGATGGACCTACTTCAATGCAGTTTTTTTTAATTGAAAGCTAATTTAATAGGGTATCATCTTAGCTATGTTTCATGAAAATCTGTTTAGCCTTTCAAAAGTTACAGCTCTTTTTCTAGTTGGAGTCGGGGGATTTTGACGGTTAAGTTATACGTAATCTCGTCGTCGTTTTTCTATTAGACCTTTCCTTGGTTTTATGGGGAACTCGCTGTGTCTTGAAAGTTTTTACTATGGGCGCGTAATTTGGTTTTAATGCTCGCACGACAGCACCCGTAGTATGGCCATTTATATGTATATCTATTCTTCCAAGAATAGACAAAGCTCTTTCTTTCTATCTCGATATCTAGACTCCCGTTTCTACGTTGACATAGACAAAATATTCTTTCCATAGCACCTTTGCTACTCTACTTTACTTCTCTATAGAAGAAGTAATGTAGTTAATAACTACATTACTACTTTTAAAGAGAAGTAACTACTAGTTATTATACTAAATCATACCGAAGAGTAGAAATATTATACAGTAAAAAAATTAAAAAAGGGATTGGGACTAGAAAAATAAGGCCTTATATTTTGTCAATATTTTATGATGGCTGCACTGCCCCCAACTCCATAGATTAAAAATATTGCCAGTGTAGCTAATGCAAGTTTAGTTTTAATAACCTGCCATTAAAGTATGTAATTATAAGGGTTTTCGTACAGATTTTCTTTTTCTTTAAACTAGTCCTGGAAATTCTACCAGTCCTTTTATCTAGGTTTAATTTCCACAGGTTAACTTAAAATTATAGTCTCCTATTCGCTCAGCCACGTAATAGTCGGTATTACTTCCTCCAAGTTTTGAAAGTTATCCTATAATCGAATATTCCTGGCGAGAGCAGCAAGGCTAGTCAAATTTTAGCTGCTTACGATAGTGGTACGAGTTTGGGTAACTTGGGAGTTAATAGTACCATTTTGCTATCATGTTTACTGCGGCTTTTGCATATTATTTCATATCGAGTGTATATTGGAGGCTATTTTATGTTCCACTGTAGTTTGAAGTAGAATTGCGATAAGGCTAGGATTTCATCGGCCTCTGTGTCTGCACCTACCGAATCTTTAGGTCAAAATTGGTCAGTGTTACCATAGTTAAGATTCTCTTCATGTGGCAACACTTTTTTTGTCTTGCTGAAATCTGTCATGCCTTTGCCATGGGGAAGGCGTAGAGTTATGCCGGACAATTACCGGCTCCCTAATTACTGATGTAGCAGACAGTTTGCGACAGACGTACCTAAATCCCGGGGTAGCTGCTGTCAAACATCACTTTGGTATTACATATTTGCCGATAGCGACGTGACAGCCACCGCCTACGTGTTCGCCCTCTGGCGGACAATAAACGAACTAAAATGTGCAATTGTGCATACTGGGCGCTGCAAACGCGATAGGTAGCCACAGGCGGACGCATGCTATACATAATACGAGTTTGTTTGACAATTCACAACCGATCGCGCTCCGTCTGCTGTTGCGTGGCTGTCTGGTCGCTGTCAGGTAATTTTTACGTAATTAGGGTGCGGATAAAACAGCACAGTGTTCCTTCGACGACCATAACTGGGGGCGCAGGATTCACTAGTGCATGTACCGAGCCCCCAGCAGGGGCAATGACACTTAAGTACCTAACTATAGATCAACCGCATAACTGAGGCGGTCGGTGCCTGAGCTTATGAAGTAGTTTCGCGGTACGGGAGGGGTGTGACGCGAGATGTTGGTTACGGGCTCATGATACGCACTATAAAGCTTAGCTTAGCCAATAGTAGACGCGTGTCACGCTTCCCCCCGCATCGCGCAACTACCTCAACTTCAGACATCAACCGTCTGAGTTGAGCGGTTGGCCTATACCTATGTTCGGAATCGCTAAGTTATCCTTTTTTTCCTCAAATTGAATAGAGCTGCTGAGAAATGTAAACCATTGATCGTTGGAAAGGAATGGAAGACGGATTTATTTTGATTGAAAGGGCTTTTAGGGATTTTAATGTCAAGAATTTACATAGCAATCAGACTTGCTGGGAAAGTGTTCAAGAGTTTGCCAAGTAGCACTTTGAATGATTTAGTTATAACTTAAAAATATATTCGACTGTTTAAAATATGTTGGCGCAGTGGTTCAGTGATTGGCTTTTTGCGCTACGTGCCGCGGGTTCGATCCCCCCTCGGAACAAATATTTGGGGCTACAGTTTGCTGTTCTGGTTCCGGTTCCGTTTGGTTTCGATGTGTGCGCTTGTGACATGTCTGTTTGTAAACTGTACCCACGATAAAGGAGAAATTCTAGTGAGACAACGTTTTTGTTAAACATATAGATACAAAATAATAATAAGTTGACATTACAGACAAATGACCTAGGTGTCAACTTCATTTTACTTCGCATCAAGCTTCGCATATAACTCGACGGCTTGGACGTAATAATATACTAAGTACAGTGCCACAAACTTATCTGACCCGGTCGTGGCGTCGCTGCCGTCGCTTTTAACAATGTCATCTCCGTACAAAAATGCCATTTTGAAGTCAATTTTATTCTGTAGCGACGTTAGTTCCAATTTTGGTCACCGGGTCAGATAAGTTTGTGGCACTATAAGTAGTATATTTATTACGTCTATGTAGTATATTATGTCTATGTACCTAGTATCTATATTACGTCTATACTCGACGGTTTACGTCCGCAATAGTTCCAATTACCCCTTAACAATCATATTAAAAAGTCTGGGAAGATATCAAGCTTGTAGCCATATGGCGATATTTGGCCAGAAGGATTGGCATTGCCATCCAGCAACTGTGCCAGACGAGCGGGCACGGTCCCAACTGGCAGCAACGCTCGCTTTGTTTTATAAAAGGTGTTCATACGATAGTTTTGTTATCTATGACTGACTTTTGTGCGAACAGAAACGTCGAAATTGGACTGACACCTTCGAATTTAAGAAGTTAATCCTTGTATATAATAAATTAAAATCGCAAAGTAGGTATGGTATCATGTGGGGTTGCATTTAGCGGGGCGCACTTTACATTTGTGATTTTTATTTATTCTGAGAACAATACAATACAATAGATTTTTACCCGACTGCGCCAGAAGGAGGGTTATATTTTGCGAGTGTAATTCAAAATTATAAAAATTAAAATGGCCTATTTTTGGCTCCATATTTTTAAATTAACTTTTTTATTTATTGTGTCTAGTTTGAGTCACACGAAGGGTTAATAAAATGTGGAAATAAAAACGACATATGGGTATGTAGGCTAAAAAAAAGGTCATAAGCTTTTTTCTATGAAGCATTGATGTGCATCGGTTGAAATCCTAGAGCCGGGATGGAAAATCAATGGAACGCGTGCCACCATCACCAATGTTACACGAAAACAATCAGTACGCACGCTATTAATTGCTTTTAATGGTTTTTCCCCACAACCTAAAATTGCGTTACGGCCTCACAAAAGATATTAATTTATATATATTGATGATTGATAGATATATATAGTGCGCATAATTTATAGAGTGATTCAGTCTGTTCCTAAATCCGAACGCAATATTGGGACACACTTTGAAACAAAACGAAATTTTGACTTAGTACGGGGAACACGCATAATTTACTAGCGCAAGCCAAACAAAATAAATTTTTACTTTGTTCTGGAGTGAATTTTAGTACTGCGGTTGCATTTGGAACGGACACTGAATCACTCTGCAAATTTTGCGCACTACATAATTTTTTCCTGTAGGTATATTCGTTGTCTAACAAAGCTTTTAACAAACATGGGAATTTCATCAGTTAAATTGTATGTCTGTCTGTTATTTAGCTCGGATATCCAAACAAAAGACTGCAGCAGCGAAATGTTTAAGCTTTTTTATTAAAACAATAGCAGGATAAGCTAGCCATTGTTCGAAAAGCTTTGATTCGCATTGCACTCGATGAAAACCACAACGTAGTGAGATGAAAAGTTCTATAAAAAATATTCTCACTGTTGGGAATAACAGACAATTTGTTGTGGAGAGTTGGATTTTAGTAATGGAAAAGGTAAAATAATGACTTTGCCTCTGTCGACTTATTATTGTATATTTTTAAGAAAACCGTTGCTATTTTGTATGTTTTACCACGGCCACGATAACTACCAGACAATAGCCACAATAGAATATTAATTGTTTGGTGACCTCAGTGGCAGTTAATCTGATAAGAATAACGTTCACAATTTGTATATTTTTAAGAATAACGTTCATAATTTGTATATTTTTAAGAAAAACGTTGTGTAGACCCAGTTTAGTATATGTAGGTATTTTTAAAACGCTTTTATTAGCTTCAATTGCATCTAACTAACTGACTAACTATGTAAAAAAATCTTAGAAGTTAAATTTGACCCACTTCCCGGTTTCCGATTGAGCTGAAATTTTGCATACACGTTGAGTTTGGATGACAAAAGCGATTTTTTTTAAAACTATAATTTTTTTTTAAACAAGCTTTATTTTTTTTTATTTTAAGAAAAACGTTGTCTCGCTCCTTGTGTTATCCTGTATCATGAGTACAGTTTATAAAAATACATCTCACATACACCCAGACCCGGAACAACCACCTGTAGGCCATACAATACGTTTCGTGAGGGTGTACATTTGTACAAGTATGGGTAGAATCCATTTCAGCTTTGTTCGTCGACTGATCCTTCTGTTTCCATCTATGTTGTGGCTAAACGCAGTTGCTGTTAATCTTTTATGGATTTGGATTCACTGGAAGAGTGACGGTGTCGATGCGGTACACTAGCGAATCAATAATCGTCACTGGAAAGGCAAAATTACTTAACCACCAAATTGGGCGTATTGAGTTATATTCGGAATCAGCAAATTTTTCTGCATTGATATATTTAGATGGCACTACATTCGAAGCACTTTTGTAGCGCTTCAGTAACCCATAAGAGTGCTTCAATTACAATTATACTTAAATAGGTTGATGCAGAAAAATTTGCTGATTCCGAATATACATGTAGCCCAATTTGGCGGTTACGTAATTTTGCCTTTCCAGTGACGATTTAAACACACATAATAACATAGCTTTTGTTCTACATCAATGTAAAAATAATTATACAATATTCTGACTCATAAGTCATAACCTAACCGCCAAAAACCAACTCTAACTAGAAAAAGAGCTGTAAATTTTGAACGCCTGAACAGATTTTCATGAAACATAGCTAAGATGATACCCGATTAAACTAGCTTTCGATTAATAAAACTGCATTGAAATCGGTACATCTATTTTGGAGCTACAATGCTACATACAGATACCCAGATACTCAGATACACACTACAACTTATAACACCCCTCATATTTAAAGAGGGTGTTGTATTGTACCCATTATTATGATCAACTGTTACTATGACACCCAAAAATTAAATGGCGAAAAAGAAGCTTTCCTATTCCATGCTAAATGTAATTTAATTATTTGTATGGAACAGCACATTTTTTGTTCCCATACTAAAAGCAAACTCAATTTATTCCATGCTAAACTCAATCCTATGTACATGTATTTTCTTTTTATGTGTTTTATTTGTATATTAAGGGTCAATATCAGCAAATGAAATTTTTTGTCAATTTTGGTGGCTAAATATTTTCTTCAGTTTTTTGAGAAAATAAGAACCTGGTATGAGAAAAGAAAGTCTACTTAGTGGACTTTCTTTTCTCATACCAGGTTAATAAAGAAAATATTTAGCCACCAAAATTGACAAAAATTTTCATTTGCTGATATTGACCCATATAGAGTAAGAATAAAAGTTGTTCATAATGATGAGTGCAATTAGAACTAGAAAGATAGGACCTTGTATAATGTAAAAAGTATTTTGTATCGGTTACAATGCGAATTTTTACACACAACACATTCCACACAATTCCAATTAAAAGAAAATGCTACTCACGAGATTTTTCTCAAAGAAACAAGAGGTATATTAAATTCTTAACCTAACTGACTACGACCGCGACGGACCGGTTTTTGCCCATTGTGTATTAGTTTGCCCATTATGTATTAGAATTGTATGTAATCTTTATTTCATGTAAACCAGATACAGGCACGTATGAAATGTCGTGACTCTAGGTGCACGGTTTGAAATAGTAGATCCTATGGATAAGAACCGGCAAGAAACTCCATGGAAACTCTTTTAAATTAATAGATTACAATCTCGATCAGTACAATGTTGTGGTAAGAGCTGCGAGAATAATGTAGTTTAATGTGAATAAACATAAGAATAGGATACTAATGATTAGGATTATTAAAATCAGTTTTCAAGCCACTTTTTTTACAAATGTATTTGGGACATAGTATTTTTTTTTTTTTTTTTCTTATTATAAATGTACGCTGCTGGTTGTATAAAAAAAAACATGTATCGAGATGTATGTTTTTTTTTACTGTCAACGGTATCGGCATAGTTTAAATATCTACATATACATGACATCTCATTGCGATCTCACTGTTTAATTTGTGTATTGTGTCCCTTGCTGTCCGAATAAAAAGTTTATTATTATTTATCTCTTTTCTGCTGCAGTAGATATTTCTTTCGCGATTTCCGTTTTGCTCCCATAGTAAAAGTTGTTCATAATGATGAGTACAATACCTTCAGTCAATGTTTCCTTCGTTCAACCAGTCACTCTATATATGGATCAATTTCCTTGCGTGGCTTCGTAATCCGCAGGGTAATCACGATACACACTCGCAATCGGAATCGATTCAATTTTGACAGTCCAACAAAATACATTGCGCGGTAAGCTTTTAAAACCACTACGCCCTACAATTTGAACAACGCAATGAACACTGTTGTAGTGTCAAAATTGAGTCGATTCCGATTACGAGCGTGCATCGTGATTAGTTAGCTGATTGGTAGAATTCGTATTGTATACTCTCTGCTGTTGCTACGTTAGTTACATACTGTACCGCTAGATGTCGCTACACAAGCATGCATTCATTTTCAACAATTGTTCCGCTTTGGTTTCCTGTAGTGCCTACTGCCTATCATCCGCAACGTGTTCGGTTTCTTTTGTTGCTGTGGAGCACCTTTGATCCAATCTAAATGTATTTGGTTTTATTAAAGTAATATTCTCTTGTTATCTGAAGCACCAACATCGACCGTATTGTTCGTTCGTTCGCCGGGTATCATCCTAGTAGTCTGTGCCGGGTATTATTCTGTTTCGATGAATGCACTACAGTGTTGAATGTAAAAAAACGTACCTACATATTTTTGCTTTTGTTACATTCCTATTATAAGTGAACGGTGAAGGAAAAATCCTGAGGAAACCTGCACACCTGAGAGGGCTTTATAAAGCTCTCGATGATGTGTGTAGTCCGCCAACCCGCACTAGGCCCGCGTGGTGGACTGAGCCCTAACCCTTCTCATTCTGAGAAGAGGCCCGTGCCCAGACTGCCCAGCAGTGGGACAAAAAATGAATAACGAACGCGCGTTTCTGCTGCTAAAATTATGGAGGTGCTAAAATGTGGTTAGGCCCTTATCTATTGTATTACATATTTTTGTTCATGTGTGTACTCTTTCGTACCATTGTTAAGCCGATAAGTCGAATTGGTGCAAATCACAAATAATACGATACTGAAAAAGATTTATTTAAATGAAACTTAATTAACTTTTATACTCAGACATTCATTATCATGAGTCCTCGTTAAAATTACCACCTTATCAATTCAGAATTCAGGCTAAAACCTAGGTGTATCCTAGACCTATATTTTCGAGACAAACGAAATTGTTGACACCGCGTCGGGATGGATCCTTCTTATTCTGAGTGTCAAGGACAGTATTACACCGCATTGCGGCCGAGTTCCTATGCGGTCTAATACTAATAAAACCGAAGGATTCGACGTTCTGTTTAGTACTGTTGCTTCCACTAACTACAGGTTGCTTCCTAAATTGTGAATAGAATAGAATAGAATAATATTTATTTGCTTAAAAACATGGTATAAAAGATGGTAAAGTACAAAATAACAAGAGCATACATGTTTTTGCTTAACAGTTATAAGCGTACAAATTTTCACAAGCATATATTTAACATTTATTATCAAAGAAGTCCTTGAGACTATAAAAACTATGACTACACAAACATGTTTTTTTTTTTGTGACGCAATTGTTAATGCATTTTTAGAATCAATGTTTTTATTCAATAACATCGTCCACTGGCCTGGTACATGTTTTAAAAAAAAAAAAAAACTTTGCCCCCACTTGGATTTCTCCTGTATCAAGGGTAGGTACAGTTTACAAACATACATGTCACATGCACACACCCCGGAACAACTATCTGTAGATCATTCACATATTTGCTCTGTGCGGGGATCGAACCCGCGGCACGTAGCGTAGAAAGCTAATCGCTTAGCCACTGCGCCAACCGTGTCGTCAAAATATTGAATATCATTTCCAATTTTTATGAGAGATTGGAAAGTTTTCTGACTATACCTGTTTATTTCATGGACGTTACCTGTAAATTATTTACAAGATTTACGAAACCGCCTGTATAGTGGGATGTGCGTCCCACAACGAGGTGGGAACTCCGATTACGTTCTCTGTCGCGCCGTTATGGTCCTGTGTTCCCGTAACCTTGACACTTCGGGGATTTACCTATTTCGGGAACATTTACCCGAGGGTGGCGTCTATTTTTAGAACGCCGCGTGTTTTGTTATATTATTACGTAGCTTTCAAATTATGATCTATAGGTACAGAGACTATATTGTGATAAGAATAATACTCGTATAATTCGCTTGTCAAATTATATGTCGTATATTAAAATCGACCTGTATCTTATTTTTGGGCCAATAATTTTACAGAACTATTTTTTTTTTGTTTTAGATTTTTCACTGATTTTGTTTTGTTTTTTAATCTTACCTTGTGGGTCCTTTGTCAAAAAATAATTTCTTTCTTTTAATACTGATGATATGAGGTAGCAAATAATCCTGCTTTAATTTCTTTGATTGAAGCTGTTTTAATAGATTAACTACAACTACAAGACACGAGTGACAAATTATGACACTACACGTTTCTCTGAAGATACCTTTAGCAGACAGTACAAACTTATTTAATCTAAACGCGTTCATCTAAGTCAGGCAACGAGAATGACGTCACGAGTTCCATTGTAGAAGCAGCAGCTAGAAAAAATCTTATTTTAAACTTACCTTTGCGCTGTGAGAGTCGACTGCGACGTGGACAATTTGTTGACTTACCTAAAAAAAAAAAGAAAACAAAAATGAGTATAGCTATAGTCAGAAATATCTAATCTATATTACTGAGTAAAGCATAATAGCCACTTTTCCAAAACAAAATGCAGCCAACGAACTTAAAACACGCTGTAAAAAGTGACTAGTGTGCTTACCCCCTTATTCATAAAAGGATAAAGGATTGAACGCTCAAATAAATTTGAATTTTAAGCTGTAAGTCTCAAGCTGTCACTCACTTTGAGGAATGAGTGTTAGAGAGCGTATTCGGCGAAGACTCTGAAAAATCTATAATAACCTAACTGTCAAAAACCTCCGACTTCAAGTAGAAAAAGAGCTGTAACTTTTGAACGGTTAAACTTTTCATGAAACATAGCTAAAATGATATCCGAATAAAATGGCTTTCGTTAAAAAAAGATTGCATGGAAATCGGTCCATCCCTTTTTGGAACTACGATGCCACAGACAGATACACAAATACACAGATACACACTACAAACTTATGACACCCCTGCTTTTTGTCGGGGATTACAAACGTGTCTTCTTTTCTTTTGGAGCGTGACATTTCTATTCAGCAAGAACAAGACAAAATAGAAGCTATTTCATCTTGTTTATCAAGACAAAACGTCTAGAAATTATTGCCTATATTTTGTACTTACAAAGTCAGACAATTGTACCTACTCAAAATGGCGGGGCTACCGCGTAAACTAAAATGGTAATGAAAATCGACCCTGGTAATAAACTTCAATATGATTATGATATATTATTTATTTATGTACACACAACAAAAAGAAAAAATACATAGAATAAGGAATACTTATGTACAAAGGTACTGCTTATTTCAAAAGAATTTCTTATTATTTTCTGTTTCTTTTTCTTTTTTTATGAAAGGTTATTCTTTTTTTTTCTATTTAGTTTATAAAATATGACCAAATCCCTAAAAACATGTATTAGTGCCAAAAAGCCCCATGTTTCCCAATAACCCAGAGAATTGGGCTGCTTTCAATTTATTTCAATAAATATTTTTTACAATATAAAATACCTTCCATTGGTCTCAAACTAGGCTAGGCCTGTATCTTGGGCACCTTTGGCGGTAATTGACGATACATATTATACATATAGATAAGTTAAATACAAAAATTACAAAAATTGTGTTAGCAATAACGTGGTGGTGTTGTGTTAATATTGGGACTTTATAATTAACCACCCCTATTGTTTTTAAGCCAAGCTAATCCGCTGAAGCCAGTAGCTAGCATTCTAAACATGGTATGACGACGAGTCTAGATGAATAGCATCCTAAAGCGGCATCTCAATTCGAGTGCAGACAAAATCTTAATAAAATCAACTCTATTTGTAAAGAAATAGCGTCCAATATTGTAATGTAGTGACCGGTGGTGCCCTCGATACGTCACATGCGGTAGTTGTAATGTGCAGAGGTATCCGTGGTACATTTGTTTTCCGAGAGATGGCGCAACAAGTTCCACTGGTGTTTTATGTAATAGTAAAATGTTACGAAGCTGTAAAACTTTTATTGCAAGGAACATTTTTAAATAGATTAAATGAAGGAAAAAGAAGTACTATTTTGTAATTAATAATATTTTAACTTACGGTAATAAGAATACAGCCACAGAAAAGAATAACCTAACCGTCGAAAACCTCCGACTCCAATTAGAAAAAGAACTGTAACTTCTGAACGGCTAAACAGATTTTGATGAAACATAGCTAAAATGATAACCGATTAAACTAGCTTTAAAACTGTATTGTAATCGGTCCATCCGTTTTGGAGCTACGATGCCACAGACAGATACCTACTCAGATACACAACTTATAACACCCTCTTTTTTTTCGGGGACTAAAAAAATCAAAGAAATATTTTAGTGAGCTAACTGCAAACACAAAGGAATGTCTGGTCTAGATAATAAATAACAGAAAAACGGACGGTCAACTTACTAGAAAGTGTCTCATTTTGATGGTACGCGTCATTTAACGTAGGTACTCTATTTTAGTTAGTACTAGCTGTACCCGCGGCTTTGCCCACGTGACAATATTCGATTAAACTATGATAGTCACTTGAAATCAAAGAAAAGAAAAGATAGTTTTCAGAATTTGTATTAACAAAAACTTAAATAATATGAGATCTGTGCAATTAAATGCCTTGTCTTCCACACGTATGGGAGTGAAAACAATCTACACGTTACTTGGATGGGTGATCGTTCTTTACTTGAGACCCCTGAAAGAGCACGGCAGGTCGCATTCACGACTATTTTAAACGAATAATAATCTATGATACTGGTAATGGTTAGGCACTCAAAAAGACAAAACCCTGCCTTCAGCCTTCAGGTTCAAATATAACCAGTTTTTACTGCCACCGTTCACTGTTAAGACTACGCTTTCTCGCTATTTTGTGTGTTATTAAAGTTTACGAAACCTGATTCTCCGCTAAGAAACAATAGGAAAAAAATATTTAAAGTTTAATTATTTAAATCTATTGTATGAATATTGTCTACGAAATGGGTAATGAGTGCAGAGTCTGATGCCGACTGTCATAACAACGCCTTGATTACATCAACAATCTCATCTGATTGTAATTCTGTCCGGCGCTTCTTGGGCAGTGAGCTGTTACGAAAATTGCTGACTCATCTATCCACTACATCATGAGCGAATTCAATATGAACACTCTTGGCGACGCGACAGAAGAAGATTCAGCTGTTCTCCGGATTGCAAATGACTTTAGTCCTTCTTCTTTGTGTCAATGGTACTACGTCCCTAGGCTTGTATAATCTGCAAATTTTGCCACCTCTATGATGTTGTTATTGGCAAAATAGAGGTGGCTCAATGTGCAGATATTGGGGGGCATATTGAGCAACACAGTAGCTGTGACATCGTTTGAAGGACAATACCACATCTCCACCCTACCGCTGTTTCCTCGATATAGCCCCACTTGCTCATTTGCTCATACTGCACTTGCATCTGCCTAATTGGGTCCAGAGTCGGTTAAATAACTTTCATGTGATCCAAGAGATGATCGTTCGATCGGATCGTATCTGGCAGAAAATTACTCACCGCGGGCTTGATTACTGGTGAAGAAAGTTTCTCCAACCACAATGTATTTGCAATGGGCATCGGCTGAACCACCCGATAGTGCCTCTCTAGTGTTCTAAGGAAACTGAGCTGACTTTTTAAAGGCTATACTGATAATTAAGCACTGAATTGACTTCTGAATATTGGATGTCTGGTGTTGGACTCCTTTTTGTGTTGTTGTACGCAACGTCTCTGCGAATTTGTAGAAGTGCTATGCTCACCGTAGGATACGGTAAACTTACCCATATTAAGAGTGATCGGTTTACGTCAGCCGGTGATAGTTCAACATGTGTCATTTAGCTGACCGAAACTTTTAGGTACCTAGTTCTTTTTATTTGATTTTCATATAATGGTTTTTTCAAGTTAACGCTCTGTCCAGGGTGACTCCCAGGGGTATTGATGTGATTAATTTCGAACCCTACGGTGATTTCAGCCCTGATCCCACTCGAAAACTTAACGTCGACAAACTCTTCTTCGACAGACGCTGTTCCAACACTCCGAAATTACGCTACTCCTGAACCATGAGCAATAAAATCGGAAAAAGTAAAAGCAAGAAAGAAAGAAAAAGAGTTTATAGCACAACATAAAATAAACGGAAAAGCAAAGAAAACATATCAAATAAGTTGGGTTATTGTACTAAAGCATATAAAGCATATTGTCAGGAGGCAGTGATACTGGCCACCTGACGCTGGTTTTCAGCTGCAACCCACAAGTGCCATACCAGATGTCGTCATTAATATGCCTTACGCCTATAAGTATTTTGATAACCCTTAAATACTTACCTTTATTGAGAATATTTGAACATATTTGAACATTACAAATTAAATTATTATAAAGAACTCTGCCTTCAGGAGTCTGGATGCCGTATCAATAAAAAAATCGCTTTTAAAAATATTGGAAATTAAAAACTCGCCTATAAATTACTACTAATGCCATCTAGGTATAAACAGACGAATTAAAATATATAAGGCTAAAGAATAAATGAAAAAGTACGTTTAAAAAAATGCAAAATGATTTCTATTGTATATAAAATGTTAATCGGACCTATTAACTACATCATCCAATATTTCAAATGGATTCGTTATATAGGTAGCGACTAATAATTGTACACAGACATATTGGTTTATTGCTCACCCCCCTTGACAATAGCGTAATAATTTGTACCCTATATGTTGACCAGGCTATTAACGGATTTTACTTTTAAATTTCATGACGATCTGTTCGGCGGTTTGGCCGTGAAGCTCGGACAGACAAACAGACAAACAGACAAAAATTCTAAAAACTATATTTTTGGCATCAGTGTCGAATATAGAGCACATGCCTTTTTTTTTCAAGATATATTTAATGTACAGTTTTCGCTTCGTTACGATTTTATTATAAGTATAGATTAAAAACTCACCTATAAATTACTACTAATGCCATCTAGGTATAAACAGACGAATTAAAATATATAAGGCTAAAGAATAAATGAAAAAGTACATTTAAAAAAATGCAAAATGATTTCTATTGTATATAAAATGTTAATCGGACCTATTAACTACAATCATCCAATATTTCAAATGGATTCGTCATATAGGTAGCGACTAATAATTGTACACAGACATATTGGTTTATTGCTCACCCCCCTTTGACAATAGCGTAATAATTTGTACCCTATATGTTGACCAGGCTATTAACGGATTTTACTTTTAAATTTCATGAAGATCTGTTCGGCGGTTTGGCCGTGAAGCTCGGACAGACAAACAGACAAACAGACAAACAGATAAACAGACAAACAGACAAACAGACAAACAGACAAAAATTCTAAAAACTATATTTTTGGCATCAGTGTCGAATATAGAGCACATGCCTTTTTTTTTTCCAAGATATATTTAATGTACAGTTTTCGCTTCGTTACGATTTTATTATAAGTATAGATTACAGCCTCTTTTCTATCTTCAAACCTCATTACTGTCATTTTGGCAAAGGCCCAAATCTTCTCCGATTTTCCTTTTAACAGCTTGGCCTTGAAAGGCCTTGATCTACTTACATAATATTTCGTTGACCCGTACCGCCAGGTGACATTGCGAATCTTTTTAACCTCCGACAAAAAAGAGGGGTGTTATAAGTTTGTAGTGTGTATCTGTATATCTGTGTGTGGTGGCATCACAGCTCCAAAACGAATTGAGCGATTTCAATGTAGTTTTTTAAATTGAAAGCTAGTTTAATCGAGTACCTACCTATAATCTTAGCTATATGTTTTATGAAAATCTGTTCAGCCGTTCAAAAGTTACAGCTCTTTTTCTAGTTCGAGTCGTTTTTGACGGTTAAGTTATAGTCCATTTGCAGTAGTGTAGTTGGGGCAACAATTAATCACACCTGTAGACTTTAGGCAGTTGACCTTTATCTCTTACTATTAAAGTTTGACAGTGATGTCTGCATTAGTTGCCGATTGAAAATTGAGTAAGAGCTAAATTATGGAGATGCGGGGCGTCGCGCGGCGCATCGCTGTCACGCTCGATCTCCACGAACGGAGTTATGCGTCTTTCTCCGCGTTGCGTGCCGCTTTGCGCTCCGCGCGATTTCCAGCGTCTCCATAATTGAGCCCGTAGTGTCCTGTGTGCATCCTCATACAAACCAGAGATTTTCAACTACGACTAAATTGTGGCACAGGTGATCGTCGATTGTCTACTGTGGTCTTTGCCTCTATTCTGGCACTGTCCCAAGTCTCAGAGTTTCCCTTTTACCGGCCTAGCATCCGTGGCCTTCAATGAACTTGGGCTACTAGCATTTATTTCTCTGACTTCTCACCAGGTGACGCTGCAAAGGCTATACTAGCAACTTGAGCAAAAACTTTTCCAATCACAGTTGGGATTTTCGTTCGCTAATTCATTGACGGGTGATTGCTCATGCTCAAGCAAATGTGAAGTCTCCCTAGGGGTTTAAATCACGGAAAAACAAGTGACTTTCACTTTTATTGAGTTGAAGGGGCAAACAGCTTTTGTGGTTGAATAATTTGCTGAAAAATGTTTCAGCATTTCTTGGCATGTAGACGTGGAATTCGGAACAGCGGGTCTACCGCGTAACTAAAATGGTAATGAACATCGACTCTGGTCATAAATTTCAATACGATCGTGAGAGATTGTGTAGGCCACATAGTTGTTTCGGGTCGGGGTGTGTGTGCATGTGAGATGTGAGTTCATAAACTGTACCCACAATACAGGAGAAATCCTATAGTGCAGTATGGATTTTTTTTTTAATTCAAACCTTTTGTTGCCTCAGTTGGCGCAGTGCCTAAGCTATTGGCTTTCTGCGTTATGTTTTGCTGGTTCGATTTCCGCACGGAACAAATACCTTCTTGTATGATCTACCGATAGTTGTTTCGGGTCTGGGTGTGTGAATGTGAGATTTATGTCTGTATGTATATGTGTGTGTGTGTTTTTTAAGTTCTGCTCACCAAGGTGAATACGACGTTGTAGTAGTTAATTAAGAGGACCATGTTCGTTTAAGGGTTAATTCAATGAGCAATTATAGTGCAGGTGAATAATTTTCAGAAAAACGTTTTCTAGGCTAATGTCCAGTGATTTATTAAACAGTTGTGGGTAATATTATACCGATTTGTAGTGACCTACTGAACCAACTTTACTAGCAGCCTTCCTAGAATGGACAGCTATACTCTATTTCAATTAGTTTTCTATTTCATTTTGTGTGCTGTTTATAATTAGAGCAATTTTTTTTTTAATAATTTCTTTTTTGTTTATGACTGAAGGTCGGGTGGTTTTGATCTTGCCTGTAAGTGCACAATATATTGTTTAAGAGTGACCTTACGAGGCTGGCATAGTCACCACGGTGAACTGAAGCCTCAATAAAAACTTGAATAAAAAAATAAAAAAAAAAAAATATACAAACTGGAGAAAAACCAATACTTGAGCACCTCAAGCCTTACTCTTACCAGCTCGCGCTGAGCCATTAGTCCAAAAACAAGTCCCTAAAAGGAATCATCCAGCAAGCCCCCTCTTGTTGTGCCCCTAGCAACGTCCTAAGCCGAGGTTGAGTCTCACTATAGGGCGCCATTAGCCGTGTGCGGTGTGGTTGCTTAAAAATTGTTTTCGCCGCGTCTCCGTTTAAGTAGAGAGCCCTGATAGGACTGGGAAAGACATGCGTCAAATCGGGAAGTTATGGAAAAAATGCACAACAATGGTTTGTCCCTTCATTAAAAATTACAAACTTAATGAGACCTAACGGCAATTTTGTGGTAGAAGTATGATAATTTATTTATTTGTTTGAAGAGGTAGGGCACTAAGCCCCTTTGTCACTGCGACCTGCGAAGATCTATTGTGACGCCTCTTGTATTATTACAGCACTCCCTCTAGCCGTAAGTCAATAATAAAATTGACTATATTCTTGGGGTGGAGGGATTTAATCTCATCTGGTGAGATTAGGTGGCCCCCCAGGTGCTGGCTTCTAGTGTGGTGTACTACGTCACACTCGCATAGGATATGTATGGGCGTCTCATCCTTTTCGCGACAGAATCTGCAAATTGTGGTGTCACTAAGGCCCATTTTTTGTAGATGCTTGTTTAGTTTGCAGTGCCCAGTGAGGGTTCTTGTCAAGATCCTAATTCGGCTCCTGTTCATGGAAAGCGCTTGTTCCGTAAACTTTCTGTTGAAGCCTGTGAGAAGCGCTTTGGAGTGTGCTTGGCCTGAGGACTTTTCCCAGAGCTTGATACTCTGTTTATAGCCCCAGGACCTGAGGTAGGTGGAGGTTGTGCACTTAGGAATTCCACAAATGGGTTCAGGGCCCATTGTGGTGCTTTCCGCTCCAGCTCTTGCTAGCTCATCGGCAGTTTCATTACCACCGATGCCACTGTGTCCAGGTACCCATCCTATCGCTACCGAGTTCGATGTTCCTAGTAAGTTCAGCAGCTGGACACACTCCTTGATGAGTTTAGAGTTGATCTCCTCTGAGTTAAGGGCTTTAATTACAGCTTGACTATCAGAGAAGATAAAGATGTGCCTGTTTAGATAGGCTTTTTGCAGACTCTCACGAACACAGCCTATGATGGCGAGTAGTTCTGCTTGAAATACAGTGGCGTATTGCCCAAGGTTAGCAAATTTTTGCACCCTTGGTTGTCCTCCGTGGTATCCAGCTCCTGCTAGACCCTCTTTCTTTGATCCATCGGTGAACCAAACAATATCACAGGTCCGGGGTTCGCAAGGCATATTGTCCTTCCATTCGGACCTCTGAGGTATGAATGTCCTAAACAGCTTATTGAAACTGTATTCTTTTAGCTGAACATCAGAGGGCATGGCTGTGATGCTTTGATTCATGAGGTTTTCGTGCAGAACTCTCATGATTTTTGATCTCCATCTTGTCCTTCCTGCATGGTTAGCCCTTAGCATGGCTGCTCTAGCGTCCATTTGCACCTGCACATGTAGTGGAACGAGGTTGAGCATCGCTTCCAGGGCAGAGGTCGGAGTCGATGAGAGAGCTCCCGTTGTGGTGATACACGCGAGTCGTTGGAGGCTTGTAAGATTATCTCTGCAGGTTACCTGGTCAACTTTTTTGTGCCATACCACACAGCCATATGTTATCATGGGCCTTGCTATAGCTGTATACAGCCACAGCGCTGCCCTTGGTCTGAGTCCCCATCTTGAGTTGACCAGTCTGCAGGAGGCCCCTAAAGCGATTTTAGCTTTTCTAGTCACAAATTTGATGTGTTGATTCCAGGTGAGTTTTTGATCGAGGATGATCCCTAGATATTTGACTTCACTGGAGAATTTGACTGTTTTTCCGAAGAGAGTAGGCTGTTTTAAAGCCTCCAGTTTCCTCTTTTTCGTAAAGGGTATAATAACCGTCTTATCGGCATTCACCGAGAGTTGGGTGTCTTTGCACCACCTTTCTATCTTCCTGAAGGCTGTTTGCATTAGGTCAGAGATGGTTGATTGGCATTTGCCAACGGTAACCACCACTAGATCATCTGCGTAGCCTTGTGTGTAAAAGCCAGCGTTGTTGAGCTCGCTTAGCAGACCATCAACAACCAGTGACCATTCCAGGGGGGATAGGACACCGCCTTGTGGACATCCCCTGTTAAGTTTTACTCTTACATTGGAGTCTAAGAGGGTTGTTGATGCTACCCTGTTGCGTAACATGGCTTCGATCCATTTAGTGGTCGTTCGGTCGATGTTGCGTGTTTCCATGCTTTGGACTATGACGTTTGTCGAGGTGTTATCAAATGCCCCCTCGATATCCAAGAAGGCGCAGAGGGCAATCTCTTTGTCTTCGATGGCTTTTTCTATAAGATCTACCAAGTCCATCACTGCAGACTCAGTTGATTTGCCTTTTTGATAGGCATGTTGTTTTGCATGCAGGGGTCTATCAATCATGTAGGTGGCCCTGATGTGTTGGTCCAATACCTTCTCCATGGTTTTTAGCACGAAGGAGGTGAGGCTTATTGGTCTATAGGATTTGGGTAGCGACTTGTCTCTATCTCCCCCTTTGGGGATGAAGGTGACAGTGACCCTAGTCCACGCTGTCGGTATATAGGCCCATGCAAAGCTGGCTCTGAACACCTTGATCAGCGTTGGCAGGATAATATCTAGCCCTTTTTGAAGAAGTGCTGGGAAGATGGTATCCTCCCCACCGGACTTAAAGGGTTTGAAGCTGTTAACAGCCCATTTGATCCGGTCGGGTTTGAAGATGAGGGAGGCCATGCGCCAGTCCTCAACCCTCGGTTTGTGGATCTGGGAATTTTGCCCAGGGGGTATGTCCATATTGTTTAATTGCACCGAGTCCGGGAAGTGTACTTTAGCTAGGAGCCTCAGTGTTTCTTCTGCGGATCTTGTGAAGGTACCATCAGGGTATTTTAGTAGTCCAAGATGGGATTGAGGAGACTTTGAGATTATTTTGTGAATCCGCGCCGCGTGTGAGGTGCTGTTTATCTCCTCACAGAACTTGCGCCACGATTTTCTTTTGGCCTTTCTCAATTCTTTGTTAAATAGTATGATAATTAGTAGATACTGTAAATATCCATCATTGCTCATTTAGTCTCTTTTTTTTTAAAACGCTTTTATTAGCTTCAGTTGTAACTAACTAACTAACTGACTAACTAACTATGTAAAAAAATCTTGGAATTTAAATTTGACCCACTTCCCGGTTTCCGATTGAGCTGAAATTTTGCATACACGTTTAGTTTGTATGATAAAAATGTTTTTTTTAGATTTTTTTTAAAGCTATAATATTATTACCTACCCTGAAGGACGTAAACATAAAAATGGGCTACTCTAATTACATAATCATAAAACATTTTCATTTATGGTTTCATTTGATAAGGCCACAGTATGTAAGCTAACAGTTCAATGAATTCTTCATCTCTCATCTTCATAATAATGATTAGCACAACTAAATTCGCCAGGTGGCATTCGCCCTCGAGCTATGACTCGTCGAACTTGTCAGACATGTGAGACGCCTGAGACGTGTGATACAAATACCGTCAGGCTACCACCATCCAACGAATATCTGAGCTCTCTGGCGTTGCGTCGTATGGCGTGGATATCATGTAGCTCTAAACATCTAATCACCATGTCAAACATATGAGACCCAACGCGCCCAGATGGGTGTATGTGGCCCACATGTGCCTAATGTACTTCTAGCTTTATAGTATAAATATATTCTCAACCCATTTAGGCATCAAAGATTTTCTTTGCACCAAGGTAGTTCTCGATGCAACCTGACTTGACCGACCTTGGCCCGCAGCTAACGAGATTAGGTAGGTACTCCAACGGTGCAAATTGCATTAGCGGCTCTACTGCAACTGCTTCAGTTTCTTTTATAAATATGATTTGCTTCGTATGTCTTCAGAATGAGGAGCAGCGGGAAAATTAGAGATGTTCATTTGTTCACACGGAAAGAATGAACTAAATAAAATGCACGGCTGAAACCGCGGACAACCGCTTATTAAACTAACCGTCAATTATCCCCGACTCCAACTAGAAAAAGAGCTGTAACTTTTGAAAAGCAGAACAAATTTTCATAAAACATAGCTAAGATGATTTCCGATTAAACTGACTTTTAATTAAAAAACACTGCAGTGAAATCGGTCCACCCGTTTCGGAGTTACGATGCCTCAGACAGGTACACAGATATACACATACACAGATCCACAGATACATAGATACACACTACAAATTCTCATATAAGAACCCTCTATTTTGTCGGGTGTCAAAAAATTATAACAGGTATAAGCTTAGATATTTTTATGTTTTGTGCGTCATACTGGGCGTAGAAATAAAAACTTTTTCTTTCTTTCTTTCTAGGTATCGTCACTCGTGGAAGAAATTAAATTTAAACCATTGATTACCTAAAAGTTACGTTAAATTGGACCTATCTAGTCAAATTTTTAACGTAACTTGAAGGTGATTGCGGAATACTGCAGTTCGAGGTTTAATGTGCTATAAAATATATAAATTTTTAATAAGGAGTTATGTTTACATGAACCGAAACTCTCCTGAAGAAATCCCAAGTTAGCAATGAATTTGCGAAGCAATGTTATGCCCCAAAATGGAACGGCGCCATCTTAATAAAGATTACATAAGGAGATAGGTACTTTGTGTTCGTTGATGGCCCATCCATCGATCTCCTCTCGTGTTCTCGTAAATATATAAAAATATTAATCATTATTTAATTGTTATACATTTTAAAATATTAGGTTCCATCCATTGGAAGATTTTGAAGACTTTTGGCCGCAGGGCGTGGTGTTCCGTCGCTTTCGCGGACAAGTGCTACAGGACAGCACAAAGACATATAGTGCAAAGTAAAGTGCTACTAACATAGTCGTAAGCCTTATTTGCTAACAAATTTTTTGTATTTAACTTTATATGTATAACTAGCTGTACCCGCGGCTTTGCCCACGTGACAATATTCGATTAAACTATGATAGTCACTTGAAATCAAAGAAAAGAAAAGATAGTTTTCAGAATTTGTATTAACAAAAACTTAAATAATATGAGATCTGTGCAATTAAATGCCTTGTCTTCCACACGTATGGGAGTGAAAACAATCTACACGTTACTTGGATGGGTGATCGTTCTTTACTTGAGACCCCTGAAAGAGCACGGCAGGTCGCATTCACGACTATTTTAAACGAATAATAATCTATGATACTGGTAATGGTTAGGCACTCAAAAAGACAAAACCCTGCCTTCAGCCTTCAGGTTCAAATATAACCAGTTTTTACTGCCACCGTTCACTGTTAAGACTACGCTTTCTCGCTATTTTGTGTGTTATTAAAGTTTACGAAACCTGATTCTCCGCTAAGAAACAATAGGAAAAAAATATTTAAAGTTTAATTATTTAAATCTATTGTATGAATATTGTCTACGAAATGGGTAATGAGTGCAGAGTCTGATGCCGACTGTCATAACAACGCCTTGATTACATCAACAATCTCATCTGATTGTAATTCTGTCCGGCGCTTCTTGGGCAGTGAGCTGTTACGAAAATTGCTGACTCATCTATCCACTACATCATGAGCGAATTCAATATGAACACTCTTGGCGACGCGACAGAAGAAGATTCAGCTGTTCTCCGGATTGCAAATGACTTTAGTCCTTCTTCTTTGTGTCAATGGTACTACGTCCCTAGGCTTGTATAATCTGCAAATTTTGCCACCTCTATGATGTTGTTATTGGCAAAATAGAGGTGGCTCAATGTGCAGATATTGGGGGGCATATTGAGCAACACAGTAGCTGTGACATCGTTTGAAGGACAATACCACATCTCCACCCTACCGCTGTTTCCTCGATATAGCCCCACTTGCTCATTTGCTCATACTGCACTTGCATCTGCCTAATTGGGTCCAGAGTCGGTTAAATAACTTTCATGTGATCCAAGAGATGATCGTTCGATCGGATCGTATCTGGCAGAAAATTACTCACCGCGGGCTTGATTACTGGTGAAGAAAGTTTCTCCAACCACAATGTATTTGCAATGGGCATCGGCTGAACCACCCGATAGTGCCTCTCTAGTGTTCTAAGGAAACTGAGCTGACTTTTTAAAGGCTATACTGATAATTAAGCACTGAATTGACTTCTGAATATTGGATGTCTGGTGTTGGACTCCTTTTTGTGTTTTTGTACGCAACGTCTCTGCGAATTTGTAGAAGTGCTATGCTCACCGTAGGATACGGTAAACTTACCCATATTAAGAGTGATCGGTTTACGTCAGCCGGTGATAGTTCAACATGTGTCATTTAGCTGACCGAAACTTTTAGGTACCTAGTTCTTTTTATTTGATTTTCATATAATGGTTTTTTCAAGTTAACGCTCTGTCCAGGGTGACTCCCAGGGGTATTGATGTGATTAATTTCGAACCCTACGGTGATTTCAGCCCTGATCCCACTCGAAAACTTAACGTCGACAAACTCTTCTTCGACAGACGCTGTTCCAACACTCCGAAATTACGCTACTCCTGAACCATGAGCAATAAAATCGGAAAAAGTAAAAGCAAGAAAGAAAGAAAAAGAGTTTATAGCACAACATAAAATAAACGGAAAAGCAAAGAAAACATATCAAATAAGTTGGGTTATTGTACTAAAGCATATAAAGCATATTGTCAGGAGGCAGTGATACTGGCCACCTGACGCTGGTTTTCAGCTGCAACCCACAAGTGCCATACCAGATGTCGTCATTAATATGCCTTACGCCTATAAGTATTTTGATAACCCTTAAATACTTACCTTTATTGAGAATATTTGAACATATTTGAACATTACAAATTAAATTATTATAAAGAACTCTGCCTTCAGGAGTCTGGATGCCGTATCAATAAAAAAATCGCTTTTAAAAATATTGGAAATTAAAAACTCGCCTATAAATTACTACTAATGCCATCTAGGTATAAACAGACGAATTAAAATATATAAGGCTAAAGAATAAATGAAAAAGTACGTTTAAAAAAATGCAAAATGATTTCTATTGTATATAAAATGTTAATCGGACCTATTAACTACATCATCCAATATTTCAAATGGATTCGTTATATAGGTAGCGACTAATAATTGTACACAGACATATTGGTTTATTGCTCACCCCCCTTTGACAATAGCGTAATAATTTGTACCCTATATGTTGACCAGGCTATTAACGGATTTTACTTTTAAATTTCATGACGATCTGTTCGGCGGTTTGGCCGTGAAGCTCGGACAGACAAACAGACAAACAGACAAAAATTCTAAAAACTATATTTTTGGCATCAGTGTCGAATATAGAGCACATGCCTTTTTTTTTTCAAGATATATTTAATGTACAGTTTTCGCTTCGTTACGATTTTATTATAAGTATAGATTAAAAACTCACCTATAAATTACTACTAATGCCATCTAGGTATAAACAGACGAATTAAAATATATAAGGCTAAAGAATAAATGAAAAAGTACATTTAAAAAAATGCAAAATGATTTCTATTGTATATAAAATGTTAATCGGACCTATTAACTACAATCATCCAATATTTCAAATGGATTCGTCATATAGGTAGCGACTAATAATTGTACACAGACATATTGGTTTATTGCTCACCCCCCTTTGACAATAGCGTAATAATTTGTACCCTATATGTTGACCAGGCTATTAACGGATTTTACTTTTAAATTTCATGAAGATCTGTTCGGCGGTTTGGCCGTGAAGCTCGGACAGACAAACAGACAAACAGACAAACAGATAAACAGACAAACAGACAAACAGACAAACAGACAAAAATTCTAAAAACTATATTTTTGGCATCAGTGTCGAATATAGAGCACATGCCTTTTTTTTTTCCAAGATATATTTAATGTACAGTTTTCGCTTCGTTACGATTTTATTATATGTATAGATAATTATGTTTTGTCAACTACCTCCAAAGGTTCCCAAGATACAGGCCTAGCCTAGTTTGGAACCAATGGAAGGTATTTTATATTGTAAATATTTATGGAAATAAATTGAATAAATAAATTGGAAAAATATTAGGTTCCAATATACCCACGACTAAAAAGAAGCATTATTATTTTTCATAACAGAGATTGCACTACCCTAGTAATAAGTGTATCTATAAATTAATAGCCGTGTGAGTTAGAGCTCTATAATTATAATTTCCACTTCTCCCTCTCCCAATTTATCAGCAATTCCAATTAAATAATTTGCAACCATATTGGTTTTGTCTGAAGTGCAGCATTACAAGTACACTTCAATAATTTCTACCCATTTCCATTGCGGTGTGATTATGTTGAAATATAAATACACATTTTGGAGCCAATTCAAAGGCTGACCAGTATATGGATACGCAGAGTACTGGAAATGCAAACCAAAACATAATTATAACAATTCCAATTTCATTGGAATGGAAAAATTAATTTTGTGTTCAATTAAAATTGTATTAATACAGTAAAATTGCAGGGGTGCCAACTGAAAATCAGCGTTGGGCTCTCTGCGCCCAGCAAATGCTGAGCTGGCTACCCTTTCGGCATGGCATGCTTGACAGCATATACATATTATTTAAAAATATTTTCAAATTATTGTTAACTTTTGATGTGTTATTTTTTTAATATTTTTTTATTTTTTATTTTTATCCTCTCTCTCTCTTATGTTGTCAATGTGTCTGTGCCGAATAAATGTTCTTTTCTTTCTTTCTTTCTAAAATTTCTGCGGTCTAACAGGGTTTCATAAATTATGTGAGGTATTTTTTTTTTAATAAATACTTTATTCTAAACTAATATTATAAAGAGAAAAGATTTGATTTTTTGTATGTTTGTTTGTTTGTAATGGATAAACTCAAAAACTAATGGACCGATTTTAAAAATTATTACACCAGTAGAATGCTACATTATCAGTGAGTATCATAAGCTATAATTTATAAAGATACCACGCGGGCAAAGCCACTGGCGGAAGCTAGTTCATATATAAAACTGTAGTAGCCCACCGGCATCTGGAACAGAGTTCAAGTTACCGGTGGTCTGAGCAACGGTAACTTGAACCTTTCTCTAGAACCCTGGTTCTAGAGTAAGGTTGTTTCGGGTCTAGCGTGTGTGTGCATGTGAGATATATGTTTGTTAACTGTACCCTCGATACAGGAGAAATGCTAGTGAGGTGCAATGTTTTTAAATAAAGAAAAGATGTTACATGCTGTGAATTAAGGTTCAACACTACCGTTCAGAAACCGCAAACCATCTCATTACTACACGAACCATTAAATTACAGCAGTGTTGCCACCCTCTGATTTAGATTTTCCACAGACTCCTCGTGAAATTCGCCAAATTTTTTCCAATAGGTTTTTCCGGTTTTTTAGACACTCACAATCAATTAATATGTCATTTTTTTTAGTCTGATTCGATACCATGTGAGTATCGCATCATTGATTCCACGCTAAAAATTACTTGATATCGAACCCTAAAAAATTCACTAAATAATATTGTACCCTAAAAAATCCCCTAAATTTAAGGGAAAATACTCTAGGGTGGGGACCGTGAATTACAGTCACCTATGTTAATAACGTTACAAATTTAGTCAGTAGTTAGTGTAATTCAATTAGGGAATTGAAGCAATTAACTAGCAAGATTAACAAACTAATTGTTATCTCAATGTGTCTATAGTAGTGGCGGGACTAACTTTGTCGTGGTTCCGTAACCACGCAGGTAACTAATGAGTCAGAAAGACAAAAGAATGAAAGAAAAGAAATGGAAGAAATAAAAGAAAGGAAAGAAAGAAAGAAAGAAAATACATTTATTTAGACTAGACAACACAAAGCAAGGAGAAAAAAGTTTGACAAAAAGAGAAGAACTAGAGACCCGTGGGCCGAGCACGAATGTTTTCACGTATCGTAAGCGTAACGTATAATAAACGTAACCAAATTTAGAACCAAAATACACGTTTAATTCATGATATTTTTTTGGAAATACATGCAATATTTTTCCATTTTCATGAAACAAGTGTATGTTGCATAAAATTGAACAAAAATGCGATAGATTAATCGTATTTTATAATCAAAATTTGCTTACGTTTACATTACCATACGTCAAAACATTCGTGCTCGGCCCTCTGTTTAAAAAAATTACACTGACAGGTGACAATCAGATAATTTGACACTTGTTGAATAAAAAAAAATGTCTGACAGGTTCACATCAATACAATAGAAAGAAGAAGAAAGAACAAATATTTATTCAGCGCGGACACATTCACAACAAGAGAGAGAAGATTAAAGATAAAATATAACACTACAAAAGTTGATAACTAAGAAATAAAATATTTTTAAAATATATAGGTATGCTCAAGTATGTTGTCAAGCATGTCATGCCGAAAGGGTATCTAGCTCAGCATTTGCTGGGCGCGGAGAGCCCAACGCTGATTTTCAGTTAGCACCCTTTCACAAGTAAAGGTCAATTTATCGCCAAAACCTTGTCTAATTTGCTTTATTAATCCGAAAAGTGTACACGTGGACATACTAGAATTATAATAATATAGATAGACGCAACAAACTTTTTTTTCTTTGTTGTTTTAAAATTTTCCCTTTTGAACAGACACTCCTCAGTTTAAATGCTAGTTGTTCGTGCCAGTACCAGTATAGTACGCGCAAATCTTCATGAGCCCTCTGAATTCTCTCCCTCTCTCCTTCTAGCACCTATGTATAATAGTACGCTTATTATAGGTGCTAGAGGGAGAGAGAGAGAGAGTTCAGAGCTCAGTTCAGGGCCTATAAAGATTTGCGAGAACTATACCAGTGCTTTCATCGTTTGAATTTGTTAACGAGCTTACACGCGGGAACATGCAGTTTATGTGAAATGAGTTTTATAAGCTTTAAAGCTATGCAGCGCCTTTAATACTTAAATGAGGTGAAGTACTTTACTGTACGGGAAGGGGAAATTCAAATATGACTTTAATGTTTTTTTTTTTAAACTTTGCTCATCTCTGTGATTTTTCCTGTATCCAGGGTACAGTTTACAAACATACATGTCACGTGCACATACTCATACCTGAAACAACTATCTCTAGGTCATATAAATAATTGTTCCGTGCGGAGATCGAATCCGCGGCACGTAGCGCAGAAAACTAATCACTTAGCCACTGCGCCAACCATGTTTTCAAATAATTTAAAGTTAATAAAATAAAATAAATCAGATGGATAGCCCCTTTTTTAACCCCCGTCGAAAAAGACGAGTGTTATAAAGTTATAAGTTTGTAGTGTCTAGGTATCTGTCTGTCAGTCATAGCTCGTGAAAGGAGGAACCGATTTTGATAAAAAAAAATAAAAAAAAAATTTGAATGGTTTCTTAAGGTGTTCTTAGCTATTTCTTTCTATGTTTCAAGAAAATTCTTTTCTAGTTGGAGTCGGGGGTTTTTGATGGGTTGGATAACTAACTTTTTATTATTTACTAGCTGTACCCGCGGCTTTGCCCACGTGACAATATTCGATTAAACTATGATAGTCACTTGAAATTAACAAAAAGAATACATAGCCTTCAGAATTTATATTGACAAAAACTTACAACAATGAGATCTGAGGCACGAATGTTTTGACGTACTCGTATAGTAACGTAAACGTAAGCAAATTTTGATTATGAAATACGATGAATCTAACGCATTTTTGTTCAAATTTATGCTACAAACACACTTTTTTCGTTAAAAAGTAAAAATATTGCATATATTTACAAAAAAATATCATAGATTAAACGTGTATTTTTGATTCTAAAATTGGTTACGTTTACGATACGATACGTCAAAACATTCGTGCTCGGCCCACTGTACAAGCAATGAGGTGTCTTATGGGAGTGACAAATATCTACTGGTCGACTTTCATCTTTATTGAGAGCATTTCAATCTAATATACAAAGTCCCACCTTTTTAATCCCGGTTCTTGTAATCATTATTATAAATATCTTTTACTATGGGAACCAACACTGAAATAGTGAAAAAAAACACAGCTGTTCCATTGCAATTGTTCACATTTAGTCCAGTAATATTTATTTAAAGTATAGTAAATACATATAGTAAAAGTTGCTCATAATATTGAGCACAATAATCCCTTAAAGGGAAAGGGATCAGAAAATTAAGACTTTATTTCTGGCAATAAATGAAATGGACCTACAGTGTAACCAAGAAGCACGCTCGAAATCGGAATCGATTCAATTTTGACAGTTCAACAAAGTACATTGCGCAGTATGGTTTAAAAAATATTCTGAACGACTTCAAACGACGCAATGTACATTCTTAAACTGTCAAAAGTGAATCGATCTTATTACGAGTGGGTATCGTGATTAACCTACTGGAAATATCGTTCGTACATGATAAAAGTTAGAACGGACAGATAGCTAACTAACCATTCAATCAATTTACATTAAGTAGAATTACAGTTTTATATCTACAGATCATATAAAATCATGCACTATGTAAAATCAATCTACAAAACTTAAAATTACATAACAAAATATAAAAATGCACAAGCGTAGCGGATCGGTGCTGCTACGACTGCGTAGTTGGCGTAGCAATGACGTCATCATGTCAGCTACGTCGTAGCAACAATGCTATCGTTTATTCTAACAAACAGTGCAGTGCTGATAATTATAGTTAATAAATTTTGTTTTAAAGATTATGATCGGTAACTTAATAAATGACGTAATGGTTACGATAAAATACCTAAAGTAACGATGGATTTACAATAATAAAAAAGTAAAAACTAAAACTAAAAAACCGCTAAAGTAAATTATAATACTTATTAAATAAATGAATTACCATATCATTCTACTTATCAAGATTGTAATCTATTATTCTAAAAGAGTATCCATTGAGTTTCTTGCTGGTTCTTC
Source organism: Allophyes oxyacanthae (assembly GCA_932294325.1). Classification (NCBI taxonomy): domain Eukaryota; kingdom Metazoa; phylum Arthropoda; class Insecta; order Lepidoptera; family Noctuidae; genus Allophyes; species Allophyes oxyacanthae. The sequence continues at coordinate 1,507,745 of OW028609.1, forward strand.
TCCATGGGAGCTGTTATTTGGAACCGCGCACCTAGAGTCTCGACAGTTCATAAGTGCTTGTATTTGGTTTACATGAAATTAAAGATCTATTCTATTCTATTGTAAGCCGAACAGTGGTTCCCCATCTTATGATCATTATTATTCTCCCCCCGTCGTCAGTTGGCGCGAACTTGTCCCATGCATAACAAATTAATGATAATAAGGTCTATTTTTAAACCCCGACAAAAAGAGGAGTGTTATAAATTTGTAGTATGTATCTGTGTATCTGTGGATCTGTGTATCAGTGATGTCTGTGGCATCGTAGCTCCAAAACGGATGCACCGATTTCAATGCATTTTTTTTAAAAATCGAAATTCGTTTATTCGGTTATCATCTTAGCTATGTTTCATGAAAATATGTCCAGCCGTTCTAAAGTTACAGCTCTTTTTCTAGTTGGAGTCGGGGTTTTTACGGTTAGGTATTTATTTATTTATATCCATTTATTTTTACTAATCTATACCTATATTAATATGTGCATAGAAAACTTTATGCACCTTTTTAAGCATATTGTGCGCATAAAAGGGTGTGAGATTTCGCATAGGTAAAGTTTATATGAAGAAGGAGCGCAAAAAAAGGAAAATTTATAGTTTATAGTTTGGCTTGTTATGTCTAAAAGTAATGTCTATTGCAATCCTAGAGTCTGATAATAAAGCATAATTTGATTGAAGATTTTTAATCTTAATTAATATCTAAGAATTACAGAGCCACTGCAGCGCACTGCATAAAAATTATTAGTCTGTCAAGTTTGAAACGAATGGCAAAGATTTTGTTAGCAGTAAGTTTCGAAGAAAAGTTATGAAGAATGACTAGAAGACTAATAGCTTCTTCAAGAATTCCCCTTTCCATGTTTTATTATAACGATATATTTTTCCAAGTTCCTACAAGTATTAGTTAGGGTTTTTGACAAGCGTAGACAGGGTTATTTGTAAAACACCGGCAATGCTTTAAGGGGTGAAACTACTCATCAATATGAACAACTTTTACTACGGGACCAACCATGAAATCGCAAAAAAAAATTAAACTTTTCATACATTTTGATGGAGCAAGGTTAATTTTTTGACACGCTTTTATTAGTAAAAGCGTGTTAATGTGTTAATAATAAATGAGTTTTCTGTTTCTGTTTATTGTTAATTAGATTTAATATTTATTATTAATTTTATTTGTTGTATTTTTTTTTAATATTTTCGTTTAATAAGTGGTTTTTAAGAAACGTTTCTTTATTATTATTTTTTTTTTAAATACCTTAAGCATAAACGTAGGTACTGGTACAAAGAAGTCTAGGAGATGGGAATTCTATTAATAGAATTCTATTCTATTCTTATATTGTTATGATGTACAAAGCCTTTCTCCACAATGCCGCTGGTTTCGAAGCCGCAATCTAAAGTGACATTGCTTCCCAATCCGCTTACGCGAAGAGTGACCACCAAGTATCTATTGCTACTTCATATTATACAACTTCAATAACATCTTTAGGAAGCTCTTTTCTGGATAATACTACTAATAATACTAAGAATAATTGTGGGTAGTAATTTTTTTTAAATTTCCCCTCGTGTTCTGATAAATCCTTAATTTTGCCAAAACAACACAAAATGACCGTCCAGTGAAATTATTAATATTGATAATAAGATTGTATTGTTTAGGTTAGATTCGTGATATTTCATTAGATATATACCTATCATTATTATCGTATTCTTATTTTTTTATTAAATCAAATTAAATTATTCTTGCAGCTCTTACCACAACATTGTTCTAATCAAGATTGTAATAAATTTGATTGGTTTTAAAGGAGTTTCCATGGAGTTTCTTACCGGTTCTTCTCCATAGGACCTACTACACTCGAGAGCAATGAATCCGGGTCACCAGAAGAGTAAACCTTAATATCTCGGAAACTAAGAATGTTAGCTTGTTCAAATAAAAAGTATTTTATAGACCTATTTAATACTACTTAAATAATACGATTCGAGAGCTGATCATTGCGTTGATAGAGGAATGCGAGAATATTCCCCAACTTCGGCTCAGAAACTTTGTGCCGTATACCGAATCGCATGACATCTGTATTAACAATACACGGAGGTAATACAAAGTATTAAAATGTGAGAAAATGATATATTTGAAAAAAATTGAAATTTAAAAAAAAACTTGCATTAAAATTTTCGCATTTTTAATTTATGTATTTTTAATAAGTAAAACAAATGATAACTAAGTTCTTTTATTAATTTTATTTGAGTGGTATTAAATGGTCTATGAAATGCTTTTTATTTGAATAAGCTAACATTTTTAGTTTCCGAGATATTAAGGTTTATTAATGACCCGGATTCATTGCTCTCGAGTGTATTTGGAACTGCGCACATAGAGTCTCGACATTTCTTATGTACCTGTATTTGGTTTACATAAAATAAAGGTCTATTCTATTCTATTCTGTGGAAAATGAAAAAGTACCTTTAATTTTGTTCCCGTAGAAAGTCGGGGCGAGCTGTTAGTACATAATAAACACGCATACAATATAAAATTATTCTACAAGCCACTTCAAGCTACTCTCAAGTACTCAGTCCTGCGTTTAAGCCTTTTTCCTTTTTATGGTAATTCAGCTTATTCGTCAAGTAAGCAGTATCGTAATTTCAAGTACTTCAACGTACCAAAGAATTTGTTCATAAAATTGTTACTTTGTTTGTTGAAAGATTGCACACATACACATACATTTTATGATTTATTTATTTAACAATAATTATTAGTGTACATATTTAAGTTTATATTTTATGATTGTAAATAATATAAAAAAAATGAAGATATATACACATACATCGCATTATATATATTATGTATCATATATATCGCTTACACAATAACGGCCCGAATAAGTCCAAAGTTAAATATACTGTCCTTTCGATATGGGCAAGCTCGTTAGTGCAGTAAAGTCTCTTGTTTATTTAATTTGTTGTATTTTTTTCTTGTGTTTTGTTTCTTGTTTTTAGGCTTCAGCTGAAAATGAGCGCCGCAGTTAGATGCAGCAATATGCTGAGCTGAGGCTTATTAGACACGCTTTACCACAGCGAGCCTGCCATGCATCGCACAAATTATCAGGGTAACCTGATACCGTCGATTATTGTTGTTGTACTTCTTTTGTTGTTTATGTCTTTTTCTATCTATGTGCGTCATTTTTATTGATGTTTTATTTTATTTTAGTGTGTGTTTGTTTTTGTGATATCTAATAAATGTGTTTTCTTTCTTTCTTTCTTTTATTTTTGTTTCTTTGTGATCTCTTTAAAGTTTCAATTTTCAGTTTTTATGTGCTGACAACTAGGTATGTTCTGTTTCGAATAATTAATGTTTACTATTTCCATTCTTTAAGAGTATCATTATCTGTTGAACAGTTACCCTCGTATAATATGTTGACTTTGAATAAATTGGGCCTAAATAACACAGAATTTAATAATTAACCTAAACCCAAGACAGTGGTTTACGAAGCCACCTGTTATAATACCTTAGTCACCTTACGACCCTAACTTGAAAGGAGTTGCCAATATAACTCCTTGTGGACCGCGAAGTTTGACGAGTAATCCATCATTGTTAGTTAACTTGTTGAATGTAGGTCAGACTGACAGTGTGAAGGGATGAATGACCGATGAACGAAGGATGATTTTCACCTGAGTCTTGAGACAGCTTTTATTTGATAAATATTCTTACCGATGTCAGTAATTCTCCAAAATACTCGTATATGTTTATCTACTATTTTTCATACCAACCATCGTGACTATGTTCTTTAGTGGATATGATAATATTATTTAATAATAATTATAATTGTCACAGTCAAAACTTATAAGCCCGTTCACATGAGCTACTTTTAGCAACCGCGATCGGACGCAGTGAGTCGCCAAATCGCGATGCAGCATCGATGCAGTCGCTCGCGTGATTTAGCAACCGCGATCGGATGCAGTGAGCCGCCAAATCGCGATGTAGCATCGATGCAGTCGCTCGCGTGATTTAGCAACCGCGATCGGACGCAGCGAGCCGCCAAATCGCGATGCAGCATCGATGCAGTCGCTCGCGTGATTTAGCAACCGCGATCGGATGCAGTGAGTCGCCAAATCGCTAGTCGCCGATGCTAAAAATAGCTCGTGCGAACGGGCCCTAACCGGTCAGAACTAGTGTGACTGATTTTCTCAGTCAAAATTAGTTATTTCCAAAACAAAATGTAACACCAATGTATACACTTAGTAAGTAATAAATCTTTGAATCTATGATTTGTATATATTTGTAATACACCGGCACATTATACACATATACAATACATTCACATACAACAACTATGCTCTCGACTACAATTACCAAAAACAAGCCAAGAACAAGGGTGTATGCTCAATAATTAAGTGCTTAAAATGTGACTCGGTAATCATGATTTTGGACATGGGGAGTGGAGTCCCCATGGACAACTCAACTTACAACGTAAATAAGTGTTTCTACACACGAAGTGCTTGATGATAAGTTTGGGAAGGTTTTGTGGTTTTTTGGCTTTGCTTATATACCTACTATAAGTGTGGTGTTTATTTAATATGTTTTCGTTTTTAATATCAAAGGTTAAATAGTAGTACTAAAACATAAAAAATGTTCACAAAAAATTAAAAAAAAATTGAAAACTGTAAAAAAAACACTCTGTATATAATATATATCTATAATTATAATATATATAATAAACGTAAATGTGTTTGTTCAATAAACATGCCGAATTTTAATATTTGTGTTTCATTAAAATAATCTCGTCGTTTGTGCACGCCCTTAGCCGGGCGGCCATCTTGTCACATTTTTAGATCGCCCGAGGCCCGGGGACCATTTGAGAAGTACTTGACTTTGTTTATTTTTTCATGACGGAAAACTAAATATTTATATTGAGATATTGGTGTCATTTTAAAGGGTATATCATGTACTATTATAATGTAATAATTGTTGCTAGTAACTATTATACTTTTCTTGTAAAACTCGAAATAAAAAATAAATACGAGAATTTTTTTGATTTCCCCAACTTTAAACTTTATTTACATCCTTTATTATTACTTAAAGTAATTTACTTGTAATCAAATTAAATTCTGGATTCTTTGAGCTTTCCGTGAGTATTTTTTATTCGAATGTAGCTATAGCAGTTTTTCAGTAGTAATAGTTTTTGTTAAGAGGGTCTCGCGCGGTCGTAAAAATGACAGTGACATTTCATGCGCGGACGGGTGACGTAAGAGTTTTCGCGCGGTTTGGACTCTTGAGTGGTTATGTATAATCAATTTATTTATTCAATTTAAATTTATTTCTAATAATACGAGTATTATTATTATAATATATTATATAATATAATGTAATAATTTCAACTTTTGCTCTAATGCAAACATAATTTTGGAGCAGCATTTATAAACCAGTTTTTTTTTAAAATTTTATAAACTTTTTGAAGAACCCTTTGTAAGTTGCTAAAACAAAATAGTGTCGCGATTCCGTTTTGTTTACGCAAATAATAATCTAATTCGGTGCAAACACTTTCGTAGATTTCGGAATCTTACGCAAAAGCGTCAGTTGCTACGTCAGCGAGCGACGCCTAGTATCAGAAACACTTTTATGTCTTCCAATGCTAATAAAAGTCAATTGTCTTGAAGTACAATAACTGCCTTATTAGTTTTTTGGTCGCAATGCTACTGATATAAGGTCGTAATTATTGTTTATTGGCGATACACCAAAAATTGGTACTTATTTCTTTTTTACTCGCAGGCAATTTTTTTTTGAGTCAAAGTTTTTTTGAAATTATTGTTTTATTTTTATTTATTTTTTAATATGATGTCTATGTTTCCCAAACGGGTTCTTGAAAATCAGCGCCAGAAAATCATTGATGTCTGACATTACACTGAACCCTTTCTTTTTAGATGCCTATTGCATAAACCTACCTGTAACTCTACCATGAGTTTTTCCGTGCCGTCTAACGTTCACGTTCACATGCAATATTTGTATGGGAATTTTTTCAGCGCCTCTAGCGGTATAAATAGTGAACTAAAGTCACTATACAAATATTGCATGTGAACGTGAACGTTAGACGGCACGGAAAACTCATGGTAGAGGTACTGTACTATACACTTTTTTGAACTCAGTTTTTATTTTATTAAAGTTTATTATAATATTTTTCTATTTTGAGTAGCATTTATATCACGGGTGATTTATATGCTGTTATTCATTCAAGAGTTCCATTGTCTATCTCCAAACATAATATTTCAACCTCTTGGCTATCAACTGCTACTTAAGTTTGTACAAACTAACACACAAACATACACTATACATTATTATAGCTAGAATAACTAGTCCTAGTCATACTAATGTATTTAGTTAAGAGGAAATGTATTCAGGTATGGAGGTAAGATTATATGTATAATAATCCTTTGTTAGATTAAATACATTTTGATGTTATTACTGGGGCCCTAAAAAGGCCACATTGAGCAATTCATCTACTGATCTGCTTAGTAACTGTCAAACAGATGATTAATTGATTGCTGAACCTGGACGACATTAAGAGTTGACAATTAAGTAGATATTTTGACATTTGTTATATGAATCATATTGTGATTCATCTAAAGCGGCCTTTTTAGCCCCCCTGTTCACATTTCAACCGTAAACTAATTGAATTAACCATTTGTTGATCGTGTTCACATGTAAACGAAGACTGAAGACATAACAACAGGTATGTATTATATTTATATTTATATTATACTATATTTTGCTGTGCCCTACAGGGTCCATGATTGTAACCTACCAAATTTTATTTTTACCACCTTATGTACATTGTGGAATGCAAATAAAGAATATGAATATGAATATGTTTGATATTCAGCCGCATCATGGTTAGAATGGAAAATACGAATCCAACCCTTCCATTAGACGGTCTATAAAATACTTTTAATTTAAATAAGCGGACATTCTTAGTTTCCGAGATATTAAGGTTTATATGGCAGCCGGTTATCAAACCGAAACACTTTTGTTCTCCCTCATATTCGAACTAACATAGGACAATTCTCACCCATAACTCGCATGCTCTCTCTGGCCAATTCCATTCGTGGTGAAGTGGGTGTCTTTGCTGGTTCTGTAGCCTCAGTCAAATCTAAACTCAGTGACTTACTTAATTAATTAATTAATTAGTATTCTTTCTTAGTATAGCAGTAAAAAACTAATAATTCCATAATTATCTTAGATAATACATAGTGTCTTATTTATTTAGTTATTTATTTAAAACACATACAACATCAACATCACAACATCTTACTTGAATATGCATGCTAGATTCACATCTTGTAGATGTCAATCAGATCTATTATGTTTAAGCTTTTTATTTTGTAAGTATGTAAGATTGAACACCAGTTTTGTGAATTATAATAAAATAAAATAAATAAAAAAATGTGGTGACCCGGATCCATTGCTCTCGATTGTTAATTAAATACTAAATACTAAAAGCAAAAGTATCCCAACTTCGCAGTGAACTCACAATATGATACGAAATTCCTTCCCGACAGCTACTAAATAATAAACGCAACATTAACAGCGCTTTATATTAACACCGTCTAATGAACACGCGAGATTACAGCGCTTTCCGCTGAACGGTAGCACTAATTAAGGGGCATACGCTCAATGAGGCACATGATAACCGCTTTCTGGTTAGCGTTTCGAGAGTTTTATGAGTTGTGTGAATGATGCTTGGCAATTGCTTGGAAACGGTGTCTTAAATCAATAATCTTCGACTAATTTAGTAGATAAATTTATTTGTTAATAATCTTTCTCGTACCTGACAATACAGTTCGAGTCATAGACGTTTTGAATTATTTTGAATGTTATATAGGTAATGCTCGCAACTTCCCACACTGCTAACCTTTTGTAAAAGCAAGACAATAAAATACATCTAATATACAAGAAAACGCCTCAATTTTCATTCCTGAACTTCCACCAAGCACCATCACAATGCTATAACAGTCAAAGTCAAAGTTTTTATTTCAACTGGGCCTTTGCAGGTACTTTCAAATGTCGTAATTCTAGGTGCACAGTTCCAAGTGGGTTGGTCCTGGAGAAGATACCGGCAAGAAACAACAAATTGATGAAGAAAGAACAATTTGATATAATTATGTTCAATTGATCAGCTTATAATATATGAGAGCTCATGCCGACAGGATACAGAGAGACTGAGAAATGATTACAACCACGGTTACCAAGTAGATTGTTGATCGTAGTATACAAGGCGAACTACGATCTGGGGTGCCAACTGAAAATCAGCGCTGGGCTCTTCGCACCCAGCAAATGCTGAGCTAGCTACCCTTTCGGCATGGGCATACTTGACAACATATATTGCAATAGGATGACTATTTTACGTTTATTTTTTATTTTGTTCTCAGTGTCTGTTAAATTTTTTACTGTTTAAAGGTTTAAGTTATTTTTTTTTATTTCTCTCTCGTGTGTTGCCACTGTCCGTGCTGAATAAATGTATTTTCTTTCTTTCTTTCTTTCTTTCATCTTAGCGAAATTAAAATCGTGACCGTATTTAATTTGAAAACGAATTGCAAAGCAGATTCAATAGTTTAATCTGTTTACATTGGCGGCCTTGACAGGGAGGTTTATGGGTACAAGGGTGGAACATTCACACTGTTGGCAACAAGCCAGGTCTGATATTTTTGTACAGTACTGCTCACTTAAAATAGATGAACATTAAAGATATACGAACCGACCGCTTTCAAGGTTACATTGCAAGATTGCGTGAAAATATTAACATGTTTCCAAGGTCAAAAGGCTGCTTTCTAGAACCGTAGTGCCGACTAGAGACTTGTACCTACCTGTGATAGTACGAGTGACTGTACGAGGTCAATGTAGGGTCTTTTTATATGGCTTTTATTTGTTCCAATCAGTCTGAATTTTCGCGCTGATGAGATAGTAAAGTGGAGTAGCGGATGTCTGATAAGTGTGGTTTAATATACATGAAAGAGCGACTCGTCGAACGACCGCACGGCCCATGACCTTACCTGAAGTTTGGTTGAATTTTAATGACCTACTCACGTTATCTATATTTTATATTAAAATAATAATAATAAAAATCTAAATAAAATAATGGGAAGAGCCTCGATCAACATCTTATGAGATCAAGGGCTTGATACAGACGGCGGTACTCACGTGATACTCACGGATAGCCGTGGTCGTATGCCACCTACAGATACCCTAACAAAACAATACAGTCTAACGGTAGTAGTCATAAGCTTTAGTTCAAAGTGGCATAAGATCACGGCTATCCTCTGAACATCATTATGAATATATTGTGTTAATATTTTCTTGTTTCATACCTTTTCAGTAGTCGGGTAGTTTTTGAACTTAATTGTTTTTTTGTATTGTAATTTTTAAGTTTCCTAAGTTCTTTTGTGTAATTATATAAATTAGTGGACATCCAGTGGTCGAAATTCGACCGTAATTTTAGCTGTTTGCATTCCTTTTCCGTATTAAACGTTAACTATGCCAAATCTCACACTCCTCCGTGCGCGCAATATGCATAAAAAGGGGTACAAAGTTTTCTCTACACGTATTAATACATAGAAGAGTTATCTTCAACCTCATATTGAAATATCTCTGCGGACTTATGCCTTTCGCGATTCTTCAAAGAACAGAACTGTAGATATCATCTTATAAATACTACCATCACATTTTATGGCCTTGCTTGGAAATTACGTCTAGTACTGGGAATATTGCCGCCTCCATTGACCGATCGTAACTCTCAATCGTGGCGAATAAAAAAATATGTTCCAATAGTTTGCTTGGTTTTCATGTCGAGCTGAGAAAGTTGTTTATAGTTTATCAGCAATGTATATTGATATTTTGCCATCGTTAATGTTCATTTCTGTTTTCCAACTCTCCTCTCGCAAGTGTGCTGGATGAGATTTCTTGAGAAATAAGCAGTACCTACCTTTGTATCGTGTGTGTCTTAATTAATTTTAATTATTATTTTTACTGTGTGTACATAAATTGTTAAATAAATAATAATGTTACGAGGTACCAATCATATTGAATCTCTTAATAAATGGATTGTTTGTGTATTAATTTTTTTTAATACTTTATTTAATGTTTTTAATAATAATTGCAATTAAATATTTAAGAAGGTATGTCCTGCTAAAAAATATGAAGAAAATTAAATTCTTCTTCGCGTGCGTCCTTATGAAAGAACCATAGCTTTTTTGGGTCCACCGCTGCTAATGTCATTATTCATGCAATTTTGTTGTGTTAAAAGAAAGGTTTTGCCAGGAACTAAAAGTTTTATAAAACAACTAGCTTCTGCCCGCGGCTTCGCCCACGTAGATTGTTTTCAAGGGAGCCCCATAGTGGGACTCGGACCTAGGCTTAGGGCGTTGCGTGGGGGACAACAAGGAAACAAAAAAGGAACTTCCTGGGTATGATTATAATGATTATTATTAGGCAATTGTTGTTATTATTCAGGGCGAGCTGGCACGAGCGTGTTTCGAAGTGGTCGTGGTGACGAATGATCAATTGGTGTTAAATTTTAACATGATCACGAAACTGGCCTCAAAACCAGATACAAATAAAATAAATAGGAACAAAGGTAAGTAATTGGACGCACTACTTGCTAAACAATAATTTGAAATCAACAAGTTGCTACCTGTAGATTCAAAGCACCTATCAATCATGCTTTGCTGAAGACAGTAATTTTGCTAAAGCTTTGATAACCGCCGCTAAGCAGTGGGTAGCACTGTTATATTAGGAACATTATAACCTAACCGTCAAAACTCCCGACTTCAACTAGAAAAAGAGCTGTAACTTTTGAACGGCTGAACAGGTTTTCATAAAACATAGCTAAGATGATACACGATTAAACAAGCTTTCAATTAAAAAACTGCATTGAAATCGGTTCATCCGTTTTGGAGCTACTATGCCACAGACAGATACACACTACAAACTTATAACACCCCTCTTTTTTGTCGGGGGTTAAAAAGGTAGCTTTTTGAACAGAACAGCTCGCCACCAATCTCCGAATTGTTAGTTGATTTTTATCTCGTGAGACGATATCAGATTCACCTTACTAAATAAAGGGAACTTATATCAAAATTATAATGGGAAATTATGTAAAAAATAGATATAGTAAAAGTTGTGAAACGTGCTTTAATGGAAGATTTATTAATTAATTATACCTTTTTTACCAATTATCTTTATTATAAATTACGTAAAACGGAACCTTATTTGAGACACCATCATCGACTGTACGAAGTTACTCCTTCGTGTTTCCATGGTAAACATATTCACACGCTATGGCCGAGCGATGCAATGACGTCATGTCACGTGACTGTGTTTTGGCGCAAACATTTGAAAGTTGTATTTTTATTTCTGATATTTTTGGTTTAATTTAATTTAATTTATTTTAATTGGTTGCGGTTTTGGTGTGAACTACATTCCTCACATCGTAAACGTGGAGTGAGCCACAAATTGCCAAATTGTGGCTTACACCACTTTTGCGCTGATAGTCTCAATTATTCGTGTATTTTTTTTCTATTATTATTTCAATTCAATCTTCGATAAACTAAAAATACATGGAAGTAACCTAAAATGTGAAAGTTTTTGAAGATGTTCAGATCCTATCAATTTAGCCTAAAAGATAAAAATATTGATATTTATACTAAACAGTATTTTAGATACTGTTTTGTTTAAATATCAATATTTCAATATCTCAGACAAGCAGCATAAAAGATACGACAGCGGTCGAAGTGTTGACAAAGTAAATAAGATATATAACTCAGCTAATTAAGCGCTGACCGTAAAAAGGATCGTCAAGGCCCATTTATAGCGGTTATTAAACATCTCCTGATGAATGGAAGACCGCAAAGCGTTTCATTCATCTTTTAGTGAAGCGCGGCAGCGGCTTTTTTGTACGACGTTTTGATTTTTCACCTAGGATGGGAGCGGACATACAGAGGTTAGGAGTTGCGAACATGTTCGATGATATACTTCTAAAGTGGTGGCATCAGCTCTTGTAATCTCTCGTTCAGGCGTGGAAAGATTAGTGACTGCAAGGATTTCCGTACGAAAGATTGACAACACGGTTGACGCAGTAGCTAAGCGAACTTTTCCCTTCACTAGGATTTCCCCTGTATCAAGGGTACAGTTTACAAACATACTGTATTAGTGTTAGTATGCAGACACACCCAGACCCGAAACAACTATCTGTAGATCATACAAATATCTTTCGAATCGAATCCACGGCACGTAGCGCAGAAAGCTAATCGCTTATCCAATGCGCCAACGGTGTCGTAATTTTCGCTATAAATCCCTTTCGTTTATTGCCTCTCATCCAACCTCTCGACATGACCAAATCATCGATGCATAGTCACCTATTTCCAATCATAGTGTTAATAATGCTTTGTTATCGCCCCGTTTCACAATGATAAAAAACTAGAAAAACCAATTTGAATATCGATAGCGACACAGTTTGGGCACTCAAACGGGTTTTATTAAGCCTAGGGAAAATTTGCATGATGGCGGGAATGACACCATGAAATAACTAATAAAGGCTGTAAAAGATAATTTTTTAACCCCCGACAAAAAAGAGGAGTGTTTTGAAATTTGTAGTGTGTATCTGTGTATCTGTCTGTGGCATCGTAGCTCCAAAACGGATGAACCGATTTCCATGCAGTTTCTTTTTTTAAAGTTAATTGAATCGCGTATCATATAAGCTATGTTTCAGGAAAATCTGTCCAGCCGTTCAAAAGTTACAGCTCTTTTTCTAGTTAGAGTCGGGGATTTTTGACGGTTATGTTATTCATACTAGGAATACCTAGTTTGGTAATTGACATTTCACAATTCATTGTGACCAAAAAGTTTGCATAACAATTGGAAGTCTATTAACGTTCACGGCTAAAAAATAGAACACCTATTAATTTTTTTGAATAGACATGTTAACATACAGTCAAATACAATACCATGATCCACCGCTTTGTTCACAAATTTTCATAGTTTTGTATCGGTAAAACTGTGCATATTTCTAAACCAAACGTTGCAATATGAACGAGATTGTGGAGGAACGAGGTATGGTGTTCCTCCATTGAAAAGGGAGGATCCTCCGACCAGGCGAGGTGATATTGCCTGGCGGACCGAAGTCCGACGGTTGATGTCGGACAGTTGTATATGTGTTAGATACGATATTTTTTTTCCTTGCGCGATGCAGGCCTCGTAATCAGATTGGTCGAATTCATATTTACGCGCCGCGTTAGCTTGCTGCCTTGCTAAGTAGTTATTCTATGTGGCGATAAGTATCGCTACAAATTATTGGCAAGTTTTTACCGTAAGCAATGTTGCACCACACTCACGTAACACCTACTACGTTACAATGAAGGACGCTTCTGCGTATCTGACACTATACCTTAATCGTCTTTTATGACATTCTCGGGTGGACCTAATCTCTAACGAACTACACTGAACCAATAAAGAAACTAAATAAAATTGTCCTTTTTAATTCCAGACAAAAAAGAGAGTATTTATAAGTTTGTAGTGTGTGTGCACGACAGACCATCAAACCCGGGACACGATTGAGCCCAACTAATGTGATTATAGTGCTAAGTTAATATATCAATGTTTAAGTAATATATTAATGTTGTTATGTTGTTGTTTAAGTCTGATTATATAATCTTTTAGTAATGCCAATGATGTATGATTGTATTTGAACTGTTCTACACCTTTGTTAACCTTTTATGTATACCTATGTGAGTAAATGTACTTAGACTATGTACATAGGATAGTACATAACAATAATAGAGCTGCAATAGTACATAGATGTGCCTCCTGCGCCGTTCGGGCGAGTAATGGTAGCTCTGCGGGAAAACGCGTGGTTATATTTATAACCTCGGTACGCGGCAGATAAGGAACAATGCCGTTACCACGCGTTATCCCGCAGTGACCGAGCGATGCAGGGGGACAATCTGCACATGACACAACTTTTAATAATTGTTAAATTAGGTCATGTGCAGGTGTAGAGTCATTATTAGGCAAAAGTGGCTCGGTAAGGGCTGGACCAATCCTGAGCATGTACGCGAGTTTGCTTTGGACCGCTGGCCAGCTCTTTCCGAGCCGACTATAAATATAGGAACAATTGAAATGATTATTCAGTCAACACAGACACAGCAAGCCCTCTCTTGTTGCCCCATCAGCGTCGCCCTAAGCCGAGGCCCGTGTCCCACTAGGGGACGCCCTTAGCTGCGTCACGCTTAAAATCACCTAATTTTAAATAGGTCGGAGACCCTTCAGGTCTCACCAAAAGCCCGGTTAAACAGCAGAAGCTCAATGAGTTACCTGAGAGAGACAAAACAAAAAAAAAAAAAAAAAAATATTCAGTGTCTTCTTGTTCGCAATACTATGACGTAATGTCTTATTGACCGAAAAGTATCTTCTTATAATAATTAATAGTTTGATTGTTTACCTGTATTTACTTTAATCTCTGTGTAATAATAAATAATGTGTCAAGAGAAATAAATCGGTGTGATAAACAAGTCCGTGTCGTTTAACTTATCCTGAGTTCCCGATAGAACCGTTACGTCTCCGAGTGGAGAACCAGCTCTGCTGAGTATCTCTAACAGTGTGTATCTGTGTGTCTGTGTATCTGTGTATCTGTCTGTGGCATCATAGCTCCAAAACTGATGGGCCGATTTGAATGCAGTTTTTTTATAAGTTAGTTTGATCGGGTATCATCTTAGCTATGTTTCATGAAAATCTGTTCAGCCACTCAAAAGTTACAGCTCTTTTTTTACTTGGAGTCGGGGGCTTTTGATGGTTAGGTTGTCATAATTACAATCAACCATTGAAAATGATTCGAAAATTTAAAACGCATGGCCCTCAACGATTTATTGGCTACTGATACTATCTTGACTTACTCCCGCCGACCCCGCCAGGGGTATCGTGAACATCTAGATAGATCACTGTTATCAGCGCTTGCGGTGTGTTTTGATCACTCCCGGCTTGTCTACTCAGCTATTTATGTACATTGTACACTTCCCTTAGTAATGTATTACTTGAATTACTGTCAGTGATAATCCCTTGAGACAGCACAAAGTCAAAAAGTCAAAGTCAAAGATTTTTATTTCAACTGGGCCTTTGCAGGCACTTTCAAAACGTCGCACACACACACATACACACACACACACGACAACACACACACCAACACACACAACACACACTTGGTCACACAGTCCAAGCTTCGCTCAATATGACTGTTTTAGTGTGACTATGGGCTAGGGAATGGTACTCTGATTATTGTTTTGATTCTGAAAATCTAGTTTGCCGAGACTGAGCAAAAGTAAAATTCTGTGGGAACCAAGGAAAATAGGGGATAAGTCATAAAACTAAAATTTCACTATCCCATAAAAAAGAAAACACTTTTCTGTTTTGTTATTATATATAAAGTATTGTAATTAAAAACTCAAAATTAGTTTGTGGAGGAACGAGGTATGATATTCCTTCATCGAAAAGGGAGGATCCTCCGTCCAGGTGAGGTGTTATTCCCTGGCAAGCTGAAGCCCGACGGTTGATATTGGACAGTTGTATATGTTTTAGATACGATTATCTTTTTCCTTGCGCAATTCAGGCCTCGTAATCTGATTGGTCGAATTCATATTTTCGCGCCACTGTAATTAGCTTTGCTGCCTTGCTAAGTAGTTATTCTATGTGGCGATAGGTGACCCTATAAGTTTTTCTTATTTATTAAGGTTTTTTAATGACATAACATTAATCTAATAAAACAAAGAAGCATTTTCTTTTTTACTCTGTTATGAAAAATATTGTTTTTAATACGCTTTTATTAGCTTCACCTGTAACTAACTAACTTTTTTAAAAAATATTGGAAGTTAAATTTGACCCACTTCCCGGTTTCCGATTGGGCTAAAATTTTGCATACACGTTTAGTGATTTCGACTAGGATGAATGATTTTGACATTATTTTGTATTGGGTTGGGTTGACACCATTAATAAGTGTAATGTAATGTTAAAATAATTGGCAAAATGTATGTACTAACACTAGTGTTTAAGAAGTATATGTAATTACTAACAAATTGGATTTTATTATCTGAAAATAAATGATTTGATTTGATTTGATTAGTTTGGATGACAGAAGCGTATGTTTTAGTTTTTTTTAAACTATATATAATAGATATTATTATTTTACTTATTCTCTTGTTCCTTGGCGCCACAGAATTAAAGATTAAGCTACTTACTTCTTCAAAGTTATTCTTTTTTTTTTTACTCCAGATGTAAAGCTATGTTCAGCTGGTGCGATCTACGCGCGTTACGAAACAAGAATTACTTTGGGTTCTCTCGATACGCAGGTGAGACACGCGTGCAATTTGTTGTTTACAAATTAAGCGTTGTGGGCAGAATATTTGGGTTCTAGCACCTAACCAACCCGCGTGTTCTGAACACGGCCCTGGGTGAGATACTACAGTGTGTCATTATGCGCGCTAAGGGCCGGTTCACATGGGCGTTTGCGCTACTAAATGAGACATTTGGGATCGTTTCCGAGATGCCTCATTTTGTACGAAATTTAATGCCACGTTTTAGGAAAGATAGCTTGTCGTGGAAATGGTATTAAGTGTCATTATAACATGGAACATCTGCGTAAGTGACCGAATAAATAGATTGATAATGCGCCATGTGGACATGCTCTAAAACTTATTTTATTGAAATAAAATTATAAATTGTCCAAGCTTTAAAATTATCTGAACTTTACATCCGTATGTGACATCCCAACCCTTGTGCCAGGAAACAAAAGAAAACCAACTCTATACTTCAACAATAAAGATCATTATCGAACCAGCATCGTTGATTAGCAGAAATTCTTTTCACGTTTGTCTTTGTGTGATTGACAAAGAAGTTGAACACGCTTGTGTGTTGCTACTTTCTTTGTGCCTTTACCGTTGACTGACCACGAAGTATTTACTGACACAACAGAAAATACCGCGTTCTCAAAGAATGAAGGGGTATTTTAGGGACGGAACATTAACCGAAGGGTATAAACGGGGCCTATAGAATACAGAACACCCTGTACGCTAGGGATTTGGTCGGAAATACGCCTTTTGTGATTTTCAAGTTGATTTATTTAAGTAATATCGGGTACTAGCGGTTGGAACTTGTCATTTTATTTTGGTAGAGTGGAAGTGTAGGGTTTTGAGTTATTTTGCATCCGGCGTTTTTAAAACGCCACGTTGAGCAGTTTCAGTCGCGCGTCAACGCGTGTCCACACAGTGAAACAAAGGTGCGCTACGCTACATACACGATATTTTTTATGTAGTTAGCGCATAATTTGTGGAGTGATTCAGTCTCTATTCCTAAATGCAACCCCAGTATTGGGATACACTTTTAATTAAAGCTTGCTCGAAGTTTAGTCTCTCACGATCGTATTGAAGTTTATTACCAGTGTCGATGTTCATTACCATTTTAGTTACGCGGTAGACCTTCTAGTGCGGGTTGGGTGACTACACACACTATCGAGAACATTATGGAGAGTCCTCTCAGATGTGTAAGTTTCCTCACGATGTTTTCCTTCACCGATAACGCAAGTGATGATGAAATTCTGATCCGTACAAAAATTTGAAAAGTCAGCGTTGCGGGCCGGTTTCGAACTCAGATCCCCATGCACCGAAGGTAAGCCTTCAACTTCTAGGTTATCACTGCTTTTTTTTCCTATAAACTATTTTTTAACCACCGACAAAAAGAGGAGTGTTATAAGTTTGTAGTGTGTATCTGTGTAACTGTCGGTGGTGGCATCGTAGCTCCAAAACGGATGGACGATTTCAATATCGTTTTTTTTAATTGAAAGCTAATTTAATCTGTTATTATTTTTGCTATGTTTCATGAAATTTTGTTTAGCGGTTCAAAAGTTACAGCTCTTTTTCTAGTTGGAGCCAGGGTTTTTTTACGGTTAGGTTATATTTCCATCAACCTATAATTTATTGAATTATTTCCCACAGCAGAAATTGGGATGACAAGCAATAAAAATGCAGTAGTTTGCCATAATATGCTGTATTTTGAAAAAAAAAATTCAGCAAGTATTTGTGGAACGAAGCTGACAGGGAATTCTTTTTATAGACTGTCGAACATCAAATTTCCATTAAGAGCAAAAATTATATCAATATAGCGGACAGGAGCACCATTTTTATTTTTTAAATAGTTAAAAATGAAATGAAACCACGTATTTGGTATCATGTTCGATAATTTTTCACGGAAGGTTTATATGTATAATACTATGATATTTAATCTAAGGATAGTATAGAAATTGCACCCGCGCGAATCCAAGGACGGGTCGCTAGTAGGTACATATAAAAACATAGGCGTCGAATAAAGAATCTCCTCCTATTGTGAAGTTGGTTAAAAAACACTTTGGGAGACCCTGGGAATCGAACCCAGAGCCTTACGTTCAACAGATGCGCTTGTGGCCACTAAAGCATTAAGGTACTCAAGTACTTCTAAGTCTTGCTAGAGTTTACTTAATATGCAATTACTATGCAAATGCAGCAGATGCGTCTGACGTCATCGTCGCTTTGTGAAGTGAGCAATAGATTGGTCGTCTCTCTATCGCCCACTCTGGTTCCTGTAAGCCTATGTTATGGCCTTAAGCGATTTATGTAATAGTAGTAATAGATGATAATAATAATAGATTTATATAGAATAGTAAGAGAGGGGCTCGTAGCTACATAGCTACCGCGCAAATCAGTCGATCAGCGAGGTTAAGCTGCGGTTGCCGCGGTCAGTCCCTGGATGGGAAACCATTTCTTCGAACATCGAGACCCCTCCGTGCCTCGGATAGCACGTTAAGCAGTTGGTCCCGGTTGTCATACGAATACCTTTGACAGTCGTTACGGGAGTCAGCAACCCAAAAAAAAGTCAGACAACCGGTCTAACCTTAGGGTATCAATGTCTCCCAGTAATTGGGTGGCGGAGGTCAGATGGCAGTCGCTCTGTATAAAATACTGTTACTCAGCCGCATCTGGTTAGACTGGGAGCCGACTCCAACGTAGTTGGGATACAGGCCAGGCAGATGAGATAATAATAATAGATTTGCAAAACGGTTGGTCGACGCTACGCGTGATCCGAGGGCTGGTATTGTGGCAATGCTGCCAGTCTTCTGGGCACGCTACCAATTGACAGCGATGAGGAGGAGTACTTTGACGCCTAGGTGCTCAGTTTTAAATTTTTATTTTATGTTTTAAATAATTAGGCTGTGTACTTAATATTTAAGTTTAGTGTAAATCTAGAATTATTATAGTATTTAAGTAAAATATTTACGTTCTTCAAAATAAATCTCAAGTTTATAATTATATAAATATATTTTTGGTATGCACATCAGTTTTAGGTGAACCCATTCGTCGACGATAATTGCCACCCATATATAACTTTGCTATTAGGTTTTGTGCACATTTAAGCGTTTTTAATTACACGATAGAATGTCCAATTAATAAAGTATTAAAGAAAGCCATATATATATTTTTTTTTATAAAC
Source organism: Allophyes oxyacanthae (assembly GCA_932294325.1). Taxonomy (NCBI): domain Eukaryota; kingdom Metazoa; phylum Arthropoda; class Insecta; order Lepidoptera; family Noctuidae; genus Allophyes; species Allophyes oxyacanthae. The sequence continues at coordinate 1,527,308 of OW028609.1, forward strand.
ATTTGAGTTGAAAGCTTTTCGTTTCAGTTTGACATTGAGCTTAAAATTATGAATTGTACCAAAAGTTTAAAACGCCGTAGTTTATAGGTATAATTAATTCTCATTATGGTCCAGTTTTAATTACTCTCTGAGGAGTAAAACAAAATGTGCGTAAATGACATTTATATCATAATTATGTAATAGAGATATCTCACCCAATTATTTGAATTTACCTTAATTTTATAAACCTTGTTTTCAAGGTCAAAGTCGAATTTAAAGTGACAGTCAAAGTCAAAGCTTTTTATTTCAACTGGGCCTTTGCAAGCACTTTCAAAACGGTCACCGAAATTCTCGTGTGAGTAATTATATGAAAATTACAGTTCAAGACTCATATTCCTGCAAATAAATAATTCTTATTCTTCTTCTTCTTCTTAAGATCATGTCTGGACTTACTGTTTAATAATGGTCTATTGTGATGTCAATAGTTAGTGTCGCTCCCCGCTTATAACTGAGACCAAAACTTAAGATCTAGGAGCTCGCTGGGTGACACTATCTTCACGCTTAAGCGTACGGGTGGTAAGTAGATTACTTTAGGACTTGTACCACAAAACCACATTATGATAATGTAAGGCAGAATGCATCAGTAATACGGGGTTAGAATTGCCAACTAAAATGGCTTATAACTAAGAATATTACCTACGTGTAAAAAGCTATATTGAGAAAAAAATGGATTCAATTTGAAGTGTAATAAATAACTAGAGGACGCCTAGTGGTCGCAATTCGACCATAATATGTTAGCTTTCTGCACTCCATCTCCATAAAACTTTAACTATGCCAAATCTCACACTCCTCCGTCTGCGCAATATGCTTAAAAAGGGGTACAAAGTTTTCTCCTCACGTACCTAATAATATATAGATCCATGCGCGCAAGGTACAAAGTTTTGTCTTCACGTATTAATTAAAGATTCTCCATTGATGTAGTGCTGGTTAGTTTTATTGGAATTGAAGGGTAAATTATTTATATTTATATTTTTAATTTTAAAATGTTTAATTAGGTTTTGTTTTACATTTCATAATTATGATATTATAAAATTAAATATCTCAATACTAGCTGAATGCGGGCTGGATCCTTTTTGTTGAACTACGTCTAACTTACTTAGCACAACATAGTTAGCGACAGCCTTTCTGTAACCGCTTCTACAATATCCGTGGGTGTGAATGCAAACTACATAGATTTTGTTTGGAAATGTTTGCATGTTACAGGCTTGCAGCATCATTTTGCGCTAACAAGGTGTAAATATTTGGTTCGTTGTGTTTTCTTTTAAACCCCCGACAAAAATGAATTTGTAGTGTGTATCTGTGTTTCTGTGTATCTGTCTTTGGCATTGTAAAAACAATTATTGACCGATTTCAATGCAGTTTTTTTAATCAAAAGCTAGTTTGATCGGGTATCATCTTATCTATGTCGCATGAAAATCTGTTCAGCCGTTTAAAAGTTACAGCTCTTTTTCAAGTTGGAGTCGGGGGTTTTTGATAGTTAGGTTATTATTTAAATCGACTTTAATGATCTTTATTTCGTTAACGCGTCGTCAAATCGTCTCATTGTGTTGTGTCGATACCAATCTGATCGTTACTAGCCTCAGCTATTGGTATCTCTTGAGATACCAATTTGATCGTTGCTAGGTACAACTATTGGTATCTCTCAAGATATTAATTTGATTGTTGCTAGGTTCAACTATTGGTATCGCTCAGGATATCAATCTGATCGTTACTGGCCTCAACTGTTGGCATTTCTCAAGATACTAATCTAATAGTTGCTAGCCTCATCTATTGGTATTCTTCAAGATACCAATCTGATCGTTGCTAGCTTCAGCTATTGGCACAATTTGATCGTTGCTAGCCTCAGCTATTGGTATCTTGAGAGATACCAATTTTATCGTTGCTATCCTCAGCTATTGGTATCTAAAGATACCATTATTCTAGGCTATAGATAGTTTTCAGGCTAGCCGCCTTTTTAAGACACTTAGCTTATGGTGTCTTTAATAAATTACAGACAGAGGGTGCTTGCCCATTAGATGATAACAACAACGACATGTACCTCTACCATTAGTTTTCCGAGCCGTCTAACGTTCACGTTCACATGCAATATTTTTATGGGAATTTTTTTGCGCCTCTAGCGGTATAAATAGTGAACTAAAGTCACTATACAAATATTGCATGTGAACGTGAACGTTAGACGGCACGGAAAACTCATGGTAGAGGTACTGATACCGGTCTATCAGCGATGACACAATATGAAAGCGGATAGAAATAAATGTATCAGATTCTATATTCAACAATATCGTGTCATGTCGGTGTACAGTCTAATATCAAAACGTCCTTTGGGATATCAACGGGCAATATGGAAATAGCCTATCGTCCGGCTACAGACCGCGATAGGCTAATTTGATACCAATAGTTGACAACATTTTGGGAAAGTAGTTCAACCGCTGATACCTTTTAACTCAAGCCACAAATGACATTCGTGTTATCAGGGCCGGCTAACCTAACCGTGCACACATAATCCGGTCATGTGATCCGTTCCAAGCCGTGTCTACACTCTCCAAGAGTGTGAATGCAGATAACATTGGGTAAATGTTCTTATATCTATACTGTGCGATGTTACACAAACTTTGTTGGACTGATTATACAGGATGGAGCATAAGTCATGAAGGAGTTGCAACTGGTTATAACTTTGTTAATTTTTAACACGCTTTTATTAGCTTCACCTGTAACTAACTAACTATGTAAGAAAATCTTGGAAGTTAAATTTGACTTACTTCTCGGTTTCCGATTGAGCTGAAATTTTGCATACTCGTTCAGTTTGGATGAGTAAAGCGTGTTCTATAGTTTTTTTTTTTTTAATTATAATATTTTATTTTTATTTATTTAATGCTTTTCATACAAATATGTACAAAGGCGGTCTTAATGCCAAAGGCATTCTCTGCCAGACAACCTTAAGGTTATTATTGTTATCATTTAATATAACCTAACCGTCAAAAACCCCCCATCCAACCAGAAAAATAGCTGTAACTTTTGAACGGCTGAACAGATTTTCATTCAACTAGCATTCAATTTTAAAAAATGTATTGAAATCGGTTCATCCGTTTTGAAGCTACGATGACAGATACACATATACACCGATACACACATATACACTACAAACTTATATAACCCCTCTTTTTGTTGGGGGTTAAAAATAGTTACATTCTGTGGAAGATTGAGGGGTAAATAATGCGACAAGTGAGATTATACTTGCGGCACACACACACAAACAAAAGAGGCTTGCCCAGTCCCTATTAGCTCGCTAGTTCGACAACTAACGAGCAAGAGGCGACTGGCAAAGCGGCTTAATTAATAACCTCCAACGTTATCCAACTTTGTTTACAAATACGACACAATATACAAACACCTTCCAATCAGTCGTCATTGCCGACAGAAATCAACATCTAGACGAATCAACTGGAATACTGGTAACGTAAAATAAATCTACATATAAAATAAACTTTAAAAAAAGTAGAAACCGACTTCAAAACCCTAAAAAGTATGAAATAATTTTCTTAAAAAACTAATGATGATTTTTCTCAAAAAGATTCTAAATTGAAAATTGTAGTAAAATATTTACTACAACTTTCAATTTAGAATCTTTTGTACAGAAGTTCTATCTTCCTAAATCCTAATACTCCTCCGGATCCTCAAAACGTATTTCTACTACTTCCTAATCCACATAGCTCTATACTAAAGCTTCCCTTGTACGGTATAGGGACTGTCCGATAATTGAGTATGCTCATCAGATCGTAACTCGTACCATACAACATGTAGACCATAATAGTCCCAGTGTTACGCTCCCAAAGCGAGGACGGAGCAGATTATGTTGCGAACTGTATTTGTATCATATTGTTATCGTAGTCATGTTGCATCGGTTTGATGATGCCGTTTAGATTGAGATTTATAGATCGCATTTACAAATAAACCATCTCCTGAGCATCATTATGGCTAAAGTCACCCTGTAATCTACAGATACTACTTATTTATTATTATTTATTTTCAGCCTGTGTTGTCCCACTGCAGGGAAAGGCCTCCCTCTCCTTTTTCCACTCACTTCTGGTTTTTGCTAAAACGGATGAGTTTCTTCGGTAGGAGTCAAGCTCGTCCCGCTATCTTTGCCTCAGTCTTCCGCGAAGCCGTTTAATATTTACTGGGAGCCATTCAGTTGTTCTTTTGGCTCGTTAGACATGCGACAGACGTGTCCAGCCCAATCCCACTTGAAATGTAAATAAATAAATAAATCCAGCCCATACTGTCCCACTGCTGGGCACGGGCCTCTTCACAGAATGAGAAGAGTTAGGTCTTAGTTCACCACGCTGGCCTGGTGCGGGTTGGCGGACTACACACACCATCGAGAATTTTATGAGGCCTTCTCAGATGTGCAGGTTTCCTCACGATGTTTTCCAGATGATAATTAAATTCTAATCCGCACATGAACTCGAAAAGTCGGAGGTGCGGGCCGGGTTCGATCTCGGAACCCCCGTATGGAAGGCGAGCGTTCAACCACTAGGCTATTACTGCTTAGGTATATGGTACTACTAATTATAGTTAAAAAGATTATTATAGGTAGGTGCTATGGACATAATTTTTAAAATTTAAATTAAATATTTATAAAATTAACATTTACCTAAATCATAAAAAAATTGGGAATAGGGTTCAAGGTACTTTGTATTTATTATTTATTGGTAAGGCCTTCTGAGAGAGGAAACTCACAATGCGTGCTGTGTTGAGGAATACCGCCTTCTGTATCAAGCCCCTGATCCAGGCGTTCGAGAGCCTCATCAGGTGTTTGTCGACGTAATGTGCACTGACCAGCCCGAGCGTAGACATATTTTAAAATTGCAATTCATTATGAATACAATATTCATAGATTATTATAACGTAATCAGAATGCACTCAGATAATGTATGTCCGTGAAAGTGTCACAAAATTTCATGGGAATCCATATTACGACAATAAAATGTGTTTGTAAGTTATGCTACTAACCATAGATAACACAATGCTTTATAAGAATATATTCTTAATATGTAAAAGAATTTTCTTTCAGCCTTTTTTAAAGATATTTTACGTCGAGTTCTCGAGATAAGTCTTGTGAGACTACGACCATTATTCTTTTTACATGCAAGCCACGTTCTGTCGGGAAGTCGAAAGTTTAATAACGATTTAAAAGATTCACACTTTCTTTCCGATAGATGGTCAGCTAATTGTCACAATGGTTTAGAAAATCGTGGTTTAGTAATAAAACGGTTCAAATTAAACATTCTGAAAAAGAAGTGATATTTTATCATTCGATTTATAAATTAATTGGATTTAGTAGTAACATGTGTGGCGTTGTTTAGGAAAAATACTAAAACTAAGAAAACTGGAAAAATTATTGACATCAGCGGGACTCGAACGCACAATCTCTGGCGAACCGCCAGCCGACCGTTATAGCTCTCCCTGCAACTGAACTATCGTGAATAAATTAAATAAATATATTATATTCACGATAGCTGAATTAGAAGAGTGATAGCGGTGTGTCAATAATATTTCATGTTTCATGTAGTCAATATCGTAAAATCTCATTTGATTAATTTCCACAATAAGAATGCAATAATATGTGAACTGTGTAGTTCGCTAACCCGTACCAGGTCAGCGTGGTGGACTTAGGCCTAACCCTTCTCATTCTGAGAAAAGGCCCGCGCACAACAGTGGGCCAGTAATGGCTTGGATTTACATTAAAATTTATTCAATCATCGAATAAATTACATAATTCTGTAATGGAAAACTGTGGTGTCACACATACAAATCCCAAATACACCTAGATCCAGAACATATAACATCAATAGTTCATCCAATATTTTTCTACATCAGTAAGATATATTTGTACAGCTAATATCTATGAAACCAGCGCACTAAAGTCCAAACTAATAGAATTAAAGCTTCACCGCAATAAGTTAAAAATTTAAAAGTTGGTCGCTACATGCGAGAACTTAGATACAGGTATAGTACGACACACCTAAGAAGCCGCATTGGCAAACTTCGTAAAACCGATCCGCGGGTCTACCTCGTAACAAAATGGTAATGAAGATCAGACTCTGGTAATAAACATAATACACCTTGTAAAAAAATTACCAATCATGAAGTCAATACTCCTATCTTCATGTTCAATCGCAAATTTTTTACAAGGAAGCTCAATGTTTAGTCTCTCACGATCGAATTGAAATTTATTACCAGAGTCGATGTTCATTACCATTTTAGTTACGCAGAAGACACGCAGTTCCAAATTATGCGCGTCTTCAACAACACGAATGTTTATTAGTACTGCAGTAAAACATGATCTTTACGCTGATGCAATAAGTTGAACAATTATTTAAACGAGCGACTGCCATTGAAAATTGTATAATTTGACATGATAAATTGGATATTGTGAAAATATTAATTATATACATATTACACTCGAGAGCAATGAATCCGGGTCACCAGAAGAGTAAACCTTAATATCTCGGAAACTAAGAATGTTAGCTTGTTCAAATAAAAAGTATTTTATAGACCTATTTAATACTACTTAAATAATACGATTCGAGAGCTGATCATTGCGTTGATAGAGGAATGCGAGAATATTCCCCAACTTCGGCTCAGAAACTTTGTGCCGTATACCAAATCGCATGACATCTGTATTAACAATACACGGAGGTAATACAAAGTATTAAAATGTGAGAAAATGATATATTTGAAAAAAATTGAAATTTAAAAAAAAACTTGCATTAAAATTTTCGCATTTTTAATTTATGTATTTTTAATAAGTAAAACAAATGATAACTAAGTTCTTTTATTAATTTTATTTGAGTGGTATTAAATGGTCTATGAAATGCTTTTTATTTGAATAAGCTAACATTTTTAGTTTCCGAGATATTAAGGTTTATTAATGACCCGGATTCATTGCTCTCGAGTGTATTATAAAATTATAGTATTATTTTGTCTAATTTTGTTTTCATTTTGTTATTAAGTTATTTTCCAGAATTTTTGCATGCTGAAAGGCTTAATGTGGCGGATCTATTTTATTGCAACATTATTATAAACCCATATTATGCAAATAAATGAATTGAATTGGTTGTTCGATCAGATACATCGATGTTACTTCTTAGTGGTGTCGTGCTATACGTGGAAGCAATTCTGTACTTTTACTTGAACTTTAAACTCGCATGATAGCTAGTTAGTAGTTCTTGTGTGAGACGCTATTGAGGATCGAGGCTTTGAAGATAGCATCTTCAGTTTGTCGGTATCGTGCACGATCGGGCTTTAGTGACTTCAAACTTAGAGGGAGGAGTGTGAAGGAAACTTTATCGGACCCGATAAAATATTGGTCAGTCATTATGTATTAAGTGATAATAGTGAAAAAAGAAACAAAGAAAAAAGAAATCTGCAAAATACACGACACACATTACATTAATAAATATTATAGTTTAAAAAAAAAACTAAAGAAAACGCTTTTGTCATCCAAATTAAACGTGTATGCAAAATTTCAGCTCAATCGGAAACCGGGAAGTGGGTCAAATTTAACTTCCAAGATTTTTTTACATAGTTAGTTATTTACAGGTGAAGCTAATAAAAGAGTTTTAAAAATAGCAGTATCCATATCCTTATCTAACACTGGCCAGTCAACGTAGACAGAGTAACAATCAGGCAAGGAATAGACTACAAACTATATTCTATAACTATGCTACAAACAATAGTGCTATCATTATTATTGGCTAAGCGATTAGCTTTCTACGCTACGTGCCGCGGGTTCGATCCCTGCACAGAGCAATTATTTGTATGATCTACAGATAGTTGTTCCGGATCTGGGTGTGTGTGCATGTGACATGTATGTTTGTGAAAGTTTTTGAAAAATCAAAAATACTGTTGTTCAGCCGCATCTGGTTAGACTGGGAGCTGACCCCAACGTAGTTGGATCAAAGGCTAGGCAGATGATTTGTCTCTTTGTTTTTTATTGCTATGTATTTTATCTTTAATAATCTTCTCTCTCTTCTCTTTCTGTCTTTCTTCTGATACTATGACAGTATTTATGATTTCTGTAAACATAGTTTCAGCGAGCGAATTCTCAAGGGCTTCTACTGTATAAGTTAAAGTAATAGAAAAGATAAGCAAGTGAGGCCAAGTTAGACTATACAATAACTTTTACAAACAATTGAATAGCGATAGAATGGATTATTTTATATATTTGTCGGCGGTATAAATAATTTTATAAATTTTTAGTGTGTTTGTGGCATCGTAGCTCCAAAACGCATGGACCGATTTCAATGCATTTTTATTTGAAATTTAGTTTAATAAAAAATCTTCTTAGCTATGTTTCATGAAAATCTGTTCAGCCATTCAAAAGTTACAGCTCTTTTTCTATTTGGAATCGGGGATTTTTGACGGTTGGGTTATATTATACGATTTCCTTTCTTGTATTCATCCTGTATCGTGGGTTACATACAGACAGTTAAAACTTACAAACACTATATACCTAGACCTGTAAGTTTATACCAAATTTTTCTCAACGGTGACTGTCTACTGCCATAACGTCAAAATGTATGAAAACCGTGTGCGCGCGCATTTGAGCGTACTATCTTAACCACTAACTGCAGATCATACAAAAATTTGTTCCGTGCGGGCATCGAACCCGCGGCACGTAGCGCAGAAAGGTAATCACTTAGCCACTGCGCACTGTGTCGTCAAATGATCATTTATTTAATATGTTTGTACTATAATTCACCGTTCCTAGGCTAATCTCCGAATACATAGCTATACATACAAATGTATTCGTTTACAAAAAGGGCCATTATCAATTCAATTTTAATCTTACAAGTAAGCTTTTCGAAGTCTGACATTGAAACAAAGCGCTGCAAAGTCAACAGAGGGCGGAGTTACGCAACGTAGCAATCTTGCGTAACGCTACGATCGGCCTACGGTGCTACGCTGCTACGCTGTAGGCGTCTTAGTAGATTCAAGGATTTTATTTCCTTCGGCTTTTTAGTTATAAATACTTAAGATTAAAAACTGAGTTACTCTGCTTATAGATTTTTTTTGTTTGTTGCCTTTAGCTGAAAATAGACCCGTTCTATGTGTTTGTAAACGGAAACTAAGTTAATTATAATAGATTATCTGTGTACTGGAAATTGATTAGAGTTAAATTACTTTATAAGGCAGTTCAGATGGCAATAGGTTAGTTTCAAAACGGAAGCTAACAAGGATAGAGGGATAGGTCGGGAACTTCGTAATTACTAAATTACTTACATGAATGAATACTATAGTGGGCGGAAAACAACTACGACTTAGAAGTTCGTCTCGCAATTTAATTAAGTATAAACTTTAGGATAGGGTATAATTTAGTTAAGGGGTCTTTGACCTTATGGTAAGGCTCAATACAAATAAAATCGTAATGTTGCACGGAGACTCTTGGCTTCGTTAAGGGTCTATTTACACCAGATAATTGATGAAATTAAAAAATTAATAAAATGTCTTTATTTTCTTAGAAAAGAAAACTACAATGTACCTATACATTGTAGTTTTCTTACAGGTACATTTATAGTGCGCTAATTCCGCTATATATTTCATAACAATTATTTAAAAAAAATGTGAATTAAATATGCATAATTCAATATTGTTTTTCGTGTACATTTAGTCAAAATTTGTTAGTATATATTCGTGTAATAAATAAAAACTGTAAAGGCTCAATTATGAAGAGGCGGCGCTCAAATCGGCGTGACACGCTCTCGCTCGCTCTTCATGAACGGAGATACGCGCCTTTCTCCGCGTTGCGCGCCGCTTTGCGCTCCGCGCGACATTCCGCCTCTCCACAATTGAGCCCTTATGGAGAAGCCAGGCATGAAAAGCTCTTTTAACTTTATTAAGAAGTAGTAGTTTAATAATATCAGATAGCTTATTATACAACGTGTATGAGAAATACGTGGTCATATTTAAGGGTGTGGATCAGACTACCAAACTGAACAACTTTCTCTATGGGAGTAACATTGTAATCGCGGAAAAATTATCAGCTGTCCCATACGTTTGGGTCGAGTAGGTATTGAAGTTTGTAGCATCTAAAAGTTGCCATTGAAAGATTGTCATGTCTGGTTAAAGACAGCGAACACACAACAATTTTATAAATTTTTTGTTTGTGGGAAAATAAGGTTTACAAATCATTTGTTTTTCTCCGTAATGCATCATTTTAGCTCAAGAGAAAGCTATAAAACAGTTTCACAAACTACCCGAAGATACTAATATCTTTATAAAGTTAGAGTTAAGGAAAAATAACAATTTCAAAGTACAAAGCCAGTTTGTATTTCATTATAAACTTTGCGAGAACTTGTTGTTAAAGTAATTTCAAAATAATATGTCAATTTCAGTTTCATGTTCAGTTTGATCGGAAATTCTATACATAACATCATTTCATCACGCGTGTATTCTCCAGAGGGAAAGGCGGAATTGTATCTGTAAGTTTGGTTATTGTACTCATCATTATGAACAACTATTACTATGGGACTATAGCGACGCAACTTAGCAAGGCAGCAAGCTAGCTACAGTGGCGCGTAAATATGAATTCGACCAATCAGATTACGAGGCCTGCATCGCGCAAGGAAAAAGAATATCGTATCTAACACATATACAACTATCCAACATCAACCGTCGGGCTTCGGCCCACCAGGCAATATCACCTCGCCTGGTTGGAGGTTTCCCCCTTTTCAATGGAGTAACACCATATCTCGTTCCTCCACAGGACCATTACTGAAATGTATGCATGAAAACAACGTAACTACATTGAAATCACGTGAAATTTGATTTGAACGGTATCTACGATGAAGTTCGAGAAAAACTCATTAGTTGTTCCGGGTCTGGGTTTGTTTCCATGTGACGCATATGTTTGTCAACCAACTCCACGACACAGGAGAAATTGTAAGAGGGAAATGTATTTTTATTTTTAAACAATAACTTTTTACTCTGCTAGGCAATGTTCAATCTTCTTCTTTTTCAATGTTCCTGCCACTCCTGTCATTGGACTGTTTTCTCCGCAGCCTGTCGTATCCACACATCCGCCATTGTCTTATTTCTGCGATTTCAATCGTGTCTTTATCATGTCAGATTGGTCTTGTAATTATTGGTTTCTATAATGTCGTTCAACCGATTTCGACTTCTATTGCATAGGTAATAGTAGTCAACATTTATAGAAAGACACAATAACTGGCAAATAAACGAGTTTTACTTCTATTACTGTAATAATTTAAGTCAAAATAGGTTGAAAGACACTGCAAAAACCGTCAATTACGAGACTATTTTGACACGATTGAGATACGATTGAAATAGCAGAATTAGGGTCCAAATCTTACTTACTCTCAATTGAACTTTCGTCGCTTACCTGAAACAAAAAATAAATTCTTAGTTTTTATAAACTTACAAAATGTTTTATATTGAAACCAAGTCAAATAAATAATGGTTCGCGAGTATTTGGTGCAATTATCTTAATCGTTCGACGTGCATATCTGTAGAGGAGGTTTATATCCAGCTGTGAACGGATAAAAGCTCCACTTACCATGTATTTTTACTCTGTAGCACGGCAAGGCTACTGTGCAAGACTGAGAAGCATACGTCTCCTAACTGATTCAAAATACATATTTCCTACTTCATGTATTATATTCTATTTTCATATGCATGCAAGGCTTCATACCCACAGCTTTTCATGCACATTATAGACTTCAATTCCACTGCCCCGTTTGTACAAGATGGCCGACTTTGGTAGTAAGTAATCCGTTAATGGATGCTTAGATTCGTGTGTTTTGGTTTCAAGATTATATTTACGGAAATTATAAAGCACTATGTTGAGCTTTACTAGAACAAATTAACTAAGAAGACTAGCATAGTTATAGAAAACAGACTGTCATTAAAATGTAATACGATTAAGATGAGTTGTGCATTTTTTTTTTATTTATTGAAGAGAAATATGCATTCAGCCTTTAAAATAATAAATAGGTATCGTGTACCTGAAAGCACCTAATTTATATGTATCCCATCCAAAATTTAAGTGCTAGGCACTTGTCGATGTAGGAATTTCCATCCAGTCCTAGCCAATGCCAAATCTTTTAAATCTTTAATGTTTGCTTTTTCTTTCAGCTGATCAATGTAGTTTCTTCTTGGTCTTCCTCTTTTTCTATTTGCCTCTATTTTCCCTTCTATAATGTTGGTAATGGAACTTATCGTGCCTAATCAAGTGACCAATCATGCTTCCTTTTCTTTTTTATATGTGCAGGTAGATACTTAAAAATCGTCGATAGCACTCCAGGAATAAAATAAAAAAATCTGTCCAGCAATTTTTATCATTGTCGTGTTGGAAATTGCTGGCGTGTTATTTCGTTGCGTACAGAAAATAATAAGCAATTTCTCAAAAGCATATTTCTGTTGTATTCTATTAAGCCCGCGGCTCTCTATATATTTCAAATTTTAAAATGGTAGATACGTAACTTAAGTAACTTACTATGTTTCTCAACAGTGCTTCAACATCCAGACAAACCTATTTAGGTTTTTGTGATGTTCTTTTGTTAATTTGTGTATTTATCTTATATTAAATTTAAAAAAATAAAAAACCTATTTATTTCGGTTTTTTATTATGATAATGGCCTATAACCGTCTGTTGCTGAACTTAGGACTTCTAATCACCACCCGGACGATCTAAGAGTTCTTCAATCATGAAGGCCCGTGTACCACCAATATCCTAATAAATCGTTACTTCAAACTTGGTATAGACGAAATGCATTGCAAACATGGTCACAGGCATTCGTATCTAAAATTCTCAAATTGCGTTTGGCGTTCAGCCAGGCGGACGCCAGATGCGCAACTTGGATATTGGCGGACTTTGTGGTGTAATGCACTATAATAATTTTATTGAAATAATATTTAAAAAGAAACTGGACGTATTGACGCATTACAGAATTTTAAAACATAAAAGTCATTGACTTTCTTCTACAATAGAAATTGGGTCCGCGCTCAAAAGTGTGTCTGAACCAAAAGAGTTCCAAAACAAAAAAAGAGTTCCAATCGCGCGCCAGTCTTTGTTTTGTCAACCGACAGAATACACGTCAAAAATGCCGGCTACTGTATTGTGAAAAAGTTGAATAGGCTGATAAATTGTTGCACGTAAAATTAAGCTGTTTACTAATGACGATAAGGTTTGAATTAGGATGTTATAGTTTTTATATTTCTTTTTATATGTATCTAGGCTTACATAGGTTGACTCGGGACACATTTTTCATGAATTTTGTTCTAGACGTCTATTATAAATATTTAATATTTAATTGCAGCGAAATACATCATAATAATCCAACCCAGTACTATCCCACTGCTGGGCACGGGAATCTTCTCAATAATCCACCACGCTAGCCTGGTGGGGGTGGCGGAAAACACACACCATCGAGAACTTTATGGAACCCTCTCAGCTATAATCATGATACACACTCGTAATCGGGATCGATTCTTTATTGACAGTTCAAGAATATACTTTGCGTTGTTCCAATTGTCGATCGGAGTTATTGCGTACATTATTGATCTGTAAGAATTGAATCGATTACGAGAGTGCATCGTGATTACCCTGCAGGTGTCCAGGTTACGATGTTTTCCTTCACCGTTTATGCAAGTGATAATAAAATTCGGGGTCGCACGTAATATCAAAAAGTCAAAGGACAATTTCTATACATATATTTTGTAGTACAGCAGAAAAGCCACGCCGTCCTTGACCTACTACGAACTGTTACACAATCGTTTAAGCGCGTTGTATCTTCCACGTTCAAACTACAGTAGAAGTGGGCAGTGAGCACCTCAATTTGACTCAGTTTAAACTTCTTCCTGTTAGTAATATATTGTAAAATTCATTACATACTGTATATTTTTAGAGGCAATGGAAAATTCCAGCAGTCAGTAAACTGGTGGAATCGTTTTGGACGACTACTATTGGAAGCCTGTAGTGACACCTATCGCCACATAGACTAACTACTTAGCAAGGCAGCAAGCTAGCTACAGTGGCGCGTAAATATGAATTCGACCAATCAGATTACGAGGCCTGCATCGCGCAAGGAAAAGGATGATCGTATCTAACACATGCAACTGTCCGACATCAACCGTCGGGCTTCGGCCCGCCAGGCAATATCACCTTGCCTGGTCGGAGGATTCACCCTTTTCAATGGTGGAACACCATATCTGGTTTCGTAAAAAAAGTTAAATTCGCTACGTAACCGTAGTGCGTTCTTCCAATATAAAGGAAAATTCAAGTCAGTAAGACAGTTGGTAGTAGCTCTAATTAGGCCCATAAGAGTACTACATACGGCAAGTTAAAAAGCTTATAAATAAGGCGTTCCCATAAACTAAACCAACTCATCGGTAAAACCCATTGAAACAAAAGTGGTTTTTTCCAATGAGTCACCTATCGCGATCGCTTAAATAAATATACAGGGTGGAGACGATATTACGACAGTAAATGAGACCATGTATTTGGTGGTATCACGTTCTGTACCGTACCTACACAATAAATAAATGAAATCCAATCAGGAGTTCTGCTACAAGGATAAATTTAAAATTTCTTAATTTTACACATATCACGCACATACTAATACACATTTTCATCATCTCTAGGCATAATTTAAAGTCTCTAAATTGATTCTTACCAAAATAATCTTTATTTACATGTATAGAATAGATAAAGATGTATTAGTTTTTACTTTGATGTCCCTTCACCTCTAAAGTTAAATATTATGCAAAAATAATATGCGAGAAAATATTTGATTATTTATTTAAAGCTTTAGAACCTGATATCAAATACGTGGTTTCAAAATGTCGTAACGTCGTCGCCACCCTGTATAACTCGGAACTTTCGCTATAATAGAAAATCTTGGGAAGATAATGCCATAATACTATGATTTGCTGGTGGATTAGTGACCATAATGTTCCCGGGTGACCTGAACCGAAAACCAGTCAGAATAAAGAAAAATATTTTTGAACCTCTTTTAGTGTCGACAGGATTGGCGCAGTGGTTGAGCAATTAGCTTTTTGTGGTACGTGCCAAGGGTTCGATCTGCGGTTGCATTTAGGAATAGAGACTGAATCACACTACTAATTATTTATTATTTATTTATTTATTTGGTCTATCAACAATTGTTTACACTTATAACATAATTAAAAAACATGCAGAATAAAAAAAAACAATCAAAACAGTGTAACAATCACTTAAAGTGATCACTCACTTAAGATCTACTATTTGGAACCGTGCACCTAGAGTCTCGACATTTCATAAGTGCCTGTATCTGGTTTACATGAAATAAAGATCTATTCTATTCTATTCTATTCTATTCTAAAAAAGGTAAACACCACATGAGCAAAAATAAGATAAGTTGATTGTAAGCTTAGGTACATAAACATCCAAAATTCACAGATAATGTTTTAAACGCTTTAAAAAAAAGATAAGGTACACTACAACAAATCAGACAAACAGTTAAGAAATTTACACTTTTGCGCACTACATAAAAAAAAATCCTGTATTTGTGTCAACTTCAATTATCAAAATTGTATGCCTTTTATCTGCATACTAGGTTCAAATCTTGGGAATACTCGTATCTGTATAACCAAAGTCAAGAACATATTTCAAAAACTTTTATGAGCCGTCCCTAGCACGTTGTGTAGAGACAGAGTCACATTAATCGAGTTATCCCGCTGGGTGGCACGCTGCGCGAGTGGCTCACGCTCTACGTGACAAGTGCCGTGTTCAGCCACTTATCTCGCAATATTAAATGTCTACAAATTTTTAATAGATTATTATCATATTCCGCATAGCAGCACGCTAAATCAAAATCTCTTAGTGTTGTTATACTACTTAGGTATATATTATTTTAATGCCTTTATGAAATATATCAATTCGACCACTAATGATGCTAAATAGGCAGTAATAATTTATTTTTAGTGTATCTATAATATGTCGTTACATTTACATTCGAATAATGATTACATTAATAAATGTCAATACAAATAAACGAATGTCAATCAAATAATAATTAAATGTCAATTGTATAAATTAATAAAAATAAGAACAATAAAAGTTTATTTACACAAGTAGCGAGTTATTTTGTAACACCAAGTTATATGGCGAAGGCTCAGTTGGAACAACAGCAACAATAACATGTCACGTGACAGTAAGTAGTACAAAGACTAAGATCTGAATACAATTCTGTTATTACATTGTTTTCCAAAAGCAGCTACACCTTAAAATATATAACTAAGAAGGGTGTGGTATTTTAAGACAGTCACGTTAATCGAATGGTTGTGATGAATATCACGCTGCGAGTGTAGCCCACGCTTCACGTGATAAATGCTAGTTATTATAAACACAGAATTATAAAATTTGTTATTTTGTACAATAGCCTGTTGATTGAGCTGCAAAAAAGAGAACAGCACGTCTTGATGTAAGATAGGAAACCAATAAAAAAACGAACTCATGGTATTTTAAGACAGAGTCACGTTATTCGAGTGGTTGCGATGAATAGCACGCTGCGAGTGTAGCCCACGCTTCACGTGATAAATGCCAGTTATTATGAACACAGAATTATAAAGCTTGTTATTTTGCACAATAGCCTGTTGATTGAGCTGCAAGAAAGAGAACAGCACGTCTTGATGTAAGATAGGAAACCAATAAAAAAACGAACTCATGGTATTGTAAGACAGAGTAACGTTATTCGAGTGGTTGCATTGAATGGCACGCTGCGAGATCTACACACGCTCCATGTGTCTGTCTTCCGTTAATGTCACTGTTATTTCTATACACACTTATTATTACTATAGTAATTTTTTTTAGAATAGAATAGATCTTTATTTCATGTAAACCAAATACAGGCACTTATGAAATGTCGAGACCCTAGGTGCACGGTTCCAAATAGTAGATCCTATATATATGTATGTAATATATAGTACTATATATTACGAACTTCATTATTTTACATAATAGCCTATAAACACATTCAATATTTATGTGAATATTTTAATTTCGGTTTTTCTTTGTTGTTTTTGGTTTAATTTTTATTATTTTATTTTTTGTTGTTGCCCTAATTAAAATTTGACAACCAAATAAATTATATTTCTTTCTTTCGTTCTTCTTTTTATAAAAAATAATATTTCTGTAGTGACACAGGTGATGTTTGTATACGAAAGTAGTGAAACAGACTGATGATTCTTATAATATGTTATTTATTAGAATTGATATTAATTTTGGCTCATGAATTTGTATTTTCTTTTTGCATTTTAAGTAACGATGTGATCAAAAGAATCATAGCACGTGGCGTGTATTTACTGCCTACGCCCATGGGGAAAAAGGCGTGACGTTATGTATGTATCTAGGTTCATTTGTTACATAGTTATCGTCCCTGACGGGTTGTGTAGAGACAGCCAAATTAATCGAGTTCTCGAGTTAGTTGTCACGCTGCAAGATCGCCTCAGGGTTCACGTTATGAATGCCGTGTTTACTTACATCTCCATGTTTCCAATTTGTATAACAACTTTTGTAATTGTTACTTAATTGGTTGATGTACACAAATAAAGTTAATTAAACATATGAAAATCATTTTAAATTTAACTGTCTTAGATAAATTATTTTATATCAAATTTAAATTTCATAAACGATTTGTTCTATTTTATTAATCATTATATTTTTCAGTATTAAGTTGCGTGATAATTGTTTACAAGTGTGAAAAAACAGAGTATAATTATACATTCATTCATAAAATGATAATGTAAAATAATTTTAAAATAATAATTGCACAGCAGAACTAGTACGGCAAAAAAGGGGAGACAGAAAAATCTGGACAAAACCTCCTTTTTACCGTTTTCTCTCTCGATTTTTCGTTTTGTTTCCTATCAAGGAGACAGACGGAGGAGAAAACGGGTTTGTCCACCCGCCGTGCTGGGCGCTAGTAGCATAAGTAAACTAAGTTAACGTGAGATAGGTCAATTATCAGTAGTTTGAAACTGAATGAATGATGAAACTTCTACATAAGGGGGTATTAAAACACGAGTGTTTTAATACCTAGTTAAGTGCAGTTTCATACGCTTCTTTATCTATACTCATGCAATAGGTACCTAGTTAACACATTAATGATGTGACTAAACAAAAAGTGGCGCTTAAATTCAACAGTTAACGCGCAAGCTCTAGCGCACCGCGCATGTGCCCTAGCCGCGCGACCATAGACAATGTGCGGCTGCTATAAAAATTGAATTGAAAACTCTTTGGTGAAACCGGAGTGTACAATAGTAAAACAGTTATTATTTGGTGTCTCCGTCCACGTATTTTATAGAATTATTGTGTTAGCAAAACCGTATCATATTAAACCTTTTTAATTTTATTATAGTTGCATGTGCATACATAAAGTCTGCCATTAAAGTACTATTTTTGAATTCATAATTAGGACTTTATGATATGAGTGTAGTTAAAGGTATTAAGATAAAACGATTCTGTTTTTAAAAACACTAACATGAAATTTGTAAAATTAAATGATGAAGTACTACCATTTTGTTCAAAAACAGAAACTCTGTTACAGAATTCTTATGACGCACGGTCCCTTTTATCGAGAAGCGACGGACGAAGAATATTAATACTGCCACAGCCCGTTCAGAGGGTCGAAACTGAACTTTGTCTGTCTGTTCTATAAAGTACTGAATAAAGTGCTCATCCGATTATTAGTTCTAACGTGTTTACAATACAGGTTGACATTTTTAAAGTAAACTTTTTTTTTAACCCTGATAAAATCATAAAGTTATTATTACTAGTGGTAATAGAGGAACACTGTCTTCATTATCGCGAGACCAAAAAAGAAATACGTATGTTAGCGCATTTGACATGTGTGTGAAGTTTAGGGATGTGACTTTGACGTCTCCGCATTATCGATATGGCCGTGTTATTGTGAAATTATAATATCACCGAATTGACAATATCCCTGCAATATCGATATCAAAATCGGCTATACTAATAAGGAGTGGAATATCATTTAGAATCTGCTAGGCTAAATTATGTACCTAACTTATAATCTTTTAAAATTACCAATTAAATCTTTCAAATGTTCTTTATACTAAAATACCATATTTGACATATTTAATCTGTCATTTTAAAATATTAAAAGTTACGTAATAGAGGTTTATATTAGGATGGCAAAATTATTAACGTGACGAAAGTGACGAATAGGTAAGTAAAAAGAAAATTTATTGTAAACATTATGTAATCATTCATTATCATATTCATTATTTCTTGACGTCAGACGTTTCGATTTTGATGTTGAAGGTTCTGGTGATAAGTCCCTGTATTTGTACACTGACACAGGCCGAGAAATGTGGTCCGGAAACCTGGAAGTTATGAAGTTAGCCAGTCAATATAATGAAGTTATTTTTTTCACCAGGCTACTCTTTGTCCGGAAATAGCGCTATTTTATGCATTTTAATGTGCGACAGAATCAGAATGTTCGGAATCGTAAGTTTGCTTCTTGTAGAAGCGGACGTACGATTCGGAAAATTCTGTCATCTGTGGGGCTAGTACAAAATGCGGGTATGGGCTATGTACGTACTATTAAAATGTTGTAATAGTACAAACATGGTGTGAATAGTGTCGAGTGCCCTCCGGTGCGTCAGAAATATTCCGACTATGATTTTCTGACAATGTGCGGGGCCGGACTAAATCAACCTTTCAATATACAAATAAGCAAGGATTAACAATAACTCTCAAGTTATGCAATGGACGAAGCTAGGTAGTACGAAAAATTAATTTGGAAATATCGACATATCGATAGATTTTGTACACACAACCTATGCCAAACGGTTTAATTTTCACATTTTCACGAACACAATAATTTTTTATCTTACACATAATTATTTAAAATAATATATTATTTAGAAAAAAAAGGGCTTACTGCATGTTATAAACGTATTACTAAATAATTTTAGGAATATTTTCTATGGAAATATGCACTCTGAAAGTAATATTGCACTGTACGGTATTTACCTGTAAAAGGTCTCTTTATTTGCATTATTGCTGTAAGTTACACTGCAGTCTAACACAGGACACGAAACCTTTTCGATTATTGATATTTATCCAATAAAATACAGAACGATTGTGAAGAAAATCATAAAATAATACGAGATCTTATTTTGACAGGTACCTAATAGTTCATAAATTGTTTCTAATCGATCCTACAAACATTTAATTGTGTCGCTTTCTCGCACGTAGGATTTTCGTAAAGATCGGTTTCTCACTCGCACACTGTGTTCCTCTATTACCACTAATAATAACTTTATGGATAAAATATCTTTTTTTTTTTTTATATCATTGCCCCTCACTACGATTTGTCCTGTATCGAGAACTATATGAACGATGGAGCCCATGAAAAGGCTTTATAAATTCTGCAAATGAATAAATCATTAAATGCTTAAATAATTTATTGCATTCGTGCAGCCGAAACAACGAATTAAGCAGTGACAACCCTGACGTCGAAACAAAAACTCATATCACTTTTCAATTAATTTTTTTCGTTGATTCGCGAGCTGACGTCACAGCATGCGGATTCAATCACTTAGTTTGAAGCAATAAAGGGTTAATTGAGAAGAGTTAAGTTTTCATAACGTTAATTGGCTGAACTTAATATATCTGTAATATCAGTTAATTTAAAGTCTTAGGGTGAGATGGCCAATCACAAACATCGGTCTATCCGTTTTGGAGCTACGATGAGACACACATACATAGATACACGGACACACAGATACACAGATTCACACTCCAACCAACTTATAACACCCTTCTTTTTTGACGGATGACGAAATACCGTCTATCTCGGTAATCTGAAATGCCTTTGAAATAATTTCATCGTAGCCAATAAATATTAATCGCTTAATAACTTATTATCACCCTGTAAACGATTGTTTTACAACCTAAATCTTTTTGAGTCGCGACGAACATTTATTAAAGATCGGGTAGATTTTATTATTCTAATTATAAAACCCACCAACGAACAAAATTGAACTTTAAATAGAGGTAGTAAAGTATAAATTTGAAGGTTATTTACAAATTCATTCGGGAACGTGCCTTTCTAACCCGTAAAAGCTTATAGAAGGTTTTCCATGTTCGCATACAAAAATATTATAATACAAGGTCCTACCTTTCTAGTCCCTATCCCGGTACCTTTGAGGGGTATTTGTACTCATCATTATGAAAAACTTTTACTATAGGACCATTCCTAAAATTACATCATCAGAATCATTGAAATCGGTTGGCGTGATATTGAGTTATTCAACCATTTGTCGCGCACATACTTAATGTAAATTTAAGACTTATATGGTTTTCTCATGGATCCCATTGTCAAAACTGGACTAAATTAAAATGGGACCACACGGGAAGCACCAGCTTTCAAATAAAAAAAGAATCATCAAAATCGGTTCATGCAGGCTAAAGTTATGAGGGAACAAACATAAAAAATAAAAAAACATTCGCGTCGAATTGAGAACCTCCTCCTTTTTTTTGAAGTCGGTTAAAAAGAGGACACGTGCGAGTCGCACTCGCACTCCGCGGGTTCCATACAAACTTGTAGGTAAGTAAATAGTTCGTTCATCACGGGAATCGAGGAAAAGATAAAGTAGATTGAGAGACAAACTTAACTGTTGTCCCCACAGAAAACATAGGATTATATAAGCGCAATATAATAAATATAAATCCAGCCCATTACTGTCCCACTGCTGGGCACGGGCCTCTTCTCAGAATCAGAAGGGTTAGGCCTTAGTCCACCACGCTGGCCTGGTGCGGGTTGGCGGACTACACACATCGACCCTCACGATGTTTTCCTTCACCGTTAACTCAAGTGTTAATCAAATTCTGATCCACACATCAATTCGAAAAGTCAGAGGTGCGGGCTGGATACGAACTTGGACCCTCCTACATGGAAGGCAAGCATTCAACTGCTATGCTATCACTGCTATAGTACTTATGAGCTATATAATGATAATAATTATAAAGATACGTAATATAATTTTGCATAAAACCATAAACCGATTCGCAGTTGGTTTGGAAATTACCATTTGACCCAATACAGCGTTTGTGAATAAACTTTGGATCAATGAGCTGAATATAAATTAGATATTGATGAGTTAATTAACACGAATTAGGAAGTAGCTTCATTATAAGCGTGGCTTGTTAACAGCGACATTTGCACGACAGGGTTAGCTTTTCGGTCTCACACATAGGTAGTGGCATGCACTCCATTACAGACAATAACATAACCGTCAAAAACCTCCGACTTCAACTAAAAAAAGGGCTGTAAATTTTGAACGGCTGAACAGATTTTCAGAAAACATAGCCAAGATGATACTTGATTAAACAAGCCTTCAATTTAAAAAAACTGCATTGAAAGCGATGCATCGGTTTTGGAGCTACGTATAACGTATATAGTAGAGTAGGTACGTATCCTGTATACGTAGCTACTCTACTATATATTTGTAACTCACCGGCAATGCTTTAAGAGATGAAAAAACTCATCAATATGAACAACTTTTACTATGGGACCAACCATGACATCAGAAAAAAAAATCTTCTCATACAAAAGATCAACCTTGCTCGATCAAAATGAATGAAAAACTTGAATTTTTTTTCGTGATTCCTTGCTTTGTCTCATAATAAAAGTTTTTCATATTGACAAGTACTTTCACCCCTTAAAGCATTGCCGGTGAGTTACAAATAACCCTACGGTACGTATGGTACGTATACGGTATCCATAACATTTTTACAATAATCTTAACTTATTTAATTTTGACACAACAATTTTGTTATTCCAGATTATTCATTTATTTTACACTTTTTTTAAATCGAATTATACCTTATTTTTTTTATACTTTGTTTAAATTATTGTTTTAATTGTTGTTTTGATTTTTTATATTTTGTTTTATCATTGTTACCATCAAATGAATTTAGTACTTATTTATTGAAATTATTTTAACTTATTATGGATAACTATCACCCTAAGGTTGTCTCGTAGAGAATGCCTACGGCATTAAGACCGCCTTTGTACATTGTACATGAAGCATTTTAAATAAATAAAATAAATAAATATAACATTACCTATATAATTTTATAATTTAATTATTACCTTTTATGTAACATATTCGTCACTTATTGCGTAAGGACCTCTCTGTTAGCAATAAGATATCTGTTGATAAATAAATAAATAAATAATTATGAAATGTGAACAAAAAAAAAACAATTCGCGAAATTAAGCAAAAGGAAATAGAATATATCACGGTGTATATTTGAACCGTCGAGTATAACCTTGACCGGCTTTTGACTAGGGTGGGTCAAGGTTAAGGAGCTTTTAGGGTTCGTCCCTGAACAGGGTCGAAACTGGGGTGAAGTGCGTTGACAGCTGAGTGAATAACAGAAGGGGGATTCCCGAAACGTTACCCTTTTCTATATTAAAACGATGCCTTAAAATAGGATTTCTCCGGTATCGTGAGTACAGTTTGTGTACGTTTCAAGTTTGGACTCACATTTTTAAACCCCGACAAAAAAGAGGGGTGTTATAAGTCTGTAGTGTGTATCTATGTATCTGTGTATTTGTGTATCTGTATGTGGCATTGTAGCTCCAAATTGGATGGACCGATTTCAATGCAGGTTTTTTTGAATTGAAAGCTAGTTTAATCGGGTGTCATCTTAGCTATGTTTCATGAAATCTGTTCAGCCATTCAAAAGTTACAGCTCTTTTTCTAGTTGGAGTCGGGGGTTTTTGACGGTTAGGTTATTTCCTTAATATTGAGGGACTCACATTGAAGAGGGGCGAAAAAGTCTGCTGGTATATTTTATTATGCGCGAGGATAGAAACCGTAGAAATTCAAGCACTCGACATCTAGTTTACTTCATCTGATGGCAAATTATAACCAATAGGAGGTTCATATTCAAGCAATGCAAGTTTAAAAGGGTCCTACAATACCTACGTCAATTATCAGTAGAGTAAAGGTAGCTTATTTACAACCAAAACCACAGCGCATAATAAAACAGAATACATTAACACACATAATGTGTCCCATTATATAAATTACTAGCGATCCGCTCCAGTTACACACGGATGCAATATACTAATGTGGCGTCATTCCAATTTATTAACTAAGTACTCAAAATAACTTCGCAAAACACTCATTATTTTTTAACCAATTTTGAAAGATAAAAATTGTTATCGTGGCTCTCTCGCGGATTTTTCTGTAGGCCTTTTAAGACCTACAATTCTCTTAGTACATTAATTTTACAGTATCAGTCATTTAAAACCCAGTGTAAGCTATGTAAGCACCCCATAAGTCTTTCTACGGACTAACTACAAAACATCGAGATTAGGTACTATAATATCTTTAAAAATATAAATGTATTAAATACATAAACCGTAAGAAATTTTCTAAATAATGGTAAAAAACCGCATCTAGGTAAATCCATTGCGTAGTTGAGAAATAGTAGGCGAACAAACAGACAGACACGAGTAGCGACTTTTATACTTTTTTAGGGATTCCAGGTACTATACTACACTAGCACGTATTTAACAACACATAAATAGGTAGTAATTTCCATTAAACACGACCTGATTTTGTAATGAATTTAAAATGTGACACAGTCCAGCAAACTTAAAACTAAACGGCTTTTAATTACTTTGAAACACGAAAGTTAGTTTAATTAAAGGTACCGATTTTAAACTCTATTTCGGTAAAGGTTTTTTTTAAGAATATGGCTTCCATTTGTCCACCTTCTCACCTGATTGTAAGCGACTGTGTGGCCTAGGCTGTAATGCTCAGACCGAGAAGATACCTGTTCACTCTTGTCTTGAAGATTGTATATTTTGTCAGGCTCTAAGAAGGATGGCAAGGCATTCTACTCCTTAGCTATACGCACAATAAATGTGGAAAGGTGGAAGGGGTTTCCTGTAGGATTTTCCTGCAAGTTTCCTCTATTTTAGATGACAAGATCAAACGAAGTCGTGCAGCATAGGTCACAGAGTTACTTGATAGACTTTAACGGGTATAACCTAACCGTCAAAAACCCCCGACTCCAACTAGAAAAAGAGCTGTAGCTTTTGAACGGCTGAACAGATTTTCATGAAACATAGCTTAAATGATTCCTGATCAAATTAGCTTTCAATTTAAAAAAAACTGAATTGAAATCGGTTTATCCGTTTTGAAGCTACAATGCCACAGACAGACACACAGATACACACTACAAACTTATAACACCCCTCATTTATGTCGGGGGTTAAAAATAGTATACTTTTTTAATAAATCTTTCATTAAAGCACTTTTCACAATGTTTATTATTGATTTTTTAACATTATAATTTTGATGCATTTTTCCTATTTTTTGCTTTACAGAACTTACCACGAATTTGTGTCTGTGAAGTCGCTATGAGTCGCGTCGCATCCAAATAGGATCGTGCATTTCGTAGTACTTCTCTCTCCGACACATTAGGTTGTTGCATTATTTGAACCTAACTTCACAGACGCAAAAATCCGTGGAGAGAATTATTAGTTAATTCGTCCTTTGTGGTCGCAGAATGTCCTAGAACCGCACCCTAATTACGTAAAGATCACCTGACTGCGACCCGACAGCCACGCGACAGCAGACAAAGCGTGATCGGTCGCGAACTGCCAAACAACTTCGTATTATGTACGGCATTTGTCTGCCTGTGGCTACTTGTCGCAGTTGGAGCGCCAAGTATGCACTGTTTATAGTTCCTTTATTGTTTTATTTATTTATTGCACAATGTACACATAAGTTGTTATAAACTAATTATAAACTAACCTGGTATATGACCCTATTAGAGTGCTGCAAGGATTAGAAGAGGCGGTAACATTAATATTATATTTATAAACTATTATTCCATAATTATAATTATATACTATGTTATGTTATAACTTATAATACTTTTATGTTGTGTTATTATTGTTATAATATTTTTATTAATTATTAAGCGGTGGCTATCGTGTCGCTATCGATAAATACGTAATATGAAAGTGATGTTTGACAGCAACTCCGCGTGATTTACGCCCATCGCAAACTGTCTGGTACATCGGTAATTAGGGCCGATTCACGACTTTAAAGAAGTCCAATCACAATGCTCGTTATTAAAGACAGGAAAGAAAGAAACTACATTTATTATCCACAACAACACACATACAATAACAAATGAATAAATAAACAGGGTTACAGAAAAACAAAACAAAAACACAATAAAAAATCACCAAAATAAACAAATACAAAAAGAAAGGAAAAAAAAAGACAAAAAATAAGCAAACAGTCAACTATCGTAACATCGCACGCCTCCATCCCCCCCGCTCCCCGCTCATGTATTCAAATTCTTTAGTAACTTATTTTTGAGTATTTAAAAAAAATTATGTGAGAGATAACACCAGCTTAAGTCTAGACCAAACTGTTGCAGAAACAAAAGTCGATCATTAGCCTTAGCCTGCCGTAGTTTCGTGTAAAATAACATAATTAACATAAGTAAACTAATGTGTGCCATATATTTTAAATATGTTTAAGTTACCTATACTGGGTGGCTTTTTTTACGCCTGGAAAATAATATGGTGTGTCAAGTACGTGGAACAGCTATACCTAAAGCACTCTATAAAGACAAGAAGACTGCTTACCCTAATAAATTAAGTATTATGTAATACAAACGTTTATAATATTTATCTGTAATATCACTTATTTTAAGTCTTAGGGTGAGGTGATCAATCACCTACATCATTTAACTTGACAATACAACACTAAGTTGTTTTTGCCTACCTTGTATGAAATATCTGTGCACGCCACTAGTATCACACCCTATTTTTTCCAACGGTAATAAAAGTCACCCTGTATAACATCATTAACATACTCTAATCACATACTCGCAAGTACTTTCACAAACACAACGGTTTTGTAAATCTAACGTAATGTAACTTTTTTTTTCAGGTCACACGCCCTCGGGTTTTATTGCACAGTTAATACAGGACAAAAAGTAATGTAAACATTTTTGCATGCGATTGTATTGACCTTGTAGTGATGGGTTGCTGTCACGAGAGGCAAACCGAATCGATACGAAGTAGACGAAAAAATAAGATATGTTTTGAATTTTCCTGTATTTATTTCGAGTTATAATGCTGTGTGCCTTATTATTTGACTTGACGACACGCCTGGCGTAGTGACTAAGCGATTAGCTTTCTGCGCTACGTGCCGCGGGTTCGATCCCCGTACGGACCAAATATTTGCATTATCTACAGATAGTGTTTCGGGTCTGGGTGTGTATGCATGTGAGATGTATGTTTGTAAACTGTACCCTCGATACAGGAAAAATCATAGTGAGGGACAAATTATTATTATAGAGCTGGTAAAATACTTGTATGTTTTCTTTGTAAGGGCAATTTAGACTGCTATTTTAATAAGGTTTAATAATAAATAATTAACGTACAGTCAGCGCATTGCAAGACATGTCTGTACGGTAACAGATTGATTACATGATTTTGCGGAATTCCAATTAATTCATACCGTGTTCGGAAATCACTCTGATATCTGGCCGATTTGGTCGGCAAACAATTTATTCGGCTGTCGAAAAGTTGAAGCCTCAAACTGCTTCAAACAGACAGACAGCTCAATTAACCATAGTTTGGCATATACAGTTCGTTTTACGTAGAGAAATGTGATCTGTAGAAGTTATAGTTTGGATTTGTTTATTTCGATAAACAATTTTTTGTGCACTAAGTGATTGACTTGAAAAAAGCTAAGTGTTAAGAGATCGATTCTCGTATGAAACAAGTAATGCTTGACCTGCATATTATTATTTTGAGGGAGATGTATTTTTGTAAACTAAAGAAATCGTAGTGTTGTCAGCATTTTTAAATAACCTAACCTAACCGTTCAAAAACCCCCGCTTCTAACTAGAAAAAGAGCTGTAACTTTTGAACGGATGAACAACTGATTTTCATGAAATATAAGCTGAGATGTACAGACAGATACACAGATACACACCACAAACTTATAATACCCCTCTTTTTTGTCGGGAGTTAAAGAGACTGAAAAGAAGAAAAATTAATTTAGTTATAAATGAAAATTTCTAAGAAAACCTCAAGGCAAATCACTTAACTTTCTCCACTGTATAAAATGCATTATAAAATTGAACTTCAAAATGACTGCAGGTTTCTCCAATCTGCATCGAGCCTTATATAACGTAGCATTGTAAATCAGGGAAGGCGCCTCAGGAATCTTAATAGGTATCGGTACTCCTGGATTCCGTTCCGGTCCCCTGGCGTATTGCAGCTGTTATAATCGAATAGGGATGTTCGGATAGACATGGAGTGGTCGATTGTACCTAGTATAGTGTACTAGGTATAGATAGCGATACTACCGCACATTCTAGCGTTTTAGATATATATAATTAATTGTAATGTAATGTATGCCTAGCAGTTGAACGCTCGCCAGACATATTGCGTCGACCCCAAATAAAATGGGATGAGGGCAGGAGAATGATTATATGAAGAAAGAAAGAAGAAGAAAAAATAAAAAGTATTTATTTGACATAGTACAAAAACGATTTTAAAGATAACCTAACAGAAAACAAAACAACATGTAAAACAAAAATAAACATATTTATCTAAAATAAAATGGATTGGACGTCGCAAATAAATAAAAAAGAAAAAACTAAATGTGTGCTGGGACACATAGTAGAAGTGAAACATCAACGGACAATATATCGTCAATCCCCTCCACGCGGCCGTAACGCTTTTTCGTGACAGAAAAATCCTAATACTATATAGAAGTTTCAATGGGGCAATGGCTTTATTGCCAAGAGCCTTGACCAACATCTTATGAGGCTCTCGTTGGGGGGCTAGATCAAGGCTTGATACAGAAAGCGGTACTTACTCCTCGACACGGCACGCATTGTGAGGAGGTTCCTTTCTCTGCAGCCCTAGCCGCCGGTAGCTTGGACCCTGTTCCCGATACCGGTGGGCTACTACCACTACTCTTTTATATTTTTAAATGTTTTTATATATTTTTTTTGTAAAAATATTTATAAAAAAGAAGTATGTGTAAATAATTAAATAAAGGAAATAATAATATATTAATACTCGTATAATAAGTAAATGGTGCCCTCAATCGCTTTGTACTGTTTTTTGATGTAGTGTATTGCAACAATCATGTCGTGTACCTGTCCCACTAGTTAGTCCCCAGCGATGTTGACACGTGCAAAATCTAGTAACATCGTGTGCGGCACTAATATTGTATGAAGCGTCTGTCTGTCGGATTTTATGTTGCTTTTTCATGATCCTATCCATCTTTGAAAGGATGTGGTGTCAAGTGTGGGCGGGGAGAGATTCCATTAAAAAACATACTGTATTTAAATAACAAGTGGTTGTGGAGAGACGGGCTCAGTGGCGCTTTAGGAGAGGCCTATGTCCAGCAGTGAACGAATGTGGGCTGATGTTGATGATAATGATGATTTAAATAACTATATTCTCTCGAAGGATTGGGCAGAAGTGTTCTATCACCTATATTTTGATGAGGTCGTTATTGAGGTCTATCAAAGGTTTTTATTTCAACTGGGCTTTTACAAAATGTCTTTTTTTCAAAATGTCGAGAATCTAACACCATACACCACACACACTTTAGAACTGTCCACTGTCCACAGTTCTAAAGTGACGTAATGACATCTGTGACAGATAAAATGTTTTCTCTTAATTCTTTTTCTATTAGGGTATTTTTATTTTATTTCTTTTTTTTAAATTTGCCCCTCTAGGATTTGTCCTGTATCGAGGGTACAGTTTACAAACATACATCTCACATCACCCAACTCACACGCAAATCACAAAACAGACAATACTGTGATATCGTTTTTTTAATTCGGCAATTTCTGTTTCGATGATGCGATTCTTAGGCCCAAGTTCACCGACAACATAACAGATGATTAGAGAAAAATCAGCCGTTTAAACATGAATGTTTGTATGGGTAATCGGCCGAATAAATTTTAATCATCTGTTAAACTTTCGGTAAAATTGGCCCTTAACTCTGTCTATGAGAAACGCCGAAACAAACTTCCACGGTCAAGGTCTCTTTGCATTTGAATAAATCGATTTTACATTTTGTAAATGTAAATTTGAAGTCGGTTACTGTCGGCCATAGGAATAATAAATATTAGACGTTAGTCTAGCTACAAGCATGTTAGAGTGGCTATGGTTCTTTTAACAACGATTTCTGTTATCTGAGTTACAGACAGCTCTCTGTGCCGAGCTTGCATGGAGGAGGACGAAACAGCGGCCCATGTGCTACTGAACTACCAAAAGGTCGCCACATATCCCTCATCCGGAGAAACACTGACACAACTGCAAATAAGTGAATTTTACAATATTATGCAAGTTTTAAGAAACAACTGCGCGTCAAAAGTGCTATATTTCTAAAACTGCTTTTCGCCCTCTAGCGGACAGTTCTTGTAGTTACAAATGCAGCGTTTTTACTCAAAACGGTTAATGATTATGGGAATATTTTGTTATAATTAAGTCAATTGCACATTTTTTTCATTTGTGTCAATGTTGCCCCGGATGAGCGTTATAGGGTCAAATATAAAGTTTACATTATATCTTGCCTACACCATTTTTTTTTTTAAAAAGATCTTGCCCCTCTCTTGGATTTCTCCTATATCGAGGGTACAGTTTACAAAAATACATCTCACATGCACACACACCGATCTGAAACAACTATCTGTAGATCATACAAATATTTGTTCCATGCGGGGATCGAACCCACGGCACGTAGCGCAGAAAGCTAATCGCTTAGCCATTGCAACAACCGTGTCGTATAACCATTGCATCAGTAACAAAATTAAATGCTTTCCTCTCTCTCTGAGCTATTTTCACTATAATAATAAAGTGTGGGTATGTACAGCTCTTGTCTAAGATAAAGGCTGGCCAGATAGAAAATATGAGTCATTTTATAGGCTTAACCTAGATTTCGTCTAATATTTGATCTAGCCTACCGCATCGGTTCGCAAAGCTCCTGGTACATTGAGGGATTATTACTGGAGAAGAAGTTAGAATTTAGTCTATACTTTACATCTATTTTTTAACACGCTTTTATTAGCTTCACCTGTAACTAACTAACTATGTAAGAAAATCTTGGAAGTTTTTGACCCACTTCCCGGTTTCCGATTGAGCTGAAATTTTGCATACTCTTTCAGTTTGGATGACTAAAGCGTTTTCTTTAGATTTTTTTAAACTATAATATTATTCTTAGATAATAATCTACTGAATATTCTTATACCATATATATTCATTTATTTCATTATTATTAGCCATGTATCTTTTATTATCCTTTCTATGTGTTTATTTAATTGCCTTCATCTGTGTGTCACTGCAGGGGTGCCAACTGAAAATCAGCGCTGGGTGTCCCACGCCTAGCACATGCTGAGTTGGTAACCTTTTCTACATAGGTATGCTCGACAGCACATTTAGGTATATTTAACAATGTAAAATTTTACTTTTGTGTTGTTAATTTTTTGTGACTTTTGTATATACTTATATATATTATGTGGAATAAATGATTTTTCTTTCTTTCTTATAAATATGATCTTATGTGTGGTTTTAGGAGTGTTTATAGTGTCAAATTAGGTTATTACGTGTTTCCTTACGAAATATGTTCAAAGCATGAAACAGCAATGTAAGTAATACAAAGTTTCTGTATGAAAAGGCTTCCACCACCATGTTGAAAGAGTTAGCCTCGCCGCACACTGGCCACTCGCAACAACCACAATTCGCCGCCACCTGAAGTTTTTTAGCGACCGCCGCCGCCGCCGCTCCACCGCCCGCCGCCGGCGACAACCGTGTCCGGCGAGTTCATAATTTAATGTATGCAAACTGCAGTCCGCAGCTCGATGGCGGCGTTTTGTGGCTGTCGCGGATGGCCCGTGTGCGGTGACGCTTATGTATCACAAATAGGAGAAGTGATTGCCTAGATTGAACATTAATAATTCATTGTATTAGAAAAATTAACTAGTTATAATAACTGCGGCTTTGGTCTAGTCAAGTCTAGTGGTCATAAGCGTAGCTGCTGAGCATGAGGTTCTGAGTTTAATCTCGGGTCGTGCAAAGTATTATTGGATTTTTCTGTTAAGAAATTCCCAGTAGCAGCTCGTAGTTTGGAATTGTACCCGGTAGAATAGAATAGAATAGATCTTTATTTCATGTAAACCAGATTTATGTTGTCATGTCGCTGCCGAAGCCGAAGTTCACGTTCATTCAGATGGTCACTATCGAGTGATGATTTTCAGTCATGTCAGTGCATGACGAAATACTCAACTCTACCGCGTAGGTTACTAAAATGGTAATGAACATCGACTCTGGTAATAAATATCAATACGTTCGTGAGAAACTAAACTTTGAGCTACCCTATAAAAAAATTACCCAATTCGAAGATGGGAGTTCCAACTACATAATCAGTAAAAAAATAAAAAGTAGCTCGATGTTTTGCGTCCCACGATTAAATTGAAGTTTATCACCAGAGTCGATGTTCATTACCATTTTAGTTACGCGGTAGACCCCCAGGTCCCGATAACCGGTACCTACCGATTACACAGGTAGTCGGAACCGGTTACCAGGATCGGGTCATTTGGGACATTCGGGACTGGTACAGGCCTGTTTCTTTATATGCGTGCGCTTTTATTAACATGGGACTATTTTCAGTAGTTGTAGGTACCCCGTACCTACCTGAAAGCAAGCAACCTCCTTTAAGTAATATAATATACCTAATATTTTAACTCGAGTTTTGACCGATAATTTTACCCGGGTAAAGGGTAACCGGAGAGCAATGTATGTATCGGTTACCACTAAAATCCAATTTAATTAAAGCGAAGCACTCCCTTTTGAACATTTCAATGTCCCGATTGGCATGATTGTGGTCACATACCGGACAAAATACCTACTTGTATGGCATTTATTTCAACACACTGAAGTATTTAGGTATTTAAATAATGTAATGGGAATTATACATCTAATCTCAAAATATTTTTACTATGTTTTTACCACTTTATGCTATTATTAATATTTTTGGGTGAGATTTTTGTTTTTAAACACAGAAGTCCTATACTAAAAACTTATAACACCCCCCTTTTTCCTCGGGGGTTAAAAATAGTCATAAAAATCATTTATTAATGTGTATTTGTCAGTGTTGTTATATACGTCACAATAGATCTTCGCAGGTCGCAGTGACAAAGGGGCTTAGTACCCTACCTCTTCAAATAAATAAATAAATATATACGTATATTTTTTTTTTACAAATAATTAACATACCTGAATCGATCGCACATTTTTAAAAACACAGCGGAATTAAATTTCCTTTTTGCCGATTTTATACTCTGCGACGTCATATTTCTGTCACTTACACGCACTCACTACACAATTTACTTGTCAGAAACCCCGTCAGCTTGTTAAGGTGGGTTCAGACTTAAGCAGCACGTAACGTAATAGTGGCGTAATGCAACACTGTATCATGTGCAGTCACGATCAAAGTCAAAGTTTTTTTATTTCAACTGGGCCTTTGCAGGCACTTTCAAAACGTCGTGATTCTAGGTGCACGGTTCCAAGTGGGTTGGTCTTGGAGAAGATACCGGCAAGAAACTCCATGGATGCTCTTTTCATAAAACAAAGTTACAAAAATATCTAGGCTAAAATTCGACCTGAATTTACAAAATATTACAAAAAAAAGAACAGCAAAGATCATAATAAGTATCACTTTAATTTAGAAAATACAAGTTGGTACATACTTAACACTCAAGCCACCTAATTATGAGACTTTACGATGATACATTTCGCATACTAAACACTATGAACGACTGCGATCCTCGTAGAGTTAGTAACTCTGCGATTGGACGCCGGGCGCTAACGATTTTATCCTTAAAGATGGTCGAGTGGAAAAATTGCCGAGCGTACGTTGAGTGAACATAATAATATGAAGATAATTCTAATATAAACGCGCATTGCACCCTTCTTGAACTTCCAATGTTCACTCCATGTTATCTACGCTTTGCGTCCACGTAACCATGTTGCATTACACCACTGATAACGTTACATGTAACACCAGTCTAAATCCACCCTTGGACAACTTCGTTGAAATGCAAATCATTTCGAAACTATAAACAATTCTTTTTAAATTTTTTTGTCAGGATTTTTGTACTATGTTCTTGTCGATATATATTATGTGCGAATTGAAAGCCGTATCCAAATGTAACTGAGCCTCTCAGTGGCCAAGTCAGTGTCAAGACTGTGTGAATAGGGTTGACAGAAGCGTAAAATTTTAACATTCAAATGATCTTGTGGTTACGCCGCTAGTTATGGCGTAAATTCACCTGAGAGCAGTGGTTCCCAATCTTTTTTGACCAAGGACCACTAGGATTTTTTTGTTCGGTGCAGGGACTCGAAGGACCAAATTAAATATTCTTAAAATATGAAAATAAATTATATATTATATTTATTTTCTTTGTTTAAGATTCTTATTTCAAATTAGTATCTCAATATAAATACGATTTAGCCTAAAGACTAGGTATTTTTTATGTTAACTTAAACTTCTTATCTAAAATATTTCTAATAATGTGTCCACTGGCACTATATTAGCGTCTCTTAAGGCTCACTTTGTTCATATTACTCATTATCACTATTTTATTTAAACACTACAATAATTCAAAAGGTTTGTTCCTTTTCTGAATAATATTTGAAAGTTTTTTTTATTTATTTGGAACTTTTAGTTGAAAATTGATACGAAATTGGGACCGCCCGCGTAATTATTAATTTGTTATGAGTTTATAACTTTATTTCGCAGGCCTTAATTTAGATTTTCTGACCAGTTGGAAACCACTGCCTTAGAGCGAATTAGAAAAACAAAGAAAATTAGCATTTATGTAATATGTAAATTGTAAATGTGTGTGAGTAATTGCGGAACTCACTCGTTTTATTTTTGACAGGTTTCTGCCCGCGACTCCTGTTGCGAAATTTATATATCCATGAAAGTACAATTTTTTTATTAAGTTAAAAAATAATATAACAATGAATCTGTACAATACGATTACGTCTGTAATCTACCATTAAAATCTGTGAAGTCGTTTTTAGACATTCAATAGGATTTTTATAAAATAACTAACTCCACTACTGGAACACTATAGAAAGTCACAGTAAAACACATCCTTACACACACTTAAAACAGTTTTTTTTCCTGTGTTCATTTCTTACTACGGTACTTTTTACGGTTACTTACATCGACCTCCACTACAAACTTAATAAACATAAGCAAATTCATAATCATATAAACGTAAATAAAGTAAATCGTAAAAACATCACTACTGTACACGAGAGGTAATAATATTAGTTGACGAATTTCCTTTAATTATAATAGACCAAGGTCAATTTGGTTCAGTGCGGCATTGCGAAGGTCAGAACTGATCGTTATCTGAGCGGTGTTTGAATCGAGTAGGTACGATTATAGTTGTTATTTCTGTATTACTGCGAATTATAGCGGCTGTCGGGTTAAAATAACTGGGTTGAACGGATTTAGGTGATTGTGTTTTAATTTCGTACGGTTGTTTAGTATAAGACTGATATTTGTAAATAATTTGTGAAGGGGAATTTGGTTGGCCGGAACACGATAGGAACAATAGTAGGCTCGCGTTGGGCAGTTCGGTCGGGGCTTGGTACAGAAGGCCGTGCTGCTGGACACGGCGCGTTTTGTTAGTTTCTTCTCGGCCCAGACCCGATACCGGTGGGCTTATACTTTTGTATTCTCACAATCGTATTGAACTTTATTTCCAGAGTCTGATGTTCATTACCATTTTGTTTCGCGGTAGACCCGCTGGTCTCGATGCCAGTGGGCTAACTGCTCTTTTATATTTTTAAATGAATTTACTTACTATAATTATTTATTATTACCTATTATATTATAGGTTATTATTACACAGTTAATTCATGCAGCAGCAAATTAATAATTAATAAAATAATTTATTAATTATTTATTAGTTAATTTATGGCAGTTTATTTTTTGAATACAGGGCAATTGGTTAAACAAGTGATATAATGAAGGATTGTACTAATCATTGTGAACAATTTTTACTATGGAAACAAGCATATTACATTTATTGTTTTGTATTGTTTTGCACTTCATTGATTCCCTTATGATTTTCTCACATTTTATTTTTAATTTTTGATTAATGTTGATGTTGTCTTGTCAAACTTGTTATACCTACCTATAGTTGGTCGCCTATAATTGGAAGCGCACACTTGTATTGTCCATGTTTATGTTAATACGCATGTAATTGTGTAGCCTCTGTTGGCGATTCAATAAATAAATAAATAAATAAATAAAGCCTGAAATCACTAAACAAAATCTGCTGTTTCATACAAATATTTAGATAAATACTACTCTACTAAATGTATGGAACAGCTGATATTTTTTTCGCGATTTCAAGATTAGTCCCATAAACGGTGTTTTTAAGGATGTGTACAATTCCCTCCTTTAATATGTCCCTTGTTCAACTAGTTACGTAAGTCGGCCGAAATCGGTGTAGAAAAAAAAAATCCTCCTTTTTCGAAGTCTGTTGAAAATACAATATGGGAAGACGGATATTTTTTCCTATTTCCGAAAGTTGTCGTTTGTAATAGGGTTACTACACTGTACAATAAAGATCACCAAATAGTGACATTATTCCTATTAAAAAAGGGTGAAAAAAAATTTGGTAAGAAAAAGAAGAAGAAAAAGAAAACAGAAAAAGAAATAAGAAGAGAAGGAGAAGGGTGAGGGTGGTTTCTTGTGACTGTTGTTTTGTCCTATGTGGAATAAATTACTTTTCTTTCTTTCAAAAAAAGCAATTTTAATGACCCCACAGGTTTTCTCGGTAGAAGAGTTTAGTTGTATCCTCAGAGATTTTATTATCTATTCAAATAAATTAAATTAAATTATCTGTTTGTAATGACAACATAACAACTTTTTACTATATGCATATGAAAGTTTATACAGCACAGCAACAAAACAATCTTTGTTTTAAATATGTCTTTTTTTTTTCGACTAATCTCCGAAACGCCTGGGCCGATTTTGACGGGAGTTTCACTCGCAGATAGCTGATGTTATAAGGATTAACTTGGGCTACTTTTACTTTTAATTTAAATAAAAAATATTTTTGTTAAATTCCACGCGGACGAAGTCGCGGGCACAGCTAGTTTTTTATACAGGGTTATTTGTAAAACAACGGCAATGCTTTAAGGGGTGAAACTACTCATCAATATGAACAACTTTTACTATGGGACAAACTATGAAATCGCGAAAAAAAACCAAACTTTTCATACAAAAGATTAACCTTCCTCCATCAAAATGTATGAAAAGTTTGAATTTTTTTGTTTTGATTGTATAAGCGTATGACAATTAATTTTACGATATTATTTTTTACAATTTTACTCTCTGCCATCCCTAACGACCTTATGCCTCTAATCGGAAATTCGTGAGCTCGATCAAATAATTACATACTTTACTGGGTTACATTTTGGGTTAAACTACACTTCATTTCCGAGGTTATTTCATAATATAATTTATTATTCCTACGTATGAAGTGCTAGTTCCTTTAGCCAAAGCTGGCCTTGGGAAACATAAACACTACATTACACTAGATCAAGTTTGTTTGCCTCGACCTGTTTTTCCAGTAGATCAAATTTTGACGTACTATAAATCAGTACTATCAACCCGATGTCATTTACCGATCACAAAGTCTAAAGTTGGGGTTGAATGTCAATCACGGTATTATTTAGACAAAACTTTGTACCTACTCGTAGCATATTGCGCGCATGGAGGAGTGTGAGATTTGGCATAGTTATAGTTTATATGGAGAAGGAGTGCATAAAGCTAAAATTTATTTATAATATGTGGTCGAATTTCGACCTCTGGACGACCACTATATACCTATATTAATTATATCTATATATATATTCTTTAGCC
This sequence comes from Allophyes oxyacanthae, assembly GCA_932294325.1. NCBI lineage: Eukaryota > Metazoa > Arthropoda > Insecta > Lepidoptera > Noctuidae > Allophyes > Allophyes oxyacanthae. The sequence continues at coordinate 1,565,411 of OW028609.1, forward strand.
AAAGCTGTCCTGGGAAATATAAACACTATATTACACTAGATCACGTTTGTATGCCTCGACCTGTTTTTACAGTACACCAAATTTTTACGTACTAATTTAATTTTTTTAAGCAAAAAAGAAAGAAAAAAAAGAAATCAGTTACCTTTCCCACGACTAAACGGTTGAACCTATAGGGACAATGATGCCAAATGTAACGGGTAATTCCCCGGGGAGAGGGTTACTAACCTCAGAGGGAGAATAAATAAAAATCTCAGTTTAACAGAGACTCATTAAATCTCTACATAGTTAAAATAAAGTTACTTTCCGCGTCTGTTTGTCTGTATATCCACTAACTCGTCGTAAACCACGCAACGGAATTTGATACTTTTAAAATAATATTGGGGATTTCTTCCGGAAGGTTTATATGTAGATAGATATAATACTTTCATTAATGTAAGGTTTGTAGAGAAATTGCATCCGTGCGAAGCCGGGGGCGGGTCGCTAGTAAATTATTATATAACGCAACAACAGTAAAGAATTTTATAAAAAAAAATGTAATGCAAAAAAAGATATGGAACACAGTACTTTTAACTCCTTTATTTAAAAGTAATTTTGTCACTTTAATGTATAATCTGTATATACTAGCTCTATGATTTATCTACACTCATATCGTAAAGTTCTAATTATGAAAATGGTAAAAAAACACTCGTGTTTTAATACCCCCTATTATGCAACAGTTTCATAAACTACTATTATTTATTCTAGTGACTATAAATAGTCCAATGTAAACTCTACTTGCCAAAGAAGCATAAATCACAATTTATTACGAATAAAATATGTAGACTTACCATAGTTTGTAAATTCGGTCGCAAGCGTCTGTAGCGACAATTTATTCATCCGTTAGGTTATTGTCCGGTTATTAAAGCGGCTTTTTTCCGCTTATTATAACAGCTTTCCGGTATCAAGTTGAGTGACTTTTATTCTTGTAACTTTTTCTGTTTCTTGCGAAAAAAATTTTTTCTTTTCAAGTTGCTTGCTCATTTACTGTTACTCGTATATGGCTGGAGTATGTTTTATATAATGGTGGTATAACTGTACTAATTAAATTATTATTTCCTTTATTCATTTTTTACATTTTTAAATACATAAAAACATATATAGGATCTAACAGGCGTCGGGAACAGGGTCCAAGCTACCAGCGGCGACTAGGCCTCCAGAAAAAGGAACCTCTTCACAAAATTATTATTATTATTATTTTATTCTATTATCGGTAGGTAACAATAGATAACAATTTATTATAATATTAATTACTTAAGACGTCACAAGCTAGTGGTGTCATCCCTGTCTATTGAGAGGCCCACAGAACACAGAAAACCTCTTTTCTGTGTTCTGTGGAGAGGCCTATTACATTTCAACCCTGATTTTTGCGATAAATGGCCAACTATGGCGAATGCCACGAAGTACTAGCTTGTGATTCAGTTTCGAATCAGAATTTATTCGAAAATGAATCACAAGCTAGTACTAAGTGTCATTTAAAATGTATAAATATTATACTGTTGGTTAAGTTTTATGGAAAAGCTTCGATATCGCAGATTAAAAAGAATGGTCGCCCTATCGCTCTAACCGTTTGTTGTATAGGTCTTATTTGGATACCTATGCTATTGATGAAGTTTCTATTACCAAAGTTTCTCAGCCGAGGTAATGTTCCCATCTGGTGGCAACTTGAAAAACTAACATCATTATCGGGCTTATCACATAATTTGACCCAGTTTGATGGCATGGTTAGCGGAGTGGCTTAGTGATTGGCTTTCTGCGCCACGTGTTGCGGGTTCGATTCCCGTGAACAAATAATTTTCTATGTCCTACGGGTAGTTTGCTTCGAGTTTGGGTGTGTGACATGTGCATGAGGTTTATTGTTTATAAACACTAGGTACACAATACAGGAGAAACCAGAGAAAGAGCGAGCTTCTTAAATAAACTTAAACTTAAATATACTTTAAACAGTCATAGCCAAGTGGTTGAACGCTTGCCTTCTATGCGTCTGGGCTTGTCTTACGTAGAGACACATTTTCTCTACACTTTCTCTACTATCCTTACATTAAATATGGAAGTATTATACATATAAACCTACCGTGAAAAATTATCTAACTGATGGTGAAAACCGCATCAAAAGTCGTCGTGGTTTAGAAGGAGTCAGCGGATATACAGACAGACAGACGCAGAAAGCGACTTTATTTTATACTATGTAGAGATAGATGTACATGCGAGCCAATATGGAACCGTGGCTAGCAGCCAACAGTAGGACAGTCTAAGTAAAAACACGAACACGAACATCCTAACTTAGAGGTTTTCATTTCATATATCCATACTTTCCTTTTCATCGCTATTCCATGCACTCGACGAACAACAACGCTTGTCTGACGTCATACAAATACTATACAATACAACTGCGCATCCTTAATTATGTCCGCGTCGATCGGATTCCTCGTAGGTATCGGAATGCACGCCTTGACCCTCCAGTATGCATAATACCTATACATTACTTTCGTGGTGACCTCTAGCGCCGCAAAAAGGTACTACGTAGGAACGTAGCAAGTTAATTACAATAGTCGTCAATACAAATTCGACCAATCAGATTACGAAGTGTGCATCACGCTGGGATAAAGATTATCGTAGGTACCTAACACATATACGAGTATACTAGTCAAAACAAAATAAGGGCCACTTGCAAATTTCGACATTATGGGTGATTTAATGACCATTTACTCTATCCATGTGGTAAATTGTACAGCGTTGTTAAGTTATATTACTTAAATTATATTACTGTCGAAAAGAAGGCTAGATATATGTTCTGTACCTCATCCAGATTTTTACTATAAATTCAGAAGTTGTGTCACTATCAAAAAAAGTATTGTTTGAAGTTTGTCAGCTTTAGATTAAACAAAGGTCCGCGCGGCCATCTTGCATGTTAAAATAAATTACGAAAATATTCAAGCTGGATTGGATTTATAAACCTGAGATTGACCCATTAAAATCAAAATAAACAGACACAGATACACACTACATATACTCGTCAAAACAAAATAAGGGCCACTTGCAAATTTCGACATTATGGGCGATTTAATGACCACTAACTATATCCATGTGGTAAATTGTACAGCGTTGTATTGTCTTAAGTGTTTGCGAACACTTTAACAGCATTCCGACTGAAAAACCGTTAAAATCGGTAGATTTTATAAATTTTTTGAAACCAAATAATTTTACCTTGTTTTTAACGTGAACTTTAGGCTCATTTAACATTTGTATTGTACTGAGAACAGTTAAGTGTGTCGAGTTAGTGCCTACATCGGCATTTTAAGAACGTAATTCCACAGGTTCGACTTCAAATAGACTTGACTACAACGACCAGGACCATAACACTCATCCAAGAAGGCTATTCGTAGCGATCTGTAGTTTGACAGCCGAGATTTTCGCAGCGAGCGATTCAGAATGCCTGGAATTGCTTTTATGAGATCCAAAATTTTGTCAGAAGTCAGGAATTAGGCAGAGCCAGAGGAACCACCGCTCAGGAAGACCGCTACATAGACTTACATGCACGCAGAGAGAGCACCGTCACTTCCCGCTCTTTGCAAACCCGCTTGTGCCTGACCACAGGCACGTGACTTAGTGACCAAACAATTAGAAACCAGTTTAATGAAGACCAGCAATTGTCCAGGAGTCAAGTGGTGTGAATTCCATAGACCAGTATTCATCATGCAAATCAATAAACATCCGCAAGGCAACAATTGGACTGTAGCGTAAGTGACTGAAGCACATTGCTTTTTACAGATGAGAGCAAAGTAAAAGTTTTTAGTGTTGACCGTTGCATAAGGGTGTGCAGATGAAAAGGGAGCAATTTGCAGAAGCCTGCATCCACAACAGTGATCGATTTGGGGGGCCCAATATTATGGTGTGGGGAAGCATAAGCCAAACTGGAAGAACTGAGCCTATAATTCAGAACCAGGGTACAGTAACATCTTAACGATACATCCAGGAGGTCATAAGACTCTATGTGGTGCCATTTGCATAGCAAGTGGGTGCAGGTTTCAAGCTGTTGCAGGGCAATGCACGCGCTTATACTGTTAGAGCCACCAGAGAGACACTAGAAGAGGCTTGTATACAAGTGTTGCCGAGGCCAGCGAACAGTTCGGGCTTGAACACAATTGAAAACATGTGGGATCTGTTGAAAAAAATAAAATGAGACACTGATTGATCACTGGACAATGAAAGACAGCCCTTAAACGTCCTAAAATCGAGCTAGGAACAAATCTCTCAAGAAACAATGCGCCATCTGATAGAAAATGCCCTCTAGGCTTCAAGAATATGTTCAGAAAAGAGGAGGGTACACCAGATATTGATTCAAAAAAGAAGAAGAATAAACGCCCTGGAATTTCATTTTTAATTGCATTTTTAGTCCAAGTGTACTTTTTGCTGAAATTGCACTTTTTCTCGAAAATGTTGTAAAATTGTTTTTCTTTCCTGTTGATTGTGTAAAATTTAAGCCCATTTCATTAAAAACAAATCATTGCAATGAATTTTACAACTTAGAAACCTAGGAACCTCATAATTTTCCCAGAAGATCAAAAATATAAGGTGGCCCTTATTTTGTTTTGACGAGTATACTTACGTATAACACCCCTCTTTTTGTTCGGGAGACAAGAATTATTGTCTTTTGCCTCTCTGCTAGTAAAAGCCGAAGCATGCATTTATCAATTTGCGTCTATCACTTTATAGGAAACAATCAAGACGAAGAATGACAGCCTTTGTGCTACGGAAGACTTTATAAATATATAGAATAATATGTATGTACGCGGGGCGTTCAATAAAAACTGAGAATGAGTATGTTACAGCCGTTACAGGTAACTTTTATGAAATTATTTATTTATTGAAAAATACACAAATTGATATAGAATTGGCATAGTCCCGCAAAACCGTGTATTCGGTTTGACTGGGATCTGTGGGAAATGTTACTTTACTTTTCAATAGGAAAGAAAGAAAGAAAAAGAGTTTATTATCACAACAAAAAAATAATAAAATAACAAAGAAAACATATAAAATAAAATGAGTTATTGTGCCAAAAGGCCGCAGCTCAGCATAATGTCAGGCGGCAGTGATACTGGCCACCTGACGCTGGTTTTCAGCCGTAACCCACCAGCGCCACACGCTCGAAACTATCATTATTATAATATAGGTAGGTACCTATACTTACTACAAAATAAATACTTAGATACATAAATTATTATTACAACTAATTACATACATTATAATGATCAATAAAGTTCCATTAAACAGGGTGAGAGTTTAGAACTGTATAACCAACTTATAATAAGGACCTATTTGTGCTAAGGGCAATACGACAATAGGGCAATACCGTACCATAAAATTTAGTAATCTAGATACGTACGCCCTACGTCGTAATATCTCAAATTTACCTATATATAGGTAAAGTTTGATTTACCTCATTTATAAGATTATATAAAAAAATACCTATTATAGTTAAAAAAAAAAAACTAAAGAAAACGCTTTTGTCATCCAAACTAAACGTGCACCTGTGCAAAATTTCAGCTCAATGGAAGTGGGTAAAATTTAACTTCCAAGATGTTTTTACATAGTTAGTTAGTTACAGATGCAGCTAATAAAAGCGTTTTAATAATTAATTACGAATAAAAATAAATTGATTAAAATTGAAATAAATTTCGATTAAAGCGCGATATAGTCACCTCATAAAGTTCTCGATGGTGTGTGTAGTCCGCCAACCTGCACCAGGCCAGCGTGGTGGACTAAGGCCTAACCCTTCATTCTGAGAAGAGGCACTAGTGAGACAGTAATGGGCTGGATTAATTAAATTGGGACTGTCGCCCACTGTAGGGAATACTGTTGTAGTGTGGTAGGTATTAGGAAGTTATTTGTCAGATATTTAGGCATATGACGTAATTAATACATGGCTCCCTCGCTGCGCTGCACCGCTGCATTCCTGAAATAGTTGGCGCTTCAATAGCTAACTTATCGCGGCGACCAACTTGTAACGCAAATTGTTTCATGCAAACCTGTAGAGTATTATTATCTTGTAGTGATTTGATCTAATATCGACAGGTGAAAGACTATTTGTTTTATGCGACATTTTGTCAAGGATACAGGAGAGACATTTAAGTAATTTTTTTGAGAAATATTATATTTATAAGTAAGTATAATGATGAGTATAATAACAACTGGCAACACTACTCATTACAGACGCCCATCTTTCCGTACTCCTGGGGACTAGAGTAGCATACCCCCCCCCCCCCCCCCCTTGACCCCGCCAGCCCGCGCTGTGCAAGTAGACCAAAACATGTCCCCTGATAATAAAGATTCTGAAAATCCCTTCTTGTTATGCACTCAGTAGTGCCCTAAGCCTAGGTCCGAGCCCCACTATGGGGCGCCCTTAGCTGTGCTATTTAATAACTTTTACGGTGAGAGACCCTTCTGGTTCCACCCAAACCCAACCCAGATAAAGCTCCAGGAGTAAACAGCAAAAGGTCATTTTCAAAAAAACAAAAAAAATTAGTACTTTAACCTCTTATGTATAGGGGGCGGGGTTAGAACGATAGGACCTAGCTGCAAAAAGTTCTCGATACTGTGGTACTATCATACAGCTTATCTATTGATCCAGGATCAAAACTGCTGTTCAGCCATCACGAAATGTAAGTCAGAAACATATATCCGACTATAAAACTTTCACATTCAATAAAGTCGTCGACCTACTCAAGATGAAACAGGATGTTCCTACTTTATTGGAACCGGATACCAATTTAATTCAAGATATTTTTGCAACAAGAAACCTTAGAGTTCTTGAGCACTCTTGATACAGTTTCATACTTTCTCGGTATCAGCACTATAGTGTGCATGGTAGAAAAATATAGAAATAATCAGTTTGCCAACCAGCTTAATAGCCGGCTTAGTTATAGCACTCGTGTCGGCTGCTACATTGATGGAATCTGTTTTTAACCCCTGACAAAAAAGAGGGGTGTTAAAAGTTTGTAGTGTGTAGTGTTTCGAAATAACCTAGGCTACTAGCTTCTGGCTGTAATTTCTTCTGCGTGTAATCCGGATTTTCCAATAAAATCTTCAATACCCTGTGGCACACCCGGGTTTGTTTTTTTTTTATTCCTCTTTTTGTTAAAGCTTCTGTGCGCCTTAGTGACTATGCCAGCCTTGTAAGTTAATTATTGCTAGTGATGAAATTCGACGAAATTTTAGCTTTCTGCACTCCTTCTCCATATAAACTTTAACTATGCCACAAATCTCACACTCCTTCGTGCGCGCAATATACTTAAAAAGGGGTACAAAGTTTTTTCTTCGCGTATTAATATATAGATAACAAACATTAATAGCTATTAAAAATCTCTTTACCTATACATATAAATTCATAGTAGCGTAGATATGAATACATACATGATTATTCAATATTTTATCGGATCCGATAAAGTTATGTAGGTAACAGAAGAAACTCGGTTTCATGATATCAGCGACTTCGGCTACCTTGCAATTTTCTTGCAACGTAAGTAGATAGAATTCACTATTCTATGAAGTGTGTGATTTAATATTCTATTTTAAATTGTTACATAAGCAGCTATGGTCTTTGTCTTATACCACCCTAAGTGGTATTGTATCGTAAAACAAATCAGGTCGCTGTGTTCCTTGGTAAAATAAAATTCAGTTTACTTATCAACTATTCTTTTTTCTAGTATTTTTAGTTAGGAAGTATCTACATACATCAGAGGTTCCCAACCGCTGCACAGTGGTTCCGCGCCCTAAGAGAGGCGGTCATAGGGTTTCGCGAAGGTAATGACTGTCGTTATCAATACTAAATATTATCATTATGCTTTTTTGTAATACTTCATGTTATAATAAAATGAAAAAATCGAATTAATGTTAAAAAACTTATTTTATTAGAATAAATAATGCATTTATTGTACTTGACGAAATACTTACTAAAATACAATAAAGGAATTGGAACTTAATAACTAATAAACTTAAATATATACATTTTTATAATAAAAATAAAGTAAATACCTAATTATTACCTAACTACAAATACAGAAATGGACAAAAAATATATTATTTACATGTTAATAGTTACATAATAGGAGCTGTATCTAAAATAATGTAAATCTAGTGTTTATTATATAACTATATACATTTTATTCTATACCGACAACAAATTCAACACCTCTTTAGATAGAATAGACTTCTTCTTCCGTGGTAACCTTCTCAAACCAGAAATATAAGGATTCCGTGATAAACTCTTGCGATGGATAACACCGCTTCTTAGCTTCCAATACTTTTGGATAAGATGGTAATGCATTCGGTGATTTTGCATTAATGAACTCTTTCATCATAAGATACTGATGTTTAGTCAGTTTAGTCTCAGTTATGAGAGACAAGACTTCATCAGTGTTGAAATTTAAAGAAGCGTAAGCGGCGTCAGATCGACTTGAATCATCCAACAAATAATTGATCGCGGAACTGTCTACTTTACTTAACTCTGCAAGCCTGCGCCGTTTTGATCTCTTGCTACACTCTTCGAAGTCCTTTCTGTGCTGATGCTGTTGAGTGCTCGTCGAAGCCTCTGCTGCTGGCCGTTGAGTGTCGTGGCTCCCTGCTGCTGCACAATTTGACAGAACGCAAACTTCAATTTCGTTCAGCCAGTCTCCGTACTTAGATACCATGCGAGATTGATTGCGAGAGACTTGCTTCCAAATAGCTACAAATCTAGTACAAAGATTAGCAACTATTTTTTCTAAGTCATCAGCAACCAAATTCTCAACGTCAGGCAGTAACTGTATCAGGGCTTGAAAAACTCGACGCCACCGTTGCAGTTCGGAATTGCTGTCCTTCATAGACAGCCAAGTATCTAGTACAAGCATTCTTTTAAAAGAACACTCAATACTAGTACCTAAAACAAAACAACAAACAGTTAAATGCGGATCAAAAACAATACATATTTCGTAGCAAATGCTACGCGCCCAGCCGCTCGGCGTAGACCCTGGCTGCACCTTACAGACGCAGCATGCCGCAAGTACTTTTTTTAAATTCTAGTAGTAGAGATTTTAAGCGACATTTTTATACGTAATTCAATGGCACAAGTAGATACAAACATAAGTAAAAGCTTCAATATAAAAAAAATATAGAAATAAATACGCAAGAAATGCTGCGGCGTAGCACTCTATTTAAAAAAAAATGGTGTATTAAAAATGCAAAATAGTAAAGTAAATTAATAATACATACCTGTAACTTGAATGTCCATTGCAAAATAACAGGTCACAAACAAGTTCGATCTTGAAAACACGCGTCGCGTCTTAGGGTAATTAGCGCTTGGTGATAACACGGTTGATGACTAATTACATGTGTTTACTTCCGATGCCAAAAAAGGAATGTTGCGAACAATAGATTGCAAAACCTTTTATACCCTCAGGTAGTATGACAACTAGTGGGTAACTGAACCAGATATAATGGCTTAGCTCAGTCATTGCCATTGGAAGCCTATGACCTACTAACGGGACCACTGTGCGCTGGTCCGTGGACTGGACGACCAGGGGTCCGCGCGAATTAAATTAAGGTCCGCGAAACAAGTGTATAAACCCATAATAAATGAAAATTTACACGGGCGGCTCAAAAATCACATTGATTTTCAATTAAAAGTTCTCCATTATAAAAATATATTCAAATATTATTCTAAGTTTATTGTCTAAAAGTTATGATTAGAATAGAATAGAATAGAATAGAAAATATTTATTCGATAAAGGACACATCGTCAGTACAGAAATAAAATAAAATAAAATTTAAACACAGAGATCAGCAAGAAACAAAAATAATAATAAGAAATAATAACAAACAAACACGGATAAATAATATAATAAAGTGATTAAAGTTTATTGTCAATTTTTATTTTGAACCTGGGGTCCCCTTCAATGAACATTAAAGTCCTAGTGGCCCGTGGTCAAAAAAGGTTGGGAACCACTGATATACATGGATTACATTTTGTTTATGCTGCTGTTAATCCATTTGTTTAGGAATTAAAGTTATGTTTATAAATACTACCCACTTTTCAGATAATTACAGGATCTAGGAGCTGTATTGTCCTTGAATAGAATAGAATAGAATAGTTATTTATTGTTTGTCATAGGTAAATACAAAAAAGATGTTAATAGTAAATAGCAAGTGTCACTATAACATACTCATTGGGTGTACAATAATATAAAATACAAAAAAATAAACAAAGTATAAAAATATCTTAAAACACAACAATTACAATCAAATATACTTTATCCTATATACTTTATCTATAATATATATATCTATAATATATTTTATATATATTATACTTTATCCTATCCTTGTTAGGTACTTTGTTATCATAACATCTTAGATCTTAGCTATATTTCATGAAATTCTATTCAGCCGTTTAAAAGTTCCAGCGCTTTTTCTAGTTGGAGTCGGGGGTTTTTGACTGTTAGGTTATTACGTAGAAATGTCGGCAGTATGACAAAGCGCATACGACGTTTTCCAATAAACGTCATACTTTTGTTACGAAATTCCAAATAAACACGTCTCGGCAATCGTGTGATCTCCATGCAGCGATTCAGTACGCATGTCATGCATATTTTCTTTTTGTGACTTGATTGATAGATGTTTAGAACTAGATTCGTTTGAAGTATACAATTATTTCTGATATATTTTGTTCTATATTTTTATGTGTGCATAATACCTACTCATCGATGTCTCTATATATGCTTAGTGAACTCAAAAAGTGAGATGTGTCAAGTACTCCATTTTCAGAAAAATGGAGTGGTTGATCACCAGTCAAATGCCGTTTACAAACATAATTATTAATTTGTGTATTGAATAAAAAATATATAATAACAGTAGCTATTCCATTAGTGCATGTATCGCTGTTCTATATGAATATAATTCGAACATTGTTGAATTTAAAATTTGACGAATTTCAAAAAATACGTCTCATTTTTTTATCTTCCCTTTGTATGACAGAGCGTATCGATCGAGACATCGATGTACCTACTATATTTACTAAATACCTATCGGTTGTCTGGTACTATGAATAAGAATAATTTATTTGCAGGAATATGAGTAAGTATAATAAGTTGACACTGTTAGCATAAGTTCCAATGTATAACATTATTTGCCGGGAACAAACAAAAAATTCACATTAAAGATTCATTCGCAAACATGCGCCAAAAAAAAAAAAACTCACCCCGAATAAATTATTTCAAAACTCGAACAATGCCATTTAATTTTTACAATCGAACAAAAATGAAGTATTCAAATTTTGATTCCAATAAAAAATGGAAACGGACGGAAAATGTCGAATAAAATCATGAATCGTGTTATGAATCTGAGCTTAGTCACTACATAGTATAAAACAAAGTCGCTTCCCGCTGTCTTTGATTGATCTTTAAAACTACGTAACGGATTTTGATGCGGTTTTTAATAGATAGAGTGATTCAAGAGAAAGATTTATATGTATAATACTTTCATATTTAATGTAAGGATAATAGAGAAATTGCACCCGGGCTTTCCCGGGGACGGGTCGCTAGTCAACTATACAGTAAATATGAGACTTTGTAATCATTATAATAACCCACCAATTTCAGTTTATTACATTTTTCAGTTTCAGTTTAGTTGTTTATTTTTCCTTAGTATCCACTCATTAACTTACTATGTAGCAGTAGGTCAATGAATCTGTCGCAGTGTTATGGTCAAACCAGTGATATATTTTAATTTCACTAGTGATATTATCAAGCTCCAGTGGGATTGGGCTGGACACGTCTGTCGCATGTCTGACGAGCTTAGGGCCAAAAGAACAACTGGGTCCCAGTAAATATTACACGGCATCGCGGCAGACCGAGGCGAAGATGGCGGGACGAGCTTGACTCCTACCGAAAAAACTGGTCCGTACTAGCAAAAACCAGAAGTGAGTGGAAAAAGGAGAGGGAGGCCTTTGCCCTGCAGTGGGATAACACAGGCTGAAAAATAAATCATAATTAATATAATTCACTGAATTGACAATATCCTTCCGACATATCCACTAAATATCGGCGGACTGGTTAAACGATTAGCTTTGTGCACTTCGAGTCGCGGGCTCGATTTCTTGTCGGAATAAATATTTTTACGATTTACAGATAGTTGTTTCGGATCTAGGTGTATGTGCATGTGATATTTATGTTAGTCTATACCATAGATATCCGTGGTCTATACCCACGATATAGGAGAAATCCTATGTACACACACAGGATATCTCCAGAAACTCATTAAAAAAAATGTTTTTATGAGGTCTTTTTAAGTCATTATACTACCTATTCATCATTTCTATACAAATAATATTACTCGATTAAATGTGTGGAAAAGTTGATTTTATTTCTGCGATTTCAGCGTAGGGACCAACGCTGAAATAAAAAAAATCATGTTTAAACGGCGGTTTTGCACTAATCGTCAGTTATGTTGTCGGCGAACTTGGCCTTAAATCCTACAATCTGTTTCTCTGACAGCCGAAAAACAAAAGAAAATTAATCAAGTATGTAGTAATACCACAGTTTAAATATATATATATATACTGTGGTAATACTGTAGATGTAGGCACACACTGTGCACATACCGCCGGGTCGCGTACATCGAAACCGCATATTAACTTTTACGATCGGTCCCAACATACCTAACACATTATTATTTTTCCCAACCGCTGCTGTGTAAAATGAATGAACTTTTATTATGGAATGTCGCTATAATTCTAAATGAATACTTGTTATCCCCTACATACAAACAAACAAATAGTATTAATAATATATACATAAAATATAGCCTATATTACGAAGGGATAGTGCAGCTTACAATTAGTAAAAAATATATAAAAAAATCAATTCAGTAATTACAGTGATTACCCCTAAGTATCTACCTATACAAACAAACAAATCATAAGACCTCTGAATATAGTATATTAACCTCGACAAGTTATTTTTTTTCACAAATATAGGTACCCGTATGGTTTATTTTTCTCTAATACTCCAAGTGTAAAGCGGTTGTCATACGAATAGCTGTGATAGCCGCTACGGGAGTCAGCAACCCAAAAAGTCTGACAACCGGTCTAACCTTAGGGTATCAGTGTCTCCCAGTAATTGGGTGGCGGAGGTCAGATGGCAATCGCTCCGTATAAAATACTGATATTCAGCCGCATCTTATTAGACTGGGAGCCGACGCCAACGTAGTTGGAATAAAGGCCAGGCAGATGACGATGACTCCAAGTTTAAAGCATGAAGCCTTAAAGATTCGGTTAACATGTTACTTAAAACACTTATCCAGTAAACGGATGAGCACAATATTATGTAATATTAACAACACAAGTGAATTCATCCTCCTAATATTAATATCGTTTAGCTTGTCTATGCCAGCGTAAAACAGATGCATCACAGCGGCGAAGCTTGTTACAGCAACATGTTATTACATTAAACAATGTTGCGATGTTGCGACAAAGTTTGTCGCGTCGACCGCGTCCTAATGACTGACCTTTTGATACGTACACAAATGAACTGACGAAGCTGCAGTGAAGTAGAGTTGGGAGTTGCGGTTCTGGTATTATAAAAACTAGTGGTCGCCCAGTGGTCGAAAATCGACCGTAATTCAATATGCATAAAAAGGGTACAGAGTTTGACGAATATATACTCTCGAAATCAGTTATTTTAGCACCCAAAAATTATGAATGTACTTTTATTAATAGATCGAATACCAGGGGAACAGAAAACATATCATAGTTAAGCTATGCATAGCTAATCGAAATATTTTTCGATTGTTTCGAGTCCACTGATTTCTACTTATTCAGCCCAACAGGCGAATCGCCGGCAAATGCCGACTGCCGCCGAATCGAGTCGAATGCGGAAGGATGGCGCAACGACGGTGAAGAACTCGAAGCAACGCAACGGTCAGTCGACTGATCACGTACATGTTTCGCGTGTAATTATTGTTTATGTTTAGATATTTTGCAATATTTCGTAAACAATTACTCGGTGTTTTAAAATATCTTTATTATTGGACGCGTTCGTACTTTTGCGATAGACATCAGTCGCGCCTAAATCGGACGCGAATTCATGGACTACGAGAGAAAACTATCGCGAGTCATCGAGTTGTTTGAACAATCGAAACAATCGATTTTAACATAATATCGTCATCGCGCATCGCTAGTATTAGTATGGAAAAAAGCGCGGTGTGTCTATTGGCTTAGCAGCCAGTGTAGTGTAGTGTAGTGCAGTATAACAAAAAACATTTAATTGTTTGATGGTTGCTAGGTGTTGCTAGTGAGTAAAAAGTATAGGTACTAAGCTCATAATAGAGGTTAGTACCTACTCAACTATCGTTAAAATTGTTATCTAAAATTAGCTTTAATACTTACCTTAAGGCTATAACACTCTTTATACTTCTAGCAACAGCGGTCAGCGATTTAGTCGCTTTTCGGAAGCGATACAGCGACAGAATTGCTAAAACGCGCGGTTTTGATATCACTCTCAAACGCAACAAGTCGCCAAACGCGATGAAGCATCGTTGCAATCGTTACGGTACGTCCAGATCTGGCGAATGCGCCGCGAATGCGCCAGATCTGGACGTACTCTTAGAACGTGAGATTTTGAAACCGCGATCGATTGCAATGAGTCGCCAAAACGCGATGCAGCATCTATGCAATGCAAAATCGCTAGTCGCTGATGCTAAAAGAATCCAGTATGCAGCCCTTATACATTACAGTAAGGCTTTCTTGTGAACATTTATAACATAAAACTTATAGTTTAAAAATTACATCCTCCAATGACTTATCCACTAAGAGACATTAATACTCGTAAATAATGTAATAACCATGGATATCGAGTAATAACCAAAGTTCTGCATTATAGTGAATTTTTCACTAGAAATAAAGAGCATAAAAGAAGAAAAAAATAAAATGGATTAAAATTGATTTTTCATAGAAAAAATAAAACAATAGACAACAAACAGTCATGCTTTTAAAAACTGATAGTTCTGATTAATTTGTGCAGTGAATTGTAAAATATTGAACGTAGGGATTGTTACCGGGAAACTACTCGTAACTGAGTTTGTTTGTTGCAACATGTGGTTTCCTACAAAGTAAGCCCCTTTAACCCACAGAACACAGCTTTAACCTATCATGTCGTAAAAGGCAATGTCAAGATAACGAGCGGCAGGCAACATCCTCTCCTGCGCTAATAACAATGTACTGCGATCATTAATTATTTGTTCGATTGTTTTATTTTTAATTGATTTTAATTTTAATTTTTGATATTTTGATTTTAATTTTTAATTTTAATTTTGTTTTTTTTTTTTTTCAATTTTGAGCATCGGATTATGTTAATTGAATTAAATTAATTAGTATTTATTTAAACTCAACATTTTACTAACATAGCATTAAGTATTACCTACTAATAATTTATGGAATTTAATTCTGAAATAAATATTTATTATTATTAATCTGTTTGCATAGTACGGTTCGGTAAAGCTTACGCAAAGCTTACAGTACGCAGCGGGATTGCAAAAATTAAACGAATGAAAAAAATATTCTCATAATTATATGACTTATTAGCCGGAGAAGGAGGAGGTAAGAGGAGTTCGTAGCTACATAGCAACCGCGCAGATCAGTCGATCAGCGAGGTTAAGCTGCGGTTGCCGCGGTCAATACCTGGATGGGTGACCGTTTCTTCGAACATCGAGACCCCTCCGTGCGTCGGATAGCACGTTAAGCAGTTGGTCCCGGTTGTCATACGAATACCTATAACAGTCGTTACGGGAGTCAGCAACCCTAAAAGTCTGACAACTGGTCTAACCTGCAAGGGTATCAGTGTCTCCTAGTAATTAGGTGTTGGAGGTCAGATGGCAGTCGCTCCGTATAAAATACTGATATTCAGCCGCATCTGGTTGGATTGGGAGCCGACCCCAACGTAGTTGGGATAAAGGCCAGATAGATGGTGATATGACTTCTAACCTGTCCACTGCCGGGCATAGGGCCTCATACAAACTAACCATCAAAATCCACTGGCAACACTCGTACTTCATACACAAAATCTTATAGGACTTCCAGACTCGCATTTCCTCAATATATTTATAAAAACGGGAAGCGAGCTGTGTCAGATTACTTATTTCCTGCGCCCTTATAAACATTTACTATCGAATGAAATGTGCGATCCTCCGACAATATCCGAAAACCTTTATTCGCATCTGACAAGTTACTTGATGGCGACTAGTGCGGATATATTTCGTACATTCGGATACGCGAACATTATTGTGAAACGCAAGGAAAGGGTGACTTTTTTTATTTGCTTGTGTTTATGGTATATTAAGTTTTATGGGATGTGGGATGTGTTAGAAGAAGTTAAGGGTGTGAAATAATTCTTCAACAGATTGATTCTAAGAAACTGTGTACACGATGTGGAGCCTGAGCGAAGCGCTGCGGCATCCTACATGTAAATATCCATGGTATGCCACAAGATGAACTCCGGCGCTGCGCCGCCGCCGTACGGACACCGGACTGGACCAGTAAGACGAGGCGTGGAAGGCTCGTACGCGTTGCGGCGGCGGCGCCTCGCGTTAGTAATGACGTTGCGACGCCGCACCGCCCGTGTGAGCAGACCCTAAGGCATGCGTAAATAATTGAAAACCTCTCGCGTTCGACCAACACCTTATTTTTGTAGATATGTCTCACTGCTTAACAAAGGTCTCCCTTTCCTTCTAAAGCTCCCTTTAATATTCTAGTAGTTGATAGTTGTGACCTAAGTGGGCACTGTAAAACTGCTATTATTTTTATATACGATTACTTCAATGTTTTCCTTTTTTTTTTAAATTATGTTTTATTTCTGTGTTCGTTGAATTATTTCATTTTAGAACTTAGATTGTGTGTTGCATTAATGTGTAGATGTAATTAATGTGGAATGTTGTATAGACCTATAATTGGCAATTGGCATACATCAGATACTCGTAAACTTTATCGGTCATATTAAAAAACAAGGTTCAAAACAAGTCTAAGGTAAAACCAGGATTAGTCTCTGGTTTCAGGAAATTGTTATTACAAAATAGGGATTAGAAAACACTCCGATTTATCTGTAGTCTAAGCTAAACCAGGCCACGCCCTAATCTTTCCGAGTTTTAAGTGACATTATCACTCCTATTCTTTTGATTTTCCATTTCATGTAAAAGGACAATTTATCTAAAAGCATCGCGATTGAAGCTGTGTTTGAGAAGTGCCATCGAACTACTATACATATTATGACTTTCTGCATTTCCTGTCATCTATCTACGATTCGTTTTCTTGATGACTTTCTGCATTTCCTGTCATCTATCTACGATTCGTTTTCTTGATGACTTTCTGCATTTCCTGTCATCTATCTACGATTCGTTTTCTTGATGACTTTCTGCATTTCCTGTCATCTATCTACGTATCGTTTTCTTGAATACTTTATAGGCAGATGCCGAAAAAAAACCACTGATTACAATATACTTTTTACACTGATTGTAAATGGTTTTAAATGGCACTCTTTGTAGTCAAAACAAAACATTAACTGAATATTATTCCTCTATATATATATCCCTCCTTCTGCGAAGCAGTCATGCTATCGAAGGAGGAGGCGGGCCGCGTGAGGGAGAGGATGGCGTCCTCTCTCCAGCCCAGCCGCAGTGGTGGTCGCCCACGGCGTCGGGCGCCGGCCGACGATCTCCGGCCACCGTAGGCGCGGGCATGCGGACAGCGAGTAAAGGGCAACTCGCTGTCCGACCATGGACCATGCCCGGGTCGACGGCGCGTTGTGTTCCACGCGCGCCTCAAAGAACGTCAGCAAGATGACGGGGCCCCCCCCCTGTAGAGGGCCGAAGCCTGCCGGGGTCGCGGGACTTATCTCATTACCGTGACCCCGGAACGTAAAGGGCTATCGAAGGAACACCGTGGATTTTAGTCAGTACAAGTCTGACAGTCCCTCCCGCCCTGCCCGGGGCGGGAGGACTCATTTGATGATTTTACCACGCTAAAAAAAAAAAAAAAAAAAAAAAAAACTGAATATTATAGATATATACAATATTATTTGATTATCTGTACAATAGAATATAAGTAATTTTGTAATACTAACACAATATGGATCTCTGTTGTCTGTTGAATTTGAATAGAGACGAGACAGAGAGTTCAACAGGTAGAGAATGAACCCGCGACCCCTCGACCGAGAGCCTGACGCCCTAGTCTTTTTCATTAAATATGCATACTTCGGCATACTAATTCTTGAGTTAATTAATAATTCAAATGGGAACTCTTGTCGTGACCTTGAAATATTTTCTACTTAATTATACAGAAGCAAAACTAACTGTGGACGTGTTTTATAATTTGGAAGTCAAAGTCTAAGTTCCCAACTTCTTAATGAAGAGGTAGTGCGTTGCGGTATGTAACCCACTGAGGCCTAAACTAACCAATAGCATAACAGACGTTTGTAAATAAATCACCCGTTTAACATGCACTTGATAATTGATAAAGGCCGTTTTTTTGGATACCTGTTGTCTGTGAACAATGGCGTTTAAAATTGTGGGTAGACCTACTCACACTCTCTCTCAGATGTGACGCTGGTTGAAGAGGAAAAGATTAACCATGAAAAAGAAATCTTAATGAATCTTACACTCACTTTTGACTATTTTAAACTGTCCCAATCTTATAGTCCCACTATATGACATTCTCCCTTCCAGCATTCCTAGACCCATAAACATCCCTTTTTTATTAACTCTTGTAGATTCCCCTTTTATGAAAATACTGAAAGATTTATACAAATAAATAATATCAGGTTATAACAGAACTAACACTCAGTTTTTTAATTCCTTATCCAATCCTACCTTTATCCTTTTCTATACTTTTACATAAACCGACCATCCTCAACATTGTCCTGTTTTACTCAACCTTGACATTGGCAGAATCATCGTAATGTCACCATGGAGCCATTAAATTAATATTGTCAAGTGAAGTGTATTTTAAAGGTGATTTTCTCATGGCTAGATATAAACTGTATTAGTAGTCAATTTGAAATTGGAACGATAATATTGTACTACACAAAACTAAAAAAAAACTGTTTATACTACCTACCATAAGAGTATGCCTCTACCAATCGGTAGAGGCATACTGCGGCTGTGGGAAACACAGTCATGATCCTATATTTAATATGTACCACAATTATCACGTATTCTAAGTAGCATCAAAATTATTTCGTCAGATCAACACTGAAAACGTAACAGACATACGGACATGTATACATTTAGGGGACGGGCAATCAAATTCAATGACCAACGACACACTTCCCTTCTCATATTTGACATGACCCGTGTACAAATTGAACTTAATTTATGTATGCGTGCTTCGAATAAAAAAACCAACCGCATAATGCTATATATATTATACCAACCAATTATACCAACGTTAAAATGTATTTCAAGTACCTTCATCTAAATAAGACCTCGCTAATTACTTGTAATAAAAGCGCTAAAAGATTTTACACGTACACAATCCACGTACCTACTCGTTTCATTTTTTTTTTCTTTTTGAACGCGATAACTTTTTTTGTAATTCGCATTATTCGTAGAGTGATTCAGTCTCTGCTCCTAAATGCAACCGCAGTATTGGGATACACTTTAAAACAAAACGAAAATTCGACTTAGTATGAGGGACTCGCATAATTTACTAGCGC
Source organism: Allophyes oxyacanthae (assembly GCA_932294325.1). Taxonomy (NCBI): domain Eukaryota; kingdom Metazoa; phylum Arthropoda; class Insecta; order Lepidoptera; family Noctuidae; genus Allophyes; species Allophyes oxyacanthae. Next base: position 1,585,180 of record OW028609.1, read on the forward strand.
AAGCCATACAAATTCAAATATTTATTTTGTTTTGGAGTGAATTTTTGTACTGCGGTTACATTTAGGAACGTAACGGATACTGAATCATACCGCAAATTTTGCGCACTACATAAAAAAAATCCTGTATTGTAATAATTATTTTGTATTTATAATTTTATTAAACTAATGTATGAAATGTACTTATTAACTAATATAGATTCAAATATTATGTATAATGTACTATTTAATGTTGTGGTAGTTATCTTTTTATCTTAAATCAGTAGCATGTTTAATTGACATCCGTGAGTCACAAACGGGTTCAGTTGAAAATCAGCGCCGGGCATTGATGTCTGGCATACGCTGAACTGGGGGGCTAAAAAGGCCGCTTTAGATGAATCACAATATGATTCATATTACAAATGTCAAAATATCTACTTAATTTACGACTCTTAATGTCATACGCATAAGGTTCATATTCAATAATCATCTGTTTGACAGTTACTATGCAGATCAGTAGATGAATTGCTCTATGTGGCCTTTTTAGGTCCCCAGAATCTTTTTGGTGCAGCCGTGAGTCCCACATGATTGTGGTATATAACCTAAATACATACTTTATAAATCTATGTGATTATTTTTATTTTTCTTGTCGTTTTGGTTTTTTTATTTTTTTTTTTATTTTTTTTTATTTTTTATTGCATGTGGTGCCTTAATTTTGCAATTATTTTTTATTATTTCTTTTTTCAATCCGAACGCAAGTTCTGCCTTAACTAAGAACGTATTATATGCTGCGAAAGACTTTAAAAGTACCCTGTAAGGACATAAGGAAACGAGCATTTAGACTCGACATCAAAGGGCTTTAGAGCAAAGGGTAAAAAGTAGAACAAGGGTGCACTAGCATTTTTAACCGACTTCTAAAAAAGAGAAGGTTCTCAATTCGACTGTATGTGTGTGTTTTTTTTGTTTTGTGTGTTATTTGAAAGGGTATTTTCCCGAGTTGGTCCCTTAAAAGGGTGAAGAACTGATGAAGAGCTTCGGAGATAGACGATAGAACTCTTCAATGGCAGCACTTGCGATTGCTGTAATTGCATGTTGTATTGTATATGCTATTTAAAAAAGTAAAAATCTACCACAAAAATGAAATTCAGAAGTCAGTGCAACGTAGCTTGACTGTGCACCGACTGTTATGTTTACGATGAAAATAAAATTATTTTATACATTTTCCATTTTTGAATTCGGTTTTTACTTTCTTTTTCCACACGACTAAAAGGGCACTAACAAGAGACCTTTATGCGAGGTCTCGATTTATTTCTTTTAAATTTTTAAAGGCTGACGTCATTGCGGCTTTGAAGGTCGCTGTTCTGGAGTTAATGGGATTAAATGGAGTGAAGTGTCATAACTTGGTCATAGTGGGTCAATGTGGGGACAAGCGTGTGTATGAGAGGGTGGATTTAAGTACCCAAGCTCAATGTTTTTTTTTCACATCAACTTTGTTCTTCTTTTTTTTATTAGGTCTGACTAAGGATAAATTGTAAATAGGTAGTGTAAAGGTGTTATGGTAATGGCCAACCTTATTTATAAACGATGTCTGTTTATTATAAAAGCGTCAGCATTTGAATATTGAAAAACTTCATCCATCTATATTAATATTACCTATAAAGAGATTATCCATCTGTACTTCTATATCTATACTCTATAAAAAACTTGTAATTTGTAATTTATTAATTTTGTTACGCCTTTTCACGAAGATGTGCTCAAAATCCATAATTCGTTACTATTACTTGTTTGGTAAACTATTGCGCATTTAATAACAAACGCATTTCTATGGAAAATCCCTGGGGTTATTATGTATGACCACATTCTGGGATAAACCGACATCAACGGAAAGCCCCAACTTCAGGGTGCAATTGAAAATTTCCCGGCAAGAACACGCAAGCAGCAAGTTGACAGTGAATTAAAAAAAAACAGTGAACTATTAATTTCTAGACGTGTTTATAAAACGCTTGAGTTTTTTTTTATATCAATAATTGTTTTTAGTAATTAAATTTTGCCGTGCTAATAAAAAATGTTATTAATAATTAAATATTCCCGTTTCAATGAAATGTTTTTATCTTTAAATCACGTGACCTCAGTCTACAATCAGTTATGGAACTAAAACGTGACGCCATTGTTCAAATGACAGCACCACTGACAGCTAGGAATGACAGTCAAATCTAACTTCAAACTTTGTTTGTTTAAGATTACGTCACAGATTTCCGCCATTTTCTGCCGAAGTAAAGGATTCAACAACAATTTAAAAAAATATACTATAAATAAATGAATTATAAAATGTCAACTCGCGGGTTATTGACTAAGCCATAAACCTATTATTACTAGTGATCTAAGCTATGATCTTTTCTTTGGCAGCTAAGCTTACAACCGACTACTATTAGGAGGTTTTTCTTCTTATTTTATTTTTTTAACATGAATGTACTTTAATTGCCAACTAAACTTAACTATGTACACAATCTAATTATTTAAAACATAAAATAAAAATAATAATACAATAAATATAAAATAAAATAAAACTGAGCACTTAGGCGTCAACGTGGCAATGCTTATTGACCAAGATGTGAACAGAGAGAGTTTTATTAAATTTTACTGTTATTCCTCGAAAGACAAAGTTATTACAACAAGCCAGAGTTTGTGAAATAAGAGGTAATCTAAGTTTCTGATTTGATTTTGACATTAATTCCGCTCGACTCGTGTAAGGTCTATTGGTATATGGTCAGTGAATTTTATTGTACCATGAGGTCAATTTGTTAGTGGACTTTGATGGATAGGATAACTACCTACATGGTGATGACAAGTTGATGAGTTCTTTCGTGAGAAGCCTCTCGTGCTTATCTCTCTTATGCAAAGACAATTCAGTTATAAACTAGATTTGATTCCTGCGTGGAACATTATTAGTATAGGCTACATGCAAAGACTGAAAAAAAAAACATAGTAACTATTTACTTAGATAGGTACATTCAAATCAAGAGGAGATCTCCTCCTAAAAAAAAATAGGTATGTGTCAATTTGCAAAAAAAGATAAAAAAAAGAATACTAAAACATTCAGAGAAGAAGACACGGTTGGCGCAGTGGCTAAGCGATTAACTTCCTGCGCTACGTGCCTTGTGTTCGATCCCCGCAAAGAACAAATAGGTATTTGTATGATCTACAGATAGTTGTTTCGGGTCTGAGTGGTGTGTGCATGTGACATGTATGTTTGTAAACTGTACCCTCGATACAGGAGAAATCCTAGAGAGGATAAAAGTTAAAAAAAAAAAAAAAAAAAAACGAATTCAACCACAACAATTATTAACTACCCGTAAAAAAAGATTGAATTCTAACCAATTAGAAATACAAATACCTAGATTAATTTCTTTCCACGTTACGTTTGTTTAGTTTACAAACAAAGGCGAACGGCGCCGGGGGCCATTCGTTAAGAAACGACCGTTTATCAACGGAAACCGCGCAGCGTCAACAAATTACACGACAAAGACTTGTTGGCCCTCCACGGGAAAAAGTATGAGCAATTAACAAAATTGTATTAACTTCAAAACAAGTCAACTAAGCAAGTTCAAGATTGCCTCAAGCAAAATATTTACTTTTTATTTGTTACACTGACCCTACTTCGAGAGGAAAATACACCTCATTTGTCAGACAACAGTTTACGAGTTAATAAGAACTTATTTTTACAGTTTCCTTCCTTTATTATCTCCTGTCGAGATAACGTTCAAATATCAAACAAGTTAAAGGAAATCCGAACTCTAATAAAAGTGTTTCGCAAATTATAAAGTACAATAAGTTTCGAACTTACAAAAAGTACGGTTCGCGTGTTAAATTTCAAAGGAGAGACTCCGAGATTGTTCAGTATGATAATTTAGTTGTAATAAAAAACTTGGGAACACTAAGGTGTGGGTATAATGAGGCCTCGACGAAGATCGATCGTAGACGGGGGCCGACGCGGTAGACCTACCGATTTCGCAAACAACTCGCTGTTCCAAGGTGAACACTACATGAACATTTTTACGTTGAAATTGTTCAATGTCAGAACCACCGCAGAACTAAATTGGTCACAATATTAAGCCCAGCTCGCACGCAGACGCCGTAATTTCATATTTCAACACGCCACGGATTAACTTAACATTAGCTAAGCGCTGTTATATTGACGGTGAATTCCAAAACTTTGAAAATTTCTATTAACTTGAGTTTAGTTTTGACACCTAATGAAGTTCGACTGTCTCATGAGAGGCGAGAGGAAAACGACGCGAGTTGGGATGCCTTCGGCAGGCTGGTGTGTAGTGTTGGGACTCACCTCTTCCTCGGCTTGCGCCTAGGCCTCCGCCGCTCGCCCTCCAGCTCGTTCTCGAGGCCTCGGCGCCTCGGGCCTGACTGTCCCCGACGCCGCTCCAGCTTGCGATCTTGCTGGGCCTCCTGGATAGCTTCCACTACGGCCACTCTTGGCACGCAGTCATCCTCCTCAATTGGTTTTGGTGTCTGCGGTGCGCCCATCCGAAGATGGCGTTGACGCCACCACAGCACCCACGAGCTGATGTTGTCGCGAATCTTGATAATGAATGAACCGGCTTCGATAAACTGCGACGGCTTCACGTCCACGGTATCTATTTACGTTCGGAAGGTATCAGACCGTTTCTCTCGCTTAAAACTAACTTATGCACTAACGGCAGGCTCAGCTGGCAGTGAAAGCGAACGTGAAGCGATGATTGGTGAACACAGCAATTGCGCTCCCATCTCGGATGAACTCGAACGGAATCATGTCCACGTACAGTTTGTTACACAAGCAACAAGCGATTCGATAACACTACAATATATAAAATTAAACTTATAATAATTGGCAGGAATGTGTTGGCAGTAACAGTTGCGGTGGTAGTTTCTACATTATTTTTACGTATTGCCGCTCGGGTGTTCTGGCGTAGCCATAGCGACGGCTTCGCTATCGGCAGTGGTCGCGGGTGTCGACATGACGGGTGCGCGCGGATGGTGAGCGGTGCAAGCGTGCCGCGCGGTGGCTCGTGGCTTCACTCAACAGATGTCGGGTTGGGTAGCGTTACGTAACGAGTGCGTACCGGGCGCGCAGCCGTGGTTGCGCGACGACGCCGAGCGCGCGAGTGCGGAGGCTTCTTAGCATCGCTCCGAGCCGCCCGCCCTGCCGCCCGCGCGCCGCCCGCCCCAGCCGCCTACCCCACTCTACCTGTTACCGCGCTATTGTCCTTACTAAATAATTTTTTGGTAAAACTGTTCCGGCAATATTAGTTTTTAACTCTTGCTATACGCTGTCATTGCAGTGATCGTAAACTGAACCGCACTGGGTGGGTAGAGATACCGTAGAGAGTAGGCAATCATGTTTTTATTGGGTCAGACGTGCGATCTCAAGGTCGGCCAGAGAACATTTACTTCTATTTAGTTTACGAGTTTTCTTAACAGCCAGACATGTGTATAATATTGGACGCAATGCGTAACAGTTATAGGTATTAAATTTAACGAGTGTATATCTACATCTTAATTTTGGAAACATTTAAAAATAAACTATTATTTTCGGAATCGTTATCTTGTAAGAGGAAGCTGAACAAATATAATAATGTTTGTTTACTACTTCATCGTCTCGTCTCGTGGATTAACATTTTACTAGTGGTCGCCAAGTGGTCGAAATTCGACCGTAATTTTAGCTTTCTGCACTCCTCCATATAAACTTTAACTATGCCAAATCTCACACCCCTCCGTGCGCGCAATATGCTTAAAAAGGGGTACAAAACTTTCCCTTCACGTATTAAATAGATTAGAAAAGATACTGTAAATTGGATAGAAACTTCATAGAAACTGTAACGATCAATTAGGGTATCAATTGAAGAACTTCCGATTCGTGCTTTTAATAAAAATGAGCTTTACCATAAGCAGTGATAGCATAGCAATTGAATCAGTACCTCCCTGCCTCTTGAATTCGAAACCGGCTGCTCGTATTGATTGATAAAAATTAGATTATCACTTGTGATAACCATGAAGGAAAAACGTAGTGAGGAAACCTGCAGACAATGACAGGGCTCCATAAAGTCCTCGATGTTGTGTGTAGTCCGCCACCCCGCACCAGGCCGGCGTGGTGGACTAAGGCCTAATTCTTTTGATTCTGTGTAGTCCAACCCAAAGGGACCAGGCAAGCGTGATAGACCAACCCTTCCAGGCTATGCCTCCCTCGTCTCACAATGATAACATTCTGAGAGCCTCATGTCCAACAGTGAGTCAGTTGGCTGGATTTATTTATATAAGTATTATTACAATATATTATAGCTATAATATAAAATTATTATAGATTAATACGATGCTTCGATGCCACAGAGAGATACACAGATCCACAGATACACACTACAAACTTACAACACCCCTCTTTCTTGTCGGGGGTAAAAAAAAACAATAAACATTTAAAAAATTCATTCCAGTAGCTTCTGGTTACCTCTCCTTAAATTGAACGCTTATAGTATCACTTGAGGTCAACGAACTCCAAGGATGTGGATGCTGGCGCCTCTTGTAGACTCCCAAGCCGAACATGCTGATCATGATGATGTTTAAGAAGGCAGTACAGCATACAACGTGCCCTGACCGTAAAAATAGAACAGGGTTAGTGCACGTCGTACGAAAACTGCCCTTCTCATTTCAACTTCATACTTGTCTTAAGTGAAAGATTCAAATACACTGAAAAAAAAAATCTTGTCGTAATTACAAAAAATCTCGTGCTATATGTGACAACAAGAAGCATTTAGTAAACATTACTTTGTTATTGTAATTAATAAAAAAAGTAGTTTTTGCTGTTTCTTTTTTTAATACTTTTCCCCTCACTTCGATTTCTTCTGTATTGAAGGTACAGTTTACAAACATATGTACATGTCACATACACATACACTCAGACCCGAAACAATTATCTGCGAATCATACAAATATTTGTTCCGTGCGGGAATTGATCCCGCGATACATAGCGTAGAATGCATCAGCTTTCTAGAGTCTAAGCGATTATGCTTATGACCATATTCACCAACGACATAACGGTTGATTATAGCAAAATCTGCCGTTTAAACATGAATTTTTGTATGAGTAATCGAACGATTTCATAATTAAACATCTGTTATATTGTCTGTGAACATGGCTCTAAGGACCAAGTTCACCAACGACTTAACGGTTGATTATAGCGAAATCTGCCGTTTAAACATGAATTTTTACATGGGTAATCAGCCGATTTCATATTAAACATCTGTTATATTATTATTGTCTGTGAACATGGCTCTAAGGACCAAGTTCACCAACGACATAACGGTTGATTATAGCAAAATCTGCCGTTTAAACATTAATTTTTATACGAGTAATCGACTGATTTCATAATTAAACATCTGTTATTTTGTTGGTGAAAATGGCCCTAAATGGCCCTTAGTCTCGTAGGTTAGGTACATAACGGACAGTCATAGTCATTAGCGTAGCTAAGGAGTTCTCCTAGGGACAGCTAGCCAGCTGATCAGCCACCGCAAGTAATACTTATTAGCGTTCTCGAAAATGGCTGGACCGATTTCAATACGGGGGTTTTCGGAGATGATAAAATGATATTACGAGGAGTATTGAATCTTTTTCTCAAGATAAAAAGAATGAAACCTGTATATTTCTTGAGTACTGTCTACTTTTGTTGGGTGGGCTATACCCCCCTTTGCCCCCTAACTACGCCCATGGTCGTAGTTGAGTCTAGATCAAACTGTTTATTGTGATAGAAAGAAACTTTCACCGCATGACCGTAATGAAACGTAAGACATTCAATACGTTGGTTATAAAAGCGTGGATTAAGGTGACTATGGCATCACGATGAGACATGTTCTTGTCCTTGGTTCGCGAACAGTTCGGAAATGGATGAGCCCTTGAACAAACATGGCAAGGTTCATGTTGGTATGGCTAGGCGTAGACTCGAACAGTGCAATTTCCTACTCACGACGCTTATCAGCGCTGGCTTTCAAGTGAATATATTGTCAGATCTTGCAAATAGTTATTAACAGCACTTAAAGTTAGTCATTATTTTTTATTTTACACAAATTATAATATTAATACAATACTAATTACCCGTAATTACCCGAGTACGGAGAGGGTTATTTTAACTTTCTGCACTCCTTCCCGTATAAACTTTTACGATGCCAAATCTTACAATCCTCCGTGCGCGCAATATGCTTAAAAAGGGGACAAAGTTTTCTCTAGATTTTGAAGATGTCATGCACAAACTACTCAACCCATCAAGCGAAACAAAAGCGATATAGAAGATCTATTGTTTGTGGGCGGTTAATTTAACTACGGTTTAAGATATTCTTAACTCTATACATTATAATGTAGCTAAAGTAATTTAATCGTTCATACGGATGTTCAAGTATCGAAACGGTTAATAATAAGTTGTATTTTAAATAAAATTATTTTAGTAGAATACGGTATTCTAGAAAACACTGACTGTATTTTTTTTATTTAGGTAATTTGCAAACACTTTTCTGCAAGGCGACTATCGGCGCAGAGTCCATTTCAAGGGTTGAAACGCTATTGGTAGCTACTAAGCGACATTTATTTTAATGTCACAGTAAAAATAATTATGTTTCGTGTACGAAAAATAAAATTAGGCAACATTTAAAAAAATGTCGCTTAGTAAACATAGACTATCAACCGTCTACATGTTGAAACATACTTCCTACCACTGCTATTAAAATAAATTACGGACATTAAAAAATAAATATTCATATTTTTGTCAAGGCTTCAGCGCACCTTGGTGACCATCCCAGCCTCGTAAGTTCACTCTTATAGATTGTATAACAAAACTTAATTAACATATATACTTAAATTATTAACAAAATAAACTACTATACTTAGGGTTAATTTTTCAATCGCCAGATAGTATTTCATCCAACGAATAAATTTAACGCTCGACAGATTTTGTATAGGAAACTGTCAAAAATTCAAATTTATTTCCTTGGTATAAAGTTAACTGCCGATTGAAAAATCAGCCCTTAATTAAATAACATGACAAAGATAAAATACAAACTAATTCTAATTAGATCTTAAAAATAGAATGTTTCTATATATAAATTGAAATGGATTTTTCAGAAAGAGGTTGACTAAGTATTATATTAATACGTGAAGAGAAAACTTTGTACCCCTTTTTAAGCATATTGCGCGCACGGAGGAGTATGAGATTTGGCATAGTTAAGTTCATATGGAGAAGGAGTATAGAAAGCTACAATTACGGTCGAAATTCGACCACTGGGCGACCACTAGTTTTATTAATTTCTGCATTAGAAATATCTGTGCCAATGTAATCTGCCAGCAACCATTCTCTAATATCAGCACATTCACTCCGACATTGTTGACTAATAAATTACTTTCTTAATGTAGAATTTTAATTTCTTAATTTTTTTAACTTGATTTATTTCTAATTCATACATATTATTCTCCATTGAAACATTATGGTCCAACAAATGAATGGACTAACAGAACTGGAATACACGAATCGTTTTTCTTACCAGAATATGGTAAACGGTCCCCAAACGGCAAACAAGAAGAAACACAAGCGATTACAAACTTTATTACGTGGGTATAAGATTGATAATGTTATGAAGCGAATGTACGTACAAATATCTACTTACTCTAAGAATCAAGGCAAAAATGAGCAATCTATAATGTTTGTTTCCATATTCCTTCATTTTTTTGCGCGCTTACCTGCTGCTTCAAGCATGATTTTCTTTCTGAACATAAAAGTGCATGAACGGTTAACTCGATTGGATTCCCTTTGTAAGATTATATTCAAAGTCATAGTCAATAAAAAGTATAAAATAATTTTCTTAAAGAAATTAGCAGCTTCCAAAGTCCTTTAATTCTTCAATGCAACTACATTGAAGAATTAAAGGCCGTGACTTCAGAAGCTGATAAGTTTTATAAGAAAATTATTTTATACTTTTCAGATTTTTGAAGTCAGTTTTTACTTTTTTTAAATTAAAGTTTATTTTCTTTTTCTATTTGGTGTGGCATGAACAATACATAAACATCCGATTAAAGCAATCGCGATTGATATGCTTATATTCATTGAAGAGTTCCAGTGTCTATTTCCGAAGGTCTTCATCAGATCTTCACCAAATTTAAATGGTCGGAGAAAAAGCGTAACAAACATAGGTACAAACAAAAACATGCAATTGAATTGATAACCTCCTCCTTGTTTTGAAATCGGATAATAATGTTTAAAGATGAGTAGATGTAAGGTAGGTTTTATGAAAGTAGGTGGTATTTCAATGTAGTGATAGTATTTATTTATTTTCGAAAATTTCTCTTGCCTTTATATTATTCAAAGTAATATGACTAAAAATCCCTATCTATTATTTTTACTCTCCAAATAGCGACGTATTCGTCTATGTGAGTGCATATTCATTACCTCGTGTATTTGCTTTGTTCATAGGTTTGTATTTTTAACGCCCGACAAAAAAGAGTTCGTAGTGTGTATCTGTGTCTGTCTGTGGCATCGTAGCTGCTAAACGAATAGACCTATATCAATGCAGTTTTTTTAATTGAAAGCTAGCTTAATCGGGAATCATTTAGCTATGTTTCATGAAAATCTGTCCAGCCGTTCAAAAGTTACAGCTCTTTTTCTAGTTGGAGTCGGGGGTTTTTGATAATTAAGATGCTTCGCTTTTGCTTGTTACACGTTTAGTATCGTATGTCAATATTGACCGACAATAACATTGAGATTCGAATCGATATGTGAGATGTTCTTATAGGATAGCTCCCCAGACCTCAGATTGCTGTTATCGGAACAAACCGCATCGAACAAACATCCTTCCGCTTTACCTCCTTACAAGACAGATACTAGAATACCTAGTTCTCAGAGCCTTTGAATTTGAACCTTATGCTACTGTAATTAAGGGTTCAATAGAAAACCAGAGCCAGATGTCCATTACGGTGAAATGACCCATAAAAATAATAATATGAAAGCCGAGAAAGATAAACAAATTAATTTATCTTGACTTGACTCACGAGATTGTCGATATGTGGAATGGGGACTCAGCAGTCGTAGTGCCGGTCGTCGTTACGGCCAATGGCTTAATAGCCAAGAGTCTCAACCAACATCTTATGAGGCTCTCGTTGGGGGGTTGGATCAAGGGCTTGATACAGAAGGCGGTACTCCTCGACACGGCACGTTTTGTTGGGAGGTTGCTCTCTCTGGAGCCCTGACCACCAGCAACTTCGACCCTGTTCCCGATACCGGTGGGCTACTGTTTTATATTTATAAATGTTTTTATTATTTTGTTAAAAATTATTTGTATTAATATTTAAAAATATAATATAAAAATAAGTAAACAAAAGAGCTGCTTACTAATGACGATACGGTTTGAATTAGGATGTTATAGTTTATTATATTTCCTATGTGGTCAAAATGGCCACATAAAAACATTCATAATTATTATGATTAATCAGGATTCAACGAAGATAATGATAGAACAATGTTTCATATTCTCATGTGAGAGAGGGATAGAAGATAAAACGAAACGCTATACACTGTGAAAGTTATTCCGATATTTCAATATTACGAAATACTTTACAAAAATACCGCGATGAATTTATGCATTTTCTAGGATATTGCCCGGTTACAATAGATTCAATTTCATATGAAGAGCTTTAAAAATCAACAAGTTTTTGTACCAGTGGCGCGTCAATGATTGCATGGCAATAAAAAGGTCATTGAGTTAACTCTCGTAGCCGCTACAGGTGTGCGTATACGTCAGGTAAGCTTAGCCACGACCCGCAGTTGCGCGTTTTATGAGGCGGCAAGCAACGGAGTTGAAGTGCAGCGTAGCGTACATTCCCACATTTCACGTTTTTACTAATGTAAAAAAGAAAAAAAGAGGGTGTTATAATTAGTTTGCAGTGTGTATCTGTCTGTGGCATCGTAGCTCCAAAACGGATAAACCAATTTCAATGCAATTTTCTCTAATCGAAAGCTAGTTTAATCGGGTATCATTATAACTATGTTTCATGAAAATCTGTGCAGCCGTTCAAAAGTTACAGCTCTTTTTCTAGTTGGAGTCCCGGGGTTTTTGACGGTTAGGTTACATTATAAGAACTGTCTAGTAGCCGCCGCATATTTCATCCTCCGCTGTCACCTTTCGCGCTGCCTGCTTTTTCACAAGTAATAGGTTCCAGCCAACACCACTTGCCATTGCTGAGATCAACTTGCCCAAAATTCTCCCACCCAAGTATATATTGTACTCTTTGCTCCCACCTCGCCAGCAAGTGCGGCCCATTTGTTTTTAACCGACTTCAAAACAAGGTTCTCAATTCACTTGAAACTGGCAGAATAGTCGACATCGGCTCGATTGCCATATAGAAAGAAGAAGAAGAAGACTGTGTTTTTTGTTTGTTCCGCGATTACTCCACCAATTGCAGACCGATTTCGAAAATTCTTTTTTCGTTTCAAAGGGTACACTCTCGAGGTGGTCCCATTTAAATTTGGTGAAAACCTTCGGAGATAGACAATGGAACTCTTAAATGAATAACAGCATATCACTCGCGATTGTTGTAATCGCATGTTACTGATTGTTAATGCCACTCAAAATAGAAAAAAAAAAAGTAAAAACCGACTTCAAAAAATTTAAAAGTATAAAATAATTTTCTTAAAAAACTTACCAGCTTCTAAAGCGGGCCTCTAGCTTGACAGTGGGACCGACTTCAGAAGCTGTTGGTTTAATTACCGACTGCTTCGCTGTGCTCAGATTCCGCTGATAGTAATAAAGTTGTGGTCAAGCGGTAATTGCTATCAAATTGAGGTCCGGCAACATAACTAGACGACGCCACGGCAGGGCAGCACGTAGTTCAAGAGGGTTCATCAATCGATCATTGATGCGATTATCCGTAACCCGTCGAGCTTTATTGGCTGTGCGGAAGTGGAAACATTTTCGGCATGTCAGTTATATCAGACATTATTTTTACAAGCTATAATTTAACTCACATTGTTTATATTTGTGTTTGTTTGTTCAGGTCAAATCTTGCAACTGAATTTTGAACCAATTCCACCCAACCGATTTTACTGAAATTTTGCATACACATTCAGTTTTGGTGACAATGCAATATGCAATACTTAATATTGTTGTATATTCAAAATGGCTGCTGCCACTAGATAGCGGATGATGTATATTTTGTCAACCTTCTTATTATGGGTATCAAATGAAAGAGTTTGAAGAGTAGGAAAGAAAGTCAAAGATATTTACATAAAAGTTTGTTTTTATAAATGTTTTTTTACTAGATATTAATTTATTTATTGTTAATTTGCGAATAATAATTATATTTTGTTCTCTATTACCCCATTACTAATAAAAAAGTAACAAAAACATATATTCTTGATTCGCACAGATAACAAACAATATAATATTTACAACGACTATTATAACGACCTTACATTACACTACAGAGAGAATAATAAGTACATCAGAATAAGACTCCATTAATTATATTTTATTTTATTAATATAATTCTTTGTCATGTAAGTTTTCATTTCTGTGATGTAATTTTTTCATGGTGTGATTTTATAATATTAAATCATTTTGTAAAGATTTAAGATTTATTTCAAAAGAGTATCCATTGTGTTTCTTCCCTGTCTTTTCTCCATAAGACCAACACACTTTGGGACCTAGCTCCTAGAGTCTCGACGTTTATAAGAGACAGTTGAAATAAAAACCTTTAACAGGAACACTGCTGAAAATTTTTCACTACGAATGGCTGACTGAATTTATTTAAAGCTAAGACTAAGCAACAATTTCTTCGTTTAATTTTGGTTTAATAATTAAGGTGACCTGCTGACCCATGACTTACGTGTGAATTAATGGTACCTGCTATGCTTAACTTTCCACTTCAGCCATGAAAGTATGAAAAGCGAAACTAGAAACCAATATTTAGTTAGTTAGTTTGTGCACTAACTTTCTCGCAAGGCCTTGCTTGCGTGACCTTCGATATAGTTTATGGCCCAGTTCTACTCTATTCGGCACGGGGTGCTTTTGTATTGAAACTGTGAAGGCCCTATTAAAATTCAACCATTCGTTTTTTTATTGATTCGCGATCCAAGGCAGTCCTATTTGTGGGTTTAGTTGCTATAGTACCTACAAACTCTGCCCATTTTGCCAAGGAATTATTAAACTATTATTAAAGGTTTTAATAAATGTGAACCTGGTACAATCTCGTATAGGCCGCGCGGCCCATGACGTCATTGACATGACTCATTTACATTTAATTTTTAACTAATTTTCAATTTTATTTAAATATGAAAGTAAACATAATTCGTGGTCTGAAATTAATGGAATTCTGCTCCGATAATTAAAGAAATGCAATTTTTTTTTAGAACATGTAGGTATGTACAAAATATCTGCACAATCAAATTATGCAAATAAACTAGTAATTAACGATTTCACATACAGATTAGCATGAAAACATTAGTACTGGCTAATATTATAAGGGTGAGTTTTAATAAACCCATTGGACAATTAACCGGTAAACATAAATGTCGCGTGATCTACAGACATGCGCATATGGGTATTTAAATCACCACAATGTGGCTCCAAGAGCAGCGGACTTATCACACAAAGTCTTTTGTCACAATCATTTGAATACGTAGTCTTAGGGCCCCGTTACACTGAGACGTCATGATTACGCGACCAGCGTGGTTGAGCCACAGAACACAGAAAAGAGGTCCTCCTCTTTCTGTTTTCTGTGGGTTGAGCCACCGGTAACATTCTGTGCACGGATCGGTGCTGGTTGCGTCTCATCAAGAATAAGACACATCGGGTACCTACAATCAGCTAGATTTCTTTTTTTATAGTTTATTAATTAATATCCTTTTAAATTCTTAAAAAATGTTACGAAGTATTTAGTTAGTACTTATCAACATTAATTATTAGCCGGGGCCGCTGCCGCGGCCCCACATTTGTTGTGTAGTACCTAAGCGTGATTTATGAAAAGAGTATCCATTGAGTTTCTTGCTGGTATCTTCTCCAGGACCAACCCACTTGGAACCGTGCGCCTAGAATCACGACGTTTTGAAAGTGCCTGCAAAGGCCCAGTTGAAATAAAAATCTTTGACTTTGACAACAGCAAACGGTCATGGAGATCTTGTAAACATAGAACATACACTAGAACTGGTGGTTCAGCTGGTGAGACTTTTTGTCCCTAATGTGCCTAAATGTAATTTAAAACCACGACGACACAGATTACTGGCTGTGCCGGAAGCACGCACTCTGTCGCACGCGAACTCTCCACTAGTTCGTACACTTACACTGCTAAATGCCCTTCTGACATCATCACCAGATTGTGATTTGTTTGCGATGGGATGTCGTGAATGTTTGAGATTCTGTGAGGAGATGGATAAGAGATGAGTAGAGTAGGTATCTATCTACCCTACTCTGTTGATATCTCTCTCTATCTATCATCTATCTCTCTCTGTTGATATCTGCTGATGTCTGGTGATATCTGTTCGATTTTGTATTGTATATTCCTATTGTTTACTGTAATTGTCGTTATTTTTTGTTTATTTATTTAATTTAACAATTTATGTACACACAGAAAGAAGAATAATTATTACAGTTAAATAGGAAAGATGACACAAAGGTACTGCTTATTTCTAAAGAAATCTCTTCCAGCAGACCTGGGAGAGGAGAGTTTGAAAAAAAGAAATGTAGGTAGACTATAGTGTGGAATTAATACAAAAGGATAACTAAATAAAACTACTGTTGTTACATAATTACGTTATTTTTGTTTTTAACTGTGCAACGTATTGTTATTTACCGAAATGTTGTACATGTAAAGTTGATTAAATAAATAAATGAGTTTGTTGGGTATTTAATTTTTTATAATATTTTTTCTACTTGACCGTACCGTTTTCCCACATCCCGCCAACTTAGTGGCCTTACATAAAGTGGTAAGCGACCGTGGCCTACTTCAGGCAGTTGTTGCTTTAGTGCATTTAAGCGCTCTTGTACCACTTTCAGCTGTTTTGGCAGTAACTGGATGTAACCAAAAGTTTCACGCATCATAATATTGTTGTAATATTTATTGACGTTTAAAATTTACTGATTATTTGTTACCTATTTAACTGACATAAATGTATATTAAAATTATAATTTTAAATTAAATTAAATTTGAATTTTCTTTTTTTTATTAATCTAATTGTAATTGACTATATATATAAAGCTCGATTACCACTGACTCACTCACTGACTGACTGATTGACACAATTGTTCTCCCAGAAGGAGCCGTGGGGGGTAAAAGTCATGTATGAGGGTCGTATAGATGAATGTATTCTTAATTAATACTAATGTGATAGGGTGTATGTGTAACTATTGTGCCTTGCCTGAAATAGAGAAATATTATTTTTTATTTATTTATAACAGTGCAAGAGGGCTTGATTTGAGGTGTTGCAAGAAAGAGATACATATATAAAAGAACTTGAGGGACGCCATAGCGTAGAAGTGGGAAAGTACGGTATAACAATGCCAATGTGACGACACGGTTGGAGCTATGGCTAAGCTATTAGCTTACTACGCTACGTGCCGCGGGTTCGGTCCCCGCACGAAACAAGTATTTGTATGATCTACAGATAGTTGTTTCGGGTCTGGGTGTGTGTGCATGTGACATGTATGTTTATAAACTATACCCACAATACATGGGAAATCCTAGTGAGGGGCAAACTTATCTGACCTGGTGACCAAAATTGGAACTAACGTCGCAACACTCGCAACAGAACGTTTGTAGGGAGATGACATTGGTAAAAGCGACGGTAGCGACGCCCTGACCGGGTCAGATAAGTTTGTGACGCTATACCTCAGATTAACTGGGTTTTTCTAATAATCTAAATAAGTACATAGAACTCCGATCAATACTAGACTGAAGTAAATTTTCTGGAAAGCCGTAGTAAATATTTCATTGTTAGGTGCATAATAAATGCGAGGCAATAGGCGTGTCTCACGAGGGATACTTTGGTATACCTGGAACTTGAGGTACATTGGTATCGGTATCATTGTCCCCTTTATTCGATTTTTAAATGCAAAGGAATTTAACCATCTGGGGGCCAAGAAAGGCCACATTATTGAGACATTGAATATAATTAACATCACGATTTCTCACATGGGAGTTGGCCATGCCATGGTACTGAGAGCCATTGTGGGTTAGCCCGGCCGCACATGTCAGGTTTTCGCATCAGGTTCCCTGATCAGGGTGCCAGGATTGACCCCGCATACGGACGGTTGTTTGCATTCGGTTTTTACGATCCAAGTCGTGAGCCGGAGCCCGTGGCGATCGCATCGAAGAGTGCTTAGGAATAAATTAATTATAGGTTTCTCTAATTATAGGTAACTTCGGCATCGGTTTCGGCTTCGAGTTCGGCTTCGAGTTCGACGTTGATTTTGACTTTGACTTCGACTTCGACGTTGATTTTGACTTTGACTTCGACATCATTGTTAATTTTGATTTTGACTTTGACTTTGACGTTGATTTTGATTTTGACTTGGACATCGACGTTGATTTTGACTTTACATCTACTTCGACTTCGACCTTGACTTCGGCATCGGCTTCGGTTTCGACTTTGGCTTGGGCTTCGACTTCAGCTTCGAATTCGGCTTTGACTTTTCTTACTTTGACTTATTTTCCGTATTCTTCTCAGCAAACCCTTTCATTTGAGCATAATAAATAACTAGTCCGCCATCTTTGGGAGTCTGCCATATTGGATTTAGAATGACGTCACTTAGCTAACCATGCATTGTCATCCAAATTAAAGGTGTATACAAAATTTCAGCTCAATATTAAAATCAGATGAAGAAATATAATTTTTTTATGTCTTTTTAAACATAGAATTGACTTCCAAAGAGGTATGTCATAATATTAGAAACAATATAAAAAATATCTCAACTTCTCAGTGATTTCAAAGACTTTTTATGTGTGTTTAATATCGAAACATACTACCGAATAACCGACCTTGGCCCTCACCTAGAGGTAAAGAAAAAACGAGTAGTCTCGTGTATCTCATGAATAGTAAAATTTAGATCAACAGCAGTCGGGCATTTCCGCTGCGAATAATCTGACTCATTTTCACGGATCAGTGACCGGTATGCAACCGCTGTTAGTTTGATGGTAGAAAATGAGAAATAAAAATTCTTTAAGACTAAATGAGTGAGATATTTGTATACAGGGAGGCGCTCGATTTTGGAGCAGGTTTGTTGATAGTGGAAAGTGAGTGAGATATTCGTATTCTAGGTGGTACTCAATTTTGGTAAATACAAGGTTCAGTGATTTTGGGTGTGCATACGAAGGTATTTTCAAAGAAAATGAAAGTCTTATGTGTTTTTTTTTATTTCAGCTAATAATTACAGTGTGTTAGGTAGCTACCCGAAAGCAACTTGAAAGAAACAGTCCAGTTGGGAAATAGATTAAATAATTTTATTTTTTATTTTGAGTCCTGCAAAAGATAGTACACACCCATTCACAAATTATAGTATCTGTACATCATGTATCGTAGTGCACTATTCACCGGAGACCACAGCATACACGCACAATCAAATTACCAACTAAGCTAACAAAAAAATAAATTTGAAACAATTTTAAACCAAAACAAATAACCTTATTGTCAAAAACCCCCGACTCCAACTAGAAAAAGAGCTGTAACTTTTGAAAGGCAAAACAGATTTCAAGACACATAGCTAAAATGATACCCGAGTAAATTAGCTTTCAAATAATAAAAACTGCATTGAAATCGGTCCATCCGATCATCCGTTTTGGAGCTACGATGCACACTAAAAACTTATAACATCCTTCTTTTTTGTCGTGAGTAAAAAAATTATATAGTAAAAAAAAACAATTGAGTTATCATCAGTAATCTTTTGTTTTTGTAGAAATGTCAATTCTCCTTATAATCTTTTTGAAAAGCTTGTCGAGCGCCACACTGTTTATAATAAATTCATGTGGGTGAACATGGATAGATAGTATGAGTCAGAATTATGGCATGAAGGAACGGGAAACCCTAACTCGTATCGCATGCCATTGTGGCCTGTAAATGAATTCAAATAACTATACACTATACAGGATATTTTTTTATGTAGTGCGTATGATTTGTAGAGTGATTCAGTCTCTGTTACTAAATGCAACCGCAGTATTGGGATACATTTTAAAACAAAACGAAAATTCGACTTAGTATGCACACCAGTGGCGAAGAGTCCATACAACCCGATTCCCATCGGCTTCCCTTTAGGAATTGGTTAGTGCATAGACGAACGTAATATTATATTATTTACTCATCCAACTGACAAAAAAAACAAACAAAGGGCTTGTTATTCAGTTAGGTCGAGCTCTTCCAGACATGACTATATATAGATTACAAGAGACAGTATGGATTTTTGTCTTGCAGCATTAATTGCAGCAATTTTTAGATTTTAGATTTTTAGGACGGCTTCCCATTTTAAAACTGTCACCCTTCGCCACTGATGCACACGCATAATTTAGTAGCACAAGCCATACAAAATCAATTTTTTATTTTGTACTGAAGTGAATTTTTGTTCTGCGGTTGCATTTGGGAACGGAAACTGAATCACTGCAAATTTTACGCACTACATAAAAAAAAATTCTGTATTGTTGTGGCACCAACTTTACCAGTCGTAGATCCGGTCGAATCCAGATGTAATATCTTATGTTACAATAAATTATTCACCACTGTTGCTAACGATGAAGGAAAACATCGTAAGGAAATCGGATGCTGTGTTACTTTAATTTCTTCGCTGCTATTCGTACTATATTTTACTGTTTTTATTTTTATTTTTCTGCTTGATTTATCTTTGTTTTTTGCTTCGAGGTTTGGCACTAAACTACTGATTTTATTTTATTTTTATTTTCTGTGTTTTTAGCATGTATGTGCCAATAAACTATATTTCTTTCTTTCTTTCTTTCTATATTTCAAGATATTAATATAAAATTTCATAATGCAAATTAATGCATTAATATTTCAGGTTTTTAATCTATACCACGACACCTCTAACAGCCGCAAGCACCTCTGAATAATTAATGTCTTGACTCCAGATATAATGGCTAATTTTCAGATCACTATTTAATAATGCAAGGATAGTCTAGCCTGGAGTACTCCTAAATTAACTTTCAACATGTCCGTTGAGCGCTCTGGTTTTAGAACTCTGAATAAAATATGTGGATAATGATAATGAATGAATAATGAATATCGATGACGGGAACAGTGAAAAAATCATCAATGATTTTTTGTAACTCTCACCTTATTCACGCATTGCATGTTGTCATCTTATCATTGTTATGTCAAAGCTGAAACCGAAGTTCACGTTCATTCAGCCTCTGTACTTAGTGCATAAAATATAAATAAAAAAATAAATGTAATTCTTATGTACTCATTATCATCTATATGTCGTTAGATGCATCTTAGAGCTGTGCACGTTCGTTCTTAATAGGGGTAACGAGATTTTCTACGCAATAAATAAAAGAAAGTTATTGAATTTGTGTTTTATGAGCTTTTCACTGGACGGCAACTATATGCATTTTGCCTCTGATCAAAATTTTTATCATGCCATATAGCGCACGATACACGGGAGTGCGGCCAACAAAGCAAATACAATTTCAAAACCAAATACAAACTCCTGTCAGTACGAAACGAAGTGTCATGTTGTCAGAACGTCACATGTGATGTCATTTTATTTATTATTTATGGCTCTCAAGAAAATTTGGTAAATCAGTATAATCCGTATGAAACTGTGTACCTAAGTAAATAAATAATGACATCACTTATAATTATTTTTGTATTCATCTTCTATATTAACCTGTTTACTGCAATCCAATAAAAAAACAGTGGGACTTTTTTTCATCACCCTGGCAGCCGTACACGCACACTGGTGTTTCTACAGCGTTGTCACGCACACATTGCGAAATGCCGACCGCATAGTGCTGGTACGGCGCGCTCCATCTACCTTTTGTTCTATAATCTGTGATGCCACCATTATTACATTACATAGAAACAAACAATTCATGTTAAAAACTATTATAAAACGAAAAGTCATTTGCGTCACAAATGTCAAAGGTTAGGGAATGTATGACGATGTCCTAGGGTATCTGGCAACTGTGTCAGGGATACATAGCGAGGTCATTTTACCATGCAATCGGTACCGGTAAATATGCAGATATTTTTTCCGCGACTACAAAAATAAATGGCGATCGATAATCGTCCTACTAACTCAGTTGTAATAATGTAGCACATAGAACCGTGTGAATGTTTCTCTAGGACAGATTATGTCAAACATGCGACACAATTATACTTGGATGCAGTTTTAAAGTGATCCCCGCAGGTAGAATTAACCCCCCCCTTGTCCCACCCCCATAGATAACTTCGGATCACTACATTATTTATAGTATAAAGCCGGGCTTCCACTGCGAAAGGGTAATGAGCAAGCTAAAATAGGTTTTATCTTCCATTAAGAACGAGTTTTGACAATTACCTTTCACTGCAAAAGCGAAATGAAGAACGAGTTCGTTATTAACTATTTATTTTTTACTCGTTCAGTCCTCTCCGCTAGACTGTTTGTTGGTGGAAACACTTATATGAAGTTTACCGTTGTGAGTTAAATGGTGTCCGTAAGAAGCCCGCTGCATTGCTAGTGGAAGCCCGGCTTTATACTTCTATTCTCAAAAGGGTTGTTTTTTTTGTTGTTTTTTTTAGTGAGTTGAGATTTTATATAATACAAAGGGGGCCCTGCGATTTTGATACGGTGTATCTGTCTGTTTTTCTATGGTCCCCCAAGAGTCAGGGAGAGATGTACGTACCTACTATAATTGTCCACCCACATTTCACCGATACCTTTATTAAGTCCCATGTAATATAATAGGTAATAGGGATCGAGCAATCTATCGGGCACAATAAAAAAAATAAAAAAAAACTTTTATTCACAGGCATCGAGGCCCATAGCATGTTAGTATTACAAATAACTTAGACAACTATGTTAGTAAAACATGTAGGTACAATAAATATCACAACACAATATAACATTACAAACAGAGATCACCCTCACAAGAAGGTTCATCCAGCTCCATGTCTGACATGCAGCCTGATGAACCTCCCTATGGTCGGCCCATCCAGCCTCTCCGCAAATACCCTCAAGATGCCGTTGGTGCTTTCCCCTACAATGCCAAACTGCAGTCTATTACTGAGAATTTTTCTAACCAAAAAAACGCACTAATATTTTACCCGACTCAAGAATCCAACCCCGAACTCACGCGATATCCAATGAGGCAGTCGACTATTTATTTATTTGATAATTTTTACATAATACCCAGATACTTAAATTACAATGATAAAAGCCACTAATTCTATTGGACGAGATCGTACAAATATAAACGGTTAATTACAATTCACACAAAGTTCACGCGTAACCCTTGACCTTGACCTTTGGCGTCTGGCGGGGTCACCCGTGACGATACCGTCGACTTAGTTAAGCCCTATTGCACAAAATATAGGGACAGAAGGCCGGCTTCATACAAGGAGTCATCATTTTTCATTTCAAAAAGCCTATAATAAATAATTTTTAGACAACTACAAAATATACAATTTACAAAATATTTCTGATGAACATGCATAGTGTCACTTTACCAGGCTAAGCAGGCGCCTCCAAAAGTATTTTACAGCACAATTTAAGGTCTTGTTTCATCATAAAAATAATACTTAGTTTTAAAGTTTTGAGTTTTAAGTTGTGATTAATAGTATATAGGTAGATACCTATTCACAGTATTACATGTCAGTTATTAATAAAACGAATGATAATATAATAGGTGCATGCATACATACAACGTAGGCACATAGGTGCATATACATATGCATACATCAGACATGCGTGGTCATATTTAAGGGTGTCGGATCAAACCATCAAACTGAACAACTTTCTCTATGGGACCAACATCGTAATCGCGATAAAATAATCAGCTGGTCCATACAAAACTTCAACACCTACTCGACCCAAAGTATGGGACAGCTGATAAATTCGCGATTGCGATGTTGGTCCCATACAGAGAGAGTTGTTCAGTTTGATGGTCTGATCCACACCCTTAAATATGAACACGCATTTCTGATACACGTTGTATACTTACTTTATAATATTGTAATTTTTTTAAACAAGCTTTTTCTTGTTATTTTGACAAAAAAGAATGGTGTTATAAGTTTGTAGTGTGTATCTGTGTATCTCTGTGTCTGTGGCATCGTAGATCTAAAACGGATGGACCGATTTCAATGCAGTTTTTTTTATTGAAAACTAGTTCAATGGGAACTCATCTTAGCTACGTTTTATGAATATCTGTTCAGCCGTTCAAAAGTTACAGCTCTTTTGCTAGTTGGAGTCGGGGGTTTTTGAGGGTTAGGTTATTGTTTTTGATTACAATTTTCTAAAGATTTATAATAATACTTCACACTCTAGTACATTAACGCGTGTTTTAGTACAATGTCGCATTGTTCTCCACCGCCCACCGCCACCTTCTGTCCTTCGGTCACGATCCTAATCCAGGCTTGACGTGCATTCGAAGGCTGTTTGAAATTATGATAGTTATTAGGTTATTACCCTAATTGACTATTAACATGGAGTGGTTGCATTTAGAATGTAACTGGGACACGTATTTTGAACCGAGAATAAAGGTGCAAACAGATTTAACTGATGTGACGTCACGTATATGATGTTAAGTCCATCAGAAGCAATTAGCTTTCAAATGTAATACAGAATAATTATTTATATGTGATAGAGTGATTCAGTCTCTGTCCCTAAATGCAACAGCAGTATTGGAAATTGGAACACTTACACTACACTTTAAAACAAAATGGAAATTCGACATAATATGGAGGACCCGCATAAATTACTAGCAGAAGCCATACGAAATCAATTTTTATTTTGTTTTGGAAAAAAAATTAGTACTGCGGTTGCATTTGGGTACGGACACTGAAACACTCTGAAAAATTTGCGCACTACATAAAAAAAGATCCTGTATATCGACACTTCAGATTATAAAGGCCGTAACGGTGATGGAAATTATCGTGAGGAAACCTACACATCTGAGAGGGCCTCATAAAGCTCTCGATGGTGTGTGTAGTCCGCCAACCCGCACAAAGCCAGCGCGGTCGACTAAGGCCTAACCATTTTCATTCTGAGAAGACATCCAATGGGCTCAATTTATTTGTAAATTGGTCTTCTTCTTCATGTGCCATATCCTCAGCGGATGTCGGCGACCACCACACGGAACTCGTCTCTATCTTGCGCCAGTCTGCACAGACTGGCAGCGTCATTGATGTTGGTCCAGCTTTTTATGTTATCAATCCAGGCTAATTTCCTTCTTCCCCTGCTCCTTTTGCCATCTATCTTGCCTTCCAGTATCTTCCTAAGAATATTATATTTTTCGTTTCTATAAATGTGCCCAAAATATGAAATTTTCCTTTTCAAGGCTTTTCTTCATCATGTAAATTGGTAAGTGAGAATAATTTTAACTGTGTTATCTAAATCATTAGATAACCTTACCGCTTTGAATATCTAAAAGCCTTACCGTCAAAAACTCCCGACTCCAGAGCTGTAACTTTTGAACGGCTGAACAATTTTCATAAAACATAGCAACGATGATACCCGATAAAACTAGCTTTCAATTAAACTATAACTGCACTGGAATCGATCCATCCGTTTTGGAGCTACGATACTACAGACAGATACACAGATACACACAAAAAATATAACACACCTCTTTTTTGTTGGGGATTAAAAATCTACCAATACATTCAACCGGAAATCTGCAATCTTCTGAACGTGAATATTTCGATGCTACTAGCAAGCGACGATCGAACGTAGTACATTATTATTCAAACCACGCTTACATGATCCTCAATTATATAATATTCTGGTATATAAGCATGTTTGAGGTCAAATAAGGTCAAAATTGTATACAAATACATAAAGGGTAAGAGGCAGTTTGCAACAACGACTGAATCTGTTAAGGAACAGTTTGTAATTACGCTATTTTGGATAAAATTCAATACCTACCTATTTTATTTGACAATAGTGACAGGTAACTCCACCTGATGGCAGAAATTGGAAACTAAAGTAGGTACTGTTTATTTCGTTTTTAGAATGAAACGTGGTCTATGTATGCTTTTTAGAGCGTGCTATGTAAATTGTTGTTTGCAACCCTGCGGTAGATGGCGCTTTTACAACCAGGCAAGCTTTTTGGATGTAAGTTCACATAATGTTCAACAGGTGGCGCGGTAGATACTAAGTATAAGTATTTTGAGACAATAATTATTACCTACAGTGCCACAAACTTATCTGACCCGGTGACCAAAATTGGAACTAACGTCGCCACAGAACAAAAGTGACTTCAAAACATAGATCTTAGAATGTGTTTTTTGTATAGAGATGACATTGGTAAAAACGACGGCAGCGACGCCATCACCCGGTCAGATAAGTTTGTGGCACTGACTGTACTAATGTTTGAGTTATGGTTTGAGTTGCCTTTTAGTGCATAGACAAATTGCGTCAACCCAAAAATTTCATGAAAAAAAGGCAGGCATGCCTTCAAATAAAAGACCTGCTTATTCTTAAAAAAGCACGTGCCTCTCTCGGATCTCTTAACCCTGTACTGCAGCGGAGTGACACAAGCAAATATTGTTTAAATTAAATCGTATGAAAATATAGAAATCACTACGCGGCAGAGGAACTACACGGCGCGACATGATGTCAATAGGTAGGTATTTTAATTTAATGGCTCCATTGTGACAAAATCATGACTCGATGATAATGACCGTGACTCAATGAACGTGAACTTCGGCTTCAGCTGTGACATGACAATGACAAGATGATATACATACATACATGTAACAATGCATGAATGCGGTTACAGTTACAGAAAAATCATTGATGATTTTGTCATTGTTCCCGTCATCTATATCTTTTTGTCATTGTCATGTAAAGTGCGGCCGCCGAGAGAATGCGTTTCTGACACCTGTCAGTTACGAACAAACGAGAATTTTTTGTTATCGAAATATTATTACATAATAGTACCTATCTATCGTTTACATGCACTACTGATACAAAATTATATTAAAATTAACCTATAATAAACTAAAATAGTTTAGCGCTAAATATAATCTAAAATAAAAAAGAAACATGTTCAATTGGCAGGTGTCAGGAACGCATTCTCTCGGCGGCCGCACTATAGTCATTGATATTGAAAAATCATCACTCAGCCCATCTCTAGTGGAAAATTTGAATCACAGACATCTTTAAGTTTAGTAGAGTATCATAGAACCGTATCAGGCTTTCGTCTGTTACAGTATCTTCAAAAATATCTTCAACAAGCCACATTCAAATATGTAGTAGCTCGACCCATCTGGAAACTTACTATTCTCGTGGGAACGAAACCATGGCGACATTCAATTCGATCCCAACGCCATCTAGTTACGTATGCGTTAAACTTTGCAATTACGGTAGGTACTACCGCTTTTATAAGTTACATCGACAACGCATCGTACTAAACATATGTTTTGTGCATAATTACTTAAACTACATTACTTAATAAACTACATTACTTAACTACATTAAATAAAAAGTTACCAAACAAATCTAATTATCTAGATTTTGTAGTTTAAAAATGAGATTTGTTTACTATATTTAGACAATATTATGTTAATTCTTAATCTTATATGATTTTAGATGACGTGCACACGAAGGTTTGTTTTCATAGAAATATGGGAAATTAATTTTAAATTTTTATCGGAATTGACGAGTACGATTTCGTTGGTTGTTTGGAGGAAACATCCCTGTTGGGAAATAGAGTCGATTGAGCCCCATTTAAGTTCTTTAGATACCAAATAATAATAAAATAAAATAATAAAATAATCTATCTAATATCGATAAAAACGTGCGCGTACGCTGTAAGTGATACAGCACTAAGCAAGCCTGAGCGCGTGGCGCGACTTCAACACAGTGCAGTGTGGCATGAGGTTCTTGTCCGTGTCAATTATACTTCTCATGCCGCACACAACGCAAAATATTTCACTTTTGGGCGTCATGAACATTATTTTGCCATCCAGTTTTTTAAACAAATTGAGTTCCATTTCAAAACATGTCCACATACATATATTTGTCCCTTTTGTACTCATTGAATAACATAGAAACCCCGACCGCACCATGGTGAAAACTGCGATTTTAGGCGTCGCATCTTGGTAAAGTCGAGTATGGCCGTACACTGTTCATGACGCATGGAACGTGTTAACAACGTGACATTCTTGGCTGCTATGGTGACACTGCCCCTGGCCATGACCGAGTGTCGACCAATGAACGGAAAACGTTGCGTGGGACGTTTAGTTGCACGATGAATGGGCGCTATTGGAAATACCGTGAGCCAAACAGCTGGTTTTTACAAGCTTTTATTTAACTTGCAATGTTTGTATGTATGTATGTTTGTTTGTTTAAGTCATCTCTAGCAACTGAATTTTGAAACATTTCCACCCAAACGATTTTGCTGAACTTTTGCATACACCTTTAGTTTTGATGACTATGCAATTTATGCAATACTTAATATTGTAATATTTTCAAAATGGCCGCCACCACAAGATGGCGGATGGTGTATATTTTGTCAACCCTGTCTATATCGGTATCAAATAAAAGAGCTTGAAGAATAGGAAACAAAGTCCAAGTTTTTTATTTCAACTGGGCTTTTGCAGGCACTTTCAAAACGACGTGATTTGTGTAAAAGCTTTTTTTTAATGTATTTTGACTATTAATTTATATAATATAAACGCTGACCCACCTATGCTGGCCTAGTGCGGGTTAGCGGACTACACACATCATCGAGAACTCTATGAGGCCCTCTCAGGTGTGCAGGTTTCCTCGCGATGTTTTTCCTTCACCGTTAACGCAAGTGATAATCAAATTGCGACCCGCACATAAATTCTCAAAATCAGAGGTGCGGGCCTGTTTCGAATTCAGACCCTCCTGCGTGGAAGGCAAGCGTTTAATCGCTAGACAATCACTGCTTGGACAGAAAATAAAAACATTATTAAATTCTGATTCTAACTGTAGTCTGCAAATTTATAATTATACACAAATCATTGACTTTAACCTCAAGCAAGTGTTTAGTGTATTTTAGAAGTTAGAACACAGATGTACCAACCGTCAAAACTATTCTTAATAGTGCTCGTAAAAGTTTTAATTGTACGAGATATTTGAGTTTCTATGCCATTGTAATAAGTGCCCCAAGAATTAGTAGGTATTTATGATTTGAGAATGAAGGGAAGGCTGATATTTCTGCTTGTCTGCGCCAAAATAGAAAGTAAATATGAGCACATTATGGTCTCTTAAGAAAGAGTGTTTACGATAAAGACGTATGGAGCTTATTAAGTATCTTCTGCACATGCGGCTTCGATGGTGACTCGCTGCTTCCAGTCTTCACAAGCTAATTTTAAGGACACTTCCCTTGTTTTCATATTTTTTTTTGTTTTTTTTTTTTTCATTATTTATTTATTTTATAGACATCTTATAGCTAACAGTTTTATAATTGGGTGGCTTGAGTGTTAAGTATGTGGGTACTTGTACGGTTTAACTTATAATGGTGCTTATTATAATCTTGGCTGTTCTTTTTTAATTTTATGTAAATTTTGGTCGAATTTTAGCCCCAGATATTATTGTAAATTTGTTGTTTGAAAAGAGTATCCATGGAGTTTCTTGCCGGTATCTTCTCCAGGACCAACCCACTTGGAACCGTGCGCCTAGAATCACGACGTTTTGAAAGTGCCTGCAAAGGCCCAGTTGATATACAAATCTTTGACTTTGACTTTTGACCATGAGTTATTTTAGATAAAATGCAGATTTTATATAAATCAGGATCATCATCATTTACCTAGCCTTTTCCCAACAACGTTGTGATCCCCTCCCAGTCTAACCAGATGCAGCTGAATATTGGTATTTTTGTATATTATTTAAATTTTATTGAAATCAGAATGTATAAAATCTTATAGGAATAGGAAAGTTTATAACAAGACAAAATTTATTTCACATATGATACATGATCTGTGGCCCAGTGCGAGTTCTCATCGACCTCAACCGTGGGTTATTGTTCTGAGACCGTTATAGGTAACGTCAAGCCAAAAATGTATGAAAACAGTGCGCGCGCGCATTTGAGTGAACTTGCATCGTTATTATATTTATTCACAAGGGCGCAAGCGCCAGCGCTCGCTAATGTTATATTTTGTATGAAAATTCAACGTGTGAACAAGTCCAGTATAAAAGCTGTCATATCAAATTTATTTTATTTATTTATTTTATTTTATTTGGGTGGCTTACAGCTAACACTACAAAAAATAACAGTTAATAAATATCGAAAAGCCATTTACAAGCCTCCACAATTAATCACAAAATTGTACACAAAAATAATGTTGAAATAAGTTGGTGTTGTTGTTATAAGTCGTAACAGGTATGGCTACTGAGCGTGAGGTCCTGCGTTCGATTGTCAGGTCGAACAAAGTTGGTAAAGCTGCACTGCAGTGGAGCGACGCGTCCGAATATTGTTTATATTATGAAATTGTATGAGATAGAACGCACTACGCCGCAGCGGAATTGCCTCGCGCAACACGATTTCCTAGTGATACGAGTCCCACTAGCAAAGGCCTTACTTTACCCTAAAATAAACACAGGCTGAAATAATAATAAAATAATATTGTCAAAATGTTTGCCCTGCAGTGGGTCAATAGACAGGCTGAAATAATAATATTGAAAGAAAATAATACTGTCAAATTGATTTCCCACTACAAAGCAAAGGCTTCCCTTTGCCCTGCAATAGAACAACACAGGCTGAAATAATAATAAAATAAAATAATACCGTCAAAATTTTGTCCCACTGCAGAGCAAAGGCTTCCCTTTGCCCTGCAAAATATTATTTCAACCTGTGTTGTTCCAACAACACAGGTTGAAATAATATTTTATTTATTATTGAACAACACGAACACTGTCAAAATGTTGTCCCGCTGCAGAGCAAAGGCGTCCCTTTGCCCTGCAGTGGGACAACATAGGCTGATATTATTATAATAAAAATAATATAAAAAATATATTGTCAGTTTGAAAGGTACCTAAGGTTAATTTGTAAACACATCCTTATTATTTACACCTAATGGTACAACGTCTTTGAGCTTGAAAATGCAGTATGGAGGTAGTAAGCTTGGCGCCAAGGGTCGAACAATCGCTAAGAATTTCCTAAACTATCGATGATCTAGAAAAGGAATTGGTACGATATTCTTGGTTTAAAGTAAAAGAAAATATTTTCGCGTTGACCTACCAACTTACAGCATGGCCCACAAAGAACAACTTCAATGTCACCCAAATCCTCTTGTCACCAAACTGTTGGATACAACCAATGATGTCAGAAGACTAAAAAGAGCTGACATTCTATTCAATTAATGAAGAAAGGCCTCTACTTCTGCTATAGCCATTGTTCTCAACAAATCCGCTTATAGTCCAGAGACTGATAGCAGAAAATAAAAAAAAAACTTTGACCTAGAAAAAACTTTGCCGGTGCAGTTTTGAATTGCATTCCGTATCTTCGTTTCCTATACTTAGGAGTAATAAGGACTTACCAATTCTGCGGGACGTCTGCGCTGGTGCTAGGGTTGCTGCTCTCCCATGGCGGCTTGGACTGTTTCTGGAAGCCTGCTCCTCCTCCAGCGAACATAAGGAACAGATAACACTCACTGAACAACAACCACTGCAGCACAAACCACTTGAGCACCAAACAACACAAACACACAGACCACTGATGAGCCGAACACAACAACTACTAAATTTCGCGTTTGTTTATCTCGTTTCGCGTATTTTTTTATCGCCAGAACGTTCGCTTCGCCGACGAGCGCTCTCTCTCAAACGTTATCTTGAAATATTTTCGGAGTACGTAAAGTATTCCCGGCTTCTCGGCGCGCGTCCTACCGACGTGTCTGCGACTGCTGGGTTTTATTTTTACACTGGACAGTTTTTTCTCACATTTGCTAAATTACAAGCTCCGTTTTATGAGTGGACAATTATCAATGCGTTTTATCATAAACACCGCGATGGTATGGAAAACTGTGGTATGGTTAAAAATAAACGTCTTTTATTATTATAGTTTTCGGCGTCATACGCCGCGCATTAGGTCAATGCCGGGACTAAATAACTATTATAATAAGTGTCGATTACGAAATTGAATTACGGATTTCGTTGCGAAAATTTTATGTCAATTTAGATGTGTAATAATAATATTATGTAATGATTTGAATGCGATCTAAATTCTATTAGCATTTGGGTTCGTACCGATCGTGTATAAGAATGTTGTTTACATTAATCAGGCATTCATTCCTTAGGTGCGGTAGAATTCAAAGTAAATAAATAAATGCCGGAAAGTATAATGTCGAACGTATGTCCCTGACATTCATTCGCGTATCTGGATGTTTTTACAGTACCTGCCCCAAATTGATAACTGGAATAACTATTTCAATGTTTTACCAGTAAGCGTTCGTTCACACTTGATACTTCTAGCAGCAGAATCAAGCGTAATCGCGTTCGATGGCTGCCTTTGACTTACAAAAAAGAAAGAAAGAAAGAAAAGAACATTTATTCGGCACCGACATATTGATAACATAAGAGAGAGAAGATAAAAAAAAAAAAAAAAAAAATTACACACATCAAAAGTTGACAATTATGAAATAAACCGTAAAAGTATATAACACACGTGGAAACGCCAGATTCTGCTGCTGAATGTATCGAGTGTGGATGGGCCCATAGCGTAACTAATTCTGCGGTGCCAAGGAAAAAGGGGTTAAGCCATAAAACCAATATTTTCACTACAGACTAAAAAAGAAAACACTTACTGTAGAAAAGTAGTAGTAAACTCAGTTTGTACTATACCACAGAATAAAAAAATACGACATCACTGACTTTATATTCTTATTACCGTAACACAAATCATATCGATGTTGTGCGGCCAATAATTATGCAAAAACACAATTTTCAAAATAAAATGCTTACCCCTTTTTCCATGACGTCACAGAATTTACCATCATTTTTACCGCTGACTTTCAATAATTGACGGCAAGGTTGGCGCAGTGGCTAAGCGATTAGCTTTCTACGCTACATGCCGCGAGTTCGATCCCCGCACGGTTCAAATATTTGTATGATATACGGAGGCGCTTGTCCATGGAGTTTCTTGCCGGTATCTTCTCCAGGATCAACCCACTTGGAACCGTACACCTAGAATCACGACGTTTCGAAAGTGCCTGCAAAGGCCCAGTTGAAATAAAAACCTTTGACTTTGACTTTGCTTGGTTGTCATTCCCATAGAAAAATTCTTCATTATTTCGGACTATATATGCGCGCCTTCTTGCTCTCATGCCCTCAACGCGACCCAGTAAAAATTTCGGAACTCTTTCGTGGTAAATCACAGAAAGTCACACTTTAATATTCAGCTCTTCAAGGATGAACTCAGCCATTGGATAACAATATAGAGAAAACTTTGTAGAAACATAAATTTGAAATAAAAGGTGAGCTCCCATCCTCCCCGGTGCTCTTGACCCGTCAACGGGGCAGATAGGAAAAATATTGTCATCTTCGCCCGTAGCCGCAGCGTCGGCGCTTAACGGGGAGGATGGTTAGGTTAGGTGCAGAAACCACCCGCTGGACAAAACCTGGCGGGGGGCCTCCGGGGTCGCGGGCCCACAGAGTGGGGACTCTGTGGCGCTCTCACCGAAGCAACCCCCGAGAACACGGCGCGCACTGGTCGGTCCTGCGCGCTGTGCACCGCACAGCGAGGGTACCGGGGGGACCTCTTTACAGTCTCCCCCGGGAAGTGTCTGGGAGGGGGAACTTTTTACAGTCTCCCTCCCCGAGAAGTACCCTAATAGGCGTGGCACCGAGGTGGGCTTCGGCGCGGTCTTTTAAGAGTACCCGAAGCCCACCTGTAGATGCCGAAGTGGACCACCGTGGCGAGTTCAGCCGGTAGGAGTCCGGCACACCCCTCCGCCCCCCCCCCAGGCGGAGGACAGCCCTAAGATGGGTTCTCACCGCGTTAAACAAAAAAAAAAAGTTTAGGTGCAGAAAGTTAAAATTTGTATATACTCGTATAATATGTGGTCGAATTTCAACCACTAGGCGACTACTAGTAAGTTAAAAGCTAGTATAGTGTAGTAGTGTGTGTAGTGTAGTATAGTGTTAGTAGCTAGGTAGTTTTTTTTAAAGTTTATTTTATTCTTATATTTTAAACAATACATAAACATGCGATTAAACCAATCCCGAGTGATATGCTGTTATTCATTCAAGAATTCCATTGTCTATTTCTGAAGGTCTTCATCAAATCTTCACCAAATTTAAATGGGACCACATAGACTATAGAGAAATCACTTCAAACAAAAAAAAAAGAATAAAAATCAGTCTGCAATTGCCGGAGTAGTCACGTAACAAACATACTTATAAAAAATAAATACGTTCAGTCGAATTAACAACCTCCTTTTTTTGAAGTCGGTTAAAATACAGCATGTGATACACAGATCACACATTTAGTAAGTTCAGACTGACACTTTTTCATTTAGGTCAAGTGTCTATTGGTGTCTATCTTAGATTAATCGAATTATTATCTCGTAGGAAAAGTTGCGGATAAAACTAGTATGAATCACAATTTTTTTTTTTGTAAAGTACCCACCTATATGCTCCTGCTGTTTTTTAATTAGCAATATCACTCGAACTCAACATTGCATGTTTATTTCTAAACGAGATGCTTGAATGAGGGAGATAGGAAAAGCGATTTTTCTATGAAGCTTCAAAAGGTTTATTTGTCCGCGTTTAAGTCTTTTACTTGAATGTAGAAATGGTAAAAGTTGAACTTGTGCAGGTCATCACATTTTAATATAATTGATGAGTTATATAACTACAGTAACTATTAGTTAAATGTAAAAATAACTAGATATTTTGCCTCTTATGTATGTATCTACATTTTTAACTTTAACCAAAAATAATATGGAAGGAATCCGGGAATCCAACATCAGCATATATTTTTTTTAAATTCCCTTTTTTACTTTGACTCTGTCTTTACTAACTTTAGTTTTAGTCTTTTATCCCGTTTTTCCCGATAGGTAAATAATGTTTCAGGTGAATTAGATTTTTTTATTTCTTATGTTATCCATATGGAAACAGTATTCGTTGCGCTCGTAATTTTTTATCAACGCCATCTAGGGGAATAACTAGAAATTAGCTGTGCAGATAAAGCGACCTGTGCCAGAATAAACGAGTAGTTTCAACTAGTACATAAATAACGGAAGTTTAGCTATTTAGCAAGTTTCGTAACGGAGCTTCGTGCCTAGAGGGCTAATTCACGTAATATTATGACGCTCCGATCATATTGCAGCGACGCTTGAACTTGACGCGAGCGTATCTCACTGAAGCTAAGAGAATACCCAATGTGTTATTTTAATCAAAATTTTACTGCAACCGCGTGGCAACTGCACTTCTTTAGTTACGTGAATTTGCCTACAGTAAGCTAATTTACGTAACTAAAGAAGTGCAGTTGCCGCGCAGTTGCAGTAAAATTTTGATCAAAACAACACATTTGGTATTCTCTTAGTTTCAGTGAGATACGCTCGCGTCAAGTTCGAGCGTCACTGCAATATGATCTGCGCGTCATAAAATTACGTGAATTAGCCCTCTAGTACTCAGATATCTTTGAATATAGGTATGTATTTACCAAGTGTTGGTACAATAAATTTGGTACCTACCTAATAGTGGCATTAAATAAATAAATGTAAACATAAATTATTATTATTCATTCAGATAACAAGGTGACACTGATTGAATTGCATAATACCCAGATAATGTGATTATCATAATTATTGTATATAAATTTAACGTAACTCAAGGGGGCTTTATTCGTGCACCCTGATAATGGCAGAAAGTACAAAACAGAATGTGCATACGTTTCTCATTTATGACGGTATTCCATTGCAAAGAAATGAACAGCCTGTAGTCGCCTTGGTTACTTGCCGCTTGCCGTAGCTGTCGCACGTAGCGCGTAGCCCGTAGCCGTAGCACGTAGCCCGTAGTCATTGCTTTTAAAGTACGATGCACGAAGCCGTAGCAGTAGACCGATCTTTGATGTAACTTTCACTCGGACGTTATATTACGCAATATTATTGTGTAAATATTTGTTATTAGAAAGAAAGCAAAACTTTCATTCTGGATTCGCACAGAACTCTTAACTTGAACCTAACTTGGAAAAATTATTCTTTGTTACGGTTCTGTTTTGTCTAGGTAGATAAAATTGTTGCTCTTTTCCACACCACCCAGGACGTAGAGCAATAAGTGCGTTTTTTATAGTGGGATCCTCAGTACGCCTATTCCACTATCAGTTATTTTCAAAAACCAAAATTTCACAGTACCATTTAGTTTGAATACTAAATGGTACCTACTGTAAAATTTTGGTTTAATAAAAATACGAATAATTTCTACTTTCAAATTCTTTTTAATATTTAAGTACTCATAAAAATCATCAAAATATGAAAATCAAAATATGACAATTTTCATCAAAAAATAAAAATAGTTGGCACCAAATACAGGGCTCCACGAGACAGGCTCGACCCAGTGTGGAGGCCACAGGACAAAAATTTCCATATCCAAATTAAATTGTAAATTAAGTACCTAGATTTATAAGGAAATGTAGAAATAACTTGTATTGTTTCTTTTGTAATAAATGATATAATTATTATCATCCAGTGGCAACTTTACATGATTGTGACCTACATCTGTTTATTCATTATAATCAGCATATTATAAAAAAAAAAAAAAACATTCCATTCTTGAAGAAATGTATCCATTTCGTCCCGCCATCTCTTTCGTTTTATACATATTTAGTTTTATTATATATTCAGAAAATAAATCGATTACAGACGATATTTATTTTCAAAAATCTTAAAAAATGCGGTTGGAAAATCTCATGTTGGATTTCAAAGAACAAAATCTTTTGGTCTCTGGCGGTCAGGTTACTAGATCAATTATTATTATTTCTGGAAGAGGCAGGGTTCTAAGCCCTCAGTCCCTGTGACCTGCGAAGTGAGTAGCGATCAGAGGGCCGAGCACGAATGTTTTGACGTATCGTAACATGACATTGACATGCAATGACATTTTATAAAAATGTCATTCCGTTTAATGAATGATATTTTTTTGGAAATACATGCAATATTTTTACGTTTTCACAAAACGAGTGTGTTTGTTGCATAAATGCGATAGATTCATCTTATTTTACATAAACTTAGAATATTTTCGCTTCCCGTATTTTATGATCAAAATTTGCTTAGGTACGTTTACGTTACCATCATCGATGTCTATAGATACGCTCTGTCATACAAAGGGAAGCTAAAAAAATGAGACGTATTTTTTGAAAACGTCATATTCTAAATTCAACAATGTTCGAATTATATTTAAATAGAACAGCGATACATGCACTAATGGAATAGCTACTGTTATTATATATTTTTTATTCAATACACAAATTAATAATTATGTTTGTAAACGGCATTTGACAGGTGATCAACGACTCCATTTTTCTGAAAATGGAGTACCTGACACGTCTCACTTTTTGAGTTCACTAAGCATATCTATATCTATTATAGACATCGATAGTTACCATACGTCAAAACATTCGTGCTCGGCCCACTGTAGTTAACATCCCTTTACCCTCTATTATGTTAATTATTGCAAGGCATCCACTGAGCTGAAAACAAAGGGCATCCAATACAAAAATTTTAGCAACTTTGATGTTCGAACATTCCCTTTGAGCCTTCCAGTTTTACATCAACAATAATTCCTTGGTCACTTTAAAAGGCGCATGCGCGCTTTTGTTATTTTATAAATCAATGGTGCCAGACAAGAGCTCCTTATTATAAGTACATATAATATTATTACCTTAAGGTCTGTTGTTAAATAGGTACTGCGTCTATATTTATTAATAACCTAATGGTCAAAAAAGAAAGTAAAATTCCCACTTCAAAAACTAACTAACTAAACTGCCACTGCCAAGCACCATGCACCTATGCATTGAAGAATTAAAGGCCCCGACTTCAGAAGCTGTTAAGTTTTTTAAGAAAATTATTTTATACTTTTTAGTTTTTTGAAGTCAGTTTTTACTTTATATTTAAAAGTTTATTTTCTTTTTCTATTTTGAGTGGCATAAACTATACATAAACATGCGATTACAGCAATCTCTAGTGATATGCTGTTATTCATTCAAGAGTTCCATTGTATATCTCTGAAGTTCTTCATCAGATCTTCACCAAATTTAAATGGGACCACACGGAAAGCATCAGCTTTCAAATAAAAAATAATCATCAAAATAGGTTCACCCAGTCGAAAGATCTGAGGTAACAAACATTAAAAAAAACGTACCCGTCGAATTGAGAACCTCCTCCTTTTTTTGAAGTCGGTTAAAAACCCCCACTCCCAACTAGAAAAAGAGCTGTTACTTTTGAACTGCTGAACAGATTTTCATGAAACATAGCTGAGAACCATCCCGATTAAACTAGCTTTCAATTAAATAACTGTATTGAAATCGGTCCATCCGTTTCGGAGCTGCGATGCCACAGACCGACACACAGATACACAGACACACAGATGCACACTACAAACATAAAACACCCCTCGTTTTCGTCGGGGGTTAAAAAGTATACCATTTCATGTATAAGTCGACTTTTTTGCTATTAGAATTGTCAGTAGGTACTTTACTACATGTACTTACACTAGTTGTTCTTATAAATGCAATGTTTATAGAGATTAATATATCAATTAAGTACCTACAGTCTCAAATGAAAGGGAAATTAAATTAAATTGTAAACAATTTCACAGCTTCGCATTTTGAAAACTGACACTCCACTGGTAATGCCATCTACTAATATTTAGTGTCACTATTAAAGGGAAGGGTAGAGAGAAGTACTTGTGTTTGTCGAAAGATGGCACTAGCAGTTCCAAAATAACTTTTATTAGGTTTATAGTAGACGGAAAAAATAACAAAGTTGGATTTGTCCCTTAGATAATTTGACGTAAACGGGTTCTCTATCTGAGATTTGTTTAGTCAACCTTTTCATTTCATCGAGTAATTTATTATGATTATGTACTTATGGCTAGTTTATGGGCAAACACAAAAACCTAGAGTCAATAGAAACCATAAAGTTTTTATTATTATTACTATTATTACTATAGAAACCAAACATGGGTAGAATCTGCCCAACGAAAGCGGTCCCAGAAAAATGGACGCAATTTAAAAAATCTGAAACTGTCCCCACTGATTATACACTTCATAAATGAATTATGAATTCATTCAATATATAATATTCATTCTTGAATATTAAATTGTATCCTCCGATATGCAGTATATATTCAGTAAGAACAAATACATTTTTTTTTAAATTGTCGCCTTTTTTCTTCGACATCTTTTGCTGGCCAGATTCTGTCTCAAATTGTCACTTAAGTCAGAATTTTAAAAACCTATTGAGAACCATGGTCATTTTAATGCTTCATAACTCTTATTACTTTTCATAAAAAATATCACTTCTTTTAAAGTCGTGGTCTCATTTGAAACGTGACTTGCGGCATTACCTAGGTATGCTATTTCGCTTGAGCCAAACGCTAACTTTAGCTAGATCAGCAGCTGAGAACGCAGCAAGGCTCAAGCATGCGAAGTGCCAGATCAGTCAATATACGACTTCGTTCCGTTTGCCACCAAAACAGCTGACCCCTCGGGTCAGTAGCCTAATCCTTTATTAAAGATTTAGGCTGACGTTTAAGGGGGAAATAGCCACTATCTTTATGGCATCAACATCGTAATCGCGCAAAAAATATCATCTAAGCCATAATAAAATTTCAATGCCTTCTCGACCCAAACGTGTGTGACATCGATTATTTTTTCGCGATTACGATGTTGGTCCCATAGACAAAGTTGTTCAGTTTGATAGTCTGATCCACACCCTTAAATTAATATGACCATGCATTTCTGATACGTGTTGTGTAGGTAGATTTTTTCACCTGCAACGTGTAAATGCCATGATAAAAATGTGTACTTGTTACGGCTTTATAATGAATGTAGATATAATTTCATGAATTGTGGATTTCCTATAAAATCGAAGGCATATAAAATTAAATAAACAAAAGACATTTCATTTGTTTTATTCATTTTCAAATACAATAACATCTATACAATGGTATTCTACGACTAAATGTTTTCATTATTATTGACACATGCATTAAAATAAAAATATATTATATCGGAAAGAA
Organism: Allophyes oxyacanthae; assembly: GCA_932294325.1. NCBI lineage: Eukaryota > Metazoa > Arthropoda > Insecta > Lepidoptera > Noctuidae > Allophyes > Allophyes oxyacanthae. The sequence goes on from OW028609.1 coordinate 1,624,575, forward strand.
AACTTGAAATAAACAATTTAATTTTGTAATTAAATAACATAATTATAATTATAATCTATTGACTGGAATCTCTTTGCAAATCAAAATATAGGTAGGTAAAATCTTAGATTAACTAAATTACTATAAAAATATTTAACTAAAATTACAACACTAGTATTTAGCTGACATATTTAAATTGATTAATTATACGCGATACTTTATTTATTTTCTCACTCAACAGGGCATCTCATGCTGGTGAGCACATTGATTAAGCTAAGCCCGGTTACAAATTGGGCTAAGTTTATTTATTAATAAATTAGGAATCAGTTTTATTGATTTCAGGTAAAAGTCATAAGAAATATTAACTGACAAGAAATAATTTTATTAATAATTTAATTTATAAACGGCTTTGTGAATAAAAACCTAGCATGATGACACCCGTTATCAAATCAGTTCAAACCGCAAACAGGCAGAGAGAATCTAAACACCAAAAAACAAAAATTACTACCTAATAAAATAAATTGTAATACTTTTATAGAAACAATAAATTATTTTAATAATTTAAATCTAAACTAGACCTAAACTATTACGATTGCACTTTTTAAAATAATCTAATATTATATACACACCTATTAATTCACAGTTGAATTTATTAATATAAAGGGTAACATTAATTGTATCTGTCAAATGTGAACAGATTTCAGAAATGTAAAAAAATAAGTTTTTGAATTAGGTACCTTGGTTTAATATTAATATTACCAAATCAACTTGCATTTGGAGTACATTATGTGAGAGATATACACTAAACTAAAATTTAATTTTTGAAATATCGAGACCTTTTTGGCTGAATTTTATATAGGTAAAACCCGAGAATAATTAAATAAGTTCAAATATACTGATTTGAATAACTTAATTATTTGTGATCTTGGAATTATTTAATTCAAAAATATTGAATAAATATCAATCAATCCACTGTATGCAAATAATTTAGTGGATATCTTTTTGCAATTTAAGATTTATTTTAATTTAATTCCTTAATTTAAAGTAAATTATTTAAACATAGAAATACAAAGTATTGCTTTTTTATAATACTGATGATAAGAATATATACAAAAAAGTTATTAACAATGTATTCTCATTTTTTCATGCTTAATAATGGCACAAAATGTTTGAGCTTATTTTTTTTTTCAAAACGAGCTTTTTTTACTTTAAAAATTATTTTGGGAATCATTGAGATGGTTTCGCTTATAAGTAAAATTTATTTTACATGTTATTAATACTGAGTATATTATCACCAATCGTTAACTATACGTGGCGAAGGTGCTTTTTTTTTTGAGTAGCGAATACTTTTCAGAGCTAATTTTGCAATAACTTCATAAAAAAAATAGAATATATGGGACAACTTATGTAGATACAATATTCAAATATATATAAGAACATTTGCTGCATTGAGTAATTTAGTAGAAAGTATATTTTTTTTTTTCTTTTTTTTTCAGGTTACCTACTTCAGGTCAAAAATTAAAAAAGAACATGATTGTCCGAATTTAACAGGTACGTACCTACCAAAAGTATCCGTTATTGCAAAACACTGATCAGTTTTTAAGCGAGAAGTATTCGATAATTTTCCCAATAATTTTCATACGACCAATATTTTTTTTTGTTATCCTAAATAAATAATTCTACTTAATTTTAATGAGTATCTATTATTTACATCATTCTTTGATAAAAGACTAGTGTAGCGGTCCACCTGACTCTTGTCATGAAAAATATATTTATCTAACTTAGAGGGAAACATTAAAAATATATTACGCAATCTGACTTTTTCAAAGGAATGTTAAAAACAAATCGATTCATTATTTAAAACCATTTCGATAGATATAGGTAACATTTAATAAATAGTAATAAATAGTTTAAAAAATGATAAAGTTTCCTTATAACGTTCATAAATATTCATTTAAAAATACAAATTATTCTTGATAGTACGTATACAAATGTAGACACTTTAAGAGCTTGCGCTCATAGTAAAGATTGTAGTTACAGTTAGTCAATCCAGTCTTTAGTATAACAAGTCCGTCAAAAATACGTCTTTTCTACCGATGCCGTAGACTTGAGATAGTCTCGCATTCAAGTCAATTTTAGCCTTAAATGTTCACCGACAATACAGGATATTTTTTTATATAGTGCGCAAAATTTGCAGTGATTCAGTGTCGCAGAAATAAAATTCTCTCCAAAACAAAATAAAAATTTGATTTTGTATGGCTTGCGCTAGTTATTTATCCGTGTCCCCCATACTAATTCGAATTTTCGTTTTGTTTTAAAGTGTATCCTAATACCTGCGGTTGCATTTAGGAATAGAGACTGAATCAATCAACAAATTATGCGCACTACATAAAAAATATTCTCTATAACAAATGCTTAAAATGAAATCAACCAAAAATTCATGTTTAAACGGCTGACTTTGCTCTAATCGTCTGTTATGTTGTCCGTAAGCTTGACTTTCATTGCTTTCTTAATACTCCAACTAACTACATACTTGATTATACTCGGCGCAGACTCTTAAAGGATAACAACAAAATATCTGTTAAAATAAAACAAAATTATAAAATTGATTAGTCGTAATTTATGACTGGTCATGCGTAGTGCGGGTAAGAGCCGAGGTGTGACGTCACGTGGGGTGGGGCCATAGAGTGCGGCGAGTAGAGATTGCTCCCGCCACCGCCCCAGTTACCCCATGACGCCGACGGGAATATCGAAGCTGAAACAAAAGTTTTCTTACCTCAGTTATTAAGTGCTGGAGGTGACATATAAGCGCGTATCGGGCTTTGAAAGAACAATCATAGAGTTGAAGAGTACAGTCAGGCGCAGCGCTGACGTTGGGTATTTTTGTCCACCATCGCCGGGCACTAGTGGTGTACTGACTGGCGGACAATTTGTCCGCTGTGTGCATTGTTGCATGGGATTCCTTATGCTATACAGGGCAATTAAAAAAATATTGAAAACCTCTAAACACTAACTTTGTATTATGATCCTGAACAACGTTTGTTCTACGACTTTTCATAATTCGAAACATTTCTTTTGCGTACAAAATTATGAAAATACGCTGTAGTTTACATTATTCTAACGGACACAGTAAAAAAATGGAATAAAATGTAATAGTCGATCCTTTGGTCATTTTGTGGCATTTTACTTAAATTTTACACACGAAAATCACTTTTTTTTTGGCTAACCTGTTAAGTTTTGATCAAGGTCGTAAAACAAACGTTCTTCAGGATCATAATACGAAGTAAGTACTACAAAGTTTTTAGTATTTTCTCAATTACCCTGTAAATTGTCGCGGCAAAAAGTCCGCTAGATAAATAATCCATCGCTTGCTCAGGGCCTCAGCGCCAGACACAACAAGAACAGCATAACAGGTCATAACATGGTACCTAAGATTACAAACAAACCGTATTCCGTTGAAATAGATTTTTTGTCAATTCATAATAATTATAATCTCAGTTCGGTCTTCTTTCAGTCAAAGTGTAAATTAATTATGAGAATTGAGCTTCTGAATAAAAAAATCATGGTATTGCAAGAGCTTTCAAAATGTAATATAAAGTCTAACAGTAATATTTAAAAGTTCCAATAGTACATTACCAAGTTTAAATAGTACGTTCCATTAAGTCAAGTGTGCTCGGTCCGTGCCAATGACAACCCGTTTCGAGCGGCGTGCAAATATTTGTGCACGCAAGTGTACCGAGGCATTAGCAGAGAAATGCAGATTACCAGCACAACAGTAAACACTGTCGTGCACACGTCTGAAGGGCGTCTGATATTAAATACTCGTGAGTTGAACATATGAATTTAATTTTAATACTTTTTCGTGATAATTAATTGGGGTGATGTCAATACGGATTTATGGATGTATGATTTGTTATTTTAAGCGTATTATTTAAAATTAAAATTTACGTGTTTTTTAAAGTTATGTAATTAAATATAGGATGTTGAATTTTTAGTGGTCTTACAACGCCATGATGAGCTAAACTAAAGAAAAAATTATCTCAATAACTCTGTCAAAAAAATGTAGTGAATAAAAAAAATAAATGAATTTTTATTTGTTTACCCACCGTTCACTATTATTAGGTACACATGGCTACATATCAGACTACATGTTTCCAAGCTGACCTCGCATTGTATCGGCTTCCCGTACAATGAGAAGTCAGCTTATACTGAAAATTTATAGCTTGATTTGTAGCCGTTCGTACGACTAAAATACTACCTAAGCCCATTTAAAAAAATCATAATTTTTCAATCGGCTTCACAGAATAATCGTTTTTACACTGCTTGATCAAAGCCATAGTAAAATAAGAACAGTAAAACGTCTGGAGCCTTGTCCTTGAAATACGCTGCACATGGCTGCACCGAGCCACTGTTACAACTCATCACACCAACTTAACTGACAGATAGTGAGCACATCACAGCAAAAAAATTGGTATTTTTTTGAATTTATTAATTAGCTATTTTTGGTTTAAAGATTTAAGACTCAAGCCAGTTCCCAAAATTCATTGTAACACAATATTATACTTAGGTCAATGAGTTGGCGTTGAATTATTTTAAAAAGTTTAAGTAGATACTTTACCAACTTTACCGCTTGCCGGTCGCGCCATCTCACTTCTTTATTCTTAGTTCTATATATATCCTAGTTACTTAATCCCAAACAAAATTGGAAAAAAGAAGATAAAAGAAGCAGAATTTTGAAACCTTTTCATAGCACACACAATATTTAATATGCACAAACATTAGGGACAACAAAAATTCCAAAACATACCAAATACAAAATAAAGTATAACAGCCAGAACTAACGACGCCTGAGATTACCTTAAGATGTGGTTGCGTTCGTACACACGCGTTTGTGGAGTGCAATATCGATGCGCTAGTATGGAGTCGTTCTACTGTTCTCTTTTACTATGTCAAAGCAGAGCACTTTTTAGTGATGTAACACAGGGGCGTATTTACCATAGGGCCAAGGGGGCCATGGCCCGGGGCGGCAGGCTGCTAGGGGCGGCGAAGCCGCCCCTCGCGGCCTTCTCTGGGCGCCTTTTATTGTCAAGCTTACAGCTTTATTGTTAAGGTTGCTTTTTTATATTTTAATTGACATTGAAATTAAAAACAAATGAACGCTTCGAACCTAACCAATTGTTTACAATACCAATTACAAGTACCTAAATATCATTTGCGTTCAAGAACTATTTGTTATACATTTATTTTAGTTAGGTACGGCGTAACCGTAACTAAAATAATTAATAAATGTTACGCGGCAATGTCTATAGCATGACTTTTGTCTTATTTACGCCATCTATCGTGGTACACTCTATATTACTTACTCAAACTTTCGAGGCGCGGGGCACACAAACAGCGCAGCGCAAGCGCGAGGCGGCGCGGCGCAGGCGGGGCGCGGCGCAGGCGGCGCGCAGTGGGATGAAAATGAAGCTCCATAGACTTTTTTGGAAAAAATATGTACTAGCTATTCCTTTACTGAATAGGAACATTTTATGTACTAGTACTTTTTTCATAAAGCCATTATTTTGTGAGTTATTAGCGATTTTATAATTTTTTGTATGGAGCACATGTTTTTTATTCATAATTCTTAAACTTTCTTAAGAAATATCTTCCTGTTTCATAAGATCCGTCATATAAGCTATCTTATCACCAAAGCCTGATTCTCGGAAACTCTCGGAACATTGTCATATTCAACTTTGAAGATAAAAAAATATTTTATATGCATGTTCTTCATTTAAAATAGATACTAATTGCAACGATAAGTCCTTTCTTCCACAGTTCCTAACGAGGTGAAGAAGTAAGCGTGTTTTTATATATTGGTGGCCCCAGGAAAACGAATCCAATTAGAAAATTACAACAAATGTTGAAATTAAATCAGTTAAAGCGATGTACGAGTATGTAGTGTTTAGCTAGAGTCACTTTCTGAACCGTGAACTAGACCCATATCCACAAAAGCGAAGTTTTCTTTCTCTGTATCGACCTTGTCATCAAAATGATCATAAATTTTTAATTAGCTTTGTGCAGCTTTTTATAAAACTTTGTATTTCCTTTGATTTGAACACCTAATCCCTATGTATTGGTAAAAGGACCTAAGCTTCATAGGAAACACAAAGTTTTGTCATAAGCTGCACAAAGCTTATTAAAAATTAATGATCATTTTGATGCCGAGAGCAATACAGAGAAAGAACTAGTCCACGGTTCAGAAAATGACTCTGGCTAAACACTACACTTAACATCCCTTTACAATAATAAACTTTCAATATTTGGTGTAATGTTCTAATTGGATTAGCCTTCCGGAACACCAATATAAAAAAACGTGATTACTTCTTCACCTCTCGTTAGGTAATGTGGAAGAAAAGACTTAAAATTTCACTAAGTATCTATTTTAAATGCTAATAATAATATATTTTTACATGCGTATAAAATATTTTTTATCTTTAAAGTTGAATAATATGACAATATTCCGAGGGTTTCTGAGAATTAGGCTTTGATGATAATATAGCTTATATGACGAATGTTATGAAACAGGAAGCTATTTCTTAAGAAAGTGAATTAGGAATAAAAAAATAACTTCTGCTCCGTACAAAAAATAAAGAAATCGCAAATAACTCACAAAATAATGGCTTTATGACAAAAAGTATTATAAAATGTCCGTTTTCACTAAAGGAATATGTTGGTATATTTTTTTTTTCCAAAATAACGTACATCATTTTCAAGGCGTCTATGGAGCTTCATTTTCAGCCCACTGTGCGGCGGGGGTGTGGAAAGTCGTGTTTCGTTTCAAATTAGCGCATCAAATATAACGCAAGATGTTTTAATTTGTCTCGGTGAAAACTTTTTGTCAACCAATTTGCGCGCTGGATAAAATGGAAATATTTTCCTAGTGAATAAATGGTTCATTTTGGGAAAAAAATCCATTCATCATTTCACACCACATATTTACCTATTACAGGTTTTTTTTTTCTGAAATGAAATATTTTATCGTCACTTAATGGGGCGGCAAAGCTAACTGGCCCGGGGCGCCAAATCCTTAAATACGCCTCTGATGTAACAAACGGTGTGTAACTACACACTGTTTTGTCACATAAAGTTTCACTAATGCTAGCATGTATATTATGGCCATATAATAATATATGTTACTATGATAGACATTATTTTAATCACTAGATTTATTAAGGCAAAATTTGAAGCTTAGCTATGAAAAAAACATAATTTGTCAAATAGTTGAAAAAATCGCTATGGCACCTCGCTTGGAAATGTTAATATTACCTGTGGATGTTGGCATAGCCGCGTGTGGGGCCATGAAAGACGAGAGCTTAGCTGAGTGGTGGTAAGAGCTCATGAACAGATCACTCTGGTACTTATATGCTGGGTCACTCGCCGCCGGCTGCGTGGCCGCAGCCAAGCCTTGGAAATCGAATTTGTAGGCGTACCTCTTGCCATGAACCTTTGTCATTATGTTTTTGTCGTAGTAATATCTGTGTAAATCGAAAAATCATTATCAAATATGTGTCAATCGGAAAAATCAACTTCAATCTTCCAATCAAAGTTGTTGGGCGCACCACGGAGCACAAAATGATGGTCAATGTGGACCATTTTGTACCCCACGATTTTACAAAACATTTTACGAAAAAAAGTAATAACATTTAAATCGCATTGCAACAAAAAGTCGCGTTAGAATAAAAGGGTACCCGACAAATCGCAACGGCTCGCTATGCTACCGATGTGGTTACCTCAGAGCGCGGCTGAGTTTGTCATAATTCATGTTGGGCTTGGACTTGCGTTCCCCCCACCGGCGCGCCACTTCATCTGGGTCAGTTAGCTTGAACTCCCCGTTGGTCCCCTCCCAGGTGATGCAGCCCGCGTTGCTAGAGTCGCTGAGCAGCTCCAGTAGGAACTGCCACAGCTGAATCTGCCCTGAACCTGAAAATCGTGAAGTTAAATAGATTATTTAGAGAATGAGGCAAGCAACTTTAAAGTTACGTGGTATACGTGTCTCACCGAACATTAAATAGTAATTATAATTATTAGTCATAATTACACTAGAGGCACCATGAGATGGCACTAATTGTGATAGGATACAATAAACGATAGTTTTGTGTTGTTGTTAAATTCTTACTTGCATCTAATTTAAAATGAGAAATTATGCTCCAAAACCAATAATAAAAGCTGTGAAAAGAGCTTAAATTGAAGATTTATTCAAAAATTTATATCTTTTTTACTAAATAACTTTATTGTAAATTACGTAAAACAGAACGTTATTTCAAACACCAGCATCGAGTTTGACGTCACTCCTTCGTGTTTCCATGGTAACCATACTCATTCGCTATAGAAGAGCGATGCAATGACGTCATGTCACGTGATTCTGTGTTTTGGCGCGAACATTTGAATGTCATATTTTTATTTGTGATAATTTAATTATTCGTGTTTTTTTGTTATTTTTACTTTTATTTAAGCCGTTACGATAAACTAAAACATAAAAATATATGCAGATTTCCTAATATACTTTCAGCGGTACGTCATTATAACGACGCCTCCTATGATGTACGACGGCATTTGTAGCCGCCAATATTTACGAAATTCATGAGCTCGCTAGCTCCATACTTTTAGCAGCAGAATTGCACCTTTTTTGGCTGCCTTTAGCTTAGAAAAAGTGAATAACGAATGCGAAAAAGCATGATTCTGCAGCTGCAGGAAGTACCTAACTAGCGTGCTATGGCCCTAAGTGCTACCATACGGTGCCGATACTGTTACGGTTTAAGATATTTATTTCCCAATAAGAATACAATTCACTTAACTTGAGAAATACATGGTATACTTATGACTAAAATTTTACAATATCCGCCACCTAGTGCATAATAAAACACGGACAGTATAACAAAAAATTTCTAAAACTAAAATAATGTGGGTAATCATAAAAATCTGCGGACCTATTACGTATCAGTTGCTTTTAGTGCTGATAGCAAGTGAATAACATAATGACAATTTGCTGATTCTGGTAATCAATCGCTAGTATTATTTATGTAATTATATAAAAAAGAAAAGTGAGTAAATGAATATTAGGTTAAAACAAAGTGAAATCTTTCAAGATATAGTGCTTCAGTGTTTTTTTGTATAAGCTGTGGGTCTGAATTTCTTTGATATCGTTTGGTAGTTTGTTATATAAATTTGCTCCTTCATATTGTATACTTCTCTTGCCATAATTTGTTCGCGGTTGTCTTAAACAAATGTTGTTCATTCGTCTAGTAATTCTTTTTTGTATCTGACTTTTTTTTATAAATGATAATTTGGAGTGGATTTCTTTATTTAAGATCTTTCGAACCAACAAGCATGTACTGTATCTATATAATTGTGCTAGGGTCATTAATTTCGTTTCTTTGTAGACTTTCTCTGTTGAGCTTAAATAGTTATAATGGAATAGTAGTTTGATGATTTTCGTATAGGTATCCAATTCCATAGATTAAAAATCTTAAGTTTTTTTTAACGTCTATCTTACTTTACATTAAAATAACAAAAAAGGCATTACAATGAAATCGGCGCGTCCCACACTGGCGGGTAGTTGGGGCTAATGGGCAGGGTGGGAGACGCGATATTGGGCGGTGTGTTACACCCGCGCACGAGCGACGACGAGTGCACTCGTGTGGAACCGGCCTTGTAAGGGCAGCAGAAATGATTTAGATACGGTTATTTTGGTGGGAAGGCGACGGGCTAGGGGAGCTTTAACGACATGGAGCCTCTTTGCGGGATCGCTGGAAATGTTATGTGATTATCTTGGTTCGTCGACCATGTCATTCTTGTTTCTTTAATAACCAGGCTTAATAATTTAAATCAGATATAACCTAAATCGGAATGGACCAGCCAGCTAACGACTCAGCTACGCCTGTATTTTTTTAAATTCTTTTTATAGTTTATTTGTCTCACTGATGGGCAATCACAAAGAAACCTAAGATACAAAACGTATTTATATTGCAAAGCTTTTTCATTCAAATCTTAACTCACATGGCTTCTTTAGGTCTTTTCACCCGACTGCCCCAGAAAGAGGGTAATGTTTTTTATATTAAAATTGTACCTACCTATAGTCTTATTTTATTATAGTTTAATAATAAACTTCAGCTCTAAAGACACTAAATTAAAATCACTTCCTATCTTACAAATAATTTATATTACATCTAAATATTTTCTCATCCCCAACGCCCATTTGTTCTGCGGACCGTACACTAAGGGTGGGAGCACACGAGCGTGCCTTCACGTGATTTATACGCGGATCGAGTCTTACGTCACAACGTTTGTGTCGGCGCATCTCGCCTCGCTTGATCCATTGTTGGGTGTATGGCTCATCGATTTTATGACTCGCAATTAATGCGTCGATCGGCAAAGTATTGTGCTCCCTGCCTTAGAATAGACTGATGTGGGAAGTAGCTTCGTGTTTGGTAACATACGCTATCATTATTCATTAATCAGATTTATACGTTGCAAGTGTAATTGTGCGGGAAACAGAAATTTATATTTTATTTTAAGAATTCTAAAGGCCGTTTGATATTTTAGGGCCGGCCGTTTACTCATACAAAAAAATTCTGATAAACCGATGATATTTTTGTTATAATCGTCTGTTATATTATCGGTGAACTTGGGCCTTAAACAAAGTGTGCAGTTATTTTTAATTTTGCTTACTGCTGAAGTAGCTTTCTGGCCTTCTGGTTCTTTCTGGCATGTTCCACCATCACCTACCTTCATTTAAGTCCACCATGATGGATTTAGAAAAAAGTCTGAGCTTATACGAGTAGCTATCCCTCACAAAAAAGCAAACATTACCAATCAATGTTCCACATAGATCTCAATAACCTAGGGTTGCCACAATCGCGTGCACAGGTAAGGTGCGGCAATAATTACGAGTCAGGGTTGGCACGTGGCGCTAATTGTTTTTCGTTCGACGGCGCGTGCGCTGGGCTAAGATTTACTGTCAGTAAATTATACGGTTTGATTTAAAGGTGCGACGGCGCAGGGTACATGTTTTCATTACCTTTGTTGCCTTGTCTTTTTTTTTTTTTCTGTGTGTAATAATCCTTCTTACTGTGTGCCCACCAGAATGTTACAAATATCGGTGAACGTTGAAACAAGTTTTTTAAACCCGCTCATAAATGACAAAATTCGGTGAACTTTTATAAAATTTAAATTCTAGCTTCATGTTCACGGACTTTTGTTGAATTGATGTGTTCAGAGGGCCGAGCACGAATGTTTTGACGTATGGTAAAGTAAACGTAAGCTAATTTTGATTATTAAATACGATGAATCTATCGCATTTTCTTATCAATTTTATGCAACAAACACACTTGTTTCATGAAAATGTAAAAATATGTAAATGCATGTATTTCCAAAAAAATATCATAGATTAAACGTGTATTTTTGGTTCTAAATTTGGTTACGTTAACGTTACGATACGTCAAAACATTCGTGCTCGGCCCACTGGTTATAATGTTCCATATCTTACAAGTTTTAAGGGTTGTACTAAAGTCCGCGCGGAACTAGTTGGCCGCGCCTTAGGTGGGGACGGGGGTGAGGGCGGCGGGTTGCCTAGTGTTGACGTCGCTGAACTAAGTAATGACAGCAGGCCCACCCCTCTGTCCCACCGCTCACATACCTAAGGCGCGGCCAACTAGTTCCGCGCGGACTGTAATCACACGGTGTCACCGATATTTGTAACAATTATAGTCACTTTATTATTTAGCCGGAGCTGATCAGCATCTGCTACTTTTGACCTATTAAGGTGCAATCGATTTGTGGAACATTGTACAAATTGTACATGTTCAAAGATTTTTGTCGCTAACTATACTGAGCACATTCACAAAACAACAAACAACAAAACCAGTTTCTATTATTTAACCGTATCTTAATTTATACCTACATAGTAAATCCTATCGACTACCGGACAGACAAATTAACAAAACTATTTCTTAATCCAGAACATATTCCTGAGAAAACTCCGCCCTTACCCCAGTCAATTTAACTGTCATTAACAATGATAACTAACAGTATAAAGTCACCCTAGACAAATAAATTCACTTCGATATCGCCGTAATAACGTGCGATTTACATAAATCTAAGTGTTGCGAGTGGCCCCCTGCTGCAGTTAGCAGGTTAACATTCTGACTTTTTAAGGGTTGATCATATAGATAGTATTAAGTGCGGGTACTGACGTGGCATGGAAATATAATTTTTTCTTGCGAAAAATTCTAAATATTAATATTATTTGTGATCGCTGGGATGTAGAAGATATGGATAAAAATATAGTAGCTACCTATAGAATAGAATAGAATGTATATTTCTTTCATGTAAAGTAGATTCAGATGTAGTATACGTGTGTTAATGAATTGTGAAATTCTTGTAGATCCTAATAAACAGTCTCAACATTCCTTCTTTCCTTGAACTTTGTTTTTATTTTCTTTCCCATTATTAAAGGAAAGCAACAAAATACCGCACACGTTCGCAATGAACACGCCAATAACGTGTTATTTCGTGACGGTGTCGACGTCACGAAACAACACGGCGTTCATGGCGTTATCAGTACCATCGCGTGTGACATTTATGGCTATAAGAATTGTATTGACAATATCTGGTGCGCCAGTATACAAAATACAGGGTGGGAGTTTGAGACAGGACTTATGGGCATCTACCTTAACCCGTTGAAACTACAAGAAAGACCGTCCATGTTTCATTAAGATAATTAAATCTGACTTTTTTAGATTTTGAAAAAAATCCTCTTGTCTAGGGGCAATATTAGCAGTTTCGCGCGTTGGCTGCTGTTTTTGTCCACCTGTACAATGATGGTTCTCTTTATGAGAATATGGCTAGGCTTAACTCTGACGGTTGATGTCTAAAGTTGAGGCAGTTGCGCGATGTGGGGGGAGGTGTGACGCACGCCTACTATTGGCTAAGCTAAGCTTTATGGTGCGTATCATGAGCCTGTGACTGATATCTCGCATCACACCAGGCACCGAGCAATTACACATCTGCAGTTACAGTTGGGTTTTTCTTAGTTGTCTTATATTGTAAACAATATTGTAGTGTATTTTTACATACAAAGTCCTACCTTTATACTCGTAGTCCCGATCTCTTTAAGGAATTATGGTACGCATCATTATAAACAACTTTTACTATGGAACCAACCCTGAAGTCGCGAAAAATTGCTGTTGTTCCATACAAATAATTATTCAATATTAGCAGCAGATTTATTTTTTATTTTGTTGACCAACTATGAATATGCAACAACACACGAATACAATATAATGACGAGTACAATAACCTCTTAAAGGGATCGGAACTAGAAAGGTAGGACCTTGTATATAGGAGTAAAAAAAATCCAAAGAAGGTAAATTGTCTTTGTCTTGTCTTTGAATAAAATATTATAGTTTAAAAAAAACTATAGAACACGCTTTAGTCATCCAAGCTGAACGTGTATGCAAAATTTCAGCTCAATCGGAAACCGAGAAGTGGGTCTTTGACTTCCAAGATTTTCTTAATAGTTAGTTAGTTACAGGTGAAGCTAATAAAAGCGTGTTAAAAAACGTATTTCTCTTGTATCGAGGGTACAGTTTACAAACATACATGTCACATGCACACATACCGAGACCCGAAACAACTATCTGTAGATCATACAAAATATTTGTTCCGTGCGGGGATCGAACCCGCGGCACGTAGCGCAGTAAGCTAATAGCTTAGCCACTGCACCAATCGTGTCGTTGATTATACATAGTTCGGTAGTTACAGGTAAAGTTATTTTAAGCTATTTATTTTATATTTTTATTTTATAGACTACACTATTATAATGAACTAATTTCAATAATAAAAAATTATAAACTTTTTGCTACTGATATCGTAACAGAGTAGTGTAAAGATTTTGATATCTATAAAATCTAAAGTATAATAATAAAACATAAAATTTTATGTTTATTGTTTGATTGTTAGCAATAAACATCAAATTTTGGTGTTTGGTGGCAACAAAGATCTTGGTTGGTGTGGTAAAGACATTAAAATCTACAGACTGTTCTGTGACGTAAACAACAGACTTTTTATAAGTTTAATTTTTAAAAAATCCTACTGCAATTTGGGAAGCGAAATAAGTTGTTTAAAATTGCCTAATTAGTAAAAAAATAATATAAAATAAAAAGGGGAAATAGCTTCATCGAGAACTGTATAATTACTGTCTTATAAGAAGTCAAAACATCAAGCACGGACAATAAAAAAAACAATATAAAAGTCAATCATAAATATAAAAAAATATATCCCATGGTAACAAAATCGCTTCACGGTACCTGCACTCTACCTAACCCTAAATCGCAGTGATAAGTAACAGCTAATGCCCGTTTGACCCCAACGTATTGGGGGCCGTTATCGAGATCTCGCGTGATTTCCTTGCGAGAATCGGCCACCCCATTTTCTCACAGGTCACCTGCCCCTTTCACCTCTGGGAGCCAATGTTAATTTTGGTATGGTCCCAAATCACTTATTAGAGAAGTGTGACAACCCTACTTTGTAATTTTTGATTGATTATTATTGTAGTGTTATTGAACATTTTTTTTTTATATCAATCTTTATAAGGAACTATTGCTTGAGTAATTTGCTTATCGTGTAAAGGTTTTTGCTAGCTGGCATATAACAAAGAAATAGTTCTTGTAAACTTATTATTTTTTATCTCGACATAGTATAAATTATAGTCGCTTTCCACGTCTGTTTGTCTGTCTGTATATCCGCTAACTCCTCCTAAACCACGCAACGGATTTTGATGCGGTTTTCACCAGCATTTTGAGAATTGTGTATAACACTTTCATATTTTTAATGTAAGTGCGGTTACATTAAAAATATGAAAGTATTATACAAAATTCTATATGACGAAAACTGTCTTTTTCTTAAATTTTAATATTTTGTTTTTTTCATGTGGTAGACCGTAGTATTTTGTGTATTTTTGTTTTTCTTTCATTCCTTCTTTCTAAATGTTACTCTAAATGATAATTATGTAAACACGTCATTTGATTCAAAGATTGTGCGACATATTTTAAACCTTCAACCTGGGATAAAACTTGAAACTATGACAAATAGGTACTACAGTAAATATTACCAACCTGAGTTAGCTAGTCGACTGCTTGTAGGCCCAAACATTTGATATGGATCTGTAACAATTTTAAAACATTTGATTTATTAAATAATTTATAAATAAAATTATTTTACTAATTAATATAATTTCTTACAATGCTGCCAGGGGCTCGGCTCTCCTTTTAGGGAAAACGATAAATCTAATTAGTAAAGGGTTAAACGACAGGCGCACGCGACGATTTCATGACCAAGTTAACAGGACATCTGACTATACGGGCACAGCTACGGGGTAACCAATCAACCAAAAGGCCTAACCACCTTGGATAAGATGGTAATGTTGGCCAAAAAAACGTCTTTGAGATGTCATATGAGAATGACATTGTAAAGACCACGTGACCGACTTATTTCTATGTTTTTGTTTCTCTGTCTACGACGTTTCCCTTGGCATAAGAATTTTCATCTTGCAGGACAGTAAAGCCGGGCTTCCACAGCGAAAGGGTAATAAGCAAGTAATAGCTGCACGGAACGGACTCCAACTAGCTAAAATAGGTTTGAGCTTCCATTAAGAAAGAGTTTTGACCTTCCACTGTAAAAGAGAAATGAATAACGAGTTCGTTATTAACTATTTTATTACTCGTTCAGTCCTCTCCGCTAGACTCTTTGTTGGTGGAAGCACTTCAATGAAGTTTACCGTTGCGAGTTAAACAGACTCCGTATGGAGACCGCTCCACAGCCAATGGAAGCCCGGCTTAAGGCTCAGTATCCAACAAAGCGGAGAGGAACGGACATGTGTCACAACAACCAAATAGGATATCGTAATTTTGACATTTCCTCTCCGCTTAGCTTCAATAACAAAATCCTATTGGTTGTTACGACATATCTCCTCTCCGCTTTCGTGGATACCGTGCCTCAGGTAGCAGTACCAACATGTGATAAGACTGGCTTTGCGATCACTAAACCCACTTGTTTACCCCTGGCCTGGTCGCTATGAGAAATATACCTTGGATAGCAATAAGAAGCCTATGTCCAACAAACAACTGTAATAGACTGAGTAGATATATCCAAAATCTCCTTTATTCTAGCCATGTAAACATGGCGGCTAGATGACGGACATTTCGTCCGCCGTCTTCCAACGTCGCTGGGCACTAGGGTGTATTAATAATAAGTAAATTCATTTCAAGTATCAAGACTCATAGTGTTAGTTACAATTTACTTACAATCTATGTAAGTACCGTATTACTTAACTTAACTTAATACACAAAAGTTAGCAAAACCACTACCGCAAGGTCATAGGTCTAGCTGAAACATTGCAGCAGTAGTTCACAAACGCACAGTCCAGTTTGCTAGCTATCATAACCAGGATGCTGTTGGCGCTGGCCCGAACCCGACGGACTAAGGATGCGCATCGCTTCCAAATGACCGCATAGAAGCAGTCCACGTGAGCATCTGCGAACATCCCTGATGCGCTGCAGTAGCGGGGCAGACCCATCAGCACCATGAATGCGCTATTGTACTGGCCGTGCAGGGTGCTGTATATTCGAAGGGTGACAGTTTTAAAAGGGGAAGCCGTCCCAAAAATGCTGCTCTAAAAATAGCTGCAAGACATAAATCCATACCGTTTCTTGTAATCTATATTTAGTCATGTCTGGAAGAGCTCGACCTAACTGAATAACAAGCCATATTACGTTGGTCTATGCACTAACCAATTCCTAAAGGGAAGCCGATGGGAATCGGGTTGTATGGACTCTTCGCCACTGATATTTATATTGCTGTATGTATTGATTGGCGGACGTTTTGTCCGCCGTTTGCATTGTTGCATAGGATTTCATAAGCTTTATCATCGCAGCCTAAAGTCCGTCATCTACTCAGGTCCTAGAGCCAAACTGTTCAAAGTCAAAGTTAAAGATTTTTATTTCAACTGGGCCTTTGCAGGCACCTTCAAAAGCCAAGCTTAGCAGATATTTAGACCATGAAGAGCAAATCAGCACACGGTCAGATGACGATTTGCCCTTGAGCACCCGATGTGTTTGAATTCCTTCTCTTCCAGTTCATTGCGGATTTTGTAGAATCGCTAATAGTTCGCCATTGACTAAGCCTTACAGAGACAAGAGTGCCTCGGCGTGATGCTTGAGGCTTGCAAAGCGAAGCATATTTTATATACCTACAGGATAATTTTTGAAGGTAGTGCGCTTTGCATAGTGTGTCATCCGTTCCCAAATGCAACCGCAGTGGTCGCGGGACTTATCTCATTACCGTGACCCCGGAACGTAAAGGGCTATTGAAGGAACACCGTGGATTTTAGTCAGTACAAGTCTGACAGTCCCTCCCGCCCTGCCCGGGGTGGGAGGACTCATTAGATGATTTTACCATGATAAAAAAAAAAAAATGCAGCCGCAGTACTAAAATTCACTCCAAAACAAAACAAAATAAATATTTTTGGATAGCTTGCGCTAGTAAATTATGTGTACCTATCCTCCATACTAATATAAGTCGAATTTTCGTTTAGTTTTAAAGTGTATCCCAATACTGCGGTTGCATTTAGGAACAGAGACTGAATCACTCTACAAATTATACGCTTATCAATGCTAACCTTCACAATTTAACTGGCTCCTAAGGTTATCTACAATCAGTCGTTTGAGACGCGACAACCTTAACAGCAAATCACGTTGGCGATTGTCGCAATCGCGCTTCGCAGTAGATCACCTAGCATCGTCAAAGATAACCGTTGCCACGACGACAGAACCGCCAACAATGCCGACCGAAAAAACCCAGATACATTGCATAGATTGCATTACAAATAGGCATAATGAGCCGAGTGTGCAACTATCTCAATTTGCATAGATAGTCGGCCGTCGGCTAGTCGTCGACAGTGTGTCGGCGGCTTTACACGCTTTGAATAATTCGTGATGGATTTTTGTTAAGTTTTTTATTTCTTTTAAAGTTTAAAATTCTGTTTTATACCTATTTTCTTTAATTGGCTCAACTCATATAACCTAACCGTCAAAACCTCCGACTTCTACTAGAAAAAGAGCTGTAACTTTTGAACGGCTGAACAGAAATTCATGACACATAGCTAAGATGATACCCGATTAAACTAGCTTTCAATTTAAAAAAAGCATAGAAATCGGTTCACCCGTTTTGAAGCTACGATGCCACAGGGAGATACACATATCCACAGATAAACAGATACACACTACAAACTTATGACGCGTCTCTTTTTTATCAAGGGTTAAAAATTTCGTTAAATGCATTGGGTTCAAGTAGTGTAGGTTAACAGAGTTAAACAGGATACACGCAGCGATGGCAGACAAGCCTAACGGCCGCCTGTCTCATGTCTTTAGCGTCACACAAAAGAACAGCCCGAAATATTTTTCAAAAACAAAAGCGCAACGTCATAATTTATTGACATTTCCGTGCCTTTACATATTAGAAATTGCTCTTTTTGTTAAATGTAATCAACATCTATTTTTAACTTTATCGGAAAGCAGATACCGAAATGTAACTTTGCGATCTCAATACCAAAACCTATTACGCACAGGTGGATATAAGACTGCTTTGTTGAAAAAAACATTTTTGGTATGGCACCGGCTATTTTTAACCACATTCCATTCCATAAAAGGGGAACCAGTAACAACTTTCAAAAAGAAACTAACTGTGCTTCTATTAAATAAGTGTTACTATGCCGTATCGGATTTCCTAGCTGATAAATTTTAGTTGTGTAAGAATGTTTGTAGTTTGATGATGAACTACATCAATGTTTGCATGCCAAAATGGTAGAATGTACAAGGATTCTTTGACATTATTGTAACCACCTTATTGTAAATACCTACATTCTGAGCAAATAAATGAATATTCTATTCTATTCTATTCTAACGCACCAAGACTCCACGCGCAATATCATTCGTATCCGTACTATTCCACTTCTCCCTATTCTTAACCATAAAAAATCGCCCTCATAATTTTATACATACGAGCGTCAGCTATGCAAATTATAGCAATAATTCCAATGGCACATTGAAATTGAAACAATAGCGCCCCCTAACGACAGTTCTCGCCTTTGTTAATGCCATAATGAAGTGGCAATTGTAATGACACTCGAACTGGACGGACTATAAAGCAGGCGAACGTAACGAATCGACACCCTTGTACACTATTTAAAATATATTTATAATAAAGATTTCATTAGCTTTAGTTTAGTGGTTTGTGAGAAATGTGGACGCACAAATAAATCAGGTTTTTTTATAATATCTAGTGATCTTTCAGCTATAAGAATATAAGAGAGAGCGATAGAACTCTAAATAATCATGCAAAATGTGAAAAAATATATTATTTTGCTTGACGTGACTATAGCAATTGAGTTCAGAAGCCCAATTCTCTTTACACTTTAACTGAAAGTTGAACTGAAATTATATTATGAATTGACAAAAAATGGACTTGAATTCAATCTTCTTACAAACTCATTTCAATCCATAGAAATAATAAGTAGAAAATAGTAATAGTAGTAGTGAGTAGTAATTTCTATGGAATATCATTGTCACATTTCAGTGTCTGTGAACTGTGTCGGTTTAAAATGTTAGCAGAATACCAGGGTACCGATTTGATTTGAATACAATTTCACGTTTGACATTGTTTATTAGAGTAGAAGAATACCATTTGTGACACTTATGTCAGTGATACTAGATCGGAACGAGATCGGAATTATATTTTAAACATTTTTAATTACGAGAATTGCGCTGATACTAGCAGCAAGTCATCAAATGAGCATTAAAGCTTTTGGAATTCGATGAAACCACACATTAATACTGAATATTGATTTTGAGCATTACACTTAAGTATACACATTAGACATAGGCAGGTACGTATGTAAAATTAGAGGAGAAAATATACATAAAGCTAAATACAAGGTGATTTGCAACATGAATGCAGCGGAAGAAGAGCCTATTAAAGTCTGTCAAAGCGCTATTAACGAAGATGAAAGACGGCGAATGTTGCAACTCACTGTTACTGACAAAAGCCAAGTTGAGCATAAAAAAATGTTCACAATAATAGTTAAATCGAGGGTGGGTAAATAGCCGCTTGAAGGGGCGAGGCGCGATCCAATCGAGATGATTATGATAAATGATCGGGGAACGTTTTTGAGCGTTGCGATGCGTTGCGAAGTTGAGCTCGAAGTGACGCGGATGGATAAACCACTCTACTTACTATTAATTGCGATTTGTACTTGAATTTGGTCCTGAGATACGATCAAAATGTTCTCATCAGCATGTTGTGTTGTGAAATACCCAAATACAGTACATTGTCTGTTACAAGATACTTGTGCAGAAAACTACTGTAGCATAGAACCGGTAATTACTTTTAAATGTAATAGTAATATAATCCTTATCCAATTAACCTTATTTCTTTTGTTTTTATCTGACTTATATCTTTTTTCATTATTTTCTAATCGGTTATAAAAATCTAATCATTGATCTATTAAATCATTTTATTATGAACTCTAAAATGGCCCATAATTTCTAAATCATAATTTATATCTCGACACAAGTTAATAATCCACTCTAATCGCCGCCCCTTCAAAACGGTGACCAATTTCCATTCGTTTGACGTTACACCCGTTTTGATTCGCTTTTGAACGGGCGAGCGAAATGATTATATTTATAAAAAAAACTGAAGTCTATAATAAGTTTTCAAATCTTCATGAATTCATTTTGTGCCTTGAACATCATGTGTTGAGGTATAATTTTGTTATAAAATATAGGTACATAGACTTTGTTAGTATAGTAGGACATAACAATATTAAAGATTATCTTGCTATAGCAGAAGCAACATACACTAACCGAGCAATTAGAAAATAATATTATGATTCTGAAGTTTTATTGTTGCAAACATTATTGCCAAAGAAACCAGTTGTAATACATGGAGAAATGCGAATTAGTGATGGCACTACGCTGTTATTAATGCCCAAGAAAAATGCTGTTGCTTCTTGATATAATCCTAAAGTCCCCCTCAAAAACAGAAGGTGAGTGAGAATCAGAAAGAGGTGGCTATAAAAACTACACAGTACAAAAGATAAAATGTGTTTTGAATAAGTTAGAGCAAGAGATTCATGTTGGAACACACGTAAATAACTGCTAACATTACGTTGTATAAGGTAAACGGAAACACATCTAAGCACATTAAGACCGACATTCAGATAAAAATAAATTGATTTATACCTAAAACTCATCTGTGAACAGATTACTGAATAATCATCAATATCTAGAATCACACAATCACCTGCAGAAACGAAGTTATATCACTGGAACGTCCCAAATAGAATTGTCGAAAGCGATTACATTTTCCATTTGCGAACAAAATTGGTGGGACGTGCGCCCCGTCGTTGCTTCTGTTGCCACTTATTGGTACTTTGATTGTTTTTGTGTATCACATCATTTGATTTCTGATTTGTAAAGGTATCTTGGATAAAGATTTATTCATATGATTTTAAAATATGGTCAGATGCAAAGACTAATGTTTGGATTCCGGGAGCTACAAATTCAATTTTGGCAAAGGTGTGCTTTGTTTTATTAACGCGGTGAGAATTCATTCTGTTTACCTCAGAAACTGACTGATCTCAGCACCTCATACTCAGCGGTCGAGCTGACTGCTACATTACTAAAAATATCAAGAGAAAAAAAAGACAACAGAAATTCAATTTCAGATTTAAGTCTGCTTCTTTTTATCCATTTGTTTGCTATGTTCCCTTTTGCCTATTCTCGTCTTTCTCCAGATACTTTGTCTCAAAAATCATCCGCTATCTTTATTATCAACTAAACTATGGCCAGCATATTTTTCTTGTTTTTATTTTCACCAGTGGACAATATTTTATTATGTCCCCCGCTGTTTGCTAGGACGGTCTGTCGCTTCCCCCTCGGCGCTCTGTCAACAATACATTCTTACAGCAAACATGGTGAACTCCATATGAAATTTATTGTGCCACTGTGGAGAAATTTCTTAACAGAGATGTAGAATATTTCTTGAAGCTCCCAGTTTCTTGATTTTTTGCACTTTTAGTTATTTTCCTACCCTAAGATCAGCTTACTAATAAATAAAAGTAATTAGTATACATATAACTCAATTAAAAATGTATGAAATTACGACACCAATACTAGTCAACACTGAGCTTTAATGTCGGCTAGAAATATCAATAGCTATAAAGCGTTTTAATTTCACTGTGGCTGTACAGTCAATTGATCAAGCATGATAAATTCCGAAATAACTGCACACCAGTGTTTGTTCACTAGCAATTTTCTTTCTACTGTTCATTGGCCAAAACAAATGCTCTGGTTAAAGAAACTCCTAAGACGTCTGAACAAGTGCCTCTCCAAGTGTTTGCCTTTAAGTGAATCAGTTGGTGCCCAGAGCGGCACTCAAACCGAAACCCCTTCACATTACAACTGATTGGTGTTCACCAAATGAACCTTACGGTGTTAGCCTTTTCTACTGTAATTACGCGCCATTACCACTAATCTTTCGCAGTACAAACACATGCAAAACCCAAATCAAACTTTATTTACACGTAATAAGACGCATTATCCTTCGATGGGAAACTTTGAGAGCCAATGATGTGCGTCAATACGACAAAAGAGAAATAGTTCTTACTGCGTTAGCTGAAAATCGAAAATCGGTGGCGATGGTTGTTGAGAAACAATTTTATGCTTTGGTTGATAGAACTAAAGTTGTTTTTCGGTTGGAGGGTGATAAAGTATGGGGTGTAGCTGGAGGCTTGAAGGAGTTAATGCGTGCGGCACAAAGGGCCAAATCACTGCCCGACGTGCGGCCGCGGCGTCAAAGAGCGAATTTGTATTCCAATTATGACGCCAGCATAGACATCCATGGATCAATAAAAGGTGGTCATTTTAAGGCATTTTTTCTTTGCTTTATATTATATTATACTAAGGCTACCTTAATCTCTTTTGATTTCAGTCATTTAGGTTGATCGACTGGTATGTTGGAAAGTTTATAACAGGAAAGGTCAATGTGACTAGAATGTAAAAGTATGCCCCAGTTAGTAATTTATAAAATTTTGTCAAAGATCAGACACAATATCATCAAAGCACTTTATTAATAACTTCTAAACAAATAAAGTTTTCTCAGTAAAGGATATTGCTGGATTTGGTCGAAACGATGCCCAGAATGCCCAGAATCAACTAGAATGGTACAGATAAGATTTCACCAAGAAAAGAATAGTCAAAGGCAAGTCGGTTGATCCAAAGATAGGAGTTAAGATAGGAGAAGTAGCAAAATGCCCATAAAATAATAATAAAAGGATAATTAATCGATTTCAGTGCATTACGAGTCCCCCAGTGAGTCGTTAGTGCAATTTCGTGGCCCCTGTAGCATTAGCCGTTTGATTGCGAGTCAGGGCTCCCCACTCTCCGATTCAATAATGTTCACCCCGGCAGATTTATTTTGACGTTTCTATTTGTTAAGACATATGATTATTGGTTAGTAATTGTTTTGTGAGATCAATCGAGAGAACTTGTTTTGAGGAGAGATTGCGTTACACTGTCTTTGTTTGAGACTTAATCGTGTTGGAATTGGCTGTCAAAATGAACTGGAACAAAAAGTTGTTTGTCATTTTCTACGTGTGATCTCCCTCCTAGCATGATAGCCTCTCAATCCATCGGTGCCTTGTGGAATGTAAAAAAGACTGTTATGGTTTATTTTTACTCGATTATATTAATTATCATTAAAAGCCTTCGTTGTAGGTATTTTGTTTGTTATAATTAGAAAAGTAATGACACTAAATCACATTTATGGTAAAAAGTAAAATTGTACACATCATCCGTTTCATATTTATTTATACGTTTCGAGTCAGTGATAAACAACAATACGTTTTGACATGCATCGTTTTACTTGCATACATCAAATTGGGTACAAGCATTATTTGAAACAATATTTGACAGAACTATGGTATGAGATAAAATTAGTTAATCATAATGAAGTAATTTGCTGCCAGCTCATATAAATGACTTAAAAAAAAATGGTATTGTATTCTATCTAGATTCTGATTTACGTAACTGGAAATGAACGCAATCGTATTTCTGTACTGGATTTTGGATAAGTAAATTAATGTATAAGATAGCTCCCTATTATAATAATAATATTCATAGATAGATGGAACCGACCAATCATTTTAATCTACCAAAAAAATTCCTAAGGCCATATTTTGATCCTGCATAAAAAAAACTTAGAACGACTTGGAACATCTCCAAACCCATTTACATTCACAGTAAATTCTTACATACTCCCAAATTCGGTTGAATAGCGTCAAAGGCGATAAGTTACGCATGACATGGGCCCCTCAATACAATCGCACACAAAAAGACAATGTCGGCCGTCACCGCACGCACGCCTGCGAAAACAACCTTTTGATTTCTTTCGTATTTTTACTTACCCCTGTTTGCATGGAGCTGGGTGCGACCGATCAAACGTCTGGTAAACATGTTTTGCTGGTCAGGGCTAGTGATTTTTGGGTGAGGAATAGTGGTTACAATAATTTTGGTTTGATATTTGTTATAATTTACAAAATAATAAAAATGTGGTCCTAAGATACGAAGAGAGGTCCAATGTAAAAAACAGTAATGTTTAGAATGAGCAAGAAAGCTTAAACAGTAAATCTAATGGTTCGAAATAGAAACTTACAATATAAAATAAAATAATTTGATTTATTGCACACCAAATTAATCATGGGTAGTACAATTAATATACAATGGACAAGCTGAAGTGCAATGGGTATAGCACTTATGTTGAAATATGATTCCGAGACATAAAAGTTAAATGATATATATGTACTCGTAGACCAATGAAGAACCATGATAGAAAAAAAAATAGACTAATAAATAATGGGAAATCTTAGGGAGAAGTCTTTGCCTAGAGTAGGGTGACAATACAACCTAACAGCAACAGTAATGAGGATTATAAAACGTTAGCTCTCAATAAGAAATCAAAGTTCGTTTTAAATAAAAGGCTAAGTGGATCGTGTCGTATAAATACCGAAAAACATTGTTTAATGAATACTCAAACCCTATTTCCCAAACCCAAAACAATGCAGTTACATATACTAGAGCATAAATCGAAGAAAAATATGATCCCGATAGCAAATCGCATGTTAATAAGCAGTTGGGACAGTTGTACCGTTCTCAAGTATGTAGGCAGGTGGCCTAACCAGGCATTCCTTACGGGTGACTACCATACAAGCAGAATATCAGAAATATTTCGAATATGTAACGTCATTATTAGTTTGGGAATTAATGCTATGGATTTGATGGAATTAATGGAACAGCATTATTGAGCGTAACAACTTGAATTCTACAAACATTATTCCTAGCGTGGATTGGAATCAGAAACAGTTGTTGCGCTTGCACTTACCATAGTCAAAACTATTGTTAGACATACTACCGCTCTAAGAAATCAATGAAGGTTACAAAACGTCTAGTAAACTAAATAGTCTTACATCTTTGCGAAACTGACTTTAATATGATCTGGTAGAGAAGACGCATAGTCCTAAATCACATTTGTTTTTGTAAAACTAGTCTGACTAACTACAGTTTTGACTATGATGACTGCACTTTCTAAGCTATCGAACGTATTATTTTTCTACTTGAAGGTGACTATCCATGAGCCCTAAGCTTCGCCAGAACAGAATGAGTGACAGCACACAGGCGCGTCACTTCTCGATTTCATTAGAAAACATCGCCTCCGTTGTTTGCCGTGGCCGCGTGCCTGGCGTCTGTCTAGGGTCGTGTTACTATGTTCACTTGGTTCAGCAATATTGTGGTCTATATAAACTTTGATCTGTAACCATGGTGTGATGTTTTCGCTTTACGCTTCCTTTGTTTCAAATTATTTTTTTGATAAGTGTTCACTTATTGTAGGTATATTCATATCATCTGCAGATATTATGTATGATCAAACGCCTGAGAAATAGCAACCCAAATGCGAGGATAAAAACTAAAAATTTTGAATGTTTTAAAGTGAGATATGTCTTTTTTATAGATATTATCATAATTATTTCATATAAGTACTATGAATCTAACTTACCTTACCTTACTTGCTAACCTTTCTTATGTCTAGGTACCTACTATTTTAACTTAAATTCCTTCATGATACTCAGATTACCTTTCATTATGCTGCTGATCAGTAAAAGGATCACGTTTTTGGGGTCCATAACTGAAGCCACTTTAGTAACGATCTTCATTAGCAAGGAGAGTATGTTTCCTCATTTCTAATCATCGACATTCTTCTGTTACGTTTTCTTTAATTAAATATAATATGAAATTAATTTAGTCTCATGCAAAGCACAGAATATAAAATTTCCTATCCGTTGACTGGGTGTATTTTAAAACCGTCCTTGAAGTTAAATCTAGTAATCCAGTTTCAGTTCTTCAGTTCTTGCGATCGTAATGAAGAATTTTAATAGGTTTTTCTTATAAACTCGCATGAAACAGGTAAAGTTATTTAATTTGTCATTGATTGTTGAACCAATATCTTTCACGTTGCTTCTAATTTCAACATCGATCTACAAATACGTACTCTTTATAATAATTCGACTGCCATCTGCCAATGGTATAATAGGTAATAGGTAATAAGAATTTTACTCCTTTACCTCTTACTAACCCTACATGTAAATTGTACTGTTTCATTTGTGTAAGTTTACACAATTGTATTGTCCGTTTTCAGCATGCTGAACTGATTTCAGCCATTCAACACCGGTCAATGATCTAAGATTTAAGTTATTTTTTAATACTTATCACAGTCTCTCAACCTTGACGTTGGCAGAATCATCGAATAAATAGAGCCATTGTCAGAAATTAGAATTGGAATTTTACCAATTCGTAGCTAGTGCATCGTTTGAACCGAAAGTAATCCTACGTTCCATTCAATTTTCAGTCTCAAAATCCTCTTCTTTGCATCGACGGTCATACGGTCACAAATAACCTTTATATGCGCTGGGTAACTGACCGTGGACAACAAACAGTGCCCGAGTGTTTGGAGTCGGACCCTCTGAGAATTTATAGTTCGTTAGATTGCTCGAAAAATGTTTGAGTCTTGGATAGCTCGTGTTTTTAAAGGCTTTGTGCATTGTGTTTTCAGCTATACATCATGATGTACTTTTGATTATATTCTATTAAAATAATAGGATGTTATATGATTCTGTATTCGATTTTTTCTTCTTTATTAGATCTTAAACTTATCAATAATTTACCGTCTACGTGTGGAGTAATCGAATAGTTAATATTAAACGGCTATAATGAAAATGTTGAAAATAAATTACTGGTAGGTATCGAATGATATCAAAGGACTTATTAAGAACAGGAAGAAAAGAGGACAAGCAAAGCAATTCCCAGTAGAAAAATACATGAGCAATAATCAGAGTCACAACATTGTTGGACACATAAATAAGAACTTATGGTCTCCTGACCATGTAACAATAACAGTTGTAGCTCGTCAATTGCTGGTTTTCTCGTCAATATCTATTGACCTACTACCTACAATGGACCTTGGAGCCGTACTCAAGTGTCCGAGCCAAAAGAGTTCCAAAACGAAAAAAGAGTTCCAATCACGCGTCAGTCTTTGTTTTTTCAACCGACAGAACGTATAGTTCCACAAACTTATCTGACCCGGTCGTGGCGTCGCTGCCGTCGCTTTTACCAATATCATCTCTCTACAAAAAATACATTTTAAAGTCATTTTTGTTCTGTAGTGACGTTAGTTCCAATTTTGGTCACCGGGTCAGATAAGTTTGTGGCACTGTACTGTATGGTGAAAATGTTGAATAGACTGATAAATTGTTGTAAGTAAAGTTAAGCTGTTTACTCATGGCGATACGGTTTGGGTTTGAACTAGGATGAGTTTTTTATATTTCTATAAATGTATCTACGCGTAAATAAGTTGACTCGGGACACATTTTTCGAGAAATTTGTTCTAGACCCACCGTCCATTAATAGTAGTAGGTCAATATTAATGTCGAATATATTTCAATAATCGTAAAATCCTGTTGGTTCGTGAGATAATAATTATATAATATTATTATTTATCACTAACCTGGTTGACGTAGATGCGTATGTGCATCCAGCGATGACTTCGACATAGCCGATAACGAATTGGTGCCATAGCCTGGAACAAACAAAAGTGATTAGTGCAAGGAATAATGTCAACAATTTCTGGATACTTAGCTAAAGACTGGATGTAGATATTGAGAATATTTATTTATTTATTGCATTCATGTTGTATACAGGATGTTGATATCTTGTGAATTAAGTTAATAGAGGTCAGATTGTGCCGACATATGGACTGCGATAAGCTAAGATAGTATACATTATATTTCTTCTTTTTTAAAAACGTTATGTTGTTATTATTTTTGCTCTTATCCTGTATGCATTGAAAAATATAAATTTACACATACACACTAACTGTAGGGCAAAAAAATATTGCCGAAGAAAAAAATTAAAAAAAATTGTTGCGTGCGAGAATTGAACCCGCGACACGTAGCGTAGCAGTCGATCGCTCAACCACTGCATAAACCATGCACTCAATATTCTAAAAACCACACTGAGAAAAACCTATCAGTTAGAAATCAACGAGATACTGTTATTTACAACCGAGAACTTGGTTCGGATGGAGCTTGCAAATTTGTTTTAGGAGGACACAGAACTAATGATGACGACACGGTTGGCGCCGTGGCTAAGCGATTAGCTTTCTGCGCTACGTGCCGCAGGCTCGATCCTCGCACGGAACAAATATTTTTATGATCTACACATAATTGTTTCGGGTCTGGGTGTGTGTGCACTGTGCATGTGAAAAGTATGTTTGTAAACTGTACCCTCGATATAGGAAAAATCCTAGTGAGGGGCAACGTTTTAAAATATTGTACTAATCAAGATTGTAATCTATTATTTTAAAAGAGTTTCCGTGGAGGTTCTTGCCTGTTCTTCTCCATAGGGCATACTATTTGGAACCGCGCACCTAGAGTCCTAACATTTCAGAAGTGCCTGTATTTGGTTTACATGAAATAAAGATCTATTCTATTCTAAAAAACAAAAAAAGGTAGCTAATAAGTCTCCGAAATATCAAACAAACTTACATTGACTGCTAATAATATAGACAATGCCCAACTTCCAGTTTATTTCCACTACACAGCAACTAAAAGATAATCCCTCGAAGATAGTGCTTTTACACGATCCAACAAGGATCACATTACAAATGATCGATGTTCCGCGAATATGACCGGAGCGCTGTGGACGCGTCGCTGGATAACAATATTGGGACTTTACTACGAATAACTTTAGTTGAAAGTTGTGATACGGAGGGATGAGGACCTCCCTAAGTTTCTTTTTTACCCGACTACGGAGATGGTTAAATGTTTGACCGGTATGTTTGTATCATCTGTTCCCTCATACTATCATACATTTTATTTTTTTTAGTTTATTTCCAAAAAACATATAATTGGCATACATATTTTTTAACCTACTTACAGGAAACCTTAATTGGTTTAAGCGTAAGAGGTGGGTCGCTATTTACAAGAATACAATATAAATAAAAGATACAATACAAATAATATAATACAATATAAATAAGCTACATAGGATTCTTCAACTTTACATTTTACAACCTCAACATACATACATACATACTTATCTTAATTCGACAAAATATGACGTATCGTTGGAAGCGTCTGGAAAAACTAAAACCTGACTACTGAAAAAGTATGAAACAAGAAAATAGGTAATACATATTCATAGTGATGTTCAGAGGATAGCCGTGGTCGTATGCCACTTGCCTGAAAACCTTGAAATTATTAGGATTATTTCAAGATTTTAAAAAACAAAATTGATACCTATTTTGAACTATCAACAATTTTTTTGTATACCGCTTTTATTCATGTTTGGCTTGTTCAATAAATACGTCGCGGCAATACCAAGTTGCCACAGAATGCATTCTTTTTTATAGCTTTCTAACAGTAAACAAGCATACGGCCCGCTTAACTGAGGTTACCGTAACCTATGGACGCTTGCAACACTAGGAGCATCAATCGCGCGTTGCCGACCCCACTACTAGGGTCGTGTTCCCCAAGGAGCACTGGTGACCTTGCTCACCGTTAGTAACACAACACTGCAAAAGAGCAGTGTTATTTGGCTACAATTTTCTCCAGTCGGGCAGCTCCAACTTTGAGCGGAAAGTCCTGCTATGTCTTACCTCTTCTCCCTCTCACGTCTACTGTCCTGCTCATTAAGCCCTAACACCTGCAACCTTGAGCGACTTCTGTTCTGCTAGTAATAACGCCGTGGATAGGACAAAATTCTGACTTATGGAAGTATAAGGATGTTAGTGCATCGATATGAAGAAAAATGCCAAGTAACTTTTGCTTATAACAGACTGAATAATCTTGCGCTTACCTTATATGAAAACCTATACATGATATTTTTTTATGTAATGCGCATTTGCAATGTGATTCAGTGTCCATTCCCAAATGCAACCGCAGCCGCAGTACTAAATAAAATAAAAATTTGATTTTGTATGGCTTGCGCTTGTAAATTATGCGTATCCACCATGCTAAGTCGAATTTTCGTTTTGTCTTTAAGGTGTATCTCAATACTGCGGTTGCATTTAGGAACAGAGACTGATTCACTCTACAAATTATGCGCACTACATAAAGAATTCGCCTGTATAGACGAAGTTCTAAGAATATTTTATAATATTCCTCTGTCACTATCAAGTTTTTGTTCCCCCAAAAATGTTCAAACACCGTGAAACATGGAATCAAAAATACACCCAGAATCAAAGAACTTTCCACAATATTGCTCTAACACTAACTATGCGTGAAATCCTATTGAGAGCATCAAAGAGAACCTAATCCTACATACCGTATAAACCTTAAAAAACAAACCCTATTAGACGGGCATAAGGTCGTAAATAGAATAGCAAATGTAGCACAAACGCCTCGGGTCTTTCTCGCCCCTAAGAAACAAATGGCTAACATTGTCAACGAAATTTCTGCCGCTTTGTCCGATGACAGTCAGGTTAATTATAAAACAATTTATAAAAAATATCTAAATAAATGATGAAGGAATAGGTGTTGTTAAACATTTGGCTTTTATATTTACAAATATTTAACTAGTCCGTGTGGAACTAGTTGGCCGCGCCTTAGGTGGGGACGGGGGTGAGGGCGGCGGTTTGTCTAGTGTTGACGGCGCCCGCGCCGTACTGAGTAATGACAGCAAGCGCCCCCACCCCTCCGTCCCACGGCTCCCAAACCTAAGGCGCGGCCAACTAGTTCCGCGCGGACTATAACAAAAAGTATGCTTATTATTGTTTCAGTGCCAGCAGGAAAACAGTTTGGTTTGTGGTAAAATATAATAATATATGCATGAGAAGCAGATTTAGATCTATTACCTCAAATAAATGCATCATTTACTTGAGAAAATAATTAAGGTATGGTTTCACCGAAAATAATATAACAGATGTTTAAAATGAAATCGGCCAATTACCCGTACAAAAATTCATGTAAGTATTAGCACCTGATTTTGTTCTAATCGACGGTGAACTTAGGCCTAAGTGTTGTAATTTTTCAACACTACACGTCCTCATGCGGATTATTGACATATTAATAGAAAAAGGTTCAAAAGGTTCACAAAAAAAAAACATTGATATCACAATTATAAATGGCAGATTGATTTTGAATAAACGATCTCTGATTATTAACTAAATAAAAAAGAACCAAATATTAATAATTCCCTTTTTCTCGATTAGCATTCAGCACGTTATACCCAAGATTTTTTTGCCGTGACTTTGCTTTAAATCGCATAGATTTCTATGTTGATAAGGTTGAAAATCCCTTACATTACGGGTTCATTGTTTTGCTCGACAATAACAGCATTATAGCTCCGACTGGATACGAAGATTGAAAAAGAAACGATAATTTGTCGTCCTTTTGTCCTCCATTTTATTGATTGGCGATTGTTTTAGCTTTGATTGAAGACATTTTCGACAAGAATATTATTGTGTAAGAATAATCGAAATATTACGTAAATCACTTTCTTTTTTAGGTCCTACCTAGTTGTCGTAAACATTTCTGCTTCGATTTTCGTCAAAGAATTTTTGACAGAAATTATTATTTCGTCGGCCTAATAAAAATGTTAACCTGCCTATCGGACCGTACCTATAATCAATATCAATATTCCTAATCGTTTATCTGCAAAAATGGATTTAGTAGTAGTTTCTTTTTCCGAAATGAAATCATCATTATGATTTGACGTTCCTAGAACACTTCTGTAGTTATATTAAGGCAACGCAGTGGTACCCGATTAAACTAACAATTCAAAAAAACTGCATTGAAATCGGATACACAGATCCACAGATTCATTATAAAACCCCTCTTTTTTATCGGGGGTTATAAACGCCTTAAAAGTTTGACGGTTTTCATACCGAGATAGTAAAACAACCTTAGATGAAGAACCCGCTTACGCTTGTTTGTCTAAGTGACAAAAGATCAAAAGCTATCAAATCAGATACTGACTCCCCTAAAAAATCTCGCCACGAGATTACAAACACCAGCTCCCTTGTCGAACAACACCTAAAAACAATTTAAATACGACCGCCAGAATTTCCCGACCACAGATTAGATATCTCATTAAACCACATCAAAGGCTACCAAAGGCTCGTGTCAAAACTATTTATTCGGAAGCGTAATGAAATCCTATGAGCGCTGCAATTTCAACTTTAACGACTGAACTTTTGGTATGACGGTTTGGCGAGGTGATTCAGACAGACCCCTAGAACAGATTTATTGTATGTTATTTTTTATAATTTTTTATTTTACTTCCTGAATAATATACAGAATATTTTTTTATGTAGTGCGCATAATTTGTAGTGATTCAGTCTCTGTTCCCAAATACAAACGCAATATTGGGATACACTTTAAAACAAAACGTTTTGACTTAGTATGGGGGACCCGCATAGTTTATTAGCGCAAGCCATACAAAATCAAATTTTTATTTTGTTTTGGAGTGAATTTTATTACTGCGATTGCATTTGGGAACGGACACTGAATCATTCTGCAAATTTTGCGTAACATAAAAAATTATCCTGTTTATCTCAAACTTGATTAGGCACGATGAGTTCATTACCAACATTATAGAAGGAAAAATAGACGCAAAAAGAAAAAGAGGAAGACCAAGAAGAAACTAAATTGATCAGCTGAAAGAAAAAGCGAATATAGAAACATATAAAGATTTAAAAGATTTGGCATTGGATATGGACTGGATGGAAATTGCTACACCGAAAAATGCACTTAAATTTTGGATGGATGGATCTCAAACTTGATATTACACTGGTTTTGTGATCCAATGTAGAAATGAAAAAGATCGCTCGATAAAATAAAAAATCGGGTACATACGCGTTTTCAAAATTTATTTCTAAATAATATGAAATTATTGGAATAATTTTTGCGTTACAATATTGGTAGAAAGCATACCGAGGCGCATGGGTCGTTATATTTTTCGCTTATTGGTCACAATTGGATGCCTTAGTTCTCAAAGTCAGTACGTTCATTTTTATCGATTTTGAGTTAGCCAGTTCTATTTATTTCTCTCTATCAATTGGTCTAATGCTTTTTTCAATTAAATGACGTACGAACTATTGTTTTATTTATTTTCCAAATTTAATTAGACAACCATTAATTTTAAATGTGTTTTTAATTCACTTTAAATCATCATATCTCAAAACAAAGAAAAAGGAGTTAGTAACTTTTAGAACTACGCCATCCAATTGGAATAAATCTACAAAATCACGATTATTATGTTTTATACCAGCTTTAAACTTATATTTTTTTACACACAAGTAACTCCATAATATTAGCACCTTCTTGCCTCATAGATTATCATGGCCAAGTTATACAGGGTGTAACAAAAATCGTATAAAATACCTTAAACCACTCGTTCTGCTGGTTATTATGAGCAATGTTTATTACGGGAACAAAACTGAAATCGCGAGATAATCTGCTGTTATGAGTTATTATTAAAGAACAGGTGAATATTTTCTTCCGTTTTGTTGAATCTCATGCATCATTATCAGCATGCATATATTTCAATGCAGAATTTAATTAAAAAGCCTTTGTTACATCAGTACAAAGTCCATTTCCTCAATGCATATTATTTTAAATTCTTTTAAAATGTGCATTTCAGTTAAACTGAAAAGAATTGTACGAACGAGTGGGTAAACTTAATTGAAATGTTAAATTACTTCATCAATTCTTTTAATGCGTGGAAGCGAATGGTAAATAATGGTGGTAATGTAAAATAATAATAATTTAACTTTTCTACATAGTACAAAATAAAGTCGCTTTCCGCGTCTGTCTGCCTGTATATCCGCTAACTCTTCCTAAACCACGCAACGGATTTTGATGCGGTTAACACCATCAGTTAGATCATTTTTCACAGAAGGTTTACAAGTATAATACTTTGATATTTAATGTAAGGATAGTAGAGAAATTGCATTCGTGCGAAGCCGGGGACGGGTCGATAGTATTTTATAAATAGTTATCCCTCACTAAGATTTCTGCTGTATTGTAGGTACAATTTACAAACATAATATATACCTAGTATTATATTAAGTCTATGCATACACCTCACATTCAAACACTCCCAGACCGGAACAACTATCTGCAGGCTATAGGTATGGTCATTTCTCCGATGCTATTAATTCGGTAATTGGCGGAACAGCTGGCGCAGTGGCTAATCGATTGGCTTTCTGCGCTACGTACCTCGGTGGGTTCGATACCCGCACGGAACAAACACAAGCCTTATGATATCTAGTTGTTTCGGGTAGATGTGTGCATGTGACATGTATGTTTGTAAACTGTACCTCTACCATGAGTTTTCCGTACCGTCTAACGTTCACGTTCACATGCAATATTTGTATAGTGACTTTAGTTCTACTATTTATACCGCTAGAGGCGCTGAAAAAATTCCCATACAAATATTGCATGTGAACGTGAACGTTAGACGGCACGGAAAACTCATGGTAGAGATACTGTACACACAATCGGGAGAAATCCAAGAGTGGGGCAACGTTTTAAAAAAAAAAACAGAAAGAGGTGTTGCGCGACTCTGGTATGGTTCTTCATTGAATCAAGAAATTGTTTAGTTGCATTGACTCCTAGACGCGTAGGTACAAAATTTCATTATCTCTAACAGATGAATGTTCTAATTGAATGTGAAATTATTTTACTTTAGCTTATTTTAAACTGACCGGCAATGTAAATATTCCTCAGAGGAATCTAAAAACATAACTTCTTCAAGAGTCTGTAAACTGGGTAGATTTTATTGGAATTTTATACAAAATGTTCCTAAACAAATAATCACCATGCAATTTTATTTAATTAACACCAAAATAAGTAACCTTACCTATTATGATACTTTTCGTATTCCTTGACTGTAACCAAAACTATATATTATCGCGTTTGTACCCCAATACATAAGCGCGAAATTTTCGTTCTAAATTACAATTCTTATACAGACGTATAAGTACAAACTGTTCGCGCTTCAGGGAGTGCAAAACAATAGGGGTGCTTACCGCTTCCCTCCTGATGCCTGAAGCGGTTTTTCCTGCATCTCCCATCCCGCTCTAACCTATTGTTTCCTTAGTAAGAGCGAGAAGTACGGATGACGGTGACGAAAGCCACTTTTAGCTAATTTTCGCCGGCGCTCGCCGCGTTTCGTTGACGTGCAAACTCCGGACTTAAAATATTGGTTCATTTTTAAACTGACTTTCCTTGTTTGGGATGGGAAGATTTGTGATTTTTATTCATTTCTGCTTAAAATATACAAAACTGGAGTAATTTTGGTGACAATTTAGATTTAGACACATTTTTAAAACTGCAATAGGAATAGCTAAATTAGCCTAAAATAAAATAGCTTTGGATTGAAATTAATGACACCGCTTGCGATGGCCAACCGGTAATAAAATGTGATATTTATCAATGTTATTACGTTATTAGGTATAAATATATAAATACTTAAAAATTTCTAAAAAATTATAACAACAGGAATGATTATAATTAACCCACCGCCTATGAGACGGTCGCTGGTAAAAAATCCGTATGCCTTCACATGCAAGCCGCCAAGAATCATCGTAAGTGCTAGAATTCGGACTACTTTTCTATGATAAATTAGTATTTATATTATATTGTGTGATATTCACACACGTATTGTTACGTTGTATGCTTCTTCAATATCATAATTATCATCTCAACTATGCATTTGAACTGGTAAAGAAAATGTAAAAATAAGAATAGGATAATAATTATTTGCTTCTGAATAAGAATGCCATGGCAGTTACAAGCTGACCCGTTCCGACAGACGGCACTAATGTTCATTGTGATGTACGACCAAGTATCGAGTGGAGTGATTTTAAAAAAATGTTTTGTTTCTGATATTGTGATTACCTCGCGGAAGCAAACAGCAGGGATAAATTGGATGAAAAACGTGAAGGACCAAGTGCTAAGGCGTACCAAAAGACCACTGTGATGGTCCGACTATATCAATTGAAAGTAATTGAGAAATTAACACTGCCTTCATGTGATTATGCTTTCTTTCCCTTTAGGTTCTTTAAACCATACCAAACTTATTTCCAAAGTTTGTATAAAATACCAAAAAAATCTAAATTAATGTATAATTGATGTAAAATGTGACCTAATGTGTTTTTTGTGTTGTAGGGGTTTTCGCCTCATCACCATAGATAAACCTGCACTTTCATTTGGGCTTATTGAAATAAATGTGTAGTTAATTTATATTGAACTAGCGACCCATCCCCAGCTTCGCATGAGTGCAATTTCTCTACTATCCTTACATTAAATATGAAAGTATTATACATATAAACCTTCCGGGAGAAATGCTCAAAATCCGTTGCGTGGTTTAGGAGGAGTTAACGGATAGTCATAGTCATAGTCATAGTAGTCATAGTATTTTATTGGTAGCTAATAAGGTACAGGTCAACATAATATAATCAATAATAACAATAATTTAGAAAATACAATAATCAAAATATAAATCAAATAAATCCAAATAACACGAAAATAATAAAAATAATCATAATAATTTTAATTGCAACATGTCATTGACATTATAAAATGCCTGCTCAACCAGCCATTTTTTTAACTTATATTTAAAGGGTTCGCGTGACGATGTGTCACGAATATACTCCGGTAGCCGGTTATACACTGTTGGTGCCATCACGTGCACTAGTTTTGACGTCCGCGTCAGTCGTCGTGGTACTGCTCGCAGCTTATGCGCGTTTCGCGTGCCGTACCCATGGCTGTCGCCGAGCCTCGGGTACTCGTTAATGTGGACTCTGGCATACAGTGCTGCTTGGAGGCACACTAGGCTAGGGACAGTGAGGATGGCCATCCTCTGGAATAACGGCCGCGCCGATGTTTCTTGTGACACTCTCGCTATCGCTCTCACTGATCTTTTCTGCATTCTAAAGACGCGCTCCCAATCGGCAGCACGCCCCCAGATTTCGATACCATATTGAAGCAGAGAGTGCACAGCAGCAAAGTAGCAATTTCTAACCATGTGGTAAGGCAGCATTGCGGACACACGCCATAGCGCAAAGCAGGCATGGCCCAATTTTCCGCACAATGTATCTATGTGACGCTCCCATGTTAGACCACTATCTAGTTGAAAGCCTAGGAAGGCAATGGTGTTAACTTGGTCCATTTTACTGGTCCCGACTCGAACGTCCAATGGCCTATATAAACGACCGGACAGATTAAAGTGCATAAACTGAGTCTTGCCTGTGTTCAGAATCAGTCCGTTGATTCTAAACCAGTAGTCAAGGTCCTTTGCCACTCGGTTCAACTTACACTCAAG
Organism: Allophyes oxyacanthae; assembly: GCA_932294325.1. NCBI lineage: Eukaryota > Metazoa > Arthropoda > Insecta > Lepidoptera > Noctuidae > Allophyes > Allophyes oxyacanthae. The sequence continues at coordinate 1,662,590 of OW028609.1, forward strand.
CTGATCCACAGTTGTTGCGGTCACTATTGCCGCTACGCGGATATACAGACAGACAGACAGACGGACAGAATGACAGACGGAAACGGACAGCACCTTTATTTTATACTCTGTAAAGAAGAAGAAGATAAATAAAAAAAATAAAAAATGTGAATTATTGTATTAAATCTACGTATTCTTTAAATTGGTGTTCCATGGTGTCTATAATTTAAAATAATAATCTCTTTTATTTTATCCTATCTAGTGTCTATCCCAGCTGCCATCATTAGATGTTTATCACCTATAAATGATCCAAATCCATAAAACTACCATACAATTGATATTTCAATACATCACTGTCCATTTAAACGCCCTAACTTGCTGATGATTTTTTAATATTTGTAAAACAAATCGAAAGCTTTAACGATTAACTGTGGGGCGGGCGTTAATTAATAACATTTAGATCGCCGTTCGGGTAAAGTTCAGTTTTAGGGTCAGCTGAAAGACAGAGGGGAAGCTTGTGCTGTTCGATCATTACTGGGTGTTTATCTTTTTTTACCAGTACAAGCAATATTATCGATCGATACTTTATTTTATACCCTCTGCAAACCACAGCCCTTCTTTATTTTATTCTTTTTTTAAATTAATAAAATAAAGACTCGCAACCGCGAATATTTTTGAGATAAATTGACAATGGTCGTTTTTGTACTTTTGTTAGAGTGAATCCGGCTCGAAGGACCATTTTCATATATCGAACCCATAAGATAATGTATTGGTTTTAGGTGTTTTTATGAAGTTTTAGACGCAAACTATAGTGAACATTGCATTTTTATTTTAACACAACATTCAAAGTGTGTCCTGAAGCCAACACAATATAAGCTAGTAGCTTAGTACATGAACATTTTCTTAAAATACAAAAAATGTAAGTTAATTGTAAGCAATAAGATCTCCCACACCACCCCATGTCGAGTGCGTAAAGGTAATCGCTCCCTTGGGTGCGGCCAAATCGTTCGTAAGTGTAACCATTGTAACCGACGCCAAAGCGACGGGATTCAATGCCGCTAAAACGTTAGAATGACCCGAAACATAATCAATACTGACAATATTGTGGTACGGTGTTAACTTGCTTAGTAATATTTCGTTATTTTGGGTTTATTAAACTACAATTTTTAAGTCTGAAACAGTAAACTATAAATCGGATTAAATATTTAAACAAGCACTGGTAATTAAGGTATAAGATTTAGCGCAAAAGTTCGACACAATATATTAACTGTGAGCCGTGAAGTGACTGAAGATAATCATACTTTATTACATTAATCACACATAATCTTCCACGACTGTATTATAAAATGTCGAAGTTTAAAATACCGATGTAGGTACCATATTATGTCTATGTGATGTAGGTATGTACGTTAGTTCGACAAAATTATATTATTATAACAGTATTACACGATTAGTCGAAAAGCCAAAAGGGGGTTATTGTACTCATCAATATACATAAGTTTTACTTTGGGATTACTCCTGAAATCGCGAAACTAAAATCAGTTATTCCATACATTTAATTGAATATTATTGAATTATTTGTATGGAGTAGTTGATTTTTTTCGCGATTTCTGTGTCTTTGTCGGTTTTATGTACCCTTTTCAACTAACCGACTAAAGGGTGGGTGCGATTGAACGTAAACAGAAATACTAGGCAAAATGCTCTAAGACTAAGAGGAATTTTAAATAATCACTTCCCAAAATAAAATATTCAACCCATTACTGTCCCACTGCTGGGCACGGACATCTTCTCACAAACACCATCGAGCACTTTCTGAAGCCCTCACAGATTTGTAGGTTACCTCACGATGCTTTTCTTCACCAACACGCAAGTGATAATCAAATTAAAATCTAAAATAAAACGATACTAATTTTATTATGAAAATTGACTCCATAATTATTACTATAATGTTCCCTGGGGTGCAACTAAATCGTTTGTAAGCGCCACGCGGGGCGTATATATTATCGAGCTGTCGCGTCGATGTATAATTATGTAGGTACTCAGTATCAACATTATGTTATTCTGTGTTTTGGATAAGGTAATAAATATTATGTAGGTTACCATTTCTTTATATTATTTGCCCCTTATTAGGATTTCTCCTGTATCGAGGGTACAGTTTACAAACATATATCTCACATGCACACACACACCCAGACCTGAAACAAGTATTTGTAGATCATACAAATATTTGTTCCGTGCGGAGATCGAACCCGCGGCATGTAGCGTAGAAAGCTAATAGCTTATAGCTAATAGCTCATGCTGTATTATTATATTGCTATGTTTAATTTAATTTCAATTTTCTGTTATTTACTATTAATCTAATCTAATTGGACCTTATAATTATAAAAAATCAATCAATTAATAATTATACTACTGTGATATGGGTGTATGTGTAACTTTTGTGCCTTGCCTGAAATAAAGACATTTTAATTTAATTTTAATTTAATAGCTTAGTGCGCCAACCGTGTCGTCAAATTATTATTTTTATTTTCATTTTGAGGTCCAATTCTAACGTTTTTGTGCTTTTTTATGTTGGTTTGTTGTGTGGTGGCGAACAAGCATACGGCCCGCCTGGTGGTAAATGGTTACCGTAACCTACGGACGCTTGCAATACCAAGGGCATCACTGGCGCGTTGCCGACCCTACTACTAGCGTCGTGTTCCCCAAAAAGCACTGGTGACCTTACTCATCGGAACGCAACACTGCTAAAGTGTTATTTGGCTACGATATTCTGCAAGATGGAGGTACTTCCCCAGTCGGGCAGAAACAATTATCAGTGGAAAATCCCGCTATTCCATAACTCTTTAAAAAAAATTAAGGATCTCTTTAGTACTAGGTTTTTAATGCTTTATTTTCTGGTTAATGCATAATCAAAGACCGTTGCAAACTACAGTCCTCGAGATCTAAGAAGTCCCTTTTGACAGATTTAAAGAACGATAGAATGTAACTTGACAATGTTACTATAGGCTGTGAATAAAAACCATTTTGAATGTACACTTGATAATAATTCTGAAATTATTATAAATTTTTGAGATACGTATAAATAAGCGTGGTATAAAATTTTATAAGTATTGTTTTAGCATCGAAATATTTTTTAAATGCATGTTTATGTACTGCCGAAATATCATAAAAATGGTTACGTTCTCAATCAATTATTTTTTAAATAAAGGGATGTGATCACTAGAATCGTTAAAATCGTTTGAAATATCAGTATAAAATTACGTAGGTAATAAAAACTCTTTAAAGGCTGTATGACACGTACATTATATTATGATTAATTTAATTTCTCTATGATCACAATTTGCTTGACACCGGCAGTAATGAAAATGACATCTGTGCAGTTTTTCGCAATTTTTCCGACTAATTGTTCGTTCTTTCTATTTCTCGGATACCTCTGTTTTTGTGATCTGGCTTTGATTTTGGACTGTTCCCGCTTTTAAGTTGACTTGGCTTGCTATACTTGGATTCTTATACTGTTATTTTGGCCGTCGGTTACAATTTTTTTTCAAATTGTTTATGTGTGTCTGATTTCGTATTGTGAATAGTAAATCGCGCAACTTGGTTTGGAAACTATGTGAGTACTTCGAACGTGAATCAATAACTGGTGGACCATTATTACCGGTACAAGTGGATTAATAATTTTGGCATGAAATTATGAATATGTTTTATTATTCTACGAAGATACGTACAGAAATGCGATTTCATATTCATTCCGGTGCCTACTACATTAATAAATTGCTTATCAGATGTATTTATTGTTTTTTTTTATTATAGTATCATAGTTTTAAACGATTATATACTCTTAGAATTTTAAATCGATTTATTATAAAAATTGACATTTTTGGTTACCGATTTATACGCTTCACATCCCAAATTAACTCAAATGATATATGTCAAAAGTGGCCTTTTAGATCTCTTCTAAACAAATATTCGTAGGTTGCCAGAATAAAGCTGAACTGAAGCACGAATGGTGATGACGTCACTTCTAGTCTAACCAGATATTGTGATGTATCTTGCTTATAGTTGCTAACCACTAATTTTAATATTTTTATTGTGACTTAGAAATGTTTCTAATATTTTATATTCTAATATCTGCTTGAAACCGAACACTTATCCCCGTCAAAACCACTCCACCACTCATGTAAACAATACATTAAAATTTCGCATTCAGAAGTCAATCTACATGAAGGAACCGAGCCGTGCAAACGAACACGATAATACGGCGGGAGCGCTAAAGTGATAATCATCAAAATATTGCATCAGTTATCGAAATATTGTAAGTGTCAATCAAAGAATTAAGTCTGTATTGTCGAGGCGCGCGCCGGCCACGCGCCGCGCCGACGCGCTTCGCTGAACGCTCGCATGCAACATTTTAGGGGCCCATTGTTTTGATTTTTGCGCGTGAAATGACACGGTGACGTCATATTGCCTAGATCCGTTCGCCTTTCGTTTCAGAGCTTGGGCATGCGAACGGTTTTTGATTAGTCCGCGACCGACTTTATTTAAACTGTCGTTTTTACTGCAGTTTCTTTTATTATTGGAAATATTCAACAATTTTTTGCTCAATTTGAACAAAATAGTATTTAGTTGCCTAGTATTCTAACTGTACCTTAGAGTTCTGATGATGCGTTAGACATGATACGCGCAGGAAGGCTTTTGAAATGGCTTTATTTCCTAGACTAAGAGTTGCTGGGCATTGCATGCTGTTTCAGTCCGTTAAATTGTTTAACAAATTACCGGTTGAGATGAAAACTATTGATAGTCCTATTAGAAGAAAAAAAGAAAATTAAAAGAGCTTTTGTTGAAGGAATGTTTTTTTGTTGCAAGAGTTTTATAGTAGCTATAAGACATGTAACTGAATTATTTTGAACTTTGTACCTGTGTTTGTACCTATTTGACTATATTCTAGCGTGTATTTTGTTCGTGACATTCTTATTTTTATGTTTTTTTAAACTCTTTATTGACATTTTAACTTTTTTTTTTTAATTATTTAGTTGTTAGTTGTAAGGCGTTATTTCAAACACAAGTTTTATTTTTTATTAAAACTTTGTATTGTATAACTTTGTAAATTGTATTATTGTTTATGAATAAATATCCTATCTTATCTCATCTATCTACTGAGAGAAATTTCCTACAAAAGAACTCAATAACGCTTCGAAGGAATCAAACCCAGGACTCAGTAACTTTGGTAACGCTCAATAACGGGACGACACGGTTGGCGCAGTGGCTAAGCGATTAGCTTTCTGCGCTACGTGCCGCGGGTTCGATCCCCGCACGGAACAAATATTTGTATGATCTACAGGTAGTTGTTTCGGGTCTGGTTGTGTGTGCATGTGCCATGTATGTTTGTAAACTGTACCCTCGATACAGGAGAAATCATAGTGAGGGGCAAAGGTTAAAAAAAAAAAAAAAAAACTAACTATATTAGACTAGGCTGTTAAATAATAATCTTTTATTTCTCAACAGCCAATTATTATCTGTTAATGACGCTGTTCGTAAACTGTTTCATTTGACATCTGATGTCAAAAGGAAATGAGTTGCCAATGGCTGTGGTTTGATGTAGCGGACAGAATGGGGACACGGGACCACAATATGATGATCCGGAATCAATTCCGAAGGCAGACCAATGCGTCCAGTGAATTGTTCCATGGAAGTGACAATATGGAACATGTTGACCTAAATGGATACGAATGTAATGTAACTACAACACAAGAGCTAAATGATGTAATAAAGCCTCCATTAACTTTACTACACGGTTGGCGCAGTGGCTAAGCGATTAGCTTTCAGCGCTACGTGCTGCAGGATCGATCCCCGCACCGAACAAATATTTGTATGATCTGCACATAGTAGTTTCGGGTGTGATGTATGTATGTTTGTAAACTGTACTGAGAGAAATACTAGTGAGGGGCTTAAAAAATACTGTTTAGAATCATAATTTTGCGCTGAAGATGAAGAATCTAGACGCCATAATCCGTCTTTTTTTCTAAAAGATGGTTCAAAGCAAGTCTTGTAAAACCCAGGTATTAAGATAGTTCCCCGTCTCTTTTTGTTATATGACGTTAGAAAGTGACGATAGAATATTACTAGATTTATTTAAAACAGGGGTTTTACTGGATTAACTTCACACCAAGGGCATTAAGAGGCATAAGTTTCCCCATAAGCACTAAAAGTTTCAAATAAATCTATAGAATAGGATAGCATAGATCTTTATATCCAAAGTATCATGTAAATTAGATACAGGCACTTATGAAATGTCGAGACTCTAGGTGCGCAGTTCCAAATAGTAGGTCCTATGGAGAAGAACCATCAAGAAACTCCACGGAAACTCTATTAAAATAATCGATTAGAATCATGATTAGTACAATGTTGTGGTAAGATCTGATAATATATTTTATTAATACGAATAATACATAATAATAGGTACGATATCTACTATTTAAAACAAAGAAATCATAAATAATATAAAACATTTTTCCTACAACAAGAACGATAAATTAAAAAAAGACAATAAAAAGATAGTGTAATTTTTTTTGTGTGTAGGTACACGTAAATTCCGAACACTCTTTTTGTTCCTGTTCATATTGTGTAGAATAAAATTGTACAACTCCAGTAAAGTACCCATAATTGTTACACTTTCTTGTCATAAGCAACACGTTTTGAAAGTTATTTTAATTGAGACCATGTAACATGCCGTCGGCGTCCAAATTAAGCTGTTCTAACAAAACTACTTCAGAAATAAGTAAAAAGAAATTACCTTGTGATGCCTGTGACGTGGCGTGTGTAGACCATGTACTTTTGTATGAGGCATCTGGAAAAACAACAAAGAATATTAATGAGGTGAGGTGAAGTTCTGGAATGGCGACTACAAACTGTGACGAATCCAAATATAATAAGTAGTAATATGACCTTGAACTTTGTGTCATGGAATGCTAAAAGCAGTCAGCATCAAATGCGATAGACAGCTGGAATAGATAGTTACAATTATATTTTACTATTAAGAGGAGTTAGTGGGAGTAGCAACCTTATCATTTATCATATCAAGACGCAACTAGCACACATACTTCTCACAATACTCCAGACATACTAACATAAACTTATTCCATTCATCAGCAAAAATATCACAACCTGTACTGGTCTCTAGGAGAGCTTTGATGGCAGTTAGGGAACGGGGTATCAGGGATCTTGAATACTGACAATATCATACAACGTGATCGTTATAAACATAATTATGACTATAGGAACCGGACTATAGGCCTGATTGCAGCTAAATCGCTTCATGAATATTAAAAATTCAACAAAAAGCAATCAGAATGTGATTGAGAGAGGACATAGTTAGACCAAGCACTGTTCATTGTGCTTAAAATGTCAACATCATATTGTTTAGTCATAGTTTCCAAATCCACAATAATGACTATAGGCTAAATCGCATCATATTTAACAATTCAACAAAAAACAATTGGAATGTGATTAAGAGAAGACGCAGTTAGATCAATGTTAATTGTGTTTAAAATGTCAACAACATATTGTTTAGTCCTCTTTTCCAAATCCACGGCGACGAAAGGTTTAATCTATTCCATGCCAGCTATAACCAACAACGTGATGCATGGAACGGAAAGTGTATTTTTGAGTGACAATACCTATTATCCGGGTTTTAACTTTTTACGAGTACCCAATTAATGCAGCCATTTGAAAATCCAGTGCACTCTGCTTTAAAAAAATAAACTAAGATTTCAAACAAACATTTGGCATGCCTGATGGTAAGCGGTTATCGTAACCTATGGACGCTGCAACACCAGGGGCATAACTCGCGCGTTCCCGACCCTACTACTAACGTCGCCTCTACTGCCAACACGACGCTTCCCCAAGGAGCACTGGTGACCTTGCTCACCGTTAGGAACACAAAACTGCAAAAGAGCAGTGTTATTTGGTTAATATATTCTTCAAGGTATTTCCTCAGTCGGGCAGCTTCACTTTTCAACGGAATGTCCCGCTATGCCCTACCACTCTAGTCTACCTGCTCCGTGACGGACCCAGCTGCAGACAGGAAGATCAGCTAATCTTTCCCTCATGGCTTGAGGAGTATCTCCTGTGAGCGTTTTCGTGACAGAACAACATGATGGAGCACTGATTGCCTATAACGTTGTTACAAACAAATGCTTCATAAATTGCTTCCTATTGTTGCTATAATTGACAATCATAGGAAATAGGCATCCTGTCCCGACTTCAATGTCGGAGTGCACCTGCATCGTTGCATAGGAGAGCAAGGTTGGCACACAATCATCTCATTTCCTCTACCCTTCGTACTTCCTTTCAAGCGCATTTTCCGTATTGTTTTTACTCTTAAATTGCTCTGTTGGATGTAGTAACACACGGCTACATACCAAAATATACATTTTCAGTATAAGCTGACCTCACATCGTACGGAAAGCCTATACAATGCGGAGTCAGCAAGTCATCTAAGTCGACGGGGAGAAAATACAACATGTCCAAGAATACATCTACTTGGACCAAGTAATCTCCTTACAGACGAGGCAAGACAAGGAAGTCGCAAGACGTACCGAAAACGCCTGAAGAAGTTACTGGTCCATGAAAAAGCTCTTCAAGGGTAATTTACCCATTCCTCTTAAACGAAAGCTCATGGACATGTGTATTCTACACATCCTAACCTACGCAACACAGACTCGGTTTTTGACTGACATCCAGAACTCCAAACTCAAGGTTTGCCAGTGAGCTATGGAGCGCAGTATACTCGGTGTTAAATCAACGGATCGTGTTCGAAACACTTTACTGCAAAACGCAGATAGCTGACTTTGCTCAAAAGGCCGCCCAGCTAAAATGGGACTGGGCAGCACACGTCTGCCGTATGCCGAAAGAACTGTGGGCTCACATTGCACAAGATTGGTACCCTGAAATAGTAAGACGCGGTCGCGGCAGACCACGAAAGAGATGGCGGGATGAAATGGATACATTCCTTGCAGACTGGAACGAAACGGCGTGGGATCGTGAGAAATGGAGAAAATGAAGGGAGGCCTTTGCCCAGGAGTGGGTCAGCATAGGCTAATAATTGTTATTATTATTTATGACAGCTGATTCCTTTTAAAGTCTTTTATAGATACGTTGTAAAATTTCGACTATGTCTGGCACCATCTTCTTTCCTTGAAAGGATAACCAAAACCCTACAAATACCAAACCAATCAAATAAATGCTCATTTCAAGCGAGAAAAACAACAATGCTTGTTAATGCGTTCCCAGCAAAATGGCCATACACAGCCTAGAAAACTGTATTGCAACATGCACGTGCTCACAATTGGTTCAGGAGTGGGAAGTGTCCGCACAGCCGTCAATGGGCATCCGCTTTGCGTGTTGTTCGGATATGTCTAAACTAGCCACGGGATTTATTTATTTTTTATTTATTTATGTTTATTGTTTTGATACAAGGAATAATTACATGCCTAAACCAAACAAAGAATTGGAAACAGTGCAATAAGTGTTGATGTAAAATTATCATAACACAATGTGAAAGTGCCAATCATTATTAATAATCACCATTACAACATAATACATCATCATTAAGCTAAACCTTAAAATTAAGTTTCACCATATGGTCAGCACACAGTACAATTAAAATAATGAAATATTCATTTTATACATATTAGAAAGATTATGTGTGTAGTTTTCTGTTAGTTGTGACACAATTGAGATATGAGATGGTTCTATAAAAAAAAGTAAAAACCAACTTCAAAAAACTATGTGTTTGAGTAGTTGAGTGTAGGTTATCTAAGGACTCAACTGCCGGTACTACAGTCCTACCGATCTCACCCGTCTTAAGAGTTCCAGATGAAGTGCTACAGCTAATGAAATTACCGGACACAAGGCAGCTATGTAAGGTATGTATGTATGTAAACATAGCACTAGTTTCTGTCTACTCCTATGGAAAATAAGCGTAATGTTCTGAAAGTAAATGTTGTTTTATTTTATTATAATTAAATGTATTTAATTAGTTTGTTTTTTCATACAGAAATAATTCTATAAACGCTTCAGGTGGTCATACAGCCATCATCGGAAAGGTATGCGATATTCACGTGTGTCCGTTTCCGTTTTTTCCCGTTCTCGTCGTGATCGACGCACACGCACTGATTTATTTTAAGTTTTTTCATCTTATAATATTATAGTATTAGAATTGTAATCGGGTTATTTACCATGTAAATATTTTTTTTTTTTGTGAGCCACTATATTTACCACCATATTTTGGCACTTCTGCAAACGTCAAAGATAAACTAAAAAAAATAATGTTTATTCCCATGTTTAATAATATAACAGTTAGCAAAATTACACTTTATTCTATTAATTTCCAATAAATTTTCAAGTTATATAATATCAAGACGACACAATTTACATATTAATTTTGACTTTATTCTAACCTAATATGGCATATTTTTCTGTTAGCAGAATTGTGATCACTTTGACTGACTTACGGCCAATTCTTCGAAAGTAAGATCTAAAGTCACATTTAAATACTGTTTCCCTTTCCACATCATCGGTAGACACCTCTCAAGCTCTTCGGAATCTGATTGACAGACTTTGCCCCGAAACACAGGTTTGAATAAACTTAGATCGGGCGGATTCATATTCCGAAACATTTTCACTTGCACTTGTAGGTATTAAAAATATTTTAGAAATAGTTTATTTTTAGGCACTATAATTATTGTATAAGAAATTTACTACTGTTCAGTAAATGTACTCTTTTCTGTATAAGTTTTTTTTTTTTTTTTGCTTTGTTGTCGACAACACTTTTTCGTAAAGATAAGTCTCGTAATACGATAAAGAAACTGGTCGTTAGTATATCTGATGCTAATCTCACACAGATGTTCATTAGCTGCCCGCACACTCATCTGTTTTGCGACCAGTAGTATAGATAGTAATCCTCATCCCACTTCACTGAAAAGCTTTCAGCCCCTTCAGTCGAGATAACTACCCTCGAGGGCTTTTAGTCCTTAAGAGGTGCCAAAACGCCTCTAAGTAGACGTATTTTAGTGCTCAGGTGATCACAGACGCGACTATTACTTGTGTAAAAATCTGCAACAAGACAGCTCCTTGTGTTTTATTGAAACAAAATTATTTAAAAACAATATTTTTTTTCGGAGCCTACAGCTTTCAAGCCAGTCTATATACTCGTAAAGGTGTCTAGTTGGCTTCATGCACCCTTTCCAACTAACGTGTATACTGGTAAAGCGACAGTTCTTTCCAGTCAATCGCGTAGATACTAAATTTGTGTGCCGATGCCCGTGGCGGCGTCACCGGCGTCAACGGCGTGGATGGTGAAAATCTTATTAACAAAAAAATGGCAGACTTATTCGCCAAATGACTGTGACGGACGAAGTTATCGGCAAAACGTGATATAAAAATAGTATTTCATTAAATTTGCGTAAACAAATACGTCGAAATAAACCAATAGGTAAGCATTTATATTTAGACATTTTAGTGTTTAGTTTACTAGTAGGTATTTATATGTCTGCATTGTATCTAAAACAACCGTATCCGTCCGACCATCCACGCCGATGACGCCGAAGCCGGCATCGGCGCACACATCCAGTAGGTACCATACACGCAGTAAATTTTTAGCCACCAACAAATCTTTTGTTCATTGTAGCCCAGCGCGGTGGTGTCTGGATGTATTGCAAAACTACGGTTCCTTTGTTGGTCACTGACAGCTGTCTAGCACCCGAGGTTCTATTTCCGTTTTCAGCAGCAAACCGCATTCAAAGATTTAGAATTTTTCAATAAAAGTTTGTGGAAATATTCCGTAGGCTGCCTTTTAGAAGTACAATAATGGAAGTGATAGTTTGACAACATGTGAAATTAAATTGTGCCTAGAAATGTCGACATGGTTGGCGCAGTGGCTAAGCGATTAGCTTACTACACTACGTGCCGCTGGTTCGATCCCTGCACGGAGATTATTTGTATGATCTATAGATAATTGTTCCGGGTCTGGGTGTGTGTGCATGTGACATGTATGTTTGTAAACTGTACCCTTGATACAGGAGAAATCATAGAGAGAGCAAAGTTCAAAAAAATAAAAATTGCCTTCGACTGGATCCGTCGGCAGATTTTTTTTATACATCATACACAGTGCATTTTCCTGCGTAGTTCAAAGTTACCTTTATGTTTAATTATTTATTATTATTAAATAATAGTATTTTAATGTAATGATATCGATTTTTATTATGTAACCTTTCTCTCGCAGTTGGTTCAGGGAGCCTGTACTGCTTACCCGGACTATGTCGAGGCCTGATGGACCTCTAACCTAAAAGTAAATATATTAAACGACAGCGTAGCTAAGGTCGTCCCTTTGTGGGACACGGGCCTCGTGTTTAAAATTCACTTCAAAATAAAATAAAAATTTGATTTTGTATCGCTTGCGCCAGTAAATTAAGCGCGTCCAAAATTTTCATTTTGTTTTAAAGTGTATCCCAATTCCCAATACTGCGTCTAAAAATTATGCGCACTACATGAAAACAACCTGTATAATAAATGCACATTTTTATTTGTGTAAACCAATTCAGGCATTTATGAGAAAAATGGGCAAGAAACTCCATGGTTTTTACTTTTTAACTCAGAATGTTATATACAATATTTAATACATTGATCTCAAACAAAAGTTATGTGCGGATAATGTAGGACAAACGAGTTGAAACTTATCGAAGATATGTAAATTAAACAAATAAAAATAAATAAAATAAAATAAATAAATAAACAAGTTTGATAAGAAAAAGAAATTATAAAAAAAATATTAAATTATCAATTAGGTAATAAGTGATGTAACTTTATATGCTAATTAGATAACAAATTATTTAACAATGGACTCAAAATGAGTCAGTATTGCAAACATACGAAACGTAAGAATCTAATTGGAAAAGTTATTGTCTATAATCTATAATTATATAAATACGTGAAGAGAAAACTTTGTACCCCTTTTTAAACATATTGCGCGCACGGAGGAGTATCAAATTTGGCATAGTTAAAGTATATATGGAGAAGGACTGCAGATAATTAAAATTATGGTTGCATTTCGACCACAAGGCGACCACTCTAGTATATACGAGTATTAATCGTGAAGAGAAAACTATGCGCTCACGGGAGAGTGTTTAAAGTTTATATGGAGAAGGAGTGCAGAAAACAATTTTTTCAACTGTTATTAACTTGAAAAACCTTATGTTCTTATGTAATCTATCCTTATTTAATTGAAATTTACTTGATTTTTATTTATTACTTACATACTTTGTTTTATTTGAGTTATTTATTTTATTATATTGTCATTATGTATTATTTTTGCTTTTAAAGCACAAATAACCCAAAAAGTTGTTAATACTATATGGTAGCTAACTGCTAATATAAAAGGGATAAACATATAAACTGCTGTTTACGTTCTTTCCGACCGACAAAAAAAACTTTTACAATACCCTTCCCACGTTCCATTGTACTTACGACCTTCTGACCAAACCGTGACCAAATCACACAACACTTCACGTGTCACTTCACATCACACATAATGAATAAAAATAGGATATAATATAAGATATTCACCCGCAAATAACATAGAGAAGTTGGTGAATGTGCCCGACCGACTCAGATAGTCGGCGGAGTTTTTGATGTCGAGCATGATTCACGCGCTATGTTCCCGCATGTCGGTGCGTACGGCGCGCCCAGGGACAAACGTCTATGCCGCTCCGCATCCATCCAACAGGGGCGTCACCCTACCCTAACCACGCCCCAACACGCCCCCTCTCACCTCAACACACCACCCCGCCAATAGCAAAACACTCTGGCTAATCTTTATCTGAGAAAAATAAACACGGTGGGCGGTAGATAATGACGTACGAAGCGCCGATAATCAGGCTTTGTGGGACGCTACGCCCCGCGACGCCGTCGCACGGTTTGGCGAAAATTGAACGGTTCGATCCTTTTTTCAAAGAGCATAGAACGCTTTTATTAAAAGCCTATTGCCTATCGAAGTTGGCACTCGTTTCGGCTTGTTTGTCAGACGCATATTGTATTTTTTTTTATTAATTCGCTCGCTCGTTTTTCGGGCGTGAACAATGACCGCCTTTGTTCGCTTTTGTGTTATTTTTATAAATTGCCTTTTCCTATCTCGATAATTGTCCATATAATTGGCTGGGTTTAGGCATATTGCGCTTTGTATTTTGGCACAATGGTTTTCAGGTGTTGTTGCATAAACATTTGTTTCTCGTTGTCCCAATTTTTAGGTATCAATATCAGATTTGACAAGGCCATTATAACATTAAATTTATTTCGATATCCATGAGTCAAGTACCTACAATTTTAATTATTTAAGTGGTTTATTGGTACTGGGTACGTGCACAACTTGTTATGGCATATCCAAGTCACTATTTTTACTACACTTATTATAAATAAATCACATCAATTAAACATTGTTCATGAAACTAATAAAAAAACAAATATTATGACGCCTTACCACGTTATCTTTGGACAACGCTTACTTAGACTGTAGTTATATCTTCTTTGTGGTCGATTAATTGTAATTTATGTTGTTGGGGTTATGGTAGCGAGCCGTGGTCGCCGGGTCGCGTCACTTGACGTGATAAAAATACAAAAGATTGCCTTTTTGTATACCTACCTACATTTTGAAACTTTAGGGAAAGCAATTGGTTAGTATCTATCTACTATGATCTGTGTGGTCATATTATAAGAGATATCATGAATGTCGGTATTTATTATTTCGACTCTTTGTAATCGCGTTTCGAATTTGACCACAATGACTTATCATCAGTTTATACTAGTAATACCTACCTAGTTTTCGTGGTCGAATAACTTATGCTGTCGTGGTCGCGAGTTTTGGTCGCAAGTTGCGATATTCGACTTGATAATAACCTAACCGTCAAAATACCCGACTCCAACTAGAAAACGAGCTGTAACTTTCAAATGGCTGATTCATTTTCTACACAAATAGTTTGATCTTCAACTTCTATAATTATGTATAAATCAAATAGACATTTAAGCTGAATAACGCGAATCACTCAAGCATCTAGACTACACAGCAAAAGTCATAATGCCTGACAATGGAACGGCACCGTAGACAATGCTACGCTTGTGCTACGAACCGTAGCAAGATAGCTACTGTCAAGCCTACATGTGCTACGATGTAGAACTTGGAATACATCGGGGTGTTTGTGTGTTGGGGTGTGTATGTGTGTGTATAATTTATCTAAGGAAGAATTTAACTAGTTGATGACTATCAACGAGTTAAGCTCTCATTAGGAAGTACCAGGGTCCGAAAACTGCTATAAATAAGGGTACAGGTATCGAAGAATTATGGTTGTTACTTATAAGAATATGGTTACCGCTACCCAGATAGAGGTAACATGTCATGTTACCTCTAAATTTAGGTAACCATTTTAATATCGGTAACCTAAAAATTACCGGTGATATAAACATACATACACACCCTTTGAGTTTATGCCGACGGCACGTGTAATAGAGGTAATTTTTATTTCGGTAACCGGTATTAATACCGGTTGTATTCAATTTGATGGAACTATCTTAAACATTAAGGTTAGGTACCTGTAAAAATACCTGTAAAAATTATAAAGGTTGTAACCGAGAAATACAGGTATTGGTCATACCGGTTTCGGTAAGGTTCTATTGTAAAAAAGAATTAAGTGATTCTATGAATCCACTGAAATTTCTCATTATTCGTCGCAGTAGATCTTTGCAGCTTGCGATAAAGGGGCTAAGTACCCTACCTCTTCCCTAAAAAAACTCAATATAGTACGACACATCTAAGAAGTGACATCGATACACCTGATCAAACAACCAATGGCAGTCGCTTGTTTAGACAATTTTACAACTTATTGCGTCAGCGTAAAGATCATTTTATACTGCAGTACTAACAAACTGTGGTCTCGAAGTCGCACTCAGTTCGGATGTGATCGGCGTTACGAAGTTTACCGATGCGACTTCTTAGTTGTGATTATATTATTATTGAAAAACCAAACCTTGACATAGTTCTAATAAGAGCATCTGAGTTGACTTGTACAATATCTCCGCACGTTTGTAGCCATTCCTGTAAGGCGGATTAAGCTTATTTTCTATACTTATAATAAAATCGTAACGAAGCGAAAACTGTACATTAAAAATATCTTGAAAAAAAAAAAAGGCATGTGCTCTATATTCGACACTGATGCCAAAAATATAGTTTTTAGAATTTTTGTCTGTTTGTCTGTTTGTCTGTTTGTCTGTTTGTCTGTTTGTCTGTTTGTCTGTTTGTCTGTCCGAGCTTCACGGCCAAACCGCCGAACAGATCTTCATGAAATTTAAAAGTAAAATCCGTTAATAGCCTGGTCAACATATAGGGTACAAATTATTACGCTATTATCAAAGGGGGGTGAGCAATAAACCAATATGTCTGTGTACAATTATTAGTCGCTACCTATATGACGAATCCATTTGAAATATTGGATGATTGTAGTTAATAGGTCCGATTAACATTTTATAAACAATAGAAATCATTTTGCATTTTTTTAAACGTACTTTTTCATTTATTCTTTAGCCTTATATATTTTAATTCGTCTGTTTATACCTAGATGGCATTAGTAGTAATTTATAGGCGAGTTGTTAATTTCCAATATTTTTAAAAGCGATTTTTTTATTGATACGGCATCCAGACTCCTGAAGGCAGAGTTCTTTATAATAATTTAATTTGTAATGTTCAAATATGTTCAAATATTCTCAATAAAGGTAAGTATTTAAGGGTTATCAAAATACTTATAGGCGTAAGGCATATTAATGACGACATCTGGTATGGCACTTGTGGGTTGCAGCTGAAAACCAGCGTCAAGTGGCCAGTATCACTGCCTCCTGACAATATGCTTTATATGCTTTAGTACAATAACCCAACTTATTTGATATGTTTTCTTTGCTTTTCCGTTTATTTTATGTTGTGCTATAAACTCTTTTTCTTTCTTTCTTGCTTTTACTTTTTTCCGATTTTATTGCTCATGGTTCAGGAGTAGCGTAATTTCGGAGTGTTGGAACAGCGTCTGTCGAAGAAGAGTTTGTCGACGTTAAGTTTTCGAGTGGGATCAGGGCTGAAATCACCGTAGGGTTCGAAATTAATCACATCAATACCCCTGGGAGTCACCCTGGACAGAGCGTTAACTTGAAAAAACCATTATATGAAAATCAAATAAAAAGAACTAGGTACCTAAAAGTTTCGGTCAGCTAAATGACACATGTTGAACTATCACCGGCTGACGTAAACCGATCACTCTCAATATGGGTAAGTATACCGTATCCTACGGTGAGCATAGCACTTCTACAAATTCGCAGAGACGTTGCGTACAAAAACACAAAAAGGAGTCCGACAGCAGACATCCAATATTCAGAAGTCAATTCAGTGCTTAATTATCAGCACAGCCTTTAAAAAGTCAGCTCAGTTTCCTTAGAACACTAGAGAGGCACTATCGGGTGGTTCAGCCGATGCCCATTGCAAATACATTGTGGTTGGAGAAACTTTCTTCACCAGTAATCAAGCCCGCGGTGAGTAATTTTCTGCCAGATACGATCCGATCGAACGATCATCTCTTGGATCACATGAAAGTTATTTAACCGACTCTGGACCCAATTAGGCAGATGCAAGTGCAGTATGAGCAAATGAGCAAGTGGAGCTATATCGAGGAAACAGCGGTAGGGTGGAGATGTGGTATTGTCCTTCAAACGACGTCACAGCTACTGTGTTGCTCAATATGCCCCAATATCTGCACATTGAGCCACCTCTATTTTGCCAATAATAACATCATAGAGGTGGCAAAATTTGCAGATTATACAAGCCTAGGGACGTAGTACCATTGACACAAAGAAGGAGGACTAAAGTCATTTTCAATCCGGAGAACAGCTGAATCTTCTTCTGTCGCCTCGCCATGAGTGTTCATATTGAATTCGCTCATGGTGTAGTGGATAGATGAGTCAGCAATTTTCGTAACAGCTCACTGCCCAAGAAGCGCCGGACAGAATTACAATCAGATGAGATTGTTGATGTAATCAAGGCGTTGTTATGACAGTCGGCATCAGACTCTGCACTCATTACCCATTTCGAAGACAATATTCATACAATAGATTTAATTAATTAAACTTTAAATATTTTTTTCCTATTGTTTCTTAGCGGAGAATCAGGTTTCGTAAACTTTAATAACACACAAAATAGCGAGAAAGCGTAGTCTTAACGGTGCACGGTGGCAGTAAAAACTGGTTATATTTAAACCTGAAGGCTGAAGACACGGTTTTGTCTTTTTGAGTGCCTAACCATTACCACTATCATAGATTATTCGTTTAAAATAGTCGTGAATGAGACCTGCCGTGCTCTTTCAGGGGTCTCAAGTAAAGAACGATCACCCATCCAAGTAACGTGTAGATTGTTTTCACTCCCATACGTGCGGAAGACAAGGCATTTTATTGCACAGATCTCATATTATTTAAGTTTTTGTTAATACAAATTCTGAAAACTATCTTTCCTTTTCTTTAATTTCAAGTGACTATCATAGTTTAATCGAATATTGTCACGTGGGCAAAGCCGCGGGTACAGCTAGTCTTCAATACAAAGACGATCGTTATATTTCTGAAAGTAATACCAATACTCTTCCAAAGAGTCCCAGCACTTCTTGTAATTGTCTGCAGTTGTAGGTAATGTAGGTGCCTTCTTGATGTTAATAGCTAATCTTTTTATATAATCTAACTGTTCGGTTAGGTTTGCATGTAACTGCATTATGTTAGAAGTATTTGCTTGCATACGTTCTGCTTTCGGATCTGGTAATTCTCCGAGACACTTGGGCATCATGCCTGTGGATCACTCAACAATACACTTGATAGTTTGGATAAACACTGGTTGAACACTTAATAGTTTGGATAGACACTGGTACTCACAGTCTACGAAACGCGACACTATTAAGTTCAACAAATTAAGTTCTTTTTTTATAGACCAAAAACTAAAAACTTAATTATTCCTCTACGAATGAAAGTCTAGAATATAATATAATAAGTAAATATAATTGTTTAACAATAATATTGAAAAGTGTTACTACTCTGTTTGAGTAGGTATATTTGTTGGACAAATTATTGTAATTTGTATATAATACATGTTCCTTTGTATATAATAATGTACTGGATGTAATGTATAATAATTGATCTTAATCAAATTTTATTTGAATTTACTATGACATTTTTTATGATTTTTTTGTGTATTTTTTTTTATATTTTTGTAATTTCTCATGCTGAATGGCTGTTTATGTATACCTTAGTTATGTAACAACATATAAAACCCATATTCGCAAATAAATAGATTGAAATTGAAAATAATTTAATGTAAAAAACAGTCTTCAAAAACTGAATTTTAGAGGAAATGATAAAAAATTACTTTTACCGAACACACGCGACACTTGACTGCTGAAGGCAAACTAAACTAAATATTAGTTGAAATGCAAACATTGCGAAAAATCCGGACTTGAGAAATATAAGGCTGCATCGTATAGGTTAACATACGGCGGACAAGCAATCACTTCCAATTTTCTGTGGTTCAAGTGGCATTTGCAACTTTGTGCCGTTTAGATCCCGGCATAAACACCCTCTCTTCGCGATGATTTCGAAGAAGGACTGATCACAATACAATATGTATACTCGATTGTACACCAGACGCAAGAAGATACAAATAATCGTAAAAGAAATGTACAAAGGTCAGCTTATCGTACTCAGCGATTTCTACCAGATAACTTTGAGATGGACAGAATTGAAGGTAAAATGAGAGATCTGATATAGTATGCATACCCATCTAACAATAGACAAACATATAATTTGACTAGTTTTAAGCCCCGACAAAAAAGAGGGATATGTATCAGTCTTTGGCATCGTAGCTCCAAAACGGATGGACCGATTTTAATGCAGTTAATTGATAGCTAGTTTAATCGGGTATCACCTTAGCTATGTTTCATGAAAATGCGTTCAGCCGTTCAAAACTTACAGCTCTTTTTCTAGTTGGAGTCTGGGGTTTTTTAGATAGTCAGATAATTTTATTAGTAATGGACATTTACGGTATGATATTGAAGGTGATGTTCAAACCATAGATTAGGGAAGAGAAAATATTCTAAGTCTATGGTTCAAACAATGGAGACCAAACTCACTGAAAACAATGACCTAGATGTTGAATGTTTGTCTTATAATGCAGGGTATGAGTTCGAATCGGGCCGGATTCGAAACAGACATGCACATTTGACTTTTCAAAATCATGTTATTTTGTCGTATTTATCTTGGACTGGATTCAAACCGACAAAATACCGCATTTCTATTCCTCAAGTTCAAAGGAAATAAGCCGGAAATAGGCTGCATATTGCGGTTCTGCCATTGCTAGTAACATCCTGGAACATAGGTAGTTATTTTATTTTAAACTAGCTTTTCCCGACCATGTTGACGTCAGCTCCTAGTCTAACCAGATGCAGCAGAGCAGCTGCCATTCGACCTTTGTCACCCAAGTAATAATAAATAAATAATAATAAATTATTCGTATATCAACCATGATCAACCATGAATGAAGCGGAGATGCGAATGTTGAGAGGTACGTGTGGTGTGACAAGAATGGACAGAATAAGATGTGAGTATATTAGAGGAAGTATGAAAGTGGCACCGGTGACAGAAAAGTTGAGAAGTTAGTCGTGGTATGGGCATGTGATGAGGAGGGATAAAAATCATGTAACGAGAAGAGTCTTAAGTTTGTATGTGGATGGATGTAAGAGAAGAGGCAGACCCAAAAAAGATGGATGGTTTGTGTGAAATTGGACATGGATTATAAGAACGTAAACTCTGAGATGACGTCTAATAGAGATGAATGGAAGAAGAAGACATATTTCGCCGACCCCAAATAAAATGGGATAAGGGCAGGAGAATGATGATGATCAACCATGATCAACTTCGTTACCATTTCTTCAGACTTTATTATCAAAACATGTAAATTTCGTTTTACACGCTCTGTACGTTGGTGTTGTCAGGTAAAAAATCCTCATGTGGACTTAAGGACTTCTGGAACTGAGCCCTTCGTTACGTGCATACGTATACGTGCTTTCCAAGGCAGGGTGACGTGTGCAGAACGGTCACCAATCGAAGGAGCGAATCCAATCAAGCGATGTAGCTACGAGCCCGTTGCTCATAGGTATTCGTTTAAAATAGCCGTAAACGAGACTAAACCTGTTCTTTGAGGTACGGCCAGGCCTCAAACAGTATAAAAAATTGACAAATAAGTAAATGAGCTTAATTATGTATGTTATGAATGAACGCGAACTTCGGTTTTGGTTGTGACATGACAATGACAAGATAACAACATGCAATGCGTGAATGCGGTGACAGAGAGAAATCATTGACGATTTTGTCATTGTTCCCATCATTGATAGAATAGAATAGAATAGATCTTTATTTCATGTAAACCAGATACAGGCACTTATGAAATGTCGAGACTCTAGGTGCATTATGTTATTGTCATAATACTCATTGATATCGAAAAATCATAACTCAGCCCATTTCTGTTTTCCACTACGGCATGAGCGATTCACTTAGCTCGTATGAATTCGACAGAGGATCGAATATCACTGACAAAACCATTTTTTATTTTTTTTAATGATTTTATTTTATTTTACGTTTATTTTATTTTTCTTCTAAACTAATATTGTAAAGAGAAAAGATTTGATATTTTGTATGTTTTTTTGTTTGTAATGGATAAAATCAAAAACTACTGGATCGATTTTAAAAATTCTTTCACCAGCAGAATGCTACATTATCAGTGAGTAACATAGGCTATAATTTATAAAGATATCACGCGGGCGAAGCCGCTGGCGGAAGCTAGTTATGTATAAATCTTTAAAATCGTTTTTGTGCTGACATATAAATACTTTTTCTTTCTTTCTTTCTAACTTTTACACTTCTACAACCATAGTTTTCAATTACTCCACTTTCGTTTCCACCATCCCTCTTCCCTTCACGCAGACACCATGGCATACAACATGGCGGATCAAAGCCGTTAAGTTACGAAGCTAATTGAGTGGGGTACTGTATTCAAGTGGCATTAATGCATGGTGCTCTATACGAAACAACATTATCTTCACCATAGATCACCCCTTGTCCCCTCTGCGGTCGTGCGATCTGAGTGACGTCTGTGTATCGTGTATTGTTATAATGAACAAGTTTAATTGGATTCTAGTAAAATGTTTAATATCCATAAAAATTAGAAGACGTAATAATTAAAATTAGTGGTCGGAATTAGACCGTAATTTTAACTTTCTGCACGCCTTCTCCATATGAACTTTAATTATGCCAAATCTCACACTCCTCCGTGCGCGCAATATGCTTATAAAGGGGTACAAAGTTTTCTCTTCACGTAATTGTATATAGGTAGCTGATGCAAGACCATGTCCTGAATAAGCTTTCCAATACATGGTCTATTTGTGTTCCATATTTCACCAAATCAGTTCAGCCGATTTTGCATGATTGATTAACAAACATCTGAACATCCAAACATCCAAACACTACTACTATTGTCATGAGTAGGTATGATACTTATGATAATTATGTTTTTTTTAATAAGTACAATCATATTATTATCGCAAAACTGCGGACAAAAATATTGTGATTACAAGACTACCAGAACGCTTAGTAAGTTGCATCAACTAAACGTTAATACTACTTAATGAATATTTTATTTATAAATAAATAAATAAAATCTTTATTCACTGACCACAGAGATCCAAACAGTGTTAGTAAAGAAAACCTAAAATTAGTTTTAGTAACCTAAATCATAATCCTGTACTAAAGTTCGGAGTCGGACCTCACACTATCCACGTAGTAAGTAGTACATATCTGTAGTAGAACGTTATAAATACATCCTTTGCGTTTTAAAAAAATAGTTATTAAGTAGATATTAATTACAACAACAAGGTAAAGTTTAGTAAATGCTTCTTTGTTCTCACATATAGCACAAGATTTTTGGATTTTTTCTCTTCGTGAGAGATCATATGCTATAATACCGTATTGTTGTAATATAATTTCTTAATTATAAGTATTATAACAAAAAATTGGAGCACCATCAATTTAAAAAATGTTACCATATTAATAATTCCTATATTTCCTTATTTGTACAACTAAACATATCTCTTTCACCCCACAAGATCTAAGGGCAAAAAAATAATAATTTAAACAGCAAACAAACACCTCAAGGCTCTAAGAGAACGCGTGGGGGTGTGCGTGCGGTGTCTATGTGTGTCGTGTGTGTGAGTGTACAGCCATGATCGATGCCGGCGCGACGTTGCCGCTCCGCGCACTTCCGGTTGCGACGCTGCCAGCCCTCGCTAGGCGGCGTAAAACTGAAATTGTGGATTAAAGCCTACTTTTTTTATATCTATGCTTTTTTGATTTTGGTGTTTCGTTTTTTGGGAGATAGCGGTCGAACTTTGGCTGTGACGTAGATATTTTCGATTTTGTTTCTAATTTTATGTTTTCTGTCCTCGTGTCGTCTGTAAAAGTAATTCTTTGAAATCCTTAAGAAATTGATATTATTGTTAGTTATTTTTCTAATGACGCCACGGTTGGCGCAGTGGGTATACGATTTTCTTCCTGCGCTGGGTGTTGCGGGTTCGATCCCCGCACGGAACAAATATTTGTATGAGCTACAGATAGTTATTTCATTAAACCAATCGGAAATCGAATCCGCCACACAGAGAAAGCGGATCTTCCGCTACGCAAATCAAGCTGTAAAATTACCGGCTAGTAAAAATTAAATTGAAACTAACAAAATTGCTAAATTGTCAGTTTCGTCTTATGTGACAGAACTAAGGTCCTGAGGAGATAATGGACTTTTTGCTGCCATGGTAGGGCTAATGGAATACTATGCAACAAAGCATACAGCGGAAAGAAACTCCGCCGGTGATATACCGCTAGTGCCCAGCGACGGCGGACGACAGCGGAAAGAATATCCTTATTTTTGTATTCTAACAATTTTATTAGATAATCATTTAATAATCCTTGTTCTTATTTTTCATTTTTCTTCATTCTAACAATATTTCATGTGAATACTCCATAATAAGAGGTCTGAACGCGCCTTAAGACGAGAATATAAATAATGAACACCAGTTACGGCAGTTTCCATTTAATTAAAGTTTTTAACTTTTCAGCGCACTTGAACATACCCCCCTCCGTCTTATCTACTAATAAAAGCTTTTAATTTTTAAACACAGATTAAGTTATACCTGTCCTTGTCAGTTATATGGCAGTGACTAGAGATGGCAATAGACTTGATAGAGCTAGTTTAGTTAGAAAGAGACTATTCACTTCATGGTTATTATTTTACTAAAACATACAACAAATAGCGACATTTTTATATTATTACTAGAAATAAACACAAAATCCTAGTCCCTTAATTTAGATTGACCACAACGTCCACATCAAATAAATAATTTCTAGGGAACGGTGTACACTTAAACAACAAACAAAAAAATTATATTAAAAAAAAAAAATACCTATCTTACTGATAAGAAGTTTAAAACTCGTGGTTAATATGGTCTCATAAGATCAAAGACTATGTTTACGATAAAGACGAGCTAATATCTTCTGCACATGCGGCTACCCTGGTGACCCGCTGCTTCCAATCATCACAAGCTAACTTTAATGACGCTTCCCTTGTTTTCATAATTGGGTGGTTTATTGTCATGTATGTACTTGTATTGTTTATCTTATAGTGGTACATAATATAATCTTTGATGTGCTTTTTATTTTTGTAATATTATGTAAATTCAGGTCGAATATTGGCCGGGGGTGCTCCCGTGGCCCCAAAAAAGTATCATGAAGTTTCTTGCCGGTATCTTCTCCAGGATCAACCCACTTGGAACCCTGCACCAGAATCACGACGTTTTGAAAAAAGCCTGCAAAGTCCCGGTTATAGTAAAAAACTTAGACTTTGACTTTCATGTTGAAATACTTTACACTTCTTCAAAAATAAGTCTCTGTACTAGGAAATGTGTGAAATAATAAAAACTGATACGAGAATCAATATTTTAATATTTCATAATTATATAATTCGTGTCTGTGTTCATCATATAACTGAAGGACTAGGACTATAAGTGAAGGAGTACACTTAAACGATACGTATTGTATAGATACTAAAATTATTTTGTGAATGTGTGTGTATATCTTTTGTTGGAGACCCTAAATAAATAAATAAAATCATTTCTATACAATTCCTAGTACCAGTTTATCATTCTATAAATTTCCTAGGAATTGTATGTAATATCTATATTATATATATACATTGAATATACAAATGCTAATTTCATGTCTCGGTACAATTACTGTAAGTACTTACTAACATCTATACTTATAATAAAATCGTAACGAGTTTACAATAAACATAAAAATCTGATTGTTCATTTCTAAATTTTAAATAAATATACGTAAATACATTACACACATACAACATGTTCACACACTCCCCCACCTGTTACGTAGGCACATACGAGTACATTTTTGTTTACACCATCGGATCGACGGCTCGAAGCTCTATCTGTACTTAATTTAAAATTAATACAACCAGCCGGCACACAGGAAATGAGCTTAGAGCTAAAGGGGGATAAAGGGGGATGGGGGGTAGCGGGAGAGGAGGAGGGAGCGTAGCCCGACCTCCGAATTAGACGGTGCCGTCGCTATAATTTGATAACCATATAGCTAATGGCAGCAAATGCTCATTTTGAGATGATTTTTTTGATTTTCTTATCGTTCTGTTTACGGAATAAATACTGAAGGATTAAAATCCAGAATAAGATACAATGATATATTTTTAGGGCTATTTTTTAAGATTTTAGATTGCTTCGTTAAGATCGCTCGAATATGGAAAGGATATTTATTTATTAAATAATCTATGTGCACACATGAAAAGTCACAGAAAACGTTAAATAGGAGAACAAAGTACAAAGGTTCTGCTTATTTCACAAAAGAAATCTCTTCCAGCAGATCTGCGAGAGGAGAATTTAATACACGAAATGTAGACAACGATACAAGAATATAACAAAACTACAATTTGAATATAATAATATAAAAATAAATAAAACACTTATAACATACACATAAATATAAAATTATACATAAATACATTTAAAAAATCGCGTTCCGAACACCAAATCTCTTTCAATAGACATGATAGTTTCATTGAAAACATAATTGAAGGAAAGACAGAAAGAAGGAGAGGTAGAAGAAGACTGGTAGAATTTATACAGCGTAAATATTAAAATAAATAAATAAATTCAACCCATTGATCCACCTGTCTCACTGCTAGGCTCTTGGAATGAGAATTAGTCCACCACGCTAGCCTAGTGCGGGTTGGCGGACTACACACATCGAGAACTGTATGAGGTCCTCTCAGGTGTACAGGATTCCTCACGATATTTTCTTTCACTGTTAATGCAAGTGATAATTTAATTCTGATCCGCACATAAATTCTAAAAGTCAGAGGTGCGGGCCGGGATTGAACTCAGACCCTCCTGCATGGAAAGCAAGCGTTCAACCGCTAGGCTACAACTGCTATAAATCTGGTTTTCGGGGGCACCAATTCATAATCCGGGATCAAATTTTTCTTTCCGCCATTTTTCAATATGGCCACCATCGCGACTTCGCGTTTGTTATTCACTTTTTGTACTCGTAAGAAAAAGGCAGCCAACGAACTCTAAAATGCGCGATTTTGCTGCTAAAAGTATCGAATATGATCGAATGCTAAGTTAAACAAAAATCTTAACCCCTCTTATTACAAAATATGGTTTAAAGAAATCCTAGTGAGGAGGCAACGTAACTTAATGTCTAAAAATCCAGGTTTTAAAATATCACCGTCACTTTCTAACATCATATAACAAAAAGAGACGGGGCTATCTTAAAACCTGGGATTTACAAGAGTTGCTATATTTTATAACAAGACTGATTGTGTCTATGTGCTGTATCTAAATAGCAACAATGCAACATGACAAAGCAGGCATTCTCATGTATAATGTGTTCAACGAGCAATGGCGGAGCCCGATCGATTATATTAGCTCCGGAGGAAATATTCCCTGTCATTAAACTGAAACAATGTGTTAATAACATGCTTAGTTTAATGAAACGAAAGAATTTGATATCTATAATTATATTAATACGCGAAGAGAAAACTTTGTACCCCTTTTTAAGCATATGAGTGAGATTTGGCATAGAAATGCAGCAAGCTAAAATTACGTTCTAATTTCGACCGCAGGGCGACCACTAGTTTAGTTAAATATTAGATGACGCAGTGAACTTCTTACCACCTAAAATTGATGTTCTTCATATGCGATTATTAAATCCTAATCAATTTTCCAACTCCAATTTATTCAGATCGATAATACCTATTGGTTTGAGTTTCGTTTAGTTATTGTATGAGAAAATTAATATCCATAAATAAAAAAAAATTAAAAAAAAACCGGTATTTTAATAGTTGTTCTGTTCTTCGGGGCAAAAATAAATCCGATAAAATAAAGATCATAAAAATCGGTCGAGCCGTTTTTGAGTTATAAATGGTGTAACTAAGGCATGCCTACGTGGTCGAAACCCTTTACATTCTGAGAAGAGGCCCGTGCCCAGTATTGGGATCATAATAGGCAGAATTATTATGATTTATAGACAATGTATTTTGTTGTCGCTTATTCAACGTTCGCTCTATGTTTTCATTTTTAGTTAGAGTAGGTAACTTTAATACTTACAAAGCAAAAGTCGTCAAGTTTTTTTCCTACTGTAACTCTTAATATTGTCCCGATTCATCTTTTTCTTGACTCTTTGGTGTATCATTGTATTGATACAATTATACACAAAAGAGAAAAGATTGATCTTTTATTGGAATTTTAAATTATTTATAAATTATCTTCCAAAATTATGGATTTTCTTCGTATTAATTTAATTAAATTCAAAGAAAAACCCAAAATGCATATTCATGTATTAAATTGAGTTTTAAAATAAATAACAAACTATTTAAATAATACATATAATAACTGGGGAAATACAATACAATAATATTTGTTCTGTGCGGGAATGGATCGCGCGACAAGTAGCACAGAAAGCCAGTCGCGTAGCTACTGCGCCGATTATGACGTTTATAGGTATGCGCCATCAGCCCATCACCGAGTATGGATTCCATTGTAAGAGTGGTTTTCAATGTAGCAGGTAATGCCGATTGCGCCACTTTACGAATCCTCGGGATATGTCGTCTTTGATTCTTTGGCGGACATCCCTATTAGCAATCGTATCCGACCGACTCTCCATGCATAGTCGTTTCTATGCCAGACTTAGGAACCGATTACATTATCCATGTCATGACTCAGTATTGCAGCTAACGACATGACATGCCGTATTTATGAGCATCCGTCAAAAATTTGTCATTCCACGGTTTTTCGTTTTACAGACGGATGTTGATAATTTCAGTCATCCGAAATGTCATATTTGAATTTGGAAACGAAAGCAATACTTTTTTTATTAGATTTTCGTTTTTTTTTTCTCTGTCTCATTAGGTCTCATTGGTCTGATCGCAAGTGGTGCTGTGTGTATAGTCCTGACAGCGATTCCCAAGTCGAGCATAGTGTTCAAAAATAATGTTGTTCCATACAAACAATTCATTATTACTATATCCCTTAAAATAGGCCAATTTTTCAATTTCACAAAAAAACTTAAAATCATGTACAAATGTCAAATTATGACAAGTGACGGATAAAATATTGTTGCCAGAATATGATTAAGTATTTCTATTACAGAAGGTATTATGGCAGGTAATCGTAAAAAAAGTCTATGTTTCTGTGGTGCTAAAACGGGTGCTGCAGTGCTACAACAAGGAACATTTAATACTCAACTAAATGTATGAATTAGCATAATTATTGTCTTCGTGATTTCTTGCTTTTACTCCTAGCAAAAGTTGTTCATAGTGAAGACTACAATAAACCCTTAAATGAGGTGTGTTGTTTAGATCATTCTGTATAATAAATAAATTACATGAAAATCTAAATGTTATACTTGGTTCTGAGCACAGACAGACAGTCTCATTACAATGAACAACGCCAAAACATACAGGTAATGAAGTATCAGCAGCTTTATATAAAAATAAAATTAAGGGACGAACCTCTGGGTACCAAAAAGAGCATACCACTATGGCAGCTCAGACAAAGTCGGGGTTCCATTGAAAAACTTTGAAATGCGAATACTTTAATTAGTTTACGCAGCGCCGAAGCGGCTTGGAGAGAGACAAGTTGGTCTGATGCGCTGCGCATTAACTTTTGTCAAAGGAATATCAGATAGACGTACAAAATTAGATTATGAATTTATGACTTTCATTATGAAATCCTTATTCTTTCGTCTGAGTATGAAATAACATAACTGAAAAAGTTAGTTGATTTAGTTGAAATATATAATCTTATTAAACGAGTATGTTTTATTTTTCGAATTCTTATAGTGATTCGGGCAGTTATAGCCACAGAACATAGAATAGGTTATAGCCTAGCGGTTGAACGCTTGCTTTCCACGCCGGCGGGTGTGAGATCATACCCGGCCCGAACCTCTCACTTTTTGAATTTATTTGGTGAGAGATAACATCGTGAGGAAATTGCGCATATGAGAGGCCCTCATATAATCCTCGATGGTGTGTTCCGCCAAACCGCACTAGGCCAGCGTGGTGGAAGACTAAGGTCTAACCTTTCTCATTTCGAGAAGAGGCCCGTGCCCAGCAGTGGGACAGTAGTAGGATGGATTTATTATCTACTATAGAAATTCTTATATACCCTTGCCTGACATCCGTATCTCTATTCCCTCTGGCATCATCTTATTTATCCCCAGCAAACAAAAAACATAAAAAATACAGGATATTTTTTTATGTACTTTTGCAGTGATTCAGTGTCTTTTCCCAAATGCAACCGCAGTACTAAAATTCACTCCAAAACAAAATAAAAAATTGATTTTGTATGGCTTGCGCTATTAAATTATGCGTGTCCTCCATACTAAATCGAATTTTTGATTTTTTTAAAGTGTATCCCAATACTGCGGTTGCATTTAGGAACAGAGACTGAATCACTACAAATTATGCGCACTTCATAAAAAAATATCCGGTACCTATAAAAACAAAAAAGCATCTCCAAGCGCAAGAGACTTAATAAACCAACTCGCTGAACAGCAACACCCAAACGATTAACATATGAACGGAGCACAAAGAGCCTAATCATATTATCAGCACCTAGATTAGCGGTAGGACGATATAAAGGGTCCATTGTAGTGCGGCACCGTCGGAACCTCCTCTTCTCTCCTCTCCCCGCGCCACGGAAATGGCGGCGGAGAACGGAGACAGCGACATCCGGAGAGGTGAAGCTAGCGGTGCCCGGTTCAGTGTAAACCCGGGTATTGTCGGACGAACACCCACCTACGACCCACTTTTGGAAATTTGCGTTATTACTCACCACTCCGACGAAGTACGCCGTTTTATGGATACCATTCCCGCATCGATTGGTTGGAGCAAGAGTTTGGGACGATTACAATTTAGTTTCTATTATTCTATTGATGCGGTGGTTGGCGCAGAGGTTAAACGATTGGCTTGCCGTGCTACGTGTTGCGGGTTCGATTCCCGAACAAAACAACTTTGTTTTGTCCACAAATAGTTGGTCCGTATCTAGGTGTGTGGCTATGTTTGTAAACTGTATCCAAGTTACAGCAGAAATCTGTCGATCAAAGTAAACAAAGAATCATATCGCACTATTCTGTTCATAGATTAGTTATCTTTACTTTGAGTACAGTAAATTCTTCGACTTCATAATTAACTTTATAATACAAAAAAAAAATGTAGCACTACTCAGCTTCTTTAAGCGATAGCGTGATGAAATATAATTATTATCGTTAATTTACGTATTTTCTAGGCGCCTAAGATACTCCACAGTGAAAGTCGTATCAAATTCAGCCCATTGAGTAATAAATTAAGAATTTAAAAACAAATGTTAAAAAAGCATATTTATGTTCAGAAATACTAGTTCCTCTACAGTTTTATTTAGCAAAGTAACCTGATCATGTTAAATTGCGCTGATAGTGTAAAATGATGATCAACATTAAAAGATCGATTGTAAAGCATTATTAATTATGCAAAGTATTACCTCACAAAACACAGTCAATTTTTGGTTGAGTAAAATATATTTTTCATTATTTGTATTATATAATATGTACAGCATACATACATTTTGTCGCTACTGTCCACCTGTGTCCACCTTAAAATGACAGTGAAAGCACGCGAGTTAATGGCAACGTGATGGCAACTTAAACTTGAGATGTGTTCTGTCTACGGCTTGAGTACTGATTTAGTCTATGACTGATTAGGATATTTTCGCCAGAATCGACATCTATATACCTACGATTCAAACATTATGTTCCATGCATGAAAACGCCATCTCACGAAAAATAAAAACATTACTTAGGGGTGCTAAGGTTAGAGCGCCCTCTAGTTTAATGACACCGAACTATACAGAGGGGTCGTAAAGAGAACCCAGCACCCTCTGGCATAAGTCATTGTACGCCATTGTGCTGTCTTTTTACATTTTAAGGGTAGATGGGGTGGGATCGAGTTACATAATATATTTTTTATCTGCTTTTTTGATAAAACTTGATTCGTAAATTCTTTGTCATTGGACGTTTGTAGAATTATATTTATTTAATTTAATATTGTGTTTGGATACTGTCAGCTTTAAAAACTGTTTGCTCAATGGCTCAATGTTATTAAAAGATCAATCACAAGTTTTATTGACTGTCGAATTTAGGTTTTCTGCCAGGTCACTTTCATCTCGGACCAGTTTAGATATATGTCTTCATAAACAGATTTCCATTACCCCTTTAATTTCTTTAGGTGAATGACATCCGAGGCAACCTTTGTCTTGTTTCTTCATTTTTTTAATATTATTTCATCACCTACAGCTTTTTGTACATGTGGATTAAAGTTAGTTTCTTTTATTTGTTTGGTCATTGAAAGTTTAATACTCAATTATACCTACTCAATCAGCCTTGCTAACGATTGCATGTGCCGCAAAGTTGGTGAACAGTTGCTCAACATACATAAAGTAGTGATTATTTATTGTATTACTTAGGTGGTAGATTTAAAATTTATCAGGTCATCATGAACCGTGTGGGGCAAAGAAAATTAGGAGAGGAAGAGGACTTTTAATGAACACTTTATTTATGTGTTACTTATTATCTCCTTTATACATACTCTTTACATGTTTAAATATATAGGTATTATAATATTTAATAAAATATACATTTAAAAACATAAAAAATAGGAACCAACCGGCATCGGGAACAGGGTCCAAGCTACCGGTGGCTAGGGCTCCAGAGATAGGAACCTTCTCACAATGCGTGCCGTGTCGAGAAGTACCGCCATCTGTATCAAGCCCTTGGTCCAACACCCCAACGAGAGCCTCATAAGATGTTGGTCGAGACTCTTGGCTATTAAGCCATTGGCCGTAACGACGATCGGCACTACGACTGCTGAGTCCACATCCCACATGTCGACAATCTCGTGAGCCAAGTCATTACTTATTAATATTATTATGTTATTACAGTTTGATAATTATTTATCGTTTCAATATTAGTTGATGTTATAATAATTTATATTTTAATTTAATTATAATATCATTAAATTTTAGATCCTTTTTAATGATTTCAGGCAATTTATTTATTTATTTAACAATTTATGTACACACAGAAAGAAGAATAATTACAATTAAATAGGAAAGATGACACAAAGGTACTGCTTATTTCTAAAGAAATCTCTTCCAGCAGACCTGCGAGAGGAGAGTTTGAAAGAAAGAAATGTAGACTATAGTGTGAAATTAATACAAGAGGATAACTAAATATTTTATAAATATTTATTGTACCTATGTTTTAATTCACATAGCTAGAGTACTTCTTGCATAGATATTAAGCCTAGAAGTTGGTAAGTTCAATCTATTTTTATGTCATAGTGAGTAATTTTGCCGTTTATCTTGTCCTTTTTTATTTACGACTGTATTGGCCGGCAAGGCAGCATTGTACTACGGCAAACCTAAATTACAAACAGAAGCAACGAGGACTATTTAATTTGGACTCATTATCTTCACCAAGATTTTTCACCACGGGACATTTCGTAATCGAATTTTCTCAGGCGAGGTAGTTGCACTTAAGCCCAAAATAACTAAAATAAAGAACATGGCATTTTATTAGATTTTAGTTACATTATTTAATACCCAAAAAAAATACAGAATAATAAATAACAAAAAAATAATTAAAAAACTCAAAAAGAACTCAAATTTATTCAAGAGACACAAGATAAAAAAATACATTTCAGACTATGCTGGCGCCTGTTTCTTCTTCTTGTCCGCTTTGAGCTTGTAAGTATATTGAGATTCTAGCATAAGCATATAATCCACAAACTTCTGTCCCCAAGGCGAGTAACTCATGTACCATGTCCTAAACATTTCGGTATCAAATGGATCTGTATACAATGCCGTCTCAGAATTCAGCACACCGGACAAAATTTCCATTGGTTGAAGAGGCTTATAATACAGTTCCGTCAACCGTTTACCAGTCATCAAGTTCTCAACTACATTTCTAATAGTATGTATATCATAGCCCCTCAAAGCCTGAGCTACCGAATGAACATTAAAATCACGGTTCACTCCGTGATACTTCATCAACATCTGTGTCAGAATGAGTGAAATACTCCCGTAGTCACTCCTTGGAACCATGATTGTTGATGGAAATGCTTTGTACATGGTAGCATTTTTGGCCAGCCACGGTTCCGACGCTGTTCCCATGACTAATACTTTATCGTTTACTCCAATTGGTCTTATGATTTCTTTATATAAGTCTTTAGAAAAACGCGTTGGATCGAACATTTTCTCCTCTTTTGGCACCTTCTTGTAAAATACTTTATCTGCGTTTTCTACGAGTATTACTGTTGGCTGCATTATTCGACTGATCTTGTTTATGAACGAAAACATTATTCTTGTGTTCTTTGCGCCAAGAAATTTATTGTATACATTTTGAGGTGAGAGATCAATTAAAAGGGAGTTAGTCTCTGTTGCAATCGCGTACACTAAGGTTTTCTTTCCGGCACCCTTGGGTCCGACTAATAATTGCGATCTATTAATACCCGAACAAGTAGCTCCAAGAGTCAAAAGGCACCGGATTCTAATCTGTTCTTTTATATCACCAATACAAGGCGGTGGAAATGTTGGTGTCCATAGGATGGCTCGGCAATCAGCTGCGGCATAGTTCCTGTCACCCCAGTAGTCATCGAGTGTCATACGAGGATATTTTTTAATAATGCCTTGGTCGGCTAACTGCTGGAACATAACTTTGGCGCTTACTTTATCAGGCCGAGGGACTCTTGGTTTTTTAGGCTTTTTCCTCTTTTTGAGTGGTGGTGGTTTTAGTCCAAAGGTTTGATAGTCGAGTTTTAGAGCATTTTTCAATACCTCTAACTCTAATCTCATAATTTCGTCCACAATTGGTCGTAGCTCAATTTGTATTTCCATATACGCGTTCGCTGTTATAAGCCGCATTATATGACCCTTTAATGCATCTAAACCGGCATCGGGCTCATCAATATCTTTCCATTGCATTTCATAATTGAACCACGTCCATTTTAAAGCTTGATGGCTTTGGCCAATTAATATATACACTCCGGGATCATTATCTGGATGCATTCGAGCCTTACTGTATTCAAGTATTCTTTTCTTTTCTTTGTCCTTGGCTTCTGTTGCTAACCGTTTCCTTTCTTCACGTTCAAATAGTTTTTCGGCTTTTATTTGTTCTTTAGTTTTTTGGGCACCTCCTTGTGCTTTAAGTCTCTTCTCTTCGTCTGTGCGCCATTGAATAAATTCTTCAATTGTAAAAGTTTCTCCTTTTACAATTAAAATGGAACCACCTTCTTCGGCATAAGGAAATTCATCAAACTGACGAGTGTTTCTGAAAAATTCCGTATACCACTGTCTTATTTCATCGGATATATCGTCCATTATGTCTCCTTGTCTCAGTCTTAACACGCGAGCTTTTTCTTTTATATTCTGATCTAACCATTGCTCATAGTACTTACGTCTAAATGTTCTCCTAGCTTCTTTTACCTTTTCTAATTGAATTTTTGCTGAAGGTTGTTGCCATGAAGAAATAACCATGCCAAGTTTTTCTTTTAGTTTGGTCTCACGTAAATTTATCCTTTTGATTTCCATATACTTTCTAAAAATTGTTTGTATTAAATTGGCAGCTTTTTTTATAATGTCTTCACGTGCAGGTGGTTTTTTTAGGCCGGCTAATTCTAAATATAAGTTAACATCCTTAAAAGCCTTGCGTGTTTTTTCTCTGCATACAATTCGTGATCTTTCCATTCTCTGAATGTTATTTATGTGCTTATTATATTCTGCCTTGAGTTTTCTTTCTTCTAATTCCGCTGGTGAGATCGTAAATACGTTTTCTTCTGGATCATCGTTGCCACCACCAAATGCTTGTTTCTTCCTTAATTCTGCTTCTTTCTCTTCTTGCAACCTTTGCTCTTCTTCCAGTCTTTCTGCTTCTCTAAGTTCTAATTCTGATGGTGTCGGTGTTGGATCTCCCAGACGGTTGCCGGCTAATATTTGATCCATTATATATTGCATTTCTGCTTGTCGTATTTCGAATGGGTAGAAGAATGGGCAGAGTATCTCAATATCTTGAGGTTTAATTAGCATTTGTTGAAAAGCATTATCTGGATAAGTGTATTCAAAAACTTCTACGTCTTCCAAAGTCTTTTTCAGCTCAATTATTCGACAGGTGATAGCATCTATTATTTTCTTTATGTAAGGTCGTCTTTGTACTTGTTCCATTTGATCGTAGCAATCGCATAGTTTATTGTATAGCTCACAATACTTACAATATACTCTAGCAACTATTTCAACCGCAGTCGCTTGTGGCTTGACACCAATATAGTTTTCGGCTAATTCTTGAATGCGCTCATCTTCTGCTAGTGCGACATTAAACTGCTCTTTAAGTTTAAGCCAACGTTCATAGTAATCTTTGTTAGACATTTTTGGATAGGTACTTTACAATTTTAAGTGCATCATATTATTATCTCATATAAAAATAAATAAATAAAAATTGTTCAAACTATACTATATTATGAACGGTTTATACATTATTATTATTATGACAGGTGATAATTGACATTAAAGTTGTTTCATGAATACATCCTTATAACCAAAAAGTTACGATCCTTATTGTGTTAAAACCTTCTGTGATGATCAAACTTTAAGGTTTAATTACTTAAACGTAATGTAAAAAAACTAAATATTCCCTATTGTGTAAGATAAGACAACTAAGAAGTAACATCGATGTACGATCGAAAAACCAATGGCAGTCGGTCGTTTAAATAATTGTACAACTTATGCCATCAGCGTAAATATCGTGTTTAACCACATGTTTAATTGTAGTACTAATAAACATTCTTGGTCTTGAAGACGCGTGAAGTTCGGAACTGATCGGTTTTACGAAGTATACCGATGCGACTTCTTAGTTGTGTCGTAGTACTATAACAAACTTTTGAAAAATATGAGATTTATAATTATTTTCCTTTGGTATACAATATACCTTAATATATTATGTCGGTATGCTTAGAGTACTGTGGTATGAGCGTATGAATGTTATTTGTAGTACCTATTAATAAATTAATAATGTGTATAATTAATTTAATTGGCCTGCGGTCGTTTTAATTATAATAATAATAAATAAATAAAAACCTACACTACTTACTTATGCCAAAGTACGTACACTACGTCTATAGTACATTTTTGGTATTTTATAATTTTTTTTTTTTTTTTTTTATCATCTTGTTCCTTTTCTGCTAGATACCTATTGTAAATAAATTAAAGAACTAAAATGAAATAGAGACCTAAATTATATTTCCCCCATTTTCCCCTCGACATGAGAACTATCCGAACCTATAAACTCCCTATCTTCTAAGGGTACGTTAACAATGAACGGTTACAATAAAAATGTTTTAAGTGTGCCTCCGTACGTTCCATTGAACATTTGAATTGTGTGCGCACGCGCTGCCGCTCGTCACCTACGTCCGGTGCGTGACGCGTGACGCTAGGATGTGGGTTAAGGAAGAATCGGCAGCGGAAATGTTTGTTAACTTAAGAAATATACAGTTACAGTAATAAGTTTATATATTAATTAGTTAGCCTATGTAGAGCCCACAGGCATAATATAATACCAGTAGCAGACCAAACATTCGCGGAAAATTACGTACCTAGCCCTTACGCACACATCGGGACTTACTTATGAAAGGTCAATCCCGGTGTTTTGTCGTAGCTAGCACTGTCACACCGGTACGCACAGCACTTCAACATTTTATTATTACATCCCAAACAAGTAATATTTTTAATTTAAACGCGATTGACGCTATAAAATACGATTGAACGGTTTACATAATCTAAGGATTGAACTTATGTGTCTTATTGTAATGACGGCGCGGGATAAACAAGCTACGCATCAAATTTTGTCTATGAGTGAGTTAGTGTGACAACAGGTAAAAGAACGAGATACTATTATCCAGTTGTCACTTAGTACAAAAGGGATAAAGAAACCTACCCATCTAATGGATTCATGTTTGGTCTTATTGTATGTATGTCTGTGGGCTAGTTACACTCGGACGCAACGAATCTGGGTCTGCAAAATAATAAACCTTAATATAATTATCTCGTAAACTAAGAATTATAGCTTATTCCAATAAAAAGTATTTTATAGACCTATTTAATACTACTTAAATAATACGCTTCGACAGCTGATAATTGCATTGATAGAGGAATGCGAGAATATTCCTCAACATCGCCTCAGAAACTTTTTGCCGTAAACCGAATCGCACGACATCTGTATTAAAAATACGCGGAGGTAATACAAAGTATTAAAATGGTAGAAAACGATATATTTAAAAAAAATTAAATTAAAAAAATACCTGCCATAAAAGCTACGAATTTTTCATTTATGTGTTTTAATAAGTAAAAAAAATAATAAATAAGAAGTTTTATTAATTTTATTTGAGTAGTATTAAATGGTCTATAAAATATTTTTCATTTGATTATGCTAACATTCTTAGTTTCCGAGATATTAAGGTTTATGAGTGATCCGGATTCATTGCGTCCGCGTCCGAGTCTATTATTGGCGAAACGCCCCGCTATCTCTTCTGCTTCGGCCCGCGTCTCATAGCCCCGCTATTTCTCCTACCTTGCGCCTCTAAGCATCCCCAAAATGCAATGCAACAATGATTTATTCCGCAACCCTCGCTTGTATTCATTACTGGTGTAGAAATTTAAGCCATTTATTTTGTTAACTCTGTCCCGGGCAATAACGTCAGCAGAGGGCCCGATTATAAGGGATCAATGTACACGTAGTTTGTAATCTTTAATGTTTCTATTTGATATTGTTTGAATATTTAAGTTTGATTCGCTAATGTTTATGTGCGGTGAGCGCCCCTAAATCAATACAATATTTTAGTGTTATGTTACCGTTAATGTGCGTAAATCAGCAAGAGTGTAGAATAATTGCTTAATCTGCAGATTACCTGGCTGAGTCCGTTTAAGTGCGAAACATTGATTAGATTCTCAGTTTTTTTTTTTCACCCTTTGCTCTCTCTCTCGTATTTCTCTCTTTCTTTCATTATTTCACGGAATTGTGCAGAATGACTAGGTACACTTTACCTAGCCTACCACATATCTCCTACTTAAAGTAAACTTTTGCACTTTAACAGATCGTACCCGGTAATCTGCATATTATCTAGATAATGCGCATATGAACGTATTCCGCATTGTAAAGGTAACATAAGGTATCTAGTAATGCCTTTTACTGATAAAATTTGTTGTTATTTCACTCGAAATCATAAGTACCAAAGTACCTACAGTCAGAATATTTTTTACACAAAGCATTTTTTTAATTTGGGATTTCTGGTTATTTATTATAATTTAAGAATACAATTAGCTTACTGTTCATATAATTATCGTTATGAATATATTGCATATCGACACTTTTTCTAAAACGTTTATCGACATTCCCTATTATTAACTCGTAATTGCAGCGGCCAAAAAAATTTGCAACCGACCGTGACTTCATTATTTTTAGCCCTAAAATCAGAGCGTTTCTCACGGGGTAACGTCTTTATTATAAAGTAACGATAATCCAGGAATTAGTCACGGCATACCATCGCTCCACCCACGCATTTATGTTCCGCCACCGGAACTGAACGGCACAATGATTGACTGACTAATAGACTGGTGCAGGGGTGATGCTGTTTTATTTAGCTATGCATTTGTAAATAAATATGGGAAGGGAAAGTGTTTGTTTTGTAATATGAATAGTAACATAATTGGTATATTTAAAAAGACTAGTTCGACCGTTTAGCTTTCTGCACTCCTTCTTCATATAAACTTTAACTATGCAAAATCTCTCACTCCTCCGTGCCCGCATATGCTTAGAAAGGGGTACAAAGTTTTATCATCACGTATCTATTAATATATAGATGATGCGAAGAATACATTTCTAGTTTAAGTCGATCAAATTGCTACTTTTTAGACGATTTATCAATTTTTAATTTTTTGTTTGTATATACTACTGTATGTATATACTGTTGTTGTTGTAGATGTTTGTATATACTAATACTCATGATTGAACTAATGTTATTAATAATATTTCTACAAACTATTGGGCATGGCCATCATTTCTTTTGGAATAACAAAATAAATGAGGAATAACAGTTTCTTTTCTACAGTTTTTTCTAGTAGTTTTTTCTAGTTTTTCTAGTTCTATTACTACAGTTTTTTAACAGTTTGTTCTAATAGGAATAACAGTTTGTTTATAAAAAAAACCGCAAACTTATTATTTCAACAGAGGTAGTTTCCAAAATAAACCATCATAATAGATTATAATTCCAACAATGAGTATCACAATTACTGAATTAATTCAACCCTAAAATATTGCTGTGCGGTCTTTTGTACCACATGAGAAAAAATCTGTGTAGTGTACGATTGTCACCGCATATTTCTAACTGATCGACGCTAGCAGGGATAGTCGCACGCGCAATAATTCGATATGCTTGGTAGGGTCTGCCAGACCCCTACTTTTGGTACTCGAAACAGATAGCTTATTTGTATGGACCGTGATAATTTGCTTTAGATACATTACTCTTACATTAGAGCAGCAATTAATTTTGATTGACTGGTGGGGAAATAAAAGTCGGGTTTTATTTTCCCACCTTAAAGTGTTTGCAGAAATTCGCGTTCATCATCAAAATTATCTCGTCACATTATTTAAATAAAAGGTTACGTGCGTATTAAAAGCAATGCAATTTAAAGAAATGAAAGTAATTAACTCTGCGAAAGATTATTCCGATAGTGGGAAAATAATAGCCATAAACTATTTTTTTTTACAGAAATTCACGTATAAATTTATTTATAAAAATTATCTTGTCATATTATTTAAATAATAAGTTACGTTCGTAGATATTAAAAGCAATGCAATGAAATGAAAGTAATGAAGTCTACGAAAGATTATTCCGATAAATATATAACATCGATTCTCAGTTGACAACGCTCATAATATTGGCAGCATGAACACAATAAGTCTATTTATGTGACTATCTTGCAATCAGCACTATCAACCAACCAACAGCCGCCAGAGTCTACTTTCATTGCATGTTAGAGAAACAATAAAAGAAAATGAACATCAGCTTTATCGATTACAATCGCAACCGAGCATCAATGGATGAATGTGCGGATATATCCGAAACGGTAACGAATCGCGTCGTACAGAGTGGTCTAAAGGACCGAGAGAGCTCTTAATAATTAACAGCGTAACGTGTCCCGACGCGTGGCGGGTTTAGTCACGGCACTAGTTGAGTACGCATTGTATTTAAAGTAGTCCAGTTATTATGTTGTGTTAATATGCGCATGAGTTTCGAAACTTGAAAAAAATATGCACGTACGTTTTGTGAAAAAGTTTAATTAATAACAAAAAATATATACATATATATAAAATAAATAATTAATATTTATTTGTTAAATTATTTCTTATTTGTTTTTATTATTTAATTTGTGTATAGTGTGTCTCTTGCTGTCCGAAAAAAAGTTTATTATTATTATTATTTCCTTTATTTAATTATTTAGCCTGTAGGCTAATTCACGTAACTAAAGAAGTGCAGTTGCCGCGCAGTTGCAATAAAATATTGATCAAAACAACACATTTGGTAATCTTCTTCTTCTTCTTTCGTTATGGCAATTGAGCCGATGTCTACTATTCTGCCATTTGGTATCCTCTGAGCTTCAGTGAGATACGCTCGCGTCAAGTTCGAGTGTCACTGCAATACGATCGGCGCGTCTTAAAATTACGTGAATTAGCCCTCTGGTCGCTAGTATTTTAAGAAGCGATTGCTATTAGTTGTTCGATCAGGTACATCGATGTTACTTCTTAGTTATATTATGTTACCTCTTAATTAAAAAAAAGAAAAACTTAACCGCTTCTGAAGTCGGGGCCTTTAATTCTTCTATGCACCTTACCTTGGCAGTGGCACCGACTTCAGATGCTGTTATCTTTTTTAAGGAAATTATTTTATACCTATCTACTATTTCGATTTTTTCGATTCGCTTTTTTTTTCTTTTCCCATTTGTTGGGTACCATATTTAATGCAATCACTTGGTAAGACGTAGGTATTTAAATACTGTAGATTCATATCCATCAAAATTGAATGTAGGTATATCAAGGTATAATTCTTTAACTACCGTTCTTGTTGACTACAATCTATATTTCCCTAACATAGTGGTAATGAACCACTCATTACCGATGCAGATAAGATATCACCCTCGCCACAATCATTTTACCGCTTAACCGAGCG
Source organism: Allophyes oxyacanthae (assembly GCA_932294325.1). Classification (NCBI taxonomy): domain Eukaryota; kingdom Metazoa; phylum Arthropoda; class Insecta; order Lepidoptera; family Noctuidae; genus Allophyes; species Allophyes oxyacanthae. The sequence continues at coordinate 1,704,621 of OW028609.1, forward strand.
TAATGAGTGCCGCTTTGATGGTAAAACGGTAACTTTTAATTGCAGCACTCCAGCGCCCTCTGTGGAGATCCTTTGAACTCACGCCTCGTCTGACATTACTACTGTCATGAGTTAAATTGTCAGAATTTTTGAAGGGTTCCTTCTTATGTCATTAAAAGTCAAAAAGTAGAAAGTAGTAAGTACCATTCATAGAAATAGTATAGGTATATACAGGGTGTAAGTGACATCGTAACGAAAACTCATACCATGGGTTCAGTACATGATACTGAAAGACTAAGCGAAAGAATTATGCGTCGGTCTTTTCAAAAATTTTACGATTTTGTTCGCAGTTTTTATACCTAACTAAAAAATCTGCAAACAATATCGTTAAATTTTTGATAAGACCGACGCAAAATTCTAACGCTGAATGATCCAGTATCATGTACTGAACCCATGGTATGAGTTTTCGTTACGATGTCACTTACACCCTGTATAATATCTCCATGATACCATTTGATTCAAACTGAAATATTTTCTACTTGAGTGTCATTAAGTGGTGAGTGGATTTAAAATATCTACCTAATTTATTTAATTATTAATTTGGCTGTTCTGTAATGTGTAGGTACAGTGTTAAAATCTAGCCAACGAAAGATGTCCCAGAAAAATAAACGGCAATTTTAAAAAAAAAGAAGCTGTCCTCACCGATTATACAGTACATAAACGGAGTTGATACTATATAATAATCCTTGAATATTAAATAGTATCAACTCCATTAAGTATACATGTGAAGACAGCTTCAGATTTTTTAAATTGCTGCCATTTTTCTTGGACAGCTATCGTTGGCCAGACTCTACTTTAACAATTTACACATTTCAAACTTAAGTTCAAGGCGAGATATAAGAGATCTGTACTGCGTACTTCGACTTAGTTCAGACTTAACCTTATTTACATTTACCTATATGCTTAGCTTACACTTAGATTTGGAATTTATTTTCACACAGAAATTGTGCTGAACATACGCTAAGACCGACGAAGTATATGCTTTATACTCAAAGAGTATAAGTATAAACAAAGACTGAAAAAAAAAAAAAAAAGAATTTACTAAATTCTAAAACAAAGTCTAAGAAGGCTCTATATATCTAGTGCCGCATTATTTATAGAAGAGCACAGCATGCTCAACATTATGCGCAGTTACAATTAATAGAGAAAACAAAAAATCGTTTAATTAACGCATTAATTAAAATAAGTTAAATTTAATTAGATTAAGTAAGTAACTAATAGAGAAAACCAAAAATATTTTTAGTAAAATTAATTAATACATATTATAAGTAAAATTGAATTAGATTAATAAAATTACGTAAATCCCTGACTAAACTGACCGTACATAAAAATTTCAATATCTTTGTTGACATTCTGTGGTGGTGGCCGTGTGATAACAATCGATTCATGAGTATAATTTATAGTAGAAATAATAGAAAATCAATTTTAAAAAATGTCTCATTTTCTTTCTACCAAACTTCATACCTACTAGAAATCGATGTCTCAAAGATTGTTCGTGATTATAATAATATAATTTAATATAATTTAAATAATACTCAAAACGTGATCTACGAGAATGCATCATTTATAATTTAGGCGTTATGCAGCGACGGCGCGTGACGTCATCAATCAGGGTGTTACGTCATCGAATTCAGATAACAAAGGGCCGAGAACCTATAACTCATTTACATAGAAAATACAAGACATTTATGTTAAATTATTGCATAAAGATGATTTATAGAGAATTTAGTGAAGAAATTATAACAAATTTAACCCTATTCAAAAAGGTGCTTTCAAAGATCTTTGCTTGATTTTTTTCGATATATTTTGTATATTTTAGTCGTCAATACATAAGCTTTGTATCAAAGTATCATAGTACCCTAAAGTATAGCTCAGTTTTAATAATCAAAAAAACAGATTTTTTTTATTTTTTTGTCTTTATAATTAAATAGGTCAGTGTGCACACGTGAAGCCAGAACCGAACACGTGGACCATTGTATATATCTAGTTTGGGCTTAGAGTATTTAGAACAGTTTGGTTAAAAATAATCAAAGGAGTTTTCAGTTATAATTATTTATCAGCGGCTGATAGGCAAGCCGTGATTATAAAATTGTGCTCAATAATATTTTTACAAAAATAAAGCACATTTTAAGTATTTATTTTAAAAAAAATTGCCCATAAATATCGTTGTTGTACCCAAAATTCTTGCATAGAGGTTAAAATACCACATACCTGAACATTTCGTGGCCCGCAGACTGTCGGACAGGGTTGGTGAGGAGTAGCCTTTACCGAGCCCACCAGACAGCTTGTCTGAACCTGCCGCGTCCAAAATTAACAATTACCAAACAATAAAGGCACAACAAAAAATAAAACAGTCTCTCAATGAGACTAAAGAAAAGTATTTTGAATTGTAGCCGAGATACCCTGATTTTAAACATTAATGATATGGATGTCAACACATTTTTTTTAATAATTGATAATTTGTTTGTCAAGAACGCAAAGTGGTGTTGAGAATTAGTGTTTGTTTACCATTAAAGGAATATATCTAATAATATCTAAGTAGGTACCCATACAACTTTCTGATTCCATATCATTATTAATTGTTATAATATTAAGCTTTTTTACCAGTAATAGTTTAGCGATAGAACGCTTGCCTTCCATGTTAATTATGCGTGGATCTCTGAAACTCTGGCCTTCATAAAACTTCTCAATTTGTATAGTTTGCCAAACCGCACCAGGTCAACTTGATGGACTAAGGCCTAACCCTTCTCATTCTAAGAAAAGGGCCGACGCACACTGCAGCAGTAGGACTGCAAAGGGTTGAATTATTTCCTCTATTCAAACTTCACATAGGTATACATTTATGTATTTTTACAAAAAAACAAGAATAAAATCATTTAAAAATATAACAATGTAGAGGCCCACTGGCATCCGGACCAGAGTCCAATTCACTGGTGGTCAGGGCTCTAGAGAGGAACTTCCTGAATAATAATTATTTTACCTAAATGGCCAAAAATTCTTGTTTGGTCAAATGCTACAAGCAGCAGACGCGAACTATGAACGCATTTTGCGACTAACAGACTTATAATAAACACATAAAATACATAAAAAACCTCGGCTCTCCCACGCTAAAAGTCAAACGTATCAAATCACCGAACACAATATGTTTGGAACAATTTATTTCTCGAAAATAACCCTGGGGTGAGGTCGCGTGGTCACGGCACATCCATAAATCCTAAAAAAATTGGGGTGGTATCATCATTACTGGTATCTGTCGCACAATTAAGTTCGCATTGTCTCGGGGATGGTTCCCATGAAATGGTAAGCAACACTGACGGGGCTGCAAAATCAGCGGGTGTATCTAACCAGCGTGTTACAGCAGGATTAGCACGGCAAAACGGGGTCAGAGCAAAGTCGGGGACAAAACCATCCCTTTCGCGTTTTCTCTCTCGGTTTTTCGTGTTCTGGAGGCCTATAGTGCTCGCAAATCTTTATGAGCCCTGAACTGACCTCTGAAATCTCTCTCTCTCTCTCCCTCTAGCACCTATAAAGCGTATTATTATAGGTGCTAGAGGGAGAGAGGGAGAGAGTTCTAGGGCTCATAAAGATTTGCGCGTACTATAAAAGGCCACATTTAGCAATTCACCTACGAATCTCCATGGTAACTGTCAAACAGATGATTGCTGAATATGAGCCTTACGCGTATGATATTAGGAGTCATCAATTAAGTGGATATTTTGACATATCCCTTTATCGGGTTATGGTACTTCATTCTATGAGACCAACAACAACAAATTTTATAATTTCAGTCGCGAAGTTAAAAACATCTGATCTATACAATTAATTCAATGTTAGGTACTCGACTGTATGTATGGAACAGCAGATTTTTATACGTGATTTCAGGATTGGTCCCTTATTAAAAGTTGTTCTGATGAGTTCAATAACACCTTACAAGTAATAGGTCATTATTCCATGAAAACCGAAACAAACAGATTTCTGTTGCTATAACTCCCGCTCCGCTCCTAATCCCCGCTTGTTTAGCACCCCCGCTATGTTTACAAGATGCGCGGGCGCGCGTCGGCCGCGCGCCATCTATTGTTATGAAGGACGAACTAAAAGCGATGTCACTCTACGTAATGCGAGCCATTATCGCTGATTTATAATATTCGCGCGCGAATGGCTATTGATTGTACAATAATTGTTTGTTTGGTACTACTCGGGATCACCCCATGGGACTGGGAATCTGGCCTATTGGCTTATTGTGAAGTGTTTGGGTAAGTCGAGAGGGTTAGTCGATTTTCAGAGTGATTAACCAATTTGAATGTGTGAATTAGCTTTTTGAAGTGTCCATTACAGTTGACTTCCAATATTTATAAGTGGTTTTACTGAAAATACATCTAAACGACTACAAGTGACAGTTTTTTTTTAATATTTCTCTTATAGTTTAAATTGTTAGATACTATTAAGCCAGTGCTGGAAAATTTAAGCCTATTTAAGCCACAGATTACAAAGACTGTTCAATGTAAAGTAGCGTAAGCGGTTTCTTCATCTGAGGTAAAGAAAATTCGTATTATTTAAACTCCTTGGACTTAAAATAATTCCAAAATCAAATGTAAATCTTTATTTTTGAACATAGGTAATTTTATTTATGAACATGAGTAATTTTATTTGTGAACATTGGTTATTTTATTTGTGAACATTGGTAATTACATAAACAACCTTTTGTAATTTGGTATCGACGAAACCCAAAAAAATCTATAAAAAATATACTAACCCTTATTATCGGTTTCATTTCCACAAACTGTTCGTAAATCAGATATAATAATTTAATAACGTTTACTAATTAAAAGGCAAACTGTTTGGGGCCGAGGGACTATTAAGCATAATAAACTCGGTGTAGACAGCAGGGCGCCCCCTATGAGTCACTATTTATACTCGTTACACCGTTTTACGATACTTACTTTGTAGATTATCTACCTATATTTAAAGTGTGTAGATAGAGTGAGCTCGTTGCTACTTTAAATTACAATAAATAAGACTAAACGGCTTAAAAAATCTCACTACAACTAGGTACCTATATGAAAGCAAAAAAGAAAAATAATTTTATTCCGTACGGGATAATGACAGCGCAATATGAAAAAAAACGAAACACAAAAAAATAATACTACATAGGTATTTCTAATAAAAAATATGCCGTCGAGCATGGGTACCGAAAAGATACATATTATTAGGTATAAACAGATAAACACATTATTATTGGTAATATAATACCTAGATTACAAGTCAATAATGCAGGTTATAGGTTACAATAGATATAGTTTTATAAGAAATCATGACACGAATAATTTAACATTTTACAATTAATATTACCTATTGTATATTTATTTATTATTTAATTTTATAATCATTATCATTATTATGTATCAGGTAAATGTTATTGCATTATCATAATTTTACCTATATACCACGATATAATTTGAATAAACTTGAATAAAAAACATCCCTACAACTAGGTACCTACTTGTAAATAAAATGACCACACAGTTACCTAAGTCACAAGCTAACTGCACTGTTGTGTTGACAAGGTTGACAACAGTTTCTGAAAAAATCACGTGTGACAGCGAGGTTACATAGGCGTTCCGTTTTGCTAATTTTGGTAGACACGTTACCCCAAAAATTGTTAAATTGTTACTGATTTTCTAAATACTCTGATATCACCTGGAGCTTCCTCACTACCCCAGGCACTCACACCAACCCCATCCGTAATGAATATAAATTGAGAAACAACAACCCCAGCCCTTTGGCAATATACATTAAAAAAATCAATAATACTCGTATCAGAGCAGTTGTAGCATGATTTATTGATATATATTTTATCGCGATACCATCTAAAGTGTGGCCTCATAATTGATGACATTTGTACCGAGCAGATCCCTGTGTATGATAGCCATGTAAAATACTAGCAACTGTATTCGGGGCGTTCTGCAATCATTTTTGTGTTAACAACTCTTTAGCGATCGCTATGGGGTTATTTTTAATACATTTCTCTTAATGACTAAGATTAAGCGGTGGTGGCGCGTGGATTTTTGCACTTATTTGAATATTATGTAAATTTCCCGCCCATTGCTTAGTATTCTTGGCTCGGTTTGTATGTTTATCAAAGCTGACTGGTAATGGATGTTGTTGCGAGCCGTTTAACACGAGAACTTTGTCTTGATTGTGTTTCATCAAAAATATTCGTTTTGTAAATATTTTGTTTGTTTTTGTGAATGAGGTTTGCTGTAATTTGGAGCTTTTTCCCGTTTCTGTCTTCGGCTTCCCACTATACCTGGATTTAGACTTCTAGTTTCCATTTTCAATTTATATCAGATTTTTAATAGTATACCTATAAAATTGTTGTTTTATATTAGTGACCGTAATAAGCATTGCAAATTGAAAATAAGGCAGCTTAATATATAAATTCACTTATTTATTTCTTTCTAAATAATAATAAGCCCATTACTGTCCCACTGAACTGTTGCGGATAAGCTTCTTTTCAAAATGAGAAGAGTTATCTACTGGTTTTAGTCCACCACGCTGGCCTGGTGTGGGTTGGCGGACTACACACACCATCGATAACTTTATGAGGCCCTCTCAGGTGTGCAGGTTACCTCACGATGTTTTCCTTCACCGTTAACGAATGTGGTAATCCAGATTCTTATCCGTAAATTAATTTCGGAAAGTCTGAAGTGCGGGCTGGTTTCGAACTCAGGCCCTCCTGCTTCGAAAGCAAGAGTTAAGCCGCCAGGCTATCACTGCTTTAAATATTGTTATAATACAAATATATATTCTTTATTCTAAGTTAAAGAGCCGCGAGCAAAAATCAGATCAAACACGAAAAATATTCAACGAAATTGAAATTAAAAATCTTCAACGAAATGCTACCTACCGAAATGCGAGAATTTTCATCTATTTAACGAAAACGGAAAGGCTCGATCTCCTCTGCGATGCAGTGCCAAGACAATGGACTCTCGCTTCGAATTTACATTTTTTTATGAATTGCGGTCCTTTTTTTTAATGGCAAAAAGTTTATTGTCGTTTTCGAGAGCAGTTCTTTTGTGATTCTGCTTTTGTAGCGACCTCTGGCGGGGACAAAGGATTTTTTAACAATTGGAATATGCTTGGAGTTGTTTCGTTTTAAGGTTAAAGTATTCTTGCTTGAGGTGAGGGTTGAAACAAATGCGAAGAAGAATTTATCTCATGCCTTCTCCAATGTAAGTAGAAAACTAATCTTGTAATACTAGATTCCAGTGATAATTATTTTCAATAAAATAATATAAAAAATAAAATACTCTCTTGTATTTTGTAAACCAAACTAATTGATGATAATAATAATAATAAACTTAATACACAAAATAAAATATAATTATAGAATAGAATAGAATAGACCTTTAATTCATGTAAACCAAATACAGGCCCTTAAGAAATGTCGAGACTCTAGGTGCGAGCTTATAAAAGGAATCCTCTTCTTGGGCAAAAGCAAAAGAGTAGATGGACTCTATTTGTGTTTTATTCATAAAACTAGCTGTGCCCGCGACTTCGTTCACGTGCGGTAGGGGGTGCTCGAATTAGGTTTTGAAAATACATGTTTCTAATAATGTAAAATTTTATCAATTAGTATTAAATACAAAAAAATTAAAACATGGGGACCGGATTTGAACCTGATATTTGGCGGCTTCTATTCTACTATTTACCGCTCCACTTAGCTATTTACGATGGGTGTCGAAATAAACATTTCTAATGTTGAAAAACTATCTAGTTTCCTTCATATGTATAGTAATTTGCCGTGATGGTTTTTTACCGAAAATGTTAAATAAACTCGTTTAAATCACAAATTTCTTAACTATCGACCTTAGTACCCACGGATACATATCGAGCTATAAATTTTTAGTATAATAAGCTGATCTATTATAGTAAGGGAAGCCTATACAATACGTGGTCAGCTTTTACTGGAAATGTATAGCTTGATAGTAGCCGTGTGAACACAAAAAAAAATGTTACACTGTTCAGTTCCTGTGAGCGTAGCGTAGCGTGATGATACAAATTTATGTTAAAAAGACGACCCCTTAGTAGCGCCAATGTGAAAGTCCTATCGAAATTGTTAAATTCTTACGTTTCATCACCATCATACATTATACACAAAATATGTTACATTGCTCAACTCCTATGAGTGATAGTGCGATGAAATATGTTTACTGTAAGTCCTCGATCCCTAATAAATTATACTACAGAGTACAGTGAAAGTCGCATCAAAGTAGGTCCAATACAACATTATTTTGTTTAACCAATCAATCGTGACCTCTGCTTTGTATGGGACTGCTTACAATAGAGCGATCAAGCTGTATCTACGGATCTAGTCAACTATTGCAAATGAAAGTTGTTAAGTTAGACTAATAACTATACGATTACTGTAAAGTTCCATTGAAATGTTTTTCGCTGTTTTCCCGAGATGGGGTAACTTCTTTTTTTTTTGTTGGCTCTCAGACTTTCATCCCATAAATACAAAGTAGGTGATCTAGCGATACCTTTATTTTGCCTACACTCTACTAACGACTAACAACGACAACGACGTAGTCGGTGAGAATTCGGTGACCGTTAAAGCCCCTCGTAATGATTTTATCGTCTTGAATAACAATAGTAGCTATTTAAAATACTTGGAGAAAACATCCAAATTATAAACTTTACATTTTCATTAACCCAATTAAAAGAACAAATATTTCGATCCCAACGCTATCTAGGGAGACGACAGATTTAAAGAAACACAATAATATTTAATTAATATGAAATGAAAATGAAAAAATGAAAGAATGAAATGTGCTGAAAATAATAAAGAAATAGGTAATAATTATATTATTCTTTTCACTGAAAAATTGGTAGCCGACAGATTATTCTAGTCATCCTCAAGTCAATGAATTTTCAGCTGCCGTGCATCAGGCAAAAGGCTATGTTGTAAAAAGAATGTTCTATGAACTTAATTTGCTGTTCTCCAGAATGCAAACGATGTTAGCCCTTATCAATTTGCAATGGTAGCAGTAAACAGCAAACACACGTTATTATAATAGTGCCAATAAGGCTTTGAAATTCCTAATTACCTATTCGATTCCAAAAAGCCCATCTTACAGGTTTCCGACAACTTCTATTAATAAAAAAAAATCTACCCAATCCTAATAAAATCTTAATAATTATCTTATCTCAATATTTCCTGGAAATATAAAATCTCGGTCTTAGTTAAAAAGTCTATTAACGCCATCTAGTTTCAGAAAAATGTAATAAAATAATAATGAAATCACAGTTACGTCGAAATATCTGGTAGCGCATTTAAAAAAGTAATTATCTCGTGAGTTAGGTATTATGTCGTATGCTTTCATCACGCTTCACCTTTTGGAGCATAGCAGTCAGTGAAATACGTACCTTAAAGTAAGATGCCGAAGAAAGAACGTTAATCAGTAAAAAAAAAATACTGGGCATTACTAAATATACCATTTTACTAATTTAAGAACTGGATCAAGTGAGGAGATAAAATGAAAACAGGAACTGTGAAACTGAAACGAAGATTAATTTTGCTTAGCCCCCTAGACGAATAGGGTGATGATTATTATTACATATTTTGACCGAACCTATGAATTATAATAATACAATATTTCATTAAGATTTGGCTCTTAATAATGAAATGATAGCTCATAATAGTACACAGGCATAATGCACTTTTGCTCACCCCCCATAGATAATAGCGTGATAATTTATAGCCTATATGTTGACCAGCCCTTTGACAGATATTACTGCAAAATTTCATGAAAGTCTGTTCAGCGGTTTGGCCGTGAAGCTCGGACAGACAAACAGACAAACAGACAAACAGATAAACAGACAAACAGACAAACAGACAAACAGACAAAAATTCTAAAAACTATATTTTTGGCATCAGTGTCGATTATAGATCACATAGCAGTTTTTTTTTTTTTAAATATTCAATGTACAGTTTTCGCTTCGTTACGATTTTATTATAAGTATAGATTATTAATGTCCAGTAACCAAAAATACCTTTATTACCAAAAAACCCGCATTCGATCTTGCCAAAAATTCTTATAACAAACGGTTATGCACGAAAAATGCAACGGAATAATCAGTCTACCCTCGTTAAGCGGGAAAAACGTCGAGTAACTTCCACAATAATGAACGGTAGGATAATAAAAATTTATATTCGCCACTATTTATCTGGCGTGCGATGATCTCGGGGCGTGGAGGGGCGGGGGCGTCTCTATAGCAACCATGGGGATGAAATCCCGTACGCCCCTCTCCCTTGATTGTTATCTGAAGATGCCTCCCCACCAAGCCTCTTCTACCTACATCAGAGTAATCTAAAAGGGTTTAGTTTACATTGGAAATGTGACCATGTTTTGACATGATAAGGACGAGTTTACGATGACGGTGTGAAGAATCGATATTTAACCGTGTCTCGTACGCGTTATCGCCGTGAGGTTAGCATGTGACAATAGACCTTAAATTCTGATATGAATGTAAAATACTTGGTGTAAAAATTTACGTTTTGGGAGTGAATTTTATCGGGTGATGTAGTGCAATTTATTGTTGGATAAAATGGCGCCGTTAGCCGATTGTGGCGAAACGAAGGGTAATATTTACACACGTATGCACGTTATCTACGTATTTAGGTACTTAAAAGGGTAAACTATTCATAGTTTACCCTTCAGTTTAGTTTACCTTTAGTTTAATATTGCGATTAAGGTGTCTTGAAAATATCATCGAAATAAACCTGTTTCTTGTACATATCAAAAGACGCGAGCCTATAACAGCGTGAAAAGACATTCGCACAAACTGTTCATATTTACCCATACCTTCGCTAAAATGATCACTAAACATTAAATATTAGGATAGGAGAAAGAAGATAAATTTATTTTTTAAACAAAAGACACAAGGATATAAAAATAAAAATGTAAAAAAAACTAAAATAAATCTGTGCAGCGAGGTGAAAACAAAACGAGATCATCCTTCGTGAAAAAGCTGCATTGTTGCATTCAGTACGGTCGTACATACTGTCCATCAAAAAACAAAACACTGCACAGAAAAAGCTATACTGAGACGGTTGGTGTCGGAGTGAAGAAGTTGCGCGGTGCGGGAGGGGTGTGACGCGGGATGTCAGTCACAGGTCCATGATAACACCATAAAACTTAGCTTAGCCCATAGTAGGCGTGTGTCACCCCCCGCACCGTGAAACTACCTCAAATTCTCAAATTCAGACACCAACCATCTGAGTTAAGCGATCGTGCTATAAATGAAACCCGAACGCCGAACAGTAAAAACTACTCACCAATAGATTTACTTTTATCCATGGTCCCCAGCATAGAGTCTTCAGTTCTCGCTGTTCGTCCAAACCCCAAAGTTGAGCCAGTGGCATCTTGCCCCAGCTGCCCGCCATAAAAGTCACCGAAAGCCGTCGCCGTGCCTAACAGGCCTGACCGGTCTTGTAAAGCCGCTTTGGCCTTTTCTACGCTCTGCTTCAGTTGCTCGAATGTCGACTGATGAAGTCGGTACGGAGGCCATTCTGTGGCAGGCCAGGGCTCTTCTTTTAAAGCGCTTCGTTTCAATTCTAGGGCTCCTGCGTAGGAGCAGCTGCTTTCGTACATTGCAGCTTTGAGGCCAGCTCGAAGTGCAGACGCACACTTTAGACTGCGAAGGTCGACTCTGGGGACAAAGGAATCCAATGTCAGTTTTTCTTTAGGTTTAATGGGACAAAAATAATGCTGGTTATCTGATGGAAGTGATTACCACCGCGTTTAACACCAAAATAATCATACATAGCTGACTTTATCGACTCCCAAACAAGGAGGAGGTTCTCGATTCAATAGGTTTTTTTATATTTGTTTGCAACGATATCTTCGCCAATTGTTAACGGATTTTAATAATTTACTTTATGTTTGAAAGAATATTCTTCTGAGGTAGCGTGGCCTCAATTGAATTAGGTGAAGATCTAATATAGGGATTGGGAAATAAACAATGGAACGGTTCGATAGATTAGCAATGATTCATAAAATTAGCAAATCACTCGCAATTGCTATAATCGAATTGTTTACGCCACTCAAAATAGAAAAATAAATTAATAATCTTTTAGAAAAAGTAAAAACCGACTTCAAAACTAAAAATTATAAAATTTTAATAATTTTCTTAAAACTTAACAGCTTCTGAAGTAGGGGTAGGGGGCTCCTTTAATTCTTCAATGCACCTTATCTTGGCAGTGGCACCGACTTCAAAAGCTGATCTTTTTTTAAAAGATTATTTTATAGGTTGACATCTTAAAGACCCCACGTCGAATGTGTATGAGAAAACCACTGATGGAGCTGAATCAACAGTTTTGTGGTCGAAGACGAGGATGGGCAAGTAAGACATATACCTTGACACTTTGTAAGAATGACAAAATGTACGTTAAGGTAAGTTGTCCATAGAACATCTATAAATAAGTACTGCAGGCGTCATACAAAGGAAGCTAGAATGCTGGAATGGAATATTAAACACTTATTTAATCATTTATTTACACACATGAAAAGACACAGAAAACATCAAATAGAGGAACTGATTATTTCACGAAAGAACTCTCTTCCAGCAGACCTGCGAGAGGAGAATTTAAAACACGAAATGTAGACAGCGATGTACAAGAATAGAACAAAAACATTTAATATTATATAAAAAAATATCTTTAATATTAGCATACACTATTATTAATTTTTCAATGTTTTTTAAATATTATTGACTCTCATACTATTATTACGTTTTCAATGTTTTTTTAAATATTATTATTGACTCTCTACACGTGTTGGTTGAAAACTGTAAGTGTACAGAGAAATTGAATTTCAATAAATAAAATAAAATTAACTTATATAAATAAAACTACAAATTGAATATAATAAATATTCAATTTGTCATCATCATTGACAACCTGTTTTCTGTTTCTGTTTCTATCCATAATAAATAAACATAAATAAAATACATATATAACAAGTAGATAACATAAATATAAAAACACATGTTTCCATAAAATGACTTTATAGGCATAGAATGCCAAAATTTAATGTAAGTATTTGTCATGTTAGAGAGTTAATGATAGCTGATCGAGTATTACTCGTGGTTTTCTACATCCATTATTGTTGTATTTTTATTTTTTTTATTTGATCAAGATTTTTTTTTTCTCAATTACAAATGTTGTCCCATAATCAAAGTTGTTCATAATGATGAGTACTATTAAATTAGGACCTTATATAAGGTCCAACCTTTTTAGCCGAATAACGTAAGTAACGTTAGTTACAAAACGTAACAGAAGGAGGGTAGACCGTTTTGTCTGCCAATAAACATCCACCCGCAAATACTTATAGTTTATCCGTGACCATGGCGCTTGCAACAGTGCCGAAATATCGGGAACTCAATACAAGATATAAACGTGGTAAATACCCCGTTTTGAACTCTAATACTAACGTTAGTTATGTGTACCTACTAGTCAGTCAGTCATTATCTAATTCGTACTCGCATTAACAAATGCACTGATTAAATAATGACTAGATTGCTCGCTCTTCCTAGATAATAATAGTAATAATGCTCGCTTCCGCTTTATTACAAACTCCGCAATGTCAGATTTTTATTATAGGTTCGTAGATAAAATACAGCTGTATATTGAAAATTATTAGGAAGAATAATTATCGAAGACCGAATAAATGCATGAAAAAGAGCGTCAACTGTATGCACGGTCCAACTTTTCTAGTCCCGATATTTTTAAGGGGTTATTGTACTAAATCGTGAAAATAAAATGTGTTGTTCCATACATTTAGTCGAATGCTTATAATATTCAATTTATTTGTATGAAACAACTGGTTTTTTTTCGCAATTTGCGTTTGGTCCCATAGTAAAAGTTGTTTATTTTGTTGGATGGAGTTGGATTCTCATCAACAGTTATTTTAACACTGATTGAATTGAATTTAGCAGGTTTAATAAAAATGCAAGAACAGTTCGAATGCCGAGCACGAATGTTCTTAACGTATCGTAAATTTAACGTAAGCAAATTTTGAGTCTATACAATAATTCAACCGCATTGTTTACGCAACTTACACATTTGTTTGATTTTTACAAAAACTAGCGACCCGTATCTCTACCATGAGTTTTCCGTGCCGTCTAACGTTCACGTTCACATGAAATATTTGTATAGTGACTTTAGTTCATTATTTATACCACTAGAGGCGCTGAAAAAATTCCCATATCTACAAATATTGCATGTGAACGTGAACGTTAGACGGCACGGAAAACTCATGGTAGAGGTACCGCTCCCGGCTTCGCGCGGGTGGAATTTCTCTACTATACTTACATTAAATATGAAAGTATTACATAAATAAACATTCCGTGAAAAATTATCTAACTGATACTGAACTGGTGAAAACCGCATCAAAATCCGTTGTGTGGTTTAGGAGGAGTTAGCGGACAGCAGACAGACAGACGCGAACAGCGACTTTATTTTATACTAAGTAGGTACGCAGAGAACAGGTAAAAATATTGCTTGCATTTTCGAATAATATCATGGATTAAAATTAAATTAAATTAAATTCGTTTATTTTCAGATTACATAGATCCATATAAATGTTAGTAAAAACAAACAAACTAAATATATTATATATAAATTATATATATATATATATATATATATATATATATATATATATATATATATATATATATATATATATAAATTAAATATATATAAATTATATATATATAAATTAAATAAGTACTTTTTAGTTAATACTTGCTAATAAGGTTAAAGTTAACGTTACGATACACCAAACAAATTCGTGGTTGGCCCTATGATGCAATTAAACGAAAAATGCGTTTTATTTTTAAAAGAAAGAAAGAAAGAAAGAAAATCAATTTATATTTTGCACACAGGACACCGAGCATGCACACATAACAAATAAAAAAAAAATAAAAAACAGAAAATTACATAAAATAAAAACAATGAAAAATAAAGCATGGAAGTGTGTGTCCCTCATGTGCAAGAAAATGGGCATCGATCAGCTTGTTGTAAAACGCTTTTATTAGCTTCGCTTGTAACTAACTATGTAAAAAAAATTGGAAGATAAATTTGACCCACTTCCCGGTTTCCGATTGAGCTGAAATTTTGCATACACGTTTAGTTTGGATGACAAAAGCGTTTTCTTTAGTTTTTTTTTTAAACTATAATAGATATTTATTTAAAGTTTATTTTATTCTCACCTCATATCGGAAATTCTTTTCCTTTTCGCTCGCTTTTTGTCTTTCCCGTCCTTATCCGTCGTGAAGGCTGTATTGTGGTATCACATGTCAGTGATACCACTCGAGTCTGATAAACACAGTCCTTAGACTATCACTCAGAAAAAAAACGTATTTCTCCTCACTGGCGCACAAAACTAATGTTCTCATCAAAAGAAAAAAACATTTTGAAAAAGGAATTATTACTACACTGTCCACCAAAATTAGTGACGTTACCGTGTCACTGATTTACGTATACCAACGAAAATTTGTACTCATCGATATCTCGGTTCCGATTTATCGATACCGCGGTGAGAGTGACAGGACGGCCGATCGCAAACTGTACGTCGCCTGCGCACTCCGCTGCTACAAATTGAACGCATCCGGCTTGAAGGAAATATGTCCTACAATCAATTTAAATGTACCACACGATTTGACCACGTACATGAAATTATGGTATAAACGCGTTTTAGTTCGCTGTATTAATTATTTTTAGTGTATTTAATCTGGTATTCGCAGTAAGAACTGATATCTCGCGGCTAATAACATTTAGCGTGGACGGAGAAATTAAAAAAGATGTTATTTAAAGATTTTTTTTTTGACATAGTAAAACAAAACAATTGGAATTTATTAATTAATCATTGTTATTTGTTGATTATTTCGATTTTTTTATGATTTATCTAATAAGTACCTACACAGAATTTACTATCAAAACCAGCCCCTCGAATTGTAACTTAAAGTAAACATGCAAATGAATCCTGCCTACAATCATTTAAAAAATCATCAACAATATCATTCTACAACCATCTCTCGTACAATTGCAAACAAACTCCGACGCAGTTTCCGAATTCCTTAGTAACGTCCAATCAAAAAGAAAACAATAAAAAATCTATCGCAAAAAAAAACATTCTTAATTTCTGCCTGACCGCCTAACCAACCGTCAAATGAACATACAAAAGTGACGCTCGCATGTGGGCGCGATCACCGGCGCGCGCGCCACTTAGCTGCAGGAAGTCTATATATTACCTTATTATATCCCGTAAAAGTGTCATCCGCTTGCTGTCGGCCAAACAGGTGATGGCCTTCGTAAGAGGCAATTGATCTGCACAAATGTGTATGTAGAGTACCTATGTAAGAATTTTGTTGCCCAAATATTGTTGCACTGCACTGTTGTGTTGCAATCTCATTGCAGACATTGCCGTATTAATTTTAAGTATAGAGTACGTATAACCGGGTGACCGTTTGTTTGAACATCGAGACCCCTCCGTGCCTCGGATAGCACGTTAAGCAGTTGGTCCCGGTTGTCATACGAATACCTTCGACAATCGTTACAGGAGTCAGCAACCCAAAAAGTCTGACAACCGGTCTAAACTTAGAGTATCAGTGTCTCCCAGTAATTGGGTGGTGGAGGTCAGATGACAGTCGCTCCGTATAAAATACTCCGCATCTGGTTAGACTGGGAGCCGACCCCAACGTAGTTAGGATAAAGGCCAGGCAGATGATGAGAGTACGTATAAAGCAGTGATAGCTTTATAGTGTTTGAATGCTTGCATTCCATGCAGGAGGGTCTGAGTTCAAAAACGGCCCGCGCCTCTGACTTTTCGAATATATGTGCGGATCGCAATTAGATTATCACTTTCGTTAACGGTGAAGGAAAAATATCGAGAGGAAACCTGCACACCTGAGAGGGCATCATAAAGATCTCGATGGTGTGTGCAGTCCACCAACCCGCACCAGCCCAGCGTGATAGACTAAGGCTTAACCCTTCGTATTCAGAGAAGAAGCCCGTGCCCAGCAGTGGGACAGTAATGGGCTGGATTTATTCATGATTTTACCTCATAAATAGTGCCATCCGTTGACAATCAGGTCAGCCGCAACCTTAACAACAGGCAATTGACCTATTTCTGTAACAGTCGGCGACAGATGATGTGCAAAAATTGATATTAAGAGTCCTGAACTTGATCTGAGAATCTATTTCGTCAAAGAAACGTTGACTGTTGGAGCTAACGAATCGGACAGACAGTCAGACAAACTCAGCGCCATGTTACTAATGGCCCGACGATCAATAACCTAACCGTCGAAAACGGGCCGACTCCAACTAGAAAAAGAGCTGTAACTTTTGAAAGGCTGAACAGATTTTCATGAAACGTAGCTAAGATGATACCCGATTAAAATAGCTTGCAATTAAAAAAACTTCAATGAAATCGGTCCATCCGTTTTGGAGCTACGATGCCACAGACAGATACACAGATACCTACGCATATTTTTTTTTTAACAATAATTTTAATAATTTTTTATTTCACAATAAACTTAAACTTAAATAACAAATTTGGAACACAAAATTGTAGTTAACAAGTCATTTGTTACAGTGCAAGGTATACAAAGTTGGAACACAGTCATTTTTAAGTTAACAGATTTATTGAAACCCTGTCTCCTAAACTAGGATTAATATCCTGTATCTTAGGAGGCAGTGTCTTCACATTAATTATGGTCGAGCGACTATGTGAGCGTCCAAAAATTTAAATAACCAAAAATCGGGTTGTGAACCATATACACACTACAAACTTATAACAACCCTGTTTTTTGTCGGGGGTTAAAGAGAAGCCAAAGTAGACTTTATGTGGCAGGCAAAGGATCAAGTCTTGAGTGACATATTTTCGTTTATTATGGGAGGTCAAAAAGGAATCCTATGTTTAATGGGAGCCGTCGGCTAATATGACTCATTGCACTAATCTAGTTAATACGTTTGGAGTAGCAAAGTATTCTAAAGCCAAAAAAAATAATACACAACGTCTATCCACGTCCATAACAACACAACGTCTAACGACGTCTACCATTATGTTTTCATTCGCACTACATTTTATAACGCGAGGAACTCATAGGAAATTCTATTAGCAGAATTCCTGCGCCGCAACTCTTGTAAGTATCAAATGTCTAGAGCCACAACAAATCAACTTTTGGCGGCGTTTTGCTTAAGAACGTACATCAACGTTCGTCCATTTTGTTGTATCACTGAGCATCTGATGACGGCGGCGCAGGGCCGATATGTTAAATCTCTGATTCAAATATTATTAGTACATCCTGAAATAACAAACACACTGCAGCACTTGCTGGTCAGTAGAAATAGAAAATAAAGCGATTTCCCCGTCCGAACCCTCCTAGACTGACCAATGGCTACTTATCACGGGACTAATCGACCGAAAAATCGGCCCAAACTTCGGATCCAATATACCTACCTAGACATGTACTCGGCATGGAAAATACGTCATCAGTGAGAATCTGTTTGTAGGTACTTAAAATGTATTGATTTGAGGAGGAAGGATACCTATGTGCGTTGTTTTTCATCTATAGTTAGGTCTGTAGAGCTGCTTTTGTATATTTTACCTAGGCAAGCTAGAAATAAGGTTTATTTTTACGTGCATTACACCTAAGTTCTTAGTATTTTGGAATTAATCTTCTAAGAGCAAACTCCAAACCAAACTATATAAGTAGGCCTGACACGAAACTCTAAAAAAGAAGTTATAAACGTCGATCCGTTATTTTGACCCCAAAAATTACTTTAAATATTATAATGTTTTGTGACTTAGATAATACCGATTATAACAATTAAACAGGATATTTTTTTATGTAGTGCGGATAATTTGCAGAATGATTCAGTGTCTGTTCCTAAACGCAGTATTGGGATTCACTGTAAAACAAAACGAAAATCCAATGATGATTCAATTTTAACACTGCTGTTGCAGGGAACGGACACTGAATTACTCTGCAAATTATGCGCACGACATAAAAAAATATCCTGTATAAAGTTCTAACTTTCTAGCCCCTATCCCTTTAAGGGATTATTGTACTCATCATTATGAACAACTTTTGCAATGAGAAAAAACCCTGAAATCGCGATAAAAATAGTCGAGTAATATTGAATGATTTGTATGGAAAAGCATTTTTTTTTTGTGATTCCTGGGTTGGTCCTGTAGATAAATAGATACTTTTCGTTTATTAAAAAACTGTTGCTCATACATTGGTTTATCCTGAAGCCTGAGTACAGTTCACAAACATAAATATCTCACAGGCACATGTAGCCAGACCCGGTACAACTAACTGTAGGCAATCAAAATATAATTATGCTGTTAGGTGCCGGAATTGAACCTGTGACCGTAGTATAGAAAGTCAACGGCTATAGCTATTGATTATGGTAATATCTCTCATGACTGATCATGATCATACTGTAGCTGCAGCTGCTGTGCTGTGCTGTAGCTGTGCCGTGTGCTGTGGTGCTGCCGTGTGTGCTGTGCTGTGTGTTTAGTTTCGTTATGGACTGACATAATAATGGTCTTAGATTATTTAAAATAATGGTGGTCATGACACCGAATAACCATAAACCATCATAACCAACAATCATCTGCTTAGCTAGCCTATTCCAATAAGTGTCATAACAAGAAAAAAATAAAATAAAATTCACAATAAAAATTAAGCATTGATAGCCTAGCTGTTGAACGCTTGCCTTCCATGCAGGACGGACTGAGTTCGAAACCGGCCCGCAACTCTGGGTTTTTGACATTTTGTGCAGATTGGGCCGAGCACGAATGTTTTGACGTATCGTATCTAACGTTAACGTAAGCAAATTTTGAATAAAAAATTACTCGTTTAATCCATGATATTTTTTGAAAATACATGCACTGTTTTTACATTTTCATGAAACAAGATTGTATGTTGCATGAAATTTAACAAAAATCCGATAGATTCATTGTATTTTATAATCAAAATTTACTTACGTTTACGTTACCATACGTCAAACTATTCGTGCTCGGCCTAGAATTTGATTATCACTTGCGTTAACGGTGCAGGAAATCAGCTACTATTTAGAACGCACCTAGAGTCTCGACATTTCATAAGTGCCTGTATTTGGTGTACATGAAATAAAAATTTATTCTATTCTGAAATATAAGAAAGCCGTTTTGGAACGATAGACCTCTCATTCTCCAGTGCTTTGGGATTTCCGAATTACGTTGACATCTACGAGAGAGTGAGAGAGATGAACATAATATAACAAACTTCAAACTAAATCTTCTTCACCCTAAACACGTAGTACAGTCAGAAGCAATAATTAATTCCCATCTGATTTATGCGAATATTATGCGAGCACACATGTACAGTCGGCCCCAACTCCGAGTGTCTACAGCGTGTTAGATTTATGCAACTATGGTAATACATGTTGATGTAACAAGGAATATATTTGCGTTTATAAATAAAAACAGAATGACGTTATCTGTAGTAAGTGGATTTTAAAATTTTCTTGTTTTCAGGTAAAAATGTTGAGGTGGATTTTTATTTATGTGATTTATGGGTTTGCATAAATAGTCTTGCTGTTTGTAATTTTACGGGGATTACGGCATGTAACTCGTTGATAAATGCCTTTATTTAAATGTAGGTACCTATAAAAAGAATTGTCGTCTTTTGTTTCGTCCGCCAACTCGCCCTAAGCCCGCGTGGTAAAGTTGAGTCCGATATCATGTTCTGACAAAGTGTTCTGACCAAGTTCTGACGAAGTCATGTATTATCACCTCATTTACCATAAATTTCTAGCAATCATCTCATATCTGGCCACTTTACCTTCCAAATTTAAATTCAAAATTAAAACATTGCGCCTCACATTTTTCATTTTCTTGGGCACTTGACATTGAGCACTGGACCTCGAGACGCAGCTGTGGTCTTGAATTTTATAAACTTAAGTTTTTATAAATAATCAGTCAAACCGCTAAAATTAAAACCATGTTATAATAATTATTACTGTAACAGTTCTTTATAGTATATTTTTTATTCTATATTGATATCTAAATCATGAAACCACGAAGAAACGCACCTTTGTAACCACAAATATTAAGAAGAATATACTGTGAATATACTACTGTTTTCCCTCCGAGTTATAATTTTTTCCTGTGACCCTCTTCTTCGTTGTTCCGTGAGTTCTCCCTCCCAAGACTGAGCTGAGCTGGGGCACCTAGAGGGAGGACTCTGGGACAATGTCACATGTATAAATCATTTCGTCATGCAGTGACAACGACAAAATCATCAATGCCTAAAATCATCACTCGATAATGACCATGACTGAATGAACGTGAACTTCGGCTTCGGCTGTGACATGACAGTGATAATTTGACAACATGTAATGCATGAATTTGTGACAGTTAGAGAAAAATCATTGATGATTTTGTCATTGTTCCCGTCATCGATATTTTTTGTCATTGTCATTGTAGTCACTGATATTACCGCGTGATAGACTAAGGCCTAAATATTGTCATTCTGAGAAGAGGCCCGTAAAAAACAGTGAAATAGTAATGGAGAGATTTTTTTATTATTTTACCACGTTTTTATTTACTAGCTGTTATCTCGTCTGTTTGTTTGTCTGTTACGTACAAATTTTGCAATCGATTTTAAACTAACTTCCCGATGAGCTAGAGACTTAAAACTTTAAATATAGCTCAGAACTGGATGACAATGCAATATTAAGTATGTAAATCTTTACATAGTATACAATACAGTCGCTTACCGCGTCTGTATGTATATCCGCTAACTCATCCTAAACCACGCAACGGATTTTGATGCGGTTTTCACCATCATAATTTTTTACGGAAGGTATAATACTTTCTTATTTAATTTATAAGGTTAGTATAGAAACTGCACTCGTGCGAAGCCGGGAACGTGTCACTAGTATAGTATAAATATTAGACCATGTTTTTAAAATTTCTGTTTGACCTTTTCTCAACTTGGGGTCAGTTCCCAGTCTAACCAGTTGCGGTTGAATATCAGTATTTGACTCAAAGGGAGTCGCATTTGACCTCCGCCATTGATACCCTAAGGATAGACCAGAGAAGTCAGAGTTTTTGGCTGCTGACTGCCCATGGTGACTGTCATAATGTGCATGTATGACAACCGTGACCAACGGCTTAACGTGCTTTTGTGCGTGAAGACATACAGTCTTCATTAATAACGTGTTCTACAAAACCGCACTGACGATTATTCGAATTAAAATAACTGCATATGAATCTTCCCTAAAACGAAAATATTCACAATTCAATTCTAAAATGAAATAGCTAAATTTTTTCAGCATTCTTCCCGATAAACCCGTTCACGCCGTCGGCGTCGGCTCGGATCGCGTGCCATTCGTTTGCCATTCATTTCGTTTTCCAGGGAGTGTGCCAAACTGGCCACATTACTGGCTAAAACACAGTTACTGGCATGCTAATAACATGTTCAACTTATTTGTTGCACCGAGTAAGTGCATAAGTGCATGTTTGGCAAATTATATTTCGTTGTTGTCGTCGCTTAGAGGAACGGTTTATTTGTTTCTGTAATGGAATGTTTTCTCGGTGATTTGAGGGTAAAGGAGAAATAAAATGACTTCTCTACATCAACTAAAGACGAAGGACTTACTTTTCTATGACCAAATAATATAAATCTTGCTGTTGATTTGCAATTGTATCAGTTTGAGTACGAACTTATAGGACGCAAAAATTATGTTGTTTATCCAGCTGGACAGGCTTATGATTTTTGAATTTTATAATTAACTAGCTTGTGTCCGCGACTTTGTTTGCATGTAAGCTGATTTTATACAATATGGATAGGCATTGCAATCCCGCAACGCGCGGGATCCCGCATCTTTGAAATTATGTTATAAAATCAAATTGAAACTACAGATTCAATTTGATTTTATAACATAATTTCAAAGATGCGGGATCCCGCGCGTTGCGGGATTGCAGTCCCTAAATATGGAACTATTCACAAAAAAATATTGCTTCATACTTTCGGTTTACTACCTTATGAGTAGAATTTTCGAAAATCCTGAATTACAAAATAAATTGTATTGACGAATTTTCATACAAACTTTTACCCCCCATTTTACTCCCTTAGGGGTGAAATTAAAATCAGCCGTCACAAAAGGAACCAACTGACAAAAGTTCAATTTGTTAGCCCCAGCGGTTTAGTATATGCGTTGATAGATTAGTCAGTCAGTCAGTCAAGTCTTTTAACTCCCGACAAAAAAGAGGGGTGTTATAAGTTTGTAGTGTGTATCTGTGTATATAGGTATGTATTTGTGTATCTATCTGTGGCATCGTAGTTCCAAATCGGATAGACCGATTTCAATGTAATTTTAAAAGCTTGTTTAATCGGGTATCATCTTAGCTATGTTTCATGAAAATCTGTTCAGCTGTTCAAAAGTTACAGCTCTTTTTCTAGTTGGAGTCGGGGTTTTTGACGGTTACGTTATATGTAGGTAAATATAGATCGCAGCCACGTTATACGGTATAGTGCCACAAAGTTACTAACGTCGCTGCAGAACAAAAATGACTTCAAAATGTCATTTTTGTAGGGAGGTGACATTGGTAAAAGCGACGGCAGCGACGCCATGACCAGGTCAGATAAGTTTGTGGCACTGTAATTGAGTTATCTAGTCATTGACAAAACCCCAAAAGCGAATTAACATCAAAGCCTAAGGGTAGGTGTACATAGAAGTGTGCAGCGTAACGATTTTTTTTCTCAATGAACCCTGGCGCGGAATTCTTGTCGGAATAAGCTATAAGCGTTCATTCACACTTGATACTTGATACACACTTTTGCTTACAAAAAGTGTATAACGAACGATTCTGCTGCTAAAAGTATCGAGCGTGGATAGGCCCAAAGAATTGCATAGACTATGTTGGAAAGATGAGCCAGTAGGTAAAGTTTGTTACTAAACTGACGGCCTAGTGCGCTGGATATAATTATATACACCCGTATACAAAATCATCCTTTACATTTAAGTAAACGGAAAGTGAAGAATGCGGCGATTTGATTGGGCGGTGAATTTCGTCCACCGAGGGCCGAAGCTTACTGTGTGTTGTCAAAGTACTGTTCTTGAATACGAGCCTTAGGTAGAGCATAACGAGACTTTCCGTTCAACATTTATTTATTTATACTTTATGCACTAAGTACAGAGGCGGACTTAATGCCGTAGGCATTTTCTACCAGTCAACCTAAGGGTGATGCAGAGAAAAAAGTATGGTAGGTGCACGGACAAGATAATTATATTAAAACAAGTAAATTATGCATAGTTACTTATAACTAACATTGGAGCTGCCTGACTGGGGAAGTACCTCCACCTTGCAGAATATCGTAGCCGAATAACACTGTTCTTTTGCAGAGTTTTGTTCCAAATGGTGAGCAAGGTCGCCAGTGCTCCTTGGGGTAGCGTCATGTTGGTAGTAAAGGGTCTCTCCTGCTGCCAACACGCCGCTACTAGTTAGGTCGGCAACGCGCGAGTGATGCCCCTGATGTTGCAAGCGTGCATAGGTTACGGGTAACCGCTTACCATCCGGCGGACCCTATGATTATTTGGCACCATAAAAGTAGTATAAAAATAACTTAACCGTCAAAAACCCCCGACTTCAACTAGAAAAAGAGTTGTAACTTTTGAACGGCTAAACATATCTTCATGAAACTTAGCTAAGATGATATCCGATTAAACTAGCTTTCAATTAAACAAAACTGCATAGATATCGGTCCATCCGTTTTGTAGCTACGATGCCACAGACAGATACACAGGTACACAGATCTTTATATTTACACACACTTTATACTTTACACTTTATATTTACACACACTTTATAGGTACACAGATACACAGATCTTCATATTAGGATCTAAATATGATTAGGATCTTCTTTTTTGTCGGGGGTCAAAAATTGCGTTAACGTCGACGCTGACACTCATGTGTGGCATTAAATAACACCAATTTGACCGATAACAGAGGGCCGAGCACGAATGTTTTGACGTATGATAAAGTAAACGTAAGCAAATTTTGATTGTAAAATACGATGAATATATCGCGTTTTTGTTCAGTTTTATGCAACAAACACACTTGTTTCATGAAAATGAAAAAATATTGCATGTATTTCTAAAAAAATATCATAGATTAAACGTGTATTTTTGGTTCTAAATTTGGTTACGTTTACGTTACGATACGTCAAAACATTCGTGCTCGGCCCACAGTTGTACCAATCTTCATAGTAGCACAATAGATAGACTTTATTGAAGTCATGATGCATCAAGACGCACGATGCGTTTATCTCGTCAACTGCAATCTGTGAGTGGATTGTATTGGATCGCAGAAACTATCCTCAATTTATTCTAATAGATCGTGAATGCATCTTGACAGAATAAAGGCATTCTGTATTGTTCGGGTTACAGCTTGAAAGGCAAATTTTGTACTGTGACGTTCGCGTTAAAACTGTGAACTGAAAGTGAACACGGGAACTACCTGTTTCTATATTTATTGTGTATATTGATAGTAATTCTGTTATAATTTAATTTGCTTATATTCCAATTGTATTGATATTTTAATTTTATTTATTGTAATTTTATTCTGTTAAAGACGTGATTAATTTTATATGTAACTAGCTGTACCCGCGGCTTTGCCCACGTGACAATATTTCGATGAATCTAAGTTAAGTGACTCCACATTGTAAGAGTCGCGAAAGTTTAACAACATTTAACTTGACCTCCATGAAAAAGTGGAGTTATCGTTCATCATTCATATTATCAAAAACTTACAAAAAATATGAGATCGATGCAATTAAATGCTGTATTTTTTACTTTTTATCCAAAATAATAACATTGAATTTTTCTATGCGAAGTGAAAACACGCGTTGCTTGGATGGGAGTTCTTTACTTTCCTTGGAATCCGTCCGGACTTCAAAGACCATGATAGCTCGCATTCACGACAGTTAAAAAAGAATACATGATAAATGATAATTGTAATAGTTAGTCGATCAAAAAAGCAAAAGTTTTGAAACCTGAAACTTTGTTCGTATTATGTGCTGTAAAATTACTTGTTCATACATTTAACCAAGTACTTACCTACTGTATTGTACCTATTTTAGTAAGAGAAACTCATCAGCGAATGATTTACCGCCAAGAGACATAGGCGGATTGGCCTGGATGCCACGCCGCGCCGTGCCGATCGTGTTTCTAATGAATTTAATTTAATTTATAGTTTCGAGCGTGTGGCACTCGTGGGTTGCAGCTGAAAATCAGCGTCAGGTGGCCAGTATCACTGCCTATAATATTATATATTTAATTGAGGTAACGTTGCCAGCCTCCTAGGTACTATGCCCCGCAGTGGTGCGCTGGAAGAGGTTTTTTATTTGTAGATCCTAATATTTAATTATATTTGTTTAGTAATAGATTTAAGTTTTTATAGTTATAATATTCAGTTATTATTTATACGAGTATTTTAATTAATGTTATTGTATATTCATAGATTTATAAGTGTTCTAATAAGCGGTACATTTATTTATTTAAAAAGACTTACTAACTAAATATAAACTAAACTACAAAATATCATAAATTATTGTTGGTTGTAGCTATGTTGAAAGAATGATATTTTTTTTCTCTTTCATTATAACGTCCTTCTCTGCCTTCCCGCTTGCTGTTAAGAAACTCCTCATGAGTTAGTCATTTTTGGCACATCTTCATCAACGGATTGATTTCGGCCACTGTTATAGGCTCCTCTTAATTGAACCAGTTTCCACTTTCCCGCGCCGGTCTAATCCAGGTTCGACCCGCGATAGCAATAATGTCGTGATAATAATGTTTATTTTGGCACAGTAGCTAAACACTTGATTTTCTGCGCTATAAGGCGCGGGTTTGGTGTTTGGTGGATTGGGGTGCATGTGCCATGTATATTTGAAAACTGTATCCACGATACAAAAGAAATATAAAGGACGGGCAAGGCTTTTCAAAATAAATTGAAGCTCTATCTGATTCTAATTTTGTTTATAATATTTGCCGCCAGATCACAATTGCGGTAAAATGGAATTTTAATTTTTAAACATGATATTGTTTTTTTCTTGATTGTGTAGTTCCATTGCTAACAGACAGTGTACGAAGTATTGCTAATTCTTCCGTTAATAACTTACTGCACCGCTGTTTATTTGTTGTTTTGAAAATGTTATGTTATCTTTCAAATAAGACTTGGTTTGAATAGTTGTAAGATTCTTTTATTATAACAAATGTTAATGAGATGTTCTATCATCAAATATAACGGTTAATCTCACCAGCATTGTCTCCAAGACCAACTACACAAAAAGGCTTTGAGTTCTTTTAAATCAGACTCAACCGCCACCTGCATACATGTTTCAGGGCCGTCAACATCCTGAAGACAACACTCCTCCACTCACCTTTACTCAACGGCCTCCATCTCCACCACAAGACACTGACCAGACGCTGCCGCACCTACACCGGACACAGTCCATCGCGGACACACCGACGGCACCGGCGACGCGCCGGACGCAACACGGACACGACACGACACTCGGAAGGGACAAGTCTGACCTATTTGTCTTGTTAAAAAAATAAACAAATCGATAGACCGGAGCAAAGCGAGCGTCCACCGACAGGAAACCGGGATAAAAGCGAGGTGCCTCGTCCGGTCGTTGGAGACGAAGGGAGGGTTGCGGGGTGGCAGCCGGAAGATGGTAGCCACGCCCCGGGGCGGGGCTTGGGCTCGCGTGCGCGGGTTATCCCGGCCCGGCTCACTGGTAGTTGAGCAGAGACGCTACGGTTTACTGGTACCAACTTTTTGAACTCTTTGTCCCGTCAGAGACATTGTGCGCTCTATCTTCTGAAGGTGAAACTGAATGTACTTGAAAGTTAGGGATTTTATTTATGTTTATGTCGCGGACTGTAGGTAGACAACGTAAATTAATTTTGTTTGTATGAATCCTATAAAACTAACTCTTATTTTATTCAAATCATTACGCAGGAATTTCAAAGGGCACGGCAAAGGTTTATCTGCTGTTTGTTCACTCACACAGCCATCTGAAGACGTTACAAGTAGGGCTGTTTGAAATAATAGTCCATTGCAGTCCATGCTTTCTCTTACAATAGGTACCTACACTTCAAATTGTGTGAGAACAAAATGGAATAACACTTTGTTTTATATTTGACCGGTATGTTTCACTTTTACAGTCATTATGAGCGACAGTGCGCTTTAGTGGTGGTCACTGTGGTCAGTGGTCTTCGGTTCAAATAATTTATTTTTCAAAAGAATATAACATTAGTCCCGTAGTTAGCTTAAGATGTGAGAAACTAAACAATATTACTACAATTATTTAGAATTCGTACTATCGGAAGTACATAAATGCATATAACGTACAGAATATTTTTTATGTACCTAGTACGCATAATTTGTAGAGTGATTCAGTTTCTGTTCCTTAATGCAATATTGGGATACACTTTAAAATAAAACGAAAATTCGACTTAGTATGGGGGACACGCATAATTTACTAGCGCAAGCCATACAAAATAAATTTTTTATTTTGTTTTGGAGTGAATTTTAGTACTGCGGTTGCATTTGGGAACGGACACTAAATCACTCTGAAAATGCGCACTACTTAAAAAAATATCCTGTACCTATTTTTATTTAAATAACTAACAAATTCTTAATTTATTTATTTTTAATGTATCAAAAGATAAGGAATCTTTTATATTTTTAGGTAGGTAGTTTGTTGTATAGTTGAGTTCCCTCAAGATGTAGGTATTTTTTTTTCCATATTATTATATAGTGTTCTAATCATGGGTAAAAATCTGTATTGCCTCTATTTCTTGTACATAACCCCGGTGTATTTTATAATATGTTTAAATATAATTTGTGTGTTTATGTTTTCATTTAAAATAATTTTAACTATTAGGAGCACGGCAGTATTTCTACCAAGTAGAGCAAAGACAACCATAGTAATCTTTACTGATAGACTGTGTTTGAGCCCCCACATTTATTGCCAATAACTGATAACTTCTATTATTAGTATTAGAATTCAAAATGGGGTATTTACCGTGTTTAAAGAGCGTTTTGAGCTACAGTACCGAAATATCGGAAGCTCAAAACAATATATGAACATGGTAAATAGCATATACTATAAAAAAAATGTATAAAATAAAACGGATGAATTCCTCGAGCAAGTAAGAACCAAGCCGTGTATTTCAAACGTTGTTGCGAAGAAGTTCTTTCGTCAAACTA
Organism: Allophyes oxyacanthae; assembly: GCA_932294325.1. Lineage (NCBI taxonomy): Eukaryota > Metazoa > Arthropoda > Insecta > Lepidoptera > Noctuidae > Allophyes > Allophyes oxyacanthae. Next base: position 1,734,007 of record OW028609.1, read on the forward strand.
CTTATAACGGCCTTACTCTACCAATGTAAACGCTTACTCACTAATCGCAAGGTGGGCAGGCAAGTATACCATTCGTAGGTAATTAGCAATGCTCAATGAAAGCCCGGTAATCGCGAGGGAGTCCCGGGGCGGGTCGACCCTCCCTCTAACGCCTCTGAGCGATAACGACTAATGCGCGTTTTTAAATAATGATTATTTCATGTGATGACGGTTTTTTGTAGATTTTTGGTTGAAGTGTTGATGTGATAAATAAAATATTAGAAAGCCATCAATCGAATCCAGTAAGAAAGAACGAGATGGTAATTTATTTATTTATATTGAAATCTTTACAGCTTTTAAGGTCGAAAACAGAACATGACAACAATTTTTTTCTTTTTTTTAAATGAATTAATTAATATATACGGCTCAGCCAATTTCATACATTAATATAAAGATTATAATAAAAAACAAATTAATAACAACAAAAAATTATAATAATAAAGCCACAGGCACCACTATTCTCGCAGTACTCCATGCATTCATCATAAACTTAAATAGCCCATTACCAAAACCACTTACTAAACCACCACAATACCATACCACCACCAGGCTAGATACGGCTTCAGCTGACAATCAGCGCTGCAGTTACATGCAGCAACATGCTGAGCTGAGGCCTATTAGACACGCATTACCACACCGAGCCTGCCACGCATCGCACAAACTATCAGGGTAGCCTGATACCGTCGATTATTGTTGTTGTACTTCTTTGTTGTTGATGTCTTATCCTTTCTGTGTGCGTAATTTTTATTGATTTTTTATTGTGTGTTGGTTGTTGTTATAAATGTATTTTATTTCTTTCTTCTTTCTTTCTTTCATAACCATAACAAACTATCAACCATTTACCATTTTTCTGTTTTTATTGCCATTTACTAAATACCTGCTTATTATGTGGTACTATGAGTCTGTCATGCTTACTAAAATATCTCGCTGATGGTGGCGTTGTGTCTTGGGTCGTTGAGTTCCCTTCATTATGGTTGAGCTTACCGATGTAGATGCATGCGTCATGCTCATGAACAGGTGCCGTCTGTCGGGAATGATCAGCTTGCAGCTGCCATGGCAATCTTATTTAGAGGCAAATCATTATTATCCTATTCTCATTTTTTATTCACATTAATTTACATTATTCTCGCAGCTCTTGCCACAACATTGTACCTATTAATAAAAAATATTATTATAGATTAAACGTGTATTTTTGGTTCTATTACGTTACGATACCTCAAAACATTCGTGCTCGGCCCACTGACCTTGTAGGATGAATAAAATAAAGTAATCGTTTTTCTCCTGTTGAGTAGACAAGAACTACATTAGAAATATAAGCTAGTCAGCAATGGTGGTATCGAGGGTGTCTGCCCAAGGTGCGCTAGACGATCTAAGGTTACGTTAACTAACCACATCACTCTGTAAACGGACCAGGCGCTGTTTCTAGCCGACAACGACAAAAACATTATACAGTACAATACAACCCATAGATTACATCGACTAATTCCGTCTCAGCCGAATTTTGCCGATTGAAACGCGAGTGGGTGACTGATGTCAGATTGATCGTGTAATGTATAGATTTATTAATCACAAAATATCCAGATATTTTTATTTGCGGCGTCAATCTCTTGAATCTAACGGATTGATGACCTACCTACTACAATGGACATTTGGGTCCGCGCATAGACATAATATATCTACTAGGTATAGTGCCACAATGACCCGGTAACCAAAATTGGAACTAACGTCGCTACGGAACAAAAATTACTCCAAAATGTAATTTTTGTAAGGAGATGACACTGGTTAAAGCGATGGCACCGACGCCATGACCACCCAGATAAGTATGTGGCACTATGGTGGCTATACTTATAGTGTAGTATATTATGTCTATGGGTTCGCGCTCAAAATTGTCCGAGCCAAAAGAGTTCCAAAACGAAAAAAGAGTTCCAAACACGCGCCAGTCTTTGTTCGTCAACCGACATAATACACGTCAAAAATGCCGTAATGTATTGTGGAAAAGTGAAAAAGTTGAATACGCTGATAAATTGTCGCAAGTAAAATTACTAATGACGATACGGTTTGAATTAGGATGTTATAGTATTTATATTTCTTTAAATGTACCAACGCTTTTATAGGTTGACTCGGGACACATTTTTCGTGAATTTTGTTCTAGACCCGCCGTCCAGTGCAGTCGTAGGTCAATGGATACCTTAGATATAAATATAGTTGGATTATTATTTGAAACTTACATGCAAAATCTCAGGACATATTGTACCTACGTAAAAATTAAATTCAATACCTACAAGTTGCAAGTTTAAAGATAACCTCAACAAAGATTACGCACATAACTTAATTCCAGTTATAAGAAAACGAATTTAACTAAAAGCGTACCGGCCGTCCCCCTCGTCCTCCCCTATGGCACGAAAAAACAAAAGAGTGGTGACTAGCCAATATAATTAATTGATCGCCGATACATCAACACATTGATTTTGGAACACACGGCACCTGGCAGTTTTAGGGTTGAGGTGTGGCCACACATCGAGGCATGACCAGTGCCGCTGATCCTCTGTTAACACATCCACATTTTGATATTGAAGGTCTTCGAAAACTGGATACCATAATCCAACCGCAAGTGTATTAGCTGACCTCTATCGTGCATATCAAGATTATGAAGCATAGGGCTCCAATTGTACTGGTGGGGATACAATCGATTTCTTTTAGTTAAACAAAAGGTTAGGGAAAGTTAATATTTGATAAGTTTGTGATGGCAAAATATTTGGCCTGTAGATTATGATTTTTTCATTTCTATTCTGTTCCCCTTTCAGACTGCGTGCGCTTAGCAAATTTAGTTAGTTAAAAATACCCGAAACCTCGACATTACATTAGGGTCGAGTAGGTATACCACCACACCACACACCCACACACACACGTATTTTTTATTCTTTTAAATTATTATTTTTCTATTCATTTTTACACTGTTGCCATCCTAAAATAATGTCTTCTCTGTCTATGCGCCTGTCCTCTTCTTATTACCTGTGTCTGTCATTCTAGTGTGTCTTGTTTTTGTGGTAAATAAATGATTTTTCTTTCTTTCTTTCTTTGTATTGAAGTTTTGTATGGGACAAGTGATAATTTTTTTGTCCCATAGAGCCTGACGCATGCGTTATGCTCGTGAACGGGTGCCGTCTGTCGGGACTGGTTAGCTTGTAACTATGCCATAGCAATCATATTCAGAGTCAAATCATTATTATCCTATTCTTATTCTTTATTCACATTAAATTACATTATTCCTTAGTGGTTCCAAGGGCTAGGTGTGTGTGGATTTGTAATATAGGCACAATCTTATAGTATATTAAGTTTATGGATATTTATTTGTACCTACTCACTATACAGGAGAAAATACAAGAGCAAGGAAACGTTTCAATTTCTTTCAAAAATATTTATATAGAAAAATTAAATCTTATTCCATTGATAAAAGTTCATATTTAACACTATTTCATTATTTATAAGACATACAAACAGAATAGGATATTTTTTCTAACTTCATCATATAAATATTAAATAGGTACAAAATACAATGCTCATAAAATAAGGAGTTTCAAAAAAGTTTCTTCTTCTGAGAATGCTATTAGCGCTACAACGACATCTCTACGGTAGTTGACGTACTAAATAGATGAATTGTTTCACCTACCACCTCATAGATGTCGCGCTTCGTTAGTAGGTACTAAATAGCTGAATCGTTTCACCTACCACCTCATAGATGTCGCGCTTCGTTAGTACTAAATAGCTGAATCGTTTCACCTACCACCTCATAGATGTCGCTAAATTAAATACTCCATCTACGAGTCATGTAATAATTAGGGCTAGTGAAGAAATAGGTAGCTCGAGCCTTTATCGACTCGAGCTAATGCGACGAATACTCATTAGAGGGCAGGGCCTAGCACAGAGGGCCGGCGGAGCATGAATGTTATGACCTTGGTTATGACGTATGGTAACGTTTAACGTAAGCTTGTGATCATAAAATACAATGAATCCATCGCATTGTTGTTCAGTTTTATAATATAATATGCAAACTTGTTGAAAAATGCTGAATGTATTTTAAAAAAATCATATTAATTTCATATAATAAACGTATTATTTTTTATTCTAAATAACAAAAACCTTGAATAAAAAAATACAATATTGTAAGTAAGTACAGTAAGTAGGTACCTCATACATAAGTTAAAAATGATCAAAATTTTTGTTAGCAGCACTTTTGCAGCTTCTATACTTACCGTCAACTTAAAAAAAATCTTTAACTGAGATATCCTGGTATGATTAAGCAGAACTATTAACGTCAGCCTTAGACATAACTGCAATAAGAAACGCTAGTAGGCCACCTGTTCCATTGTATCTGGTACTACATCGGCGTACAGGAGGAAAATTCAATAAAAATCCATCGAACAATTCAATAAAAACTTTATTGAATCGACTACGATACAGACGTTACATTCAGTACACTCTTGGTACAGGAGGAATCCATTTCACTTCGTTATCGTCCATGGTTTTGTCGATCACAGCCCTGTAGGAAATGCTCACTTTGCCTGTGCATAGGTCTACCGTCGACATTGAATGCTTCCTCCAGTGGTCTTCGAAGGCTTTTTTCGTCTGGAATAGGCAGGTAATTAAAATAAAATAATAACAATAAATCCAGCCCATTACTGTCCCACTGCTGGGCACGGGCCTCTTCTCAGAATGAAGGGTTAGGCCTTAGTCCACCACGCTGGCCTAATGCTGGTTGGCGGACAACACACATAGTTTTACTGGGTCAATGGGTGTATTATCCTTGTAAGATAGATATCTTTGAACTATACGAGAGAACTCCTAATGTGCACCAAACAAAGAAGGTTTTAAAGATAATGTTCTGTGTGCACTGTGCATGGGAGGTTAATTCATTAGAGCCACAGAGCACACGGCGTATTTCTAACGCGCTGACGACGCGCAGTTTAAACGAAATTCGAGTACAAAATGTTAGTACCCGAATTTCGTTTAAAGCACATTTAAGCGCGTTTGGTCATTTACAGCGCCGTAGGCGCGTGTTCTGGAAAGGTGCGTCGTCGACGTGCCAAAAATACGCCGTGTGCATGGACAAAAATAGTCGTGTTTTAACACGGGGTAAGAAGACTGGTCTTTTCGTTAACGGAAACAAGAACATTACACAAGATGATAATCATCAAAATTACCTGGCCTTCCGTCGATTTACTGTAGTCAAACTCATCAAGTCGTTTGGGGCAGTCGTCTCTAAAATGTGCTCCTCTGCTCTCAGTCCTGTTCTTAGCACAAGCCACCACCTGGACAGCACATTGCAGCATGTTCTGCAACTCCAGGGCCTCGATCAGATCAGTGTTCCAGTTCAACCGCCTGTCTGTTACTCTGATGTCTTCGAAAGCACTGAACCATTTTTGGATTTCGACGTCAGCTGAAAATATTACATTACAATACAATACCAACATTATCGTACATGCAGATTATTTTATATGTATAATACTAGGGACCGGTCGGAGGGCTTCGCACGGGTGCCACCTTTCTACTATCCTTACATTAAATATGAAAGTATTATAAACATATAAACCTTCCGAAAAAAAATGCTCAAAATGATGGTGAAAACCGCATCAAAATCCGTTGCGTGGCTAAGGAGAAGTTAGCGGATATACAGACAGATAGACGCGGAAAGCGACTTTATTTTATACAATGTAGAGGCACAGGATTTGCAAGTGGATGGGACGCTGTGACGACAAAATGTATGGCACTCTACGGAACGAAATACAAGAAGCGTTCGCTGCGTGCCCACTGCCCATAGAACAGTTTTTGTTTTTCTCTAACAACATCTTAACTTGCACCACCATGTAAATGATGAATATGTCTTCGATGATTATACCCAAGTTCGTCAGGCGCACTCTGAATAGGCAGTCGTTCCACCACGGCATGCTCGATTCCCGTGAGAATACATGTCTGCATGGTCATACCCAGGGGGAAGGGGGGCTGTTGCTGCTCCCCCTCCCTGGGCCTGGCCTGCCTCCCATACAATTTTAGTCGATTTATATGCACACGCCTTAGTAAATTCCTGATTAGCCACCTAAGACAAAAGCTGGCCGAAAGTCATTTTCTGATTTGCCCGACTCTAGGCTTAAAGTTGGGTACGCCCATGCATGACTGACTGTATGCAGAAATACCTTCGTTTAACAGTTTGGCATCTCTGAACACTCCACATTTGTTCTGCATAGTGTTCCTCATTGCTTCTCTTAGTTCACACGTAGGAGCGCACCCGTTTGCAGTCCTGACCTTCTCCAAATTATCTAGAGTGGAATCGCAGAGATTCTAAAACAATAATTTTTAAATCAGACGATCCATTTCGTAATTTTATGTCTATAATGTAAATTAATATTACAGTAGTAATTCGTATCAAGCGCATTGCTTGACGTCTATGCTTCTTCCAAAGAGCTATAGACTATGAGCGAGTGGAGCCGTCTTCTTCGATGTGCGTGAGTCACTGAGCCAAAGAGCTAAAAGAGTGATAGCTCTTTAGAGTACAAGAGCTGATCGCTCTTTTTCTTTCCAATGAGCTATGCCGCCCATGTCTAAATTATACGACTTTTAAAATAAATACCAAGTGAACTTTTTCTTTTTTATAAATTCACAACACTCCTTTGGGATGCATAGATTAGAGAGCAATCCACCAGAGTGCATCATTGATAGATACTAATGAGAAAGTTTTGCTTTGTTTGTCGGTTGCTGTGGCCGTCAGATTTCTCTTACGTAATCAAGGGACCGGTTTCGTACACACCTCTAAATATAAAAAAAATACGCACGTCTTTCAGAGCAGCTTGTTTTTGTCCTGGTTTGAAATCTTTGGCAACGGTTACTCCAATGGACTTGCCGAAGACCACAACGTCGAGGATGGAGTTGGCGCCAAGCCGGTTGGCTCCGTGAGCATTGCTGACCACCTCACCGGCCGCGAGAAGCCCCGGCACCACGCAGTCCTTGCCACTCGAGTGCACCAACGCCTGGAATGGAAACGAAATATATTTTCAACTACTTTATCGATATGCGAATATCATCGAACTACTTCGCCGAATAGAGTATATTAGTACTAGTGGTTGAAATTTGATCGTAATTTTAGCTTTATGCACTGTTTCTCCATATAAACATTAAATATACCAAATCTCACACTCCTCCGTGCGCGCAATATGCTCAAAAAGGGGTACAAAGTTTTCTCTTCACGTATTAATACTTTTGCCCGTGCATTTCTACTTTACAATGATTGTCCATTACAATATAATTATATACATATAAAAACACTTGTAATGTACAAGTATTTGTTTTTATATATTTAGATAGGTATTTATTTGTACAGTATATGTAGTTCATTGTATTTGTTATCTATGTAGTGTATTTCATAGTTGAGTAGTTATTGGTTTAGTTTAGTATACCATAAGTTTAAGTGGTCTAAATAAGTTATTTTTGTAATTTTACACACTGTGTCTACATGTCTATCATCCATATTTCCAGTCGCGGGACTACTGGAAGAAATTTCAGTGGAATTAAGTAGTTCCATTGTACTCATATGTCTGTAACATTTTTATTACGATGTTTCCTTGTGTGTGTACATAAAAAAAAAGTTATTCAAAATGATGAGTACAATAAAGGGATCGGGACTAGAAATAGTGTGCATTATACATAGGAACGTACCTCCCCTCTATAGTTGATGGGTATTCCACCCATAGTATAGTGGACGGTTGGTATGACTGGTACGGGCTGGGTATACAAATCAGCTCCAGTGAAGGTGAAGGCAGACTCGGAGATCCCTGGCAGTTTGTCCTTGATCAGTTCTGGACTGAGATGGTGAAGTTGTAGATACACGTGATCTTTCTTTGGTCCTACTCCTCGACCTGTGCAGAGGAACTCTTTGAGTGTACGGATAGGTCAGCTTATAACTGCCATGGCAATCTTATTTAGAGGCATTCATTATTATGATCCAATTTTTATGCTTTATTAACATTCAATTACATTATTTACGCAGCTTTTACCACAACATTGTACTAATCAAGATTGTAATATATTATTTTTAAAAGAGTTTCCATGGAGTTTTTTGTCGGTTCTTCTCCATAGGACCTACTATTTGGATACAGTAATTTTTATTACATTCATACGAAGCTATGTTTTCATAGAAATGTATGGAGACTCGTTTTTTGTATGTTTCTCATATTATATAAGTACGATTTCAACAGTTGTTTAGAGGAATCATTCCTGTTGGGAAATAGATTCGAGCTCCACTTGACTTTATTGAGAAATGAATATGTTCTCGCTGACTGTACCTTTTTTAAGAAACTTATTGATAGGGTATTTAATATCTTTAAAATTCACCTGAAGTCACCTAAGACCAGACCTCCCATAACTATAAAAGAAAGGGTAGTCGCCCTTAATAGGTATTAGGTATCCCTAAATTTTGCGCCAACTTGTATACTATTTTTTGTGATGCTGGTTTTGTAGTATTTTTTTTACTTTGCCGCACTCTTTTATTTCATCTGTATCGTGGGGTACAGTTTACAAAAACACATCTCACATGCACACACACCCTGACCCGAAACAACTATCTGTATACAATTCAAACAAATATTTAATTTTATTCCGTGCAGGAATCGAACTCGCCACACGTAGCGCAGAAAGCTAATCGTCCCTACGCCAAACGTGACGTCCATTGTATTAATTAACATTCTTAATAGCCTGCCATCTATGGTGACCGTCCATAATTACTTAATGGCAGCAGAGAGCTACTATACTAAATACTTCCACTACCACCTCATAGATGGCGCTGATTTAAGTATAAGTTGTCTTCAGAAAGTTGGCGCTAAATTCATGAATGTTGTTTATTTTATTGTTGTTATTATTATTTCATTGGAAATAATTCGAGAATTTAAGCTACTGGGTATGAAAGTAATGTTGCTTGCATAGATTATGTTTTGAAATACTTCTCAAATGATTTAGGAGATCACAAAGAAAAAGATGGGCTAACATAGCACCTTTCTAATATGAAAGAGGGTTGCAAGAATTATTTCCATTGCACCAGTAATACAGTCACGATTGCGGATCTGAAAGTCTTATTACAAATCACAAAAATATTCACTTAATTGACGATTCGAACCACCGCCGCCACCCGGTTGCATTTTTTTTTTTTTTAATAATTATAAGCGTGACCGTCTGCAGCGTTGCGCATACAGTGAAATTGTCAAAATATTACAGCCTTGCAATATCATTGCGTGGGTCCAGTGGAATTATAATGCCAATGAAATGAGCCCGTGAAATTGTGTGAAATGGGGGCAGTTGGCAAAGTTTCGTTCAATTATTATAGTTTCACTAGTGGAATCATAATATCACTGGTTGGTTAGACAATAACAGGATGACACATATAAATGCGTGAAGTCGTGTAATTGGTCTAAAATTTCGCTAACTTACCCTGTCTTATCTCCGTAGCCATTGATCTGGACACGACATCGCGACTGGCCAAGTCCTTGGCTTTGGGAGCGTACTTCTCCATAAACCGTTTGCCTTCACTATTGACCAGATACCCGCCTTCTCCACGAGCACCTTCTGTCATCAAACACCCTGACCCGTACATGCCTGAAATAAGCAAATGTTTTTTTTAATTAAATTTTTATTGTTTTATTAATAAAATTATTTCATAGTAATATATTATCTGTGCCTATATACTAATACTATGGCAGGGAGACGGTGTGTATAGAGCACTCACTGTATGTCTCGCTCCTACGTTTTATGACCCTGCCTTCAGCGAGATATTGCGCGGTATATAATAGCGATGTGCACCCAAATTCATAGAGTAGGATTAGCTACGGCTACGCGCCCTAATTGCTTAAAGGATACGTAATGTTTCCTGCGTTGCAAAATAGTGCTACGGCGAAAGCTACAGGTTACGTGGTGCTACGGCTACGGCCACCGGCTACGTGCTACAACTACGGCCGGTTACCAACTTTATTTCAAGCTGAGTTTATTTTTACATAGATGAAAGTAAGATTATATCTAATACAAGACTGTAATTAGACTATCACTAGAGTTGAAAACTGCGGAAAGTTTCCAAAACTTTCGAAGTTTTGGAACAGTTTTGATTGAACATTATTCTTTAAACATTTTATATTAAACCCATACATGACGACTTAACGACGACATATTGGAAGATTTCGGGAATGATTTTTTACTTATAAAAACAGTAATTGGGGATACTTTGTACTTAAAATATATGACATTTAGCTAGATTTTAAATATTCGCACACAGCGAGCACAGGACGGGATGCGGTGTAGGGTACATGTTAAAAAAGAATATTTCCAAAACTTCCGTCATACCGCTCGGTGTTTACATTATGCACGTTGCCTTCGTATGATTTAAGCCAATTGAATAACAAACGTTATTTCATTAATTTGCTTCAATAGGTACCATAAATAATAAAATTAATAAAAGAAAATAGAACTAAATTAAAGGATCATTTTCATTTGGCGTTACTGATTCTGCGTAATACCAAAGCAACGAATTTGTTGATTTCATAAATAGAAAAACATAATTTGAAAACTTCCAAAGTTTCGGAAGTTTTGGAAATTTTCAGGAAACTTTCCTCAGAAAAGGAAACATTCCTGGAAGTTTTCAACTCTAACTATCACTCTAGACGTAATGAATGACTTCTAAGGGCCTTAGCACATAGCTACTTTTTACAGCAGAGTCGGGCGTTTTCACTTTCTACAAGCCAAAGGCAGCCGACAAATGCGAAATCAAGCGATTCTGCTGCAAAAAATAGCTAGTGCCCTATAGCCCTAATAGACTAAATAAATAGTCTTACGTCTATACGAAACTGTTTCAAGTGTGCGACTTCACGGAAAAAACGACTTGGCAGTGTTCATCCGAACCAAGTAATCCGGTTATAAATTGCAATAACTTGTTTATTTCTAGCCGATTCGTTATTTCAATGTCAACCATGTCTTTAACTAACCAGTCGGGTGGAACTGGATGAACTCCATGTCCTGGAGTGGTATACCAGCACGCGCCGCCATAGCAGTTCCGTCACCGGTACAGGTGTGAGCAGCGGTGCATGAGAAGTACATCCTCGGGTAGCCTCCAGTACTCATTATCGTGTTCTTGGCTTGAAACCTGGTACCAGACGAACAATAAGTCTGTTCTCAGTCTTAGCCAATCATATACAATAATTCACAGCCTCTCTCTATGAGTAGATTTAAAAAAAATACTAATTATATTACGAGCACCCGAACTCCACGCGAACGAAGTCGCGGGCACAGCTAGTAATATTATAAATGCCTGTCTGTCTTCTACCTATTTGTAACCTTAACACTACTAAACTGTTGGATCGATCTTGATGAAATTAGAGAAGGAAATAGTGTGCATCATGAGAATGGACATATGCTTTTTTTTTTTTCAATATTCTCGTCGTCGTTTTTCCTCATTGACGCGAGGAGCTAGTTTTTAAATAAACCTTGTAGCCATCCCATGGTTAGTGTCCTATTCCTTTCTAGAGCTCAATTATTTTCTCTGTGTACCTTCATGTTTTTACTACTTATATGTCGATGCCGTTCAATTGCCCGTGTCCATGGACGGCACAATAAATGCCGATGAAATTTTGGAAGCCACTTTTAATCCATAATGATAATTATGGTGAGAAGGCGACGCGACAGATCCCGAATGAGATGGCGGAACGAATTTGATAAAACTAATAATGAATGGTTCACACTGGCTCTAGACCGAAAAGCCTGGAAATCATGGGGGGGAGGCCTTTGCCCAGCAGTGGGATGATGCAAGCTAACAGTAACAGCAACTTTTAATCCCGTCCGTTATCATTTGATGGTGCGGTCTTTTCGAAGCCGGTAAACCACATACCTGTGAAGACTGCCATCGTCCATATCTAAGGCTATGCACCCCACCACCTCTCCGTCCTGCACCAACAGGTCAAGCACGAAGAACTCATGGAACCAATCAATGTTCTTGAATTTTGTGCAGTATCCATAAAGAGTGTGGAGCAGAGCATGACCAGTACTGGAAACGAGAGGTTCACTGTGAAACAAGTAACACAAAGGCCCGGACCACAGTCGAGACGGTAATTAGACAAAATAGAAATAGACAGTACGACAGTCAATATACCTATTGACTGTCGTACCGTCGATTTCTATTTCGCTCACTGACTGAAGGTGACATTAATGTAGCAGCGACGATGCTTTCTGATTGGTTGATCAATTTCCCGCGTATTTAATTGTGTCAACTGCGCAGGTACAACGGTAAGCCATATAAGTTGTGTCGTACTGTACGAGATAACTACTGTTTAAATAAATATTATAGTTTAAAAAAAAACTAAAGAAAACGCTTTTGTCATCCAAACTAAACGTGTATGCAAAATTTCAGCTCAATCGGAAACCGGGAAGTGGGTCAAATTTAACTACCAAGATTTTTTTACATAGTTACAAGTGAAGCTAATAAAAGCATTTTAAAAAATCACGAATGATCTATAATTGACTAGAAATGATTACCGATCAGCAACAGCGCATGTTCTTTTGGCGACAGTCTTCCCGAAGTTGACAGTACCTCCTCCAAACGGCCTCTGGTATATTTTTCCTTCCTTGGTCCTCGAAAATGGCATACCCATGTTCTCCAATTCTAATATGCAATGTGGTGCCTCTCTTGTTAGATAGTGGATGGAATCCTGATCGATAAAGTGTCATGGGTTTGAATAAATCAATAGTAAAAAAACATTTTTAAAAACAAGCCTTTACATGAATCACGACGTTTTGAAAATGCCTGCAAAAGCTAAGTTGAAATAAAAAATTGACTTTCACTCTGTTTCCTAATCTTCAAGCTCTTTCATTTGATAGAACTTCATATTAATATGATTACTTTCACCCTTCAAAGCATTGCCGGTGAATTACAAATAACCCTGTATATCTTGTACACCAGTAAAAAAAAAATATGCTACAATAGGTGAAACGGTTTTCATACCTGATCGCCGAGCCAATCAGAGCCTTTGACAGTATCATAAAAGTGAAATTTCCAGTCGTCTTCGTGCATGCTTCCTGCACAAATGTAAAAATAAACAATAATTTTATTTCTCAAATACGGGATTCTACTGTATAAACGCCGTATGACGTCTGTAGTGTGTGTCGCATCTACTCCCTATATAAGTGTACTTAATCTGTAAGAGGAAGCGTTATATCATAGTTATTCAACCGAACTATACGCCTTTTACTGAGCCATTAACACCCGTCATTGTATATACGTACTATAGAATGAACTGAACAGATTCATATAAAGTTCATAGACTGATCTTATCGAGAGTATTTCTATAAACACGTCTGCCTAATTCTTTAGTGGAATACGGCGGGATGCTTCATAGCATCACATCTATTACCTATTATAAATATTTATTAATAATTATAATAATATTCTATTATACTTACCAAGTGACTAAGGCTGACATTCAGAGACGACAGAAACGAGTCTCAGCGTGAACTTACGTTTCCGTCTGTCAAACTTACGAACAAATTTTGACAGATGGAAGCGTAAGTTCATGCTTAGACTCGTTTCTGTCGTCTCTGAATGTCAGCCTAAGACCTGTGCTAAGACGCTGCCTACCACTGCTAATGAAACTTACACTATAATAAATGAATTATAAATTATGCAAACTGTCCCTATTCCTATAAGTATACATTAATTTCTTCACTGCTCTTTCTGCACACTATATTTTACTGTTTTCTACTTTATTTGTCTTTAAAACCGAGCTAAAATGATTTCCGATTAAACTAGCTTTGAATTAAAAAATACTGCATTAAAATCGGTCCATCCGTTTTGGAGCTACGATGCAACAGATACACACTACGAAATTATAACACCCCTCTTTTTGTCGGGGGTAAAAAATGCTTACCAATAGCCGCATTCATGCCTCCTTGCGCTGCTATGGTGTGGGATCTTGTGGGGAATAGCTTGGACACCATGGCGACAGAGAACTTTCCCTCAGCAAGGGCGATGCCGGCCCGGAGGCCAGCCCCTCCAGCCCCGATGATCACGCAGTCATGGGTGTGATGATGGATTGTGTATGATCCATGACGGTAAGTATCTAAGGATAGAAATAACATCATTATTTTCATACAAATAATATGTACAAAAGCGATATCGACAACACGGTTGACGCAGTGGCTAAGTTTACTACGCTACGTGCTGCGGGTTCGATCCCCGCACAGAACAAATATTTGTAAAATCTACAGATAGTTGTTTCTGGTCTGGATGTGCGTGCATGTGTGTAAACTGTACCCTGTATTAAGGGTACAGTTTACAAACATACATACAGGAGAAATCCTAGAGAAGGGCAAAGTTGATGCAGAGACAAAAGCAAGGTAGAATACTAATAATTATTATTATTATTACGGGAGTAGACTTATTTGTTAACTTATCAAATAGTGCAGCCACATCATACAGATTAAGCCATAAAAAATATAATGATTTCTTAGGTCTGATGCATACAAGAATTCAGGCATACCTACATAACGTTCACCATCACCTCAAACAGTAAAAATAATTGTTTTTTTTTTGTAAAAATACCAGAATACATAAACATTAAAAAAATGCAACATATTCAAAATCCTTACATTTCATAGGTAGCCGAATGCATGCTGACGACGACAGTAATGCACCAAATTTCTGAAACGAAAAATTAAATTTTCTGATATTACTGTGGTAGTGACACAGTATACGTAAACGAAACAGTAGGGTCAGTAGGTACATACTAACGCTTCGAATTAAAGCACTCACATAGACGCGCGCTATACAGTCGAGTATGCACTGCATACGTATCGAAACGTCTTGTACGTAGTCTGTACGAGTGCGATTCGGAGCGTTCGTTAGTACGTAGTTACCGTATTACCTATTTAGATCATATTTTATACTAGTGACATTTCTTCTCTTTTTTTTTCATAATATTTTAGACAATATTGAGTTAATAATAATTCATTCCAAAATAATAATATTAGTAATCCTAATTGAATAATTTTATTACTATTGTAATTTTCACTAAATGATAATAATTTTAAATTTGCAGGCTGAACTAAGTACATAAGTGAAATATGAAGAACTGGAAAATTACTATATGATCTGATAAAATACCATAATTCAAGCAAAGAATTCTATTCTTTTCAGCCCATTAATAGAATAGATTTCTAGTATTAAAATGGGCACGGGCCTCTTTTGTTAGAAGGAGAAGAGTTAAGGCCTTCTGCCTCACTGGCTTGATGTGGTTGATGGTCTACCAACACACACCATCTAGAACTTTTATTTGCAGGTTTCTTCACGATGTTTTCTTTCGCCGTTAACATCGCGTTTCCACTCACGAATGACTAAAATCGAGCAAATTTTTAAGCACCTTTTTTGCGACACAGCATTTAACAGTGAGCTTAAAAATACAACATATTCATTGACCTATAAGAAGTCCCCACTGTGTGCCGTTGTTAGGTTCAGCCACAGACCTGTCTTCGCTACCAGGTCTGTGGATTCAGAGAAATCTTTTGACAATGGAACGTCCATGCATCATCATAGATGCCATGCATTGGACAAAAATGTAATTACTATAAATTTTATATACCTTTGGAAACCTATGCATGGTTTATAAAAAACACTTAAAATGTTTCGTTTTGTTACTATTATCCAATGTCAATACCAAATTATAATAAATTGTTATAAAACGTTTTGATTGGTTTTGATTTTCATTTGTCATGTCACAATTGCAATGTTATTTTTTATTGTTTAAAGGCTTTTTTTTTATTTGCCAGTATTTTTCAGGTTGTCAAAGTTCAAAAAAGTTATCTAATAAAGTAGGTTTCATGCTAGCCCCTAAACCAATGACCTCTGTAATACAAGTGCGCTGGAGTGGCAACCAGGATATTTATTGTGGCGCTGATTGATAGTAAGGCAGAAAAAACTTAAAGAACTTTTATAGGGGACACGCATTATTTACCAGCGCAAGCCATACAAAATCAATTTTTTATTTTGTTTTGTAGTGAATTTTATTATTGCGGTTGTATTTGAGAACAGACACTGAACCACTCTGCAAATGCGCACTACATAAAAAAATATCCTGTAGTAAGTGGGTACCTACACTACCTACCACGAGGCGTTCTGTGGGCCGAGCACGAATGTTTCGACGTATAGTAACGTAAACGTAACCAGAACCAAAAATTCACGTTTAATCCTTGATATTTTTTTGGAAATACATGCTATATTTTTACATTTTCTTGAAACAAGTGCGTTTGTTGCATAAAATTGAACAAAAATGCGACAGATTCATCGTATTTTATAATCAAAATTTGCTTACTTTACGTTACTATACGAGGTGCATTCAATAAGTACCTAGCCTCATCGCCAGAGGGCGCTGTAGTTTCAAAAGAGTTTTACCACAGTGTAGCACATTCTTTTTAAATTCTTTTTTCAAATTTTCATTCCAATCCCTTCATTTGTTTTAATTTGACAACTTATGGAAGCCAACGTGTCGATCGGTTTTACAAAAATGGAAAAAGAGCAATATCGTTCGGTGATTCGATTCCTATTTTTGGAAGGGAAAACGCGCATCGAAATCAAAGAGCGCTTGGATGCTGTGTACGGTGACTCTTCTCCATCGATGGCCACCGTCAAGAATTGGATCAACGAGTTTGCACGTGGCCGTACGTCGGTTTTTGATGAACCACGTCCAGGTGCACCGAAAACAGCTGCTACGGAGGAAAACATTAAAAAAATCCATGATCTCGTATTGGCAGATCGCCGATTGAAGGTTCGGGAGCTAGCTGAGACTGTAGGCATTTCAGAAGGAACAGTGCATCATATTCTTCACGAGGAACTCGGCATGAGAAAGCTGTCGGCGCGATGGGTGCCGCGTTTACTCACACCAGAAAACAAGCGCAACCGTGAGACCACATCGGAGACGTGTTTGGCGCTGTTTAAGCGGAATCCAGCGGAGTTTTTGCGTCGTTTTGTGACCGTCGATGAAACCTGGATCCACTGGTACACACCAGAGACCAAGGAGCAATCAAAACAATGGATCCAGACCGGGGAACGTGCTCCAAAGAAGGCGAAAACTGTAAAATCGGCCGGAAAAGTTATGGCCACCGTTTTCTGGGATTCACAAGGTGTGATCTACATCGATTACCTCGAGAAGGGTAAAACAATTACAGGGCTTTACTATGCCGATTTATTGGGCCGATTCGACGCCGAATTAAAGAAAAAACTACCCCATCTGGCGAAGAAAAAAGTGCTGTTTCACCACGACAACGCATCGGTTCACACGTCTGCCGTTGCCATGGCCAAATTGGTCGAATTACGCTACGAATTGCTGCCCCATCCACCGTATTCTCCAGATTTGGCCCCTTGTGACTTCTTTCTGTTTCCTAATCTGAAAAAATCACTCGCCGGGAATAGATATGGATCGAATGAGGAGGTCATCGCCGCCACGGAGGCCTATTTTGCAGAGTTTGACAAAAACTATTTTTCGGACGGATTAAAAAAGTTGGAGCATCGCTGGGCTAAGTGTATCGAACTAAAAGGAGACTATGTTGAAAAATAAATTCCCACTTTTTCAAAATTTTCGTTTACTTTTTGTAGGCTAAGTATTTATTGAATGACCCTCGTACGTCAAAAATTGTTGTTTCTCAATAGTACTTTTAATTTGTAATGTATCTGTATTTATGATGTTTCTATTGATTTGTGTGTTTTCTTTTCTTTCTTTCTTTAGCATAATAAGCGTTTTGGTGTTTTTTTTTTATACTGTAAGCTTATATTGTAGTTAATAAATAAAT
Organism: Allophyes oxyacanthae; assembly: GCA_932294325.1. Classification (NCBI taxonomy): domain Eukaryota; kingdom Metazoa; phylum Arthropoda; class Insecta; order Lepidoptera; family Noctuidae; genus Allophyes; species Allophyes oxyacanthae. Next base: position 1,751,902 of record OW028609.1, read on the forward strand.
AAATAAAACATTCGTGCTCGGCCCACTGTAGTTCTGCCTACCTCCACAAAACTTTACATAGCTTACTCCTCGTTTATTAGTAGAAGGGCCAGTAACAGTCTGAACGGAGATGGCGAGTTGAAAAATAGAAAACTAAGGACAGAAATTGGAAATTACTGGCTACCTACAATTTCCGATAAGTCTGCTTTTTGAAGCAAATTAAAGAGGAAAAATGAAGAAGCAGTGGAGAAGGGAGGAAATTAAAAATCCTTACATTATGATAGTTTTAGTAAACCTAGCTATCAGATACACTGAATTTAAATAACCTAACCGTCAAAAACTCCCGACTCCAACTAGACAAAGGGCTGTAACTTTTGAACGGCTAAAGATTTTCATGAATCGTACTTAGCTAAGAACCATCCCGATTAAACTAGCTTTCAATTAATTAAACTGCATTGATATCTGTCCATACGTTTTGGAGCTACGATGCCACAAAGAGACAGATATACACTACAAACTTATAACACCTATCTTTATCGTCGGGGGTTGAAAACAAGAGGAAGGAGCATTTATCTCTTTCTACGAGAACCGCTATCCTGTAAGAACATCTTGCATCTCGAATCGAATCGCACTAATTGTCGGTTGATATTTGACATATCGTCGGGGATAGTTCAATACCGCGTAAGTAGCATTGGTAAATACCGCGTAAATGTCAAATAACAATTTTTTCAGGAGAGAGATTCAACGGGTGCTAATCAGCGTCAGCAGTGCACTGGCCGCGAAATCTCAATTCGGCTAATTTCGTCACTTACGCGGTATTTACTAATGCTAGTTACGCGGTATTGAACTATCCCCGACGATATGACAATAAACTTATTATAACTTAATAACGCGAGCTGTAACATGCTCTAGTCATGTCGATCCAGTCATCTATAATTCACAGCCACTAGTGGACAGAGATTGGCAATACTTTGTCGGGAATCGGTGTGGAGTCACACGGCCAATAGTACTCAAGTGCTGCTGCTAAGTGTGCGGTTCTGAATTCGATTCCCATGTCCGGCAAATTCCACAATTACATCGCTTAAATATTGTCCACCAGACTTCGGGTAATACAGACATTATTTTATTATTACAAAAGAAAAGAAATAATGAAGATTTTTTTAATTTATAAAGTAGGTTTCCCGTAATGTATCAAAGTCGTTTGACGTACCTATAAATCCAGAGGTTTACGCCCTTGTTTAATCGGCTTGTTTAACTGGTATTCGTAACAGGTTTGCATAGCTGAATAAATTTGAATTTTAGACATCTTTTTTATACAAAATCTCGCAAGTATGAAAATTCGTAGGATAAAACATTATCTGGCGATTGAAAAATTTGCCGTTAGTCATCTATGGTCCATACATACACCTACATAATAAATAATTTAGTGTCCAAGCGAAGCATGGCGAGTCTTCACGCGAAATATTTGAGTACATGGTGTAGGGTCGCCATAATAATTCAACCAAAACATTTGTCCTAATATAATCACATAATAATAAACAAAAGTACCTAATACAAAAAATCTCTAACTACTAATTGACAAGTGGCATGAAGACTCAGCAGTCGTAGTGCCGATCTTCGTTACGGCCAATGGGTTAATAGCTAAGAGCCTCGACCAACACCTTAAGAGGCTCGCGTTGGGCAGCTGGATCGGGGGCTTCATACAGAAGGTGGTAATCTTGGACACGGCGCGTATTGTAAGGAGGTTCCTCTGTCTGTGGCCCTGACCACCGGCAGCTTGGGCCCTATTCCGATACCAGTGGGCTACCACTTTTTAATATAATTTTAAATGATTTTTTTATGTTTTTATAAAAATATTTAAAATTGAAAATTTTAATGTTTTTATAAATAAATAAAGAAAGTGACGCAAAAAATCTATAACTACTATTTCTAAAAAGTAAAAAAAAGAACAGTATATGTACATTCAGCTCATCTAAGTTGTTGTTAATTATAGACAAAGGCTCACATAATAAAATACGCATTGACAGATCAACACATTGCGAGCCATAATATAACTGCATCAATTTAGCGCAGCCGACTGCCCCAGTACCCATGGCGACGGACAATCGATACTAACCAAAGTGAAAGTAGCCGGTTACACTTCAAGCAAACTTTGTCAGTACACTTTCAAACTATTCAAAAATAACGGTCACTTATCAAAATCATAATAATTTGTGAGCTTACAACGAAAAAGTGTTTATAGTTCTCTTCAAACAGCTGTAAAAAGTCATTGAAGGAATAAAATTTTCTGTTGTACCTTCTTACAACCGTGACGTCACCCATTGAGGGATCAACGACAAGGGCGAGGTCCGCTTCGCGCATGCGCAAACCTTAAGTATAAAAGTGACGCAGCTAAAATGAGCCATTTTGTGAACTTTATCCTTTCCGCTCAAACATGTTAGAATAAATTCTTTTCGCGAATTATAACAGAAACAATATTATTTGTCCCCTGTATAATTAGTTTATAACCTAAAATATTTATCAACTGTGTGTTTAAATTGATATAGTGCACGAACATGGTGGCGTAACAACGCTTACGTACCGACAGACTGAGCTACACTATAATAAAATTATAGACGTACTATCAGGTCCATAGACATTACTACGAAACATCGACATACTGAAAAATATAGTTAAAAAATTATTACTGAGTTACTAGAAATAGAACTGACATAGTTTGAAAATTAAAAAATAAACGCACAAAGTGAAATGTGTTAAATAATTATAGCAAATGTTAAACCTACCTCAAATTAAATCGGCGTGTGTTAAGTCCAATATCAACAAAATTTACTTGTGACACTAAGAAGAAATCAAGTCAGTGCCTTATTTAGCAATAGCAATAAAATTAGTGCCATATTTTAAGTGTAAATTGAAGATAAACACCGCTCCGAAAAGGTGAGTAACTAGGTTAATATACAATAAATGTTAATTGCTAATAATTGTCTCTTAACACTTAAGCCCTACGTACGTTATTTAACAAAAATAGACATCAATAGATAATTTACTTCCTGTGAGATGGACGTTATTTAATTAAGTTTAAGATATGAAAGCGAATACAAAAATTATTTAAGTATGAAATATAAATATAACGGACATACGAACATTACGAACGCTAGTAAAAGTATTTGATACTCGTAGTACGGCCCATCTGCATTTCGCAGAACCGCTCGATACCGTTGGCGTATTAAGCCTGTGTTTTAATAACGAGAAATAGGAGTCCCGAGCAATTTTTTGTTCGAGCAATTTTTTGTTCGAGCAATTTTTTGCTCATGCAATTTTCTGCAGCCTATTGAAGTTGACAATCGAACGTAAATATTTAATGAAGCCATCAATGGTATACTTTCCAAGAAAATACAGAAATAGTCTAAGATCCGGTAGCTGATTTCTTCAGATATTATGTTTTTAGGGAAACTCGATTTAAATTAATTATTAATGATAGTATAATACATTGCTGCCGGTTTAGGTACAACTGGCAAATTCGAGGTTGCGATTGAGAGCTGGCAACCATATTTTTTTAAATTGTTCATATCAATTTATTTCAAATTAATAATTAAATTACAATATCATCTTCGCCAAGCAACCGGGCAGTAAGAGGCCGATTACATTATCATTAATCATTAATTGAAATCGAGTTAAAAAAAACCAGATATGTCTGCAGGAATCAGCTTCATGTACTAAAATAAATGGCATTAAGATAATAATAATCTATACGAAAATGTTTCTACACAAGGTCCGACTGTAGATAGGTATACTTTGGGACTATAATGGTTATTTGGGGCACGATCCATTGTAAGGTCAGGTTTATTTTACTTTGAGGTTCATCTATTTTTATTTTAACTATATAAGTCAACCTATGTGATTGACGATTCAAATAAATTATTTATTTATTATTTTGTATTTGTATTTAAATTTACATGTATATTTTTATAAACTTCTCATATAAATAAAATACAATATCCAAGCATTTCAAAATTCAATATTTAATTGTCGTTGATAGGGTGTTCACACTCAAGGAATGTTGCTGGAAATGGTTACATAACGTTGCTGCAGGATATTATACAAAATTGGGGCTTGTATAAACAAACTCCACGCCTCTCCACTGCGGTTTGATGCGTAAAATTTTGACCTGATTCAAGTGGCTCATCATTAGATCAGTGGTGAGGTCAAGGTCAAGGGCGGTTTATTTGATATTTATAATTATCATAATTCATTTATTTCATAAAGCCAGTTTACATGTCAAAATGTTGTGCAGTTGTAGGTAGTAAATTTATAATTATCATCAATTATAAAAACCAATTTTAAAAAAATCCATACGAGTCATAAAATTTATCTCGGATAGCCACGTATGCAGTTTCATGTAAGTTATATAAATATTGGACGAACCGCGGTGTTTGTAACTGGGAACATCAAGCATTAAGCTCAAATTAAATCTACAACTGCTCTTCTTATTCCTCTTCAAAATTAAGAGCCTTGCTCTTGACAATGTAGCTTAATGGTGGCGTTGTGTGTCGGGTCGTTGAGTTCCCTTCATTGTGGTCGAGCTTGGCGAGGCTGACACATGCGTCATGCTCGTGAACGGGTGCCGTCTGTCGGAACTGGTCAACTCGTAACTGCCATGGCAATCTTATTCAGAGGAAATTCATTATTATCCCAGTCTTATTTGGATTCGCATTGAATTACATTATTCTCGCAGTTCTTACCACAACATTGTACTGATACATATTGTAATCTATATTATTTATTTGAAAAGAGTTACCATGGAGTTTCTTGCCGGTTCTTCTCCATAGGATCTACTATTTGGAACCGTGCACCTAGAGTCTCGACATTTCATAAGTGCCTGTATTTGGTTTACATGAAATAAAGATCTATTCTATTCTATTCTATTCTAATAAATGCAGATTTCGATATTTCCCTCCACAATGCGGTCTCCTTAAACGCCATGACAGCAACTTTTTCTTTTATTTGGCTCATGTAACTTACGCGTGGCTAACCAATTATACCAAAAAAAAAATAGTTGCTACTTATACATAAAATAGGTCATTGAGAATAATCTATCGAGATATTGACCTAGATTTCCCTATCCCGCATTAAGTACTTGGCAGCCAGCCTACAAATTATTCATACGACGAACGTTTTCCTGTATATGGAACAATAAGATTTTCTCGAATTAGATCAGAAAGAAATAAAATCGCCGTATAAACGCCTACATACAAAATCATGAAATTATCAAAATTTCATGTAACTAAGAGCTGATTTTTCAATCGCTAGACAACTTTATCCGAGGGTTAAAATTTTTGACGTTTCTTCTATACAAAATCTGTCAAGTGTCAAATTTATTCGATGGATAAAACTTTATATGGCGTCTGAAAAATCTGCCCTAAGCCTAATAAATCAATGTAATAAACAATATAATAGACTGCATCTGTGTTACGTTGTTACGTGCAATGAAATCACAGCTTTAGCACGGTGAATAGAAGCCACAATGTAGGAACACGACAGAAGGCCTATGTGTTACAAAGCAACGAGAAGCTTACGAACATTCTGTTGCACATTGTACTCAATAATTTTAATCACACTTCATCTCTTTCTTACAAAAATCATTGAAAAGGGACAGATGATATTTAAATCTATCAAATTAGCCTACGCCCTGGACATTTACGGGAAATTAAACGCTGCCTATGGAGATTTGATGGTGACTAAATTCACGTTAAAAACCACTAAGTTGACTAATTTAATAGGACTTTATATCTTTCATCCTTTTCTCAATGTTTTTTTGTTAGAAAGAAACATATTGAGACTAAATTAATTTAGTTCGTAAATAACTGAATCAGCATCATTGACGATGAACGGAAATAAAGCATTACAGGTTTATCAAGATCGAGGTATGTGTTCCCCTATTGAAATGAGAGGATCATTCAACCAAGCAATTTAAATTATTGTCTATTACAGACCGAAGGCTAACGATTGCTATAGAACGTTACTATTATTATCTCCTACAATCGCTGTGAACTCTTACAGCGTAATGTAGATCCGATAGATGTCGCTGGCGTACTTTTCTTGCTACAGATTCATCAAACAGGAGACAAGGTTTTTTCCAATGCTACATTGGCATGTTTAACATGGTTTTCTATTATAAATAATTTGGTATTTGTCGTCTTCCAGATTTTTTAATCGAATGAGAGTTTTTTTTACTTGTCTGTTATGAGTGGGTATTCTGTGTCCCTCTATGTTGCGTGGTATTTGTCTGGTTGAATTCTGAGAAGCGCAGGGCGGAGATACCATGGTACAAAATAATTGATGCTACGGTATTATCTACTGTACTGTCATACATTATTCCGTCGGAGCGTTTCCACAAAATGTATAAAATATATATCTATATATACCAACCATTCTAATTTCGATCCCTATACGGGACTACCATTTATTAGATATTAACAAGTTAATGTCTAATAGTAAAACTACTAACTACCTCACCAAAGATATGATCTGTACTAAATAGGTACGTGACTTTATAGGATTTTTGCTTTCCCAGATCTAATCGGCCAGGCATAATAAACAAGAAAATTTTTTATGTGGTGCGCAAAATTTGCAGAGTGATTCAGTGTCCGTTTCCAAATTCAACCGCAGTACTAAAATTCAATCTAAAACAAAATAAAAATTTGATTTTGTATAGTTTGCGCTAGTAAATTATGCGTGTCCGCCATACTAAGTCGAATTTTCGTTTTGTTTTAAAGTGTATCCCAATACTGCGGTTGCATTTAAGAACAAAGACTGATTCACTCTACAAATAATTTGTAGTGATTCAGTCTTTGTTCCTAAATGCACACAACATAAAAAATTATACTGTATGTTACTTCGCCTGGTCGGGAGGATCCTCCCTTTTTAATGGAGGGACACCATACCATACCTCGTTCCCCCACAGCTTTAAATACCCTGTCTAACTAACCGTGTATAGAAAGAAGGTCCTACCTTTCTAGTCCCAATCCCTTTAAGGGGTTAAATTTATCATACATAATCCGGCCGGACTAGAAAGGTTTGACCATAGATATAGGGTTTGACCTTCTATACCTACCAGAGACTACGTATACATATTGTCTATGATATCTGCCTTTCACATTCTTCCATAGAGATAATACATAGTACTTGTACTATTTCTATGCATTCTTCATTATCAGACTTAATGTCTATAAAGCTCCAAGGCTGCAAGGAAGAAGTCTCCACAAGTCGACGAATTTGAATTCCTCTGGCGTACCCTGGACAGTCAGCCCCGACACCGCCATTGCTGAGTGGAATCTTTCCCCTACGGTATAGTGCATTTTTTAAACCCCAACAAAAAAGAGGGGTGTAAGTTTGTAGTGTATCTGTCTGTAGCATCGTAGCTCCAAAACGGATGGACCGATTTCAATGCAGTTTTATTTAATTGAAAGCCAATTTAATCGGAATTCATCTTAGCTATGTTTCATGAAAATCTATTCAGCCGTTCAAAAGTTACAGCTCTTTTTAAAACGCTTTTATTAGCTTCACCTGTAACTATGTAAGAAAATCTTGGAAGTCAAATTTGACCCACTTCCCGGTTTCCGATAGAGTTGAAATTTTTCATACATGTTCAATTTGGATAACTAAAGCGTGTTCTATAGTTTTTTTTAAACTATATTAATTTATTCTAGTTGGAGTCGGGGGTTTTTGACAGTAAGGTTATTGATAGTCGCAGTTGTAATAGTTCCAACGATAGCCGCAGAGTGTCTGCAGCGCTGTAATCACGTTCCAAGAGTACAAGTATTTAATGGAACACAATTTGTATGCGGTGATTGAGTTCCTGCAGCAGCACTTACCGTCGACTGGGCCGTTGCATTAAAAGCATCCCTAAGTACACACACAAAGTGCGCACACTAGAGTGCTTTTACAATAAATTATTTCCTTGATTCACTTATTTTAGCGATTTATGTTTTGTTTTAAATAAAACCTTACTAAACCTTGTCCCACATGGTCGCGGGACTTATCTCATTACCGTGACCCCGGAACGTAAAGGGCTATCGAAGGAACACCGTGGATTTTAGTCAGTACATGTCTGACAGTCCCTCCCGCCCTGCCCGGGGTGGGAGGACTCATTTGATGATTTTACAACGCTAAAAAAAAAAAAAAAATACCTTGTCCCACAGTAGGATTTCTCCTGTATCGTGACTACAGTTTACAAACATACATCTCACATGTACACTCATGGAACTACTATCCGTAGGCCATAAAAACATTTATTCCATGTGGAGATCGAAGCCGCGACGCAGTATTGTCGATTTTCTTATACACCTATGTTATGGCCTATTACAACTACTAACTTTAAAATAGGTAGATATCATACGATTTTTTTATTCTTTGCCTAACGTTAAACTGCCTTTACTCAAAACTATAAAACGTTGGGTGGGTCCAAATAATGTCTAAACATGACTAAACAATACAGACGCTAAACAAGTTCATAGATATTTGACAATGTACATAGTATGGTTAAACAATACGACGACACGGTTGGCGCAGTGGCTAAGCGATTAGCCTTCTACGCTACGTGCCGCGGGTTCGATCCCCGCACGGAACAAATATTTGTATGATCTACAGATAGTTGTTTCGGGTCTGATTGTGTGTGCATGTGACATGTATGTTTGTAAACTGTACCCTCGATACAGGAGAAATCATAGAGAGGGGAAACGTTTAAAAAAAAAAAAAAAAACTGCTGTAAGGGATTTAATTTATTTAATAATTTATTTTTATTACAAAAACATTTGTACCTATATCTTATGGAGTCCTGCCTCTTAAACTAGGTTAACACTTGTATCTCAAGAGGCAGAAAAAAAAAAATATAGGATGGTGTTATACTGTGCAGTATTATCTATGTCACACACATTTAAATAAACCTCATCGCGTCACATTCAGCCTGATCAAACTCCTCAGTACTGCAGACTCTTTTAGCAAACATCTTTAAGATTCCGTTGCTACTCACCCAAATGTAGCGTAAAAGGCATAGGAATTATCCATCCTAGCGTAATATTGTTTGCCTTAATTCCGTGCAATACCTATGAAATTTAAAATTTAATGTTAGTATAAGTTGAAAAATAACACAATTACAGCTTCTGTTCGTATTTATTTTAACTGTTACTAACGGGGGCTACCTCACCCTATCTTAACCTATTGTATCAGTGTGCGCCGTTGATGCTGGAATTTTATGTGTTTTAAGTTTTTTGATATTTTTATATGCAGTTAAATATTTCCTATTACTTCCTGGCATAATAGAGATTTAAAACACAAAACAGACAAATTAAAGTCAATGATTACAATTAACTGAAATGTTTAATTCATGCAAAGAACCCATTCTCTTCACTTTAACAAATACTTCGTAGTTAGTCTGCGTATTACCTAGGAAATCTGCGGATTATCTAGTTTATCAGAGAACCTAATAATTTTTTCGCACTTAAACGGACTCAGACAGATAATCTGCACTCTAACTAATTTACGAACATTATCGGTAGGTACCTAACATAATGGATTCCCTTTTCAAGCAACGGTTCAAGGAAAACAGCCTACCTCAGTTAATTAGGACATACACTTTCGCATCCCATTTAGGTACTCACCACAACAACCAATTAATACCAGTAGGCACGCATCGCTGAACAAACCATCCGAGGATTATAAACACTGGAAACGTACCTAACATTTCCAGGCAATTCTAGCTGTGTCTACCAACCAACACACGTCATCGCATTCACGTTGGTGAGATCCAACGTAACACGACAAAGGAGACCACCCTGTAGGTGGCCTTTGCGTATCGGTCATTGTTTATGTCTTCCATGATGCAAATACAGTCCGCAGACTATGAACTGGTACTGTCCACAGAAATTATTCTCTGGTCTGCGGGCTATGCAATGGGAAATGAGTTTACTGTTTGTTTATGTTCTCACACGAACTATTTTAATTTCAACGCAGCTTACATAAACTCAAAGCTTAGTTATTATCATAGCGAGGTAAATGTTATACTTTGACAGTTAGAATAACAATATTACTTCTCACTAGAAATAAATTCTCGTAGCGAGGAATATGTTATACTGTGAGAGTTAGGATAACAATATTATTTCTCACTAGAAATAAAAAAATAATATAGAAATGACATGTAATTACACAAATCGTTTTTAATTACCAGAAAAGAAAATGGCATCGGACCCTATAACATCGTGAAAAAATACTACATAAGTCTATTTGTGTCTATTATCCATATTTCCAGTCGCGGGACTACTGGAAGAAATTTCATTAGAAATAAGTAGTTCATAATTATGTCTGTAACATTTTTATTACCATATTTCCTTCTCTGTACATAAATAAATAAGTAAAGAAAAAAAAATAGGTACTAGAATATTAGAATAGATCTTTATTTCATGTAAACCAGATACAGGAACTTATGAATTGTCGAGACTCTAGTCTAGGCGCACGGTTCCAAATAGTAGACCCTATTGAGAAGAACCGGCAAGAAACTCCATAGTAAATCTTTTCAAATAATAGATTACAATCTTTATCAGTACAATGTTGTGGTAAGAACTGCGAGAATAATGTAATTTAATGTGAATAAAAATAAGATTAGGATAATAATGATTTGCCTGTGAATAAGATTGCCATCCATGGCAGTTACCAGTACATAATTAAACATTTGTGATGTGTTTGTAGGGCGACCTTATTGCACTCGGTGATTATAATTTGCGAATTCATTTCATTTCATTTCAAAAAACCTTTATTCAAAAATTTTTAGACATACAAAATATACATTTTACAAAATATTTGTGTTGAACATTGATAGTGACACTTTACCAAGCTAAACAGGCGCCTCCAAAAGTAGTTTACAGCATAATTAAGGACTTACCTATTACAACATGAAAATAACACATAATTAAAGTTTTGCGTCATAAGTTGTGAATAATCTGTAAACATTCACTTGTTACATGTTAAAGTTACAATCTAAAAAAGCGGGTAATAATTACTAATTATTACGCTAAAGAAGTTGGAACATTCGACCACTTAGTTAACACGCGACGAGCGACACCCTGCCCCCCGCGCTTCTTTCGTTACAAGGCGATCGCGCGGTGCACGAGCATCACTCATAGCTCACAATTCTGGACACTGCGGCGGGTGGTACGAGTGCGCTATTCAACTCCGACCGGTCATCGCAGAACAAAAGGTAGTGATGTGGTTGGCGGTACGTACCGTATCTATCGATGTATGGGTGATCACATAAACGAGTTTGACCTATGTTACAAATTAGATTATTAGGATTATGGGCATTTTTATTATAAAAGGTTCTTGTTAATTTTAAGATAAATTCCATTAATACAGGAAATTTAATATTAACCTGGAGATTGTGTAAATAAATGCAGAAAGCCGTATTAAATGCAATTTTTATGGATTTATTTTGTATAACTTGCAACAGGATGTGATTTGATATGCATGTGTTACTCCAAACTGGGCATGCATACGTCAGGATAGGTCGAACTAGTGTTGTATAGATTTTAAGCTTGGTTGCGGCGCTAAGATTGCTTTTGCGGTTTAAAACAGGACTTAATGCTCCGAGGGCTTGTGCTCCTTTGACACGGACATTAGCTACATGTTTTGTCCACTTAAGCTTAGTGTCTAAGGTGACACCAAGGTAACGTACGGCAATGCTCCATGGGATATGGGCACCGTGTAGGTAGTTTGCGATGACGAGAAAACATTACGGCTTCTGTCTTTGATACATTTAGCTTGAGTTTCCACTTAGTGAAGAACTCGTACATCATATCAATAGACATCTGCAATCGGCTGATTACAAGATCCATGTCTGCATCCGAGGTGTATGAAGCTGTATCGTCAGCAAAACAAGCTAAGTTAGTATGTCTTTGGATAGATATATCATTAACAATACAAAATAAATAAGTAGGGTCCGAGCACCGATCCTTGAGGAACCCCAGCAGGAACAGCCATATATGGAGACGTACATGTGTCGATGTGAACCGCAAAGCGACGATCACCCAGATAAGACTGAATAAGTTTAACATCATTTAAGGGAATTTTGCAGTTGATAATCTTATGGAGAAGACCGTCATACCATACAGAATCAAATGCTTTTTCAACGTCTAGCAAATACATTCCTGTCGATATATTGAAGTTAAGGTTGTGGGAAAAAAATTCAGATACCCTTGCTAGTTGATGGGTGGTTGAATGCACGGCACGAAAACCAAATTGCTCATTAATGAGTAAATGACCAGAAGACCTCATCAGTCACTTACATATAATTGTCTCAAACAACTTACCAAGGACCGGTAACAAGCTGATAGGGCGGGAATTTGACGGTATTGTGTCATCTTTTCCGGGTTTTTTGAGTGCTATAACTTTAGCCACCTTCCAGGCTTTCGGAAAATAACTAAATTTTGGTCAAATAAATTCTTCAGTGTTAGTTGTGAGAGTACCGTCTGAGTTACGAAGTGGAGGAAAGTTGATAATTTGCGAATTAAAACAACGCGCAAACGCTTTTCTACCGCTGTGGGGTGTATCTATGTCTCTGTCTGTGGCATCATAACTCCTGAACGGATCAACTGACATTGATTAAGTTCTTTCGTTTGAAAGGTGTTTTAATCGAGAGTGTGCTTAGCTATCTTTCAAGAAAATCTGTTCAGCCGTTCAAAAGCTACAGCTCTTTTTCTAGTTGGAGTCGGGGGTGTTTGACGGTTGCGTTATTTGGAAAATCGTCGTATTTCTACGACAATCAATAATACAATCGAATAGAACAATAATATATTTCAACGTTAGTATTTCTTGCTGATTTTTGAAGCAGGGCTACTAGAAGCACGACATCTGACATACAAACCAAGATTAAAAGACCCGCTAAAGCTGCTGCCGTATGGCAAACCCTACAACCACACACAATATATTATATACCTACTCACTACCCCGTAAATCACCATAGATAATGATAATGGACCGTCACAATCAAGCGCTTCCACGAATAGTTGAGACAAAAGCTCTATAGACTGATAACAGCCGCGATTTCACAGTACCCTGCACTTACGTCAATTAGATGCAAGTTACAGTATCTAACAATATTATGTATGTAATGTAACAGCTACCTGATAACATTAGTGCTAACATTAAGAGCAATATAACAAAGAAACAAATACACTTAAAATTAATCAACTATGTATCCTTAAAACGTGTACTTTATTAAGAAAAATCATTACACAAAATACACACTCGCATAGGGTTCCCAGATCAAAATATCAAAAATCCGGAGAAAATTCCTGATATTCCATGAAATTTCCGGACAATCTTGTTAATTTTTTATTAAAATCGTTACGCATCGTGCAAGTAAATAAACTAACCAAATCGATTGCCAAATCGTTCGAATTTTGACGCGCGCGCGGTGAAATGGTAAGGGGTGAGGGGGAAGCGCCTCTCTGTCGCCTGCGTTCGCCCGCGCACATGATACACCCGCGCACCGCGTGCTTTTGCTTTGAGTTTGTTTGTTTTGATATTTCACTCTTCACTTATTTGTAGAAATTCCGGACGGTTTAAGATTCCCCCCGCATTCCGGACAAAGACCTATATTTCCGGACTTGTCCGGAAAATTCCGGACGTATGGCAACCCTACACTCGCAATTACAGTTTAATAAAAAATCAAATACATACAACATGTCCCAAAATTCAACGATAAGCGGGCACCAGAGGGTTCACCTGCTCATGACGAATCGAGAAAAAAAAAACTAAATTTTTAAGAAATTACATATAAAAAATTGAAATCCTTAAAAAATTACACCCTTTATAATTTGAGCCTTTACTATTATAATGATGGGCACAATACACTCCTTCGATGATTCTCTCGTTCTGCCAGTACACCCTGTATATCTATTATTATGAATATTATAATAATTTTATTATTATTGAAGTATAACGTAACATTGACACGGCTTCAAACGACAACCTTGCTAAACGCCTCGACTCTTAATTCAATTAGAGATAGTGTTCGACATTATACAACATGTCTGAGACACGAAGAAAAACAAATTAATATCTAATAGTACAACTACCTGTCTACCTCACCAAAGATTAGCGTTGAAAATAACATATAAAATACATGTATCTTTCAAATCCCCCTGTATTTTAATACGCTTTTATTAGCTTCACCTGTAACTAACTAACTATGTAAAAAAAATTGGTAGTTAAATTTACACGTTTAGTTTGGATGACAAAAGCGTATGTTAAAGTTTTTTGTAAACGAAAATTTTGAACTTTTTTTTTTTTTTTAACGTGTATGATTGTATTTATCAGTCGAATGATGAGTTTACGATGTTGGTCCCGTAGAGAAAGTTGTTCAGTTAACCCTAGTGGTGGTGTTAGTTAGTTGTTAGTTACCCTGAATTAATATGACCACGCATTTCTGATACCTACACGTTGTTTACTTTTTCCGACTAAACCTATACTTATAACCAATACCAGGTTCATCCGATACCTACAAGACTTTTATAACAACGCAGTTTGAATTATAAAGGCTTCTTTAAAAACAAATCATACTTAAATAACGTCTGAACTTATTACGGCTTCAGAAGGGCGCGGGCGGCGAAACTTCGCGAAACATTCAACATTTTTTTCATTGCCTAAGAAGTTAAAAATGTTGACAAAAAATTATTTTAGTTCTAAGTTTAATAGCTTTCTACTATTACGTTTATAAGATTTCATAATACAATTTTTTTTTTTTTTTTTTTTAGCTTGTTAAAATCATCAAATGAGTCCTCCCACCCCGGGCAGGGCGGGAGGCGGGGGGGTTTATTATTGCTTAGTTTAGCTTTTCATAGAAGAGTAATCATCAGTCAAAAAAAGATATGTAGGTCTCCCTCGGGATCACTTATAGAAAAAGTACGAAACAAGGAAATATTAATACTTAATAATATAATATCCGGAATTTGGACAATTTCTTGCAAGGAAAAAAATTTAATTCCGATGAGGCAGTCAAAACCATAAACTTATTATTACTAGTCAAAACCGTCTTCAAAGATTTTATTTATTCTCGCTCCCACAATTTTTCAGCAAAGGCATCAATGAACTACCTACGAGTATTATAAAATGGCGAAAGTGCATAGATAACAATGGTACATACTTTGATTGATAAAATTATTATTATATAAGGTGTTAAAAAAAATAATCGTAGGAATTTTCTGAAGTTGTTGTACTCATCGTTATGAACAACTTTTACCATGACAGAAAAATTGAAATCGCGAAAAAAAACAGCTGTTCCATACATTTGTTCGAGTAATATTGAATAACTTGTTTTGGAACAGCAGATTTTTCTTTCGCGATTTCAGTTTTCTTCCCATAGTAAAAGTTGTTCATAATGACGAGAAGAACCACTTCACAAAATTCTTAGGGTTAATTTTATAACACCTTAAATATATAATTTCATTAAAAAAATCGCCTTGCTTTTTTCCATACGCCAATTTCGTACGGACCCAAGAACCTTATAGATATACGGACCTAATATAAGAATTTAGAAGAGACAGGTCATAACATTAACAATCAGAGGGCCTAGTAAATGGTAATGTAACCGTAAGCAAATTTTGATTATAAAATACGATGAATCTATCGCATTTTTGTTAAATTTTAGGCAACATACACACTTGTTTCATGACAATGTAAAAATACTGCATGTATTTTCAACAAATATCAAGGACTAAACGATTATTTTTTATTCAAAATTAACATAAATTGCTTTGCTTATTTTGCTCGGCCCACAGAACTTTTGAGTCTCCCGACTCGAAAGTTCGGTGGGTCGAGCACGAATGTTTTGACTTTGAATATTGCAACTCAAAGCAAACGTTTAATAAACTCAATACAAAAATTTGAAAAGGAAAAGATGAAAAGGAATTGTTTTCATCCATCCTTTATACGTAAAGGGATGAATAAAAACAATACTTTTTCATCTTTTTACCCGACTACGAATACATACATACCGGTCAGACATATAACGCTCTCGGTTATATGTCTGACCGGTATGTATGTATGTTCATCTGTTCCCTCATAACATCTAAACTACTTATCATAATTCGACAAATGAGGTATCGTTGGAAGTGTCTTAATTGTCCGCTGGTTATAGGCTATGTGACGTCACATTAAATTGAATATGGCGCCTTCTAGAGGACATAAAGTAATGAACTAAAAAGTTCTTTTTTGTTTTATGATACCGTGTTGGGTTTCAAATGAAAGGGCTTAATTAGTTCATTTCAAAAATATATATTATATTGCTAGCAGTAGCTCACAGATCTGAAAAAAAAGTAGTGAAACAAGAAAATATTAACACATATTCATGGTGATGTTTAGAGGATAGCCGTGGTCGTATGCCACCTACAGCTACCCTAACAAAACAATACAGTCTAACAGTAGTAAGCGATCATAAGCTTTAGGGCAAAGTGGCATACGACCACGGCTATCCTCTGAACATCTTCCTTCCTTCCTTCCTTCATCATTTTCTTGTAGGTATATAGGTACCTTTTCAGTAGTCGGGTTTTAGTTTTTGAACTTTATTTTTTTCTTTTTCTATTATTGTTCCACTGCGCCAATCTAGTACTCAAAATTATAGGTATCATAACACACACCGTGGCTAAGCGATTGGGTTTCTGCGCAACCTATTGCGGGTTCGATCCCCGTATGGGACAAACATTTGTGTGGCCTACTGATAGTTTCTCCGGCTCTAAGATGTATGAGTGAGATTTATGTCTGTAAACTGTACCCACGATACAGTAGAAATCCTAGAGAGGCAAGGATTTTTCAAGAGAAAAATAAAATACACGGACATAACATAAGTTAATCCCAATCGTAGAATCTCGGGGACACTCGGAGACACTCGGGGTGAATGTCTCAACTAGTATTCTTGAGAACAGATGCGAGTGCAACTACAAATAAGCCTACTAACCTACATTCAGAGCTGTGAGGCTTAATAGTTTATTCCCGATGCCATAGGTGGCGTGAAACGCAGTTTGAATGTTTGAATGCCAGCGAAGGCAGGTCTGTGTTTGAATCATAAAGTTATTATTAGTGGTAAGTAATAATAACTTTATGGTTTGAATACCTTGTTGAATACCTCACTTTGACAACCATCAGTGGGGCGTGCACATAGACATCTCGACGAAATCACGATACGTTTCCGTTCGATACGTTTCGTCCTTTCAACCAGTTCCAACGACGACTGTTTCTGCCATTAGTTTTTGTCCTCAAAACAACATATAGTTATATAGTTATAAGTCTATGGGCGTGCACTAGTGGTGGGTCGCTGTCGAATTTTTTAAAGACGAAACGTAACCGTTGTTTTGAGGACAAAAACTAATGGCAGAAACAGTCGTCGTTGGAACTGGTTGAAAGGACGAAACGTATCGAACGGAAACGTATCGTGATTTCGTCGAGTGTCAACTGCTTTTACTGCTAACAGATATTATTGTCGACTATATTTCGTTGACATAAAGTTCAATTTCTGCTGTTGCAACTGTTTTGTGAATGAACGGATTGATGATTCGTGACGATATATTAAAGTAAAAGCTCGAATATAATATAAATCCTCGCAACACATAATTCGAAGACTGGTTCGCGCAATGAAGACTATTTTGACAAGGAACTAAAAACGGTTCTATCGTTGCAGAACAGAAAACGGTCCTTATAAACGGTTCGTCTTTGCAACGCTCACTCCTAGCGTGCACAGACATTTCTTACAGGGTAGGCAAAAACAATTTAGTGTTGTAGTGTCAAGTTAAATGATTGTGATTGGCCACCTCACCACACTTAAATTAGGTACTAACAAGAACCTTATATGTAGATAGGGTACTAATTACTTTATTTATTGGAGTGCACGCCACTGACAACCATTGTTCTGACTGTTCTGAGTCATAAGCTTTATATCTCGAGTTGTGGTCTTGGCTGGTCTCGGTCTGTCCAGACGATGAAAGAAAAACTGAATATGAATTTATTTTATGCACATAGGACATAATCAGTTAGAGTGCAGATTAATTTATTAATCTGCAGATTGTCTGGTTGAGTCCGATAAAGTAGAAAAAATTGTTTCAGTTCTTATATGAAATAGATAATCTGCAGACTTCCTAGGTAATCTGCAGACTAACGACCAAGCATATTTTTTAATGTACTCACAAATAAAAAACCCGCTTTCTCTAAGTTTATACTGAAGCCAGTAGTTGGCGCTGTCGGTGAGGATACCAAACGAAACTAGTGCGAACCATAGTATTACTGAACTCCGCCAATAGATGTCACACTATTGCATTTTATAGAGACACAATATTATTATGAACTTTAAAATTTTTGCTTGTTTAAAATGACGAGTCTGAAGACTTAGGACGTCGATACTATTGTAGCGTCCTGTAGTGACCGATAGGTATTTTGTTTAAGCACAAGGAATCTGTAATCTCCCAAAAGTCAATCCGCACTGAACGAAACTACACTGCAGCACAGCACATCTGCCAAATATTTTTTAATTTAGTAAGCATCGCTTTCTTTGGGAGTCTCCAAGGCGAGGTCACTATGGAACTCTAACAATGTCCTTTCATCCAAAACCGTGCAGCAAACATCCAAACATTTTAACAAACTAATAGATTTTTGAAAAAAGGTAGGTACCTAGGTACTGTCAGTAAGAATATTGACATTTCTCAAAAACCTTAAGTGACGCTCAATCCACTCTATTTCCCAACAGGAATTTACAGGAATGATTTGTCCAAACAACCGACGAGATCATTCTTACCGAATTTCGAGAAAAATACAACATTTTTCTATAACACGACACGACAACACGGTTGGCGTAGTGGCTAAAGCGATTAGCTTTCTGCGCTACGTGCCGCGGGTTCGATCCCCGCACGGAACAAATATTTGTATGATCTACAGATAGTTGTTTCGAGTCTGGTTGTATGTGCATGTGACATGTATGTTTGTAAACTGTACCCTCGATACAGGAGAAATCCTAGTGAGGGGCAAAGTTTTTCAAAAATAGATAGAATAGATAACAACATACCGTCGTAAAACGTAATTAAAAATCACAGTCTATCTTACACTGATCGATTAAGTTTATGCCCTGTATATTGAAGACGAAATGAAAGACAAATTATTTAATTGAAGATATTTTATTAAAAGTAATTTATCTAGATTACAATATTTTTCAGATTTAATGAATCTATACTAAGCCCCTAAAGATCCTACGAAGAAAATTCCACCTAAATAAGATAACACTGACGATTTTAAAAATGTTCCATAATACCTCCGAGTATTTACCTTAGTATTCCGAATCAAATTCTTTTTTTAAATATTGGTCGATACGATTATTTTTAAGGTTTTATTCCATGAATCGTTTGCTTTGAAATAGTTTACTACGCAATGTGAAATTACGTAAATTCATTTCATTCGAGCAAATCTTTTTGTCATCGTTATTAAAGTTCGTAGAGAATTACAATTCGGTACGCCAAGGTAATAAATTTCAAATAAGGTATCATTCGGCGGATTGAAATGCTTAGATTAATGCGAACAGGACGGTCGCGACAACAGCCGCCACTGTCGCTTTTTTACTAGTGTCATAAACTTGTTTCATTTCTAAGAATCTGCCAGTGTTCCAAATGACGTAGCGAATGCCGTTGAAGTAGTGGAACGCGAATGGTGCACCAAGCAATAATTTTAATATGAATATCGTCATTCTGCCCAGGTGTAAGCTTTGGATCATGGACACATAGGTTTCGACGCCGTTGGACAGGAACAGTGATCCACAGGCCAAGCTGAGAGCGTAAAATGTCAGTATGGATCCTGGAATAGAAATAGAAGGGGTTTTTGAGACTACGCCATGTATTAAACATAAAAAAATAGTTCCTAATGCAAGAGATAGACAGACATTGTGATAAACCACAGATCGCTAACTAATATTTAGACCCTTGTCATAAAAGCAACATAAATAGGTAATACAGGATGTTATTATTTGTAGTGCGCAAAATTTGCGCTATGATTCAGTGTCCGTTCCCAAACGCTACCGCAGCACTAAAACTCACTCCAAAACAAAATAAAAATTTGATTTCGTATGGCTTGCGCTAGTAAATTATGCGTGTCCCCCATACTAAGTCGAATTTTCATTTTGTTTTAAGTGTATCCAATATTGCGGTTACATTAAGGAATAGAGATTGAATCACTCTACAAATTATGCGCACCACATAAGAAATTATCCTGTATATGCGATCGCGAATCTGTTGCCCAAGCATGGCAATATGGCAATAGTCCTTCATCATGTTCACTGTGGCAGTCCATAAAGAGGTACACGTTCAGCAGTGGACGTTAATGAGACTCAAAACAATAACTTATTGAATAAAAGTAACAATATTTTATTCAAAATAAACTATTGAAAGCAAATCTTGAAAGTAAAAAAAAAAGTAGTAAAATAACTTGTGACAAAATGCAAATTTAACGGCTTTTTGGAAGGCTATTAGTTTGATTGCACAAAGAAAAAGTTAAACAAAATATATTATTACCTATCAAGTATTTATTATTAAGAATTATAAAGCTACAACCTAATTATAATTACTAGTGGTCGAAATTCCGTAGACCGTAATTCATTAAATTAAGCACTAAGTTTGAACGTTATTGAGGTGCGATATTTTACCCGACGGCGACTACGGAGAGGGTTATAATTATGTTTGACCGGTATGTATGTATGTATTTTCTATTACGTCAACTGTGATTTTGTACAAATCGTCATTAGCGTGTGTTTTTTTGTCTTAATTCCCTGCAATACCTATGAAATAAAAATTTTATGTCAGTAACAGTTGAAAAAAACACAATTAGGTACCTACTACCTACAGCTTGTATTCGTATTTCTTTTTAACTGTTATTAATATTAAATTTTAGCTTTCTACACATCTTCACCATATAATTATTATAATCTTTATCAATGCCAAATCTCATACTCCTCCGTGCGCGCAATTTGCTTAAAAAGAAGTACACAGTTTTCTTTTCACGTATTAGTATATTATATAGATTAAGTTCATATAACTAAATCTTCTATATAAAAAAACCATTACAAAATAAGTGCGTTTATCTTGCTAAATCTCTACATAGTATTTAAAATATATTCGCTTTCCGTGTGTCTGTCTTTCTGTATATCCACTAACTTCTCCTAAACCACGCAACGGATTTTGATGCGGTTTTCACCATCAGTTAGATAATTTTTAATGGAAGGTTTATATACACTACTAGCGACCCATGGGGGTACGCCCGGGTGCAATTTCTTAATTATCGTTACATTAAATATGAAAGTATTATACATATAAACCTTCCTCTTGAATCACTATCTATTTAAAAAAACCGCGTCAAAATCCGTTGCGTAGTTTTAAAGATCTAAGCATTCATAGGGGCAGATAAACAGCGGGTAGCGACTTTGTTTTATACTATGTAGTGATAATACTTTCATATTTAATGTAAGGATAGTAAAAAAGTGTACCCGTTCGAAACCGGGAGCGGGTCGCTAGTTGGATATAAAACCCACAGGAATGCACGGATTAGGATCATTTTTTACACGTCTGCTCAAAAAAGGTTGTACTATTTTCAAGGTTCTATGTTCCTATGTGTGCCTGTTTCTTTATTCCATCATATCTTCTAAACGCCTGAACCGATTTAAACTTGTATCGTTAGATTCCGTGCATGAATCCGAGGGATATAAGCTAGGTAACATCTTAAAAAAACAATGGAGTAGCTATGGAAAATGAATAAAAACCATACTTGTAAAGAAAAGTAACAACAATTTTTTTGTTTTCTTATACTGAAAACTTATATCTCGAAAGTTATTAATGCCTTCAACTGTAATGGTTATATAACTTGTAGGTTTGGTCGAGATCTTACATACAGCTTAATCTCTCTTCACAAACCAAAGTTCATAATTCGTTAGTGGTAGCAAAAAAAGGAATTCTTCCGAATTTCACGTGACCAAAACTAGTGTATTAACTAGTGTTTTAACATTGTTTTCGTTTAACTGAGACAAGTTCAGTCATTTTAAAAGTAAAAAAATAAAGAGTAAGGGTGAATAGAGAAGCCTATGTCCAGCAGTGAACTACATCAAGCTGAATTGATTGATTGAAACAAAACTTGTTTGAAATACTCACAAATTTGAGGTGTCTCTCAAGTTCTTAGAAGTTAAGGGGGAATTTTGAGGGTCGCATTTACTTTTTCTTACTTCTGCCCTCCTCATCTGGGAGACAAGGAAATCATTGAATGTATCACCTTCTCAAACGCCATACATAATATGAATAGAATTATTTTGAGATTATTCGCGACGGCGCGCGTTTACCTACAAGTGAGGGTCAAGTTAGTAACAGGGTTACGTTTGGAGTGAAAATATTCCGTTTTAGCTTTTCTAACATAATCCGCGATCGGGTTACGTTTTCAGGTTGGGTTCGGAATATACCCAAATAACAGGTGTGAACAAGGCGAGACTTTTATTATAACTCTAGCTGAGCCTGCGAATCCGTTCGCGTGGGTTTGAGGGTTTGCATTTTATTAATTATTATTACCACGTTTTGTTAACTCGCTTTTTTGACCGTCTATTCGGTACAAATTCCTATAACTTGCCGACAAGCTGAAGACTTGTAACTTTTTATATAGCTCAAAACTAAATGACAATGTAATAATATAATACAAAAAATAACTAAAAAGCAGAAAAAGCAAAAAATACTTGACTGTAATATGTATAACCTAACCGTCAAACATAATACCCGATTAAACTAGCTTCCAATTAAAAAACTGCATTGAAATCGGTCAATCCGTTTTGGACCTATACGATGCCACAGACAAATACACAGATACACACTACAAACTTTCAACACCCCTCTTTTCTTGTCAACGTCGGGCGCATGCAACAGATAATAGTAAGGAGATTAGGGAGAAAACTCACACAATTATAAAAGTTCATATCATGCAACCGATGATTAAAAAAAAAAAAAAAAAAAAAAAAAAAAAAAAAAAAAAAAACCCACATTTTTCGTTTTATATTTTACTAGCGACCCGTCCCCGGCTTCGCACAGGTGTAATTTCTCTACTATCCTTACATTAAATATCAAAGTAATAAACATATAAACCTCCCGTGAAAAATTATCTAATTGATGGTGAAAACTGCATCCGAAAAAATCCATTGCGTGGTTTAGGAGGAGTTAGCGGATATACAGACAGACAGACGCGGAAAGCGACTTTATTTTATACTATGTAGAGACAAGTATTTTATATCTTACAAGTATTTTCATAAGATAAATTATTTTATACTTTTTAATCCGTTTTATAAACGTGGTAGGTATTTTTTTTTACTTAATTTAAATTATTGTTATAATGGAATTCCATTGCAACAGCTATTGCATACAATATAATATTATATTTGTCTGTATAGGTAGCGACGGGATGCATTTTAAGTGCTTCATAGTGTGGCCTTAGACTTATTCAGTTCACTTTCAAAAGTTGTTGCATTCCAGGGCTTAATACGATTAAACTGCCCAGACAGTATAGACTGACCTTTCATTGTACGAAAAGCCTATACAGTGCGAGGTCAGCTCATACTGGAAATCTCTGGGCAGTTCAATTTCTACTAGTAAACCCCCAGTACCGAGATCTATATATTATAAATTATAAATAATATAAAATATTGTTACTTACACTATTCTATATCTAAATATCAGTTTTTAAAAAATATACGTGTATAAGCGCTGCATTTTTTGAACGTGTTCGGAAATTTTTCACATCCACACCATTTTTTAAATGTCACGTTTGAAACGTTTGAAGCCTCCATGCATGCTTTTGCATCTATTATCGGACTTCAATATAGTAGTGACGCACAAACACTTTTACCAAGTAATCCCATATTCAAATCGAGTACGAGTAGAACCACTTGATAGTCATCGATTATTCTCCACCTTTCCACCTACACATTTATTCTTCATTGTTCTCAATAGTATCATTGATAAAAAATTGTTTCAAAGCTGGACCCCAGCAGGTCCGTAAACAGAATCTGTCTACGCCCCAGTGGCGAAGGGTGATAGTTCTAAAAGGGGAAGCCGTCCCAAAAATTGCTGCAAGACAAAAATCCATACCGTCTCTTGTAATCATATTATAGTCATGTCTGGAAGAGCTCGACCTAACTGAATAACAAGCCTTTGTTTGTCAGGTCGATGAGTAAATAATACAATATTACGTTGTTCTATGCATTAACCAATTCCTAAAGGGAAGCCATTGGGAATCGGGTTGTATGGACTCTTCGCCACTGCTACGCCCAAGTCTGTTATATTTCAATTGTCCCAGAATAGTTTCACAATGACATGAAAATGTCAAAATGTGAAATTATGATGTCATTGTCAAACTGAGATAAGGGCAGGAGAATAATGATGATGATGATGATGTGAAATTATTCTGGTATAATTGAGTTAGCAGACTTGAGGCCTCGCTATCGGGTTCCATCAATAGTTCCGTTTAGTTTGGTTGAATTTGCATTACATCCGATGCCTAGTCAAAGCATAATTTTGTCATTTAATTATTGCGTAGCAGTGAGATAGGGTGATTACCGGACCACTATATTGATTTGAAATTGTATGTGCCATCGATGTCTATAGATATGCTTAAAAAGTGAGACGTGTCAACTACTCCATTTTCAGAAAAATGGAGTAATTGATCACCAGTCAAATGCCGCTTACAAACATAATTATTTATTTGTGTATTGAATAAAAAATATATAATAACAGTAGCTATTCCATTAGTGCATGTATCGCTGTTCTATTTAAATATAATTCGAATATTATTGAATTTAGAATTTGACGTCTTCAAAAAATACGTATCATTTTTTTAGCTTCTATTTGTATGACAGAGCGTATCTATAGACATCGATGGTATGTGCCTACAAATTTTAAACGTGATTTAAACTTACACCTATACAACGTGTGACAGAAAAACATGGTCATATTTAAGTGTGTGGTTCAGACCATCAAACTGTACAACTTTCTCTATGGCACCAACATCGTAATCGCTAAAAAATACTCAGCTATCCTATACGTTTTGGTCGAGTAGATATTGAAGTTTTATATGTGATTATGTTTTCGCGAGTACTATGTTGGTGCCATAGAGAAATTTGATACACGTTGTATTAGCCCTATCGTTTTCAAGCCATGTGACAAAAACCAAAATACTTGTTTTCCAATCTTTAGCATGCATCCGGTTCATATTATTCTAGTTTGCACATCATGAATATGCAATAGCTCCCCAAAAAAGGGGTTGCAGACGAAATATGCAGCTAGAATATAAATTTTTAAAGGATTTTTCCGTCAAATAAATTGCTCCTGTGGATATTTTTATAACATTCTGAAGTGTAACTTGATTAGCATCGCGTTTCTCCCTTCTCCCTCGTTTTGGTGCTCTTTTCGATAAAGTTGTTAGGCTGCCTATGTGCTGCCTTCACGCATCGAAGTAATTTTGTTTAGGTCGAGAGACTTTATGCTGTATGTATAAAATATAGGTAACATTTTAACATTTAATACCAAAAGAAACAATACAAATTTATTTATAAATTTCCTTAATAAACTTAATTAACAATTTAATTGTTAAATTGTTTAAATGTTTTAATAAAAAAATAAAAATGATTAAGGAAATGTTTGTCTTGTGGCCTCCACACTGGGTCGAGCCTGTCTCGTGGAAAAATATCAATTAATCAATCAATAGTATTAACGATTGATGGAATGGGTAATTATTTTACATCGGTATATTGATTTTGAATGTGAATAACTGTTATTTGAGTTTTTTTTTTCTTATATTAAGGTTTAGCGATTAAGCCCTTAGGTGTCAATAAGACTGTGCGGTGCAGTCGAATCTTCGTATGGTGAAAAATTATTGCCAGCTAAATTAGGAATTGTGATGACGTCATAGGATTTAAATTAGTTTCATAAAGTTTACATAAATATAAACTCAAGACATTTTTTATTGTACGAGTAACTTTTGTTCTCGACCCTTGGTATAGATAAACTACGATAACATGGCGCGCCCCTTTAAAATTCAGACCTTTTGAAAGTATTTGTGAAAGCGTTTACAAAGCACCACCAAGACTCACAACTCATGTGTGCGTACTGAGACGGCCGTCAAACATAAATAAATCGTAGTTTATCTCTATATGTATTCCTACGTCAATGGATATCGCAGTAAATTTGGCTTCGTTAAATGTGCAACTTGAGGTTTAATTATCATTAAGTTCCTCATTAGTCTAGTGATAGCACGGCTGCTAACCGTGAGGTCCTGGGTTTTGGTGGCGAACAAATTATTATTCGTTTTATAACCGACTTCAAAGAAGAAGGAGGTTCCTAATTCATGTTTTTTTATTTGTGGGGGGATGACCCCATTGTAAAAGTTGTTCATAATGTACAATAACCCCTTATAACAGGTGGTATGTTTAAATCAATAAAGCTTATAAATAAATAAATAAAATGTTTAAATCTATATAGAAAAGTGGGTGTATAAGTACATTATACATCGCGTATAAGTATATTACACATCCTGTATAGATGTGATGCTATTTTATTTTCTTAAAGGTAATAATTATGAAATACAGCTGTTTGCTTACCAGTAGCTCGCTGGGCTATCGATGTCATGGATGGCAACGTCGGTGCATAGACAGTCAGGTGGGGGGACATTGGCCGCTTCAGTTTCATGTTCTTGTGGTCATGGTCTTGGACGGCTATTGGGACATATGGCTTGTACTTTATTTGATGTCCACCACCACCACCACCAGACTTGTTGCAAACGATACCCAGTATAGATGGTGTTACCCCAAGGAGATTGATTCTGAAAACAAAATTGCATATACTATACAACCGGTGGGCGTTACGATGGCGTTTTTGACGTTTGCCCGCTCATGAAGAAATTTGGTGATGACGTCTAATAGAGATGAATGGTAGAAGAAGACATTGCGCCGACCGGAAATAAAATGGGATAAGGGCAGGAGAATAATGAAAAGAGGCTAAACAGAAAGTGTACCAGCACACCCCTGCTCCGATGCAGGCGTGGGCACCCGGCGTAGATTTTGTTTGTTTTGGCGATTAGTTACGTACTTAATTAGTACCGCTCGTTGTACATCTCTTTGTCTAGTTATTTTACCTTTTCTTCTACCTACTTCTGGTGTGCAATAAATGTATTGTGTTGATAAACACAACAAACAAACTTAGATTTAAGGGCTTTTGTTTCTTTTTACTTTGCTATCTGTGGAGACTTTTTAATGGCTTTTTATTAACCATTTAAGTTTTTATTTTTTATGTAATTAGCTGATAGTCATCCTAAAAGTTATAAATAAAATAAAATAAATAAATAAACCGAAGCGGTTTATGGTCTGCTATTATTAAAATTTCATGTAATTTTATGTAAATAAATAAATAAAAATATTATAGTTTAAAAAAAACTATAGAACACGCTTTTGTCATCCAAACTGAACGTGTATGCAAAATTTCAGCTCAATCAGAAACCGGGAAGTGGGTCAAATTAAAATTCCAAGATTTTCTTACATAGTTAGTTAGTCACAGGTGAAGCTATTATAAGCGTGTTAAAAATAAAAACCTAGCCCTTACGAAATATACTTCAAACAAGTTTTCGAACTAAATCACACAAAGAAAGATGGACGCTTCATACCTCTTATAGCAAAAATAGCCCTTTCTGCAATATGCCTGAAAATTTGCATAAAATATCGCACGTAATCAACCAGAACCAATGCTTTTATAGGCTTTCCCGGCCTGCGGTGGTAATATTTATTTATTAATCATGCTTAGTAGGTACAGTTTGCATCAGATACACTGGAACAGCTATATTGTAGAATAGAATAGAATAGTTATTTATTTGTACATAACATAACATAACATTACAATCAAAGTGATCATAATACACTGAATATAAAAAACCTTAATATCTCGGAAGCTAAGAATGATAGTTTATTCATAGATATTTAAAGAGTTTTTTTCTAGACTATTTAATACTGCTCAATTAATACGCTTTGAGAGCAGAAAATTGCATTGATAAAGGAATGCGAGAATATTCCCGAACATCGCCTCAGTAACTTTGTGCCGTACAATCGCATGACATCTATATTGACAACATATGGAAGTAATACAAAGCACAAAAAGGTAAAAAAAAATTTTTTTTTTCAAAAATATCAATATTTAAAAAAGAAACTCAGATAAAATTTACACATTTTTAATTTATATATTTTTAATAAGTAAAAAAAAATAACTAACAAGTTTTATTAATTTTATTTAAGGAGTATTAAATAGACTGTAGCGACATAGAAGAACTACTTCAATCAGATTACGAAGCCTGCATCGCGCAGCGCCAGGCAGTATCACCTCGCCTGGTCGGGGGATCCTCCCTTTACAATGGAGGAACACCATACTTCGTTCCTCCACAAGACTATAAAATACTTTTTTATTTGAATAATCTAATATTCTTAGTTTCCGAGATATTAAGGTTTATTTGGTGACCCGGATTAATTGCTTCCGAGTGTGTACTCCGTTGATGAAAATTTAGTTTTAGCGATGTCACCTTTAGTACAAGATAGTGACAAAGCAGGAGTGCGGGCTATGTATGAAGCCCGTCACACACGTAGCTATAATATATATTAATATACTGAGCTATATATTACATTATAGCAAGCCCCTATACGTAGTAGCTATACTATAACATATTTCGATGACGTAATAGAAATATATATTATAGCTGCGTCTGAGGTCGCTCGAAGATTACTATGGAAAATATATCGTAATATATCTTGCTATAATATATATTATAGCTACGTGTGTGATGGGCTTGAGTCGCGACGGTGACGTCTGAGCCGTAGATAAAAGTACCTGAAATCTTTCGGTCTATTTGGACACCTGCTGTTTCACTGAATCTGATGCCAACTGTACGGGACAGGTAAGAGGATTATTAGCGCTCGCCGCCATACTTAACAATTTAGTGGAAACAATTTTATTACATAACCAGCAATTTCATAACATATGGTATTTTAATATAGGATTATTTTTAATTTTCCCACGGTAGATTAACGGTGTATTACTTTCGTCGGACTAAATATTTATTTATATAGATGTATATATCACACTTATGTGTGTGTTTATTATAGAAAATTTATTTGTTTTGTTAACCTTATTATAATTTAGAAGAATATTATACATAATTTAGAAGCTTTTAGTATCAAAATTGTTACACCGCGGACTACCCTCATTTTTTATATGCAATATTGTTCATCCAAAGGTTGTGTGTAAGAAATCGTCGATATGGATAAGACCACCCATTGTAGCATTTTATATTAATTAAAATGTCTCTTACAATCCTGGTGTACAATAAAGAGTATTTTCATTAATATTCTATTTTACTAATATGAAAGCCATATGACATTTTCGTACAGAATAGATAGAGTAGTTTATGAAACTGTTGCTTAATAGGGGATATCCTAGTTAAGTGCAGTTTCATACTCTACTTCAACTATACTCATGTTAACAAATTATAAAGTAAACAACAACAATAATGGCGCTGAAACCGAACAGTCACCGCGTATGCGCCCTAGCGCGCCCCTTTGTAGACAAAGTGCAGCCTTAATAAAATTGGATTCTCCGTGGTAGATCCCAAGTGTACTTACTATAAAATAGAAAAAATGTCATTTTATAGCATTATTTTGCTAAGAAAACTGTATCATAATAAAACTTCTTAATTTTATTAGAGTTGCACGTGCATAAAATCTGTCATTATGGTACTATTTCGGAATTCATAATCGGAACTTTACGATACATGAGTGTAGATAAAAAATATTGCAATATAGATGTTTTGTTTGTTTTAAATCTGGTACTGGCGATGTCCCTATATACGCTTTGTTGGAATGTATAAAGCCTAGGGTTTTCAGTGTGGCAGGGCAAATCGACCGATTCTTTTAAAGGGTTTATAGTTAGAAGTGTTATACAACAAATTAACCCCCATCCACCGGGGGACCGAAATGTGCCAGTACCGAGATAAAAAAATATGTGAACGTACAAAAAATTATGAAGTATAAGAACTTTTATTTCTGAAATAATGAGAGTTTTGGGAATTAATTGTTTTTAAATGGTAGCTTAGTTTGAATTTTTCACACTTTCTTTTTGTGACTCCTTTGAAAATTTGTTCAAAATCACAAAATCCCGATATCTCGATCTCGTGCTATATGTGACAAAAAGAAGCATTTAGTAAACTTTACCTAAATTTCGGATGTATTTATTACAGGATAAGTATGTAGTGCGCATAATTAGTAGAGTGATTCAGTCTCTGTTCCTAAATGTAACCGCAGTATTGGGATACACTTTAAAACAAAACGAAAATTCGACTTAGTATGGGGGACACGCATAATTTACTAGCGCAAGCCATACAAAATTATTTTTTTATTTTATTTTGTAATGAATTTTAGTACTGCGATTGCATTTGGGAATGGACACTGAATGAATCTGCAAATTTTGCGCACTACTAAATAAAAATCCTGTAAAAATAGAATATTCTTTAGTTGATGCAACTTACTAAGCAATTCATTATTATCCTAGTTTTATTTGTATTCGCATTGAATTGCATTATTCTCGCAGATCTTACCACAACATTGTACTGATAAAGATTGTCAAGATCTATTATTTATTTGAAAAGAGTTTCCATGGAGTTTCTTGCCGGTTCTTCTCCATAGGATCTACTATTTGGAACCGTGCACCTAGAGTCTCGACATTTCATAAGTGCCTGTATCTGGTTTACATGAAATAAAGATCTATTCTATTCTATTCTAAGCATTCTCGTAGTCTTGTTATCACAATATTTTTCCCCATGTAGCAGATAGACTTTTCACAATTATCCAGGCATACTGATAAAAATCATAGAGTTAGTAAAGTGCTATCGACTGAAAAAGGCTTCGAACTTATAACAAGCCTCGTTATAATGAGGCTTATCCAATATCTTTCTAACTTAACAATTTCTCTCCGATACATCTTTTAAAATGCTTGCAATAAAATATCAATATTAACTAAGCGATAAAGGAAACTTTCCTTAGGGTTCTTCATAATCCGTTTTAAAGAAAATTGCTGCAATTTAAATTTTGCTATTTTTCCTACAATCAATTTCTTCAGTCGTTCGAAGTGGACCATAAAGCAGGAAAATATACAATAAATAATATACGCTGTTTCCGCGAAATCGATGTAGGTACACACATGAAAAACTAACGCATCGAATGCATAACATTCTCCTTTCGTTGAAGCCGGTTAAAAAGAATCAATATTGGCTCGGATGAACGTACCAAGGATTAAATTATGAGGGCTTTATGCCCACCCGATATGCTTTACTTTTCCACACTTTGACGCAAGGTCTCCGTTAACATTAGCTTATTACAGTACAGAACATCATTACCCCTGCTAAGCCGGATTCCACTGCGAAAGGGTAATGAGCAAGTAATTTAGCTGAGCGAAACAGAGTCCAACTAGATAAAATAGGTATATTTTTGTTTTTAGCATTCCCCCTAACTAGGATTTCTCCTGTATCGAGGGTACGGTTTACAAACACATGTCACATGCATACACATCCAAACCCGAAACTATTATCTGTGGATCGTACAAATATTTGCTCCCTACGAGGATCGAACCCGTGGCACGTATCGCAGAAAGCTAATCACTTAGCCACTGCGCCAACCGTGTTGTCAACTTAAATTAACTTGAATTTGTACCTTCCACTAAAAATAATTACGACCACTTTTATAGCACTGACAGCGAGGAATTAGGGGAGCCGTGCGAAGTGGACCTAACATTAACTCCTAGGACTGCAAAAGCTTTCCCTATCGTCGCTCACTCAGTATTTATCCACTTAGTATTTATATCGCATTCCAAAATTTTATATGAACTATGGATTTATTTATATTTTATGCACTATGTACAGATGCCTTAGGCATTTTCTACCAGTCAACCTAAGGGTGAGGCAGAGAAAAAAGGATGGTAGGTGCACGGACAAGATAATTATACTGAAAAAAGTAAAATAAGCATAATCACTTATAAGTATTTATACAATATACACTACATATAAATAGATACACTAAATATACATATATTATACATTCCATATTAATACATAAATATACTATAAGTATTAAGAAAGCGGAGATGATTCTGTTGATCGATTAATTGTTAGGTAGCTCGTTTATAAGTTTTTGTAATAATAATTAATCAACACTAGTTGGCAGTTTAGATCATTTTTGGGAAACATAATTATCCTAAGGTTGTCTGGTAGAAATCGCCACGTGCAATAAGACCACCCTTTGTACATTTCTTTTTCTAATTATTGTATCTTTTCTTCTATTACTGGTCTGCAATAAAGTGTATTGTAATTAAACGCAGCTGAAGTCAATATTACAGAATGTCATTATAAGTCGCCAATTAATTTTGTAATCGCTCGAGTAATTATTTCGCGTTCCAGTGTATCTCACCCTCACTGTACTACCTACATCATTAAATGAACGTACATACATCTTCATACTATATACTATTGTCATTCCATTTGATATCCTGGCCTTGATGCTATCATCAAAAGGACTGTTTACACTGTGGCGCAATCCATACGGGACGGGCGACGAAATTTTATCTTGTCTTGACTTTGATTTTTGTCATCCCTATCAATAAACTCACTCGCACAACCTTAGGGCCGAAACAATTAATTGTTCTGTAGTAGCTGCACTCAACACTCTAAATGGAAACAAGATCTGAATTTCATTTCGTCCACTTAACGTTATTTAATCAAATTAGTGTCTCAGCAGTTATCAAAAGTTCAGCCCAGACCAGTTCAGTTCACGTGAAACAGCGAATTTGTGTCTAACAAGCAAAATAACAACAATATTTAGCTGCGGGCTACATAACAGTAGGTATATTAGAATATATATAGCGCTTCAGTTTCCTAGTAAAACATGTTAGGTATAATAGTTTAATCTACCAGAATATATAATTTTTATTTGCTAACTTTGATAAAGTTCATAAGTTTTGGTTTAAACTTAAAAATGTCTTTATGTCTCAAAATATCTTTTCCTGTAGGACCGATTTTTGAGCTGCCATAATAAATAATAATGTGTCCAATGTGTTCTTTTAAATACACTATATGTCTACTTTAGGGACACCTTTAATAATCAACCACAACAATAATTACATATTTTTTCAAAATCAATAATATTTTGTACGGTGCACGTAGCGCTTCAGTTTCTGAATAAAACATGTTGCGAATAGTGTAATCTACCAGAATATATAACTTTTATTTGCAAATTTTCATAAAGTTCATAAGTTTTGGTTTAAACTTAAAAATGTCTTTATGTCTCAAAATATCTTTTCCTATAGGACCGATTTTTTTACTCCAATAATTTAAAAAAAAATCAGCTAAGCGTGCTCTTTCGAATGTACTATGTGTGAACCCTGTGGGCACTTTGGGCCAATTTGCCCATTGTCCTTTGGTGAAGATCTGCTGAAGACCTTTGGAGATAGACAATGGAACTCTTGAATGGAATCCTATCCATTGTCATGGTTATTTTATAAAATAAAATAAATCTTGTTGTTTTGTTTTTGGAATTTGTTTTAATATTACTTTTTTGTCATAATTTGGTAAAAATAAATTACTTTTCCTTCTTTTCTTTCCCGATAAAGATGAATTTAAGAAGAAAAAATATATCGCCAAGCCCAAATAAAATGGGTAATAAGAGCAGGATATTGATGATAATTATTATGCCTATTTCGTTTCTTCTATAAACAGATGACGAACTGTTTTCGTCATCAGCTTCTGTACTACATATTATTATATTATTAATTAAATGTCAACGGTACGTGTCGGATGTCAACGTTACGTGTGCTTGACCAGCACGTGTGTGGTGCGGTATTGCAGTCCCTGTAATTATTCGTTAACTAAGTGGGCTTCGACTGAGATTTCCCTTCCATTAGCATGTAATGATTGACTGAAATTAATAAAACCAATTTGAATGTAATGGCAACGTATCAATATGATGCGGCTGTAATTTAATAAGTATACTAGAAAATAAAATTTATCCAAAATTTAAGTGCTAGGCACTTGTCGATGTAGCAATTTCCATCCAGTCCTATCCAATACCAAATCTTGTAAATCTTTAATGTTTCTATATTCGCTTTTTCTTTCAGCTGATCAATGTAGTTTCTTCTTGCCCTTCTTGGTCTTCCTGTTTTTCCTTTTGCCT
Organism: Allophyes oxyacanthae; assembly: GCA_932294325.1. Lineage (NCBI taxonomy): Eukaryota > Metazoa > Arthropoda > Insecta > Lepidoptera > Noctuidae > Allophyes > Allophyes oxyacanthae. Next base: position 1,786,223 of record OW028609.1, read on the forward strand.
CTATTTTCCCTTCTATAATATTAGTAACGAACTTATCGTGCCTAATCAAGTGACCAATCATGCTTCCTCTTTTTTTTTTATGTCTTTCAATATTTTTCTTTTCTCTCTTACTCTTCTTAGTATCTCTTCGTTGGTCACTTTTTCTGTCCAGGGCACTTTCTCCATTCGACGCCAATACCACATTTCAAAAGCTTCTAACCTTTCTCGATCTCTTTTAGTGGGGGTCTATTGTGTCACTAGCGTATTATATTATATATATATATATATTTCGCACTTTCAAACAAAAAATAAGCTAAAGTCTTGGTTATATACAGGGTGTAAGTGACATCGTAACGAAAACTCATACCATGGATTCAGTACATGATACTGGAGCACTCAGCGTTAGAATTTTGCGTCGGTCTCATCAATTTTTTTACAATTATGTTCGCAGATTTTTTAGTTAGGTATAAAAACTGCGAACAAAACCGTAAAATTTTTGAAGAGTCCGACGCAATTTTCTTTTGGTTAGATGTCCAGTATCATGTACTGAATCCGTATCAGTTTTCGTTACGATGTCACTTACACCCTGTATAGGTCACAAACACTCGAGTCAGTTAGCCAAACTTTGTGTTTTACGTATTTATTCGGGAATGAGTCAAAAAAGATTTTATCTCCGCAATTCTGATAATAAAAAATAGAAGTATATTCTAAACGACAAATATTCAGTATTGTCACTTAAAAATGTACGGCTTAAAGTTTTGCTGCAGTAAGTGTAAAGTTAAAATGGCTTTATGCCTCTGACACACCACTTTGTACTCGAATTTCATTGAAAGTTAGTATTTAACACAATATTAGTTGCAACTTCGCGATATAGCAAAGTTTGTTTGTTATAACAACATTGTGTCTTGAATAACGGGTAGGTATTATTGTGACGTATTTTGGTTATTTATTATATACTAGTCAAAACAGAATAAGGGCCACTTGCAAATTTCGACATTATGGGTGATTTAGATAATGATCATTAACTATATCCATGTGGTAAATTGTACAGCATTGTGTTATCTTAAGTGTTTGCGAACACTTTTACAGCATTCCGCTTGAAATATTGTTAAAATGGGTATATTTTATCAACTTTTTTGAAATCAATTCATTTTACCCTGTTTTTAACGTAAACTTTAAGCTCATCTAACTTTTGTATTGTGCTGAGAACAGCTTATTGTGTCAAGTCAGTGCGTACATCGCCATTTTAAGAACGTAATTCCACATGTTCGACATCAAATGGACTTGACTACAACGACCAGGACCATAACACTCATCCAAGAAGGGTATTTGTAGCGATCTGTAGTTTTGCAGTCGAGATTATCGCGCCGAGCGCTTCAGAATGCCTGGAATCGCTTTTATGAGATGTAAAAAATTGTCAGAAGTCAGGAATTAGGCAGAGCTAGAGGAATTACCGCTCAGGAAGACCGCTACATAGGCTAACGTACACGCAGAGAGAGCATCGTCACTTCCCGCTCTTTGCAAACCCGCTTATGCCTGGCCACAGGCACGCGCCTAAGTGACCAAACAATTAAAAACCATTTTTATGAAGATCAGCAATTCTCCAGGAATCAAGTGAGGTGAATTCCATCGACCAGTATTCATCATGCAAATCAATAAACATCCGCAAGGCAACAATTGTTGCCTGCAGTGCTTTTTACAGATGAGAGCAAAGTAAAAGTTTTAGGTGTTGACCGTTGCATAAGGGTGTGGAGATGAAAAGGTGAGCAATTTGCAGATGCCTGCATCCACAACAGTGATCGATTTGGGGGGCCCAATGTTATGGTATGGGGAGGCATAAGCCAAACTGGAAGAACTGAGCTTATAATGCAGAACCAGGGTACAGTAACAACTCTACGATACATCCAGGAGGTCATAAGACTCCATGTGGTGCCATTTGCACAGCAAGCGGGTGCAGGTTTTAAGCTGTTGCACGGCAATGCACGCGCTTATACTGTAAGAGCCACCAGAGAGACACTAGAAGAGGCTTGTATACAAGCGTTGCCGAGACTAGCGAACAGTTCGGGCTTGAACACAATTGAACACATGTGGGATCTGTTGAAAAGAAGAGTATGAGACACAAATTGATCAGTGGACAATGAAAGACAGCCCTTAAACGTCCTAAAATCGAGCTAGGAACAAATCTCTCAAGAAACAATGCGGCATCTGATGGAAAATGTCCTCTAGGCTTCAAGAATATGTTCAGAAAAGAGGAGGTTACACCAGATATTGATTCAAAAAGGAAGAAGAATAAATGCATTGGAATTTCATTTTTAATTGCATTTTTAGTCCAAGTGTACTTTTGCTGAAATTGCACTTTTTCTTGAAAATGTTGTAAAATTGTTTTTCTTTTCTGTGGATTGTGTAAAATTTAACCCTATTTCATTAAAAACAAATCATTGCAATGAATTTTACAACTTAGAAACCCAGGAACCTCATAATTTGCCCAGAAGATCAAAAATAGAAGGTGGCTCTTATTTTGTTTTGACGAGTATATATTGGTATTTATTGATTTTATTAGATATACTATAAGATATTGATTTATTGGTATATTGATTGATTGATTGATTTCCCTGCAGAGCTATCACGGGGGGGGGGGGATAAACCCGTTTTCTCCTCCCTTTGTCTTCTTGACAGAAGACAAAACTATGGAGAAATAAAATTATAAAGACATGGGTTTTGCCTCCAATTTTTCTGTGGACAAACACATTTTCATGCAGACAAGATTTAACCTTTTTACGAATATTTTTTTGTTTAAACCTCCTCCATTTATCTATCAAATTAAATTATTATTACTATGTGTTCATGATTTTTTTCTTGATCATTTATTATTTTAGATGTATCTGATCCGGCAGTTTTTATCAACTACAATTACTGTAGCAACTACTTTTATTATATAACTGTTGTATTAGTCTGATACATTTTCAAAATAATTTTGATTGATAGAGGAAATTTGAAAAAAATATTCTTGTATAAGTTTTTTTTTTAATCGTTCATGTATTAAAATACTTTAAATAATGAAGGAAAGGTCTTCTCAGATTCGAGTAAAATATCAATTAAATAACGGACTGTAAATTTTATTATCTTAGACTGTAGAAGTGAGGCGTATTTATGAAATTAGGCATTACGTTAATCAGCTGAGCTTACTAAACGACCATGAAACGACCCACACACGTCTAACAATAGATGCCAAAAATTTAATAGGCATCGTTCTCTCATAAAAAAACGAAATTGCAAAAATTCGAGAAACAGTCAGCGAGTAATCGTAGTACGGTCTACTCGCTTCAATGTAAATATACATGATCGAACTTCGATAGCTCGAACCAATTAGTGACACTGATTCGAAATCACAGCACACCTTAAAACAATTTGCACTGTTTATTTGTACGAAAGAAATATCATATCGTGTGTTTTTGCGACACTGATAGTGTACGAACGTTGTTTTTAACGCGCTTTTATTAGCTTCACTTGTAACTAGCTAACTATGTCAGAAAATCTTGGAAGTTAAATTTGACCCACTTCCCGGATTATGATTGAGCTGAAATTTTGTATACACGTTCATTTTGGAAGCGTGTTCCATAGTTTTTTTTAAACTATAATATCGTAGTATTTTTTAAACTATAACGAACGTATTCATTGCTATTTTTAAATTCCTGCCTGATACGCCCGGCTGCAGCGTACAATGTATTTTAATTTCTATGGGCGAAGTATACGCGTCTCGATTTCCACAGAATTCAAATTTTACTGCACGCGTCTCACCCTGCCTTATGTTGGTTTGACCACCGGTGTATGTGCCAGCCAAAATAAGCTGCTGATGGTCACTAGCGTCACCGATGAGGTCTGTGGTGGAATTTTACTGAAATCGATCATAATGAACTAATGACAAATACTTTACAGTGCTGCGTCTATGTAGACTGCATTATCGATTATGGACTATCAGTGAAATACCAAGCAATGCCACTATACTCTTGTACATCACTAAAAATTTGTTTAGTTAATTAACCCTCCCCGACCCTCGCTTGCACCAGCCCGTGCTGAGTCGTTAGATTCAGACACAGCAGCAGCAAGCACTCTCTTGTTGCCTCCCCCATCAGCGACGCCCTAAGCCGAGGCCCGTGTCCCACTAGGGGACACCCTTAGCTGCGTTACGCTTAAACTCACTTTTTAATTAGGTCGGAGACCCTTCATCCCTCACCGATAGTCCGGTTAAAAATTCAAGGCTCGATGAGCAAAGGGTGAGAGAAATATAACAAAAAATAATAATTGTATAGTTAAAAAAATTATAAGAAATCTAATTCGAAATCAACTCGTAGTCTTAACGGTTCATTAGAACCGAGTGGTGGTGTCACAGAATACAGAGAAGACATTCTTTCTGTGTTCTGGGGGTGGTGTGATGGTCTAAAGGCGATATTACACGGATCAACGAAATTTAAGCAATTCCATTGGAAAGTATTGAACGTTGCACATAGAACGACTTTACCTATACGTACACAGGAAATCATTTAAATTTAATTAGATTTCTCAATGCCATTGAAGTAATCAAATTGAAATCAATATTGAACCATGTAATATCAGCTTTATGATGGCAGCAGGCGCAGTTCAATCCGCACCTTACTAAATGCAAAACCCAAACGAAGTTATCAGTCCGTTAAGGTCTGAAATTCTGAAATATTCATCAAAATGTCCCTCAAACAGAACAAAAGTGTTTTATCAAAATATCTGCACCAATTGTCCTGTGTTTAATGTCCAATTAATTCATTCCGATGCAAAATATATTGTTTTTACACATTTTTCCAGACAATGGTTTTCACTTTGTTTGAGTTAATTATCAAAGGGTTTTCACGAATAATATTATTTATGTATTCTTCTGCCGCTCCAGCGGAGACCAATCAATATTATGAGTAGTACGTAGCCAGCCAAAACAGTCGTTGTTTGTTCGTAGAATAGATCTTTATTTCATGTAAACCAGATACAGGCATTTATGACATGTCGAGACTCATAGGTCCAAATAGTAGATCCTACGGAGAAGAACCGGCAAAAAACTCCATGGTAACTCTTTTCAAATAATAGATTACAATCTTTATCAGTACAATGTTGTGGTAAGAGCTGCGAGAATAACGTAATCCCAACAAAAACATTAAATGTAAAAAATGCCAAGTCTCTCGATGCAGTCTTTCCATCGTAAAAAGTTTTGAGATTCTATGAGATCTCAAAACTTTTTACGATGGAAAGACTGCATCGAGAGACTTGGCATTTTTTTACATTTAATGTTTTTGTTGGGATCTCATTTATTTTTTGTAAGTGTATTTCTTTCTTTTTTTTTAGGTGACCTCATAATTTCTTGGACTTCAGCTACTGCTTTGCTTAGAACCCATTCTCTATCTCTTTTGTTTCTTTTCTGAGGCTTCGTTACTTCTAAGGTAGACAAGTCTGGGCGATATATACTTCGAGTCGATTATATTCAGCTATTGCTATCTCCTGAGCTTTGATACTACTAAAATTCACATTTATTAAATGTAATCCACCCAAACTAGTCACTCTTGAAAGGGCCACGTATGCTTGACCACAATTTATATTATTCTTTTCTATTCTATGTATTTATTCATCCAATTGAATACTTAAACAACGAACAAAGTTAACAATGCAGTCAAAATCCATACACAATGTTCTTGCCAAACCGCAAATATAAAATGGTTTTCTATGGTATATTATTTTTTAATGTTTTTATAATTTTTCCTTTATATGTGGCTAATGACCTATCTTGGTGCAAAATTTGAAGTTTCTAAGTCTGCTAGAAGCATAGAGATAATACATAGTACCTTTGTACTATTTCTATGGCTAGAAGTACCTTAGATTTTTGATGATCGGTCAGTGAGTCAGTGAGTGACAAAATGGTGTAACTTTGATCGACCGTAACTCCTAAACTATTAATTCAATTGGCATGTAATTTCGAACTTAAGCTTGTTCTAATGCCTACTATTATTCACCGAAAACCTAAACTCGTAGCTTTGTCCACGTCGAAGATATAGGGGGGGCGAAACAGCCGCGAATCGCATCGAGAAAAGATGGTACGGCCGTGCCCGTTTTGCTCGAGACTTGGCTGGGGCACTGCCGTGCCCCCAGATTCAGTATAAATACAAATAAGACTAGGATAATAATGATTTGCCTCTGAATAAGATTGCCATGGCAGTTACAAGCTGACCAGTTCCGACAGACGGCACCCGTTCACGAGCATGACGCATGTGTCAGCATCGCCAAGCTCGACCACAATGAAGGGAACTCAACCACTCGACACAAAACGCCACCATCAGCGAGACATTTTATTGAGCATGACAGACTTATAGTACCAGACAACATGTAGGTAGTTAGTAAATATCTGTACCTACCATTATTACTTACCTCATGCCCACATTTTATTTAAGATTTTGTATGCATTCGAATTTGAAGTATTTATTCTGTGTATTTATTTAGTTCGTAACCAGATTTTAAATAAATAAAATCAACTTACCGATCGTGTTTGAAATCACGGATCAATATATTTTGACTGGCACGAATAACCCGAAAATACATTATCACAAAATTAAAATTACAACTATTAAAACAAATTATACATTGGTGGTCTTCTAAAATTATTGAATTATCTAATCTGTCATAATAATTTCATAAACAAAATATTTCTTTTAAACGTCGTGAAGGGGTAATAAGGTTATATAAGTATGAAAAAAAAATTGTCTAGTAAAATCTTTTTGTTTAATTATTTTAGTGTTGTCCCGACCATAAACTTAGAATATTTTCGCTTCCCTCCTAAATCTATGGTCCCGACAAGTGCCCATCATATTCTAAATCTTTGAGCCGCTAATACAAGTCCGTTAGAGAAACGGGTTTACAGTGCCACAAACTTATCTGACCCGGTGACCAAAATTGGAACTAACGTCATTACGGAACAAAACTGACTTCAAAAAATACTTCAAAATGTAATTTTTGTAGGCAGATAACATTGGTAAAAGCGACGGCAGCGACGCGACGCCATGACCGGCAGGGTAATCACGATACACACTCGCAATCGGAATCGATTCAATTTTGACAGTCCAACAAACTACATTGCGCGGTAAGCTTTTAAAATCACTACGCCCTACAATTTGAGCAACGCTATGATCACTGTTGTAGTGTCAAAATTGAGTCGATTCCGATTTCGAGCGTGCATCGTGATTAGGTAGCGGGTCAGATAAGTTTTTGGCACTGTACATATTCTTACACGGAATAGGCCCATCCCATTGGCCCATCCACACTCGATACCGAGCGTTTTCGCGTTCGTTATTCACTTTTTGTAAGCAAAAGGCATCCGATGATCGCGAAAACGCACAATTCAAGTGTGAAGAAACGCTAAATTCTAACGCTGAGGGCTCCAGAAATATGTAGCATATCCTTTGCATATCAGATAAATAAACATTGTATAATTCGTGAAAATAATTGTTTTAAAGTCAACGGGTTCATAACTAAGTTTGAAATAAAGCACGTTTGATCTTAATTCGTATACATATTGTGACAGTATTGTGAATGGGAAAAAGTGTTGGATTATCCAGTTATTGATTTATTAAATTATCAATAAATTATTCATCTGATCATACAATTAGATGTTTGATAACCTAACAGTCAAAAACCCCCGTCAAAAACATTTAGGAACTTTTGACATTGGCAGAATTGTCGACATCGGCACCACTTGCCATAACGAAAAATAGAATATATAGAATAGAGACTGAATCAATCTACAAATTATGCGCACTACATAAAAAAATATCCTGTAGAACCACTGTAGAACGCTGTGACCTCAATTCTCCTTAGAAATTTTAACTATGCCAAATCTCATACTCCTTAGTGCGCGCAATATGCTTAAAAAGGGGTACAAAGTTTTCTCTTCACGTAGGTATTAATATATAGATAAATAAAATAATCAAATACAGCATTTTATTTTAATTGTAGACACAGTAAAAGAAAGAAAGAAAGAAAGAAAGAAAATCAATTTATTTTTTGCACACAGGACACCGAGCATGCACACATAACAAATATAAAAAATAAAAAAAACCAGAAAATTACATAAAATAAAAACAATGAAAAATAAAGCATGGAAGTGTGTGTCCCTCATGTGCAAGAAAATGGGCATCGATCAGCTTGTTGTCATTGGCAACACCAATATTCCATTATTCCATTAGTAACATGGAACAACGAAAATTGGTTGTTTTAAGTTGAAAGGGACCCTTTCAACTTAAAACAACCAATTTTCGTAATAAAATAACATACCTTTGTAGAAAAATCAGCAGTTTCGATTTTCGAATCGTTTATCAATATAATTCATATAATTATAATATATTTTCTTTAAACTTTGTATGCAGTTTTTCTTTTCCCTAAAATCCATAGATATATAATTCTATATATACGTAGATAGAGTAGAACTAATATTATGCTAAAATCTCAAAACAGTAACCTATGTTCTGAGCTAAAATCCTAAAACCAACGACTTGTTTTCTTATCATCTGACACTTTCGTAATCTTAAATTAATCATTAATCGAAATATTGTCACGTGGGCAAAGCCATAGTGGAACCATAAACTTATGATGTACACTAGTATAATAAGTTTATGAGTGGAACACTCAGATGAAGAACCCGCTTACCGTGGAATATTATTAATTTGAGAGGTATGTACGATTAAACAATTACAGGAGTTTAAATATTTGGGTAACATTATTACAGAAGATGCAAGATCTAACACTGATATAAAAACAAGAATTAGCCATAGCAAAGCAAACATTCCACAAAAAAAGATCCCTTTTATCAGCTTAAATTATAGCATCCGGAAAAAAAATATTAAGACATATAATATATGGAGCATAGACGCTTGTGAAACATGGACCCTCACTAAAAGAGATCGAGAAAGCTTTTGAAATGTGGTGTTGGCGTCGAATGGAGAAAGTGCCCTGGACAGAAAAGACAAATATTGAAACACATAAAAAAAAAGAGGAAGCATGATTGGTCACTTGATTAGGCACGATAAGTTCATTACCAACATTATAGAAGGGAAAATAGAGGCAAAAAGAAAAAGAAGATGACCAATAAGAAACTACATTGATCAGCTGAAAGAAAAAGCGAATATAGAAATATATAAAGATCTAAAAGATTTACTTAGATTTTAAGAGAGATTTAGATTTATTTAGAGATACTTGCACTTAAATTTTGGAAGGGGTACGATTAAAACATTATGCTACAACAACTTCCAACGTCTGTTTTTATGAAAACTGGACATCATTTAGTATTTCAATATATTTATACCTATTAGATCGGTTCATTTGTTGATAAGTACTCAATGGTAAAATATCAGTAATATGAAATACCAAAAACGTTGCTGCTATTCAAAAACATTTAATCCTATAAGTCCTTTATAAATTTACCAAATGGTTAATGAGTGTGATTATCAGTCAAGCGTTTCACTCCGCATCAATTTATTTGTCGGTTATAATAATGTAGGTATACTCGGAACAATTTGTAAAAAGTTAGCCAGATGAGTGCGTGAGATAAAGAGAAGCTTCTCTTTATCCTACTAGTAAAGTATTTATTAGCTCACCCATAGCTATGGGTGAGCTAATAAATACTTTAAGGGTTAATAATACAGGTCGCGGCACTTATCTCATTACCGTGTCCCCGGAACGTAAAGGGCTATTGAAGGAACACCGTGGATTTTAGTCAGTACAAGTCTGACAGTCCCTCCCGCCCTGCCCGGGGTGGGAGGACTGATTTGATGATTTTACCAAGCTAAAAAAAAAAAAAAAAACGATTAATAATACATAGTAACATAAATATATTGATCGATAATTTAGTCCTATCGGTAGATTCGATTTTAAGGTTACTAAACATAATTTTACCACCTAAGTAAATTACATTGTGGAACGCAATAAATATTGAGTATTAATTACGGTATGAAGAGGAACACACAGTAACATTTTTATTTACTCGAAAATTTACAGTACAGTTTACAAACATACATCTCACATGCGCACACACCCCGACCCTAAACAACTATCTTTAGATCATACAAATAATTGTTCCGTGCGGGGATCGAACCGTTGGCACGTAGCGTGACGTCAAAACTTCCAAGTTATACTCAGATAATGTGTGTACCAAGATTTTTCATACAAAGTTTGAATCTGCATTTCACAAGGGGTTGAATTTTGCAGAATGCCATCCTAGCGCATGCATACGATGATAAATAAAGAATGTACCCACCAAACAAGTTTGTAATCTTTATAAAGTTCCTGAGATCTCATGATGTGCGAGTGAGTGAGTTGTAGGTATGTTACTTTTATATGTATAGTGCCACAAACTTATCTGACCCGGTGACCAAAATTGGAACTAACGTCGCTACGGAACAAAAAAGACATCAAAGTGTCATTGTCGTACGGAGATGACATTGGTAAAAGCGACGGCAGCGACGCCACGACCGGGTCAGATAAGTTTGTGGCACTATATACCTATGCTATATATGAGCGAAGTTTTCGACGCTGCGTTCTCCCCCTTTTAAAACCATAAAGTTAATCACGCAGTAGGCTAATTCACGTAACTAAAAAAGCACAGTTGCCGCGTAATTGCAATAAAATTTTGATCAAAACAACACATTTGGTATTCTCTTAGCTACAGTGAGATACGTTCGCGTCAAATTCGAGTGTCACTGCAATATGATCAGCGCGTCATAAAATTACGTGTATTAACGTTAGCAATGAGACTAGTTAGCTAAGGTGATACCCGACTAAACTAGCTTTCAATTTAAAAAAACTGCATTGAAATCGTTCCATCTGTTTTGGAGCCACAGACAGATACACAGATCCGCAAATACACAGATATATATACAAACTTATAACGCCTCTCTTTCTGTCGGGGGTTAAAAACGACAATTATTATTATCAGAATCCCGCTGAAAACGGATTTACTCCATCAAGTTGGCTACGACGGCAATGGTATATGATTTCCCCATGAAGACCGATACTCAAGTACCTATAATTTAATTGGACCTCGTCTGGTCAAGCATAGTGAAACTTCCATATTATACTCAACCAGCTCCCGCCCGCGGCTTCGCCCACGTATGACTTTATAAATTATAGCCTATGTTACTCAGTGATAATATCGCATACTGCTAGTGATTTTTTTTGAATCAGTTCATTCGTTTTTGCCTTCATCCATTACAAACAAACAATCAAATCTTGTCTCTTTATTATATTATTAGTATAGATCTATAGATAGATAATAAGTGACATTCATTACTGCATTTAATTTAATTTTTTGAAGATAAAATGATGATATTTGACATTTTCCAAATGTAACAGCATTATGCTGAGATGGGGGCCATTTTTGGTCTCGGCCAGGTTGCTTGATTTAGTTTTTTTGTACTTTCATATTTGTTATTTCCTGTGCGAGTCCAAAATAAATCGATTTTCTATGTTTCTTTCTTTAAAGGTATAATTGTTTTCCTGGTATAATTATTCTCGAGAATAAGAAACTTTACTGAAATCGGCCCTTATTTATTTTTACTTTCTTTGGATAGTGTACGTAGTTCTATGATAAACTCCATTACCTATAATTACACTGTTTTATAAACTGTGTATTCAATCAATTTCGCGTTATGCATGTGTTACGTAGGGTTGCCAACGTTTTGAATAATAAATAAAGTATATTTAGGTGTGAGAAGCTAAATGAAGAGTATAAGATCGTTTGGAACAGTATTTTTTTTTTCAAAGATTTAAATTTATATTTATCAAAGCTCTTTGCACAGTTTAACAATTTTATATAATTTTTGAATTAGCTATACTACATTTTAAGTCAGAATTAAAATAAATAAGCAACTCATTCTTTCCTGGCTGATAATGATAAACAAAGTGTCAATGACAGTTGACACATTGATATTGACAGTTTCATTCACGAAAGCTTTCCTTTCTTACAATTTTTTTTCTCCAGTTGCTTCGTGCTTTCGGCGATAAATTGACTGACCAAAAATACATTTTTATACTGGTGATGAAACAAACAGTATTTTGCATACTTTATTTGTGATGAACAATAAATAGTATTAATGAGTGAAAAACAGTATAATATAGTGTTTTTAACAGTATGGTTGGCAACCCTTGTGTTATGTTTGCCGGAAATGTACGAACAAGTTTCCTTTCAATTCGGACGATTTTACCGCTTCAGCCAGATTATTAATCAATTGCAATCAATTTGATAGCTATGAAGTATATTTTTATATTAAGCACTCCACTAATTCCTTGTGCAATCACAATAATTAATATTTTACTTTATGCCTTTATGTTTGAGCTCGACGCAGCTTTTGATATCCAAATTGAAATAAAACCATGATAAAACTTATTAAAATTTATCGCATTTATTTCATTTCGACAACTCAATAAAAAAAAACAATGAAGAAAAAAGGTTGGTTCAGAATCAGAAAGGTCGTAACATGCAGTATTTTACCCGAATGCGGCGCAGCCCGAAAGGAGGGTAATGTTTTTGGTTAGAATGTATGTATGTCTGTGTCTGTGTTCCCCTTCCCTCCTGAACCGATTTATATAAATGAGGTGTCCTTAGATTCGTCTTAAAGGTCCGAATGACACTGGCTATAATTTTGAATAAAAACCATCATGGCTGGTTTTAACTGCAATGAGAAGATAGGTATAAAAAAAAATCGTGACTTGGTCATGTGGGATTTCTTAAGTGGTTCGAAGAATCAATTTCAAAAATATATTATATATGTCGTAGAATTGCCCGAAACTTTATCAACCGCCTCCATTTCTCACAATTTCACGGGCTCATTTCAGTGAAATTACAATTCCACTGGATCCACGCAGTGATATTGCAAGGCAGTAATATTTTGAGAATTTCACTGTATGTGCAAGGCTGTTAAATTGTGAGAAATGGAGGCTGTTAACAAAGTTTCGTGCAGTCACTATACACTATATCACTGGTTTGACAATATGTCAAAGTCAAAGTCAAAGATTTTTATTTCAACTGGGCCTTTGCAGGCACTTTCAAAACGTCGTGATTCTAGGCGCACGGTTCCAAGTGGGTTGGTCCTGGAGAAGATACCGGCAAGAAACTCCATCGATACTCTTTTCATAAATCAAGCTTACAACAACAACATGCCTGCGACATAATAATTATTATCTATGTCTTGTACACTAGAAAAACTTAAGATTAATAAAACGGAAAAACCGTTTCATTTTTAATTCAGGAACTAATAAGTAGGTAATAATATAGTACGACACAACTAAAAAGTAAAATCGATGTACCTAATCGAACAACCAATGGCAGTCGCTCGTTGAAATAATTGTGCGACTTATTGAAAGAAAAGAAGAAAGAAAGAAAGAAAAGAACATTTATTCGGCACAGACACATTGACAACATAAGAGAGAGGATAAAAAAAAAAAATATATAAAAAAAAAAAAAAAAAGTCATCAAAAGTTAACAATAATTTGGAAACATTTTTAAATAATATGTATATGCCGTCAAGCATGCCATGCTGAAAGGGTAGCCAGCTCAGCATTTGCTGGGCGCAGAGAGCCCAACGCTGATTTTCAGTTGGCACCCCTGCAGTGGCGCACGGACGAAGGCAAAGAAATGGAAACAAAAAAAAAACAAAAAAGGGGAAACAGAAAAACAAAATAAATATACATCATACAATAAAATATGTGTTCAAATATAAACATACTCACAAAAAATGATAAAATCTTAATAAAAAGAAAATAAACAAATAAATATAACGCGTGGCGGCGCGTACGTCCGGCTGTCAGTACTGTCTTTGTAACCATGCTGGTCGCTGGGATCACAATTGAAACGTTCACGTCTAGACCAGATGCATCAGCGTAAAGATCATGTTTTACTGCAGTAGGTACTAATAAACGTTTGTGGTCTTCAAGACGCGCGCAAGTTGGAACTGATCGACTTAACGAAGTTTGCGACTTCTTAGGTAGTTGTGTCGTATTAAACTGATATAAAAATAAATTAAAAAGATTGCGAAGTATTTTCACATCCTTACTTCACTTGGCAATATTAAAAATTCTTTAGATATACATAAATCATACAACTCGACAAAATCGAATCCGACGATGTATGCGCAGAAGCGAACGACAACGGTTGACGACGGATTAATACTAGTGCGAGTGCTTGTATTGAATACCGAGCAAGCGAAGGATTCAAAGGCACGAGACGCAAATAATTTTGCAGCCATGCGAAACACACAACTTTTCATCTCACTAAAGCGAGGAAAATGTTAGATGCCTAATTATATTTGAGTTGTTCTTCTTCACCACTCTACACGCAGTCCAAGGCGCCAACTCGGGGCAGAATGCTCTCGTGATTACAACAGACTTGGGGCCCAGGTCTGTGCTCTACACCATAGTTCGTCACGTTCGAATTTCGAATAAACTAGACTTTTGCGCTCAGATTTCGAAGAATAAAGACAGCCTTTCCGAGCTAGTGAGATGAAAAATATATTAGGTACGTCCACTCGTCGTCAAAACGGCTCCATATACATAGGTAGGTACACTATACGTCCCTTAGAATAGAATAGAATAGAATAGATCGTTATTTCGTGTAAACCAAATACAGGCACTTATGAAATGTCGAGAGTCTAGGTGCGCGGTTCCAAATAGTAGGCCCTATGGAGAAGAACCGGCAAGAAACTCCATGGACACTCCATTAAAATAATAGATTACAATATTGATTAGTACAATGTTGTGGTAAGAGCTGCGAGAACAAAATTTAATGTGAATAAAAAAATAAGAATAGGATAATAATGATTTGCCTCTGAATAAGAATGCCATGGCAGTTACAAGCTGACCAGGCCCGACAGATGGCACCCGTTAACGGCTTAATAACGGCATCAACAAAATATATGTTTACAACAGTACTTACACCTCTGCCTAACCCTTCATAGAATAAAGGCGTGATACCATGTTAAAAAACAAATTAATAAAAAATAAAAATAAACCCGACTGCAAAAAAACGAACTAAAAAGATGGAAACAAGATGAAAAGAAAACCGAGTTGCTTTATCAAAAATTATAATTATTTCTTAATTATATAACACATTACCCTCCTTTGCGTTGCGCAGTCGGGTAAAAAGACTTTGTCAGGTTTCATCTAAACTCCAGCCAACTCGTTGCAGTATTCTTCGAATAATTGGAAATTTAATATACCCTTGCAACACGGACTTATATTTAATAATACCTATACTAAAGTAACAGTTGATCAAACTTAGTGAAACCTTATCCAGGACCTAGTAATAAGACTTTTGAAAAGGTAACCCTGAAGCATTAGAAAGCCAGCACCATTATTCAGTTTTTCTCTGAAATAGTGGTTCATTTGAACAAATTTCAAAAGAAAATTCTATAAAATAATCTCAACTTATTGAAAAAGATATGTATTTTCTTCTAGATTAATATAATAATAATATATGTCGGATCAAATATCTTGATTTGGCTCGCGAGGTTCTCGACATGTGGGATGTGGATTCAGCGATCATTGTGCCGATAGTCGTTTCGGCCAATGGCTTAATTACCGAAAGTCTCGACCGACACCTTAGGAAGCTCTCGTTAGGCAGTTGGATCAAGGGCCTGATTCATAGAGCAGTACTTCTTGACACGGCACGCATCGTTAGGAGATTCCTTTCTCTGGAGCCCTGACCGCCGGTAGCTTGGACCCTATTCTAGATACCGGTGGGCTACTATTTTTTCATATTTTTAAATGTTTTTTAATATAGTTTTGTAAAAATATTTAAAAATGTAAATAATATGTATGAAAAATGAATAAAGGAATATATGTCGCAGGCATATTGTCAAACCAGTGATATTATAATTTCACGAAACTTTGTCAACTGCCTCCATTTTTCACAATTTCACGGACTCATTTCAGTGACATTGAAATTCCACTGGACCCACGCAGTGATATTGCAAAAAACTAATATTTTGACAATTTAACTGTATGTGCAAGGCAGTTAAATTGGGTCAACGATTGGAACCTAACTCATTGTCAGTTTACATCTGTTTACATTGAAAACCGACCAATCATTGACTGCCTCACAATTAGTGAAATTATAATATCACTGGTTTGACAATAACATGGTGACATTATATTTTTTTTTTATGTTTGGTTAGGTAGTCATAAATTTAGATGGGCGGTTAAGCAATAAATTACCGTAGCCAAAATACAGGAAATTCTTAGCGTTTCTTTTTTAAATAGATTTCAAATTTAAAGGAGGAGGTTCTCAATTTGATTGTATTGTTTTTTTAAGTTTGTTTGCCGATATCGTCACCAAGTGTGAAACGATTTAAATGATTATTTTTATATTTGAAAGAGAATTATCTCGAGCTTACATTTAAATTTGGTGAAGATCTGACCTTCGCAGATAGACACTGAAACTGTTCAATGGATAACAGCAAATCAATCGTGATTGCTGCAATCGCATGTTTATATATTGTTTATGCCACTCAAAATATATAGAAAAATAAACAATCAACTTTAAAAAAAATTAAAAACCAACTTCATGAATTTAAAATAATGTAAAATATTTTTTTATAAAAAACTTAACAGCTTCTGAAGTCGGGATCATTTTTCAATGCAAGTTTGACAGTGGCGCCGACTTCAGAAGTTGTTAAGTTTGTACCTTTTTAACCCCCGAAAAAAAGACAGGTGTTATAAGTTTGTAGTGTGTATCTATGTATATGTGTATCTGACTGTGGCATCGTAGCTGCAAAAGGATGGACCGATTTCAATGCAGTTTTTTTAATTGAAAGCTAATTTAATCGTGTATCATCTTAGCTTTGTTTCATAATAAATAAATAACTTATGAAACTTAGTCTTTTTTCTATTTGGAGTCGGGGGTTCCTGACGGTTAGGTTATTGTTTTATGGTGTACAAATAAATTTCCTAGGGTGGTAGACCAATTATTTTGCTGACTGTATATAAATTATACTAGTAAGTATACAAAGTGCTCGCCGGCCAACGATCCAATTATTACAGCCGTCTGACGTTGGGCTACCTCTTGTCCCCAAATGTATTCAAAGCTATTGATGCACCTTTATTGAACAAGAGGCTCTAAGGGCCTGCGCATACGATAGTCAAGACTGAATCTAGACAAACTACGACTAGCATACCTACTGTTTTAAGTTGACGGCAAAATGCTGGTAGTTTTAAAATATACTGATCGTTTTTTAGGTAGAATGCGATACGCTCTTACCAATATATATTTCATGGTTTTTTTTTTATAAAAAACATTTCCCCTCTCTAGGATTTCTCCTGTATCAAGGGTACAGTTTACAAACATACATGTCACATGCACACACAACCAGGTCCGAAACTACTATCTGTAGATCATACGAATATTTATTCCGTGCGGGGATCGAACCCGCGGCACGTAGTGCAGAAAGCTAATCGCTTAACCACTGCGCCAACCGTCTCAATTATTTACTAACAGTGTTAATACCGTGTCTTATTTACTATCAAACTACTCATGATATTTTCATGAATTTAATTGTATTAACAGTTGGTATATTTTATTATCTATGTACAGGGTGACTGATTTAACGATGGAAACATTGAAGGAGTGTATTGTACTCATCATTATGAACAACTTTTATGATGGGACAATCACAGAAATTAGCCGTTCAAAAGTTACAGCCCTTTTTCTAGTTGGAGTCGGGGGTATTTGACGGTTAGGTTATACACTGTATCAAATCGTATCTATGTAAGACTTAAATAGGTCGGAGGCCCTTCAGGCCTCACCGAAAGTCCAGTTAAACATGAGCAAAGTGTGAGAAACACATACAGAAAAGAAACTACATAAGTATTGATTTAGGATATCAAGAGAGTGCTGCTTTCGCACAGATCTATAGTGCGGCCTTTGACTTTGCTAAGACTTAACTTAAACTTTACTAAGCTTATTTATACACTTAGCTTAAAAGTGAAAGATTTGGAACACGCTGAAATTGTGCTGAGCATACGCTAAGACCGACGAAGTTAATAAAAAAAGCGTACAATTAGTCATTATAATATAATTAAAGTAATTCCAAAGTAAAGTCTGAGCAAAGTCTAAGTACGCTCTTTAGATCTCAGCCTTACAGTAAAGTAAAGACGTAAACGTCAAAATAATATTGAAACTATAAGAGAAAGGATAGATACTTAGGATACTTTTATAAATAAATTTAATATCTAGTAAAAAACATTTTTTAAACAAAACAAAACAAGCTTTTACACGAATCACGACGTTTTGAAAGGGCCTGCAAAGGCCCAGTTGAAATAAATACTTTGACTTTGTTTCTTACTATTCAAAGTCTTTCATTTGATACCCATATTAACAGGGTTGACAAAATATACACCAGTCTTGTGCTGGCGGCCATTTTGAAAATATTACAATATTAAGTATTGCATATTGCATTGTCACCAAAACATGCATGTGTATGCAAAATTTCAGCAACATCGGTTGGGTGGAAATGGTTCAAAATTCAGTTGCAAAATTTGACCTAAACAAACAAACATTGCAAGTTAAATAAAAGCTTGTAAAAAACACCATGAAAGGTAAGCTAGAAGGGAAATAAAAACCAAACTTACAGTACAAATACAAATCCGATTGGTACTTAATTATGGTTTGCGAAATATTATTTGCAACGATGAAACGGCTTATCTATTGTGTTTCTCTGTTGTTCCATTGTGCGTCAGTCTTTTGTTCTATTGTTAAGCCAATTGTTAACCGATAAGTAGAATCGGTGGAAAAAAAATCCTACGTATTCCTCAAATAGATTGATGACGTTATGAATTTTTATCGAGACTAAACAATGGACTTAATTTTTTTATTCTTGTCTTAACGGTAATATGCATGTACTTGCCCCTTAGACTTCGCCCCTTTGAGGGTTCCAGTCGTACCTTACGACGGGGCGAATGAAAATGTAATATTTTTTTATAATTTTAGCATACTACCTATACCCATTCGCCCCGTGTCTGCACCTAATATCATAACAAACTCGTAACTCTTATAATTATGTTTTTTCTTATTTATTGTACACAAACCTATGATTAGTCACACAATTAACTTTTACGGCACTTTATTAGCAATGCCCTTACTAAACTACATAAGTATAGTTAGTTAGAAACACTTTATAATGATACCAGAAGTCCACAAAATAATGTTTTCCAACGACATCGTCGGCAAAGATTAGCCGCAATGCGAGCAGATAATAAAACTTGTTACAGTCAAAAATCAACTTTAAACTATTTAAAATCCGATTAATGTTTAAATATATCTTTCTTAACATATCTTGTAATAAATAATTAGCTAAAATCACGCCAAAGAGTATGTGTATAGACTTATCTCTCACTAGTAGATAACCTTTGATTAGTGTTAAATGCTCTAGCTAGTAACTCTAGATAGGTACCTAACCACCCACCACCCAACACCACGCACCACCCACCACCCGCCACCCACCACCTAGGTAGGTTAACTGCAAAACCTTTGTTGTACCATTACTGTCTTGTAATTTGACGGATTGAATTTTTTATTTTATTTGTTTCACCAACATAAGTTTCTTTTATTATTTTTATTAGAATAGAATAGAATAGATCTTTATTTCATGTTAACCAGATACAGGCACTTATGAAATGTCGAGACTCTAGGTGCACGGTTCCAAATCCTATGGAGAAGAACCGGCAAGAAATTATTATTCTTTCTTGATTCAAATGATTACCCAACGCTGGTTTTCAACTGGAACCATACGCTCGAAACAAAAAACACAAAAAAGACAAATAAAGTAGATAACAGTAAAATAATTTAGTGTGCATATAAAGAAATTAAATTATATATTCTTGGATTAGTGACAGTTTTCATATTTATATAATAATTAATTCATTGTAGTGTGAATTTGCTTAGTAGTGGTAGGCAGGGTAGTGAAATAGAATATTATAACCACTTGTACGTTCACGTTCGCAGCAATTATACTCTCTACCGTCCAACTCAGAGTAACACGATACCGAAACGTCTCGCCGCCGCCGGCGCCGCCGGACGCTATCGTAATAAACAATAAACGAAGGCCTCTCGAAAACTATTATTATTTTGTCAAAATAAAAACTGCGATCGGAAAGCTGATTGATTAAGTCATATTCAAATTTAAATCTGGGGCCACGGCAGTGCCCCCGCCAAGACGAGCCAAGTGAAACGCAAGGGCACTACCTACCTTTCCTCGAAGCGCTTCGTCGTTTTTTTGAACACTTATAACTTGGGTTTAGATTATATCAGATAAACAAAATTCTCGGAGTATGTTGTCAATAGCGGACTTATTAAACATAAAGTTTTAATTGCATAGCTCTTATACTTTAGATTTTATTAATATCTAATAAACCCTGATTTCGTGACTGACTCACTAATGATCATCAAAATTCGAAAGCTGAAATTTGGTACCTATGTAAGCTATTATTAGTACACAAACAACAAAAAATTATAAAACTTGTAACTTTTATCCCCCAACCCCTTAAACTAGGGGATGGAAGTCTGTATGAGGCTTCCGTAATTTTGACGCTAGAGGTCTGAAAATTGATTGAGCTAGAGGTCGGAAAATTGATATAGGGACTCCTTGTTATTACAAATAATATAAAATAATAACGTAAAATTATCAGAAGCAACTTACAAAAAGAAATGAAATCCCACCAAAAACATTTTCATGTAAAATGTTGCCAAGGCTACAATATCCCCTCTCCGCTCGATTAAAGTCCGATTAAATTGCTAACATAATAGATTTCTCAGAATTGGAGCTTAAAGGGTTAATTTCAGTAGGTAGTCATGGGACTAAAGATTAACTAAGTTAACATGGAGCGCCCCTCCAAAATTCAAAATCTTGGAAGTATTTGTGAAAGTATTTACAAAGCGCCACCAAGACTCACAACGCATGTGTGAGTAGATACTGAGACGGCCTCTCACGGCTGGTCAAACAAAAATAAATCTAAGGATTTGTTGCTTGATAAGGATGTGACTACACACATTTAAACAGTAATTTAAAGGGGCGCACCATGTTATCGTAGTCTATATCGACCTATTAGTAGCCAAAGCTTCCTCTATCACCGGACCTTTCCCGCCGCTCGCCGTCAACCAATACCAAACCAATAATTTCCGCCACGGCTCCACACACTATACCAAATAAAGGCCCGAACATAGTGAGGACCGTAATCAGGGCAAAATTATCAACATTCCGGCGAACAGATGGGTCCTTGAATTTGCAGAGTACAGCTGGCAACTGCCATAGCATATTATTCTCAAATGAAGAACCCGCTTACGCTAAATATTAATGAATAAATCAGAGCGACAATGCGCGTAGCCGCGCGGCTACGAGCGTAGCCATGCGGTTACGAGCGTAGCAGTGCTTTGCTACGTGCCTCTAATTGTATTACTTTACTAAGTGCACTTATAAATTTATTGGACAGTTGATTAATAAAACCGGCCAAGTGCGAGTCGGACTCGCACACGAAGGGTTCCGTACCATTATCTATAAAAACGGCAAAAAAATCACGTTTGTTGTATGGGAGCCCCCTTAAATATTTATTTTATTATGTTTTTTAGTATTTGTTATTATAGCGGCAACAGAAATACATCATCTGTGAAAATTTTAACTGTCTTACTATCACGGTTCATGAGATACAGTCTGGTGACAGACGGACAGATGGACGGACAGTGGAGCCTTAGTAATAGGGTCCCATTTTACCCTTTGGGTACAGAACCCTAAAAAAGCAAGTTGCTGTCAAAACATAAATTATTACTTTATGCAACATATTAGTCATACTCATGCGAACACAAGGCGAACATTAGAATCTCTTCAAGAATTATAAAAGCACTACCCTTTAGTAATAGTTTTGAGCTGCCCGACTTGATAGCGAATGACAGCGGTAACCTGCCAAAATAATTGTCTGTGAAAGAAAGCTAAATGTTTGAATATTTTATAACTTTCATAATATTGATAAGATATTTACTATTATAGATATAGGTGGTCGCGGGACTTATCTCATTACCGTGACCCCGGAACGTAAAGGGCTATTGAAGAAACACCGTGGATTTTAGTCAGTACAAGTCTGACAGTCCCTCCCGCCCTGCCCGGGGTGGGAGGACTCATTTGACGACATTACCAAGCCAAAAAAAAAAAAAAAAAAATTATAGGTATAGGTACTACCTACTAATTGGGTCTATTGAAGATTTCTTTATTTATTATTATTTCTCAGAATAATCTACCTCCGGTATTGGAGATAATCCGTTATTATTATGATACACTTTTCTCGGAAGAGTTGAGTATTTTCACTTTGATCATCGGATAAATCACGTTCTAAAATCAAATAGAATAAATAATTTTAATGGATAATAAGGTTAATACTTTGAGTATCTAAAACGGTTAGTGGAATTTCTAATTTTATATGGTGTTTTAATGTGATTATTAATAGGATTATTCTTATTAATAAAAAAATATTTTTTTATTTATTATTATATAATTTATTACTAATTGGCGATTAATAAATACTACAGTAGTCTTAATTTAATTCTATTATAATCTAGGCAAATTCTTTAACCTATTTTGCATGCCATTCACGGCGAGTCATGCTGTACTTTATACAAGATGTAGCCATGTTTCATGCAGATAAATATTTATTTTTCTAAAAAATCGCTATCCGGGCCACACACATCACTTCACTAAACATCACTACCTGAGCTAGTCAGCCTGATTCCTTTTCCACGCCCTAAAATCAATCAGTTGCCAGAACTACAGATCAAATGCGCGCGTGTTGTCGACAGCTCCCAAATACTCTCAATGTATTGCAAAAAGAAATAGAAAAAAAAATGGCAGAATATAATTAATAAGTACCTATGTTCATTAAGTGTTGTGTAAGTCTTCATTGTGCTAATATTAAATACCGTTTTGTACCAATTCGGCCCAATTACCAAGCGATAGTACCTACTTATTTAGTGTATATCGTACGATTCTATTGAAAGTAGAAAAGTGTTTAATACCCACAAAAGTGTTCAATAATCCAACTTAGTGACTAGTTTGTGAGAAGTGTTGTTTGAGTAAAGTTTATCAAACGTCACATATACAGGAAGTGTTTTAATGATTGTTTTTTTAATTGAATGGTACCTAGCTGTCGAAAGAGTCTCGTTGTCACAACTCACTTGCCTGGGCAAGTGACAGACAAAGGCTCCTTTTGGCAGAGGCCTATGTTCATCACGGAACTCCAATAGGCTTATGAGGATGATAGCGGTAAGCAAAAGCAAGGTAATTTATTTTCTCATTAATTGTGCTCTGAAAGAAATCCGCTACGTGACATCAAAATATGATACGCCAAATAATACAGCACCGAAAGTTTGCATTATCTAATAATATAATTACGAAAGCACGAGGTACCGGATATTGTAACAACAAGAATATTTGATCATAAATCTCGGAACAACAAATGCACGTTACAACGAATCCGTACCAATCTTGCGTTTTGATCGATTCGAATTTGATGCGAATTGATCACTCAAATTACAAAGAAACATCATGAGCGCCGCCGCCGTGACTGTCCACTGGGGACCGCGAACCTCTGTCTATGCCGCGAACCGTGCCGCGCCTTCTTTTTAATTGTATTACTATCTGCTGTATGGGAAACTTTTTAAAACTGTAACTTCATTTTACATTTAAGTGAATGAATTGACGAGCGCCTGTTACTGTCCCGCGGTACGCGCGAGCCGATACTTTTTATGGAAATTTTCCCCAACGGTTGTCAGTCCGTCGAGCGATGTAGCCTGTCATTACCACTTGCTAAGCCTGAAAGCTATGTCGGCCAATTTGATTCTTCTACGGATTTCTTCGTTCCGGATTTTTTCACGTATAGAAACACCGAGCATGTCTCTTTCGTTGAGTGAGCAATCTGAGGGTCGAGCACGAATGTCTTGATGTAAGGTAACGTAAACGTAAGCAAATTTTGATTATAAAATACGATGAATCTGTCGCATTTTTGTTCAATTTTATGCAAAGTGAGTAAGTGTATATGTTGCATAAAATTGAACAATTTATGAAAATATAAAAATATTGCATGTATTTCCAAAACAATATTATAGATTAAACGTGTATTTTTGGTTCTAAATTTGGTTACGTTAACGTTACGATACGTCAAAACATTCGTGCTTCCACTGAAACTGAGGGATCACGTTCCACGGCCGTATGAAATCACTGTTTCTCCGTCTACGGAAATCACAAACAACATACACTGGGGTTTAAACTCTGAGCATGACACTGACATTTGCGCTTGTGAAAGCTGAAATCAGTATTGCCTGTGGGCATAGAAATAATAATTAGATACTCCCCGTCTACCTATGCCTGGGGGTCAATTTGCATTGGTTATGATAGCATCACTCCCAAAAATGACACGCGTCAAGTTGTTATTTGCATGAGTGTTTAAATTTGTGGAGTGCAAAAAATCTTTATAAAATGAGGTAGAAAGTGTTTGTTAAAGTATAAAAAAAGAAAAAAAAATCAACAATTCTTTTTTATTCACTAAGTTTGATTACAATGTTACAAATTTTGCCCAACGTTAGGTAAGTTACTTATCAACATTAAGTACATTACACAACAAATGTTAGGTACGTTATATAACAACGTTAAGTACGTTACATAACAAACGTTTAACTGCTTACCAACAAATAAACGTTGAGACAATGTAAGAAACTGTGTTTTTGGGAAAAAAAGAAGAATGATTTAAAACAAATCTTTTCATCAATATAATATTAACTATTAGTTAACAACTATCGTCCTTTAAATCAATATTATTATAATCATAAAAGTAGAAATCCCACAAAATATCGACGTTATGTAGCAGTATGCATACTGTTGCATTGAGTGTGGAGCGCTGGAGGCCCAATTCCTCCCTTAGTCCCCTTCCACTACTACTATAAAAAAGAAAAAATGTATATACTCAACAAAAATTGGAGTTATTTCTGTCTACGCAAATATTGGTAGCCAAATCCGGTCGCGAAAAATTGGAATTATTTTTTGCGTAGACTTTGTCAATCAAAAGTTATCAGTATCACAATAAAAAAAAAACTACAAAATGGCGGTTTCAAGGGAACCATGCAAACTGCGAACGTTCTTTTGGATCCTTTTTAACTCCTGACAAAAAAGAGGGGTGTTATAAGTTTGTAGTGTGTACGGATGGAGCGATTTTAATGCAGTTTTTTTAATCGAAAGCTAGTTTAATCGGGTATCATCTTAGCTATGTTTCATGGAAATCTGTTCAGCCGTTCAAAAGTTACAGCTCTTGGTCTATTTGGAGTCGGGGGTTTGTCATACTTACATCGTTTGGATAAAATAAGCTTTTCTTGATATAATAACATTTTGTTAGTTTAATTTGTTGGATAGATTTTAAGTAAAAGCTTGTTGTTAGGTACTTCATTTTATAAATGTGTTTTCGTACAGTTTTTAAAATCTATAACAGCAATACTTACGTAGATAGTATGAAATGGAAATGGCTTTTTTATCTCACTAGCTCGGAAAGACTTTCTTTATCATTCAAAATCTGCGCCCAAAAGTCTATTTTATTCGCTAGCGTGGAAAAGTTATTCGAAATTTTAACCTAACGAATGCTATGGCTATGGTGTACAGTAAAAAAACATGATGAAACGTTCAGAAACGTGATTCGTAAAGTCTTTATAAGTATTAGTGATCCATTGGTACACTTTATTTTTAACCGACTTCAAAAAAAAGGAGGAGGTTCTCAATTCAACGCGTATGCTTTTTTGTTTTTTTATTTTTTTTTATTAGATACCATTGAATTAACAATAACACTCGGTTTCAGTTTTATCGTTTTATCAAATAGACAATATAGTTTAGTTCCATAAATTATAAAAATACGACTAGAACAAATAAATTTAAAATAAAAATGTTGTTCTAAGAATTTTAACTTGGTGATGATAATTGATGATGTAAACCTAGAATGCATACTTAAAAAAAAAACAAAAAAAAATTCTATTTACATCATTTTGTTTTGTTTTGTGATAAACTTGAAGATAATTTACAAAATACGAGTGATCCCAGCAACGTTGAATGTATGAATTTAACACCTGCAGAGTTACTGAAGACGGTGCATAATGCCTAATTACCTATATTTGAATTGTTTGACCTATATAACATAAATTATTGTAAGACGACCGCAGATCAAATGAGCGCAAAAATACATATTACTAGTGACCCGTGCCCGGATTCGCACGGAAACAAGTTGTCTACTATCCTTACATAAATATGAAAGTATTATACATATATACACCTTCCGGAAGAAATGCTCTAAATTATGGTGAAAACCGCATCAAACTCCGTTGCGTAGTTTAGGAGGAGTTAGCGGATATACAGACAAACACATAGACAGACAGACATGGAAAGTGACTTTATTTTATACTATGTAAAGAAGATAATATAGCTACCGCTGAAAATCAGCGCTGGGTGTCTCACATACAGCATATGCTGAGGTGGTAACCTTTTCGGTACGGGCATGCTCGGCGGCATGTTTTCAATTTTTTTATTAGAATTAGTGTACCTATTTCTTTTTTGTTGTTTTGTCTATTGTGAATGTGGCGCCGTCATTATCCCGTACGGAATAAAATTATTTTTCTTTCTTTTCTTTCTTTCTTTCTTACCGTATGAGGTGGCTTGCTATAATATAAATAGCACAGTATAATATAATTATTATAGCTACGTCTGTGACGGGCTTATTTCAATTTCGCATTTACAATTATGACGGCAGATAATTATGATTGCTTTCAATTTGTATTCGTCAGTCGAGATTTTTTACATAATATACAATCGGCATGACACGGGACGGAACTGTTGGCGCAGTGGCTGAGCGATTCCTTATCTGCGCTACGTGTTGTGGGTTCAATCCCTGCATGGAACAAATGTTTGTATGGCCTATAGACAGCTGTACCGGGTTTGGGTGTTATGTGCATTGCGAGATGTAACCGTATGTTTGTAACCTAAAAAAAATGTCACAAGATTTTGTATTTGTATTGTGGGTAGCGTAGCTACGATACAGGACAAAATATTGTGACATTTTTTTCTTTTCTACTCATTTATAGGTACCTACTATGATTGTACACACGGCTACATATCAAGTTATACATTTCCAGTATAAGCTGCTGTATTGACTTTCCATACGCTGCCGCGCTGTGCGGTCAACTATACTGAAAATATGCTTGATATGCAGCCGTGCGTACATATTTCCAAACAACGTCACAAAACATTTACCTAATTAAAATCCGGGATCGCTTTGTAGTGGTGGCGCAATGACATACTAGAATCGCATATTGAATTCATTTATTTGCCACTAAATAAATGTATAATTACAAAATATCTGAGCATTTGACCTCAGTTTGTTCACCCATCCCCGGAAATTGCACCCCGGGAGCCCAGAATGCATTACATAAAGCTGTGCACCCATAGAACACACGAATCATTCTCGACGAATGGCGAACCATTTACCGTTTACACATTCAAAGCGCGGAATATTTCCACAAGAAAAGACTACGAGGCGGTATTCTTTCGCAAATATAATGGATACGAAGCTTAAGGGTGTGTCCACATCTGCAAATGTCTACAATTAATGTCCATATAAAATACATAGAGTTTGCCACGCATTCGTTACATGTGTACAGTGTACACTCCCTTACATTTATGTCCCGATGCAACCACACAACTGAGTAGTTGTTTTGGTAAGCCAGATTTAATTAATTATGTGGTTATTGCTACATGGTGGTGTAATTGTGTGGTGACTGGTTCTTGACACGGGCTGCTACCGCTCTGAGGCTTTAGCACCCAAGTGAACTTAATTAAATTTTTGTTTCTATTTCTTACCTTCGTGCGTATGTCACTGGAAAGGTCGAACTGCAAATCAGCGTTGATCTCCCCACGCCCAGCAAATGCTGAGCTGGCTACCCAAAGTCAAAGTCAAAGATTTTTATTTCAAATGAGCCTTTGCAGGCACTTTCAAAACGTCGTGATTCTAGGTACACGGTTCCCAGTGGGTTGGTCCTGGAGAAGATACCGGTAAGAAACTCCATGGATACTCTTATCATAAAACAAGCTTACAATATCTGGGTAATATGGTAATAATATTTCACCAATTAATAGAGATGGCAGTTTAGTTAATTAATGTTTAATAGTTTGGGGTATTTAGTTATTCATAATCAAGTAATATCATCGTCAACGGATGAATTACAAACATGGTAACATTGAGTAATGAATTTAATAAGTAATTGTTTAAGTATTTATATACTACGCGTGACCCGAGGGCTGGCCTATTCTTTGGTCAAAGAATAAGCATTGCCATTCAACGTGGCAATGCTGCCAGTCTTCTGGGCACGCTGCCAATTGACAGCGAAGAGGAGGAATACTTTGACGCCTAGGTACTCAGTTTTATATTTATTTTATTTTATTATTTATTTATTTAACAATAATTATTAGTGTACATATTTAAGTTTATATTTTATGGTAGTATAAAGTATTAAACAGGATATTTTTTATATAGTGCGTATAGTTTGCAGAGTGATTCAGTATCCGTTCCCAAATGCAACCGAAGTACTAAAATTCACACCAAAACAAAATAAAAAATTGATTTTGTATGGCTTGCGCTATTAAATTATGCGTGTCTTCCATACTAAGAAGAATTTTCGTTTCGTTTTAAAATGAGTCCGAATACTGCGGTTGTATTTAGGAACAGAAACTGAATCACTCTGCAAATTATGCACACTTACATAAAAAAATATCCTGTTTTTTAAGATGCTAAGATTGATAAAAAAAAATAAGAAGACTGGTCATCCTTTGTTTGTCAGGGAAGCCACGGGTGGATGTCCAACAGTTCACATTGGTGCTAATATAGGGTCGGAAAATTAAAGTCTCTTTTAGAAACTGCAATAAATTATACAAAAATACTTTTTCATCCATATGTTACGGCTTTATTACATAGAGCAAACATTTCCATTATTGATGGAACACAGTTTCATTCATATGGCTGCCTCGGCTGCTTTTGCTGTAGCGCATCCTGTCAATACAATTTTGCAAGATTTGTTGACGGTTTCGGGCTCTATCTGACGAATGGTTTACCCAATATTCAATATAAGGGCCTGAATTTGTTTGTGGATTGTAAACACAACATCGAAATTTCACCGTACCACACAAAAAAAAATTCACGATCTTTTTGCAGTTTGCGTACAGCAGGAGTAGTGGGTGCCTCATTGCAGCCAAAACTTTTTCTATAGGAGTGAATGGTCTGTCACTAACATAATTTTTTTCCTGCACTTCTTCTCCATTGAACTTTAACTATGTCAAATCTCATACCTACGTGCGCGCAATATGCTTAAAAAGGGGTACAAAGCTTTCAATTTTTTTTTATATTTTTTTTTAGCGTGGTAAAATCATCAAATGAGTCCTCCCACCCCGGGCAGGGCGGGAGGGATTGTCAGACTTGTACTGACTAAAATCCACGGTGTTCCTTCAATAGCCCTTTACGTTCCGGGGTCACGGTAATGAGATAAGTCCCGCGACCACAAAGCTTTCTCTTAGCATATAGCATATCAAAATATAGATAAATCATATAATTCAGAGAAACTTCCATATAGCTACAATTTTATTAGCAACATAATAGCTTACAAAACTCTTAGGGTCTCATTACAAAATATGCGTTAAACCTGAGTTTAGACCAGGTCTAACTAGACCAGGTGTCAAACCAAGACCTTGGTTTGACCAATCGATCTTATTACAAAACAGATCTAAACCAAATCTGAGGTAAAACTCGGGTTTTAGAAAATTGTTATTACAAAACAAAGTTTAACGAAAAAACTCAGTTTTATCTCAGGTCTAAGATAAACCAGGTCTCCCCCTGGTTTTGCCGTGGTTTAAGTGACATTATCACTTCTTTACTTTTGGTTTTCCATTTTATGTAAAAACAAAATTATATAATAGGTCCGCATTTGTGTTTTTTTTTATCTTGAAACTTATTTTGAGAACCGGTATCGTTCTACTACCAACTAGGTTTGTTGTAGAATTTATACCTAAGATTTTTTTTTACTTAAACGATTTTCTGCACTTCCTGTCACCTATCTACGTTTCGTTTTCTTGAATACAATAATGATGACGAAAAACCCTGTGATTATAATATTCTTTATAACACATTTGCTCGTAAAGGGTCTCTTATTTCACCAATTTCAATATCGTAATGTATCTCATTACGTAGATACTTGTGCGGTAATGTAATGTAAAACGCACGGTTTATCAAGATGCTCCGTCTAAAACGAATGGTACTTTTTTAAATCTTAGCAAAGAGATTTTATGTCAGAAACGTGGTCAACATTTTATGAATAACTTTGGGAGACAAAATATAAAAAATAAACGTTTAATTCTTTAATTTAATTAATTTTTACAATAAATTACAACCATTTATCTGTAACAAAAACAAAACAATATTAATTTACTTTATCAGTAATACTGGCTGTTTTTATGCCTTTGCCTTAAAAAAAGGGCTGATGCGCGCGCATCGCTAATTTGTGAAAAAGTAAAGATTTATTCGTTTAAGAAAGTCCGAGTTGTATTTATTTACTCGCAAATATGTTATAAAACGTCGTATGACATACGTGCGCTTTGAGAATTACAGCCTCTGCTTTCTTTTAGCAATATCGCCTCAGCTGTAATTTTCAACTTACCGCACTTATATCATAATGTACTATTATGGTACCGTAACACATATTGTAAGTTTGAATCGCCATACATAAAATAACGTCGGATTTAAACCAACGTCTTAGTTTGATACCTGGTCTAAACTCGGGTATAACACATCTTTTGTAATGAGACCGTTAGTATTATTAGGTACATCTAACCACGTCGTCGTCGTCTACTACGTCTGCTATATGACTTCCCCTCTTTGTTTGCTACTCTTTTTGTCTGGTGCGGATGTATATGTAGCTAGTGCTAGCACTGCTGGCTGGCGCGAACTGAGATGCTAACAAATTATATTGTTTTTCTTGGGGTTTGTCAGTATAATGTTCCCAATATACACATACCTACACGTATCATTCTAAGTTAAATAAGTATTTGTTTCTTCCTTTATACTTTTATACACTACACCCTTCTTCTTTTGTCTGCTACACACTACCTTCATTCGGATATTTAGTTCGAAATATTTATTAACAGGTAATAATTGTTTATTTACATAATATATTTAGCTTACATAGTTGATTTAGGCACATTCGAGCGTATGGCACCCGTGGGTTGCAGCTGAAAATCAGCGTCAGATGGTAGCACCTGGTGTTGCCATCTGACATTATGCTGAGCTGAGGCTCTTTTGGCATAAATGTACTTAATTTTATGTATTAAATGTTATGTGTTTTTATTTTAATTGTGCCAATAAACGCAATTTTCTTTCTTTCTTTCTTTCTTTCTTTCTAACCGACTCACATACCGAAAAATCGGACAATCCGGTTTGTTAGCAATTTCAATAAAAGCGCAAGTTGCAGGATTCGCTAAAAATCATCGAGCCATGTTGATGTCATTAGATGTCCCGTTTGAAGATGTTAATTAATAAACCGGTTTCTCTTTTAGCCGTTTTTGAAATCCCGTTTTTTCTTTATTTTCTTTCTGTGCCATCCAAGTCTGAAATTAGAGTCTACAGGAAACATGCAAAATGCACTCCATAAAACGAATCCGAGCGTGAAGCGAAGACAGCCCATATTTGCATATATCCGTGTTGACTTCCTTGTTTGCAATCAGCTCGAATTTATTCATTTCCTTTGGTGTAGCTTTATAAATATATCACATCGCTGTGTAGAGGTACCACTTAACAACAACCAAAAAAATCTGTCCATTATAAGAAAGCAATAATGAATGTGAAATCGTTTTGCCACCAAATGTGAAGTGTATTAAATTAAACAGAAAATCAACCAATTGGGATATTTTAACCCCCGATAAACAAGAGGGGTGTTTTATGCTTGTAGTCTATATCTTGATTTTTCTTTTTTATTTATTGCAATTAACAATATTTTTGTTTATATCTATTATATACTCGCCAAACTTTTAAGTTTGTAGGCGAGGCGCGCTCTTTTTAAAACGCTTTTATTAGCTTCACCTGTAACTAACTATGTAAAAAAATCTTGGAAGTTAAATTTGACCCACTTCCCGGTTTCCAATTGAGCTGAAATTTTGCATACACGTTTCGTTTGGATGACAAAAGCGTTTTCTTTAGGGTTTTTTTTAACTGTAATATTTATTATTTAATACTAAGTACTTACCCTACCTCACATTATCTAAACATGCTTTAAATCACAAATTAAACAAATCTACTAGATATACTGAGAATTTACTTCTCGATGACAGCAGACGTTGACCTAAGTTTATTTCAACTCATCCTGACAACGTCTCGTCGTCATCAAGAAGCAAATTCTCTAAAAAAAAAGAAAATAAATCTGTGTATCTGTGTGTATGTCTGTGTCAGCGTAGCTCCAAAACGGATGGACCGATTTCAATGTAGTTTTTTTAAAATGAAAGCTAAGTTAATTGGGAATCATCTTAGCTATTTTTCATAATAATCTGTATAGCCGTTCAAAAGTTACAGCTCTTTTTCTAGTTGGAGTCGGAGGTTTTTGACGGTTAGGTTTTTAACAATTTGATTTAGAATAGAATAGAATAGATCTTTATTTCATGTAAACCAGATACAGGCACTTATGAAATGTCGAGACTCTAGGTGCACATTTTAACATGATCCCTATAAATCGGCAAAAAGACCTAAGCTTCACAGAAACGCGCTTAGTTCTTCACCTGGATAGGTAGATTACGTATTTTTTTTTCCAAAATAAGGTAATTGATTTTCAAGAAGCGCTAAGTCTATGGGGCTTCCTGTTCAGCCCACTGTGCGCCCGCCACGCGGCACCCTTCACGACGCACCGTAAAGGAAACCCTATTTACTGCGAATAAATTAGTTACATTTGTATTCAGCGTCGTCGTAGTCTTATTTTTCACATTAAATTACATTATACACACTATCGAGAACTTTGTACCTACAAATTCTCTCAGGTGTACAGGTTTCCTCTCGATATTTACCTTCACCGTTAGCGCAAATATTAATCAAATTATAATCCGCATATGAATTTGAAAAGTCGTTACTGCGACTTGAGTTTGAACTCAGACCCTCCTGCATGGAAGGCAAGCGTTCAACCGCTAGGCTATCATTGCATTGCATAGAATAATCTTTATTTCATGTAAACCAGATACAAGCACTTATGAAATGTCGAGAATCTAGGTGCGCGGTTCCAAATAGTAGATCCTATGGAGAGAACCGGCAAGAAACTCCATGGAAACTCTTTTAAAATAACAGATTACAGTCTTGATCAGTACAATGTTGTGGTACGAGCTGCCAGATACTCCTTCAGCCCGCACTATTTAGGTACCTACCGAGAACCTAACCGTCAATAACCCCCGACTCCAACTAGAAAAAGAGCTGTAACTTTTGAACGGCTGAACAGATGAAACATGAAACATAGCTAAGATGATGCCAGATTAAACTAGCTTACAATTAAAAAAACCGCATTGAAATTGGTCCATCCGTTTTTGAGCTACGATGCCACAGACAGACACACAAATATACAGATACACAGACAAACAGATACACACCGCAAACTTATAACACCCCTCTTTTTTGTCGGGGGCTAATAACCTATGCCCTAGCAGTTACAAGCTGACCGTTCCCGCCGGACTGTCCCGTTCACAATCACTTCATACATACAGTAAAAATAAGTTCAAAAACTAAAATCTGACTACTGAAAAGGTATGAAACAAGAAAATATTAATAATACATAATATGATGTTCACAGGATAGCCGTGGTCGTATTGTAAGAACGATTAGATACACTGTATGGACCGTATATTTCACTATTTACCAGGAAATTTAAAAAAAAATCTTACTATTCGATATAACTGGTTATTTACCAGAAGCCCAATTCTCGTAATTAATTTATAATATGACTGAAAGTTGACCGAACTGAGATTATATTATGAATTGACAAAAAGTCATGTATTCTACTCCTCTTAAAGTTCAGTCCGATTCCAGTATGATTTGGATTCAATCTTCTTACAAACTCATTTCAATCTCATTTTTGACGTTTGTGTATAGACGAGAGTGTCAATTTTATTATCTGTGTCACTTCAAAATGTTAGCAGAATACCGATTTGCCTTTTATTCAACTTTCGATCTCATTACAATATAATGTCACGTTTGACGTTGTTTGTTGGGCCACTATTCTCATAACATAATTAAATATTTCTATAATGTCCTACTTTTAACTAATATGTATGTTACCCTATTAGAAAATTCTATTCTCCCTCTAAAAAAAGAAAGAAAGAAAGAAAATCTATATATTTGCACACAGGACACCGAAATCACAAATAGCTCTAAATATTCTCAGACCGACTTTATGGCACTATTCAGCGTTCCAGAGGTCAGTGTGTCGAAAGTTTGGCCAAACGTAAGCCTGGCAAAATATGTCACTCAAAGTGGCTTACTACGGCAATCATAGACATATATGACGGCAATCAGTATTTTGCGACTCGACGTTTCGATCGAAAAGCCATCTGAAAATACTGTCAGAGTTCGGGGTACAAGTCTACGCTCTGTCTATCCGTCCGTCTGTCACCGGGCTGTATCTCATGAACCGTGATAGTTAAACAGTTGAAATTTTAACAGATGATGTATTTCTGTTGCCGCTTTATAGCGGCAACAGAAATACATCAACACAGGCACTTATGAAATGTCGAGACTCCAGGTGGGCGGTTCCAAATAGCAGGTAGATCCTATAGAAAAGACCCGGCATGGAAACTCAGTCACTCAGTCTGGATCTAGTAGTCTGTAGTAGTAGTCTGGATCAGTACTACAATCTTGTGGTAAGAGCTGCGATGTGAATAAAAAATATGAACAGGATAATAATTATTTCCCTCTAAATAGGATTGCCTGGCATATTGACATGCTTAATAATAATATGTGTTCCTTTGTAAATTATTATGCAAGTTATGCAAGTTTATGTAAGTTAACTATTTATTTAAATAAATAAACAAAAAAAAGAAAAATTCTCAGACAAAACAGCCCATAGCCAATGTTGTTAGTAACAACTTTGCTTATATACGAAGTTAGTAATAAATATCCAAGCCTAAGTTTAACTTTCCGGCGTCCTCAAAGTCCCTCCCTCTCACTTACGTAAAACAAACAATCAACAAGTCGCGTTCCTTTACGAATCAACATCTTGAGACTCCGCCCTCCAAGACATCTTGGTTTGATATACATCTAAAAACGTATATCCATACATTAGAATTTTTTTCTTTACGTTTACTTACATTAGGAATTTTATTATTATAAATTGAAATAATACTACATAAATTAATTAATAATGTGTTTATTTAATCTTAAATTGACAATCCACTGTCAGAAAAACAAATCAGTAAAATAAAGTAACCAGGAAATGAAGTTATGATACTCTTCCCCGCTTAACAAAACTCACTACTTATAAGTATAAGTAGTGAGTTTTGTTAAGCGTTGTTTGATAAACAAAATTGCAAAATATATCCGACTACATCATACATCAGGAAATAAGAAATTACAGTTTATGGATTTGATTGGCATGTCTTTTCCACTGGTGACCTACCTATAGAAAAACAGGACATAGATGACAGCATATAAAAATAAAAATAATATAAATAAGTATTTTTTTTTCTTTCTTTCTTTCATAAACATAAATAAAAAACAAAAAAAACAAATACGAAAAAAATAGACAAGAAATTTTATTGCACTAACGAGCACACCCATATTGAAAGGGTTAACAGCTCAGCATTAGGTGAGTGTAGAACACCCTGCGCTGGTTTTCAGTTGGCACCCTGCATTGAGTCACGAACGAAGGTATATAAAATCTATCTTTTCCCGGACCAACCCACTTGGAACCGTGCACCTAGAATTATGACGTTTTGAAAGTGCCTGCAAAGGCCCAGTTGAAATAAAAAACTTTGACTTTGACTTAACTTTTTTAACTTTGAAATCATACATAAATAATAATAAGAATACTATTTAAATTCATTATGTATCCTTATCACACCACTTCGTACGAAGCGTTTAATTTTTTCAATATTTGAGAAGCAACCGTTTCACGTATGAAAGAAATTTATCTAATCTAAACTAATATTATAAAGAGAAAAAAAATGTTTTTTTGTAACTATGTTTGTTTGTAATGGATAAATTCAAAAATTACTGGACCGATTTTAAAAATTCTTTCACTAGCAGAATGCTGTATTATCACTGAGTAACATAGACTATAATTTATAAAGATATCACGCGGGTGAAGCCGATGGCGGAAGCTAGTTCTAAATAAAACCATAAAGTCACTTACTTGAGAACAATAATTAAACTTACCTATGCTAATGTTTAGTTCACTTTTTATCAACTTTTTAGTGTGTTGTACTCATCCAATGCATTCATTTTTTTGAAAGAGCCATCTGCATTATGTATTGAGCTAGATTTTTTTTTCAATGCATTAAATGGGTGTACATTTTTTATAAATGAGGGTATTATATTGTACAGTTGTACTCCTTAAAATGTTTTTTTTTGCCTTTAATAGTTCATACCTTAGGTAAACTAGGAAACTAGCTCGGTGAGTGCTATTTTGGGTTACATTTTTTAGTTTGGTACAATATAATTTAATCTGGATGCTTTTGTTCTCAACAGCCTTTTGGACTAAAATACAATTAAGTTATAGTGTTAACTGTATAAAAAAAATCGTTTTACCTTGCTTAATTTGCCAACTAAACTTAACTATAGATGTTTGATGTTCATTATTTGGTTTTTCGTTGTAAATCGTATTTATTGGTGTTAAATTTGGATAATAAAAGTGAAGAAAATACTTCGTACCCCTTTTTAAAATTTTTGCGCGCACGGAGGAGTGTTATATTTGAAATAGTTAAAGTTGTGAAGGACTGCAGAACGTTAAAATTATTGTCGAATTTCGACCACAGGGCGACCACTAGTTTAAATTATTTTGTTTTGTGTAGTTGTACATAGTTTAAATACATAAATAAGAGTTGATAACATAGGTATTGAAATTATGGTCCTCTATATAATTAATCCTCGTGCCGGGAACATGCAAAAGCATAAAGAGAGAGAAGCCTTTGATGCAATTTCCTATAGTTACGGAAATTCCAGTGAAAACGTAATTTGCGAAATATATTAAACTGAACGTAAAATGATCGTTGTATTTCAGTAAATTTCTGATTGGTCGCCCGGAGCGATCGTTATATCAGGTAAATAAATAGCAACCAATCAGAATGCAGCAGAGAATGCAAAATGGTAGCATCCTGTTATTCTCTTGTTACGTAACTAAAGGACCCTTTACGTTAGTGTACGGAACCATAAAGTTATTTTATTAATCATCACAGCGTTGGATTATGATTTTAAAAATTATTGTTCATTTCACGATATGGTTACTCTAAAATACTTTACCAGAAATCGCTAACTGACCAGCAAACAAACTCAAAAATAATTTTTACACCCAATTAATAGTTTATACTTATATAATAATTAATAATATAGATTATCTGCTTAAAATATTATCACTTAATGGCTATCCTGATTTTGTTGTTACCTATGTAAATGGTAATAAAAGTATTTAATAAAACTTTTTAATAATTTTAAAATTCCATTAGTAGGTAACTATTTTTACTAAGAAATTTTAAGTTGTCACCTTATTTTTTTCTAATAAATCTATCAATGAATTATTATATAATTTTTTATATTTAAATAAT
This sequence comes from Allophyes oxyacanthae, assembly GCA_932294325.1. Classification (NCBI taxonomy): domain Eukaryota; kingdom Metazoa; phylum Arthropoda; class Insecta; order Lepidoptera; family Noctuidae; genus Allophyes; species Allophyes oxyacanthae. The sequence continues at coordinate 1,824,142 of OW028609.1, forward strand.
ATTATGCAAGAAAGGACCCTTAGAGTATGACGCACAGCGGAGGCGGAAGGCGGGGTCTTGGCGGAATAGGCGGGAACAGAATTAAACTATAGCGAATGACATAAATGCAACGGCAATATCTTCCCGCTCCTCTAAATGGTGCCAATGAGCCTACCGGCTCAGCGGTGGTAGTTTCAGTAGCCTCCGCTACACCACCGAAGACTACCGGCAGTCTACCGTCGACCTCCGCCTGCCTTGGTCGGGCGCGCGACCGGCAAGCTCTCTCTGCCGCCCACGCAATCGGCGAATAGACTAACTTAAAAACTTTTAGTTCCATTTTGTTTAAAGTCAAAATGTGCTTTCTTTGCGTGTGTGTTCATTGTGTCAAATATTTTTGTTCAGACACAGTAAGGCTGTCATTTAAAACAACATAAAATTTAAAACGATTGGCATAAAATAGAGACTATAAAATAAAATACAAAATTTAAAATTGGCAAATAAAAGTTTTTCTCCCAATTGAAGAATTAATAATTTGCGATACCTACTTTAATATCAAATTCAACGACTTAAATACTACTAAAAAAATCTAGGATTGGCTTTTAAAATTGTTAAAAACATCTATAAAATGCCGAAATTTAAACGACGACGGTGGAAATAGCAGAGTTAATCAACAAAAAATCTCTTAAAGTTCTAACAATGCTTTACAGCAATGAAAACCATATAGATTTTAATTTTTCACGTTTCGGTGAGGTTAGTTTGAAAAAAATTAAAGATGCATTTCGAAGCTGCTTCAGTCTACGTAAGATCACTTGTTTTTTATATTCAGAGTTCGACCAATACTTATATACTAAATATAAATAGATTAATTGTTTAAATATTTTACTCGTTTCAGAGTATTATTTAAAGTAATGTTTATGACGAAATTACTTTAAATATAGCAAAAAATGTTTGAAAATGCTGTTTTTCGATAAGTGAAGTAACAAAGTCATGTCATGTCAAGCATTATCATACATTTGACCATTATTCACTTTTATTTCACATTATATTCACTTTTTAAATATATTTTTACTTCGTTGAATAAACGTGTTTTGATGTCAGTCACTAAGGATTTTGAAATTGAGAGCGATCTCAACATATAATAGTAAAGAAAAAAGTTTTGAAAGTTTATTACGATATATTTTTGAGATATTACCTTATAATTTAAACAAATCTATTAGAATAATATTTTTAATCCTAACACGAATGACATTTAAACACATTTATCCAATAGACCTAATAATTATACTGTTTATGTTTAGTTGCATCGTTTGTTGAACAGAGCGGTTTGACTGTGCGGCCAACGTAACGACAACTTATTTAGTAATTATGATAAATTCATTACAACATTATTGTCACAGCTATGTAAGCTATGCTGTGTTACAGCATTATAAAAATAAATCCAGCCCATTACTATCCCACTGCTGGGCACAGGCCTCTTCTCGGAATGAGAAGGGTACTTTAGTTCACCACGCAGGCCTAGTGCGGGTTGACGGACTACACACACCATCGAGAACTTTATGAGATCCTCTCAGATGCGCAGATTTCCTCACGATGTTTTCCTTCACCGTTAACGCAAGGGATATTCAAATGATCCTCACATAAATTCGAAAAGTCAGAGGTACAGGGCGGGTTCGTACTCAGACCGTCCTGCATAGAAGGTAACCGTTCAGCCGCTAGGCTATCACTATTATTTAAATGTCACATTATTAATATGTTAATAATAATGTAACACAGCATATCTATATTGCGATATTTAGTTGTATACCAATTCATAACGATAAAACTTTCCGTGTAGCGTTTGTTTGTTTCGAAACTTCTAAAGCCGCGGATGTCTGCGGTTATATGAAGTTTAATACGGTTGATTTTGCTCCTTATGCTGAAAGCAATAAGGATCAATGCCCGGTGCCTGCAGAACGTAAACAAAGCGTGAGGCGCACGCGGGACCACATTTTGATTTCTTATCTTATTTGGAACGTCATAATAATTAGAAAAATTAACTCCGAGTATGTACCTACTTATAGATTTTATAAAACTATAAAGTAGCTTGAATTAACCAAACCACAGAATTAACCAAACCACAGAATAGGCTTTACAGTAATTAAAAGTAGCATTCTTTGAGTAAGGCTACCTTTAGATACTCAAAGGCTGCCTTAATCTTTCATTCTTAAGATACATTCTTAATGTATCAAATCTAAAACAGAACAACAGGCCGCCTGACATACTAGCAAAGCTAAAACTCTTAACTAAAACCTTCATTAAGGTCAGTCATAAAAGTCTATGTTGGTAATGTTAATGATAACGGATTTTTGAAAAGGGAATCCTTTTACTTTTAAACTAATACGGTACCCTCTGTACTAGAGTCATATGTAGCGGGCGTGTCAGGAACATCTTTTAAAAACCTCGCAACAATACACACACACACACACTACATTACAATACAATAAACTTTATTGTACACCAGAAATACTAAAAAACATTATCATAAATATATACATGTACAATGGGCGGTCTTATCGCTAAAAGCGATGTCTTCCAGACAACCTTTGGATGGACATGACTTGGAATAAATAGAAAAAGGGCAGTACATTCTGATATTTAATGACCTTATTTTACCTATGTACCACAATATTGATTGATAAATAAATAAATACTCCTCAATCTAGGATAAGGCTAAATCTGCCAACTGGATTAAATTTTTTTGTAGATTACCCGATTTATTATGAACAAAATGTTCTCTTTCTTAGCCTGTCGATAGCAAATTTAATATGCTTGGCCCAGTATTGTCACACGGATTGGAGTATCAGTAGCGAATAATGGCTCCTTACGCGTGCAGGGGGTAGCATTAGGTGCAGGATAGGTGGGCATGGTCTGCGGAGAGACGCCGCACTCGCACTGGAGGTCTAATCCGACTGAAATTCTTGTGAAGAACATACATGATTGATACATGTTGAATAGAACTTATATCTTTATTTCAAGTAAACCAGAATCAGGCACAAAAAATGTCGAGACTCTTTTAAATCTCTCAGTATTTGACGAATCGACGAGTAAATAAAAACCGCCTCTTTCCAACACAAAATAAACCAAATCGGTTCATATTTGACGGAGGAAACGATATACTAACATGTATTAAAAAAATACATGCGTTTCAAATAGAAAACGTCGTACTTTTTTAAGGGCGGGTTGCACCAAGGGCTATGTTATTGCTACTGTTAAAGTTAACTTTAACAGTAACATTAACAATGACCATCGAGTTTAACTATCTACTGTATCACCGTCATGTAAAATATAAAAGTTAAAGTTAAAAGATTGAAAACTGACATGACGTTTTATATTAGATTATATTTGACGAGTCTGACAGTAGTTACAGATAGTTAACATTAACAATAACAATAACCAGGGAAGCGGGGGCAGTTAACGGTTACAGTTAAAATTATGACGTTAGCTAACAATTGTCAAATGGTGCAACTCATATTTTGCTTAACCGGTACTTTAACTGAAGTTTCAATGTTTGTTAAAGTTAAAGTAAGCTGGTGCAACCCACTCTAAATCGCCTTAAAAAAGTTTCACGTATGTTTTATATTGAGTTAACATCGACGAGCTAACTTTTTTTACGATTCCCGCACAGTCAATCCTGTAATACGCTGCATGCGCATTTGCAGACGAAAGATTTTTAATTTGCTTGCTTACTGGTCGTAGTATATCATTCAGTAACATTTTTATAATGTATACGGAATATTGAAAGAGTGTTGTTGTTGTTTACAAAAAAATTAACTTCGTATTTGTATCAAAGACTTCATAAATTTTCAGAGATATTGCTCCTTTCATACTCGATTCTAAATCAAATGGGTTCGTAGCTCAATGGATATCAACCGACTTGCGAGGTTAAGCTGCACTTGTGGCTTGCAGTCCTTGGATGGGTAAACGCTTTTTACACAAAGACCACTCCATGCCTTGAAATGTACGTTATGCAGTCCGTCCGACTATAAGTGAGTTTTGAAAGTGACTGCAAAGGCCCAGTTGAAATAAAAAACTTTGACTTTGACTTTTAGCCAGCAGCCTGGAAAGTATTATGCTAAGATTTATAAAGCGTACACTTTGCTCAGACTTTGCTCTGGAATTAGATACTTTATTTATTGACTTTTAGACTTTGTTTGTTGACTTCGTCGATCTTAGCGTATGCTTAGCACAATTTCTGCGTATAACTATAAAGTCCAAATCTAAGTATAAATAAGCTTAGCAAAGTTTAAGTAAAGTCTGAGCTTACTCAAAGTACGTAGACCTCAGCCTGACAACTAGTTACCTACACTTGATGGTATCGGTGTATTAGATTTCGCAAGTTAGATGGCAGTCGCTTCGCGTAAAATACTGATATTCAACCGCATCTGGTTATACTGGGAGCCGACCCCAACGTAGTTGTAAAAAAGTGAGTCGATTCTAAAACAATATTTGTTAGTATTTTTATAAAGAATTTAAAAAAAAAACAGACATCAAATAAAATTTGTTTATTATACATCGATTCAAATTATTTCTCATTTCCATCATCATTGTCATACAAAATTCATACACAGGTATCATGATCTTTTCCCATGGCGATAGAGTACGAACGCACATCGTAATAAATCTTCTACATAGTTTGACTTTCCTCAAGTAAAACGACGCTAGCAAAAGATTAATGTAAACATATAAATTTGAAAAAAAATCATAATATGCAACTACTGATTGAAATACATTATAATTAAGAATAACAATTATAATGATTCCTCTAATCCCATCTACATACATAGTCAGAGGCAAACCAGATAAACAAGCGCATAATACCGAAATATGATAAATTAAATTCTCATTTTATTAAATTTCACGTCCGCGTCATCAACACGAACTAGCAAAACGTCCTAATAATAAAAATGTCTATTTAGCAATACGTCTAATTAGCAAATTGTCGTTATAGCAAAACGTCCAACTATCGAAATGTCTATGTAGCAGAACGTCCAATGAGCAAATGGTATATTGCTGGAAAATATTAGGATTCGTTTTTAGCTGTCTTATCATTGTTTATTCTTTGACAATCCAGTAGTGCATCAGCCAAATTAATATGGTGCTGATTATAGCAATACATTGGTGCTGTTGTAATAAAATAACCCACATGGTGCTGTTAAAAAAAATGTATCAAAACTAAAATCTAGATAAATAATGTATTTAAGTATTACGTTTCTGAAATTAGCCACAACACGCTCCTACTTGTTATACTTTGGACTTACTGGTTTTTTTTGTAATTGGATAAAAATACTCTTCATTGTACACCTGTTTCGTTCCAGGAAATAGGTGTACCATCACCAACTTAACATTGAAACTACTAACAGCCAAGAGTAGATAATAAATCCATTTGGAAATAAGAAAAAAATTAACTATAATATACACCATCAAATAATGATAAATAATTAATTAAGTATCTACGTACGTACATATCTACTGATCTCCGGTCCCTAAAACTATATAGCCATATGGCACACAATTTTGTAAAAAAATGTTGTGTTGTATAACTATAAAGATTTGGGGACATTTACAACGTTGGGGCTGCCAAGAAGTCAAGACCCAAGAGTAACTTTTAGAAGATGAACAATACGGCTAATTCATATATAAAAACTGTTAAGTGTTAATTTCAAGACGAACTTGCAATCGTATCTACTGATCTCCGGTCCCTAAAACTATATAGTCATATGACGCTCAATTTTGAAAAAAAATAAAGCGTTGTATTTCTATAAAGATTTTGGGACAATTACAACGTTGTGCCTGTCAAGACCCAAAAGTGACTATTAGAAGATGAACAATACTGTTAATTCATATATAAAAACTGCTAAGTGTTAATTTCAAGACGAACTTACAATCGTATCTACTGATCTCCGGTCCCTAAAACTATATAGTCATATGACGCTCAATTTTGAAAAAAAATAAAGCGTCGTATTTCTATAAAGATTCGGGGATAATTACAACGTTGTGGCTGTCAAGAAGTCAAGACCCAGGAGTAACTTTTAGAAGATGAACAATACGGCTAATTCATATATAAAAACTGCTAAGTGTTAATTTCAAGACGAACTTGCAATCGTATCTACTGATCTCCGGTCCCTAAAACTATATAGTTATATGACGCACAATTTTGAAAAAAAATTAATGTCGTATAACTATAAAGATTTGGGGACATTTACAACGTTGGGGCTGCCAAGAAGTCAAGTCCCAAGAGTAACTTTTAGAAGATGAACAATACGGCTAATTCATATATAAAAACTGCTAAGTGTTAATTTCAAGACGAACTTGCAATCGTATTTACTGATCTCCGGTCCCTAAAACTATATAGTCATATGACGCTCAATTTTGAAAAAAAATAAAGCGTTGTATTTCTATAAAGATTCTGGGACAATTACAACGTTGTGCCTTTCAAGACCCAAAAGTGACTATTAGAAGATGAACAATACTGTTAATTCATATATAAAACTGCTAAGTGTTAATTTCAAGACGAACTTACAATCGTATCTACTGATCTCCGGTCCCTAAAACTATATAGTCATATGACGCTCAATTTTGAAAAAAAATAAAGCGTCGTATTTCTATAAAGATTCGGGGATAATTACAACGTTGTGGCTGTCAAGAAGTCAAGACCCAGGAGTAACTTTTAGAAGATGAACAATACGGCTAATTCATGTACACCGTCAATAAAGATCACTGTTCATTTCAAGACGTACCAATCTTTCGGCGTTCTTGACGCATACACAACAATATCAAATTGCGCGTGTTAGCCCTTCTAGAGCGAAACCGACACGGTCATTTGTTTGGGGATGCATGGAAGACGATTCTGTACGTATGAAGTATTGTGAGAAGAATGCATGAATGTGTTTCTTTTTTATTTATGTATTTGTGTAGAGTAATTAATTAAATCTAATCACTAATCAGATAGAAAAAGTTAAAGTTAAAATACTACAATAGTCAACCAGAATCTTCTTTTTTAAGTAAACAAACTACTTTTACATAACTTTGAAAAAGTTAAACTTCAACAAAAAATTGCCCAAATCTCCCTATAATGAAATCAAATGACTTTTAAGTAACTAGCATTGCAAGTGTTATATTAGTGAGTCACATTTCTCATAGGTACCTAACTCATATAATATAAAAAAACAATTGTGTTTCATTTGTTTTTTGTATTTATGAGTATAAAAGTAACATTTTTGGTAATCTCGAAAATCCCGGTCCCGGAAGATTTTCGGGACTGAAATAGGACCGGGATCTATTGCTCTACTCACGAATACCTGCTCTATATATTAAAAATTGATCACTGTATATTAATTAATTATCATCATACTACGTTCGTATATTCGAAGTTAGACAAAGATTGTCGAGGCAGTATATATAATATAAGTATAATCATAAGTACCCTATTGTTTCTTACTTTTTGTCCTTTTCTCATAATTACTTGTAAAAAGTAAGTGAGCCTAAAATCAACCACTTCAAGATGCCTGCACTTCTGAATTTTTCTGATCTCAGGGATCCTTGAATCACTTTTTCTTTGTAATTGATCAACGAAACTGTTTTAATTACTCTGTTTTCCTTGTAAAAGGTACAAATACATAGTTACAAAACAAAAAGGCCCAAAACTAAAGCCAGGCTTCCACTGTGAAAGGGGAGCGGAACGGACTCAAACTAGCTAAAATAGGTTTTACAACAGATATCTTTCACTAAGAAAAACCTTCGACCGCTTTTATATTTGTCTTCCATTGGGAAAGTGAAATGAAAGCGAGGAATTAGCGTATTAGCGTCAATAAGTAATTTTTGATTGCTAGTCGAACGGAGTCCGTACGGACACCGTTTGCTTAAGCGGAACGAGTTCGTTACTAACTATTTTTACTCGTTCAGTCCTCTTCGCTACTCTTTGTTGGTGGAAACACTTCTATGAAGTTTACCGCCGTACGGAGCCCGCTCCGTTGCCAGTGGAAGCTCGGCGTAATATTCGACACGTAAAATAAAAACCATGTTAAAGCTAAGGCAACGATTTTGTACGTAATTATAGTTAGCCACTAGATCCCTTTGTTATTATGAAATGATGTAAGTAATAGACCAACAACTGCCAAAGAATAAACAATAAATACAAACAAAATTAAAAATAAAGAATACTTTTTATAAACGAGTCCAATTCCGTACTTTACTTTCAACCTAAAAATCTACTGAATATGCCACATCAGTAAGAGTATTTTCGGTGATATTAGCACAGCGACACGATAGAATAACTTGGAAAATCAATTTTCTATCCGTCCACTTGTTTTCCATGTTATCCCTACATTTCACTGAAATCGAAGAATACAGCGTCGTCTCTGATAGACACATGAAGAATAAGACATCAACAACGAATTATAATACGAAGCTACAATTTTGCCATAAAAATATATAAAAAGTACATCTTTTATAAATGCCAAAAAAATTAGAACGTGATAAAGTTAAAAAAGTTAAAATAAAAATAGAATAATTACCGGGCAGTTTCCGAATGTTCGCATTTGGAGACTGCCCGGTTATTGTTCTTTAGTTACAGAAACAAGAATCACCACGCAAAAAAAAAAACCAAAATTTAAATCGAGATTAAAAATGTATCAGTATTCAGGTACCTATATAATAATTATCATAATATGTATTCGCTTTCACATCAATAAAATGTTAATCATTTGTAAAATACAAAATGCGCTGCCATTGTGTTCTAAATTGTTATCAATTTTGTGTAAGATCACCTCGCCACGCTATTTTGGTCTCATATTTTACTGTATTAATGTACGTAATCCAATCCCTTTTTCTCAGTTGCAAATTAATTTAATTTAGGCAGCACGGGTGGCGCTGTTGTTAAGCGCTTAGCTTACTGCGCTACGTGCACGTACATAGAATAATATCTAAAAATAGAGTAGGTGATAAAAACATAAAAATCGGTCCACTATTGGAGGAGGAAACGGGAATACAAAACCTCGATTTTGACGATTTTATTTAGGTCTGATCACTGTAGTTGAACCTACCGCTTATGCTCGGTGAACTGCATTTGCCAGCGATAGCAATACTTTTTTTAAATACCTATTCTTTAAATATTTCGGTGTCCGCCTTTCCTTCGGCGTCCACACAAGCGGGCCGATGCCGACGCCCGGGAAGCTATCGCGTAGAATGATATTGAGACTGTCGCGTAGCCTGCGTAGTAGTGAAGCGGACTTCTTCCGCCAGACGGCGTCGAAACCGTCGGTACGTCCTTTGGCAAACATCGCCAATGCGCCACAATAACGCGGCAGCTCGAGTAGCAGCCCAGAACGCGTTATTACATTAAATTCACATCTTAGCAATCGCGCTCGCAACTGTAATACTTATAAAAATGTTTAAAACTATTTTAGAAAATTATTGTGGGTATAAAGTCATATTACGAGTAGGTATGTTATAGGTACAGAATTTGTGAATTATTAGATACTAAAATATGCAACTGAGTTTCCTTCACGCATGTGTTAATGTTGTAATCTGAAATTAATGTTTAAGCAAATTGCTGGCCTTATTTTCCAACATGTAATTTAATTACTAATACCTGGTTTTCTTTCGCAGAACCTTCGCCGACGTGGCGTCGCCGCTGCCGGCGGCACAGTTTGCCAGATACAAGCGATTTATCGAGCCCATTCTCGACCAGCAGATCTCGACGACTATCGAGGTCGGAGGAGGCGAGAACCAGTTCGACCGGAAGTCGGGCTCACACTGATAAGGACATTCAAAAATCGAAGAGAGTTAACAGAAAGCAAATAACCTTTGACATAAAATCGGATCAAACTAATCCACATTATAGAACTTCGGATGCACCGACGCCAGAACAAGTCCAAGTGCTAAGAGAAACTGTCATTTGTGAAGTCCACCAAACGCAAAGTTCCCATAAACAAGCCACCAATGGGGTATTAAGGAATAAAACCAGGTCGTGTGAATCAGTAAGTCATCCGAGAGAAGACGCCGAGCCTTCTAGACGTGCCAATGTCAGACCTATCAACTATGAGTTGATCGCAGCTGGAACACCCGTTGTAGATCCAAATTATACGCCACAATACGAAGGAACTTTTAAAAAAGTACATATAAATCCAGGCCGATCAAACGTATATACATACTACGAGCCATACCGGCATGAAGTTACCCCTCCGCCGTCTCCAGCGCCGCCGGATATTGACAAATCCACACGTGTTCCCAAAGGTCATCTCTACACAAATGTAATACCACTTCCCGCTGAACCATCATTGCCACCAGCACCGCGATCTATTTTACGGAAACCGTCTATCGACCGTGTGCAATATACTACAGACAAAGAGACCGGGGATTCTCTTGAGAGACCCATTCTTAGAAAACTACCATATGTGGAACTACCACGTGTAGATCCAACGGACTCGCCGAGAAGGCGACGACAGAGCTACAGTGAGCCATCGTACGACTCACACGAACGTAACAGATTATCATATATAGACCAGCCTGTAAGCAGGTCATATTTAGAGCCGACTGAATACGAACGCTGTGTAAGGGGGGACTACCGGGCGTCGCAAATTGATCCTTTGCCCCTAGAGGATCGATTTGGCGATCGATCCTTACCCGCCCTCCGCCGCCACTCTAATCTGAGCGCTAGAAAGTTTCTAGACCTCTCGCCACACTTCGATGAGGACTTCACTATACCGATACATCAACTTCCGCAGGTAAATTAAATACTCTATTAATTTAATTAATAGTAATTTCATTATTTATTATTATTAATTCAAAAGGATCATACGATAACTATAACTTAACTTCGACTAAATAACTATTTTAAGTACCCTGATCAAAGCAGTTATAGACTAGCGATTGAACGCTCGCCTTCCATGTAGGAGGGACTGAGCTCAAACCCGGCCCACACACCTAATGCCTTTTCGGATTCATATGCGGATTAGAATTTGATTATTACTTGCGATAACGGCTAAGGAAACCATCGTGAGGAAACCTGCATAACTGAGAGGGCCTCATAAAGATTTTGATGGTGTGTGTAGAGCGCCAACTCGCACTAGGCCAGCGTGGTGAACTAAGGCATCCCTTCCCATTCTGAGAAGAGGCCCGTGCCCAGCAGTGGAACAGTAATGGGCTGGATTTATTATAGAAAGAAAGCAGGCAGTTAGGCAGAGGTATGCTACAATAAACACCTGCATTTATCTATTTATCCGGTTGTATGTACAGTATTTTAGAAGGAGGCCATTGCCATTCACTGCGCACAATCCTAAACTCTAGAATTTCCTAACAGAAAAACGCAACAACACTTTGGCCGCCTGATTACGTATGATAAATTTGACAGTTGCTATCGCAAATAAACGTCCCATTCTGTATCCTCTTATGAAAACGTCTATATGCGAGAAAGGGATGCATTGTTTGTTGGTCGCTGTGGCTGCCAGATTTTTCTTACGTAATCAAGGCGCCGAGTATCGAATAACCTCATGGTCAGCAGCCGTGCTTATCACTACTAGAATAATAAGGCAGTTTACTCCGTCAAAATTTTGAGTAGGTAAAACAAATATTCAATAAGGTCTAAATTCAAGCTTCTCCCGCAGGAATATTTCCTCCGCCCCGTTGAGGAGAGGTTTTTTGAACCCTATCCTCACCAGGTCCAAGTGGAGCCGCATGAGCGCCCTATTCTGAGCCCAACCTCGCGCTCCTGGCAGTCACGGTCACAGCGGACGCCGCGGTTACTTCCGTCTACTTACCGGCGCTCACGCACGAGAGAACGAGTGACCACTCAGAGCTTCTACGCTAATCACAACCGCGATTTCATGGATATGATGAATTCCCTCGATGAACATGACCGGAAAATTATCATCGAATTCTGTCACTTGCTGGAGAAATCCAAACAACTATTCAATGGATTAAGGTAATTTACACTATACTTAGTTGACTTATTTAATGACGAATGATAAGAAATTATTTTGTTGGTCCCATAGTAAAAGATGATCATATTGAAGAGTATAATAACCCTTTAACGGAAACGGGACTACAAAGTTTGTACAGTAACAGTATGACCGGAGCAAATAAAAGACGTCTGTTGGCATAATTATTGGAGCAGCTTGAAAAATATGAACAATAAAACTCTGTAATCGAAACTTGGTGTGTGAAAATGAAGCGATAAGTAGAAAAGCAGTACTGAGACGGCCTGGGACGGGTAGCGAGGGTGTAGACACTTGTTGCGCCGCTTAAACGGGCCCCGCGTCGAGCGAACAATACACTGACTTATCTACTTTACTTAGCTCAAACCCACGTCGACGCCTGTCGGAACTGATCAGCTTGTAACTACCATGGCAATCTCATTCAGAGTCAAATCATTACTATCCTAGTCTTTATTATTCTCGCAGCTCTTACCACAACATTGTACTGATCAAGATTGTAATATATTATTTTAAAAGAGTTTCCATGGAGTTTCTTGCCGGTTCTTCTCCATAGAATCTACTATTTGGAACTGTGCACCTAGAGTCTCGTCAATTCAAGCGCTTTTTCTGTTTGTGTCTACTTACACAATGCAACATAAGTGTCTGTGGTCACACAACAAAAGTGGACGGTACAAATTCCTTCACAAGATCGGTAAACTGTATAAATTAGCGTGTTATGTACATGAACATGTATATGACATTCTTAATTAAAGAAAGAAAGAAAGAAAATACATTTATTCGGAATAGACAAAAGAAAAAAAAAGGAATAAAAAATTTACAATGAAATCAATGTGCTCGAAAATCAATGGTAGAGTACATACATACTAACTATTCCACTAGCGTAATTTAAAAGGTTCTGAGCCACTGTCGGTACCGTTACGCTACGATAAATCGTGAATTAGAGGTTAATGCTTTGCAATAACGGCTTCGGGGATGCTTCGGGGATAGTCAACCTCATTGGTCATATTATTATTATTTATTATTGCGGTGAACTCACCCCAAACAATAATTATAAAAATGAAGTGCTTGGAGACAAACTACGGGTTCGGGGAATTTTAATAAAAATAGGACTTCATGATTGATGACTTTATTTGTATTCGCATTGAATTGCATTATTCTCGCAGCTCTTACCACAACATTGTACTGATAAAGATTGTCAAGATCTATTATTTATTTGAAAAGAGTTTCCATGGAGTTTCTTGCCGGTTCTTCTCCATAGGATCTACTATTTGGAACCGTGCACCTAGAGTCTCGACATTTCATAAGTGCCTGTATCTGGTTTACATGAAATAAAGATCTATTCTATTCTATTATATTATATTCTAGATCTATTCTATGAATTTTATTTTGTGGAAGACAGTTTTGACTTTTATTATGATGTTACGTGGTTCAATTTCGGTTGAATATTGCTTTCAATTTGATTGCTTCAATGGCATTGAGACATCTAAATAAATTTCAATGCGATTGTTTGATTGATTAAATTCTCCGAACGCTTTCAATTTCATATTTCAATGTGCAATGTTCAATGCTTTTCAATGGAATTGTTTCAATTAGGTTGATCCGTGTAATATTGCCATTAAGACTTCATAAATGACGTTCGCTTTTAGGGAGCTGCCCCACTATGGCCACAAACAGTGGCACGCATATTTCGGCCGCACATTCGATGTTTACACCAAGCTTTGGAAATTCCAACAGCAACATAGAGTCATACTCGACAGCAAGTACGGCCTGAAACGTTGGCAAATAGGCGAAATTGCTTCCAAGATCGGCCAACTTTATTACCACTTCTAGTAAGTATTTATAGTAACGTAGAAATAATGCAATGTTTAATAACAATTATACAGTATATTTTTTAACGTAGTGCGCATAATTTGTTGACTGAGTCTCTATTCCTAAATGCAACCGCAGTACGGAGTACTCTGTACTCCGTACGGACCCCGTTTAACTCGTAACGGTAAACTTCATAGAAGTGCTTCCACCAACAAAGAGTCTAGCGAAGAGTACTGAACGTAACAAACTCGGAGTGGTGTCCGTACGAACTCCGTTGGTCTAGCCATAAAAAACTACACAGTGACGCTAATACGGTAATTCCTCGCTTTCATTTCTCTTTTGCAGTGGAAGGTAAATCATAAAAGTGGTCGAAACTCTTTCTTAGTGGAAAGCAAAACTTATTTTAACTAGTAGAACACCGTTCATCTCAGCTATTACTGGCTCATTACCCTAACGCAGAAGAATCCTGGCTTTACAGTACTATCAACTTGACCAATTGTACCGCTCGTTATGTAAGGAATTTATAATATGGTAAATGTTTTTTTAGCCTACGGACGAGCGAGACTGCTTATCTTAACGAAGCCCACTCCTTCTACTCTGCTATTAGAGGTAGAAGCTACTACACACAAGCGAGCAGAGAAGATAAATGTGAGCTGATGGTCAAGAAGCTCCGCTACTACGCACGATACATAGTCGTCTGCTTGTTATTGAATAAAATAAAGCTAGTTATCGAATTACTAAAGGAACTCGATAAACAAATTATTGAATATGGAGCTACTTATAGCCCCGATGACCAACTTGAATGGACTGTTGTTGCTGATGAAGTACGAGCTTTTATAAAAGCTTTGTCAGTTGTATCTGTATTTCATCCTGACAGCTTTCCAGTGGTACTATCTCACCGGTAAGTTCACACAACACTGCAAAAAAGCCGTAATATATCACTACGATATTCTGCAAGGTACTTCTCCAGTCGGGTAGCTCCAATTTTGAGAGTAATATCGCGCTGTACACTACCTCTTATAAAAAAATACTTTGTTAAATGATACTACTAAACCTGCTGTTTCGCAATATCCAAGTAAAGTTTCTTAGAAGTTACAAACCAAATAAACTAGTTTGCGTTAAACAATCGTTATAGTAGTACTATAGCTATTCAAACTTAAATGAATGGCCGTAATCATATAATACCTATTCAGTTGTCGGGTTGAATGAATAAATATTAAAATCAATTCAACTGATCCTGAAAGAAATCGTAATTTGAACATAGATCTACATAACTATTCTGAAAGAACGTGTCGCATCTTGATTCGAATCTCACTCGTATCGTCGATTGATATTTAACGAACTGACATATGATACTACACGTGTACAATGCCACAAACTTATCCGACCCGGTGACCAAAATTGGAACTAACGTCGCCTCAGAACAAAAATTACTTCAAAATGTATTTTATGTATAGAGATGACATTGGTAAAAGCGAGGGCAGTGATGCCATTACTGGGTCAGATAATATTAGGTGGCACTGTAACTTAATAACAGAAGCTGTGAATATAACTAGAGTATTATTACTCGTATTATTATTTATTATTTTATTATTTATTATATTTTTTTATAATTTATATTATTTATATAATTTATTAATTTATTAATTTATATAATTTATATTATATTATTATATAATTTATTATTATTAATTAGAGTATTATTACTCACAGATCCCACAGTCAAACCGAATACACGGTTTTGTGGGACTATGCCAATTATGTGTCAATTTGTGAATTTTTCAATAAATAAATAAAATGTTCATAGCTCCGTTATTAAGTCGTCTTATGTCAGTCAATTCGTCAAATATCAATCGATAGTAAGAATAAGATTCGAATCGAGATGCGACACGTTCTTTCAGAATAGCTCCCCTATACAAGATTACGATGGAGATACATACAATCGATGTATTCTAAATCTGAGCCGCTTTTCAGTATGAATCCGCAAACGACGCCGCCTGTTGACCGAAATCATTTTATGACTCTTGCACTACAAGAACTGCTGGTCGTTGGCAGCAATCTATCACAGGTCAAGTTCTCAGAACTGACCATGGACATGTTTAGGATCATACAGACTCTGGAACGAGAGCCATCTGGTGACATCCAGCATATGTATGACGAGTCACCAAGACAGCGGTACCCGTCAACTCCGAGTGCAGCCAACAGCAAAGGTAATTAGAAACAATTCCTATCATATAATACATTTGGTACTGGCATATTGACAGCAAATTGATTTTTTTAATTGTCTTTTTTTTAGCTTCTTTATTTACTGTGTTGTCTGATGTCTAGGCCGAATAAATTATATTCCTTTGTTAGTTTCTTTTTCTAATATTTATTTTATTTTATTTCATATTACCAAAGATATTATAAGCTTATCTTTTTTTGGGTAGTATGTATATCTTTATTATTTTTTTTCTTCTTCACAAATTCTTTTTGTTCTATTTCACTCGTCCGTTTTACTTTTGTTTATGCTTAATCTAGACTACTTTTACAATTGTTTTCATAGATTTTTTTATTTTTTCTCTTTTATTTTTTACATTGCGTTTTTTAAATTTATTCACAGATATAACTCAATCTTTAAGAAAATTATGTGTGTTTATTAAAATAGGTATGACATTCTTGTTGCTGTGCGTATTTGAATTTGTTACTTGACAAGTAATTTTGAAGATAGAGGAGAAAGTAGGGTTTGCGCGGAAGGCAAACTGGTGAAAAATATACATGGTGTTACATTAGTATATGCGGATATTTCACGGGCCACGGGTATATACGCTCTAATAATATTAGTAGGCAATAATCCTGACACTTTTTGATTTTATTTTTTAATAGATAAATAATTTATTTTTCCACCATAATGTGAACGTATGTTTTCTCCACGGAAGAAGTGATACTATTGTTGACATTATTTTGTGGGTATAGGCGGGCAAAACGGAAACATTGTAATCTCAAAAGTTTTAGTACTGATAATACCTTCGTGCCATTGCTAAATTGACCATTCTATTTAAGTTGAGTTTTAGTGGTTTTGCGCCACTACAACAGACCAGTGGACACGAAATAATGAAATACACAATAAATTTATTTTTTAGTAGTTACAATTAAATTATTAAGTGGGCAACTTTGGCGCTGAATGCAAACTCCATTTTATGACAATACATCTATACACTCGCACAAAAATTAAATTATTACGCTCACTTTGCATGACATCAAACACATCGCGCACTTAATTCTTCAGCCTAGAACCACGCAACAATAAAAGTACCACTATTTTTATGCGTAATAATTACACCAAAAAATTATAATAAACACGAGGTTGACATTGATGTCATTATTTTTCATACTTTACTTTTTAATAAACAGTGGCCAGTTTTAAATTAAAAATTAGTAAAGAGATTTATATCTGTTTATTTTAATGAGTATTTTACGGGTGATTAGAATCAATAAGTTTTCCTTAATTTTTTTAAATATGTATTATTATAAAAACTTTTGTTAGTTATAGCTAAATGTTATTATTATGATGTGAATAAACGGTCCTAAAATTATCCGCATCAAATAATGTAACAGCCTGTACATATACCACAATATTCCGAACTTCCTGATCTTGACATATCAAGAGGTAGCAGTCGTGAAATCTGTATTCGAATGATGTTAAAATGAGACGAGGTGCGTACCCATGCCCTTTGAGCCCCGCGCGATTGCTCCGCGAAAACGCTGGCGTGAATCTTAACTGGATTTTATAATATTAGATATCTACATATGGATGGGAACCTCCACTTGTGGGATTAACAGGAATAGAGAGAGACTACTATAGACCGTCCACTGTAAGCGCAGCCCTCCCGATAGTTTGCGGGACATGGGGTGGCGGGTGTGCAAGGATATACACAGTATACAGGGTGACTGATTGAACAAGAGAAACATTGAAGGAGTGTATTCTACTCATCATTACAAAACCAGGACTGAAAACACGAAAAAAATCTTCTGTTCCGAACGAATAATTCAATAATGACTCAACTAAAATGTAAGAAACAGCAGATTTATTGCTCGCGATATCTTGGTTTTTCCCATAGTAAAAGTAGTTATTTATGATGAGTAACCCCTTAAAGGTGTCTGGACTTGGACCAGAAAGGTAGAATCTTGTACACTGTTAGATATCTATTGATAAATACAATACGATAATATACATTACTTTGTTGTCTTTATTAAAATGGAAAGTCATCGGGAACTGCGCTTACGGCCGTCAAGCTTATAACTTAGGTTTAAAAACATAATTGTAAGTTTTAATGTTATGATTTGTTTTATACAGGGTGACATGGTCGCTTTGCGATAAAACCCGTTAATTAAAGAGAAAATAAAACTTAACAGCTGAGCGTGTTGTTATTGGTAGTATAAATAACTGGCTGTACTTGCGACTCCGTTACTGTGGAAACAGAATGCAGCAATTTTTGTAAAAAAAGAAATACCACTTTGGAGTACCTCATAAGGCAATCTATTTCCTTGACAAACATCAAGATCTGTTCGGCCCTTTAGTCGTGAAAAGGTAACAAACAGACAGAGCAACAGAGACAGAATTACTTTCGCATTCAATTCGTCATAAGGATGAGTGAATAGAATACGGTTTATATCACGTTTGTCTCGTCTTGAATCCATATTAAATTCAAGTTTTATTAAATTTGAATACGTTACAATCCTGCACATGAATGTAAATCAAGGAAACTTGTTTATTATGAGTTAACAGCAGAACAGCGCAACGTTGGATTAATTAAGGCTTAGTGGAGATGGAGACGAGACGGGTAACAAAGCCAAAAAAGTATCATCTCGTGCGTTAAGGCATGTTCATATTATGGTCACAGTTTGCGGCTCATTGTAAGCCATTAGCGTCCTTTAATATTTAGAATAGAGCATTCACACTACGCGTACAATACCTACGCAGTTTGCGACAAAACGCTCGAAAAATTGAGTCTTATTTTCGTGAGATAAATAAGGTTCAATTTTCATTCACTCAATCCAGCGCCACATTGGTGAATTTAGTATATTTTTAGAAAAAATATCTATATTAAGTTACTGAAATCGATTCAATAGTCAATTATGAGCAAAAGTTAATTCAAGTTTTGCGTTTATTGA
This sequence comes from Allophyes oxyacanthae, assembly GCA_932294325.1. NCBI lineage: Eukaryota > Metazoa > Arthropoda > Insecta > Lepidoptera > Noctuidae > Allophyes > Allophyes oxyacanthae. Next base: position 1,843,056 of record OW028609.1, read on the forward strand.
ATTAAACCGCATATAAAAGTAACATTTTGTGAACGTATAATTATAATAAATGAAGGCTGTGCCGGTTATTTGCGTAATCCATGCTTGCACATTATCACAACCAGTCGTATTTTAGTAGTTTAGCTATTTTGCGACACAGCTCTTGCGATTAGGAATAGAAGTTTGTCGAATTCGTTCAGTGAAATTAATACAAACAGATAGATCGACTGAAATGAATTAGGTACGTAAGGGAAAAAACTATTTACTATTTCTGTTATCGTAAATATTTTTGCAAAGTTGTAGGCAACACTTCGCTGTGCGCTACATTTTTTTTACATTATTATTTATACATAGTAAACAAGCAACAACTTTGCGATAAACGATTTAAAAGTTGTAATAATGAAATTTCTTTAATAAAAATACGAATCTTGCTACAAGGACAGGATAATTTAAACTGTGTTTAAAAATTACAAGTTTTTTTTGTAAGGGAGTAAATGTGAAAGTTTCTGACGATGTTTATAGCAGGAACGGATGTGCATGATATTTCACACACACATAGGAGCACATAGGATACTTGGCATCCACATAGGAGCACATAGGATACTTGGCATCCGGATACATGAACTAGTTTCCCTAGAACGCCAGTGAAACTGCGAACAACAAGCTAGTTCAATTATACAATTATATACTCTCGCTCAATGCACTCAGCGGCCCAGTTTACAACTAATCAACAAATCCTGTCGCCGTTCACTTGTGTAATAACTTGGACGCTTGGACATAAAACTATTTAGTTGATATTTAGTGAAAAACCAAACTTTACGATCGCGATAAGACCGCCCACTGTGTAATCTTAAAATGTTGACAACAACAACATTTATTAAGTTTATTTCTATTCTATTCTATTCTTTACAACTGCAGTAATAATGTGCAAGCTTTTAACAAAATCCATTGTTAGTAAACCGATTTCCCACAATATCGAGGTTATTATCATTGTTTTAGGATATAACTTAGAATGCGCTCCCAACCGAGCCGAGAATCCGCATAAGTACTTGCTGTACAAGCCTTCTCCGAGCCAGATCTTTGTGTACCTGGCTAGTGCGTGCAGCGACCTGCCTCCTAATGGAGCACTCCTGCTGTACTTGTCCGCCGACGGCCTGCTCGTCCCACCATCCAAACACCAATCAGAAGACGGTAAGTTGAATGTTCACAGCCACACATCCAGACTTATAAAGGTAGCTTCAAAAAAGACTAAAAGCCCAGCAGTCTTTGAGGTACTAGATACTTAAAGCCAGCAGTGGAAGACATGTTTATACAGGATATTTCTTATGTAGTGCGCATAATTTGTGGAGTGATTTAGTCTCTGTTCCTAAATGCAACCGCAATATTGGGATATACTATAAAACAAAACGAAAATTCTACTTAGTATGGGTGACACGCATAATTTACAAGCGCAAACTGTACAAAATCAAATTTTTATTTTGTTTTGGAGCGAATTTTATTACTGTAGTTGCATTTGGGAACGGACACTGAATCACTCTATATCTCGCAACTTCACTCCAGACATGTTTTTGTATTCGTTTCGAAACCAGGTATATGCCGTAACAACTGTCCATATGTCTATTGAAAAAGCAGTGTTAATTAAAGAACGCGTTCGCTCGTCCATACACCATTCATGTCTCCAAATACGTCCGGGGACAAGACAAATCACGACACTGTCTCTAGCCTTTCTCGGCAAAAACATTCAGTGAAGGATACGAGAGACATATCTCCAGACCCAGTTCTTGTCTCGAGAGACATCAAGAGACTTGGTATAAAATTATGAAGACCGTGTCTTAAAACAAATTTCCTCTAGTGCGTATTCAATGTTCTTTGCCAACATTTTCCATTTTTTTTTTGATAGCGGACCGTAAGTTTTCTGTTTACCTGATGATACTGCGAATCTCCACCGCCCATGAGCATCCATCCATCCATAATCGAATAATTGCCGAGCTATGACTGGATTGTACTATTATGTTCCGATAATATCACGGTTTGTCCCTACTCTTCGCCACAAACACACCTAGAATTACGTCCCATTCAAGCTCGTAACATATAGGTCTTCTACCACTAGATTATACTTAGCACGTACTAGAAAACTTTATTTTTATTTTTCAAGTTTTATCTTGCCGTCAGTCGATAGACTTTGAGCAGATGAGTTGCAACTGATGTGGTTTCAGAGTAAAATCCCTTCTGGGAAGGTCTCTATAATTAGTATTATGTGCAGCTGTCCGTTACCAGAATGAGACGCCTTTTCAGTCTACGTTTAGATTCTGGAATAGTCAATTGAACTGCCAATTGGTTCGGGTGATTCGCAAGTCTTGCCTTGTATTTAGTGCAGGATGATCTTATTTCCTCCTTAATTGTCCTGATTTTTAGGTGATAATGTACTTCCGAGGTTCTTATAAACCACGGTGAGTTGGATATCTGTTTAAGGATACTAGAAAACTGAAGAAAAACATCTCTTGTTTACAGCTGGAGGGTACGAATCTGGAGGTCTAATTACATCATCGAAATCTGAAGTAGCGTATAAAGAAACGACCAAAGACGGCAAATCCGTCCCACCTAAACACAAAGACCTCCAGGTGCTGCACCCGGGAGACTTGTACCCGTTCACCAGGCGTCCGATGTTCTTGATTGTGGACGCGGACAATTCCTACATATTCCAAAACATGCCGCGGTACTTCGGACAGCCGCTGGTTATCCTCATGTCACCGGTGGAGGAGCCAGCCTCACTGCACGGTAAGTGGGTGCCAGTTGATATGATGTCTTGACTTATCGGCATGTACCTACTGAGATTTGAAATTCAAATTCTTTTTGTACCAGTCGTTTGAGACAGAGCAAATCAACAAATCGCATCGAAACACATACATAATTATATTTTAAGCTCATATAACGCAACAATAAAAGAAGAAAGAGAGAAAACACATTTATTCAGCACAGACAGTGACAACACACGAGAGAAATAAAATAAAAATTAACTTAACCTTTAAACAGTAAAAAAAAAACAGACACTGAGAACAAAATTTTAAAAAAAGTAAAATAGTCATCCTATTGTATATTGTTGTCCAGCATGCCCATGCCGAAAGGGTAGCCAGCTCAGCATTTCATAAAACATTATCACACAACTGATCTTCAATGAAATGAGAGCAATCCGCGTTTGGCACTCGATCGTCCACCGCCTTTCGAATATTTCATATATCGCAAACACAAATAGAATAGAACACATTGACATGTTACTTTTATGATATTGTACACTAAATTTTTGACGACACGGTTGGCGCAGTGGCTAAGCGATTAGCTTTCTGCGCTACGGGCCGCGGGCTCGATCCCCGCTTGGAACAAATATTTGTATGATATACAGATATTTGTTCCGGGTCTGGGTGTGTGTGCAATTATGCATGTGAGATGTATGTTTTTAAACTGTACCCTCGATACAGGAGAAATCCTAGTGAGGGGCAAAGTATTTTTTTTTTAAATGGGTAACCATTTAAAAAAAAATACTTTGCAGTGGTTGTAAAACCACTTGTTATTTTTATTACTATCTGGATTTGTACTTATCATTCTGTGGCAAGCAATAAATAATTATTCTATTTATATAAAGATATGTAAATTTCACAATTTCACGTTCAAAGGTTTCAAAATTACAAAATAAATTAATGTTCCCTTGACAGACACAAAGTGCATCAGAAATGAAAGTCGTAGTTATTGAAGGCAGGTCTGCGGTTCTAAGATCCTTGCGTATCTGACTTCCGTATAGATAAATTACTTTTCCATTTCGTTTGACAAAACAAGACATGTATGCCGCGGACATGTTTGATTTTTCTTTGAAACTACATACCTTGTTTTCGAAAGTTAATCTTGTCTTTGATTTTAAAAAGTTCAGCTTGTCTTTTATTATATTTGCTTTTATTTAACTTGCAATATTTGTATGTTCGGGTCAAATCTTGCAACTGAATTTTAATGCAGTTATCCTAAACCGATTGAAATGAAATTTTGCATACATGTTTAGTTTGGGTAACAATATAATGGCCAAATGACTTCATTCTAAATCCAATATGGCGGACTGCCTAAGATGGCGGACTAGTTATGATTTGGGCACTCCCATGATATAGGTATCAAATGAAAGGGTTTGCTGAAAAGAATACGAAAAATAAAAAATAAATTTATCGTAAAAAAATATTTAAATACAACAAACTTTTATTTAAATGCTCTAAAAAAAAACTTTAAATTTAATCAGACTCATCAATTTATTACATTACACAATTTATAAGATATAAAAGCTTGCAACTTCAACAACAATCAACTTGGTCCTACAACTTATGAAAATAAAATATCTTTACCTTTTCCTTAGTCCTCTTTTTTTCCCCTCGGCCAATCATTATTCTTCTTTAATTATGCAATTTCATGAATGTGTCCATTAAAAGGCATAAGGAGCAAGGTGCATGACAAGTAAACAAAATATTTCTTGAGCATTTAAGGACTACCTACTAGGTGTTATTTTAAAATGCAAAATATTTTAAAGCTCTCTATGAATGGTATAGAAATCATTTGAAATAACAAAGTAAAGCTTCAGTAGATTATAAAACAAAGTAGTGGCGCGGCGACGACGCGATGCATGTGTGTCAGAGTAGCCGAGCCCGCCATGACCTTAGTGCCATTCATAATCATAGAGGAATAAAGGTTTTATGCAAATGGAAACATTAATTATTTTAATTAATTTTGAAAACCTATAATATTTTTGATATAATTTTAATTTTTTGCTTAAATCATTGTAACCTGTATAGATTTACGTCCTAAAATATTGCATTATTAAAATAAGACCTTATATAATTATGCTACAGATATATTTTTTAAAGTAAAAATACAATAAGATATTATTGTGGATTGTCAAGATTAATATTAAAGATCAAAGTGGTGCACCTTGCCATGCGGGCTTAAGTTGTTTGAGCAACACAAGTCTGACAAATCCACATCACATTTACAGCAAGTGTAACAGACAAGCGACAGAATGGCAGCTTATTTACGCTGTTCCTGCATTGCCCACTGTCGGCCTTGTGCTACTGCTGCGACATACCCAACATGTCCCTGGGGAACTGGGAGAGAGCACAGTCTTACATCGACAATTACTTGGCGGAGGCATCGCAAATGTTCACTCGGAACCGCACAGGTGAGTTCATGCATTATTTTTGAATCTTATGATTTTTTTTTGAAACTCAGGGGAGCTATTCTGTAAGAACAACTGGCATCTCGAATCTCGCTCTATACTGTAGGTTGGTTGATATTTGGCGAATTGACATCTAAACTATCTAAGCTTATAAGCTATTAATATAAAGAGAAAAGATTGGATTTTTTGTATGTTTGTTTATTTGTTTGTAATGGATAAACTCAAAAGCTACGAGACCAAAATATTTAAAAATTCTTACACCAGCTGAATGCTACATTATCTGTGAGTAACATAGGCCATAATTTATAAAGATATCACGCGGGCGAAGCTGCTGGTGGACGCTGGTACGATAATAAACTTGTAAACTCAACAGGAGCTGTGAACATGACTGGAGCATGTTTCCAGCTCCATTATTAAGTTATCGTATGTCAAATATCGTATATCAAGTTAATACAGGATTTTTTTTTATGTAGTGCGCAAAATTTTCAGAGTGTTTCGGTTTCCGTTCCGAAATGCAACCGCAGAACTAAAATACACACCAAAACAACATAAAAATAGTTATTTGTTATACAAGAGTGCAAAGTTGCTTTTTAACCGCGTGTTCAATTTTGATGACCGAGCAAGCGAAGGATTCTAAAATTGAATCACGAGCGCAGCGAGTGATTCAAAATTAGAATCCTGAGCGTTAGCGAGGGAATCAAAAGAGCACGAGGTGAAAAATCTTTGCACTCGAGTGCAACACGTAACTTTTCATTCCACCTCAGCGAGGAAATGACTAAATGCAAAAAAAAAACGTTTAATTCACAAACTTAGTGCACACGATGTTCTAAATTCAATTTACTTTATCCTCTAGAGAATAAAAACGGCTTTTCCACTCAGATATTGAAGATTAAAAATACTTTTTCCGAGATGGTGGGATGAAAATTTACTTTATCCTCTAGAGAATAAAAACGGCTTTTCCACTCAGATATTGAAGATTAAAAATACTCTTTCCGAGATGGTGGGATGAAAAATATTTTTTTATGGCTTGCGCTAATAAATAATGCATGTCTTCCATACTAAGTCGACTTTTCGTTTTGTTTTAAAGTGTATCCTAAATACTGCGATTGCATTTCGGAACAGAGACTGAATCACTCTACAAATTATGCGCACTACATAAAAAATATCTTGTTTATTAGCAAGCCTCTTGCACTGGATGTCGTAAAAGGTGAATAATAAGCAGACACCTTCAGTCTATTATAATTGATCCTAGTTCGTCAAATTGGTCGCAGTTTCTAGAATGGGACACCCCGAGCAGGTCGTTGAGAACTATCAACAGTTTTGTAAAGCGACCGGCATTTTGTAAAAAGCCGAATTATATAAATTGCCTGCCACATATTCATTATACGATCATCCATTTGAGGCATTATTACAATATAAGATAGCAATCATTTATTTAGATCTAATAAGGGCTCCACATCCAACAATGGATGTTAACATAGTTATGATAATTTAGGTATTTTTTTTATTTAATTAAAAATCTTATTTGCTATAATAACACGAAGAAACTAAATTGTAAAACCTGTGATTCCAGACATGATGTTCATGGCATTTATGGGTGATGACTTCTTCCGGCTTCTGATCCTGCGCTACATATTCTGTGAGACGGTACTGCGCATGCACCGCGCATTCCGATCGCGCAACCATCTCACGCGCTCCTCGCCAACCCTCCCCGACGACCTGTTTGAACATCCGGTACTCACGCGCATCGTAATGGACTTAGCTTCCCACTTGCAGGTAATTAGTTAACTTATAGGCGAAATTATTATACTTGTTACTAATTAAATTTTAATATTAGAGTCAACAGATTCCTTGGCGAATAACGCTGTGCGGCAGATTTGTGCGAAATGTATATACTCGTACCTATGCACATATTTTTTTTATATTCATGTGGCACTAATACTTATATAGGGTTATTTGTAATTCCCCAGCTATGCTTTCAGGGGTGAGAGTACTCATCAATCTGAACAATTATGGGACCAGCCCTAAAATCAAGAAAAAAAATCTTTTCATACATAAGATCAACCTTGCTCGTTCAAAATGTATGAAAAGTTAGAATACTTTTTATTGCGTTTTCTTTGTTGGTCCCACAGTAAAAGTTGTTCACATTGATGAGTAATATTCACCCCTTATAGCATTGCCGGTGAATTACAAATAAGGCTGTATTTTAAAACGATGTTTAATTAATTAAATTCAATATTCCTGCCGTAATTTACAGGTGCGCGGCCATTTCCACGACCCATCCGCAGCGGCCCCACCGCCACCACAGAACAAAGAATGATACACAAGGCCCTCAACTGTGTCGTTCGCTGATCAATAAAGCGAAGATACTGAACTTTAAGAAGGCGCTTTATTGTCAAGTATCCACTGATCACTAGTATAGTGAAAATTCCACAATGTAATATATTATACTCGTATGCGCCAATGGACACAAAAGAGGGCACCGGTTTTTTAAAAGTGGAACTTGATGTTTTTATTGTGATACTTCGTTTAGATTACTTCTTAAATATATTGCCTATAATATTGTCACTTTTACAGTATTAGTAACTATATACGTTGGACTGTAAGTAAAATATGCTTTCAGTTTAGGTACTTATATAAAAATTAATTAATCACTATAACAAAATATGAATTGATAATTACATAAAAGTATATTTTACATACAGTGAAAACTATGTCATAGGTAAAAAATCTAGATTTCCCTTTTTTCACGCATTTTTGAAATGTTTCGAGAATATTCGAGATCTATGCAAATATACTTAGGTACATCAAGTGTTGTTATCCATAGATTTGGAATATATACTACATCTATGACTGGACTGTATCTATCACTTTACACTAAGCTAAACTTGACTGTTATGTAAATATAATATAATAGATATTATAAATGTAATGTATTATTAAGACTTTAGATAGACTATTTATACATTTTGATATAAGTATTAGGACATAGTTTGATCATCTTGATCAGTGATCGTGATAATTCAATTATGTGTTATTTTCTAACGAAAACAGGAGCCTTCATTATTAAAACCTGTTCGAATGGGTTTCGGACTGGTGCCGTCTTAATGGGCCTTTACACGTTCAGCGAATACCGGCGAATGGAGGCAATATAGAGGCGAACACGACCATGTTGAGGGCGCATTTGCCTGCATTCGTTAACATCCGCCAATGTTCAGCGTCATTCGTCCGCTTTCCGTCGTGAATGCACGCAAATGCGCCCTCCGAACGCTCGTATACGCCTCTATAGGCCGGACGTGTGGATGGCCTTATAGGGTACCATAGCTAGAGCTACCAATAGTACCTATGTATAATCAAAACACCAACTCTACACATTAATTATAATGTACGGACATTTAAAACCCATCTCATCAATTGAATGTAAAATAGGATAAATAAAATCATTTTTAAATATTATAATTGTACAATAGTAAAATAAAACAAAACAAAATAAAAAGTTGATTTGCCATAAATGTATATTTCTCAAACGTGCTTGGATATTATTATTTAATTGGAGAACCTTCTTCAAAATAAATCGAACTTCTAGTAGATATTGGTTCTAATCACGCCGGCAAAGGCCTGCAATGTTAGTATTTTTATTAAATACATTTCTGTGAAAATCCTTAGTACAGTGCCACAAACTTCGGGTCAGATAAGTTTGTGGCACTGTATAGTGCCACAAACTTATCTGACCCGGTGGCCAAAATTGGAACTAACGTCGCTATGGAACAAAAATGACATCGAAATGTCATTTTTGTAGGGAGATGACATTGGTAAAAGCGACGGCAGCGACGCCCTGACCGGGTCAGATAAGTTTGTGGCACTATAACTGTCATGTTTTCAATACGCAAAGAGATTTCAGTATGTTTACTCATCAGCAATTTCAGCGTGTAAAGAGGTTTTATTACATATGTCATATTTTAATTTGTGATATTTTGATTAGTCGTGCATAAAGCATTTTGTTTTTAAAGATTTTTTTTAACTTTACGATAAAATAAAAAATTCATGCAGTTCGCTATTGAACTTAACTTATGTATAGTGTACAGATCTATAGTATTTTTAATGTATAAAAAACTTTAAATGCCCATTTGTAGGAAATCAGAGCCTCGCTTATAAACCCTTTAGTTAAAGTTTTAGGCTTAGATTATTGATTGGTCTTGGAGCGGCAGCGGAGACCAATCAATAACTAAGGTTTTAGGATACTCCAGGACATGGACACGGCATTATTGGAAGCGATTATATCTAATCGCGCATGTATAAAATATGATGCTATACTGCTTATAAGAATATAATGTATGTAACGTCATTAAAAACTGGGGACTTATTCTGTAAGATCTCGCATCTCGATTCGAATATCACTTTTACCGTTGGTTGATATTTGACGCTCTAGTCATGGTCACAGCTCCATCCAGTTCCTCCTCATCGCTGTCAATTGGTAGCGGGCCCAGAAGACTGGCAGCATTGCCACGTTGAATGGCAATGGTTATTCTTTGACCAAAGAATAGGCCAGTCACGCGTAGCGTCGACTAACCGTTTTGCAATATCTCTGAATAGGAGGCGTGCATTCGGACCCCAAAACCCGAGCGTTTCGACACCAAACGGCTCAATAAATAACTACTGATAAGGTTATTATATTTGCGCCGTTTGAGTGTCTCTGCGGCTGCAGAAGCAGCGCAAGCACAGCCCGCCGAGCTAGGAAGATGGGAAGGCGTAAGAGTGTCGACGCAAGTGTTATTACTTAATTATTTTACATTTTTGGATAAAATAAGGCTCCTGTTTTTTTCTGTTTATTACTTACTTCTATAATGTTTAGTTTAAAAAGATGATCTTATACTAAGAGAAATGTGTACATTATAGATGTAAGATAATTATTTTTAAGTATCTAACGGCTGTACATTTTTTCGCTAGATTCTTGTTCGTAGTTTGTTAAATAGCTTACTTTTTTACCTTAAGGCTGTCACTTTGTCTATTAGGGGCAACGCACACAGACCGCAGAACTTTATGATTTACTTAAAAACCAGAAAATGGAATAATGCGCTATGGTCCAGTACGATAGCACTGTTATTTCTATGTCTTCCTCTAATCTGGTGTAATAGTTATTTTAATATACGAAGCCCTTTGAGTATTTAATACTCAAAGAATATTATTTAAATAAAATTACTCCTCTTTAAAATATTTGCGCTATCGACCGGCTGGCTTACGAATCTTACGACGTATGACATAAATCCAGAATAACGCTGAAAATATGATATAGTCTTAGTATGCAAGGTGCGTAAATAGAACAAAGATATGATTCACATATAAAAACAACTCTCACGCATAAAATGTTGAGTCGCGGAATTTTAACACTACATAATCTTAATTAAATATTGTTTATAAATGTTACTAGTATATTGTTAGAAATATTAACTGTGTTTTCCATAATATTATTGATGTTTAAAGAAATAGGATAGGTAAAAAAATTGATCACATCCCTCAACGGCTCAGTAGACGATGTTATTTAGGCATTTCATTGTAATACATTATACATAATTAAACAATTTTAGAATTAAATGTGGGATTTGAGTTTACATTGCAGAGATTATAAATATGCACAGACAGACGGATGCTCGCACTCTCTCGTTCTAATTTACGAATCAATCAACTGACGCTCATGTCGTTTATTCGCAGCCGTCTGGGCTTGTATCAGTATTCTGTTTACATACGAGGAACATTTAACAATAGCTTTAAATTGCGAACAATAAAATGTTGTTTTGTATTGCAAAACCCACACGTGTATAATAAATTAAAAGGTGTTTCAGGAAGATATATGAACAGGATGAGCCAAATACAGGGCTGGATTAAGCCACGTCTCCCTTAGGCAAAGTAAGCTACGGGGCCTCTCTTTAATTTCTATAAGTTAAAGATGTGTGGTATTTTCTAAGAAAATACTTTCATGTAAAAATCTTTTTTTTTTAATATTAAGTACAAGTATCTTAGAGTTCTTTTTTACCTTCTTTAAACTTTAACTTATTTTTAGCGGACCCCAGGAGCCCTATGCAGCCATGGACCACTATTCCTTTTGTAATCCGGATTTTTCAGGAAAAGCTCAAACTAATGTCAATCAAATTCGTACAGTGCCATTTCACAATAAGAATGTTTTGTCCATTCCTCGCTCGAGAAAACGAGACAAATGATTTACGATGACGTCACAAAACTTCTTAGATATACAATGTTAAAGTAATCTTACTTTAAGGATGTTATAATACGAAATTTCAATGTAAGGTTAAAACAATACTGCTGCAAGAGATGGTAGGCACTCAAGGTCTGATTTGGCATTCTCAGCCTCATATTTTATCTTCAAACTCGGCGGGTCTACCGCGTAACTAAAATGGTAATGAATATCGACTCTGGTAATAAACTTCAATACGATCGTGAGAGACTAAACTTTGAGCTACCTTGTAAAAATATTACCCATCGTGAAGATTCGATTCCTAACTTCATGATCGGTATTTGTTTTTTAAAGTACCTAGCTCGAAGTTAATTCTCTCATGATCGTATTGAAGTTTATTACGAATCGATGTTCATTACCATTTTAGTTAAGCAGTAGACTCGCTGATCTTGTTTCCTGTGCCTGATTCACAGTTTAAGTCAGGTTCCTTTCGCGCAAATAACAATGTAACATCTGGAATTGTTATCCGCATTCCCCTGCATGCATATTCGGCATAATACATGCAGTGTTCTTCTTGAAATTGATAACCACCCTTCTGGCATCCTAAATCTTTCTAAACCTAAACTAACCCCAAACTAAAATTTCTATTGTAAATGTTTCTATCTACAGCAACGGGTTCTTGAGCAAGAAGTGAAATAAGTTCTTGTATAAGTAGAGAAGGTGGACCCGCATTGTAAAATAATTGCCCGATTGACAGTTTAATCGATAAAGACTCAGTTTCTTTCTATGGTGATTATTAGGTAAGCTTGTCCGGGTACGTCCGAAAACAACATTGAGACTGGTAGTAGACATTATTTTGCATTATTTTATAAAACTTATTGAAGATAAAATGACAATAGCTGTGTCTACGATGAGAGTCGGAAGACAAATGACAAAAAAGGAAATTTAAAATGATGATCCACCACGACGTTCTAAATTCGAATTTTATTTTTTTGAGATTGCCAGTATTTATTTAGTGTAATAAATGACAATGGAGGATTTATTTATTTATTTTATTTATTTATTTTTTAGGAAGACAAACAGCACAAATTCACTTAAAAAAAAAAACATTCTAACAATAGTAGGCCAATTACATGTCCTCACAAGTACCAACATAGTAACAATTATGCTAGAGCAGATATACTAAACTTAGACACAGGTAAAAAGTTTTGCTTTTCAATAAAATATTTATATTAGTCATTAAACTCAAGAGAAAAAGTTCACACACAGAGTATTTCTCGCACGAGGTACACTAGTATTGAAAATGTCAAAATCAGTATCTTTAATTAATTTGTTATAGTTGTTGCAGGCACGCCATATGTACGCATTTTGGCTATAGTTCGATTTAACAAGAGGTAGGCTAAACAATGGGATCTGGCGACGGGATCTAGAAGGGATATAGAAGTTAATAGAATCAAGTATTTGAGTACAGTCAATGGAACCAGAAACAATTTTGAGTAGATAAGTTAAATCTGCAATTTCACGACGTTTAGACAGAGTCAGAAGATGATGTTTTTTACACGCTGAGATGTAGTCCGGGGGGAATGATTTAGTTTTAAAGTTAAGAAAATGAATAAATCTCTTCTGGATTTGTTCAATTTGATTAATGTACTTGTTGTATACGGGATTCCATACTTGCGATGCGTATTCCAAAGTGCTTCTTACATAAGTACAGTATAGTATTTTAATAGTTTTAATATTTTTGAAATCCTTTGACATACGCATCACAAAGCCTAGTGATTTATATGCCTTGCCAACAATTGTGTTAATGTGCATTTCAAATGACAATTTAGAGTCGTGAGTCACACCGAGATCGCGTATCTCTGTATCCTTAGACAGAATTTGACCTTTAAGGCAGTAATTAAAATACAAATTAGTTTTTTTGCGTGAGAATGTGACAGAGCAGCATTTACTAGGGTTCAAGTCAAGACCATGCTGATCACAATATTCATCCAGGCGGTTTAGATCATCTTGCAACAACAGAGCATCATTTACATTTGCTATAGATTTAAAAATTTTCATGTCATCTGCAAAAATAAGAATTTGGGAGTTAACGAAGCAGTTGTGAATGTCTGAGACGAATATTGTGAACAACAGGGGTCCCAAAAGGGATCCCTGAGGCACTCCACTAGGAATCGACACCCAACTAGAGACATAGTTACTAATGACAACAGCCTGAGTTCTATTCTCGATATAGGACGTGAACCACCTGAGCAAATCACCACGAATCCCACAACTACAAAGCTTGTTAATAAGGATGCGATGGTCTATTCCATCAAATGCCTTACTGTAATCAGTGTATATAACATCGGTTTGGTACCCATTCTCCATTCCGTAGGTGAGAAACTCATTAAACAGAATCAAGTTTGATACAGTCGAGCGACCTCTGACAAACCCGTGTTGGGATGGATGAATATCACGTCTAATAGAAGAATAAACCTGTTCATGCACAAACATCTCCAACACTTTAGCTATAATACAAAGTTTCGAAATTGGTCTGTAATTTGTAACATCGGTCCTCGATCCCTTCTTGAAGACCGGCGTTACAAATGCAGACTTCCATATGTTGGGGACGTAACCTTCATGCACGGATCGCTGAAATAGCATGGAAATCGGAAACGCAATGCTATCGGCACACTTCACAAGCAATATAGCAGGTATATTGTCAGGTCCAGGAGATTTATTAACGTCAAGTTTTTTGAGCTTATGTATCAAGTCCTTACGCGTGACTTCTATAGTTGATAAATCACTGTCGAGGATTGAATGTACATTATCTAACGGAGGAGACGTAGCCCGTGAGGAGTGAGAAAAAGTGGAGTGAAAATAACTCGAGAAGCTGTTACATACATCTGGCCCTGAGCTGTGCACGACGCCGTTATAGATCATATTGGTGGGAATTAATTTTGATTTACATTTACTTTTCACATAGGACCAAAAATTTTTTGGGTTATTAGCAATATCATTCTCAATTTTTAATATGTAACTATCAAAGCATGTAATCTCGAGGTGAAGAGCCCTTTTACGGAGCATGTGAAATGAGGTTTTGTCAGATAAGTTATTATACTTCTTAAACTTACTGAGGTATTTAAATTTTTCCTTTAGAACTTTTTTTAAAGATGGAGAATACCACGGCGGATGCGAATTGTCGTTAACCAATTTAAAAGGAACGTGTTTATTTCGCAGTTCATAAAGCGTCTGATAGAAATATTGCACCGCATCCTCTAAAGAGTTACCAGTCAGCTTGGTTCCCCAGTCAGTGCCTATTAAATCTTGGTTTAATTGGCTAAAGTTGGCACGATTATAGTAGTGTTTAATACGCGGCTGAATTACTAGCGGTTCGATAGAATCACATGGAACCGACACAGTTAAGGGCCGATGGTATAAATCAATCGGAACCAGAGGTGAACCACATTCATCAACTAGCACACCGTTATTAGACAAGCAAAGGTCAAGTAACTTATTACATTTATTAAAAACACTATTGTACTGTCGAAAATTATGCAAATTAATTGAGTTAATTAATGAAGTTTCATCGTGAGTTCGATAGTTTGACGGCAACAGATATGACAGCAATGGGTCCGATACCCAGCTAATTCCACTAAGGTTGAAATCCCCCAGAATCAAAAAACTATCATCTTGATTTGATAAGACTATCTCATCCAATTTGGTTAAGAAATTGTGCAATTGTTGAGAGAATGTTAGACCCTTGTTTTGCTCACAAAGATATAAGCAACAAACATGTAGTTTCTTGTGGCAGCGATTAGCGCGACTTATATCGATAGTCACCCAGATATCCTCAGCGGTGGAACACCACTGTGGCCTGGGAACAACATTTAAGGTTCTATTTGTGGCTATTAAGACTCCACCCCCGTAAATTTGGCAAATTTTGTTATAATCGCGGTCGCGGCGCCATACCATATACCGACTGTCGAACAATTCTGCATCAGAAATACTATCAGGAAGCCAAGTTTCAGTCACAGCAATTAAATCATAATCGCATAAGCATACACTTCTGTAGAATGCACTACATTTCGTACGTAAGCCTCTAACATTTTGGTAGTAAATATTTAAACTGTTAGAATCCACTAAACGAAATAAAACATAATAGCAAGATAGAACACTAATAAGCAAATAATATATGTCAGTTGAGGCTTACGCACGAAGCTATACCACGCTATGGATAGACTATTAATGTAACTTAGTATATTCAACAGCTGTGATTCAATAAAAAATGTTAGACCACCCACTAAGTTCATTACGCTAATAATATAATAATTATTGAGTTCCGAGAAACCATTTGAAGTAAACAAGTCACAGGTGCATACGTATAACAAGGTATAATCATGTGAGCGGCACCCGTAATGAGTTATGTTAGTGAGCTTAATAGGCGTGCGAGCAACAAAGATAGCAACATGTAAGTTAGTTAGTGCGTTAATTAAGACAGCGCGGGCGAGAAAGAGTGCAGGTGTGAACCGAATATAATAGCGAACAAATAAGACATTAGTAGCAAAAAACGGAGGGCCAGTGGCTACCAACCAACGGGCCAAGTAATAAAAATAACAACATAACATATTTAGACATTTGAGTACATAAAAGATTACACAATCTTTTTTAAATCGCTTTCCGAGATTATAGTCATGCCATTGGTGGTAATATTTTTACGAACATATATTTTTGCAAACTTGACCCATACAAATTCGTAATTTTTTTCTTTTGCAATTATCTTAGTCTGGTTTAAAAGTTTTTTCTTTAGTGGTGACAAATGATCATTCACGTAGATCTGACGTTCCTCAGAGGTAAATCCCAGAGCAGACGTAAGGATCTTCCTCTTCGCACGCGCAGCGGCGATGAATTCTTCCTTCACATAGCGATTTACGAAGCTGAGCAGTATTGATTTCTCCTTTGAGCCGTGAATGGGTATACGTGAGATGTAATTAATCTGGGCTTTGGGAAACTCGTAATATACATGTTTACTTAGAAGCTCAATTATGTGAAATAGATTTTCATCCTTCTTAACAGGCATACCCTTTATTTCAACAAGGATGTCGCCACAAGCTTAGCAACTTCGAAGCATACAAAACTTAGGGAGAAATAATTAGTACATTAGGTGTCGTGTTATATTTAACATCTCTGCAATATTAAACCAAATTTAGATAATCATGATACTTTTATTAAATGTGCTTTTATTCTAGTAACAAGGTTAGGTTAGTTCAAGGTTTTAAACTGATAACCCCTTGTTACAAAAGATAGTTTGAAATAAGTTTAGTAAAACCCAGGTTTGAAATACTTATATCAGTCTGTCACTTTCTAATGTCATATGACAAAAAAAGACGGAGCTATCTTAAAAGCGGGTCTTACAAGACTTGCTAAAGCATCTTTTGTAATAAAACTGATAATGTTTCAATTCCTTGCAATTTTGAATTACGTATCTATTGTTTTTCATCGGTTATTAAGTATATTATATGCATTAGGAGCTAATGCCCTTGTACAAGGTGACTCAAAAAGAACTTAGATTTTAAATAAACAAAAAAAAAGTTTTATTTAATTCCAACGTTTTTTAAAGAATTGTAAAGTTATCTAATAACATTAGACATGAAATGCTGATTAGCTGCTGACAGGTACTTACTTTCAATAAAATTTTGAAAAACGTATTTGTTCTCCCAGATCCGCTTGATTACACAAAGACGTTTAATTTCTCGTTTGAGATCTTGAATTTATCTCAGGGTAGTTCGAATAGAAGTTTCTTTAAAAAGGATCCCTAGAGGAAGAAATCCAAACAAGTAAACTAAATTTTCAATAACCGGTCGCGACAGACGCTAGAGGACCTAAATTACCATGCAGGGATCTTGCGAATCGTCGCAATAAAATTGTCTTCATTTTTGTAATATGTTTTCACTTTTAATAGTCGTTATGCCAAACTGTAACGCAATGTCTATGTTTCAATTAAACAACTGCAAAATATGCCCTTAACGCACTTGTCTATGTTTCAAATAACATTCGATTCTAAATTCAAGTTCTTGTTGAGAAACCATTCTGTTTTAAAATATCGTTGTATAGTGCCACAAACTTATCTGACCCGGTGACCAAAATTGGAACTAACGTCGCTACGGAACAAAAATGACATCAAAATGTCATTTTTGTAGGGAGATGACATTGGTGAAAGCGACGGCAGCGACGCCCTGACCACCCTCAGATAAGTTTGTGGCACTGTAGTTGGTTACTTGACTCTTCTGTAAGTGTTACCACTGCTAAAACTCCGGCGATTCTGACGGAGAAACTGGATCCACCACAGTCACAAATTTTTAAACTTTTCTATCTAGACTATGTCGGTTTCTTCATAACGAGTTCCTTCGCCATTAGAGCAGTGGTGGCGAATAATACGCACAATTTCCTCAAGGGCATTAAATATATATATATATGTATATATCTAAAATTAAAATCATTGATTCTCGTCATGCAAATCATGGTCATCATCAAACAAAAGGGGTATATAAGGATCGAAGCATGTAGCGTTCTGTAGTTGCCTACCCCATGGGAAAAAGGCGTGAAGTTATGTATGCGTGTGTATGTAATTCTCACATTTAGTTTTTACGCCCATTCATATCGCTCATAAATCATTTCATTTGTTATACAAATGGGCTAATAAAACTTCAAGTCATCTCGGTATGCACTCGTAAGCCTGAGTTCTATAGAGCGTAAGACTTTGCTCAAACTTTGCTTTGGACTTAGTTTCTTTATTTATTGAATTTTTAGACTGTTTATTGACTTCGTCAGTCTTAGCACATGCTCAACACAATCTCAGCGTGTTATAACTATAAATTCCAAATCAAAGTTCATGCTTAGCCTAAGCTTAGCAAAGTTTAACGTAAGTAAAGTCTGAGCAAAGTCAAAGGACGCACTATAGATTTCAGTCTAAGTGCAGACCCACGGGTCTGTATTGAATGATTACTGTCAATACAGAATATATTCCACACCTGACAGGAGCACCAATGATAATATAGTACAAATTTTACATTCCAGATTTATACTGTGAATGTTAAATATTTCATAAATATACCGTGCACCGTACAAAATTTTTTTGATGCCCTTGTAATAATAAAAATACGTAGGTACTAAGTATTTGGTTACTTTAAATCTTGTATTAGGGCTCAATTATGAAGACGCGGAGAATCGCGCGGCGCACAACGCTGAGAAAAATTTCATGGAGAGCGAGCGAGTGAGCGACGCGCCATATTGGGCGTCTCGCGACGCTCCGCGCCACAATTGAGGCCCAAAGGCTCAACTATCGAGACGCGGAACGTCGCTCGGCGCCCAAAGCGGCGTGTTGCTCTCTCGCTCGCTCTCCTTGAACGGAGATATCCGTCTTTCTCCGCCTGGCGCGCCGCTTTGCGCTCCGCGTGGCTTTCCACGTCTCCATAATTGAGCCCTAAGTGTTACGGCTCAGACTCTTTCAAAGGGGAATAGACACCACCAATCGGACACATTGCTGGATGACACAAGTGTAAGGACTTTTTAACACGCTCTTATTAGCTTCACCTGTAACTATGTAAGAAAATCTTGGAAGTTAAATTTGACCCACTTTCCGGTTTCCGATTGAGCTGAAATTTTGCATACACGTTCAATTTGGATGACTAAAGCGTGTTCTATAGTTTTTTTTTAAACTATAATCTTTTTTATTTAATCTATTGAACGTACTTAGACTTTTCTCAGACTTTGGTTTGGACTTACTTTCATCATTTAGGTACGTCATTGGTCTTAGCGTAGTATACTCAGCGCAATTTAAGCGTATTATAACAATAAATTCCAAATCAAAGTATAATCTAAGCAATTAAACATATAAATAAGCTTAGCAAAATTTAAGTAAAGTCTGAGCAAAATCAATGGACGCACTACAGATCTCAGTCTTGTCATTTTCATCACAATGATTCCCTTCGCCTTTAACAGAGGTGACAAATAATGCGCACAATTTCTTCAAGGGCATTCAATATCTATAATTATCTTATATTAAAATCATTGATTCTGATCTTTTCACCATCATTGCATTTAAATACATTATTTTACATAGTTTTTCAAAAATTTAATTCCACATCTGTTATAAATAATAGTCTTGTAACATTTTTTTAAGGCGTGTCTAAAGCTTTTCATCAAAGTCAAAGTTAAAGTTTTTTATTTCAACTGGGCCTTTGCCATCACTTTCAAAATCATTAATATCATTAATTCATCATAGATAGATTATGTATAATATAATTCTTAATATAAATTTACAAGGTCTTAACTTTCTAGTCCCAATCCCTTTAAAGGGCTCATTATAAACATGATAATTTTTTCCCGCGATTTCAAGTTTGGTCAGATAGTAAAAGATTTTCATAATAATGAGTACAAAAACCCCTTATAGGGATCGGGACTAGAAAGGTAGGACTTATATTCTAAGCGTATGTAATTCAAAAACAGTACTCGAATTGAAACATTTTGCCCACAAAATGTTTAGACTCATAAAATCATGTACGTTACCTACCCCTGTGTCAAAATGATCCCCAATTCAAAAATGTTTTTATTCAGTAGAAGAATATTTAAAACTCGACTACTTTTTAACAGCGAATTATTTCTCCCGCTAATAATTACACCATGTTGCACCTAAGTAAATCTATTTATTCATATCTGATATAAACAGCTACCTATTCAAAAAAAAAAAGTGTAAATTGTCCTCTAATTTGCAACGCCTGTAAAAGGTTGTTGAGTACTAAGTACTATTAATTATTATTATAAGACATTACATTTACGTACACTTGATTTACAAATACATGAGATGTATTTTGATTTGAATTAATTTTGATTACCTTTTCAGAAAATTATAACATTACATACATTTTTTTAGTGTTACCTATTAAATATACTACTATTTAATTAATTAAATTTTGGTACCTAAGCAACACTGATATCTAGTGATTAAGCTATATAAATACTTACTATATAGTTAAAAACTAAAATTACATTACACTACGTAAAATAAATGAACTACAATCACTTTCTTCATTTTCATTTATGTAAATCATATAATTTTTTTATTTAATAAAACATAGTCGTCTCAGTTATTAATCATTACTAACTTCTCGAACGACATAAATGTGTAAATCAAAGATTGTTATTTAAGATAGCAAAACTTATTTTGCTAAATTAAATTATCTAAACTATTGTCAACCAAAAAAATAATAAAATTCCTTCGTAAGTGTTCGTTTTATTTCGTGAACCTTCGTGATATCTTGAACATTGATTATTTTGATGAGTATTTCATGATATTTCTTTGAGAATATTTCTTAAGGATCGTCTTTCCAATCAAAAAGAGTTGTGAGCGGTATACAACATGCAGTGGCGTAGCGTGGGTTGCAGCCGCCCGGGGCGGAGGAAAATTTCACCACCCCTTTAGGAATTTCAACTAACAGAACTAAAATATACAGTAACACGACAAAAATTGATTGAAAAAATACTGGGAATCCCTGCAAGTCAGTACCGACGGTGTTATCAGTCGCTACAAAGAGCTAGATGTCATTATTATAAATTAATTTAAAGGAAGGGGATTCCCCGAAAAATTCAATCGGTCCGAATCGTAGGAGCGACAACAATATGAAATTAAATGGTTCAAATTTTTACAAAATATTATTATTATTTATTGTGAAATTTTGCCGCCCCCTAAAAGTGCCGTCCGGGGCGGGCCGCCCCTGTCGCCCCCACTACGCTACGCCACTAACAACATGATAAGAGTTATATTTTAAATATCAGTTGAACGCTTGGTTTCGATGCACGAGGGTCTGAATTCAATCCTATTCCAAACCACTGCCGTTTTGAATTCATGTGCAGATCAGAATTACATCCTCATGGAACCTGTATATACACATAAGAGGATTCCAAAAATGTTCTCAATTATGTAATCCGCCAACCTGCGCTATAGGCCAACGTAATGGACTAAGGCCTAAAAACCCGTGCCCTGCCCAGCAGTGGGACAGAAATGGGCTGGATTTATTATAATTTAATTGTTATAATACTTGCATTACAAAAACAACACTACTAAATATTAAGAGAATTGTTATTATAGCCCTCGTGACTAGAGCGCAGAGCAACCTTATTTAAAAAAAATACGACACAAAAAATTTAAATTAATACACATTCCAAAGAATAAAACAGCAAGAAAAAATAATATAAAATAACAATAACTCAATGAATAGGATTCTTTAGCATTATGCGTCGAATTTGCGCAAAAATAGGTCATCGTTCAGCATATTGCTGAGGTATTAGAACGCAACAGACGCGGTCCAAAATACAGTATAATATACAGGGTTATTTGTAATTTTTTAATAGTGCTTTAAGTGGTGGAAGTACTCATCAGCATGAAAAACTTTTACTAAGGGACCAACCCAGAAATCACGAAAAAAAATCGAACGTTTCATACATTTTGATCCAGCGAAGTTGATCTTTTGTATGGAGTTTCTGTCGCCTTTTCATTTTTTGTCCCATAGTAAAAGTTTCTCATACTTCTACCTCATAAAGAAATTATAACTACTTTAAAAATAACCTTGTATACTGGTGAAACCATCCATCAACTCGTAATAATAAAAAAAATATGAAGATGCAATGAAAAAAAAATATCTTACCTATAAACCCTATAGGTACATACGGAGGTACATTATATAATAAGTAACAAGACTACGTTTTAACACCTGTTAAATACAAACATACGTTTATATAATGCGCGAGTACGTATAGCAATTACCTATATACATAAATAAATAAATGTGTGAATGTAGCAGTCACGCGCAAACACGGCTCGCCGGCCAACCGCACCAGACATTTGGACTTCGTTCAAGGTACATAGGTAAGTCACAACCTCATCACCGAGCTGAACGACAATACAAATTGCCCTTTTCATTCATAACAGTTCATCCCATCATCTCTAATTACAAATCATACTGCTAGCCTCCAAAAAACGAGAACGGTCCCATAGTTCTAACTGATGACGCGAAATACATACCAAAAATAAATTCATGCTCAATCTTATATTTAGCGCGCTTGCTCGGACTAAGACGTGTCGGCCAGTTGAACCGGGATTCAGTGCAGATCGACAATCGTTTTCGATACGAAAAAATAAATAAAACAAAAAGCGTCTAGTGCATCCCATGTCAACAAACAAACATCAGGGATGGTGAGCTGAAGACTCACGAGACAAGTGCCCTGAACGTTTCAAGGTAACATCGGTGCATTAGTCCAAAATAATCTGTTGGCCAGTGATCATAGTACACAACTTATTCACACCTATTTCCACACGAGCCCACGCAAACATAACGTGTTTTCAGTTACAGATTCTCACATTGAAACGAAATGTTGTGTTCTTAGTTTATACGGTGAAAAAGTGAAAATTATGCGGGGTTCGTGCATAAAATCTGTTAAAAATATCATTGGACCCCCTATTTAAATATTTGTGTCCGGCGCAGCTTATTTTTGTTAGAAAATATTTTAATTAAATTAATTCAATAATCAAACATATGGAATCTGAATTGTCACCAGATAAAGAGAAAGATTTACCACCAGTGCCTATAAAAACATATCAATGGGAGGACTTGAGAAGAGCTCGTGAGGCGGGAGGATACCCTTGGACGCACCTTTTGAAGGCGCCGCTTCAAGGTGAAATAACTGCTGAAGATATCATCAGAGAAACGACGCCCCGAAGAAGTATGTCACGAGAATTTTCAAGGTCTCGGACGCACTCACCAGACGGTGACGTCCAAAAAATACTCAACCTAGATTCATCACCTGGGAGTAGTCGTAAACATGGCGAGGAAGGCGAAGATGAGGGAGTACATGTACCAAATTTTTCCAAAGAAATATCTTTAGATTCCGAAGAAGACGTCATGAAACAGGCTGTGAAAGCTTATGTAGTCAAACGTCCCGAAAGTCAAGCTAGTTCCCACTTAGCCACACCTGTTGAAGTACCCAAAAATGTATCCCCTAAAGGTATACTCAAACGTCGAGTACCCGAACAACAATATAACATAGGAGTCACTTCAGAAACAAGGGAAAAAACTAAATGTTGTCATCCCTTGGTTAACAAAATAAAACATTTAGCTGATAAAACTTTACATAAACTTGAACGAAGTGAAAATGAAAAATCTCCCGTTTCAAAACGCAAAAAAAATGAAGAATCGCAAGAAATAAGACAACTGAGATCATCGCCTGGCGCCGTTCGGAGACAAAAGTTTAGTGCAATAAAATTAGGAAGCTCTGATGAAATGAGTAAAACTATGATTGTAGACACGCCACCACCAAGGAAAAAGAAAGAGCATATTTACGAAGATATAGAGGAAGGCAGAGATGTGCATTTCTCACCTGAAGTGGATAAAGATGGAGCACCTAAAATGGAGGATGAAAGCAGGAGCAACAGCAACAAGGAGAATGAAAGCTTACTGGAAAAGAAATCAATCGCTTCCCAAGACCCCAGTTTAGTTAACGAAGATACGAGTCTAAAATCCGGAGAACACGTCATGGAAAAATTGCACAAAGTAGATAGCATAAATAAAGAAGCTGTAATTTTGGACGAAGAAATGGATCCAGAAGAACCCAACGTAGACGAAATATTTCAAAATCAATTGGATGAAAGAGGACCAAGCAACGATTCTCCGAATATAACTATCACAGAATTGACTGGGGAGGACGCAGAGGTGAACGGTGATCAGCCTACCGCGACGCCTATTGAATCATCACCCAGCCCTAGTCCACACGATGCCGACGATAGGAAAAACATTGAGTTCCCGAGCAGAAAATGGTCTAAACCCAGCAGGTAATTATAACTATTTAATTTTACTTTACAAATAACCCCATTGTAGTAATACATCATACGTAACTGTGACATAACAACCGTGTTTCAACACATGCAAAGCGAACGCGCTAGCTTCTGACTGTTTGATAAATATAGCTCGGTCGGACCGATCTTCCTGCACATTGGGTAAGCTCTTTAAAATTGTCATCAGTGATCAGTGCTCGCGACTGCTTTCACGTCTGTGATTAGTTCATTTATTACCCGGCCTTAACAAATACGCTTAATGACGCATTGTCCGCGTGCAAATGACATTTCGACTTGTAGTTTACGGGAAACAAGTAACTAAATATGCCCTGGATTCGGTAGTCGGTAGTTATGACTACACTTCGGCGATGGACATCCGAAGGTGGCAGTCCAATAGAGAGGCCTGTGAGGCCTACACGAGAAGGCAGCGTTCAGGTGTTCACTCCAGACGTCCGATGCGGTTGTCAGTTCTTTCAGTGTGACTCGCTCCTACCGGAGAGAGTGAATCCAGTGGGTACTAGACCGACATCGCGAGCTAGTAACTTTATTTCGTACGATAGGTAAGTTCCAAACTACATTTTACGACTATTTTGACTAAACTTTTATGACTAAAATGACTAGCTGCAAAATAAATTTGAACAACGTCTATCTCCCGGCAGCTGCGGCTAAAACGAGCGCCGGGCTGTTGGCCTAATTGTGACTCGAGCAACGTGTGTGTGAAGTTTAAATATAACTCAAATCTTCTGCGACGAATCTCAATTTTTGCGATTTGCATTTCATTTTTATATGCTCATTACTTTATGCTCAGCGACTGATTTATTGTATAATTTGTGTAATTATTTTTATGTTATGACATTTGCGAACGTTTATCCCGCTGCGCTATGCGTATGCGCTATAATCATAATAGTAGTACTTTAATTACAAAAGATTGTTATTCTTTTTCAGTGATCACGAATATGAAATCATCGAAAAACCACCGCCGAATATTATTTACACTGCTCCGAGTGTAGATGAAAAACCAATCCAATTGGTTAAAACGGATGATGAGTTATCAAGTACCACCTCTTTGGAGAGAAAGTATCTACAGCACACATCGGACGAGGAGGAACAGTTAGATGACAAAGAAAATTATAATGGTGATGATAAGAATGAGGAAATGATGAACGCCGAAGCCCTCCAAAAAGACATTGAAGATAGGTATTTCGTAAATACACCGTCAACACCGTCACGCACAGAATGCGAAGTTAGCACTAGTCAAGTAGATTCATCTGCATTAGAACAGCTACCTTTAAAACGTGACAGTAGATCCAAGAATGCAGAAAGCACTGACAGTAAGATTCAGCAGCGTATAAAAGAAGGTACGGGGAAATTAAAAACACAAGCCGGGAAATTGAAAACAAAATTACAAAACATAAAAACGAAACAGTTCACTATGCCTGACAAACCTAAATTTACATTACCTGATCGGCCTAAATTTAAAATGCCACAAAGACCTAAGATATCTCTTCCTGATCGACCTAAATTCACATTACCAGATAGAAGGAAATTTAGTTTACCTGATCGGCCAAAATTTAACATAGCTGAAAAATTGAATCGTTCTAAGTTCACACTACCAGATAGACCAAAGTTTACCGTCCCAGACTTTCCAAAATTCAGAATGCCTGACAAGCCTAAAATAAATTTCCCTAGCCTTGGTAGGAAGAAAGAATACAAGGTCTCTAACGAATCTACTGATTCAAACGTAGATGTTTCTAACATAGCTACTGTCGAGTTTGAAGCTAGAACTTACCCCAGACTATTCAATAGAAAAAAGAAGTCAGAGCTACCTAAAACGTCCTCATCACCCACTTTGAATAGGGAAGATACGCCGCCACCCACATTTACTTTTACAAGGGTTAAAAAAAATAAAGAAGAACCAACGTATATCCCCGATAGCCCTGAACAGCCACGAGAATATGGAAATATTGATAACGATGACGCCAACTTTGAGATGGAAGATAACAGGCGAATCGAGACCACATATGATTTTGACAATGTGGACCCAGAATATATGGATGAGCCTGAACCGTCTAACCTGGAGGACGATCACAATGGATCAATACCCGATATGTCACCGTCTAAACAAGAATACACACATGTCATAACAGAAATTAATAATGACGAATTTTTCGTTCGACCGAGAGGAATTTCTCGCGAAGATATTCAAACAAGAGAATACTTGAGCGACGAAACACGAAAAGCGTTCCAAAATCCGAAAAACGTGCTCTCATTGATAGGGAGCCATTCGGGAATGAACAACGACCATATGTACGTCAATGATGCTGAAGCCGATCCCGAGCTTATGATCGATGACAACGAACCGATGCGGTATTCAACTGAAGATTTGAATGATAAAGATGACGGATATTATACATTCCCACCGGTGAGACCATCACGAGCCAAGCGGAAGAAGAAAGAGGAGGAACCGACTCCATACATGGACGATAGTGTCAACGCCAGTATGCAATTCAGTGAGGTAGACTTAGGGTTACCAGAAGACCATCAGGACGAACATATCAACTGTCAATTAGAAGAAGAAAACATTAGTATGCACGAAAACAATCACCTTGATTTCACGCCTACAACTGATTTGCATTCTATACATGAATATGCAAACGATGACGTAATCCAGTACCCGGAGAACGTCCCCATACAGGCTCAGACCCTGCCGATGCCACCAAAAAGAAAGAAGAAGTTTAGCAAGAAAGACTTCAAGCATTCATCCCTGAACGACTTCAATAATGTGGCTGCTTCAGAGCTTTGGGAACAGCCGCATGAACATGAGAATACTGACGATGTGAGTATAAACTTTAAATATACATTTTGTATCATATAGATGTCCACTGTTGGACAAGGATCTTTTATGAGACATAAAATAATACAGGAATAAATATCTTGATAAAAATAAAATCGACTTAAAAGGCACCCACACAAAGAGAGGGTTATAGATAGGTTTAGAATAGAATAGAAATATTATTTATTGTAGACTTGTTAAAAAAGGAGCAATGGACATTTTTTTTTCATTTTTTTTTTATTCAAATTTCTATTGAGGCTTCAGTTCACCTTGGTGACTATGCCAGCCTCGTAAGGTCACTCTTATACAATAAATGACAAAACTTAACATTATACTTAAATTAATCATGACTACGACAAACTACTATATAATTAATTAAAAAGACAATATTAAACAATGAATATTTTAAGATTTTTTAATGGGGTCTTATCGCAATCGGCGATTTCTTACAGACAACCTTTGGGTGGACAGTACAGCATGTAAAAAATGACGGTAGCCCGCGTCTATCTATCACCCTCTCTATATGTCACTCTGAATAAATATAATAAATGTGGGTACACAATAATTATTCGGAGTGATTCAAATTCAGATTCATTCAGTGATCGTCAGTATAGAAACTAATAGAGATACAGTTTGTTCTTAGGGACCACGTCGTCGGTTTTAGAGTTAAGAAATACTGCAATCAAAGATTTTTTGTTTCAATACTCATACTTACACGCCACGGGAATCAAACTCCATAATTTTCCTTGAAAAAATGGCTACACCGAAAAAACGTAATGCATTGAAATAAACAAGTTCTTGGTTCGGATCTAACCTGCAAAGTTAAAATATCTACACTGAAAAAACGTAACGGCAAGAAATAAACAAATTATTGCTATTTACAACCGAGTAACTTGGTTGGGATGGAGCCTGTAAACTAAGATTTTACCGTGTACCAGTGGCAGATAACCCGCTGTAACTTTTATTATTATAACAATCAAGTTGTAACCATTATTAGCGTTAAAAACATGGAGACTACTCACATATATGAGGATAAAGTTCCATCCCCAATCTGATTTAATGTGGTGAATTAAAACCAAGCCATTGTACACCACGGCTTGGTTTTTATTACTTATCTGATAAGTTTTAAATTTACTGTGGAACTAAATAAATAAATATTTGCGTTATTATTTATAAAACTTGCGTGTTCCAAAAATCATCAAAATCTTCTGATATATTTATTAAAGTAATAATGAGGTCGCTAATACTATTAAACGTCAAAATCTGGTATAATTTTAGTTTCATTTACGTCACCTGTGAGACGAGAAAATGATGACACAGAGGAACACAAATAATGTTAGGTATAGAATCAGTGATATTCTGTGCAATTTATTCTGGCACACGTCCAGTGAACAACTATACTTTGGGATGGACTTGGATTATATTTTTGGAAATCCCGTTTCAATTAGATTGTTGACCTACTTAACAAAAATATAAACAAACTGTGCGCTATTATGCTAAGTAACTTGGACTCTATATTTGATAGGTTCATTTAAGTATTTGTTAGTTTATTGATTCAAAATATCAGCTGCACAGTGTTATGTAACAGCATACTCAGTAATATCGAACACACAAACTGTACTGGCAAGTATCTGTGAACCAAACTCATCTCGGGTTAAATATAGCAATCATGAATAATGTAGATACTCGTAATACTATAGATGATACATGATTGAATATGGAAAAACGTCTATACACACTTTAAAACGTAGGTAAAAGGAAAGTTTAATATGTATCATGTATTAATAGATTTAAACAACTAACTAAAATAATCGATTTATTTATTTATTTACACTAAATGACGACCGACGAATGACGACGAATGACGAATGACGACTAATTTGACGACACCGTTGGCGCAGTGGCTAAGCGATTAGCCTTCTGCGCTACGTGCCGCGGGTTCGATTCCCGCACGGAACAAATATTTGTATGATCTACTGATAGTTGTTTCGGGTCTGGTTGTGTGTGCATGTTACATGTATGTTTGTAAACTGTACCCTCGATACAGGAGCAATCGTAGTGAGGGGCAATGATTGAAAAAAAATAAAAAAAAATTAGTACAACAAAATAGAAACAAGCACAAAGCCATTGTGCATTCTAGATATATATTTTTTATCAGAAACGCAACGAATAGCAAGCAGCATTACTATTCATATATATACATATAATATGTCTATGAATAAAAACCGAGTGATCCATCAAGTTGGGTCAGTGTGGGAAAGTCTGAAACTATAAGAGATAGAGAACTTTGTTCGAAGGAATCATGACGTCGATTTTAGAGTTAAGAAAAATTGCGTGCGCAGATTTACAAAAATACTTTCTCATTTTCCAAAATAAAAACCTATATTATTTTACTATAGAAATTAATTGTGTGGTTGTAAGGAATAAATTTTACTATAGAATCACGTGTCTACAATCAAAAAAATAATGCTTGATTTCTACAATTGTATATTTTATTGTATTCATATTGACTAAGTATGGAACGTTCGTTAACATTTCATACTGGACACATAAAAAATTGTATATTTTTTTAAATTTCATTTTCCGTTTTTCTTAACTATGTAGGTAATCCAACATGTTTCGAATAAATTTCTCTATCTCTTATAGTTACAAACTTTCCCATACTGATCCATCTGGATGGTTCAACCTGTATACCCTAGATTTTTATGAGTATGCTTTTGGGAATTCCCACTTGTTTCGACTTTGGCAAAAAGAAAGCACGTGAATACGAAGGTACAAGAAAGCTAATGAACAAGAAAGTACATACATTGTAAATGTCAGCTGATGGTCATAAAAGTCAGTGACCTATCACAATAACAGGTTGCACTTGTCGAACAACATCAAAACAATGCTATGGCTGGGGCAGTGCCGTGCCCCCAGATTTCAAAGGAATGGTAATGTGAGTGACAGATTGTCTCAACAGGACTTATAATACATTTTGCCTTGCATCTAGTACGAAAAAACATCGAGATAACATCAGAAATTGAGAATTAAAATCCTATTGACCTCTGTCAGTGTCCACAAAAACAATACCAATAAATGTAATGAACTACAAGATCATTCGATACCAATCTTAATAGAAGACAATTAAGCCCTACCGCTGTTTTCATTATTGGTTCCATTAAATATAAGTTTTGTGTCAGTTCAAATGGGTACAAGGCCAAGAAGCAGCTGTATTCACCGGCGCTACATTGAATAATTCAATCCAACCTGAAAATTAATTCGATTGTTCTGTTGAATGGTCCATTCATATATGCTTCTATCATTTACATGAATGAGCCGTAAGTTATCGCAGCTCACTTGTATTATAAAAAAAAAAAAAAAAAAAAAAAAAATAGACTGTAAACGAAGGAACTAATTTAATATTTTCACTTTCCAGATAATTGTTTATCGCACTGAACATGAGTACATCGTCCCACACGAGTACGTGCAGTCCACAGCCACCGAGCACAGCCCCGTGCCTCCGAGGCGCACCCGCTCAAGGAGCTCCAGAGGCACCTCTTTATGTGACGACGACCGCACATCTCATGGTGCTGAGTCACTGACACTTGACACTCACATAGCACCAGCAGAAGACATCGATATTGAAAGAGAAATTCGCCACGAGAGCCCCGGATATGCAACGGTTGACAAAGGTCCATACACACCGAGTAAAGGCGTTCGACGATCTAAAAGTAAGACCCCACCTAGGTCCCGCAAAAGTAATAGCTCTGAACGTAAATATTACACTGTTGGGGCCACCAAACCTGTGCCGGATCGACCACCACGAAAGAAGTCTTCTACTAGTCTCATGACATTAGACAGTTTTACTAAACGTTCGGTGAGCGGAGATTTGACGCAGTACGTTGAAATAGATGAACCGTTTGGAGAAGTTCATAAAGACTTAAAATCCGGGGAAGTTGTGAACAAAATGAAAGATCGACCCTTGCCTCCTCCTCCACGTCCACCGAGAGGATCAAGGCGTAGAAAGAGGGTTAAAAATGGTATTCAGCGGGACATATCTACCGACGCAGAGTCAGCTGTGGGAGTATCACGAGATTCTGAAGAAGATCAAATAAAACCAGATGATGTCGTAGAGATTGAAGTTTCTACTCAAACTGATCCGCTCCCAGACGATGTAGACTTTGAATTAGGTTTGGATGATAATCTAGACATGTCTATATCAAGCTCATTAAGAGACATGATTGATGATGATTCAATGCTTTCTAAGAGTCACGCTAGAATAGGAGAGAGCCCTCATATATCACGCCCTACTTCGCGATCTGATAAATCTCTAAAGCTTTCTGACCCCAAAGTTTCTGAATTATCTAAACCAAGCCTAGGGCGTACATCACCTACTGTTATATTGGTGGAAAGACGTGTGTCAAGTCCAACTAGGATCAATGAACGTGAAGTTATGTTAACCGAAGCTTCGTTAACCGTCCAACCCATAGATATTGATGAATCTCGAATCCCAGATGTACCTCCGCTGCCAAGGTCAAGAGGCGTTCCAAGTAAAGTTCAAACTCCTAAAAATACTATGCCACAAACAGAAGAACGAGCTCTCGAAAAAATGAGTGATGCAAGCAGAGAAGTGCAGTTAGACAATTTAGTAACACAACGACTTCAGGTGAAAGATTTAGATGTAGGTCGGTTAAACGTTTCCGAACTTCAAGCCAACAAGATTTTGGTGTCAGATATAGAAGGTATGACATTGCAAGTCTCAGAATTAGATTCCAAGTCTGGACACATTTCTGTGAGCGGGATTGAGTTTTCTCAGTCAGTAATTGATGAGATCGTCAAAAAGTTTGCCGAAATTTCTACGGCTCACGCACCTCCGCCGCCCCCACCGGCAGCAACACTGGACGTTATTGAAACTCCAAGGCCGGTTAGTAGAGAAGAACATACTCAAACAGATGACCTGCCTGTCGAAAAACCCGCAGAAATAAAAGCGGATAATAAATCTTATCTTGAAGAAGATGCGCCTCAAACGCCACCTCCACCTAGACCTCCTAGTGCAGAAGATACAACTGTTCCACCGCAAAGACCCCCACCTCCTGATTTAACTCCTTTGTTGTATTCATATCTCCAAGATATAACAATACCTCCTGCATCATTCTTCCCTACTCGGTCAATACGAGACCGTCATATTGATTACCATGACTCCCAACACCAGACTCCTCCGCCGCCAACGCGACGAGCTAAGAGGAAACCCGCAGCTCCTCATTCTGAATCCAGTTCCGATGATGGCCGACCTCGTCCTTCGCCTCGACGAATGCCTGCTCCGGTGAGATCGCATGAGCCCTCTATAACCGAAGCAGGTGCGCAGTTCCTGCGCGTCTGCCACTCTTCCATTAGCAGGACTTTGAGGAACATGTTCAACTCCTTCATGTCGTACATAAGCGGCACCGAAGACAAGAAAGATGTGCAAATGGCGATGGTAATATTTCTGGTGCTGATTGCTGGATTGATCATGTTTGGACTGAGTGACAGCAGAACGATTCACCATCATCATTGGGAGTTCTTCAACCCGCCAGATGGAAAGCCATGATGTCGGTACCACATCGTGTATTGGTAATTTGGTATGAAGTCCATTAATGTCGGAGAATACGAATTAGTTTTAAGTTCGACAGACTTGTTGGATGCGTATGAGATTTTGCTGTTGAATTTAATTTATGATGAGGACCATCATTTACACGGCCTCTCCTGAAAACTCATATTTAATACTAAACATTAATTTATTTATTTGTGATTTCTAGTCACCTCTTATAATTATATTGATTTCCTTTTTGTATAAGTACCTCAAGGTAGCGTCCTAACAAGTCTGGTAATTTATTGTAAAGTCATGAACTGTATGATGCAAATTGCAAATGTTGATGAAAAGAAAATATACATGCATTTTATGCTAACCAGACTTTCCACTACAGTTTATTATAAATGAACATTTTAGTTTATACTTTAACTTTAAGCGTCTTTGTTTATATGTACATGAGGTCCTGATGGTATTTGGAAAATTTAAAGCTCATGTTTTTAAATGGCATATTATAGGTGTTTTGTAATAATCTAAAACCATTACAGCTATTGGACACACCTATATTATAGAAGCCATAAAGATTTATATTCTTTCAAGCTTTTTGATGTAAAAATGGTTTGAACAATTTACTGAAACCACTTTGCATTTCAAAACATCGAGAATAAAGTTAGTATCAGCAAAAAGGTAACTCAATCGACAAAACCTCTTGCTGAAAAGACTATGAGGGTCACGTAGAGCCTGTAAAAAGTGATGTTTACATTGAAAATACCCAGCTTTTTGTATAAACTAAAAGAATAATAAATAAAAGGGGTTATCTGTCAACATGACACTGACAAGCCTTCAACTTTCCTAATGACAATTGCATTGGAATGCAGCGATGCATCTTCAGAAAATAAGCATTCGCAATACTTTGGACCGATTGTGTGTACTTCTCTATCTATCAGCCCCGAAAATAGTATACTCTATATAAAATGGTATAACTTAAGTTTATATAAACGTATATTACTTTGTTACCTAGTTGTATAATACATATTAACCGCACTGTTAACGTAGTAATTCAAATGGCGTTATGCATTTTGTAAATTTCCTTTTTTTGTTGTGTAATTATAAAGGAAAATAAAATTTGTTAAATATTATGAAGTTTACTTTAATATTTATTATTACTTAACGGCTAAGATTGC
This sequence comes from Allophyes oxyacanthae, assembly GCA_932294325.1. Lineage (NCBI taxonomy): Eukaryota > Metazoa > Arthropoda > Insecta > Lepidoptera > Noctuidae > Allophyes > Allophyes oxyacanthae. Next base: position 1,876,861 of record OW028609.1, read on the forward strand.
TAAGAGTTTCGACCAACATCTTGAAACGCTCTCGCTGGGTGGCTGGATCAAGCGCCTGATTCAGAAAGCAGTACTCCATGACACTGCGCGCATTATTAGGGCGTTCCTCTCTCTAGAGCCCTGACCACCAGTAACTTGGACCCTGTACGGTGTACCCAAAGCCGGCTACAACTCATTTGTTTTTTCAATGTTCATTATTGATTTTTAGTAAAAATATATAACATGGAATGTTAAAATAAAAGAATTAATAATTTCTTCACAATATAGAATTAATAGAGGATTAATTTCTATATCATAGAATACCTATATTGTAGTCTAGCGGCGAATGGTGCCCGTAACTACGTAAAATCGTGTATTTCAAGACATCAAGTTTCACCCCATAAGCATAATTATAACATTGTTCTTAAAATGTAGAGAAAAGCTGTTGAGACCTTATTAAAACAACTTACGACGATGACGACTTATAACGACTTTGATAATGGATATACAAAATATTTTTTATGTAGTGCGCATAATTTGGAGAGTGATTCAGTCTCTGTTCCTAACTGCAACCGCAGTATTAGGATACACTTTTTTTTTTCTTTTTTTAGCGTGGTAAAATCATCAAATGAGTCCTCCCACCCCGGGCAGGGCGGGAGGGACTGTCAGACTTGTACTGACTAAAATCCACGGTGTTCCTTCAATAGCCCTTTACGTTCCGGGGTCACGGTAATGAGATAAGTCCCGCGACCCCGGCAGGCTTCGGCTCTCTACAGGGGGGCCCCGTCATCTTGCTGACGTTCTTTGAGGCGCGCGTGGAACACAACGCACCGTCGACCCGGGCATGGTCTATGGTCGGACAGCGAGTTAGGATACACTTTAAAAGAAAACGAAAATTCGACTCAGTGTGGGGGACACGCATAATTTACTAGCGCAATCCATACAAAATCATTTTTTTTTTTGTTTTGGAATGAATTTTATTTCTGCGGTTGAATTTGGGAGAGGATACTGAATCAATCTGTAAATTTTGCGCACTTCATAAAAAATATCCTGTATACATATATGTATAGTACAGAGAACTGCCAGAGAACGCTTTGACGTGTGATCAACACGCTATCATACACTTTTGAGTAAGCAGAAGGCCAGTATTCTCAAAGGATTTAAAGGCAAGTTAAAATTTAGTTTTAGAATTTGGCGACGTATTGATAGTTCGATGACCTTGCTAAAGGAGAACACTGGGAACACCAATTATTTAAATTTTAAATCTCTTCCCATTGGTGTCATTGAAGACTGTGGAATAATAAAAATACCTGCACTTATAACACTAATATAACGAGAAGGTGGCGCAGCAGCACTACTGCCAAGCAATTCACTTTCTGCGCTTCATAATATTTATAGACCACAATGCAAATAACAGACAGCAATGGTGCCGCGCACCTAGAGTCTCGACATTTCATAAGTGCATGTATCTGGTTTACATGAAATAAAGATCTATTTTATTCTATTCTATCGAGGCTGACTGCCCAGAGTGCGCCAGACGATTTCATTTTCCGTCACACGTGGAGGCTCTAGCCTTGCACAAACCCATTAAGCAGTGTTATTATTCTTATACCTATGCTAGGACTTTATTATAAATTTATATTTTATTATTAATCCCAATCGGGAATCGAAACCATAATCCAAGTTCTTCTAACTTCGTCTTCTTCTTTGTCGTGGTCGTGGTCGTCACGATATCTCGCCATCGGGTTCTGTTGGTACACATTCTGGTGCACTCATGCATGCGTCGATCCATCGCATGGGTGACCTTCCACGCGGTCCGGGGCCTTCCACTTTGCCTTTCACAACAAGACGCTCTATCGAGTCGTATTCCCGTCTCTAGATATGCCCAAAGAATTTCAATATGCAAGTCTGAACTTGAAGCTCACTTTTAAAAGCAAAAGCTACAAGTTTTCTCAACTGTACCATAATAAAGCACGCTAGTCTAGTGAGTAAAATATAGATCACTAGTACAGACATTCCTCAACAATGGAAACAAACAAGACCCGCTTACAAAATTTATAAATAAACACATATGCATATGTTATCATTATGTAGGCTAAAAATGTAGTGTGGAGCCGAGCCAAGACGCATCAAAACTTTGACCCAACCCGGTTCAGAAAGGTCATCGTATCAGAAACTGAAGGTAACAAGTACATTCTGATGAGTATCAGCGGGTCATCCGTGTAACAAAAATGGTAATGAATATCGACTCTGGTAATAAACTTCAGTACGATCGAGAGACAAAATTTTCAGCTACCTTGTAAAAATTATACCGATCTTGAAGACTAGACTCTCAACTTATTGATCGATAAAAAAATTATAAGGTAGCTCGAAGTTCAGTCTCTCACGATTGTATTGAAGTTTATTACCACAGTCGATGTTCATTACCATTTTCGTTCCACGGTAGACCCGCAGGTATTTCACAAACAAAGGACTTGACATGAGCTAGAAATAAATCGTGCGTTTATTCAAGTCTTGATGATAATTAGTCAGATAGATAGGTACCTACTTATTATCGATAACCACACGTTGTTTGACTGTGAATTACTTAGCATTTATCAATCTGTAGTTCGCTACTCCTGCGCAGTCGAATGGTACTAAAGATGGGCTACCTATTTTTAGACATAAAACCAAATATGTACACAATACGTTTGGAAACTTGATTTTACATTATGTACATGCAAATATTGGCATTCATTTATAAAAATTAAGGAAAATTAAACAAACTAAATATACATATAAGTACCTACGTAAATAAGGATAATTTAAAATAAGACAGCTATTATAAGTAAAGTTTTATTCATCTACTTATATGTATTATCCGTTTTGGGCCTGTGTGCACTGTGCATGTGTGGATTATGACTGTAAACTGTACCTGCAATACCATCAGGAAGATGCTAATGTTCATCATTTAAAAACACATCTCATTCGACCTGGAGCTCAAAAACTAAGCCTAAGAAGTGTTCGTTTTGAAATCCATGCTTTGTCATAATTTTACTCGAAATAAATTACACGGTTAGTCTTTATCCATCTAATGTTTGTCTAATGCCACATTAAAGGTATCGGTGACAAACATTATGTCTGTCGCGTAGTAGGGGAGAAAAGGGTAATGACAGTCACAGCAAGAATTGAAACAAAATACAAGTTTCTTATGTTAAACAATAATAAAAAAAAAAAACAACTAATAAGCTATCAGTCTGTAACAGTAACTTTAATAAAAATCTAAAATTCTTTGTCCGTCATTGTCCGCACTTATGGTCAATAGGGTCATAATAATTATCACACACGTAAACTTCTAGTGGACCCCACGGTGCAGTCGGTGTGCGCCCACATCTGCACAGCCCACATGAAGTGCACCTGCCACATTTCATTTTTACCTGGAACATGAAATCTCATAAAAAATATGCTGTTCCACACATTTAGTCGAGTACTCTTGAATTATTTGTATGAATTTCAGCTAGCTTTTTTCGCGATTTCTTGGTTGGTCACATCGTAAAAGTTGTTTATAATAAAGAGTACAATAATCCCTTACAGGGATCGGGATTAAAAAGGTAGTAAGTAGTACGTTGTAACAGTTGCATTAAAATTACTACTCTCCGTTTATTTTGTACAGACGAAAAATTACACGAAATGCGTTGCAAAAATGTGACACGGCCCTCTCGTGCTTGGAATATAAGTATCTCCGGGCGGTGTATGCAACAAGCTGCTTACGCCGATATTCGCTTTTGTAGGTACTTCCGTTTGAATAACCGCTGATTCCTATAACCCCTTTATCCCCTACCTAATGCAGCGTTCACCTCGTCCTACATACGTAGGAACGTTCGCCATGGCAGATAAGTGCTGGTGCTGCTTAGAAATTATCGACCATAACACGGTACCTACGCGTTGAGATAAATTTTAATATCTATTAACATCACTCGGTCACTGAGTAAAGTCTATTTTTTTATCCCAGATAGTCATTTGACAAGTGCAAATTGATCTCAAATCACGCCAAAAAGAACTTTATTTAGTTCAAAAAGTTATGACCAATTTGACACTTAAGTAGGGCTCCCCCTCCCCTTAGGTAATAAGTCTATGGTGTCAAATCACAAATTAAAAACAAACTTTCGCCACTTGACCGACCATACTCAACTATTCTTGTTAAGATTCTTGTACTCAACCCGACTGAACCCAATGTTTTACTCAACCTTGACATTGGCAGAATCATCATAACGTCACGTTCAATGGAGCCACATTGAAATTGGAATAATTCTAAAACACACTTTAGTTAGATAGGTAGGTACTTACCAGGGACGTAATTTAATTAGTATATTACGTCTATGGTACCTAACTACCTACCTACCTACATTAATATTTTTATAATTTACCAGTTCAAAAAGTTCAAAAAACATTTCGAAATACAAGCGTCTTTTACTGTTTATCAAGCGAAGATCAAGCATGACTGCATGACGAATCAATTTCTCCCCACGACCGTTCATTATTATACCGGAGGCACAGTACATTGGAGATGTGGACTTACTTTTCGGAAGACAAATGTTCTGCAGAGAGTTTATTGTCATGGACGACAGTTGACAAAACTCTTTAACAGGTTAACAGATTTCTAATAAACCTTTATTACCATGCACTGCACACTAACGGAAAATGTGGGTGCCTACTAAAGTAATTAGGCACAAGATGATGATCATAATAAAATTAAATATGGCTAAAGTATTTATTAATAATTATTTTAAGTATAATTATCGTAATCTTTTGTCGTGTAAGTATGAACTTAAAAATAATTATTCATGCCGCAGTAGAAAGTTAGGTAGAGGCAGATATGCCAAGGGTGTTCTTTCGTGCACCCCAAAACGTAAATCGCAGTGGAAATGATGGTTGCTACCTATCTCGTTACGACTCTAATACCCAGAACAAAAAATAAACCTACCATATGGTTGTAAATAAATTTCTAATACTGGGAGGCGGCGGATTCCAGTCGTTTTGTACGGTGACTACGGTGTGCTACGGTGAGTAACGGGTAAGGATTAGTTTTAAACATCTTACCACTAGATGTCGCTAGTAGCCTAATTTTAATAATTAAAATAAAAAGCAAATAAATAATAGTGCTTTTATTAATATACCTAGTTACTTTATAGACAACATGATTAAAATATTTCGTTTGAAAGGTATCTACTAAGATAGTTCCTGTAGGTAGGTTTATAACTTTGTAATTAGGTTAGATAGATTTGCGTGTTTCTTTGCATAATGAGTTATTACTAAGTCTATTGAAATAAACAAAAGGCTGATTTGATGGGTCATCATATAATATAATAATATGTTTTGTATAACATAATTATCAGAAACAGCATGTCGGTATCAAAATTCAAAAGTTTGAATAAGACACGAACAAGAGGAAAATGTACAGTGCGCCCAGTATACAGGTAGTAAAATTTGGAACTAAACTAAATTAAGTACATAATGATTGTTTTGTGTTTGCAAGCAGCTAAGCTATACATTTAATTAGTGAGTGTTATTTACCTACTTGACAATAATTTTCCCTACATTATGAAGTAAAAATCCCCATTCCAACCGGGGAGGTTTGTTAAATTTTAACAAAAAATTAAATCTTGTACCTACCTATAAGCCTATGAATAAATATTGCAATATTTAGATTTAAGAACTACCGAGTGAGATAAATAAATTTTATAAGCATCGTTTAGTAAGGGGATAGTTTTTTTTAAATAGATAATTTCTAACTTCCTCAAAGAGCCTGTTTACGGTTTCTGACTATCGTTTTACTTTTCATAAAAAACAATAATAAAGTATAAAGGGGTTTTACGGAGAAACCTGGAGAAACCAGGGTTCCTCTGTCTACGGCTTTTACCAATTTCAATTTTGTGGTTCAATCAAGATGCGATAAATTGCGTTTATCACGGTATGGAACGCTTTTGAAGTCTGTAGGTCAATGTTGCCACTATAAGAAACGTACACATATTTTTTATATTATATTTTTTATTTATAAAAGCACAATTATTTTTTACATTGATATTATTATTTATATTAAGTACATATTATAGTCGTGTTGTTCTGAATGCATCGATATAAAAAGTAATTATTGTCTAATTATGGATTTTGGGCTTAACAGTTTATTGACATTGGTTGTTGTTATAAATTGTACACTTAGTACACTTGCATATAACCTGTCAAGCAAATGTAACAAGTCCGATTTAACATATTTTAAGTTTTTGCTAAAATTATATAATTTTTTGTGTAAAAAGTATCCATTTTATTTTTCTAATGTTATTTTATATAACAGTTAATATTAATAATTATAATCTGATTTTTTTGGTATTAGGAGCGCGACTTTGCGAACTTCATTCGTAAAAACGTCAAAAATCGGCTGTACGGTTAGCATAAATAGATGAGAATGGAAACGAATGAATGAATGAGTTACCTAATATAAATTAAGTGGTGTAGAAGAACTGCCCGATTATAGTACGTTTTAGTTGTAAAATTGTATATTTATATCATTATTACAAATATTACAATCTACAATGTTATCTTTAATCTTTAATGTAATATTATATCCATGTTGTTGTTTGTTTAAATGTAAAAATATTTCATTTATTTATTTAATCTGTATCCATCTTGTACATAACACATACAATTTAAATAAAAGTGATTGAAAAATTTATCTAAAACAAAAATAATTTCACTAATGAATGGTTTTGAATGATTGGATGATAACAAGTTGAGGAAATTTTTATGTTGACTCTACGAAAATTTTCGCATTCTGTAGACAACTTCATATCGATCTTCGGATCTGACAGTCCTAATAGCAAATAAATCGGACTTTATTAATATTCTTTATTTCCCAGACAATTAAAATCCATTTTGTTAGAAACAAAAAACAAAAGTTTCTTAACCTAGGTCAGTAAAATTAATGTTAGTATTAAATCACAAACAGCGAAAAAAGGCTTAATTCCTAAGTCTATAGTAGAACTGCTGCGAGGAGAGTACGAGCTAATGTACCTCTATTATAGGGAAAGAACTTTGAAGAACGAGTTCAAAATTATGTGAAACCTTTCAGCAGCAGGGCTAGCACGGCATAAAAGGGTAGAGAGATAATCGGGAACCAAACTATCTCTTTACCGTGTTATCTCTCGATTTTTGTTTTGCCTTCTGTCAAGGAAACAAAGTGTGGAGAAAACTGTTTTGTCCCCTTTTTTGCCGTGCGGTCTAGCGGTGCTGGGGTAAATGTGCGAAACTCGAATGAACGAACGGGAAGATTCATCGTCATTCCGCGGTTTACAGACACGACTCACGAGCCTCGATGTTACCGTCCGGCCTTGGTCGGTAGGCACGGCAGGGTAATGACTATACACGCTCGTAATCGATATCAATCGATTGAATATTGTAAGTTCATCAATACAAACTCAAATTCAACTCAAAAATTGAAACAAAGCAATTAGCATTCTTGAACTGTCCTTAATCGATTCCGATCACGAGCGTGTATCGTCATTATCTTGTGGGTTGCGTCCATCGACGTCGGCGAACTGTGGCATGGCAGTGGAAAATACATCTCGCCCGGCAGGGTAATCACGAAACACGCGAAAGTGCGAAGTGTGGGCACTATTATTTATTAGAGTCCGCCACAGATATTGATATAATATCTGTGGAGTCCGCACTTTTCTAAAACAAAACAGCTGTTAGGTAGGGATTTTGTATACATATCTGATTATTATCAAGGAAGGAATAATAATAAAAGTGAATCCAAAAATTCGTCCGATAGAGATGAATGGAAGAGAAAGACTTAATGCGCACCCCATATATAACGGGATAAGTGCAGAAGAATATAATAATTATCAATATCCCTTGTAATAGGAAAGGAACAGGATGGATACTCCCCTGCAGGATTTCTTCCTGATGACTGGTATCTGGTGCTAGTTCCTTCTAGTGGTTATGTCACTTCCTTCTTTTAACGCGATTTCTTCAATGGAATAGTTCTGTCACGATCGCCACTTTCTTGTATTATATGCAATTATGTTACAAACGAAAACTTCAGAACTAATCTTCTTTAATGGTAATATTAAATATCGGAGACGTGTCTTGTATAAACGTTAAAGGGTATTTTGTAATAAATACATTTAACTTTTCGAAAATCTTAACTTTAACAAGTAAAGTTACGTTATCCGCAAAAAAATATTTAAATGTTGCTTAGTACAAAATGCCTTTTAGCCGTCGGTATCGTGTTCATTAATTTGTACATAGGTACTTCGAGAGACTGGTTTATTATGTTAGGTACTAGAAAATATTTTAGGACAGTTGGTGCGTTTATGAATTGGAAGATAGAATTGGATAGATACAGTATTCAGATCTGGCGGCTGTCTTCTTTATGACTGGTCAGGTGAATCCCTCTTAGGGGTTGTGCCACCATAACACTTGCGGCGGGCCCAGCTCCTTTCTTGTTTTAACTCGATTTCTCCATCCAATGCAATTAACTATTACTCTGAATCACCTCTAGATAGGTACTATATTGTCGTCTCTATCTTTAGTTTCGATGAACCAATCCAAATTCAGAATATTACTTATAAAATATCTCTTGCACATCTGTCTCGTTCTGTTGCACTATGTTGCACGCTTTCTCTCAAAGCCGTGGTTATGTCTATGCACCAATGGGCGGCTGGCAAACCAAAACGAACGAGACTTCGACGGAGTGAGCGAGCGCGGACGGAGCATTCATTCACTGCTCAGTGCTCTCGTCGCCCGTTAAGTTGTCAGCACTTAGCTCGGCGGCTGCCGCGCGCTGTCTCGCTAACCATAGTCGAGTCCGTAGTCGTTCGTCAGCCATCGTAATCAACTCTCTTATCGCGTGTCCTACCACAAATACAGTAAATTCTTGCTGTATTTTCGATATATACGTAAACATAAGATATACCGAGTCTCACTAATACCATGAGAAACAATAATACTCTTCAAAACTAAATGAAATGTTACACTAAATCAAAGTTCTTTGAGGTGTTTTAAGATAAATCTCTGGCCGTGTTGATCTCGGCATTTTTTTCTGAGAGACAATAAACTGTGTTTTTAGTCACGTTCGTTAAAATTTACTATGCAAAAATGTGGTCTCTGCTCAGTGCTGTCTGGACTTATGCGACGAGCAATGTGCGTTGGAAGCAGGCGTGGTAGCAGCGAATCTTACTACCGTGAGCTTGGCGACCAAGACACACTGGTAAACACTTTAATTAGCCATAACCGCATTTAAACATAGCTTTAGTAGCACCAAGCAGGTTTTGTTCATTCATATTATTGTTTATTTCATGTGCGTACGTGTGTCGAGCAATGCTGGCCATCAACATGTTTACCCGTCTTTAATTAATGTGTGTTAAGATATTTACATACAGCGTAACGCCGTAGTATGCTAATTAAACATGTGTATTTTTATCTAAGCTAATATTTTTATGAGTTGCATGCATTTGGGTAAATTTGTAGAAAAAAAATCAAATCTTTTTTTTTTGTCTTGTTTTCTAGTGTGTTTATTTCAAAGTAAATATATTTAAGTTGTCTATGCTTTATATATGTAGTGAAAGTAGAGTTTCTCTTTATGTTAGTCACCGCTAATTGTTTTAGTAGCCTCACAGATGTGTACCTACTTAGCTACATGTTGAAATGCTATTTTAAGACTGTTTGCACTATTAAACTTGAGACTGTCGAGGATTTCGTATTTGCAGTCTACTAAATTATTCTCATTTTTGGGTCACAATCACAAAATACAGCCAATACAAACTTTTGAGACTTAGATCACAAACAAAACTTACAACACATGAATGATAGCGGTAAAAACATTTCTAAATATAATATAGGTACACTTCAATATGACGAGTAAATTTCATATTGATGTATTTCAACCGTAGACGGAGTAACCAAATTTCAACATTGGATAACCCGTCATGATGGACTCATTAAATTGGAATTGGATTGGAAATAAAGGTTATAATTACATCTTATTCAGTTTTATAATTTAATAATCACATAAAACAAAAAAATACATTGACTTAAATCCGGGTCAATAATACATAATTGTGTATTAGACTTGGATTTAAGGAAAACATAAGAAGATTATGTTTTTATTTTACCCTAAAATGTTATTTACCTATTTAGCAAATGCCAAATCTAATTATACGAAGGCCCATTCAACAAATATCAAAACTGCCAGACTGTGTGTTTCTTCGTTCAATAAAAATGTAAACATAGGTACCTACCATACCACCATAGGTATTTCTTACCTAGATTCTTCCAAATTAAAATATATTTTTTAAATTCTATCTTTTCACAGCCCTAGTACACATAAAAACCGACTAACCTTCTTCAAAACAATTATTACAAGAGTAGATAATTAAAACTAATAGTTACTTACATTTGAAAATAGAACTTACTAAAATGCGATGGGAGGCCTTGACTTCCTTTAAGTCTGCCAGAACACATAAAGTCAATATTATAATAATGCAACATGGCATGATTGAAATACAAGCATGTGAGGGTTAGCCACAGTCCGATGACAATTGAATCGTATAAAAGCAAAAACAGCAATATCCATTTCCAACAAATCATGGCAAAACAAAAAATTGTTGTATAGTGCAAAATAAAGCTGAATTGGATCGAAACTCTGTTTAATATAATTAAATACATTACTGGGTATATATTGAAGGTATTTAATCAATCTTTATCTGGATAATATTTAATAAAAATACAAAACTTAAATGGATTTTGCTGTTTTTGTACTTGACATTTGGATCTTGCTGTATTTGAATTTCACTTCAAAGGATTTTGCTGTGTTTGCTATAAACGACCATCAAGACGCCATTTTCATTATAGTTCACCTGTACTTACGCAATAATATTTTTGATACTTTTTGTGAGTATGCAAAGAAGTAAGTTTTTCAGAAAACAAAACAAAATAAGTTTAGTAGAAAAATATTTTAATAAAAAAAACTTATTGGTACCTTTGAAACTTAAATTTATTTTTCATAAATTAGAAATAGGGTTTAAATGAAATTATTTATTGAAATGAAAATAATATGACATAAAGAAACATGTAGGTAAGTGTTACAAAACATAAACTAAAGCTTTTACCACAAGAAACGCTAACAGATTTGTATTTAATGCTTTTGTTTAAACATAAAAACTCTTAATCGTTTTCACGCCGGTGTCTATTACACCCGGTATATTATTTAAAAAAAAACTAAATATTAGATAGATATAAAAAATGATAAACTAATATTTAAGTAACACTGTAGTTATTGAATATTAATTAAATAGATATAAAAAAAATGCTAACAAGATCACACCACAAGGACCAAGATAATTTATTTGATCACACTATCTAACAGTAGGTACATACAAACCTTGTTACTTTGGCCAAATTTCTCCTCCACTTTTCGGGTTGAGCTATACGTTTTCTAGCCGAACTATTATCAACAGGTACAGGGGAACAATCCATAATTACGATATACCACTTTCTTCCGACAAAACTTAAAAACTATTTAAAAATTTCGAGAATTTACGGAGCGAGGTTTCGCGTTCTCAACAATCGACGCCATATTAAAACCGTGCCGCTTGATGCGCTCTGATTGGCTGATTAGGATATTGCTGCCTATGCACTTGTCAAACATGGATCTTGCTGTGTTTGCAACAAACCGTATTTTTTGTAGCTGTTTTACTACGGGATATTGCTGTCTTAGGAGTATTATGAATTACGAAACGTGTTGAAGATATTGCTACATTTATCGCGCCATCGAAATGTCAATTTCAAAATTATGTGGATATTGCTGGTTTTGCTTTTATACGATTCAATTACTTGGCTCAGTTTTACTATTTGACATTACAGTTCTAAACATAGTTTGAGAACACAACTATATGCGAAAGCTAAATTTTAATCAAAACACAAAGGCATAGCGCTCTGTTAATTTTCAAAAGATAGAAATGATGAAAGTTATACAAATACATTTAACATACAACATACAGTTAACATTTTATCTTAAGTAGCTAAAAAATACTACACTGTACATAATTTATGCGTTCCAAAAATAATTATTTGGAGCATCAACATCACTCTCCCAGTTAGGCTGTCATACCTCAACATAGGCCTTGTAAAACCCTTAAAAAAATCCTGTCCCATGCCAACCTTCTTGATAACGGAGAGAAATCATTTTCCCAATAATTAAAGTTAATGGATGATAATGTTAAATCAACTTTAGATGTTATCAAAATGATGAAAGCAGTCAATTATCAATCTGAATTAACTTCAAATCTATTTAGAAATGTATGGGCAGGCATAGATTAACATATAGATTAACAATTGCACCTTAAATATTAAATTAAAAAATCCCCAATATACAGAAAAATCAAAATTTAGAGGTGTATTGCTTTTAAATAAAGAGGTTTTAATTACCAGAAAGATTAAAAAGTACCAAATATAAGATCCTTAGATTATATGAGGTTATTGTACTTATCATTATGAGCAACTTTTACTACGGGACTAATACTGAAATCTCAATAAAAAATCTCCTGCAACATACAATTGGCCAAATAACATTGAATTATTTGTATTGAACAATAGTTATTTTATTCACGATTTCATTCTTTGTCCCTTAGTAAAAATAGTTCATTATGTTGAGTACCTATAATAAACTCCTTAAAGGAAAGATTAGAAAGGTAACACCCTGTATACATGCAAAGCATCAACAAGTTCAACACAGATACAGCAAGCCCTTTCTTGTTGCCTCATCAGCGTCGCTCTAAGCCGAGGCCCGTATCCCACTAGGGGACGCCCTTAGCTGCGTCACGTTTAAAATCACTTTATTTTAATTAGGTCAGAGGCCCTTCAGGCCTCACCGAAAGTCCGGTTACACAGCCAAAGCTCAATGAGCCACCTGAGAGAGTAACATAATTATTAAAAAAAAACATGCAGTGCAACATGTTCTCTAATACAATAATATCTCTAGTGTTTTTGCAGGAATAAATTATTTCTCATCAATTATTTATCTCTTAATCATTTTCTTTCTTTCTTTCTTTTTAATACATAGGTACTTCCAAAACCTATAAACAGCTTCCTTGCAAGGTTCAGAAATGTTGACCTACTTCGAATAATAATTGATGCTTATCTAAATGCATAGAGTAGAGGCTGTCAAACTTTGCATTTCTTATAAAATTTGACAACCTATGAGAATTGCAAATCCTTATCCCCTTACTAATAAATAAACGTTGATTAAACGTTATTTAACTAAACTGGCTAACGGCCATGTTCACCGACAATTATAACAGACGTTTAAAATTAAATCGGCCGATTACCTACAAAAATTCATGTTAAAACGGCTGATTTTGCTCTAATCATTTGTTATGTTGTCGGTGAACTTGGGCTTAATTCTATTGCCAGATGGCAACATAACTTTTTGTGTAATTGTCAACTCTATAGATGTAGAGATGGCAATACACAAAAAGTTAAGTTTTAGTACAAAAGTATTTAATCAGATATCTATACAAATAAATATTTTTTGTCTGTCTGTCTGTCTGTTTGTTTCCGCTAATTTCCGAAATGGCTGGACTGATTTTGACGGGACTTTCACTGGCAGATAGCTGATTTTATAAGGAGTTACTTAGGCTACTTTTATTTAAGAAAAACAATTAGGTCTCCGCGAAAAAATAAAATAAAATTCCACGCGGACAAAGTCGCGGGCACAGCTAGTGTTTATAATAAAAGGCTACTTCTAAGTATACAATTTATCCTAATTTAAGTACTTAATTTAATTATATTATTGTACCAATGGCATAAAAATGACAAGTACAGAATAGATATAGTTTACTTAATCAGTGTTTAAAAATATACAAGTTTTTATTAGTATGGGGGACAGTGTGATAATACATTATTATCATCTTTTTTTGATTAATACACTGAAATAAACCAATTTATATAAATTAGGATAAATTTTATACTAAAGTAGCTCTTTTGTTGTATAATACCTATTAATTTTGTATTGAAACATAACTGACCTTAAAATAACAGGAAATTATTATTAACGTTAGGCTTCAGAATTTGTTATATTTCTATAGGTAGGTACTACAATAATATCAATGTTAAATTGGTACCACATTAAACTATTGTGTTTTGGGTTAAAGAAAACTGAACAAGAATTGTTAGTACTAAAGTACTAATACAGTGGCATCTAAAATAGGGTGAGGCAAGGACAGAGGGGCGATGTATTAATTCCCAAGCCCTATGTTAAGCAAATACCAGGCGGCTTAGTACGAGGTTTTATAGCAAAGCAGAAGTTGAAATGCCCAGACATTCCCAGTAAAAACTGACCTCTCATTGTACGAAAAGCCTATACAGTGCGAGGTCAACTCATACTGGAAATGTCTGGGCAGTTTATTTTCTGCCCTGCTATAAGAGTTCGTAGTCAGCACCGAGAATCCATAATAATCAGTTTCGTATTGTATTTACTTATAATATGATGAACTAACCTTCATAGCACCTCCCCCCCCGTCCTATTAGTTCAATCTTTGACTATGCCCGTACGGCAATGTTTTAGTATTTAGATTATTCCAAGACTACTAACATTCCAAAATAGCAATAATTCACCCTCTAGAACGTATTCATAATATAATTATTGATATATTACATAGCAATTACTCTGTTTACATATTATGAAGGAAAAAACTTAGAGGTTAGCTCATTTGTAATGTACCTACAAGCATAAGTTAAAAATGGAAATTACTTGTGTTGGTATAGTATACAAATTATATCGACGATAGATGTTTATGTAAATTAAATAATAAGGTTGTGAATACTTTATTATATTCGCAAATAAATAAATAATAAACTTATATAAATTTTGTAGTTTATAATAGTAGCAATTGAGAGCCGGGGAATGTGCGGCACGCTGGGTCGGTTGCCAATCTTCTTCCTAGTCATGGGAAGCGTTGAAGCAGTAATCGAATGACTTCTCGAGGTTCAATAAGAACTAGAGTTCTAGTTACGATACAATGATCTTAGGTTTACTAATTACACGCGGCTTGACTTCGTCTTTACTACAAATAATAAGAATAATCTAAACCTTAAAAGTTAATACTTTGCGATGTCCCAAAGTTTTAAAGGAGCTAGTAAATGCGCAGTATATTCTAATAATACGCTTAATAAATCCATAATGATGACGTCACGCACACACAGCACCGAACTTCCTCAAACGTCATTCCACTTGCACGCAGTACACTCAACTGCTAACAGTCGAGCCTCTGTTCATTTGGCTGAAGCTAAGAAACATAAATTATAATGTTAATAGTAAACTGAGTATAAAGAATTTACTAGCCCAATTACTCCAGACTGTTGATTGGCTGAGCAAGCTGAGCAGTCCCCATCTCGCTCATTTGAAATGTCACGGTCCATCTGTCGACTTACATTGATTTATATATTGTTCAAAGCAATCGGATAAACTAAATTAACGTCAATCCCTAAAACAAAACTAAACTCCAGCTTTACCTATTAGTATTGAAACAAAACAATTTTCTATAAACAGTTCCGTTTCGAGGAAGTGTTTTCAAACAGTTACCAGAAGCTGAAACCCTACCACGTTAATGTATATTGGGCGACTCACACAGAGACAAATCGATGGCTGGACACCTCGTTTGTCAAGATCGGGCTGGTTTATACGCTCCAAAAGAAACGTCAATACACCTACGGATAACGAAGATAGACTTCTCAAACCATAACCATTCATCCATCCACTACCACACCAAACTTTGAGAAAAGGAATTGTAGGTACAATCCTATAATATCCAGGTTGTAATCAATCATCATAATTTATAAAAGGTCTAATAATTGTCTATGCTATGAAGCATTTTTCTCTCCGCCAGTTCCTTCACTTCTTTATTCGTCGTAACATCCTACTTTTTAAATCTAGTCATGTACAGTAGCCTTCCTTACCTTTGATCACGTAACCCCCAAGAATTTGTGAAATTTTTAGCAGTGGAACCAAGTTAAATACATTTCTATGAAACTTCGCTTGTAAATTTTTTGAAGCATTATTGCAATACCCGCTCTTATTTTCTCCCGGATGCAGTTTCATCTGGAGTCGGTTATCGGTAAATCAGGTATGAAATCGAAGAAGAAATCGGATTACTTAGAAAAATGTAGGAGCGGTATCTGTCGGGTTTCTGTTATTTCGCCTGTTGAATTGTACAGAAGTTTAATCAACTTTTGACCTATGACATTGTGATTTAGTACTTTATTAAAAAATAGATTTTACATAAAAAAACCTAACTTATTGATATTCTACTCTCGACTTATCTTATTATGAATGGCATAGTATCTCATTCTTTAACATTAATAGAACCGAGACATGCTTAGTGTAACAATTCAATATGCGAGTCACTTATTCCGAAGTTTCTTATTTCGGATCATGTACTTGAAAACTACATCTAGACACTATACAAATTTCTCACTTGTTGAACTTGCCTTATACGAACAAAAATGCAAACAAGTGACCTTAATCTACAATTGACTCATCGAGACCTGCCTCAATACTATATTATCGTATTGTCAGCTGGTTTGCAATTTTTATCGCTGAATTGTTTTCGCTAACAAACATAGTATTGTTTTGATTTAAAGTTCACTTCACCTCCTAATTGTCAGCTTATAAATAGTAACAGTTATGTTCGCAGCAGCTCTCGTGTTACAAACATTAAGTCTTGAAATGTTTGTTTTATAGATGAAAATTAAAGTTGCAAACTTTGGATAATATAATCCAGACAACAAAGACTTTATTTTCGCAAATTTTGGTACATATCTTACCGCTTACGCTTGCGGTTCGTTGAAATAAAACTAAAAACTAGCTATTGTGTTTAGGATTAAGCATTTTCGTTGTGACTTTGGGGACCGTCGGAAAAACCATTACAAACGCGAATCGGATAAATTAACGGTCGGGTAAATAAATACTAAATAAACAATCTCGGAACTCATGCGAACAAATAAGCTTACAAATCAAACGTAAGTACATTATGACGACGTACTCGTATTCCCCGGACAGGTCTTTGTTTGTAAAACCTGTACTAGATAGTAGCTAGCACAGAAGTTCGTGGTTAATATGATACTTAATGCTTGACAAGGTTACTCTCAGTAACCAGTCCGCTTTTCGGCTCAACTTTATCCTCGTATTTCAAACTACAAGCTTCATTATAACCCTAGCCTATTCTAAACTATGTTAGGTTCAGTTTCAAGTATAACGAAATATGGCTGAATATCTGTCTTTGACATGAAGCGACTGCCATTAGTCCTCCGAAACCTAAACCCACTTACGACGGAAACCGATACCCATAGATCGATTGTCACACGTCTAGATTCTAGATAACCAATAATGACAACTAGGACAGCTAGCTTAACGTGTCCTTTGACAGATGGGTCGTTCATCTATACAAAGCACTGCTGCAGCAGGGTCGTATGATCCCGTAGATCGATCCATTTGTACGGTAACACAGGTAGCTGCAATAATAAGCATATAATATAATTATAATCACTAACACGACACGACAAGACACGGTTGGCACAGTAGCTAAGCGATTATCTTTCTGCGCTACATGCTGCGGATTCGATCCCCACCCGGAATAAATATTTGTATGATCTTACAGATAGTTGTTTCTGGTTTGGGTGAGTGTGTATGTGGCATGTATGTTTGTAAACTGTACCCTCAATACAGGAGAAATACAAAAAAAAAACGAACTATAGAGGTTTTCGATAAAAAATACAAGGGCAAAAACAAATAAACTTATTTTCTTCACCCCAAAATTACCGTACCACAACAAATCACTCAGCCGCATCTTCAATCACAACTTGACCCTATATACCAGCAACATAAATAGACGTATCTCATCAGGTCGGTTCATGGGTTCAATCCCGACCCGAGATTTTTCATATCGTTAGCTCTGCTCGTTGCGGTAGACCAGCCAATTTTATCCGTTTTACCGAGCTTCCCGGCTACGGGAATAAAGTCGGATCCACTTTGGGTGAAAATTTTTAGGGTACTGTACCAAAAAATATAAAAGAACCCTTATAGTGTGACTCTATCCGTCCACCTGTCTATCCGTCTGTCACAGCGGCATATTTTAGCGAATACCAATCGATTTAAAAAAAAAATGCTTACCAAACCTAATGAATGCAAATGAAAAAAAAAAAAAAATTCTTTGCGAAATGGGGCGTCGAACTTTCAAATGCTTTTAGGTCAAGTTGGGTGCCATATAGAAGGGCTTCCTTTGCACATTTTGAAGGAGGATAAAAAAATCAAAAAAATACCACAGGTATTATTTTGATTTTTCTGAAGTTTGTAAAGCGAAAAATCTGATATAATTATTACAGTTGATAAAAGTTTATGTAAATATTATAGGAAGAATAGAACGATGTTTTTAACACAGTTTTTTAGAAATGATCAAAAATCCTTCACATTCAAACTTAGTTATGCGGTCCGTAATTCCGTATACAATAACTAAGTAATTTTTTATACGTCCAAGGAATGTACGGAACTCTCGGTGCGCGAGTCCGACTCGCACTTGACCGGTTTTTTATATTGGTATCAACGAGGTTCGTGAAAATTAAGGTGAAGTGATTTTGGGCCATGAAAGATAATATTCCTTCGATACAAAATGAGTTATAAGATTAGGACTATGAGTTAAAATCATTAAACTTTGATTCTAATTTTTTTTTATCAACGGTAGATATGTATTTTAATTGAATTTACAAGAAACATTATTACATTATAATAATATTATTATTTAGTATGGAGAAATTTTTTTTTCGCTATCTCTTTTCATAACGCGACTTTTAACTTTTAAACTCATTTGGCTGGATTGCGTATGCGCATCAACGCATACCGAATAAATGCAGTGTTATTTGCCCATATCCACTTTATATAGTGTCCATTAATTAGCCGAAATCTCATTCACAGCAATTTATATTTAAAAAAACTTAATCTACATATACTAATATGATAAAGTTGAAGAGTTTGTTTGTTCGAGCGCGCTAATCTCTAGAACTACCAGTCGGATTTGAGAAATTCTTTTTGCATTTGATGGCACAATTCTTGAGGAAGGTTATAGGCTATATAACATCACGCTACGACCTTTAGGAGCCGTGTAAAAAGAAAAAAAGAAACGTCGGGTGAAACCCTGGGGCACACAAAGCTCAGTCATGTATATGTTTGTAGATAGACTGCAACATTTTGGAACATAGCAATAATCAAATCAATTAATAGTTAGAGAATTGTTAAGTTTTGAATTCGATTTAGATCAAATCACAGTCTATAATACGAGCGTACAGCAAGTAGGTACATTGGTTATAATGAGCTACTGTCTAATCATCATTCTAGAAACGTTTCTTTTATCCTAAGTAAGCATGCGGCGCTAGCTTCTGCACCGTTATCTATGAAGCGTCAAGAATACAAATATGTTATTAAATATATTGAAAGTATTGCCACGCAAAGGGATTTATGCTACCTTAATGCAGTAAGTAAGTTGACGGTGTTACAGGTTAGACGCATCAGAAATATAGTAAAAAGAGAATTCGAATGACAAATTGTTTGTTCTCCTGTATTTCAAAAATATCAAATTTTTGTCTATGCCTTGCTCTAAGAGTAAACAATACGGATTGTTTACGATGACGTCACAAAACTTCTTAGCAATACAATATTAAAGTAATCTTAAATGGACGTCATAGTACGAAATTTCGATGTAAATTAAAACAATACTGCTTTAAGAGATCGTGGTAGGCTTCCTGGTCTTTTAGGATATTAGTATTCCTACAATACTGTTGGACAAAAGTCAGAAGTCATTCGCAAAGTCTCATCCTCTACTGATATTCACTAACTTTCGCATGAACTCAAACCCGACCTCGTAGTTTTGAACAACTATGAAAAAGTATTTATTTTTGACTTCACGTACAAACTCACCAGTTAACCAGCTGTTAACACGACATATTTGGGCAGTATATTGACATGTCAATCAGTCTGTTAGTTTCTTACCATACTTTGTTTTGGTAGACCTAACTTAGAATGTTGTTTGTCAAGTAATTCAGCCCGAGTGAGTTGCGGATATGAGATGGTGGATCGAGTTATAAAATTAATCAATACCTTTTCCTGCGCACGACCCTACATTGTGTGCGCCCGAGTTTGCTTTGCTCCAGTTTCAATCCTTAGCAAACTTCTTATTTCCGTAGTTACAAAGCTGAGTATGATGGTTTTAGACAGGTGCACACAATTAAGATTATTTCAATGTCTTCTATAATAGAAATTATATAAATATTAACTGTAGACCTGATCCGACGCGTAAATGGCGTATGACAAACGTCGACTGGGTACTCGCTATCTTTAGTACGAGGAAAGAATGATTTTCCTTATTCTTGGCTACTATCTGTGATGCGTACAGACATATACGTCTACAAAATTGAAATGTGGGAACTCCTGAGTGTATAATAACAGTCAAACGTGGTACAGACGTCTAGGATAGTTTTCTCTGGTAGCCTTACAACCAATCTCTACCACAGAATAGATACTTAATAGTGTATATCTGCTTATAAAACGATAAATGGGGATAATGCAGATAGTCTTCTTCTCACAATTCCACCCATGACGCTTCGTCGGTCGAATTGTGAGAAGCTGTAGATCAACAGATCTACAGCTTCCGTATATAGTTTGAGAAACCATCGTGGCCTGAACAGTAAAGGATAGCGTAGATCTTAATTACTCAAGATGTGAGTTACAAAAGTTAATAATATTCATTTTAGGAACATTACAAAGAAAACAATAAAACTCATAATATATTATGTGCTATTATGACTTTTATTTTCATAGCTGTAACATCTTATTTTAATATTGCCCGTTTAAATCATGAAAGAGGAGAACGCGAAACTAACACTGAAAACAAAAACTTAACTATTTTTATGAGTTTGATTAACTTCCTTTGAAAAGTTTCGAGGTTTCTACATCGTGAAAGAGAAAATAAAGTTCTTTTTCCATTTGTCCAAAAAGTACCTACCTAAATAACTTTATAACAATAGCTTTTACTGGAACACATTCCAGAAACTTAACATCAGACTTAGTGGTTTTTGCACGGCCGGCGGTTGATTTCAGCAGATCTAGTGGCCGTGTTGGGACGTACACGCTGTTGTGGACCGGCTACACAAAATGCGCTATAATAAAAATAAAAATAAAATTTATTTATTTAGGCACAAGTTCCAATACAAAAATTACAATAAAATGTTCTATAAAATTAAAATTAAAACCGTGTAAAATTATTTTAAAATTAAAAAAAATAAAATTAAGATAGTGAAAATTAAAAATTAAAATAATATTTAAAAACTAAAGCTACTTTCGATTCGCACAACGATGAACATCGAGCCAATACTTGTAGATTGGGCCACTTAAATCCCTATAAGTGGTGAAATAATGTGATACTATTCTTGTGTGTACCATTTGGTACATATCCATACAGTCTACATAACCATGCGTGTTAGGGATTACTGGTGGTCGTAAGTAAAAGTGTACTGTATTATTATAAGCGCTGGTTTATTGAGAGAATAGGCAGAACTGTCGCGTATGTATTTGGTGGTGGTCCGGAGTGAAGTGAGAGCGGTCGCTTGCAATCTCGCGCCGACAGTGTTACCAACTCTCAGAAATATTTATCCCCAAAGCTAAAGTTAAAAACCCCTAAAATCCCCCAAAAAGAAACTTTGTAATAATTAAATTGTAATATTATACAATAATTGAAACATTTAAAAATTTTTTAGAGCCAACTGCGTCACAATCATTATAAACTTCACAGTAAAAGTCAAGAATAAAAAAATCCCTAAAAATACCCCTAAAAAAATCCCAGCGCACTTATTTACCCCTAAATTTGGGGGGAAAACCCCTAAGTTGGGATCACTGCGCCGATGACCCGCCGCGCCCCACGTATGCCTCCCTGTCGTGTCGCGCGTCGTCTCCGCCGCGCATTGACGATGTCGGGACGAAATTCTCGACAATGACCTTGTTTGGCACTGTGGCCGAGCTGGAACGTAATTACGTAACACACCCATGAAAGGATTCAGGTGTAATAGAAAATAATAATTAAAAGGAGGCTATTTTACACTGGTATCAGCAACCAACATTAAGCACGTTGCACACGATGCGAAGTCTTGCGCGAGTACTAATGATTAGTACTTGTGCCAGTGTTCAAATTAATCTGATCACTCGCACAAAGCAAAAAGTGTTGACTTTTGATACACAGTAATAGGAAATGCGCAAACCTCTTTGCATTGTTTGCAAGCGGCTAAAGACCACCGCGGTTATCTCTTCCTTGCCTACGTATTTTTCCGGTGGGAATTGATTCCAACCGACACTTGTTAGGGAAAATATATTTTTTAAACGTTGAACTATATACTTTTTCCGTCCAGTACCTCTACCATTAGTTTTCCGTGCCGTCTAACGTTCACGCTCACATGCAATATTTGTATGGGAATTTTTTCAGCGCCTCTAGCGGTATAAATAGTGAACTAAAGTCACTATACAGATTATATTGCATGTGAACGTGAACGTTAGACGGCACAGAAAACTCATGGTAGAGGTACAGGCAGTACAGACTATAGAATATTCATCCTTATAAATATTTTCCATTTGTTTCTAAAATAATTATTAAAGCGGTGAGTAATTCAAAAAATGTGAATAACCTATACCGACTTAAATAGGTATTTAAGTAAATACACTAAATAATAAATAACGTAATATCTGGTGGTTAACATCGAACTTCATAAGGAAGAGGTCGCCACGCGAATTGCGACTTGACTTTGTGGTGAAAGGCAAATGCCCACTCTTGGCCAGTAGGTAGGCAGGTTCGTTACACCAATGTGAAAAATACAAAAAAAAAACTTATTTAGTAACGAAAATATTGTTATTATTTATTTGTTTGTAACACTCGGGAATTAAAAACTTAAATTAAAAAGATATTCAATCAAATAAGCATGTGATGCAATCTTCATTTCCGCACGGTATGTCAATCTTAAAAGTAGTGATGGCAAATGTCACAAAAATCGAAATCAAATAAATCGAGAACTGAATGATATTCTGAAAAACTTTTTTCTTTTGTTTCGCTTCCCATATTAAAACGTTTAATTTCTATAGAATAGGTAAAATAAATGTTTATTGATTGTCTTCCGAAATCTATGCAGTGCTGGTTCAAGTTTATTAAAAATATCGATTCATAGCTCTATAACATCGGTTTTTGATAAATCGATGCCGAATCGCCATCACTACGTCAATGATAATTGAAATTGACAGTCTGTGTTGACAGTTACCATTGGTTACCATTTTGTTTGTTGCGGGTTGTTTGTTGTGCTTGTTGAGTTGTGATTTTTCCTCCACGGTTTTGCTATTTTCTATCCGATGACTTTGATTAGTATTATGGCGATGACAACCTTCGCTTTACATTGGATTCCGTACCCGCTTACCACGACGACACTGGCTTGCCAGTCAACTAATTATAAATACACGGTAAATACTTTTATTTTTATAAAGGGACATCCTGTAGTTGTTCAAATACTTTCCACGAGTACTTTGTTACAAACACGGCTAGCGCGGTCACTGATATTCGCATACACACAGTTATTGTGTGGTATCTACCCTCACTGTTCTATTGATTACCAACTTTTATACAATTACCTCACTTTGTGTTTTTTCCTTTATATACGGTCGATGACACTGATGCACGGTAAAACTCGAATGAGTTTATGTTTGCATCTTTAGTATGTTTTTGTTATGTGTACTTTTATACGAATAAATAAATAAATAAATAACTCCATGTTTGTTTTATATCAACCTTGAATTTTTTTCATACAATTTTAAAATTCTGTCCAAGTTCTATGTAAAAAATTGTGGTTGATTTTGTGTCTATGATTTCAACCCTAATGCCTATGATTTGCTGTATTTATGGACGCCACTTGGCCAAAACCTCCTTAACGAATGGGCATATCCCTTTGTTCATCGGTCGAAGCACTTAGCTGTGTGGCTCCGGCCTAATATCCATCAAATATATTATATATAGACTAGCTTAGCTATTTGTTATATGGGTTGTGTGGGTTGTTTATTTATTTATTTATCAATTTGGCTCCTCAACAACGAGTACACCGCTACATGTACAATTATATATTAAGTATTAAGTCTAAGTGCCTCATTACTTAAAGGAGAGCACTATATGCACTAAATTATGCGCAGATATAACTAATAGGAAAAACAACAAATAATTATAGTAATGACTAAGCATATTAGTAAATTATATTAAAATTAGTTAATTACCTACATTAAATGAAATTATAATAATAATGGTAAATATTGTGAGGATTACCATCTAACAAATGGCCTGCGTGGTTTTATGCGTAAAATAAATTTAATAAATTACGCGCGGTTTCAAACGCGCGTTTTACTTTTATCAAAATAAATTATAGCCTATAATCACTCGAGGACAGTGTAGCTTTATATTAGTGAAATAATTTTTAGGATCGGTTCAGTAGTTCCAGATATCACCCCCTACATACAAACAAACAAAGGATGGGGATCTTGCATGTATTTTTATTTTTAGCACGTAAAGATTGAAAGGTTAAATAAACATAGTATAAACAAAAATATTGAAATATGCACAATTTTTATTTTTTTTATACTTTGCCCTTCTCTAGGATTGCTCCTGTATCGAGGGTACAGTTTACAAACATACATGTCACATGCACACACAATTAAAATATCACGAATAAAAATATGACTGAAATGTTCGCGCCAAAACACAGTCTTTTGTTCGTTGTTCATAATAATAAATACAGTAACCTCTTAAAAAGTCCGGGACTAGAGAGGTTTGAGCTTATATTTATAAACGCACACCTGCAAACCTACACGGGATTTTTATTCTTTTTTAATTAATACGTGGGTTCTATATCCTTAATGGGTACCTATGTAGGTACATTTATTGTTTATATTGCTAATGTGCTTTCTTTTTTGTTTTGTTTAATGATTTTTATTTTTATGTCTCTCATTCTTGTTGGCAGTGCTATGGGTACAGTAACTTTTCTTAAACAACTACTATACGTGAAGACGTATAATTGGCTGTCAGTCCAACTTACTGTCTTTGTTCTGTTTTGTTTAGCTGTAAGTCTTCCATAGAGTTTAAATTAAAAAGTTACAAGTTTAAAGTTGCACTTAACTCTATTTCCCATACATCCGTTTTAACATAATTATCAGTGCGTCCTCATCATTCCGACAAAAGCCGTGTTGTTCTCTTATCGCATCCATGAGACTGTATGTCTCCGCGTTTATCTGGTACTGTCTAGTCCACAGTGCATGTATTATCCACCATTATGCCACAAGAGTGACGAGATGACGGATCCCAAAATAATTAAGATAAAAATTTGACACGTGTATTCAGAGCTTCTGACGAAACGCAAACAGTATTGTTCTCGGCTACCGGTGTCCACTCGTTAGATAATGAGTTATTTAATATAACTAGAGATCGCCTAGTGGTCGCAATTCGACTGTAATATAAATACATTTTAGGTTTCTGCACTCCTTCTCCATACAAACTTTAACTATGTCAAATCTCACGCTCCTCCACGTTTTGATATACATGTTGCATTATTCTTAATAAGTACATACTTTTGAATAATAGACTTTTTTTGAAAAGTGGTGTATCTATCCGGCTTTTACCCTACTTTTCGTAGTTAAAAACGCATGGTAGATTCATTAGGCATTTCGAAGGAATGTTTATATCTATGGATAATTTAGTGCAATTCGTTTGTACATCCAAGGAAAGTTGGATTCAATCAGACATTACGTAGTTTCTTGAGAGGAAAAGGCATTTATTGATGAAATTTACCAGCGGGGTTCCAGCCCTAAGTGGAGCGAAGCTGGTTCCTAAACTATGTTATTGAAGTGTTTGTTCACACTCGATACTTTTAGCAGCAGAATAGTGCGTTTTCGCGATCGTCGGCTGCCTTTTGCTTACAAAAAGTGAACTAAAGTACTAACTACTAAGTAGGTACTACTAACTAAAGTACTATGCTGATTTGGCAATAAATAGCAAGCCTTGTTATGGTCCGAAATTAAAAGTTGTTCAAAACGATGAGTACTATAACCCCTTAAAAGGACCTCCACTAATAAAGTAGGACCTTAGAAGACAGCCTTTGATGTGATGTATTGAAAGCCGTCTCTGTATTACGTCTCTGTATATGGAGTTTCTTGCCGGTTCTTCTCCATAGGGTCTACTATTTGGAACCGTGTACCTAGGTCTCGACATTTCATAAGTGCCTGTATCTGGTTTACATGGAATAAAGATCTATTCTATTCTATTCTACGGTTTCATTAATCATGTCGAAATAGATATCGTGGTTGTGGGTCGTATTTGCCATTGAAACTTCAATATAAAGTAAAGTTCTCATGTCTTTTAAGTCGTAACTTTGGCAAGGCTGTTACTGGCTATAAAATAATTAACAGATTCTCATTAAATGGCTTGATTAAGTACGACTTACACGAGACTTTGAAAACCAAGGGACCTTCCACCGTCCCTTACAGCAGTGTTGCCTTACATCGAAATTTCGTACTATAACGTCTTGAATATTGTATTGCTTAGAAGTTTTGTGACGTCATCGTAAATCATTTGTCTCGTTTTCTCTTAGAGCAAGGAATAGACAAAATGTTCTTATTCTTGAAATGTCATTGTATGAATTTGATTGAAATAGTTTTAAGCTTGAAACAAAACGTTCCTGGAATATGATGGTGGTAAGCCCTATGGTCATTGTTTTGAGAAAGAAAATCTTCTAGTACTTGCTTAAATAAATAATTCTTCTGAATATTTTGAGCACCAGCCCCCTTAATGAAATGGCATGTCTATCTCGTTCATTGAATTAAAACTTCCAGTTCTTAGTAATAAGCATAGCTATTCTGTATGAACTCCATGTTCATGTTATGTGTGCTATTGTCTTCTGTTCGATCTCGATTCGAATCTCATTCCTATTGTCGGATGATAATTGACCAATGGACATACGATAACTGAGCTGTGAATACACAACAGATTTATATTTTGCGATTTTTTTGTTGGTCCCATAGTAAAAGTTGTTCATAATTGGACCTTGTTAAGCAGAAAAGAACCAACCTTAAGAACTAAGATTAAAAATGGATATTTTGACATTTGTAATGCATCGATGTCTATAGATATACTTAGTGATCTTCTTTCGTCTGTGCTTAGTGAACTCAAAAAGTGAGACGTGTCAGATACTCTATTTTTCAGAAAAATAGAGTGGTGGATCACCAGTGAAATATTAATTTGTGTATTGAATAAAAAATATATAATAACAGTAGCTATTCCATTAGTGCATGTATCGCTGTTCTATTTAAATATAATTCCAACATTGTTGAATTTAGAATTTGACGTCTTCAATAAATACGTCTCATTTTTTTAGTTTCCCTTTGTATGACAGAGCGTATCTATATACATCGATGTTGTAATGTGATTCATCTGAAGCGGAATTATTAGACCCCCTGATTCAGATATTTAAAACATAACTTACATTATTAACATTTGTCTCATTTCCTTTGCAGAAAATTGAAGATAAATCATCTGACCTCTCTGACGATGCCGCAGAAGAGGAAACTAGTAAGTACTTTTAACCTGTGACCGTCCATTACTGAACATGGGCGTTGAAAAATCTTGAGGGAATATTGCTATAATTCATGACCAACGGATTGGTATTAAAGAGAATCTAATATAATCCTCATGACAAAGTTCCGATGTGCTTATTATAAATTGGAAATGTTCCAATCGCCCTTACCTTGCACAGATTTAACTCATTTGATATTATAAAGGTACGTTCAAAATATGCCGAAAACGGTTATTAATTCCTCAGAACAATGACTAAAGCAATAATTCAGTTTATAGATAGAGTCTCAGCGATTTCATTCGGTTTTCAAATTTTATGAAGTGCCAGTGGTAGATAATATTAGTTAAAATTCGAATTTCAAATCTTAAAACATTCATAATCTGAATTGAATCCATAGAGATAATATATAGTACTGAATCCTAATACCGATTATCGATAAACTTTGAATTTCGAATGAAATAATCGTTTTTAATGAATGTCGTTGAAAATCGGTTCAGTTCTTCATTATCAGATTCTGAAGCTGTTTAGTAAAATCCACGCTTATCACTTATTAAGAGGCCATTTCGACCGTGATTTTTTGCTTTAAATAGCCAACTTTGGCGTTCTTATTCTGAGAAATGGAATGACTTCGAGAACTTTGACTTTTCAGTGGTGGAGACTAGTTATTAGTATAGTTTATAGCGTCCTCGCTATTCGCAATTTTTTTCCTATTTATTTAGATAAAGCCAAAATTCCGAAGCAAGATTTTCATAAAATGCGCGACGGCACTTTTTCCAGCTCGTGGGTTGAACTACTAGGTATAGGCACATAAGCAAATAAAATATATATAATTATAATAATATCTCATAAATAGTGGTTTAGTTCATAGTGGCCTCAGAATTTTGAAATGTGTCATATGAATACCTATCTATAAAAAAATCTCATGTTCAAAACCATAAAAGTACTAAAAACGCTCAGAACAAACATTAGTTCATAAGAAATTATTAATAAAATGATAACTATAAAACTTAAGTAGGAAGTATGAAAGTGGCACCAGTTACAGAAAAGCTGCAAAGTAACCGATTGTCGTAGTATGGACATGTAATGCGAA
Source organism: Allophyes oxyacanthae (assembly GCA_932294325.1). NCBI lineage: Eukaryota > Metazoa > Arthropoda > Insecta > Lepidoptera > Noctuidae > Allophyes > Allophyes oxyacanthae. Next base: position 1,905,650 of record OW028609.1, read on the forward strand.
GAGATGAAAATAATGTTATAAGAAGAGTTGTAAGTATGAATGTGGATGGCTATCAGAGTAGGGGTAGACCAAAGAAAAGATGGATGGACTGTGTGAAACATGACATGAATGTGAAGGAAGTAAATCTAGAAATTACGTCTGATAGAGATGAATGGAAGAAAAAGACTTATTGCGCCGACCCCAAATAAAATGGGATAAGGGCAGGAGAATGATGATAACTATAAAACTTAAAATAAACGTAATTACAACAGCCAAATTGCTATATAATGCGATGGCTGCTCAGTATCTACCGCGAAATTTTGTGATAGGCCTCTTTTTACAGTGAGGCGAGTTTACCTACTTCCTTAAACATCGGTATTAAAAGAGTATATGATAGTGCGATTTTCGAAGTCTCATGGTGGTGGCGCTCCCTACCCCCTTTTAGCACAAAACATTGACCTCCCTAAACCTTAATGGCTTATTCATACCACCACGCGTCGGTCGTACCTAACACAGCGCCGAGTCACGACAAATATTCTTACAAGGTTTTTATATGAAATACCAGCATTAGTTTCTCAGCTTATGAAGGGAATAGCACAGATACCTTACAATTAGAGATATCATTTTTCACCCGAATTACAAAAATGTTGTCGCACACAATCTAAACGTTATGAACTTATGCCTTTATTGGAAAGGCCGTCAGGTTAATCTCCCTTCGTTGTATAATTAGTATCCGGCTGTCTATCGTCACGAACTCCTTTCACAGGTAGTCCAGTAAAAATGTACCTACCTATATTTCAACAACAATCGGTAGGAACCCTTATTTAAAATAAAAGCGAGCGTTAAAAAAATTCCTTCAGTTTAACTTGTAGAGAATTTAAATCACAACATTTCAATTGGGACCTATGTTGAAAAGATGAAGAGAATCCGTGATATACCCAAAAATCATTTCGTCACCATGTAAAAACCAAGTCGTCATCCACTTTAAAAAAAATCGGATTCTAGTGCTGGCTCTACAGTCGCGTGCACTAAATAAAGACAAAAAGAAGAAAGAAGAATCATAATAAATTAAGTATTAAGTAATACAAACGATAACATGTCTGAAATATCAGTTATTTTTAAGTCTTAGTGTGAGGTGGCCACAAACATCATTTAACTTGACAATTGCCTGCCCTGTAAGAAATGTCTGTGCACAACACTATGGCTCTACAACGTATAAAAAATCCATATACACTAAAGTACTTACATAAACAACTTTCTACCTTTTAAAATCGTCAAAAACAACAAACTAAATTTCTCTTCCAAATGTGTTTAGAATATAAAAATAGTCTCACACAATACACTTGCCTTACTTCAGCTGTTGCCAATAAAGAATTCTTAATTTTTAAAATACGCAACCTCCCCGATGATAACATTACATTTAACATTTGGCACAAATTGAAATAAACTGACGACCGCTATTTCAATCTAATGTTTTGATGGCAAAGATCAAAATTATGCACCTTTGACTCGCATTCAGTTATTTACGTTATTAATATCTGTTAGATTCGTAAGAGCGTAAGTGAAACGTGCAGTAAACAAAAGTAAGCTCTGCTAAAGTAATTTTAAATGGCATATCATTGAGATTGTCTTGGTTCCATTTGCTTGACGATGCATATTATATTTATCGCCAAATCTCAAGACTGGATGGTATTTAAGACTTTGGAAATATTTCGATGCCTCCCACGTAAGTTGCTGTATCTCTAAAAATGCAATTTTACAGGAGAGCGTTTTGAATATACAAATGCGAATAAAAGCTCAATTTTTCATTTTATCATACAACATTATATGCCTCATAAAGCCTTGAAAAACACAACTTTTTATAAATATTTAATTTTTTTTATAAAAATAACTACCTATTTTTATGTAAAAAACATAAAATCCGAATTTTGTGGCTTACAACAACTTACGTGGGAGGCATCGATTTTTGGTACCATCTATTGTCAGCGATAGATGACAAAGTATGTCGTGTACCTTTTTATTGTTTTTTTTTTCGATTCTTCAATGCACCTTCGTGACTATGCCAGCCTCGTAAGGTCACTCTTATACATTATAAATCGAAACATAACAAATGTATAATCAAACTAGTGGTCGCCTAGAGGTCGAAATTCGACCATAATTCTAGCTTTCTGCACTCCTTCTCCATATAAACTTTAACTATGCCAAATCTCACACTCCTCCGTGCGCGCAATGTGCTTAAAAAGGGGTACAAAGTTTAATAATTATGACCAACTGCGGGGCCAATTTCCCTGCCAATAAACAAACACTTACAAATACAAACAGCCTTTTACCAAACATGAACTTTTCATGTTGTTAAACGGCTGTATTTATTATGAAAATCTGTTTATTTGTCGGTGAACACGGCCTTTAATACCAAAACCAAGGAAATATGGCGTGGGTGTCGGATATTTAGTCGTGGGCGGAATTGAAATCAAACGATCGAACTATTGATCTAAGTGTAAACATAATGAAAGACAGGATCGTCCTTGTTATGCGACCGCGTCATTCGTTCGAATTCGAGTAAAACATTTTGAGGAATTATAATGACTAGTCGCCCAGAAAGTCAAAATTAGACCGTAATTGTAGCTTTCTGCACTCCCTCTCCATATAAACTTTAACTATGCCAAATCTCACACTCCGTTCGCGCATTATGTTTAAAAGGGGTACAAAGTTCTCTCTACGCGTATTAATATACACGAGTATACACCAGAATTCGCTATCGCAACTAATTTAGTACCTAATTGGTACTATTTGGTACCTTCGTTTAAAAATATAGATATGTAAATGTACCAATTAGGTAATAAATTCTCACAGACAGAGATCGCAGATATTCAGCGAGGAACTGCTTAATCTACTAGTCTACCCCCCATCCTGACGTCAGTTTTGCGGGCAACATTTTTTGCGTTATATTTTGGAACAGGAGGAAGTACCAATTTTTTTTAACGAAGGTGCCGTTTTGTTCCAATTAGGTACTAAATTACAGGGGTAGCGAATTCCGGTGTCTACCCGCCACCCTGACACTCACAATTATAATGCATGTTTACCTATAAAGAATAATACTACCCGCGGATGTCTTTAAAGACGACTTTGTCTCAAGATCATGTGCAGTATTTCTAAGATTCTTCCTGTCTACTATCGATTGCCAATCAACTCAATCGTGGTGATTATGGCAATATCCCCTATATCATTAATTGTATAGTCAATGAGAGGTCCATGTTCTGTTTTTATTTTAATTCTTTTTTTTAAGAGGGTTTAATCTAAACAGATTATGCCACCCTCATCGTGGCAACAAAGTTATAGAAAACACAAACAAAAACAATAATTAACCTAAATGACCTCTGCGTCTGATTCCCAATTTCACAAGCCTATATAGCATCCTGGCAGCTACCGAAATGGGACTTGCAAGGACGCTATTACAAAAACCGGCCCCGAAAAACTGAACGTTTTTAGCGATATTATGAATCACCTTATTACGCATTTTTATCAGCTCCGATGGCTACGAAAGTTTAGGCCAGGTTTATAACATCGTTTAACTCGTCTACCAATCAGTCAAAATAACTTTCTGCATCATAAGGTTACTAAGTTACATTTCACCTACCTACGTTACCGTTACGTTACATTACGGTTACCTTCACGAAACGAAGCCGTTACGGAGTGGTCACGACATTAAAATTTTAAAATTTCTCACTGAAATCTGTTGGAATTAGTAGTAGATTTCCATGTTTAGACCCTAACTGAGTACTACAGTCTCACAAGCGTAGTTGTGTTCTGTCCGTAGGATAAGCCAATGAAATTTTCGGAACAGAAACAATTCAACCAAGCCATAAATGTGTAGCTAAGGGCCATAGCACACTAGCACTAGCAGAATCGTGCGTTTTCTCATTCGTTATTCAGTTCTTGTATAAGGCAGCCAACGAACGCGAAAACGTGCTATTCTGCTGCAAAAGGTAGCTAGTATGCTATGGCTCTAAAGGCTGTTTATGAGTGACAATAATCACTTACCAATTTATCATCAGGTGACATGCGATTTCGTTTGCCACTGATATAAAAAAAAACGCCTTTGGACCCAAACAAACATTTATATTTCTAACGGAAGAACGTTTAATGGATCCAATGTATTATTCCATTCTATAATTCTCTTGAATGCATTGAATTTAGATGAATGGATCTAGCTTCCTAATAGAGTAATTTGTGACGTTCGTAAACACTTATCCAATGTATCATCATAAGATATGTAAAGCTGACCACACACGGAGCGGTACGGTCTAACGCATAACAAAATGGTCATGAACATCACAGTCTGGTAATAAACTTCAATACGATCGTGAGAGCCTAAACTTCGAGTTACTTTGTAAAACAATTACCGATCATAAAGGTAAGACTCCCATCTTGATGATCGGTTTTTTTTTTACAAGGTAGTTCGAAGTTTAGTCTCTCGCGATCGTATTGTAGTTTATTACCAGAGTCTGATGTTCATTACAATTTTGTTACGCGGCAGACCCGCTGTATAAGCAGCAACGGCTTATCACAGACAAAATAAAGTAACATTGGCCGAATTCAGAATACTGGGAAGGTACTAACTGTATCCCAAAAAAGTGTCGTAGTTAAACAACTCTAGTCAATTATGTGTACCTACCTACTGGTACGTCGTAGGTATATAACAAAATGTTGACAATATACGCTCAGTATTCGAAGTACAGCCTGACACAGAATAGCAACGCCAGCATAATGTATAGGATTGACATTTACAGCTCACGTGACCGTTTGACATTGATGTCAATTTAGTACATTTTGCTTTTAGACTTTGGATATTTTCGTTACTCTACGTCTATGATTTTATTAGCCATCGGAGATTGTCATCTTGTAGGGCAGGCTGTCCACAGGCATAAATGTCAGGTACATACATGACGTGTATTGCTACCTTTAGACAGGAAATTATTAATAGAGTACTTCCATCGCCTACAATATGTTTTCCGGGAGCTATCTGTCTGTTATCGAGTACCTAACTATGTAAATGTTATGTATAAAGTATCACCTACATATCCACGTCTTGTTATCGTAACTCGGGGCGAGACAGGTTCATGACGAATCGTATGAAATTGTCCGTACAAGCGAACTGCAGTGAATTTATTGCCATTCGGTATGATGTACGAATGGGTAGCGGTACGTGTGAAGGAAGCTGGCTTATAACTTAGGCGACGAATTAAAAATGATAGCGGATCTTAATTTTTCTCAGCAATTTCAAACCATTCGCAAATGATATTTATGTAATTTATTTATCATCTACCTTTTTTTAATACGTTGCCCCTCTATTATTTCTACTGTATCGAGGGTACAGTTTATAAACATACTTGTCACATACACACACCCAGACCAGAAACAACTATCTGTAGATCATACAAATACTTGTTCCGCGCGGGGATCGATCCCGCGGCACGTAGCGTAGAAAGCCAATCGCTTAGCCACTGCGCCAACCGTGTCGTCAAATCATCATCTTTGTTCTACACGATTTAAAACTGTATAAAAGTCTCGCTGTAATTTTTATCCAGTCGTGTACCTACATAATTAGATTTTTTTTTCGTCAAATTGTAGGTATTTCATCCCCGTAAATATGTTCGCTATACAATATTCTTTTATATTATATCACACACGCGGGTACTCAATTAAACGTATTACAAAATTAACGAATTCATGTGGTCACATTGTTTAATGTCGCTTGATAATTTTTGATACAAAATTCAGGTATTCGGCTACATGAAAATTAATTAAGTTGAACTTTATAAATTATGAATAACTTTATTAACTATGCATGTTATGCGAGTTATTAATTATTCTTTTTTTTATTATAATACATAATCATCATTCTCCTGCCCTTCTCCCATTCTATTTGGGGTTGGCGCAATGTCTATTTCATCATTTCTATCAGACGTCATTTCCAAATTCACTTCCTTCACATTCATGTCATATTTCACGCAGTCCGTCCATCTTTTATTTGGTCTACCTCTTCTCTGATAGCCATTAACATTCATACTTATAACTCTTCTTATAACATGATTCTCATCTCTCCGCATTACATGTCCATACCATACTACGACAACCGGTTACTTTTGAGCTTTTCTGTAACTGGTGACACTTTCATACTTCCTCTAATATATTCATTCTTGATTCTGTTAAATCTTGTTACACCACACATCCCTCTCAACATTCGCATCTCCGCTGCATGCAATTGCCTTTCATCCGTCGCTTTTGTGACCCAGCATTTCGATCCATACAAGGCAGCAGGTCTTATCATGGTCTTGTAAATTTTCCGTTTGTAAATCTTGACCCTCCCATAAGAGAGATTTTATTTCTGAACTAAACTACTTGTTAAACATTACTAAACAACAGATAGATTTTAGTTTGGCTTTTTTAGATCTTCACGTATGGTTCTTACTTATTCGTGTGGCATTGATTTGGTGCGGTTTTTGTACAGAAAAATTACTGAGCTGTTCCATACAAGAGCTAATCGAAAGGCAAACGGGAACGACTCGATGTCCTACTGACATAATTAATTATATGTTTAAAGATTTTTATTTCTCATAAAAATATACAGTTCACTTATAATGAGATACAAGGTAATATTAGGTACCTATGTTATTTATTACCTCTAGAGTGTTGTAGTGTCAAAGTTTTATGTTACAAGCACAGCTTACCAACTAGATTACAATAAGTATACGTATTCCTTAAGTTTGCTTTTGAATACATTTTATTTTTTTTATTCTATTTTTTATTGAGGCTTCAGTTCACATGTTATCGCAGATTTTGATTTGATTGACATATCCGATAGACATCATAAGATCGTTCGTTACGTTTACAATTATTTTTCATGAACTTGCAGTAACAATCCCGCGACCGTCCGTCCTTTACACCACCAGCTATGACGTCGTACGGGAGCTGCAGAGTGTACACTGCTTAGAGAAATAGCTCATAATGATGTTATTGAACCAACAACTTGGTCAATAAATAAACTGAAGCTCCTCCATTGCGGCTTCACCCCTGAACGCATTTCCTCTTCTCATTTTCACTTAGCAGTTAACATTTTATTTAGAATAAGGAAGTTTTACAACTGTGTTACTTAATTTTTGTTTTCTGTGCATGAAGGCACTCCAAAAGATAGAATAGGTACTTTTACTAAGAATATTTAGATTAGATATTTTCTCAAAATTTTAATCTGGGGTAGTTAACTTGTTATAATCATTTATTTCATGGGATTATACTTTCTTGTTCCTGCCTACTCGACTCAAATGTTTGGAGCAGTTGATGATTTTTTCGCAATTACGATGTTGGTCCCAGGGAAAATTGTTCAGTTTGATGATCTGATCTGATCCACACCTTTAAACATGACTATGCATTTCTGATACACGTTGTGTATATTGAGAAAAAGCTTAGTAGATAATAATTGCACCTTCTAGAAAAACAAAATTCATACAAGACAGAGAGATTCCCTCCTAAACATTCAACGTAAAAACATACGATTTTCACTTCGAAGTTTGAATACATTAGTGAGAAATCACAACATTGAGTCCGTATTTGTTTATAATAAAGTATTTATTGGAGAACAGATAGTGGACAGACACGTAGTCGCCTTGTTTCGACTCAAACCGTGTTGTTTGTCATCATGATAGTTATATTTACATTTACAAGAACATTAAACGTAGTAATAAGTCACTACTTTTCCATTGATACTTTTTTAATTGAGAGGCCTTAAGGTACCTATCTATACCATATAAGTGTAGACATAATTATATCCTTATCAGCATACACTAGTACCTCATCATGACTGTCTATGGGGACACATGACATCCTCTATTTGATATAGTTTCTTGCCGGTATCTTCTCCAGGACCAACCCACTTGAAACCGTGCGCCTAGAATCACGACGTTTTGAAAGTGCCTGCAAAGGCCCAGTTGATATAAAAAGCTTTGACTTTGATGCTATGTATAATATTTACATACACACCTACTTACGCATGTATTCTTTAACTTATTACTCAGCTTATATCGGTCCACTGCCTGAGCATAGGCCTCTCCCCGCCACATCACCTGCAGAGCTAGCATGATGGGTGAACAAACCCGTTTTTTCCACCTTTTGTCTCCTTAGCAGAAGACAAAACGAAAATCGAGAGAGAAAACGCTAAAGAGATGGTTTTCTCTACGATTTTTCTGTACCTACGTCCACTTTGTGCCAAATACTTGACGTTGTCGGTACATCGTATAGAACTCAGCCGTGCGCCTATGCCAATTTACTACTCGCGGTTGAGTACCCTTCCTTTCCCGCAGATTTCCTTCTAAATCACTCTTACGTATGTGTGTGTGACGGGAACAAGAAATATACGAAGTCCAATACCAATATTGGGCATTACCATTTTATCCCACAGTAGACTTTTTATGAGTTGCACGCCATAATCTCAGTATAAATGTCAGAACAGAACTCACCCCGAGCATAATTAACCGGCTCACAATCACTTATCTGTGACCTGTTCGCACAAGGTCGAGCTTGTTGCTCTCATTATTACGTTGAGGATTGAGGGGAATGTCGCGAAGAGTACCTTAATTTCTTATTTAAATTAATTTGTAGCTTCCATTTTAACCATAATAATAATAGTCTATATTTTAAGCAGTAATAGCCTAGCTGTTGAACGCTTGCCTTCCAAACAGGAGGGTCTGTGTACGAACCCGGCCCGCACCTCTAATTTGTGTGCGGATCGCAATTTGATTATTACTTGCATTAACGGTGAAGGAGAACATCGTGAGGAAACCTGCTCACTTGAGAGGGTCTCATAAAGTCCTCGATGGTGTGTGTAGTCCACCAACCCGCACGAATCCTGCGTGGTAGACTAATGCCTAACCCTGCTCATTCTGGGAAGAGGCCCGTGCCCAGCAGTGGAACAAATAATGGGCTGGATTTATTATTTTTGATGATATTGTCTGCTATTTTAGGTGAGTTTTTGTTTTTGATTCGTTGTTTTACATTTCTGAAAACTCGAATCATTCAAAATTATGGTCATAAAGGCACCCGTGCAGTGTAGTGCATGTTTACAAGCTGATGAAGGAATAAAGAACTAGAACTTTGAATATACAAAGCCCAAAAATGCATTTACCCTTGGGGCCCACACTACTTTATTATAGTTTCAAGGAACATTCCACTTATTGTTATTATTATGGTACAATTTCGCACCGTTTATCTCAATAGAGACGGCAATGGGACTGTGATTATGACGTCGGTCCATCGTCGTGTAGGTAATCAGCGGTCCTAAATAGGACACGGCGGACATCTAGCTTAAGATTGAATATTATAGAGAAATACGCTACACAATTAAGCTATGTCGGTATATCAATATTAATATTGTGATGGAATGGATCGGACATATAAACAGACAAACTGAAATACAGACAAACATACAAAAATTCTAAAAACTTCTGTTTTGACTTCAGTATCGTGTCAAGTACACTTCTTCCCAAAAATATTTAATGATTTTTTAGCCTCGTTACGATTTTATTATTATAGATAAGTATCTAACTAAGTACCTATGCGTATTTTAGTAATACGTTTCCACTGCAATGCAATTTTTTTACATTTTCATGAAACAAGTGCGTTTGTTGCATAAAATTGAACAAAAATGCGATAGATTCATCGTATTTTATACTCAAAATGTGCCTACGTTTACGTTACTATACGTCAAAACATTCGTGCTCGGCCCACAGATTACACTCTAGGCTATTGAAGGTCGATTGGCGTGACAGGTCGTAATTACGAGTAGGATAGGTAGGTTTCGGGTTACCGGGTGTATCAATTTCGCTCCCTTTAATTTTAATTAGTCTTGCAAAGTTTGAGGAGAAATGATCCTTTATATTATCTTTGAAAAGGGTGTCGTTAATAGCTGTGCCAGCGACATAAGCCGCGTGGAATTTTAACTTAATTATTTTATTGTTAAATTATAAGTAATATTAGCCTAAGATACCCCTTATAACATCAGCTATCTACCTGTGAAAGTCCCGACAAAATCGGTCTAGCCTTTTCGAAAATTTGCCGGAACAAACAGACAGAAAAAATAAAAAAATAAAATTGATGCCTACCATAATACGAGTATACTTTCGTACTAAAAAGTTATTTTGACATTACAAATAGACACTTCAATTTTATTTGTTTGTATAGATTTACGTTGATTGTTAAGAATACAATATTAAATTATAAAATTTATAACCTTTTTCACCTTTTTCTGCTTTTTTGAACTCAACGATTTTTTTTTCTTAAATAAATAGCAACCCTGGGTACAAATAAAAATCGGCGCAATGTCTGCTTTCTATTGTGGTTGTGTCATAATCAAATTCCACGCATATTTTGCAGTAATCTTAACTGTAAACTCAGATAAACCATAACAATGTTTAAACATAAACTGCCGATTGAATCAAAGATAGTATCTCCAAATAAAGTACCGATCAAGTAGATACTATAATTACTTGTTTCTAGCCACAAACGGTTGTCATTGCGACGTTTTTCCATACATCTACTAGGGTAATACTGAATTATTTGTATGGAACAGCTGATATTTTTTCGCGATTTCAACGTCGGTCCCATAGTAAAAGTTGTTCATAATGATGAGTACAATTACCCCCTCACATATCAGACAGGGTGTTTTTACATATTGTATAGAGCTTTTTGACTCTTTACTTTGTAAAATCCGCTAGGTAATATGTATTTACAAATTTATCGTTTCTCGCTCGGAGCATGACCTCGTCCTATAAATTATAGTTTTATCTTTTACTTACCTTATAAGGTCGACAACTTAGTTTCACACTCCTCGCTAAGGTGACATACATACATACGCGGCGACACTATTACGATTACAACCGGAAGAAATATATAATCTCGGTAATGTCAATTATCAACTAATCGGTTTATCGTTATTCGAGATAGCTTTATCGACAACACGAGACATATTGAAAATAACGTCCGACGAATGTTGCAACCAAACAGTTCTAAAAATGTAAAAAGAACTTATGTGTAATAACATAATAGACTAATCGGAGAAAATGCCTATATTTCTGCAGAATGGCTTAAACAGAAAAGTATTTTCCATTAGCTTTCTGCCATTTTGATTTAATTACACTTAACTATCACGTAGAAGCACTGACAAACCACCCAATAATAAAATCAAAAACTTTTTATAAATTCACGAAGCGTTCGTCGAGTAGTATTTTGCTGCACTGTGAAACACTTGATTTCGGATCAGTCGAAAAATAAGCTGAAACAACTGTTGCTTAAATTGAGTCTGAAGTACCAAAGTAGAAACAGGATGTTTAGCTATTTATTTATTCATTAATAGTAAACTTACAGCATACACCAAAACGCTTACTATATTAATTTAAAAATAGTACCCATATAATCATGGAAAATGTCGACATGTTGGAACTCGTGGACAAATGCATTTATAAGACAGAGCGCCCTCGACTTCGGCGCGTTGAGCGTTTAGCTATGGACACAGCGGCGAACTTCAGTTGCCACAAAAAGTCTTCGCGTGTGTAATCGCCCTAAATCATTTTGTCTTATTCCATGCCCGTAAATTAAACGAGATATGAGCGGCTTGTTAGAATCTAGGTTAACTTTGACACCTTAACACCTGGGTTTAATTGCGGATAACTCTTAAGCATTGTGATTACACTAGTTAACAATGATTTTTTTTTATATTCCCCGCTATATATTTACGTAAATATGATAACCTACTTTCCTTGAACCTAAAAGTGTTCGCAAAAATATTCCAACACGTTACTTTTATTTTTCTACTTTCCAAAGCTTTTTCATCTACCCTACGTGGTGCTTTTAGTTTGATGTTTGATATTTTTAAAACCAGACGTGACAGATCATTTTTATTATTTTTTCTGGATAACTCTTCCCAAAATATACAATAAATAACAATTTATTAGCTGGGGTATAAATCATGTAAACTAGTGTACTTACGAGTATCTATTAAAGTGATAGCGTATTTCAGTGTACAATAAATTACGCTGAAATGTCGCCGATTCTTCTTTCTTTTTGTGGTTCGTTTGGTGTACGCGTAGAAAGAAAGAAAGAAAATTTGTTCGTTGTTTGTTGTAAAACAACGTCAATAAAAGAAAAGCGATTTACAAAAATTACAAAATAAAAGTTTATAATAAAAATATACATAATATTTACTTTCTTTTTTTGTCATTTTTACACACTGTGTCTACGTGTCTATCATCCATATTTCCAGTCGCGGGACTACTGGAAGAAATTTCATTAGAAATAAGTAGTTCCATTGTGCTCATATATCGTTAATATTTTTATTACCATGTTTCCTTGTGCGTACATAAATAAATAATTTTGCCACAGTGCAAAAAGGTCACAGCTCAGCATAAAGTTAGGTTAAGTTAATACTAGTATGTATGCTTTGTCATATTGATCTGATTGTGCCGTCAAAAATCGATAACGCTTTGTCGATGGACTGTGTCAGCGTCAATGGAGAACTGAACAGGGGTGAATGTAGTATAGTGCCACAAACTTATCTGACGGTCATTGCGTCGCTGCCGTCGCTTTTACCAATGTCATCTCCCTACGAAAATGTAATTTTGAAGTCATTTTTGTTCCGTAGCGACGTTAGTTCCAATTTTGGTCACCGGGTCAGATAAGTTTGTGGCACTATAGATTGGATTTCCGACAGCTCGACTTACATCCGTCACTGCTAGACTGAGCAAACGCATCTTTCGTTCGTTCAATTAGATGAATTCTCACTTTCTCATCGTTCGATAGTTACGCCACGAATTGCGTACAATAATCTAATGATAACACCATCGGACGATAAGAGGTACGAAGTAATTAATTCTCACACGATTTTAACATGTCGTAAAAATGATTGTTATTTATAGGCTATTTCTACTATATTTACACGGGCGTCTCGGTCCAAATAGATCTTTGCAGGTCGCAGTGACTAACCCACAACTCAAACACATCTCAAGTTTAAGTTGCCGTTAACTCTCGTGCTGTCATACAAATAATAAGTAGGGCTCCCCTACAACTTAGTTAATAAGTCTATGGTAGCGATAGATTTACTTTTAGGAGCGTTTTAAAATTGAGGTGTGATTCAGTATTCGGCGGTAAGGCGCTTCGTACTATAACCTCTTCCTCTTCCCAAATAAATAAATAACACGGGCATAATTATATTCCGTATCATTAATTTTAAGAAATATTTATAGGTACCCTTATTTACTGTAGATAAAACAACAATAATTTATTTACCTGAATACCTCTATACCACCATTATAGTATCCATAATTCGATGCTACAGGTAAATAATATAATATACTAAAATTACACTTACACTATTCCATAATTACAATATTTGAATATCATTCCTAAATATTTCCGTATATTAAAATAAAGATACAATGTAAAAGTATACCTAAAAGAAAATCTTTGCTGTTTGTGTGTGTGTGTGTGTATTGTCTTTACCTCTCTCAGAGGAAGCTAAATTATTGCATAAGCTGACGCAGATCGGCATTAAAAATCGTTCCTCTATAGTTTTAAGTTAGTTCTATTTTAATATTACTTTGTGTGTTTAGTTTTGTTTTTGTTGCAATAGGGAGGTGACAATGTTCATGTATGAACAAACATTCTTCAAAAAAAGATTTAAAAAAAAAATATCTTTGCTGAAGAAAGACGCGGGGTACGAGATAATTTTGTCCGTCGCGGTGGAAATGGTTTCCTAAAAGTGTACACCAATTACGTATCAGTTGGTTGATAACAATCGCTATCAGTAACATTTATCGATATAAATCAGCCTTGCTTTACTAAGTCAAGTTGTTATACTTGTTGCGATTTGGCGAGATAGCGCCGAGTACAGATAGCAATACAAAATGGTAACAATTTGATTAAATCTTTACAGTGTATCGATGTTAACAAATTGGGCAATTATCTATCGATTGCCACTAAATATAAAAAGGAAAATCTGTGCTTCACGCTTGTTCGTAACACAGTTAATAAAGGTTTGATTCGATAACGATGAACCAGAAATATATTTATGATGAGGTTATTTTTTAACCCCCGACAAAATAGAGTGTTATAAGTTTGTAGTGTATCTGTATATCTGTCTGTGTCAAAACGGATGGACCATTTTTTTTTTATTGAATTCTAGTTTAATCTGGTATCATCTTAGCTATGTTTCATGAAAATCTGTTCAGCCGTTCAAAAGTTTCAGCTCTTTTTCTAGTGAAGGTTTTTGACGGTTAGGTTATCTTTCGGAATCTTCATCAGCCCTGAATGTTGTTTTACAATGGCATGTGCCTAAGGGGTCGTCCTTTATACACGTGAGGTTCGTATAGGAAGGGAAGGGGAGTGAAGGGGTGTTGTGACAATCACGTGTATATTTACGTGCGACCACGGGAAATTCCAAGCGAGTATAATATTTGTGTCTAAAAATCATCATAACAATCTTTGATATTTGCAACCTTGATGTTCATGTCTGCGTGAAAACTTTGGAATAGTGCTTACAACTTCAATTACAGTAATAGGTACTAAATTCTCAATGTTATTAATATTATGGTTTTCAGAATCTGATTTTATGATACCTACTTTTTCATTAAAACAGATTCTGAAAATATCTTTGCGATATCTTTCAATAAAAAATACATGTGATGTGGGGGGGGGGGGGGGGGGGCTAAAACCTTACGACGTCTCACCAAGGAGATAAAAAAGTGGGATAAAATTATATTGCGAATAAATTATAATTTTTATAATATTAGTTCCCGCAGCGGGTTAAATTTGACGTTTGAATGGATCCTGGTTTTTTTATCACATCCACTTAAATGTAACTATAGTGCTTTGCCTTGTTCTAGTCAATGGAATATGCGCACTGAATAATTTCGTCGTTAAATTTCATATGCATTACATTAAAAGCCGCCACGAATATTTTATTTCTGAATAATTATAGCATATTAATTTTATTTTCATCTAACTATATTTTGATGCCGTTGATGACAACAAAATACGAATGTAGCCATGTCTGCGCGTCACAATAGATATTCCTCTTCGCAGGACGAAGTGACTAAGAGACTTCGTAGTACGAAGTACGAAGTTCGTACCCTACCTCTTCCCCTCAATGTCTGTCGCTCCTGGTGACGTCTCTGTAAACCTAGCTGTATTGTTTAGTTTGTTTGTTCTGTTTTTGTTTTTTTAATAAAACGTTGCTCCTCACTAGTATATCTCCTGTATCGAGAGTACAATTTACAAACATACATCTCACACACACCCAGACCCGAAACAACTATCTGTAGATCATACAAATAAATGATCCGTGCGGAGATAGAACCCGCGGCACGTAGCGCAGTAAGCTAATCGCTTAGCCACTGCGCCAACCTGTAATGCTTAAGTACCTAATTAGGCTGGTACTTTCTCTTTTCATTATGACTCTGTCAATGATTTAGGTCTCCGTTCAACACTGTACTAGTGGTCGCCTGTGGTCGAAATTCGAATGTAATTTTAGCTTTCTGCACTCCTTCTCCATATAAACTTTAACTATGTCAAATCTCACACTCCTCCGTCCGCGCAATATGCGTAAAAAGGGGTACAAAGTTTTCTCTTCGCATTTCCCGATCTCAGAATAAAAAAATAAAAGAATAAAAAAATAATCATGGCCGTAGTTGTTGGAATATTGTAAATACTCTTACATTAAAGTTTTGTTATGGCCCTGAAGTTCATTTAAAACAAATGAGTTGACTGATCGTTGAACGCTATTTACGAACATAATTGTGGTTTGTATTTTACCGTGATGTGACGTCAGTATATTATTTATTTATCCCTATCACAGAGATAGCAGTTACCTAAATAATCAAACTAACATGACAATAAAGTAGATTTAATAAAGGTCTAACAACTGTGATACTGCAGTTTAACGAGCATAGAGATCGCATAATGTCACCTCTAATTAAATTCCACTTTTACTCCTCGCCGCGGGCCATTGATATTCTCTGAAGGTACCAATCCTAATTGTATTTCCTTTTGCCCAGCATTCGAAGAGGGGACCGGAAACGCATTAACAAATACTTTCATAGAATATAAATATCTTTTGAATAGGTTTAAGGATTTTTATAGATAGATTTAGATACCAGGAAGTGAACCCGGAAGGTGGAAGCCGAAGGAAAACCAGCGCGTGACTTCAAAGATACAAGTAATTTTCAATTCTACACTGTTTTGGTTTAAGGTCGTGACCTCACGATTTCAAAGGATATTTTTGAGAAAAAGGGAAATACCGAAGTAGTCTCGTCTGCTGTTTTATTATATCCAATCTACCTACGTATTGTTTGATCAATTAATAAGTAGTCTATAATAAATTGTCCCCGGCTTCGCACGAGTGCAATTTCTCTACTATCCTTACATTAAATATCAAAGTATTATACATATAAACCTTCCGTGAAAAATTATCTAACTGATGGTGAAAACTGCGTCAAAATCCGTTGCGTGGTTAGGAGGAGTTAGCAGATATACAGACAAACAGATAGACGCGGAAAGCGACTTTATTTTATACTATGTAGAGATTATCAGTTCCAATTCTAAATCAACAAATGTTGTTCATGTATGAAATGTTTAATATATAGGTATTTGGGAATGACTTCGGAACCGGAGTACGAAACTGGCACGTGTTAAATGCCTATGTTCAGAGGCAACTGAAGGATCTACCAGTGTATTATGTATTAATTGTAGATTTCGGTGCTAATGGGTAGTGCTGATCAGTCAGATAATACTGGCAAAGAGGTACTTATTTCTAGCAATATTCCTATTAGGTTGTGACGAAGTCCTCTTTTATCATTTCATCCTCAGCACTGGCCACTTCATAGTTCAAAAATTGAAATTGAAATTAAGAACGTTGCGCTGAATCATCATTTATCTTTTTCGTCATTCCGGGCAAGGGCCTCTTCTCGGAATGAGAAAGGTTAGGCCTTAGTCCACCACGCTGGCCTGGTTGGCGGACTACACACACCATCGAGGACTTCATGAGGCTCTCTCAGATGCGCAGGTTTCCTTATGATGTTTTTTCTCACCGTTAATGTAAGTGATAATCAAATTGCGATCAGCACATAAATTCTAAAAGTCGGAGAGCCTCCTGCTTTGTATGCAAGCGTTCAACCAATAGGTTAGCACTTTCTAATACCTTTTGAAAATCGAAAATATTACATGTCAGATATCAACCCTCGAATAACATTACCTACAATGTACTAGTAGATCGACTTTAAACTTCGAACTTCTATTTCATTTTCTCGGCCGTTATATTCGTCCCAGTTGTTGAGTGAGAATTATGCAATTATCTTTGTTTCAAAGTAAGTGTCGGTGAAGCAGGGTTGAGTTAACGGGTTAAGTATTACATTTCAGCGCTAACTCCTCGTTCAACCCAGCTATGGCAGGGATTAAAGGACTTAAAAGACTGCTAGAAGACTCCTTCGGCCAGATATTGAAGCCTTTGATCCCATTTAAGTGGTTTTCATAATTTGAAAATTTATTCTTGAAAACTAGTGCTTTAAAACTTTAAGCTCAAACTATTATAAGTGTCGGGAGGAAAAGAAACTTCTTTGGTGTCACTTGAAAATATTACTTTATTTGGATTCGCTGCGATCATATCGGTTTTGTCGTAATTAGTGTTTTATACGTACCTTTGAGATAAGTACACAACAATTTTTTTATTTGATTATATGACGTGCTCTAGTTATCGTAAAGAACAAATCGGGATACAAAATAAAAATACTTACTCGACTAAATATTATACAGGGTGTAAGTGACATCGTAACGAAAACTGATACCATGGATTCAGCACATGAATCTGAACACCAGAGCATAAGAATTTTGCGTCGGTCTTTTCAAAATTTTTACGATTTTGTTCGCAGATTTTATACCTACCTAAAAAATCTGTGAACAAAATCGTAAAAATTTTGAAAAGACCGACGCACCACCGTCGGTTAAAAATAATATTTTTAACCGACTTGAAAAATAGGAGGAGGTTCTCAATACCTATAATTCTGCAATGCACCTAGCTGAAGTGGCACCGACTTCAGAAGCTGATAAGTTTTTTAAGAAAATTATTATACCTTTTAGTTTTTGAAGTCGGTTTTTAATTTTTTAAAGTTTATTTTATATTCAGAAGATTAATTTGACATAGGCGGTCTCTACTTATTCTAACATGCACCAGCAATGAACTTGAAAAAGTCGATTTTACACCAGAGACAGTTGAAGCGTAATACATCGGTCGATTACAAAAATTACATTCACTTACCGTTGTGTTTAGTTCAAAACTTCTTTATATTTTGGAATTTCTATTATGATTTAATTTGTATTCATTTATAATCCATACGATGAACAATTAGGCATTTAAAAATTGCCCAATATTCATGTTAGCGTAGTGTTATTTACTGGTGTCGAATTAGAAAGAAAGAAATAAAGTTTATTGGCACATACATGCTAAAAACACAGAAAATAAAAATAAAATAAAATCAGTAGTTGTGCCAAACGGGCCAGCAGCTCAGCATAATGTTGGGTGTCAGTACGTTAATACTGATTACCCAACGCTGGTTTTCAGCTGCAACCCAGGATGCCATACGCTCGAAACAAATAACAAAGATAAATTAAGGAGAAAAATTAAAATAAAAACTGTAAAATATAGTACGAATAGCAGCGAAGAAATTAAAGTAAGTAACTATATAATATTAACTGGATTAAGGACAGTTTGCCTAAACCATAATTAGTGCAAGTTTGCGGTGTAGATGAGTTTACTCAGCAGTGAGTGAGTCGAATTATCGTTACTTTTGTAAGTATACCTATCAATAACGATAACATACAGTCTTCCAAGTAGCCAAGACACTCCATAACTACAAAGCATCATCTAAGTGCACAATAATAGCAAAGATAAATAGTTTGGCAATCTAATTAATTGATATTTTGGCAACAGTGATGATCGATAGTTAACCAATTAGGTGAGTACACACTAGAGCGGTTCCATGTAATGTGACGTTCTTACGAATGGTGCAATACAAGAATAAGTTCGATATAAAATGCATACCATGTAATGTAACGTTCCTGCGAATACTCGACGCTGTGTTCGATGTAACGCTCAGCATTTACCTGTAACATGCCTTACTGTTTTGCATTTACTCTTCGTTGAAATGTCGGATTTGTAGGTCGCGTGTGCTGCGTTTAGCTTGATGAGTTGTATAAAAAAAAAGAGATAAATGGTGGCAAATGAATATTTACAATAACCTAACAATAAAAACCCGACCTCAACTAGAAAAAGAGCTGTAACTTTTGAACGGCTGAACAGATTTTCATGAAACATAGCTATTCTAGATTAAACTAGCTTTCAATTAAAAAACTGCATTGCATCGGTCCATCCGTTTTGGAGCTACGACCTCACAGACAGATACACCTATACACATTACAAACTTATAACACCCCTCTTTTTTTAAGGGTTAATAACAGCAAGCTCGTGTCTTTGCTCGATGAAATGTTACACAAATTCGTTCGTTTGTAAAACTTGATAGTTGTAACAAAATGTCGAGCGTCGTGCTCGATGTTCGGTTTGTGAAGGGTGAAACATTAGAGGAGCTTGGTGTTCTGTTACAAGTAAATGCTCTAGTGTGTACTCACCTATTAATTGAATTATTTGTTGTGTGTCGTCGGCTTAGGGCAATGCCCATAGCACACTCGATACTTTTAGAATGGACGACTAGCGATTTTGCGATTGCATCGATACTGCATCGCGTTTTGGCGACTCGCTGCATCTGGCGGAGAGGTAAAGCTAGGGGGAAAGCGGGCGGGGTGGCAGCACGCTAAAGCCTGAATAAATCGCTGCGACTGACACCTGAATGTGTGATAGATTTAAGCGACATTTTTCTTTTGTATTCTTAATATTTATTAGTTTTTTGAAAAAAAAAATGTCGCTTATATCAAATCGGAGTGTAGCGTACAGACGCTGTATCGAGCTTCCAAAAAGCGACTAAATCGCTAGTCGTCCATGCTGAAACTATTAAACTCAAAATCTTTATTGCGTTCATATGTTCATAGGTTGACAAAAGGTTTGGTGCGTATCAATATGAAACCCTGTTAGGGCACAGCAATTTTACTATAATACAATATTATAAGTAGTAGTAGTATTATAATTATTATATCGAGTGTGCTATGGCCCTTAGTGGTGAGGCCGAGGCCACGTCACGGTCACGATGAAGGTCTAGACGCGTATAATATGTGTCTAGGAATAAACGCGTGCAAAAGCACTAAGATATTTCACTTGGTACGTAAATAAATCTTTCTGCCACTTAGGTATTTATAGTGACACATTCTGTGAAGTAAATCAAGTCGTACTCATCTGGCGGCCAAAAGGTCCGTCGTTCACTTTGCAAGAGTGAATAAAAAGCAGTGAGAGAGAATAAAAGGTAGTCAGTAGAGGACCGGAGGCCGTTATTTATTGGCTTTGACGGTAGGCTTTACTTTGTGCAGGATACGGCCGACAGATTCTGGCTTTAATTACAACAGCGCACACATTTTACTTGAAATAAATACATAAAACGTTGTTGAACAATATTTATAAATAACAGCTCTTTGGTGTGATGTATAAATATATGGGAACGTCTTCGCAGTGATCAGAACAAGATATAAGAATTGATAAATGATCTTGCATCTTTTGCGTTCTTGGTGCCGAACGGCAGGCAATTACGATGCACGCTCGAAATCGGAATAGATTCAATTTTGACAGTTCAACAAAGTACATTGCGAAGGATGCTTTAAAAAACATTTTGAACGACAATTCGAACAACGCAATGTACATTCTTAAACTTTCAAAAGTGAATCGAAGCCGATTACGAGTGGGTATCGTGATTACCATACGGGTGTTACCGCCGCGAACGTCGTCGAAGGCGATATGATAGACTAGAGCGAGCTGCTTCGCTCTCGCGTCTCGCCACGCAACTACTTGAGTGGTATAGCCACAGAACACAGAAAAGAGGTCTCGGTTACACTATAGTAACATGCTGGGTATTGTGGTAAAGTTCGTATTGTGGCCTAAAATAGATAGAAGCTAAATTAATTCTTTGAAGTTGCAACATTGTCCTTCCAGCACAAAGAGGTACGGTCATTAAATTCAGTGGGTATTTCTTGACAACTTTATTTTTTGGTATATGCGAAAGCCGATGGGTTATTGTATTCATTATTATGAACAACTTTTACTATGAGACCAATCATTTATTTCTTTCTTTTCTTTCTTTCTTTCAAATATTACTCGATTGTAGGTACTTGCATCTTCATAGTAAAAGTTGTTCACAGATACATTGATTTTAATTCGTTTCAGTCCAAAGAAACATTACCACAGGGGGGGGGGGGGGGACACTGCGGTATTAGAAATTGAGAATGTTGGAAATGCGATGAGATGTATTAGAAAAGCTTAGAAGTTTTGTGACGTCATCGTTAATCATTTGTCTCGTTTTCTCTTAGAGCAAGGCATAGACAAAACATTCTTATTCTTGAAATGTAAGAATTTAATTGACATTAGCTTGAAACAAATCGTTCCTGAAATAATTTAATATGAAGGTTTCGTAAAACATGGTGGTAGCTGTAGTAAGCCCTCTTTTCTTGTTATATATTTACAGGTATTGATTTTAACCCACCGACAAATGTCACTGAAAATTGCATTCATCGACTCGACTATTGTCTCGTAATTTACACAATTATGAGACGTCGGTCATTCGGTTTGACGGCCATAGTGGTTAATAAGGGTTAATATTAAGTAAATTCGATATATACGATTACTGTTGTAATAGCTATTGCACTGCAGGCGGATATTATCAAATGGTAGATAATTATTGTATTGGTACGTTTATTATAATTTTACGCTTCAGTTCAAATTACCGTAAGTAGAAATTATACAAAGTTAGTCGGGAAGGATTATACAATGCCGAAAAGGGTTATTGTACGTACTCATAATAAACAACTTCTATGAGATAAAGACGGAGTCCACGAAAATTAATAATAATTTATAAAATAATTATAAAAAATAAATTCTATATTACGAGACTAAATGTATGAAACAACATAATTTTTTTCGCGATTTCCATTTTGTTCCCATCGTAATAGTTGTTCATACCGATACCAATAACCCCCTTTCAGTCGCATATAGTAGGAATAGGTAGATACCAATAGATACCTTTTCCGAGTATCCGTATATTATTTATGTTCTAAGAAGTGTCTTTCTCTCCTTCTTTCTAAAATATTTTTAATTTCTGTTTTACATTCAACATACCATCACGCCTATGTTGCTCGGGGGGTTAGGTAAAGATGTACTTGTAGTACCTACATCAAAATTTCGCCGATGCAGTTATTAACTCGAGCCTATGCACACGGCGTATTTTTAACGCGCCGACGACGCACAGATGACGCACGTTAACGCGCTGTGAACGAAATTCGGGTTTTAAAATTTGGTCGAGAAACGTGCGTTGTCGCGTCGGCGCGTTAAATATACGCCGTGTGCATAGGCCGTAATATATGTCAATTCCCCGACAAGAGTGAGATTCCAATCAAGATGCAAGTTATTCTTACAGAATAACTATGCTGGATTCACTCTGGGTGCTTAATTTTTGTTAGACGCGAGGGATCCTTTTTATTTTCTATAATGTGGGTAGAGTGGAGCGACTAAGAGCATTATTCAACAGTTATTTATGTATGTACTTCGCTACTCGAAGTTTTTACAGAATTACTATGTTGGTCTTAAGATACCTAGATGCAGAGGCTCACTATAGATGTGTCAGTATGTACCTATGTATGTAGTGCTTAGCTGTTCCATTACTAATCGCCTCATTCTGTAATTGGACCTTTAGAAATTGTATGCTGTACTTATCTGCCAGAACGTTGATTTCAGACTATTACTGAACAAAAAAAAACATTTAAAAAAAGCCTATATAGGTATTAAAATTATGCTCGCTGCGTGCTGTAATAGAAAATATTGTGATAACGTAGCGTTACGCATTGATATCGTTAATTCAATTATTTCTTGAGCCGATAACGCCTCCATACTCACGTACACTGCGTAAGCGTCGGTGAGAAATGGTTAGAATGAATCTATTCGACGACAGATGTCCCTAGCTACAATCTGGTGATGAATCGAAAAAATATGTTTTAAAATCAAAATATATACTTAGACATGAAATATTATACGAGCAATAGGTTTTAGTTTAGAACATGAACAATTTTTACAACTAAAAACAGCGCACTTCATTGTTAAAACAATTATAATACACAAAACCGATCGCGGTGACGATTCACTTGGAACTAAGGTTGAGGCCCCGCCCATTAATGACGTCATGGACCCAACTGATGGCGCATAGCCTAATTGCGTTGCGGCATCTCCGCTTCTTTCTCTCCTCCGTGGCTATTCCACTTTCACTAAGAGAGCTCAACGATGAATAAATCCCGCAATTCGAACCGTTTATATTTATAGTGTGTTCACATCAAATATGAAAACTCATTACCAATGTAATATTATCGTCAGAACACAAAATTCGCATTCGTATTTTCTAATTTGAAACGTTATTACGTCGAGATGCGAGCAAATAGAATGTTTTTAGACGGGAAATGCAGAGCTTGTTCAGTGGACAGACTTGTATACGATATAATATAAATATATATGTCTGACTCACTCGAAAAATAGTGTTACAGCGACATAATTATAACTGCGATCTATATTTTGTTTTGGATTTGAACGATGATCACTTCGCGGCGTTTTATGACACACCCACGAAGCGACGCGACGGCATTCGAAGTGCGTGAAATTATTGGCTCGCGACAAACATGAGACTAGTCAAAATATTTTAGTACGTCAACTTACTGTACCACGCTAAATGTGTTAGTATACAGAAGAGATTTATTTTCTTAACTTTATTACAAAAATTTTAGTGAATACATAAATGATAAAATAATAGCCTAAATACAATTTATAAAACTGGTTATAATAAAACCTAAGCCATTTAATAATTAATTTAAAAATACAATATAATTATAAATTCTTATCTTTAATCATTTAGTACCTGTTCAAATACATTGACATGTTTAATTAAATAATTATTATATTAATTAAATACTTAATAAAATATGTACCTACTTACCGAATGTTAATGTTCAAAATTAATTTTATTGTAAAAAATATATATTAACTTAATACATTTTGCTGTGCCCTACAGGGTCCATGATTGTGCGTAGCTTTAAGCCAAATTTTTAACATCTTTTATACATACATTGTGGAACGCAATTAATAATATGAATATGAATAAATTATTTACCCTGGACTACATCTCAACGTGTAAAAAACATGACCTGCTATTTCGTCGTGAAATTGTTGATTTAACTTACCTTCTCAAAATTGTTTCCGGCTCCATTGACTGGACTCAAATACTTGACTATATTAACTTTTATGTTCCTTCTAGACCCCGTCGCCAGAAAACATTGTTTAACTTACTGCAGTCAAAATGCGTACATATTATGGCGTGCATGCAACAATTTTAATTAATAAATAAAAGTACGGATTTTGACATTTTCAATACTTTTGTACCCCATGCGAGAAAACTGTCTACCTGTTTATTCCGGCTAATCTCCGAAACGGCCGGACCGATTTTGACGGGACTTTCACTGGCAGATAGGTGATGTTATAAGGAGTAACTTAGGCTAATTTTCCTTTTAATTGAAAGACAAATTAATTTTGTTAAATTCCACGCAGACGAAGTCGCGGGCACAGTTAGTCTTTAAATATAAACGATATTGTACGCATACATAATTATATACTACTAGCTGACCCGACAGACTTTGTCGTATCCGAATTTCAATAAATTTATTTGTGGTCGTTTTGTGAATTTATGAAAAGCTATTGGACATCTGTAAACAAACTGGACACAGTTGGCTTGTTTCACAATTTGACAATCGGCTGTCCCACAATATTTGCACACGTACCTACTAACAAAAATCTGGTAGAAAAAAAATACCTATTTTCAGTTTTTCCTGAATGTTCCAATTTTTCGGGCAACTTTTCCAATATTTATTTCCCTATAAACCAGATTCGGACTATTACGAATATTATATTTTTTTTTGCTAAATCGGTCCAGCCGTTCTCATGTGATGTGCTTACCAAAGCACATCATTTAATTTTTATTTATTTGGATGTATAATTTAAGTTTAATTATTAGGGTGGATATGATATGGACCTTAAGAGGTATTTTGTGAAAATGAAAAATGGTAAGAACGTTTTATAATCATGGTAAGTACTTACTTCATATAAAAATATCCATAAACTACAGTTAATATAAACTTGATTGTGAGTAAAAAATAATGGTATACAAGTAAGGAGCTACGTGATTAGATTTAGATTACTTAACTAATTAACCTATTATAATAACAAACGCGGGTGTATAAAATAAATAAATAAATCCAGCCCATACTGCTGGGCAAGGGCCTTCTCAGAATGAGAAGGGTTAGGCCTTAGTCCACCACGCTGGCCTAGTGGGTCAATATCTGTAAATGAAATTTTTTGTCAATTTTGGTGGCTAAATATTTTCATCAGTTTTTTGAAAAAATAAGAACCTGGTATGAGAAAAGAAAGTTCACTTAATGGACTATCTTTTCTCATACCAGGTTCTTATTTTCTCAAAAAACTGAAGAAAATATTTAGCCACCAAAATTGTCAAAATTTTTCATTGACAGATATTGACCCTAGTGCGGGTTGGCAGACTACACACACCATCGAGAAATTTATGAGGCCCTCTCAGGTTTGCAGGTTTCCTCACGATGTTTTCTTTCATAACGCAAGTGATAATCAAATTCTAATAACTCGCAGGTGTATATCAAACATTTATGAAATCTCTCAGGAACACATTTGTATATACTACGACGAAACTAGAACGTAGAAATAAACATAATAACGTGGGTGACTCCATGAAAAATGTTCCTGAAACTAATTTTGTACAAACGCACGCGACACGTCTCGCCGTACAACATCTATCAATTCGGCGCAACGAAAATATTATATTCTTCATCATCACTACGTATTTTTAGCTGTGTCGAAATAAGCCTTTTGAAATCTCTGACCTGAATCTCGTACTTGAAGATAGAGAAGAAAAATAATGACAGTACTAATTTTGTAAAAAGCATCCGATAGGGGTGTTATAAGTGATATGTGTATCTGTCTGTGGCATCGTAGCTCCAAAACGGATGCACCGATTTCAATTCCGTTTATTTTAATTGAAAGTTAGTTAAATCGGGTATCACCTTAGCTATGTTTCATGAAAATCTGTTTAGCCGTTCAGAAGTTACACTCTTACGGTTACACTATTACGCTCTTTTTCTAGTTGGAGTCGGGGTTTTTTTTGACGGTTTTTTTAACAGATCTTTGTTCGTTGCAACAAGACGTGTTTCTTGGAATAGTTGATATTTAAAAAAGAAAAGTCATTTTTCAAAGAATTTTAAAATCTGAAAGAAGAAAGATAGAAACGTCATTCTGAAGAAATCTGCGTCATTTTAAAGTAATATGCAGATGTCGCCTGCATAAAAAGACCCCTCCTTACAAAACGACGCGACGTCGACGGAGTCTGGTAGGTCAAGTAAGCAGACTCAACTCGTATTACGAAACGAAAAGGAAAAATTAAGTAAATAAGGTAACATCTCACATATTTTCTTTTGCATACAGTATTACTGTTGATATTTAAATTACTGTTTTTGTTCGTTAGTCTAATAATAAATAGGGTCTCAAAGGCAGTCTGTGCTGTCTCATTTGTACAGAACTAAATATCTCTGAAAAACAAAATGTTTATTTTTATCTGACCTCTGAAAAATGGACCCTGAGATCTGCGAAGCGTAGACGGTTAATTGGTCGTATTGTAACATTTAATTAGTCAAACAAAAGTATTTGATAAAGGTTTGCATGGTGATTCATAAAAACATGTTTGAAAAGAACTTTAGAAACGTATATTTTATTTTGCAACAGGCATCTTTAAGATATATTTATAAACATCGCATAATATTAGAATTGCTCGTTTATTTGATTGATGATATATTTCAGAAGAGTAAACAGTAAAAGTATTGATAAACTCTGACGTATTCGCGTGTGAATGTGACTGACATTTTGACTAAATCTACGATATTTTTTCAGTCACACATCTGTAAACAGCATGGAGCTTTCTTGCATAATGCCGCCGTCACATACATAATATCTATTTTAAGACACCCTCTTTTATATTGGTTCGTAACGAAACTAAATATACCATAGTTCTATTTTTCAGTAGTGAAACTCACGTATTTTTGCCGTGAATGAACTTTAAATATAATGAAGAAAATATAACAGTATTATGTAAATAATCCGATTTTTAATTCATTCAACTACAGTACCACAAACTTATCTGACCCGCTGACCAAAATTGGAAGTAACGTCGCTACGGAACAAAAATGACTTCAAAATTTAATTTTTGTAGGGAGATGACATTGGTAAGAGCGACGGCAGCGACGCCATAAGTTTGTGGCACTATAGGTACAGATTTTCATAAATGATCTTATTTGAAACATGCTTTGTATGCATTGCCATTGCATAATCATTATTCAGACCAAAAAGTTCAATTTACTTCAGTTTTTTGTTCAATGTTTAATTTAATTCTGTTGGTACAAATTCATAATTTTATTGCAATGAATATACCACTAAGCAACAGTACCTTTTTGAACTTCCATTTATTAAAAAAAGAATTAAAAAAAAAAACTGCACGCACGTAAAACACGCTTTAGTCATCCAAACTGAACGTGTACGCAAAATTTCAGCTCAATCGAAAACCGGGAAGTGGGTCAAATTTAACTTCCAAGATTTTCTTACATAGTTAATTACAGGTGAAGCTAATAAAAGCGTGTTAAAATACAACACATGGAACAGTGAACCTGCATTTTCAAATTGATATAAAACTAATAAGGCATAATGATAGTATTCACTTCACACATGTAACAGCGCGCAGTTACGTAGATTGTTGTTGTGACAAATCCGTACTGGGTCAACTGTGACATATATAACATATTATATTGCATTGTATGGATGCCGCTTTAAATTAAACTTTAACATTCTCATATTGGCAGAAACGAAAAGCTCTGTACAATATAAAGTACCTTAGATCTTTTGCGAGATGAACAAAATTTATAAATATAATTAATGTTTTTCCAAAACAATAAGCTAACAAATCAATAGTATATATATGCTTATATGCTTATCTATTAAAAAACCAAGTTTAAAATACAAGGTAAACTCAACAAAATAATTTGTTAAGGAAGTTAGAAGGTAAATTAACACCGATTTTACCTGGGGAAAATTAAGAAAACTTAAAAACTCCACCTTATCTCCAATTACGGCATCGCATCGCGGTATATTGATAATGCATCTGTTGATTTTCTTCCTAGTTCGCTTCAGACTTCAGCAAAATATGAAGAAAACTTAAAACCTTTAAGTACAGTCGTACAACACTTCTTAAGGCGCCTTTTATAATATAAAATAAAAACTTCTGTGTTAAATCCATTGACGGTTATTTTATATTAAAATATAATTGAACGTAACAGCAAACATTACCTTATTCTGCAATTGCAATCCTGTCAGCGAATACACCAACAGTTGGTTGTTTCAGGTACGAATTTACAGCACAAATCAAAGCCATTTTTCATACTATATTTTGAAGTGGAATTGTTGTAATGTCGTGCCGGAGATGGGTTTGCTTGACATGCTCAACAGGGCTTGCCTACTGTGAAAACCGAACGTCGTTTTTGTTAAGGCAGTTTAAAATGCCTACGGATAGGCTGATTTGGTAGGTAATTACTATATGGTATTAAAGTTTTTATGTAATACGTGAAGAGAAAACTTTGTACCCGTTTTTGAGCATATTGCGCGCATGGAGGATTGTGAGATTTGGCATAGTTAAAGATTATATGGAGAAGGAGTGCAGAAAGCTAAAATTTGTATATAATATGTGTGTCTAATTTCGACCACTGGGCGACCACTAGTCAACAATAATTATAGATCTTATGTCATATGTGACAGTCGAGGTCGTTATCACAATAGAGATTTTGCGATTTGGCTACCGAACTCTAGACTATAGCCGCGTTTGCCATCACTACAGTACGTATACATAGAAGCTATAGTTTTGTAAGGACGTAGCGATAGCTAGCCTTCGATCACAATTTAGCCTTATTAACCCTAACATGCGAGCAACAACGAGCTGTGGACCAAAATTTCCACTATGTGGAGCCCTGACATAGCTAAACGGCGTCGCGGCAGACCACACGAAGTAGATGGAGATACGAACTGGATAAAATTAATAGGAAATTGTCCACACTGGCTCTGGACCGAAAAACCTGGAAGTCTCAGGCCAGGCCTTTGCTCAGCAGTGGGATGATATAGGCTAACAGTAACAGTAGTAGCCCTAACATACTAGAGAGCATGGAAATCAAGCCTAAGAAATTAAATTAATTGCCTTTGTGGCCTGATTAATGGTTAGTCGGTCTAGTACTTAGTATGACTAGATAAGTGATTAGATTATACTTGGCCATAGTACCTCCATGTGTATGCATGGTGTTGTACACGACAATTAATCTATTTATAGATCCATAATAATCGCATGTGCTATTACGCCAGCTTTGGAGAGCACGTAAGGGCCATAGCACATTGACTATTTTTTGCAGCAGAATCACGCGTTCTTACCTTCGTAGGCTGCCTTTTGCTTAAAAAAAGTGAATAACGAATGCGATTCTGCTACAGAAAGTAGGTAGCTAGTGTGTTATGGTCCTAAGCCGTCGGGTTCGGCTGGGTTACGAATATGACCAGCAACTGGCAAACAGACCCCATCATAGTTTGGCATAAGCTGAAGATGAATTTCTTTCTTGTTGTTATTTTGTTTTGTTTTTTGTTTTAATATCAATTCAAGTATCAACCTTCTGTGACAAATAAATGATTTCAACCTTTCTTTTTAATTGTATGATGTATCCGGACTTAAGTTTTTGTTGTAAGGTGATTATACATATTGCTTTTATTTTTGCTGATATCCCTCATTTTTTGGGCATGGGGACGGCTAAGGGTTGTGCCGGACTCCTGCCGGCTAAAATAGCACGGTGTTCCTCGAAAGACTCATGGCTGGTGGCGTAGGATATTCATCATCACTAGCCATATCAAGATTACTCCTCACCACGAAACACATCAGTCATCATTATCATCATCGATAGCCTGGTTCTACCCACTGCTGAGTATAGGCCTCTTCCTTTTCATGCTATGTTTACCTAGTCTGTCCTAATCGCATCGTGGTCTTTCCACCGATTCTTTGCAGGTCATCTGTCCATCTGGCTGCCGGTCTTCCGACACTTCTTCTACCGTTTATCGGTAGCCATTTAACACATCAGTAGTTGAAATGAAAAAGATAAAAATAATCATTGGTAATTTAATTTAGATCTTTATAAAAATATTACCTGTAATAACTTTAATTGGTAGATATGATTACCTACTTGCCGATAACTATAGCACACGAACGTAATATATCAATCAGCACGACAGTTGGCGTCAAATTTAGCTGTCAGACTCGACAGTGGTCGTTAAATTAAACACAATACAATTTTAAGACCGATTTAACTGCACTTGCAATCAAATTGCATCGTATGGATAGTAATTCGCCGAATTTTAAAATTAGATGGTCGGCATCTCCTTACTATGGAACCCGAACGCACTGTATCAGCACGACAGTTGGCGTCAATTAATACCTAGTTATGTGGAATTTCATAAAATACTTTATCAATACTCATGTCAACAAATTATTAAGTAAACAAACAATAATGGCGCCACAACAGTCACCGCGCAGGCGACCGAGTGCGTGCCACGGTAGACAATGTGCGGCCGCTATAAAAATTGAATTAAAATCTTGGTGGATCGGAAGTGTACTTAAATAGAAAAAAAGTTATTTTATACCATTATTTTGTTAAGAACACTGTATCATAGTAAAACTTTTTAATTTAAATAGAGTTGCACGTGCATAAAGGCCGTCACTGTCATTACGTAGATAAAATATTTTAAATCAAATCTTATTCTTGTTTTGCTTTTTTCGGAATCCGTAATTATGTTTATACAAATAAATGCTTTAGGCAGCTATCTTATAGATAGAGTAAAATAGATAATAAAGTAGATATATTATACAGGAGGATGTAAAAAGTTGTCGCGAACATATTTCCACTGTGTCTATTTGCGTTTGGGTTAATATCGATAATCGTTCCGATTGAAAATTGTCTGAATGCCTATTTCCTTCTAGACACGCAATAGCTGAGGTCACGCAATCTAGTTGCATTATGCGACCTGACCTCATTCTAGTGTGTTTTTAATATACATTGTTATGGAGCTCATATCCTCGTTTCCCAGGCAAGGGATCGCCTTGCTGGTCTACGCACGACCAGGATTTGGGTCTGTTTTGACTCTAAATTCTTCCGCCTGACCTCTGCATCCAATAGACATTTCAGGAGTGACTTTTTCGCTGTAGTATATTTTCACCATAATTATATTTCTTTTTGTAGTCAAATTAAATTATTTTTATTTCAAAATAATAATAAGATCATTTATTCTGGACTCGCACATATAAAAAAAAAAATCTACATAAAAAACACAAATAATTAAACAAAGTAAAAACCGACTTCAAAAAACGTAAATGTATAAAATAATTCTTATAAAAAACTTAAGCCGGTCCCACTGCCAAGCTAGTACAATGACGAATTAGGCCGCGACTTCAGAAGCTGTTAAGTTTCTTTTAAAAATAATTAGGATATATATTTTTAGTTTTATGAAGACGGTTTTTACTTTGTTTAAATGTATTATTTATATTTCTATTTTGAGTGGCAAAAAGAATATACTTATAGACATGCGGTTACAGCAATCACGTGTGATTTAAGTACTGTTATCCATTGAAGAGTCTATTGTCAACCTCCGAAAGTCTTTCTCAGATCTTCATCTTTACATGAGACCACCTCGGGAGAATATTTTTTAAAACAAAATAGAATCATTAAAATCGGTTCACAACTGGCGTAGATATCGCTCAGAATAACATAGAAATATAATGCTGAACGAAGCCAATTTCAGTTCCAACTGCGAAAATTGTAACGTAAATACTTTGTTACGAAACCTTTAACGGAATAAATATAAAATTTCTCCAAATGGCTGGAAAATAAAATCTAAGTACCAAGTGCAAGTCTGCGTCGAGAGGGTTCCGTCCGGGGAAAGTCGTCGACTTACCTTTGAGTCAAAGTCTTTTACGCATTGTATTTCTTGTTCGTTTTGTAAATTTCGAATATGAAAATTTTAATTGCAGCTTACTTATATCATAGCACAGGAACGAAAGGCCGGAACTTTATTACTTTGTCTCTCGCGTTGTGCTTGGTTACTTGGAAAGATCCCGAATATGTAGTGTTTTTTTTTTTTTTCAATAATTTACTCCAATTTCCACTCCTCAATACGATTGCATCTACCATGCCTGCAAAGGCTCAGTTGAAATAAAAAACTTTGTCATGTAATTTACGTTTAATGAATTTTATTACTCATAAAAACACTTCACTTATTTAATTACCTCAATAATGAATTTCATGTAAAAGCTTTTGGCATTAGCTCGGTCAGCTAGCGAAGCCACAATAATAGCATTTTGCGGAAACGCTGGTCAATTTGAATTTAATGCAGTACCTACGGAACCTTCATTATTTTACCTGTAACATAATTTTTTATATACCTAATGTAGTTTTGTTGGTCGTTGAAACAAAAAGAGATGCACAGAGGGAACTCTAAAATGATAAAGCAAGATTTGATCATGAACATAGAAAAGTAAAATAACAGCGTCTACTGTTACAAAGATGAATGTCCAAAATCTCTTCAAATCTGAGTTTCCCTTCACCATTTGATACGATCAAAAGCAAATTTCTCAAATTCACACAGAGCGTACAATTATCATTATGGCAATGGACCCTTTGTTTATTGTCTGTAGATGATGATGGATTTTATGTGATAATAACATAGCAGTGGCGAAGAGTCCATAAAACCCGATTCCCACCGGCTTCCCTTTCGGAACAGGTTAGTGCATAGACCGACGTAATATTATATTATTTACTCATCCAACTGACCAAAAAAGGCTCGTTATTCAGTTGGATCGAGCTCCATGACTATATACACAAGAGACGGTATAGATTTTTGTCTTGCAGCATTAATTGCAGTAATTTTTAGAGGGCATTTTTGGGACGGCTTCCCGTTTTAAAACTGTCACCCCTTCGCCACTGTAACATAGTTCAATCTACGAAGATTATTTTGAGATTTCATCTCTATACAGGATATTATTTTAAGTCGTGAGCATAATTTGCAGAGTGATTCAGTCTCTGTTCCTAAATGCAACCGCAGTATTGAGACACACTTTAAAACAAAACGAAAATTCGACTTAGTATAGGACACGCATAATTTACTAGCGCAAGCCATACAAAATCAAATTTTTATTTAGTTTGGAGTGAATTTTAGTACTTCGGTTGCATTTGAGAACGGACACTGAATCAATCTGAAAATTGCTAAATTTTCAGATTGATTTTTTTTTAAGTAAAGCGCTAGCTTTACTTAAAAAAAAATCCTGTAGAATGATAACATTATATGAGTAATTGAGTATAGACAAAATAATAAATGATCCTACTTTGAAATTGTCTATGTTACTATCTTCGTCCGGACCACTAGTCCGGATAATCGAGTTTGTACTGTCGATATTTTTAAATGTTATTGAATTCGTAACTATCCGGTGAACACATTTGTTTTATGCGTATATTAGTTAATAAGTGGTCTTGGTGTAACGGTAAAATTAAGTTTCGTGCGTCACACTGGGCGTAAAAATAAAAACTTTTTCTTTCTTTCTTTTCTTTTCTTTCTTTCTTTTCTTTCTTTCTTTTCTTTCTTTCTTTCTTATATTTTCTTTTCAGTGCGACACAAATTAGGTACATTTTTATCAAATATCAAGGCAACGAATGCAGCTAGTGCAACATTTTTGATCACTTAGTTGCAATATTTGTTTTGCAATCTATACTTGGTTCATTGCGTAATTTGCAATGATTTATGTCTTCCATTATGGAATCCAAATATTATAAAATATTAGTTAGAGAAGCTAGCATGTGTGTAAAGACTATTGCATGCTTGACTTTCTCACTCTATACAGGTTGTCCCAGGGAACCTGTACCAGCGAAGGTCTGTGGTCAGGGGACACTAATCCTCATCGATTGAACCCCCATGTATGTTCTACGATATTTTGTAGTTTTCGAGAAATTAATTATTTTGTAATATTTTCTCCGAAACAGATTTTTTTATCTTGTGATCATATTCTGAGCTACTAGTAGTTAGAATTTGGTTGTTTTGTGTTTTAAAAGGTGAACACACATTCTAGCCATAATACTGACAAGAAAAATCTCAAAGAAACGCCATTCAGAAAAAGTTATAACTACAACCGCCTACAATTTTGAAAAATCTGAAAATATTACAAAATAATTAATTTCTCGAAAACTACAAAATATCGTAGAACATACATGGGGGTTCAATCGATGAGTATTAGTGTCCCCTGACCACAGACCTTCGCTGGTACAGGTTTCCTGGGACACTCTGTATATATTAATTTCTCTTTTAACCAAAAGGTTTTCTGGAAGAAAACTCATTCTCAGTTAAGCTCGCCTTTGTGCATTCATATTTAAATTGTGTTTTTGTATATTCCATGTTTTGTGTACAATAAAGAATAAGAAACTGGAAAGCCAGGATTTCATCTCAAATATTTCGGTTCCAATAGCTTATACGGATAAGACAATTTGACAACTTTCAGTGAAAAGTTAACCGTTGAGTCAGTAAGTAGCGTTGATATATTCTATACTAGCGACCCGTCCCCGGCTTCGCACGGATGCAAATTTCTCTACTATCCTTCCATTAAATGTCAAAGTATTATACGTATAAACCTTCCGTGAAAAATTATCTAACTGATGGTGAAAACCGCATCAAAATCTGTTACGTAGTTAAGGAGAAGTTAGCCGATATACTGACAGACAGACAGACGCGGAAAGTGACTTTATTTTGTACCCTGTAGAGATCTACGGTTAGCAGTGACGACAAACAATCGATTTTATATATATTGTGTTTACTGCGCGGCAGTCAAGGTGTAAATGATGACACAAAATTAAATGGAATGAATACTATTAGTTTAAAACGAACTACCAAGATAAAACAGATCTTTATTTCATGTTAACCACATACAGGTACTTATTTAATATCGAGACTGCAGGTGCGCGGTTCTAAATAGTAGGTCCTATAGAGAAGAACCAGAAAGATACTCCATGGAAACTATTCAAATAATAGATTAAAATCTTGAATAATACAATGTTGTGGTAAGAGCTGTGAGAATAATGTAATTTAATGTGAATAACTTTATTGGCATAAATTAGTTCACAATGTGTTGTGCAAAAAAGGGGCTAGAAATTATACACGTTTTTCGAACAGCATCCACTGCCGAACCAGGTGAACATCTGTATTTCAGCACATGGCGCCACTGCCCACAGAAAAGTCAGTTCAAACTAGCCTTCTTAATATAAGGTATATTTGTCTAAACAATAATAAAATAAAATAAAAAACCAACAAAAAACAAATCAACCGAAACAGTGCTTAGGTGATTATAATGAACATCTCTTTGTGTAAGTAAGTGATTGTGTACGTGTGTGTGAGAGAGAGGATGTGTGCAATAAAAAATAAGAATAGGACAATAATGATTTGCCTCTTGGCAGTTACAATAGATGAAATCGCACAGAAAAATTAATAGTTAATGAATTATCAAAACAAAGACAAAGACCCAAAATCTTCAGCTACATAGTTAATACGGATTCGAAATCGCAACTCTATTAAATACCGAGCTTATTAATTAACTGTAACTCCCAAACATTTCTGCGAGAAATTGTTTTATCAAATTAAAGCTTCAATGTACCCTTTGAGACTAAGCGAAATGTCGGACGTAAGAATTGAGCTGGATAGCGAACTATTTACATTTTCCTCCATTCTAAAAATCTATGCAATTCCAATACAGACCGACAAATATACACAATAAACTGTTCAAGGTTCATTTTGAAGCTGAAACGTCAATGTTGTTCGAAAGCATACAGAAATACATATACAGGCTGATACGGGGAAAATATTGAAGGATCCGGTGTTAGTTTTTCTTTTCAAATACAGAGTGACTTCTTTTTATAGTAAAAAAACATTGAAGGATCGGTTCTCTTTTCAAATACAGGTTGATTTTATAGTAGGAAAATATTGAAGGTTCTGGTGATATTTTTTATCTTTTCAAATACAGGTTGCCTTTTTATAGTGGGAAAATATTGAAGGATCCGGTGATAGGTTTTATTTTCAAATTATTAGATATTATTATTATCAGCCTATGCTGTCCCACTCCTGGGCAAAGGCCTCCCTCCATTTTCTCCATTTCTCTCGATCCCGCGCCTTTTCGTTCCATTCTTGAAGAAATGTATTCATTTTCAAATAAGTTTATGAAAATCATTCTTGGTAATTATCTATATTTAGTTAAAAGTTGTAACTTTTACTTTGCTGCGCAATATATTTTTGAATGTTGTATTGCCCAAGGTGGCACAGTCTATTATGTACTGGAATATGCTCCTCGTCCAAAACTTCACCTTTCATTCTCAAAGCTAGCAAGGTGCTACAAATGCACGATGTTTATTACTCTTGGGATTAAGTGTGCGCATGGTTTGCGTTTGTTGGTCTGCACACATTAAACGCATCGGGAACATTGCTGATATGGTGGCTACATTCTATGCTCTTCGGGGAATTGAACACATTTACTCTGTAATTAGTGTTTATCACCTCACCTAAAGAAAGGATGAAATGATACCGCATGCTATGTTTAAAATGTCTTGTCTTTTTCTTACCGACAAAATGAGAATGCGACAGGATTATTTTTTATTTACTAGCTTTTCGCGCATCTTCTCCCTCTTGGAATTTAACAAAATTAGAAGTAAAGGTAGCTAAAGTTACTCTTTATAACATCAGCTATCGGCCAGTGAAATTCCCGTCAAAATCGGCCCAGTCGTCTCGGAGACTAGGTGGACCAAACAGATTTTTTTTTTGCTATTTTGTGTACGTCATAATTATGCATTGAGGAAAAAGCTGTTATTTTGATATTACAAACAGACACTTCAATGTTGTGTATTTGAATAGATTTTTGTTTTTATCTTGTTTCCATCTTTTCAGTATGATTTTTTGTAATCAGGTTTTTCTGATTTTTAAAACGCTTTTATTAACTTCACTTGTAACTAACTATGTAAAAAATCTTGGAAGTTAAATTTGACCCACTTCCCGGTTTCCGATTGAGCTGAAATCTGGCATACACGTTTAGTTTGGATGACAAAAGCGTTTTCTTTAGTTTTTTTTTAAACTATAATATTTTTATTAATAATTTGTTTTATTAACGTCATTATTTTCTGACATAGACTAGACATCCATTTATTTAAGCGGTTCTTTGCAGAATCTGCTCCATCACCGTATTAAATTTAAGATACACTTAATAAGTGCCTGAGATCTCCGTATGGGGTAAGCAGTGTTTTTAGGAGCGATTGTTGAATAACAAAATCATAGGGCGTAACTGCAATTCCTATCATAGGATAGCAGAAAGCCCCACTAAAACTAAACTGGGATGGGAATCAAACTCGGCGCTTGCGACCTTACCTATGGCTCAACTTGATACCTATATTTATGATCTTAGGTCGTAAATAAATGAAGTAGGTAAACTTGACCAAAAGCAATTTAAACTAACGAATAACAGAAAATCGCAAAACACACAAAATTATCTGTAAGATTGGCCTGACACCAATTAACGATAATTTGATCAGAGATAATATGATATCACCACACGCGACCTAATATAATTAGTTTGGATAATTAGAACTTCCTAATTGATTGATGTTAAGGACACAATATTATGTGTAATATAAATTAATGATCTATAATTATTAATTATATGTAACAGCTTCTTGAGTCTGTTCTTAAACAAAAATATCGTAAAGCCGCTGTCGTTCATGTCGCTGTAGTATTTATCGTATATGTTATACGTATCAGTAAGCCGAGCACGAATGATTTGACGTATCGTAACGTTAACGTAACCAAAAATACACGTTTCATCCATGATATTTTTTTGGAAATACATGAAATATTTTTACATTTTCATGAAACAAGTGTGTATGTTGCATAAAATTGAACAAAAATGCGATAGATTCATCGTATTTTATAATCAGAATTTGCTTACGTTTACGTTACTATACGTCAAAACATCCGTGCTCGGCCCTCTGTTATGATCAACGTCACCATTTATTTTTTTGTTCATAACGGGACATCAACCTTTTTCCAGCAATATCTTATTTGTTCAACCAGTCATGTGGTATAAGTAAGTACCTATTGCTCTGCATGAGCTCGGAAAACTCAATACTATAGACAAGGGCTGATCCGAAAGCTCAAAATAGTTTTACAAAAGCGTCGATTGCCATTGTTTTCATTTTCATTGTTTTGCGATGCAATTATTTTCACAATTGATACAGTAGCGCGTACTAAGTCCTACGGTATCGTCGCCCAACAGCTGTCCAGCGATCCCTAGCCCCCGTTCCGTTCAGCACAATCCGTTTGCATATAGATTTGTTCATTGCCATGTTTTGTCAGCACCAATCCGCTTACCAGGGACCGAAAACCGCTATAAATTAGGGTACATGTATTGAAGAATTATGGTTACTTCTAAGAATACGGCTACCGGTATCTGGGTAACAAAGATGAAGAAACAAGTTACCTCTAAATTTAGATAACCGTTTTAATACCGGTAACCTAAAAATGGCCGGTGATATACACTTACATACACACACAGGCGCTGCCCGCCCTTTGACTTTATGGCGACGGCACGTGTAAGATAGAGGTATTTTTTATTTTGGTAACCGGTATTTATACCGGTTGTATTCAATTTGATGAAACCTTCAAAATTAGGTTACCTTCAAAAAATACTTGTTAAAATAATAAAAGTTGTAACCGAAAAATACAGGTATTGGTCATACCGGTTTCGGTCCCTGCCTCTTACAAGTTATGAGACCCTCACTACGTATCTCTCAAACATGTTCGAACTTTCTGAAGGATACTTGAAGCAATATAAACTGACGTTTCCTACGCAAACAATGAAATTGTAGACCAAGCAGCGATTATTTGACAAACCCACGTTTTTATAATAGAATTAATTCTATTTGAAAAATGTATCACTATGAAAAAATTTAAGTTCTACGTATTCAGTTAATGAACAATCAACAAATTCCCATTTTTCTGGGAAAATCTGATTTTATGTAGAGTTTAATTTCTGTGTATTATACGTTATTTCTTTTTTATTATATTGTAGTTAAGCTGAAAAGTTATATATTTTTAAGAAAAGCAATCACAGTAAACGTAATTAAATGTTACAGTGAGCACACAAGGTTTCATAGAAGTATATTAAATTTTACGACGCACTTCCCAAAGCTACACAAACCACAGTTAGTTTCATTCCAAAATCTCATTGTATGCCGCTTCTGGGGCCGAACATGCGAGCAGATAAAAAATGAAAATGTTGCTGCACTTTATTAAAAATCCCATTTCATGTAGCAAAGCTTTTACATGTCACACACAAAAGCGAAATTTTGTACAATACTTGATCACTTTATCCAACGTTACAGAATATTAAAATCCCAACAAAAACAT
The DNA here is from genome assembly GCA_932294325.1 of Allophyes oxyacanthae. NCBI lineage: Eukaryota > Metazoa > Arthropoda > Insecta > Lepidoptera > Noctuidae > Allophyes > Allophyes oxyacanthae. The sequence goes on from OW028609.1 coordinate 1,945,536, forward strand.
TAAATGTAAAAAAATGCCAAGTCTCTCGATGCAGTCTTTCCATCGTAAAAAGTTTTGAGATCTCATAGAAGCCAAGTCCTATTCAAATTATTTTGTAGTTATAAATCAACATTTAGTAATTGTATCAATAGTTTTCTTTATATTATAATTATAGTGACTTGGCAATGAGCACAAGAAGAAACAAATAAAACGGCATATTTGGAGGAGTTGAAAGTCACACACCGCATGCGTAAACATTATTATCACAAAATTAATTTTCTTTTGGTTTATCCGTGTCGTCCCAACCGAATTTCGGCAACGGCAGTCAGTCTCATCCAAGACTAGTAAACTGCGCAGGATAATCTGATCACAGGTCTCGTCAGTAACATTTGCATATAATTCCAGGCAGCAAGCAGCTTTTAATTTGTGCTCATTGCCAAGTCACTATAATTATAATATAAAGAAAACTATTGATACAATTACTAAATGTTGATTTATAACTACAAAATAATTTGAATAGGACTTGGCTTCTATGAGATCTCAAAACTTTTTACGATGGAAAGACTGCATCGAGAGACTTGGCATTTTTTTACATTTAATGTTTTTGTTGGGATCTCATTTATTTTTTGTAAGTGTATTTCTTTCTTTTTTTTTAGGTGACCTCATAATTTCTTGGACTTCAGCTACTGCTTTGCTTAGAACCCATTCTCTATCTCTATCTCTTTTGTTTCTTTTCTGAGGCTTCGTTACTTCTAAGGTAGACAAGTCTGGGCGATATATACTTCGGAGTCGATTATATTCAGCTATTGCTATCTCCTGAGCTTTGATACTACTAAAATTCACATTTATTAAATGTAATCCACCCAAACTAGAAGGGCCACGTATGCTTGACCACAGTTTATATTATTCTTTTCTATTCTATGTATTTATTCATCCAATTGAATACTTAAACAACGAACAAAGTTAACAATGCAGTCAAAATCCATACACAATGTTCTTGCCAAACCGCAAATATAAAATTGTTTTCTATGGTATATTATTTTTTAATGTTTTAGTCACTCTTGAAACGGCCACGTATGCTTGACCACAGTTTATATTATTCTTTTCTATTCTATGTATTTATTCATCCAATTGAATACTTAAACAACGAACAAAGTTAACAATGCAGTCAAAATCCATACACAATGTTCTTGCCAAACCGCAAATATAAAATTGTTTTCTATGGTATATTATTTTTTAATGTTTTTAGTCACTCTTGAAACGGCCACGTATGCTTGACCACAGTTTATATTATTCTTTTCTATTCTATGTATTTATTCATCCAATTGAATAGTTAAACAACGAACAAAGTTAACAATGCAGTCAAAATCCATACACAATGTTCTTGCCAAACCGCAAATATAAAATTGTTTTCTATGGTATATTATTTTTTAATGTTTTTATAATTATTTTTAATGTTTTTTTAATTTTTCCTTTATATGTGGCTAATGACCTATCTTGGTGCAAAATTTGAAGTTTCTAAGTCTGCTAGAAGTACCTTAGATTTTTGATGATCGGTCAGTGAGTCAGTGAGTCAGTGAGTCAGTGAGTCAATGAGTCAGTGAGTGACAAAATGGTGTAACTTTGATCGACCGTAACTCCTAAACTATTAATTCGATTGGCATGTAATTTCGAACTTAAGCTTGTTCTAATGCCTACTATTATTCACCGAAAACCTAAACTCGTAGCTTTGTCCACGTCGAAGATATAGGGGGGGCGAAACAGCCGCGAATCGCATCGAGAAAAGATGGTACGGCCGTGCCCGTTTTGCTCGAGACTTGGCTGGGGCACTGCCGTGCCCCCAGATAAAATCCTAGCCTATACCTATTGATGTTAGAAGAACTTTGTTTCGGACCTAAAGTTATCAAAAGTTAAATTATATCCAATCATAAATTAAATATTCGGTGGAGTTGCCGCTGGCGATTTGTGGTCGTTTTCCAATATTTCTACGAAAATGATCCTTAAGACGTAACCTGATATTTTGTTAAAATATTTCAGTTTTTATAATACAATCTATACCTATATTTACTAGCTAGCTAAACCAAGATCAAATGGAACTGGGTTGGTCATATCTGCCGCATGCCGGACGAGCTATGGGCAAAAACAACCACACAGTGGGCTCAAAACAGGAAAAAATCGCGGCAGGCCCAGAAGGAGGTGGTGGGACGAATTAGACTCATATTTTAAGAATTGGCCCCTAACAACAGCAAACAGGGAAAAGTGGAAAGAGGGGAGGGAAGCCTTTGCCCTGCAGTGGGACACCGTAGGCTGATAATAATAATAATAAAAAGAAATGAGGCGTTATTGGATTTATCGCTTCGTAGAATCAAGGCAATTACTCTGGATCTTATAAAAAAGACGTGTAGTTAAGATTTCCGAGGCCAAACGACGACAGCGATGTAAATTCCAGGTAAATCCTTAATGTACGGCGTTTTCGGTTCTTTGAAATAATAAGGAACATGAACTACAAGACACAAATTAATGTACAAAAATTATATTTACCTGCATGAGTAGGAAAATAAGAAGAATATAAGAAGATTTTCGTTTGATTAAATTGTTAGAATTTTGAATCAGAATTATTTACTACCGTCAAGAAGCCGTGTTAAACGCACTGTACTAGGGGCTTACTATGAACTCTTATAGCAGGGCTGAAATTGAACTGCCCAGACATTTCCAGTATGAGCTGACCTCCCACTGTATAGGCTTTTCGTAAAATGAAAGCTCAGCTTATTCTGGAAATGTCTGGGCAGTTCAATTACAGCCCTACTACGAGAGCTCGTATAGTAAGCCTCCAGTACACATATTATTACCGTTATGCTAGTAACGTCAGTCAGTCTGATTGCCTTCTAAGGGCCATTTTCACAGACAAAATAACAAATGTTTAAAATGAAATCGGCCAATACAAAAATACATACAAAAACTTACGTTTAAACGGCAGATTTACTCTAATCGTCTGTTATGTTGTCGGTGAATTTGGGCCTAAAAGTGCATATTCGTCGCACCTGGTCAAAGTGCTACCACTCCAAAGATGTCATTTGAAATCGAAACGTTCTACATATACATTTTACATCTAATAATTTTAATACAAATTCAGGTTTTGAGCAGCTAGCCAGAACTGGGATTTATCGTCAATTACATTCGAATTTATGCAAACAAGAAATTATTTCTTGGAAGTTTCCTTTGATTTCCTTTAAAAGAAAATTAACGAATTTACTTTTCATTCTCTCAAACTGACCTAGGCTTTGCTTTGTTCACATGGAATGTTTTGTACATATGTGCATAGGAAATAACTTCTGAGATTAGATCAATATGGCTTATCCTTGTTCCATGTATCTAAGATAGTCATAACTTTTGAGGAATGCTACCTTGTTGTTTGTATCGACAATGTTTGTGACTTGGCACCAACAAACTACACACAACACAAGCAACTCTGCCGTGTGGGATGAATCTGAAACTAACTTTGTTGCACAAAGGCAAGATTTCTAATCAGTAACTAACTATACATAATATAATATAAACGCATATTGAGTTAGAATCCACACTCCTCGTAAATCTAATTCACTCTAGTTGCGTTTTCAACTTATTTTTGAGTCATAAACTCTTTATTATTTATTTTATTGCCCTAATTAAAATCACCACAGATCATTTAATTTTTTAACTTCGCTCTACCCTAATATTGCTCCTGTACCTGTACCCATCTTGGGTACAGTTTACAAACATACTAAAGGTTCAAACATGAGCGCATATTAAGTTAGGATTCACACTCCTCGGAGATTTAATTCAACTCTAAATTTAACTTTAGTTGCGTTTTAAATATTTTTTTTCTGTCTTTATTATTTATTTTATTCTCTCATTAAAATCACCAAAGAACTTTTTTTTTTGCCCCGCCCTTTGTTTTCTCCTATATCGAGGGTACAGTTTACAAACATACATCTCACATGCACACACACCCCGACCCGAAACATAACTATCTTGTAAGTCATACAAATAATTGTTCCGTGCGGTAATCGAACCCGCAATACTTAGCGCAGCAAGCTAATCGTTCAGCCACTGCGCCAAACTTGCCGTCTGTTTATGTATGAAATTCCTTCGTTTGAAGATAAGATAAGATAAAATTTATTCAATAATTACTTATGGTAAAAAAAAACACAATATAAATCATAATTATAACATAGGTATCATACTGATAGGTGCCTGCGCAGAAACCTGTGCCACAGGCGGCAGAAGTGCTTACAATAATGTACTTAAGAGGAACAAAGTTTTTAACAATATTTATAGAAGATAGATGCAAGTAGAATTATTTATTAATCGGCATCATTAGTGCTCCCAGTCACTACGAATGAATGAAACCCGATCACTCGATTGATATAAAATAATCTCCAGCTTCTGCACACGTTATTATAAATACAAGGTGGAGACGACGTTACGACATTAAATTAATGAAACCACGTATTAGTATCACGTTCACAAGCCGCACACAATATATCTACGATTTTCACGCGTGTTTTGCATAATATTTCACTCTACTCTCATTCGTCTAGGTGAAGGAACATCAAAGTAGAAACTTATGTCATCTTTATCTATTGTATACGTGTAAATAAAGATTATTTTGGTATTAACTGGTTAGATTACTGCATGTTAGGTTACTGCATATCTGGGACACGTATTTAGACACGATAGATACGGCCTTCTGCAACTTATTATGATGGGCAAAGTAGCCGGCAAGAGACACGTTGGTCGCAGGAAGAAGTCGTGGCTGAGGAACCTTCGGGAGTGGACTGGAGTCTCGAGTGCTGCACAACTGTTTCGCCTCGCAAGAGACAGAAAGAAATGTGCAGAGCTGACTGCCAACCTTCGCTAGTCGGAGAGGCACTCTAAGAAGAAGAACTGGTTAGAGATCTTTCAAAATTCGCCTAGAGATAGTAGGTAACAAGCTTAAGATTTTAAAAAATTGTGAAAACGTGTGACTAGACTACTTATTGGATTTGATAGATATTTTGTATATGGTCACAGATGGTTTTATTTGTAACATCGTCACCGCCTTGTACTTATATTATTTTTAACGTGGTGTTAGGGAAATCAGCTAAGGCTCGTTTTAGGCTAGCTGCTAGTGGTATAAGCGGCTACTACGACCACTTTATAAATAAAACTTTATGGTGATGAGGAGGTATGAAGTTATAAGCCTGGAGTTTTCTATCTTAGCACGGACTAGGTACCTGTTTTTCTTCGTAGTAGTGATTATTGGAGACACATTAGTAGTCATACTATTCGTTAGTACTACTGTTAATCCTCTTTGTGCAAACCATGTTCGTATAAGTCCTGTGCTTTGAATCTAAACTTCGGTTTATAATAATAGATCGCTGCAACCAGCGTTATTGAAGGAATTATCCATAATCACTACCTTTGACGAACAGTTTATCGATCGCAATGTATTTTAGTCGACAAGACGGTGTTCTAACCCTTTAAATAACCTAACCGTCAAAAACCCCCGACTCCAAGTAGAAAAAGAGCTGCAACTTTTGAACTGGTGAACAGATTGTCATGAAACATACCTAAGATGATACCCGATTAAACGAGCTTTCAATAAAAAATACTGCATTGAAATCTGTCCATCTGTTTTGGAGAACGAGAAAAAAATATTAGTTATTCTACCGAAGAGTAGAAATATTTCTACAATCTGTTATTTTGTCTATTCCTCCGTAGACAATTATATGTGTTGCTATGGTGGTCACGCTACGCAGCAAATTGATGCACAATATCAAATTAATTCACTGAGTTGACAGATGTAATACACGTATTGTTAAGCACAAATTGATCTCATAGCGGATACTGATTGATGTTAAGTGTTGACTTACTGACTTACGATTAGATTACCTGTGCTCGGCTTAAGTGACGCGTTGATCAATGTTGTAGACAGGATTATATGCTAGTACTGAGAGGTTAATTACCTGTGTCACATTAATGGGATTTATTTCGAAGACTCGGGATACATCAAACATCGTACTTCTTATCATAGTAATATTAGTAATCATAGTAATAAGTCCTGACTGACTGACTTATCATCAAAGCAGAGCCAAAACTACTGAAGCTAGAGTCACGAAATTTGAAGTGGGTTCCTTTTGTATAGTAGGTAAGTAATAAGAAAGAATTTTTGAAAACTCATCCCCTGAGGGGGTGAAAGTTTGTATGGGTGTCCCTTGATTTTTGAAGTGAGAAAGATGAAAATTGGTATTTAGACTTGGTTCAAAACAAAGAAACACGTACTTCCGCGATTTTGGAAAATCATTCCCTAAGGGGGCGAAATAGGGGGTGAATATTGATTTTGAAATGAAAAACATGAAAATAAGTTTTTTGGCTTTTAGTTAGAAATAAAGAAACAGTTACCTACATACGTACGTTCTTTACTTATATTTATGCATCTTTTAAAAACCTATCTATTGATAAAAAAAAAAACATTTCTACATTGGTGTTACAAGTTTTGCTTTGGGACATGTGATTTTGGCATTCTAGCAGATTCTAAACAATGTCGCGCACTTTCTACTTTATACCTACAAAGGTGTGTGCACTTGTAGGAAAATAATAAACCCAGAACAAGCAGGATAGGTATTGTCGGAAAATGGAATTTAAACGTCCTGTCGACCGCAGTAGTCTGCTAATGTGAGAGTATAATGATGCTGTTTATTTTGTACAACGAAATAGTAATAGAAGAAAATGTAAGAGTTGCGGTTATATAAGATATAGAAATACAGTTTTATTTCTTAAGAAATTGCTGGTAGGTACCTTTTTCATAGTCTCTCCTAGTACGTGTATACTATCTGTATTTAGGCTGAGGTATGTTTCGCCGCCACCCCAAAGCGACGACGCCAATCAACTAATTTTGACGTGGGCATTGCAATCCGATACCAGGTGATACCTACCCGCGATACGAGTCTAATACGTTTTCCTTATTACTGTTGAATCCCGGTAAGAGAAACTGTGGGCCGAGCACGAATGTTTTGACGTATCGTAACGTTAACGTAACCAAATTTGGAGTCAATAATACATGTTTAATCCATGATTTTTTTTGGAAATACATGCAATATTTTTACATTTGAAACAAGTGTGTATGTTGCATAAAATTGAACAAAAATGCGATATATTCATCGTATTTTATAATCAAAATTTCCTTACGTTAAAACATACGTGCTCGGCCCACTGTTTTAAAAAATGACAATGTTTTGTAGTGTTCATAGGCAGAAAAATCTGCCCTGTGCACTGATTATATCAAACTGCGAAATTCTGATTTCCCAACGGACCAGATAACTTCTAGCTTGCAAAAATACGAGCATATTTTGCTGGCGTCAGTGTCATATCAATAACGTCATAAGAAACGACTAAAGGAAATTGATCAATGCGAAGTGCTTGCTTCTGGTCGCGATGCACAATTGAATCTTTAAATTGGATAGATTACATAACAATACTAGTTTGAGTGGTGCCTGTTAACGGTATTCATGCTCGGCCTTTTTGTGCAGCGCCAATTTACATTCTTATACCAATAATTCTTGTTTTAGGTTTATGCCACGGACGACGTGACGCAGCTCGTGCATCACCTAAGAATGCACGTGAGTACACCGAACATACTAGTCAAACTATTGTCATGCATCTTTGAATTAGTTTCGTTACACCAAATAAAATTACCGATGCTAATGTCGTAGTGTACGTTACAATGTGTAGTGCTTAACATAAAGTAGTTGCATAAGTATTTAATGTCTACCTTTGTAGCCCCGCCCCCTAATTACCGATGCAGCAGACAGTTTGCGACAGGCGTAAATCACGCGGTAGCTGCTGTCAAATATCATAATGGTATCATGTTTTTGCCGATAGCGACGTAACAACCACCGCTTACAGGTTTGACAACGGACACTAAACGAACTAAAAAACGCATACTTGGCGCTGCAAACGCTACAAGTAGCCACAGGCGGACGAATGCCGTACATAATACGAATTTGCTTGACAGTTCTCGACCGATCGCGCTCTATCTGCTGTCGAGTCGTTGTCAGGTGATTTGAACGTAATTAGGGTTGTTCTCATCATTATGTTTATGAACAACTTTTAGTATATTAAGTCGAGTAATATTTCTTTTTTGTATGGAACAGCTGTTTGTTTTTGTTCTTTCGCGATTTCAGGTAAAAGTTGTTCATACTGATGATTAAAGTAACCCCTTAAAGGGATCGGGACTACGGTGGGACCTTGTATTGTGAAATAAACGCACTGAAGAGCACTTCTGTGACACTAGTTTTAAGTAGTTTCATCCGTGTTTTGACTAAGAAAGTAGTCAAATGACACTACTGTCGCAGACAAAAGACAAATTATGTTTTAGAAAACAATGTCTGTTTCGTACAACCGAAGTTTTATTACGAAACTAGCGACTTGGATGTTAATAGTAGTTTATATGAAACTGTTGCAATAGCGGTGGGGGAGAGATATTAAAACACGAGTGTGTTTTTAAAAATCGGGCCGCAGGCGAGATTTTTAATACAACCTTATCACACGAGCGTTTTAATACCTAGCTATGTGCAGTTTCATACACTACTTACTCGTGCAATAGGTAGTTAGCACATTAATAATGTAAATAAACAAAAATGGCGCCGAAACTCAGCAGTGTTAATGCGCATGCACTCTACCGCGCCGCGCATGCGCCTTAGCCGCGCCACAATAGACAATGTGCGGCTGCTATAAAAATTGAATTGAAAACTCCTTGGTGGAAATGAAATGTACTATAATAGAAAAAAAGTTATTTTATAGCATTTTACTGCACTGCACAGCAGCCATACGCATACATACTACTGGGCCATCCTTTCCAATCCAGAAAGGAGTCAAGCAAGGGGACCCGCTATCTCCAAAGCTCTTCACAGCCACGCTTGAAGAAATCTTCCAAAACTTAAATACACTCTGGTGGGATAAGGGCATTGTCGTCGGAGAAAAGAGATTGACCAATCTTCGCTTCGCCGATGACATTGTACTTTTTTCTTCTTCGGCAGCTGAACTAGGCCTAATGCTCGAACAGCTGAGCCACGCCAGCCTCGAGGTCGGACTCACGATGAACATGTCTAAGACCAAATTAATGACGAACAGCACAGAACGCAACATAGAAATTGGGGGTGTGGGGATTGAATATGTCCATGAATACATATACCTCGGCCAAATAGTCTCCTTCCAGGCGAGACAAGATAAAGAAGTTGCTCGACGCACCGAAAATGCCTGGAAGAGCTATTGGTCGATGAAAGAACTACTGAAAGGACCTCTACCTCTTTCACTTAAAAGAAAACTCATGGACATGTGCATTCTCCCCACCCTCACCTATGGAGCGCAGACATGGTCACTAACGCTCCGTCAGAAGTCCGCACTCGGGGTTTGCCAACGAGCTATGGAACGAAGCATCCTGGGAGTCAAACTTACGGACCGCATAAGAAACTCGATGCTTCGTTCCAAAACACAAATTGCTGACGTAGGCCAAACAGCTGCCAAATTGAAGTGGAATTGGGCTGGCCACATCTGCCGCATGTCGGAGGAGCTATGGGCTAAAGTAACCACAGAGTGGGTCCCGAACGGCAGGAAACGACAGCGCGGCAGGCCCAAAAGGAGATGGCGGGATGAGCTGGACATTTTCATAAAGGATTGGCCCCAGATCGCAACTGACCGTGAGAAATGGAAAGAGGGAAGGGAGGCCTTTGCCCTGCAGTGGGACATTACGGGCTCATAATAATAATAAAATAATAATAGCATTTTATTTTGTTAGGAAAACTGTATCATAATAAAACTTTTTAATTTTATTATAGTTGCATGTGCAGTCTGTCATTATAGTACTCATTATGAATTCATAATTAGAACTTTACTATATGAGTGTAGATAAAATTAGTTTATATCTTGATGATAGCTTGTGAAATAGTAAAAAAAAATGTGTAGTGATATCATTAGTACCACAATAGCGGCTTGGCACTAGCGTGTTTTATTTGCACATGTAGTGGGCTCTCATACACAGTGTGAGCACTATCGCGACACGAGTTTGCAAGTACTTAAGTTTGTTGCACGAAACAAGTGTCGCAGAGATTGCACAGAGCGCAAAACTCGACCACTTCCGCACAGTGCGAATATGGCCTACCACCATCTTTTACAGCAGTATTGTTTCAACCTTACGTCTCGTTCTATAACGTCCTTATTGTAAAATTACTTAAAAAAAGAAGTTGTGTGACGTCATCATAAATCATTCGTCTCGTTTTCTCTTAGAGCAAGGCATAGAGAAAACATTCTTATTCTTGAAAGGTCATGGTACGAATTCGAGTGCTTAACATTTATTTAAGCTTGTAGCAAAACGGTCCATGTATCAGGAACGTTTTGTTACAAGCTTGAATAAATGGTTTTTCAATGGCGGTAAGCCCCCAGGAAACTTACCGCCTCTATTTTAATGAGCTTGCATCCTGCTTCAATGAAAGCGCTCGGTAAATTTTCAGTACTAAATCTGTACAAAGTACTCCGAACGAAACGACGTCGCACCGACAAGGACCAGCCTAATTAAGTTCATTCCCAACTTAATGAGGCTGCTTGCTGTCGGTGCATTCCATGAATATGATGAAATTAGGAACTTACACCGCGAAACTGATGAATTGAATTATATTGAATTGATGTAATATAAGCCCTGCATGGAACTACATCCGGACTAATATCAAATGCCGTCACAAATATGCAATAGGTATCTACTCATTGGAGTACTACGTACAGGGTATTTTTTAATGTAGTGCGCAAAATTTGCAGAATGATTCAGTGTAGGAACGAAGTTTTTAGACATCATATGCGAACCGAACTTGATGTGGTTCCTTATGACGTGGGATGGTGTAACACTGTTTTGTCTTTACCTCTATCAGAGGAAGCTAAATTAGTGTATAAGCTGACGCAGATCGGCATTAAAAATCGTTCCTCTATAGTTTTAAGTTAGTTATAATTTAATATTAGTTCCAAAGTGTTAAGTTTTGTTTTGTTGCTTTATGGAGGTGACATGTTCATGTATGAACAAACCTTCTTCAAATAAAGATTTAAAAAAAAAAAATGATTCAGTGTCCAAATACAACCGCAGTAGAAAAAAACACTCTAAATAAAAATAAAAAATTGTATTTGTATGGCTTGCGCTTGTTAATAAATGCGTGTCCCCATACTAAGTCGAATTTTCATTTTGTTTTAAAGTGTTTCCCTGTACTGCGGTTGTATAGGAACAGAGACTGAATAACACTACAAATTATGCGGGCTACATAAAAAAATATCCTGTATTAGCCCTGCACGGAACTACATCCGGAGATCCGGACCCATCTTAACGATAATAACAAAAATGCTGTTACAAATATGCTATAGGTAGGGGACTCATGGGACTACTACATATTTATGACATGAGCATAGCAGTGGCGAAGGGTGACAATTTTAAAAGGGGAAGCCATCCCAAAAATGCCCTCTAAAAATTGCTGCAATTAATGATGCAAGACAAAAATCCATACCGTCTCTTGTAATCTATATATAGTCATATGTCTGGAAGAGCTCGACCTAACCGAATAACAAGCCATATTACGTTGGTCTATGCACTAACCAATTCCTAAAGGAAGCCGATGGGAATCGGGTTGTATGGACTCTTCGCCACTGGAGCATAGCATGAAAGAAAGAAAGAAAAAGTTTAGCTTGGTGCATTAGAAATAGTCTAATGGCGGTGCATTAAGACATAGTGTAATGCACAGAACACAAGACAGGTCTGATGTTGTGTCTATTTATGTTGTGTTTCCGATAGTCTAGTTCATTTATGATATGATCAAAAGTGTCAAAAGTCTTGATTCATACCACACATCTCCGAGACTGATGCAAGCAACTAAACAAAACAAGTCTGACGCAAACTATCGGAAATATGTGTGAAAATTTTCCGATGTGATGTCGGATCAAACAATCGGAAAAGAAATCGTCTTAATACCAAATAATCCGACAAAATTTCTCCGGTATGAACGAAGCAGATAATTCAACATCGGATACCCTGTGTTCGGGCGGCCTTAGATGCAATAAATTAAAAATATATTTCCTCGAAAACCTCGTAAATTGGTACTCTCAATTACTTACTCGCCAAAAATATTCACGGAAAAGTTTTGGACGACGCAGAAAATTATGGTTTCAGTTCAGTGATGAAACTGGCCCGATTTACATAACGATTTTATAAACGACCATGCATGGATTGGTAGTTGAAGTTCCTGGAAGTATCTTTTAACACATAATCATTCTCCTGCCCTTATCTCATTTTATTTGGGGTCGGTGCAATATGTCTTCTTCTTCCATTCATCTCTAATAGACGTCATCTCAGAGTTTACGTTCTTATAATCCATGTCAAATTTCACACAATCCATCCATCTTTTCTTGGGTCTGCCTCTTCTCTTACATCCATCCACATACATCTTTAAACACATTGGGAAAATTTATCCGATGCCATAGTGTGGTTATTTAAGACGTAGGAAACCAAGTAGATACGTCCTTTTTCAAATTCCGTCAATTTTCAATTTTTTTTTCAATAAATTTTAAAGAGAACATCGCAATTTATTAGGTCTATGCTTGAAAATAATATTATTATGAATCAGAAAGTTTCGTAAACAAAAGTGTCGACGCACGAAAGTTACTATTACAACTATTATGTAACCATCATCTATTCGATAAAAGTCAGTTTAGATAACCTAACCATCCAAAACCCCCGACTCCAACTAGAAAAAGAGCTGTAACTTTGGAACGGCTGAACAGATTTTCATGAATCATAGCTAAGATGATACCCAATTATACAAGCTTTCAATAAAAAAAACTGCATTGAAATCGGACCATCCATTTTGGAGCTACGATGCCACAGACAAATACCTCCACAGATTCACACTACAAACTTATAACACCCCTCTTTTTTGTCGGGGGTTAAAAATGGAGACTCGAAGAAGGTTTAATTAAACTTGTGGAAGATAAAAATAGTTGCGTTTTTTGTCTCGTAGCTTTCGTTAACTAAGTTCCCATCAAGATTAGTAAACCTTGAGGGATCTTAGTCGGGCAGAGAACAGAGAGTTGGACAGTTCTTTTGATACGTTAATAAGCTGTATTTAGCTTCAGCTAAAATATCTTCAGGAATTGTTTTTGCGTCTTTGGGTACTACGAGCTCTTATAGCAGGGCTGAAATTGAACTGCCCAGACATTTCCAGTATGAGCTGATCTCGCACTGTATAGGCTTATCGTACAGTGAAAGGTCAGCTTATTCTGGAAATTTGAGAGTGCGTAGTAAGCCCTTCAATTTTGTAGTAGTACTAACGATAATTAACTAAATTCCTTGATTTGTCATTTAAGTAAGCAATGTAGACTCCTCAAGCCTATAGAAATTGCTAGGTAAGCTATCTACTATACTCCTGATAACTTATTGTAAATCCAAAATACCCGACTTTACAGACATAACCGAAGCTAACCTAACTTGGGTACAAAAACAGCACTTGATTGGTATAAAGTTTGCAAATTTTGTTTTGAATAACTGTGTAAGTAGGTACCAGCGTCCACGTGAGCACGTGAACCTGGTTTTGTTCTAAACAGCATAAATTTGGCTTCACCATGGCCTCCAAAAATTATAGGTACCTACTTACCTCAACAATGAGAACAACTTTTCATTTATTTAAAAATGAAGTCAGTTTCATTGTAAAATTAAAGAATATTGTATTCTTTTTGTATTGTCGGAGGAAAAGTAGAACACGTGTTTTTTTTTTTGTTTTATATTTCGCAAACAGTCCTCGTGTTTGGACGTGCGCCACAAATATCCTGTCATTTTGGTAGTAGAAGCAAATTGAATAATAAAGGCTTTACTTCCGACCGACTCGCAGGACTAAATCAAAGTTTTCTCAATACACACAAAAATGCAAGGTGAGACTTTTATTTTATTCTGTATATCATCCCGCCTGTGTTTCCGACGAAGAAGGCTGAGGTGTACTGTTTGTGCTGGAAACTAATGTCAGCATCGACGGCTTGTACAGTGTATAGGTATAAAACGCTCGTCACTTGTAATTATAACAGGCTAATGCCTACAATCATGAAATATTATATATATATATATATATATATAATATATTATTAATATTATATTATGTTTTGTTTCTTTTTTTTTTCAAATTTTTCTTTTTTCTGCTTAATTTTACACAAGTTGTCATCCTAAAATTGTGTTCTCTGTCTATGCACCTGTCCTCTTCTTATTATCTATGTCTATCATTCTAGTGCGTCTTGTGTTTGTGGCAAATAAAGGATTTTTCTTTTTTTCTTTCTTTTTTATGAACTTTTTTACCTCTCACAGTTGTAATTTGATTTAAATATAAAAATGACAGAAATAGCCTTTCATATTCGACATCGCTGAAGTTAGTTAATCTATGACGCTCTAAAAGCGGAGTTGTGACGATATTGGAATGGTTAATTTTAGTCACCCATGACGTAGGCATTATGGCATACTTATTTAAGTACTTGTAAATAAAATCTTAGTAATTGTATTATCGGTATCGGTTGTGTAAATGTTTTTATTGTAACATTTTTGTGGTAAATCTATTTTTACTTTGAGTTGATAATTCTATTTAGTGTATGTACCTTGACTGTATTTGTTAGGTCAAATACAAAATAATAGCAAAAGATAGCGGTGGCGAAGAGTCCATACAACCCGATTCCCATCGGCTTCCCTTTAGGAATTGGTTAGTGCGTAGACCAACGTAATAATATATTATCTACTCATCCATCTGACAAAAAAAGGCTTGTTATTTATTTAGATCGAGCTCTTCCAGACATGACTATAATTACCTATATAGATTACAAGAGACGGTATGGATTTTTGTCTTGCAGCATTAATTGAAGCAATTTTTAGAGGGTATTTCTGGGACGGCATCCCGTTTTAAAACTGTCACCCTTTGCCACTGATAGATAGGATTTATACACCCCAGTTTTTTATTACCAGATTTTTTTTAAGATCGTGCTCTGCTCTTCATCCTACACAACTTTTACTACGGGACCAGTGCCGAAATCGCGAATTTCTGCTTGCAATACACGCAACTATAAACCATGTGGCCGCCGCGGCGGCATTAGTGACAACAGAGCTTCCACAACACTTTGTAGTATCTAAACATGAAACGTAAATAGCCGGGTGCACACTGGACGATCCGCCGCGCTCAGATCCCGCACGGCATGAGCGCGATCCATGACCGCGCCTTTGGATCGCGCACAAGCCGCGCGCGATCGTAGCGCGGTGGATCGCCCAGTTTGGACCCGGCAATTTACAATCGAGGGAATGGATTATACCACGCGTAACAATAATAAGATAATAATTCGACATACTGGAATATTATTATAGGACCACTTGTTTATCTTTGTGCTAATTTCTTGTCAAAATATGAGTTAATTTGTGGCTCAGAACAAAAATCTGAAATTCTATCTAATTTGGTCCACGTTTACCTAGAAACTAACGGCTTAGTGGACTTACCTAAACGGTGTTATTAGATTCTTCTAATACCGTTTTTCCACACCTCTATTGAACTGGGGCGTTTGGGAGTTTTATAAAATCTGTAACCTTTTTTACAAGCATTTAACATGCCATGTTTGTATACAAAGTGTATCAGAAATGCGTGGTCATATTTAAGACCACCAAACTGAACAACTTTCTCTATGGTCCCAACATTGTAATCGCGACAAAATAATCAGCTATTCCATATGTTTGGGTCGAGTTTTGCGTTTGTACATGGACGTGGATAATTATGTGTACCTAATGATCAGGGGGTCCACCGCGTAACTAAAATGGTAATGAACATCGACTCTGGTAATAAACTTCAAGAGTTAACTAGAAAAAACAAAAAAAAAAGTCCGGTCGTGAAGTTAGGACTCCGATCTCCTTGATCGGTAATTTTTTTACACGGTAGCTCAAAGTTTAGTCTCTCATGATCGTATAGAAGTTTATTGTCTGAGTCGATGTTTATTACCATTTTAAGAATCAGATCTCAGTGACAGAATAGTTTCACGTCTAGAGAGTCTACACATCAGTATGTAAAAAAGAGAGAGAGAACTTTTGCGGCTTCAGGCTTGCATCCGAGAAAGCTGTACAAATAAGGGCAGCGAGGGATTTGCGTTGGAATAGACGTTGATGCTATGATCTCACTGCATGCGCTTGAAAGGCTTCGCTTGTTAGGGTTCCGTCCCTCAAGTGCGACGCGCGCACTGAGGCTTCCGTACAAACTTGTATGTAAATAGTTCGTCCATCAAGTATGAAAACACTGAACATTGTTCTGACGAAAAAATAAACTAGATTGTAGGACAAACTTAACTTGGCTGTTGTAAAACTGTTGTCCCCTATACATCAACATAGATCGCGGTTAGTTTACCAACCATGGCGGTCATCACTACATAGTATAAAACAAAGTCGCTTCCCGCTGTCTGTCTGTCCCTATGTATGCTTCTTGAAAACTACGCAACGGATTTTGATGCGGGTTTTTAATAGATAGAGTGATTCAAGAGGAAGGTTTATGTGTATGTAATAATTTCATATTTAATGTAAGGATAGGTAGTAGGCCTTTGTACTAATATAATATGGATAATTTACTTACCATCTATGTTAGTTGTGATATTCACGTTTAACCGTTCTTCCCCCCTTTACTAATAAACGCGGGATAAACTTTTGTCTATACATATTACCTAACTAGTTACACTGATGGCTTTTATTAGTAATTCTATATTCTAATTTTTATTTTCTCTTTGATTGCAGTTCCCGGGCCTTTCTTACCCCTTGGTATGTACAATCACGATACGTTGCGGCGATACATTTCGAAAACAAAATGCTTTGAACGACCGCGGCCCGCTTAGACTTAGTAACTCTGCATTTGGACGCCGGGTGCAAACGATTTTAGCCTCTATGGACGGTGGACTGGATAAATTGTACCATTTATGTTTCTATCCTGTCTCTAACTTGATAAAAAATTATTTAAGTATCTTAATTTATACATAGAACGTCAAGATGTGAAGATGTTCACCAATAACAAAGATTAGTTAGATAATGCTAAACAAATACATACAAAGAAGTTGAATAAATAATATTTTATTTTCACACATTGCACTTTATTTTTTTAAATTAATTTTTAAAGTAAATAAAATATACTTTATTTGTTAAAAAAAAGGTGGCAACCCTAAGCATGTAGTGGGTGGTTTTTTTTAATACGGGAATTAGGTAGGTACACATTTGTTCGCCCCACATCTTTATGTTCACGGTGTCACAGTGATATTATTAGATATATAGTCGTTTTCTTTTCATTCCGTTAAAGAAACATTTCCTAAGTCTCATTCTGATTAATTTCGTTGCGGCTTGCAAGCCTGTGTCTCTTGGGACAACCGCGCCTCCTTGCTCCAATTGATCAATAGTACGACCGTATTTCCTGACAGGGTTACATTTCTGAGTACAGCCCGAAAAGACATCTATTACTTGTGTATACACGGTAACTGGTTGAACGAGGTACCGTTTATTTTTTGTCGAGTAATATTGAATTAATTATATGGTACAGCAGATTTTTTTTTTCGAGATTTTTTTTTTGGTCTCTTAGTATTTTTTTTCATAATGATGTGTATTATTATAATCCATCAAAAGGACTTCCGCTAATAACCTGACAGCTTTGAGTATCTAGAACTCAAATCCTAATCGTCAAAAACCTCCGACTCCAACTAGAAAAAGAGCTGTAACTTTTGAACGGCTGAACAGATTTTCATGAAACATACCTAAGATGATAGCCGACTAAACTAGCTTTCAATTAAAAAAAAACTGCATTGAAGTCGGTCCATCCGTATTGGAGCTATGATGCGACAAATACACAGATACACACAAAAAACTTCTAACTCTCCTTTTTGTCGGGGGTTAAAAAAGTAAGATTTTATTATAAACAAATACAACAAATATTTCATTTTGTTGCTAACCGAAAATCTGTAATTACTCTGCCATTGGACTCGTATTACTGCATTATCACCACAGATAATACGTCGGGAAGTTTATCAAGCGCACTGTATCAATATCGCGTTCAGTAACGTACTTATTTTGCCATCCAAACACTAAATCATGTTCTCATGTGATCAGAAGAGCTTTTAATAAAAACGTCAATACTTTGCTAAATTTTCAAGAGTTACTGTAGGTACTTATCATGATGTACAACTTTTACTTAGAGTTCAAGGCTGAAATCAGCTGTTCCTTACACTTAGTGGAGTAATATTGAATTATTAGTATGGAACGGCATATTTTTTTTATTGCGATTTCAGAATTGCCTGAGAAATAAACCGAAATGATAATGATCTAAAAACTGAATACTTACAAAATTAAATTCATTCAAATCATAAAAGTCCGATTAAAATAAATGAGTCAGATATTTTTTTGTCATGATTTTTATCAACCCCGAGCCTATTGTCATAGTCTATATGACAATAGGCTCGCCGTATACTAGTGCCTATATGTATTCTAGGCTCTACTTTCAACTCTAGGCTGCTACTGAGAATTTTCGATCAGAAAAACAAAATTACAATAATTCGCATGACTTGGGTATCGAAACCAATACCGGCTCAACAGCTACGTTTGCTAGTCAACACCATTATGGCAGCCTGTGTTTCACGTTATAAAAAGTTGGAGTATTTCACTATAGTTTCTTATCTGCTATAGAGCACTTCGTTCCCACCTCGATTCGTCGGGCGTTGTATCTACTTGTTTATTGTATTCATTCATAGCAAACGACACTATTTTATACCCCGACAAAAAAGTTACAAGTTTGTTGAGTGTATCTGTCTGTGGCTTCATAGCTCCAAAACGGATTGACCGATTTCAATGCAATTTTAATAATTGACAGCTAGTTTAATCGGGTATCATCTTAGCTATGTTTCATGAAAATCTGTTCAGTCGTTCAAAAGTTACAGCTCTTTTTATAGTTGGAGTCGGGGGCTTTTGACGGTTAGGTTATTGTTTGTCTAACTTTTACGTGCCATTGGAGAGGAAGATTCGGATAACTATTGATGCTGTTTGAAACACCTTTGAATTTTAACGGCTAAAAATAAATTTAAACTAAATAGCTTCTATAATCGTGTTATCATTTGTCGAAGCTGTGGTTTAGTTATCGAAACAAGGTAATCTGAAAAGCTACGAATATAAACGGTTTGAAATCTTAATTCCCGGCTTGTAGATGTTCAAAAGTAAATAGGTTTAAAATTATTGAGCTTACAGCTTGATTGAACAGTTCTACTGTTACTCTTAGCCTTTATCATCCCACTGCTGGGCAAAGGCCTCCTCCCTTGATTTCCATGCTGTTCGATCATATGCCAGTGGTGAACAGTTTTGTAATACAAAAATATGAAAACAGATTATGTTTTGCAAATAAGTCCCTTTTGCTGTAGAAAATGGCTTCCACAAGCGCGTGGTAGATGCAGCTTCATTAAATAAACGAGCATAGGCTATAGAAATATAAAATCCTACCTTTCTAGTCCTGATACCTTTAAAGGGTTATTGTACTCATAAAGAAAGAAAAGAAAAAAAGAAAGAAAAAGTTTTTATTTTTACGCCCAGTATGACGCACGTAACTTAATTTTACCCTTATACCAAGACCACTTATTACTAAATAATTATTACCATTGTTCTGCTAAGCAAAACTTAATTAAATTAATTAAGTGGCATTAATTAAGTTGTTATTATGAACAACTTTTATAATTGGACCAACCCTGAAATCGCGGAACTAAAACGGCTGTTCCATAGATACAGGGTATTTTTTTATGTAGGGCGCATAATTTGTAGAATGATTCAGTGTCTGTTCGTAAATGTAACCGCAGTATTGGGATCAACTTTACAAGTCATACAAAATCAATTTTTTATTTTGTTCCGGAGTGAATTTTATTACTGTGGTTGCATTTGGGAATGGACACTGAATCACTTTGCAATTTTGCGCACTATATAAAATAATATCCTGTATAGTCGAATAATATTGAATTATTTGTATGTAACAGCAGGATTTTCCTTGCATAAGCAAGTGATAATCAAATTGCGATTTGCACATAAATTCGAAAAGTCAGAGGTGTGGACCGATTCGAATTTAGAGTCTCAGGCTGACATTCAGAGACGACAGAAACGACTCTAAGCGTGAACTTACGCTTCCATCTGTCAAACTTACGAACAAATTTTGACAGATGGAAGCGTAAGTTCACGCTTAGACTCGTTTCTGTCGTCTCTGAATGTCAGCCTCAGACCCTCCTGCTCGAAACGCAAGCGTTCAACCACTAGGCTATCACTGCTATACATGTACTAGTATAAAATAAAATCTACCAGCTTTGGTAAGCCCTTTGTGTTATACAGTTTCGTCTCGAGGGCCACCGAGGGTTGGCACTCTGTCAAGACTTTGTGGCCGGTAATTAGAAGCCTGTAGGATTTTGGTGAAGTCTCTTATTTGAAGGTTATATTTCTTTGAGTAGGTACTTCTACGTAGGTAGGTATTACCGCGTATTACAATGGTTACATAATTATCTAAAACTAGCGACATGTCCCCGCTTCGTACGGGTGCAATTTGTCTGCTATCCTTACATTAAATATGAAAGTGTTATACATATAAACCTTCCGGAAGAATTGCTCAAAATTATGGTGAAAACCGCATCCGAATCCGTTGCGTGGTTAAGGAAGAGTTAGCGGATATACAGACAGAAGCGGAAAGCGACTTTATGATATATAATTTATGATTTATGGTCTTTTTTTCATATAACATTGCCCCTCACTAGTGTTTCTCCTGAATCGAGGGTACAGTTTACAAACATAAATGTCACATGCACACACAACCAGACCCAAAACAACTTTCTGTAGATCATACAAATATTTATTCCGTGCGGGGATCGAACCCACGGCACGTAGCGCAGAAAGCTGATCGCTTAGCCACTGCGCCAACCGTGTCGTCAAAAATGCCCTGAATATTTCCGTCATTATTTTCGAGGCAGTACAATGAAACCCTAAGTATTGTGTATCCATGCGTTGATTTCAACTAATCATCAACATATAAGATTCTAGACCTAACTAAAACCTTTTATGAAAACGTTTCGTTGCGTCTTATTACCTTAAATGGCTAGTTATATTTCATACATAATTTATGACTGCCTATGTGTATGATACATAATATCCATAGATCGACTTATCCGGAAATAATTACAATAATTGTTGTTTTCAATTATAAAATTTTATGGTGTACGACCATAAAATTTTATAATTGAAAACAACAATTATTGTAATTTCAATTGTAATTTCAATTGTTTCTGTAGTTAATGTCAGGAAAACTTATGTACTAGAGTATTTTTGCATAACAATGTGAATTATTAACAGCATGAACATGACCTCATATACAGATCTTTTGAGATGTGACACAAAAGACACGAAGAATTCATTATGATTACTAACAGTGTAGTCTGCTATCAAGAGGTCGTAAGTTTGAACCCCATCCGATGCACTGAGTACTACAAATAACGTGCAAAGGGTTTTTTCTTTTGTCTTAAACTCCATATTTCTTAGTTTGAACCCCATTCGAGTTTGAATCCCATTCTAGTTTGAACCCATTTCGAGTTTGAACCCATTTCGAGTTTGAACCCTGTTCGAATCACTATTGTAGTACCCACTAAAACTAACTAAATACAAAATAAAATAAATGTGATAAATAAAAATGCCTCAAGCTCACAAAATATTGCGACATTTTCTGCTGTGAATTCCTAGTTACAGTAAATAAATGCAGAGCTGTGACCGGCATAGTTCACAAGAAAGTGTTTTTAGTACTTATAATAATAAACCAGATACAGGCACTTATGAAATGTCGAGACGCTAGGAGCGCGGTTCCAAATAGTAGGTCCTATGGAGAAGAACCGGCAAGGAACTCCATAGTCCTTGCTTCTTACAATAATTTCGTTTTGACCTGACATAAATTTCGGGGCAGATGTTAAAATAGGAATTTATCGAGTCTTTACAATACAATACACTTTATTGCACACCAGTAATAGAAGAAAAGATACAGTAATTAGAAAAAGAAATGTACAAAGGGCGGTCTTATCGCACGTGGCGTGGTGGTGGTCTTTGTACAGGCGAATTTCTTAAAATAAATTTTATATGGCCATGGATAGTTTCCATAAAAACTGGCACGCCTCTTGCTTTTCGTGTAGAGTGGGGTTGCCCTCTCACATCCTGCAAGGAATACTTCCAGTGACCAGTACCTCTGTATTGTCCTATGCTCAAACAAAATCAGACTCCGATCCCCAATCCGGTGGACAATATAATCATATTGGTCTATCGTTCATGAGAGTGGTCTGTTAGGAGACTCAAGCCCTGCAAAGGACTACGGGTTTGCTGCATGACAAATATGACAAAATTAATTTAACCATTTTAAACGGTCGCGACCGGTCGTGCGCTTTAGGATCCTTTTATCAAAACTAGTGGTCGCCCAGTGGCTGAAATTCGACCGTAATTTTTGCTTTCTGCACTCCTTCTCCATATAAACTTTAACTATGCCAAATCTCACACTCCTCCGTGTGCGCAATATGCCTAAAAAGGGGTACAAAGTTTTCTGTTCACGTATTAATACATAAATGTATATATACTCGTCAAAACAAAATAAGGGCCACTTGCAAATTTCGACATTATGGGTGATTTAATGATCATTAACTATATCCATGTGGTAAATTGTACAGCGTTGTATTATCTTAAGTGTTTGCGAACACTTTAACAGCATTCCACTTGAAAAATCGTTAAAATGGGTAGATTTTATATATTTTTTTGAAACCAATTAATTTTACACTGTTTTTAACGTGAACTTTAGGCTCATTTAACATCTGTATTGTACTGAGAACAGTTAAGTGTGTCGAGTTAGTGCCTACATCGGCATTTTAAGAACGTAATTCCACAGGTTCGACTTCAAATAGACTTGACTACAACGACCAGGACCATAACACTCATCCAAGAAGGCTATTCGTAGCGAACTGTAGTTTTACAGGCGAGATTTTCGCAGCGAGCGATTCAGAATGCCTGGAATTGCTTTTATGAGATCCAAAATTTTGTCAGAAGTCAGGAATTAGGCAGAGCCAGAAGAACCACCGCTCAGGAAGACCGCTACATAGACTAACATGCACGCAGAGAAAGCACCGTCACTTCCCGCTCTTTGCAAACCCGCTTGTGGCTGACCACAGGCACGTGACTTAGTGACCAAACAATTAGAAACCAGTTTTATGAAGACCAGCAATTGTCCAGGAGTCAAGTGGTGTGAATTCCATAGACCAGTATTCATCATGCAAATCAATAAACATCCGCAAGGCAACAATTGGATTGTAGCGTAAGTGACTGAAGCACATTGCTTTTTACAGATGAGAGCAAAGTAAAAGTTTTTAGTGTTGACCGTTGCATAAGGGTGTGGAGATGAAAAGGGAGCAATTTGCAGAAGCCTGCATCCACAACAGTGATCGATTTGGGGGGCCCAATATTATGGCATGGGGAAGCATAAGCCAAACTGGTAGAACTGAGCCTATAATTCAGAACCAGGGTACAGTAACTACTTAACGATACATCAAGGAGGTCATAAGACTCTATGTGGTGCCATTTGCATAGCAAGTTGGTCCAGGTTTCAAGCTGTTGCACGGCAATGCACGCGCTTATACTGTTAGAGCCACCAGAGAGACACTAGAAGAGGCTTGTATACAAGTGTTGCCGAGGCCAGCGAACAGTTCGGGCTTGAACACAATTGAACACATGTGGGATCTGTTGAAAAGAAGAGTATGAGACACAGATTGATCACTGGACAATAAAAGACAGCCCTTAAACGTCCTAAAATCGAGCTAGGAACAAATCTCTCAAGAAACAATGCGCCATCTGATAGAAAATGCCCTCTAGGCTTCAAGAATATGTTCAGAAAAGAGGAGGGTACACCAGATATTGATTCAAAAAGGAAGAAGAATAAACGCCGTGGAATTTCATTTTTAATTTCATTTTTAGTCCAAGTGTACTTTTTGCTGAAATTGCACTTTTTCTCGAAAATGTTGTAAAATTGTTTTTCTTTCCTGAGGATTGTGTAAAATTTAAGCCCATTTCATTAAAAACAAATCATTGCAATGAATTTTACAACTTAGAAACCTAGGAACCTCATAATTTGCCCAGAAGATCAAAAATATAAGGTGGCCCTTATTTTGTTTTGACGAGTATAGATAGACGTTGGCAACAGATCGAGAAAAATACCAATTGTTGTAATTGACCATAGATCGTGCTCTGGAGTTGCGGATTGTGAATCCATTTTGGATTTTCAGTTGACTCGGACTATTCATCGGGTGTAGACAGCCTATGGTAACATATTATACTATCGTGGACATAGATTCATACTATCAGCAAAAGCAAAAATTTGCTTTAGTCCACCACGCTGGCCTAGTGCGGGTTGACGGCCTACACACCATCGAAATCTTTATGGAGCCCTCAGGTGTGAAGGTTTTTTCACGATGTTTGCTTTCACCGTTAATGCAAGTGCAAAAAGCAAGCAATATTCGAGATAGGAATCGTCAAAATCATACATAAGAGAATTTACAAAGTTCATAAGTGGACAGAAAATGTCGAGATTTCTATTTACGAGTTCCCTCAGCTTCTAACACCAATCCCGCAAAGTATATTTAAGTATCACTTATCTGCTGCACGGATTGTATCCTATTCTCAATACTTGTGTATCGGATGACAACTCTTAGAAGTTTATATCGATACATCAAGTTTTGCTTCGGATATATCGAGGCATTAGTGATATTGACATGCGCCAACTTTTTTTACTTCAGAATGTTATTATCGCAACCAGTTAAAATTTGTTATTGAGTTATTGAAACTTGGAACCTAAACTCTGCTTCAAATAAACTTAAAACTATAACAATGAGTCTGCAAGTAGTTGTTATGACAATTCCCCTTGGACAGTTCGATATAGAGTTATAGTGATCAGTTTGTGCGAACAACCTCATATTCGTCTGGGATCTAGAATAGAATAGAATAGATCTTTATTTCATGTAAACCAGATACAGGCACTTATGAAATGTCGAGACTCTAGGTGCGCGGTTCCAAATAGTAGAAGATATGTGATATATGGAGTAGTAGAAGATATGTGATATATGATATATGGAGAAGAACCGGCAAGAAACTCCATGGTAACTCTTTTCAAAAAATAGATTATAATCTTTATCAGTACAATGCTGTGGTAAGAGCTGCGAGAATAATATAATTTAATGTGAATAAAAATAAGACTAGGATAATAATGATTTGCCTGTGAATAAGATTGCCATGGCAGTTACAAGCTGACCAGTTCTGACAGACGGCACCTAGCTAACGAACCGTGTAACGATCGAATTTGCACTTGATATTATTTATTGAAATATTAATGGTTTCAACTCAACATTAAAATATGTATTTTAAAGAAAAAGAAAGAAAGAAAATCTATTTATTTTACACATATTACGACACAAAAAAGTGAAATTAAAACACATACCAAAAAATAAAATACAAGAAAATAAATATTAATGACTAAATGAATAGGATTCGTTGGTTTTCGTTGTATTAAATCTGTTTATACATAATATTAATTTAATGCATTACTGGAACATTGAGAGACGTACCTAGATTTTCTGGCACAGACATTATTTACTTAGATGTTTTCATTCATCAATTAAAAATAATTGACGTAGTGCCAGGAAATGTCAAGCTTAAAAAACCTTTTAGTCTAATAAGAAACTTCATTGGTGGTCGTGTGTTCCGTAATCTATGAACCTTTATAAACACTCGCAAGTAAAAAAATGTTTAATTAAACTTACGTATTTATTTAATTTTCCCGATCGAACTAGCGTCAGGTGTTGACTGTTGAAGTAAAATGAAAATACTTTAAATCTATTACCTACTTACATTAAAATATCGGCTGGCCAAGTTTCACGAACTTTCTTTTATTTCACTGCCATCTTGATAATCCGTCGAAGTTACCGAATACTCAAAAGCTTCTCAATTTTAAATACTCTTTAAAACTCATACCCTCACTGTCACTTAAAGGTGGACTGTAGCGACAGAATGACTTTCATGACAGCCTTAAAGTTAAGTTGCATTTGAGTATACGGTGGTTAAACTACAGACTATATAATTTGAACCAAGAAGCGCTGGCTTTTGTTGTTCACAACTCAGTTTGAACGTGATTGAATTACAAACAATCTCATGTCGTGCCCGTGTCGTGTGCTCAAAAAATACTTATCCGCATAACGAGTTTCACAGGACCCTGTAATCGATTGGCATGGTACTCAAATGTAACATTATTTAGAACGCTTCATACACGCTTCTACTGGCATTTTTATCAATGCTTTTGTAAACAATGTGCTTGATAAACTGCTATGTTCCCCGATATACATTCGTATCGCTATCAGATTGCTAAAACGAGAAATCGTTCATTGTCGCGCGCCTCCTCGACCGTTAGGGTTATCGGTATTGCGGTGTCTTACGTTTGTTTCTACGGCGATTTTATAATCCCAAAAAATACTAAATATCAATTCCGATCATAATACAGGTTCTTACATTTTGACTAAATGCTTGTGTCTTTTACAGAAATACCGGAAGTCCAGCCAGAGCGGACTCCGGAAGACGTATTCCCGGAATATTCGGAAGAACTAAAAAACATGAAACCACAGAACCTGTCCACAGGACGGTTCCTGACGATGCACAAGCGGCGTAAGAAGCGCCTGCTCACGCGCTCGCTGTGCAAGGAAAATGCGCTGCTCGATGACCTATCCCTGGGTCAGGTGCAGGTGAGTGCCTGCCCACTTGGCGCGTCACAATGCGCGGTCGACTGCGGACTGGGGTCATAACGTGGGACGCGTTATCGATCGCTGTTTACAAACTAAAAGTGCATAAACATAAACGTTATCTAAGTGTTCAGTTATAGTTATCAACTATCAGTTTATCTAACAATCTCGATATAAAGTTCATTCGACGCGTGGGAATGCAAAGCTGCGGTCGGACACGTCGAGGCGGTGGGCGGCGCGCGCCGGCGCCGTCCGATACACGCTAAACTTTCATCCCGGAGTATTGTGACAGAATTAGCTATGCGTCGTGTATAATATGCGCCATTATTGCCATGTTTGACGCGGCGGCGTCACTCATTGTTTCTCCCACCATGGTCATTCCGCAGTCCTTCGCTATGGCGACGCGTATTGTTTCTAGCTCCGCCGCAAATTTAAATGTCGTTTGTTTGTATTCAAGAGCCGTCCTCACGCACTGTTTGTAGGTATGTTCTTGTGACATATTGTTCGATAACGTTCTGCGTTCAAAGTAGTCGAAGCAAGGACGCCGCAGTGCGAAGAAAAACTTATGTCTGTCCTTTAATTTCTACAGACTGTCGTCCAACCCCGATGCGTGTAGATGTGTTTGGCGCGACATTATCGCTCCTGATTTTATTTTTAGCGTTCACAAATGGTGTCTGCTCCTTATACGATATGATATAATCTCGACACTTACGAGTAACTCGTTTGAAATTATAATTACAAATATTGTTGGCTTGCAACTATTAAACATAATCGATGTAAATCGTTAAAAGATCAGTTCTAATAAGGTGTGGAGGCACGATTATGGACGGCTTGCGCACACATTTAATTTACATGCGGTTAGAATTTTCACCGCGAAGAAAATTTGTTTCTTATGATTTGCGCGTTTAGTGACGTCACCTGTATAGAGAATATTATTAGACTTGGCGGTCACATAATGAGTTATTTGTTTACCGGACGAAATTTAACTAAGTCCGGCACAGCTCGTCGTAAACAACAACGATTACTCTTTAATTTATGTTATTTGCACGAGGAAGTGCTGCACGAGTGCGTGCGTTCACACATGTGCGCGTGCAACTTTGATAAGGTATTAAAATTCCTTCCTGATGCAGTGGGCATTGACAACCAGCCAAGATTCCGAGGAACAAACGTGCATCTTTATTAATCTCGCAAAAAGGTCGTTGACTTAATACGATGCGACTTTTTTACGATTTGTTTCATTTGCTGTGCGGCTGGCGTTGCTTGGCGTGTTTTACGCGATTACTGATGGAGAAGCGATTTGTGTGTGACTATTAACCTTTCTGCTTCTGTTGCAGTGCATCCTGAATCAATCAGTGCAATGGCAGTTTAATGCCTTCACACTTGAGAACGTGTCAGGGGGTAATGTATCTTATACTGTTATTTGTATTAGTAATAGCGGTGAAAGAGCCAAATGTAGAGTGCGCGCCGATTGTTGACCTTTGAGAGTCAACCACTTCTCTTAACTTCTTTAACCTCAATTTATGAAGTCGTCGCTGCCAATGGTAGTTCAATTAATGATATAAAAATTCTAAATACGTACTCAGATATCAAATTACGAACGGTCTCATTTCATCAAATAGTTTTTGTTGTACTTTACCTAGACTCTAGATTAATTAGTTATTGAGCGAGTAGGTAGGTACTTACATTTGTACAGATTATTATCTCCTTAAAAAATAAACATTTGAATACGGGCCCGTTCACATGAGCTACTTTTAGCATCGGTGACTAGCGATCGGAAGCTAGATGCAGTGATCGATTGCTACCCCATTTACACGCTATACTTTTAGCAACCACAATCGGACGCAGCGAATCTCTAAAATACGATGCAGCATTGATGCTATCGCAATATCGCTAATCGCCGATGCTAAAAGTAGCTCGTATGAACGGGCTCGTAGGTATAATTACACGACCATATTATTATTAGTAATTCTGCCGACGCATTAGCATCAGCATAGCTATTCTGTAAGAACAACTCGCATCTCGATTCGGATATCACTCTTATTGTTATTTGACGAATTGACATGTAACGATACATACCTTTGTCGCGATTACGATGTTGGTCCCATAGAGAAAGTTGTTCAGTTTGATGGTCTGATCCACATCCTTAAATATAACCACGCATTTCTGATACACGTTGTATAAGTTAACTACATAGTTGAAGTTGACTTTATAATATACCAATTTTACAATAGAACCGTGTTACATAAATCTTGTGAAGTTTATTCCTTTTAATATTGGATCAAATATTTGAAACTTAAATCGCTACTCACACGTGAAATTAGAAGCTTAAATCACGCGTAAAACAATCGCGTGGTTGAAGCCGTTGAAAAGTTCGGAAATTGATTGATACGGCTATTGCTTACTCGTCACTTTACGGCCAATTAAACTTTGTTTTACGAGACAGGATTAGCGGTCTACGCGACGCGATCGCGACTCAGGATATTGATGGGCTAGTATAAAATTATACCCAAATCCCCGAAGAACCGATTTCTAAATTCGTCAACAATACGAAAGTAAAATTGATTCGATTGAAAAGGCAATTTCAGTTAACAACTTGACAGTTGCAGTTCGACCACTGGGAAAGTATCCCAAAATTCAATTTAAGTAAACTAAGGGCTACCGCATACATACAATTTTTAGTTGAACAACTATTTTGTTGTTTCATAAGTTTATAGGAATATATTGCGATCATAGAACGTGTGCATATACTGTCAACTCGATAGTTAAATAAAATAAAAAAATGCAGCGCAACTTGCTCGACAAAAAAATCAAAAAGCAGTATCGATCTGCTTTTGATTAAAAAGTTGGATAACTATATATCAAACGCTTAATTTGTGCGCATAAAATCGACTAAACAGTCGATCCGCGTCTTTATAGCTAAGCGAATACTATAACTTTCTTGTTTATTGAAATTGTTTGTAGCACCTTGACTCGAGCGTTACTGAAAGAAGACTGATCGATATGTTTAGGAGATAAAGAAATCGACGATCGACTGCATCAATTGTATGCGCACCTCCATCGACCACCTAAATGGTTTAGTTGTGTGGAATTCACGAGAAGTACAAAACTCGACTAAACAGTTTAGTCGATGCAAAAGTTGTATGTATGGGCTAGGCCTAAGCTAGCACTTCTAGTAATTTATAGCTTCATATTTTTTAATGTCAAACGTCACTTTTAAAAATATTCCAACTGAATATCGTTAATGAATTTGTATGTCTATTCCCAATATAGAAATTAGAAAGCTTTTAGTTCGATTTTCAAGTTCATTTACGGATCAATTCAAGTATTGTAAAGCCGGGCTTCCACTGCGAAAGAGTAATAAGGAAGTAATAACTGGATAGAACGGACCCCAACTGGCTGAAATAGGTTTTACCTTACCTTCCATTAAGAAAGAGCTTCGACAATTGCCTTCCACTGTAAAAGGGAAATGAAGAACGAGTTCGTTATTAACTATTTTTACTTGTTCAGTCCTCTCCGCTAGACTCTTTGTTGGTGCAAAAGCTCAAAGCTCTTCACCAACAAAAGTATTTCTATGAAGTTTACCGTTACGAGTTAACCAAAGTCCGTACGGAGCCAGCTCTGCTGCCAGTGGAAGCCTGGATAAGACTGGATACTAGACCTACCTATTTTTATTTGTAAATTTCTATGATATTGGCTATAAGCTAAGAATAGACGAATGAACCTGGGGCCCCGGGAGCGGCCCGGCCAAAGTTCGAGAATGAGGCCGACGGCACTGTCGCACTATTTACAAGAATTTCGAGCACTTTTTAACATTCCCTTTAACTTTGCAATGGAGTCACGTATCAAGCTAAAATTTAGAATATGTGGAGATATTCGTATACTTATCTGCAACCACAAATCTTAAGTTTTACTCCTTATACTTCTTGATTTATACACCGACAAAAAATCTGAGTGCGACTCTATTGACCTCCATAAATCTATTATACTTCCAATTACCCCACAATGCTGATATGGGGCATAGTATCTCTTAACACGTTTAGTCGTAACCAAAGAGAAAAATCTGAAGTAGCCTAGTTCCAAGACACACCTCTGTTAAATTTCGAACTCCTAACTTATTTTCGATTTCACATTGTTATGGCTATCGAACTTGGACATCACAGAATGATTTTGGTGGGTTGAGCTTTGACTGAATCTCTAATTAGAACCCAATTGTAGCTTAAAATATTAGTTGGTTTTAGGGCTTCAACAATATTGTTTTGCATAATTAGAAGGATTATTAAATACTAGCAACCCGCTCCCGACTACGCACGGGTATACTTTCTACTATCCTGACAATAAATATGAAAGTATTTATACATAATTATAAACTTTCCATGAGATATTATCTAAATGGTGGTGAAAACCGCATCAAAATCCGTTGAGTGGTTTAGAAGGACTTAGCGGATATACAGACAGACAGATGCGGAAAGCGACTTTATTCAATTCCTAGGAAAAGATTTTTTTTTTTCAGTCTTGTTGGTTTGTCGCTTCGTCATTTGTTTCCCAGAAAAATGTAGGTAATAAACGTATAACAAAGCAACCTTGCATTTATAGTAAAACTTAAATTCGACTTTGGTTGACGCATACTTACTCGTACCTGCTGACGGCGAGTAATCGGGAATCCCAAACGATAAAACTTCTTGCCACCTCAAGCGCCTAAACCACTGAAGTTATACCTAAAAACTAGCGGGTGGTTTGGGTAAAACAACGCTGCGGATCTACCGCGTAACCAAAATGGTAATGAACATTGACTCTGGTAATAAATTTCAATATGATCGTGAGACGCTAAGCTTTGAGGTACCTTGTAATTTTTTTACCGATCACGCTGGTATTCCCATCTTCATGATCGGTAATATTTTAACAAGGTAGCTCAAAGTAGGTATAGTATCTCACGATCATATTGAAGTTTATTACCAGAGTCGATGTTCATTACCATTTTAGTTACTCGGTAGACCCGCTGGTAAGGGGTCATCCATAAAGTACGGCAAACTAATTTCGTGATTTTTTTTACCCCTCCCCCGTCCTTGTCGCAGTTGATCACATTTGTGAGACTCCCTAGTGTAACGTCACATATTTTGCAATTTGACAACTAGAAATTATTAAATTAAAACAGCAGTTCCGAAATTAGATTTATTTCCATTTAAATTATTTTTTATAGGTAATTATATAATAAATCTGCCATACAGATTTTGAATTCTTTTTCAGTTTTTCGTTAATAGTTCAAAGGCATTTTAACATTTAGATGTATTACATTTTGAAATGTGACGTCACGAAACTTAGGACCCCTCCCACCCCTTGTCACATAATGTCACACTTCGTCGACCCCCTCCCTCCCTCCTTCTTAACGTGTGACGTAGGCACTTTATGGATGGTCCTTAATAAACTTCAATACGATCGTGAGAGACTAAATTTTTAGCTACCTTGTAATTTTTTTACCGATAATGAAGATAGGAGTCCTACCTTCATAATGGGTAAATTTTTACAAGGTAGCTCGAAGTTTAGCCTCGCAGAATGATATAGACATTTATTTCCAGAGTCGATGTTCATTACCATTTTAGTAACGGGTAAACCCCTTGATCGCCGCCAAACCAAATAGGTACTACATAAAAAAAATAACACTTCATAACAAACTAGCTGTTGCTAGCGGTTTCACTCGCATCTTACGGGAACTACTTCATGTACCCGGATAAAAAGTATCCTGTGTCCTAATTCCGGTCATGGTTTACCTCCACATACATCAATCATCCAAATCCGTCAAGACGCGATAATGATGTTGGTACCACTGTTCAAATTTGACGACACGGTTGGCGCAGTGGCTAAGCGATTAGCTTTCTGCGGTACGTGCCGCGGGTTCGATCCCCGCACGGAACAAATATTTGTATGATCTACAGATAGTTGTTTCGGGTCTGGTTGTATGTGCATGTGATATGTATGTTTGTAAACTGTACCCTCGATACAGGAGAAATCCTAGAGAGGGGCAAAGTTTAAAAAAAAAAAAAAAAATTGTTCAGGATAAGCTCTGATCCACCACATATTTCTGATACACGTTGTATAACATGGTAGACTGTAGGCAACGGTTCAAAATAACTCATAATGGTCCTAACCGAGCGTAGTTCGTGAGGAGCACTGAAATATTACTGTAGAAGTTGAGTTTCTATAGTTTCGATCGATACGCAGCCAATTAGCTGGACGACAGATGTCGGCAACTATTCGCCGAGACGCATACCGATTCCAAACTGTAAACTCGACCTAACGAATAGTGTATATTATATTCTATGTTTATCTATGGTGTAGTAGATTCCTTTGAGAAAGATTCGGTCGAAGTTATCCACTCTACATATATCTCTTTTGAGTTATGTCGATCAATATGTGTAAATTTTTAACGTCAGATTAAGTTCTTATATTTGAAAACAAAACTTCAGATGCTGAAATCAACGTCTCAAATTGTCAAAAGAATAATATTATAGTTTAAAAAAAAACTAAAGATAACGCTTTTGTCATCCAAACTAAACGTGTATGCAAAATTTCAGCTCAATCAGAAACCGGGAAGTGGGTCAAATTTAACTTCCAAGATTTTTTTACATAGTTAGTTAGTTACAAGTGAAAAGCGTTTTATTAAGAAAAAGTAAAAGTAATTTTGTTCTATTCTATTCGAAAACGCACAGAATTGAGAAGTGAACCATATTTACTGAAATATTCGCAATGTTCACTAATCCACCCATTTGTTGACTTGACCCTGCGGTCATTGATAAATGTCGGACAAAAGAGAGTGGCCCAGGGCAGTAATCACTGGGCACTCAGTGCCCGCTGCTGCCCTCGGGGCTCCAATGAGATTATACCTCTTGAACTATACCCGGAGCCAGCTACTTGCACACTTCCCTCCGTAATTGTTTTATAGAGACGTAACATGTTCTAACTAAAGAGATGTTTCGATTTTAAATTGAATATGTTAACTTGAAATACTTATCGACATATAAATTGTAACGCGCTACCGACATTCGAAGGTTAGATTTCCTAAATAATTTTATAACCATAATAGCTCTATCTATTATGCTGAATCCTGACATGACTTCTGATAGAGACGAATGCAAGAAAAAGAAATATTCGCCGACCCCAAATAAAATAATGGCAAGAGAATTATGAGAACTAGTGGTGGTGGATAATATGTGGTCGAAATTCGACCACATATTGTACATAAATTTTAGCTTTCTGCAATCCTTCTCCATATAAACTTTAACTATGCTAAATCTCACACTCCTCCGTGCGCGCAATACCTATGCTAAATAAGAGGTACAAAGTTTTCTCTTCATGTATAATATATATATGAAGAATAACTGCTATCTAATATTTTGTGTAATTTCTAGCTATAAAATTAGCAGTTTAAATTTTAACCTAAAATTACACCGACCTTTTTAGTATCTTAAAATAATATATTGCTTACTTATACCCAGTGACTAAATATTGAAGAACCATTGTGTTTTCGGTCACCGATACAAACTTCTAAACAGTTTTAGCATAACAATAGTACATGCCTGTTTCAAATTAACACGTAGCCAAGCGTGTTTGCGACACATACATGACGTGCCTCGGTGCCTCGTCGCCGTATTCACGGACATGTGTCTCTGAATAATATTCGTGGTTATGTCAGGCCTTACAAAATTCGTTAGTTCATGCATTTTACATCGTCGACCTTGGTCATTATGTGTTGTAAACGGACGATTGAGTC
Organism: Allophyes oxyacanthae; assembly: GCA_932294325.1. Taxonomy (NCBI): domain Eukaryota; kingdom Metazoa; phylum Arthropoda; class Insecta; order Lepidoptera; family Noctuidae; genus Allophyes; species Allophyes oxyacanthae. Next base: position 1,980,175 of record OW028609.1, read on the forward strand.
GCAAGATTTGTTATGCATTTTTGTAGCTGTGTTTGTTGTAAAGAAATTGTTTGTTCACGTTTTGGAATATGACTTTCAGGCACAATCATGGTGCTAGGCAAAGATCAAAGAGTATAAATTAAATGTGATTCCATAGGGCGATAATTAAAGTACATAACTGCTCACTAACTGCTAGTCACTGATCTTACATAATAATCATTAAATCCTAAATCGCGATTTTGGGTAATACACGAATGATAATATTTTAAACAACGCACGATCACAATTCATTTGCAGAATTGCCAAGCCAACGAAATGTGCATCCGGCAAGTCCCTGCAATAGTTGACATAGTTGCAATAGTAACAAGTACAAATAAAAGTTAATAAAGTTACAACCCGACTACGGACAAGTACCTACAAGAAAAATGCTGTTTTATTTCACTTGGACAACTCTAGGATTTCTTAAGAAGAAACTTGTCCTGTAGCTATAATAATAACGTGCTCCCATCTCTACTTGAAACTTGGTACACAAATAGTTTACTCGCGCTTTTGTCATCCAAACTAAACGTGTATGCAAAATTTCAGCTCAATCAGAAACTGGGAAGTGGGTTAAATTTAACTTCCAAGATTTTCTTACATAGTTAGTTACAGGTGAAGCTAATAAAAGCGTGTTAAAAATATGGCTGCCAGTTATAATTTTCGAATAATACTAAAAAGCAACACCTTTCAACATTTATAAACGACACGTCATTTGACAGGCCTTATTAAATGCTATATATTTCACATACAAAGTTTTGATATAAAATACGTCTAAAATAATTAAACCTGAAAAACTACTATTACTACGAAATCTCATAACCGCGGCGGTGCAGTCGTGTTTTTTTTTAATATAACCTATAACACACTAAAAACGAAACAATCGATAACTAATCTGTCAAAATCGGATCAGAAGTTTCTGAGCTACGATCGAACAACCATACATGGATACATACATACATACATGCGTACACATTTACATACATGCATAGACTGTTAAATTCACTACCCTTTATTGCGCCGTACTCGAGTAAAAATTACATCGCGTCTAGTCTACCCCATTGCAATCTTGAAAACTATCTTTGTAAGAATTGCTTATTGGGATATGGATATTGAGGTTACGTGAGACATGAAACATTAGCGGAGATACATTATACTTATGTACTTGTGTCCATCCACTTATGTGGCACATTGTACTCGGATAAAGGGTAGAATGTGACTGAGTAGCCACCTGTTGATATTCCATTGTAGAAAAGCCTTGGTGAGTACATGACTCAAGTGTCTGTCAGTAGAAAATTATCTTGAGAAAATTCTTTAAGAGTTCATTATTAATGAGGCTACAAAGAAAGTTCGCTTCATAAAGCTTCTTATAAAGTTACTTATCATGATAAAACAACAAAACTTATTCATCCTTTTGAAATTAGATTCATAGACTTCTTATCAGCTATGTAAGACGTCAGTGCAAATTGAATTGCATTCTGCGAACGACGTGAAAGACCTTCTTAGAATAAAAATCCTATCTGATTATTATTTTATTACAGTCCTCCTTTGCCTTTTGACTATTATTAAATTGGTACTGAACCTAATCATAATATTGCCTAGGTACAGGGGCGGATCCAGGGGGGCACAGGGGCACGCCCCCACCCCTTAGACGGTTTAAATAAAGAAGTAGCTGAGAAACCGCTGTAATAACATTCGTTTCATTTTGCGTACATAAATAAGTAGGAATATACTACCGCAAGTTGCATATCGTAAAATATCACATGGTATCGACAGCAAGAACGTGTGTGAAACGTCTTGTCCATCTCTGGCAATCCGACTTGCTACGATGGCTCCGGCCTCCTCTTGCACAAGTATTTTTTTAGAGTTATTCTTTTATGTCATTGATAAATATTAATCCCTCAGACATAGTGAAATACTATGGGGGAGGACACTCCTTACCTGTTTAGCTCTTGTGCCCCAGAAATTAATCCTGGATCCGCCCTTCTCTAGGTATATGTCGTCGGTGCGCTTGCCAAATCTGACATGTGCATTTGAAGAACTTTTCAGGACAACAAAAAATCAACAAAATATGGCAAAAAATATCTAATTTAGACTAAGATAATAAAAAAATATTTGCTCTCATACACAAATGTAATAATTTTTTGAATAAAAATAAATGAATGGTAATGAATAAATGTAACATTTTGTAGTTTTTTGTTTTCCTGGAAAGTTCTTCAATGCACATGTCAGATTTGGCAAGCGCACCGACGATGTACAAAACATGATTTTGTTATATAGAGATTGAACCCCGTCGTTGCCATACTGACGTATACCAACATAGTGGGAGGGGGGAACAAGACTAATAGTAATCTTTTAACAATGCTCAATTATCATACTGCTTGCGATAAAATATTAACGTCCCCAGCGAACACCTTGTGGTTTTTAAACTGTAGAGTGGAGTGATTTTTAAAGCATAGGTATACTGCGCAATGCCCCTACATTGTTGACTGTCCAAATTGAATCGGTTCGATTACGAACATATATCTCATTTAGCTGGCAGATAAGTGCCTGTATTTGGTTACCTATAGGTATCTACCTATAGGTACGCGGTTCCAAATAGTAAGTCCTACGGGGAAGAACCGGCAAGAAACTCCAATCTTTGCTTCAAAAACAAATATGCAAGAAGCAGTTTACCGAGTAGGTACTACCTACCTACAGCTACAATAAAATGTGAAAATCACAACACGACCTACCTTTGGCTCTTTCAACCAGTAAAACATCGAAACTGAAATATAAAATTATCATAATTTAATTTCGTACTGAACAAAGTATTTAAGCTAGCTTTTCTGTTCGTTTTGTGGTGTATTTGAGTTTCTACGCTTTGATAACTTAGGTACTACAGAAAGCCCGTAAAGTGATCAATACATTTAAAAATATTAAAGCTGGACTGACTAGGGAAAGGAATATTGAGTGAAATGGAGTGCTAAACGCATACCTTCCTCCAACGACACGGTTGGCGCAGTGGCTAAGCGATTATCTTTCTGCGCTACGTGCCGCGGGTTCGATCCCCGCACAGAATGATCTACAGATAGTTGTTCCGGCATCCTGATTACGGACGCACCTGACAGTTTGCGACAGGCGTAAATTGTACAATTGTTGCTGTCAAACATCATTTTGATATTACGTACAATACAAAAAATGATGTTTGACTGCAGCAATTGTACAATTTACGCCTGTCGCAAACTGTCAGGTGCGTCCGTAATCAGGCTGCCGGTCTGGGTTTGTGTGCATGTGGTTGTGTGTGTGTTTGTAAACTGTACCCTCGATACAGGACAAATCCAAACGAAAAAAAAAACGAAAAAAATTGTGATTAAAATAAACAATTCATCTTACTTTAATTGTGTGCGGAAAAAGCAATATGCTAAATCATACACAAAATTGCGTTGTGCAGCTGATCAGTCCGATTGGCGGTTGAATATCGATGCTATTATGGGCCCATCCACACTCGATACTTTTAGCAACAGAAATCGCGCGATTTGGCGTTCGTTATTCAGTTTTTGCAAACAAAAGAGGCAGCCAACGAACGCGAAAAATCGCGATTCTGCTGCTAAAAGTATCGAGTGTGGATGGGCCCTATACAGAATAATATTTTATGTAGTTCCCAAAATTTGCAGAGTGATTCAGTGTCCGTTCCCAAATGCAACAGCAGTACTAAAACTCACTCGAAAACAAAATAAAAAAATAATTTTGTATGGCTTGCGCTAGTAACTTATACGTGTTCCCCATACTAAGTCGAATTTTCGTTTTGTTTTCAAATGTATCCCAATACTGCGGTTGCATTTAGGAACAGAGACTGAATCACTCTACATATTATGCGCACTACATTAAAAAATATCCTGTTTACTATACCGCATTCAGACGCCCCGTTTTGATAGATCCAGGAGTTCTTTTTAATTAATCAATTTGAAACAGCAATGAATTGTTGTTGTGTTGTTCTAAAATTTATTAGACTCGAATCATGTAAACAATTTTCTGTAAACATTAATTGCACATTAGCACTTCATTTGTAATCTTCTTTGGTCTTCTCTCCATCTGCAGTTATTTAGGAAAATAACACAGAAAATAATGTTTCGTTTCCCTCACCAGGTCGATGCCTACCGGTGTTATGCGTACACCTGTTCCACCTCTACGGCCTCCTGTCGTATTTCAAGCTGGATGCGGCTAAGGCCTGGAAGCTATTCAGCCTGATTGAGGAAGGGTACCACAGCACTAACCCATACCACAACTCTATACATGCGGCAGACGTCACGCAAGCCATGCATTGCTTCTTGCAGCAAAAACGGGTAAGTTTATTTTTAAAAAGAGAAGAAGTAAAATCTTTTATTCGGAGTAGACAGCAGACAACACAATGTAAAACATAAAAAGAAAAAAAAGAAAAATTAACAATTAAAACAATCAATGTGCTGGGCCATGGGTTGCCAACTCAGCATTTTAGTTCTACCGCTGAAATTTAAGGAGCAATTCTCGGTTTTATTCAGCACCTGAAACCGCTAGTGTGGTATGTTTTGATAGGAAACTATTTTGTAATCAATGTATGGAATTCACTTTAAATATTTACATAGACATAGATCCTACATTTTTTTTGAAAATAAACCAATTTTAATTCTAAAAACATTACATCGTGCATGTAGATAATAAAATCGTGTTCAATCTGGTATTTACAAAATTCTCCAATCACGTACCATAAATTAAAAACAAACAATTTAAAATGAGTAATGCCCAACTAACCCCCGAAAGCCAGACAATTTTCGAACTAAACATTCTACAAACTATAAAATATATTTGATACATTCCCGTTTTACTCATCATAAATTGGCGCAATAGACAAGCTGTTTTCCGCAATTTTCCCAGGACAAACAATCAAATTATGAACTAGTCGACCTCTGATATTTTCTGCTATTTCCGAGCGTAAACGGGCGCTTTAGTATTCATCGATGGCGGGCACAATTAGCGCAATAAATATTGAAATTGGAAAACTTGGCGAAGAGGGTTAAATTGAAATGTTCGATACAACTATAGTGCTGAATATATTTAGTGTCGCGTGTTATTATTACCTAGTCATTTAATGACTCTTGATTTATAAATGTTTCAAAGCTGGTTAACTGTCTGAATGACTAAGCAACCATCGCCAAAGGCTAGAAACTTAGATGCGTACAATAGATTATTTAAAGGTCGGAATCAACCTAGAATGGAGCATGTGAAGTGAGCGAAAATTTATCTTATTAATATTTGTATGATGTATTTTCTAAGTGTGCGTGGGATAGCCAAATCGGAAACTAAGAAATAGCGATAAATACTCAAAGGAGTCTCGGAAGGCGATTTTGATAAACATTAAAACTGCATCATTAGTTTTTTTTTAAAAAGAATACTACATGTATTTTAACACTAGCCATAGTTTCGCTTATAAAATCTGTCGTCAAATTCTGTGAAGTAAAGTCAAACGGCAAACTACAGGAAAGTGTTGCTTTTTAATAAACTGATTCATGTTTTCATATTCATCCTGTATAGACATATAATAATATTGTATTCTTATCAAACCTGTAGTATTTCATAGAATATTTTGTGTGACATATTATGGAAAAGTTTCAATATGAATGTAAAAGATTGACTAATTCAAATTACACTAGGTATATGTAGAAATACTGTAAAAAAAACCATGACTGACAGAATAAAGTCTGAGAGCTAATTTTATTTTATGAATATTCAAAGTTCGAGAAGCGATAAATTGCAGTTTATATAGAAAATTCATCGGATGCATTTCATACCAAGAAACTTTTACAATACACTTGTTCTCGAAGAGTTCAGTAACTCGCTTGTTATTTATAAAACCTTACAAATTGTATACTTTCACACAGATTGTTGCACACATAATTACGCCTCAAAATGTATTGTTTTCGTGAAATGTAAACAAGCTGAAATATTCTCTGTTTGTTGGCACCAACTTAACAATACGAGTGATCGCATTTCTAACCAAACCTTATAATATGTGTGTTTATCACCATAAACGGTTTCTGATTCTATCCTTGCCTTATCATTAAACCCAATATACAATCGCCGCCCGCCCAACATAACTGTACGACACGAATTACAAAGATGCTACAGTATAACACAAAAAATAAGGCGCGTCGTGAATCTTCGTTTGTGCAGACACGAACACACGATCATCAACATCACTCGAACCTAAATCAATTTATAATAAACCTTATGCAATTCCCTTAAGGTGTAAAAAATTATTGCCTTGTCGTCTATTTCTATTTTGTTCACATCGATGGCGCAGCGACGATGCTTTCTGATTGGTTGATCAGTTTCCCGTGTATTTAATTGTGACACAATTACAGTACGTAGTAAGTACATCGGTGAGCCATATAAGTTGTGTCGTACTGTGACACATTGTCCAAATGTCCATGCACATAATGGTCTAATGTACTATATATATAATGGTATGTATATATATGTAATGGTGTAAATTACATGCACCGAGGCCGAAAAAATAATTTCCTAGAAATTTTGCTCGCTAACATACAGACGACATACGATACATAACAGACGAACCATTTTTATTATAGTTCTTACTATAATAAAAATGGTTCGTCTACCATGAAGAAGATTTTAAGATCTCGGAGCAAATTAGTTCTATATTCGTCTTCAATATCCTTTTCCAAGTAAACAAGAAAATTGTCTGCATCGTTAAGCTTCAATTGCTTTAAATTAACTTTCAATGTTATTTTTCTACTTATCTACATCATCCCACCGCTTCGCAACAAGATTATTGGATTAAATTTCTTTTTCTAGTAAAAAAGAAAATTCTTTAAGCTTTCAGCTATACGAAACAGATTGTTTACTCATTAAATCAGTCAATTAGTCTTACAATATAAGTTTCCAATTGGTCAAGTGCGAGTGGGACTTGCAGGCCGATGGTTTACGTTATTAGCATGCAAATAAGCGTTCCTACTCATAAGAAAAGGGTATTTTTTAAACCAATATAAGTTGTTTATGTGGGACTGAAACAGACGCCAATTTACAAGTAAAGTTTTGTTTATTATTCAAAAACTACTCAATAACTACAATTTTTTACAAAATTCTCCCATTATTTTGGGACGTGTAAATAGAGCCCTTTTATTTTATACAGGGTGAACTCAGTGTTGAAATTTTCAGTCGATCTTTTCAAAGGTTTTACGATTTTGTTCGCAGATTGTTTAGTTGTAATAACCTAACAGTCAAAAACCACCGACTTCATCTAGAAAAAGAGCTGTAACTTTACTGAGCAGATTTTCTTGAAACATAGCTAAGAACACTCGATTATTTCAAACGTAAAATCTTTATCAAAATCGGTTCATCCGTTCAGGAGCTGTAATGCCACAGACAGACACACAGATGCACACTATACTTATAACACCCGTCTTTTTCGTCAGGGGTTTAAAAGCTGTGGACAAAAACGTAAAATATTTGAAAACGCCGACTCAATATTCCAACTCTGTTATCCAGAATCATGAACAGAATCCGTGGTCTTGTCATTAAAAATAGATTTCTAGCTCCTTCATAATCCGAAGAAAAATGATTAAATTCATTGTCGAGCTTCAGATACCTAGGTATTTGTGTCCCTTAGAGACATATTTCTAACACGAACTCGGATGCGAATCCGAAGATTGCCAACACGTAGCGATGTTGCATATCAACTGAAGAAAGAAAGAAAAGAACATTTATTCGGCACAGACACATTGACAACATAAGAGAGAGAAGATAAAAAAATAAAAATAACAATAAATAATTAAAAAAATAACACACATCAAAAGTTGACAAGAAATAAAATATTTTTAAATAGGTATATGCTGTCAAGCATGCCATGCCGAAAGGGTAGCCATCTCAGCATTTGCTGGGCGCAGAGAGCCCAACGCTGATTTTCAGTTTTCACCCCGTTGATGAAGTGTTGTTGAAGTTGATGGGTATGCAAAATTGCTACGTGTTGTTGGGAAATGTGATGCCTAGATTCATGCATCTTATACATAACTGGCGACCCGTCCCCGGCTTCGCACGGATGTAATTTCTCTATTATCCTTACATTAAATATGAAAGTATTATACATATAAACCTTCCGAAAGAAATGCTCAAAAAGATGGTGAAAACCACATCCAAATCCGTTGCGTGGTTTAGGAGGAGTTAGCGGATATTACACACAGATGCGGAAAGCGACTTTATTCTATACTATGTAAAGCAGTTCATACATCATAGCGTATCATCTAGGTATGCATAATAATCAGTAAACTTTAAATTAGATATATAATTTACTATAAAGGCAAGCCTAACACCCAGTTTCTCAATACTGATCAAATTTTACCAGCCGTCAAATCTCATTTCAAGTTATACATATGTTTCTGGAGTTGATTGTTGATGTTGGTTGGTTGACCAACAACAGCAATCACAACAGTTAACATGAGATTTAATATGATCAGAGATTTGACCAGCCTTTCTGAAACCAGGGGTTAGAATCTCACATTCTTGACAATATAATCTCCGATTGTCCAAAACATTAAGGCGCTAACAGTAGCTAATTGTCTTCCCCAGAAGAATGTTTTAGCCAAGTATGGACATTAGCTCTACAGGTGGACATTTCTAAGAAAATAAGCAGTATTTTTGTGTTGTCTTTCCTATTTAATTGCACTAGTGGTCGAAATTCGACCCTAATTTTAAGTTTCTGCACTCCTGTTCCATATAAACTTTATCTATGCTAAATCTCACACTCCTACGTGCACGCAATATGCTTAAAAAAGGGATACAAAGTTTTCTCTTCACGTATTAATATATAGATAATGATAAAAATCGTATTTCTTAAACTTGGTTTTATGTTCCAAAGCATGTTTCACCTGTTTTAATTCAACAGAACAATAAATAAGAACAGAACAATACGAGTACTTCGACAGAATATTGCTTTGACAAAGCGATATCAGACAAAACACTATTTAGACGGAACACTGCTCATATATCATTACCATTTTCATGAAACTGCAAACTGAATTATTTTGATGGTCATTTGACAACTTGTGCATCAACGGATACAATTGTAATCCAAACTAATGAGGTGATCAGGTATTCACTCCTGATTTGAATGAATTAATATTTATCATTTAATTTTAGTAAATATTAATTTTAAAACGCGATAGGTATATTAAATATAAGTTATAAATTAACCGTCAAAACCCGCCGACTCCCACTAGAAAAAGAGCTGTAACTTTTGAACGGCTGAACAGATTCAAATGAAACAGCTAAGATGATGCCCGATTAAACTAGCTTTTAATTAAAAAACTGCATTGAAATTGGTCCATCCATTTTGGAGCTACGATGCCACAGACAGAAACCTACAAACTACAAACTTATAACACTTCTCTTATTTGTCGGAGGTTATTAACGAACGCGAAGCGAAAGGGAGTGTATTGAATTTTGGGTATTAATTAAGTTACTTTATAAGTAATTTCTGAATTTACTCACTAATAAATAAGTCACTATAATTGTATCTCATGAAGTGTTTGTTGTATTTATTTTGAGAAAATAAAGTTATTTAACCATAAAACGGGAGATTCTGCTGCAGAATGTGCTATGGCCCCAAAACAGTGTTTAATCCTATGATATCTACTTGGGAGTGCATTGTAGGCTCCACATCTGGCCTCGGAGACGGGGAGTGACTATACACTGTGGACGAGTAGTACCTATCTAGTCGGGAGTCGTGATCCTTTAGAATTTACTTCTCCCACATATATTTCGCCTCGGAGACGCAGAGTGACTCGTTACAGCTGTCGAGTAGTACCCAGCTTATTACTTTTAGAACTTACTACCTATTTATAACTTCAGGTGTTTGATGAGATACCCAGCTACTCAGAGAAGTCTCCGCAGTCGCAACCGACTGAGAAGCCGGGTGTGACGATGTCTAATGCTGATGCGTTAATGAACTTGTAATTGACTTTATCGAGAGTTTGCGGTCATTTGGCAGTGGTTAGGTGCAAAATGGAAACTGATGGACCGTATTCAATGCAGTTTTTATTGAAACCTAGTTTAGTTGGGTATCTTCTTAGCTATGTTTCATAAAAATCTGTTCAGCCAATTAAAAGTTACAGCTCTTTTTCTAGTTGGACTCCAGGATTTTTGACGGTTAGGTTATTATTATCATTTCTTTGGTATATTAGAGACGATTCACTGGAGGTATTATGTGTACCTAATTAAGTGTTGCAATAAACCAGCGTTTTATTATTGACGAGTGAGTACTAATAACACTTTAATTCGAAGCTAATGAACTGTTAATTAGCTTTCGCTGGCCAATGATTCTCGTAATGGCAGAAGGGATGCCAAACTGGCGCCGTGTAAAGATTCCATAAATATCTCTTTGTTTGCCAACATCATATGGATAAATATTTACAATTCTCTTTGACTGGGAGCAGATTCAACCAAAAACAAACAATATAAAAAGATACTTAATTTTAATTATTTTTTTCTTAAATTCACAAAATCGCTACGCTCTTCCCATAAATGTTAGGTTTATTGATCTCATCAAAACTCAAGGTTTTCTTTCTCTGATGGAGATAAACTACGTCATTATAGTTATTAATTTCCAATTTCACTTATTAACAAATCAGAGGGGCTCGTAGCTACATAGCTACCGCGCAGATCAGTCGGGCTGCGGTTGCCGCGGTCAGTCCCTGGACGGGTGACCATTTCCTCGAACATCGAGACCCCTCCGTGCCTCAGATAGCACGTTAAGCAGTTGGTCCCGGCTGTCATACGAATACCTTTGACAGTCGTTACAGGAGTCAGCAACCCAAAAAAAGTCTGACAACCGGTCTAACCTTAGGGTATCAGTGTCTCCCAGTAATTGGGTGGCGGAGGTCAGATGGCAGTCGAACTGTATAAAATACTGTTACTCAGCCGCATCTGGTTAGACTGGGATCCGACCCCAACGTAATTGGGATACTGGGCCAGGCAGATGATGACTTATTAACAAATCAAACTATTAGTCGTTTGACAGGTAGGTACATAGATAGGTAGGTACGACTCGTAAACTAGGCCAAGAGCCCGACGGCACCCGCCACACTATTCCTTCCTGTGTCGAGACGAGTGGGATTATATTCGATGGATGACCAGCAGCTCCAATCTGTGCCGAAGTTTCACAAAAACCAGGCAACCTAGTTTCCGTATTAATCACCCTATTCGAGAATTTCTATTCGAATTCGATTTCGGTTATGCGATGTTGTCGTCTTTGATTCTGAATAAATCGATACATAAAATGACAGACAGTAAAATAATTGCCTTTACGAGAAAATATTTTTAATTTCTTTATTTGGAAAAAGTAGGTACTGCTTTGATCTTAATGTTTATTAGTTCTACTACTTTCGTCAAATCTGCTGACATGCAAATAAATACCTATATTGTAAGCTTAAATTCTAAACAATATTAATTATTATTTATAAACAAAAAAATCAAGAAGAAGCTCAAAAGTACATGTTTCTCAGTAAATAACGTGAATAAATGAATAAATGTGGCTGCACTTGAGCTCTTTCAGCAAATACACATTCCGTGTGCAAGAATGCTCAGGCACTTTTAATTTTCATTTCTTTTAAAAACTTTTCAAGCTACGGTATACCGACGACCCGTCTTTCTGATTTTAAGAGAAAAAACGTTTTGAAAATAAGTTGTAGTTTTAAAAGAAGAACATTTTACTTACAAATTTTAATATTATTTTACATCTTCCGCCTTGAAAAATGAACTAGCATTTTTCGGATTTTGTTTCTTAATATTTGATTTGGCTATATAGTGCTACGGAATAGAATTGCACTAACTGGCTTCGTTTACTCGCAATAATTTGCAATATCAAAACATATTGCAAAACGTTAAAAAAAAACACAGAGTAGTAGGTACAGGTATCGGTAAAAAAATATGGACGTTACTGTCACTTTCGATTATTGGCTGATAACTTTTTAAAATAAAATAATAGAAGCAGTGTTCGTGATTTAAAATTGATTGCAACCAAATTGCAACATATTGTTTTCATCGAGTTGTACTTGTACATAGTGTACATAACTTGCCTTTGTTTTGGAGACTCCAGGGCCAATCACTTCGGAACTTTAGCAATGTCCTTTCCCCAGCGGATTCATACGCTAAAGAGGGGTTCGAACACGACCAATTCGATAAAATCTTTTGAGTGGATTAATTAATCTTGTTGATGCAAAGCCGCATAGATGCATTAGAAGTTTATGAAACGTGGCTTCGAAGTAAGAGGCTTACCCCTTTTTTTGTGGTCATTAGTGCTTTTAATAAAACTAGTGGTCGCCCTGTGGTCGAAATTCGTCCGTAATTATAGCTTTCAGCACTCCTTCTCCATATAAACTTTAACTATGCCAAATCGCACAGTCCTCCGTGCTCGCAATATGCTTAAAAAGAGGAACAAAGTTTTCTCTTCACGTTTTAATATATAGATAGATAGCGGTATAATGTAAAAAATATTGTTTGGCATATCAGCAACATCTCGGACCGCAAGAAATCGTAACACAACGCAAAATTCTTCCGCTCTTTAGATCTAATTTCTTATGTCAAGAGTAATAATTTTCTTCTGTTTCGTACGTACTAATAAATTTAATTCCTTAATTCTCTGTAACAACATGTTATCTTGCTTATTTCTTAGTTAGATAGGTATCTAATTTAAAAACTCGTTTATCTACTCATAAAGGGCCACACTCGATACTTTTAGCAGCAGAATATATACGAATATAAACGATAGTTTTCGCGTTCGTTGTCTGCCTTTTGCTTACAAAAAGTGAATAACGACCGCGGAAACGCTGCACAAAGTAGCAAGTGTGCGTTGGCCCTAAAATTTAAACTGCATTACAATATACGACCATACATGATACGTTATTTAACAAATATTGTCGGACCTCTAAACTTGAACGCTGTCGGTACGGTGTCCCATCATTGCGGTATTTATTACCCCCGACAAAAAAGAGGCGTGTTACAAAATTGTAGTGTGTCTGTATATCAGTTTTTAAACTGTCATGGTCACTAACACTAGTATTAGAGTTCAAAACGGGGTATTTACCATGTTTATATCTTGTATTTCGGGAACTCAATACAAGATATAAACATGGTAAATACCCCGTTTTGAACTCTAATACTAGTATAAGAGTTCGAAACGGGGTATTTACCATGTTTATATCTTGTGTTGAGCTCCCGATATTTCGGTACTGTTGCAAGCGCCATGGTCACGGATAAACTAAAAGTATTTGCGGGTGGATGTTTATTGGCAGACAAAACGGTCTACCCTCCTTCTGTTACGTTTTGTGCGCTCGGGTCCGGTACCACTATCACTTAAGTCACTCACAACTCGTTTAAAAACTTATATCTAATACTAGTGTCTGTATATCGGGTTTCATCTTAGCTATGTTTCATGAAAATCTATTCAGCCGTTCAAAAGTTACGGCTCTTTTTCTAGTTTGAGTCGAGGGTTTTTGACAGTTAGGCTTTGAGTATCTAGTCAAAGCAGTCAGGTTATTACAGGGAACTTTAGTAGTTAGCAATGTCAATTTTCCGTAATAACTCCGCTCCGAAACTGCACAAACAAATGCGAAAGCATATTGTTTTAAAATGTATGCTTATCAGTGGCGAAGGGTGACAGTTTTAAAAGGGGAAGCCGTCCCAAAAATGCCCTCTAAAAATAGCTGCAATTAATGCTGCAAGACAAAAATCCATACCGTCTCTTGTAATCTATAAGTAGTCATGTCTGGAAGAGCTCGACCTAACTGAATAACAAGCCATATTACGTTGGTCTATGCGTTAACCAATTCCTAAAGGGAAGCCGATGAGAATCGGGTTGTATGGACTCTTCGCCACTGATGCTTATCATGATGTCTAACGATCCCATTATTCAAAAAGTTGCACTGTAATCCTCGTACCAAATAACGATTCTTCATCCTACCCCACTCCTAAATATAGCCAGTATTCCATCTAACACGCCAATTAGAAATTTGAGAACCAGTGTATTAAAATTCAAGCATAATATTATTCTTTACTTAATTTTTTTTTTTTTTCATTGCCCCTCACTATGATTTCTCCTGTATCGAGGGTACAGTTTACAAACATACATGTCACATGCACACACAGTCCCGAAACAATTATCTGTAGATCATACAAATATTTGTTCCGTGCGGGGATCGAACCCGCAGCACGTAGCGCAGAAAGCTAATCGCTTAGCCACTGCGCCAACCGTGTCGTCAATTATCCTAGGTATCTGTGTAGAATTAGAAGTTTCAGTGCATTGTAACTTTCAAAGTGAGCACTAACCAAAATGAAATGTCCTCTGTAAGTGTTTTATGCTTCCACCCTTTCCAATATGACGAATTTCATTTTACTTCCCGCTTACACCAAAATAAATACTGTCGGATTTGCCTTTGAGGGATTTCAAAACATCATGTTACAAATTAAGTGCTTTCTGTATCAGGTTTTGGTTGGTTGTATAAAAAAGATATAGTACACGTAGCTTATATAAAAACTGGCCAAGTGCGAGTCGGACTCGCGCACGAAGGGTTCCGTACCATTATCTATACAAACGCAGCAATGCAGTTTTTTTAATTGAAAGTTTAATCGGGCATCGTCTTAGCTATGTTTCATTAAAATCTGATCAGCCGTTCAAAAGTTACAGCTCTTTTACTAGTTGGAGTTGGGGGTTTTTGACGGTTAGGTTATTAGGTATTATATTAGCGGAGGCCCTTTTAAGGGCTTATAGTAGGTACTTATTATTGTGATTTTTTTTTAATATGGGGCGAAAATTGAAATCGCGATACCAAAATTTCTGTTCCATACAAATAATGAAATATTGTCGAGAAATCAGTCCGAATCTAAAACGAATTGGAATCTGAACTCTGAAAGACGTGGGAGAAGTACACGAACACTCAAAAATATACCGAAGGACGAAAGGAAGATTCCTTCGAAGATCGATTCGATCTTCCTTTGTCTTTTCTTTAGTTTCAATATAACGCTGCTTCAGTCAGATCTAGTCAGATACAAATAAATAAGCCTCGAAAGGGAAAAGGAGGTCCAATTGAAATAAAAAAATAATTTAACAGGTTATATTTACATAACATAGGTACTATTACCGTTAAGTTGTATAAGACGTACCTGGGATCCGAGCGCTGAAAGCAAAACTCGAGGGAAAACAGATACGGGGAATTCGAAACGAGCTTTTAATATATTTACTCGATCCTCTTCACAAGGTATTTGCTTTATAATACCTACGTCCTCATCCAAGAAATTCGGTGCTGTTTTAAGGACAGCAATGTTTATGAAATTTGGAGATCTTTAATAAGGATATAATTTTTATTTTTACATGTAGAGATTAACTCTAGCCAGATGTTGACTTCATCTCGTGACTAGCCGACCGGACCAGCGGGTCTACCGCGTAACAAAATGGTAATGAACATCGACACTGGTAATAAATTTCAATACGATCGCGAGAAATTAAACTTCGAACTACCTTGTAAAAAAATTACCAATCATGAAGTTGGGACTCCTATCTTCATAATCGGTAAAAAAATTACAAGGTAGCAAATAGTTTAGTCTCTCACGATCGTATTGAAGTTTATTACCAGTGTCGATGCTCGTTACTATTTTAGTTACGCGGTAGACTCGCTCTTAGAGCAAGGCATAGACAAAACATTATTATTCTTGAAATGTCATGGTACAAATTTAAGTAACATTACTTTAAGCTTGAAACCAAACATTCCAGAAACGTGATGGTTTTCTGAAAGATGGTGGTTAGCCCCCAGGTCATACGGATTGTTCGTTGTATCACAAATTAAATGTACGGAACTTCCTCGAGACACAACCGAACCTGCCTGATTAAAAAAAATACTTCCCCTGTTTGGTTTCAATCGTGTCTGTTGAAATATATGCTTCCAAAATCAAATTCATGAAATGTTTTCCAATATTCAACGAAATTAATCTCTTTTAAAACAGCACAAATATCTCGCCTTCCATGCTTCGAAGGCTGCAGAAATTCTGTAGATTAGAATAGATCTTTGTTTCATGTAAACCAGATACAGGCACTTATGAAATGTCGAGACTCTAGGTGCGCGGTTCCAAATAGTAGGTCCTATGGAGAAGAACCGGCAGGAAACACCATGGAAACACATTAAAAATAATAGATTACAATCTTGATCAGAACAATGTTATGATAAAAGCTGCGAAAATAATTTTATTTAATGTAAATAAAAATAGGATAACAATGAATCCGCATTCTTTGAACAAGATTGCCATGGCAGTTACTTGCAAGCGTACCAGGCCCGACAGACGCCACCCGTTCACGAGCATGACGCATGCGTCAGCATTACTAAGCTCAACCATAATTAAGGCAACTGTCGTTTTAGTAATTAATGAATACCAACAATAAACGAATCTGAATTTGGATTATTCGTAAGTTGCAAATTCAACTGTAGTTTTAATAGTAATGTAAAAAACCATAGTGCAAATCTTGGAAGCACTTTTAAGGATAAGGTTAAAATTATTGGTAAATCATGTCATTTTAAACCCCAATGAATGCTGAATCGAGCGGCTATCGTTACGAGTAAAGAGAAAATGTTATTATTCATGGAGTGCCTATTATAGTGTAAAATTATTGTGCAATATTTTAATTTAAATGCTGAAGATCACTTGGAATAATAATAAATTATTATTATTTAAACTAAAGTAGTACTTGAGACTTGAGAGGATATTTTTAAAGAAACATAAGGAACTGAAAAGGAATAGGATTATAGGTGATACAATCCTTGTATCTTCATTTTAATGTGACAACGTAACATGGTTACCTATGTCAATTGCTGAACATAGCCATATAACCAAAAGACAAGAATGGATAATTACATGTCGACGTATACGCTTAATGCATTAGCAATTACAACCGAGCAGCTCGTACGATTACCAAAAGACCGATATAGGTACATAGGACCATTTCTCGTATCGAAGGACCACTCGGCGAATAATGTTAACAACCAGTTTGGTCAAAACAAAGCTCGTTTAGAACGTAACAGGTTGCCGTCTCAGAAAATCTCACACGTACAATAATTTTCACAAAATTTACTTCCTGCATATTTTTCGCTGCATACCGTTGTGGCATAAACGTAGCAAGTCTGTCCCTGCGTGCATATGGGTCTCTTCAACAACCATGCGAGCTCATGATGCAATTTTTTTGCCGATCTTTCTTACATTATGATTATATTCCAAATTAAATATTATGATACAATCGGTAGGAACATTAATAGGTATAATAATTTTGCCGTCCCATAATAGGAAGTCTTTCAGACCGTTTCGAGAGCAACTTTGGATGAACCATTCAGAGCAGATCGACCGCTGAAGTACCGTTCAAGTGTCGAGGCACTAAATTTGTTCAAGTGTTCAAACGCAAAGTTGGCCAAGCCGCAAGGACCGTTTAGACAAGATTAATGAATTTGAGTGCGGATGCATGGACCAAACAAATCTAACGAGTTAAAGTTGCTTGGTACTTGGATTGGCGAATGGATAAGTGGACTGTATAGCGTTTGTAATGGAAAGCATTTTCATTTTTATTAGGTTTACCATCAGTTGTATACACATTTTCATGCATAAAAATAATAAAACACAAACAGATTTCAGATCAGAGTTTACCATACAATATACCTACAATAAATTATAATAGTAGTCGCCTAGTGGTTGCAATTCAACCGTAATATTATAAATATATTTTAGGTTTCTGCACTCCATCTCTCCATATAAACTATAACTATGCCAAATCTCACACTCCTCCGTGCGCGCAATATGCTTAAAAAGGGGTACAAAGATTTCTATTCACGTTTTAATATAGACTTATATATAGCGACACACATACTTGATAGGAAAATATCGAACTGCCGCGGATGAGGAAAGAGAATGCAATTCCTAGTACCTTCTGAGCTGTGGACCGCTCGTCTCGAGGTGGTGTCTGCCCTGTGTTGCTGCTTGACGAAGAGTGCTTGCTGTTTGTTATAAGGTTCGAAAGACGACTTCTTCGTATTGAAAAGTTCAAAGGAGTGTCTGTAGTCCTACAACCGGTTGCATCAAAACAAAAGATTTCACGAATTCGTATAACGTAACGGTATGCCGTGTGGACGTCAAACTGTCAACTTTCGGTTGCTTCAGGCTTCGGCCGATAGGCTTACGGCGCATTGCATTAAACTTCGCTCATATTTTTATTATACTATTACATTATACGCATACTTCTTACTTATTATTACAAGTTCATAAACGAACTTACTCGCAAAAGACAATTTCTTTTTTATTATCCCAAATTCGACTGTTTCCCGTCTTCTTTTACGGCATACAACTGTGACTTTATACGAATTTATGAAGTCTTTTGTTTTGATGCAACCACCTGTCACTAGTATCTACCTATTTTCAGTTTAATTGAAAAACCACGTAGGTAACCAATTAGGCGACATCGTTCGCAAAATTTTAAGTTATTAATCACTATATTGTATAAATCAAAGTCGCTTCCCGCTGTCTGTCCCTATGTATGCTTAGATCTTTAAAACTACACAACGGATTTTGATGCGTTTTTTTTAATAGATAGAGTGATTCAAGAGGAAGGTTTATGTGTATAATACTTTCATATTTAATTTAAGGATAGTAGGGAAACTGCATCCGTGCGAAGCCAGGGACGGGTCGCTATAATGTATAAAAGTGAATTTACGAGGCTGGCATAGTTACCAAGGTGCACTGAAGCCTCGACAAAAATATGAATAAAAAAACATGTTGATGAATTCTAAAACAGAAATACTCATCTGTCAATCAAATGTTGCATAACGAACTGCATCCGCGCAGGAATAGGGCGTTTATTCCAAAACGTTGTATAATTGCATAATAACTAACCGCTGGGCTACGCTGTTCAAAGACCTGCTACCTAATCACGATGCACGCTCGTAATCGGAATCGACTCAATTTTGACACTACAACAGTGTTCATTGCGTGGCTCAAATTGTAGGGCGTAGTGGTTTTAAAAGCTTACCGCGCAATGTAGTTTGTTGGACTGTCAAAATTGAATCGATTCCGATTGCGAGTGTGTATCGTGATTACCCTGCTGTTATGCGTGTAATGTCTCCACGCGCTGTCCGTTATCCAATCATAACACAACTATCTGCGAAGTATTTGGGTCGTACGAAATTAAATTAAATTGCGATATGATACCGACTTGTGATGTCACTGTCCTACATCATATAAAATAACTGGAAGATTGGAACGTGACGTTGCTTAAGAAGTTGGTTGGGCGCTGTTATTTGAGGACAAGATACATTCTTAACGAGTTAGTGTACGTCATTCGAATCAGTGGCCTTTAAAGTTCAACTCGCTTATTATTGTTCCTTAGGTACGGATATCGATGATTGACGCAATTTTTCTAAACA
The DNA here is from genome assembly GCA_932294325.1 of Allophyes oxyacanthae. Classification (NCBI taxonomy): domain Eukaryota; kingdom Metazoa; phylum Arthropoda; class Insecta; order Lepidoptera; family Noctuidae; genus Allophyes; species Allophyes oxyacanthae. Next base: position 1,999,671 of record OW028609.1, read on the forward strand.
TCAAAATATAAAAATTATCAATCTTAGCTAAGACATATGAATATGGATTTTTTTATAGATACTTAGTTTTACAGCATTTTTATACTCGATTTGTACATTCATTTCTTTTGCCTTTAGATCCGTGATCACATCACGCCGCTTGAGGTGATGGCTTCACTACTGGCAGCCATTGCCCATGATATGGACCATCCAGGGGTGAACCAGCCGTTCCTTATCGCCACGTCCAATCATCTCGCGGCTTTGTACAGGGTAAGTCAATTCAATCAAATCAGCCTATCCCAGCATCCTGGACATAGGCCTCTCCTAATCTCTCTGTTCCTAATTGGAAGATATGGGTAACACTTGGGAAATATCCTAACGAATTAACCTAGTCCCAACGTAGCTAAATCGGGCATACTTTGTTATATGTTACAAGTTCCGACATACTTTTTTATGTTAGAAGAGACAACTTGTTATACAGGATATTTTTTATATAGTGCACATAATTTGTAGACCGATTCAGTCTCTGTTCCTAAATGCAACCGCAGTATTGGGATACACTTTAAAAACAAAACAAAACTTCGACTTAGTATGGAGGACGAGCATAATTTATCTACTAGCGCAAGCCATACAAAATCAAAAATATCTACTTAATTGACGACTCTTATATCATCCGCATAAGGTTCATATTCAGTAATCATCTGTTTGACAGTTACTATACAGATCAGTAGATGAATTGCTCAATGTGGCCTTTTTAGACCCCATGATTAACGCTACGAGTCTTGTTTGGTACCTGATATTTCTCCACTCCACAGACTTTTTACTGAAAACCCACAAAAAGGCAAGCAGAAACTATAGACTTGAACCGAAACTACAATATTTATAATTTCACGATAGCCTCGAAAATTAGGCTCTCACTATATACGCCGATGTAGAGAAATCAAAGAAGAATATTGAAATTGCTGGAAAAATAAAAAAGGAGGAAATAAATAAAAAGAAAGAAAGAAAAAACATTACAAAAAGAGACAATGAAATTATAAAACTACTACTACTTACTTGTTTCATACTACTTACATTACTGCAAAAGCCTGGCCGAGATTTAACCGATTCCACAAAAATATTCAAAGTTCGTTAATTTTAACTCATATAGATTTTAAACACGAAACTTTCTGAATATTCAGAGTTCGCTCAAAATTGGAGCTGCCCGACTGGGGAACTACGTCCACCTTACAGAATAAGGTATCCAAATAACCCTGGTCTTTTGCCGTGTTGTTCCTAACGGTGAACAAAAACTCCAATGCTCCGTGGGGAACGAAGCTAGTAGTAGGGTCGTTGGTGTTGCCATCGTCCATAGGTTACAGTAACCGCTTACCATCAACGCGAGCCGTATGTTTTATTAACACATCTCTACAGAGTATAAAATAAAGTCGCTTTCCGTGTCTGTCTGTCTGTATATCCGCTAACTCCTCCAAACCATGCGGTTTTCACTATCATTTTGAGCATTTCTTCCGAAAGGTTTATTTGCATATTACTTTCATACAGTAGAGAAATTGCATCCGTGGGAAGCCGGGGGCGGGTCGCTAGTTAGAGCTATAAAAAGAAACCAATTGCATCAAATAAAAGTAGCTTAGTTACGCCTGAAGCACTGAAGCTGTTATATCTGGAAAAACGTTTTCGCATTCGTTCGCTGCATTTTGCTTAGCTACCGATTGCAGCCTTAAAGTGTCGCGTGTGCTAAGAGATATCAAAGGGTATCCAGCGGTAGCCGATATGTCACATTCAAAAGAGCACTTTGTTAGTAAATTCATTTAATTTTTGCTGTTTGAGACTTTCACGAGACTGGTCGGGTCGAGCGATAAATAAATAATCCGAAGGCCTAAACTGAACAGACTGCTTTAAAAACAATTCTTTGAAACAGGGTATTAAATATATCGTAAAGTACCTATCGCTCAATTTCTATAAGGTGGAGAAGCAATCAAAACACAATTTATAAGCTCTTTACCATCCTACGCCTGCCAATAATGAAGGTATTTCTTAATTGGCAACACCAACACATCTGCTGAATCGTTTAGAAAATAAATCGGTAATATAAGTGGGCACAGACAAAATCTTTCGTCTGTGTAAGTGGGTATCACAGACAGAATTCACGGAACGTTTTCTGGCCAGGCTTGCGCCAAGTTGCGGAGCCGCAACTTTCCCGGATGTAAAAAATTTACGAGTCGGAAGCCCAAACCACTCTGACAGCACATAAGGTTGGCAACGTATTTGAGACTCCTGTGGTGTTGCAGATGTTTCTGGGCGGTGATCAATAGCCATCAGGCAATCCACGTATTCGTTTACAAACTATACTTATTTAAAATAATCTTAGGTACCTACATGTGTCTCTGATTTAATAATAACTCAATACAGGAGCGCATTTTTTTTTTTTTTCAGTTTATTGACTATACATTTATATATAAAGCTCGATTACCACTGACTCACTGACTGATTGACATAATTGTTCTCCCAGAAGGAGCCGTGGGGGGTTAAAGTCATGTATGGGAGTCGTAAACCTTGAGGTCCAGTGAGTCTGGGAAAAATCCGAAATGACCTGAAAGTGGAACGCTGACCGGAACTGCCCTACGGATCTGAAAAATGGCTGCCATACAAAATCAAATATCAATTTTTTTTTAAGATATGTTACAAGCTCCACCTAAAAAGCCCTCGCGGGCCGCATGCGGCCCGCGCACCCGCGCGACCTCTAGTTACTATATAAAGGTCCATATGATATAGATACAAGTTCTCTTAAAAGAATTAAAAGCAAATAAACAATTTATTGAAGTAATCATTTAAAAAAAGTTTTGAATAATACGTGTACGATCACGCGGATCGCGGGGTGCGTAAATATGATGGCATGCGCTTTCTTTGTGCTTGTCCTGCAACCGTGGCTTTGTAACCTGTGTTCTTTGTCTGCAATACAGAAAGCTCTTCAAATTGCCATAAATTACCTACGTTAATTATTGATACATAAGGATTGGTTGAGGTGACATGCATAAACAATAAGAAATAACGTTAGTAAAGATCATAAAATAAAGCTTACGTGTAATTTTTATTTTGTTTCCCTAATAAATATCACATCCCAAAGCCTTATCAATATTATCAATGAAAAATATTATTATAAAGCAAATTATTTTGCTTACAACGACAGAGCGTAGCTTAATTAAACCGTCAAAAATACCTTTCCACAACTCCAATATACGCATAATACACTGCACATAAAAATCTAAAATAGATTGGAGTTTTTATACCGAAAAGAAATCTAGATATTAACTGCTAACAAAAGTATCCGTCCGAATGCGGCCTACCAATTGATTCCGTGTCGAAACACCAACCAATATTCTTTTCGGTTCAATAAAATCCACTCTCGTTTATATCATACTAGCTGTGCCCGCGACTTCGCTCGCGTGGAATTTAACAAAATTATTATTTTTTGCGCGGTACCCTAATATCTTTTGTTGGACAGGCGAACAGTTACTTAGGTACTTTTGATTATGGATGTGCTTTTGTAGTTTTACTTTAATCTTCGAATTTAGGAAGGGATATTTAATAAAATCTCCATATGTTAACTGCAAATCATATGTATTTGTCCATGGAACACAACAAATGATAACATACCGTTTTAACATTATGAAGTATATTTCATTTCAGGTGGCAATACAATTTTGGGTTAGGTATACAATAAATTAATTAAAAGTAACAATTTAATACAGTGAATAATATTTGAGGTCATTTTACTTACAAACAGTAGAGTTCAAGAGATGAGAACGTCTCGACAATTGGAATCAGACAGACCTCCTTGCTTGTGCAACAACGTCTTTTATAGACATCAAATGGTGGGGAGGTATGACTCACAACCAACTCACAACACGTGCGTATGCATCGTCCGATCGCTGACGCACGTTCCGTTTTGCACAAATAAGTATAAATGTTATTTATCCACAACTAATTTATGAATTCTGACAGTCGGCCATCCTATACTAAGCACGACCTCGTGCTTGCTAATTTATTAAAACAATACAATATAACACAATCATCATCAAATAAAGCAAAAAAAATATGGGACCCTTCTATCCCAATAATATACACATCATAGGACCCTTCCGTCCTATGAGATATAGTAATAGGATCCTTCCATCCTTAAAATATACATATTATAAGCAATAGGACCCTTCCGTCCTCAACAATAATCATATAATAGGACCCTTCCGTCCTCAACAATAATCATATAATAGGACCCTTCAATCCTCAACAATAATCATATAATAGGACCCTTCCGTCCTCAACAATAATCATATAATAGGACCCTTCCGTCCTCAAAAACAATAATTTATTAGGACCCTTCCGTCCTCAAAAATAATCATAATTATAATAGGACCCTGCCGTCCTTTAAGATATAAAAATATAAATTAGTAAATAAGCACATTGCAAATATAGTAACCTATATAATTATAAGTTGTACATGAAATCTTATTACTCTGATTCGCTGGACAACCCAAATTCGCTATCATGTGGCCTGCTAAAATTTAACCAAGGTTTAAGTTTATCGACTGCGACTACTGCAGAATAAAGTCTACTACCCTTTTTCGTAAGAGGTGTATCTTCTATTTGGTATCGGTCATGATCCAAGACCTTGGTTATTCTATAAGGGCCTTGGAATTTGGGGATCAGCTTTTTACTATGTCCAGTAGATGGTACTTGACGCTCAACACGCACTAAATCCCCTTCCTGGTACTTTGTTGGCTCGGAACGTTTTTTGTCATAATAATCTTTTTGTTTCTCCTGATTAACCACTATATGCTCACTGATTTCATCACGAATTTCCGAAACATTCTGCTCATTAGTTTTAGTAATATCTCCCTCTAGTTCAGAAATAATTTTATTCTCACTACATCCCGTTAACCTTTTACCGAACAGGGCTTCAGCAGGAGTACGATTAATCCCCTTATTGAAAGTGTTATTCATCCCCCATTGCACCTCGGGCAGATGATCATCCCATTTATTTTCAGCTGTACCAATAGACTTCGCTGTTAACGAATCCACAATTATTTTATTATATCGCTCTACTTGCCCATTCGCCCTGGGAGTAGCTACGGCATTTAGGATATGTTTTATCCCCTTTTCGTTAATAAACGCTTTAAAGCTATCGCTTGTAAAGGAGGTTCCCCTATCTGAAATTATCCTTCTGGGGACCCCAAAAATTCCAAAATATTCTTTAAGTACTTTTATCGATGTGTTAGTTTTAGTATTTCTTACTGCTTTAAAATAGATATATTTAGTGAACGCGTCAATAAGAACAAGTATGTACATGTTCCCCTTACTACTTCGCACAAAGGGTCCGGTGTGATCAATGTGTATCGTGTCAAAAGGCGTTGCTACTTTTGGTATTGGATGGAGATAGCCGGGTTTCTTGCCTGCTGAAGATTTGGCGTAAGCGCATTCTAAGCACGAATCTACGTACTTTTTTATGAAATTTCGCATTTTCGTAAACCAATAATTAGACTTAATCTTTTCTATAGTTTTGTCAAAACCAAAATGACCTATATCATCGTGGTTTTGTTTCACAATTTGCCAACGCACTCCTTTGGGCACAACCCACCGGTCTCCATCAGGAGTTATCCGAAATAACTTCTCGTTCTTTAGTTTGTAATTAGATTTTATATCGATTAAGTCATCAAATTTTGGATCCTTGAGAATGCCTATTATTCTTTGAATATCGTCATCCGCGCTTTGTACAGTGGCCAACCATGTGGACTCCGACACAGCAAAAACACCGCAATTTTCCGAATTAGGTATTGGATTTCTACTTAGTGCGTCAACATGGGACATAGATGCACCGGGTCTATATTCTATTGAAAAGTTGTACTCTTGCATCTGTTCCCACCATCGCGCAACACGAGGGAGCATGTCTTTCTTTTGAAAAGTAGCTTTTAAAGAATTGCAGTCTGTGACTATTTTAAATGAAAGTCCAACTAGGTAAACTCGAAATTTTTGAAGAGCGGAGACAACTGCCAACGTTTCTAAATCATACGAAGAGTAGTTTTGTTCTTCGGGGGTTGTCTGTCTGCTAAAGTAAGCAATTGGTCTAAAAGTAGCATTTTCATCCTTTTGGAGAAGAATTCCGGCTACACCTACTTTGCAAGCATCGGTATGCAATTCAGTTACCGCCTTAGGGTTGTATAGTGCTAAAGTAGGTTTATGGGATAGCTCGCTTTGCAGCATTCGAAACGCAGCCTCTTGATCAAGTCCCCATTCCCAAACAGTATTCTTTCGTAATAAATGGGTAAGTGGTTTGGCTATAATGGAAAACTTGGGAACAAACCGTCTAAAGAAACTCGCTAAGCCTAAAAACTGGCGAACGTTATGCTGATTTTGTGGTATAGGAAATCGTTCAACAGCTTCGATCTTTTTAGAACCGGGGCGTATACCACTTTCTGATATTTCGAACCCTAAGTAATTTACTGTATTTTTGAAGAAAAAACACTTAGATGGTTTTAAGGAGAGTCCTGCATTTTTAAATAGTTGTAATACAACCTGCAATCTGTTCATTCCCTCAGAAACAGTTTTACATGGAATAATGACGTCATCCAAGTATGCCAATGCTTCTCCGTGACGAGCATTCCCCAATATTTGATTCATTAATCTCTGGAATGTTGCAGGTGCATTAGAAAGTCCAAACGGCATCCGATTAAACTCATAGTGCCCATCGGGTGTAACAAATGCGGTCTTGAATTTATCTTTTTCGCAAATAGGCACCTGATAATAACCAGACGCTAGGTCTAACGTTGTAAAGAACTTGTTCCCTGCTAGGATATCTAATTGGTCGTCAATTAAAGGCATTGGGTAATTCTCCTTAATTGTTTTTTTATTTAGTGCCCGATAGTCTATGCAAAGACGAAATTCACCGCATTTCTTTCTAACGAGTACTATGGGACTAGCATAAGGTGAGGTAGAAGGACGTATGATACTATTATCTAATAATTCTTTAATCATCCCTCTAACGACTTCCTTCTCAGTGACTGCTAGCCTGTAAGGCCTATAAACCACAGGCTGATCGTCATTTAAGTCTATTCTCATGTCCCCAACCGTTGTACTACCCAATTCCGTTAAATCAAATGCAAAGCATTCTCTGTAATTATTAAGTAATGATAAAAGTTTTTGTTTATCCGCACCAGAAAGATCATCAGCAATATTTAACTGAGATTCGTCTAAGATACAAGGCTCATGAGCTGAACAATTAGCAATATCCAACATTTGAGTGGCCACTTCTTCTTGAGCTATTCGCCCTCGAGCTATTAAAGAGTCGGCTTGTAAGCTTAATTTTAATGAAGGGGCACAGCTAACAACTATGTGTCCAACGCCGCTCTGCACATAATACAACCCTGATAAGACAGAGTATCGTGCGTATCCTTTATATCGTACGCTACCCTCAACAAGAATCTCTCCCTCGAAGTTAGGATCATTGCTATATACTTCTACAACCGTTAGACCGGACATTACAATCTCATTTTTACAAAATAATTTAATTTTATGGATTGAGTTTTCAAGTAACCCAAGGCTGGATATTTCTAAACAATCGCTTGTCTTTTTAATGATTATATGCGATTGTTCAGTGAAAGTCTGGCCAATCATAAGAGGGACGTGCATTACATTGTCTGGGACTATTAGGAGCTCTAAGTTGGCAGCTGCACTGTCTATAATTATATGTACGTTATGTTTTCCAATGGCCCTGACCAGTGAGTTGCCGAATCCCCTCAAGATTGGTAGTTCTTCCGTGTTAAACTGTGAACCAATCTTCTGAAAATCTGTGAACTTAATCATAGAACATTCACTACCTAAGTCTATGAAAGCCTGCATATGGACCCCATTCACCAATGCCTGCTTAAAATATTTCTGGTTCGGTTTCATAAGATTAGAGGCATCGTGTGTTGACCCTACTTCATTACTGGCGACTCTTAAAATAGTTTTATCTGGTGCTGGAGCTTTCGAATAACATTGTTCAGTCTCATGGCCAATTTTACTACAATTGCCACATTTCTTAATAGGACGTTGACACTGAGCAACCAAATGACCTTCCTGCTTACAGTTCAAACAACGAATCGGTTTACCCGTTGTGCGAGACTGTGTATCATTATTTTTGTTTAGGGGACCTTTAGCAATTTTACGATCATTCAGAGGTTTAATATTCCTAACATTACGCAGATAAGATAACAATTTATCCGGATCGTCAAACTTAACAGCTTCAGCGCCTAACCTTACTGATCTATCATCGATACCGTGCAGAATGCATTCTACCGCCCGAGTACCTACTATTCCGCATCTATTTATAAATCCTATTTTCTCATAGTAGTACTCCTCCAAAGAGTCCGTGAATCGAGCACGTTTAGCCAGCATGTCGCTTAACATCTGGCCATAATTTTCTTCGGAAGGAAACGCGGACATTAGTTTTTGTTGCCATTCATCCCAAGAGTAGAGAACAGACGATAGACCCTCGTACCACCTTTTTGCCACGCCTCGTAATTTAGGTAGCGCAAAATGTACGATCTGTTTCGTATTCCAACTATAAATGCTAGCACACTCGTTAACTTTGTGGAGCCACATGGTCATCGTCTGCTCTTTTCTGCCGGGATCGAACTCGGGTATGGTATTTTGCAAAGACCCTAATTTATCCAACGAATCATTTTGGTTCACGGTTTTCAACATTCTAACAATATGGGAAATCTCATCAATGCTATATGAATGTTTATCTGACTCACCGGAATTCCGGATTTGCCCTTCACCAAGAGTTTGGGACAGCTGCTCCCTGCGTCGGCTTGATGAGCGTCGTGTGTGTCGACTATTTGGCTGCTCATCACCCCGGGAGCGTGACGGCTCATTCCAGCATCGGCTGGCTGACTGCTCGTTGCAGCGTTGGCTGGCCGATCGCTCATTGCGGCGGCTGCCCGACCGCACTTCGCGGCGGCTGTCCGACCGCTCTCGGCGGCGGCTGCCCGACCGCTCTTTGCGGCGGCTGCCCGACCGCTCTTTGCGGCGGCTGCCCGACCGCTCTTTGCGGCGGCTGCCCGACCGCTCTTTGCGGCGGCTGCCAGCCCGCTCTTCGCGGCGGCTGCCCGACCGCTCTTCGCGGCGGCTGCCCGACCGCTCTTCGCGGCGGCTGCCCGACCGCTCCTCGCGGCGGCTGCCCGACCGCTCCTCGCGGCGGCTGCCCGACCGCTCCTCGCGGCGGCTGCCCGACCGCTCCTCGCGGCGGCTGCCCGACCGCTCCTCGCGGCGGCTGCCCGACCGCTCCTCGCGGCGGCTGCCCGACCGCTCCTCGCGGCGGCTGCCCGACCGCTCCTCGCGGCGGCTGCCCGACCGCTCCTCGCGGCGGCTGCCCGACCGCTCCTCGCGGCGGCTGCCCGACCGCTCCTCGCGGCGGCTGCCCGACCACTCCTCGCGGCGGCTGTGCACCAACTCACCATGCCTGCTGCGAGACCGTTCCTCGCGCCGGTTGCGCGACCTTTCTTCATTAGGATGCAATTTTTCCTTAATGTCTCGCCCGTTTGTATGCACCTCGTGCTTATTGAGCAACCGTGGTGTCAATATAGGGCTCTTCGTTGGATCCATGCAGCTTTCCGAACTGCGGCGTACCGGACTACGTGACCGTTGCCGATTGGATCCAACCGGAGAGCGTCGAGAAGGCGATTGTAAAGGAGCATCCATTGCGTCTGAAAAACAAATTAACCGCAAAAAAAAATTACGCAGATTGTCTGTTCATGTGAATAATTATTGATTCATATCCCACTTCTGATATGTTGGACAGGCGAACAGTTACTTAGGTACTTTTGATTATGGATGTGCTTTTGTAGTTTTACTTTAATCTTCGAATTTAGGAAGGGATATTTAATAAAATCTCCATATGTTAACTGCAAATCATATGTATTTGTCCATGGAACACAACAAATGATAACATACCGTTTTAACATTATGAAGTATATTTCATTTCAGGTGGCAATACAATTTTGGGTTAGGTATACAATAAATTAATTAAAAGTAACAATTTAATACAGTGAATAATATTTGAGGTCATTTTACTTACAAACAGTAGAGTTCAAGAGATGAGAACGTCTCGACAATTGGAATCAGACAGACCTCCTTGCTTGTGCAACAACGTCTTTTATAGACATCAAATGGTGGGGAGGTATGACTCACAACCAACTCACAACACGTGCGTATGCATCGTCCGATCGCTGACGCACGTTCCGTTTTGCACAAATAAGTATAAATGTTATTTATCCACAACTAATTTATGAATTCTGACACTTTTTTCCTTGTTCTAAAATCAAAGTAGCCCAGGTTACTTAGTCCTTATAACATCAGCTATCTGCCAGTGAAAGTCCCGCCAAAATCGGTTCCACCGTTTCGGAGATTAGCCGGAACAGAAATAAAAAAATAAAAACTAAATATAATAGTTTAAAAAAACTAAAGAAAACGCTTTTGTCATCCAAACTAAACGTGTATGCAAAATTTCAGCTCAATCGGAAACCGGGAAGTGGGTCAAATTTAACATCCAAGACTTTTTTACACAGTTAGTTACAATTGAAGCTAATAAAAGCGTTTTAAAATGTTATACGTACCACGATTTTAAAGATAACTTAACAGAAAAATAAATATAAAAGCATGTAAAATAAAACTATATCTTAAATATATTTTTTCTTAAATAATGGATTGTACGTCGCAGCTGTGTAAAACGGCTTCCGCTCAGCATATGCTGCCGCACTGCGAGTAACCCGACAGCGCTGGCTTCCAGTGGGCGCCACCTACGTCCTTATAATTAAGATAGTCAATTTCCAAACAGCGTATAGTGAAATAACAACGTTACGTGCCCGTAAACTGACTTACATAGTTAGTAGTCGCTCGCTGTAAGGACGAGGCACCTTAATTCAATTATGGTATCCTTTGAAGACTAGTTCATACAGAAATTGTCTACCTTCATGACCGGCTTTCCACTATATGGAAGGTGTATAATAGTGGAAAAGCTAATCAACTTACGACTGCAGTTAAAAATTATTTATAAGTCTGTATACAAATGTTTAAGAAATCAAACTTATTGTTATGTTTGTTTGAACAGAACACTTCCGTACTCGAGAACCACCACTGGCGTTCAGCGATGAGCTGCCTCATTGAGAGCGGCATTCTGGAGCAGATGCCTGCCAGCCCTGGCATGCGAGCCAAGCTGGAGAACCAGATCAGCTCACTGATCCTGGCGACAGACATCACCCGCCAGCAAGAGTACCTGAGCCAGTTCAAAGTGAGTAGTAGATTTTATCTCTAGTACAATCTGAAGTGGGAATCCATAAAACTCCTATGTAACTTTAGTAGTCCAATTTTTTAGATTTCAAAATAATAATAAGGAATCCTATATTTTTGGACTCCACATTTTAGTTTGTACTTTATTTTTATTTTTAACAGCTATCGGCGAGCAGCAATGTTTTTTCATTAGTCATGTTATTATTGCGTTTCGAATTTTTAATTGTTTATTTACTTGGAAGATAAAAAGTCCTTCGCTCTATGTTTTTTGGCTTAAGTACTTGGTTTTTTATTTTAAATTCTCTCTGTTTGAAATGTGTATTGTTTTCATTATTTAAACAGCCAAAGGTAATGGAATTATTTTTGTAAGACGTTAAACTTTTGTATGTAATTTGGATCGTCGACGGCTCACCACGATATCGCTAGCGCAGAATGTGTTCCGTGAATGTAAGCTTTACACAGAGACAAGGATAAATCGTCTACTTTGGCATCCGTCGGCATCGTTGATTTATAGTAGCGACCGAACATTCTTATCTGAACGAACGGGGTAGCGGGTAACCCCGTCGAGCCGTTACGACCTGCAGGGTAATCACGATACACACTCGCAATCGGAATCGATTCAATTTTGACAGTCCAACAAACTACATTGCGCGGTATGCTTTTAAAACCACTCCGCCCGACAATTGGAACAGCGCAATGAACACTATTGTAGTGTCAAAATTGAGTCGATTCCGATTACGAGCGTGCATCGTGATTAGCTAGCTGTACCCCGAATGAATGAATGTTTTTAATCTTTAGCTGTGCGCATATTGGCATAGCGACCACTATGGATATTGCACTCGCCATATTTGTTGTGTTTCAGCAAATACGTCGTACGAAACAGAAATACGCCAGAAATAGTTGAAAGTAGCATTATGTGATAAGTAGCAGGATTTTCTAGCTACAAACCGGGCATCAACACTTCTAACCTCAAGTCCTACTCATCCAACACTCCGCATTCCTGAATACTCTGCTACATCATAACTTAGCATCTCCGAGATGATTAAGGCCGTCTTGTAGTGCGGACTCGTATTATTTCATATCTACATAATATAAAATAAAGTCGCTTTCCGCGTCTGTCTGTATATCCGCTAACTCCTCATACACCCCGCAACGGATTTTGAGGCGGTTATCATCATTAGTTAGATAATTTTTCACGGAAGGTATAAATAATACTTTGATATTACACACACACACGTTATTTGGCACACATAACGTCACTCGATGTGGCTCCCGCTGAAAACCAGCGCTGTCGGGCTGCTCGCAGCGCGTCAGCTTAAGCTGAGCGGAAGCCTTTTTGACACAGCTGCGACGTACAACCCATTTGTTATTTTAGATAAATATTTTTTTCTTTTACATGTTTTATTCTTTTATTTTTTGTTACTTTATCTTTAAAATTGTTTTTGTGCTGTGTCAAATAAATACTTTTTTCTTTCTTTCTTTCTTTCTATATTATGTACGGTTAGTAAAGAAATTTCACCCGTGTGAAGCCGACAGTTGGCTAGTTGGCAATAACTAGTGTTTTTTTACGTTGTGTCTTGCAGAGAGCCGCGCGGCGTGTGCGAGCACTTGGCCATTCGAATTTATCTATTTTTATTTCATAAAAAAAACTACGTCTATATAAAAAACTGTTTACAATATAACCTAACAAAAAATAAAGCTTATCTAGCAACGTAACTACAAGTTTTACGTACGATTTAGTGTCACGTTTATGCTTTTTTTTATCGAATCTTTTATTGTGGTTTAAGTTTTTGTCTTTAAACAGCACTTGACAGTATGTTCAATGATGGAAATGATTATATTTTTGCGCAGTATTTAAAGAGGTTCAAAAATAATTAAAAGTACGACAACCTCGCCTTAAGCGTACCCGTAGGTATCTCGAACCCACATCTAAAATTATCTTATCAGTGTATAAACTCGTTTGAAATCTAATAATGGCTGTTTGAGATATCTCATATAATTGAGAATAGTTTTCGTTACACACAACATCGCTACTACATAAAACAACCAAATTAATAACAGAAATTAATTCCCTCTCAATTATCCATGCTATTTCGAATAGCCGAAAGGTACGAAATCCTATTTCGTATTTATACGTCAACTGTCGGATCCAATTTTCGGTTCAATTAGCGGATTGTTTATGCGATTATCGGTAATACTGTAGAACTATTCCTGCCAAACGCGCTAAACATAATGCACGGATTCTCATTTAGATGCCTTTGATTAGCAAATTTTCATGAATAGCGGGTAGATATAGATACATTGATACCTACATTTGTTGGTTAAGCTAGTAGGTATACGTTGTTGTGCGTTTTGTGGGAAGGAATACTGTTATAAACGCATTCGGTGGCGTCGATAGCCAGACCATTGGTATTTAATATTTTCAACCTGTACTCTGTTCTATTTCACGACTAAGACCTCCCTCCATTCCGTCTTTAATTTTAGTTTTTTTAAACATGGTTTTCTGAATATAAGTCAAGGTACCTACACTAAAAAAGGGAATTGAAAGAATTACACGTTATCTATTGTTATTTGCAACCTAGTAACTTGGTTCGGAAGGTGCCTGCAAACTTCGTTTTTCTGTGTAGGTATTCGAACATTTTGTAGGTCTCCAAGCCCCTTAACTGTTATTAGAGCATTTTTACTTTATATGTTTTCTTTGTTATTGGTTTTATTTATTTTTTGTTGTGCTAATAAAGTATTTTTCTTTCTTTCTTTCTTCCAATATCTACTATAAAAAAAAGATTCTAAAACAACCAGTATGAAGGAATAAAAGCGAAAGATCAAAACACAAAAGGGAAAGCCCAACGTCGTTGTAACAAAAAAACTTGACATGGGACACGACCTTGATAAGGAGCTGACGAAAATGTCCTTGGCTCAATGACTTCATGAAGGATGGGTCGGCCGTGGCTATTAAAATAATGACGTGCGGCCCCGACCACAGCGACTATAACCTAACCGTCAAAAACCCCCGACTCCAACTAGAAAAAGAGCTGTAACTTTTGAACGGCTAAACAGATTTTCGTGAAACATAGCTAAGATGATACCTGATTAAACTAGCTTTCAATTAAAAAAACTGCATTGAAATCGGTCCATCCGTTTTGGAGCTACGATGCTACACAGATATATACTACAAACTTATAACACCCCTTTTTTGTCGGGGGATTGTTACGAAAAATCTGACGTCCGTGTAACTCTGCAGGTCATGTGAAATGGTTTGGCGGAGATTCTAGGTCCGAACGTACACGAAGAAGAATGTTGTTACAATTATACTACCAGAACGTTTAGTAAGTTGCAACAACTAAACGTTTACTAACGTTTAGTTGTTGCTTTGTTGTTGTTGTTTAGTTGTTGTTGTTATGGAGTACTCTCCATAATGAAAAAAATTAAGTTCAAAAACTAAATCCTAACTACTGAAAGGTATTAAACAAGGAAATATTAATACATATTATTTATAGTCGTGTTCAGAGGATAGCCGTGGTCGTATGCCACTTTCCCCTACAGCTTATGATCGCTTACTACTGTTAGACTGTATTGCTTTGTTAGAGTAGCTGTAGGTGGCATACGACCACGGCTATTCTCTAAACATGACTATAAATATGTATTAATATTAATTCCTTGTTTCATACCTTTTCAATAGTTAGTCGTCGAACATTTTTTTTTTTTTTTCAAATACACTTGCATCTGCTTGCTTTAAATATTTATATTTTTGAAACAAATTTGTTTTTGTTCTTTGCTTTATGTCCTCTATAAGGCGCCATATAAAATTTCATGTGAAGTCACATAGCCTATTATAACCAGCGGACAATCAAGACGCTTCCAACGATACCTCATAAGTCGAATTATGATAAGTAGTTTTGAAGTTATGAGGGAACAGATAAACATACATACCGGTCAAACATATAACCCTCTCCGTAGTCGGGTAATAATAAAAGGAAACCAAATATTAATAACTAACCTCACCTAAATATAATTAAAAACCTCAATTTCTCAAATGTTTCTAAAACCAACTGAAACTTGAACACCATCATATTATATAATTTAATCTATGCATTCAACTTATCTAAGTTGCCACGATTTTGCGTGGTAGCTTTCGAAGCCTTACTTAAACATAAATATAATTACACCGGTTTCTCGTGCAAACCTTATGAAGCCCTTATGTAACCATTTTAGCGTTCGCCTGTACTTTCTAAGGATTCAACAAGCCCTAATAAGGAAAATGTATAGTGATTTTATAAGCAATCTAGGGTCCATTGTAGGAATTTGTACACTTCCGTCCATGATTCAGATTGACTACATCACTTTAGTTCAGAAAGTAGCTACTTTTATTATGTTGTCATTGGCCAGGTTGAGGTCATCCATGTTGCAGAAATACGGGCATTGGAGCAAGAGTACCATTTTAAAACATACCTAATTTATTTTTATTCACATTAGAATACATTATTCTCGCAGCTCTTACCACAGCATTGTCCTAATCAAAATTGGTAATCTATTATTTTAAAAGACTTTCCATGGAGTTTCTTGCCGGTTCTTCTCCATAGGACCTACTATTTGGAACCGCGCACCTATAGCAAAGAATACTATCTATTATTACCTAGAGTCTCGACATTTCATAAGTGCCTGTGTCTAGTTTATATGACATAAAGATCTATTCTATTCCATATCTCTATGCTGTAAACGAGTTTTAATCAAGAAGGAATTCCGCCGTCTAACTTTTATGGCTCAAAATATACTGCAGTCGGTACCATCCTCATATTTTTATTACCTTGCTTACTTAGAACCGATTAACTCTATGCTACGTAACTAAAACACCTTTTCCTACTTCATCAGTATATTTTTCCGGTCATGATCCGGATTCGGTTTCCCTTCAACATTTGCGGTGTCAATCTCCGCCCTCATACCGTGTAACGTAGAAACCGCTTAGCTAATAATCGCACATGACTCCTCAGGCTTTTGATCTCCAGGAATTCGAAACCTTTCAATTAGAACAATATTTGTAACGCTACAAGCCAAACGTGACCCTCAAACACAATGAATCGCCCGATAATTGTATTAGTATGGTAATTGCTGATGTAGGCCACACAGATGTTAAGCTCTAATGGAACTGGACTAGTCATATCTGCTCAATGGCGGAAGAGCTTTGAGCAAAAACAACCACATATTTGGTTACAAACAGTAGAAAATGTAATCGCGGCAGGCCCAAAAAGAGGTGTCCTATCCACTTTTCCCTGTCTGAGCAGAAAAGGGACAAGGTAAAGTGGAAAGAGTGGAGGGAGACCTTTTCCCTGCAGTGGGACATTTTAAAGTTGCTTATGCGTCTTCATTAAATGCCCTAAGACACAAATACATTTTTACACTTCAACAATTCGCATCGACGATTTATCATCGCTACGCATAACAGGGTTTCATGTTTAGAAAATCGATCGTTTACACCATTCTATATAGGGAACGTAAACTTCTCTCAATAGGTAATAGCAATATTGTAAGCATAGTCCCTATAGCTACGATCCAATTAGTAGACGAATAAGTGCGAACTGATTGCTGGTAGGTATTAGGAATATTTTATGTCTCCTAACAAGTAATGCTCGTGAACGACTAATTACGTGACGTGACATTTAAAGTATCTTAAATTTATTTTTGTGTTGTGTACCCTTCGAATTTGCTTCTAGACTTTGCGCTTTCAACTGCAAGATTTTCAAAGTCTAAGGGACATAACCCTCTCCTACACTGTTCTCCGGCTTCAACATGCAGTCAACCTCATCTTCTGTCTACTGTACAATCTGGCTTTCACGAATAATAGACGACTGATTAACAGCTCTACCACCATTCGCAGCTTTTGTCAACCCACTTCAAGGCATAAGCGTCCTGGTTCCTTCTACCCTGTTTTGTGCTAAACTTGTTCCAAGTCATACCAAAAAGCTTATTCGCGGCATCGACCCATCTTACCATCGATATTCCTACACCCCCCTGTGTCAAACTCTCATTTCTATAAATGGGTCCTACCCATAAACTTATTATTACTACTACGTTTATGGTCCTACCACTGCTGCGCTCAAAATTGAGTCAACTCTCAGTTTGATGGTGTGTCACACAACAAAACATTTGGTTAATTTGTTGCAATGCCTAAAATGTCTTGTGCCCACCATCAACCCAACACCGCACTGACCACTCGTAGGTACAATGTCGACAACGCTTTGATCTCCGCCACAAAATAAATAAATGCTAAAGCTCGCACCGGTGCGGCCGCTGGAGAATTTAATTACCTGCGCTCGACCCTGCCAGGGCTGCCCCAGCTCCCAATTTGAATCAGAAAATCCACTAATGAACTTTAGTGCAAACAAAATCTAGTTTGTCGTATCACAATGTTTACTGCTTCTGTTTATTTAAGTAGCATGTTGTTCAATGGCAAACTCAGTTCGTGTCACGTATTTTATCTATGCTCTGAGTGATATGCATGTGAGATGGGTCCGCACGTAAATTAGAGTTGAATTGAGTCAAGAGAATGAAAAAGGTCGTAGCAAGATGAAAATTAAATTTGTAAAGTTTGAGCACCCGCAGCTGCTCTGGCGTGATTTTGCCTTAGAGGAGATTATGTTTCCGTTCGTGCGTTGCATAATGCATCTTGCATCTTGTACATTTATCCTTCTCGTTATCCTTATTATTTTTCCTTTATTCATTTATAAACACATACAAGTTTATATTTCTAAATATTTTCACAAAAACATTTAAAAAAATGTTTTTGGCTATTATTATTACTAGTGGTCACCGAGTGGTCTAAATTTGACCGTAATTTTAGCTTTCTGCACTCCTTCCCCATTTAAACTTAGACTATGCCAAATCCCACACTCCTCCGTGCGCGCAATATGCTTAAAAAGGGGTACAAAGTTTTTTCTTCGCGTATAGATTAAAGGCAACATTATGTAGACTTTTAAATTAAAAAGAAAATTGTTCTTGTTATTCTAATTTAGGAAACATGGTTTCTGATGAGTTACTCCAGACCAAAATTCTCGCAATATAACGTTTACAAATCTAGTCTAATTATTTACGAGCAATCAGATAGTAATAAAAATTAATTACGTACATTATGTTCTGCACCACACTTTATTACATTGCATAAGATGCAAATATCAATATTTTAAGATAACATACAATCAATTATTAGTGTCAAATCAGATCACATTAAATTACATTATTCTCGCAGCTCTTACCATAATATTATACTAATCTAGATTGTAATCTATTATTTTAGAAGAGTTTCCATGGAGTTTCTTGCCGGTTATTCTCCATAGGACCTACTAATTGGAATCGCGCACCTATAGGCTCGATATTCATAAGTGCCTGGATCTTATAATCTCAAAAATTCGCCTGAGGTCACTCCTAGCGCCTATTTTCTATAAATTTTATAATAATCTCAGACAGAGAAGCTCTAAGAATAAGCAAAATTTAAAAGGAAATTTTAGAGCTAGCCGATTACTGAAATTTTTTATTACCATAAACATGTATTCGTATATAGGTACCTACATACGTGAACATTTAATAAAATTTATTAAATACAAAAATACATTAATTCGCATATTAATCATAAATAAAACAGACAATCAACGCTTTGTACGAAAATATGGTAATGGATGAAATTGAATTGGACAATGGTTGTCAGAGAAGCGAAATAAACGCATTTTCCATGCCTCAGGCGCACATTTCGAAACTAAAGTAGAGTCATTTTAATAGGCAACATTTGACGTCTGTCAGTTTTATCTTCATAGTGAGGTGACCTGCTTAAAAACATCGATTAAAGTGAATGAATCGATACGGACTTGAAACATATGTGAATTTAAAAAATCATCAGGCGAATCCCTGTCCCATTATTATTTTATTCTTTCGTAAATTTAAGGAGCAAAATAAGACAAGTATATAATTTAACAAAAAAAATGCGTTATTTTTTGTATTTTTATAGTTAGTTAAAAGAATAATAAATATAATTATGTTTTATTATAATCACAACGTGGTTATTAATTTATGGTGATATTTCTTCACAAGTAATCATTGCATTCGATTCTACTTATCAGCTTTCGATTTTTAGAGTAACATCACTAGTGTTTAAAAAGAAAAAGGGTTAACTGACGCAACATTGTAACGACGTTCAGTTCTTTAGATCAGTAATTGTTTATTAAGTTTAGAATGGTTTATTAGTGAAAGCAAATCGTAAAATTACTCGTATCGGTCATTATTACAATAAATATGTAATCGTAATTGAAAGAAGATAAGTAATTGTGCAGTTCTAACAAAACAAAAAAAAATATTATTTTATGCCCGCCGTTACAAGGTTTTGTTGTTGAACTGTCAAATGTTACCTATTAAAATGACTCTACTGTAGATTGCGATGTATTAAATTTTTCAATACACCAATATAATATTTATGTAGTGTATGGTATACGGAGGCAGAATGCATAAATCCGATAATGGAAATTGGGATAAAAAAAAACATTCCCATTTTGAAACGAATATTGAATATTGCTTTTAATTTAGTTGACAGCTTTATGTGTTGCATTTCATTACTGAATTTTGTTAGGGTTGGACTTTTGTTCCGATTTTTTGGATACGCTATTGTAAATAAAATAAAAAATTGTATTGGGATCTTTCACTATGTTTCATATCAACCACTAAAGAAATCTTCAACTACCAATTTACATTAAATCTTAAAACATTTTTAGAGGAAGTGATTCTTATATCCCTACATCCCAAATCAACCTGGAACGGACGAGTTGATATCCAATTATAAATCACTCTACAATTCACGCGGACACTTGAGGCCAATTCAAAACTACATGAATCGTATCACGAGCACACATGTTTACATGTAGCGACATTTAAAGGAAGACCTAATGATTAAAATTTACTCACACCTTCACAAAAACCTGCAAACACTTAATATAAAAATTTGGTGTATGTATTTTATAATCCACTACCAAATTATCATTTTTTTTCTGGCCATTTTCGCTACATATGATATTTCTGCTTGTGCCTGTACAACTAAGGAGAACAGCCAACTTTGCCAGCACTGGAACTTTAGCTCTATCAACATTTAACTACCCTAGCTTATTAGAGCGGGTTCGCGCGTTGCACGTGGCTAGTTACGTAACAAAGCAACGTGAATGTTTGACACCTACGTCAAGGTTTTGCAGAATTAACTAAATTACACCCAGTACTGGTGGAAGGTGGAATTTCACAGATGAAATGTGAGTGCGGTGTCTCTCCGCAAACAATGGCCCACCTTCCATCCTGCGCCGCGTGCTACCACCTGCACCCGTGAGGAGCTAATGTCCGCTACTGATTTTGCAATCCGCGTGGCGGAATACTGGGCCAAGTATATTTAATTTGCCATCGACACGCTTAGAAGAACCTAGTACTGTGCATCATTGACTGAAATCTTGATTGAACCAAAGGTACTAACGCGTTACGGGCTAATTACTAAGCGGTAGCGCCGTGTGGATCGATTGAAATACTTATAAGTGCAAGGACTCAAAAGTTACCGATTGCTAAGGCTTCGGGGAACTTACGTTGGCTAGGTTAGGTTAAATTAGTCGTAATTACTGTTCGGAAAATACGTAAGAAACGGCCCTAATTATAGACGTAGTAGACAGTTTGCGACAGGCGTAAATCGCGCGGAAGCAAGTGTCAAACATCACTTTGGTATTACGTATTTGCCGGTAGCGACGCGACAGCCACCGCTGGACAATACGAATTAAAAAGTGCATACTTGGCGCTGCAAACGCGACAAGTAGTCACAGGCCGATGAATGCCGTACATAATACGAATTTGTTTGACAGTTCGCGACCGATCGTGCTCCCTCTGCTGTCGCGTGGGTGTCGGGTCTCTGTCAGGCATAGAAATATTATAGGTATTGGCGTCGCTGCCGTCGCGTCGCTTTTACCACTGTCATCTCCCTACAAAAATGACACTTTGAAGTCAGTTTTGTTCCGTAGCGACGTTAGTTCCAATTTTGGTCACCGGGTCAGATAAGTTTGTGGCGCTATACTATATAGGGGGAGCCCTACTTATTATTTCTATGACTATATATTATCTCTATGCTGTCAGGTGATTTTTACGTAATTAGGGTGCCGAGATAGGAACATTTCCACAGAGTATCAACATACACGTTGAATCTAGCTTACACTGAGCCACAGAATCAAATATCTTAAAATATCATGTGAAAAATATCTGTCTTGTATGTATCTACTCGAAAAAAAAGCGACTATCGAAAATAGAATAGTTTATTAACTAAATAACCCATACAACCAATATGTATTCTAGAAACAAAACGTGCGCTCTCATATCTACATTGGAAAAGTGTAATTAGATACTATCAAGTTTTCTTAAATTCCAATATGGAAAACTGTAACAATTCTCATAAAATTCATATTTGTTTTCCGCGAGATATTTGATATGAGAAAATGAAAGATCGTAGAATAAGCAGGTATCGGTGAAATTCAATGTTTTTTCAATGGCATGCAATATTAAACGTGATGTTGTGGCTGATTGTGAAGATCAAACAATAATACGCGGTGTTCCAATTGATCCCCTTAACCTTGTTACTTTACTATGTCAGTCAAGGTTAAGAGAACGAAACTTGAGGGTCTTACTGACAAGACCAAAAACCATTTCCCCTCACTAGGATTTTTCCTGTATCGAGGGTACAGTTTACAAACATACATCTAACATGCACATACACCCAGACCCGGAACAACTATCTGTGGATTATACAAATATTTGATCCGTGCGGGGATCGAACCCGCGGCACGTAGCGCAGAAAGCTAATCGCTTAGCCACTACTTGCAAGCTTTGAGTGAGATGTGACTCTTTGGAGAATATCATAAGGACAACCCCCGGAAAACTATTAAGCTCTGACATACCTGACATGTGTGTTTTAAGGTACCTTTTAAGGCCAAGTTCAACGACAAAATAACACACAATTAAGGAAAAATTAGTAATTAACATTACTAATTTATTTCAAATATAAATCCATAATTACAAAATTAAATTACATAAATATTATTGTGTTAGTAAATCTAGCAAACTATGTTAGTCAACACGCATCCATTTGTTTTGGATTGGACAATCCACACGAGATACAGTCATACTGAGGATACAAAAAAGGAAAGAAAGAAACTACTTTATTATCTACAACAACACTCAATAACAAATACCGTTGCTACTGCCCCGCACACGCTGTAATAAGGCTATATACTTTTTTATGTATAATCGCCTGAAAGCCGTCTGTTCGCACCTCCACAAACATACCGGACGCACTACAATAGCGAGGCAGCTGCATCAGCATCCTGAAGATATGGTTGTATTGGACACGCAGAGCACTAGCAGCCCGACGAGTGTAGCTTACACACAAGCGGCTCGAGTAGAAAGATTGGCAATACGCCTTGAAAACAGTGATTTTGACGTCCTTTGAGCAGCGATCAAACCTGCGTGCGAGTTTATTCCCCCGAAATAATGGGTGCGTAATTGGCCGATATAATTTTGTACATCTTTTATAGTATTTTATACTGTCAATGAACATGGCCCTTCGTATTTTAGTCCGAAATTCGAACCCTGGTTCAGTAGTGTATAAGTTTAAAATAAACCATGGTTCTCATCGATAAAATTAAGGGCCGTTGCCATGATGGACAAGTTCTAAAAGTCCCCAGTACATTACATACCCCGGTGATGGCTACTGAATTAAGGGTGACATGTTATACGGGTATTGTGGATCCGGGTAATGGTCGCTTGGCTACAGTTTATTTAAAGCCAGGACAGTCCATGATGCTTTCAGATTTATGTTATGTCTGTGTGACCAGAACAATACCTGATATTTTTCCCCTTGTATGTAGTTCTAAAACTAAGTACGATATCTAGACACATGAGGTTATTTTGAATTGAATATCCTTAAATGAATCACACAAATAAATATACGTAATTATCTCAACAAATTATATTATTTATGCAATAAGTAATAATAAAATATAATAAAAGACTCGGTGATATTCATAATTAATTACGGAAGACATCAATCCCGTTACATTATCAGCTAATTAATTACATTATTAGATAATTCTGTCGACTCATTGAGACTGATCCGTCAATTTAGGTTGTGGAAGTAGCTCGGTTTGCTCCGCGCAAATATAACAATGATTTTGCTTTCATGTCTAGCTCTTAAAGTTCAATAAGTACGTGAGAGACTAAACTTTTAGCTCTAAGATTAGTCTCTCCTTTTTGTCTTTTACCTTCTTGTATGATGTATCTCCTTGCTACCTATGTAATTTGAAAGACAAATAAAAATCTACTATTCTATTCTATTCTCTCACAATTTACCGATCATGAAGACACCCATCATGATCGGTAATTTTTTTATAAGGTAACTCTAAGTTTTGTCTCTCACGTACGTATTGAAGTTTATTACCAGAGTCGATGTTCATTACCATTTTGGTTACGAGGTAGACTCGCAGATCTGCAGTCCACAAACTTGACATATAAGTAGTTATAATAGCTATAATACTGCTCTTTATATTATACATGCTTGGTTGGTTATGAAACTTATGAATGTTTAATATTGCTTTTAAGCTTTATGTCCATTACTTTGTACTTTGTAGTTCTTTGGCTATATAAGCTTAGGCGGAGAAAGGTATCGCGACCTGTCTCCATGAGCTATCAACGCAAAGTGGGTTCAATGACACCTAGTAAAGAATTCTTGGGCCACAAGCGTGAATACTTATATTTAATCTAAGATTGGTAAGTACGGTCTTACAAGACATGTGTGTCGTGTTATGTGACCAATCGCACGTTAAGATCATCGTTTAGATATTAAGAAGCACCTGACAAAATGATCGCATTCAAAATAATAACCTAACAGTCAAAAACCCCCGACTCCAACTAGAAAAAAAGCTGTAACTTTTGAACGGCTGAACAGATTCATGAAACATAGCTAAGATGATTCCTGATTAAACTAGCTTTCAATTTAAAAAAACTGCATTGAAATCGGTCCATCCGTTTTGGAGGTACGATACCACAGACACACTACAAACTTATAACACTTCTCTTTTTGTCGGGGGTTAAAAATCTACTCCAGGGGGCTTACCACCATTTCTTATATTGTTTTAAACTTTTAACCTTACATGAAAATTTTCGTATTATAACGTCCTTAAAGTAAAATTACTTTAATATTGTATTGCTAAGAAGTTTTGTGACGTCATCGTAAATCATTCGTCTCGTTTTCTCTTAGAGCAAGGAATAGACAAAACATTCCTATTCTTGAAATGTCACTGTACGAATTTGATTGACATTAGTTTGAGCTTTTGCCATTGAACGTGGCAATGCTACTAATGTTAGTCTTCTGGGCACGCTACCAATTGACAGCGATGAAGAGGATTACTTTGACGCCTAGGTGCTCCGTTTTATATTTGTATTTTTATTTTATTTTATGTAATTAATTATAATTAGGCTGTGTACATAATATAATATGTAAGTTTCGTTGTAATTCACTAATAAATTCTATTTGTTAGAGCTTGAAATAAAACAGTCCTGAAATATGATGGTTTGGATAAGAGGATTCTTCACTAATAAAAACCATTACGTATCTATATAAGGTTTTCGTTAACCTCAACTGGCAAAAAATAACGATAAATCCCAGCGCTACAAAAGTTATAAAAATACGAGTGCATGGAGCAATGTTAGGAGTATAGTGTTCAAATGAATGCTTTGAAAGTTTAACTCTGTTTCCATTCAAAAACAAAAATAGTAAAAATATATTCGTTAACTTCCAAACAAACTACACTTTACAATCAGTTTTACTGACGGCAAAACAAAAGTCTGACACAATACACGATTTAACGAAACTTCAATTCAATTCGCCCTTTGACTGCAGCAACTGGCAGCAACACAAAAGTCCAATAAATTTCATTCGGAATCTATGTTGAAATGTTTTTCACGAACATTTTTCACTGTATGAAAGTACACCAGACAATTCTCTACTGATGAACAATGCAATTGTCAAGTCTGAAACTGACGGAAACTGACAATGTATTGACAAGCTATGGTAACGAAGCCCTAGATAGCTCCAGATAATTCTACAGGATCTGAAATGTTACAATAAAATAAATGACAAAATGTACAATCGGCAACATAAGATTATTTCGGAATTTTGAAACTGGTGAGAGCTTAATATTGTTCTATAATATAATACTTTAAAAACAAGATATAATATCCGACTGCAAAAATACCTACTGAAAAGATGGAAACGAGATGTTTTTTTTTTATATCAATCGGAGGCATCCAGGAAGTGACGAATGCCGTAAAACGTGGCTCCGACTGCATGTTATAAAGGATATTCGTTTTTCTTTTCACTTTGTTTCTGATTTTTTTTTGCAGTCGAGTTTTACTTTTTTGAATACGGGTTTTTCTGTTTAGTATTTTTTTTTGCGATTTAACGTTTTATGTTTTATTACGCGTTTATTACCTTTTCAGACTAACTTTATAAAACTTCAAACCGGCTTTAAGTTACACCGTAACGAAAAATGATACCATGGATTCAATACATCATTCTGGAGACCTCAGAGAAAGAAAAAGGAGAAGTCTTTTAAAAAAATACGTTTTCTTCTCAGATCTTTAGTTAGTAACAAAAACTGCGAACATTTTCGTAAAAAAATCGTCCACTACAGCCTTCAAGGACATTATTCATTTACCAGTGCACAATACAAACCATTAAGATTATTCGTGGAGTTCTACATAGATCAATTAAATAATCGAATTGCTTTTCATTTGATGGAATTGTACAATCGAATGCCGTATTGTGCTCACATAAATATGATTACGATCAGAAAGTTCAACCCACCTAAAACATAATCTATACTTATAATAAAATCGTAACGAAGCGAAAACTGTACATTAAATATATCTTGAAAAAAAAAAAAGGCATGTGCTCTATATTCGACACTGATGCCAAAAATATAGTTTTTAGAATTTTTGTCTGTTTGTCTGTCCGAGCTTCACGGCCAAACCGCCGAACAGATCGTCATGAAATTTAAAAGTAAAATCCGTTAATAGCCTGGTCAACATATAGGGTACAAATTATTACGCTATTGTCAAAGGGGGGTGAGCAATAAACCAATATGTCTGTGTACAATTATTAGTCGCTACCTATATAACGAATCCATTTGAAATATTGGATGATGTAGTTAATAGGTCCGATTAACATTTTATATACAATAGAAATCATTTTGCATTTTTTTAAACGTACTTTTTCATTTATTCTTTAGCCTTATATATTTTAATTCGTCTGTTTATACCTAGATGGCATTAGTAGTAATTTATAGGCGAGTTTTTAATTTCCAATATTTTTAAAAGCGATTTTTTTATTGATACGGCATCCAGACTCCTGAAGGCAGAGTTCTATATAATAATTTAATTTGTAATGTTCAAATATTCTCAATAAAGGTAAGTATTTAAGGGTTATCAAAATACTTATAGGCGTAAGGCATATTAATGACGACATCTGGTATGGCACTTGTGGGTTGCAGCTGAAAACCAGCGTCAGGTGGCCAGTATCACTGCCTCCTGACAATATGCTTTATATGCTTTAGTACAATAACCCAACTTATTTGATATGTTTTCTTTGCTTTTCCGTTTATTTTATGTTGTGCTATAAACTCTTTTTCTTTCTTTCTTGCTTTTACTTTTTCCGATTTTATTGCTCATGGTTCAGGAGTAGCGTAATTTCGGAGTGTTGGAACAGCGTCTGTCGAAGAAGAGTTTGTCGACGTTAAGTTTTCGAGTGGGATCAGGGCTGAAATCACCGTAGGGTTCGAAATTAATCACATCAATACCCCTGGGAGTAACCCTGGACAGAGCGTTAACTTGAAAAAACCATTATATGAAAATCAAATAAAAAGAATTAGGTACCTAAAAGTTTCGGTCAGCTAAATGACACATGTTGAACTATCACCGGCTGACGTAAACCGATCACTCTTAATATGGGTAAGTTTACCGTATCCTACGGTGAGCATAGCACTTCTACAAATTCGCAGAGACGTTGCGTACAAAAACACAAAAAGGAGTCCAACACCAGACATCCAATATTCAGAAGTCAATTCAGTGCTTAATTATCAGCATAGCCTTTAAAAAGTCAGCTCAGGTTCCTTAGAACACTAGAGAGGCACTATCGGGTGGTTCAGCCGATGCCCATTGCAAATACATTGTGGTTGGAGAAACTTTCTTCACCAGTAATCAAGCCCGCGGTGAGTAATTTTCTGCCAGATACGATCCGATCGAACGATCATCTCTTGGATCACATGAAAGTTATTTAACCGACTCTGGACCCAATTAGGCAGATGCAAGTGCAGTATGAGCAAATGAGCAAGTGGGGCTATATCGAGGAAACAGCGGTAGGGTGGAGATGTGGTATTGTCCTTCAAACGATGTCACAGCTACTGTGTTGCTCAATATGCCCCAATATCTGCACATTGAGCCACCTCTATTTTGCCAATAACAACATCATAGAGGTGGCAAAATTTGCAGATTATACAAGCCTAGGGACGTAGTACCATTGACACAAAGAAGAAGGACTAAAGTCATTTGCAATCCGGAGAACAGCTGAATCTTCTTCTGTCGCGTCGCCAAGAGTGTTCATATTGAATTCGCTCATGATGTAGTGGATAGATGAGTCAGCAATTTCGTAACAGCTCACTGGCCAAGAAGCGCCGGACAGAATTACAATCAGATGAGATTGTTGATGTTATCAAGGCGTTGTTATGACAGTCGGCATCAGACTCTGCACTCATTACCCATTTCGTAGACAATATTCATACAATAGATTTAAATAATTAAACTTTAAATATTTTTTTCCTATTGTTTCTTAGCGGAGAATCAGGTTTCGTAAACTTTAATAACACACAAAATAGCGAGAAAGCGTAGTCTTAATGGTGAACGATGGCAGTAAAAACTGGTTATATTTAAACCTGAAGGTTTTGTCTTTTTGAGTGCCTAACCATTACCAGTATCATAGATTATTATTCGTTTAAAATAGTCGTGAATGCGACCTGCCGTGCTCTTTCAGGGGTCTCAAGTAAAGAACGATCACCCATCCAAGTAACGTGTAGATTGTTTTCACTCCCATACGTGCGGAAGACAAGGCATTTTATTGCACAGATCTCATATTATTTAAGTTTTTGTTAATACAAATTCTGAAAACTATCTTTTCTTTTCTTTAATTTCAAGTGACTATCATAGTTTAATCGAATATTGTCACGTGGGCAAAGCCGCGGGTACAGCTAGTTTTAAAATATAGCTAGACTCTGTTTAAACTAGGTATCTTAAATTTAAATTTCAAGAAGGTCAGCTGGTAAAATACGAACGCCATATTGAACTTTTATGCCTGAATCCCGGAATGTACAAGGTTGCAAAGCCAAAGTACGAGATTTTTTGGTGTATATGTACGAGGAAAAATGTTCTATGGTTGGCAACCCTGTTGACAATGCAATATGATTTTGCCTACCCTGCAAGAAATGTCGGTGCACGCCGCTGTTCTACAGTCTACTATTATAACTTCTAGAACTACATGCTCGAGAAGTTGTGAGCTCGTCTAATAGAAGCCACGCCACACAACAACCTAGTAATTATGCCAATATATTCCTAGCTGCACGCTCAGAAAAGTTACGGGAGAGTATTACAATAATTAACGGTAAAAGAGACCGTTTTACTATATCTATTTAAGTATTTCATACAATGGTATTTTTTTTAACCCACGCCAAGAAAGAGAAAGAAAGAAAAATTATTTCTTTCTGCAAAAAACAGGTGTTATAAATTTGTAGTGTGTATCAGTGTGTCTGTCTATGACATCGTAGCTCCAAAACGGATAGACCTGTTTTAATGCAGTTTTTTTAATAGAAAGCGAGTTTAATCGAAAATCATCCTAGCTATGTTTCATAAAAATTTGTTCAGCCGTTCAAAAGTTACAGCTCTTTTTCTAGTTGGAGTCGGGGGTTTTTGACGATTAGGTTATTTAGGTTTTCTAAATTACCTGTCATGCGTAATGATACCTTATCGGCGCAGGAACCGAATCTAGGCCGTTGAACTTCTCTCTAGGTTACAGCAACGTTTACTCCTAATCTCAATCTGATCTCAAGTAGGCGGTTTGTTTGTTTGTACGTTCTCAATCCGCGGATAATTCTCGCCCTAATCTATTTAAGCTAGACGCCACTGGGTCACCATTAGAGGGGTATCTCACTAGTCGATGCGGTGCTGTTTCACTGTAGACAAACTCTCTATATACATAAAAAAAAGTTAAAACCAAATTCAAAAATCTCTAAAGTATAAAATAATTTTCTTAAAAAACTTAACTGCTTGTGAAGTCGGTGCCACTGCCAAGTAAAAGTACATTGAAGAATTAAAGGCCCCGACTTCAGAAGCTGTTAAAAATAAGAAAATTATTTTATACTTTTTAGTTCCTTGAAGTCGGTTTTTACTTTTTTTTAGTTTATTTTATTTTTCTATTTTGAGTGGCATAAACAATACATAAACATGCGACTACAGCAATCGCGATTGATTTGTTGTTATCCATTGAAGAGTTTCATCATCTATCTCCGAAGGTCTTCATCAGATCTTTACCAAATTTAAATGGGACCAACTATCGTTATCGAGAGTATACCCTGTCAACAAAGAGTTTTCCAAATCGGTTGCTAAATGACGGGAGTTCCGAGGTAACAAACATAAAAAAACAACTAAATTGAGAACCTTCTCTCGTTTGGAAGTCGGTTAAAAATGAAAACGATCTTTACGTTTTCTGATCAGAATTATGTAAACCAACTCTTTCATTTTTAGGTCGTTTTCATCGTTTCAGTGCTGTTCCTACAACATACAGAACGCGTATATTTTGTCCACAACTACGGCACTGACAAGATAGCGGGCTAACTGATCCGCACCGACCAGTGAGAAGGCTTCCTTACGCATTACGTACCAAACAAAACCCAATTCTGTGCCACAAAAGAATTGGTGGTGCACGTAATTTTAGTTTTCTCCATAAAACTGACGTCACGTGTCTGTCTTCACGTTTTCATGGAACTATAATGGCGGTTTCTTTACACATTAATCACGAGGCCTCTTAAATAGATCGCATTGATGGGTTTATCGATAGCTCTTACTGCACTTAATTAATATCCTGTAAGCACTCAGTGCAATTCATACTAATAAAATTACTTAATTATAATTTTTAAAATAATATCTATATAAGAGAAAACTTTGTATCCCTTTTTAAGCATATTGCGCGCACGGAGAAGTGTAAGATTTGGCATAGCTAAAGTTTATATGAAGAAGGAGTGCATAAAGCTAAAATTACGGTCGAATTTCGACCATTAGACGACCACTAGAACTATTAATTAGGTCCGTAGTATAATAATGGAATATTTTCTCCGAAAATGAAAATCAGTATTCGCGGGATAGACAGTAATTCATTGCTGAAGCAATGTTTATTATAACTTGACGTTTATGTGCCTTTTAAATAGCGCTATAAAAATGCCACCAGTTCCCTCGTGCTTTAATTAAATATGATTTTAGTCAACAATAATTAGCAATCGCAAAAACAGCGACTAAGTTTCCAACTTGTAAGTTCTTACGCAAAGGTAGACACTTTAGTGCCTTTTGCTGGATACAAGCAACCGACGGCGGCCAGTAAATATTTTATTTTCTGTGGTACTTACTTTCGACCTAAACAACGATAAGCCGATTCTCGACACCTTTTACTTTATTCCCAGGACGATGGAGAGAGCTACATCAGCAACACCGACAAGAGCAAAGCTCTTAAATTTTAAGGAGAAGTAGACAATGTCTTCTTCTCTATCTTTTCGCGTCCGTCTATCTGTATATCTGCTGACTCCTCTTAAACCACGCAACGGATTTTGATACGGTTTTCACTATCATTTTGAGCATTTCTTCCGGAAGGTTTATATGTATAATATAGTAGAGAAATTGCACCCGTGCGAAGCCCCCCGGCGGTTCGGTAGTATTGTGTAATAGTTATTCATGATGTGTTCGGACACATAATGTAGGTAGGATAAAGGGCCAAGGGTTATACTAATCTGTAGTCACCGATTGACAGTCGATCACTGCACCGCATATCAACTTTGAATCCATATTTATGTTTAATACCTACGCCAAATAGAATAGAATAGATCTTTATTTCATATAAAAAAGGCCACATTGCGCAATTTATCTAATGATCTGCTTAGTAGCTGTCAAACAGATGATTACTGAATATGAACCTTATGCGGATGACATTAAGAGTCGTCAATTAAGTAGATATTTTGACATTCGTAATATGAATCATATTATGATTCATCTAAAGTGGCCTTTTTAGCCCCCCAGATACAAGCACTTATGAAATGTCGAGACTCTTAGGTGCGCGGTTTCAAATAGTAGATCCTATGAAGAAGAACCGGCAAGAAACTCCATGGAAACTCTTTTAAAATAATAGATTAAAATCTTGATTAGTACAATGATGTGGTAAGTGCTGCAACAACAATGTAATTTAATATGAATAAAAAATAAGTATAGGATAATAAATTAATTGCCTCTGAATAAGATTGCCATGGGAGTTGCAAGCTGACTTCGGATTTTAGTGCTAATATTTTGTTTTGTTCATGCCAACAAACTGAAAAATGCTTTAAAAAATAAACAATACTAAAGATTGAAACAGTCAGTTGGATTGGAGGCGAGAACAATGACCAGTTAGTACTAAAGTTGTCAAGTACCGGACTGACGGAGTATATATACGGCATTTATAATACAAAAATATTTATTTAAAGTTTTGTCTCTGTCCGTTCCATCCGTGATCCGTTGGTCTCATAGTAAAAGTTGTTCATATCGATGAGTACTTTCACCCCTTAAAGCATTGCCGGTAAATTCCAAGTAACCCTGTATAATAATTAGGTCTTTACTATCTTGTCTTTTGGTTATGGCTTAAGTAATTATTCTGTAACCTGTAGCCCTGTAGGCATATTAAGTTTTGTTAGTCTATGTAACTTTAACATAACCAATGACGTAGCTCTTAAGATTACTATTGTATCTAGGCTAGCAACCGCTATTACTTAGTTATTTAGCGACCAGTCGTCCAATAAACCTCTTACTAAGAACACACTTTTCTTTGCCGTCATTCTGACTAACTATACTCACACCCACAACACCAAAGTGGTGACATACATACGTCGACAAAATTATTTATGTTTAAAGAAAGTGTTTCAGCAAATATATTTTTCTATTCTATTCTATTTCTGTCGTTCAAAATGGATTTGTTAATCTATAGTCAAAAATTTACTATTGACTTAACGTCTATGAAAAACGGTAACTATTTGTTAAGTTTATGATCATTTTCAATAGTCTACAGTTAGGGTCAGTTTATAATTTAACTTTACTTGTCTAAAAATAATAAAAAAGCAGTTGTGACTGAACATCCTTAAGACTTGAAGCAACAAGATTTCTTGAGCCACCTTCTACTTATGAACATAAAACCAAAAAGAATGCTCAAAAATAGTGCAATAATTAATAAATGTTGAAAGTCATAACATGTAACGTTAATATAAACAGACTATAATAGCGAGATGGGCAATATTTCAATCGACTTATAATTGATTGATTACCTGTATATGAATATTGAGATATTACCATCATTTAGGCTTCCACAGCGAGTGATAATCTACGTATTAAATGTATCATCATCAATTAATTAAATCATAACGGGTCGCTAATACAGCTCAAAGCTAATTAGTTACTATCAATAAACCTCTATATCCATGCGAATTAATATTCATACGTGGCCTAATTGTATTACTGATTAATATTATTTGAGGTAAACAAGTTCAAATTCCAATAGTTATGTAAGTAATCAGACATCTACCATAATTTCGTGGTATTCCTGGATTCCAAGGAATCCCTGGTCTCGTCATTTGCCTACGACACATAAATATCTCCTTAATAAAAACAGACGTTTTTTTTAACGAATAAATTAATTTTCATAAAAATCTTCACAGCTTTAGAAGTCGGTGCCAAGCTAAGGTAAGGTGCATTAAATAATTAAAGGCCCGACGTTAATAGTACATTACTGTCCAGGCCGGAAATTATGCAACTGACAGCTTCGTAATATCGGAAGGACGAGGCGAAACAGAGTACTGCCAAAGTGAATTGAAACAAAACGAGGCCGTTAATTGCTATTTCGAAAATTGTGAATTGAATAAGTAAAAGTAAATAAGTAAAGAGAGAACAAAAAAAAACTACATGCTTCAAAGTCGAAGTCCAAGATTTTTGCAAGTGCCTTTGCAGGCACTTTCAATACGTCGGTCGTGATTCTAGGTGCACGGTTCGTAGTGGGTTGGTACTGGAGAAGATACCGGCAAGAAACTCCATGGATACTTGAAAGCATAACCTCTTTTTCTTTCTGAAGTCTGTTCAAAATATACTTGTGATCCTAGCTTACACAGGCTCTGCCGAAGCACTACTTCAAACTTAGGCTAGGCTATTACTGCTAACAATAAGTATTTTTAATTCTTTGTTGGTTGTTGAGAATGAGAACTTGCTCATATTGGGTGTGTGCGCGGGAGATGTATGTTTGTAAACTGTACCCTCGATACAGGGGAACCACTAGAGAGGTGCAAAGTTTAAAAAACAAAAAACCATCAATACCTACACAGAATACTCTTATGGATCAAGACATTTTTGAAGAATCCTTTCATAACTTTGTTCAAAACATCGCGATAACAATATGTATGCAAGTGAAGTTCTTCGGACAAGTTTCTAGTGTAGCGTTGTCATCCACAGAGGTGTAATGCAACGTTTCAGTTACAATGGGTATTTTCTAAGGTAGGACAACTACCTGCAACTGGCACAAGGACGGTTACAATAACAAGGAGTTAAGGCGAGGTTGTAGTACTTTTTGAACCTCTGTAAATAGAATAGAACTTTATTTCATGTAAATCAGATACAGGCACTTATGAAATGTCGAGACTCCAAATACACCAAATACCGAAATACGCGAAATGTGTGCGGTTCCAAATAGTAGGTCTTATGGAGAAGAACCAGCGAGAAACTCCATGGAAACTGTTTTAAAATACGCATACAATCTTGATTAGTACTATGTTATGGTAAGAGCTGCGAGAATAGTGTAATTTAATGTGAAGAAGAATACAATATATCTAACTAATTTCAATATAGCGCAAATACAAAAAATATTTTATCAAAATTGAAAATACGAACAAGTGCTGTGTAAAGACAAAAACATGAATCATAACAAAAAAACATAAAAATTACACTACATTATTATTTAAAACACACCTACATTGCTTAAAATTCCACCATGAAACCATCTAAAAGTTAAACCAAAGATAGACTTTATTATTTTTTAGGTCATGTTAAGAACAGATATTTATACAGGATATTTTTTTATGTACTGCGCATAATTTCTAGATTGATTCACTGTGTGTGTGTCACTTTAAAACAAAACGAAAATTCGACTTAGTATGGGAGACGCATAATTGACTAGCGAAAGCCATACAAAATCTTTTTTTTTTGTTATGGATTGAATTTTAGCACTGCAGTTGCATTCGGGAACGGAAACTGAATCACACTGAAAATTTTGCGCACTACATAAAAAAATATCCTGTATAGCCGTTCGATATCTTTTGTTTCTATGAAACAAAAATTGATAAAATCGAGCAGTTCAAGAGCTCACGCCCGCCACGCAGTGCCTTACACGACGCACCGTAAAAGAAACCCTATTTACTGCGAATAAAGTACATTTGTATTCACCATACTATAAGGGCCTTAAGTAGAGTTGACGTAATAGGAACGTATTATATACAGTGCAATTATTGCGGTCGGATATCTTCATATTTCTGAAGGTGATAGTTCGCGTACTGCGTGAATATTTTCAAGGATAAGCACCTAGATTCTTCCACAACCCGGTGACAACCGTCTGCTCTGCATCAAGCCCGAAAAGCGAATGATTAACTTTGTATTGAATATTTCGCGGTTCTTGACCCGGTTGACGGTCTACTATTGGACATTATAGGCTTCTTCCGAAAAGGGTGGTAATATCCCCGATCACCACGTCAGACAATCGGTTAGGTGACTGAAGAGCCAGCCCTGTAGCACCGATAAAGCTACTGCCCGGCTCAGTGGGTTGATTCCTTTTTGTTTAGCAACGTCCAAGTATGGTTTTAAATATTGGGTCTCTATTCATTGCCATGCTACTGTAACTAACTACTATAAATTATTGTAATGTTGTCATAGACTGGATGTGGCGCAGATGTGACGTGTTACAGACATGACATAAGGTCACGTCTTGTACATTGTCCATATATGTCATTTATTACAACTTCTATGAAAGGCAATGGACCGTCGACGTCCGTGTTCATGTCTATTGTCCAAGCCTCGTCCTTTCTTCGTAAATTGCGCCTTTAGGAGTCTTAAATAGATGAGCTTTTTACTTATTGGCCATGGTCCGTGCCCTCGCACAGGTCTTTAAAAGTGCAGGTGGTAGTGCAGAACCAGCAAGACACGAGGTGAGACATTGTCTGTGTTGTGACTCTAAACACAATTGTGTCTGGTCGGAATATCCCCATTTGGATTAATTGCACCTGCAGCGGCCTCCCTGACCCCGGAGTCGATTCAGAGATTTCCAGACTACGCAATAGAAGTCAAAATACGTTGAACGACACTGCAAAAGCCAACAACAACGAGACTTCTGACTCAACTGAGACAAGATTGAAATATCAGAATTAGGGCCCCTGTGGCGTTTAAATAAAACTCACTGTATAAGTACAATAGAACATTGTTAAAGGCTTAAATGTTTTCATATATATGAGGTATTGTTGCTTGAAAAGGAGGATTCTTTACGGTGATCTTGTATAATGTTTCTATTCGTCCCTCGTTCCACTTAAGCTGTAGAGGTCAACTGCTACTTATGTGTGAAGCATCACACCTGTCACCCACAAAGGGCTAAGCAGAGGTTATTAAGTCCCTCATTGAGCAGATTGCTTTCTACCAGCACAATTCCAGACAACAAACTCCTAGAATAGGGTAGTTCACTACTATTAAAAATTTTCAAATATTGTATATTCCCAGGGAATATACAATTACCTACGTCAATTTTTTATTTCAAAAAAAATTTTTTTTTTTGGCTTCTTTAATGTAGGCATATAACGTACACCATAGTTGACAAAATAATTAAAATCGGTGAATAAATAATGTTAAAGCTTTAGAAATTTCCTTATGGGACACTATCAATCCTTTTCCCGCAAAATGGAATACGTATGAAACTGTCACAAAAGTTAAAAAAAATACAGTCAAATACCCTATTGCCATAACGAAAATCCCTATCATACTTTGCCCGACCCGGGAATCGAATCGATGACCTCACGCAGTAGTCAACACTAGATCAATGAGGCAGTCATATATGTATACTTATGTGTTACATATAGCAGAAATTTATATATATTATATATATATTGTATATATAAATTTATATGTCTAGATCATATTTAGGAAAAGGTTGTTTTCCGCTATTGTAGTAAAATATGGCCATGAAATATAATTTAGATGCGTTAATAATAAATGAGGAGAAATGGAAACGGATGGAAGCAATAATGGCTCGTTGCCCAAATCTAAATAATATTTCCTCATGGTGATGTTATTGCCTCCACACAGACCGATCTGAACAGTCTCAACTGCGCCAGTAGGGAATTGACATGTAAAATTATTTTTAGTTTATTGAATAATTGAGTTCAAATAAATATAGTAAAATCAAAATTAAAATATAAACTAATAATTAAAATATCACAAATAAAATAAAAAAACAAATGTTCGCGCCATAACACAGAGTCACGTGACATGACGTCACTGCATCGCTCGTTCTCATAGCATGTGAATCTGGTTACCAAGGAAACATTTTTTCTGTCTATTTTTCCGTGATGAAAGAAAGAAAAAACATTTATTTGCCACAAATACAAGACACCCTAGAATGATAGACATAGATATTAAGAAGAGGACAGGTGCATAGACAGAGAAGACATTTTTCTTAGGATGGCAACAGTGTAAAACTAAGTAGAAAACATAATTATTATATATAATTATAATAATAAAATAACAATTATATATACAGGGTGTAAGGGATATCGTAACGAAAACTGATACCATGGATTCAGTACATGAATCTGAACACCTCAGCATAAGTATATATCACAGGTCTTTTAAAAAAAATTACGATTTTGTTCACAGTTTTGATAACTACCTAAAAAATCTGCGAACAAAATCGTAAAATTTTTGAAAAGACCGACGCAAAATTCTTACGCTGAGGTGTCCAGAATCATGTACTGAATCCATGGTATCAGTTTTCGTTACGATGTCACTTACAGCCTGTATAATAATTATATTATTATTGATAGACCTGCTTTGACTATCTAGAACCTGCAAATCTTCAATACCTACTCAACTCAACCTATATGGAACAGCTGATTATTTTTTTTCGCGATAACGATGTTGGTCCCTTATAGAAAGTTGTTTAGTTTGATAGTACCGGTCACCCTTAAATATGACCACGCATTTCTGATACACGTTGTATGTATATTAATAATGCCTTTAGATTCACATGGCGTAATCTCATCGTTAGCTGTGGATATTTATGATCTGATATGCATGTATGATTCATACAACGTACGAAACATGACAGGTCGTTGCCCTCAATATGCCTAAGTAAATAAATAAACCGGCAGTGATGTAACATGTTTGAAAAATAGAACTTATCTCACTAATGTTATACCAGCGAAAGTTTGTATGTTTGTTTATTACTCAATAACGCCATAGCTTATCAAATTTGTATGATTTATATAGGTTTTATTTTATGCAATGCGCATAATTTGTAGAGTGATTCATTCCTAAATGCAACCGCAGTATTGGGATACACTTTAAAACTAAACGAAAATTCGACTTATCGAATTTTCGTTCAGTTTTAAAGTGTATCCCTAATGCTATTAAATTATGCGTGGCCCCCATATGGTATCCAGGACACGCATAATTTATTAGCGCAAGCCATACAAAATCTCATTTTTATTTTGTATTGGAGTGAATTTTAGTACTACGGTTCCATTTGGGAACGTATAGATTAACAATATAAGGTCCCTTTCAGGGCTTATTGTACTCATCATTATTAACAACTTTTACTATGGGAAAAGTCCTAAAATCCTGAAAAAAAATCTGCTGTTCCATACAGTTTAGTCGGATAATATTTAATTATTTATACATTAAAGAACACCCGATTTTCTTTTTCCGATTTCTTTGTTGGTCTTATAGTAAAAGTTGTTCATAATGGTGAGTGCGGGACTACAAAGGTAAGACCTTGTCTTGTCTTGGTTAGCACGTGGAGAATTTTTTATCACAAAATACTTGAACGCTCCACGAAAAATTATTGATATTTGTATCCTCTGCCCAACTGTTGCAACATAGTGGACTAATAAAAAAACTATTATTTATAAACATCCCGAGGAAATCCATATGTTGGTCATAAAGCCGTCTTCTTGTCGTTGGCGATGGAAGGCGCCATATATCATGAGGGCCTTGGACCAGAACCATCACGGATACGTCAAGTGTCTACCTTGCGAGAGTACTGTCGCCCTTTTATTGAATGATCTCTTATCATACGATACAATTTCTTGAAATTTATGAAATCTTGGTACGATCTTTAAATAGTATAAAATAAAGTCGCTTTCCGCGTCTGTCTGTCTACATATCCGCTAACTCCTACTAAACCACGTAACGGATTTTGATGCTGTTTTCACTATCAGTTAAGGTTCATTTAAATAATACTTTGATATTTAAAAAAAATAACGACAGAAAATACTAAAAAATTATGCACGAATAATTAAAATATCACAAATGAAATTATGACTTCCAAATGTTAGCGCCAAAACGCAGAGTCACCTAATATGACGTCATTGCATCGCTCGTCCATAGTTTGTGGATATGGTTGCCAAGGAAACACGAAGGAGTGACGTCTAATGCTGGCACTCCACATCGTGTATTTGTAAGAATATTTGCGTTATATGGCCAATGCAAAATCACATCTGTGTTGTTTATAAAAGGTTTCTTTTGCATCGGAAATATAAAGCGAACAGAGAATGTGACAGCCAGCAATAAACTCAATGATGGTGTTTGGAATAACGTCACGTTTTACGTAATTAATGATACTAGTGGTCGCCTAGAGGTCGAAATTCGACCGTAATTTAAGCATTCTGCACTCCTTCTCCATTTAAACATTAATTTTGCCAAATATCACCCTCCTCCGTGCGCGCTATATGCTTAAAAAGGGGAACAAGGTTTTCTCTTCACGTATTAATATAGGTGATAGGTTATTTTAAAAATGGTATAATTTTTTAATAAATCTTTCATTAAAGCACTTTTCACAACTTTTAATACTATTGATTTTTTAACTTTGATACAAGTTCCCTGTCGCTAAGTTGGTAACCTTTTCTACATGGGCTTGCTCGACAGCACATTTAAGTATATTTACCAACGTAAAATTTTAGTTTTGTGTTGTTATTTTTTTGTGACTGTTGCGTTGTCTTATTTGGAATAAATTATGTTTCTTTCTTTCTCTTTCTATTTTATCTAGCTATAGGTCCAGGAAGACCGTATAATATATAAAATTACTTTAAAGTATCTAAACTGCACCAAAACTGAATAGCGCTGCCAAGTAATAAACTCGTAAACGTATTGTATCACTTACGACCGCGCGGCCCCAAAAGAGTTGTTTGCACTCTATGACCGTGTTACTTGAAAATATTCGGGACATAATGACCCAAATGCTCTCGTAAGCGCATTGATACGCGCTCTTGCTTCGTTCTATATTTACATTGTCTGAAATCGGGATTTCGGAAAGTACGTAAAATATTGGGCCTTCGATCATCAGTGGAAGTCTTATTTCATCATCACTGCTAAAAAAAGTGAGGATTCCGCCATTTCTTAAAAGCCCAAAATTCTAAAATTTGTGGTATCTAACAATGTGCACGGGTCCCGTGTGATGGATTACAACTCAGACCCTCTGTCAAAGTTGCCGTTTATCTTAACTCTAAAATCGAGAACATGATTCCTTCGAACTTTCTCTAACTCTCGTAGTTTCAG
Organism: Allophyes oxyacanthae; assembly: GCA_932294325.1. Classification (NCBI taxonomy): domain Eukaryota; kingdom Metazoa; phylum Arthropoda; class Insecta; order Lepidoptera; family Noctuidae; genus Allophyes; species Allophyes oxyacanthae. The sequence goes on from OW028609.1 coordinate 2,040,210, forward strand.
ACTTCCCATAGTGACCTATCATGATGGATCACCCGCCCCCTAATTACCGATGTAGCAGACAGTTTGCGACAGGCGTAAATCGTGCGGTAGCCGCTGTCAAACATCACTTTGGTACCTATTACGTATTTGCAATAGCGACGCGACAGCCACCGCAGCCACCACAGGTGGACGAATGTCGTACATAATAAGATTTTAATGACAGTTCGCGACCGATCACTCTCGGTCTGCTGTCGCGTGGCTGTCAGGTGATTTTTACGTAATTATGGTAGGGTAGGGTATTAGGGTATACGCCGCCGCCAACAGATATCGATTTGACAACTTTTAACCTGTCAACACATGAGTTGGTCATCGTCCAATTTATGGCAATTAACTTACTTTAATTGAATCGTTGGACGGACAACTCCAAAATACTATCGCATAGCGCCCCGCAATCGCCTGGCGCCTTATACGATAGTACATCTCCACTTATTCCACCAGGGATCACGTCTGCCACGGTTTTGCTATACTCATCCGCTTGAAACCATTCGCCTTAGCTGCAGCCGGCAATCCACTCCCATTGATTATAGAAACTATACCTACACAATACAATTCATATATACCATCCATTTTGGAAATGAAAGAAACATCGAACAAGCAACACGCTTCGTCTGTTAAGACTTAAAATTCGACTGAACAGCACGCCATACGTTGCGGTCTGTACTCGGATCAGTTACGTCTAAGAACTAAACACAAATAGTTAAAAAAAAAAGTTTCGGTTTATGGACTTTTATCATCCATTTTCCATTAATTTCCCATAGCGTGGACGACCCATAGTGAAATCGGAAGTCTATGAACTTGTTTTGCGTACTAATTAGATAAGTTTAATAATTATTTGTGATCTGTGTCTTGCTTGATTGGGCACGGCATAGATTATAAATTAATTTTTTTATGTGTTGCGGTCGGTATATTACGGTTCATTGTTGCTGGTGTGGCACATATTTGGTATGGATACTGCTATTTGTAATGTATGTGTGTCGTGTTTTACAGAAATAAATTGTTTTTTTTTCATTTTAAGTTTCCATGTTTACGGCTGCTTGCATCAAACTTTATTTACTTTTTAACGCCATGTTACGAATTTCTAAACAATCCCCATCATTGCAACCGTCTGTACTCAAAACTGGACATAATTAAGTATATCGGTGTATGCCCAGCTGTGTAGTAAAACTATACAAACTTGACATTAATGGTGTATTAACTATCACGATATTCATTAGAAAATTCTTAAACCCCTAGACAATTAGGCATAGATAAGAAATAGATATTATACTGAATTGCCAGACTGTATTATACTCATACTTAATTATACGTTGCTGGAAATTCTCAGAAACCTCTAATTAAATAAAAATGTTTATATTCTTAAGAAATGTTTTCAAGCAAGAATATTTCGCTGAAACTTTTTCGTCGTAAAGATAAAAAGTTTGGCAATATAAGTTTTTATTAGATATAATTTAGTATCTTAAGTCGCAGCCCTAAGAGAATGCTTTTAAATACTGAGTGGATATTATAGTCCTTTGAGGCTGTTACGAGCGAGTATGGTATAAGATTGATAAATTAATTCCTTTATAGAAGCCGTTTAAGTATTTTATTACCTAGTTACTGCTTTGAAGTACAGCACACGTTATACATTGTACCAACCAGTGTATCAAAGCACAAAAAGCGTCCTTTATCGGGCTTAAGTGCATAGATAGAATTTCCATTCATTCTGATGTACCTATACAATATCTCGGAAATATAACGAACTTATCTTATCTTTAACTTTTTTGAAATTGGAACTTTTCTTTGAATATACAGAACTATAAATCATTTTTCAAATGACATTAGCTTTTTTGAAATTGGATCGAAATCTTTAATAATATACAAAAATACAGAACAAGAAATGTATTTATTTGTAATCCAAAAAGCTTAAAAATATTGCTTAAAATTACTACTTATCTGATTTTAACACCTAGCCATTATGTTTTCTTGTTTTTTGACACATATAAACCAGTAATTGTATAGAGCGCCATGATGATTATTATATGATTTAAAAATTCATAAATACATAAAACAAAATCCAACATTTTCACTGTGCACTTAAATATTTGAAAGTAGAGCATGTAAAGGCCAAGTAATAAGCATACAATTTCAAGTTAACTTAGTAGTATGAAAACAAACGAATAAAAAAAATCCTGGTGGACTTACCAGTTGCTTGGACAGTTTCTCTCGTACACTGAACAACAGCGCCATTTCACTCGTCCGCTAAACTTAAAAACAAGCGCAAGCTACAGTTCCCTTTGTAAAGTGAGTTAAGTTTTTTCTTAAGTATGTTCTTCATCGATGTCTATAGATATGCTTAGTGAACTCAAAAAGTGAGACGTGTCAGGTACTCCATTTTCAGTAAAATGGAGTAGTTGATCACCAGTCAAATGCCGTTTACAAACATAATTATTAATTTGTGTATTGAATAAAAAATATATAATAACAGTAGCTATTCCATTAGTGCATGTATCGCTGTTTTATTTAAATATAATGCGAATATTGTTGAATTTAGAATTTGACGTCTTCAAAAAATACGTCTCATTTTTTTAGCTTCCCTTTGTATGACAGAGCGTATCTATAGACATCGATGATGTTCTTAGATATTTTTTAAGTCTGTTTCTAAACTTTACCAGTCAAATGGCATTGGCTTAATTTTTGCTTTTGGTTCTTATCAACTAGACTAAATAAGATATCTTGTCGTGTTAAAATGTCAATGGTGTAAGATAGCATATCGCTTGTATTCCCCGAAGGGTTAAGCAGGGCTGTATGTACAATTACCAATTTTTCCGGTCGTCCATCTGCAGAGTTATTAACTCAAAACGGGCTGCAGTCGTTCAAAGCATTTTGTTTGCGAAATGTATCACCGGGAAGTATCGTGACTGTTCATACATGTACACCCACATTTTGCAATTGCCGTTATTAAATTCCAAAGAATAGGGAGCGAGAATATCGCCATTTTCTAAATACTACTAAAAAAACTTACTAATAAATACGTTTTCCTTTCTTTTTCTTTATTTATCTCTAATATTAAAACACTCGTGTGATACTATTAAAAATCTCGCTCCTGCGGCTTGATTTTTAAACACACACCTGTTTTAATAACCCCTATTATGAAACAGTTTCATAAACTACTATTTAAAAATCAGGTGATTTCATTCGATCAGTAGAAAAGAAATATGTTTAACGGTTCTGCACCTATTGTAAATTAAGTTTAAGTTATAGTGGAACTTAAAATTTGAATGAGTGTATAAAAGAACATGCTTGTTGTTGCACTTTCAAGTTTTAAATTAATGCCATATTATTATGTGACGGTAATGGCCACCTGACCACGACTTCCACATTCCAGCATTTTCTCTACGACGTTTTAAGGTTCACAACGCTTAAATGAATTGTTCGAGTGCTTATTGGCACATGTTCTTTCTATATCCTGTCGGTATTACACGGTCTGATTATCTTGACCTGAACCCTCCAGTATTCAGGTTATCGCAGTACATATGATGCTAATATAGAACATTAGGCGTTATCAGACATCAGCCTCAATGCATAATAATCTCACTTTTGACCAACATAGACTTAATAAATATATTTACAACATCGTCTTGCCCTTAAGGTACTTTTTTAGGAACGACTTTCTTATCCATTTTCTATGCATTGGCATAAATACAGTGAACGGTTCTTAAATCAGAAATAGCCTGCAGTATTTTCCTTTTACTAACCCCTATAATTATTATATTTAGCCGTGAGTGTCCCATTTTATACTGTTGAAAAAATATAAATCTACTATATTTTAGCCAGCTAGCAGGCAAACAGTGCCGGTATTAAACATTTGCAGCCAGTAGGCTTTTCAAATTTTTCTCGTCTACCGACCTCTACAATTCTATAGGACCTCAAAAACTAATTTAAAAAAAAAAAACAATGAAACTGTAACTTTATGATTTGTGCATTATCGTCCTAGTTATATCACTTTTCTCCCGTAATTAGTATGATTGTGAACTAGAGGATCGACGTGTCAGTTCTTAGATTATTTACAACCCCCTTTGCCGCCCCTTAAATCTGCCGCACCAGCGGGTATACCGCGTAACAAAATGGTAATGAACATCAGGCTCTGGTAATAAACTTCAATACGATCGTGATCGGTAACTTTTTTTCAAGGTAGCTCGCAGTTTAGTCTCTACTAAACTGCGAGCTACCTTGAAAAAAAGTTACCGATCATGAAGGTGGGACTCGTATCTTCATTATCGGTTTTTTTTACGAGGTAGTTCGTAGTCAGCCCCCAGTAGGCCCCAGGCTACTCAGCCCGCTGGTAAATCCGCCACTGGTGAATAACCTAACAAAAGAATACCAATTAGGTACACTTCGTTGGATCAGAAGATTCATCGCCCCTACGTGACTGTTTATTTTAATCGAGTTTTCTTAAAAAAAGACCCTAAAACCGAAAACTATAAAACTTAAATGAGTTCCAAAGAATATTTAAGTTTAAGCAGATGCGAATCGTAAATATTTGAGTTAATCAGATGCGATGAGTTATTGAAGTATTTTAAGTTCAGTTAAATAAGCTCATACAAAGTTTGAAAGGCACCTATTTCAAACTTTGTATGAGCTGCCGATATTAATAAAATACATTTTCGATTATGTCTATGAACTGGGTCTGTTAGTCTAGTGGTACCAAGCATGACTGTCGCGCGTGAGGGCCAGAGACCTATTCCCGAATCGAACAGTGTTATTGGAAATTTTCAGTAACAGCCCGGAGTTTGAAAGTGTTCCCGGTGATTATTACAATTGAATACTTGGAATATATATATATATATCTATACGTGTGATATTTGGCATAGTGAAAGTTTATATGGAGAAGCAGTGCAGAAAGCTAAAATAGAATTACGGTCTAATTCCGACCACTGAGCGACCACTAGTCTATATTAATACGTGAAGAGAAAACTTTGTATCCATTTTTAAGCATATAGCGCGCAGATGAGTATGAGATTTGGCATAGTTAAAGTTAATATGGAGAAGGAGTGCAGAAAGCTAAAAGTCATATTATTCTAGTCCTTTCTGTGTATACAATAGCACTCCTCTGGAATACCATTCAAAACCAGGTTACCGGAGGTAGGAGAAATTTACCAATAAAGCAAGCTCGTACTCCCATCGTTAATCAATAATTTTATAATTAATAATGCGAATGTGTAGAGCATCCGACGTGCGTGGCGTGTACGTCATACTTACGTACTCCGTCAGGACGCGCTCGTAGTAAAATATTATCTAAATGGGTTACGCAACACAAATCTGTTTACCCACAGAAACGAGGCAGAAGGCCCACTCGTCCTCGCAAATTACATTGGGATCAATGAAAGAAAAACAAATAAAAATATTATAGTTTAAAAAAAACTAAAGAAAACGCTTTTGTCATCCAAACTAATCGTGTATGCAAAATTTCAGCTCAATCGGAAACCGGGAAGTGGGTCAAATTTAACTTCCAAGATTTTCTTATATAGTTAGATACAGCCGTTACAGGTGAAGCTAATAAAAGCGTGTTAAAAAAGGAAAGAGTTTAAAAAAATAAAAGGAATAACAAAGAACGTCCATTGAAACTGTTTATTTCAATTTCTTCTCAGAAATATTAAGAGCACCTAAAACTATTGTAACCTACTTAATAAGTTGCTGAGTATCAGTTTTGGCTCATCAACAGCTCGTCATAATATCTCTGGTCATTCAAGATCTCATGTTAGTTAAGAAAAAGCTGACCAACATCAAAAATCTATGGGACAATCAATCATGACATGAGATTCGGCGATTATATACTCCATTTCTTATGAATCGAATTATAAATGGTGGTTCTTATTTATTTATTAATACTTAGACAAAAATATACATTTTAAGACAGCTCAGTTTTTCTGTACACCATTGATTCGTCGATAGTCGATTATACAAAATGTGTGTCTTCTGTCACTGTTGCCTCTCGCTCTCACAAACGTACTGCGATCAAAACGCAAAGTTTTAAATATTGGTGTTGGATGAAGTATACCTTCGTAGATCTTTTTCGTGGCTCAGGTGTAGCTATAACGAAAGTGGGCAGCGTACGATGCTCCCACACTGGTTCATGTTGCCGCATATTTACTACGTGTGTGAGACGTATTCCGTTTGGGTCGAAATAACAAAGTTTGTTGGTTGATGCGTGGTTGATGCAATTCACCTGGGAATGTCTTTCTGGGAATTAGAAGTTCCATATTTATGACGTTTAGTGATGCAGATGAGATTAGAATTATATCTTCAGTCTGTTTGTGTTTTCTATGGACACCATCATCATTCGCCTATTGTTCCTACTGTCCCACTCTACCACGGCTTATAAAATACAAGAGGAAAACACAAATAGGTGGAGCGATTGTGCCATAATTATGCGGAATTACGCAAACTTGGTAATAATTAGTATTTTTTAGCTTTGCGTAAATCAATTCAGATTTTTAATGTGATATCTCTGGTTTCGGAAATCACCATAGGTATGTTTCAAGAAAATCTGTTCAGCCGTTCAAAAATTACAGCTCTTTTTCTAGTTGGAGTCGGGGGTTTTTGACGGTTAGATTATACCTAGTTGTTCAATCCAATGGCTATTTTAGCTTACTCTCGTGAATCTGTGGGACGGTAATACCTTATTTAATATGGCATTCGATATTCCTTTAGTTATATATAGCTCGTTGAAAATAATAAAGCACTTAGCAAGGTGGGCGATTATAAAGAATATAAGTAGGTTCCAAGAAAACATTCTGTCCAAAAATATGCTTTAATATTTCTCTTCAATTCAAACATAAGCCGATTAGTCTCGTGACGACTTATATATAGAATTTCATTGAAAACGATAAAAATATTACCTTAAAAGGCATCTATTTGGGCACAACCATACACAGTAAAATGAAATTAGAATTGTATTTTGATGAAATGTCTGCACTTTCAGTGTCTGTGGCGTTAAGTATCTCATGGTAGAACAGCGGGTCTACCGCGTAACTAAAATTGTAATGAACATCGACATTGGTATTAAACTTCAATACGATCGTGAGAGCCTAAACTTTGAGCTAACTTGTATTTTTTTTACCGATCATGAAGATAGGAGTTCCAACTATATGATAGGTAATTTTTTTACAAGTTAGCTCAAAGTTTAGGCTCTCACGATCGTATTGAAGTTTAATACCATTGTCGATGTTCATTACAATTTTAGTTACGCGGTAGACCCGCAGATCGGAGTTAATTATGTTTAACATTAGTTCATTGCCAGCCCTGTGCCTAATTCGTCTGGCCAGATGTGTGCCCGTATTATACTCGTCTCATTAGAATCTCATTCGTTCTAAGGTCGTTCTAACATTACTATTGACACCTGTTGCCGTTATTATATAGTAGCCCCAATTTTCGTCAAGTGTGTTTATTATTGCCTCGTAAAAACTGTTAGTTATGGTCATAACAACGGGTGCGAGGACATATTAACGTCTCTGCCAGTTGTGTGCAATACAGTCAGAATATACATAAATAGTAGGTATTTTATGTTTCATTCGCACATACTCTGGGACAATTAGTGTGAAACATTAAAATATTCGGTGCCTAAGATTTCGGACTAACCTACTTTAAGACCGCAACGGTAAACATTTATAGTAATAAAAAAAAATGGAGTCAAATGTTTTCATTTTCATTAATACCCTAGGTTGTAGGTACCGAACCGTTGGGCGCCATTCTGAAATTACTAATTACATAGATACAAACGTTTCTAGCACAGATTAAAAAGTAAACCAGATACAGGTAGGGTAGGTACTCATGAAATGTTAAAACTCCCGCGATTCCTAATAGTCAGTCCTATGAAGAAACACCGGCAAGAAACTCCATGGAAACTCTTTTAAAATACAATCTTGATTAGTACAATGTTGTGGTAAGAGCTGTGAAAATAATGTAATTTATTATTATTTATTTATTTATTATATACTTTATTGTACACCTGAATATAACAATTTTGTAAGTAAAAAAAACTGTTTGTTGTTGTTTGTCTGTTTTGTTGTTGTTTGTGGTATTTTGTGTTGTTTTGTTTGTTTTGTGTTTTGTTTGTTTTGTTTTGTAAGTTTTGTAATTTAATATGAATAAAAAATAAGAATAGGATAATAATTAAATTGCCTCTGAATAAGATCCGGGGATTTCTTTAAACCATGCCCCGAGAAGTGAACCACAGCAAGTACGACGGAAAAACGCTATACTTATTAACATTTAGGCTTTGCATTTAGGTCGCCATGAATGTTGAAGTTACTTTGAAATGAAGTCCTATATTATTAGTATAAGCGGTAATTATGTATACTGTTCTATGTCACAGAAAGAGACTGACATCTAAGATACGGCTCGGCCTAGTATAGACGTCAGTGTTCAAATAAAAAAAAATATTATAGTTTAAAAAAAGAACTAAAGAAAACGCTTTTGTCATCCAACCTAAACGTGTATGCAAAATTTCAGCTCAATCGGAAACCGGGAAGTGGGTCAAATTTTACTTCCAAGATTTTTTTACATAGTTAGTTACAAGTGAAGCTAATAAAAGCGTTTTAAAATAACAATATTCCTGTATCCTTAGCATAAGTATAAATGATTGTTAAAAATGTTTTTTTTATTTTCTTTTTATTGCAAAAATAAAAATTATTTCAACTTTTGCCGCAAGTAGGTATAGCGCCGCATTGCTTGAAAATTTGGGAAACGCAATATAAATGTGAGCTGTCATATTATGACCGTACCTATGTCGTATGAGTGCCAAATGCAGTTCGAGTTCTGTTTTTAATTCACTTGTAAGGTTTATTTGACGTCTTGACGATGACTAACAAAATCAACGAAAATAAACTCGTTATGCACATTTTGCTTTAGGACCATAATACTATATAAACATGTTTACGATCCTGACAGAAATTGTAATTAAAGAGCCACATTTGCACCTCGTAAACAATGTACACTAGACATTTACGCGAGATCATAATGCTTGTGTGAACGCGCACTTATCTCGGGAATTATGTGCAATGATGTGAAAGTCATGGTTTGGAAATATTCGGACAGCTATATTAGTGTATTAGCACGTTTCTTTATTGACCACAAGTGGCAAGACCTTTCAATACTTCGAGTTTTCCACTAGTTGAACTTCAGAAGTTCTACGGCTCATCTGATTAGATTGTGACCAATCAGTCTGTTCAGTACTACGATTTAAGATATGCACCTCGGCAACCTTCGTCTATCTTTGGAAATACGAACGTACGATGATGATATTTAAAATGCACGCGTGTCTACTGTCTTAGGGCCCATCCACACTCGATACTTTTAGCAGCAGAATCGGCTGCCTTTTGCGTACAAAAAGTGAATAACGAAATTCGAAAACGCGCGATTCTGCTGCAGTCTCGAGTGTGAACGAACGCTTCCAACTTTCCGAGATGAATCCATCCATCTACCGTAGAACTGTTTAGTAGAACTAGTGGGAACAAACCAGATCTCCAACCTGACCTCGACCTCCAACCTGGTCTCGACCTGATGATCTTACTATTTAGAAGTGGCTTGAAAGTGTATAATAATAACTTCGTAGCTAGTTCCAGTATCGATAAACAATGTTCAATAAGTTCTCTCAGTAAAATGATCAGGTTTAGAATTCACGTAATTTTATGACGCGCCGATCATATTGCAGTGACGCACGAACTTGACGCGAGCGTATCTCACTGAAGCTAACAGAATACCAAATGTGTTGTTTTGATCAAAATTTTACTGCAACTGCGCGGCAACTGCAGTTCTTTAGTTATGTGAATAAGCCTAGGTCTGTTATTAAAACATTGAGCGAATGGACTTTCTGTAAGCTTAAGAGCTATTTTTCCTAAAATGGTCCTTCTTTACAGGGCCACCTGGACACCAACACCTTGGATATGAAGAAGAGCGAGCATCGCCACCTGGTGCTGCAGATAGCTCTGAAATGCGCTGACATTTCTAACCCTTGCCGCCCGTGGGAAATAAGCCGCAAATGGAGCCTCAAAGTCTGCGAGGAGTTCTTCCGACAGGGCGACTATGAGAGGAAGTTGAACCTACCCGTTACAGCCCTCTGTGACCGACACACCACATCCATACCCAAGATTCAGATAGGTATTTTATTTAGACAACTGAAACGTAATAATTAAGTAAATAAACTTAAGCTTATATAATATGTATTATTTTTATTATAGCAGTAAAATATGTACTATGTTTACATACAATTGAATTAATAATACTTTCCAGGTTTCTTCAAATTTGTCGTGACTCCACTGATAAGTGAATGGCACAGGTTCTTACAGAATGACCTGTCAACTCAGATGCTTAATAACCTCCTGTACAACCAAAACAAATGGGAAACCCTAGTGCAACAGGAGCAGGCTGAAGAGACCGGCACGGAGATTTCAGACGCGGACATGCTCGATGATGACCTGGAGACATGCTCTGGGACCAACATGTCTGACAGCTCCGAACTACTGCTGCCGCCGCGCAGGAGCTCACTCAATCCCGTCAAGCAAGGCTCTTTCAAGGAACACCTCAGGCGGTTCTCCGTGCCGCTGAACGTTTTCCAAGATACCAAATTCAAAAACAGGGATAAGAGCCGGGCATCCTCTCTTGCGGAGCCGCGTAGCCGTGGCAATGGTAGCCCCTCGGGCAGCGAGCCCTCCATACACTCGCAACTCAGCGTCCGCGGACACTGCGATCATTCACAGAGACCCGCTGAAAAAGTTCTCAGCTCGGAGAAACTGTTGCCTGATTCATCTATAACTTCTATCACCACACCCGTGCAGGCAACACGCCTCAACACTGTGCTCAAAGAAGGCGGCACCTGGAAACTCATCCGGCAACAAACGTTCCCTCCGTTGGAGTCAACGTCTCGTGATCAATCTCTCGCTTTACGACCGTTCTGCACAAGTAACGAAGACACAATCTTCTTGTCACGATTCAGACCCGACTTTTTGAGACTTGATGCAGGAGGAGGAGCATGCGTTAGAGATGCTAAATTCAGCAATTTATTTGTAATAGATCCAGAAAAGTCTGAAACTGAAGGCACTTGTCAAGCGTATGTAGCTTTACCAGAACCGCCGCGTGATTTGGAGAATCAAGAAAACCAAGATCCAAGGCCTAGGCAAGAAACTAGGCGGGAGTCGTGCGGTGTAGGGAGTCAGTTGCGGGACAACTTGACGTCGATGCCATTAGGACTTGAGACAGACCCACTGCTGCGCCGCAGGAAGTCCATGCCTACTGATGTGATGCCATTTAGTAAGTTATTATGTTGTGGTGTGTTGACACTCTGTCCTATATTTTTTTGAGATAGATTCTAATAAGTTTTTGAAATCGAAGATGAATGGAAGAAAAAGGCAAATTGCATTGACCTCAAAATATACGCAAACAAGTAATTTACATTTCGTCATTTGGATATTTCCAAATAGGGGTTTTAACTCAATTTTGTGTTACAGCTCCCAGAGAGAAGAAAATGCGGGAATTGCCGACCATCCTCCCGCAGTTCCTGCGTCGCACCCTGTCAGGCAAGGAATCGTGGACCAGACGCCGCGGTTCAGCACCGTCGCCAGTGGCACCCTCTGAGCTGCGCGGGCTCACCTCGCTCGGTTCGCTGCGACATAGCGTCAACGGAGGTCGTAGAAAGCCGGGTCCCATAGTGACATGTCAGCAATGGCTCGCTAAGACCACGTATGGTGTCCAGGAACGAACGCTCCAGCAATTCCCGCGCAGGAGCTCACTTCCTGTTGAGGTGATGACAGGTGCTTGATGGCTTAGCGGCTTTTTTATTTTACTTTTGCATGTCATTTCAACATTTCTTTGGCGCAGGGATAGGTTTGATTTTTGAAGTTATTTATGCCGTTTTTATACTTTCTTTGTTATTTTAAGAGTTGCAATTGCAAGCAACTTTAATGTTTGACACGCTTTTGATGTTATTAACAGTAGAGAGCACTTACGGTACGGAGTTAAAGAAGGGTACCAAAGCACTAAAAAAAGGGTACCAAAGCAACCAACCCAGCTAGGTTAAAAGTCTGTAAGGTATTATCCGTCTTATAGAAGTTTATTAAGCCAGCGAAAGCAGCCCCAGAAAAACGGCGCCAATTTAAAAAAATCTGAAACTGTCCTCACTGACTATACACTGCATAACCGGAGTTGATACGCTAAAGCGGACAGCGGAAGTCTTAATACTATTATAATATAATAGTACTTAGTAAATACAATTAATTAAAATGATAGGAAGAATACAACAATTATCTACGAGTACATACATGTCCACCCTTTCAGTTAGATTTTTCTCATCGATATACAATTTTTACACACAATTAACAAATGTGACTACGTATGTTAATAAAATAAATTTAAAAACAATTGTAATTTTTCCAGGTATTTCGTCACACTGATTCTGAGAACAATACATAGGGTTTGCTTGAGCCCAGAGGGGCTCACCAAGATGAAGATGTAAAACTAGATCCAGATGACTTTTGGTTCGTAAATCCAGGTTTAAAACCTGATGATGACCTCGACTACGACGCTGATAGTGAAGCCGATATGGAAGACGAAGCTACAGGCTACGATGACTCTGTGACAAGTCACTATCACGAGGATCTAGTTCTCGAACAAATTGACGAATGTGATCAAGACGATCCAGATGAAGATTGTGATCCAGTCTTAGACCTACCAAAACCGATTCGCAGGAATCGTGCATCTTCAATTTAAAGTTTCTCTTGAAATGCCCCTCCCCTATGTAGTTAACTTTAGATAACCCGTACTCCCCCCGAACCTCGTGTAAATAATAATTGAAGCCGCACGAATCTACCAGATGGCGCTATTGACAATTATCGGGTGTGAATTAAATATTGCATAATAAGTGTCTTGTTTGAAAACAGATTTGTGTATAGAATCTGAAATCTTGTTGTTTGTCTGGAAACGTGTTTAGTGTCTGAAAACGAATTAAGAGTTTGGAAACTTTTTGTGTCGGAAAATTTTAAAATGATAATGTGAGAAAACTTACCAGTGTGTGATTGTTGGTAACCGAGTGGACGAACAAGTGGAAATAACATTTGCCTTTTAGGCTGATAAAATGTCGTAATAATTTATTACCAGGGTACGATATAAGAGTTCACTTTCACATTCCGCTTTTTCCTGTTTTCTCGGACATTTATCATTGATGCGGTTAAAAGCGAAATGGAAAATGGAGTAGTAACCCTCTCAGCCCATTATCAGATGATATATATTATAATATGTCTCCTAGCTCAAATGTGTTTGTATAGTATAGACATGCCGGATATAGGCTTACTTCTCCGGAATTACGGAGATTTGTAGTATCATAGATTGATCGATGAAATTAGGGATAGGTATGTAAATAATCAGAGAATAAATCGCAAATTAATATTGGACAACAATACCGTTCGTAAACAGGTAACATTCGATCGCGATTGTCAATGTGGATTGAGGCCAATTGGAGTAAGGTAAGAACTGATTGATGTAGTTGATGGTAGCGATTGATTGTTAACTTTCAATGTTGTTTATAAAAAAAAAAACTGTCAGTAGCACTTTTGAAGAAGTCGTGTACTCGAAGGACACGGTTTCTTCGAAATCCAGTATGCTCTTTATCGTGCAGAACTTGAACTCTCTCTCTCTGTGCAGTGACCAACATAATTGTTCACTATAATTGTTTCTCGTGTGCTTCGCGGACAGTGAACATGTTAAGTTCCCACAAAAAAAATGATTATTAATTTGCGAAACCTCAGTACAAATGATTTTTTCACACGAAGTCTTTTTATTTTTTTATTAGAATAAAATGAAGTTGCTTTAAAATCGAAAATAATTTTGCCATATCGTCTCATAGGTTAGCCAGTCACAAATTACGATAAGTTTTAACAGAATTTCGCTTAATTTATTAAAAGTACATTATGTTTATACCAAAAAATATGCTTATTATCCAATTTGAAAAAATCCACTGGTTGGATAAATATTTACGTAGGTATGAAGGAAATATAATCTCGTATACCTAAGTAGTTAATTTCAAAAGTTAAATAGTCATAGATTTTAAGTACCTACTTATTAGTTTTTAAGATGGAAAATGAAAAATGGTAGTCGCTCTTTTTGAGCGTGATACGCGAGAATGCTTTTGTTGTAAGATGTTTAGAAATTTCAGTATTAGAAGGAAACTGCGCAGAGATCGGTTCTGTTGATCGCCGTCACACAAGGTAGCGTTTGCAAAATACATTTATGTAATTTGTACATAATTATACAGGATATTATTTATGTAGTGCGCATAATTTGTAGAGTGATTCAGTCTGTTCCTAAATGCAACCGCATTATTGGGGATACACTTTAAAACAAAACGAAAATTCGACTTAGTATGGGGGACACACATAATTTACTAGCGCAAGCCATACAAAATCAACTTTTGATTTTGTTTTGAAGTTAATTTTGATACTGCGGTTGCATTTGGGAACGGACACTGAATCACTGCAAATTTTGCGCACTACATAAAAAAATATCCTATATTGTAAAATAGTTTGAAGAAGTCTCATTTACGTGGAGAATGCGACTTATTACGACCCCTATATGCAAAGACGGTTTGATTTGACAGTAATTCCGTAATTACTGACATGGTTGACGAATTACGATGAATAATACAGCTGAGACAACGTCGATGGCATATCCAGTTGTCCTTGCTTGCATATCAATGTTTTGTCTATAAGCTCGCTTGCAGCTTCCTGTACCTGCGACACAGAATATGACCACTAAATACGACAATTATGTTATACCTTATGTGCGGTAAACCACCTGCACGATCTATTGTAATATATTTCCAAAAAGTAGGACTTACATCGATGTTTCATTCAATTTTAAATGTTAGAATAAATTATTGATATTTAATATTGAGTGTTCTATGGTTATACAGGATGTCCGGTAATTAATGGATAAACCTAAAATGCCATAAAGCAAAGATAAAAGAAATTAAAAAATACAATATAAATATCCCAAGTATAGCAAGTATAGCTTGACCAAGAAAATTTTTCATACTAAAGTTGAACGAACGTCCGGGACGACAGAAACGAATTTTAGAATTCTTTATATGAAATCCTATGAAACTTCTCTCACCAAGCCACTTCGAATAGAGCGAATCGCCTAAAAAATTCGCAAGGTACCCAAATGCCAGACGAATTCTGACGACGTTATCAGATTCGGCGCGGACAAAGCCGGTGCGAATGCATTCTGACAATTACTTATGTGCCATGGAGCGATCTTTCTTTCGGCGCTGCGCGGTTTATTCGTTCGGTTCGGTCGATTCATTCGGCGCGGATATTTGTGCGAGGCCTTAAGAAACTTCGTTGACTTCGGCACGGACAAATGTGCGTTCACCTCAATATTCGTTCCGAAAAAATCTGCAATACGGTTAGGTTTCTTATTTTTCTAGTCACGTTTTACCTATATTTCTTTTTATCTTTACGTTTTTGTACACCACTACCAAAAATAAATTAATTCCATCGGTTATTTGTTCTTGTAATATTCTTCGTCAACTGTACCAATAGATAGGTAGATACTTAGTAATTAGTATGATTACTATAGCACATTTTTTTTAACTCCCATGTGATCTGCTATTAGCCTTTTCAAGCTTATCCAATAATTACCGAACAACCTGTATAAATGAAATAATATTTCATGCGATCAACAGAAACGGTCGTGGAGTGGACAATTCATGATTTTTTTACAAGAAGTATTCGAAAATATTTTTTGTTAGTGAAATATTGATTTGTATATTTTGTTTCTTCTTTGTTTTCAGAGATATTATTAATATAAATCGTTTTAGGTTAAATTCGGCAGTGAATTTATAATTTCATTAGAAATATTATTTGAAATATTTTAATTTTAGGTGTATTTTCCCAAAGATCTTTCATAATTGTCCACGTTTAGCATTGGCACGGTCACCTGTGCCATTTCTGTCACAAATCGGGCCTGTTACGATTATTGGCACGACTCAAGTTTACTTCGTTAAAGTTCGGATTGTCGAAGATATTCGAAACCAATCATTACTGTACAGTTACACATTGTTAAAAATCCCATTTCGACAAAGATGTGTTGAATGAATTTGTTCCAAAATAAGAATATCTACAAACAATATTTACAGAACTGTTGGTCAACCTATCAACATATTATTATGACGCCATTTTTCTGCAAGCTCAATTGCTATCTAGAGCGCGGAGTATGGTGCCATATAGTGACAGGCCCTTAGTGCTTGTGGTAACACTAGAGGTCACATTGCTAAAAGCAAGGTTTTCTGTTATTTATAACATACCTAGACATCGACAGAAGCGGCGGCTTAGCGAAGAAGCCCATAGGTTATGATGATATTCGACCTAAAAGTGGCATGTCCATCAACACATGAGACAAGGTGTCTGCATGTCATTGTTAGAGTGAACAACACCTAGAAACCTGTTACCTACAGATTCAGGGTATTTCTGTGAAAACTTACCCGTCGCTTAAAGTAAGAATGGCTGGTCGGCGCTGGTTCGCTGACCGATTGTAAATACTCCCAAGATTGTAATGTACAGTCCTAAGGATAATGGTAGGAAAGTATTTTAGTGGTATGTTAGCGGGGTTAGGAACGAGTTCGAGATGCCATTGCATAGTGGAATCGGATATTGAATTAAAATCGGACTTTGTCAGATTTTCAGTGATTTTGAACGTAACTATGAGCTACGCTCAAAATAGAAAGAATATTTTTGTATGCTTTTTCTAAAGTTATCATTAATTGGTAATTTTGGAATTATAACTCTTAATTTATTATTATTAGTGAGGTGCAATGACTTGTTGGTTTTCCATTCAATGGAGGTATCGTGAAGGTTTCACAGATTAGGGTAATTTCTTTTCATATTGAACGACCTCTGGTGTCCAGAAGCGTAATGTAGTGGAAGCTGGTGTCAATGTAAATAAACTGTGTGTTTCGGTAAATTTTGAGATGTTAATTTATTTTGTGATCATGTCCCAAGTAGGTTTCTTGGCGAATTATTATAGTTTAATAGAAATATTGTATGGGATTCGCCAGAATTTTCTCTCTTGGGTAATATTATTAATTTTGTTATAACACGACATGTGACTAAAATCACCAACAATTGAAATCAAAATACTGATGATCAATGATGAAGCGATGTTGTTGAAGCCTGGCGTCTGCATACAATATTCACATCACTACAATGTTTCGTCACTTCGACGTAATTGTTGGTAGTTAAGGATGTTAGCGTTAATAATTGAGTCGATCTTATTTTGTTCAATTGTTTACTGCCACACCCGCTGTCACGTCTGGGGCGGTATTGTTATAATCTTGCATAATATAATAGTACATAAATAAGTACAACAATGTAGGAAACAGCTATCTGCACAATACTGCAACTGAAGTTGTATAATTAAGTATATTTGTTAAGGAATTCAATGTCTAGTCACATGACAAACTATTGTGTGGTTACTGGCTACAAATCTAGCGGAATTTCCGCGCGAGGAACTTCAGGAACTGAATTCCGTCTCAGCCACCACTCTACAAACCTGTGGGCCGAGCACGAATGTTTTGACGTATAGTAACGTTAACGTAACCAAATTTAGAACCACAAATACACATTTAATCCATTATTTTTTTTTTGGAAATACGTGCAATATTTTTACATTTTCATGAAACAAGTGCGTTTGTTGCATATTTAACAAAAATGCGATAGATTCATCGTATTTTAAAATCAAAATTTGCTTACATTTACGTTACGATACGTCAAAACATTCGTGCTCTGCCCACTGAGCGGATCACACCAAAAGAACATTGCTAGTTTGGAACTCCAAAAGAAAAACAATACTCGCCATGTACAACTTGATGAAAACAATATGTTGCAATCAATTTTAAAACATGGACACTGCTGAATATATTTTTACTCATTAAAATAGTAACTATTTTGAGGTTGTGTTTTGCTTTCAAAACTTGTGTGAACTACAACGACTAAGTTGTCGGTTGATGCATTTTAGATGAATAGGATGTATTGTATGTATGCGCGCGCCGACCCATATAATTATGGCGCTTTCGGAAAATTTACGTCATCTACTTGGACGGCGCAAAATTCCGTCGCGTTTTTCAGCGTAGATTTGTCCCTAGCCTGTGACTTTATGCACTTTTTACACAAGTTACATAGCTCCACGATATAGAATTAATATTTAATAAAAAATGATGCCCTGGACGTGTCAACAGCGGGATATGTTTCTGATCTTGTTTCTCAATGTATCCTTAGTACCTAACCTTAAGTAAATAGTTTGGAGAATACCTATATGTGCTCAATAATAACTTCACTAGTAAGTATTATTCATTCGAACTTAAATGCACAACATTTTTTATTCCATACTATAGTGAGACTGCTCTATATCGATATCTATTATCTATGTAAAGTATTGCCCCAAAAGTCAACTGCTTTTATAGAAAAGAAGTCGGACATTTTAATTATAACTAGTCTTTGCATAGTATGGAACTTTAAAAATCGGGCTCAATATTTTATTATGTTTTCTCTCTATACATATTATTAGAAGAATTTAATGTATATGGTGTATTACGTAGATTCAGTGTTTATGATACAGTTTTAATCCATTGATATTTAAGACAGTTAAAAGAAAAATTGTTTGCACTTCTATGACTAATCGATGATCAAAATATCTTGCCCGATTAGACTTAGAGTCATGGGCCTATCTGAGAGCAGACTTAAAGCCATTGGCCTATCTGAGAGCTACAAAATTTGACCATTACACTTGTAGCAAATTGAATTTTGATGTATAGTATTTATATGTGGTAGATATTTTAATTATATCGTCTTTGACGCCGCAATGGCTATGAATAATTGTCTCAAGTTATTAGTTATTAATGTTTTTAAATTAACTGGTTATAGTACAATAGATAAATGTCCCTTCGTAAATAGTCACATGTTGTTTCCAGTACATGGATGTGTAATAAGTAAATTATTGAATTTTCCCGTAAGGTCCCGGTTTCAATACGGTGGGGAGCGAGATGAGGCCTCGACGATGAAGTTACCGCTCGAGATGGCGCACTTACTGTTTGACTCTGTATTTGAAGCCGGGACTTCTGCACTTCGTATACAGTTTAACTGCAGTTCGATGTTATAGTGTAGATATTAGTTTGATTCAGATTATATCAAAGGAAAATTTACGATAGATAATGAAACTGTGTATTCTGTGGTTCAACTGTAAACGACAAAATTTATGTAATTTTAAAGTAGGGTGTCCATTAAGCGATAATTTTTTATAAATGTTTGTAGTCTTGACAAAAATATTTAAACCATTTAGGGATCAGGCCAACTGGCTGAAATTGCTGAAACAATTTATTTAGACAGTTGACCTGGTCACATATTGAATTAAACGCAATTCATAAACAGAAAATATTGTTTATAAAATATATAATAAAAAAGCAACAAAAATAATAATAGATAATTAATCTTTAATGTATCTGAAATATTGTTAGTTGAATTTATCGGTCTCGTCGATTGTGATGTTTCTTCTATCTTTGCAGTAATTAATATTCATAGATGCATAATCTTAGGTATTTCAGAAAATGTCAGTAGCCGTATTATTGTCAGTAGAGGAATACTTTCAATGTTAATCGCGCGTACTGGAAACCCTGCTTTATGTGTTCTTATACTCAGTCCACTGATCTTTGAGAGGCAATCTATGTTGCTATCTATTCCGTTTCAATTAAGAAAACACAAGGATGGCGGCCATTTTGCAAACGTTCGATCAGTTAATGATTTTTTCATTATGAAACGTGAATATCTAATTCTTTAGAAGTTATACTTAAGTTCATAATTTGTACACACAAACCTGCAAAAATATAAATAAAGTACTACCTATTTCAGCCGCCATAACTAGGTATATTATAAGGGTAGTTGTGTTCCGGACGAAGGATGAAATGACTTGAACAAAGGCATTCCAACTTAAGCCTAAGATCAATACCGCATCCATAATCACTAGATTGCTGATGTTTCTGCATCTGGAGGCCTGGAACTCGTTTGATTCCTACATCACAAAATATAAATAATTATAAAACCAACAACTTCATTTTATTGCTAACCAATCAACAGTAAAATGGCCCCTTTCCAAATGATTTCTAATTTGAAACGCATAGTACCTACCTACCTACTTATGAGATAATTTCAAATGTATGTCAAAATTAAACACTAATCTAATACTAACACGAAAAATAGGAATTTGTCGAATATTTTTCTTAATTCATGAAAATGAAATGGTAAGATGTCGATGTAACAACTCGCATGCGAAGGTTACCTATTTGCAATGGATGTCGTACTTAAAATTTATTTTTAAAATAAATGTTTTTATTTATTTATTTTGTTTTATTTTTCCTTTTGATAAGCAGGTATTTTATTTCTTGTGTTATAGAAATTTTTAAGTTATTTTTTTATCTTAATTTATACAAAAATGAGCTTCGAAGTTGACCACCACGGAATGCAGGAGTATTGAACCTTTTTCGAATTTACACCTTTTTAGTAATGTTATATCTATTTGTAAGGGAGGAAGAATCCCGCAATGACTTGAATGTTTAATTACATTATGAAGACTGGAATTTAGTTTGATAATGATATTCAAGTAGCATGGTTATTGTAAGTAATAATGGAAATAACAACCTGTATGTTATCGAACACGTGTGTGTAGTACTTCTAGTTCTAAAGGTACTGTCATACCTAACTTCTATGGACCTATCTACTGTCTCTGTGACTATTGTCGACAATCGATGTTACTCCGTGTCTACCCCTTTTGATCGTGAAATAAAGTTGATGTGACGGGAACCGATGTTTTATTTGTGCACCTGACCTTACTATTACGATTCATAATGAGAACTTAACTTCCTATACACAATACAAGGAGAGAAGTAAGTGCTCGAACTCACGAGCGACGCGTTGCCGATAACAAAGGTTGCCTACGACGTCGACGAGCCGCCGACTGCCGACGACACGATTCCGCCTGCGTCCACTTGCTGCTATGGCCCGATGACACAAACCCAAAAGATTCTGCTAAACGATGCCTATAGCTATTCAGGATATTTTTTTAATTGTGCGCAAAATTTGCAGAGTGATTCAGTGTCCGTTTCCAAACACAACCACAATACTAAAATTCACTCCAAAACAAAATAAAAATTGATTTTGTAGTAAATTATACTGTCGAATTTTCCGTTTTGTTTTAAAGTGTATGCCAATACTGCGGTTGCATTTAGACACTGAATCACTACAAATTATTTGCACTATCTACATAAAAAATATCCTGTTTACTAAAACCTGCCGTAGATACAGTAGGTCCGACAGGAAGTCACGACCAATAGCTGCGTAAAGTTTAAACTCTCAACACTCCAAAAATAACAAAATCAATGCGGGTAGATTTTAATATCGTCAAATCATGTGTACCACTACCCACATAATAATACTTTATTTTAAATTACTCTGAACAACTTATCTAAAAATAAAAACGTACCTACGGAATCGTAAAATGGAATCTGGTATTCTATATGCAGGACAAAAAGGCCATCAATCAATCAGGAATCATTCACCAGTACCGCTCTAACGATGATGGATCTTCTCCGTTGAGAGTAAGCGAATGTCCAAAAGCAATTTTTTTTCATTTTCCGTACATTGTATTAACGATGCCTTGGTATTAACGATTGTAGATTGCAACTTGTATTAAATTAACAGCAGTGCTGATTATGGCTATAACAAAATAATCTACCAATGTTCGTTTATAATTATCCCCCGACAAAAATGAGGGGTGTTATAAATTTGTAGTGTGTATCTGGGTGTCTGTCTGGCATCGGAGCTCCAAAACGGATGAACCGATTTCAATGCAGTTTTATGGAAAGCTTGTTTAATCGGGAATCATATTAGCTAGGTTTCATGAAAATCTGTTCGGTCGTTCAAAAGTTACAGCTCTTTCTAGTTGGAGTCGGGGGTTTTTGACGGTTAGGTTAAAGCTCTGTAAAGACCGTTGTCAACAAACTGATATGCAAATAAATCACTCATCAATAGATGTTGTAAAACAAAACAGCTGCCAAGATGCAATAATGTTGGCAGACCAGCAGCCAAATGAATGACCTACAAAACGTTTGTTTACAATAACGCACGTTTTTCCTTAAAGGTTCCATTGGCGTTGCTAAGGGGTTGGTTTTACTAGGGGAACAGCTGGCCAGGCGTTCAGTTACCGCAAGGTTTCTAAGTAATATTAGCTTTATCGGAAACGACTGTGACGATAATTCTCCGAGAAATGGTATTCAATATTTTTAAGAATTTAAATTTTAAACAGTATATTTCTCCAGTACTGTTAATATTTCTAGGC
Source organism: Allophyes oxyacanthae (assembly GCA_932294325.1). Classification (NCBI taxonomy): domain Eukaryota; kingdom Metazoa; phylum Arthropoda; class Insecta; order Lepidoptera; family Noctuidae; genus Allophyes; species Allophyes oxyacanthae. The sequence goes on from OW028609.1 coordinate 2,062,659, forward strand.
TGGGCAATGAATTTTATGGGGTAAGCAGTCCCCCCCCCTTTAACTACGCCCATGAGTACAGGGCTAGAAAGACTGCCATTTCAATTGTGTCAGAATGGTTGCGTGGTTTTTACAATGTCGTTCAACCGATTTTCACTTCTAAAACGTAGGCTTAATTATTTTTTAAAAAATTACTTATTAACGGGCAAATAACTGACCTTTACTTCTATTACCTACACAATAGGAGTCAAGATAGATTGAACGATATTGTAAAAACCAACAATTATGAGAGAATTCTAACAAAAGAAATAGCAGACTTCACAGACACATGACATCAGGCCGACAGCGACGGGTTACGCAGAAGTTAAATCTCCTTTTTCTGACTTGATGGCTTCTCGCGAACGGGTTTGACCGCCCAGACGTAATCTTCTTTACACAGTATAAAATAAAATAGCTTTCCGCGTCTGTCTGTACATTCGCCAACTCCTCCTAAACCACGCATCGGAGTTTGATGCGGTTTTCACCATCATTTTGAGTATTTCTTTCGGAAGGTCTATTTGTAAATATATAATCTAAGGATAGTAGAGAAATTTCATCCGTGCGAAGCCGGGGACGGGTTGCTAGTTAGGTATAATTCAAACAAACAGAAAAATCTAACTAACATGATTTTAATTTATTTCTGTAACTTAAAACAATGTACACTACTTATATACAGTTAGACGGGCTTCGCTGATGGAGCCCCGATGGGCTTGTCGTCAGGTGGCGCCGCGTTTTCCATGTTCTTCAGGCTAGCCTCAAACTCTACGGGGTCAATGAACTTCTTGCGCGGAAACGGCGGTGGTCCTAGAATGCGTTCGACGTCTTTGTAGTTAAGCGTTTCTTTTTTCAGAAGTTCTTCGGCCAACTATAATGAAAATTATCAATAATATAGTTTAAGTTGTGCCGTAAGACAAGCAGAGATGTAAAAGATACCTCATAAAAAGTATATGGAATACAAGTTACAAGATACTTTTATGTAAAGTATTTGGAGATATCAGAGGCCCAATTCTCGTAATTAAAAATGTTCAAAATATAGTTCGGATCTCATTCCGATCTACTACCAATGTCATAAATTTCACAAATGGTATTCTCCTACCCTAACAAACAAAATAAAATAACGAATAATAACGACTAATAACGAATAAAAAGCAAATCGGTATTCTGCTAACATTTTGAACTGACACAGATAATAAAATTGACACTCTTGTCTATATTCAAACGTCAAAAATGAGATTGAAATGAGTTTGTAAGAAGATTGAATCCAAATCATACTGAAATCGGACTGAACTTTAAGAGGAGTAGAATACATGACTTTTTGTCAATTCATAATATAATCTCAGTTCGGTCAACTTTCAGTCATATTATAAATTAATTACGAGAATTGGGCTTCTGATACAAGATACTTTTGGAAATGGTATTTGACATACTAGATATAAAATACGTGTCATAATAAAAAATAATAAAAAAAATATTTTTGTTAGAATACATATTTTTACATACATTTCATAATTTAAGTTTAACAATTTGACGCACACGGAAATAAATATGGCGTGGCGCAAGCGGCGCAGCGACAACGGCAGACAAAAGTAAATAGATCATAAACCATACAATCCTTTGATAGGTCGATAAATAAAAAAAGGGTTCGTTTGGTTTTGTCTATAATTATAATGAGATACCGTAATTTAAAAAATGCATGGGTAATGGGTAAATGTATCTTAGCAAACTTAGTATTTACAAAATACTAAAAGAACGCATCTAAATAAAAGATAAAAAATGCCGTGCCGTCTATTTCTATTTTGCTCACTGACTGAAGTTGACATCGATGGCGCAGCGACGATGCTTTCTGATTGGTTGATCAATTTCCCGCGTATTTAATGGTGTCAACTGAGCAGGTACAGTGAGACCGTGAGACATATAAGTTGCGTCGTGGAACATGGAACCGAACGTCAAACCATTACTAACCTCTTTGAGTTTGTCCTGATTATCTCTAAGCAGCTGTTCGGTCTTATAATAAGCGCTGGCGATCAGTTTCCTTGCTTCTAGGTCCATGAGGTTCTTCAGCATCCGGCTGTAGGGGCTTTTGCCACGCTGCTTCATATCTGGGAATGACAGCAGACCCACTGCCGCGCACATGCCGTACACGCGGATCTGAGGGACGAATTTATATTTATATATATTTTTTTAATTTCATTTGAGATTCAGCTAAAAGCCGCTAAACTAAAGTGGGATTGGGCTGGCACGTTTGCCGTATGTCGCCTGAACTGTGGGCCAAAATAACCACGCAGTGGAGCCCTGACACAGCAAAGCGGCGACGCGGCAGACCGCGAAAGAGATGGCGGGACGAACTAGACACATTCAACAAGGACTGGTCATCATTAGCACAGGATAGAACAGCATGGAAATCAAGGGGAAAGCTTTTGCCCAGCAGTGGGATGATACAGGCTAACAGTAACAGTTGAGATTCAGATAAAAATAGAGAGCATGAGTGGTCATCCAACAATTAAAAATCCTCGCAATGGCTTAGAAAATAATTATAACATTTCTCGCAATAGTTGTATAATAATAAACAATATATAAATATTATAAAAATTAGCCTATTTCATAATTTAGCTTAGCAAATAGAATCATTGCCACATTACGAATTTCTTTAAAACTAAAATTTAGTATGGAATAACTGAAAATATTTATCCAAGCGACATAACTTCAGATTTAAAAAATTTCTGGTAAGTAGAAAGAACCAATTAGATTCTTGTACTAATCCCCTTAACCCGACAGTACTCCAATACAAAATTACCTGCTGTCTATCTGAAATTAATAGATATTTCAGTTTGCACGTACTTGTAGTCTTTTGAGTAGAACGGTAAAAAAATAGCTGTATTACTAAAACTGAATTGAGACCTCACGATTAATTCAAACTTCAAATCAAATACAAAGAACTCTCTTACAGTGAAAGTACGCGAGCTCCGAGGAATCGGGGGCTGAGGAAGTGGGCTCTGAGCGCTGCGCCCGACCCTAGCTCTTACACCCTCTCCCTGTACTAGTGGTACCTCGAGACACTGGTACTGGGAAAGTGCGAGAACCTACCCTGCGGTCCGAATTGCGCTAATAGTGATAATATCGCGAATCCGACCAAAGTCACAAGTATTATTATTACTCAACAGCCCTTATATTCTGTGACTACTAAATTTGGTCGGATTCGCGATATTATCACTTCTATCGCAATTCGGACCGCAGGGCTGGAGTCTCGGCATTTCATTAGTGACTGTATTTGGTTTACATGAAATAAAGATCTATTATATTCTACGGAACTGCGCAGAATAATAAAACTAACATTGCTGTAAACCTAAATTGACAGACAGTTTTTTTTTTTTTAATCTTGCGTCATAATAATATCATGTTAAACTTTCGCTTGTACTGCTACTATTGTTATCCTACTTTGATACCTGTGCGTAAGCGATCTTGGTGACTTTCTCCAGGTCGTTCTGCGCGCCGCTGGTGATCGAGTTGAAGATGATGGCTTCCGCCGCACGCCCGCCCAGCGCCATGCACATGCGGTCGAATAGCTGACAAACAGATCCGGGTTAAGATAAACATTATTCTGATAAGAATACAGAATATTCACTTACATGAGAAAACTTATTAACTAAAACATAATTTAATTTTGTTGGGCGTGATACAAAAATTAAAACATCTAAACCAATACGATGGGAGGTAGACATTAACATTACATAATATATTGTAAATTATAGTTGAAACAACTGCCGACCAAGGAACACAATATAGAACTTCCATGTATTATTAATTTATCGTAAATATTGAAGGCTTAAACACAATAAAAAGAAAATATGCTATAAATATATAAATAATGAAAATCCCACAAATGAATAAATGATTTTTAAATTATCGCGCCAAAACACAGAGTCACGTGACATGACGTCATTGCATCGCTCGTTCGTAGCGTGTGAATATAGTTACCATGGAAACACGAAGGAGTGATGTCATAACTCGAAGATGATGTTTGAAGTAATGTTCCGTTTTACGTAATTTATAATCTATGTATTAATACGTGAATAGAAAATTTGGTGACCCTTTTTAAGCATATTTACGCGCACAGAGGATTGTGAGATTTGGCATAGTTTATATGGACTCCAAGGAGTGCAAAAACCTAAAATATATTTATAATATGACGTTCAAATTGCAACCACTAGGCGAACTCTAGTACAGATAATTTATCAAAAAATATATTTTTTTGAATAATAAATCTTTCATTGAAGCACTTTTCACAACTTGTATTATTGATTTTTGAACATAATTTCTCATTATAATTTAGATGCTAGTTTTTAGCCTAACCTCCTCTTTGTTGTACAGCTTCTGATCCGACGTGGAGTACTGCGCGAAGCCCAGAGCCATGTTGGTACGCGGCACGATGGTGACTTTCAGTAGGGCCTCAGTGTGCTCCAACAACCAGCCGGTGAGCGCGTGCCCAGCCTCATGGTACGCCACGACTTTCTTCTCCGTCGGTGACATCGCATGGCTGCGTTTTTCGGTGCCACCTAAAATAGAGACTTTCGTTATAATCCAGCCCATTAATATGGAAATAAAATAAAATATTTTGGTTTATATTTGAACTTTGTTCAGTCGTACATAAGATGATAGATTGGACTCGAAATGTTAAATTCATTTGGATAATAAAGGCCGTCACACACGTAGCTATAATATATATTAATATACTGAGCTATATATTACATTATAGCGAGCCCCCATACGTGGTAGCTATACTATAACATGTTTTGATGACGTAATAGAAAAATATATTATAGCTGCATCTGAGGTCGCTCGAAGATTACTATGGAAAATATATCGTAATATGTCTTGCTATAATATATATTATAGCTATGTGTGTGACGGGCTTAATATCTGAAGCATCGTTACAATGTTATGCCATTTGAATAGTTAATAACCTAACCGTCAAAAACCCCCGACTTCAACTAGAAAAAGAGCTGTAACTTTTGAACGGCTGAACAGATTTTCATGAGACATAGCTAAGGTGATACCCGATTAAACTAGCTTTCAATTTAAAAACTGCATTGAAATACGGAACTACGATGCCACAGAGAGTTAAAAACCAGAAGTGTGTGGAAAAAGGCAATTTTCCCGCAGTGGGAGAACATGAAATAAATAAATACATAAATCCAGCCCATTACTGTCCCACTGCTGGGCAAGGGCTTCTTCTCGGACTACACACACCATCGAGCACTTTATGAGGCCCTCTCAGGTGTGCAGGTTTCCTTACGATGTTTTCCTTCACCGTAAACGCAAGTGATAATCAAATTGTGACTGAAATAATAATAGTGAAGAGAAAACGTACCCCTTTTTAAGCATATTGCGCACACAGAGAAATATGAGATTCGGCATAGTTAAAGTTTATATGGAGAAGGAGTGCAGAAAGTTAAAATTACGGTCGAATTTCGACCACTGGGCGACCACTAGTAATCAATGGCGTAGGGTGACAGTTTCAAAAGGGGAAGCCGTCCCAAAAATGCCATTAATGAAAAAAATTGAAAAATGTAATTAATTGCTGCAAGACAAACATTCATACCGTCTCTTGTAATCTATATGTAGTCATGTCTGGAAGAGCTCGACCTAACTGAATAACAAGCCTTTTTTTTGTCAGTTGGATGAGTAAATAATATAATATTACGTTTGTCTATGCACTAACCAATTCCTAAAGGGAAGCCGATGGGAATCGGGTTGTATGGACTCTTCGCCACTGCTAGTAATATTTAACTTGCCGATGCGTACGTACCTACAACCCTTTCGACGGCGTACTCCAAGTTGGTAGCTCGGACGATGTTCTGCTTGTGTCTGGCCGCGTGTAAAGCAGCTTCGTTGCACACGTTCGCGATGTCTGCGCCACTGAACCCAGGAGTTAAATACGCGAGCCTGTGAAGATTAATAGCATTTGATAATACTTTCGGCAGCTTCACATTTCAGCCCATTACTGTCCAAATGCTGGGAACCTCCTCCTTATAGTTAGTTAGTTGTTAGTTAGTTCTGTCCTGCTTATACTTATCGCAAAACTTTATGAGCTCTCGGAAGTTGAACGCGAGTAGCTGCGCAGTACGCTTATTATTATAGGTGCTAGAGGGAGAGGGGAGAGATTTCAGAGCTCAGTTCAGGGCTCATAAAGACTTGATTTGATTTGAGACATGGCAAGAGGTGGCTCGAAATAGAGAGGTTTGAACGGAAAAAGGGGAAGCGTTTACCCGGCAGTGGCATAAAAACTAGGGTGAATAAAATCCTATTAATGGAATATTCTTTCTCGCGCACGGCTTAGCTTCCTCGCACAGCTCTGGTGGAAGCACAGCCTTGTGAGCTGCTGTAAAGGCCATTTGTTCTAAAATAACCTTACCGTTTCACATAATAATCAGGCAGCTTTTCGAGAACAATATTTTTAAGATGCCTGTTGAATATTTCTTCTCGCTCCGATAACGTCGGCAAATCAATCAGGATATGGCGGTCGAAACGTCCGGGACGTAGCAGTGCCTGAAAGGAAAATATCAATCAATCTTGATCTTGGTAGTCTGTAAGAAATTGCTGATTGTGATAAGACCGCCCGGTGTACAATCTTAAAATGATTAATTGTAATTAATTAATTATTATGTTAATATTGCTTCTTTTTTTATCAGATGTAGAATAAAGAGTACTTATTCTTATTCTATAATGTACACAAAATATGGAATATACAAAAAATAAACAATTTAAAAACATATGCACAAAGGCGAGCTTAACTCAGAATGAGTTTTCTTCCAGCAAACCTTTGGGTGAAAGAGAAATGAACATAATATTATAGAGTGAGAAAGTCAAGCGTACAATACAATTATATTACAACTTAGGTATCAAAAATAATTATATAACTACTTATATAACTTATACTATATATCTTACCACAGTAGTATTTATATTCTAATCTTTTTCGCTTTTTCGTAAAACGGGACATTCGGGTCCCGCGTAACTAAAATGGTACATCGACTCTGTTAATAAGCTTCAATACCAATATGATCGAGAGAGACTAAAGTTTGAGCTACCTTGTAAAAATATTACCGATCATGAAGATAGGAGTCCCAACTTCCCCTGCAGTGACACACGGACGTAGATAAGTAAACAGATAGTAAGTACATAAATATAATATTGGTTCATAGTATAAAATTGATTAATAAATATAGATAATTATTAAAAATATTTGAAAGAAAGAAAAATACTTTATTAGCACAACAAAAAATAAATAAAACCAATAACAAAGAAAACATATAAAATAAAAGAGTTATTGTGCCAAAAGGCCGCAGCTCAGCATAATGTCAGGAGGCAGTGATACTGGCCACCTGACGCTGGTTTTCAGCTGCAACCCACGAATTGGAAGAATAAATAAGGTCTATGAATATTCTGATGAATTACTAAGAAATGTCACTGTTTCAAGCTGATATAATGCCGAATAGCCTCACCTTATCAAGCACATCAGCTCTGTTAGTAGACGCCAGCACCACCACGCCCTCTCGACTCTTCATTCCGTCCATTTCCACCAGCAACTGGTTCAGGGTCTGCTCGCCCTCGCCGCCCCCCGGCCCGAAGGAAGTGGGCCCCGAGGACCTGGCCCGCCCCACTGCGTCCATCTCGTCGATGTAGATGATGCAGGGGGCGCGGGAAACCGCTTCCTTGAATAAGTCCCTACAAATATATAGATGATATCGCTTTTATTTTCGGCGAATGTAGACACGGCTTCATATTATTATGATTATCTATATATTTATTTATAAACATGTTTAAATATTTTCTTGAAAACATAAAAAAATATATTTATTTTATTTATTTATGTACACACAAGGAAACAAATAAAAATGTTACCGATATATGAGCACAATGGAACTACTTATTTCTAATGAAATTTCTTCCAGTAGTCCCGCGATTGGAAATATGGATGATAGACACGTAGACACAGTGAGTAAAAATTACAAAAGTAACTTATTTAGACCACTTAAACTAATAATAACCTAACCGTCAAAAACTCCCGACTCAAGCTAGAATAAAATATTATAGTTTAAAAAAACTATAGAACACGCTTTAGTCATCCAAACTGAACGTGTATGCAAAATTTCAGCTCAATCGGAAACCGGGAAGTGGGTCAAATTTAACTTCCAAGATTTTCTTACATAGTTTGTTAGTTACAGGTGAAGCTAATAAAAGCGTGATAAAAAGAGCTGTAACTTTTGAATGGCTGAAAAGATTTTCATCAAACATAGCTAAGATTATATCCGATTAAACTAGCTATCAAATTTAAAAAAATACATTGAAATCGATCCACCCGTTTTGGAGCTACGATGCCACAGACAGATACATAGACACAGATACACACTACAAACTTGCATTTGGGAATGGACACTGAATCACTCTGCAAATTATGCGCACTACATAAAAACATAATATCCTGTATTTATATATTTTTTACCTGACTCTGGCGGCTCCAAGACCTCCAATCATCTCGATGAACTCTGATCCGTTCATGGAGAGGAAAGGGACGTTAGCTTCGGAAGCCACTGCCTTCGCCAGCAATGTCTTGCCACACCCCGGAGGACCCAACAACAGAGCGCCTTTTGGAACCTGAAGGACAACAAACTAGAATAGAGTCTGGCCAAGCTAACTCTGCAGAATTGTTATGGCAACACCACAAACAGTCACTATGAAAATCTTTGCAGTGTTGCCATTGTCTGCAGAGTTAGCTCACCAGGGGGTATTATTAAATTGAAGAGGTAGGGTACTAAGCCCCTTTGTCACTGCGACCTGCAAAGAACTATTGTGACCAGGGGGTATACCGCGTAACTAAAATGGTATTGAACATCGACTCTGGTAATAAACTTCAATACGATCGTGAGAGATTAAACTACGAGCTTGCAGCTTGTTGCCTCTTAGGCTGACATTCAGAGACGACAGGAACGAGTCTAAGCGTGAACTTACGCTTCCATCTGTCAAACTTACGAACAAATTTTGACAGATGGAAGCCTAAGTTCACGCTTAGACTCGTTTCTGTCGTCTCTGAATGTCAGCCTTAGTAGTTACCCTAGCTCCCAAGCTTTTATAGTGTTCTGGTCTCTTGAGGTAGTCCACAAACTCCATGACTTCGATCTTCGCCTCCTTCAGGCCGGCCACGTCTGCAAACTTCACTCCTTTGCCTTGACCTGTCATTGAATCCACCAGAGTGAACTTCGCGCGGCCCAGCTGACTCTGAAATATTGACAAATTAATGTGTTTTCTTTTATATTAAGAATCCCATCACAAAATTGGGTTTTGACAGTTTAGGTATAGTGAAGCACGGCGTCGCATCGCATTATGTAGCAATTTGGCAGTTTTAATTACGTTTAATATAAGTTTTATAATTTATTTATGTTTCTAAAAAATATGTAATTTTAATTTCTGAACTAACGTTTATTCTGGTATAAATTTTAAGTTATAATATTAATTTAGTAAGGAGAAATTAACAGTGAATTCTGACCGTTTTTAATAGTTTTATGGTTTTGATTGAGACTTTTTTTACAGATATTCCATACATATTAAATTCTGAGGCCGCTATGAACTAAATGACAATCAAAAGACTCTCAGGGGTACCACTATACGGGGAGAGTGCGGGGTAAGAGCGACGGTCGAGCGCAGCGCACAGTGCCCGCTTCCTCAGCCCCCGATTCCTCGGAGCTCGTGTGGACTGTAGCTTAGTTAGGCCTACCGCGCACTGCGGTAAAATACCGTGCTTTATTTTGTTTTCGCAAAATCTTTGATATATATAGCAGAGAGGAAACGCTTGCACTGCGAGAAAAAATTCGCGTACCAAAAGAATGTAGTATTTTATTGCTTGTGGCGACAAAAACGCACCGCAGGGCGCGGTAACTCTTAGAGTTAAGACTAAAAATTATAATAAAACGTACCGACTGGTTCCAGGATTGCAAGAAAAGAAAGTTATATGATTAATTTGACAAACTTCTAGATAAATATTAACTAAAATGTAAAAATATCATGTTCTGGGGTCTGTATAATGTACAGACATAAAACCTGGTTCTTTATAAATGCATAATACTTAAATAATTCGTCGTTTATGTCGTTTTATTGTACTTGCACGATTTTTCTAAGTTAGCTGATCAGAAGTGTAGTGTACTTTAATTCTGTAATAACCTAACCGTCAAAAACCCTCAACTCCAATTAGAAAAAGAGCTGTAACTACTGAACGGCCGAACAGATTTTCTTGAAACATAGCTAAGAACCCTCGATTAAGACACCTTTCAAACGAAAAAATCTTGATCAAAATCGGTTCATCCGTTCAGGAGATACGATGCCACAGACTGACACACAGATGTGTGTATCTGTGTGTACAAACTTATAACACCCCTCTTTTTCGTCAGGGGTTAAAAACAGTCAATACTCACAAACCCTCCGAGGTTGATGTTCATCCTCATGGACTTGGTGGAGTAGAGGAAGGACAAGATGACGGCTGCGATCAGCAGCGTCGTGATCACCTTGCCGGCTACGCTGCCGTTCCTGTCGTATAACACGCGCACACCTACATCGGGGTAAAACGAATCTTCTATTATTTTTCATGTATTCACTATTTTTTTTGATCAGGGGGCCTAATAGGCCACATTTGGCAATTCAGCTACGAATCTCGATGGTAACTGTCAAACAGATGATTGCTGAATATGAACCTTACGCGTATGATATTGTCATCAATTAAGTGGATATTTTGACATTTGTAATATGAATCATATTATGGTTCCTATAAAGCGGCCTTTTTGACCCCCAGAACACGGTCACGTTTATTTACCAAGTTAGAAGACTCAGTAGCACAGATTGAAATCTTCAGATTAAAATGCAGGGATCGAACCCGCGGCATGTAGCACAGAAAACCTGTCACTTAGCCACTGCGTCAACCGTGCCCTCCAGACTGATCAATCGGCAAGGCTTAACTGCGTTTGCCACGGTCATTTATTGGATGGTTGAGCATTATTTCAAGCCTGCCACATTAACGCTTGCGGAACTGTATTCATAGTTCGTTTAAACAGGATATTTTTTTATGTAGTGCATAATTTGTAGAGTGATTCAGTCTCTGTTACTAAATGCAACCGCAGTATTGGGATACACTTTAAAACAAAACGAAAATTCCACTTAGTGTGGGGGACACGCATAATTTACTAGCGCAAGCCATACAAAATCAAATTTTTATTTTGTTTTGGAGTAATTTTAGTAGTACGGTTGCATTTGGGAACGAGCACTGAAACACTTTGCAAATTTTGCGCACTACATAAAAGAATATCCTGTATACAGGGTGTAAGTGACATCGTAACGAAAACTGAAACCATGGATGCAGTACATGATTCTGGACCCCACGGAGAAAGAAATCCTCGTCGGTCTTTCCAAAAATTTTACGATTTTGTTTGCAGTTTGTATAACTAACTTAAAATATTGCGAACAAAATCGTAAAAATTTTGTAAAGACCGACGCAGGTTTCTTTCGCAATGGTTTCCAAAATCATTTACTGAATCCATGGTATCAGTTTTCATTACGATGTCACTTACACCCTGTATATTTCTGGAAGACCTACCTTCTTTGACACCCAAATTCTTTTCGATTGCTCTGAGTTTCTCCTCGAAACGATGGATGTCACCAACATTCATGTGGTACACGCGATGATTCGACTGAAAAATAGAAATAGAAATAGAAATTGTTTATATATTTTTAAATATGTATTTACAATGAAGGCCATATATGTATTATATATAATGATGGTGTAGAAATAAGAAAACTATTAATCTATATATTAATACGAGAAGAGAAAACTTTGTACCCCTTTTTAAGCATATTGCGCGCACCGAGGAGTGTGAGATTTGGTATAGTTAAAGTTTATATGGAGGAGTGAAGAAAGTTAAAATTACGGTCGAATTTCGACCACTGAGCGACCACTAGTTTGTATAGGTAAGCAAAATTCGACAATTCTTACCCGTTTCCCCTTTATGATGGCACCTTCGTGAAGTATGATAGTGACAACTTCCAGGTCAGGCCTCACGATAAGCTCCTCCACCTCACCTTTGGACAGCATGGAGTAAACAAATTCGTTCCATGATACATAGCGTATCATCTGAAAGAGGAACAAAAATAGTTGTTACAGATGTACTTTATTACCCGACTGCGCCAGGAGGGTTATATTTATCGAAAAAAACTGAAAAGAAAAAATCAAGTCCAGTCGACTTCTGATGCGGAACATAGCGACTTTAACAGTCGGGATTCGGGACCCATTAAAAATCGAGACCGGCTCAAATCTTTCCAATAATGGGTCCCGACTGTTAAAGTCGCTATGTTCCGCATTAGAATTTTACTAGTTGTTTTTTAAAACGCTTATATTAGCTTCACTTGTAACTATGTTACATGTTATGGAGTTTCTTGCCGGTTCTTCTCCATAGGATCTACTATTTGGAACCGTGCACCTAGAGTCTCGACATTTCATAAGTGCCTGTATCTGGTTTACATGAAATAAAGATCTATTCTATTCTATAACTAACTATGTAAAAAAATCTTGGAAGTTAAATTTGACCCACTTCCCGGTTTCCGATTGAGCTGAAATTTTGCATACATGTTAAGTTTGGATGACAAAAGCGTTTTCTTTAGTTATTTTTAAAACTATAATTATTTCTTTTCAGTTTTAATTTAAAGTTCATTTAGATAAAGCAATGTGTCTATTGGTAATTTTTTTCGTGATTTTAGTTTGGATCCCTTAGTAAAGTTGTTACTAATGATGAGTACAATAACCCCTTAAAGTGATCGGGACTAGAAAGGTATAGTACTCGCAAATCTTTATGAGCCCTGAACTGAGCTCTGAACTCTCTATCTCTCTCCCTCTAGCACCTATAATAAGCGTACTATTATAGATGCTAGAGGGAGACAGGGAGAGAATTCGAGGGCTCATAAAGATTTGCGCGTACTATAGGTCCTTAAATAATAATACTGTACCTCATTTTGAGTGTTGTCTCCCGGTACAATAAGTGAGCTCATAATGATGAGGATGCATGTTGTGAACATCCAAAAAGCTGCCTTCATCATTAGTGATGACATCTCTTCATTCTTTTTCTTTTTGTCCTTATCATCCTGAAAAAGAAAAGAAGTAGATATAACATTTTTAACCGACTTCAAAAAAGGAGGAGGTTCTCAATTCGACAGTATTTCTCATCATCATCTGCGTTTTAATGTTCCCACAGCTGCACAGTTGGGACCAGCCCTCCCCTCAGAGAGAGAAAAGTATGGCACAAGTCATTTGTTTATTTGATTATAGACAAGCAGCAACTTTGCTATAATAATATGTCTGTTTCACACAGTTGAAAGTTAACATTTTATTGTTCTTATTTTTTTTAACAAGATATTATTGTTCTTAAATAAATTTATACAGATATAGTATGACCACTGAACTCAGACGGTTGGTGTCCGAATTTGAGGTCATTTCACGGTGCAGGGGAAGTGTGACACACGCCTACTATTGGCTAAGCTAAGCTGTATGGTGCGTAACATGGGCCTGTGACTGACATCTCGCGTCACACCCCTCCTGCACCGCGCAACTTCTTCATAAACTCCGGCACCAACTGTCTCAGTTAAGCGGGCGCATTATAGCAGTAACAACTTCTTCTGAAAGTTTGTTCCAGTTTAGGACCACCCTATTTCTAAGGGTCTGCAGTGTTTTTTCAATGTTAGTTCCTCAAGGCTACGAATTTGTTATTCTAGAACTCATGTTCAGGGAACTATCATCAGGGGGGCTAAAAAGGCCACTTTAGATGAATCACAATATGATTCATATTAAGAATGTCAAAATATCTACTTAATTGACGACTCTTAATGTCATCCGCATAAGGTTCATATTCAGCAATCATCTGTTTGACAGTTACTATGCAGATCATTAGATGAATTGCGCAATGTGGCCTTTTTAGGCCCCCCGTTCTCTCACAATATTCTCCTTCACCATTAGAACAGAACAATTATGACTTGTAAGTCAGGACCATAAGCAATTGGCCACAACTGCACTAGCTCCACCGCAAATTGATTCATCGCAACATTACAGTTGTATTTAATAATACTAAATAAAACCTACCTTGTCTTTATTATCTCTGCCATCCTGTGGATTATTATTTGTTGTAGTAGTATGGAACCCCCGGAGATCGATATTGTTGTGGAAGATAGAACTAACACTTGGCAAGTTGGATCTCTTCAGTAGGGCACAAGCTGCTTTGTATTCGGCATTGAATTGACGGAGTTGCTGTGAATTTTAATACATTTACTTATAAACACATACACATTTTTAAATATGTGTAATAAAGTAAGTAAAAAAAAATAGTAGCCCACTGGTATTGGGATAAGTATTAATATGTTTTAATATAATGTAAGTAACTCTTCGTTTTCAATGTAATTTATTCATTATCTAAATGATCAGTGCTTAAAACTATTATTATTTTATTTTTACTTGTATTTTGTTTTATTTTATTTGCTTTTATCATTTTAACATCTTGTATGCTTAATTTGTGTACAAACGCTTGTTTGACAAATAAATTATCGAATGTTATATTTAATTTGTATGATTCAAGATTTATTTGAAAAGAGTACCCAAGGAGTTTCTTGTAAGTCTCTTCTCCATAGGACCAACCCACTTTGGAACCGTGCACCTAGAGTCTAGACGTTTTAAAAGTGCCTGTAATTTTGAATAGAGAATAATAATGCACTATGTTTTGCCTTAAAGACATACTAATATGATTGTGTGTACATAAGAACATCATGCCTCTCTTGAAACATTTGTAAAGGGGCCCCGAGACAGTCATTTAGAATAGCATAGAACATATCTTTATTTCATGTCATTATGAAATGTCGAGACTCTAGGTGCATGGTTCCAAACAGTAGATCCTATGGAGAAGAACAGGCATGAAACTCCATGGAAACTCTTTTAATATAACAGATTACAATCTTGATCAGTACAATGTTGTGGTAAGAGCTGCTAGAATAATGTAATTTAATGTGAATAAAAATAACAATAAACATTTACATGAAATAATTGAAGCGATTAGATTCTCTCCAATCATGTTCATTTTCATGTGTCCTCTAATGAGGACGTGTGTATTTCATCACAACATGAAATATTTCACAATATTTTAATTCAGTAGAACATAATAACAAAATGATATAGTATAGTAGTATAGCTTAAATAATAATTCATTTTGATATTCTAAGATGTGATTTCACTATAATCAAGATTCATACATTCTAATATAGTGTATGATTTTGTGTATGTTAGGTTACCCATTCGGTTCAAGAACATACATCACGTAGGTGGACAATGAAACAAATCTATATTTGCAAGGATTCTAATGAAGCCAATTTTCATGAGAAATACAAAACTTTGTTTGTGTTGTTAGGTAATATCTTGATTTTCACACATTGCAATAAATAAAAGTAATTGCAGTAAAACACGAAAATAATTACGTAGGGTATATTTTTACTTCTACTCACCGGGTTTTTAGATTTACTCGTCAAATTGTGTAATACAGAGAAAGATCTACACAAATTCACTAAATCATTCTGGCACTGTTTATTTATAATTCTCTCGACACCATTTCTAAGCAAAAAGTTAATTTTAGGCTGTATTTTTGATGCAGATAATGCTGGTAATCGTTTAATTGATAGCATTTTTAACTTTTGCGCATGTTCTAAATTGATTTTAGTAAAATTCGTAGTAGTTTACAAAATCATTTTTTCTATTTTCAGGGAAATAAGGTTAGTCCAAAACTGTCATTTTGACATAACAATCGGTAACTTCCGTCAGCCTGTCAGCCATCAGATTTTATTTTTTACCATTTTTTACTGGCATTGAAACATAGCCCTAACAGCACGTAGTCACTGATTTTATAATAAACCTTTTTGGCTTGTAATTTCCTATCAAACAATTAATTACCTACTATAATTATTGTGATTTATAGAGCTATTCATATTATTTCTTTATAGGTCTATATAGTGAGGCTGGCTGGTAAGGTTGAAACAACAGAGCATCAATTTAAGAAATGTATTTCAGCGTCAGCGCTAATTTCAAAAGGCTTTGAGTAGCTTTGAGTAGTTACTCTTACTCAAAGTCAAAAGATCATCTTTATAACGTACAATATGATTGGTTTACGATCTTTAATTTTAGGCACTTCGCGTGCAAGATCAGTATTATTGAGTAATGTGCAAACACATTTACGAATTCAAAAATATGGCGCTCATCATATGGAAGGACCTCCTCAACCCTTTGACAATTTGCCCTTCTCAATACCGAACCGGTAAGTCGAATTGTTTTGCCAAAACACGCATTTTTATTTTATTTAATTCGGAATATACCTAAGCTTACAACGTATATAAGTATCAGCTATGACACTCTTCTGACCGAAATGCGTGGGCGAAAGGGTGTGGATCAGGACGTGATCAGGACCATTAAACTGAACAACTTTCTCCATGGAACCAACACCGCAATCGCGACAAAAATAACAGCTGTCCCATACAAAACTTCAATACCTACTAAACCCAAACGTACGGGACAGCAGTTTTTTTTTGCGATCCCAATGTTTTTTCCTTACTGTCCCACAGAGAAAGTAGTTCAGTTTGATACTCTGATCCACACGGGTAAAATATAACCAAGCACTTCGTTGTATATCTAGGAATCTACTTACCTACCAATAAAGTGACTAGGTATAATTTATAGGTAGGTAGGTATTAATTTATTATTTTTCATACATAGAGCATAATAGTAATAGTCTATGATAGGCCTATTTATCTAAATTACTAAATCACTATAAACTCTGATATCACTAAGTATGGACGGAGCCTAAGGTCATTTTCAGATTTTCTTGATCTCGCTACTTCCAAGAGCCTTTGGTTCCTGGACAAACTTGTCTCGCCGGGCGCATTAACAAATCTAGGAGACTTTCTTCGAAAGATCTCGATGTCCTTCTTTTGTTTCAAAGAAACCGTTTTCAGTCCATAAAACGATAGTAGGTACCTATTATATCTATCTACCCGCAGATATCGCACCTCAGTAGTCATAAGTATCATAATCCTAAACTTAGAAAGAATCACGCGTTCTTCCAAAATACCATTTATATCCCATCATGTGTTACTCAAAGCATCATGTACTTATGACTTACTTACTGTATGTTACTTTTTATACCTATTTGCAGGTACGTCGCAACTGTGGTCTTCGCTTTCTTTTTTGGAGTTGGTTTGTGGGCTCCTTTCCTTATAGTGTGGTACTCCATGGCGAAAAAGACTCTGTAATTGAATAGATTTAATAAAATAAATTCAAATAATTTGTGTTTAATTTTATACGGAGTGTAGATATAGGTACCACTTCCGTATTTACCCAGACTGGTTATTTTGTCACCTCTCCTCTCAGTAACGTAGCCTTACCGAATGATCGTTTCTACGAAATGTTTTAAAAATGCTGTAAGGAATCGTTCTCCGGCTGAACGATTCGCCGAAAACTCCAGGTGATAGGTTGAACCAACCGTCGACGAAGAATATTTTTGGGCAATCGGTCAGCCACAAATTTTTTAAAGTAGGTAATTTATGTTGATAGAATATTCAAGACTGCGTCGTAATGACCGCGTGAACACATCTCCGTTAGCTTTGATGCAGTTGAATCGGCGTGAAAGACACTTATTACCTATAGGCGGCACAAGGGGTCGATGCTGCACATGATTCGCCTGTGTTGGTTGAGCAAACACCGTCCACGAGCAAACACCTAATGCACCGTGATGCAGGAACTGACAGAAGATAAGGTCTGGAATCTGGATTGTGCCCACGTTTACATCGACAGCTGTTAAAATAAAGCCGGTCATAACCGTTTGTTAGAAAGATTTAGCTGTGTGTAGTGATCTTTGAGTATTTAATCTAAGGTAGGTAGTGATAGTTAGGGCTGCAGCACAACTTTAATAGGTTGGTTGTTGTAGTTATCTGGAGGATCGAACTGCAATAGGGTCCCAGAAGTTACAATAGATGTAGGTATTGTTATTTTTTCTAGCATCTACGGTGATTATTTCGATTCCATTCTTCATTGCCGTATTTCGGGTGAAAGATCTCGGCGATAAGCGGAAGTTCAGGAATGTATGGTCGGCTCTGGATTTCGTCCCGGTAGATCTATTGCATGCAAAGAACGTCGCATGGTCGCAGCCTATTATTAGGCTAGGCAGACATCATCTGCCTGCCTAGCCTTTATACCAATTACGTTGGGGTCGGCTCACAGTCTAACTAGATGCGGCTGAATAACAGTATTTTATACGGAGCCACTGCCATCTGACCACCAATTACTGGGAGACACTGATACCCTAAGGTTAGACCGGTTGTCAGACTTTTTGAAACATCTGAAAGAATTTGATTCTTTTCATGGTGGACACAAGGGTTACTGATACAGGTCCTATAATAAGTACCATAATGAAGTCGCAACGATTAGGCACTTGAAACGTTACTCAATAATGAAGTCGCAACGATTAGGGACTTGAAACGTTACTCAAAATTTCGGTATTTTTACATTACGTAACGTTATAAGCCGTTTTAGCATACGCAAAATCCCGTATGCTAAAACAGGAGGGCTTATAACGTTATGTACCGTAAAAATAACGTTATATTGAGTAACGTTATTTTTCAAGTCCCTGTTTAGACCTTTACGTACCTATGAAAATGACGGTCCAATACACGCTACAAATCGATATTCGTAAACCTTGATCAAAAATAACCTTTCATATGATAGCAGGGGTTTCCTTTTCAGAGGAACGACCTACTTCGTAAGAGCGTTTTTTTTCTGGTGAAGTTATCACAGCAGTGCATAACTTCACCAAAATAGAAACGCTCTTGCCCCTTGTGGTTCTCTTTAGCTTACTAGGGTAAGCTAAAGAGAACCACAAGGGGCTTGGCCCACCGGAATATCACTAGTCTCTCCCACCTTTAAAAACATGCACTGCTGTGATAACTTCACCAGAAAAAAAGCGCTCTTACGAAGTAGGTTAAGCTTACCCTAGTAAGCTAAAGAGAACCACAAGGGGCTTAGCCCACCGGAATATCACTAGTCTCTCCCACCTTTAAAAACATGCACTGCTGTGATAACTTCACCAGAAAAAAAACCATATTAGTATATTATCTATGCTAGGAACTTTGGTTGCTTTACTTTTGTTAGACAGCGAGATAACTACCTGTAGTTTTTTTTTGTCTTTCATGGGGTATATTGGGAAGTTTGATATATTATGTCTTATGAATTATCTATTAGCACTGCGATTTGATACAGTGCTTGGCTTGTAGATTACGTACATTTGTTTATATAGTGAGTAATGATTATAATAATATAGGTAGCAGGGAAAAGGTAAAGGGTAGGTACTACTATTATCTAACTAGATAGGTAGGTAGTTTAAAACAAACACCAATTATTATCAATAAGCTATTTTATTACAACTGAGACATAATTACTACTCATTCTTAAAAACTTCAAGGCCAGCTTGGTGGGTCTCCCTCCTTGAGCCTGCCTGAGTAGAGACAGGACTTGTCCCTGAAGTTTGTCATCCTCAGTGTTTCCTGGTCATCCAAGAATTTGCCGATCATGAATCCACCTAGTGGAACAACCATCCAAACGTAACGAAGGGTAATGCCGAAGATAGCCATCTTAGTTCTGTAACTTCTGTTGTAACTTCCACTTTCTGGTGTGACTCCAGTCTAGCCAAATGGATGTTGCAGTCAAAACTGGGAATGTTATGCTCACCAGGTTGCGGCGGATGAATCTTATCACCGCCATAAAACTGTGAACAATAAAAGAAATATCAATTAACATGGATTTCAAAACACACACTCGTCCAACTGTCCATGATGCCATCAATCTAGATAGCCTATTGCAGTAACTTAGTAGATGTGACAAAGGACTTTTCTCACACTATTATTATTCTGAGCTGCTCTGAAAAGAGAGGTGCTGCATGTGGTTTAAACAAGGTGTACATAAATTCAAAATTTAGCAAGCTCCGTACGAACTCTGTTTAACTCTCAATGGAAACATGGACACATAACTCTCTCTTCATAGAATTGCTTCCACCATCAAAGAGTCTAGCGGAGAGGACTGAACAACTAAAAATTGTTTGTAATGGATGGTAAACCTATTTTAACTAGTTGGGGTCTCTCCGTCCAGCTACTTGCTCATTACCCTTTCGCAGTAGAAGCCCGGGTTAACAATGAGCTGACAACAGTTTTCACTGGCTGACAAAATATGTTTAGACATAAACTTTCCTTCTGTGTCACATTTTTGTATGACTGTCAAGATAATATTGTCTTCAAGTGGCAAGTGAACAGATATGTTCTGACAAGAGTACTTCATTGGCAACCACATTGTCACTAAATTACAAGGTCCATAGTTGATATGTCATGTGAAAACAAATGCAAGTAATTCCCTTGGTGTGATTACCTTGACTTCTGGATTAGCCCCACATTACAATAGACTGGGAAAGTGGGATTCCAAATACTTATGAAAAAACCCACACTTGGATAAGTACACTAGGTTTAAAATACACAGCCAGCACATTACTAGCGAGATATCTTTAGACTTTTTGAAATAGGGAATAAGGCGGCCCTCTTAGGTCCAAGTTCACCGACAACATAACAGATGATTAGGGCAAAACCTGCCATTTAAACATCAATGTTTGTATGGGTAATCAACAGATTTCATATTAAACATCTGTTATGTTGGTAGTGAACATGGGCCTTAGTTATCTAGTCAAAAGAGACAAAGAGAAAGGTGAGATCATGATGGTGAAACAAAATGGACTAAAAAGAAGTTTACCAACTGCTAAAAATGGTGTATGCAGATTACACTCAAAGAAATGCAGAGCCCAAGACTTGCTGTAGTCTGTGATTGGTTTTTTAACCCACCGAATAGTGATAAGCGGGTACCTACCTAATTAAAATCTATTTATTTATACAAAGTATCTTCACAGCTTATAGATAGGAAATAAGTTATTATGGGTCTAGATGTTACACCAGAAATAAAATACTCACAAAGTACTCTTAAAAATCAATACATAGAATAAAATTGTTGCAGTCTTGTTGGTCATTGATGACATATAAAGCAATGGGTGTAACTACATGAGGGTGTGTTGTGTTCTAATGCTGATATTAGGCAAATGAGGGTAGACATTTTAAGCACCTCTACTTATGAATTTTGGGATTGCAACTTATTGCAACATTAGACTGCAATATTCTAAAATAAAAATTAATAGGAAAAATATTGACAGAATTGATATGCCCAGCGTAAATGAAAATATAGGTATTTAATAAGGCACATGCAATGGCAGCGGGTAGATAAAAATTAATTCTGATAAAACAAAATATTACTTAGTAATTATAGGCAATGTTCAGTCACAGGTTTATCAATCTATTTTCTGTCTTTAGAATTAAGGAAGTGCTTACGGACTATAAAAAAATCGGTAACAGTAATGGCCAAACCTTAGGACTATGTTACATAACGATCGTAAAATGGAATAAATATCAATAGATAAAAAGTATGTCTTCTATATCAAAGGAAAACTATCACAAACTACTTATAATAACTGTATAACACACAAATTAAAAGGAAATAGCATAAATACAAGCATGAAACGAAAACAACAATACCAGAATTTTATAGCGGATAAATTGCAAGTGGAATGGTTTTTAGGTTACAAATTGCTTATATATGAAAGGGAAAGCCAATTTTCAAAAGTAAAGTCTACCGACGATAATTATTGGATTAATTTCTTATAAAAATGGAAAAACTAACCTAATTCCAAGTAACAAGTCTGGAATCAATTTTGACAGTTTTGTATGACATTAATTATTTTATATTTTTTTCTACAAGTTTTTAAATTACGCAGGATCAAGAATGGAATCTCGTCTTTTGACTCGAAACCCGACTGCGTCGCGCGGCCTGTACAAAAACGAGGTACCTACCTACTTCGAGATTTTATTAATATGGACTGTTTTAGGCTTAGTAAAACTAGCTAGGTAGTAAGAAGAGGTCTATTTCCAGCTACAGACGACTGAGATAGGAGTTGATTTCATTTATTACTAAGTATAAGGAAGGTATAAGGTATATAAAAATATGGTTAATGCGTTTCAAATATGAAAACAGATTCAAGGGTGAATTCGATATTGTGAGGAAATATAGTAAAATAAGGTTTACACGAAACGTAAAGCAAATGATGATCCTAGAGTTCCTTGATTCTAGGTTCTTTGGTTCTTTGCATGTATTGTGTTCCCGTAACAGTCAGTTCAGTGTTCTGAGCCGTGAGGCGACAGGTTAAATATAAAGTGGAGCTATCACTCTCCAATACCCAATATCTAACTGAAACTTCAAGGTTGGTGTCAAAAGTGTATCTATCCGTCTTTTTCTATGTAAGTCGATTTAATTTAGTTTGAATTACGCATAGAAAGTAAGAGATACACCTTTGAGTCGTCGGTCAAGGTCAGTTTCAATTATGTACCTACTGAGAGGGATCATTCCTCTATTTATAATGCTACTTCATGGTATCAGTGAAAATTTATTGACGGTTTTCTCAGAGAAAGCTTCAAAAGGTCTTGCTTTAAAAAAACGGGCAACATTATTTAGATCGATTATGTTGGCATCATGTATTTTGCGACTTGGCCCGTGGCCGTGCGTTGCGATCGCGAGCGAGCATGGAGCGAGCGAGCGAGTGCCTTCGTCATCGTGTGCTGATTTTTCCAAGTTACAAATTGCAGTGTAGGGTGCTAAAATTATGTTAATGAAGTGAACAATAGAATTGGTGATGTTGGCCTTAGGCTTATTGTTATTTCGCAAAAAAACTGTAAAAGAACACAAGTTTACTGTAGTAATCCGTCAAAAATCGAGAAAGCTTCAAACGTGTTTGAAGCTTTCGTTTTTGAACTATGAACCTGGACCCTTTAACGTTTAGCTTATCGCAAATCAATTATCTCGTTGTAAATTTAAGTAAGAAGAACTTCAAGCAGACGAATCAAGAGTTGTGTCAGGTAAGATAATGCCACTTTACAGCCATTCTTTGTCTTCTGTAGTCGCCATATTGTGCATACGGAAAGTCATGATCGTTTGGTAATAGCATTGAGTTGTTGTAATAGTCATGGTTTACTATAATTATTCGTGTATTGTGTTGCGATGCGCGTTATTTGTTGCCAAATCATCCATTACGTGATTCCCGTGTCCGCCATACGATATGTTACGGATGTGGTTGGCTGCGCGCTAAGCGCCTCGGCCCGCCACCGTTACTTGTAGGTACGTACAATACTTTGTTTTTTTCCTATTATATTTGGTTATACAACCAAATTACTATATTTTTTAGGTCGTTAGTCTTATTATTGTTGTATAAAATTTGATAATGTGATAAATAGCTTTGGAGATAAGAATCGTGTTATTATTGTGAATAACAAGCTGGGCCATGTATGTTAAAAATATCGTATTATTTTGCTAAAATTTCTATGCAATAGCATGATTAGTCCAGTCCCCGATTAGATCAGAATTATTTGATTTATTTTGCAATAAGCAGTAATTATTTTACATGTGGTAGTAATGTTATGTATTGGTGGGTAGATGAATTTTTATGCAATATTACTTTACAAAATGGAGCCTTACTACCTGCATATTCACAATTATCATATTTTCGAAACAAAGAGCATCTAACAAAGCTGTGATATGAAAAGGTGAGAGTTTTATCATTTCATTCAGACATTTATAATTTCCACTACCTGCAGCTTAGTCAATTAGTTGTTAAAGAAAAATATTGAGAAACAACGGTAATATTTCTTGAAATAAAACATTATTAAAATAGTCTACATTTCTTAGTTTTTAACTGTCCTCTCGCAGGTCTAGTGGAAGGGATTTCTAGAGAAATAAGTGGTACCTTTGTCTTTTCTATATAATTATTTTTATTTGTGTGTAAATACATTAATAATAATAATATCCTGTTTGAAAAGCTGATAAAATAAGCAAACTTTTGGTTAAATTTTTATATCTCATGTAATATTAAATTTTTGGGATAAATAGCATTCTTTAACAGGCAATTGATTTTTTTTGATTAAATGGTTAATTTTCTTTTGATAATTCTAGCTGTTAAGTTTTATTTAACATTTTAGTTTGACAAAAGCTTCATTAAAGTATAGGTATGATGTATATTTTATATAAAATAAAAAATACATTGTTTTAAGGGTAATTTTATTTGAATAAGGGATTAATGGAAACTTTCAAGATAAACTGAAAATTGCTCTAACTCAGTAAAAAGTGCATTTCACATTTGAGATTAAAATTTGTTGCATTTCGGCTCCCCACCCTGGAAGGAATATATTTAAAGAGTTACCAGTAACCCTGTATATTAGCTTGAAAAGTATAATTTAAACATTTAACATATAGATTAGTAGAAATTATGCCCATTTGTGTAATAAATTCAATTGATTTATCTGTATACCAGTGGCGAAGAGTCCATACAACCCGATTCCCATCGGCTTCCCTTTAGGATGGTTAATGAATAGACAAACAGACAGTGGGGTAGAGGAGCGGTTTTTGGGTTTTTTCTATGTTAGTGGTAGCCAAAATCTTAACGCTTTGTCGGCAGAGTTATAACAAATTATGCATTTTATTGGTGAGTGTGGTTTTTGTTTTGTGGGGTATTCTTGGGACAGCTTCCCCTTTGAAATTTATCACCCTTCACCACTGTATACTAACATTATTAGGTACAGTAAACAAGTTAAATTTTTGCTAAATTTGATTCATATTTAACTTTCTAGTTGAGATGGTCAATTTAATTAATTATAAACCAGATGTTCTCACAAATCTGTTTATAATTTAGTTGAACCAATGTAGATGTGTTATATTTAAAACATATTGTTCAAGAAGCATTCAACTAAAAATTCCTACATTTACACACCGAGATAATAATATATTGAAAGGTTATTACCTCCAATCTTAATAGATTTCAAATAAAGATTTTCTGAATGTTTCTGTTAATACTGCAAAATGCCAAATGTTTCTTAGTTTTGTCCCAGATGTAAAAACAAATGCTATCAATGTTCTTGAATGTTCTTAATGAGAATCAGTGCTGTAACTAGCCTTATATGCACCTGGTACTAGCTTCTATAACTGTCTGACAGTAAAATGGACAATGTCTAGAAAAATAAATTTATCATCCTAAAACTGAATTTTTGTTTAAGTAAGGGTACTTGGTATTTTGAATAAGTGTATATAAATTAGGTAAAATTAAATAATAAATTAAATAATAAAATAAAATTTAAATTAAAAAAAAAAAAATTAAATTTAAATATAAATTAGGTAAAATATTTGCCAAAATACACAATATACAATGACACTCTTTAGTAGAGATAATGAAGACGCAAGCCGCGTCTACACCCATATTACGCGATAAATATTAGCAAGTTATTGTAGGTATACTACTAAATACCATGCATGGCCCAAAGTTGGTCCTGTTAGTATGAGGTCTTAATATGAGTATATACTAGGAAGATACAGAAGCCAAAATAAAAGATAAAAACAAAAATACTCAAAAAAAATCAAGGTACAGTTTTAGCCTCTTTACAATTTTATAGTATAAGGTCTTACCTTCCTAGGAAGTCCCGATCCCTTTAAGGGGTTATTGTACTCATCATTATGAACAACTTTTACTAAGGCACCAAACCTGAAATCGCGAAAAAAGATAACAGTTCCATAGAAATAATTAAATATTATTTGACAAAATATTGGAACAGCAGATTTCTTTTTGCAATTGTGGTAAAAGTTTTTTAAAATGATAAGTACAATAACCTTTTAAAGGGATCGGGATTAGAAAGGTAGGACCTTGTATATTATTAACCTACATAGATTATTATTAATGTACATAGATAGATAGACACATACACACGGACACACCGGTACATAGATGTATAGATTCTTGGATGAAAATATTTTGTCTAGTTTTTATTTTATCTTAGCATTATTTTAACATGGTGCTAGAATATTGGATTTGCCTAATTTCTTTCACTTTCTCTGACATTATTTATTAATACAACTTACAAGTTAACTGGATCATAATTTTTCATAATAACATCAATACAACAACAGTATTTGACTTGCATTTAAAAACGGCTTTGTGTACACTCATCCACATTATTCATCAAGTATAATCTTCAGTTAGTAATGTTGAAAAATATTTTTTGTATCAGTCATCACAAATAGTAAATAGTCAGTGGGTGTTGCCAAGCGAATTGTTTAATGTATTTTTTCCTCAATGATGCTGCTCTGCCTTGAATCACAGTTACTATGTCTATGCAAACGTGTAGTGCCGAAATGAATGCTGTAACACTTTGTTGTGTAAAAGTTAGTAGCACCACAAAAAATCTAAGACACACACAGGACCTTTTTTACAGGATTTTTTTTATGTAGTGCATATAATTTGTATTGTGATTCAGTCTCGGTTCCTAAATGCCACCGCAGTATTGGGATACAGTTTAAAACAAAACGAAAATTCGACTTAGTATGGGGGACATGCATAATTTAGTAGCGCAAGCCATACAAAATCAAATTTTTCTTTTGTTTTGGAGTGGATTTTTTTTCCTGCATTTGCATTTGGGAAAGGACACTGAATCACTCTGCAAATTTTGCGGACTACATTAAAAATTATCCTGTATACGTTATAGGATATTTAGAAGAATAGATAATCAATAGAAAATCCTCCAACAATTCCAATGTTTCGGATGATAGGAAAGAAGCAATTATTTCCGTAGTCATCCTAGATATTTTCAGGATCATTGTAAAGTTGCTAAGTATATTGTTTTAGGATGATAGAATCTTGAGTGCTTATTGACTACTGAGCATTGATAAGTCTATGGTTTGATTGGCCAGCTATGTTCTTAACCAAGATCAGTTGCAGTGCAGTGCAGTGCAAGTGCAGTTATCAGTTTAGAAAATCCAATCATCAAACTGATGAATGAAATGGGACAGTTTACTTGCAATTATCCTTATATGGGAAGGGTCCTTTGCAATGATCTTGAAAATAGCTATTATAATTGCAAAAATCTTTCCTTGTTTCCAATAATTCTAAACGTTGCCAATTTTCCTCTGTTTTTTTAATTATAATCAGATTTTTCAATTTATCCTGTTCTTGATAGTTACAGAATATACACTCTGTCTCCATTTTATGATTTGCATGGATATAGGTACTTACTATGATTTTGATTCAAATATAATATAATATTATTGACGGTTGAAAACGGCCTGTGTCCAGCAGTGGGACAGTAATAGGCTGGATTTATTTATTTATTATTTTAATAAAGTTGTCTGGTTTTTCCCAATGTCAAGCTGTGCTTAGTATGTTACTTTACTCATGTATTAAAATATTTGATATGGAACTGAGTACTATAATACCATAGGTTTTTGTTTGAATGTATTATTATACACATTTTAACACATTGCTGGATAATATTATGGTAGTAGCCAAAATGTAAAATATGATGAAACGGTTATAACTAGTGTTGCCAGGTTTCCCGAAATGCGCCGGACCGTCCCCATTTCCAGAGTCCGTGGACACGTCCCTATTTACACATGATTGCGACGCCAAATCTCCTGATTTTGGGTGATCCAGACTTCGGACATCATAAAATATAAACACAGCGCGCGCGGTTTTTTGCTTTTTCTATGATGTGGACTCTTGAAAAATGTTATAAAAACCTAGTTTTTAGTTGTCCCAAATTGAATACCAATATCCCGATTTTGTTTACCCTATGTCCCGAAATTTGGCGCGCCGTACCTGGCAACACTGAACACTAGTAATAGCTGTATATGACTATAGGACTTTTATGAAGAATTTTAATGACTCAAGGGTAAGACAAATAGCATACTATCCAGCAATTGGTTACATTAACTAATATAACATTATTATCTATTGAGTTTGTATAACGAGACGACATTTGTCAATAATAATAAGCTGTGCTTAGCATAACACATAATAACATAGAATTGTTGTCACTGGTAATTGCAAATGTGGTATCCTGTTTCCCCTTTGTAGTGTACAAACCTAAGTGAAATTAATACTTAGGAGACGCAAATTATACCCTAGGCTGTGCAATGTGTATTTATACTACATTGGCTTCCTGTACAATTTGCGTCTCTTTTGTCTTTGTCTGCCTGTTTGTTGCCGTCCTTTGTACTTTTTAATAATATTATTGGGAACCAATTCACCTGCCATCGTATTCGCATGCTTTATCCCGTGTTGGCGTGGGAAATATAATTACCTTTGTCATGTGTAGCAGTATTGATTGAATTATTGTTGTCTGTAGTGATTTTATTATTTAAACTGGCTTACAATTTCTTCTTCAGCGAATGTGAACATGTTTATATTTTTTAATTTGTGTATCAATTGAGCCAAGTGGTTGTTAAGGAATGTTTGTCATGACAATCATTATGTACATGACATTACATTCTGAAACTCTTTACATAATTGCTTTCAATCAGGCAATCATCTTTCTTGGCATTTTTTTGCTGTTATTGATGTATGTAGTACACGTAGACTGAGAAGGCTATAGACGGCATGATATGTTTTGTTTCATTCACACAACAAAGGACGCATAATATCATATTAGCCCTTGTAAGAAAGAGATGTAGCTACAATATAGTTGTCCTTATCACCGTTTATCTTAGCAACTCGTTTGACATGAATTTTGATGTCAGACAATGCGACTGTCAATGATTGTTTCAGTGATTTTCATTGTTTTATGCTTTTACAACTCGTTAATTGTACGTTATAAGCTAGAAAACTATTTGATTTGTTAACTTATTATGGTGGCGTGCAGTGTTATGGGCTGTAAAAGCCGTAGTGAACGAAAAATTGAAGGTATTACATTTCACGCGTAAGTAAACATATTTCTTGATTGTCTATGTTGTAATTACTTTCTGAATCACGATTTAACTGTAAGTATTATTTAAGCTGAGGTTCACGACCATTTATTTCAATTCGTAATAATGTTATTTTAAATATTCGCGCAATTATAACCACAAAACTATGTTGCCAGCTAAAGTTTTAAAATTACCCGAGGTCCGACCTCTTCGCTTACAATTATGGCGTCCCGTACCTACATAATGTCAATATTTACCATTATGTTCATATTATTATACCTGTGACTTACGATTATGAAATTTATATTTATGTATAAGATAAGTATGTAATGAATACTAATCTTGGAGTTTTTGTTATTTTCAGTTTTCCAATTGACACGGAAATTTAAAATAAATGGATTTCTGCTACCAGCAAGAACAATTGGGAGCCCACTAAATACTCTCGACTTTGCTCAAGGCACTTTGAAAGCAATCTAATAGTCCGTAAAATCAAATGTTGGCACATTTTAACAAAAATAGGATACTGCATGAGAAATAGTTCGGATTTACGAAGGGACGATCTACAGAGAGAGACGTTTGACAGCGTGGACCACCACGCACTTATCCTGAAACTAAAACACAACGGAATTCGTGATAGATCAATAGACCTTGTAACATCATACTTGTCGAATCGGGAACAAAAGGTGACAGTTGGTAACGTTACTTTTACATAATATAATAATAAATAACCCAGAATAACCCGGACAGTCGATGTGTTTATTCTATCCTAATGATAACATGTATATTAAAAGGGTTAGTTTCAAAATCCCGTTTCGATATCCTCTTTATAAGGGATTTTGAAACTTTTCGTTTCATCTAACCCCTTTGGTCCTAGAAGTTTAAGCTGAAGGGGATTTTGACACAAAAAATGTCAAAATCCCCTTTGAACGATTAGTATCAAAATTCCCTTTAGATTTCCTCTGTCAGACTGTATGGACGCGTAAAATTACTGACTGACGCTTCACAATAAAAATCTCCCTATTTTGTGGGTAACATAGTCGAAGTGGTATAACTGTGATACGCGAATGAAAGGGAATATAGCGGTTACGCTACCCCGCCGTCTATAGCCTTCTCAGTCTACGGTAGTACATAATAATCAGACATTGCTTTATATTTAGATCTGTATACTGTATATAAATCACTCTCAGCGTTGATTTCGAGAGTCACAGATGTCGCACAAAAATTATATGATTCTTTCAACATAAGATCTGTTTATTAGATAAAACTACATTTGTATTAGAGTTCAAAACGGGGTATTTACCATGTTTATATTTTGTTTTGAACTCTAATACTAATGTTAGTGACCATGACAGTTTAAAAATTTAAAACTATATTTAAATTGAATTGAATAATGAAAGTGCTTTATTATAATATAGACCAGACTAGGCTGGAGTTGTTTTTGATGTGAGTAGAAATTATATCAACTTAATTTTTGTACTAATTTATAAATGTGAGTTTGTGTATCAGAAATACGTGCTCATATTTAAGGGTGTGCATCAGACCATCAAACTGAACAACTTTCTCTATGGGACCAACATCGTAATCGAGAAAAATATATCAGCTGTCCCATACTAAATTTAAATACCTACTCGACCCAAACGTATGGTAATTCGACAGGTGATAATTTTTCACAATTACGAAGTTGGTTCTATAGAGAAAGTTGTTCAGTTTGATGGTCTGATCCACACCTTTACATATGACCACGCGTTTCTGATACACGTTGTATGTTTGGATGTTTGTTACTTAATAACGTATTAATGGTTAAACGGATATGGACGATATCAGGCACACTGATATACCATGACTGTCCTGTAATAAAATGTCGTTGAGTTCCCTTCATTATGGTTGAGCTTAGCGATGCTGACGCATGCGTCATGCTCGTGAACGGGTGCCGTCTGTCGGGCCTGGTCAGCTTGTAACTGCCATGGCATTCTTATTCAAAGGCAAATCATTATTCTCCTATTCTTATTTTTTTTTATTCACATTAAATTACATTATTCTCCCAGCTCTTACCACAACATAGTAATAATCAAGAATTTTAAAAGATTTTCCATGGAGTTTCTTGCCTTTAATTTTCTATAGGACCTACTATTTGGTTTACATGAAATAAAGATCTATTCTATTGTAACACAAAGGATTAAAGATCTATTACATTAGTCAAAGCTTTTTCTGTTAAAAGAAATCGGCAGGATAAGATACCCTAGTTCCGCGACTTCTATTGTGGCAACCACGAACCACGAACCCACCCTTGGGTTCTGGGTTCCGTAAATCAACTGTTTGTTGGCTCAAAAATTACAAAGGTCAAGTGACCTATGATCAAACGGATGGAAATCTCCAGATTAAAGATAAGTCGTATAAGACATTATAATTACACGTATTTCGCATGCCTGCAAAGGTAGAATATGGTGTAACTATTTAATTACATATTTGGACATCCTATTGTACCCATGTTTTACGAAATAAATTATTTGAAAAACAAATAATAATTTTATAACTGCATTTAATAAGATGAATGCTACCTAGTTATTGGAGATTGAGAGGAAATTTTAAAGGGCAAAGTTAAAACCTTTAACCTTTATACATATTCTGTGAGTTTCCCTCGTAAACTAGGTTGACATTCAAGTAGTTATCAGATATACACCTTCCTTCATATACCTTATTTATTTTCCTATATATTTTTAATCATGATCTATATATTTATAATTCAATTTTATACTATGAACCAATATTTACTAATGTTTTATATCTACTTAATATCTGTTTACTTACCTACGTGCGTGTGTCGGGTGCCAACTGAAAATCAGCGCTGGGTGTCCCACATCGAGTATTATGCTGAATTGGTAACCTTTTCGGTGCGGGCATGCTCGACGGCATGATTGTTTTATAAAAAAAATATCTTATTAGAAGTGTACCTTTCTTTCTTTCTCTATAAATGGTACATCATTCATGCAGCTTAAGTGTTGAAATATTTGATAAATTATACAATCATGACCTACTTCATCGTGTCTTCCAGGCATCAGCATATTATAAACGCGTATTCCACCGCGGGCTTTAAAAATTCAGGGGGCTTCAAAGTAGCCAATAATTCATGGAAATATACGAGTAAGAAGCTCTCTACTTACTCGGTTCTATTCCTGGCGATTAATCGAAACTAGAATCTATATTTAATAAGAGTTAACCACACTCTATTCTCATAGCATTGTATGCTTTATTGAAACGTCTTTCAGTTTAAATTCGCTTGCACCAAGTAATCGATTATTGACGAATTTATTACTCTGATTTGACTTTGATTAGAGTGGACGCTAATCATATAATTAGTCACACCAAATTGTTTGTTTTTATGACTAATACATTCGATTTTAAATTGTAAACTGTACAAATTAAAGTGCATTTTAGCTAGAACGTTCGTGGCGATACCATGACTACGTGGAAGCAAAACAAAGAATGGCTAGGTATGAAGTATACAATTGTTGAATCTAGTCCATTTCTTAGTGCTGCCTTTTCGTTGGAAACAATGGCAAGATATTGGTACCATAAAAGAAAGTGGATTGTGAAGATAATTTTTTTACAACTAGTTTTGTTCTTAACTCCGATTACACCTATGCTTTCATTAACTGCGCGATGTCGTTCAGTGTTAAGAATTTTGTGTAGTATGACTTTCCTGTGTTGAAGCTATCAGCATTCGTGAATAATGGGCCAGCATTGGTAAGGGAGATTACGTAAATATTGCTTACACGTACTGCTATTTATATTTGAATTTTACTTTGTATACAATAGTCATTTTCAATCACTAGCGTATCATTTGGATCGTGATCCAGGGTTGTGATAAATATAATATTGCTGGTGTAGTTTGGTGTGTTGTTGGATCATGATAATAATAATTATCACAAGATTATTCGATCAGAAATTTTAATCAACTTGCAAGTTGCAGTCACTTGTTGAATATTGAAACTTACCGCAAAACTAACATGAACTGTACGTAGGGTTCACCTTGAGTCATCAGCGCATCGCGAAACAATCAATTTTGATCGCGACGAAATTGAGGCGAGTTGGATCAGCCATAAATATCACTTTTTTCTTTTGAAGATGTGTCACGGGGTCATTACTTTGAATATGGGCGTAAGAAAGGGTTGCCAATCATACTGTTAAAACAGTATTTTACTGTTTTTCGCTCATTAAAACTGTTTACTGTTCATCAAAAATAAATTATGCAAAATACTGTTTGTTTCATCACCAGTATAAAAAAATTTTTCGGTTTGTCAATTTAGCGCCGATTGCTCGAAGTACCAGAGGAGAGTAATTTTGATTTAAAATGTAGTGAAGCTTACGAAACCTTCTAAAATGACATGAAATTATAAAACTGTATTAAGAGCTCTGATAAATATAAATTAGAATTTTTGAATTATGGAAGAAATAAAATACTGTTCATCTAACTTCTCACGCTTAAATATACTTTATTTTTTGTTCAAAAAGTTGGCAACCCTAGCGTAGAGCCATATTGCCATTATGAACAGACTAACGGCGTTTCTCCACTACTCCGATCCGACGTCGGATGTGGGAAGTTGCCTTTGAAAATTGAACAGGAGATTTAAATTAAACAATGGATTTCTATAGGTAATATCGGGCCAATAATATTATTATTATCGAGAAACGCACTTACGGTAAAGCTTGTGGTATAACAATAAATAACTGTATACCGGGAAATTTCTACCAGTATCATTTAAAAAAAAAACCAAATTATAAATTCTCAAATTTAAACGTCGGGCTTACATGAAAATTCCGGGAAGATTTGCGCACGTGTCCTTCCCTGAATTTTATATATACCGACCATCGTAACGGCGTACTTAATTGACATTGATCAATTAAATTTTCTAGGAAATATTCTCCTAAAATGTTTTCTTGTAAGTTGTTGTCATGATTGAGAAGTTATCGTCTTTTATATCGACATCTTATTATAAGAGATCAAATTGTATCTTATTTAGGCTATTCGGTTCATCTTAACTTTAACATTACATACATTTTCAAAAGAAAGAAAGAAAGATATTTATTTGCCACAAAACAAGACAGTAGAATGATAGACATAGGTAATAAGGCGAGGACAGATGCATAGACGGAAAAGACATTTTTTTATGATGGCAACAGTGTAAAATTAAGTAGAAAAAATAAAAAATACAACTTACAACAACAAATACCACGCTCTGCTCAAGTAACAGAAGTACAGCTCGCGCCATTCTTTATAGCTGCTCTGAATGTAACTGCGTACCGATGCGCAGAACACGTATGGGCGGAACGGACGTACGTTATAGACGAGGGAGCAGTAAACGTCTACATTCAGAGCGACCATAAAGATTACAAGTACATCATTTGACAGCCAACAGAAGAACATTGGGTGTGTTCAGTTATTACGCCGGACGACGCTCGACGACGCGGGCGATCACACTAAACCGTTCAATTATTTGAGCGAGCGTCGTCGGACGATCGCTCTGGTCACTCCGTGAAATAGTAGGGTGAAAGTCGCACTCGGTCGCACTGCTAACAACCGACCAATGTCTGTAGTCATAGGATACAGCAGCAGATAATTTGAGATCGTTCGATTGGTCCGGATTGGTAACTCGCGTAACGCAGTTGTGGATTGTTCAATTATTCCCGATGAGCGAGCGACATTCGCACGAGTGACTTTCGCACCGAAAACTGAATTACTGAACGTAGCCATTAATATAGTCTGATGATTTAAGACCTGGCAGCTTTCTATACGGCAGCAAATGTGGCCGGCCTTATGCTGTGCTTTATACACTATACAGCCAGAGCTCCACACCGGTATATGTGCGGCATGACGTGATTGCACTGCATACGCAACGTTCATTTCCGAGGAAGCTTCCGCATCCGTATCGTGGCGGATAAGCTTCATCAGTGCCGCTTGAGGTCGTTCAGCCTCGTCATCCGCAGGCTGAGGGGGAAATGTCGGCGGGAGATGCCTTGACCCAGTTGCCGAGAGCAAGGTCGAAGTCGAGTAGAGTCGAATGTTGAGAGTTCAGTGATTAACATGAGACTCACAGAAAGAATTGACTATAGAGTAGAAAGACGTAAGAAGAATCTAACAGCCACAGCGACCAACAAACAATGCATCCCTTTCTCGCATATAGACGTTTTCATAAGAGGATACAGAAGAAGACGTTTATTTCCGACAGCAACTGTCATATTTACCATACGTAATCAGGCGGCGGGTAAAGATAAATAAATTAAGAAGGAGGATCCTAGAAGTTAACGCCAGACAGAAATATAGCGGAAAGTAAAAGTCCCATCCAGCCGTTTCCGGACTAATGAGCAAACAAACGGTTAATTATCCAAAAAAACGGGTATGTAGCGACATCTAGCGCCACAAATAGGAACAACGTAGCAATACGAATTCGACCAATCAGGTTACGAAGCCTGCATTACGCAAGGAAAAAGACTATCGTATCTAACACAATAATATACAACTGTTCGACATCAACCGTAAGGCTTCAGCCCGCCAGGCAATATCACCTCGTCTGATCGGAGCATCCTCCCTTCTCAACGGAGGAACGCCATACCTAGTTCCTCCGCAGGTTTTACTCGAAAACTTCAAAAGGAAAAAGTTTAAAAAGTTACGGAGGTTTTACGCAATGCTTCTTACAACGTACAACTTTTCCTTAACTTTTTCAGCAAAAAACTAAGGCAAAGCTAATAATAAACATGGATTGCGATAACTTAGTTCACCTGTGAGAGAGCTAAAAGGTTATCGAACAGTCGGGGTTAAGCCGCGCTTCAGGGTTGCCAACCATAGAACATTTTTCCTCGTACATACTATACACCAAAAAATCTCGTACTTTGGCTTTCCAACCTCGTACATTACTCAAGCACATAAAATGTAATATGAAACACAAAATAAGACACATGAAATGATGTGAACGTCTAAAAACAGGTCGTCCGGCGCGGCGTTTCTTTTCTCAAAGAGGTAATGACTATATTTATGATACAGACAATGACTTGTGGGCCAGTGTATCTACATTTTATTATTTTAGTACACCTCGTGTATCAATTTTACACTGTTGCCATCCTAAGAAAAATGTATTCTCCGTCTATGCACCTGTCCTCTTCTTATTACCTATGTCTATCATTCTAGTGTGTCTTGTTTTTGTGGCAAATAAATGATGTTTCTTTCTTTCTTTTTCTTGTATAGGCCAAACTGTGAAAACCCATTATAAAATTTTCTATATCAAAAATCTCGTACGAGCCTCACTGTGTCCTCGTACCTCGTACAGCTGATCATAAATCTCGTATTTGTACGGGGAACCTCGTACGTTTGACAACCCTGCCGCGTTTCCCGGTTACCCTTGGTTCGGTGACCCTTCACTGGTTCGGAAACCCGATAGTGCCGCGAATTGAATAATAAGCTGACACACCTGTAGATCGTATGACATTCGTAACAGTCAGAAGCTCAAAAGTTTAACAACGGTAACCTTAAGCCATCGGTATTCCCCAATAATTGTGTTTCAAATTCCCAAGATTTTTATATCAACTGGGCCTTTGCAGGCACTTTGAAAACGTCGTAATTCTCGGTGCACGGTTCCAAGTGGGTTGGTCCTATGGAAAAAGTGCTAGCGAGAAACTCCATGGATACTCTTAAAATAATAAAATTACAATAATATCTGAGACGGCCACTAACGTTCGATCTGTACTTAGACAAGATAATAAAAAAAATACAAACAAAGAACATGATAAGTACCACTACAAGTGATACAAGCGCATAATATAAGCCACCCAATTATGTAAACATAGGAAGCGTTATTAAAACTAGCTTGTGAAGACTGGAAACAGCGGGTTCACCGGTTTCGGAGGTCAGATACATGTAATGTATTAAACAGTATGTGGCTAAAGCCGACCGAAACATAGTTGAATAAGCACTAGGTAGATATTGATTACTTTGATTGGAGGAGGATGACCTCGGTTTACCTGTGACCTAGATACAGCGTGATCACGGCCAGAAGTGTACAAAATTCGGTAGATTCAAAAGTGTATAATGATGAATTCAATATTTTCATTACGCTAGGGTTTCCCGGTAACATTGGTGGGTAGTTTAAACTTTTACCCCCAGACACAGAGTATTGTTGACGAACGAACGAATATTGTTGTACTACGAATATTGTTTCATGTGGAAATTGAAGTCTCCTCACGTAGCCCATACAGCCATGAGCCAAGCGCTTATCGTCTTTGTCAATCATGCCATCAAAGTTACAAATAAATTCAATACATCATGTCAAGTATGGCAAATTTTTAACCCCCGACAAAAAAGAGGGGTGTTATTAGATTGTATCTGTATCCGTGTATCTGTCTGTAGCATCGTAGCTCCAAAAAGGATGAATCGATTTCAATGCAGTTTTTTTTATTGAAAGCTCGTTTAATCGCGTATCATCTTAGCTATGTTTCATAAAAATCTGTTCAGCCGTTCAAAAGTTACAGCTCTTTTTCTAATCGGATTCAGGGGTTTTTGACGGTTAGATTATTTATATCAATAGTATAGTAGATTTTCCTGCAAATAAAACAAATTTCTATGATTTGTATTTGTTATAATGACCTACCGCGAAAGATACGGGGTGTGTGTTCATTTCAGTTCAATCAACTCTGCATTTTATTATCGTAATCCTGCCGAAATTAGGTTTCAAGTTGTGACGCAACTTTAAGTAAAATAAAACTTTACTAACTTCACAATTTGTAACCCTGTAGCAAAGCTTAACCTTAGCCAAAGTAAACTTGAACTATTCATACTAACAATGGTAACATTTAGCATTGACGGAGCAAAAAAAAAAAAGAAGTGCAAACAAACTTATATTTAGAATTTACAACTTTCTATTTTTAGTGTAACTGAAATGCATGGGGATATTTTTATTTTAACAGTGGCAACCCTCGTCTTTTCGCGTCCTGGCAAGTTCCGAAACATTGTGTTTTCTACTGAGTATAAGCTGTGATCAAAATGTTTTCTTTTACGGATATTACGCCGTCACGTGTCACTTATTGCCTCTCGAAATCACATTGAGCAAAACGTGTTAAAATCAAGGTAACGGCAACATGCATCGTGTGCTTGTTCATTGTCGGCAATCTTAATCAGTATTTCGTTCAGTCTATACTTCCGACTTACACTCGTGATTATACCACGAAGTACGAGTATAATGTTTGTAATAAGGTTTTTTTATATTCTCACGTATGAATATGACCATCATTATGCTTTTAATTATCTCGGTTGCTAAATATACATGATGTGTAAATGCTTTGTCCATTGAGGGAGTTCCAATTTATTTTTATGGCTCCATCGTTTGGATGATTCTGCCAATGTCAAGGTCTGTCTTATATTAAAATAGATTATTGTAGGGACTTACTTTGAATAGTATAGTAAAGGCCAAGTTCACCGACAATATAACAGATGTTTAAAATGAAATGGGCCGATTACCCATATTTAAACAACAGATTTTGCCCTAATCGACTGTTATGTTGTCGGTGAAATTGGGTCTAAACTCCTTACTAATTAAACATTGTAATTTTTAAACAGATTAAATTATACCTGTCCTTGTCATGTATAATTTAATAAGCCAATTAAATGAATAGAGATGGAAATAAACTTTAAGAGCTAGTTTAGATATAAAATGTTTTGATAGAATGTATAATCATCGCTTATTAGTAAGAGGGTTAGTATATAATTTGACAAAACTGTAAACAACATGCTATTTTTACGCTTTACTGGCAGCTAATGCAATTTTGTTGTCTGTCTGATTCGAATTTAAAGATAAGATAAACATCTTTTAAGATAGTAATATTTCTGCTGTGCGTAAAACCGATAAATAGTCGTTTAATATACTTTAAATTAAAATATTTACAATTATTTTAAAAACTAAAGTTCATAAATGTTTTTAAACCTGTGTAATAATTGTGTTTTTTGGTATTTCAATGATGTTATACAAATATTTATGTATTTCAGGTACTACTAAATTATAGTAGAATGGACTTCATTTCTACTTCAACCTTTCAGTGCCATAGTTTTATATTTTACTTCTATGATAAAGTTATATAATTATTGAACCTCCATTTTGGTGACAATAATGAAATTGAACCCTGTTGCTGGCGCATCATAAATGAGTTATGTTAATGAATATTGTAAGGTTCAAAGTACGGAAGAAGGCTGTGCTAGTTTTCAAACTATGTTAAACTTGATACACATTTTCAGATAATTGCGTCTTGTTTAAAATTCTTTAATGACATGATATTTCTTTGTCAAATGCAGCTGGTCAGCATATATGGGCTGGAAGCAGAAAATCAACTCTTGAGGTGCTTGCTCACTGAGGCAGCTAAGAATTCCTGGGACACAGATCGCCCAGGCAGTTCTCCTACCAACAGCATCCACGCGTCTTTGCTCGCGCAGCACCTCGCGTCCTTGCTCAATCATCCAGCCAAGTCGACTGTTATCTGTCGCGCTGTAGACCAACCCACCAGAACTCTACAGAAGGTAAGTACCTTTAATATAACAAAATCACTGCTCCTGAACTTGATGTTTTTTTTTTAAGTTGCTCATCCACATTCAAATGCCCATATCACCTGTATCGTCTGTTTGTCCTGTAATCCATACCATTATTTCTATCTCTTTTACGTTTACATATTATCATTGTTTTGTTTTCACATAGCATTATTGGTGAAATAGATTACATAATTTTAGAAATCATTGCCTTTATCACTGTCCTGATTAATTAATTAATCAGTACAATATATTCAATAATTAATTAAATGATGCAACCATATGCTGTAATATAAAAAATAATATATTTTAATTTGTAATTGTTGGTATGAGATGTTCTGTGAAATATATTTTGTTAACTGCAGCTGGCCGGGAGGCCATGGAGATTATCATAAGGACATAACACACCATACAGATGTAGGTACTATAAGTTTTTACTATGTCAATGTCATACTGTATTGATATAGTGTAGATGAGGTTTTAAAACCCTCAAATCTTACAATACGAGATATTTATCGAAGTCTGTCAGACAAGTAATGGGCATTCGATAGCGGCCAATTATTATATTCAGGTGCTTGATTCTAGCTAGATAACTAAAATTTACTACCTAATTCTAAAGCAGCTATTCCTTTCAGATATTAAAACCTACAAATACTTTACTCAATCGACTGTCAAGATTGTTAAAGTTAACCACTGCCGAGGATGTTGCCCTTTCGCTGGTTCTGAGGAGGAACTCGTCGAAATCTGAAATCGTTAATTTATCAAAGCAACATCTCAAAAAGAGATTTTTAGATCTCGTACAGTGCTACCTAGACGCAGGTCGGTATTTCGTATAGAATGCAATGTCCATTCTGTGGCACAACAACAAAGCTAACAAGCGTTGTTTCGGTTCACAGAACGCGGACATCAAGTGGAGCGTGCCGGACTTCAGGAATGCAGCCCTGAAGTGTTGCAAACTCTCCTTACTAATCTCGCGCATGAAAACTTTCGATTAGCCGCGGTGACAAAGGACTTGTTTTTGAAAAAGTTACGAATCGATTTTCCTCGCGAAGTAGTGCCTATAGTGCTCGCGCCCCTGCTGTATCCCGACGATACACAGACGCCCCTTAAGGAAATGACTACAGCTGACGACATGGCCGCAGCCATGATGGACAACTCGCTAGCTGAGATAATCCGAGACATCGGCTATTCTTTCACCTCATCCGTTGAGGAATGCAAGAACAACATGTTGAACTTCGGCGCTCGAGAGCCTACGGCTACAGATGTCGCCAAAATCATATCTACGATGGTGAGATACCATACGACCGTTCAAGACGGACCCCCGATACAGACACCCGGCAACTTCTGGGTTGGCCACGATGTCAAGAAAGAACCCATGGCCCAAGGTCATGGCGAGTCGTGGAACGCAGAAGTATTTGTTCAAACACTGAAAGATCTAGCCTCAAACCTAAACTGGAAGGAGGTCATTCTACAACTAGACCACCCTGAATTTTTCGTACCTGACAGGCAAGGACTAAGCTTGCTATTCACGATCTTACGGCTCGGTCTTCAAAGTGCGGGCTACCCAGCTAACATATTTCCGGTGGAATACTTGTGCCGTCGTTGGACGAATTTGGAAGGACAGATGAGTCTCATCACTAACATACTCAAGTACCCGGACATATTCAGTTTTGCTGATCACCCATTTCATCCAGTGTCTATTGATTTACTAAAATCACCTCCCGAAGCAGACAACAAAGATGTCGCAACATGGCGTTGTCTTTATTTGGTCGAGCTACTACTGTTTGCTTCAGAGCGTGGCTATTACATGCCAGTCCATGAACTGTTTAAGATTCCTCTGCAGTACTGCCCTGATGTGCTGATGCTAGCTTTACTGCAGATCAGTCCACCTGTCAATGTTGTCAGACAAGAGCTATTTTCGACATTGATACCAATATTCTTAGGAAATCATCCAAATTCGGGAATAATTTTACATCACGCTTGGCATAATCAGAATCCCAATATCAAGGCCGTCATCATGCACTCCATGGCAGAATGGTACATTCGTGGAGATTGTGACCAATCTAAGCTATCAAGGATCTTGGATGTCGCACAGGATTTGAAAGCGTTGTCCTTATTATTAAATGTTCAGTCATTCCCTTTCGTGATTGACCTGGCTTGTCTGGCGTCCCGGAGAGAATATCTAAAATTGGACAAATGGTTAACCGACAAGATCAGAGACCATGGCGAAGCATTTGTGAACTCCATGGTAAAATTCTTGCAAAGAAGATGCCCGCAAGTTCTTGGGAAAGGACCAGAGGAACAGTTGCCGAAAGCTGCTCAACTACCGCATGAGACTATCGCCACGATGTTGGCATGTTTACAATTGTGCATTCCAAACGTGCAACAAGAGCTTCAGGAGGCGATTTGCAATGTGATTGCGAACTGTCAGACTCTCATACTCAGTAAGACGCGACAGAACATTGCGGGTATCGCTCGGCCTCACACCAGAGTCTTGGAGACTCCTTTCAACCCTGCTGGATTAGGCGGTCAACTATTTCCGCCGCATGTGGATTCCATTACAAATTTAACCCCTAATGTCGCGAACATGAGTCTCGGTGCTCCTGCCAACACAACGTTTGCGATGCCCGGTACTTTGGGACCACTGGTGCCTGCGCCGGGATCTCCGTCGCGCCTGATGGGCGCCGGGCCTAATAGCCCTTTCGCTATGATGCCGTTACAACATAATGCGAATGTCGCTAATATGGGATTGGCCAGGATGGCTCCAGCTCCTGCAATGGATAAGCCACGCATCCCAGAACCCATTCACTTCCCTGAGATGATGCACAACGTAGCCAAGGAGATAGAGGATGAAGCCAACGGCTATTTTCAAAGAATTTACAACCACCCTCCGCATCCAACACTGTCGATAGATGAGGTGCTTGATATGCTTAAGAAGTTTCAGGATTCGCCGAATAAACGGGAGCGCGAGGTGTTCTCGTGTATGCTGAGAAACCTCTTTGAAGAATACAAGTTCTTCCCTCAGTACCCTGATAAAGAACTCCATATAACTGCCCAACTCTTCGGGGGCATCATTGAGAAAGGACTAGTACCCAGTTACGTTTCTCTTGGTTTAGCATTGAGGTTCGTACTCGACGCCCTGCGAAAGCCGGAGGGATCTAAAATGTATTACTTTGGTATAGCGGCGCTAGACCGGTTCAAGTCGCGTCTCAAAGACTATCACAAGTACTGCGAGCACGTTAGGGCTATACCTCATTTTAGCGAATTCCCCCCGCATCTAATTGAGTACGTAGAGTATGGGCTTCAGAGTCAAGAGCCGCCGTCAAAACCCCAGGGTGCCGTGCTGCCAACCAGCCTCGCCGCCATGCTGAACCAGAGTGCAGTTGTAACAGTATCAGCTCCGTATAGGTATGTCCTTGAAATGAACATTTTTGACAATGTAGTGCTATGTATTATATCACTAGCGCATATTCTACTGGTAAAGGAACTATGTTTAATCAAATCCGTAGACAAGGTCACTTACACACCTGTCATTTAATGTTAATAGCACTCTTTACGAACACGGGTAAATGTAAAAAGTGCTCTTAAGATTTCTTGATTTTAACATTAATGTTTGTTACAAAAAAGTGTAAGTGTTCCTTGAAATGTATTACGCTAATTACTATTGTTTTTTTCAGAGCTGTTGCACCTGCCATTTCAGTGATATCAAAAGTGGCAAATTGTACCACTGGCGGTATGGGCAGCCGGCCGTCCATCGCAAATGCTACCAATATTGATACGTTACTGACTGCTACAGACAGGGAAGAGAAGATCAGCTCTCCTCCGGAACCTATTCAAGACAAAACTGCATTCATTTTCAACAATTTGAGTCAGCTCAACTTGCAAACGAAATGTGAAGAGCTCAAGGAAATACTTACT
This sequence comes from Allophyes oxyacanthae, assembly GCA_932294325.1. Lineage (NCBI taxonomy): Eukaryota > Metazoa > Arthropoda > Insecta > Lepidoptera > Noctuidae > Allophyes > Allophyes oxyacanthae. The sequence goes on from OW028609.1 coordinate 2,106,122, forward strand.
GATGAATACCATCCATGGCTGTCCCAATACCTAGTCATGAAGAGAGCTTCCATCGAGCTCAATTTCCACGCATTGTACTCAAATTTCCTCGACGTTCTTAAAATTCGTGAAATCAACAGAATGGTCACGAAGGAAACATACCGTAACATAAAAGTATTATTGCGCTCCGACAAAGGCATAGCAAACTTTTCTGATCGCTCATTACTGAAGAATCTCGGTCACTGGCTTGGCATGCTGACTCTGGCCCGCAACCAACCCATATTGCATGTGGACATCGATCTAAAGGCCTTAGTACTTGAAGCTTATCATAAAGGCCAACAGGAACTCCTGTACGTGGTACCATTTGTGGCAAAAGTTTTGGAATCCTGTGCCAAAAGCATTGTTTTCAAGCCACCCAACCCATGGACAATGGCTTTGATGAATGTCTTGGCTGAACTGCACCAAGAACCAGATCTCAAACTGAATTTAAAATTCGAAATAGAAGTGTTGTGCAAAAATCTGGGGTTGGATATAGCAAACTTGAAACCGGCCATTTACTTGAAAGATCCAGAGAAAGTAAGACAAATTGAATTCCAATTGTCGCAGCCGAAACAGAAAGAAGCGGCGGCAGTGGTACCCGTGAACCAGGCGATTGTGCAGGCCCCGCAGATGCAAATGATGCCTCCACAGCCACCCATGATCCCATGTTCGGATGACATGGTGGTGACCGCGCCCACGCCCACTAGCGGCCTCATCGGCGACCCCAATATGATGGGAGTAATCGGCCTCCCAGAGCCCAGATTCAATTACTTAGACGTCAATGTATCATCAACATCTGCATTTGGCCAAAAGATATGCTTCAACCCCCACATAATCCTATTCCAAAACTACCCACACCTGAAACAGTTCGTCAAGCCCGCGATCGAGAGATCGATACAGGAATGGATTCACCCCGTGGTGGATAGATCAATCAAGTATGCTTTGACTACTTGTGAGCAAATAATAAGGAAAGACTTCGCCTTGGATCCTGATGAAGTGCGGATGCGGACCTGCGCGCATCACATGATGAGGAACCTGACTGCTGGCATGGCGATGATCACGTGCCGCGAGCAGATCATCAGCACCATCAGCACCAACCTGAAGGGCGCTTTCGCTACAGCACTGATGCCATCCACACCGCAACAGGTTGGTATTACTGTAACAAATTGAATGAATTACATTTTAATATGTATTGTTTAATTTTACTGAATTTAGTTGAACAGATATGGTCAAATATTGCAGACCTAATCGAGAGATCCACACATTTAGTAGATATTAATAAAATAAAAATAAATATTGTTCTTAAATATCCCATAGGAAGAATTGGATAATATAAAAATGTCACTGTAAATATTCAATATGTAAATGCTATGATAGGTATGTGGGGTCATTGATGTAGGTATTAGAATATCCTTTATATTTGGGTGCCATACCACGGGTGGGGCTAGATGTTTACAGGTACAATAGTGGATGTTAGCTGGTTAAAGCTTATCCAATACCACGTCACTACGAAGAGGCGCCCTGGATCTCACTGTAAGAGGCTGCAAAATTATTTAACTCTCATTCAATCATAGGATTTTAATTAATAAGACTTAATTTGCAGATATGCAATAGAAATTATCTTGCTATCCTCCACTGTCCTCCATCCTCTCTAAAGTAACTGTGACAACTTTAAAACTCAGCTTGAACTACTAACTAACTAACTGACCAGCAGACCTTAGGACGTTTTTTATTTTTGTTTTGAATCCCCAAAACTTTGTCACCAAAAGATATTTTACTATCGTATTAATAGTTTCTGGTATTTCAGAAGGAGATTATAGAAAGCGCAGCCGCTGTTCTAGCTACCGAAAATATGGAGTTGGCGTGTGCGTTCATCCAGAAGACTGCTGTGGAGAAGGCTCTACCCGAACTGGACAAGCGTCTGCTCAGCGACTACGAGATGCGCAAACTCGCGCGTCAAGAGGGCCGCCGCTACTACGACCCCATGGTTGTCTCGTACCAGACCGAGCGGCTGCCCGAGCGCGTCCGCTTGCGCGTCGGCGGCCCCAACGACAACCAAATCACTGTCTACGAAGAATTCGCGTGCAACATCCCTGGCTTCACGCCCGTCCGCGACGTTGGCTTGTTCATTCCTAAGCCATCGGCTCAGGAGCAAATTTCCCAACTAACGTACAGTCAGGTCATCAACCAGACGCAGGTGTACGGCACCGACGAGATGAGCGCCCTCATTACTGCCGCCGAGGTGTTCCTGGCGAATTGCATCGCCGTCGCGTCGTTGGCGGTGCAGGCCGCCAATATGCACTCGCTGCTCGAGTGCCTCTGCATCGCCAGAAGAAACCGCGACTTTGTGTCGGGATGCGGTTTACTCCAGAAGGTAACATAGTGATGTTTTACAAAAAAATCTGCAACGAAGTGTCAGGTATTATTGCATTGCTTTTGATGCGATAATTCTATGATGCGTATTTGTTTCAGATTTTTACTTTACTTATATTTCCTGTTTTTATTTTATCTGTCCTATTTTTTATTTGGGTTCTTTAATTTGCTTTATTTTTTATTTATCTTCCCTGACCTTGTCTCAGCGCCGATTGGTATTCTTCACGTATATGTTTAGTCCTTTATGAGTACTAAAGAATACGATAACTTTCAGATTACGTGGCTGAGAGGCGCAGATACATGATATGTTTTTCTTCCCGATTCGGCGTGGATGCTTGTGTGTAATCATTTAGGCAGTTGTTCTAACTGTAATTTTTCTGCTAGGCGGTGGAAGGCCTGATGGATGGACATATCGTGCAGCCGGGCACGAGCAGCGAGCACGTGGAGATGATGGCTCGTTACCGGGACATCCACCTGCGAGTGCTGAAGCTGTTGGAAGACGCGCGCGTGTACGGCCACGTGTGGACTACCAAGCAGATTACCTGCTGCCTCACCGAGTGCCGCGAGGAACTGCGCTACAACATCGAGGCTGTCGACTGTCTTATCAGGAACCACCTGATGAATTTGCCACAGGTAAATTGTACCATCTACACAATAACAGCGGGTCTACCGTGTGACTTAAATGGTAATGAAGATCGACGATTGTAATAAACTTCAATACGGTCATGAGAGCTTAAACTTCGAGCTATCTTGTAAAAAATTACCGATCATTAAGTTGGGACTCCCATCTTCAAGATCGGTATTTTTTTTACAAGGTAGTTCTATGTTTAGTCTCTCACGATCGTATTGAAGTTTATTACAATTGTCGATGTTTATTACCATTTTGTTACGTGGTAGACCAGCAGAATGCGGTTTCAGGAAATCAGTTAAGAAGTGTATATTTTAACACAAACACGCACTCACATTACCATTCCTACCAACAGTACGACTTGGCCCTCGCTCACATGATGGACGGCGGCAACAACTACATGGCTGTAGCCTTCGCGATGCAACTAGTCCAGCTCTACCTAGTCGACGATAGAAACAACATCTACGTGAACGAATCCGACCTGTACCATACGACGGAGACCCTCGTGCGAGTCATGTCTCACTCCAGACAGCCGCCGCCCGAAGGCCTCGGCTCCCTGATCGAGATGCTCCGCGTAAATCAAGACCCTAGCGCGTATCTTGGAGAGAGATCCCCGCTAGGACCCACTGCGCATATTCATTCTGGAATCCTGCAAGTTCGCGTAAGTTTCAACTGAGAAATAATATGAGATGGCGTGTTTCTTATAAAAAATAATATTTAATAAACATTATTAGAATTGTCTATCAGTAAAATTTTAAGTTTAGGTTACTTTCTTATACAAATACATAAAGAATATTTTTAAGTAGTGCGCAAAATTTGCAGAGTGATTCAGTGTTCGTTCTCAAATGCAACAGCAGTACTAATATTCACTCCAAAACAAAATAAAAATTTGATTTTATATGACTTGCGCTAGTCAATTATGCGTCTCCCCCATAGTAAGTCGAAGGTACGTTTCTTTTTGTTAAAGTGTATCCTTATTCTGATTTTGCATTTAAGAACGGAGACTGAATCACATAACAAAGTATGCACACTACATAAAAATTATCCTGTATAGTTTCAGCCATCTGGGTCTTATAGTAATTTTTGTGGCAAATTTTCTTTCTGTCTCCTAACAAAATATAACTGTGTTACATCACAACAGGCCCAGAACTACGACGACCCTCCCGGCCTCCAAGAAAAGACAGAGAACCTTCTTCGCGAATGGAGAAACGTGCTTCTCAGCCCCCTGACAGAGATTGAGCTCGCACAGAACTTCAACCTCTACGTTCATCGCATGAATATGAATGGCATCCTAAAATCCGATGACATGATCACAAGATTCTTCAGAATCGCCACCCAAATGTGCATCGAGAATGTCTATCAGCAGCTGAATGAGGACAGAATGAACACTCCTCCGCTGCCTCCCAAGAGAGACAAGTACTATGCAATGTGCGACTCTTTTATCAAACTGGTATCCCTACTGATCAAGAACACTGCTGATGGTGGCAACCCCACGCCGAAGTTGAACCTGCTGAACAAGGTATGTTACTGAAGGATTAGTGTTAAAGCTCGGTATCGCATTCCACTGCCGGACAAGGTCTTTCTCAAAAAGAGGATTTCTCAATGGCTGTGGGATGTTTGCGGATGCCCACAGAGCCAGCTTTCAGCCTTCTCAAACTGATAATATTGACACTTAGCAAAGTTTTAGACTGGTCGGGTTGTGCATTTACAATAAATGAGAAACTGTATTCAATAAGCTAAGTTTATTTATTCATGAAACTCTTGTTGCCTTATTACAAAAAAATGGTTTAAAGAAAGTTCATTAAAACCCAGGTTTTTAATATATCCGTCACTTTCTAACGTCATATAGCAAATGCATACATACATAGCGGTCAAACATAACCCTCTCCGTAGTCGGGTAAAAAGAGACGGCTATCTTAAAACCTGTGTTTTACAAGACTTACTTTAACCTATATTTTGTAATAAGATAGTTGATGATTGCCACAGATAACCTAAGTACATGAAGCCATTTTCTACAGATCCTTGGCATCATTGCTGGGTGCCTCCTTCAAGACCACGAGGAACATGGCACCAACTTCCAACAGTTGCCGTACCACCGACTATTTCTCATCCTATTCCTAGACATGAATATGGCTGAACCAGTTCTAGAATCTATGAACTACCAGGCAAGTCTTATGATAATACGTGCTGAAAACAATTTTATTTTATCCCACTCTCAGGCAAATACTATCTGCCTCAAATTTCAAAGAACTTCATCTTTATGAACAATCAGATATTTCTTGTTTACATAGTTTAGTTTCACTACATCTCTTTCTAACAAAAAACATGAGAAAAGTATGGAAGATATTAAGGCTGCCTGTCCACTGAAGCGGAGTGGAGCGGAGAGGTGACAAAATAACCAATAAGATTCCGGTATTTCCTCCCCTCACCTAAGTGACGTTATAATACTTGTATTCTATTGGTTACGTTTTGTACTTTCCGCTCCGCTTTAGTGGACAAGCAACCTTAATCTTGTCAAGTTAGTCTACTTTCTTGATAACAACGTGAATTTAGTCGCCTGTATATTATAAGAGCATAGACTGAATTGACATTTCTAAATATTTACTGTCCTTTTTCAATGTGTGTAAGAAAGACATACAGTGTAATTGAAATTAGTTTAGTGCAATGTGCAACAGAATCTGCACCAATTTCTAAATTATTATATTTCTGTCTAAATTATTGTCATGTTCCAGAACTTTTTGCGTATGCAGGTCTGTCAAAATTTACTGATAAAGTATAGTCCGCGCGGAACTAGTTGGCCGCGCCTTAGTTATGTGAGCGGTGGGACGGAGGGGCGATTGCTGTCCTTACTCAGTACGGCGCCGGCAACAATAGGAAACCCGCCGCCCTCACCCCCGTCCCCACCTAAGGCGCGGCCAACTACATAGTTCCGCGCGGACTATAGTTTGTGACGTGTTGTCTGTCCCTCTGTTTTTCTGTGAATAATTATTGGTTTTGGAACTTGATGATATAATTGGTTATTGGTGATTTCCTGCGCTAGGTTCTCACAGCTTTCTGCCATACGCTCCGTATCATCCGGCCAAGCATTGCGCCGGGCTTCGCCTACGCGTGGCTCGAGATCGTCGCGCACCGCGCCTTCATCAACCGCGTGCTCGCAGTAACTCCTCAGCAGAAGGTATGTTTCAATCACAGCGCTCTTTCACTATTGCTCGGGATAACCTATAACCAGCTATATAGCTTACAACTATCTCATCAACATCTATTTAGTAAGATTATATAACCAAAATAACTCATGATATTTCATTAGAAGTCGTAACCTAATTACAGTGATTATTCATCATTACTTTTGGATCATTCCTCGTAGATTTTCATCTGCATTAATTAGCTATTAAAAATTATGGTTTATCTCGAAAAAAAATACAGTTTCATCTTTAACATTGGTATAAGATTATAACTCTCATTGTCTCATCACACGATAAGGGAGTCAGTCTTTCAATTCATGCCATCAGGCTGTACACACCCCCTGGAATATAGTCGAATATAAGCCCGATTTAACTGGCAGAAATTAATTTCAACAGAAAAAACCTCGAAAGAAAATATCTTAATAATTGCCTGACCTCAACCTTGTTCCTCAAGCCCCGAGCCGTGCTTGTGTCCACATCATGCCAGAGACAAAACAAAAACGTATTCGAATTGTCTTTTTATTACATAATCATTTCTAGTGTGTTCCAGAAATCCAGGATTTATCCTTTTTTCGAATGCTTCATCGTGATCCGCTTGCTTAGTTGTCTAATATAACAATATATATTTTAACCTGGGAAGTTTGCGAAATGGAAATTTTTAATTATTTTTTTCATAACATACGATCATTATACTATTTTTTTTTAACATTTACTTCCATTTGTATTGTGAAGTTCATTTTTAAACACTGAGGAAATATATCAACTACTTCGCTATCTGAGTAAATCATGATCGTCAATAGGTAGTAAATACTCTGAGCAGGCGGACCATAGATGTAGCAAACCTTTTTTTTATTGATTTCTTTAATTCTTTTGTTCATAGCTTACGACAGGAGGCCAGGCAGTTAATATCATTTACTTTCTTATGTGTTGTTTTACACTCACGCGGCTTAAATTAGAGATGGGTCGAAGCGAGTGTTTCGTCGAACTTACGGGTCGAAATATAACCTTAATAAATCCTAGGTTTAATATTCCAGGTACTCCAAATTTCTTTAAAATGAAGTAAAATTCCCTATCACTCATTCATCATTCATACATTCTTGCACTAAACAAAAGAAAAGCTAACTAAAGCTCATTACTATATGTACACACGGTGATATATCGAGCTATATATTTCTAGTATAAGCCGAACTTGCATTGTATAGGCTTTACGTACAATGAGAGGTCAGTTTATACTGAAGATGTATACAGTGCCACAAACTTATCTGACCCGGTGACCAAAATTGGAACTAACATCGCTACGGAACAAAAATTACTTCAAAATGTGATTTTTGTAGGGAGGTGACATTTGTAAAAGCGACGGCAGCGGCGCCACGACCGGGTCAGATAAGTTTGTGGCACTATAGCTTGATATGTAGCCGTGCGTAGATACCTAAACTGAACGATTGAAACCGAAGGATCAGTTGAAGAGTCGAAGATATCGAAACCCGAACGCAAACCGATCGTTCGGCCCATCTCAATTTATTATCAAGTAATTGACACCGTAGTGTGTTTGTCACAACTCACGTAGTACAAAAATGCTTTATTATACAAAGATCTATCCAAATGCTGCTGCCGCGATGAGTTTGCTTACGACGCTTAAATCAAACCTAATTTTGTTGAATAACTAACTTCTGTTTGTGCAAAAGTCTTGATAAACATTGCATGAAAATATTGATCAAATGTTTCACTAAACAAAATGTGTCCGCGGGCAGTATTTCTATATCATAGGCCATGGCTTTGATAAGCATATTAGAACACTCTGTTAAGCCCCCTTTCCATCATCACATTACTTTACCCATCGATTTATTGACCTCGGTTAATGTCTAAAAGGCTGCTGCGCATATCGAAATACCTTTGTACTTCATACACGCAAATATTTTTCAGTCAAAATCAAAACTACTAATCCACCCATAGCATCCGATATCCTCAGATCCCCTTCAGTCGGGGTTGTAATTTTTGAACGACTGAACAGATTTTCATTTAACATAGCTAAGAAGGTTCTCGATTAAACTAGCTTTCAATTTAAAAAAACTGCATTTAAATTGGTCCATTCGTGTTGGAGCTACGATGCCACAGACAGATACACACTACAAACTTATAACACCCCTCTTTTTTGACCAGGTTAGACTGAAGATAAACTAACTTCAAATAACCAATTTACATTATTACGTTTTTTAATCAAGTTCAATGAACGGTTTAGTGTTGCTTTTTCTGTTTATTTTCATGAAATTTTCTTTAACATTCAGAGCTGAGATGTTTTCATTTACTTCAAATCGTAATTAACGCACGATGAATCGTAAACACGTCAAAATACGAGAATCGACGTGTAATTTGATGTAAAACGTATCGCCGTAGAACAAGGACTGCTTGTATTTAGATAATTGATTGCCAAATAGATAATTGTGCATGTCCATTGCATGCAATTTGTGTATGCCACACTCAAGGGAGACCGGAGTGTGGCGATACCCACGAACAGTGATCCGAGTGGTTGTTCTGGTTTGCAGGGCTGGGGAATGTACTCGACACTGCTGATCGACCTCTTCAAGTTCTTAGATCCGTTCCTCCGCAACACTGAGCTTGCGTCTCCCGTCATGATGCTGTACAAGGGCACGTTGAAAGTGCTCTTGGTACTCCTACACGACTTCCCAGAATTCCTGTGTGATTATCACTACGGTTTCTGCGACGAGATCCCGCCGAACTGCATTCAGATGAGGAATCTCATTCTGTCTGCGTTCCCCCGCAATATGCGCCTCCCTGACCCCTTCACTCCTAACCTGAAGGTGGATTTGTTGGCCGAGATCGCTCTGCCTCCCCGCGCGGTGATCAACTACACCACGATCATCCCTCCGTCGCAGTTCAAGAAGGATTTGGACGCGTATCTGAAGGCACGCGCGCCTGTCACCTTCCTATCAGAGCTGAGAAGCAATATGCAGGTTAGTTATTGAAAAGTTGCCAATAATATAATTTTGGGGAGGGATTTATAAACATGTAGCCTCCGGTAGCACACTACCTGTGGTAGTCAGATAGTCTTGTGATGTTTTAAATATCACAAAAGGGTATAATTATAAAGGGTCACTGGTTGAATGAGGGAAACATTGAAGGGGGTTTTCTACTCATCATTATGAACACCTTTTACTAAGGGACCAACCCTGAAGTAAAAACAATATCTGCTGTTCCGTAATTCGATATTATTTAACTAAAATGTATGGAAAAGCAGTTTTTTTTTCGCTATTTCTGGTTTGGTCCTATAGTAAAAGTTGTTCATATTTTTTTTTTTTTTTAAAAGCGTTTCCCCTCACTATGATTTCTCCTGTATCGAGGGTACAGTTTACAAACATACATGTCACATGCACATACCACCCAGACCCGAAACAACTATCTGTAGATCATACAAATACTTGTTCCGTGCGGGGATCGAACCCGCGGCACGTAGCGTAGAAGGCTAATCGCTTAGCCACTGCGCCAACCGTGTCGTCAATTATGAGAACAATACCCTCCTTCAATGTTAACCTCGTTCAACCAGTCAACCTGTATAATATTCTCGATTACGACATCCACTAAAGTAATCAATCTCAGCAACTTAGATTTGTAGCAGTGGGACGAGCACTAATGTTTTGACGTATAGTAACGTAAACGTAACCAAATTTAGAACCAAAAATAGACGTTTAATCCATGATATTTTTTTGGAAATACATGCAATATTTTTACATTTTCATGAAACAAGTGCGTTTGTTGCATAAAATTGAATAAAAATGCGATAGATTCATCGTATTTTATCATCAAAATTTGCTTACGTTTAGGTTACTATACGTCAAAACTATCGTGCTCGGCCCACCGAATATATCAAATACGATGATTGGTAGTGCTACTAGTGGCACAACTAAAGTCTATGAACGACAACTTTTATCAAAAGTAATATTTCCAATAAATCCGTTCAGGTCGCGAACGAGCCCGGCCGTCGATACAACAGTCAGCTGATGAACGCCGTGGTGCTGTATGTGGGCACTCAGGCCATCGCGTACATCAGGACCAAGGGCCAGACCCCCAACATGTCCACCATCGCGCACTCAGCGCACATGGACATCTTCCAGAACTTCACCGTGGACTTCGACTTCGAAGGACGGTAAGATAGTGACATTGTATTTTTTGCTCGGTTTTTAGGCTATCTTCATCTATAAACGTTTACATGCATGTTTGAGATTAAACTTTACTTCGAAAGAAGAATAAAGAAAGAAAAATCATTTGCCACAAAAAACAAGGCGCACTGAAAAACAAATTAAAAAAAAAATATTATTTAATAAAAACGTATACAAAAAAAAGAGTACATTTAGTGAACAGTAATAAATTTCCCATACAATAATTATAGTGCCTAAAAATAAACTATTTCTAAAATATTTTTAATACAAGTGCAATTGAAAATGTTTCGGAATATGAATGTTAGGTAGCGAGCGACCCGCCCGATCTAAGTTTATTCAAACCTGTGTTTCGGGGCATCACTAGAATGATAGACATAGGTAATAAGAAGAGGACAGGGTATATCAGATAGACAGAGAATACATTTTTCTTAGGATGACAACAGTGTAAAATTGAGTAGAAAAAATAATAATTTAAAAGAATAAAAAATATGTGGTATACTGCACCGGCTTCGGACTAGCGGCCCGTCCCAGCTTCGCACGGGTGATTGGAGATTTCGTAGATATCTCTAATTCTTTTTAAAATAAAATATAGCCTGTGTTTCTCAGTGATAATAAAGCATTCTACTGGTGAAAGATTTTTTAAAATTGGTCCAGTAATTGTTGAATTTATTCATGACAAATAAAAATAGAAATCCTTTTTCTTCATAATATTAGAGTAGATAGGATAGAACTACTCACAAAATCATAGGTCTAAAGCCGAAGGGAGCTAGGAATCCTCAGATTATCTCTTCTCTACACAGTATAAAACAAAGTCGCTTTCCGCTTCTGACTGTCTGTATATCCGCTAACTCCTCTCAAATCACGCAACGGATTTTCACCATCAGTTAGATATTTTTTCACGGTAGGTTAATACGTATAATACTTTGATAGTAGAGAAATTGCACCCGTGCAAAGCCGGGGACGGTCGCTAGTAGCCACAAAAGAATAACATGCAATCTACTAACTAGCATTCGGAATTTTTTGTAGAATAGCTTAAATCTGTTAAGATTTTGTAATTCAGATCTCATATCAACTTATGCTGAGTGCTCCTAATGTCTTTTAATTTCTAAATATTGCAGACATGCCTTCTTCACAGGTACTTGTTCCTGAACGCCATTGCGAATCAGTTGCGCTATCCGAATAGCCACACCCACTACTTCTCGTGCTGCTTGCTATACCTGTTCGCCGAGGCCAACGCCGAGGCAGTCCAGGAGCAGATCACCAGGATGCTCCTAGAACGGCTCATCGTGAACCGCCCCCACCCATGGGGCCTGCTCATCACGTTCATCGAACTCATTAAAAACCCCATCTACAAATTTTGGTCTCATGAGTTTGTGCATTGCGCACCGGAGATCGAGAAGTAAGTGGAGTTCTGTTGCTATACTTGTACTGCCTGACCAGAAACATAAGAACCTCGCCATATTGCGAATTTAACTAACATTTATTAAGAAACTAACCTCATCACTCAATCACCTCAGGGTTCATATTTTTTTTGTCAGGCCATAATCCGTAGTGGACACTAACTTTATAAATAACCATTAATGCCAGGCACTAGTCTCGTCTAGTAGTAGAAACTAGACAGTACTAGGGGTGTTCAGTAAGATACGTCGAACGGTCGTAATTTATTCTTAAATGGACCAAAACATAAATCTTTTTACAGTCCTTTGAGTATCCATACTCGTTCATTTTGTTGCTGTTGGATATTATTTCAGTTGGAATTTATTGAAAATTTGATCAATTTTAGAAATTTGATCAATTTTAGAAACCGAGTTTGCCGCGGGATTAATACAAGATGTAATTGTAATGTAGGCAATATTGATGGAGGATATTGTACTCATCATTATGAACAACATTTACTAGGGGACCAAACATGAAATCGCGAAAAATAATTAGCTGTTCCATATAATTAATTCAATATTACTTAAATGTATAAACAGACAGTTTTCGGATGGCAGAGTTGTCATTTCTAATGACATGATCGACGAAGTTGAACGTTTCTTCGGGCAACGATGACTACCCGCCATTACACCGAGGATCTGACGTTGACCGAGTACGAGATTAGGGCGGCCCTCGAGCAGCTATAGAACCTCCAGACAAGTTCCAGGCGATGACGGAATTACCACAGAGCTAAAAGCAAGCAGGCTCTGGGATCCTGGAGCTTGTTAATAAATTTCAATACGATCATGAGAGACAAAATTTCGAGCTACCTTGTATAAAAATACCAATCACGAAGTAAATACTCCCTATCTCCATGATTGGTACACAATTTACAAGGTAGCTTACAGGTTAGTCTCTCACGATCATATTGAAGTGTATTACTAGAGTCGATGTGCATTACCATTTTCGTGACGCGGTAGACCCGCTGGTCCTGAAAAAGCTAGTGAATGCTTCATTCCGTCATACAACAAGGTGACATAGCCAGCGAGATAGCTGAGCCACCTGTAAACAGCTGTTCTCTGTGGGCTTCACGAATTACCTCGCCAGAAGACTCAACATATTCCAGCCACCAGGGGGCCTAAAAAGGCCACATTGAGCAATTTATCTACAGATCTGCATAGTAACTGTCAAACAGATGATTACTGAATATGATGCGGATGACCTTATGCGGATGACATTAAGAGTCGTCAATTATGTAGGTATTTTGACATTCGTAATATGAATCATATTGTGATTCATCTAAAGCGGCCTTTTTAACCCCCAGACCGGCCTTCGTCAAAGGCATTCGAAGATGTTGGTTGGATAACAAAAGATATATCTTATTTTTTTTTGTTTTTTCATGAAATATCAAAGTATATAAATACAACAAGACTTACTGAACGCCCTAAGTATTTAAGTACCTCTCATACTTCTAGCCTACATCATATTAATAGACAGTATGTTTTAAATTCAGTCATTTATTCAGTATTGTGCTATACTTACTAAAAGCGAGTGCATATTTCATTGACTATGGTGGTGTTGGTTCAACATGGCAATTAATTGGAGTAAACTTTTATCAGAATGAGGCAGGATGCACTGAAAGATAAACATTCTGAATGCATGAAAAAGGTTTTCTTCTATGTTTTGAATTCAGTCATTTTGTCAATATGATAACTTATCAACAGTGATTGGAATAAGTCTAATAAGTCTAATTCACCTAAACTTCGAGGCACAGAGACAAAAAGTGGACACTTCCTTACGACAACATTTTTTCCGGGACAAAAATTGTCCCAGGTTTCGGGACATCACTTAAGTACATAATTAATGTTATTTATATTAATACAGTTAGCGAATTAAATTGAATTCAGGTTTTTATTTCCCAAAATTGTCAAAAATACAGAAGACACGTTTTTTCTCGTTTAAAAAAATAGACGACTTTCTCAGTTATTTTAGATTTCTAATTCTATTCGTTTTTATTATCTTAGGATGTAGAAAATCTGATTAATAATTAGCAATGGTGGCAAACGTGTCTACATATTTTTTGTCAATTCTGGGAAACAAAAACCTGCATTGAATTCGATTACTGTATTAATAACATTAATTATTAATGTAGGTACTTAAGTGATGTCCCGAAACCTGGGACAATTTTTGTTCCAGAAAAAATGTCGTAAGGAAGTCTCCACTTTTATCTCTGTGACTCGAAGTTTAGGTAAATTAGCACCATCTATTCCAATCACTGCTTATCAACTACAGCATAAATATGAAAATAAAAGGACGAATACACCGTTAGTCACCGTTTCATATCAGAATGGGATTGGATGCACAGAAAGCTAAAAGCCTAAAAGGTTTTCCTTTTATGGGATTTGCAATATGCACACTCAGTTACTACCATCAATATTGCTGCATGCTTGCGGAACATCGACCAGCAATATACAACTAGATAACGCGTCACATACGAATCGATTTATAGTCTGTCGGATAAATTACAATGTGTTTCTATAATTACATCATTAATTTTAGATTAAAAATATCGAACTGACTGAGGTTTCGTAAAATTATAACAATAAATTATCTTCTTATTTATTTATTTATTTTACTTTTATTAAAACGGTACGAAACCAATTACAATAATAAAAGATAGGCACATAGGTAATTAATTACACATATAAACAAAACAACACAGTCATACAACTCTCTCACAAAAAAGCAGACACTCCGACAATATATCCGCCCATCCATCCGCAAACAAAAAAACACAATATCTCTAATATATAAAGCTCGATTACCACTGACTGACTGATTGACAGAATTGATCTCCCAGATGGAGCCGTGGGGGGTTAAAGTCATGTATGGGAGTCGTATAGAGGGGGGTCCAGTGAGTCCGGGAAAAATCCGAAATGACCTGAAAGTGGAACGCTGACCGGAACTGCCCTACGGATCTCGAAAATTACAAGTCGCACACCCATACTGCTGGAACTAAAAATGTCGAGGACCCTGGGTCGATTGACGAGCCGGTGAAAAAAAGATGGCTTCCATACAAAAAAAGATGGCAGCCATACAAAATGGAAACGCTCACCGTTCCGAAACCGTTGGAGATAGCGGGGGGGTGCTCGACCAAATGTCATAGAGGACGACGGGGGCTTTCCGGTGGGGGTCATAAAAATCCAAGATGGCGGATTCAAAATGGCGGCCAAAAAAAAATATGGTCGGAGCCGGCTGAAAATTGGCGTCCGGGGGTTTTCGGGGGCACCGATTCATAATCCGGGATCAAATTTTTCTTTCCGCCTTTTTTAAAGATGGCCGCCATACAAGTGTTCATTTTGGATTTTCACCCAATTGTTCTCCCAGAAGGAGCCGTGGGGGGTAAAAGTGATATATGGGAGACGTATAGAGGGGGGTCCTGTGAGTTCAGGAAAAGTCCGAAATGCCCTGAAAGTGGAACGCTGACCAGAACTGCCCCACGGATCTCGAAAATGAGAAGTCGCAGACATGTAGTGCCTGAACTAAAAATGTCAAGGACCTTGGGCCGGTTGACGATCCGGTGAAAAAAAGATGGCTTCCATACAAAAAAAATGGCGGCCATACAAAATTGAAACGCTCACCGTTCCGAAACCGTTGGAGATAGCGGGGGGGTGCTCGAACCATTTTCATAGAGGATGGAGGGGGCTTTCCGGTGGTGGTCATAAAAATCCAAGATGGCGGATCCAAAATGGCGGCCGAAAAAAAAGTTGCTCCGAGCCGGCTGAAAATTGGCGTCCGGGGGTTTTCGGGGGCACCGATTCATAATCCGGGAACGACATTTTTTTTTCGCCATTTTTCAATATGGCCGCCATACAAACGCATCTTTTGGAGCAATTGTTCTCCCAGAAGGAGCCTTCGGGGGTAAAAGTGATGTATGGGAGTCGTAAAGAAGGAAGTCCTGTGAGTTTAGAAAAAATCTGAAATGACCTGAAGGTAGACCGCTGACCGGAACTGCCCTACGGATCTCAAAAATGAGAAGTCGAACACCGGTACTGCCCGAACTAAAAATGTCGAGTACCCTGAGACGATTGACGAGCCGGTGAAAAAAGATGGCTTCCATACAAAATAACATGGCCGCCATACAATAGTGTTCATTTTGGTTTTTCACTCAATTGTTCTCCCAGTAGGAGTCGTCGGGGGTAAAAGTCATGTATGGGAATCATATAGAAGAGGGTCCTGCGAGTTTTTAGGAAAAGTCCGAAATGACCTGAAAGTGGAACGCTGACCGGAACTGCCCTACGGATCTCAAAAATTACAAGTCGCCGACCCATAGTGCCTGAACTAAAAATGTCGATGACCCAGGGTCGATTGACGAGCCGGTGAAAAAAAGATGGCTTCCATACAAAAAAACATGGCTGCCATACAAACGCTTCTTTTGGAGCAAGTGTTCTCCCAAAGGAGCCGCGGGGGGTAAAAGTCACGTATGGGAGTTGTATAGAAGGGGATCCAGTGAGTTCAGAAAAATCCGAAATGACCTGAAAGTGGAACCCTGACTGGAACAGCTCTACGGAGCTTGAAAACTACAAGTCGCAGACCGAGGTTGCCGGAACTAAAAATGACGAGTACCCTGGGATGATAGACGAGCTGGTGAAAAAAAGATGGCTTCCATACAAAAAAACATGGCCTACATACAAGTGTTCATTTTGGATTTTCTTACAATTGTTCTCCCAGAAGGAGCCGTCGGGGGTAAAAGTCATGTATGAGGATCGTATAGAAGGAGGTCCAGTAAGTTCAGGAAAAGTCTGAAATGACCTGAAAGTGGAACGCTGACCGGAACTGCCCTACGGATCTCGAAAATTACAAGTCGCAGACCTACAGTGCTTGAACTAAAAATGTCGAGTACCCTGGGACGATTGACGAGCCGGTGAAAAAAGATGGCTTCCATACAAAAAAATATGGCCGCCATACAAGTGTTCATTTTGGATTTTCACACAATTGTTCTCCCAGAAGGAGGCGTCGGGGGTAAAAGTCATGTATGGAAGTCGTATAGAGGGGTGCCCATTGAGTTTAGGAAAAGTCCGAAATGACCTGAAAGTGGAACACTGATTGGAACTGCCCTACGGATCTCGAAAACGGCAAGTCGCACTCTCATACTGCCGGAACTAAAAATGTCAAGAACCCTGAGCCGATCGACGAGCCGGTGAAGAAAAGATGGTTTCCACACAAAAAAACATGGCCGCCATACAAGTGTTCATTTTGGATTTTCACACAGTTGCTCTTCGAGAAGGAGCCGTGGGAGGTAAAAGTCATGTATGGGAGTCATATAGAACGGGGTCCTAAGAGTTTAGAAAAAGTCCAGAATGACCTGAAAGTGGAACGCTGACCAGAACTGCCCTACGGATCTCGAAAACGGCAAGTCGCAGACGCACGGTGCCGGAACTAAAAATGTCGAGGACCCTGGGTCCATTGTCCTGTTGGTGAAAAAAAGATGGCTTCCATACAAAAAAAAATGGCTGCCATACAGGTGTTCATTTTGGATTTTCACACAATTGTTCTCCAAGAAGGAGCCGTCGGGGGTAAAAGTCATGTATGGGAGTCGTATAGAGGGGTGCCCATTGAGTTTAGGAAAAGTCCGAAAAGACCTGAAAGTGGAACGCTGACCGGAACTGCCCCACGGATCTCGAAAATGAGAAGTCGCACACCCATACTGCCCGAACTAAAAATGTGTAGGATCTTGGGTCGATTGATGAGCTGGTAAAAAAAATGGCTTTCATACAAAAAAACATGGCCGCCATATAAACGCTTCTTAACACGCTTTTATTAGCTTCACCTGTAACTAACTATGTAAGAAAATCTTGGAAGTTACATTTGACCCACTTCGCGGTTTCCGATTGAGGTGAGATTTTGCACATGTTAGGATGACAATGCAGTTAGATAACTGACGTCATTCTAAATCCAATATGGCGGACTACTTATGTATTATGCACTACCATGATATGGGTATCAAATGAAAGGGTTTGCTGAGAAGACTACGTAACTAAAATAACGTCACACTTAATTCAATATGGCGGACGCCCCAAGATGGTAGACAATTTTTTTTTATCTACCATCATGATATTGGTATCAAATGAAAGGGTCTGCTGGGAAGAAAACGAAAAATAAAGTCAAAGTCGATGTCGAAGTTAAAGTCAAAGTCAAAGTCAAAGTTTTTTATTACAACAGCCTTTGCAGGCACTTTCAAAAGCGTGTTTTTATTTTTTTTAAGTTAATTTAAGAGCTCCACCAAAACCCTCACCGTTCCGAAACCGTTAGAGATAGAGGGGGGGTGCTCGACCAAATATCATAGAGAACGAGGGGGGCTTTCCAGTGGTAGTGATAAAAATCCAAGATGGCGGATTCAAAATGGAGGCCAAAAAATAATATGGTCCGATGAAAATTGGCGTCCGGGGGTTTTGGGGGCACTAATTCATAAACCGGAATCGACTTTCTTTTCCGCCATTTTTCAATATGGCCGCCATTCAAACGCTTCTTTTGGAGATATTGTTTTCGGAGAAGGAGCCGCGGGGGGTAAAAGTCATGAATGACAGTCACATAGGAGGTCCAGTGTGAAATGAACTGAAAGGGGAACCCTGACCGGAACAGCCATATGGATCTCGAAAACGGCAAGTCGCACACCCAAACCGCCGGAACTAAAAATGTCAAGGACCCTGGGCCGTTTGACGAGCCAGTGAAAAAACATTGTTAACATGCAAAAAAAAAATACCATACAAAATTGAAACCCTCACCGTTCCGAAAACGTTAGAGATAGAGGGGGAGTTACAAGTCCAGTTAGTTCAGGAAATGTCCGAAATGACCTGAAAGTGGAACGCTGACCGGAACTGCCCTACGGATCTAGAAAACGACAAGTCGCAGACCTGTAGTGCCCGAATTAAAAATGTCGAGGACCCTGGGCCAATTGACGAGCTGGTGAAAAAAAGATGGTTTACATACAAAAAAACATGGCTGCCATACAAAACCAAATATCATATTTATTTTACGTCATGTTACAAACCCCACCTAAAAAGGCCTCGCGGGCCGCTCGCGGCCCGCGCACCGCGCGACCTCTAGTTTACTTATATAAAGCTCGATTACCACTGACTCACTGATTGACAGAATTGTTCTCCCAGAAGGAGCCGTGGGGGGTTAAAGTCATGTATGGGAGACATAAACCTTGAGGTCCAGTGAGTCCGGGAAAAATCCGAAATGACCTGAAAGTGGAACCCTGACCGGAACTGCCCTACGGATCTCGAAAATAAAAAGTCGCAAACCTATACCGCCGGAACTAAAAATGTCAAGGACCCTGGGCCGTTTGACGAGCCGGTGAAAAAAAGATGGCGTCCATACAAAAAAAGATGGCGGCCATACAAAATTGAAACGCTCACCGTTCCGAAACCGTTGGAGATAGCGGGGGGGTGCTCGACCAAATGTCATAGAGGACGACGGGGGCTTTCCGGTGGGGGTCATTAAAATCCAAGATGGCGGATTCAAAATGGCGGCCAAAAAAAAATATGGTCCGAGCCGGCTGAAAATTGGCATCCGGGGGTTTTCGGGGGCACCGATTCATAATCCGGGATCAAATTTTTTTTTCCGCCATTTTCCAATATGGCCGCCATACAAGTGTTCATTTCGGATTTCGACCCAATGGATCTCCCAGAAGGAGCCGTGGGGGGTAAAAGCCATGTATGGGAGTCGTATAGAGGGGGGTCCAGTGACTTCAGGAAAAGTCCGAAATGACCTGAAAGTGGAACCCTGACCGGAACTGCCCTACGGATCTCGAAAATGAAAAGTCGAACACCCACACTGCCGGAACTAAAAATGTCGAGGACCCTGGGCCGTTTGACGAGCCGGTGAAAAAAAGATGGTTTCCATACAAAAAAACATGGCTGCCATACAAAATCAAAAATCATATTTTTTTTAAGTTATGTTACAAGCACCACCTACAATGCCCCGCGGGCCGCATGCGGCCCGCGCACCCACGCGACCTCTAGTCTCTAATATATAAAGCTCGATTACCACTGACTGACTGATTGACAGAATTGATCTCCCAGATGGAGCCGTGGGGGGTTAAAGTCATGTATGGGAGTCGTATAGAGGGGGGTCCAGTGAGTCCGGGAAAAATCCGAAATGACCTGAAAGTGGAACGCTGACCGGAACTGCCCTACGGATCTCGAAAATTACAAGTCGCACACCCATACTGCTGGAACTAAAAATGTCGAGGACCCTGGGTCGATTGACGAGCCGGTGAAAAAAAGATGGCTTCCATACAAAAAAAGATGGCAGCCATACAAAATGGAAACGCTCACCGTTCCGAAACCGTTGGAGATAGCGGGGGGGTGCTCGACCAAATGTCATAGAGGACGACGGGGGCTTTCCGGTGGGGGTCATAAAAATCCAAGATGGCGGATTCAAAATGGCGGCCAAAAAAAAATATGGTCGGAGCCGGCTGAAAATTGGCGTCCGGGGGTTTTCGGGGGCACCGATTCATAATCCGGGATCAAATTTTTCTTTCCGCCTTTTTTAAAGATGGCCGCCATACAAGTGTTCATTTTGGATTTTCACCCAATTGTTCTCCCAGAAGGAGCCGTGGGGGGTAAAAGTGATATATGGGAGACGTATAGAGGGGGGTCCTGTGAGTTCAGGAAAAGTCCGAAATGCCCTGAAAGTGGAACGCTGACCAGAACTGCCCCACGGATCTCGAAAATGAGAAGTCGCAGACATGTAGTGCCTGAACTAAAAATGTCAAGGACCTTGGGCCGGTTGACGATCCGGTGAAAAAAAGATGGCTTCCATACAAAAAAAATGGCGGCCATACAAAATTGAAACGCTCACCGTTCCGAAACCGTTGGAGATAGCGGGGGGGTGCTCGAACCATTTTCATAGAGGATGGAGGGGGCTTTCCGGTGGTGGTCATAAAAATCCAAGATGGCGGATCCAAAATGGCGGCCGAAAAAAAAGTTGCTCCGAGCCGGCTGAAAATTGGCGTCCGGGGGTTTTCGGGGGCACCGATTCATAATCCGGGAACGACATTTTTTTTTCGCCATTTTTCAATATGGCCGCCATACAAACGCATCTTTTGGAGCAATTGTTCTCCCAGAAGGAGCCTTCGGGGGTAAAAGTGATGTATGGGAGTCGTAAAGAAGGAAGTCCTGTGAGTTTAGAAAAAATCTGAAATGACCTGAAGGTAGACCGCTGACCGGAACTGCCCTACGGATCTCAAAAATGAGAAGTCGAACACCGGTACTGCCCGAACTAAAAATGTCGAGTACCCTGAGACGATTGACGAGCCGGTGAAAAAAGATGGCTTCCATACAAAATAACATGGCCGCCATACAATAGTGTTCATTTTGGTTTTTCACTCAATTGTTCTCCCAGTAGGAGTCGTCGGGGGTAAAAGTCATGTATGGGAATCATATAGAAGAGGGTCCTGCGAGTTTTTAGGAAAAGTCCGAAATGACCTGAAAGTGGAACGCTGACCGGAACTGCCCTACGGATCTCAAAAATTACAAGTCGCCGACCCATAGTGCCTGAACTAAAAATGTCGATGACCCAGGGTCGATTGACGAGCCGGTGAAAAAAAGATGGCTTCCATACAAAAAAACATGGCTGCCATACAAACGCTTCTTTTGGAGCAAGTGTTCTCCCAAAGGAGCCGCGGGGGGTAAAAGTCACGTATGGGAGTTGTATAGAAGGGGATCCAGTGAGTTCAGAAAAATCCGAAATGACCTGAAAGTGGAACCCTGACTGGAACAGCTCTACGGAGCTTGAAAACTACAAGTCGCAGACCGAGGTTGCCGGAACTAAAAATGACGAGTACCCTGGGATGATAGACGAGCTGGTGAAAAAAAGATGGCTTCCATACAAAAAAACATGGCCTACATACAAGTGTTCATTTTGGATTTTCTTACAATTGTTCTCCCAGAAGGAGCCGTCGGGGGTAAAAGTCATGTATGAGGATCGTATAGAAGGAGGTCCAGTAAGTTCAGGAAAAGTCTGAAATGACCTGAAAGTGGAACGCTGACCGGAACTGCCCTACGGATCTCGAAAATTACAAGTCGCAGACCTACAGTGCTTGAACTAAAAATGTCGAGTACCCTGGGACGATTGACGAGCCGGTGAAAAAAGATGGCTTCCATACAAAAAAATATGGCCGCCATACAAGTGTTCATTTTGGATTTTCACACAATTGTTCTCCCAGAAGGAGGCGTCGGGGGTAAAAGTCATGTATGGAAGTCGTATAGAGGGGTGCCCATTGAGTTTAGGAAAAGTCCGAAATGACCTGAAAGTGGAACACTGATTGGAACTGCCCTACGGATCTCGAAAACGGCAAGTCGCACTCTCATACTGCCGGAACTAAAAATGTCAAGAACCCTGAGCCGATCGACGAGCCGGTGAAGAAAAGATGGTTTCCACACAAAAAAACATGGCCGCCATACAAGTGTTCATTTTGGATTTTCACACAGTTGCTCTTCGAGAAGGAGCCGTGGGAGGTAAAAGTCATGTATGGGAGTCATATAGAACGGGGTCCTAAGAGTTTAGAAAAAGTCCAGAATGACCTGAAAGTGGAACGCTGACCAGAACTGCCCTACGGATCTCGAAAACGGCAAGTCGCAGACGCACGGTGCCGGAACTAAAAATGTCGAGGACCCTGGGTCCATTGTCCTGTTGGTGAAAAAAAGATGGCTTCCATACAAAAAAAAATGGCTGCCATACAGGTGTTCATTTTGGATTTTCACACAATTGTTCTCCAAGAAGGAGCCGTCGGGGGTAAAAGTCATGTATGGGAGTCGTATAGAGGGGTGCCCATTGAGTTTAGGAAAAGTCCGAAAAGACCTGAAAGTGGAACGCTGACCGGAACTGCCCCACGGATCTCGAAAATGAGAAGTCGCACACCCATACTGCCCGAACTAAAAATGTGTAGGATCTTGGGTCGATTGATGAGCTGGTAAAAAAAATGGCTTTCATACAAAAAAACATGGCCGCCATATAAACGCTTCTTAACACGCTTTTATTAGCTTCACCTGTAACTAACTATGTAAGAAAATCTTGGAAGTTACATTTGACCCACTTCGCGGTTTCCGATTGAGGTGAGATTTTGCACATGTTAGGATGACAATGCAGTTAGATAACTGACGTCATTCTAAATCCAATATGGCGGACTACTTATGTATTATGCACTACCATGATATGGGTATCAAATGAAAGGGTTTGCTGAGAAGACTACGTAACTAAAATAACGTCACACTTAATTCAATATGGCGGACGCCCCAAGATGGTAGACAATTTTTTTTTATCTACCATCATGATATTGGTATCAAATGAAAGGGTCTGCTGGGAAGAAAACGAAAAATAAAGTCAAAGTCGATGTCGAAGTTAAAGTCAAAGTCAAAGTCAAAGTTTTTTATTACAACAGCCTTTGCAGGCACTTTCAAAAGCGTGTTTTTATTTTTTTTAAGTTAATTTAAGAGCTCCACCAAAACCCTCACCGTTCCGAAACCGTTAGAGATAGAGGGGGGGTGCTCGACCAAATATCATAGAGAACGAGGGGGGCTTTCCAGTGGTAGTGATAAAAATCCAAGATGGCGGATTCAAAATGGAGGCCAAAAAATAATATGGTCCGATGAAAATTGGCGTCCGGGGGTTTTGGGGGCACTAATTCATAAACCGGAATCGACTTTCTTTTCCGCCATTTTTCAATATGGCCGCCATTCAAACGCTTCTTTTGGAGATATTGTTTTCGGAGAAGGAGCCGCGGGGGGTAAAAGTCATGAATGACAGTCACATAGGAGGTCCAGTGTGAAATGAACTGAAAGGGGAACCCTGACCGGAACAGCCATATGGATCTCGAAAACGGCAAGTCGCACACCCAAACCGCCGGAACTAAAAATGTCAAGGACCCTGGGCCGTTTGACGAGCCAGTGAAAAAACATTGTTAACATGCAAAAAAAAAATACCATACAAAATTGAAACCCTCACCGTTCCGAAAACGTTAGAGATAGAGGGGGAGTTACAAGTCCAGTTAGTTCAGGAAATGTCCGAAATGACCTGAAAGTGGAACGCTGACCGGAACTGCCCTACGGATCTAGAAAACGACAAGTCGCAGACCTGTAGTGCCCGAATTAAAAATGTCGAGGACCCTGGGCCAATTGACGAGCTGGTGAAAAAAAGATGGTTTACATACAAAAAAACATGGCTGCCATACAAAACCAAATATCATATTTATTTTACGTCATGTTACAAACCCCACCTAAAAAGGCCTCGCGGGCCGCTCGCGGCCCGCGCACCGCGCGACCTCTAGTTTATATATATAAAGCTCGATTACCACTGACTCACTGATTGACAGAATTGATCTCCCAGATGGAGCCGTGGGGGGTACAAGTCATACATGAAGTCATAAACCTTGAGGTCCAGTGAGTCCGGGAAAAATCCGAAATGACCTGAAAGTGGAACCCTGACCGGAACTGCCCTACGGATCTCGAAAATTACAAGTCGCACACCCATAGTGCTGGAACTAAAAATGTCAAGAACCCTGGGCCGTTTGACGAGCCGGTGAAAAAAAGATGGCGTCCATACAAAAAAAGATGGCGGCCATACAAAATTGAAACGCTCACCGTTCCGAAACCGTTGGAGATAGCGGGGGGGTGCTCGACCAAATGTCATAGAGGACGACGGGGGCTTTCCGGTGGGGGTCATTAAAATCCAAGATGGCGGATTCAAAATGGCGGCCAAAAAAAAATATGGTCCGAGCCGGCTGAAAATTGGCATCCGGGGGTTTTCGGGGGCACCGATTCATAATCCGGGATCAATTTTTTTTTTCCGCCATTTTCCAATATGGCCGCCATACAAGTGTTCATTTTGGATTTTCACCCAATTGTTCTCCCAGAAGGAGCCGTCGGGGGTAAAAGCGATGTATGGGAGTCGTATAAAGGGGGGTCCTGTGAGCTTAAGAAAAGTCCGAAATGACCTGAAAGTGGAACACTGACCGGAACTGCCCTACGGATCTCGAAAATGAAAAGTCGAACACCCACACTGCCGGAACTAAAAATGTCGAGGACCCTGGGCCGTTTGACGAGCCGGTGAAAAAAAGATGGTTTCCATACAAAAAAACATGGCTGCCATACAAAATCAAAAATCATATTTTTTTTAAGTTATGTTACAAGCACCACCTACAATGCCCCGCGGGCCGCATGCGGCCCGCGCACCCACGCGACCTCTAGTCACTAATATATAAAGCTCGATTACCACTGACTCACTCACTCATTGACATAATTGTTCTCCCAGAAGGAGCCGTGGGGGGTACAAGTCATACATAAAGTCATAAACCTTGAGGTCCAGTGAGTCCGGGAAAAATCCGAAATGACCTAAAAGTGGAACGCTGACCGGAACTGCCCTACGGATCTCGAAAATGGCAAGTCGCACACCCATAGTGCCGGAACTAAAAATGTCGAGGACCCTGGGTCGATTGACGAGCCGGTGAAAAAAAGATGGCTTCCATACAAAAAAAGATGGCGGCCATACAAAATTGAAACGCTCACCGTTCCGAAACCGCTGGAGATAGCGGGGGGGTGCTCGACCAAATGTCATAGAGGACGATGGGGGCTTTCCGGTGGGGGTCATAAAAATCCAAGATGGCGGATTCAAAATGGCGGCCAAAAAAAAAAATGGTCCGAGCCGGCTGAAAATTGGCGTCGGGGGGTTTTCGGGGGCACCGATTCATAATCCGGGATCAATTATTTTTTTCCGCCATTTTTCAATATGGCCGCCATACAAGTGTTCATTTCGGATTTTGACCCAATTGATCTCCCAGATGGAGCCGTGGGGGGTAAAAGTGATGTATGGGAGTCGTATAGAGGGGAGTCCTGTGAGTTTAAGAAAAGTCTGAAATGACCTGAAAGTGGAACGCTGACCGGAACTGCCCTACGGATCTGGAAAACGGCAAGTCGCAAACCTATACCGCCTGAACTAAAAATGTCGAGGACCTTGGGCCGTTTGACGAGCCGGTGAAAAAAAGATGGCTTCCATACAAAAAAACATGGCCGCCATACAAAATAGAAACGCTCACCGTTCCGAAACCGTTAGAGATAGCGGGGGGGTGGTCGAACTAATGTCATAGAGAATGGAGGGGGCTTTCCGGTGGTGGTCATAAAAATCCAAGATGGCGGATTCAAAATGGCGGCCGAAAAAAAAGTTACTGCGAGCCGGCTAAAAATTGGCGTCCGGGGGTTTTCGAGGGCACCGATTCATAATCCGGGGCCGAATTTATTTTTCCGCCATTTTTCAATATCGCCGCCATACAAACGCATCTTTTGGAGCAATTGTTCTCACGGAAAGAGCTGCGGGAGGTAAAAAGCATGTATGGGAGTCGTATAGAGGGGGGTCCAGTGAGTTTAGGAAAAATCAGAAATGACCTGAAAGTGGAACTCTGACCGGAACTGCCCTACGGATCTCGAAAACAGCAAGTCGCACACTCATACTGCCGAAACTAAAAATGTCGAGGACCCTGGGCCGATTGACGAGCCGGTGATAAAAAGATGACTTCCATACAAAAAAAACATGGCCGCCATACAAGTGTTCATTTTGGATTATCACCCAATTGTTCTCCCAGAAGGAGCCGTCGGGGGTAAAAATCATGTATGAGGGTCGTATAGAGGGGGGTCCAGTGAGTTTAGGAAAAGTCCGAAAAGACCTGAAAGTGGTACGCTGACCGGAACTGCCCCACGGATCTCGAAAATGAGAAGTCGCACACCCATACTACCCGAACTAAAAATGTGTATGATCTTGGGTAGATTGACGAGCTGGTAAAAAAAAATGGCTTTCATACAAAAAACATGGCCGCCATATAAACGCTTCTTTTGGAGCAATTGTTCTAAAAGGAGTCGTGCGGGGTAAAAGTCATGTATGGGAGTTGTATAGTGGAAAAATTCCAGTCAGTTTAAAAAAAATCCGAGATGACCTGAAAGTAGAACCCTGACCGGAACTGCCCTACGGATCTCGAAAACGGCAAAACGCAGACCCATATTGCCCGAACCAAAAATGTTGAGGACCCTGGGTCGATTGATGAGCTGGTAAAAAAAAGATGGCTTCCAAAAAAAATACATGGCCGCCATACAAGTGTTCATTTTGGATTTTCGCACTATTATTCTCACAGAAGGAGCCGTGGGAGGTAAAAGTTATGTATCGGAGTTATTTATGGAAGGGTCCAGTGAGTTTAGGAAAAATCCGAAATAACCTGAAAGTGGAACCGTGACCAGAACTGCCCCACGGATCTCGAAAACTACAAGTCGTACTCGACTGAAAATTGGCGGCTGGTGGTTTTCGGGGGCACCGATTCATAATTTGGGATCGACTTTTTTTCTCCGCCATTTTTCAATATGGCCGCCATACACACGCTTCTTTTGGAGCGATTGTTCTCCCAGAAGGAGTCGTGGGGGGTAAAATTGATGATTCGGAGTCGTATAGAAGGGGGTCCAGTGATTTCAGGAAAAATCCGATAAAACCTTAAAGTGGAACCTTGACCAGAACTGCCCTACGGATCTCAAAAACGGCAAAGCGCAGACCCATAGTGCCGGAACAAAAAATTTGTAGGATCTCGGGCCGATTGACGAGTTGGTAAAAAAAAGATGGCTTCCATACAAAAAACATGGCCGCCATACAAAATAGAAATGCCCTCCACTCCGAAAATGTTAGAGATAGCGGGGGGTTGCTCGAACCAATGTCATAGAGGATGAAAGGGGCTTTCCGGTTGTGTTCATAAAAATCCAAGATGGCCGATTCAAAATGGCGGCCAAAACAATATATTCCGATCGGGCTGAAAATTGGCGTCTTTGGGTTTTTGGGGGCACCGATTCATTATCCAGGATCGACTTTTTTTTTCCACCTTTTTTTTTTAACGCTTTTATTAGCTTCACCTGTAACTAACTAATTATGTAAGAAAATCTTGGAAGTTAAATTTGACCCACTTCGCGGTTTCCGATTGAGTTGAACTTTTGCACACACGTTTAGTTAGGATGACAATACATAGTTAGATAACTGACGTCATTCTAAATCCAATATGGCGGACTACAATGTATTATGCACTACCATGATATGGGTATCAATTGAAAGGGTTTGCTGAGAAGACTACGAAAAGTAATATAACGTCACACTTAATTCAATATGGCGGACGCTCCAACCAAGATGGTAGACAAAATTTTCTTATTCTACCATTATGTTATGGGTATCAAATGAATGGGTCTGCTGGGAAGAAAACGAAAATTAAAGTCAAAGTCAAAGTCGAAGTCAAAGTCAAAGTCAAAGTCAAAGTCGGCCGAAGCCGGAGCCGAAGCCGAAGACGAAGCCGAAGTCGAAGTCGAAGTTTTTTATTACAACTGAGCCTTTGCAGGCACTTTCAAAAGCATGTTTTTTTTTTAAGTTAATTAAAGAGCTCCACCAAAACCACCACCCGCGGGCCGCTTGCGGGCCACGCACTGCGCGACCTCTACTTTTTCGAAACCCTCACCGTTCCGAAACCGTTAGAGATAGAGGGGGGGTGCTCAACCAAATATCATAAAGGATGAGTGGAGCTTTCTGGTAGTCGTGATAAAAATCCAAGATGGTGGATTCAAAATGGCCACCAAAAAAATAAATGGTCCGATCTGGCTGAAAATTGGTATCCTGGGGTTTTCGGGGGCACCGATTCATAAACCGAGATCGACTTTTCTTTTCCATCATTTTTCAATATGGCCGCCATACAAACGCTTTTTTTGGAACAATTAATCTCCCAGAAGGAGCCGCGGGGGTAAAAGTCATGTATGACAGTCGTATAGAGGGAGATCCAGTGAGAAATGACCTGAAAGGGACCCTGACCGGAACAGCCATAGGGATTTCGAAAACGGCAAGTCGCACACCCATACTGCCGTAACTAAAAATGTCAAGGATCCTGGGCCGTTTGACGAGCCGGTGAAAAAAACATTACTAAGATGCAAAAAAAAAATACCATACAAAATTGAAACGCTCACCGTTTCGAAACTGTTAGAGATAGAGGAGGGGTCACAAGTCCAGTTAGTTCAGAAAAAGTCCGAAATGACCTGGAAGTGGAACGCTGACCAGAACTGCCCTACGGATTTCGAAAACGACAAGTCGCAGACCTGTAGTGCCTGAACTAAAAATGTCGAGGACCCTGGGCCAATTGACGAGCTGGTGGAAAAAAAAATGGTTTCCATACAAAAAACATGGCTGCCATACAAAACCAAATATCATATTTATTTTACGTCATGTTACAACCTCCACCTAAAAGCACCTCGCGGGCCGCTCGCGGCCCGCGCAGCGCGCGACCTCTAGTATATATATAAAATGGGAAAACATACTGGGTAAACTATATAAATTATATTGTTTTTGTTGGTTTGTCACATGAAATATAACTTATTATACTTGGCTACGTATCAAGGTATACATTTTCAGTTTAAGCTAAATACTCAGTATATTTAAAAAAAAAAAACATTCTTGGTCATTTTTCTACGTATTTAAGTTGACTTATTGTTAACCAAACTAAATCAAAGCAAACTTCTGCGCTGCAAGTAAATTAAAAAAGTACGAATTCAGCGAAAATAGGCGAACGTCTGGAGGCCACTTAAAATCGTTCTCGTAACATGCTACTTATCTTTCTGCATTATGTGCCCATATGACGACAAACTTACCAATATTACGTACTTCTTCTAATATACTCTGCGGTGACCTATCTAGTTGTTTATTATTGATCGAAGTTGCAGAAGCATTTCGCTTCACTAATATTTTTTATTTCCTTTAAATAATCGAGCTTGAAGACTGATTTACACGTCTCCAGTATAACAGTGCGAGTTTAGTCACAAACACTGTGATTCGAACCGTATATAGTGCAACAGGGCTAACACGGCAAAAAAGGGGAGTAAGAAAATCGGGGACAAAATCATCTCTTTACCGTTTGTGTCTCGATTTTTTATTTTGTCTTCTGTCAAGGAGACAAAGGATGGAGAATAAAG
This sequence comes from Allophyes oxyacanthae, assembly GCA_932294325.1. Taxonomy (NCBI): domain Eukaryota; kingdom Metazoa; phylum Arthropoda; class Insecta; order Lepidoptera; family Noctuidae; genus Allophyes; species Allophyes oxyacanthae. Next base: position 2,135,946 of record OW028609.1, read on the forward strand.
AAAGAAAGATGGAAACTAAATTGCGTTTATTGTCACAATTAAAATCAAAACACATCACATATAATAGATAAAAAAAATACAATTATGCCAAAAGGGCCTCTCAGCTCAGCATAATGTCAGATGGCAACACCAGGTGCTACCACCTGACGCTGATACAATACGGGTTTGTCCACAAAAAAATCAGAGCCAAAACCACCTTCATCGTTTTCTGTCTCGATTTTTGAAGACAAAACGTGGAGAAAACGTGATTGTCTACCTGCCGTGATAGTCCCTGCTGGAACAAAAAATTAACTATCATTTGACTAAAAAAAAAACGTGTTAGTCAGACTTCAGAGGCCCTAGTGTAAATTTCTTTTAACAATTTCGATTTTACGCATCAACCGCGTTCGGCGCTCTGATTGGTCAGTACGCGGTCGTTGCGTAAACTCGAGATTGTTAAGAGAAATTTGTACTAAGGCCTCAGAACAATGTCGGAGAATAGGGTATTAATTATTTATTTTATCTATTGTGCTATCCGGCACCACATGGATAGGTAAGATAGATAACCATTACCCTTGATAATGCTCGTCGCCCATCTTAAACATACGCACGTCACTAAATATAACCACAAAATCTTCCACAATCTTGTTTCCTTGATCAGTGGGCGACTGAGCACTACTGGTGTCGATTCTATTGTACACTTCTTAAATTTACCCTAAATTGTACGTTAAAAAGTATTGCTTTCTTATTCATGTTAGATTGAAGGGGTGAGCAATAATTTTAGATTTGTTTAATTAAATTTAAGTTTAGGTTTGGGTGCAATATAATCGTCACCATTACTTATATTTTTTAGGGCTCGCGCAAACAAAGAGCTGCTGTGCGTTCTGACGTCTTTGTATTTAAATCCACCAGCATACGGTCTGAGGCATGCTTGCTAGATAGTCCTGTCATGTATAGAACGCTAGAACGCAGCTGTGCGCAAGACACAGAACGTTGACCGCTGTTTGTCTGCGCGCGCTCCAATTCAATGAGTTCTAGCTGGGAATGGTGACCGCCACTAACATTTCGATTACTAACAACAATTTTTAATATTTACTAATTCAATTACCTAATTATGTCTCATTAATAAGTCAATAAAAATAGTCGCCAGTCTATCGCCTATCTAGTACTAAATTACAATTAGCTCTGGACGCATGAAGACTAAATTGGTCGTAATTGGCCAGACATGGAATTGAATTGTACATAATATATTATGTACAACTAATGTACCTTATCCAACCTTACCAACCAAATGATCAGCCAATTTTGTGTTCATCCGTATACACACGTCACAAAAAGTTTTAGATTAATAAAATAAAAAAATACTTTAAACAAATTAAATACTAACAATTAATGATTTTTATTAACATACCAAGATAATTCAGAATTATGAAGGGATGTTACACTTTTTGTGACGTGTGTATGAGAAACTTTTTATAAACCGGGCGGCGGCAAGGAAATGTAAACGGCACACAGTTTTAGTTATTTTATGTATGGACAAATCAATAATAACTTGACAATATTTTTTCTAAACGCGTTCTAGTAGGTCATTGTCTATGGGTGATTTTATGGTACAATTAAAACCCGTATTTTAACATGATTGACATGTCTGTTTTAATTGTCTTGTCGAATTCATTTAGTATTTACAAATAATTTAATAGGCCGATAACGTGGTCCCACCAAATACAGCGTAATGATTTCAATAAATATAAAACTTAAGATTACAAGTGTAGTTCGTGTAAATTGATAATAATTATTATATTTCATATAATTATAATTTTCGTCGCTACCACTGCGCGCCGCCCCGTCTATAAAAAGTAGCTGAGCGTTTATTTTTTTTCATCAGCCGACAGCTAGCTTCCATGCGCCCCTAGCCTTAGTCAAATTTAGAGCTCTTTTACTCTTTAAGTCAACTCAGTAAGACAGTGATTAGGAGACATATGTTCGGCTGTGCTTTACGAGTTATTAATTCAATTTCCCTATATTAGAGAAGAGGCGGATTTTCCCTTTCTTGCCGAGGATGTCGTTAAACGTGACTAAGAGAATTATGTCATGAAGGATGTGTACTTTAAATCCTCCTGTGAGCTAAAAACTACAGAATGCGATCACAAATCCGTTTTGCATACGTGATACGACGCCGACCTCATAGTTAATAAAAGACAATGCTTATTTGTTTGTATAAAATCACATCGCAACGGCTGATTTGGATTAAATGTTGTATAGATAGATTTAGTTATATGTGCCCGTCTATGTGTGCGTTAAGTTTGTACAGATACCGTGCGTGTATGTACGTGTGTACGGACAGAAACACATCAGAAAAATGTGATTACGAAAATTTCATATCTTGTTAGAATTAGATCTTTATTTCATGTAAACCAAATACAGGCACTTATGAAATGTCGAGAAACTAGGTGCGCGGTTCCAAATAGTAGAGAATATGGAACCGGAAAGAAACTCCATGGAAACTCTTTTCAAATAATAGATTACAATCTTGATTAGTACAATGTTGTGGTAAGAGCTGCGAGAATAATGTAATTTAAAAATTAGAATAGGATAATAATTATGATTTGCCTTTAATAAGAATGCCATGGTAGTTACAAGCTGACCAGGCCCGACGGACGGCACCCGTTCACGAGCATGACTCATGCGTCAGCATCGCTAAGCTAATCTGTGATCACAGTTCGTTTTAAAGTAGGAAGGCTTAGTAAACTAGTTGCCTTATGCCTTAAGCTAAGTCTATATGGTCACGTGCCGCCGTGCACTACAGCGAAGGTAACGGTAAACTCTTTCCAGTCTCCCCCGGAACGGGCTCTAACAGGCGTAACACCGTGGTGGGCTTCGGCGCGGTCTTAGAGTCCCCGAAGTCCACCATCAGGTGCCGAAAGTGGACCATCGTGGTGAGTTTAGCCGGTAGGAGGCCGGCACACCCCTCCGCCGCCCGCAGGCGGAGGATGGCCCACGACGGGTTCTCACCACGCTAATAAAAACAATAGTTCCGTATAGCTCTCACAATAAAAACTCATCTTAGTCCCATGCGGTCTTATTACAAAAGATGTGTTAAACCTGAGTTTAGGCCAGGTCTAACAAGACCAGGTGTCAAATTAAGACCTTGGTTTAAATCTTACAATACAAATCTGAGGAAAAACTCAGGTTTAGGCTCTGGTTTTAGAAAATTGTTATTACAAAACAAAGTTTAACGAAAAAACTCAGTTTTATCTCGGGTCTAAGATAAACCAGGCCTACCCCTGGTTTTGCCGTGGTTTAAGTGACATTATCCCGGTCCGAATTACGATAAAAGTGATAATATCGCGAATACGACCAAATTTAATAGTCACAAAATAATAAGGGCTATTGAATAATATTATTAATTGTGACTTTGGTCGGATTCGCGATATTATCACTTTTAGCGCAATTCGGACTGCAGGGTATCACTCCTTTACTTTTGGTTTTCCATTTTATGTAAAAAGACAATTAACTAAAAGCCCCGCAATTTTTTTACGATTTTTTTTAAACTGAATTTGAGATGCGGCTTCGACCTACTACTAGGTTTGATGTAGAATTTATAAGATTTTTTTTTTTACTTAAACTATTTTCTGTATTTCCTGAATACAATAGAGATGACGAAAAAACCATAAATATAATAAAAAATATATCGACCGTATGCTGACAATACCTTCTAACTAACATTTATATTAACATTTATCCAAATATTTATTTTAGCGCCATCTGTTAGCAAGTATTATAAATATTCAGATGGCGCGGCGTTCCAAACAATATTTCGATAAAAATATTAGTTAGAAGGTATTGTCAGCATACTGTCGATATATTATAATATTCTTTTGGTACCGTAACATAATTATTGTAAGTTTAAATCGCCATACATAAAATAATGTCGGATTTAAACCAATGTCTTAGTTTGATACCTGGTCTAAACTCAAGTTCATTACAAAATATGTGTTAAACCTGAGTTTAGGCCAGGTCTAACAAGACCAGGTGTCAAATTAAGACCTTGGTTTAAATCCGACTATATTACAAAATCAGTTTTTTCCGAGGTCTACTAAAACCATAGTTTAGACCGAGCTCGGACCAATCACCGTCGAGTATTAGTTTATCATTCACTCATTCACTCCAAAATGCCACAGATAAATACTCCAAAGTCACATCCTCGTAGAAATGTTTCGTTTCGTGCAGATTTTTTAAGGATTACTTTAAATAAATTGTACCTTACAAGATTTGGATCATTAGATTATGATGAAAGTAAATAATTAAGATAATATTAAGTTTGTTTTGACTACAAAGAGTGCGATTTAAAAGCTTTTAGAAGTGTTACGATACCAAAAAGAATATTTATTATAATCACTAGGATTTTTAGGCATATAATGTATTCAAGAAAACGAAACGTAGGTAGATCACGTCACTTAAACCACGGCAAAACTAGGGGGAGGCCTGGTTTAGCTTAGACCAGTGATAAAACTGAGATTTTTCATGAAACTATGTTTTGTAATAACAATTTTCTAAAACCAGAGCCTAAACCTGAGTTTTACGTTAGACTTGGTTTAAACCTTGTTCTGTAATAAGACCGATGTAGTTTGATAGTTTTTCATTCACGGGTACAATTCGTGGCTGTATTCCTATGGTGCAGTCATGAAGAGTTCCCAGTTAGTGTCCTATTTCATTTTAGATTAAAATGCTCCAATTGGCCTCTGTGTGTTGGACCCATGTCCTCACGTAAGCCTACAGAAAACTGGGTTCTTCCTTGCAGAGGAATTAAGCCCGTGAGCGACAATCTATGTAATAGCAATGAAATATCATAAAGTACTCATGATTTCTAATGTGATTCTTTTTCCTGGTCGTATTAACCCGGTGTATGCCAGGGTAAATTGTACTCATCATTATGAACAACTTTGGCTATAGGGAATACGTTGAAAACACGATGATAAAATCTGCGGTTTCAAGTTGAGTAATATTTAATTATTTGTATAGAAGAGCAGATTTTTTTGCGATTTCATTGTTCGTTCCAAAATAAAAGTTGTTCATTATGATGAGTAGGTACCATAACCTCTTAAAGCAGGAGTGTTATTTAAATATACATCCTGTATTATAATTTAATTGAACTTGACTTATCAAACATTTAATTTATTAACTTTTACATTATGAAACTGTCGTGACGCCGTCTGACGCGTCACGGCCACACAAATCATACATAATAACAAACTCGCACGCACACAAAGATGCGCGCGCACCAATTAGTAAATCTATCTATACTCAGGTAGAAACTATCCTGAATTTCGAGATGGCGCTACTCCCACATAAGATAGTTGGGTAAAATTTACGTTATTTTGATTTATATTTGATCATCGATTTATAATTATTGATTCGATAGTAATAATATATCGTGTATGTCTCGATGTTGTAGGTAGCGTTGTACTGCATCTGCGTATATCGATGATATGAATCCCTAGTGTGAGTTTCTTTTAACAATTTAAATTTTACGCCTCGACCGCGGTCGATGATCCGCGGATCTACCAGGTAACAAAATGGTAATGAAAATCAGACTGGTAATATTTTACAATGTAGCTCGAAGTTTAGTCTCACGATCGTATTGAAGTTTATTACCAGTGTCTGATGTTCATTACCATTTTGTTACGCAGTAGATCCCCAGATAGAGAGCTCGGAGCCGACCAATCGGCACGCAGAACGCGATCGATGCGTAAAATCTGGATTGTTAAACACTTTCAATAGGACCTATGGTGGTATTATGCCCCATTTAAAACGGGATCAAACTCAGATGGTGTGTAAATCAATACAGGATATTTTTTAGGTAGTGAGCATATTTTACAGAGTGATACAGTGTCCGTTCACATAATTATGCACCCGTAGTACTAAAATTCACTACAAAACAAAATATATTTTTTAATTTGTATGGCTTGCGCTATTAAATTATGCGTACCCTCCATACTAATTCGAATTTTTATTTTGTTTTATAGTGTATCCCAATACTGCGGTTGCATCTAGGAACAGAGACGGAATCATTAAAAATTATGCGCACTACATAAAAAAAATATCCTGTATAAAAAGATGTCCATGTACTTACGCAATCTATGCTTCATATTTAATTATTTATGTAACATCACAAAATTATCTTGCGTGTCAGTAGCGCCCTCTAATGTCAGGTAAATGTATGCATGCAGGTTGATGTCGTGTGACATCACTATGTTCGACGTTAACATTTGTTTTTCTCTAGACTATTTGCGTCAGTGGCGCGTTCCTGCATCGTAGACAAGACGGGTGCGGGAGGGGGGGAGAGAGAGATAACCGAGTAGCGTCGCGCCAATTGGGAGTCTGTCCGACATAAGCAAATATTTAAAGGTTATGTCGAGAAAGGTACGTTGAATTCGTTATTGCATTCCAACATCATTCATCACCATCATCCATACAAAATCATTCATTTAATATCATAAAAAATCATTCATATTATTCATTCATGAAAAATCATCATCATAGCCTTTACGCAGTTTCGTGTACTCCATAAACTCCTCGTGTACTCAATAATATTATAGTTTAAAAAAAACTATACAGGGTGACTGGTAAATCGAGGGAATCGTGGAAAGAGGGTGTTCTACTCATCATTATGGACAACTTTTACTATGGGACCAAAGCGGAAATCGCGAAAAAAAAATCAGCTGTTCCATACATTTTGTCGATTAATATTGAATTATTTGTATGGAACAGCTGAGTTTATTTTCGCGATTTCAGTTTCGGTCCCATAGTAAAAGTTGTTCATAATGATGAGTAGAACACCCTCCTTCAACGATTCCCTCGATTTACCAGTCGCCCTGTATAACACGCTTTAGTCATCCAAACAGAACGTGTATGCAAAATTTCAGCTCAATCGGAAACCGGAAAGTGGGTTAATTTTAACTTCCAAGATTTCTTACACAGTTAGTTACAGATGAAGCTAATCGTGTTAAAAAGACACTGCCTACTCTAATAAATGACTACAATGTAGCGTATTTTGATAATAACCTAACAATCAAAATCCCCCGACTCCATCTAGAAAAAGAACTATAACTTTTAAACAGCTGAACAGATTTTTATGAAACATAAGATGATACCTGATTAAATTAGTTTTTAATTAAAAAAAAAACTGCTTTGAAATTGGTTCATCCGTTTTGGAGCACGATTGCCACAGACAGATACACGCATACACACTACAAACTTATAACACCCTTTTTTTGTTAGGGGTTAAAAATAATCTTTATAAAATCAACCAATTCTCCTGTTAGGCAACAATTTTTATATGGCCAGATAAAAAAAATCAAGCATTTATTTTGAAATTAGAACAGTTTTGCATGGACTTATTAGACGAATAACTTATCTTACGTATTGTGATATTGGTCATGTATTCGTTTGTTTCCAGGCTTCCAAAGCGAGGCAGGCCCTAGCCAGCCTCCGCAGCCGCAGCCCTCCACCTCAGGACAGCCCCCCAAACAGCAAGTGTTGTCGTGGAACAAACTGTTTCAAAAGAAGTAAATCAGTGACGAACAATTTTATTGTACATATATTTATATTGTAGTAGAGAACTCTTGTACATTAATCCGTTGATTTTTGACATTTACTCGATCAGCTTAAACTATAGTCATTATTAATAACAGCTTTTTTAACATTTTATATTAAAGTAAATTTATAAAATCGACCTTCAAGTCACGTCTAGTCGCAGTACTTATTTAATTACTTAACCTTGTAACGACGTTGCTATTAGTGTATGTAGTTATCTCTAAAAAAGTATATTTTAACCATTTATATCCGGAAGAAAATTGTATCTAGGGATACTTCTCAATTAATGTGATTGAAATTGTGACTTCCTCCATGTTTAAGTTCCTCGACGTTCGTGCAAGGTTATACCGGGACATGTCGGCTTATGTCAAAAATCAATTAGTATAGATATATTTTTACATACGGATTGTCTGCGCGGTGGTATGAGAGTCGCCAGTTCGGTGGTCGAATCACAAAATTAGATATATTGTTAAGTAAGTAGTGTATAGACGTAAGCATGATTGCTGAACGTCGAATCTCTATCATCGTGCTTAACTGCTAAATTTTGTAAGGGTTCCATAGGAATAATGGATTTTTCTGTTACTCTACTCGCGTGTCATCTGCCAATGTTTTATTATACTTGCATGCTTCACATGTCTGGAAGTACCAGACATCTTTTTCGTCTAAGGTTTATTATTATTACGTAGACTGTATTTTTTTACAATTTTTCTTACATACATTTTGGAGTACAAGTTCAAACAAATTTCGTTAGTCACGTTACTTATGGACTGTTATCTATGGAGCCCGCAGTGACGGCACTACTGGACTGAGACGTTAACTCGGACTATTCGCGATTACCCGATACGGACTGGCTGCCGTTCACACAGCGACAGCGAACAGGGGGCCTACCACGAAGTCTTATAGCACAGCTGAAATTGAATTGCCCAGACTTTTCCAATGTGAGCTGACCTCTCATTGTATAGGCTTTTCGTACAATTAAAGGTCAGCTTATTCTGGAAATTTCTGGGCAGTTCAATTTCAGCCCTGCTATAAGAGCTCGTAGTGAGCATCCAGGACGTGTGTGCATGAAACTATCAGGATATGTTGATCGCACAGTGTACCGCGACGAATGGCACCGCACAAAACGTACAACGTTGAGCACTCGCCTTAACCGCTCGTGGTACCCGCGAGAGCCTCTACCGATAACGTGTTCTACCCCATAATAATAATTGATACAATGTTCTCTCAATTAACGGCCCTGGTGATTGACAGCAATAAAATAATGTTTTTATTAAGTACGTGATCAATGTTAAAATGTTTAAGATTCATAATAGTTACGCGGTTTAAGTGGATAGTAATGATTGTGGACGTTTCATAATGCGATTGTAGTGATCACTAGTGCGGGTGACAGGTCCGTAGGATTTACGCGACATTAATTTTATATCACTCGTGTTCGGTGCCTTGTTGAGCCGGTCGCGGGGCCAATAAAGCTGCATTATATTCGCCTCCCGACCGGACCAACATCACACCTTACTTACTTATATTAAGTCAAATTACACTAAGTGATACAGAGCTAGCTCGTCGAATTAAGTAAATCGACTGATTAAAAGTAACCGCTAAATCGTTTGTTCTTAGTCTTTAATGATCTTGTATTTGTAATTTGACACGTATCTAGTAGTTGTATGAGACCGCCGCGCCGCTACGTAACGGTTGATTTAATTGTAAAACATTTTAGTGGTAATTATAATATGTAATAAGTTTTGACGAGCGTAAGTTCATGTTGTAAAGTTTTCTAGGTGTGATTTGAACGTAATTTAGGAATGTGCGCACCGGCGTGGAGGCGCGTTGCTTGTAGCGCTCGGCGCATCGTGACGATGTCTCAGCCGGGCTTTAGATTTTAGATTTAATGCTAAAATTATTTCACTTTGATTAAGCCATGTAATCACCTTTTTCTAAAAATGTGTTTAACAAAAGTATTTTTCCATCACTTTGTTTCTATTTATTACCTTCCTGAACCCTTCCAGAGTCCTTTCCTAATCTCTACTCAACTCTTGGTTATTGCTTGCAATCGCAGGCCTAACTTAAGTGAAATCCTAAGTATGCTTGCAATGCAACTGCAAGGCGATGATAAGCGTGTTTCGCTCATAGATCGCCATAGTTTTGCTAATATACTAGCATTCGCTGCGCACCGATTTTGACAACTAAATCTGCCTAATAATAATAATATTTTTTTTAAATCTTGAAAGCTTATCAAGTGATTTACAAACTCATAAAAATTCAGCCCAATGCTGGGCACGGGCCTCTGCTCGTAATGAGAAGGGTTAGGGCTTAGCCCACCAAGGGCGTGGTGCGGGTTGGCAGCGGACACCATCCAAAACTTTATGTAGTTCTCTGGGTGCCTTAGGTGTATCTGTATAGACTACCTTACGATGTTTTCCTTCACCGTTAACCGTGGACGGAGAAACCTCTGTCTACGCCGTTATCACAAGCATAGTCAAATTCTGATTTACAAATAATTGTGAAAGGTGCGGGACGGATTCGAACATGATGATGGGTCAGAACCCATCATCATGATACTACTTACTAGATAGAAGAAATATTGTAAGGTATAGATTCTGCATTTCAAATAAAAATGCTAACGGGGCGCCATTTTGTAGACTAGTATTTTTACAAAATGGCGTCGGTACATTTGGTTTGATATTTGAAACAAACTACAGCTCGATATAATAATATTGAGATACTATTGCATAATGAGTCATCCCGAATGACTTCGGTATCAGCAGCAAATAATAGAAGAATATAAACATCAAAATTCATTACCTAACCAACCTCCTGACTAGTCCTGACTCTTGGGCTTTAAGAGAGGCTTCTTTGGTCATTTACATAGATAAAGTAAACCTCTGGATGAAGTGACAGTGTAACAGGTTTTCATAGAAATAATAAGTAGGGCTCCCCCCTACAACTAGAACAAGCAATAAGCAAAATATCGCAAAGAAAAACAGACCTTATCACAATCGCTTAAGAATTGTATTTGAAGTAAAAGGAGACGAGACCCTCTAGAAAGAGCGACCACGGAGCTGTGTGTCTCGTTTTAACAATTGCCAGGATAGAAGTTGGTACATTTTAGTAGATTTGGTAAGAAGATTGGAATCGTACACAAAAATGATTAAAATAATGAATTTACTATCTTGCTAGATGTACAATGTTTTTTTAAATTTAAATATAAACAAATTTATCATCATATTTTTTTTTCGTAATCTTATTATTTAAAAAACTAAACCTCCGTACTTTTATGATAAATTTTATTAGTGTATTATGACAACTTCAAAAAAAGCTCGTGTCATTCAATTTGTGACAGGTTGACGGTACTAAATTAATATTTAATCGTATTTTAATATTTTATTTACAAAAATGGTGAATGTGATGCGTGAAAGGTTGTGGAATTGCAATATATTCTGGCTGTAATAATATACTTCCACGGGTAACCTTGAATATAATGAAATTTTACAAAATTTGTCTAAGTTGCTGATAGGGTGACAATATTTACATATTACTGTCGGACTTTGGGTTTGTACTAGTGCTACGATTTCACTATATTAATTAAATTAATGACAAATTTTAAAATATAATTATTAATTATAATTAGTTCGCTATTTCGGCATCCTAAAAATTTTGATTACTATAAAATTTGGGAAAAATTCGGTGGCGATGCCAGTCATCATTTTAAGCCAGATGACTTCAATAAGTCATGTTCACGAAAGACATTAACTAATGTACCGACCCGACTGCAATGCCTAATTAATAGCTACGAAATAATACTGTTTATGTTAACCTGTCTTTTTAGCACGCTTTTATTAGCTTCACCTGTAAGTAACTAACTAACATGTAAGAAAATCTTGGAAGTTAAATTTGACACACTTCCCGGTTTCCGATTGAGCTGAAATTTTACGTACACGTTTAGTTTAGATGACAATGCATGGTTAGCTAAGTTACGTCATTCTAAATCCAATATGGCAGGCTCCCAAAGATGGCGGACTAGTTAATTAATAAGCACTCCCATGATATAGGTATCAAATGAAAGGGTTTGCTGAGAAGAATACGAAAAATCGAAGTCAAGGTCAAAGTCGACGTCAAAGCCGATGCCGAGGCCGAAGCCGAAGCCAAAGTTGAGGCCGAAGCCGAAGGTTTTTATTTCAACTGGGCCTTTGCAGGCACCTTCAGAAGCGTGTTTTTTGATTTTTTTTAAACTATAATTTAAAAGCTTATTGTATAGTTGCGTTAAAAGTTTTTTTTCGTTTTTATATTTTTATTTTACTATCCTGTGTCCTTTGTGCAAAAAAATAATTTATTTTCTTTCTTTCTATTACATAGGACCTACATAACAACGGTATCGGCGGAATGTGGATGTACAATAGTATTACATTTCTGCCTAAACTTTCGGGGAATACATAGACGTGATGCTATGTATGAGATGTTATTTAATATCGTGTGTAGAAACGAAATGTAGCAAGTACCTACCTGCCAGTGGCGTGCACAGACATTTCTTACGGTGTAGGTAAAAATAGCTTACTTGTTGTATTGTCAAGTTAAATGATTTTTTATGATTGGCCACCTCACTCTAAGACTTAAATTAACTGATATTATACACAATTAATGTAATTATTATAATATTATTCAATACTATTTTTTTTAAGGTAGGCAGGTTAGTAGGCAGGCAGGTGTCTTTTTTCTTCACGGAGTGCACGCCACTGCTACCTGCATGTTTTATATTATATTCATTTCATGTTTCGCATACCTTATTGGTATTGGCGGTGATAGTGCAATGCTGTGAAACTATTAGGTACCACTTTAAATAAAACCATCCGTCCGTCCGTTGCATCCGTGGGCAAATAAAACAGACCTATCATTATTAGATAAATGGTCCAAGATTTTCTATCCTTGGTAAAACGGAATTTTATTGATATCTAAGTTTGTAGAAATCAAGGAAGATTAAGAAAACTGTTTAATTAGAAAATTGATTCTACATAATTATTGTTTACGATATGGGTACTAAATGCGGTGCGGAGTGGATATATTTAACCATATTTACAAGTGTAGTTACATGTAATTAAACAATGACAGACCGAGCCCACCCCGATAATTCCAAAATTCATCGATTTTTTTAAAGGTATCTGCGTAACTTATTTTTCAAATTCAGTCACACACAAGTCATTACATCACAAGTAGAGGATTCGATCCCGGGATCCCGAATCCCGGGATCCCGGGATCCCGGCCCTATTCCAGTCCCGAAAATTTCGGGATTAAATTTTCATAATCCCAGGATTTTCGGGATTGACGAAAGTGTTACTAATAATCGTTCAATTTGTTTTTTATACATAGTTATGATGCTATATGAGAAATGTGTCAGATTACTATTATTATATTATGTTATATTAATTAACACTTGTTATGCTACACTAGCGACCCGTCCCCGGCTTCGCACGGGTGCAGTTTCTCTACTATCCTTACATTAAATATGAAAGTATTATACATTTATAAACCTTCCTCTTGAATCACTCTATCTATTAAAAAAACCGTATCAAAATCCGTTGCGTAGTTTTAAAGATCTAACCGTACATAGGGACAGACAGCGGGAAGCGACTTTGTTGTATACTATGTAATGATAATGTTAAAAGTTCATTTAATTTTGTTAAGTAAAAGTTGTTTTTTTACTTAAATAATCTAACCACAGAACACAGAAAAGAAGTAACGAGAGAGAAACCGCTTTCTGTGTTTGTTGAACCTAACCGTCAAAAATCCCCGACTCCAACAAAAAAAGAGATAATATAACTTTTGAACAGATTTTCATGAAACATAGCTAAGATGATACCCGATTAAACTAGCTTTCAATTAATAACTGCATTGAAATCGGTCCATCCGCTTTGGAGCTACGATCTATGGCTCAAATCCACAGATACACAGCTACACAGCTACACACCACAAACTTATAATACCCCTCTTTTTTTGTCGGGGGTTAAAAAAGGAATTTAGTTGGTTTTTGTAGAATTTTTACTTTACTTTTTTCGTCTAATTACATTATGGACATTCATTTGCATTGTCAAAAAAAAAGCAGATTTTTATATACCTTACGTAATTTTTTTGTTTTTAATCTTAAATCCCGGGATTATCCCGGGATCCCGGGATTGACTGTGTGCAATCCCGAAATCCCGGGATTAGACATTAGGCCCGGGATCGAATTCTCTAATCACAAGTCATCCCAGGAAAATTAAAAATGACAACGTCTCACTCGATGCACAAAATGATGGTCACTCTAATAGAGCAAGATAAAATTACTCTGTGGTAACTATCTCAGGTGGCTCGCTGTTTTAGCAGAGTGCACAGTCCTGTTACTTAGATAATAAGTCTATGCAGGTTTTATATCGGTGTTTAATTTGTGCATGTGTGTGTGAATGTTACCAGATTGAACCCAATTTACCCATAAATAAAACTGAGATGTATCGAATAGTTTATTTTTTAATATTCATCAATTTTATGCATTATAAACTTTTAAGTCTTCAGGCTCTTCAACCTATATGTTAATGACCTCATAGTCGATCTTAGCAGCATGAGTGTTCGATGTCGGGTTGGTGGTGTTTGTATTATCAGCTTTAACTACGCAGACAACATGGCGCTGCTGGGCCCGACTGCAGGATCCATTAGAGAGCTGTTGAAAGCATAGACAATTAAGTTTTTGCATAAGATACATTTTTCAGGGCCGGGAAAAAATCGATTTAAAAGGGAAATCTATAAAATGAAAAAATTACTGTATTTTGTTAACAATTCTGACTAAAGATTATAGTTTTTTATTTAATAAAAAATTCGAAAGTCAATTCAGATTTCCCTAAATAGTTGTACTTATTCATTATGTGTTCTTAATAGGGCGACATAATCGTTAAGCGACAAAGACCAAAAAGAAAGAAAAAAAAACAGATTTCCCGTATTTAGGGGTATTTCAAAGGCGATAAACTGAGCACACTGAATGACTTTTGATCTAGAGGTTATGGAATCAATTATTACCTATTATTTCTTATTAATTGGTAATATCGACATAATTGAATTGTATTAGTAATTTTATGTGTATAACGGACATTCACCTAATCACAAACAAAGCAATTTTAGCATATAATTACAGTAAAACGTACCTGTGAAACGTAACATTCCCGGCAGCTCTTTTTGTACGGTTTTTGCAACCCCTCACACTGCAGACCGCCATATTCACAATGATAATTTATTTCTACGATTATATTAACAGAATAACACCCACAAACAATAATACAAGCTGCTAAAATTAATTATTTTATTAATTTTCGTCGAACAATAACAATGCTACGTCAATTTTGTCTCCCGGTTGTCAAAATGACAAGATGAAGACGGCAAAAAAGTTGTTACACGACGTTTTTATAGTCTTTCTCGCTCTTTCTACAGACTAATGTATAGCTTCGCCACCCTCTCACACTAACGATGTGTGCGTGTAGCTTGATCTTTAGGTTTATATAATCTAAGGTCATTTATTTATTTATTTAAAATGCTTCATGTACAAAGGCGGTCTTAATGCCGTAGGCATTCTCTACCAGACAACCTTAGGGTGATGCAGAGACAATGAAGGTAGATGCACCAAAAAAAAACTTAAATGAGAGGGTAGGTATATTCTATTATACTTAAAAACAACATCATCATGGTCATTGGCTTAGGTAAGTAGTCTTGCAAGGTTAGTGACGTTGCTGTGTCTCATGGGCCGTAGTCTCGGAGGAAATAGTATATAAGCCGTTGTGGATGATGGTCCGATTCAGTGCGGATGCCACGACACGTCTCATAGATATTTATTCCGTATGGCGTGTGAACTGTGAGTGGGACACGAGAGTAGTGCCATTAATTATCTACTAGCTTCATTGAAATTCGTTCAATTATCTTATTGAAAGGGTAAATATAACCTTTAGAAGCCCAGTGCGCAGCAAACGCAGTGAGGCAGTCTGAGCCATAAATGGCTCAGTAGGTCGTAAAACCTTGTTATGTGTGCGTGTCGGCAGCCGTTTATATTTATCGCATGCCGCTTACGCACACAATTACTTTTGCTGCCTCCGTTTTTAGTGGAGAGCATGATGTATGAAATTATAAAACTACCTACCTTCTGTTATTTTTAACCAAATCATGTAGGTATGTAAAAGTCATATCTACATATAAACTTTCCGGAAGAAAATATGTTCAAGATGATAATGAAAAAACGTATCAAAATCAGTTTTAATTAGTTGTGTTGACTTCGGATAATTGTCCATAAGACTAAAAGAAGTCCCACGGCAATATTGGGAACTAAAGAAAATTATTACACATACAGACAATGTTACAATAGAATAGGACAGTAGCGGCTACAACAGCTGTAGTTTGCATGCCTGCTTCAGGAACTTGTTCCACCAATGTTTATCTTTCGAAGAGTTCGTGTGAAGATGGAGTTGATTCTGTTCTATCCGGTGAATGTTTCACCGCCTGGGTCCGCATGGGCACGTAATTCATCAGGATGGGTGTAACTGGATGTCTTCACCCAATGGTTTGACCACTGCAGACGATCTAGAGTTAGAGATGGCCAACTATCTCACACCAAAAAATTGGATGACATTTTAAAAGCACGGGACATCCACGTCTCTATTTATTGGTTGCCACCACACTGCACCATGACTGCACCCATAAACTACAGACTTCAAAAATCTATTGGAGAAGGAGTTGCTTATTCCTTGGCGGGAACCTGCAGTGGCCACTTTGACCTTTGAACCCTCAGCTTGATAGCAGATTCAGAAATTTGAAAACTGATTCATTGATCTAGAGGTCGCACCGCGCTTGTGACTGCTGATCACGACTTCCTATCATCGATTCCTAGGTATATCTGCCCAAAATTGTGTTCGATTTGCCCCTACTAATTATACGGAACTCAATATCGGATGCGCCGGCGAAATGTGATTGTAGAACAGTTTCATCTCTGCCTAATCCTTTGGGGACTATAAGTGGAAAGAAAGAAAGAAAGAAAAATCATTTATTCAGCACGGACACATAGATAACACAAGAGAGAACATTAAAGATAAAAAATAACACACTACAAAAGTTGACAAATAAGGTTTTAAAAAAAATATACATATAGGTATGCTGTCAAGCATGCCATGCCGAAAGGGTACCCCTACTAGGGTTACTACTACTACTAAGTAGGCGTGATGTAGGCGTATTGCTACGTAGGTACGTAGGTACCCAGCACCGTCTCTAGCCCATGTAGCGCCCGGGTGCAAACACTATCCTGGCGCCCCCCATCTTTCTTGGAGTAGATGCGTATACTTACATACTATCATAGAAATAGTACATATACTATCTCCATGCACCCTATACATATCTACATTTATCTTTTTGTCAGATTTTGTGAAGTTTGGCGGTGCCTTTTTGAATCACGACGCGGCTCGTCCTGCTCGCGCCCGTGTGACAATTTGGATATTTGTTCCGTACGGGGATCGGACCTGCGGCACGTAGCGCAGAAAGTCAAGTGCACCAACCATGTCGTCAGTTGATTTTTTTTCAAAGATCTTTTGTTAATACTGGCTTGTACGAGAAGTACTTATTATTTCCATGAGTGCTGGTTATCAATCATAATCATGACAGCATGGTGATTGATTTACTAAATGACGTCTTGTCAGGTGGATTTGTTTCGTTGCAAATCTATACAGTAAACTGGTGATAGATGACTCTTCTCGGATGGCAATGAGATACAAATTAAGTGCAACTGGCTATGGTTTGGTCGTAGTAATAGTATTCTTTGGTTTCGTTCCACACGAGGAACACATTAAGTACCTAGTACCTAATATGAATACTCTAAGGCTTAGATTCAGAGACGACAGAAACGAGTCTAAGCGTGAACTTACGCTTCCATTTGTCAAAATTTGTTCGTAAGTTTGACAGATGGAAGCGTAAGTTCACGCTTAGACTCGATTCTGTCGTCTCTGAATGTAAGTATAAGACCCACAGCCATAAACGTACTAGTAATAATAACTTTATGGTCTGTGCTAAGACCTACCTATATCTAAGGTTGCTCTGGGGGCGTATATGTATATACCACCATCTTTCATAAATCCATAATTTTTCAGAAACGTTTTGTTTCAAGCTTCAAATTAATATTACTCAAATTCTTACCTTTCAAAAATAAGAATATTTTACTTCTGCATCAGTGGTGGATGGATTTACCAGCAGGCTAAGTAGGCAGTTGGAAACAAGGCTGGCAGATGTTAGGGGCGGCAAATTTGGGGCCAAAATTTAGGCATGGCGCATTATTAGTAGTACGTGATTGAGCTTTTATTAGCTCAGAAATATACCCAAAACCTATTTCTTGTGCAATCCTAACTAAATCGTTGCGTTGTAAAAATAATGTAGGGACTGACACATCGATGCCCTACTTCACAATCATATCTATAAATTAATCACGGGAAAAAGGTTGTGTAATTAGGATGATAGGTAATCCATAACTCATAAGATTAAAACATTGACAATTTTTATAAATTATTATGATTGTGAACTTGGGTAGATAAGTATCGAATTGTAGAGGTCAGTAGAGCCGGAAAAATTTGAATAGTCTACTGGTGGCAAATGTGTAAATCCGCCACTGTCCTGCATAATCAAAGAATTAATGGTGGTTTTTTTTTAAAAAGAACAATTATATCTATTTATTTTGATTCTTGACATCAAAACAATAAAGCTGAAAGAGATGGTACCTAGGTTCTCTGAAATGTTAATTACAGGTTAGGAGCAGCACAGTTATCTATCTATTTTGAGTAACTGCTGGTCATAAGTTCTCATCAAAACAAGCTTTAGCACGCTATTAGTAACAAATTATTTCACAACGAAGCTACTGCACCAACGTAAGTTAAATTTAAAAAATCTATTGATTGAAAATTTTTATTACACGCGTAAGACAATGGATTTAAAATGACATTATACATGATCTGTAAAAATATGAACATCTTGGATGATGTAATTATACGCACTACATAAAAAAAAACATCCTGTATAGGTAGGTAGGTAGGTACCTAAGTTATCGAAAGATAGGTTTCTGAATTATGAAATAAACAATGTGTGTACCATAGATAAGCAAATATTTTCTCGAATGTTCTACGGAGCGTCTTGCCTTTCCTTGTTCATTGTAGGAACATTAAAAAAAGGCACGCGAGGTCCGCGTCCAGACGGGTTCGGCGTCGGCGGCGGCGCGCGGGGGCGCGGCGTCTTCGTTCCGTGGGGTCGCCGCTTAGCGCCGCGGCGCCACCGTCGCCTGTCACCTGCGACGACCGACGACGCTCGATTCCGTTAAGTACTACAACTCTTGCGCCGGCGGCCGATGCGACGCTTTTATCAATTCCTCTTTCTACCTTTATAACTAGTCGTGCGCTGCTAAAACCCAGTTTATCATACAAAAGTGTTATATTCTGTGAGATCGTAGTACAACGGTAGGTAAGTGTTTCAATGTTTGTCTCAATAAAGTCGAGATTTGTGTGCCCGCGCGCACGAGGCTTCACTGACAGATAACCGATGTTTTTGTTTATGTTTTGTGTTGTTTATGTAGGTACTTACCTATTCAGTAGGCTTATAATTGAATAAAACGTTGGTTTCAGTGTTATCTTTAGGACAACTTCAGTAAGAAATGTCTTTGTTAGTACCTACCTCTAAGAATGCGAGCTAAATATTTTTTTAAGAATAAAGTTTGTACCTAGGTACGTACCTATTTAGGTATACATAAGTACATACCTATATCCTTAGTTATTCTGCTAATGCGAGTGCAACATAAAAATATTGTTGTTTTTGTATTTCTTAAGTTTTAAACTCGGTTCGCTATTTCAAGTTTAGGCTCGAAGGCTCGAGTGTGCGTGCTTCAAAAAAAGATTTTGTTTACATGAGATAGGACTTTAATAGGAAGAAATAAGTGTTATATTTGTCTGTGCGGTGGTGTATAGCCTTGGGGGAAAGGGACGTCGCGTCGCCGCCGCCGCGCCGCCATCCAGGTAGGCAGGCTATCGTCGCGCTAAAGAATATTCTTACCAGAATGGACATTGATCTGAATTGTGCATAATGGATTTATATTCGACCTATGGCGAAGGGTGTTGCAAAATTGATGATAATAGTTCTTATTAACTGTGTTGTGCTGCTGTGCGTTAAAAACAACCTAACATGTTGAAGTTCTTTGGTAGAAGTTTATTGTATTCAATCATGTTGACTTTGGGCGATAAAAAAGCAGCCGTAATTTATTTTTCAGTTTTCTTCTACACCAACCAAATCATAGGAGTAGCTAGCAATTTTTTATAGCATGGGCACTAGGGGGTAGGTACTGATACTGGTCCTACCTTGTTGAAGTACTGGTACCTACATTAAAAGAAGTACCTACCTGCGGCTAGACTAACTTTTGTGCTTTAAAATAATTTAGGTTCTAGCCGTTGCACAGAGGAGTAGGTATTTCACCACGAAAGTTGTTCAAAATTATTGTGTATTATTTTTTCCCATATCTAAATTTCACCGAACACGAACTTAAAATAGGTACGGTTGAAAAATTGCATTTGAAAAGGAGCGCCAAGAACAATCACAATTGGTTCACTCATTCAATCATTTGATAAGATTGCGACTGCTGCGTAGACAAAGTACTGTGAGTACTGTCGAACGACGTTGACGTTAACGAACTGCTGTCACGGTTGACGGTTAGTATTTTGGACTTTGCGGTTCAATTCAATCTCAACTTTCCTTACCCAAACTCTAGCAGGTTCGACCCGCGATTTCAACAATGTCGCCTCGCCTATCTCTGTAGGCATTATAGGTCATTTGAACGTAACATCTGTGTAATTTACTATTCTTTGTAAACTACAGTGACCGCGAAGTAGGTGCTACCTGGGTAGGCTCTATAGTTTCAATTAACTCCAAGACTTAATTAACTATTGTGAAACGTTAAGTCCTTAATTGAATTCATGCTTGTTTCTTTTTGTTATTTTTCTTTTGCTAGTCATCTGATTGTTTTCGAAAAGAATTTTCACTTCGAAGCTGAGACTGCGACAACTTTGCTGTTATTTTGCATAAAGGGTTGCCCTCAGACAGTGTGATAATGGCGTCAATTCTGTTTCGCATTTTGATAGTTACTAGACTAGACATAGACAGCATCTGTCACTTTCTTTTTCTATTAAAACAGAAAGAGACAATCGCTCTTAGTTTAGTTTAGTCCTGTAAAAGTACGCAAAAGAATCGACACCAGCGTACGTGCATCCTGTCTTGTCTGTTAGACGCCGAAATGCAGACATTAGTATTGTTCACGACCACAGGCGACCAGGGGGCGTACTACGAGCTCTTATAGCAGGGCTAAAAATAAACCGCCCAGAAACTTCCAGAATAAGCTGACCTTTGATTGTACGAAAACCCTATACAGTGCGAGGTCAGCTCATTCTAACGATCGTACCTACTTTGCTAAAACTCTGCTTTGGAATTAGGTATTTTCTTTACTGATTTTTAGATTTTGTTTATTGACTTTGGAGTATCAGCATGTGCTAAGCACAATTTCAGCGTGTTATTATGACTATAAATCCCAAATATAAGTATAAGATAGGTAAGCTTCAAAATAAGCTTAGCAAAGTTTATGTAAAGACTGAGTTAAGTCAAAGTCCAGATCTATGAATTCCTTTTTTTGTTTATAGAAACTTTGTTCACAATCAAAACATTATGTCACTTACTTGAGAACAATACTTAAATCTTACTTAAAATTAGGTACAAAAAGTTCGCCATCGTCAGTTACAAACTTGTTAGTTACTCATCCAAATCCAATGCATTCATTTCTCCAAAGTGATCGTGACTAAGCTGAGTTTTGAATGCATTGAATGAGTTTACATTTCTTATACGTGAAGGTATTTTATTCAAAAGTAGGTAACATATTTAATAAAAACGGCAAAGTAATCTCGCTCGCATTAGTTTTCATTGATTCTCCAGTGTAAAATACAAAAAATTCTATTAAAAAAGATCAATGATCGGCTGTATGTTTAACATTTCACGAAGGTTCTAGTTCTTCCGTACTTCCGAAAGAGATACTGACCGATAGGCAGCCTGCTCGCTTAATTGTTCCGCTCTTACATAACAGATGGCGTTAGTTGTATAGTTTTAAGTGATTACGAAATTAGTGTTTTATAAAATTGTGATTTTTATATCCATCTCGGTTTTATAATGATTTAGGAAGGCTGTATGCTGATAATTATACAAGTACCTTTCTAGTGCCGATCCCTTTAAGGGGTTATTGTATTGGGGGGGGGGGGGGGGGGTTGTTGTACCTATATAGTTTTTTTTTACTAAGGAACCAAAAACGGAAATCTCGATAAAAATCTGCTGTTCCATACAATTAGTTCAGTACCTACCTAATATTGAATTATTTGTATGGAACAGATGTTTTTTTTTGCGATTTCTTGGTAGGTCATACCTACCTATAGTAAAAGTTTTCACGATGTTTTAGAATTCATATTGTGTGGATCAGAATTTGATTATCACTTGCGATAACGGTGAAGGAAAACATCGTTGAGAAAACTTGCGCATCTGAGAGGACCTTATAAAGTTCTCGATGGTATGTGGAGTCCGCCAGCCCGCACTAGTCCAGCGTGGTGGACTAAGGCCTAACCTTTCTAATACTGAGAAGAGGCCCGTGCCCAGCAGTTGGACAGTAATGGGCTAATTTATTATTATTTTGGGTTTATTACCAATTCATAGATGAAAGCAGTTTTTAAGCCCCTCAAATTGCGCCACACTAGGTCCTGCGTCTTCCGCATTCAGTCTATCTCAGCTGCTGGCTGTTGAAAGTCCTTCGCCCGTCTGACCCATATTTTCTGGAGTATTGCTCGTGAAGGGATCCAGTAATCCGGTGGCTAAGCAAATAGCATTCTGTGGAAGGTGTCGCAGGTTCGATTTGAGTTTGTAAGGGTTGTTGCTCCGGGTCTGGGTGTGTGTGGTTCCTACGTATGATATTAAAACGCCATTTCTTTTTGCGAGCTAATTATTTGACAATACTTATAAAGAAAGCGTCAGTATTTCGCCAAGACGACCCTAGCGAAACGCAGGGGCACTGCCTACCTTTTCTCCAAGCGCTTCGTCATTTTTTTGAACCCTTATAATTTGGGTTTGGATTATACCAGATAAAAAAATAATCTCGGGAAATGATACATCGATAGATACATAAAAATAAATAAAATAGAAGTGCCTGTTTGTAATGTCAAAATAACAGCTTTTTACTAAATGCATATTATGTGAAAATATATATCTCTCTCTGTCTGTTGTTCCGGTTAATCTCCGAAACGGCTCAACTGATTTTGACGGGACTTTCACTGGCAGATAGCTGATGTAACTTGGCTATTTTTATTTTAGAAAAAGGAAATAGAATTAAGGATACAAGCAATAAAATAAAATAAAAACCACTCGGGCGATGTCGCGGGGACAGCTAGTTTGTTCATAAATAACTCCATATCAGGTGTGATACTGTGTATATTATCACTTCGTCATAATAAATAATGTAATTTAATGTTCATTTTTATAACATTTTCTACAATACTTTACGACCATAATTATTGTGTGCACGTCTAGAAATATAGCTCGAGGGAACACGCTTATCCTAACTATAATTATTTAACTAGTGCAGTCTGTCTGTCCGTCATGATAATATTTATTGTTCGCAACAATATAATATTAAAACGTTTGCCTTTATGTTCAGTTAATACGTTTAAGATTATACGTTCCGCGCGCTGATCGTGGCTTTTACAATAAATAAATTCCGTTTTGACGGTAAAATTGTATTATGCGTTTTAATAAATACTGATATAGTATAATGACAGGCCTTTGAACGTGCAGATTGCGAGGCCAAGCTTTAGAAAAATATATTTTTTTACTCTTTGGCGAATCAAGAGCGAAATCAAGGGTTTCTTCAATACATAGGCTAAAATAGGGTTTGTCTGTGTTTTGGAAAAAAATGTGTCAAGTCCAAGAACCTTATACATTCTAATATTCTTGGTCATGTCTTTACTATGCTTCTGTCAGCATTATTGTTGCCTTTTGATATCTTTTGCGATGTTTATGACCAATAAGCGATACATAAATTAGACAATAGAAAATATACTGCGCCAGCGATCGTTCGCAGTTGATAAATCTATATATTAATACGTGAAGAGAAAACTTTGTACCCTTTTTTAAGCATATTGCGCGCTCGGAGAAGTGTGAGATTTGGCATAGTTAAAGTTTATATGGAGAAGGAGTGCAGAAAGCTAAAATTATAGTCGAATTTCGACCACTAGGCGAAATTCACTATAGATAATTAGTTGATTCATTTACTTTAATTTTGTAGAGACCGATGTATCTTTATGGAGTGCACGCCACTGGAACCGTAGATGTTTTTCCTTCACACCAAGTCAACGAAAATCTTGGCAGTTGTATCAATAAACAAGAAAATTCATTCGCAAATCAAATTTCGGTTTTCGATAACATAATTTCAAGGGTGAGCGAGCACCCACCACGCCCTAAAACCAACATTTTATACGATTTGCAAGTACGGAACCCCACAGAGAGTATTGCATTGAGCAGTTGCTATTCCGCAAGACCCTACAGAGACCGCAGGGCGTTCTCTGCGGGCCCCTAATAGGTTGTTCAAATATTTTACATTTTTAACTATTTTTACCTCCTGTTGAGATGAAATTGTCAAATCTAAGTGGATAAATATTTTTGGGGGTGTGAAATGTTCTTGAGTTTGTTTGTGTTAATTATTATGATTCATGAATGTTGCATGCGTTTTTTGGTAACAATATAGATTAGATATTTGTTTATTACGGGAACAAATAATTTCATGCTATGTATTTATAGTAATTTCATACTGTGTATTTTAAAAAATTTCATTTGTTTTACTGGCTAAAATAAATTTCAGGGGTGAATATCACTACATAGTATAAAACAAAGTCGCTTCCCGCTGTCTGTCCCTATGTATGCTTGGATCTTTAAAACTACGCTATGGATTTTGATGCGGTTTTTTTAATAGATAGAGGGATTCAAGAGGAAGCTTTATATGTATAATACTTTCATATTTAATGTAAGGATAGTACAGGAACTGCATCCGTGCGGAGCCGGGGTCGAGTCGCTAGTACTCCATATAGCAGACAACTTAGTAGTATAGTCCATTTTTTCTTACCCGTATTAAAATGTAAACAATCTTACTGTCGAAACACTTACGAGTCGAGTACGCGTCGAATTGAGAACCTCCTCCTGTTTTTTGAAGTCGGTTAATAAATATTAAATATACAAAAATACAAAACCCGATCCCCTTTATCCACACTTTGTCTCCTTGACAGAAGACAAAACGAAAAATCGAGAAAGATAACGGTAAAGTGATAGTTCTGTCCCCGATTTTCTGTCTCCCTTTTTCGCCGTGTTAACCTGCTGCAGGGTACTCACGACGTACGCTCGTAATAGGAACTGAGAAAATTTTGACAGTTCAAAAATTTACATTGCGTTATTCCAATAGTCGATCGGAGTGATTTTTAACCCCCGACAAAAAAAAGTGTTATAAGTTTTTTGTGTGTATCTGTGGATATGTGTATCTGTAAATTTGTCTGGTATCGTAGCTCCAAAATGGATGGACCCATTTCAATACCGTTTTTTTTAATTGAAAGCTAGTTTAATGGGGTATCATCTTAGCTATGTTTCATGAAAATCTGTTCAGCCGTTCGCAGGGGTTCGCAATCGCAATCTCATTAGCGACTGTTCATCGTGAGTGCATGACCTAAATACAAATCTCCGGCGACGTCCTCTTTCAAAATCATCTTTATTTCTCAATTCTGTAATTCAGTTACTCTTTTATAAGCTTATTTAATTCGCATCCTTCCTACACCGCCACTAATTCTGCCCACCCTCACGGAACAGGACCATGTATGGCTGCACCGCTGTCTGGCGGCACCATGTAATTCTATCTCATAAATATCAGCGCAAATAATACATATTCGAGTTCAAATCGCGGCTTGATTGATGTCAAAACGTTCGCAATGAGCGGTTGCGGAAACTTAGTGTTAAACATGGCGCGGTTTCGCTTGGGATTTTAGCTATAATGTGAAATGGTATTTATATCAATAGGCTAAATTGTGTATTATTTCTTTCTTTCTTTCTATTACTAGTAATGGAGGAGGGGGGGGGGGTGCGTTTGTTATCAACCCAGACTTGGGACAGCTATCCGTAGGCCATTAGTTTTAATTAATTCTGAATGGGCAGAGATCAAAAGGTGATCCCAATTCTTGATTGATTCTTTGATTTTTTAAATTATTTTGGAAATTTTTATGTTTTCTATTGAAAAGGACAAAGTTCCCCAAGAAGTCGTACCTACTTTAGTAGGTACTACAATAATATTGGTAAATAATTTTCAATTTCATTTCATACTTTTAACTTTTGGAGGGTCTCATAGCTACCACGCAGATCAGTTGATCAGCGAGGTTAAGCAGCGCTTGCCGCGGTCAGTTACATGCAAGTAATTCCTAGTTCAAGAAGTTTAACTATTTCATTCTTATCCGAATTACACACGAAATTCAACACAAACTTCCTAAATCATATAACTTTCCCACATCACTCTCGAAAATTATGTGAATTGCCCTCATTGGCTGTTTAGATACCCAAATCTGGATATGCCTTCGGCTGATTCCATTCAATCTAATGTCAACGTAATTTTGGAAGGCAATACAAACTAGAAATGAGGCACTTCCCATGGCTCAGTGTAATATTTGCGAAATATTGCTATCTCGCCTGGGAAACAATTCGATTTGCCAATTTTACGGCTTTTAGAAAATATTTGAGCTATATACAGGTAGGGCTATTGACGTAGGACACATGGACACATGTACCAAGAGTCTAGTTCAAAATTCATGAAAAAAATGTCCTGACTTTACAATAACTTAAAAAAACGAACAAACTAATTTAAATCCTTTGTAGAATAGATCTTTTTTTCATGTAAACCAGAAACAAGCACTTATCAAATGTCGAGACTGTCGAGGTGCGCGGTTCCAAATAGTAGATCCCATTGAGACTTTGAGTATCTTGAAAAGAACCGGCAAGAAACTCCATGGAAACTTTTTTTAAATAATAGTTTAAAATCTTGATCAGATCAGTACAATGTTGTGGTAAGAGCTGCGAGAATAATGTAATTTAATGTGAATAGAAATAAGACTAGGATAATAATGTCGTCATCACAATGCTTTCAACAATTTTTCACCATTCTAAGATTTATATATTTTTATAATTATAATGTTTTATTATGATACAGTTTTCATAACCAAATAATGCCATAAAATAATGTTTTCTACTAAAGTACCTGCACTTGGGAACGACCAAGGAGTTTTCAATTTAATTTTTAAAGCGGCTGCATATTGTCTATGGTCGTCTAAGATGGTGGTGCGTGCTAGGCATGCGCGGTTGACTCCTGGGTTTCGGCGCCATTATTTGTTTGTTTGTGTTTAGTTTGGTTTTATCTTTAGTCTTTTATTTAAATAGGTAACATATTGAATTAGTATAGGGTAGTGTAACAATCTGCATATAACTGGTGATTAGGTATTAAAACACTCGTTTGATAGTAATAATACACTCATGTTTTAAAAACCCCTATTAAGCAACATTCTTTCTTTCTTTAATTGATATAAATAGTACCTACGCGGTAATCTATCTATGGTAGCGTATTTAGGCTCGAAATGTCAAACAAACAAAATGTCGAAATGTCAATTCCCGAAATGCGCACGATTATTCACCCAACGCTAATTGTTATGAAATGGTGCTAAGATGAGCAGTTATTTCAACAACCCCAGACCCCCTTTCCCCCCCCATTCTAGTCTCTCTAGTTATGTTCAGAAATAACTCCTCAGTCGTCTGTAAATGATTTTTACAAAAAAACAACAAACTAAAAAGAAGCAAATCTTGTCTCTTTATAATATTAGTTTAGATACACATTAATTGTTTCATTGAAAATGTAAAAATACTGCATGTAGCTTAAAAAATGTTAGTGATTATGCGTATTTGTTTTAAAATTTGCTTACTTTAACGTTAACGTTACGATACGTCAAAACATTCATGCTCGGCTCACAGATACTCAGTCTCTTTTCGACCTCGATCGTAGTTACCGTCAAGCCATAGGTAAATGTATGGAAAACGTGTGCGTGCATTTTGAGCGAACCTCTATCGAAAACGCGCGTAGTTTTTTCATACTTTTTGGCTTAACGATGACGACGGTCGAGATGGAGAAGAACTGCAAACAAATCCATGATCCAGATTTGAAAATTAAATTAAAAATTACTTTTAGAATTTTCAGAAGTGATTAGATCTACGTACTACTTACTATATATTTATTATTTGAGATATAGAGGATAAATAAAATGAATGTATTTTCATTGATGTCGTATTTTAGAGATAGATTTTATTTTATTGTTCAATATTTAAATCGGATGGCAGAATGACACACCAATAAATGACAGATAGACGAAACGTTCCGTTTTTTCCAGAAACAATCTCAGTATCTCACTACCACAACCTACTGAATGTTGCCCTAACCAAGCGACCACAGGTTTATTAATAATAAAAAAGTAAGTTAGTTTTAAAAAAAAGAAGGATGAGACCATTCCACCCTATTCAGTTCAGTTAAACTTAACATTATAATTCGGCTAATTTGAATACTTAATACGTATAGGTTAGCGGGAAAGCCTAAAATTACGTAAATCTACGTTAAAAGACGTCATAGAGTTGGCAAAATACGTGTAGGTATGGTTAAGGGCATAACTAATAGGGAACTTACATTTAAATTATAATGAGAACAATATTCACATTTCGATACCTAACATTCCGAGACATTAGCCCACTCCAATAACATAAAAATTTACGCATATATAAACTGCAACATTGACCATATAAAGATCAATTTTACGTCGATCGGGATCTGCGTACGCGCCGCAAGCGAACGCACTCCCTTATTAGGAATTATAAAAATATAATATGCCCCTGTACTTCTTACTTTTTGTTTCGGTAGCCGATACTCGCCACAAATTATTATGTATTAAAATAGGCGAGGTGCGACTGTAAGCGGGTTCAAACAAACGCAATTTAATGAATTTCTATACTCTGCATCTTGTGACAAGATGGGTGTTTTTTGATACAGTCTGTCAAGAAAGTCATGAAAAGGATTTCGAAGGAACTAAAATTCTTCTTCGCTCGCAACCCTAAATAAGTACCGTAGGTGTCAGTTTGGGTACAACGATGTGTTTATTTTACTATTCTGTGTAGATTTTTTGTGATAAAAAATATTTTCGGCATTAATATATTAAAAATAAACAAGAGAATATACAAGTGGCGCCCTCAATCCTTTTCATGACTTTCTTGACAGACTATAATAGGTACTTGAAATTAAACTGCTTTATATACACTGAGCTAATAAGTACTACGTACTAGAGGCGACACAACAAATAAACGTCATACCTTAGATTATGGAATAATCTAAGCGTCATACGCTTCCAATTGGTTGTGTTACCTTAAAATTTGTTCTATGTTTTATTTTTATTTTTTCATAGCATCAATAAGTAATTATTTATCACACTTTAACACTCTGACATCCACCATTTAATTTTAATAATAATAACAAATACGCTTTTTCTGAGATTATTAAGAATTGTTGGTTAATTGTGTCATGTTACGGTTATCATAAATTTAGAATAATGTATCATGTATGTATGTTAATCAATAGTAGGTAATATAGACTACATCTGAAAATATTTGTATGCCTAATGGCAAAACATAGCTGAGCCTAACTAAACTTACCATCCACTATAACCTGTGTTTACAAATAAAGATATTTGATTTGATTTGATACGCCACGCGGAACTGTGCGCGGCGAGGTGAAAGAGTAAGGCTACGTTCAGATCTAAATTTTGACTTGCGTTTTCTTTTCGAATCGCACGCCTTGATATAATTTTATTTACGTACGACCGATCACATGGCCGCGCGTTAACGCGCGTCAGTCAGCAGCGGTTACGTACGTAGCGTTTACGTGTACAACCGATGACATGTTTGCGCGTTGACGTGCGTCGTAAAGTCCTCGATGATGAACTGAATATCCCATCGTTGTCTAAACACGACGATAAAAAAGCGATTAAATGTAGATAATAAATGGAAATGAAATCGCTCCGTTTTCAATGAGACGTCAGCTCAAACAGAAGCGTGAGCATAATTACTTTGTTTTACTGTAATTACTTTTTTGAAATTATTATTGCAATATTTAAAAAAAGATTTCGATGTTAAAGGAGCCGGTTTTAAAATAGAAAACATTAAATTAAATACGCATAGCATCGGAATAAGAAATCGTGAAATAATTTTGTCTACCCGAATGAGATTATGAGTAACTTATTACTTTATGTTAGAATGTGTTTTGTCTTAGAGATAAACTACGATAACCTGGCGCGCCCATCCATCAAAACGTTTGAAAGTAGGTATTCGAGAAAGAACTAAAAAAAAAATTCAAAGCGCGACCAAGACTCACATGGTCACAACGCATGTGTGCGTACAGAGACGGCCGTCAATCAAAAATAAATCCAAGGATTTGTTGCTCGGTAAGGAGATGTGACTAGAAACATTGAAACAGTAATTTGGAGGGGCGCGCCATGTTATCGTAGTTTATCTCTAGCCAACATTGACGAGGTTTAAAACTGTAATGGTGGTATTTGGTCTAATAAATACATTTTTATTATATCTCTTCTGCATGAATAAAAGTAGGTATTAAAATAATCCGGAGAGAATAAAAGTAAATAGTAAAACTCGAAAGTTGAATTAAAAAAATCACATGTGTAACTAATAATAGGCACTTACTGACCTACAAATAGAGAAGTGTACTTACTATCTCCTCGAACCATGAAAAATAAATACTAAGGTTTAGTTAAAACCCTAGAATTTAAAAGCAAAACACTAGCTAATTCTTCATTTTCTATTCATAACTAGCCAAACGTGACAGTCGAAATGACTGGTTGTTATAAGGGATACGTGAAAATAATTATATAAATAAATACGTCGTATGCCTAAGCAGAGGGTATTAGAGAGCATGAATGACCAGCTGTAGAGCGCTACTGTAGGTGATATTAATGAAAATGTTTTTTTTTTCCAATATACTATAGCAAACATTACACGTAGGAGATCTTAAGCAATCGATGTAATTTGTATATTGTGAGCGAAGACAGATCTTATTTGCCGTGGTCCCCACACTAGGCAAGCCTGTATCGCAGGGTCCCAAGGATACGTTAATATACATTACGGATAACGATAATGATAAATATTGTATAACAAAAATACTGCTGTTCCATACAAAAGTGGAAATGTATGGAGCAGTCAATTTTCTATCACAATGCGCAGTCGTGAGGGAATTATAAACAAGGTGTTAAAAAAATTACTTTAAGAATTTCGTGAAGTTGTTGTACTCAACAACTTTTACTATCAGAAGAAACATGAAATCGCGAAAAAGAAATCAGCTGTTCGATACAAGTTATTCAATATTACTTATCTAAATGTTGGTATGGAACAGCTGATTTTATTTATCTGAGGTCTTCACAAAATTCTTAGAGTTAATTTTATAACTGTTTATAGACATTTTTTTCTGTTTCTATTCTTGGTAAACGACTGGTCTCTTACTAATAAAATAAAAGTTGTATAAAGTCATGTCATAAATAACGGCATTTTAACGAAAATGGGTTAGATTATTTTTCAGAAAGCATACACGGAACTGCTCTTTACTTCATACTAGTAGTCGCCAATTGGTCTAAATTCGACCGTAATTTTAGCTTTCTGCACTCCTTCTCCATATAAACTTTAACTATGCCAAATCTTACACTCCTCCGTGCGCGCAATGTGCTTAAAAAGTGGTACAAAGCTTTCCCTTCACGTATTAATAGATAGATACTTTGTCGTATTCATACTCTGAGAGTCGGTATAATATTACTACTATTACTGAGTGCAGTGAATACAATAACTTTAGTGTTATCGTGTCTTTGTTTCGTTGTTCCCGGAGTTGAACTTGATCGCTTGCTGACACTCGAGTTAACGTTACAGTTTCCGCTATTAAACCACGTTAAACTTTAGTTTTGCTTTTATAATATTCTCTTGTCGTGTCAAATTGTGTCTTTTTAACGCCCAAGTTGGCTAACAATACAACTGATTTAATCGGAAGTTTAACATGCATTTTTATTTAGATAATCGGCCGTTTTCCTATTAAATATCTGTTCCTGTACAAGGTCCTACCTTTCTAGTTCCGATCCCTTTAAGAGGTTATTGTACTCATCATTATGAACAACTTTTACTATAGAATCAACAAAGAAATTGCGAAAAAAGAATCAGTTGTTCGATACATTTAGTTGAGTAATATTGAATGATTTGTATGGAAAAGCAGTTTTTTTTCGCGATTTAATTTTTTGTCTCATAAATTATATCCACTTGATAGTTATTAGGAATTTACTATGTTTCCACATGTCGAGACTTTTCAGGCAGAAAATCGTAAGCGTCTGTACGTTTCAAATATTTTGAAAGTAGTTACTTAGGTAATAACTTCTTCAGGCAGATTTAAAGCATAAAATGTATTTAAAAATGATGTCAGTTTGTGTCGTAAGCGTAATATTATTTTACAAATTCTTAACAAAAACGTTTTTACTATTTCACCACGTAAAAAAATTGTATTGTCGCTTAAATATTCTTCTTAAAAAAATCGATATCGTGATAGACTGCAACAAATACAAATTATCTTCTTTACGCGTGTTGAAGTAATTTTTTAATAGTATTCAGAGGATTTAATAAACCAAGTAAAATATCTACAACCATAATATATAAACTTAAATTATGTACACTCATTATTTTTAAATAAATAAAATAAAAAATACAAAGATAAAACTGAGCACCTAGGCGTCAAAGTACTCCTCCTCATCGCTGTCAATTGGTAGCGTGCCCAGAAGACTGGCAGTGCTTATTCTTTGACCAAAGAATAGGCCAGCCCTCGGGTCACGCGTGGCGTCGACCAACCGATTTGCAATATCTCTCTCTAATTTTTAATTAAATTAACCTCATATTAGAAATAGGCCAAAATACCAAAGCTTTGCTCCTTATCGACATCAATTATGAAACTTTCACTGCCCAACATAGGCCTCTTTGCAATATACTTCGCCACCTGTAGGTACCTTTACTTCAAGATAGTCAAGATACTTACAGTGGCTCTCTATAAATTGCATTTTCATACTGCATTTCCCAGACTATTGTCAGGTTCCGTTTTGCTTATAAAATAGCATAAATACATAATAGCAAGCGCACGACTATGACATAGCAATTTACTTGTTCTATACAGGCCGAAGAATACCGAGTGATGTCTGTTCTTGAAAGACGGTTGTTCGCAAAATATGGGGAATCAATTTCTGGGTGGTTGCTTCTCTTTAATCCTTAGGGAGGATTCCCCCGAGTTCTAGGAAAAGCCCTTCAGGCACTCGGCCTTCTCCTTAGTTCCTTCGGATCTTAGGACCATGACTCTTGGTGCTAACCACAAAAATCCTTCGCTTGTAGTTCATAAATCTATAAAATAATTTACTAACTTTTATTGTCATTTATCTAAACTTTTTTGTACCTATGAAAAGAATGATAACAAGAAAGAAAGAAAGAAAGAAAGAAAAACTTTTATCGGACCAGAGACAAGACAACACAATGCAGAAACATAAAAAAAAACAAATATTAGTAAAGAAATAAAAACAGTACAGTAGATATTTGACTACATTGCTGCATTGCCTTTATAAATTAAAATTAACTAATGCCTTGTCGATCTGACGTAAACCCCTAACTAAAAACCCTGTAGGTATGATATGGTAGCCACGAAGCAAGCTCTTAAACCACCTTACTATCTCGGACTAAAAGGCAAAAAACCCTATAAAATCCTCGTCTATCCACGGATCGTGAGAAAGTCATAATAAACATATCAATTTTAAGATCGATCAGCTTTCTCGTGATTCCTAACTGTTTATTAGTACCCTATATAAAGGTTCCAGTAAGTATAGTAAGGTTCTGCAGTAGCCATATTTATTGAAATTACTTACAATTTGATTGTGGAGTGTAATAATGGCCTGCAAGTCGGTAGCTTCGCTCACCTTAATATTAAGCCAGCATTTTGTTTGAAACGACTCGAATTAGACGGTTTATATGTTAACGATTTGGTACGGAACGGCTCGATGTGTGCAGTAATCTAACATTATGTAAGGATGTGGTAGTGTGACGTGTGTGAGCCTCTTAGCATTTTTATTAAAAAGGAATTACTTACTTAATTTTAAGGTTATACAATGTCAGGCTGCAATAAGATTTTATTGGAGAATGAGAGTTGGTATTCATTGAATAACCCCCGAATTCTCAAATATATCTCAAGTTTATGTTGCCATTCATTCGCGTGCTGTCACTGTCATTTCAAGGTAGACAGTAGCGACAGAATGACTTTTAAGACCGTCTTAAAAATTGATTTGTGTTTCAGTATAGGGCGGTTATCGACTGAAATATTGATGCCTCAAAACGTGCCGTGGTAGCCTCTAGGATTTCTTCTGTATCGTGGGTACCGTTTAAATGTCATATGCACACACACCCAGACCCGGAACAACGATGTAGACCATACAAATAATTGTTCCGTGCGGGGATCAAACCTGTGGCACGTAGCGCAGAAAGACAATCGTGAAATTAAACTAGCGCTATAAAAATACCTAGCTAAATAATCTAACCGTCAAAAACCCCGACTCCAACTAGAAAAAGAGCTGTAACTTTTAAACGGCTGAACAGATTTTCATGAAACATAGCTAAGATGATACCCAATTAAACTAGCTTTCAATTAAAAAAAACTGCATTGTAATAGGTCCATTCGTTTTGGAACTACGATGCCACAGACAGATACACACTACAAACTTATAACACCTCGTTTTTTTACCGGGGGTTAAAAACGATAAAATTCACTTACAAATTGTGACAGAAAGCTGTATTTAAAGTTAGAATCATACAACACACGTTACTACTCGTAGGTATTCTAAGTTCGCCCGGTATTCAGCCTAATACTTGTTCTTATTTGTCTAGCTCGTTGAAAACCAGGCATACCGGCGCGCGGCCAAACAATTAATCATTGAGATAACCCACCAATGAAGGAAGGAAGTATGCTACATTTATATTTTGTATGACAAAATACCTAGCGGTTTGATCCGGACATAAAAACTCAAACAGTCCGCGGTGTAGGGTTGGGAATTTTTGTGTGATATATCGATGTTTTTATAAGCTTTTTGTCGATGTGCTTAAAATCTCATATTACGAGTGATACAAAAAAAAAGTATTTTGTTTTGTAAAATGGTTGTAAGTTTATAGTAACAATTTTGTAATAAATAGGTACCTGCTGTTTTATTTTCTAAGGTAAGATTCCTGGGATTTATTTGTAATTATGTTTCGAATGGCAACATCTAAACTGAAACCAGTCCTTCCAGTTTCTTTCCTGAATTTGTAAACCTTTAATCTATGTATCATTCTTAACTATATAAATCTTAAGTGTGTCACAGAAATCATTTCTTGAAAGGATGACATCTTGAATAGGTAGGAAATCAATTGGTAGGAAAGACATACTACAGTATTAATGAATTTTTAACTGATAATAATTTATGAATTGAATGTTAGATTTTGTCTTATTGGCGATGGTCACGTTATAGGCTATTTTATATTGACTATTAATTAAATTGATTGAATTATTTATAATATAAAATGTTGACGGGATATAATACTATCATTCATTGTTTGTACATTGTTTGGTATTTTTAATTTAATTTTAATGTATTGTAATTTAAGCATTTAAAATAACGGACTATGTATTTAACTTTTGTATTTTGTATGCTACAATAGTGGCAGAATATAGAGGCACTCACAATATTTTACCTTACTGTACCTACAACTCACCTATATTCACAAAATAAACATTTTTGACTTTGACTTTGACTTTGAATAATTCAAACAATTTGGCTGCAATTAAAATTTAATTCGGCGGTGTGTCCCTGCAAGGGTGCAAACTGTAAAACAGCGCTGGGCTCTCCGCGCCCAGCAAGTGCTGAGCTGGCTACCCTTTCGGCATGGGCATACTTGACAACATACTGCAATATTTTATACTGACTATTTTTCTTTTAATTTTGTTCTCTCATGTGTGTTTAATTGTTTAAAGGTTTAAGTTACCTTTCTCTCATATTGTGTTGTCACCGTCCGTGATGAATAAATATAATTATTTTCTTTCTTTCTTTCACTACCAGCTCCTACACGTCGGTTTTCAATTAACCAGCCCTCAACCATCGATATCAACACTCCACGGCACAGCTACATCACTACCGTTTCACATTCGAGCCTTTCGCGTAGTCGCTTATCGGTCGCGTTTTACATTTTTATTGCAAGCGGATACGGGCCGCGCTGTACCGACGTTATTATTTCTCCCCACAATTATTGCTTAGAGAAGTCCGGCCGACGGGCCACGATTGTCGCGGAACTGTTTCTGTGACTAGTTTTTACATGATACACGCGACTGGGATATGTCGGGAGTTGGGCGTGTAGTTGTTAGAAGGATTTTTGTCGCGATTTAGCTAATAGTTGCGGTTTTATGTCTGATATGATTTAGGGTCGCGCGACTGTTTCTATTAGATTTCTTTTATGGTTCACATGAATAGGAGACTTATTCGCGGTGTAAAGAAATTCCTGAT
Organism: Allophyes oxyacanthae; assembly: GCA_932294325.1. NCBI lineage: Eukaryota > Metazoa > Arthropoda > Insecta > Lepidoptera > Noctuidae > Allophyes > Allophyes oxyacanthae. The sequence continues at coordinate 2,172,326 of OW028609.1, forward strand.
GGGGATTGCTTAATCGTTTGCCACTTTTCTGTGTTTTATTAGTTTATCTCTTTATGAGATTTTGGATTGCCTAGTAAAATAGAGCTTGCGAAGAGGATGGAAAAGAAATATTAACGAGATATTCAAATCATCTCTTCTCTTACATAGTATTAAATAAAGTCTCTTTCCGCGTCCGTCTGTCTGTCTGTCTGTATATCCGCTAACTCCTCCTATACCAGGCAACGGATTTTGATGCGGTTTTCACCATCAGTTAGATAATTTTTCACGGAGGGTTTATATGTATAATACTTTCATATTTAATGTAAGGATAGTAGAGAAATTTTATCCGTGCGAAGCCAGGGACAGGTAACTTGTCACTCTATAAAATAATTTTATTAATTATAAATACACGACATCAATTAAATGTTCCCACAATACCAGTAGCCGGTAGCTGCCGCCATTATAGGATATTTTTAATTTCCACATCTTAGTCCATACCGTTTTCCTTAATACTTATGTGAGTGAGGAATGTGGAATGCAGTGAAGCGGGGTGCAATTCCTTCGATAGCAACATGTACTTAAGTAGCTCGTTCTATACCACCCTATAGAATTGGAACACGTACGGAGGGCCAAACAAGTTGTGTATCAATTTTAACAGAACTTGCTATCAAATGAGAATAATTATTATTTAAGTAGAAACTTCATTATTTTGAAAAGAGAATATAGACCGTTTTGTTATATGGTACAAAAAAATTGTAATCTTAATGTGGTAGACTAATTCTTTGGCTGGCTGTACCTAACTTTAATGGAAATTATTTATGTATTTACAAAGATTTTAATAGCTAAAACACTGTAGAAGTAATTTATATTTTGTATAGGTGCGCTAAGAAATTGTTAAGTAAGTACTTATCTGTATCACGAGTGTCATATAAAAATTACCTAAGAAATAAAATTAATGAATATATTTTTAACCATACTAATAACATATAACATAATGTTCTATCACATAATCACTTATTAATTATTATTACTAGTGGTCGAAATTACCATAATTATTTTAAATAAATATTTTATTTTGTACTTTTGTGTCGTAATTTGTGTAGAAATAAATTGTTTTTCTTTCTTTCTATATATACATATATTTATGTATTATAATATAATTATAGTAGTTTATGAAACTGTTGCATAATAGGGGGTATTTAAACACGAGTGTGTTCAAAAATCGAGCCGCAGGCGAGACGATTTTTTTAATACCTAGTTATGTGCGGTTTCATACACTACTTTATCTATACTCATACAATAGGTACCTAGTTAGCACATAACTAATGTACCTAACTAAACAAAAATGGCGCTGCAACTCAGCACTCTAGCGCGCCGCGCATTAACCCTAGCCACGCCACCATAGACAATGTGCGGCCGCTATAAAATTGAATTGAAAACTCCTTGGTGGAACCAAAGTGTATTATAATGATTATAATAGAAATAAAGTTATTTTATAGCATTGCTTCGTTAAGGAAACTGTATCGTAATAAAACTTTTTTATTTTATTATAATTGCACGTGCATAAAGTCTGTCATTATAGTACTATTTTTGTATTCTTAGATTTTTTTTTTCTGCATTCCTTTATGCCAAATCTCACACTCTTCCGTGCCCGCAATATGTTTAAAAAGGGGTAGGTACAAAGTTTTCTATTCACGTATTTTAATATGTATCTAATATATAGATATACAGTATGGCCCAAATAGTTACGTCCAAAGTATCACGATTATCAATCGCAGACAGACATTTATACCGTAGACTCACAGATTATCTCGTTATGGAAAGATAACTCGGATTAGGATTCCGCTTGATTGGCGAACGTGCAATGCGGTATTCAACGAACGTTGCGCCCGCCAAACATTGCACAATCGATACCGAGGGCTAATTAAACATTGTTCAAATTGGAAGCCAGTAACTCCCAAGTAGACGTGCATGCGTGCGACTGGCCCCAGAGCTTGCATTACACTGATGAATTGTATTTCATAATTGTATGGCTCCGTATAACTGTGATGAGAGCCGAGAGCTGCTAAATATTTAGCCTGATTGATTGCGCTGTACATTTTGTTAGATTGATTGCGTAAATATTTTTGCATTTCATTTCCTTTATTAATCAAGTTTATTTCAAGGTGAGGAAACAGTGGTTCGTATTTATTTAACCCCCGACAAAAAAGAGGGGTGTTACAAGTAGTGTGTATCCGTGTATCTGTTTGTGGCATCGTAGCTCCAAAACGGATGGACCGATTTCAGAGAAGTTTTTAAATTGAAAGCTAGATTAATCTGGTATCATCTTAGCTATATTACATGAAAATCTGTTCGGTCATTCAAAAGTTACAGCTCTTTTTCTAGTTGGAGTCGGGGGTTTTTGACGGTTAGGTTATGTATAATAGACTTATTTTCTTGTGAGTTTTAATTTACAATAATTAGGTAATAAATTATAGTAAGTAACTTCAGTATGCCTAGTTTTTTTTTTATAACAAACGAAACAAAAGCGTGTCTGCGTTTATCACACTCGGCGTTTCGATTTGCCCGCTCCGAGCGTCGAACGCGGTAAACGTGACGAAAGACGTCAGAGCTTGCAGCAATTGAAAGAATACGCAAAGAAAAATGTTTTCGTAAACAATTCGAGTACCCGAATCTCACGCGGACGAAGTCGCTCACGCGGATGAAGTCACGGGCACAGCTATATCCTGCTTACTTAAAATGTCTCGCTGATGGTGGCGTTGTGTGTCGGGTCGTTGAGTTCCCTTCATTATGGTTGAGCTTAGCGATGCTGAGTGCATGATTCATGCTCGTGAACGGGTGCCGTCTGTCGGGCCTGGTCAGCTTGTAACTGCCACGGCATTCTTATTTAAAGGCAAATCATTATTATTATCCTATTGTAATTTATTTACATTAAATTACATTATTCTCGCAGCTCTTACCACAACATTGTGCTAATCAAGATTGTAATCTATTATTTTAAAAGAGTTTCCGTGGAGTTTCTTGCCGGTTCTTCTCCATAGGACCTACTATTTGGAACCGCGCACCTAGTTTCAACATTTCATAAGTGCCTGTATTTGGTTTACCATGAAATAAAGATATATTCTATTCTATCATATCAGCCATGACGTTGACTGCTGGACATAGGCCTCTACCATAATGATTCCCCTGCTCTTTAAATGTAAATAGGTAGGTATGTATTAGGGGCGTAAGATGCACGGCAAAGATGCAGGTGTGCGGTGCGGATAGGGCGTAACCGCCGTAATATCCGCGCGGAAGGATGTCAGACATCCCTAGTCACTCTATTAACGTTCAGTACTAATAATTTAGGTCGACTACGTACCTGCGTCTTCGTTTACCTGGAGAGAGGAAATAAATCTATGTATTTCCTGAGCGCAGTCTTGTGACGCGTGAGGAAAGTGACTTTGTAATTGCAATAGTTAAGAAGGAATAACAAGTTAGATGGCATGCATGGTAGCGTTTGTTTAGCGGTTATTTTCGCTATTGAAGGATCGACAAGCAATATCAAATAGTTAATTTGGACCGACGACACGGAACTGTACCCTCAATATAGGAGAAATCATAATGCGAGGCCGCGAAATAAAAAAAAATGTATCAATTAAGTACCTACTTATCTATAATCTACAGTTAGATTAAACTAAGATTATACAAATCAAATAAGAGATGACTTATGAGATTCTTACACTAAATAAAAATCACATAAACCATATGATTACATTTCTTCAATCCGCAAAGGGCTGTGGGTTTAAATTCAATATTAATAATACCTATACTATATCCCTACACAATTTTATATAAAATACAAGTAAACAGGGACACGTTGCCATCCAATATCTGTTTATTAATGTATCAGGACGCCGGAGAAAATTAAATAATCTTCCCCACGAAAATAAATTGCAATAAGGCGAAAACCGCTGTCGTCAAGTGACAATATTTTAAATTATATCAGTTTATCAACGACCAATAGGAGGGCGGGAAGCGTGTCGCGCCGCCAATAGGATGGAAGTATTTGAATTTGGAATTTTACGCATTAAAGCGCGGGTTTCTTGCCAGTAATTGTTGGTATCGAGTGGCCTTGGGGCGAATCAAATTGCTGGGAACATCGTAGGGTTTTGCTGATTTATTTACATGTAGGATTTGAACCACCTGTATATGATTCATAGTGTGTTCGATGCGTTTCTTGGTCACGTCACTTCTACTATATTTTTTTTAGATATCGGGAGGCTGTTGTGCTATTCATGTTATTCTTCAAAGTGGATTTAATCGGGTCTATCGTATGATATCAAACAATGAGCTTAATAACTTGCATATGGTGAGCAGTGGACAGTATTTACCAATTAAAAGATTTATTGATGTGATAGCAGGATATGTCATGCTTACGGTTTTATTAATAATGCAGCTGTTGCTTGTTCTCGAGTGCAAATTAAGAAACTACATTTAACTGATGGATCAATCTTACATGACGAAATGTATAATTTTTATTTAATATATTCATATTATACATGGTGTTGAATATATTATTGAAACATATATTTTATTGCAGGTGGTGGGAGCATTCATCTGGCGAAGGGCGGTGTTCATTCTTGATGGCACTTTAGTAAGTACCTACTAATTTTATAATGAACGCCATTTATTTTCACGCGCATGAGTCTGTCTCGGTACATAAAAATGTATTTAACTTGATCTATATTTACACTAATATTATTAAGAGAAAAGATTTGTATTTTAATATTTTTGTTTAATGAATAAAACCAAAAACTACTGGACCGATTTTAAAAATTCTTTTACCAGTATACTGCTACATTATCACTGAGAAACAAAGGTGACAATTTTTTTTTTAAAAGAGTTTTCCCTACGAAAACTCCAATAATGTAACACAAGGTGAAGAAAAATTACCTATAAAATTCCTTACATCGCGTGCGCTGCGAAAACTATTGATGATAGAACAAAATAATTATTAAAATTGTTTGATATAGATAAATGTCCACCCGTGCGAAGCCGGGATGGGCGGCTAGTTAGATAAACATAGAATACCCTGCGCCTTGTTTTCTTGTGTGTTTGTAAAATAAGGGTTTTAGGTACCTTTGTACTTAGTATACATAAAAAGAGAATGGTCAAAAGTGGTCAGTTCTTGAGATACTACATTGAAGAAGATGATATATAGTTCATCCCGGGATAGGTTCTCAGAGAGGAGTCGAACCTCTGGTATTAAGGGCCGCCCGGCGATAAGTTTGCTTAGATTAGATGTTTAACGTTTCAAAAGTGCCTAATATTTGATTTATTTGGAATAAAACTTTTCTATTCTTATTCTGTTCTATTCTTTTTCAGATTAAGAGCAAAACGGGGGCTGGTCTTCATCGAATAGCGGGTGACGCACGTTTTGAACTTAAGTTCTGTAAGTGACCATTTATTTTATTTTAATGTTAGTACAAATTCTGTTTATTTTAAACTTTTAGTGATGGATTCGTTTTTTTGGTCCTTTTATACGCACACACAAAATAGTGCAAAATGCAATTATGAAACATCTTTTTTGGTACCGGTTGAATATTTTAACCGAAATATCAACCACTTTTCTTGACCTAGAAATCGAACTTAGGACCTCAGATCCCGGAGCCGTGCTTGCAACCAACAAGACCAATGAGACATTTTGACACTTGATTCTTTGATTTCCATAAAAAAGAAATCTATGTATCTCATTCTTTAAAAAAAAACAATTTATCACATCCGGTCTCGATATTCCATTCGTTCATCCTATCTTGAGGATAAGAAGGTAGGGCCAATGTAACAAAAACACGACTCCGCTAGACACGATGGCGAGGGCGCAGTTTTCGATTTCCGGTGACGTACCTCACTTTATAATATTGAGTTGCCGGAATAACTTCCCTCATCTCCTTACTTCCTTTTCTATATCTATCTCCATCTTACACTACTACACAAGAATGAGATAGCTTTATTACGCCTGTTGCTCCTCACATTGCGCCTGATTGCTTCTAGATATGTACTTTTTATATAAAGATGCTAAATTTGATCTTCTTATATAACAGATTGAGATGGAACTACCTTGATGATTTTATTTTCTGGTTTATTTAACATTTCCCGATGGGATTCCCGAAATGGGAATTACTTATCACTTTTTCATCTCAGAAAAATTATGGGTCCTGAAATAAATCAATAGTTGTGGAAGAATTTGTTAGAGTTTTTGAACTTTAAGTATGACCCAATATTATAAGTTTTAAATAAGGTTTAACGCTAATCTAAGCTCATTTTAAGCTAAAGTTTTCATTAGGAAGCTTTGCTTATCTAGAAGATACAAAAGCAGACAATAACTATGTACCCAAAGACCAATATAGATGTTTTCTACATATCGTTGTTCGGTATTCAGTACCGCGAATGTGTAAATATTGCTTTTTTTATATATTGCTAAATAAATTTTATATATTGTTATATAAAGCTGCCTAAAATTGAGAAAATACGATAGTGTATTACCGCGACTGTACCAAATAGTAAAACGTACAAAATAATTTAATAATTTTTTTGTCTCTCCTGTAATTCACAGTCGCGGTACTGAACGCCGAAGGAAGATATTAGTACATTATTTTACGAATTATTTTCGTAAATTATAAAATATTTGTAGAACTACTCGTCTTAGGAGAAGTGAAAAGAAACTCAATTAAAATAAAATGGCAAATAATATTAATTTACAATAACACAATGTAACTATTAAAACAGCACTCTACCACAAAATGTGTGAAATTGAATGGATGTATTTTCGATACCTTGTCAAACTTTTCTTGTTACAAAAGAACTGCCTACGGGTGCCTTATTTATATGCTTATAATAAAAAACAAAGTAAAATCATTAAGCTGTGGACACAAATACTCGTAAAGTGGGGAACGAGCAAATGTTTAACAGTCCCAATGATGGCCAGGGCGTCGGCATAATAAACTAATACTTTATTGACTGTATGTTTGAACTTGCGTGCGTCATAGGCGCGCCCTCAGCTTTCACCTGTATTTTTTGCTAATTTAAATAGACCAGTTTCGAATTACTAATTGATTTGGGTTTAACACTTAACTAGACAACTCTATTCAGGTTCAGCGTCCAGTGGTAAAGATAGTTTGTTTACTACGTTAGTTAACGGAAAATGGTTTTCTCCACCCTTTTTCTCCTTCACAGAAGACAAACCGAAAAATCCAGAGTGACTGAACGGTACAGAGATAGTTTTATCCCCGATTTTTCCTTTTACAAACCTTTTCCTTTGTCTTTTTGACAGAAGACAAAATTAAAAATCGAGCGAGAAAACGCTAATGAGATGGTTTTCTTCCCGATTTTTCTCTTCCCATTTTCGTTATGACTTTGCTGCTGGTAATAAAGGCTCTCTTTATTATTCGAAATCTGAGCGCAAAAGTCTATTTTATCCGCTACCGTGGAAAAGTTATTCGAAATTCGAACGTGACGAACTATGGTCTGTTGTAGACACGAAAGCATTCTGCCACGAGTGAGGGGTTGGCGTCCTGGACTGCGTGTAGAGTGGTGAAGAAGAACAACTCAAATATAATTAGGCATCTAACATTTCTCCGCTTTAGTGAGATGAAAAGTTGTGTGTTTCGGACGGCTGCAAAATTCTTTGCGTCTCGTGCCTTTGAATCCCTCGCTACGCTCAGGATTCTATTTTTGAACCACTCGCTTCACTCGTGGTTCACTCTTAGAATCCTTCGCTTGCTCGGTATTCAATACAAGCACTCGCACCAAATAACAACTTGGCAGCCTTGCTTATCAAATAACTAATTGTTGATAGTTGTAGACACCTATGTTTCGACACTATACAGCTCTGTGGCTGTGATAATAGATATCTTTCAATCGCTTAGGTAATTAATAGGCTTTTGCGCTGCAGTGGGGCATCAAAGGCAACTAAAAAGAAGACTTCTCTATTCTTCTTCACACAAACTAATTGATTAGGTACATAACCTAACTGTTAAAAACCCCCGACTCCGACTAGAAAAAGAGCTGTAACTTTTGAACAGCTGCACAATAAGATTTTCATGAAACATAGCTAAGATGATTCCCGATTAAACGAGCTTTAAATTAAAAAAATGCATTGAAATCGGTCTATCCGTTTTGGAGCTACGATGCCACAGGCAGACACATAGGCACACGGATACACAGATACACACTACAAACTTATAAAATAGCTTTTTGTAGGGGGTTAAAAATGCATAAAACTAAACGACAAACAGCACACCAATCATGTACCTACCCCATTCCCGCCGTTTAAAATAATCTATTACAGTTTTCGCTACCTCAAATGTACTGTCTTGTTGTTGGACTAACGTCACGCATGCCCCTGTGAACACAATTACAAGCTTACTAAAACACTTAAAATTATGAATATTAAACTCTCTCTATATGAGCATAAGGTTGGTAAGATGTGTAAAGGGAATGTGGCAATTTTGACAAGACAGGTAGTAGGGCCCGCACACGTTTGCCTCTCACGAGTCGTGGAGCAAATCACGACAGTCACGTGTTGGGAATAACAATGGGGTGACCATATTCCGCACGAATTGATTCGGTACTTCGATTGTCTAGGTTTTCACGTATTTGTCATTATTTTAATGTGACCATGTATAGTGTCGAAGTGTGTCAGCCCTGTTGTGGGTATAAATGAGGATAATGAGTACAAAATATGGTGTACTTTTTATAATGTTCTGGGTTTTTGGATTACAATACATACTTTAAGCAGATTTCACGTTAGGTGCTCCAAATTAATTTTACCTGTCAAATGATACTGATAGTCCCTGAATTGTTTTAAGAAAACAAAATTGCTGTAAATCTTTGAAAAAAATTACTGAGAACCGAATTGATGATTAAAAATTTTGTTGCTTTAAACGGGATTTTCTCAAATTGGATCAGTAAAGGTGTTATCGGTGAGTACGGATCAAACACGTAACAATATCGTATCAAAATAGATTACGTGTGAACCAGGTCTTACACACAAATCGATGTCTAAATAATATTGAACACATTCATGCGGATGACAATGCAACGGAAGCCAGCAAACCACAATACCACTATATACGGAATACGAATAATAATCACCATTATAATATTATTATCGAGCTTAATTCGATTACTTATACGTGTATCAGAAATATTAGGTCATAATTTAAAAGTGTAGATTGGACCATCACACTGAACAACTTTATCTATGGGAACAACATCGTAATCGCGAAAAAAAAAATCAGCTGTCCTATACGTTTGGGTCGAGTTAGTATTGAAGTTTTGTATGGGATAGCTGATTATATTTCTGCGATAGAAAAATCGATCCCACTTTAATTTAAAAAACCTTGTAAAAAAACCGATCATGAAGTGGGGACTCCCAACTTCATGATTGGTAATTTTTTCACAAGGTAGCTTGAAGTTTAGTCTGATTGTAATGAAGTGGACCAGAGTTCATGTTCATTACCATTTTAGTTACGCGGTAGACCCGCTAGTCTACCTACCCCATCCAATTTAATTAAACGACCTTCGAGTCGATTTATAACATAATTCCGTCGTAAGTACAAAGAATATAAAATCAATACGTTATAGAAGTTAACTAGTTAAAGCCACGATCAAATCGAGGCATAACCACCGTGATCATTAAAGTTGCTCCTACGATGAACATTAGTGCATAATTCATGCATCCATCGGCTATCAAATGTTAAGTCAATGGAAACTGGCATTTTTCTTTCCAATAACAGCTTCGAGTAAATATTAGCTGAGTATAAACTAGTTACACATTAGTTATACATTTACAGAAATGATGCACTTTATGCAATGTCGCTGTGGAAATAAAAAGTTGGATGTATGGGAAATTTCTAAAGTATTCAAGTCAAAGTTAGGTCTTTTCCGGCCGTTCCAAAAAGTCGAGATTCTCGATACAATCGGCAATTTTTCCAAATAAATTACATGTTTTAATTTGTAAAAACATTTTCAAAAAATTCAATACTCATAACTCGCAGAATGAGTAATGATTCTTTGGAATGTCCCTCCATGTATACATATTTGTGCTCGTTAATGTACAATCTTATAAAAAAATTACTTACACTGGTCAGTTTCCAAACAGGCCGATTGTACGCAATGCTTGTAACCACAATGATATTGTGGCGAGGTACGGTCGGCAGGCTCTTGTGGGCCCCTCCGTGAGGGCCCTATGGATCCTATGTAGGCCACTGGTTATGGGCAAATATGATACAGATAACGTTATCCAGCTATATGAGCAAAAGGGTTCGAGTATTACAGGTCAAGCTTGTTTAATACTTGTAGAGGTTCGAATGTAATTCAATAAATATGAAGTTTTGCATTTTAATCCATGAATTCAGATTTCACGACACTTTTTGCCTTTCTTTCGATAATTCTGTAATTAGAAAATAATGCAAAAAATAATAGAATAGAAATTGTAAATTATAAGTTTTATTAAATAACTAGCTTTCGCCATCGGCTTCGCCCTCGTGATATTTTTATAAATTATAGCCTATGTTACTCAAAGATAATATAGCATTCTGCTGGTGAAAGAATTTTTAAAATGGGTCCAGTAGTTTTTGAGTTTATCCATTACAAACAAACAATCAAATTTTATCTCTTTATAGTATTAATTCTTATATTATATATTTATTTATTTAAGTAATATTTTTTGTATACTCATGAAAAGACACAGAAAACATTAAATAGGAGAACAAAGTACAAAGTTACTGCTTATTTCACAAAAGATTTCTCTTCCAGCAGACCTGCGAGAGGAGAATTTAAATACGAAATGTAGACATATTTATATTATACATATTTATGTATAGTATTAAAAAAATCGTCCTAAAAAGTTACTGTTACTGTTAGCCTACATCATCCCACTGCTGGGCAAAGGCCTCCCCCATGACTTCCAGGCTTTTCGGTCTAGAGCCAGTGTGAACCATTCGTTGTTAGTTTTATCAAGTTCGTCCCGCCATCTCGTGGTCGCGTCGCCTTCTCGTCATATCAGGGCTACACACTAAAAAGTTAATTCGTTTAAATTTTCATTACTTTTCCTCAGCAATATTTTAATAAAAAATCCTTACATAACTGCAAATCTAATCAAACATTGACACAGCTCAACCATTTTTAATCGGATTACAAACACTATTCATCTTGATTGACAGCGTGCTACTCGTCACTGAGGCTCGCACCCTACCGGCCGTCTTGACCGTTCGACACGGGAATTCGATTAGGTTAGGTAGGCAGTATAATTGGTGCACCCACCACACCTACATCCCACTTCCGAATTAGACGTAGCGTACGCTCGACCCTAGCTATATTCAGGTCTTAAATGGTTGTCTGTATCGACTATCGTCTTTGCCCTTAAGAGGCTCAACAGAGATTGATGCAGTTTGGAAGCACTTGATTAGAATTAAAGTTCAATTGAAGAATTCAGTTTGTAGTGAGATTGAACGAGTAAACTATGCGGAAAATGTTTCTCGGCAGAAATGAATTAAGCCAGGGCAATATTGTCTTTCAATATTGCATCAAGAGGTAAAAACACGGGCGGAGAATAGAGAAAAGTGGTAATTAATGAACCGACAAGAGTTGCTCTCAAGTAAATACAAAAGTAATTTATAAATATTGGCATTTTTAACCTCCGACAAAAAAGAGGGGTGTTATAAGTTTGTAGTGTGTATTTGTGTATCTGTTTGTGGCATCGTAACTCCAAAACGGATGGACCGAATTCAACGCAGTTTTTTTAATTGAAAGCTAGTTTGATTGGGTTTCATCTTAGCTACGTTTTATGAAAATCTGTTCAGCCGTTCAAAAGTTATAGCTGTTTTTCAAGTTGGGGTCGGGGGTTTTTGACGGTTAGGTAATTACTGACGCAGAGTACTTTTAGAGGTTTTATATCAGCATGTTAAAAAGATGTTTAAATCTGACATCTGAATTTTTACTGTTCTTTTTGACGTCTTCGGAGTAAATTTTATTTCTCATATAAATCCGTTCTTTTTCTTTACCTATTTTCCATACTGCTAAACATCCACCCCTCAAAAGGTTATGGGCCCAGGAGATACGATGCAGACGCGGATCGAGTTATTAAATAAAAATAATTTCGACACTTGGAAAATTCAGGTACGAGCCTTACTTATAAAAAGTGATAATTGGGACTATGTAAGTGGGCGAAATGAAAAACCGGATGAGGAGACTGCTAATGAATTAGAACTGAGGAAGTGGTTGATGAATGATGAAAAGGCGAAGGCAGACCTAATATTAGCTATCAGTCCCAGTGAGCTAAAACATATTCGGGGATGTTCCACATCTAGAGAAATATGGTCAAAGCTTGAGGCTACATATGCTTCCAAAGGTCCTGCGAGGAAAGCTATTTTATTGAAGGAACTTACTTTAAGTCACATGAAGGAGGGTGACGATATGAGCAATCACCTATCTAAGTTTATAGATGCCGTGGATAAACTCGGTGATATGAATATAAAAATTCATAGTGATTTATTGTCGATTTTGCTGCTATATAGCCTGCCTGAATCATATACAACCTTTCGATGTGCAATGGAGTCGCGTGATGAACTACCTGATATAGAATTTTTGAAGATAAAAATTCTGGAGGAAGACATGTCAAGGCGACAGTTGAGTACAAGCACGACAGAGGTACAAGGTGCGATGTACGTAAAACGAAGTGGACCTAAGAGAAAATCGAAAACAAACCCGAATACGACGATTTCCAACCAAAGTTTCAAGTATAAATGTTACAAATGTCATAATGTCGGACATAAGGCTTCTGAATGTCACTTAAAGACAAGAAACCAGGAGACAAGGTGTGCAACTGAAATAGAAGAACCAATAAGTGAATGTTTAGATGTATTTAATTGTTTAAATGTTTCAGATGTGATTAATAAGCAATCATGGGTTCTTGACAGTGGCTGTACATCCCATCTCTGTAACGACAAAGGCATGTTTAATGATACATTGTTACCTTATGGAGGAAAGTTGAACCTTGCTTGTGATCTGTCAACAAATGTTAACGGTAAGGGTAGCGTTAGATTATGCACTGCGAATACGAATAATACGCGACATATTGAGCTTCGTGACACCTTATATGTTCCTGATCTTAGGAGCAATCTAATATCAGTAGCTAAAATCACGGATAAGGGGCATGTAGTCACTTTTGACAAAGATGCTGCTTATGTAACTGATGCTAATGGCACTGTGAAAATGACTGCTGAAAGGATAGGAAATTTATATTATGTGAGAAAAGTAAATGATGTGATGATGAATGCTAGGAATGTAGATTTACGTTTATGGCATGAGCGTATGGGGCATTTGAATGCAAGAGATCTAATGAAGCTACTGAATAGTAGTGGTGTTGACGTAAGGGAAGAAGATCTAAAAGAAGTATATAATTGTGGTGTTTGTGTGAAAGGTAAAATGAGTGTATTACCATTTTTGAGGTCTAACGGTCCATGTAATGAGTTATTAAGATTGATACATTCCGATGTAGTTGGTCCAATGAAAAATACATCTCTTGGCGGAGCAAAATACTTTGTCACTTTTATTGATGACAGTACACGTTGGTGTGAAGTGTACCTTTTAAGCAAGAAAAGTGAAGTATTAAACACGTTTAAGACTTACAAGAGTTATGTTGAGAAACAGACTGGTAGAAAGATTAAATCTCTACAAAGTGATAATGGTGGAGAGTATTGTAATAAAGAATTTGAACAATTCTTAAAGGAAGAAGGTATTCAGCAAAGACTTACTGTACCTCACACTCCACAAATGAACGGGGTGAGTGAGCGTATGAATCGCACATTGGTGGAAATGGCGAGATGCATGTTGTTATCATCTGGCTTGTCTACAGGTTTTTGGGCTGATGCAGTAGCGACCGCTTGTTATGTAAGAAACCGATGTCCTACTAGCAGCTTGAATGGCGATACACCGTATCAAAGGTGGTATGGAAAACCAGCGAAACTAGAAGACCTTCGTAGCTTCGGAACAAAAGCGTTTGTTTTAGACAAGACACTAGGAAAAGATAAATTTTATGCTCGTGCTCGAGAAGGAGTAATGATTGGATACCCAAAGACTTCGAAAGGTTACAGAATCTGGGTACCGGCTGAAAATAAAGTTGTTATTGCCAGAGACGTAAAATTTCATGAAAATTCTTCAAATATTAAGGTAAGGAACGATTCTAAAGTTTTATTAGAAGTGACCAAAGAAAAAGATGAATTGAAAGAAGAGGAAAATTATAGAGAATTTGATATAGTTTTACCTAAACAAATAAAATTTACATTGTCAAATATTGACGAAGAAATACAGTCTAATGCCAATAATAGGATTGATATTGGTGATCATGAACAAGTTGATCAAGGATTAGATATCAATTCAAGCCAGCAATTGACAGATAGGTTCACTGTGGATAGTGATGAGATACCTAATGAGAGTAATATAAATCCTATTAGTGAAGGTGGGACACCGAGACTTAAACGTGGTCCTGGAAGACCAAAGCTGTTGAAAGGTCAATGTGGAAGACCGAAAAAGGTTTATCATATGCAACCAGATACAAGTGAAGAGGCAAATATAGAACCAAATCAACAGGATGATGAGATGGAATACTTTTCAGCGGCAGCAGAAATTTCACTTGATGAAGTATTGAAAAGTAATGAACGCAATGGCTGGGAGGAAGCTATTCTATCTGAAATTAAAAGTCTTGTGAAGAATGATACTTGGGATATAGTAAAAAAACCGATGGATCGTCGAGTCGTAGGCTGTCGATACGTTTTAACTATAAAACAAAACATCGATGGAACGGAGAAAAAGAAGGCACGACTAGTAGCAAAGGGCTATAGTCAGAAGTATGGTGTTGACTACCATAGAACCTTCGCTCCAGTGGCTAGACTTCAAACGATCAGATTGCTATGTGCTCTTGCTGCTGAAAAAAATCTAGAAATACATCAAATGGACATAAATACGGCATACTTGAACGGATCCCTGGAAGAAGAAGTTTACATGCAAGTTCCTGAGCTTTTTAAGGATAGTCTTCGTAAACTGATGAAGGAAGAAAGTCGAAGTTCTGCTGTAGGAAAGCGCGCTAGGCGTATGTTCAAAGATCTGGAGGAAGGAGGCAATATCTGTCGATTGAAAAGATCTTTGTACGGTTTGAAGCAAGCAGGTCGGCAATGGTATCTAAAGTTGGATGAAAAACTGAAGATGTTTGGTTTGAAACGAACTATAAATGAGCCATGTATGTATCACATGAAGAGAGAAGATGGTGCAATGCTCTTAGTGACCATATATGTCGATGACATATTAGTGGCAAGTCAGGATAGAACGTGGATAGACACTTTTAAAAAGGATCTAGCTAATAAATTTGAGTTAAAAGATTTTGGTACTGCCAAATACTGTTTGGGTATTAAGATTGAGAAAAAGGATAATGTAATTTCTTTGTCGCAAAAGCAGTATATTAATGACCTTCTTAAGAAATACAACATGGATAAATGCAATCCTGTTTCGACGCCATTGGAAATAGGACAAAAGTTTGAAATTAATAAGGAAGACACGAACGAAGTGTGGCCTTATCGTGAACTGATAGGTGGTCTTATGTATTTGAGTGTAGGAACGAGGCCTGACATATCTCATGCTGTTTCTAAGCTTGCTCAGTTTACTACATGTCCTAAGAAATGTCATTGGATTGCGGCGAAACGTATTCTTCGTTATTTGAAGAAAACAATTAATTATTGTCTTGTTTATAAAAAGACTAGTAAAAGTTTGCAAGGTTTTGCGGATGCGGATTGGGGTAACTGTTTGATGGATAGATGTTCATATTCAGGTTACGCATTCATACTAGGTGGTGCGGCCATTTCGTGGAAATCTCAGAAGCAGAGAACAGTAGCTACTTCATCCACTGAGGCCGAGTATGTAAGTTTGAGTGAAGCCATGAAGGAAGCAGTATACTTGAATAGCTTACTTAGCGAACTTAATTTATGTAATATGTCACATGTGTCAATGTACGTAGACAATCAAGGAGCCATTTGTCTAGCAAGAGATCCTGTGTTTCATAGTCGTAGTAAGCACATTGACATAAGATGTCATTATATCAGGGACGTACTCAGGGACAAACCAGTGGTTCTTAAATATTTGTCGACCGATCACATGTTGGCAGATATTCTAACAAAAGCCTTGCCTGTTTGTAAGCATATTAAGTGCGTAACAGAGTTGGGAGTACATGCTGATTAAGGGGGCGTTTTAGAGGTTTTATATCAGCATGTTAAAAAGATGTTTAAATCTGACATCTGAATTTTTACTGTTCTTTTTGACGTCTTCGGAGTAAATTTTATTTCTCATATAAATCCGTTCTTTTTCTTTACCTATTTTCCATACTGCTAAACATCCACCCCTCAAAAAGTACTGTGTATGAAAGTTTTCCACGTTAAGTACGTGTAACGTAAGTACCTATAAGGTAAAGTGATTTTAGATTATGGTGTATACGAAGGTATGTTTTCATAGAAAATGTATGGGAAATAGACTTTTGTATTTTTCTCGAATTTGGTAAGTACGATTTCGTCGGTTGTTTGAAGGAAACATTTCTGTAGGGAAATAAAGTCGAATGACTTAAGTGTTTTAAGAAATGCCAATTTTCTCGCTGTCTGTACCTTTTTTAAAAATCTTTTGATAGGGTTTCTATTATTTACAAATTTTACCTAAGGTTTCCTAAAACCAGGACTCTCTAACTATAACAGAGGGTAGCCATTCAATTCCCCAAAATTTTACGCCACCCTGTATAGGTCTCGTTTTGACATAAGCCACATCTTGCGAAAATGAACCCCGAGCTGCGAAGACGCACAATTTAAGTTTTTATGGCAAATATTTAGAATGCACAAAGGCCAGTTATGACATAAAAGTACGGATCAGATGTAAAAAAAAAGCGTAAAATGTCGTAAGGTCAGTGTACCTTTTTCCTGGATTTTCCATCACGAGCATCGCCCTGCAATTGCTTAGTTCACCTGTTCGTAGGCATAATTAAACTGAACTATACTTACATCACTTTCGCTATCAGAAACGAGGCAGCGTCACTGGAGTGAGACCACGGACTCACCACATTGCCTGTTCATTAGCGTGGCCTTATTAAATGACAGGAACTAAAGTCATGTTGGTCAAATACATGTTTGACAAACGAACTACTTGTTTACAGTGCCACAAACTTATCTGACCCGGTGACCAAAATTGGAACTAACATCGCTAGAAGTGAAATCCTAAGTCTATGAACTTTGTTTTTTTTTTTTACTTTTCCCTTACTAGGATTACTCCTGTATGGAGGGTACAGTTTACAAACATACATGTCACATGCACACACAACCAGACCCGAAACAACTATCTGTAGATCATACAAATATTTGTTCCGTGCGGGGATCGAACCCGCGGCACGTAGCGCAGAAGGCTAATCGCCTAGCCACTGCGCCAACCGTGTCGTCAAACTTTGTAATCGTCATTCTTTGTAATCTGTGGCCTGTATCGCATTGTTGCAGGTGTGGCAGTGTTTGATTTGGATACTGCTATTTTTAATGTATGTGTGTCGTGTTTTTGCAGAAATAAATTATTTTTCTTTCCTTCTATCTTTCTCTGCGCCACCATCATCTCCTTTAATCTCCGAACGAGCGAGAATTTTCGAAGTTTCGACTGCTCTGTGCTCAAATACACGTATTTCGAGCAGAATTCAAATTATTCCAATAACTTGTAAGTTACGCGCGTAACGAACTAGCCAGAGCATCCTACCACACAACATGTTCAGTTCCATATCAAAATTCGTGTACGAAATTAATAACGAGGCACTAGATTGTGCATATCCGCCGGATATTCGAAGCTTTGTTGTTCAGACAGCCAGATGTAGCTTCTATAAAGGTTTTATGGATTCCTTCACTTTGCAGTTAACTATTACTATTTTATTCAAGTAAAAGTTTCAAAGAAAACTAAGACACGGTTGGCGCAGTGGCTAAGCGATTAGTTTCTGCTCTACGTGCCGCGGGATCGATCCCCGCATGGATTAAATATTTGTATGATCTACAGATAGTTGTTTCGGGTTGGGTGTGTGTGCATGTGACAGGTATGTTTGTAAACTGTACCCTCGATACAGGAGAAATAAAGAGAGGGGCAACGTTTTTAAAAAAAAAATAACAATATTAATAATAATTGATGCATGTGTGCAGTCTGACTGTTATAACTCTTTCTTCAATAAGCTATTCCAGATCACTACATAGTACATTATTCTCACATTATTATAATACCATACGGTTTGACCATCCACCATAATAGCCCTGAAGTAAGAAAATGATTCATAAAAAAAAATAAGTTCAAAAGCTAAAACCCGACTACTGAAAAAATATGAAACAAAAAAATATTAATACATATTCATAGTGATGTTCAGAGGATAGCCGTGGTCGTATGCCACTTTGCCCTGAAGCTTATGATCGCTTACTACTGTTAGACTGTATTGTTTTGATAGGGTAGCTGTAGGTGGCATACGATACGGCTAACGTTACATAGCCTATAACCAGCGGACAATCAAGACCCTTCCAACGATACCTCATTTGTCGAATTATGAAAAGTAGCTTAAAAGTTATGAGGGAAAAGATCAACATACATAGGATATTGGTCAAACAGCAACCCTTTCCGTAGTCAGGTAAAAATAAATCATTATTTTATTTCATTGTGTTTACAATCTTGGCAATACCTTCCGTAGACTCTTGAACCGACTCACGGCTGTTACTTCACTTAAGAAATCATAAGTCTATATTCCTGAAGCCGCTTACTTCGTGACGCGGTAGCCGACAAAGTTTATTCTTCGCTTCTTTTTTATTTAGATGAATGGCAACTGTTTCACACTGGTAAAAGAGAGATGCAAATCGAAAGGCAATACGGCGTAATGAATGGAGAGTTTTTATATTTAACTAGCTGTGCCTGTGTGCCTTGCTATCCCTTACTTTTAACCCTCGACAAAAAACAGGGATGTTATAAGTTTGAAGTGTGCATCTGTGTATCTGTCTGTGGCATCGTAGCTCCTAAACGGATGGTCCGATTTCAATGCAGTTGAAAGCTAGTTTAATAAGAAATCATCTTAGCCATGTTTCATGAAAATCTGTTCAGTCGTTTAAAAGTTACAGGTGTTTTTCTAGTAGGAGTCGGAGGTTTTTGACGGTTAGGTTATTTTAAATGAAAGTCCTTCACGGTTGCAACAATTCACCAAAGATCCAACGTAATCGGATGAACGGCAATGATCCCAAAACGCTGCACCTGACATCGTCTACTTAAAATATGGTACCAAAACGTCGCACCTGACACCGTCTACTTAAAATATGGTACCAAAACGTCGCACCTGACACCGTCTACTTAAAATATGGTACCAAAACGTCGCATCTGACACCGTCTACTTAAAATATGGTACCAAAACGTCGCATCTGACATCGTCTACTTAAAATATGGTACCAAAACGTCGCATCTGACATCGTCTACTTAAAATATGGTACCAAAACATAATATCTGACATCGTCTGCTTAAAATATGGTACTAAAACGCGCTAACGGAAATGTCAAGCTATAACTAAATTCTCTAGAAACTAGACGAGGCCAGAATCTACCTTCAGAATATACAAACCCAAATGTCTTGCAGTCTGTCGCCGGAATATCTTAAGATATTCTTAGATATTTATCTCAAGGCTCAACTTCGTCTACATCAGTTTCGAGGTAGATGTGCTATATTGCTATTTATCTTACCAGCTATTTTGGTAGTGTCGAACTTTTGGGGATTGTTTTGTATGAAGTATTCGTATTAAATGTATATTATAAGTTTCGAGCTTATAGGACTTGTGGGCTGCCCCAGAACACCAGCGTTAGGTGGCAAATTATACTGCTATAGTTAGACCTAACTTTATGCTGAGTTGTGGTCCTGAACTATGGCACTATTATGTATATTTATATAAATTTATTTATTTATTCACCAACTTATACTTACAGTAAATCTACACCTACAAGTTATAGGTACATATTAAATATACAGGTAAATATACATAATTGTGCTGTAGTGCCAAAAGGGACGCAGATCAAATATAATATTTATATTTTTTTTATATAGTTATTGTTCTTTTTATTGTTGTTGATCTATATGTGCCAAAAAATTCATTTTATTTCTTTCTAGAAGATGGAGGACAATGTATTTTATAATTTGTGAAGGAAAACATCGTGGGGAAACCTGCATACCTAAGAGGGCCTCATAAAGTCTTCGGTGGTGTGTGTGGTTATTCAAACTGCATAAGGCCAGCGTGGTGGACTAAGGCCTAACCCTTCTCATTCCAAGAAGAGACCCGTGCTCAGCAGTGATGCAGTACAACGGTCCCATCAGAATACCAGCGCTGTGACATTTTCTATTTCTAAATGTCACAGCATTATGTTGAGATGTCTCGTCCAGGTTGCTTTAATTATTGTTTTTCTTTTGTTATATATTTTTTTACTTTTATTTGTTCTTGGCGAGTCCAGAATGAAACCGTTTTCATTCTTTTTTATAGTAAAGGACTGCATTTATTATTTAATAAAATATACACTAACGTAACGTTTTTTGTTCTTCTGTAGGTAGATCGACGTAGTGCGTGGTGGTAAAATTGAGAAGGATAGCTGATGGTGGTGGATCGTGTTGGAGTTCGCGAGGGAAGCTTCGGGTTCGACAAACGGCTCGGCGGGCGGCTCGACGGGCAGCTCGACGTGCAGCTTCATCAGCGGTTCCTGCAACAACCCAATCGTGGAGTGCAACGTGTTACACCCTCATCAGCAATTCGCCACGTGCTACAACCGATGTATTCTTTAATATTTTGGTGAGTTTTTAGTAAATATTTTTTAATATATAACTTTTTTTTTATTGCCAAAAATAGTAAATGATCTCCAAAATTAAAACCCCATTTTAATTTAAAATTTTATCCAAATATTTAACATCTAGTAAATGACTCAATAAAACATTTTTTACCCATACATAGTAAATTAACACAAAAATTTGCGGCTTAAGTGTGTGTTTGGCACACAGGACACCAAAATCACAATAGCATGCATACTTAACAAACATAAAAAAAAACAGAAAATTACTTGATATTAAAACCATGAAGAAAGAAAACAAAAAAAATACAATGCATGGTGGAAGTGATTACTTGAACCTTAACCTACTGCGACAGAGGTATATACCTATATTTATATTTATATGTATATATATATATTTAACCGATATTCTTTTATTTGGGCGCTTAGATTTGGTGCTCATTTACTTAATTTGGTATTATTATTTTCTCAAAGTTTATTTGGGTACTGATTAGTATATTTGATGCCATTGTTAAGAAGATCGCTCTAGTAAGTAGCGCATGCGTTTTTTGTTTTTAATCTGGTAGGATGTTGTACAATCCTTGCAACAGGACGTGATCTTTGCTTAGCCTGGTTGGACGCTCCAAGAAGCACTCCTTGTTTTTCTGGCTAAGTAGATAATGGAACAGGAGTAAACGCGAAAGACAAAAAAAAAATTCACTCACACTAAAGGCTCCTGCCAGCTCCTACTTGTTGTAAGGACTGTACTATTATTTTTATGTATGTGTTTATTCTGAGAAGAGGCCTGTGCCTAGCAGTGGGACAGCAATTGGCTAGATTTATTTATTATTATATGTATACCTAGTTACTATTAGCGGTTTTCGGTCATTGATTTTAAATTTAAATCTAAGTATACCAAAATATACTACAATCGGTTTTCATAACTTCAAATCATCAATCCAGCGAAGTAGTAATAAAGCCAGGCTTTTAATTCTGAATATCCAGTGAGTTTTAATAATTTAGGACGCGTCAAAACTGTCAAACAACACTCAACCTCCCAGTCCGCAGTTTTACCTGTATAAAAAAAGCCGACTGTACCTCATAGTTGCGACGAACAAATGACCGACTAATAATCTAATCGAACTAAAATAATCAGCCTTATACTCACCATTATACTACCTCATCAAACCAACCACGTTTCTCCTTAGCGCATGACTTGAGAAGCTGTTTATATATTTATTTGACTCAAAATGGTATGAATTACTTATAAAACCCGAAGCAGCAGTAGCTGGCAGTAGAATTACGTTCACTCCGTAATTATTCATTATCAAGCCGGAAGACGTCCACCGAGGTCATAGGCCTCCTCAATACATTGATAACGTGGTCGGGCCTGGCCCGCTTGCGTCCACTAATTATTGTGGAACCTTTGCTATGATTCTTTAATTGGTCCTTTGAGTCTCATAGTGCGTGTGCGGGTTTATTAATTTGGAGGGCTGCTAAAATTGCTCCATTCTGGGATTTTAAAAGTTTCTTTTAAAAATGGTACTTTTGTTTACTCTCGTTTTTTTTACCTTACCAATAAAGCACTGTCACGTTACTAATAATCGTAATATATTAAAAATAGCAAGTTACGAGACGCATAATTAACGATCCTTTTTTCGTTAAGTGATGCAAAAATATTCCGTAATTGATGCGCTCGTGATCTTAAAACTATGTAAAAAAACTCGCAGCTAATGTTATTTGCGTGATAATATTTCAAAATTTAAAAATATCACATCTAAATCCTTTATTGGCAAATAATTGGGCTTAATATCAGTCGCATGATAGCGAATATCAATTCCAAGATGTACAATTAACAGAACATTTGACAACTTTATAGTTGTGTGTGACGTAGTGATTCTTCCCTGACGTCTGACGTCGACGTTCGTTGCTCGCGTTAATTCGTGATTGGACGGAGTCCGGCCCATTGTGCTAATATTACACGAACACCAGAACTAGGAATAATTTTGATCTGTCCATCATGATTATTTATTCTTCTCTTTATTAAAAATAAACTAGGATTTGTTCTGTATCGCGGGGTCGTTTACGGACGGAAATCTGAATTCAAAAACCAAATCTAGAACAAATTGTAGGGGGCAAGCAAACATTTGAACCTTGCGGAATAGACCTCTCGACACTTTCGTAGGAACCCAAGCCAGTTGACTTTTTGTAACTATTCAATTATATCCCCCTTTCTATCATATTTTGTGTTGCCGAACTTCCTTGGTAATTCATTTCCATAATAATTCATGGTCTTTCTTGTAGATTTTTCATAAAAATTTGGAATCTAGCCCTCTTATTCATAATCGTTTTATATACCTAGTTAATAAGGAAAAATAATAAAGCTAGTTTTAAATTTAAGGATTTATAAGAAAAAGTGGGTTTACTTTTATAATATATCTAAACTATAGAAACTCATGCAACAAGAAAAGCAAACTAAAATTCGTTTTCCATAGTCAACAACTCTTTGGACTAAGTTCTGAAATTTGGTCCTTATGGACATAAAAAAAATCCTCGGTATTTTTTTAGCAAAATGATAAAAAAGTTCCAAGACTATATTATAAATAAATTAGTAATCTTATACAGATAACACATAAGCAGATATTATCGAGTCATAAAGATAAGAACATTTATATTACTAAGTAAGACGAACCGGCTAATTCTCTCACGTATGCTTTCTCAAAGTTTTACTACCAAGACGTTACAAACAAACATTTAAACATCTTTCGCATCTATAATATTAGGTTTTCTGCATTATTATCGCACAGAACTATCTTGTTATTCAAACCCAGTTTATTGATCAGGTGGGACATGTTCCCGGCAGCTTTTTTATTATATAATATCAGATACAATGTTTGCAATCAGACAATCTTTATCGCCCAGACTCGTTTCCCTACGGAGTTATTTTAAGTATAATTACTTGTTTTAAAGTTATTCACGCAGAACATGAATATTACTTTGTTGAAACGAAAGGTTATATTTTATTGAATAAAGTACCTACAGTTTCTATGTGGTTGTGTAAAAATTATGGGCTATCAGGCATTTACGATACAGGTGAGTGTACCTACAGATTCATTTAGAAATTAATAAATGTTCACTATTTTTAAATGATTGCTTCCAATGGCCAGTCTCAAATGTGTAAAATAAAACACGTTTGTAATTCTAGCGTAATCAGTACAAAGTTTCTACTAACTAGTTTCCGAACATTGTATAGATCACAACATTTTTACAGCCAGTACTTTGCAGTTTCTACTATTGACTACACGTATTTGATAGGTACACCTTCAATGGTCATCAGTCATGAACATTTTTAACAACACACAAAACTTATATTAAACGAAAGCTTCTTTATATGTGTAGATTATCGCCACAATCAAAATGTGGTATTGCCATAAATGATAAAAACACTAGACCTAAAGCTACTTAAGCTACAATGAAAACTGTTAATTTTTAAACACTGATTAAATTATACTTGTCCTTTTTATTTGTATTCCAACGTAACATAATGTCAGTAGGTACAACACTCCACGTAAATGTCCCAGCATAATACTGGTGTGCGTAGCTACATGCGTAGGCGCGCGGCTACGTGCATTAGGGTGCGGCTACGTGCGTAGGGGCGCGGCTACGTACGTAGGGGCACGGCTACGTACGTAGCATTGTAGGGCCTTACATCAATAAGCTGCATGTAGTAGCACGTTGAAAGCGCACAGTCACGCCATAATTGTCACCATGTTTGCAAATACGCTAGTTATTTTTGTCATATTATTAATTTATGTACATTAGTTGGTTATAATATTAATAAAGTATATTTTAAGCTTTTTATAATTTACGACGCTGGCATAATCACCAAGGAGCACGGAAGCCTCGACAAAAATATGAATAAAAAAATACCTAAATAATTTCATGTCTTGAATTTAGACACCAAATTAAAATCTCCAATTACCCTCAAACTAATCATCACTACAAATACAATTTTTCCGTATATTACCACCCAATTCCAGACGTAAGTCGCCACGTCCACACGTTCTTGGGTCCTTGCCACCGAGCACGGAACGTTCATTATTAATTCTAACTATGCTAGCCGTCCGTTCTCGCATATGAATCAGAGATTTCAGATCGTCCGTCAATCGTAGCCATTCATAATTGATCATATTAATTGCTGCATTTGTACTGTATCACATATTTATACGTATTATGCTTTCCATTCAAGTATTACTACTTTGATTTTGGATTTGGGATTATGCACTCGAATCGGGTAAATGTTTGGATGAATGTGGAATAATATAACAACTAGGTATATTAAAATAAATAAAGTACTAAAAAAGCAGCTTTTACTCTCTCCTAGCAAACCATGCTGTGCCCGCCAGGGTCCATAACTGATCCATAGATTAAGCCTACCATATGTTCAGGGTTCCCAACTTAGGGGTTTTCCCACCAAATTTAGGCGGTAAATAAGTGTGATGGGATTTTTTTAGGGGTTTGATTTGTGTAGGGGTATTTTTAGGGTTTTTTTTACTCTTGACTTTTACTGTGAAGTTTATAATAGTTGTGACGCAGCTGGCTGTAAACGTTTTGAAAATGTTTCAATTATTTTATATTATAATTTATTTATTAATTCTACAGAGTTTATTTTTTGTTTGGGGGATTTTAGGGGTTTTTAACTTTAGTTTTGGGGATAAATATTTTTGAGAGTTGGTTACACTGCATATGTTTTAGATTTACATTAAGGAATGCAATAAAGATTTGATTTGATGTTGTTGGCTTTCTGTGCTACGCGTCGTGTATTCAACCCCCGCACGGCACAAATATAGTCAAACGGGCGATTGCCCTGGT
The DNA here is from genome assembly GCA_932294325.1 of Allophyes oxyacanthae. NCBI lineage: Eukaryota > Metazoa > Arthropoda > Insecta > Lepidoptera > Noctuidae > Allophyes > Allophyes oxyacanthae. The sequence continues at coordinate 2,198,044 of OW028609.1, forward strand.
AACAAAGCTCTCAGATCAACTCAACTGACTGGAATATCTTTCACTCACTTGATTCAGGCTGGCAATTTCCATGAGTTTCCTGTCACCTATCGGCCACCAGAGTAGGACAAACCGCATGCAAGAGAGTGAGACGATTGGGAACGTTACGTATTTGTCTTCTTACTTCTTAAAACACATTCTTCATGAGAAAAAAGCTAAAAACTGTAACTGTTATTTTCTAGGACTCATTAAAAATCACTGTGAAACGTCTGCAAACGACGTGGGTCGATTCGCAAGCGGCTGTAACTAGCACCACATGTAATTTCACATGCCACTCATACATATAACTAGTGATTTTAGTGAAGGTTAGATACTTTATTCGCAATATCAGGTGGAATTTAAAAGTATATTCACGATAAAAAGAAATGAGAGTGGTTTAAAATCACAATTGCAGCTGGTATTGAAGCGAAGGAGACGGCAGCAAATAAAATAAAATACTTTTAGTTCGGGGGCTTAGGTCCGCGTGTTTTGCGTTATCATAAATAATATTTTATTTTTGATTGTCTGAATACTTTCGAATTCAAGTACGGATCGGAATTGTGTTTTATACGAACGTGATTTTCTACTGGACGTCGAAATATGAAAAGACCGCTTGAATTAACTATTTACTTTTTTAATAGGATCTTAGAGTTCCTTTTTTGGAATTTTATATAATAAGTAACACCAGGAATTTATTAAAATTGATTTCAAGCGGAAATCCACTTAAAAAAAAAGCTTTGGTTTTCCATCTATCGAACATAAATGCAATCAAAAGTTTAAGTTTTAGCTTTAACTCTAGAAACTATTGTTTATTACCACGTACTGTCTTAGACAATTAGAAAATAATAACTTTATTTTATTTTAACAAGAAAAAAAATAGAAATCTACATAGGACAATAAAAAAAATAAAAAACAAACAAAAGAAAATTACTTGGTAAATATGCTTGAATGTGCTGTCGAGCATGCCTATGTAGAGAAGGTTACCAACTCAGCATGTGCTAGGCGTGGGACACCCAGCACTGATTTTCAGTTGGCACCCCTGCAGTTACACACACGGACGAAGGTAATTAAATAAACACATAAAAAGGATATTTAAAGATACATAATGTTCGGTAATAATAATAAAATATAGTATAAGAATTTTCAGTAAATTACTAAGATAAATAATAAAAAGAAAACCTTTATCTCTCAGAGCAATCTAGTTCTGTGGCTTGCAATAAAAAATATTCAAACATGTTTGACATATTAATCTTCAAGTAAACCGCAAAGAACGATAAAAGTCGAAGTCCAATAACTTCCCTTTTAATCATAAAATGTTATTGTTTCATATAAGATGTCATATCCAGATCATCACTGAAAACCACACCATAACGTGCCTCCTTTGTACCCTAGCTCTTAATCTAAGCGTTTTTCTGAGATACAAAAGCCGGCTACGCAAATAAATTGTATTTAAAAAACAATAAAACTCACCAACGGTCTATGAAATAGAATCTTGTGGCGTCTGTTTGCATTTCGGAATAGGAAATATAACTTGAAATGCATCCCGCGTTTTAGTTAGAAATGTCGAGAAGGAATGAGTTTATGATTGGAATGAGATATCGTTAGTTTATCATACATAGTAGTGTTTTCGATTTTTGTTTTGAAATCTAGCCTGATTGGATTCATTGCAGAGTAAAGTACTAATATACAAGAGTGGTAGGGTATAGCGGGACTTTGCCGACACGGTTTGCGCAGTGGCTAAGCGATTAGCTTTCTGCGCTACGTGCCGCGGGTTCGATCCCCGCACGAAACAAATATTTGTATGTTCTACAGATAGTTGTTTAGGATCGCGGTGTGTGTGAGTGTATGTGTGGTATATGTTTGTAAACTGTACCCTTGGGGTATTTGACGGTTAGGTTATTTACACGCTCTAGCCAGCTCGTTACAATTAATAACAACACCATCTACCCTCAATAATTGTCACTAAACATGTTCAGAACGTCACGCTGTCATGTGCATCATAGTCATCATAAAGCATAGACAACTCAGAGTTACGACACACATAACACTGCTAAACACGGCACGGATGAACTAAAGAGAAATTATAATCCGTCCGTCACATAACTACGGGTTAACTTTAATTAGCCGCTACCATTATTAATAATAGACGGCTAGTGCGTACAATCGAGTGCAAAGGGTTTAAGACAGCGAGTTCTTTTTTAATTCGCTCGCGATATATGAAATCTACAGGTACTCGCTCGTTCGAATATCGCAGCGGGGTTTTCACACGACACTACTCGGGTAACAGTGATGTAGCGGCACAGCTTAGAAGCTGGATCAGCTTAGCCCGGCTGGTGTGGAATATTTAGGGCCATAAAATAACAGATTTTACTATTGGTCCTTGGAGCCGTGAATTGGATTTTTTTTTCTAATCTTTATTATAATATTGTTTATTAACTGGCTCAGCACGGTCTGGCTCAAGCAAGGGCCAGGGTGGGCATGGGAATGGTAATAAGTTATGCTTTTTATAAAATGGTGAAACCAACTCTGTTAAATCTAAATTAGCTAATCGTTTTTGTTACGATACAATTTTAAACACAATTCCCTTCTTGCTGTATTTTCTTTTTTTCTGTATTGTCTTTTTTTTTTGGAATGAAATAACTACAAGACGACGAAATTCCTAACGAAATCCAAGTGGCCACATATTTCTCAAAAATATTATATTTGTAAGTTGTGTTCCAAAGAAAAGATGGAAGAAGAATATTAAAAACAATCACGTTAATTTCTTTTATTACTTCTTTTTATAATTGAAAACCCATAGTTTCCGACTGTCCTATAATTGTCCTTACATATAATTGTTAAGTATATATACGGAGAAGTCGCATATAGTATAAAATTATACACAATTGAATTATAACTTCTTTCCATCAGCAGTTAATTGCGTATATGTCCTCTTGGCGTTGATGATTGTCCACTAATCAGCTGTTAGTGCATTATACTTTACTATTGTCCGATTATATACTTGCATTTATCATTAAATTATGAGTATATAGCCAGTCTCACGCTAACATGATTTTAAATTATGTATATAGGAATTATATGAAGACATTTTTTGTTGTTGGATTCAGTTATTTCTACAGTGTATATTTTGCAGTTAGATATAATTATACCCCTAGTAATATAATCATATTCCAGATGATAGTTGTACTAAAGCATCTCATAACAATATCACTAAACATATAACGATTACACGGTCTCATCCTAGTAACGTAACTATATCCCTAAACTAATCTAGTGAAATAGTTAAAAATCAACCGAAGGATAAATTAAAAGGTGAGCTCCCATCCTCCCCGGTGCTCTTGACCCGTCAAGGGGCAGGTAGGAAAAATAGTTTCATCGTCCCCGGTAGCCCCGGCGTCGGCATTTAACGAGGAGGATGGTTCAGTTAGGTTAGAACTGTGACCAGGAAATGCACGAGCCGAGCGAGGGTTGCGGCGCCAGCGGTCGGAGAGTGCCAGAAACGCCTCCCCGTTCACTTTCCATCATTAGCGACGGGGTAAATTATACTTGATCTATCATTCACCCCGTTACGTTCTATCGATAATTATTTCATTAAATAAATCAAGTAATTTAGTATACTACTAAATTTAGACTGTGTTATAGTTATATCCCTAGTAAGATAGTAATGAAACGGTTTCGTACCACTATCATCCGGCATATGATTATATCACTAGGGTAATAATTATATTACGTCTTCTATCTATATACAATGTGGGGATGACGATACAACAATAAATAAAAACACTGGTAATACTAGTTCATAGGAATATTTTGAAACTATCAAATAAATCTTAGGACCGAAATTAAAAAAAAAATATTTTCAAACAAACTAAATAGCTTAAAAATGTAAACAAAACAGAACACCATTTTTAAATATTGGTTCACTAACCTGTGAGAAGAGCGGCAACAGCGCGGGGTAATGTATCGGTGGTGCGTCGACGTGATTTTTTGCGCCATATTTATTTTTATGAATGCAAAAACAATTACACAGAATCACAAATTATTAACTGAATAGTCACAGTCACCCACGTGTAATTATTAATTACAATCACTGTTTAATCAGTTAATCACTTATCGTACATATTCAGACTTAGTATCAATAAAATTTTTAAATTTTCAATATGTCCGCCATGAACCCGAACACACAAATTACCTACATCGTCTTAAAAGATTATTTCTTACTCTTGATAAGAGGTCGCCATTAGCGGCCATTTGTTTTAATTTATTAAAAGATATTATAATTCGGCTCCTTAAATCATCAACGGTATCAACGTCTGTTGAATAAACTTCATTTTTGACATGACCGACGACCGAAACGATTAGATAACACACAATGACAGGCGTCTAATTTCGCACAATTCACATAACAATTTAACTACCTAGGTACCTATTACTACGTTGTTTGTGTCCTATTACTAAATAAAGCGTCTAATTTCGCACAATTCACTTAACAATTTAACTAGGTACCTATTACTACGTTGTGTCCTGTCACTAATTAAATAAAGCGTCTAATTTCGCACAATTCACACTAAATCGTCTTAAGATAATCAAAATTTCATAAACAAACGAGCGCCGGCGCTTCAAAGGCAGTGAAACCGGAACACCTGCGCTTGCGATACGAAACAATGACGTGTACGACGTCATAGGATCACGGCGACACACTGACCTACACCAATTTTTGCAGGTTTCGGCAAGAAAGCGAAGTAGAAATAAACAAACTATCTAATCTATCCCTTTCGCACATACTTAATTTACGATTGACATGAGTGCGTAACAAGTAGTAATAACTTCCGCATGCATTATTTTCATATCTAATTTTCTTCACACGCTTTATGACTCTTATGCCTCAGAGATAAGGTATAATATGCATTAATTCTCATCGGGAAGTAAAATTTAAGGACAATTTTGGCGAAGGTTATTGAAGTAGCGAGCTGGCAACATGTTTTGTTTATACCAATATTACCGTTGCAGATTATTGCCGATGTCGTTAACCTTTCGGCGCTGGCTTATTGTTAGATACATCATGTAGAAAATCTTAAAAATGTAAAACAATGTCCTGTGACTAAATTATTGGATATATTTGATTGAATTTTTGTATGCAGACTGGGAACAGCTTTAGGTATACGAAGTTTAATTTATTGTTGTATTGTCGTCTCCACATTGTATAGCGATGTATAGTTATGGTTGAGCTTAGCGATGCTGACGCATGCGTCATGCTCTTGAACGGGTTCCGTCTGTAGGGACTGGTCAGTTTGTAACTGCCATGGCAGTCTTATTCAGAGGCATATCATTATTATCCTATTCTTATTATTTTATTCACAGCTCTTACCACAATATTGAATTATTCAAGATTGTAAACTAATAAAAGAGTTTCCATGGAGTTTCGTGCCGGTTCTTCTCCATAGAACCTATTATTTGGAACCGCGCCCTTTGAGTCTCGAAATTTCATAAGTGCGTGTATCTCGTTTACATGAAATAAAGATCTATATCTCGGGTCTTTTTTTTCTCAGCATTTTCATGTATGAAATTATTAATTATAAAAGACGGTCACCTTTTATAATTAATAATTTATTATAATAAATAAAATAATGAATAAAAATCCAAAATTACGACACTCACTTATATATTTGTGATTATCACAACCAAAAATGACGTAACCAAAATTTGAAAATACGGTTTCATACTTCAGTGGAAAATACGTTTGGAAACAATTGTAAAGCTGTAATTGAAAAAATGTACAAACAATCTGAAAAGTGTCCAAAACTGCATCCAAACAGTCTGCAACTGTGTTCGTTCGTGACGAGTATCGGTACAAATGGTAGAATTGGCTTGTATATAGAGAATCTGGTGTTCGTATTTTGTGGTTTTTCACCCTTTCAGTCTAAAGTAAAAACTAAGTTAAATTAATTGAGTAACGTGGATTTGTGTTCAGGGCAGACATGACAAGAGGTGGCTCAAAATGGAGAGGTTTGGAAGGAAAAAGGGGAGGTCTTTGCCCAGCAGTGGGACATAATAAGCTGGAAACAAAATTAATAAAGAAATAAAGAATATTTCGCATTGAATCGTTAATCCCAGATTTGAATCGACGGATAATAAGATAAACTCTCTCGGATTTCTCCTGGATCGAGGGTACTTTACAAATATAGGAACACTCTCACATCGAACCAGCGGCACTTAGCGCAGAAAGCTGATCGCTTAGCCACTGCACCAACCGTGTCGCCATTTGTACCTATCAAATATTGCGTCCAATACATCCCAAACATCTTTTTCGATTTACAAATTAATCGCGACAAAAACGACTACCGATTCTGACAATGCCCAGTGCGGTAAACATATATGAATATAAATCGTTAAAGTTGCGTCGAGATTCTCGTGCTTATATTTTACATAACCATGTTAAAAAATCAACTCGGCCTCAACAAGAGATCGACAATTTACTAATTAAAATCATTTTTAATTAGCCATTAAGTTAATTAAGTAAATTAAGCGCGCTGCATACGAGACTGCTTCCACGTCCCTTGATGGTAATATACTAATTGGTACTGCAATGATGTGCGAAATATTATCGGCATGCTCAATAAATTGATGATAACTTTTACTTGGTTCGCTAGACATTCACAGATATTTTTTTCAATGTCTTAAGTAGCAATTTTTTTTTTTTTTTTTTTAGCTTGGTAAAATCATCAAATGTGTCCTCCCACCCCGGGCAGGGCGGGAGGGACTGTCAGACTTGTACTGACTAAAATCCACGGTGTTCCTTCAATAGCCCTTTACGTTCCGGGGTCACGGAAATGAGATAAGTCCCGCGACCAAAAAAAAAAAAAATATCTGCTGGATAAAATTAATAAGGAATGGTCAACTCTGTTTCTGGACCGGAAGACCTGGAAGTCATGTGGAGGCCTTTACTCAGCAGTGGGATGATACAGGCTAGCAGTAAAAGTATGTAGCACTTTGAAGAAATTTCATAATGATAAATTAATATAAAATCCCAATGCATATATTTTCACAATCAAAAATTTTTAAGAATAACCGATACACCAAGTCCCCCGACTTCAACTAGAAAAAGAGCTATAACTTTTGAACGCTCGAACAGATATTCATGAAACATGGCTCAGATGATACCCGATTAAACTAACTTTCAATTAAAAAATCTTCATTGGAATCGGTCCATCCGTTTTGGAGCTACGATGCCACAGATCAGCAGATACACAGATACGCACTACAAACTGCTCGTTTTTGTCTTGGTTTAAAAATAGAATAAAATCTTAAAATTTTCAAGCAAATGTACTTCTTCTTCAAAAAGAGCCTTACTCCTGTCGGTGTAGCTGATGCAGCTCTCTCCAGTGCAGTCTCCTTAACCTCCCTATACGACATGACAGCTCAGAATGATACCTGATTAAACCAGCTTTCAATTAAAAAAAACTGCATAGAAATCGGTCCTTCCGTTTTGCAGCTACGATGCTACTGACAGACACAGATACACAGACGTTTCTATATCGCCAAGAATTTCCCAATGACTAATAAAACTTAATAGAAGATAAATATATTGTACTAACGTTAAAGATAGGAGTTGAGAGACATCATAATTAAAAGTTCAATGTCACGCGTTTTAAGTAACTATAATAGAAACTATTAAGTTAAAACGTAATAAATTTAAGGTAGGTAGTATGGTTAGTAGTCAATCAGTATTTAATACGTTATCACCTGTGTTTTATGTATTTGTTTTAATTATCAGCTACTATATACAATTCTAAAACTACTATACAATACTAATACTAATAACTATAAATATGTATTTGTGTGTATTTATGTAGATTTGTATTATGTATATCTTCTATTAGGATGTAATATAATGTCATCAGTTTTATTTAGTTATCCTCTTGTATTAATTCCACACTATAGTCTACATTTCTTTCTTTCAAACTCTCCTCTCGCAGGTCTGCTGGAAGAGATTTCTTTAGAAATAAGCAGTACCTTTGTGTCATCTTTCCTATTTAATTGTAATTATTCTTCTTTCTGTGTGTACATAAATTGTTAAATAAATAAATAAACATCATTTGTGGCCGTAAACATCTGGTAAACACGCTTCACTCATATTCGCAGCGTCACTATACTTACGAACTATACTATAGAACCAGTATCCACACTATATAAGCTTTTTGTATAATGAAAGGTCACCTTATACTGGAAATGTCTGGGTAGTTCAATTTCTGCCTTGTTATAAGAGCTCGTAGTGGGTCCCCAGTTAGATACAAGGCCTTTATTTGCCATGCCGAGAGCTGTATAGTATAATAGGAAACTTACATATATTTTTAATTTTAGTTTATCTTAAAGATGGAAGGCATAAATAAAATAAATAAAAAATATGGATAAAATATCACAAATAAAAATATGACTTTCAAATGTTAGCGCCAAAACACAGAGTCACGTGACATGATGTCATTGCATCGCTCGTTCATAGCGTGTGAATATGGTTACCATGGAAACACGAAGGAATAACGTCAAATCTCTCCTAATTTAAAATAAAGATAGATTGTAAAAAAAGGTATAATCATTTTTGAATAAATCTTTCATTAAAGCACTTTTTACAACTTTTATTATTGATATATTAACATAATTTCGGATTCTAAAAAATCGATGCAAATTCGTTATTATTATATTTTGTTTGAATTTGAAAGTATTCATTATGTCACCTCTGAAATTGCTCTATGCACTAAAAAGTACAGTGTACCTTTTTTGCTAGACTGCCTTCAAAACAACTCTATCAGCATAATATCGCCTTCACGCCACTTGGACTAGGATAACATAAAAATAAAGGTCCATTACGGCAACGTCAATGGCACGTCAACAGCACGCCTCTGTGACAGGTTTGTGCATAGTTTGAATATGTCAAATGTCTAACAAACTCGAGTTCCGAATTTCCGAGTGATCCAACCGATATTATATACCCTGCGGTCCGAATTGTGATAAAAGTGATAATATCACGAATCCGACCAAAAATAGTCCCAAAATATAAGGGCTATTGAGTAATAATAATGCTTGTGACTTTGGTCGGATTCGAGATATTATCACTTTTAGCGCAATTCGGACCGCAGGGATATAGTACAGGATGTTATCACATTAATTGGAACCACAAACCTACTGTGACCGTTCACCGTACAAAAAAAACAATCAAATCCAACCAGGGGTTTAGCCATAGAACGACCATAGAACTAATTTAAAATTTCATAATTTAATACATATCACGATCTCTAGGCAAAGTTTAAAAAGTCTTCAATGTATTCTAATCAAAATTATTTTTATTTAAGTACACGTGTACAACAAATAAAGGTGACATAAATTTCTACTTCGATGTCCCTTCACCTATACGAGTGATAGCAGGGTGAAATTTATTGCAAAAAATCTTGCATAAATATCGCAGATTTTTTGAGTACGGATTCAGAACATAATACCAAATTATTCTTTATTATTACAGTAAGGGCACAAAAAATTGGTACAGGAGAGACTTATAAACTAGCAATTATGTCATCACATACATCCAATTTAATAGCAGTAGGACACTGGTAACCATGGTAAGACTTTGATTCGTAAATACGGTAAAGTTGATTTATTAGTACACAATTACGGAAAAGATGATTGATTCGTACGTAAATACGGAAAAGTTGTTGGATTCGTACGTAGGTCAGTAAGTACGGTAAAAAACTATGGGAAAAAAGTTCAATAGTTTCAGAACTTAAGTTAGTCGTTTTTCAGTCGAAAAACGACTTAAAAAGAAGTGCCAGTGAATTGTCTCTAAAATCTCTATAATACGATCGTCGTTTGTCGCACTGGGACCGAACGGTTTCGCATGTAGATTTCCTTCTTCGGGGATTACAGAGGTGACGCGACAGTAGTATTGTCTAATCAGGTTTAGCGAAACTGATTACATCTTATTAACACCGCGACTTTCCCTACCTAGGCGAAGAATGGGTGCGTTATCCAAGCCTTAAGTGTTCACCAAGTTTCGTGCGGACACAAATGCCAATGACTTATAGGTATAACATTAAAAATTTCAAACTAATCAACAATTGAAGTGCTATTTTCAAATAAAGACTGCGTGTTTCACTCCAGTAATTACTGTGGGGGTGTTGGGGGCTAGGTGGTGGGTGCAGGGGTGTATTGCGAAGTGAAAGCGAAGCAATAGTGGTAGGTGGCGCCCTCAGCGATTTATTGTTTTTAATAATAACGTGAACCCGTAACAAAAAGAATAAAAGTCGGCGGTGCGCCGCGCGCGGTTCCAAGATGTAGTGCGTAGCTACGCGCTGTAGATGCGGTATTTAGGCACTCATTACGATGTCGAGTAGGCTTGACGTTTGTCGGCTTTTCCATGCTTAACAAGGAGTTTAATTGGGGTCCATATTGGCTCGTATATTATTTTGTAGTCGCATAATTGTATTTGTGATACACATCATTTCGCATAACGTTTATGCGAATTATATTTTGCATAACGGCTACCCCATCCGCATCTGCTGTTACATTGTTTGACTTCGATGTATCTATTATGCTCACAAACAAGTATGGCAATAAACAATTATGCGAAATAACTTTATGCCAAACATTTTTTGACTTTTAATATTAGGACCAACATTTTTATGCGAGCCACTGAGCACTCGTTTAAAGCAACCCTCTATTTTCAGAAGATCAACCACTGGGTCTTTTAGTAGACGCAGTTCACATAATTATATCATCGATAACTGCCTATTGGCTATTAGGCCCATTGTCCACTAAGTAACATTTTCTTAAACATTTTGCTTGACATTTAATTCCTCAACAACCTGTTGCTTTTGTTTAGCAATGTTGTCTGTCTACACATGATCAGTGGGCTTACTACAAGATCTTATTATAGCAGAGCAGAAATTGAACTGCCCAGACATTTCCAGTATAAGCTGACCTTTCATTGTACGAAAAGCGTATACAGTGCGAGGTCAGCTCATGCTGGAAATATCTGGGCAGTTCATATTCTACCCTAGGTACTTTATGAGTTAGTAGTTAGCCCCCAGCTACTATGTAACTCAGCCAAGCAACATGCTGCGCATCATATTGCTGTCACGAAGCTGAGTGTCAATTGGTAGTAACAATTTGTTACCTGCCTTCAAGTACCTTGTCGACTGCTGACGTCGTGATCGTACAAAATGTCACATTAGACATCATTGGCGCTAGCGCTGGTTCAGAGCAAGCCCTTTGGGTTTCCACATGACAAAATTGTAAAGGGTTCCTTTATAAGGGTCCCTTTTTAGGGTTCCGTACCTCAAAAAGTAAAAAGGACACTTACATGATCACTTCGTTGTCCGTCTGCCTGTCAAGACCCTTTTTCTCAGGAACGCGTGGAGGTATCAACTTGAAATTATTATCAAATACTCAGGTCTGCAATCCCTTGATGCAGTGAAAAAATCAAACTTCTAAGTCAACGCAATCAAAAGTTACGGCCGTTTATGCCGCATATTATGATACTCGCAAGGGAATCAAAACCTATAGAAAGAAAGAAAGAAAGAAAAGAAAAAAGTATTTATTTGACACAGCACAAAAACAATTTTAAAGATAAAGTAACAAAAAATAAAAGAATAAAACATGTAAAAGAAAAAAATATTTATCTAAAATAACAAATGGGTTGTACGTCGCAGCTGTGTCAAAAAGGCTTCCGCTCAGCTTAAGCTGACGCGCTGCGAGCAGCCCGACAGCGCTGGTTTTCAGCGGGAGCCACATCGAGTGACGTTATGTGTGCCTACGTGTACAGAAAATATATTAATTGAATATGAATTAAATTAAAAATGAATTAAATAGGGTTGACCTAGAACCATGAAATTTGGCAAGAAGCAATGTCTTATAGCACAAGTAAAGGGTAAAATCCGAAAACCGTAAAGTAGTTACATCACAAAAAACGATTATAAACTTATTATCAGTTGGTAAACTGACCGCCACCTACGACGATGTATCGGGCAACAGTATTTCCAACGGCAAAGTTAAGTTTGTCCCTCAATCCAGTTTATTTTTTCCTCAATTCCCGTGATGGTCGAACTATTTACATACTTACAAGTTCGTACAGAACTCTTGGTGCACGAGTCTGATTCGCACTTGGCCGTTAATTATTTACCAAGTCCAAACTGACGCAGTTTTAATATCGTTGTGGTGGCTCCATTCGGAGTCTCGCTGGGGCGGGCCGCGGTCGCGATATTAACATTGGTACGTTTTGATTCGACTGCTCTTTTTGCCATTATTTCCTAACTCTCAAACGTCCGTCCAACTCAAATGAGGACAGTTTCATTCGTGGCAGTCAACGATCAACTCTATTAATATCGTGGTTGCAGGTTTAGATGTTTTACCAAACGAATCCTCATATACGAGTAAGTCATGATTGTCGACTGTCGTAATCAAACAGAAATCAAATATAAACATTGAAAATGAAAAAATACTGGAATCTTCTTAGTAATAACTTCGTATCATAATCCTGAACAACATTTGAAATAAGATGTAAAAAAAAAAATGTTTTACGTGTGTTAAATTTACGTAAAAAACCACAGAATAGCTAATAGTAGTTACTAAGACTAAAGTACAGAATGACCAAAGGATCAACTCTTCCATTTCATTCTATTTTTTGGCTGTCTCAGTTACAATATGCAAACTACAGAGGATTTTCATAATTTTGTATAAAAAAAAAAAAGTTTCGAATTATGAAAAGTCGTAGAACAAACGTTGTTCAAGTTCATAATACAAAGTTAGTGCTAAGAGGTTTCGAGTATTTTTTCAATTAACCTGTATATTATATCATGGCTTGGCTTTGATTGGTGATTGCGGTATCAAATATCATGAAACGAATTCAATAGAAAAACTTTTCCGCTACCGTAAAACTGGCCAACTTTGCCTAGACTCCTAACTTTGCCTGGGATAGAAAGCAGTGGCGTGCACAAACATTTCTTACAGGGAACGGAAATAGAAAGTAGTGTTGTATTGTCAAGTTAAATGATGTTTGTGATTGGCCACCTCACCCTGAGACTTAACTGATATTACAGACATGTTAACGTTTGTATTATAGCGTAGGTAGTGTCTTTTTACCCGACTACGGAAAGGGTTATATGTTTGACCGGTGGCATACGACCACGGCTATCCTTTGAACATCACTATGAATATGTATATATTAATATTTTCTTGTTTCATGCCTTTTCAGTAGTCGGGTTTTAGGTTTTGAACTTATTTTTTTTTGTCTGTATGGAGTGCACGCCACTGATGGAAAGCCTTCAATTACTTATGTCCTTGTCATAATACTGGTTGTAAGGTCCCGTAGTAGTAGGCACCTTACACTTGCAGTATAAGTTGTAAGTGTGAGTGAGGTGAGTTGAGGTAAACACAGATTTGTAACACTAAAAGTTAATTAGAGATATCGGTCACAACTAAATAATTACAGTAAAGTTTGTTGGATGGTAATCCGCAGTGTCCGCGTAAGTAAGAAAGTCAACTGAATTCTAAATTACATCAAAAATTATTTAAATACGATCAAGAAAAGTAAGTTGCTGCGTTTGCAGCTTGACGGTATGTACGTAAACCGTACACTGGCAATGCTTAGTCCAGAAATGTTGTAGGTACAAGTACAAGGCAAAGTGACTCCTAACTCGGGCGCGCAGATTTACCGAAGTTGTACTAGGCAAAATTAGAAGTTTAGGCAAAGTTGGCAAGTTTTAGTACTTGTTTTCGTTGTCCAGGTAATCTATGGCTGACAAATTGACCCTTTTTTATTAATGGCGCCTAACATACACTCCAAACTTATAAAGATCTCGATTAAAAAATAAGGTCACACATCAAAAACTTGCACATAATGCATTTAGGGCCAATTTCACCGATAATATAACAAATGTTTAAAATACAATCGTCCGATTACCCATACAAAAAATCATGTTTAAACGACTGATTTTGCTCTAATCGACTGTTATGTTATCAGTGAACTTAGGCGTTAGTCACGATCCCTTGAACGTCTCTTCTGATGCTTTCCATAAATGTAACCTATTCCCCACAGGAGATATTAGTCTATTCTATTCGTGGGTCCCATTAATAATTTACCACCAAGTCACAAATAGAACCACCTTACTTACAGGAATCAATTGTAAGTAGGTAGGAAGCAGTTCAAAGTTAACAAGTCTCGTTATACCGTTGCACAAAGGTTAAGTGATGCTAATGATGCATAATTATGTTGGTCGCATATGCAGACTTTCCCATTCTATAGAAATAATACAATTTAAGGTGAATCAGTTATTGTTATGTCAGGAAGTTATAAAATTGTTATAATATTATGATCATTTCGCGTATGGTTACCTATAGAATACGCCACCTCTCTCTTGACTGGGTTTTGTATAAGAAGCTAGGAAAGAAGAAGAGGTATAAGGTAAGATCTTCCACGAGTCCTTACTCCGATCCAGACAGCGATAAGGAAGCGTCCGTTTCATTCAAGCTCGAGTCGAAATCTGCCGCAGCCAAGAAACCAGTTGGCGGTGCCAGCAAGGCAGCAAGGCTGGTGGCAAGGGCATCCGCTTCCGCAGCTGCCAAGACGAAGGCGACCGCCTCTGCCGCTGGTACAAAGAACATGGCAGCTGCCGCGTCCGTATCGGCCGATTCAGTTTCACCATCGAAGTCCTATTTTTAAACCAATTTTTTTTATGAAATACAGTGTCTTTAGGATACTAATATCTTTGAGTCTATGTACTTTATCTAGAAAATTTTACCATAGATGTATAGAGGACAAAAGGAAGCGATTGGGTTCTATTAAGCCATCTCGAAAACACCAGTTTCGAGAAAATGAGGAATTATGATTTTTTAAACCATATTTTTTTATGAAATACAGTGTCTTTAGGATACTAATATCTTTGGGTCTATGTAGTTTATCGAGAAAATTTTACCATAGATGTATAGAGGGTATTAAAAGGAAGCGATTGGGCTCTATTAAGCCAATACACTGTAACTCGAGTTACAGTGTATTTGATTTACACGTCAGTAGTCTTTGGTGGCGCAGATACCAAGGACAAGAAGGTGACCATCGCCAAGAAGTAGCCAAATAAAATGGAGAATGATGATAATATACAGGATATTTATTTATGTAGTGTGCAAAATTTGCAGTGATTCAGTGTCCGTTCCTAAATGCAACCGAAGTACCTACTAAAATTCACTCCAAAACAAAATAAATCCATTGTGCTCATTTGTCTGTAACATTTTTATTACCATGTTTCCTTGTGTGTACATAAATAAATAAAATAAATAAATAAATATTGGGTTTTGTATCGCTTGTAGTAAATGCTTGTAGTAAATTATGCGGGACCCCCATACTAAGTCGAATTTTCGATTTGTGTTAAAGTATAGATATCGCAATACTGCGGTTGCATTTAGGAACAGAGATTGAATCACTCTACAAATTATGCGCACTTCATAAAAAAATATACTGTCTTATTATCATATCATTCTCCATTTTATTTGTGGTCGGCGCAATTTGTCTTTTTATTTCATTCATATCCATAAACATATTATATATATAATAAGTTTATGATCATATCTATTAGACGTCATTTCCGGATTCACTTCCTTCACATTCACGTCATATTTCACACAGTCCAATATACGGTAAACAATAACACTACTAATTATAGGTAGCTCCTGCACCTATCTATCTGATTTTATCCATATTTGCTTCAACTGCTTACGACCTATAAAACCGTGTTAAAAACTTTACTCTCCAAGTACGGGTATTTAACGTCAATGGAATTTCTTTTAATAACGAAAAATGTACTGTGGTTCACTTTTTACGATCTATGTTGACCATAGGTTAGCCCCATTCTTGTTTTGATTTCACTCGTATGACAGATGCGTAACGCAAAATAAATAAGCGTTTTTTTTTTTTTTTTGGTCGAAACTGCGAACTTACGCTTGCCTTATTTGTTTTCTGTTTTTTTATTTTATTTTATCTTATTTTTTTATTTCTTTCGTTTTTTTCTTTTGAATTTTCCTTGTTTTTTTTTATTCTTCAAAACTGATTATATTATACCTTAAATGGACGGTGTGTTAGGACCATAAAGTTATTATTAATAACTTTATGGTTAGGACAACGTTGTGTCAACGTTATTGATAAAGTCTTTACTTTACTCTAAACTTTTAATCACTTTTCCCGTTAACCACAATAACCATTGCAACATCATTTGACGTAGTGTATGCTGTCGTTGCGAATAAACAAACGGATTTCTTACGGTAAATATAACGTATGATCCCACTTCACTTTTATCATTTGTAGCTCTATCAAATACGGCAGACTAAAAGTCGATCGTAAATAAAGTTGTTACTCCATCATAATTCAGAAAACAATTAAGCCCCCAAACAAATTATCGGTAGAAATTCTGTTTTATCCGTATTTTAATGGGGAGACAAACAAATCCTATCCTCCTTGTAAAGTCGCTAACACTTAACCCATTTAGCAAATGACTCGTTGAAATCTGATTACACTCACTTTTCCAAGCTTTTTCTCAGCGACATTGTTTTGTTTTTGAGGAAAAAACTCCAGAAAAAAGTTCTGTTGATTTGTGGCGTGGCTGTGCCATCCAGTAATTGAATTATATCATCGATTTTCCATTAAAATGGTTTATGGTATGAAATGTAAAAGTCTAGGAGGGGCGGCTACTACTTTCTCGTGTTTAAGTGCGAATTACAACGGGCGCTATCCACTGTTGTGGATTACTCATGAATCATGGATGGACACGTCTCACTGACATTATTGCTGCGTCCGTGATCCCTAAGGGTTACACCGACGTCTGTTGACGTACGCACCTATTGTATGTGCATAGGTATGTTTTAATCGAATCGTACTCGAATCCTATATAAAAGGGAATTTTCATCTAAATAATAATGAGAAATTATGTTTAAAAAGTAAACTGTTATTTAACAAGGTATCGCGTCGAACGCGTCCTGTGAATTAATAATGTGTCTATTATTTGTAGTAACAGATAATTAACATTACAAGGAAAAATTGTAATCTGTAATATTTAAATATCTGTTATTTTTAACTGTGACGATAAATTCCCCTCCCTATAAGGAACAGTTATATACAACGCTTTCTTAAGCCTATGTGTTCTTGCAAATTCTCACGTCGCAATTCAGGGTTTGAACTGATTCTCTTAGCAGGTAAACTTAGGCATTATTCCTTACAAAGCTGTGCTCCGGTGTGTACCCAGCCCAACTCAAAGACGGTTGGCAGTTCCTTGATTAATTATTGTTCCGCGCTACACAACAACATTATCGAAGCTAAAGAGGTTTCCTACGCAGGCTCTAGCTACTGTGCTGTAAGATTTTAAACAGTTGTTTATGGTCTGTATTATAACTACTAGACCCCGTTAACTTGTCTCATTGACGTCACGATAGAGTATGTACGGGATGAAAGTGAAGATGGTACTCTCATGGTCATGATTGGTATTTTTTTTTACAAGGTAGTTTGAAGTTTGTACTCTCACGATCGTATTGAAGTTTATTACCAGAGTCTGATGTTCATTACCATTTTGTTACGCGGTAGACCCTAAAGTGCATCTGTGGCAGATCTAGGCAGTGTTAGGGCCTCTCTTATAACAAAGGAGATTGATATATGAAATCAAAACTATCAACACAAGGTAGTGAAGTCACTTCAAAAAACCGTTTACTCCTTCAATTTCAATTCGTCCAAAAAACATATCAACCGATCACAGATATGACAGCGCGCGATTTCAATTAATGTCTTGCAAAATAGTCGTGAAAGGAAAAAGAGTAGCGCGAAAGTCCTGTTCACAAATCGACGCGTCGCGACATCGTGCGACTGTCCGACAGACAAGCGCCCTTTTCCAATTAACCGCACGTCACTACGACACTCACAGATCGAGTATAGATGAATAAAAAAATATATCTTTACGGTATCGACCTGTAAGTTGGATTCTGCATTTAAAACCTTTAATGAAATGTTTGGTTTTTAACCCCCGCCAGAAAAGAGGAGTGTTATAAGTTTCTTGTTTGTTTCTGTGGATCTGTGTATCTGTCTGCGGCATCGTAGCTCCAAAACGGATGGACCGATTTCAATGCAGTTTTTTTAGTACCTACTTATTTGAAAGCTACTTTAATCGGGTATTATCATATCACGACGTTTTGAAAGTGCCTGCCAAAGGCCCAGTTGAAATAAAAATCTTTGACTTTGACTTTGGCTATGTTTCATGAAAATCTCTTCAGCCGTTCAAAAGTTACAGCTCTTTTTTTAACACGCTTTTATTAGCTTCACCTGTAACTAACTAACTATTGTAAGAAAATCTCGGAAGTTAAATTTGACCTACTTCCCGGTTTCCGATTGAGCTGAAATTTTGCATACACGTTCAGTTTGGATGACTAAAGCGTGTCCTTTAGTTTTTTTTTAACTATAATATTTTATCAAATAAGAAACCTACTGACATGTAAAAATAGTTTATGAACGTACTCTATCCTATCGCAGTATTCTGTGTATTTAATCCTCCCCTTCATCATTTGCGATACAAAAACTATTTTAATTAACAGCCACTGGTACAAATATCATAAGGTGAGTCATTTGTACCCAATAAACCTCTATCTATGGTGTGTATTATATAATTTATTACGTGTACAACAAGTTTTATTATTTTTTTATTGCGTTTTGCATTACGTTGAGACGGTGAACGGATGGAGGAGAGATTACTTTCCGTTTATTTATGATTACTAGTGGTCGCCTTGTGGTCGAAATTCGACCATCATTTTAGCTTTCTGCAATCCTTCTCCATATAAACTCTAACTATGCCAAATCTCACTCTCCTACGTGCGCTCAATAACAAAGTTTTCTCTTCACGTATTAATATATAGATTTATATGAAAGATGCCATTTGGCCGCGTTTTTCAATTTATACATATTATTTTCAGGTAATATCGTTTTCCTTTGATATGTTTTGAAACAATACAAAAAAAAAAAGTAAAATTCGAAATCGAATCGTGCTCGTGAACGGGTGCCGTCTTTTGGAACTGCTCAGCTTGTAACTGCGGCAATCTTATTCAGAGGCAAATCAATAGTATCCTATTCTTATTTTTATTCACATTAAATTAAATTATTCTCGCAGCTTTTACCACAACAACTCACTCACTGATCAAGATTGTAATCTATTATTTTAAAAGAGTTTCCATGGAGTTTCTTCATGTGACATGTATGTTTGTAAAACCGTACCCTCGATACAGGAGAAATAATGGTGAGAGGCAAAGTTTAAATAAAAAAATAGATATATTATTATCGTACGTATAAATAAAAATATATGTCTATATAAAGTATGAAGTAGGTATGGTTTCGTATCCACTAAAACATAACTTAAAAGATATTTATTAACATTTTTAATTAGAGGTACGTAAGTTTGTTGTAGCGGCGCGTTTGTGTCACATTCTCGGAAATTTAAATTCTAACTATACAAAGTTTAATTAGTCGTCGTTTTTAAATACAGTTGACAAATATTGGTGTCATCTCGTGCCGCAACGTTTGAGGTTTAGTGAATAATCTAAGTACATTCAAGAAACGTTTGGATATTTTTGGAATATGGACGTTCACAATTATGTTATTCCTGAAAAATGAAAATTTTACACAAGTATTTTTTGGTTTTTGTTTTTGTTTTTGTTTTAATAAACCTTCTTCCTCACTAGGATTTCTCCTGTATTGAGGGGTACAGTTTACAAACATACATTGTGACAACATGTATTTTTGTAAACTTTACCCTCGACACACACCCATTGATTTCTTATTTCTACTAATATTGAAAGTTCAAGTTATTATAATAGAATTTTCTTTCTTTCTTGTGATCCTTTTAAAGGTACGAAACTTTAAAAAAACATAAACTTTATCTAAAATATTCACTTTAAGTTCTTATTTACTTCATGCCTAGCCTATAACGCCTGTGACGGTCTGCGCGTGGGCAGTAAATCCTCCTATTGTGATCTGAGACTGCATTAGCTCCTGTCAATAGTTCATTGTTTTAAATAAGGTCAGGCTCTTAAATAGAAGAGAATACTTCTAGATCTCATGGGAAAATAATAGAGGATCATATTACATTTGGTTACGGTCAATATGTAGGGTAGATAAACTTAGATAAAACGGCAGGTTGAATGGCCGAGGCGTTGGGTTGACGAGAGAGAGGTCCTCAGTCCGAATTTCATATATTATGGTTAGTGAGTCCGCGAACTCGTATCGTAGAACTGCCAGATATACAGGATCCTACCTTTCTCCATAAAGTACGTCACACGTTAGTGGGGGGAGGGGGTCGACGAAGTGTGACATTATGTGACAAGGAGTGGGAGGGGTCCTAAGTTTCGTGACGTCACATTTCAAAATCATATCAAAAAATAATTTAAATGGAATTAAAACTAAATTTCGGAAATGCTGTTTTAATTTAATAATTTCTGGAAGTAAAATTTCAAAATATGTGACGTCGTACTAGGGAGTCATAGGGGTCTCACAAATGTGATCAACTGTGACACGGACGGGGGAGGGCCGGGGTAAAAAAATCACGAAATTAGTGTGACGTACTTTATGGATGACCCCTAAGGGGTTATTGTCTTCACACAAAAAATAATAAACCTAGCCTTAATTAGGCAAAATACATGAGACATTTAATAACAGAAAGCAATTTCGCTTATTTATGTAATAAGTTACTTTTTGTTTATACCACAGAACACAGAAAGAGGACCTCTTTTCTGTGTTCTGTGGTTTATACACTACCTAGGTATATTTTTTAATGGAGTGCGCATATTTTGTATAGTGATTCAGTCTCTGTTCCTAAATGCAACCGCAGTATTGGGATACACTTTAAAACAAAACGAAAATTCGACTTAGTATGGGGGACACGCATAATTTACTAGCGCAAGCCATATAAAAACCAATTTTTATTTTGTTTTGTAGTAAATTTTAGTGCCTACTGCGGTTGCATTTGGGACAGACACTGAATCACTCTGCAAATTTTGCGCACTACATATCTCTCTCTATCCTTTAATAACGGAAGTCCTTTTAAGGGGTTATAGTACTCATTATTATGAAAAACTTTTACTATGGGACCAACTCAGAAATCGCGAAAATAAAATCTGCTGTTCCATACGTTTAGTCGAGTAATATAGACTATTGAATTATTTGTATAGATTTTAATGATTGTTAAGTCGCGATTACAGGGTTGGTCGTTTAGAAAAAGTTGTTCGTAGGTAATGAATGATGAGTACCTACTATAACCCTTTAAAGGGATCGGGATTAGAATTAGATTAGGTTTGGGAGGATGAATCTGTAGCAGGTCAGTGTTAAATTCCTGTACTGCGGGAATTAGAAGATTAAGTTTGTTTATCAGAAAGTTATAAAATTTAATTATGTTGTGAATGAACTTTTTACACATTTTATATTTATTATATATTTATTTGTGTTTAATTTAAATTTTAAAGTTAGTTAGTTTATGCTACACTGCGAGCTACCCTCGTTATTTTTTACATGCTGTACTGTCCATCCAAAGGTTGTCTATAAGAAATCGCCGATTGCGATAAGACCGCCCATTGTACAATCTTAAAATGTTCATTGTAATTATTATGTTTATTGGTCCTTTTATATCAGTTGTACAATAAAGAGTATTTCTATTCCATTTCTATAATCTAAATATTATCTATATATCTATTAATACGCGAAGAGAAAACTTTTAAGCGTATTGCACGGAGGAGTATGAGATTTGGCATAGTTAAAGTTTAAATGGAGAAGGAGTGCAGAAACCTAAAATTACGGTCGAATTTCGATCACTAGGCGACCAGTAGTCGTAATAGTCTGTCCAATCATGTATCGGACGACCGAAAAATCCGTGTTACATCTTCAAGTTTGATATTTTTTTTTTTCGGGGCAAAAAACTGAATTTCTATTCAAAAAATTGTAAATTCAACTCGGTTTTTGCGGCATTTCTATAAAGGACCCCCTTAATTGAAACTCGTATCAATTGCAGCTAAAGCTGAGCTTTCGATCGAAAACCAAAGGCTAAGTACATGACGATGACGACGCAACCAAATCCCACCCACTCGCGATAGATGGCGCTGTATCCCGTAGCGACTCGACCCGCCCCCGACTTTATAGATCCATAAATATGCTAATACAGCCATGACTTTTTTATAACTTAATTAATAACGTGTTTGCCCGACGTTGTCGAGATTATGATTTAGAACATTATACCTACGTGGTACTGTTTAATTGATGTCGAGTGTTGCGTGCCGCAACTGTCGTCACATGCTGTTTACGACTGATGTAAAATGATGTAAAATAATGAAAAATACCACGGCCCACACTTTTATACGCTGTTTGATTTAGTACTGGATGTTTATAGATGTTAGTTAAAAGTGAAATTGTATTAATGGATGCGTAATGAGTGGTGCGGCTTGTCTATGCGTGATGATGATCAATGATAAGCATATAAGAAGACTTATTGTTATTAATCAACTAGCGACCCGTCCCAGGTTCCGTACGGGTGCTATTTCTCTACTATCCTTACATTAAATATGACAGTATTGTACATATAGACCTTCTGGAAGAAATGCTCAAAATGATAGTGAAAACCGCATCAAAATCCGTTGCGTGGTTTATGACGAGTTAGCGGATATACAGACAGACAGACGCGGAAAGTGACTTTATTGTATGCTATGTAGAGAAGAGATTATGCACGCGGTTCTACTCACATGGCATTTGATACAGATTAATGTAGACTGTCTGGATTATCTCAGTAGTATTTGCGTGATGCGCGTACATACAGACAGATTATACAGCAAAAAATAAAACACAAATTTTTACCATCGCATCCATCTAATACGATCATGATGATGATGGTGATGTATTAATTAACTATAAATAAATAAAATAAAAAATTAATGAGGTGATAATTTTTTTTTTATCGGGAGGCATAAAATTAAAATGACATCCCCAGCTCTAAGTAAGTATTAGAAAATATTATGTTGCGTGTACGTTTATAAATAAGAAGCGACGAAGTGGACGCGCATGCGCAGCCACCATATGTCATCAGTCTAGTGACAATTCATGATCAGGGGTCTAAACAGGCCACATTTAGCAATTCTACGAATCTCCATTGTAACTGTCAATCAGACGACTGCTGAATATGAACCTTACTCTAATGATATTAAGAGTCATCAATTAAGTGGATATTTGGACATATTTTGTAATATTTAAGATTAATTTAAAGCGGACCTTTTAGCCCCCAGAACCCTTTCGAAATCTTTGATCAAATGTATACCTATATTTTTTCAATATTCTTTTCCCCACCCTTGCCTTGCTTCTGTATCGTGGGTACAATTTATAAACAGATACATGTCACATGTATCCACAACACACACAGACCCGGAATAACTATTTGCAGGCCAAACAAATATTACATCGAAAACACACCGATACCGCACCGCAACAATCGTTATCTAACTTAGGAAACAGTTAATAATACGTATTTTCTCAAACGTTAGTGAAGTTTTTACGATTATGGCAATTCGCGCAATTACTACCATTTTGCGGTACAGGGATGGACAAAGAAAAAGAAAGAAAGAAAATCAATTTATTTTTTGCACACAGGACACCGAGCATGCACACATAACAAACATAAAAAATAAAAAAAAACCAGGAAATTACATAAAATAAAAACAATGAAAAATATAGCATGGAAGTGTGTGTCCCTCATGTGCAAGAAAATGGGCATCGATCAGCTTGTTGTCATTGGCAGCACCAATGACGCTGGTTTTCATCGATGACGGACATCCGTGGGTGGTATGACGCAATCACGTAATGTCGTGTCCACCTTCTGGCGATATTAAAAAAACAAAAACACACAAAATGCAAGATTAAATAAAAAACATTACCCACTTATATAAATAAATACATCTTCCGTTTTGGCGTACATTGAGGGATGAATAACTACTTCCGCGTCCCTCCTGCATACAAATGCAAAATACGTCCCAATGCACATGGAAAATGTACCGATTACCCGAGATTGGATGCAAGGTCCTTTGCAATGCGACATGTACTGTTCAGTATGCCAAATATTAGGGACTAATCATTGTGAAATATGCGTTGGCACGTTGGAAATGACAAAACAGACTAGGCTCGTATTCCAGAACATACTTTGAGAACACACAGGAACTTTGACCTACAGTGGACGAAATTTCGACCGACCGACCAATCAAATCACCACTTTTTTTTTTAAACATTGCCCCTCACTAGGATTTCTCCTGTATCGAGGGTACAGTTTACAAATATACATGTCACATGCACACACAACCAGACCCGAAACAACTATCTGTAGATCATACAAATATTTGTTCCGTGCGGGGATCGAACCCGCGGCACGTAGCGCAGAAAGCTAATCGCTTAGCCACTGCGCCAACCGTGTCGTCATGATCATTGACATTCTTCAATGACCGTTCATTGGAATGATGATGATGATGATCTTACAATACATTGTTTTTCTTCTTTTTTATGTATTACGTATGGTAAATAGGATGTTCTTGAATATGGGTGTAACTTCGTTGAGTGGGACCCGCTAACAACAAAATTTTCTTTAATTTGGTCGGGCCGCGATAGTCGTATCAACACTAGGAAAACGTCGTAAGGGAACTTCCACATCTGAGAGCGCTTCATAATCTTCGCGATGGTGCGTGTGGTCCATACCCGCACCAGGCCAGCGTGATGGACTAAGGCCTAACCGTTCTCATTGAGAAAAGAAGCCCGTACACAGCAGGGGGACAGTAATGGGCTGAATTTTCTTTTTATTATAATCACCTTACTGTCTATAACCCCCGACTCCAACTATCATTATATCTTCATGAACTAGAAAAGAGGTGATGATCTTCAAACGGCTGAGCAGATTTTCTTGAAACGTAGCTACAGTCTGTCAAGAAAGTCATGAAAAGGATTTTGAAGGAACTAAAATTCTTCTTCGCTCGCAACCCTAAATAAGTACCGTAGGTGTCAGTTTGGGTACAACGATGTGTATATTTTACTATTCTGTGTAGACTTTTTGTGATAAAAAAATGTTTTCGGCATTAATATATTAAAAACTAGCTGTACCCGCGGCTTTGCCCACGTGACAATATTCGATTAAACTATGATAGTCACTTGAAATTAAAGAAAAGGAAAGATAGTTTTCAGAATTTGTATTAACAAAAACTTAAATAATATGAGATCTGTGCAATAAAATGCCTTGTCTTCCGCACGTATGGGAGTGAAAACAATCTACACGTTTCTTGGATGGGTGATCGTTCTTTACTTGAGACCCCTGAAAGAGCACGGCAGGTCGCATTCACGACTATTTTAAACGAATAATCTATGATAGTGGTAATGGTTAGGCACTCAAAAAGACAAAACCGTGTCTTCAGCCTTCAGGTTTAAATATAACCAGTTTTTACTGCCACCGTGCACCGTTAAGACTACGCTTTCTCGCTATTTTGTGTGTTATTAAAGTTTACGAAACCTGATTCTCCGCTAAGAAACAATAGGAAAAAAATATTTAAAGTTTAATTATTTAAATCTATTGTATGAATATTGTCTACGAAATGGGTAATGAGTGCAGAGTCTGATGCCGACTGTCATAACAACGCCTTGATTACATCAACAATCTCATCTGATTGTAATTCTGTCCGGCGCTTCTTGGGCAGTGAGCTGTTACGAAAATTGCTGACTCATCTATCCACTACATCATGAGCGAATTCAATATGAACACTCTTGGCGACGCAACAGAAGAAGATTCAGCTGTTCTCCGGATTGCAAATGACTTTAGTCCTCCTTCTTTGTGTCAATGGTACTACGTCCCTAGGCTTGAATAATCTGCAAATTTTGCCACCTCTATGATGTTATTATTGGCAAAATAGAGGTGGCTCAATGTGCAGATATTGGGGCATATTGAGCAACACAGTAGCTGTGACGTCGTTTGAAGGACAATACCACATCTCCACCCTACCGCTGCTTCCTCGATATAGCTCCACTTGCTCATTTGCTCATACTGCACTTGCATCTGCCTAATTGGGTCCAGAGTCGGTTAAATAACTTTCATGTGATCCAAGAGATGATCGTTCGATCGGATCGTATCTGGCAGAAAATTACTCACCGCGGGCTTGATTACTGGTGAAGAAAGTTTCTCCAACCACAATGTATTTGCAATGGGTATCGGCTGAACCACCCGATAGTGCCTCTCTAGTGTTCTAAGGAAACTGAGCTGACTTTTTAAAGGCTGTGCTGATAATTAAGCACTGAATTGACTTCTGAATATTGGATGTCTGCTGTCGGACTCCTTTTTGTGTTTTTGTACGCAACGTCTCTGCGAATTTGTAGAAGTGCTATGCTCACCGTAGGATACGGTATACTTACCCATATTGAGAGTGATCGGTTTACGTCAGCCGGTGATAGTTCAACATGTGTCATTTAGCTGACCGAAAATTTTAGGTACCTAGTTCTTTTTATTTGATTTTCATATAATGGTTTTTTCAAGTTAACGCTCTGTCCAGGGTGACTCCCAGGGGTATTGATGTGATTAATTTCGAACCCTACGGTGATTTCAGCCCTGATCCCACTCGAAAACTTAACGTCGACAAACTCTTCTTCGACAGACGCTGTTCCAACACTCCGAAATTACGCTACTCCTGAACCATGAGCAATAAAATCGGAAAAAAGTAAAAGCAAGAAAGAAAGAAAAAGAGTTTATAGCACAACATAAAATAAACGGAAAAGCAAAGAAAACATATCAAATAAGTTGGGTTATTGTACTAAAGCATATAAAGCATATTGTCAGGAGGCAGTGATACTGGCCACCTGACGCTGGTTTTCAGCTGCAACCCACAAGTGCCATACCAGATGTCGTCATTAATATGCCTTACGCCTATAAGTATTTTGATAACCCTTAAATACTTACCTTTATTGAGAATATTTGAACATTACAAATTAAATTATTATAAAGAATTCTGCCTTCAGGAGTCTGGATGCCGTATCAATAAAAAAATCGCTTTTAAAAATATTGGAAATTAAAAACTCGCCTATAAATTACTACTAATGCCATCTAGGTATAAACAGACGAATTAAAATATATAAGGCTAAAGAATAAATGAAAAAGTACGTTTAAAAAAATGCAAAATGATTTCTATTGTATATAAAATGTTAATCGGACCTATTAACTACAATCATCCAATATTTCAAATGGATTCGTCATATAGGTAGCGACTAATAATTGTACACAGACATATTGGTTTATTGCTCACCCCCCTTTGATAATAGCGTAATAATTTGTACCCTACGAGTATATGTTGACCAGGCTATTAACGGACTTTACTTTTAAATTTCATGAAGATCTGTTCGGCGGTATGGCCGTGAAGCTCGGACAGACAAACAGACAAAAATTCTAAAAACTATATTTTTGGCATCAGTGTCGAATATAGAGCACATGCCTTTTTTTTTTTCAAGATATTTTTAATGTACAGTTTTCGCCTCGTTACGATTTTATTATAAGTATAGATAAACAAGAGAATATACAAGTGGCGCCCTCAATCCTTTTCATGACTTTCTTGACAGACTATAAGAACAATCTCGATTAAGACTCCTTTCAAACGAAAAAATCTTAATCAAAATCGGTTCATCCATTCAGGAGCTATGATGCCACCCATCTGTGTGTGTACAGATACACACAAAAAAAATTATAATACCCCTCTTTTTCGTCAGGGGTTAAAAATATTTAATATTCTACAGTATTGTAGATGTCAATACAACTTGCAACTAAAAACTAATATGTTCTGGACACCAATCAGTTTCATATTTACCACTGAGGTCTTGAAAGCCAATACAATATTGTTATTGGTAATTTTGTATTCGAGAACGTTGTTGATCCAGTTTTATTTGTATCTGACATTTGATTCATCTATATTGCAATCAGGATATTGAGTACAAGCAAACAATAAATTGCAATTTTTATGAGACAATGTACGAGATTCAATAAAACATTTTTTTTTCTATTTATTTATCTTATGGCGTAGTTATTGGAAACCTTGGTGTTCTCTGGAGATTTTATTAACTCTTTTATCACGTTTACAATAAAGAGTATTTCTATTCTAATTCTATTCTATTAATTAAGATAATAACACTAATAATAATAAAAAATAGTACTTCTTGACACGGCACGCATTGTTAGGAGATTCCTTTCTCTGGAGCCCTGACCGCCGGTAGCTTGGACCCTATTCTAGATACCGGTGGGCTACTATTTTTTCATATTTTTAAATGATTTTTTAATATAGTTTTGTAAAAATATTTAAAAATATAAATAATATGTATGAAAAATGAATAAAGGAAATAAAAAAATACTAATATTAAAAAAATATGAAATTTTGCGTGGTAAGCGGGTTCATCCTATTACATAAAGTTAAGAATTTCCAAAAAAGCATTTGCATTTCGTTCTCATACCCCACGCGTCACACAGCCAATGACAATCCTCAAGACTCCACTTAACCCGAACGTGATAATATGTCCTTTTAATATTACTAGGGGTCGCCGAGTGGTCGAAATTCGACCGTAATTTTAGCTTTCTGCGCTCCTTCTCCATATAAACTTTAATTATGCCAAATCTCACACTCCTCCGTGCGCGCAATATGCTTAAAAAGGGGTACAAAGTTTTCTCTTCACGTATTAATATACTAGCTATGCCCGCGACCTCGTCTGCGTAGGATTTAACTTTTTTTATTGCTCAGATACCTATTTCTTTTTAAATAAATGTAGCCTAAGGTACTCCTTATAATATCAGCTATCTGCCAGTAAAAGTCTCGTCAAAGTCGGTCCAGCCGTTTCGGAGATTAACCAGAATAAACAAACGGAAAGACAAAAAATGCTGTTATTTTGACATTAAAAACAGACACCTCAATTTTATTTATTTGTATAGATAGATAATAATTATTTAGTAGTGACCGACCGAAAGTTCGGTTTCGGCCAGTTTCGTTCAAGAAATCTAGTTACGGCCTTAGTTTTGGTTTCGGTCAAAAAATGGCCGAAACCTTCGGCCGCGCCGAAACATGAATTCTTTCGTGAATAATCGACTATTTAGATATTTTCTATGATACTTAATTTTTAGTGTATATCTTCAAATGTGGCGTAAAGGTCGTGAGCACAAACAACCGTCTCAGTCGGTGGTCCGTCCAGTCTAGCTGTACACAAAACTATTATTAACTATTTGTACAAAGCCAAAACTATTAAAATATTTGTACTATATACTTACACCATGAATTTTTCCACCCTGCTTCCCATAGACTTATTAATGGTATAGAACTGAGATATTGAATTATTATTATTATTATATTAATGACGAAAAACTTTTTGAGGCGAATACACAATATTCATTTAAAATGATGTATTGTTTCTCTGCTTCGGTGTTAAATTATAACGTAATAACTTAGTAACGATAAGTAGTAGGTATTTTTATAGCGAGTTCATAGTATTGAGATGGTGATAAAGAAGTTATGAAATGTTCTAGCGCATCTAGAGTCTCAACATTTCATAACTGGTTTACATGAAATAAAGAACTATTTCTATTCAATTCTAGATTTCTAGTGTTCGAAATAAAAACGTTTTTTATGCGGACCAACAGGCATGGAATTTCGGCACGGCCGGGCCGGTCGCTCGTCCGGGCCGCCCGACGCGTCTAGTAGTAACGTAAGGCTGCATCTGCATGCGTTACTCTATTTGTTTGCAGTCCGCGGAGGACCCTTGTATATTTTATATTGCCCCTGTCCAAACAACGGCGACTGGTTTCGTGGAATGACTTTATGTTGCCACGACTTGTGTTACAGTCTTTTGTCTTTGATAGTTCGTATTTTGTTTGTTATCTCTGCTGCGAAAGGGTAATTATCGCGCTTTCGACGAGTACGAAAGTTGAGTGGAATTGAGTGAGCTAGTTCCGTTTCTGATGTGTACACAATGGGCCATGATGGCTGTAAAGTCCCGTGGTACCTTAAACTTGTAGTTTATGTTAGAAGTTGTAAGTTTTGAGTGAAGTGAATTGACGTAAACACACAATTTTTTAACCCACGGCGAAAAAGATGTTTGTAGCGTGAATCTGTGTCATATAGCTCCTGAACGGATGAACCGTATATGTGGATCAAGTAAAAGACAAAGTAAAGTAGATAAACTCTTACTGAAAGGGTATTCTCATGACACGATTGTCAAATAATTCGGCAAACGAATTCAAGTTGACCTATTCAAATTGCTTCGTGAGAACGCCGTTTTACGTATCGGGAAACAGGCTATCCAGTTTCGGACATATTATTGTCCAGTATTGCTCGCTCAGTGAAAACAGGGCCTTAGTGTACGTAGGTATATTAGATCGATGGAAATACAACTTAAGCTAGCTTACATCTTCCGACGTAATCAGGGAGCTAGATCAAGTGTCACTGGAAATTCTAAGCCTTCAATGTCCTCGGTAGACATTTCTAGGTGACTAGTAAACAGCGTGTATTTTTTCTAGTTTCTAGAAAGACAGTGATCAGATCGACGGTTGAAAGGCTATTTGTACTAAGCGACCTTTTTTTAATGTTACTAAAAATAAATGAAGGTAATTCCGAAAAAAATATTGAAAAAAATGTCACTTAACGTTGTACTAAGTGACACTTTTTTAATGTTACAGGAAAAATATTAAAAGCATCGATTTTTAAATAAGAAATATATCACTTATTTCAAACTATAGACTTTATATAAACCGACGATATGTCATTTCTAAAAATAAGGGTTGTCACGGAACAGTGGCAGATTTCTTCGGGAAAATCGTTTTTAAATAAGAATAAGAATTATTTCTATCCAAGAATATGGGTTAATATTATGTTATCACTATTATTGAATATATTATGTTCCGTCATATTCTACCACATGACTAGGTGTGCAAAACATTTGGTTATCATTTAATTATAAAAATGAACTATGTTTTTTGTTCTATGTCAATATTTAAGTAATTAATAGTAGGTTTGATGCAATTCAAAATCAGTTTAAGCCATTAAAATAATTATTCAAGTGCCTAGAGAATTTTCTTTTATTTATTCTAGACACACGTTTCATATTTACCTTTTCCGTTGATCACACTTCTTGGTCTTATAGATATAGCAAGTAACTTGTAAATTATAGCTCACCAAAAGAACAGGAGTGGTAAAAAATACCGCTCACCAACTCTTTATAATCCTTTTCAAAGGTTCAAAATCGGACTGTAGTGCTTTAAAATCATAATTTCAATTTTAAGGCCACATTCTTAACGCTGAGAGGGTGTAATGACCGCGAAATGCCCACCCAAAAATTTCAACGCATCATTAAAGTCGTTTATAGTAAAAACAAACCAAGTAGCGGCTTCGCCGGCGTATAATTAATCCACCGAAACGTACTTTAAAAGCTCCAAGTGTTGGTGAAAACTGTATCAAAATTCAACCAATTGTTTTTGAAATTATAATAGCACGCTCATTCTTTATTAAACACAAATAAAACATATAAAAGTAAAATACATGTAACTACATAGGCGAGGTTATCTCAAACTTGAATTTTCTTACAGCAAACCGAGTGAAAAAGTGTATATAAGAATAGGTTCAGAGGACAGAATCAAGTACACAACAAAAGATAAACATACTTTCAAATAATATAAATATACTTTATCTAAAATACGTACATACGTTTGGGTCGAGTAGGTATTGAAGTTTTTCGCGATTACGATGTTGATCCCATAGAGAAAGTAGTTCAGTTTCATGGTCGGATACACACCTTTGAATATGATCACGCATTTCTGGTAGGTAGGTACACGTTGCCATACATACGTGGCCATACATATATTGAACTCGCCAAATATAGCTTAGAAAGCCAGTCGCTTAATTCCTTCCACAACCGTGCCGTTATAATATTGCCGAACACACATATATACATATATATATATACTATCTAATATAGGAGGCAATAATCTATATATTCATACGTAAAGATAAAAGTTTCTACCCCTTTTTAAGTATATTGCGCGCACGGAGGAGTGTGAGATTTGGCATAGTTAAAGTTTAAAGAAAGGTAAAATTACGGTCGAATTTCGACTACTGGGCGACTAGTACTATTTACTATGCCGTAATTACACACATAGCACGAATCGTGGACAACGTATGCGGACATGGCACGGACGGTTGTCTATTGGTTGTCTTCAGGACATTTTGTGCAAATACGTGTCAAACTAGGATTACGCAATCCGCACATGGACGGATCGCACTTAACGACGAGTCAGCCAATGCGACGTCTTTGTCACGTCACCAGATTTGAAGCAACACGCCTATTTTTTACTCATTCCATGTTTTCTATTTTATATCAGTTCCTACTACAAATACACTGCCTGATACAGATAGATACTGGCTTCCAATCATCGGTGGTATAGAAATAATCTTGATAATTGGTAATCTAAATCTATACTAATATTCTAAAGAGAAAAGATTTGTATTTTTGTTTGTAATTATTAAACTCACACACCTGATGACAAAGGGGCCAGCAGCTCAGCATAATGTTGGGTGTCGTAGTACGGTAATACTGATCACCCAACGCTGGTTTTCAGCTGCAACCCAGAAAGCCATACGCTCGAAAAAATAAACAAACATAAATTAAGTAGAAAAATGATATAAAAACAGTAAAATATAGTGCGAATACTAAGGAAGAAATTAAAGTATCTAAGTATATAATATTATTGTAATAAGGACAGTTTGCATGAACTATAATTATTACCTTCTACTAAAGAATGGTGTGATGTGGGTATGTTATGCAATTTTCTTCAGTAGGCAGATATTTTCGATCACGAATGTACCTCGTTAGAATAGTAGGTACCTAGTTTAAAGTTTACTTTCGCGTTATTACTATCGTAAATTGCCTGTAAATTGTGTTGTAATAATAAAAAATACATTATTTATCGATATCAATACTGCACACATATATGTTTACATAAATGTTCGTTTACATACATGAAACTCACACATACACTGTAGTGAGAAGGAATTAGTTATTCGTTCGTCTATTATATTCTTCGGTTTGATATATTATTTGTCTTTGTTGCACATAGCTATGGCATAAAGCTTGTTCGTTTGTGTGGTCGCTTAGTAATCGAAATTCGACCACAATTTATAATATAAATTTTACCTTTCTGCAACTCCATATAATCTTTAACTATGCCAAATCTCACACTCGTGCGTGCAATATGCTTAAAAAGGGGTACAGACCAGTACGATATAATTAAGAAGTAATATCGATGCAGTCGCCCGTTTAAATAATTGTACATCATGCATCATGATGTGTCAACTCATAGTAATCTACTACTAAAACTGTGTCCGAATCTGAAAATTTCGCCATGTCATTTTATATTTCTATAAAAAGAAAGATTATTTATTTGCCGCAAATAACAAGACACACTAGAATGATAGACATTGGTAATAAGAAGAGGACATTTTTCTTAGGATGGCAACAGTGTAAAATTATGTAGAAAAATAAATGTTAAATGCATTTTTTTTTTAAACTTTGCCCCTCACTAGGTTTTCTCCTGTATCGAGGGTGCAGTTTACAAACATACATGTCACATGCACACACAACCAGACCCGAAACAACTATCTGTAGATCATACAAATATTTGTTCCGTGCGGGGATCGAACCCGCGGCACGTAGCACAGAAGGCATCGCTTAGCCACTGCGCCAACCGTGTCGTCAAACGCATGCATGCAACGCGATGTACAATAAGCTAGTCTGAATGCACTAACATGCGCAAGTGATGGATCTTTGCAAGACGATGACACGATGTCCGTTCAATCCGATCTCTGGTGTATTTCTGTACCGGATAACCGGAAGCAACCACAGATAACAAATATAGGTCATCACAAAGATACTGAAACCATCCAAATGTGCAATATAAGGCAACAACTCGTGTGTCAAGATGCAATGCTCTGAACATAGGTGAAAGTTACTATTCAACTACCGAAAATCAGCGATCACGTTTGCATAATTTTTCTTATCTTGCAAGACAGAATAGTTGCGAAGCGATCGTTTAATTTCACATTTGGGTATTTCGAAGACATGACTATAGATGCGTATAACTGATTGTCGCCTAATTGATGCAATAAAACGAAACAAACAGTTTAATCGTAGACATGTAGCCAAACCATTTGTTTGGTAGGTATCTATTTAATAGAAAGGACATTTTATGGTATAAATCTGTTTAGGCGAAAGCAATCCATTAGGCAAAATTGGCACTGAAGAACAGCAATTAGTCGCGTAGCAGATGAAAAGAATCAGCTCACCTGCAATAAGTAGAATCGAAAAAGGCCAATTAATCCTGTATTAAAAATGTAGTGATAGCCTAGAGATTGGACGCTCGCCTTTCATGCAGGAGGGTCTAAAATCGAACCCGGCCCGCACCTCTAACTCTCCGAATTTATGTGCGGATCGCAATTTGATTATCACTTGCATTATTGGCGAGGGAAAACACCGTGAGGAAACCAGCGCATCTGAAAGGGTCTCATAAAGTCCTCGATAGTGTGTTAAGTCCGCCAACCCGCACTAGGCCAGCGTGGTGGACTAAGGTCTAACCGTTCTCATTCTGAGAAGAGGCCCGTACCCTGCAGTGGGAGTGGGACAGGAATGGGCTGGATTAATATTTATTTTTATTCCTGTATTACATATTATTAAATGAAACCTTTACGCACATAGGCTATCTATTAGGTAAGAATGAATTTACCTACAGCAATTTAGTTTTTAATCACAATCGGACGCCTGCGGCTGAGAACCACACTAATATCTGCGTTTCCTTATTTAATGAATTAGGCTAGTTATATCTAACTTTTCTATTCAGTGGAATAAGTCCTCCACACGTTATCGCCACCGATCCTTCTCTAAGGCCCAAGTTCACCGACAGCATAACAGACGATTAGAGCAAAATCAGACGCTTAAACATGAATTTTTATCGGCCGATTTCATTTTAAACATCTGTCATATTGTCGGTAAATTTTTACCGACAATATGACAGATGTTTAAAATCCCAAGTCAAGATCATCAAATGGCGCCCAACGAAATTGCCCCTAGGGAGGTCAAAGTGTCCCAGAGATTAGGCCCTTATTAATGTAACGCAATACAAAGTATCACGCCTGTACTCCCCAAAGGCTTAGACAAACCGCAAAAGTCAAAGTCAAAATTCTTTATTTCAACTGGGCATTTAGAGGCATTATCAAAACGTCGTGATTCTAGGTGCACAGTTCGAACTGGGTTGGTCCTATGGAGAAGATACCGATCACAGTTTGATCTGAATTAACACAATGAGGACTACTGGAAGAAATTTCTTTAGAAATAGGTAGTTCCATTATGCTCATAATTATGTCTGTAACATTTTTATTACCATGTTTCCTTGTGTGTACATAAATAAATAAAATAAAAAATGAGTTAAAAAAACAACATAATAAGTACCACTATAAGTTATACAATTAATACAATACAAGCACATAACACACCCATATTTCGCTGATGCTGTCATTAAGTCCCATGTACTAAAGAAAGAGCCTATTGTCATCACCGGATATTATTCCAGACTCCGGGGTGTTACCGAGATTTTTTTAACAGTAAAATTTAATAACCCTGCCCTCTGTTCATCAGACGTGCTTGTGATCACTTGACTAATATGGCAGCTATTATCACTTAATAATATAAGCATTAATGTGTTCATCGAAAGATGTTTCAGGCTTTGAAATCTTCAAAATGAGCTAAATTTACTTTGGGTGTGTATTAAATTAATTTTAAACACAATCTTACGTATTTGTTATACCATTTGTCAACATTAGTCGTAAAAATCAAGTTAGAATAATTTATCTCGATGATTTATTTTTAGTACCTACCTAGACGATGATAGTTTCATTTATTACAATCTCACTACCTAATAATGGGAAGATGTATATTATAATTATGACATTTTCCTTCTTAGTACCTAATTTGTAGATAAGTATTTGAAATGTTATTTAATTTGGCAGACAACAATCCACTTGATTTTTGGAGTTTTAGGCAATTAGCTAAGAGTACCGGATACCTATTCTAATTCAATATTTAAATACCTAGTTACATATATCATAAAGCTTTATGAAACTTTCAAATCAACTATATAAATTTACAAGCTTAGATAAGAACTAATCCAAAGAATAGTAGTAGGTACCAGCCCTATAGTAAACTTTTTCGCCGCAGATTTTTTAATATCGTGAAGCTCATGCACAAAAGTCTTGAAATTGCTTGACTTTCGATTGGTTAAAATTAAAACGGTAATGATCTCTTCTTTTCGAGTAAATAATAAAAATTAAGGCAAGAGTATCTAAATAATATAATTAAGGGTACCGTGCTTGAACCATCAAATTAATAATTAAATCCTTGATCATGTAGGTAGAGCGCTTTTGCAGAAGTAGGTAGTGGAATCTCACTTCTTAGGAAATCAAACTTTAACGTTAACTAGTGTTCATTAAAAATACCGGAATCAGAGACATAAAACTAAATTTAAGGTTATGAAAGCCTGAACTGCTCAAGTTAGTTAAAGGTATATTTAACTTTTATTGGTTAATTAACACTTACTAGGTGTTCTGACTCCTACCTGCATGACAATAGAAGAGGTGAAGGGTACCTAGGGGAATCCATTGGATAGCTTTTGTTTTGAACATGCTAACCTTTTGATACATTTCCTCTGTTTATAAATTTCATTAGCATGTTTTTTATACTTTGTTTGCTCATGTAATCAATCTTATATTAATCATAGATCAATATAATTTATCTATGAAATCGAGCACATTGTGTGCTGCCTTAATTGTATTCCGTTTTAACTTATAATTAACTTTTTGTATCACCGACGTTTACCTGTGTGCTGCAAACATCTAATGATAGAAATAACAATTTTGAAAATTCATATTTATTGCGCTACTTACTAGAGTTAGGTAGTATTCGAATTGCCATTTAATTGTAATTTATCGTCAAATGTAACGCGAACATTGCACAATATGGTAGTGTGCGCGCGTGGTGCGCGGGCGCTGGCCGGCGGTCGATGTGGGGGCGCGGGGTGCGGGCGGCTTAGTGCGAGGCGTGGCGTCAGGAGGCGGCGCGGCGTGCTCATTCGCCGACTATGGAGGCGGCTCCGCCCCCGCACACCGCCCGCCCCGCACGTCGCCGCTTCGCTTTGAGCCGCGTCGTTCAGTGCCTCGCGGTCCGTCGTCTGTGTCGCATGCGTTGTGTTTTCAACTCGCGCCTTCCGCTGCAGATGCGATCCCGTTGTCGTTGAAGTGATGCCGGCCGAGGAGGACCCCGCGGCGATGGAGTGCCGGGAGCCGGTCGACTCCCCGCAGCAGTTCTGCCTGCGGTGGAACAACTACCAGAGCAACTTGACCAGCAGCTTTGACCAACTTTTGCAAACCCAATCTTTCGTGGATGTGACCCTATCTTGCGATGGACAAAGTTTGAAGGCGCACAAAGTGGTACTGTCGGCGTGCAGC
Organism: Allophyes oxyacanthae; assembly: GCA_932294325.1. Classification (NCBI taxonomy): domain Eukaryota; kingdom Metazoa; phylum Arthropoda; class Insecta; order Lepidoptera; family Noctuidae; genus Allophyes; species Allophyes oxyacanthae. The sequence continues at coordinate 2,235,685 of OW028609.1, forward strand.
CCGTACTTTCAGTCATTGTTCATGGACAATCCCTGCCAACATCCCATCATAATAATGCGTGACACTAAATATTGTGACCTGAAAGCTGCGGTGGATTTTATGTACCGGGGCGAGATAAACGTGTCCCAGGAGCAGATCCCGGCACTGCTGAAAGTGGCGGAGTCCCTGAAGATCCGGGGGCTGACAGATGTGAGCGGCGACCACGCTGTGGTGCAGCCAGGAGGGCGCAGCGCTAAGAGGCGAGACCGCAGCCGGGAGGCGGACTCTCCGCCGAAGTCGCGCCGCCGTATGTCAGAGGACCGCGCCAGCGTGGGATCAAGCCGAGCTCACCAACCGACGCCGAGCCCCACGCCAGCCACCGAGCTGCTGCCGCCGGCAGAGCCTGTCACCGCAACGCCGGTGATGCCGCCGCTGCACCCTGACGACGTCGACATCCGGCCCGGCATCGCCGAGATGATCCGCGAGGAAGAGAGGGTGAGTCCACACTTGAACACAGTTGACCGCGCTTCGCTTCGCTCGTAAAAGTTTTCCCGCCGTCCGGGTGGGTCGGCCCACGCCACACTCCCCGCGTACCCTCGCACCCCCGCCTCGCGAAACTTTCCATACAGTATATCGCATTACGTAATTAATTTATTTTTGACTTGACTACTTTGTTAATGCTAATGTGAAAGTTATAATAGTGTTCCTTACTTCGTTCGATCAATATAGGCCTCCGTTATGTGCAATTTGTAACTAATGCAGCTGCAATACTAGGTATTAACAAGTGTTTATATTGTTTATTAAAAAATAATTTAGACTGCCAGGTATTTGTAGCACAAAATAAAATCTTGCTTGTTTAAACTTTCACTAGGAGCATAATAATAGATATTATTCAAGGATAGGAGTAATAAATTAGAAATTAATTCCTTGCAACGTTATATAGTTGAAAATTTAAATTCTTGCTATAAAAAAGTAGCAATAATATTTTAATCGACATTTCTAAGTTTTTACCAGACAAAATATTACACGATACTTAAGTTATTTGTAAGCAGCTGAAAATCTGAACAACCAAAACTTCCTTGTGGAAAATTGTAACTAAGTAGATTATTATTGCAAATATTGGTAGTAAAAGCCTAATTGAACGAGATAATATGTAGATAGGTTGTTCTTACGTGAAATATTTCTTGTAGATAGACGGCTATAACTCAAGGCTACTTCGACAAATAAGTATAAGTCATGTAGTTTGATGATGAAGCAAATTAAAAAAAAACATATCAAGAAAATCTTAGAGTAGTTACTTTTATATTTTCTTATGACAACCAAAGAAAATCTTAAGTAGAAATTTAAAAAAGTACCTATATACTAGATTAAAAATAAATCCAAAACATCACATTAAGTACGAGGTTTCGCGTCATCGCGCGTCTTAAAAAGTAATAGTATTTTGTGTCTGCACATTGTTTTTATTTTAAATACCTAGACGCGCGGGAAAACTTTTCCTTTTTTAAATTACATATTTGTCAGTCTAGTCATAGAAGACAATGCTACAAAAAGGAAGTATTTGTTTGGTCTTCTAGGGGTCGGCAGAAGTCATCCTAAACACTTATTATAATCCTATTTCTATTAATTATTAATTTTTACTTTTCAATGACATATTACATACTTACCTATTATTATTTATTCAATCATTTCCTTTTGAATTTTCTTTTATAATAAAATTATTACATCCATACTCTTTGTTGCCTCGCAGAGGCGCTGCGGCTAAGGTTATGGAAGGAAGCATAAAAACCTACGTGTATTTAATGAAACTACAATAAATGAACATCATACAAAAAACATTTAGTTATCTAAATACCTAGGTACCTACCTAAAGTAAGAATAATGGAAAATATAAAATAGGCAAATTATTGAAAAGAGTGAATACCTAAGTAGGTAGTTCACCTTAAACTACTAAAAGATTAACAGGAACTATCTTTAGGAAGTAACTATTCAGATAACTGTCCTATAGGTAACAAAATTTAGAGCTACGGAAATTAAATACACATAGGAGCAAGTCGACTTGTGATACTAAAAGGATATATTTCCGCCATTCAGTCAGAATATTAGATATCTCTTAGATAAATCAAGTCCCAATCGACAAAGGAGCAGATAGGTACCGTCTTAAACGGATTAGAAATATAAATGACATTTACCTAAATCTGAGGATTAAGCAACAATTAACAATCTAACCCTCGAATACTCAAACACATCTCAAGTTTAAGTTGCTATTAACTTCCGTGTTGTCACTGTCATTTTAAGGTGGACAGTAGCGACAAAATGACTTTTAAGAGCGTCTTAAAACTGAGTTGTGTCTGTGTTTGCCGGTAATCCAACCAACATCGTACGAAATATTGATTTTCAAAACTAACTCCAAACATTTGAAAATTAGCCATCATTTTATAACAACGCTCAAGAAATACTAAGAAACGTTCGCAAAACCACAAACGAGTTGTAGAAACATAATTTTTTGTTGAAAATATAAATACTAACCGTCCATTGTTAGTGCAAAGTTGTATAATTTAGCGTTTCGCGACCAAAACTAGGTCTTTCTTGTAACAAAAGGATATTGTTTCAGTACAATTAGCAATGCAATCAACATAGATAAGTAAATGTTTGCGTTATTCCAGTGCCTACTTAGGTTAAAAAATGTTACGATTATTTAGCGGTGTTTGTTAGCTTATTGTCGCTGGAAAACAGGGAGTCGAGTTGTGTACGCCGAATATTCGCGGAGGCCGAAGCCGGATAGTTGTTTAGCCGAATACAGAGGGTCGCGCGTTTGGGGACTCATTGTTTTTGCATCATAGCGATTTTTAAAAGTATTTTTTAGACTTTGTTGGAATACTCATTCGGCAATCACGGTGTGGTAGTATCGCTAGCGTGACGTAGGTACACTGATGTATTACGTCACTATTTTGTAAAAGATTTCCGTTAAAGTAGAACCACCGATTTTGTTAGTGTTTAGATACTTTATCTACTAGTCAATAAAATGTTCGTTTTCCTCTATTTTTCGTCCTTTTTAATAAACAGAATCACATTCGTTAATTTGTGCGGTTTAAAGGCTTATGTCTCACCCCTTTCGTTGTGGGTACATTCTTCCCTCCTCAAGTGGTAAAAGTAGAGGTGTTGATAATTTGAACTTAACTTTGAACAAATAGCTATAGGATGGGTTACAAGTGATGGGTTGTTGAATCAATTGCCTTCGGGCGCAGTCTATGATCACCTGCCTGTCTTTAGTTGATAGATACTTATAAATTGTACAGACTATGAGAGTAGTAGTTATTTGTACATTTTAGACGTAGAAATATTAGGTACCTAGGTACTTAAATCTAAAAAATATATTATAATGACTAGTAGTTTGGTAGAATATTAGTACTTGTAACTTAATAAAATATTCCAGTAGGAGTATTCGGCCTCTATTCAATTTATAAAAGTATTTTTTCTTAGGCCGAACGTCAACCAATTGAGGTAGTTATCACATGCCTAGAATTGAAATATAAAAACTTCAGTGGACAGAATTAAGATTGAAGTGTTTTTATTGAAATCTGGAATAACGAGTCAATAAATTATTCTGATAGTAAATTAGACAGTCAAGAAATTATTATATTATTCTATAGAGATTCAAGAAATTATTATATTATTCTAATAGGAATTACAATATTTTTTATAAAATTCTTCAAAATATTTCAAGTAGTAGTGTAATCTAATTTAAAACCAATCAAAGCAAAATTACCTTCTTAATTTTAACTACTCAGCCTCTTAAGTATACCTATAAAACAATAGCGCAAAAAAAACCTACACTACCCAACAATAAAACAAAATAAATAAATAAAACAAAATACTATTCTTTCCGATGCGGTTCATTGACAGGGAGAAAAAGATATCTATGGTACTATCAACATATTCAACATGCAACTATACAATACACACATAAACTTGTAAATTTGTTTTATGAAAAGAGTATCCATGGAGTTTCTTACCGGTATCTTCTCCAGGACCAACCCACTTGGAACAGTGCACGATGTTTTGCAAGTGCCTGCAAAGGTCCAGTTGAAATAAAAAACTTTGACTTTCGAGTCTTGAAACTTATTTTAGGAAGTGGAAGGTTTATAAGTTGTTATTCAAAAGATTGAAACCTAGCTTATTAATTACACAGCCTAATTATTTAAAACATAAAATAAAAATACAAAGCTGAGCACGTAGGCGTCAAAGTAGGTACTCCTCCTCATTGCTGTCAATTGGTAGCGTGCCCAGAAGACTGACAGCATTGCCACGTTGAATGGCAATGTTTATTCTTTGACCAAAGAATAGGCCAGCCCTCGTTTCACGCGTAGCGTCGACCAACCGTTTTGCAATATCTCTGAAAAGGAGACGTGCATTCGGACCTCGTTTCGACGCCAAACGGCTCAAATATATAACTCCTGATAAGGTTATTATATTTAAATATTGAAACTAGGTATTAAGTTGCAATTTGAGATCTACGCGGAAAAAAACTACTTTGCACGCTTCATCCTAACCAAGTTATTCGGTTATAAATAGCAATAATTTGTTTATTTCCAGCCATTACATTATTTTAGTGTAGATTACCTTCGCAATCTCCAACCGAAGCAACCTACCTACCTACTTGGTCGTATTTCTAGCCGTAACGTTTTTTCTGTAAAATCCTTATGATAAAAGAAACTTTCAAACTTTACTTGTCCGTGGGTAAAATGGGACTATACTTAAATTTCATACAACTACCATGTAACTGCCATGGCAATCTTATTCAGAGGCAAATCATTATTATCCTAGTCTTATTTTTATTCACATTAAATTACAATATTCTCGCAGCTCTTACCACAACATTGTACTGATCAAGATTGTAATCTATTATTTTAAAAGAGTTTCCATGGATTTTCTTTCCGGTTGATCTCTATAGGATCTACTATTTGGAACGGTGCACCTAGAGTCCTTCATTTCATAAGTGCCTGTATCTGGTTTACATGAAATAAAGATCTATTATATTCTATTCTATTCCATACGGTAGGTATATTTTCATAAAGCTGTTTTTGTATTGTACTGTCTTAATTTTGGCTTAATATTTTTGTAAATGTCGTCCTCATAAGCAATATTTATTAAAAAAAATCAGTTCTATCATTTCTTTAAAAATATTGAGTGACGAAACGCAGATGTTAAGTATTGTTATCATAGATTAGAAATGATTCCGTATTTTAACTCCCGACTCAAAAAGAGGTGTGTTATAAGTTTGACGCCTGTCTGTCTATGTCTGTCTGTGGCATCGTAGATCCCAAAGGAATGGAAGGATTTCAACGTGGTTTGAAAAAAAAATAAAGTTCCTTTAATTGGGATGGTTCTTAGCTATGTTTCATGCAAATCTGTTCAGCCGATCACATGTAACAGCTCTTTTTCTAGTGATGGTTAGGTTATTACTTTTCAATTTCATGTTCTGTAAAATTTCCAATATGTAGGTAAGTACTAACTTATGGAAAGTTTTTACAAAAAAATCACAAGTCGTTTCTAGAGCTGCAAATTAGAAATATCTTTGAAATTAGAACTTAATTAAATTAATAATTTTTAATTAAAGATTTTTAATTAAAAAACATCAAATCTAATTATCGATTATTCTTTTTCGATTAGTGATCCCAATCACAAGTATCGTGTCCCGGCATTAGTCTGTTGATTTTTAATTCTAGAACAAACTAGTTAACATTAATTCCGCATATGAAATCACCAGCACGAGCATGCAGATTTCAATTAACGTTCGTAATTAAAAATGTAAGTAGAGAATAAAAAAAATATAGTATTAAGTAGTAGATTAATTTATGCCAGACGATAAGCCTATTTATTATAGTTGGTGTACGATTAATTCTGTTAATATCGAATGCCCGACGAAACTTTGATAAGCTGACCGATTTTATTACTTTATTCACGACGAAAACATAATTTTCCGTTTTTTCCGGTCTCACTTGTAACGCGTTACCCCTTAAATCGTTTTTCGTTGGCGTATCGACACATAACTTATAAGTCAGAAGTAGACTACGCCGAGAAATTACACTGTACACTCATTATAACTTGAAATATTAATATCCTGAAGCCCAATTCTCGTAATTAATTTACACTATGACTGAAAGTTGACCAAACTGAGATTGAGGAAGGTTTGTATGTATAATACTTTCATATTAAATGTAAGGATAGTAGAGAAACAGCATCCGTGCGAAGCCGGGGACGGTTCGCTAGTAAGAAATAATAATCCGAATTACTAATTTAACATAATCCAGATATTAACCCTGCCAAGTCTGTATATCCTTGAATGTGCTAAATTCGTTAAAATGCATCCAGAGCTATTTACAAAAGCTTATGAAACGTTTCCGAGAAGTAATAGGAATAGGAACCGAATTGTCTTGCCCATACTTCCTAGGACAGCTTTGTATAGTAAGAGTAGCCATACTATGTGTGGTCGTATATATAATGCTATACCTGACAATATTAAAGCCTTACCAGCTAATAAATTTATAAGGTGTCTTAAAGTATGGTTGGGAGAAAAAAACTTCTACACGGTAGCCGATGTCTTCAATAAGAAGTTTCAGTAATTTAATAATGTTTTTTAATATAATAATAAATCTGTAACCTTAATTCTATAATAAACTGTACATAAATGTTTGCATGTCACAATAATTTTGACTAAATGTTATGGATCTATAAAAAATTATGTTAAGACCGAAATTGTACCAACATTTATAGCAAATAAATTGATTTGATTTGATTTGATTTGATAAATAAAGAACTGAAGGTGTATTACGGAAGCTACGCCTTAGAGACAGCATCCATTTTATAATATTGGACATAAATTAGAAGCCATACGTAACATAATAACAACCAAAAAATTTAATTTAATCTTAAAGATTTCATCTCCTATAACTTTTGAGTAGAACAATCCAAAGAAGCAATCCGTAGCTGATTGTTATTGACCTCAAGTTCGACGACTTATTGCGATATTAATAAACCCATGACAGTGTTATTTCTCAGAAATCTGCCAAATATTACAATGTGCTAAGAAAATGATTCGGCAATTATGACGTTACAATGTACTGGTTAAACAGATAGCTTCATGATCTATAAAGATCAATAATTGTAAGCGTTGTAGAATATACCTACATATCTACGTTGATAGCACCCATACCGCATAACTAAACTTGTTAAATACCCCGAATGCAACAAAAAAATAAAAAAATTGTTTTCGCGTCTTTTAATTGCCATTCGCAATCAGCCTATAGACGCGAAATCTCAATTTTGATTTTTGTAGTAATAGTTTAAATAGTAATGTTAGTTTCTCGGTACGGAACTATCACATCTTTATTTCATATAAACCAGATTCAGAAATTTATGTAATGTTGAGACTAGGTACGCGATGACAAAAAGTAGATCCTTTGCAGAAGAAACGGCAAGCAACGCCATGGAATCTGTTTAAAATAAATGTAGGTTTTAAAATAGTAGGTACTTGTGATACCTTTTAATTATTTTTAACAACTCTAGCTTCCACCAAAATTTCTTCACCGGGCTGACAATCTGTCTATGATCTATACAACATATTTGCTGTCGCAGTAATTATTTTCTCGTACCTCTCAATTTTAATTTTATTTACTTAAGTATTTTCAAAACCTAGCCTAGCGGTTGAACTCTGCCTTCCATTGCAGGAGGATTCGAATTCAAAACCGGCCCGCACCTCAAATTTTCGAATTCATGAGCGGATTAGAATTTGATTATCACTTGCGATAACGGTGAAGGAAAACATCGTGAGGAAACCTGCACACCTGAGAGGGCATCATAAAGTTCTCGATGGTGTGTGTAGTCCGTCAACCCGCACTAGGCCAGCGTGGTGGACTAAAGCTTAACCCTTCTCACTCTGAGAAGAGGTCCGTGCCCAGCAGTGGGACAGTAATGAGCTGGATTTGCTTTGTTTGTTGTCTGTTAATATGACGTTGGGTGCGCCTTATAAAAAAATAAAGATATAAATAAAACTGATACCATGGATCCTACATGGTTATGGGCCACTCAGGAATAATGGTGTAATAGTGTAGGTAATAGGTAAAATAGTAATAATAATTATTATTTTCAAAATAGTGTGCATCTTATTTTGAGTTCCGGGTGTCACAAGAAATATTTCGAAGGGCAAAATGCGCTGGGCCATCGGTCCAGATACTAGCCAAGACGACAAACTTGTAAAATATTCCAAACAGTTCCGATATTCTAAACTGTTCCGGCAACTTTTGTTGACACGGAGCGGGACATTCGGATGATATCCACCGGAACTTATGGCATTTAGTTCTTCGGTTTATTCAACTTTACGAAAGTTTGTACCTAGGATTATTTTTAGTAAACACTGAATTTGAGAACAAACTCGGGATCCTGTAGTAGATCCAACGTCTTTTGTTTTAAAATATACTGCTTATTTAAATAATGATTAGAATTTTTATTAATAAAGTTCATATCATTATAATGAAATGTAAAAGATTTTGGTACAATGGCAAGTGGCAACATTATAGAGTTAAGTTAAATTTTTGTGTGTTAGCAACACTGTGCAGCCATTAAAGATTGTTGTTTCTCAGAGGTGATTTTTATATCAATAAATATATTACGAATCTCGCATCAAATAAATAAGTAAATTATTATTTAGTCAGTGAGACTGATAAAATGAAATATATAACTCATATTCTATTGATTTCAAATGAAAAAAACTCATCAATATCATAATGCAATGAGCAGAAAATTAACCCTTATACGAACCAGTTCATAGTGACGTATCTCATCTCACCTATATAGGTTTCGTATTAGCTGTGGGAGGGTTAAGTACATTACCCGTGCCAGTAACTAAATCGTACTAAGGACTATCTAGAGGCTAGACAATCAAGTAGACGCTCATACTGTGCCTACGTATCATAGAGATTAGGAACGGAACACTCAAATTGTACCAAAGTGTTTTGTTACCTTAGAAGCCTCCTTGTTGTAGGAATACTTGTACCGTATCTGTTGAGATTGGAGATTTACGTGTATTCTAAAAGTACTTGTAGAAATCGAAGCGTTAAAATGGTAATGAGTGCGCGATGCGAAAAGAGATTAAGTTTTTTTTTTTTAATTGCCTGGACTGTATACATGGTAATTTGTTATGTAGTGCGCATAATTTGTAGAGTGATTCAGTCTGTTCCTAAATGCAACCGCAGTATTGGGAATGGGATACACTTTAAAACAAAACGAAAATTTTACTTAGTATGGGGGGACATAATTTACTAGCGCAAGCCATACAAAATCAATTTTTTATTTTGTTGTTTTGGAGTGAATTATATTACTGCGGTTGCGTTTGGAAACGGACACTGAATCACTCCACAAATTGTGCTCACTACATAATAAAAAAACATCCTGTATACAAGGTCCTACCTTTTTTAATCCAGATCCCTTGAAGGGGTTATTGTATCATTATTATGAACGACTTTTACTTTAAGATCAAAACTAAAATCGCGAGGAAATATCAATTGTTCCATATGAATAATTCAATATTACTTGACTAAATGTATGGAACACCAGGGGGGCTAAAAAGGCCGCTTTAGATGAATCACAATATGATTCATATTACGAATGTCAAAATATCTACTTAATTGACGACTCTTAATGTCATCCGCATAAGGTTCATATTCAGTAATCATCTGTTTGACAGTTACTATGCAGATCACTAGATGAATTGCTCAATGTGGCCTTTTTAGGCCCCCAGATTTAATTTCGGGATTTCAGGGTTGGCCCCATAGTAAAAGTTGCTCATAATTATAAGTACATTATCCCCTTAAAGGGATCGGGATTAGATAGATAGGAGCTTGTATAAAATATTAGTACCTACCTACCTACCTACCAAATTCGCGTTAAAGGCATACGCCCACTCTTGGCCAGTAGGTAGGCAGGTTCGTTCCACCAATGTGAAAAATACAAAAAAATATCTTATTTAGTAACTAAAATATTGTTATTATTTATTTGTTTGTAACACTCGGGAATTAAAAACTTATATTAAAAAGACATTCAATCAATTATGCATGTGATGCAATCTTCATTTCCGCACGTTATGTCAATCTTATAAAAGTAGTGATGACAAATGTCACAAAAAATCGAAATCAAATAAATCGAGAACTATCAGAATATCTAATGCTTATGATTTGCTGTATTTATGGACGCCACTTGGCCAAAACCTCCTTAACGAATGGGCATATCCCTTTAGAGAAACGAATCTGTAGGCGCGTCATACAACCAATTGCCGCATCTACTATATAATAGTTCAGTTAATCTGTTTGTGTAGTAACCTGTGCCCGCGACTTCGACCGCTTGGAATTTAACGAAATGTTTTTATTGTCGCGCGGCGCCCTAATTATTTTTTCCTTTTCTAAAATAGAAGTAGCTTAAGTTAGTCTTTATAACATCAACTGTCTACCAGTGAAAGTCCCGTCGAAATCGGTCCAGCCGTTTCGGAGATTAGCCTGAACAAACAGAAAGATAAAAAAATAAAAAAACTGTTTTTTTTTGTTATTATTACTGTATATATTTTCATAATTATGCATCTAGTAAAAAGCTGTTATTTTGATATTACAAACAGACACTTCAATTTTATTTATTTGTATCAGATGGATATGTATACCATTTTACCACAGATATGTACTAAAATTGTAAATGATGTTGTACGTACGTCTCCCGTTTTGAATTATTCATTAATTATTGCCAACCTGCGAAGGTAAATAAATTGAAGTAAGTAATTTATATACTAATTTATATTTGTGGGAATTATATTTTACTGAATACGCTTAGTTCATTTGTTTAGACAACAGGATCGCTCAAGAACATTACATGTTCTTGGGATCGCTACTAAATTGTTGACATTTTGAAATATTAATTAATTCGTTTCAATAGACATTCAATTAGATTCTAGACTCGTTATATACATAATTATCATGGTATTACTTGAAATACAAATTGCTTTTAGCTTTGAAATATAATTTAACGTGGAATTTAGTAAACTACTTACTTAATTTAGTTTCGTAAAACGACATACATAATTTTATTTGCAGAGGTAGAGTGATTCAGTCTCTGTTCCTAACGCGCGGCTGATTTTCAACTGAACCCCTTTTGTGACTTATAGGTCTGCGGTCCAGCGTCGGTATAAGTGAAATCATAACAAAAACTGAAGGTCTACCACGTAACTAAAACGGTAATGAACATCGACTCTGGTAATCAATTTCAATACGATCGTGAGAGTCTAAACTTTGAGCTACCTTGTAAAACAATTACACATCCATCATAAAAACGGCATGGTTGGTGACTGCTAAACGATTGGCTTTCTGTGCTACGTGTCGTGGGTTCGATTCTCAAACGGAACAAATATTTGTATGGCCTACAGATACCTAGTTGTTCTGGTTCTGGGTATGATAAACTAAAACAATTAGTTCATGCTACACCCCAAGCTATACTCGTTATTTTTTACATGCTGTACTGTTCATCCAAAGATTGTCGGTAGGAAATCGTCGTTTGCGATAAGAACGCCCATTGTACAATATTAAAATGATTAATTGTAATTATTATGTTGATTCCTCCTTTTCTATTCTATTCTATGTTTGCATGTGACAGGTATGTTTGTAAACGGTATCCACGATACAGGAGAAATCCTAGTGTGTGGCAATGTTTAGATGGGAGACCCAACTTCATGATCAGTAAATTTTTTACAAGGTAGTTCGAAGTTTAGCCTCACGATCGTATTGAAGTTTATTACCAGAGTCGATGTTCATTACCATTTTAGATACGCGGTAGACCACCTGATACCACGAATTCATTACACGATTCTGCAACCCTCAGTGTTAGATCATAGCGTCAGTCTATCCGAAAAATTTACGATATTGATCGCAGTTTTTATAACTGACTAAAATAATTGTGAACATAATCTTTAAAAAAAAATAAAGGACTGCGCTCTATTCTTTTCCTGAGTGGTCCAGAACCATGTAGAATCCATGGTATGAGTTTTTTTTTATAAGGCACACCCAACGACATACTGACACAAGTTAAAAATTATTTTGCTCCTCAACGCTGTGCAAAAACGTCACTTAAAGGTGTTAAAGGTGTTCGTTACGATGCCACTTACATCCTGTATAAATAACCCGAAATTCAAAATGGCGTCCCCCAATAAATGTTCAACAATTTCACGGTAAATACTATGTTGCAGAAACAATAGTTTTACGTTCCTTGCTCATAAAGATAAAATGGTAATTACATTCTTAATGATCGTGATTCAGTGCTTTTGACCATTATTTTAGCCATATGACTAAGCTATGAGCAGTTTTATGGTTGTGACTGTTCGACCTACTTGTAATTTCTATTGGTTTACGTAGGTAATACTATGTGTCACCGACTTAACGCGTGAACTGAAAATTTCAGATAAAAACATTTTTATCATTCATTTTTCTTGACATATTTGACATTCGAACTGAAATCGGACGTTGTTACACGAAAAGGATCCAACCCACATTGAGATAGTTTTGAGATATTTAATTTTAAAAGGGGAATGATTAAATGCCTGAAACGCACAGAAACTACAAATAGTCTTAAATTCAATTTATAATAAAATATGATTAAATAAATTATTCTGAAGTCTGTTTAACTAGGGTAAAAGTATAACGATTATTTTAGTAATTAATTCTATTGTCGTCTATTGAGGTGATTAATGGTTTTAGACACCGAACTACTACTACATGGAATTGGGTCCGCGCTCAAAAGTGACCGAGCCAAAAGAGTTCTAATCGCGTGCCAGTCTTCTTCCCGCCGAATTATAGTATCTACTTAGTAGGTCTTGAATGATTGATTTATGAAATCATCAAATATGACTTCCGCCGATAGAATTATTCGACGGAAGGAAGAATAACCTATCTTTACCAATAATGTGTCAAGCTTATCCCTAGTTTTTAGATATATATAGATTGAATTTTAATGGGTTGCCTTTGATTTTGGAGTACAATTTGGTTTTAATTCATTTTTGTTCATCTCAGGCATGTTTGTTTGTTGTATGGCCGATGGTTCCCCTTGACATCGTATTTCTTAGTTGAAAAAAAGATAAATAATTTATTCCACATAGGACAACACAACAGTCACAATAAAATAACAACTCTAAAGTAAAATTTTGCGTTGGTAAATATACCTAAATATGCTGTAGAGCATGCCCATCTAGAAAAGGTTATCAACTCAGCATGTGCTAGGCGTGGGCCACCCAGCGCTGATTTTCAGTTGGTTGATGCAGTGTTGTGAGTTTGATGGTTTCTTTGGAATTGAAGGGCAAACTTTTAATATTTATAATTTTAAAATGTGTAGTTTTAAGTCTGGTTTTATATTTTTTATGACATTTTAAAATTAAATATCTCAAAACTAGCTGAACTTTGGTTGTATCATTTTCGTTTAATTACATCCACAAAAAACAGTTATTTTTTAGAATGTCAAACTTTATTTATTTATTACTTATGTACACACACATGACAAAAAAAAAAAGTAAAGATATCAAGTACAAAGGTACTGCTTATTTCTAAAGAAATTTCTGCCAGCAGACCTGCGACAGAAACTTATTTTCTTTTTCAATTTAGCAATGCATATTTCGAAGAAGGATTTGATGCAATGAAACCCAAAAATAATATTAACATAAATATGATTTTTAAAACAATAATGAATTCGAAATTATTCTTCTCAAAACCTTTTCAATCATACATAATTTATTAAATTTCGTTCTGAGCACAAAACAACATGCTTTACGTATTAACATCGTATTTTATAAACATTGCAAACTTTAGAAATAAAAATACATAGGTACTTACTATCGAGTGAAATATCTCTGCCTGTACCGCAAGGAGACTGTCTTGAATATAACGAAGTTAAACACAAACACAGGCCCTACTCACGTCACTTTAGCAGAAACTTTAGAAATAAAAATACATAGGTACTTACTATCGAGTGAAATATCTCTGCCTGTACCGCAAGGAGACTGTCTTGAATATAACGAAGTTAAACACAAACACAGGCCCTACTCACGTCACTTTAACAGATTCTAGTGCATCTAGATGTGTAGATAGGTAATCTATACGCAGGTAGATATAGCTAGGACTTCGAGACTAATCTGTTTTGCTCTTATCGTAGGTCACTGGCCTCTAATAAACGGATTTAGTATTTTTATGCTATACTACTTAATCGTTAAAATGGCTGTGTGTTGCCAGCAAAGAATAGGCCAACTGTTATCTTAGCATGGTCGTAAAAGGCAAGTAAGGAGACGAGTATGGTACAGCATCCTTCTGTGCATTAATAGCAACACGACAGTGACCAATCAGAGGGCTAATTCACGTAATTTTAAGAAGCGCCGTTCGTATTGCAGTGACACTCAAACATGACGCGAGCGTATCTCACTGAAGCTCAGAGGATACCAAATGGCAGAATAGTAGACATCGGCTCAATTGCCATAACGAAAGAAGAAGAAGAAGATTACTAAATGTGTTGTTTTGATCAATATTTTATTGCAACTGAGCGGCAACTGCACTTCTTTAGTTACGTGAATTACCCTACTGGTCTGCAAAGTTTGATGATAGTGGCAATTTTCCCTAGACGGGTCATTACACTTTGCACTACACTTCTAAACACGGGCTTTAGGGCCTATATTCAGCATTGAATGTTGACGGGTTAATAAGTGCTATAAATAAATATGTGAAACAATATAGAACATTATTACACGTGCTATAATAAGCAATAGACACACTGAGCTCTTTTCAACAACAGAAAATTTATTCTGTTTTTTTTCATTTAATCCTAAACTTTCTGATCGCATAAACAATTAGTAAAATGGTGTCGGGTATCAGCGAGTAAAGGGTTCGAATGGGTGCAGGGGTATAAAGGTCACGGGGTCGACGACCCCAGGGGACATTTTTGCCGAATGACTGCTTGCTCACTTGCCTATATAATTTACAGGTATAGCATTATAATGCATCCATGCTTCGCTTTATCTAGAGGGAAAGTATCATGATAATTATAATAATTACTATTGTTGCAAGATTATTATAAGCAGGTATTTAAATTAGGTACGTATAAACTAAAGTATAATTGTTTCTTCAATCTAACTAAAGTTATTAATAACTGCGATAATTATAAATAATTAAAATAATTATGTTCTATTGTATGAACAATATAATTGAATACATTTTTTATGTTTTTTTTTAAACTCATACATCTCATAGTATATACAGTATGTTCTCCTGTCCCGTGGCTACAGTTTATAAACATACATCTCACATGTAGGTACCTAATTATGATTAAGTTTTAAAATGGCAATAATAGTGAACTAATGAACACTTGGCATTAAAAAGTGTTTTTCGTGACCGTTGTAATCTGCTAAAGTGCCAAAATAATAAGCCCACTTTTTGCTTAGTCGGTTAAATATTACAAAGATAAGATTAAATAATTACAACGTGTATTATCTGTTGTTTAAACTAAGATATAATCTTTAGATGTTGGCTGTGGACTTAAATAAGCCGTTATGTGTAAATATCGTCGCTAGTGCTGCAATAGTTGTTCAACATTTAAAACATTCAAATATCTTCCTACAGGGCTTCCATATTGGCTCGCATAATTATAAGTCATATTTTGTAGTCACTTATCTGTACTTTTCATACTCGTCATTTCGCATAACGTCTATCCGCATAACCTGATTAGGCATAATGACAGTGTCGGCCAAAACCACACCTTAACCAACAGTGTTGCGCTTCGATAAAACCATTCCGCTCACAAACAATTATGGCAATAATAATTATGCGAAAAATCTTTATGCCAATCAAAATTATACGAATCAAGGGGATACCTCCTACAAGTATAAGGTGTAGTTGATTAGACATAATTAAATTCACATATCATCGACAGAGCTAATATTTCAAATCTCTAAATATCGGCTCATCGACCTTCATCACCTTTAAAAAGATTTCTGAGTTGCAGCCAATGTATGCAATTTTACTGATATTTTACCTCTTCTGTAAAATAATTTCGAACACATTTTTTTTAGTTGTTTTTTTTTTGAAGAGGGATTTATCTATAAATTTTGTAGACCATAGAAATTGAAAAAGTACATAGAAATTGAAATTAACAGTACCTTTGTACTTAATTGTTTCATAAACTCCGTAAATATAAACATATTTGTACATAAATTTATTACAAAATAAATAAAAATATATGACTGAACGTAGTTCGTTTAAAAAAAGAATTCGAACAGGCTTTCATTGCTTGGTGTTTTATCTGCTAAGAAGTGGCCCAACAAAACTCCAAACGTCAAATTATTAATATTTTTTTAAATGTCATGAACCCATGACAATTTCGTCTCTCGTCATCGGTGGTGACGCCTGTTATATCGGAAGACTTAGACAGATCTGTGAGGTCCAGCATTAAACGTATCTCCTATAATATTTCAGCTGACATTATTAATATACATCAAATAAATATGTACCACATTACATTTACAAAAATTACGACACAAAAAATCCTACAAATTCTTTTAAAATTAAAAGACAACGGTCTTCTGAGTTGGAACAAATATTTTTTTCTGACAAACTTTGTATGTTGGTACTCCATTGTAAAGTTGTTGGCACACCAGCGGTCACAAGAATCGACATGTCAACAAAAACTTTACCTTAATTCATAGGAACTGACACTTTTTATGTTATCCGTGTTATTTTTAATTAAAGAGATAATATCCGATGTGTGTATAGGCTTAATGAAAAGTGTTGAGGTACCGCCCAAGTTTGTTCTAGACAAATTGTGTAAGGCATGTTGTATGTACTGCGATAACGTAAAAAGATATCATTTGCATTGTGTAATGGACTTATGATAATATTCCGAAATTTTCCTCGTCTTGTGCCCTGTGTATCAACAAAATACCTTAACAATAGATTTTTGTGATTAAAGATATCGAATCCAAGACCCCAACGATGTTTTTCTTTAGACAGACATGAATAATATTCTTGCAAATGTAAACATTTTATATATTTTATTACGCAGATCTGATAGAATCAGTTCGAATAAATAAGTGATTTATTTATCCGAACACTTATCGGATTTTACAAGTCCATAATACCTAATTGATATTTGTAGCGCAAATAATATTTATTTATCTACGTCACGTAACCGATAAATATTTTAATTTCAAATGCTGTCCATGGCAGTTATTTCTTCCTGTTTTGGTACCAATGCGTTAACTTTGACATAAGGTCAATTTTTAACAGCAGGTATTGAGACGTATCGCCTTGTCAGCGTGCATTAGCGAGTTAGGTTTCCTCATTAGTGATACAGAATCGCAATTGTTTTAGATCAAGACAATAAACTTGTTATCGTAGTATAAACATCGGGTCTTCATCAGATTAAAGGGTACAATTTAACTAGCACTCGCGAGAGCGTGAGATGGCTAATTAAGCTTTTAAAACACAACTAATGTTTTCCATTCGAGATTTCAGTTTGACTTATGTTTCCGATTACAATTACGTAGGTACATTCTTTTAGAATTCAAACAGTGATCGATAAATATTTTCTTTGTTAATTGTTGTTTCGGTAATTCAATGTTTATTCCACGACTTATGTAAAGCCACGGCTGTTTATCTAGAGCCACAGCTACCGATATATTTTTAAGGCAGCGTTTATGAACTAAACAAATAATGTCGATTGATATGAACTCGGTTCAGGTCGAGTTCGGAATCCCTTAACCTCAGCCGCAAACCTCAACATCGACATGCATGAAACAACAATATTGAAATAGACTGATCACAGTGCGCATAATATGAATTGAAGAATCGAGTAGAACGGATCGTCGACCGCGGATGACATTCAGTCAAATTTAAATTTCGAATCGAATACCCCAGAATATATCGCGGCTCATTCATTTATTCGATCATCGATGCGTATGACGCTGTAATCTCGAATTAGGCCGTTAAATCCTATTGAAATATTAATTTTTGGCAATTTATTTGCTCGATGCAACACTGACTTAACAAACAGTGTTGTGCCGTTACTTAATAAAATATTCATGATTGTTGTGCACCCGTATGTTTGCGTGGCGAATAATACTGCAAAATGCATTTTATCATAATATGTTCCTCTAAGTAAGCTGTGGTTGAAAACGATTAGCTGCTGTCTGGTACCTACTCGGGTTTATGTCAAGGACAGAGGTGTCTTGTGTGAGCGTGTATCATAGAGATGAGAAAAACTTCATATCTATATTACGAATAAAAAAAAGCATTCCATATTCAAAGTTAGAATTGACAGCTCGGTATGTTCCTATCCTTTAGACAACAAACGTGTTATTTCTCCAATGGTAAAGGTAATAAATACAATTTTATTAATGTTGAAATAATAAAGAATTGCATATTGCGTGAATTTTAATATCAACCGATATTATATTTTTAATTTCACGGGCAAATAAATATTAATTGAACATTATAAAATATCTCGTTACGATTATTAATATTTTCAAAGTTTTTATTGCTTTTCTATCGATAACTTGAATATTAATCTGTATAAACAAACTTATATTTAGTTTGCACACATAAATATGAACAGAACTTGAGGGAAATAATATTTCTTGGCGTAGATGTGGTGGTGCTTATCGCAGGTAATGCGGATTTTTTTCGAACGATCGTAAAATGTCGTTTCACGCATAGAATAAAACCCTTTCTGTCCAAAGGTAATTATGAATTTATTTTCATAGGATAGGTAGTAGAATTATTGTTAATTACCTACTAACAATTTACAGTGGATATCCCGGTACATTTTTAGAATATCTATTACTACAATCACTCGATTGTAATAATAGATATTAGTGGTCGCCCAGTGGTCAAATTCAACCGTAAATTATATTTTAGTTTTCTATACTCCTTTTCCATAATAAACTTTAACTATGCCAAATCTCACACTCCTCTGCGCGCAATAAGCTTAAAAAGGTGGTTGCCTAGAGGTCGAAATTCGATCGTAATTTTAGCTCTGTGTTCTCTCTTCTCTATATAAACTTTAATTAAGCCAAATCTCACATTCCTCCATGCGCGCAATATGCTTAAAAAGGGGTACAAAGTTTTCACTTAACGTATTTATACATAGAGATTCTTCCGAGCGTTAATTGTAGCGGTGTATTAGAGGCCTAATAAAGGTCTTCAGTAGTAGTTTTAAAGAAAGAAAGAAAGTAATAGAAGAAAGAAAGAGAAAGGTATGTGTGACGGATTTAATAGGTCGTATTATTGAAGTCATCGCATGCGTATGATACGAACATTCGAAATTCAAATTTAAAACTATCGACGGACTATCGTATAGTTATCGCAAAACTTTCTGAGCTCTCGGAAGTTGAACGCTAGTGGATGCGCAGTACGCTTATTATAGGTGCTAGAGGGAGAGAAAGATAGTTCAGAGCTCAGTTCAGGGCTCATAAAGATTTGCGCGTACTTTATCTAGTATTTTTACTGCATTTTCGGTTTTTATCCATTCTTCATACGGTTTTCTTAACTATGAGGTTGGCTTCCAGTGTAATCAGGATTTTTTTTTTAAACTTTGCCCCTCTCTAGGATTTCTCCTGTATCGAGGGTACAGTTTACAAACATACATGTCACATGCACACACGCCCAGACCCGAAACAACTATCTGTAGATCATACAAATACTTGTTCCGTGCGGGGATCGAACCCGTGGCACGTAGCGTAGAAGGCTAATCGCTTAGCCACTGCGCCAACCGTGTCGTCAATATTGCTGGATATCATTAATATACGAAATTAATAAATGGAGTATAAATATTAATCAATGATCTACTACTTACTTTAAAAAACATGCGCATACGATTGGTCTAGTTTCTTCAGAACAGTGTAAACAGTCGGTATACGCGTGCTCGGTAGCCGTACACAAACAAACTGTGTACAGAGATTTAGTTCACTTATCATCTAACTACCTACTTAGGTTTTGCACCTAATAATGCGTTACTTAATACCTCTTCATAGACGTAGTTGGGTAAAATATGATGGTATTTTTGCTTAATATCATTAACTGGTGCTAAAACATTTTTAGAAGGAAAAAACAATAGGTCTATTGCTCTTGAACCTGATCTTGCATGTGTACGTTTCAAGTTACTAAATTTTATACAATTTTTATTATGGAAACAACACTAAAATCGCGAAGAAAAAAGCAGCAGTTCCATACAAAAAATCCAATATTACTCGACTAATTGTATGGAACAGCAGATAATTTTTTCGCGATTTTACTATTTTTGTCTTAATACAATTAGTAGTATAATAGCCTCCTTCAATATGTTCATTGTTCAACCAGTCACCCTGTATATTGGCGATAACGTAAGCAAAAATTGCCTGAGAAAATTATTTAAAAAAACTCTCAACTGAAAACAAAAATGTCCACCATAAACTACTGACAAATAAAAAAATCCATACGATAATTTAAAATCCGACGTTATAGAAACTAATTCATTTAAGTTTAAGGCATCCAACCGTTGCCTGGCCATCAGGATATGATTAAAAAAAAACAGCAAGATATCTACAAAATAAAACTGCAACTAAAAACAAAAATGTCTACCATAAAGTAGGTAATGACTGATTAATAAAAAATAAAAGAACATACGATAATTTAAAATCCGAACGTTATAGAAACTAATTCATTTAAGTTTTCCAACCGTTGTCTGGCTATTGCGCTATTACTACAAATTGTGGGTTAGCAGGGAAAGTAGTTAGCATGTTATTTTTATGACTAATTGCCCATACTAATTGGTAGAGCCAATGTATTCGAGCTTTCTCACAATCAATGGGCTGGGCGGCGATGCGCCATTGCATTTTCTTAGAATAATCGATTAGACGTTTCCCTTCAAATGGTAGGGTTAGACAATATGGGCGGAGGCTTTTTAATTTGTTTGACGAGTGTTTGGTTCGAAGCAAGAGTTATTTGTCATGGGTTGCGTTTTCGGATACCTAATAATAGGTTTCCGTGTCCATAGAAGTGACTATTCTGTCAGCTGATGATATACTATGTATAAACCAGGCTGTCTCTTGGGTTGCCAACTTTTAGAACAAAAAATAAAGTATATTTCATCATCATCATTGCGGCCCATGTTGTACCCATTTTTGGGTGTAGACCTCCTCCGAATTCCTCCACTGCTGGCGGTCTTGAGCCCTTGCCATCCAATCCGGACCTGCGTGTCGCCGAATGTCATCTACTCATCGTTTAGGTGGTCGTCCTCGTGGTCTGGTGAGCTGACGTTGTCGTCATTCCAGTAGTCTCCGTGTCCATAGTTCCTTTTCCATATATTTATACAAGTATATTTAGGTGTGGTTCAATGAACATTTTTTTTTTACTGTATTCTATTCCATATATCATTTTTTTTTATCTTTGCTCCTCATTATTATTTCTCCTGTATCGAGGGTACAGTTTACAAACATACATCTCACATACACACCCAGACCCGAAACAGCCGCAAATCATACAAATATTTGTTCCGTGCGGGGATCGAACCCGCGGCACGTAGCGCAGAAAGCTAAACGCTTAGCAATTGCTCCAACCGTGTCGTCAGTATCTCAAGGATCAACACTAATATTATTATGAAAATTATTGTGAAGCTCTCTTGCCCACACTTTGAAAACTTTAGCTATTATTACGCTACTCAACATACAGACAGCTGTGGCCATATTATCGCAAACATAGTCAAGATAATATGAATTGATATAATTATAACGTATTATTTTAAAAGGCTCCACCAAGTACAGTCGGCTACATTTAAATCGCTAACGCAATCGACACGTCCTCGTCTGCCGAGTGCCGATATCTCATGGACTCGAATTACATTTTAATATTAAAATTATTCATATTGCCAATATGTTACTGCTGGACCGGCGTCGATTGATCCAACTCCAGTAGGATTAAATAACTTGAATACATGTGAAATTATAATTAAAATATCCCTTATGAATATATTTTGCATTATCCGCGTTGAGACGGGCAAACATTTTAAGTTTTTTAAAGTCGAAATTTACATTTAAAACGTTATAGGATCATGTATCGACGTCGCCGTCGGTATGAGATAAAAAAAAAGTTACGTCATGCTTTATAAGTTATGGTAATATAATAATGTCGTGAGCGGTTCATACTTCATACTCATTATTACTCATACTCGAGTAAGATTCGCGTGTCAGCAGGACTTTGAGATATTCATTTAGTGTTACATCAAATAAATGAATATGAAAATCTTGTTCACTTAGATTTACTAGCACTACAATTTTTTATATATCTACAACATTTAAAACAAATATCTTCGTACTCTGTAGCACTTTAATAAGCACTTGGGAACTATCAGTAAAATATAAATGCCCTTACTGAATATTTTTATATATATATATATTTATATATCTATATAATTATTATTGTAACAACGCAATGTAGTTATTCAAATATAAATAAAATAGATAACCTAACCGTCAAAAACCCCCGACTCCAAAAAAAGAGATGTAAATTTTAAACGGCTGAACAGATTTTTATGAAACATAGCTAATATGATTCCCAATTAAACTAGCTTTTAATTAAAAATACTGCATTGAAATCGGTCCATCCAATTTGGAGCTATGATGCCCAGACAGACACATAGATACACATTAAAAACTTATAATACCTCTCTTTTTTGTTGGAGGCTAAATAGAGGGGTGATTAAAAAAGAAAGAAAAAAAAACTTTTTTTTGTCTCGATTTCGAACGTCAAACTTATTTATTCGTGTGTTCCCATCCTAACATCTCTGATAATATTTTGCATAATAAATTATATAAAATTTTATCAGTGGCGAAGAGCAGGTGTGCCTCTGTAATGACGACAAAATATCGAAAATCTTTAAAATGCTTATGTTTATTACCATTAGCTTGGATGTACCTACCATATACCAAATTATAATTGTAAATAGAAAAGATAAAAGGCAAATTCGTAATATACGCACCAAAACAGAGCTACACAACGATTTGGGGACAAGATCGGCGCAGTGTTTGTGATCGACTGCATACGTGCCGCTGGTTCGGTTCCCGCACGGAACAATTATTTGTATGGCCTATACAGATAGTTGTTCCGTCTGGTTGTGTGTGCATGTGAACATTTGTGTTTGTAAACCCACCCATAATATAGAAATATAATTCCTAATGCAAGTACAAAAAATTACCTAACCGTCAAAAACCCTTGACTTCAACTAGAAAAGCTGTAACTTTTGAATGGCTGTACAGATTTTCCTGAAACATAGCTAAGATGATACCCGATTAAACTAGCTTTAAATAAAAATAAAACTGCATTGAAAGAAAGAAAGAAAGGAAATAAAGAAAAATAATTTATTTCCGCAAAAACACGACACACATACATTACAATAATAAATTGAAATCGGTCCATCTGTTTTGGAGCTACGATCCCTGGGATAAACACGACAAATTTATAACATCTTTTTTGTCGGATCTTTATATCTGAAAATACTGGTCCAATTTGGGCCTTTGTCCAGCTGTGGACAACAATAGGCTAATTTATTAGACTAAAATGTAGCAGTTCTAATAAAAATGAAATTATACAGGATTTCCGGTAATTAATGGATGGATAAGCCTAAAACGGATGTTTAAAAAAAATACAAAAAATAATCTATCTATGTTTTTTCTTTTTTTTAAGTCTATTATTTTACGTTTTTGTGCACCACGAACAGTAATAAATTAATTTAGTCGGATTTCAGTTATTATAATACGTTATCTGTGCCATTAGATAGGCGTTAAATAGTATAATTAGCTAAAACAATAAAAAAAAAGTAGAAAGAAAAAAAAAGTTATCTACTAATCAATATTCAGTAAAAAAAAGCAAAAAAAAAAAAAAAAAAAACTGGCCCTCGTCTCATTGTAGCCTTTTCAGGCTTATCCATTAATTACTGGACATTCCGTTTATACGAAATTGCAATTATTATTAACTAAGTTATTTTTAATACGCTTTTATTAGCTTCACCTGTAACTTAATATGTCAAAAAAACTTGGAAGTTAAAGACCCTCTTCCCGGTTGCCGATTGAACTGAAATTTTGCATACCCGTTTAGTTTGGATGACAAAAGCGTATGTTTTAGTTTTTTTTAAACTATATATAATAATATTATTTAATAAAAACTTCTGTTACCCAATTAACAAAGTAACTTATTGGAATCGCAGTAAGTATTATCGACAACAATATCCCTGTATTAACATTTACTTTAGATTATATTTATATACCCGTTGGTATTTTATACAAAATTTAATAAAAGGTCTTATGGATATTCATTATGACAGCCACACATAATTGTAGTCAAATGTCAGTATTTATCTTAAGGTCCATTCTTCCCCGGAACTTTGTGTAAAATTGATGAATTTTATCAGATCTAATAACATCAAGGTGTGAACTCGTCTGTCATTGTTGGTGTAAATAATTTTAACATTTATTTATTTATTATATAGAAAGAAAGAAAGAAAATCAATTTATTTTTTGCACACAGGACACCGAGCATGCACACATAACAAACATAAAAAATAAAAAAAACCAGAAAATTACATAAAAATAAAAACAATGAAAAATAAAGCATATATACCAAAAAAAAAATGTAGCATATATTATAATTTAAATTAATTTTATTATTATATTTTATATTTTATTTCGGTTTATAGTTGTATTTATCTGTTTCTGTGTCGTATTAATATCCCAGCAGGTTTCACAATACAATCAAGTTAGGGATTTTTATTAACTTTGAGATAAAGTTAATAAAAATCCCTAACTTGATTGTATGTGTGAAGTTGGCAATTTTTACTCTATCTATCACCACCATAGACTTATTAACTAAGTAAGCCCTACTTATTATTTCTATGATCAACACACGTTTTTCCAACACCTTTGACATTGGCAGAATTGTCGACATCGGCACCACTTGCCATAATGAAAAATAGAATAGAATAGAATAGATGTGTTTCGTCTGCGGGACATACAGAACAATAATGTAGCATACGTTTTTAACAATCAAAACTATTTATTTTCTTATAAATTTTTAGACTTAATTTATATTAGAAAAGCACGCCTGTAAAATGAAATCGCAAAAAATCTTTTTTTTTTTTTTTTTTTTTTTTATTTAATCCGCTGTTCCATACAAATAATTCAGCATTATTTGATTAAATGTATGGAGCAGCTGATTAATTTTTCGTGAAAAACTACTACTATAGTAAAAGTTGTTCATTGATGAGTAAAAAAGGAAGGTGGTACTACAGTATGTTCCTGAAAATACCATTTGAATCAAATAGTCGTATAGAATCAAAGGCAATTTGAGCTTTTTTCATAATTTAGTTATTGATACAACACCTCAAAGTACAACACAGATCACTTTGAATAAAAAAGTTTTCTTTTCGCTATTAGTATCGAATCAAACAATCTTTCACTGAAAATACTCATCAAATCTAGCAATCTGTCATAATTACTTTAAATTCCAACCCGAATCCATTTATTGACATAATATAACCAATAATTCTCAAAATGTCAGATTGCTGCCTTTGATTCTAAACGACTCATGATATTCTTCATTTACTCCGAATTAGTCACGGTACAATTCTTAATTAAATTCGATTTTTATCCAATAATTTGGATCTCGAAAAGACACTTCAACTTAACCCTGCGACCGCGCATTAATCTTCCAAGTTACGTAACTGACGTCAAAACTGTATTGAGTGTTGACAGCGGGCAGTGTCAGCGAACGCCGGCGGGTTAGCGTGTCGGGTACACGTGTTCGAGACGCGGGACCCGAGATTAAGATCTATATTGCTTCACGGCCCACGATGCTACCGTCCGGCTACCGGGTTCCTTGTCATATTGTTATTTATTAACCTACGGTTCAGTTTAGTTTGGACATTTTTATGGAAAGGATATATTGTAGATTGTCTGATATATCTATACTTATATTATAAAGGGGAATTTAAAAACTACAGGACTGCTTTTAAAAAATTGTTTCACCAGTGGAATGCTATTATTATCACTGAAAAACATAGGCTAAACATTATTTTATTTTCATAAAAATTAGATAACTCTATGAAAACTCCAATAATGTAACACAAGGTGTAAAAAATGACCTATAAAATTCCTTATACCGCGTGCGCTGCGAATACTATTGATGATAGAAAAAAATAATGTACTACAGTTTTAGAAAATACATTAATATCTACAAAAAGATTTGCGATACCATATGTCCAACTATTATAGTTATGTCACATATATGTATAAATATAAATAAATGTACGGGACGAACCGCTAGTTATATTTAAGTTAAAGTGGAGTTATATTAATTTAAACTAAAAAAATTGTAGCTTTTTCTTAATGTTCTAATAAGCAAATATTTCATAATAGTCAGAAACTGAAGATTTAAAATACACACACGTATGTGTACCAATCCAAATAATTAATATTAAATAATGTAATTAATATTAAAAATAGGCTCACTTTAACATTTACCGGGTATTTCGGTCAATGAAATAAACTGCATCGATATTGAGACCAAACTTTTAAGGCCATTATTTTCCTGCCATTATAGACTGCTACAATGAATGTGCACATTACACACATTAGAATAGAACCCCGACCATTTATGTGACACGTCCTCAATTCCGGTTGGCGTATTGAATGAGTTAAAAACTTGGCAATTATGGTAGGACATAAAAATTAAATATAATTAAATAACAAGTGCACTATAATGCGTGATCGGGCTCTTGTTAGCTGAATGCACTGGTAACGGTAGAATGAAAACGTTTAAGGTTAGTACATAGTCATAAGCGGTCGCGATGTGACATCGCTCACTTAAAAAATCCTTTTTTTTCGCAACCGCGTCGCCCGCTTCGACGCGTTTGCGAGTGTTTTTGTCACTGCGTAAACTGACGCGTAAGCGCAGTCACCTGTACGCGAGATAAGCGTACGAGTGTGTAGTGGATTAAATTTTCAAGTTTTGTTTAATCCTGTAGCGGTAAACGTCGTGACATTAGACTTAGGCACGTTTTTCTGTTCGTATTATTTTTTAGATTATTATTATTCCGCAAAAATGGAAATACGATGAGCTTTGTTTAAAAAAAAAAATTGCGTATCTATTCGCATATAGTACAAATAATTGCCCTAATCTTGATGCCACGACAAACCGCAAAAACCTAACTAGGTGTTTTTAAGACAATCATCTTAAACGAGCCAGATGAGAATAAGATCACATTAGCTGTCAACTTAACTCTACATTATTTTGTCAGATTTTACAACTAGCAGATTTTTTGTTGTTGATGCAATTGTTGATTTTAATCAATGAAAATTATATTTGATTGAATCTTATTCTACGATGGATTAGTTAAGAATCAACATGGCGCCTTTCACAATCCTATTCTTATTTGGCACGAGTTCTGTGTGCGAGGCCCTAAGCCCTACGGCGGTGTTTAGTCATATTGGCAGTAATATTGACTAAGGTAGTGAAACCCTAACTGTAATAAATTGACGGGTATATCAATACCAGTGACATAATTAACTGGCTGCAATTACGCAAGCTGCTATCACGGTGGTCAGCGGTGCGCGAACTGCCTTTGCGCCGTAAACGCGGGGTGGTTGGGACCAGAGCAAAAAGTAAAGTAGAATACACAGGGTTAACATGATGTGTTTGGGACTAAACATGACTTGGCAAAGTACTTCTTATAAATAAAATCACTGTGTTGTTGGGGTGTTAAAAATGAATAGGGTTTTTTATGATGCCGGTCCATTAAGACCGTCTTGTGGTGCGTTATGTGGACTAGAGCGAAGTGCGGCGGGCGCGAGCGCTTGGACTGCTAGATTTTATTTATTTATTTTATTATTTATGTACATACCTACTACAAAAAAAATACATAGAATAGGGAACACTAAAGTACAAAGGTACTGCTTATTTCTAAAGATATTTCTGCCAGCAGACCTGCGACTGGAGAGGGTACAGAAAATGTAGACACAGTGTGTAAAACTGAGAACTAACAGGACTAAAGACTAGAATACCAATATTTAAATATATGTAAGTATATAAAAATATTTCATAGAAAAAAAAATTACGTCTATTTAAAAAAAAATCTCAACATGACCTAAAGACTAACTAAGAAACTACTAAGAAAGGTTATCTTTTGATATAACTTTTACTTTTATCAAAGTACACGACGTTTTAAATAGCGATTTTGTGTCATCTTTATATGTTTTTTTTTTAATCAAGATAATATTGTTATCGTTTCTGTCTTCACTTACGATTTACAGAGGTTCAAAAAAAAAGTACTGCAATTGGTTTTGTAGTTCATGATATTACCAAAGTCACAAACAATGGTTACTGCTTTATATTAAAGAAATTTATTAAGGAATATTAATATAATATGTATAATATTCAAAAAACTCGGCATGGCAACTTTGCTAAGTAGCAAAAGTTTTGCAAGATGTCCAAGAATGATCTGAATAAGTAAAAGCTGAATTTCAGTAAACTTCCAATCTGAATTGAATACGATGTTTTCTAACTTAGCTTCTTTGTATACAACTGAGACTAACTTTAAGTAATTTCCTATTGTTAACAATTCTAGTATTATAGAAATTCGTATACAATAATGCTTAGCTTATGTGAAAGCTGAAAGGGGGTTATCGTACTCAAAAAACATTGAACACGGACTAATTGACAATACAATTTGAGAGAGATTAGAAGAAAAGAAAGAAAACAGACGAAGAGAAGAAAAGATAAAAAATAACACACTGCAGAAAGAGACAAATAACCAAGTTGCCAGCCAGCAGTCTCAGCGGCGCAAGGGTTGCTGTTTATGAACAACTTTTTAATAGCACCAACAATGAAATCACGAAATATTATTTAATAAATTTTAATTGGAAAATTCCCTTGTCGCATTCTTGAAATAAATAAAATTATCCTTATTATTACTTAATAAAAATATTGAGGTAATAGTTTTTGTTTAAAAAAATTATCTAAAATGAAGGAACACAGGTATCTACTTTTTATATGATTTGTTTGACCCGTCGACGTTCACCGCGTTTTAATCTATCAGCTTTTAACTTTTCACCACTGAACCTGACCACCTGACCGCAATATTAAAAGGCCCTTTAAAACAATGTTCATCATTATAATACTAGATTGTTCTACCAGACCGCTATACAATAACCTAACCGTCAAAAACCCCCGACTCCAACTAGAAAAAGAGCTGTAACTTTTGAACGGCTGAACAGATTTTCATAAAATATAGCTAAGATGATACCCGATTAAACTAGCTTTCGATTTAAAAACCAGCGCTGTCGGGTTGCTCGTGCAGCGCGGCAGTATATGCTGAGCGGAAGCCTTTTTGACACAGCTGCGACATACAATCCGATAAATATTTTTATTTTTGTTGTACATGTTTTTTTAATTTTTCATGGTTATCTTTAAAATCGTTTTTGTGCTGTGTCAAATAAATACATTTTCTTTCTTTCAAAAAAACTACATTGAAATCGGTCCTTCCGTTTTGAAGCTACGATGCCACAGACAAATACAATAATACACAGATACATGCCTAGAGAGAGAATAGAGAGAGAGTAGAGAAAGCCTAGGGCATTAAGACCGCCTTTGTACATTGTACATGAAGCATTTTAAATTAAATTAAATTTAAAAATACATACTATAAACTTATAACACCCCTCTTTTTTGTCGGGGGTTAAAAACAGCGCTCAGGTGACTTTTACAGAACTTAGCCTTAACATTTCATTTTATGATTAAACTAGTAATTGGCCATATTACCCGCAGTGGCCCGTTACCCTCATTGCGTACCGTTCGAAGTGTTAAAACGTACAATAATTATTTCAATGATAGCTTCAATAATAACTTCTTATTATTTGCAATGTCTTTATGACACATTATCACGATTGTTACTGATGAAATGCGGTTAGAAAACTTAGTAATTGCTACACATTTTTGCTCCACTGGACCATAATGAAGTATTAAGGCCCCCACACACAGCCGCGTTTTTTTTATTTTATTTTTTATTTATTTATTTAAGGTCGCTTTTTAACATCTAAGGTCATTAACGACCACAACGAACGATACAATACGGTTATACGAGATTATAAATATTTAACATTTTCAAAAAATTCAAAGTTCGTGTACACCCATTTTGACTTAGACAATTTTTTAAACCATTAGGTACATCACATATTCGTTTTTCATTGCTATAGGCCGAACATTCGACTAGAAGATGTAAAACAGTCAAGTCTAGCCCACACTTGCATTTATTTTTATCGACTTTAGTAATTAAATGAATGTGAGTCATGTTTGTGTGTCCAATGCGCAATCTGGTAATTACTGTTTGATCTTTTCTGCAACTGAATGAAGTAGGAGGTTTGTCAAAAATTGAATTAGTCGATAATACCGCAGATATCCGTTTTTAGTACATTCTGTACTAGAACGCATGCGATCTAACAGACCGCTGCGATGATGCGTTGTAATACAAAATGTACGGAAACAGATATCTGCGATTTTATTCACCAATAATAACGGGGCTGTGTGGGAGAACCTTTATACTTAGACACGTTTTTATATAGAAATAGTTTTTGTTAGTGTTAAATGCAAACGCAAGTCGATGCGAGTAAAAAGGCTAGTTTTAAGAATTGTGAGGCTATTTTTATTTTCAAGGCATGGTAGTAAAGTGAGAATGGTGAAGTAAAAAAATAGTATTAATTTATTCTACATACTTGGAAAATTAATAGTTTGATTGCAGAGAGAGAGACACTAGAGAACGCCAAGTGGTAGAAATTCGACCGTAATTTTAGCTTTCTGCACTCCTTCTCTATGTGAACTTTAACTATACCAAATCTCACACTCCTCAGTGCGCGCAATAGATGTAGAAAAGGAATAAGCGTTTAATATAAATAGAGTAGTAATCTCAGTTCGTATTGACGTCATTATAAGATAGATTCCCTATACGTACACCCTTCTAACTAAGCTCTTATGTTCTGTGAGTTGCAAGTCGTTGCTGAGAACCATACGGCTAAATCTAGTTGTCTAGACGCCTTCCCCGCGTCTGAATGTCTGACAATGCGAACGAAGCCTCAAAAGTGGTCTGATTTTGAAATTGTTCTGAAACATCTATAAGTTACTTATTCTTAAGTCTTAATAATTATGAGTAGAAATAAATTTATTAATAATACTAGGGTCCGTTCAGTATTACGTAAGCAGATTTTTTGCAATTATTAACCCCCCCGTCCCTTTAGTCAGCAAAAGTAAGCAAAGCAATTACCCCCCCCCCCCCCCCATCGATCTCATACGAGTAAAGTACAAACGGTCAAAACACGAAGTCAATTTACCTTCCATTTTTAAAAGGCTGTCTTGTTCACGCAGTTGCGCTTACGCAACTTTAGAAATATTAGTACCAACTATTACAACAGTAACTTGACTGACGACCCCCTGGTTCACTGAAACGTTACCAATGTTATACAGCGTGTCCTAGAAGTTGGAAGTATCCTACATACCTACAATAATAATTTTAGTTTTTTGCAAGTATAGGAGACTTTAGACGGAAGTTATAACAACAGAATATGCGCAAAATTATAAACAGTTTTATAAAAACACACTCACATCTGCATGATTGCCAAAGACTAACACGTCGACGCAGTCAGAAATGCCACTCAATAAACATTCTACTGGCTTATAATAGTACCGTAAATGTGACTAGGTATATTTTTATTATCCAGCTGCGGCACAAATAGAATGTCTTGTCAGATTGCTATTGGTACAGATTTCACCAGCCAGACCTGCTCCTTCTCCGGAATTCTACGTTGTACCATAATTGAAGGAAACTGAATGCAAATCGTTTATTATTTATAATATTATAATTACGCAGCGGTTATTACATAGTTGTACGATTAAACAAAATGTGGTCGAGTCGGTTAGTGTACGGAATGACCGGTTGTTTTGCATATCGTTTCTCTGCATAACCCCTTTTCCATAAGGGCGTTTACATCTATGTTTAGAAAGTAATGTCGTATCGATATCAGAGGTAAGACTGATATGAAATAAAATGGTTTTATTTAAATATTTAATTTTTTTTTTCTCTGGTGAATTTGAGTGCAGGTCAGTGTCGGGTTGCATGTTCGGAAGGAAATGGAGAAAGCGATTTATTGTTGAATTCAATAGACATTAAACTTGATTTCACAAATAGACAATTAACTGATGCTTTATCTTTATGACGATATGATACATATTAAAAAAAATAAAAAAAAAATTGCCCATTTCTGTCCCACTGCTGGGCACGGGCCTTTTCTCGGAATGAGAAGGGTTAGGCCTTAGTTTATAGTCCACCACTGGTCAGCCGGGGTAACATGAGCGCGGGTACATAATTTTGTCGTCGCATTATCTCGTCCGGTATCGGGTTTTTAAAGTCCTCGGGGGGGTCTTGTCTTGTCATTACGACAAAATTCTATCACGGCGTGCATGTTAGCCTACCTGGTGCAGGTTGGCAGACTAAACACGTCATCGAGAACTTTCTGAGACCCTCTCAGGGTGCAGCTTAAGGCACAATGTTTTCTTTCACTATTAACGCAAGTGATGATCACATTTTGATGCACATATGATTCCGAAAAGTCGGGAACGAACTTGAATATCCTGCTAGGGATGCAAGCGTTCAACCGCTTTCGCGGAAGAATGTGTGCTCGCACCCATGATCCCGACACAAACGTGCATAGGGGACACCGCATGTTTTTTGCCGGTAAGTATCCGACAGAGCCCTCTGCCTTTCCCCAGGGTGGAGGAAATAAATGAGGATTTTACTTGCAAAAAAAAAAGATTATAACTGCTTATTAAGGGTTTTTTTAAGGGTGGTCTAAATTAAAAAAAAACATGTTTAGCAGTTCATTTTGCGTCGTCTTTTACACCAGATCAATGCACCGACCACCTAATACAGTTAACACACAAGTATCATTAAATCATCTGATCCAAGCATTAGTGACGTCAGCTTATTGGCAAAAAGCCAAATTAGGCAATTTTTACGTCGTTTGATATACCAACAATAATAATGTCGATTCTGAGAGGCATTGGATAAATTAAATTAAAATATAATGTTTTATTTATAAACAAAACAATAACGAATCGAATAAATATAATCTGTCAAACTGTCAAATAAGTTGACATGCTTTGGGTTAATTTTTAATGTCTTAAGTGATTTTGTGAAAAAAAATCAGTTTAGTCAATAAGCTCTAGAATATTCTAAATGTCTTTCTCGTGTATATTTGTAAGTAAAAGATATAATTTTTTTATTTAATTTATAAGTCTGTCTTACAAAATCAGAACTTGGCTAACATTAAAAGCTTGAACATAGTACAGGCGGAACCATTATCCCGAAGTAGGTTAAAAGAAACTAATGTTTTAATTGGAAAAGCCAACAATATACAATAGAATCAGTGGAAAATATTTGTTATTGCGATGACGTGGACCCTGTGTTTGGTGTGGGGGCCCAGTGCGAGCGGGAAGTATCAAGAGCGACCACATGATAATTATATTTATCTAATAGTAATAATTTATTCAGAGAAAACACAGATCCATGATAATAATGATAAAGAAACAATAAAATAAAATACATTAATTAAAAAATTCAATATAAAATAAAATATATTAATTAAAATTCAAAATCAAAATAAAATGAAATACTTTAATTCAAAATTAAATACAAAAGTTAAAATGACAGTCTAATCAGAATTATTATTTTACTACAGTACATATCTCTTCTTAATAGGTAATGGAAACTTGACCACAGATTGGAGCCTGTCATTCACAAATAAGCCAATCAAACACTGCTCATGTAGGGATCACTGCTGAGCGTATCTCAGTATACCTATATAATAAATAAATAAATAAATCCAGTCCATTACTGTCCCACTGCTGGGCACGGGCCTCTTCTCAGAATGAGAAGAGTTAGACCTCAGTCCACCACGCTGGTTTAGTGCGGGTTTGAGAACTACACACGCCTTTGGGAACATTATGAGGCCCTCTCAGATCTGCAGGGTTCCTCATAATGTTTTCCTTTACCACCTGAATTCTAATCACAATAAAAGTCAGAGGACCATGCATACACATACGTTTATAAATATGTATTTTCTGAATCACCATTTTTTGGTCCACCCGCTTACGCTGGGGCCACAAATTAAAATGATTCACGCTCGGTAGCTGCGCGTACGCTCATAATGTGCGTTAATTTTATCTAAAAATAACACCCATTCTTTGTTTGTTAGATTTTTACGAAATCTGCCTGCCTTTATTAAATGTGTAATTCGTTTCTTTAGTTTTTCCGTTTTGAATTTTATTGTTTTATATTCTTGTAAACTGTAAAGTAATGTTACGAGTAATTCTGTGAGTTTATTGTCGATATGAATTTTATTGTGTACTTTAAAACATACTAAAATTTGATAATCTATATTATATTTGTAGTAAAAAATAAAAATAAACTTCAGTATATGGAAAAAAAATCTACTTAGGTTTTAGATGCGTTTTTATTTTGTGTATTGAGGAAAATAATTAATGTTTCAGTAATCGTTGGGAATTTAATGTAGATCGAAGTGGAACATTCAGTAAGCAGTTACACATCACACCTTATCAAATCGAATCATAAAATATAACACACGTGCAATAAAATCAATAAAAAAATCGATTAGTCAAAATAATTCGTTTTCGCTCTTCCATTGGTCGATAGGAAGTCTTATCACACAATTTGCAACGTCGCGATTTGAGCCGCCATTTATATAAACAATAATGCATTGTATTTAATCAGTTTTATTGTAAACAATCGTGTTATTGCAACTGTAGCGTTAAAAATATCACTAATGCGTTTTTTTATGGATTATTAGTTGTTAATAGCTTATCGTACAGTGAAGTAGTACCACGTTGGAAGTTGAGAAAACCTTCGTAATCGTTAGTCTTCAGCAATTAAGGGCCATGTTCACCAACAAAGTAACAGAAGTTTAAAATGAAATCGGTGGATTACTCATACAAAAACTCATGTTTAATCTGCAGATTTTGCACTAATCGTCTGTTATGTTGTCGGTGAACTTGGGCCTAAGCCGGGCTTCCACTGGCAGCGGAGCGGGCTCTGTACGGACTCCGTTTGACTCGCAACGGTAAACTTCATAGAAGTGCTTTGACCAACAAAGATTCTAGCGGAGAGGACTGAACGAGAAAAATTGTTATTAACGTACTCGTTCTTAATTTATCTTTTGCAGTGGAAGGCAATTGTCAAAACTCTTTCTTAATGGAAGGTAAAACCTATTTCAGCTTGTTGGGGGTCGGTTTTAAGCGGAAAGTCCCGCTAAGCCCTATCTCTCTTAATTACATTGTACACACACAAAATCAAATAGAATATATCTTCATTTCATGTAAA
The DNA here is from genome assembly GCA_932294325.1 of Allophyes oxyacanthae. Classification (NCBI taxonomy): domain Eukaryota; kingdom Metazoa; phylum Arthropoda; class Insecta; order Lepidoptera; family Noctuidae; genus Allophyes; species Allophyes oxyacanthae. The sequence goes on from OW028609.1 coordinate 2,271,187, forward strand.
CCAGATACAGGAGCTTATGAAACACTGAGACTCTTGCGCGGTTTCAAATAGAAGGTCCTAATGAGAATAACCATCAAGAAACTCCATGGAAACTCTTTTAGAATAATATATTACAATCATGATTAGTACAACTTTGTGGTAAGAGCTGCGAGAATATTGTAATTTAATGTGAATAAACAATCAGAATAGGATAATAATACAATGATTTCCCTCTGAATAAGAACTAAATCACAAAGGAAAGGACCGTCATACCCGCCATTTTGCTTTTCTTAATAAAATGTTGCCACTCAGTAGGATTTATCCTGCATTGAGGGTGCAGTTTACAAACATATATGTCACATGCACACACACCCAGACCCGGAACAACTATCCGTAGATCATACAAATATTTGTTCCATATTGATCAAGTCCGCGGCAAGTAGCGCATACAGCTAATCACAACGTACCTAACTTTAAAAACGTGGTGATTCTAGGTGAAAAGTAGCTCAGGATCCTCCCTTATGGTATTACAAATTAATTCAATCACCAGTCCTTTCGCCACATGATCGATTGGTACAGGTCTTTGAAGAGGCCAATTTTCAGCAGTGTACGTTTATGGGCAGATGAAAATAGTTATGTAACTACCTAATTTTTTTTTAATTTTTTTATCGTGGTAGAATCATCAAATGAGTCCTCCCACCCCGGGCAGGGCGGGAGGGACTGTCAGACTTGTACTGACTAAAATCCACGGTGTTCCTTCAATAGCCCTTTACGTTCCGGGGTCACGGTAATGAGATAAGTCCCGCGACCCCGGCAGGCTTATGTAACTATCTAATAGATAATTAATTTACAAGATAACACTTTGCTCGCTATAAAATACCTATATTTTTTAATTATAATTATGCTTTTGTTACAGGTACGTACAATTTTATTTTACTATATGAAATTGTTAATTTCGGACATCAATCGGACCCAAAAGACAAGGTAAGTTTTTTATTTCTTGTACAGACGATCGCAAAAGTGTTCGAGTCACTGTAAATATTAGTTGGTACAAAGTAGGATATACTTCTACTTTTGTGAGCCTCAAAAAATAAGTACTGTCACAGCTCACTGTATAGTTTCTATACGATACTGTTGACATTGAAATATTCTCATATACTATGTATATTTCTACAAAAATATATTAATCATAATAATTGGCAATTCATCAGTGTTTACTAGAACGTCAAAACCTGAAATTAAAACGTATTAAAATTAATAAAAAATAAAACAAATTAACTTATACAATTACACAGTGTATTGATTATTTACAAAATAAGCTATCATTTGTTTCATACAGCGGCATCCAAAATCAGAATTCGCAGAAAACACTTTAGCGTTCGTGTGTACATTTTGCTTAATTATTCTATTATACTTTGTACAGTATTACAGAATATATTAAGTTGTACAATAACATTATAATCCCCATTTTATTATGCATATATGTATATGTATACAGCGCGCCGCTTGTAATAAACTCTTATCTATCGTTTCATCAAAATTACATACAAAGTGTTACCGCACTATGTACCGTGAAATAGGGATGACATTTTTATAGTAACAATGTCCATTGGAAGTACGAAGAAGATGTATCTGTGGGAATTTCATATTATATTTATGAGCTTTAATAAATACGTAGAGAATTCGTTTTTGGGAGTGAAAAAGTAACTTAAAAATTACAGCATGTTGGTATTGTTGGTAACGATACTTGTATAGTTCCGATTCGGTTCTACTAAACGCATTAATGTATGTCGATACAGCCGGGTCAGTCATTATTTAATGTTTTTTTTCATTAAGAATATTTTTTCTGAGCTATATCGGAACTATAGTTGTGATTTAGTTTGATGAACTTTAATCAACTGCTTTTTTTAGGCCAAAATTCACCGACAGCATAGCAGATGATTAAGATGAAATCGCCCGTTTAACATGAAATTTTGTATCCGGGTAAACGGCCGTTTTAATTTTAAACATCAGTTATGTTGTCGGTGAATATGGCTCTTGTGCGTAGACTGTAACAGAGGCATCATGGTTTATTAGATAGCCTATCATTTCGAAGTTGCTGTAATCTTTAGTACATTGCTGGCTTACTTGCTGAACACTGTCTGCAGCTTCGATAGCACTGCTTGGATTGGATTGGTTGAAGCTTTGGTCTTTTGGAAGCAATAGGAGATTTATCATTGTCAGCCCCTACGTCAACTGCTGGATATAGGACCCCCAATAAACCGCTAGCGGTTTATTAGGAGTACTGTTCCTATGCCTATGTTATGTGTGTATATTATATGTAAGTACGCTGTGTGTGGAGTGTTATGTTTATGTATGTGTTGTGTATAGAAAGAAGAATCTTACTAAAATAAATAAAAAGTCCAAGTACAGGTAGATTCCTCCAACTGAGCTAAATGTGATGGATAGCAAATCAGAGACAAAAAAAAATAAAAAAAATTTGTACACGCATGAAAAGACACAGAAAACATTAAATAGGAGAACAAAGTACCAAGATAGGTACGGCTTATTTCACAAAAGAAATCTCTTCCAGCAGACCTGCGAGAGGAGAATTTAAAACACGAAATGTAGACAGCGATGTACAAGAATAAATTAAATACAATAATATACTTAAACTTAAATAAACTACCTACTTAAAACAAATACACAATATACTTGTACAAGGAGTAGACCGTCGGAAGTCAATAGTTCCAAGGGTTGGGAATGGGAAGAGGGGCTCGTTGCTACATAGCTCAGATCAGTCGATCAGCGAGGTTAAGCTGCGGTTGCCGCGGTCAGTCCCTGGATGGGTGACCATTTCTTCGAACATCGAGACCCCTCCGTGCCTCGGATAGCACTTTAAGCAGTTGGTCCAGGTTGTCATATTAATACTTTTGACAGTCGTTGCGGGAGTCAGCAAAAAGTCTGACAACCGGTCTGACCTTAGGGTATCAGTGTCTCCCAGTAATTGGGTGGCGGAGGTCAGATGGCAGTCGCTCCGTGTAAAATACTGTTACTCACTCGCATCTGGTTAGACTGGGAGCCGACCCCAACGTAGTTGGGATAAAGGCGGGTTGGGATGATGGTTGGGAATGTTGGGATGGAAGATACGACGCGACGCGGACGTCTCGCTCGTCTTGGATATTTCCGCTTTCAAGATTAACATAATATGTCGTCATAGAAAAACCTCCTACAATTTTTTTATTAACAAAAATTATAATTATTACCTATTTCAATATAAAAATGTTCGTCTAACTCGCGATGGGGCCCCGATAACTCTATTGTTTAGTCAGCACTTAACTGCTAGTGTAACACTAAACATATTTTTAACTGCCGTCTATACATTATACGTATTTTACGTTCTAGCTTTATTACATCGTACATTAATTATAACAGTTAAATGAGCGTACTATAATAAAAATGTACATCGCTCCCGTTTTTTTTTAAATCGCGATATTATTATGTTGGCTGTTGGTATGTTTGTTTGACTGTTAATATTGTTAGTTGTGATCACTAGAGTTGAGTCCGATATCAATTTATTTGTATAAATCATCGATATTTTAAAATCATTTCATCATGCAGTGACAACGACAAAATCATCACTCGATAATGAACACGACTGAAAGTGAACTTCAGCTTCGGCTGTGACATGACAATGACAAGATGACAACATGCAATGCGTAACATGCGGTGACAGTTAGAGAAAAATCACTGATGATTTTGTCATTGTTCCCGTTATCGATTTTTTTGTCATTGTCAGTTAGTCATTGATAGATATCCAAAAACCATCACTCAGCCCATTTTTACTTACAAGCTTTTAACTTGCACTGCTTTGTATTGTCATTAATTTTTAACACACTTCTCATTATGGGCCATAGCACACGCATTTCCACGTTTGTTTTACTTTTTGTAAGCAAAAGGCAGTCAACGAACGTGAAAACGCGTGATTCTGCGGCAAAATCTAGCTAGAGTGCTATGGCCCTAAGCCACAGCTGAGATTTTGTATGTATATTTGAAACAAGTGTCAACATTATACTTTTTCTAATTTTGAAGATCTGATGACAACCAGCAGGCTTTAACTGGATCTCAGTAACGGAACCAGACACTTTGTGTTTGCACATGATTATGTTTAATGACCAGAATTTGATGAATCAAAGATCAATAGCCATATCCATCAATATCATAGGTCATCAATAGGTCCAATCTGGAAAATCCACCGTATTCAGACCGCGCGTGGCACGAGCGCGATCGTGGTTCACGCTCATGCCGCGCGCGATCGGAACGGCTGGATCGTCCAGTGTGAACCAAGCTAAAGAAAAGCTTATCAAAAATATTTTTTCAATTTAATCTGTATATCGTGAAGAGAAAGCTTTGTATTCCTTTTTAAGCTTATTGCGCGCATGAAGGAGAAGATTTTTTATATCAGGAAGGAGTGCAGAAAACTAAAATTTATTATGTGGTCGAATCTCGACCACTGGTAGACCACTAGTAATTGTTATTTTGATTATATAGCAATCACATGCATGACAGGCGGCCGAAGGTCATTTGCCCTCATTTAAGCGCACCTGTCCACTCTGTCATGTTTAACAAATTGCTTTCGAGTGAGTGCCATGAGTGCCATCACTTATTAAATTGACATACCTAAGGAACATAATAAAATCTTTCTCCACTAGAATATTGGTTCATCTTTTTTGTGTCTTTGGAATCCACTGGCTATTATTATTAATAATAGCGATCTATCCCCGGTTTCGCACGGGTGCAATTTATCAACTATCCTAACATTAAATATAAAAAAAATATGCATATAAACCTTCTGGAAGAAATGCTCGAAATGATGGTGAAAATAGCATCAAAATCCGTTGCGTGGTTTAGGAGGAGTTAGCGGATATACAGACAGACAGACAGACGCGGAATGCGACTTTATTTTATGTCTACTATGTGACATGTAAAGAAGTTAAAGATGTTAGTTAATTTTTATGATATTCACACTTTCTTGTATTCTGTATCAGAAATAGAGTAGCTACTAGCTACGTGTTTTTAAAATATTATGTGAAAACAAGTAAAACCGTGAGACAAAATAGTCGTTACTAATAATTGTTTTATAGTTGTAATTTGACGATAGGGTTGACGAGTGTTTATTAGTATCTATTTTTAAGCAATGTAGAAATTTTAATGCGCAAATTAGTGTTACAATATTTTCTAAAAATAAATCAAATGAAGTATTATCACTGATAATACTTCATTTAGGTATTTTATTTTTAGAAAATAAATATTATACAAAAAAAATATACTTTAACTAACACCATTCCATTTGAAATAACATAACATGAAGCATACATTATTAAACTTAAAATGTTTGTTTAAAAAGTGTTTTTTTTTTCACTTTATTCTTCTTAACTTGTGCCAGCCCTAATCACACAGATGTTTGCTGGTAACATGTGTTTCTGTAATATGGGTTAAGTACCTTTAGTCAGAGTAAGATTTTTTACTTCATTTCAACTATGAGGAAATAAAAGCTTAGGTATGCAATTGATCACTAAATAAAAAGTAGAATAAGTTTTATTGTCTAATATATTATTCACAAAATGAAATCAAAAAAATTCTTCAATCTAGACAACCAGTTTATTTTTTATTATTGTATCGCAACAGTTGCGCAACTTGTGTCCCCCGTTAAAAGTTGCTATCGTGAACCATTAAACGTGTATTGTTGTCCTGTACCCAATGACATTTTACAAATAGACGCGTTGCCCGCGCTCTATATTGGCAAGATAAATGCAAGGTAAATGCCCTGCAGCGACTGAGAGAATGAGCATGCAGTAGCTAATGCCACGCAACTAAACGTCTATATTCATCTTTATCTTACAACCGACATGGCGTATGGTGACTTTCATTTTCTTTCCCTTTCTTCGCGCACTTTATAACTTTATATGTACTGCTATGTAGCTATAGTAAAGTTTACGCCATTTTGTAGTGCATTAATGTTGGTGTATGGCCCGTCTATTTGTAAAATGTCATTGCCTGTACCTACTTATTTTCTTTTGTCATATTTCTTTTCTCTGCGCCCGCAATCCGACCGCGTGGTATCAGAGCCTTCGATTGAAAAAAAAAAACAATTACATTATTTTTAACGGACTTCAAAAAAGGAGGAGGTTCTATGTTCGTCGGTATGTATTTTTTTTGTGTATGTTCATCGATATTTTCGCCAATTGTGAACCGATTTATTCTTGTCAAATTTCACCAAGATCGATTCAGCCGTTAAGTCGAGAAAAGGTAACACGGACAGACAGAGTTACTTTCGCATTTATAATACATATTAGTGTGATATATCTATATGAGTCGTTTCTCAATCATTTCATAAGAGATTTTATTTACTTTCAGTGTTGTCTAAAAATCTGATGATATTTTTTTTAATTACAAATATCCGTATATTTCACGTGGCGCATGAGTTGCGCCACTCTACAAAATAAAACGTTCTTCACTTCTGTTCATCGTATACTCTTAGAACTACTAGTTTCCGCTCCTAACTTATTTCGTCCGTCTGTTTGCTCTCAATTATTGACTTTAATAAGACTTTGACAATTCACGGTAGGTAGAACACACATGCCTACTATTTGAACATGTTTTATATAGATGTGGAGATATGAGTAGAAACCTCGATTTAATATCTTGAGTTTTTAACTTTAAACAAACTATTGCTTTCTTGGCTGGCAAGTTTGCGTTCGACTTGTTGTTCTGTTCAAGGTTTTCAGACTTAGTAAAAAAGCGTTTTCTTGTGTTTGGTTCTTGCTAATATTGTATTATTATTCAATAATTTATGTACACACATGAAAAGATACAGAAAACATTAAATAAGAGAACATCGTATGAAGGTACTACTTATTTCACAAAAGAAATCTCTTCCAGCAGAACTGTAATTTTATTTCTATTGATTTTGTTGCAATTAAGTAATGTACTGTTAATTATTATTTATGGAAATTCCTAATGGACTTCATGCTAAAAAAGAGAAGATATGCAAACCAAACAAATCCCTGTATGGCCTCAAGCAGGCACCTTGGTCCTGGAACACCAAACTGATTTTTTAATTATTGATCCTTTTATGATCTAATGGTAACCCGCACCCGCCTTCGCACGGTTACTTCTATCCTTAAATTAAATATGAAAGTATTCATTATAAACTTTCTAGAAGAAATTCTTAAAATGATGGTGAAAACCGCATCAAAATCCGTTGTGTAGATAACAAGTATTTAGCGAACAAACAGACAGTCGTGGCGACTTTATTTTATACTAGCTTACGCCAGCGGCTTTGCTCGCGTGATATCTTTATAAATTATAGCCTATGTTACTCAGTCATAATATAGCATACGGTTGTTTTTTTTTTTAAATCGGTCCTTTACTTTTTGTATTTATCCATTACAAACAAACATAAAAAAAATCTAATCTTTTCTCTTTATAATATTAGTTTAGATAGACTATAGCTATCTATAATGACAGTCATAGTGATGTACAGATAATCTAGTCATATCCCATTTTATTTGTGGTCGGCGCGATATGACTTTTTCTTCCATTCATCTCTATCAGACGTCATTTCTGGATTCACTTTCTTCACATTCATGTCATGTTTCACACAGTCCATCCCTCTTTTCTTTGCTCTGCCTCTTCTCTGACAGCCATCAACATTCATACTTACAACTCTTCTTAATACGTGATTTTAATTAAACTTCACGATTGCTTTAAATTCTCTTAGTAGCAGTAAGGTATAGCAGAAATAAGTCCTTATTTGTACCCTCATGAACTCATTGAGTAATAACCAAACATATACGACATTAATGCGAATCCTGCGCCGCCCACCATATTAGTATTGACATAGTTTCTAATTCTGTTTGCGCTACGATTTATTACATTAGAATATCATGTCTGTAATTGTTTAGGTTAGAGATGAGCTAAATCGGGTTCAACCGAATACGACTATTCTATCGAATGAATATATAGAACCAAATAATATTCGGCTAAAATAAAAAAAGTTACTATTTATAATCAAAAATTTCATCTATTATTCATTACAATTCTATAAGTCTTAAATTATTAATTTGAGAATGGAGAAAAATTGGTAAGTAAATATTTTGTAATAAAATAGTAAAATTACCTAAATCAAAAATGTCGACATTCTAGGTGCTATGTTCAAAGTGGGTTGGTCCTATGAAGAAGAGACTGCCAAGGACCTGCAGGAACTCTTAAAATAAATCTAAAATTTTACAAAAAAACAAAAAGATAATTTACATCACAGAAAAAAGAAAAATATACGTCACAAATGTTTAATTATGTTCCTAATCTAATAAGTAAGACAAATTAATTATTTTGTACATCTTATAGGTATGTTACAGCAGCACTTTACATTATGTTAACATCTGTACTAGTGTACATTTTACCTGTGAAAAACAATAAACAAATTTTGAATTTTAAAATTTTATTGAAAGCAAAAAAGACTTACTAAAATTATATCTCCCTTTTTTTCTATAATCATTTTTCAGTTACATGTTTGCTCTTCACAATTTATCATGGGCTCCACTATAATCCTTATGGTTGTTAAGAAACTAAAAACAAACGAATAATAATTCTGGTTCGGCATCAAAACTGCCGAAACCATAATGCGAGCCGAACATCAGCCCATCCCTAGTTTAGACACAAGATTTAGTCATTGTATTCGTCACTGAGCAATACATCATGCGACATTGTTTTGGCACGCGTTCTAACCTTGATACTACATTAAAATGTTACTAAACAAATGGCGAATTAAAAAAATCTATTTTAACATTATCAAGGATTACAAATTCCATTATACATTTTTTTGTTAGATTAAAAAATTCCAAGGTACATAAAAAAGATGAATGTTTTGTCTACGAATGATTTAGTCTGCCTTTTGTTTGCACAGTTTGAATTTAACTGTAAAGATGGAGGCAGGGTGAGGTGGGTGCCCACTAGACGCGGGATACTACACGTTGCATGAGTTGCATCTCATAAAATCTCTCTCAACATAGTAAAAAATAAAATCGCTTTCCGCGTCTATCTGTCTGCATATCCGCTAATTCCTCCTAAACTACGCAACGGATTTAGATGCAGTTTTCACCATCAGTTAGATAATTTTTCACGGAAGGTTTATATGTATAATACTTTGATATTTAATGTAAGGATAGTAGAGAAATTGCACCCGTGCGAAGTCGGGGCCAGATCGCTAGTGATTGTTTAATACACACTTTATAGGGCCCTTAGTGAAGATATAACTAGATGGTACAGTAGCATGGCAAAATGAAGAGAGAGAAAAATCGGAGATCCATCTCTTTACAGTTTTCTCTCTCGATTTTTTGTTTTGTCTTCTCTCAAGGAGGCAAAAGGTAGAGAAAACAGGAATGTAGAAAAAAATTCGGGGATAAAATAATCTCTTTACCGTTTTAGTCTCTCGATTTTTAGCACCTCATCCCTAATGGTCGACTTCGGGAACTCTAAGACCGCTCCGAAGCCACGTGCACCTAGAGTCTCGAAGTTTTAAAAACGCGTGTAACGGTCCAGTTGAAATAAAAAACTTTAACTTTGAATATTCTGATTTAAATCAATTTAAAGTCGTAGAGAAAACATTGTACCTTTTTTAAGCACATTGCGCGCACGGAGAAGTGTAAGATTTGGCATAGTTAAAGTTTATATGGAGAAGGAGTGCAGAAAGCTAAAATGTATAATAATATGGGGTCGAATTTCGACCACTGGACGACCACTATCACTCTATTTCAACCGCTACCACTGGCCCCCACCTTCTAAGTACACACTCGCTCGGTGGCATGTTTTGTCTCAGCATACAAACAAAAATTGAGTCTTCCATGGTTCGAATCTAATTGGTCGTCACATAGTACCGGTTCCAACACCACCTTAGATTACCCACTTAGGAACCGTTTCCAGGCTGATTGTTCTCTAAGTGGTCATTTATCTGGCGCTAAACCAGTATGGTGAAACGAATGACCATTGACCAGTAAGGCGTAAGTTTGAACTAGCAATTGGATTGTTTGGCCACTGTTTTTGACAAGGTGGACGTATGTTGTCTATGGTTTTATATAGACAACGAATTACTAAGAGAAAACCTTTAATTATTTTCAGTTTAACATTGTTTACACTTGGTCTATAATATGGTGCTCTCTCAACTCGATAGAGCACTTAAGTTTTTTGAGAAATGCCAATTTTCTCACTGACTGTACCTTGTTTCAAAAATCCAATGATACGGTTTTGAGTATCTTCAAAATTCACCTAAAGTTTCCTAAGACCACAACTCTAACTATGACAGAAAGGGTGTAGCCACCTTTAATTCCCCATCCTGTATATCTATAGCCATCCTCACCTGAGCACACATTACTACTTTTAATTTGTATGCTATGATGATTCTACCAATGAAATTAATTCTGTTCTTGTGTTTACAACATCAAGCTATTCTCAATAATTCTGGACATACGCCTCTGCAAAAGAGTAGGTATTGTGCCTCGACGCTGAGCTTGGGTTTAGGAGTATCAATAAATTAATGGTCCGTTCCATTTCAACAGGTCCGCTTAGGTCCATGTCGGTATTTTGTGTCTCGTTAGTGCTACAACCATTTACCATTATAATATACCGTTCATTGCATTTTTGTCTTTGATTTGATTAATAAACAGCTAATAAGGATCCATTTGGGGTGTCCAGGCCCTGCATTTTAACGCTAAGTTATATAAGTAAATAAATAAATAGAATTTATTCAAAATTACAATGTAATACTAAATCTTAGTAATAATATAGGTATCACATCACACTTATAGGTGCCTGTAATAGGAAAAACCTGGGAAATATGTACCAAAAGTTCCCTTGAGTGTGAAATAAAATGAATAAAATTCAATATCTGATGTCGTCAAACGACCATTATTCAGGGTAATGTGCTGGCATCGGCACGGGTGCCGTCCGTCAAGCCTGCTAACTAATCACGATGCACGCTCGTAATCGGAATCGACTCAATTTTAACACTATAACAGAGTTCATTGCGTTGCTCGAATTGTCGGGCGGAGTGATTTTAAAAGCATACCGCGCAATTAATTTGTTGGACTGTCAAAATTGAATCGATTCCGATTGCGAGTGTGTATCGTGATTACCCTGCTGGTCAGCGTGTAACTGCCATGGCAATCTTATTCAGAGACAAATCATTACTATCATATTTTTATTTTTTATACACATTAAATCACATTATTCTCGCAGCTCTTACCACAACATTGTACAAAACAAAATTGTAATCTATTTTATTTTAAAAGAGTTTCCATGGAGTTTCTTGCCGGTTCTTCTCCATAGGATGTAATATTTGGAACCGCGCACCTAGTGTCTCGACATTTCATAAGTGCCTGTATTTGGTTTACATGCAATAAAGATCTATTCTATTCTATTAACCATTTATTGGTTTACATGCCAGCTTGGTATTTTTTCAGGAAATGAAACTATTTCATGTAAGATAGATATCCGTATATCTATATAGGTATCTACTCAAGCAGGTTAGGTAAAATAAGGTTAGCTTTGAAAGATGAGTAATACAGTGTTGATTGCAATTTTGGCAACTAACAAACCTGCAAATATCATATACAGGGTAATTGAAAAAATACTCGAAACCTCTTAGTACCTACTAACTTCGTATCATGATCCTGTACACAGTTTGTTCTACAACTTTGACAAAAAATAAAGGGTGAGCCAAAAAATAAATGTTTCTTCTGTGTAAAATATCCGTAAAAAATCACAGCATAGCTAATAGTAGGTACTAAGATTAACGAGTACAAAATGATCAGACGAGTCATTCTCTTCCATTTCAATGCATTTTTCGGTCGTCTCAGTTAGAATATGCAAACTACAGAGAATTATCATATATTTGTATGAAAAAAAAAGTTTCGAATTATGAAAAGTCGTAGAACAAACTTTGTTCAGGGTCATACAAAGTTAGTGCTAAGAGGTCTTGAGTATTTTTTCAATTACCCTGTATATACCTACAGGATATATTTTTATGTAGTGCGCAAAATTTGCAGAATGATTCAGTGTCCCAAATGCAACCGCAGTACAAAAATTCACTCCAAAACGAAATCAAAAAATTATTTTGTAAGTATGGCTTGCGCTAGTAAATTATGCGCCCCCCCACACTAAGTCGAATTTTCGTTTTGTTTTAAAGTGTATCCCAATACTGCGGTTGCATTTAGAAACAGAGACTGAATCACTCTACAAATTATGCGCACTACATGAAAAATTATCCTGTATATCAATCATTAATTCAATACATTCGGGAACTTAAAAAAAGGAATAATTTCTAACTCATAAATTATCCGGCTTCCAAATATTGGTGTGTTTATCTTTTTTGTACCGGACGCATCGAACCTACGCCGTAGTATTTAAATGTTATAGTCAAACAAAGGGAGAACACAGTGCCCACGGTGTGAAAGAGCCCTGCGGTATCTACTACTATGTAGTGCCTAATTGAAACACTGCTAAGTGCGACCACTACTAGTTGATACTTGCCAAACTTTTTTGTTTATTAAGAAAACGTGTCTAACTTGATTCGTGTTTATAACCTAACCGTCAAAAACCCCCGACTCAAACTAGAAAAAGAGCTGTAACTTTTGAACGGCTGAACAGATTTTCATGAAACGTAGCTAAGATGATACCCGATTAAACTAGCTTTCAATAAAAAAAACTGCATTGAAATCGGTCTATCCGTTTTGGAGCTACGATGCCACGAACAGATACATAGATAGGTACACTATAGACATATAACACTTTTTGGTCGGGGTTAAAAAATACGATAGGGCTAGTGAATAGTGATAAACTACCAGTGTATGTCATTGCTAAATCCTTTACACTTACTTTAGATACGGACGCTAGGCGTCGATTTTGTTGTTCATTTTGACAGTACTAGACTAGAGTAAACGCATTTTTCACTTTCTTTTTCTATTGAAACAGAAAGGGACAGAGAGAGAAGAGAGAGTTTTTAGTTTTTAGTTCTATCAAGGTGCGCAATAGAATCGACAACATTGAAAGTATTGAGTGATTTTCTTAACGAGCATCGCGTTTTCGAATTAAAGTTTTTAAATTCAATATCTTTTAAATAAAGCCGAAGCGTACATTCAAAAGCTATAAAATTAAGCAGCGTTTACGCGATTCCTAAGATGTCTGTGCCCACAAAAGATATTATAAAACTGCGGTATTACTAGCTTTTAACGCGAAATCACATCAAAGCGCGTTTTATTTTTATAAACTTTTATTGAGCTATATAAATCTTCTCCTTTGTTGTTTGCAAATAATAAAATATTCGTTTGGGTATTTTATTAAATGTAATGTATAAGAAAGTGTTTATACCCAGATTTTTAAATTTAATTAGAGTTTATTACATATTTTGAGATTTATTGCTTTCTTCATTCTTCTAGCTTCCTCACTAACTGACAATTTGTTTAGGTTGTGACAATATTGTTTAACGAACAAACTTATGCGAGTAACATTGTATTTATGTCAATAAATTTAATACTCTCTCATCGTGATTAAAGTAATAAAAATTAATTAGATGTACTAACACAGCTACCAGTTATGTCCAGCACTTACCGTTAATGAATGGATATAAAAATAATAAAAACAATAATCAAAATTGAAGATGGTTATTCCATTGCGAACCTCATAGTCGTTTAAAGACTAACAATTTATTTTCACGATAGTCATTTCACTGCATTGTGTTCGGGAACTTGCCAGCCTTTATACTGGATAATATTTACAACCAAGTAATAAAAAAAACATAAACCAACGACATTTATTCACTGACCAATTAATGGTATTGGATGTAAAATATTTTTATCACAAAATCAGATCAAGAGATATGGAATTACAATGAAATAACTTCAACAAAATGTATAAGTATGGAAATTTGATAAATTTTGAAAATATCAAGATTATTCATGCGCTTCTGACGTCTCTGGTCGGCCAGCCCTAATGTTTACTTATAATATTAAGATAAATATTTCACATGCCCTTGTGAAACTGCTTTATGGTTGGAGAATATCACTTTTAAATCATACTGCGCCTCCAGTTTCGTGTTTTTATAACAATTAGACGCATTTTACCCTCCCTTATTGTTATGTAACGTTTGTGTTGATAGTGTGTCAATACGCAGCCACGTTGTGTGGTTGTAACATGCGTTCGGGTTTGCTCGTTAAAAATATAGACTACCACGTTTTCAATGGCAAACAGACTACCTTTGGTAGTTAAAAGAGTAATGCTAACATGGCGTGGTGGTAATATTGCTGGTGGTCGGGCTCGACCACACATCACAACCGATGCGATGCCGGATTAAGGACCACTCAGAGACGTTACACGAATTTAGATTTGTTTGACTTGCGTATTGTGTTTGACGGCTCTCGTGAAGTGGTCTTATGTGGTCGGAAACTTGATTAGGTGGTGTTAACTTGATCGGCGGATGCGGAAGCCATTATTGGTGATTATATTCGTTTGTTCAAGTTCAAATGTGATACCATGATGGCTACGGTTAATTAGAATACATTGTAAGCAACAGCGGATAATTAATTACAAGCTACGTACACACTGTTCGTATTTACTATCGGTAATATTTGCAGCCTAAACAGCTGATTTTAATTTGCTTATCAACTATTGCTAGTTTCTGTAGGTGCCTGATTGTTGCTTCAACATGACATTAACACATGCATGTCATGTTTTTATAGTAATCTTTATTTTATTTCTTTATTAAATTTAACACTGAGTCTCAAAGGTGCGGACCAATAAAACCGGGCAGTAAATTATTTGTTATATAAAATTAATTTGCCAGTGAAGTTAGCAAAGAAATAAAACAACAAATATAACACTTGAAACGATATGAAAGCGGAATCGGGCCACCCGGCGCTCGCTGCCTTTATACAGAAAAAAATATAAAATTGTCTGTCTGTCAATGTTTATGAAAAACGTAATAATACGCTGGAAATGTTGGATATTCGTGCTAGTATTTAAAAGTTATGATTATGACAGATAATTCAAATGACTGTGGACTAGGTACTTTTTGTAGATAATATAATTTGTCTGTGACGTAAGCTCGGTTAATATTAACAGAAAAATGCCCCTGCCTATCTAAGATACTCAACCGCTTTAAGAAGCACGTTATGAAATATTAATAACAAAAAAGTTGCGGGCGCACCCGCGTGGTGCGCTTGTATCACAATAACACTCCACAAACTTTTCTCATTTTAATGTTGTTCAAGCAAAAGTTTAAATATAAAAATATAATGATACTGTACGCATTAGTGACTCATTGAGCGGGCGAGTGCGTGCGGGCGAACTTCCACGGTTCCACCCTCGCGTCGCGAATGTACAAGTTAAAACAAATGGAAAATAAACTTTTCAAATAAAATAAAAATAACCCTCTTGGCGGCCGGGAGGGCGGGGGGGCCCTCCAATAAAAAATATAATAACTTTTCTTTTTATTCGACGTAATGGCAACGATTGTTCCTTTCTAATATTGTTTCTGTCTCGTTTTCTCCCAGATTATTATAATGGGGTGCGGGGCCGTGCTCACCGCTCACTGCGATACGGTGCCACTTTTCAAGTCAAACAATCGAACTACTAATGAACTTTTTAATATTTATAGTAGCCACAACATGTCTTCGTGTTACAAAAACGTTTCTTACTTTTGAATAGATGAATAGAAAAACGTTATTAAAAAATGGTGTTCATCGTTTTAAACTTACAAAAATACTAGCAGTTAGTGCGCTGTGTGCTAGACACTATTGAGAGTGCCACGAAAGACTTTTCTTTAGTTTGTAAACCTGCGTCTACGCTAGGCGCTTCGAGTACGAGTGGAACACGAGCACGAATTGGCGTAGCGTAGATGGTCTTAGAAGCGTCGAACGATCACGCTTCGAGCATATTGCTCGCCGGTTTTTTGACGAACAAAAAGGAATGCAGTATGCAGAAATCTATGTTCGAGAATAGTGTTTGTTGTAAGCTCGTTGTACGTCTACACTTGACGCCGCGATCAGAACGGCTTGGCTAGTGCTCGGCTCGCCTAGCGTAGACGCAACTTTACAGTAAGACAAGACAGCCCTTTGTACATTTCTTTTTCTAATTACTGTATCTTTTCTTCTATTACTGGTGTGCAATAAAGTGTATTGTATTGTATTATATTGTACAGTTTCTTTGGGAGTTTCTGTTCAACTTTATAGCTTTAAGAATTATACACATGAGATATATTTTTACCGCAGTTACTATTTATTAGTAGCTATTTACTAAACATAGTATTCTCCTAATTAATCTATATATTAATACGTTAATAGAAAACTTTGTACCCCTTTTTAAGCATATTGCGCGCACGGAGGGGTATGATGAGATTTGGCATAGTTAAAGTTTAAATAGAGAAGGAGTGCATATAGCTAAAATTTATATAAAATATGTGGTTGAATTTCGACCACACGACGCAGGAGGATGCAACGGAAATATTGATGCTGATATTATTATTAAATAATATCAGCATCAATATGTCCGTTGCATCCTGCTGCGTCGTATATGGTGTACAGATGAGGGCAGAGCGTCTCTGACCTTATGTCATTCATTCCTGTACCGCGGTTGATAACAGTTATTACTACGCTTCACTAACTCTAACTCTCATAAAGTAATATCATGTCGATGATGCGACGCGGGAAGCGAACATTATTATAACAAAATATTTTAGTTCTGATTTTTAGCTTTAATGAAAGAATACTGTCGTTATCTGGCCAGTGTTAGATAAGGATATGGATACTGCTATTCTTAATGTATGTGTGTCGTGTTTTTGCAAAAATATATTCTTTTTCTTTCTTTCTGTTTTTTAAGAAAATAACAAAGAATTGATAAGTGGAGATCGGTTACTATTACTGTTAGCCTATTATCATCCCACTGCTGGGCAAAGGCCTCCCCCCATGACTTCCATGTCTTCCAGTCCAGAGCTAGTGTGGATCATCCCTTATTAATTAGAATAAAAAAAAAAAGTCAATAAATTTAAATTTGGAACAGAGTGACTATTGACCGTTTCGTGATTCGAAATATTTAGAGAAAAATAAAAACGTTGGACTTCAGAATTAGAGCCAATTCAACCTTTCAGAAATACCTAACAAAATAATTCAGAGAATCGGTTGCAAACCCGTAACTAACCAGCGGTTAACCAAGTTCAGGCTGCCAGTTATGCAATTCGACGTCTCAATACCACCCCCAATTGTGTCTATAGACCTACCCAACCTCCCATTATATTGAGTGTTCCTCGTCGTCTACTACTACTTTTGACATCCGATTTGCAACCCCTGCGTGAGAATTCAGGACTTTTGGTTTTGATAAGGTTTGAATACACAAATCCATGTTGACATTGACATTTTTTTTTATATTCCAGAAAATATCGCGTGTCCTATATCTCACCATTTTCACGTGTTGTTAAGCGACGATGCGGTCACAGTAAAACAATAATAATTTGTTATCAATGATACCTAAAATTCACGACTTGCGTTTTCGTTGATGGATTGACAACCTGTAGTTATATTTAAAACATGACGGCATTTAACCCTCAAGTTAACAAAAGAAACCGTTTTTGTTGACGCACTTAAGACTGTTCACCCACCGTGAAAGTTTAAGTAACACTTATTATTTGCAGATTGTCCCCTATATGGCCTGACTGACAAGTTCCAATTTGAACATGTCCCATCACTACTTAACGGAATGAGACAGATATCGTGACGGGTCGCGAGAACGGACGGAGTTTCGCTAAAAACGGATTCAGTTTTTATGCAAACTTTTTTTGGATGGGTGGAGCAGGTGAGTCTGTCTGTGTTTCGAGTCTTCAGTCTTCCTCTTTCGTTATTGCATTGTCAATTATATGAAATCATAAAACGAGATGAACATTTTTATTTATGTTATAATATAGGGTAATTTATTAAATTACCACTTTGGATGAAATCTCAAGACTGTTTGGTTTGTCTCAGAATAAAATATACATAATAACAAATATACTTAACTAGTAGGTACATTGAATATTCTTTAAATGTCAATTTTGATGGACATATCAAAGTAGTATTAAGAGAAGAATTAAAAATAAATGCATACGAATGTTTTTTTAAATAAGCACATTTAATATTCGCGAAAGATATCCGTTTTAACCCCAAACTACCTTCGTGGTTTAACATTGGTTCCGCTCTGTGATTTTTTATTATTTGATTGTTAGAACCTCGTTATACCCATGGTTTTTACTGAATAAGGGTTCCACATGAATCGTGTCAACAACCTACTAGTTAAAGATCACATAATTATAATGTACTAGCGTTCATCTCCCGGCTTCGCACGTGTGCAATTTCTCTACTATGCTTACATTGAATATGAAAGTATTATACATATAAACCTTCTTTGAAAAAATATCTAACTGATGGTGAAAACCGCATCAATATCCGTTGCGTGGTTTAGGAGGAGTTAGCGGATATATACAGACAGACGGACGCGGAAAGTGACTTTATTTTATACTATGTAGAGAAAGAGATAATAATAAATCGTCTCCGTACATTCAAAATGCAACTTTTATTACACCGAAGTGTCGCCAGTATATATTATTATTACAATAATATCTATTGTTCATGATACATTGTAAAGCGAGCGATGTTTTGAATTCTATATGTATACAAATAATAATATTGTATTTTGTTTTAATGTTTTCTGTCCGCACGATCATTATGTCTAATAATTATAAGTTTTGTTACATCCACATTACGATCGCGTTTAACAATTATCATCCTTACATCTTGGAGTTATAGTTCAATTTTGTGTAAACAGTTTTGAGAAAATGGCCTCACTAGATTTTTATAATAGATTATTAAATCAACATTATGTTCTTTCGTATTTTATGTTTCTTGTTTCTACGAATGAAACAAAGATAGTTGTTCTATTTTAGACGGGAAGACAAGTTTTAGTAGGTATATAAAATATTTAAAAAAACGTAGCATAATTATAATATAGTGCCACAAACTTATCTGACCCGGTCATGGCGTCGCTGCCGTCGCTCTTACCAAAGTCATCTCCTTACAAAAATGACATTTTGTAGTAATATTTGTTCCGTACCGATATTAGTTCCAATTTTGGTCACCGTGTCAGATAAGTTTGTGGCACTGTATACGTTGTATTACGTGTAGTCAGACAGATCTGGGCGTTTATAAAGCCCGCTTTAAATGAATCATAATATGATTCATATTACAAATGTCAAAATATCCACTTAATTGATGACTCTTAATATCATACACGTAAGGTTCATATTCAGCAATAATTTGTTTGACAGTTACCATGGAGATTTGTAGGTGAATTGCTAAATGTGGCCCTTTTTAGACCCCCTGGGCCCCAAGTCTGCTATTTCAAATATTGAATATCTAGTTTAAAGCATAAATCAAGATCCATAACTTTAGTTTTAACTTAACTCTTATTTTTAATAAATTAGTTTTGAGCCTAACTTTACTCACTGCATTTAAAATTGAGTCCTATCATTTTGTGAAACGGTTTAATTTTATTTGGCTTAATCGAGCCTCGAGTTGTAAAATTTCATATTTCTTCGAAAGATACCTACCTATATTAAAATTTACTGAAATCGATTCCGTATTCAATTATGAACAAACTATACAGGGTGACTGCTTGAACGAGGGAAACATTGAAGGAATATTTTACTCATCATTATGAACAAATTTTACTATAAACCCTGAAACCGCGAAAAAAGTAATGACCCGTTACAGAGAGAATTTTAATTTTGAGATAAAATGACCTTTTTTACAAATATTGGAAAAATTTATAAAAAAAAAAAAACTATAAAATTGTTCAATAACATTAGGTATACCTATTTTTACTCAAGGATTCGTCAACAAACTGTTTTTACCAACTGTATTTGTGCCAAGTAATAGTTAAAGTAGCCTTTTTTATTATTAGTTTAAATCTGCACCTTATTATTTTAGATATACTATTCAGTACATACCTCCTGGTATTGCCATTATAGTAATCTCGTCTCTACATGATTACCCTTATTACAATCATAATTGAAAACCACATAAATCACTGTGTTCTCAGAATTATATTCTGGTTCACGGAAATATTATTATATTTTCGCTGTTTCTGGCAACACTATCGCTACCCGACTTGGCAGAATAACGACCAGTCATGATAGCTGGCATCTCAAATCGACACAAAAGAAAAAAAACTGCCAAGTATTTGCCGGACGCATTAGGAAACGGTTTCGTATGTAGTTTTTTTTTAATTCATACTCAATTTTTTCGAATTAGGTACATATCGTCGGTCGAATCACGAAAAGGCGTAACTGATTTTTCTCAACTTTACAGGAGAGCGAAATAAAGAAAACTCATATGAGTTTTATGGACACAACAGGACACACTATATTAATTTATATATTTAGGTAGGATGTTAAGGCTTACTTTGAAAGCGAATTTAATCCCATAAATAATACTGTAAATAATTTCCCTGTACCTTTATTAGATTAAAATATATTAAATTGTTTTTGACAAAAGATCCACTTACGCCTATTTGTGATGTAACATTTCGGAACAATTGTCATTTACGCCTGTCAAAATAGAGGTAAATTGAAACAAAGGTATTCATAATTATTTATTTATCAACAAGAAAATCAACATAATCAAATGTATCCAAATTATAAAATAAATAATAAAAATCTAGATGAAATGTTTCCAAAAAACGAGTTCGAGTCTTGCAATGGATTTTTTTTTTCAGTGAATCTTTCGGTAAATTCCCTCAGCATCAAAATATTTCCAGTTGAGTAATAATCCAATAATATATTTTCACGATTTTCTTCTGTAAACAGGTAGCAATAATTTCCGTATATTGCACAGTATTTAAAATAACATAGGTATTGCACCGATTTTGTTGTTGTAAGTTTTCAGTTAGAGGATAATTATAATAATATTATGGTCACACGAACTAAGCCATATGAACAGAGAGGTGTTCTGAACATCAGTAAACCACAGTTTGAGCCAATGACCCAAAGAAGCCTTGGTTTCCTAACGTCACTGGTTTGAGCAGTTAGAACTAATGAGGTTAATGCAAGCAGGATATTTGCAAAATAAGGACTTTGCTGTTTCAGAGTCGCCGTGACTTAAAATACTAGGTGACTCGTCAAGAACACATAACAAAACAGCTGTTTCATTTGATGTATTCAAAATATCTGTTGTACAATGCTCTTATCCAACTCCAATCTTCTAATTGACTGCGGTTCAAACAGGACAGACAGTGTTAGTGCAGGAAATAAACTCACAGTTGTTTGTTAGTAGTAAGATGGAAAGCCAGTTTTCAGCTTCAAATTTGCAGTCGATGAAAACTGGTTTTCACACGATGAAGAATTTACAAAATGTTCCCAGCACAGCAAGCAAGAGCAGCGAGGGCATAAACTGAATACTTCTACAGTACATGTAGAAAATTCGCAGTATTTAACGTGTATTCAATGTCATTATTGATTGAAGGGAACGGAGTCTGGGGAAGTACAGTAGAATTTTTCACTAAAATTAAGTACTAACTTGTATACCTATTATTATTTTATTATTATTTTGATTTGATGTCGGTACTATGTTTCCGAAATGATTATTATAACAAGAGTCGGTAGTTTCGAAGTGTTCTGGACATAAAAAGCAACCACACTGAAGGCATGTACCTAGTTAGAACAGAATTTTGAAAATGTTTATACACATCAATTACCGTTTTCAGAATTATTTACGAATTGCATACTTGCAAAGAGGCTCATTTTCTGATGAAGAATCCTCCATGTCCATGGCTAAAATAGTACCATAAAACAATTTTCGTTTATAAACCATTTTAATTTTCACACCTAGCTGGAACTTATTACCTTTTTTTAGTTTGGATTTCATTAGTACTAACGACATTTTTGGTGCCGTCCCTCCAAGTAGTACATCCATTATTACTAGTGGTTGTCTTGTGGTCAAAATTAGACCGTAATTTTAGCTTTCTGCACTCCTTCTCCATATAAACTTTAACTATGCCAAATTTCACACTCCTTCGTGCGTGCAAATGCTAAAAACAGGTACTAAGTTTTGCCTTCACGTATTAATATATCGATAATGTATTTTTTCACTTTGAATGAACAAACGTTTCACATTACTAGCCGAAATGCAAGTTGGTGCAGGGTACCCTTTTGTGCGAAATAGACACATCTGCATACTTACAACCGTCAGATGGTCAAAATTTGTAAACACGAACAGTCGTAACTGCGCCTTCGCCTTTTCGTGAAGAAAAATGAAAGTACGGAAATGTATTTAGGGCTCTTCGTAACTGTGAGTACTGGCTCCTAGGAAAGAAATTCAGTTACAATCTTTCGTGACATGATAAAATGCACATTTTTCAATGCCATGGTGTATATAACTCAAAATCGCCATTTTGTTGGTTACGCCTTTTCGTGATTCGACCGACGATATGTGCTCGACTGTATCTATCTGTCTTACCCTTTAAAAAACACAAACAAATGGTAATATTAAAGAAAAAGGAAATTATATATGTCCTCCATGACTTCGTAAGTAATATGCTGTAAGACAGTTCCTTTACCTGACTCTTTGGGCCTCCATGGCAATAGTTAAAAAGCAAGACATTAAAAAATCCTATCACAATGACAATGTTTGCTTTCTCTCTGTTTGTTTAGTTGGACTAAACTAAAAAGCAAAATACGACGGACCATCTTTGCCTCTATTTAAACATACGCAATTCCGTTCCTAAACATATAAAATTCTTCCATACGTTTGTATAAACTGAATGGTTTATACTCATTCACCAGAACCTCCAATCTAAAAAAAGTTATTTATAACCTTAAAAAAGATAAAAAAAATCGAATTAAAAAAAAAAAAAAAAAAAAACCGGTGAAGTAATTTTGACTTTTACCTAAATATTTGCACGTGATTTCATATTGTGACGAAACATGCTGAACATACTAGGTACCTATACTTACCTAATTAAAAATAAAACACCAATTGTCATACGAGGTGCATTCAATAAGTACCTAGCCTCATCCCCAGAGGGCGCTGTAGTTTCAAAAGAGTTTTACCACAGTGTAGCACATTCTTTTTAAATTCTTTTTTCAAATTTTCATTCCAATCCCTTCATTTGTTTTAATTTGACAACTTATGGAAGCCAACGTGTCGATCGGTTTTACAAAAACGGAAAAAGAGCAATATCGTTCGGTGATTCGATTCCTATTTTTGGAAGGGAAAACGCGAATCGAAATCAAAGAGCGCTTGGATGCTGTGTACGGTGACTCTTCTCCATCGATGGCCACCGTCAAGAATTGGTTCAACGAGTTTGCACGTGGCCGTACGTCGGTTTTTGATGAACCACGTCCAGGTGCACCGAAAACAGCTGCTACGGAGGAAAACATTAAAAAAATCCATGATCTCGTATTGGCAGATCGCCGATTGAAGGTTCGGGAGCTAGCTGAGACTGTGGGCATTTCAGAAGGAACAGTGCATCATATTCTTCACGAGGAACTCGGCATGAGAAAGCTGTCGGCGCGATGGGTGCCGCGTTTACTCACACCAGAAAACAAGCGCAACCGTGAGACCACATCGGAGACGTGTTTGGCGCTGTTTAAGCGGAATCCAGCGGAGTTTTTGCGTCGTTTTGTGACCGTCGATGAAACCTGGATCCACTGGTACACACCAGAGACCAAGGAGCAATCAAAACAATGGATCCAGACTGGGGAACGTGCTCCAAAGAAGGCGAAAACTGTAAAATCGGCCGGAAAAGTTATGGCCACCGTTTTCTGGGATTCACAAGGTGTGATCTACATCGATTACCTCGAGAAGGGTAAAACAATTACAGGGCTTTACTATGCCGATTTATTGGGCCGATTCGACGCCGAATTAAAGAAAAAACGACCCCATCTGGCGAAGAAAAAAGTGCTGTTTCACCACGACAACGCACCGGTTCACACGTCTGCCGTTGCCATGGCCAAATTGGTCGAATTACGCTACGAATTGCTGCCCCATCCACCGTATTCTCCAGATTTGGCCCCTTGTGACTTCTTTCTGTTTCCTAATCTGAAAAAATCACTCGCCGGGAATAGATATGGATCGAATGAGGAGGTCATCGCCGCCACGGAGGCCTATTTTGCAGAGTTTGACAAAAACTATTTTTCGGACGGATTAAAAAAGTTGGAGCATCGCTGGGCTAAGTGTATCGAACTAAAAGGAGACTATGTTGAAAAATAAATTCCCACTTTTCCAAAATTTTCGTTTACTTTTTGTAGGCTAAGTATTTATTGAATGACCCTCGTACCTACCTGCTATGT
Organism: Allophyes oxyacanthae; assembly: GCA_932294325.1. Lineage (NCBI taxonomy): Eukaryota > Metazoa > Arthropoda > Insecta > Lepidoptera > Noctuidae > Allophyes > Allophyes oxyacanthae. Next base: position 2,295,569 of record OW028609.1, read on the forward strand.
TTTATAAAAATCAATTTTACCAATATCCTTTTAAGGTCACATCGCAAAAATGTTAAAACGTCACAATTCCAAGCGATTTGCATAGTGTCTTGTTTTGGCACACCTTTGTACATCCTGTCCTCTTACAAGTACAACTCTATAAGAGTCTACAGTTTCCCTTTTATTTTATACAGAGGAAAGTTACATGCATATTTATTATATCTAATATACTCCGCAGAAAGAGTTCGGCAAGGTTATCTGTGAGAAATCGCCGCAATAGCGATAAGATCGCCCACTGCTATTGTACAATCTTAAAATCTTAATCGTTATTATTATGTTAATTACTCCTGTAAAACAGGTGTACAAAAAAAAACTATTTCTATAATTCTATTCTACGTTTTTTACAAGCCCCAGATCGTTAATGCTGTTATAAAATCCTCACCCATGGAGTAGAAACTTCTCAACGAGGGCTTAATTCGAGAAAAAAACATATCTTAAAAGTAACCTAAAGCATTCGGCACGAGTTGTCATATGGCAACACCGATGTCTATGGCAATTGAACATGCCGCATATAAAAGTCCTACCTGTCTAATTATGTATCTAATCATTATGAGCAACTTTTGCTATGGAACAAAACCAGAAATCGCAATTTCAAGAATATCAGTTTTTCCATACATTTATTCCAGATTGAATTATTTACATGGATCAGCAGATTTCTTTGTCGGGATTTATAGGTTAGTTTCATAGTAAAAGTTGTTCATAATGATGAGTAGAATAATCCCTTAAAGAAATTACAAAGTTTGAACCTTTTATTTTCTTCATGTACCGAATTTTTCGAATTTTACATTACACAGCGAATTACATTGCATGTTGCATATGACATGTGTGCTACCACGATGGTGCTTTTAAATCGGTAGAGCGAGTACGAATGGAATTCTCTGTACCTAATATAAACGGTATAAGCTACTAAGACAGTAATCGTTACAGTAACGCTGTAAAAATACTAGACCAGTGTGAACGCGTTCTAGTGCGTCTTATGTTTGTGGCAATTTATTTTTCTTTCTTTCTTTCTTTTCTTTAACGTGCCTCTAAGGCTAGTCAAATCTATTGCTCTGCTTACAAACCAAAGACTATACACCTTATTCTTCACAATATAATAGATTTTTTGTTTAAAATAATATAGGAAGGACAATATTTAGTTCGAGAATTTTAATGGGATCGTCTTTGAAGTTGAACCTTTTTTTTATTTGTCCGTCACGGACCTTCTCCCCTTTGTTTTTATAGTCAACGACTGACACACTATTTACTTTGCGCCATTTCTAAAATAAATCCTGGTGGAGTCGGAGCGACTGTGGTTAGAAGGCATACTTATATTATTACCAATATTTATTTGGCGTGCGTAGAACGATTTGAATCGGTAAGGTCTGGTAAGGTCAGTGTCACGACAGCTCCATTGACGGAGTTGCTAATCGTTTTCGGCGGTACGAGTCGCAGGTTTGATTTCCGAAATTAAATTCCATATTACAAGTTCCTACCGTTCTACTCCTGATCCCTTTAAGGGGGTATTGTACTCATAAATAAACAAGTTTTACTATAGGACCTATTCTGATGGTCGCGGGACTTATCTCATTACCGTGACCCCGGAACGTAAAGGGCTATCGAAGGAACACCGTGGATTTTAGTCAGTACAAGTCTGACAGTCCCTCCCGCCCTGCCCGGGGTGGGAGGACTCATTTGATGATTTTACAACGCTAAAAAAAAAAAAAAAAGGACCTATTCTGATATCGCCAAAAAAAAAACACAGCTGTTTCATACAAATAATTCACTATTACAGCCATATCCTCTATGAGAACAGTAGAGGACTGAGCACGAATGGTTTTACTATGGTAACCGTTACAAGCAAGTTTTGATTATAAAATGCAATGAATCTATCGCATTTTTGTTCAATTTTATGCACAATTCACGCTTGTTTCATGAAAATGTAAAAATACGACATGTATTTTCAAAAAATATCATGAATTAAACGTGTATTTTTTATTCTAAATTTACTTACGTTAACGTTACGATACGCCAAAACATTTCGCTCGGCTCACAGATTTTTTGTAAGCGTTTCAGGGTTGTTGGTCCCATAGTAAAAGTTGTTCATAATGATGAGTAAGGGACCGGGACTAGAAAGGTAGGACCTTGTATAGTACTTATGTGGTCCCAATTATTATAGTTGGTCCCTGTAGTGACTTCTGGGTAGTATGAAGGGTTATAAAAAAAAGTAAACATATTTAAGCAAAAAAATTGAAATTTTAAATAAATAATTTCAATTTCATATCATCATAAGTATGTAAAACGCAATAATATCTAGTTATAACTCAGAACTCTATACCTTACTATTAATGACATGGCAATTCTCAATAGTCTTTCATACATAAATACAACTTAGTCATTGAAATCATAGCTTCTAAGCCTAAAATTATTTGTTAATCGTGTAACATTGAAACGATAAAACCTTATAATATCCTATTATAATCTCAGCATCATATAAACAATAATATATTATATTTTATAAGATACGCTGACGGTTTCAAATTAGAAACCTAATACGTATTCTTATACTGTTATTATTTTGCTGGCCACAATAATTGCTTGCGTGTGTATTATAAGTTAGAATAATATGTCTATATTATTCTTTATGAATGTTACTCGTATTATTAGCGTTATAAATAATGATACACAAATGTATAATTTACAGTTACGTTGTTTTATACAAAGGGGTATAATATTATGGTTTTATATAGTTTTATTGGTGATTTAGCTATTCATGGAACTTTGGCGGCGATCGAGGTCTTTCATTTGAATATTTAGAAGCGTAACATCGCTAGGTCTTTTGTTGTGTAAGCAGATAGATGCTTACACTATTATTATGGTTGAGACAGTATTAAAAGTGAAAAATATGAGGATTAATCGTCGTGGCATCCACAGACATTTTTTACAGGGTTAGCAAAAACAACGTAGTGTTGTATTGTCAAGATAAATGAGGTTTGTGATTTGTCACCTCACTCTAAGACTTATATTAACTGATATTATAGACATATTAACGTTTGTAATACTTAATTTATTAGGCTACGCAGTGTCTTTTTGCCTTTATCGAGTGCAGGCCACTGATAAATCTCAGTAAACAGGCCCTACACCTCATATTCTCTCTCTCTCTCTTCAGTCGGTCCCTCATTACTGAGGATCGTGGTCACTGGACCCCTTCAAGCGGACAATCTGCCTCCATCTACTCCGGTCCAAAGTTGCCATCACCACCTGCTGAAATTTGCTTGAGGACATAGCCTCTTTTACTTGGTCGGACCATCGTGTTGGCGACCGGCCTCGCGCTCGCTTGCCTTCGGTGTTACCAACAAATTACACCTCATATTATTATCATATTTATCTACTACTACGAGTTTGCACTGACATCCGTGGAGCATAAAGGTTCTAGATGAGAACCACCCTCAAGCACTTTCTGGTGCTTGACATTAAGCTGATCTGGGGATCATGGATTATACCATTCTCTTCCTTCATGTAACTTCTGTATGTCGTGACTCGTTTTGTCCAATAAATGTTTATTCTATTCTTCTATTCTATTCTAAACTGTCGGATATCAGAGACGCAGGGCATAGCGGAACTTTCCGCTCAAAATTGGAGCTGCCCGACTGGGGAAGTAACCATCTTGCAGAATATTGTAGCCATATAACACTGCTCTTTTGTAGTGTTGTGTTCCGAACGGTGAGCAAGGTCGCCAGTGCGCCTTGGAGAAGCGTCGACGCTACTAGTAGGGTTGGTAACGCGCGAATGATGCCCTTGCCGTTGCAAGGACCAATCGCTTAAAAACAGGTAAGCCATAGTATGCTTGTAAAAAAATCTTGCTTCTAACGGCACCATAATAAATAGTTAAGATATCTTTGCCACAAATAGAATGGAACTTCTTTTTACGACCCTGTAGAGGTAACCCGGCAAAAACTGGGAGAGAGAAAATTGGATACAAAACTATTTCTTTACCGTTCATTGGCTGATTTTGCGACTTGTCTTCTGTCAAGGAGACAAAGGGAGGAGAAAACGGGTTTCTCCACAGAAAAGTTTAGGACAAAACCATTTATTTACCGTTTCCTATTTCGATTTTATTTACAAAACCATTTATTTACCGTTTCCTATTTTGATTTTTCGTTTTGTCATCTGTCATGGAGACAAAACGAGTTTGTCCTCCCATCGTGCTGAATCTAAGTTCTACAGCACTTTTGTTTACAACTCCCGTCTAAAGAAAGAAAGAAAGAAAAAGTATGTAAATGACACAGTACAAAAAAGATTTTAAAGATTTATACTAACAGAAAAATAAAAATAAAACCATGTAAAATAAAAATATATCATAATCTGCGAACAACCCGACAGCGCTGGTCTATTCTAATAGATTCGTTTTTCACAGATGCTTCTATTCCGAGACTCCGAGGCTACGTTTCACTCTCACTGTACTTTATCTAGCGTGATAACAAATTGTGAGTAATATCAGCCAGGGCTGGCTACGCGGTTTAGGATTTTTGGCAAAGAGTGATGGTACTATTTCCTAATGAATGTCTGTTAATCTTCCACCCCTATAGGTAGGTACATAGAGTTTTTCTCGATCTGGACCGTAGTTGCCGTCAGGCCAAAAATGTGAAAATAAAAGCAGTGTGCGCGCGCACCGAAAACATTTTTAACCGACTTCAAAAAAAAGGAGGAGGTTCTCAATTCGACTGTATGTTTTTTTTGTATGTTTGTTACTCGATTATATCACTCGCGATTTCTGTAATCTCATGTTTATGTATTGTTTATGCCATTAGGAATAGCAAACTTAAATTAAATTAAAAAAAAAGAAAAACCGAATTCACAACTAGAGTCCGATTATTCATAAGTGGTTTACTTACATGAATAAAAATATATTTGATTTGATTTGAGATGTGAAACCACGAGCTATCACGAGACAATTGAAGCGACGAGTACTGAACACATTAAATTAACACTACCATTAAACAGTTAGTAGCACAACGTATTTAACCCTAAAATTTTATATGCAAATTCTATTCATATTCAGAAGTTTTTGACAGAATAAAACTATGTTTTGGCCCGCGGCGTGCCAACCCTAATTCCGATAACCAAATGTTCCGACATGGTATTTACCCTTCCGTTGCATCGCCCGGCGCAGAACCCGTAACCATCGGACGGAGATACCACAACTATAATTATGTTCAATATAAGCAGTTCCGTATGTTATTAACATGTTTTTTTGATGATGAAATAAAATTATAATAACAATAAAAAATATTATTGTCATGTGAATTCGAGTTGGACGGTAACAGAATTAGGATTTTTAGTTTTGAACTTTTTGGGATCGTGTGTTGCTTTTCTATTCGGTCAAGTAACAGAATAGAATAGAACAGAATAGAATAGATCTTTATGTTATGTAAACCAGATACAAGCACTTATGAATTGTCGAGACTATATAGGTGCGCGATTTCAAATAGTAGGTCTTATGAATAAGAACCGGCAAGAAACTCCATGGAAACTCTTTCCGTCTTATTATAAAAGACGGTTTAAAGCAAGTCTTGTAAAACTCAGGTTTTAAGATAGCCCCGTCTCTTTTTGTCATATGACGTTAGAAAGTGACGGACCTTGGTTTTACTAGACTTGCTTTAAAACATCTTTTGTAATAAGAGGTTGTATATTGAGGTAAGAGCTGCGAGAATAATGTAATTTAGTGTGAATAAAAAATAAGAATAGGTTAATAATGATTTAAATCTGAATAAAATTGCCGTGGCAGATAACAAGTTTTTTTTTCCTTTTTTAAAAAAACTGTAGGAGAAATCCTAGTGAGGGACTAGGATTTCTCCTGTATTGAGGGTACAGTTTACAAACATACATGTCACATGCACACACACCCCGACCCGAAACAACTATCTATAGATCATACAAATGTCTGTTCCGTGCGGTGATCGAACCCGTGGCACGTAGCGCAGAAAGCTAATCGCTTAGCCACTGCGCCAACCGTGTCGTCAATTGTAGGTTGAATTATTAATGCGATTTCAGTGCTGCGGGTCTACCGCGTAACTAAAATTGTAATGAACATCGACATCGGTATTAAACTTCAATACGATCGTGAGAGCCTAAACTTTGAGCTAACTTGTAAAAAAATTACCTATCATATAGTTGGGACTCCTATCTTCATGATCGGTAAAAAAAATACAAGTTAGCTCAAAGTTTAGGCTCTCACGATCGTATTCAAGTTTAATACCGATGTCGATGTTCATTACAATTTTAGTTACGCGGTAGACCCGCTGGTCCTATAGTAAAAGTTGTTCATAATGATGAATACAATAACCCCTTATAAAGATATAAAGTTGTATAACATTCTGCAACAAAGTATGTTAAGAAATCTCATGCGTGTTCACCATAGGGTTTGTAGTTAAGTAGTGGCATCACAATAAATAGGTATCTTATCAAATGGATCGGGCAGCCATGTGGGGCGGGTACCCTACTATTGTAAAATGATGCAACTTGTAGCGTTATCATAGTAATACATTGTCTTTATATTGCACGTCTAGGAAATAAATCTAAATAAACCGTTTGTCGTGGTATGGACATGTGATGAGGAGGGTTGAAATCATGTAATACTACAAAAAGAGCTGTAACTTTTGAACGGCTGAACAGATTTTCATGAAACATAACTACGATGATTCCCGATTAAACTAGCTTTAAATTTAAAAAACTGCATTACAATCGGTCCCTCCGTTTTGGAGCTACGATGACACAGATAGATACACAGATCCATAGATAACCAGATACACAGATAGGTACACACAACAAACTTACAACACCCCTGTTTTTGTCGGGGGTTAAAAAGAAGAGCTTTAAGTATGAATGTGGATGGATATAAGAGCAGAGGCAGACCCAGGAAAAGATGGATGATTGTGTGCAATTTGACATGGATTGTAAGCACTTCGAGATGATGTCTGATAGAGATGAATGGAAGAAGAAGACATATTGCGCCGAACCCAAACAAAATGGGATAAGGGCAGGAAAAAGATTAGAAATAAAATTTCTAAAATAAAATGCAAAATAACTGACTGAGACGGTTTAAGCTAGTTTTGACTAGACTTTTACGACTTGAAAATTAAATATGCACAGTAGACTTAGGGCTCCCGCAGACAGTCGACAGATCAGCGACACAACCACAACACAACAGTTTAAGCCTCCAGGGAGTGCGACAGCAGCGTGGCCACAGCGCGGCGTGGAGTAGCGCGACGCAGACGCAGTGTCTCTGACAAACAACGAGCGCGAAGCAGGCACAGCGTGCCTGTGAAACAGCGAGCACGACGGCACCGCGCGGCGGCAGCACGGCACGGCGTGGCCTATCGCGATGGATGTGGTGTGGATTTGTTTATAACTATTCTTTTTATGACCTAAATCATAGAGTACCTATTGTAGGTATGTTTTTCCACGTCCATTATGGAATCTGTACAAAACGTGTAAACACAACAGATGCGTCGCGCTCATGTCTCGCCGCCGGTCGGTGCCAACACATCGCGCGGCGCTCGCTGTTTGATGGTTTCCCTTAAGCAAATAAGCCACGCCCATTGCTGTCACGTTGGGGCCACAACAAGTCGCGGGCCTGTTGTATCGGCGTTTGGGTCACTATTGCGTCGTGTTGCCGATACCGCCGTGCTGTCGATGCCGCCGCATTGCCGTTGCCGTCACGCTACTGTCGCGCTCGCTCTGTGCAGCCTTAAGTCGCACACGACACCAACTCAATTTTCCAAAAGTTTTAATTACGGCCATACGTCGGTGATCAGTCGGCCGTCTGCTCAAGCCTTTCAGGTTTTATAGCGTGCATTATACCTACCTACTCTTACAAAAGGGGTTGATATTGGGATAAATGATGATATTTACCACTCATAACTAATTCGCGAGCAAAAAGAAGGTGCTTACATAACTTAATTTAGTAGATTTTGAAATAGAAGACCGTGGTATTTAGTACGATTCTTTTAGCTAGGCAGAAAGATGTTAATTAGTGTTACCGTAGCAATTAAGACGTTTCTAACGGCAAAATGAAGCAAAGAAGGCATTGGGGTCAGTAAATTTTTAAAAGGTTAACCCGAAAATGCTTTACAAGGCACCGTGTGTAGATGTAGTCCTCTTTTTAGCTTTTTGAATTGGGACATCGAGTTACAATCGATACCGACATGTAGGTTAGTGGAGATGCACTAGAAGTTTCAGCATTTTAGCTGCTCTTTCGTTAGTTTTAACTTTTAGGATTAACAATTTAGATCAGAGGTGGCCAACCTGCAGGTCTACCGCGTAACTCAAATGGTAATGAACATCGACTCTGGTAATAAACTTCAATACGATCGTGAGAGACTAAACTTTGAGCTACCTTGTAAATTTTGTGCCGATCATGAAGATAGGAGTATTTACTTCGTGATCGGTAATTTTTTTACTGATCGTATTAAAGTTTATTACCACAGAGTCGATGTTCATTACCATTTTAGTTACGGGGTAGACCCCCTGATAAGACCCAAGATCTACTTTTTACTGAAAAATCCCTGTGCGATCCAACAATTACATACTCCTTGAAATTTATATCAATACGTAACTTATGTGATTTTGCCTTGCCGGGATCGACTGGACTAATAGAGGCGATCGATCGGTTGGTCACCCCAGATTTAGATGAACTGTTTATAAATAAAAGTTATACTGAGTTGAGGTAGTATACAGGATAACTGTTACTGTAAATAAAATAAATATTATAGTTTAAAAAAAAAACTAAAGAAAACGCTTTTGTCATCTAAACTAAAAGTGTATGCAAAATTTCAGCTCAATCGGAAACCGGGAAGTGGGTCAAATTTAACTTCCAAGATTTTTTTACATAGTTAGTTAGTTACAGGTGAAGCTAATAAAAGCATTTTAAAAATACCTACATGCTCTCTTATACAGATTTTTATGATTAAACGTCACCTGTCGTCTCTTGTTCTTGTTCCCAAAACTATTATAAAAAAGTTGATGGTTCAATGACAGTTTACAATTAACCCTGCGTTTGTAGTATAAAATTTATTAAAATATTCGAATAAATTTCTTAATGTTAGAACTTAGAAGCGAATCGAGGAATTTTATCGAGTATCGTAGTAGCGGCCGAAGTCTATGCATATATGTATTTACTTACATGTATACAGGTACGCAGTTATGTATATTAAGAAAGTAAGTTGCTAATTAAGTGAGAATCGCAACTAGCTCGATACAACACTCGTTTGTAAACATAAGACAACTTTTTAATAAACGGTACATATAAATATGACTTTTAAATTAATGCAGTAAAGTTGAAATTTAATTACGACGTTAGTTGTTCCTGCTGTGTTGTATGGCGTATACAGCATGTTTTCGGTTTGTCGAAGTAATGTTCAAACCTGTTGACTTTCAGTCTTCAACGTCAAGGTACCACTTATATGTCATAAATATGGAAAGTTTGTTTGTTTATTCGCTGACCCTAGAATAAACTTATAGAAAGTTTATCTTGCTATCGATCCGCGTTTCCGTCAATAGATGGCGTTGTTATAAAATATGTAAAACCAATCGGCTGATAGTTTTGATAACGGACAGGTTAAGTTTTGGAACAGAGTTTAGGAAAAGAAATGTGCGCTAATATTGTGAATAAACTTCACGTTATAAATGTGTGTAAATTGCACTTGGAAACATATTACGTCTTTCTAATTATTATAATACTCCACATAATTATCCATATTAGTTTCCTTTATAGCTCCACCGCATTACAACTAAGTATAAGAAAAGAATAACTTCTGTGAAGCAATTCCCACGTTGTATATAGTTTTTATTCGCGAGTGTACCTACAATGTTTCTAACGTAGTGCTGTTAATAACGTTCATTTTATTCGTTTTAGTGACCGACGGTACGTTGGCCCTCCGCGCTGTCATAGAGTAAATAAGTACACCGTTAGGTATATTTGTTGTTATGTCAATTAAATGTGACTCATGAGATTATAAACGATACAAGGTACAGTAATGTCAGTGAATCGTAATGTTTAATGAACTGTGACGATTTTTTAGGTCAGCTCAATCTAGATAGCATTGTTAATATGAGAGGCTGGTCCTGAGATTAGTTTGTAAAATTAGAGGTTTATGCCTACGGCAAGTTTACTAATATAAGTACTATTATTGTCTTACGGGATATCTTCCGTGATTGGGTGTTGAAATGAGCTTCCAACTTTCACTCGCTTTGAGGGGAACGTATACGGAACCGGGAATGTCAGGGTGAGATTTTATAAATGCAAACCGTGAGAGCTTAAATCACCAATATTTTACTAACTCAATGATTTTACTATTTATTAAGTTTTAAGGCATTCCAATGATCAGAATATCAATTTTTTTAGTACAACGTTCTTCATATTGGGAAATAAACAGCGACTTTATCTACCTACAAAAGAAACAAGGCATGCCACTTAGCGCACCAATTTGAAATGCACAAATTCTAGTTGCACCTATAGTACTCCACATATTGCAGTCATAATAGTACGCTAACAATAAAAAATAAGAATATTTATTTTCTATTCCACCTAGCGCACCAACGATTATAGTGTATATAGTGAGGGGTAATAAAGAACGGTAAAAGCAAGCAAATAAAGAAAATAATCGTAATCATATTACTGCATTTATCATTTAAAACATTGCAATCAATGCTCGCGTTTTAAATAATGCTCGTAGGCAATTACCATTGCGCGAGTCCCATCTATTTAATTATTTACTCATTGTTATTATTATACATGAATCAATTTATTCGAGCGCTGCGCGCGAGCGGCTGCATATTTTTCAATTACGTCAATTTAAAATAATACATAATTCGCTATTGTGAGTCACTGAGAGCATTGTGTCAAGTCTGGTTGGACGAATAATGCTGATTTCATATTTAAAGTGTCGGTGTGTTTATACCGCGTATCGAAATGTCACGCGTGTCCGAAATACTCGTATATTGTAGTAATGTCAGTTTAGTTCTATACGGGTTTAATTATTTGTGTTTTGGCATTCTTAGTTTTAGTCGTAAGGGTTTTGTGCTTTTGACTTGGCAGAATAGAGAATTCTAACAGAAGTTTATGATGTTTTATATACCTACCTATCAAATAGAGTCTTTAAATTTAGTCTTAAACTTGTAGTAACGGAATATGATATCGCACTAATGAGTTCTACAACCCTGTAAGTGACATCGTAACGAACACTGATATCACCAACCTAACAAGAGAGAGAGATGCGCGGGCGGAAAGAAAGATCTAATTAGAAGAATGCCGGCAACGCGTCATGCGATGTATTTCCGATTTGTGACAATTATGTTTCACGCCATTCGTCCGCACATTATGATTCCATTTGCGTTCTACTCTGAGTACAAAAAAGGCATTTGTACATAACACCTTTAAATAAAATTGTAGGCTGTTCGATGTTTCCTTGGCTGAGGATTAACGGTACAATTAAATACAGATAAAATTAAACAGGATCATTATGAAAAGGCCAGACTATTGTTACAATATAATTATTGTATTACAGATGGTTTATCGAAATTCGAATGTCAGTTTTTTCTTGTAGAATTCTTGGTACAGCTTTCTTATTTCTTCTTAATTTTGCACTGTTGCCCTATTAAGAAAAATGTCTTCTCTGTCTATGCCTCTATCCTCTTCTTTTTACCTATGTCTATCAGAGTGTCTTGTTTTGTATGGGACAGCTACAAATTTTTTCGCGATTACGATGTTGGTCCCATAGAGAAAGTTGTTCAGTTTGATGGTCTGATCTACACTCTTAAATTAATATGACCACGCATTTTTGATACACGTTGTATAGTAAGTATAACTTCCTCATATTTTAGTAAAATCATCTCATAATATGGCTAACAATTTTCCACGCGATTGTAGATACTTTCCGGTTTTCATTCGACTAAGTATTATTTTACATACATTTTAAAGCTTCGTAAGGCTGGGCGCAGAGTGCGAGACATTTAATCGGTTTAATAGGTCTTATTGATCGCAAGGTATGAAACTTTGTAAATAGGTATGTTGGCGTGAGAATGAGTTGGATAGGTCTTCTAAAAAGAACGTTCTCTTCAATTATCTTCGTTTTTATTTAATAACTGGAGCTTTTGGAGTAAGCACGAAAAATAAAAAAATAAAAAATATTGATAATAGTAGGTAGGTACTTATAGTATGTTCGAAATATTTGCACCTCTCTAGCCACGTAAAAACTATTATAATAGGTATTTTAATATAATAAAACAAAGGGTACAAAAGATTTTAAATGTGGATTGTTATTAGAATCAATGTTGCCAGATGCATTGAGCATTTTATCAGTAGTAGAAACTGCAAAAATCTGTGTAAAATCTGATGCAAATTTTAACATGAAATCTAGTGTAATCTAATCTATCTATGAGGTACCTAGGTATATATTATATGCCTTATGCAGTCAAGTTATTTTGTTCTACTTCTTTTGAAAAACAAGGGAATAGGTTTTATTATTGTACAAACATGAAATAAAAAAATACAAATGGATTAATAAAATAGTCCATATTGTTGAATAAAATTTAAAAGATTAATGTTATTAGTGAACGATCAATTCTCGGAGAGCATACCAAAATCTATGGGGACTTACCCGTTTGAACAATAAATGAAACTTGTAATGTCGCAGAAATAAAAAACGAAACGTCATTTGTTAAAAACAAACCATTATTAACCACAAAGCGTACAAGCAGAGAAGAAATTAAACAAAGGCATATGTCGCAAATAGGTAGGTAGAAAATTGAATTTAATTGAAATGTGGCATTTTAATGTCGTTTATTATGCTACGTTCCGTTTTAGGCACCTCAAGACCTACTGAATAAGCTGTAATGTCGATCGGATGAGGCCTTCATACCGTGCAAGATCAGGAACCATCATCTACCTATCGCTGAATGTCTCAGGACAGATTGCATTAATGAAGAGTTTAAAAAAAAAAAAAAAAAAAACGTTCCGTTGTAAGCAGATTATGGTAATTTAAACAATAGAATGTGTAAAATTCTGTATCCAGTTCTAATCATTCTGTATCCTACATAGAAAATCTGTATATATGGCAACACTGATTAGAATCTATCTCTTTGTCAGACAACCGGCAAAAAGTTGTATGTTAGCTTGATGTTAGCAAGCATGTGACGCTATGAAGACACCCAATCAATAATAATATTACCATGTCTTCAAACACCCGCACATAACACACCCACCACATAGGTATCTAAGCATCCATTTTGAATAATATACATACAATATCCACAATGTTGTCTGTCTGTGCCGTCCCGCTTCTGTATTTGGTTTATACCAACCGTTTAAGTTTAATTAGACAATTTATATTCAAGTTGCAATGAAGTCTGCCATTTTATTATTTATTGAGCGTATTAAAACAGAGTATGCTCTGTTTCTCTATATTTAAAAGGTCTAAATAGACATTAAATATAGCGTGAATTTTTTGACGGCTAATTAAAGAATGGTTTAAATGAAGGTTTTTTATGTTTATAGTTTTATGCACATAGGTGGCGCCACCTGCATTACTGACGACAAGCTATATAGACTGCTTAGCAATAAAATGTCCTACCTTCTAGTCCCGACTGAGGGGTTATTGTACTCATCTTTATGACCAGCGTCATTGGTGTTGCCAATGACAACAAGCTGATCGATGCCCATTTTCTTGCACATGAGGGACACACACTTCCATGCTTTATTTTTCATTGTTTTTATTTTATGTAATTTTCTGGTTTTTTTATTTTTTATGTTTGTTATGTGTGCATGCTCGGTGTCCTGTGTGCAAAAAATAAATTGATTTTCTTTCTTTTTTTCTTTCTTTTCTAACAACTTTTACTACGAGACCAAACCAGAAATCGCGAAAAAAAATCTGTTGCTCCATACATTTTTAGTCGAGTAACCCATCCACTCCATCGGCCTCAGATATTATTGTAAATTTGATTTTCGAAAAGAGTATCCATAGAGTCTCTTGCCGGTATCTTTTCCAGGACCAACCCACTGCATCACGTTTTGAAAGTGTCTGTAAAGGCCCAGTTGAATTAAAAATCTTTGACTCTGACTTTGATTTTAGTAATATTTAATTATTTGTATGGAATTTTGTAGATTTCCTAATCAAAAATAGGAAGAATTTGATCTTTGCTACTCACTTTTTTTTAACCTTTATCGAGGTTACACCTTACATGCATGACACCCAGACCCGGAACAACTATCTGTAGGTCATACAAATATTTATTCCGTGCGGGGATCGAATCCGCGACACTTTGCGCAGAAAGCCAACTTACCACTGTGCAAACCGTGTCGTCAATAAAGTGCAGAGTCAACTATGTAGAGGAATCAGTTAAGTATTATTTTAATTCTCTATCCATCAGTTAAATGCAGATTAACTCTTGTATAAATTATCATAATCTGTTACATTTATAATAAAACGCATCGCACCGAACGTTAACACCTCCAAATTTTAATATTGATGAGCATGACAGTGTATATGTATATACAGGCTGATGTCGAAGTTACGAAATTAAATAAAAGCATGTATTTAGTAGTATCACGTTTTGGGACTGTGCACAAAAAAATCTATCAAATCCAATCAGTAATTTAGCCACAGGGGCTAAATAAAGTTTTCTTAATCTTCAGGAGAAATTTGAAAAGACTCGAACCTGTTCGTAGCAAAATAATCTGTATTTACACGTATAGAATAGATAAATAAACATAAGTTTCTCCTTTGATGTTCCTTTACCTAGGCCAGTGGTTCTTAACCGGTGGTCCGCGGACCACTGGTGGTCCCTGGAAGCACCCGAAGTGGTCCGCGAAGCCATCCTCAAAATATTGAATAACTGACAACGACAATAAATTTATTTATTTCCATTTATATGTATATTACCTCCATAGTCATAATTACAGTTGGTGGTCCGTGGCAAGGCAGATATTTTGTTAAATGGTCCTTCATCACTAAAAGGATAAGAACCACTGACCTAGGCGAATGAGAGTAGAGTGAAATATTATGCAAAAATAAAATGCGTGAAAATCGTAGACTTTTTGTGTACGACTTCAAAATGTGATACCAAATACAAAATACCAAATACCAAATGTGGTTTAATTTATTGTCGTAACGTCGTCAGCACCCTGTATAAAAATAGGGTGAATTTTATTTAAATGAAGGTTTTACGCATAATAAGTTGATCGGATACGTCAGACAATTTTTATTTTATTTTATTTTTATAAGTCACACCTTTATTCACCGTTAGTGTACAGAGAGGTAATGTTCGTTATATTGGACGTTGAGTTCCTTAGCGATCCTGACGAATGCGTCATGCTCGTAAACGGGCCGTCTATCGGAACTGTACCTCTACCATGAGTTGTCCGTGCCGTCTAACGCTATCGTTCACATTCAATATTTGTATAGTGACTTTAGTTCACTATTTATACCGCTAGAGGCGCTGAAAAAATTCCCATACAAATATTGCATGTGAACGTGAACGTTAGACGGCACGGAAAACTCATGGTAGAGGTACTGGACAGCTTATAACTGCCATGGCAATCGTATTCAGAGACAAATCATTATTAATTTCTTGCCGGTATCTTCTCCAGGACCAACCCATTTGGATCCGTACACCTAGAACCCGACATTTTGAATGTCCATGCAAAAGCCCAGTAGAAATAAGAATGTTTGATTATCGCATGCCAAATCCCATCATCAAAAGTAATACTTTTTGTAAAAGGAAACCTATCCTTTTTTTAAAGTAAGAACACGGTGTGAGCAATATAACTTATAATTGCATTCAATGACAAAAATGATTTCTCATTTCTCAGTGTAGCTGTTGAAATAAAGTTAAAACAAAGTAGGAATCAATTAACTGAAAATGTTTTCACCATTGCGTCTAATGGCATCCAATTAGTTGCTGCTATGAAAATAAATTGTAACTTGTATGGAAAAGTCTGCTAAAGAATCCTTTGACTCTTGTAGGAGAGCCAGAGTGAATATTTTTCATATATCATTCGCGATTTCTTCTTATTTTTTATTCAAGTAAGATTGATTTTAACTAACAAACTGTTGCTTAATCTGACTGTTTAACTGTTGTTTAAAATCCAACAAATGTTAAGAAAGTCCGAGAAGTAAAAAGCTGTTAGCTACGGACTAACGACGCCTATAACAAATCCAAGCTTTAGAAAAAGGGTTTTTTTTTTTTTTTTTTTTTTTTTTGCCTTCATTTTACTTTGGTGACTATGCCAGCCTCGTAAGGTCACTCTTATATAATAAATAATAGTTGAACGAAGAAAGTAAATATGGCTTCTGAATTTCAACTGCAAGTTTCCAATAAAGAAATCTCTGTAATAATAACAATTTTACCTACGTCACCTAAATTCTTGAAACAATAACAAAATAACAATACAAAATTTTGCAAACTCTTACACGTGCTTCAGAAATCTTAATAAAATACTTCCGGATTGTATTATTCAAGTTTTGAATAAAGTAATAAACTTTACAACCAAAGCAGCCTTATAAACAAATGCTTGGAAGCTTAAATAAAAGCAAAAATGTTGATAAAAAATATGTCCCGAAACAAAATTACTTGTAAAATGGCTATCGGGTTTCTTTTGCGAGTTAGCAAAAACTTAACAATAAAAGCATCAGTCAGGGACTTTGGCCTTCTTTAATGACAGGAGTTTTCCTGATGTTAAATATAAAAAAAAAACTTTTTCCATTTTTTTTTATAATATTTAGCTACAGGAAATTGATTGAGTAAAGCTAAAGCGGCCCCGGCTAAGTTTATAATTATTATTATTGCCGCAGATATTATTGTAAACCTGATTTACGAAAAAAAAAAAAAATCCTACATACAGACGAACATAGAACCTCCTCCTTTTTGGAAGTCGATTAAAAAGAGTATTCATGGAGTTTCTTGCCGGAGTCTTCTCCAGGAGCAACCCACTTGGAACCGTGCACCTAGAATCACGACGTTTTGAAAGTGCCTGCAAAGGGCCAGTTGAAATAAAAAACTTTGACTTTGACTTTGTCCATCCACTAGTCATAACTATGGTCTGCGCCGACCCTAAAAGGCATTTTTTTTTAATTAATTGATAGTATGAGCGTCATTACACTCGAAACGCCCTGTTGAATATAACCTGTCCCAACCGGGTGTTAAAATTTCGATCTGCTTGCAACCCTAAGTGCGTTTAACAGGTATTTTCAATCAGGGCGAAAATGAAGCGTCTAGGTTTTGCATTAACCCTCAACATGCCGGACGCTCGCCGCGGTTGATCGGTTTTTGAGT
Organism: Allophyes oxyacanthae; assembly: GCA_932294325.1. Taxonomy (NCBI): domain Eukaryota; kingdom Metazoa; phylum Arthropoda; class Insecta; order Lepidoptera; family Noctuidae; genus Allophyes; species Allophyes oxyacanthae. Next base: position 2,312,918 of record OW028609.1, read on the forward strand.
GACCAAGCTGACAGTGAAGGTGATAATTTAAATTGTAGTGAGAGAGACACATTAATTTTCCTGTATACCTAAATAAGATTGAAAATATTTCTGACGTGATATATTTAAGTTTTTCGGAGACGCTTCATTTTGGCGGATAAAAAAAAATCTGTCAAATACCCTATTAAAAGTAACCTAACCTAACCAATCATTTCCGCGTGTACTTACCCAACTGATAAAGTGAATGTTGTTTTGTTCGATAGGGATATTATTAATTGAAGTAGCAATATATTAGCTAATTATCATCAAATAATTATTAAATTTTATTGCAACTTTCGCTTGTAACACTCTTACACATCAAGACATTTAGGCTTGCTTATATTTTATAGTCAGCAATTAAAATATCATATTAAGTAAATATGACGTAAGGATGTTAATTTCGCAATAGGATGGGACTTCTAAGATTTTCTTATTAACCCCCAACAAAAAAAAGAGTGATATAAGTATTTAGTGTGTATCTGCGTATCTGTGTCATAGCTCCAAAACGGATAGACCGATTTCAATTAAGTTTTTTTAATTGAAAGCTAGTGTAATCGGATATCATCTTAGCTATGTTTCATGAAAACTTGCTCAGCCGTTCAAAAGTTACAGCTCTTTTTCTAGTTGGAGTCGGGGGTTTTTGACTATTGGGTTATTATACATGCCTCCGAGTGTACTTAACATAAACAATTTGTGCATAATTAACTAAACTAGTGGTCGCCCACTGGTCGAAATTCGACCGTAATTTTAGCTTTCTGCACTCCTTCCCCATATAAGCTTTGGCTGTGCCAAATCTCACACTCCTCTGTACGCGCAATGTGCTCAAAAAGGGGTACAAAGTTTTCTCTTCACGTAACAATATTATTGTATTCTAAAACCACAATAACCACTAACTTATCTCTCTCTAAATATTCAATGCAGAACGTAATATTAATTGGTAGCAACATCGTTGAGTAAAAGTTAGATAGTATAAAAACAGTTTTGTAATAGGAAGTGACACGTAACCGCGACCGTTGTGTTACAATTCGTTTGTTTCAAGTCAATTCTTTTGTTTGTACCTACAAGCTGTATATTTTATTTTTCTCTCTACGTGCGAACATCTAGATCGTAGTGATTGCGTACAAAACACAAAAATTTATATACAAAACTGTTTTATCTCTGTACAATTACGTGTAAAATAATTATGCCGACAGATAAAAATATTTTTTATTGTAATGCAAGCCACTATAAGTGCTACATCTAATAAACAAATAGTCACTGCAAAATTAAATCGGCCCGTCAATCAGATCGTATATTTTATTTGGGAAATTGATCCCAATGAACTTATCAATTAGGATGTTTATTGCACAACTACAAATGGTTTGGCTACAGTTAGTTTTTCAGGCGATTCTCATCGCATTGAATTTCTTTTGGCTCAGAGTTCACAATTATGGAGATAGCTTTAATTCCAAGACATGCAGTGGCTAAGCGATTAGCTTTCTGCGTTACGTGCCGCGGGTTCGATCCCCGCACGGTACAAATATTTGTATGATCAATAGATAGTTGTTTCGGGTCTGGGTGTGTATACATGTAAGATGTATCTTTGTAAACTGTACCCTCGATACAGGAGAAATCGTAGGGACGGGAAACGTATTAAAAAAACTAACTTATAAAAGATGTTTATCTTACTCCTTAAATCAATATGAGTATTACTTTATTAATACTTTCAGCTCTCATCAAGCTTTTCGGACGCTCTGAATTTAGCCGTTTTCCGCCCGTTCGCTCCTCTACAACTTAGGTACGTTTGTCCTGCTCATAGCATTCTGCGCATCGGTACGCGGCTATATTCAGAGCGGTCATAACGATTGACGCGAGCTTTATACAATATTTCAGCGACAACTGTTAAATGAAGCTATAAAACTCGTGATAATTATGATTTAATGTCTGGATTCGAACCTAAAGCGTCGCAAATTAGTCATACCGCTGTACCAACAAGCAATGATTGCATTAAAACAGTTTTTTCTTACATCATTATCTTCTATTTTCGTGTGCGTACATTTTTTGCTTGAATTTCATTGAAATATTGTTACGTTTGCACGCCTCGACTATAAAATAATTTCTTTATTATCTACATTCTAATCAGTATATTCAATGCACCTAACCAGTTGTAAACTTTTTTTGTCATAATAAAATTGCACCAATGCGCACTATTTTTTTGCTCGCTAGTGTATCTTTTTGTGTTGCTAAATATAATAATTTAATATTGTTCACGAGAAGAGTTTTTAATAAAAATGTACTAATTAATATAAAGTTTTTTCGTCATAATAAAATTGCAGCAATGCACACTCAATTTTTTTGCTCGCTAGTGTACCTTTCTGTTTTGTTGAGTATAATAATTTAATATTGTTGCCATGAGAACAGTTTGTAATAAAAAAAAAACTAATTTTCAAACTAACTTGCGGGCAGCTCTTGGGTTAAAATATTGTTGGGAAATTACGTAAGCTTTACTAAGAAAATTAGTAGCGCCGTGCAAAACGTGGGTATAGATTTAAACTTACGTTTAAACAGTTTTTGTTTTCACTCGTAACCGTTTTTCTTTGAATAGTTTGTATATTAAGTTTTAATTTTCTTCAATAACTTAACAAGGATATTTAACGATACCGTATACCATCGATTATATCCTGGGAAACAGAAAGTAAGCTAACACGGCAAAAACCTAACCGTCAAAAACCCCCGACTACAACTAGAAAAAGAGCTGTAACTTTTGAACGGCTTTTTTTTTTTTTGAATACATTGCCCCTCACTAGGATTTCTCCTGTATCGAGGGTACAGCTTACAAACATACATGTCACATGCACACACAACCAGACCCGAAACAACTATCTGATCATACAAATATTTGTTCCGTGCGGGGATCGAACCCGCGGCACGTAGCGCAGAAAGCCAATCGCTTAGTCACTGCGCCAACCGTGTCGTCAACAATGGCTGAACAGATTTTCATGAAACATAGCTAAGATGATTCCCGATTAAACTAGCTTTTAATTAAAAAAATCTGCTATTCCATACATTTAGTCGAGTATATTTAATTGTTTGATTGGAATAGCTGTTTTTTTACGGTTGCGGTGGTCCCGTAGTAAAAGTTGTTCATTATGATGAGTACAGTAACCCCTTCAAGGGATCGGGACTAGACAGGTAGGATCATATATTCTTATATGTAACTGACATGCGAACATTTCTCTCATTAATATAATAGCGTAATTAAACTTTCATTATTATATTTAATGTCAGTAAGTACGTTTTGCAGCACAATAAACCGTGCGCAGAAGCCGTGAAGAAATCATATTAATAAGTTTACTTTTTATCAATGCGAACATGCGAAGAACATACTTTGTTGTGCCTCTCACCTGAATAAGCGCGCGCGATCACTTTTTTTATTAAAATTTAATTAATCTAATATCATCTAATTATGTTAATAGATATAATGAAAATGCATCTCTACGTGTGTTATAAACGCGATTCAGTAATAAACATAGATCAATCGTCTGTCTTATTATTGTTCATTTGAAAATTTACTTTTTACGAAGTAAAACAATGACTTTAAACAACACTATCGCTGAATACCAAATAAGATATGATTTCTTTATTATTCATAATTTTACTAAACTGAAAATAAATTACTTTGTAACACGTTTTTTCTGCACTACAGTGTTTGAGATCGTGTGCACTCGCTTGCAAAGAAACTGGATATATTAAATTATGTATTGCACCTCGATGTATGCAATCAAATAAATTGCTACACAGTGTATTTGAAATTTATTTTCTTAGAATATAAAATATTTTAACGGTTATTACTATGTATTACCAACGCGATGTTGTTATATGCACATATTAATTTATTAAAATTAGTATAAAGCTAACTTATAAACTAGTTATACATTCAGATTAAAAGTAACGTGACTTTACTTTTATTAGGTATTCTTTAGGGATTTAAATATACGTATATTTTATATATACTTTTTATTTTATTTTATATAACAATCGGGGGCGATTTTGAGTGTCTAATCTTCAAGGTAGCAAGGGGATACGCTTAGGCACCTATGGGCGAATGTTGCAGGACGTACACTGTTCATATAACCAATTAATGAAACGTACTTTGAATAAAACAAATATCAGTAATTAAAATCATGTAACAATTAAATCAACATAATTCTATAAACTATTATTATACTACGTCTTAACAATAGCGCATTAAAATTATTCTTAATAGATACCTTCCCCTTCTAGCTTCCCCATAATATTATTACAAGGAATTCCGCAATTAACTTACAATCAGTATAATTATGTATACTTGAAATCATTATTTAAATCTCGCCAACATTGTGTACTCGGGTTTTTCTTATAGAAACTGATGTACTGTCGTCGATAGTGTTACTTGTAACATAATTAAAATAATATATTATGATATATATTTATGGTCCTACTTTATTAGCGGAGTTCCTTATGTATATATAGTCCTCATCAGTATGAAAAACTTTTAATAATTAAATTATTATTTTATTAATTAAGGATAAAATTAAACGAGAAATCGCAAAAAAGTAAATTGTTGTTCCATACATTTAGACGAGTAATATTGAATTATATTTTAGGAACAGCAGATTTTTTTTTCACGATTTCAATTTTTTCACGTAGTAAAAGTTGTTCATAATGATGAGTACTCCTTAAAAGGAGCTACGCTATTAAAGTAGGACCTTATATTAAAATTAACGTAAAATATTAATATATATGTACATATATAATATATAGCAAATTGTATAAAAATATAATATATATTGCGTATAATGCTTTATCGTAGTTGTTATGGTAAACTTGTCAGAATAGCTTTTTTAATGCTTGTCAAGGAGTTTTGACTTACTATTCGTAATTTTTGGGAGTAGGTACGTATATTAACTAAAAGTTTTTTTTTTAATGTAGCAACAATGTAGTTAATGAGGTCCTACTTTATTAATGGAGGTCCTTTTAAGGGGTTGTAGTACTCATCACTATGAAAAACTTTTACTATAGGAAGAAAAAGGAAATCCCGAAAAAAAATCTGCTGTTCCATACAAATAATTAAATTTTACTCGACTAAATGTATGCAACAGCATTTTTTTCGCGTTTTCAGGGTTATTTCCATAGTAAAAGTTATTCATAGTGATGAATACTATAACCCCTTAAAATGACCTCCGCTAATAAACAGGGATTTTATATTTAAAATGTAAATTATTAAAGCAGATTTTTATCATGTTCTTAGCGCTGTGCTTTTTAGCACGTTTGAGCTTTTTAGTTCTTGCTTTTATTATAAAAGTGCTACTATGTTATAAAATCACTTGTTTTCTTTTTCTTAAAGGTAACAACGTATCCTCAGGTAAGGTTTCAACAAACAAGAAAATATTATTTCTTAGACATAATATCTCATTATTGTTTTAGAAGTATCATAGTTGAGAACACGAGATTCCAATAAATATAAGTTACGTACAATGTGTGTACACAATTGGGTGATTGTGATAAATAACCGATATTTACTGTTTGTTATTGGTATGCTATACGTAGGTTATTTTATTCTAAAGGTTGACCTTTATGTATGTTTTTCTGAACGACTTGTTATCACAGTCTTTCAAGTTTTTCATACACAGTCGTACTATAAGGCAGTTTTTCTGTTTAAAAGTCACTAAGGTGGACTGAAGCCTCGACAAAAATATGAACTAAAACAAAAGATTTTTCTCTACTGCAGTAAGTGATCACTTTCTTTTGGTATGTACACTTGTGGGGGCGACTGTACAACATATACATACAAATAACAATGGATAATTAATATTGTTACACAAAAGTTACGCATCAACGGGCCCCTAGCAAGAAGCACGCGGTGTTTACTGTAAATAATATTCTTTTAGGGTTCCCTCAGTCTTTCAATATTAACACAATTTAATGGTGTATAAATCTATTTAAGTGATAGAGAAATAAATTCTTATTCACTTTGCAATTGCTATTCTATAGTCGCCTTAATAATAAAATGATTATTATACTTTATTCTAAACTAGCTCTTAAGTCTACTGTCATTTATATTCATTGGCATACAAATGACAAGGACAGGTAGAATATAATCAGCGTTTAAAATTACAAGATATTATTAGTAAATTTAGTATTAAGTTTTATGGCGACGCGACGCGGGGCGTTGCGCGTCAAGAGTCGCGGAGAGGCAGCGTGTGAAGCGTGGCAAAACCCGCGGCGGGTGCCCGCGTCGGTGCCCACGACGCGACGTCACACCCGCAAGTACAAATATGACTATATGTTGTCTCAGTTACGAAGACGCGGGGCGATGCGCGGCGCGTGCAGAATTCTACAGCCCGCATCTTTCCCTGCGATGACGCGTGCAACGCTGCGAGCAACGATACATATCAAACAAATAATTCTGCATGAACGCTCTCATACATGGCCATACGTTTGAATTAACTGCACGACATGACGCGCAACACCCCGCGTCTCCATTATTGAGCCCTATACATGAATTGGTCTGTGGAAAAAGCAAATAGCTGGATGCAGCATTACTAAAGGAATAAATCTATACTAGTGGTCGCCCAGCAGCGGTCGAAACTCGACCGTAATATCATATCATACATAAATTTTAGCTGTCTGCACTCTTCTCCATATAAATTTTGACTATGCCAAATCTCATACACATCCCTAAACGTAATATTCAAATGGGGTACAAAGTTTTCTCTTCACGTATTAATATATACCTAGATTTATAAATAAAAATATTAGACCGATTGACAAGTGACAGTCCTATTTTGCGGTGAGTGATCCGGTTACCAGATGGGATACTTATCCTGGCCTGTACGGTAAACAAAATGTTAAATCAACTAAAGAAATTGAGACAGAATTTTTATACTCACGTATAAATTATACTTAAACGTTCTTCCCATTACAAAATTATGAAGATACTGAATAAAAATAGCAGATAATAACAGGTATTATTATACTATAATAAACCTTTATATTCAAAGCGTAAGAATTGTGCAACAGAGCTGCTTGTCATTCCAAATGGACTGGACTATTGTGAGCACGCAACCAATACTTAGGTAGTATTATTTACTTAGAATAGGATTAGAATAAAATAGATCTTTATTTCATGTGAACCAGATACAAGCTCTTATGAATATAATGTCGAGACTCTAGATGCGCGGTGCCAAATAGTAGGTCCTATGGAGAAGAACCGGCAAGAAACTCAATGAAAACTCCCCATCTTCATGATCGGTAATTTTTTTACCACCTCTATGTTTAATCTCTCACGATCGTATTGAATCGTATTAAGAAGTTATAGCTTGTTAAGTAGCTGTGTGTACGTACGAGTCTTAGAAATATTTTATTGTAAGTATTAGGCAAAATATTCAATGGTTTTTGTAAATTCATATAACTGATGTTCAATCGTTTATTTCAAGCTAATTACATATTATTTTAATTGACAGATGTGAATACAGCTTGCATAAACTTAAGTTGAGGTATAACTAAAGTAATTCAAATAATTACTACTACACATATAAAATATATTTCTTAATTTATAGCTCTACTAATTTATTATATTTTTGATTTTTAATTACATAATTCCATAATTATCATTATTTATGACGCTGATTGCATTGACATTAGTGTATTGCGTGTGCTCAATCCTCACTATTAGAGATGAGTACGATATCATGTCACAAGTAAAAATCATCGATATTTTAAAATCATTTTATCATGCAGTGACAATGTCAAAATCATCACTGCCTAAAATCATCACTCGATATTGGCCATGACTGAATGGACGTAATCTTTTGTTTCGGCTGTGACATGAAAATGACAAGATGACAACATGCAATGTGTGAATGCGGTGACAGAAAAAATCATTGATGATTTTGTCATTGTTCCCGTCATCGATATTTTTTGTCATTGCCATATAAATCATTGATATCGAAAAATCATTACTCAGCCTATTTCTTCTCACTATAGCTTATAAATTATCCATCACATGAACAAAGCTTTCTGTGCAAGCCCTTACTGCATCTGCCAAGATGCGGCATAATGGCTCATTTGTCAAGAACAGATGAAGGATTTATGAGAAAATTCTTATCATTTTGAATTGAGCAGTTTTTTTAACAATATCCTTTTACATTTAATAACCATGTAATAACGACGAAATTTTTTCAACGGGACTGTTGAAGTATGGTATCAAAATAAACTACTAATAACATAGAATGGAATAGATCTTTATTTCATGTAAACCAAATACAGGCACTTATGATATGTCGAGACTCTAGGTGCGCGGTCCCAAATAGTAGGTCCTATGGAGAAGAACCGGCAAGAAACTCCACGGAAACTCTTTTAAAATAATAGATTACTATCTTGATTAGTACAATGTTATGGTAAGAGCTGCGAAAATAATGTAATTTAATGTGAATAAAAATAAATTAGAATAGGATAATAACGTAGATTGAAAGACGACTCTATTATTTGACAGCACGTTTGGCACAGAAGCTAAGCGATTGGCTTTCTGCGCTACATGCCGCGGGTTCGATCCGGGCACTACAAAATTCAATTTTTTCTTACATAATGCTTACTAGATCCTACAAAATTTTCAAAAACATCCAGCGTCTAGTTTTCGAGTTGTATTAGTGGCTCCTCAGTTCAAACGGATTGAGGAGCCATCTTTAACGTCATGTAACTTTTTGAATTTTACTAAAAATTCCAGGTTTGGGTTTACAAAATTGGCTAATTAGCTACTAAATGAAGATAGTATCTGCGTTTAAAAATCACATCTCGCTCCTCAATCCATACGTACACATATCTACACATTTAACATTAGTATGACCTACAGATAGTTTACAGGAGAAATCGTAATGTGGGGCAAAAAAACCCTGAAAACGCGATAAAAAATCAATTATTCCATATAAATAATTCAATATTACTCGACTTAATGTATGGAACAGCTGATTTTATTTTCGCAATTTCAGGGTTCTCATAGTAAAAGTTGTTCATTACAATATCCGCAGAATATAGATACAGGGTGTATTCGTATATTTAGTAGATTAATCCCAGAGAGAACCGCGAAAAGAAAACCCATCTAAAGCAAACAATCAAGCAATAATCACTCTAAAACCACAGACAGTACCTAAATCATTGACTGTTTTGCACTTTTTGTCACCGCCTCAGCTTCCCATGCCTGAGGCGTTGCGGTGTACCATCGATTACTCCATAAAATACTCCGTGGACTCCATTACGTGGCGAAGGTCGATTTCATTTGTGATCCTGTATTTGTACGTTATTGCCTTATATTAATACGAGTACAATGACTTGGGATGTTCGATGCAGAATGACAAGTTGGCACCGTCCTTGGAATGTTGATACGAAGTTCAATATTTTTTTAAGAATTAATATTTTCGGTATCATGTTTACGTCGGTACTGTGCCATGTGAATTTTGGATATGTTTCGTAGATTATAACATTGCAAAACAATAAAAATACTTGCAAACCTATTTTGTATGAGACAGCAAAACTTGTGTTCTACTTATCTGCATTATAACTTGTCGATCGCCTATTATGGCAGTATTTTACTTAACAAACTTTCAAGTTGTCCTACTGTTTTCAAATCAGCTGTGAGTCATAAGTTGCGTCGGTGTGCGTGGGCTCGTCATAGTGTGCATGCTATTAGACGTTTCATATTCTGAGGTCGATGACTCGACTGTACATTGTAATTGTAATTTATAATATATTTAAATGTTCCAACATTTGATAGATGGACGAGAGATTCAGCAATGTGTATCATTGTACGCACACAAACGAATAGAGGTTACTCGATCATTCGTGGCAATTTATAAATGGAATTACATTTGAATTTAGAATTTTATTTTCTTCGTTTAATTTTTGCAGGACTACTACGTTTTGCGTTCTTTGACTCGTTGTTTTATTAATATTTTTAAATTATGTTTTGTAGTGGATAGGGTATTGGATATGCTATTAATTTAGATTATTGACTTCTGCAACTAATTTAATCGCTAGAAGTGCGCCTAGCACAGCTGCATTGTAACCAGGTTTAAAATTACGATAATTACAAGTTACTAGCATAAAGTATTAGTCTATTAGTTTCATATTTCAATTCGAATAATGCTTTTGAAACGAATTCTTTACGGTTTATAAAAATCTCGTATCTTTCAATTATTTTATGCGTGATATAACAATATGAGAAAACAAAACGTATTGGATGCAGACCAAGAAAAACAATTCTGTCTAATTATGAAACTGTATCTCTACAATAATATATGAGAATCGTTTTTTTAATGTTACATAACTAGCTAATGATTAGTTTATTTCAAGATCATTACCTAGGGCATCTACCATGATAGATTATATTTAAGTATAGTTATTAAAGTAGGTACTAATAGAGTTATAAAGATAAAACAATATTTCAACGTATGTTGTTGTGTGTAACATCTATTTGCGTTTCCTTTCCAGGATAATAATTTTCTGTAGATTATAACAATAGCGATATGTGCTGATACCTATGTAATTTACAAATCAACCTTACTTCTATGTAAGGTAGCACACAGACCCGTAAACCTACTTACATAAATATGTATTTACAATAATACATATGTAATAATATTATTATTTATCATTGTTGCTGAAACACAATAGATCGTATCATTTGAATAATTTTATCTGATACAAGTATACGTAGCGCGCCGTTCGCTGAGGTACAGTCATACACAACACATATACATGTGATAATTTCTGTTCAGATTTATTACACACGGCATTTTAATTGCAATCAAATGAATTTATCACTCATACATCCTGTGAATAAATTAAATACCACAATGTGTGCCTTGTAACTAAAAAATAATTAAGATTTAAGTAATTATAAAAGAGCTAAACTTAATCATATTTCTTTACAATGAAGTTGACAACCCGTAATTATTTTTACGACAATATAATATGTGAAATGAAAATTGGCAATCACATGTGTCATAAGACAATTTAATAAAAGAAATAGGCCATAACACTAAATCAAAAGTTACGACACGTTCCTACCGATTGCGCGCACAAAATATTTTGTTGGAAAACGATCACACGTGTAGGTATGTGGAAATAAACATCCAATTATCATTGTGCGAAAAAAGCGTTCATTGAGTCATCGTCATAATAAATTGGTCTTCCTGCCCCGATCTTGACCCCTAAGTGCGTTATATCTGAGATGCATTACGGCAATCAAAATTCATTTACGACATATCTCAATATAGTCAAAGTGGACAAATTTCCATGACTCATTATTATTTTTATACTCTCATCTTGATTCTTGTTTCATTTCTCTTAAAGTGAAATCAAGTTTTCATCCCCTACAACGTTATTTTTAAGAGTGGAATTAAAACACAAAACGGGATATAAAAAAACTCATTTTAAACAAAAATATGTCTGATAATCTTGTTAAAATTGAATACAAACAATGAGTAGACGTAATAGAAGATAAGAATCTGCTATATCAATTTCGTACTAGACTTTTATGGCATAACGAAAACTGTTTTCATTACAGCTTTTTCCCCGAACAGGCACTTTTCGCGTCGACCGTACACAGACGGCAGTTACCACTTAAACTTTATGCGATCGTAATTTCGCCAAAATGTATTCTAATTTCATTGTATTACGGTTGTTTTTGAATATCACTGATCACTTTCACTCCTGGGACTGTCTTGTCGATAATATTCAACGGCCGACAACCACTTTTAGGACTATTTACGCATTAGATTGATTATGGACTGAGTTTTAGCCATTTCGCATTCAATTAGATAAATAACATGGACTTATATTTCAATAACACCGACCTTGGATATTATTCAGTTATTTTCGTGACTGTACCAGCAGTTAAATCCTTACTATGTTCACCTATGTTTGATCTGCCTACTGACTAAGTACAGTCGAGGCAATAACTTTTGAACTGTCATATTGTACAAATTAGGAACGTAACTTGAAATGCATTTGGTGTTGTTAAAGAAATGTAATAAAACCCCCTAATGATGCATTGCTTGTGTCTTTTGAACGCAGTCGTATCTCAAAATAGTGTTGTACAGAGAAGTGTTCGGACGACTAACACGTCGTACACACAAACAATACACTAAAAAAAGTTATTTCAAATAAACACGAACCCTTCGCTTGCGTATGTACAGTTGGAGTTGATATTAATTTATTTGATGTAATGTGCGGTGGGCGCCGGGCGCATGCGCTGCCCGCCGCACCGCGAACATTCTGGACGCCAGTTTTTATGTGTTTATATATTCTAATTTTATTGTTTTCTTTATTTGCGTCCCACTTTTGTTTGGTTCGGAGCACGGCATTGTTCCCCGTCGTAAACGCCGATTTAGATGATAAAATGAAAATGTTGTATGGAATTTTTATTTGGTACGCGTAATTTCTTTGTCTGTCCGTCCGTCTGTACTGTTTAACTGTATCTCGTTTAATTTTACTGTAGTTATGTCATTAAAAATAAATAAGTATGTATTACGAAACTAGTATCACAGATGTTTCGGTGTTGACGTAGGTATTTTTGTTTCTTTCAATTTTTCACTAATATTTAGTAAGTATTGTTTTTACGTCATTATGTGCCAAATATATTGTAACTACAATACTTATTTTAAACAATACTGATTGCTGAGATTGTAAAAAATTTGACGCAACTAAATTTTCGTAATAAATGTCATTCAATTAGAATTAAACATGCTACATAATGTGTTAGTGTCTGCTCACTCGACTTGTGTAAAACAATTATATTTTACAGCTAATTCTAACATTATATTAAAAGTGAACAAAACGGCCGGCGTTAATTGTTTTAAATCACAAAGTAAGTTATTCTATAATTAAATTTAAAATAAGACACGGTTTTGAGTTATAAGCGGCGCAATGAGAACTCTCGTATCAGGCTTCGAGACCAAACCTGTTTTTATCGCGAATTAATATTAATAATGAATACTTGAAACGGGCGCGATTGTGAGTTGTATAGTTGTAATTAAGTGCGATTATAGCGGCACCGGCAATTACTGACAATGTCTGCGGCTTGCACCGGCATTATGCTGGCGCTCGGCGACGCTCGGGGGCCGTCGGGAATACTCGGGTTTAGTTATGTTCGACAGCGATACAATGCGTTGAGTATTTTTAAATTTGGAATGTTTGATCGAAATATTAATTTGTAGTGTAGTGATAATTTAAAATTAAAAGTTCGGTTGCGTTTTTCACGCCATTGTACCGTAACTCTTGACTTTTTGCACCACTTTTTGTCAACATTATTAATTTCTGCAACTGACTATACATTACATGCACGCGTTTATACACACACATACATACAAACAATAAATAAAAGAGCACTCACATAATGGCCGAGTAACTTTTGCATTTGGCAGTCGTTCAATATATTTGTATTAAATGAGATGAATTACTGCATACCTAGATATTACTGGGTCAGCAGAGATCGTACTAGAGTGGAGGGAATTATCACGATAAATACCATTCGCCAAGGTTCAGGTTTCCCGTGGGAATCACAGTGTTATAACTTATACTTAGTACAATTGAGTGTATTTCCATAAGATTTCTTTTCCATAAAGTGCGACTTGTGGGATATTGTACTGCCATAAAATATAACTTAATACAGGATATTTTTTTATGTAGTGCGCATAATTTGTAGTGATTCAATCTCTGTTCTTAAATGCAACCGCAGTATTGGGATACACTTTAAAACAAAACGAAAATTCAACTTAGTATGGGGGACACGCATAATTTAATAGTGTATATATTTAATTAATTTTAATAAAAAAATTATCTGTAATTTTAATTTGTAATTTGTACACCAATATTGGTGAAATATGAAGATCTTTAATCTATTTACCATCTTTACCTGTACCACATTTCATGCAAATAAAATGATTTGATTGATTGATTAAAATCAAATTTATATTTTGTTTTGGAGATAATTTTAGCACCTCGGTTGCATAATGTGAACGGATACTGAATCACTGCAAATTTTGCGCACTGCATAAGAAATTATCCTAAAACCTATTTTCATTGTTAGTAAAATGTTACTTTTGTAAAATATCCAAGGTAGCTCAAAGCTTAGCCTCACGATCGTATTGAAGTTTATTACCAGAGTCGATGTTCATTACCATTTTAGTTACGCGGTAGACCTCCTGATTACATAGTGATATCTATTTGAGCACACCTAGATTTAAGCACTCAGAAAAAAAACATTGTTGCTCAAAATCTGATAGCCGTTAAACAGTAGGTACCTACAGACCTATAAGGTCACAGCACAGAAGTTACTTTTTGCAGAAGAATCGGGGCTTTTCACATTCGTTACTCACTCTTTGTAAGCAAAAGTCAGCTAACGAACGCGAAAACGCTCGATCCTGCTACAAAAAGTAGTTCGTGTGCGACCCTAAAAGTTTTTTTAAAAAGTTCTTGTAACTAGTAAATAAATAAATTTTCGTGCAGAACTGTGTAGCTCATCTTTATTTGGTTCATGGGCCTGCTAGTGAAAAGTTTCAAAGGATTATAGAGGAAACCATTATAAAACCAACCATCATTCCGGACTGGTTTTTTGGTAGTGTATTATAATTCAGATGGTATATTGTGATACAGTTTTGCCAAGCAGTGGGGTGGGAGCAGAATGCCAAGTCATTGGCAATCAATAGATGAGGTTAAGCAACCACTGTTTGTAGTGGATGGGTCGTTAATAATATGGGGTGGAGGTTCGAAATACAAGTCTGGGGGCTTACTAAGAGCTCGAGAAATTAAACTGCCCAGAAATTTCCAGAATAAGCTGACCATTTTATTGTACGAAAAGCCCATACAGTGAGAGGTCAGCTCATACTGGAAATGTCTGGCCAGTTCTATTTCAGCCTTGCTATACGAGTAGTAAACCCCCTGAACTTGTTCAAGCTACGAGGGAATGAACAAGCACGGAAAAATGCAAAATATTAAGTAGATAACAAAAAATGGGTATTTTTATTAAATACTTTTTTTATACAAAAAATTTTCCTTTTGACTTCAAGTACTGACCGAGACTGATTTTATTATCGTGATTTCAGGTTTGGTCCTAAAGTAAAAGTTATTTATAATGATGATTACTATAACCCCTTAAAAGGACCTCCGCCGCAACGAAAGTAGGACCTTTTAAAGATTTTTGTTGTTTTGAATAACTGCACTATCGAATTAGGAAACTGTAATGGTAGCTGTATGTAAGAATAAAAATAAAAATTAAATATACAGGGTGGGGATTTAGGCACCTGCATCCTTTAAGGAGTTGATTCTACTATAGGCTTTTACTATAGGACAAACAGGGAAATCGCGAAAATATATCTGATGTTCCATACTTTTATGTTCACATAACTCGACAAAATGTGCGGAAAAGTTTTTTTTTTTTCGTAATTTCATGTTTGATCCCATAGTAAAAGTGCTTCATAATGATGAGTAGAATCAACTGCTTAAAAGATGCAGGTGACTAAATCGCCATCCTGTATATAAAAAAATCTGCAATGTGACCCATTTCACTAATGCTTCTTATAGCTGGCGTGGGAAGTAAAACACCTGATGACAGATTCTTCATAGCTATAAGGATTTTTTTTGGCATATTCATACCAAATTTTACTCGGGTCAACGGGAGAACCGTTTTTGACAATACAATTTAGTGACTTACGCATCATCGCAACGATTAAAAGATTGAAAAATATATTTAAAAAATAAAAATTACCCGACTGCATAAAAGTGAACTGTAAATAATAATAAAACTATTATAGTTTAAAAAAAACTATGGAACACGCTTTAGTCATCCAAACTGAACGTGTATGCAAAATTTCAGCTCAATCGGAAACCGGGAAGTGGGTCAAATTTAACTTCCAAGATTTTCTCACATAGTTAGTTACAGGTGAAGCTAATAAAAGCGTGTTAAAAAAACATTTCTAATGCGGAACACAGCGACTAAAAGTCGGGATTCATTATTGGGAAGATTTGAGCCGGTGTCGATTAATATTCTTTCTCATCAATCGCATGATAATTTCTGAAACATCGTTACAATGTTAATATAGTATTTTTTTTAATCTTTCAAGAAACGTTTCCGAAATTATTGACAGTTTTAGTTTTTTGTCTACAAACATGTTACATTAGGCTGCCTACATGCATTACGACACGTTAGTTATGATATTCAGGTACACACACTTCCATTAATTATTTCTATAACCATAAATACTAACGTAAGTATATTAAGTTTATAGTTATTACTTACTGAAATTTGAATTCAGTTTTAAAAGCCTTTCAGTAACTATGTAATTTTCAGGAACTGATACGTATTTCCTTTAAATTCTTGATTTAGTCTGTTAAGAACGTTGCTGCAACGTTGCGACGAACATTTTGTTACATTATTCATATTAATTAAGGGGCGTAGAATAACCTGACTACTAATATTGGACGACCATAGAGCTACAAACTTTGCATATTGGATGCTCGCGCTTTTAACGTATTTTGGTATTAGTATTGGTACAGTCAGTAAATCAGTCAACGTGTATCAGAAATACATGGTCATATTTTCTCGTAAATGGATTTAAACTGAACAACTTTCTCTATGGGACCAACATCGTAATCGCGAAAACATTCTCCCATACGTTTGTGTCGGAAGTTTCGTATGGGACAGCTGATTATTATTTCGCTATTACGATGTTAAGTTGTTCAGTTTGATGGTCTAATCCACATCCTTAAATGTGACCAGTCCACGCATTTCTAATAGGTACACGAATTTGTCGAGATAAGAATATTTATTTATTGGAACCAGACCTTCCAGGTTTCTCTTTAACCCCCGACAAAAAAGAGGGGTGTTTATAACTTTGTAGTGTGTGTATGTATCTGTCTGTGGCATCGTAGCTCCAAAATGGATGAACCGATTTCAATGCAGTTTTTTGTAATAGAAAGCTAGTTTAATTGGGTATCATCTTAGCTATGTTTCATGAAAATCTGTTCAGCCGTTCAAAAGTTACAGCTCTTTTTGTAGTTGGAGTCCGGTTTTGACGGTTAAGTTATCCCATTAGTGCCATCCCTATACGTATCCAACCACGAAAATCACCAAGCATTAGGTAAATTTTGGTGTCTCCCAGAGAAAAGATTAATTGATTTAGAGATGGAACAAAGTTGGAGGAGTAGGATACAAACCTGCTTCCCACCACACCCCAGCAATATGCTGAGCGATAACCTATTTGTGTACATCATTTTTGACATCTTTGTCTTTGCTTTTTATTATATTTTTAAAGGTGTTTTTTTATTTTACTGTTCAGTGTCGTTTGCGTGTAATAAATTGCCTTTCTTTCTCCTTTCTTTCTTTCCTTCGTAGGTATTTGTCTGAACATGCAGTCGTCACGTGTGATTCCAACGAGAGGAACACGTGTACTTTTGCACGCACATTCGCCAATAATGGTCAAGGCCCATGTGAGGCAAGCATTCTTTCGTTGTAAAAACAAGTCCCAAAATGTACTGCCAAAAATGTAATGTTCTAAATATGAACATTAGGCCGTGCACACTACTCCGTCCAAATTACGCGAACGTTCGGATCGATGCGAACAGCGTTTTACGTTCTATTTCCGAAGAAACGCGAAACCGACACGAGCATCAGCCATAATAAATTTCTTGTCTTATAAAAATAAAACTTTTCTTTTTGCCGGCGCGGGGCGGCGACACAGTGTGCTATAGATCAGCATGTCAACGCTTCCGTGTACGAATTCTCTTGTTATGAATTAATATGGTTAATAGTTTATCTGCAAATTGGTTCGATTTCGTGATCATTTAAAATTTATGAAAACATCTATTGAGTAATTATCGTGTAGGTACATATAATATACCTCTACCTACCTATCCTGGGTATTTATTTCTTTACGTAATTTTTTTTCTAAAACTACAATTAAATCATGTTTTTATTCTTAACTTGTTTTGGTAATACTGCAGCATGTTTGCTATGAAATTCTTACAAAGCTTTTCTTTACGAAGTCGTCCATCATTAATGTAATATTAGACGGTGTTTGATTTCCTGTTTTACTTAAGTTATGCTACTGTTCGCTCGTTTCTGTGTCGGGGTGCAGCGGGGGGCGGCTCGAGGCGTGGGGGTACGCCCTGGCCCCAGCAAACTTGTGAATTGGCCGCGCACACAGGCCCACAGAACATTATCGTGATTCATATCGTTTATAATTTTATATTATGTTAAAACGGGGATGGGGGGAGCGGGGGATATTAAAAATACAAGAGCCGCGCAAGTACTTTCCGCCCGGCACCGTCTGCATGGAAACCAGCATTGTTTGTGTTCAAACTATTGATCCGTTTTTAAGTTTGTCAGACATCTTAACTTTTAATAACAGTGAGTGAATGTGTAGTATGGATTGAATACGATGGCCAGTTGGGGAAGCGAATTGTTTCTGATGTTATTCAATAGCTGGATAGTAGCCTCTAAGATATGATAAGTATTTGTTGAGAAAGAGGTCTGAAATGTTTAGTTACTGTTAAAAGATGTACAATGTTTAGCGATTTTTGAACTTGTGTGGTACAAGTAATGCATGTAGGTAATGCTTAGTAATCATTTTTGAATTAAATGTAAGCTTAGCCTGGGTTTGTAGAACGAAGAATCGCAAGAAATGGAGGAAAGGGCAGGAGGCCTTTGCCCAATAGTGGGACTGTGGGACAGCATAGGCTTTTAATAATCTTCTTTACGCTTTCCGCGTCTATCTGTCTGTCTGTAGATATATATCCGCTAACTGTTCCTAAACCATGCAACAGATTTTTATGCGGGTTTCACCATAATATTGAGCATGTCTTCCAGAAGGTTTTTAAGTATAATACTTTCATATTTAATGTAAGGATAGTAGAGAAATTGCATCCGTGCGAAAGCGAGGACAGGTTGCTAGTAATAAATAAAAGTACAATTTGAACCTGTCTAATACCTCAGTCGTGCGTATGCAACCGCCCTTACGAGTTCATCAGCTGTGCACGTTTCCCCCTCCCCTATATAAAATATTTAAACGCTTATTTTATTTATACTTGGGCGTGACATCCGGTGGCTCGCATCACGTAACTTGCAAAGCCGCAAGTACTTGCAACATACTTGCGTTAGCACAAACAAGGGCCACCGATATGCAATTAAACCGCCATATTTATAATAAAAAAAGAATATTAATATTTTTACACGTCTAGCCCTGTGAAACGCATCTTTTTATGTCGTCATAAAGAATTTCTTAATGGCACCCTGTATTCTTTATTTTATATTGATAAGTTAAAATAACTGTCTTTATTTCCCGATATAAATTGAATTTTTCCATGTTTTATGGCTATTAATCTATCAGTATTAGAAATTTAATAGTCTTAATGAAAAAGTGTTTATTGCATTTTAATAATATACAGGGTGTAACAGATGTAATCACATTAAATGAAACCACGTATTTGGTATCATGTTCTGAAACCGTACACAAAAAATCTGCGAAGTTTTCTTTGCATCATATTTTTATTAAAACGCTTTCATCAGCTTCACTTGTAACTATGTAAAAAAATCTTGGAAGTTAAATTTGACCCACTTCCCGGTATTCGATTGAGCTCAAATTTTGCAAACACGTTTAGTTTGGATGACAAAAGCGTTTTCTTTAGTTTTTTTTATACTATAATATTTCGCATCATATTTCACTCTGCTATCATTCGACTAGGTGAAGGAACATTGACGTAGAGATCTATGTCACATTTATCTGTTCTACACGTGTAAATAAAAATAATTTTGGTTAGAATAGGTTGGAGACTACAAATTTTGCTTAAAGGTCGTGTTATGTGTAAAATTATTAAAAAAAATGTAGTTCCTGTGGCCAAACTACAGATTGGATTTGATTGATTTTTTGTGAACGGTTACAGAAAGCGATACACAAACACAATACGTAGTTTCATTTAATTTGATAACATCTACGACACCCTGTATAATGACTGATGATGATGATGATGATGATGTTAGCATATATCATCCCACTGCTGAGCAAAGGCCTCCCCCCATGACTTCCAGGTCTTCCGGTCCAGAGCCATATAATAACTACCTGACTTTTTACTGTTAACACTGGGGAAGTTAAAAACTAGCAATATGAAAAAAACTGCTGCAGTAATGTAGGTCTAATGCCATATTAATAGCCGTATTTACTATCGTTCGATTATTCAGACAACACGGGCACATCACAACATTAAAGTTTCATGCGATCCATCTCACTACATCTGACGATAAATCGACGGGTGTACAGTGGCCCAATTCAATCTAATCTCATTTATTTATACGACCTGCATTGTGGTATACAAAGTATTATTTGCGTACAAATCTCAAATACAGTACCTATCTAAAAGGCGGGCTCCAGAAGCGCGACACGATAAGTGGACGACGCGACGCGACAGCGACTATGCTGCAAAGTCGATAATATGAACAATAGGGTACTTGATTACTATTATTGACAATTATTGTATATTCCCTTAAAGTAGGCAAATAAAGAACACCATAGTTGACAAAATAATTAAAATCTATCATTAAATGCCGGAGTTATAAGCTTTAGAAAGTTCCATAAGAGACATTATCCAACCTTTTCCCGCAAGGAATATGTATGTAACTGTCACAATTTACTAGTTTATGACGTCACAATTCAGTAGCGCTATCTCTGTCTATTAAGAAATTTAAAAGCTTATTACTTAGGTATATTTACAAATATTTAATTTATTTTTACACTATTGCTTAATTTTTTCGGAAAAGCTTAATTTTTGCTGATAAAAACATTACAGTCAAATACCCTATTCGCCTTTGATGCATATAGCTACAAAACGTCCAAATGTACAATCGACAATTTTTCCGGTCGACCATGCTAAAATCGTTTGCGACCGACGCGACGGAAACGTCCAAACGCAGAGTTACTGACTCTAAGCGGACCGCAGTCGATCAAAGCATTTTGTTTGCGAAATGTATCACCGGAACGTATCGTGACTACGTAGGTATGCTCGACACTACATTTTCAAAGATAGTTGAGTTGGTGCGAACGCTGTCCCAGCACCAGGAAGCATCGCTAATAAACAACAAGCGGTTATTAAACGGTCCGCCGAACCGAGAAACACGATATATAACCATATACTTATATGCAATACAATTTCATTATTAGCCTATTTGTGACTCGTTATTTCTATTGTCGCTTTTTCTATTTATTATCCAACACAATGTGTGATTATAATGTAGCTTATAACAAATGAGGTATGTGGGAGTCGGATCGTTCCACACGGGTGGACACGCGGCAGCTACGAAATTTTTGTATGTCATTACTGTCACATTTGGCGATGCGCTGTATAAGTTTTTTCTCGCGACGGTTTTTTTTCAACGTACACGCTTATTTTTAATTAATTTATTGTATTTCACAACTGATGTATCGTTCCTAAACGTCATTAGACAACAGTGGAACAGTTGCGAATTTTTGTGAACATAATTCCTATTTGTTATAACAATTTAAATTTAATTCACCGTACGCCCGCGTAATTAATGGCGTCGTTTTTAAAATAATTGCACGTTTTTATTTTTGTAATGACTGAAGGAACACGAATAACTGTCATAATTTTATGTTATAACAAAACGTAACAAGAATTTTATGCTAAACTGAATCGCTGGTTTTAACAAAACGGATGTGTAGAGTAGATTAAATGTTAAGAATTACATTACGTTTCATATTTAATTTTGTGTTGCTACAAATAATTTGTGGTTAAATATTTGACTACGGGTTGAAGTTTAGTCTTAATCTGTCAGTTTTTTATTTTAAGCATCATCAGTATCAGTAGCCAGTCATTTTTTAATTCGATTAGTAGATATCAGTGAACATATTTTCTGGGCCCCAAGTCTGAAGAAAGAAAGAAAGAAGAAAGAAAAAGTATTTATTTGACACAGCACAAAAACGATTTTAAAGATCTGCTAATTTCTGATATCTCAATCGTGTTAGAATGGTCATGAAATTGTTGGTTTTTTATAATGTCGTTCAACCGATTTTGAATTCTATTGCGTACGAAATAGTAGTCTAAATCTATAGCACGACACTTAATAATGGGCGAATAACCAACTATTACTACTATTACCTACGCAGTAGAAGTCAAAATAGGTTGAACGATACTGCAAAAACCAACAATTTCAAGACCATTCTAACACGATTGAGTTAACAGAAATTAGCAGACTTGGGGCCCTGATCACAAAGTTATCAATAATAACATTCAAAAATTTAACTAGACCTATCCGAAAAAAAAATCCATCTTATTTTCTGTGACGCAAGTCATTTTCATTTGAATGAACAACTGAAAGTACTGGAAGCGTTTGAATGGAATGGATGTGAGGTTCACTTTGGCTTCTCTTTTTAACATTGCACAAGATAGATATCTATGGCTGCAAGTACGTGCCTCTAAGTAATATCGTACCGCGGTCTCACCTCCCTACCTTCAACCTCCAACTTCTACGAATACCCTATAACTGCGTCTTCAAAAAGCTATTCAATAAAAAGTTTGTGAGAACTAAAATCTTACAGTGTGACTTGATCGTGTCGGTAATGGAACCCTATCAACCACAACCATACAGGTGTAACTTTCAAATTTAATCAAAGAATTTCCGACCTTATTTCACCTTATTAGAGATCAATTTCAATCATCCCTATCCGATTACGTTCGAACTTTTGAATACAGAACGCTCTCGTATCATTGTAAGATCGCAAATTTGTGTATTGTTACAACTAAATTGATTCTTATTGTTTCGTTATAGGATTCAATTTTGTTTGTGCCACCTGTTTGAGAATAAATCCCTATTGTCATTTATAACAGAGCTAAGGAAATCAACTGTTTTAATATAAGGTTATGTACATACAATGCGATTAATTAAAGTTATGTCTAGTGTCTGGAGCGTGTTGTTGATCTAAGGAAATCTGTTTGAGCTTGTTCTAGATATTAATATCGTGGATAATATATTTCTCTCGGATTGTATTAACTACTGGATCAACATAAAGATCCTTTTTCGATCGTTTATCTTTTTAAATGATAACTCTTGAATTTCAATCGCTTGTTCGGATTCAATGACGATTTGACGACACGTTTGGCGCTGTGGCTAACCGATTAGCCTTCTGCGCTACGTGCTGCGGGTTCGATCCCCGCACAGAACAAATATTTGTATGATCTACAGATAGTTGTTTCGGGTCTGGTTGTGTGTGCATGTGACATGTAAGCTGTACCCTCGATACAGGAGAAATCCAAGTGAGGGGCAATGTTAAAAAAAAAAAGAAAAGAAAAAGAAATGGAAGTACTGTTTGTCTATTAAGTTTTAAGCGTTATTATAATATCTCTTATACTTGAATTGAATTGGAAGTAAGTAAGTAAGTAAACTTTATTGTTTCTGAATGAGTAGGTACAGTTGGTATACATATCTAATTTTATTTTATTTTTTATTTTTATTTAATGTTAATGTTAGATACATTAATCACCCCATTTTGGGCATACAATATCTAACATTAATTAAAAATATTAAAATATACTCTAGGAAGAAGCAGGTCTTCCTAGATAACATTAAACAATATACTAATTTTTACATTCTAGAAATTCCTTAATTGTATAGAAACATTTATCGTTTATCCATTTTTTTAAATGTATATGAAACAATCTTAGGGTCTGAGGTATTTTGTTGTTAACTTTAACACACATAAACATACTATTTCTATGGTAAAGGTAGTTCTACATTTTGGCACAACTATCTATCTACCTTTGTGACTATCTTTGTGGGACTCTCCACGCGTGAGACAATGATGCACATAAAATCGTCTGACACACCCGTTCGCCATCAGCCTCGACCACTGACTGATCTGACTGGTGACTGGCAAATCTAATATTCAATCTAACCACGGTATGAGCGATTCCCATATGATGCCTCGTATCGACTCCACAAAAGAAGAATCAAAACAATAGATCCTATCTCATTTGAACGCCATCCGTCCTTCTGTGGTGATCAGCATGAGAATTTTGGAGTTTTCATGTCGTGGTAGAAAGATTAGCTAGGGAGTCCTCCTTTAATCACGTGAGTTTCGAACAGGACAGGTACAGGGGGGGAGGGGGTTAGAATAACTTCACGATTGATCACGATGGGGGACAATCATGTGTATATTTTCATGCGATCACGTGAAATCCCTTAGCAAGTGAATTTGTGCCTAAAAATTATATACAATCATAAAATATAAACTTAAATATGTACACTAATAATTATTGTTAAATAAATAAATCATAAAATAAAATAAATATAAAACTGAGTACCTAGGCGTCAAAGTACTCCTCCTCTTCGCTGTCAATTGGCAGCGTGCCCAGAAGACTGGCAGCATTGCCACGTTGAATGGCAATGCTTATTCTTTGACCAAAGAATTTTCCTAAAACCAACATAACAATAATATTTAGCTCTCAGCTTACATCCCGTGCGTGACCTTCTCAATTTTGTTAGTAATATTATTTTCTGAATTTGCTTTTATAATAAATTTTTTTATGAAAAACAGATTCTGTACCTACATATCTTTCAATAAAAAATACACGTGAAGTTGCGATAGGAAGCCTAAAATGTAACGACGTATCACCTAGGAAGAGGGGAGGTAAAAAAGTGGCTGAAAAACCTCACGTGATTAAAGGGTGACCCCCTAGTCAGCGAGATTCATAACAGAGAGGACGTGCTTTCTTTCTAACTTAGGTAATTCGTCAATCGTAGAGGCTCATCCCATCTACGGGTAATGACATCTTAAATCAAATATATTATTGGTAACCGTGACAGCGCCACCAATAAAAATGGTACAAAGAAGTTTAACATCAATTAAGTAAGGTTTACCTATGAAAATAAAACCTGGCCAATCATACGTACGACAAGCAAGAACGATTTGAATGGAAACATCTTTATTTATTATTCTTAGAACTTGTCGGCAAAAATGATAAGTCAAACTTCAAAGACTTCTTCACATTTTCAACTTCAAGTTAGCTTATAACTTAAATTGCATGCAAAGTGTACTTTTAATATGTGCAGGTACCTATTTAATTCGAAACGTGAGTGTACTTCCTTTTCCTGCAAATCGAGAATTGATTGACTGGTTATCGACATATTGATTGGATTGATAGGGAAAAAATAAAGTCTGATTTCAACTTTCAATATCCGTTTGCGAGCTCTTTCACTAGGCTAGGCTTTAGGAAACTTAATTACAAATCTCCAATCATCTAGTTTCGGGACTATTAAAATGAAAAATTGAAGCATCTGAACCAATCAGTTCTGTTGATTTGGGTTTATATGTTTTGAGAGTTTGAACGAAGATACAACATTAGAGACAAAAAGATTTTTACTTAGCGAGTGGACGCCGAAAGTGGCGGATCCTACGCGCCATAAGCCAGGCGGGAGTCGTGCAGAGATGCCTTTTGGAATGATCTAGTGGACATGCTACGACAAATTCCCAGCTCGGAAAGCATTGGAGAATTCGAATGAAGATACAGCACTAGAGACAAAGGCTTTTTACTTAGCGAGCGGACGCCGAATCTGGCGGATCCTACGCGCCATAAGCCAGGCGAGAGTCGTGCAGAGATGCCTTTTGGAATTTGCCTCTGACCCTCAAACATAATTTAATATGGCAGATATTTTGTTCGCATTTTTCAGGGTTGGTCCCGTAGTAAAAGTTGTTCATAACGATGATTACATTAACCCCTAAAAGGGATCGGTACTAGAAAGGACCTTATTTAGTATATATGAGTGAACCTATGAGGCTGGCAGTCACCAAGGTGCATTAGAACCTTAAAACAATATGAATACATCGACACTGGTTTGTGTCCTGCCTTTTCAAATTAAATAACAATGAAAATGTTAGTAGCTACAATATAATGTTTAATTTATAATTGTACTCATGTGGACCAATAAAAATTAAAGGTTTCTACTTATTTACGACTTCACAAAACAAGCTTTAAAATTAAAATTACATTAGTATTTAAACCGTGATAAGTTTCTAGCTATTTACAATCGGTATTGTGTAATTGGGTACACGGGTTACAATGAATCAATCAATTTATTTTTTCACTTAAAAGTTGGCAGAGGCGGCAAGTATACTAATGTCATTAGCAAATCAGTCATGTAATTGCTAGTCGTTTGTTCAACAATCTGATTAGGCCATTGAAATTACAGAAATTACAACCACAATTTAAATATAATGTACAATTAGCCGTATCTTGGATCAGAACATGGAAAAGCCGATGGAGGACAACAAAGCTGCTTATAGAAGAAGAAAGAAGAAGACAGCACAACAATTGTAGTTTTACCATCATACTTTCTCTATCACTCAAAGGTTTGCTGGTAGAAAACACAAATTTGTACCCCTTTTTAAGCATATTGCGCGCACGGAGGAGTGTGAGATTTGGCATAGTTGTAATATACACGGAGAACAAGTGCAGAAAGCTAAAATTACGGTCGAATTTTGACCGCTGGGCGACCACTAGTAAGGCTTATTCCTTCTTAGGCCCACACGGCTGTTCTGTTTTATGTAAGTAATTTAGTTAATTTGTAGCACGTGGTTTAAAGTCACGGCTAAATGAATGGTCTGCTTACAATTCTGTCCACAGCGCAAGTTAAAACAAGCGTGAAGCTTTATAATTACAACCCTCAACACCGTTTACCGAGACAAAAAACTGATGTAGTTACAAGAACTCGTCCATTTTTGCATTAACATCAATTGCCTATATAATGGGACCTGTCGCACACAAGCACATGTCAGTCAATGAATTTTAAATTCATATAATAATTAATAAAAATAATAAAAACGCAACAGCCAAGTGTCGCGGGTAATTCTTTTTCACATATAGCAACATTGTTGCATCGTATTATATCGGATAGTTCGTTGAGCCTGTTTATAATAAACGATTGTCGTTCCGTTAACGTTACGGATATTCATAATTTATTCATGAGTTTAGTTTTTTTTTCTTGCAACTCGTTTTCCATCATAGAGGTATTTTAATAAATCGTTAAATATATTAGCTTGTATGCGGGTTAAATTTAATGTTGGTAAGAATTAATTTTAAATCAACCACAAAGGTTTACTTTATCTTTTTGAATCCATGAACTTTCTACTAAAAAATATTTTTTAACAAGCCCAAAAAGGAGTGTAATATTAAGTTTAATATTAATGAAAAGAGTTTGTTAATTATTTACCCCATCTTACGCTAACATCAAAATTTAATCCGCTGAAAGCACGTAAAGTTACTTTCAAATTCAGCTTGTCATCACTATAATCAAACAGTGAAGTAGGCTGAGATCTACAGTGCGTACTATGACTTAAGTTAGACTTTACTTAAACTTTGCTAAGCTTATTTATATGCTTAGCTTATACTTTGAATTGGTATTCATAGTCATTACGCGCTGAAATTGTGTTAAACATACGCTGTAACCTAACTGTCAAAAACTCCCGACTCCAACTATAAAAAGAGCTGTTACTTTTGAACGGCTGAACAGATTTTCATGAAACATAGCTAAGACGATTCCCAATTAAACTCAAAGTCAAAGGTTTTTATTTAAACTAGCTTAAAAAAACTGTGTTGAAATCGGTCTATCCGTCTGTCCGTACAGATACACACTGTAAACTAATAACACCCCTCTTTTGTTGTGCCGGGGGTTCAAAACCCAATAAGTCAATTAAAAAAGTCTAAAAGTCAATAAAGGCAGTACTTAATTCCAAAACAAAGGCTAAGTACGGTCTATAGACCTCAGCCTAAGTCGTATCGACTTCGTATCGTATCGCGTACCCTTCTTATAAACGGCCCGCTAAGGGTCGATGCCCCGCCGAATGGTACGACGACGTCGCTAATTAAAGTATATTTTATTGTTCCCCTAACTATTACTACCAATACAGACATGGCGGGCCGACACGAATGCGGGCAAATAATTATAATTACATTTTATTTTTATTCCATTTTATTAATAGTCGCGACCTTCCTGCGCACGTAACAATGTTGATTTGCTTGTGTGTGTTGATGAAGGTTTCTATGTATGCTCGTTTTCATTTAAAGTAAGCGGGCTTGAACGCGCCCGCGCCTCGCTCTCGGCATGATATAAGGAGCGACAGAAGACTCATTACTTAAAAACAACGCTAGGCAAAACTCGGGTTCCTTAGACATAACCTAACCGTCAAAATCCCCCGACTCCAACTAGAAAAAGAGTTGTAACTTTTGAACAGCTGAACAGATTTTCATGAACCATAGCTAAGATGATATCCGATTAAACTAGCTTTCAATGAAAAAAAACAGCATTGAAATCGGTACATCGGTTTTGTCGCTACGATGTTACACACAAATACACAGACACAATACAAACTTATAGCACAGCTATTTTTTGTCGGGGGTTAAAAATGATACTCTCCGGGAATTGACACCTCAATAAATGCTAAGGTACGTTTCCTCACAGCTCATGTCGATCGATGTCATTGCCATTCGTATTCCTTGGTCATCTTTTCTTAGGAGGCAGTAAGTAACTTTTAAAGCTGGATGTTTTTAATCTTTGTTACTGTCGGCAATTGTTCCGGTCGACCATCCTTAAGGCTAAAATTGTTAGCACCGGCTCCCTAATTCCCGATGTAGCAGACAGTTTACGACAGGAGTAAATCGCGCGTTTACGGGTTCTAAAAAACTAAAAAGTTCATACTTGGCGCTGCAAACGCGACAATTAGCCACAAGCGGACGAATGCCGTACTTAATACGAATTTGTTTGAGAGTTCGCGACCGATCGCGCTCCGTCTGCTGTCGCGTGGGTCGGGTCGCTGTCAGGTGATTTTTATGTAATTAGGGTGCTGGATCAACTATTTGTAGGCCATACAAATATTTGATTCGTGCGGGATCAAACCCACGATCCGTAGCGCAGAAAGATAACCGCTTAGCCACTATGCCAACAGTCGCTAATTGATCAGTTTTCGAAGCATGCTTTTCTACATACTAGTATAAAATAAGGTCTGTCTGTCTGTCTGTATATCCGCTAACTCCTCCTAAACCACGCAACGGATTTTGATGCAGTTTTCACCAGCACTTAGATAATTTTTCACGGAAGGTTCATATGTATAATACTTTGATATTTAATG
Organism: Allophyes oxyacanthae; assembly: GCA_932294325.1. Lineage (NCBI taxonomy): Eukaryota > Metazoa > Arthropoda > Insecta > Lepidoptera > Noctuidae > Allophyes > Allophyes oxyacanthae. The sequence continues at coordinate 2,342,140 of OW028609.1, forward strand.
TAAGGACAGTAGAGAAATCGCACCCTTGCGAAGCCGGGGACGGGGCGCTAATTAAGCTATATTTTTGTTTAATTAAAGTTGGGTACGTTTTCGTGTGTGTTATCGAACATTACATAAAGTTAAACTTCTGTTTATTCTATATTGTGCTCTCAGAGTGCATCTTGCGTTATCTATCAATGTGTGCGTCGACCATTTACGCTATATTTACTTGTGGGTTGTCATAATTGAGATCCTTTAGGGCTCGCTCAGATGATCGACTAGGCTCGTATGTTAATTGCTCAACTTACATTTGTAGTCAAGCGCTTTTATCTATTATGCGGTTTAAAACCCTACCTAATTTCAATTTCAATCCAATATTTTATAATTTTTTTTTTTTTTTTATCGTCATTTATCTGTTTTTGTTTTTGTTTAAATGTTTATATTTTTGTTTTTTTTCTCTCGTGTGTTCTCTCTGTCCGTGCTGATTAAATATATTTTCTTTCTTTTTCCTTTCTTTCTTTCAATTAGGAAAATTGTACCTACTAAGGCCCAAGTTCACCGGCAGCATAACAGACAATTAGTGCAAAATCAGCCGTTTAATCATGAATTTTTGTATGAGTAATCCACCGATTTTACTTTAAACAATTGTTATTTTGATGGTGAAAATGGCCCTTAGTCTCTTAAAAATCCGCTTCCCCTTGCTTTACGATAGCTTTTAGTTTCGTATAGGTTAAGATGACCTTTATTTAGTTCATCATCAGAAAGAAAAGAAATAAAGAAAAAGTATTTATTTGACACAGCACAAAAACGATTTTAAAGATAATATAAGAAAAAAAAAACAAAAAAAAATATCTTAAATAAAAAATGGATTGTACGTCGCAGCTGTGTCAAAATGGCACACACACACAGATTACTGTGAAATTACCTAATTCATATAAACTCTATGTCGATAGTGGAAAAGGAAAATGACTAACGCGCCAATTCGAAAACTTTATGAGGCCCTCTCAGGCGTGCAGGTTTCGTCACGATGTTTTCCTTCACCCATAACGCAAGTGATAATCGCACATAATTTCGAAAAGTCGGAGATGTGGGCTTAGTTTGAACTCAGACCCTCCTGCATGGAAGACAAGCTTTCAACCGCTAAGCTATCACTTTACTAAAATCAAAAACATAACCAATAACTAGGTAACTATTATTCTTATGCTAAAAGGGCGTTGAGCTAGAGGTAATCATGGTCCATTTAATTTAGAAATGCTACAAGTCATTTTGCTACGAGAAATCTACACAAAGACACATTGGCTCCAACATTTAGTATCCAAGTCACGAACCATTTTGAACCATTCGAACATCGCCAATATTTGCAACAAGGTTCGGCCCAAGCGCCGGTCGTATCGCATCCGTTTTTACATCATTCATTCTAGTTCTTAGCAGTTCCATTCACTACAAAACAATAGACCAATTAACGTTATATCCACTACAGAGTTGTTATTTATATTATTTTATATGTACATTATAATTATTATTGTTTTCCGTTCATACAAAGTGTTTTGCAACTAATTTGTAATGTGTTTTATTTATTTTATGCATACCACACGTATTATAAATCTAGTGGAAGAAGCTAGTGTCTTTGTTAGTTAATTTGACATTAAATACACACATTACACAGATATGTTTTTCTATTGTTTTTTTTGCTTTGCCCTCACTTGTACTTCTCCTGTATCGAGGGTACAGTTTACAAACATAGGTACAGTCTGTCAATAAAGTCATGAAAAGGATTTTGAAGGAACTAAAATTCTTCTTCGCTCGCAACCCTAACTAAGTACCGTAGATGTCAGTTTGGGTACAACGATGTGTTTATTTTACTATTCTGTGTAGATATTTTGTGATAAAAAATGTTTTCGGCATTAATACGAGTATATTGTAAAAATAAACAAGAGAATATACAAGTGGCGCCCTCAATCCTTTTCATGACTTTATTGACAGACTGTACATGTCATGCACACACCCAGACCAGAATCAACTATTTGTAGATCATATAAATACTTGTTCCGTACTGGGATCGAACCAGCGGCACGTAGCGTGGAAAACGAATCGCGTAGTCATTGCGCTAACCGTGTCGTCAAAGTATAAGTAGACTAGACTAACTAAAGTCTTGGCTATGGTGAATACATGTCGTCACAATAGATCTTCGCAGGTCGCAGTGACAAAGGGGCTTAGTACCCTACCTCTTCAAGTAATAATAATGGTGAAAAATCAACCACAACAGCTCCCTAATAACACGACACGGTTGGCGCAGTGGCTAAGCGATTAGCCTTCTACGCTACGTGCCGCGGGTTCGATCCCCGCACGGAACAAGTAGGTATTTGTATATGATCTACAGATAGCTGTTTCGGGTCTGGGTGATGTGTGCATGTGACATGTATGTTTGTAAACTGTACCCTCGGTACAGGAGAAATTCAAGAGAGGGGCAAAGTTTAAAAAAAAAAAAAAACTGTAAATGTCAATATTATATTTTACACTTAGCAATATTTTGTACTGTCTTAAATCTTAGGCTGAGTACATATGACAAGCATTTGAAACTCGTGGGATTGTTCCAAGGCGTTCACATTGAAATAGGCGCTCTATTGAAGCCGTGTAAACGCTACGCTAGTAAGAAAAGCAAGCACGTCTTGTCGTGTAAGCTTAGCTTAACTTAGCGTCCACTAAAGGTGGACTAGAGGCAACAACGCCAAGTATGTTTAAAAATCGGTTTTGGGGTTCTTAGACAATATTAGAAATAACTGCCAAAGAAATCCGTTCCTTGCGTTCTTTTTTTTACTTCAATGAAAATTTTGGGAATGAGATTTCCAGATCACGTGACTCATCGACAGGTTTTCTCAACCCGTGGCATACTACAAGCTCTAATAGCAGGGCAGAAATTAAACTGCCCAGAAGTATCCAGTATGAGCTGACCTCGCACTGTATAGGCTTTTCGTACAATGAAAGGCCAGCTTATACTGGAAACTTTTAGCAGTTCAATTTCTGTCCTGCTATAAGAGGTCGTAGTAAGCCCCCAGAACAATTTAATGATGTTTGTATTCCTTGGCGATCGGATAATTACATCTTTAAGGAAGATGAAAACAAGATGTGATACTTTACGATGAGAGAAATATAGCAAGTTACATTGTTATGATAACCAATCTATATCATAATATAATATCTTAATAATATAAAAATGAATCCATATTCCCCTTGACTAGGCAACGGCATCACGCGTAAACGGCTGGACCAATTTCGCTAATTCTTTTATGTTATGTTTGTTATAATTGTAAGGAGAAGGTAGGTAGGGTAGATAGGGTAGGTATGGTAGATAGGGTATGTAGGTAGGATAGGTATGGTAGATAGGGTAGGTATAGTAGATAAGGTAGACGGTAGAGTAGATAAGGTAGATAGTAGAGTAGGTAGATAGTAGAGTAGGTATGGTAGATACTCGTAGCCTAGGGTAGGTTAACGTTAGGTGACTAACGATACAAGAATACTAACGTAATTCACCTAGCCTTGTTTATGATAATAACGAATTCATAAATTACCCAAATAAAAAAATAAAACACAAAAACAAAAACCTATATTCACTGGACTGTATTTTAATGGTAAATTTTGTATTTATTCGCTAAGTGAACAATGTATGTTCTTTTGAATAAATAAAGAATCTTTAACCTTAGGTAGGTAGGTAGGGTAGGTAGGTTAGGTGGGTAGGTAGGTAGGTGCACAGTTCTGTTATTGGCGGTACGAAATTCGCCGGGTTAGCTAGTCTACTTATAAAGCGTGCCAACCCTATTCTTCCGTAGTGTTTGACACAACATACTACGCTCCGCATCGCTGCCTCTCGTATATTTCTTATGACAACTAATATGACATTATAATATCTATTTTCATACAAATAACATCAAATATGGCTTGACAGATGGTATAATTTAGTGCGACGTGTATTTATTCTTATTTATAGTCGGTTGCTGTCAACCGTCGCACGTTCGGAGAAAAAAACGTATTAAAATATATTGCGTTTAACTTCCTTCGCGTTTTGCACGTAAAAAAAAGAAAAAATGTTATACACATAACTCTCTCATTTTCTTGGAAGTTGATTTACAATTGCTTTGTTGGATTTGTTTATTTTTGTTAACAAAATTAAAACTGTTTCGTACATTTTAGCGGTTTTAATGATGTTACTAAGAATGAGTGATATAAAACACGCTCCGCGTAGGGTTATGTGTTTATTAACATATTTCTTTGTTTTATTGCAATTTTATATTGGCGAGTGCGTTTTCAACCCCGACAAAAAAAAGGGATATTATAAGTTTGTGGTGTGTATGCGTCTTTCTGTGGCGTCGTAGCTGCTAAACGGATGGACCGATTACAATGCAGTTTTTTTTATTAAAAGCTAGTTCAATCGGGAATCATCTTAGCTATGTTTCATGACAATCTGTCCAGCTGTTCAAAGGTTACAGCTCTTTTTCTAGCTGGAATCGCAGGTGTTTGACGGTTATTTTTAACTGTTTTTCTCTAAGTTTACAACGGCTGGTTCAGCTCAACTCGACACGTAAATATATTTTTTGAAATTAATATAAGATTTAGGAACTTTTATCAACGAAATAATATACTAAACACAATAAAAGCTCCATTAATAAGCTACAAGCAAGTAACAGCGGAGTCGCAGTTGAAATTTTATAATTTCGGTTCTCAGAATACGAAATTAAAATATTTCTTTAGCTCATGTTTCGTATATGGCGACGGGAACCCTGTGACAGACAGACAGACAGGACAGCGGCCGGCTGCGTATGATATATTATAAATATTACTCGAATGTACTTAAAGCTTTCTACGCACTCACGACTGTGCGTAACATCGCCGAATACGTGCCAATATGTAATTAATAAAAAATCTTTTATAATAACAAAAACACAGCAGTAATTGATTGAATACTAGTGTAAGAAAATCTGATCAAGAACAGTTATTTATTTCAAGCTAAATCTGATTTGTGGAGGATTTTTTTATGTATCCTTGCCCCTCACTAAGATTTCTCCTATATCGTGGGTACAGCTTACAAACATACATGTCATGCACACACACCCAGACCCGGAACAACTATCTGTAGGCCGTTCAAATGTTTGTTCCGTTCGGGGATCGAACCCGGGACACGTAGCGCAGAAAGCTAATCGCTTAGCCACTGCGTCAACCATGCCATCGTATTCTAATCTTCTAGTACTAATTCTAGTTATAGCAAAATTCATTCATCATTTCACGCAGTGCTAATTATCTGGGCCTTTCATGATGTTAGTTCACGGCGCTGCGTCTATTTAGTCGCACGCACAGTCGCATCGATAAGTCGTGAGTCGTCCGCACCCGCGGTCGCCGAAACGCCAGCTGTGGCGCGCTACAATAAAGTTGAAATAAAACTTTTTGCCGGCTTCCGCCTCGGGGGTCGGCGTAAACGAACATTTTTATGAATACTTAAACTAATAATTAACGTCGCACTTAGTCGCGCTTAGAACACTGTTTACGACTAAATTTTCTTCGTATGCATTGTTTGTTATATTCACAACGGGAGCGTTGCGGTCCATTTTCCAAGCGGCTCATTATTTCGTATCGGACTCGTGCCACTTTTGCACACCATATTTTTTAACTGCAACATTTTATTCTTGAATAATTTTTTTAATTATTATAATTAATGGTCTCGCTGTGTGCGGTGCCGGTACCGTTCACACTGCAATGCTACGCGAAGCGATTATTAATTGAAATGAGATTGCTTGTATTGTATCAGACGGACTGTTTGTTTTGTTTTTTTTTATTCTTCTGAAATATGCATTGATATTTTTTTTAATTTACTTTACATACTTCTTGATGAAAAATCTATTCAACTTATGATCCGACGCTATTCAACTAAACAGTTTTCTATATCTCAAAGATCGTGCAAAAATACGAGACAGCAACAAGCTCAGTAATATATTTAAAATAAAACAAAACTCTGATTTCAGGGTTGTCAAAAAACTCATGCTTATCTTAACCATAGTTTTAAATACTTAAGTGCCATATTCAACGATAAAGTAACAGACGATTAAGACCAAATCGGCCATTTCGGATTATAATAGTAATTTTCAGATTTCATTAGTAACGTCTGTTATGTCGTCGGAGAACATGGCCTTAGTTGTTAAGAAAGAAAGAAAGAAATAAAGTTTATTGGCACATAAATGCTAAAAACACAGAAAATAAAAATAAAATAAAATCAGTAGTTGTGCCAAACGGGCCAGCAGCTCAGCATAATGTTGGGTGTTAGCTAAAACTATCATACTATCTTAACCATCGCTTAATTGTGTTACTGGATGAATAACTTATTAACACGGTCGTGAGTTACTTGTACAGACAAGTAACTTACGATTGTCTGTGTGCGTACGCATTGTCTTGCCTTACAAGTCGCAGACAAGTGGAGTTCCGTTATAGTGGAAAAAGCGCGACATCTGTTGGCGATGCGATGCATTAATCCGACATTGTTATTCAGACAGGGCTGTCGATCTGTCGACCTATTTATCGAATGTCTTGTTCAATAGGTGTTTGTTTATTGTATTTTCAGTAGGTATCCTTTTCTTTGAACTTCGTCCAATGATATGTCGCTAAATATTTAATATTTATTGGCTGCTTCATTTTAATTTGAAACTATTAAAAGTATAGGTAGGTACATAGCACAGTAAGATATGAAAATCATTCGTCAGTTCGCCCAAAAAATCTATTTTGGTTTTGTTGGGTTATTTTAATTTAAAACTATTATTTTTAAGTTTAAGATTATACAGGTCTGTCAACTTAATCTTTCGTTAAAAAATTCTATATTTTGACATCCCTAATGGCACTACTACAGGTGCATTTTTTTATAATGAAAACAAATAAAAGAATCTATTGTAAATTAAAACAATAACTTGGTAGGTACAGTTTTAAAGAGGGGTGTGGCGAGGCGAGGCGGTTCTCAACTTGAGAAGCATAGCTACAATTCTATGACTGTTCGGTACTTCTCGATCAATTTACTAGTGATGATACGATTATCAGTTAGCTATTACGATTATCAGCCACAAACAAGTACGATTACGATCATCACAAAGTTTTACTAACTTTAAATAAAATATGGTTTAAAGTTAAGAAAATGAGTATTAAAGTTATTGAAGTAAAATAAATATTGCAGATTTTCATTCGACAAGTACAGCTAGACATAGTCCTAAAATCTAAAAAAAAAACTTAATTGCGACCGCGGGGTTCCCCCTAAACGTCTAGGCCAAATTTGTGTTTGGAAACGTCATGCAACCTATTAGACAGAGACACGTTTATAAAGATTATTACAAAGAGAAATTTATAAAAAAAAAACGATATCATCGTCAAATAATCGCAATGCTAATGGTCGTTGCTTCAATACAATTTATTACCGAGTTTTCGTTTATTTGGACTACTCTATTTAGTTCGCAGTTCGAAATATTTAACCTATATTTATATTATTTATGTTTTCTTGTAACCGTTAGGAACCTATAATTTACTTATTCTATCGAAAGATCTAAACCTGTAACAGAAGGCAAAAGAATCACCGTTCTTACAATACAAGGCAATGTATGAACGTAAAAATATCTTCCATTGACGAGGAACGGCATTACAAAATAAACTTGATACAGAGGCAACTGGATAATTTAATAGAATAATAAATGTTAACATCCGTATTAAGAGTACTAGGGGCATCGTATTGTATTGAAGCGACAACAATGAGCACGGCGAGGATAAAAGTACGTATTATTTTACTGTACAGTCGAGTGAAAAAATCTTAGAGCGCGCCGACGTTGCACAACTCGACGTGTGCTCTCGAGAACGCTTCAAACTAGCAAAGGCGTCGCGCCGACCGTTGGAACGACGCGTTCGAAATTCGAAATTTTAAATTTTCCCCCCAACTTTATCGCCGTTAATTAAATAAAATGTAAGATGTTCATTAAGACTTTTTTCCATGGCCGTACTTATACGACAGATTCGTTCCGCCGTCGGACAATTAATATTAATTAAGATTTAAATTGGTCTAATTACATAGAGCCCAGCCCATCTCCAGCAGGCAAGCGGGCTATTCTTTGAGCGCAAACGAAATATTAAACAAAAAATGTTTCAATTTTTCTTATTTATTATTTAGCTGTTAAACCCACCCTTTATGTGAATGGAAAGTTAAAGGTTTGTTTAACCCACTCATGATTTTCATTGTTAAATATTACATATTTCATTTGATGTTATTTTGTTTTCAGGTAAGTTATTTTTACGCGTCAGCTATATCACAAATTCGCCGCTTCAACGGTAAGTATTTTCATTTCTGAAAGGAACACGTGAATAGAATAGTTATTTATTGTTTGTCAGAGGTAAATAAAAAAAAGATCTTAATAGTAAATAACAAGTGTCACTGTAACATACCCATTGGGTGTACAATAATATAAAATTTTAAAAAGTATACAAAAAATTAAAAATCTTAAAACACAACAATTACAATAAAATATATTTATTTTTCATTACCACACCAAGGCCACCGTTACATTAATAATATTCGAAGCAAAATTGAAATTCGTGAAAAAGTGAAATTTCGACATTTCGTTTACAACAGACAGGATAGCCAAACCTATCAATATTAATTCATTATTTAAGTTATGAATCGCGGACAATAGTATGTCCTCTGTCGAAGACGTACGGTTGTGACTAGAAAGGTAAATTAAAGTACATACTTTGATAATTAAATAAAGCCCACCTTACACAAAAATCTGAGTAAAATATTGTTTGTAAATTCGAATATCGGTATTATTTTAAATATTAATAAAATATTATTCATTACAAATAAGTAGTTCCATTGTGCTCATATTATGTCTGAAACATTTTTAATACCATGGTTCCTTGTGTATAAATAAATAAATAATTTTAAATTAGAATATTGTATTTACAAAGACAGAAAGAAAAAGAGATTATTATTATTAGCACAACAAAAAATAAAAGGAAAAACAAAGAAAACATATAAAATAAGTTGAGTTATTGTGCCAAAAGGGCCGCAGCTCAGCATAATGTCATGAGGCAGTGATACTGGCCACCTGACGCTGGTTTTCAACTGCAACCTACCTACATTTACTTTCACGCCTGGATTTTGATCAGCTATGAGTGGATGATAATGTATCGTTCGATTTGCTACATAAATTCAATTTTTTTTACAGTGAGAGGCCCTTCTGGCTCTACCAAAGCCTGGGTACGCAGAAAAGGCTCCCGGAGTCATCAGCAAAAGGTCAACATAAAAAAAAATACATCATTCGATTTTCGATTAACAACATTATAAGAATAAAAACGGGTGTTAATAAAACGCAATGAAAACGTTAAATAAGGCGTTTAAAATATAAGTTGTTTATAAAAGTCTCGCCGGGAATCCTTTAAGTATTTTTATTCTAGCTACGTATTTTCCGCGTTCCCGCGATTACCCCATTCACTGGTCTCCGCGTAAGGCTTTTATTTTATACCAGCCTGTACTTATGTTTGTCAGTACGCGACGTAACGTATCTTTTAATAACACCCAGCACTAGTGTCGTGTGTAGCCGCCCTTTCAGACGCGTGAAAAATGCTCCGTGCAATTTGTCCTGTTTTAAATAGGTTCCGTATTTTATTTATTTAGTAGATTTTTTAAATCTTGTGTTATATTAAGTCAAACAGATTTCATTGACCCGTTATTTAAGTCTTTATAAAATAGGTGCGTGTTCTTTTTGAAACTATAAAATACATTTAAGAAATCCACTTTATTATTTCTTCATTCAACTTTTTAACATGCTTTTATGTATTGCTGTACACACTGCTGGGCACGGGCCTCTTCTCAGAATGAGAAGGGTTAGGCCTTAGTCCACCTTCTGGCCTGGTCCCGGTTGGTGGACTACACACACCATCGAGAACTTTATGAAGCTCTCAGGTCTGCAGGTTTCCTCACTATGTTTTCCTTCACCCTTAACGCAAGTGATAATAAAAACATTAAAAAATGTATGGTAGAAATGTCACCTGACATAGGTACATTTTTATACAGTCTAAGGATGTAGGTGTTTATTATTATTATACTATGACTCATAAGGGTTAGTAACAATACTAAAACTATGTTAGTAGACAATTTACAATTTATTAATAACTCAGTTTACTAAAAGATATCTCTGTTATATGATATATCTATGATATATCATAGAACAGATATATATATATATATCTCTGTTAGCAATAAGATATCTGTTGATAAATAAATAAATAAAAAGAATCACTGCTTCAGAACCCCAGCAGAAATTCTGGACCAGCGATTCGTAAGCCATAATATAATATTAATTATATAGTTCATAAGATTGTTTAGAATGTGACTGTCATTGTTCAGTCTTCATAATTGTACCTATCCTGGAGGTTCAATGTTCAACCAATCACGGCAATTAGCTGCTCATTCAACATCACAAACAATATAATTCGCACACAACGATTCGGCTTACGGTACCCAAAAAAAACCTACACCAGGCGGTTTGGATTGTCCCTCAATTTAGCGCACTGCTTTACTGGATCATTGAATACAGCAAAGCTTTGGGTTAGCGCGACAAAAGTGCTAGATCTCTCCTTTTTAATGGGACGTTGGGTATGTTTTTAGTCGTGTGACGTCATAGCACCCTTTGTCGGCGCGCGTGATAATTTGTCGCGTTCCGACGACGCGTTTGAATAAATGTATCGCGAGACGCGAGTGCCTCAATTATATAGCATTATCGTTTTATATTTGTGTTGGGGAGGTCTAAACGGGCGATATTCACGCTCTCTATTACCTGCCATGTTTAGTCGTTATGTACTGCAAGACTTTGATGTCTTTATTCAATGATTTATTTTTACTGACTACCTTATTCGGATTGAGTAACGATCCTGATTTCTGTTGGCAGTTTTCTTAGAGCGTCAAGACACGATTAGGCCCAAGTTCACCGACAATATAACAGACGATTAGAGCAAAATCAGCCGTTTAAACATGAACTCTTATATGAGTAATCGGCCGATTGAATTTTAAACATCTGTTATATTGTTGGTGATCTGGGTCCTTAATCAAACATTTCCTACAGTAACCTAACCGTCAAAAACCCCCAACTGCAACTTGAAAAACAGCTGTAACTTTAGAACGGCTGAACAGATTTTCATGAAACATAGCTGAGATGATACCTGATTAAACTAGCTTTCAATTAAAAAAACTGCATTGAAATCGGTCTATCCGTTTTGGAGCTATGATGCTACATAGAGACACACAGATACACACTACAAAAAATACCCCTATTTATTGCAGGGGGTTAAAAAAAATTACTTGACATTTTTTTTTACCAAATGCATGTATTGAGACAGTTTTGCATCGTCGTAAGACAATTTAGTCAATTAGATGTTTTATTCCCAATGTGTGCCACATTCTTTAATTTCTTGTAGGTGTTGTCTATCAAACTACAATCTATTTACCCGACTACGGAGAGGGTTATATACGTATACACGACCACGGCTATCCTCTGAACATCACTATGAATATGTGTTAATATTTTCTTGTTTCATATCTTTTCAGTAGTCTGGTTTTCGTTTTTCAACTTATTTTTTTTTTCTTTATTGTTTCAACGCGACAACATGCTTATTATGCTTTTTAGAGTATTTTCAATGAATACCATCCTTACTCCATTATTTTCTAATCGTTGAATTTGCCATTCCGTCCATGGAAGCGACTGGGAAACAGATTTTGCGGTAGCGTTGTGGTTTAAGACTGATTTCATTGATTCATTTGAGTTAAACAGAAGCTATCGTACCGGACGCGCAATGGATTTACTAATACGATTTTGCCTTCAGCATTCGGCTTTTGGTATACGGTCTTCGGATCTGATGTATGATAGAAAACTGATACATTCAAATCAAAATAATATTAAAGTTTAAAAAAAAAACTAAAGAAAACGCTTTTGTCATCCAAACTAAACGTGTATGCGAAATTTCAGCTCAATCGGAAACCGGGAAGTGGGTCAAAAACCTCCAAGATTTTTTTACATAGTTAGGTTCAAGTGAAGCTAGTAAAAGCATTTTAAAAATCAAATAATTTCTTCAATAAATTCACATAACAAAATGAACCAAAAAATACAAAGTCTTACTTAGATATACCTAACACGGGTGCCTGAAATAGGTAAACATGTGTTTCAGGCGAGAAGAGCTAACATAGAATCTTAAATAATCACATAGCTTTTATATCATAGGTACAGAGTATAAATTAGTAATCTATGTAAACAGTAAACTGTTACGTGTAGGTAAACAGTAAAATTGAATACAAAAAAAAACCAAAAAAATAACAGACACGAGATCGAGGATTAAAATCATGTAGTAGTCTGTATCTGAACTATGTTAGGCTTTGAAGAATACGCTGTAAATATCTTAGAGCAAATACTACGCTAAGCTACGTAGACTACGCTACGCAAAATACGCTACTCTACGTAGACTACGCTCCGCTACGCAGACTACGCTCCGCTACGCAGACTACGCTCCGCTACGCAGATGACGTTACGCTACGTAGACTATCCTACGCTACGTAGACTACGTTTAAAATGTCGTAGATTACTACGCTACGCCATGCTCCGTCAAGACTATTTTTTGCTATCATTGGTATCTAATGCATAAGGCGCTTTAGTTAAGCGATTGGCTTTCTGCGCTACGTGCTGCGGGTTCGATCCCCGCACGGAACAAATATTTGTATGATCTGCAGATAGTTGTTCCGGGTATGGATGTTTGCGCATGTGAAGATTTGTGTTTGTAAACGCACCCACGATACAGGATTAATTCCTACTGTCGGGCAACGTTTTTTTAACAAAAAAATAATTCTTTTTAGTTACATACCCCGTTGGGACCATTTCCATGAGTCACCATCCCCTCTATGCAAATATGTTACAAGCGTAAAAATTTGAATATCATTAAATTGTTCATTTATTTATTTATTTATACTTTATGCACTAAGTACAGAGGCAGACTTAATGCCGTAGGTTCATCACACGATATTGTGATGATACCTATGGAAATATTGAAGAAAATAAAAAAGATTTAACGTAAAACATAGCTAGCTCGTTTCTTATGAATAAATATAATTATTTTAATTAAATTGCGGGTTTTTGGTTTTTATTTATTTATGTTGGCAGCCGAGAAAATGCGTCCTTCTGTTCCGGTCACCTATTAATCGGGTTCGATCTCCGCACGGAACAAATATTTGTTGTATGATCTTGATGTAGTTGTGACTGAATGGGAAATGTGTGTTTGTAAACTGTGCCCTCGATACAGGAGAAATACTGGTGAACAACGTATTTAAAGAAAAATAAATTTTAAGAGACAGTTTTCTGAAAAGCGTCCTCTCGGCGGCCGCACTGTAGGTTTACTAAAAGTAAAATACAGATAATTTATTCATCGTTTTAGTTCAACCATTTTAGTGTTCGGTTATACTTACTAACTATTGTCCGAAGTTCCCATTTGACTTGTTAAACAGAAAATTTTAGTTTAAGTGGATACTGATACCTTGTTTTATTAGCAATTAAGGTTAATTAACTTAATTAATTGAAAGTAATTTGATATCTACCGTCCTGTCTTTGGTAAACATTTTTTGTTGGAATTATAAATATATTAGTATCGCCCCATAACTTTGTAGGGCTAACTAATATCACTTTACAAATGAACAGAATTTCATGATTTTATCATGAAGCACAACAATTATAACAATATTAATGAAACAATTATAATAAATGATTGTCGCTCATTAGCAATATATTAATTTCCTTTTGAACAGAGAATATTTTAAAAGATAATTATGTACCTCCTACTATAGCACGACCCAGTTAAGAAGTCGCATCGGCAAACTTCGTAAAACCGATCAGTACCGAATTGCGCGCGTTATCAAGACCATGAATCTTTGTTAGTACTGCAAAGACATGATCTTTACGCTGATGCAATAAGTTTTATAATTGTTTCAAAGAGCGACTGCCATTGGTTGTTCGATCAGGTACATCAATGTTACTTCTTAGTTGTGTCGTACTGTACTTATGTGTAATAAACATTCTTATTAGATAAAAACATAGACAGAATATACTACGTAAGAGGACAGTGCAATAATGCAAAATATTGCAAACCAACGCAAACGAAAATAGACCTTATCACAATCACGTAAGATTTGTATTTGAAGTAAAAGGGGACGCGAATCTATAGAGATATCTACCACGGAGTATCGTGTCTCGTTCCAATAATTGCCAGGGTAGAAGTCGTACACTTTAGTAGATTTGGTAGAATGGAATCGCATACAAAAATTATTAGAATAATGTATCTACTATCTTGCTAGATGTTCAATGTTTTTAGTAGTATAAATTACGTATATGAATAAAAATGAATTAATTTGACACACTTGACACTTGACATGACACAGGAAAAGTAACCCGCGACTGCCACGGTGCCGGAACTCAAATAAAAATTAGCCACAAGGGCAACACTATTTCTCCTTTCCGTGTTTATTGCCTCTATAGAAGGCATTCAGGCAATGTTCGCTAATTCGTACGCGGGTTGAGAGAGCGAGTTTCACACTTACATCAATCAGTGCGTAACTCAAGTAAAGGCATAGTGCTCCAACCACTGGACTAATTTAATGAGAGGGGCCTTTTCAACCGGCGCGCGCCGCCATCCTGCCATACATCGCATATAAATGTGATTAACATAGAAATGACATAATTAAGACACTACACCATGTACTTTTAAGTCGAATACTTTAGAGTTTTTATGAAACGTGTCTTTTTACTTTTTGTGTTTACTTAAATACTCAGTTTATTTTAAAAGATTACAGCCACGTATAATACATCCTGTAGAACTTTTATAACCTGCATACTGTATCTATGTGTGTAGTTCGCGCCAATATTCTCGAGCAAACCCTAGTATGCAGCTTCGCTGAAATGCGTTATGGAATTTTCAATAAAAAATTTAACCTTTTTATTTGGAAACAGAGGTTCGTTTCGAATGTTTTATAAAAATGGTTTTTTTTGCACACTTGCTTATTTTTCAGCGTATACCGAATGGTGCTTCGGATTATTTCTTTTTGGTTTTCCATAGTATTTTATTGGTTTTAGATACTGATTCAGCTTGTCTTGTTTGAACTGTTACGTTTATTGATTTCAGTTCTGCGATTCGTAAATAAATATCTGGGAGTATCTGGTTAAATATGTAGCCATAGAATACTTGTTCATAGTAATCGATTTGTCGTCGATAACGTATTTTATGTTTCTTTAAATTAAACCTATGATACAATGTAGTTTCTGTAGCTTTTACATAGTTTTTTAAGAGATTTTCGCTTTTTATCTTGGCATCCGAATTATAACAATAAAATCGGCAAATACATCTTACTCTAAATCATAAAAAGTATAAAATTTTACCACAAATAAAGAAGATCCCCTCCCTAAAAATTGATCAAACTTAAAAACTTTGTATTATAACTGCCTGTTGTATATAATTACAACGGGTGCGAGTACAATGCGTGGGGGCTCAGAATTAATGTGAATTCGTAGGGTTGACGGCCATGTTGTTTTCTGCGCAGTGCGTTCGATTGAGCTCATTGCGCAGGCGGCGAGCAGCGAGCACTGCGCACAGTTAGCTCAGCTGTTGGGGACGACTTGGGATAATCGATCAGGACACATTGGCACGATCATATGAGGGTAAACGGGTTTCTATTCGCGGGGTGAGTTTTTAGGTCAATTGCTTTTGTTGTTATGCAATAAATCGCATTATGCGATTGTCTCGTGTTCGGCGTTATGGCTTAGTATGTGGTTGTTTTAAATTAAAAATAAAGTGAAGAAAAATACTTGCACAAAAAAATTATAAAGGATGCTTTGTTGAATATTGGTTATTTATTTGTTTATATACGCACAAACATTAGGTACATATTTTAATGATTTTATATTTAGGAAACGAGAGATAAAAGAGATAAAAGATAAAGATAAAAAAAAAAACTTTCACGGAGAATAAATTTTAAGATAACAAGATTACCAGAACGCTTAGTGAGTTGCATCAACTAAACGTTAGTATACCATAGTGCATAGACTAAGTTGTTCTATGTCTATGCCATAGTGAATATTCTATTTATAAATAAATCATTAGCGTTTTTAAAAAACAAAAAAATACTGCAAAGTAAATTTCACAAAATTTTTCATGTTCTCACATAATATTATAAGTAGCACGAGAATTTTTGTAATTTCATCGATTTTTTTATAAATCAAATAGATATTTTTTTTTATGTGTCAAGTACACCTGCTGGCAATAACACAAAAAATTTAAAATATAAAAAAAACGATATAAAATGAATATGGCTGCTCATTTGAAAGTCAGCTGTACAGACAAACACAACCGGTTTTACAGTAGACAATGTGTTTCAACGCCTCTTAATTGCGGTATAATAACCAATTATTGTCCGAATACTTCATTATTTCAGTTTATAACTTATTAGCAAGAAAATTAGAACGCGTTTGTATTCATGCAATCATTTTTCTGAATAGGGTCAGGTTTCTTATTCTTTTGAGGGACCGCCTTGTATGAATTTTAATTATACTCGTAGCAATATCTCTAATATCCACTATACAATGTGTCTTGGTCTAGTTTCCCTAATTTGGGGTGAAACTAGACCAAAATAAGTCGACAAAAAAAAAGTAAAAAAATAAAAATGTTGCATACGAAATAAGATGAGGAGTAATAAAAACAAATTTAGGTATTTATTTTGAAAATCAAGAAATAAATACGCACAAAATATTAAAAAAATACTTCAATTAAACTAATTTTTAAATTGAATGGATTGTTATATTACTCATCAGGAGTAAAATAATTTGGTGACCCTGGCCTATCCTATACTAATACTAATTTATAATATTATAATTATATTAGTATAGTATAGATGATCGCCGTCGCTGTGTATGGAAAATCACCTTTACCTACATCCTTTTCAGGAGGCTAATTACCATCTTTTAATAATCTTTTGTAATGGCAAAACATAAAAACTACTGGACCGATTTTAAAAATTCTTTCACCAACAGAATGCTGTATTATCACTGAGTAACATAGGCTATAATTTATAAAGATATGACGCGGGCAAAGCCGCTGGAGGAAGCTAGTTCATTGATAATAACACAATTAAAATAATGTACGTGTATGTACCAGATGCGAAGGGTGAAAATTTTCAAAAAGGAAGCCGTCACAAGATTACCCCACCATTAAAAAAACACTCACAAATAAATGAATAATTTGTTATAACACTGTCGACAAAGCATCAAGATTTCGGCTACCACTAACATCGAAAAAACCCAAAAACCGCTCCTCTCCCCACTGTCTGTTGGTCTAAGCATGAACCAATTTCTAAAGGGAAGCCGATGGGAATCGGGTTGTATGGACTCTTCGCCACTGGTATGTACTTAGTACTTACTATTCCTAGAAGCTTAGGCAAAGCAAAGACCGACCTATCTTTGTGATTACAGCAACCGTAATTAATAATGATTCAACCCTACATCCAACATTGGACTTTTACAGGCCGTAATGTATTTCCTGGATATTAAAATAAGGAGCCAATAGGGTAGTTCTAAGAAACATTAATTCTTCGAACAACAAACGGTTATGGCGAGCTATTTTCAATAATTGAACCCTTACAGACGTAGGCTTTGTGCATTACATACACGGTCCTTATAATTTATATCAGAATATTGATCTGTAGATATTTTTAGATACCTAACAGGTCAAGCTAGAAAACATAATTACATATTTACAAACCAACCTCTTTAAAAATAATAATTTCATTGTTTATATTAATGAAACATATATTTTTAAGAAGTATGTATTTTATCTTTGTCATATCATTAATTTAAGCTTTCTATCGTTACAATAAGTGTCAAAACTACACTGCATATTAGACATTAAGTGGTCGCCCTGTGGTCGAAATTCGACCATAATTTTAGCTTTCGGCACTGCTTCTTCATATAAACTTTAACTATGCCAAATCTCACACTCCTCCGTGTGCGCAATATGCATGAAAATGGGTACAAAGTTTTCCCTTCACGTATTAATATGTAGATAATGGCTTCACCAAATATTATTTATATTCCTAATATAACTAAGAAGTATAAACAATAAGCTTTTACCTTAAGGGTAGGTATAGACTGAACCGGGCATTACACCTCGGGAAATTACGTATCTATTTATTTATTTCTCATCGTGAATATCAACAATTTCCTTTCTCTTACTATCCCTGCGGTCCAAATTGCGCTAAAAGTGATAATATCGCGAATCCGACCAAAGTCACAAGTATTATTATTACTTACTCAATACCCCTTATATTTTGTGACTATTAAATTTGGTCGGATTCGTGATATTATCACTTTTAGCGCAATTCGGACCGCAGGGTATAAGTATTACTATTAATCGTTGTGATATCCTAGCGGTTGAACGCTTACCTTCCATGCAGGAGGGTCTGTGTCCGAACCGAACCCACACCTATGACTTTTCTAATTCATGTGCGGATCAAAATTTGATTATCACTTGCGTTAACGGTGAAGGAAAATATCATGAGGAAACCTGCACACCTGAGAACCCCATAAAGTTCTCGATGGTGAGTGTAGTCCGCCAACCCACACCAGGCAAGCGTTGTGTGTTAAAGCCCAACCCTTCTCATTCTGAAAAGAGGTCCGTGCCCAGCAGTGGGATAATAATAGGCTGGATTTTTTTATTATTTTACTTAGTATAATTGGCGTACATGAACATAATTTTGAAATTAACAGCACATTTGCATCGCAGTTGCTAAGCGATTGGCATTCTACGCTACATGCCGCGTGTTTTATCCTCGCACGGAACGAAATTATGTATGGCCTGGATTGTTCCGGGTCTCGATGTGAATTTTCGTAAACTATATCCACGGTACAGGAGATATTCAGGAGTGCCGGGTACCAACGTTTTAAAAAATGAAAATAAAAAAAATCTGTAACCTAACCGTCAACAACCCGATTAAACTAGCTTTCAATAAAAAAACTGCATTGAAATCGGTCCATTCGTTTCGGAGCTACGATGTCACAGACAGATACACAGATACATAGATACACACAACAATTAAAAAAACGTTAAGGTTAAAAATGTACAGGAGAAGGACTCTTACCTAAAGTAAGACTACTAGTTAAATATTCGAAAAGTAATCACACAGAATAACGTTTATTATATAATCGATCATAAAAATGTCACATCACAGTGATACAATTCCCAGTACATAATAAGACCATTATTTATTCATATCAAGAAAGACAGTTGCATGTACGTTTATAAAATTATCTTTAATAGGCTTAGACCGTTTGCAATGCTTTCCATATGAGTAGTTTCATATTCATATATTATAGTAACATATATATGTATGTATATATTGTAGTAGTAATATTATATTGGAAATTTGTTTTATGAAAAGAGTATCCATAGAGTTTATTGCCGGTATGTTCTCCAGGACCAACCCACTTGGAACCGTGCGCCTAGAATCATGACGTTTTGAAAGTGCCTGCAAAGGCCCAGTTGAAATAAAAAACTTTGACTTTGACTTTATTGAAGTGTACTTGGGTTTTTTTTTAAATCATGACATTGTTAAGTTTCCGTGCCTAATCCTAGGATTCTCCCTGTTATTAGTGATGTGCTTATACAATAAGTGTTAGTATCAGACAAGTATTTAATACTACTATGCAATTAAACACACACGTTGACGACACGGTTGGCGCAGTGGCTAAGCGATTAGCTTACTGCGCTACTTGCCGCGGGTACGATCCCTGCATGGAACGAATATTTGTATGATCTATAGATAGTTGTTCCGGGTTTGGGTGTGTGTGCATGTGACATGTATGTTTGTAAACTGGACCCTCGATATAGGAGAAATCATAGAGAAGGGGCAAAGTTTAAAAAGAAATACCTATTCAATGGTAGGTAGGTACTAAAAATTGTTTTAAGCGCGAATCAAACATGTGACCCTGTGCCAAACGCAGACACTGGGCCAATCGATTACTCGTCTTCAATTAATTGATAGGTGGCCAATGCCCTCAGTCAGATATTGTTTTGATGGACAGACACGCAAGTCAACGCATTATATTCATACCGGCCATGTCCCTGTTGAAATAAAAACCGGCCAAGTGCGAGTCAGACTCGCGCACGAAGGGTTCCGTACCATTATCTATAAAAACGGCAAAAAAATCACGTTTGTTGTATGGGCCTTAACCCTTAAGTATTTATATTATTCTGTTTTTTAGTATTTGTTGTTACAGCGGCAACAGAAATATATCATCTGTGAAAATTTCAACTGTCTAACTATCACGGTTCATGAGATACAGCCTGGTGACAGACGGACAGACAGACAGACGGACAGACAGACAGACGGACAGACAGACAGACGGGCGGACAGCAGAGTCATAGTAATAGGGTCTCGTTTTACCTTTTGGGTAAGGGAAACTAAAAAGGTCCATTTAAAAAAAAATTGTTCTATTTCTCAGTTCATTTCTTTTTGCTATATTTGTCGCGTATATCTGCACTAACCCTAACACACTTGACATTTTCTTTAATCTATCATGATTCATGCATGGTTTCATCGCTGTCATATGCCGAAGGAAGCAGAAGGTATTTTCTTGAAAGTTTATTTCCTTGCAAGTACTTATATTGTGACATGCATTGTTAATCATTACCATCTATTATGAAAGAAAGAAAGAAAGAAATATTATTTATTCGGACTAGACATCAGATAACACAATGCATAAACATAAAAAATAAAAACAATAATTATTAACAAATAAAAAAATCAATGCGCTGTCGGTATGCCAGTACCGAATGCGTTGCCAACTCAGCATTTGCTGGGTATAGGAACACAGCGCTGATTTGATTATGATTAATATAATAATAAATTCATTTAATTCAGAACCAGTCCATAATACATTAAAATACAAAATTAGATACAGAATTACAATTAGATATCTACACATTACAAAATTCATTAAAAGCATTATAAATTACAACCATTATACTAATTAATTAATTAATAAAAACATCACAAATTACAATCATTATAATTAAAAATTAAAATAAACTATTACTTACTTAACTACTAATTAAATACGATTATTAAATCCTAACGTTTATCTAAATTGAAAGAAACGAGTTCTAAGATACTAGCTGTGCCCGCGACTACGTCCGCGTGGAATATAACAAATTTTTATTTTTTTGCATGGATCTCAACTTTTTTCTTTTTTAAAAATAAAAGTAGCCATACTTCATAAAACATCACCTATCTGCCAGTGAAAGTCGCGTCAAAATCGGTCTAGCCATTTCAGAGATTAGCCGGAACAAACAGACAGACAGACAACATTTTTATAAACTGTTTTTTTGTCACTATCACTGGGCTCGATTTAGTTACTAGGAGGGGGGAATTTCTCCAGCCACAATTTGGTACGTAATTAATTATTGCTTTTTATGAATAGGGAAGGAAGAGCGTGAAAGCCTATTTTCCAAATTTTTTATTTTTTTTCGTTTCTTGCATGTTTCATCCGCCTTCGCTTCTAGCAAATTAATTTTATAAAATGGCGCATCTTACTGAATCGCCAAATATCTATCAATATTTTTTTATAAAATGGCGCATATTGATTGAATCACCAAATATCTATCAATAAAACAATTAAATCTCATAAACCCGTGTTCAATGCCATAATACCTCATTTTATCAAAACGGATCATAATAATCACAATTACTCGTATGTACCCCAACTAACCTAATATATTATGGTTTATGTTTGCACCAAAATCAACTGTTCACTAAGTATATTTTTGTCCCAGTACTAATATATTAATAACTTAGAATAGAAAAGGAAACTTACAAAAATAACTCTTGGTCCTTTTGTACGGGAAATTGTTTTGTAGAAACCCATACCTAGGTGCATTATAAAATCACACTGCAGTAATTACGTTCTAGAATATCCTGAGAATCGTGGAGGTGGCGCCAGCTGTCATCCATCGATAATTTTATTGACAACCTATTAAAGCCTTTCTCACACTGCGAAGGCGTGCCGAGACCTTATCGCGCGATACACTTGCGCGTCTTCAAGCGATTTGCACAATCCTGTTGTATGTAAAACTGTAAAGTAGAATCTTATGTCTCGGAGTCTGCTTTTGAAGGCCAAAGTCAGCAAACTAAAATTTATATTATAGCTATTTTTCTTTTGCATCACTTTTAAAATGGTTAGCAATGGTCCTTATATTATATACATTTTTCTATGTAAATCTGTCAGGAACACCTGTAGTCATCAGTGTTCACTATGACCTATTTTTTAAACTTTTTGACTTTGACTTTTGACTTTTGTCCTGAAATTGCGGCTAATTGGCCAAATCCGATAATTGTATCCGAAACTGATGAAAAGAGACGATAGTAATAGAAAATTATGTTATCACTGGTCTGGGAAGGTAATGTTGGTAAAACCTGTGTGTCGTAAACAAAATTGTGTAAATTAAAATTATCGTTGATATATCGCGCATGGCTGTAAGCAGTCTTTACTCATCAATACTGTAGTTACTAATTACAAATAATAACAGTGGAAGGGCTGGAATTGAATTCAAACGTCATTTTTATACGCAAACACCGATATTTTAATGGTTTTATGTTAATTGGTACATTTCTCGTCACTTTATTAGTTGACTAAGGCCTAATTTCTCCAAGATGGAATAAGTCTTACTCGAGAGCAAATTCGCAGTTATTCCAAGAATAAACTACTTTTATGTTTTAAACGAAAAAAATAAACATTTCATTTAATTTCTCTAATGGACCTGTCTGTTTCCTCATGATTGTGTCGTATGTATGGTTTCAGGGTAAAAATTATTTGGATCTAAGGAGTCCATTAGATTACCTATAGGTTTTGTTGTCAAGTTTGCCACAGTTACTGATATGAATGACGGATAACCTACCGTCTAATGTGATAACTGATGTTTGCATGAAATTGATTAATTTGATTTTTAATACGCTTTTATTAGCTTCACCTGTAACTATGTCAAAAAAACTTGGAAGTTAAATTTGACCCACTTCCCAGTTTCCAATTGAGCTGAATTTTTGCATGGATGACTAAAGGGTGTTCTATAGTTTTTTTAAACTTTAATATTTTATTTTGTCATGCAACCATCATTCATGCATGTTCACTTTTGAGAGAACGTTTGAAGACATTTCGTCAATCACTCGTCAGTCAGCACCCGTACAGCAATATTCATAATCATAATATTATGATTCATATAAAGCGACCTCTTTAGACCCCAAGTTCGTCCTACCATCAAAGTTTCAAACTGCTGGGAATCTTACAGTTTTCTGGTACCCGATATCTCTTTTAACTCTTAGCTCATCTGATATGCAACAGTCGTGCCACTTTTCCAGTCAACTAACTGCATCAATCCACTAATACAATCTAAACGTTTCCGCTAAGATGCAAGCGGATCTCGCAAATCAAACATTGACGCATATAAAAACAGGCACAAATTGTTAATCGCAAGGCGGCCTTGGCAATACCGTTTTCTTCAATTCTCGCTCAAGCGCCAATTTGACTTTATGCGACGACAGGAACAAGCCGCGGATGCGTCTATTAGAGCACTTATTTAATACTTGAAAATAAAGGAGTACGACCATTATGGAGTAACGCAAGTTTCCGGACGAACCGCATGCGCACGCCACGTGCGTGGTTTGTTGATTGCGCTTTTTGAGAGAATGGAAATGATAAGATTAAGTCATTGCAGTTTTGTAGGCTTTAGACTGACTCCGAGTGACGATTTCTTGTCGTGATGTTAGGGTAAGAAAAAATTGTAATTAGGGTTGGCGGTGATCTGAGATATATGGATGATATTTTATAGTGCATAATAAATACAAAAGAACCAAAAAAAATTTTTTCAATTGATTTCAATATTTTTTCCTCTTTTTTATAATACGCAATTGTTCTCAATCACTTGTGTTTCTTGCAATTGCTACAGTGTGCAGCATACCCAAACTGTGGGTCAAACGGAACTGGCCCACACACTCATCAGAGCCACTAATATGGCGCTCGCCGCTTCCTGTGACGTCACACGTCATCACTTAGGACCCATTCACACGAGAAGACAAACTCCTTACAAGTGATCGGATATTGCTCCATTACTGACATAGTACGTAGTTAATTTATTCATAAAAATAATTATTATCTTTATTTTGTTTTTTCTAGTAGTCTTAATATATTGTTCATCAATTATTGCGGAATTTGAGGTTCTAGGATCGATAAGTCGCTCCGGAAAACTAAAAAACAAACATGCAGGCAAAGCCAGGATGTGGAATATGGACACCAGAGGTGATGACTCATACTTTGTTCTATGCGGAGCGAAAGTTGTACTATAAGGTCAATAGCCTTTGTAAATTATTAATGAATTGTTATTTATTTTTGTTGATCGCGAATTGAATTAAATCAACATAATTTTTAAAGTTAAGTGGTACCTTTATTTCTGAAAAACAAAACCTCATACATAAAAATATGTTAAAAAACTCCACGGTGTTTTAAATTCCGGTCACAAAACAGATCGCGCGTCATTGCTGTAATTCATCATAATATTCTTTTGAAATGCATAAAAACACAAAACCATAATATCAAGCTGCATTTCTAAAGCTATACGGAGGTGTAATTTCTAAAATAATCGATCCCCCACCCCCACGCATTTACTGCGTCGGCCCGAGACCGTCGCGAGGGACGCATCGTTATCGACCAAATTTTTATTATGCATATTTTTTAATTTTATTTTTTGAATCACCCCCCGCCCTGGGGCGACTCTGTGCGTATTAAATCAATACTCGCAACGAGATTTTGTTTTTATTCGTTGGACGCAGCGCGGGTTTTTTGGCGGACCTCACCTTCTGAGCGGGTATTCCGATTTCCATCTAATGGAACACCGTGTGGGTGCTCAGGAAATGCACGCCCGTCAGACTTTTTGTACGTACGACTAATGCACGGCGAGGCCAGATTTTGGTGTTTTAAAAACTTTATACATACGCCCGGAAAAACGGGGCCCATTTGGCCAAGTGACCCCCGTATTGGGGTTGACTGGATTCATGTGTTTCTATTCTGTACACATTCTTACTATGATAAAAAAGTTAAAAAAAAAAAACAAGTACCGTTTACATGTTTACCGTTGAAGTTGTTTTTGCCGTAGCTAACGAAAGCCATATTTTTCTAAAGTTTAACTTTTTGAATTAACTCCACATGCTCAACTGTAAGTTTATCAGCTGCTTATCGTGGAAGCTGGTTTAAATGTACCTAGTAGACACAGCAGGTTATCATTATCTCGAGCCTTAAACTTAATAACATATTGCTGGTTCCAACTAAAAAACTAAATAAAGATAGCATTTTTTTATCAATTTCTTAAGATAATCGTACAAGGTAAAGGACAAGTCTTGCTTTTTTAAATAAAGAACGTCGGTGTTACGTCATTCGAAGACGGTTTAAGAAATAGTATGTACGCAGTATTAGAAATTATTGTCACATCACTACGGCCAGCTGTCACCGACTTCGACGTACAAATGCATATATTTGTAATCGATGTACGTAACCGTTTGAAGGCTGAAAGGGTTAATTTACGCTGTCTGCGTTGTAACTACGCTGTCACTTGTAAATTTTACAATGTCTCAAGCAGCTATACTTTATACGCGGTGCTCCGCCCCTCGGAGCGTGGAGTCAGGTTCACCGCGCACCGTGGGATCTGACACGATTTTTTCCAAGATCACTTTTTGTAAATTACACTCGCAGAAGCGAACTCATTATTTAAGAGTTTATTAGAAAGTATTTATTGCTTTACTTCCTGGTTTTGCTTCCAATGCATCATCAATGACGACTAGTAACTAAATTTATACTCGGAAACAATAAATCTGGGTCAATAATAAACCTTAATATCTCGGAAACTAAGAATGTTAGCTGATTCAAATAAAAAATATTTTATAGTCTATTTAATACTACTCAAATAAAATTAATAAAACTTCTTAGTTATTATTTATTTTAGTTATTAATAACACATAAATGAAAAATGCGTGAACATTACAGCAAGCATTTTTTAAATTTCCATTTTTCTCACATGCATCATTTACTCACATTTTAATATTTTGTATTACCTCCGCTGTAGTACTAAATAGGTCTATAAAATACGTTTTATTTGAATAAGCTATCATTCTTAGTTTCCGAGATATTAAGGTTTAGTTGGTGACTCGGATTTATTGCTTCCGAGTGTATTATTACTAGCTGTTGCCCGCGGTTTCACTCGCATTCTAGGGGAATTACTTCCTAAATAAAAATTATCCTAATTCCGAATCCAGGTCATCGTCTACTTGTGCGCCAAATTTCAGCTAAATCGGTCCAGCCGTTCAGGCGTAATTGATTAAAAAAAAACAATACATAAACTCACAAACATCCAAATTTTCACATTCATAATAAATCGGTTAAGTAGGATATAATTAGAGTATATAAAAAGTTAAATTACATAAATAATTATCTGATATGAATTTTCAAGAAGTTACGTGTATCGGATACAATATTTTAATTAAAATGTGTAGAAATTATTACGTCTAATTACTGCGACCGGGGCAGTAACTAACAATGTTGGTACGTTTTATGATATAAATGCCTGCATAAATTAGTCATATTTCCGCTTGACTTAAAACAACTTGCCATAAGTATTACTTATTAGGAAATATGGCCGACGGGGATACAGCATACAATACGCACATAAGTAATTGAATTTATTTTACATTAATTTTAATTAAAGCCACTCTAGTGCTCGACTGTACGCACAGAGCTCGTAACTTGCACTGAGTGGAAAAAAAATTAAAATAACTTTTCCGTTACCGTAACATTATAACGTATGAATTATTAATATAACGATAGTTAATAATTCATTTATACTACGTTTTATTGTGTGCAATAAATTTCGCGGAACAATAAAATCTCTTAGATTGTTTCGCGTTTTTTTTTTGCTGTGTTAATATTGCATTGGTTGAGTCGTCTCACCCGGTTTTGCGCACGCGATATTTTATATAAACAGTGTTAATAAATGCGGTAATGGTGCCTCGAGGATTCGCTGACTATTTATATTCTATGATTATAAAGTATTGGTATAAATTTATTTTAGGACGTAGGATATAATAACTTTTTCATGTACAATGATATATTTGAGCTTTCTCAATTGCAATGAAGATAACATTAATTAGAATCTGACAATGAATCAGCCACCTGGTATTGTAGCGTAAATAAAACACGACAACTCTTTATCAATTTGTTTCACTCCAAATATCCTGGTGCCTCAAATTCCGTCCAGTGGACAGCGACAAGCTTTGAAGCTTTGAATTATTGAATTTTTTTATGAATATTCTCCAGTATTTTTTTAAGCGGTCGAATGAAAAACGTGTTTTATATTTATACAAAGTTTGTTCGTTTGTTTTACGAAAAATTCATGTTTTTCGTGTTAATAACGACAATTTGTCATGTTCCTTTTTAGGATGTTTATATATCTACGTGGCTCAAATTGAAATGTTTTGCCACGCGAATTTTGCTGTGTGAGAAAACTTATACAGGCTGATTGGTTTAACGAGAGAAACATTGAGGGACGGTATTGTACTCATCATTGTGAATAACTTTTACTATGGGACCAAAAAGAAATCCCGAAAAACAATCTGCTGTTTCGTGCATTTAGTGCATTTATATATAACGGCAGATTTTGTTTTCACGATTTCAGTTTTAGTCCCATAGTAAAGGTTGTTCATAATGATGATTACAATACACTCCTTCAATGTTGCAGTCACCCCGTATATTTTATATTCCGGTTCCGTTGGAAATTGTATTGATGTTTTATTAGCCAATTACATATTACAGACAATATTATCCTTATCTACATATAGAGGAAAGTTCAAGGACTTTCCACCTTTATCTAAGAAAATCAGATGAGTCGTTGCATATTGATAAAGTATCTATCTATTTCATTCATACTAAGTGTCTGTTGTGAAAATACAGAACGCCAATGTTGCTTTTCATTCAATGAAATTCTAGTCGAAACTGTAATAGAAATATTATTAAAACACTCGTTTTACTTTCCCGGTCGAGAGTAATAGAAAACTACAAATTAGTTTTTCATTTGTACTGTGAGAGTCAATCGACCGGAGTTCATCAAGTTTCTATTGGATTTTTAACAAAGATTCCGTTACTATTTTTATGTCTATCGTTGAACATAGTTTGAAGCAATGGGTACTGATGCGTACAAAAGTACTTTATCATAATCTGTAAGTATTCCTTCACTAACCCGAATTCCGTGATCCGTCGAAGTACCCTGTACGGAATTCCGGTGAAACCGAAAGCTTCCAGAATCCTTTACGTAAATAAATTTTCCTAATAGAATATTAACAGTGTAGTTCATAGGTTTCCATCCACCCGCTCATCAATAATTCGCCATCCCATACCACTTGAGGTGAGAGGTAGGACTGATGAGATAGTACTTGCCTTCAATAGACTTTGTCCAAGAATATGATTGCGATGAAGCCATCTACAATGTTCAGTTGCTTTGAAAATGATATAATAACTTAAAGTCCTTTGAAGTAAGCACGAGGTTTCGCAATTTCATTAGCTGTTGTACTGGATATTTATTTTTCTATTTTTATTACAATTTAGCCTTGTAATTAGGCTAATAAGTAATTTAATTATAATAATAATTATTATTTGTTTATTTATTTAGACAAAAGAGATCCAATTTGTTAGTTAACACGCACTTATGAACTATGTTAGTGCTATAAAAGTATAAAAAACAAAAGTAAAATTTAAAAAATACGTCGGCCGTGCAAATATAATCACTTCTGCCTCACCAATACCTGCATGAAGTGATTCAGTATTGGTGCATCAAATTTGTCCACAAACATCCTCAGAAATTATAATTTTAATATTCAACTGTATTTTACTAAGAATGTGTATCACTGTTTTTATTGTCTCTGTTAGGGCGAAGACACTTTGTTCATGTATTCCGTGCGCCTAGAATCACGACGTTTTGAAAGTGCCTGCAAAGGGCCAGTTGAAATAAAAATCTTTGACTTTGACTTTGATTCTTTATACATGATATTTTTTATGTAGTGCGCATAATTAGTAGAGTGATTCAGTCTCTATTCTTAAATGCAACCGCAGTATTGCGATAAACTTTAAAACAAAATGAAAATTCGACTTAGTATGGGGGACACGCATAATTTACTAGCGCAAGCCATATAAATTCTTTTTTTTTGGAGTGAATTTTAATACTGCGGTACCATTTAGGAACGGACACTGAATCACTCTGCAAATTATGCGCACTACACAAAAAAACCCTGTATAGCTCTTGTACTACATTACACTTATTCACTATCACTGAACACTAAACGATTTTGGTCTTTTGAACCGAATATGATTTATTTAACTAGCGATAGTTCTGCATTGCCATTGTACCTACCTGTGGTTCTCAGAACTATCCAGTCTATTACTGTCCCACTGCTGGGCACGGGCCTCTTCTCGGAATGAGAAGGGTTAGTCTTTAGTCCACCACACTGGCCTAGTGTGGGTTTGGCGGACTACACACATAATCGAGAACTTTATGAGGCCCTCTCCGATGTGTCGGTTTCCTCACGATGTTTTCCTTCACCGTTATCGTAAGTGATAATCAAATTAATTCTTATTGAAATAAAATGTAAAACTTGTTGACGAAGATCTAAAAACTGAAACAAACAAATAAATTACTTAATTAAATAATTATACGAATCATTGACATAGCTCAGAAAGCCGCGAAACTCAAGTGGGATTGGGCTGGACACATCTGCCTTATGCCGGATGAGCTGTGGGCCAAAATTGCCACTATGTGGAGCCCTGACATAGGTAGACCGCGTCGCGACACACCACGAAGGAGATGGAGAGACGAGCTGGATAAAATTAATAAGGAATGGTCCACACTAGCTCTGGACCGGAAGACCTGGAAGTCATGGGGGGAGGCCTTTGCCCAGCAGTGGGATGATATAGGCTAACAGTAAAATTGATACAAACTTTCAATATAACACACAAATATTCATTAATAAGCTACCTGTTAGAATTTAATCAATAGATTGCTTTCGCGATTTGGTGCTATTCTCGTCTCTCAAATCAAACAAAAGATGTAAACATTTCTAATGATAGAAACACATTTCATGCCGTTTATTTACTGAAGTCAGAAGTCTTACCCACGCTAATCAGGGAAAAAATCGAAATTCAGTTTAGGTATGACAATGAAAATACATTTTAGAACTGACTCATAATTATTACTTGTCCTACTGCCTAATACAATACATTGAACTCGCTTCTTCTAGCTTATAAAAGT
Organism: Allophyes oxyacanthae; assembly: GCA_932294325.1. Taxonomy (NCBI): domain Eukaryota; kingdom Metazoa; phylum Arthropoda; class Insecta; order Lepidoptera; family Noctuidae; genus Allophyes; species Allophyes oxyacanthae. Next base: position 2,372,596 of record OW028609.1, read on the forward strand.
ATTTACCAATATTTAGAATAGAATAGATCTTTATTTCATGTAAACCAAATACAGGCACTTATGAAATGTCGAGACTCTAGGTGCGCGGTTCCAAATAGTAGGTCCTATGGAGAAGAACAGGAAAGATACACCACGGAACCTCTTTTTAAATAATAGATTACAATCTTGATCAGTACAATGTTGTGGTCATAAAATTAAAAAAAAAAACACATTTGAATAAAAATAAATTAGAATAGGACAATAATAATGATTTCCCTTTAAATAAGAATGCCATGGCAGTTACAAGCTGACCAGGCCCGACAGACACTTTCTCTTTCATATCAACAATTAGCAATCATCGTGGCTAATTAACTTAAGCCTTAAAAACTATTAAGACTATTTAAGTCTATTCATTCTACCACACAAAAAATAATCCACCGCAACACATAGGGCGCCTATACTTTTTTCTCTTAACCACTACTTATGCCTTATAAATTAATAATATTCCACTGATCCAGAACGCGATATCAACTTCAAAAACAATGTGATCGAACCTTAAGCTTAACACTCTTGCCCACTGATGCGTAACGCAATAAATTCGTCAGTATAATGAGCAAAAACAGTCCGCCGACATGGTTGTCGACAACATGTTGTATGCACATCACTCACTGCGTAAATCGCAAGTAATACGAATTTGATAGAGACGTTACGAAATGTCTTAGTTTGCAGAGGTCTTTATGTTTAATTATTTTGGTACTTTATATTCATATTATGAGAAAACTATTCGCAATTTTTTGTTTATCATCTATTTATTATCTGTATGTTTGGGCATAGATACAAATCGCACACGCGTAGCAGGAGAAACGTGTTTCGTTAAATTATTAGCATGCAAGTAACCGCACTCATAAGGAAAGGTTATTTTTTAAACCAACGTACTCGTAAGTTGTATAAATTGAACTAAATCGGACACCAATATACCAGTAATGTTTTGTTAATTACTCAAGAACTATGTCAGTTAGCGACATCGTCTTATTGTTCCTGTCATATCTGTATAGCAGTTCACCAGCACAAATTATTCCAAAATTTTCACTTGGAAATCTTTGGAGATAAAGGGGACAGAAAAGTATTTTTTCAGATTGCGTCTTAAATTGAAAATTGTGCGGTCCAAATAACTAAAAAATGTTTTGAAATGTTTTAATTTAATCCTCGTACAAATTGACATTTTTTTTTAAAGTCTCTATTTCGGGCCCCAAAAGCCGAAGATTTTTGTAACTAAAATTGTTTCAGTTGAAAATTTAGGTTAGTATGTTCTATAACTGTAAAAATTTCAAGTAGTTTCTGATACCACGGTATGATGGTCAGCCGGACAGACACCGAAATCTCACCATAAGAGTCCTATATTTACCATTTTGGTTCGAAACCCTAAAAACCAATAGAAGTAGTAAGGCTGTCGAATAAAATTTACTTTTACATTTTTTTTTTTCGGAATTACCTAATATCCATAGATTGTTAGTAACATGGTAGCTTATTATCTAGTGTTAGTACTTAAAACCCTCCGCACACACTCCACAATGGTGATAGCTAAGTAATCACTCAAATAACACTAACAAAACCGAAAAACTTTGTCATTAAAGCGTTAAAACCATCGAAAGTTACCGTAAAAAGCTTTATAATAAATTCACAGGATGATAGTAAAAAATCGTCCCCACACAATTTGCACTTCGTCCATCAGGCGAGCACAGACTAGCTGATATTTTAATTTAATTCCCTTCTCTGTTATACGTCAATCATACGAGTTTCACACAAAATTTAATACATCATTTCATCGTTTTTAGGGTTCCGTACCCAAATGGTATAACGGGACCCTATTACTAAGACTCCGCTGTCCGTCCGTCCGTCTGTCTGTCTGTCCGTCTGTCACCAGGCTGTATCTCATGAACCGTGATAGTTAGAAAGTTGAAATTTTCACAGATGATGTATTTTTGTTGCCGCTATAACAACAAATACAAAAAAACAGAATAAAATAAATATTTATTTAAAATATTTAACGTCAAAAAAATCACGATTGTTGTATGGGCTCCCCCATACAACAATCGTGATTTTTTTGACGTTTTTATAGATCATGGCACGGAACCCTTCGCGAGTCCGACTCGCACTTGGCCGGTTTTATTAAATGACGTATTGATGAACTGACGACAGGATGATTAAAATTGGTGTTCGTCGTGCTTTAGCCAGCGGTTTTAGTAGATTGCATTTAAATAGTTGATCAGAAGCAGATAATAGGTTACATGAGTGAAGGTTGTCAATTTGTAACTCGGACAATAATGAGTTTAGTATAATGATATTAAGTAGAACGATTGTGAACCGCAAATTAGAGTTACTGAATAATAAATCCATGTGTCATTTTTCTTTTATTATTCTAAGATATTATTATTTTTGCGTTTTTCTTTCTCATTATCTTCTTCTATAGGTTCCAAAATGTTGAGGATCGTATCTTTTTTATAGCTGACCGCAAATCGATGCCGGTAATTTAATAATTAAATTGGATATTTTGTAGAAATTTGTAGGAACCAATAATGTAAAAAAGTCAGTCAGTAAATTACTAGAAATATTTAACGAATACTGATCTTTAAACAAGTGTCCAATAACAATTTGATTAACAAAATACCAAACTGATAATTTAATAAACCAGTGGATACAATATCATTGTTCCACAATTTAAATTTCGAAACAAATGTGTGCCTGCAAAGCGCCGGCTGTGAAATTTATTTCAATCACACTTAGTTTCAAAAACTAATGTACATGTAGGTACCACAAAACGCGCGGTCAGTGTATTCATGGTCTATCGCGTAAACACAGCCGACATTATTCGGTACAAATGTGTGGAGGAGTAAAAACTGTTTAATTGGGCGGTGTACGCGATGCCGGATCATTCGGTATCACCGCTTGTGTGCGTTCGGCTTTAGTGATGCTGCCTTGTCGATTTTTGTGCAAAGTATTTATTTTTTATTTTTTTTTAGAATATTTTATTACTTTTTTTTTCGCACCTAGGTTGTGACTAAATAAATAACAGAAATATCCTTTTGGATTTATATGAAATTCATTAATCTTTGAAATAGTTTTGTTTCTAAATCGTCTCAGTTATATGAATGCACTTGTAACGATGCATCTAAGACCGAAGATGTCCACCGCTGATAAATAGCCGGCGAACAGTCGCAAAGGAAAAGTTTCCATTATAACAGCATTTGGCCCACGGATCGGTAATGGCCATATTTTGTTAGTACCCCACTAATGGGTTTGCAGCTAGTCCGCTCTCTTAACTAAACATGATCCATCCGAACATCTTGTACAAATCATTCACAAAAAAAACAATCTCTGGTCTTTGCAGTGACATGTCTTTTTCGTTTTCTTCAGTTTCATACTCAACATGTTCACAATAAATAAAAACTTCATGAGACATCCTTTCCCAACAAAGCTTCAATCACGCAAAAATGCAACAAAACGTTACACTGCACTATTGTAAGTGCGACAAACAACAGGTGTGACATGTCACGTCACTAGTGCGGGACACGTAAAAATAGTGGGCAAATCTAGCAACCTGTTAGTGGCTGGTGACAGCCCGCGATCCCGCCGCGATCCCGCTGCGACCGCTACCACCGCAACTACTTTTGGGTTAAATGTGGGGAGATTTATTTTTCAAAAATAGAATTGACGTTAGAGGGACATTTACAATAAAAATGAGGGGTTCAATAATAGAATAGAATAGATCTTTATTTCATGTAAACCAGATAGCTAGTATACTAAAAGAGCCAAAACAATACCAATCTAAGTCATGAAAATGAAAACCCTTTATTATTTCAGCTTGTAATAAGAATTTATTTATTTATTTAATGCTTTTCATACAAATATGTACAAAGGCGGTCTTAATGCCTAAGGCATTCTCTGCCAGAAGACAACCTTAGGGTGATGCAGAGACAAAAACTTGGTAGATGCACTAGTCATTATTATTATTAGGTGAGGTTAATATACTTAAGTAGAACCAAAGTAATTCAATACACATAAGTATCGGTTTATATTCAACAGTTTTCAAGAAGATATCTCGATTGGGAGAATATTTTACATTTTGACTAGATACACTAAAAAAATCAATTATTTACGGGCGTTCGTCCGTTCGCAACTTAGCATTTTATAAAAAATCTTTTAACAAAATTTAAGGGTATTCGAAATCTGTTAAATAATTTCAGTTTCATTTTCAATATCACCAACTATTCCATTAACGCGCTAGTTCCATTCCATCGGAGCTATTGAAATAGTTGAATAGTTAAAATGTCAGTGTTTTCACACCTGTGGATTGTTACTGCGAGGATTATTTCAATATTACGGCGTTTTGAAGCAACAAAGGATTTTAAAATAAGCTTTATAGAAGCTAAAGACCGTATATTTTTGTTGCTTTTTATTATTATGTTGCTTATTCGTGTTAATTTTTAACCCCTGACAAAAAAAGAGGGGTGTTATAAGTTTGTAGTGTGTATCTGTGTCATCGTGTCTGTGGCATCGTAGCGCCAAAACGGAGGGACCGATTCCAATGCAGTATTTTTTTTATTGAAAGCTAATTCAAACGGCTATCATCTTAGCTATGTTTCATGAAAAGCTGTTCAGTCGTGCAAAAGTTACAGTTCTTTATCTAGTTGGAGTCGGGGATTCTGGCGGTTAAGTTATTAACATAACACCCGTATTCATCGAGAGGCAGAGACTGCCAAATAGGATAAATGCTTACCAAACTGCGTTCATAAGAAATCCTATAACTAGGTATAACTTTCTTTTGTGAGTAGTGGCTAAGCGTGAAAATTTTCATAGGGAAAACCGTCTCGAAAAAGCCCTCCCAAGAAAAGCACAGTCACAAATTAATGCTGAAAGACATCCAAAATCCCTACCGTCTCTTGTAATCTATATAGTCATGTCTGGAAGAGCTCGACCTAACTGAATAACATACCTTTTTGTCAGTTGGATGAGTAAATAATATAATATTACGTTGGTCTATGCATTAACCAATTCCTAAAGGGAAGCCGATGGTAATCGGGTTGTATGGATTATTCGCCACTGGTGTGTATATCTGTATTTGGCTTAGGGGAGCACCTAAACCTACTGTGACAGAGTTCGTGTTTGACTAAAATAATATATTTTTTTTTACATTTTTAATCAAACAATATTTGGTGAGCATATAATTCGTTTCGATGAACATTTCGGGTGCCGTCTGTCGGAACTGGTCGGCTTGTAACTGCCATGGCAATCTTATTCAGCGGCAAATCGTTATTATCCTAGTCTTATTTTTATTCAAATTAAATTATATTATTCTCGCAGATCTTACCACTACATTGTACTGATCAAAATTTAATCTATTATTTTAAAAGAGTTTCCGTGGAGTTTCTTGCCGGTTCTTCTCCATAGGATCTACTATTTGGAATCGCGCACCTAGAGTCTCATTTCATTAGTGCCTGTATCTGGTTCACATGAAATAAAGATCTATTCTATTTATCCGTTTTGGGAGATTTTTTTCTAGTGGTAATTTATTTTGGTAAGTGTTTAAATTGTAGCCATATTATTTTTGGTGGCATGGAGAGAAAGCTCCTTTAACATCGACCCAGTAAAAAATTGTAAATGCACCTTGGTAGGTGTATATGAAATAAAGATCTCCTTCGGAGTCTTAAAGTAGAGTTCGTCCATAAAGTTATTAAAAAGTACGCAGAAGGTCACGAACCTAGACTTCATCACCATGTAAACGTCGAGGCAGTCCAGCTCCTCGACCACACGGATATAGAAGACTTAAAAGAACTAAACCGTTCGAGTTAGTGTTTAGTGATAGTGAATAAAAAATTCGAGTTAGTGTTTAGTGATAGTGAATAAGTAATACAAGAGCTATTAAAGAACACATGAACAAAGTGTCTTCGCCTTAACAGAGACAATACGAAAAGTGCTATTGGACACAATCTTAGTTTAATTAAACATAGTATAAGTTATAATTAAATTACTTATTAGCTAATTAAAAGGCTAGATTGTAGTCAGATTAGGGTGTATCCTAGGATGTATTTAAGGAAAAGAAAAAAAAGTCGATTTAGTAACTTACATTTTCTTTAGCAAGTAAACGCATTTCAATTATTCTATATCACTGTAATTTATGGGACTCACAAATGACAGTGTAATAGATAAATTAATTGACATAAGTACAGTGGAACCATAGACTACGAGGTATGGTACCTTAATAGATAGTGATTAAGATGTCACTTCGAAGGAAATAGACAACATTGTTCTGTGACGTAGCCATGACGTCATCCTATATTGCGTTAGTGTCAGGAAGGTGGTCAGTTAATAGTATACAGGGTGGAAACGATAAGTAAAACGTGATTATTTCTAGAATACGAGAGTAGTTACAAACGCTAAATTACGTCGCCTATAATGACAATAATAACTTCTTATAAAGAAACGTGATATAACTGTGACTTGATGTTCAAAGAAACGGTCACCCATCGAAATATGGTTTTATAGGCAATATCTTGTCTTGTCATGACGACAAAACTCTGTCACGGCGCGACTTTAGATGAATGAATACTTTCGAAATGAAACCTATCAGATATCATTAAATCAATTTTTTTCAAAATTTTTGGGAATTTCTCCTTGAAGATGATACAAATACCACTCCTATTGCCATACTACACAATATTTTTAATTTTAAGACGTGTATTAAAGATATATATTGTTTATATGATATACATTGTTTTTATTGTTAATGTGGCAATAAACATTTTTTTTTTTTTTTCTAAATAAACATATTTCACTATTTCATTAATAACTTGCTTAATCATCGGGTTAGCACGCGTCTGTGAAACCTATCCTGAAATCTTACGGTCACTCGCGAATTACCCCAATCAAGTCCATTAAAATCTGCTAAATAATTTCTGCGCAGTGTGTTCAAACAGACAAACAAGTTCTGCTGACCTGTTATTGAACCCTATGACCTGTAAATACAAAGAAACATCAATCATTCCTATTCTCTACAATTTTACTTTAATAATTTCAGTGCCACCCTATATACCATACTTCAGCCCAACGCAAAACAGTATGTTCGAGCCATGCTTCTAGAAATTCGATTATGTCCGATGGCCATGTCAATGACTTGAATTTCAATTAGAACAAATTATCAAGGGATACGGGAGGCAAACTTGATTTGTACACGCTTGCGCCGTCCGCCCGCCGTCCAGAGCTCCGAATTACCAAGCCGTTAAATTTGAGTGGACTTCATACATGGATAAACTTGATAGATCTAGGCTACGATGAAAGAGGAGGACAGGAACACATTTTAGATCTAGAACTTTTACGTTAGAAATTGTAAGAACAAAGTTATACCTACATTAAAATTGGACGTAGAATAGAATAGAATAGAAGATTTTTATTTGTCTTTCAAATTACTTAGGTAGCAAGGGGATACATCATACAAGAAGATAAAAGACAAAAAGGTAGACTCAGCATAGTAGTTGGCAGCGTGAGGCATGCTTAACTGCTGATATTCTGTCCAAGCCAGTCATGCGTTGAATAGAATACAATTTTCATAGTATTATATAGGTATATCTAAACTTACAAATGCCGTAATATAATGTAAACAATGAAATGGATGTACCAAGGACAAACACGCCACAAATTCTATAATTGAGTCCCAGAAACCAAGATGTAGTTTCACGAAAAGAATCCAATCCACATTGAGCTGAGATTTTTAATTTTAAAGTTTACATCGTAATTTTTCATTGATGCAGTGGTGTTTGTTTTGATTTTATTAAATTGGAAGAGCAATCTTTTTTATATTTTTAACTTTAAAATGTGTTAGGTTTGGTTTCATATTTTATATGATATTACAAATCAACAAATCCAGCCCATTACTGTCCCTCAACTGGGCACGGCCTCTTCTCGGAATGAGAAGGGTTAGGCCTTAGTCCAGCACGCTGGCCTAGTGCGGGTTGGCGGACTACACACACTATAGAGAACTTTATAAGGCCCTCTCATATGTGCAGGTTTCCTCACGGTGTTTTTCCTTCACCGTTATCGCAAGGGATAATCAAATTCTAATCCGCACATGAATCGGAAAAGTCAGAGGAGCGGGCAGGGTTTGAACTCGGACCCTCTTGCATGGAAGGCGAGCATTCAACCACTAGGCTATCACTGCTTTCATCATAAAATTAAATATCTCAAAACTGGCTTTGCTAGGTTGGTTTCCACTTTCTGCCAGCCACCTTCCGCAAATCGTCGCTGCACCTGGCCAAGGGGCTCCACACTACGTATGTCTATTCCCGGTCTCCAGTGGAGAACAGGCCCACCCCAGCGGTCATCTGTTCTTCGGCTCACTACCACATCAGCCCTCTAATCCTATAGGCGGTCGATTACCTTGGTCCTTTGTCGGATAATCTCGTTTTTACAGGGTCGGCAAAAACAACTTAGTCTTGTATTGTGAAGTTAAATCATGTTTGTGACCACCTCACTCTAAGACTTGAATTTATTGATATTATAGACATATTAACGTTTAAATTACTTAATACCAAAATAAGGTTAGGCAGTGTCTTTTTGTCTTTATGGAGTGAACGCCACTGTCCGCTCCATAGCTATGGAGATTTATAATTTAAGGAAATGTAATTCGGAATGCGAATTACATTTCACGCGCTTCCACTCTGCGTCCACCTTCACAATGGTTTGCACACTACCTCAGTACGGATGTCTATAGGCAGTATAGGAATCTGAATTGCAAAATGTACCCCCTCTTAATGTTTGCGTGCAGAATACTTCATATATGGCGATGTTTGCGTTTATCCGGTGAGGCGAAGATATCGGCGTGTGTTGTTCCATTGTGGGCGGGGTCGCTGCGGTTTCAATTTGTATCTACTATGTACCTATATTGCAATCATCAGCGTACCTAGGCTCTTCTCTGAGTTTAGGTCGACTTAGGTGCTGCGCAAACGTAGATACTGTAGTGTCTTGTGTTGTATACAAGCAACCAGCAATTAGCAGATTTTATTTTCATATAATGACTAAGAAATCGGCCACTTCATACATATACGCAGCCACTTTGGTTTCCAGAAAACATCAACTGATCGGTGATCAAAAAGTGTTTGGTTTTAGCAACTAGACACTAACAGTTTTTAGTGGAAGACACAAGCAATAATAATAAATTTCCTTACAAATCACAATACACTACAATACAATAAAATTTCGTTGACATCCATTGTGACACTGGCGGAACACAAGCACGGTAGGTACTATTCCCGGTGACCAGTAGTAGCAACCGGCGACTGTGTCCAGTTGCCGTTACCGGACACTACTACGGTTTCCTGTGGTACCACCATCGGATCGCGCATCGGTAACAAAAAGTCTAATGAAATATGTCTTCTATACGAAGCGACTGCGATTTGTCTGTCGTAAAAAAAATGAAGTTTATATATTTTTTTAAATACTTGCATCAAAAATTAAAGCTTTGTAAAACCAGTTAAAAATGGTTTGTTCAAACAAAATGTTAATAAAATAAATACTGTGTGAATTTAAAGGGACGCCGCGTGTTACGGATTGACAGCTAATTTCGTTGACATCCAAAAATTCTAATGTGTTTATTCATTAGCAGGTCTTATGTTTCGTTTAAATTGTTTTTGTTCCAACCCTACTCTCCCCTGCTGCTATCTGTCACAAAAAGATACAGTGGGAATTGGAATATTTACAATCAAGGACTTTGGCGGTAGTACACTTCGCGATAAGATAGCCACGCCCACATTTTGCTTCCGCCAATTAGAGCCTAAGGCTAAGTGGCCCTAATTGGCGGAAATGTGGGCGTGGCAAGTCTATCGGGAGCTGTACAAAGAATTTGGTTGGCAAAGTGTACAACCACCAATCTCCTTGATCGTATATTGTATACTGAGGAATACATCCAACTTCCGAGTGCGATTTCTTTCTTCTAAAGACTCCGGGGCGGCTCGTCCCAGCTGATTTTGCCGATGCCGCTGTGTTAGCCGGTGCGGTGGCATGCCCGGCGCCCAAACCGCCGGCATAGTGTGTAGGAGCCTTAAGGAGAGTTGTGTGAGAATGGGCTAAGAAAATTTGTTACAGAACTCTGTACCTCAACTGCGAGTTTTCCTCGGCCTCGACCGTAGTTACCGTAAAGCCAATAATGTATGAAATAACCTAACCGTCAAAAACCCCCGACTCCAACTAGAAAAAAGCTGTAACATTTGAACGACTGAACAGATTTTAATGAAACATAGCTAAGATGATTCCTGATTACACTAGCTTTCTGCAAAGTTGCGGAATCCATTTAAATATGCGTAGTTACTTTAAATACATAAATTATCTCGTTTCTTTAAGAGCTCTATCGACGTCTTTAAAAGCGTCTTCATGTAAAGTTCTCGATTCTAATTAGCTCTCAGTTCTGATGCAGTAGTTTTAAATTTAATGAATCCTGGGATATCGACCTTAGCTGAAGTATGTTTGTCAAAGGCTAAGTTGTGCGGCACCGTGTATGATCGCTGCGGATTTTGTGTTCACTTCGTCTTAAACGACTCGGTAAGTTTCCGAAGATGCAAATCTAAGTTCGAAGCTTCATCAGTGTATCAAACAGAATTGCATAATTACTTGAAGGGAGCTTCCCGATCGTTTTAGGCTTTATCTTACGCTTAAGGTATAAACATCTGTCAAAAACCCCCGACTCCAACTAGAAAAAGAGCTGTTACTTTTGAACAGCTGAACAGATATTCATGAAACATAGCTAAGACGATACCCAATAAACTAGCTTTCAATTAAGGAAAATTGCATTGAAATCGGTTTATCCGTTTTGGAGCTACGATGCCACGACAGATACACAAATACACACTACAAACATCGTCATAGAAAGAATAAAGAAAATTAAAAATTTGCAGTTCCATTCAAATAGTTACTCGAAATATTACTCGATTAATGTATGTATGTCTATGTAACAGCAGATTTTATTTTCACGATTTCTCGGTTGTTCCCATTAGTAAGTAGAAATTTATGTCACTTTTTCTACACGTGTAAATAAAAATGATTTAGGTTAGAATACGTTGGAGACTTTTTAAACTTTGACTAGAGATAGTGATATTTGAAAAATTAGGAAATTTTAAATTAATTCCTGTGGCTAAACTGCTGATTGGATTTGATTGTTTTTTTGTGTACGGTCACAAAACGTGATACTAAATACTTTTTCTGCGGCACTCTGTATACATATACGTTGCCTTCGTATGTCGTGGTGGGAAACTTAACACTGTATAAGCTTTTCTTAAGGAATGTTTGAGTCAGTATCTAGTTTAAGCAGACACGTGCCAAATACCAGCATTTGAAATGGAGCGACTGAAACTCTTTCCATATAAATTCTCTTACGTTTTCTCTTTTTAAAATTTTAAACTACTATAATACTTGAATAATAAGACAAGTTTTACCAACACTTTAGGATTTGGAAGAGCGGAGTCTCCTAACACAGGCTTTATTTGCTTAAAAGGAGGCTCCAAACACTAGTTCGTAAGTATGTAAACTTGCTTTAAAAAGAATTAAAAAAAAAAAAAAGTTACAGATGCTTCAGCAAAAGTCCCAAGACCTTATAATATTACAAAACCGGTTTACAACAACAATACGCTTAAACTATTATTTTCATAGAACAACAAAGTATAATAAACAAGTGTTAAATATTCATTGCACACATTAATTGTCAGCAAAATAAACTATTCACAGTGGATGGGTCGAGTGCTCTCGCGTTGCGTGCAACTGATTCAACCCACAAAGCATTATCCGAGTATCCGAGAATTCTATTTCGCCGTCAACAGCTGATCGGGGTCACTGCTGGACATAGACCCCTCCCAAACGAAGTAGTCGAGGGCAAATTCGGCTGAGAGGTCTTTGCAACAGCTTGGTTCGTTATATTTTTGTTTCAAATGTTCAGAACAACAGTCTATCATAGGTACTTAGTAAAAGCTCATGCGTAGGCGGTCTTCTAGCCGATATTCGTTTTTATGCTGGCAAGCTGGTTATCCCACCACCTATTGACCGTCTGTGCCTTATGTTTCAACGCAAATCCAGTTAAAATGAAAGCGATCCTATCACCTCCCGTTTAGAATACCCATTTTGGTTTCTAAAAACCTTTAAACTCCAACGAATAGATATCGGTGGACAATGGCAACGTCATCTGTAGTGGACATCAGTGCGGTCTCATTGTTGTCGATTGTGGCGTCTATGCGAAGTTTCCATTGTTTGTCCGTGTGTAAAGTTTGAGCTATCGACAAGCCGATAACGAGTGACTGAGCGCCCGCGTCGTTTGTTAAAAGGACCTTCGAGTTAAGTGATTGTTTGGAACAGTATTCTCATCAACGTAAATGATCGTGTTAATTAGAAAAATTCATATACTTAAAAATTATTACATTATTTATGTAACGATAGGGACTATGTTAAGGACTATATACTAAGAATGTAACTAACTGGCTGCTAAAGATAAACCACAACGGTTTCCATTAGCACTCTTAGCTTAGAAAAAAAATGTAATTATAAATATTTAATGAATAAATTGAAAAAAAAGCTTATTTACGTAGTATGATTTTCGGATTAATGTTCTAAGCGTGCAAACCCTAAAAATATACGTCAAAGCAATTTTTTATTTTTTATTTTCTAATATTACCTCACACTGCAATTGTCATTTATCTTTCTTCAAAAAAGTGTAAAGTTCCAAATACAATTTTACGATTCCATTCTTCGCCGAACAACGAAAAAGTAACTCGATGTCTCGATTATTATTAACAGCGAATCTTCCAACATTAACGAGATTGAAGCCAAACAGGTGCGCTGTAGGACGATGCATGAGAACGCTGTTTCACAATGCAATAAATATACCTAGTAGACGGTCTCTCTGCATTTCATACAGTATGGAGGCTCGCCGCATTAGGCCCCTTCAAACTAACCAGCTTACACTCGCTTACCATTTGACGTTACTTATGTATGGAAAAAGTCGCGAAAGCCGGGTCAAGTGTTTTGTGCTAGTAGCCTAGTGTTATTAAACTTTTAATATCTAGATATAAAATAAGCCGTTGGACTTAAATTTATAAATTGGTTGTCGCGGCCGCTCCAACTAGATACCGCAATACCTGAGAAAAATGGCTCCTTGAATGCGTCAACTATCCGTGGCGTCAACTCATGTATTGACATGTGATTGTCATGTGGTGATTGTCATTTATGGTTTGTATTATTTATTGTTGAAATTATGAAATTATACAATCCTTACTGATGGTACCATATAAATAATAAGTAGTTTCAAAATCATCATTTTTTTACAGCTACGGGAAGATGTTGGGTACCTCCATCTCGTCATGAGACCAATCGAAAGCGCGCCGGCTAAATGTGATGTCCTAGGTTAGCTTTCTAGCTGAATACACGTCACCCAAGTGGGTGGTACCTATAGTCTGCAGAACTGGTGACGTAATTGTAATCTCATTTACTAGGGAAGTTAATCGACAACATAACAACTAACTTTTGTCGTGGTAGGGGGGACAGATTGCTGGCGGTTCCATCGTGCTGTACCGTTGCACGTTCCAAGTCGCCTTTGCCGCGATCGCTGAAGGAGCTTAGTGCTCTCTTGGACTTAAACCCGGACTTTGATTTATTTGCGGATGATTGTCAGAATGTTTGAAGTTTTGCGAGAAGAATGTGTGAAAGGATTGTGTTTTGTGTTTTTGTATTAATAGTGTTATTGGCTCCGGCCATTTTGTTTAATATTAATAAATAAACGAAGTGAACAGACATGGAGCAGAAAATTCCAAATAATTAAGTAGTAAACAGTATTCATTAGTTAATCGGCACTGACCCGCCGTCGGTCCGTCCCTCTACCTAAAATCCTTATTAATCATTAATGAAAATTGCAATACATATAACGTCTGTGTTTAAATATTAAAAGGCGTAGTTTTCCTCTTCGAGATCCGGCGGGCCCAGCGTAATGGTGGCTCTGAATTATTTATTGTGAATTTTATGATACGTCTCGCGCGCCCCACTTCGTAAATAATACTTTTGATTTTCTTGGGGCGAACGGAACTTCAGTGATGGGCCACATCGAGCAGAATGAGACATCGATTTGTGGTTTCATTTTCTCTTTTAGGTTTTCGAAGCACGGGTTTATCTGGACACGATTTTCGCAGTGGCTATTAAAACAACTTGGCTTTTTGCCCGATATGTTGTGGGTTCGATTCCCGCACGGAACAAATATCGGTTATGCCTACAGATAGCTGTTTCTGGTCTGGGTGTGTGTGCATGTGAGAAGTCTGTATACTCTAATCACGATACAAGACAGAGAAAAGAGAGGGGCAACGTTTCTTAAGACGTATTGTCACCACGAAAATTCCATTTCGTGGTGACAATACGTACCTACCTAAAAATCCTATAGAATCTTGCTGACTAATCACACGACATCAGTAGAAGTCATTATTGTAAGTTTTCTCGATTATGTTGGATAAAAAAATCAGCTGTTCTGAACATTTAGTCGAGTAATATTTAGTTGTGTCTGTGCCGAATAAATGTTCTTTTCTTTCTTTCTTTTCTAGTTACGGATACGGTATACGGATTTTTTTTGCGATTTCCGTGTTGGTCCTATAATAATAGTAGTTCATAATGATGAGTAGATACTATAACCCCTTATAAAGATCTCCGTTATTAAAGTAGTGCCAGGATAATTATTTCTGTAATGCACAAAATTTGCAGTGATCCAGTGTCCGTTCCCAAATCCAACCACAGTACTAAAATTCACTCCGAAACAAAATAAAAATTTGATTTTGTATGGCTTAAGCTAGTAAATTATACGTGTCCCATACTAAGTTGAATTTTCGTTTTGTTTTAATGTGTATCCCAATACTGCGGTTACATTTAAGAACAGAGGACTGAATCTACACTAACTACTGACTGAGGGCTACAAGTTATTCGCACTACATAAAAAAACATCCTGTATATATTACTTAATCGAGTAATTTGGTATTTAATCATCGTATAACGGTTTTCAGCCAATTCTACATAGCGATGAACATTAGGAAAATTACACAATATAATTGATTTCAATTGAATCGTCTCGATTGTGCCGACTCGATTGCACAAATATTGTTTTCTTTGAAAGGCTCCCACGCGAAAGGCTTTCAGTTATTTTCGTAGTATTGTTTCTTCGTTTTTTTTCTTAACTTAAAGCCCCTCACTAGGTTTTCTCCTGTATCGAGGGTACAATTTACAAACATTATGTCACTTGCACACACACCCAGACCCGGAACAACTATCTGTAGATTATACAAATATTTGTTCTACTATGTAGTACTATGAAATAGTTTCAATTTGAATTACACTACTTTTCAGCATGGCATGGCATAGCTTTGGCAGCATTCTCCTTATTTATGATCCTGTAATCATCCAAATCATGCTCGATGTAAATCTTCTCATAATACCGTCATTGTCCATGTAACGCGATTTCCTTCTCTATTTTTAACCCCCGACAAGAAAGATGTTATAAGTTTGTAGTATGTATCTGTGTGTCTGTCTGTGGCATCGTCGCTCCAAAACGGATGGACCGATGTCAATGCAGTTCTTTTTAATTGAAAGCTAATTTAATCGGGTATCATCTTAGCATTATCATTTACACATTTCTAGTGTTTAGTTTACTAGTATGTCTGCATTGTATCTAAAACAAAACAACCGTATCCGTCCGACCATCCACACCGATGACGCCGAAGCCGGCATCTAATACCAATTCCTTCGGTAGAGAGATTCAACGGGTTCTAAATAGTGTCAGCAGTGGACTGGCGCGAAATCTCAATTTAGCTAAATTCGTCACTAACGCGGTATTTACTAAATGCTAGTTACGCGATATTGTACTATTCCCAACGATTATCTGAGTTACTGAAAGAAAGAAAGAAAGAAAAATCATTTATTTGCCACAAAAACAAGACACACTAGAATGATACACACAGGTAATAAGAAGAGGACACTACTGCATTAAGTGAAATAAACGATTGCAGCGTGTACCATTTAAGTAACCAATTTTCTTTCAGAATTCCCTAAATTGAACTCATCAACAGCTAAAAGTCCAATAACTTATTTCGAATAGCATTCAAACTACTCAATTACCCAAACTGAGCCTCGAGATGCTCATATTGTATGCTGAATGAAGCCTTTGTCCTAGATGGGTGGGAATTATTTAGCATTTATGTTCATAAGTACTGGTGTACCGATTTTACAATGTGCACCCAATTTTAAATCCTATTAACGACGCAATGTTCACGACAATAATGTTTAAAATGTCATTCTTCTTTGGAGAGTTTTATGTTGTTGTAAAATTAATTAATTGAATAATTTCTTATGATTTTTGTTATTATTGTAATTTTCACTAACTGACAATGTTTTTGCATGCTGAACTAAGTAGGCGAAATATGAAGAACTATTATAATTATTATAAGATCTGTTAAAATACCATATTTCAGGCAAATAAAGAATTTATTATTATTAATTAATTGTATTTTCTCGTTGTTACTAATAAGACAAGTGTTTTCATTTGTTGTTTTTTGTTTTTGTCAGTTAAGAGCCAACTATTTGTACGCTGACTTGAAAGCCGAGCAATGTAAAGGTTGTGCCGTGAAACGGAACTTAGAACATGGTAGAACAATGCTAGTAAGGAAATCTCAAACTATGTCTAAGCTTTTGTCAAACAAAAATTACATATACCACTCTGAGATATTAGCATAGTTAAGGAAGACTGAATAAAGTGTAAATCTCGTAAAAAATAAAATTAATAAAAATCTCCAAAAGCACGGAAAAAGCACAAAAGACGTGTAAGGTCGCTACACATCAAAAATCAAAGTGAAATTTGAAAGCAAGTATCCATGTTCACACATTCAGCTTTGAACTTTTATCACAGGAGTACATGCTATAAGCTACTAAAATTATCCTGTTAAAAAGTAATAGAGAACTCTACAAAACAAGGTGTTGTATGTCGCCTTGACGATAGATATCTACGTCCTGTTAATTATCCGCATCAACAGAGGGGGAACATGGAGGTTTGGGAGTCCAGTTTGTCGAACAAATGCGCCTGATTAGGTTCGCTTTGTCGACCCCCCAGCGCTTGCTTCTCCCTCTCCTACTGATTTGGGAACAGTTTTATGGGGCCGCCTACACCACCCACTGAAGGTATTAAGCACAAACGTTAAGGTCAGCTGACCTGCTTTGTTTTGTGTTCCCGCCGTTTTGATGCATGAAGTTTTGACTGACTGTTGTAAATATGGGGTATTTTTAATTGTGATTGTGGTTGAAACAAATTCTGAATAGCTTTTTAGTATTTCGTAATTTTAAGTACTGCCTGCATATCGTATAGTTTTTCCTTCACTTAAATAATTAGTTTTTAATTTAAAATAGTACGTTATTTTTTACTGTGATATAAATGTAAAAATCCTCTGAAAATAAATAAGTATTACTGAAATTACATTTTGGGATTAACGTTTTCAATGTATTTGTCCGAATGTCTACTGAATTTGTCCGCTGTGTCCGCGACTCGATTGAAAATCGAATGCTCGAATTTGTTTTTGAAAATACATGTTTCCTATAAACCATTTTTTTTTTCATTCATTATAAAATGCAAACAATAAATAAATAAATATTACAACATCGGCCCTTCCATATACCGCTATGCTATATGGCTAGTAACGATAAATGTTCCTAAAGTTGAAAATATATTGCTTGGTTTTCCAGATAAACTACGATAACATGGCGCGCCCCTCCAAATTACTGTTTCAATGTTTCTAGTCACATCTCCTTACCGAGCAACAAATCCTTGGATTTATTTTTGTTTGACGGCCGTTTCTATACCCTCACATGCGTTGTAAGTCTTGTTGGCACTTTGTAAATACATTCAAACGATATGAATTTTAGAGGGGTGCGCCATGTTATCGTAATTTATCTATATCTAGTTTTATTTTTATATCACTAAAGTGGAAACATCTCTAAAAATAATTAAGTAATCCAAAATACAACCTGTGTTCTAAACTTAAAATCGATCAAACAGACTTATGTACACATAACACATTACATTCAATACATAGGGTGGTTCCAATATCGATAGGGGCGAGTATTGTCTCGATATAAGCGTTCCAGTTGCCAGGTGCGTGCCTGACTTGCTCCTAATTCACTTTTAGGCCGCACTTCGGATTCATGGTACAATGCTACGGCAATCAGAGCCATGCGGGGGACAAACATCGATAACACCGGCTCATCTCTATTTGCTATGGTTATGCTTCAAAAGCTCTGCTGAGCCTTCGTTAGACGTGTATAGTATAACTTAGTGTACACAAATGTGTTTGACTGTACATAGTTTTTTTTAGATTGTACACAAAAAATAAATTAAAAGTTGTCTGTAAGAAATCGCTGGTTGCAATTGCACAATCTTGAAATGATTAATTGTAATTATTATTATAATTGCTCCTTTTTTATCAGGCGTACAATATAGAGTATTTCTATTCCATATTCTATTCTACAATAAAATATATTTTTCATCCCACCATCTCGGAAAGAGTATTTTTAATCTTCAATATCTGAGTGGAAAAGCCGTTTTTATTCTCTAGAGGATAAAGTAAATTGAATTTAGAACATCGTGTGCACTAAGTTTGTGAATTAAACGTTTTTTTTTGCATTTAGTCATTTCCTCGCTGAGGTGGAATGAAAAGTTACGTGTTGCACTCGAGTGCAAAGATTTTTCACCTCGTGCTCTTTTGATTCCCTTGCTAACGCTCAGGATTCTAATCCTGAATCCTTCGCTTGCTCGGTCATCAAAATTGAACACGCGGTTAAAAAGCAACTTTGCACTCTTGTATAACAAATAACTATTATTTTGGTCAAGTGGTAACTGCCATGGTTATCTTATTCAGAGGCAAATCATTATTATCCTATTCTTATTTTACAACATTGTACTCGAGCGACTGCCATTAGTTGCCATTGGTTTGCGTTTAGATGAATCAATATTACTTTTTATTTGTGTCGTACTATACCATTATTAAATGCGATCTTCGTTGGCCCAAAAAGAAGTAGACAACAACCAAATTTAAATGATTTTGAAATATTTCGACGTAACTTCTAACATTGGCTTAACAAGATATAAACATGGTAAATACCCCGTTTCGAACTCTAATACAATTGGCTTAACAGTATACAAAATTAAAAAAACTATTTTTTTGTAAACTAAAGTTTACAACTGCCAATGACGTAATCCATTAAGTTGTCATTTACATAACACAAAAGTTTAAACAAAACTTTATTTTTTAAGGTAAATGTTTCCGCTGGCCTCGCCCACACATTTCCTGCTAACTATAAAGTTGCAAATGACCGCAAACCCAAGTTCTAGGAATAATGCTAGTACGCGGTTTATATTTGACGTAGTCTAGTTAAACTAAACTTTCTGGTCGGAACTTAACCTCGGCGACATGAAGTCTTGATTGTTAAACTTTAATATGCAAATAAATAAAAATCTCGAAAAAAAGTTACGAAACGTAATAAAAATAATAAAGCCCTGAATTTATTTGAATATCCAATATCTATTCCACAAACATTACTATCCTGAAATATTAACTATAGTTAATATAAAAATTAGTAAACCAACCCATAAAAGTGTGCATGTATATGTGCCAATAAACCAATAAATCAACCAATAAGCCAATAAACCAATGCATAAAGTGTGCATGTATATGTGTATATATAAAATATATAGTATATTTATTCATACTTATAGTATATTTTATATTCCTATATAATGTGTAGTGCTATTTTAATGCACATAACTGACTGCCCCATAACAAAATCATTTCACTCTTGTCCATCCAAAGGTTGCCTGGAAGAAATCGCCGTGTGCGATAAGGCCGCCCATTGTACAATTTACCTCTGTTCGTGCAAGTTTTATGTGTATAATGTTTGTTTTACTGGTGTACAATAAAGAATATATAAATAAATATATAAAATAAAATAGAACTCTGAACATTTCGCCCAAATTCGCGCGTAGATAGTAGCCTCTACCCGCGTTGTGTCGTAGCAGCTACGAGACTACGCGCGTAGCCATGTAGCACCTAGATGGTTCAATCGCTCCCAGCATGTACGGACCGACGCGGACGTCGTTAAGTAACGTCGGCGGTACATGAATGACGTCGACGTAACATGATTGACGTCGGATTGGTGTCGTGTATACTATTCACTAGTTTTGACTGCGACTACTCATTTTGGGGGAAACAAATTCTGATCGAAACAGGCTTGGAAATTGGAAGTTGCATTTTATTAATGGGTAGAAAAGACTCACCATAGAAATTCGATAATCTGGTTTTAGTAAATTAATAAACCATTAGGTACAGAAATGTACATTGCGTTTGACAAGTTTCTCGACAATTTATATCCGCCAATTATACGCTTCGATAGAAGCAGATGCAAAAAAAAAATACGGGAGCAGTATTGTCTTCATATTTTTATTTATGTTTTTCATAATTTGACCTACTATTTCTTAATTCATTCAACTGCGAACAGTTGCCCGGCGACTACAAACGATAGATTTTATATCGGGTCTATTTTCCGTGTTAAAAAAATTCTATGGTATCTGTTTCTAACCCCCGACAAAAAAGAGGGGTGTTATAAGTTTGTAGTGTGTATCTGTCTGTGGCATGTAGCCAAACGGATGGACCGATTTCAGTGCAGTTTTTTTAATTGAAAGCTAGTTTAATTAGGTATCATCTTACCTGTGTTTCTTGAAAATCTGTTCAGCCGTTCAAAAGTTACAGCTCTTTTTCTATTTGGAGTCCGGGGTTTTTGATGGTTAGGTTATTTCACTAAGAGTGTTCTTCAAAGTATTACCCGACTGTATTACAGAAACAAGAAAGATGTAATATAAATATATTACGTTCATTAATCAAGATATTGACTATTCTTGTTTGTTTTTTAGTGTTGGTGTGCAATAAAAAATATTTTTAATCTATTCTATTCTATTCTTCTTTTTGGTTAAAAACGACTTGAGCATCTGTTTTAAACATGAATACTGCTACGGCCTTCAACGCATCTGACCTCCGTCGTCATAGCAACGCTTGTCATCAGCGCGTGCGCAACAAATAGGTCGCTGTAAGACATTACCGCGGATCAGTCGTATCCGCACATAATTGGCACATATCCGGACGAGAATTGCGTTTAATAGGGCGAATTGCCCGCCAATTGCTCCGGAAAGAGCAACCAACGTTATAAGTGTTTGATGTTTAAGTTATAGCTTGTAGGTAGAAACTTGAATTACCTAATCTAGACCTATGTTCGTCAAAAACCCCCGACTCTATCTAGAAAAAGAGCAGTAACTTACAAACGGCTGAGCAGTTTTTCTTGAAAAAAAACAAGAAAAGCAACACAAACAACACTCAAACACTTACCTACCTATTTTTTTTTAAACTTTCCATACTTTGCGTTCGAGCACGGTATGTTTTTTTTTTTTTCTTGATTTCAGGTTTGGTCCCATAGTAAAGTTTGTTCATATTGATGAGTACTTTCGTCCCTTAAAACATTGCCGGTGATTTACAAATAACCCTGTATATGCAACGATTATAATCTTTGACAAAAGGATTTCAAAAACAAACTCAAACTGTATTTTTTTATGAATTACGGCCGTATGTCGGCCACTGGGCGACCACTAGTTGGTTTTTAATATTTTTTGAAATTTTCTTCTTGTTTTTGACAACTTGTAAAACATCAACCACTTTGCCATCACAGATTGGTTGTATGTCTGTATGTAGGTACCAGTGGCGAAGGGTGAAAATTGTCAAAGGGGAAGCCCTCTCAAAAGAAGCACATTCACCAATTGATGCTGCAAGACAAAAATCCATACAGTCTCTTGTGATCTATATAATATATAGTCATGTCTGGAAGAGGGCAACCTAACTGAATAACATGCCTTTTTTATCAGATGGATGAGTAAATAATATAATATTACGTTGGTCTATGGACTAACCAATCCTAAAGGGAAGCCGATGGGAATCGGGTTGTATGGACTCTTCGCCACTGGTAGGTACAGTCATGTAACTTCATCACGAGGCAACATATATTTTTTGCTTCCACACTACATTGTACGTTTCAAAAACAATTACGAAAATTTCTGATAAGGTTGTATAAGAAAATGGTAAAACAATACACCTGCCAGAAGATTATAGCTTTTTATAGCCAAGAAAAAGCAGAAAAAAAAAGCCTGATTCCTGAAAAACGGCACGGTTGGTGCAGTGGCTAAGCGATTGGCTTTCGGTGTTACGTGACGCGGTTTCGATCCCCGTACGGAACAAATATTCGTATGGCCTACTCATTATCCCGTACGGAATCAAATTATTTTCCCTTATTTCTTACATTCTACTGATCTTCATAAAAGAAACTACAGTGATGATTATTTGACTGCAGTAAAAACTAATAATATTTTTAATACTGGCGCGTTTCGTTAGAGAACGTGGGTTCAAGTCCCACTCATGTCAATCATTATTCAAGTTTTCTTTATACCAGTTCTCTGAGTATAGGAGACATGGCTACACGTGTTTATAAAATCAACTACGTAATAATATTTAAATGTATTGGTACCTAATATATCGCATCTAAAATCTTGTTTCCAGGCTTTAGAGGCGTAAATGTGTAATAGACGCCACGGCCGCCAGTTACCGTTAAATATTAGCACATAATTCAGATTGTCCATGCGAAAACATTACGCAGCTATAAACAGTCGTCCAGGGCAAGCGATGCGATTTAGTCGCACGATTAAGTCTGGGATGATAAGATTTAAAACGTTGCGGTATCTTCGTAATTATTGGGCTTAAACATAATATATTTAATTTATTTATTTATTTCTATAATATAACCTAACCGGCAAAAAGCTGTATCTTTTGAACGGCTGAACATATTTTCATGAAACATGATGATACCCGATTAAACTAGCTTTCAAATAAAAAAACTGCATTGAAATCGGTCCATTCGTTTTGGAGCTACGTTGCACAGATCAACAGATACACACTACAAATTTATAAAAAATGTAACAAAGCATGGAAGTGTGTGAAATAAAATACAATATAGTACATTATGATAATAAAATTGCGGTAAGTTGAAAATTACAGCCGAGGCGATATTGCTAGCCCGAGCCGTAGGCGAGGGCTATAAGAAAGCAGAGGCTGTAATTATCAAAGCGCACGTATGTCATACGACGTTTTTTAACATATTTGCGAGGAAATAAATACAACTCGGACTTTCTTAAACGAATAAATCTTTAATCACTTGTTAATGCAGTTAGAGTTGAATAATTTGTGAAATTGATTATTACTTGTTCACAAATTAGCGATGCGCCCGCATCAGCCCTTTTTTTTTAAGGCAAAGGCATAAAAACAGCCAGTATTACTAATAAAGTAAATTAATATTTTTTTATTTTTGTTACAGATAAATGGTTGTAATTTATTGTCAAAATTAATTAAATTAAAGAATTAAACGTTCATTTTTTATATTTTATCTCCCAAAGTTAATTTTATTCATAAAATGTTGACCACTTTTCTGACATAAAAACTCTTTGCTAAGATTTAAAAAAGTACCGTTCGTTTTAGACGGAGCATCTTGATAAACCGTGCGTTTTACATTACAATAACGCACAAGTGCGTAATGAGATACATTACGATATTGAAATTGGTGAAATAAGAGACCCTTTACGAGCAAATGTGTTATAAATATACATTATATTGTTGTCTTTATTAAAATGGAATGCCATTGAGGGGGCCGCGCTCGGTCAAGTTATACACTCATGCGAGAATAGCGAGGTAATATTTTTACACCTAAAACCTATTATCTCTCAATCCAAACCATATTCCAAATAGCCGATTATACATACGATTCAAATATTCTAGCATTGGTGCTAAACAATTAAACGCGTGGTGCAAACGTGTTTGAGCATACTAAAAGTATATATTGTATATACGCATGGTGAAGCTACCCTCGTTCTAATCACGTCCGTACTCATGAATTTAGATTCGCCGCCCGCCCACCGAGCGTAGGGCTGATAGAAAGTTTCAAAGAAAATTTCAGGTGACTTTGTATGCGTAAATTTATTGAGAGTGTCTAATTTCTTTACTTAACTAAACTAGCGATTGAACGTGTGTTCATTGTATTATATTTCATATTTTTTAAGGAAAGTGTTTATAAATGCTATTTATACCGTAAGAAATGAAAGAAATAACATTTATTTGCCACAAATACAAGACACACTAGAATGATAGACATAGGTAATAAGAAAAGGACAGGTGCATAGACAGAAATTAGTCTCGAAATATAAATCTTTCGAGGCTCTAACTAACTAAGGTAACTTCCAGACATATACACAGATACACAAATCTATAGATACACAGGTACACTCTACAAACTAATAACACCCTTCTTTATAGCCGGGGGTTAAAAATACATTTATTAAACAAAAATTAATTCTACAGAATGACATCATCTTGCAATAAATCAATAATTTCTGGTCAGTGAAAACCCTGACCGCCCATTTGTAGTACTTGTCTATGACAAAATGGATAGATCGTGTTTAATTAATTTATAACATAGTGCTCGTCGGGCGTTTAGCTATAAACATTTACTTTAATTAATCGATTAATATTTTGTTAATGCATTAATAACAAACCCGGACATGCATGTTCAAACTCGGCCGCACCTCTGACTTTGCGGATTAATGTGCGGATTAGAATTTGATTATCACTTGCGATAACGGCGAAGGAAATCATTGTGAGGAAACCTGCACATCTGACTAATAAAGTTCTCGATGTTGTGTGTAGTCCGCCAACCCGCACTAGGCCAGCATGGTGGACTAAGGCCTAATCCTGAGACGAGGCCCGTGCCCAGCAGTGGGACAGTAATGGAGTGGATTTATTTGTTGTATTATGATAAAAGATAAGATCAGATAAAATTTATTCAAAATTACTATAGTAAAAACACAATACAAAATAAATCTTAGAAATAACATAGGTATCATACTGATAGGTGCCTGTACTAGGGTAAACCTGTGCCACAGGCGGCAGGAGTGCTTACAATACTGTACTTAAAAGGAACAAAGTTTTTAACAATATTTAACAGCAATCTTAAAAATAAATTAATTTCTTATGATAGAACTAATTAAACTAATTTACTTATTTGACAATGGTTATCAAAACTTCCGTTTGATCATAGGTCAAAGTTTGTAAATAGGTACTTAAACAAAGTTAACTTAGAATTAGAATAATTACGGTCATATATGGATAGTTTCTTATTTAGCTTACTGTAAAGGAAAGGGCCTAAGAATGTGTGTGTAATGCATAAATACAGTTAATTCGAAAAGGGTATAGGTAATTATAAAACTGAAAACGGGTTATTGTACTTATTATCCATGGAGTTTCTTGCCGGTATCTTCTCCAGGACCAACCCACTTGGAACCTTGCACTTAGAATCATGACGTTTTGAAAGTGCCTGCAAAGGCCCAGTTGAAATAAAAAAAAATACTTTGACTTTGACATCATTAAGAACAACTTTTAGTATACGAGCAAGACTAAAATCGTGAATAAAAAATCAGCTGTTCCATACATTTAATTAATTATATGGAAAAGCAATTTTTTGACGCGATTTAAATTTTCTTATTCTTATTCTTATTCTTTATTGTACACAAAATATTGAATATACAAAAAATAAACAATTTAAAAAAAAAAATATGCACAAAGGCGAGCTTAACTCAGAATGAGTTTTCTTCCAGCAAACCTTTGGGTGAAAGAGAAATGAACATATTATAGAGTGAGAAAGTCAAGCGAAATTACTATTATGACCTTTATTCAATTTTTATACTTACATTCATTCATATTTTTAAATAATTTTACAAATAAAAAAAAAAAAAAACATTTAAAAATACAAAAGAGTAGGTAGTAGGCCACCGGCATCGGGAACAGGGTCCAAGCCACCGGCGGCTAGGGCTGCAGAGAAAGGAACCTCCTCACAATGCGTGCCGTGTCGAGGAGTACCGCTTTCTGTATCAAGCCCTTGATCCAGCCCCCCAACGAGAGCCTCATAAGATGTTGATCGAGGCTCTTGGCAATTAAGCCATTGGCCGTCACAACTATCATCATTATTAGCGAATTTTGTTCCTATAGTAAAATTTGTTCTTGATGATGAGTACAATAACCCATTTTGGCTTTATATGCCCTTTCCGAATAACCGTGTATGGACGCGGTCCCATAAAGTTAAGTCCCTCCGGGCTGACGGTGGCGGACGTAGTCCTAGATAGAAATAGGCGCGGTCCCACACAACCAAGTCCCCCTGGGACGAAGGCGGTAAGCCGACACAGTCCTCCAATCAAAAAATTAACACAGACAGGTCTACTATACGCTAGGGATGAGACGTATTTGCGCTACTAGTGCGTAACTTAAATGGTAATGAACATCGACTCTGGTATTAAACTTCAATACGATCAAGAGACTAAGCTTTGAGCTACCTGGTAAAAAAATTACCAATCATGAAGTTGGGACTCCTATCTTAATATATAATAATTTTTGCTCAAAGATAATCCTCTCACGATCGTATTGAAGTTACGCGGTAAACCCACAGTTGAGTTATCGTGGCTCCACTCTCATTCGCTCTATCGTGATTAAGAAATAAATAGATGCAGCAAACGTCACGAAATAATATAAAATAAAAAACAAACGCAATTATCTTAATTATAATGAATGTCAGAACAAAACTAGAATAGACTATTATAATGTTTCTTTTAAAAGTTTTATTGTTAAATTTATCGGCGCAGACGCAAGCCAGTATCACGCAATCTTTTATACAAGAAACATATTTATCAAGGTGACTGTTCGCCATTGTAATAACAATGATTAATATTATTTAATTAGGGCAACTAAGAAAAATAACAGTCTACAATACAATGAATTACATTTTTGTTATGATTGATAAGTTTTACTGAGTATTTGTGCCCATTACTGAGTTTAAATCAATTTACTTTTATGCCATTCAATTCAACTTCGTTGTTCTTTGATTACTTGTTTAATAATTGATATTAAGAAAAAAATTAATATATTTTTGCATATCGCCTGACATAATTATATCTCACTCAAGACTCGAGAAACAGACCACGTGACTTTTTAGACATTCCTTCTCTCTTTATTTCAGCGTTGTTTTTTTTGCAGAGCTCTTTCGGATTGTTTCTATCTCTAAACAATTGATGCACAAAATACGACAAAAACAAAACACAAAGTTGTCAAGGTTCAGCATGCAATTCCTGCTGGGAAACATATGGGCTATAGCGCAATAGGGTAAGCCAACACTTAACAGCGGGTAGATTAAACTTATCAAAGTAGTATCAATCATCATAACAATATTGATGTTTTAAAATTGACAAAATATTACTGTGGGTCCAGTGGAATTATAATGTCACTGAAATGAGCCCGTGAATTTGTGAGAAATGGGGTTGACAAAGTTTCGTGAAATTATAATTTCACTACTGAAATTATAATCCCCTGATTGGACAATATCCCTGCGATATATAGTAGGTAATGTAGGTATATATTAGTATAAAAACGCAGATGTTCTACCAAACCGAGCAGTTTACTTTAACCCTATTCACTGTCATCACCGCGGCTGTCTCTGTGAGTCGCCACAGGTTTCGAACTAAACTTAACCCGCCGCCCACCGTTACTTCGACCCAACCCTGCAAACGCGCTCAGATTCAATTTTCGCACCGTCGACCGCTGTCGCAGCGGAAATTGTCGAAAACCCTTGGACCGCCACGGCCTACCAATGTGCATCTGTGCAATTTCGTTATGAAAGCCTCATTCGCCCGCTTCACTTGTGCTCGGATGAGAAAACTACTAAACATCGGTTAGAATAGAACAGAATAGATGAAATGTTCGCAGTGAAATTGATTCAGGATATTCAGTTTACAAAGTTTATTGGCTGTGTTAGGATTCCTGTTCTTATAGTACAGTACTGAATACTCTATCTGTATCTCTACCATGAGTTTTCCGTGCCGTCTAACGTTCACGTTCACATGCAATATTTGTATGGGAAATTTTTTCAGCGCCTCTAGCGGTATAAATAGTAGAACTAAAGTCACTATACAAATATTGTATGTGAACGTGAACGATAGACGGCACGGAAAACTCATGATAGAGGTACAGAACACGAGTTTCTATGTGTGGACAGTAAGTTTACCGATAACATAACAGTCGATTAGAGCAAAATCAGCCGTTTCAAAAAAAAAAAGAATGGGTTATCGGCTGATTGCATTTTAAACATTTGCTATATTGTTGGTGAACATGACCCTAAGGCGACGCATGCGCAGTGGTAATCAATTAATCTCAAATCATTACAAAAACGCGTACGACTAGCTTGTGCGTATTGCGTCAAAACAGTATTAATTGTAGCTTAAAATAAAGACTATCGTTATAAAGAAAGAAAAAACATTTATTTGCCACAAATACAAGACACACTAGAATGATAGACATCTAAGAAGAGGACAGAGCATAGAAAGAGAAGACATCGATTTTTTTTTTTAATCCAATTACCATATTGTGAAAATCATTCTGGGTTCTTATCTGGGTTGACTTGACTATTAAAGAGTGTTGTCATTAATCGATAATTTTTTCAATCGATTAATTAATTTGACAAATTTTAATCGAATTAAAATAATCTCGCTTAATATAATAATCGTGATTCTGATTAATAGAATTTATCGTTAATCGTTAATTTGATTAAGTAGATTCTGTAAAACAAAAACAAAAAAATAAATGGAGATCATTATTTTAAAATATAATCTAAACACATAAGAGCTTTGTATAATGGATGTTGTAATAAGATTTTCTAATGAATCAATGCACGCTTTGCTTTCTTAATATTATTTTAATTCCTTAGTTCCTTTTTTAGTACAAGTTTTTTCCTTTTGATTATTTCGTGTTTCATATTAAAACTGAACCACACTGCATTACTTAATCATATTTGTTTAATCACTATTAATCATTACCTATTGACTATGATTAAAAATCATAATTATCAAATTAATGATTACGTTTAATGAATTTTAATAGTTATTCACGATTAATTATTTAATCGTTAATCATAATAACTTTTTCTGCTATCCAGTGTACGCTGCATGTATGTACTTAGGTACCATCACTCAAGAAATTTCGTTTCTTACTTCTTATTACTACTCTACGTAATACTTTGTCAGTTCAAGTACCATCTTAAATAGGCGCAAATGTTAAACAAAAACAGTATACACATGATCGACTTACAGCAAAACAATTATGAACAATGAGAGTTTACATTTTAACAGAAAATCGCATATTATGGTGACAAGTTTTGAAATCTTAACAAACAAATTCATAACAATAACGCTTCAACGAGTTACAGAGAACTATAAAAGTTTTCCAAATACGTCCTCGGTACAATAGAAAGAATTTTGTTGACATATAATGATTACTGGTTGCGGTAATCAACACCTCGATCGAATTAAATAAACATGACTTGGAGACAAAGTCTGGGTGTCGATGTTAAATTTTCAGTTGCTTGTTCTGAGTTAGTCCTGTAGTGTTGTTTTTATAACCGACTAGCTGACCCGGCGAACTTCGTACCCTACCCTACCCTACCCTGCCCTATCCTACCCTACCCTACCCTATCCTACCATATCCTTATAACAAACACAACAAAAAAAGAATTTGCGAAATTGGTCCAGCCGTTCACGCGTGATGACGTAACCAAAGGAAATAGGGATTAATTTTTATTATACCTACTTAAATAGATACACTTGTTAGGTGGAATGACCAATATTTGGAGGAGGATAATTTCCTACCAGACTTCAATAGGCTCAGTAGAGATCAAGCTAATCACTGGGCTCCAGCAGCTGCAACGAATAGTCTTCAAAGCAATCTTATCACATCATGTAGTAAATAATATTAAGAAATTCTTTCAAGTTTAACAAAATTGGTAACCATGGAGACATTTAGGTACCTTTTTGGACTATACTCTACTACTATATTTTAGGACTATGGTTAGATCCCAGAATGGAATAAATGTTTGTTCACGCCAAGTCAGGTGTAGTTTTGTGTCATGTATCTATAACACTCGAGAAATCTAAATATCTCTATAACCAATCATTGCAGCGTTTATAAGCTCGACCGCCGTATGTGCGGCATTCCGGGCGGCTTTCCACTTTAAAAGACAACAATATAATGTATGTTACAGTATTTTATTTTATATATCTTTCACAGTATAAACGGTGTATGTGTGCGCACCCGCCGCCTCTGCCCCTCGTCCCGCAAACGCCACAAGGGTCGCACTTAAAGCGGTCGGAATGACCGTGCCTACAGCGTACCTCGTACGATGATATGACTTTGGATATCAAAAACTTTCAAAGTCTTACAGAAACAAGCCAAAAATTTATATTGTTGCTAGCGAAACGTTCCTTAAATGTAAAAAGCTTTTCATGCAGTAAATTTGCGAGTAACCTTTCCTGCAAGCAAGAACAAGAACGAATAGCCCATTCATTTCCAGCCTAAAATGGCACAGTATCATCAATCTACGGATAAAATTCTCGTGAATACAGGTTTTTACAGTGAAGAGTTCGAGAGCGCGTCGAAGCCATTATTTTTGATAGGGCCATAATTGGTGCACTTCCCAAGATGGCGTCTTCATACTCGCTTATTCAACACCTAGTTTGTTGCAGTAACGTTATTTACTTTCGAGTGTCGACGGCGGCTGTTTTAATTGCATAATACGCAACAAATTATTATAGTTTTGAACATTTTGCGGAATTAACTTATTAGAGAATATTTGTTAATAACGTTATAAACATTCATAATTATATGCTAAGATATTTAAGACTAGACAAATTGTAAATACATCCAATCTCATACATTAACGGTATCAACTGAATAATTATAAATCAGACAGATTCGTATCACGGATGACGCTTCATTAGATATTTAGCGCAGTTTGTGGTTAGGTAGGCACATTTAGCGCAAATAACACTAATATAAACTAGAATCGAACGTGGTGCGCTATCGATTAGGAGCTGGCGTTCACAACAATTAATGACCTGCATGTCCCGGGCCCGACAAAGCTATGGCAAAACAAATAGACGCCCAGCGCGCCTCCCCGACACACAGGCTGCTCCAAAATACTAAGCCGAGAAATTACGAACGAATCCGATATTTGAGCTTAGTTTCTAATTAATAGACGCACAAATAGTTCTTATTTCGGGCAACACTTTAAAAATAAATAAAGCATTATTTAATTATTTTTTTAAAATTACGGTGAGAAACAAATTTTCGTTAAAAGAGTTCCTGCCGATACTTACGCTTCGCAAAAACGTTGCGTTATATTTTTGAGGAAAAAGTTTTGTTTGCGAGTTGGCTTAACCAAATACCAACATGTTGTAACACAAAAACATAAAAAAGCTTAAAATTGAAACGGCAAAGGAAATATTTTCACCTCGCAAAAATACATGGTCATTCATGAATTCATTTGAAAAACGAAGAGATTTGATGACAACTTTATTGTTTAGAAGTTTGCGATCCCGCTGTATACAAGTGGCATGGGGTGCGACGCGTCTGTGTGCGTGTTGTCTCTGTGTGCGCGGGTTTAGGCAGCGGGGCTATGCTTAGACAATTTTAGTATTACGTGTGGAAATAATGCACCACGGTCATAGTGTATGCATAGCCCTCCTGTCATACTCTCCGTTGTTTATGCTCGCTCCCTTACAGAACCTCTTTTTTGTACGCCTTTATAGCCGGTATCTCTCGTGATGTCACTAAATATACCATGGTTAGAGGACATAAGTACTTACTTTATATTCAAATTGGCATTACCTTAATTTTCACCTCGTTGGAGCAGCTGATGGGTTTAAAATGTTGTTATAATCTAATTTGCGGCCATCAATGGCCCATTGGTGATCATTGGAGTGATAGATTAACAATCTTTGACGCTGGATATTGATTAGGTTAGCTTTTGTAGGTATTACAGGGTACAGGATACATACTTTTACAAATAAAACGCCAAAACAAATATTTAATTCTGATTTAACAAAAAAAAAATTAACTTAGTAAATTAAAGTTTTTAATGAAAAAGAACTACTTTTAAAACAATATCCGCTTAAGTAAATAAGCTTAGCTATCTTTTTTCTATCTTTCAATTGGATTACCTTCTTTCGTTCTAGGAATCCATTAAAGTAGATTTTTTAAAGATACAGGATATTTTTTTATATAGTGCGGATAATTTGTAGAGTGATTCAGTCTCTGTTCCTAAATGCAACCGCAGTATTGGATTACACTTTAAAACAAAACGAAAATTTGACTTAGTATGGGGTACACGCATAATTGAGTAGCGCAAGCCATGCAAAATCATTTTTTATTTTCTTTTGGAGTGAATTTTAGTACTGCGGTTGCATTTGGCTACGGGCACTGAATCAGTCTGCAAATTTTGCGCACTACATAAAAAAATATCCTGTATAGTTTTTTTTTTTCAGACTGCTATGAAATCTCCATCGATCAAAATTGTATCTCAACTTAAAAAAAAGGTTGCATTTGTAATCAAATAGAGCCATATCCTAGTGCCCATCACTGGGACGCCCACCTGAAAGAAGCACAATGCACGGCTTAGGCTGTTCGCAGACGCATCAGTTCGAACATTCGGCTGTGCGTTTACGAAGATTGTGATAGACGCGTCATTTCCGGCGCCCGTGTACAGCCCGCCTAACAACGTCAGTTACTGTGTAAGGATATCAAGAGGCTATTGTCCAAATATAAAAGCCTCCTGTCGCCTTTTGTTCTGCGGTATGGGCGGCGGAAGATTGCGTGTTTTCTGTTTCTTTTTTTGTCGCATTTTTGTTTTTCGAACGGTTTGCTTAGGTGTGACGGTTACAATTTTCTCTTTTTTTACTATTGATTAACTGGTTCAGAGATACTGTAATATGTAACAATTTGTATTTTTGATTTTTTACATTAAGTAACATACTATTATGATGATCTATATATTAATACGTGAAGAGAAAACTTTGTACCCCTTTATAAGCGTATAGCGCGCACGGAGGAGGGTGAGATTTGGCATAGTTAAAGTTTATATGGAGAAGTAGTGCAGAAAGCTAAAATTGCAGTCGAATTTCGACCACTGTGCAACTAGTTCTAATAGATGCTCTAGCTATACAGGGTAATTGAAAAACTACTAGAAACCTCTTAGCACTAACTTTGTATAATGACCCTGAACAAAGTTTGTTCTACGACTTTTCATAATTCGAAACTTTCTTTTTCATACAAAAATATAAAAAAGAGACAGCCGAAAAATAGAATGAAATGAATGAGTTGATTCTTTGGTCATTTTGTACTTTAGTCTTACTGTGGTTTTTTACGTAAATTTTACACACAAAAACACTTTTTTTTGGCTAATCTGTTTAATTTTGGTCAATCTCGCAGAACAAACGTTGTTCAGGATTGTGATACGAAGTTAGTACTAAAAGGTTTCAAGTATTTTTTCAATTATCCTGTATAATTCTTTCTATGTAATTCAGTTACCGACAAAGGTAGATAGTACCTACACCAGGGGGGCTAAAAAGGCCGCTTTAGATGAATCACAATATGATTCATATCACAAATGTCAAAATATCTACTTAATTGACGACACTTAATGTCATCCGCATAAGGTTCATATTCAATAATCATCTGTTTGACAGTTACTATGTGATCAGTAGATGAATAGCTAAAAGTGTCCTTTTTAGGCCCCCAGTTCAGGGCCATTTTCCTGTGACGCAGATTAGCGCCCGCGTCCTTGTCTGGCCTGTATAATCCATGGAACTAAGGTCCGCATGCGTGAGTTAGCGCGCTGCGGGCCACACATAGGACAGGAAAAGCGTATATGAAACTATAGGATGCGGGTGGCACGCATGCGGGCGTAACTCCGCATAACAGAAAAAATGCCCTAAGGCCTGAACAACCTACAGGACAACTTTTTATATAGTGCGCATAATTTGTAGAGTGATTCAGTCTCTGTTCCTAAATACAACCGCAGTATTGGGATACCTAAACTTTAAAACTAAACGAAAATTCGACTTACTATGGGGCACACACACAATTCACTAGCGCAAGCCATACAAAATTATTATTTTTGTTTTGAAGTGAATTTTAGTACTGCGGTTGCATTTGGGAACGGACACTGAATCAAATTTTGCGCACTACATAAAAACATATCCTGAATAAAAATAACTAAACGCGGAAAAGACTATTGCCTTTCAGCTTATTGCCTAACACTAACAATAATAATTATTCAAGTTATCAATAATCTAATTGTACTAAATAATAATTATAAACACGATCACTGTCTGTAATAAGAATTTATACATTGCTAAATACTTGAATAACAGTGAATCGGTCACGCTATCACTATCTAGGCCTGATCATAATCATTATAATTATTGAAACTTAGGTAATAAATATCCGCGATCCACAGAAAACTATTGTTTTATATTCTTGATGATATATAACTATTTTTTTTAATCGTTTCCTCGCTATAGTGTTTCTCCTGTATCGTGGGTACAATTTATAAACGTACATGTTTCTCCTGTATCGTGCGTAGGTACAATTTACAAACATACATGTCACATGTACACACACCCAGACCCGGAACAACTATCTGTCGGCCATAC
Source organism: Allophyes oxyacanthae (assembly GCA_932294325.1). Taxonomy (NCBI): domain Eukaryota; kingdom Metazoa; phylum Arthropoda; class Insecta; order Lepidoptera; family Noctuidae; genus Allophyes; species Allophyes oxyacanthae. Next base: position 2,407,340 of record OW028609.1, read on the forward strand.
AAATATTTATTCCATACGGTGATCGAACCTTCAACACGTGGCGAGGAATGCGAATTACTTAACCACTGCGCTAATCGTACCGTCAATAAATTGAATGAAGCTATAGTACGCGCAAATCTTCATGAGTCCTCGAGCTCTCTCCCTTTCTCTCTCTAGCACCTATAATAGTACGCTTATTATAGGTGCTAGAGGGAGAGAGAGAGAGAGAGAGTTCAGAGCTCAGTTCAGGGCTCATAAAGATTTGCGAGTACGATACTTATGTTGTCTTCATCAACAATTTTTCAGTAAAGTCAAAGTTTTTTATTTCAACTCGGCTTTTGGTACTTTCAAAACTTCGTAATTCTAGATGCATGGTTCCAAGTGGGTTTGACCTATGGAAAAAAAGTATTGAACTGTTGTCAAACAATCGGACTAAAAGCAGCTATTACACATGAGTTTTTCCATTCTTTAGTTCTTAAGTTTTTTTTAAAACCAAGTCAACACAAAGGAATTGGAAAATTAAAAGCCAAAAATACCATTTAAACTTGTAAAAGCACCGTCGGCCACGCAAATAACTTCACCGCTCCACAATCTGTCAATGTGTGATATCTATTGAGTGGAATACCTCTATCCGTGATAACCAGCCCAAATTCGAATTTCAACCAATGGATTCTTAACAAGGCCGGGCTGTACGGGATAACTGAAAATCTCGAAAATCTCACCGCAGATCGCACGAGAATCGGAAAATGTAAGGTATTTAGCAAAATGATGGCTCGACGCCGAGGAAGCTGGCCTGTAGGTACATCCTCGTCGGTGTAGTGACATTCCTCACCGCTATTTCGAATGTGTTTTTGGAGCTCATTGGGGGTCATCCATAAAGTACGTCACACTAGTTTCGTGTTTTTTTGACCCCTCCCCCGTCCTTGTCACAGTTGATCACATTTGTGAGACCCCTAGTGTGACGTCACATATTTTGCAATTTTACATCTAGAAATGATTAAATTAAAACTGCAGTTCCGAAATTAGTTTTATTTCCATTTAAATTATGTAAAATATAATAAATCAATTGCCATACACATAGTATTGGAAATATTTTCAAGTTTTTCGTTAATAGTTCAAATTTGGCATTTTAACACTTAGATGTATTCGATTTTTAAATGTGACGTCACGAACGTTCGTCGGCCATTAACGTGTGACGTACTTTACGGATGGTCCCTTGTAGGTACTTGTTTCTCAAATCGTGGCTTGGAAGGATTCGGTCTCAGCGATACCAACTGTTTACGATCGATTTCGAACGCAATACGTATAATATACACCTCTTTACGGCGTTGAAATACAACAAATAATTTTAAATAAAACATTTTACATTGACTGCATTGTAGCTACATCACTAGTCCGTCTACATTACCGCTCGTAATTGTTCGTGTACATTTATAAATAACCAATCGTTTCATACTCCTTTCGTTATTAGTGATTGTAATACATTTTTTCTTCTTTTTCAGGTAAGTTCGGCACAATAAAATCCAACCTGTTTAGAATTCCGAACGATTTCGTAGCAGTAAAACAATGAGAGTGAGTATTTTTATGTTTCGCGTGTGTGTACAGTTTGCAGGCGTGTGCGCGACACACACTTAAAAGCAATACAATGAGCGTATTAAGCGTTGATTGTTACGTTTACTTAGAAATACATTATATTGTTTAAAGTAGGTGCTTGGAGTTAGATCATCTGTCTCGTTGAGTAAATCAATATTTTACAATGCAATTTGAAAGTGCACGATTCGCACGTAATTTAACGTGCAGTATTTAACCCGTCTCGCGCGGCGGTGTAAAATATTACGTCAATTTTTCCTGTTTATCGTCTATTACCGTTGGCGCTCAAATAACTTCTGTTGTCATCTTAGTAACGAATAAGGACGTAGCAATTTTCCAGACTTGACATTTTTATACTTATTGTATTGTAGTAGGTAAAAGAAAGAAAGAAAGAAAAGAAAAGAAAGAAAAATGTATTTATTTGACACGGCACAAAAACGATTTCAAAGATATACATACCTAACAGAAAAATAAATCTAAAATAAAATGAATTGGACGATATAGGTATTGCTTACATAATTATTTCATCTGAACTGATCAACTGTTGATGTATATTTGTTGTTTTTTTATTTATTTAATTAGGTTGAAGTAAGACAAGTAAATAATATTATACCTATATAAACGATTGTTTAATTAAGAGTACGCAACCCGTGAAGACGAACTCGTCGGTGGACGCGAACAACTTGCTATTCCAGTAATGGGTAGTAGGTACCTATCTCACCCAGGGACCGAGTAATAAGTAGTTATAACTTATTATATACATGTTGTATTGCAAAAAGGACGCGCGAATTTTTTAAATAGCCATTTGGGAAAAGGTATCTTACAAAAAAACTACTAAATGTATCTATGCAAAATAAAGTTATTTGAAGTTTCAAATAAATAAACTATTCGTATTGTTATATTATTTTGGAGTTTTCATACTCGTAATGTTATTTATTTACGCCCAAAGTTGCGTTAAAATAAGTGTCGAAATGTAGAATCTTTTGAGGATCGTACCTTCGAAATCAATATTTTTTTTACTGTTCTATTTAGCAATAGTCCTAGATAATGACGAGACAAATCGATATTATGCTAAGTTTTGGGCGTTTAATATCAAATAAAGAAGTTATTACCTTTCTAAGTTTGTATGGAAAAATAATCCCGATGCGCAGCCTTAAACAAACAAAAGGTACGTAAAGTTTTTATTGATTTTAGTTTTAAAACTAAAAAGAAATTTAATATGTCTAATAAAAAAAATTACGATATCACCCTAAAGTTTGTACGTAATACTATACAAAATTAATCATACTACATAAAAATCAACAACGAAATCCAAAGTAACTGAAAATTAACTTAACATTAGAATATCGTAACACATACCTAATAATAAACACGCTCATTTTGACAAATAATAGCACATAAAACAATAATTCGCATCAGCTTTGTGTCGCTTTCCCGTCGTAACAGAACTGAGAGGTCTAGCGGCCATTTTGATTTTCGTCGTCGCACAAACAAACGCTTAAACTTAAAAGCAGTAAAAAGCGCGGGCTGAGGGGGTACCTATTAACACATTACTCACACAACGACAATGACAAACGGGGTAAAACAAAACACGGTAGCGTACCGCGTCGAAAAAACTTCAAAAAGAGAACGTCGATTTCGGATCGAGCGAAGTTCGGTGCGAAAGTTGGCTCCGTGTTATGGCGAATGGCTCGCTGTTTTTAGAACACACTTGTTTAAATATTTGGATGTTAAGTTCCATGATGCACATCATCATTGTTGAACGAAATTTTTGGATTTTTCAGCATTACTTCAGACCAGACGTTCGGGAATTTAAAAACGGTAAGAGTAATAAGAGTTGTTTCATCGTTACCGACTACGCAGTAACAATGCTAAACAAAACGCAGTGTGCATAATATAAGTACCTATTTAATGCTTTTAATCAGATTGGAAAAACATTTCACGTTAGTGCGTAGTTACCGGCCGTTTTTGCACGAAAAAGTTCCCTTGTTATATTGCATTAAATAAATTATCATAAAATTTAAATAACGAATCGAATCACTTTCGCATTAATTCCTCGCTACTATCCGAAAAATAATTAACCGCGTCTGTACATTAGTAGTAACAATAATGGACATTCGCGCATAAAAGTGTCTCGCGGCAGAGTGGCTGCGGGGCAAGTATAGATAGGGCAGGCGTCACCTTTGTTGCGACCGTCGAGAGCTACCAAGTGCAGCGAAACACAATTCGCGCGCTCATTTTAAAATAAGAAGCGTTCTTTTTCGGTAGGTATAATGTTCCGTTTAATTTTTTTTATAATAGAATTCCATTCCGTTCCCTGTAAGTGATGCGAAAATGGGGCATCGCTTTCTAGAACATAATTAAGTAGTTAGCATATTCTACGTTTTAAAATAATTCTTCGCTTTGTATTTGCTAACTTTTTACTCGAACCATTCCCGATTCAAACTTTCATAATTATAAACGATCAACTTACAAATGCATAATACAGATTAACGTGTGCTTATGCAGCCTGTCCATAGCTGATGCGTTTACTTTAAAAAAAGTTAAAATGCCTGCATACTTCATTATCTGGTAAAGTTGGTAACAAAATAATACTGAAAGGGATATTAATACGGTTATAAAGTTTTCGATACAAATGCGTTGCTTATTAACGTGCGCATATGTGTGGGAGCCTTTTTTAATTTGTTCGCAGTTCAAAACGGCTAACTTTGACGTGGAAACTTTTTAATAGTCGACACGTAGAACTAAACGTTGCCTCTGAGCACACCAAGCCTACGTTTTTATTGCGTCAAATTTTTTATAAATTTCCACGCAAATAAACTTTGTTATGATATCAAACGTTTTTTTAGTTTTTTAATCAAACGTTTATGAAATAAGTTTCACAAAAAATCCCAAGTGCTCTGTAACAAAAGTTTCAAGTAAGTATATAATTTTTGAGAAATTCATTTGCCTCGTCTGTCTCACTAAAAGCCAACTATGCCTGTAATAGGTAGTAGGTATGTACCCATAGGTAGGTACTCCAAAATCTTCACAGCTATGCCCAAAAATCTATTTCGCATACGATTACAAAAAGACAACCTTGACGGGTGAAGGTGCGGTGGGGTAGGGGGAGTTGGGCGCCGTAACGCGTAACACAAATTATAAATAATAGGTGAACGTTATTTTTTCGGATACATATTTCATTTTATATTGTACGGGAACGCGTAGCGGGCGTCGCAGGGGTGGGGGTTAAAATAAAGAGAAGCGCAATTGAATTTTTAATATTTCATGAAGAGGGACGCAAGCGGGGCCCGAAGCAGTTTTAATGGGGTTACGGCGAGCGTCGCGTCGCGCCGCGCCGGTGGGGCATCGCTCGCGCCCCTCACAGCGCACCTACGCGTTCAACGGGTTAGACACAACATTGATCATTTAGATCCTATCAAATTGGCGTTATATGTTATTTATACTTATAATAAATTACCTGCTATAAAATATACTAATTAATTAATCAGAATCTCTCAGTTCTGACATATGTAGGTAAAATTATAAGTACTGACATCAAATTGGATAATTATTCTTGAAGCACTATTTCTGCTTTTCTCAGTGTTAAAGTTCATAGTTCACACATATATTTCTATTCTCCCTATGAATGTTAAATGTTGTACTCAAAATTGCGAATGTCAGAACACCTCATTGAAATCACGCCTCCCGCTAATTGCCGCAGACCTCAACACTGCGTTGGTATGAGCAATGCCTCGATGCCTGTTTTGCTTCGGAAGTAACTCAATTGTGACCCCCCCCCCCCACAGGGCGAGCTGTCGCGATAGAGACCCCCTGACCAGAACAAACATGGCTAACCAGCCGATCAGCCCTTGCAATAATTACTTCACTTTAAACCACAGCAGAAAGGCCATCAGATATTCTAATTGCGCACTCTGTGAACGCATATTTTACGACCGGACTTGCCCATCTCTAATGCGTCAATCCGATTAGTTGGTATTATTCAACGTCAAACTGAAACTTTACTTCCAATTGTCAATTACTAAGTCTGCTATCACACTAGGACTAATATTGATTTCCGGATGTATTTGGACTAACTGCCGTTTTCAACCCTAAAATACCTGAGAATAAGGCTGGGAGTCTGGGACCCATTTTTGTAAATAGGAAATATATATGATTCTTTGTAGTGCTAAATACTCGTAGAACTAAATTTGAATTAATAATACCCAAGTTGTATTAAATAGATAGTTTTAGAAATTAAATATTTCTTTTTTTTGACATTAAGACCCTGAAATTATTCTTGTATCGTGGATGCACAAACACAAATCTTCACACTAGCGCTATTAAAGCTGGCCAAGAAATTATTCATTCATTGACCTATTGATACATTCGAACAAATTCCTCCTCCGAACATCTGAACTTAGAACCCCCTCTAGTTCACGATCGGGATCGAATCCTCACAACACAGTTAAAATGAAGCTACAAGTTTCCTTTAAAAATTACAAAGTTGAGCAGTTGGTTACAAAACTAAACAACGCGTAAGTATTACAATGTCTTGGAGGAGTCAATTTATCATATCCGTGGCATCGCGTGGCAGTATCACATAGCCCATTCACCACATATAGTTTTGTTACTCGATCATAATATCCTGCTCGGTATTATATTGTTTACTTTTCACACGTAACACCATATAATGAACGTATGCGCATCTATTCCGCATAAATGTGAACATTGTTGTAGTAATAAAACATTTACGCGCGTGAACAAAATACGCGGAATGCGTCTGCATTCGACGGGTTATTGGGAATTGGCTTACAATAAATATTTAGTCAAGTCAAAATGGTAAGAAACTAAACAACCAACCATAGGACCTAGTTACACGTATGTGGAAATCACAATTTTGACGCGCTTTACCGAAATATAGTCTAAAATTTTGCTAAAACATCAATAAAAAAATGCGAAACAGATTGACGGTTGAAAGGCTATTTGATCTAAGCGACATTTTTTACTGTATAAGCGACATTTTTTATTTTAAAAAAAAAAATTTGAACAAAATATATATTTATATATGTCGCTTAGATCAAATAGCGTTTCAACTGTCGAGATAATCCTTAAAACGTGTGTACCGTCATACACATCAATGTTCGATAGTGAAGTTGCAAGGTAAAGAGGTCAGGGGGTCCGTCTGAAGCCGGTTCTGTGACCCACATCTGCACAATACGCTTCCGCCTAGCGCCACGCAATTAAGCTCACCAGACATAAAAAATTACCGAAACAAAAGCGAACGGGGGGTTATAACCCCCCTTCGGCACGCCGCAGTTACAATTTATCATAGCAAATAAAAATACGCGGAATTAAAAGAAAAAGGAGCAAGAAATTGGAGCGAGAGGGAACGTAGCTGCCGCCCGCCGAATGTTCTAAATAATACTATATATTTTTATTACCGCCCCTAGGGAGTAAGGGAGACGGTACGTCGGTAACCAATTAAAAAAAGTATTGCTCGCCGATTAATGTTTGATGTTCTTGTATCGGTGAAGGATGCCCTTCGGTTTCTAACGACAACCGATGATCACTAGTTTGTATAACATTAATAAATTACAATAATTTTATATTCAAAAATATAGAACGTGATACTTCGTTATTGCAGACATCGAGTATAAAAAAAGAAATAAAATTAATGTTTGTTCAACAAGCAGTAAATGTCCCATTCGACTGATTTTCAAAAAACTATGTAGTGTCACGATACGTTGCGGTAATACATTTCGTAATCAAAATGCTTTGAACGACTGCGGCGCGCTTGGCTTAGTAACTCTGCGTTTGGACGCCGGGCGCAAACGATTTTAACCCTAAGGATGGTCGACCGGAAATATTCCCGATTGAACCTACCTAGATAGTTCCATCAGAAATTCTATAGAGATCCTTATTTATTTAAAGTCTATCTGAGTCATAAGGCGGGTATCCGACAAGTTTACATTACGAATTTTATCGAATTATCGTTAATGACGTCAGCCCCCCATCAAACTTTATTGCCGCCCAAATTACTCTAATAAATTATTTAGCCCTAATCAAACTATAGGTTAATTATACTTGTAATTAATAAATTATACGATAGGCAGCGCGGACGTATTGTCTGTTAGTGGCTTAATTAAAAAATAGATTTATTATTTATTTTCCATTATACGTTCGGTATTCATGAGGTTGGAGACACGTGATTATTTCTGTTCGACTGTTTCATCCACGCATTATACTTTTATAATATTTTTGTACACATTAAACAAAATAACTAAAAGAAGAAACTACATTGATCAGCTGAAAAAAAAAGCGAATATACAAACATATAAAGATTTAAAAGATTTGGCATTAGATAGGACCGAATGGAAATTGCTACACCGACAAGTGCTTAGCACTTAAATTTTGGATGGATGGAAACAAAATACAAGTTGATCATACATTTTCAGAAAAAGTACAATAATTTACAAGTAAAATATAGTTTGTTTTAAAAAAATATACAGACATAAAAAAAAAAAAAATGTTTTTATTGTATCTCATAAATTGTCATGCATCATAGAAATTGAGACAACCCCAGTAAGTTATAAAAATACTTGTGTTGGGGTTAAACATTACACATTGAATCATTAAAATTACCACAGGGTACATACGAGTACTAAAAACCCAATAATTAGTATATAATAGTTAGTTATATTATTTAATTATTCAATAAATAAACAAATCATCTACATCTACACACTAATATTATAAAGAGAAAAAATTTGTATTTTTGTTTGTTTGTCAAGTAATGAATGAGTCCAAAAACTAATAAACCGATTTAAAAAAAAAACACGAATGGAATGCTATATTAATATTGAAAAATATAGGCTATATTTTATTTTGAAATAAATAGGACTCCCTACGAAAAAAGGTGTAAAAAAATGACCTATAAAATTCCATACATCGCGTGCGCTGCGAAAGCTATTGATAATAGAACAAAATTATTATTATTATTGTTTATTACAAATAAATAATGTCCATCCGCTCAAAGCCGAGACGGACCACTAGTTAATTATAAATGCAGTTCCTTCAAATATTACCCTAATTGTTTAAATTCTGTGCTGAAATAATATTGCTAATAGTCTACTATTTTGTACGTTCGAATCGAAATTTATATCTATATTAATATATGGAGGTAAAATTTGATCGTTTGTTTGTTGCTACACTATCCCTTAGTGATATAGGCAATTTTCTTTTAATGTAAATAAAACGCGCAGGTGAAACCACGGGCAATATCTAGTCACAGATAATTAATTTGATTCTATGGGGAAGTATTTACATCAATCTAATGATCTATAATTCCGAACAATATTTCTCTAAATGGAATTAAATTAGGCTGATTGGTCCTCTATAGCTATTAGCTTATTAAAGAGATTGGTCCACATAGTTCAGCTCACAATAATAATAATCATATCCACAATAATTCAGAAATAAGGGCCATAGCACACTAGCTATTTTCTGCAGCAGAACCGCGCGTTTTGGCGTTCGTTTTTCACTTTTTGTAAGAATAAGGCAGCCAATGAACGCGAAAACGCGCGATTTTGCTGCAACAAGTAGCTAGTGTGGCCCTAAGATAATAGGGAACTTGCATCTACATAATAATAATGAGAATTTATGTTATAAAAACAATAATATAAGTTGTCAAAAGTTCTTTAATGATGGATTAAGTAAAAAACCTTTTTACAAATTATCTTTGTTATAAATTACGTAAAACGACGGAACGTTAACATCGATTTTATGACGACTCTTCGTGTTTCCTTGGTAACCATAATATTCACACGCTATGGCCGAGCGATGCAATGACGTCATGACACGACATCATGACTGTTTTGGCGCGAACATTTGAAAGTCATATTTCTATATGTGATATTTGTAATGATTCGTGCATATTTTTTTGTTTTGCTATTTTACGAGGATTAAAATGAAAGCACGTACTCGGTACTCGAATAATTATCAAAATGTTTCAGATAAGTTTGATTTCATTAAAAAAATTAAAATAAAATTCCCACAATAGGTATTTTTCTTTACCCCACACTAGGATTTCTCCTGTATCGTGGGTACAGTCTACAAACATACATGTCACAGTCACACACACCCAGACCCGGAACAACTATCTATAGGCCATAGAAATATTTGTTCCGTGCGGGGATCGAACCCGCGGCACGTAGCGCAGAAAGCCAATCGCTTAGCAAGGCGCCAACCGTACCGTCAATTTATTTTATTTTTGTACTGACGATGTATGTCATTTATCGAATAAATATTTTCTATTCTATTCTAATTATTATATTGCTTCTAAATAACCTCCAGTCTGCAACTTCCAGGTATTTTTGATTAATTTTGGTCCTGATCGATACTGTCAACACCGGTCCACTCATCACAGCTTACCCTTTGGAACCTAACACAAAACAAAATCAATACCCATCCGCGAATGCGTTCGAACGAGACTAATAAAAATCATCCTGCAAAATAGTATCTTTTGCAGGATGATTTTTATCCGGGAAGGATTAACTATCCGGATACAATAGAACAGTGAATCCCTAATAATTCATTAGTACTTGGTCCGTAACTTAGTTGGAATCCTCAGGTAGGGCGCAACGTTAAGAGGGTACTGACAAACAAGCCATATCATCAGCACAAGTGACTCCCCGATACAAATTCAATATTTTTTTTCAACTTCAGACCCTCTTCTCAATAGAACCTTCTAATTAAGACCCACTGCTTGATCCACAGTTTTGAATTGGTAATCATTTCGTATCAAAGAATTCTATTCATCTTTCTCGGGTTACCTTTCACTGTATCGATCGTCGTTCCTGTAATCCCAATTAGTTTTGTTACACCAACGTACTTGGATAGTAGTTTCATTAAATTACAATAATACGGAGTCCAAATGAGGTGCAATTAATTTTTTCCGCCGTCGAGTACTTGCTACAGTAGAGGGTGTATCGTTGCATGCAATCGCAAAAAAACTAATAAACCATTTTGTATTTAAGTTATATTATTGAGCTAATAAATAGCTAATTAACGATATATAAACTATTTTGAGAAATGAGTGAGAAATGATTGTAAATAATAGTGATATAGTCGTGTGCTGTGATGGCTGCCTGCGTGATGAATAGTTGCGTGCAAATCAGTTTTTAACTTTATTGTATACAATGTGTATTAGAAATGCTTAGTCATATTTATGGGTTTGAATCAGACCATCAAACTGAACAACTTTCTCTATGGCACCAACATCGTAATCGTGAAAAAGTAATCAGCTGTTTAATATGTTTTGGTCGAGTAGGTATTGAAGTTTTGAATGGGGCGGTTGATTATTTTTTCGCGATTACGATGTTGGTGCGATAGAAAAAGTTGTTCAGTTTGATGGTCTGATGTATACCCTTAAATATGAGCACGCATTTCTGATACATGTTGTAAGTGTGTGTTCAATTTCAATCGTCTGTTCTTTTGTAAAATATGGAAAGATTTATAAAATGTTTCTTTTCTTATATTTCATGCTCATCTTTGATCGTAGCTGGTAAGTTACAAACAAATTGGTTGGTGTTATGTTGTCCTTAAATGTTCCCCAGACCAATGTATAATTAGCATGAGTGTTTGTCATTTCAATGTATTTATGGGCTGTTTTGGTAAATAAAACGAACATGGCCAAGTCACACCTATTAATACGATACATTGTTATTTTCTTTTCCGAGTCCACCATATTGTTGTTTTGTTTTAGAATAATTTTCCCGCATCATTTTTGCACAGCTTTGAGGAAATGGGTGACAAGAGAGGTGATGGTAGTCTGAATGCTACCTAGATTTAGTATGTTAGCATCTTTCGTATTTCATAGAGGATTAAAATTTGGAATTCTCGAACATCAATACCAACTGCCAACTAAAAATCAGCGCTGGGCTCTCCGCGCCCAGCAAATGCTGAGCTGGCTACCCTTTCGGTATGGCATACTTGACGACATAATGCAATATTTTATGATGACTATTTTCTTTTATTTTTTATTTTTATTTTGTTCTCTTAAGTGTCTGTTTTTTTTTTGCTTCTATTTATTGTTTAAAGGTTTATGTTAACTTTTATTTTATTTTTCTCTCGTGTGTTGTCACTGTCCGTGCTGAATAAATGTATTTTCTGTCTTTCAATACTGCATGGATTTCTGATCCGCATGGCTAGTGTAAGCTCGCCACAATTTTACTACACTCCGATATTATTTTGAAGTGGTAGGGAGAATTCTCTCATAACTACACTGTCTGGCACACAAGTAATACCCACTAAAGGGAACAATGAGTTATCTCACCAACTACTCATATTACATCACGGTGTCTACGTAACAATAAATAGTGTCACAGAGTGGGGAGGCGATGAGGGATTCGTTGTTATACTGTTTTTTGCTACTCTTTACATATTCATATTTTTGTTAAACTTTTTATTGAACCCCAAGTTTTGTTTTATGAATGCCTGTCCTGTCTCCGATCGTGTAAGTATGTTAATGTCAAATATGTGTATTATACTTTTATGTCTTTATTTTATTCAGGTAAGTTTTTGTGTTTGTTTAGGTGTGTATTCTATGTTTTTGTTTATAAATGTTAAATGTATATCGACTTAAGTTGTGTTGTAATGGAATATCGGAAGTTTCGAACTGATGATAAGACTATATTTACGAGTAGGTATATCAAAATAAGAAGTGATCATAGTTTTTAGTGAAAACGAAAATTTATGAGGCGTCCCTATTTTTTTAATAGTATTACAGAAAAATCTTAACGAAAGCGAACAGAAAAGCCAATGCACCTTTGATCTTTATACACTGCGAGCCTCTCAGAGGCTACTCCCATTACTGCATGCAGATTTTATACTTTGTGTCATTTTTGTGCGAACGGCGCGCTGCGCGGCCCTCCAGCCTCCCCCCTCCCCCCACTGGGGTGCGCTACTTAGCTGATGACTTATTAAGAGTGCATTCTTCAGAGGTGTCTGCCTGTCGCCGGGTTTAATGACGTGGGCTGCAACGTGCTCTCCGATTTCGTACTTCGAGTATGCCCCACTTTTGTGACAATGCTTTGCGGTTTTGCGGCGTGTTGTTTGGGTACGTGATTGACGCGTTAATGTATAGGATGTACACTTGTGTTGATTCTTTAAAACCGAAGTTCACCGACTACAAGACGATTAGAGCAAAATCAGCCGATTTTGTTTGGGTAATCGGCCGATTTCATTTTAAACATCTGTTATAATAATATTGTCTGTGAACATGGCCCTAATTGTAATTGATAATGTTGGGGATTAAATGTTTCTATACGTCGGAGTATAAGACACTGGAACAAATATTACATAGAATTAGAAAAACTAACAAAAAATTACTCAGAATCTTCAACCGGAATGTGTAGAAAGTAGAATTATGAAATAAAAGATACTAATCACTACATAGTATAAAACAAAGTCGCTTCCAGCTGTCTGTCTGTCCCTATGTATACTTAGATCTTTAAAAATACGCAACGGATTTTGATGCGGTTTTTTTTAATAGATAGAGTAATTGATGAGGAAGGTTTGTATGTATAATACTTTCATATTTAATGTAAGGATAGTAGAGAAACTGCATCCGTGCGAAGCCAGGGACGGGTCGCTAGTGGTTTATAAAAATCTTATTTTTTTGTAATGACAATCCAATGTTTCCTATAAAATAACATGACTTGCATTGGAAACTCCGAATATATGGAGTATAATACCTATATAAACTACATTAAAATGTTCAACAACTTTTCGCCATCACGTAGCAGCCCTATTTTGGGCCGCGATTGATGCTTAGAAAACTTACCGGCCTAAATTACGAGTCAGGGTTGTCTGTGTCGATGATAAAAGCTATCTGACAGAGGATCGCGGAAAATTAAAAGGGCCCTGTTGTATTTGTTCGTCATTTCCGAGGCGTGCACGCGATCCCGGCCCCGCTTCGCTGGCCTTATAATTGTTGATAAGAAAAAGTTGTGTAGATGCCGAAAAGATATTTCGGAGAAAATTTTGAGGTTATTATTTTATAAAGAATTAAAAATTATTGTATTATGAGAATGCGTAGAAACAAACAAACAAATCCAGCCCATTACTGTCCCACTGCTGGGCACGGGCCTCTTCTCAGAATGAGAAGGGTTAGGTCTTAGTACACCACGCTGGCCTGGTGTGGGTTGGCGGAGTACACTCACCATTGAGAACTTTATGAGGCCCTCTCAGATGTGCAGGTTTCCTCACGATGTTTTCGTTCACCGTTAACGCAAGTGGTAATATAATCAAATTCTGATCCGCACATGATTTCAAAAAGTCAGAGGTGCGGGCTGGGTTCGAACTCAGACCCTCCTGCACGGAAGGCAACCGTTCAACAACTAGACTATCACAGCTACAAATGTTGATGTGTACAAAACTCTTCTAAAATAATAAAAATTATAAGAACCCAAATTACATGAATGCGTATATACGTTCCAAGTCACTTATACCTACTAAAGTCTTGGATATCCAATGGATTACGCAAAAACGTAATCCATTGGATATCCAAGACTTTAGTAGGTATAAGTGACTTGGAACGTATATACGCATTCATGTAATTTGGGTTCTTATAATTTTTATTATTTTAGAAGAGTTTTGTACACATCAACATTTGTAGCTGTGATAGTCTAGTTGTTGAACGGTTGCCTTCCGTGCAGGAGGGTCTGAGTTCGAACCCAGCCATTTTTTCCTAACGGTACCCTAAACCAAGGAATTACAATCGAATCGAATCATTAACCTTTCAAGACTAGTAAGAAACAGAACGAAAAAAAACATATGATGAATGCAATATAACGACTATTTTATAGAGTCGTGTGTTTTCTTAGTCGATAAATTATAGCTAATGCTGTACATAAGCGACGTTTCTTTCATTGCCGAGAATTGTGGGTTTTTTGTTACAATAGTAATTACATGCGGTCGCGTTTATTGCTGCTGACAGCCCTAGCGTGGTTACGTAAGCTTAAGTGTTTGAGCCACCCCTGGCTTTAAGGCTACAGCGGTACTGTATTTGTCATCGCCAATTACTGACAAAGTTAAAAATTAAACCGATTTTCTGCATGTTATTCGTTGTCAATTACACACATCGATAAATAACCTAACCTAACCGTCAAAAACACCCGACTCCAACTAGAAAAAGAGCTGTAACTTTTAAACGGCTGAACAGATGTTTATGAATAATAGCTAAGATGATACCCCATTAAACTAGCTTTCAATTAAAAAAACTGCATTGAAATCGGTCAAACTGTTTTGGAGACATAAATAAATCCAGCCCATTACTGTCCCACTGCTGGGCACGGGCCTCTTCTCGGAATGAGAAGGGTTAGGCTAGGCTAAAAAAACTTACGAGAGATCAACCTTACTCGACCAAAAAACGAACGATAACCACGACCGATTTTCGCGATTTCATGGTTGGTCCCATAGAAAAAGTTGTTCATATTGTTGAGGACTTCCATCCCTTAAAGCACTGCTGGCGAATTACAAATAACCCCGCACCAGTGAAATTTTGGGTTCGGAAAAGTTGTCACAAACATCTTCTGAGAACTATCCCTCATTCACTAAATCTGTATAGTGTAGATACGAGTATAATTCATGCTGAGTTAGCCAAAGAGCGTATACTGGTGTAAAAAGAAATTAAAAGTAAAAAACGCCACGCCTCGGGATCGGGACATGTTCGAACCGTGAGTTGATGATTTTACAAATTATTTCCATCACTTTTCTTCAGGACACAGGAACTATGCGAAATTTAAAAACCGTCACTAAAATCGCTGGATAAAAACACGTTTTTAGGATATCCCGTGCCCGTGTGTTTGCTGAAACAACATTTGTGGATACACCCATACACCCACAATTTGGACGGATGAGATTCGAGTCCCTGTCGTCTATTTGACTGACAGGATCGAATTGTTGTATTGATATTTTCGAAAATTTCAAATGTTTAAATATGGAATGTCTGATAGGAACATGTCAAAGAACTGGGGTCCTAATACACATGTTTTTGACGTATTGTAACCATCGATGATGTATCTTTGAATGAAAAATACACGTGAAAATACATGCATGATTTTTAGATTTTGAAAAAAGAAAGTACATAATATATTATTTTATTCAGCACGGAAACATTGGCAACAAAAGAGAGAGAAGATTAAAGATAAAAATACACACTACAAAAGGAGACCAATAAGAAATAAAATACAAAATTCTTAAAAATATATAGGTATACTGTCAAGCATGCCATGCCCAAAGGGTAGCCAGCTCAGCATTTGCTGGGCGCGGAGAGCCCAATGCTGATTTTCAGTTGGCAAACCTGCAGTGACGCACGTAACATTTCTTGAAACCAGTGTGTACGTTGCATAAAATTAAACAAAAATGCGATAGAATTATTGTATTTTTCATTCAAAATTTGCTTACGTTATCGTTACGATACGATGAAAACATTCAGGCCTTCAGAGGGTCTAACAAGGCCAGAACAAGGCCACACCGAGCAATTCAGCGACAAATCTCCGTAGTAATTGACAAACAAATTGCAGAATATGAATCTTACGTGAATGATATTTAAGAGTCATCAATTAAGTGGATATTTTGACATTTGTAATGTGATTCATCTCAACCCGCGACAAAAAAGAGGGGTGTTTTAAGTTTGTAGTGTGTATCATAGCTCCAAAACTAATGCCCGATTTCCCTGCAGTTTTATAATCGAAAGCTAGTTTAACCGGGATTCATCTTAGCTATGTTTCATGAAAATGTATTCGGCCGTTCAAAAGTTACTGATATTTTTCAAGTTGGTGTCGGGGGTTTTTGATGGTTAGGTTATACCGCTTGGTATAGATAACGGCCATTAGCAAATTAAATCTATTAAAAATGGTGCAGTTGCTGGTAATTAAAAATGTGTTTTCCCGATAATTATCCTGGCTATTCAAAGTCAAAGTATCCCTTTGTCTGAGCCCTTAGAATAGGTGTGAAAGCTACTAAAAAATGTAAATTAGAGTGAAACCTTCAGGCTCAACTGTCTTCATTATTAAAGGGACAATTATGAATTGTAGTGAATAGTGCTAAATTGTCCCGTCATACTTCGATAGGTACCTAATTAAACGCAGTGACTAATAGTCGTCGCCCTCAGCTTGAAACGATTCAAACACGTTTATTATAACGGTGTAAAATTTTAAAGCTGTTTCTGTCGCCAACAATGGTGCACTTTGTGTGACTCCACGGCTGTCCTTTAATACGAGCATCGCGTGCAGCCAGTGTGAAAAGGGAAGTTTGTTTCAAATGTAACATGGTGTTTTTTACTCAACGTTTCCGATATGAACGCTTTAGAAGTTCCATATTATGATTTTCATATTATTCTTTTCATTTTTATTTAAGCTTGTGAAGTTGTGAGCTTAAACGTTCGCTATCGACAGTGGCTTAAGTGTTTTGTTGCGTCGAACGTTGTTACATGTACCTATATAGGTAGTATCAGGATAGGGCTTGAGGTTCTTCATAGTAAAATACTCTTTTCTTCAGCAAACCTCTTCTTTATTAATTTCAACAACTGTACCCCCTTTTTTCGTTTTTGGCTACTACAGAACACACTTTTCTTTTTTTAAATAAAATTACCAACTTAAAAAATACTACAATTAGATAGATTAATGCTACCATTTAATTTGGTTTAACCTACTCATAATTAAAATAAATCCCACATGTATTGCGCAAAATATTTTTGAGTCGAACTCTTACCCCCTTATTACAAAAGATGGTTTAAACCAAGTCTAGTAAAACCGAGGTTTTAAATATGTCCATCACTTTCTAACGTCATATTTATGACAAAAAGAGATGGGGCTATCTTGTCAGCTTTTGGCCAAATTAAATGCGGAATTGGACATGTGCATTGACTTTTATAATTATACGATACAATAAACTTTATTGTACACTAGAAATACAAAAGATACATTAATAATAAAAATAAACATGTAGTACAAGGGCGGTCTTATCAATATCTGTTCAGAAAACTTCAAAAATATAAAATGCTCCACCTACCTGTATAAAGTTATATACCTGTCTAGTCCCGATCCCTTCAAGAGGTTATTCTACTCATCATTATGAACAACTTTTACTTGGGAACAACCCTGAAATCGCGAAAAACAAAACAATTCTTCCATACAAATAATCTATATATTAATACGTGAAGCGAAAACTTTGTAATAGCCGCACGTAGGAGTGTGAGATTTGGCATAGTTAAAGTTTATATAGAGAAGGAGTGCAGAAAGCTAAAATTAGGGTCGAATTATGACCACTGGGTGACCACTAGTTCAATATTACTCGACTAAATGCATGGAACAATTGATATTTTTCGCGATTGATTGACATCGATTTATGTCTCCCACGCGACCACTGTGTCTCTGAATGCTATACCTGTATTACTATACCATGGATGATGGAGCCGTCCTTCTGTACCTATTAATTTTGTGCAGTCACAATGCGTGCACGCATCTATAGCTGCAAAGTGCGAACAACGTTTGAAATTATGGTAGTTAAGTATGTATACATTTGAGGCGAGCCTTACCTTGTTAATGGTTAGATAATATACCATTTTGCGCTCCACTTGACTAATGGGGAGTATGCCACGGAACTATACAATATATTTGTAATAATATAGAAATGCACTCTCAGCACTTTGTAGTAATTATGTCGGTGTAATATAATCAGTCAACTAAGTTATATGATATTCACTGCAGGTAAATAACAATGTTTTATCTTATTTATTTATTTAATAATTTATGTACGCACTAGAAGTGTGCGCCGATGCCGGCTTCGGCGTCATCGGCCTCATCAACGTGGATGGTCGGACGGATACGGTTGTTTTAGATACAATGCATACATATACTAGTAAACTAAACACTAGAAATGTCTAAATATATGCTTATTTGTTTAGTTCGACGTATTTGTTTACGCAAATTCAATAAAATTCCATTTTTATATGACCATAATTTAAATAGCGCGATAACTTCGTCCGTCACAGTCATTTGGCGAAAGTCTGCAATATTTTGTTTTTTAATAAGATTTTCACCATCCACGCCGATGACGCCGCCGCGGGCATCGGCGTACACATCTAGTACACACATGAAAAGACGCAGAAAACATTAAATAGGAGAACAAAGTACAAAGGTACCGCTTATTTCACAAAATAAATCTCTTCCTGCAGACCTGCGAGAGGAGGATTTAAAACACGAAATGTAGATAAAGATAAAGATATTTTTATTTTGCAAACATGGGTAATACAAAGCATGGTGGAATAGAAAAATTTGGGCTCAGCCATGTTTTACCAGTAGGCGTGCAAAACATTAAAAAGAAACAGTGCAAGTGTAGTACAAGTGCAAGTGTATCATTGTTAAATTTTTTAAATACATTGTATAGTGCAAGTGTAGACGGCGATGTATACAAGATACAAGAATATAACAAAACCACAAGTTAAATACAATAATATTCAGTAAAATACCTACC
This sequence comes from Allophyes oxyacanthae, assembly GCA_932294325.1. Lineage (NCBI taxonomy): Eukaryota > Metazoa > Arthropoda > Insecta > Lepidoptera > Noctuidae > Allophyes > Allophyes oxyacanthae. The sequence goes on from OW028609.1 coordinate 2,426,429, forward strand.
TACATAAAAAAACACAAATAAATACAAACACATACATACATAAATTACAAACAGAAGATAGTGTGAAAGGGAGAGATAATGCTCTTCTACACGTTTCTTAAAAGTTGAGATGGTTCCCCAGTATCTTTTCCCAGTCTATCTAGATTCAATTGTTATAGTTTACGAAACCGCTGTCAACGCTCCGTAACGGTCCAATATCGAGATTCCTAAATCGTAGAATTAATGAGAAAAAAAAAACTCCCATTAGTTCTACCGTAGAACTGTGGTAGAACAAGTGGGAATCTCTACTCCCACTAGTTCTACTATTTTGTAACAAGATAAATCGTAGAACTAATGAGAAAAAAAATCCCATTAGTTCTACCGTAGAACTAGTGGGAACAAACCAATCTAATCACACTACTAAAGTCTATATATAAATTAATATATAAAAATCAATAGGTACTCAGTCTATTCGCTTGAATATTTAGTCACACAAGGGTGCGATAAACCATTGGCAAACAATTGTCAAATATTTAACGCCTTTGTGTTGCCGAACAAAATAATAACGCTATCGTTCTATAGCTAAAGGTATTTTGCGAAGGGGAGTATAAATTCTGGATTGCTGGTTCCACTTTGATATTAAGAAAGAAAGAAAGAAAGAAAAAAGTATTTATTTGACACAGCACAAAAACAATTTTAAAGATAAAGTAACAAAAAATAAAAGAAAAAAACATGTAAAAGAAAAAAAAAATAGAAAAAAAAAAAAAAAAAAAGATAAGCTATATTAAGCTGATAGACGTATGTATAACCAAAATGACTAGTAAACTTTGAATCAACGTCCGTACGTGACGATTTACAGTTCACGCCTTCATTATAAATCATTAAAACGAACTTTTTAATTAAGCATTGTGCCGCAAATATTTGTACGAATATGAACGGTAGTCGCTCCGGACTCGTACGACGCGTTCAATGTCTGCGCATTAAGTTAATTATATCAGAATGTAAGTGACATTGTGCTTCGATTATGATTCGATACATTTTTGTAGCGATCACATGGTGGGCATTGTTTGGCGAGGCGTTCTCGCCTCTCGGCTCGGTTTATTGCTTTAATAAAGTGATTAAATACCATGGCGTAAAGCCAGGACCCGATACAGGCCGAGCTAATTTCGAGAACTTGTATTCGCTCCCTTTTAGGTCGGTCGGTTTTAATGTGGGGTCAGTGACTGTATCCTGAATTAGAGCGGTGCTGCGAAGGCGCGCGAATGTTCGGACGAATGCGACATCGCACGACCGGCTGCGATTGAACCCGTAAAAATTAAATCGTTTTTGTTATAATTTTAAACGTCATGTTTCCTTTAATGATTTCGTGCGAACTAATGAGACTTAAAGCAATTTCCGATGTCCCCCTTGTGACCGACGTGACGTGTTCTATAAAGATATTTAACTTATGTTTGCTTGCGTTAAATAATTAGGAAGAGACTGCGCATACCTTTCTTAGAATTACTAAATTAACTTGAAATTTGAGTTTTCAAGTTTAAGTTACAGAAGTTAATATTTAAACAGGCCTTTGTCTTACCTAAACAATTTCAATAACGCAATCGGTACCTACCTACATACAAGGTTCTAAGTAGTTCCTAAGTTGAGCTTAGACTTACCTAAGTTGCCACAAGTTAGGTAAGTCACAGGTGTTTTAGCGCGGCGGAACTAAAAACATTAGCAGTGAGGCAGGCGTCATTACCAGTGCATTGTTGCGTGCGCGGCGGACGCGGACGCGACGCGGCGACGCGACGACGCAGCGACGTTGCACACCCCCTCCCATCGCCCCTTTTATTTTTGTTGCCTTACTTTTTTCTATATGAAGGTCCACTCACTTATTCATGCGAGCGGGATTGTAATTTTTTCTACTTTTTGTATGCGCCGTATATAGATATTTTGGCTACCTCCTATTTTTTCGTGACTATAAAACTGGGCCGGGGTCGTGCGCTTTTTTCGCGGCACCCCAGCCCGCCGAGGGGTGTGGAGGGTGCTCGCAGTTAGAAAATTATTCATTGCCTACCCCCGCCGAACCGGCTTTCCGTTATTTCTGTTTGTTATGAATTATGTCCGATGACTTTTCCCGACGCCCCGTTTCTTTCGTTTTCACTAATTACTTTTTCTATAGAAACTATAAATCTTCATCCCTTAATCGAGTTGGTAGCAGCTAGCAGCGCGGTAATGACATTGGTTGCGTGGGTCGCGCTCTCGCTTTGCTTGCTATGATAAATATATTCGTTTGTGATAAAACATTGTTTTCCCGTATAAACTGATGTACTAAACGCTAACAAAAGATTCAAATTCACACTCTGTTGCTTACTAAAATATGTAGAAGAGTGAGCTCCCGGCCCGCTACCAATTTGAATTTCATATGTATGTTTCGCCTATTACGGATGCACTCATTAATATCTTAAGTGATGTGTGGAGGTTTATGGTGCGCAATTTTGAGCTTTATTGCTTTGTAACAGGGTTCATTGCTGTCGTAACGTTTACGGTTGTCTCCATTTATACAGAGCACGCGTTAAGATTATGTCGGATGAAAAAATGTTGCAAATTGTATGACCCCCATGAAAAAACATTATCATTAGGAGCACATCCGCTGGGTTATCTTTTTGTATGTAAATCTTGAGTGCTTGGTGGTACTTGTAGGTACCGGTACTAGTAGGTACAAATTGTTTATTGTGTACCGCGGCGGGACGGTCAAGCGTGAGTTGGGCTTTGACGTCAGACGCACTTTTCACGTTGTTGCAGCTTACAAACCAAGTCGCATTTCGTTTGTATAATGTCGTTTTCATGTAAATCGTCTGAGCTCACTTGACGCAAATAAGTAAGAAAGTTATAATTTTTGTCTTCATTTAATCGTTATGTTATCCTATTTCTTGTATAGGTACCTACGAGTACATAGCGTAGATGCTTTATTAATTATAATAAAGTATTATTATTAAATTAATAATTATATTAGAATTACGTATTATATTATTATTATTACATTTTTGCCGATCATGCTGTTGGGACTAGAGGTGTGCGCCGATGCCGGCTTCGGCGTCATCGGCGTCATCGGCGTGGATGTTCGGACGGATACGGTTGTTTTAGATACAATTCAGACATATACTAGTAAACTAAACACTATATATGTCTAAATATATGCTTATTGGTTTATTTCGACGTATTTTTTTACGCAAATTCAATAAAATAGCAATTTTATATGAGCATAATTTAAATAGCGCGTTTTGCCGATAACTTCGTCCGTCACAGTCATTTGGCGAAAGTCTGCAATATTTTGTTTTTAATAAGATTTTCACCATCCACGCCGATGACGCGGATGACGCCGACGCGGGCATCGGCGCACACATCTAGTTGGGACTCCCATCTTCATGATCAGTAATTATTACAAGGTTTTAATTTTTTTATTTCTAACGATTGTATTAAAGGTTATTACCACAGTCGATGTTCATTACCATTTTAGTTACGCGGTAGACCCGCTGGTTAGAATTTGATTTTCACTTGCGATAACGGTTAAGGAAATACATCGCGAGGAAACCTGCACGCCTGAGAGGGGCTCATACAATTCTAGATTGTGTGTGTAGTCCGTCAACCCGCACCAGGCCAGCGTGGTGGACTAAGGCCTATCCCTTCTTCTCCCTTGAGAAGAGGCCCGTGCCCAGCAGTGGGACAATAATGGGCTGGATTTATTTATGTTTATATGATGCTTCTAATATCCCAAAAGTATGAAAGCCGTGTAAAAAAAAAACCGGTCAAAAAGTTGGGACTCCCATATTCATGATCGGTAATTTTTATACAAGGTAGTTCGTAGTTTAGTCTCTCACGAACATATTGAAGTTGATTACCAGAGTCTAATGTTCATTACCATTTTGTTATGCGGTAGACCCACATGAATCCGAAAAGTCAGAGGTGCGGGCCCGGTTCGAAGGCAAGCGTCCAACCGGTAGGCTATCAATGCTTGTGTATAAACATATACGTTACAAAATGAAGATTACCTACCCTAAATTTATCAGATAATTCCCTTTCTTGTCAGACTGGACATTTCCTTAAAGAAAAACCCAATTACACTGCCTAACGCGGGCATCGAATCCAGAACTTCTGCATTCCCGCATATCAACTATATTTCTTTTCGCCACCCAATCCGCATCTCTAACGCTAACAAACGATACAAACCGCATATCATCAAACACCATAAAAGTTTGATAGTTTCACAAACCTAGGGCCTACTACGAACTCTTATAGCAGAGCTGAAATTGAACTGCCTAGACATTTCCAAGATGAGCTGATCTCGCACTGTATAGGCTTTTCGTACAATGAAAGGTCAGCTTATTCTGGAAATTTCTGGGCAGCTCAATTTCAGCCCCGTAGTAAGTCCCGAACTCTTATAGCAGAGCTGTAATTGATCTGCCCAGACATTTCCAAGATGAGCTGACCTCCCACTGTAAAGATTTTTCGTACAATGAAAGGTCAGCTTATTCTGGAATTTTCTGGGCGGTTCAATTTCAGTCCTGCTATAGAAGATCGTAGTACGCCCCCGGTACATATATTATGTAGTTAGTAATTCGCGGAGCAATGTCACAAAGAAGCTCTTTGATGAAAAGGTCCTCAGTGCTATTCATTCATATGTAGTGTGCGAGCGAGAGGAATCGCCCCGGCGTACACGATCTTAGCACAGGAACGTATTTAGAACGGGTTAACTGCAACACACGTAATTTATTCTACCGTGTTAAGGTTCAAGGATTTTGTCGAATCTTTTTTGGTGGTAGTATTATCTCGCTGGCATGCCAGTATGAATGAGTCGGCACGACCAGGGCAGTACTACCCTCCCACAGAATATCGATGTTAAGTAGCAGTATGTATACGGGGCAAACGAGCTTGCGGTTCACCTGATGGCAAGTGGATCACCACCGTCAATGAACATCCGCAACACCAGAGGACTCACCGATGCGTGGCCGAACTTTTAGGATGGTATTAGGAAAAACGGAGGGAAAGGAGAAAGAAGGGGGCTAAGGGAGGAATTGGGCCTCCAGCGCTCCACATTAACTGACAGAAAGGCAACACTATAAGCTATTAAAAAAAACTTTTGCAACAAATAAGAGCACAGTGGTTAAACAAAAAGCAGTTGATCGCTTATCTTCTATATAAGCTCGTGAGTGTGATCCCGGCCGCACTTCTGACTTATCGAATTCATGTGCTGAACAGAATTTAATTATCAGTTGCGTTCACGCTTAACGAAAAATACCGTGAAAAATTCTGCAAGTCTTAGTGGGTTCAAAAAAGTTCTCGATAGTGTAGTCTGCTGACCCGCACTAGGCCAATGAGGTGGACGGTAACCTGGCACAGTATCCTGCCTCACAAAACGACAACTACATCTTCAAGTGATTAAAGAACAGCGGCTCTACCACGTAACTAAAATGGTAATGAACATCGACTCTGGTAATAAACTTCAATATGATCGTGAGAGACTAAAATTTGAGCTACCTTGTAGAAAAAATATCGATCATGAAGATGGGAGACCCAACAGCATGATCGGTAAAAAAAATACTAGGTAGCTCGAAGCTTAGGCTCTCATGATCGTATTGAAGTTTATTACCAGAGTCGATGTTCATTACCATTTTAGTTACGCGGTAGACTCCCCGATAATGACATGAAAATAAAGTGGACTTGGTTTAAGAATTTTCATGAAATCATCATCGTCATTACTGGTATCTTGCTAGAGGTATAAAATATGTATGTAATTGAATATTTTAAGCGGCTAGGCGCATTTTTCGGCATCATTAATATATGATTACTTGAAGCCCTTCATAAATAGGTACAAAAGATTATTAAATACATTTACATAATTCAGGAGCTCAATTTTCAGAGCATTTCGGTGGCTCTATTAAAGTACGTTTATTCAAAATACATACCGCTCACAATATTCGCCGTGTGGAGTTGTTCATAATATAGGTATTCATAGTTTTGACGTACATTAAATGGTCTATCAAATAGGTTCGCCGCTTTTCTTTTGTTGTCATGTTCTGTTCTAATAGCTGGGACGTGATTAACAGTTGCAACGTTTGTGAAATAGTGATTTAGGTAGCAATTTAATCCATTTGCAAAATTAGTAGGTACTGATAACGGTTAGGTAAATAATGCATTGAATTGTTTTAATGATAAGGGATTCTTTTATCCCTTTCAGAACGGATGGTACAATATGTCTTAAGCTACTTGGGACTGATGGGACATTATGTCCCATGGTTAGTTGACGCGGAGGTGAAGTTTAATTTAACATTATAAGTGAGACTAGTTGTTCTAAACCGTTCTAAAAATAAGATTTTGGCCTGCAAAACATAATTATGACACTTTCTACAAGTGCCGCCTGATGGCAAATTAAGTAGCGTACCTAATATTAATTTTTTAGCTAATTAATAAACGATTTGCAGTCCTGGCAATGTCTCCATGCGTCGGACTGAAAGGGATAATATGGGTAACGATTTGTACTGTAATCTACACTGACTTGGCTCCATGCACAATCGCTTGTTATGAAACAACATATTCTCCTCTTATAAGCATATACAGCTTATCATTATCGGATAGCATCTACAATGAAAACTGTGCATTATTTATTTACCTATTACGAATTTGATTAGAGAAGGTTGCTGATCACACTGGCACGCGCCTCATTAATGAGCTCATAAGACGAATCCTTGCGTTAATCCGGGTTAAGTACTTAGAAAAGAAAGTCCCCAAATCCGTATCTGTGCGTCTTAGGTCGCTCCACACTAATAGACGTATGACGCGTTCTCTGATGTTGAGACAAAGAGTGACGCGACGACTATTTTTATTAAAACCCGCAAGCTGAGGCATACTTTTTTTAATAACTTATGTACGTAGGTGCAGGTCGAGTCATTTGAATTGCACTCCGGGTTAGTTCACGCTCGGGGCACGAGATTTTTTTCCCAGAAAATTGTGGAGTGTAGCCTTTGTGCGGCAGGCTTTGCCGCCTTGAGTCGCGCTGGTTTGTTTCAAAATGTTTTCCTTTTTAACCCCGCGTGTAGGGTGCCAAGTCGATAATGTTCTGTGCTTACTCGATATCTTTGCAGGTTTTGTGGTAAACATGATTTGTTGTTTTTTATGGCTTTTTTTGCAATCGAAAGTGGATTTTTTTATAGATAAAGATACTTATCATAATCTCCACATAGTATAAAATAAAGTCGCTTTCCGCGTCTGTCTGTCTGTCTGTATATCCGCTAACTCCTCCTAACCCACGCAACGGATTATGATGCGGTTTTCACCATAATTTTGAGCATTTCTTCCGGAAGGTTTATATGTATAATACTTTCATATTTAATGTAAGGATAGTAGAGAAATTGCACCCGTGCGAAACGAGTGGTGGGTCGCTAGTTATATATATATTCCTTCGTTACTTATTCTAGTTTGAATAATAGATAAACACAACTATTTAAATATTTAAAGTTAACTTCACTTTGTAACAAATCCAACTGGAATTGTATGTCGATATTCATATTCAAATTCGCATATACAAAGGCAAACACTGCACATCACTATTGCTAAAAATAGTGTTACAAGATCAATCTCAAAAATTCATACTACACAGTTCTGTTACACACACACTTTTGTACACACCTTTGACATGTCAAAGTTGCAATGCATTTCAATGGGCGATGACTAAAAATATCGGAGTTACACTGATAGTTATGTCAGCTTTATGTGGGAGGTGCGTCTGCAAAGGGTCTGTCTACTCCATGCTTCTATTCATCTCACTCCCTTACACTCTTTTCAACGACTCCACTTTAGAATGCCTCTATTTATATATTAGTACCCAGTACCCACTCTATTTTACCAAAATGTTTTTGCTCACGTAGCTATAATATATATTAATAAACTGTATATTACATTATAGCGAGCGTATATACGTGGTAGCTATACTATAACATATTTTGATGACGTAATAGAAATATATATTATAGCTGCGTCTGAGCTCGCTCGAAGATTACTATGGAAAATATATCGTAATATGTCTTGCTATAATATATATATATTATAGCTACGTGTGTGACGGGAAGTGACGTTTTTGATTTTGACAGTATATTGAGTAGGAAACCTTAAAATTCCGAATTAATGTTGAATAGAATAGATGTTTATTTCCTGTAAACCAGATACAGGCACTTATGAAATGTCGAGAGGTTCGCGGTACCGCGAGGAACCGGCAAGAAAATCTATGGAAATTATTATTAAAAACATCCATGCATCCAGGGTCCATGTGAACATATAATTATTGTTATGAAGATCTTGTAAAACACATGTGATATGCAATAAAGAATTGAATTGAATTGAATTGAAAAAAAAAATACAATCTCAATTCGTACAATGTTGTTGTAAAAGAAATATAAATTAATAAAAATAGGATTAAGATAATAATGATTTTCGTCTGAATATGATTACCATGGCAGCATATTACATAGTAGGCATGCATGCAATGTGTTTATTAGCCAATTTGTTTCGATTTCCACATAAGTCACAAGACAAGAACTCAATAAAAATAGCATCTATTTTTATTTATTTTTTGCTGTAATGGATTCTATTCTACTGAAGCGTGTTTGCTTTTTAATATAGTGTTTTTGAAGATTTTTATCAAAATTTATTGAGTGACCCCGGAAATTCGGAATCAATAAACCTGGACACCGTTTTATGTTTGAAATTCCACACAGGTGATGTGTTTTTCAATAGGCTTTAACAGACAGACACTCACTCAGGTAAAATATTCGCATTTGTAAACAACGTTAGACGTCAATATACGTCAGTTTTATTTTATGCGTATATTAATGACTGTGGCTATGAAACTGTACCACGCAAGATACTTAGAACCATGAAGCCGGGTACATCTAAACTGTTTGCACAAATCCTTGTTTGTAACGCGGCAAGCAGTAGTCATGGCATTTATTATTAGTAGGAATAAAGATAAGTACACAACGGCTATAAAAATCATGTCTACAGTTCAAGATTTCCGTCTTGGAGGGAAATTGTTGAATTGGAGGAGCGTTGCGCCCGTACCATCGGCGGGCTTCGTGAATATTTCATAAGGCAACATCGCGCAGGCGCGTAATCCGTCTCAAGATGACAAAGTTCAGACTTCGAGCGTCGTGTTCCAAAATCAAACGTTTTTTCGAAGATGAACTGAATATATCGCTAACGTCATTGAAACTTTTAAATTAACGATCTTTTGTCTATAGCTGGATAAATCCCGCTTTAATTCATTTGATAAGTCCGTATGAAAACTGTTCCAATTTCGAATTAATCGCCTAGATGACTGGCCATTGAAATCGGGCCTTTTAAAAACATGTAGTTTATTCTCTAAATCGTAATATTAGAACGTTTTATATTATAAGTTACTGTGACGAATCATCAATCAAAATACAAGAAACCCATAAATAAAACAAGAAAGAGTTCGTGCAAGTTACATAACGTGAAAAACAATTCAGATCATTTAAAATTCCGATTTGAATCTTGGAAATTATGAAAAATGCATGGCGTGGGTGGATCTAGCTTGTCTGACATTTTATTGATAGAGCCACCATGTTTTTATAAGATTACAAATACATTGATAGTCCAATCCATTTTTATCAATTTAGGCATTGCATGCAAATAATATTTTCTGCAATACTTTTTGGTTATCTATTGTCCAGGAACAAGTAATCAACAAATCCAAAACAAATCTCCATAAACAACAAAATATGGTCTAAGTACCTATCCGAAAATCTGGCTACACTATCCGCGGCCCGTTTAACTAGACGAAAGACGTCTGGAATTAAAAGGTATCAAATATGAACGCATATACATGTTACATGAACGACCGGGGGCTTGGCGGGCGTGCCGCTGCTCTCCGACAACTAAAACTTATACATTAATAATGCGTTTGCTTACAATGCGCTTTAAATGTAGATCCAGAGTTTGTCCCGCTTCCTCGCCTCGCTCCCTCTCACCCGCAGCGCACACGACGCGGTGTTCATGCAAAATGTACGAACTAAGCGACTAACGTGCCCGCTTCCCTCTCAAGATAATGCTGTTGGAAACCCTCCCAGCCCCCGGGGTAGGCCCCCCGAACAGTGGCCCACCCTTATCGGCCTCATATCGATGGTCATCGTACACCCCACGGCTGAGACTCATCAAAACATCGGTCCATATCGTCATGATATCATCACTGATTTATATAATACGTATGTCGTGAGCTTGTATAGTGCGATTTTTTTTCTTGATCATTATTTTATAATTTTTTTATAATTTTACTTAATTATTGTAATACTTTGCTATCGTTACTAAATCTGTTTGACTTTGATTTGAAATAAAAAATGAGTCATTCTCAAACGATCGATTCTAATTTCATTTTTCATATAATTAGATCGTTATAAAAGAAAATAAATTAAAGACTTTCCTCAGACTGAAACTGAAAATATATTACTTAAACTGTAGGTATGTTGAGCACGTTCTGCCACTCAATAATGCAGTCCATATTTGTCACCTGTCTCGCTAAGCGGACAATGATACTATTAATGTTTATTTCGTCACTTGTTTTTCTAGTTAGGAGAGAACATTTAAAAAAAAACTTACCGGTGTTTGGTGAAAATTTCATGTTTAAATATTGATTATTCATGTTGCTTTTAGAACTGCTCAAACTCATGCTATGGTTAAGATTGGCGAGTCAGTAGGTTAGTTAGGTGAAAATATAGTCGGCCAAAGAATTGGTCGACCACCCTAAGGTTTGTTTGTACGCCACTAAACAAGAAGGTCAAAATAATGAAGTTTGAATTTTAGTAATATTTTCATTTGTACGAATTTCTTTTAAAATTATTAGATCAATTTTTTTGCTGGCTGTACTTATTTAGAAAATTTGCCCGTCAATTGACGTAAAGTAGACAATAGAATATCATTTTTTTGCGGGCAAATTTTTGAATAGAAATAGAAATATTTATTTGCTATGAAACAAGGTACAGGGTTCTGTATATAGGTATAACATATTTCTACATGATTCGCCAACACAGCGGCAAGCTTTATTAAAAACCTAAACAGACTAAAATATTTAATAACTAAGTTCTAGTAAGGTACAGTTAAATTACAAAACCCATTCAGGCTCTGTTAAAGGTAAAAACATTAAAGTTAAATAAGATACAAACAATTTATTAAACAAGGAACTATTAATAATTTATTATTATTAATAAACTAGACTGAAAAAGGTAAATTTTCATGTTATAAAAAGTCATTCACGGTGTAGAAACATTGTTGAAGAGCCAGTTTTGTATGTGTTCGCGGAAAATCTGTAGCGGTAGGTATTCATTATTTTTCCTACTCAAATGTCACATGACACATTCTAATGCGTGACATTTTTGTCACTGACATTGAACGAGCGATAATTCAGGTAATTTCCCTTTAACAAACTAAGTAAATCACAACACTTTCTTAGTGGTATCACATATTTTTCACAGCATTGTTACGGTAATACACGACAGTCTTTACTAATGATGTTACGACTTTCACAATGTAGGTAAACATCCTACCACGTCTTTTTTCAGTGGGAAAATGCAAACACTCGGTCCGAGTCTGATCTGATACTTGTATCAATAAAGAAATAGCTACTATCAGAGCAAGGCATTTTTATTTCAAAAAATAAATAAAGTTACTGCCTTAAAAGATTATTTTCGTAACTAAATTAGATGGGATTCCTAATTTGCTTGTAAAGGATGTCCCAAAACTATCTTACATTTTGGGTTTGAAATAATTTCCGTTGTGACAAAAATGGAACATGGATATTTTGATGTTGTCATCAGTAATCACTGAGGTTTTACAGTCGAGCAACACATAGAAGTTTTACATTTTGAATTTGAAATCATTTTCGTTGTGACAAAAATGGAACACGGATATTTTGAAGTTGTCATCAGCAATCTTTGAGGCTAAGTCATGGAACGTTTTACAGTCGAGCAAGACAGAAGTTGTGATAACTCAATCAGCCAAGTTACCTATAACAAGCCTAACTTATTAGTAGTATCTATGAATTCTTTTTTGTTACAAATCTTGTCATAAAATTAAATGATATCATTTTTACATATAAATAAACAAAGACAAATAAAAATCATCTATTCTATCCTATATAGGTACTTACAAGATGGATTTGGGTTATTTAAAAATTAGTTTTAGATATTTTAGAAGACGGATTTCTAGCGCATCGATGTTTTTACGAAGCTAAAATAATTATTGGCTGTTAAGGTCAACGTTTCCTACTGCATTTTATAAATACAGCATGTTGTAATTCTGTCAACAAGACATGTGATCGTTATATAATTTTACATAGCCATGTTTTACATGACATGCATTATGTACAGTCAATAGGTAGAGCCAACCGTAACTTGGGAATGTGGAACTGAATAAATCATTAGACACACCGCTCACCACTAAAATATGCAATAGTTTTGTGTAAGTTGAACGCCTTGGGCGGGCGGCACACTAAGTACCACGAGATATTTTATTTAATAAAGTTACCCAGTTACTGCGTGTTATTCAACAAAGTTTGTGTAGTTTTCCACGTATTTGTGTAGTGTAGGATAAATGTTAATGACTGGGACAAACGTGGAACGTACGCGTTACACTATTTAACTTTGTTTGTAACGTGTACCAAATACATTTTTAATGTGTCGAAAAAAGCCAAAGCAAAGCTTCCTTTTATTTCGTTCGTTTGAAATCTGTCTGAAGTTCTAAGTAGCGTATTGGCGTATTTTTATGTTCGAATAACGCCATCAACACGAGATGTCGATAGCTCTCGATGCAACGTACGATAATAACAGATTAAAAAGATTGCAACACTGAATAAAAATAAAAACGAGTTAGCGTTGTGTTTGCATGTTTTTTTATGTACAGGCATTTTCAGTCAGTTTGCGGATTTGTATTTTTTAATCGAGAAGAATGTAGAGGGTGCTTGATTCATGTGTGTGTTTTATTTTATTACAAAACTAGCTGTTGCCGTGGTTTCACCCGCGCTTTATTTGCTTGGATAAAAAGTATCCCATGTCCTTCCCCACGTTGTATTTGAGTTATAATTATGCTAAATTTCGATGAAATTTGTTCAGTAGTTGAGGCTCCAAGAAGGAAGAAACAAACAGACACACTTTTGGATTTATAATATTAGTATGGACTAGTGGTCGCCCAGTGGTCAAAATTCGACCTCATAATTATATATGTATAAATTTTAGCTTTCTGCATTCCTTCTCCATATAAACTTTAACTATGCCAAATGTCACACTCCTCCGTTCGCGCAATATGGTTAAAAAGGGGTACGTACTATGGATTATTATGGATTCAGTGATTCTGTTTTTTGTAAAGTGAAGGTAGAATCGGTGTTTTGGTGATAAATTCTTTTTAATGTAATTAATTAGTGATTGTACTAGTCTATTAGCGTTCATGAATCGGCCGCGGGCCGAAAACAATAGGCACTAGGTACGAGTACCTATCTACTAAGGTCAGCGTTTTGAATTGAATTCAAATCATTTACATGACTGGGAACATTTTAGTTGCGTGTTAACGCGACGCCACAATCAGAACATTACACTGTTCAATTCAAATCATAAAAAAAAAACAAGATTTTTCGCGTCTTCAATCAAACGGCTATATGTACTTAGGCTAGGTCCAGGTAATTGGGAACAATCACGGCGCGTGATTCGTTCTTCATAACTCGAGCAGCCAATCAAAGCGTAGAATCCGTTTTTGAATTGGAATGATACAGACGATGTAACAAGTTTCTTCCAATTGCAAACGACAAAACTGGACGGTAACGAAGTTTAGCTTTTAATTCCGCGCTCCGTGTACAGTTGTCAGATCAAGTGTTAACGCTTCCAAAGTGTCTGTTAATTTCAAATGTTCGAACTCGAATGCATGTTTTAAAAAAAACATTGTAGCTCGACTAGAAATTCGTTTTTAAACGGTGTTGGTAGAAAAGGAAACGCAGAATTAAAGCGAAATTGTCAGCTGCTAATTATGTTGCGTAATTAAATAAAGGTAACTCAGATAATGAGTAGTAAATGAATGAAAACAGGTAGTTAAAACCGTGCTGCACTGCTGCACATAAGTTTTCCTAGGCAGATATAACCTATAATTTTAAGAGGTCAATATGCCGTAACTGCGGTCTTACAAAGTAGCTATTTGTATTGACAAGACCATGAGCGCTGCCACATAATTTTGTCGTCGTATTATCTCGCGCGGAATCAAGTTTTTGGAAACATTATCTCGTCTTGTCATGACGACAAACTTTTGTCGCGGCGCCCGTGTTAGCCTAGCTGGTATTAAATTCAGGATAAATCGACCTTAAAATAAACGTTAGGTATTTGTTTGATAAGCATTTCACTTTAAAAAATAAAATATAATAATATCATATTTTTAAGGATTTTGCGATCATGTTTAGGATCCTTGAATATTCGGAGGTTTGTTACTCAATTTGATTGACACATGCCATAAATGATTTTTGTCTCGAGGAGAAGACAGATATACATTCAAGTAAGTGTGATCGCAGCCATGCCTAGTGTAACTATTAAAAAAAACTTACTTTTCTCTTCATGGAAAAAACGACTTCGCACGCCACATCCGACCCAAGTTATTCGGTTATAAATAACAGTGACTTGTTTATTTCTAGCCGTTACATTTTTTGTGTGTATAAAAATGTACTATCTCGAGTCATATTGGGAGTCAATTCTGGTTTCCTGCGAGATCATCTCGGAATCGAGGTTTGCATTTCGAGCGTATTTGACGTTTATGATGAATCGAATTTCAAATGTGCGTCTAGAATGGAACCGACCAGTCGAAGCATTTCGAGCGGATTACCTTCGATAAATTTCGTGCTCGACGTTTCTAAAATAAGTCAACTTAATTAACACTCGAGAATATTTCGAATTTTCGAACAATTTTTCGAATTTGAAACTACTTCGACTGTTCGAAAATTGCGTCACTGATCTTTGATATTCTCACGTAAAAGCGCAAGTTTTCTCGCAATATCCATATAGATACGCAATCTAATACAATAAGTTCACAACAAACTTTTGGCTGCGACCGTACGTATACGGCGCGGCCGTTATAATTGATCTTGGTCGTTTTCTATTCGTTCCGCGAGAGAATCCGATCCGATTGTGTGGGGGACTGCCCAGTGACTTGGCGACTTTACTTTACACGTCATGTATGTTATATACAATGTGTTATTGTATATACAGGATATTTTTTTATGTAGTGTGCGTATTTCAGTCGAGGGTCCTAAATGCAACCGCAGTATTGGGATAAACTTTAAAACTAAACGAAAATTCGACTTAGTATGGGTGACACACAAAATTTACCGCTAGCCATACAAAATCAAATTATTATTTTGTTTTGGAGTGAATTTTGAATCACTCGGCAAATTATGCGCACAATGTGTATGCACAAAAAAAAAAAAAATATTATTAATTTAATTTAATTGTGGTAAAATATATTGTGTGTATGTTATGAAGAGTTGTAAAATAATCTCTCTCTTAGAAGTAACTAATCAGTATTGTCCGGAGAAAATTTCCGATTCACTAGAGTCTAGCTTAGAATAAAAAGATTTTATGAAAAGCAACAAAAAATGAAGAATTAAATTGGTATATGATTACAAGAAAATTCGTTATAGAAACAGGCAATGTTAAAGATATTATGACATTAAATGAAGCATTAAGACCGCCTTTGTACATATTTGTATGAAAAGCATTAAATTAATAAGTAATAATGTTCCTTAAAGAGTACCTATTTAAAATATTATATACATAGAAGGAATCATACTGTAGGTAACCAAAAGTATATTTTGTATATATTATCTATTAAACAATACGTAATTTGTATTAAAAAAAAAAAACCTGTTACCTTCCGCTGAAAACCAGCGCTGTCGAGTGCGCAGCGCGGCAGCATATATGCTGAGCGGAAGCCTTTTTGACACAGCTGCGACGTACAATCCATTTTATTAATGATATATTTTTATTTTTGTTTTATTCTTATATTTCTGTTAAGTATAAATCCTTAAAATCATTTTTCTGCTATGTCCAATGAATTCATCTTCGTTCTTTCTTTCTTTCTTCTATTTACTCTGTTTTGAAAACTTACCAGTCTTTAGCGCACACAATATTTTGTCAGCGGAACTGAATTCTTGGTACATAAATCGTATTATTGGGCGAATACCAAGATGTAATCAAATCATCCAGTATTTGGGATTGGAAGCCTATGCTCGTTAATGGCCCTGGAAAATTACTATGCGTATCTACAAAGGATTAATCGGGGCAACGGAATGAAATGTCGGGAACATGAAAACAGGCGAAACTACATCGCTCAGTCTGGACCTCGGGCTGTCATTAAGATACAATAATGGTCCGGCTGAAATAGGATTAAACTGCATTGTACAAATAGGCAGCTGTATCCGTCTTTAACATGGTACCGGATTGTCGTTTACAATTTAAATAGGGACACCGTGTATACACGTAGCGAACAGGGCCGGATCAGGGTGCATAGGGGCAACGATGCGTTTGAATTTAGAAAGAGGATTATCCGTTTGGTACAATTTCTGATTGGAATTTAATTCTTTTTGTAACTTTCTTGGATAGCATTTTCGATGATTTTTATGCAAACTTCTGATGTAGTTTTTGCCTTGCTGTGTAGTTATACAGCGTGTATCAGAAATGCGTGGTAATATTTAAGTGTGAGGATCAGACCATCAAACTGAACAACTTTCTCTATGGGACCAACATCGTAATCGCTAAAAAATAATCAGTTTTCCATACGTTTGGGTTGAGTAGGTATTGAAGTTTTGTATGGGACAGCTGATCATTTTTTCGCGATTAAAATGTATTTAAAAGGTAGCTCGAAGTGTAGGCTCTCACGATCATATTGAAGTTTATTACCAGAGTCGATGTTCATTACCATTTTAGTTACGTGGTAGGCTCCCTGGTCTGGGCGTAATGCCTGCCCAAATCTGGGCCTGCAGAATCATCTATATTCGTTTCTATTCGATATCGGATGTAGATTAACCTTAACCACACGACGTGTCCACTTTAGAGCTGTAATTGATGCTAAATAATTTATTTTGAGCCTGTCAGTTGGACATAGGAAGTCGCTTTGTATCGCTTATATTCTATTTCCTGAATTCGGCTTTTAGTTAGAATCAGTAAAAATAAGTAATTGATTGCTAACTTTTGTTGCACATGCTCGATTTCTCTGTGACAACCTGACGTTGCCGTCCAAATGGGTTTTGTATTATGATTGATATAAGCTTTTAGGTTTTAAAAATAGCCTGTAGTTAGGCACTTTGAAATAACAGTCTAATTGAAATCATACGGACCATCCATCACAGAAGTTCGATTTTATGTGTTCCAGTTTCGGTGCTTAGAACTTTTTTGTTGCTCGTTTCGAAAACGGAATTATATTTTTGTTGGCAGATAATATAATCTGTACAAATATAGTGCAACAAACTTATCTGACCCGGTCGTGGCGTGCTGCTGTCGCTTTTACCAATGTCATCTACGTACAAAACTGACATTTTGATGTCATTTTTGTTCCGTAGCGACGTTAGTTCCAATTTTGGTCACCGGGTCAGATAAGTTTGTGGCACTATAAATAAAATTGAAGTATTGTAATGTCAAAATAACAGCATTTTACAGGTACTATATATTATCTCTATGCATTTTACTAAATGGCGCTGAATGGTGGCCTTTGCGAACTCTTAAAAAAGGCACCGAAGTCCACTACGGTGCCACGCCTGTTAGCGGGCACATCCTAACGTTCTAACTTTAAAAAGAACGAAAAAAGTTAGAAGAAGACAATTGAAATTCGTAAACTCGCACGTTGTATAATGAAGTTCTATCCAAATCACGATACAAGCTCGCCGGTGGGCGCTATTCTCATTTTTTTTCCACTTTCATCACAAGCAAAGAATCCCGCAACTAGATCGGGTTTATTGGATTTCAAATTCGTTATTGCAAGTGCCTTTTTCACTTTGGGTGGTGCGAGATTTTTTCCGTGGTGGACACACAATCGCAACTATATTGGAGTCTATATTGCGTTTTTTCGAGTTGACAGTCGTCATTGGAGCGGGGCAGGCGAGCAGAATGTTTTATAGCTTTTGTAATAACGCCGCCGGGCTGGACTTGGACGCCATGGGGTGGGGAGGGGGAAGTATCAATCGGAAATACCAAAACATTTTTCTCAATTCATAATTTTAACTTTATCTATACAAATAAATAAGATTGAAGTGTCTGTTTGTGATGTCAAAATAACAGATTTTTAGTAAATGCGTATGATAGTATATACGGTACTTATAACAATAATAATAATCATTATAAACAACTTTTACTATGAAACCAACCCTGAAATCGAAAAAATATATTTTCAATCTTTTCATATATTTCGATCGAGCAAGGGTGATCTTTAGTATGAACAGTTTGTTCTGTTTTTCATAATGAAATCACGGCTGTAATATTTTTTAAATAATTCTATCCTGTTGCGACGTATCTGTATAACTGTTGGTTTGTAATTATGTACCGGTCCACCAGTTGGCGGGACGCCGTTGCGACGGGAGGTCCACGCCACATTGACAGCCGAAGAAGACACAAATTACCTATACGCCTTATGATTACAATAGACCAACATCTGTCTACTCATGAAATTAAAGGGCGATTAGAAGATGGGCAGAAGTGTCCTCCTGCCTAATTATATAAAACATAAAATACAAAAGTATAAAAAAATCAAAAGAAATATGGGCCGATGTTTTCTTATGTCTTTTTGTATTAAAATGGTACCAATGCTAAGCATTTAAACATTAATTTATGATTTTTATGCAACAATTTTAATTTTAATAAGTTTTATTCGACGCATGACGTAAATAAATAATTTCAAGGTTTTCAGTTTATGCGCTCTATTCATTAATTAAATTTAATTAATAAACTTCTATTAATTTATCTGTAAATATCGACTGGCGTGAAGTAATAAATCCATTAAATTATTATGACATTTATCATAAATTGTAATTCCGCCGAAATGACGTTTATCGAACGAATGAAAATTAATCTCTTGTAATCGGCGTTTACGCGTTCTTGGATAAATTTGAGAACAAATATCTAATCGTTTCCTTTGTTTTACATAAAAGTCACAAACATTGGCAAACGTTTGGCAGTGACAGGCCAATTGAGATGTCGTTCATAAGGATTTGTTAACTTTAAAGACGTTTAGTGGTCGTAACTTAACATCAGGCTTGTGTTTACGTGACAAGGTAATTGGCTGGGCCGTGATAGATTACAATTTTACATGAGAATCGCCAAAATGTGGCGTTTTCTTGGAGTAGTATATTTTAATAATTCGACACGCTCGATCGATTTTCGATGTTACGGCAACTTGTGCGGCGTATCTTTGAAAAACATTGTCGACAGGTGCTGGCACAAACCCTAATTAAAATGACGAGAAAAATTATAAATTCCACCAATCTGAAACTGATTATTTTCTTAACATAATTTTGTATTTTAATAGTACCTACTATTTAAAGTTAATTTTTTGTTTAAAATTAATGGAAATTAATGGATGGGAGCGCGCGCGCTGCGCTCAACTGAAGCCGTCGCCATTGGTTGGCGTTTGCTGTCCACGTGTCGACGGCAAACGCCGACCAATGGCGGCAGCTGCAGTTGCCTCTGCGACAGCAAAGTGCTGCTCGTCTGTACGAGGCCGGGGAAGACACATAAGCAGAAGATAGTTAGCTCCACACCTTTCTACACACTCTGCGCACCTAGACTGACCTAGAGTCTAGCCATTTCATAAGTGCCTGTATTCGGTTTACATGAAAAAAACATCTATTCTAATAATATTCTATTCCATTCTATCATGAGTCGTAATTTTTTTATAATTTATTATCATGTCATGAATCTGTCAAACTAATGCAGATACAACAGAGCATTTCTTTTATTTGAAAGTTTTATTTACTGTACTGGCGTGCACTCAAGAAATACCATTCCAATTAATATAACCCGCAACAATAAAAACAGAACGACACATAAACGAAACAAAAACTCGTTCGGATATTAAAAGTTTCATAGCTGCCCGATTAGCAAGCGTTTAAAACGAGAAAATTTTTCCGAACACAATATTGCCACGGCGAGTGAGGGGTTATCTTTAATTTGTAAACCAATAAATGTTAATACATCAGGCCGGGACACGGCCATCGAATTGTCGGTTCAATTCAATTTTTTACGTTGCCAAACTAATTTGTGAACTATACACATCGGTTTTGGGTTCCGCTTACGTTACTACCGTAATTATTTTGTTTGGGAAATGTTTTTCGTGGCGGAATTGTAACGTGTTGATCTGCGGTCAATATTTGATCGGGTACGGTTGGCCCGCGGTACCATTTTCCGATGACATTATTTAAATTTGTTTTTTGTTCGCCCCAAATCTGGGTGTTGAAATATTTTAGGTTACTGCGCATTTGCTTGATTTTAATAGACTAAAAATTGGGCAATTGTTTATAGTACTAATATCCTATCATCTTTTTCATATTTTACGTCTAAAAATCCCTGGATAGGATTTGTGTGTTTTAGCCGGGGCCGCTCCTGCGCTGCGGTCCCAGATATTATTGTGAAAAGAGTATCCATGGAGTATCTTGCCGGTATCTTCTCCAGGACCAACCCACTTGGAACCGTACACCTAGAATCACGACGTTTTGAAAGTGCATGCAAAAGCCCAGTTGAAATAAAAAGCTTTGACATGTCCTTCCCGATTTACGCTCGTGCTAGCCCATGCTGAGCCCAGTAGGTAGTCTTAAACATGCTCCTTAATAATAATAATCAGACACAGCAACCCCTCAGCGACGCCCGAAGCTGAGCTCGTGTCCCGCTATGGGTCACCCTTAGCTGTGCTGTCACAAAAATATTTCCCTCCTTGAGCCAGCGCGAGCTGTGAGAGACATTAATTTATAAAAAAAACATGTAAGTCATAACCAAAATAAATTTTCTGTGGTTTTCTTCTCCTGAAATAGCAATGAATGGAACCTCTCTATCTATACCTAAACGTGAGTGTCATTCGTAGGCACTTAAGGGTTGCAATTACATATTAGATGCAGGAGTGAATCTCCGTTTAAGTAGAGATTCTTTTAAAATAACTTTAAGATACTTATATTATATTATTTGCTAGTAAATATATTTCTGCAAGAAAATCTTAAATTGTAACATCTTATCAGCCTGTAGAAGACTTCCACTGCTGGACACGGGCCTCTTCTCAGAATGAGAAGACTAAGGCCTTAGTCCACCACGCTGGCCTGGTGCGGTTTGGCGGACTACACACACCATCGAGAATTTTATGAAGCCTTCCCAGGTGTGCAGGTTTCCTCTCGATATGTTTTTCCTAAAGTCCGAGAACTTTTGAACTCAAATCCGTCTGCATAGAAGGCAATCGTTCAACTGCTAGGCTATCACTGCTTGTAAAAAAACAAAAAGAAAAAATCATAACATACCATAGACTGTGCCATAGACGTCTTCTTTTGAACAATCTAAAATACTCATGATTGTCGTGTCCTTTCAGATGCTGTCTTCGTCTATTTAACTATACGAATCACACTTACTGTAGAACACAAATTAGAAATAATTTAAACCAATTATGTCTGACGCTCAATAATTTTATATTTTCTTTTAACCCTCAACTGCGATCATAAACCTTAATTAATTTATATTTAATAAAAAAGAACATAATTTAAGTGCGCACAGTCAACGTCCGATGCTTTTCGCTCTTGATATATCGTTGCAATCAACGCGCATGTCAGGAACAACATTTAACAACTTCGTATAGATTTCATTTTATTACGCGCCACGTAAAATGCCTCGCCAATGAATTGTGATACCTCGATTTTCCATATTTTTAAAAAGTTTTTGAGAACGGATTTTGCGGTAGCTATAGAGGATTCAGGGGACTAGATCGAATATGTTAATAGGGAAATACCGGTATAGATTTTTTAAAATGGGCTTATTGGCCTGTTTATTTTTCATGGTAGCTCATAAACTATGGAACCAATTTTGATGCGGCCTTTTTTTAATAGGATTGTATATAGGTTAAGTAGCATCAAATAAACGTTAGTACTCAACACAACAGTAGAAAAAAAAATACAACGGCAAGGTAAAACTTCTTCTTGTTGTCACTTAAAGCATGAGAGTTTTTGTTATAACAACGAGATTTTTTCTCGGTGTATAATTGCAATAATAATACATGTACTAGCTAGAGTTCCTGTGCAATGATCAAAGAGCCAATATCATTACCACGCATCACAAAATTTAGGACGTTCATCCATCCAAAATTTAAGTACTGGGCACTTTATCGGTGTAGCAATTTCCATCTTGTCCTGCCTTGAAAACTACCCTCGGAAAAGCTGGACAGAAAAAATATCTAGTCATTTTTATTATCATGAAATCGAACAAGAATGAAGTCTAATTAATATCAACTCCAGGGGGCCTACCAGCGTCTCTTATTGCAGTTAAGTTTAGGGCTTGAAATGAAAAGTTATGCTTATTCGTACCAGGATGTCTCAGTTATAGGATTTTTGTAAGTTGATGGAATAGAAGCTGCAAATGCGCTGCTAACAAATTTCGTTCATTAATTTTCGTACCATGACGTTACAATGGACATTACAAGGCCATCAAAAAAACTTACATTTATAGTTAAATTGTCGCTATAGCCCAAAATAGCTCACTTGTTCGGTCGTTCAGCAGACCTCAAATCAGACATGATTTAGAGATTTCCTGGTACGAAGTGATTACGATTCATATTAAGAACTTATAACAAAATGCCTTGAAAATGAACCGTTTGCTATTTGATAATGGTAGGCCCCTTATACTCCGGCAAAAGCGGATTGTAAGCCGCAACCACTTCATACAATGTAATACAATGATATCATTGGCAATCCTTTTATAGTACGCTTCAAACAGTCTCTGTTGTGATGAGATAGTCGGGAATTATTTTGTTAGTACCTACTCGTTAATAAAGAATGAACTAATGTTTTACTTAAGCGAAGAAAACAGAGTTTACGCTACTTAGCAAGGCTTCTGTCTAGCTTTAAATATTAATACGAACTAAGTGCTGCATTCAACATTCAGTCTTATTACTAAATTCAACATCCGGGAGCGACTTACGACGTATTCTCTATCAAACTCCTCAATCAACGTACACTAAATAGCAACTTTTATTAAAAATAAAATGTTAACCCTCCCATGCCCGCCACATCCAGTAATATCCGAACGCGTGAATCAGTATTTTATCGCTCATAGTATATCCAGTTGGTTAATGAATTAAGCCGGGCGAGTGCGAAAACAATTTTGTCCGAACAACGGTGATAATACGAATTTATTATATCATTTAAAACGTCGAAACGTTAACAAAACCGTGATAGTTATACAACATTGGGCAGCCATCCGTTCGTGAGACCGCTGTGTTACTGTTCAATGGAGAATATTAAAATGTTACGTGTTTTAATGTGTACCTTAAATTTAATTGTTTTCATAAATGTATTGAAGTATTATCAAATAAGTCAATTACTTGCAGATTTTAGTCACGTGTTAATGTGATTTAGGCTCTTTAATACATACATAGTATGTAAGAATATAATATTATTTACCTTGGTTAAAGTGTACTGTTTAGAGGGTAGACATCAATGACATTTTATATATTTACATTTTTCAGAATTGTCATATTGTGACATTTTACAAAATTTACATTTTTTTTATGTAAAATGTCATTGGTAGACGTCCATAAAATTATAAAGAACACTATAATAATTTGCCACAAGACAAAACATTGTTGTCTTGTTTTGAACAGTCACACAGCAAACAATATTTTATAAAACTGCTACATAAACGGTAGACTTTTTAAAGTCTTTAAACCTAAACTGTATAAAAATCCGCTTCCTTTCAAACGGGATCGGGAAAATTTTAATTTTTTTATCTCACCTCAAATGGCCGAACTCTGATTGTCAATCGTCCGAACCGCGGGATATGTGCCGATAGCGGTTAAAAATTCGCGTCAAATTAAACCATTGTCCCGGGGTGCGGGACAGGCCGCCGCGGTCGGGTTAATTGCCGGGACCAATTATCGGGACCGGTATCACTGTTAGTTTACGATAACTGACCGCTAGCGCCTTTTTCACGGGCCCACACTAAAATCCGTCCAATGTTTGCAATACTATCTGTCTATCCCGTTATTAAAATGAAATCGTGAACGGGCCGGGAACGCGGTGTGTGCCCGCGCCGTACAAAGTGCGATTGTTTGGCACTCCAATTCAGAATATTGTAACAAAAAGTCTGAATTGTTAATCTGTCGGCTTTTGGTGTTGATTTTCCACGTAGCATGGAATGTTTGGGTCGGGAGAGACTCATCATCTTCGGACGAGACAACAACTTCGTATAATTACCGTCGAACTTCACTTACAGGTAAGTTCGTTTGACTATTCAATTATACTCGTTGTTGTCTCGTCCTCAATGATGATAGAATACAAGTAGGTGCGATCTTCAAGTTGTAGCTAACCGTGACAAAATCAGTATTTTTGGTTTTTTTTTAATTAAATAATTTTAGTGAATGTAGTTATTTTCAATGTATTTAAATAGACAAGATACTTCCCGAGTACTTATTATTATATTTAGGTTTTGGAGGTCTTATTTTAAAGAAGCCTCTATGACTATCACCTGCGTTTAAATGTGGTCCTAATATTTGTAGCTAGAGCAAATTTAAATGAATTTGTGCTCCCATAATCTTAATCCATAATCTTTGCTGAAAAGCTCTGAGTGAGATAATTTAATATAAATTTATTTTTATTTCAATTTGAATAAACTCTGTAGGCTTGGTAACACTTATTTAATTATGAAAACCAACAGCTGTACAAAAGTAAATAGACAGAAAGCATAAGTAACATTAAGCCAATTACAGGTTTCCACGGATAGGGGTAGAAAAATTAACAGAGATTTTAATAAATATTATATTACTTATATTTGCTCGTTAGTTCTTTAGAGCACGCGACTCGGAAGTAGCGGATTCTCTCAATTTAAACGGTCACCTAATCGCGTCCGGCAGATTAGGCGACAAATACGATCGTCGGAGCCAAATTACAACTGGGGTACCCCATCCTCTCAGCGGCACCTCTCTCCCCCAAACGTGGTTAATTGCCAAAACAATTAAACCATTTATCAACAATACGAAATTTAAGTGTCCGATTTCATTCGACGTAAGCGGCGCACCCTGGTTTGTTGCCCCTAATTATTTCAATGTGGCAAACGTATGGCATTCGCATCTTCAAACAGAAAATATCATTAACCTTAAGTAGTGGACAATGATTCGTCCAATTTAACGATGTAATCGTTTTTTCGTCTATTAATTTTAATAAAGACGGATTCGATAAATGAGAATTAATAATTTAATTGTTTTTTTCTAAGGGGACATTTTCATACAACGTTATTAGATATTAGTCTCTTTTTCCATATAACTTGCATATAAATTATAATGAGACATTATGTTTAAAAATCAATAATAGAAAGTTACGAAAAGTGCAATAATGAAAGATTTATTTAAAAAAAAAACTGTTTTACAAATTATAAATTACGTAAAACAGAACGTTATTTCAAACACGATCATCGTGTTTATGACGTCACTCCTTCATGTTTCCTTGGTAACCATATTCACACGCTATGAACGAGCGATGCAATGACGTCATGTCACGTGACTCTGTGTTTTGGCGCAAACATTTGAAATTGATATTTATATTGGTGATATTTGAATTAATCGTGCATTTTTTTTTGTTTTTACTATTTATTTGCGTCCTTAATTATATCTTCACGATAAAATAAAAATAAATAACATGCAAGTTCCCTCTTCTATTCAAAACTAAACTCTTTAAAAATACAGTTGTACGTCATTATGAATATAAAACAAAAAGGTCGTAATCCACATCCTTTCGATCGAAATCCCCGAGGAAACTGGTATTCAGTTTTTCATATCAAATTTCAGCTGAATGGACTCAAAGATACATTGATTAAACATCGCAATACATTTGCTTATGCGTCAACCACAATAATATTTTGCAAGTTTCTGACTGTTTATTCGAGATATTATGGAAAATTTGTACTCAATTTCTGACAATTTTTTTCTTACATTGACAAAGTGAAGCGCATAGGAATGCTGTATTTAGCAGTTTAAGTAAACAGTTTGTTGAGATTTTCATTTACAATTTTACCTATGGTTTAATGCGGAGACAACACAAAAGTAAAATAATAATAAACCTCACGAATATAACTTAGAAAGCAGAAAATCATAATAACGACGATTGAAAGGCGAATGGTCCAAACCATTTTTTTTTGTATTTTTTATATTTGTTTTACGAAAATAATTACATTTTTTTAAATAAAAAATTCAAAAATAATGTCGCTTAAAGCAAATAGCCTTTCAATCGTCGATAATATTTATACACAATCCTTTTTTAGTAACTTAAAACTCTTCAATGTTCACCAATGGTGAACATAATTTATGTTACATAAAACAACTTTATTTTTTTTTATCAGAATCGTAGCATTGATTACCTCGTGGTTGAACGCTTGCCTTCCATTGAGGAGGGTCTGAGTACGAACCCGCGGCCCACACCTCTGACTTTTAGAATAATTCATGTGCGGATTAGAATTTTATTATAAATTGCGAATATGAAAGGGTCTCATAATGGTCTCGATAGTGTGTGTCCGCCAACCTGCACCAGAGCAGTGTGACGGTCGAATGCCGGACGAATCCCTTCTCATTTCGAGAAGAGGCTCGTACCCAGCAGTGGGACAGTAATAGCCTAGATTTATACTGGAAACTCCAAAAAATTGTTATCTTCCCGGACAAACTCCCGAACTAGTACCTAGTAAGCAGTAAGGAAAGATATTTTTTGTTGTATTGTGATCAAATGATTAAAAGATATTCGTTACAACGTCTCTACATAGTATAAAATAATGTCGCTTTCCGCGTCTGTCTGTCTGTCTGTCTGTATATCAGCTAACTCCTCCTAAACCACGTAACGGATTTTGATGCGGTTTTCACGATCAGTTAGATAATTTTTCACGGAAGGTTTATTAATACTCTCATATTATTTAATGTAAGAATAGCAGAGAAATTGCACCCGTACGAAACCGGAAGCAGGTCGCTAGTAAATAATAAGTTTAAGTATAACTCAAGAAAAATTTCCTAACATTAAAAAGCACAGAGATGACGTAAGCGATCAATCAAATTATTTTTAAACTACGTCGTAGCTCTAAATCGATCGTTTTATCAAACCATTCTCAAACTTAACATAATGCATAATTTGTACAAGCAACGCCGGGCGCCCACCAATCCATACTTAGGACGGTGAGGGCGACGACCCGAATTCACACCGAAGGAATAGTAGCAAATACCATTACCATTTTCCCATGAGTAATTCATGCTTTTCCAAATACATTGAATACTATTCCCTCATATTTTACTATATAGCAGTAAATAGTAAAATATATTGTGTGGGAAAGGAATAATAATCGGTAGGTATCTAATTCTATAGTCTATCTTTTTGGAGGTAAACGAAGTCTTTGTTTCGTCTTGATTGAAGATAATCCGAAACGCGTTAGGCAAAAGCGTAAACTTGCGTCTACGCTAGGCGAGCCGAACACTCGCGGAGCCGTTGTGTTCGCGGTGTCAAGTATCAGGACGTAAGAGCCGACATCAAATACTATCCTTGAACAAAGTTTTCCGCATACTCCAATTCCTTTATGTTCGTCCAAAAACCGATAATTGACGGAGCGTAAGCATTGCGTTCGAAGCCCTTGTTCGAGGCTCTGTCCATCCATGCCCCGCCCTTACTCGCATCGCCTAGCGTATACGCAGTGTTAGCTTCCTTTTCAATGTAGGAATTTATACTTCGTTCCTCCATAGTGGTATAAAGATTTATTTATTTATTTATTTATACTTTATGCACTAAGTACAGAGGCGGACTTAATTAGATTTAATTTTGAAAAATATTTATTCATAATTTAACAGAAGTTACAGTGTAAGCATTGAGTTACACACTGTAGATATCCTCACAAAATTACAAAAAAAATAAAAATTATTATAGTTGAACAAGCGGAATATGATAAACATGGTGAGTTAAAAATTCAGACCGGTTGATAACTCGTGGTTGGTCCCTGTTAGGCAATAAAGATCAAACCATTTTTTTTTTTTTTTGTAAAATCGTATTCGGTATCTACGTATCATCAAATTTCATGCAAGCACAAAAGATTTTCAAAATGATGTATATATTATGGCCTATTACACTACTAACTTTCAAATAAGTACTGTAGGTATCATACGATTTTTATATTCTTTGCCTAACGTTAAACTGCATTTACTCAAAAGTAATAAAACGTTGGTTGGATCTTTTCTGCTTAATAGGGCCCAACTCTATCTAAAAGTACAGTAATGACTGCGAAATAAAAATATAAAACTATAATCGACTAAATATGAATATCATTTTCAAAGTAACCACAAGTTAGAGCCAACAATTTTCTCAACCATATTACTAGGTACAGTAATTTTTCTTTATCATTACAAGTACGTCGATGATATCTTTTAAAATATGCAACAGAAGTGGGGCAGCGCTGCATGAATAAGTTAGTGTTGCTATTCCGCCAGATAACGTGTAGAATATATTCGATATAATATTTATTGAAACTGAATATTTTAAGTGCTTTAATGAATTTTAAACACCTTTTAATTAAAAAGAACGTGTGCATCGGATTGGTAGTGCAATAAAATTAACGACGACTATTTTAATCTGTTTCTATCTCAGTTTTTGTTTGCAGGATAGGCAGATCATAAAGTGAGACAAAATACGTTTGAAAATACGATAAAGGCTACGCAAGGGAATCATTTTCAATATGACAACACGGTTGGCGCAGTGGCTAAGCGATTAGCTTTCTACGCTACGTGCGGCGGGTTCGATCCCCGCACGGAACGAATATTTATTTGTATGGCCTACAGCTGATAGTTGTTTCGGGTCTGGGTCGTATTGAAGTTTATTACCAGAGTCGATTTCCATTACCATTTTAGATACGCGGGAAACCCTCTGGTCATCATACTGAGTCATTGAAATGTAGCGGGCAAGATTTTTCTGACCCACAGCACCGACAAACGATATAAATACAGCCTTGAGAATACAAGTTCGTTGGTTACACCGCCATCTATCGGTCTTCGCAGGTTCTTCGGTCATCTTGTTCTAACAAATTTTCCAAATAATATCTATAAAATCTATCCTCATAATTCTCAAATATTATTGTAGTATGTATTAGATATTTATGTTTATATTAAGTATTTATTTTATATTTAAATACTGTTTATTTACATTATTTTTTTAATTTATTTAATTGAGTTATTGTAAATCTATCAATGTTCCGTATTTTAGCCTTTCCCTCTCAGTTTTTAGTTCACACACTGTGTCTATGTTTTCTTCTGTACCCTCCCCAGGTCTGCGGGCAGAAATTTCTGTTGAAATAAGCAGTATCTTTGTACTTAAGTGTTCCTTATTCTATGTATTTGTGTTTTTGTTGTGTGTACCTACATAAATAAATAAAAAAACTATAATTGTGTTAAAAGCAAGAAATTAAAAACGTATCCTGGGCTCGTTATCAGATTAACGGTTATCTGACAGTCTTGGTACCTTCTTTGGTAATAAAGGCTGTGCTTTTCAGACAAATGGCTTTTTTTATTGGTTTTACAGGTAAAGTTTGGTGTTCAAAAATTTGTTCCTGCAAATCTGTTACATTTAAATTTCAAAATAAACTAGTGCACGTGGCCGCTCTGTGAATTTTAGATAAGTGGAAAAAAACCCTTTATTGATAGGTACTCGAGAAATAATAAGAAATGGTAGGTAGATAGACGATTTTGAAAAAAAAAATTGTACTTTTATGAATATTCCATTTACGATGATAAAAAAATATTATTTATGTACCTATAAGGGGTTATTGTACTCATCATTATGAACAACTTTTATTTTGAGACCAAACCTGAAATCGCGAAATGTCTGCTGACAAGTAATTCAATAGGAACAGTACATTTTATTTCGCGATTTCATTGTTGATCCCATTGAACATTGAACAATGGTTACTCTGTTACTCTCTACTGAGTACAACAACAGTGGAGGTTATTGTAATAACCTCTTAAAGGGATCGAAACTAGAAAGGTATGATCTTGATCTTGTATATCATTCTAAACAGTAAAACTTGATGGTTCGGTTCGTACTAAGTTAAGTTTGCGTGGAGCGAACTTGTCGGATTTTTTCAACATTAACAATTATTATTATAGGGAATTAATTGGCCTATTACGGCCGTTCACTGGGCAACTATGTTGTTGAGCCACTGACCTTTATTTATATAGCAACATTATTTATTATGACGATCTGCTCTTTCTAAACTACAAATTTCAAGTTTTTTTGTTAATGCAAAGAGTACGAATACTTTAAAACAATTCAATTTGTAAAAAATTTAGAGTACAAATTCGTAATGTTATTGTTATTTTTCACCCCGACATACTTACGAACTAATTGCTATTGGTAGAATGTAAATCCAGCCTATTAGCCCATTGCTGGGCACGGGTTTATTCTCAGAATGAGAAGGGTTAGGCCTTAATCCACCACGCTGGCCTATTGTGGGTTGGCGGACTACACACACCATCGACAACTTTACGAGGTCCTCTCAGGTATGCAGGTTTCCTCACGATGTTTTCCTTCACCGTTATCGCAAGTGATAATTAAATTCTAATCCGCACATGAATCCGAAAAGTCAGAGGTGCGGGCCGGGTTCGAACTCAGACCCTCCTGCATGGTAGGCCAGCGTTCGACCGCTAGGCTATCACTGCTTGCAATTGCAATTGCTACATAACATCTTGTTACTGGTAGAATGTAGTGAATATAAATCCACCCCAGTACTGTCCCAACTGCTGGGCAGGGGTTTCTTTTCAGAATGAGAAGGGTTAATAAGCCTTATCCATCACGCTAGCTTTGTACAGGTTGGCGGACTTCACACATCATTGAGGACTTTATGAGGCTCTCTACGCTGTGCAGATTTCCTCACGATGTCTTCCTTCACCAAATAAATAAGAACTTAAAAAAAGTCATCTTGTTAGGATGATATTGGTGTATAATCTTTTTTTTAAACCTGTCAATCATCAAACTCATCGTACTGGACCGAAGTTAGTAATATTTTTACTATTCGAAATTGCATGCTCGAATAATACCAATTGCAATGAAAAACTATAACGGACTCTGTAAAAAAACTAGCAGCTATATTAGAATATTTGAAATCTGTCAAATTCTAGTGAATTGATTATGTTTTTAGCTTCACCTGTAACTAACTAACTAACTAACTACATATGTAAGAAAATCTTGGAAGTTAAATTTGACCCACTTCACGGTTTCTGATTGTGCTGAAATTTTGCATACACGTTCAGTTTGGATGACTAAAGCGTATTCTATAGTTTTTTTTAAACTATAATATTTTATTTTATACCTACGTGTATTTTAAGGGGCATATTAAAATTTACACGTAACTTACACGTTGTAGAAAACATATTATATAGGTAGGTATAATCAGCCACAATTTCTATTCAGATCGCTGGTATGTCCGCCGATCGAAGTATGAAAATTAAATGTCAGATCAGACTACACAATCCTGACAATATCAAGCTCATCTCTATAGAAATAGAAATAGAAATATTTTTATTCACAGGAAACATGGCCCATGCATGCATGGTATGGTATATGATAGAATGTGGTCCTTTTGAACGACCCAAAAACAGATTGCAGTAGATAATTGGATTGTCACTACTATTAATTGTTATTGTTAGCGCTAAAATTTAAAACCATTTTCTGTGGTCACAAATTATAATGTTACAGAAAGAAAAAAAGAAAAAAAATTGCACATAGGTCACAAGGATAAAAAAAAACATTTCGTTCGTTCACAATTCATCATTTTTAACTTCGGTGTGATACGCGGCCTTATTAATACTATCATCTCACGCGATAATTTTCTCTCTAGTGTATTGCATCCTAGTTATTTTTATAGCATTGATTTACTAAGAGGTAATAGGTAATGATATACGAAGAAATATTTTTTTTAAAGCTATCTAACTTGGTACATTTTCCCGTTTTTTGACTGGCCATATTGGAATATGATTTTATGATTTTAAATATACTTATCACTTTTTTTTTTTCTGGTTAAGCATGATAATTTACGTCATTTTGTAACTCGCCGATCATAATGCAGTGACGCTCGAACTTGTCGCGAGCGTATCTCACTGAAGCTAAGATAATACCAAATGTGTTATTTTGACCAAAATGTTACTGCAACTGCGCGGCAACTGCACTTCTTTAGTTACGTGAATTAACCTTTTGTATTCGGCAATTGTCGATCTAGGCTCTCCACGAGTGACCTCAATTATACTTCCACTCAATTTAAATCTAGCTTTTTCACCGAATGTTTCGTTTCACCCAAAAATTTTAAACACTAACAATAAGTCTCCCTCAAGTATTACTTGACTATAACAATAAAACTATCACAATATTGTTTTACACTTAAAATATCCATATATAATTTATTATAAGATGGTGTGTAGATAGCTACGAACAACGCTAACGTTGTGCGGGGCAGCCGAGCGGACGCCGTCCGTATCTTACGAACACATGCAAGTTAAACTCATGTTTATTATATTAATTCACGCTAACTGAGCGGGCACTATCACGATTTCTTTGTGATACAGTAAACACCTGGCACAAATAAATGTAACGACAGTATGTCTGTCCGTTGCGCGTACTGTCTAGTACCGAAGTGTGCACGCAGTCTTTTAAAAGTGCCCTACGAGCATTTTTGACCCGCTTTTATTAGCTTCTCCTCTCAATTATGTAAAAAATTGGAAATTAAACTTAACCCACTTCCCGGTTTCCGATTGAGCTGAAATTTTGCAAACACGTTTTGTTTGGATGATAATGCATGGTTAGCTAAGTAACGTCATTCTAAATCCAATATGGCGGACTCCCAAAGATGGCGGACTAGTTATTTATTATTCGTCCTTATTGTATTATATTTATTAAAAATAATATTAGAAGCAATTATGTTTTATAAGAAAATTATTTTATACATTTAATCTTTTTGAAATCGGTTTTTATTTTCTTATAAGTTTATTTTATTGTTCTATTTTGAGTGGCATAAATAATACATAAATCACAAAAATCGCAAGTGATTTGCTGTTATCTATTATAGAGTTCCATAGTCTATCTCCCAAGATCTTTAACAGGTCTTCTCCAAATTTAAAGGGGATCACCTCGAAAGTATACCTTTTCAAACAAAGAATTCTCTAAATCGGTCCGCAATTGATGGAGAACGACATAAAAAAATATACATTCGGTGGATCATAGAACCTTCTTCTTTTTTGAAGTCGGTTAAAAATATACCAGTGACGGTCACGTATTTTTAAATCGTACTAAAATTATCGTCAAAGTACAATCTGTAAACTTTTATCTTACTTGGAAAAGTAAATTCCTCGATAGAATAAACGAATCGTGTAAAATGAAGGGAAACAAGCTCTGAGGCGTCGGAAATACGCACTTGTCTTTTTGGGATCCCTGCATTCATGTTTGTGTTGTCGATGTACGTTTGTGTTGTCGATGCATGTTTGTGTTGTCGATGCATATTTTCCGTAGACGCCAAAGTTGCACATACTCAAAGCCGCATGCAGAGCTAGTTAAATAATCACCACATATATACAGCGTGCATTTTTTATAGATTTAATCGCGTCTACAAAGTATCTCGCAATTTATAGTTATAAAACATTTTAAACTTTTTTAAATCTTTTTTTTTTGTTTTACTTTGCACGAACTGTATAATTGAAAATTACTTTCTTTTACAGGTAAGTTGATCGCGTGTTTTACGGGTTCGTTATGTGGCGTAAGTACAGATATTTTAATTCATATTACACTTGTTAGAGAATCAACGAGAAATATTTTACATGTTTCCAAGGAATAATGGGCTCTAAAGGTAAGGAAGAGATTTTTTGTCGCACGGCATTGGCAATGTGTCCATAAAATTTAGGTATAGGTACTTGTTAAACGAAAAATTTGAGATATTTCCGCATAAGAAATGCTCTCACTGCACAGGTGCTGTAAAATTCCTTTTAGAACATTTTTTTTATACTAATAAAGTGACAAAGATGCATACGGCCCGCCTGATGGTAAGCGGTTACCGTAACCTATGAACGCTTGCAACAACAGGGGCATCGCAACAACAGGGGCATCATTTGCGCGTCGCCGACCCTACTAATAGCGGCGTGTTAGCAGCAGGAAGGACCGCTGCCGACTCGTCGTGTTGGCAGTAGGGGCGCCCTTGCTCATCGTTAGGAACATAGCACTGCAAAAGAGCAGTGTTATTTGGTTACGATATTCTGCAAGATGGAGTTACTTCCCCAGTCGGGTAGCTCCAATATTGAGGGAAAAGTCCCGCTAAGGAAAGAAAAGAAAGAAAGAAAGAAAAAGTTTTTATTTCTACGCCCAGTATGACGCACAAAACATAAAAATATCTAAGCTTAAATAATACTAAGGCCCTATCTCTCTTCTCTTATTTGTAGAGGATCTGCTAATTAAACTTATTAAGATACTAATACTCACTATTTTTGCCAATCTTAGTGATTAAGTATAGTATACATCTCAACTATTAAATAAAAGCAGTATGCGAGACAATTTTCGAAAGTGACTATCTTCAGGATGACATTTCTAAGAGATGAATAAAGTAAAAACCGCCAATCACCCGTATAAAACTGATGTTGTCACTGTAAGAAGAATAAGAATATTTATTTGCTGGAAACAAAAAAACTTATTTATTTATTTGCTTTATTTGCTGTACTTAAAAAATGTTAGACTATTTGCTCATTGGACGTTCTGCTACATAGATATTTCGATAGTTGGACGTTTTGCTATAAAGACAATTTGCTAATTAGACGTATTGCTAAATAGGTAGACATTTTGATTATTTGGACGTTTTGCTACTTAGGCGTATTGATCGTGAGGCGTCTTGAATATCTGTTATATATCCGTTACCCGTGTTCCGTGATGTTGTATATCCGTGACCGAAATGTTTGTAGTTGAGAGAGCAGACAACAAGCCCTCAAAGAAAAAAAATGAGGCCACATGATAAAAAAAATATATAAAAAAATCACACAATAAGGAAAAATACCAATTTGTATCTCCTAGCTAGTGAACTAAGGCAGTAAACTGAGTGGGTGGCTTGAAAACATCCAACGGTTGCAACCAGGTCGCTTTAGCCAATCACACGTGCTTACAACACGTCGGATTAGTAGCCGCTACCTGCCTAATACGTCATTAGCCTTAGACACAACAGGCGCTGCCAATTATAAGTGAGTGAATGAACTCGGAAAAGTGTTTTCACATCTCTTGAAGTACGAATTGACAACTTACCCGTACCTGTGTTTTGAGTTTCAGGTATATTGTCTGGAATTTCCTCATTTGCATAGGTACAAGTTTTGAAGTTTTGAAGAGATTTCTCATTACTAGCAGTTTTAACAAGTCGAGTTTTTAGAAGTTAAAATTAAGTTAAATTTTATTCAGTTAGATGTTATGAAAACAAACTTTACAAAGTACCTACCTACTATGCTAATAGGATAATGGTAATAACTAAATATTGTGAGAGAAATTATAAATTTTTGTTTGATATACAAAACTATTACTGTTTATAAATGTCGCTTGATCTATCTTTGAAATTCAAAATACCTCGACTTTTATTTGCAAGCGATTGAAAATGTCGTGTAATCACAACACCTTGTACTTATGTCCGGGGGTGTAGTCAAAAACACAACATCGTTCGAACGCTGCATTATCTCAATTCCCCATCGCGTGTCCTCGCAAAAATCTCACGCTGCCCCCTCCTCCCCTGCCTTCCTGTGGCTCGTCTATGTTCTAATTGAGCGGTCCGAACGCATCCCCAATTAGCCCACCACGTGTGAAGTAACTGAAGCAGGGCCGAACAGATAAAAACTCACTCCTTCACTGAAACGATCGATCGTGGACACAAAAAGAACAATACGAAGTGCATCGCCTTTTTTCGAAGTCGGGCGGCGTGGGCGAGGAAGGAGAGAGGGGGCCCCCACTGCTCCCCTCCGAGTCGAGTGCTTAACGCGCCTGGAAAGTGCTTTTCGGGTGGCCGGATGACAGAAAGGCGTCAACGGCGCCTACAGTATCTAGGAATTAGCTTTGAGAGTCGTTCTTGACTACTCGAGGGGTGCTGTAGACAGGTCATCTATATTTATAATAAGCCATGTTTGCTGCACTAAGATTCTTGATAGTTTGTGTTCTAGATGTTTTAGTAAAAACTATTTTAAATTTGGTTATTCTAAACTAATGTATGCTCGAAAATGTCAACTACAGAACATGTTCTCAAATAATTTTATAGAAGAGACTTATCCACAACCTAGTTTTAAAAAATTCATAGTAAAATATTTTTTCTACATGAGTTCGCCGTTTTCACGAGTCGGAACAAGTACAGTCATGCGCTTAAATATTAATAAAACATTCATTTAACTTGCTCATTAAAGAAATGAAAATTCTTAACGCATCGATCAATCTAATACATTGTCGAGGAATTTTTTCGCTAGTACAATTGTTAAATGAGTTATTGCCGACTGTACAGACAGGTGAGACATAGCCGTTTAAGACCGGGTGTCGAGTTACTTTTTACATACACTATGCAATTACATACTGCACGAAACTATCTAGTAAACTGAGGTAATTATAATTTATTTCAAACATAAGTAGGTATAAGCTTAAATAAGTTACGATTGTGTAGTCTTCGCGGTGATCCATTTCGCAAACAAAATGCTTTGAACGACTGCGGCCCGCTTAGAGTAAGTAACTCTACGTTTGGACGCCGGGCGCAAACGATTTTAGCCTTAACGATGGTCGAGCGGAAAAATAGTCGATTGTACCAAAAACAAATTGACAGCACTATCGTACAAAAGTGATTTCAAATGGGGATACTTGTTAACCCAGAGGGCTGAGTTTTATGAAAGTTAAATCAGCCAGATTTCTTGATTCGGCCGCATATACGAGTAGGCCCTGTACGCACGATTTAAAAAATTATTTTTAATTTTCTTTACTTGCACGCGGATTATGTCCTCATAGGAATGGACGAAGTTTTATTTATTTATTTATTTATGTACACACATACACATGACAAAAAAAAAGTAAAGATATCAAGTACAAAGGTACTGCTTATTTCTAAAGAAATTTCTGCCAGCAGACCTGCGACAGGAAAGAGTGAAAAGAAAAGAAGACACAGTGTGTAACTAAAGGAAACATGGTAGGTAGATGATAAGAAGCTAACGATGAGGAATATAATAAAATACATAAAAATAAAATATATACTTACGTATAATAAAGATACATACCTACCAAAATAAACTAAGTTAACTAAGTTTTTTTTTTATTTATTCGTAAGAACATGGTCACTTATTGAATGAATTATACAGCAAGTTAAAGTATATGCCAAGAGATTTAACATGAGTCTCATATAGGTATTCAAGTGACAGATCAGTTACGTAGGCATAATATTAAATCCAGAAGAATTTAACTCTTTTTTCCTGACAGTCTGTCTCAAGCAGATCGATGTCCTACACGTAGATATAAAGGGTTAAATACTAATACTAGAGGTCGCCAAGTGTTCGAAATTCGACCGTAATTTTAGCTTTCTGCACTCCTTCTCCATATAAACTTTATCTATGCCAAATCTCACACTCCTCCGTGCGCGCAATATGCTTAAAAAGGGGTACAAAGTTTTCTCTTCACGTATTAATATTATAATTATAGATAACAGATCTGTCGTTATAGTGACTTAACGTACAAATACATAAAATCCTCTAGTTTACGAGACGAAACCTTCTAAAAAAAGTTGCTTCGTTACTTTCCAAAAAAATTGTACCAACGTAAAATCTTTTTTTTTTAATATTTCCCTTTTTCCTTGTCTCTATTAAAGCACGGATATGTCCTTGTCACGGCGGGACGGTCGTCACTGTAATCCTCAGTGGTGCCACTCGTCGCACCTTCGCGTGAACAAGCACTAACTAACAGCAGGTAGTCACAAAAAGTACCGATAATTCGCGGGATTGTTTCTTTTGTTTTTACTTTTAGCCATGTTTTGTCTGTTCCTGTTAATTAGTGTACAGGAAAATAATTGATTTTGTTATCTGTTAGAATAGAAGATAGATAGATTAAGTTATAAACTTAATGCTTATTTTACTTTTACCGTGCACCTACTATCCTTTTTAACCCCCGACCAAAAAGAGGGGTGTTATAATTTTGTAATATGTATCTGTGTATCTGTCCGTGACATCTTAGCTCCAAAACGGATGGACTGATTTCAATGCAGTTTTTTTTATCGAAAGCTAGTTTAATTGGGTATCGTCTTAGCTATGTTTCATGAAAATCTGTTCAGTCGTTAAAAAGTTACAACACTTTTTCTAGTTGGAGTACACAGCAGTTCCGAAATTAGTTTTATTTCCATTTAAATTATTTTTAATATGATTTTGAAATGTGACGTCACGAAACATAGAACCCCACCCCTTGTCACATAATGTCAC
The DNA here is from genome assembly GCA_932294325.1 of Allophyes oxyacanthae. Lineage (NCBI taxonomy): Eukaryota > Metazoa > Arthropoda > Insecta > Lepidoptera > Noctuidae > Allophyes > Allophyes oxyacanthae. Next base: position 2,465,156 of record OW028609.1, read on the forward strand.
ACTTCGTCGACCCTCCCCCCCTCCCCCCTTAAGGTGTGACGTACTTTATGGATGGTCCCAAATACGTGAAGAGAAAACTTTGTACCCCTTTTTCAGCATATTGCACGCACGTAGGTGTGTTAGATTTGGCATATTTAAAGTTGTAGTACAGAAAGATAAAATTACGGTCGAATTTCGACCACTAGGCCACCACTAGTTTAATTTTTAAACATTCATGTCTCCGGAACCAGGACCGAGTAATACATGCACTCGTAACTAACCTCCAATATGTCCTAAGTCAAGGTTGTGTCGGAAGGCGACGCGCCGGCAGGCCACGGGCCGGAAATCCTTGGTTCCGCTGCCTCCGACCCGGCCACGAAAGTAGTGACCGGATCTCGATCAAGACGCTCTGACTCAAGACGAAAACTTTCGAAGTTAAGACATTTTAAAGAAATGTTAATAAAAAAGTCTGCCTAACATTCGAATGTTAGATTATAATTTTCGAAAAAAAAAATTGCTTTGAAATCGTTCCATCCGTTTTGGAGTTTCGATGCTACAGCCAGATACACAAATACATATGATACACAGATACACACTACAAACTTATAAAACCCCTCTTTTTTGTAGGGGGTTAAAATTGCGGCTCTTATAAAAAAGTGCCACGAAGCACTAGGCTAGACTACCTTGACAATTCCGTACCATTATCTATAAAAACGAGCAAAAAAATCACGTTTGTTGTATGGGAGCCCCTTAAATATTTATTTTAATCTGTTTTTTAGTATTTGTTGTTATAGCGGTAACAGAAATACATCATCTGTTAAAATATCAACTGTCTAACTATCACTGTTCATGAGATACAGCCTGGTGACAGACGGACAGCGGAGTCTTAGTAATAGGGTCCCGTTTTACCCTTTGGGTACGGAACCCTAAAGAAGCGTCTGATTACCACACATACACATGTACAAAAATCTATTCTCTTCAACTGAAATGTCAATGCCAATAGTAGAACCATCGCTTTTAATAAAGAGCAAAGCCATTTTTTTATACAGCTAACTCACCCCACGCAACCGGTAGTACTATATATATATATATATATATATATATATATATATATATATATATATATATATATATATATATATATATATACGTATAGTACTACCGCCAAAAAATATAGGTCGCCCTTCTTGTTTCTTTTCGACACGGCGCACATTAGCGGCTAAATTATCAATTACATATGACGCACGCAAGAATCGCATGCACCGTGTTAGGAAGAAGCGACTGACGACTTTTAATTTAATAAAAAATGTGGGCGGGCTAGCGGTCATGATATATTAATGCTCGTTTACACATTACTCAGTTAATTTCCTTTAGCTTGCCATTTTTCAATGTTATCGGTTACGGGTAAACGTCCCTGTCATCGTGCACAAGCGTAGTTTGTTAACTAGCGTTTCGTAATTACCAGTATAGCTGTTACTGAAATTGAGGTAACATTTGAACAATTAGTGAAAGTACTTATCTTTTGCGTGGATCGATTTTCTATTGATGCATTAAAGATATTGTCGCGTGTTGAAAAGCGAGCTTTATTAAGCTTACTATCGGAATTTGCAGCCCCTATATTTGTAAGTCTCGACTATTAACCTATCTAAATTAATGCAATTCCTGTCTTTATTTACTATGCGATAATGGGCACCGACATTTAAAGCATGTTCGATGACAAACAATGTTTAATTTTCGAACACGCCAACGAGACAACGTGACCGATATAAACGCAATATTCGTTGTAATCGTAGATATGCGCGCATCCTTATAACCAGGTCCGAGCAAGGAGGCGGATGTCCCCCATTCAGTTGTACGTATGGATACACACTTCCCTTCTACCTGTTACGAATGGACGGGCACTTTTTGCTGTAGAATAGAGCACTAACCGTTATAATATTGTTAGTATGATGTTTAATGTAATCTTTTGCAAGGACAACGGAATTGAATTGCGATGTTAAGGTTATAATTTTTAAGTATGTAGAAAAGAATATGAGATCAACGTAAAGTCTATAGTTCTCAGATACTATGAATAGGTATGTAATATAATTACTGTCACAAAGCAAGCCATGGGCCTGTTCTAAATATGAGGAGGGTTAATGCCTTAGTCCACGACGCCGGCCTTGGGGTCAACCAAAATGGTAATGGACATCAGACTTTGGTAATAAACTTCAATACGATCGTGAGCGACTAAACTTCGAACTACCTTGTAAAAAAAATACCGATCATGAAGATGGGAGTCCTAACTTTCTCTGTCTGTATATCCGGTACCTAACTCCTCCTAAACCACGCAACGGATTTTGATGTGGTTTTCACCATAATTTTGAGCATTTCTTCCGGAAGGTTTATATGTATAATACTTTCATATTTAATGTAAGGACACTAGAGAATTTGCACCCGTGGGAAGCCGGGAACGGGCCGCTAATATACGAGTAGCATAATTACTTTCAATAACAACTTCTTAAATAAATTTTTGTGATTCGATATGTATCTACATTTTTAAATCTAACATAACAATGAAATATTGCAAAGTAATTGCCCCATTGTGTCTGCCTGATACAATAATATTTATTTAAATAAATTGACAGATGCGATGCAATTGGAACCCACATAACGGCCAGTTGCTAAATTAGTTACAACTTGTATATGGTTATATGTCATATTTAATACAACTCCAACGATATTTATTCCACATTTTAATTTATAACTTTTTAAGAGGATGTTTTAGTAGGCCAGGAGTCCGCGACTAATGTTTCACAGGACATCATTATAAATAAAACTTGTGGTGAAAAATGTGATCGGTTTCTTCGAGTAATTTACGCCCAATTAGTGCCTAACAAGGTATGTTTACAAAACATTATATAATTTCGTACCTACAAATACTTAGGCCCTTGATCACTAAGAAGTCTCTAAGGTGCATAATTATAGTAGTTTTGTCAAACAATGTTTTGTTTGTCACAACAACAACTTTTACTATGGGCACAAACATATCTTGAAAAAAAAAATTGCTGTTCCATATTTAGTCACGAAATATTGAATTATTTGTATGGATCAACTGATTCTTTCATTTCGTCTCATTATAAAAGTTGTTGATAAACGTGAGTACAATAATCCCTTAAAGGGATCAGGACGAGAAAGGTACGACCTTATATTTCTGTCTGTAAAAACTCAAGTTGACAATGGACATTTTTAACCCCCGACAAAAAAGAGCACCGTTCTCCAAAACGGATGGACTGATTTCAATGCAGTTTTTTTTTATTTGAACGCTTTTTTAATCGGGTGTCATCTTAGCTATGTTTCATGAAAATCTGTTCAGCCGTTCAAAAGTTACAGCTCTTTTTCTGGTTGGAGTCGGGAGTTCTTGACGGTTAGGTTATCTTATTTTATTCTTTGGATTTAAGTTTATTTGCGTTAGCGTTAGGGGTTGGAGAATCAGAGAGAACAAGTCCGACACCATTTTTCCAGAAAAAAGGCAAATGCAGCATGAACCTAGTCGTGGTTTATCTTTATAAATATTCGTTTAATATTAAACATCGAGGTAAAACGTACCTAATAACATTATTTATCATTACATTTCCCGGAGGGCCGATAATTCTGTTACTTTCCATGTAATTGCTTCTAGACGATCATTCAATTAAAAACCAAAAATTACAGGTAAATTATTAAATCAAGTAAGGCTCAAATTGTCGGAATATAATAGTAACATATTTCGTAAATCATGAAGTTACAAATTTAATAAATGATAACAGCTGATACGACAACATCACGTGAAGAGAAAACTTTGTACCCCTTTTAAGCATATTGGGCGCACAGAGTGTATGATTTGGCATAGATAAAGTTTATATGGAGGAGCGCAGAAAGCTAAAATTTATATAATAATATGTGGTTGAATTTCGACCACTGGGCAACCACTAGTAAAAGATTATCATAGTTCATTAATTTTGTCCGTTTTAAATGAAAATTATGAGCAAAAGTCATAATCAGCCTGTGACAAATCTTAAGTTAAAACAAACCATGTTACATAATAAAAAATGGCTTCATAAATGCTTTGTATAAAGCCTATGTATATTATTTATTCATTATCCTTAAATTTTATCTCAAACGATCAAAATTACTCGGCTTATTTCCTTGCCTCATTAATATCACTTATGCAAAACAATTTTTGCTAAAGGACAAACTGGTTTTACCTATGAATTTGACATTTGTAAAAAATATTACATAATTTTACTTATATGTCATCCGCGAGCCGTTTCAACTCGCTATTTCTTTACCAAGCGTCAATAAGATATAAAATGCAACAAAAAAATATCAAATGAGTTATAATTGATGGCTTTTGTCGTGTTTAAGAGACGTGTTCATTAATTAATTGAGCATTAACACAGTCTGTAGCTATTATACTAAGTGAAATTCCACCAAGGGCCGTTTCAACTTGGTCTGCTAAAATAAAAACATATATGTCTGTAAAATGTTGACATTTAAAAAATATGATATCAATTTTTATAAAAATGTCATGCGGTATACAAAGTACAGTCGCGGGGTAAAATGTATTATAAATTAATAAATGCCCACCTGCGCGACTACCGCGAATAAACGGACAAGGTATATGAGAACATAAATATAATATATAATAACATACTCTTGTTATAAGATAATATATTATGTTTGTATATTCGTATAAATTTATTTATAGTTAAAACTTTTAAAGACATCTAATATATCGCGACAAAATTTTATCTGATAGACGTGGTAATTGCTTTGTAAAATGTTATTAGCGTCTGTTATCAGCGTGTATAATTATGTGACACCTTGTTGTGATGTAAATTTTTATGTTGTTTTTTGAATTCTATCGTAATTGCTTCACCAAACATTGTAGTAATAACAGCTTATTAATGTCGTTGTACTAAGCAAAGACCTTTCGTGATGAAATTAAATTATCAATAGGTATTATTGGTAATTACTAGTTGCTGATACGTGAAACAGAATTTCAATAAGAATTGGTAACTGCAGAAATTCTTTGACGCATTAAATTAACATTTGTACTCGCATCGATTCAAATTACGATACGGTTGATATGACTACTACTTCAAATTAAAATAAACACAAATTCTTCCTAATTGTCTCTCACAACTGTAAATTCCATTAAATTCCTTAATTCAACCCCGAAGGGAGGGTTCATTGATAAGTAAAGAAACCAACGAATCGCTGTCGCCACCTCTTGCTACCCACTCCGTCTCAAGGTGAACGACCGGAGTAACTTAGCCGCCCGCCCGACCACGTGACCCGCCCAGCACTTGAGCTAGGTCAGGGTCGGCCCGCGACATCTGCACCGACTTACGCTGACCCCCCGTCGGGTCGGCTGTCAACACGCACGTGGGCCTCTTCTCAATGGCTGCTCCTTGCCTTACCGCGTCGCCGACCCGCCCGATTTTTCCGTTCGAATAGTTTCTGATACGTCCGATGGGTCACGTCTGTTGACCTCTCATTGGGTTAGGTCAAGGATGAGTAGATTTAAATCCGTGCATGTGAGGATTGGGAATAAGATTGTTTGTGGAAGTAAGCATTTTGTACGTGTGTATTTTGCTTTGGAATTTACGCTTATCGACAGCAAGAGGTATTTTAAACACTTTTGTAAGTAAGTAGGTACTATTTCTTTCGACCGACGTAGTTTCTTTTGCCCAGAGTCTATTCGGAGGCATATTTTTATTACATGAGGAGAAATGGTTCTTAATGATCACTTTCCACAGCAGTCCCTTCAAACGTTTTCATGTTTTCACGTGTTTAAAGAACACGAATTCAACGAAGAATAGTTTTTGAATTATTCGAAAAGCGTTTATAATTGTGGTTAATTTTCAAATAGCTGCCTGTCAAACGTCACTGGAAACCGGGGAATCCCACACAAATGGTACAATTGTAACACCCCGCGAATATTATGATAGTCTAATTTCTCATCGACGAGGAATGTCTTCATTTACTTTAAAAAAATATACACTTATGACATGAAAAACAGAACTTGTTATTACCAGCCATCAAAAGACATGCTTAAGGCAATAAATTGAAGGCTGTCGATCCTTAGATTCATACGCAATTATGCATGCGATATAAAAAATGTCATATTGCTTTTCCCAGGCTTCACAACAATTATTCCCCCTTAAATTTTTATCGGTTTTCTCGGGGAGGTACTTGTCTAAGTCAGGTCAAAGGCGTGGCGAATAAAATTATCGAGAATGTCAAACAAAAAAAAAGTTGCCATAGATAGATTGACAGCCTTGTCAGTTCGGTTCTCATTCTTTTTTCAAAGTGTAATAATTTTTTTGAAATAATCCAGTTGTAAAATACATTGTTGCAGGTTTAGTTCGGAAAAGTGTTTTTTTTTTATCATACTAGCACCTATAGTCACTCTAGTGTAGAACTACCATATTATCCGAAACAATTTCACGGACTGAAACAAAAACAGCCGTTACAAAATGTTTGTGCGTATCGTTCACGCTTTTATAACAAGAATAAGAAACGATTCTACAATGGTTTGTAGGGGTTTGGCCCATTGCCTGCAAACCCATTTCCATCAGTAACAATTGCAACTTGCGTCGGGACATATTTTGCGCAATGTTTGTTTCACACTGTTGGTCATTTATCCAAATTAAGTGAAAAAATAATAAAAAGTTTTTTTTTAAGATTTTTTATTATTTCTTTCCACTTTCGCAACCGATTGTACTTTAAACGTCAGACAGTTCGATTCACAATTATGATGAATGTCTGAATAATTTCGAATTGATTAAAAAAAGTCCCTGCATACTGAAAATTCTGTACAAGCAGCTGCTTTTAACCAAAGCTTAAATAATTTGTCTCCGACCGTACCGCACACAAAGTAAAACATTTTGATTGAATATAAAATTTGCATTAAACAAACAAAAGAAATGATTTTTTTCTTAAAAACAACCTAATTTTAATAGAAATAGCTGTACGGATCACGTTCGCGATTTGTATAATATTATGATTTTATTATTAATTTAAATATCCCGTACGATCGTACTGTGTGCCGGGGCAATTTCATTATTATTTCAATCAACTGAATGTAAATTTATTCAACAATCTCACGAGGTAATTGCGATGTGTTGTTCTCTTTCGCTCGCGGCGCTGTCTCTTTCGTTCGCGCGGTGTTGCCCGCGTCTCCCCACATTCTTATGCGTTCAATCAAACCTAAGTAGTGGTACGCAGTCGCGACTCCCTACATCTCGCTGGGTCGCATTGTTCGTTCCTTTTGTTTTGTTATGAAAATTAGACGTCGACGTCCGCAGTATGTTCTTGTGGCAAATGTAACACGATTCCGCACACTGTTGGCACACGCGGTCAGCTAGGTATTACGTAAAACCTGCAAGCTTCTGTCACACGCACTGAGCACTGCACAAGCACTGACACTGATTAGGTGATGCGCAGTTGCAGATACCCACATATTTTTATTATTTTAAATTATTATTTTTTCTACTCAATTTTACATTGTTGCCATCCTAAAATAATGTCTTCTCTTGCTATGCACCTGTCCTCTTCTTATTACCTGTATCTGTCATTCCAGTGTGTCTTGTTTTTGTGGCAAATAAATGAATTACGTTACGCTTCTTGCAAGTACTTGCAACTCATTTACATCTCCCATGTAAGTTACGTTCGTTCTTCTGATACCTGTTGGCTAAAAGTGGAAATCAGATTTTAGGCTAATTGAAATGTTTCAACAAAGCTTCATTTATTTAATATGTTTTATATTGTAGAGTATGATGCTGGATACAGTTTTATCTAAACTAATATTATAAAGAGAAAAGATTTGATTTTTTGTATGTTTGTTTGTAATGGATAAACAAAAAAACCACTGGACCAATTTAAAAAAAAATTCACCAGCAGATTGCTATATTACTACTGAGTAACAAAGGCTTTAATTTATAAAGATATCACGCGGGCGAAACCGCTGGCGGAAGCTAATATTCTTTATATTCCGCTGCCCTACATTTTGGTAATTTTCATTTTATACAAGATCCTACCTTTCTAGTCCCGATCCCTTGAAGTTATTGTACTCATCATTATGAACAACTTTAACAATAGGACCAATAATTAAATGAGGAAAAAAAAATGTGCTGTTCTTTTTGGATTACTTGTCAGCAGAAATTTTCCCGATTTCAGAGTTAGTCTTATAATAAAAGTTGTTCATAATGATGAGTACATTAACCCCTTAAAAGGATGGGAACTTATTTATATACGAATGATTTTTACTTTTAGATTATTACTAGGTACATCTTTCAATTCGGCATTCGATGACCGTTGCCAACACTAGGCGCGCTTCCGCAGGCCTGAGTATTATACACGTAGGTAAAGGACCAAACAAGCCTACGCGAATATCGTATATTCGTTCGAAGCTCGAGGACCTCGAAATCGTACGTTTCCCGGTCGACTTTTTGATCCCTTTTTGTTAATCGATTCAATATTTTTCATGTTATAGCTATATTTATGTGGTATTGTACTTGGCCGGCCTCTTTTGCTTTATTTGTTTAGTGGAAATTCTACATGCAATGGGTCTCTATCGCTGGCCAGTTATGCGCTGTTCCGCCGCATATTTTTTATTTTTCACTTTTTTCTTCGCTCGGTGATTACGATTTTAAGTGCTACTAAGTTCAGCCGTCTCATTGGTGCTTATATTGGTGCTTATAGTGGTACCAAACAATGCTGCGGACTTATGTTCCAAGGTCCGACTCCTACACCAGTCAAAAAATATGATTTATCGTAGGTAGTGTATGAAGAATTGCTTTTAACCCCCGACAAAAAAGAGGGGTGTTGTAAGATTGTTGTGTGTATCTGTGTAACTGTGTGTCTGTCTGTGGCATCGTTGCTCCAAAACGGATCGACCGATTTCAATGCTTTTTTTTTAATTGAAAGCTAGTTTAATCTATATCATTTTAGCTATGTTTCATAAAAATCTATTCAGCCGTTCTAAAGCTCTTTTTCTAGTTGGAGTCCGGTTTTTGACTGTTAGGTTAGGTTATTCAATAATTTATTTGTGATTAATTTGGAAATACTGACAGCTAATTAATAGTAAATAACTATCCACTCAATACTTAGTTTTGTGAGTGAAAGTGATTATAATATTAATATAATGCACTTGACAGCAATTAATTGGTAATACAATTAATTAAATCTCAAACACTTCTCGTTTAAACGACAGTCGATATTGTATTAGCGGTCGTTCACACTCGATACTTTTCGCAGCAGAATCGCGTTTTCGCGTTCGCTGGCTGCCTTTTGCTTACAAAAAGCGAATAACGAACGCTAAAACTCGCGATTCTGCTGCTAAAAGTATCGAGTGTGGATGGGCCCTTAAATGCTTTACGCGCCGATGCAATGCGATGTGAAAACTAATCAATTAATTTTGACCGATGATATTTATCAACAGTTTGGATATTTAAGAATCGCCTGTGAAGCTAAGACTCTTTCTAGCCAATTCTTTAAAAAGTAATTATATTTCTTTGGAAGGTTAAGCTGCACTTGCCTCGGGAATAGGGTTGCCAGGCCGTAAAATAAAAAAGCCCGAATGTGCGCTACAGTATGCCGGACATTTTGCCTTAAAAGCCGGACATATATTTTTAATAGCCAAACATTAGTCTAATTTATAAATTATAGATCCCCAGCATTATTATTAGTAATAAAAATAATAATAATCCCCAGCATCATGCTCTACGATGTGAAACATATTAGATAAATGAATTGAAACATTTCAATTAGCCTAAAATGTATCATACTGTATAAGGAAACTAATCAAACCATTTCAGCTCCATGCCTAATGAAAACATGGAGCTGCGGCCTGAAGTGTGTTTTCACATGTCCGAACTAAATATAGGCGATCAGACGTGTACAATTCGGTGGCATAATTTCTTTGTTAAAATATTTGATTATCGATATTACGAATTTGAGAAAAATATGTAAATTATTTATTAAGCAACTTTTAAGCTTTTAAGCTTCATAAGTTTCGGAAAAACGCGACTGCTTTCCGTAAACCTTTTTGGTTTAAAAGCATCGGTGAAGTTAATTTTAAATTTTCAAATACCTCTAGAATAAATTTCAGAAGCGTACTGTATTGCGCGTATTCAAGCAATTGCTTGCAAATACAGACACTAATCAATTTTCCCTTTAGACAACTTTATTGGCAACCTCATGCCCGCGTCGTACCTCCTTCATTTTCCATTTTTAAGTCAGATCTGATGAAATTACATAAAGTAGAACAGACGGAAACAAAGGCTAAAACAATTGAACTTTTATCAAAGAGTTAATTTATTACTCCATACACGATGTATGCAGTGAAGTTCACATTGTAAGGCTATTTCTGCCATCATCTTTACAGCCAAAGCAAACAAAACGTTTAAAACTTAAAGTCCGACATTCCAAGTGCATTTTTCTATTAGACGGTCATAAGACGTTATTTATAAATCGAAATGCTCTCACAGTTCACAGTAAATTAAATTCCGACAAAGGCAAACATCAAAATATTGAAAACCTTTCAAGATTTTTGTCCAGGCGGCGCGGTCGCTCTGCTGTTTCTATTTGTCCAAAAATGTTGCAATTGAATGCAATTCGGTATGGAATATTGAAACTTCAGTGGGCGATGCGGGTATTCCTCATGGTTCGTACGTGCACGCACCGCAGGGGCGGCGGGTGGTGCGGCCGTGGGGGGATGGGTGACCGCCGCCCCCACCACCACTCTGCCTCCTTTCCTAAACCTACGCGCAAACACTACGTACACGTTTGCTTGGCAACATTTCATGCTTAGTGTGTACAAATAATGTTTGGTAGCGCAACAAACTGCAAAGGGAATACCGATATTAGCAGAACAGCGAGCGCCCGAGCGGTGGAAATCAAACGTTCCTTCAATGATTCATATTCTAATAGGCCAGCTCCTCGCCAGACGGAATGGACTTGGCTTCATTGGATATGCAATTAAAATGCATGAATTCGTTTTGGAAATAGACACATTAGGAAGGAACGTAGGATAGTAGCGAAGCGAAGCGGTGCTTCTGATAAAAAAAAATTGTAGACACATTGTATTTGGGTAATACAATCGATATAAGGTTCTACCTTTCAAGATTTCTTTATTGTATTCAAAAGGTTTCCAGGCATTTTGAGAAATAGACCATTAATTTGCTCATCGGACGTTCTGCTACATAGACATTTCGATAGTTGGACGTTTTGCTATAAAGACATATGGCTAAATAGACATTTTGATTATTTGGACGTTTTGCTACTTAGACGTATTAATCGTGAGGCATTTTTACTCTATGGAACCAACGCTGTAATCGCGAATATAAAATCAGCTTTCATTTTCTTTTTTATTTTAAATAAACATTGCCCCTCCTAGGATTTCTCCTGTATTGAGGGTTCAGTTTACAAACATACATGTCACATGCACACACCTAGACCCGAAGCAACTATCTGTAGATCGTACAAAAAATCGTTCCGTGCGGGGATTGAACCTGCGGCACGTAGCGTAGAGAGCTAATTGCTAAGCCACTGCGCCAACCGTGTCATCAAGCTGCTCCATACATTTAGCCAAGTAATATTGAATCATTTGTGTATAGAACAGCTGATTTGTTTCCGCGATTTCACGTTTGGTCCTATAGTAAAAGTTGTTCTTATTGATGAGTGCGATCGGGACTAGCAAGGTAGGACTTTGTATACATACTTATCGGTATTCAAAACTACCTATAAATAAATAAATTTAGCCCATTACTGTCCCACTGCTGGGCACGGGCCTCTCCTCAGAATGAGAAGGGTTAGGCCTTAGTCCACCATGCTGGCCTAGTGCGGGTTGGCGGACTACACATACCATCGAGAACTTTATGAGGCCCTCTCAGGTGTGCAGGTTTCCTCACCATGGTTTCCTTCACCGTTATCGCAAGTGATAATCAAATTCTAATCCGCACATGAATCCGTAAAGTCAGAGGAGCCGGGTTTGAACTCAGACCCTCCTGCATGGGAGGCAAACGTTCAACCGCTAGGCTATCACTGCTTACTACCTATAATTAATAAAATTAATTAATTTCATTTATGAAAAAGCAAATATGAAACCACATTACAAATCAATCCGAGCTAAAATGTATCTAAAAGTTAGCTAAACAATACATTGTTTCTAATATCGCGTATTGTAAAACAATTACCGGTGAATGACTCGATTGATTTATATACCGTCAACAAAACAGCTCGTGATTTGAATCTATATTATTATGTTTTTATATATTATAAAAAGGATATACGGATTTCTTCAGTATCGTGGTGCTAAACAGACATAATTAATTTTTAAAAAACCAGGTTTGAAAAAAAATTGTTTTGTTTACGGAAGCGACAAGCACAGGTAATTGGAAGAATGTACTTTTTTTTCTATTATACATGATGCTTTAATTTTAATTGTGCCAATAAATTTTCTTTCTTTCTTTCTTTTTTGGGAGACTCATTGCCTAAATATGGAAAACTCAGTCTTAGATAAATATTTTTTTAATAATAGTAAGTAAGTAGGTACCTAAGTAATATCGTTATTTGTCAGAATGAATACGGTACGGTACTTCAAATATTTTGTGCATTCGACTGCATAATAGTGTTAAGCTGCTGAATTGGATCGTTTCATTTCATATCCTGGCAATTGATAGATACCCTGTGGTAATCTTCCAAGAACTGTGACTATAAATATTCAGTTTTCATCATTATTTTTTGTATATTACCCTTAATAAACCCGTCTGTAAATTATCAATTTTCTCGATATATTTTTAATTTCTATAATTTTAAGAGAATGGCTATGATTTAAAAAAAAACTATTAACTTTCACAACCTAGCCTATCACCCGATTCAAGGTTGACGTTAATTTTTGTGACACCTGTATATGTTAATGCACCGTAAAAGTTTAAGAACCCCGGCTGGATTCGGCATAGTTTCGGGAATAAATTCCACGGGTATTATGCTGTATCCTGAAATTTTCAACGCGTTCTACTGTATTAACTATTTCGTTGAACCAAGAGCTGAATTAACTAGGCAGGTTAATTAAGTCGCCTCTTTGAGCCTAATGGTCGTATGCTCGATCGATCATGTGGTCTTTGGTCTCAGGTCGAGTAAAGTTTAATCGGGTTTTCTAATAGACGCGTTTAGAACAGCGAAATAAGGTCATACATGATTTTGGAACATCCTTTTGTTGCTCAGTAAGCAACTGCAGTAATTAAATCTTGGGCCCGATGAGTTCCGATGATCTAATTACCTTGGAAGATCACAGGCATGTTCGGATACAAAATACAAGGTTGGTAAAACGAATACAAAAATAAATGGATAGATACTGAAGGGAGAGTGGTATCTTTTCACTGGAACAGCGCTGGCCAAATATAAATTTATTAGGCTTATCTAGTAAAAAAAAAAGATAAGGTTAAAACTGTTAAAAGGTAAAACTGAAAAAAAACCTGAAATAAAAACAGATTTATTCTTTCCAGAGTACGATACTAAAAATATGATGAGGAGGTGGTCATAGTTATCTATTTTTGTTTTTTTTTTTAAACTTTGCCCCTCTCTTATTTCTCCTGTCGAGGGTACAGTTTACAAACAAGTATCTCAAATAGGCGCACACCCAGATCCGTTGAATATGAGTTGATAATATATTTTTATTTAATAAGGAAATACCTTTTCTTTTTTGTTAAATAGTACATAATTATGGCTCATAATAATTGGCAACACTCTCTGTAGTTTACATAAATGATAATTATTCGGATGCCGATAGAACAAACGTAGGTGCCACTACTAACACTGATACAAATATTTCTAACATAATTAATTATGAAGATCAAAGTTATTTTTTAATTGTTAATTTTAATGATTTAAACATAATTTGATATTCATCGCATTTAGTGTTTTATTCTATTTCAGTAACTGTATTTAGCTTTTCCTGGAAAAGGAAACATTATTTTGAAAAAAAAAAAAAAACTTATTAAAAGTCATTTGCTAATTTTTTTGTCAAGTTACATCTCTTGGCTTGTCGAACAATATATTGCAATACAGGTTTTGAACATTGTTCGAAACACGTTTGCAACTTTCCTTATTACAATATTGAACGGTTCCGTTTTGTCTACAGGCAGTCTTAATTAACTTCCTATCCTAGAGTTGTAGGCTAGACTCATTTCCGGAACCTTTGACGAATTGTTTGTCAGTCAACAGGGATCAGCACGACCAGGGGTCGGCAATCTTTTGAGTCGGAAGAGTCAAAAATTACAATTTAGGATATTTCAAATTTTTAAAGAGCCACATTTTTTTTCTTTCCTACAATAAATTGTACTTGCATAAATAAAGATTTTGATAAAAAAAACTGGATCTGTTCCGCTAGAAACTAGTCCGTTATAACTTAAAATTCGCCCGGCGGGAAAATTATGTTTATATTTAAAAAAAATAAGTATGGTATTAGATATTTGCGTAGGAACTAAAGAGCCGCAGCTTCACATCTAAAGAGCCGCATGTGGCTCGCGAGCCGCAGGTTGCCGACAGTGGCGTGCACTCCATAAAGGCAAAAAGACACTGCCTACCCTAACAAATTAAATATTAAGTAATACAAACATTAATATGTCTATAATATCACTTAATTTAAGTCTTAGGATGAGGTAGCCAATCACAAACATTATTTAATTTAACAATACGATAATATGTTGTTTCTGCCTACCCTGAGAGAAATGTCTTTGCACGCCACTGGTTGCCGACCCCTGGCATAGACGTAAGTTCATTTCCCAGACGTGGACCACTTCGTGTGTCATGGTTAACACGTTGTTTCGGATTAAATATGTTTGAGTTAATCGTAGGGTAGTTCATGTTAAATAAGACGTTAATTTGTGTTGTGGAGAATTTTATTTCTGATTTTCGAATTAACGATCTGTTAAAATGAGAACTGAGGATTGTGTGTTAAACACACGTTTACTGTGATTTGGGTTCAATTAATATTTTTTAACACCCGACAAAAAAGAGGGGTGTTATAAGTGTAGTGTGTATCTGCCTGTAGCATCGTAGCTCCAAAACGGATCGAACGATTTTAATGCAGTTTGTTTTTAATTGAAAGTTAGTTTAATCGAGTGTCATCTTAGCTATGTTTCATGAAAATCTGTTCAGCCGTTCAAATGTTGCAGTTCTTTTTCTAGTTGGAGTCGGGAGGTTTTGACTGTTAGGTTATACATTGGTTTCTTTTTACAAAATTATAGATATTTAGGTTGTAATTGTGGCAATTCTCCCTCAATATTGTTGTCTGTTAGTTTTTTCTGATATTTAAGGGGGTATATATTTTTTAAATTATTTTTAATAGAAAAATTATGTACTCATTTTTTAAATTAATGTTTCTTATAAAATGCCTTCAAAGTCCGTAATAAGGACTCCAAATACACCAAGTATAATAAAACTCGGACTCAACGTAACGTGTCCGGTACTGAGGTGGAAAATCCGAGACACTGAGTTTATTAGGACACGAGGGGTGGGAAGCGACTCTTGACCTTCGGGTTTGACCTTGATCTACTTAGCGTTGGAAAGGTGAAACAGACGTGAAGTAGCAAGCTTCAGAGAATGTTACCCAATGTTTTGACAGTTTCTTTATACCAACTTAAGTAAAAATATTGGTGTTTCGAAATAATTAAGTATTATACAATTTTAATTATTTTATATATCTTTGTCGTTTACTCGGATTTCTCCTGTATCGAGGGTACAGTTAACAAACATACGTGTCACATGAACACCCAGACCCGAAACAACTATCTGTAGATCATACGAATACTTGTTCCGTGCGGGGATCGGACCCGCGGCACGTAGCGTAGAAAGCTAATCGCTTAGCCACTGCGCCAACCATGTCGTCTTTGACACAGGAAAATTGATAGAATTTTAGGATGATTTACACTTTCTGAAGGCCTTTGTGACTCAAGTGTAAGTAGGACTATAGGTTCGTTTCGTTTCGCCTCATTACAGAGACTTCATCACCTGGCTATCGAACCCAGGACCTCGCGTTCAGTAACCGCACTTTTGACCACTGTACAACGAGGCTGTTTAATATTAATACGTGAAGAGAAAACTTTGTACTCCTTTTTAGGCATATTTCGCGCACGGAGGAGTGTGAGATTTGGCATAGTTAAAGTTTATATGGAGAAGAAGTGCAGAAAGCTAAAATTACGGTCGAATTTCGACCACTGCAACTGGGCGACCACTAGTATATATCTGATATATATTCTATATCTAATTTAGTTACAGTCATCACCAGCACCCGTAGCATGACCATTTCTATTCTTCTAACAATAGACAAAGCTCTTTCTCTCCATCTCGACATTTACACTCGCGTCTACGTAGACAACGACAACATTTCCTACTTTGACAACGAGGAAGTAGTTAGCGATGTAGTTATTCTACCAATTCCTACCGAAGAGTAGAAATATTTCTACAATCTGTCATGAATCTGAATTTATGTCTGTCTATCTATCTGTCTGTATGTTTGTTACTTAATCACGGGTAAACATGTCTTTTCAAAATCGAAATTCGGTCACCCGAACTCCATGCGGACGAATTCACACAGCTAGTGGAAAATAAACTGTTATAATATCACAACACGTGTTTATTTTCACTAGAAAAGCGTCATGGAAATTATTTTCTTTAACATCTTTATTAATTGTGTGACTAATAGTACTTTTATTATAGCTGGCTCGGCAGGTTATTTGCTAACTAAACTGTTAAAGCCTTCAACGGCTGGCTCACGCTACAATACCTTTTATCATCCGCTTTAGGGCCCGTTCACACGAGCTACTTTTAGCATCGGCCTTTTCGGAAGCTAGATGCAGCGATCGATCGCTACCCCGTTCACACGCGATACTTTTAGCATCGGCGACTAGCGACTCGGAGGCCCGTTCATACGAGCTACTTTTAGCATCGGCGACTAGCGATTGGAAGCAAGATGCAGCGATCGATCGCTACCCCATTCACTCGCGATACCTTTAGCAACCGTGAACGGACGCAGCGAGTCAGTAAAACGTGATGCAGCATCGATGCAGTCGCAAAATCGCGCGATTTGGCAACCGCACTCGGACGCAGTGAGTCGGTAAAACGTGATGCAGCATCGATGCTATCGCAAAATCGCTAGTCGCCGATGCTAAAAGTAGCTCGTGTGAACGGGCCCTTCAGTATAAAAAAGACCAGAAAAGTATTAAAAGTCGTGAGTCTGAACTGCTAGCTTTATGGTGTTATTAGTAAATTGCGTCACCTATTAGGACTAATTTTAAATTATTAAAGTTACTGTAGATTCTAACCAACTTTATTACGTAATTTTTTAGATTTTGTGCAGCGCGTTTTGTTTTAAGAATAAGACCATTTTATTTGCATGTAATTATGGTTACAGAGGTGTAACATATACAACGTCTATTAGAAATGCGTGGTCATATGTAAGGCTGTGGATCAGACCATCAAACTGAACAACTTTCTCTATAGGACTAACATCGTAATCGCGAAAATCAACTGTCCCATACATTTAGATGTAGCATCTTCTTGTCCTACTGGTCCCATAGTAGAGATCTATTTATTATGGGACCAACGTCCCATGGCAGGTAAAAGTTGTTCATAATGATCAATACATATACTCGTACATAACTTCATAAAGGGATCGGGACTAGAAAGGTTGGACCTTATAAATATATTTATTGAAGTGTGTTATTTATTCGTTTTCACGAAAGGACTAAGCAAGCAATTAAAATATTGCAACATTTAGAAAAAAAACAGGTCAGCTGCAAAGAAATCTCATCGGTTAGACGGAATAAAAAGCTTCCTTCAAAATACCGGTTCGAAGATATCGCCAAACTTCGCACGTTGATCCGATGGCACCACAAAAGCGTCAGTTAGCTAATCCTTGGCAAGACATTTTCTGTTCAACCCTTGTGTCTCTTTGTGGGCGCAATCAGCGGGCAGTGGCATACCCACTACAGTACTGCACAGCAATTATTCAAAATACATCGGGCAATATTAGATAGGTGAGCGGCCGATGCGTTTTGCATTGCGAATCAGTCCGACTTTGTGCGACTCGCCCTAGGGAGCTGTAGTGTTTATGCGTGGATGTCACAGGCAGATTGTGGATTCTGCCTTTTGCTGAATTATCTGAGCGCTTGGGGATTTCGGTTGCTGTCGAGTGCTACGTCTGAGTATCGCAGGTACATAGTGTGTGAATTTAGTGCTGCGCGATTTATCTGGTCTTTGGGGATCGACAAACTAGTGGGGAACAGGCTTACATTGTAAGTTGTGGGGAAGAAACATTATCATCAATTTTTTTATTCGATATACAGGGTAATATAAAAATAAACGAATTCTCTTATCACTAACTTCGTAACATCATCCTGAACAACGTTTGTACTACGACTTTGACTAAAAATAAAATATAATTTCGTGTGTATTTACGTAAAAAAAACCTAAGAATAGCTAATAGTAGGTACACTAAGACTAAAGTATTTCATTCCATTTTTCGGCCGTCTCAGTTAGAATATGCAAACTACAGAGCATTCTCATATTTTTGTATGAAAAAAATCCTTTCGAATTATCAAAAGTCGTAGAACAAACGTTATTCAAGATCATGATACGAAGTACTAAGACATTTTTTCAATTATCCTGTATAAATCAGTACCTATAAAAAAAATATTCTAGTGTCTACCATAATAATGATTCTGTCTTTAGTTCGTAATTGCGGTTTATACGAAAAATGAAATGAAATGAAATTTATTTTGCTTGAATCATGGTACCTACAAAAAAACGGTGTTACGAGTACATGGTGATAATATGTGGCATTACATGTTCCGCCAGTTAAGTAGCTGTCATGCAATTTTTTTTACATAAAAGATATTGCAAGATGTTACAAGATTAGCCAAACAATGTAGATGGAATGTCAAATATAAACATAATCTGCGGGTTCTTCATCTGAGATAATATAATATAATAGTTATGTCAAAGTAAAATGGGCCGGGGAGTCAAAACGTCAAAACGTCTCGTGAACGGGTGCCGTCTGTCGGAACTGGTCAGCTCGTAACTGCCATGGCAATCTTATTCAGAGGCAATTCATTATTATCCTAGTTTTATTTGTATTCGCATTGAATTGCATTATTCTCGCAGATCTTACCACAACATTGTACTGGTAAAGATTGTCAAGATCTATTATTTATTTGAAAAGAGTTTCCATGGAGTTTCTTGCCGGTTCTTCTCCATAGGATCTACTATTTGGAACCGTGCACCTAGAGTCTCGACATTTCATAAGTGCCTGTATCTGGTTTACATGAAATAAAGACCTATTCTATTCTATTCTAAAAAAAAAAAAAATTGGAGAAGAAAAAAAAGAAGAAGAAAAAGAAGGCTCATGTTATTGTAAAACTTTAGAACCTCATGGTGATCTACCATAAATCTATGTTGACGGCATACCGTCAACGATAACAATATACGCCTATGTCCACCATTGGGCGTTTAGAGGTCAAAGGTTTTTATTTCAACTGGGCCTTTGCAGGCACTTTCAAAACGTCGTGATTCTAGGTGCACGGTTCCAAATGGGTTGGTCCTGGAGAAGATACCGGCAAGAAACATAATGGATACTCTTTTCATAAATCAAGTTAACAATAACATATGGAGCCGCGGGAGCGGCCCCGGCTAAAATTCGACCAGAATTTACACAATACTACAAAAAAAAAAAACAGTAAAGATCATATTATTAAGTACCACTAGAATTTAAACAGTAGGTACAAGTAGTTGCATACTTAACACTCAAGCCACCCAGTTGCGTTGATTGAGGCTGATACGACAATGATGATGATGTGACACTTATATTCTAACACTGCTGTTATAAATATGAAAACTAAGATTATAAGACGATAAGTGCCATCCTAATGCGATTTTTAACAGATGTGAAATAAAATCAACAGTATTTTTTAGCAGTCTGTCGCGAAATGTTAAAAAATTTTATTAGCTTTTTCTACAATGATTTGTAAATTAATCTTCTGTTAGAATAGAATAGAATGGATCTTAGATTATTGATTGGTTGTCGCAGCCGCGGCCGCTAAGGAATGGATCTATAAATAATGTAAACCAGATACAGGCACGTATGAAATGTCGAAACTCTCAAAAAATACTCAGAAAAAAATAAACTTTAAAAAAAAAGTAAAAACCGACTTCAAAATACTAAAAAGTATAAAATAAATTTCTAATCCTTTTCCTATAATTCTTCAAAGTACCTAGCTTGGCAGTGGCCCCGACTTCAGAAGCTGTTAAGTTTTTTTAGGAAAATTATTTTATACTTTTTAGTTTTAGCTTTCAAATAAAAAAAGAATCATCAAAATTCGTTCACCCAGTAGAAAGTTCTGAGGTAATAAACATATTAAAAAAAAAACATACACGTCGAATTGAGAACCTCCTCCTTTTTTAACACGCTTTTATTAGCTTCACCTGTAACTAACTATGTAAGAAAATCTTGGAAGTTAAATTTGACCCACTTCCTGGTTTCCGATTGAGCTGAAATTTTGCATACACGTTCAGTTTGGATGACTAAAGCGTGTTCTATCATTTTTTTTAAACTATAATATTTTATTTTAAGTAAGTGAAAAATGAAGCAACAAAAAAAAATTTGCGAAAATCAAATATCCATAAATATTCAACATGGTGTAAGGCATCATTCTTGTTGGTGTAACGAGCTACGACAAATTGTCTTATTGCGTGTAATAGCCGAGCTTTCATCGTAACAACAGAGCGTAAAGTACATACTTACACATCATTTTATTATACACTACGCTAGCTTCGCCGTGGCGTCCGGTATAGTCAGACATTCAATAAATGGTCGTTGTTTACCCTTCTTTATCTAAAGTCTAAGTGATTGTCTTGTAGGCCTATTAAGTTGCTTTTGTTTAAGCAAATCAGCAGACTGGAACGAAAAGCATGATTAATCAAAGAACATGATCACTGGACTTAATCATACATGATTATAGATAGGTACTAAGCAGGTAATGACAAAACACCTGTATTGGGTTACTATATTTTAATATATACATAAAAGAAGGATTGCGCCTAGAATCACGACGTTTTGAAAGTGCCTGCAAAGGCCCAGTTGAAATAAAAATCTTTGACTTTGACTTTGATTTTTAGTTTAAAAAATGAAAAACCGATTTCAAAAATCTAAAACGTATAAAATAAATTTCATAGAAAATTAACAGCCTCTGAAGTGGGGGCCTCGATTCCAATGAACTAAGGTGCATTTTACATTCAAATTATTATTATTAGGTTTTTTTATGCTATTTTGCTATCAACACAGCTTTCAAATTTCATGAAAGTGTGATTCAAAAGGTACATAAACGCTTGGATTTTTCACGGGAGGTACTGAAAGTCTTCCATCTTCTTTAAATAACTTATTTAGTCAAATGGTTGACTCGATACGATAAGATGTTCATTTGTTATTTATTATTTAGAACGAGAGACTTCAAAAAAACTACGTACGAGTATACTTTCTGATTTGTAAAATGAGACTTCCGGGAGAGACATAAATTGGTCAGTTAACGGTACAAGGGTCTTACTACGAAGTCTTATAGCAGGGTGAAAAATGAACTGCCCAGATGTCCAGTATAAGCTGGCCTTTCATTGTACGAAAAGCCTATACAGTGCGAGGTCAGCTCATACTGGAAAATCTGGGCAGTTCAATTTCGGCCCTGCTATTAAAGTTCGTAGTATGCCCCCTGGACCACAATCAGAATATTTTGTTTGTCAGAATCGCTGCCTAGTTCGGATATAGGTCGAAATAGCGGCAGACAAAATGCCACAAAATATTTGTATCGGACATAGTAGTGGAAATTCTTCTTTTTCATGAAAACCCAAGTCCTTAGTGGGCTCTAAAATGTACATGAAAAAGGAACAGCTGTGAGTGTGAAATATGCCTTTGCGAGCGGTGCTGGTATTGGGAGTTTTATTTGCTTTTGTTTATGTACTAGATCCAAAACCTAGAAATACTAACGGACTAGTAATATTACTGGTCTAGTCATCAGAGGGGTTGGTTCGAGGTGTCGCAGGAAAGAGACGTATGGAAGAATTTGGGGGAGGCCTATGCCCAGCAGTGGGATAGTATGGGCTAATAATAAATAAATATATATCATATTTTCTATGATATAATATAACCAAACCTAACTATACATTTATATAAAGCTAAAAATATCAAAAGTTTGCCCTTCAATTCCAATAAAACTAACAAAATTACACCACTACATCAATGAAGGCATATGAATCAATGAATTTGCCAATTCCTACTCCTTTTGCTTTTAATATTTAATAATTATAAAGAAAGAAATAAAGTTTATTGGCACATAAATGCTAAAAACACAGAAAATAAAAATAAAATAAAATCAGTAGTTGTGCCAAACGGGCCAGCAGCTTAGCATAATGTTGGGTGTCAGTACGTTAATACTGATTACCCAACGCTGGTTTTCAGCTGCAACCCAGGGTGCCATACGCTCGATTATCCTGTAATTTTATTGACATTGAACTCCATGATAATAATAATTCCATAATGTAATGACTAATTATTTATTTATTTATTTAGTATTAGGGAGACCAACAGCAAATAACAATAATATAAATGACAAGATTTGTTGCAACCAGCCAATAACAGGTCTCCACTATCGGACATAAATTCGTGTAATTGATGTTAATATTGAATTTTTTTTTTTTTTTTTTGCTTTTAATTCTATGTCATGATTAATTTATTTTAATGACTGACACAAATTATGCTAAAGCCATTCCTCATCACTAATTTGTACGCCACTATACTATATGCGGCTGAAAATGACGGAACTTAATTTATTTTGTTTAAGATCTTGCATGCAAATAAAGAATATCTTATCTTATTTTATCTTAATGAAAAATTACGATTTAAACTATAAAATTAACTCAGGTCAGTGTGGGTTGGATCCTTTTTAACCCCCGATAAAAAAGAGGGGTGTTATAAGTCTGTAGTGTGTATCTGTGGATCTGTGCATCTGAGTATCTATCTGAGGCATCGTATTCTTATCTATAATTAGAGTTCAAAAGATAGAGAAACACTCTCTTGTCTCTTTTTTAAAAAACGTTAGTTTTAACTACGATTTCTCTTGTAGCGTGGGTACATCTCACATGCACACACTTTCAGACCCCGAACAGCTATCTGTATGATAGGTCATACAAATATTTGATCCGTGCGGGGATCGAACCCGCGGAAAGTACCGCGGAAAATCAATCGCTCAGCCACTGTGCCATTCGTGCCGTCAGTGCTGTTATTGAGAATAAACCTAAGTACATAATTATCACGTCCAATTGGACGTAGGCACACGATAACCTACCCGCCAAAAACCCCCGACTCCTACTAGAAAAAGAGCTGCAACTTTTTAAAGGCTCAACAGATTTTCATGACACATAGCTAAGATGATACCCGATTAAACTAGCTTTTAATTTTAAAAAACTGCATTGCAATTGGTCTGTCCGTCTTGGAGCTACGATACCACAGACAGATACACATATACAGAGATCCACAGATACAAAGATACACAGATCCACAAATAGAAAGAAAGAAAAGAAAGAAAGAACATAATACAAGTCCCACTAGAATGGTAGACATAGGTAATAAGAAGAGAACAGGTACATAGACAGAGAAGACAGATATTCATCAAAAAAATTAGTAGGTTTTTGCCTTTTTGCTGTCCTTCCAAAAGAAAATAAAGTATGACGGGGTATGGATGCCTATAAACGCATCTGAAATATCAAATTATAAACATGCGGATTATGAAAACCATTTCCCTTTATCAAAAAAAATTATCATGCCAACATTTTTGATGTCCTACCAAAAGAAAATAAAGTATCGGCTACGGATCCTTTGAAGACCAGAATGATTTTTTAATTAAAAGTGTATCGGGTGTTCCACCCACCACAGATTGTCCAGATAGAATACGGTATTTTTTGGAAAACAACGCAAGCTTAAAAGTTATCTAAGTCACGTCTATCGCAAAACACGGAGATTTAAACCGTGAACGTAAGATAGAGATAGAAATCGCAAACTGGTGATCTACAATTATTATTTATTTTCAGCCTGGGTTGTCCCACTGCGGGGCAAAGGCCTCCCTCTCCTTTTTCCGCTCGCTTCTGGTTTTTGCTAGTACGGACCAGTTTTTTCGGTAGGAGTCAAGCTCGTCCCGCCATCTTCGCCTCGGTCTGCCGCGATGCCATTTAATATTTACTGGGATCCATTCAGTTGTTCTTTTGGCCCATAGCTCGTCAGACATGCGACAGACGTGTCCATCCCAATCCCACTTGAGCTTGGCAGCTTTTTGGGTAACGTCTGTGATTTTAGTTTTGGAGCGCAGTATTGTGTTCCTTACGCGGTCTGTACGTCGAATTCCCAAAATCCTTGCGGTGCGGCGCCACAACGAATCGTGTGGACAGTGCCTTACACCCGCGATTTCGTCCGCGTAAACTCCTGACAATTTGAATAAAAAAGAACATCAAAATCAAGTTACGTCATCAAATTTATGTCCGGTTCCAATTTTATAAATAGTCATTGTTTGATATCATCAGATAATCAGCTTTATACGTAATATCATCATTTATTTAATGACCTGCATAACACTTTGATTTCAAATTCTAACACATAATAATAACAAATCATTAACAATGACTTCTAATCTAGGTGTAGTTATGTACCCCTAGTTCGGCCTGCATTATGGGGGAGGTGGGTGGACCAGGCTCTAGGCACCAGGGTAGGGTGGGGGGGTCACGGACCGCCGTTAGATCGATTCCTACAGTGGATATTATTCTGTGGTAATTAGAATTCGCGCTTCGAGGTACAACTTGTTATGGTGGGTGCAATGGTGCATGGATAGATACTATGCCGTGTGACTCAGTCAAACGAAATTATAATTACTGTTCGGATATTTACAGTTCCTCTCTTTACTTATTGAGTCAATTTGTGATTAAGAAGATTTGGGTTTTCTTTTCTTTTTTATAGTATAGGGGCATACGTGCTTGCGGTTCAAATATATGCTAGATGAATCCAAGGGATGACCGCGTTCCTAAAACAAACTTTGGACCACTATCAATGGGCCATCCTGTAATTAAGTTCAAAAGTAATGGCATGTTATAATGTGTATCAATGTAGAAAGATGAAGGAAAGCACTTCAGACTAATATAAGCCGTCACTAAAGTTCACTCTAGCCCCTTAACTGAATTATAGACAGAGGTGCGGCTTAAAGGCGAGCCCTAATAACGCCCGGTCCTAGATAGAAAATAAGTCCACCATCCTCCATTAGGCTCTCAACGAAACTCAAAAAATAGATAACTCTATAATACAGTTTTCATTTTCCTATTTCAAAACCCTTTCCGAACGTTAATCAAATTTGCTAGGAATTTCCGGAATTTTTGTTACGTAAATTTTCATAGCCTCGTAGTCTCGCAGTTAGGTTTTATTAACCCACCTTTGATAAGACTTTTGACTGCATGACAGTGATTTGATTTTAGAACGCGGTCAGTTAAATTTATTTCGAAAAAGAAAGAATTTTTCGTTTGAATTTCGATCCCGAGGATAACGAACATGATTTCATTTCGAATTTCGATAGGCGCGTTACGATGATACCGATGTCGTAGAAGTGCAGTGGTCGGCATACATAAACTAATTTATTATGATGTTACGAAATTAAAAAGGGAATTCATAAATAAAATTACCCGAAAAAAACTAATATTAAAGCAACCGAACATTGCCAGTTTTACATTACTTTTACGTCATACAGTTTCTTTATATACGAATACGTATAATTTTTTAGCTTTGATGCAACCGGCTTTATTTATTGGTTTTATAACGATTCCTATTATGAATATTATCGGGAAAGCTGTATGGTTAAAATAAACGATTTAAAGTCATAATTATTTTCCGTATAAATCAGATTGTCTCTTAATTTTCAAGTATTTATGTAAACTAGTGGTCGCCCAGTGGTCGAAATTCGACCGTAACATTTATATAAATATAAATTTTAACTTTCTGCACTTCTTCTCCATATAAACTTTAACTATGCCAAATCTTACAATCCTCCGTGCGCGCAATGTGCTTTAAAATGGGTACAATTAAGTATTCTCTTATTAATATAGATACCTAATACCTTTGAAATTGGATCAGGCGAGGTTTTAAAATCAAACTATTTCTCTAAATTATAATTATTTCCTACTTTCGTCTAGAAAGACATTGAAATTGTGTGTGTGGGTGGTCATTGAAATTCATAATCGACCATAACAGTAGGATGATATCTATAATACACTCAGGGGCACATTTAGCCGTCCACCCGTTTCAAATTACATATCGTTTGTTTAAGGTAACTTACGCTTTGACTACTAGACGTAACTTCTTAAGTGGTATATCTGCAATAAACGAAACAATCATACCCGCGTTTTTTTTTACATCTGTGGTTTTTATTCAACAATAATCAGTTTAGTCGAAATTAGAAATTTTTGCCGCTTATTTTTTGTGAAGGATACATTTGTTTTAAAACGTTGTGAATCCATTTCTTCGAATAAAACCGAGGTTCTGGGGTGCCGTGATTTCATTTACAACAAAAAAAAAGCCACTAGATGCAGCTGGATCAGCCAAGGCTGTGGCACTTGCAGACGCTAGGTTTAGCCAGTGTCGGGTTGGACGAATGCTTGAATATCCACGAACCAATATACAAGATGCTATCTGGCGTTACAGAGAGACCGGTTCCTACACAAGAAGGCCAGAGCAAGGTCGTAGAAGGTGTACATCAGAGAGAGATGATCGTTACATCGTCTCGAACGTTCTACGAAATCGGTTCACAACAGCTTCCGAGGCTCGTAACCGCTTGTTTGAGGTACGAAATGTAAGTGTGAGCCTAAGAACAATAAGAAGACGGTTAGCAGAGAGGGATCTGAGAGCATTTCGACCAGTTCGAGTCCCAGAACTGACCGCAACTCACAGAAGAGCGAGACTTGGATTTGCTCGAGAACATTTAAATTGGACTTCGAAACAATGGAAGGCAGTTCTCTTCTCTGATGAATCAAGAATCGCTCTACGAGGCCCTGATGGACGTCAGCGCGTGTATAGACGCCGCGGTGAAAGGTTTGCAGAGTGTGCTGTGGTTGAAACAGTGGGCTACGAAGGAGGCTCGATAATGGTGTGGGGTGGCATTTGTTACGACGCCCGTACAGAGTTGGTCGTCTTCGATAGAGGCAGTGTTAATGCTCACAGATACGTAACAGAAGTCCTAGAACCACATGTGATTCCGTTTGCGCTATTTATTGGCGACAATTTTGTTTTAATGCACGACAACGCTCGTGCACACACCGCGAGAGTTGTCACCGATTACTTGGACGCCGTCAATATTCAGCGATTACCATAGCCAGCTCGGAGTCCTGACCTGAACCCGATAGAGCATGTATGGGACAATCTTAAAAGACGGATCCGGAGTAGTACACCAGCTCCTACGACCATCAGTGAGTTGAAAACTGCAGCTGTTGAGGAGTGAGAGAACATTCCCCAAAGCGACATCCAAGACATAATAGACGAGCTTTCAAATCGATTGCAAGAGGTCATAAGGACCAGAGGAGGAAATACACATTATTAATCCGTTAACTTAGAGCACACTTTTAAAAAAATAATAACATTTTACTAATTAATTTTTTTGTTAGAACACTGCATTTTCTCAATTTTTTAATTTTTTTGTCTTAATTAAACCATTTCACAAATTACACATGTTTCATTTTTTTCGTAAAGGTTCACCCAATATAATAAGATAACATAATTAATTAAATTACTGTAAAATTTTGAAGAAATTGACAAAATGTACGTGGCCGGTTAAATGTGCCTTTGAGTGTAGTTCTCAATTTTTTTTTAAGAAGAAATGCATTATAAAATATTTTAAAATCGGGAAAATGATTTCCCCTTTACACATCACATTCAGAGCCGTCGTTTCGAACTTGGTGCGTTTCACCGGCCTATTTGACTTTGCAAAAAGAGTCACGCCAGCCGAACAATAAGAGCAGGAGAGTTAACCCTTTCCGATCGACTTCACACTCGCCGCTTTGTTCGTCCTACACACGATAGTGGCAAAGAAAAGTGTACTTGTATTGGGGAATAGTGACACAAAGTTCATTAAGGCGCGACGCGTGTTGAAGTGGCGGCGGCGCGCGACGCGAGGGCGATCGACCGCTACTGTAGTAACCCCATCCTAATATTTTTGATATAAGTGTGCGACGCGCGCTGTTTTGAGTATAAAGGATGTTAGCTTGCTAATATGTACTTGGTTACATTATGGATACATCGATGTCCAAAGATGAATTTATTTTTAACCCCGACAAAAACACTGGTATTATAAGTTTGTCGTGTGTATCTGTGGCATCGTAGCTCCAAAACGGATAGACCGATTTCAATGTAGTTCTTTTAGTCAAAAGCTAGTGTAATCGGGTATCATCTTAGCTATGTTTCATGAAAATCTGTTCGGCCGTTCAAAAGTTACAGTTCTTTTTCTAGTTGGAGTCGGGGGTTTTTGACGGTTAGGTAATAAAGGTACGTAAGAGCTTGATTTAGAATATTGAATTTGTCAGCTTTTTGAGTCTGTGAACATGGATTAGGAGCGCACACCGAGAAAAAAAATCTTGTTGTAATTACCAAAATTCTCGTGCTATATGTGACAACAAGAAGCATAGTAAACTTTACCGTGTTTTTACCTTGTAGTTGTAATTAATTACATTATTTTTTTGTAAAGTGAACGCAATGGATGTGGTTATAAATAGAATATTCACTATGGAGTACAACCATTTAGTTGATGCAACTTACTAAGCGTTCTTTTAGTCTTGTTATCACAATATTTTTTCTGTGCAGTATAATAATTGTCTTCCTTATACCTACGCTCAGTTAGTTCAATTCCCAAATAAATAACCCCTTTAAGACTTTGGGACTAGAAAGGTAGAACACCTTTTATGTAGGCATAGTTATTGATAAAAAAAAGTGAACGGGGATTTTTGTTTTTGTGTCTGGCAATTTTTTTGCGATATGTGTTGACTAACGTGAATTTGATTGGTCGATATTGATACAGTGAGAATGGATTAGATTTATGTATAACAATTGAAAAAAGTACTTCTTTGTTTTAGATGAACAACGTATTGCAACATTTAGATGTATTTTGTTGATCTTCATAATTTATTTATTTCCGAATGGAATGGATTAAGAATGGAACTAGAAATATATATACAAAATCTTTAAAATTTCCTTTAGCCACAATGGCTATTATTACTATTTATTGTATACTAGTGGTCGCCTAGTGGTCGCAATTATACCGTCATATTATAAATATATTTTAGGTGTCTGCACTCCTTCTCCATTTAAACTTTATCTCTACCAAATCTCACACTCCTCAGTGCGCGCAATATACTTAAAAAGGGCTACCAAGTTTTCTCTTATTGTAGGTACGGGCAATATATCGCAAAAATCTTAACACTAATATCCGCGAACATTATTATTATTACCCATTAACGCGGTGTTCTGCGTGAGCGTCCAATACGACGCGATGCGACGCGGCGACGCTGCGAACGCGACGAACGCGATCAACTCAGCGGCATACACCTTGCTTGCAGTGTTCCCAACTTAGGGGTTTTCCCCCCAAATTTAGGGGGTAAATAAGTGGGCTGGGATTTTTTTAGGGGTATTTTTAGGGATTTTTTTATTCTTGACTTTTACTGTGAATTTTATAATAATTGTGACGCAATTGGCTCTAAATTTTTTGAAAAAGTTTCAATTATTGTATAATATTACAATTTATTTATTATTTTTACAGAGTATTTTTTTTTTGGGGGGATTTTAGGGGTTTTTAATTTTAGCTTTGGGGATAAATATTTCTGAGAGTTGGTAACACTGCTTGCTTGCGGCCTACGGCCTATATGGCAGTCTGCGGCGAGACGCGACGTAACGCGTACTTGTTTTGAGGGCGATCAGACGCGACACTACGAACTACGAAATGGTTGATTCAGAAGCGTTGAAAAAATATTATATTTGTTTTCTTTCTGTGTTTTTAACGATTTTTTTTTTAAAGTCTGTACTTTATATAATGTCCAATTTTGTTCATAATATGAACTTTCAAGCAAAATTGTACTGTACTTCGCCATGATTCGAGAAGTAATGACCAAAATCACGTAGGACATTTGTCGCGTGTAGCATCGCGTTGCATTGCATCGTGTCGTGTTGCGTCGCGTCGCGTCGTATTCGTCGCTAACGCAGGACACAGCGTTAGTGTCAAACTTGCCTCTTAATGTACACCTAAATACCTATCCACCACAGCACAAAAATGTCGACACTCCATTAAAATGTGTACCGCAAGTGTGGGCTCCGGGCAAATGCACGTAACTTTATCAAATTGCCAAGTGGAAGCTCGTAGGAAATTCAGCAACTTTTAGTTATTTAAGGCACTTTTTGTGAGCTTTAGCATGAGAGTAAATTAAATTGAGAGTCAACAATAAAAAATAATTTAAAAAAGCGACCCATTGCTGGGCACGAGCCTCTTCTTAGAATGAGAAGGGTTAGGCCTTAATCCACCACGCTGGCCTAGTGCGGATTGGTGCACTTCATACACCATCGAGAACTTTTTATGGCCCTCTCGGGTGTGCAGGTTTCCTCACGATGTTTTCCTTCATCGCATCGTTAACACAAATGATAGTCAAATTCTGATCCGCACATAAATCCGAAAAGTCTGAGGTGCGGACCGGTATGTAGCTCGGCAGGTAGCTCAAAGTTTAGTCTCTCACGATCGTATTGAAGTTTATTACCAGAGTCGATGTTCATTACCATTTTCGTTACACGGTAGACCCGCTGGTCCCGTAGTAAAAGATGTTCATAATGATGAGTAGGTACTATAACCCCTTATAAGGACCTCCGCTAATAAAGTAAGTCCTTATAATTATATTAAAGTCCAAAATATAACATTGAATATTTAAAAAAAAAAATTGTGACTACTTAATTACACGAACTCAGAAAAAACCCCAAGGACCTATAAAAGCTGAGAAAAGTACTTCAGTTCAGTTTTGCAGTTCATGTTTGTTCGTATGCAATATTTGGCACAGAAACTTAATACACTACCTATCCATCCACCCAGTATTTTTTCCGAAAAATACTAAAATAGTAGCGTGTGATACCGCTTATAACGATAACATTAACCAAAAAACCAACACGGTACGTAAAGCGCAACTCAACCGCTTCCAACAAATCTAGCCGCCAATCGATTCGGCGAGCAATTTAAAATCCACTTAAAGACAACCGCAGACTGCTAATCGAAAACTTCGTCGGCTTCGGCTTCCAGTAGGAACCTCTAATTGCTTGTATTAAAATAACTGATTTATGTCAAACATATCTGGGGCGCGGCGTACGTCGCCGCCTGGTACCAAGCTTCACATGTTAATAATCATTATGATAGCATCAAGTGTACGATAGCCCGGTCTTCCACTCACCCCCTGTTCGCCCGCGAATAGTGTTGGAAGCAACGGAATAGGGATTACGGAATGTCGATGCTTCAATGATTAGATACACGCAGCTCGTTCGGTTCAACCGTGATTGTTCAGAACTGAGCTTTTAATTTTTATGCCGAGTCATTTGTAAACAATTGCCAACAGTTGCCAACATAATCTTGGAAGCTCTGTACACAGATATTTTCCTGATAAAATATTAATACCGGGAAGACATTTTAGTTACTGCGCGTGAAAATTCCGCTATGAAATATCCCTTTAAAACAATTCCGGTCATCCGTTAATCCACGAACAGCACATGAAATCCGCGGCACAAAAGCGCGCAACGTCAAAGAGTCCCAGGATCGCGGCGCCGGCCGCCGCGCCGCGGTGGTTGAAACACGGGACTTTTGTGTTTTCGCAGCACTAGTCCCAGCCCCTCGCGGCCGAGGGAGTGAGTGAGCCAATGTATTGCAGTTACTATTGGCATTACCTTGCTGTTTTGTGTGTGTTAACCGTCTTGCGCTTCGTGACGTGTCAATAGGACCAACATACAAAATACATACATACCGTACAACAGTAGAGGTTGACGTGTCAATCTGCAGAGATTGGTTGTGTATTACTTATTAGTACATGTGTACCTCCTGTGTACTGTACTAATTGTTAGAACGGGCTGTAGAACTATCTCTTTGAATAGCCATAAACTTTGCAGTCAATACATTGTTACGACTGAATTGTTCATCTACACTATTATATTAGTTTGTCCGAGTGAAAACATAACTGACGTACGGCCCATATTACGTCATCAATAGACGAACATATATGTGACCGGTTACAATATGCGACTGTGTGTAGCTACGCTCGTGATCTGAGGACCATTGTGTGGCCGGTTCAAGGCACATTGTGTGGAACCACTGGGGTCCTAGTTTACTGCGATATAGGTCTTTACAGGCAGCGAAAGGTATAGAAACTGCAGAATACCATCGCCCTGTCGAGCCATGAAAAGCTTAAGATTCAATTATCCGGCCATGTTTAGGCTTTAGGTACCCATTGATGATAAGTGTGGCGTAAGGCGTAAGAAATTGACTCGAAAATCTTGTACAAAGCTTAATTAAATTCTACTTTGGATACATCGCTTACTCTGTTCGTGGTTTCGGAAATGTCACAATGTAGCATAATTCCAATAACGGATTGTATCACATCGGTATTTGTCGTAGAATCCGTGTCATCACATAATGATGAGCTAAAATTCGTAGGTGCGGTTGAAAACAAGGCTCAATTCGAACTGATTTTGATCATCTAGTTATTGGGAATTGATAATTAATGTTGCCTTGCGGTTCTCGTATGTATGAATATGAGTATGGTATGAGTGTCGTGAAAAGTAATAAAGCCTTTTTTTTTAAGAAAACGTTGCCTCTCTATGATTTCTCCTGTATCGAGGGTACAGTATACAAACATACATCTCACATACATACAACAAGCCTAAAAGACCTAAGCCTAGTGAAGGAGACAAATGCCCGCAACACGTGTCGCCAGAAATGTTGGGCGAAAATGAGCAACGTCGGGCGACGTCTCACGACAAGTCTGGCAACATCGCGTGACTTGTCCCTTGTCAGCGTTTCGCTTCAGTTGAGGGATTTATCCTTGTATTCACTAGGGGACAAGTGTCCCGCGACACGTGTCGCTAGAAATATCGGGCAACGTCGCCTGACGTCGCTCGACTTCGCCCGACATCTCTAGCGACACGTGTTGCGGGACTGCGGGACATTTGTCTCCTAATGAATGCGAATCTTTATGGATTATGTCGGAGTATAGGCATAACGTACCAGAATTCTTATTGATTCAATCCACCAATGGTAACATTTTATAGCTGTAGATAGCTTTATGTACATATGCCTGTTTTTTTTTTAAATAAATCCTTATTTTCTAAAAGAGCAAGAAATATGTAGGTACTATAAAATGTAACCATTGGTAGATCGAACAAATAAGCACTGAGGCGACGATAGGTAGCAAATATGTCATTTCGATAAACACCATATATAGATTTGGTAAATAAATGGAAATAAGGATCCGGTTCACATAAAACGCAAAATATTTTGTGTGAAATAATGAAAACTCTATAAAAAGAAATGACTCGTTATCGTCATCATTAAACGTCATAATTCAAAAGCCGCCACCAGACGTTGGGAGCACACGCCATTTAAATCGATTCGGTAAAAAAATCTATTCGAAATTTAAAACGAATATTTTTTATAAAGGTTCATTTTATTAATATGTAAACAGCGCATAATAAAGTGCTTCGCCGTCGCGTCGGATGCCGCTCGCTGCCATCTCGACACCTTTTAAAATGACGGCAAATGGCGCAATTTCCGTTACGATTCGATACTCGTCTCTCGATTATTTCCCGACCGATTTTCCGACTCGATGCCGAATGAAAACTCGATTCGGCTATCTTTTGTTAATAAGCTATTCGTGATTCATGCACGTGGATGTTAATTTGATTGTTTTTGGTGAATGATTTAACGATTGATCGTTATTTCTTACGTTACGTTCGCGTTGGGAACAGTTTTTCATAAATTAATATAATATGTGTAAGACAATGAAAAATATGGTACTATTTTTGTCTGCTTACGGAAGATAATGTATCTATTATTTTTTCTTAAACTATCATATTTAATAACTTTTTGAGGTTATTTACAGAATAAAGACGGACGTCATTCACTTATTATTATCCTATTCTAATTTATTTTTATTCACATTAAATTACATTATTCTCGCAGCTCTTACCACAACATTGTACTAATGAAGATTGTAATCTATTATTTTATAAGAGTTTCCGTGGAGTTTCTTGCCGGTTCTTCTCCATAGAACCTACTATTTGAATCCGCGCGCCTAGAGTCTCAACATTTCATAAGTGCCTGTATTTAGTTTACATGCAATAAATACTCGTATCTATTCTATACCTACCTCAATATTTTTAATGAACACTTATTCATGTTTTCGGAATAAATAACTATTCATTAAATAATATGAGATAAAATGTAAAAAATTAGCAACCGCCGAAGCTATTGAGCGCAACGTTAATTATTTATAATTATTGTCTTTCAATTAACTTAATGCACATTTATTGTTAAAGTTACATTAAAGGATAATTAGTAATAATTATAATCGCAAAATGATTTATTTTAATTACATCGTGGTGCATTAAAATATAAATTACATAATAGTGTAGAAGGAACTTTGAAGGAACGATTGGCGCAGTGGATTAAATTTTATGGGTTTCAGAAGCGAAGGTCATAGGATTGATTCCTGTACGGAGCAAGTATGGTCAAATGATAGTTGTTATTTACCGAGCCGAAACATTTCTCTAACCTATTTATTAAAGGCAGACTATAAAAAAAAACTTAACCTTCAAAAACCCCCGACTCCAACTAGAAAAAGAGCTGTAACTTTTTAACGGTTTAACAGATTTTCATGAAACATATCTAAGATGATACCCGATTAAACTAGCTTTCAGTTAAAAAAACTGCATTGGAATTGGTCCATCCTTCTTGGAGCTAGATGCACAGCTACACACTACAAACTTACAACACCCCTCTTTTTTGTCGGGGGTTAAAAATGGTTTAAAATAATTAATTAGATTGTACTCAGTTATTCTATTGCAAATGTTTATTAATGACGAACATTCTCAGTCACGTATTGACTTAATAACTATTAAAAGATGAATTAATAATATCATCCAGAAAAAATGAAACAGTAACTCAATCCGATATCCTTATTAATTAACTGATTTGTTCTTAATCCATCGAAGCCGCTTAGCATCCTGTCGTGGAGTAAAAGCAAAAGCATAAAGAAGCGAATTAATTAATTCATTCATTCATTAGAAATATTACCCTTCATTTTGCATCAGAGAGATTAGTTTCATCGATCCCATTGGCCTGTTCCGTTTAGTGTGTGGTTCTATTAGAATATGTTTAAACTTTATATACAACGTGTATCAAAAATGCGTGGTCATATTTTTAAGGTTGTGGATCAGACTTTTTTGTGTAATATTTTGTAAATTCTGGTTGAAATTTAGCCTCTGCAGCGACCCCAGATATTATTGTAAATTTGTTTTATGTCCTTGGAGTTTCTTGCTGGTATCTTCTCCAGAACCAACCTAATTGGAACCGTGCACCTAGAATCACGACGTTTTGAAAGTGCCTGCAAAGGCCCAGTAGAAATAAAAATCTTTGACTTTGACCATCAAACTGAACAACTCTCTATGGGTCCAACATCGTAATCGCGAAAAAATTATCAGCTGCATGCATTTGGGTCGAGTAGGTATTGAAGTTTTGTATGGGATAGCTGATTATATTTTCGCGATTACGATATTGGTCCCATAGAGAAAGTTGTTCAGTTTGATGGTCTGATCCACATCCTCCAATATGACCACGCATCTCTGATACGCGTTGTATAGGTCTACTTTATTAGCGGAGGTCCTTATAAGGGAGATACTTACTCCTCATCATGAACAACTATAGGACCTTGCCTGAAATCACGAACGAGAGAGAGGGGTTTTTATTTCGCGATTTCACGGTTGTTTCAAGTGATAATCAAATGGCGATCCGCACATAAATTCGAAAAGCCAAAGATGCAAGCCGTGTTCGAACTCAGACCCTCATGCAAGGAAGGCAAGCGTTCAACCGCTAGGTTATCACTGCAGTTGCAAAAGAAACTCTTGCTTCCCGACTGTCAATCCCACATGGTGGTGGGGTCAGTCTTCCTTATATTTCGCTTCCACTTCGCTCTAATCTTGACATCCGTGTCAGAAACTTTGCATGTCGCCATATCATATCACTACATCCATCCACTTTGTATTAGGTCTCCCTCGAGATCTCCTACCAGGTAAGGACAGATGCAGTGCCAGGTTGCTGTAATCTGGTGGTCTTCTCTTAACATGTCCATACCAGGTCATACAATATGTCCATATACAGGTGCGGTGCGTCTCTGAAGTGCCTATGTAAAGTTACTTACATTACATTTATATCTGTCTCCATGGAGGATTAGCCTGGTGATCTGTAATACAGGTTCTACCTACATCAGACACCAGTCTCTATTTTACGTGTATTTCTGTTATTAATGTATGTTTCTGTGATGATGAGAAAATAAAGATATATTCTATTCTATTCTATACCATCTCGGCCTACTCTCCTGCAGCTTGTCGGCGGTGTCGCGTACACCAAGACTACCAAACAATCATAACTTACAATATTTTAGCTGCTATTATTATTAATTTTAATAACAGCTTCATCTCTTGTGAACAATCTCGTACAGAATTAAAATTAACATTATATACGTTTCTGAATGTTGTTACCGTCGCGTGCGCACTGTGGCACACTTCGAGATGTGCATTGTTTGTACAACAAAGAGTACGTATTTAATTATTATTTTACTTTGCATTACTTTGTATGCAAATGGAGTGCGTTAGTTTAATATTCATATTATTTATATTTATTGTCTGTCTGTCTATGACGGCTTGTATGGGAGGAGGATGAATTGGTTGGAAGGTTCGGGAGTGAAAATCTAATGAACAGAGTGACGTATAGGTATACATATACAGATTTATTTGACTACAATAGTTTTAAAAAAATACTAAAATTTTGTTGGAGAAATAAATGCTATTTTATTTCTTATTTCTTATAGTTCTAAAACAATTTGGCTAGCAGTTGGAAACTACATGAAAACGTAAGATAATGGGTCTGGAAAAAAATTCAGCATAAAATCCTTAAATACTCATTATTATGAACAACTTTTACTATGGGAATAAACAAGAAATCGCGAAGAAAATACCATACTCTGTCGAGTAATATTTAATTATTTGTATGGATCAACAATTTTTTTTTGTGATTTGCGCTTTCGTCCCATTGTAAAAGTTTTGCATATTGCATAGTATTATAGTACATTATTTTTAGACTTACGTAAATAATAACAGTTTCACAGATAATTGAAATTAATTATGCTATGTATAATAATTATGTATTTAAATGATTATGATTTTTGTAATTATGGATTTAATATCTGAAATAAATGAATAATAATATGTACAGTCACGATAATTCGCGGTAATACATTTCCCCCCCAAACCCCCAACTAGCTATAATAGATTTTACCTTCCACTAAGAAAGTCTTTTGACAATTGCCTTCCACTGTAAAAGAGAAATGAAGAACGAGTTCGTTATTAACTATTTTTACTCGTTCAGTCCTCTCCGTAGACTCTTTGTTGGTGGAAGCACTTCTATGAAGTTATCGTTGCGAGTTAAACGGAGTCCGTACGGACCTCGCTCAGCTGCCAATGGAAGCCGGAAAAATTGCCGACTGTACATCGTAATAATTAACATATTACACCATTTCGAAGCTAAAACTGTTTCCTGATAACTATCATCGCACCATATTCATTCATTGTTGACCAAGTCAATCTTCACACATATTTCATCGCTGTTATCATTTCTACGAACTCCGGTGAACGTGTAGGCTGGCTTTACACGAATTCCTGGAACCGTAGTACCTAACAATTCATAGGACCACTAATTGTTATCAAGTTGAAAATGTAAACATGAAAGTTTCATTGGCGAACGCTCTCGACGTGCTCCATAAAATATCCCTATTTCGTTTAGCAATTTACTCAATAAAAATTGGAAAATCGTCGACCGTCGGCCTCCACCGGCCGTTGCAGAGCATATACTTTTTCATCGGTTCTGATCTGGGTGCAGGATATTAATGAATTTCCTCCTCAGAGCGGGTCGTGATTAGTTCGGTAATGCGATTAGTTGTCTCCTCTGGTTCGCCGGTGGGCATTGTTTACTGAAGCGCGGCCAGCGATGTATAACAAGATAACAGCTGCAATGTAATGTGTCGCGCACCACTCATTACTGGCTCCAACAATCGGAATAATTAGTAATGTGGGTACTTAAGATCGGATACATGGCTATATAATTGTGTGGCCATTGTTGCGCACTGCTGTTGTTATTAATTACGCATGCAGCTTAGCTCACCTCGGAACTTGTTCTATACTTAACTGTGAAAGTTGACCTATGAACATAGTTGACAGTATTAAGCAGTAATTTGTCTCTGTATCATCATTCTCCTGCTCTTTTCCCATTTTATTTGGGATCGGCGTAATGTCTTTTTCTTCCATTCATCTCTATCAGACGTCATTTCCGGATTCACTTCCTTCACATTCATGACATGTTTCACACAGTCCATCCATCTTTTCTTTGGTCTGCCTCTTCTGTGATAGCCATCAACATTCATACTTACAACTCTTCTTATAACATGATTCTCATCCCTCCGCATTACATGTTCATACCACGACAGCCGGTTAATTTCCAGCTTTTCTGTAACTGGTGCCACTTTTATACTTCCTCTTATATACTCATTGCTGATTCTGTCCAATCTTGTTACGCCACACATCCCTCTCAACATTCGCATCTCCGCTGCATGCAATTGCCTTTCATCCGTCCCTTTTGTGGCCCAACATTCTGACCCATACATAGCAGCCGGCCTTATCATTGTCTTGTAATATTCCCCTTTAGTTTAAGGGGGATACGGGAGTCACATATTGAATAATTTGTAATTAAGTAATTTATCTTTGTATACGGGAGTATATTTGAAAAGCAACTCGTAACTACCGCGCATATCGATGAGACCAGCAAGACTGACATGGATGCCGCGACATGATTTTGTCGTAGCAATATCTCGTGCGGAAACAGGTTCTTAAAGCCATTATCTCGTCTAGTCATGACGACAAAACTCTGTCGCGGCTCACATGTTAGCTTAACTGTGGGGCAATTCTCGTGCAGTCGAAGCAGTCTCAAAATCGAGAAAAATTTCGAATTCGAACTTTACTCGAGTGGTTCTGGAAAAGTTGAGCCTGACATGTTTCGAAGGAAAGCCGCTCGAAATGCTTGGATCGGTCGTTGGCGTTCGAGACGTTATTTTGAATTCGAACCATTATAAACGTCAAACAGCGCTCGAAATTCTAACACGATTCCGAGATGATATCGCAGGAAACGAGAATTATGTACCAGCAATGATTACTAACGCGAAATTTATAAAATTTAAATTAACCACGTCTTAATAAACACAACGTCTTACCACGTCTACCAGAAACGTGCATTTACTCTCACTACGTTTTATAACGTCAGGAGCCCGTAGTAAATTCTATTAGCGGAATGCCTGCGCCACAACACTTGAAAGTGTCAGATGTCTAGAGCCAGAACAAATCAACTTCACCGGGGTCAGTTCTTGGATGGGTGACCGTTCTTATGACTCTCGTTGGAAAGCACGTAAAGCTGTCTGTCCCGATTGTCATAACAATACCTACGACTGACAGCTGTTTGGAATGTTTGGATGCTACTAGAGGGAATAAAAAGTCACTTTACATCATAACCCTTACTTTGCAGAGGCACAGTCGGGTAAAAACACCACAATGTTTTATGTATGAGAGCCATTTACACCATAAATAAAACAATAAACAAAGTCTATACAACTTGAAGTTCAAACAAACTATTATTAGATCCTTTTAATAATCACTTTGCACTTATTGGCAATGAAGCGAAAAGGATCATTTGAATCATCTCTACATTATCCTTTTGGAATAGAATAGAATTCTTACATACAGGGTATTTTTTTTATGTATTGCGCATAATTTGTAGAGTGATTCAGTCTCTGTTCCTAAATGCAACCGCAGTATTGGGATACACTTTAAAACAAAACGAAAATTGGACTTAGTATGGGGGACACACATAATTTACTAGTGCAAGCCATACAAAATCAAATTTTTATTTTGTTTTGGAGTGAATTTTAGTACTGCGGTTGCATTTGGGAACGGACACTGAATCACTCTGATAATTTTGCGCACTACATAACAAAATATCCTGAATATAATATGTGCAATTGTGCATATTATCAGCTGTCAATATTAATTGCCTTTAGATTGCTTATATTTATAGTATAGTATAGCAATACGCATGGCAGGACATCGCTTTTGAGATGCCTAAAATTGAGAGATCGTAATTGTCCACTCATAATTGTTGAGATTGAAAAAAACTTTTATTTACTAGATTTGACGACTTAATTGGCGTTATGGCTTTTGAACTTAAGGTCACGGGTTAGATACCCGCACAGAATTTTTATACGTTCTTCTGAAGCATAGATTTTTTTAAATCTGTGTTTCCGGTTTTTTCCTGTAACTACATCTACGATAAAGGGAATCCTTATGAGGTTCTGTTACAGTATGACACAACTAAGAAGTCGCTTCGCCAAACTTCGTAAAACCGATCACTTCCGAACTGAGTGCGAATGCAACACCACGAATGTTTATATGTACTTCTTATTATTATTATGTAAGCAAGCGACTGCTATTGGTGGTTCGTTCAGAAGGCTAATTCACGTAATTTTATCACGCGCCGATCATGTTGCAGTGAAGCTCGAACTTGACATGAGCGTATCCCACTGAAGCTACGAGAATACCAAATGTGTTGCTTTGATCAAAATTTTACTGCAACTGCACTTCTTTACTTTTTGATTATTTGGACGTTTTGCTACTTAGATGTATTGATCGTGAGGCGAAATAGCCTACTGGTACATCGATGTAACTTCTTAGTTGTATCGTACTATATCAAAAACAGAAAAAACGAAACCTAAAGTTCATACGCTTCCAGTTATAAGGAAGCCGACGGAGCATAACCAAAAAAAAAATATCAAAATCGAGGTCAATTTCTACACCACATCGCGGTAGGGTTTCCAGTGTTATGTCGCATTGTTACCTCGTAAGTGACCAATTAAATTGTACAAAACGGCTCCCATATGTATGCACGTATATAACCATTTTCGTATAGAGTTTTTATGGGCCTCCCATGAAGCTAAACCGACCGTATAGAGATATAAATCAACTTCATATTGTGATTTAGCAAGTCTCGTTACTGCAATAATACTCCGTATTTACATATAAACATTATTTTCGTGTATATATTTATAGCAGTAATCCAATATTTTCGTAACAATACGGCTAATAGGCT
Organism: Allophyes oxyacanthae; assembly: GCA_932294325.1. Lineage (NCBI taxonomy): Eukaryota > Metazoa > Arthropoda > Insecta > Lepidoptera > Noctuidae > Allophyes > Allophyes oxyacanthae. The sequence goes on from OW028609.1 coordinate 2,506,759, forward strand.
GGCTCGGGTTGCCTCGGGTATTAATTCATAAGTCATGACTTTTTCTTTTTTTGTATTTATTATGTTTCCTGTGGGTTGTATTGCAGTTGCAGTGAAAACTTAAAAATAGTTATTGTTGAATGAATGCCGTACTTTGAGATCTCGTGACCAGAGTAAGTTCGCCAGGTTTCCTTAAGATATTGAACAGGTAGATTACATTACTGTTAGCCTGTATCATCCCACTGCTGGGCAAAGGCCTCCCCCCTTGATATCCATGCTGTTCTATCCTGTGCCAGTGATGGCCAGTCCTTGCTGAATGTGTCTAGTTCGTCCCGCCATCTCTTTCGCGGTCTGCCGCGTCGCCGCTTTGTTGTGTCAGGGCTCCACTGCGTGGTTATTTTGGCCCACAGTTCAGATGGCCTACGGCAGACGTGGCCTGCCTAATCCCACTTTAGTTTAGCGGCTTTTTGACGTAGCTCAGTGATTTGCGTTTTGGAGCGCAGTGTGGTGTTTCGAACCTTATCCGTTAATTTAACACCCAGGATAGGTACTACATAACAAAATTACATAATAAAAAAATTCATTAAAAAAATATTACATTAAAAAAAAAATACATTAAAAAAAATACAGATCTTTTAGAGTGCAAGCTGCTCGACTGTGGAATGCATTACCTCTTCCTGTGAGACGTGCATAAACGCTGCCAGTGAAGGACCATTACCTGACACAGTAGATTAATTATTATAATTTAAAAATACTGTTCCCATATGTATAGTATATCTCAATATTTTATTGAATCGTAATAGCGTGTATTATATTATTATATTTAAGTATTGGATGTAAGTACAATAATGTACCAGCTTGTACACCTGGACTGCCCATTACCTATTTCTTTTCTGTTAAGTCCATCCAAAGGTTGTCTGGAACAGATCGCTGTGCCCGATCCTGCGGCCCCACATTTGTTGTGTAGTACCTAAGCTGGATTTATGAAAAGAGTATCCATGGAGTTTCTTGCCGGTATCTTCTCCAGGACCAACCCACTTGGAACCGTGCGCCTAGAATCACGACGTTTTGAAAGTGCCTGCAAAGGCCCAGTTGAAATAAAAATCTTTGACTTTGACTTTGACTTTGACGATAAGACCGCCCATTGTACATTAGCAGTGATTCTCAATCCTGTATTTATTACCGGTGTACAATAAAGAGTATAAATAAATAAATAAATAAATTATCTTTCATAATAATTATTTATTGACAGCCGTTACGGGAGTTAGTAAACCAAAAAATCTGACAACCGGTCTAACCTTAGGGTATCAGTGTCTTCCAGTATTAATATTAATTAAATTTTCATTTCTCTACTCATTGATAAAAAAAATACAATTATTTTTATATTCGGTCTTTTATCGTATTGTTATAACGTACTACTTACACAATAATCAACAAAATAATTTTATAAGTTTCGCATTTATTCTATAAATAATAATAACTTAATTGGCAACATCGTAATTTTTTTGTATACAATTAGTACACATATCTTTACATCGAAAGCAAGAGCGGCCTATACTCAGCACTTGACTTACTAAAGTAGACGACGATAATAAGCACCTAACATACTTTATTTCCATCAATAATAGTGGTGTCAAAAGACTCACTTATTACTTAAAGCGTGTCAGTAAGGGTATTGCCACCACATATTTTTTTTCGAATAATAATATTAATGGCTATTTCATCCACCTGTTATTCAGAACAATTTAATTATACATCATTGAATTTTGTAATTCTGAAAGGTACGTAATAGAGATGTACGGTAGCGGTAGTTACTTATAATTGCTTTATTTCTTTTAATTACCGATACCTTTTTCTTTGTTTTTAATAATTCGGTAAAGACAATTATAGACAAATTAAACGGTTTTAAACGATTCGCCTTTTTAACGTCCAATTGTTATTATTTTAAATGATTGTGATCATCTTTCGTTTTATTAAGTTATCATCACGGCTTGTTCTGCTAACGGGGCTTACAGAGGGTTAGGTAATTAGCGCCAGGTGCATGGCAGTAATGTGTTGAATAAAGTTGCGTTTGCGCATAAGTTTTAAGTGGTTGTTACACATTGCCCACGGCTACCATGACATGTTATTTTCGACGACTGAATTTTAATAACGCGTTATAATAAGCCGCTGACATATGTATTTCTTTTCTAATCAGATACTTAGATATTGCTAAAGTTATAACAATTATAATAAATAGGTAAATATTATGATATAACAAATAAAGCTTGATAAGCCTAAACAAAATTATAATCAATATTTTCTTCGATATTTATCTCTAACTTTGTTTAATAGAGTGCCAATCATGGTAGTATTTATGCCAAACGATGCACAGTACAATTTTTTATTCCAAAACTGTTTAGAGTCGTTATTCAAGAGCAAAGTGATCATTATAATAAATTATCACACAGCTTTTGTTTTCGAATTAGAAAATTCAAAAATATTTGTATCTTTTCGCGTATTGATGTTTATTTGTATTTTTTTTAATAATTTAAACTGAAAGCTAAATAGAATAGAATAGATCCAAATACCTAATATCCCCGTCTATATAGAAGTCTCACTTCAAAAATATCGTTTCCGTTGCCTTTATGCAATCGGAAGTAAAAACATAACTCGTCGACTCACATTCTTCAATAAACAATGTGTTTAAAAATCTCACACAAACGCTCGGGATACAATCGTACGCCCTCAATTATATTGTGCCAAATTTTATATTCATAATAAATCGCGTATAGTTTCTATATTTGTACCAACATGCCCACGACATGCGACCTCCGAGTCTCAAATATAAATAACTGTTGTACGTGTGTGTGTGCGAGATTTGTGTGTGTTTACAGCACACGAATTACATTTCACAAGCAAGCGAAACAATACGAGCTGTTTGGGTACGGTGCACAGCGGCCCTGAAGCGATATTGTGAGACATTTAGATGGATTGCAAAACTATGGCTTGTTACATAAATACAGGATATTTTTGAAGTGAAACTTCTATATAGACGGGGTATTAGGATTTTTCTGTCACGAAGAAGCGTTACGGCCGCGTGGAGGCAGACGATATATTGTCCGTTGAAGTTTCACTTCTACGATGTGTCCCAGCCCAGCACACATTTAGTTTTTTTATTTTATGTAGAGCACATAATTTGTAGAACGATTCAGTCTCTGTTCCTAAATGCAACAGCAGTATTGGGATACACTTTGAAACAAAACGAAAATTCGACTTCGTATAGCGCAGAACATACAAAATCAATTTTTATTTTGTTTTTGAGTGAATTTTACTTCTACGATTGCATTTGGGAACGGACTCTGAATCACTCTGAAAATTTTGTGCACTACTTACATAAAAAATTATATCCTATTTTTTTTATTCTTTTTATTCAATTTTTTTATTGAGTATAGCATTGTTACATACATATAAGGTACAAGTATTTTAAAATAATTTCGTTTGAAGGCTTTCCCACGCCGCTATTTTATAAATTGTAAAAAAAATCCATTTGCAATTTACATCTAGAAATTATTAAATTAAAACAGCAGTTCTGGAATTAGTTTTAATTCCATTTCAATTATTTTTTAATATAATTTTCAGATATGACGTCACGAAACTTAGGACCCCTTCCGCCCCTTATCACATAATGTCAGACTTCGTCGACAACCCCCCCGACCTCCCCCCCCCCCCCTTAACGTGTGACGTACTTTATGGATATTCCTGAAATATCTGGCAACTTTCATTCCATCGCTCAAATTTTAAATAATTTCGCAATAAATATCTTAGCATGGCATAGCTTCTTGTGTAACGCGGAATTAAACATTAAATGCATGAAATATGCTCTGATTTGAAACAATGGCAAAATATACATATAATAACATCAATGAATAACAATGGAGTATAAATTATCATTTAAACTGTTGTATATTTTATAAAATATAGCCCTTGTGTTTTGTTTATACAAAAATACAGCCATATAATTTGTTTGAGAGTATGTTAATCGCGAAAAATAGCGGTTTATGCGTACTGTGTAGGTGTGTAGATATTTGTACTATGGTTGAGGATAGGTATCGCCGCGCCAGCTCTTTTGGAAGGTAGGCAGAGCAAAATCGATGACCGATCGGAAACATTGCAATATAACCTAACCGTCAAAAACCCCTGACTCCAACTAGAAAAAGAGCTGTAACTTTTGAACGGCTGAACGGATTTTCATGAAACATATCTAAGATGATTCCCGATTAAACTAGCTTAATTTTCTAAAAACTGCATTGAAATCGGTTTATCCGTTTTGGAGCTACGATGCGACAGGCAGGCAGGATACATAGATACACACAAACTTATAACAACCCTCTTTTTTATCGGGTTTTAAAAACAAAATTATGCAATGTGCAAGCTTCTACTTGATAAAAATCCAAAACCAAGAAGCATGCTTTGAAACAGCAGTTACAAATTTCAAAGTTAACGGTACTGTTGGCGCAGTGGTGAACCCACGAACCATTGGTGCGAAACCGAGACGGGCCGCTATAAGTAAGTAAAAGAGGAAAGAAAGAAAGAAAAATAGTTTATTTGGATACAACATTAAGGCACCACATGCAAAAAAAAACTAAAACAAGAACAAAAATTAAAAAAAAAACACAAAAATTAAAATAATCACATAGATATTATATAAAGTAGGTATAGATATATATATGTAGGATATACCACAACCATGTGGGCCTCACTGCTGCACCAAAAAGGTAAAAGTATTGTTTGGTAGCTAAAATAGGTAACTACCAAAGCGTCGTAATATAATAGCTAAAATTGAAAACAAAAAGTGTGGATTTCCTGCTAACTTTTTAATTAGTTTCAACCCGTGATAAGTTTGCATAAACTCGCAAAATTTGTTCCCAAGTTATTACCAATACCGTGCAAGTTCGTTCCACAATGGTAGGACGTTGATGACGCCTGCGGAAATGTATTCAAAATTGTAACAGTGAAATAGGTAAGGTAGGCCATTATCCTATAAGCCAAAACTGGCTAAAAACATAAATAATAATTGCCCACCTTAACAACAATAAACATATTTACATAATTGTAATGCATAGTTCCCGATTCGAATAAAATCCTACTCGATCTGAGATCCAACGCCGTCGGCAATCAGGTCCCGAAAAGGTCATAAAACAGGCCGTCTGATGTCAGGCCCAGTGGAATAAAAAGCACTAGGCCCGCCCCCCGGCCCCGTCTACACGACTACCGTGGGCCCACCGCACGACTAACTTGTAAGATGATTTTTTCGTGATCCGACGTTCATTGTTCAGTAGCTGTTACGATTCGATTGAAATTGTTTACATCGACCACTGCGGTGGCCTGTACCCATCCTTACATATCTAGTTATGTCGTGATTTTTATCGTCACACGGTTTTTGGGCGATTCGTGAGGCGTCAGGCGTGATAACTACGAAAAATGTTAGCGCGCTGAAATTTTAATGTGTTTTCGTGAGATGTTTTCGAAATAAAATACTGCTATTAGAGTAGGTACAGTTAGGTACCTCATTTCTTTGTAAATATTCAGATAAATAAATAAATCCGAAAAACATTTCGTGTCAATGGAAACGACAATAGATACCTGCAAGTCCCGTGCAGAAAGAAAATTTACAACTTGAAAGTAAAAATCAGCATGTGTAGATAACCTAACAACCAAAGTGGTTGATGCAACGACAAATATTACTCTCATAATAGACGTACATTCTATTCAAAAGGCATTTCAAAGAATTTTCCACAATACGTCGGTAGTGCGTAACTGCACCGCTCAGTTATAAGAAAACGCCAATTGTAATAGCCTCCATACGTTATGGAAAATAGAGTACAATAGCAACAATTTGTACTTTACAAACGGAAACAATGTTTGAGATATCTTCAGGTGGGTACACTCGCCCACAAAACTGTAACGCTCACAAATTAATTAGTACTTTGAAACTCAGTCTTGAAATGATTCTGTAGCGATCGGGATGAATATTCAGATGAAAGTCTCCAATTGAATCATTCACTTGTTCTTTAATTTCTGCCGCTGATTGTACGGATTCTTGTTCCACAAACTATTTTAATTGCCTCCAAACTTTTCGACCTTTTTATTTTTCTATACCTGCATACTATTGGTATATTTGTTTTACATTTCTTATTATGTAGACGTTACTTGCTATTGTGACATTTCGAGTTGCTAAAAACATGTTATAAAATTGATACACATTTATGAATTAATGAACGAAAAGAAAAAATGTTTGCCTAAACAGGTGAACGTGGAGAAGGGTCGGTAAAAACAAATTTCATCTGAATTGTTCTGTATTTAGTCGCGCACAGACACTTGTTCATTACTAGTTTTTTTAGATCACACGTCAGTCAGAATTCTCAAGGCGATCACAAAAAAGTACGTGCCAATTAATTTCGCACAGCCGTCGCATTTTCACTTTGAATTACAAATGCAATTCATAATACGTTAAAAATAACAGCCAGAAAGAACTGAGCAAAAGTGTTGAACGACAAAAAAGTCTTTATTAGCGCTATTACAATTTTTACAAGGCTTTTATTGCACTTTAGTAGGCGAGTGTACGTGCCTTCAGCGGGCCTCTCGGCCCTACACTTAATGCAGTTATGCAAAACACTGCAAATATCTCGTTCGCCTCCATCTACTTACCCGAGCTGCCCTGTTTTTTTTTTAGCCTTTTTTTACATTACCTACGTAAATTACATTTTCATTATCGTGTGGATGCATGAAATTCTTCAATTTTGTACTTTTACACCGTTTTTGATGTTCCGATCCGATACATTATAGAGCTACTTTTCAGAAACTAGTTGCCGGCGTTGTTATGTAAGCTAATGAGACGATCGGAATTTAATTAAGAGAAAAATAGATTCTGATGAAACTGAATCTCCAAAAGAATTTTGCTTTTGAAATGTATTTTCAAATTCAGGCTATGTGCACAGCAACGGTCGTCTGATCATTGGAAACCAGGCCTTTGAGTATTCCAATTAGGTAGTGGTATGCTAGTTGGCTGGTTTCATCTGAAATATTTCAAATCATAAGTCACCAAAACGGACTGTACACGGAAAAATAAAAAATAGCAAAAGTACTGAGTGAACTAGAGCGTAAAAATAAAATCACAACATCGCTAAAACACTAGTAAAGAAACACTAGCTTATTCATAAAAGTAATTTTCGATCCGCCACTTATGCAAACACGGCATTGTTTCATATCTGGCAATATTTTCTACTATTTCGGTCCGTTCTCCCGGCAATTTGCCGGTCCGCTGCCCTCGCTGAGACTCTCCCCACCCGGAAGACGGCAACCTCCTGTATCACGCTTGCCCTAATTTGAATAACATTAGTACTCAAACAATTGGCTATACAGTATTTGTAAAAACGCTATCAGTTTGCCATACTTAAGCTTAATTGACCACTATTGTTGGTAAAACATGTTTTGCAAATTTTCTAATAGTTAGGCATTTTGTGATGCCCTTGAACGTGCGTGAAATACCCCCGAATACTCAAGCGCAACCCAAGTTTAAGTTGCCGTTAAATCTCGTGCTGTCACTGTGATTTTAAGGTGGACAGTAGTGACACAACGACTTTTAAGAGCGTCTTAAAATTGAGTTGTGTCAGTATTCGGCGGTTAGTCAAGTCGCAGCGTAAGCTTCATCCTCTTTAGCTCCACGATGTCTGATGCATGTGTGCCGACAGTTGGGATACATCAGCTCATAACTGTTACATATTTCTTCAAAAGGCTATTCCCTACATCTTCTCACATAATTATAAACAAATGTCGTGACTCTATACAAGGAACTATTGAGTTTTTTTCCGCGTTTCTTCCGTCAAAGTTAATAAAAAAGTAATAAAAAAAAATACCATACAAAATCTGTCAAAATGTGTAATTATGATGTCATTGTGAAACCATACTAAAATAATTGAAATAGTAGACTTGGGGCGTAGATAGTAGGCAAATACAAGCAAATACAAATATTCCCATTTTCTCACTTTTCAATAAAAAGTTGAAACTATACTTCCTACAAACAATTTCTAAAAATAGGTAAAACTTTCGATCGTTGGCCCGTAAATATGTAAATCTCAATTATGAATCCAGTCCACTCAACAATTGTGAATTCACGGAAGACCATGTAACTTCTATGCAATTCAATTGGAATTGAATCGTAAGTTACACACAGTCTGTCACCTTTAAATCTAAATCCGGATACAATAGAAACTTAGGACATTTTAATTTTGATAAAAAAATAATACGCTAATTGCCAAATGTAGTGCAGATAATTATACAATGTGTATAAAAAATTTGTGATCATTTTAAGGGTGTAGATCAGACCCTCAAACTGAACAACTTTCTCTACAGGTCCAACATCGTTATCGCGAAAAAATTATCAATTAGATCAAGTAGGTTTTGTATGGGATAGCTGTTTATTTCTTCATGATTACGATGTTGGTCTTATAAAGAAAGTTGTTCAGTTTGATGGTCTGATCCACACCCTTGTAGTCCATCCCTTGTATGACCACGCATTTCTCATACACGTTCATCAGTATCGAAATCGTGAAAAAAGATCAAATTTTAATTGATCTTCTGTGAAAGTTTATTTGGCGAAGGAGTGCAGAAAGCTAAAATGTATAATTATGTTGTTTGTGGTCGAATTTTAACCACTGGGCGACTACTAGTTTATTTTATTTATTCTTTGGAAAGCTTACAGACTAATAAACTTTATTAAACAGTAGATACAATATGTAAAATAAGTTGCTAATAAAAAGCTTCCACATATAAAAAAAAATTAATGCCGTAATCGTTTAAAATATACTTTATTGTTTATTGATCGCCATCGTAAATGAAAGATAACCTACAATTATCACAAAACGTAACTCGAAGGAAGTCATAAAAGTTGTACGATCATTAATAAGTAATTATTCAATGCTGAATAAAGACGACCATCCAAGACGTTGGACGGATCACGTCCTATTATATTTGTGATCGCTGAATTGATCGAAAACATCGGTATTGTAAATTTAGATTTCGTTCGCGCTTTGAACGCAGGGATGTCGATTGTATGCGGGGGTATCAAGTTCATGGCTTATGTGAGACGTGAGGCAACTTGAGGTTGCTTTGATAAGTTATTTACAGATTTTTAGTATTTCATAATTCATATTTCATTGTGAACTTTTTTCTGGAACTTACCGAGGTATAACATACTACATTTTCTTTTACTAATGCTAATCAAAGTAACCCCAATTCCAAGAAGCTAGATAGTTGAATTCTAGGCTAAGACTCTAGCCTAACTAACTCTGTTGCACTCCCGTGGGAAACCGCACTTTTCAGCCATTACAATGTTACGGCGTGAATCCTCACCTACTATATCTATACTAATATTATAAAGAGTTTGATTGTATGTAATAATCTCTGGAATTATTGAATCGATACTAAAAAATTTTTCAGTAATAGAAACCAACACTCACTGAGTGATATAGGCTATATTTAATTTTGATATAAAAATCGCGTGAAAACCGCAGGCAACAGCTATAATATATAATTTGAGGAATACTTATCGTCGTTAATCGACGTCCCTGATTGCATGCAGGGTTTGAGAGGGGGGGGGGAGCTCCTTAAAGCTATAAATACGAGTAACAACAATACGTCGTTCGGCGTATGGAATTTCGCATCGCTACTGGATCCATTGCAAGTGGCGCTTTTTATTACTTATTCGGTTATTGGCGTGATGGCTGATTATGTGGTACATATGAACAAATATAGACATATTTTTTTATTAATGTGCGGTCCGGATGTGGTTGTTTTGTGTGCATTGAATTATTTCTTCGCGGATATTAAATTTTATGAACACTTTAGCTAGTTTGTGCGTTTACAGAGCTTAGTATCTGTTTACTTCTTACTTAAAGGGCTGCATCAATACATATCTAATAATATGGAGTTTTTTGTCGCTTCTCCATAGGACCTAATATTTGGAACCGCGCACCTAGAGTCTCGACATTTCATAAGTGCCTGTATCTAGTTTACATGAAATAAAGATCTATGCTATCAATGTACGAATAAATACTTATACCTATCTATCTGATACAATCATCATCATCATCCCGTAATCATCCGTTTTGTTACAAGATTTGACTGTGCAATCACAGCCGAGGAGCCGGGATTTACAGGAGAAATAAAAAAAAACACATCACATTTCCACGTATAGACGGGTAGACTTTTGTCTTTACCAGCACCATAATTAAAGAACGTAAGAAAAATCTGCCAGCCACAGCGACCGACAAATAATGCATCCCTTTCTCGCTTATATGTCTTACGAGGATACGGAATAGGACGTTTATTTTCGACAGCAACTGTCATATTTATCATAGGTAATCGTGGGGTGGATTCAGGTACATGCACGAAACATGGCTCTTTTTGGAAGACCTGACAAAAATAAATGCAGGAGTGACCAATACTTCGTTACCAAGTTTTTATCTAAACAAAACTTCTCAATTTAAAAGTAATGAAAGACAATACATTTATTCAGCACGGACAGTGACAACACACGAGAGAAAAATAAAATAAAAAATAACATAAACCTTTAAACAAAAAAAACAGTCACAAAAGATTAGATTAGATTTAAAGTAATAATTAAGTCTCATGTTGTCGCTTAAGTAATATTTGATTATTTGGCAGTCAGACTCCGAATATCAGTAGGTATTTCAAATGAACTGCCCCAGCTAGTTTAAAAGAAATAAAAATAAATCACTAATGTAATAAATCATCGAAAGTGCGAACCATAGCTGTTAGATTGAGATTGCTGTCGATTGGCGGACAGCCGGCGCCGGCGCCGCGGTGTAGTTCGCTAATAATATCCACATTTTGTCCAACATATTAGTGAAAAGCTAGTTAGCAGTGGGAGGTTGAGTGATTGGTACTAGAGATTTCAGCAAGAGTACGGATTTAAGCACGTGTCTTTTAATTGTTCAGTTTATTTACAGAAGGCTGTTGCTTGGGTTTTGAATAACTTTCTTACTCGCGTAGAATTGGAAATTTCTTTATTTCTATTTGAATAAAAACTATCAAAATAACTGTTTGTAGAAAAGTAGGAAATCGTTGGTTTTAACTCTGACAAAAAGAGAGGCGTTATGTGGTGTGTATCTCGGTGTCGGTCTGTGGCATCGTAGCTCCAAAGCGAATGAACTAATTTCAATGCAGTTTTTTTTAATTGAAGGCTTGTTTATTCGGGAATCATCATAGCTATGTTTCATGGAAATCTGTTCAGCTGTTCAAAAGTTACAGCTCTTTTACTAGTTGGACCCAACCCACTTGGAACCATGCGCCTAGAATCACGACGTTTTGAAAGTGCCTGCAAAGGCCCAGTTGAAATAAAAATCTTTGACTTTAACTTTTGACTTTGGAGTAGGGGGTTTTTGTCGGTTAGGTTAGGTTAATTATCGATATGTGTAATTGACAACGAATAACAATATGCACAAAAAGATATTATTCAAATTTATCAATCAACTCGGCCTATCGCAGTCCACTGCTGGACATAGGCCTCTCGCAAGTTGCACCATAACACCTGGTTCTCCGCCTTCCGCATGCAGTCGGACCCAGCTACCCTCCTCATGTCGTCGGCCCACTTGGCTGGGGGGCGTCCCACACTACGTGGGCCGATTCGCGGTCTCCACTCAAGGACTCGTCTGCTCCAACGGCCATCGGTCTTTCGACAGACATGGCCACCCCACTGCCGCTTCAACTTGCTAATTCTGCAAACTATATCGGTGACTCCAGTTCTTCTCCGGATGATCTCATTTCGAATCTTATCCTTCAAAGAAATTCCAAGCATAGGTCGCTCCGTTGGTCGTTGAGCGACTTTTTTGCGGATTAGCCCAATTGCCAGTGTCCACGTCTCGGCATCATACGTCATAACAGGAAGGACGTACTGGTTGATAGGGATGTGACATTGAGTAAAAAAATCGGTTAATTAATAATCGATTTTTCTATTCCCAATATAATCGATTTGCTTCGATTCGATTTGTAAAATCGATTTTAGAAGAAATAATCGATTTTTCTGGATAACTTGTTCACGTTCAGTGAACTTACTACTTCGCGTTTTTTCTTACGGCGGCGTACCTACAGACGACGCTGTTTACAAAAATTGATTAAAATTACATAATCAATTTATTAAAAATTGATTGTTAATATTATAAGAAAATCGATTATTAAAAATCGATTATTCTTAAAAAAAACGATTAAGTATTATTTCACATCCCTGCTGGTTGAAGACTTGTCTTCAAGCATTGCGGTTCATTCAAATCTAAATAAACATTAATCTGAATAAATAATAAAAATCCCTAGATTTCTTTTTTTAAATCCGCATTTTAAACAAAAGATTGTTGGCATCAAAAGCGTGCCAAAACCTCAGTTTTGACATAAATTAAAATTGCGATATGCCACGTCATCCTACAATGTACTATTTAGTGAAAGTAAAACATAATGCGTGGCGGATGGAGGCAGGGGTGCCACAAAAAATTCGCAGCTTCATTTTCGCTGACACATTGCAAAAATTCCAGGGGGTTACTACGAGCTCTTATAGCAGGGCAGAAATTGAACTGCCCAGACATTTCCAGTACAGGCTGACCTTTCATTGTACGAAAAGCCTATACAGTGCGAGGTCAGCTCATGGCAGCTCTGTTGGGAGAGCGATGTCATGATTCACCAGAGATTGTCGGTTCGAGTCACGCATACACGGTCGATTACGTTGTTCCAATTACTGAACGGAGTGATTTTTGAATAATTATTATCTTATTCTTATTTTAAATTACATTATTCTCGCAGCTCTTACACAACATGTTACTAATCTTGTTATCTATTATTTTACGAGTTTCCATTGGAGTTTCATGAAGCTGATCATCGTCTTGATATTGTCAAGACAAAGTGGTCAAGAATCTCGAAATTTCTTGTCTTTTGTTATCCAATAAATTTCAAAAACTTTTGCCAGCTAAATGGTCTAACTACTCAAACTATCGCAATACGTGATCAAAGGCATCTTGCAACGTAAACACGATATAAAAATACTCGTCCTAATAGTCACTATGATAGGCAAGTTAACTATAATTTACGAGTGATTTTATTTCCCATAAAATGCAAAAATATGCGCGCGTGTCATCCCTACGGCACAGGAGCGCGAGGCGCCGGCAGCTGGCGGCGCGCGGCGTCGGGAACCTCACAAATATATAACAATAGTGAGAGATGAGAGTGAGTCGCTAGATCAAAGCCCGACCATGCCGCCGACGCGCTTTGTTTACGCCAACGCCGGCGAACCATCGACTAATCAACCAACTGATTAATTTAATTAAACATTACGAGAAAGTTCTGTTTATTTTACGTTTCCTCGGGCCCACATGTGAGTTCAAAGGAAATACGCCGGGAATGTAAACACGAGTATATTGTTGGGACGCGAGGCGAGACGTATTGTGCGTTGCCGACGCCTCCGCGAGAGGCGACACCTCTTTAGTCCGCGGCTCAGCTTTAATAGGCGCTGTCTACACGCGATAGCCGCGGATGGCGGATCACCTGCACGCGCTACGATTCACACAAGTTCCGAATGCGGAAATTCAAGGAATGCATCGCATTTTCTCCCTTTTTGTATGTAGGAGCCAGTAGGTAGTTGTAGGCACCATACATTAGCAGTAAAAATTGGTTGTTGGTTAAGTTATTGGAGCTCACAGAAAGAACCACAAGTTAAGTTAAAGTTATATTAAACTAGCGACCTGTCCTCGGCGTCGCGCGTCGCACGGGTGTAATTTCTCTACTATCCTTACATTAAATATCAAAGTATTATACATATAAACCTTCCGTGAAAAATTATCTAACTGATGGTGAATACCGCATCAAAATCCGTCCTCTCAAATCTAATTTTCTAGGTTTAGTAACTATGTTCTAGAGCTTATTTATTATTATTTTATCTGTCTGTCAAATGACGATCATACCTATCATTGTGCCAGCCAAGTAGTAATAGTGTTCATTGTAATTATAATGCAGAATATTCAGCTCAATCTAATTAATTATACAAAATCTATTAATACACTATGATGAGTAATACTCCATAAAATTAATAAAAACTCTACCTATACATATATAATTTTTGTATGGGTAACACGATTCAAATGTGCGAACGTCATCTATACCTAGATACAAGAACTTAATACAACACGTCAGCGATAATAATATTAATTAATATTAATAATAAAGAAGGTCGGACGGTAAATAAATCGAAATTTCATTCGTCGACGCTCGACGGCCATGCCCGACAACTAATGGCATAAATTGAACGATAACACAATTACTAATCGCCTGTTAAGATGGCGGCCCGAATTTCCGCGCCCTGTTTATAATTAATTTAACATTAGTACTGCGTATGTAAGTCTGTGTGTCTATTGTTTTGTTTTAATAATGTAAGCGAAACTGGCGCCTCGTCTTCCTCTTGTTATGATAAAATCATCTTATTTTATTCCTGTTTTCCTTGAGCAAATGGCGTGTAACGTTAAATCATTACGACTCGATTACTCTCCCCCTGTTCGTGCTTTTGTAAATTAATATGGAACGAGCACTGTTTATGTATATTGTACCATAACTTCAAATCAGCATGTCAACCCTACGGCTAACGAAATTTAAACGAAGCTCTAGTAAATTGTTTTCGTGAACACTCATCAACTCGCCAAAGCTTAATACGAACTGTCCCTCAAAACGCAATGGGAAGGGGTCGGGAAAAAATAACTGTTGGAAACAAAATGAACAGCACAAAATGCGCAAAAGTTTAAGCGGCAACTAATTAAAAAACAAAAGAAAAGAGGCTCGCTCGACGTGCGGGTAACTAGCTTCCCGAATTATAAAACTCGCTTCTTTTTTTCGCGCGTTTTCGCTTTCGTCCAGCGTTAATTAGGGTTAAGGAGGTTGACGTGTTGTGAACGCAGCGTTTTAGTGTTTTCACGGTCGTGTGTGCCGTAAAGGAGTAAACACCAAAGACGTATCGTATACAACACGCGGAACATTCGCTAAACAGTTTTAAACGCATTCATTTTTCGGAATAGGAAATGCTAAATATTGTTGTTGCTTGTTACGAACTTCTTTCTCGATTTGTTCATGTAACCGCTCATTATGACGTATTCGTAGTGTTGGCGTGGGTGAAACTATATCGATAGTGGAAAATGAAATGATATGATAAAATGACTGAGGCGCCAATTCTTAAACTTTACAGGATCACATTTTAAAGCTTTTTTACGACAAAATCTATATACACTGGAGAGCAATTAATCCGGGTCACCAAATAAACTTTAATATCTCAAAAACCAAGAATGTTAGCTTATTCAAAGAAACAGTATTTTATAGACTATTTAATACTACTGAAATAAAATTAATAAAACGTATTAGTTATTATTTGTTTTACTTATTAAAAATACATAATTTAAAAATGCGTAAATTTTATCGCAATTTTTGTTTGAAATATCCATAATATTTTTACAGATATATCATTTTCTCACATTTTAATACTTTGTATTACTTCCGTGTCCTGTCAATACAAATGTCTTGCGATTCGGTATACGGCACAAAGTTTCTAAGGAAATGTTTGAGAATATTCTCGCATTCCTCTATCAATGCAATTATCAACTGTCGAAGCATATTATTTGAGTAGTATTATATAGGCCTATAAAATAGTTTTTATTTGAATAAGCTGTCATTCTTAGTTTCCAAGATATTAAAGTTTATTATCTTGGTGACCCGGATTCATTGCTCTCGAGTGTATTAATACGCGAAGAGAAAACTTTGTACCCCTTTTTAAGCATATTACGCACACGGAGGAGTATAAGATTTGGCATAGTTATAGTTTATATGGAGAAGAAGTGCAGAAACCTAAAATTACGGTCGAATTTCGACCACTGGTCGACCACTCAAACTAATAGCCCCATTTAATTATATTTTTCCATACCATTATAAGAACATTAACTAATTCAATATGTTTATATACCTAAGTACCGAAGGCAGGTTTGCCAGTCGTGAATAATATAACGACTGGTTGTAATTTGGGTGCTATCGCTTTGTAGGCGCAAGAGCCTTTTGTAAATTAAAAATAAATGTTCGTCAAACTTGGTGGTAAATAATTCAGAGCACCCTCTAACGGGCGTGTTGTAATTGGAAGAGTTACACAGGGCTGTAATGCGTTATTTTCATATTTATTAGCCCTAGGTTCTAGCAGCGATCGCTTTCCTACTCATTTTTGGGCAACAAAGTCCTTATCTTGAAACAAATAGGTACTAGTACTAGTACTCGAGGCACCTTCTACTGTATTCCATCAGCCCGCGTATCACACCATCTGTATTTTTAACCCCCGACAAAAAAGAGGAGCGTTTATAAGTTTGTAGTGTGTATCTGTGGATCTATGGATCTGTTCCTGTCTGTGGTATCGTAGCTCCAAAACGGATGGACTGATTTGAATGCAGTTTTTTTAATCGAAAGCTAGTTTAATCGGGTATTATCTTAGCTATGTTTCATGACAATCTGTTGAGCCGTTCAAAAGTTACAGCTCTTTTTCTAGTTAGATTCGAGGGTTTTAGACGGTTAGGTTATCTAGTTTCTCATCACGAAATCTCAAGAACTATAAAGTCCTAGAAATTAGTTAGGAATGTAGGTTATTTATAAGGACCCAGTAAGTGCAGTATTTGTTTTGTATGAAAAATCTTTCTTCGCGGACGGAGTTGTGGGTAGTGTGGGTACAGAAGAATAGACAAAAACAGTCGATTGCATTCGTTTTCAGAAACTGAAACCAGTTTCATTTCAGTCATTGATATCTATACTATTCAATGTATTGAGGTGTCACAATGACTGTCAGTCACGGCGCGGCGCCATCAGTTAATTAGATCCTAACAATATACCGGTTATAATTCTAACAATTAGGTTTATGACGTTAAACATGTGTCGTATTTTCAACCTATCCATATTATCTACTTATTTAAATAAAAATCTATGGAAATGACGAAGAAAAAGACATATTGCGCCGATCCCAAATAAAATGGGATAAGGGCAGGAGAATGATGATTCATGATGATGATTGTATGAAAGAGCATCACATGAGAACGGTTCGGCCGATGTGGCTGATTTCTTTTCACCAGCGTCAGGTGGCCAGTATCACTGCCTCCTGACATTATGCTGAGCTGCGGCCTTTTGGCACAATAACTCTTTTTATTTTATATGTTTTCTTTGTTATTGGTTTTATTCATATTTTGTTGTGCTAATAAAGACTTTTTCTTTCTTTCTTTTTTTTGGTTATGTTCGTAATTGTCAGAACAAGGTTTGGTAGGTGGTCATCATCTACACAGTAAGCCAGTGTTTGGGGAGCTGGGCATAATTCCTCGACGCTTATGTATCTCTACAACACTTTGTATGATTTTTTTTTTTTGATAATCCACCGGATATGTCTGAAATTGCACTCGTGCGATGTCGGGGCGGGTCACACTCACTATTTATTGAATAAAATATCGGGAAGATTAAGATTAAGCGCTCTACTACAATCCGGACATTATGTAGCCATTTCTACTTAGCAGTAACATAATATATCCCACTTTAAACATGACACAAAATCTTAATCATCGTTGATAGCCTGGGTAACTAAAATTTTAAATACCGCGTATGTACTGAAAAAATCACAATTGAGTTTTCGGCGTCTATAGGCTGATTGTGAATGACAATTAATAAACCCGAAAACTAAATCTTGATTTTCTCATACGCGGTATTTTACTAGGTATGTCATTGTTAGTTACGCGTTTTAGACCTATCAACCACGTTGCTGTCAACGTTGTTGAATTTATCATAGAAATAGTACAAGTACTGGAACGCTTAATAGTGCCGTAAAGCCGGTCTGAGGGAGAATACTTTGTGGTAGCCGTGTCCTTGTCTAATAGGGTAACCATACATTTTAGTTAAAAGTAGGACATGATAGAAATATTTAATTATGTTATGAGAATAGTTATCAGGTAATTAACTACTGATATCGAATAGTAAGAATTGTTTTTTTCCTAGTAAATAGTGAAATATACGGTCCATACAGTGTATCTAAACGTTCTTACAAATATACATACACCCTTTTGGTTATAATTAGAGTCACAGGCAAGGCATAATATATAAATAGGCATATGCAAGGTTACTATATAATAAAAAAGAAAATTTAGAGAAAATTTCGGACATTGCGGAAAAATCCGGACATTTTCTTATACACAGATTACTTGTATAATAAAATGTCATGCGTGAATATTCCGGACATCTGGCAGCTCTAGTCATAGGAAACATTAGATTTTAACATTTTAAGATACAAATTTAATTCCTCTTCTACTTTTTCTTTCTTTTTTCTTTTTCTCTTTTAGCTTTGCGACCATCCTACGACCTTTCTTTATGAGATCTTTCCTATTATAGCAGAAAGGGTAACCCATGCTTAGTGCTGCAGAATCGAATATCACTTATTATAATATTCTTGTTTGGCAAACTCAAGTATAATCATCATTCACAACATTAAGCAATAAAACACAATGAATGAAAGTCAAAGCTAAACTTTTTTTAATTTCAAATCGGCATAAAAAGGTCGTCGTCGTTTCGTCAAAACGTTGAGATTCTAGATGCACGGTTCCAAAGTGGGCCGGGTTCTATGGAGAAGAGACCGGCTAGAAACTTAATGGTTGATTGTAATTTTAATTGTGTTGGCATTATAGTTGTATTTTGGGTTTATGTGCTTGTTTCCTCTTGCTTTAGTTTCTTATTTGGTGGTTCACTGGAAACTGCAACATCTTCCCATTTACTACAAGATCCTACATGCCCTGATTCACCAGATGTTCCTGCACGTACAATTTATTTTGCACGTACAGTTTTTTTTCTTTTTGTGGCTATCTGTAATGTCAAAAATGATCTTCATTATGGCACAATATCTAAGTACAATATCCAATCCAGTAAAAGTTTAATCCATCTAACTATACTAATAGGAAAATATTAAACACAAATAAACAATAAGCAAAGTGTGTGAATCTTAAGTTTGTGCAATGTGTTATACTTTATATTAGTATAAACTATTACAGACCAGACAATTACACACAACATTATACAACAGACACATACAACAACTGATAATTATTAAACATATTACAACAGTACCTATGGTAATATTGAAGGAACTGCTTCAGGTTTAAATTTTATTTTTGCTGCTGTTAAATAATTCATTATCTTTAAAATTTACGCCACAAACACATGCGAACTTTTACACACTAATGTCAAGGTTCGTGGCTGTTATCCATAACACCCTCTGCTTATTATCAGCTGGAATCCTGAAAAAAACAAACATGGAATTTTAATAAAGTCTATCATTTTATAAGAGATACAATAAAACATTATTATCTATTCGGCACAACAAACAACAAATGATTTCAACAAATTAACTTAAACTATATACAGGGTTATTTGTAAAACACCGGCAATGCTTTAAGGGGTGAAACTACTCATCAATATGAACAACTTTTACTACGGGACCAACCATGAAATCGCGAAAAAAAATTCAAACTTTTCATACATTTTGATGGAGCAAGGTTAATCTTTTGTATGAAAAGTTTGTTTTTTTTTTCGCGATTTCATGGTTATTCCCATAGTAAAAGTTGTTCATATTGATGAGTAGTTTCACCCCTTAAAGCGTTGCCGGTGTTTTACAAATAACCCTGTATGTATACTTATACTATACTTGGAATCACTCAAATTATACAAAACAATAAATGCATCGAAAATATGCTACGCATTACAGATTATGGAAAACAAATCCAAATTTATTAAAGTACGTAAATTATTTAACTTAGTGGACTGTATGTTATGTGAAACGATCTAAAATAAGTACTTGGAGCAACTATATCCCACAAAATAAAAATATATTGTCACACTACTCAATGAAACTTACCTATGGAACGATATTCCACAACCAGGATAATATTCTCGCTTGCACACAATCATAACTCAAGTATTTACCATCTTGTCGCCAAAAAATTATTCTAGGCACAAAAATAATGTTTGATCACGTTTATTTCTGAACTATGAAAACCACGAATGTTGACAATAGGTTGACAACTAAGTTGACAATGTAAGCCATTTTGAATGATGTAGTGTTTCCCGCATGCAAACTTCTTTAACTACTGGTATCCAAATATTGTAATAATCAATCTTAGTGAATAACGTATGGAAATAATAATATTTAATATAATATTTAAAGCACGTCAATTATAATTTTTATTATGTTTATTTTGATAGCCGTGGGTAGAAGTTTCATTAGTTCTAATATGTATGTAAAAACGATTCTGAAAATACCAATTTAGTAGATTACTAAGTTGATGAGTAATGGCCATGTGTGCGAGAGGGACACCGCTGAATCTCGGGTGACTTTCATGTGGGCACAAAATTTCGTACAACTAATTATAGCAGTAAGCTCTCTAGTTATAGGTACTATGTATTATCTCTATGGAATTTATACTTTGATGAAAGTATTCTAAATTTAAAATCTGCATTTATAAAATACTAGGTCGCCAGTATTCGAAATTTAATGATATATAAATTTTAGTTTACTGCACTCCTTTTCTATATAACCTTTATCTATAACAAATCTCACATCCCTCCGTGCGTGCAATATGCTTAAAAAGGGGCACAAAGTTTTCTCATAGATTCATTATCCACATATTATATATCAGTCTTAGGGTACTCTTGACGCCATGATAAAAAGTTTAAAAATATAAATTAATGTCGTATTTAAAAGATATATCAGCCAGCCCTACCCAGGACTGCGGGGGTGAACTGAGGGTGAACTGGGGGTGATACGAGAGGGTGAAAATTAACATGTTTGTCTTGCTTACATCGTCGCCAACACTGAAACTACGCCTAAGTCAAATAAATTTCCTCCCGTTTAACATAAGCACATATAGTAATGTTTTAGATAAACAGAACGGCGGGACGCAGGAATACGTCTGTTCCCACTAATTAATGCTAAGAATTAAAACTTTTAGTGAGTTCCAATCATTTTAATTTGTTATTTTGTTTGTTTGGGTGATATGAGTGCTTTCGTTGTATTTGTGAATTCGTTGTTTGTGGAGCTTACATGATTTGTAGAGCGACGGAACAGGAGATCTTCTGTCGCACGTATTTTGTTGTTTAGAATAGAATAGATCTTTATTTCATGTAAACCAGATACAGGCACTTATGAAATGTCGAGAGTCTAGGTCCAAATAGTAGGTAGGTTTGAAAAGAGTATCCATGGAGTTTCTTGCCGGTATCTTCTTCAGGTCCAACCCACTTCGAACCATGCACCTAGCTAGAATCACGACGTTTTCGAAGTGGCCTTTGCAGGCAAGGTAACATGATTAGTAAGTTTTTACAAGATAGCTCGAAGTTTAGTCTCTCACGATCGTATTGAAGTTTATTACCAGAGTCGATGTTCATTACCATTTTAGTTACGCGGTAGACCCGCGGGTTGCAGTGGTTCAAAGTATTTTGTTTGGGAAATGTATCACCACAACGTATCGTGACTGTACATCATATTACGTTATCTAAACTAATATTATAAGGAGATAAGATTTGATTTATTTTTTGTATGTTTGTTTGTAATGGATAAACTCAAAAACTACGAGACCGATTTTAAAAACTCTTTGACCAGTAGGATGCTATATTATCTCTGAGTAACATAGGCTATAATTTATAAAGATATCACGCGGGCAAAGCAGATGGCGGAAGCTAGTTTCACAATAAGTGGGCAATTTACTATTCTTTCATAATATCTTTGATTATAAATTCTTATTCTACATATTTGCCATGCCGATGACAAAGGAGTAAGCACTCGTTAAAATTACTGTCATTGTAATCGACATGGGGGTTAACCCTGCAATTTCAACCCTTTATACACCACTACTTACAATAATATACTATCAAGACAAATTGTAACGAAGAATCTCATTGTGAAATTATAGGCAAAGTAAAATTATAGTAAAAATTCATATTTTACTAACTCAAACAGTCGGTTAGCGTACAAATACGTCTCATTGGATCCAAATTATTTAATAAGATATTCTATTCACTCAATAATAGTACCTCTATCATAATATTAATGGCGGAAAATTGTGTTTCTCGGTCGTAAACAGAGTAATAATTTGACGACAATGGTTTATACTGCTCTATATATATACAGCTACATATGTTGCCACTGTTATACAAGGTGCGCCAAATTTGTTACAACTTGCGGTTTTACTTTCCTTTATAAACAATGCCTTATTGAAAAGTATCTGTTCTTTTTTTTTTGTAATAATTAACAACGGACGGTTGCAGCAAATTACGGTTAGTTTTTGTTGTAATTGTTTTCGCCGGTCGGCTGTTAGTTAATGACTAACACATTTTTTTTATTCCAAGAAACAGAACATATAAATACTGTTAGAGATACTCAGCAGAGCTGGTTCTCCACTCGGAGACGTAACGGTTCTATCGGGAACTCAGGATAAGTTAAACGACACGGACTTGTTTATCACACCGATTTATTCTCTTGACACATTATTTATTATTACACAGAGATTAAAGTACACAGGTAAACAATCAAACAATTAATTAATAAAAGAAGATACTTTTTCGGTCAATAAGACATTACGTCATAGTATTGCGAACAAGAAGACACTGAATAATCATTTCTATTGTTCCTATATTTATAGTCGGCTCGGAAAGAGCTGGCCAGCGGTCCAAAGCAAACTCGCGTACATGCTCAGGATTGGTCCAGCCCTTACCGAGCCACTTTTGGCTAATAATGACTCTACACCTGCACATGACCTAATTTAACAATTATTAAAAGTTGTGTCATGTGCAGATTGTCCCCCTGCATCGCTCGGTCACTGCGGGATAACGCGTGGTAACGGCATTGTTCCTTATCTGCCGCGTACCGAGGTTATAAATATAACCACGCGTTTTCCCGCAGAGCTACCATTACTCGCCCGAGCGGCGCAGGAGGCACATCTATGTACTATTGCAGCTCTATTATTGTTATGTACTATCCTATGTACATAGTCTAAGTACATTTACTCACATAGGTATACATAAAAGGTTAACAAAGGTGTAGAACAGTTCAAATACAATCATACATCATTGGTGTTACTAAAAGAGTATATAATCAGACTTAAATAACAACATTAACACATTTATATACTACTTAAACATTGATATATTAACTTAGCACTATAATCACATTAGTTGGGCTCAATCGTGTCCCGGGTTTGATGGTCTGTCGTGCACACATCTCCCGCCGTCGCCTTCAGGCGACTCGGTGGGTAGCACGACGACACGCTTGGTAGGCCTCCGCAGGATGTGGCCACCCTTGGTGACTACGTCGACCACCCTAACCTCACCGTCCGCGCCCGGGAGCACCTTGATTATGCGTCCCTTGGGCCAGGTATTGCGCGGGAGGTTAGAGTCGCAGATCACGACTACGTCGCCGACCTTGGGTGGTACACCGCTCCCGTGGGGCTCCCGCCGGTTTTGCAGTAGCGGCAGGTACTCGCGCACCCATCGTCGCCAAAAGACGTCGGCGAGGGCTTGTGCGCGCCGCCACTGCTGGCGAGCTGTTAGGTCTTCACTGGTGAATGTGCCCAGTGATGGCACGTGAGAGTTGGGGCCGATCAAAATATGATTCGGCGTGAGGGCTTCAGGTTCGTCTGGTGCCACAGTTACATGCGTCAACGGTCTTGAGTTGACGGTATTCTCCACTTCTACTAACAAAGTATAGAGTGTTTCTTCTGTAAGGTGAACCTCCTTTAATGTTATGTGAAGCGCCTCCTTTACTGCTCTCACCATCCTCTCCCATGCTCCGCCCATGAATGGCGATGCGGGAGGTATGTATCTCCATCTTATGGACCGCGCATCGGACTCACACTCTAATGCGCTTAAGGCGCTCTCACCTAACTCCCTATCGGCCGCTTTAAAGCAAGTAGCGTTGTCGCTCCATATTTCTTTTGGACAACCCCTTCTAGCTATAAATCGCCTGAGTGCGGCAATGGCTGAGTCCGCACTCAGTGATTGTGCTACCTCAATATGTACAGCCCTACAAGTTAAGCAAGTAAATAGCGCCCCATACCTCTTTTCTTTATGTCTACCTACTGTTATGGACATTGGTCCGAAATAATCGAGTCCCGTAAAAGTGAAAGGTCGTTCGTTATAAGCTAAACGGGGGTACGGTAAATTGCCGGTGGAGGGGTTGGCTGGCTTCGCCTTTCGCAATCTACACGGTAAGCAGTTTTTTATCGCGTCTTTAACGGACGGGCGTAGTCTAACTATCCACAGCCGCTGTCTTAACTCGTTCACCGTTATTTCCGTGCCTCCGTGGTGCAGACTTTCGTGTACATAGCTTATGTACATTCTCGTGTACTTGTGCCCACCGTCAAGTATACGCGGATTTTTTGTTTCTTCGCCTATTCCTTTGGCGGCTGTTACGCGACCTCGTAGACGTAGAGTCCCTTCGTTATCTAGGTATATACTTAGCGCGGTTAGCTTGCTATCGCTCGGCGGCGCTACGTTGGATTTTATGGCGCTTATTTCCTTGACAAAGCTATCTTTTTGCGCGCATTTTATCCATAGTTGTTCAGCTTTTAGTGTATACTCGGCCGGCAGAGGTACATATTTGGTTTTATTTTGTTCACTGCTCGGCTTTTTTATCTCGTCTACGGGTTTCTTCTTAATTTTCACCCACGTTGGGTCTTTATCCGCGTTTTTCTTAGTGCGCTTGTACTCTACTGTTTGTTTATTTTTTCTACAGTTGTTTACAAATTGAAGGACACGCGCTGTCGTTCTTATTAACCTTGTCCATTTTGAAAAGCGCGTTATGTCCGGCAGATGACCGTTTGAGTTTTGAGCTGTTTGTACGTTACATTTTACTCGCTCTTCTCCCGTATCTCGTGCCGCGGCTGTTGACTTTTCCTTTGGCCACTCGCTCCGGTCCTTGTACAGGTACTCCGGGCCGCGGTACCATCTGTGATCCGATCCAAAATTATCGGGTGTAGCGCGTGTGGCGTCATCATCTACGTTGTGACGCGAAGGGAGCCATCGCCATTGGTTCTTTTTAGTGAGCTCCTCGATCTCGGCTATGCGATGGGCGACGAACGTTTTGAACGTACGTGGCTCTGCCCTTATCCACGCCAGCGCTGTTGTTGAGTCGCTCCAGTATGTTTCGTCTCCGACCGCATAGTCGTGCTCGAGGGCGACAGTTCTTGTGAGTCGCGCTCCCAACAAGGCCGCTTGAAGTTCCAGCCTCGGCACTGATATGGGTTTCAGAGGTGCCACCCTACTCTTAGCCGCTGCTAATGCTACATGAATGGTACCATCCGGTCGCTCTGTTCGCCAATATACCGCCGCTGCGTAGGCCTCCTCGCTCGCATCCACGAACGTATGTAGTTCGCGAGCGGTGACGTCTCCATAATCGTAACAGCGTGGTATTCGTAATTTCTCTATATTGCGTAGCGACTCCATCCATTGTTTCCATTGCGGTTGTAGTTCTTCAGGTAGTGGCTTGTCCCACTCGGTTTTATATCGCCACGTGTGTTGCAGTATCCTTTTGGCTGGGATAGTGATAGGTGATATCAATCCTAGTGGGTCAAAAATGGCCATGATAATGCTCAGCGCCTCACGTTTGGTCGGTGGGCGCGTGTTTCTTAGTAACTCGTCAGGCGTTTTGTTACTATTTATCCTAAATGTAAAACAGTCATCTTTTGTGTTCCAACGCAGTCCCAAGGCCTTCTCTTCATCGTTACCGCCTAGTACTTTTGTGTCGCGGATAGGCGCTGCGCTGGCATTTAGGATGTTCATGTTGTTCGATGTCCATCCGCACAGGTGAAAATTAGCTTGACTGTGCACATAATCGACTTGCTCGATTACCTTTTCAGCTTCTGTTTCACTGGGAAAGCTCTGAAGGTAATCATCCATATAATGGTTATGTTTGATAGCTAACACCGCTGCTGGGTACCTATCGGCGTAGTCGTTAGCGTTGCGATCCTTTATGTACAACGCTGTACATGGGGAGGACGTCGCACCGAAGATAACTGATGTCATGCGATATTCTTCCGGCGTTCCCTCCCGCCGGTCTCCTCGCCATAAAAACCTAAGCGCGTCGCGATCTTCTTGCCTTATTTTAATCCTCATGAACATTTCCTTGATGTCGGCTGACACGGCTATCTTGTCTTGTCGGAAACGCATCAATACTCCGGGCAGTGATTGTAACAGGTCGGGTCCAGAGAGAAGTAGATCGTTTAGGCACAGACCCGCTGTTCTTGCTGCGGCGTCGTGCACTAGACGTGGCGGTTTATGTGGTTTAGATGGGTTAACCACTGGAAAGTGAGGTAAATACCAAGTCTTGTCCTTTGTTGGTGTACTGTCCGCCTTCTCTGCATACCCCGAAGTGAAAAGGTTATCTAAACGTTCTACATATTTCACTTTTAAGTCAGGATCTCGGTCTAGGCGTTTTTCTAGATTATCTAGCCTTTTTAGGGCACCTAGATAGTTGTTAGGTATCCTAGGTTCATCCTGCTTCCATAGTAGTCCCGTTTCGAAGCTTCCATTAGGTAACCTGCGACTTGTCTGCTCCAATATCTGCAGTGCTCTCTGTTGAGGATCGTCTTTAGGCGTTCTAGGTTCAATTCCTAATGATTCTAATTTGAAGAAATTCTTCATCTGCGCTTCTATTGAATCATCGTGGTCTTTAGTTTTAATATGGCCACAGAACACTGTCATAACTCTGTTGGCTGAATACTGGCAGCCATGTAGTACCCAGCCTAGTTTAGTGTACGATGCTACAGGTTGATCTCGCTGTCCGACGCGTGTGTCTTGAGACATTAACAAATGCCAGTTGTCCTGACCGATCAGAATCATAGGCCGCGCGTGTTCATATATTAGCACATCTCTTATATCTTTCAGATGTTCGCAGCTTTCTATGTTCTCGGTTGTTATTGTTTGTGACGTGATCTCGAGTCTGTCTACTGTGCGCGCCGCATCTATTTTAAATATGTCAGACTGATGTTTGCCTCGCACATATAAGTTGACCATTCGGCTGCGCTCGTGTTTGACTTCTGCGCCGATGCCCTGTATCCACATAGCCTGGGTTGGGCCGTCTGCACCTAGAACGTCGGCTATCGATGCATCTAATAGTGTAACCGTGCTACCGTCGTCTAACAGAGCGTACGTATCTATAGTCGCATGCGGTCCGCTAAGTGTTACTGGCACTATTTTCAGATAAGCTCGGCGTTGGAGGGGGGTGGTCGCCGTCACTATCTCTCTCGCTGACGTCACAGATTCATGTGTCGATACAGACGTCGCGACGTTGAGTGGCTCCTGTATTTTCCGCTCCTGATGTAGCAACTTGTGGTGATTCATTTTGCATTCATTTACATTACATGTGGGCGCCTTACATAAATATCGCCTATGTTTATTTATTAAACATTTAAAACACAAGTTACTAGTTTTAGCAATTTCCCAGCGAGACTCTACTGACATCTGTTTAAATTTAGCACAGTCGGGTAGCTTGTGCCCATATTGTTTGCACGCCGGACAACGCTCACTTTGTGTCGCCGCTTCCCTGTGCACATTAAACGTGCGCTCTGTCTTGCGCCGCTGCCGTACCCCGCTGGGTTCGTCGTAATTGCGCTCTGGCTGCGCGTACGCGCCGCACTTGTCCGCCTCGTCGTTCAAAAAGGTAGACAGTCGTTTAAGTTCCGGTATATCTTCACCCTTTTTATTCGCGGCGTAATCATACCATTTATTTCTAAGTATAGGCGTTAACTTTTCTACTATAACTCTTGACATCTCGGGGCTATGTAGATAATGCACACGTTTTAACGCCTCTACCGTACCCACCGTGTTCGCTATACGACTCGCGAATATACATATATCCCTAGGATTATCATTTAATCTAGGTAACAACTTTATTTTATCTAATTCTGCTAGTATTAGGGATTCAGGTCTACCAAAACGTCTCTCTAATGCGTTTATGACGACTTCGGGATCGGGCTGACTGAAAAGCAGGCAGCCGGCCGCCTCCTTGGCAGCACCTTTTACACTCATCCTAATCCTAGCAACATTTTCTATTTTAGAAAAATAAATGTGTGAGTCACGATACGCGGCCTTATAAGATATCCACTCACCGGGCTTTCCATCGAAGAATGGCAGCTGCTGTATATACTTAGGCGGCTCGCGCGTGCTGCGCGTGGCCTGCGCCAGCGCCGCAGCGAGCTTACTCACGTCGATCATCTTGTTATTTACTGCATTTTCATTTTCCGTATGCACCATATTCACTGTATTCAACGTATTCACTGGATATACACTTTCGACGACGTTAGTCTTCGTTGACTCAGCCGTAGGCCTCCCGCCGCCAGCGTCCTGGGGCGGCGGTGGGGCTTCACCCTCCGGTGGCGGCGCCGTTCGCGCTAGCCACGTCCCTATTCGTACGGAGGTGAGGTCTTCTTGGTCATCTTCTTCACTGGAGTCCGCTTCTGCTCTTATTCGTCGCAGGCGGAGCTCTTGTAGCTCTTGTTCTGCCTGTGCCTGTTTCACCTTCATCTCGGCTAGCCGCTCTCTAGCTTCGAGCTCTGTCAGAAGCTTCTTCTTAGAGGCTGTGGTGCGGCGTGACCGGATGCTGCCGGGCTTCAGCGTTTTATGCGAGCTGGTAGCCTCGGCATCGTCTCTCTCTGTGGTGTCACTCGTAGTCTGAGTTGTACCGGTGCCGGTCGTTCCTTCTGACCCGCTAACCGTATCCGTTTCAGTGGCCTGACTCGTGCCAGACGCCGGGGCTGGTTCGCTAGACCCCGGTCTGACGGCCACCGAAGGATTTTGCTGGGCCTGTTCCTGTCCTGAGTCTCCGCTGCGGCTCCGTGTGACCACCATTTTCTGAAGATCCGGCTCGAAGGACCAATGTTAAAGATACTCAGCAGAGCTGGTTCTCCACTCGGAGACGTAACGGTTCTATCGGGAACTCAGGATAAGTTAAACGACACGGACTTGTTTATCACACCGATTTATTCTCTTGACACATTATTTATTATTACACAGAGATTAAAGTACACAGGTAAACAATCAAACAATTACTTAATAAAAGAAGATACTTTTTCGGTCAATAAGACATTACGTCATAGTATTGCGAACAAGAAGACACTGAATAATCATTTCTATTGTTCCTATATTTATAGTCGGCTCGGAAAGAGCTGGCCAGCGGTCCAAAGCAAACTCGCGTACATGCTCAGGATTGGTCCAGCCCTTACCGAGCCACTTTTGGCTAATAATGACTCTACACCTGCACATGACCTAATTTAACAATTATTAAAAGTTGTGTCATGTGCAGATTGTCCCCCTGCATCGCTCGGTCACTGCGGGATAACGCGTGGTAACGGCATTGTTCCTTATCTGCCGCGTACCGAGGTTATAAATATAACCACGCGTTTTCCCGCAGAGCTACCATTACTCGCCCGAGCGGCGCAGGAGGCACATCTATGTACTATTGCAGCTCTATTATTGTTATGTACTATCCTATGTACATAGTCTAAGTACATTTACTCACATAGGTATACATAAAAGGTTAACAAAGGTGTAGAACAGTTCAAATACAATCATACATCATTGGTGTTACTAAAAGAGTATATAATCAGACTTAAATAACAACATTAACACATTTATATACTACTTAAACATTGATATATTAACTTAGCACTATAATCACATTAGTTGGGCTCAATCGTGTCCCGGGTTTGATGGTCTGTCGTGCACAAATACCGTTAATAATTTATACTAAGTATCGACGGAAAGACAAAGAAGTTCTTAGATAACATTAAAAAAATTTGATTTCTAATGGTTGTTGAGAAATTTGTGCTAAAAAAAAGTAATTGTCTGTTTTAAGACCGTTTGATAGACACTTAAAAAATAATTTTCAATAAAACCACAGAACTTAGTTAACACACCTTAAAACGCAAAGTCAAAACGTTCTGCAAAAAAAAAACTGTTAAAAAAAATAAAAACATAAAAAGCGCGGACACGAACAATGGAGCGCATGCGTAATAGAGAGGTAAAGTGCCTATCAAGACTTCAGACGCTGTAAACATATAAAATGAAGGCTCTTATTGTTCTTTCAGTAACAATAAGAGGAGAATTTTTCCACAATCGACTGAGGCCATTTGAAGTGAGAGGAGAGGAAATAATAACCACTGGATAGCGCATCGACGCACGTTTAAACAATCAAACGTGGAACAAAAAGACAGTAATGTGGAAATGGATAATGCAGAGGCGAAGGTGGGGCTCCACTGTAGGCGGCAGAGGATAGCTGCGGTGATTTATTTATTTATACTTATGCACTGTGTACAGAGGCGGACTTAATGCCTTAGGCATTTTCTACCAGTCAACCTAAGGGTGATGCAGAGAAAAAAGTATGGTAGGTGCACGGACAAGATAATTATACTGAATAAAGTAAATTATGAATAGTTATACATGAAAAATTATATAATATACACTATATAATGTAATGTATAATATACACTATTAGTACATAAATAAATATATAAAAATATAATTATATTTATAATTATGTTATGTGATTGTGGGCGCTTGCAGTGTATCTATATCCTAGCTTCCGCCAGCGGCATCACCCGCGTGATATCTTTATAAATTATAGTCTATGTTACTCACTGATAATAAAGCATTCTGCTGGTGAAATAATTTTTAAAAGCAGTCCAGTAGTTTTTTAGTTTATCCATTACAAACAAACAAGCAATCAAATCTTTTCTCTTTATTATTATTATTATTATATAAGTATTAAGTAGGTATAGATTAATACGCGAAGAGAAAACTTTGTACCCCTTTTGTAAGCATATTGCGCGCACGGAGGTGTGTTAGATTTGGCATAGTTATAGTTTATATGATGATGAGCTAGACGTCCATCTAAAGGATTGGCCACAAAATGCTATAGACCGAGAAAAGTGGAAGGAGGGAAGGGAGGCCTTTGCCCTGCAGTGGGACACTACGGGCTATTAATAATAATAATAAATATAGTTTATATGGAGAAGGAGTGCAGAATGGTAAAATTACGGTCGAATTTCGACCTGTGGGTGACCACTAACTAGCTGATCGATGCCCATTTTCTTGCACATGAGGGACACACACTTCCATGCTTTATTTTTCATTGTTTTTATTTTATGTAATTTTCTGGTTTTTTTATTTTTTATGTTTGTTATGTGTGCATGCTCGGTGTCCTGTGTGCAAAAAATAAATTGATTTTCTTTCTTTTCTTTCTTTGTTTCTTTTCACTAGTAAAGATAATTAATTAATTTGTTTGCGGTAGTTTGGGCTTTTTTTCTTTGAGTTTAATAAACTTCTTGAAGTAAAAAATTGTAGCTGAGCATGCAATGGAAAAATCTTATTTTGTCAAATAAGGATCAAGATTTATTAAATAAAAATAAAATAAATAAATTACCTATTAAAAAAAACTTGAATAAATCATAAGTAAGTACCTACGATAGTTTTTTGTCAACAAAACATTAATTTCAAGCTTCAGAAAAAAAAGTGACCTGTCTGACCCTACGGTCAACTATATAGTTTGTACATAAATCTTTGGTATAGTGCCACAAACTTATCTGACCCGGTGACCAAAATTGGAACTAACGTTGCTACAGAACAAAAATTACTTCAAAATGTATTTTTTGTACAGAGATGATATTGGTAAAAGCGACGGCAGCGACGCCATTACCAGACATGACAATGGTCAGATAAGTTTGTGGCACTGTAGTTTTCAACGGGTCCGCCCGCAGTCTTCTATCACATCAACCCCACACTTCGCTCTATGAAGAGGACGTGTGATTAGTTTTATCCTTCCCCCCTCGAAGCGTCGCCCTCACCCCCTCTACCCCCATTCACGCGCCCTTCCACCGCCATTCTTCGCCAACTGTATCTCGGAACAAATGAATCACCCTGTATTAACGGGGAAATAGTAAAGCATTATTATAGCAAATTGAAATCAATTCGAAGGACGGCCGTTATAGATAGCATAAAATAAATGGGCCACAAATTCCAAATAACATGGGCATTTTTGATCAAACACGATCAGAATTCTTACTGCAGTTTAAGATATTTATTTCCCAATAACAATGCAATTCATTTGACGGATGACATGTCATTACATTTATTAATAAGATATAAACTTTAATATGTACACAGCCTAATTATTCTTAATTATATAAAACATAAAATAAAAAAATACAAATAGAAAACTGAGCACCTAGGCGTCAAAGTACTCCTCCTCATCGCTGTCAATTGGCAGCGTGCCCAGAAGACTGGCAGCATTGCCACGTTGAATGGCAATGCTTATTCTTTGAACAACAAATAGGCCAGCCCTCGGGTCTTGTGTCGGGTTTTGCAATATCTCTAGTCACTTGAGAAATACATGGAATACTTTAATTTAACTATTAAAAGACGGAAGGTATCAACAAAATTATTCTAAGACTAAAATAATGTAAATCACAAAATCTGCGGATCTATTACGTATAAGTTGCTTCTAGCGCTGATAGCAAGTGATTACAATGACAAAAATAAAGTTTTTTTTTTCTTATTAGTTATCTATATATTAATACGTGAAGAGAAAACTTTGTACCCCCTTTTAAGCATATTGCGCACACGGAGGGGTGTGAGATTTTGATAGTTATAGATTGTATGGAGAATAAGCGCAGAAAGTTAAAATTACGGTCGAATTTCGACCACTAGGCGACCACTAGTATTGACATTATTTAATGAAGACAGCTGCTTAGTTCTCTAACATTATACCAATCAAGGAAATGATGGGGTTTCATTTCATTATTATTAACTGCTGCGGCTAAAGAGTCCTTGAGTCGAGACCAAGGATTGGCAAATGGTGTGTGGGACGCTCCCTAGGCAAATACACGTGAACAATGCCAGGATTGACTGGATGTAGAATGTTCTTGGTATTTGACAGTGGACTACAAAAGGCCGAATTAGTTGATTGTTTCAACTGCATACTTGATACCATCACAATGCACGCAGATTTTTCAGGAAGCAATGTTTTTCAAAGCTCATTTTGTTGCATAACGTACCAAAAGCGAGACCAGTCCCCTAATTACCAATGTAGCAGACAGTTTGAGACAGGTGTAAATCGCGCGGTAGCTGCTGTCAAACATCACTTTGGTATTACGTATTGGAATACACTTTAAAACAAAACGAAAATTTGACTTAGTATGGCGGACACGCATAATTTTAAAATATTTTTTTTATTTTGTTTTGGAGTGAATTTTAGTTCTGCGGTTGCATTTGGGAACGGTCACTGGATCACTCTGCAAATTTTGCGCACTACCTAAAAAATTATCCTGTATACTGAAATAGTTTGCCCCCATATGCGTTGTGAGTCACACATGCGGTCCACGTGACGTCACAACTTGTGACGTGAGGTGGACCTTACTATTATTGGAAAAGCCGGAGAGACGAAGTCAAGCCATAGTGTGCGATATGCCGAGTACTGCTGAGTACCTTGATCATAAAACAGCGAAATTAAATTTCGCGTAAATCGCACGCAAGGGCCGGCTGACGCGGACTTATTACGCGTACATACATACGTAGACAGTAATTGCGCGGCACCGCGGAAGTTTATTATTGCGTTTCGTACGCAAAGTTTCGATTAGAGGGGCGCCACGCCGAGCAGCCGCCGGAATAACATAAATAATGACCGACTAATGCGCTGGATTGCACTCATTTGCTATCTAGGAAGTTATCCGCGCAGATGGTGCTAGATTTTTGTGTTCTACGCAAATATGCGAGCCTAGTAATTGGATTTAATTAAAATTCCGCGAGCTTTATCGCTGTTTCAGCCACAGTTTTCGTACCTTTAAATTTATTTCATTGAATAAAATGCGAGAAATATTTTGGAACCTTGTATTGAGGACTTTTTTCTGCGCCCGCATGCGTGTCTGGTCCGCATGCTCGCAGCCCACATCCGTTTTATACGCTTTTCCTGTCATGTATGTCATACGCATATTACGCACGCGAGGCGCGGGCAGGATGCGGGTGCGTCGCCTGCGTGCGTGCGGACGTACCTGCCAGTGTTGTTTTCTCAGTTGCGCATGTCACACGCATGCGTGCGAAAGTAAAAATTGATACCAAGAGACTTATATTCGAGGTTTTTTCCAGTAAGTTGTCTATTGTCCAGATAGTCTTAGGCAAACGGGAACTTCTTCTTGTTTAAAAAAATATTATAATATGCTGTACAGGATTTTTCTCACTGGCGACACACACGACATTGCCGCGAAGCGAATTTTTACCCTGCGTGTGTCCCGCTGCGTGCTTACCCACGCACGCGGGCGCAAATCCAAATGCCAGTGTTGCCAAATGTCACTTATAGGGTTGTCACTATTGAAAAAACACATTCAAGAAACTGCACAATATGTAAAATTTAATATGTAGTCTGTAATGTGCACCTAAATTCACATCATTTTGAAAGAGCCTACAACAGTCGAGAAATCTTTTGAATTTTACCGTAAGATATCGTGTTCAGGGCCAATGTATTACTGTACTCTGTTCAACTAGGTCACAAACCAATAGGCCTATAGCAGGTGATTGAGTTTGGTGGTGACGTCAATAGATGGCGCTCATAATCCGATGCGGTCCGGTTACGGACATGCGAAGCGATTTTGTATAGACATGTGTATTAGGTACGTCGATAATATTTATTAGGTCCATAACTTCCGGGTTCCAAAATATTCTGAGCCAGCTAAGGTAGTGTTGGACCACGTATTAGGCGATTAACACACTGTCACGCACCACGCAGCGTAGCGCGTGAATGCGTGTTGTTGTAACGTTGCTTGTAAGTACCTATCTCCGTTTGTATAGAATACACGCACAGTCCAACACACAAAAATGCATCCACGCGCGTTCATTCAGATCGTTGACACGCAACATGCAGCGTGATGCGGTGCAGTGTGATAATCGCCTTAAGGAGAGTTCTGAAGACATAATGGGGGCTAAAAAGGCCGCTTTAGATGAATCATAATATGATTCATATTACAAATGTCAAAATATCTACTTAATTGACGACTCTTAATGTCATCCGCATAAGGATCATATTCAGTAATCATCTGTTTGACAGTTACTAAGCAGATCATTAGGTGAATTGTATAATGTGGCCTTTTTAGGCCCCCAGAGGGCTAATTCACGTATTTATGACGCGCCGATCATATTGCAGTGACGCTCGAACTTGACGCGAGCGTATCTCAAAGGTAAGAAAATAGGTACCAAATATGTTGTTTTGGTCAAAATTTTACTGCAACTGCGCGGCAACTGCGCTTCTTTAGTTATGTGAATTAGCCTACTGGTTAACAAGTAACTAGCTAGGTTAACGAAATTTCCGAATCACAGATTTTTAATACATCGATGGAAATTTGTACTCTTTCGCTGTAAACGGACTGTTGAACATACGGATACACAGACGGAAATTAGGATTCATGGTTCACTCCGGAACACTAAGGCCCAAGTTCACCGACAACATAACAGACGATTAGAGCAAAATCAGCCGTTTAAACATGAATTTTTATCTATATATTAATACGTGAAGCGAAAACTTTGTAGGTAGCCCTTGTTAAGCATATTGCGCGCACGGAGGAGTGTGAGATTTGGCATAGTAAAAGTTTATATGGAGAAGGAGTGCAGAAAGCTAAAATTACGGTCTTTGGAATTTCGACCACTTGGCGACCTCTAGTATGGGTAATTAGCCGATTAAATTTTAAACATCTATTATCTATATTATTGGTGAACATAGCCCTAAATCGTGTGCAACAAATACATATATCGCAGAAGGAGAAACTCAAAAATTGGAGGGCTGTACCTACATTGTCCACATTTATAATAATATTGATCGACGATGTGCTCATCCGGAGCGTTGTTATTTACAAAATATGAATTTTTTATTTAGTTTGCATAAGTACGGCGCCTGGCGGCACCCTCCACCCGCCTGTTAATAACCTAAGCTTCTACTAAATGATACCCCCATATTATAACAGCGCTGCTTCACCCCCCCCCCCCTCTTCCAACAATCCCCCCTTCAACAATCTACCGACCATTACATTATAATTCATCACGTTATAGTATAAAATAAAGTCGCTCGCCGCGTTTGTCTGTTTGTACCCTAACTACTTCTTATCTATCCATCGGATTTTGATACGGTTTTCACCATAATATTAAGCATTTTTTCCGGAAGATTTATATGGATAATACTTTCATATTAAATGTAAGGATAGTAGGGAAAGTGCACCCATGCGAAGCCAGGGCAGTTCATTAGTGTTATTATAAAACATTATGATGACATTAGCTCGCAGTTTCTGAATTGAAATAAAAATGTGGTTTATGGATGTGGAAATATACTGACTAGATCGTTAGGTAACTATTACATCCGTGCCCGCGCATCCCTTGCCGGTAGCGGGATGGTAATTTCATACATCAGAACTATTTAGAAGCGTTGCTTTAAAAATACTTTAAAATAATAACCTAACCGTTTAAAACCCCCAACTAGAAAAAGAGCTGTAACTTTTGAACAACTGGACAGATTTTCATGAAACATAGCTAAAAACTATTCCGATTAAACGAGCTTTCAATTTTAAAAAACTGCAATATAATCGGTCCATCCGTTTTGTAGCTACGATGCCACAGACAGATACACAATACAAACATATCACCCCTCTTTTTCGTCGGGGGTTCAAAATAATAGGCATTCAGCCCGCATGTTGACTTAAGGCGACGAATTGAAAATGATGACGCCAGAAATCTTAATTTTTCTAAGCAATTACATAACATTCGCCCACAACCCTCCTCAATTCATTCTGTCAATTAAACATATTTCCTTTCTTATTTGTTTTCTGTTTTTATACCAAAATCAAAGGCTATCATTTGTTAAAATTTACCCACTTATTACCGGTTACCCGACCGTGCTCGGACTACCACCCATGTCCCACCTATCCTGTGGGTATTTTCCTCACTAAAGACATTACCTCGATTACAGTCTGCAACCGGCCTAAATTACTAGTTTCGTATACAATGACACAAAATGTGTTATTAGTTATTTTATTGCCGCCAAACTTGTGCTACCAATATCATATTGTACGTTAAAGAAAAGTTATAGAATATATACATAATATATATATTTATATATATTCTTCATTGTACACCAGTGTTGTAGGATTCATAATATAATATATTTTTCATCCCACCATCTCGGAAAGAGTATTTTTAATCTTCAATATCTGAGTGGAAAAGCCGTTTTTATTCTCTAGAGGATAAAGTAAATTTTCATCCCACCATCTCGGAAAGAGTATTTTTAATCTTCAATATCTGAGTGGAAAAGCCGTTTTTATTCTCTAGAGGATAAAGTAAATTGAATTTAGAACATCGTGTGCACTAAGTTTGTGAATTAAACGTTTTTTTTTTGCATTTAGTCATTTCCTCGCTGAGGTGGAATGAAAAGTTACGTGTTGCACTCGAGTGCAAAGATTTTTCACCTCGTGCTCTTTTGATTCCCTCGCTAACGCTCAGGATTCTAATTTTGAATCACTCGCTGCGCTCGTGATTCAATTTTAGAATCCTTCGCTTGCTCGGTCAACAAAATTGAACACGCGGTTAAAAAGCAACTTTGCACTCTTGTATAACAAATAACTAATAATGACTAAAATGGTACAATAGGCGGACTTATCGCTATCGGCGATTTCTTACAGACAGTATAGTATTGCACGTAAAAGATCAGTGTCTTAGCTATGATATATTTTTTATTTACTCGCCAACGTATTCTGCAATAAGCCAGGATTGTGCATCTCTTCCAGCTAGGGTTGCCAACACAGTTACAAACAGTGATAAATTGTTCTTCGCTCATTCATTTCATCAAAAATAAAGTATGCAAAAAATACTGTTTGTTTCATAACCAGTATAAAAATGATTTTCGGTCAGTCAATTTAGCGCCGATTGCTCGAAGCACCAGTGGAGTTTTATTTTTTTGTAAAAATGCTTTCTTGAACGAAACTGTCAATGTCAAGTTGTCAACTGATACTGACACTTTGTTTGTCAGCCAGCGTCATAACGCGAGTTGCGCGCGCGCTCTGTATCTGTAACTCTTCATTCCCCATTTATTTTAATTTTGATTTAAAATGTAGTGAAGCTTACAAAACCTTCAGAATTGACTCTGATAAATATGAATTTAAATTTAAATTTTTGAAAAAATTTAATACAGTTCTAAATGTTCAAATACTGTTCATTTTTATTGAGCCATGTTCACCAACAAATTAACAGACGGTTAAAATAAAGTTAAAGCGGTTAAAGCTCAATTTTGAAACGCTTTTATTAGCTTCACCTATAACTAGCTAAATAAGTAAAAAAATCTTGGAAGTTAAATTTGACCCACTTCCCGGTTTCCGATTGAGCTGAAATTTTGCATACACGGTTAGTTTGGATGACAAAAGCGTTTTCTTTAGTTTTTTTTAAACTATATTATTTATAACTTATTTATATTGGCAAACAAACGGTTAGTTTTATTTTGACCGTCTGTTATTTTGTCGGGGAACATGTCTCTAAGATAAGCTTACGGTGGTCGATTACTTACGCTCCCCTTGCCCTCGTCAAATCAACAGCTGTTTACGTCGATCTGTGACGTAGGACGGCTCAACAAGTTCGCGCTATACATGTCGCACCCTGTTCCGATCGGGCGATCGTTACCTTCTACTTAGGGACCATCCATAAAGTACGTCACACGTTATGGGGGGTGAGGGGGTCGACGAAGTGTGACATTATGTGACAAGGGGTGGGAGGGGGTCCTAAGTTTTATCTAATACATCTAAGTGTTAAAACGCCTTTGAACTATTAACGAGAAACTTAAAAATATATCCAACTCTTATAATATGTACCTATGGCAATTGATTTATTAAGTATGTATTAAAAAATAATATAAATGGAATAAAAGTATCTAATTTCGGAACTGTTTCTTTTAATTTAATAATTTCTAGATGTAAAATTGCTAAATATGTGACGTTACACTAGCGGTCTCACAAATGTGATCAACTCTGACAAGGACGGGGGAGGGGTCAAAAAATCACGGAATTAGTGTGCCGTACTTTATGGATGACCCCTTACACACGTTCAAACTACTTCATAAACATTTTATTAATACGAAATGGACGTACGTATTACGTATCGCACGCGTTCGATGACCGATTTCTTCCTACAGTCTTGTCTTTAATCAAATGCAATAACAGCCTATAAAATTTTAACAGATTGTAATTTAGTTGACCGAGTGTACCTAATAATATTATCGGCGAGGCGGTCGCCCCCCGCGCCCCGTGCACCCGGTACCCCGCCCCCCGCGCCCTCCCTCGCCTACATAAATCTATTTTATCGTACACTGGCAATAAATTTTATTTCGGGATCTTTAATTCTTTGTTATTGAATTGGATTTTAGTGTTTTATTCGGGTAAACAAACAATACATCGGAACGTTTCAACCGGTACTTAGGGCACGTGTGCATTTCGTAAACACGACTAGCGGCGCGCGCGTCGTCGCCCGGCTAACTTAATAAAAGATTTTATTAGTAGATTGGACTGCGTTCCGTTATTGCCGCCGTAAAATGGCCGGCTTTTGTCTGCGTTCACAATTAAAACTTCGATAGTGTTTAGTTGTAACGCTGGGCACAAAGAAATGCCGCTCTTTGCTTCAACAATTACAGGGTGGACGTAAATAAACGTGCGCTCGCGCGGCGGCGCGGGCGGCGCGTCCGACGCGTGATCTACAGTAGCGATCGATAAAATGTGCAATCGTAAACTTCCTGTACGAGATGGGAAATTGTAAATTAACTGACGAATTGTTCTTTTTCATCTGACGGTTATTATTATTGTACGGTAATGAAGCCGACTTGCTAAACGTTAGTTGTAATTGTGTCGGCGTAAGATTTAGAACGCCGTTTTATATACTTTACTGCCTATGTGCGGTGTCCATTACTTTAATGAATGATAGGAGATTAAGGTCGATTTCTTTCTGATGTTTGTACCATTTCATGGTGCGACGGACTTTTCCTCATTCCGAAAGGATATTGCCAGTATCTGGTCCAAATGCCGCCACCCAGTATCAACTGAAAAGGCATTAAGTAGATCTTAGCGGCGGTATAATTTTTCACAATGCGGAAAAAATATTACGTACAACATTTTTTTTTCTTCGCCCCACACTTTTACTTATTCTCTCGTTTCGTGGGTACAGTTTGCAGACATACATATCACATGCACACACAGCCAGATCCGGAACAACTATCTGTAGGCCGTAAAAATATTTGTTCCGTGCGGGGATCGAACCCGCGGCACGTATCTCTCAAGCCAATACAAAATACTAACCTTGCTCCATCAAAATGTATGAAAAGTTTGAATTTTTTTTTGCGATTTCATGGTTGGTCCCATAGTAAAAGTTGTTCATATTGATGAGTAGTTTCACCCCTTAAAGCATTGTCGGTGTTTTACAAATAACCCTGTATATCTACAATACTGACGATTTTTAGACAGGGCAATGAGTATTGTAGGGACGGCAGCGCCCACTCTTGCCCTCCCTAGCTACACCCATTTTTCTTACTCAGGATTCATCTAATCTAACTACATAAAAAAAAAATTGTATGTATAGTACCTAGGACTGTAGGCAGTTTTTCCACAGAAGCGTAAACCTGAAAAATTTATTTCAAAATGATATTTTTACTGCGTGTGACATCCCTTGCCACAAGATGTCGTCACCAAACTCGTACGAACCAACTTTTTCATTCAAAAAACTGACACGACATATTAAAAAAAATCTGTGGTTTTACATACGCCCGTGACGAGTGTAATTGGAGGTAGAAATGAGTCCCTTTGAAAAGTATTAATATAGGACACTGCTGGGCGCTTCAATGCTTCGGTATGCTTCACACGTTAAAAGGTAATTACAATGAGAGTTATTGAAACGTATGTATTTTGTATATTTGGTGGTAGTAGTGTCTCGCTGGCATGCCAGCATAAATGGGTCGGCACGACCGGGAAAGTACTACCCTCCCACAGAATATCGACGTTAATTAGCAGTATGCATACTGTGGCGTTTCGTTCGGTGAGTGTGGAGCACCGGAGGCCCAATTCCTCCCTTAGTCCCCTTCCTTCTCCTTTCTCTGTCGTTTTCCTAACACCATCCTAAAAGGTCGTGAATGTTCATGGGCGGCGGTGATCACTTACTATCAGGTGGACCGCAAGCTGATAAGCCCAATAAAGAATTAAAAAAACCTATCTTGGTATTCATAAATTATAAAATATTATAGCTTAAAAAAGAACTAAAAGTACCTACACGCTTTTTCGTATTTTTCTCAGCAAACCTTTTCATTTGATACCCATATTAGTATGGAAGTGCATAAAATATAACTAGTCCGTAATTTTTGGAAGTCCGCCATATTGGATTTAGAATAACGTCACTTAGTCAACCATGCATTGTCATCCAAACTAAACGTGTATGCAAAATTTCAGCTCAATCGGAAACCGGGAAGTGGGTCAAATTTAACTTCCAAGATTTTTTTACATAGTTACAGGTGAAGCTAATAAAATCGAGTTAGTAAAAAAGTGAATTATAAAAAAACCCACAAAGTGAAAAATAATATTTCTCGCAATTTTCACTCAAGAAAGACCTAACGTAATAAATTTCAATTAGGTTCCGCACCAAACAAGATAGCAATTTAATTCTATTATGACTGCAGAGACAATGAACTTAATATTGATTTTACTTTGATATTATTTTCAAACTGGGCTGGTAACATCTGCCGCATGGGCAGAAACAACCACACAGTGGATCCCAAATAGCAGGAAACGGCAACGTGGCAGGCCCAGAAGGAGATAGCGTGATGAGCTGGACTGCTATCTAAAGGATTCGCCCCAAATTGCCATAGGCCTGGAAATATGGTAGGAGGGAAGGGAGGCCTTTGCCCTGTAGTGTAATAGGCTTGTATTAATATCTATACTTATAATAAAATCGTAACGATGCGAAAACTGTACATTGAATATAAAAAAAAAAAAACTGCTATGTGTTCTATAATCGACACTGATGCCAAAAATATAGTTTTTAGAATTTTTGTCTTTTTGTCTGTTTATCTGTTTGTCTGTTTGTCTGTCCGAGCTTCACGGCCAAACCGCTGAACAGACTTTCATGAAATTTTGCAGTAATATCTGTCAAAGGGCTGGTCAACATATAGGCTATAAATTATCACGCTATTATCTATGGGGGGTGAGCTAAAGTGCATTATGCCTGTGTACTATTATGAGCTACCATTTTATTATTAAAGAGCCAAATCTTAATGAAATATTGTATTATTATAATTCATAGGTCCGGTTAAAATATGTAATAATAATCATCACCCTATTCGTCTAGGGGGCTAAGCAAAATTAATCTTCGTTTTAGTTTCACAGTTCCTGTTTTCATTTTATCTCCTCACTTGATCCAGTTCTTAAATTAGTAAAATGGTATATTTAGTAATGCCCAGTATTTTTTTTTTACTGATAAACGTTCTTTCTTCGGCATCTTACTTTAAGGTACGTATTTCACTGACTGCTATGCTCCAAAAGGTGAAGCGTGATGAAAGCATACGACATAATACCTTACTCACGAGATAATTACTTTTTTAAATGCGCTACCAGATATTTCGGCGTAACTGTGATTACATTTTTCTGAAACTAGATGGCGTTAATAGACTTTTTAACTAAGACCGAGATTTTGTATTTCCAGGAAATATTGAGATAAGATAATTATTTAGATTTTATTAGGATTGGGTAGATTTTTTTTATCAATAGAAGTTGTCGGAAACCTGTAGGATGGGCTTTTTAGAATCGAATAGGTAATTAGGAATTTCAAAGCCTTATTGGCAGTATTATAATAACGTGTGTTTGCTGTTTACTGCTACCATTGCAAATTGATAAGGGCTAACATCGTTTGCATTCTGGAGAACAGCAAATTAAGTTCATAGAA
The DNA here is from genome assembly GCA_932294325.1 of Allophyes oxyacanthae. Classification (NCBI taxonomy): domain Eukaryota; kingdom Metazoa; phylum Arthropoda; class Insecta; order Lepidoptera; family Noctuidae; genus Allophyes; species Allophyes oxyacanthae. Next base: position 2,549,854 of record OW028609.1, read on the forward strand.
CATTCTCTTTACAACATAGCCTTTTGCCTGATGCACGGCAGCTGAATATTCATTGACTTGAGGATGACTAGAATAATCTGTCGGCTACCAATTTCTCAGTGAAAAGAATAATATAATTATTACCTATTTCTTTATTATTTTCAGCACATTTCATTCTTTCATTTTTTCATTTTCATTTCATATTAATTAAATGTTATTGTGTTTCTTTGTACTCAGTCTCCCTAGATAGCGTTGGGATCGAAATATTTGTTCTTTTAATTGGGTTTATGTGTTTACGAAAATGGAAAGTTTATAATTTGGATGTTTTCTCCAAGTATTTTAAATAGCTACTATTGTTAGACGATAAAATCATTACGAGGGGCAGTAACGGTCACCGAATTCTCACCGACTACGTCGTTTTCGTTGTAAGTCGTTAGTAGAGTGTAGGCAAAATAAAGGTATCGCTAGATCACCCACTTTGTATTTATGCGATGAAAGTCTGAGAGCCAACAAAAAAAAAAAAGAAGTTACCCCATCTCGGGAAAACAGCGAAAAATATTTCAATGAAACTTTACAGTAATCGTATAGTTAATAGTCTAACTTAACAACTTTCATTTGCAACAGTTGACTAGATCCGTAGATACAGCTTGATCGCTCTATTGTAAGCAGTCCCATACAAAGCAGAGGTCACGATTGATTGGTTAAACAAAATAGTGTTGTATTGGACCTACTTTGATGCGACTTTCACTGTAGTATAATTTATTAGGGATCGAGGACTTATAGTAAACATATTTCATCGCATTATCACTCATTGGAGTCGAGCAATGTAACATATTTTGTGTATAATGTAGATGAAACGTAAGAATTTAACAATTTCGATAGGACTTTCACAGTAGCGCTACTAAGGGGTCGACTTTTTAACATAAATTTGTATCATCACGCTACGCTACGCTCACAGGAACTAAACAGTGTAACAATTTTTTTTTGTGTTCACACGGCTACTATCTAGCTATGCATTTCCAGTAAAAGCTGACCACGTATTGTATAGGCTTCCCTTACAATAAGAGATCAGCTTATTATACTGAAAATTTATAGCTCGATATGTATCCGTGGGTACTAAGGTCGATAGTTAAGAAATTTGTGATTTAAACGAGTTTATTTAACATTTTCGGTAAAAAACCATCACGGCAAATTACTATACATATGAAGGAAACTAGATAGTTTTTCAACATTAGAAATGTTTATTTCGACACCCGTCGTAATTAGCTAAGTGGAGAGGTAAATAGTAGAATAGAAGCCGACAAATATCAGGTTCAAATCCAGTCCCCGTGTTTTTATTTTTTGTATTTAATATCTACTAATTGATAAAATTTTACATTATTAGAAACATGTATTTTCAAAACCTAATTCGAGCACCCCTACACCACGCGAACGAAGTCGCGGGCACAGCTAGTGTATAATATTATTATTATTTTCTGTATCCATTGACCTACATAATATCCTGCCGCGATGATGCTTAGGTAGTTAGTAAGTTAGTATACTATTTTTTTTCTTTTATGTAAACACATTTTGTACCTGATACCTGATAAACTAAACAGAAGTTATGTGAAAAGCTGCTGCGGCTAAACTCGGCTTCCATGCAGAAGGGACCGAGTTCAAGCCCGGCCCGCACCTCTAACTTTTCGAATTTATATGCGGATCAGAATTTGATTATCACTTGCGTTAACGGTGAAGGAAAAACATCATGAGGAATCCTGCACACCTAAGAGGGCCTTATAAAGTTCTCGATGGTGTGTGTAGTCCGCCAACCCGCACCAGGCCAGCGTGGTGGACTGAGGTCTCACCCTTCTCATTCTGAGAAGAGGCCCGTGCCCAGCAGTAGGACAGTAATAGTCTGCATTTATTTAATTATATAGGGTGTAAGTGACCGTAAGGTAAACTGATACCATGGATTCAGTACATGATTTTGGATGCCTAAAAGTTTTTTTTTTGATAAGACTGATGCAAGATTCTATTGTTGAGGGGTCCAGGATCATGCTCTGAATCTATGGTATGAGTTTTCATTACGATATCAGCGTGAGCGTGTTGTTTTTAAAACTGCCAAACTCGCATATCGAACTAGAAAAGTGTTTAATAATAGTGTTGCTTTTTATTTGTATGTTTTTTTTATTAAAAGACTCAAGTCTCCATCTGACAATTTACTGGGATGCCTAGAAAATGTATTAATTGTTACTTTTTGTTCACAGGCCAAGATGATTGAGAACTCCCAGGCTTGGCTTGGCGCCTCCACATCTGCAGCAATCGCAGGTTAGTTATCTTACAAACTAGTTTTTAACACATCTAAAATCATGTTTTTTATATTCACAAAACATTTGACTTGAATTCAGTGAGAGACGGTCGATACATTTTTATGGTAGTTTGAATTCAGTGATTTGAAATTGAAGGGTACAAAGGGTACAAAGAGATTTACTAATTAATCAATGCACCGGCCTTATACCCTTCAAGTATCAATAAATTTACTGATACTTGAAGGATATAAGGGCCTGATTAAAGGTGAACGCGCACTTCCACGACCAGAACGCACCGCACACGCCGCAAGCATCGAATTTTAGTTTTCTTAGTATGAAATTAGAAACAACCTCGCGGACCTAACCTCGCCGTATGCGCCGCATTTCAGTAAAATGCTGATTACACCCATGATACCGATTACACCCGCATTTGCGAATAAAGTCATCAGATTCGGCGATCGATTCTAACGAAGTTATCCGCATTCTGCCCCAAAAATTCTGCGATTCGGAATATTATACTGATTGTTTGGCGCAATGGGCGGGTACGGCGCGTTCGATACGAATAGATGCACGAGACCATCAGCAAATTCTATTTCGGAGGCGCGTCCGGAGCATTCGCCGCGTGTAAATGTGCGCTCACCTTAAATCGGACCTAAGCAAAACGTACCTAATAACTGCTAATATAATTATGTTCAGCCGAACTAGCTGTCAATCAATTTACGTTTGTGAAACAGGGAGACTGGTTATTCGACCGATTCCTTCAAGGGCCTATTTGCAACTAATCTGATCCCATGGACTAAGGGTCGGATATGAATGGTTTTAGAGATGTTGCAGTTTTATAATTTCATAGAATTTTTCCGCCTTCCGACCGAAAGCCGCTAAATGAGAAAGTTTTTCAATATTTTTCCATGACTAAAAACGGGATTTGGATGCGTTACATATTTTTTTATTTTATTATTTTCTTATTGAAATTGCATGCTGTTTGTTTTTTTTGCTTTGAAATCCGTTTCATGATGATGCAGTATTTGAGTTATAAATCTATTTTGTAAATCGTTTGTGACTTTACTTATACAGGACGGCGACAACGTTACGACATAAAATCAAACCACGTATTTGGATCAGGTTCTGAAGCCGGACACAATTTCAACGATTTTCTTGCATGATATTTTTGCATAGGTAATATATCACTCTACTCTCATTCGTGTAGGTGAAGGCACATCATAGTAGAAACTTATGACGTCATCTTTATCTATTCTATACGTGTAAATAAAGATTATTCTGGTTAGAACAGATTATAAACTTCAAATTTTGCCTAGAGATCGTGATATTTATGTGTAAAATTATGAAAATTTAAATTAATTCCTGTGTTTAAACCACTGATTGGATTTGATTGATTTTTTGTGTACAGTTACAGATCATGATACCAAATACGTGGTTTCATTTAATGTCGTAATGTCTTTACCACCTTGTATAAATCTGATAACTTGTTTCTACCGTTGCGTTGTATAATTCCCGTGAATTATAATACAATAATAAATAGCAAAACATAGTCTGTCACTGTATTTTATAGCGAATATTTCTCATTGATAATAACTTCTTATTCTATGGCTGTCATTATAACGTGAGAGAATATTATAGAAACACTATTATATTAGCTCTACAACATTGTTGGTTGTGATGGCCGTATGTATTGTGCCAGTGAAACTTATAGTTTAATAGTATAAAAACTGGCATTGTAGTTAGTAACATTGTGAACGTAAGTGTATAGCTTGTTTTCCTGAGTTTCTCTTGTAGTTGAATCGTAGACCATTGTGACGCCCTTTAAACGTTTAAATAGGGCTAGCACACCAAGAACGGGGAGAGATAAAATTGGGGACAAATCCCTTTACCATTTGCTCTCGATTTTTTGTTTTATCTTCTGTCTTTATTGTACACATAAACACAAATAAAATACACAAAAGGAAAATACACGTAGGTACATAGGCGAGCCTCACTCAAAATTGAGTTTTCTTACAGTAAACCGACTAAAAACCATGTCTTTAACGTCTTATTTCTCCATATTTGGTTTTGTCTTCTGTCAAGGAGACAAAGGGAGGAGAAAACGGGTTTACCCATGGAAAAATCGGAGACGAAACTATCTCTTTACCGTTTTCTTTCTCGAATTTTCATTTTGTCTTCTGTCAAGGAGAAAAAGGAAAGAGAAAACCGGTTTGTCTACCCGCCGTGCAACAGGGGGTAATGAACACTGCGTTAAATATTTGTATGCTACGTTCGCAATAAACCATAACGAAATTAGAAAGAACTTGCACTTATTAGTGCAAATGTTTACATTAGAAGGAATTGACCTCTGGTTAAGGATACGGTTGGCGCAATAGCCAAGCGACAAAAAATACAGAAAAGCTGCAAAGTAACCGATTATCGTGGTATCCAACATGTAATGTGAAGAGATGAGAATCATGGTATAAGAAGAGTTTTAAGTATGAATGTTTATAACTATCAGAGAAGAGGCAGACCAAAGAAAAGATGGATGGACTGCGTGAAACATGATATTATTATGAATATGAAGAAAGTGAATCGGGAAATGACGTCTGATAGAGATGAATGGAAGAAAAAGACAATATGCCGACCTCAGATAAAATAAAGGCAGGAGAATGTCAAAGTCAAAGTCAAAAGTTTTTATTTCAACTGGGCCTTTGCAGGCACTTTCAAAACGTCGTGATTCTAGGTGCACGGTTCCAAGTGGGTTGATCCTGGAGAAGCCACCGGCAAGAAACTCCATGGATACTCTTTTCATAAATCAAGATATTTAACAATAACATATGGAGCCGCGTGAGCGGCCCTAACTAAAATTTGACCAAAATTAATAATAAATAATAATAATAATAAATTGTTTATTTAGAAAAAAAATAAATCAATACAATTAACAATAGGTATCTTACATTAACATAAATCACAGTTGCTTATTTGCCTGAACTAGGTTAAACCTGTGCTTCAGGCTAGGAAGTGCATACTTGTTATAAATTAACAAAAAGAAATAAAAAAACTTAAGTTAGAATATAGCTAAATTATGTTTAAAACAATTAAATTATAATATAATGAACATTAAAAGGTAGCTTAATCATGTAGTAATGATGATATAGGTCAATGTTACAGTAAGTCAGCGTTTTATTTGCATACTACGAGTAGGTAAGTCTTCCGTCTGATCGTAAGAAATGCTTAATAGTAAATATTGACAAATAATTTTTTTACATCTAAAATAATTTAACTTATAAATACTTAGTTCTCTATTTAATCTATTATACAGAAATGGGCCTAGGAATGTAAAAAATCTGTTTACAAACACATGTTTTGAGGTTAAATTAGAAGTTCAGACTACATCATTCCGTCTCTTGTTAGTAATGTCAGCATTGTAGTTAAGCAGGGTGTGCTGTTTTAATATTATGTGCATGATGAAAAGTTGTCGAACAGTCAGCACAATTTAAACAATATTACAAAAAAAAAAAAAGGAACAGCAAAGATCTTATTAAGTACTACTACAATTTAAACAGTACAAGTAGTTGCATACTTAACACTCAAGCCACCCAGTTTTCAAAACAAGGGAAACGTTATTAAAATTAGCTTGTGAAGACAGGAAGCAGCGGGTCACCAGGGAAGCCACATGTGCAGAAAATAGTCACTTCCAAAATGGCAATGATGATTCGTCAATAATGCAGATATTTTATCATCGTAGAAACTATTGTACCACCGAACAAAATACGGTACGAAATGCAAGTTCAAAGGATAATGCAATTTTTCAGTTGTGTTCAAAAAAGATGGACGAAAAACGCTCGAACAATTCAAAGCTATTGTTCAATCACCACACTAGAGTCGACTCTTGTGTTTTTTCTTCGACATCATAACAAACCGTAATTTTGTTACCTCACACTGAAAGTAAAATAAATCCCTACATAGTTTTTTGATTCTCAACTAACTATCTCATTCAAACGGATAACCAATGACAGATAAAGGGTGAAAAATTATATAGAATTAAACTCACACAACCTTGTCAACATACATTTAATTTGATCTTAGGTACATTTACAGTCCGTCACTATATTTAAAGAAAGAAAGATAAAGAGCTTATTAGCACAAAAAAAAACATAAAATAAAAATAAATTGTGCCAAAAAGCCGCAGCTCAGCTTAATGTCAGGAGGCTGTGATACTGGCCACGTGACGCTGGTTTTCAGCTGCAACCCACGAGTGCCATACCCTCGTAACTATCAATATTATATTATAATAGATATACTTACTACAAAATAAATACTTAAATAATATGATTACAACTACTTACATACACACAATACACATAATTTCCACTTTCTAATGCAAGTGCGGGCTCAGCCCAGAAGTGGTGAAGCCCGCCGAGGAGGTGACTTGCGGTGGTGGTGACCCGCAGTGGTGGTGACCAGCAGTGGTGGTGACACGCGGGGAATGTGGCATACATGACAACGAACATTTCACTCGCGTTCTATAATCGGAAAATGTAGAACAAATCTAAAACGATTTTAATCTGGTCAATCTTTGAAAGTATTTTCAATCTTCAGAAACGACTATTGTATATTTTACTGTTTATAAAGTAATAATGAAAATGTTTTATAGTATATTATGTCCATAAGTATTTTATTGTTCTTAATGTAATAGAAAAATGGTTGATGTGTCGTCACGGTTTTACTTCGAGAAGCCAGATCAATCAATGCGGTAGGCAATCTGCATGAATTTATAAGACCTATTTTCCACTAAGCGACTTATCGCGGGCGACAAGCCGCGTGCGATTCCTTATTCTAATAAGTGTAAGTATACCATACCTATTGGCGCGATAGCGGTTCGGAAATTGCTGCGACTGCAAAAGAACACGCGACTGGTACCCGCGCGCGACTCAACATCTAGACAATTATAATTACTGCGCAGCAATCCGCGCGCAACTAGCTGCTTTTAGCTCTAATCGCGTACGGCCAGCAACTCGCTTCTAGCCGCCTTATGGAAAATAGGTCTAAAACTAAAAAATTAAGTGTGATGGACTAAAGTGACAGGTTGGTGTAACTGAGCACTAACACCCTGATCATTTACAGGCAAATGACAGTGATATAAGTAGAGTTACATTATAAGAATGATTTTGGTTTATTATTAAGGCCGATATTATCTTTAACATGAAAGGTAACATCCGGGGCGGGAAATCAATATATTAACAGTTGATTTTTTTTTTTTACTTTTGTTATAATTTTGACGTTTGGGACAATAACACATTTTTAAATTATACCTATAAATTCAAATGATTGTTTGCCTTTTAAATAACATTGTTATATAGTATTCCTGGAATATAGGTACATCTAAACGTCAAAAAAAAACCACTACCGGCAAAAAATACTACTTTATTTATTTATCATTGTTTGAATTTACAAGACTTTTAAAGCTTAATACTTCAAAAATGACTATGTTGTTGTATATTATTGCCGCGAATAACGAAATCACTTTAAAAAAATTCACATTATCATAAATCTGAAAAAAAAATATACTCGCCACAAGCTGTAACCACGCCCATAACCGCTACTGCATCAAATTGATACGGATTTCTTTATGTTTGAATTTTTGTGTTGTTCCCCTACCCTGTCAGATTACCACGGTCTTAACTCGCGCAAGTTGAAGTCACCGACGTGGACACAAAGTCAGCTGCAAGAAGCCATCCAAGCCGTGGTCACCCAGAGGATGAGGTTCACGCAGGCAGCTACTCTCTACGGTATACCCAAAGGAACCTTGTACGACAATATATTAGGAAAATCTAAACGCATGGCCGTATTAGATGAAGCAGGCTTATTAGCCAGCGAGGAGCTGGCCGTGTTAGACTTCTGTTGCGAAACCAATGTCTCTCCATACAATAGACGCACAAAAAAAAACTTAAAAGAAATACTGCCTTTTGTGGAAAAATTGAGAAGGATAAGAGACCCGGCTTTCTCATTCATAGGTCTGACAGGCTTCAGATGGTGGTGGGCCTTCTGCAAGAAGCACTCTATTGTGTCATTGTTTTACGAAGGATCACATTCAAATAAGAACCCAAAAGTTAAGACTGAATTTAACCCGGAAGATGAGTCGTGATAATTTTACTGAAATGGCAACAACACACAGGCAGCGCCATCTGTATTTTTATTTAGAATTAAGTAGACACCGTAATTTCTATTCAGTTACTCTGCTTAACCCGGAGTACGGAGGTCAGGTCTGAATTAAATGTTGATGAAATGAGCATAAGTTTTTTTTATTGTTTTTTGGTTTATTTTAAAACAAAACGAAAATTTTACTTCGTATGCCCCTCGCAATTTACAAGCGCAAGCCATATAAAAACATTTTTTTTTTGGACGAATTTTATTTCTGCGTTTGCATTTGGGAACGGACACTGATCACTCTGCAAATGCGCATTACATAAAAAATTATCCTGTATAAAAGATATACGCACTTACCTACGTTTCTGTCTTATTTTTCATACACATTCGACAAACGATATCGTTGAATATTTTTATCACAAAATTAAGTAATTTAAGGCCGTTATTTTAAATGTCTGCCGATCAATAGCTAATGAATGTGTCTCCATTTATAATTAACTGTGATTAAGGAACAATTTTTATTTCGAAAACGTCTTCATAAGTGCCAGGTGTTTGTGGGTAGTTATTAAAATTACAACGAGGGCAATAGAATAACTAATATTTTAGAGTCGACATTTTATTATATTATTGATTATTTTATTATATTATTGATTACATCAAAAAAAAATAGTTATTGTCGTTTACGTCTAGATAATTATGTTTGCTTATTGATTATCTACACATCTATACAAATAAATAAAATTGAAGTGTCTGTCTCTAATGTCAAATGCATATGAAAGTATATACGGAATAAATAAATAAAAAACATTTTTATTTTTGTATTTCTATCTGTTTGTTCAGGCTAATCACCGAAACGGCTGGACCGATTTTTACGGGATTTTCACTGGCAGATAGCTAATGTTATAAGGAGTACCTAGGCTATTTTTACTAAATTTTTTTTTAATTCCACGCAGGCGTAGTCTCCGTCACAGCTAGTAATAATAATGTAACAATTCAGATTCAGAACCGTTATGATTTTCGCCAACCACACTGGCATAGCTGGGTTGGCAGACTACTCATACCATAGAGAACTTTATGAGGCTCATCAGCTTTGCAGGTTTCTTCACGATGTTTTCCTTCACCATTTGTGTAATCAATTAGAAAGAAAGAGAGAAAGAAGAAAGAAAAATCATTTATTTGCCACAAAAAACAAGACACACTAGAATGATAGACATAGGTAATAAGACGAGGATATGCATAGACAGAGAATACATTTTTCTTAGGATGGCAACAGTGTAAAATTAAGTAGAAAAAAATATAATTAAAAGAAACTGGCCTATCGCAATTCGCAGTCCACTTCTGAACTAGGCTTCTCCCAAGTTGCGCCACACCTGATTCTTCGCCTTCCGCATCCAGTCTGACTCGGCTACCCTCAGTGTGTCTCCCAAGTCAAAGTCAAAGTTTTTTATTTCAACTGGGCCTTTGCAGGCACTTTCAAAACATCGTGATTCTGAGTGCGTCATCTTCGTTGATTAACTGATAATTCAATTATAATGTTTATATTTATTATATCGCGCTGGTCTCCAACGGGTTAAGCAGAGTCGCATTTAGCGCCAAACCACATTTGGCACAATATGGTGATATAAAAGTTAATTAAGTTGCTCGGACCAGTAACAGGTTGTCAGCCCATCGACTGTTTAGTAGTTTAGGAAGTAATGCGTTTCTGATTTGTATGTCCATATCGACGGCTGAAAGGCTACTTGAACTAAGCGACAATTAATATTTTTTATCTTTTAGGTAAATTGTTTTCAAAAAAATAATCTTTTTAGTGTGTGTTGCATCAAGGGCTACGTTATTGTTACTGTCAAATGAATATATACGAGTAAGTGAAAAGAAATCAAGTGAGATTTTATTTTTATCACGTTTTTTTACTAATTCTAAAAAATTAGGCGCCTTAGGCGTAAGAAAATCCGAGAAGGAGAATACGTCATTTGTATGGTACTTAATTAAAAAAAAAAAACAAAATGTAATTCTTATTTCAGGTTCAAATGATTCCTTTTCACTTAAATATTCAATTATATTCAGCCCTTAACAAGACCTCCGCTGAAGTAGGACCAATACGCATACTTCTGATATTTACTAAAGATTAAGACATTTTAATTAGATTCACATAGAAATTTTTGAGAGTAATCAACCAGAAGATGAATAAGAATAGGATGAATGAAGGATTAGATGAGAATGTGTGTAGATCCCTTTATTCTTTCTCGACTTTTGCGACTTAAATGAATGTGCAAGTTGATACATCTTTATGAATAATGATTTCGATCTAAACATTGCCATGCAAAGACTTATAGATATATAAAATAGGTTATACTGCATTAGCATAATGTTATTTTTGTAAGAGGTTCCCACCTTTTTAAAGCGGTTTTTTTACCCGACTACGGCAAAGAGGAAGGATTTATTTCCGTGTGTGCCTATGTACTTAATTGTACTTTTATAATCTAGAATTTATAGACTGATATATTAGAGTGGTTTATAATTATGTATCAGTCCACAAAAGGTGCCCTAAGACCGGTGTGGACTTATGTATATTCGGAATTAGCGTAAGTCCATATAATATTGAATAATGGAATATGATATTCCTATAATCAGCAATTGATAAGCTATCGATATAGAAAAGATCAATCTCATAAGATGTGTAGTTACAGAGATAATATAAAGTTTCACAAAACAACCTATATCCCCCTTATTAAAAAAGATGGTTGAAATAGGTTTATTGTTGATTTGATATATTTAAAAATATATTCTATCAGAAAACTGCTTTATAAATAATTAATATTTTGTATTAAAAAGTGATTACTGTGGCTTTAGAAATATATACCTACCTACTTAATTACTTAATTGAAAAACAACTTTTTGTGATAGTAAATATATTTTTACGTTGTCACGTTGATTAGGCAAATTTTAATGTTAGTTTGTTTTTTCAAGGTTTGTGTTTATACGCTTGCCAGAAATGTAACTATTTGCTAGCAAAAAAATTGCTGCCAAAACGAAACGCTTACCAAACCGCGTTGACAATTATCTTATAACTATCTATAACTTTCTTTTGTGTGTATTCATTTTCGGGGCTTAGAGGACCACCTGAACCTACTGTGACAGAGTTTATTGAATTTTTTTTTTTTGTATTTTTCATTTATGTTTTCTAGTGGTCGCCCATTGGTCACAATTCCACCACATATACTATATGTGGTCGAATTATGACAGGATAATTTTTTATGCATAATTTGTAGAATGATTCAGTCTTTGTTCCTATATGCAACCGCAGTATTGGGATACACTTAAAAACAAAACGAAAATTCAACTTAGTATGGGGGACACGTACAATTTACTAGCGCAAGCCATACAAAATAATTTTTTTTATTTTGTTTTGGAGTGAATTTTATTTCTGCGTTTGCATTTGGGAACGGACACTGAATAACTCTGCAAATTTTGCGCACTATATAAAAAAATATCCTATATAAAATATTGTTATTATGAAATAAGGATACAGCCACACCTGTAGCATTATGTACAAGTATCAGAATATTTTATGCACATGAATAATTAAGACGTTTTGACATTTACTCGCAAAGCTTAAATGGTATGTCAACAAACTGATGTAGTGTGTAATTTTCCATTAAAAACGATGGTTATAACTATGAACACAGGTTATATATTTTAAAGCCTCAATTTTCAGACATCAATCAAAAGATACCGTCTTCATTTTGACATCGTAATTTAATTTGTCAATAGTTGTTCACAAGTCGGTTATTAAAGTTGCTATCAATATTATTTATCAATTAGATTGTTGTAGATATCTTCTTAGGGGAATAATTAAAAATTTAACCGTATTCAGTCGTACATAATATGTTAGAAATTGCTGTTTTTGTGGGGTCATCTCTCTACTCACAAGGCACTCCTAGGTCACTTACATCAGGTTGAAAAACAAATTAATTACAATTAAATATATTTATTCCGGACTATACGTAGGTATATCCATATAAGTTACGTGAAGATAAAACTTTGTACCCCTTTTTAAGCATATTGCGCGCACGGTGTGTGAGATTTGGCATAGTTAAAGTTTATATGGTGAAGGTGAGCCGTCAATTGTAGCGCGTAGAAAGCTAAAATTACCGGTCGAATTTCAACCACTGGTATCATTTAATAGTTTATCTAGTGTCATTACTGTCATTAGATACTAATCAATAACGAGATCGAGATGGAGTAATGTTTCTATGTATTTACCCATTGAGGTCAATTATTATCTTGTCCAAAACTCATCGACAAATGGAAAATTTCACACTGTGTTCTTCTACCTATTTAAATCTGTAGCTTTATAACCCTTTTGCTCAATAAATTATTCCCTTATTATTTAAAAATATTATGGGAATTTAATCGTGATACTGACTATTATAAATTTAATTACGAGTAAGTACGAAAATTTATCGTTCAGCTACTTAATCAGTAGTTTGCTGTAAATGATCAAGTTATTTTTTAGATTTCGCATAGATAACACAAAATCATATAGTGTTTCAAGTGTTAACTGTAAATAGCTATAATAAATACACTAGCGGCCAATAAAACGGGTGTAACGCGATATTTTAATTACTTTAAAAAATCATTCAGATTCTTTTGGAGCGTTATTTAAAATGCTAAGTTTATTATTTCCTTCCACGGCTCCGTAGTTATTCGATAAAAAACTGTTGTTTCTTTGTGAAAACTTTATTTAGTTCTCTATTGAAATACTTAGCATGTAATAGCTGGGATGCGCTCGATTTTTTGCTCGTCACTGAACAAAGTTTATACTATGGACTGCTTATTATAGATATATTATGTTTTCACTAAATATTTTTAACAAATTAGTTTTAATAAAAATGAAATCGGTACTTAAGTTTGTGATACTTACATATAACAAAAACAATACGCTTTCAAAAAGTTTTAGCCATAATAAATCTAAAAATCTGTATTATTATCGAAATATACAAATTCATCATTATAATATTACTCACCACCATAGCTTTTGTTCATGGCAACAGAATACATTGTAGGTACTAGGTACATGAATAGTATAACTCTTTTCGGATCGAAAGTGAAACTCGCAACTGGCGGCCGAACCAACCAATAACATGGTGGAAGCATTTGTATATCCTTCATAATTACCGAATACCACTCATGACAGGAAACAAAAGAATGTTTTTACCGTATAAATATTTTTCAATGAAATACACAATTATGTTTTATCGCTAAATATAAATTAAACGCACGCTCGCATTCTGCGTTTTTCTTGCATTGTTACACACAAACACACCTGCGCGATGCACTAGTATGTTTTTACCATACACGTTATACATTTTATGGGTATATAAAATAGATAAATATACTTATTAGTCTGATATTATCGGCTAGTTAGAAATAGTTTGAACCCTAAACGGTTAACTTAGTTTTCAATTAGCGTTAATAATGCATTCCATTTAGAATTGTTGTAATTATCACATCATGTTTATTATTGATTCGTAGTAAATCAGTCAAAAGTCAATTGTTATAAGAAATATAACTATTTACTATTGTTCCATTTTTTTAAATAATTGACTAAGGTGTAAAGTATTATAGGCACTTATAGGTAAATCATTGCGTTAATATAATGTTGTATACTTAGCTCAAATATAACTAAGTATTATTGTATAGTAAAGAAGTTAATTATTTATAAAAGTAGGTGCAATGCGATTAACTTTGACCATATCAGATTCATGTGTAAACTACAATCACGAAACATACAGAAAATAAAAAAATAGAGTTGCTAAAAATAATCCAAGTCGACAAAATCAAGATCGATCGAACTTAAAATAAATAGATAATCCTTTTATCCCGTTTTATTTGTCGCCAGTGTATCAGAAAACTCTAGCAATACAAATTCGAACGAATTTATAAAAATATATTTATAATTATATAGGTAGTCAATATTATTGCCTTTTCACATATTCTGGCTGCCGCAGTCGATGACAAGTATGAAAGTTTTTACACTTACATTTTTTTTAAGTTTTCACTTAAGTTTTTATATTAAATTACCCGGCTTGTCCCGGGTACCCGGCACCGACTACCCGGCAAACGGATTGCATGAAAAGGGACTTGGTATGAAATTACGGATAGGTAAACTGCCGTGCAGTTTATATTTGTGATCCACTATCAATAAGGAATTTAAACCAATGTTTAATACCGTTGTAAAATTGAGTAGTTGTATGCACAGAAATATAAATTAAATAGACACTTGTAAACTGAATTTATTTCTTTGTAAAATAACTTGATTTAACAAAGAATTTAGTTTTTTTTTGTTCTTGAATTTATATCGAGCCATAAATCTAAACAAAAACTTTTTTTATGTTGGTTCTTCCAGCATAAAAAAATTGTGTCCACAATTCCACATGAAAACAAAAATCACCTGAAATTTAAAGTTGTGTGATTTCGGCGACTTTTTTTATGGACCCAGCTTATTGTAATTAATCTAAGAACGGTTGTATTCAGATTTAATATAACCTGTTTTTATAGATATCTTATATTAATATCATCGCTTTAAAAAAAACCGTTTTGAACGTTATTATACGTTCGATATCAATTTTATGAGAAAGGTAGTGAATTGTGAATTTGTACTCGAAAATAATTATATGATTAACAGGAATGCAATTGTTATGCATAATTATTTCCTGACAATAAATATTGTAGGTACGTCACACAGATAGGTAACTTAATGTACCATTCATAATGATTGTATCTTAAGAAGAAAATCTCGAAGACATTTCTTTCCCAATGTACTACTAAGTTTTTTAAAACTTATAAAAAAAGGTCACGCC
Organism: Allophyes oxyacanthae; assembly: GCA_932294325.1. Classification (NCBI taxonomy): domain Eukaryota; kingdom Metazoa; phylum Arthropoda; class Insecta; order Lepidoptera; family Noctuidae; genus Allophyes; species Allophyes oxyacanthae. The sequence continues at coordinate 2,565,116 of OW028609.1, forward strand.
ATATATCGTCCTATTGAAAACAAGACTGTATTTTTTTTAGTTTTTTATAAAATCTATTTTAATTAAATTGTTTTTTTATTTACTTTCCCACTAATATTTCTTTCTTGTTTTTCTTTGTATTAACAGGTTTCATCACGAGGTCAGTATGTAGTGTTTTTCTTTTGTTTTATATTTTTCAGGGATTTTTAAATATCAAAAGTTAATTTGTGTTATTTTTGCTTGTAGTATAAAATATGTAGCATTTTTTTATAAAAGCAATATGATTATGACACACAGTCATAAATATTGACACCATAATATTATACTTCTTTGCTCATGGGCATGTATCATGTCCCCCATAAAAGGTTTTGAAAATGTTTAATTTAGGTATAACTAGCGGATAACACGGGAAGTAAATTATCTTTAACTTAAGTATACTTTAAAGTATTCCTTACTTGGTTAACAGGTGTCTGTTTAGGGTATCGTGTTCATGAAAAATAACCCTTTTAAGGGTTGGAAGTACTCATCAATTTTACAATTTTATAACTTTTTAGCAAAAGTAGTTCATGAGTATGAAATAGTGAAAAGTGTAAATTTTTCGCTTTTTCAGGCTTGGTATCATAATTGGTATATAGTTGGTGAAAATAATACTTATGATAATAATTTTGATCAACGTTTCCCGACCAAATGTATGAAATGTATGTTTCTTTTCGTGATTTCCGGGTTGGTCCCATAGTAAAAGTTATTCATATTGATAAGTATTTCTACACCTTAAAGCACTATTATTGAATTACATATCCCTGTATAAGTAACGAAAGTTTCATTTTATTTTGTAATGACTATGAGCATCCTAAAGACAGAAATCTTAAATGTGCCATTTTGCCAAAGTATTTTGCACATCGTGTGAGTACTTTAAATCTCAAATTTTAAGGCGTTTACACATTACCTATATCCGCAGACTTTCACCTAATGACCAAAAAGCTCATCATGACAGATTGAAGTTCCAAAATTGATAACAAGAACATAAAGGAGCAAAAACAGATCTTTATTTCATGTAAACCAGATACAGGCACTTATGAAATGTCGAGACCTTAGGTGCGCGGTTCGAAATAGTTCATCCTATGGAGAAGAACCGGCAAGAAACTCCATTGAAACTCTTTACAAATAATAGATTACAATCTTTATCAGTACAATTTTGTGGTAAGAGCTGCGAGAATAATGTAACTGTATAATTCAATTCCGAAAAATTGTATCAGAACTAGAGAAGACAACAAAAGTATTCAGATCCTTCATTATGTACTTAACTATAAATAAATTTAAAAGACGTTTTTATATTTTGAACCGCAGATATGCAAAAATAAAATACAATTTATAATGATTAAAGTTGATGAGTCGATAACGCGACGAGTTAGTTAATCGACTCCCAAGGATTATATCGATATCATGAATGGAGCATACTCATGCATAATCGAATACTTAATATAACAGAACCGATAACTCGAATCGAAATGCAACATTATTTAGTGTAAAATTAATCCTGACTCTATAAATAGCTTAAGATCGATGAACGAATCAGTGTTTATAAACCCTTATGGCGTACGACTTTACGACTTTCTTTAAAACTACAATGCACTGCAACTACTTTTACACAAAGTTTTGAATTAACTCTTGAAACAATCTTATTTTCTGATATTATAATTTACCCAAATATGAATATAGAACATGCATACCTAACTATATAACTGCTTGATAACTGCATATATAACTGGAGATGCAGATCAATAAAGACCTTGCATGTATTTTTATTTTTAATCTGTCGTAAAGATTGAAGGCTAAAATAAAAGAAAAATCCAAAAAAAATGCACCTTTAAGGCACCTATAATTAAAATATCACAAATAAAAATATTACTTTCAAAATAAATGTTCGCGCCAAAACATAGTCATGTGACATGACGTCATTGCATCGCTCAGTCATAGCGTGTAAATATTGTTACCAAGGAAACACGAAAGGGTGACGTCATAAATAAACTCGATGATGATGTTTGAAATAACGTTCCGTTTTACGCAATATATTATAATAAAGATAATTAGAAAAAAATGTAGAATTTTGGAATAAATCTTTCAATAAAGCATTTTTCACAATTTTTATTATTGTTTTTTAACATAATTTAGATACAAATTCCCTATTAATGTATTTTGTCCATTTCGTGTCAGTTCTTGTAGACACCGGAAAATATGACGTAAACATCTCGGATATTCCCATTTATGTCGTTTTAAGCTTGGCTTACACTACATTACTGCTTTCTGCTTTCTGGAGGCAAAAGTGTAGGCCGGGTTTGAGTATTTTATAGTTTTTGTTATAAAGTTCCATTGCCCAATGTTTTGAAGTTCTGAAATAAATGATCAAATATTAATGCGGTACTTTATTCCCTCAACAGATAGCTACCAATACCAACTACAATCGATGTGGCAGAAGTGCTGGAATACGCAGACCCTGGTCCACAACCTACGATTCCGAGAGCGTGGACCGCTGAAGTCCTGGCGACCAGAAACCATGGCCGAGGCAATCTTCTCCGTGCTTAAAGAAGGACTGTCCTTGTCTCAGGCAGCCAGAAAATATGATATACCGTACCCGACGTTCGTCCTGTACGCGAATAGGGTGCACAACATGCTGGGCCCGAGCGCTGACGGCGGCGCAGGTATGTTAAGCCAATGTTCTATTTCAAAGCTAGGATTAATGGCGGAAGCCCCTTGAGTCTGGACTACACTCTCTTTAATGTTGACCATTAAATTATCAGACTTTTAGTAAGTCAACATTATAGTACATTTTTGTAAGTACTGCAAGCCGCGTCCGCCAGTCTGATCTCGGCTTAATGACAACTGCAGATGTACGCAATTTTATATTAGCGGCACATCTCCGGTGGTCACGAATGTTTGTCGCAGGTTACTTTATAATTGTATTTAAAAGTCAATTATGTTTGACAGTTTGATCCTCATAATATTACGGGACAATTATAATTACAAAAAAAAAACTTTAAGTACTTTTGTAAATAAATTATTTAAAAAAAAAACTTTCTTAAATTGCTGAATTTAAAAATTCCGATTAATCATGTTAGGTGCTAGACTTTGGTGATTAAAAAAAACAGCTAGAACAAACAGGTCTCAGTGCAAATTCCGTTCTCATCTCAAGTTGTTACAGAAAACAAGTGATCTTTTAACTATACTGAGCCAAATCGACATTTTCATCAACATTAATTTAAAAATAAATAAATTTTAACATTTTAAAGAAAAATTGTAAGTAACCTGTGATACGACATTCTGTAAAAGCATTTTAAATGATAATACACTTATAATAGATATTGAATAATGTACATGTATAATTATAAGGTGTGTGCGAATTATAATAAAAATTATGTTTTAGCATTGCGAACTTATCTGCTATGCGAGTGCTCGACGCAATAATAATTTCCCATATTATTTGTGACTGTGTGAAACATTATGAATATGTATACGTATAAAATATCTATAGTGGGCTAATTCAAAATGAATGCGAGCTGTTTATAGATGCGATATACGACGCAAGAAAACGTGTGGCACCTTTGAATGAAGTTGAGTCGATATTGAAAGACTAGACTGAAATTATATTTAAGTTAAATTTTAATTTTTAATTTATTTGTAAATATTTAGTCTATGTATGTAAATACCTTTTGCTTGTAAGTAGATACATAATGTATTTTTAAACAAAGTTAAATTTTAAATTATACAATACAATATTTACACTTTATTGCATACCATACAGAAAAGAAAAGATACAATACACAGAAAAAGAGATACAATACATAGAAACAGAGATAGACAAAGGGCGGTTTTATTGCACTCAGCAATTTATGAAAGACAACTTCAGGATTCACAGATTTGCAGGAAAAAATAGCGGTAGTTCGCGGTTTAACAATAATCATAATATTCACATAAATACTATACCTACAATATCTCTACATAGTATGAAATAAAGTCGCTTTCCCCGTCTGTCTTTTCGTCTGTCTGTAAATCCGCTAACTCCTCCTAAACCACGCAACGGATTTTGATGCGGTTTTTCACTATCAGTTAGATATTTTTTTATATGTTTATTACTTTAATGTAAGGGTAGTAGAGAAATTGCACCCGTGCGAAGTCAGGGTCAGGTCACTAGTTTTAATATATTACATAATAATAACAAACAAAACAACAACAACACAACACAACACAACATAATCATTATTTTATGGCGACGAATTGAAGGTATTTGCGGCACGGATCTCAATTCTGTAGCCGAGAGGTAAAGGGTAATAAGTGCACTTTTTTCAAAATTCGTTTTTTTACGGTTTTGGGTTCCTAAACGTTTACTCTAGGACGTGGTATAAAGTAAAAAGTGCTATAGGCAATACTTTTTAAATTACTCAGAATAAAATACTATTATGTCAATGAAGATTTATAGGTAAATCGTAATACTAACCCATAGGTTTTATTAATTTAATATATGTATTATAGTTATAGTACAATCACTACATAGTATAAAACAAAGTCGCTTCCCGCTGTCTGTCTGTCCCTATGTATGCTTAGATCTTTAAAACTACGCAACGGATTTTGATGCGGGTTTTTTTAATAGATAGAGTGATTCAAGAGGAAGTTTTATATGTATAATAGTTTCATATTTAATGTAAGGATAGTAGAGAAACTGCATCCGTGCGAAGCCGGGGACGGGTCGCTAATTTTTTATAAAAACATTAACAAAATCCAAGTTAAATTAAAATGTCACAAATTATTAGTATTTATCTACGAAATTTCCCGCCCGCGACAGTAAAATAAATGCACACCGTGAAAAGTTTTGGATTTGGCACTTAATACCCTTTACCTCTTCTTTAATTATTCTTATTACAAAACACTCGGAACTGATATTCTTGTACTTCATTTGGCATCATTTTAGTAATTGTTTTTCATGATTGGTTTTTACAAACAGAGAAAAAAATATCAAAAAAAAATCGATACAAATTAGTCTAATCACACACTTCAATATGGTAATTGGATTTTATAAAATTAAACACAGTATTAATTTTAAACAATTAAAACTTCTTAGATGCAAGAGCCACAAGTTAGGCTAAAATAATAATAACATAAAACAGAGAGAGAGCAGTACTTCTTGACACGGCACGCATTGTCAGGAGATTCCTTTCTCTGGAGCCCTGACCGCCGGTAGCTTGGACCCTATTCTAGATACCGGTGGGCTACTATTTTTTCATATTTTTAAATGTTTTTTAATATAGTTTTGTAAAAATATTTAAAAATATAAATATTAAGTATAAAAAATGAATAAAGGACATAATACCAGAATAAATAATGTTTTAACTAAAAAAAAACTGAATTGAAATCCGTCCTTCCGTTTTAGAGCTATGATGCCACAGAGAGACACACAGATACACACTACAAACATAAAACACTCGTCTTTTTTGTCGGGGTTTAAAACACATGAACTCTGAAATCCAAATCTTTATGACCGGTAAAAAAATAAATAACTTGAAGTTTAGTCTCTCACGATCGTAATGAAGTTTATTATCAGTGTTCATGTTCATTAACATTTTTTTAAAGCGATAGACGTGCTGATCATTCAGTACAGGTGGCTTACTACGAGCGGGCAGAAATTGAACTGCCCAGACATTTCTCAGTATAAGCTGACCTTTCATTGTACAAAAAGCCTATACAGTGTGAGGTCAGCTCAAACTGGAAATGTCTATGAACTGCTGTAAGAGTTCGTAGTAAACCTCCAGGACGTTCTGCTCAGGGTGCTACAGACGAAGTTAGACAGAAACGGCGGTCGTCGAAGCTGCTTACGTGCATCTGTACACAAAGTCCTACCTTTCTAGTCCCGATCCCTTTAAGGGGTTATTGAACTCATCATTTTGAACATATATACATATATATAACACACACACTCACGCGCGAATCTTATTACAATGTTTTTTGATTATTGTTTTTATTTGTTACATGTGAGCATGAATTATCATGTCCTTGAATAATTATGTCCCCCGTTTAGTCATACTGTATAATTATATACATGGTGTTCGGATACGTTCTGTTCACATTACGATACATTTTATATAAAACTAGCTTCCGCCAGCGGCTTCGCCCGCGCGATATCTTTATAAATTAGAGCCTATGTTACTCACTGATAATGTAGCATTCTGCTGGTGAAAGAATTTTTAAAATCGGTTCTGTCGTTTTTGATTTTATCCATTACAAACCAACAAACAAACAAACATACAAAAATTCAAATCTTTTCTCTTTACAATATTAGTTTAGATATAGTATATATTAAAATCATGGTTGATTTTCACATAGTCAATCGCAATTAGGATTCTGTAGGTAGGTATCTATCTTTCAAAATATATCATGCTGTATACATGAAGACAACAATAAAACAGTGTACATGCAGTGTAATACAATGTAGATATGTTGTATGTTTGTATCGAGTTCAATGTATATAATTAATCTATCGTTTTCTTGTGTCGTGTCGTTAAAATAACTCATCGTTTCAACAAAGTGTTGTCCGGGATAAGTAATATCTATTCATACAGGATATTTTTTATGTAGTGCGCATAATTTGGAGAGTGATTCCGTCTCTGTTTCTAAATGCAACCGCAGTATCGGGATACACTTTAAAACAAAACTAAAATTCGATTTAGTATGGGTGGACACGCAAAATTTACAAGCGCAAGCTATACAAAATCAATTTTTTATTCTGTTTTGGAGTGAATTTTAGTACTGCGGTTGCATTTGGGAACGGACACTGAATAACTCTGCAAATTTTGCGCGCTACTTAATAAATATCCTATATTGCAGCACCTCGTATAATTTGAGGCAAACCTCTCGTATCGTTGATAATAATTCATCCACATGATTTTCAAGGCCCAATTTCCTATAGATTGTTCGAAATTAAAACTCTAATAAATAATTAAATTTTATACAACACTGATTATTTCGGATAATCGATAGTAGAAAAAACTATAACGACAAAATACGTTACGTGTTCACGTTTTACTATTATGCGACTTTCCAGATTTAAGACCAAAGGGAAGGGGGCGGCCGCAAAGGATCTTATTGGGCGTTTGGCCCGACGAGCACATTCGCGGAGTTATTCGCGCAGTTGTGTTCAGAGACACCCACGCGCCCTGCGCCACTCAGGCCACAAACCTTAAAGAGCTCGAACTGCCAGGCTACCCCGCCATCGCACCGGTCAGTATTCCACATGTTGCGGGAGCCTGTAGCACACTGCGCGATGCAAGCCGCTTCGCACAGTGTACACCAGGCTTGACATAACGTCACAATTTTACGTCAGCGCTGACGACAAACTTGTCGCATTTGACATAATCATACCGAAGCCAACGAGTGAGATGGCGTAAGATTGTGACAAACACCTTTAATCCTACTCAGTTGTCTGAAACGAATCTACTTTTATTATAATTGTACACTGATCTTGTTGACCCCTGATTTCCGCAGCCATTGCGAATATGCCATTGCGAACATCAATTATAATACATAGTTGGCTGGGCGGTCATCATCATTAGATTTGTTTACATTTTCCACGAACGTATTTAGAGTCGCGTGGCTTAACGTTTTTATTTAGACTTGAACAGAAGTTTCGATATAAAACCGTTTTGCACAGGCTGATGTCGAATAAACGAATACTAGTCTATAACATCGCTTTGCAATTGTCAGTGTAATGAGCAGGCATTGTATGTGGCGGTATGCGTGTTTCAGGACGGTGTGGCCGTACAAAACGCTTACATCGGGTGTGGCAACGGACGCGAGGGCCGCATGTCGCCGAACGCCGCCGCCGCCGCCGCGGTCGCTGCCGTGGCTCACGGCCTGCGCCGCCAGATGTGCAACATGGTGGCGGGACAGCGCCCCCCCGACCACCCGCCGCACCTGGGCCCGCCGATGCAGTCATCGCCGCAGCTCACTTCCCCGCTCTCCACTGGGCTGGAGTCCCCGCTGTGCTCGCCCCCGCCGCCAGGCCACGCGCTCGAGCCTGCCAAGCATCCCGATCCTTTCCGCCCGTTCGCCTCGCCGACCGATACCCGCTACGGTGAACGTGATACCTCGGCTGAGATCACTGAAATGGGACCGCCGAAGAACGGCCAGGGCCTCGCCAGGAAGGGCCCCGGCCAGGGCTCGTCGCCCTCCGAGCTGGACGCTGCTGACGGGCGCGCGGACATCTGAAGGGAGGCCGCGGGCGTGGCGCTGGCGCACCCGCCAATCGGATTGCCGCCGCCGCCAATGCCCGCTTATAAATATTTCGTGCCGAACGGAAACAGCTCCACCTATTATTAAATCCCAACGTCGAGAGGTCCCTACCCTCTACAGAACACCGTTACTCTGGCCTCTGTGACGAGTTCACAGGGTAACGCGGACTCTTGTCTCTGTGGACTTCACGTCTGATGCATCGTTAGTTTTTCTCTTTCAAAATAAAGCCGATATTGTCGACATTTTTAATTTTCATCACCGCAGTACAGTCAGCATCATTAACTATGGTAGGTTTGAATTTATTGCATTTACACTAAAGCTTAAAAGCACGTGTGATGGTGCTGACTGTTTGTTTTTTCGAGTCAAAGAAGAAAATTTCTAGAAAACACGTTTCCAATTTCGCGTAAAACTGCGCCAACACGCTTGTAATAAGACTTTTTTCTCCCATACAAGTAGCTGAGTAAAGCCTTAATGTCATTTTTTATTAAGAAGTATTTTATGTTTTATGCGAGATGGTTGAAACTGCGGTGATATTTTGCAAAAATAATATTGATGGTTATAAAAATATACGACAGAACGTTGTCATATTGTTTTTATATCGTCAGCCGTATCGAAGCGATCACCCGCGAGATGCAGGAAAACTTGCAATTAAGGATATGTGATTGCAAACAAGGAGTAATATAATAGTGTGCTGTGTGTTTCGTTATAAGCAGACTTTGAGATTCAGTGCGTCCGTTGCACATTTCGAGAACGAAGTGGAGCTGTTACCACCCGGAGCTAAGAGACGATCACGAGACGGCCCGCGACGGGCGAAGTTGTTTTAATCAATATTTCAAATCGGCATTAATTTACGATCATATTTAATAAATTATTGTGGACTCGCTGTGCAATACAATGCTTTGTTATTAGTTGATTTTGTAACATTATGGATTTATTATTATTTTGATCATTATGTACTTTGTTCCATTGATATATTTTAAGTTTTTTTCGTTAATATGCTTGGGAGAGCGCGGGTGTGTCGTCAGTCACTCGGTGCGCCGGCGCCGCCCGCTCTTCCCACACTATTATTATCTATTCATAAGTAGATCTTCGAAATACGTGTAAGCTTAACTAATACATTACAATCTAGACCCATCTGTGAAAGTAGGGATTATCAAAATTAAAAAAAATATATATATATTCGGCCCGATTCAAAAGACTGTTCGGTATACCTATTCATTATAATTCAGCAAACATATTTAAGAATTGATAAAAAATATGGATTAGTGTTTAGATATAATCCTTTAAAGTATAGATATCCTATCGTTTCATGTCAGATCGATGTCAATTTTTCTATTAGCCGTTATAGTGGATATGTGTGTTGTTGCTTGCGGGCTTCCCGCGTCCAAGCTCATTGTTCACTGTTCGTGCAGCGATTCACATACATGTAGAATTAGTGATCGCCAAATGTAATATAGATGTATTGTTAGTCAGTAGTGATTGTTCCAAATGTTAGGCTAAATTAGATGTTCGCGACGGCGCCCACCTCTGCTTGTTAACCTATTCAATTTCACACCATAATACAAGTGTTATAGGAATCAGAATTATAAATAATTATACGCTCGGGTTTGACATCGAGAAAAATAAAATATTTATGATTCCGAGTACTTCTTTAGCGTAGCAACACTGAGAGTTCTTAATCTAAAATATTTTAGGATCAATTCAACTCTTAAATTTTTGCACACGCGTTGTAAACGCGTTTAAGATTTATTTATATTTTGATACTTTAATATTTTAGTTCTAATTTTATTTACAATTTTATTTAGTTCAATTTGCAACCTTAACTTATTTTACAAAGTTTGTTTCAATTGACATTTTTAGTTCCTTTATTTTTATTAGTTTAATTTTTCAAGTATCATGTTATGCTTGTATTATACCCACATGTGTTAGCTATTTGAGTATTAAGTAAGTTAATATTGAAAAAGTATAAATAAATTATGATAATATTCGTCACGACAAAATTGTATACGACATCTTATTAATTTCTTTATGACGTGACAGAACTCGTGAACTATCAAATTATGAGACAAAGCTTATTACTCGTTGGTGTCTTTGTCCAAATGTGTTGCCACACTATAGAACTGTCCTACTAAATCCGTTAACTTTTATTAAATTAATGAACGATTTAAAGTTACATCATTGAGATTTTTTATTAAGCTTACGAATTAAAATGGATTTATTTATACAGCTTACAAAAAGAAATGGTATTATTTTATTAAGCTAACGAATAAAAAATTACTTATTTTATGAAGCTTACGTACAAAAATGGTATTACTTTAAGCCCCGCTCACACCGGGGCGCCATCGCGGTGGCGCGGCGGTGGCAGTAACAGTTCAGTTGTATCCCACCGCCACCGCGTGTGTTTGAAGTATCTCATACAAGATAGGCCATTACAACTATCCGGCACCGCCACCGCATACCGCGACGGTTAGGGCGGCGCTTTATTCAAATTCAATAGAGATTTTTTAATTTTCCATAGTCAATTAATCTCAAACCAGATAGTATTAAAATATTAATATATTTTATCATCGAATACTGTTCGCTTCTTGAATCTTGCCAGCATTTTCCATATTTTCACATTGTTGACATTCGTTTCCTCATCCGTTTAACTCGCAGAAGCGTGGCCCGCCGCATTAGATTTAGATGCACTAAAATCGCCAAGTACTGAATGTACATCATTCGTCTGCTATACTACCTATGCATAGTTAGTGTATACATTTCAATTTACTTAGATTAGCTATGTAACTACTCGTAGCGATCAGATCCAGTGTTATTCGACGCTAAGGAGCCCGTGACGTCACTGTGCGCGCGAGCCGTGACTTACGAGGCTTCACCGTCGCTAGGACTTTTAAGGTGTATATGTACAAATTTGTTTTACCAACTCCTTCCCTGGACGCATAGTTTCGTTTCATAGTTTGGATGAAAAAATTACTAGTGTTACCTTCTTGCCGCAGGGTACCACGATTTAGATATTGTTGGCGGAAATTGTTGGCGTTCACGTATTCACTTGTCGCGTTGTAGGGAGGACGGGTGAGCGGATGACGCGCGCACGCGGCGCGTTCTCGGCACGCGTGCGTCGCCCGCCCACCCACCCGGCAAGGACTCGTCGCAAAACATGGTGACCATGTTTTATAATAAGTCTCCAAGTGGCCTTGATACTTCACTATTATTTGGTATTTGGAATATCCGGTTCGGTTAAAGTTTGGAACTAGAATATAAAAAAGACCAAATTATAAATTGAGGGAAAATTAATACATCTGCAATTCAGATTAGTGTTGAAACTATTTGGCTGTCCTTTTGGAATTAAATAATTATAATATAGGTAAAAAAAAAGTTATATACTGGGCCTATACGTTTCGGATGAATTGCGTAAATTTTGGTAAATGTTACTACGCATATTTTCTATTGTGTAAGTCTAGGCTAATGTGTTCAAAAAAATAAATTAAAATTTAAAATTTTTGAAAAAGTAGAAAGTGCCTTCCAAATTTTTGACCACAGTAAGTGTTGGGGTGGATGCGGCGATGAGGGGCTGGGGCGGGGGGCAGCGGTCGGCGGCGCACGCTCGCACTGGATACTAGGTGACCGTGCGTACTAGTCGCGCCGCATGCGCAGCTGCCCGCCGCCCTGTACGTGCTTAACTATAAAAAGTTTAGAATAAATAAAATTCAAAATTATTATATAAAAAATAAATACATATGACTATTATATAGAAGAAAATATACATAAAATTATATATTTGGCCGATGTGGTAATACCCTGACAGGCAAGCGTTAGCTGACTATTCGGCGTCAAAATTAATTCTATATTTCTTTATAAACGATGACTAAAATCCATTGAGTAAACAATGCAGACATGCAAGTGCCATTTGTTTTGAACTGAATCCTTTATGGTTCATATTTTTTTTTGTATCACAATGTGGATTTTGTAGTTATAATTAATCATTAATTTATTGTATTGGAAAAAATATACATTTCGGATTACATAAATAAGTACCTATGTGTTATTTTCGTGATAGATAAGTAAAAAAAAAACTTGTAGTAATATTATATACACCTACAGAGGCGGTTTTGGTTGGTTTGTAATTTATATTGAATAGATGTTAATTTATGATTTTTTTATAATAGTTAATCTAATCGTTACTGGCGACCATTACAATGTGTTATACTGCATGACAAATCTTAACTTTTTTGTGATAAATATATATAATTTTTTTAAGGTCGATACCTATTATATACCGATATAATTGCTCTTTTCGATTATTATTATTATGATATATATATTTATTTGATTTAGCGCAACTGCCGCCGTTGGGCTCAAATTATTGAACACTGTTACTTCAGTAGCATGTCCATTATAACCAAAAATATTTTACTGTAACAATTCCAATGTTTAATGTGCGACTGTTTAGTTAATAAGTAGCATTGTCGTTAGGTATCTTTGTGTATTGGTACCTAAGTATTATCTTGCTTTTTACTATTACAAAAATATTATGTCTTGCATATCATTACCTACAGTTCGCCGAAGACTGGTTTTGTCATCCCAATAAGTACTTGTTACTTTGAATTATATATTTTTTAATTGTTCGTCCGCTATTTGTGGCTACGTACATCGTGATATGTTAATGGTTTCTTTTTTTGAATAATTAATTAATTCTAAATTGATCTTTTTCTTTCATATTCTGATGCTGATGAATATATCGACCGATATTTTTGTATAGTTTGATAAAATCACTTGAAAAGTTACCACCAAAATCAAACGCCACAAACGCATGAATGTTATTGGGATGGCAAAACCAATCGGAGATAAAAAATAATATATGTATTTTAATTTAATGAAATTATAATTAAATGAAATGTTAGCTCGCGTTAGTTAACGATATAACTATTATTATTAGACTTCACATCTATACGGGCAGTTGGACTCAGCATTTTAATAAACGCAGCGTTTGAACCGTCCGTGTAGGCACAAACAGTTATTTTATTCAGTTATTGTTATTAAGAATTATTTTCGTCACCTTTTTGCTACTCTGTGTTCCTGATTATGGTGTAACCTTATTTGTATGTAGGTAAACACGTATAATTATAGTATCATTAAGTAATATTTACTATTAGGCTGTTGCCACAACATAACGGTAGATCTCGGTAGAGTAATCGTTACAAGCCCATCATTATCCGTTTCATTTCAATTACAAATAAGTCTGTTTAGCAGCTAGCTACTTAACGATCACATCTATCGTTGAAATACATTTGTTTTACTCGCTTATTATACTGATATTACTTTTACACTTTGTATTATAATGAGAATTACAGTTTTTTTTTTGTTTTTTTTTTTACTTATTTTTATTGTTTATCTATCACGATCAATTGTTTTTGTTTTTGCTTAAGTATATTATTTCCTTAATCCTTGGGTTGAATAGCGAGTATTCTACAGATAGGTGGCACAGCAATATCGATACATCCAGTGTTTAACCTAAGTACAATTTGTGGAAATTGGTGTAATCTTTCATTAAAAGCTGTTTACTGATAATTCATGTACCGTAGATGATAATCCGAGTGATCACAATGAGTCCTTAGTGGCCGTTAATCTGAATAAATTAATGTAGTACTATCTGTCTCAATTAAATTCATTAATTTAAGTTTGTTATTGTCACAGTGTACCGTTGTCTGAATAAATAATATAACATGAAAATAGAGCAAATAATTGTTGTTTCATTTCATAGCCAGTTTTGTTGCATTCGACCTGTTTTGTTGAATGTTAGGTATTGTATTACTTTTAGCCCTTATACGCACGAGCGCTTTTTCAACGCGCGTTTGGAAAACGCCCGAATGGAACTAATGGGAATTTGTACATTTATTCACTATTGTAACGCTGCGTTTTTTATCACGCACTATTGTATTTTCATTTTCCCACGGCGTTGAGCGTAGAATAGTTTTTTAATTCGAACTTCACATTTGTTCTATTCAGGCGTTTTACTAATGGGCGTTGAAAAAGCGCTCGTGCGTATGAGGGCTTAATGTCAGTTACTCTCACCAATGCTGGGGCATATACCATACCCATACAGATATGGGTTTTGGAATTTCTTGCCGGTTCTTCTCCATAGGACCTACTTTTTGAAACCGCGCACCTAGAGTCGCGACATTTCAGAAGTGCCTGTATTTGGTTTACATGAAATAAAGATTTATTCTATTCTATACGTAGGTTTAACGCCGTTAATTAACGTGTTAATGCACATTAGACATAGGTGTAGCCACGACTTAAACGCTAATTTTGTAGGAGCATTCATAATGCCGTTAGAATGACCTTACGAGGCTGACATAGTTACTGGTGCACTGATGCCTCGAGAAAAATATAAACAAATCAAAGTGCCGTTAAACGTTAGGTGATAGCTAGTATGCCATTACAAAATTAGCGCGTTAAGTCGAGGCTACAACGCGATAATTAACGCGATAAAAGAGATTCACATGAATGAAGTCACTATTAGATACAGTTTTACATAAATGATGAACAACGACTGCGAAAACGCACGTTTCTGCTGCAAAAAGTATCGAGTGTAAAACTTTCCAATTTTAGCCTTAAGAAAAGTATTACCGATACTTACTTTAAAACAGTTCAGCGAGGCTGACATGTGCGCCTTGACAGATTTTTGTCGTCATGACAAGACGAAATAATGCCTTTAAAAACTTGTTTCAAACAAAATTATATCGCGGCGCTCATCAACATGAGCGCCGCCGGGTCAACACCCGGGTGCCGATGTCGTCCTCTCGTCGCTTCTTCTCGCGTTCGGAAGCAGAGGACTCACTCGCAGAGCCCTGATACGCATTCGTAATCGTTTGGTTGCGGCAGTTGCGTAGGCGCGGTGGCGATCGCTGGCGTCACGTCATTCTAAACGTTTGCTTTCCTTGTTTAATAAAAAAACCGCGGTAGTCTAGTGGTCGTAAGTCGAGGCGAGGTCCTGGATTCGATTCCCGGGCAGTGTATTATTGGAGTTATCTATATGAAAATTCCCAATAGCAGTCAGTGTTAAGAATTAATCGTGGTAGATGGCAATAGGCTCGCCCCTATTAGATACAGGGGCTTAACATCGGCATCGGCAACATGTCGCTGTACGAACGTAAATTTCTGCCTAAAGTAAGGCACGTATTACCTACTAAAATCATTGACGTTCATCACAGCAACCTTAGTTCGCAAATATACCCAAACTTACAATGTAGAAGACCGCAAACGCAACATATATTTAAGTGTATCACCATCTCCCAATACTCCGCGTACCTACATCAGAATATAGATGGTCCTATGAATAAATTGGGCCTACAACAATGAGAATAGAATATATCTTTAATTCATGTACCAGATACAATACAGGCACTTATGAAATGTGCGCCTCTAGGTGCGCGGTTCCAAATAGTAGCTCCTATAGAGAAGAACCGGCAAGAAACTCCATGGAACCTTTAAAATTATTAGAAATAACTATCATTTTAAAATTACAATCCTTGTGGTAAGAGCAGCGAGAATAATGTAATTTGTGACTATCTTATTACTTTATCAGAGAAAAACATTATAGTTAGTGAATTCGCGTTTGTCTGAACAGTTCGAAGTCTCTTGAAAGTTATAATTATCTATAGATTAGAATAGAATTCTGTATTTGCCTGAATTATGTTTTACCTGCTCTTAAAACATGAAATGATAGATTATGATCTTAGGGTGTGCACACCCTAGAGGAGTGGGGGAGGCGTTCAACCCTAAACAAAAAAGGCAAATACGAACATTTTTTTAAAATAGGTACTGTGTTATTAAACCAAAACTTAAAAAAAAATACTGTTCTTAGAGAATAAGCGCTGGACAACCGTTTCTGGATTGGGCTCCACAGAACCATGTAATTTCACTGTCTGAGCTTTCGGGAGGGGAGGGGGTTAAACACCCCAAAACTGGCTATGACCTTGTCCTCAACGACTTAGAATATTGCATAAAAATTGTTACAAGTGACTAAGCATCGAACATGTTTATCGGCTACCTCTTGTGTAATAAGGCTAAAATTGGGGCTCGTTTCCCATTGCCGGTGAAATAAGACTGAAGTACCGGTACAATTTAATTATTTTAGAAGAGATAGGGTACTAAGTACCCCTTTGTCACAGTGACCTGCGAAGATCTATTGTGACGCCGGTACTGGTCATACAAGCACAAAAAATTTAAACAGCGCCATCTGTAGCGATTGTAATGAATTGCGTAGCGACGCGGCTACGCCGTAGCGGACGTAGACTTGGGTGTCAAACCATGTGGGTCAGCGGGACTACCAGCTGTTGCAAGATGTGACTTTTACCGTGAACAAAAAAAATGGGAAAGGTAGGTAAACGACTGCAAAAATGTTTTTATTTTTCAAAATGACATATTTCTCTTATTACTACTAATTTATAGCCCATTTTGCACAAAACATTTTTGCGCTGATGCATATTAATTTCCAACTAGTGGTGGCCCAGTGGTCGAAATTCGACCACATAAATATTATTATATAAATTTTAGCTTTCTGCACTCCTTCTCCATATAAACTTTAACTATGCCAAATCTCACACACCTCCGTGCGCGGATTATGCATAGGTACAAAGTTTTCTCTTCACGTATTAATATTATAGATACTTGTGTGCGATGCCGACAGTGTCAAGCAGACGTCTTTGCACGCCTGAGTGAATATCTTCGACTCAAAGAGCCCCTTCGCCTCATTTACCCGGAGTCTCCCACCGCCTTGCTGACTGAAACCGACACCTGTCGTTTATACTAAAGGGATTCTGTCGTACAACAGCTGCTATGTAGCATAGAGATAGTATATAACATAAAGTTATTATTACTAGTAATAATAACTTTATGGTATATAATGCTATGTAGTTATGCTTCTTATTTTTTAACACGCTTTTATTAGCTTCACCTGTAACTATGTAAGAAAATCTTGGAAGTTAAATTTGATCCACTTCCCGGTTTCCAATTGAGCAGAAATTTTGCATACACGTTCAGTTTGGATGACTAAAGCGTGTTCCATAGTTTTTTTTAAACTATAATATTTTATAGGATATGGGCTACATTCAGTAATTCATTTTTTGGTGTGAAAGTCACTCGTGCGAATGTCGCTCGCTCATCGGAAATAACACAACGGTTTAGTGTGATAACCCGGACGATCAGTACGTCGTCGAGCGTCGTCCGCCGTAATAACTGAACACACCACAACAATAAAAAAGGGTGACAAATGAAAAATCAACAACTGTGTAAATCCGCCCGATGGGCCTTTGCAGATTCAGTCGTGAGAGACGACCGATCATAAGAATCTTAAGATAAGCGAGTATGACAGTAGACCATACGAGACGTCAGCAGCTCGTAGATAACCATAGAAATAATAAGTAGGGCTCCCTTAATAAGTCTATGTAGACAACCTAATCTCATCAGATGTGACCCCTCCACCCCAGAGCTATAGTCAATTTTATAAATGACATACGGCTAGAAGAAGTGCTGTAAATGCAAGAGGCGTCACAATTAGATCTTCACAGGTCACAGTAATTAAGAGACTTCAAATTGTAATATCAATAATTGGGCATTGGGCTATAATGTAATAGTGTGGTTATTTTACCACAGCAAAGTATAAATGTGTGCTCCACTATATAAAATTAAAATAACATTCTACCTTTTCCCCGAATAATAATGAGCCATCGGGATCGTTGATTTTGTATCAGCCATATTTATTTTTAGTGATTTTATCACCGGAATGACATATGACATCAAACAATATATTTAAGGAGTATACACATTCGTTCTCGCAACTCAAACTCGCCATTCGCGCGATGGAGTAAATTAAATGGCATTATCACGATTATTATTTCTCATCAAAATAACAACTTACTCGCATTGGTAATGTTGAGTTGTATGTACACAACTCGACAAAGACCAAAAAATACGGACACGAAAAGTAAACAAAATAAAACTTGAAAACAATTGGATTTATTAATCAATAATTATACATAAAAGCAAAAAGGAATTGAAGAATTAATTGAAAATAATAACAACCAAACATCGCCATCAATTACCGCCATCTACATACATACAGTTGTGTTGTCAATTTGTTCGACCGGGCGGAACAGCGAACACACAATGTTACCGACGACTCAGAACTCGCAACTTTGAAAATCCCGAAAATATTATCATGATAATGATCAACAACATACATTGTAATAGGCCCCCTATTAATATCGAACGAGTATCGACGCTTCACATGAGAACACCCCGCTATTCTGTAATATGAGAACATTTCGCATCTCGATTCTAATCTCTCATTGTCGGTTGATATTAAAATTTAACGAATTGATATACGATAATAAGGGCCATTTTCACCGACAAAATAACAGATGTTTAAAATAAAATCGGCCGACTACCAATACAAAAATTCATGATTAAACGGCAGATTTTGCTCTAATTGATTGTTATGTTGTCGTAGAACTTGAGCCTAAACGTGTTACTTAATAACAGGAGCTGTGAATCGGGTGCCAATTCTTCGAATATCAACAGACAATAAGAGATATTCGAATCGAGATGCGAGATATTCTTAGACTAATGCAGTTTAATATGCCGCCGGATACACACACAACTATATTTTAAGATGATCTTAAACGTCATTCCGTCGCTATAGTCCACCATAAAGTGATAGAAACAGCATGAGATTTAACGGCAACTTAAAATTGAGATATGTTATAATATTCTGCGGTTCGGCTGAGATCTATAGAGCGTACTTAAACTTTGCTCAGTCTACTTTGATTAGATACTTTGTTTACTGACTTCGTCGGTCTTAGCGTATGCTTCAGCACAATTTCATCGTGTTATGACTATAAATTCCGGTGGCGTGGACTCCATAGAAACAAAAAGTCACTGCTTACCCTAATAAATTGAGTATTAAGTAATACAAACGTTACTAAGTTTGTAATATCAGTTAATTTAAAGATATTTGGGTCGCTGTGGTCTTAGGGTGAGATGGTCAAACACAGACTTCATTATAAAATATGACAATACAACACTAACATATTTTTGCCTACCTTGTAAGAAATGTCTGTGCCACTCATAAATTCCAAATCAAAGTATAAGCTAAGCATATAAATAAGCGTAGCAAAGTCTGAGCTAAGTCAAAGTACGCTCCCTAGATCTCAGGCTTAGTTCTCGCCAGTACAAAACAGCATGATTTTACTTATCCAATGTAATAACGGTGTAACCACTCAAATAAAACTTAAACTATTACACATGATTACTCAAACGGGACTCAACAAATATATACAGCACTTATACATGCATCGTTGCGAATCGTCAGTCTTGTGTGTTCACAATAAAAACACCCAATTTATGTGATCAAAACTGCCCAATTTTATTCTCATCAGCCCAATATTTCCAGTACTAAATAATAAATAGATACACGGCATATACTCGTCCGCATTGAATATGACAGTATTCATTGGTGTCGTAGTACATTATAGAATAGACAAGATTCGAAAGAGAAAAATGCCGTAGATACGGTCGGCCAAAAAAGTGATCTATAAATTTTAACAGATCTTCCTATAAAATGGAAATATTACTAAAGTTGAAACTTTATTATTTTGACAAGAGAATAATAGACCTTTCTGTTTAATGTGCAACCTTATGGTAGCCCAATAGGGTATTTGACTGTATTTTTTAATTGCAATAATGGAGCTTTTCTGAAAAACTTAAGCAATAGTGTAAAAATAAATTAAATATTTGTAAAAATGTTTAAGTTCTAAGCTTTTTAAATTTCATAATAGACAGAGATGGCGCTACTGAATTGTGACGTCATAAATTAGTAATGTCGTAAATTGTGAGTTTCATAAATATTCCAATTAGCGAGAAAAGGATGGATAGTGTCTCATATAGAAATTTCTAAAGCTCCGGTATTTATTATTTTGTAAGTTGTTGTATAACAGAATATACAATATTTGCCAAATTTTAATAGTAGTCAACTACCCTTTTCATTGGCCGACCGTACATCCGAGTTAGAAATGAAAACTATTTAAACTTGAGCAATATAGTGTGGGAAACTAACTAGGCTTGCAACGAGATGGATCACAGCTTCACGTAACATCTTACACATGTAATGAAACTGTCAACGCAAATGTACAAATGGGACTATACAGAAAGCTAACAGTAAAGGTACTGAGGGCTGAGGGCCGAGCACGAATGTTTTGACGTATGGTAATGTAAGCAAATTTTGAGTGTAAAATACGATTAATCTATCGCATTTTTGTTCAATTTTAAGCAACATACTCACTTGTTTCATGAAAATGTAAAAATATTGCATGTATTTACAAAAAAATATTATGGATTAAACGTGTATTTTTGACTCAAAATTTGCTTACGTTTAGGATACTATACGTCAAAACATTCGTGCTCGGCCCACTGATCACGAATGTTTTTAACGAATCGTAACCTTAACGGTGGCAAATTTTGATTAAAAAATACAATAATTCCATCGTATTTTTATATAATTTTACGCGACATACACTGTTTCATGAAAATGTAACATTATTGTATGTATTTTCGAAAATATCATGGACTAGCGAGCCGTCCCCGGCTACGCACGGCGGTGCAATTTCTCTACGATGCTTGCATTAAATATAAAAGTATTATGCATCTAAAAATTCCCGAAGAAATGCTTATAATGATGGTGAAAACCGCATCAAAATCCGGTGCGTGGTTTAGGAGGAGTTAGCGGATATATACAGACAGACAGACGCGGAAAGCGATATTATTTTAGACTATGTAGAGAAGAAATTATACGAGTACTTTTTATTCAAAATTTGCTTACGTTAAAGTAACGATATAACAAAAAAAAATCGTGCTTAGCCTTCAGTACGCGTATTATAACTTTGCTTCTTTGAACTAAAGGCCGAGCACTTACGAAATCGGTGACCAATCGGTGACGTACGCGCAGATACGGCTAACTTCAGATAGGTAATGTTATAATACGCCTATTGTACTGCCCAGTTCTGACTACGCTAGAATACAAGCTCTTACTTTTCTAGTCCCGATCTCTTTAAGATAATGTACTCATAATTATGAACAACTTTTATTAAGGGACCTAAACTGAAATCACGAAAAAAATATCTGCTGCTCCATACATTTAGTCTAGTAATATTAAATTGTATGGAACAACAGATTTTTTTTGCGGATATGTGTGTTGGTCCCATTGTAAAAGTTGTTCATAATGATGAGTACAATATCCCCTTATAGGGATTGGAACTAGAAAGGTATATATATAGCATTATATTACTTCAACAACCACAGATCGAGAAATCAATAATATAATTAGTAGAAGTGAGAACGCGTCCATATAAAATTTATGCTAAGCGATATTGTTGTGCTATAAAATATATGCTACATATTTTAGCATAGCCTGAACTGGATTTAATAGAGTAACACAAAATGTAAATTCATTTCTAACTCCGGCTATGGAAACATTTTGGTTTAAAAAATACTTAATGTAATAATTACATTTACAACTAAAAAGAACTATAATAAGCCGTAACTAATTAAATTTCTCATTGATTACTGTCGCGACGGGTTCGCGTCTGTGCTTAAAAACTAATAACAAAAAAAAAGAAACCGAATGTTTTACAAATAAAGAGAAGTGTGACAACAAAGACATACAGCTGAGTGTGATGGTCGGTAGTACAGGAGTACCTACATGTTAATACTTTAAATATTACACTATAACTATGCTTCAGTCTTCGTTTAATTATTTATAATATTACAGCCATTTATGAAGAGTAGCGGCTACAATCATAATCGCGACCTTCAATGACCACATTATTATTTGTATATATACACAACAAATAAATACATGCACAGCGAGTGTATTATAGCCACCCACCGCGCCATGTTACGTTAAAATCGCAAATGTTCCATTGCGTACGCGCATACTAACACCATCAAGAGTTATTATTTTTAAATTGTTTAAATCTTAATTCGGTATCATTACAAGTCAGAAATGTTTATTAATGTTTATAATTATTAGACGTACATTTATCTTAAGTGACTATTAAAGAAGTTAAGCGATAAAACTGCTGGCCATTAAAATGAGATATGTGGGACGACACAGTACTCATTGTACGATGTGATGATAAATAATTAAATAAATAACAACAAATTTTGGGGACAATACAATAACAAAAAGTAATTACTTTAAATATATTCGCCGTGTTTAATGGCAGACAGCATTACTGTCATACGTCAGAGAGATAAAATAAACCAATTTTAAGTATGGGACAAGTTAGGACTAGAAGTGTGCGCCGATGCCGGCGGAGTCATCGGCGTGGATGGTCGGACGGATACCGTTGTTTTAGATACAATGCGGACATATATTATAC
This sequence comes from Allophyes oxyacanthae, assembly GCA_932294325.1. NCBI lineage: Eukaryota > Metazoa > Arthropoda > Insecta > Lepidoptera > Noctuidae > Allophyes > Allophyes oxyacanthae. The sequence continues at coordinate 2,587,810 of OW028609.1, forward strand.
TAGTAAACTAAACACTAGAAATGTCTAAATATATGCTTAGTGGTTTATTTCGACATATTTGTTTACGCAAATTTAATAAAATACCATTTTTATATGACCATAATTTAAATAGCGCGTTTTGCCGATAACTTCGTCCGTCACCGTCATTTTGAGAATAAGTCTGCAATATTTTGTTTTTAATAAGATTTTCACCATCCACGCCGATGCCGCCGCGGGTATCGGCGCACACATCTATTTAGGACTAAAGTATGGGACAAGTTAGGACTAATATAATTCAGATACACAACTTTTAACTATTGTCTAACAACGGTGGTGTTTGTTTCAACGTAACCAGTTCAGATAAACATAAACAAACCATTATTCATGTGTTATCAAATGGTTTTAAAAATCAATCAAATCGTTAAAAATCTTCGCAATATAATAATCTTATCAAACGATGCACATTAAATAATTCATAATTGTATCTGGATTAGTATTTATATTACATACAATATAATTAAAGTAGGGAATCATACTGTGCCGAGTTAATAAAGGAAGAAGTTAAAAAATAAAACGATAACCATCACGGGGAAGCGTCTTACAAATAAAATAAAAAAATAAACTTAACATCTAATTCCGATTTTCATCTCTTTGGAATTCAGAGTAAAAAATAAAGGAATTTGGCAATGCGAGATGGTTGTGTAGCCACCATTTTTATCTACTGAACGTTTTAACATCTAGAACTATAGTAATGGTATTGAATTGATTATTATTGAGTACATCATGGATACTTGAGTTACGCAAAAGTATTGTAAGAAATATCTGTCCATTTGTTGCACATATTAATGTCCGGTGGGTAGTATCTATCCACTTGCCACGACGCCGGCGCTAATTCACACGTTTGTAGGTTCGCGCAAATGTTTGAGCGCGCCAAATGTATTGCGCTCAACTGTCTGCTCGAAAGTTAAAGGTACCGACTGCACCTCGCTGCCCTTGTCACTACATCGTGCTGGTCGGTCAAACACGACTTAATTCGACATAGCCGCATCTTCGTTACTTTAAAATTATGATATGCACCATGTGTAGTAACGATATTATCTCCAAAGAACTGGTTTTCGGTATAAGATTCTAAGGTGCTATACGCGCCTAGTAATTGATCCCTTCATTTGACATTCAATGACATTTAAATGGCAAGTGACGTGTGTCGAAGGTCATAAAGTGTTAAATGAAGGTTACCGCACAGTTAAGTGACTGCGAGAGATTTTAAAACCTATGAACAGAGAAAGCTTTGTCGAATTAAGCCTTTTAACTATATGACTGTATAACTGATGGCATGACCTGTTTGTTTTTCGAAAATATCGAATATTATATTATTCTGTACTGTATACAGAATAAGTTTTTATGTAGTGTGCATAATTTGTAGTGATTCAGTCTCTGTTCCTAAATGCAACCGCAGTATTGACATACACTTTAAAACAAAACGAAAATTGGACAGGCATAATTTACTAGCGCAAGCCATACATAATCAATTTTTATTTTGTTTTGGAGCGAATTTTAGTACCTGCTTCGGTTGCATTTGGGAATACACACTAAATCACTTTGTAAATTTTGCGCACTACATAAATACATTTCCTGTATGTTCAGGACTGTGCTATAGGGTGCCATGAGTGCGCCGAATCGCAGACTGCCAGAACAAAATTATGTCAGGCCATGAATGTTGTGATCAGTAACTGTCATTAGTTTAATTTCTATTGATAATATTATATTATTGATGTCAATAGAAATTGATATGTTGCTGCGAAGATATCTTGCCCGTTTTATTATAGTGTACACTTAAGTCGCTATGACTTTTAAAAGTTCTTGATGACACAGAGATAATCACCTCCACGCTAACGGTACTGTATCATCTTTGTTCACATATCGAATAAAATCATAGACAAGACACAAGCAGCAATCATAGAGACCGACGCAGACACAAACGTAAGCACTTTAACAATGCCAAGGCGCATAGAGGTTGGCGTAGCGACGCACGAGGCGTCGGTTCTGTCGTTGCTATTCCTCACACTTGCGACAAGCCCCGGGCACGTCGAAGTCGAGGACGAGGAGTTTTGTCTCCTCTGTCCCGTTCCTGGAGCCGACGGCGCAGATCAGCTTGGTGGCGGAAGCTCTTATGCGCCACACGACCCCACCTGAGCCACCGGAGCCTAGTTCCACCAGGTTGCGGATAAACTCGCCGGTGCGCACGTCCCACAGCTTCACGGTGCCATCGTCCGAAGATGTGATCACGAAGCGGTTGCTTGATTGCAGGCAGGTTACAGCTGACTGGTGCTTGTTTGGTCCTGTAAGGTCGATTTATAAATTAATTACCTACTATAATAACATTAATTTTGATATTATATTTTATTTCTGCAGACTGCAGGTTCTGTGTTGATTGTCGAGGAAGGTGTCGAGGAGTTAGGACGCAGCTAACAGCCCGGTACCACTGAACTTAACACTTCGTCTGGTCGCCTAACCTACCAGGGGGGCTAAAAAGGCCGCTTTAGATGAATCACAATATGATTCATATTACAAATGTCAAAATATCTACTTAATTGACAACTCTTAATGTCATCCGCATAAGGTTCATAATCAGTAATTATCTGTTTGACAGTTACTATGCAGATCAGTAGATGAATTGCTCAATGTGGCCTTTTTATGCCCCCTAATAATTTCTATTTAAAAATTGACTGCCGTGCCGTCTATTTCTACTTCGCTCATTGTCTGAATGTGACATCGATGGCGCAGCGACGATGCTTTCTGATTGGTTGATCAATTTCCCGCGTATTTAATTGCGTCAACTGCGCAGGTACATTGGTGAGACATATAAGTTGTGTCGTACTGTACCCATTATGAATACTTACAAATTTTCATGTCCGCAAAAGGCTAGGAACATGAGACAGACCATTTCAAAACAAAAAGGGAAATCTCAACTCACCAGACAAAGTATGCAGGCAGTGTCCAGTAGTGATATCCCACACCTTAACGGTGGAGTCAGCGTTGCCTGACACCAGTATATTGGAGTGCAGCTCCATGCCAGAGGTCAGCGACTGGTGGCCGGTGAGGGTGTGCTTCAGCTGACCAGATTCCACGTCCCAAACGCGGATCGACGTGTCCAGTGACCCGCTTACTACGTGAATGCCGTCGAACTGAAAAGTATAATCGAAAAATTAGTAATCATATCAGCCTATTAATATCTACTATCGAACATGGAGTCATATCCGGCTACTAGCCTATCCGTCAAAAACCCCAGACTCCAACTAGAAAAAGAGCTGTAAGTTTTGAACGGCTAAACAGAATTTCATGAAACATAGCTAAGATGATACCGGACTTAACTAGCTTTTAATTTAAAAAAAACTGCGTTGAAATAGGTCCATCCGTTTTTAGCTACGATGGCACAGACAGATACACAGATCCCCAGATACACACTACAAACTTATATGACACGCCTGTTTATTGTCGGGGGTTAAAAAGAAAGTGTTTTCTCACCTGCAGGCTGTAAACCCTATTCGTATGTCCCGCAAGTGTGTGCAGACAATCCCCGGTCTCCGGATTCCAGACCTTGACGAAGTAATCGTAGGCACCGGACACGACGAGCTTGCCGTCGTACTGTACGCATCGCACGGCAGCTAGGTGGCCGATGAGCACCCGCAGACAGCGCCCGTCGGGGATCGACCACACACGGAGGGTGGCGTCGCGGGACCCAGATACGACCCTGAAAGAAATACGAGAAATAAATCTTCGTGGTTTTATAAATATGAGATTTTGCAAAAGTATTCAGTATTGTAGAGTGCCAGACATTTAAAAATATATATAATGGGTGCCGCAGTTTTTATCAAATGAAATGAAACCGCGTATTTACCAGTGGCGAAGAGTCCATACAACCCGATTCCCATCGGCTTCCCGTTAAGAATTGGTTACTGCATAGACCAAAAAAAAAAAAAAAAAAAAAGAAGAAGACCAACGTAATATGGCTTGTTATTCAGTTAGGTCGAGCTCTTCTAGACATGACTATAAATGTATATAGAGTACAAGAGACGGTATGGATATTTGTCTTGCAGCAATTATTAGAGGGCATATTTGGGACGGCTTCTCATTTTAAAACTGTCACTCTTCGCCACTGGTATTTAGTACCAAGTTCTGTGAATGTACACAAAAAAATATTCAACCCAATCTATAGTTTAGCCACAGGAACTAAATAAAAAAATTACACTGATTACGATCTTTAGACTAAGTTTGTAAAGTCTCCAACCTGAATAACCAATATTATTTTTATTTACACGTGTAGAACAGATAAATGTGACAGAAATTTCTACTTCGACGTTCGTTTACCAAGTCGATTGAAATATGATGCAAAAAAAACTTGAGTAAAAATCACAGCGGCGGTGTACAACTTCAGAACATGATACCATAATAATGGTTTAATGTGATATCTGCAGCATCCTGTATATTGGTAAATGAGCACGTAGTTCATCTGATGGTAAATGAGATATCTCAGATGAGAATAATTGAGTATGACGTATAAGAATTAGCATAGCATTGGGTGACAATAAAATCGCAAGTTAATTTCACTGTTTGTTTAAATGTCTCTATTTCTTTGTTTTTTTGCCTATAAGCTTACATTCATAATTTTTATTTCGAGTACAATGCCGCAAACTTATCTGACCCGGTGACCAAAATTGAAACTAACGTCGCCACAGAACAAACGTGACTTCAAAATGTATTTTTTGTATAGAGATGACATTGGTAAAAGCGACGGCAGCGACGCCATGACCGGGTCAGATAAGTTTGTGGCACTGTACAAAGGCGGTTTTAATGCCTAAGGCATTCTCTGCCAGACAACTGGCACTGCACTGAGGGGTAATTCACGTAATTTTAAGACGCGCCGATCGTATTGCAGTGACGCTCGAACTTGACGCGAGCGTATCTCACGGAAGCTCAGAGGATACCAAATGGCAGAATAGTCGACATTGGCTCAATTGCCATAACAAAAGAAGAAGAGAAGATTACCAAATGTGTTGTTTTGATCAATATTTTATTGTAACTGCGCGGCAACTGCACTTCTTTAGTTACGTGAATTAGCCTACAGGATTTTAAAACAACTGCACCCCTTATAAGCAGTTCTTGATTATCCCATAGATAATACGTTTTCCTTAATTTCCGCACAGCATAATAGATTGGATTGGCCTTGACTATGGCTCTTGAACATTTCATTTTAAAAACAAAGTAGCTAATATTTATTTATTTAAAATGCTTCATGTACAATGTACAAAGGCGGTCTTAATGCCGTAGGCATTCTCTACCAGACAACCTTAGGGTGATGCAGAGACAATAAAGGTAGATGCACCAAAAAACAAACTTAAATGAGAGGTATAACTATTATACTTAAAAACAACTATATAAACTTACATAAACATTACCAACATAATTATATATAAATAAATATGTTATATATGCTAAATAAACTAATTACACATAATAAATAATAAATATATATATAAATATATCGTGAAATAAATCTCTTTGACGTATTTGTTTATGTTGGCAGTTGTAATAGATAACATAGCACGGTTGCTTGTCGCGATACTTCGATAAACACAATTATCTATATTATCGTAACGAATTGCAAACACAACAGACGTGATATTTTGTGTAAATATAATATACTTATTTTTGAAGCATTACTGATATTATATCGCAAGTTAAATGTCTTGACTATCTTATGAGTATTTGTTAATTGGTTTTATTTATTTGTTTTATCATCAGGCCACGTTCACAGATAATATAACAGATGTTTAATATGAAAACGGCCGTTTAGCCCTTTGTAAGTTCGTTTCAAACGCCTGATTTTTGTCCTAATTGTCAGTGAACTTGGGCCTAATTGTTACCTGATGATAACAAATAAAAATCCTTAGAATGTATGTTGAATTTTCCTAAGGCTTTATATTTTCATTTAATTTGGCATTGTTTGGCATTTGGCTTAAACAAGGCTTTAAAGTTTAAATAATCAAACATTACTTTTATTAAGATTGCATGATTCCGGTTAGACTTAAACCTAGTTTTTATTTTATTTTAGGTAATTAATTGAGGTCTATTATTTGGTAAATATATAATTTATAGACGCTATAATTATGTGGGCCCAAAAAAAAGTGTCTCCTTTACGATGTGTATGCACAGCAGCACAGCCCTAATAATGTAATCAAATATATAATTAATAAACTATGCCATTTAAGTGACTATTTAAAACTTCAAAGGTGAATATCCTCTTTTAATAAGCAAAGAAACAGTAAGTAGTCATGAAAAGAGGTGTATTTCTAATTAAGACGCTGTCTAAATCATCCATAATACACGCACAGGCCAATGATGATGATGATGAATAAGCAATATAATTTATACCATGAAATTAAAAAATAATGATTTCCTCTCGCAAAATATTATAAATAACCCCTAAAACTTATCCAACAACATCAACGACACATAGCTCTGCTGAAATGAAGTATTTTATTACGAAATAACGCTCAGCAATAAAGTATAATTATTTTTTATGAAACATCAAAAGATTATTCTTATTCTATTCTTATCATAAATAATATTTATAGAATTATAATTTTAAAAAAATATACCACTATGTTGGCAATCAAGCATACGATACGACCCGCCTGATGGTTTAATAAACCGTATTCTATGGATACGAGCAATACCAGTGACAAAACTCGCGCGTTTACGACCCTACTACTAGCCTATTTTAGTTTTTTTTGTCACCATTGACGTAGAAACACATGGACATCGGATAAGCACTCAAAAAGGTTTAAACCGAATGTAGACTAAAACGCGAAAAAGTACACTAATCGCGCGTAACTCTTCAATGTGACGGTGCAGTTGAATCTTCGTATGGTGAAAAATTGTTGTAAGCTATTTTGGCATTTTGATGACAACATAGAAGTTAAATTAGTTTGTAGGTATTTCTAATTTTATATGGATGGATATGGATGTCACTTATCCGAAATAAAGAATTTTTATTTTATTTATATTTTTTATTTTTATATACAGGATATTTTTTTATGTAGTGTGAAAAATTTGCAGAGTGACTCAGTGTCTGATCCCAAAATATGCAACCGCAGTACTAAAATTCACTCCAACATAAAATAAAAAATTGAGTTTGGCTTGCACTAGTAAATTATGCATGTCCCGGACTAAGTCTAATTTAGTTTTGTTTTAGTCTATCCTAATACTGCGGTTTCATTTAGGAACAAAGAATGAATAACTAAAAAAAATATACGCACTACATAAAAAAAAGTCCTGTATGTAAACTCAGGATACATTTTTCGTGAATTTTGTACTAAGGGTTTAAGTCCATGTGTTTCTACGTCAATGCTTAATGTTACCCATTTTCTATTCAGTAAGGCGAATGCCTACATCCGTTTCTGCATTCATTTATAGGGCTAGGCGAGTTATACACATAAACAAAAATACGCAAAGCGTTCATAAACCAATTTAAAATCGTATAAACAGTTCAAAGTATCAAATTTAAGATACTTACTTGTTCTGGTGGAGGTGCATGCAGCGCACGGTGGAAGTGTGGCCAGCGAGGACCTTCAGGCAATGCCCGGACTTGGCGTCCCACACGCGCAGTGTCCGGTCCGTGGAGCCACTGATCACCAGGTCACCCACCATCTGTGATGACCACACGCCGCCAGAGTGACCCACCAGGGTACGGAGACACTGTACACAGCAATGATTACAGTTTAAGATTTAGTGGTAGTTGGAATTAAAAGTCCTTTTTACCCGACTGCCTGTGGATAATGTTTATCGAGTGTCGGTATTGTGTAATTCTTGGGCACGCTCTGTAGTCACGGCTTAATGAATTTTAACTTAAGAGGTGTCGTTAGATTTGTCTTAATTGCGAGAGTGACATAGGGTATAATATTTCAATATGGCGTCTGCGAAAAAGAGAAAGGGGAATGAAAAAATAATTTGTTATTTCTAGTCTAAGAAATAAATGACTTTGACACTATTGAGATTATCTTATATTCTGAAGCACATGAAAATGTTATTGAAGTCAAGACTGACAGCAAATCACAACGCTGAAAACACTTATACAGGGCGTAAGTGACATCGTAACGAAAACTGATACCACGGATTCAGTCTATGATTTTGGAAACCTCCAAGTACGAAAATAGCGTCGGTCTTTTCAAAAATTTTACGATCAGATCGCAGATTTGTTAGGTTGTTAATTTTTTTTTTGCAAGAACGATGCCTATTTCTTTTGCTGAAATGTTCAAATTCATGAACTGAATCCATGGTATCAATTTCCGTTACGATGTCACTTACACCCTGTATTAATTTATAGGTTACACATCTCACCTTGCCGGTGACAGCCGACCAAACCTTGAGCGTGGTATCATCACTGCCGCTCAGGATCCTGTTGCCGTAGAACTGCAGGCAGGTGATCACGTGGTCGTCATGTCCCCTCATCACGATCGGGTTGTTGACCGGCTTGTGGAGCCAGTTGTTCTCAATCAGATATTGGCGCATGTAAGCAGCCTTCCAGGGACTAGCGCAACGGGGTAAAGAACGGGGCATCTTCTTGAGAGTCGTGATGCCGATGCGGCGACATTGCTCCTTCCAGAGTAGGTTGTCTTCAGCCAGGAATCTGTAAGGTTTTATTGTGGTGAGAGAGGTTTCGTTTATTGTTTTTTTTTTTATGCCTTTGTGTGCAAACGATCTTGCGGTTCACCTGATGGTAAGTGATCACCGTCGCCCATGAACATCCGCAACACCAGAGGAGTCACCGATACGTTGCCGACGAAAAGGGAGAAAAAGGAGAAGGAAGGGGACTCCGGTACTCCACACTCACCGAACGAAACGCAACAGTATGTATACTGCTACTTAACGTCGATATTCTGTGGGAGGGTAATACTTCCCCGCTCGTGCCGACCCACAGCGACCCATGTCGCTAACATTAAAATTATGTACAGTGCCACAAACTTATCTGACCCGGGGCCCAAAATTGGAACTAACGTCGCTACGGAACAAAAATTATTTCAAAATGTAATTTTTGTAGGGAGATGACATTGGTAAAAGCCGTGGAATTTACACAATTTAGTGATATACCATCGACACGAAGAACGCAAGTGATAATCAAATTCTGATCTGCACCTGTATTCAAAGAGTCAGGGGTCATCCTCAAATGGTCCGCTAGGCTATCATTGTTATGTAAAGCTTGGTAAACAAGACCTATCAATTGAAATGATTTAGTATCGAACAATAATAATGAAGGAATGCTTCTGCGCATTGACATTCGTTAGTGAGTTTCAGTGTGCTTCATCCCGACCAAACTTGTTATAAGATTTTTTATCAGTTGCACTTATCAAGTCAAGTTATTGCTAAATGTTCTATACATACGAATTTTCGTAAGGTGGAGGTTTCAAACGAAGTTATTCTAGTTTACTTCGAATAATAAAATTTTACTTTGATATTTTTTGGACTTACGAAATTTTGCCAATATCGAAATTGCATTGAAATTATTATTGCGATCAATATGTGTATAATGCATACCTGTATTTGAACTCACTTAAAAGACGGAGGAACTGACCTACTAACATCAAAATCTGTCTAAAGAAAGATATTTTCATCTGGCTGGCACATTATACTACCCTGATATATACAAGCTTCATCTCATGAGGGTTAAATAAACCGTTTGATTGAAAAGATTGATGAAGGAACCATAATTTATGAAGCAATAGTTTGTCGTAGTTAAGCTTGTTAGCACCACATTTAACGGTAACGTGACTGTCAACGTGATTCATCCCACTTGTGGAACCTTTTTCAACTTTTTTAACAATATTATTGTTTAACTTCCGCAAAAGTAAGAATACTTACAATGTAAACTAGTTTTAAAATTTTCTGCTAACATTCTTTTGCAATATTTTCCTTCCAAACTTTCACATAACTTTGAGAAACTTCTTTACGTAAAAAACAAAAGAACTCAGTTTCGCGTTTATAACGGGAAAATAAGTTCCTTTGTTTTTATAAGTTTACATGGGTAAACTATTAAACCAGTTATAATGAAATTTAGCAAAAAAAGATGACATAAAACCCGAAAGGACTTTGATTCATAAAAATCTGTTTTCTTCTGATACGGGGACTCAGTGGCGTGCACAGACATTTCTTCCAGGGTAGGGAAAAACAACATAGTGTTGTATTGTCAAGTAAAATGATGTTTGTGTATGACCACCTCACCCTAAGACTTAAATTAACTGATATGACAGACATATTAACGTTTGTATTACTTAATACTTAATTAATTAGGGTAGGCAGTGTCTTTTTGTCTTTCTAGAGTGCACGCCACTGCGGGGCTTCGGTCTACATTATATAAATTTCCTTACTTCCAATAACGGCAAGTCTGTGCCGCTCGCAGCAGATCCTTCGGCTGTAGATACCCCAGGACTGTGAGGGCCAGCTCCTTGGGCAGCAGGGATATGAAGTCGCGCTGGAAAAGAGGCTCGATCGCCTTCATCATGTGACGGACCTGGCTGGGGTCGCAGCAGCTGATCAGCTCGTCGATAGCCTGGATCTTCTCCACGTTGGTCCAGGAGTGGAACCTGAAAAATGAATTTGGATTTTTAAGTGGTAAGTTTAGCTAGTAAATAGCTTAAGAGTCCAGTGAAGAATCACTGGACTCGCAAGTTATTACTTAGAACAGAAGTTCTAAGTAATAACTTTTGCGATTTTAAGTGCTTCTTGCTTTGAAATTGATTCGAGTTAGGCAACACTTTAGTTATTAATAATACAAAAAAAACCCTGAAAAAGATGATTATGTTCATTAGTCACAACACACTAAAATGCTTCGCGTGCTACTTCGTCTATGACATTTCTTCAAGTGATTTATAAAAGTAGGCATTTATTTATTAAACTAATTTCTATAAACAAATAAAAGAGACCAGTTGAATCCTTACCTGTTAAGCCATGGCTTGACTTCCGGCGGACCCTGGGTGCCGCTAGTACCGGCCATGCTGCAGCTGGGAGTAGGCGAAGGCCAGCCGTCCGAAGCCGACGAAGACGAGGAGGAACCGTCCCCACAGAACTTCTTAGCAGACTGCGGCGGCGGCGGCTCATGGCGACGTTTCCTCTGAGAAATTAAACGTAACAATGACTGCGACTAATCGAAATAGTACGATAAAAATACCACAACACTATGAAAACCGTATTAAAAATCTCACTAATAAACGAGGAATAAAGTTGTTTCATAAATTACGTTAGTATAAGAACCATTATATTTTTTAGGTATAAGCTTGTCATAATATTATTCCACTTTTATAAGTGAGGATAAATGTACAGGCACAAAATGTTTTCGTGTCATGTTGAATGTCCTTTGCATGTCATAGAATAATAACAGATTGTAAATTTTCAATAAATTAATTATATTTGGATTTTAAAGGATATTTGTCATGAGTTGTAAACCTTTTTGGCCTATCGCACAATAACTTTGGCATGAGCCGAAACTTCTGTTTTTATCTACAATATCAGCGTGTGTCATGAACGAAATTGCAGCTTGCCAAAATATAATAGACAGGACATTTTTTTATGTAGTGCGCAAAATTTGCAAATTGAATCAGTGTCCGCCCCCAAATGCAACCGCAATACTAAAATTCAATATAAAACAAAAAAAAAAATACTTTGTATGGCTTGCGCTAGTAAATTATGTGTCCCCCATACTAAGTCGAATTATCGTTTTGTTTTAAAGTGTATCCCAATACTGTGGTTGCATTTAGGAACAGAGACTTAACCTACAAATAATTATGCACACTACATAAAAAAATATCCTGTATATATAATCGAAAATGCGGATCAGATGTTATTTTACAATGTATATAATGCAATGTTAGAACAACTCTTTAAGACCGTAATCCGCAAGACTGTCTTTTATGTATTTTTTTGTTATAATAAGTCAATAGTCACATATCTTACAATCACGACACCTACACTCAAAAAACACTCGTATTACTCAATCATGCTACTTTTTTCGTACATAAACTTTTATACATGTCGCTCATAAAAATAATAAGATAGAATACAATACATTCACAATTTTAAAAAAACATTCACGAATAAACAGAATATGAATTTGAAAATCTTTTTTCGATCTTCAATTTATTTTCTCCATCTTGCAAACCATGTGTATAAACAATATTTCTTTTGATGCAAACAATGACTGTATGTAATTCAACACATAATTCAATGTTGACACCATTTACTGTAAAAACAGTGACATACATAAATATGTGATACTATTTTTAAATATTTAGACTAATAAGACGTACGGCTGAGTTCAGCATTTTCATATAGCAAAATATTTTATATAGGAAACAATTATGTTAATTGTGCACTATTCAAAGCGACAAAGTAGCACTTTTATCTTTTCTCAAACAAGGAGGCCACATTATTGTTCTGTCATGTGCTTGCTATTTCGTGTCAAGTATCTACCGTTGTCATAAGTCCAGAAAATAACATGCGACAAAAACAAAATTCTGCCTAATATTTTCTTCCTACTACTAACTGATAACTTGGAAGACAATACTCAAGTTGATAAAATGTAAAAAAAATAATCAAAAATTCTTGTACACGATTAGTCGAAAAGGGTACATGGACATTTTGTTTTTCTGAAACTTTATTTTAATGAAGCTTAAAAAACAAAAGAGGAAGGGGGTTATTATTAAAGTACTCATCATAACAAACAACTTTTACTACGGGACCAACCCTGAAACAAATATCAGCTATTCCATGGAAATAATTCAATATTGGTGTCCATTCTGATGCGCACTTTGACAGTAAACTAAACCAAGGGCGTTTGTCAAAATGACACATGCGTTTAGTCTAGTTTAGTAATGTCAAAATGCGCAACAGCATCGACACCGTTACTCGACTAAGGGCTGATTTTTCAAACGCCCGATAACTTTATCAGAGGGAATAAATTGAATTTTTGACAGCTTTCCTATACAAAATCTGTCAAGTGTCAAATTTATTCGTTGGATAAAACATTATCTGGCGATTGAAAAATCATCAATAAATCTATAAAATTATAAAAGTTATTAACCCTTTCCGTTTTATATACGCATATCTGTATATATACCCTTTCCGACGAGCCGTGTATGAACCTAAAAATCTTTAAGATTATTAATAATGCGGTGGGAAACCTACTGAAAGCGGTTTCAGTTAGAGATTGAGAATGAAGGTTCCTTGTTTTGATACGGAACCCTAAATACTTTTTCAGATTTATCGTTTTCCGTTAGACTCGTCACGAAACCGTTATTCTCAATAATCTTAGATGAAGATTGATTATAGAAAACACTCTATTGATAGATCTTTTTATGTATTTAGTGTTGAATGAATAATACATTATAGAGAGCCGCTTTCTGAATATGTTCACCGCTATTAGTTACGCTGTGGTGTCCATTATGTATATTAAGGATTTATGTTTGCAATTATCACATTGAAATACTGGATTTTAACATGGCTTCTTATACAAGGTGACTGATTGAACACATATTGAAGGAGAGTAATAATTGTACTTATTATGAACAACTTCTAATATGGGAGTTGGGACCAAACATGTAATCGCGAAAAATAAATCTGCTGTTTCATGCAAATAGTTCAAATATTACTCGACATGTATGGATCAGCAGATTTTTCGAGAATCGTGGGTTGCAGCTGAAAACCAGCGGCGGCCAGTATCACTGCCTCCTGACATTATGCTGAGCTGCGGCCTTTTGGCACAATAACTCATTTTATTTTATATGTTTTCTTTGTTATTGGTTTTATTTATTTTATTTCTTTCTTTCTTAAATATGTCCAGCATTCAACCAGTCAACCTTTATAGAAGATACATTTAAAAAAACGTGCATAGTAGCAATGTCTTGACAGGCCTAAGAGTCGCTAGGTTGGCGCGCAAAGCACGTGCTCGGTCTGAACGTGCCTCACGAGGCGACGACGAGCACGTTCATACTGCTCGTGCGTGCCTTGCACGGCATTCTCGTGAGTCTGTTAGGCCTGTCTGGACGCGGCGATTGACTTGGGAACACAGTAATGATTCTTAATTGCAAGTAATAATGTGTCTCTAACACATGAACGATTGGAGACTTACAATCAATTTGTTATGATGACTGTTAAGTGATACGCGTTCTTATACCATACAGGACATTTTTTATGTAGTGCGCATAATTTGTATTGATTCAGTGTCTGTTCCTAAATGCAACTGCAGTATTGGGATATTATGGAATGGAAAATTCGACTTAGTATGGGGGACACGCATAATTTACTAGCGCAAGCCATACAAAATCCAATTTTTGTTCTGTTTTGGAGTGAATTTTAGTACTGCGGTTGCATTTGGGATCGTACACTAAATCACTCTGCAAAATTTGCGCACTACATAAAAAAATATCCTATATATATCAAGTTCCAATGGCAATTTAATGCAAATTATGCATAAATAGTGAGATTTGCTAGATCAAAGCTTACAACAAGTGTTATAGCCAAATCCACATAAATTTGCACTATTTGATAAAAATCAGTATATAGACACTGAGACAATATTTCAGCAGTTACTTACCAATATCATTTTAACTAAATAAATAAAATTACTAATTGCTCATTAACACTAAAGTTTATGTATGAAACACTACAAATTATTGCGTAATAATAAACAAGTTATGCGATCTACAATTGGATCAGTCCAAATACAAAATTACTTTGAACTTATTAGGCCATATCTCGACCCAACGATGTGCCTCAAGTTAGTGCTTGATTTAAACTGAAAAGCATTTTATACCCAGCCACCGAAGCCCGGAAAGCGGGCTAAAGACACTATTGTTCAACGTTGCAACTTTTGCAGGCTTGTTGCTCGCCCCTCATATTTGCGTATGTCGCTAAACGTTTTTAAATAAAACTAGCTGTGCCCGCGACTTCCTCCGCGTGGAATTTAACTAATTTTTTTTTTTTTGCGCGGAATCCTATTTCTTTGTTTTGTTTATAACTTCAGCTATCTGCCAGTGAAAGTCCTGTCAAAATCGGTCCAGCCGTTTCGGAGATTAGCCGGAACAAACGGAGTATTTTTTTTTTAAATTGTTTTTTTATATTATTTGTTCCATATATACTTTCATATGCATTGAGTTCAAAGCTGTTATTTTGACATTACAGACACTTCAATTGTATTTATTTGTATATATGGACAGTGTTATTTGTACGAAATCTGGACCAAGACTATTATTACTTGAAATGGGGAGTCATAGAACAATGTTCCTAAATCTACGGTTTACGGTACTGCTAATAAGCGGCCGAGAAAATTAAGTGATGATGCTGGCGTAATAGACAGACTTCTAAACAGCACCCAGAGGTGTCAAATATGAACCGTATTGGCCGTTGACTCTGGTCATCTCATCATTCAAAGGGCTACATTTCTTTTTAACTTTAAATCAGCACTGGGCTTTCCTATGCCCAGCAAATGCTGAGTTGGCAACCCATTCCGAACTGGCACGACGACAGCACATTATTTTTTGTTCATTGTTAATTTTTGTTTTTTTTTTACTTTTTTATGCTTGTGCATTGTGTTGTCTGATGTCTATTTCGAATGTTTCTTTCTTTTCTTTCTATTTTACACTAGCAACATTTTAAAATGACAGCCGCTTGATAGCGGAACCGCTCTCTTACCAAACCCGAGCTTTAGGATTTATTGAAGCTACACAGTATAGTGTGGTGTTAACGTTAGGGTTAATTTGCAAACCAATAAACAATAGTTCCTTTATGCCTTATTTTTCCCTCAATTTGTAACTCATGTTAACATCGTACGTCGTTTGGTGACCTGATAAATGTCGCAGCCATCAATATTTATATTGTGCAATGAAATATTCATACCGTTACAAAACTATGGAATGGAAAATGGAATCGAAAATTGATATTGATCATTCAAAATGGCGGACGTTGACGTTATTTTACAGGAGTTATATTTTATACTTTATACTTTTCAGGCTGTGTATATTACCCAAAGTCTTTCCGGTTCCGGTTCTGGCTCATCATCGTCGTCATCATCCTGAAATGCGCATTTTTTGTATACATTAGAAAACGTAAAATTTTGAATACATAATTCTGTATGAAGTGAATATTTGCGCATACTAACAGATAGCACTAGTTGCTGACGTCATGAGACGACACAAGTTGAACGTACTGTATTGAAGGACATGAAATAACGGTATAAATGTTACTGAAAAAGTCAGCACAACGGGTATATACTAACTTTTATGGGTCAATATGAAAATTATTGATAGAATTCTAACCGATTTTTTATTTATTTATATTAAGTTGGAGCGGTTGACCCGTAAAACTGCCCAACTTTGCCTATACTCCTAACTTTGCCTGGGAAGAAAACCCTTCAATTACTTAGGTACTTGTCATAGTAATGACAACCCTTAGACCAGAAATGTTGTAGGTAAGTACAAGGCAAAGTGACTCCTAACTCGGGCGCGCAGATTTACCGATGTTGTACTAGGCAAAATTAGGAGACTAGGCAAAGTCAGGAAGTTTTACCGGCAGGTGAGCAGAATGAAGGTTTAACTCGATGCTGTTTAGCATAGCTATTCTGTAAAA
Organism: Allophyes oxyacanthae; assembly: GCA_932294325.1. Lineage (NCBI taxonomy): Eukaryota > Metazoa > Arthropoda > Insecta > Lepidoptera > Noctuidae > Allophyes > Allophyes oxyacanthae. The sequence goes on from OW028609.1 coordinate 2,604,463, forward strand.
ACATCTCGTATCTCTGATATTTGGCGAATTAACATACGACAACTTAATAATTCACAGCTCCTGTTTTTAATTTACACGTTTAATATGATATGTCGTAATCGTATAAAAACATGTTGATATTATTTTAATGTTTTCTTTTTATGCTAAAAAGATTTTTTGTAATCTGCAAAGATATTTTGCATTATTCAAATAAGACCTTATATATCCCAGTAAAAGTTCCACTAAAATCCGTCAGGGGAAGCCCTTCCCTGTAAGCAGAACACAAACAGATTCACAGACTGACCCCACTCATCATTGACCATTGTATTTCGATTCTCAACAACATTTATAACGTCGTTCATATTCAGATTAACAAATATTCACTTCAGTCCCGTTAGAAATAGAGATGAGGGAAATGTAAGAAATTATAGAGTAGAAACATTATCATGGTTCAAGTACAATATTCACCTCATGGGACGAAAGACACGTACACCACGAGTCTTCAGGTACTTCTTCCTCGGAATCATAGTCTCCATCACCGTAGTTATACTTGAAACAAAAGATATTGTAATGTAATATATTCTAGATCAGAAGCCCAATTCTCAGAATTAATTTACACTGAAAGTTGACCGAACTGAGATTATATTATGAATTGATAAAATATACTATTATTATATTATTACTACTATTGTATTTTACTCCTAATAAAGTTCAGTTCGATATCAGTATGATTTGAATTAAATCTTCTTACAGACTCATTTCAATCTCATTTTAGACATTTATGTATGGACTAAAATAACCGGTCTAACCTTAGGGTATCAGTATCTCCCAGTAATTGGGTGGCGGAGGTCAGATGGCAGTCGCTCTGTATAAAATACTGTTACTCAGCCGCAACTGGTTAGACTGGGAGCCGACCCCAACTTAGTTGGGATACAGGCCAGGCAGATGATGATGTATGGACTAAAATACCTATTTTATTATATTGTGTCTGTTCAAAATGATAACAGAATACCGATAATATAATTTCACGTGTGACGTTGTTTGTTAGTAGGAGAATACCATTTGTGACATTTATGATATTGATACTAGATCCAAACGAGATCGGAACTATATTTTGACTATTTTTTAATACGAGAATTGGGCTTCAGACGTTTCGAAACTAAAACTGAACTGAACTTTTTCGACCAATCTGGCCCTCGGTCAAGTCAAGTCAATTATTCGGAATAAGTTTTTTTTTAAACTTAGTCCGAATAATTGACTTCGAGTTGGCAACACCGCTTTTTGGGCGCCTAATTCATCAATAACTTGGGTAATTAAGCAGGAAAGTGTGAAAGTTCTATTTTCAAAAACAATGTTTATATTTACCGAAGACTTTGAACTTCCCGGCTCATTCTTCCTGCTGTCGTCAAGACCAAGCAGTTTCTCTGCATTCGAGGTGGACGGTACACTAAATTCTTTAGTACTGTCGGAACTAGAGCTCCCTATGCTCGACGCGTTAGAACTCGTCCTCCCTGACGGTCCACTCACACCAATCAAGTCACATCCCTCATCATTCTCGCAGTCCAACTTATCCCCTTTATACAACTTCCCCTTAGGGAAATCTTTCTTTTCCTGAGTATTGCTACTCAACAGCTTCTGCATAAAATCCTCCTTTTGTTCATGGACAGCATATTTTCTTGAATGTATCATATTCTTTATAGTTGTGTTGGAGTCGTCTCCATCTTTACTGCAACCAGGGAGACTATAATCATGCGTTATTAGATTGGATATATTAGATATAGTCTCTGAGCTGGACGCCAGGCTAGAATTGGCACTGGACAGATTTCCTGAGTAGTGGGCGGCTGCAGCAATTTTTCCATCGACGATCATTCCGGAGCAGTTCAGAATCCTGTTTTCTTCATCAAAATCTTCACGCTCGATATCGTCGATTTGCTGCCCAACATTGTTCGGTGAGGTCACTGGTTTCTCAATTGCAGGGTCATTTTCAGTCTTAATCTCTGCGTTTATGTCGTAGGGGGCTCGGTTTGCCCCCTCATAAATGTCACACGCGCTGTGCGAGCATGATGGATCCATTCTAATGGATGGTGGTATCTGGAAAATTGTTAATGTTGCAGGATGACAGGAAAAGGCTTATTAATGCGAAAATCCTGGGACCTTAATGAAAATGGATGGAAGTTTCTACCACTTAAACCCTGTTTGGATAAGATCCCAGCGCAAAGGATCAGATGATTGGAAACCTCATAAAATGATCTCACTTCTAATGATTGTTAGAGACTGTCATAAACTTTTCCAAATGTATAAACAATCAGAGGGCTAATTCACGTAATTTATGACGCGCCGATCATATTGCAGTAACGCTCGAACTTGATGCGAGCATATCTCACTGAAGCTAAGAGACTACCAAATGTGTAAAAAAAATAAAATGTTTATTGCAGAAACTTGTACAACTTTTACAGTAAATCTTACATAGGGACCTCCTTTTAAGTAAAAGATATACCTGTGCTAGGAGATCCCGCTCTTCAATGACAAATTATGAATTGGTAAAAGTGGTGTACAATAAGAAAATATAATAGTAAACAAAAACAAATTACAAGTGTGTTTGTTTTGATCAAAATTTTACTACATGTGTTGTTTTGATCAAAATTATACTACAACTGCGCGGCAGCTGCACTTCTTTAGTTACGTGAATTAGCCTACAGGAACAAAAACACAATACAAAGCTAAATCAACACTGAAGATATATCCGTCCTAAAAAAATGACTATCAATTTTTGTTGAGAAATAATTTCCTCGTTTCCAATCATCCAATCTTTTGAAATCGTCGTAGAATAATCCGTTTTTTACTAGAACCCTGTAATGCAATACATTAATATGACAGAGTTAGACAGTAATTATTAAATTCTTGAAATAAAAACGAATAGAAAGATAATCTCATACATGCTCTCCACTAAAAACTGAGACAGCAAACGTAAATACCTATGTGTGCGTAAGTGACACGCGATCAATGGCTGGCGACACGCACACATTACGTTTTTACAACCAACTTAGCCATTTATGCTATGTTTGATTTGCTTCACTTTACATCCATGTCCTAGTCGTTATTATTCTAAGATTAAACTGTTGTAACTATTATAACTAAATATTTTATATGTAAGTTTACAAAACCCTAAATTTGAATCATTACACTAATACACTTTAATATTTAGGTTATCATTTGGATTTTTTTGTATCTAAGTATAAGTAAATGATACATCATTATTACTGTTAGCGTATGTATTATTTACTTGATATGGATGTAAACAATTGTTGGTAAACCTAATAAAATTTTGTTTTTTGTTAAGAATTACAGGACTTAACACTATGAATCATGTAAACTAGGTACTCTCTGTTTTGGTACCCTAACAAAGATAGTTTGCCTCTCCCATTTTTTTGTTGCTGGCATGGTCTAGCGATAATTGTAACAGATTTTGCAGACTGTAAATATATTTAAAAAATAATAATTAAGCTTTTAATACTCACAACCCAGCTATAAGTCCTATTTATTTGATGTGCATGAGCAGGATTCCTGTGAACAAGTAAGCAAGTATTATTGTTGGCACTAACGCAAATAGCGATATTTTTAACCCCCGACAGTGTTATAAGTTTGTAGTGTGTATCTAGTGTGCATCGTAGCTCCAAAACGGTTGAACCGATATCAATGCAGTTTTTTTTTTCATCTTAGCCATGTTTCATGACACGAACAACCCTTCAAAAATTACACCTCTTTTTCTAGTTGGAGTCGGGGGTTTTTGACGGTTATGTTATTATTCTACAGTGCTATAAGTCTAATGTTTACCTAGCATTCATGCTAAGATCAAAATGCACCCATTTCGTCGAAACTAATTTTCGACTGTATCGCATCTTACAATTTTTCATTACTAATCAAACTAAAACTGCACCATCAAGTAATCTAATTCAACTAAAATTATCATCGGTTAATTTTTTAAATTATTGTCTCTGTAAAAGTCAGGTTATTCACAACACAATTGCTATGTGACCACTATGTAAGCTTTATTAGAAATAAGATTATTAATTATTGCAATTGCCACTCAACAAACTCCAAAAATTGTGAGAAAGTATGTGATGTAAAATTACAGCAGACAAAGTATGGTTATGGATTAAAGTTAGCCAACCTCGTCTCCTCCGGTCATCGTAAGAGGCGTCTAATAAGGGCCATGTTCACCAACAATATAACAGATGTTTAAAATGAAAACGACCCATATAAAAGTTCCTGTGAAACAACTGATTTGTGTCCTAACCGTCTGTTATATTGTCGGTGAATTTAGGCCTAAATATTTAAATGTCAGTAAGTTACCAGTAGAAATAGCAGAAATGGTTGAATATTTAGTCGCCTCCACTTTTATTACGAAAACCAGGAACCGAATGAAAAAGCGGAATATATAAATAAGCTATTCCATGCGAATGAAGTTGAGGAAGATGAATGAATTGATGAATTATGACCGGAAAGCCTCACTGGCTATGACTTGTATTACACTAAGCTTTGCAACCAACCCCTGCCAGTTCCAGTTACCAGGTTAAATCCAAGTTTAAAGCAATATAAGGTCCCTTTAAAAGGTAATTGTCATCATTATGAATAACTTCTATAATAGGACCAACAATAAAATCTGTTGTTTCATACGAATAATTCAATATTACTCAATTAAATGTATGGGACAGTTGATTTTTATTTCTAGATTCCAGAGTTGCTCATCATGATGAGTACAATAACAGGATCAGCAAGGTAGTACCTTATATTGTAATATTTTTAAAATAAAAACAGTTTACACTAGTTTGTGGGTGTATTCTGAAAATCTTAAAATCCTGAACATATTATGTATCTTGATTCTACATTGGTCATTCATAAAGAAAAAGAGAGAAAAAAACACTAATATTACAGCAGAAAATAGTGTTATCATAGTAACAATGAGTGAAGTTGGCAATTTGCCATGAAGAATGTCCTTAAAAACAATGACTGTTGCAAAAGTACATTACGATGAGAATAAAAAACTAACAGCCTTTAGGAAGATTAACAAGACAATTTAATTCTTATGGTTATCCTTATGTTTTAAGTGGAACTAAATGAAGCAGATAAATGAACAATAAAAGGTGATTCAAATGTTTTATTATCAATGCGTACCAATTAAAGCAAGACTCATATTATACAGAATGATCCATCAAGAAATAAGATAAACTGCATTTAATTTATTTTTTAGTCATCTGTTTTTTATTATGAACTGATAACAAATGTTCGGTACTAAATTGTTTATAATAATTAAATCTAGCATTATTTTTAATTGTAGACACTTGTACAACCTACATAATAAATTTTTATAATAAAATAACTTGATTTTTTTAAAAATGACCTTTTTCAGTTGCTGATAAGCATAGTTCTAAAATCAATTACTTCATATCTCTTATCTCACATCTCTCATAGTTTCAGACTTCCCCATACCGACCCATCTTGATAGAGCACCTGGTATATGAAACCTATTCCTTACTCCTACTCTGCTGTCTAAAGTCCACTAATGGGCATTCCTATATTCCTATAGTAGCTAAGTACTAAGGTATAATGAACACAAACTAAACAAGAAAATTGGGGACCGCACAGCCAGATGTCTCGCATCAGCAGAACTTTACATTTTGGATATTTAAATCAATAACAAAATTCCCATAAAAATACAAGAAAAAAAGAATCTACAACAAAAATTATAATTATGTGGATAACACAGATAAAACAATAAATAAACTACACAACATTAATTCATGAAGTGATGAAATCCAGACGGTATTGTACTCGGCTGCAGACGTTTGGTTATGATTAAAATGGTAAAACGGAAAAGTATAACCTCAAACCTTTCAAAACTTGTAACAACGTTTGTTTCAATATTATTTCGCTGAAGCAAAAATTTATATAAAATATCCTGTATTCGGATTTACACTAACTGAAAAAGAAATTATTTGATAGAATAACAATAGAAATCATAAGAAAAAATCAACAAATTAAATTCTTTTGTCTATCTGAGTATAGTTAGTTCACATGAAGTTTTTAATAACATAAAAAGTTTAAATGCATACTGACACTGGCTGATTACATATATTCATATAAAAAGGAATACTATGTAGAAATATTCCAAATTACATACATTATTTTGCGTTAGTACATGAGGATGTACATCTGAAATAAATCAATCAAACCCAGTTAAAAAGTCAGATGACCACAAGAAAGAACTGTCATGAGATGCATGGAATAATTAACTGAAATTCTATCAATGTTCACAGGGTAGGTCTCCTAGAGAGACATGTTGACTAACACAAGTGCACTCTCTATTGATTGACAGCAAATGACAATTTGAAGGAGCAACAAGGAACAACAAATTCACAAGGCCATTGTGTTGGATTGTTTCTTTGGCTAAACAACTGTAGGCAATGACATATTCAAGGCCAGCACAAGCATATGTTCAAGAATAATGTTAGTAATCAGTCACACAATAAAATTATAGATCACACCACCTTACTTGCAATACAAAGGAAAGACTTATTGCACTGACGCGAAATTCGATCGAAACAGGAACGCGCGGGCCCTGGGCATAGCTAATACGTGCATCTGAACAAGGTGTATATCACATGGACTTAATTTCCTATAAAAAACCGACACAACCAAGACTACAACCGTGAGAACCTTTTTTTTTTCACACGAAACGCAGGAATCACATGGATCCGTCCTTAAAAAAAAATATGGTCAACATTTCTCACAATTTATGGCGAAATCGTCTGACCTTTGCATAATTACAACTCAGACTGATGCGATCGGTACAATATTGACCTATATGTGCAACAAGGACTAGCGGGATGCGCAGAAACGCATCGCGGGTTGGATAGCTCTGCCTGGGAATTTTGAAAGGCGTGAAAACTTTATAAAGTGGGATGGGAGCACTTCTTACGTGCCCCACGTCCGCTGCAACTTAATTTTAAATTGTAAACTTACCTGTTTTGTAACTATAGCGTTATTAATAACATTGGTTTTGCATTATGTTTATAATAGAAACATATGATAATGTGACCGAAATAAAAAAAATAATGCAATGTGCATCAATCTATAGATAACATCGACTTCAAACACCGTGGTCGGTCGGCCATCGACCATAGTGAAGATAGATGAGAGCTGCCATATTAGAAAATAAAAAGAAAAATAACCAGATTCTCTATGATTTCCCAAACTAAAGCAAGCCATTCACGGTAGGCGTGGGCAAAGTGTATCATTTTTGAGATAGATAGGAACATTTGCATCTGGCTCACTAAGGCTGACATTCAGAGACGACAGAAACGAGTCTAAGCGTGAATTTACGCTTCCATCTGTCAAAATTTGTTCGTAACTTTGACAGATGGAAGCGTAAGTTCACGCTTAGACTCGTTTCTGTCGTCTCTGAATGTCAGCCTAAAGGGCTCACTGAAATGATCCGAAACCTTATCCGAAACACTGTGTTTCAGAGGCTTCTTTGGTCATTATGCGCCTAGAATCACGACGTTTTGAAAGTGCCTGCAAAGGCCCAGTTCAGTTGAAATAAAAATCTTTGACTTTGACTTTGACTTTATTGATTTGTATCTTGTATACAAATCAATGACCAAAGAAGCCTCTTTTAGAATACAAATGAAACGTGGACTCCACGTCCCACATAACGACAACCTCGCGAGCCAAGTCCCCAATGACCAAAGAAGCCTCTCTTAGACAAGTCCCAGATATTTGATTTGTTTATCTTTTTCGGCTTTTACGAGGTTCTCATCATGTGGGACGGTAATGTCCACTGCAGATCACCGTACCCCTGGCCGTACCCCTTCAACAATCATTGTACGGCGTGCATAGAGATAATACATAGTTGTACTATTTCTATGACGGCGTGCCAGCGGCGTGCTAATCAATCTATCACCTTATTTATTATTACTACGTATACTATACATAAGCTATAGACGTGTTATTATTTTATTGCATACATTATTTTACTAATTTATATGATGGTACAAAATTATTAAACACAACATAATTAAGTATAATTTAATCATTAAAAATTTTAACATTCAGAATACACATCACAATACTTTACTATTTTTTTGTAAACCAATAATAGTTTCGATTTCACCATTGCGATAGTAAATCAAAGTCTGTGAGGCGTTGCATTTGAAAACCACGTTTTTTGGTTTTCTTTATCTTATCCTTGTCTTTGTCTTCTTCTTTTGCTTCCGCAGTCATTTTAGTTGTTTTTCTTGGCTTGGTTTTATCTAATCTCTCTGCATCTTTCATCTTCTGAACCTCGCATTCCATGTCAAAAGGACAATCATTTGCAGGGAATATTGGCATCATAACGACAGGCACATATTGCGGCTGCGTTTGCAATCCTGGAGTCTGAAATGAGAGATATAAAACGATTCAATATGAAATTTATTTTAATTTTATGTTTTAGGTATTTATTTAATAATAATTTGGCTGTGTACCTACATATTTAAATTAAGTTGTAATTCACGAATAAAAGAGTACCTACGGACATTTAAATGTCCCAATGTGGAGTGTATAAAGTGGAACCCTACTGAACACTGGTCGTTGTTGCTTTACGACTATGCACTCAGATTATACTTACAACAAAACAATCGTATCGCAAAATCATAAAATATGGATACGAACAGCACAATTTGGCTCACGATTGGTAGGGCCGATAGGTATCTAGGGTTACCGAACGTGAGAAAAATTGTGCCGTTCATAAAAGCCTATAATGTTACTCAAAATCAAATTTATTTAGAGATGAAATTACAAATGATATCATAATAAACAATCCTGACATTTCTAAAAATACTGCTACCCTTTTACGTCGTTATCTTACTGCAATAAAAGATCTAACTTTTTCAGTGTGTTTGTAATAGAATTAGTAGAAATACCTTATTCTCCGCAGCACATTGGCAGCAATAGCTTTGTGCTGCAGATATCGCCTTAGACTTAACCAAATGCTGAATAACGCCTCGCATTCGTTCCTCGTCCAGACATTCAGGCTTTGAATTCTCCCATTTTCCTTGTGGATTCATTTGAACTATTATAGGAGCCGACATGCCTAAGGCATCGAATCCGGGTTTAGCTAAAGGACTATCAAATTAAAACGCAATTAATTGGTAAGTCAAATAAAGGTATAAAGAAAAACACGAATCCAATCATATGAAAAGGGGACTGGGCGAATTTGTACCTATAGACATAAGATGTTGGTTTCACAGACCAACCAACCAACCAAACTTAACAACATTTTAGCAATAACTGATTGGTTTCCTTTTACTCTGCCGAGCGGCAGCGGAAACCAATCGATAAACTAAGGTGAAAAAATGAGAAAAGAACGAAAACAAATTATGCTACAATGACTTACATATTCGCTAGTTTACTAATTAATTTCTGGTCTGCCATCGCGGTAAATATTGCAATTAAATAAATATACGCTTAATTTAAATTTTGGATAAAAGGTTGTGAATTGATATTTTAATTTTATTGAAATATTTCAATTTTGTATAGTCGACTCCAGTCGACTTCAGTTTTAGTTTTATGAAATGAATCACAGATTAATATATTTGATGAATGTAATTTTTTTATTTCGTTCTGTAATGGTGACAGTTTTCTAATGGACAGTACTTTATCTATACTTATTTTGAAGCCTAAAACCTAAAACTTTAACCTTGTCAATATTCTAAGTTAAAACCTCTTTTGACGTGTATTCGATAAACACACGATGAACGTCTTACGACCGAGGATTCTTTAGTCATTGTTACGACCACAGTAATGACCAAAGAACGTCACTGGACCACAGTCACCAAGTCACATAAAAAGTAACATAAGGCGCCCACACAAAACCGTGATGCGATGCGATACGAATTCGCAACACGGTTAAACCATGTTAAACCGATAGGAATACGTCGAGTGAGCTCGCAGATATTTGCGATGCGGTGCGAATTCGCAGTTATGTGTGGGAGCCCTTACGACGACCACTAGTATGACGTGCTAGAATTCTACATCCTATTCGCCCCGATTTTTAGTTAAAATAATAAGTACTTCGTTGTGCGAAGTAGGTACTTATATACTAGATAGGTCCCCTATATTATTTCCTTATTTCCATGATTGTGACCACAGACTTAAAATCCTGACTGAGATCGCATGCTTGGGAGTTGGGACTCAATCATAAAGTAATAATAACTTTATGGACTCAATAGAACCTACCTAGTTAGTCTAACGAAAGCTAAGAGTGAACTTGGCCCATAAACTTATTATACCAGTGGTAAAGTATAATAACTTAATGAATTACCGGAATTACCGTAAGTAGCCTATTACTCTTTTATATTTTTTAATGTTTTCATAATTACTTTTTTATTTAATTGTAAAACTATTTAAAAATGTCAAAAAGTGTGTAAAACATGTATTATATGGAATAATACTATACTTATGTCACTGAGATATTGAAAACCAAGGAATATAATACTCAGGGGAGATGATGAAAACTAAATTATACTGTCATACTATTTTGTATTCGGATTTTACAATATTCAAAGTGTTGGCCCAAAATGTTTTCATAGTAAATGCTACCACTGAGACATTAAATCAAAATCTGTGTGTCTACTTAGCAGCCAAGGTTTTGGCTTGTTCATAGGTCCTCCTCCTCTTCTCGGTTCGTTGGACTTTTCTTGCTTTGGTTTCTTGCAGGAGTGCCATATAAACCTTTAATAGAAATACATTTTCATAAAGTGAATCTCTTTTTTTAACATACAAATTGTTTACAGATTACTCGCAGTCTCTAGTCTGTCAAGAAATAATTGAAAATCGTCTTATAGTTCGGTGAATACAAGTACAAAAGCACAGTGAACAGGGTTTCTTTTACGGTGCGTCTTGTAGTGCGCTGCGCGACAAGCACGAGCGCTTGGCCCTTAATTTTATCAGTTTTTATTTTATAGAAAAAATCTATTGAATATAATGTAAAAATCTGTTCTCTTTTTAGGTAATAAAAAATAATACGCTTAACTTTTGATATGACTTCTACATGGTTTCACGACGGAATTTACGCAAGGTACTCGTTTTAGACGGCGATTTAGAGTCATCTTTATGATTTTTTTTATTGAGCCAATTATTATGACTCACGTGTTCACACTGCACTTGACTATGTTCAATTTTAGTCAGACTAAATCCCTCAACACTCTACAATGAACATTATAATATATTTTATACATTAACTTGTAATAATGTATATAAATATTTAGTATTGAGTATTACTGATTGTTTCCTGGGTGAGCTTTTTGAATATCGAGCGCTAAATTCATTCTGTGTGCACCCTATATTCGCGTTATGGTGTGTTTGTATGTTTCCGTTCCATCACGAAGTTAAATATAAAATAGAGCTATCACTCTTCAATATTTAACTCAAAGCTAAAGGTCGGTTTCAAACTCGTTTCAAACTAAGAGCAACTATTTATGGTTTCATAGGTGTATCTGTCTCTTTTTAAGCGTACCTACGAAACTACTTACACCGTTGAATGGTCAAGGTCGGTTTTAGTTAGGTATTGAGATAGAGAGTAATCGCTCCACTTTTAAATTCAACTTCATGTTAAACACGAGTCACTTTATTATTTCCACTGAATAGTTGCGTATAGGTGGATCTGTTTTAGACTTTACTTTCACCAAATCATTCGGTGGTAAAAAGACTCGGTTTCCAACATAAAAACGTCTATATCAGACTTGTGCCGCCATCTAGAAATATTAATGGTAGGTACTTATTAAATTAGTACTAGATTTTTATAATAGGTGGCGGTATTTATATCAAATCAAATGACACAATCTAAAATTATCAAACCTTGGTGTCCTGACTGTTTCGTGGTGGACTGGACATCTGAATTCCCAATCAGGTAGTTGTAAAACGTAAATAATTTCTTCATCTTCATCGGTGGTTTTACCTTTTTCAGTTTCAGATTTTGCGTATGGCTGTTAACAAGAAATGAAAATAATTTGGGTGATTTTAATCGGAATAATATCAAACGTGAACAGCTGATGAATTTGTTTACAACGCTTAAAAATTTTCATTATATTTTAGTACAGCGTCATCGTCTTATAAGTTTTAATACATACATTAACTAACAATAGCCTTGTACTACTTTAATTTCTGTATTTATCACAACATGGCGCTCGTCTTCTGTTTCAACCGGTTTCAACTTTCAAGTCTTGTAGCACTTCTAAGCTAAGTGTAGACTTTTTTCCGCTCCGCGTTTTGTTTCTACATTCCATCAATATACACATTGGGCGGTCTTTGATATTTTAGAAATAGCTTGTATTGAAATGAAAACCCGAGCGTGAAATTATCAAGTTAATTCCATATTTCTCCTAGCCTAGCATTTTCCTTCATACTAAATACCAACACTGGGATCAGTGACAATAGCGTCACCGATAATGAAGTTGGGACTGGAATCTTCATGACCGGTAATTTTATTTTTTAAGATAGCACGATGTTTTTTCTTTCACGGTCCGTATTGAAGTTTATTATCAGAGTCGATGTCCATTACCATTTCAGTTACGCGGTAGACCCCAGCTCACTTACCTTCTTAGACTTAACTCTCGCAAATAAAATAAGTACCTATCAAAAATCCAAATATCCATCATCCAGTTTTTTAATTCAGTAAATATATTCGGGGTGAACTATACCCTTAGAGCATTCAAAGGCTCTAAGACTATACCTAAACAAATGGCGCCCTAATGCAGGCGCATACTGACATTAATCATAAACCGATCGATCGGATACTTACGAAGACACTTGGTGCAGTCATGGCTTCGCCGGGGTCTAAAAATCCGTCGAGAATCTGTTGGTTAACCTTATACTTGCGAGCCAAATTGAAGTTCTTGGAACCTTCTTGAGCCAACGGGAACGTGATCAAAGGGCGTCTGGGATAGAAATAGAATTTCAAATCTTAGATAATATATTGGAAAATGAGTGTCAGGGAGCTTACTACGAACTCTTATAGCAGTGCAGAAATTGAACTGCCCAAATATACATTTCCAGTATGAGCTGCCCGCGCACTGTATAGGCTTTTTGTATAATGAAAGGTCAGCTTATACTGGGAATGTCTGGGAAATTCAATTTCTGCCCTGGTATAATTTGACGACACGGTTGGCGCAGTGGCTAAGCGATTAGCCTTCTGCGCTACGTGCCGCGGGTTCGATCCCCGCACGGAACAAATATTTGTATGATCTACAGATAGTTGTTTCGGGTCTGGTTGTGTGTGCATGTGACATGTATGTTTGTAAACTGTACCCTCGATACAGGAGAAATCCTAGTGAGGGGCAATGTTTTTGTAAAAAGAAAAAAAACAAAAAAAAAATGCTCGTAGTAAGCCCCGCGGTAAGTAAATCTAAATATTAAGTCCTTAGATGAGCCGTTTCTCTATTAAGAGCGCGGTAAATCAGCGTCAGAGATTCAGGGAACACGAATATGTTGCCTAGTCTGTGCTACGGCCAATAGCTTATTTTTTGGTAACATGACACGCAGTCAAAACTGAGGGTAAATTGTGATAAGCTGAGGTGCAGATTATCACAGCGTTTACCATTGAAATAGAAAAAAAATACTACTCAAACCAAATGCGCATTTTTCGATGTGCCAATAAGTCGACCACAATCTATATACTTACCACCAATTCGATTGCCAGAGCTGGGCGACCGTCAGTCAGACAGTTCTTATAGGGAAGGCAAAAACAACTTGGTGTTGTATTGTCAAGTTATATGATGTTTGTGATTGGCCACCTCACCCTAAGACTTAAATTAACTGATATTCCAGATATATTAACGTTTGTATTACTTTATACTTAATTTATTAGGCTAGGCAGTGTATTTTTGTCTATAAGGAATGCACGCCATTGGCAACCGTTCACCGTAGTCGTGTATGAATACTTCGATTCGTTTCTTCTTTCTCTATTGTGTCAATGGTTCAACAATGTGAGGCTACGGGAAAGGTCCAGCTTTTCTACAACGAGTTGGTATATAGATACTTTTATACTCGGCTAGATTGCGTTAGGTGTCCACTTTAGGGTCGGTACATATCTAACAGAAAAGTCGTTGCGTAATATCTGTCGCGTAACTCCAGAAATAAAACATTCAACCTTTCACACTCAACCGATGATGCGTTAGTGCGTCTCTTAACCAATGATGATACGCTCGACGCATTTTCCGTCAGATATATACCGACCCAAGGTCGTCCTGTAATTTCATACCTAAAAGGATCGAGATAAAGTGCTCTCTTTGGTAGCTTGAAATGTTTCTTTATGTAGTTTTCATCTAGCAGTTGAAAGTCACTGTGCGGGGAGACGCCAGCTGAGGCCGGGCGCGGTTTGCTGCGGCCACCGGCCTTGTCTGGCAAGCGCGCATCGTCGCGGGGCACCAGGCAGATCAGCGGAAGACTTGATTTGCCACCACCGGCACCGCCTGCACCGGCGCCGCTGTTACTGGGGCCCCGACATGCGCAACACCTGCATGAGACAAAAATGATATTACCTACTGGTACTTAAAAACAAGATCTCATTTATAAAGAATAAGCATAGTTTAAATTCCTTACATTAATTTTCATACGTACATACCGGTCAAACATATAACCCTCTCCGTAGTCGGGTAAAAATATTATATACTATGTAATAATGAAAAAAGTGAGGCTTCAGCCGATTGCGTACCGTAAAGCCTTTAATAGTAAATGGGTCAAATGAAAACTCCTTACATAATTTATTAAGTCCTTGCTCGCTCGCACAATGTATGAATTTTGCTTGTAGTTAGAGGAAGAAGAGGGAATCGAGATAGGCGGATTGAACCTAATTGATCTCTGAGGGACACTAAAATATAGTTTATGCAGAAGAACCGGGCTATCAATCTCGTTGGTTAATATTTTTAGATTTCCCGAATTTTTCAATTCCTCTTTTTTTCCGTTCTAACCCCTTCTGTATGTTATATTTAAGTACCTAGTAGGTATTTCGCTTGCCAAATGCGTTCTAATAAAATCTGATTTTGTTTTCACTGGACAACGAACATCAACAGTTTGAAACTAAATTAGTAGGCACAATGGGCAATGTGGTCCTTTTGGGCATCTGATTAAAGTTAATTGGATCATATCGCTAGATATACGGTAGCGTTTTATTTTCGCTTTGGTCCAGTAATAAAATGGAAATTTTAACCCATTTGCTCTGATGTTTGCAGTGCAGTACATCAACATGTTGCTATTTTATTGAAACATTTTAATTATTTATTTATTTAACAGTTTATGTATATATCGCAGGGATATGTATATTATATTGTCAAACCAGTGTTAACACAACTTAGTCAACCGTCGCCATTTTTCACAATTTCACGGGCTCATTTCAGTGACATTGTAATTCAACTGGACTCACGCAGTGATATTGCAACTTGCAAGGCAATATTTTGACAATTTCACTGTATGTGCAAGGCCGTTAAATTGTGAGACGGTCACTTATTGGTCATATATAACCTAACCTAACTCATTGTCAGTTAACATTGAAAACGGATACACGGTAAGAATAATAAATCTATATATTAATACGGGAAGAGAAAACTTTGTACTCCCTTTTTAAGCATATTGCGTGCACGAAGTGACGTGTTATTTGGCATAGTTAAAGTTTATATGGAGAAGGAGTGCAGAAAACTAAAATTAGGGTCGAATTTGGACCACAGGGCGACCACTAGTACAATTAAATAGGAAAGAAAACACAAAAATACTGCTTATTTCCTTAGAAATGTCCACCTGTAGAGCTAGCACGGCGGGTAGACAAATCCGTTTCCTCCTCCGTTTGGCCCATTAACAGAAAAAAAAAGTCGAGACAGAAAACTGTAAAAAGATCGTTTTGTTCCCGAATTTCTCTCCCCCTTTTTTTGCCGAGCTAGCCCTACAGCAGAAAAGGGAGAGGATAATTTAAAAAAAGTAGCCTTTAGTGTGTTAAGAATAAAATAATTATTAACCTAACCGTCAGAAACCCCCGACTCCAACTAGAAAAAGAGCTGTAAGTTTTGAACGGCTCAGATTTTCATGAATCATGATACCCGTTTCAACTAGCTTACAATTAAAAAACTGCATTGAAATCGGTTCATCCGTTTTGGAGCTACGATGCCCCGGACAGATACACAGATACACATAGAAACTTAAAACACCCTTCTTTTTTGTCGCGGGTTAAAAGTACACACACACACATACACACTATTCTTTGTATATACGTATTCTTGAATAGCTGTGGTATTTTGCATTTCAGGTATTGTAATTCTAATGTTGCGTTGATTCGTCAGCTAGCATAATGACCCGTCATAGCAACGTTCGCCCATTTTGCGACATAACTATAAAATTATCGTTTATAACGACACACAAAGATTTTGGTCAACAAACGTTTGTCGGTTCAAAGTCGTTGCATTTATTATTGAGCCGTATAGAATAGAATATAGCTTTATTTCATGTAAACCAGATAAAGGCACTTATGTAAAGTCGAGACTCTAGGTGCGCGGTTCCAAATAGTAGGTCCTATGGAGAAGAACTGGTAATGTAAAAGTAAAAAGGTAAGTAAAAGTATGTGCTACATACATCGATGTCGATGGGTCTGTCAAGAAAGTCATGAAAAGGATTGAGGGCGCCACTTGTATATTCTCTTGTTTATTTTTATATTAATGCCGAAAACATTTTTTTATCACAAAAAATCTACACAGAATAGTAAAATAAACACATCGTTGTACCCAAACTGACTCCTACGGTACTTATTTAGGGTTGCGAGCGAAGAAGAATTTTAGTTCCTTCAAAATCCTTTTCATGACTTTCTTGACAGACTGTACATACGCAATTTTTTACCAGAAACCTTGTAGCCGTGGGTTTTTACTAATTTCTGATAGAAGGAAAGAGGTTAGAAATAAATTAAAAATCCTCAAGCGCTAGTGGTGCTTGTGGATTTGGTATTCATTGCTGACTCACAAATAGGTACCTATTTTATCGTCCTATTCTATTTGTGTTATAATTATATGATAAATATGCGTCGACACGAACGAATTACAACCGAATTCCAATTGATATTAAGCCGTTTTTTCCTGTATATACACAATACACCAGCAATTAAAACTACGCTAACTTGAATATTGGGCAATTTCTGTTTTTAATGCCAAATTGTTTATCGTATGGACTATAAATCGATGCCTCCCACGTAAGTTGTTGTAAGCCACAAAATTCCGATGGTATCTCTTTTACAAATGACTATTTTTATGTATTTAATTTAATTCAATTGAAAAAATTATAAACGATGTGTTTTTAAAAAGAAAAGAAAAAGTTTAAAAGTTTTTCAAGGCTTTATGAGATGTTGTATGATAAAATGAAAAATGGAGCTTTTATTCGCATTTGTATATTCAAAACGCTCTCCTGTAAAATTGCATTTTTAGAGATACAACAACTTACGTGGGAGGCGTCGATTAATACAAAATAAATCATAAGGAAATTCATAAGTTTTGAACTAAACACAATGCTAGGTGAATGTAATTTTTGTAATCGCCCGATATGTATTACGTTTCAACTGACTCTGGTGTAAAATCGACATTTTCAAGTTAGCGTAGTGGTTATTGCTGTTGTATAGATTCTGTAAAGTCTGCTAATATTACTGAAATGTGAAAACATCACTTTGAAACTTGTAAATACTTACGTAGCCATTTTTCTGCAGAATCGAATGTGTCTTCAGTTATAAAGAAATTAACGTTTTTTATGTCGATACTAACATTTTTTAGTATCTTTTTTTACTTAAATATAAATACCACCTAATAATTATTATTTAAAATCATTTTCAGTAATTTTTTATTTGTACCTAATTATGTCACTTGGATATTTTGTCAATCTGTCATTTTATGTTTTTTGTTTTTTTACTGCGTACAAAATATTGTTTTCCTTCTATATGGCTTCGTAAAATACTACATAATTAAAACCTATTTTAGAGGTACTCGAATCTTTTTTGAACGCTTTCAACCACTGTCAACGCAATACAGCTTCAAAAAAGTCTGTTACAGTCTTAGTTACAGTGCCACAAACTTATCTGACCCGGTGACGAAAATTGTAACTATAATAACGTCGCTACAGAACAATGACTTTAAATAAAACGCTTTAAAACATAGACTTACAGGGGAGCCCTACTTACGTTATTATTTCTAAGCTTTAAAATGACATTTTTATAGGGAGATGACATTGGTAAATGCGACGGCAGGTTCTATGTACAATGTTCTTGGACGGCAGCGACGCCATAAGTTTGCGGCACGCGGCACTGTATGCATATATTAGATCTCCGTAGTAATAATAACTACAGTATATACCGATGGTATATACTTATTATTTCCATGTAGATCTCAGTTAAAGAACCCTCTTTTAGTTCTATAACTAACATAGATTATACACTAATAAATTATCTAAGACGTAGATATAATCATAGATTATACACTATACCTATACTGATAGATGTAATGTACAAAAATCTAAGAATAGAATAAGATCTTTATTTCATGTAAACCAGATACAGGCACTTATGAAATGTCGAGACTCTAGGTGCACGGTTCCAAATAGTAGATCCATTAAGAAGAGCATTTAGAAGAGCATTACTCAAAGGAAAAAGCTCCGTCTACGCTGTTATGATAACTTTGAGGCTGAGATCTATAGTGCGTACTTTCACTTAGCTCAGACTTTGCTTAAACTTTGCTAAGCTTATTTTACTCTTAATAGTACATAACATAGCATTACGCCTGTAATCCCTACAAGATTAGGTAATTGTGTATTATTAGTACACATTTCGCCGATACCGTTATTAAGTCTCATGCAATAGGAGGGGGGCCTATAGCCATCTACAGGGCACTATTCGAAATTACAGGCTGTTAGTTAAAAAAATTCTGACAGAAAAACATAATAACACCTTGCGCGGCCCAGGAATCGAACTCTGGACCTCAAGCTCAGCAGCCGGGATTGTGATATTATATAGAGAAGGTCCCCAACGGGGGCGGTATCGCCCCCTAGTGGGCGCTGGAGCCTACTATGGGGTGGTAGCGCGCCCAGAGGCAAATGCAGCAACGGAGGGCAATCCGGAGTAGATATATCTTTGAAAAAAAAAAATGCTTTGAAAATATTATTTTAATGAATAAATAATTACCTATCTAACAAAATGCTACAAATAACAGAATCTACGTCAGAAGTCCAGATTCCCTTATAGGGTTATTGTGCTCATAATTATGAACAATTTTTACTATGAAACCAACCCTGAAAACGCGAAAGCCATATGCATTTGTCAACAAAAAACGATAATAAAATTATTTTCAGTTAGTAAACTGACCGCGACCTATGTCGTCGTACAACCATTTACCTACCAACGGCAAACTTAAGTTGGACCGATTTATGCAAAAACGATCCAACCCACAACCTCGACAATTTCGAGTTTTTGTGACCTATGTACTCCAAATAAGGTATATTTTAGCATATCAAAGACTCATAACTCTATGTTGATAATTGACGAAAATCAGTATGATCCAACCCACAGTCGTCATGTCAAAGACCATTTTTTAAAATGCATAAGTGTTTCAAGCTATTAGAATCATTTTTGCATTTTCTTGGTTGTCCTTGACATGTGTAAATTGTTTTTTGCTATAATGATTCAGACTACTTGGAACAATTATGCTTTTTGTACAATATGGAAAATATTACAAAAATCATTCTGTTTAAATGTTCCAATATCCTTGAATCATTTTAACTCAATTCCAAATAACATTCGACTATAGAATTACACTGATTTAGGCCACATGAATATCTGTTTATATAGAGAAATACGAAAAATTTAATTCTTAATAAATGGATTCACGGTTTAATATAAAATTATCATAAATATCTCGGCGATAAACAGAATATTATATTAATACCGAAAACTTTAAATAAGTAGGCATTTAGTGCCATTTTTTGTACCTACAATAAAATTGTATGTTTTGCATGAAAATTTATTCAATTTCTTTAGGATAATATGTATGTATGTAGACATTGTGTTATGTATGTCTCAAATTCTAGAAAGAAAATAAATAATAGCAAAACATTTAATGTTAAGAGTAAAGTGAACTGGCTCAAAACAAAAGAAATATTAATCATAAAAAAGACTCCACATTCTTATTATTCTCATTTTCAATCAATTATATTTTCGGGAGCACATTGACAACGTCACAAAGAAGGCAGGCCGTTTGGCAGGCTTTGTATGACGGCAAAGTAAAGAAAAGAAAACCAAGTACCTATCCTTTATCAAAAATTATAACATGCAGTCGGAGGCATGTTTTATGGCGTTCGTTACATCTTAAATGTCTCCGACTGCATGTTATAATTTTTGATTAAGGATACTTGGTTTTCTTTTCATCTTGTTTCCATCTTTTTAGGTTGTATTTTTGCAGTCGGGTTTTATGCAATGTTTTTGTTAATTTGCTTTATTTAATTTTTTTTAGGTTTATTAATGTCGAGTTATTCTAGTGTAGGTATTAAGATATATGTATATATTTATGAAATCGTCTCTTCAAGCCTCAGACCAATAAAGTTATTGGTCTAACCACCAATAACACCGTAACCGTAACCGTAACCGTTATTGGGTTGGTTGGTTGGTATTGGTGGTTGGTTGGTTTGGGTTATTGGTATTTGGTGCTTTGGATTAGCCTTTAATTTTGAAACCACACATGACAAGGACAAGATTTTTTTTTATAAAAGAAACCTAAAAATGATTTTCAAACCTATTCAATTATACCCCACTTATCTTAATTCGTCACTTTTATTTATTTTTCACAATATGGCGTCTGGTTGTGGCCATATTGAGTTTTGATTACTGTCATGTCTTTAGTGACACGCGCCAGATTAAGATAAATCGATTGACATAAGATTCATCAAAATCGGCCCACGTCTTTGGTCTCTAGAATGCCACAAAGGAACAAACATCCATACATACATAGGCTGATAAACACAATACCCTCCTTTGCGTCGCGCAGTCAAGTAAAAATGAAGTTAAAAGATTTGAAATCGTTATTCCATCTTATACCAAATTATTGCATTGATTACTATAAAAAACTGAAAGGAGCCGATGCAATAATAGACGATATATATAGATGGTTATTGTTGTGAACGACTTTGATTTAGATGAGGAGCAGGGTAACTTTTGTATTTTTTTAATTAAAACAATAATAATAAACATTTTTGAGATACTATTTTTGTCATACTTTGGAACATTTTTGCATTTTTATTTCTACAGCCTACACAGCTAATTCCATACAAAATTTATTTTGTAAAAATGATCCAGGCGCAAGTTTGCTTGAATATCTACTAAATTATTACAATTTATTCACTAAATACATGCATGTAAATTAGTTTAGTACACTTAGAATTACATAAAATTAAAAACACAACATTTAGCATTACAAAGCCAGAGAAATACCGCAATAAGCTTTAAAGTCAATTATCTCGAAATGAGGTTTGTGTGGATTGGATCATTTTTGCATAAATCGATCCAGTTTGTCCCTCAATTCAGTTTATCTTTTCGCTAGAGCAATAGAATAGAATAGAATATATCTTTATTTCTCATCATCACAGAATCATACATTAATAGAAATACACGTAAAATAGAGACTGGTGTCTGATGTAGGTAGAACCTGCGGGTCTACCGAGTAACTAAAATTGTATGAACATCGACATCGGTATTAAACTTCAATACGATCATGAGAGCCTAAACTTTGAGCTAACTTGTATTTTTTTTACCGATCATGAAGATAAGTGTCCCAACTGTATGATAGGTAATTTTTTTACAAGTTAGCTCAAAGTTTAGGCTCTCACTATCGTATTGAAGTTTAATACCGATGTCGATGTTCATACAATTTTAGTTACGCGGTAGGGGTGCTGTATTGCAGATCATCAGGCTAATCCTCCATGGAGACACATATAAATTTAATATTTAATAAATATAATATGTAATGTTCGGTACTTTCATAGTCCTCTGTCTATGCACCTGTCCTCTTCTTAATATCTATGTCTATCATTCTAGTGCGTCTTGTGTTTGTGGCAAATAAATGTTTTTTCTTTCTTTTTAGTTAATGGACGAACTATTTACATACTACAAGTTGGTACGGAAACCTCAATGCGCGAGTCCGACTCGCACTTGGCCTTTATTACGACGGGTTTGCAGTTAATATGGAAAAATACCTACGTGGGAGCTATCGTCTGAGAAATTCACGTAGATTATTGCATGAATATTGACATTGCTTACATGCAGCTGGATTTCAATTGCGATCTTTGAGTATCTTGCGATATGAATATAAATAAATATGAATATAAATAAATGAAATTGTGAATGTACAGGGTTATTTTTAACTAAATAGTGCTATAAGTGGTTATTGTAATAATCAATATTATCTTTTCCTTAAGAGAGGTATAAGGCATAGCGGGACTTCCTGCTCAAAATTGGAGTTGCCCGACTGCGGAAGTACCTCCATCTTGCAGAATATCGTAGCCAAATAAAACTGCTCGTTTGCAGTGTTATGTTCCTAGCGGTAACCAAGGTCGCCAGTGCTCTTTCTGGAAGCGTCGTATGCTTGGAAGCCAGAAACGTGGAGTAAAAAAAATAAATCCTGCAAATTGCATTTTTTATTTTCAATTCCAAATCATCTGGGCTTACATGAGGGCCGCGACATCATTTTGTTTCATCGTCGCATTATCTTGTGACACAGGTTTTTAAAGACATATCTTGTCTTGTCAACGAGAAAATTCTGTCGCGGCACTCATAAGTAGCGCTTAGCAATGAATATTTATAAAGAGATCACAACTTCTAACTCAAATATAACCTCTAAAAAAATACCCTCTAGAAAATCCTCGAGCGCGCGTAGAAAGCAATAAACCCGTTGCCCGGAGCGATGGATAAATATCGGATCGTTTGCAAACACCCTTGCGTGTGCTCAGGCGACTGTAAATCTCTCGTCGCGGAGAGCGGCGGTGCGGCCACGTGCCTCCCACACGCCGTGCGACGACGCCGCGTTACGCCCCTGCCCGAATATTGAATGTATCGTCTTTATTATGTTAGACGGCGGATTAGCGACTGTTTAAGTTTCCCCGACGAGTCAATAAGCTCCATTTTGTGGGGTGGCCTGACTTTTTTGAGTTAAGGATTCAGTTTGGTAAGTCATTGACTTCACAGTAATATAGGTAATTGCCTCATTGATCTAGTTCCCAACCTTATGGGGATCGGGTCTAGATAGATAGGGCCTTCACTCCTTCAGACCAATTGGAAACATACCCGAAACCACTTACTTCGTATTATGACCCTGAACAACGTTTAAAAAACATTTCAAAGACGTAACTAAATTACAATTTTTCAAAATTAATGTTTTATTGTGTTTTGTATTTGAAATAGTGACTGGGGCGCGAGGCCCCAAGACTTGCATTGACTAGGGGCAGGTTCATGGCATAATCTGACCCTGAATATGTCCGTACTAAATAAATGTTTTTTCTTTCTTCTTCGTTAATACATTTTTCC
This sequence comes from Allophyes oxyacanthae, assembly GCA_932294325.1. NCBI lineage: Eukaryota > Metazoa > Arthropoda > Insecta > Lepidoptera > Noctuidae > Allophyes > Allophyes oxyacanthae. Next base: position 2,628,062 of record OW028609.1, read on the forward strand.
TCACAATGATACTGCACTTGTAGTTCAGCATGTAGCAGTGTTTTTAACCTCCGACAAAAAGAGGGGTAATATAAGTTTGTAGCGTGTAGGTATCTGTGTATCTGTTTGTGGCATCAGCTCCAAAACGGATGGACCGATTTCAATTCAGTTTTTTAAATTCAAATCTAGTTTATCGGATACCATCTTATCTATGGTTTCGTGAAAATCTGATCTGACATTCAAAAGTTACAGTTCTTTTTTTCTAGTTGGAGTCGGGGGTTTTTGGCGGTTAGGTTTATTCATTGAGGTTTTACTTTTCAGTTGGTTTAAGTTGTATAAAAAGCCTTTAACTAAATTTGACGTGACTTTACGACACTATGCAGATTCGGTACCTATAACTCGTCCCTCATTGTCATTTCTGATATCAACTGGAATTATTATTGGGGCACTCGCTATTAAAGGTATGGAGGAACTAGTAGCTACTTAGCTACCGCGCAGAGCACTCGATCAGCGGGGTTAACCTGCGCTTGCCGCGGTCTGTCCCTGGATGGGTGACCGTTTCTTCAAACATCGAGACCCTCCGTGCCTCGGAAAAGCAATTGGTCCTGGTTGTCATACGAATATCTTTGACAGTCGTTACGTGAGTCAGGAACCCAAAAAGTCTGACAATCGGTCTAACTTTAAGGTATCAGTATCTCCTAGTAATTAGGTGGCGGAGGTCAGATGGCATTCGCTCCGTGTAAAATACTGATATTCAGCCGCATCTGGTTAGACTGGGAGCCGACCCCAGCGTTGGGAAGAAGGTCGTTTCACTCGCATTCTACGGGCTCTTCACTTAACCGGATAAAGAGTCAAAATATTATTTATGTGTTAAATCTAGGACATTTAAGTAACAATCGTTCAAATATCCAAACTATATCTAACTTTTACATTTATTAAAATTCTTTATTTCAGGCAAGGCACAAAAGTTACACATACGCTCATATACAATAGTATAATTATTAATTGATTGATTTTTTATAATTATAATTAGGTACAATTAGATTAGACGGAAAAGACTTTGGTTTTAAATAGCAATAACTTGTTTATTTCTAGCCGTTACGATATTTCAGAGTAAATATATTCTGTTAACTTTGCAGGCTCCATTCGAACCAAGTACTCGGTTATAAATAGCAATACCTTATTTATTTCTAGTCGTTATATTTTTCAGTGTAATATTAGAAATATTATATCAGCATCAGACCAAATGAGTTTCTAATGATTAAAACAAATAATTCTATGGACCTCATACACGATTATTGTCGCGGTATTTGTTCCCCCTCTCCCTAAGGGCGAGTTAAAAACGTGCGACTGTTTGTCTTGCGAGCTGACGACAAATTGAATAGCAGCCGCAACGCGTTATTGCCTGCCAGTGACGTCACGTCATGTGACGTAACTGTCAAATGACGAACGACTGTGGATAAATAAATAACTTGTAATCTTAGATTATTGATTGGTTGACGCGGTGGAGCGGCTGCGACAACCAATCAATAATCTAAGTTTGTAATCAATAACTTAATTATTTACTGAGAAAACATTTTTTTTTATGCTAATATACTCGGTTAATCGGAAAGGGACCAGCGAATCGAGCTCGATACCAATGATCTTTTAATAATCGCAAAATCAACATATTCATCTTCTTTGTAGCACTGAAATCAAGAAAAAAGCGATAAACACAATGTAGTTTTTTTTATCTATCTAGTTGAAAAACAAATAAAAATATGAAGAAAACTGTGTAGTAGTAATACATTGGTGGGTACATAAATATTCATCGATATTAAAGTTAATGGCGCGTGTTACGTACTCTTAGTATGCGGAAGCTACTGAAGAAGATGCTCGCATTATATCTCGGTCAAACATGTTAATTGCTTAAATTGTGACACGAGGCAAATGTGCTGAGTAAGTAAAATGCAGATGCGGAAGGTCACGACGTGAGCCAGTTGTGCTGATTAAGTGAAATGCAGAACAATCATCATAACTCCATACATGAGATTATTGCGCTGAGTAATCAAGATATAGAGGAATTCTCGCGCAATAAGTACTGCAATGAAGACGGAGATCAAGCACTTCGTTTCCTCACATCGGACAAGTCATTAGATTTAGCTAGCTTTAGTTTTAAACTGTAAGTTAGGTTTAGCTTAGGTCACGGTTCGGTACTAGCATCGTGCGAACCTAGACTTATGATCTAGATTAATGTTTTAATTATAATAAATCATTATTAAGCTAATCTTGGTTTTTTTAAATCCTCCGGCTGTGGTATTCGTAATTCGCGCTTACTGCTAAAGTGCTAAGTATTTTCCAATCGCATTGTTGATAAACATTTAAATTATAATTTTATTGTTTTTGTATTGACAATATTAGATGAATAATTGACTGTCGCTCGCTACCCCGCGATCTGTCAAGATGAGTTCCATCTACAATGTTACAATGTTAGTTCATTACATGTGCATAATTACCTAGTATTTCATGACAAGTTTTATAGCAATAAAATCGGAGTTTCTCTTCCACGCGTCACACACAGCCCTGCGTACATACAATGACAAAGTTCGTACATTGGTCATACTATAAAATAATATAGCATACTGTATAGTGGTAGATAGTACCTACTCGTAAAAAATCTAGATTCTGTAAATATAGTTTAGATGTTTGTTTGTCATAAGTATACAAATCTGTTAATGGCCAATGTCAACTTGAAACCTATTAGTAGTGATAGCCTAGCGGTTGAACGCAGCAGGAGGGTCGGAGTTCAAACCCGTCTCGCACCTCTGACTATTCAATGTACATGTGAATTAGAATTTGATTAATATCACGTCTTGCGATAGCGGTGAAGGAAAACATCGTGAGGAAACCTGCGCATCTGAGAGGGCCTCATAAAGTCCTCGATGGTGTGTCCGTCAATCCGCACTAGGCTAGCGTGGTGGACTAAGGTCTAACACTTCTCATTCCGAGAAGAGGCCCGTGCCCAGCAGTGGGACAGTAATGTGCTGGATTTATTTATTTTATTTATACCTAATACCTACACGCAGAGAAACGTGTTTCGATTGATTTGTAAATTCTATTCGAATTGAAACAGTTGAAAGTCTACAAATGGTTGAATATTAAAATTGATGTAGCTCTTTAGCTTCTCCCCTGCAATGTTTACCTCAGTTTGGCAATTGTTTGATCGTGACAACGAGGAGTATAGAACTTTCTGAAGAGTTCGAAGTAGAGTTCTGAAGATATCAGAGTTGATTTTGACGTCAGAAAAGCAAAATCATAATCATTTGAAAAAAAAGCTTTTCCCTGCTGTAGATCTTCTGTATCTTGGGTGCATTTATATACATTAGAATAGAATAGAATAGAATACATCTTTATTTTATGTAAATCAGATACAAGAATAATGAAATGCCGCGACTAACACCCAGAAAGGGGCAATGTTTTTATTAATAATGAGGATAAGTAAGAAGGCCTAACCTAACCCTTCTCTTTCCGAGAAGAGGTCTGTGCTCAGCAGTGGTACAGTAATGAGCTAAATTTATTATTTTAATATTATTATAAGTATAATAATATGTCTGTAATCTCCGTTGTTCACTATTCGTAGCTTCTATTGTGTATATCTGTTCACATACCCAGCACCATTCATTATTACGTCTAACAGGGGGTGAACCTATTGTTGTTTATCGACGACAATTCCGATTCCAATTCCAACAGGTGAGAATTTTCCAATAGAAAAATTATTAAATTCCTGTTTTCCCGACTCAGATCCAAGGCTACAAAGGTATGCTTGCCACGAGCGACCTTGGCGGACCGATTGCCACCTCTGTTAAGGCGATGCCAGTCGTAAAAAGATATTTCAAATCGGATGCATACAAAAACACGCGTTAGCTAGCTTTGCGTATTGCGATAAAACAGTATTTGTCGTTTAAAATAAAGACTATCGTTAATTTACTTACCACGTTGAAATACAGAAAATTTTGAAGATTAAATCGGTATCATTTCCCTGTAGAATAAAAATCTCTGTTTATTTTCAGGTTTTTTTTTTCACTGCTGTAGAACTAGACCAAATGTAGGTAAAGCAAATTACCAAAATGATGCCAAAGATTAAATGAAGTAATATCAGATCCGAATGTTTTGTAATCGCTGAGAAAAAATTGAGATCCCTGAAGTCAACATTTTCAATTCGTCGCCTTTACACTTTCACTGTCCAGACAGCAGACACAATAGTTAAACAATCGCCATGTACCACATTTGACTGCGAACATATTAATAATCCGCCCATTTTTTTTTATAGATTCTGCGTTTGGCCTCTTTTTCACCTGATAGTAAGCGACGATGTGACGATTCATGACGATGCATGTTAATCTTGTTTTGAAGATACCTAGGTAGAATTTATCAAGGAATAAAATGCATTATAGTCTCACTTCTGGAAACGGGTTTCTTCTCAGAATTAGAAGGTATAAGAACTTAGTCAACCACGCTGGCTTGGGTTGGCGGACTACATACACCATCGAGAAATTTCCTCACGGTATTTTTCTTCACCGTTGACGCAAGTGATAGTCGAATTCTGATCCACAAAAGAACTCCAAAAGACATTTGTGCTAGCCGGGATTTAATTCGGACTGGCATGAAGGCGAGCAGTCAGCCAATAGGCCAGGGATGGCGAACCTTTTTAAATACGCGTGCCATTTTTTTTAAAGAAATGTTTAATGTAGCTTAAATGTGCCAACTAACAATCTTAGCTTATTGGGAAAAATCATTAAAATACTATAAGTAGGTAGCTCAATTAATGCAGCAGTGCCATCAATTTCTTGCCCCGTGCCATCAGTGCCGCGTGCCAATGTTTCGCCATCCCTGCGCTAGGCTATCACTGCTATTTTGCCGCCTCTGTTATTCGCACTAATCTGTGGCACGCCGTGTAAAGTTATCTTCAGAATTTGTTTACACCGTGGAATATCCGCCACCTGTTGAACGATAGATCAAACACTCGTTATGATGGAGTCACGATGGTACATTGTTAGCACCCTTTTACCAAGATCCGGAGACAATTTGATTTCTTTTAAACAGCGTTTAATAAGTTTGGATGTTGTTCAAAAGATCAGTTGAAAAGACGTGAGGTGTCGTCTTTTGCCTATGATAGGAAGTAGGAACTACCTAATCAGTAGGGCTGCCAACATTTTTAGGGTACTGTATCTCAAAAGGAAAAAAGGAACTTTATAGAATCATTTCATTGTCCATCTGTCTGTCAAGACCCTTTTTTCTCAGGAACGCGTGGAAGTATCAAGTTGAAATTAATATCAAATACTCAAATCTGTAAGCCCTTGAAGCTGTGAAAAAATCAAACTTCTAAGTCAACGCAATCAAAAGCTACGGCCGTTTATGCCGCATATTTTGACACTCGCAAGGAAATCAAAACCTATATGGTACTTCCCGTTGATCTAGAATCATGAAATTTGGCAAGAAGTACCTAATGTCATAAAGTACAAATAAATAAATAAATAAATCCAGCCCATTTCTGTCCCACTGCTGGGCACGGGCCTCTTCTCAGAATGAGAAGGGTTAGGCCTTAATCCACCACGCTGGCCTAGTGCGGGTTGGCGGACTACACACAACATCGAGAACTTTATGAGGCCCTCTCAGATGTGCAGGTTTATAATAAATAATAAATAATAAATCCATTTATTTCAGGCAACTTGGCCCATACAATAAAATACAAAAATATACACAAATATAAAACAATAACAATAAATTAACAAACTAATACATATTACATAATAACAATAAATTTTAAACTACTGTTGCACAGTAGATGACGGCGTCATGTTTCGCTGACTGGTGTCGCGTAGCCGGCCGCGAAACCGACGATACACGACACCCTTCGGCCAAAACTCCTCTTTGAGGCAGGTCTCGAGATGAAGATTTGGAACCCGCACCACGAACGACTTGAAATTTGTGTTGTGGCGCGACTCCAACTTCACGACTCTCAAAGTCAAGTTGGTCTTCACACGAACATACTCCACGATCTCCTCCACCTTCGTGGTGTGATGTAGTCTGGACACGTACAGCTGCGTCGTAGGTATTGCTGGACGCAGCAGCATATTGGGTCCAACCAGCGCGGTGCCGCACTGATTCTGACAAGGAGGCATCCTCTTTTTCTTCTTCTCCACTCTGATGAAGCCATCCTTGTCACACTTGTCCTCACCCGGACCCCGCTGTTTCAAATCTTTCACAGCGGCTCGGTTTACCTCCAGTTGTTCTACTTTCCGCTTTGTTTGCGACGTAGTAGGTTTCTTAGCGACAACTGCAGCGTAGGCACATTTAGGGGTCGACGTGCCTACACGAGTCACTACTTCTACCGGTGTCGATACAGGGACGGCGGCGGAACAAGATGCAACGCATGCGATTCCGGCAACTGGTGACGCAATTGAGCTCACCGACTCAAAACTGCCAATGGACGCATTTTGTACCCCACGACGTGCGTTCACATTAGAGGCGCCTGATGACCTACTTACCGAAACAGCATTGCGCAACAACACTACTTCGGCACGTAGTTCACCTATGGTGTTATTCGACACCTCCAGCTTGGACTGCACATCGGCCAGGCTCCCATCATCATCATCATCATCGGTTTCCTCACGATGTTTTCCTTCACCGTTATCGCAAGTGATAATTAAATTCTAATCCGCACATGAATCCGAAAAGTCAGAGGTGCGGGCCGGGTTCGAACTTAGACCCTCCTGCACGGCAGGCAACCGTTAAAAAAGTATAAGTATAAAGTACAAGTGAAGGAAAAAATCCAAAAACCGTAAATTTATAGCTACAGAAAATAAAAACATACTCACTGGACAAAACACAAAAAAAATAGTAAATTAAAACTTTTACTAGATCGATCGGGCCAGCCCAACTCAAGTGTTATTTATAAACTGATGAAATTTCAATTTAGTTCAAACTTTAACTGGAATTAATGATCCGAGACGGTTATTGGACATCAGTAACTCTGTCATCGTGGTTATTAGACCATGTTCACCGATACCCGTCGCATTAGAAAATGGTTTTCTAATTTTATAGTACGTATTATTACACTCTTGAGAGTCATCATGATTTAGATCAGGTAATAAATCTGCTCAAAGGGATATGCCCATTCGTTAAGGAGGTTTTGGCCAAGTGGCGTCCATAAATACCGCAAATCATAGGCATTAGGGTTGACATCATAGATATAAAATCAATCACAATTTTTTACATAGAACTTGGACAGAATTTTAAAATTGTATGAAAAAAAATTCAAGGTTCATATAAAACAAACATGGAGTTGACTGGCTAGCCAGTGTCGTCGTGGTAAGCGGGTACGGAATCCAATGTAAAGCCAAGGTTGTCATCGCCATAATACTAATCAAAGTCATCGGATAGAAAATAGCAAAACCGTGTAGGAAAAATCACAATTCACAAAGCACAACAAACAACCCACAACAAACAAAATGTTAACTGTCAACACAGACTGTCAATTTCAATTATCATTGACGTAGTGATGGCGATTCGGCATCGATTTATCAAAAACCGATGTTATAGAGCTATGAATCGATATTTTTATTAAACTTGAACCAGCACTGCATAGATTTCGGAAGACAATCAATAGACATTTATTTTACCTATTCTATAGAAATTAAACGTTTTAATATAGGAAGCGAAACAAAAGAAAAAAGTTTTTCAGAAGATCATTCAGTTTTCGATTTATTTGATTTCGATTTTTTGTGACATTTGCCATCACTACTTTTATAAGATTGACATAACGTGCGGAAATGAAGATTGCATCACATGCATAATTGATTGAATGTCTTTTTAATATAAGTTTTTAATTCCCGAGTGTTACAAACAAATAAATAATAACAATATTTTAGTTACTAAATAAGATATTTTTTTGTATTTTTCACATTGGTGTAACGAACCTGCCTACCTACTGGCCAAGAGTGGGCATTTGCCTTTATGAATAGGAGGATATATTACTATTGAAGGAGGGAAGTACTAATCATTATGAACAACTTTTACCATGATGGGACCAATACTGAAATCGCGAGAAAATAATCACCTGTTCCATACATTTAGTCGAGTAATATTGAATTATTTGTATGGAACAGTTGTTTTTTTTTGCGATTTCAATGTTGGTCCCATAGTAAAAGTTATTCATAACGATGAGTACAGTTTCTTCAATATTTCCACGATAAAGAAACTGACCGTAAGACTACTTATAAATGTAAAATAATAACCTAACCGTCAAAAACCCCCGACTCCAACTAGAAAAAGAGCTAAACTTTTGGACAGCTGAACAGATTTTCATGAAACATAGCTAAGATGATACCAGATTAAACTAGCTTACAATTAAGAAATCTGCATTGAAATCGGTCCATCCGTTTTGGAGCTACGATGCCACAGACAGATATACACTACAAAATTATAACATCCCTCTTTTTTGTCGGCGGTTAATATAGGCCCGACCAAAAAAATCTACGACTAAAGAATACATGAGTCACATTGCTTCTCCCGCCTTACAAAATTGAATAGCAAACTGCTTAACATTCCGCGCGCATCTATAGAAATGGGTTAAAATGCGTCTCGAATAACATAGCGAACTGAATAACAGAAACACATCACCTTCATATTTCGTGGAAACTAATTTGTAGAGATAATGAAAGCCCATCCACATGAACAATAAAACACGGGCCAAATAGGCTCTATTGTGTCGGGAAAATCAATTGGACCGATTTTATCGCGATCAGCACTTGAGTGGTGATATGGGACGATAAAACGAGTTGATAACGTTACGATAACGTTAAACAAACTTAGTTATACGTAGCGATAGTACGTTATACTGCGAACTTGTCAAGCTGGGGCTTTATTTCCTATTGTTTATTTATTTATTGAGAAAATAAAGTCGCTTTCCGCGTCTCTCTGTCTACTACGCAACGGATTTTGATGCGATTTTCACTATCATTTTGAGCCTTTATTCCGCAAGGTATATAATGTATAATACTTTCATATTTAATGTAAGGATTGTAGAAAAACTGCACCCGTGCGAAGCTGTGGACGGATCGCTAGTACGCTATAATTTGTATGATACGGTCAAACTTATTATAAATATCTTCTATCTATATTATTACGATAAGAGAAAACTTTGTACCCCTTTTTAAGTATATTACGCGCACGGAGAAGTCTGAGATTTGCCATAGTTAACGTTTATATGGATAGCCGGCCGGATGGTTTCTAGTCTTTTTAGTAGTCGACATTCGACCACATAAAATGTGGTCGAATGTGGTCGAATGTCGACTACTGGGCGACCACATGTACATCTATAGTCTATATAAAAAGACTTTATTTTTATTAATCTATACATAAAAATTAACATAATATAAGACTTGTCCTGACTGACTGACTGTTCTATCGACGAACTTTCTAAACCGCTGGGGATAGAAACTTGAAATTTTGAAAGCAGTTTCCTTTTATGACGTAGGCAGGCATCCACACTAAGAAGGGATGTTTAGGAATTCCACCCCTAAATAATAATAAAAAACTTCATTTTTATAGATAAATCCATAAAATTTGGTATTTGGCGTTTCAGTTAGAGTTATAAAGAAACACGTTTTAGAATGGAATATAAATACTTTTTATTGTACATCTGATAAAAAAGGAGCAATAAATATAATTATGATTGTACAATGGGCGGCCTTATCACAATCGGCGGTTCCAGTATTTTCTAAAATTCTACCCAAAATAGGAGATGATTTGTTTTTAAAGTTCTGTGTTCTAAATATCGACTTCCACGCGAGCAATACTGCTGGCAACTACTAAATATGGCTCGCTTAATAAACGCTAAAACTGTACACTCCAAAGGCATAGTTCCCTCTTTGATTTTCATTTCAACAGCACTACGTCAACAATTTCTAGCTGGATTTTGGAAGCGTTGATATTCAGTTGGCTTGTTAAAGCTGAACGAAGGCTTTGTCAGCTTCCTGTAAATATTCAAAGGACAGAGCGACTAAAAGGTCAAAAACAGAGCGTGCTTTTCACAGAACATTGTTAAAGTAGGCGTCGATGCCAATAATAACAATGCTGACATCGGATGCATCGGATGTCTTTGATATCGATGCGCATCGATGACAAAAATATTCAAAAACTATGTCTAATGCAGTGAAAGTAATATTTTTTTAAATCATGACTATGACGTCAACTCCTAACCGAACTCGTGACCTACCTAAAAAAATTTGACACGGGGTTCTGTAATGTTCAAAACACATTTTTTTTTAAATTACACTCTTTTTGCTTTTTACACTGCAATGCTCACTCCTCCAAGCTAAATATACAGTTTTTTTTTGTGAAAGACCCAGGTATAGCACTGCGAGATGACAAACCCGTTTTACTCCATCCATTGTCTCCTTGACATGAAACGAAAAACGAACGAAAAATCGAGAGAGAAACGATGAAGAAATGGTTTTGTCCTCGGGTTTTTTACTCCTCTTTTTTGCCTACTGCGAATATTTCTAGGTACTGCGATTTGTTGGCTGCAGCGCCTTGTGAAGCGGTCTGAATCGGAATTATTTCCGCGTCTCTCAGTAGAATTTTCACACTTCACTGAACTGTTTCATTCATTTTCATTGCGCCAGCTGAAAATATCAGACGGGAGACAGCCGCTTTGTAGGTTCGACTAGCTTTCCAGCAATTGTCACTGCTCTCATTATAACGTTCCATTCTTCGCTCTCCATAATTTAAGGATTTCTGTACTTGTGGCACTAATTCTTTGTAAGTCTTTATTTTTAACCCCCGACAAAAAAGAGGGGTGTTATAAGTTTGTAGTGTGTATCTGTGTGTCTGTGGCATCGTAGCTCCAAAACAGATCAACCGATTTCAATGCAGTTTTTTAAATTGAAAGCTAGTTTAATAGGGAATCATCTTAGCTATGTTTCAAGAAAATCTGTTTAGCCGTTCAAAAGTTAAAGCTCTTTTTCTAGTTGGAGTCGGGGGTTTGTGACGGTTAGATTATTGTCTTTTAGTGCGTGTAGTTCGAGTGTAAAATTCATACTTTTACCTGAAATTAACTTACGTTTTGTCTACAAGAATATGCAAGAAAAATACAATAGAATAAGCAGTTCGTGGAAGTTTTTTTTTTTTGTTTTGTATGGTGTATATTGAGGGTTTTATATACATATATTGTTTTCACCGACAGCAAATCGGTTTCCGACATTGTTGTGTGATCTAATTTGCAGTATATGCTCCGTGTCCACCCCAAGGCTGGAATATGTTGCTGCAATGTGTTGCCTGTCAGGAGGGAGCGATGACGTCACGACAATAGCGGCCGGGAATTTATGCGTCTACGGGGGAGTTGCACGTGCGTACGAGTAGGGTGACCAGCGGTTTTTAATTTGTTGTTCGTAAATGCCAATGTTTAGTATGTACTTACCTATAGTCCATATAGTCTGTTTTTTGAAAGAGGTGTACGAATCCTATTTACATCAATTTTTCGAAGCGATTGCTGTCTTGTTCAGTGTATAAATTACCCCCAGTATCGGACTTCGAAGCGATTGCTGTCTTGTTCAGTGTATAAATTACCACCAGTATCGAACTTCGAAGTGATCGCTGTCTTGTTCACTGTATAAATTACCACCAGTATCGAACTTTGAAGCGATTGCTGTCTGGTCACTGTATAAATTACCACCAGTATCGAACTTCGAAGCGATTACTGTCTTGTTCAGTATATAAATTACCACCAGTATCAAACATTGTTATTACTTCCTTTCAGTATCTCCCAGTAATCGGATGGCGGAGTTCAGATGGCTGTCGGTCAACGAAAATACTGATTTTCAGCCGCATCTAGTTACATTGTGAGCTGACATTGACATAGTTGAGAAAAGCGAGACAGATGATGATAAATTTTTTTTTGTCGCTCATAATATCGCATAGAAATACTGAATTTATGGCGACTATAGTCCACCTATCGCTGGCGTGGCACGCGACTAATGCGCCGGTCTAGCGCCACTGAACATTGAAAACATCTTTGAACATGTAGGTAGTCTGTTCAATCAGTCAGTTTACATGGGTAATTCCATTCATTCCACCTTTTCAATGAATGTGACGGTAATTTTTTTAAACAGAAACCTTTGCGTACTCTCGCGCAACTCACTAAAGTTACATCGTAATCGGATCAATGGTATAGGAACGCATAGAAGACGAAGAAAAATGCATTTTTATATCAGAGATTTACTTTTTTTTTGCCTTGATTTTATTCGTATAGCGCCCTTCGCTTCGAATACAATAATGCTTTCAAGGTGCTGATAGGGATGCCTCGCTTCTGTAGTGCATCTGAGATTTTTGTAGAAATGTGAGTTGATTGCTTTTTGACAATACTGAAAAAAAGGAAGAAAAATAATTTTATTACGTACGGGATAATTTGAATTACAAATCTTGGGAAAATCAATCAATTTTTATTCCTTTACTTCGAGTTATTATTTTTTTATAATCCCACCAACTAAGTACACAAAATCAGAAATAAAACAAACGAAAATAGGCGAGAAGAACGATTACATGATTAAAAAATATTTATATGAAATATCCTACGATGCCTACGTAAGTCTACGAGGGGCTACGAGGCTACGAGTCCTCGTAGGCTTACTACGGAATTAAAGTTTGATCATAACTAATGTAACATTCATACCAAATCGGCAAGTCAACATAGCTGCATTATGAAATAGTAATCTTTATAAATGTTACTACGGCTATAATCGTAGCTTACGTACCAACCTGAGCTATGAAGGCAACAAAGAGCGCCTACATTTCATACTTCTTTTTTTTTTAAACTTTGCCCGGCCCTTGGATTTCTCCTGTACCGAGGGTATAGTTTACAAACATACATGTCACATCCACATGCACAGACAACCAGACCCGAAACAACTATCTGTAGATCATACAAATATTTGTTCCGTGCGGGGATCGAAACCGCGCCGCGGCACGTCGCGCAGAAAGCTAATCGCTTAGCCACTGCGCCAACCGTTTCGTCAAATTGGAACGTATGGTCAGCTATTTTTTAAGGACTTCTTGGTCTGTTACCTTTGTTCAGAAATTAAGTATTCTATGTTCTATGTTCTATGTGTTGTGTGTTCATAGAATTCATAATATTTTGGCAAATCTGTGAGCTTTCCCATTATCTCACAAACACGACACGGTAGTAAAAAAAAGTAGCGTGAAAGAGTAAAGTTCGGACGATCTAATGTCTCGTTACTCCATTCCACTTCATTTGTCATTTCATAATGCTAATGTGTAGCATGAATGAATGCATGGCATAGTTCTCCTGTCGGAACAGCGTTAACGTGTGAGTGCCTGATCACAATGTGTCATGTTGCACTTCGCAGCTACGTAACTCACGCGTCGGTATTTCATGAATTTCATTGTACAACGGTGGCTCGGTCAAACTGGCGGCGCGCGGCGGCCATTGTCAATTTTGTGCGCTCCGCGGACGTGACTGTAGCATACAAAATCTCATAAAACCTGCACATTCTATGGTCTAGGCTCAGTTCATACAATAGTTGCCTACCTACTAGTATCTTCTTTATCTTTATCTTCATTAAATATCTTCTTTCTTAACATAGGATAAAATAAAGTCGGTTTCCGTGTCTGTCTGTTATATCCGCTATCTCCTCCTAAACCACGCAACGGATTTTGATGCGGTTTTCACCATCATACTTAACTTAATTACTTTATTATTTACTTTTTTGGTTATAAACTTTGATATTTAATGTAAGGATAGTAGAGAAATTGGACCCGTGCGAAGCGGGGGACGGGTCACTAGTTTTAGTACCATAATTGTCAATAATTTAGAATTTATTTTATTTCTCATATTTTAAACCATAATGCTAAATCCTAGTTTGGTGCTTAAGCTAACTTAACCCATTCCGGAAAACATGTTTGTATTAATTAATTGTGTAATTATTGTACTTATAATACTCTGTGCACACTTACCTACCTACTATAGTACGCGCAAATCTTTATGAGCCCTCTGAACTGTCTCCCTCTCTCCCTCTAGCACCTATAATAGTACGCTTATTATAGGTGCTTGAGGGAGAGAGAGAGATAGCTCATAAAGATTTGCGAGTACTATACCTACCTAATGGTAAGGCTGCGAGTCCATGGGTGACTGCAGTTGTGTGCACAAACATTTCTGACAGGGTAGGCAAAAACAACTTGGTGTTGACCCCCCATCTCCCATGACATCAAAAATAAGCAAAGCTAAGACCCCCCGCCCCCTGCAGTGCTTACATAATACTTGAATGGAATACCCCTACATTGTTCGTAAACATAGCCATAGGTCATGGAATCAGCCTAGACCAGAAACTCAAGGTTATCCAAAACATATAATTCATCATTAAAACTTCAACACCGAATAATTGGCTTCGATACATAAATTACTGAGCAGTCAAGACTGTAATTAATCGGAGCCGCTATAAGGCTGCGCCATGGTCGAACGCATGTTCACCGCAACTGGCGACAACGCGTGCGCGTCGCCAATTGCGTGTCAACCCGTGACAATGCGTGTTATGTGGACGCGTGTGGCTACGAGAAACGCGGAAAGCGGTTCGGAAATAGTAAGAGAAAAGATTTTCTTTTTTTTATGGGAACTTGAGAATAACTAATTTTATTTTAAGAAGGCGTTTCTCATTTCTGGTTACTCTCATAATAATTAATTATAACATGTATCGTTGAAGATCTTATTTCAAACTATTATTAATTAAACGAATATCTGTGCTTGTAAATCACTTCTCCACTCTATAGGTGGTAGGTATATTTACTTTAATCATTAAATTACTTTGACTTTGGTTCCTATGTTTTTGTTTAAGTTTGTCATTTGTGTATTTGTGTTTATGTTCTATTATTTGTTGTTAATTATGAACATTTCTTTAACAAAAATTTTTTCTGGTGTAGGTACTACCATGTATTATATAAACGGTTGGCGCAGTGGCTAAGCGATTAGCTTTCTGCGCTACGTGCCGCGGGTTCGATCTCCGCACGGGACAAATATTTGTATGGCCTACAGATAGTTGTTCCGGGTCTGGGTATGTGTGCATGTGACATGTATGTTTGTAAACTGTACACGATACAGGAGAAATCACACTGTGGGTCAATGTTTTAAAAAAAAGGAATAAATGTTTGCAAATTCTTCCTACCATCGCTGGTTTCCGCGCCTCGCTATAATGTGTTGCGCCTAGTTAGCGTCCCTCTTGCTCTGTGACGGATCGCGCTTGACAAATCGGTAGGAAGGTAGAACAATAAGCGAATACTCGAATCAAAGGTAATGTTACAGTAGCGTTACACGCGTGACAATGTTTGTTGAATGACACGCAATAGATAAGTTACGGATGACAGCCGTGAAAGGTCTTTGAAACATTCATATTGTAGTAGTTGATTGTATCAGTGCAATTGAAATTGAGTCAGGTGCCGAGTACTGTGACAATCTGGAGGAAGTGGATAGGATGTTTTCGTTGCAAATAGCGGAGTTCCAACCATAGTGCAAGTTGTAAAAAGTGTAATATGTAATATCCACCAGTGGACCATGAGAAACTGGTTTGATTAAAGGTCAGACCGCACCGAGCAGAACGGCACTGCACCGGAGCGATGCGGCTAATAAAGATTTTTATATCGACGGTGGAAAGGCAAAATTGACTAAGCGACATTAGGCATTTTTACAGGAGAGCCAATTAAAGTTAGAATTTTTCTTAAAAAAAGTCATATAAATTCTACTTTCATTGTCTAACCAGCTTTTAAATGAAGTCAGATTCATGCCAATACAATGAATAGTAGATTTTATTTGAGTTTTTTAAGAAAAATTCAAACTTTAATTGGCTCTCCTGTAAAAATGCCTAATGTCGCTTAGTCAGTTTTGCCTTTCCACCATCGATATGATATCGTATTGCGCCGTGTAGGTACTGCCGCTGCCGTGTAGTGCGGTCTATCTCATACGATTTTATTTAAACAATATTTGGTCGTGTCGTCGCTCCACTGCAGTTCAGTTCTGCTCAGTGCGGTCTGATCGTAAAGCACAGCAGGAGTAATGAAATGTTGAAACACACACATGAAAATTGAAATCACTTTGAAAATATGAGATATTTTAATCATCGATGTCTAATTTTAATGCCAAAATTATTTTAAATTTTTAGTTTCAATAATTATATTGAAACTGAAAACAAACGAAGAATTACGTTTTTTATTTGTTTTTAAACATAGAACCTTCTTTCAAAGAGGTTTGTCTTAATATTAGAATTAGAAACACTCAACTTGTTAATGATAGGTATCAAACTTTTTTGATGTGTGTATGAAGTACTAATTTATTCTGTGGTAAGAAAGTGATAGTGCAGGTGCAGTGTATGTTGAGTGCATGCATTTAATGTACTTTGCCCTCAAATGAAATAATTTTCATAAAATTATGAGACTTTGCCTTGCATTTTTTTGTCTTTTATGAACGTGACAGTCCAAAGCTGCACGTAATGAAAAAATATTATCTAGATGTAGTTTAAAAAGGACTGAATTCATTTCACGTAGTTATTAAATATAATATGTCGCGCTCCAAAAGTCACATACAAACTCGCAAATAAATTGATATTGTTCGGTGAAAAGCACACCTCGTTAGCTGAAACGAATGTGAAATTGTTCCAAGAATATTAAGTATTAATAATAGCATTCTTCAAACTACCTATGACTCTACTGTGTGGTCTCAAAAGGTTTCAAATAGCATTGGACCAAAAATAAGAGCCGGATGAGATGAGATAAGTTACAGACATTTTTTGATGAAACAATTTTTTTTTTACTTCGTCTCTGGCAGAATTTTCGACGAAGACTCAAAGTTTCGTCGACTATTTATTTATTTATTTAAAATGTTTCCTGTACAATGTACAAAATCATTTTCTACCAAACAACCTGGATGATGCAGAGACAATGAAGGGAGATGCTATCTGCGTTCAAATGAGAACACGCATTTTGATTAGGATATTGTATACGGGTACCAGGTTCTGAGTAATTTTATGTCGAATGGACCCATCAATTAGCTTTCTCATTGTTTTCGTATAATAATAAATATTATAGTTTAAAAAAACCAAATAAAACTCCTTTGTCATCCAAACTAAATGTGTATGCAAAATTTCAGCTCAATCGGAAACCGGAAAGATTTTTTTACATAGTTAGTTAGTTACAGGTGAAGCTAATAAAAGTGTTTTAAAAAGGCGTGCGAATAACACAGTAATAAGTGCAACATTTTTAACTTCAGTTACTAAACAATCAAACATATCCCCTAATTTTCTAATTTTGCCGGTGTATGTTTGTTTTTATTTCGAATTTATTAATTACTGTCCCCGCGACATTGAATTATTATTAAATGTATAGCAATATGTTTGTACGGGTGGGTTCCGTACCATTGTTATGCACCCCAGCGGATGCCCCCTAGTTACGCGCGGTCGCGGGTGCATTCCTGGGCACACGTGTTGCGCGATCAGGGGTGCAAGGCGGTGCAATATTGAAATATGCCATTATGATGTTGATGATGGTATATGGGATAACATTAATCTGTGTCTGATTAAAACGACACCAGCAATGAACAGTACGCTAACTTGAAACAGTCGATTTTACACCAGAGGCAGTTGAAAGTAAATTGTGATAACTGTTTTATTATCAAAGATAAATGATTGAAATTTTTACTGTTGTCAGTTCATTTGGTAACAGGAATGCGCCATCATTGAATTCCTATAATTATTTTTAATTTTATATTTAGTGCGAGTTACACTTAAAAAGCCGATAGAATAATGCATAATAAATTACGCCAACTCATAGTTAGCGTATATAGAATGTCAAAATTATAAAATAGCGTTATTTATTGAATAAATAAATACTGAGCTCTTTTTCGTGACATTATTGTTATTATAATAATATAAAGACTAACTAACTCGACCGACACCTCGAGAGGCTCTCGCTAGGTGGCTGGATCAAGGGCCTGATTCAGAAAGCAGTACTCCTTGACACTGCGCGCATTGTTAGGAGGTTTCTCTCTCTAGAGCCCTGACCACCGGTAGCTTGGACCCTGTTCCCGATGCCGGTGGCCTACTACTCTTTTATAATTTAAATGTTTTAATCAATTTTTCTATTTTAATTTAATTGTAAAATTATTTAAAAATATCAAAAAGTATGTTAAAAATTGAATAAAGACTAAAAACACAAACAAACAGTTGTGTTTGAAGGTTACCTAATTACTACTGAGTAATTAGGTAACCTTCAAAGTTTTCTTCGATTTGGCATTAAAAATAAAAACTTTTGATTGTCCACAGATTTTCATGAAACTATATTTAAGCTAAGATGATACCCGATTAAACTAGCTTTCAATTAAAAAAAACTGCATTGAAATCCGTCCATCCGTTTTGGAGCTACGATGCCACAGACAGATTATACATATTATACACATATACACACTAAAAGCTTATAACACCCCTCTTTTTTGTCGGGGGTTAAAAATAGTCTCAAGACAATATACCTTCTAGTTTGCGAGACGTTGTCTTGTTCACTGTAATTATAGTTGATTTGTCGACACCACCGACACACTTTTAAATATCTCAGCCGAAGAATCTGCCGGTTAGTCGATTTCCATGTAATTGCAGTACCATTTCCCGGCAAAGTTCTCGGTGCACCTTGACGGGGATTTTCCTTTGGAAAAAGTTTTATAATACTGTGGTTGATGTTGAAGCTCAACCTAAAAGATTCATAGACGCACTACGTAGGTACTCGTATGTATTGGATAACTAAGTACTACCAAGTTACTCTTCGAGAAATATTATGTGTCTTATCAAATAACATACTTTATAATGTCGTCATATTTTTCTAAACGCTTTTAAGATGAAGCATCCCGCCGTTATCAAATCCCGCCCACCTGAATAACTGGCTGATTTTCGGCTCCAGAGCGGTGAGGGGAACGGGGGGCGGTGGAGGGAGGGTGGTCGTATTTCACAATTAAATTTTTCTGGCGCGATCTCACCGAGTGTGTACGCCAAGCAACGCCGCTTGGCATGGGGTGGGGAACAGTGAACCCCAAAGTTTTGCCGAAATGAATTTATTTTTGTGAAAATTTCTGTCGATTAGTTTGTTGATGGGGAATTGTTGAAATGTTATCGTATCGTTGATATACCTTTTTTTGTGCTTTCGAGTGTTATGGATCACTGTTCAGTGTTCACCGCTGCAGTCTCCACAACTTAATTATGACCACTACAACGAACTTTCGCTTGTTTCAGGAACCTGTTTGGATTGCAATTCGTTGTTAGAAGGATACATCAAGATCCATACAAGGTCTTAGTCGCCTTTTGCAACGACCGCAGTAAGACTATTCCATGGCGGAAAGCACACAGAATTAACATCGAAATGCTTCACACAAACTTTGGGTACCACGGTCACCTAGTTTAATATCGCAGTGGCGACGACACGGCGTCACGTGCAATCGCAAAGATACACTTACACACACAGACAAACCCTAAAGGCTGGTTTACGTCGGAGCAACAACGTGCGACATTACAGCAGGAAAAAGTGCCGCATGCAATTTTTTTTAAATGTCGTGTATTTATCAGGAATCATGCACGGCAACAGCTTGCGTCATGTGGCAGACTGTCGTATCTTGTATCCGAACCTGATGGATTTCATGCAACATTTTGATGGGTCTAAACCGTTGGTAAGGTTATTAGCTACATAGACTAGTACTAAATAAGCTACTGTTGGAGCTACATGGTCCGTCATTTTCCTACGTTGTCTCAATCGATCAAGTAGACCAAAATTTTTCCAATTCTACAAAACAATGTTGCCTCGGCGTAAAATAAAACTGCCACATGCTGCATAAGGCTGCAAATGTTTCCATTTGTAGCATACCACAAGACGAGGCACGCCGCTATTTGTAGCATGCCGCATTATCGCTTCTTGTTGCTCCGGTGTAAACCAGCCTTAAGGCACTCATACTAGCACAGCGCTAACACTGTCCGTGTGACCTGTCTGATATTCTACTGTCATACCAGAAGCCTGCCGAAGTTATTAATTTCGACACTGGACAACTTATTTTTGGTATATTCATCCAAGGTCGTCTGGTTAGGCATGCATTTTGTTTTGACGTGCTTTATCCTTTGACCATTAATTAGGTGCTCTGGTCTTATTTTCGTTAGGGATTTTCAATGCATAATTGAATTTTTTGCTTTGTCTTTGTCATGATTTCGTTTTTCAGACGAGTTTTACGTGGGGGTGATTATGTGAAATGATTTACTCTGACGGGTCCAGAATCATGTACTGAACCCATGGTATCAGTTTTAGGTACGATATCATTAACACCCTGTATCCTACTTTGATGGACTTTTTTATGTAGGCAAGCGATGGAAGTGGAGCTGCTTCCAACTTGAGTCTACTGCTGAGAACACAAGTAATTTACAAGCGCAAGCCATACAAAATCAAATTATAAATTTGTTTTGAACTGAATTTTAGTACTACGGTTGCATATGTGAATGGACACTGAACCAATCTGCAAAATATGCGCACTACATAAAAAAAAATATCCTGTATTACAGAGTGTATATAGAATAGGATTTGTCTGTTATCAAAGCTTCCTTGGTTGATGAAATGTTTGCCTACAGGGTCAGGCTTCACTTTTGAAGAAGCGGCCAGTTGAACGGTGATCCTTTATTTATCGGGTAACGGCAGAACTCAGAGAAACTACAACACAACGCGTGGCACTGATAGGATATTAGAATGACGCTGCGATCCAACTATGTTACACAGAATGGTGGAATGCTGCAAGCTTTAGCTCCTGCTGTGACGTTAAATATAAGGTGTTATACTGCTAGTACGAACTAGACAAATTCAGCAAGCATTGGTCATCACTGGCACAGGATAGAACAGCATGGAAATCAAGCGGGGAGGCCTTTGCCCAGCAGTGGGATGATACAGGCTAACAGTAACAGTATACTGCTAGTAAGCTAAGGCTATTACAGAGATATAAGGCTGTTATACGAAGAGTTGTAAGTATGAATGTTGATGGCTATCAGAGAAAAGGCAGACCAAAGAAAAGATGACACATGACATGAATGTGTAGGAAGCATAGACTTATTATCTAGGGGAGCCCTACTTATTATTTCTATGGAAGGAAGTGAATCTGGAAATGACGTCTGATAGAGATGAATCGAAGAAAAATACATCCCAATACTGCGGTTGCATTTAGGAATAGAGACTGAATCAGTCCACGAATTATGCGCACTACATAAAAAAAGAACTTGCATTGTTTGAAATACCTTTTCGTGATTTATTAAGGTACTTAACTACTTACTAAGCCAAGTTTCAAAAAGCTTCGCCTATATTCAACTTGCTAGCTTTTGAGTCTACTTTACCACAGTTATGGTATGAATACATACTAAAGTTAAACAGATCCACAATTCCTGTACTCTCGACTCGACCTACGCACACACACAACGCTAGTTCATACAGAATTCTAACCCTTCACTTGATTCCCCGTTCGTTCCGTAGAATTTCGTGTACGAAAAAGGTGTGTCTGTGTGCGTGGGATGAGTTGATACAAAAGAAGTAGACATTTGCTTCGTTGTCCGTGGCTTTGTCGCGGTATAGTAACTAACGTTTGCAGTGAGGAATTTTAACAAACGGGAGGTATTTATATATAACGTTGCGCTCTTGTTTACACGACGCGATGGTCAATGCCGTGTAAATAAACGTTCGAGCCTAAATTGCTCGTGAGTTTAGCCGTTGTATAAACGGGGAGTTATATAAAAGATGATGTATTATATTATATACCTTCAAAAGCCGTAACATTAAATTATTCAATTCAATTCAATTCAAAATATTTATTTCGGACTACATCCATAGAAGTTGGTTAGTTACAAAATACTTATGAACTAGGATAATAATAAATATAATACACTAGGTTTACAACAAAGTCCCTATCCTTCGACATCGAGTACACAAATGTGTGTGCACCCAATGCCGAAGGATAGGGCTATCCGGCTTTTCGCTTAATGTCCTCAGGATGGTGATATTGATAGATATTGTATAGTACGGCACAACTAAGAATTCGCATCGGCAAAATTCGTAAAACCGATCAGTTCCGAACTGCGCGCGTCTTCAAGACCACGAATGTGTATTAGTACTGCAGTAAAACGTGATCCAACTGCTGACTAAGATGTTAGACTAAGAATTACATCATCATTTCATTTAATATATCCCAAGTTCATACATCCCTTATGACCAGTGATCGGTGGTGCTAATTCACCTAAACTTTGAGGCACAGAGACAAAAAAGACTTCATTACGACAACATTTTTTCTGGGACAGTAAGTGTCTTTGGTTTCGGGACATCACTTAAATAATCGGTTAGGTATATACAATCGGTTATATCCGTGTTATATCAGATTTTCTACATCCTATGGTAATAAAAAGGAAAAGAGTTAGAAATCAAAGATAACGAGAAAGTCTTCTATTTTTTAAAACGATAAAACTCGTGTCTTCTGATATTTTGACAATTATGGGAAACAAAAACCTGAATTCAATTCAATTCGCTTACTGTATTAATAACATTAATTATTAAGTACATAAGTGATGTCCCAAAACCTTGGATAATTTTTGTCCCAGAAAAAATGTTGTCGTAAGGAAATCTCCACTTTTTGTGTCTGTGCCTCGAAGTTTAGGTGAATTAGCACCACCTATACCGATCACTGGTGATGACCCTTATGACGAAACGAATTGACATACGAACGTGTATCTTAATAACAGGAGCTGTGAACATGACTAGAGCATGTTCACAGCTCCTTTATCAAATTATCGTGTGCCAATTCGTCAAATATCAATCGACAATAAGATTGAGATTCTAATCAAGATGCGAAATGTTCTTACATAATAGCTATCCTAGGGGCTTACTACGAACTCTTATAGCAGGATAGAAATTGAAGTGCCCAAAATTTCCAGTATGAGCTGACCTCGCACTGTATAGGCTTTTCGCACAATGAAAGGTCAGCTTATACTGGAAATGTCTGGGAAGTTCAATTTCTGCTATAAGAGCTATTTATTCTATAGTTTCTTTGCGATCTTAATTTAATTCGTCTCAGTCGGAAAACGGATGCAAATAGGACCTTAAAGTGGAGATATAAATCGATCTAACCCTTACACCCAACTAATATAAAATCTTATCAATTTATGCAGATGATAATCTTCGTCCCGAATGTATTGACACGCCAAAGTTTTACTAGAAATCATCCCCAAAAATTAGGGTTGATCAGTCTCGGGCATTACACCACCTGTTACAACCCCTGGCGTATCACCCCTGTTGGCTTCGGATAATAAATTACATTTGGACCTTCGAACTTCGAAAATAGAAACTCGACCTTATTGCTTTGTTAGAGGGTTGAAACTTGTGTAGATGTGTATTTATTTGTTTAGTTTTAATTTAATCCGTTTAATGCGATTTAAATGTAATTAGATAAAGGTAAGCAAATAGTACATGTGTTGAACAAATAATTGTTATTATGGTAGGACGATATACGAACGTGAAAAAAGAAAAAAGGCGTTTCAATTTTACTGTTACTTTTTTGTATTGATTCATTCCTTGTTTTTAACTGACTTCCAAAAAAGGAGGAGTTTCTCAATTCGGCTGTATTATGTTGTTTGAAAGAGTATTCTTCTGAAGTGGTCCCATTTTTTGGTGAAGATCTGATGAAGATCTTCGGAGATAGACAATGGAACTCTTCAATGGATATTAGAAAATCACTTGTAATTTTTATGTTGCAAGTTTATGTATTATTTATGCCACTCAAAATCAGGTAACTTGACGGCGATTGACTGTTGTAAACGAGTCAAATACAACTATTTATTATTATTTTAGTAATTCATCAGAATATTCACATACCTTATTTATTTTACTACATATTTTTATTCATGATCTATATTTATATTTCAATTATATACTGTGAACCAATATTATATTTTATATCTACTTATTATATGTTCACTTACCTATGTCCGTGTGTCACTGCAGGGGGTACCAACTGAAAATCAGCGCTGGGTGTCTCACATCCAGCATAATTATGCTGAGTTGGTAACCTTTTCGGTACGGGCATGCTCGACGGCATGTTTTCATTTTTTTTCTTTTTATTAGAAGTGTACCTATTTCTTTTTTATTATGTTTCGTCTGTTGTGAATGTGGCGCCGTCATTATCCCGTACGGAATAAAATTATTTTTCTTTCTTTCTTTCTAACTTGTAGCAGCGAGTACTCTGTGACCATGCAGTAGGCTAATTCACGTAACTAAAAAATTGCAGTTGCCACGCAGTTGCAGTAATTTTTTTAACAAAACAACACATTGTTATTTTCTTAGCTTCAGTGAGATGAGAATATGATCGGCGCGTCTTAAAGTTACGTGAATTAGCCCTCAAGTTCTAGCTTCTCCTTCTGTCAAACTAAGTACATACGGAGGGACGGATACCTAAACGTATTCTGTAACACCTATATTACTCATTTCATGCCAATTAGCATTATTCTTACTCATACAAAAAGTTCGTGTTAAACGGATGATTTTGTCTTAAAAATTTGTTACATTGTTGGTGAAATTGGTCTGAGTGAGTACTTGAAGAGTTATCGCCAAGTTATTATCCTAGACATAGCCAAGAGAGTACTGGATAAATTACGACATTTGACGCCACCATATTTTACTCTGATTCCAACTGCACCTGAATACAAAATCAGAATCATCACTCTACAATTACTAGCAAATGTGACATAGAATAATTAATTGTAGGCCAACCCTATCGTGCGCAAGTGTGCGGGACGTGCGGGTGAATGCGCATGCGTTCATCAATTACGTCGAACGAATTAGCGTCATGCAAGTGCTAACCCATATGACATTATATTGTGATACATGTTTTAGTAAAAGTTTATTTTTTTATTTGGCGTGAAATATGTTGTAAGTTAAGTGATAATGCGCGCGAAATTTTCTTCGTTTTCTATCTGGATCTATACATATAATAGGTTAGGTTACATTTTAAGCAAATAAATCTATTCTATTATTATTATTTTATTTTATTTATTTTAGTGTTGAATAATTGTTATTTACCAAACAACACCTCAGCAATATGCTGAACGATGACCTATTTTTGCACAGACATGACGCAACATATTTTATATTTCCCTATGATTTTTATTTATTTTTATTTTTAGGTATATTTAGTGTGTCGTTAATTGTGTGAAAATAAATTGTTTTTCTTTCTATCTTTCCAATTATATTTTTACCACCTTTAAATGTATATTGTGGAATACAAATAAAGAAATGAATAGTTACACCTTAATAGCTTACTACGACATGAAGAGGTAACGGTGGATACACCATACTACAATAATTACCTCTTAGAAAACTTGAAGGGACAAGCTGTAACCTCCTTTCATACTCCGATCTCAGATCACCATGAAAATTAAGTCCCTATTCACGTTTCAAAAGACGAATGTATTCTAATGTATTCTAATTGGACAAATACAAAACGAACGTGTTTCTAAGGTAGGTAACGGTTATCAGTACATAGCGTAGAGAGTTATGGTAATATGGTAATTATTGTTTATCACACGCCATGCCGAATGCCAAATTAGCAGCCGCACGCATTGGGGATTTTCACATTATGTGGTCCTTCAAGAATCCCTCGCAACTATATTGCGACACTTTTTCCTCTTTTCAGCGCTAGTACGACGGGTATAGTACGCGCAAATCTTTATGAGCTCTCTGAACTCTCTCCCTCTAGCACCTATAATACTACGCCTATTATAGGTGCTAGAGGGAGAGAGAGAGTTCAGAGCTCAGTTCAGGGCTCATAAAGATTTGCGAGTACTATGCGGTGCACAAACCCGCTATCTCCGGACCCTCTGTCTCCTTGACAGAAGACAAAACATAAAACCAAGACAGGAAAATGGGAGTATAACCCTCCCATTTTCCTCTCTCCCCATTGTTATCCTAGCCTTGCAACGGTTCTGGGCACCAACTCTCCCTATGCGTGCAAGGTTCTAAATCAAATTGATATAGATTTCGACTATCATAATAAACAGAAGTTGTATGTTTAACAGTTTAAGTGATATCGATTAATTTCTTGGCACCTAACATTTTGTTCAATACCTCATTTTGTATTTTAGTTATGTTGAAATTGCCATAGATATCCATAGGATATTGTGTAGTAAGCTCAGTTCACCATGTTATTTCTCGCCTCGTCCGCGTCGTCACGCTGCGCCGGATAATCCGATTACTGACATCTGTCCACGGATGTCCCACCCGTGACTTTCATGTCATTTTGTTTTAAATCCACCCTTGATACAGATTACATTGCTTGTCTTTCAAAAAATGCGTGTTTAATTTTATGATAGTTGCTAAAGTTGCATTTGCATCAGTTGACTCGTGCGCTCCGCAATCTCAACCTCAAAGCTGATGAGACGGACCTATTTAGTTATTATATTGTTTGTGCTTAGCTATAAAATCTAAGAATATTTTTAGTGAAAAAAAATGTCCATAAATGTCCGGGATATCATCAACCGCCTGTTGCCCATTCCTGGGACCTTAGCCCAGTCTCTCTTTCAGAGAGAAGGTCTGAGCCTCCTTTCGATGGGCTATCACTGAATTGTAACGTTAGCAACATACAACGTGTATCAGAAATGCGTGGTCTTATATTTTAAGGGTGTGGATCAGACCATAAAACTGAACAACTTTCTCCATGGGACCAATATCGTAATCGCGAAAAAATAATCAATTGTCTCATACAAAATTTCAATACCTACTCTACCTAAACGTATAGGACAGCTATAATTTTTTCGCGATTACGATATTGGTCCCATGGAGAAAGTTGTTCAGGTCTATAAATATGACCCTGCAATTCTAATACACGTTGTAGATATAGCTCTGACAGAGGGTACTATCCTCTTGATCTGATCACATACACTACAATCATACAGGGTGTAGCAAAAAGCGTATAAATCCCTTAACTGCTTATTATGTACAACTTTTACTATGGGACTAAACCAGAAATAGCGAAAAAGCACCTGCTGCTCCATACATTTAGTAGAGTAATATTGAAATTTGTATGGAACAGGTGATATTTTTCGCATTTCTGGTTTGGTCCTGTAGTCAAAGTTGTTCGCATTTAGCAGCAGAGCTTTTTGTTACAGCCTGTATAGTTTCATGTTGTTCTCCACGATAATAACACTTTATAATTATGTTAAATTTATTGGTAAATATTTAGTTCGTAATATTTTAAAGCGGAAAATTATGGAGCAGTTATTTATATTATAGACCCATACTATGAAAAATTCCCGCGGTTTGTAAACCAATGATTTCGATTAACTTGATAAAAGGTAAAACGCGGTCAACATAACTGTAACGATAGCCAGTATCATTGCCTTCTGATATTAAACTGAGCTGCGGCCTTTTGGCACAATAACTCATGTTTTCTTTGTTATTGGATTAATTATTTTTTTTGGTGTGTTAATAAACTCTTTTTCTTTATTTCTGTTAAATTCCAATTCGGAGAATATTCTACAGTAGACCAACTATATTTTTAAATATGTTTGAGGCGTTTGGAGTGTAAACGGAAAAGCTAAGGAGCCACAAAAAAAAAATGTGCTTGAATTTTTCGGAAAAGGCCCGATCGGTTCAAAGTCTAAGAGATAGCCTGCGCAGCCGAATTCTGAAGATGTCTTCATCTTTTTAAAGCATTGCCAGTGAATTACAAATAACCATGTAGGACGTAGGTATAGGCGCAAAATAATTTAATATTTGCACACTACAATTGACCACTGAGTATCGATTATTATCAGCCGCTTAACCAAAATATTTCCAACTCAATTGGAAGATGGTCTTATTGGCCCGACTTATTTCCACTTCATGTATAATCATCAGAAATTAATTCGTCTTAGCAGAAACTCATTTTGATCTCATTTAATATGAATCTCATTTAATTTTATTTCAATAAAATTAACTCTTGGGTTTAATAAAATGGTAATCGTCTCCTTGCATATCAAACGATAACTTGGCGACTTCATTTATTTCTGAACGAACGGGAAAATGCAAGATTTCAAGTGTTTTTTTTTTAAATGTAGATCCTTAAGTATTTTTTCAACTAGCAACCCGCTCCCGGCTTCCCTCGGGTGCAATTTCTCTAATAAATATCAAAGTATTATACATATAAACCTTCCGTGAAAAGAAATCTAACTTATGGTGAAAACCGTATTAAAATCCGTTGCGTGGTTTAGGAGGAGTTAGCGGATATACAGACAGACGCGAAAAGGTGACTTTATTTTACACTATGTACACAAAATAAGCAAGTATAGACTAGATTTTAATGTCTTCTGCCTGTTATTAGGGTGGCCAATGATAGGACGTTATTTATGTAAGTAAAACATTGAACGTTTAGCGATGTTCCTGTTATGACTGTATTAATGTGGCTTGCTCGTACGCAAGTTGTGGAACGTAACTGTTATGTCATTTCATTATAATAAGAATGGCTGCGACGAATCGTCTGTCTCTCATACCTGCACGTCTTTTATTCTCTATGATAACCCGTTGGGCAGTTAAGTGAAGATTCTTAGGTTAAACGATTCTTATTGTGCGTATTTATACCTTATATTCATAGGAATAGTACTTGGAATTTATAGATTATACATATAATATATACCGTGTTCTCCTGAATTGTTTATGAACCTATCTCTAAAGGAATGCAGAGGTTTTAATTTTTTTATAGTATTGTGGTATCACGAGAGTGCGGTTCACCTGGTAGTAAGTGATTCACCGCCGCGCCGCCCATGAACATCCGCAACACCCAGAGGAGTCACCGATACGTTGCAGACTTTTCGGATGGTGCTTAGGGATGTATTGATTATGGTTACCAAGGAAACATGAAGGAGTGACGTCATAAACTCGATGATGGTGTTCGAAATAACGTTCCGTTTTAGGTAATTTTTCATAAAGATAATTTGTAAAAAAGGGTTTTTTTTTTTTGTCGTTATAATTATTTTGATGCACGTTTCTTATAACGGCACATTTAAAAACACGATGGGAACTTCTAATCTAAATATTCATTACTCTATAGCCCTTCAGTAAATTTCTTCTATACTAATGTCCGATGGATTACCAAGGAGCACGCTGACTTTTAAAATCATTAGGTACCTACTTCCCCTTTGACGCTGCACGCTTCTCACCATCCGCATAATTCTGTTATAAATAATTCATGCTCTAGGTGACAATACTAAGCTCTTTAATAGCTCCCATTTCATTTGCGGTGCGTACTACCCTACTGTGGATTGATATATTGCAGCTCAGTACTAAATAAAATTACTAATATTTTATAGATAAAGATACAAAAAATAAAAAATGTAATTACTGTACGATATGTAAGGAGTTGGTGTTGAGCCATGTTTTGCCATTTATAGTGTACATAATTTAAATATAATAGTTAAAAAAAAAAACAAAAGAAAACGCTTTTGTCATCCAAACTAAACGTGTATGCAAAATTTCAGCTCAATCGGAAACCGGGAAGTGGGTCAAATTTAACTTCCAAGATTTTTTTACATAGTTACAAGTGAAGCTAATAAAAGCGTTTTAAAAATAATGTTAGTAGTAATGTTAATTGTGTCTGTGTCTCTTGTTGCACTGAATAATTATTAGTCCATTCTATCGATAGCAAATCCTCTGTTTATATCCAAGACGTACTAAATTCAATATTTGAAAGAAAGAAAGAAAAATAACAGTTTTATTCTGGACACGCCAGGAACGAATAAAATTACAAAAGGACAAAAATAAAACTTAAAAAAAACATTGAAATAATAACAAAAGAAAAACAATAATTAAAGCAACTTGGACGAGACCAAAAATGGCCCCCATCTCAGCATAATGCTGTGTCCACAACTGGCTGAGTTAATCAATTTTCTGAAAAGCTTTGATTGACGTCATAGAAAAGTATATGGAGGGATCTCGTCATGTACCTTATTAATTTAATAGAATACCATATAAACGTTAGTAAGTTTATGTACAATACAGTGTAAATCATTCGAATGGGTTATACTGTTTCCAAGAAATCGGTGAAAATTCATTTAAAAAAAAACATAAAACAGGCGTCATATTTATATTTATGTCCTTTTTTAAAGTCGTATTCGGCCTCCGCGTTATTACTGAAAATATTTTATATAAAAAAAACAAATGCCTAGTCTTTATATAAATATATCTGACACCTGCTGACACCAATACACTAAACGCTGTAAAAAAGGAGATAGCTTGTAAAGTACATTTAAGTAAAACAGTGAAACGGCACCAGAACTTGACAAGAAGGACTTTATGTAATATTGAGTATAATATACCACAATTATTTCGCAATTTTAGACTCGTATGATACTACGGCACAAATTATAAATTATTTTATTAAAAATCTCCTGTTTTCCAAATTCAACCCTCGTTGTATTAAATTAAGGTTCATAATCGAGGGTAGTGATTTATCGGTAGGACTCATGTTACCGTGATAATGGTTTCCAGGGGATAATAATTGCCAGAGACATAATCTTCCAAGGCATCCGGACGTATCCCAAAAAATGTATTTTATGGCCGTTCTGTAGTAGTAGTTGAATTTTTATGAGAGGATTTGAAAGTCTGTAAGTCCTAAACTGACATACAATACTACAATTAAATCAGTAATCTTCGTATCTACAATAACTTAACCGTTAAATACCCCCGACTCCAACTAGGAGAAGAGCTGTAACTTTTGAATGGCTGAACAGATTTTCATGAAACATAGCCAAGCTGGTACCCGATTAAACTAGCTTTCAATAAAAAAAACTGCATTGAAATCAGTCAATCTGTTTTGGAGCTACGATGCCACAGACAGATACATGATACACAGATACACACTACAAACTTACAACATCCCTTTATTTTGTCGGGGGTTAAAAATACGATCGCGCGACAATGATACCTAATAATATCTACGGTCCTACCTTTCTAATCCCGATCCCTTTAAGGGGTTATTGCACTGATCATATAAACAAATTTTTTTAAGGGAAAAACACTGAAAACACAAAAAAATCTGCTGTTCCATACATTTAATCGCGTAATATTGAATTATTTGTATGTATCATTAGTTTGAAGTCTGCTTTTTTAAAAGCTTTCATTCAAGTTAATAAAAAGAAGAAGGCAGTAACTGGATCGTTAGAAACTTCGAGTTTGCACATGGATTTGTGTAATGATCAGGTAGGTGGCTGGTATGAGCTGATCTCGCACTGTATAGGCTTTTCGTACAATGAAAGGTCAGCTTAAACTGGAAATGTCTGGGCAGTTCAATTTCTAGCCTGCTATAAGAGCTCGTAGTAGGACCCCTGTACTTATCTGATGATTCAAAATAAATGTAAAATCTCTACATAAAACTTATTACCGATATCTTTTTTTTTTTAATCTCTTGGACGGTGTTTGTTAAATCTCGCAAACTATCAGGTAGATACCATACCTACCCTTTATAGGCTAGTTATACGCTCAAAGTCCTCCACCCTACGCCAAAATTCTACAAAACATACGTGTCCGCGCCGCGTGGCGCCGGCGGCGTCTGCACGCGCCCTTAAGCCGGCCGACGGTCGTCCGCCACTAAACGTCAAACGGAGCGATTGATAAGTCGGCTAGTGTGCGCCAGCCCTTGTTTGCCCGCTTTTATTGCCCCGTGGGATGTTGCTCATTGTTGCTTACAATAAATACTGTATCAATTGACGGCGATGGGAAATAGTTTCCACTGTGATTTTAGTGTTTCGCAAATACTGACTCGTGGATTTACTGGTTGTGGGAGAATTCTGTATTAAAGAAAATAACGTTGGAAATGACTCTTTTTGGTTGTTCACATCGAATGAAATTTCGGTGTGGTCCCTAAATATTCAATGTCTCAACAATGCTCACACTGTCCCGGAGTCCTTCCCTCTACGTGCCTCGGCTATGCTCAGTCTCTGGGGGAGGACTCACGGAACTACAATGAGAGATAGATGGAACAGGAAATAATCAGGAAGAGAAAACAAATCAGGAAAACGCAGGAGAACAGTATATATTTTGCACTCCTTCTCTATAATTAAACTTTAACTATGCCAAATCTCAAATTCCCGTGCGCGCTATTATACTTAAAAGGCACACAAAGATTTCTCTTCACGTATTAATACATAGATTATCTCAAGAGATCACACCTAACTAACATTGTCAACTAGATATCCGAAATAAATATTTCTTGCAACACAATCAGAATGATAAAGGCACCTGTACAAACAAGTAGTGTTTAAGTTCTGTATCAGCCCTAACAAACAGTCGGGTTGTTCGTATTCGGTACAGATAACGGCAGTATACAGGGTTGATATCGGTGACACGCTTTAACATGTTCTGCGACTGTACTGACTACAATAATGTAAACAACGGAGAAAGATTAATTGTCACATCTAGGACTACTCTGTGTTATAGGACACTGTTACTGGTAGCCTGTATCATCCCACTGCTGGGCAAAGGCCTCCCCCCTTGATATCCATGTTGTTCTATCCTGTGCCAGTGATGACCAGTCCTTGCTGAATGTGTCTAGTTCGTTCCGCCATCTCTTTCGCGGTCTGCTGCGTCGCCGTTTTGCTGTGTTAGGGCTCCACTGCGTGGTTATTTTGGTCCATAGTTCAGATGACATACGGCAGACGTGGCCTCCCAATCCCACTTTAGTTTAGCGGCTTTTTGAGCTAAGTCAGTAATTTGCGTTTTGGAGCAGTCTTGTAGGGCAAGTTCCGTAAAAATAATTCTGTAACGATTTGTATCTTGTTTTGATAAGAATGTAATGAAAATGCTGATATTAGAGAAAGGTTGCTGGTAGATTACATTGGCACAGATATTTTTAATGGAGAAATTAGCGTAGTATTCTCGTATTCTGCCTACTTCTCTCTAAAAAATAATTTCAATGCATAATATTTATGAAACATATTTTAAGTTTAGGGATAAAAAAAAGGTAAAATTATGACGGTGAAATGCGTAATTTTCAGTAAAAGTTAAATGTAAAATGGTAGATACCTAACTATTTCCGTTTTTAACTTTACAAGTCTCTAAAATCAATTTGTTAATTTGAATACCTTGCAATTTATTTGTTTTAGAGTAAGAAATAGAAATACCGCCCCAGTTAACCGGGAATTTTACCGTAATCTATATAAATGACCGTAAATTACCACGTAGTCCCGTATTTTACGCGCCTTTTAGGTAAAATTTGCATCGCTAGATAGGATACACGAATCACGCTAGCAACTTAATGGGGGGTCCCACCATACAAAATTACTTTAAAAGCTAGAATTTCTTAGAAAAAATGTTAACCCCACCTAGTTACTTGTTACTGCGTTCCTGCGTTAACTGGAGAATGCGCTTACCTCCGCTTTGTGACTTCTAGTTTAATCTCTTTGTGGCGTAAATTGCAATTAGCAACGCGAAACGTTTCAAATATGACTTCGGCTTACATTCTAACTGTTTGTGGTACTATATTCTGCTCGTTTGTAAGATTGAGCGGTGCTTTTGTTTTTTGTCTTTGAAACTGACCACAACGGCCAACAGAACTCTTTGGCGAATTTAATGTTTGTTTTTTTTTTATTATTCTATTCTCCGTGCTATAATCTAAGGTGCTAATATTATGGTATTTTTTATTTGGGACGACTAGAGATGTGAATACAAATTAATACTAATATTTTCTTTTACAATCTTGAAAAAAATATGTTATACCTACTTATATTTACCTATTGATAATTTCCTAAGTACCTATATTTTTATTTTCGTACTCATGAAAAAAACGTAATCTAGAAACAAGAAAACAGTTTTTTTTTGTTAATCGGCAGCTTTTTTTTTCATCTCAGAAAAATACATTTAATTTACAACTCTAGGGATGATTTAGTATTATTATAGTTAATGTTTGGAACAAAAGATTATCCTAAGTTTTCCAAGTCCGTACGCATGGTGTATTGAAATTAATGAGGTCTTGATTCTTTGCCAGTGAGCGTAAATGTATCAAGAACTATTTCACTAATTTCCAGAAAGCTAATAAATAATAAAATTGTAATTAATAAGAAAATGTTAAATATAAACTTATTTCACATGGTGGTACCTGCAGGGGTCACAAAGACCCCCATAGAGCTTATTCAACTGTCCGTTTCATTAACCCCAGTGAAAAGTGATCGTTTTATCACAGAGACAAGTGCCAATATAGATGATATCGGTGCGCAGGCGTTCCCACGCGTGCCGGGTGCGTGCGCGCGCGCCCTACCTTATACCTGTGGTGATTAGATGGGCTGTAGAGGGGTTTATTGTAGGCAGAAATGTATTTTTCATCATGGATTATGCAGGATAATTTTTATATAGTGCGCAAAATTTGCAGAGGGATTCAGTGTCCATTCTAAAATGCAACCACAGTACTAAAATTCAGTCCACAAGAAAACAATTTTTTTATTTTGTATGGCTAGCAAGAGTGCGAGTGGACAGCAGTCAAACTCTTGATGATAATGATGATGTTGTATATTCTGATGTCATATCACCCGCTTGATAACCAAAAATCATAAAATCCAAATAAAAGAATCCAACGACGCATCTACATCTTAATCTATGACCTACACTGTCCCATTTGTACTGCGAAATATCACAATGAATCTTTGCATGAGAACTGAGCCCACTTGTAACGCGCGCACTCTATTTGTGTTGAGCGATAAGCTATCTACTATCAAACATCAGATAGTTTTGTTGCAGATTAAATATTGCTAAATTAGCCGGCTCATAACGCTGATACGACTTTGTTATGGGGAAGTCAATAAGTACTTTGAAATGGGGTTTATTTCTCGATTTTAAATACCATTGATAGTATTCAATAAGTTTCATTCATTACTCTAACCTTTCTCCTGTATCGTGGATACAGTCTACCAATATATCTATATATTACTATACGTGAAGAGAAAACTTTGTATCCCGTTGCTCGCACGGAAGATTGTGAGATTTGGCATAGTTAAAGTTTTTATGGAGAAGGAGTGCAGAAAGCTAAAATTACGGTCGAATTTCAACCACTGGACGATCACTAGTACCTATAATATATATAGATATATCTCGCATGCATACTTTATATACCCATGTGATTATTTTAATTTAATTTTTAATATTTGGTTTTATGTTGTTTTTTGAATTTATTGTTTTTTTATTATTTCATGTGGTGGCTTAATTTTTCAACCAAATAAATTGTTTTTCTTTTTTTCTTTTTTTTTGCATACAAACACAACGTCAGGTGCAAATCAATATCTGTACATACCACTAGGTCGCCCAATGGTCGAATTTTAGCTTCCTGAACTCATTCTAAATTATAAACTTTATCTATGTTTAATCTCACACTTTTTTTTTCTCTTCATGTACCTATCCATCTACACGGTGTATAAAAGACCTGTCCTGACTAACTGACTGATCATCAACCTATAAAGTTGAAACTGTGACAGTAGGTTCCTTTAATGATGTAGGCATGCACTAAGTAGGGATTTTTGGAAATTCCACCCTAAAGTTCAGACATAAAAATGCGGGGAAAATGAAAAATGTATTAATTTAAAATACGTACCTACTATAAAAAAGCTAATTTTTTTATCCATATTGTGAAAATATTCACGTTTATGGTTGTCTGGTAGAGAATGCCTACGGCCTTAAGACCGCCTTTTTACATTGTACATGAAGCATTTTAAATAAATAAATAAAAAATATTTTTTATTTCATACATATTTTGAACACCCTTATGGGTTGAATTTTGGAAAATCCTCTCCTTGCTAATCTTACCTAAGCGCTACCTTGTAGGATAAAAAACCTATCTACCAAACAATTTGTAATGGTTATAGACAAGTACCTATATTGGTTAGTTATAAACAATAATTACCTGTTTGATGAATTAATTCCAAATTACGAAAAGTTCATTTAATTATTTCGCTGACAGTATCTACGCATGATGAACAGGAATGTAATATTGTATTCATAACAATTTTCCCGTAAGTGGTGGAATCAAATCATATACCTACTATTGAAAACCACGGTAGGAATATAGCAAAAGATAATTAATTGAATTAGCTTTGTGCGTTCACTCGGTTTGAGCTGGCCTAATCAATAAACCCTCGATATATATGTTTCATTTATCACCTTTCTATACAATTAAATAAAATTTAAGTGTCTGTTTGTAATGTCAAAATAACAGCTTTTCGTATATTTTAAACATGTTTTATTTATTACTAGATGCATATGAAAGAATATACGATAGGTAGATACATACGTATAACGAAAAAAAAATTTGAATTTTTTTGGTCTGACTATTTATCCGCTGTTTATCTGCTGATAATCAAATTATTGCCTATAGTCAGCAGTGGATGAATAAAGGTTGAAATTTTGATGATGATAAATTATCATCATCTGTCTGGCTTTTATCCCAACTACGCTGGGGTCGGCTCCCAGTCTAACCAGATGCGGCTGAATAACAGTATTTTATACGGAGGGACTACCATCTGACCTCCGCCACCCATTTACTGGGAGACACTGATACCCTAAGGTTAGACCGGTTATCAGACTTTTTGGTTGCTGACTCCCGTAACGGCTGTCAAAGGTATTCGTATGACAACCGGGACCAACTGCTGATAAATCTTATCTCTAAAAGTAATCCCAAACAAATGCAGGATCAGAAAGGACTTAATGGAACATGCTAAGTAGCTTACTGGTCGACTAAAGGGATATGCCCATTCGTTAAGGAGGTTTTGGCCAAGTGGCGTCCACAAATACAGCAAATCATAGGCATTAGGGTTGACATCATAGAAACAAAATCAACCACAATTTTTTACATAAAACTTGGACAGAATTTTAAAATTGTATGAAAAAAATTCAAGGTTGATATAAAACAAACATGGAGTTGACTGGCAAGTCAGTGTCGTCGTGGTAAGCGGGTACGGAATCCAATGTAAAGCCAAGGTTGTCATCGCCATAATACTAATCAAAGTCATCGGATAGAAAATAGCAAAACCGTGTAGGAAAAATCACAATTCACAAAGCACAACAAACAACCCGCAAGAAACAAAATGTTAACTGTCAATACAGACTGTCAATTTCAATTATCATTGACGTAGTGATAGCGATTCGGCATCGATTTATCAAAAACCGATGTTATAGAGCTATGAATCGATATTTTTAATAAACTTGAACCAGCACTGCATAGATTTCGGAAGACAATCAATAGACATTTATTTTACCTATTCTATAGAAATTAAACGTTTTAATATAGGAAGCGAAACAAAAGAAAAAAGATTTTCAGTAGATCATTCAGTTCTCGATTTATTTGATTTAGATTTTTTGTGACATTTGCCATCACTACTTTTATATGATTGACATAACGTGCGGAAATCAAGATTGCATCACATGCATAATTGATTGAATGTCTTTTTAATATAAGTTTTTAATTCCCGAGTGTTACAAACAAATAAATAATAACAATATTTTAGTTACTAAATAAGATATTTCTTTGTATTTTTCACATTGGTGTAACGAACCTGCCTACCTACTGGCCAAGAGTGGGCATTTGCCTTTGTGGCTCACCTCGTGTCTGGAAAAGCGGAAAATCCAACACTCTTTATGTATTTTTTTACTATCTTTGATGGCGCTTTCCTTTGCCCAAACGTCGTGAAACAGTCATTTAATTAGTCCCAAGCGTATAAAATGAAGGAAAATATATAAAAAATAACATTCCCTTTTGAGATTTTAAGTCAATACCAGCGAAAGACTATATTAAGTATCGTTGTTTGTTTTCGAGAGATTCCTGCCAGTACTCCAACCCGTATACTGAGGCCCAGTATATGGGTTGGGGTTCATAAAACAGCGAATTAACGGATGAGGGAACGTTTACGGAGTATGTGTTATGATAAATTAATAATAGAGTACTTATTGTGAGGAAAGTAAAAACCAGTGTAATGTTAGGAGATTTACAAAAACCAGTGGTCGCCCAGTGGTCGAAATTCGACCACATATTACATTTAAATTTTAGCTTTCTGCACTCCTTCTCCATATAAAGTTTAACTATGCCAAATCTCACACTCCTCCGTGCGAAGTTTTCTTTTCACGTATTAATGTATAGATAAGGGATTTCATTGTTATCGAATACTATGACTGAGAATTCAATAAAGAATCAATCAATTGCTATTTGAAAATCTTAGACAATTTTCCACTAAGCGTCTAGTCGCGAGCGGCAAATTAGTCATATATCATATCCATGGGCGCAACCGAGGCTCGGAAATCACCGTGATCGCAATGAAAACGCGACTGGCTCAACGTGTACATAATTAGTATTATTGTAATTACTGCGCGTCAAGCCGCTAAGTGGAAAATTGGTCTTCAAAATAAATTCGAAAAAGAGGCAATTTCGGTCCACTTATGCAAACAATGACACATTATCAGAAGAGCATGAGTGATGAAAAATAATTTTGTTTATACAGGATATTTTTTTTATGTAGTGCGCATAATTTGTAGAGTGCTTCAGTCTCTGTTCCTAAACGCAACCGCAGTATTAGGATAGGATAGGATTAGTCATACAAAATCATATTTTGTTTTGAAGTGAATTTTAGTACTGCGGTTGCATTCGGGA
Source organism: Allophyes oxyacanthae (assembly GCA_932294325.1). Lineage (NCBI taxonomy): Eukaryota > Metazoa > Arthropoda > Insecta > Lepidoptera > Noctuidae > Allophyes > Allophyes oxyacanthae. The sequence goes on from OW028609.1 coordinate 2,666,772, forward strand.
ACGGACACAGAATCACTCAGCAAACTTTGCTCACTTGTCCTTGCATACAGTCTAAAAAAGAAAAGAAGAAAGAAAGAAAATACATTAATTCAGCACGGACATTGACAACACACGAGAGAGAAATAAAATAAAAAGTTCAAAGAGATTTTAGAGATAATTTGTCACGGGATAATTTATTTTCCTTACACGCTTACTCCGCCATCTTTGCGGCCTACCTCATATTGGTCCGAGAGGCGGCGCCCCACGGTTCGATTGCCTCTCGGTTTCTCCAGCAACGGCTTGCCGTAAGCACTTACATTACTTTAGCTCACGTAACACAAGGTTAATGGCTGAAGGGCAGCATCTCCTTCTGCAGATATTACACGTCCTCCGCTCAAGAGCCGAGAAAAAGTATATAAAAGCTCCAATACTTTACTGGTGAAGATATTAAAAGATTTAAAACAAAAATATTCACATTTCTAGGCTTTTTAATAATAAAAAGGTAATCTTTATTGTTTATTGTACCTAGATAGAAAGAAATCATTTATTGGTCACAGAGGCATGAGACAACATCTTGAAATGATTTATATACACAAATAAAAGTTATTATTAGAGTTAAGAACGGGGTATTTACCATGTTTAAACTTTATTGCGAGCTTACGATATTTCGGTATAGTATAAACAATAATAAACATGGTACCTAAATAGGTACCCCGTTATTAATTCTAATAGATTTAATCATTCAGAATTTCTCTAGAACATTTTTATACAAACCTATAATAACATCCATTAATAGAGAGAATACAGCCGCTATGTTATACAGTTATGGAAAATTGAAAACTTTTCATTATTTTTAAAGCAATTCGTAAGAGGTCGTGCGGTTGAGTAAACAAGTACAGGTATTGTAAGCTCCAGCGAATTTTTCCATTTCATTGCGACTTCGCAATGTATAAGATGGATTAATTATTTATTAGAATAGGTAACTTCTTTTTATTTTTAATTAAAAACCACTTTGTTTCACATTTGGATTGCCATCTCCAGATTGCCTAAAAAGGCCACATTTCGCAATTCACGTAAAAATCTCTATGGTAACTGTCAAAGAGATGACTGCTGAATATGAACCTTATGCTTATGATATTAAGAGTCATCAATTAAGTGAATATTTTGACATTTGTAATAATTTAAGTTCGTGGACACAGTATACAACATACATTTCACATGCACACACACCCAAACTCGGAAAAGCTCCCTCTCTTTAAGCCCTGCAAAAATTTGTTGCGTGCGGGATTCTAAACCACGACTCGTAGCGCAGAAAGCTAATCGCATAGCCACTGCGCCAACCGTGTCGTCAAACCAATGTTTGCGAACATGTTCCAAGTACAAAGTCACTACTCAGGGCTGTCAATCAGGCCAACTGGTCAGAAGTGGACGCGGCGCGGAGCCCGGCGGGCGTTCAGTCCATCCATGACCCTCGAATATATTAAGTGCTCGCAATATGAAAACTTAATTTTTTTCAAGTTTTTAATATATAAATACAGGATACCAATTTTTTTATGTAATACGCAAAATTTAAAGATTGATTCAGTGCCCGTTCCCAAATGCAACCGCAGTACTAAAATTCACTCAAAAACAAACTTTATTTTGTAAGGCTAGTGCTAGTAAATTATGCGTGTTCCCCGTACTAAGTCGAATTTTCGTTTTGTTTTAAAGTGTATCCCAATACTGCGGTTGCATTTAGGAACAGAGACTGAATCACTACAAATTATGCGCACTACATAGAAAAACATTCTGTATGAACTTTACTTGCTTGCTTATGCTTGCTTATTTGTCCGTACAGCAATTGTACCCGCGACACGTAACAGAGAAAGCTATTACTCAGCCAGTAGCCACTGCACTAAGCATCATGCCGATTTCCTCAAGAAATTATATTTCAGCTCGCCAGTTACACACTACTTTTCAATGAAATTATTGCTTTAGTAAGCGTTCTAAGTATTTTTAATGGGTGAAGCGGCTTTCGCAATCTGGCGCCGGCAACGATCCGTGTCGGGTAATGCTCCTCTTGCGAATCGAACAAGAATTTCAAATATTTTAATAAAGCAGTTGGAATTCTTTGTTCTGTATGATGTCTATGACGCGGAAAAGCTAATGCAAAATGCACTTGCTTGCATGGCAGAGCTTGATAGGTACGGTTTGATTTCAAAAGGTGGGGCTTCCTACTTTTTGTTAAAAAATTGCACGTTTACTATGACAATACGTCAAATATCACCCGACAATATGAGTGAGATTCTGTAAATTGTTCTGTTTTATTTGTGTTTAATCATAATAATTTGCATAATTTGTTTTGTTGTTTTCAGCATGCTAAACTGATTTCAACGCTCCAAACACCGGTCAATGGTCTAATATTTCAGTTTTTTTTAATACTTACCAGTGTCTTTTCATCCTTGAAGTTTGCCGAATATCGAATAACGATGGAGCCATTATCATAAATTGGCATTGGAATTGGAGTGAGATTCGAATCGAGATCGATATCTAGTAATAATAACTTTATGATATGTTCTTATAAATAGAATAGCTATGCTGTACAAATCCGTTAATTTAAAATTCCAGCTTATTTCTCAGACTCTGATATTTGTCCGTGACTGCTCGAACAGTGGTAGTAGGGGTGCATAGGGGTGCCAACTGTCTCGCATAAAATTGTTAGTCATAAAATGTTCACCATACCCCAATAATGTTTCTTCGCATAATTATTTAATGCCTTATATATATAATAGTTACATTGTTAATAAAAGAGATAAGGCCAATTAAAAGCTAAGTGCCTTAGTTGTTTGTGAGGATATTGGTTTTGTTGTCATAATTTTTATTCATTCAGAAAAATGTAGGAATTTGTACATGGTCGTTGGCATAGTCCTACAAGACCGTGTAATTGGTTTGACTGATCAGCGGCCATAGGTTACCGTAACCGCCTTGAGGCCGTATACGAGAATACCACCTTGGTGGTGTAAAAAAAACATAAATTGGACACAATTCCTAATTCCGGGCTACTATTGAGAATTTTCATACAGATAACCTAATGTCACTTTGATCGCTCACGAACTATTATCGAAAACTATTCAATCAGAAATATTTAATTACCGTGTGATTAGCGCACCCTCGTTACAATCGTTCAAAGGGATATTGAAAACGAGTGGGAAACTACATACCGGTAGAACGGGGTCATTTGGGAAACATGGGGCTATTTGGTACTAATACTTGTTTCTAGGAATTTGGTCATATTTTCTTAGGACCCATCCACACTTGATACCTACTTTTAACAACAGAATCGCGCGATTTCGCGTACGTTATTCACTTTTTGTAAGCAAAAGGCATCCAACTAACGCGAAAACGGACGATTCTGCTGCTAAAAGTATCGGGTGTGAACGAACGCTAAACTAAATCGAAAATACCTTTAGAATTAAAAACATTCAATAGGTATTACCACCGGTTAACATGAAGCAAAAATTCCTTTACTAAATCCCAGTTAACCCCGCGGTTCCCAAATAGCCCCATTTTACGGTACCTATTTGGTGGTCAGCTGATTAACAAAATATCTACATTAATGGATATATATATAATTGTTCTGTTTTATATTAATTGCCTTATTTTTGATTTCAATAACGTGTATCAGAAATGCATGGCCATATTTATGGGTGTGGATCAGACCATCAAACTGGGCAACATTTTCAATGGAACTAAAATCGTAATCGTGAAATAATAATCAGCTGTCCCATCTTCTCTATTCTATTCTATTTTACAAATTGACATAATATTGCGCCCAGAGGGCTAATTCACGTAATTTTTTGACGACCGATCATATTGCAATGACGCTCGAACTTGACGCGAGCGTATCTCACTGAAGCTAAGAGAATACCAAATGTGTTGTTTTGATCAAAATTTTACTGCAACTGCGCGGCAACTGCACTTCTTTGGTTACGTGAATTAGCATACTGTTCACAATACGGTTTAATATCTATCAAAATATATATAACGTAGTTTAATCCTGCGTTCGCTACGCCTCGAATCGTGGCGATTTTTTGTGCCCGTAATCTTAGCGCTTGTAATCGGTGGGGTGCGGGCACAGCGTGACGTCAGACGACGCGACGTCATAAAGCGACGAAATTAAAGGTCGCAGCTGGACGCACGAAACAAAAGGAGGATTTCGTCAAAATCTGTGTTTCAAAATATATTGAATTCTGATTCAAGTTTCTAGATCAATTTAACGTTATCGGAAAAATTGATCATTTTTACATGAGATATGCGGTCTATAATTCCACTTTGAAATGGATACTATTACCAAAAATTAAGACACTGCCATTAAAGAATTTTGTCAAGTTAAGGCATTTTCTGCGTATTTTTGAGGCGAACAGCGTCTCAGGGGATGAGTAATGAAGAAAATATTTGGTTGCTCTATCTTTAATCGTTTTACTTTTTATTTTACACTAACAAACGCTATGCTATGCTATGCTATGATTTGAAATCCCCATGAAACAAAATACAATCAAATGAAGGATAAAAATAATCTTAACAGCTTCTGAAGTCGGTGCCACTGCCAAGCTAAGGTGCATTAAAGAATTAAAAGCCCTGACTTCAGAAGCTGTGAAGTTTTTTGTGAAAATTATTTTATACTTTTTAGTTTTCTGAAGTTCATATTTACTTTTATATATTGTTTTCTATTTTGAGTGGCATAAGCAATACATAAACATGCGATTACAGCAACCGCAAGTGATTTGCTGTTATCCATTCAAGAGTTCCATTGTCTATCTCCAAAGGTCTTCATCAGATCTTCACCAAATTAATTTGGAACCACCTTGAGAGTATATTCTTTCAAACAAAAAATATTCTTATAAATCGGTTTAAAATTGGCTGAAAAAAATAAAAAGAAAAACAATATACAATCGAATTCGGAACCTCCTTTTTTTTGAAGCAGTTAAAAACACAGTGAGTTGGTCTTTTTGTCCTGGGTTCGTGATTTTGATGATCGCAACTCTACTTACATGAGAACCTTTTTGAATTACAGACATTTACTTTAAAATACTTTCAACAATAATCAGGTGCTATTCACATCAAAACAGGAACGATTACTGTCTTCTCTGTATAAAACTAGGGTGGATATAGATTTTAGATAAATCGCCGCACGCGGCCGGCGCGTGCGCCGCTCCGCCTCACTACGTCACGGTTCTTTGTGATTGCTTTTCGATTGATATTTGTATGGGACTGAACCACTGTTGCCAATCTGTGAAATGTATATTGGGAAATAAAGCAACCAACAAATTGATTTAAAACGATTTGTTTTGGAAATTGTTTTGGGTCTAAATACTTAACCTTGGTGGGTAAGGTACTTAATAAGAAAATCATGAAGTCAGTTTGAATGAGAAACAGTTTACATGCAAAATATATTTTTCGTAATAAGAAAAATACTTATGTAATGGAAAATAATGACAACAAGTTAATGTACGTTTTTTTAAATATTTTGTACAAAATTCGTAATGACTCAGTCACCGATGCTATTGCAGAGGCTACTCGCTTGACTTTCCATAAGCACCGATTCCGAATTTGATTTCCACACCTACCATATTTACCATCAGGTGAACAGCAAGCTCGTTCGCCCCCAATAATATATTAAAAAAAACACCATTACATTTCCACGTTTTACATAATTATACGATTCGCTTACCAGATGGGCTCCTTCAATATCCTGTCCTCGTTTATCCTGTATAATCGTACTACTGTCAATTCTATGTATAAAAAGTAAAACAACATCACGATCGTGTCGTCGCTACTGGAGCAAAGCAGAGTACGAAATAATGCAGAAATTCATGCTGTCGTAATAAAAATCACTTTTCGATTCATACCCGTGGAATTCAACGCGCTGGAGCGGTGACCCCAACCAACAACGTCCGCAAACTTTTACTGCACCCAGTCGGCATAAATTTTCATCGTTTCAGGGTTCCGCACTAGAAAAGTACTAACGGAATTCCTATTGGGATCACTGTCACTGTCAGTATATTTTATCATGATTTTGTGAGAACAGAACAATAAATTAGTTTTTCAACCATTCGGGAGATCATTTTATTCGAAATGAGGATTGGCGCAGTGGCTAAGCGATTAGCTTTCTGCGCTACGTGCCGCGGGTTCGATCTCCGCATGGAACAAATATTTGTATGGTTGATAGTTGTTTCGGGTATGGGTGTGGACATGTGAAATGTATGTTTGTAAACTGTACCCTGGATACAGTAGAAATCTTAGTGAGGAGCAACTTTTTTTAAAGAAAAGAAACAAAGATGAAACACGTTACAAAACTATGAAAAAATTTAAATATGTTACTATACTAGGGAGCATTCTCTGCTTAATAAGTCCAGCGGCGAGACCAGAGGGATTCCAGCCAGGCAAGAATGAATTTTTAAGCAACCACACGGCTAAGGACTCTCCATAGTGGAAGTCGGACCTCAACTTAGGGCGTGGCTGCAACAAGAGCAGACTTGCTGGATCTAGTTATGATTGATATTGAATGTTTTTGATATCTAACCTTCAAAAACCCCCGACTCCAACTAGAAAAAGAGCTGTAACTTTTGAACGGCTCAACAGATTTTCATGAAACATAGCTAAGATGATATATTTTAAAAAACTGGATTGAAATCGGTCTGTCCGTGTTGGAGCTACGATGCCACAGATAGATAGGTACACAGATCCACACTACAAACTTATAACACCCCTCTTTTTTGTCGGGAGTTAAAAACGACTTATTTTATAGATTCTGTCGTGTAGTCCTCAGCGCACGAATCCAGCTCGCACTTGACTGTATATTATTTTAATTTTATTGCGCTGTTTCCCTTTGTGTAAAGGTCCGACTGTGATTTGAGGGCTTTTCGGTCCATTCTTATCCTTACTTTAGCACTGAAATTGTTCCCTTTTTCGCGTAAAAACGTGACAATGGTATTCAAGTGGTGTCATTGTTATTGTCAGTTGATCAATATTACAGGTGTCACTCAATCGCTTTTCGACACCCGTTTCGTCGAGACCACTTATTTTTTATTGTGTGGAAAGCCTAATGTACTGTGCTAATGTCTTTATTGTTTTGATTTGGTATTCTTTTGTCATAGAAATAATAAGTAGGGCTAGATCAAGAGCTAGATAATTAGTGTATGGTTTTTGTTTAGAATGCATTCGAGAAAACTGCTACAATAAAAGGCACATTATAATTGACAATTGATAGTAGGTATAGTGAGGTTTTGAAAATTCGTTCAAATTCTTTCTCCGTCCACAATATTCGGTCTATTTGTACATCTAGTAGTAGTAGTACATATTTTTTTGTTTGATGTTTTTTGTCTAAAAAATGGTCGTTTTTGAAAGTCGAATTTATCCGAAGTTGCTTGTCAAAATGAAAAATATTATGTACTTTTAAGTATATCTATTATTACATAGGTTTCCTGTACAATGTGAAAAAAAAATGCAAAAACCGGAAGTAAATCCCCAATATGTAACTGGCTATGAAGTTGTATTAGAGTATTAGTAGAGTATAGTAGTAGTATTCTAGTATTAGAGTATTTAAAGAAAATGTGTACCAGTTGATAGCTGTACAAAGATACTGGCAAATTGAGGGTTGAATTTGGGATCCCGCTAGCGAGGTTACTTCGTGAAATATAAAAATATTTTTATTTCTCTTTTTCGTAGATAAAGTATTCGCCAGTGAGTTGAAAATGCAATATCGCAAGAGTAGTAATCATTGTTCCTAGTAAACAAATATTTTTCGATTGCTGCATGCATTGTTCCGCGTTCAATATGCCGTGATTGATTTTGATGCAAGGGTACTAGAATTCCGTTAAATAATAGTATTATTTCTTTTGTTCTCAAGGATAGAGAATGAATTAGTCTTGGCAGAGAACAGGCCCTATTTTCAAAGTATTCCTCTTTGAGCACTTAATTTTTGAGCACCAAAGGTATCTCTTTGAGCACCTGCAGTGCGGTAGCTTCTAGTGATAGAGTCAATAATAAAAACATATTAAATAATATAATAAACATATAAATTAATTTTCATTCGACCTCTACTTTTACAGTTACAAATATTATGTCAAAAATATTAAATGAATAAATTACGAGCACAAGCGCCGCCGCAAACAAACATTTTCAATAATTAAAACTTAATAAAAACCCTTACAGGTTATCCAGAAAAAGTGCGAATTCCGTTCCTTTAAAATTTAAATAAAAAGAAAAAGTGGATTGAAGTCCACAAGCCGGCGCAGGCCCTCTCGTTTAAAATGCTTACGGACGTTTAGTAGGACATAGATTAAGGATGGTTAATCGTACAGACTTGTAGGTACAGCGAACGAGCTTCTGTGAGTTTGTAAATAGAGTTGTAGGTAAAAATGCCATTTTTCTTTGAAGGTATTTGAACGATAAACATGCTAGGTTTTCCAGTTTATTTGCCTAGCGTGGTTCCATCTTCATTGGACTTGTGTTCGTATGAAGAGCTGCTGGGCTTGACTTGACGCCATGTTTGAAAATGTCAGCGACATCACATAATTAAGACAAGTATTTTAGAATTTAATTAATTGTAAGCAGTGATAGCCTAGCGGTTGAACGCTTGCCTGCCGTGCAGGAGGGTCTGAGTTCGAACCCGGCCCGCACCTCTGACTTTTCAGATTCATGTGCGGATTAGAATTTAACTATCACTTGCGATAACGGTGAAGGAAAAACATCGTGAAGAAACCTGCACACCTGAGAGGGCCTCATAAAGTTCTCGATGGTGTGTGTAGTCCGCCAACCCGCACTAGGCCAGCGTGGTGGATTAAGGCGTAACCCTTCTCATTCTGAGAAGAGGCCCGTGCCCAGCAGTGGGACAGTAATGGGCAGGATTTATTTATTTTTAAATTTTGTTATTTCGTAGGTACATTATACAAATCAAAGCTGATGGCTTCTGATAGACATACTTTTAATATACTTCACCTTACAAACAGAATGCTTTTGTGTCTTTCTATCATTTCATTATCCTCTTCTACTTCGACTGTTTTATGGGTGTTTATCATAGGTACAACTATAACTTACTTATAACAGAAATTTACAAATTTGGAGGGATTTTTAAAATTACTATATCAATGAATTGACGAGAAGTTTCATGCGTTGCCTAGAGACAAGCGAGCCACACTGCTGAGTAATAGGTTCAATATCCGAGCTACGCTGACGTCGGTGTCGCATCTGTACACCAACCTCTTGGTCTACAACAAAATACAGCCCTGTGTTTACGATGGGGGAAAGCGAGTCCCTTTTCGCTTAAGATTCGGTACACCCCACTTAAAATTTAACCTTATTAGTTCTCTGTTAAGGTTCGAAGTTCTTTGTGTGGTAGTACACCCGGAATTTTCCGTATCGATGGCACGTGTGGTTCACGTCCTTTATTGAAGATTTTGCTCCTCCCACACAGGGAGACAAATGAAATACCACCTGCTCTAAATACTTGCCTCCACTTTATTGGCATGCAAAAACGTCAAGCCGTACATCCACGCTGACTTGAGAAAAAGTGAAATTTTTAGAAGAATTTTATATTTTATTTGCTAAGTGCTTTTTTTTTAATGTTTTTTAATGTGTTTAATTCTTTTTTTCTTCTTTCAAACGAATCTATTTATTTTTCCTGTAACATACAAATACCCTTTCAACCGTCGATATGTCGCCGCAGGATCGCGTAATATCGTAGTATCGCGAAACCCTGTGTGTGTGTGTGTGTGTGTGTGTTCTCGCGAAATTACGGATTACGCGATCCTACACTGACATATAGCCATCCAATCATCGCCAGTCTTGGGTCCTAGCATCCAAAATTAAGTTTGACCGAATCATCACTTTAATTTAGTCAAAATAGTGCCCCGAACCACTGGCGTTCGGTAATCGAATTGAATGCGTATATTTACGCTTGGGATGAATGCGGTATCCGTTTGGATCAGAAGCCCAATTCTCGGAATTAATTTACACTATGACTGAAAGTTGACCGAACTGAGATTGTATTACGAATTGACAAAAAAAGGGTATTCTACTCCTCTTAAAGTTCAGTCTGATTTGAATTCAACCTTCTTCAGACTCATTTCAATCTCATTTTTGACGTTTATAATGTATGGACAAAAATACCAATTTTATTATCAGTGTCGGTTCAAAATGTTAACAGAATACTGATTTGGTTTCAATCAACTTTCGATGTCATTACAATATAATTTCACGTTTGACGTTGTTTGTTAGTGCAGGAGAATACCATTTATGACATTGATACTAGATAGGAACGAAATCTGAACGATATTTTGAAAAAAAATAATTACGAGAATTGGGCTTCAATATTCTTGTTATACGTGATAGTAACGATTGATTATTACTCTTATGTATTTTACTTTTTTTTTTTTTTTATATCTTATTTATTTTACGGTGTTTTTTGTATAAACCTACTTGAGATGGAAATGGTCGACTGTCTGTTGACTTCTCGTAACGACTGTTATTGGTATTTCTATTAATGGACCGGGTGCTTTACGTGCTTTCAGAGACATGGATGTAAAAAAAACGATCACCCATCCAAAAATTGACTGCGGCAAGCACGTAATCTACGATCTAACCCAATTACGCATACAGCATACTATTGAGTGAGTATTCGGATTTTTTTTTTTTTTAATAAACCAACTTTACGAACCAAAGAAATTAAAATCCAATTAGTTGCACAAAAAATCTCGCGTAGATAATCCATTCAGTATTTTTTGCAAATGTTTCTCAAACTGTCAATACAAATCGAGTTTCTTTGCTAAATCCCATGTGTATGCGATGATTCAACCATATTTCCTTTTTTACGTCCAACCCGTCAACCGCGCACCATTTTTCTTGATCACCACACCGTTTGACTTGAAGTGGTGAACCCAACGGGGTACAATGGCGGACAAAAAATACACGCAGCGCTATTCACTGAATTTGAGCAATGAAAACACAATAATAATTCTATGTGATCATTAAGCTTTGAAAGGGTTGGATGTGGCATTCTTGAAATTAGATATTATAATAAGGGATTATTGACATTATTTGCGTAAAACTAGTAATGGATTGTATTAGAAATACTCTATTTGATAAGCTAATTTTATTTGGAAATATTGACGTTTAGCAAAATATGAAGTTAGATTACCTATTAGATAAAAAATATGATTTTACACGATAGCAAAATACGGTAACAACTTCAAAAAATTATTAAATACGAGAAAGTAAACCGTTCAGCTGAGCAAAGTCATAAGGCGTCAAAATTTGAAAACATTAATTGATGCAACGCGTGATTTCGTTCATCAAAAGCTTATCTTTACGCGTACTACTGTACTGTTATAACGTTGGCCAGTGCTCTAAGGTCCTATAAGTTGCTGCGCCGCAACACGTCAATTTTCCAAATCTCTAGCGCAACATTGCATAATATTCCTGATTTATAAAAAAAAATAGAACGTCTCTACACGTTCATCGAATTTATATGGTACAGTAGTGTATTGTACCTATCGTATTATAAAAATCTAAAAAGTGGAATCCACTGAAAGTGTTAAATAAACATAAATCATATTATGTGTGTGAATGTGTTAAGAAAACTTTAAATTTTGAACTATGTACCGTATCCAAAATAGTACTGTGCTCATATTGCACTCACTTCACCGATGTTTACACGACGGATGGTGCAAGTACGAGTTCAATGGGAGAATTGGCCCACTTGAAGCACAATAGCCAGCACAGCCCCTGTCGAGATACCTCTCGTGTCTGCTATCCGACCAATAACATGTTTTATGCCTTTTATAACGTAATCACGGATAGACCTCCGCGCTTTAGGGTTGAGTGGAGAGTGAAGTTTGGACCCATTTGTTGTGTGTGTTATTATTACATACAATACAAATCCGAAAAAAATTAGTAATAAATATTTGTTACGACAAAGCTGTGCTTTATTTATTTGTTAATGAAAACAAAAATAAATTATAGTACAATTTTCGTCTTATAGAAACAAATACTTATCTACTTATAATATTGGAAGGTATTATATACTATTTTAATATGGAACACTAAATAGATAAATCAACCCATTCATCGTCACTTTTTTCATAAAACCTGTTTATTAAAAACAATATCCCTGCAGTTTGAGTTTCCAAAATTTTCTGTTACAGGTCCGAATAGTTGATGCGTTATTTTGTTGAACGAAGCCAGTACTTTAATCGCGCGTTTGACGTTTTATTGGGATAATGTCCGATCTTTCGTCGAGTCTGTTAGGGACAGTGTATTATATTATCTGTATGATTTAGTGTCAATTATACAGTATTGTCATAGTATTGTGCTTTTCGATGATTAATAATTAATAGTTGTTATATCATGTGCAATTATCGCTTGTAGTGTGTGTGTGCAATTTATTGTAACCAATAAATTTCAGCATTTGTTTCCGAGCTCAACATAAACAAATATTGGTCAGAATCTTCAGTAAAAAAATTATAGGTTAGCCAAAAGCGATAGGTAGGATTAAACTGATAATCCATAAAATTGCGCAATTGGGGCCGCGAGTTGACGCAAGGGCAAAAATACTCGAAACGATAGAAAAAAACCACTAGTGGCAATCAAAAATAACGTGCAGGTAGTGAGGACACCGAAAATTGAAATTCAAAAATCATTTTTCATATTTTCAGAATTTAATAATGACTGAGAGCGTTCGCCGGCCGGTCGTTCGTCCGTTTTTTTTTACGAAAAATCTCAATTTTCTGCCGTTTCAGCCGAGCGGCGAAATATCATCGCTTTGATCTGTATAATAGGTAGGCTGGGTCATGGGTAGAAGGGGCGGGGCTGCGCACGGAGGGGGGCTCGCGATTGGTGAACACCCAGAGGGGACACAACGAGGTGCCGTGACGAGGGTAGCAGAGTGATCCTGGCACCATTGCGTATTTGTCCGGCGCGCTGGGAGCGTTTCGCGGCAGTGAACAGTGTCTTGCATGAAACATGTTAGAATTTTACACGAATATAAATTCAGGATTGATGCAGGAGGGGATGCAGCCCCCCCTCACGTGCACCGCTAGAACAGGTCAGTGATCTAAGCCGGAGAAAAAAAATTGTTTGACAATTTTTCGAGTTTGACTTTTAGTGACAAAACTTCGTAAGTAGGTCAAGTGATATTTAAAAAAAACTAAGTTATAAAATAAATGGAAATTAATTCAAGTGTAAAAACGTACAGTATAAAATACAAAAAATGTGTAAAAATTATGTGCTATTTATATTTTATGTAAAAATAAAATAAATAATTTTATTTAATTAAAGACATTTTAAACCACGTGTTTTATCTAAGCTGTCTATGTGAAATTTTTCAAAACAAGAATTTATTTCACGTAACCTCATTTTGTGCGATATTGTGGTGGAATGTTAATCAAAGTTAATACAGATTCAAACATAGGCCCTCTTATAAATTATTAAATAAATATCTATAGCTATATGAATATTAGATTTTTTTAAACTTAAATATAGATTTATAAAGAGATAGACTGATTAATACAGCGAAAAAAAAATTGGCCCTTAATCATTTATTTTATTAACACAAACGAAGGGTTAATTATAATATTTAAAGTTATATGCTTATTATTATTGCAATAAACTAAAGAGTGTTCAAGTGTTCATGTTAAAAGTATTTTATTTCCTTAACTATTGGCCTTATCTCTGTTTTTTACTTTTCCTGTTCAATCCCAAAAGGAATGTAAAAATAATAAATATTTAACTGATAAAATGTTTAATAATTATGGCGTCTACGTCATTGCAAAATCATTGATCTACATAGCTATTCATCTAATATATTAATACGTGAAGAGAAAACTTTGTCCCCTTTTTAAGCATATTGTGCGCACGGAGGAGTATAAAATTTGACATAGTTAAAGTTTATATGGAGAAGAAGTGCAGAATGCTAAAATTATGGTCGAATTTCGACCACAGGGCGACCACTAGTTTTGTTGTATACATCATAAAGTAAAGCCGCGTTGAAGAAATTTTTAAATTCTTTTAAAAGCGGGCTTGTAAAACTTAAACGAAATTATAATTAAAAAAAATATTATTTATTTATTGTAACGATATTATTATTAAATGCGGAGATAAAGTTTTAAAACCGAACATGATAATTAATTTTCATAAATATGTTACAATGGCATACTTACAAAAGTATACAGATTCATTTTAAAACCGAGGTTTGTTTCAACTCTTTTAAAATAGCATGATAATTATAATTATTATTCATTAATACAATGGCATAGGTATTTACAAAAGCATATAGATTAATTTGTGACAATATATTTTATGTGAAACCGAGTTTAATACAACTGTTAACATGAAATACAAAATTTATTATTGCCAGTTATAAGCAATGAAATAATCTCTTAATTGTGTATCTTGATTGCACAAAAAATTCATTATCTATGAATTTCATCTTATAAGCATTTGATTACTCCAGGTCCAGATCATGAATATAAGCGTTTCATAAAACCAGTAATATTTATAAAAGTACTTCTTAGTTTAAAAAAACAAAGTCCATTAACAATAATATCGCTGGTTTAAAAATAAACAATTTTAATAACAGAACCTAAGATTCACTTTAGAAAGAATATAATATTTTTTCCATTAAAAATTATGGTAAATTGTAAATCAATAAGTATAGTTCAATGGATTGATGAAATTGACCGATTACAACCATAAATTTGGCATTTAATTGAGGAAATTTTCAGAGTATATTGAAAATAAAGCGATAAGTATTAGGCATCCATGCGTGAAGCGAATACTAGGCATAGCGACCGCGCCGGCGCCGATTGAAATGGAAGTTCACAATTTTCATGATACATACGAATGCAGCACTAGAAGAAACTCTTTCATTTCGCTCTGTGATAATAAAACGGGTAATTTAGGGTTAAACAGGAACTTCAGTAACTATATTTTAATTTCCTGAAAACGCATAATATTCGGGAATATATTTATTTATTAGTTGTAACAGGTTATTGAACACCAGTTTACTTTGAGCTCAATAGAGCGTAAAGGCATTACAGATGCGGAATATCGTAGCTAATTAACACTGCTCAACTGCAGTGTTGTATTCCTTACGGTGAGCAAGGTCGCCAGCGCTTCTTGAAGCGTCGTCGTTGTCGTGTCGGCGTTGACACTAGCAGTAGAGTTGGCAACGCGCGAGTGATTCTCCTGGTGCTGCAAGCGTTCATAGGTTACGGTAACCGCTTACCACCAGATGGGCCATATGCTAATTTATCATTAGTGATATAAAATAAAAATTAAGCCTACTTACACAGTTATTATTTTTAACCGACTTCCAAAAAGGATGTTTATTTTTGTTCGGGCATAACTCCGTCATATGTAGAAGGATTTGCAAAACTATTTTTTTGTTCAATAGGGTCTTATTCTGAAATGGTCCCATTTAAATTTGGTGAAGATCTGATGAAGAATTTTGGAGATATACAATGGAACTCTTGAATGAATAACAGCATATCACTTGCGATTATTGTAATCGCATGTTTATGTATAACCACTCAAAATAGAAAAATAAAATAAACTTTAAAAAAAGTAAAAAACCGACTTCAACAAACTAAAAAGTATAAAATAATTTTCTTAAATAACTTAACAGCTTCTGAAGTCCTTTAATTCTTCAATGCACCTAGCTTGGCAGTGGCACTGACTTCAGAAGCTGTTAAGTATTTGAAGTAAGAATTATTTTATACTTTATAGTTTTTTAAAGTCGTTTTTACTTTTTTAATGGTCTATCCGCTCGAAATTGCGATAAAATGTAAGCTTTCCATTGCTCTTTGAAAGAAAATGTAGATTTCTCGGAAATTCGATTGAAAGTTCTAAGAGTATATCGTAGACAGAAGCTCTGTCGTGGAATTTAAATTTACATTCCATTATACACGTAACTTGCACGTAACCTACTCGTGTTTCCATTATCTCGCGAAGTTGAAGAGAATCATCTGACTGTGTATGTAACTTACATTCGAATAACTTTTCTCTTTCTAACTCCCAACAAAAAAGAGGCGTGTAATAAGTTTGTAGTGTTTATCTGTGTGTCTGTCTGTGGCATCGTAGCTTCAACACGAATGGACCGATTTCAATGCAGTTTTTTTTAATTCTTCTTAGCGTGTCGATGGCAAATTTATTTTTAGGTCCAGTATTCCGCCACGCGAATAGCTGAATCAGTTTTAATTGAAAGTTAATTTAATCGAGTATCATCTGAGCTATGTTTCGTGAAAATCTGTTCAGCCGTTCAAAAGTTACAGCTCTATTTCTAGTTGAAGTCGAGGGTTTTTGACGGTTATTGTGTACATTTTTTATCTTATGCTTTGGCTTATGTCATATCGATTGTGTCTTGCAGTGAAGACATCTACTCAGAAATATTCTGGATCAGCTATTTACAAATGCGTAAGCAAGAAGTCCTTCCTTTTTTCGCTCGTCATCACTTTGTCGGATAAGTTCGGCTTCAAAAATTTGGATGATTTTCAAGCTTTTTTGATAGAAATTTGAATTTCTTGACAGTATTCATTTGCAGGTGTTTGTGAATCTCGTTGTTCGTAACTAGCCAAGGTGCTTGGGATATTGATTTTAGGATAATATTGGTTCTGCATTCGTTACAGTATTGAAGTGTTAGAATTGCTGGCGCTTCCCCAGAGTTATATTCCTTACATTCATACCGGTTTCAGAAATGCTTTGTAAATCAGGAGTGTATTGTCAATAGAGATTTGGTTCGTTTCTTTTTGCTTACATTTGTGTTCATGACTGCCAAAGTGCGATTGCATTACGGACAGAAATACGGACATGCCTTTAGTTAAAAAATAAAGTTTGCATTTCTGTCATCGTGTTACAAGAATTAATAGATCCACGAACGTTAGAAATAATTCTTTTTTTACTTTATAGCTGCTGTTTTATTTAAAATATTAATTTATTAGGTTGTATGTTGTTGTTATAGCAGCAACAGAAATACATCATCTGTGAAAATTTCAACTGTCTACCTATCACGGTGTGTGGGTGGGTGGGTGTGTGGTGTGTGTAACTATCACGGTTCATGAGATACAGCCTGGTGATAGACGGACAGTTAGACAGACGGACAAACAGACGGACGGACAGCTGAGGCTTAGTAATAGGGTCCCGTTTTACCCTTTGGGTACGGAACCCTAAAAACAGTCAAAACATAAATTCATAATGTCTAAAATCACATTCACATCATTTAGAACGACGGTCATATATACGACCATTTAGAAATTATTATCGAAATAATTTTAAAATCGACCCTGATTGTTAGGTACTGCGTTTTAACCGTACGCCGTGTATTATTCTATACTTATTTCTATTTGACCTAATTCCGTTAATATTACATACAATATACAATTTTTATTTATACCTAATCATAGAAATTGAAGGAAGGAAAGGCTATAATTGAAATAAATAGTTTTGATAGTGATGACGTGGTTTGAATGTGGTTGATTATGTATGTTCGAATCATAAAGTTATTATTACTAGTAACATTATGGTTCGAATGTAAGTGCTGATAACCCGGCAAGTGACGTACCTACGAAAAATTCCTTATACTGGGCCGAGCACGAATGTTTTGACGTATCGTAACGTAAACGTAACCAATTATTTTATACGTTTTAGTTATTTAAAGTCGGTTATTACTTTTTAAATCTTTATTAAGTAACGATGTGCTGAACCTCTATTATGAGTATTATGAAACTACAAATCTCGAAGAATATTAGTTTAAGAACAAGCGCTCTATCGTCAACTAGAGTTGTCGAGGTAAGACGCAACTTGGCGCTGGCGAAATATATGATTGAGGTGTTCAACGGTTTTTTTTATCTTGGTAAAATCATCAAATGAGTCCTCCCACCCCGGGCAGGGCGGGAGGGACTGTCAGACTTGTACTGACTAAAATCCACGGTGTTCCTTCAATAGCCCTTTACGTTCCGGGGTCACGGTAATGAGATAAGTCCCGCGACCCCGGCAGGCTTCGGCCCTCTACATGGGGGGCCCCGTCATCTTGCTGACGTTCTTTGAGGCGCGCGTGGAACACAACGCGCCGTCGACCCGGGCATGGTCCATGGTCGGACAGCGAGTTGCCCTTTACTCGCTGTCCGCATGCCCAGGTGTTCAACGGTAGGCTAAATAATCCGGACGTATTGGCATCGCTGGGGCTGCTTGTTCCTTACACCAGGCGGCGGCGGGAGCCGAGGGAGAGGCTGTTTGAGATACCGGCGGCTCGCACAAATCTATCCAAGTTCGCTCCAGGAGCGAGAGCCACGCGAATACTGAACAGAATCTCACAAAGGTTGGACATTTTTAATCGTACATTGGCGGAATTCGTTAGGGTGATCTTAGTGTGGCTAATTTATCGTATTGGGTGTACAACAATTAACTTAATAAATAATAGTAACAATAAATTTTATCACAGGTAACTGTCAAGATAAAATTTATTATTAATATAAATAAACTAGTGTGTGTAGTGGTGTGTACCTAGTTGTCGATAGAGCTCTGTTTCAC
This sequence comes from Allophyes oxyacanthae, assembly GCA_932294325.1. Classification (NCBI taxonomy): domain Eukaryota; kingdom Metazoa; phylum Arthropoda; class Insecta; order Lepidoptera; family Noctuidae; genus Allophyes; species Allophyes oxyacanthae. The sequence goes on from OW028609.1 coordinate 2,685,312, forward strand.
GTAGGTTTGTATGTGCGCGATTATTTTAGAAACTACACAACCTATTTTGTTATTCTTTCTCTAGGGTAATCTGTCTAAGGTTCCTCTCTAATCCCAATCGCTATAACCTCGAGAAAAGAATCAGCTGTTCCATACATTAGTCGACTAATATTGAATAATTATTTGTATGGATCAGCTGATTCTCTTTTCGTGATTTTAGGTTTGGTGCCATAGTAAAAGTTCCTCATAATGATGAGTATAATAATCCTTTAAAGGGATCAGAATTAGAAAGGTAGGTCCTTAAATTATATACTTATGGGATTGTTCTAATAGGTATATAAATATTAAGGTACCGAAACCGGTATTAAGAAAAATTATAATAAAAATATTTAGTGAGTGAAATATCTCATAGCACGTAGCCTAGTTAAAAAAGTTAAAATAAAAAGTTCAGATAATAATGTACTACGTAATACTTATTTTTTATTATTAAAAAGTTAGTAAAAAGAAAGAAAGAAAATACATTTATTAACACACACAATAACAAATATGCATTAACGAATAAATAAATGAACAAGTTTACAGAAAAACAAAAGCACAATAACAAAACACCAAAATACACATTGTATGAAAAAACACCAAACAATCAACTATCCTAACATGGCACGCCTCCAGCCCCGTTGGGTGTGTGGACATAAAAGCCATCCCGCCGCGCCCAAATAATTTACTACGTTGTACTCATTTTTTATTATTAAATAGTTAGTAAAAGAGACCTACCTAGCTTACAAACTTATAATCAAACTGTTTGTCAATGGTTTAAATATTCTTTTACAGTCTACTGAGAACGTATTTATTTCATATTGATGACGATGATGACGACTAGAAACCTTATGAGGCCTAAATTCTAAATTCTAAGGCCTAAACATTTCGACCGAGACTTTTGTTGTTATTCTGAGAAACTGAAAGACGTTGACTTATTGAGTGGTGGAGAAGAGTTTTTAGTATACTTATAGTTTATAGCGGCCTAGCTATTCGCAATTTTTTCTTATCTAATTATATTAATTCAAAATTCGGAAGCAACTTTTCTTAAAATGCACTATAGTGCTTTTTCGAGCTCGTGGATTGAATTACTGTATATGAGCAAATGAAATGAAAAATATATAATATGGTTTACTACATAGCGGCCTCAGAATTTTGAAAAAGGTGTGAAATATCTATAAAAAATATCCAGTTCAAAACCATAAAACTACATAAAGGCTCAGAATTAACAGTAAAGTTTTCCTTTCTACTATAATATTATTACGTATTATATATATACCAGAATAAAGGTTAGTTCAAAAGAAATATTTTTTTCATATTAAAAAAAAAATGTCATAATATAACTTAAAATTAAGGTAATTACAACTACCAAATTGCTATATAATGCGGTGCGTCGACTGCTCGACCTCAGTTCCGTGCAATTTTGTGATATTCAACGAAGCTTATGGCATGCTTGGTCCCTATTCAAAAGAATTTTACCAGTTCAGCGTAGCGTGAACGTAGACGGCTACGATAGGCGCGGCGGCGGCGTAGCGCTACGTAGACGCCTACGCGCCCGAATCAATAGCGCGGATCTCTTTGTCAAGTGAGCATTGATAACGTTTGGCAGATAATGCCTAGTTACGTCATCCAATTCAATGAGTTGTGCATTTGGTTTGCGGAAATTTGATGGTATTGCACTTATAAAACAGCGGTATCATTATAATAATTCAGCCCATTACTGTATAAATACCAAGCACAGGCCAGCAAGCGTTTTTAAAATTACTGCTAAGGCCCAGTTGAAATAAAAATGTTTGACTGTGAATTTGAGGCCTCTTCTCAAAATGATAAAAATACTAGCTGTTGCCCGCGGTGTCACCCGCGCGTTTTAGTTTTATCAAAATAAAATATAGCCTATATTGTTCAGGGATAGTGTAGCTTTCTATAAGTGAAAGAATTTTTACAATCAGTTCTTTAAATCAATTCTTCAATGTACCTTAGTTTGGCAGTGGCACTGACTTCAGAAGCTGTTAAGTTTTTTAAGAAAATTAATTTATATTTTTTTGTTTATTGAAGTCGATTTTTACTTTTTTTAAGTTTATCTTATTTTTCTACTTTGAGTAGCATTAACAATACATATAAACATGCGATCACAGCAATTTCGAGTGATTTGCTGTTATCCATTGAAGAGTTCCATAGTCTATAGAATCTCCGAAGATCTTCTCTAAAAAATGGGACAACCTCGAGAAAATCGAATTCGAATTTTGAGTTTGAGTTTGAGAGTGTACTCTTTCAAACAAAAAAATAAATCTCCGAATCGGTCCCCATTTGACGGAGAAATCTGTGACCATACAAAAATAATAAACATACTGTCGAACATAGAACCTCCTCCTATTTTGAAGTCGATTAAAAATATTGAAAGTTGTGAAAGTTAAAATTTTTGAATTTTTGTGAATTTGAAAGTTTGTTAACCAATCACGCCTTAACAGCAGAACAGATTTGGATGAAACTTGGCACACAAGTGGACCATGATCTGGAGTAGGTTACAAAAATTGCTTACTATGTGCGTGCGTATTTATAACAAGACACCGAGCCAATCAAAACATTCAATTCTAGATTATTTAAGATAAAGTTGTACAAGTGGTTGAATGAGTGTAGCTTCTATATTTTAAAAGAATTTATGGATACAAAAGGTTGATGTAAGTTGAGACATTTTCAAAAACCCTGAAATTTTGCATGCTATGTTTTATACTAGCTGAACATGTTGTGCCATTATAATTATATTTTAACACCATTGTAAACATGGTATGATTTAGGGAAGCGAAAATATTCTAAGTTTATGGTTTTATGCAAATAAATGATTTATTATTATCTATATATTAATACGTGAAGATAAAACTTTGTACCCCTTTATAAGCATATTGCGCGGACGGAGTAGTGTGAGATTTGGCATCGTTAAAGTTTATATGGAGACGGAGTACAGATAGCTTAACCAATTTATAAATTGTAGCTAAACTTACGGTCGAATTTCGACCGCTGGGCGACCACTAGTTATTATTATTAGAACAAAGAATACTACTTTTTACCAGTACTTATAGTAGTTACTCTAGGATACAAGTGAATCCGTGGGCAATAGCTAGTACTCATGGACCTAGGAATTTTAAAAACAATACAAGCAATACTGTCGTCAATAATGGCGACCCCGTTGGCGCAGTGGCTAAGCGATTAGCTTTCTGCGCTACGTGCCGCGGGTTTGATCCCCACACGGAACAAATATTTGTATGATCTACAGATAGTTGTTTCGGGTCTGGTTGTGTGTGCATGTGACATGTATGTTTGTAAACTGTAACCTCAACACAGGTGACAGGAGAAATCCTAATGAGGGGCAATGTTTAAAAAAAAAGAAATAAAAATATTGTTGCTAACCTATAGTTAACTCCCGACAAAAAAGAGGCGTGTTATAAGTTTGTAGTGTGTATCTGTGTATCTCTCTGTGGCATTGTACCTCCAAAACGGATAGACCGATTTCAATGCAGTTTTTTTAATTGAAAGCTAGTTTAATCGGGTATCATCTTAGCTATTTCATGAAAGTCTGTTCAGCCGTTCAAAAGTTGCAGCTCTTTTTCTAGTTGGAGTCGGGGGTTTTTGTTATTAATTACATTGTAGGTAAAATAAGATTTATACATTTCAAGGACGCATAAAAACAAGAAACAAAGTTTCGTAGTGTTGTCAGTAGGTACCTGTTTTCATTCCGCTAGTCCCGTACTACACTAAATATACGACTTTCCGTGTACTGTCTATGTTTGTGTAATCCTAATTAATACTTGAACCCTAAAGTTTGTTGTTGTATGTTTGTTCGTTGCTACATGTAACTATCTAAATTATTGTAATAAAAACATACCATTTCATAGCGAAACATTTTTAATCATGATAATGTCCTTATTATTGTTATCACAATTTCTAGTTTTTTTTGTAAAAGTTACGCTAAAAATATAATGAATGAGCTTTCGTTCCATTTTCTCAACTGTGGTCTTGTGTGGTTTGCTATTACAAAATTATTTTCTTATATACAATCTCGTATAGGCCGCGCAGCCCATGACGTCATTTACATTTTAATTAATTTTTACTTTTACCATTTTTATTATTTTTTATTTATTATTAAGCCCCCGCCATTATTTGCATTTTTTTAAATCATCCGATTCGGCTATAATTTGTTTGTAGCACGGGCCGACGGGCCGATCGGTTAATTTAATAATTCCATTCACTAAGCGACGAGGGCGACGCGACGGTGTGCCATTTAGTCTCTCAGAAATATTCCATCAAAAACGTACACCACCATGAGCTTCGAACAAAAGCTGGTTATATCTAATTCTGTGCTGAGTCGGGAGGGAAAACCAGTACTTATAAATATATATATATAAGTAAGTGCTTATAGCTCAAGCATTTCTCCCCTACTACACGCGCCAGTTAACGGAGGTTCGCGCGGTTTCAGCACGAGGTGCGGAATCGTTAGCTCGTATATATCTAGTAGCCTCGTTCATTTAACAAAGATAGAAAAGGACGGAGAATATTCGATTAGAATGTGTGTGTTGCTGTTTTTTTCACGACAGCTTCTTTTTGTAGTTTTTTTGGCTCAGCGACTAGGTATAGATAATATGTTTTAATGTCTTGGTCGATTTTTTATTTATTTTATTAAATATAACACTAAAGAGAGGTATCCGTGATTTCAATTCGGTTTCAATAGGATAGTATGAATGTATGTATGGATTTATGAAGCATCCCGAGTTGTATAAAATTCCTTTTAGTTCTTAGGGTGGAAATGTATGGGCGGCGAGCAATGTCCTTTCCGATCATACGAAACTGTGATGCAAATGTAATGTAGTACACTATGACTTTCGAGTATTATATCTTGAAGGTTACGGAATTAATATCTCAAAATGTCATGGTTATTTTAGATGATTTCTACTAGTACTGACAGATCCTACTAAGCATAACGAATTATCATTGAAGCTTGTTACAACGTCATCAATAGAGGATGTATGCGGCTGTCCCTAACCACTGACACGCTTTACGATCAGTACCAGTACAGACACGTGCAATACTGCTAATCTTTCCGATAGTTAACGTCAATTAGGGTCTTTTGGACATCGATTAACGATCACAACGACGATTGTTTTACGCCGACATTTTGTTGGCTGACTTGATCGCCATGACCCCGCGGTCGGGTCACGCCCCACCCTCCCGGAGGGCGTGTCCCACCCTCACAAGTCTAAGGAGCGCGGTGAGGCGCCTTATTTTGCTCCCGAAGCTTTCGTCAGTACCTATAGATACGTGTACGTAGTTCATAAGTGCTGTGTATACTAGCTATGTACGACTTTAATCAATAGTTCGAAACGAGGGTTAAACGCCAGAATTTTTAAGATATCTTTAACATTAACAGCAGTTTTTGTATTTAAAGAATGCCAGTTCTTAGTTATTCTGTGCTGTAGGATTTATTCAACACGTGTTTTTTATTAGGTACGTCTTACTTCATAAAACTTACAACTGGGATTACTTTGCCTAAAATTTGTATTAAATTAATGAATAGATTATTATTTCTTTTATTAATTTTTACATTATACTTACATATATTTTTACAAAGAATTTATAAAAAATAAAACATTTATAAATATAAAAGAATGGTAGCCCCCGGTGGGCTACTACTACTCTTTTATATTTTTAAATGTTTTATATTGGGAAGGCAGATTATTATTAAGTACCTATTATCTATTAATTCAAACATATTGAAATTGTAAAGTAAAACACATAATTATCCTTGGCCAAGTTTATTTGTTAAATCAAAATGTATATTTCGCTTAGGTATAAAATAACACACTTAAAATGAGCCTCCTTACATAAAAACATAAGTAAAAATAATAAAATATATTTATATTATATCGAAAACACTTTTGCAGGCAGTTGTACCTACATTTAACCTAAACCGCCTGCAAAATTCACAGTTAAATATTATATTTATGAAAAGTCTCTCCAGTGTGCATTTGCGAATTGTTATCATTTTAATGGCGACGCTGTGTATTGTGGAACTTTACGAATTATGTCCATTATGAGGTTAAAACTTATTCCAATAACAGTTACTGTCGGCACAAATAAAAGGAAAAATTATTACAATGCTTTCAATTTTGTTTAATGTGTGCAACGACTACCTATAAGGTTCTTTTTTTAAATGTATGTGTAGATGTTAGATCAATAATCCCCTTACTAAATAACGATGATTATTATATTTATCTAAGTTTTTAAACTGTCATTTTCACTATAATTATTATTATAGTTAAGAACGGGGTACCATGTTTATACTTTGTTGCGAGCTTCCGATATTTCGGCACTGTTGCAAGCGCCATGGTCCATAAACAAAGTACAACAAAGTATGAGTACCTACATGGTAAATTTCTTAAGTCTAATAGTCATATTATTTTACTAAACTAGCCAAGTCTAGTGCCATCTCTATTCATTGGCATACAAATGACAAGGACACGTTTAATTTAATTAGTGTCTAAATATTAAAGAAATAAAATAGTAAGGGGTTTAATGTCTGCTCTTAGATTAAAATCTGAAAATGATACTACGCGTTCTCCCGCGCCTTTGACTTCAACTGCAGGTAATGCTGGTAATAATTCGATAACAGTCTTGTTATCTACATTAACACCACCAATTAACATTACGTTAACTTGAATTTTGGGCAATTTCCGTCTTTAGTAACAAATTGTTTATCGTATGGAATATAAATTTATACAATATAAAACATATGGAAACTCCAAAAAATAAAGAAGTTATGTACTAAACACAGCGCTAAGTAAATGTAATTTTTGTAATCGTCCGATATGTATTACCTACGCTTCGACTGACTCTGGAGAAAAATCGACGTTTTCAAGTTAGCGTAGTGTTTGTTGCTGGTTTCGATTAGTTATCTATACAATTACTACGTGAAGAGAAAACTTTGTACCCCTTTTTAAGCATATTGCGCGCACGGAGGAGTGTGAGATTTGGCATAGCTAAAACTTATACTTATTATTACGGTCGGATTTCAACCACTGGGCGACTACTATTTAATTCAGTAATTTCTCATTTCCAGATACTTTCTAAATAGCTAGTAAATAAAATTAAATATTTAATGAGCGTCTCAAGGTCTCTTGAAATATAATTCAGAAAGAAATGACTGCCATTGTTCTCCAAAAAATCGATGCCATATTGCACTTAGATATTCCTATAGTTTTGTTTTTATTACTCTGCAATTTAACGAGGAAGGAAAAAAATTGTAATTCGGTTGACTTCATCTGCTATCATAGATAATTGACATGTAGAAATACCATCTCTGACAGAATTTTATTTAGAAAGACCTTGAGGAATCCACCCTGTATTTATTCACGATATGATAACTGAATCTTCAAGGAGTTTTAATTGAATCAGGAACTCGCTGTTGTCCACTGATAATGCGGCATTCGATGTTTGCAGAACTGATATCGACCAAACAGAGTAGGCGAACAATCGATATAACACGTACCATTAGAGAATTTACCCGGCGGCCGGCCGTGGGCCCTGGGCTGTTTGAATTAGGTAACTGGTTTAACAGCGTTGTTCGTCACTACACTAATTAGTATTCACCCCTGTATATAAAGAGATAAAATAGTACACAACTTGCGTTACCCTTCTTTTCAAATTATGACCAATATAGGTAATACTTTGCAAAACAAAAGTGTGACAAATATTGTGAGGCAAAATAAAAATGTAAAAGTATTTTGTAAAGGGCTAACTTTGCGATATGTTTTATTGAACTTTAACCAATCGTGTATCGGACGACTGAGAAACCCGTGTTAACTAACTATATGTTTAAAAAAAAATAAGGGCAAAAAATAGAGAATTTCTATAAAAAACATGAAAATAAATCGGTTTCAACGACATTTCGTGATTTCGGACTGAATCGTTTGTTTGTCACGTGAAAACTGAAAACGTTAAATAGGTACTAAATTATTCTACTTAATTAGACACTAAACTTGCCGACAATTCTTTAAATTAGTAATTATGAGATGTTTATAATGAAATCGGCTGATTACCTATACAATTTTTTTTATTTTAACGCTTTTTGCTCCAGTCGTTTGTTATGTTGTTGGTGAACTTGGGCTTTAATATCTACCTACCCCCTTGATGATTAAACGTTATATAAGTTAAGAATATAACAATGTACAGGTATATATATTATAATATATGTATATTATATTATGTTCATTGACAAACAAATGACAAGGACGGGTATAATTTAATCAGTTTAAAAAAATAAAAGATTTTGTAGGGCATTTAATGTTTGTTATAGTTTAGTAAAATATTTTAAGTATTATTAATACTAAATAATTCAGCGACATTATTACGGTGTCATGAAAAAGTATTTGGCGGAAATAAATCATATTTGGTGGACAATTAATTATTTTGCGCCAGACTTTAGTAAAGTTTAGATTACAACATTTACAAAAAAGTTGCTTTTATTAAACTTAACAAAAGTAGACGTGAACTCCTTGAAGAACAGTTTCACTCATTCCATTGCATTCATAAAATAACTCGTTTGTGTATCTGGCATTGGACCTACCACATGCTACTAACCAAAGTGGTATTACCACAGAGCTCAGCGCGAGCATCAAGCGAGAGAAGATCGTCGAGATATGCGAGGGTTGCGGTCAGAAGATTCAGGACCGCTACCTCATGCGGGTGGGCGAGCTGTCCTGGCACGAGCACTGCCTCAGCTGCTGCGTATGCGGCTGCCCCCTGGCGCACACCTGCTACACCAGAAACGCCAAGCTATACTGCAAGCCAGACTACGATAGGTAATACATGGTTGAACGTTTGAGGGCAAAAGATTTAGGCCACGGAACTTTTGCCTTCAAAGGTTTTGTTGAAAAATCTCATCTTATCAACCTTTCGACAGCAACTCGACACATCATTAGATCACGTTTTATATCCTAAATTTGGTTACAAACATGTTTATGAACACGATAGGTTTAATATTTGCCGTAGCAATTTATCCGTTGCGAAATGCTTGCGAATTGCCATGCGAATAGCTATGCGTTTGAATGTTCCTCTTGTGTTGTAATAATAAGTGTTTCTCCTATAGATTGTTCGGGGTCAAATGCACCAGGTGCGGCGACCGCCTCCTGCCTCAGGAGATGGTCATGCGAGCGCAGCAATACGTGTTCCACATACAATGTTTCGTCTGCGTCATGTGCTGCCAGCCCCTCCAGAAAGGCGAACAATACGTCATCAGGGCCGGACAGATCTTCTGCCGTCAGGATTTTGAGAAGGAAATGTATCTGATGCAACACGCTGAAGATGATATGATATTAGATGACTCCGAGCGTCCGCGCGACGGGCGGAGAGGCCCAAAGCGACCACGAACGATACTGACATCAGCCCAGCGCAGGCAATTCAAAGCTTCCTTCGAAGTTAGTCCAAAGCCGTGTAGGAAAGTCCGAGAGGCGTTAGCGAAGGATACGGGACTGAGCGTCCGGGTCGTGCAAGTCTGGTTCCAGAACCAAAGAGCTAAGATGAAGAAGATCCAGAGGAAAGCGAAGCAGGAAGGCGAGAAGAATTCTGAGAAGGAGAAGGATAAAGATGAGAAGAGTATCAAGCAAGAGTCTCCGTCGAGCGAGCACGGGAACTATCTGGGACTGGATGGATCTTATTCTGCGTCTAGTCAACCGCTGAATCCTAATCTGCCGTACTCTCCGGATGGTAGTTATAATTGTTCATATTTTCCCCTGATAAAATAAACGAACTCCTCATTAATAGATAATAATTGCAGGTCACACATAGGTTAACTTATAAAAGCAACTTCATAAAATTAACAAGCCCCGTAGCCACGTTTTTATGTCTCTTTTCTACTGTCGACGTACCAATTATCTAGTATACAGTTACCTACTAAAAAAGAGGAAAAATGTATTCCTCTTTTTAAAATTAATATCTCAGTTTTATATTCCTATCCTAGTTTTATTAAAAGACTCTTCTCTTTATTATGAAGCAAAAAACAACCACCTATAATTTAAAAAAAATATTCTTTCAGATTACCCCGTGAATTCTGGCGACAGCTTCTGCAGCTCAGACATATCCTTAGACGGGAGTAACTTCGACCAGTTGGACGAGGGTGCTTCCGACACGATGAGCTTGCAGAACCTGGAGGTTCAGCACCACTCGCACCAGCACCCTGGTCACTCGGTCCACGAGCCTCTCAACCTCGGCACAGGCTCCGTGGTCAACCCCATAGACAAGTTATACCTCATGCAGAACTCTTACTTTAGCACTGATCATTGATTTACCGGCAGACGTGGCGTTGCCCAAAGACCTTCCTTTGGGCAGCGTGCACGCCAAGCTATGGGGCTAGACTTCTCCGTAAAATGCACCGAGACTACGACCAGCCATACCATCTCCTACTCAGCCTCAAGTCCGCAGACGACCGCTTTGAACCTAAACAAGTACTATGTTGATCCATAATAAATAAAATAATGGTGTGTAAACAGTGTTACTTAAATGTTCAGTAGTCATTTGTCGTATTTCGCCAATTAAACGGTTTTTCTTAAACCTTAATATTGAACATGTAGTCATTGATGTCGATTATGTTACGCACTTTAACAGAACTAAACTAAACTAAACTAAGGGCGTGTTTGTCTTTCTGTTTCAATACAATAACCTAACCGTCAAAAACCCCCGACTCCAACTACAAAAAGAGCTACCTATATCTTTTGAACGGATGAACAGATTTTCATGAAACATAGCTAAGATGATCATAACCAATTAAACCAGCTTTCAATTAAAAAAACTGCATTGAAATCGGTCCATCTGTTTTGGAGCTACGAAGCCACAGAGAGATAAACCGATACACAGAGGCACAGATAAACAGATCCACAGATACACAGATCGACAGATACACACTACAAACTTATAACAACCCTCTTTTTTGTCGGGGGTTAAAAAGATAGTAATAGAGGCGTTAAGTTTAGTACTCTCAAAATGCGCATCAAAATCGACATCAGTGTCTGTTTCTTCGAAGTACTTAATAATCTCAAAATATCATAATTAGAATTTAATTGGCTGCATTTTAATTCTAAAATAGATGTAATCTTGTATATAATGTACAGAAAGATATAAAAAATTAAGAAAATAGGGTTATTATACCTATAATATATTTGGCCGAGATTTGGAAATAGTCTGTAGAATTTTTTTAGAGATAGCCGATGTAACTAATGTAGTTAGTTTTAAAAATGTATATAATATAGTAGATATATCAAATTAATTGTTTAAGTAGTAGGTGTCTAAATATGTATGTGGTATACATAATTATTGTTTTTAATTGTTGCAAACCATTCTGATCCGATCAATAGTTATTAATTAAGGTGTTACAAAATGAACTCTAAGAATTTTGTGAAGTTATTGTACCAATATGAACAACTTTTACTATGGGAAGAAACCTGAAATCGCGAAATAAAAATCAGCTGTTCCATACATTTAGTCGAGTAATATTGAATAACTTGTATTGAAGGGTTGTTCCCACAGTAGATTTTATTTTCGCGATTTCTGTTTTTGTACCATAGTAAAAGTTGATCAGTACAACAATTTCACGAAATTCTTAGAGTTAATTTTTTAACATACAACTACACACGTTTATTAGAATAATTAATATTCAATTCTATGTTGTTGTAATCGATGTGTTTCCGATTCAATCTCCTCACTATCACTAGTATAAATATACTTACCTTAAACAACCAGTTATAAATGTTGTAATTTAAATTATATTTACAGTAGTTATACCAATTGCAGATTACAGTACAGGCAACTCTAGTCATTTTAGTATTATTTCATTGTTTAATTATAATAGATCAATCATTGTATTAGAGGTTACTTTTACCGTATTATACAGGGTGTAAAAATACCCTTAACGAAGCCGAAGATCAAACCAAGTACCCAACATTGTGCAAAAATAATTGATGCGAAACGACTAATAAGTAGATATCTAAGTATTAAAATAAGCTATTTTATGTAGCTCGCAACGCAATGCAACGCGCGCAGTAGATAGTTTGTTACAGAATACAGTGTGTAAAACTGCGGGTCTACCGCGTAACGAAAATGGTAATGAACATCGGCTCTGGTAATAAACTTCAATACGATCGTGAGAGGCTAAACTTTGAGCTACCTTGTAATTTTTTACCGATAACGTAGATGGAATTCCTAACTTCATGGTGGGTAAATTTTTTACAAGTTAGCTCTAAGTTTAGTCACTCTGGATCATATTGATGTTTTTACCAGAGTCGATATTCGATACCATTTTAGTTACGCGGTAGCCTCCCTGGACGGGGTGTCGAAGTATACTCGTAAGTAAGCGTGTAAAAAAGGTTAATAATAACTAACATAATCATATACAAATTGTTAACGGCAAAATTATTAAAAAATATATTGTGTTTTTGACCTTCAGTATCTTCGTAACCAGTCTGTTCCCAGATATGGTCCGATACAAAAAAATCTTCGTGATGATGGGAAATATACGTGTCTCAGCTTCATTATGGGTCTTTTACACCCTTTATTAAAGTCATATAATGTTAATGTTTATCAGTAAGTACAAAATACCGGATGAACGTCTCTAGTCAAACTACTTTGTTATGTCCATAGACAACATCTCTTCGAACGATAGTATGGACTTGTATTATTAGTTTATTCGGTAATTTTATAAATTGATGTAAATTAAAACAATATAATGAGCAACTCGTTTTATTATACCTTTAAAAATAGGGCTGTCTAAGTGTCTACGCCTGGGGAGCTATTCTGTAATAACATTTCGGATCTCGATTCGATACTCACTCTTTGATATTTGACGAATTAGAATAATATGATCAGAAGCCCAATTTACTGTCGTAATTAATTTACACTATGACCGAAAGTTGACCGAACCGAAATTATATTATGAATTGACAAAAAATCTATAAATATTTTACTAGTTCAGTCCGATTTCAGTAGGTAGGTATGATTTACTGAAATCGGACTGATCTTTAAGAGGAGTAGAATACCGATTTTCTTACAGTCATTTAAATCTAATTTTTGACGTTTAAAGTATGGATGAGAATACCAAATTTATTAAATGTGTCGGTTCAAAATGTTAGTAGAATACCGATTTGGCTTCAATCAACTTTCGACTTTCAATGTCATATCACGTTTGATGTTGTTTGTTAGTTTAGGAGAATAATTATTATTGATACTAGATCGGAACTATATTTTGAATATTTTTAATTACGAGAATATTGGACTTCTGAAAGACCAGCCTGATAAAAACCGGGGGTGAATGTTTGTAGGTATTTTTGCAAATTCTCTCTGTCATCTTTCTGGGGTGACTGTACAATCTAATGTGCCAATACATTCTTATAGGTAGGTACCTAGGTACCATACCATCATTGTGTAGATTAACAAAAGTTTGTGTCGTAAAAGTTTATTTGACATGCTAAAACCATATTCAGGTTATGGGGATCTACACTATGTTCGACTGAAATAATATAAATGTAGGTAATTCTCGTTCCGAATTTTACCCGGAGCAGTACCCGATCGCCTTTTATCAATAACCCGAAGACGCTCTCTGCATCGGCCTCATAAATGCCAAACTATTTGTCACCACCGCAGTATTTAAAGGTGTTGCAGCTGTATATCCCTTGGTATTCCATAAACGATTTTCTAGGGGGTGCAAAGAAAGAGCCTCTAAGAGTGATGGAACCCAAAAATCTCGAACTGTCTGGTTCACCCTGGGTAGTCACACCCTCAAAATTGGTAACAGACAACATTATCCAATCAAGCATTATGTTTTACGTAAAACTCATGGAACGAATGTCCCTGTTCCGTTTGAACTCCCAAAGTAGCTAGAATACGTTTGGTGTAGCTAGTATTTTCCGCGGGCGATAGATGGCGTGATGACGATCGGCCTTAGGCAAAGAGAACGCATGTTGTAAGGCAAAATTGATTGCTGCCCTTGGTTAATATATTAAGCAGTTGGGAAGAAGGAACTAAACAACTAAGGCCCAAGTTCACCAACAACATAACAGACGATTAGTGCAAAACCAGCAGTTTAAACGTGCATTTTTGTATGAGTAATCGGCCGATTTCATTTTAACCATCTGTTATTTTATAGGTGAACATGGCCCTTAGGCTTACATTCAGAGACGACAGAAACGAGTCTAAGCGTGAACTTACCGAACTTACGCTTCCATATGTCAATTTTACGAACAAATTTTGACAGATGGAAGCGTAAGTTCACGCTTAGACTCGTTTCTGTCGTCTCTGAATGTAAGCCTTAGACTTGTGGCCAAATCATTGTAGTAAATTCTACATGGGATAAGTTGGGGTTTTATCTGTCGCTAGTTAATAGTATCATCATCTATCCGCAATCGGTATGAACTATCTACGTGGGTACATCAAGATTACATGAAATACACATTCCTTTTGCCTAAGACCGATCTTCGTTACGCCATCTATCGCCCGCGGAACATACTAGCTACACGAAACGAATACTCGATACTTCGGGAGTTCAAAGGGCACAGCACAGAAGGCGTCACGCTCGATGTCTGTAGATATGAGAGGTCTCTGTCGAGAGTAAATAATTATAAAATTTTGATAGGCCTGTGTCATGGTACTATATCATGATATTATCTCTATGGCCTGTGTGGAACTTTAATAGTAGGGTAACTTCCTGCTTTCTGGCCCGCTTCCTGTTTCTACACGAATGCGCTAAGGTAGCCCGCGAAATTCAAATTTTTATTTGTAGGTATTCTACCAACTAGCATGGTTGTCCTCAAAGTAGCATAAATCAACTTGATTTATTTTTAGTAAACGTTGCCGCTCTGTCATTTCTCCTGTATCGTAAGTACAATTTACCATCATACAATGGCACACTGCATACACACCCAGACCCGGAAGAACTATCTGTAGGTCATCCAACATTCGTTCCATGCGGGGATCGAACCCGCGGCAGGTAACGCAGGTTGCCAATCCCTTTAGCTACTCCGCCATTTCTGGACAAAGAACCAATCGGCTGAAAGGTTGATCAAATCAAATCTAAATGATTGGTTGCAACATGTTGTTCAACCAATTATAACAGCTAACTAAATGCATTGAAATGATCGGATTTCACTAGCCTTTTAGATAGTATTTAATTCTTATTAAATGAAGTAGTCCGTGTGGTTTTCGGCTGTAATGTTGAATTGTCGGCTTTGGAGCTTGTCAAGCGCCATGATTACATGGAGTAACGGGGTATAGTGTTCCTCCATTGAAATGGGAGGAACCTCCGACCAGGCGAAGTGATATTGCATTAGCCTGGTGGGCCGAATACGTTTACTCGGTTAGAACCGAGTAGGGGAATTACCGCGCGCTATTCACGGGTCGAAGGCTGACATTCAGAGACGACAGAAACGAGTCTAAGCGTGAACTTACGCTTCCATCTGTCAAAATTTGTTCGTAAGTTTGACATACGGAAGCGTAAGTTCACGCTTAGACTCGTTTCTGTCGTCTCTGAATGTCAGCCTAAATATCTTCCGCCAATTCAGAACACATTGAAAATGCATCTACCAATGTTTACGTAAGCATGGGAGAGGGGGGTAAGAGCTTTGCTTACTTTTGCTGACAAGGGGGAGGTGGGGGTTAATATTTGCAAAAAATCTGCTTACGTAATACTTGAATGGTACATGATATTTTTTTAAATTAATGCAGTATTTTTATATTTTCTTGAAACAAGTGTGTATGTTGCGTAAAACTAACCAAAAATTCGATAGAATTATTGTAATTTGCTTAGATACTTTAACGTTACGGTATGTCAAAAATATTCGTGCAGATTTTTTTCAAGTGTTACAGAATGTAGTTTATTTGTCTTCAGTAGATAGTGTTTGGTTGTCTATATTGTATGGATAAATGTTGAAATAAAACAAGTATTTTTCCTATACACTACTTTGATTTAAATCTAATAATCAGTTGAAAGAAGAGTACATGGGCATTACATTTCATACTATTATTAATATTATAAATAAATTATTACATCGAGAATATTGAAATCGAATTGGGTATATACTTTCAGTACCTACCTATGGTTACAATATTTCCTTATTTTAATGATAAGATTACATGGTTTTCCTTATAATAGATAATCATACATAAATATTTTAATGCCTATTAGTGACTTAATTTATTATTAATGCGATTTCGACTGCCGTGTGTTACGGATTTATCTACGTTTTGATTATATAGTATTATAAAAGGTAAAATATTTTAATAAGTGTTATACATTAATATTTACAATGTACCTACTTGCTATTATAGAGAATACGCTTGAGATTACATTTTATCAATTGCACCATGAATATTATATCATAGGTACCTACCTACTTATTTTAAATGGCGTTTTTCGCCTAATAATTTTTATTACGCACTTAATATTAAAAATCGGATATACCTACACGCCTAATAATTAATTACCAGCAAAAAATTATATGCTTACTCTACCCATGAGTCTACAATTTTTTAATGATGGGACCATCTCTGAAATCGAGAAATGCAAAACAGCCGTTCCATACAAAAGTGAATACCAAACTGGGTCAAATGTATGGAGCGGTCGATTTTCTTTTCACGATGTCAGATTAGTTTATAGTAATAATTATTGTACAATTTTATTTTTAATTTAATTTAATTGTGTCTATCCCCCAAGGATATACATAGGGCGCTTAAAAATTAAATCTGGCAGCTTCGTGCAATCAGAGCACAAAGGGCCTACAAACTGCATAGAATAGAATGGTGTACCTACTACAAATATAGAAAGAATAGAATACAATCTACATAGAATAGTACTAACATCTACAGATACATTGGTTAACATAGACACAGATTTATAGGTAGTTATGCTAACAACTAACATTTCCCCAAATTTAAAGAATTAGTAATATTACAAGTTTATTTCTACTTTATTCCCGCATGCTTCGTTGCTGTCGAGGACATACAATATGCTATCTAATAAATGCAATATATCTGATTCCACAAATTAATTTGAAACAAAATTCCCCTTCAAGAAACTAATACGGTGAACTGGTGAACTTGACGCCTTAAATGTACCGTGAACAAGTCGGTTCACATATATAAAACATATATTCCGAGGTTAACAATGTTAAATAATTATATGTATATAAAATATAATTTGTCTAACTATCGGATAAATACTACTTGAGCGTCGCATAATAATATTACAATCCATTTATAAGGCAGTGTTAATTATATCCGTTAACAAACTTTGCATAGCGTCAAAGTTATATTCAATTTTGTAGAAGACACTTTTGGAAATCAATTATGTTCCCCACGCGAAGGGAACACTGAGGTATTGCATTTCTATAGGGCACTGGCCATTATTGCTATAAAACTTTAACAGTGTGCAGAATGGTGACTTGAACTGAAATAATGACTGCGGACTACGCGGGAGTCAGAGCATTACACATACGTGCAGGTATAAGGCTATCTCCTCTTTACGTCTAAAAGACGATTTAGAGGCTCGATGTTTCGTTTTGAACCTTCAACTCAGATCTCGGCCATACGGTAGAAACCAACGGGACCTTTTTTAAGGGACCGTTGGAAAAGTTCTTACCATAGGCGTAGAATGAGTGGTCCATACAAGGTGTTTAAACGAGCCGGTAATGAACATTGCTGTGTAGTAGAGGCGACTACGACTCACCCTCCCGCCTTGGTAGTCAAAAAAGATGTTAAAGCTCCAACGGTTTACCAGATGTTGCCATTCCGCGGGTCTACCGCGTAACGAAAATGGTAATGAACATCGACTGTGGCAATAAACTTCAATACAATCGGGAGACACTAAACTTTGAGCTACCTTGTAATTTTTTTATCATTCATGAAGATAGCTAACTTCATGATCGATAATTTTTTTACAAGGTAGCTTGAAGTTTAGTCTCTCACGATCATATTGAAGCTTATTACGGTACAAAATGGTAATGAACATCAGACTCTGGAAATAAATTTCAATACGATCATGAGATCCTCAACTTCGAGCTACCTTGTAAAAAATCAACCAATCATTAAGATGGGAGACCCAACTTTATTATTAGTAATTTTATTGTATTTTTTTTAAAGGTAGCTTGATGTTGAGGCTCTCATGATCGTATTGAAGTTGATTACCAGAGTCTGATATTCATTACCATTTTGTTACGCAGTAGTCCCGCTGAGGCGATGTTCTTTACCGTTTTAGTTACGCGGTAGACCCGCTGTTTTCTTACCTTAGTCGCCCTTGTGCACAATGATTAATCTACAAAACTTTACTATCAGTTTCACTAATTCCTAATTTGAGGTAATCAGTTGTTACCTGCGCTACGTCGCCAAATGGACAATTGTGTCAATTCTGTTGCACATTTTGAAAGAACCACACTAAACTAACGGCGTTTGTTTCTTTCTGTTTCAGTAGAAAAGGACTGACGGATGCGGTTAGTCTAGTTTAGTACTGTCCAAATGTGCAACAGAATAGACACGATTGTGTAGACCATGCTTCGTTGATGATCAGCACATTAGACAAGCTGCAATCAACAGGGTGACTGGTAGAACGAGGGAATCATTAAAGGAGGGTGTTGCACTCATCATTATTAACAACTTTTAGTATAGAATCAAACCTGAAATCGCAAAAAGAAATCAGCTGTTCCATATAAATAATTCAATATTACTTGACTAAAATTGTACGGAAAAGCTGATTTTTGTTTCGCGATTTCGGGTTAGGTCCCATACTAAAAGTTGTTAATAATGACGAGTACAATACCCTCCTTCAATGATTCCCTCGTTCTACCAGTCACCCTGTATAACCGATACAGAATAGAAACACGAGAAAAATGTATGCGGCTACCTATGGGATTATTACGACATGGTACTATCAGCGGGTCTACCGCGTAACTAAAATGATAATGAACATCGACTCTGGTAATAAACTTCAATACGATCTTGAGACACTTTGAACTTTGATGTAACTCGTAAAATTGTAACTGATCCTGAAGATTGGTCGCAACTTCATGGTCGGTAATTTTTTTACCAGGTAGCTCGAAGTTTAGTCTCTCAAGATCGTATTGAAGTTGATTACCAGTGTCGATGTTCATTACCATTTAAGTTACGCGGTAGAACCCCCAGTACATTTTGCTGGCGTTTCTATTTTGTAGCAATTGTTGATTGTACACTTGTCTAGAGCTATCCGTACTTGTCGGTCGTAGCCAATTCCCATTCGATTCCCAGTTTTCCAAGTACTTGCAATTCTCCTCCGATTTATATTTAGTAATTTTTTTGTTTTTTTTTTATAGTTACATTTTTATATAAAAATATATAATCTATTTTATTTATCTACTATTATATAAAAATAACATTATACTTATTGCTATAATCCGCTTAAAATTATTTTCATTACAAAAATATATCTATATTTCAAAAATAATTAATATATTTAAATGTAAATAAATATATCTATAGTATAATATAATCTAAGTAATAAATATATAATTATTGCAGAAAATATGATAAAAAAGCCATCAATCCAGACGGAGTGGCTCAGGAAAATAACCAAATGTTATAAACCTTCGATAGCTCATACAGAATACCAGCAACTGGGACAATCAGGGCGGACCGTGAAAAAAATAAAGAATCACACTTACGTCTGGACTAAAGGCTTCGTGCTAACAATACCCTTGTTATGTCGAGTGACAATATGAGTCGGCTGACAAAGCGAAAACAATATTACTATAGCTCCACTGTAAGCGCGACCCTTCCGATAGTTAGCGGGACGCGGGGCGGTGGGTGTGCACGGATATACAAGGTATATATTGTGATAGATGGCTAGAGATAAATATAATACTATAACATACAATGGTGTCGATTCTGTTGCGCATTTGACAATACTAAACTAGAGTGAACCTGAACGCATCTGTCACTTTCTTTGTCTATTGCAACAGAAAGAGACAAACGCCCTTAGTTTAGTACTATCAAAGTTCGCAACAGAATTGACGCCATTTTATTGACATCTTTATTGAAATTGAAAGCCATCGGAATGGCTGCGCTTACGGCGACCGAGCTGTAAATTTTATATCGCTCCGACTGTGTAATAAGACAAACGAGAATAATTATTAAAAAAAAAAACCACCACACTGCAACTGCAAGACTGCCGCAATTCCCACCGAGCGATCAAGTGTGATCGCAGTGAAGATGCAGATTGATGAAAAAACCAGTTTAATATTTGAACAAAAAATCTAAAAGAAATAAACCACGGTAAATTGAACAACTATAAAATTATCAAAATTGAATTGTTGCTAATCATACTCAAACATAAAAAGGGTTTCATATAGTCACTCAACAAAATATTAACGAGAGCTGAGACAATATTTAACAGCTAATAATAATATTATGGAAAATAAAAATTTGTGTATCAAAAAAAACTTATGGTCGGCTTGATACAAATCTAAAGTCACAAGTGGAAGACAAAATGAGGTTCTGTGTCTTTACATATCTATTATTTGCTATTGATTATACTACAAATGTTACTCCAGCTTTGTATCAATCGATTCGAAGCCCACTGACGCATTGAACATAATACACCAAAACTGGTAACACCTGCGGGCCTACCGCGTAACTAAATTGGTACTGAACATCGACACTGGTAATAGTCTTCAATACAATCGTGAGAATAAACTTTGAGCTAACTTCTAAAATTGTTACCGATCATGAAGGTAGGTCCCAACTTCATGATTGGAATTTTTTTTGCAACGTAGCCCGAAGTTAAGTCTCTTAGGATTGTATTGAAGTTTATTACCAGTGTCGATGTTCATTACCATTTTAGTTACGCGGTAGACCCGCAGCTTTTAAGCGGGAGTCAAAAACTGGAGGCTTTCTACGAAAAGCAGCAGGCAGGGCAGAAATTTAACTGCCCAGACATTCCAGTATGAGCTGACCTCGCATATATAGGCTTTTCGTACAATGAAAGGTCAGCTTATACTGGAAATTTTTGGGCCGTTCGATTTCTGTTCTCTTATAAGAGCTGGTAGAAAGCCAAACTCAACGGGGAAGTCGGTACGAGCTATCACGCAGGACCCCTCGTACCAGAGTGGAAAGATTAGCAGATCAGCAATAGTGGTATCAAGGCTGTCTGCCCAGTGTGCATCACACGAACTCTGGACTCCTTTTTCGTATAGGTTCTTTCCTTGCACACAAATGTATAACAGACACGGACCTACATTAAACGATGAACTATGAAACATAACGCTGTTATTTGAAAGAATTACATCAAAAATTCTAATCGTCGATCATAGTTCTACACCGCGTAACTAAGATAGTTAAAGACCGCGAAAGTACAAAAAAACTTAAAATTGATTTTTCGCGCCTATTAATTGCCATTTACAATCAACTACCTATAGACGTGACAACTCAATTTTTTTGGTAGTTACGCGGTATTTACCAATGTTAGTGACACGTCATAGGATTACTAACAAAATAATATAGCAGAGTATAGGCTTAATTATAAACATGTTTAACCTAATCAACCGTCAGTGGACGAACATCAAAACTCAACTTATAAAATACAGAATATAACCAAAGTACGGGCCGAACTGTTACCAAATTATAGGCCCCAGCGGTTTCGGAGAGAGCATATCCTTGCCGCCCTAAAAGGCATAGTATAAAAATTTACTAAAATATAAATATTACCGGCTAATCGTTACCAAAACATTGCGCCTAACTCAAACTGAACACCAAATTTGGTATACCAAAGCCCAAACACTTCACTAACAACATAACAGACGATTAGAGCGAAATCAGCCGTTTAATGGGGAATCGGCTGATTTAATTTTAAACATCTGTTATAATGTCGGTGAACTTGGCCCTAAATGGTTGGATTAAGCCCAACGCATTCATAGTCAGTTGTTCCTCCGAATACCTCCGGGGCTAAATCTATTGTCTATCTAATTAGATGATATTACGCAGTTCATTACACAGTTCGTTTACTATAAGGCATTCAAAAACGTTAACATAGATAAACGAGGCGAATAAAATGTAACAGTAAACAAGCAGGTAATAGTCGTGAAATCATGAAAAATTACAAGATAATACAAAAATTTAATACACCAAAGAATAAACTTATAATGGAATTTAAAATACATGAAAATAAAAAATGCTACGACAGCTCGAACTTAGGCCGGCTGGAGCTTAGCATTATCCCTTTCATAATGAAGAGGATAACGCCTTGGACAAGGGGGAAAAAACGTTCTTAAAACTATTTCAGACAAAGGCGTACCAACGTGAAACGACCGAACTGGATGCCTTCCAGATGTTGCCAGCTATGAGGACCTGCTTTCCTTCGCTCCTTGTCCGAAAGTAGGTGCACTTGGGTATATAACGAATATGTGATGGAAGCACAATCTCTCCCATTTCAGGCGAACGTCGAAACAGAATGGGAAATTTTAATAGAATAAAGACAAATAAAAGAAGAATATTAGACAGAATGTTAGAGAACTAGACAACTTAAAATCAGTAGGGACGAAGGTCCAAAGGAACTTTAGACTGCGTTCACACCAAACGTACCTATTGTCAGCCGCCGACTGTGATCAGGCTCAGTGAGCCCCAGTATGAACGTGAAACGTATGGAAAAGCAGTAAACTGCGTAACGCTCGCTCACAGTCGGCGGCTCACAATACGTTAGGTGTAAAGTTTGTCTTAAAGAGATAAAAAAACGAACTAAAAATGCTACCAGCTTAGAAGACAGACTGGAGCATGGTTAACCCCTCATTTCCAATCACTGGGGCGAGTAAGGGAATAGAGAGGGTTAAGTTTAAGCGGGGCTCGTGGTTCCTCGTTCGTCAGGTAGGGGCGCGATTGGTCTCCATCGCTCAGTAACAGTTCGTCCGGGCCCCTTATTCTAATACACCTAACAAACTTAAGAGAAACTAAAAAAGTCATCACGTGGCCGATGTTTCTTCATTCGTCGACTCGAACTCCAATTTGACGTCACCGCTAAGTCCGTCGACATCTACTTCATTCTCCGAAGCGTTCAACATGTTGAGGGTAACCTGAAGGTATAACGACAATTAGCAATTTTGTTAATAATTATGCAACTG
This sequence comes from Allophyes oxyacanthae, assembly GCA_932294325.1. Taxonomy (NCBI): domain Eukaryota; kingdom Metazoa; phylum Arthropoda; class Insecta; order Lepidoptera; family Noctuidae; genus Allophyes; species Allophyes oxyacanthae. Next base: position 2,708,489 of record OW028609.1, read on the forward strand.
TAGATGGACAGAGATGTAGAAATAAACTACGATAACATGGCACGCCCCTCCAAATTACTGTTGCCCCTGTTGTCCCCTCCAAAATCAAAACGTTTGAAAGTAATTTGCGAAAGTATTTACAAAGCGCCACCAAGACCCACAACGCATGTGGGCGTACTGAGACGGCCGTCAAACAAAAATAAATCCAAGGATTTGTTGCTCGGTAAGGATGTGACTACACACATTGAAACAGTAATATGGCGGGGCGCGCCATGTTATCGTAGTTTATCTCTACTGTAATACCAGTAAAGGAGGAATTTACCGCTCGTCTATGGCTGGAGCTACACTAAGGTTTAACGCCATTAACTATCGCGTAAATAGACACTAGACATAGGTGTACCCAAGCATTAACGCGCTAATTTTGTAAGGGCATTCATAATGCCGTTAAACGTTAGGAGATGGCTTGAATGCCACACACACTTATCGCGATAAGGCGTGGCTATACCTATGTCTAGTAGTAGTAGGCAATAAAACTTAATGTGGCCCCCACCCAAGACACATTGTTACGCAAAAACGACTTCAGGCTGTGTGTAGATAAATTGATGCATGAGCAATAGTAAATGATATCTTCATATCAAAGGCTAAATTAAATGACAAAATTTCTGTAAACTAATTATATTATTTGTAATGTGTCTTGAAATAGACGAGCCTTTAAACTATTTAAAACATTTACAACTACATACGAAATCCTACCTTTCTACTTCCGATCCCTTTAAGAAGTTATTGTACTCATCAGAATAACTTTTGATATGGGACCAACCCTGATATCGCGAAACAAAAACAGCTGTTCCATACATTTACCCTGCGGTCCGAATTGCGATAAAAGTGATAATATCGCGAATCCGACCAAATTTAATAGTCACAAAATATAAGGGCTATTGAGTTATAATAATGATTGTGACTTTGGTCGGATTCGCGACATTATCACTTTTAGCGCCCTGCGGACCGCAGGGTTATTCGAGTTATATTGAATTATTTGTTTGGAACAGTTGTTGGTTCCATTATAACAGTTGTTTATAATGATGAGTACATTAACTCCATAAAAAGATCGGTAGGTACTAGGAAGGTAGGTTGTATAATAAATTCTAAAAATGAATAAAGTCTAAGTAATTATCCAAAATTAATCATCAACAATAAAATAATAATATAGAACCAAAGCATAAATGCAAAAAAAAATGTGCTGTGACTAATAATGAAATCTTTAAAAATATATAGAGGTAGTTTTGTTTTGTAAAGTTACCATAGATTTTATGGAAGCATGTGTATTTTTCATGGTTATAATATACACATATATGCTTATGCTTATTATAAGTATGAACTATAATTGTTTGAATGGAAACTCAGTTTTGTTTAATGAAATAAGATGCATTTGAAGTTGAAATTATTTAAAAACTAATTGATTGTCATTGCTTTGAAAGCGTCAACTCATTCATGAATATTGTATAATACCTATCCAAATTACAATTTAATTATACCACAACAACCTTGATAAATTAGGTCATTTTATTAATTTAATAATGGGCAGAGATTATCTTTTTCGGGTTTGTAAAAAAATTATAATAAGAAAAATGGCTCATGCAACTATGTAGTAGCAAGTGTTCATCCGAGCTAAAAATAAATTCAAACATCACGAACCAAAAATACTTCAAAGCTAAGGGACCATCCATAAAGTACGTCACACGTTAAGGGGGGGTGAGGGGGTCGACGAAGTGTGACATTATGTGACAAGGGGTGGGAGGGTCCTAAGTTTCGAGACGTCACATTTCAAACATCCAAGTGTTAAAATGCCAAATTTGAACTATCAACGAAAAACTTAAAAATATTTCCAAATCTTATCTGTATGCAAATTGATTTATTATTAAAAAATAATTTAAATGGATATAAAACTAATTTCGGAACAGCTGTTTTAATTTAATAATTTCTAGATGTAAAATAGCAAAATATGTGATGTCACACTAGGGAGGGGGATCTCACAAATGTGATCAACTGTGACAAGGACGGGAGAGGGGTAAAAAAATCACGAAATTAGTGTGACATACTTTATGGATGACCCCTAACAAAAAGAGACCAAAAAAGAACTAATGGTTGCTTATAGTCAGTGAATGTTTGAACCTCTGCGTTCTTTCCTAACACTGTCTGGTTGATGATCACGCTCAGTGGCAGAGAGGCCACATGAGGTGCCTGCTGCGTATGGCTGGTGACTGTACTGCTTACCTGACGCACAGGTATACCTGCGTCTTCGAACGCCTTCTTCTTCAAGGTGGTGCGGATCTGGGTTCTGAAACAAAATTAAAATATTAAGAAAACAGTGAATGGGAAACATACCACATGCCCCATTTGTATAATGGCATCGCACCCCCCAGATACTTCCCACCTTTTAACCGGGCATTGAAGCCTGAATTATTACAATGACTGGCCTGTATCCGGATATAACGAAAATAATTAAAATTACTATTTCACATCACAAAGGCATTATTAGTAGCTTCTTAAAGTTGAATGTTTTCGAATGTTTGCTTCAACTTCCGGAACAAAGGAATTAAACGCACACACCCCTACCCTTCGCCTCCCCCGCACCTATCTAGTATCTACATGAAAGCACTGGATCGATACAAGACCGACCCGCCGCGCCTCGCACATGCGGAATGCTCTCCCTTCTCTCCCAAATCTAGCAATCTAGGGTGTGGCATATATCTAGATCAATATTCGAGCTTGACAGTTTACTTCCCGGGCATCAAGATTCTATGTATTACGCACCTAGTAGCTTTGTATGCAATGACAATTTAACCGTGGAGATCAAGCTGATGTTGCCCAAATTCATTTGCATTGCATTTTGAAAAGTGTAGGTAGTTACCTGAGCCGGAAACTTCAATTCTTTGAGAGCAATCATGGTCATTCCTATTTCTTTAACGCCCCGCGATTATTTACTTTGAGTAAGGACTGTAACCGGATCTTAATCAACTATGCATGTCCAGGTGCATCTGCGCGATTGCAGCGACTGACTGTGGTAGATTGGCGTTGCGTCACCTTAGTGGCGCGGGCCGTTGTACATGTGTACAACGACCAAGAATATTAGACAACGACCCGCACCCTGTATGCGCGCGCATGACGCATGTGCGCGTTGGAAAGCTCCGCCATCACAAAGAATCGCTACCACTATAGTATTGAGAAGACACTATATAACATCGATCCACACGAGTTAGAATCACCTTCCAGATTCCTTTTCAAAAAGAAAGTTGTTCACGAAAATGATATCTAGATTCCTAGGTACTATAGATAACACTCAATCAATACAACGGGACCGCTTGAGGATGGATAATAGTCCCGGGCACCACGCGTAATCAATCGTACAAAGTTACAGTTTACCTACTTCATGTTTCATATTTTGACAGCAATCAGCAAGTCCTTGTTTCCTTAGTGCCACTCCGTACGTACTGAATTTCTAATTATAAATATGGCAGCCGAATCTCACTAACCCGCGTGTTACTAAATATGCCCGTCCGGATGCATCGGCGCGATTGCGGTGATTGACGTATAAGGGCGTGTACGTCGCAGCGCAGGCCGTTGTGCACATGCGCGATCGAACATACCGGAACAAAGAACTTTTCGTACACCCCACCCCCTGTACCCACCTATCTAGTATCTAAAATTAAAGTACTAGATCAATGCAAGAACGTCCGGGAACACCGCGCCTCGTACATGCGCAATGCCAAAATGTAGCAGTCTAGGGTGTGGCAATAAATCAATACCGAGCTTGAGGGTTCACTTCCCGGGCATCAAGATAATAATATAGACAAATGAGCAAACGCACCTAACAGCTATGTATGCAAGACAAAAAACGTGGCGATCGAGCTGAATTTGCACCGCTGTCACGCTGCCACGTTTTGCTCCAATTAATATTATTTTAAAGAGTGTACCTGCGATATCTTCAATTCTTTGATACCAATCAGGGCCATTTCTATTATTTGATTAAAGACTGTAACCGAATCTTAATCAACTATGCACGTCTGGGTGCATCAACGCGATTGCAGTGACTGACTGAGGTAGATGGGCGTCGGTCGCCTTAGCGGGGCGGTCATGTACAACGGCCCGCGCCGCTAAGGCGCATGTGCATGTTGGAAAACCCCAGAACAGGATCACCCACACGTCCGAGCTACACACTGGTTACACCCTACTATTACCCCGATAAATACCAACTGGGATACGGAATAAAAACATGACTAACACGGAGCTGCACAGTGCGAAGCATAATACATCCTATAATTGCCCAAATTCAAGCATTTATGGTGTGATAATAATATTATATACAGAGTCTAAGAGATGTTGCCCAGAAGTCATTACATAGTAAAAAATGTACAAGAAACGACACATAACAATGCCACGCGACCGCATGAGGGTAGATAATTTTCCCGGGCACCACGGTGCAATCAAACGAACAAAGTTAAAGTTTACCTACTTCATAACTCATATTTTGCCAGCAATCAACAAGTCGTTATTTCCTTTAGAGTATTAAAATAATGCCGCTATGTACGTACAGAATTTTTTAATATAAATATCGAAGCCGAATCTCACTAACGCGCGTGTTATCAAATATGCACTTCCGAATGCAACGGCAAGATTGCGGTGACTGACGTATTTAAGGCATCAACGTCGCAGCGCAGGCCGTTGTGCACATGCGCGATAGAATATTCCGGAACAAAGGAACTCGACTCACTCCCCCTACATCCACCCGTCTAATATTTACTTGAAAGTATTAATTAGGTCATTACAAGACCGACCGGGTGCGCTGCTACATATCCCTCACCCTGTTCTAATCTAGCCATATAAGGCGCGGCAATAAAGCCAGGCATCATGATATAGCGAAATGAGCAATTATGCGGTAAACCCCATGTATGTAGGTAAAGGCTATTTAATGGGGCTGTCGAGCAGATAATGCATTTCTGTCGCGCTGCTACCTATTAGATGTGTGCGCCGTACCGCCGTGCCGTACGTGCCGTGTAGTTTACCTGCTTTCAATTCAGTTCTTTGACAGAAAACAGGCCCGTTCTTATTTATTTAATGCCGAACCTTTTTTAACCCGTGTTATATATTATGCACGTCCGGATGCATCGGCGCGATTGCAATGACTGAGGTAGAAAGGCGTTGGTCCCTTTCATCCAGTCCGTAGTGCACATGCGCGTTACAAAGCGCCAGAATTGCCGACCTCACCCACCCGAGCCCGTTACTCCTTTTACCCCGACAAATACAACGATAGGCAATAAATAAAGGACTGAAACGGCACTGTTCATAATTATGCGCAAATCAAAATTTAACGTGTCACGCCCAAATGTCAATATAAATTATAATGTAGCGTGTGGCAATAAAAATATATCACAAAATTTTAATAAAATTCTTTCCGGTGCACTGGTTTATTTGTGTCCAATTAGCGAGGCAATCGCGATATATGTCTCGGGATGTCTTTACCCCTGTACACTACTTTATCGCACAACACGACATTTTTAATCGAATTATGTGAATTTATGTGTTTGCCTTGTGTGTACAAAAGTACCAGCATCTATCAAGTACTTCGCTTTTGTGCTCGACGGGGGCACAGCGAACATTTTTTGTTTGTTTGAGTACTGACATATTTAATATTGTATAAATAATATGGTAAAATATTTATCTACTTGATCGAATCAGTCTTTACGGTATTTTAGTCAATTTTAACATAGCCAGATATGCCGAACCAGCCTGGTTGCGTTGTTGAACTTATAGAGAATGTGTATATTATTATGCAATACCCAGGACATCACACTGACATCATCCCCTCTTCCTCATCCCAAGTTAATCAAGGTCTGAGAAACTTAAACTACTTTAATATTCGCATTTTTGGCAAATTGTAAACGACAACAGAAAACAACGCACAGCAAGTTAGTTCCTCATTGGTCATTAGGTCGCAAGCAAGGCTGTTGAGCATGAGGTCTTGGGTTTGAATCCCAGATCGGGCAAACTGTTATTGGGTTTTCCCGTAACAAAATTTTCAGCAGCAGCCCGGAGGTTGGAATTATGCTCGGTAGGTGGGAAACTACTCGCATTCTATTCCAATTTCCAAGGGACTGAATAACGGCATGGTTGGCGAAATTTAGGTGTACATTAGTACGCCTCTGGTTAACCCTTCGGAGAATACAGACGTGATGCTATGATAATGTATGTAAGTATCGATAATAAATACTTGAAATTACGATACAGTGTAATGCGGATGTGGAGGGCGCCCAGGATTTCGAAACTCCCGTATTGAGAGCAAATTTATAATCAATATCGTTGTTTTAAATCATTATTGATCATTGTTTTTTGTCTAACATCACGCACAGCAAATTCACAAATCGGAAGCAGATCACTTACCTTAGCCTCGCACAGCACACGACTGGACATATGCCAGGTACCATTGCTGCTTACCACAAACACTATACCATTTCCTGATTATCAAGTCGACCAAAGCCAGCCTACATTACTATTTCTCAGAGAAATGGTATACTGCAACCATGGCATTAATGAGTTACGAAACGCAGACATACCCAGGTAGCAAAATTATGTTAAATCATCAAAACTGAACGTTCACCTGCAACACCTGCATCCAATGTTCACACCCCACGCCTCGGTTTCTACCCATCTAGTATCTACATTAAAGTACTTTACTAAACAAAACCAAAACGGCGCGCCGCGCCTTGCACATGCGCAATCCTTCTCCATCTCTCCCCCTGCCCAAACCTAGCACTCTAGGGTGTGGCAGTAAATCAATAGTGCTTGGGTGATTTTCCGGACTTCATCGAATACAGCTCCCCCCCCCTACCCTATACTATGCTATCTAGTATTTTCTACATGACATCACTAGATCAATACAAAACCGAACCGGTGCGCACTGCCATGCATATGCGCAAAGTTCCTCCATCCCTCTCCCGCCTACCAACTAGGGTGTGGCAGTAAATCACTGTAGAATTCGGGAGATTTCCCAGGCGTCTTGATAGGTAGGTACATAGGAAGTTTGGGTTTGGCTGCAGTGCGAAAACTGCATAAAAATTTCAATTTTTGCAACGTACGATGATCGTCCAAAATGAAAGCCCCTTCAAAAGTTTACCTGCTATAAATTTAATTGTTGGAGAATAATCAGGCCAGTTCCTTTCTTTACCGCGACGTAATGAATTTATTTAAAGAAAATACTGCAGCCGAATCTTAAACAACCCGCGTGTTAGTAATTATTCGTATATAATGTGTACAAATAAATGTGAATGAATTATGCACGGTCGGATGCAGCGTCGCGATTGCAGTGACTGAAATATAAGGACGTCACCAATGCGGCGCAGACCGTTATGCACATGCGCGATAGAATGTTCCGGAACAAAGAACCTCATCGCACACCCCCCACCTACAGTTCGTCCTTTTGTGTAGGTAGGGGGAATTGGGGGTGGAATGTTCCAGAACTGCAAAGCTCACCTTCACTTCACAAGCCCTCTTCCACCCCCTACGGCTCCCTACCTTAGCCATTGTGTAAGAGCACTAGATCAATACAGCGATAGCAGATAAAGTTGCCACGAGGCGTCAATATTCCATGATAATCAAAAGTATTAAAGAAAGAATCTACTTTCATAAAAAAGTGAGTAAGTATAACATAATATTATAATTATTTGATTAAGTACATCGATTGTCCGAAGCTTAAGTAGAGAGAGGAAATTAAAAATTACCTTCTGTCTTGAATGTGGAAAGTATAAAGCTGACCCGCGTGGTAACAAACGCGTATGGACGGTGCTGGCTCTGCCCAGATATATTTTCAAGTCACAAGAATTGATTTTAAAAAAATCTGCTGTTCCATACAAACAATTCAATATTACTCGACTAAAAGAATGGAAGACCAGATTTTTTTTTCATGATTTATTTATTGGTCCCATAGTTAAAATTGTTCATAATGATTATATACCCTTCCCGACTAACCGTGTATATATTTATTATATTGCCACACCGTAGATGCATACCTATAGGCAAAAAATCAATACAGGGTCTGAAATTTTCACTCAGGCGCTGTGGGAAACGTAATATCACTGAATAAAATAGTTGATAGTATGAATAAACGGCGGCTTGATTACAAAGAAAAATCTGACAGCCGCAGCGACCAACAAATAATGCATCCCTTTCTCGCTTATAGATGTTTTCATAAGAGGATACGAAATAGGACGTTTATTTGCGATAGCAACTGTCTTATTTATCATACTTAATTAGGGCGGGGCGGTTAAAATTAATTTATATATTGCCAACTTTTGGTTTTACATGGCAATTTTCTCGAATAATTCTTCACACCATCCTCCGGCAGCCAACTTTCCTACTCAACTTAACGACCTAACAAATCAAGACATAAAAAGCACTAAACATTAGGGCTCTACGACTTTCCTAATAAAATAGTTTACCTTCGAAAATGTATTCATTTGGCAGCAACGTGCCTCTTCAGATGTTTTTGATGCCGCGGCCATTAGATATTTAAATAAATACCGGAACTGAATTGACCGGTATGGAAGTAACGGTGCACGTCTGTTTGCATCGGCGCGATTGCAGTGACTACCGCGAGCACCCGTTATAACGGGCGAAGGGCGTAGCGACGCAGACTGCATTGCAGTATTGCACATGCGCATTCGGAAAGCTACAGAACGCGTTACTCTCCTCCAGGGTTGCCAACTATAGAACGTTTTTCCTCGTATATGTACACCAAAAAATCTCGTACTTTGGCTTTGCAACCTCGTATATTCCCCTCAAGCAGATAAAATGCCAAAAAAAGACAGGAAAAGAATGTGATCGTCTAAAAAAAAAAAAAAAGTTCGTCCGGTGTAGACTTTGTTTTCTCAAACAGAGAATGACTATATTCCAGACAGACTGGGCAGTGGACAAGCGTGTCTAAATTTCATTTAGTGCACCCATTGTAGGCAAAACAGTGAAAACCCATCATAAAATGTCGTATATCAAAAATCTCGTACAATATTGTACGAGGTTCATTGTGTCCTCGTACCTCGTACAGCAGACCACAAATCTCGTATTTGTACGAGGAACCTCGTACGTTTGGCAACCCTGCTCTCCTTTTTCACCCCCAGTTTCCATCTACCTAGACTAAGAGGAAGCACTAAATCAATACAGCGGGTAGCTAAAATTCCCGGGTATTTACAATTCAGGCAACTCTTCGGATTGGTCGCCATTATCGGCGCGCATGCAATGATATACCTACCTAAATACCTATCCGTCTGATTCATAAACCTAACTGTATAGGCAGTATTCTTTAACTTTTTTTCCTGTACTTTGGTAAGATTAAATCACTTCACCACTGTCTAATTACAGGACATAGTGCCATCAGATCACATAATCCTCTACAATTAATCGTGTAATAAAAGAATGATAAGATAAAATATATAATATGTTTATTTACAGGCACTTATGAAGGCACGTGATCATGTCCTATAATATATATTAAACCAAATTTTAAGAAATTAAACACGTCAAATCTCATTTTATTACATCCGTGTCGAATAACATAATAAGTAGATACCATCACGACACATTATACACAATAAACACATCTCATTAAATCATATTACTTACATTAAATTCATCACATCACATTATATTATACCACCTTAAAAATCACTTCACATTCGATCCTTAAATCACTTCTTATCATATCACATTAATAATGAAACAATGTTTTTAAATTAAGTACACAACCTTAAAATCAACAAGTGGAAGATGGCGTGTTCCTTACCATCGCGCATGCTTGGAGCTCACAAAAATCACTTCTAGCCAGCTAACTAGCCGCTATAAATAGTAGGTACTAAATCAATACTGTGTTTAAGAAACAATATGATTTTATCCAGGTGCTGTTCAAAATGAAATATGCGTAGGTTAATTTACCTGCCCGTGCTCAAACTTAATTGATAATTTCTTGACCACTGATGCGTATGCCGCGTCCTAGCAGGTTCGAACTATACAATGGCAGCCTTTTCCCAAATATAAGCAATATAACAGAATTCTTATAGTTGAGTAAACACTGCAGCTGCATCGCTCTCGAGCGTGAGGTAGATTTGCGGTGGATTTATGGTTGTCTGTTTGCATCGACGCGATTGCTATTACTGACGTAGACGCGGGTCGGGGATCGTTCGAACGACCCGCGCAGCGTGCAAGCGGCCTAATCTAAACTCCTCCTCCAAACTAACCTCTACATCCAGTTTCTATGGGATAGCTCTGGATCAATACAGCTACTGGAACGAGATTTCCAGTTTAAATGGCATGATTATGTTATTTTAACGATGAAAAATACTTGTACTTTTTTTATTATAAAGCCACTTTAAAACAAGTATCTATAGTAAAACCTAGGTTTTAAATACATCAGTCGCTTCATAAAGTTATATAACAAAAGTGAAGGGCTATACTTAAAACCCGGGTTTTATAATAATTTATTTAAACCATCTTTTGTTATAAGACCCGGTTCCAATATTACATACGCCAAATACCTTAAACTTTCTCGTCTACGGGCTAAATGTAAATAGATTTTTTTCATGAATTGAGCCAGTCTCGATTTTTAATGGGTCCCGACTGGATTCGCTATGTTCCGCATTAGAATTCTACTGGACTTGTATTATTTTTTTCAGTTTTTGTTTATAGTTAACTATCTAGGCAGTTGGGTTTCAAAAAAAATTTAATTAACTTGTTTTATTTTACACTTTTTAGTTAACATTTCTCATTCCAAATTATATTTAAACATATAAGTTGTATATATTTTTGTAAACCAATTTCAAAAACCTTTACACCCCACTCGATAGATTTAAAGGAAATAAAACTTTTGAAGGCATACAATTTGGCCCCAAGAATCGTCCATTTTAATTATTAGAATTTTCATATTCCTATCCAGTGTCACTCTCACAATTAAGACCAATCTAACGACACCTTTCAAGCTAAAATCCATCAAGCCTACAGAGCGTGCCAAAGAAATATACATACATACATAACACTCGAAAATCATAACCCCACGTCTGGCGCAGTCGGGTAAAAAGTGAGGCACGAGTGAACTTTTTAATACCACAATCATGCCTAAAGTTCCCAAACCAAAAAACTAAATAAAAATTCATAAATCACAAGCTATAGAACACATTCTAAAATATACATCACCTACAGCTCTGCCTAATCCTTAAGGGGAATGCAGGCGCGCTATGATAATGGTTTATGTATTTTAAGTCATATCTACTACTATTTTCATCAGCGTGCTATATCTGTTACGTTAACTATTCTTATTATGCAAATTGGCCCTAGCCCTTTCAACAATCAGTCCCATTTGCAATCACCCTATACAACGTCCATCAAACTGAACAACTTTCTCTATGTGACTAACATCGTAATCGCGGAAAAATAATCTGCTGTCCTATTAAACTTCAATACCTACTCGACCCAAACGTATGGGACAGCTGGTTATTTTTTCGCGATTACGATGTCGATCCCATAGAGAAAGTTTTAGTTTGATGGTCTGATCCACACCCTTAAATATGACCATGCATTTGATACACGTTGTATTTCCTAACTCTGAAAGGTGAGGTGTAACTATGGGGATAGATACAATTGAACACTAAACTTACCATTCTGGTGGTTAAAGGTACTAAAACATGTGAACATCGCGGTGTTAGCGTTGACGACTGTAAAAGCGACTATCTCGCACCGTGGCCTCGATGTGACTGGATCAATACAAGTGCCACAGAGAAGAAGGCGTTTACCTGTTGCGCATGATCAAAAATCCTTTGAGACGAGTGGAAGCGGGGCGATACGCAGAAGCGATAAGAAAGGAATATTGGATAAAAAACAACCTCAGATGTTCTATGAATATCCAACCCATATTGTCGTCATTAATAACCTAACCATCAAAAACCTGACTCCAACTAGAACTATATCTCTTCATCAACTAGAAAAGAGGTGATGATCTTTCATTTGCGGTTCATCCCAAATTTTTGATTACCACAAAATGTGTACTAAAATAGGAACATTAAATAAGAAAGGCATCGTTTTGGTCATCTACTTTATTGATTAAAACGTGTACATTTTTAATTGAAATGGCTTATGACTATGACTGGAAAGTTCAGAATACATTAATACTTGTAATATAATATGAGATACATTGATAACTGACTACTTACTATGAGAAAAGAATCCTGCTTGGCTGGGAAATCATCACACTCTGATTTAATTTTTACGTATTTCTTTTGCCTTACCTTTACCCTTATCTTACCCTTTCCTCCTTCGTCTCAGTCCTTTTTCCGCGACATGGCATGCACAACAATCGCCTCCCAATAAGGCGCTCCCCATTGCACCGGGTGTATTCAACTAATGTAAGTCGAATGTTAATGGAATTAGAGTATCCAGGTAGTCTAAAATGCGCGCCGCGACTGGATTTTGTCAACATGACAAGGCGAGATAATGCCTTTAAAAACCTGATTCCGCGCAAGATAATGCGGCCATAATATTATGTTGCCGGGTCCACGTTAGCCCGGCTGGCCATATGGCCAGATCACTCTAATTCCAACGTTTCAGCCTTATTACCCACTCCGATGCCATTATATCACAATCTGCTATTCAGTTCAATTCTTATCTTCTTATTCAATTTAATGTGAATTTAATATTGACTACATTCAAACACTTCCAATAAAAATAAATATGCAGTGATTAAATATGCACTTACATCTATTTCTTATTTATCTAATACTTACGGGAATCGTGGCTAACATTTATTCAATATCAATATCATAAAGAATGTTTTAAAATAGTACTTCATTGTGATCAAATATTCAGTGACTCAATATGCATTGATATCTATTTTTTATTAATCTAAAACCTACGGGAGTCGTCCTCGTGGTTAACGTATATTCAATGTCAATATCGTTGAAAACGTTTTTAAAATAGTTATCAATACCTTGTGATCAAATATTCTAGGGATTAAATATGCACTCACATCAATTTCTTTCTTATTTATCTAACATCTATTTTTTTTTATTCATCTAACATCTATTTTTTTTTTATTTATCTAACATCTATTTTTTTTTATTCGTTTAACATCTATTTCTTTTTTATTCATCTACTCGTAACATCTATTTTTTTTTATTCATCTAACATCTATTTATTTTTTATTTATCTAACATCCATTTTATTTTATATGTTTAACATCTATTTCTTTTTTATTCATCTAACATCTATTTTTTTATTTTTTTATCTAACATAAATTTCTTTCTTATTTATCTAACATATATTTCTTTGTTATTTATCTAATATAATTTTTTTCTTATTTAAATAACCTCCGGGATTTCCTCCCGTGGTGGGGATGATGTCAAATACCCTGTAATAGGGGACCCTGTGAGTTTTTATATCAATTGGAGAAGCTGTAATAACAGTAACTCCCTAACACAAAACCTTATCCTTTCTAACATAAATATGACTTTAACATAGACATCGATTATGTATTAGTGATTGAAATATCTTTGAATCTTACTTCAATTACTCGTTCAACTTTCTTTGCGAAAGACGCGCATTCGGTACTCAGATTTTAATTTTGGGTTTACCAGAGTTTAATGGGTTTAAATGGTTCACCGGCAATTTTTGCGGTGTATGTATTGTTCGAGGACGTCGTTGAAGTACTTGCAGTATCGCGATTCAGACGTTGAATCCTGAAAGCACAAGATGTGGGAGCAGGGAAAACAGGTATAGGTGGGGGCGGAGGGGGCGGGCCCATGATAATTTTTGGCCCCATATTCTTGTATTGTTTTGGCAAACTTTTCTTTTCGGCTTGTTTTGGCGAACTTTTCTTCTTGTCTTGTTTTGGCGTACCCTTCTTTTTGCTTGATCGGGATCGTTTTTTGGCAGCTGGCAATTTACCCTGGCTTGTAGAAGCCGCAGCTACGCTTGAATATTGGTACTTGCTTGAAGATGGTCTACGACGATGCGCATCGCCCTCACTTGTTGTCGATTCAACGCGTCGATGGCTGTTATGACTGGATGATTCTCTGCGATACGCACTACCATCGTTGATCGGAATTTCTCCACGGAGTTGATTTAAATGGTATACAGGCAAATCTCTACGATTATTGCGCGCTCGCCCATATTGGCGCAGGGCAGGCGGAGCAGGAGCTTGCACAGGTGGTGAAATGGGTTGCGGTAGAGACATATACGAGCTTGACGGACTCGTATCAAGTGACATTGTCAATTGATGTGGTTCCAATGGAAGCAATTCAGATTCTGGCAAGGTACGTGGAGCAGATGGATCTAGTTGAGGTGGATTTAATCTGTAATTTTCTTGTACCCATAGTTTTACTGGTTCATCCGGTTGCATTATGTCTGCTGGCGGCTCCTCAGGTACTAATTCTGGATTAAACAATAGAGATTCGTCTCTGAGAATTTTTAAAGCCTCCACATCCGCCAGTGGAGTCAGTTGTGGTTGATTTGATAGTGGTGGTTTAGGTTCAATTAAAGACGTTTCTAAAGACTCAGGTGTTTCGCTGAAAAAATATAATAAATTATTAATGAAAATATAAAACATAAAAAAAAAATATGAACCAAAATAATCAGGGCTTGTAAGTGAAAGTTCTACCAACCAAAACATTGCTGTGATGGTGGCTCGATACTAAAGCCCTCTATACGCTTCTAACTCCACCGACACAGCGTGCCGAAATTTTAATGCAAACACGGTATCGAAGCCGCATATAACAATTTGTATGGTGGGCTTTACTACTGAACCTTCTGCTTCTACTAAATAGCAACAACACATCTAGGACTTGACATTGAAGTTCTGCTTAAAAAATTAAGTATAAATAATTAATATAAATTAAAATAAAATAAAAAAGTACTCACATGTAGGCAGATCTTTTACAAACCCTCCCTTCTGGAGTACATAAGGATTCCCTCGCACTGTTGGTAGGGTTTGTCTACGTAAGGCAAGTTCATAACGACGAACGTTTTTCCTGATAACGTACCCTACACAAGATTTCTTCTGGGCGATGTTCGCTATGAAACAAATCCCTTTAAATAAATAAATAAAATACACAGGGGGCCTAAAAAGGCCACATTGAGCAATTCATCTAACGATCTGCTTAGTAACTGTCAAACAGATGATTATTGAATATGAACCTTAAGCGGATGACATTCAGGCTTACATTCAGAGACGACCGAAACGAGTCTAAGCGTGAACTTACGCTTCCATATGTCAATTTTACGAACAAATTTTGACAGATGGAAGCGTAAGTTCACGCTTAGACTCGTTTCTGTCGTCTCTGAATTTAAGCCTAAGAGTCTTCAATTAAGTAGATATTTTGACATTCGTAATATGAATCATATTATGATTCGCCTAAAGCGGCCTCTTTAGCCCCCCAGGAAAACGTTTGTCGTACGAACCACCTCTAACTTGTCGTTGAACGTACAGAGCGCGACACATACGTCTCTTATACGTCTTTGAGAGATGCGTGTTCGTTGCCTTCACGCCTTGTCTGTGCGATCCTAAGACTGTATTCTCCCAGCGTATATGTATGTGTGTCGCTATTGCGTTACGAATACGTCTAAAGCCACGTTTTACATCTCCAGTCTTAAGTAAAGAATACAGGGTGACCGGTTAAACATTGGAGATATTGAAGCAGAGTATGTACTTATCACAACAACTTTTACTAACGGAACAAAATTGAAATCTAGAAAAAAAACATATTCTGATGTTAAATACCGTTAGTAGAGTAATACGTATTGAATTATTTGTATGAAAGAGCAGATTTTTTTTTCACTATTTCATTTTTTTGTCCTTTAGTAAAAGTTAAACCTTCTTTCAATATATTCTTTGTTCAACAAGTCATGTTGTATATGATTACCAAAATTAGGTGACAGGAACCTTAAACAACTTTAGTCAAGAAGCTGTTTATAGGGGTCGTATCACAAAATTTTAGAAACTGGGTATACAAGATTCGCCCTCTACTAAAGACTGAAACGTGTAGCACGGGAATAACCATCAATAGGATAAACAAACATGCAGGAAAAACAAGTGCGAGGGGTCCATTATATTTCGGAAGACAGAGACAGTAAAAGAAACAAACATTCACTTTCTTCGAAGTTTCTGCATGCATTGCATAGGGATCACTTTCATTAATCGCGTAAATTTTAAAACAACCGCGAATTATGATTTATAAAAATTTTGGGGCCACGCAAAAGACCGAGAATTTTAAACAAATAGACGATTTAAAAATAAAAACAACACTTTTCGACCTATACTAAAAGTGCAATTCACATTTCGCCGGGGTGGTACCGGAAACCGACTAAGAATTTCCTAAAACAAAAATGGAATAACAGGAGTCAGGATCTCGCGCAGCATTTCGACGTACACGTTTTAAAAAGTTATAGTTTAAATAATTTATTGAAAAGTTACAATAATATTTTACAATGCCGAAAATTTAATCTGGCAAGGAAAGGAAGATGGCTGCTGCATAAGCTTTTCATTGCACATGCGCGTTCGTAGGTAGCCCGGGCGTGGACTAGGGGGGCGACAGTATTGCACCCACATCCGCCTCCCCCACCCACAGCATCTACAGATCTAGTATCTCGCACCGATATGACCTAGATAAATGCTATGTTCTACCTGTACCTCCCGCCCTTCAACCCCCCGTATAAAATCGATACAAGTGCATTGCGCATCGGATTCCCGGACCTAGCGTCGCCACCCCTGCCATTTAACCAACCCTTACAATGGCGTAGATAGAGTTGGTGGCACCCGCAGCGGAAACAGCATATCACCCATAAGATAGCCGTGATTTTTTAAGTTTATGAAATTATGCATATAGCGAAATATCATTTTTATTACAGGCCTCAATATTTAAACAGGACACTTGCTTTAAACGGTTATTGTACACATCATTATGAACAACTGTTACTATGGGACGAACCCTGAAATCGCGAACCCCTTAAGAGGTGTCCTGTTCAAATACAAAGGATGTACAGTGTCAGGATTAGTATATATATATCAATTCAATAAATAACATAATTTGAAATTTATTACAATAAGTCATCTGCAAAATTTCAAGAAAGGCATAAAAATAATTCAAATATTTTAGAAAAATACTGAATATAAAAAGATAATAAGTAGATATATAAATAGATAATAAGTATAATATTTGGCCTTGGCTCTAACCTATAAACCAACTATAAACGGTCTAACAACATCAACTAAATCAATTATAATTGCATATTTCTAGTGCTTCCATTATCTGTCTGACGGGTAGACTCTACCTGATTGACGGAATCTTTAATTTATTAAATATAATTAAAAAGGAAGTAATTATGTCTAAACTGCTCACACAGTAACACAATTATTTATATGTAAACATACAGTGAAGACTTTGTTGTAGCAAACCAAGTAATTGGTTGTGTTTAGAAAGGTAAAATTGTAATACTGGATCCTCAACTGAAGTGGCTGGTAGTAACAAGCTAATGAGAAAAGAGGTTCATTTACCTTACAAAAAAAAAAAACATTCGATTTTATTTGAAAATAGAATGGCGCTCAGCATTCCACGTACAAAAGCTTACACCATAAACACTAATAGGTAATTTAGGTATAGCACTTTTTACAATTTGTTTGGGATGCCTAGTATGACAGACAAATGCTTTAAAGCATGTTAGTATAACAACCTGTCAAGAGTGCTAATGCTAAATGGATACATATAAAAGCGATAATAAGCACATTCACTGTCTATAGTGCTTGCAGAAAAAAACAATGGAATGAACAGGGAATGTGCAGTAATGTTTGTACTCACACAGTCCTAGTCTTGATGTGCTGACTCAGGTCATTCAAATCAACTGCAAAGCGATGGACACAGCCTCGTAACATCTCAATCTCTGGATCTGCCCATTTTCCACTGAAAAACCAAAACTTGCACTGAATATATTTTACATAAAATCACTCATGACAATGAATCAATGACATGTAGGAATATTTACGATACTTACACATGATGATAGATACACAGCTGTAGATTCTAATGAGTACAATGATAATTCAATAAATATTACCTGTCCTATCTCTTTGAGAGTCGGAACTAATTATGACACTCTGATGTTCAGGTATGCACTCCAGCCGGATAGGTACTGACGCGCCAGTTAGGTTCATACACAGGACACCTAGATAACTGACATTATTGATTTTGAGAATATGCGCCGTTGCATGCGCGGTGTCGCAGCAGGGGGGCAGTTTAACATTCACCCATCCACCCCTTTGTATGCACGCCCTAGTACCTATTTTATACCTATAAATGAAAAATTTAAACATGGAATTTAGCTTAGCAATAATTAGATAATCACTTACCCGGGCTCTGAATCCCCCATGGCATGCAATAACATAGTCATTTCACCCAATTTATTAAATGCGTTGCCCGCTTCCCGGAATATTTCTCCAACCTATTGATAAAAATAATGAACAAATTCAGGTTTTATCTATCGTTTGTATCTTTAGATAATCATTTAATTAGAGGGACTGTCTCAGTTATCAGGTTCTATGGCTATACTCACTTTTTCGGCGCAATTATTCATTGTTGGGTGTGAAAAGACGTAAATAAACTAAAAACGAACACGATGAAAAAACTAACTAAACATGAACTAAACTACCAGTACATACATAAATACACTGAACAGTGATTAGCAGGTAACAAAACTAGACACATACAAGACCTAATCTCAACTTCAGTTCTTGTTAGATGCTAAATGGCATGCACTTTGTATATTCAGCTCAGTGGAAGGAATCAGCAAAAAGCATTCAGCAACTCAACCACTCTCATGTCATTGTCATGTGCGTGACAGTGACTGACACACAGTTAGGGTCGTTCCAATACCACTTATGTAAATACGAGTAAGTACTCGATACATTGGTTTCGATACCAAGTAATTTTAGCATCGCATCAATCTTGCGATACTCACAGTCTCACACAGTATCGAAACGAAAGTACTTGGTATTGAATCGAGTCAAACTGAAAAAATGTTACTTTACTAAAACCAGAGCAACGATGTCGCAAGCAAGAAACAGCGGGTCTACCGCGTAACTAAAATTGTAATGAACATCGACATCGGTATTAAACTTCAATACGATCGTAAGAGCCTAAACTTTGAGCTAACTTGTATTTTTGTTACCGATCATGAAGATATGAGTCCCAACTATATGATAGGATTTTTTTTTACAAGTTAGCTCAAAGTTTAGGCTCTCACGATCGTATTGAATTTTAATACCGATGTCGATGTTCATTACAATTTTAGTTACGCGGTAGACCCGCAGATTGTCCCCAATTTGTCGGCAATTTGGATGCAACAGAGTTACCTGGAAATTAATAAAAGATGATTAATTTAATACCTTTACTTACTTTTCATTACTAAGTGGCTATCATGTTATATTATTAAAATTAAATAGCATAACAACCACTCCCAAGAGTAATTTCCTAGCATAGTCTCATAAAAAAAATCTATAAAGTATCGATATGAGTAATTATCGATACTTAAGGGGTACTCGGTACTTTTAAGAGCAGTATCGAAAAATGATTTTAATTTTACCCACGGAGGAGAGAAGAGAGCGGAGATGTTGCAAGGCAAAATCTTTATAGATCTTAAGAACTGTTGCCTAAATGCGGGTGAAAGGGGGTACGAGGTACGGCAATGGCTCCACCCACTATGGAAATCCATCTGGCTGGTGGCGAATGGAATTATTATAGCGTAACAGAACTAACTATTTTTCATTTTAGTTCGTCTGCTCGCCGCTATGTCGTTGCAAAACAGGACATTTTTGTTCCAGAACATTCTACGTGCGTTAGTGTGACAGAACCACAGTTATTAGTCACTACTCACCGACAGTTGGCACATTTTTCTTATTATAATTTCCTTTTATTTATTTAAAATGCTTCATGTACAATGTACAAAGGCGGTCTTTTATTTCATGTAACTATGTAATTTATCTATGATTTATCTAAGGCGCTCCACCCACTGAAGATGCATCCCGCCGCGGTGCTCGGAGCGACGTATAATATTCCCGCGCATTTCCGCGTCAGCAGTGTGTTGTGCTAGGCGTGATTTCTATATAAATTGAGATACTTGCATACAATGGTAAAATCTGGCATCCCGCGCTACGCGACGGGGCGCGGTGCAGTGGGTGGAGCGCCTTATACCTAGTCTTAGATAAATCATAGATAAATTACATAAATATAAATTACATCTAATTGTCTGTTATGTAGTCGGTGAATTTGGGCCTTAGACTAAGGCCCAAGTTCACCGCCAACATAACAGACGATTAGAGCAAAATCAGCCGTTATACATGATTTTTTGTATGGGTAAACGGCCGATTTCATTTTAAACATCTGTTATGTTGTCGATGAACATGGCCCTAAATCTCATAATACTTTACAATGAAATTATATTTTAAACAATAATGAATAATGGATTATTAACTCAGATAAAGATAGGTACTGAAACCGTAATAATGTTTGTGAAGGAGTAAAGGTGTTTACGAATGGCATGGCTTCGTTCACGATCGGTAAGATTATACGGCATGTCAATAGGCAAGTTAGAAGAGCCATCCGGTAGCCAATTATTAGGGACTCTACCGATCGGCCCTTCCCATCATGTGCCAAATTGTGCCATTCGTAAGACACCTTTAAGCCCGTCACACACGTAGCTATATTAAATATTATAGCAAGACATATTACGATATATTTTCCATAGTAATCTTCGAGCGACCTCAGACGTAGGTATAATATATATTTCTATTACGTCATCAAAATATGTTATAGTATAGCTACCACGTATGGGGGCTTGCAATAATGTAATATATAGCACAGTATATTAATATATATTATAGCTACGTGTGTGACGGGCTTTAATCAATCATTCGACGATTGACTAAAAGTGAACTACTAGGACTTCATCTAGCATTTGTATTTTATGAGTCATTTATATGACACGCATTTAAATGACGTAGCGTGATCTTCATACTCAAGTAAAAATCATATTTATTATTTCCATGAAATTCATTGACGATTTTGTCACTGTTCCCGGCATCGATATTTTTTGTCATTGTCATACAGTCATCGATATCGAAATATCATCACTCAGCTCATCACTAAATTACTGAGCAGAGAGCTTTTTTTTTTTTTTTTTTTTTGTTTCTTTTGTCCCATATGGGACAGGCAAAGGGAGCTCAGCCCATACAGCCATGTCTGATTTAATTTTCTTGTCTTCTTTCTATTCTTCAGGCCAAAGCCAAGTCTTATTTTCTTCTTGTAATGTCATAAATTTAAAATCGTAAGGCCGAAGCCAAGTCTTATTTTCTTCTTGTAATGTCATAAATTTAAAATCGTAAGGCCGAAGCCAAGTCTTATTTTCTTCTTGTAATGTCATAAATTTAAAATCGTAAGGCCGAAGCCAAGTCTTATTTTCTTTTTTTTATGTCAGTGTATCTTCTTTTTCTTACTTTTTCACATACTTTTTCATATATAATTAAAATATTATTTCTCCTTTCTCGTCAAGTTTAAATAGGTCTGTTACCAAGTGATATCGTTCGCATGTCAAAATGTGTCAATAATTGTCTTAGTTACTTGTCAATTTCAAATTTCATTTACAGTTGATATAAAATAGTCATAAATTGGTAAAAAACAATCTTTTTTCCTCAAAAGTTGCTGAAGTGAGCGCGGGACATCTTCAGCGTTTTTAAAAATACTTAGGAGACGGTCAATGAGAATGATCCTTTGGAGAGCAAAACTAGGACAATCGAATACTATGTGATCCAACGTTTGTGTAGCAGAATTACAATAATCACAATTTGGGGAAGACAGAATGCCAATCCTAAACAAATGTGCATTAAATCGACAATGACCCAATCGTAAACGACAAATCATTGTATAAAATTTTCTGTCCCGATAGATATTTCCTCCTACAAACCACGGTGGAGAAATCTTGGTTTTAATCTCAGCTAACCATTTTCCTTTGATCTGAACTACCTGCTGCCATGAATTATGAAAATCTTTTACCAGTATGGATTTGAAGTGAGATATAGCATCAGAATTTGGAATGGGATTGTTTAAAATTGGACATACCTGATGGTGGTTAACTATAGATTTAGCTAAGTAATCAACTTGTTCATTTCCTACCACCCCAATATGTGAAGGTGTCCAAAAAAGCACGATATCTTTGAATTTCTGTAAATTGTTGTATTTTTCCCTGATATTGTAAATTATGTAACAAGTTTTTGCATTGCAACTGGGATTTTCTAGTGCTCTCAATACACTCATACTGTCAGTGATAATAATCCATTTATTTTCTTGCCTAGTCCCTATATGCTCTAAAGCACTAAATATTGCCATAGCCTCTGCTGTATACACAGTAGCTACTGAAGACAACCTATTTCCGAAACCACTTCGAGCCTGAACATCATAAATAGCCATAGCTACAGCATTATCATTCTTAGAGCCATCTGTGTACAATTGATTGTAACCACTCCATTCCTCAAGCATTCTGTAAACATCCTCTTTAAACTTCAAAGACTCATTTATTATAATTTTAAGTGGGCAATACTTTGATTCATATGAATTCATGTAACAAGGCCAAGTAGAGCTAGTGAAAAAATTTTGGTCAGAACAATAATTTAAAATTTCAGATAAACCCTGTACTAGAAAAGGTGGATTGATGTCAACATTATTAATAGCTTTCTGTAACTTCAATAGAAGAGGATGGCCACTGATGGAAGAGATCTTGAAGAGGAATTTTGTTCTGAGATAATTGAACCTAAGCATCAATGGAGGCAAATTACATTCCACCTGCATTGAAACTATAGGTGTTGAACACATGGCTCCCAAAATAACACGTAAGCACTTGTTTTGAATTTTATCTAGTTTTTCGATTAGTTTTTGTACACCGCTATAGCAAAAAAAAGCATACTCAAAATGACTTCTTACTAAAGACTTGTATAAAATTAATAGAATCCCTGGATCAGCACCCCAATAAGTGCCTGCAAGAGATTTCAAAATATTGCAAGCTTTTAATGCTCTATTTGTTAAGTAATCAACATATGTATTCCACTTAAAATTGCTTTGAAAAGTGACACCCAAAAATTTTATTGAATTTTCCACCAACATAAGGCTATTATTGTAATAAATTTTAATTCCACCAGACTTAACAATCTTTTTTGAAAAAACAACAACCTTACTTTTCTCTTTGCTGACCTCCAAACTGAGACATTCAAAATAATGTCCCAATTTTTGGAGGGCAGTATTGAGTTGTGTCCCAATGCTATAAAGGTTTTTTCCTGAACAATATACCACCAAATCATCAGCAAATTGCAAATTACAAACATCAATACCTAACACAATATTTAATTTATAAATATATAAAATAAATAGTAAAGGACTCAATATTCCTCCCTGAGAAACTCCTCTATAAGAATATCTAGGTCCTATTAATTGATTATTAACTTTAACATACAGTTTACGCCCATTTAAAAACTCAAAAATCCAACTTACAATTTTTCCAGGAACATTAAGTGAAAGGAGGATGGATGATAATGTACTTAAATTTACATTATTAAAAGCCCCAACAATATCAAAGAAAACACATCCCAAAATTTTATTCTCAGCTAGAGCACCATGGATATCCAGAAATAAATGAGACAGACTTTCCCGAGCAGAACGACCACAACGGAAGCCAAACTGATTATAAGGTAGTAAACAATTACTTTCAATATAAAATATTAATCGTTGTTTTAGAAGTTGTTCAAATATTTTACCAACACATGAGCTTAGAGTAATCGGCCGATATGACTCAGCCATACTAGGATCTTTACCCTGTTTTAGAATAGGAACTAAACAATCTGTTTTCCATTCCTCTGGAATTATAGAACAATGCCAAAGTGAATTCAAAATATTTAAAAAAATTAATAAACTATGTGAATTTAATAATTTGAACATTTTGTATGAGAGCCAATCTAAACCACATGCTGAATCTCTTCTTGATCTTAATGCAGATTTTAGTTCTTCAATAGAAAAGATTTCCACCATGAAATTATTTGTGCAATTTGCCAAAGTATTATGACTAATGGTGAAGTTATTTTGAACTGTATCAGGAGTATACTTATGCAGAAACTGAGAGATCCATTCACAACTAGAAAACAAACTGCTATTTGAAGAATTTTTGAACTTCCTCATTTTTGCCCAAACTTGACTCATTGAAGTGAGCCTATTAATGGAATTACAAAACTCTAACCAACATGCACGACGCTCCTGTCGTAAAATTCGTTTTTTTTGTGCTTGCATACGTTTGAAACTTGTAAAATTGGATAGACTAGGATTTAATTTAAATAAGATGTAAGCTTGCTTACAGTCCTCCACAGCTTTAGCACACATCTCGTTCCACCAAGGAAGTTGAAGCTTCCTTCTTGGTCCACGAGAATTGCAAGTGGCATTTTTCCTGTTATTATTAAAATTGATTACTGACATCTGAACTGATTGTAGGATTATTGAACACAGATTATTATATGTATCAATATGACTCAAATTATTATTATACTGAAAACTAGCCAACATATCATTTACAATTTTTTTATAAATACACCAATCTACTAATTTCAGATTACTATGAAGAGGAATATTTGAAACATTAGAAGGACCCACATCATCAGCGGCATCTACGACATATTTTGTAATAGTAGGCAGATGATAGCTGCCCATAGGATCCTGAAAAACCTGCCACTCACAAGACAAAGCCAAGGAAGAAGTAACCATAGTTAAATCAAGACCATTTGGAGTCCATAGATGAGACCCTACAGTAGTTGGCTGACCATCATTTAAGAGTATCAAATCATTTTCATCAATAGAATCCATTATAGCTCTGCCACGAGAGTCGTCACTACGACAACCCCAAAAAGTGTGATGGGCATTAAAGTCCCCAGCAATTATTAGTGGTTTAGGAATACTATTTATGAGTGAATCAAATTTGTTCTTTTCAAAAGGAGGATTGCAATTTCCAGGGCTATAGAAACTAACTACTGAAATGTATTTGTGATTAATTTTAATTTTAATAGCGATATTTTGAATAGAATCGTCAAAATATGTATCTAATAACCTAAATTCAATACCATTACGTATAAAAATAGCAACACCATTGTGATCATTACCACAATCATTCCTGACTGTGGTATAACCACGAATGTTGCATTGTATGTGTGGTTTTAACCATGTTTCCGAAACTAAAGCTAAATGTATGTCGTTATTATAAAGAAACTGTTGAAACTGTAGTTTATTACTTAACAAACTTTGTGAATTCCACTGTGCAATATTTAAAACTTTATTAATGAATTTTATGTAGTATTATTTTTTCCCTGAATAGTCTCTCTAATAGCAGAAGTTATAGTTTGTGTACAAATGCTTTCATTTTGTGTTTTATTTAACTGAATCAATTTAACAATTGATTCTGTCAGCAAACTCAATGCTGTGCTATTAGACAACACCAAATTTATAATGTCTGCCGAATTTTCCGATTTGTTCAGTGATGGGAAATTAACTTTATTAAATAAGTCTGAAAAGGGGGTTTTCACGTTATTTTTGCTTTCAGCAATCTTTTTCTTCTTGATGGGACATTGGCCAGATATGGACAGATGATTACCTTTGCAATGAACACATACGGCCTTTTCAGCAGGTACTGAGCACTCCTTGAAGGAATGACCCTCTGTACATACTGAACATCTCTGTGAATTTTTACAAAATTTGGCTAGATGCCCAAAACGTAAACAGCGGAAACACTGTTTGACTGGAGGAATATAAGGCAGCACTGAAAGCCGCCACATTTTGATGTGGACGTAATCGGGTAATGATGTAGACGAAGCAAAAGTGATGACTACAGTTTGTGTAGGCTGTAACTCAGATGAATTATTTACTCTAACTTTTTTCATTATCCTTCTGACACATATTATTTTTTTGGAGCTTGATATAGCTTTGAAAATCTTCTTATTTGACATGTCTGTGGGTACTGAAGTAATAACTCCGGACAACTCTGTTGTCCCAGCCGGAATTGAAGCTTTGATCGACTGTTCTCTCAAAAAAGTGGCATTGTCCATGAATGAATTTGCTAGGTTCGGCCGATCAAAAATGACGCCAATTTTATACTTGTTAATTTTTTTCAGGTATTTAATTCCTTTGACAAATTTAGTGAAGCACCCACTTAGGTACATCATATCCCTATGTCCTATAGGTTGATCTTCATTCGTGCTTTCAATAAATACAATGAACTCATACCCAGCAACGGCGTCCTCGGGGTACCTCCGGCTGTAGTCTGTAACTCTATAGGGGGCATACTTGTCTGCAGGTTTTTCTGGAATACTGCTAGAATCTTCATAATCTGACTCACTGCTGTCTGAAACTGAGTCTTTAGCAGCACCAGGAGTGTCCGCGTCATGATCCGGTTTGGCTTTTTTGCGTTTTTTTGCCATCCTTCCTACACCTAAGCTATTCTAGCTTAAAAAATGCTTATTAAGTTAAAAATATTAATTGTATGACTAATATATACACTAAATTAACTATTAACAGAAATTGTACAACTAAATATGTACAGATTAGGAAAATTTTAAAATAAATTTCAAGAGAGAAATAAAAAGACCGCCTATTGTTTAAAGCTTCCCGCGCTTTTCCTGAGCAGAGAGCTATATACTCTTTGCAGAGAGCTGAGAGCTCTATGAGAGAGCTCTATAATGTCTATGAGTCAATGCAATGAGAAAGAACGAACGAAAGAACGTAAATCACAGACTACTGAGAGATTGACGTAAATTGGGAATTGAACGAACGATACTCGCATGTGAAATAATTAAAAAAAATTGACTGCATAGTAAATATTTTATAATGAAAACAAAAGACTACACTTTATAAATAATGTTACAAATAACTAAGTGCCAAGTTGAGATTATTTTTGGACAAAAGTAAACCATGACTACAACCAACAATGTTCCTTTTGTGATGTGATGCATTATTTCGTAAGGACGCCACGCCTGCAGTGTTGTTGACTTGTGAAATGTCCTCGCAATTCCTCATAGGATATATTATTTTATTTCGTAACAGAACTCATGAACTTTCATTTAATTTTGTTTTGCACTAATAATGTATAAGTCTTTTGAGCTGTGTTTCCGCTCATCGAAAATGGAACTTATTCTAATTTTAACTTTCGTTTCCATGGGACTGGCATATGATAAAGGTAAGTCAAAGAAACGAAGCACTCATATTCATTAAGCTTGGAATACATGCTGAAAAATGCATAGGTGAAATCTGCTACTTGCTAGTATGCTCATTTATAGCATGCTCTCCATGTGTTTATATTTGCTAGTGAAAGCACTTAACTACCTGTCTCAGAAGCATACATAATAATAATTATCAGCATACTTCGTTTTAGCAAGCCTGAGATACACAAATATTCATTATTTGTTATTCAACATGGATATGTCTGGACTGAATTAAATAATTGTGTTGCATACATAGGTATTATGAGCATAGGTACTTCTTTTTAGCAAGCCTGAGATATACAAATGCTCATTATTTGTTATTCAAAATGGATAATGTCTGCGGACTCAATTAAATTGTGTTGCATTACTCCTTGCAACACATTTAATTAATAAACGCAGTATAAAACACCTTTCAGAATCAAATTAATGTTCAATGACGCGTTTTCCCTTGTAAGTTTGTTTCGTACATTTCACAAACATTCATGGTTACGGTACAGATATATAAAATTTAAAGATTTTTTATTCCTTATACACCGTGTCTTCATGCTTCAAACCAAATCTTAAAGTAGCATGCTCACATATAATATGTTCACACTTTACTTTAGAGCATACATTGAGCTATCATCCGCGCACAGTGTGCTAGTTAGCACAAAAAAATTGAATGGCTTGTGATTAAGTAGCATACTTTTCACAAGCATTCTCTTTTTGTATACCTGTGCTAATTGCATGCTACTGAGTAGCATCTGCTTGAAATTAGCATATCGAAATTACTATTTTGTGCTAGTACATAGCATGTGTATTCCAGGCTTTATTTTTGTTTTGATGTACACAATTTCATTATAATTCTTGTAAGTAATACCAGTGATTAATGTTAATGAATCTTGAAATGTTTAAAAAAAATATCTGTCTATTTTTATTTCAGAAAGTTTATATATATTTCATAATTAATTTATACTATGACTGAAAATTGACCAAACTGAGATGATTATTTATGAATTGACAAAAAATCTGTATTCTTCTCCTCTTAAAGTTCAGTCCCATTTTTGATCATGACTAGTATTTTTGCCTCACTCAGACACATACTTCATAACTTCTTCATCTGCCAGCAAGGGGCTAATAATTACCATCATTCTAATGAAAGAAAGAGAAGTAAATATATTTAGGACAGTCACATAACAGACACAATTTTAATAAACAAAAAATTTAAATAAGAACATACAAAACAAAGACAGCTAATCACGGCTGGGTCAAATAGACTTATGACATTATACAACCTGTATCAGAAATGCATGGTCATGATTAATGGTGTGGACCAGACCAACATTCTATGGGACTAACATCGTAATCGCGAAAAAATAATCAGCTGTCCTATAAAAAACTTGAATACCTACTCAACTCCAACGGACCTTGAAATATGGCCACAAGCGGGTCCTTTATCTCAGATGGCCATGCATTTGTGATAGACATTGTATTTGAGAATCCACGTGTCAGTTGTGTTGAGAGATCATGTCACACGTGACCGTCTGCTGTCCGCCAGTGTCTTTATTATATTTTAATGCAATGTTTCTTTTGTTCTAGCATCATTCTATGGAGCGAGCTACATTTCGTACCCACTGCAGGAAGCCAAGGGTGTTACCGACATTAGTTTCCGTTTCCGCACTCATTTGTCTGATGCCCTGCTCCTTCTTGCTGCTGGCAAAACTGATTACTGTATGGTAAGTATACATTATGTCACATTTATATCCACAGTTTCAACAGATGTGGCTGTATTGCGACTAATCTGACAATTGACTGATCCAATATCGATCAATCGGAATTATTTTTGAGAGTAAGGGGATAGTACATTTTCATGTCAACTTGTTTATCAAAAATTACAATCCGGGTTGACCATGTGGTGCATTAAGATGGGATTTAAAGATTTGATAGGTAGGAACCACTATGGGTTATATCACACTAGCTACTTTTTACAGCAGAATCGCGCGTTTTCGCGTTTATTGGCTGCCTTTTGTTTACAAAAAGTGAACAACGAACGCGAAAACCCGCGATTTTGCTGCAGAAAATAGCTAGTGTGGTATGGCCTTTAGCGGTCCCTTAGAGCATTTAACACTGCGGTTCCGAATGCAGTCCAGTGCATTCTACTCACCACTTAGGTCCAAGTTCACCGACAACATAACAGACGATTAGTGAAAAATAAGCCATTTAAACAAAAAAAATTGTAGGAGTAATCAACCAGTTTCATTTTAAACAACTGTTATCTTGTTGGTGAAAATGGCCCTTATTAGTGTAAATATAAGAACGCATTTATAAATAACTCATCTCATTCGATTGTTTGAATTTCTGTAATTGACTTGCAGATTCGTTTGGAGAGTGGGAGACTGAAATTGCACATCAACCTTGGTGCTGGTGAGAGTGAATTGACATCCCCTAAAGGAACACACCTCAATGATTCGCAGTGGCATCACGTCAGCATCATCCGACGCGAAGCTAACCTCACTATGAAGGTATTTACTGAAATTTAATCGGAGAATGAATCATTTGAGAAAGATTAGCAGTAGAGTTAACCTCTTTAAAATGTTCTTTTGAGCGATCACATGTCATGAGAGTCGCTCATACCCATAGAGATAATATATCTCATACCTTACTAGTAAGATTAGCCAGTCCGCAATAGTGGTATCCAAGCTTATTGCTCACGATGCGCCAGAGGATCTCAAGATTCGTTACTCGTGGAAGCTCTTTCTTGCACCCCAAATATTCAGGTTGTACAAAGAGACATGACAATTACAGAAGTGTGCACAGCCTGCTTTGTTATTGACTTAACTGGGATCTTAATTAAAAATACCGCTCCATTCAGATCTGACGCCATCATCCTATTTATGTTTTCTCTGCTGAGACACTGGTTTCCTCTACGTGTATTAAAACCTACATGTTCTTAAATTAGCTTTTAATTTTACTAGTGAATATATCTTTTGGAGTCGACTTTACCAGGTGCACTGAGGTAAAAATTTGCAATCTTCATTTTTTTAAATCATATTTTGTTTTTAACAGGTGGATGAAACAGCGGTGAAGAAAAGACTGCCAGGTCGGTTCTTTGAACTGAACATACACTTCGGCATATTCCTGGGCGGGCAAGGTGATTTCTCTGAGCTCTTCTTAGGACATATGGAGAATTTCCGCGGGTGTATGGAAGACGTAAGTATTTCGACTATGTTTGATGCTAACATTCACAGTAGTTTTAACCAAAATAGCGTTGTTTTAATAAACTAAAAAAACTACATAAAAAATTATCCTGTATAAAAATTAAAAACGTATTTCCAGGTATACTACAATGGCGTTAAGATCATAGAGAAAGCCCGCAGTCGTACTGGCCAAGTGCATGTAGAAGGTGTGACGTGGAACTGTGCGCCCGAGTTCGATGCTGACCTCAGTTCTGATATTAGCTTTGTGGACGAAGGCGCCTATCTCATACTGCCTAGGATCAATTCTAGAGCTGGGGGAAAGTATGTATCTTTTTTTTAAAATATTATTTCCCAAATGTTTTCTCGTAGTTTTTTAATTTTTGTGGCTCTTACATTTGAAAATAGCTAATAGGCATAGCAGAATAAAGAAAAAAATATTAATTTTCTGGTCTATTTTATATTCTTCCGTGGCGAAGGATATTCCCTCTTTTTCTTTGGTTATCATACAAAGCGACGTTATAACTTTTTAATATTTTTTCCAAAGGTTTACAAACAAAAGTTTTTATGTTAAGTATAGGCAACAATCCATGGATTTTCGTAGGCACAAAAAACATCACTGTCTATATTTTATAATAGTTATTTGTTATACAAGAGTGCAAAGTTGCTTTTTAACCGCGTGTTCAATTTTGATGACCGAGCAAGCGAAGGATTCTAAAATTGAATCACGAGCGCAGCGAGTGATTCAAAATTAGAATCCTGAGCGTTAGCGAGGGAATCAAAAGAGCACGAGGTGAAAAATCTTTGCACTCGAGTGCAACACGTAACTTTTCATTCCACCTCAGCGAGGAAATGACTAAATGCAAAAAAAAAAACGTTTAATTCACAAACTTAGTGCACACGATGTTCTAAATTCAATTTACTTTATCCTCTAGAGAATAAAAACGGCTTTTCCACTCAGATATTGAAGATTAAAAATACTCTTTCCGAGATGGTGGGATGAAAATTTACTTTATCCTCTAGAGAATAAAAACGGCTTTTCCACTCAGATATTGAAGATTAAAAATACTCTTTCCGAGATGGTGGGATGAAAAATATATTTCATTCCAGATGGCAAATAGAATTCAAAACGATAGCCCAGAATGCAATAATTCTGTACAATGCCGGCGGCGGTCGAGGTTCAGACTTTTTAGCGGTAGAGATTCTTGAAGGAGTGGTGCGCGTCAAGATGGCGCGTGGGCAAATCGTTCACACCGTCAGAGTCAACGACGGACTGTGGCATAAGATGCACCTGTCTTTCTACCCATCTATGATTGAGGTGAGCCTAAGCATATTAATATTTTTAAGTTATAAATAGCATCCATGTGAGAAAAAAATAACGACGAATAAATATCAATCAATAAGATAATATAGTGCGCATAATTTGTAGTGATTCAGTCTCTTCCTAAATGCAACCGCAGTATTGGGATACACTTTAAAACAAAACGAAAATTCGACTTAGTATGGGGGACACGCATAATTTACTAACGCAAGGCATAAATAATCCAATTTTTATTTTGTTTTGGAGTGAATTTTAGTACTGCAGTTGCATTTTGGGTATGGACACTGAATCACTGTAAATTTTGCACACTACATAAAAACAATATCCTGTATAATCTAATCGATAGCTCGATAGTAGCCTAGCAATTGGCTTTCTACGCTATGCGTCGCGGTTTATAACCGCATGGAGTAAATATTTGTATGGTCTACTGATCGTCGGTTCTGTGTGGTGCATGTGAGATTTATGTATGTACGAATATACTAATACAATACACGAGAAATGCTAGTGGAGTACTACATCATTAAAAATACAGTTATTTATATAGTGTGCTTGTGCGTGCCTATGTGTAATAAGTTAAATTAAGAACGACTCTTGTTTCAATTAGTTAGATTGTTGAACTTTGGTGTAAAATCTGCTGTGCGTATTCACTTGTCATAAAACTGTAATTTTAAGTGGCTGTTGCTTATATGGAAACGTCTAAATACGACAGTATTGTATATTTGTTTTAAGTATAATATATTATGTTTTCTTCTTCTTGTTTCCAATGCGCGAATTTAAAGCTGTGCTATACCTCAACTTATTTATTTATACAGTCATATAATAGATATTTAAACGAGAACTACCCCCCTAGACAAGTTGCAATCTACAATCACTTGAGAATAGAAACAGCTTATGTCAATTCAGTATTCTCTAGCGCTACTGTTCCTAACCCTGGGATAATTACCCCTGCAGGGGTAAAACTGGTATTCTGCGGGGATAATAAGCTGGTAATAGATATCAAAGATTAGATCAATAAGACCTTAGGTTTAGAAAACTGTAAAGATTTTATGGATAGGTAATATGATTATGGTGGTGATATGGTGGTGATGATGATGATGATGGTGGTGGTGGTGGTGGTGGTGATGATGTGTGTGGTGGTCATGGTAATATGATTTTATGGATAGATCATATGATTGTAAGAAGTTACTCAATATTATACTGCAATCATCACAGGGATTTAAAACTCATAAATCACAATGCGAGTATAACAGCCAAGCCAATCTAAACATGCGAATTGAAAACTATGGCCTGCGCGATTACAATATTTAAAATTACCGAAATATTCAACAGCAATACATAGTGTTTTTACTACATTTACTAAATTATGATTCATGTTTTACTACATTAAAATGCCGTATAGTCCCCGGCATAGAGAACCCCACAGATCATAGAGACGGAGAGGGATCTCAGATTGGAAGTAAAATGTGAATAAAACTATGGGATTATGCCAAGAGGGTCGGTAGCAGCATCCTCATATGCACTAATAACTATCTAATCTGCGATTACCAATACCTTTGCCAAACTTAATAACTATGGCACAGATTAATTAACAATAGTTACTTCGTAACAGATACTTCACTCCCTTGAGCGAAGTACGCTATTTTGAGCTCAATTGCTGCACAGCTAAAGTTCATATTGCATCGCTCGCTACCGGCTACTATTGCTGAGTGTACTAAGAATATTATTTTATTAGTATGTAAGCTATGCTATGCCTTCCATGCAGGGTCTGATCTCATGACTGTTTGAATTTATGTGCGGATCAGAATTTGATTATCGCTTGCGTTATGGTAAAGGAAAACATCGTGAGAAAACCTGCGCATCTGAGAAGGCCTCATAAAGTTCTCCATGGTGTGTGTAGTCCGCTAATGTATACCAGGCCAGTTTGGTGGACTAAGGCCTAACCCTTCTCATTCTGAGAAGAGGCCTGTACCCAGCAGTAGGATAGTAATGGGCTGGATTCATTATATTAAGCTATGCGTATAATTTTAGCCGAGGTTACCGGCAAAGGATAGGCCACTCATGAGTGAAGTAAAAGGCGACAAATAGGATTATATCAAGAGAATAGAAAACAGCGTTTTCTTGTATGCTAATATGAGCAAACTGCTTTCACCAAATCTCCTGCTGAGCGTGATGGTTGTGGAAATATTTCTTCTTCATTAGTTAAAAATTACGGTGAAGACTGTTATTTCAAGACCATATTTTATGCCAATAAAGAAATTTATTATTACTTGTAAGTACCGATACGTGTACAATGTGCACAGCAGATTTATTCGCAAGGGCGACTTAAAACAATTTTGTTTTTTATAGTGATTGCTTCCGACTTGTGTTTGGTATAAATTATCATCATTATCAAGCTCTGCGTGTTCCTGGCAAAGATGGCTTGACCACAAGCGTATAATCTATACTCTTTCGTGGTCAGGCCGTAAGAGATTAATACAAAAACAGCATAACTATAGTAAAAAATAAATAAACCAAAAACCATTACCTTTTTTTTTTTTTTTTTCTTTTTTTTTGGGCTTTATCGCTTAGCGATTATGTCGCCCTATAATGAACACATAATGATTATGTACAACTAATTAGTAATTGGTTGTTTCCTTAAAACTAGTTGTGCTAATTTGTACAGTATCTTGGCCTGCTCAGATAAAGGACAAGCCAAGATGCTGTTACATACACCAATATCTTTTAGTTTTGTTGAACCAAAATGAAAACTTCTTAGATCCTCGTTTCGCACACACTCCATTAAAACGTGTTGGACATCCTCCACGATTCCACACTCAGCACAATTGGGTGATAATGTTTTTTTCATAAGGTATCCAAATTTGTTCGATGGAATGTGTCCAGAACGAAGTCTTAATGCAGTCACCAAATCACTTCTATTTAACACAATTTGATCTATCCATATGTTCTTAGGAAGCTGTGTTACTTAAAAAAATAAACTTTATTTTCTCCTGTATCGTGGACGAAGTTTACAAATATGTCTCAAATGCACACACACCTAGACCTGTAGGCCATACAAATACTCGAGCCGTGCGGTGATCGAAACGCGATAATCAAATGGCGATATTCTTATATCTCTATGTATATAACTTGATCAATTAACGCGGCTTTTTAATACTTTTTTTTTTTGCAGGATTTTCTTACATTAAATACTTATTAATAGTTGTAAGTGATTTACTATCCTTGTCTAAACAACGTAACAACCCTACCTTTCAGCTATCCGTGGACAACATAGCGATGCACACGCGCATTGAGAGCGGAGGAACGCGGTACTTAGATCTATCCGACTCCTTCTATCTCGGGGGCATAGAAAGCGAGAAGCAGCAGAGGGCTTTCACGAAAGGAATCAAAGCTGCCGATTCTAGTATTATGGTGAGTTAGTATAATTAGCACCGAATACTTAAAATAAACTGTTGATAACCTAACCGTCAAAAACCCCCAACTCCAACTAGAATTATATCTCTTCATCAACTTGAAAAGAGGTGATGATCTTCAAACGGCTGAGCAGATTTTCTTGAAACAGCTAAGAACACTTTCGTTAAGACACCTTTAAAATGAAAAAAACTGAATCTAAATCGGATCATCCGTTTAGGAGCTATGATGCCACAGATAGACACACAGATACACGTTACAAACTTATAGCACCCCTCTTTTTTCGTCGGAGGTTAAAAAGCGAACTAGCCAGAGGCCTTTTCCTTTGCTTTGTACTCGAGAACAATTCGTACATTTGACTCGGGAGTGAGATGGAACCTTATTTGAAAAACATAACCGCCGCATTCTTTATTAAAGATTTAAAAAGACCAGCTCTTTTAGGGCTGCAGCCCCGTTTTGATTCTTTATCCTTGCGTGTGTGCGGATATGGCTGTCACTCACTATCATTATCTCAATTTTTTCTGTGGGTGCTGGTGACCCCAATCTCCATCAACCATCGGCGCCTCTCAATGTAGCCTCTCCAGAGGGAACGACAATGTCCGCCTCTGTATAGTACTCGCAAATCTTTATGATCCCTGAACTGAGCTCTGAACTCTCTCTCTCTCTCCCTCTAGCACCTATAATAAGCGTACTATTTATTATAGGTGCTAGAGGGAGAGAGTTCAGAGGGCTCATAAAGATTTGCGCGTACTATACATAGCGCATAAAGTATAAATAAATTAATGTCATAACAATATATTATTAATAAATAAAATATCGATTTTAAATGCCTTATTGATCTAGACTTTAAGTCTAAACCTCGATCAATTCTCTATCTAAACCATAAACTTATTATACTAGTATAATAAATTTATGATCTAACTTTAGTTTGTGGTTTATTCCAATCTTCCAGGGTTGCATCAAACCGATAGAGGTAGACGAGAAGATCTACGGCCTCCCCAACGCCGTAGTCACGTACGGCGTGAGTCCTAAGTGCGTGTGGTGGTATCCTTGCCACTCGAACCCCGGCAACCCACCCTGCGTCACCCAGGCCGTCTGCGAACAACATGGCGTCGACCATTTTACCTGCAAGTGCGACTCCGATCTGTGCATCAATCCCGATTACGCTGAGAAGTATAAGGTTTGTACATCTTTAGTTTATACAGGATATTTTTTATGTAGTGCGCATAATTTGTAGTGATTCAGTCTCTGTTCCTAAATGCAACCGCAGTATTGGAATACACTTTAAAACAAAACATAAATTCTACTTAGTATGAAGCACACGTATAATTTACTAGTGCAAGCCTTACAAAATCAAATTTTTATTTTGTTTTGGAGTGAATTTTAGTTCTGCCGTTGCATTTGGGAACGGACACTGAATAACTCTGCAAATTTTGCGCACTACATCAAAAATTATGCTGTATACTTATCGTAGAATATCAATTGAGCATTTTATAACTAAGCCTATTCAATTTCAATGTAGCTACTGATAGATAGTACACACGGCTAATAATTATCAAGCTATAAATTTCCAGTATAAATTGACATCTCCTTGTATAAGCTTTCCTTATAATAAAAGGTCAGCTTATACTGAAAATGCATAGCTTGATATATAGTCGTGCGTACGTATCTGACCTTGGAGGAGTTATTAACCAATTTAGCACACCTAGATTCTCGACATTTCATAAGCGCCTGTATTTGAATATCTATTCTAATTTTAGTGTAATCTTTACATCGTCATTGTTCTAGCTTCTACAAGTGTAAATATGAATAACTATAATGTTCTCCATCAGGTATTCTCAAAATCAAGCAGCGAACTTGAGTTAGTAGCCCTCTTCCCGCTAACCGTCCAAGAGGGGGGAGTCTCAGTAATCACGACACAACACATCGACGTGGTTCTCGACCACCACAAGTATGGCGTCCGTCCCTCAGGCGTGGTGCTCCACGTGGCTCAGTCGCCGCAACACGGTCGGATAGCCGTCGACTTATCGCTACAACGAAATGCGCAACAGTACAACTTCATTGAAGGAGAGAGCAAGTCTAAGCAGTTTTTTACGTTGCTTGACCTGTCAAGAGATAAGGTAAGATTTTATAGTTGACTAGCGACTCGTCCTCGGCGTCTCACGGGTGCAATTTCTCTACTATATCA
The DNA here is from genome assembly GCA_932294325.1 of Allophyes oxyacanthae. Classification (NCBI taxonomy): domain Eukaryota; kingdom Metazoa; phylum Arthropoda; class Insecta; order Lepidoptera; family Noctuidae; genus Allophyes; species Allophyes oxyacanthae. The sequence goes on from OW028609.1 coordinate 2,745,910, forward strand.
AAGTATTATACATATTATAAACTTTCTGTGAAAAATTATTTAACTCATGGTGAAAACCGCATCAAAATCCTTTATTTGTTGATTTCTCCCGCTGTTCACCAAATCTTGCCAGTTGTTCCCAGAGTGCCGAAATGACCAGAATGATGTAGAATGATATGGTTTTGGTTCCGGTACTGCGGAAACGAGGTTACCAGAAATAAAGGCTGGCATTTTTTTTAAGCCCCTCTTTAGGATTTCTCCTGTATGGAGGGTACAGTTTACAAACATACATGTCACATGCACACACCCAGACCCGGAACAACAATCTGTAGATCATACAAATAATTGCTTCGCGCGGGGATCGAACCCGCGGCATGTAGCGTAAAAAGCTAATCGCATAGCCACTGCGCCAACCGTATCGTCGCCGTCGTGGGGTGAAGCGCATTCGTATTTGTTCACTGCTCATTGCGCATTTGAGTGACAAAAGAATTCATGATACAATCTCCACAGGTCCGCTACGTTCACGACGGCTCCGAGAACCATCAAGACGCGATCGTTCTCGACATGGAACTTATCCCTGAAACAAAGTTCACGCTACCAAGCTACCTTCAAGGGCGGAACACGTTCGTACTGCACGTCAACGTCACGCCGGTCAATGACCCGCCTGTGCTGAACCTATTGCCCGGGAAAGTACTGAGGCTGACTCAGGTTTGTGCATACATTAATAAAATTGTAGTTTTAGTTGTCATTGATGTTAATTTTTTTATATCCGTTGTTGTTGAAATTAAATCTAATTTAAACTGGACTAGTTTCCACTGATTGCTGTATCTGTTAATTATTTGATATGTCATTACTTAAATCTATAGCCGGGTTTCCACTGCCAAAGTAGATGAGCAAGTAATAGCTGGATGGAACCGACCTCAACTAGCTAAAATAGGTTTTATCTTCCATTAGGAAGAGTTTTGACAGTTGCGTTTTACTGCAAAAGAGAAATGAAGAACGAGTTCGATATTAACTATTTCCGCTAGACTCTTTGTAAGCACTTCTATGAATTTCACCGCTGCGAGTTCTCTCTCTCCACTTGATTCTGGATACATAATTACCATTACTATAGACAGAAGATTGATGTTGTCCTACTGATAGAACGTTGAGATCGGTTTTCCGTCTGTCGGAACTGGTCAGCTTGTAACTGCCATGGCAATCTTATTCAGAGGCAAATCATTATTATCATAGGATAAATCATTGTTATCCTATGATAATAATGATTTGCCTCTGAATAAGATTGCCATGGCAGTTACAAGCTGACCAGTTCCGACAGACAGTAATCAACGTTAGTCTTATTTTTATTCACATTAAATTACACTATTCTCGCAGCTCTTACTACCACATTGTACAGGGGGGCTAAAAAGGCCGCTTTAGATGAATCATAATATGATTCATATTATGAATGTCAAAATATCTACTTAATTGACGACTCTTAATGTCATCCGCATAAGGTTCATATTCAATAATCATCTGTTTGACAGCTACTAAGCAGAACATTAGATGAATTGCTCAATGTGGCCTTTTTAGGCCCCCTGATCAAGACTGTAATCTATTATTTTAAAAGAGCTTCCATGGAGTTTTTTGCCGGTTCTTCTCCATAAGACCTACCATTTCGAACCGTGCACCTAGAGTCTCGACATTTTTACATGGATGGACGGTTTACATGGAATAAAGATTTATTATATTCTAAAGATCAATTCTATTCCATTAGTTGTTAAAAAACGCAAACGTTGAATCTGATCCTATAAGGTCTTGGCTTCACGAAAGCGCAACCAGTTCTTTTTAAAAGTTATTAACAGTTGTGGATACTACAATGACATACGTACGTACGTGATGATATACGTATTTTATGAAATGACTCACGAAAACTAATATTGCATTATTTGCATGATTTCTTAACTTAGCATGGATTTATAGTTTGATTATTATTTAACTTTTTAACATAACTTTACAATATTGATGTCAAATCAAATTAAATTCAAGTGGGATTCAGACGAAGGTTTGTCAATAAAGAACGATTTGTTTATTATTTATTGTTTTGTTATTTTCAGAATGTGTCCAGAGCTTCAAATAATTTTTATAGTTTGCTTTTGTGTAGTTGCATGCATTGTTTGCCCCACGACCGCCGAAAGCACGACAGATTAACCATTAATTTATCTGTGTAAGTACTTTTATTTTATAAGTTTCTAATTTAAACTGTAACATATAATGACAATTATAACCCACGAAAAACAAGAGGGGTGTTATAATATATAATTATGTTTCATGAAAATCTGTTCAGCCGTTCAAAAGTTACAGCTCTTTTTCTAGTTGCGAGTCGGGGGTTTTTGAAGGTTAAGTTATTAATTCATGTTTTTTATTAAATTGAATTTCGGATTCGAATCCTTGTTATATTTTGGATAGTGTGTTGAAAAAGTCTAGTGGACATCTTGGTATCGCCTATTTAGTCACTAAATTTTAGTGCGAAGTATGGAGCTGCTGCTTATTTTTCACTAAAGAATCCAAGTTCGCGGAAAATTTTTATTTTGATGGCCCGGTGCCCGGCAAATGGGAAACGCTGACTTACGCAATAGAAATCAAAATAGGTTGAACGACACTGCAAAAAGCAACAATTACGAGATTATTCTGATACAATTGAGTCACGATTGAAATAGCAGAATTAGGGTTCTGCACGTAGCTTCTCTGAGTAAAATTAATAGGCACATTAAAAAGTTTAAACTAACGCACTTGAAAGAAATTTACTAAAATCCACACAGAAACACACTCTCTTAGTACTCACGTAAACTAATCCTAAAACCAAACAGAAAGAAAGAAAGAAAAAGAGTTTATTGGAACAACAAAAAAAAACATAAAATAAAATGAGTTACTGTGCCAAAAGGCCGCAGCTCAGCATAACGCAGTAAATACCGTTTTGTTTTACACCATAAAGTGATTCTACCGCTCAACGTTCACGTCATGATGCATTACAGGGCACACGCAAAGTGATCACGTCAGATATTCTGAAGGCTGAAGACCCAGACACTGCTCCAGAAGACCTGCTGTACACAGTGCTGCATGGCAAGAATGAGGCTAACAGGTAACCACAGGCTTAATGTTAACTTCAATTATTCTTATGTACAAACAACTTAGCCCAATAAACTTTTGTTTGAATATACAATCGCCAAATGACAAGGGGGGGGGGGGGAGAAGAAGGGCGAGGCACAAATTGAGTTCTGATTAAGTATTGCAAGGCCACCAAACCCGCCACAATGATAAATCGAGATAGTCAAATATAAATTGAAACGTGAAAGAAAGTGATTTTTTAATAGACACCAACGAGGGTCACTGTTCCTTCGGATTTGTTTTGTATTCAAATAATTAAGATTCATTTTATATCTATTTTATGCTTTATAACAACTTACTGGTGAAATGTAATGCTGTCTTTCCGTAAACTTGAAGTTTTACTACATTTTCCGCACCATTTCACTGCACAATACGGCATTTTGAATACTAAAATAGGTGAAGCTTTGATTTTTAAAAACTTGCTAAGTTATTTGGGGGCTTGGCAATCACATATGAGGCCATAAAGCCCAATTACGTATGAGGCCGTAAAGCCGTAAGCGCTTGGTGAGCGAGGTTGCTTTCTTATGCTGACTCTATTGTGCTAAGTTGTCTGTGTTCTTGAGACTGAAACGTCACGTGAGGCTTTTAAACAGCGACTCGAGCGACATAAAATGAACTAGCCACAATCTTTCTGGAAACAAACGATATTCCGACTGAAAATACCACGTCTAGCCTCAATCTGATTTCCTTCGGTAAACAAACACCAAAATTGTCGGTGACAAATGGATGCCACGTCCCAGAAAGTGTAAAATCTCCAATTAGCGTATACAGGATAATTATTTATGTAGAGCGCAAAATTTGCAGAGTGATTCAGTGTCCGTTCCCAAATGTAACAGAAAATTCAATCCAAAACAAAATAAAATTTTGATTTTGTATGGTTTGCGCTAGTAAATTATGCGTGTCCTCCATACTAAGTCGAATTTTCGTTGTGTTTTAAAGTTTATCCCAAATTCATTCATTTAGGAACAGAGACTGAAACACGCTACAAATTATGCGCACTACATAAAAAATATCCTGTATAGAGAACAGATTTGAATACAGCTAAGAGGCTGATCGCAGAAAGAGTAAGGAACAAAAAATCTTATGCGTTCCTCGGCTAAAAAGGGAAGCCCTGCCAACTGTTTTATAGGATATTTTGGTCGAGATTTATGAATATGCCGTTGGTGGCTACTGGACTATCATTTGTTACGTATACAAAGTCTCTGCTGGCGTAGTGCGTCGACCTTATCAATGCCATGTTGTGCTTCACCCTAGAAAAAAATAGCTTGCTTTTATTACCCCCATACTCTTTATAGTATATCTGTTCTAACTTTTTCCTCCAACAGCGGGCACATAGAAATGTCTGGTCAGCCAGTGGATTCCTTTACCCAGCAGGACGTGGACTCCGGAGTCATATCCTACGTGCACGGATCTACCAACGACAAACAACTCAACAAAACGTCGCTGAGGTTGACCTTACAAGTGAGTTTGTATCATTTGTTTTTATATTGATTTTAAGTAGAATATTTGAGATTCATCATATGGGGAGGAATTGGTCGATTAACCCACCACGCTTGACCAAAAAAAGAAAGAAAGAAGAGAGATGAATTGAAAGAGATGGCGGGAAGAACTAGATACATTCAGTAAGGACTGGTCATCACTGGCACAGGATAGAGCAGCATGGAAATCAAGGGGGGAGGCCTTTGCCCAGCAGTGGGATGATACAGGCTAACAGTAACAGTATTTGATTTGTTGTTATAATAATAAAAGAAATACATGTATGTAGATAGATCGGTTACGAATTCAGACCTTACAATATAAGTGATGGTGTGATAATTTAGTTTTATTTTAAGAGACGTAAAACATTTCGACCGTGAATTTTGTGTTCAATGGCCAACTTCGGCCTTCTTTTTCTGAGAAAAAATTCAATGGCCAACTTTGTCTTATTGAGTGGTGGAGAATAGTTATTTGTATTTATAGTTTATAGCGCCCTCGCTTTTAGCAATTTTTTCTTATCGATTTATATAAATCCAAAATTCCGAAGCAAGTTTTTCATGAAATGCGCGACGGCACTTTTTCGAGCTCGTGGATTGAACTACTGGTACATAACTGGGCCTTTGCCCAGTGTTGGGTGGTTTTGTTATGTTTTAAACTGTCAAACGTCCGTTTTGAGCCAATGACATCGATAAGTATTCTATTTCTATAAGATAAACATATATTATTTATTTGGACTTATGCCGTAAGTTCGTCTTTTTTATCGAAGGGGAAATGTTTGGTACAATCGACAATATTTTTTCCGGTCGACCATCCTTAAGGCTAAAATCGTTTACACTCGGCGTCCAAACGCAAAGTTATTAACTCTAAGCGGGCTGCAGCCGTTCAAAGCATTTTGTTTTCAAAATGTATCACCGCAACGTATAGTGAAACTTTGAAATTGATAACGATTGTTACGTGCAGGTATCAGACGGCATAGAAACCAGCGGTCCAGGCATCTTACGTGTATCCATCGTCCCTCTTCAAGTGCGACTAGTGAACAACACGGGGTTGCAACTCGTTCACAACTCTTACGCGATCATCAGTGCCGACAACCTGACCTTCACGACCAACGCTGATGAGACCAACGTGCAAGTCAAGTGAGTATGACCATGGTATCATAATACAGGTAGAGCATCCTGAGAAGTGGTGTGCACAGGCATTTCTTATAGGGTAGGCAAAACCAACACAATGTTGTGTTGCCAATTACGAGATGAAAATTTTCAAAGAGTAAGCTGTCCCAATAATAAACCTCCAAAAAAAAACCACGTTCACCAATAAATGCATAATTTGTCATAACACTGCCGATAAAGCATCAAGATTTCGGATACCACTAACATCGAAAATACTCAAAAACCGCAGCTCCTCTACCTCACTGTCTGTCGGTCTATGAGTATGCATTAACCAATTTCTAAAGGGAAGTCGATGGGAATCGGGTTGTATGGACTCTTCACCACTGTCAATTAGTATGATGTTTGTGATTGGCCACCTCACCATGAGACTTAAATTAACTGATATTACAGATATATTAACGGTTGTATTACTTAATACTGAATTTATTTGGGTAGGCAGTGTCTTTTTGTCTTTATGGAGTGCACGTCACTGATCGCTAGACACAGTGGTCACGTGGTCATCGACGCTATGTATTACAAGTAGTTTGTAATAATAACTCTCCAACCACCTTTATTAACTGTGCGAATCCAATAAAACAATGACGTTTTAATTAAATTGTATTGTTTCGTTTGATTAGACAAACGAAACGACAATATAAATGCCCTTATATATTTTTTAACAGAATGGTTAGGGTTCAATAATGAAGAGGCGGATAGTCGTGCGGAGCACAAAGCTGCGCGCAATGTGGAGAAAGGCGCGTTTCTCCGTTCATGCAGAGCGAGCGAGAGAGCGACACGCATTTTTGAGCGGCGTGCGACTTTCTGACTCTCCATAATTGAGCCCTTACTGAAAATGTTTCTATAATTTCGTGTTCTGTTGCAATTAAGTGGCAACTGGATAGTGACGTAAGCATGTGTCACTCCCGGAATGCAAGACTTTTTTTTGAGTATGAACATAGTTCCTCTTCAAGTGCGACGAGTGAACAACACGGTGTTGCAACTAGTTCAGAATTCTTATGCGAGAATATTAAGATATTCTTTTTATAGGTACGACATAGTCAAACCGCCCCAATTCGGCGTGGTGGAACGTTTACGAGTACTGGACGGTACGTGGCAGACAGTGGACTCGTTTACCAGCGAAATGGTGAACTTCGGCCGAGTGCGATACATGCACCTACTTGGCAACCCGACACATGATGAGTTTAAGGTAAATAAAACAAACCAGCCCATTACTGTTCCACTGCTGGGTACGGGCCTCTTCTCTAGAATGAGAAGAGATAGGCCTTAGTCCACTACGGTGGACTAGTGCGGGTTGGTGGACTACACACACCATCAAGGAATTTATGAGGCCTTTTCAGGTATGCAGGTTTCCTCACGATGTTTTTCCTTCATTGTTAACGCAAGTTATAATCAAATTGCGATCCGCACATAAATTCGAAAAGTCAGAAGCAATGTCGCCATGCTCTTTGGGCAAGCGACGCTAGTAGTAGGGTCGGTAACGCGAGTGATGCCCCTGTGTTGCAAGCGTCCATAGGTTACGGTAACCGCTTACCATTAGGTGGGCCGTATGATTATTTGCCACCAGTGGTATATAAAAGGCTATTTCCTTGCATCTTTCTACTGATAAAGGCTGAATAAAGTTATATCTAGATAATACCTCCAAAAATGTATAGTTAACCTGTCGTTATTCGTAACCATGACAATGTTGTACCGAGTTAAGTCCAGCATATTCACAAAAAGCATTTTATTCAATCTCCTTTTAAGAGTTTGTAATGTTGGTGAAACATAGCTTGTACATGTACTCAAGTAACGCAGCATTCTTTGTTCACAGTTCAAAGCGTCAGTCGGCACAATACGAACGAACACACTATACGATTTTCGATTAACATTCATAAAACTCGAACTTTATCAATCAGTGAATGAAGAACTGGTACTTAACAACACGAGAGAGGCTTTCATATCGTCTCAACATCTTAAGTTTAAGACTAACCCACTCGCGCTGCCGAATGATCGTGTGGTCTACACGATACTGAGGACACCCAAGTACGGAATACTTCACTTGTCTTCAGGAAAACATCATCTGCAGATACATAGCACATTCACACAGCAGCACATCGATACGGACCAACTGTGGTACCGGTTACACAGAAGAGCATACTCACATATTCAAGACGAATTCACATTCGTAGTAGGCGCAACGGAGTGCGAAAATATTACAGGCGTCATGACAATACGACATACTCCCGGTACTCTGACGTCAGACCGGACAGAAGGGCGAGTTCATACTACGTTAGAACGCCTGCAAGTAACAGAAGGTTCCAGAATGGTTATCCCAGCCACTCATCTCAGTTTCCGTACTGACGCCGTCACAAACCTAATTTTTAACATCACCCATTTGCCAAGACACGGCAAAATTGAGGTCATAAGCGATATCTTAAAAATCTTGAGAGATAACACGACATATTTTACTTTAGAAGAGCTGAATTCTGATAGAGTATATTACGCCCACGACGACTCAGAAAGTCGACACGACTCGTTTCATTTCATGGCTTTGAGTCCAGAACCTGAAGATTTTCAGTACGTAGGAGTATTTCATATCGACATTATATTGAAGAATGATAATAGCCCCGTAAGGGCGAACGACAATGTTTTTCACATAGTCCATGGCGGGGCGAGGTTGATCACTGCTCGAGACTTGAGCTATACTGATGCAGACTTGGATACGAAACCTTCAGACATCATCTATACGGTGCAGCGATATATCAAGGATCCTCCAAACGGTGGAATATTTAGGGCTGACAATCCTTCGGAGCAAATAGCGCAGTTTTCTCAGGACGATATCAATAAGAACTTGGTATTGTTCAAGCATCAAGGCAAGGAGTACGGGAAGATGGCTTTCTGGATATCTGATGGGTTGTTTGATGTGAACGGCAATCTTGAGATACAGGCCTCGCCGCCGTTCATAAGGATGTACCCGACAAATGGATCGATCGTCGAGAATGGAAAAGCTGTTGTTATTACTGCTAGAGATATGCAGGTAATTATTATGTTATTTATTTTATATACAGAATATTTTTTTATGTAGTGCGCGAAATTTGTAGAGTGATTCAATGTCCGTTCCCAAATGCAACCGCAGTACTAAACTTCACTCGAAAACAAAATAAAAAATTGATTTTGTTTGGCTTGCGCTTGTAAATTTTGCGTGTCCCCCATACTAAGTTGAATTTTCGTTTAGTTATAAACTGTATCCCAATACTGCGGTTGCATTTAGGAACAGACTGAATGATTACAAATAATGCGCACTACTGAAAAAAATATTCTGTATTTATGGTACAAGTATAACAATTGTTAGATATTCGTTCAGAGAGGCCGATGGATTAACGTGGTTTCTGAGGCACACAGTTGATGTGCTCGGTAACTATGTACACCTAATTGATACTGCCTAACAATACTGTCGTATCGAGCCGCTGTCTGGATCCTCCCATTAATACCATCAGGAACACATCTTCCTTTAACATATTTAAAGCCAAACTCAGGCAGTATAAAATAAATAAATAAATAAATTGTTGTTTATTTAGAAAAAAGATCATTACAATTAACAATAGGTATCTTACATTAACATAAATCACAGTTGCTTATTTGCCTGAACTAGGATAAACCTGTGCTTCAGGCTAGGAAGTGCATCCTTGTTATAAATTAACAAAAAAGAAATAAAAACTTAAGTTAGAATATAGCCAAATTATACAATAACAATTAAATTATAATATAATGTAATAATGATGTAGGTCAATGTTACAGTAAGTCAGCGTTTTATTTGCATACTACGAGTAAGTTTTCCGTCTGATCGTAAGAAATGCTTAGTAAATATTGACAAATAATTTTTTTACACCTAAAATAATTTAACTTATAAATACTTAGTTCTTTATTTAATCTATTGTACAAAAATGGGCCTAGGAATGTAAAAAATCTGTTTACAAACACATGTTTTGAGGTTGAATTAGAAGTGCAGACTATATCATTCCGTCTCTTGTTAGTAATGTCAGCATTATAGTTAAGCATGGTGTGCTGTTTTAATATTATGTGCATGATGAAAAGTTGTCGAACAGTCAGCACGCCGCAGGATTTATATAACAAATGTGTCGGAAAGAAAAAGGGATGAAAGTTGGCTACTTTTAAAATTGCTCTCTGAGCTCGCTCAAGAGGAACATATGTGACTAACGTAACGATACAAGAATACTAACGTAATTACTTTACCTAGCCTTGTTTATGATAATAACGAATTTATAAAATAAACACATAAAAAAAACACCTATATTCACTGGACTGTATTTTAATTGTAAACTTTGTATTTATTCGCTAAGTGAACAATGTATGTTCTTTTGAATAAATAAAGAATCTTTAACCTTAATAATATTGAGCATAAATGTACAATGTATTTCTTGTAACGTATCATAGGTTGACACCAACATGAACTGCCTCGAAGAAGACATTCGTTATGAAGTTACATTGGAACCTAAGCATGGTACGATGGAAGTAGGGGAAGGACAAGGCGCGTACACTTTCACACAACTAGACGTCGTGGCTGGCAGAGTGGCATACAGACATAGGGAGCCGAAGACTCCTACGGATCAGTTCAGGTAAGACGAGTTAGAAGATGGTGGATAGTCTGCTAGGAATCTTGAAGCTAGTGTCAATACTGCACTATTAATAGTAGATTTTTCACCCTTGTGGAGGAACGAGGTATGGTGTTCCTTCATTGAAAAGGGAGGATCCTCCGACCAGGCGAGGTGATATTGCCTGGCGGGCCGAAGCCCGACGGTTGATGTCGGACAGTTGTATATGTGTTAGATACGATATTCTTTTTCCTTGCGCGATGCAGGCTTCGTTATCTGATTGGTCGAATTAATATTTTCACGCCACTGTAGTTAGCTTGCCTTCCTAAGTAGTTATTCTATGTGGCGATAGATGTCGCTACACCCTTTACAAAAAGAGGCGTGTTATAAATTTTTTATGTGTATTTGTATGTCTTTCTGTGGCATCGTAGCTCCAAAACGGATGTACCGATTTCAATGCAGTTTTTTAATTAAAAGCTAGTTTATTCAGGAATCATCTTATCTATGTTTCATGAAAATCTGTTAAGCCATTCAAAAGTTACAGCTCTTTTTCTAGTTGGAGTCGGGGGTTTTTGACGGTTAGGTTATTCTTCCATTTACCTTTATCCATAGAAATAGTACAAATATTATCTCTATGCCTTTATCATAAGTCGTCTCAGAATTCACTTTCTTCTCAGTTATGTCATGTTCATAAAATCTTTCCGCCTTCAAACATAAGGTATATTAGAAGAAGCTTTGAACGTTGGATACTATTATCTGCAGGTTCAAAGTGATGTGTCTGGACACGTGGGGCGAAGGCGTGTACGTCATCAAGATCTTTCCGTCCAGCTACTGGGAGCCACTGAGGGTGAACACTAACATGCCGCTGGTTGTGGAAGAGTCAACCAGTGTTAATGTTACTAAGGATATCCTTGAGGTAAGTTGGTTCAAATAATATATATTTCTAATTGATAAACCACATAAGGATCTGTGAATCTGACAGAATTACTTAGATATAGAAGATAAAAAAGATTTTTCAATTTATTTTTGAATGATGACCCTAACAAAACAAGACGAACGAATTAATTATAAATGATAGAAACACATAATGATAAGGGGTCGTCTTTTAATCACGTGAGGTTCGAACACGGGGAGGGGTTAGAATAACATCACGATTGATCACGGAGGGGTGTACCATTTGAAACCACGAGCTTGCGAATTTGTGTATAAAAAGCAAAAGTTATTTGTTAATTGTCCACAGGTGATGCACCTCCAAATCGAGCCTTCAAACATAGTATACCAAGTAACAGACGGCCCTTACCACGGCTGGCTTGAAATCACCACCACTCCTGGGTCCCTTGAACTGGAAAACTACAACGAAGAGCCTGTTCACATCAAAGTCTTCGACCAATCCATCATTAACGCTAACAGGCTCGTGTACGTCCAGTCCGGAGTCAACCGAACGCGAGATCGAATCCGAATGGACGTCACGAATGGGATCGTGTGGCTTCGCGAAGTAGAACTAAATGTTGTTATCATCCCCGAACATTTTTACGTGTTAGCATCAAATTTGACGGTTGTGGAAGGCGAAGCTGTGAGCGTAAGGCCCGATTTGTTCAGGACCGTCACAGAGTATTATAGAGGGAAAGTGGTCGCGTACAAAGTTGTTGAAAAGCCGAAATTCGGCAAGATAGTGATGACTGACCAGGAACTCAACTTGTTGCCCGTGTTGAAACTGAATTCTGGAAATATTCAGGTGTGTATATTGTTGATATTGTCGATCGTGTATTTATGAATTATAATAATAAATGTGTATTATATGTGGGACGTGGAGGCAGCAATCATTGTGCAGATAGTCGTAATGGCTTAATTGCCAAGAGTCTCGACCAACACCTCGAGAGGCTCTCGCTAGGTGGCTGGATCAAGGGCCTGATTCAGAAAGCAGTACTCCTTGACACTGCGCGCATTGTTAGATGGTATCTCTCTCTAGAGCCTTGACCACCGGTAGCTTGGACCCTGTTCCTGATGCAGGAGGGAGAAATGGAGGATGAAATAAAAATGACCTGCCAAATTTTAGTAAAGGTCCATGAAATTGAACAGGTTTCCCCAAAGAACATAATAAGGACGATTCTGAAAACCTAAAATATGACCGATCATTTTTTTTTACGCTGTGTATTTCCCGGCTTTTCACGTCCACTGCTGATAACGATCATATATTAGTACTACTAACATCTTAAAAGCAGTGATAGCCTATCGGAAACCTGTACATCTGAGAGTGCCTCATAAAGTTCTCGATGGTGTGTGTAGTCCGCCAACCAGCACTAAAGTCAGCGTGGTGGACTAAGGCCTAACCCTTCTCATTCTGAGAAGACGCTCGTGCCCAGAAGTAGGACAGTAATGCGCTGGATTTATTTGTTTTATTTTTTATATCTTAAAACTTATGCTCCAATAACTACAGTACGTGAACGACGGCTCCGAGGAATCGACAGACAAGTTCAAGCTGGTCGCCATGACGGAGAACAGTAGAGAAAGCGAGCCGTTCTACGTGCACATCAGCATAGTGCCCGTCAACGACGAGCCGCCTATAGTTGCTGCCAACACCGGGCTGTGCGTGTGGGAGGGAGGCATTTTCACCTTCACTACCAAAGAACTTTGTAAGTCATCATCAGTATCCGGAATAGGTGGTGCTAATTCACCTAAACTTCGAGGCACAGAGACAAAAAGTGGAGACTTCCTTACGACAATTTTTTTTCTGGGACAAAAATTGTCCCAGGTTTCGGGACATTACTTATGTACTTATATTATATTAATGTTATTAATACAGTAAGCGAATTGAATTTGTCATTGTTAGGTATGTCAATTCTGGGAAACAAAAACCTGAATTCAATTCGTTTACTGTATTAATAACATTTAAATTATTAATGTACTTAAGTGATGTCCCGAAATCTGGGACAGTTTTTGTTTAAGACTAACACACCCGCCCCCACCCAAAATCACGTGTATTTTTTAGTACCTACAGAGAATTTTAAATTTTTTTGGATATTATCTTTAAATACAGGTTTCATCGTTTGACAAAAAAAAATTACACGTGATATCTTACTACACCCCATTACCCCCTCCCCCCCTTACAATCCTCACGTGATTAATGGACGGCCCCCAACGTAATATAAAATAAAATTTACAGATGTGAACGACATCGACACGCCTCCTGAGAACGTGACAGTCCGCGTGGTAGACATAGTGTCTGGATATATCGCCATGCAAGATAGTCTCGATACCGCCGTGCATCACTTCACGCAGGCGGACATCGACAAGGGAAGAGTAGTGTTTGTGCACAAGAGTAAGTAATATACAGTAATAGCCCGCTTTACCGACCCCACATTTCGCGAATTCGTAAATTTTTCTGTGTATAAATAACTTTTCTCCTCACTAGGATTTATATCGAGGGTACGGTTTACAAACATACATGTCACATGCACATACACTCAGACCCGGAAACAATTATCTGTAGATCGTAAAAATATTTGTTCCGTGCGGGGATCGAATCCGCAGCACGTAGCGCAGAAAGCTATCGCTTAGCCACTGCGCCAACCGTATCGTCAATTATTGCGCGATTGTTTTAATTGACACTAAATAACCCGCTTTTGCAATGTTAGTGGCGTGATTGCATTACCCAATAGCAACCTGTAGCATCTCAGTCATTGACAGTGGATTGTCAGAAATAAAAGATTTTTTGTGATATTATCGGATAAGACTGTGTTGCTTGTTACGATAGAATATTGCAGAAACGCAATAATGCTACTCAAAAAACCTTAGATAACTATAACAAAGAAACATATCATATACAATGACATTTAACAAATAGACGGGCCATACACGAAAATTAATGCACTACAAAATGGCGTAAACTTTACTATAGCTACATAGCAGTACATTTATAAGAGCGCGAAGAAAGTGAAAGAAAATGAAAGCCACCGTACGCCATGTCGGTTGTTACAAAAAGATGAATATAGACGTTTAGTTACATGGCATTAGCTGCTGCATGCTCATTCTCTCAGTTGGTGCAGGGCATTTACCTTGCATTTATCTTGCCAATATAGAGCGCGGGCAACGCGTCTATTTGTAAAATGTCATTGAGCATATAGTGGACTGTTTACATTTTCGGACGTCAGGAACACATTAACATTAGGAAATGTTTAGGTCATGCATCGACTGTACCGTTTCTATTTGTTACAGATGGTACGAAAGGCAAGATGATCTTCAACGTCACGGATGGCTTACACGAACTGTCCAAAATCACCTTCTTAATAACCACCAAGTCTGTATCTCTCAAACTGACGAGAAAACATAATATGCGAGTATTTCCACTCATGAGAGAGCCTTTGAACAACTATATGCTAATGTCCAAGTGCTCGGACCCGACCAGAACTATAATATACAAAATAGATAGGGCTCCTACGCTGGGCAGACTTATAATGTTGAATGGAGAGAGTCACCATCGATCAATAAAACAGTTCACGCAAGAAGATGTCAACAACACCGTAGTATTTTATGAGCATACGCATCCCTTCTCAGATTTGTACACAAACGACTCGTTTATATTCACAGTCGAAGCTCCTCTAGCCAAACCGCTCACAGATCAGATCTTCAACATAGATATATCTGTATCGTCCGGTGGACTCGCGAAATACGTCCATATACCGCCAATAAAAGTACAGGAAGGCGACAAAGTGCCTATAAAAGTTAATGTTAGTAATGTTATAACGTATTTAGAGACTCAAGCTGGGTTGAGGCAGCCGCAGATTGAAGCGCAGTGGTCTCAACCTTCTCACGGCGAGTTGAAACCTTTCATGTCGTCGTTAACACAGTCACAGATCGAAAGCGGCGTCGTAAACTACGAACACGATGATTCTGACACTATTCTGGACAAGATTGACATGTCTCTGTACTTATTACCTGATTACGTTCTTCTGTGTAACGTCACAATAGTCATACACATAATTCCAGTCAACGATCAACCGTTCAGACTGCTTACTGATACGCCACAAATACAAGTAGTACAAGGCGAGAATTATACTATTTCTAAAAACGATTTACTTACCGAAGATGCTGATACGGGTCCTCCAGGAATCCTGTACGATATAATCAGTGGGCCAACACAAGGCAGGATGGTGATGTTAGATAAGAACCAGACTATTGACGAGGCACATTCGATAAACAAGTTCACTCAAGACGACATAAACAATGGTAGAGTGATATATGAACATTCTGGAATGCTGCAAACCGCTACGTTTTACTTTAGAGTTTGGGACGGACAGTTTAAGCCTACGTACACAGTTTTCACGATAGATGTGATACCAGTCATACTAAATGCCACATCTTTGCATCCTATATACTTACAGCAAGGTTCCAACGTAGCGGCTGTAACTACAGAGCAAATATACGTGGAAACGAATGCGAGGATATCAAAAGTATTATACAATATCACTCGACAGCCACTTCATGGAATGATTTACGTCGGAAGGAATCCAGTTTCATACTTCACACACAAAGATTTAATGGAGAAGGTGGTGATATACATGCAGAATGACATGACCACTGCCAACGACAGCTTCGACTTGATCGCTTACGTCCACAACAGCAACGCGACGCGTCCGTTCACCATCGAAGTCATTGTCCAACCGTTGATGACGCTGGGAGATCTGAGGGTAGAAGTGGAAAAGGCGAAGATTACGCTCAAGACAATGGATGCGACAGGATTAGCGAAGCTCACAGCGAGTGACCCCGTGTATACCTTGCTAAGAAAGCCCAGGTATGGGACTCTAAAGAAAATTATAAGGAGTTCTGGAGAAAAGACTAGCGCAAGAGAAAGAGAAGTTGCATATTTCACCCATGAAGATGTAAAAGCTGGGGTAATATACTTCGTGGCGAAGAAGAAAGTGAGCGACTTGAATGGGCTGGGGGATAGTTTTAAGTTTTTGTTGGCCGCTACCATTTTCCAGCCAGCAGTGGGTGATGTGAAGATCTTCATAGGAAACAGACAGAAGAAGAATCTCCCGGGTCCGAACGACCCTGAGAGTCATGAAGGTGTTCCAGTAAGTATAACTTGCATTATTTTAGTGCTTTGCACATTGCCATTCGTTGTTCTGCCCACGGTCACATGCGATACTTTTTCGTCGGCAAATTTTTGTATATAGCGACATTTAGCAGTAACAAAGCGTTTGAACGCTTCTCATCGTGAGGGACAACATATGGGGCGGCATTTTCCATACACAAATTATGTCGTTACGCTTTTTAAATTAAATCTGCAGGCAAAAGTATTGTGTGTACTATCTAAATAGTATACGAACCTATAAATGCTTCTAATAAGACTGACAAACTGACTGGTTTTATGTATTTGTAATGTTTCAGAAATAATATTGAAATGGTTGCTTTTTTGTTTAATTGTATTAAATTTTTCTTATAATTTCTTATTGTTATATAGTGTATATTGAGTAGATTTTTGAGTTGCCATAAAATAATTATCAAGACCTACTTTATAACCAAAACTCACACTAATAAATACTCTGACTTTGAAGAACGCCATTTCAAGAGATATTTCAATTCAATTTCAAACAGCAGAAAAATAAAGCATCAATTAAATTCCACAACTAGGTAGTGAATGGCGAAGCAGCATCTTACTACATGATGATCCTCATGGCTCTATCTGGCACTGTCCTGGCTATCATTGTGATCTTCGGCCTTCTGAAGTGCCGGAGATACCTCATGCGCGATCAGAACGCGCTGGTGAAGATACACGGGCAGAGTCAGGGCGCGGTCGCTCCTATTCCGCTGCCGAGGCCGCCTGATCATCTTATGCCGTCGCCCTCACAGGGCACGCCGCCTATTAAACGGTAATTTTAGCTATACTAATATTACAATTATAAATAATATTATAAAAATATTGCAAAATTATAATATTATATAATGAAGTAGAAGAATAGTCACAATTAAAATTACAAGACCATTTAAAGGTAATATGAATTTATTTTAAATAAACCGATGAGACTTCTGGCTGATAAGTGAAAGCTGCGGGTGCCCAGCTAAAAGTGGAGTCTTGAGGCGTGTCCACAGCTCTGGTGAATGCTGCGTAGGACCATACCACAGCTACCAACTCCAATCACTTCCCTCTTCAGATAATACAGATTAACAAAGATTATAAGGATATATTTTTATGTAGTGCGCAAAATTTTCAGAGTGATTCAGTGTCCGTTCCCGAATGCAACCGCAGTAATAAAATTAATTCCAATTATTAAAAAAAATGTAATTTTGTATGGCTAGTGCTAGTAGTTATGCGTGTCCCCCATACTAGTGGAATTTTCGTTTTATTTTAAAGTGTATCCCAATACTGCAGTTGCATTTAGGAACATAGACTGAATAACTCTAAAAATTATGCGCACTACATAAAAAAATATTCTGTGTAACAATTTTATTTAGTAGCAATCGATTTGGTACAGTTTGTGACCGCATGTTTCCCACAGCTACGTATCATCAGAACAGTCAGTGCACACTGGCGCCAGCACGCCTCTGCCGTCAGCCGGCAGCGTGGCCTGCAAAGTGACGCCGCTCGCCGACGCGGCACTCCCCGACCTCAACGCGAGGTACCCGTATGGCACCGATGATCATACGGATGTGAGTAATATTTATTTTTTATGGAGTGTACCGACATCTACCGCCACATACAATAACTACCTACACGGCAACAAGCTGACAACAGTAGTGGCGCGAAAATATGAATTCGACCAATCAGATTACGAGGCCTGCATCGCGCAAGGAAAAATAATATCGTATCTAACACATAGGTATACAACTGTCCGACATCAACCGTCGGGCTTCGGTCCGCCAGGCAATATCACCTTGCCTGGTCGGAGGATCCTCCCTTTTCAATGGAGGAACACAATACCTCGTTCCTCGACGACGATCAAACGTGCTTGCGGCACCTGATGGTAAGTGATCACCGCGGCCCATGAACATCTGCAACACCAGAGGAGAATCTAATGCGTTGTCGACCTTTTAAGATGGTGTAGGATTTTAGGATGGGGAAGGGAGGTTTGGCTTCCGGCCTCACCAGCGAAATGCAGCAAGATGTTACTTTACGCTGGTATTCTGTGAGAGTGTGGTACTTCCCCGGTCGAGCCCATTTACGAGCTCAGTCAGTCAGTCAGTTATTGACTACAGCTAGGCTCTAGCACAAGGAAGTCTATAAAATTTGAAATTAGTTAATAATTTGTTTATTAGATGATAGGCAAATCAGAAGTGTATGGAAAAAAGAGAGGGAAGGTTCTGCAATGATACACCACGGGCTGAAATAATAATGCCGACCTAACGCTAAAGTTGGAATGCCTTGTGTGTTGGTAATTTCACTATAATCTTACCGCTGAACTTGGGCAGATTCTTGATTGACTAGATCTGCAAAAAGATGTTCAAACATTCCGTGTAAAGAAACACTTATTAATATGCCTACTGCTTAACTGAGACGGTCGGTGCCTGAGCTTATGAAGATGTTGCGCGGTGCGGGAGGGGTGTAACGCGAGATGTCAGTCACAAGCCCATGATACGCACCATACAGCTTAGCTTATCTAGCCAATAGCAGGCATGTGTCACACCTCCCCCCGCATCGCGCAACTACCTCAACTTCAGACATCAACCGTCTGAGTTAAGCTATATAGCTATAGGTTGCGATCCGAACACGGAACATGAAGATTGTTATGACGGGTATAAAATATAAACCATCTTATTAGACTCATTAGTTAGATAATCCTAAAATGTGTCTGTATTTTTACTTGTAGTATAATTAGTTTATTATAAAATTTCAAATATAACGCAACAATCAGTACGGGTCGTTACAGGCTGAAGACTGGAGCAGCTACGAAGCGAGCGAGTCTGCGTACCCGGTACGCGCTGCCGGCGTCGCGCCCGCGAATCCTATGCTCCGGCGCAACCAGTACTGGGTCTGACCCAAGGAAACCTTCACATTGCCGAGGGCGCCTAAGACAGGTCTGTTTTACGATATATTTACATGTAGAAATAATATAAATAATTAGCATTTTTCTGGCCTGATGCTTCACCAATATTTCGGCGATTTTCTAGTTGACTGAGCAGTTTATGGCGCTTGAATCATTTAGTCTAAATAAAAGTGAGTTGAGGTCATTTTGTATCAAGCGACATTTATTTCTGGTAATAACAGCTTTAAAAAAAAAAAACTAGACTAAATTGTGCGGAATTTGTAAAGGAAAACAATATAGGCCACTTTTTCGTAAAAATATTGATACCTTTTTTATAATGATTGTTTTTTTGAAAAATTAAACTTTGAAATGCTCTCCTGTAAAGTTCCAAAAATGTCGCTTAATACAAATAGCCCGTGAACCCTCGATATAATAAACAGATATAGATGAAAAAACATTTCAGGTTATTCTCTTTGTGGGCGACATTATCATTGGATTTCGTTATATCGCTAATATAAGTTGTTTGATCAGATATTTAAACCGTTATTCAAATTATTTTACAGTAACGGTTACAGCGCACGACAGATGCGTGACACTGAACCGTCGGCTGCGCAGGCGCGGCATCGACTTAGTTCCTACACCTTTTTTACTGAGCAACTACACCGGCAAACACGAGAGTTGCGAAATTACCTTCTAAGCAATATGTTAACATTATGTTATGAAGGGGCCTAATACCAGCTTTAATTTGTCAGTTAGAACCTGCATGTAAAATGGCAGCTTAAGACTGCTATTAGTGCTCATATTAAGGCCCCTGATCCCTGAGTCCGTGTTTGGGAAATTGATGGTAGATTTCTAGATAAACCTTGACTAACATTTGATATATTTTAACTATGTACACACGGCTACATATCAAGCTATACATATCCAGTACAAGCTGACCCCGCTTTGTATAGGCTTTCTATATAATCAGAGGTCATATGTACAGAAAATTTATAGATTGATTGTAGCCGTGTGTTCTAAACTTTTTTCTTATTGTAAAATGGAGTACGGCTTTCGAACATGATACCAAATACGTGGTTTCATTTAATGTGATAACATCTGCTACACCCTGTATATTTCGATCTACCGTCTTTTTTTACAAACAACAGTAAGTAAAGTACTGAATACGCAAGTTCTAGTATTACAGAAAAATTATAATGATTCTTATTGCATTGGCCGCAATCCATCGTATTTAGTACTTCATCCAAGACTCACGTTAAAATGTACCACTTTTTTAAATCTACTGTATCAACATAGAGGTGTAGTAATAATGCTTTATCGGAGCCATCGAAGTCGGAATCCGAACCGACTTCGTTCATCGACTTCGATTTCATACGTCACCAATATCGATGGAAGTACATCAGCGGACAAATAGACATAAGGACTTATTATATACTCGCTTGATTGAGATTCAATTAGATATTATATAGATTTTTTAATAGTACATAAGCGTTCGGTTAATGTACTGTCATTGATATGTAATATATTAATACAGGGTTATGTTTGTCTGTTAGTAATTTCCCGGTGCTCAAGGCGATCTAGCAAGGAGTCAGCATCTTTTGATAAACGTTTTAAAAGACCAGGGGGGGGCTAAAAAGGCCGCTTTAGATGAATCCTAATATGATTCATATTAAGAATGTCAAAATATCTACATAAGTGCCGACTCTTAATGTCATCCGCATAAGGTTCATATTCTGTAATCAATTGTTTGACAGTTACTAAGCAGATCATTAGATGAATTGCTCTATGTGGCCTTAGATGAATCATAATATGATTCATATTACGAATGTCAAAATATCTACTTAATTGACGACTCTTAATGTCATCCGCATAAGGTTCATATTCAGTAATCATCTGTTTGACAGTTACTAAGCAGATCATTAGATGAATTGCTCAATGTGGCCTTTTTAGGCCCCCAGATAAGCAAATCATGATCAATATGAACTTCATTTTCTCTAGCTTGTTCTTCCCTTGTACCCTTCAATGAACAACATTTTAGAAGTATCCTTGTGTTATGTTTAAATAATTTCACGATTAATCGTTTGTCAATAGATGAACTCTATTGTTGGATCGCTTACTCCCCCCAGTGGTCACTTGTTGATCCGACGACGTTGTACAGTGGTGCCGCGTAGTATTAGTTAGTAAGTAGGATGAGCGAAGTAACACATGACTTAGACCGGTATTCATTTAATAAGAATTAAGTATGGCCACACGCAAACGGACTCGCGTCAGCCAAATGTGAACGAAGAACTTAAATAAATAAAATATTTCTGCACGCACTAGAGACTGCACTTATGAACGTTGAGTTGCAGTTTGTTGAGAATAAACTATTCTTTTCCCTAACTGAGCAGCGAGTTGCTGAAAAACTGGGCAGAACAACACTACGTCACAATATAACGCCACTCGTTTGTTGAAAAAAATCCGAGGTGCACTGCCCAGAAATAAACCAAGCAGATTTGTATTCAATCGGTTATTAAATAGTGGTTGTCAGTAGCTCGTGTGTGTGTGGCCTAACAATCGGATGGTGTTGTCTGACCGAGTGGAGAGTGAAAATGACGTTGTAGTCATTATGCTATTCCAGAATTGCTTCATTGTATCTCCCTGAGAACTAATTAATCATAATTTACTTCGTAAAAGAGATTGCAAAGCTAGATGCCGACTGAAACTTATATTTCTTGCCTATAAACGTTTTGTGATACAAGAATATACCAAAGAAATATTGCTCGTCTATCCAAAGAAGTACTACAGCAGTCAAAAGGGTTACTGACTGATGTGATGACGGGCCTCAGCACACTCGATACTTTCAGCAGCAGCGATCAGCGATTTCGTCGCTTTTCGGAAGCTCGATACAGCGATAGAATCGTTAAAATGCTCGATTTTGATACCGTGCTCAAACGCAGCGAGTCACCAAAACGCGATGCGGCATAGATGTAACTGCAAAATCGTTAGTCGATGATGCTAAGTATAGAGTGTGTTATGTCCCTAAGAATAAAAAAATGTGTTGTTCTCTCCGCTCCAACTATTAGCGTAGACGTGTGGTAATCTACACAATACCTCGAAATGTACTAAAAGCAGAGTAGTATTCAATAAACTAGTATACAACGATAACTTCATAATACTGTACAAATAATGCTGACTAAAATAGGTTAAAAATGCAAATGTTTGAAAAAATGTGTATTACTTATAGAGAAATAATTCGCAAACAGGGGGCTAAAAAGGCCGCTTTAGATGAATCACAATATGATTCATATTACAAATGTCAAAATATCTACTTAATTGACAACTCTTAATGTCATCCGCATAAGGTTCATATTTAGTAATCATCTGTTTGACAATTACTATGCAGATCAGTGAATTTCTCAATGTGGCATTTTTAGGCCCCCTGAGTTAACGTTCACGCGGATCACTTAATGTACCGTTGGGACATAGGCCTTATACAATGATCTTGATGACTTAGAATGTTCCTATACAGTTACAATTTCCAAAGCTTATGCGAAGTGTTATTCAATTATAGGATAGATAACCCGGCGGCCTGAACTAAGAACTGATTATTACAACATAATATACAATATATTACAATGTATGTAACTGTTAACATTGAACCAAACGATTTGGTTACATAATAATGTGTGTTGTTTACATGATAACTAATATATTTTAATGCACCTCGTACTGATGATTTATTACGAGTCGGAATCCGAAAGGAACATTTTAGATTTAGATACAACTTGGTAAATTTTGTTTACAAAAATTTCGCCCACCATGTACGAAAATAGTATACTCCGTTCGAAATAACATTAGAAATTTAAATAACTCCATTTACACTTTATTCAACCGATTTTGACTTCTATTACGTTGGTGACATGACAAATTACAGCTGCAGTAAACATTTGTCATCGTAAATACGTTTTTGCTTTTAATGCCATCCTTATGCGTACGGAATAGAAGTCAAAATCGGTTGAATACACTGTAAAAGGGTTTGTTAAACGTGTCTAATCTTATTTCAAACGGAGTATAGATACCTATACATTTTACAATGCAAATGAAAGGGATATGCCCATTCGTTAAGGAGGTTTTGGCCAAGTGGCGTCCATAAATACAACAAATCATAGGCATTAGGGTTGACATCATAGATACAAAATCAACCATAATTTTTAACATAGAACTTAGACAGAATTTTAAAATTGTATGAAAAAAAATCAAGCTTCATATAAAACAAACATGGAGTTGA
Source organism: Allophyes oxyacanthae (assembly GCA_932294325.1). NCBI lineage: Eukaryota > Metazoa > Arthropoda > Insecta > Lepidoptera > Noctuidae > Allophyes > Allophyes oxyacanthae. The sequence continues at coordinate 2,769,506 of OW028609.1, forward strand.
CTGGCAAGCCAGTGTCGTCGTGGTAAACGGGTACGGAATCCAATGTAAAGCCAAGTTTGTCATCGCCATAATACTAATCAAAGTCATCGGATAGAAAATAGCAAAACCGTGTAGGAAAAATCACAATTCACAAAGCACAACAAACAACCCGCAATAAACAAAATGTTAACTGTCAACACAGACTGTCAATTTCAATTATCATTGACGTAGTGATGGCGATTCGGCATCGATTTATCAAAAACCGATGTTATAGAGCTGTGAATCGATATTTTTAATAAACTTGAACCAGCACTGCATAGATTTCGGAAGACAATCAATAGACATTTATTTTACCTATTCTATAGAAATTAAACGTTTTAATATAGGAAGCGAAACAAAAGAAAAAAGTTTTTCAGAAAATCATTCAGTTCTCGATTTATTTGATTTCGATTTTTTGTGACATTTGCCATCACTACTTTTATAAGATTGACATAACGTGCGGAAATGAAGATTGCATCACATGCATAATTGATTGAATGTCTTTTTAATATAAGTTTTTAATTCCCGAGTGTTACAAACAAATAAATAATAACAATATTTTAGTTACTAAATAAGTTATTTTTTTGTATTTTTCACATTGGTGTAACGAACCTGCCTACCTACTGGCCAAGAGTGGGCATTTGCCTTTATATCTTTATTAGATAAAGTTTTATGAGTACTTATTTCTATGTTGTACATTCAGCTAGGCTTAACATGAGTGCCGCAACAGAATTTTGTCGTCGCATCATGTCGTGCGGAAACGGGTTTTTAGAGACATTAACTCGTCTTGTCATAACGAGAAACTTCTGTCGCGACACGCATGTTAGTATGTCTAACTGGTGGGGTTTATATTAAATTTACAAATAATTATGCCAAAACCAGTGCCAACAACCATTTTAGTATACATAACATAAGCATCATTTATAATTTGTTAGAAAATTTAGATTAATTTTATTAATATTGAATCTATTAGAAATATTAACATTTTACTTTAAGGATTCCTAATTAATATTTAAGTTTATATTGTTAATACGGATTTCTAACAGACGTTATAAGGTATAATTTAGTATAGTGAGTTGTGCCAATATGGATGATGTTTGTACTTAAATATTGTGAAAAAATTACTCAAGACATGTCTAAATATATTCTTTTTGACTCCATATATTGTTGTATAGGTGTCAGTGCATGTTATATGCATATTTATTATGATAACTAGACATTATAGAAGTGATGTTCGTTCAACGGGTTGATCAAGTGAACTCCTAGAAAGCTAGGACTTGCGTAATTAGCTTAGTTGAAGGATGTTAGTGTAGCATCATCGATTATAATGATGTGAGTATAACGCCTTGCCAGTTGACAACAATATGTGGAGCCGCAACTGTGAAATATTGTGTCTATAGTCCGCGCGGAACTAGTTGGCCGCGCCTTAGGTGGGGACGGGGGTGACGGCGCCGTACGGAGTAACGACAAAGCGCCGCGCCCCTCCGTCCCACCGCTCACATACCTAAGGCGCGGCAAACTAGTTCCGCGCGGACTATAATTACAATGTGTAGACACATTCGGTAGATTGCGTTAATGTACTTACACTAAAATAATTCTATAACGGTTTATTTTGCATCACAAATTGATGTCTATGGATTTGCCGAGTGTAGTTCCACGCTTCGCCGAAGGAACATTTGAACATAGGGAATTGAAGGTCGCACATAGTTAGAACTGATTTGAGTCTGCTGCCAAATGCACATTGTTATAGATTACTCGCTCTGTATATGAAAGTGCCTAGTTTAGAACAATATAAAGACTCGTATAAATGGTTTTCATTGTTTCTTAAATGCTGTCAAACGGTTGATGTATTTGGCAATTGAAATATAACATGTCTCAGTTAAAAACCCGAGTTTATCAGTATGTTTTAACGATGTTATATGAACCAGAACGCAACTATCTTATGACTGATTAACTACTTCTAACAATAATATTATTTTATAAATCTATAGTAAGTTGATAAGTAAACATGTCTATATTTTTGTAACAGATTTCTGTAAAAGCTACTGGTTAAAAAAAACATTAAATTGAAATATTATTTTAAGCGGTTTTGCGTCGAAAATAAAGAGCTATGATTGGATAAGTATAATGCAAATTGCAACAGATAAATAAAGCAATAAATTTCAGTTGCCAAATATAGTCACTGCGACAGTTCTCGTAGCAGGTCTAAGTATATATAGCAAACTTATTAATAGTGTATCGTTTATTTATATAAAATAATAAACTGCGCCTTTTAATGGCTAGGAAACAATTCAGTTCTGTTCATACTCGTTATTTTTTTTAGGGTGGAGGTAGATAAATTTACTTTCTACACAAACATTTTTTTCTTATTTATAAAGCTCTTAGAACAAACATTGTCAAAGATAATTGATTGACCCATAGAATTTTTTTCTAGCCATTTAAAAGCATAGTACTACCCGCGTCAATTTTTATGGCCGCTCTGAATATAGCCGCGTACCGATGCGCAGAACGCGTATGAGCGGGACAGAGGTACCTTATAGAGGAGCGAGCGGGCAACTTCACAGCGGCCACAAATATTGACGGACGCGAATTGTACATAGGTACTACACTTTGTAAGCAATACTTACCATAATAAATGTATACCCCTGGTATATAATTATATAAACTTAGTATATACAGCGTGTAATAAAAATGACTAGTCATATTTTAGGAGTTAATTAGGTCCATGAATCTGAACAAATTATTCTAAGGAATATAGGCCGAAATCTCAAAATTAAACGTTGATTTTTCATACAAATGAGACTGGTCACGTGACTAACGATTGTATTAAAATATGAATTTTCGACCTATATTTCTTCGAGAAAGTTGTTCATTATCAGGGATCTTCATACCTCTTAAAATATGGCTCGTCATTTTTATTACACCCTGTATAGGTACTCTTTCAAACTAACTTTGTAATGATAACAGTAGTGCCAAATGTTAGACATTATAACTCCGGACTGCTCAATATATTTTATAGCCGATTTTATATCGAGACCTTTTGTACGGAAAATCTTAATTTCATGCAACGCTGAAAAATTCATGTTCAAAGAAGTATTCGTTACACATTGCCAAGAATACTGATTTCTTTTTTAGCTATGGAAAAACATCTTAACGTTTGTTGATCCGAAAACCGTTTTGTATACGTTTAAGACTGGTCACAACAGCCAATAATAATACTTTACTACAGCTGTTCAGACGGAGAAAACATGATAGCAAAGTGTCGAAATGTCACGAACAATAAAAAGGTTGATAAATATATATGTTTAGACAACACTGCCCAGTGCCAAAACCTTTCCAAAAGTTGAGTGGGGTATATTATGTTGCCTTCGGAAAGAAAAAGGCACAAGTAAAACAATTTTTCAAAATTGGTCCCTGTTAATCAGGAAAGATCCAACAAAACAAAAGAAAAAAAAAAGATCCAACAAACATTTTTTGTAAAATCAAGTTATCTACGTTTCCATAATAATACTCATCAAATTTCATAATAATTATGCACAAAAGATTTTCTTAATGTAAATGTTATGGTCTATTACAACTACTAACTTTCAAATAGGTAGGTAGGTACTGTATCATACGATTTTTTAATTCTTTGCCTAACGTTAAACTGCCTTTACTCAAAAGTATAAAACGTTGGTTGGATCTTTTCTGCTTAACAGAGTCCAATTGAGTCTTGTTCATGTTCGATATTAGGAAAAAAAGGAATACCGTATTTAAGTACAAAATCAATTGTAAAAAAAATATGTAAGTTGTGTCTTTTTCGTTCCGAGGGCAGTATCAGCCATGTATGGTCCAGTACTAGATCTCATGAAACTAGCCTAAATAACAACAATACTATTACAAAGTGTGGAATATCAACCTATATTGGCGATGTTTATTGGTTCCTAACAGTACTAAAATGCTTTTAACGAAATCATATAAATTCCTACTTGTTATTTATAGTTTATTAAACTTACTAATAAACGTACCTATAAAGTTATGTCAAGCAATGTCAAAAATAGTAAAGTTAAAATGCTGATTGTTCGTTACATAACTATACAAGGTCCTAACCTTTTTAATCCCGATCCCTTTAATCTCGGCTCGGCTCAGTTAATAACCCCTTTATTGCACTTATTATTATGAACAACTTTTACTATAGGGACGAACTCTGAAATTGCCAATAAAAAAATTGCTATTCCATACCAGTAATTCAATATTACGCGACTAATGGAACAGCAGATTTTGCTTTTCGCGATTTCGGTGGTGGTCCCGTAATAAAAGTTGTTCATATCGATAAATACAATAGCATAGCCCCATAAAGGGATCGGGTCTACAAATGTCAGATCTTGTATATAGCGATTATTAGTAAGGGGATTAAAATATACGCATTTGTAACGGAATGCACTTATCGAACTAAAAATGTTGTAATATTCGACGAAAACCTATACAAACTAATTTAGTGAATCTGTTGAATATTTAATGCATACTTATTGTGTGTGTACCTAAATTTCTCAATGATTTGTCTTGCAGCAGACGTAGCATGACTATCATAGAAACGGGTTTTGTCTACGGAAGAATAGACAAAATGACAGATTTTAAAATATTTCTACTCTTCGGTAGGATTTGGTAGAATAAATACATCACTACTTACCCGTTGCTAAGGAAATAATATTTTGTCTTTGTCTACGTAGAAACGCGAGTCTACATGTCGAGAGGGATAGAAAGAGCTTTGTCTATTCTTATAAGAATAGAAATAGAAATGGTCATGCTACGGGTGCTGGATGAGAAAATAAACGCTTTTAGAGTTTCGTTCAGTTAGGACTAGAAATAAAGACAAAATCATCTCCTATGAGGATAATGTACCTACACGTATTGTATAATAGTGCCACAAACTTATCTGACCCGGTGACCAAAATTGGAACTGACGTCGCTACGGAACAAAAATGACATTTTTGTACGGAGATGACATTGGTAAAAGCGACGGCAGCGACGCCACGACCGGCGGGTCTACCGCGTAACTAAAATTGTATAAACATCGACATCGGTATTAAACTTCAATACGATCGTGAGAGCCTAAACTTTGAGCTAACTTGTATTTTTTTTACCGATCATGAAGATAAGTGTCCCAACTATATGATAGGTATTTTTTTTACAAGTTAGCTCAAAGTTTAGGCTCTCACTATCGTATTGAAGTTTAATACCGATGTCGATGTTCATACAATTTTAGTTACGCGGTAGGGGTGCCGGTCAGATAAGTTTGTGGCACTATAAAACCTAGTTACAGATTATTGATCGACAAGATCAAGAATCATTGTGGCGTCTTTAAAACCGAATAATGTGCCATATTAATATAAAAATTAAAAAGTTGCATTTTGTATGAGTTTGTTAGGGATGTGACGATATGAAAGTCATGTGTATTAATTTCTACCAATTAGGTAGTTGACGGATTTTTAATAAACGACTTAATAAATTATGTGGATTTTTATTCAGTGAAAGACCCTTATATTAAAAAAAATGTTTATTATTATAACTAGCAATTGAGAACAAGAATATTCGTCATGAAAATATGCGTTTTTCTGTCCCATCATCTCAGTTCATTTGTACAAGTGTCTTAAAATAATAATGCAATCTAAGGTTACATTCTTATTACTATTTAATACTACCCACTCTACTCAATATGATAAGGCAAATACTTCAAAGTAATCCGCTCGCATTCTAACTTAAATTTTAACTATAAAAATACAAAACAATCAGTCTAAAGTTAACAAGATCAATCTACTTCAAGCTTTCTGAAATTGCCGGTGAGTCCTCTCATGGCGTCGCCAACTGCGTCTGCGCCCGCGCAAGTGTTGGCACCTGATTTCAGCGCAGATATGGCGCCCTCTCGCGCCGCTTCGCTGTACATCTCGAGGCGGACCCCCATTTTGTCGTTTAAGAGGAGTATATCACGCTTGCTTGCGAGCTCTTCTTTCCATAGATCTAAAAATACAGATATCAATGTTATTCTTTGTTTTGTGGAAGCTCCGCGTTGTTTTATAGCATCCTGCGAGAAGATGAATATAATAATCCTGACAAGCGGCTTATGCACGTTCATTGTGAGTGAACATTGTGATTACCACGCCCGGCAAACGGATTGCTGATCGTTATTTTTATAAGAGAATGGCCCAGACGATTGAGCTACTGTCCATAGATAAGGAGTTTAAAACTAGGACCCCGCCTTACCAAAAATTACCCCGAAATCGGGCATTCCTGCTAAAGTTTGCATTAAAAGCAGTCAGTTTGGTAAATAACCTACATAAATAATGCTATCTCAAAATAATCCAACGCCTATCTAGTCATGATAATGTTACGGCGAAATATTTCTTAAAAAAAATTGCGTTTTGACGCCGGGCGCTAACGATTTTGGCCGTGGATGGTCGACCGAAACAATTCTACTTACCAATCATCTCCTTCATAGGCATGGTGCCTCCATACTCCTTGGGCAGCAGATTCTTGTCAACCTCCACCTCGTCCAGCGCGCTATAAAGCTTCACTCTCTTCCTGATCTTCTCCGATATGAGCGCCATGCCAAAGTCTAGCGCAAACTTGACAGTAGGGTGCACGTTGATGCCGTAGATCTCCTTGTGTCGCATAGGGAGTGTGCGCTAAAGAGTAAGAAGTCATTTTAGAAACAAGTAATATGATAATCGTCTCGAGACGGGAATACGACTCGATAGAGCATCTTGTCGTGCAAGACAAGGTGGAAGGTACCAGACTGCGCGATAGGTCACCTATGTTATGGAGCGACCAAATCAAATCCTGTGTGGGTGGTCCCTTGCTTATGTGCACCAGAATGTATGCCAACGGAAACCGATGGCGCGATATCGTGAGGCGAGTCGCATCTGCCCCTGATAGTGGTACTATGACAACCATGACAAAGAAGAAGAATATGATTATGATAATGTCAATGGAATTTACCTAATAGATGTAAATCACAACGACACGGTTGTTTAGTGGTTCGATCCCCTGATCTACAGATATGTAGTTGTTTCGGGTTTGGGTGTATGTGCATGTGACATGTAGGTATGCTTGTAAATTGTACCTTCGATACAGGAGAAATATTAGTGAGGGGCAAAATTCTTTAAAAAAATAACAAAACAAAAATTACCTCTCCGTTCTTAACAATCCTGACTGCCTCTTTAGGCGTGAACAGCGTGAGATGTGGGAAACTGACGCCGCTGCCATCCGCGTAGTGGATCAGCCCTCGGACCTGGTTCTCTTCGTCCTCCAGCAGGGTCTCGTAGCAGATGCCCATGACTCGACACATGTCCTGATTAGTGTACTTGTACGGGTCGAACACGCCTGGACAAGGGTTTTGGGAGTTTCAATCATGATCACATACCTACTTATAGATTGATAGCATTCTGGCGCGTTTGTGAAGTCCGTTGCTATTTGATTGATGTTTTGTTTGCGCAATTCGGACGGCATTCGTTTTGTGCAAATGAGACTAGAAGCCTTCCAAACGTAGGTAGGAAAGTTAATACTCATAAACAGTAGGTACTTGGGTTAACCAGCTCACTTGGGTAGAGGGTACACTGATGCGCACCGTAGAATGGAAACTACCCCACCCTCGCTGCGCTCAGCGGTGGTTCCATGGCCAGATGATTTAATAATAATAAAAATGAAATCATTTTCACTAAAAGGACATTTTCAATAAGACTTCTCAAGGAGCTTTCATAATGAAAAGGTTTGGGGCCTCGGTCTCAGCTAAGGACCATGAAATATTATTAGACTGCCTGATCCATACTTCCTCTGAAAATACAGCGGTGTCGATTCTGATGCGCACTTATACAGGATTAAACTAAACTAAGGCCGTTTGTCTCTTTTTGTTTCAATAGAAAATAAAGCGACAGATGCGTTCAGTCTAGTACCTATAGAACTGTCAAAATGGCCTACAGAATCAATAACAATGAATACACCTACACCATACACCCACAGAAATAATAAGTAGGTAGGGCTCCCCTACAACTAGATAATAAGTCTATGCCTACACCTAAAGATGAATGTGCAAATAAATGAAGTGCAATGTGCCAAGGCCCAGTATGTGCTATAAGCAATAAATATTACAACATAAACGAAATTCTCGCTGATGAAGTTGTATGGGGCAACATATTTAAGTAGGTAATAAGACTGCATCATGTTACAACTTTGTTGTAATTCGTACGAAACCCACTCACATGGCTGCTTTCTTGGGTAGGGCCCAAGGCCGTAACCCGAAAAACAGTCCAATGATGAGTGATTACGATTACAGCACAAAACTACTGATACCTATTAGGTATAATTTTATAAAAAACTAGCTGTGTCCGCGACTTCGTCCACGTGGAATTTAACAAAACAGATTTTTTTAAAGTTAAAAGTAGCTTAAGTTACTCCTTATAACATCAGCTATCTGCCAGTGAAGGTCCTGTCAAAATCGGTCCAGCCGTTTCGGAAATTAGCCGGAAAAAACAGAAAGACAGACAATTTTTTGTAAAATTGTTTTTGTTTTTTTATAATAACCGTAGGTATATAGATACTTTCATAATGCATTTAGTAAAAAGCTGTTATTTTGACATTACAACAGACACTTCAATTTTACTTATTTGTTTAAATAGGGCTCTAACTTGTTCAATAATAATTATAAAGTCTACTATGATCACACGTGTATTACAGTTACAGATTACCATGGACATACATTATATTATATTAATGGACATAATAAGTACCCAGATTAATGAACAGACGTAACCTTGTGATAGGTAGCAGCAAAACAAAAAAATACATAAAAAATAAAAATGTACGTACACTCTGCTACATATCAAGTTATACAGTTCCTATCTTAATAACATTAGCACAGTTTAAATATATACTAAACAGTTGGTAAGCTACGTACTTACGTTCCGAATTCAAACACACACAGAGACGTGTGCTCTACAGGGATTTCTCGGTTAGGTTCGGTAAGGTAACAGCGAAATATTCAAAGGTTGTCAGTCGGTGTTACTTCGAGACAAAGTCGGTCACGATTTGTGTTGCTCCCATATTTTCCTATATTAATTATATTGACAGGACTATATTGTAGTGTTTACGGCTGCTTGAACTCCTCAATATAAAATCAGCAGTTAGCTTTTTTTAAATTTCCCGCTGATATCGAAAGGTATAATGAATATTCAACTATTTCTCTACGAATTTGTTGTCAATATTGACCGATTGCTTTAAAAATGCGTGTCTTCTCTGAAATCGTAATTATGGTCAGAAATAAAAAAAAATGGCGGCCATTTTGATCTTTTTTATTACTGGACCGATTATATACAAAATCGATATCTGAGAGTTCGTATAGTCTCTAAATCCATATACATATAAAGACGGAATTTAAAAAATGGCCGCCAATTTGGGCATTCTTAGTTACTGGACCAATTGCTTTCAAAATCGATATCTGAGAGTCCATATGGCCTCTCAATATTTATTTATAGTTAGAATTTTAAAAAGTTGCCGCCTTTTGATATTTTTAGTTACTGGACCAATTGCTTTCAAAATCGATATCTGAGAGTCCCTATGGCCTCTGAATACTTATTTATAGTCAGAATTTTAAAAATTTGCAGCCTTTTTTATCTTTTTAGTTACTGGACCAATTGCTTTCAAAATCGATATCTGAGAGTCCCTATGGCCTCTGAATACTTACTTATAGTCAGAATTTTATAAAGTTGTCGCCTTTTTTTATCTTTTTAGTAACTGGACCAATTGCTTTCAAAATCGATATCTGAGGGTCCGCGTAAAGTGGGATAGTTGATAGTGATGACATTATCTTTTTCAGCCGGTCCAAATTGCTTCGTTTGATTTTCCGAGAAGATTCAGTAAAGAAACCGGCACTGAATTATCGTGTTTCTGAAGAATTCTTTAACGCTTAGGATATTTTACCAGGAACAAATCGCAATTATTAAAAAATATCCATTCCCATCTTTTTTTTTAAGAATCATCACATGTTTTTAATTCCTGTTTAAATATCGTCATATAGTTTACATACTACTTACGTACTTACGAGCGAAGCCCTGGGCCAATACTAGTATTAATTTATGTTTGCAGTAGGTAAATGTAACTAAATAAAATAAAAACCATTTTCCAAAAATATTAGTGACATCCCTAGCGCTCCGCTTGTCGATGTCACAAAAACGTCTTAGCTGAGTTACTGTATGTAGTATATATATACTGTGACATTAGTAAGAAAAAACCGCGTTATTTAGATACCTGCTTCAATAACAAAGCACAGATATAGAAGGTTAAGCATGAAGCATTTCACTGCAACCAATAAATAAATAATTATGAAATAAAAGTAATAAGTCAAATGAATACTACTTGTAATCGTTGATGATATTATAAGGTTGTATATCTACCAGGCCTGTAAATGACCACACGACGGCCGCCCTTGTCCTTGAACGGGCTCACAAATATGTATCTGGAAAAAAAACAAAACGTTAAAAATACGGAGAAATACCTGATTATGTACTGTCGGTAGGTGTTTACTTAATAATATATTTATGTAGCTTCGAATACTTGTTTGTGATCGCTCATCGTTGCTCGTTAATGTAGATATTTAAAACTTTATCATAATTAATTGCTATGTACACGGCGTAATTGAATTATCGCAAAACCTAAATATAGTTTGTTCATAATTGACTGAGATACTGAATATTTAAATAGGTAACTACCTATTTTCAAAAAATATGAATTGTTCAAACCGACGCTCGAAGCCAAAAAATATTTATTCTTATTTCAAGACGATAAGACTCAATTTTAAATGCAGTAAGTAATACTAGGCTCACCACTATTTTCTTAAAAATAATGGTTAACTTTATAAAACTTCAGTTTTGGTTATTGAATCTTTCAACTAGATATTCTAATTGTGTGAGGTTATTCGTTAGTTAAAGTACATGTTGTATTGAGACATCTCAAACCAGTCTATCAACAAATCGTACACGCACCTTCTGTTAATCTGTATAGGTAAAAAATTTGGCTACCTTGAAATAGATCCTCTCTACAATACCACGGTAGATAAACATGCTCTTTGTTGCCGCCAAAGCTATTCCTAGATTGAGGCCCTTTTATTCAGAATCTTACAAATTGAAGGCAAAATCCACTCGGCCTATTGTACTGGATATACAACGTATGCTCCAGTTGTGCCACAATACTCGGTCCTCAGCCTCCCACGTCCATTCCACCCGAGCTTCCATTTTCAGGTCGTGAGGTAAAGTAAAGGCATCTTACCCCAACTCCAGTAGTTCCATCATGACCGGCAGCTTGTAGTCCAGCTGATTGAAGGCAATGCCCCAAGACTGTCGAAGCAGGATGTAGCGCTCGATCGCCTCCTGCGCCATCGGTACACTGAACTTCTTAACGCGGAGGAAACGGAGCAGGAAATTGCAATCTAAAAGTAGAAGAAATAGAAGATTAGTCGCGCTGCACACTAGGCTAGCGTGGTGGACTAAGGCCTAGTCTTTTTCATTCAGAGAAGAGGCCTGTGCCCAGCAGTGGGAAAGTAATGCGTTGAGGAGGTCAGATACTCTTCTCCCTATTGTTATTCCGATTTGATGTTGGGTCTTCTTTCTGGCCGATTCTTCTGCATTTTGTCCAGTCTTCAGCATGAAGATCTCCAGAGCCGGCAAAGTGTGTTATAACATAAGTGCTCAGTTTTACCCCAAGTTTAGTCTGCCGATAAACGTCTGATGATATTGTGTAAGTACCGTTATTGAAAACAACTCTATGTTCTGTGGTTATAACTGGTGTCATACGCGTAGTCTGCAGCTCATCTTTGCCCATTTCTTAAGAGTATATTAGCGTGACGTAATCTAAATAAATCTGAAATACCTATTCAACGTACACGGACACAACCTGCTATTTTTAACTCCCGACAAAAAAGGGGGGGTGTTATAAGTTTATAATGTGTATCTATCTGTCTGTGGCATCGTAGCTCCAAAACGAATGGACCGATTTCAATGCAGTTTTAAGTTGAAAGCTAGTTTAATCGCGTATCATCTTAACTATGTTTCATGAAAATCTGTTTGGCAAAGTTCCAGCTCGTTTTCTAGTTGAAGTCCGGGGGTTTATGACGGTTAGGTTATGTAAAGTGAACATATTACAAATTACTAGTATTAGAGTTCAAAACGGGGTATTTACCATGTTTATATCTTGTTAGTTTCGTTAACACAGTTAGTTTCGTTTGTCGAGAACAGAATCGAGTTGTGAGTGACTTAAGTGATAGTGGTACCGGACCCGAGCGCACAAAACGTAACAGAAGGAGGGTAGACCGTTTTGTCTGCCAATAAACATCCACCCGCAAATACTTTTAGTTTATCCGTGACCATGGCGCTTGCAACAGTGCCGAAATATCGGGAACTCGATACAAGATATAAACATGGTAAATACCCCATTTTGAACTCTATTAATAGTGTTAGTGACCATGACAGTTTAAAAACTTATATATTACAAATTTTTCTTCATCCCTAACATTCAGTTCTTACCCATTCTAATAGCCATAAACTTAGGGTTCTGGTCCATCCAGCTCCTGAGCGCCGTAAGGGCCTGCGACCTGGAGTTGACAGTTTCCCGCAGTTCATCTTCGGCTATTTTCTGGGTGTCAGCAGTGAGGGGACAATCGTACTCGTCAGCTTCGGTCAGGTACCGCTTTTGGGTTCTCCGAGACATGGTTAAAGATCTGTGAAAGAAGAGAAGAGTCATTTGAGTAAAAAACATGAGTGGCTTGTATGAATTGCTAGTTCAGAGGCTAATCACTTGTCTTTTATAACTATTTTTTTTTTAAACATTTCAATTATATATTTTTTTTAAACACTATATTTGTATGACCTACAGATATTTGTTCCGGGTCTGGGTGTGTGTGCACGTGTAACTTGTACCCGCAATCCTACATTGAGGCAAAGTGAGAAAAAAGAATATTCACAGCAGTGTAGTCGAGCAGTTTAGGGAACAAATGTTTGGTAGGTAAGCTTTCAAGATCATAGGTTGGAAACTAGAAAGGTAATTCCAGTGGCGAAGGGTGACAGTTTTAAAAGAGGAAGCCATCCCTAAAATGCCCTCTAAAAATTGCTGCAATTAATGCTGCAAGATAAAAATCCATACCGTCTCTTGTAATCTATATTATAGTCATGTCTGAAAAAGCTCGACCTAACTGAATAACAAGCCTTTTTTTGTCAGTTGGATGAGTAAATAATATAATATAACGTTGGTCTATGGACTAACCAATTCCTAAAGGGAAGCAGATGGGAATCGGGTTGTATGGACTCTTCGCCACTGGTAATTACGAAGGGCTTCAAATATATTGAGTCTCACCAATATGAACAACTTCAAATAAGAGACCAAAAGTGACATCGCGAATATAAAATCTGCTGTTCCATACATTTAGTCGAGTAATAATTATAATTATTTTGTATGGAACAGCAAATTTTTTTTTCACGATTTCATTTTTGGTACCATAGAACCTGAACGTTGTTCATAATGATGAGTACAATAGTCCCTTAGAGCCCCTTAAAGGGATCGGGACTAGAAAGGTAGGACTTTATATTATGTGCCCTTGTGGTCCTCTTATTTGTGACGACGTCTAAGTCTAAGTATTTAATTTGACCCATTATTATTACAAAAGATAGACGATTGTTATCTTTCAACACAGATCAATAATATATCAATGAAGGTTTTCCTTCTTCGATTGTTAAGATTCTGTGAATGGCGTCCGCAACATCCTTGTTTTAGAAAAGGTTGCATTTTAATGACAATTACGAACTAGGAAAAGCTTCGTGTGACACAACTAAAGGTCCTTTGTTACCCGAGAGGTTTACAATAGAATATAATTATCTTTATTTCTTGTAAACCAGATACAGACACTTATGGAATGTCGAGACTCGATGCGCGGTTCCAAATAGTAAGTCCTTTGGAGGAGAACCGGCAAGAAACTCCATGGAAACTCTTGGAATAATAGATTACAATGTTGTGGTATTATCTACAATAAGAGTATGTATGAGTAATGTAATTTAATGTGAAAAAAAATAAGAATAGGATAATAATGATTTGCCTCAGAATAAGATTGCCATGGCTGTTATAAGCTGACCAGTCCCGACCATAAAAATAACTTTATGGTCCCGACAGACGGCACCCATTCACGAGTAGGTATGACGCATACGTCAGCATCGCTAGAATTCAACTCAATAGAGCAATGTAGAGAATATTCTTTAAGGATGCTAAAAAAGGTATTCAGGAAGAGAAGGTATTCAGAAGTATTGAAATACGGACTATCGCGTTCTTGGAATATTGTAGCCTGTATTCTGCTGGATGACTCTAATACCAATAGAGCCACCTAATTCCCAGTCACCATGTTATCATAATATTACTCGTAGTATCCTAAAATCACATTTTTGTGTTTACTCTGGTGGGCGCTACGATCTCATAAGCTTTGGCTGATTCATTCACCCATTCAAGAATAAATAAATTGGTACCATTAGAAATGTTACATAAGAACTGGTTGTTTAGTAAACTTGAATTTAAAAATTGAGTAACACTCATGTATCCATAAAATATGCTAATATATTCCATTTTGTACAAAAGCAGCCCAGCATCTTTGCACGTTGGAATTTGAAACTCTTACAACCAAAAACTATTCGGAAAAAGATTTTTTGTGGTAATGACAAATAATCTGAATTAAATGTTAGGAAAACCCGAATAAAAACTGGTCTATCTGTGTACCAAACTTCGTATAACTTTGTTCAGCCGTTTTGCGTGATTGTGTAACAACATCCAATCATCTCGGCTGTGCAATTTTAAAACCTAGCAACTGATTTTTTTTTTTTTAAATCGGTGTTTTTGCATTTTTCACTTGTTCAGATTCTTAATAAATGAAAAATGCAATAACACCGATTTTTAAAAAAATGTCAGTTGCTAGGTTTTAAAATTGCACAGCCGATCTACAGATCTTCACAAGCTGTCACACTTATAGGATCATAATAATATATAGATCACTATGAAAATACACCTGATTCTCTTCGAATTAAATTCAAATAAACTATAGTAGCATATTATGTCTGCATCTTCGTCCGTGTGGATTCCAAATTTTTCCAATACAAACTACAATACCTCATTGCAACAAATGACGGATGATTTAAAAAAAAAACCTTTTAATATGATATTCAGATAATATTGTGAAAATCTAGAATCGGTTTTGTAGTTCTTGAGATTACCTCAAACTCACGAACAAACTAATTATTTCTATAGAAGTAAACGATAGTTTAAAGCTTTAATAGTTTAAACCTCTGGCTGTGTATCCCTCGGATACCTTAGGATATCAATCAACGAGCGTGTACAGACATTTCTTACAGACTAGGGAAAAACAACTTCGTTGTATTGTTAAGTTAAATGATGTTTGTAATTGACCACCTCACCCTAAGTTACACTGACCCAAATACGCTTATTAACTGATATTAAGGTTACTTACTTTATTAGGGTAAGCAGTGTCTTTTTGTCTTTAAAGAATGTACGCCATCAACAACAAAACCCTTGCTTTGCAGTTACTGTAATACCTAGCTTAACTAATCGGAGAGTGCAAATAAGATAAACGTATCCATCCTTCAAATATCGGCTGTTTCACAATGCACTTGCAAAACTTCGCATCCTCATGTAGCAAGCGACTGATGCTTGTCTCCCAAGTACTTGGTTGAGCAACCAGCATCATCTTGAGCAACTATATATTTTTTTTTCGTAACTTATGTAACCGGATCGTGACAAAATAGGCGCACGAAATTCAATTCGATTTTTAGGTCGTGTTATTTGTAATTTATCGGTTCTATAGCTTCGATTTGTATTGGATTGAAACGCGTCATTTGTCAGAATTGGAGCAACATAGAAAGTATATAATTGTCAATAATATTTAACTACAGCTGAATAAATAAGTAGTAACTAAAGCACTTTTCTTTTACTTTGTTTTTGCTTTTAAATTTTTGTTACAAAAGGTACCTAAGTGAAATATCACTATATAATAATGCAAGATCCAACCTTTCTAGTCCCGATCCCTTTAAGGGTTTATTATTGTACTACTCATAATATTGAACAACTTTTACTATGGGAATCCATAAATTTAGTTGAGTAATATTGAATTATTTGTATGGAACAGCAGACTTTTATGGTTGAGTGATTGATTGCTGCGCTATGTGTCGTGGGTTCCATTTCTACGGAACAAATATTTTTATGGCCCACACATAGTTGCTTCAGGTCTGGGTGTTTGTGTGTATGAAGAGTGTTCGTAAACGCACCCACGATACAGGATAAAAAGGAAAAAAAGAGGGGAAAAGTATAAAAATAAATCGTAAATTCCGGCAGATATCGTATTACGATGAATCAAACAACTACGATAATTTTACTGGACGTAAAGAACCCAACACACATAGCAAAGCTAATTTTACGATATTTCATTTTAGAATAGATAAATATAAAATATGAAACCAGACCTATTTACACATTTAAAGTTAAAAATATAAAAAGTTTGCTCTTCAATTCCATTAAAACCAACAGCACCGCATCAATTAAAAATTACGATGTGAACTATAAAATTATTATATCTTTGCTCAATGTGGGTTGGATATTTTTCGTGTAACTACGTCCAATTACCAATGTGCAGCGAAGAAAATCACGGTCACGACTTTTACCGTAGTTCTAATAGTACAAGATCCGGTAGTAAGGCACTGCTAATTAAATTAATGATAAACCAAGTTGCAGCAACTGCTAACAATGTGCTAACAGTACCTACAGTAACATAATTTTATTAATCTATGTAACTGCCAGTTACATAACATGTTTCAAGATAATTAGGGTAGAACTGTGTCAGTTGTTCGCTGAATTGCGTTGTGAAACTATCACCAGTTGAGGCCTATGTGGTATATTGGCTCATATCATTGGGATGGTTTGATACTACAAGGAGGTAAGACGCGATTTGGCAATAGCTAAATATATGATTGAGGTGTTCCGCGGTAGGCTAAATAATCCGTGTTGGCATTGCTGGGGCTGCTTGTTCCTAATACCAGGCTGAGGCGGGAGCCGAGGGAGAGGCTGTTTGAGATGCTCGAGGCTCGCACTAATCTAGCCAAGTTCGCTCCAGGAGCGAGAGCCACGCGAATACTGAACAGTATCTCACAAAGGTTGGACATTTTTAACTGTTTGTGAATTCGTTAGGGTGACCATAGACTGGTTAAGTTTTAGTAATAATTGTGGCTAGTTTATCGTATTAGGTAAATTCCAGTGAAGATGAAGTTTAAAAATAAATAATGGTTGACTTAATAACACCGTTAACAGCTAATAGTCTATTGATAAGTATTACTCTATTTTATAGTGATTGCGACTTTTTCAATCAGATATTTTCTTTGTCGCTGTAAATTGCAGTTACGTTATGTTATCACAGTTAATTAATGTCGTTTCAGTACTATGAGATGGTAAAGTTTTATGGTGGATGGCTTTCGAAGCAATATGTGATGCTAATGACGTTAGATCTCAAACTATCATCATCATCATATTCTTTATAGTACACATAAACACAAATAAAATACATAAAAGGATACATGTAGGTACATAGGCGAGCTTAACTCAAAATTGAATTTTCTTACAGCAAACCGAGTAAAAAACTAAATTGATAAAGTGCACAACAAAAGATAAGCATACTTCCGAAGAATATCAATCACTATAACTAAAATATATATAAAAAATACACGACATACCTACAAAATATGTATCTATTAAATTGAATATGTAAATATAGTAATATAAATAAATAAATAATAGCTTACAATGAAAGGAAATGTTCTTTAATTCTTCTATTTAAACAACCGACTTACTTTTGGAATAGTTCCTGAAGGATGCGAGAGAAACCGCGGGCAACAGCTAGTATTTAATTAATTAATACAACTGCTATCTCAGCATCATTTAATAAATGGCTAGCCTTTTCAATTGTTCACACGAAATAACGAAGGTATTTTTCTCCCTCAAATGACACAGAGGACTGTGCGGTCTGACCGCAACAACCAACCAGCCAGTGGGTCTACTGTGTAACTAAAATGGTAATGAACATCGGCTCTGGTAATAAACTTCAATAAACTAAACTTTGAGCTACCTTGTAAAAAAAATACCGATCATGAAGATGGAAGTCCCAACTTCATGATCAGTAGTTTTTTGCAACATCGTAAGTAAATGTGTTAATTAGGTAGGTACTTATATGAAAGAAAGAAAGAAATATAGTTTATTGGCACATACATGCTATAAACACAGAAAAATGGAATTGAATGGAGTATGATGAAACAGGAACTTTATTGAAAAGCAAATAGCATGAGCCCTCATTACGTACAATTACGACAGAAAGTTTCTGGTACGCGGGATAGTTTTCAATCACGGAGAATAAACGGAACGTGGTACGCGGGATAGTTTTCAATTACGGATAATAAACGGAATGATGATATATCGACCGAAAATTACTCGAACGTGTAATAGGTCAGAACTAAGAAAAGAGAAACGCGTGCAATTTACTAGATTAAACCATTAGAATAAAATCATTGAATAGTAGTTAGGTACGCCAACGAAATCAATTTAGGAGCTACACTGAAAAATTTGTATCAACTCTTCGATTTCATTCCATTTTTCGGCTGTCTCAGTTAGAACATGCAAACAGAGTAGATATTTTCATATTTTTGTATGAAAAAAAAAGATTCAAATTATGAAAAGTCGTAGAACAACTGTTGTTCAGGATCATAATACAAAGTTAGTGCTAAGTGGTTTACAGTATGTTTTCAATTACCCTGTTTATAACAGGTTTGGAGATTGCCTAAGTCATCTTCCTAGATCTATGGATTTACTAGTAAAACCTAGAAGCACCATAGCTCACGCGTTGACTATAACATAGACATAAGAAGCGAAGTAAACATGGATAGACCATAATTATCTCTACTTCTTAATAATAATTAATGTAATATAAGTACCTAAACAAGGGATTTAAAGTTTGTTTATGTTGACCTACATCAAATGCTTTCTACATAGCTAAAGTAAGATAGTATAACTAAGTACAGCCTTAATTTACACAGACATGTTCATAAAACCAGCAACTTTTAAGTACAACTAGGTATTAATTGTTATATCCACCATACACCAATAAAATTATAAAATAATCGCATAGCATTTATCAATTTATCTCTCTAATTTATTTTCATTCGCATAGCATCAGGTATTTCTAATGTCTTAGAATTATAATTCATTAGGAAAAATTAATTTGAACTCTGAAAGAATGATTACTGTTTTGTCCGAAAAATTAACTTAATTTTTCAAGAAAAATTATTATAAAATATGAATTTTCAAAATCGGTCTGCAATTGGCGGATTAGTCGCGTAACAAACATACAGTCGAATTGAGAACCTCCTCCTTTTTTTGAAGTCGGTTAAAAATAAAACTCACTTGTCAAAATCCGATAAAATAAATAATTTAGAAAACAAAAAAGTCACTGGCCAAAATTCTCGCGGTAACATAAAAAACAATAAATTCAAAAAGTAAACTCACTTGTCAAAATTTCCCGCCAAATATCACTAAGGGCACGTACACGTTGCACTGAGAGCGCGTGGACACTGATGGCGTACACCGGCGGACTTGTGATTTTGCTTAGCTGATGATCGTTGCGCTACACCGCAGTAGATACTTAGATATTTGCGGTTTTCAGTGAATGTTGCTGAGATTGGCAACATTTTTATGATTAGGTTCGTTTCACTCGCTTTGGGCTTGTGGCCTTTGATCATGATAAATTCATGATTCAATATTAATAATTGTTAGAAGTTCTTATCTTTCATCATATTTTTTTTATAGTATAGCGTGCAAGTGAATTTGCTATTCACCTGATGGTAAATGATCACCGTCCCCCATGAACATCCCCATCAGAGGAGTCACCGATACGTTGCCGACATTTTAGGATGGTGTAGGCTCTTTTCTTGAAGGGCACTATGTCGTATGTGTTCGGGAAAACCGCTGATGGTAGGTAGTTGATTCGTTTCGTGGCCCGTAGCAAAAACTGGAGCGTGAATCGTACGGTTGTGGACTGCATACCGTCAAGATGGTGGGAGTGCAATTTAGATATATTTTGAGCTTTTGTACACCCACTGCAGCAGGACTAGCACGGTGGGTGGACAAACCCATTTTCTCCACCCTTTATCTCCTTGACAGAAGACATAACCTAACCTAACCGTCAAAAACCCCCGACTCCAACTAGAAAAAGAGCTGTAACTTTTGAACGGCTGATCAGATTTTCATGAAGCATAGCTAAGATGATACCCGATTAAACTAGCTTTCAATTAAGAAAAAAATCCTTCAAATCAGTCCATCCATTTTGGAGCTACGATGCCACAGACAGATACACAGTTACACGCTACAAACTTATAACACCCTTCTTTTTTGTCGGGAGATAAAAACGGAAAATCGAAAGAGATAACGGTAAAGTAATTGTTTTGTCTCCAGTTTTCTTCTCTCGCCTAATTTTGTCTGCTGCGTGTCTATCTTTGCCAAATAAATGTTGTTCTTGGAGTATTATGAAATGCTGCGGTAGTTTACAATCTAGGAAAGTTATTGTTGTCATAGATAGGTGGTCTTCCCACGATCCCACATAACGCAATTCACCTTTCACCTATTAGATGTCAAACGGCGTATCGAGTAGCACTTTCTGACGTAAGTCTGCCTATCGTTAGGAATAATAGCCACGTAAAACTAAAATAATTATTTTTCAATGATTTCTGTTCCTATTCAGTGTAACTTGGTACCTTGCTTTGACATTCGTGCATTACATGTGAAGTCACAGCAAGATCTATGCATTAAATGTACTGCACGGACAGTCAACGTGGCCTTCCAAAAATAGGAAATTTGTAATCACACGAAAGGTTTGCGTTCCCTGACACTTTGTTTAGTGTAGAGTTTATTGCAAGTGTTATATAAATGATAAAAACGTAGCGCAAACTTACGATTAAGGTCAAACCATGGTATCCGAAACTAGGGGTAAATTACACGCTTTTCAACATGCGATGGTTTGTGACAAAATAGATGTAGGATCATTAATTTCGTATTACCATTATTTACAAACATAGGTAACATAACTATCAGTTGATCCATTTTTTTATCTAGTTTTAGTCTTCTTCTTCACTCTTTTATTAGCTTCACCTGTAACTAACTAACTAACTATGTAAGAAAATCTTGGAAGTTAAAGACCCACTTCTCGGTTTCCGATTAAGCTGAAGTTTTTTTAAACTAGGTATAATATTTTATTTCTCAGTCATTAGCATTACACACACCAGGCCTTTATTCTGTATGACAACAGCACTCCTATCTTGGTACGGTCTGTCAAATTTTGTATGAAAATGAGGCATTACCTACGTAGATCTGGGTTGTAAAAGCGTGAAAAACATGTTATTGTTACAGAAAGTAAAACCCATAGACTTAGGATATTTTTGTGAAACCCCTGCATGTAAAATAACAATAAAGAATGTTTATTTCAGCACACACTTCACGATTTTTTAAGATTTTCAATCAGAGACAATCCACTGCTCACTTACTTCCAATTTTAAAAGTTTCAGACACCTGGTACCTATCCTGTTACTGACTTGGATACCAAATAAAAACTATACCCACCAATTGAGAACCTCGTCCTTGAAGATCTATGGTGCTTAGAACTATCAATTGTAAATCATTACCGTATATAATATAAATAACTAGCCATAGTATCATCATCTATGAAAAAGAGACAACCGCCTAACGATCTTTGTTGATTAGCTAATCTTTCCACCACTGCAGAAGCAATCCTTCATCTGAAAGCTGTTAATAAAAAAAGTAGAGGTGATGAACAAACCGAGGACACTATTAACGTTATAATAACTCGCTGGGCGCAAATTATTGTCAAGCGCTACAAACAATCCGGGACCATTACCATAGTTTAAATAAAATTCAGAATTACAACTACCAAGATGTAACACGGGCTTATCTTTAATAAAAAATAAAAAAATCCTATGGACGATGTTCTAAAGGCACAATGTTCTAAATATTTCAATACAAGTACTTCAATAAGTTCCTATACTCCCTTGCTCTCTATACGGATACTTTTCCGAGGTCCTGACCTCTTCCTAGATCCTTGGACGAGGTCAGTACATCTTTACTGCAATCCGCATCGACGATACATCTCTCTACAATGCTGTCTGTATTCTTTGTTAGGTTAGGCAGAGGTGAACTGTTATTACCATCCATCGGGTACGATCCCACAGTACGTGCACAACAGAGAACTTCTTTAAACCCAATAACACTTTGCCTAACGAGGACATCTTACCAAGGACCCCATGTTCAGCAGCATGGCAACTAGCAAGTCTGCAGTCAAGTTGTTGTAGCTTCTCGTAGTATACAGTAAGACTGATGACTGGTTGCTCATAAGATTCTCCCAAGTTTCATCTATAACCTGTTATATACAAGGTCTTACCTTTCTAGTTCCGATGCTATAAGTGGTTATCGTACTCATCATTATGAACAGCATTTACTAAGGAAACAAAAATTTAATTGCGAAAAGAAAATTATAAACAACTTTTACTAAGGGACAAAACAAGATCTCGCGAAAAAAAAAATTGCCGTTTCATTTACAGTCTGTCAAGAAAGTCATGAAAAGGATTTTTAAGGAACTAAAATTCTTCTTCGCTCGCAACCCTAAATAAGTACCGTAGGTGTCAGTTTGGGTACAACGATGTGTTTATTTTACTATTCTGTGTAGATTTTTTGTGATAAAAAAATGATTTCGGCGTTAATATATTAAAAATAAACAAGAGAATATACAAGTGGCGCCCTCAATCCTTTTCATGACTTTCTTGAAAGACTTTAAATAATTCAATATTACTCGACTAATGTATGGAACACCAGATTTTTTTGTTGCCTTTTCTTCTTTATTGCCATATTAAAAGTTGTTCATAATGATGAGTAGGTACGATCGGGACTATAAAGGTAGGAACCGTGTATATCACCCGGTCCTCTGTCCACCGCTTGAAGTCTTTCATCCATGCTATCCAGTATAGCCATGTTCTCTTTAGTATTTTCTATAATGCCTAGTTTACATCTAGGTACTATTTATAGCTTCAGCTGATACAAATATTTTCAATTTTCATTCTTAAATCAACATTCTACTTATGCAATTAATTTATTGCAAAAATTCACCACTTACATAATTCCATAACATTTACAGTAATTATTTCATGTGCACAATTAGTGGGGAGTACAATGAGCTTGCTTTTTGATTTAACAAAAGATATGCGGCAATTAACAATGGATTTAGGCAACATGATGAAACATCTTCGAAATAGGTAAAGCACATAATTGATGGCGTTAATGACCTTTTGTAATTATCGACATTGAAGGCTTGACTTAATCTCTTGACAAATGTGTGACGAAAATAAGATTTTCATGTTCAGTTATTGTTGCTTTAACATTTGCTTTTGTAGAGATTATTTTAGACTCAATAATAGTGGAATTCCTCTGTACATAATAAAGGTACTTAATTTTTGAATTAGATTGATTGTATAATTATGTTAACTTCATTTTGGCTTGGTCATAATCTGGGGATTGTTATATGGTTTTTGTTGGCATGCATTTTTTGTAGCTGGCCTGTGGGTACCCAAAAAAAAAATCACTGCCTATATGCTTAAAGTCTTTTATAAATACGCTTTTATTAGCTTCACCTGTAACTATCTATGTAAGAAAATCTTGGAAGTTAAATTTGACCCACTTCCCGGTTTCCGATTGAGCTGAAATTTTGCATACACGTTCAGTTTGGATGACTAAAGCGTATATTTTTTTTAAACTATATATAATATTATTTATTATTAGTTATTATTTTAATTTACTTGCTGGTCACACAAAGATAAAGTCCTATATAGTTTCGTTGTAATTTGTTTTAAGTAATAATAGTGACGATCCTTACCATCGATCCGATTTCATATTTTAGGTTCTATTGCGTTTTTAAATCTGAGCTCGTCATATTAATCTTTGCCATCACAATTTAATAAACCAATATTGTATAATAATCACGTTGGCGAAGCAGACCTTGGCAATAACGTTAAATAATTGTTCGCAACATTATGAATGCAGTTAGATTAAATAATCTGGATTATTATGTAGTAGGTAATAGACTGCTGGTGCTAAAATATTTTTGTAGAATGAAATGAGTCATACTTACATAAAAAGCCTTGAAAAAAGAAACAAATATTTCAATGTGTAAAAATATAACTCACAAAAGCAGTTCGATTGTCACCATAAAGTCGTGAAAAAACCTCTGAAAACAATAGGCTTTACTCAATACATTAGAAAGAGATAGTGATATACAATTACAGTGGTATGAAGTGAGATATAGACAGGCTGCGTAGCCGAGTGGACGGGTTACCACACTATTATGTCACGCATAAGGTGCTGAGAGCCACTGACCCACTTTTATCTTATAAGAACTATAAATGTGTTCTTGTAAATCTTATTCAGACTTTCGTGCCTATGCGAAATATTTTATTATTTGCGTAAAATTTAGGTTTATTAAAGAATTTAACTAACAAAAACTTATCTATAGATGGTTAAATGATCTGAATTATATATTCTGACAATAGCCCACGGCTAAGACACAAAGGTGTTAGTCGTGAGGTCGTACTTCGAAAAGGAGTTAATCGACTACCTAATTTCTAGTTGTGTGCAACGCAAATTGCTTGTCACCTTAAAAATACAAACTAGATTATGTCGAAAATTGTTGGGTTTAGATAAGCACTTAATCAAAATCTTAAAGGAGACTAATAACCACCACGACATTAAAGGACTAATTAACTTTCTTTTTTGTATCTACCGTGAACAAGGCAATTAAATCTCTAAATTAGATTTGCGCTCCACTTGATGAAAATTCATAATTAGATACTTAGCCGTTTAAATTAGTATTTATTTAAGATACTGTAGACTTCTGTTACGTATTTACTTTGAGATGACATATAAGTAACTCATGCCATAACTCAACTAAAGCCTCTACAACCAAATACTTACACAAGAGCTCACTAAGCAATTTAGACTACATTGTAATTACCCATGTCGCTCCAATGTTTTCTATAGAATGCGCAGACGCAACTGACTACCGCATCTGTTTACACGCGTTGTCCGCCGCCATGACGATTGACGACATGCAGTCAACGACACCGAACGAAAGCCATTCTCGCACCGGGCCAAGGTTATATAAAAAGGGCACGACTTTATTTAATTCTCCGTCATTATCTTTCCTGTATTGGGTTAGGCCTTTGATATATTCGTTGAGTAATTTCCTTTAGTCAATGTAATATGTTTCTCGGATAGTTTTACTCAAAATTTCTAAAGGTTATTAATAAAATCTATTTACTGAATAATTTGTAAAGAATAAATAACTGGTTAATCTTGAAAATTACATTTACCGAGGATTAATTATAGGGGTTCCACAGGGTCATATTCTAGGTCAATAGCTAATTAGACTGAGTCTTATTAAATTATTACTTAGCTCAAGATTGCAGTTCGTTACATCATAATTCGCAAGTTTCAAGGACTTATTGTTATTATGCGTTTAGGTTTACGTTTAGTCAGTTACGCTGGTTACTTGAATACACAATTTTTATATAACTGTTAAAAGAAAAAATTGTAATTTGATTGTTTATCATCTATTTTTTTTAATTCGAAACCATCGGCTGTAATATTATTGTCGTAGACCAGTTTCAAATTTTAACCAGACCTAACTCCAGTAGAATTAGTGAAAAACCCAAGTAATTGATAATAAATTAAGTATTTATTAATACTATCACATTTGCTTTAAGGATTGGCCAAACAGAATCCCACGCGAGACAGGATTTATTCTTATTACGAGTATTTTTGACTTCCTTAAGACTGGTCAAACTGAGGTTAATTAGATTAAAGAACCCAGTTAAATGCGTAAATTTTTCAACACTTTTTAACAATGTTATTTCGTTTCTCGGTCCTGGGTCCCACGTGGGTTTATCCTCAGCTTGGCCATCTTTATACATTATTCTATTGATAGTTTCTATACATTTGAAATCTATGCGTATATGGGATTGTTTTATCGTCGGAAAAGGAACAACAATGCTAGTCCAATCAACACGATCAGATAGTGTTCCTGTGATGTCATCGGTACTTCTGGTGGATTTGTATTGTGCACCCGATTTCTGCCAGTCATTCTGAAACTGATAAATATCAAGTGAAAGTTAAGTAACGAGGTGTAGACCGATAATTTTAACCGTTTAACGTAACTCGGCCTTGTTAGTTTATTGTGCTGTGTTGCATCAAGATGTTTCGTGGACATTTTATGGATATTGATTCTCAGACAAAGAGTGTTTGTTAAAGTATTATCAAGTATAGGTAATTCAGGGTCGTTGGATCAAATAACATTAGCTCTATTTTCTAATTATAGTGTACTATGAATAGTACATTTGATAAATTATAGGATGTGTTATGTATACCTAATACGCATGCGTTGGTCTTGTGCAGATTATTATCAAACTATGTGTAATTGGGCCTCTCTTTAGGCGTTTTATGGACCTGATTGTCACCATTCTTATTTGTGTCAATCGCATCACGCCAATTTCGTTTAGTATAGACCCGACTTTTGTTTATTCAAACAGAATGAAATCGAAAATGCTAATTCTTTTATAATGCTCAGAAGTTTCAAAATGCTATGTATAAAGTATATACTGCAATAATGTTTGTTACCTTGACACGTTTTCTTTTGGAAGCGTCACATTATCGTCCAATTTTATCATTAGGGATACCTGTTAACAATACAAAAGGTTAAAATTTGATTATTATCAACTGTGTTGACAACAAGAGTTTTCAGGAAATCAGTGCTTGAAAATCAAAATACAAGAATTTATAATGTTTAAATTATCTGAAAGGGAATTCCCTTTCAGATAATAATAAATAAATAAATAAATAATAAAGTCAATAACGTAATTTTGAAGTAGGTAATTCTCATGATGATGAATGTTTTAATTATGCACCGTTGTATTCATCATAGCTAGTATTTGTATTTGTACACAGAAAGAGACTCCCTGTTTTTGGTATTTTTGTATTCAACTTTTTACCAAATTTAATGGTGATTTTTAACACTCTTTTATTAGCTTGACCTGTAACTATGTAGGAAAATCTTGGAAGTTTTTGGCCCACTTCCCGGTTTCCGATTGAGCTGAAATTTTGCATACACTTTCAGTTTGGATGACTAAAGCGTGTTCTGTAGTTTTTTTTTAACTACAATATTTTTTTCATAAGTTAGAAAATAATATCGACATCTAGACTATACATATGTGAATAATTTAAAACATTGTCATTAAGGCAGTACCATTCTCTTTTACAGTAATCACATCAGATTGCGATCAGCAAAGAGAATATCAAAACCATGGCGATTAAGCCATTATTTTTGTTTACGTAATAACTTGACGAGAACTACGAGAAGGCCCGCGTTTATCAATGAACGCTTACAAGCCGTTGTAGTTAGACAACTAGCTATCTTCGCGACTTAAGCTAAAATATTATTATAATATAGTGCATGCTTTGATTTTGCTCAGATTTTACTTACGTTAAACTTTGCTAAACTTATACTTAGCTTTAAACTAAACTTTACTTTACTTTACTTAACTTTACTTAACTTAACTTTACTTAACTTAACTTTACTTAACTTAACTTTACTTAACTTAACTTAACTTTACTTAACTTAACTTTACTTAACTTAACTTTACTTAACTTAACTTTACTTAACTTAACTTTACTTAACTTTACTTAACTTTACTTTACTTTACTTAACTTTACTTAACTTAACTTTACTTAACTTTAAACTTATACTAAACTTTTCTAAAAAAGAAAAGAAAAAAAGAAGAAAAGAAAAGAAAAAAAGTTTTTAGAAAAGTTTAACGCAAGTAAATTCTGAGCAAAGTCAAACTTACCTACTATATCTATCGATCCCAGTCTCAGACGTCTCAGTCCGATTTTTCATACAACCTCTGAGCCCACATTTCGCCCCTTCAGGGATTGAATTTTGAAAAATTCTTTTCCATTTTCAATTCTTACGCCATATAAAAAGAACCTATCTGCTAATTTACAAGTAGTTTCTCGATAGTGCCTGAGATTTCGTGATGAATCTTTTTTCATCAGAAGTCGTCCAAATAGGTAATGTTATTTTTGTATTGGTATCTACAAATTTTAATCGTCGTTAATAGTACCATACCGCGTAATTAACATATATGTATGCACTAAAAACTAAAAATAACAAAATTGTGTTTTCTCGTCTGTAGGCTGATTGTGAATGGGAATTATTAGACGCGATTAACTGATTTCTTTTATGTATTTACGCGGTATTTAAAAATGTTAATTATGCGGTATCGGACTATCAACGACGAATATCATCACATCTACATGCAATCCATGCAGTAATTAATTTCCATTTATGAAGGCATTGTTGCAACGTTTTCAAGATTGATTCGTTTATTCACAATCTATATTTACCGTCGTGCAGATCAACTGATTGCGTGATCCATGTGTTAAGTTAAGGTACACGAACACTTACGCAATATCGCTTGTTTGGCGGGTCCCGTTCCCAAGGTCGTCCACATTTTGACTCTCATATACCTATTGCAAGCTGATGCAGTAACCGTTATCCAGGTAACTGGGCCGTCAAACTTTATTGTGTGGTATGCTATGTATAGTTTACAAAACACGTATTTGTGTGTGTGATATTTCTTTTAAATATCCATACAAATTTGTATGAAAAATTCGAATCGAAATTGATAAATAATTTAATTAGTACCTATACAAAATATACAAATTTATGAAATCTGTGATTATCCATAGATATATAAATAGTAGATATGGAATTGATATTGACTAAGTATTACAAAAACGTGAAATGTGTGCTGGGACACAGTAGAAGTGAAACTTCAACGGACAATATAATCGTCTACCCCCTCCACGCGGCCGTAACGCTTTTTCGTGACAGAAAAATCCTAATACCTAACGTTTGTATAGAAGTTTCACTTCAAAAGTTACTTAGAATCGTAGTGTACTAATAACGGTTTTCGTCCTGTGCTGAAATTACCGCATTCAGCGGAAGATAGGTATACTAGCAGTGAGCCATACCATTTACACAATAATATAATGCATAACTGGTACAATACTCACCCGGTCAACATCGAGACCTTCTTCTTGGCCTTCGTCTTGAGGACATCAGTTGGCACAGCTGGGACATCAGCATCACTAGCAGGGTGAAGGCTACGGCGACGCATATTATATCCACTAGGTCTATTGATTGGCATCCCACAGAGGTAATTTTTGAGAGTCCTGAAGACTGAATGCCCGCGCTGTAATCATTTAAATATTACAGTTCGTTCACACTCGATACAGCAGAATCGCGAGTTTTCGCATTCGTTGACCTGCCTTTTGCTTACAAAAAGTGGATAACGAATGCGAAAACACGCGATTCTGCTGCTAAAAGTATCGAGTGTCGGGCCCTTAGAAAAGTTCACAAATGTCCTGCTTGGAGTATGTCTGTGGCCAATAAACTGGTGTGTTATTGTCGAAGATATAGTTCTAGCCAGAAAGTTTCCCAAAGTCCATTGACCCGGTCTGTCGAAACGAAACAACGTGTAACTTTTATATATTAAATTGTGAGGAAAATTTATTTAATTTAGCATCATATTGATATCTATTGATAGCAGTTTATAATGCGAAATTAATTATTTTCCTTTCTTTATATTTATTACAATTATTCTACGTAATAGGTAGGTACTAAAAAGCACTTGATTTATTTATTGGTCTTATTTTGTTGATCTCCTTATAGTATTTACTGTGTGTACCTAAAATGATGTTTATCACGATAAAAGTGTTTATTTTATATTTTATTTCAAGTCCAGCAACGAATCATCTGTTTTTATAATTGTTCTACTTACAAATATATTTGAAGCATTATAACAAGTCATTGTTAAACTAAGAAAATTCCTTAAAACCTCTGATCGAAATCAATCAATCTGAGGTTAATGCACTGTAGTGCCAATTTTTCAGGCGGGAACTTTATTAGTTTCAATGTCAATTCGATTCGAATTTCTTTTAGTTCAGTAAATATCCGCTAATACCCTCAAATTAACTTTAATCAATACCGATCGATCGGAATAATTTTCGAGAGTAACGTGCCTGGAGCTGGCTCGGTTGACAGCGGCCATTGATGTCACTTGAGGAATGCCCTCTGTCAGGAAGCGGACCATGTTTCATTAGTCACTGATCTGCGATAATTGATAAGTTTAATTATGTTTTGAGACTCAGTGATTTGTTAGTGGGTACTGCGTTTATTTAGATTTCGTGGCTAACAGATTTTACTTTTTCATGTATTAAATGACATCATAGAACAGTGTTCTCTCCTCTCAGATACGTAGAGGAGATTTTAAATGATAATTCTGGTCCATTTTTGTGAAGAATATAGATTTTATTCTCTTGCACGATATTGCACGGCCACATACTGCTCATTTGGTCAACGCGTATATTCAAGATTTCGGTATTCGCGGAGTGGGCAGCTGGCAACCCAGACTTAAATGGCATAGAGCAAGTTTGGGACGAGCTCGAGGGACGTGTTTAGACAACGCAATCCATCTCCACTACACGAGTTATGGAATGCACTAGAGCAGGATTTCTTTACCTGGGATCCGCGGTCTTATCTCAGGGGTCCCCTGGGGTCCGCGGTCCTTTGCTAGGGGGTCCGCGCATAAAACGAAAATTTATATTAAAATTACGAAATCATAGTGATGCGGCCGAAATGATTTTTAGGGGTCTGCAGATCATGGTAAGGTAGCGCTAGGGGAACGCCTTTGAAAAAGTTTGAGAAAGGCTGCACTAGAGGAAGATAGCCAAATAGGGACAGAAATTACCTTAAAAATTTGGTTGACTGCATCCCGTAAGTCTTACTGAAGTTACACGGGCTCGTGGAGGAAATACCAAGTATTAAAACATAAAACAAGACACATTTAAGGTGAAAACTGCGATATTTACGTCACTTTGTTTCCTTAATTGTTAGAAGGGTTTTTTTAAGTTTGAGTCGTTTTTAATAAATATGAAATATTGTACAAAATAAATGTTGTATGACGTGCTTTATTTTATTAACCCCCGACAAAAAAGAGGGGTGTCATAAGTTTGTAGTGTGTATCTGTGTATCTATATATCTGTATGTCTGTCTGTGGCATCGTAGCTCCAAAACCAATGGACCGATTTCAATGTAGTTTTTTAATTGAAAGCTAGTTTAATTGGGAATCATCATATCTATGTTTCATGAAAATCTGTTCACCCATTCAAAAGTTACAGCTCTTTTTCTAGTTGCGAGTCGGGGGTTTTTGACGATTAGGATTTAATAACATACTACAATTTCACGAATCAATCTCACGCATTTAAGGATCTATTACAGATTTTTTAAGTGGCTTGTTTCTTTTGCGTCCTAGTGTACCTTGTATGTTTATAAGAGATTATTTTTTATGTCTACTCAACCTTTGTAATAGTTGTAATTAGAATGAATAAAATACCTACCTTTCTACTTTTAGGGAAGTTTGGAAATCTCTGAAAATAAAAGAAAAGAAATCTGATAAGCAAAATATAAGTTCCACTAAAGTGTTGGTGGGACTTTATTAAGGGTAAAAATTAAAATTATACATCATCATCATCAATTATTCATCATTATACATCGAAATCATTCAAAATGAGACGAGTCTAATGACACTCCTGTAATAATGCATTTGAGACTAAATTCAACTAAGTAAACTGTTAATCTGACAGCGTAAGCGCCGGGCACCATCAAAACATCTATCACGAGCATTTACCGCCGAATACTGTAACACAACTCAATTTTAAGACGCTCTTAAAAGTCATTCTGTCGCTACTGTCCACCTTAAAATGAAAGTGACAGAATGAGAGTTAATGGCAACTTAAACTTGAGTTGTGTTTGAGTATTCGGGGATTAGGTCCAAAGAACAACGCTCAACGATGATCCCGACTTGAGCACGGATTTGAGTCTGTTTTATACATACGTCACTCAAATGCTGCTCAAGTAGAGATCATTGCTGAGAGTCGTTTTGTAACATGTACCTTAGGGCCATAGTACACTAGCAAGGTACTTTCTGCAGCAGAGATTTCATTCATTGCATTCATTATTCACTTTTTGTAAGCAAAAGGCAGCCAACAATTACAAAACACAACTTGCTGACAGCAACTTGTTCTGTCAGCCACCTTAGGGTTCAGCTGAAAATCAGCGCTGTAGTGTTACTGCAGCATGCTGAGCTGAGGCCTTTTGGTCACGCAATACCACACCGAGCCAAATTTAATGTCACAGCATTTTATGTGACGAAGTAAGCCTAATGAAAAGTGCAACTGCTATGACACTCCCGGTTTTAGTGTTTCTGTCTTGTATATGGTGTGATTTAGCCTTGTATTGTGTTGACCAATAAACCTTATACCTTTCTTTCTTTCCAACGAACGTGATAACGCGCGATTCTGCTGCAAAAAGTGGCTAGTATGCTATGACCCTTAGAACACGCGCTTACTAAAATAAGGCTTCTCTAAGAAAAACACATGTTTGTTCACTTGAAACTGGCAGAATAGTGGACATCGGCTCAATTGCCAAAAAGTAAGAAGACGAAGAAATACACGGTCGGTCAAACAGTGGTTTACGTAAGACAATACAGTGGGCCTATCGCGTAACTAAAACGGTAATGATCATCGTATTGGTAATAAACTTTAATACGATCATGAGAATAAACTTAGAGCTATCTTATAAAAAAATTACCGATCGTAATATTGGGACATCTATCTTCACGTCTCTCACGATCGTATTGAAGTTTATTACCAGACTAGAATAGAATAGATCTTTATTTCATGTAAACCAAATACAGGCACTTATGAAATGTCGAGACTGTAGGCGCGCGGTTCCAAATAGTAGATCCTATGGAGAAGAACCGGCAAGAAACTCCACGGACACTCTTTTAAAATAATAGATTACAATCTTGCTTAGTACAATGTTGTGGTAAGAGCTGGCAGGCCCGACAGACGGCACCCATTGACGAGCTCGACTCGATGTTCATTACCATTTTCGTTACGCGGTAGTCCTGCTGGCCCGTATTCAAGATTAATACTTTGAGAACACACAGTAAGCTTCGACCCACAGTGGACGAAATTACGACTGGCTGACCAAACAAATCGCAGCTTTCTTCACTTTCCCTTCACCGAGTGAACAAGAATATCTAAGGGATGTTGATGTTATTGAATACGGATTTAAGTCTATGAAATGTCGTTCAAAGTGGGCGTTCCTTTCTTTTTTAATAGCGGTAATCTACTGGAGTATTGACTATGGTCTGCGCAAACGCTTAATCTTGGTCGAAAGTATAGTCAACAACATGCTGTTTGTCAGTCGGTCACTCCATTGTTTTATTAGGTCACGTCGGAAACTCGTCACGGGCTGACGTCACAGCCGGCCATGGCATGGCATGGAATTACGCAACAATCATAACACCAATCTCGTTGTACATTTAAAAAATAATTCGGTCCGCTTACGTTAGTCGCGATTACTAAACATCTGGGAGATAGTAAGGTGTTTCACAATTTTGTTGCGCGAGGGCAATGGTGTATGAAAGGGCGTTTTGTGCGTATATCTTGCTCTTAATCTTAGGAAAAGAGCAATTGTACTATTATAAAGGATAGTTATTGAGGTAAATTGAAGTGATTTTTGTAATACCGTTTTTGCACAAATTTACAACCATAAAATGTTGGGAATAAATAATAAAATTACGTTTTTACACATTGAGTTCTTTAATGTAAAACAATTTACACGACCCTGACTATAAAAAAAAAACAAAAAACTGACAATATTAAAAGTAAAAAGAAAAACATAGTAAAAAAGGTTCGTCGCCAACATCGAGTTGTCAATTTGTGCAAAAACGGTATTACAAAAATCACTTCAATTTACCTCATTATGTAACATTATGACAGATTTACCATACAAAATCTGTCAAAATGTACAATTATGATGTAATTGTGAAACTACTCTGACGCAATTGAAATAGCAGGCTTGGGGCCCTTTTGTAATAGGAAATAGGACCAATTCTGAAATCGAGAAAAAAAATACTGCTTTTCTTGTTTACGCTGATTTAGTTCATGTCATACAAGTTTAATTTCGGTTCGTCTCACTAGATGGCGTTGTGCGATGACGTAGATTTTCTAAACTGTGTTGAGTCTCCGGCAATCAGATATAAGGTGTAACAAACTGTTATTTTGTGAGAAAGAATTGAGCTCATCCCTGTATTCAATTCAAATACAGTTAAAGGTCTCCTAACAGGTGTTTTTATTGAGTTCGTACCCTATTCGGGATCCTGGATCATCCCCGACCTAAGGGGCGGGGATAATCAGGTTTGTCTAAGGTCATAAGGGCCCTTATGACCTTATACAAACGGGATATAATGAATGGAGCAGTCGATTTTTTTAAATCACGATTTCAGCGTTGGTCCCGTAATAAACGTTGCGTAGAAAAAAGAGCATAGTATGCCCATAAAAAATTCTGTTAGAAAATAGGGTATAGCGAATACAGAGTGGTGACAACGTTACATTAATTAATGAAAGCACGTATTTGGTATCACGAACAAAAAAACAACTAAGATATCCAATCAGTAGTTAAGCCACGGGAACTACTTTAAATATTCTTAACTTTACGCATATTATCTCAATGCAATCTCTAGGCGGAAAAGTCTAAGTGACCGGCCTCGATCTTGCCACTATGAGCGGTGGCTTAGAGCGGGGCGGCGAGCGGCAAAAACAAAATGTATAAAAATGTATTAATCATGCCACGAAGCACCGCTCACAGCGGCAACGCTAGCGGTTTTTGCCGAGCGGTTCGGGGCAGCGGCGGGCGGCGCGGCGCGCGGCTTGAACAAATGTACGGACGAGTGATTGAGATGCCACGACTCCGAGCGGTACGGCGAGCGGCATTGCAGCGGCGGACTCAGCGGCGAATGGACGAATAAAATATTTTAGACGATTGTTGCGACGATTGGTGACAACACGTTTGGATCTGATATTTTGATGTTGCAAATGAACTTTTATGTGTTGAAGAATATAATCAAAAGTTTCTAGACTCATTCATGTGTACTCATATTTTTGTCATATATTTTATTTTTGTACTCATATATTTGTGTCCGGATATTTTCTGTATTATTTGTATAAATCACGGAATTCACTATATTTATATCAGTTATTATTGACTTCATGCACTCCTTCTCTCAAAATTATTCAAAATATCCTGCTTAAAATATGAACTACTTTCAAGGCAAAGAAGAGCTACTTTGGATAACACCATGTCAATAAAAAATAAATAAATAAAATAAATGTCTAAATACGTCCACCTCGGTTGCCGCCGCTAACGCTACGGAGCAGTACCGTGGCATGCACAACGCGCCGCCTGCCGACACCGCGCCGCTTGCCGCGCCGCACCCCGCTAAGCCGAAAGTCGTGGCTTCCACGTAAGGGCTCAATTATGGAGAGGCGGAAAGTCGCGCGGAGGCGGAGCGCAAAGCGGCGTGCAACGCGGAGAAAGCGCGTATCTCCGTTCATGCAGAGCGAGCGAGAGAGCGACACGCCGCTGCCGCTTTGCGCGCGGTGCGCGAAGCGGAGCTTTACGCGTATCTTCGTTTATGGAGAGGTGGCGCGTGAAGCGTGGTGGGGCCCGCCACCCGCGGCATGTGCAACATACAAGCGTCACTAAGGATGCAATATCGTTCTTAAAAAAACATCGATGTTCCCACGACAAACATCGATGTTGAAAAACATCGTTAATTATAACGATACATTTATGTTTTACCAATGTTTTAATTATCTCATCCAACACACGACTTAAAACGTGTTTAGAGGTATTTTAATAAACATAAAGGAATTAGATTCAAATATTCAATACAAATGTAAGTAAGTAGCTATACCTATGACGTCCCTAAACAACAAAATATACCAATCATAACAGTTTTTAACCCAATACCTTAGCTAACTTCCCATTAACTAAACCACAAAACAAAAAACTGATCTTAAAAATAAAACACATTTATTAAGACGTAAAAATTTTGAAATGGAATTTTGGAATAGACATTTAAATATTATGAACTCAATTATTGAAATTGTACTTGTGATTGTGATTTGTACTTAGGAAACTTGAGGTGAATTATGAAAATATTAAAAACCCTATTAATAGGATTTTGAAAAATGATTAACAAACAAATCCCCGACTGCATAAAACTAACTGAAAAGATGAAACGTGATTTAAAAAAAAGTGTCTATCCTTTACCAAAAATTCAGGCGGCATGTTTTACGGCGTTCGATACGTCCTAGATGCCTCCGACACGACTACATGTTATAATTTTTGGTAAAGGATAGTCATTTTTCTTTTCATCTTGTTTCCATCTTTTCAGTTAGTTTTATGCAGTCAGGGATTTGTTTTTTTAATCATTTGTTTTATTTTAATCTATTTAGTTTTATTCATCCAGTTCCTTATGTCTAACATAAATCGTTATAGATCCTAAATGGTCATTAAAAATTAAAAATTATAAGAGCAACCCAAAGATGATTTTCAAATACCTATTCAATGATACCCTACTTAACATAGCCCATCGACTTAATTTTTTTCTTTTTCACAATTTGGCGTATTGCTGTCGCCATACTGACGTAAGAATCATCAAAATCGGTCCACGCGTTTGGTCTCTAGAGCGCCACGAAGGAACAAACATACATACAAAGACTGATAAACACATTACCCTCCTTTGCGTCGCGAAGTCGAGTAAAAATAAAGGTTAATAGAGTGGTGCCAATTTGATTTGTGGTGTGGTGATAGTTTATTGGCGTGTGTGAGTGTTGTCCGCTTTTGAAATGGTGAGATAGAACGTGCTGGTGTTAGAAGGTTCAAAAGACAACATCAGGCAATGTGCCCACTTATGTATCGCTCGTGATAACGTTTTGAATAGTTGTTATGAGTTTGTGTTTATGATAGACCTACCTAATTTAAGTCACATCATTGTTACGTAACTACAGCCATAAGTTAATTTTATTATTCGAACGGAACGCGTAGGCACGTCCAAACATTTCGAAATGACCACCATAAAACTTGCCAATATTTTTTAATAGCCCAGCAACCTCAGGGTTCAATTACGGAGACGCGGAGCGTCGCGCGGCGCGCCAAGTGGCGTGTAAAGCGGAGCTTAACGCGTATCTCCGTTCATGGACAGGTGGCGCGTGAAACGTGGCGGAGCCTGCAGCCTATATATATAGCTCGGCGGAATACGCCGCGTATTACGCCGCGGGCACTGTGGAATCACACGCGCATTCAGCTGATCCATTAAGTCGAGTAATATTAAATGATTAGTATATTTTTTTTCAAAGCAAATTTATTTATTTGTAAACACAATTTACAATAGATGGTAAGTTTAATAAACTTAGTGGGGATCAAACGAGTTTATTTCCCAACAGGAATGTTTCCTCTCCAAACACTGGACGAAATCGTAAATTTAGAAAACTATAAACATCTATTTCCTTGTAAAATCGGATCAGCTATTTAGTCATGAAAAGGTAACAAACAGACAGAGAGACAGAGTTATTTTCGCAATAAAGTAATGTGATAAATAATTAATGCACTTAGTTAAATCGATTTATATTGAAAAAAGAAAAGTCAATTATTTATTAATCGATTTTTTTCACTCAATGTCACATCCCTAGCAACACCGCGCATTACATCGCTCATTCCGCGGTGCATTCCACAGCGCTTTACGATACGTGCTCCGCAAACGCTTCTACATGAACGCTCTCATACACGGTAATTATGTTTGAAATATCTGCACGACGTGCCGCTTTGTGCGCCGCGTGACGCTCCGTGTCTCCATAATTGTGACCTTATGTGTAACAGTCCGCACCTTTCCTCGCGACGGACGACTCGTGCAAAGCGCTGTAGGCCGCGCTTTATGACGCGTATCATGCCGCGCATTTTGCCATACATTCTGCCGGCCATTTCGCCGCACATTCCGCCGATCTTTCCGCCGCTCTGTCCGCCGATCTTTCCGCCGCTCTGTCCGCCGATCTTTCCGCCGCTCTGTCCGCCGATCTTTCCACCGCTCTGTCCGCCGATCTTTTCGCCGCTCTGTCCGCCGATCTTTCCGCCGCTCAGTCCACCGATCTTTCCGCCGCTCAGTCCGCCGATCTTTCCGCCGCTCTGTCCGCCGATCTTTCCGCCGCTCAGTCCACCGATCTTTCCGCCGCTCAGTCCGCCGATCTTTTCGCCGCTCAGTCCGCCGATCTTTCCGCCGCTCTGTCCGCCGATCTTTCCGCCGCTCAGTCCGCCGATCTTTCCGCTGCGCATTTTGCCGATCTTTCCACTGGGCATCGCACGGCCCATTTCGCTGTCCATTTGGTTGCACATTTCGCGTTTCATTTCGCCGCCCGTTCCGGCTGGCTTTTCGCCGCCCATTTCACCGCTCATTCCGCCGCGCTGTTCGCCGCACTGTTCGCCGAGTGATCCGCAATCGTCGCTTCTGCATGAACGCTTTCATACATTCTACTATGATGTCCCTTCACCTAAACGAATGAGAGTAGAGTGAAATATTATGGAAAACTAACATGCTTGAAAATCGTTAATTTTTTGTGTAGGTACGGCTTCAGAACGTGATACCAAATACGTGGTTTCATTTATTGAAGTAACTTCGTCACCAATCTATATATTATTAGATATAGCTGTGCATTTCTTGATTGTAACTTTGTCCAATGTCTACAGCCGATATTAAGAGCACCACGTCAGCTGACCAATTCGCAATGGTTTGAAATTACAACACAAGAATCGAGATAAAGGTTCGTGTATTGGTAAACTTTTGATAGCTTACATCTCTGCCAGTCCCTTTTGAGATAGAGGCTTTATGGTTATGCGTAAAAGTTATCGTACTGTGGAGCCATAATGGGGTGGTGCAACTGCCAAACACGTGTTCTCATTAGAGTACCTACTTGCACATAACTCACAATACACCGCAATAAGGAAATAGATCTTTCACAGTATTGCGTCATGTGGCCCGTTTTCTGCCCTGTGTTACAAATAGATACCTTAGCAAAGCAGTGTTATGTGAAAACAACACTACCTACAATTACGTCTAAATTTTAAAAATGAGTAGATCGGGGCATTAAAGAAAACCGCGTGAAAAAAAGAAAATCGATTTAAATTTAATTAATTTATAATCTATATTATTTAATAATACGTGAAGAGAAAATTTTGTAACCCTATATAAGCATATTGCCCGCACGGAGGTCTGTGAGAATGAATGCAGTGGGCCAAGTACGAATGTTTTGACGTATAGTAACGTTACGCGTTAACGTATGCAACTTTAAAAACAAAAACACATGTTTATTGAAAATACGTATTGTATTTTATAATCAAAAATTGCCTACGTTACCATACTTTCATGGTCGGCCCTCTGAAAGCTAAATTTACTGTTGAAGACTAAGTTATTAAGAAAATTAAGGAAGGAAGGAAGAGAATTAAGGGACATTTGGCGCTTTAGCTTTCCACGCAAACGGGTCGCCCGTTTGAGTCCCGTATCGAACAAACATTACTACAGAGGCCCAATAATTCTCGTAATTAAAAATGTTCAAAATATAGTTCGGATCTCATTCCGATCTACTACCAATGTCATAAATGTCACAAATAGTATTCTCCTACCCTAACAAACAACGTCAAACGTGACATTATATTGTAATGAGATCGAAAGTTGAATAAAAGGCAAATCGGTATTCTGGTATTCTGCTAACATTTTGAACTGACACAGATAATAAAATTGACACTTTCGTCTATACACAAACGTCAAAAATGAGATTGAAATGAGTTTGTAAGAAGATTGAATCCAAATCATACTGGAATCGGACTGAACTTTAAGAGGAGTAGAATACCTGACTTTTTGTCAATTCATAATATAATCTCAGTTCGGTCAAATTTCAGTCATATTATAAATTAATTACGAGAATTGGGCTTCAGATTACAGATATCTATAGTTACTTACTCTGTTATACTTACTTGTCTGCTTTAGTAAACAATTTTCATAAAGTCTTTCTAACGAAAATCGTTAGGTATTTAAAAATATGAAAATTATGTTAAATTTAACTTTCTTTGTTATTTAATCACTTTTTACTTAATCAATGTGTGGTAAACGATTTGTTGTATTTTATAAACTATTTTAATTAATGAGCTGTGTGAAGATTGTTTACTAAATAGAACAAGAAAAACAGTATGGTTGCTTCACGTGATCGCGTCGGGTGAGTCCATGAGTTATTAATTATAAATATTAGGTATACGGTGAATTGTACCCACGATACAAGAGAAAACAAAGTTAGAGACAAAGTAAAAAGAAAAAAACTCACCATCAGATTTAACAATTTAACAATTTGTTAAGAATAAACTTTGTAAATAAGTGCTTACTTTTCCATGTCATACGAAAGGACTACTCCTTATGATCAACTTGCTATGATGTAAATTTTTTACCGTTTGGGTACCTGTGGAACATAATAAAATCATATTAGACTAACTTGAACGTTTAATGGCTCTACAATTCAAGTACATTGTTAACATCGTATCGTTTTGAAAAAATACAAATCTTTCCCTACCCAAGAAGGCGGCAGGTCGCTGACCAACGGGGCAAGGCCGTCCATTTCAGTCTGAATTTGAGTGCCCTAGGCCGGTTACAGGTAGCATCAGCACCAGTTTGACTGACAGGACTGGCAGTACTAATTAGAAGTGTGCGCCGATGCCGGCTTCGGCGTCATCAGCGTGGATGGTCGGACGGATACGGTTGTTTTAGATACAATGCAGACATAATATATACTAGTAAACTAAACACTAGAAATGTCTAAATATATGCTTATTGGTTTATGCAAATTCAATAAAATACCATTTTTATATGACCATAATTTAAATAGCGCGTTTTGCCGATAACTTCGTCCGTCACAGTCATTTAGCGAATAAGTCTGTAATATTTTGTTTTTAATAAGATTTTCACAATCCACGCCGATGACACCTGTACCTACTAGGGGCATTATATTCTTCTCTGGGAGAGGCTTATCATAGACGAGCTCGGTTCGGTGATGTGTGATCACTACGCATATACACGCACTAACACTACAACGCCCATTACTTTATTTTTATTTTTATGATCACGTACTACAATAATTCTGTCATAACTTCAATGAGGCTTCCTGAAAACCAGCGTCGCTGTATCTGACACCGGGCAGCAGCATCTATACTGAATGGAAGCCTTTTTTGCACAGCTACAGACTATTTTTTAATTTTTTACTATTTTCTAGTGTATGAAATAAATCTATTAAGTTTTAAATTGTTTGCAGATACAAACGTCAGATGCAGGAAAAGCCTCCACGAGTTACGAAATTCAAGATCGTCTGGTACACTCAATTACACTCAGACGCAATGAATCCGGCTCAATAATAAACCTTAATATCTCGGAAACTAAAAATGTTAGCTTATTCAAACAAAAAGTATTTATACACTATTTAATACTGCTCAAATAAAATTAATAAAACTTCTTAGATAATATTTGTTTAAATTATTAAAATCACTTAAATTAAAAATGCGTAAATTTTATCGCAAGTATTTTTTAAATTTCCTTTTTTTTCACATATATCATTTTCTCATATTTTTAACCTCCACGTATGTTAATACAGATGTCATGCGATTCGGTATACGGCACAAAGTTTCTGAGGCGATATGGGGAATATTCTTGCATTCCTTTATCCATGCAATTATCAGCTGTCGAAGCGTATTATTTGAGGTCAATAAATAAAATACTTTTTAATTGAATAAGCTATCATTCTTAGTTCCCGAGATATTAAGGTTTATTATTTTGGTGACCTATACATTACTTCCGAGTGTACTATTGCTGATTGGCCAATCTATTCACGACAGCAAGAGCTATATCCTTGTGAGAGTGCGGTGGTAGTAGCAACGTCCAGAAGTGAAGATTTCTATAGAACAAACGAAATCACGCATTATCTCATTATGTTCCAGCTACTTCTAAGGCTAGACAAAGCTCAAGTAGGTGATAGACATACGAGTACGATGCGAACTTAGGCTAACATTCAGAGACGACAGAAACGAGTCTAAGCGTGAACTTACGCTTCCATCTGTCAAACTTACGAACAAATTTTGACAGATGGAAGCGTAAGTTCACGCTTAGACTCGTTTCTGTCGTCTCTGAATGTCAGCCTTACAGCTCGGATCTTTTTCACTGATATGTTACCCTAAGTAGGTACACGAACACAAGCTACATCAGTTAGCATAGGTCAAGCTGACCTCGCTTTGTGTACGCTTTCCGTACCATGACAGGTCAGCTTAGACTGAAAATGTATTACTTGGTATAAGTGCGTACTCTTTTATAATTATATATAGAATAGAATAGAATAATCTTTATTTGTGAAAACATAGGTACATAAATAGGTCTTTCAATTAATGGTGTGAAGTTTCCAATATGTTCTGCCATACAAGGCGTACAAATATTTTTCAATTTTATAGAGGGGCGACCACGAACAATTTGACGTATGTTAACGTAAGTAAATTTTGATTATAAAATACAATGAATCTATCGCATTTTTGTTCCATTTTATGCAACATACATACTTGTTACATGAAAATGTAAAAATTCGCGTGTATTTTCAAAATATGTAATGGATTAAACGTGTATTTTTACCCGACTGCGCCAGGAGGGTTATGTTTTTCGAGTGTATGTATATTTCTTTGTGACGCTCTGTAGCCTAAATAGCTTGATGGATTTTAGCTTGACAGGTGTCGTTAATGACACTGACTAAATCAAAAACACCTATCTTTTGGGTTATCAAAATAAAGGGTTTTATAAATGGCTTACAAAAATAATTATATACAACTTATAATATGTTTAAATGTAATTTGGAATGACAAATGCTAGCTAAAAAGTGTAAAATAAAAAATCAATGAACTCTACTGCTTAAATATTTAACTTTATTACTTTATCTTTTAAGCAGTCGGGTATTTTTTTCATTGAAAATTTGTTTACGTTAACGTTACGTTATATGTTAAAATATTCATGCTCGGCCCACGGGGTTTGCTACTAACTGTCACACACTATTCAGTAATCTGTGATATACACACCGTCTAATAATGTTTGAAGCTCTATTACGTAAGCACGTACGTCTATCACCCACTATAGGGTTAAAAATTAAGGGTACTTCCAGACAAGAGTTAATTAACTACATGATAAACCACCATTTTAAAAGTGTGCTTACATTTGCTCACCTTAATGAATCTTGAAGTTATAACGCCGTATGCTTGCGTCAGAATGAATGTGATCGCCACGCAGATGAAGACGATCTCCACGAGCACTAAGTGATTGATTATGTCCGCCTTAGTTAAGTCACCCATGTTTGCAAAACTGGAATAATATTCGGCCTTATTAATGAACCAATATTATTCTCTGATCCAAGGTACACTCTACTTCTGTCACTGTTATTGATTTGAGAATGAAATGGGATAGAGTTTACAGTCCGCGCGCGAGCTCCGAGGAATTGACGGCTGAGAAAGCGGGCACTTTGCGCTGCATCCGTAGCTCGCGCGCGGACTTTAGTTACAAGGTGGATCCTGCCACTGACTGAAGAGGATTTGGCTGACCTATCGTAGTCAGTCAAATCCTATTGGTACATTTTTTAAATATAAAAATAATTGTGGTTTTATCTAAAGGTTAGACGCAATTCACCCAATAAGTTCTAAAGTTCATTTCTTTGACATAATACCGAGTTCTAGTGGGTATCAAATTTTAATCTATATATTTTTGTCATACGCACGGCTACATAATTATCATATCATTTTAGTTTCAGCTAACTTCTCATTGTACGGAAAGCCTATATAATGCGAGGTCAGCTTATACTGGAAATGTACAGCTTGATATGTAGCCGTTTGTACGGGCCAGTTTACCGGCCACCTTGTCGGAAACCAGCACTTTGAGCAAATCAATATTTCAGTTCCTGACCACTAAAAATTGTGTTTAATTATAGAAAAAAAAACATTTTCAGGCGTATAATAAAACTCTAGAGGGATCATTTTTGTACATTAAATATTTTTTCAGAATCTCGATTGCG
The DNA here is from genome assembly GCA_932294325.1 of Allophyes oxyacanthae. NCBI lineage: Eukaryota > Metazoa > Arthropoda > Insecta > Lepidoptera > Noctuidae > Allophyes > Allophyes oxyacanthae. The sequence goes on from OW028609.1 coordinate 2,813,840, forward strand.
GTTTATACATACCATCGAAGCCGAAAAAATATTTTTTTGAAAACTTTTTCCGTCTTTCTTTCTTATCAGTTTAATACAAGAACCAGTGGACTGATTTTAATGGAAGTTTCACTGTAGCTTATCTTGGGCGTCTAGAAATAACAATAAATATATTCATTTCGCCATCGTTCATGGGATCTGAGCAGTGCCACATATTTTTTGTGTAATAAGATGGATTATTATGAGATATAAGAATTGATCAATTTTGATGGAACTTTCACAGCAGCGCTACTTAGAGGGTCAACTTTTTGAAGCAAATATGTATCATTATATTATATGGTAGATGTATCATCATTGAAATAAAAAAGTTGTATGCTAATATTTATAGTATATTTTTAAGTTTTCGTACTTTTACGAGAAAAGGTATGAAATTGGTAAATCGGTGAACCAATTCTATAAGATGGTATACTTCTAATAAAAATACAAGAGGCGTCACAATAGATCTTCGCAGGTCGCAGTGACAAAGGGGCTTAGTACCCTACCTCTTCAAACAAATAAAAAAAAAATAAAAAAAATCTTCTAATAATTAAGAGATAGTTCCTGTAATGGTAGACAGGTAGGTAAGTGCCATACGTCGATGGACAGATAGATTCTCTTCGCTCAGTGGCAGGATCCACCATAGAACTAAACTCTATCCCTTTTTGTTCTCAAATAAATGACAGTGACAGAAGAAGAGTACCTTGAATCAGATGACGATCTTGGTTCATTAATACGACCGGATATTATTCCAGTTGCGCAAACTAGATCTGGTGGAGATCTTCATCTACGTGGCGTTCATATTCATTCTAATCGCAAGCATGCCGCAGGATTTCTTAACGTGAGCTAATGTAAGCACGCTTATAAAATGGTGGTATATCATGTAGTTAGATGACTGGAAGTACCCTTAATATTGAAACGTAAAGTGGATAATAGACGTACGAATAAGTATAACTAAATAAAAATAATAAAATAGCTAACATAAGTGGCTTGTACGTTCGCGTACCTACATAGGGCGACATATTGGCGAAAAAGATCGCCCAGATTTATGTTCGCGTCGTATTCGTACGTCTGTCACCCATTTTAGCATTATCGAGCCTAAGGAGTGGCATGAAGATGATAATAATGCGTGATTTCGCTTGTTCATTAGAATTCTTCACTTCTAGGGATCTAAAAAGGCCGTTTTTAATAAATCATGACATGATTCATATTAAAAATGTCAAAATATCCACTTAATTGATGACTCTTAATATCATACGCGTAAGGCTCATATTCAGCAATCATCTGTTTGACAGTTACCATGGAAATTCGTAGCTGAATTTGCTAAATGTGGCCTTTTTAGGCCCCCTGAACGTTACTACTACTACCGCGCTCTCACTAGGATATAGCTCTTGCTGTAGTGGAAACCGGTCAGCAATGGAAGACGATCTCGGATTTCGTAACTCGCGGAGGCTCTTTTCCTGCACCCCGGGATGTTTGAATCTGCAAACAATTCAAATCTTTTTAACTGCGTATTGACCACACAGTCGCTGACCCGAGCTCGTCTATTATAAGCCTCTCCCAGAAAAAGTTTAATGCCTCTAGTCATTTAACTGGGAAGTTGGGAACGCTAGTTGGTGACCGTAGGTACTGCCAGTCCCGTCCATAAAGCCGGTGCCGATGCTACCTGTCACTGACCTAGGGCACTCAAATTCTAATTGATTTGATTTCCCTTCTCTGTCAGTTGTCAGAACCCTGTTGGTTAGCGCCCTGCAGCAGGTACAACGCATATAGCACCGCGGGTTGTTGGAAAGGTAAATTGTGTATAGGGCCAATTAGCTCCTAAAGATCGACTACAGTTAAGCGTCAAACGTTTTAAAAGATTTCTTTGATCGGGGTTTTTGTACTGTTCTACTTCGTCTATCGTGTTGGCAAGAGCTCTTGTATAGAAACTACTCATTTCGTAGTGAAATGATTAGCCAATCAGCAAGTTGGTGACAGGCCTGGCGGTTTATGATGAGATGGACGCACCTAATTGGGTATCGTCAATCGGGGAAGTTTAGTGTTTTTGATAGACTTTAATAGGAAAATCAACAACAACAAGAGCAGTGATAGTCTAGTGGTATAATGCTTGCCTTCCATGTAGGAAGTTCTGAGTTCAAACTCGGCTCGCACCTCTGACTTTTCGAATTCATGTGCGGATCAGAATGTGATTATCACTTGCGTTAAAGGTGAAGGAAAACATTGTGAGGTAACCTGCATATCTAAGAGGGCCCCATAAAGTTCTCATTGGTGTGTGTAGTTCACCAAACCGCACTAGGCCAGCATGATGGACTAAGGCCTAACCCTTTTCATTCTGAGAAGAGGCCCGTGAGGAAGTGGGACAGTAATGGGCTGCATTTATTTATTATTGTGAGAAAGCGCTTTTCTTTGCGTTCAAACGACACGATGTAGCTAAACAATTAAATTGAATCGTAGAGCCATTAAGCGATCAAATTAGTCTTATAATATGATTTTATTATACCGCCTTGCCCTAATGAGTATACCGAGTTTTTTGGATGCCAGCGTGACCTTACCCTCTAAACGACCACGGAACTGGACACGGCTAGAAACGTTAACGCCAAGGATCACTGCTATTACAGATGTTAAGGGGGGTGTTTTGGAATTGTGGAGCCACAGCATGTAGGGTTCTTACTTAGCTGTGAATGCGCAGACTTGTGTCTTGGTGGAGTTAAAGTGGACTAAATTGAATCATCCGCAATGGAAGACTTTAGTTAAAGTACTCCGGCCCTAGGCCGGTGACAAGTGGCATCGGCACCGGTTTAATTAACAGGACTGGCAGTACCTGCGGCCAAAGACTAGCGTTCCCAACTTCCTAGAAGTGACTAGGGGCATTATATTTTTCTCTGGTAGAGACGATTATTACATATAGACGAGCTCGGGTCAGTAAATGTGTGGTCAATACGCAGTTATAAAGATTTGAATTGTTTGCAGATAAATACAAACGTCCCGGAGTGCAGGAAAAGGGCCTCCACTAGTGACAAAACCCGAGATCGTCTGTGCAAACTGAGTAGTCAGTCTCGTTACCACTATTGCTGACTAGCTAAACTTTCCACTACAGCAAGAGCAATATTATCCTTGTGAGGGCGCGAGCCGACAGGATAGTAGTGACGTCCCGAAGTGAAGAGTTCTAATGAACAGACGAAATCACGCATTATATCATCTGCACACTACCCCCAAGGCTCGACAATACTAAAGTGGGTGATAGACATATGAGTACGGAATAAGTACGCGAACTTATAGCGCGTTGATCTGTATCCTCAATGTGCTACCTTAAGTAGGTACGCGAACATACAAAACACAAAAGTTAGGTGTTAACATACTCATTTGTATGTCTATCTATCACTTTAGGCTTCAGTATTGAGGCTACTTCCAGACTTATCTAGATGATATACTATCAATTTTAGTGCTTACATTAGCGCATGTTTTGATATCCTGTAGCCATAATGCGGCATGCTTGCGTCACGAAGATTAGAATGAATGTGAAAATCACGCAGATCAAGACGATCTCCACCAGATCAAAGTCAAAACATACGGCATCACCCATGTTTGCACAACTGGAATAATATTATTATTAATAAACCAAAACCAGCCTCGAATACAAGGTACCCTCTACTTCGGTCACTGTCATTTATTTGAGAACGGAAAGGGATAGAATTTAGTTACATATTGGATTCTGCCACTGACTGAAGATCATGGTTAGTCAAATCTTCTTGGTACTGTTTTTCTTGAAATATAATAATATTTGTGGTTTTTAACCGACTTCAAAAAAGAGGAAGTTCTCAATTCGGATGTTTAATTTCTTTTTATGTATTTTCGGGCATAATCCGTCATATATTTGCAATATTATTTTTTGTTCGAAAGGGGTTTATTCCAAATTGGCCCCATTTAAATTTCATAAAGATCTGATATTGAAGACCTTCGGAGATAGACAAAGGAACTCTTAAAGGAACGTACGAACAATAACATTAACCAAAAACTTAACTATTTTTTTTTTAAATAAAAATACTATATTATATAATTATATTATGTAAATTAACTACTTTTAACGAGTTTCAAAGTTCACATTTTCGTTAAGTGGTCGCTAACTGGTGCAACAACCTTAAAATTATTATCAAATAATGGTTGAAGACAACTTACCACTAAAATATTTTTTTAAATAACTTAATAGCATGTACGGTTATCAGCAGAGGTGGCAGCACGGTAATATGAGTTATATCTAAAAAATATACATATATAATTAGGTAAGTAATATTATGGTGAGGTACTCGTAGCTATGTAGCTACCGCACAGATCAGTCGATCAGCATGGTTAAGCAGATAACTGCTTAACCATGCTGATCGACTGATCTGTGCGGACAAACCGCGCGGAAAGACAGACCGCGGTAATAATACCGCGGTCTGTCTTTGGATGGGTGACCGTTTCTTCAAGCATGGAGAGTCTCGGAAAGCACGTTTAGCAGTGGTTGGTCCTGGTTATCATACGAATACCTTTGACAGTCGTCACGACAGCAGCCCAAAAAGTTTTTTCTGTCTTAGGGTATCAGGTAGTAATTTTAGAGTAAGTCAGATGGCAGTCGCGCTGTGTAAAATGCTGATATTCAGCCGCATTTGGTCAGACTGGTAACCGACCGAAAACGCTAGGCAAATGATGTAGGTAGGTACTACCTATTATAAGTAATGTCTGCGTTCCCCAGCCAAGTTAGTCATAGTATGATACTTATCACTTCTGAATTTGATTGATGTACTCTAAGTATTAGAGCCATCCAGCCACCCAGCCGTCGATGCACCCAGCACCCAAAGAAAGAGATTGGCCCAGAATAAAATTAAAAAAATAGCTTTACGAATTTGAGCACACTACTGAGATCACTATATTTAACCAATGCCTTGCAGAAAATTGTATAGGTAAATAATTTGATGGATTTTTGAATTTTCATTAATTCCTGTAAAGAAAAATGAGCGTATTATAAAAACATTTACCAGTGCGGTTTTCGCTGTCCATTTCTAATTATGTCTGATTTTACTGAATTCCCATAACATGATCTTCGTGTTATGGGGAACACGAATATATAATAACGATAATTTATACTTTCATAATTCCAATGATTAGATATGTATGATGGTCCCGTTTGACAAATGTTTGACATGAAGGTGTCAGATTAAAAAATAATAAAGCTACAAGAGAATAATATAGGTTTATATCAAAGTAGGATTTATTTGCGACAAAATTTAAATTTGGTAACGACATCTGTCGTAGTGCCTATGAAGTACTGTATAGTTCCAATATATATTTGAATACAGCGGCATCTCTGAATACAGTCACAAACTACATGGAATTATGCGTTCACTGTCATCCGGTCGCGCTTCTGGATAATGTTTTACTTTTAATAGCGTAAGAGCGTAAGAGTCGAAGCGCATCGAAGCGTCTATCCAAAACTGAACATAACAAATTCAACCTTAACTCCACAGCGTAACGCACATATTACTTCTGAGATTTAAAAAGACGCGCGCATTCTTCGGAATTCGCGCGTCTGCGCGTGAACAACGCTGATTGGTGCGCGCGCATTCTCGCGTATCCATGCGCCCAATAGCGAATCTACGCGACATCAGTCGGAAATTGGCCTGCGTCAGTGTTGATCACGATGGACTCGGACGAAAAATTAATTTACCTGGTGCAAAAATATGAATGCCTATTTAATCCAAAGCCAAAAATTATAGTGACAATAATTCCAAAAATAATGGTTGGTACACGTAAAAGAGTGCGCGCGTATTCGCGAGAATACGCGCGAATTCGTGCGGCTTCGCTTTATTCGTAAAGAATTTGACGCTTCGATGCGCTTCGACTCTGCGCTAGTATAAATGGACCCTAAGCGGGTTCTTTATCTAAAGTTTATGTGGTAGCGTTCTTTTTAGGTACTTAAGTCACTCCGGCTGGTGCAGCGCCCTTATCATTCCCCCGACTGCCGCCTTGGCAGCAGGTTCACCTTGGCCCCAAGTCTTCTAATTTCTGCTATCTCGTCAGAATGGTGTCGTAATTGTCGGTTTTTGCAGTGTCGTTCAACCTATTTTGACTTTATGTCATATAATTAAGTACATAGTGGGTGCGATAAGGATTATGAAATAAAACTAACAATAAGGCTCTCGGACCACTGAGAGCACAGTATAATAGTTAGTCAAGTCAAAATCAAAGATGGTTCACCATAATTTCTGAGTAATGGTTACACTATAACTTCAGGAAACACTACAAGAAGACATATTAAGCTAACAGTCAGGTTGTATAAACGTCCGTTCACTGCAGCAGCTCCTAACAGAATGATCGATCAATTCTAATGTCCACTGTCACATCAACTTTTCCGGTATAACTGGGTATAACGTAAGATGGTGCCACAGTATCACAGTATGCCAACTTCATAGCAAAACATTGTACTACATAATCAAACCAGTTTTTTTTAATCGAAGAATTACCATTTTTGCGACATAGCTCTTATTGACCGTTTACAAGTCCTCGGGTACTGGTTTCTTCCATTATAGTCTTCACATCTTCAACTATCGACTTATCGGCACCTGGTGCTTGGAGCGCATTTCAGATGAATCCTGGTTCACAGTGTGAGTTTCAGGACATTTAGGACACGACTCAATCCATATCCGCGTTCCAGATCCTAGGTGCAGGTCTTGGACGTCCTAGGTTTTCGGTCGGCACCTCTCCAGCACCCAAGTCCACCATCCAAATCTGCCAACTTGGGTCTAGCAACAACGCCTCGCACTAAAGCCTTCGAACAAGGACCCACGTCAAGCTCAGCATCAGAGCCAAGCTCCAAGGCCCTTCTCGACCTTTAAACAATAAACAAACAGCACAGTACCACTCGGCCGCACCCAACCACTCATCAATCCTCATTATACTGTGAAATTGCAAAAAGAATAAGCATAGGGGTCAAGATTAGCCAAACTGGCTGCTGAATGACACTCAATAACCTTCAGTTTAGTATCAGTCTGTAGTAAACTGTTGGCCTCGGCCTATCTGAGCGAACCATGTATACAGGGTGATATACACGTAGATCATGGTATCATGTTCTAAAGCCGTACACAAAAAAATTGCGATTTTTACGCAAGTTTTTTTGCATCAGATTTCACTCTGCTATCATTCGACTGGGTGAAGGAACATCGAAGTAGAAATTTATGTCACATTTTTATCTGTTCTACACGTGTAAATATCAATAATTTGGGTTAGAATAGGTCGGGGACCTTACAAATTTTGCCTAAAGTGTAAATTATGAAGTTTTTATTTAGTTCCTGTGGCTAAATAAACTACAGATTGGATTTGATTTATTTTTTGTGTACGGTCACAGAACGTGATATAAGCGGTTTCATTTAATGTTATTACATCTGCGGCACCCTATATAAAACTCCATCAAAAAAGCACAAGGTACCTCTCAGTGAAGATCATTAGCGAAATCAAGATAAATCAGAACTTTACATAACTTCGCGAGACCACAAGTTACTATCATCGCTCGGCTATCGTAACAGTTATAGTGACAAAGTTCGCCACCCATATCACTATCGCCTCTTGTGACAGGTAAGACCAACACAAATGAGTCCACGACTCCCAGGTCACTGCAATTCGACCCAACAATAGTCTGTTCGAATCCCAAACTTCCACCATACCATTAACTTCAAATTGCGCTCTGAATGATTGAAGTCTTAAGATCAATGTGTGTAGTGCGGCCAAATAGGTAGGTATGGTATGTGTCTACTTACTTTTGTCTTTATGGAGTGCACCCACTGCTATATGGTAAATATATTTGGCTCCACTTTTATACTTTTTGTTATCAGTAGCTGACAAAGGCTAATCGTGCCCTTTTTCAGAAGAAACGCCTGAATTACTTGTTAGGGCTGGTGGCTGAAATAAGCAAAAATATAAATACACCAACAGAATCCTAAATATGATCGCTGGATATCAGGCATATCTCGTTTCCTGCGAGATCATCTCGGAATTGAGTTTGCACTTCGAGCGCTTTTTCGATTGTAAAATCTCGCAAATAGCAATTGTTTACTTAAATATGTACTTACACTTACGACTTGAAGTTTATTTCAATTAATGCTAAATGAACATATTTCCATCCTTTGCGTCGCGCAGTCGGGTAAAAATACGAGATTCGAGTACACAATTCATTTGCAAGATTTTTTTGTTGAAGAAGCGTTCGATGCGCAAACTCGATTCGAGATGATCTCGCAGGCAATGAGAATTGCCCTCTTGTCTACAGTACCTAGAAGATGTTATATCACGATCAAGATTGTATTTTTCTCAATATTTGTGTCACTATCATTTCAGTCCTTTGCAACCTATTGCAACAAATAATATTAGGACTGAATTAAATCTGAAATAAGAATAATCTTTATTACACAAGAAAGTGGTTACAAAATTGAGTGAAGTCCCTGACTCTAATATAAAATAAATAAATATTCTGAAATAAACATTTATCATTATACCACTAGTAATAATAACTTTATGCATTATACATATATGTGGCAATTATTGAAACTGATTATTTAATAATAATTAGACAAAGTGAGATACCAAGAGCGCTAATAATTAGGTTACTTACATAAAAAAAACATGTAAAAGCGGAAATGATTACCTATTATCAGTAATGGATGAAGATTTATGTTGCTTTTTTCATTTAAAATTCCGGAAGTATAAGGTAGGTACTTGATCTGGCTGTTGACTGAAAGGGGCAACAATAAAATATTATTATTTATATCATCAATAGAATTCTAAAGATTATTGCTGGGTGACCAATGCGACACTAAGGTGGCTTGTTAGGCTGTATGTAAGCGTTCGTTCACACTCATACTTTTAGCAGCAGAATTGCGTGTTTTCGCGTTCGGTGACTGACTTTTGCTTACAAAAAGTGAGACGCGAAAACCCGCGATTCCGCTGCTAAAAGTATCCAGTGTGGATGGGCCCTTACATGATTAAGTTTGAATACCCATCACCCCTTTCATTTGATACAATCTATATATACAAAAAAAAATACAATTACAACATTTCCTACCATCCCGATATAGGTAGCTAATGTAGCTATATCGTGATGGTAGATAAGAAAATTTTGTCCGCCATCTTGGGGCGTCCGCCATATTGGATTTAATTAACCATTCATTGTAATCTAAACTAAATGTGAATGCAAAATTTCAGCCAAATCGGAAACCGGGAAGTGGGTCCAATTTGTCTTCCAAGATTTTTTTACATAGTTAGTTACAGGTGAAGCTAATAAAACCTTTTAAAAAGCAGGTGAAGGTCCATCTGCATCTATTGAAGAAATGCCAGTTCCTATTTTTTTTTAATAATTAAAATACGTTTATAAATTAACATTAATAACTGCATGGATTACATATATGTAGATGATGGTACATTTGTAGATATCAATACCAAGATAACATATTGGGTGACTTCTGATTAATTATTAATTTTAGTGAAAAATAAGCAGCAGCTCCATACTCCATATTAATAAATGTGTATTATTTTACCAATGGAACCAGCTTGCGATCCGGTATTTTATTTTGATGGCCCGGTATAGTACTCGCAAATCTTAATGAGCCCTGAACTGAGCTTTGAACTCTCTCTCTCTCTCCCTCTAGCACCTATAATAAGCGTACTATTATAGAAGCTAGAGGGAGAGAGGGAGATAGTTTGAGGGCTCATAAAGATATGCGCGTACTATACCGGGTCGCGACTCGGCAAATGGGAAACGCTGATACGCAATATCGCTTGTTTGTTGAATCCCGTTCCTAAAGTCGTCTGGTCGTCTCTCATATTCTGACTCTCATATTGCAAGCTGATGCAGTAACCGTTTACCAGGTAACAGGGCTGTCAAACTTCAATGTATGACTGGTACAAAACTCACACGGTCAACCCTAAGCCCTACGACGCGTCCTTCGTCTTAAGTACGATGAGAACAGCATTTTGCACAGCTGGGACATCAGCATTACCATAATGGTGAAGGATACGCCGATGCATATTATATCCAGTACGCTTATTGTCTGGCATCCTAGAGTGCATAATTTTGGGTATCCAGAATGAGCGCTGAAATCAATTAAATATTGTATAACCTAACCAGGGACTTGAAACGTTACTCAAAATAACGGTACTTTTACGTTACGTAACGTTATTTTAAGTAACGTTTCAAGCCCCCTGCTTTAGCATACGGGACTTGAAACGTTATTAAAAATAACCTTATGTAACGTAAAATTAACGTTATTTTGAGTAACGTAACAAGTCCCTGAACCTCACCGGCAAAAACCCCCGACTCCAACTAGAAAAAGAGCTGTAAGTTTTGAACGGCTGAACAGATTTTAATGAAACGTAGCTACGATGATACCCGAATAAATAAACTTTCAATTAAAAAAACAAAAACTGCACTAAAATCGGTCCATCCATTTTGGAGCTACGATGCTACTGACAGATACACACTACAAAATTATAATACCCCTCTTTGTTGTCGGGGGTTAAAAAGGTCATTGTTCTGGCCAATAAAATGGTGGGGATACTCTTGAAGACTAATCTTGAAGATCTATGGGCGTAGTTATACGAAAAGGACACAACCCACATTTTGAGATATTTAATTTAGTTCTGATGAGAAAATAAATTCTTTTAACACAAATACCTATAAATACCTATCAGAATATAAAACTGTGTAATTATAGTACATGATTTTATTGGATTAAGTACTTGCCTTTTATATTTTTGAGGGCCTCTGAAAACAAAAGAACATAAATCTGTCTGATATATAAAAGATTAGTGCTATTGAAGTGTCGAGTGGGACTCTTATGGGGCTGAAATTTTAAATTACCTAATCATTTTGAAATTCTGTTATTATGAACATGTAGATCCTACAAAATGTAACACCTTACATTACAAGTTTTAAATTTGTACTGTATACTCATGTTCTAACAAATAAAAATCTTATCTTATCTTATCTTATGTAGTATGCTTTCAATTCTAAAAACTGTTTAAGGTTGTATTTTACGACGATTTCTTACTTTTGAGGGGGTGAAGCCTAAACCCCACCCACTAGGGGAGCTCCGTTCACGCAATTGCGCAATTGAATCGAAAAATCGGTTTTTGCGGCATTTCTGTAAAAGACCCCCTTAACTTCTTCTTGATTATTCGCGCTTCACGCGATCTATTCCTTCCAAAACTTAGGGAACTTAAAGAATATTAAAGCCATTCAGAATACGCATTTTTGTATTAGTGTAGAATAATAATTAGTCTATTGTTATTTACATCTGATAGTCGTGGAAATAAGTGCGGATTAGGTTTAAGGAAAATGGCAGGTTCTAACTTCTAAGACGCAAGGGGAAGGAAGAGTCAGTATTATACTATAGTTTGAGGCGTAAAAGGGATTACTATTTTTACAATTTGTTAGGAATATACTTTGTATGTAAATAAGTGCTTACTTTTCCATTTCATACGAAACTCCTTGTGATCATCTTCTTTTGAATTTTCATTAATTCTTCTAAAGAAAAATGAGCGTGCTTATATAAACATTTACCAGTGGGGTTTTCTCTGTCCATTTCTAATTATATCTGATTTTACTGAAGTCCCATAACATGATCTTTGTGTTATGGGGAACACGAATAAATAACGATAATTTATACTTTCATAATTCCCATAATTCCAATGATTATGACGTTTGCCCCGCCTTGGGAGCTCGGTCACAGATTAATATATTCACAGATTAATATATTTGTGATTTGTACAATATATTTGTACTAAGCTCGGTGGACACGAGATTGACATTAAAGTGTCAAATTAAAAAATAATAAGGTTAAAACTTTGGGTTAAAAAGAATCTATACCCACGACCCAGAGTAAAATTTGTTTTTTATTAAATTCATAATCTGGTAACGACCTCCTGTCGATTCGTAGACGTAGTGCTGCTCAAATAGTTATAATTGAATTACAATATATTTGAATATAGCGGCATCTCTGAATACAGTTACAAACTAGAATGTGCGTTCACTTTCATGATCACTAATTCCTTAATATATTCCCTTCACACCACTAGATGGCACTTAACACAGCGTATACCACAGCTCTCGCACACTTTCAGGGAAATTTAATTTTTTCATGCGTAAATTTTTTCAGTTCGTATGAATGTCAGACATTTTATTTATTTAGGAATATATTGATGTAACGAATTCATTTGTTAGATTATTATCTATCTTGGTGTGGCTATGGTGCAGACAGATAGACAGACAGGTGCGATCGCGTCAGTACTTCACACACCGCTCGCGACTACGGTGGTATCTGCAGCGGAGCGCGCCCAAGATCGTTAATATAAATTCTATCCGCGACACTTATTCAATGAACTTCGCTTGTATATAATGACTTTTAATGTATTTTATAAACAACTATGTTTATGCATCACACTAACGAGGTTCCCGGCCAACTGGACGAAGGGTTCAGTAGACCAGTGGAGTCTATCATGAGATGTGAAGACTTTAAAAGCAACTTCGCGAGGAGACTATCGAACCGCTACATCTCCAGGTCTCCGGCGACTACAAAAAGGCAGAATTCAGTGAAACTGAGTACCTCCGGCAAAGAGATTGTTGACAATGTAAGTTATTACTGTTTTCTTAAGTATTTTCGAATAAAAAAAATGCTGTGCTAACGGTGTACACCGCCGGGACACAGATATTTTTTTCTTAGTTAAATTAATTGTTTATAATGTTAGAACCGTTACAGGTGAAAGTATAAATATGTAACGGTGGATACATGGGTGATATGTTTTGCGCGCGTATCGGAGTTAGCATCATAAATTATGTATATTTCCTTCAGGAAATGCGTGTTTGTTTACAATCAACGCTGTATTTACTTACAATAAATTTCGTCGTGCCACCCAATGTGGAAGTTTTGTTTTATAATAAGAACTGTGTCTACAACTAGCTATGTTTGGATTTTCTTGAGCCAATTATCTGCACGTCAACCTTTTTACTTGTCTTCGGCGAAGCCAAATGAGTCTTTAGTTATGTTTTGTAGTGTCTTAATATCACTCAAGCTAATGTAGAGTACCAACATAGTACGATAATTTTGTTTACTAATTTACCTATCAGATCAGAAAACCATACAGAATTCTTGTAGGTATTAATTGTAGTTAGGACTTCGTTTTTTTTTTCAGATTTTGTAACCAAGATATTATTGGATACTTAGTCGTTTTCTAGGTCATGTTAAATAACCTTTGGGATAAATTCGTGTGAGAGAAGGTTCTATTTAAATATGTTAATAATCAAAACATAATTATGCAATTATTTAATAATCTTTTAATTTACTCGATACGTATCAAAATCCGTGTCCTTGTTTTTGTATTACGTAAGGACTTATTTAATAGAGTCGAGACATGTTTTTATTAACACATCCTAAATAGGAACCAGATTTAAAACCTGTTTTGATTATATTATAAAAAGAACTCACTAGAATAAACTGGTATACGTACAGTACGCTTATAAAGAACTTAAAATTACGCCTGCATTCTCCAAAGGGTTAAGCAGATGTGTAGTGCAACTATAGGCAAGAGTGTTAATAAAACTCTTATAGAAGTAAAAATATTTATTTATATTGTACTTATCTGCTTTCAGAGAGGGCAAATAAATAATACAAAATTAAATTATATTATAAAATGAAAAAAAGTAATAAGTTCTTTTTTTAATCACTTTTCTTTTTACTAGTGAATTTTGTGCCAGAAAGAGTTAAATGTAAATAGAGCATTTTAGTGTACTTTATTAGTGTTTTAGTTTATAAAGTATACCTCAATAAAAAATAACACAATACCTACTGTAATATATTTTAGAGTAAGAAGGTACGGTTGGCAACCCTACACTTAAGTCACATTTCCTCGTAGTCCTAGGGAATAGGAGGCAAACCGATTGCTAGTTACAGGGCACGAAAGCTCCGAGGTACAACTGAGGTACCAGAAACCCCATATCTGATTCCTGACCTGGGAATCGCGCCCAAAACGGAACGCTCAACAGCTGCGTTTGCGACTAGACACCCTGTTTGTAAAGAATTCACAAAACTATACATCGGAATGATGACATATTGCCTACTTTTACTGTCGCTCTAGTGACCTTTTGACCGGTCTTAATGATACCTTTGTTCATATAAAACTAACGGTGAAAAAACGAGTGGGCAAAACATTTACCCAAATTATTTATCTGACAAAAAGTGAGTTTCGCTTAGTTATTTCCAAATACTACTCATAACAATAGTACATAAAACATTTTATGTGAGAATAAACTTGTATACGTATTATAAAATATGTCAAGTGCGAGTTGGATCACGCATAGTGTTTGACTAAAACAAGACTACATTAAGATAGAAAATGTATGATGACCATTAACATCTTGAATAACCTAACCGTCAAAAACCCTCGCCTCCAACTAGAAAAAGAGCTGTAACTTTTGATCAGCTGAACAGATGTTCATGAAGTATAGCTAAGACGATACCCGATTAAACTAGCTTTTGATAAAACAAAACTGTATTGAAATCGCTCCATCCGTTTCGGAGCTACGATGCCACAGACAGATAATACGCAGATACGCAGATCCAGAGATACACTGATAGACAGATACGAGTACACACAAAAACTTATAACACCCCTCTTTTTTGTCAGGGGTTATAAAAAGAGGCTGCTCATTTAGTCAAGTATTTGCTTGCCACTGTTACAAATTGTACAATTTCATGCCGATAACATCGCAGTATAAAACATAGAAAGTATGAAAACCTTATCAGTATATTATTGCAATATTCAAGCTGATAGGACGGCCATCTGTGTGTGACTGAATCGATCTGAGTTATCAAAATAGAATAGAATAGATCTTTATTTCATGTAAACCAAATACAGGCACTTATGAAATGTCGAGACTCTAGGTGCGCGGTTCCAAATAGTAGGTCTTAGGTAGAAGAAATACAAACGATAACAATTCAATTAATTAATTACAATTACTAAACAATTAATTATTTTATTTTCAGCCTGTGTTGTCCCACTTCAGGGCAAAGGCTTTCCTCTCCTTTTTCCACTCACTTCTGGTTTTTGCTAGTAGGGACCAGATTTTTCGGTAGAGTTTTCGCCTCGGTCTGCCGCGATGCCGTTTAATATTTACTGGAACCCACTCAGTTGTTCTTTTGGCCCAAAGCTCATCAGACATGCGACAGACGTATCCAGCCCAATCCCATTTGAGCTTGGCAGCTTTTTGGGACGTCTGTGATCTTAGTTTTGGAGCGCAGTATTGTGTTCCTTACACGGTCAGTAATTCGAATTACTTAATTCAATTAATAAACACGATAGAAAGAAAGAAAGAAAAAAAAAATATACCACATAGGACAGGACAACATTCACAAGAAATTAACAACACAAAAGTAAAATTTTACATTGGTAAATAGTTATACCTAAATCTGCTGTCGAGCATGCCCATGTAGAAAAGGTTACCAACTCAGCATGTGCTAGGCGTGGGACACCCAGCGCTGATTTTCAGTTGGCACCCCTTGATTTTCAGTTGGCACTCCTGAAATCGGCTGCATACAAAAACGCGTAAGCTAGCTTATGCTTATTGCGTAAAAAGGGTATTTGTCGATTATAATAAAGACTATTTTTTTTTTTTAATCCAGTTACAATATTGAAGTGTGTTTAGACTAATCTATTCAGAATATTTTGCGTTTCCCTGTATAATAAAATTCTTATTAAACAGAAAACAGAATTTATAAAAAAAATCTTAACTTAAAAAATAATGATTTTCGCGGATTTTATGTTTAATGTTATGTATAAATAAAATAAAAGGATGAAAAATATTTTGGACCACTGTAAATGGGCCACCCTGTGTTTACTTAAATTTACTTTTATTATTTAACTAGCGACTCGCCCTGGCTTCGCACGAGTGCACTTTGTATACTACCCTTACATTAAATATCAAAGTATTATACATATAAACCTTCTGTGAAAAAATATCTAGCTGATGGTGAAAACCGCATCAAAATCTGTTGCATGGTTTAGGAGGAGTTAGCGGATATACAGATTACAGACAGACAGACAAAAAGACAGACGCGGTAAGCAACTTTATTTTATTCTATGTAAAGAATAAAGAAGAAGATATACTTAAATACTTTTATCTTACCTATACATAATTACGTAGATATACTTCTTCTTCGGTCGTATGTAAATACTGAGATCACACATGAAAATTGCTCATCCCGTGTTGTTATTTCGTCAGCAGAGTTCGTTTTCATTATAGGCTGAATGCCTTTGTGCGCCGGCCGAACTTAGCGACACTTAGGTCACTCGGAAAGACAATATTTCAGTGCACCAAAGACTCAAAACATTTTGCTTGCATCGTTTGTTCCGTAAAACACAAGACGTTAGATCATCTTGTTCTTGCAATATTACAAAAGGATTATTAATATGCAAATCTCTGCAATTGTGCAGTTGTAAGTACAGGATTGTTGCAAATGTGCGCTATTGTTTGTGGATGATGCAGGTTATGGTGCGTTTACATTTGACCGTATGCAATATTTTGTTTGTTGCAACTCCATGACCCATAATAACATTACGTGATGAACTAGATTAAGAAGTGAGAAGGAATTAAATAGCTTTAATTGAAAATCATAATAATCTATATATTAATACGTGAAGGCAAAGCTTTGTACCGCTTATGCATAAAGCTAAAATTACGGTTGCATTTCGACCACTTGGTGACCTCTTGTTTTAATAAATCTAGCCCATTACTGTCCTACTGCTGGGCACGGGCCTCTTCTCAGGATGAGAAAGGTTAGGCCTTAGTCCACCACGCTGGCCCGGTGCGGGTTGGCGGACTACACACACCATCGAGAACTTTATGAGGCCCTCTCAGATGTGCAGGTTTCTTCACGATGTTTTCCTTCACCGTTAACGCGAGTTAAAACAGTAAACTTGGGAAAACTTAGTATCTAGAGGAAAATGCCGCATGTCTTTGTGAAAATAGTAAAGTCTACGTTATGACATTCCCAAAATTATACATAATGATTTCCTTTTACCCCAAAAGTTAACGATAAATCGACACTAATACGTACACTACTCAGCAAAGTATAGGGAACATGCTAATTATATCAACTATTTATGAAAACTCGTATGAAAAAGTACTGGCCACTAAAAATATTAATGTACATTGAAAGTGCAATAAATAATTATACGAAATTTTAAAAAACCTTATACAAAATAACAAAAGCCAAAACAAACAATGTTTAATTATATTGTTGTTAGTAATGAATAAACTCTAAAACTACAGGACCGATTTAACAAAAAGTAGAATGCTATATTATCACTAAGAAACTCAGGGATATATTTTTTTTAATCTATTCCATACGGAATCTCCAAGTACCCGTGCGAAACCAGGACAGGCCGCTAGTATTTAATAAACTATAGCAATCTATTGATCGTTTACTCACATTAATCATTATCTTATTGAGAACAAAAACTTCCGGTTGCAATAATTTGTACAGGCACGTATTTTTACCTCGCAATTTGCATAAACAATTGTAGAACAATTAAATTACCAAACTTACAAGTTACGTGTCGTATCACTTGGTGCGAAGGTTGTGACGGCTGCGACCTTCAGGATATCCTCCTGCTGTTATTATGCTTCGAGAAACACGTTGCTAGTACCCACTTATATGCTTACAAAGTATGTTTCTTGGTGATTTAACCGACTTCATAAAAAGGAGGAGGTTCTCAATTCGACTGTATGTTTTTTTGTTTTTTTTGGTTATGCTATTACTCCGCCAATTGCAGATTGATTTTGATATTTCTATTTTTGTTTGAAAGGGCTTACCCTCGAGGTAGTTCCATTTAAATTTGGTGAAGATTTGAATAAGTACTTCGGAGATAAACAATGCAACTCTTGAATGAATAACATGAATAACAGCATATCACGTGCGATTGCTGTAATCGTATGTTTATGTATTGTAAAAAAACATCAAAATACCACCACCATTCCCATACCATTCAAAATAGAATATTGAATTTGTGTAAGTATAGGTAAACAGCTGAATTGTTAGGGGCCTGCAATTATTGTGTTTTTCCGAAGATGCTTAGCACAACTTTACATAATTTCAATAATTTATTTATTTATTTACCAACTTTTACTAACAGTAAATCTACACATACAAGTTATACGAGTAGGTACATATTATTAGCGGTCCCTTCATGTCAAACTGTTGAGCACTCTCATTCACCCATACCCCGGACGATGACTGCGCTCAATGCTCTCCTGGATTCAAACCCAGACTTTGATTTGTTTGCGGATGCATGGAAGACAATTCTGTCAGAATGTATGAAGTATTGTGAGAAGAATGCATGAATGTGTTTCTTGTGATATTTAATAGTTGTCTTTATAATATAGTTTAATTGGTATTGGCCGTTCTATATAAAGTAAAATAAATAATTAAATTAATTATACAAGTATATATAAATAAACTTTTATAAAAAAAAAACAAGCTCACCGTCTAAGCGTCGGTTGCAAATTGAATCGACGTCCTGGGGGTCTAAAAAGACCGCTTTAAATGAATATTACAAATGTGAGAAGGTCCATTTAATTGATGACTTTTAATATCATCAGCGTAAGGCTCATATTCAGCAATCATTTGTTTGACAGTTACAATGGAGATTCGTAGGTGAATTGCTAAATGTGGCCTGTTTAGGCCCTCTGATCTAACAGACGTTGTAACTAGTTGTATCGGGTGTTCACCCGCCGTTTCCACGTCGGAAGTGGAACAGCAGTATTGTGAGTTGAATTCTCGCGATCAGAAAGGATGATAGCGAGCCATTGTTCGAGCACCATCCTCCTTGGATGTGGGAAATGGAAGATGTATCGCCGATAATTTGTTGTGAACGGGGTGCTGGCAATGGTGCTTCGCGTGAGTAGCGGTAGAGGCTGTTTTTTATGGGAAAGTTGAGAAGATTCACGATGAAGTATCCCGTGTAGAAAAAGAGAAATTTAAACTTCCTGTATTCAGTATTTTACAAATAATATCGCGGCATTAAGTCTTCTAAACTAACAAATAAAGTCCAATATACGTTCAGAGAGTAATTTATTGAAGACACTTGGTCTTACAGAATATTTTTTTGATATAAGTGGACTGACAGGCGATGTTACCTTTTATAATAGATACATTTTGTTGTGAGATTCTTTGGATTAGATGTTATAATAATCAGAATGGAGGCTTGTCCCCGACACTGATATGTTGGCCTTCCTTTATAAAACGGTTAGCAACGGAGTCCAATGGTCATTACCATTGGCACCTGGAAGAGAGCCTAATAATAAAAGTTTCGTTTCTATATACATTTCGTTAGATAAAATACCTGCATTGATATTGCATCACATTTTTAACGATGGTGAAAACAAAAGAGGGGATGGTTTTTTCCCACGGCTAAACGGATGCAGCACATCCGTGGGGGGAAAGGCTGTCATCCGTTACCGTTTTTCTCCGAAACGGCTGAATTATTTCTAGCCTGTCTAATGATCCATGGTTTTATTTAATCAGGTTATAAGGTTGATAAATCAAAGGGAAAATTTATATGACCATGATAACACCAGCACTGTTGTATGGATTGGAATGTCGGACTGCGAAATAGATGAATGAAAGACAATTGCATGCAACGGAGATGCGAATGTTGAGAGGTATGTGTGGTGTGACAAGAATAGACAGGATAAGAAAATGTAACATCAGTGGAAGTATGAAAGTGGCACCGGTGACAGAAAAGTTGAGAAGTAGCCTTTTGTCGTGGTAAGGACATGTGATGAGAAAGACTGATCTTGTACTAGAAAAGCTTTAAGTATGAATGTGCAATGGATGGATATAAGAGAAGAGGCAAACATGGCTTATAAGAAAGTAAACTTTGAGATAACGTCTGATAGAGAAGAAAAGCAGAAGACAATTGCGCCGACTCCAAATAAAATGGGATAAAGGCAGGAGAAGGATGATAAAGTACGGAATTACGGATGATAAAAGTAAGGTTTTTTTTTTGGAAGACTGTCTACTCATGTCAATTTACATACCTATTCTTCACCCTCATTTCATTCTTGACAGAGTGGTCGTGGTCATCATGTAGTAGGTACCATTGTCACGGGCAAATGTGACTCGCCTCACGATATCTCTCCATCGTTTCCTATTGGAACATATTGCATGAGTGCAAGAGCCCACCCGCACAAGATTTGATTTGGTTCCACCCGCTCTGGTGCCTTCCACCTTGCCTTGCATGACAATACGCTCTGTCGATTTGTATGACCTTGATACGACTGCGTCTAGTAGAAGACAGCATAGGCCATATTCTTACAGTTGGAGCATTATAAGTTAGTTTAGACTTTATATCAATTTTTTGATAAGTTAGGTACCTAATATTTCTCATTAATGAAATTTTGCGTGGTACGACTCACTGTGTGACTAGCATATTACATTGATAACTATTTTCCGTAATGTAACTTCGCAACCAGAAACAGAGACAAGTGTAAGTTTCTTATAACATTTTGATTCTAGACATCGACTGCGTTCTTGAATTGTGCCGATTAGCCCGCTCCGTAAAATCGAGGTACACTAAGGTCTCAGTTTGATCTTTGACCCCATCACAACATTTTATGTAGATGTGCCCAAGACTCGCACCCTTTTTACTCTATGGGAACTCATGTACAGCTAAGTGGCTTGGTCGTGTGACGAACTTTATTTACATATTTCAATTGCCATTTCGTCAGTGATACTGCAATACCGCGAAACTAACAGTGGATGATACCGCGGAAGTGCAAAAGTAGCAAAGAGACGTCGCGGCTATGAGATCATGACGCTGATTGAATTGATTGGTTGGATTGAATTAGATATTATCATAAAAGTTAAACAAAGCACATTTCTAAATACCTTAAAGTTCAGACACGTCTAAGATAAGTAGAAGAGGAGATATTTACCTAGTTTTTTGCTCTACTGTAAAGTTCGCACATAAGTTACGCGGTATTGTCTGTTGTTACTTACGCTGTATTGCAGTATCACCGACGATTTGCCAAATGCCTAGGTATTTGGCCAAACTATCTTTTTGACTTTCCCCTGATTCAACCCATTTTCACTTGTTCCCAAAACAGAGTGGAAGTGTGACGTCCTTAAATCTATTGTCAACGATTCGTCCATTCTACTTCGTTTTCGATCTTACACATTGAAAGACATGAATCACTGCTTTGAACCGTTATTAGAACACCATTGTTTTAACCATGGTTGTAGACACCACGAACTTAACTGTTAGTTTTCACAATTACAAGCCCGACATCTGCTTTTGTTGCAAAATGTTAAACAATGGGAAAGGGCAAGGAACTGAATGAATTAATATGTTTGATACCAGATCATCGGGAATTAATAATCACAATATATATAATAGGCTGTAATTCATTGTTATTATTATTATGAGTCAAAGTCAAAGGTTTTTATTTCAACTGGGCCTATGCAGGCACTTTCAAAACGTCGTGATTTTAGGTGCACGGTTCCAAGTGGGTTGGTCCTGGAGAAGATACCGGCAAGAAACTCCATGGATACTCTTTTTATAAATCAAGCCTAGCCATTTTTCATAAATGAGCCTGTAATATCCCACTGCAGGGCAAAGGTGTCCCTTCCCTCTTTCCATTTCTCACGGTCCTTTGCGATCTGGGGCCAATACTTCAGATAAGTGTCCAGGTCATCCCGCTATCTTCTTTTGGGCTTGCCGCGCGGTCGTTATCTGCCGTTCGCGACCCACTCTGTGGTTACTTTAGCTCCTGTAGTTCATAGATATCTTTTTTATATCTTTTGAGGAGGAAGCCCCCGAAACATTCGGTGCCGACTTCCACGGTCGGCCATCTTTAGCTCGTGTGTTTTGCTAACTTGTGTTATACTTTTTGACTTACATTATTAAGGTCTCAAATTGATGAAACTGTAATGTCATGTTGCTAGTCATTAGTACCTACACACTCTACTTACTCCAGTAGTTAACCCCTCTCAGTCTGTCGAGTTTATCATATTTCTTATAAAGAATAAAAATAATAAGTATATCATACAAGATTGTTACATCCATCTAAACATCACGCTCGAATTGAACGAGGCCGTCTATGATTAATGTTTCAAAATTTTAAACATATTGCAACAAGTAATGATAGATCTGCATCAGCCTATAATCATTTGCTTCTTAGCATGGGCTAAATAACAGCTTTATGAAACAGTGATGGTGGTAATGGAAGCCATAAAAGATGGATTGGTGATCACAGTATGTTGTTATCACCACACGAGGGGATAAAGTTGCCCCATCTTCAATTTTTTTTTAATTGTTACTATTTTCTCCTTTTTTTCGTGCTGAAATCCGTCATGTTTTCCCTTCAGCCTAGAGAAGGCGAAGGGTTATGCCGGTCTCTTACCGGCTAAAACAGAACGGTGGTACTCGGATGATCTATGGCTGAGGACGCAGGATTCCCGATTCGCGTATGCAGAGCGGTAGCGGGGCTTGGTCGGTCACTTGCATCAATTGGCGGACCTTGTCCCCCTAGCGGTTGAATGCTTGACTTCCACCTAGGAGGAGCTGACTATATTTTCGCTATTATGATGTTGGTCCCATAGAGAAAGTTGTTCAGTTTGATGATCTGATCCACACCCTTAAATATGACCACGCATTTTTGATACACGTTGTATTCTGTGAACACGAAGTATACGTAAGTAATAAATTAATAGTAAAAAAATATTTTTAAGCTTTTACATGAATCAAGACGTTTTGAAAATGCCTGCAAAGGCCCAGTTGAAATAAAAAAAAAATACTTTGACTTTGTTTCCTACTCTTCAAAGTCTTTCATTTGATATCCATATTAGCAGGGTTGACAAAATATACACCATCGGTCATCTTGCGGCAGCGGCCATTTTGAAAATATTACAATATTAAGTATTGTATATTGCATTGTCACCAAAACTATACGTGTATGCAAAATTTCAGCAAAATCGGTTGGGAGGAAATGGTTCAAAATTAAGTTGCAAGATTTGACCTAAACAAACAAACATTACATGGTAAATAGAAGCTTGTAATAAATAGATATCGTTGATGTCGCGGCGTATAATCAACTGTTGTATCCGAGAACTAAATGCCATTTGTGAGCAAGTGGCTGAGCGAGTTGCTAGGCAAGTTACTGGGGTCGCAGGTCATCGCCACGACTACGGGGGTTGATTCTAAATGTTAGGTCGGTTTAATAGCCAGTTAAGAACTTGTTGTGAACTAAAAACGCTTTCTAAAAGACTTTTTAACGTATCACGAAGATTTATTTATTATTATTACCTACTTATTTATTTATCTGTACAAATAAATAAAATTGAAGTGTCTGTTTGTAATTTCAAAATAAAAGCTTTTTACTAAATGCATAATATATGGACGTGCAACCTACCTATATAGGGTAATTATAACAATTAGTCAATTTTAAATTATTTTTTCTTTAAATAATTGTAAGTAAAAGTAGCCTAAGTTAAGTACTCCTTATAACATCAGCTATCTGTCAGTGAAAGTCCCGTCAAAATCGGTCCAGCTGTTTCGGTATCGGTTTAGCCGGAAAAATACAGACAGACAGAAAGACAAAAAAGTAAAAATGTTTTCTTTTTATTTTACCTACCGTGTACCTATACTCTCATATACATTTAGCAAAAAGCTGTTATTTTGACATTATAAACAGACACTTCAATGTTTTTTATAATCATATTATTATAGATTTATGTCATACATAAATCGACTTCGACTATATAAGCGACTTCGTCCACGTGGATTTTTGATGCCCGTTAGGAAATTATCGTAAAAGTTTAAAAAGTAATTGTAATGTTATAAATAAAGCGTGATGTTTTTTATCACAATGTTAAACCCGTATATAAAAATAATACAAAAAGCAAATCTTAAGTATTTTATTTTATTTTTCCTATAAAAATCTCAATTAATATCATACACGATCGTATAACGTTCATCCATAGCCGTTTAATTTAATCAGGCTCATCTCATACATGTCCAGAGTAGCTGTAGATCTTGACATACATGTAACATACACGGGTCAAGAATTAAGACCTAATTAGGCAACCTGTATCTTAATAAGTGACTAGTCTGGTATATTGCGATAATGTGTCCTGTGTCCTTGCCACACAGCTGTGTTTTAGCCTATATAAGGTCCAACCTTTATAGTCCCGATTAAGGGATTATTGTACTCATCATTATGAACAACTTTTACTATGGAATCAACCCTGAAATCACGAAAAAAATTTCAGCTGTTCCTTAGATAATAATTTAATATTACTCGACTAAGGGCTGATTTTATTATCGTCAAGAAAAGCTGTCAAAAATGAAAATTTATTGGGTGTGAAAATATCAATCTTTCACGTAGTTACTTAATAAAGTAACTTCGTGAAAGATTGATATTTTTTTCTCAGGGCATAAAAATAAGATTTTCAGAAATTGTAAATAATTCGGTTATTTCAGCATTTCCGTAGCGTAAAGCCTCGCCTTATACTCGTAACTATTAATTTTCATGTATTTTGGGGGACCGTTCCAGAGAAAGGGAGAGAAGAGAGTTCTCTCTAGAACGGTCCCAAAATAAAACAGGCTTCACAAAGATTGCTTCTTGCTATCTTAACATCTATCTATTCTAATCTAGCGATCTAACTTAAACCAAATGTATAAAAATATATCTCTGAACATTATATTTGTACGAGCTGGGGTCAGTAAATCACGGTAACGAAACCATAGCGCGATTCAGAATGCAGTATAACGCCATCTAGTTGCATCGGTGTAATCTTGTCGTTGCACCGCGCTGCAAGTTACAGAAGTATTTTCCCTTTTTTAGCTAAAAATATCAAGAAATGTCGCATAATTCGATATTCTTTAGGGTCTGTTAATAACTTGGGACATTTTTTCATTGATATTTTTTGAATAAACGTTCTTTATAAATAGAATTCCTTGGAAATTCATATGAATTCCTTAATATGTAAAAATTATGGTTTCGAGTCCGAGTCATTAAAACAATTAAGTATTCGTTATTTCTCAATGTTTACAATGTGAAATTAATTCAAATGGAAAATTAAAGGCTTGACCTATTTCCTTTGTAAAATGTTTTCGAACCAAAAAATGTGATTGTTCAGGAAAGACCTCTTGTCTCTAGTCTCTCTAGGTAGTTATTTGAAAATATTTTGTGGGTCCAGTTGTTAACACTATTACTTTTAATATTTAATATGTGAAAGCCGAGGGTTATTGAATTCATCATTATGAACAACTTTTACTATGGGCACAAACCAAAAATCATGTCTAAATTATGGAAAAGCAGATTCTTTTTTCGCGATTTCCGTTTTCGTCCCGTGGTAAATGTTGTTCATAATGATGAGTACAATAACGCTCGGCTTTAGTATATGTATACATAACTAAAAATAATGTTGTAAGAATTTTTTTTTTTACTTTTTTGTTTTGGTTTGAATTAGTTAAAAAAATGTGTAGAAAGGACATATTTTTCTAAGTCTAGTAGTAGTTATTGTTCAATACCTATTGTTAAGTGTGACAGTATCTGTCTGTAATTTTTAGAATGACGGTATTTGGGCTGCCTTTCCACATCCATCCAAAATTTAAGTGCCAGGCACTTGTTGGTGTAGCAATTTCTATTCAGTCCTATCGAATGCCAAATATTTTAAATCTTTATGTTTCTATATTCGCTTTTTACCGACTTCCAAAAAGGAGGAGGTACTATGTTCGTCGCGTATGTATTTTTTTTGTGTATGTTCATCGATATTTCGCCAATTGTGAACCGATTTAAAAAATTCTTTTTTAGTTCGAAAGGGTATACTCCCGAGGTGGTCCCATTATTCTTTCAGATGATCAATGTGGTTTCTTCTTGGTCTACCTCTTTTTCTATTTGCCTCTATTTTCCCTTCTATAATGTTGGTAATGAACTTATCGTGCCTAATCAAGTCACCAATCATGCGTCCTCTTATTTTTTCTATAATATATGTTTCAATATGTCTTTTCTCTTTTACTCTTCTAACTTTTGTCTTCCATATAGATAGGCTAAATTTAAGAAAATTATAATACTCGCATCATATTATACAGTTCTACGGATAGCTTGGTTGCGTTTTAACGGTTCGTTGCGATTTTGTCGGTGTTGCGTTGGTAGCTTATTATTTTACGCATCAGTCATTTATAATGATATCAATAAAGGAAATTGGAGTCGACAGACATAGTTATTTGTGAAGAAACTAGACAAATTGTCCGATACGACACCAAGTAATTTGCACTGGTGATGACTGATCATAGTTACCACTAGTACCTATAATAAGTTTAAGGATCATAGCTTCCTTCAAACTAGACCGAGTACTTTCATGCCTAGGCCGGTGCGTGTCAATGTTATTTTTTTATTTAACTTACAATGTTTGTATGCATGTATGTTTGTTTGTTTAGGTCAAATCTTGCAACTGAACTTAGAACCATTTCCTCCCAACCGATTCTGCTGAAATTTTGCATACACTTTTAGTTTTGGTGACAATGCAATATGCAATACTTAATATTGTAATATTTTTAAAATGGCCGCGTCGCCACAAGCAGGCGAATGGTGTATATTTTGCCAACTCATATAATAAATGGGTATCAATGAAGGAGTTTGAAGACTAGGAAACAAAGTCAAAGTCAAAGTCAAAGTTTTTTATTTTAACTGGACCTTTGAAGGCACTTTCAAAACCTCGTGATTCGTGTAAAAGTTGTTTAATTATTTCTTTTACGATTATTTTATTGTGACTTGTGCTGTCCCATCTCTATCTCTACATAGTACAAAAATAAAGTAGCTTTCCGCGTCTGTCTGTCTGTCTGTAACTCCTCCTAAACCACGCAACGGATTTTGATGCGGTTTTCACCATCAGTTAGATAATTTTTCACGGAAGGTTTATATGTGCAATACTTTGATATTGTAAGGATAGTAGAGAAATTGCACACGTGCGAAGCCGGGGACGGGTCGCTAGTATGTTTTTTTTTTTTTTGATATTTGTAGAAATTGGTCTACCGGTAAAAATATAGTCACAGTGACCAGTAAAGATCTATTGTGATGCCTCTTGCTATATTACAGCTCTTCATCAAACCGTAGTAAGGATTCAACAAGTTGTAACACGGATATGGCATTATTTTATTAAAAGCCTATG
Organism: Allophyes oxyacanthae; assembly: GCA_932294325.1. Classification (NCBI taxonomy): domain Eukaryota; kingdom Metazoa; phylum Arthropoda; class Insecta; order Lepidoptera; family Noctuidae; genus Allophyes; species Allophyes oxyacanthae. Next base: position 2,841,109 of record OW028609.1, read on the forward strand.
ATATCGTACTCCTGGCAAAGCCTCATTCATCCTTTTTTTGCGACTCCACACTATATCTGGTTTTTAAAGATGGCAATCATTTTGCCATCTCCTTATACACTGCTCCCCTAGCTTGTTGGCATAACTTGAGATTTTTTTTTCTTCTCATTTTTTAGTAACTTTTCCCCTCTCTAGGATTTCTCCTGTATTGACGGTACAGTTTACAAACATACTTCTCACATGTACCCCACACCTGAAACAACTATCTGTCTACAGATAGTTGTTATTATTTGTAGGATCTATCCTACAAATAATTGCTCCATGCGGGATCGAACCCGCGGCACGTAGCGTAGAAAGCTAATCGCTTAGCCACTGGGCCAACCGTGACATCAAGCTTGAACTGTATGTTATCCAAAGACAAAGTCTGTGGTCCGTAGGAAAGGACCGTTTTGGCATTGTGCCCGATCAATTAATTACATATTAAAAATTCTAACGACCTGTAGATAGATGACTATCACAGACTATAGTACCGGTGATCAGCAAGTGATCTCACGAGAATATTAATCAGTTGTTTGGCACGCAGTCTGCTAATCAATATTATTAATACGCAGGTGGACGAAACAGCGGCCCACATGCTACTGAACTGCTCAGAGATCACCACATACAGGGGTTAGGTAACCCGAGTACGCTCCAAGAGATAGAATAGAATTGATCTTTCATGTTATTTTTTCTACTTAGTTTTACACTGTTGCCACCCTAAGAAAAATGTCTTCTCTACCTATGCACCTGTCCTCTTCTTAATATCTATGTCTATCATTCTAGTGTGTCTTAGTTGCAAATAAATGTTTTTTCTTTTACTTACAAACCTTGCGGTTGCTGATCTACTGGCCGGCTGTCCCCCCTACGAAAACTTCCTGGCTACGCCAATAGTAAGAAATACCAGTTATTAGTATCTCAAACAAGAATGCGAGGTCAGTCATCCAGTTAGCTCCATGTCGTAGGTGTTTGAGGAGTGCCCACTTCATCTGAGTACTCTGATAAACTATCAATCGATAAGGTCGTAGTAAAGGTTTATCTTTTAACTTATCTTTTTACCACGGTGATGTGAGAACTGGAATTTTGGTCCTATCTTATTAGTCCCGATTTAAGGGCTTATTGTACCCATCAATATGAACATCTTTTATTAAGGGACCGACACTAAAATCGCGATAAATAAATTAGCTGTTCCATAATTCAATATTACTGGACTGTATGGAACACCTGATTTATTTTCGCAATTTCAGGGTTGGTTCCCTATTAAAAATTGTTAATAAAGATGAGTAGGTACAATCGGGACTAGAAAGGAACTTATAGGTACCTATATACGAAAGTTTTTCATTACATCTAAAGTATTTGTCGCCAAAGTCCTTATTTGTTAAATCCACCAATGGATAAATTTTATAGTAGTTAGAAGGATTTTTGCTCTATTTTGAACAAAATAAAAGTTTGATTTCTTATGGCTTGCGCTAGTAAATTAAGCGTGTCCCCCATACTAAGTCGAATTTTCGTCTTGTTTTAAAGTATATCCCAATACTGCGGTTGCATTTAGGAACAGAGACTTAATCACTACAAATTATGCGCACTACATAAAAAATTAACCTGTATAAGTAACCATGCATTCAAGGTCAAAGTCAAAGATTTTTATTTCAACTGGGCCTTTGCAGGCACTTTCAAAACGTCGTGATTCTAGGCGCACGGTTCCAGGTGGGTTGGTCCTGGAGAAGATACCGGCAAGATCACATTGGTGGATTAAACAAATAAGCTCTGAGGCTACGTATTGTGTCGGTAACCCTACAAACTATATACATCCATTTTACACACACCAGTTCATTTACGTTGAGAACCAAACTAGGTATATTATGTTCAATGTTCATCCCACGTTCGTAAAGCCAACAGAGGGCGACGCGTTACTCCGTGCTCGTTGGCAAGCCAGCAATCCGTTACCAGTTACCATTACAATCTTATTTTACTGTTTGTGTTGTAGCGAGAGCTGTCTCTAATACGGGGGTCACACTACCTGTTAAAGTCTAAAATATTCCAAATAACCTAACCGTCAAAAACCCCCGACTCCAACTAGAAAAACAGCTGTAACTTTTGAACGGCAAAACAAATTTTCATAAAACAGAGCTAAGATGATACCCTATTAAACTAGCTATCAATTAAAAAAACTGCATTGAAATCGGTCCGTCCGTTTTGGAGCTACGATGCCACAGACCGACACAGAGATATATACACAGTTGCACCCGGTTCCAGTCTAGTTTCCAGTTGGTCCCGCAGGGTAATCACGATGCACACTCGAAATCGGAGTCGATTCAATTTTGACAGTTCAACAACGTACATTGCGCAATATGCTTTAAAAATTATACTGAATGACAATTGGAGCAACGCAATGAACACTGTTGTAGTGTCAAAATTAAGTCGATTCCGATTACGAGCGTGCATCGTGATTAGGTAGCCGGTTGTCATACATACATGTCATACATACCTATGACAGTCGTTATGGGAGTCAGCAACCCAAAAAGTTTGACAACCGGTCTAACTTGGTGTCAGTGTCTCCCAGTAATTGTTTGGCGGAGGTCAGATGGCAGTCGCTCCGTAAAAAATACTGATATTCAGCCGCATTTGATTAGACTGGGAGCCGACCCCATCGTAGTTGGTCTATAGGCCAGGCAGATGATGACCTAGAAGAATGTAAAGCCATATATGCAGATTTTTGATCAAACTAACTTTGTGTGGTCAGGAACGTCTGCTCCAGTATTATCCAAATTATTGACAGCTAAAATTCCCTAATGATAATCCAGGAATTGACTGGTCATCATAATTATATGATGACCAGTCAATTCCTGGATGAATTTTAGCAGAGCACTGGCTAACGGCTCGAGTCGCCTCCTCCTTCATAATCTTATATAGAGAAAACTTTGTACCCCTTTTTAAGCACATTGTGCGGACAGAGGAGTGTGAGATTTGGCATAGTTAAACTTTATATGGAGAAGGAGTGCAGAAAGCTATAATTTATACATAATCTATGGTTGAATTTCGACCTCTGGGCGATCTAGTAACTATTTATTGTTTGTATAACAAAACGATAGTAGTCCATCGATGTCTATAGATACGCTCTGTCATACAAAGGGAAGCTAAAAAAATGAGACGTATTTTTTGAAGACGTCAAATTTTAAATTCAACAATGTTCGAATTATATATAAATAGAACAGCGATACATGCACTAATGGAATAGCTACTGTTATTATATATCTTTTATTCAATACACAAATTAATAATTATGTTTGTAAACGGCATTTGACTGGTGATCAACTACTCCATTTTTCTGAAAATGGAGTACCTGACACGTCTCACTTTTTGAGTTCACTAAGCATATCTATAGACATCGATGTAGTAGTCTACATTATAAGAGAAAATGTTATCAATTAATAAAATGCCTATAAAAATGTTACAACAAACTACATAACCACAGCTCTACATTGTACTAGCAATCTCAATAAATCGTAAAATGCCACGCTGCAGATGACAAAACGTTATTTCTACATATAAGATTAACAAACGTAATTACATTCTACAAGTATTGAGTGACACTTGGAATATTCTCAAAATAAATGATCCTCATTTGTTTCCCTAGAAATACGAACAAGGCCATATCAAACTTACAGTGACACCACGTTATCCGTGAACAGAGTGATGGCGATGTTGGCTAAGAAAAAGCATTTTTGACAAGACTTCAACTGACAGTTGTAATCGTATGAATTTGTTGTAGTTCCATTTTCTGCCACTTCACAGATAAGTTGGTAGTACTGTACCTACTATAGTTTTTGCAATAACAAAAAACAAAACACTGCATCCGCGTGTACCGGTTGAAGAATCTTATAGTAGTGTGAGAAACATTGCTACATCGATTCATTTTATCCATAATGAACATAACGAGGTCTAGTTTATGGGTAAAAAAACAAGACACAACATGAACATCTTTGGTGTACAAATAAAATAACAGCTTTTTACTAAATGCAATTATGAAAGTACGTATACGGTATTTACGAGTATAACAAAAACACAATTTTTAATTTTCTTGTCTGTTTATTTCGGCTAATCTCCGAAACGACTGGACCGGTTTTGATGGGCCTTTCAAAGTCAAAGTCAAAGGTTTTTATTTCAACTGGGCCTTCGCAGGCACTTTCAAAACGTCGTGATTCTAGGTGCACGGTTCAAAATGGGTTGGTCCTGGAGAAGATACCGGCAAGAAACTCCATGGATACTCTTTCCATAAATCAAGTTAACAATAACATATGGAGCCGCTCAGTTCACTGCCAGATACCTGATTTTGTAAGGAGTAACTTAGGCTTACTTTTGTTTTGTTTTAAATTCAGCTGTTCCATAAATTATTTAGTCGAGTAATATTGAATTCGTTTATAATTATGATCGGCAGATTTTTTTTCGCGATTTTATGGTTGGTCCCATAGTAAAAGTTGTTCATAATGATTAGTACAATACCCTCCTTCAATGTTTCCTCGTCCAACCAGTCACCATTTATTAATAAATATCAGATTTTAAACGAACCCTGGATTTTCATGACATTCGCCATCACAAGAGATTGGATCTGAAATTCACTTTTAATGGCGCAATATGAGTGAATCGTAGTACATCTATCTACCTATATCTCTGCAGTACCCTCTTGGGATTATTGGTTTAGTAATCTATATAATAATCTACGTGAATAGGAAACTTTGTTCCCCTTGAAAAGTATATTGTTTGTATAGTGTGAGATTTGGAATAGTTAAAGTTTATATGGAGAAGGAGTGCAGTAACCTAAAATATTATTAAAATTACGGTCTAATTGCGATCATGATAAATCTACATGAAATCTGTCATTAGAATGCAAATTTTTAAAACGATTTCTTGGCGCATGCGTGCGAATTATTGTTCTTGTATAATTTCATAGGTGGACGGCCAAGGTCATCGACCAGTGTATCGCGAGATTGTTTAAACAGTGTTTACGTTATGGATGTTCCGTAATTGAGATAATAAAAAATGTATATAGCAAACTTTAATTTTTTGATTGCAAGGGAATTTTGGTTACCCATCACTTGCGTTAACGGTATGAGGATGGCTATCGGAGGGCCGAGGACGAATCTTTTGCGGATGATAACGTAATCTTAAGATTTTTTTTATTATAAAATACGATGAACCTATCGCATTTTTGTTCAATTTTATGCAACAAACACACTTGTTTCATGAAAAAGAAAGATATTGAAAGAAAAAAAGAAAAATAATTTTATTCCGTACGGGATAATGACGGCGCCACATTCCCAATAGACAAAACGCAATAAAAATGAAATAGGTACACTAATTCCAATAAAAAATAAAAATATGAAAACATGCCGTCGAGCATGCATGTATTTCCAAAAAAATATCACAGATTAAACGTGTATTTTTGGTTCTAAATTTGGTTACGTTTACGTTACGATACGTCAAAACATTCGTGCTCGGCCCACAGAGTAGAGGCCATAGAGATAATACATAGTTCCTACTATTTCTATGGTAGAGGCAGACCAAAGAAAAGATGGATGGACTGTGTGAAACATGACATGAATGTGAAGGAAGTAAATCTGGAAATTACGTCTCATAGAGATGAATGGAAGAAAAAAGACATTGGGCCGATCCCAAATTAAATGGGATAAGGACAGGAGAATGATGACTTGCATTAACGGTGAAAGAAAACGTTATAAAATTATCTTAGTGTAACCCTGCAACGTCTCAGGGATGAGGGAATATAATGAAACTCTTGATTTAATAACACTAGTGGTCGCTCAATGGTCGAAATTCAACCGTAATTCAATAAATTTAGCTTTCTGCACTCCTTCTCCACATAAACTTTAACTATGCCAAATCTCGCATTCCTCCGTGCGCGTGATATGCACAAAGTTTTCTCTTCACGTATTATTATATGGAAGATATAGATTTCGATAATTTTTAAGTAGAGCCGTTTGGGAACTGATGATGAATAATTGGAGTACCTTCTTTGACTATAATCTGAGCTACCCGTGGAGTAGGATGCAACTTTAAATAAAAAAAAAACTTTCTTTGGATTTGTCTAAGAAGTAATGTATCGGTGTCTTATAATGTTGGAATCACAGAACACAGTAAAGACCTCTTTCTGTGTTCTGTGGTTGGAACATAATGATGGAGTACTTTGGGAACTCGTGAGGAAACCTGCACACCTGAGAGGCTCTTAGAGAGTCCTCAATGGTGTGCAGTCCAGCACCAGTGCAGAAGGGCCGTAGTCCACAACGCTGGCCCAGGGTGCTTACGATGAACTCTTATTGCAGGACAGAAATTGAACTGCCCAGACATATCCAGTATGAGCTGACTTCGCACTGTATAGGCTTTTCGTACAATGAAAGGTCAGCTTATACTGGAAATGTCTGGGCAGTTCAATTTCTGCCTGCTATAAGAGCTATTAGAAAGCCCCCAGGCTCGATATGGGAGCCTCTTCTTGGAATTAGAGCCTCTTCCAGTGCTCAGCAGTGGGACAGTAATGGGCTAAGTTAATCAATCAGTCCAGTTTCTCAAAGAAATCTAAAAAAAAATCAATAGGTAACTTTCTTTGCCCGCTTTACTTAATTTTACGTGAATTGTAATAAAGTTAAAAATGTCGCTTACTACTTTTTAATTACTGTGATTAACTAATTAACTGGTAGCAATAAATAATTGAGTAACGTTAGACGCAATTAGTAGCGTGAAATTCTACAGCACTGTACTTTGCGGACCTACCTAGTTTATTTATTATAAAATTTCCAATAAAACTGCTTAGAAAGTACTGGGGGCTCACTACGAGCTCAAATAGCAGGGCTTAAATTGTACCACCCAGAAATTTCCAGAATATTTATTTATTTATTTATTTAAAATGCTTCATGTACAATGTACAAAGGCGGTCTTAATGCCGTAGGCATTCTCTACCAGACAACCTTAGGGTGATGCAGAGACAATGAAGGTAGATGCACCAAAAAAAAAAAACTTAAATGAGAGATATAACTATTATACTTAAAAACAACTATATAAACAGAATAAGCTGGCCTTTCATTGTACGAAAACCTTATACAGTGCGAGGTCAGCTCATACTGCAACTGTCTGGGCAGTTCAATTTCAGCCCTGCTATTAAATTAACAGTTCGTAGTAAGCTTTCCGATACCATTCGTTCATAAAAACTAATTCCTCCGGGAAAACCGGGGTATCAAACAATTCAAACATAAACTAATTTTCTTGGAAACCTTCTTATTGCGGTCTTCTAAAACCCAGGTTTTAAGATAGCCGCGTCTCTTTTTGTTATATGACGTTAAAAAGTGATGGATATATATTTAAAACCTGGATTTTACAAGTCTTGTTTTATACCATCCTTTATATTAAGATCTCTTGTAATAATTTAGATTCCAAGATTTTTTTTACAATCAATTTTATTAGTCTTCAATTTCCGAGGTACAACCATAAATAAACATTAAACGCATTACGCCACAAAACTACAACTCCATATCTGCGCAATTGGTTAAATACCAAACGGAACAAAAAACGCTGTAGTTCAACGACTCATAATCGGCTTGACTTAAGATGACCGCTCTGCAAAAACTATGAGCCGAGTGTAGGTACCTAACTTAGATTTATTGTGTCACAGACTGACTTACGACCTTGGTGTTGCCTGTAGTTTGGTCGTTTTCGATTTCTTTGACTATTTTCGGAATGCCAATTGTCGTTTATTTTTGTAATGTTTAACCTAACCGTCAAAAACCCCCGACTCCAACTAGAAAATGAGCTGTAACTTCTGAACGGCTAAACAGATTTTCATAAAACATTGGTAAGATGATACCCGATTAAACTAGCTTTCAATGACAAAAAATTGCATTGAAATTGATTCATCTGTTTTGGAGCTACGATGCCACAGACAAATATACACTACAAACGTAAAACACCCATCTTTTTTGTCAGGGGTTAAAAAGTCAACATTTAGAACCTAAGATTATCATTTCGAGGAGGTTCTCCAATATATCATTTTGTATGGTTTGAGAATAACCCATTGGCTATTTCATAAGATGACCTTAGTGACGAATTGAAAACGTTGGCGGCAGGGATTTCAATTTTCCACAGCAATTATTACAAAACATTGGGATCTGATATTTATGTACTTCGTTTATCATGTCTTGACATCATTTTGGTAATTGCTTTACATGATTTTTATTACATAAACTTTGACAGCAGAGAAAAAATATCAAGAACTGCTCTCTAAAAACAGAGATTTAATTTTACAGGGAAACGAGACCGATTTAAGCCTCTTAATTTTCTCTATAGATAATCTAAACACACACTTTAATAAGTTAATTCGATTTTTATAAAATTAACGATAGTCTTTATTTTAAAGACAAAATATATTTGATGCCATACAACCTTATGCACAAGCTAGCTCGCGCGCGTATTTGTATGCAACCGATTTGAGATTAACCCCATTATTTATAAACGTTATTTAATTAAACTAGCTCTGAAGTCTATTGCCATCTCTATTTATTGGCATACAAATGACAAGGACACGGGCTCACCTTAATTGATTTGAGTTTGGACTTGAGTGATTCGTATTTGAATGGCACCTTATCAAAGACTTCTTTTTAAAAGTAGAAAAATAGTGGTCACTGCTACTGATACAGGATATTTTAGTCTGAAGCTGCAAGTGGGAAAACCAAAGAGAAGCGAAATAAATTCTACAAAAAAAGCAACGAGATTTCGTACAGTACGACACGATTAAGAAGCCGCATTAGAAAACTTCGTAAAACCGATCACTTCCGAACCGAGTGCGACTTTAAGACCACAAATGTTTATTAGTACACCAGTAAAGAGTAATCTTTACGCTGACGCATTAAATAGTATGGTCACCCAGTGGTCAAAATTCGACCACATATTTATAAATTTTAGCTTTCTGCACTCCTTCGTCATATAAACTTTAACTATGCCAAATCTCATACTCCTCCGTGCACGTAATATAAAGGGGTACAAAGTTTTCTCTTCACGTATTAATATATAGATATTCATCTAAGCGAACGACTGCCAATAGTGCCAATAGTTGTTTGTTTAAGTACATCGATGTAACTTCTAGTTGTGTCGTACTCTCAGTCGTACTGTATGCGTGTCTTTATTAAAAGCAATTCAGTGAACCTGCTCATTCTATGATGGGAAAGCAATCTATCATGATCGTACGCTACCATTGTTAGTTTTTACAAATTAATAAGTAAAAGATTCTTCAACACGATGTAGGTATTAACTTTTTTAAGTTTACAGTTAGGTACACTGGTACACTACTATTGTTGAAGCGAACGGTGACTACATGAGGTTGATCTGTATTCTAATAAGATGCAGATGTTGTAAACATTTCGAGTTTAATATTTGTATTTGGCAAACAGTTCGATGAGTTTGTTTCGTGTATCTTTGCTGCTAAGGTGGATGACCGATTTATGATCCCTGGCTCATCGGTACTTCCGTTCCTGGAGTGTAGAATAAGTAATGGTCGTTAGATGTCAGAGACCTTTTGAAGCCCTTAAAAGGTGTGAAGTTTGGTGTTGACATCAAACGTTGGAGTTATCGTAAACCGTTTTGTCACTTCACGACCGTTTTAGATTTCCTCTTTTCAGTTACGGAAAGAGTGCGTATCACTTCCGTGGTTAAGCAATGTTTGGAATCTCACTCTTAGGCTGACATTCAGAGACGACAAAAACCAGTCTAAGCGTGAACTTACGCTTCCATCTGTCAAACTTACGAACAAATTTTGACAGATGGAAGCGTAAGTTCACGCTTAGACTCGTTTCTGTCGTCTCTGAAAGTCAGCCTTAGGCCCAAGTTTATCGATTTTCTTTCATATTTTCTGATTTTCCGAATAAACACATAATAATGTTCGTGAACTAGACTAGGTACTTGTTGATGATCTCATAACGCCAATTAGACGTAAACTGCATCAATCATACATTATTGCTTTTTACTCAAGTATAATTAATGTCTTTACGTATTGTAAATTACAATGTTGTTATTTATTGTTCGAGAAACTATGTAATCATACTCGCAAAGCGGGATATGATATAATGACGCAAAGATATTTAGAATTAAAAATATCCAATAGGAAGCCGTATTGCTGAACATTGATTAGCAATTTATAACCAATAACTAACGCTAACTAGGTACAAAAAATATTGGAATATTTTCGGGTTGCTCGTATAACTACTTATTATTATTTTTTATTCGACAATCGTGATTCGTGATACAATTTTCAACAGTTTTGTTCCGTACTAGAGGTGTGCGCCGATGCCCGCAGCGGCGTCATCGGCGTCATCGGCGTGGACTGTGAAAATCTTATTAAAAACAAAATATTGCAGACCTATTCGCCAAACGACTGTGACGGACGAAGTTATCGGCAAAACATGCTATTTAAATTATGGTCATATAAAAATGGTATTTTATTGAATTTGCGTAAACAAATACGTCGAAATAAACCAATAAGCATATATTTCGATATTTCTAGTGTTTAGTTGACTAGTATATGTCTGCATTGTATCTAAAACAACCATATCCGTCCGACCATCCACGCCGATGACGCCGATGACGCCGAAGCCGGCATCGGCGCACATGTCTATTCCGTACGCCTAGTTAGTTTGTTACGCCGGCAATTCCGCCGTATTATTCATTAATAAGACCTTGTTTGTACCAAAACAATGGAGTGAGGAAGGAATTTGATTAATTGAAACAGGTGGATGATGGAACTTGTTGTATGGGCCTCCATACAACTCATACGACTCGAAATCTCCCTAAATTTCCTTAGCTGCCTTTATGTCATCGACTTATTGGACTGTAGGCTAATTCGTCGTAACTAAATAAGTGCAGTTGCCGCGCAGTTGCAGTAAAATTTTGATCAAAACAATACATTTGGTATTCTCTTAGCTTCAGTGAGATACGCTCGCGTCAAGTTCGAACGTCACTGCAATATGATTGGCGCGTCATAACATTACGTGAATTAGGCCTCAGAACTTGTTGTATGGGCCTCCATACAACTTATACGACTCAAAATCTCCCTAAGTCTCTATAACTCCCTTTATGTCATCGTTCTATTGCACTGATCTTTTCCATCCATTGCTCTCAAAAGAATTTGACCACCTACAGGATTTTTTTAGGTAGTGCGCAGAATTTGTAGTTTCATCAGTGTCTGTTCCTAAATGCAACCGCAGTATTGGGATACACTTTAAAACAAAACGAAAATTCGACTTAGTATGGGGACACGCATATAGTTTCCTAGTGCAAGCCATACAAAATTAAATTTTTATTTTGTTTTGGAGTGAATTTTATTACTGCGGTTGCATTTACGAACGGACACTAGAGAGGATTCTTTAGTCATTGACTGAATCACTCTACGAATTTTCTGCCCGAAATAAAAGAAATATCCTGTATAAGACTTTATAGACTGCCAAATTTCTTTTTCAAATAAGTGAAGTTTTTGAGTCATCCGAAGAAACACGGAATTCTTTAAGAAGACAAAAACCAAGCAAAAATTGTAATTAATAATACATTTAACGAATAGGTAGTAACTAGTTATTGCTATCGTATTAAATTACAATAATCACGCGATACTCCATATTATTATGATACACACATCAATCAATAAAAAAAGACAAGGAAATAATATACAGCCTGTTTGGTTACAATTTTATTAAACTTGACTCGAAAAGGACAAAATATAAACTGACCTCAATCGGGGGCAAGATAAATTAGGTCAGGGTCGAATAAGGGAAATAATCCTCTTACTGACTCTGTTTCAAGGTTAAAAAGCTGGGGTGAACGGTCAATTGGATTCGGTGCGACAGATGAAAGAAAAAAAAACCTTCATCTGACTAGCCTTTAAATTGTTCGCCCCAAAGATGGGTAGGCTAGTGTCTAACTAACTCCTAGACTAATCAGATGCCACAGAATACCGGAGTTTTTTTAAAGACTTTTTTTTTTACCACTTTCTTGCCTGTACAGTCCTCTTGATGGTAAGTGGTTACCGTAACCTATGGACACTTGCAACACCAGGGGCATCACTCGCGCGTTACCAACCCTACTACTAGCGTCGTACAAGACGCATTTTACTGCTTCGTGCTAAGAATAATTACAATTTATTATAGGTATCTGTGGTGCCAAGGAAAACGGGGATAAGTCATAAAACAATTTTTTTCACTCTATAGTGAAAAAATATCTATTTATTTAATAAGGAATTTTAATTAAATGTCATTCATTTGATGAATCAAAGATTAGATTGGAGTCATTTAATTAAAAATCCTTAATAAATAAATAGATATAAGAACACTTTTGGATTTTTAATTATAGAACTTTAATTTAATAAATAAAGAAGTGTTATCTTTTTTACTCTATAGTGGAAAAAAAAATATTTTATTACGTAGCCCCTTTTTCCTGGGCACCACATATTATCGCTGTCAAGATTGAGTGGTTTCAAATTATGCACCCTGTATAAGTAATACCACATAACCATTTAAGTATTCAGTCAGTCATAAAAATCTGCAGCTTGGTAACCACAAAAAATATTGTTATTTAAATTGACTATGGTTACTAATCTTCGCTGTAAGTACGCGATGGTTGACCACTTGTGTATTGATTGGTAATTTAATAAAAATACAGCAATAACTTTTCTGCTGAAAAGGAGATTTATTTTAGCTTTTTGTGGATAATAAGCCTGAAACGTCTGTGTGTAAAATGCCACCCAAATCGCCGTGGGTATCGTAAAAAACCCTCGTATTTTTAAACCCCGGCAAAAAAGAGGGGTGTTATAAATTTATAGTGTGTATCTGTGTATCTGTGTGTCTGTCTGTGGCATTATAGATCCTGAACGGATGAATCGATATTAATTGGATTTTTTTTCGTTTGAAAGATGTCTTAATTGAGAGTGTTCTTAGCTACTCGTACACATATATAAAGAAACATTTTTTCTTGGTTTGATAATACTAATGCGTGACGCGTCCTCAATTACACGAACCCTTTGCATTTTGTAACTGAGTAGCGTAAACTCTTTCTATGCCAAGGCGCTTGATGTATACATATTAAGTTGTTCCACATGGGTGCCCCTGGCTACATACGGCTCGCCTGGATCCGGCCTGGATGAGTCACATCACCTGCCACTGATAAAAAACGTTGTACCACCAGCAATTGTTTACAACGTCGGCGGAGCGTGGCCCTATGAATTATTTAGAGTAAAGTTAAAATGGCCGTTTTTAGATAAGGTTTTTGAACTTCTAAGTAGTAGAGGACTTTTCTTTTAAACTACTACTATTGGTCGGTCTACTATCTGACGCATGAGTCATGCTTGTGAACGGGTGCCGTCTGTCTTGTGCTTAACTTGTGACTGCCATAGCATTCTTATTCTAATTTATTTTTATTCACATTATATAACATTGATCTCGCAGCTCTTATCACAACATTGTACTAATCAAGATTGTAATCTATTATTTTAAAAGAGTTTCTTGCCGGTTCTTCTGCATAAGACCTACTATTTGGAACCGTGCACCTAGAGTCTCGACATTTCATAAGTGCCTGTATTTGGTTTACATGAAACAAAAATCTATTCTGTTCTACTCTATTAGATTTAGACGATATGATGGGTCAATGATACAAAGAAAATGTTTGAATGCAATTAGTACTTAACCAGAAGTAGAAGGATCAAACATGTAGGCCTCACTCATCAGAAATGATGACGAATGACGCACATACAAAAGTTTTTTTTAAAAACCACGGTATTTCCACAGTGTTGCGTCCTCGAGATACTTAGTAAGAACGTAAATTCAACTAAAATGTGTATAAATAAACCAAAATAGCACTCAGAATGGGTAGCACGTCGCAATATTGCCCCTAATTGGCGTGATCAGCAAGCATGATAATTTGTACAAGTTTCTCAATGTTGGATAATCGATTACTTGCTGCTATTCGGTACAGGTAATCGCTTACAAAGTAATGCGGTGCCATCGGTATCGATACTTCTTTATTGTTCTTCTTCTGTCGATTCGTTGATCTCGCTACGCGTTATACTCGTGAACGGGTACTGTCTATTGGGACTGGTCAGCTCCATAGCAGCCACGATAATTATATCTTTTTTTTTCATGTCTTGGCTAGTCTTGTTTAGTTTACATATAAGTTCGTGTTTCAACTCTTTTGTCATTGTCCTCACATAACTTTTGTTCCAGATCAATGTATAATTTAATACAACATTCTGAGTTAAAAAGAGTTTCATTAGAAATCAACACTTTGGAACGAGGAAAATAGAGTCAAATATTCATAAATCATAAGTGCCTGAATTTTTCTAAATAAATAAATATATATTATTTGCTTTGATTTCGGTATCAGCTAAAATTTATGGTTTTCAGTAAAGAAAAGGCGAAATGGCAACCCACTACCCAGCATGGGTTACTTTAGGTGTCTCCTTCAAAAGACGACAGGGATCATGTTATCAGAAATGGGTGGCGGAATTCTCTTATCAACAGTCTTTATAACAGTAATATCGGGTATTTGTCGAATCTTCTATTTCTAATCACCTTAACACGGTGTGACAGATAAATAAGTGGTACTTATCAGAAAAATCGGAGCTCATTATAGTTAAAATGCGTTATAAAAATTTCCCGTGTGAACGTCAAATCGAACCACAATGAGGAGACATTATTTCTCTACAAGTAACTTGAGGTAAGGCCATGAGAACAGAGTGTACCGCTACAAGCGATGAGCTAGTTTTTTTCATTAATCATAATGGTAGCTGGTAGCTATCTTTAGAAGAAATTATATTCAGCTAAGCATAAGCATAGATGTAGAATGGAAGCGAAAATATTCTAAGTCTATGCAGCTAAGTGTCAAGACTACGCTTCTTAAATTTCGAACGAAGGACTTGGCAACTCTTGATTTTACTTCCTTTTACGGCATTGGAACTGGCCATTTCTTAACATGATGTTTTTTTTGGGATAGAATAGAATAAAATAGAAATGCTCTTTATTGTACACCTGATAATAGAGCAGCAGCAATGAACAATTGAACATAATATTTACAATAAACATTTTATGATTGTACAATGATTGGTCTTATCGCAATCGGCGATTTCTTACAGACAACCTTTGGATGAGCAGACAGAACAGCATGTAAAAAATGACGAGGATACGAGTATTAAAATATAATAATTGATGTAGGGCTTAAACAGGTACCAACCTTCAGCAAGCTCAGCCTATAGCAGTCGATATTAGAGACATAATATTCGGTCCTCGCCTCGAATCTGGTCCAACCAGATCCATTCCAGTTCGTTCTTTCAGGACGTCGGTCCATCTGGGTGAGGAGCCAACTATACTTTGTTTCGTAGCCTCCTCTCGCCGTGCAGGTGGTCAAATCGCGCGATCAGTTCTAGCGTGGGTTGAGATAATTGATCGCACAGAGCGTTACGCCTGCGTTTGCGTTGCGTGCATGTGTAGCGGTATCCTACTGAACTGCACCAAATATGGCGTGGTATAATTCTGACGTGGGTGAATATAGCGCGTGAAATGTTTCCCTAGTGTGAATTGTGATGGGATCTTGCGAGAAATTTGATCGTGTGATTTATCGTGTCTGTAATGGAAGATGACTTAAAAATACTCATGCTTTAACAATGACCAATGCCTTTCGTACTTTTTCAAGTATATCATCAATATATGCATTATAATCGTCTCAATAACTCTACCCAATCAAAAATGACATAATATCTATTGCGAATAGATCCACCATATTATAAAATGATGAAACGAAGAAAGTATTCATAGTTTTTATCTTACATGAAGCGACAGTTCTGACCTACTTAGAGAAATCAGAATTCGGCAATGATTATTATCAGTCAGATTACAGATATCTTAACTTAACTGGTACTGTAGTATGTTTGCAGTGACCAACCTGCTGGAACCACGTAATATCTACTGGTATTCGTATTTTCCCCTTTTTCCTAGATCCAGTAGACTAGTAAACTAAGTAGTTCTACCTTTGCTTGCCTATTAGGATGGTCAGAAGAATAAATTATTTATAAACCTCGCTATAGGTAAATATTATAAATCTCGCTCTTCATTCCCATCAAATTTCCTGGCCCTATACGAAGAAGCATGGTTATTACGCTACTGGTAGCAGCTGCAAGCAAAGAAATCATGATTACTTATTGTAACATGATGCGTTGCTATTTTTCAAATTATAATTCAAACGGCGCGCTATAAATAAATCTTTAATAATTTAATTGAATAAATAATTTGCATGCTGTTTGAACAAGTTTGCATGTTAATGTGCGTTCGTTTTTACTTCGGGTTTTAAGTACCAAAAGAAAATAAACTTGAATGTTGTGTTTAATGTAGCGTGGAACATTTCGCTCTATTTCGCGAAATTGTTTGTGTTTGTAAACAACCGTTTCGTGTTTTGTTTCGTCCGCTTACATAACACTAGCTTGAGACTCTGTTTATCATTTCTTCAAAATGTGAGAAATATGTGTGGTTTGTTTAAAAAATTCAGTGTGTGAATCCAATCGTAATCTTAAATAACTAGTACGATGTCTGCAGATGTGTACATTATATCTTTGGCTATAAATTCCTATTCTATAGTGTATCTCTCTCTTCAGTCGGTCCCTCATTACTGAGGATCGTGGTCACTGGACCCCTTCAAGCGGACAATCTGCCTCCATCTACTCCGGTCCAAAGTTGCCATCACCACCTGCTGAAATTTGCTTGAGGACATAGCCTCTTTTACTTGGTCGGACCATCGTGTCGGCGACCGGCCTCGCGCTCGCTTGCCTTCGGTGTTACCAACAATGACCAGCTTTTCAAGGCTGCTATCTCCTCTTCGCATTATGTGGCCGAAATAGGATAAAATACGCTGTAAACAAACTGTGGACAATCGGGTCTTGGTCTATAGTGTATCTTGTTTTTGTTCTTCCATTCAATACTTTCAATATCAGTCCGCATATGTGTCCCTGTGTCCTGTCTCTATTTACCTGCCTCTTATTTTGCAATTAATCTATAAGAATCATTATAATGTACCCTACATTTGCAGGTTATTCTTTGGTCAAAGAATAAGTATTGCCATTGAACGAGGCAATGCTGCCAGTCTTCTGGGCACGTTGCCAATTGACAGCGATGAGCAGGAGTACTTTGACGCCTAAGTGCTCGTTTTGTATAGTTTTATATTTGTATTTTAATTAAGTTTACATAATTTATTTTCCGTTGAAGGCTAACGTTTTATAATGACCTTATCAAAGGCAATTGACAGTTTTTTTCCAGTTCTATAAGATTCAGAACCAAAGATACAGCTGTACAAGAATACAATCGTACGACTATCGATTGTTCACTTATTAAGTAATTTATATTTGAAACTGCGGGTGCGCAGCGTAATGTCGTACGTATTTAAAATACGAACGCCGGGGTACCGGATCTGATATAAGTAGTTAATGCTGACACGAACTGTCTACGTGACGAGAATGGTATTGTAGACGATCGCACACGACACAACACGGAACACGCAACTTTAGGTTTAAGTGCATGTTTTTTGATGGGTCGTGATAAAATCGGTAAAGCAAAGCCAGTCTTAAAGTATTTTGTGATTTATGAGGTAATTAAGTCATTTGCTTAATTATGACAGTAATAGCACATGTTATTGGAATTGGATTCGTGCTATTTGTTGTAAATCCGACCATACTAAAACCCTAGCACAATCTAGTAGGTAAGTAAAATTACTTCTTTCTATATAACAATCCCTTGAAGGATTGTAAACTTGAGGGTTATGGTTCCATGTCCATTGTCAAGTTACAGAATGATGTATCCAATTATATTGTCACTTCTCTTGTCAAAATTGTATGAACAGCGTAATTTACCTAAGAATATTCCTTTTTGCCTATTTTCAAGTCATTTGATTAAGTAAGATGTTTTTTTGGACAGAAGGCGTCATTTGTCGCAATGGTTAGTTCGGGCAAAAACGTCACTTCTATAGTATCCGGCTATTATTTGTTACCTCATTACAATTTCGCTGTAAAAATGGACTCTGAATCAAATTAATTAGAAAAAAGAAGTGCGAACGGCTTAATATCAAGCTATACTCGTACATTTTCAGTATAAGCTGACCTCTCATTGTACGGAAAGTATATACAATGCGAGGTCAGCTTATACTGGAAATGTAGCCGTGTGTACCATGAGAGGAGATGTCCTTTAAGTAATATCCAATTCTAAACTAGGATTGGATAATATCTGTCATAATAATTTAAGCAAATTTTAGCAACGAAAGGCCTTTTTCAAATGGAAATCGAAATCTGTAAGAACAGTGTTATGTTGAGGTTGATTCGTGTGTATCAGCCTTTATTTCTTACGTAAGCCTCATCGGCCATCGCATACGCACGAAACAATCGACAAACGAACTGCATTTGAAATTTGTAAAGTAACGATATCGTGACTTCGTTTTCTTTGCGTAGCCCACCTAGTATGGCACCTGATTTATTGGTACCATCAACAATTTATACGCTCAAGTGTCTGAGGCAACCACATTTTTTATATGTTTCTTTTATTTCTAGATTATTATTATTGTGTCTGTCTAGCTGTATGTTTTCCATAGATTGTAGAATAAAATAAAAATTACAATGTTACTCGTGAGGATAGATTTTCATTAATACCTACTTTATTTTATAACTTTCTTTGCTCTTTCCGTTTGGTATTAGCCTATTAGGCCGCCAAGATACTTGTAAGTTGCATTCGTAAAATGTATGTAATTTATAACTGTGTTTAGACCGTAAATATAATTACGATAAGCTACTTACAAGAGAGTTTACATTTGCAAATTTATCGTAAGTCCATGACATAAGGGAGTTTTTTTTTTTTTTTTTTTAGCGTGGTAAAATCATCAAATGAATCCTCCCACCCCGGGCAGGGCGGGAGGGACTGTCAGACTTGTACTGACTAAAATCCACGGTGTTCCTTCAATAGCCCTTTACGTTCCGGGGTCACGGTAATGAGATAAGTCCCGCGACCCCGGCAGGCTTCGGCGCTCTACAGGGGGGGCCCCGTCATCTAGGGACTTACGTGAGGAAAACTTACAGGTGTAAGGCCGGCCTTACACTCCTATCCAAAATTAAGTGCTAGGCACTTGTCGATGTAGCAATTTCCATTTAGTCCTATCCAATGCTAAATCTTTTTATTCTTTATATGTTTCTACATTTGCTTTTCCTTCTAGTTGATTAATTTAGTTTCTTATTGGTCTTCCACTTTTTATTTTTGCTTTATTAGAGTAGGGAGATGTAGTCCCATCTAAAATTAAGTGTAGAACTGTGTGTGTGTGTGTGTGTGTGTAGTGTGTGTTGTGTGTGTGTGTAGTGTGTGTGTGTAGTGTGTGTTGTGTGTAGTGTGTGTGTGTAGTGTGTGTGTGTGTAGTGTGTGTGTGTGTGTGAGTGTGTGTTTGTGTGTGTGTTTGTGTGTGTGTGTTATCGGTGTAGAAATTTCCATCTAGTCCTATCCAATGCTAAATCTTTTTTTTTTGTTTATGTTTCTACATTTGCTTTTTCTTCCAGTTGATTAATGTAGTTTCTTAAATTATTATTGTCTTCTTCTTTTTCTTTTTGCGGTATTTTAGTAGGGAGATGGAATTCTTTAAAATATCGAAAGCAGAACTTACCTAAGGTCTCCAAACTGGATTCGGCTTCTCCTTCTTGCACAATCACATGGACAAACAGTTCTAAATATTTATACCCGTGCACGTAAGATTAACTGGGAATTACATAGTATACGTAATATAGGTACGTATGTAAATTACCACGGCTAACTGATTTCCTTGATATGCATTGGAGAAACATTATACAAGCAACCAGTAGGTAGGTGCCCTTTGTGTACTTGGATGATCTGATGATTTCATCATGATAGATGCAGATATAAAACATAGGTTTGTCTTCTTCCTGATAAAAAATTGATTTGTTTTGGGACAAAGAACGTTTTTCTTTGGATGTGTGAAGAATAGTCACACATGCAAGAACTACACTCAAGATACATTTGATATGTTATTCCTAACATATTGTATGTCCCACTGATGGGCAAAGGCCTCCTCTTTATCCTTCCAAACCTCTCTATTTTGAGCCACCTCTTGCCATGTCTGCCCTCCATTTACGTCCAGGTCGTCAGCGCTACCTACGCCTTGGTCGACCTCGTCGGCGATTTCCTCTGTCACGCGTCCAGTGAGTGAAGATCTTTAATGTAAGGCTATTTACCGTGAAATAATCTTCTTTCTGTATCTACAGAAAGAACATATATTTATTCTACTAAGTAAACGATAAAAAAGAAAATAGATATAAAAACAACTGAAATAATATGATCCGTACGTCGCAGCTGTGTCAAAAGGCTAGCTCAGCATTGATGATGCCGCGCTGCGTTAGCATGATTGCACGTGCACTGATATTATTCTTACATATTTTTACAAACTTTTATTTAACTTGCAATATAATATATAAAATGTATGTTAGTTTGTTTAGGTCAAATCTTGCAACTGAATTTTGAACCATTTCCACCCAACCGATTTTGCTGAAATTTTGTATACACCTTTAGCTTTGGTGACAATGCAATACTTATTTTAATATTTTGAAAATGGCCGCTGCCACTAGATGGCGGATGGTGTATATTTTGCATAAAGTTATTATTACTATAGTAATAATAACTTTATGATATTTTGTCAACCCTGTTAATATGGGTACCAAATGAAAGAGCTTGAAGAGTAGGAAACAAAGTCAAAGTCAAAGATTTTTATTTCAACCGGGTCTTTGCAGGCACTTTCAAACGTCGTGGTGATCAGTGTAAAAGCTTGTTTCAAAAATGTTTTTTTTTTTACTTTTAACTTATCTCAATAAACTGCTTGTAACCTCTACGGCGCGGAACATTATTAAATTCGTAAAGTCTTCTTTTATGTGTGCCTATAAGTACTGAGCCTCTGCGTTCATTAGGTATACCAAAATGAACTGGATGATCAGGTAATGGGTATCCAGCAGTGGCGAAGGGTCTATATCATATACATGGTATTGATACCTACCTAAAGGCAAGTAAGTTGCTTCATGAGTTCAATCCACAGTAAAATTAATACTGCACAGCATGTGGCACAGCACACCTGGCCAAGCTATTCTTCGGACGGGTTCCCTAATAAGAAAATTCACCCTTCGCCACTGGTATCTAGTCAGATTGTTAGGGAACGACCATGTAAAATGTATCCTACTTCCTTGGAGGGTGCGACTGCGACATAGAAGAAGCACATAATCCTCCAATCATATAATAATATTATTAGTCAAATACGTGTAGGTAGGGAAAAAGAATCCGCTAACTAGTTATTATTTAGATTTTTTATTTATTAGATAAACTTTGTTCATCTATGATTTTTTAGTTTACTAATCATTTAGTTATATATAAAATACCTACTAGTTATAAAATATATCTACTTCGACTGTCTCACCCTCTTGAAAAGTAACTCAAGCTGGTAACGAAACCATAGCGACTTCTAATTTGACTATTAGCGCCATCTAGTTAATATTTTGGAAGCTATTGACTGTTACATTTGCGTAAAATTTACTGTAAGTGTAGACTGTGAAATAAATATTATTATACCTATTATGTAAATTATAGGCAACTTAAGCTGCCAGCTATTATGAAATTATTCACATTATAATGCCTTGAAATGCATGAATTTTATACATTACGCTTTCTCTGACGAAATATGTGAGAAATAGGGATCAAATAACAAAAGATAACTTTTTCTAATGCAATATCTAATTGATGTTTCATGAAAAGGCAGATCATTTTTTAGATCGTTTAATTTTGGATGTTTGTGGACTGTTTTGGGTGTTTGTTAATCAATCACGCCTTAGCGGTTTAACGGATTTGGATGGGTACACAGGTAGACAGGGTTCTTTATTACCCCCCAAAAGGGGGTAAATAAGTGTGATGGGATTTTTATAGGGGTTTGATTTTTTAGGGGTATTTTCAGGGATTTTTTTACTCTTGAATTATACTGTGAAGTATAAAATGATTGTGACGCATCTGGCTGTAAACGTTTTGAAAATGTTTCTATTATTTTATATTATTACAATTTATTTATTATTTTTACAGAGTACTTTATTTTTTGGGGGATTTTAGGGGTTTCCATATATCTTTGGATTTGGTGATAAATATTTTTGAGAGTTGGTAACACTGCAGGTAGACTATGACCTGGATAAGGACAAAGGATTTTTATCCGGGTAATCTTTTATGATATATTAATATTATATTACATAGTATAAAATAAAGACGCTTTCCGCGTCTGTCTACCTATCTGACTGTCTGTCTGTATATCCGCCAACTCCTCCTAAACCACACAACGGATATTGATGCGGTTTTCACCATCATTTTGAGAATTTCTTCCGGAAGGTTTACATGTATAATACTTTTATATTTTTAATGTAAGGATAGTAGAGAAATTGCATCCTTATGAAGCCGGGGACGGGTCGTTAGTATAATTTATAATCTCCCAGGATGCGAGTCAAACCGCGGGTAACACATAGTTCTTTTTAACCCCCAACAAAAAAGAGGGGTGTTATAAGTTTGTAGTGTATATCTGTGTATTTGTGGGTCTGTGTATCAACGCAGTTCCAAAACGGAGGGACCGATTTTAATGCAGTTTTTTTAATAAAAAGCTAGTTTAATCGGGTATCATCTTAGCTTTGTTTCATGAAAATCTGTTCTGTTGATCAAAAGTTACAGCTCTTTTTCTAGTTGGAGTCGGGTGTTTTTGACGGTTAGGTTATAATATTTTCTTGGACTCATTACCCCGCCTTGCAATAAATTGGGAGGATTTCGCCCCATTCTTTAAAATCAAAGGCCTTAATATTATTGATAGCAAGGATATAAATTGAGTTAGTATCTTAAAACACCTACGACAAAATACCTAGTTTGCCGTATTTTGAAATTGAAATTCCTACATAAATAGATTTATTGCCATTATTAATGATCAATCATAAATATATTTCCGTTACTTTATGGTCAGTTGAACGGCGTTAGCCCATATTACTTCGTCAATGTTTAATTATAATTATAATGCTATTATATAATTATTTAATTATATAATAGCTATACATTAGTTTATACAACTTGTATCAGAAATGCGTGGTCATATTTAAGGCTGTGGATCAGACCATCAAACTGAACAACTTCCTCTATAGGACCAACATCGTTATCGCAAAACATAATAAGCTAATAAAAATTATAATTTAATGTGCGCTAATTTTTGTGTGTGTCATTAAATGTGAAAAATAAATAGTTATGCCAAAGGTTTTAATAAATTTTCAGTACTCTGGTAATCAAGTCCTTGAATTAGTAGGTATAGTAACTTTAGGACCGTTCTGGACCCGAAGCACTCCATAAAAAAGAAGGCCTCAAGAAATCGTTATTATTAGGCCAATACACGTAATCGCGAAGAGAAATCTTTGTACCCCTTGCGATGCACGGAGGAGTGTGAGATTTATCATAGTTAAAGTTTATATGGAGAAGGAGGACAGAAATCAAATAAAATATTTTGGTAATAGTTATAATATAAATACGAATACAAACTGTAATTGTGTTTATTTCAACTGTTACTTACATAAAAATGTCATACGTATTTCATAGGGAAGTTAAGGCAAACTACACACTCTAATGACGTATTTGTGCACGATCGAAGTTGAGGAAATGTTTATTTTTAACGCGCTTTTATTAGATTCACCTGTAACTAACTATGTAAGAAAATCTTGGAAGTTAAATTTGACCCACTTCCCGGTTTCCGATTGAGCTGAAATTTTGCATACACGTTCAGGTTGTATGACTAAAGCGTGTTCTATAGTTTTTTTAAACTATAATATTTTATTACGTTGTACGCTATGATTATTATACGTGATTATTATAGAGGTTATAAGCTCTTTGACAAAAGAACCTCAAAAATGAATTCCGATCGAATGGGCGACCACTAGTTAGTAATTAAAACGCCAAATCATTAAAGCAAATCGTAATTAATCACTGTTTATGATTTATTTATATTTATGAGTCTTGTTTAGAAAGATTTATTTATCGATTCACATTTCTGGGTTAACGAGCAATTTCGTTTTGAGGACAGCAGAGCAAAGGAATATTTTTTAGATTAGTTATGTATGAATATGTGATAGAGTATTATGTATTTCATACAACCTGCTAGGCTGATTGTTGCGCAAGAGTCACAGGTTGCCTGTTCGTCGCCTACGCACTTGTAACTAGTTTTATTCAAGCGACATTTAAGTACAGTCCAGCATCCATAACCATATTCACATACTGAACGATCTATGTAATGACATCATGTCACGTAACTCTGTGTATTGGCGGAAATATTTGAAATTGTTATTTCATTTGTGATATGTTTTAACACATTCGGCCCAGCGCCACCGTAAACAGATGCTCAAATTGTGTCACAATGAAATGGACGAACGTTTGACGTACTTTCTTAAGCAAAACGCCGCCCAAAATTAAATCGCTGCGGCTCTACATTTGCCACAAGACTTTCAAGTGTTGCGGCGCAGGAATTCTGCTAATATAATTTACTATGGGTTCTTCGCGTTATAAAACGTAGTCCGAATAAAGACATTGAAATGGTCTACCATATCAATATTTTTATTCGCACTACACGTCGTAAGACGTTGTGTTGATAAGGACGTGGATAGCGTTGTGTTGATTTTTTTTTTCATAAATTTGGCGATAGAATACGTTGCTAGTCCGAACATTTTATTCGTGCGTTTTTTTTTTGTTTTTACTATTTATATATTTATTGAAAATCAAAATACATGCAAGTTCTCTATTGGTACTGGTATTCTAAAGTAAGATCAATCACGTGGCGACTACTATTGCCCTAGATATACCTAGGTAGTAGGGTTGCCAACCATACTATAATAAATAGTTTTGTATTCTGTTGAAGTAATATAATAGTATCTATGCATAAATACTATATTTTCAAGACCGAAATCCAACAAACAAAACCGTCATTTTAAATAAATAAATAACAAATAATGTCTTTGTTTATTTTTTGCTTTTTATGGAAAAAGCAAAAATTTAACAAAGATATTATTTACACTTCAAAAAAATATAGTATTTTATGGAAAATACTATATTTTTATAGCTTATTTTTAAAAATATTATATTTCCCCGAAAAAATGTTGGTAGGTACCTAACTAGGTATGAGAGGCGTAATAGGAAAAATGACTTATGCAACAGTTATGCAAAATGTATACAATAATATAAATATATGTACCTATTATGATAGCAGGACTAGTTTCATGCTTTGAATCCAAGACCGGTACCTATTTCTTTTGTGGAACAATTACACGTGTCGGAGTAAGTATAAAGGAACAATGCAGAGAAGACAATCCTTACTATGTACAGGAGCAGTCGTTTGTTTCAACCGGATATCTATGGTTTCTACCATAGACCTAAATTCTTTAAATCAACCCATCTACGTGAATATACGTTCTACACAGTTCTACATGTAAGTCCTCAATTTTTGAGGAAAGAAACAAAAAGGATTTCGTATTCTCACAGAAAATTACAAAAAATAAAAAAAACTTTAGATTTAAAAATCCTGCTAGAGGCAAAATTGCAAAATACATGTATCTAAGCATATAAATGCCGCAGCTCTGGTTTTCATATAGTTACTACCGTTGTAATACCACAGGCAGCTGTGAAAATATATAGGTAATATATATAAATAAGGGTAAAGATGTTGCTGATGAGGAAGTGGTTATCAAATGGCTACCGAGCAGAAACTCCGCGCCCTTGGATAAGCTAGCAGTCGCGTTCCACATTGGAACTCCAGCTCTTCACATTATTGCTATTACGTGTTATTAAGTTAGAATCGAAACCGATCGAACTACGAACTTTCTACTTATAAATAGGCTGATGATGAGCATTATCTATATATTAATACGTGAAGAGAAAACTTTGTACACCTTTTTAAGCATATTGCGCGCAAGGAGGAGTGTGAGATTTGGCATATTTAAAGTTTGTATGAAGGAAAAATTATGGTTGAATTTCGACCACTAGACGATCACTATGGAGTTTCTTGCCGGTTCTTATGGAGTTTCTTGCCGGTTCTTCTCCATAGGATCTACTATTTGGAACCGTGCACCTAGAGTCTCGACATTTCATAAGTGCCTGTATCTGGTTTACATGAAATAAAGATCTATTCTATTCTATTCTATTCTATTCTATTCTACTAGTATATTATTATTATCTCAAGTGTCCCAAACCTATTGCTTCTAATACTATCGACCGTCTGTGCTTCCAAGAAAAATATAACGTCTTATACAATACTCTTCGTGGTATCATAAAATCTGCATATTGCATCCTCAATTGCGACGGGAAAATGGTGATTCAGCTGTCAGTAACAATAAAGAGTTTCTCATCATTGACCCGGCTGGCGAAATACTCAAGTGTGTGCATTAGTTATACCTACTCAATGAACTGGAGTCGAAAACGTGGATACATCCAGACAATGCTCATCTTTTTTTTTCTAAACCTTAAAAAGTAATTCTGGCTTATGTCAGTACTGTTTCCTTTTATTCGTTGTGATGGGGTAGGGCGTTTAATGCTTCCGAGGGCTCAGGCCGGACGCGAGCGTCACGCGTCGCCGGCTATGCATGACGGGCTTGCCTCACCACGATGTTAACCCGACGCATTCAAACACAAGCTCCACCACATCGAAACACAACCGAACGGCCGCCAATCCAAATGGACAGAACTGTAGTTTTTGGGCCATGAGTCAGAGTTACGCAACTGCAGAGAAAATGATACCTTATGAACTTGGCAAGGTAAGCAGTTGTTTAAATGTTCTGTCACGAACTGTTTCTAAACAAATTTACCTATATTGTTGGCTGATTTAAGTTCATGAACATGATGGCTGAGCTGGATCGTTATTGTTTATTTATTTATTATGACTATATATTATAATTACCAACTTGTTTTTTTATTAGGTAACATTATCTTTTTATGTATTACGTGTCATCGTAGCTGTCCGTGGTATCACAACGGTCCTATCCGAAAACTAGGGGGCTTACTTACGAACTCGTATAGCAAGGTAGACATTGAACTGCCCAGTGCCCAGTCATTTCCAGTATGAACTGACCTCACACTGTATAGGCTTTTCGTACAGTGAAAGGTCTGCTTATACTGAAAATGTCTGGGCAGTTCAATTTGTGCTCTGCTCGTAGTAAGCCTCCAGCGCTGCGGCATTTATTTTATCTGTCGCAGCATACGCTGGGGGCCATTTTTGGTCACGTGCAGGTTTTTTTTTGTTATTTTTTCTCTTCAATAAATCTATTTTCTTTTCCTTCTAAATGATTATAAATGAGCATAAGTAAATGAGATACGGATCCCGTTCGGCGTTCGCAGATTGCCTCTAGGATTTATTGCAGTCGTTGTAACTAGGGAAAGTTACTTTTATCTATTGAATATATTTCACTTCTAATTTGACAGCTTGCCTTCACACAAATCTTTGTAAGTAATAAATCTTGTTGCCTTTCATTGGTAACAAATAATTAATTAAAAGACCAAGTTAATGTTCCTACAGACGTTAATATAAAACATTATTGTTAAACAATATTAATTTTCATTTAAACGCACGGCAGGAATAATATTTCATTGGAAACATAGCAAAATTACATAAACTACCGTTAATTCGGAAAGTACGGGTAGACACGGTTCCGTAAAAATTATGGAAGCTGATCAGCTCATGACCATTTTAATTGAACTAGGTACATTTTACTCGTAGTTATCTAAAATCACCTTAAAATTTGTAATAAACGCTGGAACGATGAACTGATGATGAAGCGCCCTATGTCCGTTAACCTTAATTATATTTGCATTTACGACCCTGGTGTATTATAATTTAATCTGTGTACCGTATTAACTATGGAAATTTTATTGTAAATTGAGAATAGTAACCCAGTGGCCTTGATCACGCGTGTTCGGTTCCATGCCAGCGATCCGGACACATGAGAATCTGAGAGCAACCGGGCACCACCCTGCTACCTGACACCCGAGTTACCTGACCGGAACAACTAACTTAATAGGCTAAATCAAACATTCCTATCAAAATCTAGCACAACGAATCCAATTAAGTTGTATAATAAAAGAGAAGACGTTTAACACCGTTGCAAAACTTTGTCGAATGCTTTGGTCAGAACAAAACTAGAACTATATATTTTATAAGTTGTTGTCGTTAGTTACCAACGTAAACAGGAGATATTTCTACGTCCAAATACGCGACACACGAAGTACAGTTCTATATAAGTATATCAGTCATGCCTTTTACTTTACTAACTAGGTGATTCCAATTGTATGCAGTACTTGAATGGTGATGGTTTATAAGTATTTAACGGGAATATTTTTGATATATCATCTTGACAAGTTGACCTACTTAGTCCTCATTGAACACTTGAATTGAAAATGGATTTAATTTCGGAAATAGGACGATAGGAATATCCGTAAATTGTGATGGCAGGTCTCCAACTGCACTGGAATTCAGTAAAGTTATTTACAACGATGTGTTTATCAAATAATGAGTCCGTTATGAATTCAACGGTTAGCGTTCCACGTGGAATTCCAACTGTTCGTGATAGAACAAAATGTAATGCCCATTTGTACTACAATGGGTTTTTGTTCATGCGCATTAAATTGTTTAGTAGGGTCACGGAGTTTTGTCATCAGTTATTTACTTGATATTCATCTGATCTGAAATAATTACATTAAAAACTGCGGTGCGTATACGTCTAGACGAATTAAACAAATGAAGGCTGTACCTACGACATTAGGTAACAAAATATACAATAATGAAGACTGTAGAATCTGCTAGCTAGTTAGTCTATGTGCTTCGAGAAATGGTGTCAGCTAAAAGTAGTTTACTTGGGAAATAACGTTAGAAAATTGGGAACAGAGTCAGGTGGCAGTAGGTCTTCGAATTAAATAATACTCTATGTATTGACGTTTGCAATTTCATTCTTGTTGTTGCTATGATAACTTAACGGGAGCAACATAACTTTTTCATTGTTCGCATAGAGGTCAATATGAATCGAGGCAAAAGCGTGGGATGACTGTGACACTGCCAGTCATTTACACCTACATATGCTCTCAATTTTTTTGCTGATTGTACACAAGCAGCACTAATGAGAAGACCGTTAGTGGAATCAATTGTTTATTTTTTTCCTAACTCTACTGTTGCGTAATTCGATTGAAAAATACAAGTCTTCTCTCACGGCTCAAAAGTATGCAATCACAAATGGTTGATGGTAATTGTGGATGCAGTATTGTTTGTTTCTATACAATGTAAAATCGATTTAAACTTTTTCGATTTCATAATATTCATTGAAAACGATGGGTGTATTTTTGTTTTGTAACTGTTGCTTGTTATGTCCAACTGTTGCTAACTATGTCCAGTCGCATAATTGCACGATAATTATATTTGACCCTAAGATGGTTTAGTGAAATTATTACTAGGTGCGTGATTCATCGCCTTCCGCCTTGAATTGGATTCTAATGACGGTCCATAAAGTGGTACGGTTTCTTTTGTTGTATGTAGTTGAATGTTATGTTTTTTTGTTGCAGGCTCCAGAAAGAATTGAGCTCTGTTCTCAACTTTCCAAAACTAGAATTACGGAGCAAAACGGCGAGGTGGTCAAGCCTCCAGACAAGCAAACGAAGAATCATAATATACGAGATACAGAAGTGTGCGGTCTGAACATGGCAATTGAAACGTTAAGATGGCAATTAGCACAGGTATTTATAACATTCATTCCAGCTAGCGTTTTCATTGGTGCACCAATAATATATCGTAGTTATTTATTTTATGCTGTCATGCAATGCGAATTTAATCTCAAAATCAATAGCGAACTTTTAAATAACAGCGTTTTCATTTTGCTTGCGTTTGATAAAAAAATTATACTTATTTACAAGGTGCCAATATGAGTGTGACTTATTTTCAGACAGAAGCGAACAGACAAATGCACATAGCTTTACTTAAGCAGGTAGTCACTTTTCTGAGCAGAGTGAAGGAACACATTGAGTGCCAGAGTCCTGAGGCGAGACCTAACATGGAAGCGATGGCCCCCAGAGAAGTTTCACCGAATGTCCACACTGTCGTCGACTTGCCACGATCCCGATCTGTGTTACACGTAAACAAACACGAATATTCCCTTATTGCTGGAAAAAAATTAAGCACGAGGAAAATAAGCAAATCCATAAGCAACGTCAACGGTTTCAAAGATTGTAACGGTGTCTGGTAAATAGATTGCTTTGTATCTAAAAACATTTTTGTGTTAAGTTGATGAAATCTTGATGTTTATTTTACTTGTTCAATTTCAGGAACCAATCCAAATTATCTTTGACGGCTGATACGGACAGTTCTCAGAAGATAACTGAAGAAATATCTAGACTGATCACTCTTGCCAATACTGTACTCAGCACTAAAATACCCGATCTCGCATGTAAATGCAACGATAGCATTGACACTATTGACACTATTAAGGACGAAAATATTTCCGACGTTGAAATACTTGCACATAACGAATCAAATTCTTCTTTGAACCTTATTGACGATGACACAACTAATGCATTTATTCTTAACACAATTTACGATAGCAATGACGCATTTAACGGACTTACAAATAAATTTGTAGATGTCAAAGATGAACCTCTAACAGATTTCATAGTATCGTCTTCACCACTCTCTTGCGTTTTGGAAAACAACTTCACTGGTGTTAATATAAACCAAAAAGATGAAAGTGTTAAAACTCAAACGGAAACCAAAACGAGAATTTTGGATAAGAGGAACGAGTACAACCATGTTGCAAATTTCATTGAAGATGAAAGTGGATTTTCGTCAATGAGTTCGTTCCAAGAGATAGGTATACCTATAATAAGTATCATACCACCGTCACCGTGCAAAGAAGTAGGCTACATTGAGGAGCTCACCGACATTTTAGGTGAAACTGAAAAATGGAAGGGCGATACGATAGACCTAGATAAACAAACAGTAAAAGTGTTCTGGGTTTGATTATATTTGCCAATGTACAAATTCGTGCCTGATTGCGTAGTAACGACTGTTAAATTATTGTTTGTCAGTATTTCACTGTAGTGCACAAATGATTTAACATAGAATTCACATGTCGATAGTGTATTTATGTTGCCTTCGGTAGTGTACTTACTAACGCCGAGATTTTTTACTTTCTAGATGTAAAATTTTAATAAATATTTCCTTGATATACCATATCTTAATTATTTCGCAATTATTAACCCTTGAGCCTTTGTAGAATATCAGTGAATAGGCCTTGAAGATACGCAGATTCGATTCGAAATCTATGAAATTGCCATGGTCTTAATAAACAAAATTTAAATTTAAATCCTTCACGGATGACGGTTCAAATTAATATCAGGTAAAATGCTGTATGAGAACTTGCCATTGTTCTTTTTGTTTATTCTAAAGCAACTTCTAAAGATTATAAAACCATAAAATTTCTCTATTATAGTATTATTATGTCAAAAGACTTTATTGATTAGTCATAGAAATAATAAGTAGGGCTCCCCTTAGTAATAAGTCTATGCTATTAGTTCAATACAAAGTGGATAAACGTTCAAGAATTGTAATATATTTTTTTCCTCATACCGGTACTTTACAGCAAAATGCCCATATTTTTATAGTTAAGAGGATTACCGCGATATACTTAACAGTTGTTAATAAAGGTTAATAACTAGAAGTAAAAGTTATTTCGCAGCTAGTATTTCTGCAAAATGTTGTTTGGTTTGATATACTGATGTACACGTAGACTTTGTCTTCGTTATGGCTCTTTTGCATCTAAATCTTTGAATCTTAAACTGAACATTTTCATCATATTAAATTGGATATCATAATTATATTTACATACAAGCCTCGGCAATATTTACAAACATACAAATTGTTTTCTAAATCTATCCATACATTGAAATGAACGCCTACAAAACTTCTCTGAGTAAAAAAACATGATAACCATCGAATGCAGCGACGGAAACTATTTTTAATATCAACATATTTTTTACGCTAAAATCTGTTGCAAATGGGTTTTGGTACTATACCTACCTAACCCTTTTCTAGGAATAAATCCACTACTGAACATCCTGTAATTATCAAATTTGTTTATCCTCCAATGTCGGTCCCTCAATGTTGAGTATCGTGATTCTCATGATTTTGCTTGATCTCCATTTGCTGCGCTCTATGGCTTGATGGAGTGCCACGTTTACTGGTACTTCCAGTTGTTCGGACACCTGCAACTCACCATATTTTGAACTTTATTTAATTTTATAAAACCTCTGTAATCAGGATTATGCAAATCACTACCAATCAAAAGTTAGGCAATGGATTAGCAATATAATATTTCATATTCTACAGCATTTTTTTAAGTCAAGGTACCTACAGTTTCAGGCTTAGAGCATTTAACTGCTTTAAGTTTTCAGGGTTTCATGTCTCAGCTTAGAGCATTACTCAAAGTATCTCAGCCCAATAAGGTTTCATTTATGATATGAAAACTTTTTCGACAATGTAACTTCGAGATTTTTAATTTTTAAAAGCCCATCCAAATGTCATTAATCATATAATAAAATAACAAAAAACACACATGATTATTTTCTAAGTATATTTTTTTCTATTTAACTTATAAAATTTAGACCCAAAAAAAGTATAAAATTTTGGATTATTCTAAATTTCTTGTGATATTATTATAATGGCGGATGTGGATCAAGAGAAGAATGCGAGTGGAGATGTCGAAGAGAAAAAGCCCGAGCAGCCTCCAGAGGTCGTTCCTCCGCCTCCAAAGATACCTGACGTAGAACTGCTTGTGGATGGCTTCGGGTTCATGCCAAAGTCTATGCGAAAGGAACATCGACGTACAAGTCTTTTCGCAAAAACCAAAACTACGACGAAGGAAGAGGAAATACAGGGGGAGGAACAAAGTCCTTGCGCGTCAAGCACGAACATCGATATCGTCAGGAGGTACACTTGGAAGACGAAAAACAGGATGTCGGTTCAGGTACCTAATTGACAATCATGATTAGAATTAGCAACAATGGACTATGAGCTTCGAAGGTGACATAAAACTATTGGAGTTATTTACATTTAATAGTAATATGTGTGATGGTGGAGCCCTGTAACAATGAAATGGTTTGCCAGCATACCGCGAATGAGATCTGGACGAGCTGGACACATTTAATAAAGACTCATAGTTGGCACACTGATCCGAAACAGCGGGTCTACCGCGTAACAAAAATGGTAATGAACATCGACTTTAGTAATAAACTTCAATACGATCGTGAGAGAATAAACTTTGAGCTACCTTGTAATTTTTTTACCGATCATGAAGATGGGAGTTCCAACTTTATGATGGGTAATTTTTAACAAAGTTGCTCGAAGTTCAGGCTCTCAGAATCATATTGAAGTTAATTACCAGAGGCGATGTTCATTACCATTTCAGCTACACGGTAGTTCTTGGAAATCAAGGGGGGATCCTTTTTCCAGCAGTGGTATATGATAGGCTAACAGAAGTAGTTGTTAAGTAGACATAGATACGGGTAGAACCTCTGTGCTTCACGGCTACGCTAAGTAAACACTGGGCTGGTGTATGGATGGACACACCAGTTCAGTAATATGCCAGACATCTTGTGCCTGACGCTGATATGTAACTAAACTCCAATATGAGTCATGAACGTAAATTCAGCTAAGCTTGTGATAATAGCCCATTACTTCTATTACTGTCCCACTGTTAGCCATGAGCCACTTCTCAGAATGAGAAGCATTAAGGTCTAAGTCTACCATACTGGCTTGGTGTGGATTGATGAACTACGCACACCACTGAAAACCTTTTATGGCCCTCTAAGGTGTGCAGGTTTCCTCACGATGTTTTCCTAAGTATTCGAATTCTGATCCGCACATGAAATTGCAAAGTCAAGTACGTAGGCTGGTGTACTTAGACCTTTGACTTAGACCCTTGTGATAAACCACTATAATTGCTTTGTATTATTTAACTGATTCATGTGCAGGTCATTACATATGGTGCAACCATCACGGCTATCTCAGTTCCCGACAGAAAAGGAGTTCCAGACGACGTGTTAGCAGGATTCGACACATTAGAAGGTAAAGTCGTTTATTGTTAGTTTCTTTTAAGAATCTCTGTTTAAATCGACATTGTTAAAGAAACTTACAATATTCTAATATTCAGTAACTCTGTATTCAGGCAATTGTGAATCG
The DNA here is from genome assembly GCA_932294325.1 of Allophyes oxyacanthae. Lineage (NCBI taxonomy): Eukaryota > Metazoa > Arthropoda > Insecta > Lepidoptera > Noctuidae > Allophyes > Allophyes oxyacanthae. Next base: position 2,875,486 of record OW028609.1, read on the forward strand.
TATTTTAGCCCAATAATTTGGCCCAGGCATGATAGTGTTATGACTACCTCCATTTATGGATCTCTGATCCAATTGGCATCGAACTTAGATCCATTCACAGCCGTGCTTGCAAATGCGACGAACTTATTAGTCTTTGTTGTTATTTTCCCTATTGTTTCTCATTACGAATGAGCAGAATACCCCTCTCCGTAACGTTTTGGGCGCTCCTCGTGGGTATAATAAGACGTGACAGATGACCGGAAAATTGCACATTTAGGTTCTTTTCTATCACCAAGGAGATGCACAACAGCATCCTTGCGTTCGCTATTAATAACATAACTACTGCAATCATCAGTCCCTTTACTAAAAATGGTGATTATGACCTTCATGACCGTATTATTTAGTGGTCTGTTTCACTACTGGATATGATGATGGCGACTAATATAGTGAAGGTCATTAATATAATCTGTCTTTTTTATACAGAATACTTCCAGCCAAGGAATCCCTTCTTTGGTGCTACCATAGGCCGGTACGCGAACGTGATCAGAGAAGCCACCATGGTAGTCAGACCTTCAGGCAGGATGTACATGTTGTCTAGCAACAAGGGACACCATCACTACAACGGCGGATACGTTGGATTTGATAAGGTAAGTGCTTTTACATATAGGTATCTACAGTAGATCAAAAAAGGTGTACCGCTTGTGCAAAATGCCATTTTAGCACGAAAGTCAAAGAGAAACCCTCGACACGTAAGCATGGAAAACCAAACGTCCACTGAGAAAGGGTAATGAGCAAGTAATAGTCGAGTGGAACGGAGACCCACTAGCTAAAATAGGTTTCACCTTCCACTAAGAAAGAGTTTCGACCACATATAAGATTTGCCTTCCACTGCAAAAGAGAAATGAAAGCGAGGAATTAGCGTTCGATCGGAGTCCTTAAGAACACTACTCCGGTGCATAAGCGGAACGAGTTCGTTATTAACAATTTTTACTCGTTCAGTCCTCTCCGCTAGACTCTTTGTTGGTGGAAGCACTTCTATGAAGTTTACCGTTGCGAGTTCGGACTCCGTACTGAGCCTGCTCCGCTGCCATTGGAAGCCCCAGCTTTAGCCTCTGCGCTAACCGTGCCGTTGAATAGGATTCGGGACACTTCTTTAAGACAGGGACATGGCAGGGGAAGAAGTCGCCACCACAATATACATAACCTAAACAGCACGGTAACTACGTACTATCGCATACCCCTCCCTACTCACCCCCCTGGTTACGCCCATGAGCCAGGTCTTGTCCGACCCAAGTTTGGTAAAACTCACTTACTTTTTTAAATTTCAGGTGAACTGGCATTCATACGTGTCTGGTTTGAAAGTGATCATGACTCATGTTTCTGAGCGTTTCCACGAGGGGTACCCTGGCACTGTGATGGCTCAGGTTACCTTTGAGGTTGCGTGCGACAACACCCTGAAGATTGAAATGAAATGCACTACCAGCGAACCTACAATCATTAATCTTAGCAATGCACCCTTCTTCAATCTCGCTGGCCATGTAAGTAGTCTATGTTACTTCATATAACATCAGCTATCTGCCGGTGAAAGTCCCGTCAAAATCGGTCCAGCTGTTTCGGAGATTTAGCTACTGCTGTTTCTATTATAAGTTGATGTCATTCTCTTAATACGTGATTAATTTTTTGCGCGGCTCCCTATTTCTTTTTCTTCTCTTTTTCCAAAATAAAAGTACGCTAAGTACTCCTTATAACATCAGCTATCTGTCAGTGAAAGTCCCGTCAAAATCGGTCCAGCCATTTCGGAGATTAGGCGGAACAAACAGACAGACATACAATTTTTTTTTAAATGTTTTCTTTTTGTTAATACCGTATATACTAAATATATGCATTTAGTAGAAACCTGTTATTTAGACGTTACAAACAGATACTTCAATTTTATTAATTTGTATAGATTTGTACTATTCAAAATGGGCCTCTAATTCAGTTCTAGGAGAAATTCCATAATACGAATGATACTGGTGATGTAGGTAAATGATGGATAATACAAAAAAACGAAATCATTGCTTTTTATACTGTGCTTGCACAATAATTTCTATAGATAGGTATGATTTAACTAATTTTAAGACGGAGCGGTTTGGAATTTTTTCATAATAAGATATTATTTTTGGAAATTTAATCTTGAAATTCTGAACATTAAGACGACATTGCCTTTCCTTGATTTTTGAAATCAAGTTAGAGTGTCTATCAGCTGACTTTTTTATTTGATTATTAGTAGCCTGACCCGGCTTCGCACGGGTGGACAATTTATTTATATTAAACATTATAGTCACATAACTATAATAGTTGGACTTACGGTATTGCATTTGTACAATTCGTTGAAAGCAGTTGTGTATTACTTGGCCTCGTACAAAGGGTGTTGGAATAAACTAGGTATACTAAATGGAATCTGGGCAAAAGCTAGATGTCTGTTCCATAATATATTCTGTTGTCACATGGTCGTCGCTCCACCTGGTTAGGGGGTAGAAGATCTACTTGAAAAAACTGGATTTAAGATAGAGAACCAGGTATTGGGGCTTATTTTAGAAGCATTTCTTATCCCAGCAATGGTTATTGGAGTAGGTACCTATAAGCCCGGTTGATTAATTAATGCATGTATCTAAAAGTATCGTGGTAGAAGTCAAATAAGAAACCAATATAAAATAGGCCATAGTTAAAATGAATAGCCTCCATGCCTTAGGTACGCTTTCTGTTTGTGAATACCTAAACTATAAAAAATGTCAGGCTTGCTCACTTCGACATCACGTAGGTACGGTAGTAATTTTTTTCATCAAACGGATTTTACGGAGAACCCTAATGTAAGTTTCTTTTAACATTCCGATTGAACGCACCGATCGCGTTCTGCGTGTCGACTTGCTCGCTCTTCACCAATAGGAGCGCTGAACGTGGTCAATGCGTAAAATCGATAATTTTTATAAGAAACTTACACTAAGGCCTCTGATTTAAGAAAGTTATTATAGATTCAAAGACATGCCTGACGGTTTCTACGCGGAAAATGATTGCCATTTATCAAACTTGTCCAGTATGATCACAATATACTTTCGATATCTACAATAATTCGTGACTGTATTTTTTTACCAGTTGTTTTTTTTTTTCCAGCACACTGGTTCCGAGGTGATGTTGGACCATATTTTTACCATCAATGCTGATAAATTTACAGCGATAGATGACGAGGGACTTGTGACAGGTAAGGTTTTCACAACTTTATTGGTCTAGTCTAAGAAATGTAAATGAAGGGATAGGAATAGGTAATAGAAAAAAATGTACCCAGTGTGGAAGTTATCCATAGTGAAGGACCACAGAAGATATCGGAAAGTTTTGGTCCTACTAGCCGCTTTGGTCTTTTTGGTATTGGCTGGTTGTAGCTACTTTTATCGCCGAATATACCTACTCTATATGCATGATGATGAGTGCGTACTAGGGTAGTAAAAATTATATGTAATAATATCTGCTGTCCTAGTACATCTATATATATTCCAGGTGAAAGGAAAGTGGTAGGCGGTACAGCCTACGATTTCCGAGTGCCTCGAGTCCTCAGGACTATGTTGCCCAAAATACCAATGGGAGGCTACGATATTAACTACTGCATCACTCGAGGCACCGCACAGGACTTGGCGTTCCAGGCGAGGTGAGGTCTTATTAAAAATTGTAAAACTACTTTGGGTAACACAATCTTAAATTTCACTCGGAAAAAGTTTGTGCAAACACCTAGCTATTAAGGATTGGCTCTTAGTCCTGTCCAATCCTGATAATAGTAAACATGGACAAGTGGAAGTGGGAGGCCTTCGTCCCGTATCGGGGCATCGTGGGCTAAGCTTCACCGCGATGCCATGGGCATTTGTGCATCAACTAACTTTACTTAACCTTACGATTCGGATGATTTCACAGCATTTCAACTTACTGTAAATCTGTTTCTAACAATGTCTTTAACATTTTCGTTTGTCTCTTCAGGGCGCTGCATCCGTTGTCGGGCCGAGTACTAGAAGTATACAGCAATCAGCCCGGCATGCAATTCTACACTGGCAACCTTCTACCAGATCCTGATAAGATCGTGGAGGTAAGCCCTGTTCTGGACAATAGAAAATCGATTGTTTGTAGACGAGTTACCTACGCGGTGTTCAAAGGCTGAACTACTTCTCAAAAATAATATTACAGTGCAGAACTTGGGCACCAAAAGCTGCTGGGGAAGAAAGTACAATAGGTAAAAATAGGCTTAAAGTACTACTCAAATATCCCTTGTCTCAGACCCGTTGATCATAGGTCTGTCCCAAAATAGTAGTTAAAGCCCGCTCTAGACACGCGGATTATTTGATAAACAGTTAACGCCCAAGTTGCGGATGATAATAATCGAAATAATCATAACTGAGACGCCCATGACGCATACGTGTAGCATAATAGTGGTGGGAATTGGCACCAAGAGCAGGTCAGGTTATGTTTATGTGTATGTGCGAAGTGTTTCCACTCAGCAACGTCTAAATCCCATAAATCGTTTGTTAGGAGTTGCCAGCGGGAGAGGAGGCTGTAGAAGAGGCCAAGTCTGAAGTGGAGACTGAGGAGTCCGAAGAAGAAGAAAGTGCAGTAGATGAAGAGGCGGTAGAAGAAGAAAGCGAGGTGATTTTGATTCTTTTATTTTCCATTCAATAAGAGTAAGTGAGAGTAAATGGACAGGTTAAGAGAGAACACAAGAACTGGTCATCATTGGTACACAGTCGAACTGTTTGGAAATCAGGGGACGCCTTTTCCCAGCTGTGGGATGCTACAGGCTATGGGCTTGAGTAAATAGATGAAGAGCTGATCTAAACACACTAGAGTAGGTACAAAAATGAGTGTATTGGTTTAAAATAGGTTTTATATGATCACATCCTAGGAAAACATGAGCGCTGCGATGGAATTAAAATGTTTTAATGCTCGGTATGAGGCATACCAAAGAAAAGATGGATGAATTGTGAGAAAGATGATAATTATGAATGTGATGAAAGTGAGTCTGGTAATGACGTCTGATAGAGATGAATGGAACAATTTGCACTGACCCCAAATAAAATGGGATGAGCACAGGAGAATGATGCTTGCTCATGTTAGACCGGCAGAATGGCGCGGGCGTCTCAGTGCTTAGTGAGTTTCTCTCTTACTCAGATAATTGTCGAATAATTATCGGAGTATTGGGGAATAGTAAGTTTAGTGTCACAACAGTTTCATAAACAAAATTTTGATTTCCATTCTTCGAAACATCGAGACTTACTTATATAAAAAAGAGGAGGACTGGGACGAAAAAATCGGGACATAGAAATAATGCACAACAATCCTTTAATTCAAAATCACAGACATTTTAATACTTTTAATTTTTTTTGGGCCTTTTTGAACTAAATAATGTAAATATTGGGCAAAAACAAAATCTTTTATCAAAATATATAACTACTAACTTGAATACTACGGTCAAGTGCTGTGTGAAGACAGAAACGGGAATCATAATAAATGTTTCGTAAAAAGTAAACGTAAAGATGACACTATGGGCCATGTTCACCGACAATTTAACAGACGATTAGAGTAAAATCAGCCGTTTAAACATAAATTTTTGTATGGGTAATTGGCCGGTTTTATTTTAAACATCTGTTATTTTGTCGGTGAAAATGGCCCTAAATCGCGTATGTAGCTTCCAAAAAACGACTAAATCGCTACGTGTCGCGATGCTAAAAGTATCGGGTGTGCTATGGCCCTAAGCCAGGCGTCCACTGCGAAAGGTTAATGAGCAAGTAATAGCTAGACGAAACGGACCCCTAATTGCTATAATAGGTTTTACCTGCCATTAGGAAAGAGTTTCGACAAATTGTCTTCCACTGCAAAAGAGAAATGAAGAAAGAGTGAAAGAGTCTATTTTTACTCGTTCGGTCCTCTCCGCTGGACTCTTTGTTGGTGAAAGCACTTCTATGAAGTTTATCGTTGCGAGTCAAACGGAGTCCATACGGAGCCCAGTAATGCTTCGTTAGAACAATACCTAAGTAATGTCTTCTGTTGCGGTAAATAGTTGGGATGGACCAAATAGGACCAAATAAAATTAATTTTGTTTGTTCCCAGGGTAAAAAGAGTTACGGATATATACCTCTGATGGGTAAGCAGGGCACAATGTACAAGCGCCACGGACTCTTCTGTCTCATGCCTCAAAACTATCCTGATGCCGTCAATAATGTGAGTTTTATCATCTTAGCCTAGTGTAGTTTCCTTTTAGGATTCAGCATTCTCGATTTCACGCATCGAAAGCGTCCTGCGTCCTGACTGGCCGCTCCGAGCTCTACACCAATCGGAGCGCCGAATGCGGTCGATGCGTAAAAGCAAGATAGTTAAAACCTAACCGTCAATAACCCTCGACTCCCAACTAGAAAAAGAGCTGTATCTTTTGGACGGCTAAACAGATTTTACGCGAAAGGCCCTTTGAGCGAGTAGGGATTTACGCCAAAACCCCATTTCCGCGAATGGCCCATTTCGGTGAAACGCCATTTGTGCGAAAAGATACTTGCATGAAAGACACTTGTGCAATATGAAATTCCGTACAGCCTCAGGCAAAAATCCTATTAATAGGTAATATTATGGCTATTGGTTATTATATTGGTATTTATGAATTAAATGGCTTTTTGCACAAATGGATTCGCGTAAATGTCTTTCGTGCAAGTGTACCAGATCCCGAAAAAAAGACCCTGTTATTTGCTCGAATCTCGCTTTTGAAAGATATCCATTCTAAAACAATTTGTCTGTAACTCTACAGTAATGTATTTAACAGTCACCTATGTTTCTTTACAGAAAAACTTCCCCAATTCGGTGTTAAACCCAGGCGAAGAATACGTCCACAGAATGGAATATAAATTCGGTATACTGCTAGGTAAATACATTTAAAAATGAAAAATACCATAAAGATTGAGTAACTGATGGAAATTAGTGTTTGTCGTGGCGTCCTGTAAAATGTAAATTAAATAAACAAAGTAAAGTTGCACAGAGTTTTATTCTTTGGCATAATAAATGTTTTTTTTGTATAAAATTGTCAACGGTTTTATTGAATGTGAACAGTTACTTGAACGCATCACATTGTCAGTTCCGTATAAACTTCCCAGACAGCCAATATCCAGACTATTTCAACCGCCTGCCTGTAGAACTAATGTTGGGAGACACTCACCAGTTTCTAGAATGTGTATACAGTACGTGAGTACGACGATTTTGGCTCTAGATTGATAGATAGATAGAGTTGGACGTGGTCCCATAGTAAAAGCGGGATTAGAAAACTAGTACCATGTCAGTAAACGAATATTTTTATTATCAAGAAAAAATAATGAATAAACATTTTCTGTCAATATCGAAACAAGTAATTTAGTCAATAATATATAATTATGAATACTGTACAGTTCTGAATAGTCCCCGAAATGTTCTCCGTCCACGCCGAAATGTTATGTGGTGGTTGTTAGGTACTAATGTAGTCGTTGTGCTCGACCGTAGTACACAATTTTACGTATAGATGTCGTTGCCTGGTCTATTTCCTGCTAAAAACAATAGATGGCGAAACTTGTATAATTTTTCGGGCATTCAATTATAATGTGTTACCATGATTCAGGCTTTTACTTGCATGATTCAGGCTTCGTAATGTCATTGGTCGAATTCGTGTCGTATACGCCAATGTAGTTAGCTTGCTACGTTGCTACATAGTTTCTTATTGTAGCGCTAGATGTCGCTACACATCACTGTTGAGCACGGGCCTCAACCAAATCGTCATACATGATCACCATGCTTGGTTGATCGGGATGGCAGTAGGTATATTGCTTTTAGTAGGTTACTCAAAATTAATATTTAATTTCTTCGAAAGTAACAGTTAACTTTAACTTTAGTTGTTGTGAGACTTACCTATCTTTACTAAAAAGTTGAACATAGGAGCATGTTCTCGAAGTTAAAGTCTGTCAAATCAGATTCCGAAGAGTTTATAATGTTTCGACCAATGCTGTAGAAGAATTCAACAGTAAAATTTTACTTTTTAATTTACTTTCGATGAAGAAACTGGCCGTAAGTCGCTTTTTACAACACTCACTGAGAAGGGGATGGGTGGCCTACCTATTCTTTTCCGGGAACTGCAATAAACCAGATCCAGCAAGTTCTCTTGTGGTCCCACTGTGGGGCTCAGAACAAAATAGATCATTATTTCATGTAAACCAAATATAGGCACCTATGAAATGTCGAGACTCTAGCTGCGCGGTTTCAAATAGTAGGTCGTACAGAGAAGAACCGGCTAGAAACTCCATAGAAACTCTTTTAAAATAATAGATTACGATCTTGATTAGTACAATGTTGTGGTAAGAGCTGCGAGAATAATGTAATTTAATGTGAATATAAATAAATTAGAACAGGATTTATTAATAATGATTTAACTTTAAAAAAGAATGCCATGGCAGTTACAAGATGACCAGGCCCGACGGACGGCACCGGTTCCCGAGCATGACTCATGCGTCAGCAGCGCTAAGCTCAACTATTAAGGGAACTCAATTATCTGTGTTGTTGCAAAATTAATTCTTGCCTGGGTGGAGGCCCTCTGGTCTCGCCGTTTGACCGATTTAGCAGGATTTTCTCTGAGATGACGGTGAGAGACATGCATAAAAAAAAACAAGAGTTTAGCCTATCTATAAGAACTCACTGGGTAGATGGGTTTGGTCCTCAAACATAATAGGACAATGGGCCAAGACGAGAAATCTAACTGAATATTTCTGTAGACTTCTTCTATAGTGAATAACTAGAAGCAGGATTACGTACAAAAAAAACTAGGTATAGGAGAGATCGAGATATATTTGACGTACTTAGCTGAGGTGGAGGCGGAAGCCAATTATTATGCAATTGGCAGCGATGAGGTAAAAATAGTTAATGATATGAGATTTACGAGAAAATCTATTTAAAAGCTCGAAGTCTAGAAAAAATATGTGGAATTTGGTAAATGTGTGTAAATATTTTTGCTTGCACGTAATAATAGAGGTACGCTCGGCTAGAAAAACAAAATCCGAGATGATTTCTAAATCAAGTGCTAACAAGAATGGTACTTTTGATAAAAAAAATTGTAGATCGTATTGTTAGACATAAACATACTAAATGCTGCATGTACTAGTCTTGGGTAAACCATAGGATTTAGATGAACTTGTAAGTAGGTATCTACAAATGAAATAAATCTGGAATTTTCGATATTGTGAATCCATGTACCTATGTAGATGTGATAAAACATAGTATTTTAAAAAACGTTTGTTATGAATCCTTGGGTTCATTAGCCACATACAAAATAAATGTTATACCTAAGGACCTCATGGAACAAGATTATTTTATAAAATTTGTTAAATCTCATTTAACTTTAATTACATGAATTCTACTAAAAAAAACTGTAATATCTTCTTTGATAAATTGTATTGAATTTTTTCTTAATTTTAGTACATTTGAAAATAACTATGTATTAAAAACCCATTTTTGGGTGATTTTACCCTTGCCACCCTCTATAGTTGTCTCATTTGATCGTGTAAGGAAATAATGTTGCTATCCCTTCCTGGCACTTCAAGGCCGTTGGGCCAGGTAATCCCCTTAAGCTACATACTTGTAACGGTGGTGTTGTATGGGGGGGGGAGCACTACCGTGTTAATCCTCCAAGTAGCTTCGTGCATTCTGTATAGCGTATCGAATAATGCTTTGTGCGACACTTGATTGCGATGTAAGCTTGTGATGGAATCGGTGTGATCCTTGTCTATATCCTACTAGCGACCCATTCCCGGCTTCGGGTGCAATTTCTCTACTATCCTCGCACTAAATATCAAAGTATTATACTTTCAAATCAAATCAATCAAATCCTTTATTTGCTGAAGTAGGTATGAAAGGTGACAATTACTTAAAAAAGTTCCATACATTCAACCAAAATTGGCATGCAAATATAAAAAGTAGCACAAGTAGTAATTAGTATTAAGTAAGTATTATAGTTTCATAATAAACATTGACAGTAATAAAATTAAACACAACACAATAATTTATGTAATAAACAATGAATACAATGTCAAGAGCAATAAAAAAAAAATATATAAAAAAAACCATGTCAAAATCATTGTCAGCAAAGCAATGTCAGTATCTAACAATAATCCAATTCAATAAAAATAAAATAAAATTTGATGTCATATTTCAAGAGCACATGTACAACATTCAACATTAATTTCATTTATATCATTATTTATCATTAAAAAAATCTGAAATCGAACTTATAAAGCTTCCTTGAAAAATAATCTAACTGATGGTGAAAACCGCTTCAAAATCCGTTGCGGTATTTAGACGGAGTTAGCGGATGTACAGACAGGCAGACGCGGAAAGCGGCTTTATTTTTAACACCCGACAAAAAAATGGGGTGTTTTATGTTTGTAGTGTGTATCTGTGTATCTGTTTATCTATCTGTGGCATCGCATCTCCAAAACGGATGGACCGATTTGAATGCTGTTTTTTTATGGTTCGACGACACGGTTAGCGCAGTGGCTAAAAGATTACCTTTCTGCTCTACGTGCCGCGGGTTCGATCTCTGCACGGAACAAATATTTGTATGATCTACAGTTAAGTTGTTCCAGGTCTGGGTGTGTGTGCATGTGAGATGTATGTTTGTAAACTGTACCTACCCTCGATACAGGAGAAATCCTAGAGAGGAGAACCTTTTGAAGTGAAACTTCTATATAGACGGGGGGGGGGGGGGGGGTATTAGGATTTTTCCGTCACGAAAAAGAGCGTTACGGCCGCTTGGAGGGGGTAGACCTGGAGGGGGTATTCGTTGAAGTTTCACTTCTACTATGTGTCCCAGCACACATTTCGGTTTTTTTTAAAGAAATAAATTAAATATTTGTCTTTGCCACAAGACACGGTGCTAATTTTGTATCAAGTGCAAGGTGGTGTAACAAGTCTATATACAGAAATGTTACACCAATTTCTAACGCCAACTTAACTGCGTTCAACAGGTTTCAGCGGCACCTTTAAGGCTTTAAGAGGAACTGAAATCGACATAATAAAGGTTTCCCGGTCTTTGAGCAAAACTTCTCGTGAAATGGAAATAATATTTGATCGTATCAGTAGTTGATAAAAATGAGTCGTAGTATTTACCCGACTGCGCCAGAAGGAGGGTTATGTTTTTAGAGTTTATGTATGTATGTATATTTCTTTGTGACGCTCTGTAGCCTAAACTGCTTGATAGATTTTAGCTTGACAGGTGTCTTTAGATTCGTTTAATTGTGAGAGTGACCCTGGATATATCAAAACTATAAAAATTTACATGACCGAAGGTTGGCGCGACATTAGATATATAATTAGGTCTTTAAAAAAAAATCGTCTAAACGTTTCTTTCTATCAAAATAAATGGTTTTGTAAATAGCTTACAAAAATATATATATACTTACAACTTATAATAATTGTTTAAATGTAATTTGGAACGAGAAATGTTAACTAAAAAGAGAAAAATAAAAATAAATTTAAAAATTCAAAAAACCGACAACTTCAAAATTATACTTTACCTAAATAAAAACTTTTACAGTCGGGACCCATTATTGCGAAGATTTTAGCCGGGCTCGATTTTAAATGGGTCCCGACTGTTAAAGTCGCCTATGTTCCACATGTAAGAATTATTCTACTGGAATAGTTTTTTTTCTTTTAAGTTTTTATTTAAAGTTCACTTAAGCAGTCGGGTCTTATTTTTTTTTAAATAATCTTTTTTTATTTAGGAGTCTTAAAAACTTGTTTTAGACTGTTTCACTGACTGACTGGTCGCAAGCACGACTGCTGAGGGTAAGGTTTTGGGTTTGATTCCATGCTTTTACAAGAAGAAGAAGGTGACCTGCATGTTCGTATTAAATTATAGGTATTAAAAAAAAAGGTTGGTGATCTCTGGGGTGATTATATCTACGGCCATTACCCCTTTTTGTAGCGTTTGTCCAGCTGAGTGCGATACGCTGAAAGAATATTATACCTACCTACCTAACTAGATGACCCCTGGTGAACTTCGTACCACCTCAAGTTGATTTGATTGTAAGTCTTCATAAACCTTCCCTTAATTAAATTTTTTGGTACCTTAAAAAAATAATTTATTTGGATGCAAAATTATGCATCCAAATAAATTATTTTTCTTTCTTTCTTTCTTTCTTTCCAACTCCAATTAATTGAGATCGATGATATTGACCGCATCGTGTACGGTTTGAGTTTCGTTTAGTTATTGTATTAGAATTTTTTTTTTTTTTAATAAAAAAAATATCGAGTATTTTTCCGATATTTTTATAGTTATAGGTAGGTACTGATATTTGGGGCGGAAACAAATAAAATAAAATGAAAGATCTTATGAATCGGTCCAGCGGCTCTTGAGTTATAAATTGTGTAACTAACCCGACTTTGTTTTATATTTATATTTAGGTATATAGATTTTAAAATGTTATGTACTGTACCTACATAATTATCTAAAACATGAACATACAACTTTTACTTATCTAAATGCCAAAGATACCTCTCGACCGCTAATAATATGAGATACGATTACAATAAAGATTAATAATAAATAAGGTCCTACCTGTCTAGTCCCGATCCCTTTAAGGGGTTCTATAAGGGCTCATCATTATGAACAACTTTTCTGATGGTAATAACCCTGAAAAAGCGAAAAAGCAAAACAGCTGATCCATACAAATAATTTAATATTAGGTACTCGAGTAAAATACGTATGGAACAGCAGATTTTTTTTTTCGAAATAGGATGGATAACCGTCCCGTTAAAGAATAATCTGGACATAATCTTCAAGTCACCCTTTAGAATACCTACCCACGAGAAGAGATGAGGTGGTCTCAGCTTCAATAATTTGATGGTGTCCGAATTGTCAGTGAAAAATATTAAAATTAAAATTCTGAATTAAGCTCGCCTTTGTGCATATATTTTTTTTAATTGTTTATTTTTTGTATATTCAATATTTTATGTACAATAAAGAATAAGAATAAGAATAAATAAGGATACTATTTAAAATTATAATGAATACTTATGATAATCAAATAAACGAGTTGCGACCTACAAAGAAATATGACTCAAATGTTCGCGCCAAAACACAGAATCACGTCATTGCATTGCTCGAACATAACGTGTGAATACGGTTACCAAGGAAACACGAAGGAGTGACGTCAAAACTAGATGATGATGTTTGAAATAACGTTCCGTTTTACGTAATTTTAACAAAAATAATTTGTTTAAAAGGTATAAATCTTTCAATAAAGCACTTTTCACAACTTTTATTACTTACTTATTTTTTAACATAATTTGTCATTATAATTTAGATGCAAGTTTCCTACACTGATCGAATCAATAGGTACGTTTGACAGGCGGCAGTTATTATATAAATGCAAAAGTAACTCTGTCTGTCTGTATTTACCGTTTCATGAATAAACAGCTGAACCTGCTCGTGAACGGGTGCCGTCTGTCGGGTCTGGTCAGCGTGTAACTGCCATGGCAATCTTATTCAGAGGCAAATCATTATTATCCTATTCTTATTTTTTATTCAAATTAAAATACATTAAGTATTCTTGCAGATCTTACCACAACATTGTACTAATCAAGATTGTTATCTATTATTTTAAAAGAGTATTCTATGGAGTTTCTTGTCGGTTCTTCTCCCTAGGACCTACTATTTGGAACCGCGCAAATAGAGTCTCAACATTATATTGCAGTTTAAAAAAAAAAAAAAAAAAATTGTCTCTATTCTATAAAAAGATCTATTTTATAGAACTGATTTAGATGAAAGACAAGCAAATAGTTGTATTACGTGGAAGGACATAGGTAGTTTTTTTTTTCCAATAATCCCACCTTCTATGTCCACGAGGACGAAGTTCCGGGCACAGCTCGTTAAAAATATAGTTATCCACGCCTGCGATAATAATAACAATAATTGCCGTTAAAATATCAAACAATAATATCTAATAATAATTATCCGTCCGATAATACAACATTATTCTTAGCTTATGCGAAAGCCGAAAGTGGCTTATTGTACTCATCATAAACACCCTTTCCTATGGAACTAAAGGAGAAATCGCGAAAAAGAAATCAGTTCCATATATTTAGTCGAGTAAAATTTAATTATTTGTATGGAGTAAAAAGTAATGAGCACTGAAAAATTATAACGATGATCCGATGCTCCTAGTTACCAAGACTACACACTCTCTATAAAAATATGCCTACGTAAATTAGCATAAAATTGTAATTAAGAACGTACAATCCCAGATTGAAGTATATACCCAATCGTTTCGCGAACATGCCTCTTGATAACCTAACCTAATTATGGATCACCCTTATCTATATTCTTGACTATTGTTGAAAGAATTTTAATACAAAGAGATTTTTAAATAAACTTCACTTTATAACTACAGAAAATTAAAAAAAACCTACATTTTGACAATTTTTTAGCCATTTTACTAGGTACATTATTTGATAGGGAAATTATTTGCGATGTAAGTGTACAAGTAGGTACGTACTTACTTGATGAGCTAAGGAATTGGGCGCGACGAGTGAGTAAATAATAGAGATATCACTTTGAATCACTACAATTCAGTTGATAATACATTTAAAACTCTACGCCAAAGAAATAAAGAATAATTCTCTTCCTGCCACACGATAAAACTTAAGGCTTTTTTGATCCACGATTGCGCTATTGTGATAAGCGCAGGAGAGGGGTCATAGAACTTTGCAGGGCTCACACGCGGGAGCGAGACGAAGAATTATTCTTCAAACTGATCTAGATTGCAACTTGCAATCTTACCTTTGAATACCAAAACAAAAATGCAATCACTTTTTCCGATGAAAAAGTTGAAACATCAATTTCTTTTCAATGAGTACCTATTTCTTTACATGTATTTATAAGCGTGGGACGATCAAATCGCATAGCGAGGCAGCGTAGGAAGCGTTGCAGGCCGGTGTTGTCGATGCGTGCGCTTCTGGAATCTGGAGTTTGAGCGAAAAGTAGAGGAGCTGTGAAGTCGGCCCATCATTCGCGGTCCGACAGTGGTGCGGCGCGGTCGACCTGCGCGCCAACCGGTCATCGGACTAAACTTTACAACGTTCGTCTTCTACTACAACCGGACCATCATGAGGACCGGAGGGGTCCCGCTTGCGGCCCTTCTGCTCGTCCTAGCCTCCACAGTGCTACAGGTAAGTTTTTCTTAAATCTTAGTCAAAAAGCCGGCCGGCAACCAGTTCGCGGCGATTCTGAAAAATACTTTGCAAAACTTTTTTGACTTCCCGCAGTCTAGAGCCCGCGATTTTGTATTTATTGTACGCCCGCTTCCTTTTAACTGCACAAAAGTTTTAAGTTTTGTTTGAATATTGACTAAGTTAAAGTAATGAGTAAGTATCGGTGAAGGAGCCGGTTTCTGCAACTACTGAACATATTAAACTTTATGACGTTCAGTTTGTGCATGTTTGAATAAAATATAAATGAATATGGCAACGTTTACTTTAGAAGGACATCCTATAATAAGTTAGTAACGTTAATAGTTATCGGTGTATTTACTCAATGAGTTTCGTAGTACAGAAGACTAGCGAAATAATTTGTAATACACGAAAATTGTGTCTAATATCTGCCATTGATAAAAACAGATAATTTTACATCGATAAGTTGGAGGAAACCAAATATTAAAACATTTTTGTAATATATTAGGTATGTTATAAAATACAGGCAGTGAAATAATAATTGGGTCATACCTAATTTATTTACTACTAAGCACATAAATTACTGCATATAATTTTCAGCTCTTCAATAAAATGCTTAGTGTCTCATTGCCATTTTTACAACTGCAAACTACCTAGGTATTACCTACAAGTGTATTGTTACAGCTGTTTATATATTGCCTACGCCAATTATAATATTCAAACCGACGGTGCATTTTTGTGTACCATTGTTATAAAATTATTTCATAATATGCAAACTTATATGAGGTCAAAATACAAAATAAGTTTAAGCTCATATTACGAAATTCAAAATTAAGTGGCCAATGGCACGCGTTTAAAAAAAAGTTTATTGAAAACAGGTTTCAATCTCAATCTGCCTAGTGGATCGATCAACGCGAAGAATAATCCTTTTATTTTTTAAACTCTTTTAATTGATCGCGGGTATAAACACTTGCTCGTGAGCTGAGCGCGTCCTCTCCGCATGCACCACTTTATCAACCCTCCACAAAGGTGTTCTACATAGATGTGCAGCTACATGGTTCCCAATTGTGTGGAGGCTCGAGTTTATCACACTAAATAGCTGATGCAATGTCATGCAGTTTCTTAGCGAGAATTTTAAAGATAAAGTTTAGGCTTCTGTTTCATACTTTCCTGTCTTTTATAGCAGGATTATGTCAACGGGCAAAAAAAGATTGACAAGCAACTTGTTTCTGATTTATTTCTAAATTGTGAAGTTTTTGGTACACTGTGCACATGGGTAACTAAAAACAACCATTAAGTTATACACAGATTACTTAATAATTAAGCAAAACCAGAAATTCATTCACATCATCAAAATCAAGTATTTTTTCTACATTTATTAAGATTTATGTTTAGTATAATCGCTTAGATAAATTAAATTATAATTGGGGTGCCAAATTAAAAACTACTCCAGCCCAGTAAAAACACTGAAGTTGACTGATTTATAATATTTTTTACTTTAAATTTATTATACTTACAATGTTTAAAATTATCTGTATCAATTTATCTAAATAGTATGTAAAACTGTAGTATTCAATTTTAAATAATATAAAAAATCTGGATCGCTTTCGCCGAAAAAAGACTTATTAAATATTACAGTTTATTGGAATCACAGAAAACCCTATAATGAAAAGATTAATAAACGAAAAGCATTACTTATGATTTTTTTTTTAATAATATCGTCGAACAAATTCTTCAGTTACTATATAAAAAGAACAAACTTCAGCACCCACTGCCAGCTCAGGTTCTCTCAGCGATAAACAAAGTATAGACTTATCTAAATACAGTAGTAGTCATAAATAGTTTTTATTTATAAGAACCAGTACTGGCATCTCAATCCAAACACCAGTGGTACTTAAATGTGATGTTTTTAATGATTATCTCTGACTTGCCAAACTTGCTTGATACGTCACTGTTGATCATCCGACTGGTTGGAAATATGTTTGTACATTTTTTTTTGCCAACATAAACTACGTTAAATTCTCACTGCTTTAGCAAAGATTTCGCGAATTAAATTGTTATAAAATGTCGTGATCTTAGGGCCTGCGCACAACATGACAAAAAAAAGTATTAATAATATTAGCAAAGCAATGAATGTGAATGAATGAATAGATGATCAATGATCTTTATTTCATGTAAACCAAATACTGGCACTTATGAAATGTCGAGACTCTAGGTGCACGGTTTCAAATAGTAGGTCCTATGAAGAAGTTCCGGCAAGAAACTCCATGGAAACTCTTTTAAAATAATAGATTACAATATTGATTAGTACAATGTATGGTAAGAGCTGCGAGAATAATGTAATTTAAAATGAATAAAAAAAAATAAGAATAGGAAACAATGATTTGATGACTAAATTGTCTTTTGACGATCCGAAACTGTCTCAGATCTGCGGTATTTGGATGCTGAGACGGCTAATAGACAACTATTAGACGGACTAGTTTTTCTAAGAATAGACTAACTAGAACTGCTACTAGCGGTTGAACGCCTGCCTTTCATGCAAGAGGGTGTAAGTTCGAAGTGTTTAGAAGAGGGTATCACGATATATGCTCGTAATTCAATTTCAACAGTTCTAGAATTTTCTGTGATGTTCCAATTGTCGAGTGGAATGATTCTTAAAGCATTCTGCGCAACGTACATTTTTAAACTGTCAAAATGGAATCTATTTCGATTTAAATTCTGACACGCACATAAAATTTTAAAGGCAAATGGTATTTTTTCGAATTTATGTGCATATCAGAATCCGATTATCACTTGCGTTAACGGTAAAGCAAAACATCGTGAGGAAATTTGCGCATCTGAAAATACCTCGTAAAGTTCTCAATGGTGTGTGTACGCCAACCCGCACCAGGCCAGCTTGGTCACCGTTAGAAACACTTCACTGCAGAAGATCAGTGTTAGTTGCCTACGATGTTCTGCATGGCGGCGGTACTTCCTCAGTCGGGCAGTCCCACTATATCCTACCTCTCCTCAGCTTTGGCTAATCATAGTTATGATATCCAGCATAAGTTACCTCTTCCATTCCGTCAGTGATGAAAAGAAGACTTCTATTTGCAATCTCCTACGATGTTTTAAGTGTTTTACAATTGTGTATGTTCTATGTATGATAGTACATACACAATCGTGTGTACCCGCGCGTCACCGGCAACTCAATTTGCCATCACCGGCACACTTCTTAAAAGCTTTTATTAGGCCACTGAGGGAAATGTTACCAACAAATAACGGATGTTTAAAAAAACATGAACCATAGTTAAGCAGTGAATATGCGAAATAACTAACTTTACCATTTTCTAACCGTCGCCGTCGCAATGCAGTCGCATATTATTAGGTTTACTATATGGAGAAAAATCTTTGATATCAGCCGGCTTCAAGAGTTCGAGTAGGTACTGATTGAGGAAAAAAATCTGTTCTTTGTATGAGTATGGAAATAGGTAGTAAAATATATTTTTGGAGTCGAGTTTTTAATACCTACTGATCACTTTACGCAATACATAGAAACTATTATCAATGTACGATAACATGATTTCAAAATTAAATTAGTTATTTTACTAAATGATAGTCTTAATTTATAAGTACGGAGGCGGTTAATTAAAAATATGAACTCTACATTTTGATAACTTACTGACAGTTATCAAAATATAGAGTTCAATTTTTTTATCTACGAGCGGTTTTAAATTCAACAACAAGGTTTTCGAAAACTTTTAACGGTAATCATGTTAACACATTACATAAACATTATTCCATTTCTGAAGACAATTTAAATAGCAAATTTAACGCTGAAAATTCAATATACCTACCTTTAGAATTGTATCCCAGCAGCTAACACCCTGCGGCGTATACGCAGTAGCATCCAAACAGCGAGCGCCATGATTACTATTGTGCTGGCTACGCACACCTTATGTCCAATAGTCAATATTGTCTGTGTTGTTCCACGTTGCTTTTGGCCCTTTGACCATTGTATAAAATGCTATCGGCTGAAACAATAAATTGACTTTGCGGCTATATTAAAAACCTATTGTACACAGTTTCGGATATTCGAAGCTTTGTATATTCTAGCGCTTTGATGCTAAAGTCAGTAACTTGTTGCATAACATGAAGCATAAAACAGTGCACCAAACTTCCGATCGTACCTATGTGTATCTGTCTGTCAATTAACAACTCCTTAGGACTTGCGGTGTCGCTGAAATGCTTAGGAAAACTTTAGATTAAACACACTATTGTTTGCAACATTGGAATAGGGAATAGGATAGAAACAGATGTGTTGTCCTTATCTGTTCAGAATAGAATAAAATTATCTTTATTTTATGTCTACCGGCCCGCTCCCGGCGTCGCACGGGTGCAATTTCTCAACTATGCTTACATTAAATATAAAAGTATTACACATATAATAAACCTTCCGTGAAAAATTATCTAACTGATGGTGAAAACCGCATCAAAATACGTTGCTTGGTTTAGGAGGAGTTAACGGATATAGAGACAGACAGACGCGGAAAGCGACTATATTTTATAGTATGTTAGAGAAGTATCAGGCCTTTATGAAATATCGTGACTCTAGATGTGCGGTTCCTATGGAAAAGAACCGGCAAGAACCTCCATGAATTTAAATTAATTTACTGAAATGACGCATTTTGAAGTGCAGTTTCGTATCTTGTGATATCGCGACTTAATGTCAATGACCTGTGAGAAAATTATCGACGATAAGCAACTATTGAACTAATGTAAATCGATCTTCCAAATTTGCATTACACATTTCAGGACAGCCGTTGAGTGTTAGATAAAGATGCTTCAGTGCATTCACACCATTCTGTACTTTATTTTTAGAGGTGCAAGGTGGAAATTTGCAGGATGAGATTTAGCGATATTGTGTAATCATATTCGCAGCTCCGCTGATTCAACAGGTGATTTTCTGCAACACTGTTACATAAACACAGCGATTCCTGTTTTCACCATTCAATGCCAAAGCCATTTCACGTTTTGCGGTAGACATCCCTAAATATGTATAGGTACCCTACATTTTACGTATTTGCGTTGTTGGAACTAAAGACGTCGTAAAGGCTTTTATGAATAATAATGTTAAAATTAATTATTGTAGGTACGGCTAAAACAGTTGCATATTACAGATATAATTATCATATTTCTCGCTCGTTTCTTAAAGTTCGGTATAACATTTGACCTCGTAAAATCCGCGTATGTTTTTATTAAGGTTATCTGTTTCAGGGAGATACGGGTTATGCCTAATTTTAGTATTAAAGTGAGCTACTTAGGCGTCTCTATCTACGCATGTTTGATTTACGAACAGGCCAGAACATTGTTATCCGTTCCCAATTGGTAGGTAGGTACTTAAGATAAAAGTGATAATTGCTTGTTCTAACTTGAAATTTAAATTGTAGGTGTCCAATTATCATCTGCCATATTAGAATCTTCTTATATCGTTTCACGGGCTTTACCTACATGAATTAGTACAATATTTGTAATCTATATTTAGATGTATTTTATAATTTTCATCGTTTTATTAATAGATAAATGAGTCTAGTAACCTCATCGTTATGTTTTTATCTTTTAAGGTTAAGTGTCTACGTAATATCGGGACCAAAGGTGCTGTGATACGGACACTTTTGTGCACATTTTTATATGATTTATAAGTTCTGTTATCAAACCCGGAATAACCGTCCTTCTGCCAGCCTATGTGGAAATAGGTACTCCAGGATGTTGATGGACAGTTACGACCGCTGCTACAGGGTTGATCACCCATCGTGGTGGTTAAGAAATATATTACACAAAAGAGTAGGGAAATAATCAAGGCTTTTTATTAAATAAAAAAATGGTTTAAATAATAATAAAAATTATAATGTATGGAAGAACTTGGGGGAGGCCTTTGCCCAGCAGTGGGACAGTATGGGTTAAAAAAAAAGGAAAATTATATGAAATCTTCTTTTATATGTTTTTTCTTTTGTTAAGTCGTATGACTTGAATACACCTACTTAGTTTTCATTTCATTGAAACTAGAAATTATAGTTAGTAATTATAATTGTTAACTCGATAACTGAGATAAATCAACGTGTAGTGTGTGGTAGGGTGAAAAGTTTATCAGAATAATGGAATATACACCGAGTTACGATAGAGGCTGTATTTGGGTACTTAAAGAGAGTGTAGCCAATGAAGCTATGCCAGTTCTCCGGATACGAATACCATTCTTTCTGGGGGCCTAAAAAGGCCACATTAGCAATTCATCTAATGATCTGCTCAGTAACTGTCAAACAGATGGTTACTGAATATGAACCTTATGCGGATGACATTAAGAGTCGTCAATTATGTAGATATTTTGACATTCGTAATATGAATCATATTGTGATTCATCCAAAGCGGCCTTTTTAGCCCCCCAGATCTTATCCTCAGATGTGACTTAGTAACATCTATCTATAGGTACTATAATAAAAAATCGTAACGGTTGAAAAGTCTAAAAATATCAAAAACATCCAAAATATTTCTTAGCATTTTATAATATTGTAACATACTATGCATTTTCAAAAACAAAATTATGGTATTGTCCACGAGCATCGGACAGTCGCGGGCACAGCTAGTTGATGTTATAAAGGTATTTCCCCTAATGTGCAAGGAGTTGAGGTATCGTCCTACAGGGAAATCCCCATTAAAGGATATTAGATAAAATGTATTTAAAGTCTTATTTAAAAATATTTTTTTTCTGTTTGTATTTTAAGTTTTTCATATTGTTTTTTTTATATCTTTTAAGGAAGTTTCTGGGCGCACATGAGCTTTAGCGCTAACGTTCATGTGAATAGGCTCTAAATAAGTTGATATACAACCTAATTCAAATAAATCTTAGGCAAAAAAGATCTGATCATAATTAGGTCACTTCCTGCTAATAAGTATCGTGTGAAAGGTCAAGAATGCTGCGATGATAATATTATTTTATCTGTTACCGATAAGGGCACGGTCGGATTGCGCAACTAATTTGTGCCAAAAATCTATTCAAAGGATTTAAATTATTTGTAATAACTTTACAATAACATTGGGTTTTACTTTGCTTGATTTAAATCGATTAACATTTTCGATTGTAAATCGAGAAATGTGTGTACGCCGTACGAGACCTTTTCAGACAATTTGTTGAATGTCAATAATCCATCGTCAAGAAAGTCGAGTAAAACAAAAGGTAAAAATCCCCGTATTCATAATTGTCTGTAAAATGACTTTATAATCTGTTGTCTTCTCTTTTAATTTCTATGAAAATGCCAGTGACTGGTAGTTAAAATTAATAAAGCGTTTAAAAAGTTTCCGCTTTTATAAATAATATGATTAGTTAGTCAATCTCAAAATTGAAGCAAAGAAACAAAGGGATGCAGCCACTATACTAAACTATACCGAGGGTATGTCTGTGTGATGAAATGAAGTCAAAATTAAGGTTATGTGTGCAAAATATCTCATCTCTTTGTAAATATTTCTACAGAGCCTAAATAATATGTTCTTCAATCAGCGCGTCCTACTAGTATAATATGAGATGTTAGTCTTCCGTTTGTAACAATAACGTAGGTACATTTGAACTTTCGCGATTCGACAGATTTTGTCGATCGTAAATCTCATTCATGAAAAATATCTTTTAATTATTGATCGGCTATTGTAATCTAACCACCCGATGGTTAGCTAAATCCCTAGAGATTATGTCAAATAACGAGTTGTGCTAATTGCGACATAATCTATGTAGCAGTGTTAACGAGCCCTAAGAATAAACCTACATGTATATAAAAATTATTTCTATGAACTTGTTACAGTAAGCTTGTAGTAACTGGTTATCTACCGGTGTTTATAATACAAACATCGCGAATGATGCGCATGGGCATATCAACGAGAACTAGCCTGGAGATTGCCATTTATCGAGGTTATCCAATAATGTTATCAGAGCCTTCTCATATATTCATCATCACACTATTTCTGAACTGCGAGATAAATTAAAGAAAAATATTAATATTTTGTGATTTTTTTTTTCTTTGTTATCTGCTCGTCAGTTTATCGAACACAGTGACCTTATGACGCCTTGCACAATAAGTATTCTTAAACGTTGATAACAGTGTCAATTTCCTTATACTGTTTTGATTCGTAGTATTTAGTTTAATTATGAAATCGGGATTTCGGGAACAGGGGGCATACTACAAGCTCATATATCAGTATATCAGGGCTGAAATTTGAACTGCCCAAAAATTTCCAGAATAAGCTGACCTTTCATTGCACGAAAAGCTTATACAGTGCGAGGTCAGCTCATACTGGT
The DNA here is from genome assembly GCA_932294325.1 of Allophyes oxyacanthae. Taxonomy (NCBI): domain Eukaryota; kingdom Metazoa; phylum Arthropoda; class Insecta; order Lepidoptera; family Noctuidae; genus Allophyes; species Allophyes oxyacanthae. Next base: position 2,899,028 of record OW028609.1, read on the forward strand.
AATGTCTGGGCAGTTCAATTTCAGCTCTGCTATAAGAGTTCATAGTAAGCCCCCAGGATAACGAAAATTAACGTCGTATTTTAAAGTCAACATTTTTTTTTAATTATGTATATCAAATACATCAATAGACGTAAATAAAACTGATAGTTTTTTTTTTTGATGAAGCTTAAATAATATTCTCTGGAAAATATCTCAGTGAATTATTACATAATTATGAAAAACTGAACAACGGTTTCGATCCCTGATGAATAGTTTTTTTTAATGTAATTTTTGATTAATAATTCAGATAAATTGCCGATACAGTGAATGACAATGGTTAATGATGTTATTTTGCACCAAATAATTAATATACCCGTATCATTACCCGTTACCCGTTGTCCCTCATTATAATTTTGTTTTCAGCACCGTTTACAACAAAGGTCCTGGTTGTATTAATTGAGTAGGTATAAGTATAAACTAATTAAAAAAAAAATTTGGCTGACTGCATTTTAGGGTATTATTTTCAAAGATTTTTAAAAATTCCTTCAAAGTTTACAAAATCTTTGACTAGACTACAATTATATCTACACGTGGCAGGCAATTTGTATGATTCCGCTTTTTACAAACAGCGTCGTCTGATTAAAAACGCTCGCCAAATTGTAGAATCCGCCACATAACAAAACGCCTAGCCGCTTTAAATATAACTTAACCGTCAAAAACCCCCCGATTCCAACTAGAAAAAAGCTGTAACTTATGAACGGCTGAACAGATTTTCATAAAACATAGCTCAGATGATTCCCGATTAAACTAGCTTTCAATTAAAAAAAGTATACACAGTGAATTTTAAGTCGTTTCTGATACGTTTACGAATGATTGTAGGTAGGTACTAAAGATAATGAAAGACTCTGCAAAAGATAAATATTTTCGCTACGAATTTTTTTTTCGCCTACACCTACCTAAATACATACTCAACCCTCTCTGGTCGTACTATGAGGCATACCTCATAGTACGGACCAGAGAGTTTTTTTTCAGTTTTTCCTAAAAAACTGAAAAAAAAAAACATAATTATGCAAAAGTTTTTCTTTTTGATAAAGTTGTTATTTATCATGAGTGTAATCATTCGAATGGAAATTGAACGTATGCGAAACGATTTAAAATTAACCCACCTACAAGATACTACGACGTACTATTCTAGTCCCGATCCCAAAGAGTTATTATTCTCATCATTATCAACAACTTTTATTATGAGATTAAAAGAGAAATCGCGAATAGAATAAAATACAGCTGTTTCATACAAATAATTAAATATTTCTCGACTAAATGTATGGAACAGCTGATAATTTTTTCGCGATTAAGTTGTTGGTCACATAGAAAAAGTTGTTCACTTTGATGATCTGATTCCACGCCCTTAAATATGACCACGGATTTCTGATGACACGTTGTATATAGAAAAGTTTACGTTACAAGAATAACGTTGTGATTTCAAAGAAAACGTTTCAGAATGTGGGAGCCATGAGAAATTATGATAAGAATAAGGTGATAACGCATTCGACCTACATCTCGCATTCTGTTGCCTAACCTGGATGCAACGGATGTGCGTGACTGCTTTGCAATATGCACCTTATTTACATAAAAATAGACTCGAAAATTAGCTGCCAGTATCGTCAGGTGGTTTTCTTCCTACTGTGTGGAGACGAGTCTGAAACCTGATTGTTTCGTTTGCTTGAAAACAAGTATTCAACTGTAAAGTAGACTCCAAAAATATGAATGTGGCGTTTTAGCTGCATTGTGGTATATATTAAATTACTAGTGGGCGCCCAGTGGTCAAAATTTGATTCATCTTTTTTAATTTGAATTTAATTGAGGATCCTTTGTCAAATATTATAATAACTCTATAATCATTGCATATATATTTTTTGAATTTTGTTCTATTGGGTACGACAACTGTAAGCATATATAAATACGTCATTAGTGTGTTGTTGTTTGCCTTAATTCCTTGCAATACTTATGAAATTTAAAATTAAAGGTTAGAAAAAGAAGAAAAAATATAATTACAGCTTGTATTTGTACTTTTTTTAACTGTTACTAACATTATATTTTAGTTTTCTGCAAAACTATACAAAATCTCACACTAATCCGTGCGCGCAATATGCGTAAAAAGGGGTACAGAGTTTTCTCTTCACATTTTAATATATTACCTAGGTAGATAACAGTCAGCTATGTTTTTATCACTAACAGAAGTGTTGCCCGTATAATAATGATCTAAAAATAACAATAATAATATCCAACAGAGTTTCGCAGAAGACTATTGGGATAGTTAGAAAAATATAATATTGTAGTTAGAAAAGTATTTATATTTACTAGGATTCAATGATCCTCCCTTAGTTGTAGGAAACACAGGCGATCTGTTTTTGAAATATTTGTTCCGTGTGGGGATCGAATCCGTAGCACGTAGCGCAGAAAGCCAATCTCTTAGCCATTATGTCAACCGTGCCGTTAATAGTATAACCACTTGACCAGTAAGGGTTATCAATGAATCAGACAAAAAGAGGGGTGTTTTAAGTTTGTAGTCCTGTCTGTCACAGTACCTTACATATCCTACGAAGTTATTTCCAAAATAATTTGCGGTAATAATGCCGTGTGTGGTGCGTTATATGCTGATTTGTTGCGTAGTGCAGGCAGAGCAGATGATTATTACTTTTAATAAATAAATAATTCAATTAAAGTTGAGTTTTATTTGCATAATATAATGGTAATACCAGGTAGTTTTCATTACTTGTTACGATTTTTATTAAAAATTACATTTTTTTTTTTAATATGCGTAATCTCGAGATCTCGACAGTTTGTTTGGCGAGATCTCGAATGGCTAATCTCGACCTCAGGGTCATCGCACGAGATTTCGAATTGCCAATCTCGGCTCGAGATTGCATTCCCTATGTCTGTGGCATCGTAGCACCAAAACGGATGAACCGATTTCAATGCAGTTTTTTTTATCGAAACCTAGTTTAGTAGGGTATCATCTTAGCTACGTTTCATAAAAATCAGTTTAGCCGTCCAAAACTTACAGCTTTTTTTCTAGTTGGGTACTTGACGGTTAGGTTAAGGCACAGTGGTATGATATCACTATGTATTTCTAGTTTTCCAATTTGGTACTGCGAACGCACGATACCGCTGCACCGACACACTTAAATGGGCCATCATAATTAATTAAGACAAGCGCGCCATATTTGATTATCTAATCTAATCTTCGTATGCGCTCATTAAGCCATAAAACCTAGGTTTTAGTTAGTTTTGGTGTTCATCCGGTGACTATCTTAACATATTATAATATATACTTATACCTATAGTATGTTCCAACGGATTGTATTTAAATTTTTATGACTATTTTAAACCTGCACCGCTATACGGAGACGTGCTGTGAATAAATTATTTCTAAATGTAATTAAGTTTATTATAATTGTTAATACTTGGTATTGTTACGTGGAGATTCGTCTTGTTGGATACGACGGCTCATGAGAAATCTTGAATAAACTTAAAAGATAAATTTTCAATAATAATATTGAAAATTTATCTTTTAAGTTTAAACTGCAGTATTATCGACGTGGCTGTGTGGAGCTTTCATAAGAAACATTTTGTATAAAGCCTATACCTGCCTATACCTATGTCAATAATTTACGATGACGTAATAAAACTTCTCAGCAATATAATGATTAAATTGACCTAACGTTAAGGATATTATAATACGATATTTGATGGAAGGTTAAAACAAGGACCTATGACAAAAAAGAAAGAGAAAATCATTCTCGAATTTTCTTTTTGTCTCCTCTCAAGTAGACAAAGGGTGAGAAAACGTATTTGTCCATAGAAAAATCGGGGTCTTAACCATCTCTTTACCGTATTCATTCTAGATAAAAATCTTCTCTCAGAGAGACAAAATTTGGAGAAAACGGGTTTGTCCACCCGCTGAAGGAGACGGTGATACCTAAGCCCCCAGATCTTTAGAAATAATTAAATCCACATGCATTGTGTTGAGTTTCAAAATTACAAGGATAATGTAGGTTAGTATTGCAAGGATATACGATGTAGGTACAATTGATTTTCTCGGCGTCCGCATCGATAATGATAATAAATATATTGCGCATGAGTTCATTTTGTTTGTTGATGTTCGGCTGGCCCTAATTGCCTGATTATTTATGTAAAAGTATAACTTCTTAAACAATAATCGCAATTCAGTTCTATATTTAGATTTTATCAATGTGACACATGTGTGTGTTAGCTGAATAGGATTTTTATTATTATATTATATTATATTTTAGGAAAAGTAGTTTATTAACAAATGTTTTGGATTATAAGACGCAGTTCAGACGCGCCGTCTACGACGTAGGTATAATCATAATTTTTTGCTAGTTTTTACAATGGTGGAATTTTCATAAATAGGTAATAAATATTTACCATTTAGTGCTTGCGTCATACTCTTCGTTTTAGAAATAATTTAGCTGTAGAAGGATTTTTCCTACCTACAAAAAATAACTTAGAAGCTATTTCAGTCGGGATGATGGTAATATTATGAATAGAATAGAATAAATCTTTATTTCATGTAAACCAGGTACAGGCACTTATGAAATGTCGAGACTCTAGGTGCACGGTTCTATAAAGTAGATCCTATGGAGAACAACCGACAAGAAACTCCATGGAAACTCTTTTAAAATAATAGATTACAATCTTGATCAGTACAATGTTGTGGTAAGAGGTACGAGAATAATGTAATTAAATGTGAATAAAAATAATACTAGGTTATGATGATTTACCTCTAAATAAGATTCCCATGGCAGTTACAAGCTGACCAGCGGGTCTATCGCGTCACAAAATGGTAATGAATATCAGACTCTGGTAATAAAATTCAATTCGATAGTGAGAGAACAATCTTCGAATTACCTTGAAAAAAAAAAAATACCGATCATGAAGATGGGAGTCAAAATATATCTTAATATACCCATAATATTATATTACTATGTCTTGCTATATGGATACGCAAAGTGCTATATCTATCCACATATTTTGATGACGTAATAGAAATATATATTATAGCTGCGTCTGAGGTCGCTCGAAGATTACCTACTATGGAAAATATATCGTAATATGTCTTGCTATAATATAAATATATTATAGGTACGTGTGTGATGGGCTTTATTATGAAGATTCGATTCGTAAAAAACACTGCAGTAAAGGGTGGATAACTCGCCCAACATAAGCAAGACCCCATATAATTTAAAAAAGTCCATCTCATCCGGTCGCATTCTACTGCTCTCACTTTGCAATGTACACCGCAAAGCTCAAGAAAATAATAAAATTAAAAGTAAAAGCATAGCAAGATAAAAAAAAACAAAGTTCCACAGGAAGTTTATTGAACTTCCTGTTGGGAAAGGCTTCATCACTCTTTGCATTAAATAGCTAATTAATGAAAACGATTTATTTTCATGTCTTACAGGATTTTTTTTTGTGTAGTTCGCATATTTTGCAGAGTGATCCAGTTTCCATTCACATATGCAACCGTAGAACTAAAATTCCAGAAATTCCATTCGTATAAATAAAAATTTGATTTTGTATGGCTTGCCCTAGTAAATAAAATTATGCGTCTCTTCTATTAATACTAAGTCGAATTTTTATTTTGTTTTAATGAAATAAAAAAATATCCTGTATGTGTTTAAAATTTTACCACACACAGTAAACATAATCGATCTCCTGATTTAAACTATCGATATGTTGCATTACTTATATTATTTTGACATTTACTAATAATTCGATGGGTACCAGGTAAAACCCATTATGTACCAGAATGTTACTATAAAGAAAATTGAGCAAAATAAACGAAAATGTTATTTTTTTTAGTTAGAAGTTTTGCTAACGTAAAAATAGGTTTTATAAAATGTTAAATAAAATATGTATCCGACGTTACATACCACAATAGGGTGCAAAATTACACCAAGCTAGTTAAAAAAAATCCACATAATCGGTTTTACCTCGCAGCCCTAGAATTATCATTTTATTATGATACCATTACCAAACAAATCTCGGTACAGGTTTAAGAATTTAGTTATAGAATCTAATTAATTTTATAATTATAATATTTGCACTTTAAAACGATTCCAGTGTGATGGTTAACCAAGTCCTAGCTACAAAGAATAAAATATTTCTAAAAAGTTATTTTCAAAATAAGCTTATCTTCCTGTAGAGCTTTATTTCTAAATCTGAATACAGTTTCTCACTGGACACCTAAATTAGTGGAGCGGCTCCAGTGGATTCAGAATCTAAATTTATCTACAAGGGTTACCGACATGAATTCTGCATTAAAAACCTTCCGTACTGAGACGATACTCTGGTCAACATCTTCCGTCCCAATTCACGCTCAATAACTTAGATTTATTTATAAAAAACCATAACAACAAAATCACAAAACCAAAGTAAACTGTTTGAAGACACGGTTGGCGCAGTGGCTAAGCGATTAGCTTTCTACGCTACGTGCTGCGGGTTCGATCACCGCACGTAGCAATTATTTGTATGATCTATAGATAGTTGTTCCGGGTCTGGGTGTGTGTGCATGTGATATGATGTATGTTTTTAAACTGTACCATCGATACAGGAGAAATAAAAGAGAGAGCAAAGTTTATAAAAATAATACTTATGTGGTATTTATAGGTATAGCAACTTCGAATCAGCTGTAATCCATGTAAAGATCAACTTTCTACAATGTGTGTCAGAAATGCGTGGTCATATACTCGTAATATACAAGCAAACTAAACAATTTTCTCTATGGGACCAACATCGTAATCGAGAATAAATTATCAGCTGTCCCATACAAAACTTTAATACCTACTCGATCCAAACGTATGGGATAGCTGATTATTTTTTATTGCAATCGAAATAGTTTCGAATCTGGAAATGTGTAGCATTTGTCGATTACCTATCGTCCTCAATAATCATGACAGCATCATGGTAGGTACCAAAGCGATGTTATTGCAAGATTTTTGTATGCTCACCCGATTATGATCGGCTGTACGTTGTTTTCATGGAACTTTGACACTTACGTAAGTATTTTTTATGTCATGCGATTAAAACTGTGTAAGAAATACGAGACCTTGCGCGTGCGCAGTGTGTAGATATTCGTTGAATGATTTAAGCAAATTGGTATTTTATTGGTTTTGTCTGAAAGACTTTTTGATTGATTTGATTTTGTCTGGTCACTGGACATACCGAATTGATTTGTGGCATATTAGCATCTGTAAAAATTATATATCAAGAAACTATTACAGCTCTACTAGCGATATTTTAGGACTAGGAACACAACTCACAGCTATTTCATTCTTTCCTTAAAAATAAAATAAATCCAGCCCATTACTGTCCCACTGCTGGGCACGGGCCTCTTCTCAGAATGGCTAAGTTCACGACGCTGGCCTAGTGTGGGTTGGTGGACTACTCACACCATCGAGAACTTTATGAGGCCCTCTCAGATGTGTAGGTTTCCTCACGATATTTTCCATCACTGTTATCGCAAGTGATAATCTAATTTTAATCCGCACATGAATCCGAAAAGTCAGAGGTGCGGGCCGGGTTCGAACAGACCCACCTGCGTGGGGAGGCAAGCTTTCAACCGCTAGGCTATCACTGCTAGTTCCTAATAATCTTTTTAAAATACTCGCGTGATGTTTACTATACTTTATCTTTTGTCTTGTAAGATTACATCCTTTCTTCCTTGCATGCTGTCAATATTTTCAGTTACGGTACGAGCAGAACTTTTAGATGAGATAGTCAAACCAGATGATGTGTTCAAAACTGGTTATTGTGACCTTTCAGTTGACCCTGCGAAGGTTGTACAATATAGCTATAGCAAAAGATAGTATAGCTGTACCTTTACGGACTAGGGCACCATAGCAAAATATTTATTTCTGTTTTATTGTTTCATGATGGAAATCCCGATAGCACTTTGCCCGAACCGGGAATTGAACCCAGAGCCTCAAAAAAATTGGGACGCTATTTAAAAAAATAGTATTAAAGTATGTCTGATTTCAGATAGGGTAATTAAATCGAAAGCTAGTTTAATCTGGTATCATCTTAGCTACGATTCATGAAAATCTGTCAGCCGTTCAAAAGTTACAGCTCTTTTTCTAGTTGGAGTCGGGGGTTTTTGACGGATAGATTATTCTGGAGGTACAACCCCTTAAACTATTAAGGTTAAAAAAAGTTTCCAAATATTATAAGCATTATATTCTATGTAACAAAATCACACATGTTATTCAATGGTTCCCGTGAATCGTAGCCACGTGATTAGATTTCGTCACTGTGTAAATTACACAAACGCTCTTTTCAAACACTACGATGAGCAAGCGACACATTCGTATAAGCTGTAATAATAAACATTATTTCATATGGGTATTCGGAGATTCTTGTAATCCTTGAAGAGGTGACGTCACTAGGTTTTGATTGGCTCTTTCGGTTACGATCGTAAAGTAAGTGAGGATTTCTTAAGATTTGCGATGGAAGCTGTTATTTTAACACAGTGTAAGTTAGTGACATTGTAACGAAACTTCATACCATGGATTCAGTACATGATTCTCGGACTCAGCTAAAACAGAAAATCGGAACGTTCCTTTAAAAAAAATAACGATTTAGTTTACAGTTTTTATAACTAACTAAAAAATCTGCGAATAAAACCGCAGTATTTTTCATAAGGCCGACGCCAAATTCTAACTAAATGTGGCCCGGAATCATGTACCTACTGAATCTGGTATTCGTTTTCGCTACGATGTCACTTCCACTCGGTATATACATAAAGATTGAGGACATTGCCAATCTTCAATGGGATTTTGTCCAATGCCGTCCAGAAATTAAACTATGTGCATTTGATCGCTGACATCGACTTATGTCTGGTAATCAAACCACATTAAAATCGGTCCAAGGATATTCGTCCAAAATAATGTAGAAGAACGGCAAATCGTAATGAAAAAGTGATAAAAAAATTATTGTTACCATTAATTTGAGAGATAAAAATATGCTATGATTTATTATTCCAACAAAACCGTTATCCTATGACAGATACATATCACAGCATCACGACTGTTTTCCGAAAGGGTTAGGCAGAGGTTTGCAGAGTTCTGGATTTACATTACAAAGCCAATAAAAAGTACGACCTATGTGACTTTTATCCAGAAAATAAAATTTGTTTTTCCTATAGCGAAAAATGTCACACCCCATGAGATCTACTAATGCCATTTCTCTCTCCGGTTGATTCTGAGTGGCATTTGGGCCAAATCCTAGCTATGTCCCTTGGAAATAGAACGGGAAAATGCAAAATTCAAAGAGTATTATAAGAATTATTTTTAGTAGTGTAACCTTTATGTAACTATGAAGGACCATCGTTAACAAGCTAGGTACCTATGATATTAAATATAGGTATATTTCTTGTGATACTTCTTATAACTTGTTGTAAGCATCAATGACTTGTACCTAAGTAGGTAAATGTTTTTGTTACTTTGACGAGTTTCACGACATTTGATACAGGTCGTGTTAGAAGTCAAACTGCATGATATACGACCTTAACAAGTTGTGTCTAAGACAATCGCTGTATGTATGCTACTGTGATTGTAGGTTGGTTTCTAAACTGTCCCCTCGGCTAAGCAAGTCTAGTCTTTATTGCATTGACATAAGAGCTCTATTTGAACTGGTTATGATGAATGCAATGTAGCTTTTGCTACGTGTCAAATAGTTCTTAAATCTTTAAACGGAGAGGTGGTCGATACTTTTAAGTCGAGGATATAGTAGGTACTTTTTAACTTTTATGGAATTAAACATTGCTTAACAACTAAGTTATTTTATCAAAATTATACACACGGTAAAGGCTGTGTAAGGACAGAAACGTGAATCAATAAATGGCAGTCAAAAGTAACCAAGTTTCTTAGGTGGCAATACTGCCAGTCTTCTGGGCACGATGCCAATTGACAGCGATGAGGAGTACTTTGACACCTAAGTGCTCATTTTGTATAGTTTTATATTTTTATTTTAAGTTTTAGATAATTACGCAGTGGACATAGTTAAGTTTCGTTGGCTTCTAATGTATAGTTAAGTGGCCCTTTCAGATGATATTAATAAGGGCCACACACCAGCGCCACATGTTTAAATTGCTGTAATGTGTTGATGTTCTCGTCCTACTGTTTACAGTGCCCTCAATAACATTTCCGTTCAATTATCACGAATTAAATCTATCTTTCTCAGCATTATGCATTTTATATGTAGGTAGTGTTGGCCTAAAAAATTGATGACGAATCAGAAATCATCATGCTACATTGCATTGGTATCAAATGAATACCGATTATGACTACCTACAATAATACCGATTATGATATTAACATAGATTAACATTTTGTATTATTGAAATTAATTTATTACAGAAGATAATTATTGAGTCCATAATTATTATACAACGTGTATCAGAAATGCATTGTCATAATTAAGGGTGTGGATTAGACCATCAAACTGAACAACTTTTTCTATGGGACCAACTTCGTAACCATGAAAAAATAATCTGCTGTCCCTTACGTTTGGGTCAAGGGGGTCAAGTAAGTACCTATTGAAGTTTTGTATGATGTTGATTTCATATAGAAAGTTGTTCAGTTTGATGGCCTGATTTACCCTTAAATATGACCACGAATTTCTGATTAGTAGTCCTTAATTTCAGTGAATGATTTAATAACTAATAAATACAGGGTGTAACAAAAATCGTACAAATCCCTTAAACTACGCAATCTACTGTTTATTATGAACAACTTTTGCTACAGGACAAAAACTGAAATCGCAAAGAAAATATTGTACTGTTGAAATGTATGGAACAGCAAATGTTTTATGCGTAATTTCAGGGTTGGTCCCATAGTAAAAGTTATTTATAATAAGCGAGTGGTTTTTTGTTACGTCCTGCATAATTTATTTAATTAGAGATTAGAGAGTAGACGAATATTTTTTAGAATTTTCTACGAATAACTTAATAAACCCTCAATTATTTGCAGTACAGGATGTAAGTGACATAGTAACGAAAACTGATACCATGGGTTCAGTACATGATTCTGGACACACACAGTTAGAATTGTGAAAATTTACAAAAAAAGAAAATTTGTTCGTAAATATAGTTCAGCTAGATTTTTTTTTTTTAAATACCTTGGCACATTTCTATGTTATAGCAGTCTAGAATCGTGTAGGTACTGAATCCATGGTATCAATTTGCCATACGATGTCACTTACCTACATCCTGTATAAGATTGTTTATAGGTGCAAGCAAAGGCAGCGGCAAAAGTTTGCGGATAATAGGTTTGAAGCCAGGTTCCCAACAGGATATTTCGCTCTTCAATAAAAAAATCCAATATCCTATTTTACCGTGTGCAGTGCAGTGTGCAGTTCTATGTAAAAATTTCAATCATATTTATTTATCATCGTTTTCCTTTTAAAGTTTCAGTAGGAAAACGTAAAATTGATGTATTCCAGAAGGGCACCGTTTTGAATCACACCGAAATGAATAGTACCGAAAGTATTCCACGAAGAGCATCAATCCTAATTTGGTGTGATTCGTGGAACACTAAACCTCATATTCATTTGTTTAATCGCCTGTTACAAAATGGTTATTGATTCGTATCTTTTGCATAACATCTTATTATGTTTGTTGAAAACCTAACTCAAAAACGACCTTTTCGCTTTGTAATGTTTAAATTTTAAAGAAACCATTGACTTACTGGTTATACAGGGTTATTTGTAATTCACCGGCAATGCTTTAAGGGGTGGAAGTACTCATCAATATGAATGACTTTTACTATAGGACCAACCAGGAAATCGCGAAAAAAATCATACATTTTGATCGAGCAAGATTGAGCTTTTTTCGGGATTTCAGGGTTGATCCCATAGTAAAACTTGTTCATATTGATGAGTACTTTGACCACTTAAATCATTGCCGCTTAATTACAAATAACCCTGTATAAGGCACATACAAAGTGACCGAAACTCAAGACTCCGCTACGCACAAACCAGTTCCACTGGTGCAAATATCGTGCGGAGGTATAACGCGGCTTTTTGCAACGGTAAACATCCAATGCTGCTCGTGTTTAAGCTTTTGAGAGTTCGGGAGAAACTGGGCAGGCGATGTTTATCAACATAGTGGTATGTCCGTACCCGTTGGGTCGCGAGGAAATACCTCTGAGTCATAACGTGTTCGCAACGAGTCAAAATTCTGGACCGCGGATCATCCTGTAAGGTGCGTTCACATCGCGAATTAAGAAAAAATTGTGTGTCTACAATAGCACTGATGTAATTAAGACATTGGAATATATGAACTTGAATTACTATCGTCTTATACGTGGTCCATGGTTCACAAGATAACGAAACAACAAAAATATGTAGATAATTATGTACTACTTTATCATCAAACTTTGGCACACACAATTTACTTCTAATCTACCGAACAGAATAGAATAGATCTTTATTTCATGTAAACCAGATACAGACACTTATAAAATGTCAAAACTAGGTGCGCGGTTCAAAATAGTAGGTTCTATGGAGAAGAACCGGCAAGAATCTCCATGGAAACTCTTTTAAAATAATACATTACAATCTTGATTAGTACAATGTTATGATAAGAGTTGTGAGAACTATATTGTACTTTCATGTGAATAAACAAAAAAACGAAATGTGTGCTAGGACACATAGTAGAAGTGAAACTTCAACGGACAATATATCGTCTATCCCCTCCACGCGGCCGTAACGCTTTTTCGTGGCAGAAAAATCCTAATACTCCCGTCTATATAGAAGTTTCACTTCAATAATAATTAATAGGATAATAATGATTAGCCTCTGAATAAGATTGCCATGACAGTTACAAGCTGACCAGTTCGGACAGACACCACCTGCCAGCAACATTAAATCTTTTTTTTTTCTGGTCTTCCTCGAGACTTGGGTTGCCTGAAATAAATTTATTCCCACTATGACCAGTTCCGATAGACGGCACCCAAATTGCAACTGAATTTTCTTGTTGCTCTACCATTGCCAATACGACAATAATATCTCTTATTTCTTTGTGGAGTACCTATCGGATGTTAAACGTTTAGGTAACCATACACTGTACTCTCTAATCTTTGCATATGTTATGAAAATATAACCTAATATTCACATCACGCTTATGCGTGTCTCTATCTATAGAATCAGACAAACAGACCTCAACACTTACGCAGGATTAGATTAGATAACGCTGATAATGTGTATTGCATCATTACGCTCTGACACCTGTATGAGACGAATTTAGGTAATTTAGGGGAATTTTTACCATTATACATACAGATTTGTACAACGCGTATCAGAAATGCGTGGTCATATTTAAGGGTGTGGGTCAGACCATCAAACTGAACTACTTTACTTTACTTACTTTACTTTACCAAATCGCGAAAAAATGATCAGGTGGCTCGCACCTCTGACTTTTCGAAATTAATTATATAAAGTTACCGTAAAGGAAGTATTTATAAATATAATATTCATTAGGAGTCCTAACTTTAGTTGATGCAACTCACTGACCGTTCTGGTAGTCTTGTTATCACAATATTTTTCTCCGTGCACACAGTTGCAAAGCGATTTTCTCGTTGCGAGGACCCCAACCTATGCCGTGAAGTCTCCAGATGGAAAAGTCAACTCATCATCATTTTTAAAAGTCTTACGTCTGTTACAGAATGTTTGGATAGCGTTTGTTAAGTAAAAGAACAAGTCTTGTCGATATCGATGGCGGAAGTGGTAGAAGCGTGACTAATTTCCTACCACTTAGGATTGTTACAGAAAATTGTTTGAATGACGAATTCAGAAAACCTATAAGCCATTTTCCTCAAATTGAGACTTTATTTGTGACGGGAACTAGTTAAACTAACCTATTTAACTATTATTGTTCTCAGAAAACCATAAAGCAAATTGATGAATCGATCGTTACCAGGGGAATTATTGTGTAAGAATACTTCGCATCTCGATTAGAGACTCACTCATAATCTGTTCATATTTGACGAATTGACATACGATAATAAACGTCTAATTTAATAACAGGAGCCCTGAACATGACTAGAGCAAGTTCACAGTGTCGTTATTATTAAATATTTTGATTATTATTTAATAGATTAACCTAACCAAGATTTTAGAATAAGAGTGACCTAGATTAATAAATATCTATATACTATACACTCCATAGGTACCTAATACATAATATATTTAATATCATGATAAATCATATGATATACCTACCCTCTCATTTAAGTTTGTTTTTTGGTGCATCTACCTTCATTGTCTCTGCATCACCTTAAGGTTGTCTGGTAGAGAATGCCCCTTTCTACATTGTACATGAAGCATTTTAAATAAATAAAATCAAAGTTGAGATGAATCCGCCAAAATCATGTCACGAAAGTGCTTGCGTAACTTAAATTTAAAAGAGAACCGACTAGCCATCTTGTTTGCCAGCAAAAGCACTCTTATATTACTAAAGATCGAACAGTTGGTGTATCTATCACTATTGTAGAATCTTTAGTTTCAAATATGACTTTAATATGACTATAGGTCGTGTCGTAGAGCTATCTACCAGTTACAAAGCTAAAGTTGGTTGTGACGACTCTTTTAACTGTGAAGCCGGTAAAAAACCCTGCTATAGGTACCAGGTGGAATCTGTCTGTAAAACTGAAAGCATTACTGAAACTGCTAAAACAATTTCGGGAATGTTTTCAAATGACATTAATCTCTATAATCCTTTTACAGGCAAGCTTGTTGGACAGGACATGTATTGTACAGCTTTTAGCTTAGTCGCAAAGGTCATCCAATTCAAAGGTCCAAGTTTATTAATAGCAAGCATTCGGATTTTGCATTGTCTTTGTCCTACAAGTTTTAGAAGCATCGTCGTGTGGCGTCGATGCTTCGTGTGAATTCTGCATTGAAATTGTAAATAGAATCAGGCTTATAGTTGTACAAAACGGTTTTTTATTAGAGATGAAAAAATAAATGGAGTTACTTGCTGGTTCTTCTCCATAGGACTTACTATTTGGAACCGTGCACTTAGTCTCGACATTTCATAAGTGCCTGTATCTGGTTTACATTAAATAAAGATCTATTCTATTCTATACTAAGAAAAAAAACATACATGTCGAATTGAGAACCTCCTCCTTTTTTGAAGTTGGTTAAAACAAGCGCCTGTTTTGTTTTCTGGAGTCATTTTTCGAGAGTATTTTTAAAAATATGGATAAAGATGAGTTGATATTGATATTCCATTTTTTGTTTATTAAAGATTATTTTTCAAAATAATTGGCTGGGATGTATCACCACAACGTATCATAACTACAGAAACCAAGTCTTGCACTTAAGTACCTAATTAGTTGGAAGCATTTACGTTTCGTACTGTCATTATGAACTTAACAGACACTTAGGCTGTCCTTTGAATCTTTCAAATGAAAGGAGCAAAGTTATTTAGATTTAAACATTTATAGTAAAATAAACAAGCACTCTTTGATATCTAGACAAAGGCGTTATTGTAGTTGTATGCACTAAACGGAGCCTTTCTCTATATATAAAAGGAGTTCATACAAAGTTCGGGCCACAAATCGGCCTTAATAATAAACCAAGATAGAATAAAACAAGGATGATCATCTTCAGATAGACCTACTTCTGTCACTATTATCTGTTTGAAAACGAAAAAGGATAGAGCACAATTGTCCCAAACTGCTTATATTTTAATTTAAAAAAATAGGTCGTCTTTGTGGACTCAGACGTTCGTCATCCGACATGCAAATCGTTAATACGTTCGAGGGCAGGGTTTCGTCATCGGGTGCGCCGGCGCCGTCAAGCGAGGCGCGCCTGTGCGAGACGAGTACAATTTTTTCTTCAATTAATCTTCATAACAGCCCGTAAGTGTCCACTGCTGTTAAACTTGGACCTCTTAATTTTATAAACCTATTTGTAACTTACATTTCCTTGTCAAACTTTTGGTAAGCTTCCTAAGAACCGTGTCCTAAATATTTCTATTTATTAGGTAGCAAGAACTATAAACATTACTTTTAAAATGCATAGTAATTACTCAACAAAGGCTTCAGTATTTTATGTGTATTTTAACACACAGTCCCGTCTGATTCTATTTAGGCAAATAGGTTTCGATAATTGACATGCAGAATGTCTCATGCAATTTCAATAAAAAATAATAGATTATCGATCTCGTTATTTTATACGTAACTGACATTGCATTTTCTGAGTACAACTGTTTTATTTTAGTACAAAATATAATCACTGTTGATAAACGAACTCGTAAGGCGTAATTTTCGAGTATTACAACAAAATCGGCAACATAATTAAGTGGAATAGAATGCATGCCTTATTTTTAAATCTTTGTTTTATTTATTTCGGGGGTTTTTATTATTTCAATATACAGTAGGTACTTTACAAAGTTATAAATACTATTTTTTGTTTTGTAAAACGATCGTTTGATCGTTTTACTAGTTACCAGTTAAGGTTAAACCACACTTGCGAAACTACACTACAGCTGAGTGAGGCGGCCAATTAATATGTTTATAATAATATATGAAATCGTGTCGCACCGCCCGCGCAGTGCAGTTCCGCTGCCGCGTAGTCAGTTCTATCTCACACCATTTCATATATAAACAATACAGAAAAAAAATCATGTAGTGCGTATAATTTGTAGCGTTATTCAGTCTCTGTTCCTAATGGAACCGCAAGCCCACAGAACACAGAAATGTGCGCAAGCCATACAAAATATAAATTTTATTTTGTTTTGGAGTGAATTTTAGTTCTGCGGTTGCATTTGGGAACTGACATTGAATCACTCTGCAAATTTTGCGCACTACATATAAAATTATCCTGTACCTGGCCACGTCGCGTCACCGTCGTCACGTCACCGTCTCGTCGCTGCAGTGCAGTTCCGTTCAGTGTGGTCTGACCTTTAGCGTAATTTCTTTATACAGTTATCCGGATCATGGTGAAGTGTTTTATTTTTCTTGTAAAGCTTTTCTTCATATCTTACTGATTCTATTTTTATGTTTGTTACAGGTAACGTCAACCTTTTTAGTTCTGGCTATTAAGACTTCAGTGCCACCCAGTTAGACCTGGACGACGGGTCAACAGGAGCACCAATTAACAGGAAAGATCACAATCTATTATTACAAATGTTCCAATCCAATATTCTAATATTAAATTTGAAATGCATCATTGTCAATTTAGTTTTGGACATTGTTAATCTAAAAATCATAATTCGTCAGCTCAGTTACGTTACTTAGAAGTCATTTGGTGTTCTCTTTAAATGTCGATGTCAAAACATGTCGGTGACGGCTGATTGGCTGGCTGGCTAGTCGCAGCTAATTCAATGGATGAGTAATGCGCCGGCGCAGGTTACAAGCGACCGCGGTTTGAAACATCCTAAGCTAGGATATAATTATATTTCATCCTTTTTGGCAATTTGGGGATAACAATGATGATGGAAGCAACCTTCCATTGTTGATCTGTGGCTGTGTCATATTTATATATTTATGTGGTTGTCTTTCAACCGATTTAGACTTCTATTGCGTAGGTAATAGAAGTAAAAGTCGGTTATTTACCAGTTATTAAGTAGATATCGTTTTATAGATTTTGACTACCTACTTTGATTTTGAGGAGTGTAAGATTTGGCATAGTTAAAGTTTATATGGAGAAAAAGTGCAGAAAGTTAAAATTACTGTCCAATTTCGACCACTGTAAACAATACGTCACTTTTGTGATTGTGTCTGTATACACCTAAATTAAACTGTACCTACGTAGGTATCTAATAAAAAGAACTGAAAATTTCTGCAATATCATTCTGTCACTTGCGACGGACAGTCGTCAGTCGGCGGCAAATTTATTCTCTGCTCGCCCATTGAACTAATTTATAAACCGTCACAAATCATATTCATCAATTTATGAAGCCTCGCTAAATACTTTAAACACTTTTATTGATGATATACAGTGTACAGTGAAGTAACTCTTATGACTTGAGAAAATTTTCTAATTTTATTCATGCAATAGGGCCTTATTGTGTAATGGAACAGTCCCGTTATTATCGATATAATTAAAAATATATTTTCGAGTGGTTTCGGTCTAATATCAATGTGATAAATGACACAAATGGTGTGGTCTAAGGTCACTATAATAACAACGTCAAACGTGAATTGTAATTAAATCGAAAGTTGATGGAAGCCAAATCGGTATTCTGCTAACATTATGAACCGACATAGATTACAAATTGGTATTCTCGTCCTTAAATAAACGACAAAAATTTCAACGTTTACGAACGGAAGTTAAATGACTTGACATTACATTCAGAGTAGACTGGAATCATACTAAAACAGGACTGAATTTTAAGAGGAGTAAAATACCTACATATTTTTTTGTCAATTTAATCATGTAATCTCAGTTCTGTAAACTTTCAGTCATAGGTGGAAATTGATTACGAAATTTGGCTTCTGGTTTAAGACATTTATTTCTCTGAATATTTATTTCTTTAAAATATTCATTTTTCTGAGAAACACAAGATTGAGTTAAAAGATATACTTAAACAAATGCCAACTTTTACTATGGAAATAACCTTGAATTTGTAAAATGAAGATCAGCTGTTCCATACAAATAATTTAAAATTACTCGACTAAATGTATGAAATAGCTTTTTATTTATAACAATTTCAATGTTGGTCCCTGTTGTTCATAATGATGGGTACAATAACCCCTTAAAGGGATCGAGACTAGAAAGCCAGCTTTATATTATAATGTTCAGTACTGCGTCCCTAATTAGTAACACAGGATTGACTTATATGTTCTCTTCATGACCATTATAACATGTCACAGGCTTCCATACAAGTTATGCGTGAATCATGACAGAGTAGGTACCTATAAGTTACTTGTTCAGCTGAGTTTGTGAAATAGGATAGCCCGTGGTCAATTATGGACTCCACAGACACATTACACACGTATCTAAGCTTAGTAAGGTGAATTATACTCATATGTAAGCGTTTCACATTCGGTACGCTGGCTCGTGGAACGAAGGACCAAATAATTGCGTCCTTTTGCCCTAAATTGGTCTTTTTGTCCATTATATTTATGGTGGAGGAAGTGCCATATTCTTATTATAATAACATATTATTTTCGTATCACAGTATGAAATATATAAATAAATAAATCTTTAATTTACAGTTAACGATAAAAAATAAAAAACAAAGATATAAAAAGTGTTCAATATCCATGTAAAATCCTAGAACGCAAAAATGTAGCGTTCCAAACTTATTTACTCAACGAAAATTGCATGTATAGGTACTACGCCTGTAAACTTATACCTATAGATCCTTTTTACGTCCAATATAATAGACTTAACGCATTGTTTCACCAGGATTAAATTGACGGTCGGTGCATGCCTGGCTTTACACGCTGGTAAATTATGTTCGTCTGCCCGCTGTTTAAGAGCCGATGATACGACTTGAATAGAGGTCCGATTGCCCTATTTCAATAGACAAGAATACTTGACGATACAAACTCGTAGCAGTTTGTTATAGATGGGAACATTCGTGTGAAGTCGCACTTACATTTGTTTGTAGACTCTTTGATGTGTTGACTGTTAAATTTTAAGTACTATGTGCCAAAAGGATATGTCGAACTACTGAAAATACCCGTTTCAGGTTTAACACAACTTATTTTGAATGATTTTGTGTATATTTAGATGACATGATTGTATTCGTGTCATAGATTTCCCCTCGCAAGCTGTGCAGATGTTTAGCAAATATATAACGTATTCAAATATTTGTGAGGCCCAGGCAAAGACTAGAGATCTTTCAGGAATATACTGAGAAATCAAAAAGACGTTTAATTCTCAAAGACAAACTGGTTACATGAACACACTTGCACTTGATTCAACATGGCCAAACTAGAAACGGATGATACTGACATTTAAAGCAATTTCATATTTATTTTCAAGGATGACGTAGAAAGCAGCTAATTAGGATACTTATTATTGTTATCTTCTATTTTGAAAGTAACGACGGAAACTTGCTCTCATTGTGATACAGTTTCTTGGTCACAAATCTGAATAGAAAATACTTTACCTGTTTATATTATATCGTTTTAACTGAAATTATTGGGTCCCGACTAAGAATTCTGCTGGGCTTGTTTTTTTCTTTCATTTAAGCAGTCGGGTTTTTAGATTTTTAAATTATTTACAAATGATCTTTATTATAAATTACATAAAACGGAACATTATTTCAAACACCATCATCTCATTATTACCTAGTTTTGACGTCACTTTCGTATTTCCTTGGTAACCATATTCACACACTATGAGCGATCGATGCAATGACATCATGTTACACTGACTGTGTTTGGGCGCGAACATTTGAAAGTCAAAGTCAAGTCAAAGTCAAAGGGAAGTTTTTTTTTTTTTTTTGATATTTTAATTAAACGTTCGAATTTTTGTTTTTAACTATTAAAAAAAATAAAAATAGTTAAAAACAAAAAAACGCACTTTTAATTAAAAGCTTTTAATCTGTACTATAAACTAAAAATACGTGCACGTTCCCTATATAAAATGTCCCTATTGTACATAGACATATAAATCATCATATAAAAGTTCGATGTCAAATTATAGGCTGGTCTAACAAGAAACAACTCTTCAAAGCTAATATCATCAACACAGATAATATAATTCGAATCAACGTGCGGGCGAAACTAGGCTGAATACAATGTATTGTCGTGGACAATCATTTAGAACAGTAGTATTTCGATTAAACCGATGAGTAAGACTGTTAAGTGATGTAGATTCGACACCCGTTTACGATACACATGTTTTATTATTATGTTTAACGAGTAATTTAGTCCGTCCTCTATTATGAACCAAGTGCCATATTGGCTTGTTAACGCCCTGCTTGAAAGCTATGGTAATTTTACACGTATTTAACGAAGAAGAAGGCCTTTGTTGTTTGGTTTTTTCACGATAGTTGTAAGTGTTTTATGGCGTTACGAGGAAGCATTTCCATATTCACCGGTGTTTTGAATTAACTCGATAAAGACATGTTATTTTCAGCAGCTTTTTTACACCAGAAATATTTAGAAAATACTTACGGGATTGTTGTTATAAATTGTTGTAGTAAAAATTGCAATGCGAAATCGAAGGGAGCTGTGCGTCATTGAAAAAAAAAATATGTATATAAGATCCTATCTTTCTAGTCCTGATCCTTTTAAGGGATTATTGTATCCATCATCATTATGAATTACTTTTACTAAAGGACCTGAAATCGCGACAATAAATCTGCTGTGTCATACATTTAGTCGAGTAATATTGATTTATTTGTATAGATCAACAATATTTTTTTTGCGATTTCATTTTTTATTTTTAATCGTGATTAAATATTATTGTAATTTCTTTGGAGTCGTAACATGCTACTTCTTATGTCTATTGTCTAATCATAATTAATTATAGGTTTGATCTAAATACCTATACTTAGATCATTCCTATAATTAAATAATTAATACGTGAAGGGAAATCTCTGTACCCCTTTTTAAGCATATTGCGCGCACGGAGGAGTGTGAGATTTGGCATAGTTAAAGTTTATACGGAGAAGGAGTGCAGAAAACTAAAATTACGGTCGAATTTCGACCACTGGGCGACCACTAGTTAAATATAATTAGGTAACTCTCTAAAGAACTCAATGTCAAACACAAGTTTAAATATGAAAACCAAAACTGCCAAATTTCCAAGAACACTAAAAGCTAGGCGCCGAACTCGAACACTTAACAAAACTTGTGTCGTACTTTAATCGGGGGAGCTTATATGAAAAATTATGACGTCATTTTAGTATGCGGAGTGGTGCCGTCGTGGTCGACCGCGGGACAAACCCCGCCGGATCGGAGACTAATTGGGGAAGAATGGTCCGCCGTTCTTGTCCTCTTAGTATTCTGTTCGGGCTGGCTCTCGGCTCGGCTCTAACATCAATCTCAATATGAAGAGATGACGGGCGGCGGAAAAGCTCCGCGCGGACAAGAAATCCCTCTTAGCGCGTATAGTTGGTGAGATGACCGGCACATTGATTGATCCTGCGGTTTGATTGCTCGCGACAAACTGATATGACAGTCTGTTAAGAAATTGTGCTTTACATGATGTTAGTACAAAAAGGACGATAATCTTTTGTTATACTTACTCGTTTAGCAAAAAAAGATTGCGTACATCACAAAGTAGGCACCCCATTCCATCTTATCCAAGACCTTTTGTCCATCCAAAGGTTGTCTAGAAGAGATCGTTATATGCGATAAGACCTCCCATTATGCATTGATATGCATGTTTTTTGTGTTGGTGTTCAATTAAGTATATATCTATTCCATTCTATCGTAAATATTCAGTCAATTGACAAGTAAATATTTTGTTAGTCACTCTGTGATGAAAAACAGTTGACGGATTTAAGTTTTTTTATATTTATCAGTACCCTATACCTAATACCTATAACGATTTTCTAATGCTTGCTGGAAACACTACGCAACAAAAGAAAGTGAAACTGAATAAAATATGAAAATTAATATTTTCTGTTTATTTCATAATGTATATTTATTTGGACGTATCAATTCTATAAACTGTTTGAAAAGTCTAACTATTTGTATAAACTTATGAATATTTATAACGGCCTATTTAGAATTTACCAACACTTGCAGTTTAGACAGGGCTCAGGCTAAAGTTGTGAAGCTAAAAGCGTTTAGAGGTTGCACTGGTAAAGAAATTGAGTGATTGCAACGGCGCAGTCAAGCATTATAAACGTTGGATCTTGGACGTTTGAAAAATGTCTGATACTTACTCGCCTTCGATGAAACGGAATCTGTAGGACTATATTAAAGCTATGTGAGGATCATGGAAATATTTTGTAGTACCCTTTGAATTTAAATTGTAGAGAAGACGAAAGTACAGCTTTTAGAATGTTTTCGGCTGTTTGCTAGCGCATCACATGAAAACGGCTGAATGAATTTCAATAAAACTTTAGTGTAATACGGTCAATAGACGGACTAAAAATTTAAAGTACCTATGTTTTTTTATCCCACTAAGGTTGCAAACAGCATACGGCCGCTTCAAGGTAAGCGGTTACCGTAATCTAGTAACCTATGGACTCGTGTAACACTAGGGGCTCCCTTCGCGCGTTGTCGACCCTATAAAAATCTTTACACACCCTTTTTGACGAACCCCTTGCTGAGATAATTTACATTAAAGCTATTTTCTTTACGTGTAGCATATTTCTTAACTGCGTCTCTACTCTTATAACTCAAACATAACATATCGTGAATCCAACTAAATCATACTTGCAAAAACTGTCGTAAAATATACGTGATATTATTGTACTGTTAAAATTCGTTGACCAGAGATCCTCGGATGCCGTCGATGAATAACAATGGCGACACAATCCGCGGATAAGGCTTGATTCAGAAGACACGGACCGGCCATTACTGTATGAATATATGTATGTGGACGCACCAAGCTTTTAGTGTCAAATTCTTGCTTTATATTTTTAATGCAGTTATGACTTTTAAATAAATGTTTTTCTTTGGAATTATAAGAGAAATCTTTATTGTCTACAGAATTTAAGTTATATGCCTTTTATTTCTCATTTGTTTAGTGGTCGACTGGTCTATCTGGGATTTAGTCCTTTGGTACGGATTCGCCTAAATGTAATAAGCGCAACCTGATTAGCTGTCAAATCTCGAAGTCAGCTGTTAATTGTTATCATTGGTTAGCAATATCCTGGTATTGGTCATATTACTATTCCATTAAAACAAAACCATATTCTCCATTTGGATACCCTAACAAAGCATCACGTTTGTATTACCCAAAGGGTTAGGCGGAAGTTTCCACTGAGAGTTCTGTGATTACATTACAAAGGTAATAAAAGTGATGACCTACGTTTTTTTTTTCCGTGGGATAGTTTTTTTCGCGTATAGCGGAATATACTACCCCGATGGCTATTTAAAGCCGATTTAGTTGTTTCTGGGCGGCATTTGGACCAAATCTTGGTAATGTCCGAGTCTTTTAAGGTAAATCTGATTAAATTAATAAAACATAAAGATTGAATTAGAATGAATAAAGAACTAAAGATTCTGGTAAAAACATCGTGTTTTGATCGAACCTGTAACTCCATAAAGTGCAGAGGATTATATTCTCGCTAACGAGACCAACGTATGCGGTAATACTCCCTTTAACAATGTGATGCCGATAGATTAACTGATAGTAAAAAAAAACAGTTGAAAATAGCTCCTCATTAAAACTTGAATAATATTGTTAATGATAATGTCACAATATTTATAAAAAAGTCATCTTTTTATTTCTGGGCCATTGCACTTTTAAAATGTCGTGATTCTAGATGCCCGGTCCAAGTTGGTGATATGGAATGGAGAAGAGACCGGCTAAAAACTCTAATGGATATTCTTTTAAAGCCTTGCCAAAGTAAGTCTGTATTTAGGTACACAATGTGATGATAAAAACAAAAATCAATAATATCATCAGTCATCACAAATGAAACTGTGACATTAAATGGTTTTGCATAAATCATTTTAGCTTACTGTTTGAGTTCATTAGCCATGGATGAAATTAAAATTGTTGACAGGAACAAATTTTAATATCGAATGACGTGAAATGAGTGAGTTGCGTTTTGTTTTTAGAATTTCCACTTTTAAAACGTGAAAGTTTCCAGTGCAGTTTTTTATTTTGCAGCAGTAAAACTTAGCACGTCCTTTTGACTATAGCGACCAGCACACGTACGATTTGTTCAACACGCGTCGTTTCAAGATCCATGGATTACATTATACCGTATCCGCAGTCCTGCAGTCATTTTTCGTACGCATTTTTCACAACCGGTTTGTTTTGTAGCGCGCGCTGAACCGTGCGCTTGAGGCGCGTTATGAGCGTGGAGCTTCACGCGTTCCAATCGTACGTGTACAAGTCGGTAATCAAGACGACAATGACCTTGTATATTTTATGCTGAAAACCTACCAACAACTCTTCAGAATATTTTCATATCATAAGCCAGACAGTGGTTAAATGTAAGTAGAGCTTATGTAATTCAGCTAGTTTGGGTACAAAGTTCCAGATTTTTTTTGTGGCAATGAAGTTACGTTAGTGCTTACATTTAATGAATGATTAGATTACGTTTATGCATCTGGGTAATTAGTCTTCTCAAAGTGGTCTTTTGGTCCACATTTTTAACTAACCAATTTAAATATCGATACAACTATAATTTCTTCAGCTAGCAACATTTTTATGTCGTATCTATAGATAGCTGGCAACATTGATCAAGACATTGTTTTGTGATAGGTAAGCTGGAATTCTGTAATTGATGATAATTAGGTAAATAGGTAGATATATATCACAATATTTTCTATAATTACTTCAAAGAAGGTAATATGGATCCTTCATGATGTTCACATAAAATCACAGTACATTATCGGAAAAACTCCATTATACAATTTAATTATACCTACGTTCGAGCAAGAGCTTGTAACTAAAGTAATTTTATTATTTGTGTAAAAGGATGTTTCATTTGTTTTTATAGTGCATAAAAGCCGTATAAAACATTGAAATCTGAAACATTAATGTTTCTGTAAGTAATTCCTTTGTTTCCCCGTAGGTACAAGTATTTCGTTTCGTTCAAGTAAGTACCTAGTTCTGCTTCGTAGATTATAGTTTTCGAAAATGTATTGATAATGGTTAGTAGAATTAAAAATCTTTGCCCCTCTCTAGGAATTATTCCTGAATTGTCGGTGCGTTTATAAACATATATCCCATCTACACACATGCAGTAGCGCAGCAGTCGATTGATCAACCACTGCGTTAACCTCGCCTTCAAATTCTAATTCAGGTTTCTGAGAACTTGTGTTCATTATGTTACGTATACTCGTCAAAGGGTTTCCTCAAAGGGAGCGTCCGGTGCAGTGCAGGCTAATCTCGGTTCGCCGCTTCCGATTTTGATTTCAGTGCTGTCAGTTAGGTTGACATTTCGATCTGTCAATATCCATGGACCACTGGGCTGACTGAGGTTTGTATGAATTGTACTTAGGCCTAATATCACCGAAAACATAACAGACGATTAGTTCAAAATCAGCCGTTTAACCATGAATTTTTGTATGAATAATCGGCCGATTTGATTTTTAACATCTGTTATTTTGTCGGTAAAAATGGCTCTTAGTAGACGTTCGCAGTAGCTTTACATCCGTTACAAAGAATATTGTATTATGTGTCAAATAAGCGTTTAAATTATTACTAGTGGTCGCCCCGTGGTCGAAATTCGACCACAATTTTAGCTTTCTGCACTTCTTCTCTATATACAGAATTTCACGAATGCCAAATCTCACACTCCTCCGTGCGCGCAATATGCTTAAAAAGGGGTACAAAGTTATCTCTTCCCGTATTAATATATAGATTTAATTAAAAATAGTCCAATTTTAATAAAAAGTATCGTATTTTGTCATATATTTACCATCAATGTTTTTAACATAAATAACTCTAAAAAAACAGAAAGTGTAGGTTTTATATTCTAAAAAATATAAAGCGAAATAAAAAACAGATATTTTTAATTTCGGGGGTGTAAAGGTGAAATTCATTTGGTGATACATCTCATACAGAATATTATTGACATTTTTTTTTTTCTTCACGTCAAAAAGGCGAGCAGGACAATCGGAGACAAAATCATCTTTTTACTGTTTTCTCTCTCGATAGTTCGTCTTGTCTTCTTTCTATTAAGGAGACAAAGAATGGAGAAAATTGTTTTTCCACCCGCCGTGCTAGCTCTGCAGGTTTTCTTCTTATACCGATTAAAAGATAATGGCCGCTCAAAGTGTCATTATACCCCTCTTCGGAAAACGAAAAAGTATGAATTTATCTGTAACACTCAAAGGAATCGCGAGGGCCTTCATAACAACCCTCCAAGCTATAGGTAGGTGCTTTTTGCCCGCCGCACTCGACTGACGACATCCCCCATCTTGCTTACATACATTTCATGAGCTATTAAACCCACCCCTATACAGATGTCACCGGGAATTCGAGGAGTTGTTAAACGCCCCATCGGAGTATTAATTTTGATTTAATACAAGATTATCTTTGACGCATTCTGGATAGTTTTACGATGCGGGCCATATTCACCAATAACATAATAGATGACTAAAATAAAAACGACTGTTTACCCAGACTAAAGTTTGAGTTAAACAGCTGATTTTGACTTAATCGTCTGTTATATTTTCGGTGAACTTGAGTCTTAAATGTACCGTAAAATCCGCCGCGCCGTCTTCATTATCGAATTGATTTGCTATTATGATTCTTCCTATGTGTTAAATTGAGTTTATCATGGAGGGTATTGAGTGTAACTTTGTATAGTTGTACAAACATATGAATTTGTCAATTACTCGGGTCAATAATAAGGAGCAAGAGCTATAATAATATAATCTACTAAGTACGTCATTCAACATAACTTCTGTAACTATAAAATGTATTCGCTAAAGAAAAGTAATTGTCACATTAGAATGATAGCTATCACATCGGTATCCCTCCGCACAAAATGACCGCGCAGCGATGGGATTTCACAGTAACTTGCGAAATTAGTCGAGTTGTTAGCGATCGTTTAGATACATTTTAAACGTTTAGTGTTTTATTTCTTCGATATGTTACATTTTTTTCACGCTCCTTTCGGTATTGTAGTAACAAGTTGAGCAATAACAGTTTCATGAGTCGACTGAAGGAAAATTAAATTCAGTTCAATTTATTTATTTTCATAATATGGGTTTACAAAGATGTTCCAATAAAATAGATCCGCCACATTAAGCCTTTCAGCATGCAAAAATTCTAGAAAATAACAATTAAAGAGATACATAATAACAAAATAAAGATATAACATTAAGAAAACAAAATTAGACGAAATAAGCCAAAATAATCTTGCAATATAATTAAAATTTTCACAATATCAAATTAATCATGTCAAATTATACAATTTTCATTATTAATAAATGATATAAATTATATTAGACAATATACCTAATAATTAATACAGACAGACAATAATAATTAATTAAGTTAAACTATCTTCATAAACAACTTTTAGTTCTGCGAGTTCTTGACGAATTTCCGATTACTATCTGTGCACATCTTGAAAGACAACAAATGGTATACTGAGGTTTGAGTAGGAAATAGTACTTAATTATGTAACTCAAGATTTGCTCTGAAAATCTGAAATCCATGATCTACCTCTAGTAGAGTATCTGGATGAATTATTTATCTCAGTCAAAAACGGTGACATGATTGGCGCAGTGGCTAAGCGATTAGCTTTCTGGGCCACGTGCCACGGGTTCGATCCCCGCACGGAACAAATATTTGTATGATCTACAGATCGTTTTTCGGGTCTGGGTGTGTGTGCATGTGAGATGTAGATAATTATGTTTGTAAACTGTAGGTACCCTCGATACAGGAGAAATCCTAGTGAGCGGGAAAGTTAAAAAAAAAGAAAAAAAGAAAGAATCAACACCATTGACGAAGAAGCGAGCACACCTAATTAAATTATATTTAGTTAAATTAAATTTAGTTAAAGCTGTTTTAATTAGCGATGGAGTAGTGGAAAAGCTACTCGTTGCACCACTTGCGTCTCCTTCCCACGGTAAAATGTCTCAGTATTTATTTGAGAAGCCCTCTTGTCCAGAATTTAAACTTAAAATATATTTATTATTGTTTGAACATGAACGGGTGCCGTCCGTTGAAACTGGTCAGCTTGTAACTGCCATGGCAATCGTATTCAGAGGTAAATAATTATTATACTATTCTTATTTTTTATTCACATTAAAGTACATTATTCTCGCAGCTCTTACCACATCGATTGTAATCTATTATATTTTAAAAGAGTTTGCATGGAGTTTAAATTTGTATCTATACTAGTAGGTACTAATAAACGTTAAAGTTATGTCAAGCTTATATGTCAAAAAATGTATGGTTAAAATCGAATTCATGGCATAATTTCATACAGCGATATTTAACTAAGCAACGAATAAATTATTTCATAAGTATGAACTATGAATCACTGTTTCTTGCGTATTATGATGTTCTCAACGGCTGTGATTTTCGCTTTGACGAATAGTCAACCCTAAGCATTAAGGGTTCACTCACGGGGGATTAGAACCTATGACATTTAATTCTGTCTGATCACAACACCTATATTCTATAACTAGCTGTGCCCGCGACTTCGTCTGCGCGGAATTTAACAAAATATTTTTTCTTTAAATTAAATGTATAAGTATAACCTAACCGTCAAAAACCCCCGACTCCAACTAGAAAAAAGCTGTAACTTTTGAATGGCTGAATAGGTTTTCATGATACATAGCTAAGATGATACCCAATTAAATAGCTTTCGATTTAAAAAAAGCTGCATTGAAATCGGTCCGTCCGTTTTGGAGCTACGATGCCACAGACAGATACACAGATATACCCATACGCAGGTACATAATACAAATTTATAACACCCCTATTTTTTGTCGGGGATTAAAAAGTAAAAGTAGCCTTACTCCATAAAGCATCAGCATAATTATAGATCTTTATCACATTTGTTATCTATTAGAATTGGTCATCTTTATGATAGTTGTCAGTTTGTCACTGGTTGGTCCCATAGTAAAAGTTGCTCATAATGATGAGTACAATATCCTCCTCCAATCTTTCTCTCGTTCAACCAGCTACAAGAGTAGACGCGCGATGTCTATCCTTCAAAAATTTCTACTTATCCTTCTTGTAGAGCGCCTGCACTTGAAGATCATTAATCAGGATCTAATATTAATTCCCATTAACGGTAATGCAATCTTATTGCGAGTGACATTCCACAGTATTGATGTGTCATCGCTTGCTTGATCAGCTGATGGTGTACGCTTCTGATAAGACGTAGTTATAATAAAATTAGCTATCTCTATTACCGTAATAATATATGTTGCCGATTTAGTATGGAGTGAGGTATGTTTCCAAGCTTGTATTCGGTTTTTGTTGAGGGCAGTAAAAAATTGGAAATATACCTAAATTAAAATAAAATAGTCTTTAGAGATATATATCTTCACTCAATAAACTTCTGTCTGTCCCTTCACGGCTCTGTTATTCCTTTTTAAAACGCTTTTATTAGCTTCACCTGTAACTAACTATGTAAAAAAATCTTGGAAATTAAATTTGACCCACTTCCCGGTTTCTGATCGAGCTGAAATTTTGCATACACGTTTAGTTTGGATGACAAAAGCGTTTTCTTTAGTTTTTTTTTTAAACTATAATATTTATTCTTTAGAATAGAATAGAATAGAAAGGTTTTGACGTTTGTTTTGTTTTGCATTGTTAAACCTATTTTGCTAGGCATGCAAGCTATTTGTCAAGAAATGTGAGACATGATATGCATCAACTATTATGTTGTCTCATAGAAAATAATATCTGTGGTTGATTTTTGGCTTGGTTACAAGTAGTTAATTAATGGCTGTCAAGTTTTAATAAAACAGTAAATAAACAATACTCAAGGCTCGGTACCTATACCAGTTTAGAAGAAACGTTCGTTACTCATGTCGTGATGTATGCAGTCTGTTGAATGTTTAGCAATTGTTTGGAGGGAGGCGGCAGGGAGGGTGACAAAGGACCCTCAGTATGACGACGCGCCGGCTAACACACCACCACACACACACATACAACTATAGGTAGACAGCGAAAAAAATGAGGCGACTGTATCATTCTAACTTAAAGTCCACACCTCACAGCGGCGCAGCGTTATTATCTGTCGATAGTATCGCTGCGGTATTGAAAGAAAGAAAGAGAGAAAAAGTATTTATGTATTTGACACAGCACAAAAACGATATATATATAATTTATTTTTAATTTATTTAATGCCTTATGCACAGGTAAAAAAAAAACTGCACAAAGGCGGACTTAATGCCATAGGCATTTTCTGCCAGTCTACCTTAGGGTGATGCAGAGACAAACATGGTGGGTGCAACGTAAAATAAACGAAAATTGGAAAGAAAAATAAAATTCAAGATCAAGTAATAAATACATAGATACATACATATATTATTATAAACCATAAAAGAAAACATACATATTGATATACTGCGTCAAAATACACAAAAATACGAAATAGAGAAAAACGAATCCAGCAATAATTAATTTAATTAATTAGCATTTAATTAATTTACGAATGCAGCTAATAATAGCAGCAGTAATTTAATGTCTCATTATTTTGTAATTAAGTAATAAATAATAATAAAAACCAAAACCATAGTACTGTTTTTTACTTACATCAATTGTTTAAAACCTTGCCATTCCAATTGCTTTTTATACATTTATGCAAATCAAGTTGATTTAAGTTCTTTACCCTTTCGAGTCTAGACTTATTTCACGGTATATCCTTCGCTAGATTAGACATTTATAACTTCTTGAACTTATTTATAACATGTTGACGTATGTGGGTATAAAATGTCCATCTTCCTTTGTAGTTTCTATCAGCCAGTGACCATTGTCCCCAAATTGGCTAAATATGGAATGAGTTTCGTAGTTAATAAATATATTATCCAGAAGTTTTGAAGTTATTTGCATAAGACAGAGCCTAGATAACTTATCAGTTTATAATATACTAGGTACCGCCAGCGGCTTCACCCGTGTGATATATTTTATCTATCTTTATAAATTATAGCCTATGTTACTCAGTAATAATATACCAATCTGGTGGAGAAAGAATTTTTAAAATTGGTTCAGTAGTTTTTGGTTTATCCATTACAAACAAACATACAAAAAATCAAATCTTTTCTCTTTATAATATTAGTTTAGATTTAGATTATAAATTCTAATACTTAGTCACTGTTAGGTGACTGTTCCCGACTATAAATACGGAAATACGGTTCACCTTAGCTAATAAATAATATATTGATAAGTTCTGAAATTATTTTCAAAAGACAGAACCAAACTAACTTAGCTGTTAATTAAATACTAGTGGTCGCTCAGTACTCAGTGGTAGAAATTCGACCGTAATTTTAGGTTTCTACACTCCTTCTCCATATAAACTTTAACTATGTCAAATCATACACTCCTCCATGCGCGCAATAATTATGATTAAATAAAAAGGGGTACAAAGTTTTGTCTATATCACTACATAGCATAAAACAAAGTTGCTTCCAGCTGTCTGTCCCTATGTATGCTTAGATCATTAAAACTACGCAACGGATTTTGATGTGGTTTTTTTTAATAGATAGAGTGATTCTAGAGGAAGGCTTATATGTATAATACTTTCATATTTAATGTAAGGATAGTAGAGAAACTTCATCCGTGCGAAGCCGGGGACGGGTCGCTAGTAGATAAATAAATTCAAATAACATCTATGCATGACAGACTTTTCATAAAATTACAATATTGCGGTAAGAATTGTGAGAATAATAATTTGTAACGTAAGTGTGTATTTATTTATAATACGGTATTGGTATACAGTATTGATACCAACGAAGAGCCCTTATCTCTTGTTATTATTCTTTGTTATGGCATGTTTACAATAACAGAGCCGCTCGCAATTCATTGGAACTCAGTTTAAAGCACGTTTTAAGGGTCACTCACACACTCGATACTTTTAGCATCAGCGACTAAGCGATTTAGGTCCATGTTCACCAACGACATAACAGATGTTTAAAATGAAGACGACCCTTTACACATACAAAAGTTTATGTTAAACAGTTGATTTTGTTTTAATTGTCTGTTACCACAGAACACAGAAAAAGACACCTCTTTTCTGTGTTCTGTGTCTGTTACATTGTTGGTGAACTTACAGGCATACAATTATTATATGTAGTTAAACACATCAAATACTTACAATCAGATTATTGATAGTATAATTAATATAATAAATTATTTGAAGCTATTGAATGTCAAAATATTACAAGGTAGGTATTGATTTAAAAATAGCATTCATATCAATTAATAATCTAAATAATGTCTTCCCTCTAGCCTGTACAGTACCGTATTCGGCATATTCTACAGCTTTTGTCAATTCAGTACAATTTGTTGACTTTTTTATTCTGCGATTGAAGATTGTACACTTGTCTAAAGAAAGATAGAAAAAGAAAAGAATGAAGAATAATTTTATCCCGAACGGGATATTGACGGCACAGCATTTACAATAAACGAAACACAAAAAGAAAAATACGCACACATATTAAAAAAAAAAACATCTAGATACGTCCGACTTAAGCGTCTAGGTACACTGTAGTGTTCTTTATCGATGATTTCCTTCTTTCCGCGCAACTCCACATGTTGCGTGAGTTGCGTCACAGGCAACGTTCTCCGTTGCTAAACAACCATAGACAACGTAATTTTAGTAACTCAGTCAACAGCTTGAAACTCGGTTGAGATATTTTGTGTTAAACCGTGTCCAATAGTACTTGTTCGATTTCTTTGTAGTGTTATTAATAGAGGTGAATGAGTCTTATTACCGGTAAGTTCGTACAATTGTAGTATAAGTTCGTATAATCGTATGGTATAAGTTCGTATAATTGTGGTGGTTAGGTTTAATAAAAAAAATATATTATTGGATGCTTCAATTATTAGTCGGCATTACACAGTCATATCCTTTGTCATAACTTCATAAGTTTATAAGTAATTCTTGCTTTTGCACTAGTGGTTTTTCTTCGAATGTTTTCTTGAAACATTCGCGGGCGCGCCCACGTCTGCTCACCAAAGATTCATTGTAATCGGTTGAATTGTATAGGAACGCATTGAAGACAAACGAACATTCATTTATACTTACAATGTGTAAGTAACATCTGGTAGACACAGAGAAAAAGCTATGGGTAGGTCTTTTAAAAAAAATTACGATTTCGTTCGCAGTTTTATGACTTAGTTATAAAAACTATGAAGAAAATCGTTTTCTTTTTAAAAGTCCCTCTAATTCTAATGCTTAGGGGTCCAGAATCATGTACTCAATCCTTAGTATCGGTTTTCGTTACCATGTCACTTAGGTACATTCTGTATTATTAGATAAGGACCAAATTATTAAAATTTACTTTGCATATTAACGGCACGGCTTTCTACGCTACGCACCGCGGGTTCGAATCCCACACGGAACAAAATAATTGTATGACCTACAAATAGTTGTTCTGGATGTGTTCATGTGATATGTATGTTTGTAAACTGTACGTACGATACAGGAGAA
The DNA here is from genome assembly GCA_932294325.1 of Allophyes oxyacanthae. Classification (NCBI taxonomy): domain Eukaryota; kingdom Metazoa; phylum Arthropoda; class Insecta; order Lepidoptera; family Noctuidae; genus Allophyes; species Allophyes oxyacanthae. Next base: position 2,933,262 of record OW028609.1, read on the forward strand.
ATCCAAGAGGACAAAGGTTTCCTTAAAAAAATTTTTTTTTTTATAATTTTTAAAATGGAGTTGTAAAGTCATTTCTTGGTAAGATATTCGTCTTCTGAGATCTCCATACTTAACAGATTGCTTATGACATCATGTTATAGGTGCTTATCGTGTAGTAGGTATATTTATTACGACGCGACGTGTAACAGCCCCTAGGGTTGCCACGCGTTTGCCTGACAGTCGCAGGTCAAGCATATCGTACGTACAGGTAAAACTGATTATTAAAAGTCACAGAGAGAAAAAACAAAGTTAAATACGTAATTTATTTAAAGTAGGAGAGTTAACTTTTATTGTTATCCTTGCTGGTCGCAATTTGTCATTTGTTATACTAAATGAAAGTTCGATGATGACAAAATAGCTAAGTAAACGACAAAATTAAAAATAAAATTTTGCATAAAAAAAATTGAATTCACTGTTTTAATTTCGAGAGCCACTATCCTTATATTTTTTAAACTATTGTACGATAAAATGATTCCATAATCTTTACATGATCCCTACACTATTTGGGGTTGAAATTCGGGAAGAGAGATTTAACTGCAAACAGTTGTGAGGCGAGAGGCAACCCTAACAACTTTATTAAACAGAAGTAGGAGGTATTGTTTATCCCCGTCTATACTAAGTATTTAAGACATTGGGCGTCAAAAGGAAACGGCAGCGCAGTTTATAAAATTGAAGAATTTTGTTTGCCCTGTGCAGTAAATATTTCAACAGTTTATGTAAAATGCAGAGTATTCTGCCTACCTATTGACGCGCGATGCCTATAAGCATAGGTACATATTTCTCGAATTCCAGAAAACGTTTTAAATATAATTATCTGAAGTTCGCGAAAATATAACTCGCGGGCCAAGAAGATTATAAATACACTATTTCTAAATTGATATTTAAAATCAAAAGCTGAACTGGCTTGGCTGTTTATGTATTAAATAATTATAATTATTAGTGATCACCGAGTGGTCGAAATTCGACCTAATTTTAGCTTTCTGCACTCCTTCTCCGTATAAACTTACCTATGTCAAATCTCACACTCCTCCGTTCGCGCAATATGCTTAAAAAGGGGTACAAAGTTTTTTCTTCACGTATTCATCATCATCATCATTGCGGCCCATGTTGTACCCATTTTTGGGTGTAGGCCTCCTCCAAATTCCTCCACTCCTGGCGGTCTTGAGCCCTTGCCATCCAATCCGGACCTGCGTGTCGCCTAATGTCATCCACCCATCGTTTAGGTGGTCGTCCTCGCGGTCTGGTATGCTGACGTGGTCGCCATTCCAACAGTCTCCGCGTCCATCGTTCCTTTTCCATTCGAGCAATGTGTCCCGCCCATCTCCATTTGCGTCTGGCTATAATGGATACTATGTCCTGGGTTTCCGTCTTGGACCGTACCCATTCGTTCGTCTTACGGTCACGTAAGGTGATTCCGAGCATAGCTCTCTCCATTCCTCTTTGCGCTACTCTCACCTTTTCTGCAGACAGTTCCGTAAGAGTCATAGTCTCTGCTCCATATGTGAATATCGGTGACACACATTGCTCGAAAACCTTTACCTTTAGGGCAACGGATAACTTTCCGCGCAAGATCCGGCTATTTGCACCAAAAGCTGCCCATGCTTGGGAGATGCGTCTCTCGACCTCTGCGGTTTGATTTTGACTACCGAGTGTGAGTTTGTGTCCGAGGTAAATGTAGTCTGTAACGGCTTCGACAGGCAGTTGGTAGTTTTGTGCGTCAGGGAGGTTGGACATGATTTTCGTCTTTGCGGTATTGATTTTCAAACCAACTTTTGCAGATTCTGCTCGGATGTCTTCAATCATGCCAATCATCTCCTCCACGTTGTCGGAAAATAATACTAGGTCATCAGCGAACCTCAAGTTCGTCAACCTTTCTCCGTCGATGCTGATTCCTTTCTTTTCCCAGCTAAGTTGCTTAAAGATATTTTCGAGCGCAGCGGTGAAAAGTTTCGGAGAGATAGTGTCGCCCTGTCGCACTCCTCTTGCCAGTGGGAATGGTTTCGTCTTCTCGTGTAGAATTACGCTTGCTGTAGCATGGTGTTGGAGATATTTCATTATTGTGATATACCGCTCGTCTACACGACAATCCGCAAGTGCTTTTTCAACTGCCCATGATTCTATAGAATCGAATGCCTTCTCGTAATCTATGAATGTTATAATCATAGGTTTTTGGTATTCATGACACTTTTCTATTAGAGTTTTAAGACTATGCAGATGGTCGCACGTACTGAACCCACTTCTAAAGCCGGCTTGCTCTCGCGGTTGGTATCCATCCAGTTTGTTCTTTAACCGATTCACAATAACACGCGTAAAAACTTTGTACATGTGAGACAGGAGACTTATTGGCCTGTAGTTTTCGAGTCGTTTTATGTCCCCTTTTTTGTGAATGAGTGTAATAATGGCATTATTCCAAGCTTCGGGTACACGTGATTCTACTAGACATTGAGTAAATAGTGCAGCAATTGCTGTTTTAAAAGTTACGGTGGTAGACTTAATCATTTCTGGAATAATGCCATCTTCTCCTGGGGCCCTACGGTTTTTGAGCTGATGTAGAGCAAGTTCGACTTCATCAACTTTCACATCCGGCAGCTCCTCTGAGCCAACGTTTAATATTTGCGCTCGCCTTCTTGATTGCTGGTTGTATTGAGGGTTTGGGGCTTTGCTTTGATAGAGATTAGCATAGTACCGGTGAGTGATATGAAGCAACTCTTCTCTATTTGTGATGACTTCACCTTCTTCATTAACGAGTTTAGAAATTTGCTTCCTTCCCGTACTTAATTTTAGCTTCATAGATTTCCTGCTGGTGTTTGCTTGTATCGTGCTTTCAATCAACTGTTCCTCGTACCGCTTTAGATCTTTCTTTAAATCTCTTCGAATCTGTTTTTGGAGTTGGGTATACTGGGACAGATCCGACTTGCCTTCGGTTCTCATCCTCCGTCTTTGCTCTATCAAGTTCAGTGTATTTGTAGACAGCTTTTGTTGTTTCGGTTTAGGTTTCGACTGACTTATGCTTTCGACGGCAGAGTTCATCGTCTCTAAGAGATGGTCGCTTAGATTTTCGATAGACATTCTTCCGATTTCTCCGATGTTCAGGTGTTCTTCTATATGCTGTTGATAGAGGTCTTCGTTAAACCTGATATTCAGAATTTTTTCCTCGTTTGGCAATGGTTTCTGGGACACTAGGGTTCTTCTTTCCTTTTTGATGTTAAAAAGGCTTCTTCACGTATTAATATACATTAAATCGTATATAGATATCAATTCGTGAAATAAGCTATTAATGAAACTTTTACAATGTCGGTTCCGATTTATCAGCCACAATAATCGACCAATACGATAACCACAAAAAAAAGAATTCAAATTATTGCAATAAAAGTGGTACAAATAATAAAAAGAAAAATAAATAGAGATTTTTATTTATAAAGCGCAGAATTTCCGAGTTTTGTGCAGCCATTCAGTTTCTGTTATCCGTATGAATCAAGCTGGCATATTGTGAGATTGTTCTCTACTGTCGGCAGTAGAAAACAATCTCACCGATGCGACACTTGAGGGTTTTGAACATAGATATTTCATTGCAATTTCTCTCATAACAATTTATTGTGCTATAGACAATAGATAAATACCTAATCGCTAATAAACTTTATGTAGGATAATTTAGACCTTTAACTGTCGAGTTCTTAAAATGAGATATGAAATAACTAATGTATATTTTACAAATATTATTGTAATATTTAATTGTTGAGGTAGTTAACTTTTTCTTTTAAATCTGTTTAAATTGACATCCGTAAGTCACAAACGAGTTCAGTTGAGTTTCACCGGGGATTGATGTCTGGCAATATGCTGAAGCACCTTTATGGTGCAGCCGTGACGCCCATACGAGTGTGGTACCTATAATGATTTACCTACATATTTTGTATCTACGTTTTGTTAATTTTAATTATTGTATAAAAAAAATATTACCATATTTTTATTTTTTATTATTACATAGGTACCTATGGTGCCTCAATTTTGCAACCAAACAAATTATATTTCTTTCTTTAATAATGTTCGTATTTATTGCCTTGGGAATGCAAATAAATAAAAGTATAGTTGTAATACATTAACATTTCTTCGTTGATAACCAGTATCAAACTCTTATCTGCGCGGAAGTCTTACAGCTGATTATAGAAATGGGTCAGTGAGGCAAGCCGGCGACGCCTACATATCCTTAATTTATAAATAGTTTCTAATAGCTGAATGAAGTGCTATTCCTGGCAAGTATTGACCATCCTGTGTCTCCCCGTGGGTATCATATGACGATGCAGCAGTACTTCGAGTTTTACTTGCTGATTTAATTGCCGCACGATTCGCCAGAGGTTCAGAGCCTTAGACTCCGCTTGTGACATTCATTTTTCAACTTTTCTTTTTTAAGGTTTCTACAAGTTAAAAGGCGTTAACTGGCCACACATATAATCTTCATTTGAATTATTTTTTCATAAAACATTTTTCCTCTTTAAGATTTCTTCTGTATCAAAGTTACAGTTTGCAAACATAAATCTCATATGCACACACACCCAGACCCGAAACAACTATTTGTAGTCCATACAAATATTTGTTCCGTGTGGGGATCGAACCCGCTGCACGTAGCGCAGAAAGCTAATCACTTAGCCGCTGCGCCAACCGTATTGACAAAATTGTCTCTAACGGTTGGCTCAAGGACCCTTTTCTGTTTAACCGGACTTGTGGTGAGGTCTGAAGGGCCTCCAACCTTCATAAAAATATATTTAAACGACAGCGTAGTTATGGCCGTTCCATAGTGGGACATGAGCCTCGGCTTAGGGCGTCGACGCGTCGCTGAGGGTTTGCTGTGTCTGGCTCTGGTATCTATTATTATTAGCGGGTACGTTTAAAACTACAGGCCCAGCACGGGCTGGGACGTGCGCGGGTCAGGGAGGAACACATGCATTCATATAAAAAAATTCAAATTAAAAAATTAATTTAAAAAAAAATCTGAATTAACATTTTCCTAGAATCTCATTAGTTGCATTCTAAGTTTTTTGGGATGTAAGTTTTAATGTAGATACTATAAAACCATAAAGCGGAAATATTCATGCCATTTGTAGAGCAACAAAAAATAAAAAAAGATAGTAACTCAGCTTCTAAATACAGATATATAATAATTATACAGATTACCGATTAGAGTGTAGACTACCTTTTGTAAAAGTTTAGAAAACTTTGTGACTAAACTTTTAATAACATTTTTACTAAAAAACTACATACATACAGTCTGTCAAGAAAGTCATGAAAAGGATTTTGAAGGAACTAAAATTCTTCTTAGCTCGCAACCCTAAATAAGTACCGTAGGTGTCAGTTTGGGTACAACGATGTGTTTATTTTACTATTCTGTGTAGATTTTTTGTGATAAAAAAATGTTTTCGGCATTAATATATTAAAAATAAACAAGAGAATATACAAGTGGCGCCCTCAATCCTTTTCATGACTTTCTTGACAGACTATATGTGAAGTCAGTTATAAAAGTTTAAAACACAGTTCGTTACCTTCACAGATCGCGGACGTTCCCGTACATGTTTCAGATTCAGTCGAACAATAGTTAGCGCTTGGTCTGGTATAAGAGTGGGGCGCACACGTCAAGGAAAAACTTTCAGCTCAAGTTGAACGTTGGAAAGTGGACTTTATGACAGTAATATTATTTATGATCTATTACTTTGTTAAGCCAGCGTATTATTTATTAGATAGACAGATAGAATATGAAAGCTGTCATTAAAAACGTAACGCGAGGTTATAGAAGTTTTTGATTTTTTAAATCTCTGTAAATCTAACTAAGGTCAATATTACGCAAAAATTTAATAATTTTATTTATTTAATGCTTTATGCACAGGTAAAAAAAAATACTGCACAAAGGCGGACTTAATGCCATATGCATTTTCTGCCAGTCTACCTTAGGGTGATGCAGAGACAAACATGGTGGGTGCAACGTAAAATAAACGTTAGATAATTTGAACGAAAAATATAAAATCTCTATATTATTATAATAATCAAATTTTATCTTAATGTAGCATTCGGTCAAGTGTTGTGTGAAGATAGAAACATGAATCATGATAATTGATAGCACAAAAAAAACCATCAATATGACACTAAATCGCTATTTAAAACGTGTACCTTGTAAAGTTCAAATCAAATCTTTATTCAATTTTATTAATATTATTAATTATTTAAGTATATTATTAATTATTTAAGTTCAATCTTAAACCCGTGTTAAAGTTATATCAAAAGATAGGCTTTATAATTTTTAAGTCATGATGAGAACAGCTTCTTCTATTATAGTCGTTAGTTTTCTATGAAATAAAAATAGATAAAATCGAGCAGTTCAATATTTCGCGGCGCTCTATACGACGCACCGTAAAAGAAACTCTATATAATACGAATAAAGTAAATTTGTATTTGTATCTATATAATAAAAACTTGAAAACATAATCACAAATAAATGAATAATGCAATAATCTATGTTGAACACTAAACATGTAAAGTGAGCTAAGAATTTAATATTTTAATAATAATTGCAAAGCTATCGAGAATTTCTTGGAAACAATTTTTTTTTTCAATCTAAATATCTTTTCGGTTCCAGGTAAACGTTAAGCGATAACAAACCTTAAAGAATATAGACAAAGCAACAATTAAATCATAGTTCAGTTTGGCATTTTAGCCAGGAATTTGAAGTTATAGGTACCTACAAAAAATCAGACTACTTTTTCATATAATCTTGACTCCGGTTCTAAAAAAGGAACAAAATATGTCGTGAATATTTTAACCATTAGAATAGCTGGCAACATCAGATAATTCTTATATTTGGATGTTAGATTAGGTACGCTGTTTCTAACATCGTATAAATCTTTCATAGTGAGGAATTTCGAAGCTCAACCAATTCTCTTATGCACTATATGTATTAAAGAAAACAGTCAATACATCGACGGCTTTAACGGCATACCACGGTCATGTCACACCCCTCTTAAGATATGGGGTTATGTTCTGGGGCAATTCAACGGACAAGGAAGCAGCATTCAAATCACAAAAGAGGTGTATAAGAGCAATTTGTAAACTACAGCAAACTGATAGCTGTAAGCCTTTTTTCTCAAAGCTAAGCTTGCTTACACTTCCTTGTGTTTATATCCTCGAAGTAGTGCTATTTACACGATGCAATATTAATATGTTCGAGAAGTTAAATAGTCGAAGGCATAACCAAAAAATTCATTTTCCATCGAACAAAACTGCACTATTAAATAACAGTATATTTTGCATGGCACCACGAATATACAATCATTTACCAAATCGACTACTTGAAATTCCAAACTTTAATGTGTTCAAGAGTAACATAAAAAAATTACTTATTGAAAAGTGTTACTACTCTGTTAGAGAATATCTGTTAGACAAATTATTGTAATTTTTATTTAATGTCCCTTTGTCTTTAATAATGTATCATAATCTAATCTTATTGGAATTTACTATGACATTTTTTATTAATTTTTGTGTAAATTTTATGTAGGTACGTGTTTCTAATGTTTGCATGCTGAATGGCCGTTTATGGTGATACTTACCTTATTTATGTAACAACATGTACAACCCATATTCGCAAACAAATTAATGAATTGTAAAAAAAAAAAAAAAAAAAATTTGATTAGACAAGAAAGTGGATTTATTATTATACATATATACTCGTATACACTAACCATAATATGAAAAATGATAAAGATAACATTCTGTCATTATCAATGTATGGTGATGACGTTACTTCAAGTGACATAATCTTACTTTATAGAAGCTGCAACAGTGGCTTTAATAATAAAGGCTCTCACACAACCACGTTATTATCGCTGCGATATTGCGATATTTGTTTTAGTACATTTTGTATTAGAACGCATTATCGCAGTAGTGTGTAAGATCGCATGCGTTCTAATAAAAAATGTACTAAAAACAGATATCGCAATAACGCGTTGTGATAATAGACGCGTTATTATCGGTTGATAATATCCCTACATTATTATGATATTTGGTTTTATCGCAGCAGTGTGTAAGATCGCATGCGTCCTAATAAAAAATGTACTAAAAACAGATATCGCGATCGCATAACGCATTGCGATAATATCGAGCGATAATAACGCAGTTGTGTGGCCGGCCTTAAATATTTAATAGGTATTCGATAACAATTTTAACGTTTGACTGCCTCAACGGTCAAGCGGTCACGAGGACAAAGTGTTACTTGAAATTCTCAGTAGAAGCCCGGAGTTTGTATCTAATGGTACCCGATGGATGGCAACAGACGCCCCACGAGACTTTACGTCGGCATTGGGAAACTGTGGGTATGCAAAACGTACTTTCTACATAATACTTTGAAGAATAGGTGAAGGCGTGAGGTATTTTTTTTTTCATGTTTTTGTCGAGGCTTCCTTGCTCCTTGGTGACTATGCCAACTTCATAAGGTTACTCTTAAACATTATACAGGATAATTTTTGATGTAGTGCGCAAAATTTGCAAGTGATTCAGTGTCTGTTCCCAAATGCAAACGGGAGAGAATAAGGGACATAAATCATTTTTTTTCAAAATTTACTTTTGGTTAAGACCCATGTCGAAACTATCTTTCAATTTAATCGGTCCATCCGTTAGGGAGCTACGATGCCACAGACAGATACACAGATAAACAGACATAGATAGGCGTCAAACTTATAACACCCCTCTTTTTATGTCGGGGGTTAAAAAATGTATGAAAACCGTGTGCGCGCGTTTTCAGTACAAGTTCACTGAAATGCGCGCGCATACAGTTTGCATACATTTTTGGCATTACGGTAACTACTGTCGAAATCGAGAAAAACTCGCACTTACGGTATTGGGTTCAATTTCCAAATGCTACCAAACGAGCCCCTGCTCAAGACAAATTGACAACAAGAAGAAAGAAAGTTTTTTTTTTTTTTCCATGACTCTTTCAATACTCGACGACAGAATAAATGATAAAATCACATAAAATAATATAGGTAACTAAAAATGAAGAATAAAAAGGATTAAAAGAACTTATTAAATTATTTAAAAATACCTACATCTATTCATCTTTTGAGACGAATCAGCGAAAAGACGAATCGGCTGAAAACCGTATCAAAGGATGGCTCCGATGGAAAATACAGAATTTTCAATGGCTTTCAGTAAATAGTAATAGCATTTCTCTCATAGGAAATATGAGCATTAATTATGACTCAAAGTCAGTCTGTTATGGTCGTTGAAGGTTCCATCTTTTAATTAATTAGGTATCCAATATACATTTATTTTCTAAGCAATATTTGCAATCCTTTTGATGCATATAATTAAATTTCATTCCGTCTGCATCGATAATATTATGAATCACATTTTCGCGGAATAGGGTACGTAAATGTAATTTTATTTTGACCGCTAACATAAATATAGTAAAAACAAAAAAATATTCACGAATAATAAAATGAACAATATAAAAATATGACTTTCAAATGTTCGGGCCAAAACACATAGTCACATAACATGATGTCATTGCATCGATCGTGCATATCGTTGTCATGACGACAACTCGATGATGGTGTTTGAAATAACGTTCCGTTTTACGTAAGTTATATTATAGACTAGTGAACCGTCCCCGGTTACGCCCGGGTGCATATTCTCTATTATCCTTACATTAAATATGAAAGTATTATACATATAAACCTTCCTCTTAAATCACTGTATCTATTAAAAAAACCGCATAAAAATCCGTTGCGTAGTTTTAAAGATCTAAGCATACATAGGGACAGACAGCGGGAAGCGACTTTGTTTTATACTATGTACTGATATAATTTGTAAGAGAGGTATAATTTTTTAAGCAGTTTTCGTATTTTAAAGTGTATCCCAATACAGCGGTTGCATTTAGGAACAGAGACTGAATCACTCTACAAATTATGCGCAATTGCATAAAAATATCCTGTATAATGCAAAAAATAATAAAATAATCACATCGTGTGTCAGACTAACATGTTTCTCTAGTTGAAAACTAGCATACAATACTTAGTCATTGAATATATTAGATTTTCCAGCTATTGAGTGTCCCGGCGTATCTTATGCCGAGACATTTCATTACTGCGTGAGACATCCGTCGATAAGCATTGAGAATGATATTCTCATACTATGCTCTCTTCATTTCTTTTAATGTCAATACTTTTTTGTTCCTATTAGGTCCTACTTTATTACCGGTCCTTTTAAGGTGCTATAGTACTCATCATTAGGAACAACTTTAACTATGGGACCAAACTGAAATCGCGAAAAAAAAAACGTTGATCCAGACATTCAGTATTTACTTGTAGGAGTTACTTGATAAAAATAATAATGAATGGGTCACACTGGCTCTAGACCCAACAGCCTGGAAATCATGGGGGGAGGCCTTTGCCCAGCAGTGGGATGATGCAAGCTAACAGTAACACATTACAACTTTAATACATTTAGTTGAGTTATATTGAATTATTTGTATAGGAACAGCATATTCTCTTTTCGCTTTTTACGTCTTTTTAAGGTTTGCACAAGTAAATAAACAGCGATTTATTTGCTTTTTACTTTAAAGTAGAGGTAAATAATAATGTTCCCTTTGAAAGGAAACTGGAAAACTATACCTATACATTGCAGCCTTTTAAGAGCCAAGTTTACCGAGTAAGAACTGTTTAACCCTCGGCATGCCTGGAGGCAAAAAGTTACATAGTATGCCTGGTAGGTTTCTTAGACCCGGATTTTTAAATCGCTGTTGAAAAGAAAGAAAGAAATAAAGTTTATTGGCACATAAATACTAAAAACACAGAAAATAAAAATAAAATAAAATCAGTAGTTGTGCCAAACGGGCCAGCAGCTCAGCATAATGTTGGGTGTCAGTACGTTAATACTGATTACCCAACGCTGGTTTTCAGCTGCAACCCACGCACCCTCGCTGTTGCTTAAACGAATAATAAAATAAAAAGAATTGACATTCACTTACATGAGAAATTGAATATTCTTAGTTAAAAACATGTTGGCGGTAACAGTAAGTACCTACTTAGTGCCTACCACAAGTAAGGCAATTCAAAAGTGCTTGCGACCACTAGACGAAATTGGCAGCCTATTTCACCCAACCTAAAATAATACAATAGTATTCACCACGGAGCGCGGTAGCTCCGAAGCCTGTGTCCTGCGACCAGTGGCCTGCGAACTGCGACCAGTGACCTACGAACTGCGACCATCTAGTTTAATAGGTACTGAAGATGGTCGCAGGTTCGATAATTATTGCTGGTGGTCAAAATTTTTATTTCCACTATTTTTTTAAATTATTATTATTCACGCAGTGTACCATCGTTACGGTAGCTACAAACCCTATGCTGGTAGCAATCGCGCCCATGACTTTACTACTCAAATGTCTATGTTTATTGATCAGATAATTTTGTATGTCATTCAACGATAACACGCAAGTACCTGGATCAATAAGATCAAATTTTATCTTATCTACGTTTGGGTGTATTGGGGACGTATTCAATCAACAAGCTTGCATTCTAGCATCACTTTTATAAAATTAAACTTTTGTTCCAAATTTAAAGCGTCAAAAATTCCGATAGTTATTAATTATACATAAACTATTCGAGCATTCGCGCCTAATGACCAGTTCTGTCGGTGTCAATTAGCGAAAAGTGGAGTAGTGTGACGTCATAGGAATGAAACTGTCTAGCGATGAACACTTTTGTACCAGCTAATCTGTTTGTCTAGCAAATAGACACTTGAACCTTACCACGGAACGACTTCTGACGACTTTCAAGTGAGATTAAGAAAAGATTTTATTCTATTCTTATACTTAAGTAAAGTAGAATGCGCATTTAAAAAAAAATGTACATAATATAAGAAGACAGTTGCGAAGTAGGTCGTATGGCTATCGGAAAAAATGAGGCTACCCAATCCCTGTCAAAATATGCGATTAATGGATTTTGATGAAAGCATGGATAGAATTTTAACCGTCTTATTACAAAAGATGGTTTAAATTAAGTTTTGTAAAACCTAGGTACAAGATAGCCCTGTCTCTTTTTCTTATATGGCGATAGAAAGTGACGGATATATATAAGTCTTCAGTCTCATTCGGATTGTATTGTCTTATAGTAAAATACAACAATATCTTTAATTTAATTTTTAAATGAGCTGTTGTGCTTTTTTGCTCCTTCTTAAATCCAGCAGTGGACTGCGATAGGACCTGAGCATCGACCTGTGGTATCTACATCTGGTTTACTATCTTAGTTTTACCTTAAGAATAATAAATAATAATATTATTTTTTATGATTTTACCAATTTTTTTTTTTTTAAACATTGCCCCTCACTATGATTTCTCTTGTATCGAGGGTACAGTTTACAAACATACATGTCACATGCACACACAACCAGACCCGAAACAACTATCTGTAGATCATACAAATATTTGTTCCGTGCGGGGATCGAACCCGCAGCACGTAGCGCAGAAGGCAGGAAAAGATTTTCTTTTTTATTTCTCGTGTTTCAATTTACCTCACTGCCTTTTATCAATATCCTTTGCATAAGTCAGTACCTTATACCGAGTTTTTTTTTACCACAATTGTAGTTACCGTTAAGTCAAAAATGTATGAAAACAACATGCGCGCGCATTTTAGTGAGCTTTTATCACAAAAGCGCGCACAATTTTTCTATACATTTTTGGATTTACGGTAACTATGGTCGAGGTCCAGAAATCCTGTATAGGGGCACAGGTATAGGCTACTGTCGACATAAATAGCTCTATTCATAAAGTAAGTTTGAGACACATCACAGTTTCCCGTTCGAGTTGGGCGAATGGTAGGGGCGTCCCCGGGGGCTCGGTGATTCCCGGCAACATACTAAATGGACTAAACTTCACCGCGACTACTGTCGAGCCTACTTTGGGAATCTACTCATTGACTTTTCACTGGTTCTCGTAACGTATATTTTTATATAAATTGTAACAAGACGTATATTCAGAGGTTCCAAAAATTTCAAAAAAATAAATATTCTCTGCCGTACCTATAAATAATTAAATATTACTTAATAATTATGTATATGAATCAGCAGTTTCTTTTTCGTGATTTCATGGTTGTCCCATTGTATTTGTTTTCTTAATGATGAGAAAATTAACCCCTTAAAGCACTGTTAGTTAACTACTAATAAACCCTGCCAACAACACTGAAAAATCAGAGCCGAAATGAATTTGCCGACGCTACGTCTTGTCACGAAAGTATTTACGTATTTTAATTTTAAACTAGTGGTCGAAATTCGACCCTAATTTAATTTTCTGCACTCCTTCACCAAATAAACTTTAACTATGTCACATCCCACAGTCCTTCGTGCGCGCAATATGCTTAAAAAGGGGTACAAAGTTTTCGCTTCACGTATTAATATATTAGATAAGAGCTTTTAGTAAGCCACCCTGATTTCAAGGGGGAGTGCATTTAATAGTAGAATAGACTGATCGAATAATCTTTAATAATCACCGCGCCTGGGAGACGGATTAGTGTTCGCAGTATGTCGTTATAATTACAACAGAAGAAGCTCCCGATGCCTTTTAACGGGTCTTTAAGAATTTAACACCACGTTCGGTTGGGACCAATGCGCGGTGGTCCAAGCGCCGAACAAGGGCGGTCATAAGTGCGTAACTTAGTGAATAGGGATTTTTATTCATGAAAATGGTTTTAAATCCTAAATAAAGTTCAGTAAAGCTATATGTATTTTATTTATTACAAATAACAAACATTTTGTTGAATAAATAAATATTTAAGTTTTATTGTCCCCCGTTCAGAAATGCTTTTGAGTAAGGAATCAAAGCTTTTTATGATGGGGTTTTATTGTATGTATTGTTATACGAGTACATATATAAGGATATAAATATATTTATTGAAATATATAAGACTTATTTTAAACAAAAAGTAAAACACAAATCAATTGCAATGGGGGCCTTGTGGACCACGGCCACGGGTATCAATCGCCACGATTTTTTTTGTAACGGACCGATTTTTATAATTATTTGTAAAAATTAGGAATTTACACATAACATCCCATACATTTAGTCGAGTAATATTGAATTATGTGTATGGAACAGTTGTTTTCTTTTCGCGGTTTCTTTGCTGGTCCCATAGTGATAGTTGTTCATAACGTTTAGTACAATAATCCCTAGGGATCGGGACTAGAAAGGGACCTTGTTATACAGGCTGTTACTATATTTTAGACTCAGATTGTAGACGTTACATCAAACTGCATGGCAAGCTGCTTAAGCATCGTCATAAAAAAAAATCTGCTCAGTATCCAAGACCTCTAAAAGACAGACTAATAAGATGCATCTGAGATAAAAATAAGTCCAATTAAAGTTGAGATTTCTTGATAAACGTTAATAGGGTTCGACTTTTAGCGGCGAGATTTTTATGCACTTATAGATTTTCAGTTGAAGATTTTCTATTAAGTTTGGTACCTAATTAAGTAGATTTAGTTTGAGATTTTTTTTATTTTTTTATTTCAAAAGTTTACAGAAACTCTGTGTTTGATAACAACTGCATTAGTACCTATAATACTTTGTCGCAGTCACTCCAAAAAGTCGAGACAAAAGCAAAACTAAAAGAAAAAAAAAAAATAAGATAAAAAAAAAACAATATTTCACTATACAATTTTATGAGAGATTGTGTGTTTTTATGGAAGATCCGGAACAACTACATACAAATATTTGTTACGAACGGGGATCGAATCCGTGGCAAGAAGGCAGTCGTTTAGTCTGCGACAACCATGCCGGTCGTAATTAGATAGTAATTAGTTGAAGTAGCAATAGTTATAAATGTTATATATGACATACCTATATATGACAATTACTACTGTTCATAATATATATTTTTCTTTATTTTATGATTCTTCTCTGTTTACTAGAGGAAATTGCTTTTAGTAACAGCCTGCACTTTCTTAGACAAAAAATACCACCCTTTTTTAACCTTTTTCGTGCGGATGTCTTCATGGATACATTTAGCTCTGAGGAAGGCAGATCCAGCTTCTTCTTCTGTTTTAGTACATGACCATAATGCGAGCGAACACAGCAGATTAGTAGATACGTTAGCTGTGCCCGCGACTTCGTCCGCGTGGTTAACAAATTTATTTTTTCTTTAATTAAAAGTAAAAGTAGTCCAAGTTATTCCTTATAACATCAGCTATCTGCCAGTGAAAGCCCCGTTAAAATCGGTCAAGCCGTTTCGGAGATTAGCCGGAACAAATAGTCAAAATATATAAAATTGGTTTTCTTGTTATGTGTACCTACCGTATAATATATGTATATTTTCATATTATTTATTTATTTATTTTCAGCCTGTGTTGTCCCACTGCAGGGCAAAGGCCTCCCTCTCCTTTTTCCACTCACTTTTGGTTTTTGCTAGTACGAACCAGTTTTTTCGGTAGGAGTCAAGCTCGTCCCGCCATACTTTCATATGCATTTAGTAAAAAGCTGTTATTTTGACATTACAAACAGACACTTCAATTTTATTTATTTGTATTTTACACACTATCAATAACTAGTGCATTTGCATACCAACTTGTTGTTACTGTTCTATTTATAGCTTATACCTATTGCAAGTGTTCATAGATTGAAACTAGATCCTTTGTCATAATAGGTGGTTAAGATTGCACGAAGTAATTGGACGCTTATGACATAAACTTAGGCATGAGCTTAACTTCACGTCATAAGCATTATCTGCGGGTCTATCGCGTAACTAAAATGGTAATGAACATTGACTCTGGTAATAAACTTCAATACGATCGCGAGAGACTAAACTTCGAGATATCTTGTATAAAAGTTACCGACCATGAAGATAGGAGTCACAACTTCATGATTGGTATTTTTTTTAACACGCTTTTATTAGCTTCACCTGTAACTAACTAACTATGTAAGAAAATCTTGGAAGTTAAATTTGACCCACTTCCCGGTTTCCGATTGATCTGAAATTTTGCATACACGTTCAGTTTGGATGACTAAAGCATGTTCTATAGTATTTATTAAACTATAATATTTTATTACAAAGTAGCTCAAAGTTTAGTCTCTTACGATCGTATTGATGTTTATTACCAGAGTCGATGTTCATTACCATTTTAGTTACACAGGTCAAAAAGCCCCAAGGTCCCAAGTCCCCAAGGTCCCAAGGCCCCAAGGTCTATGTCGTCGACGTGCAGTGAAAGGAAGAAAGAAAGAAAATAAATTTATATTTGCATACAGGACACCAAAATCACAATACCATGCATACCTACCTACCATACCATACCTAGATAAAACATAACAACATAAAAAGCCAGAAAATTACATAATAAAAAAACAATGAAGAAAAAAAATAACGATGCATTGCAGTGAAAACTTTGTGATTGCATACAACGTAATTTTACAGAAGATAAAAACCGTTTAGTGAAAAAATAACTGAAATTCTTATGTTCCCATTATCATCAATAGATATGTGCACGCTTCTGCACAGCTGCACACATATGCACACACAGCACACACATCGCTGCTGACACACACACTGAGCTGTGCACATTACGAAACTTTCTACCCAACAAATAAATAAAAAAAAACAAATAATTTGTGTTTACGCAGTATAACTGGGCGGCGACGATATTATACCTGTTGAATTTATTGGAAACGTTAATGCGATCGCTAAATGCCCGCAAAATAGAGTGATTACGGCTTTATCCTCGTTGTAGCTATCTATAGCGCAGATAGACGCAGGTAGAGCACAGGACTGTGTTCCTACATTACCTACATTAAAACCCAGACAGATGATAATATCAGTTCATAAGAAATTTTGAGTACTTACCGTTGTGAATTGTGAGGTATCAGAAGATGCAAGCACACGAAATGTTAAAAATAAGTATCAATTTCTAACAGTAGGGGTGGCACGAGCAACTAAACATTTTGATAATCATTTTAATTGTGATTTACATTCAGAGGGAAATAAACGAAAATTTTATTTAAAAAATGATGCTTTTGTATTAGGAAAAGCTGTGCTGACTTTTGAATGAATAATATCCTTCCTTTCTCATGATGCACACTATTAAAAATATATAAATCCAGCCCATTACTGTCCCACTGCTGGGCACGGGCCTCTTCTCAGAATGAAAAGGGCCTTAGTCCACCACGGTGGCCTGGTGCGGGTTTAAACACCATCGAGGACTTTATGAGGCCCTCTCAGATGTGCAGGTTTCTTTCTCCATTTACTTTATCCTTGTTCTAGACTACAACTAGTCAAAAGTTTCCATTATATATACAAAAGACGTTGTACAAATGACCAGTGTAGATGTTTGTTTATATTTAAGGGTGATGGCCCTATTGAAAGTAGGAGTACTTTCAATAGGGCCTAACCTAATTGTCAGTCCATTATATGAGTAGCGTGGCCGTCGCGTCGCCGCGTCGCTCGTGCGCTCTACACACAATGTTTAAAACTGATTCATGTTACTACATGTTTACGTCGCTTTAATAATAACACGCTTCTTTTCTATTATCGCCACCATCACTGGTATTGGGTGAACTAAAGCTATAGTTCACCAGTGATATTTGCTAATAACCATTTTATATGATCTCATATAAAATAACTCCTTCGTTGGTTATAGGAACGATGAAAGTATATCTCCTTGAACCTTTAGAGATTATTAGCAAGTCTTTTTTATGTCACGTAACGTGTAGATTTATTAAAAAAATAAAACCAATTATTTTAAGATTTATTTATAAGAAATACAATACAATGCCCACAATCCCCGCTCCCCGGTTCCGAATTGGTACAGTAAATATCGCTCGCCACAGAAAGTGGTAACGCGGCAAGTGTAAAGGGCACCTTTTGCTTCGAGGCTCATTAGAAGAATATTTCATATAAATATTATTGCACCAAATCTTCAAAATGAAGATTCTTCATTTGATATTAACACAGATATTAGTCAGTGGCGTGCACTCCACAGAGCAAAAACAAAAACTGCCAACCCTGGTAATTTACAGATATATTATTATTAATAGCCCGTAGTATCCCACTGCACATCCCACTGCAGGGCAAAGTCTCCCCTTCCCTCCTTCCACTTTTCCCGGTCTATAGCAATTTGGGGCCAATCCTTTAGACAGACGTCCAGCTCATCACGCCATCTCCTTCTGGGCCTGCCGCGTTGCCGTTTCTTGCAATTAGAGACCCACACCCATACGTTCCAAAACACAAATTGCTGATGCAGGCCATACAGCTGCCAAATTAAAATGGAACTGGACAGGTCACATCTGCCGCATGCCGGAGGAGCTTTGGGCAAAAACCAACTACAGATATACGTACCTTTTTATTGATTATAATTTAAATAATTTCGGTAAATTTATATATAATTTATCAGTGTAGGCAGTGTCTTTTTGTCTCTATTATAGAGTGCTATTAGTCCTGATTGACCAAATGTGGTCAATATTTGTGAGTGCTGGCATCCATTACGATATTTGGATAATGAGCTCCGATAATCATTTAGCGTTCAAATGGCGGTCAACTGATGTCTCTCTGATTGAAATCATTACTCACGAAAGAGTTTATACCTTATACCTACTACTTTAATACCTACTAGCGTTTTCGCGTTCGTTGACTGCCTTTTACTTACAAAAAGTCAATAACGAATGCGAAATCACGCGATTCTGCTGTTATAAGTATCGAGTGTGGATGGGCCCTTAATTGAACGCCCTATTGCTATCGAAGATGCGTCATCTCACTCTGTATGTACTTATTACTCAGGTAAGTACTCTTTAATTAGCGAACACAGAAGTTTGGTGCCTGCTTCCTCTTCGCTCTAAAAGCTCCTATGCACCTAATTTAAAACTTGACCTTCCTTTGTAAATTGCCACAGTGATACTACCCACAATAATTGTTAATGTATTGGTATTGATGATGCTACCTATATTTAGCTGCGTTGTGTATTTAATTAGCCGATTGCAGTCCTCTAGTGGACATAGTCCACAAGCTTAGTGAGAAAGCGAGAAGGACATGTTAGGATTATTGTCCTCATAATTAAGAATAACTTTTGCTATGAACTTACCCCGAAAACGCAAAAATATATTAGATGTTACATTAAAATAATTCAATATTAGGTACCGTAAAACGGGGGGAATAGGAACGATTTCCAACTTTACGGATGATTTTCACTTTGATATAGTACTTCTATCTACACCTAGTGGTGATTTTTATGATTCCGGAAGCTTAGTTTCCCGAATTCAAAGGTTTTTTTAATCAATTTAGTACAATTTTTCATAGAAAATGCAAAAAATGCGCTAAATTCCTATTCACCTCGTATATGGGGACAATAGGAACGAGAACGGGGTATTTTAGAACGAAAAAGAGGTGAATATGAACGAGTAAGGGGTGAATAGGATTGTGACATTTCTCCGAATGTCAAATCCTATTCTCCCCTTAGTCGTTTCTATTCACCTCTTTCACGTTCCAAAATACCCCGTTCTCGTTCCTATTGTCCCCTTTGCTGACGCCTATACACCCCTCACTCGTTCCGATTCACTCCTATATAGACAAAAAAATATAGAATATTTTGAAAAATTAATTAAATAAAGTTTTACTGATAATATGCACATAATTTTTATGTTAAAATGTCCTCAAAGATCCCAAGAGCAAGTAAAAATTATGTCCACTTTAAAAAAACAACGCAAACACCCCTAAAAACAGAAGTTTTTAGAGCCATTTATCTGCCAGTTTACGAGGCTTGACTTTGGCAGTGATTTTTTAATTATTTTCTAGGGTTTGGACACTTGGTCTTGCCAGAAAATAGTCCCAAATATAATCTACTATAATAGTAAAAAGTTGGTGTAGATGGATAAATAGCCAAGGCTCCGTAAATGTTACCAAAATCAAAATGGTACTCAATTACTTAAATGAAACAGTTTTATTTTTGCGATTTCAGGGACATCCCATACTAAAAGTTGTTTAAAATGATGAGTAGGTACAATTAACCCCCTTCCGCGTTTATTTAAGGTCCAACATTTCTAGTTCCGATTTTTTTATGGGGTTATTGTACTCATAATAATGAATATTGGGAAAACATACAAATAATTCAATATTATTCGACTAAATGTATCGAACAGCAGATTTTATTATCGCGAGTTCAGGAATATTCAGGATTGGTCTTATAGTAATCGACGATAACCCGTTAAAGGGATCGGGTTTAGAAAAGTAGGACCAGCAGGTCTACCGCGTAACTAAAATTGTAATGAACATCGACATCGGTATTAAACTTCAATACGATCGTGAGAGCCTAAACTTTGAGCTAACTTGTAAAAAAATTACCTATCATATAGTTGGGACTCCTATCTTCATGATCGGTAAAAAAAAATACAAGTTAGCTCAAAGTTTAGGCTCTCACGATCGTATTGAAGTTTAATACCGATGTCGATGTTCATTACAATTTTAGTTACGCGGTAGACCCGCTGTACCTATACCAATATTATTTCCGACTATGCGAGTTCCCTGCAGCACCTGTCGTCGCGCAACACATTAATGCTTCGCTTACTACCATTGCTTACAACTGAGTACCGAACGTATATACAGGTTAAAATTGGGTTATACACGTGCATACCCATACAAAATTAGAGCCAATCGGCACGTGTTACCGTGCGCTAGATTCTGTTGCTAAGTCCTCTGGTCTATTAATACGAGTATATAAATGGTTTTAAACTTGAAAGACTTGAAGAAGATGTAGAAAATAGAACACAATATTTTCCGGCGGCTTCCTCATTGCTCGACTACCCTTGGAGACTAGCGCACTTTTAAATGGGATGCTACCTGTTGGCAAGAGGTTCGTCTTACAGTGAACTGTGGTAGACTATCCGTGATAATGTCATAAAGTGTTATCTTCTGCAGGAATAGAAAAACGATTTAATTGCTACAAATTGTTGGGGAATTACTAATTTCAAGGAATCAAAGTCGATTGTGCGCTAAAGATTTATATTTGTTAAATAATAATATGTTAACTCAGAACAACAGGTATTCTTTTGAAGTAAAAATTACAATTTAGGAGATATTATCACGATTTTCTGGCATTTATCTAGCTAAGAGATATGCTAATATAGCCACCACGTCACGGAGCGGACCAAGTTCAATGTCAAGACGGCTGGCGTAAGCGAAAAAAAATAAACTATTATTATTATTCTTATGAAATTTTACAGTACCCAGTACCTAACCACTTTAAATGATAGTAGGTACCGTCTGATGATACAAAAACTAAACCAGGCATTGCTTAAATTGGGGATGTAATTAGTAAAACCCAGGATGACTTACACTAAAAACCCTCTATACAACAATACAATACAATAGATGTAATATTTATTTAAAATATTATTCAAACAACGCATTTAGATCTCTTTCGCATAACGCCATAAAGTTACCGCTTGTAACTTGAACCTCAGTTAAAAATAAACTCACGGTTGTTGGTTCAACAGCAACATAGCAGTTATCTAAGACGTTCGGTGACTAACGCGACCTTGGTTGACGTGATAACCAATAGATAATGGACGATGGGAGGAGCAGCGTCCTAAGATAGTTTATAGTTTAAACAATGATTTGATATACCTACTTATCCCATAGAAATAGGCGGATATTAAATTACTCCACACTGGAAAAATGTATCGGCTAGAAATAAACAAGTTCTTGCTATTTACGACCGAATTACTTTGTTCGGATGGAGCCTGTAAAGTAGTTTTTTCCGTGCACGTTCTGTGTTCCGTTTTTCTTCTTCTAAATTCATATATTTTGTAATATTTAATAAAATTTCTTGGTTGAGGAGGTCCTTAAAATTTGGTCCACGATGTCTGATGCATGTGTGCCGGCAGTTGGGACAGGTCAGCTCAAAATTGTTATGACTCTTTCTTCAAAAAGCTTTTTCAGACGCCCACATCATCTGACATGATTATAAACAAATGACTTTAAGAAAGAAACCTTTGCGTTTGTTCGGCGATTTTTCTTAGAGGCAGTCAGTAGGAAACACCGGCGCCATCTAGATTTATAAAAGATTTGTACAAGCTTCGTATAAGGAATTATAATATTTACAGAAAATAAATCATTATTTCATAACGCCAGTTGCGAGTAAAACTAATGGTCGCACTTCACTTGGCGCATTTGTACAAATATTAAGCGTTATATTGCCAATACAAAATAAACCTGTCGTAAACTACACAAATACGATTTTGGTTTGACCAAATAACGCGAATATTTGTACAAATACGCCAAGTGAGTACCGCCATCTGATTTTGTAAGGATTTAGTCATAATTTTTAAAATTAAAACCGCCTTTTTTATGCTGTTGGAAAGAGGTTAGTGATAATAATAATTTATTACTATTTATTGGCTGTTTTGGAGAGTAAATTGAGGTAAATGGGGCATTATGAATTTATGACGTATGTGAGATGGTCCAGTAACCCTTGATCACTGAACTTACTCGCTCTTATCGATTTATACAGACAATATTATTACTTAAGATGTTCAACAGACTTTTATAATAAAATAAAATAAATATGTTATGCTCTATACGGTCGAAATTCCGAGGCATGCCATTTAGCGCACCAATTTGAAACACACCAATTCGAACAGCACCAATAGTACTCCACATAACGCACCCATGTGGTGCGTCAACAATAAAAAATAAAATATTTATTTCTCCTAGCGCACTAACCGTAATAGTGTAAAAGGGTACTAATAAAAAAAATTCGATAGACATTCAATTGTTTGCACTAGCGTTCCATATCACGTAACTTATATTAAATATCATTTGTAAAAAAAAAACTAATTTTGTGAATAAATCTTTCAATAAAGCACTTTTCTTAACTTTTATTATTGTTATTTTTTTTACATAATTTCTCATTATAATTTAGGTACAATTTCTCCATTAACGTTCATATCTACAGCATGATTTGTATCTAATTCGTACTTTGATACGTAAGTTTCCACTTTTATTCAAAGCAAATTCAAAGTCAAAGTCAAAGTGAACTTTTTTAATTTCAACTGCGGAGGTAGTCTATTGCCACCGTTACTATTCCCTACTTAATTATCGTACATATCTACAGCATGATTTGTACCTAATTCGTACTCTGATGCATAAGCTTCTACATTTATTCAAAGCGGAGGTGGTCTGGTACCACCGTTACTAATTGTGAAGACAATTAGACGGGCCCGCCTTCATTACTGTAGGTAGGCATAGACCTATTAATGAGGAAACTCCATACCCCTTGCCCACTTCTTCATTCTATTAATTTTTGATGGATTATAACGACCGAGGGATTATGGTCAGTGTTTTTAATTGAATTTCGTAAATATTTGATACTAAAATGCTATTGTAAAATAATTAATAATATGAAGACTAGTTAGTGGGAGCCCGGTGGTCGAAATTCCACCGTAATTTTAGCTTTCTGCACTTGAGACTCCATATAAACTTTAACTATAGTTTAGTTTATATAGTTATTAGTTGTATTTAAGTATAATAGTTATATCTACCTGTCATTTAAGTTTGTTTTTTGGTGCATCTACCTTCATTGTCTCTGCATCACCCTAAGGTTGTCTGGTAGAGAATGCCTACGGCATTAAGACCGCCTTTTTACATTGTACATGAAGCATTTTAAATAAATAAATAAACTATGCCAAATCTCACACTCCTCCGTGCGCGCAATATGCTTAAAAAGGGGTACCTAAAAAGTTTTCTCTTCACGCATTAATATATAGATAAAAGTAATCGATAATATAATTTACAAGATAGTCTAAAAGAGTATTTAAAGCGAAAAGATTATTGTACTCTTAATTATGAACAACATTTAGTATGGGACCTAAAATGGAATTGTGAGGAAATGTCTGTTGTTCCATACACATAATTCAACTTAATACGTGACGAGTACCTAGCAGATTTTTTTTTGCGATTTCCGATACCCCTTTCGGCTATAAAATACCTTACGACCAACTATGATTAATAAAACTGTCGAATAAGTACTCTATCAATAACTATTCTTGAAGATATATTTATTAGGATATGAATTAGTGAATTATAAATATTTTTTATTAATTTCCTGTTCCTATGACGTTTTCAATCGGCAAATATTTTAATAAGGTGTCGTGAGATTTATTGCGAGTCCCAGCAAATGCTTGATGATCTAGCAGATTTTTCCATTACCGAGATTCGAATATAGTACCTGTCTACCGCCCCGATTTAGAATTTTTGTGTGGAACCCTTCAATGGAAGTGTCTTCCACCTCTTCTATTGTTGTGTTGTGTGTGTTCACTTGATACACACCGATCACCGATCAAAAAGTGTTCGATGTAAGCGATTGAAAACTAAAATGTTTTCAGTGGAAGACAAAGGTTTGATAATAAATTTCCATACAAATTCATCGAGATTCATTGTGACACTGGTGGAACACAATCACGGTACTTCCCGGTGAGCAGTAGTAGCAGCCTGCCCCTGTGTCCGGTTGCCGTTACTGGATATTGCAACCACGGTTTCCTGTGATGGTACCTGTGTGTGTCCCATATCGGAAAAAAAAGTGTCTCTGTTTACGCAGCGCCTGACATCAATCACTATTTTCTGGGAACTAGTAAGAATATTATTATGATAGTTTGCGTATTGTAGTGACTGACAATATCTATGGGAATTATATCTAAACCTCCAAACTAATATTTTATAAATAAAGAGAAAAGATTAGATTTTTTATATGTTTGTTTGTAATGGATAAATTCAAAAACTACTGGACTGATTTAAAAAAATCTTTCGACAGCAGAATGCTATATTATCACTGAGTAACATAGGTGACAATTTATAAATATATCAAGCGGGTAAAACACCTGGTGGAAGCTATAGTAGGTCTAGGTAATAAATGGACTGGCTATCTAGGAAGCGAGAAAACGATGATATTGTAATTATATAAACTCCTACCTTTTAAATCCTGATCCCTTTACGGGATTATTATTGTACTCAGTATTATGAACAACTTTTACTATAATATTAACCATGAAATAGCGAAAACAAAATCTCCTGACCCAAAAAAATGTTGTTAGTCCTATAGTAAAAGTTGTTCATAATGATGAGTACAATAATCCCCTAAAGAAATCTGTATTAGAAAGGTAGAACCTTGTATTATGGATTAATTATAAATTCAACTTTTACAACACTTTGTCCATTGCAAGAGTTCAGACAAGCCCATAAAATAAAGAAGATTGATTTAAAAAATTGTATGTTTTATGAAGTAAAATCTTATTGATGTTATTCATTCAACTTCTCTAAGTTTTTTCTTCAAAAAATATACAAGGCAGTTCATAAATTCCCATTCTTCATAGTGAAATAATTTTCAAATAGATTCAGATATTTCAGATGCTATCCAGAAATCTTACGAACAGCTTTATTACACGTAACTATCAGAGTAGATAAAAATTGGCATCAAAAATATTCAGCAGCCGGCATTTACCAAATTATTCTATGAAATAACCGGGTATTGTTTACATTACCACACACTGAGTACTCACACACGTGATCTTGACTTCTTGACCCAATTTTCTTTTCCTAATTCTTCGCAGCCGCGGAATATCAATCGACGCACGCGCACGGTGCGCCAGGTATGCGATACTTAAATCTTTTAGTTAGTTTACATTGAAACTTCTGATCTATAGTTTACGTAAGCTTAAATAAATGCAATTGATAACAACTATTTCCGTTCCGCGTGGTCGGGAGCTATGCAATTTTGCAGACTTTTTAAAATAATGTTGAAAGAATTATCTATTGGTTTTATTCTTGGATTTTGAGGAATACTAATTTTGGCCTTGGATAAGTTTAAGTGATACGCTAATTTGTTATAGAAAGTTAAAGTTACTTTTTCGTGTCTAGTAAACAATACAATACAGTACGACACAACTTATATTTCTCACCGATGTACCTGCGCAGTTGACACAATTAAATACACGGGAAATCGATCAACATCGAGCTACCTTAGAAAAAAAATTGCAGTCATAAAAGTGGGACTCCTATTTTCATGACGATATTTTTTTTACAAGGTAGCTCAATGTTTAATCTCTCACGATCGATCGTATTGAAGTTTATTACCAGAGTCGATGTTCATTACCATTTTAGTTACGCGGTGGACCCGCTGGTAATAAAGTTACAAGTAGTGTATAATTATTATATTGATGTACTGGATCTCTATCTCAAAAAGGCCACTATTATGCTTCCTTCTCAAGAGGAGATAAAATTGTTGATCTTATGGATGTGTAACAGCTTCTTATTTTTTTAAGGGTCTCAGAACGGACGGTGTTACGAGTTTTAGGTTATTCATAAATGACATTGACTCGTGACAAATGGCTTAGATCATGATGATTGACGTCATAAACTGTAGGAGGTTTGACAAACAAGCAAATGGTGTTGCTCTGCAAATTGATCGTTAATTTGAAGTTTGGAAAACCTACGTGACTGCATGAAACGTACTATTGTAAACACATTTTCTGGAAATTTTGCGTATGATTTTAATTCCAATTTTACTTTGCTTCAATTATTATTATTTATAGAGGGAATCATTGAAGAAGGGTACAACTTTACTATGGGACCAAATTTTAAATCGCGAAAATATACGAGGTTTTCTATACATATACTTAAATAATTAAATATTATTCGACTAAATGTACGGAACAGCTGATTTTTCTTTCACGATTTCAGGTTTGTTCCCTATATAAAAATTGTTTAAAATGATGAGTAAAATATCCTCCTTCAATCATTCCCTAGTTCTACCAGTCACTCTGTATTGAATCGTCATTTAATTGTGATCAAGATTTTTTATTTTTTTAAATAATCTACTATAGTCTAGATTAAGTCTAGACGTGTTTAAAATTTGGTTCAATATAAAAAGCTATTTTAAAAGCATTCAGTTTAAATTCCTTGCTACTTACTACCTACACCAGAATAAAATAAACTTTAACTTAAAAAAAAAGTAAAATACCGACTTCAAAAAGTTAAAGATTATTTTGTTTTTCTATTTTGAGTGGCATAAACAGTGCTTAAACATAAACATGCGATTACAGCAATCGCGAGTGATTTGCTGTTTATCCATTGAAGAGTTCAATAGTCTATCTCCGAAGATTTTCTCAAAATTTAAATGGGACCAATCTGAAAGTATAGGCATCCTTTAAATAAAAAAAGGAATTTTCCAAATCGGTTGATAAATAATGACGGACTTCTGACGTAATTCAAACATAAAAATATTAGTTTAAAAAAAAACTAAAGAAAACGCTTTTGTCATCCAAACTAAACGTGTATGCAAAATTTCAACTCAATCGGAAACCGGGAAGTGGGTCAAATTTAACTTCCAAGATTTTTTTACATAGTTACAAGTGAAGCTAATAAAAGCGTTTTAAAAAAAAGACAAAAATACAACCGAATTGAAATTCTCCTCCTTTTTCGATTTGTTTATCGGAAACACTGTCGAACAATCGATTCTTACCGAACCTATAAATTTTACCGATTTCCTCACACCACGTCACTACGTTCCTAAATTTTTAAATTAATTATCAATAGTTTGCAGTAACGTCATTATTCCTTGTCGACCATCGGTCGGCAACGTATCCTTCACACATAAATAATTGTATGTTGCTAATTTTGTTATACTTACCTAAGCCAAAATAATTAACTTCCAAAATGTTGAATAACAGTCAGATATGTTTTAGTTACGAAGGTGCTGTTAATAAACATTTTAGAAATAAACCAAAGGATGTTTTCAATAATCGTTTCGTCGATTTACTTGTGAAGAATTACTCATTACTTCCCACATTGAATAACGTATAGGTATGTTTTAGATTTGAATAACATTTTGTAACAAAATGTATAGTGAATTGGTGCATCCATAAAGTACGTCACACTAACTTCGTGAATTTATTACCCCTCCCCCGTCCTTGTCACAGTTGATCACATTTGCGAGACCCCCCCCCCTCCCTAGTGTCATCACATATTTTGCAATTTTACATCTAGAAATTATTAAATTAATAAAGCAATTCCGAAATCAGTATTTTATTTCATTTAAATTATTTTTTAATATGATTTTGAAATGTGACGTCAAGAAATTTAGGAACCCTCCCACCCCTTGTCACCTAATGTCATACTTCGTCGACTCCCTCCCCTTAACGTGTGACGTACTTTATGGATGGTCCCTTGGTGATAGCCTAGCGGTTGAACGTTTGCCTTCCATGCAGGAGGGTTCCAAGTTCAAAGCCGGCCCGCACCTCTGACTTTTCGGTTTTATATGCGGATCGCAATTTGCTTAGGTATCACTTGCATTAATGGTGTGTTAACGGTGAGGGAAAACATCGTGAGGAAACCTCATCTGAGATAGCCTCATAAAGTCCTCGATGGTATGTTTAGTCCGCCAACACACAGTAAGCCAGTGTGGTAGACTTAGGCGTAACTCTTCTTATTCCGAGAAGAGGCCCGTGCCCAGCAGTGGGACAGTAGCGGACTGTTTCTTTTTTAACACAATTCGCCTAAATCGCCCCTTGCAGTTCCATTGCCGTGTGGTGCATTTCATTTAAACAACTAGCGACCCGTCCTTTGCTATCCTTACATTAAATATCAAAGTATTATACACACAAACCTTCCGTGAAAAAGTATCTAACCGATGGTGAAAACCGCGTCAAAATCCGTTGCGTAGTTCAGGAGGAGTTAGCGGATAGGTACCTATATAGACAGACAGACGCGGAAAGTCACTTTATTTTATACTATATAGAGAATGATAGAGATAGAGATATTTGGCCGCGTTGCCGCTCCGCTGCAATGCAGTTTCGCTCAGTACGGGTTGACCTTAAGATGACACCTTTTTATTGTTATTTATAATTAGCTTTACAAATAGATATTTCGCTTCATTGGTAGGTACCTATGATATGTAAATATCGAGGTCGTGTGGTCTGTTTAGCCACGAGTAGTCTGTTAGTCTTGAAGCTGGCAACATTAGAGGGAATACTCCTGTTCGTAAATAATGTAATTTGGAACTTTACAATTTTTTTCTCAATTTATTTCAAACGTATAAGTATCTACGTTTTGTATAAGTGTACACAAGTAACGCGTAGATGCAATAAATCGTTTCATCGTCAAAGTACCTATAAGCCCAACACGCTGTGAAGTGGGTATTCCAAACTAGACACTGATAAAATTGTATGAAATATTGTTGGTATTAAGAGCTTTTAAAAAGTTTATTGTCCAAAGGAGATTTTTTTTTTGGGCCCATATATTTTAGCGTCTTATTTTTACAAAAAAAAAGAAGAACTCAATTTATTTCAACAAAAGAAAATCTAGATTTAAGTCTAACCGGAATCATACAATGTTTATTAAAAGCAATAATTTGGTTGAATGTTATATACAAGGCCTTTTAGTGCGTTCTAAAACAAAATTAAACACCTACTGCTAAACAAGAGTATTAGATTTTTTTTTTTTTTTTTTTTTTTTTAAACATTGCCCCTCTCTAGGATTTCTCCTGTATCGAGGGTACAGTTTACAAACATACATGTCACATGCACACACAACCAGACCCGAAACAACTATCTGTAGATCATACAAATATTTGTTCCGTGCGGGGATCGAACCCGCGGCACGTAGCGCAGAAAGCTAATAATCGCTTAGCCACTGCGCCAACCGTGTCGTCAATTGCAATCAAATAAGCAGGATTAAACAAACACAATACACTGTTTTATTCGGATCTAATCACAATAAATAAAAAATGTCGTGCTGCACATTGTGCTCAACCTCGTATCAAAGTCAAAGTCAAAAGTTTTTATTTCAACTGGGCCTTTGCAGGCACTTTCAAAACGTCGTGATTCTAGGTGCACGGTTCCAAGTGGGTTGGTCCTGGAGAAGATACCGGCAAGAAACTCCATGGATACTCTTTTCATAAATCAAAATAATTGTCTAATAATAACATATGGAGCCGCGGGAGCGGCCCTAGATAAAATTCGACCAGAATTTACACAATATTACAATTTTTTTTAAAAAGGAACAGCAAAGATCTTATTAAGTACTACTACAATTTAAACAGTACACGTACATCACAAGTACAGTACAAGTGTATCAGAATTCAGAACGTACAAATTCAGTCATTAAAAAAAACGGTAGGTAGGTAATCGTCAATTAGTCAGTCAATTCATATAATGTCGTATTCTCAATATTCCACTTAGACATGGTACAGATTATAATACCATTGTAATCTAGAAAATATGAAGATTAAAATCTAACGACGTTTAAAAAGGAAGGTCGCCTATTCTCCATACCAACGAAAATGGTTTCCTTTAGTAAGTTACTAAAGTCGATCGCATTTCTTAAAGTAAACTGAAGTGGAATTGAATTGTCAGTTACACAGTAGGTAAATGCTTAATTATTTGATTGTAAATAAACAAAAACCAAAAATATGGAAAGGTAAAATTACATTAACCAAAAATGAAAAGTTTTTGGCGACTACCCAGCACGGTGTCGACACAGTGTCCCAACGAGTCGAGAGTGAGTCGGGGCAAGTCGTCCGTCCCGCAGTGGCCATTAGCTTGCACGGCTTGTCGTTCTCACTCGTCGGCGGATCATGTTGGACTAACTAAAATTGCAAGGAAATCCCCCTTGTTCCGACGACCCCACCCTCCCCTAATTGCGGCTCGACTGTCGATTTATTTGCGAATCATGACTCCCCCGCTCCGACTTAATGACGATTTTACGATCTCTTGTCCGGTTTTTGTTATTTTTACATTTTTTTCGGGTGTACTGTTCCCGTTCCGTCATGTAAATTAGTCTTTAGGGTAGTTCGATTGTTTGGTAGGTGTTAATGTTTCTTTTTTCCCAAGGGATGCTAACCTATGTGAATAAAAATTTATAACAAAACAATTTTTAATACCTAATTATTATGCTGAGATACTAATAATTTATTTTATTTCCTATTAAAATGTAGATAACAGCTCTTTAAATCGCTAGCAAAAAGATTTTATGAACTCCATTATGACGTGTCGTATTAAAGTTTCTTCTTGGTATCTTATGAAAGAATAGAATAGATCTTTATTTTATGTAAACCAAATACAGGCACCGAAATGTCGAGACTCTAGGTGCTGCGCGGTTCCAAATAGTAGGTCCTATGGAGAAGAATCGGCAAGAAACTCCATGAAAACTCGTTTAAAATAAAGGATGTCAATCTTGATTAGTACAATGTAGTGGTAAGAGCTAAAATTTGCTAAAACAGCTATAGGAGTCACCTCACTGTCGGTCATTATGCTATACTTAGGGATTTAAATAAAATATCTTCTTCTTCTTCCTTGGTCCCTCAATACTGAGGATCGCGACCAAAAATTCATCTCTATTTAGATTTTTCTGACGTAGAGTACAGGGCTAGTTGTATGTTGCCGCCAACCGCTCTCTTGGCTGCATCGCTCCATCTGCCGGGCCTCTCGCTTTCTTGCCCTCCACATGACTCAGTATGAGATTACTCTCCAAGCTGTTTCGCAGATCATTAGATGTGCTCGAAAAATCTCAGAATTCTTTTGTGGCTAATCAGATAGTCGCACTTTAATATTCAGCTCTTCAAGGATGGACTCATTTGTTTTGAATGCTGTCCACGGAATTCTGAACATTATCCTCTAAGACCATAACTCAAAGGCATCAAATCCTCCAAGTCTCAGCACCATACAGGAATATGAAATGCTAAGATTCACATGAAATACTACTAATACACAAACATATTCACAGATGGCGTTAGTTACTTGTACTGTAACTTTGGGAAAATGACAACCTCTTCAGTTTAAAAAAAAATAATAATTAGAAATAAACCCAGTTGATGGCACAATGGACTCACATAGAACGAACATTACATACGACTTAATAACGGCATCGTAAAATGCATACATGAGTAGGATCACCTTTGTCTATCCCCTCGGGACACATAGGTGAGATGGTATTAGACAGCTCAAAATAAGCTATCAATTATGATAGCTTATTTTGAGCTGTGTGTTTAAGTATGCAGCAATATTAATTGGTGTATACTTAAACAGGATACCTATTAGAATCATAATTGAAAAGCAAACGTGGAAACGCGAAAAAAATAATCTGCTGTCCCATACAAAAAAGTAAATATCAGTCGACTAAATAATATAGAACAGATTTTTTTCTCGCTATTTCTGTTTTGGTTCTGTATTAAAAGTTGTTTATAATGATGAGTGTTATAACCCTTTAAAAAATCCTCCGCTAATAAAGTAGGACCTTAAATAATATATTTTATGTTGGGGATATAACGGTCTGAAGTTATTTTTGATAGGCATTGTGCATTCGTTGCCGCCCCACATTCAGAAGGCTCTTGGCTCTTCGAGATCAATAACACAGAGCTCGACTTATTTTTGTTAGAATGTTCTACTTGTATTAATAGTTAGAGCAGTATAAATGAAATTTTCAAAAAATTCACGTTTTGGAATTATTAATGACCATGTTTTTTTCTGAGGAATTGGCACAACATGACTGCACATGTTTCGCTCTCGAATTTCAGATGCATTTAGAAACCTTCTTATGTCTAAAAAGAATGACCAACGAAAACCTGAAAAAAAATCTTTTATATAAAAATACAATTCATAAAATATAGGCGGAGATTACAAGAACGGGCTTCAGTTGTTAAATCAAGATCGTTATAAAGGCGGGGCATAGCGAGCGGTCTGACCAATCGCGCTTCACCTATTCTTACATAATCCAACCCGAGGGCCTTAGGTAGCTTATAAACATTTCTACACGAAATTTCGGAGGTAACTGAAGTGTCGGAGGCTATTCGCCTGAGAATTATTTTGCCGCACTCGACTGAAACACATACGAGTAAGACCCGACTGCGGCTGTATCGATAGATTCCGCGTTACCTGATTTAAAATCCTTTTAGATAGTTTAATATTTATTTTGGTTTTTCATAAGTATTTTTTTTTTGAAGTACCGCTGTAATAAAACTAACTTGGAAAAGAATGATGTATATTTGTATTTAATGGAAAATTTTCACTTTTTATGAACTTTTGTCATGAATTACAAAGCATTGTATTGCTTGCTTTGCAGTGATTGCGAACTTTCTGTATACTCCAAGATATTTAGAATAACTATTATTTTTATTTATATTTAGAGTATGGTCGAGGATTACATTTTATCTAATAACCAACTGCGACAATGTTGTTAGAATGCATTTTAACTGCGCTTTTGCAGTTGACTGTAGAGTGGAATGTCTACTGTTTACATTTCAACGTTTCAGTAATATTATTATGACTAATACGGTTTATTTATTCGTTTCAGGTGTCATCGGTGGGTGACATTTACTTGGAAGGAGAGGAGGAAGCAGCGAATGAATTCCTTGAAGTTAAAGACGAAGACTCCGGCATTGTGAGCCAGCTCAAACGGTTCAAAAGACAGAACTGGCTAAGTATGTTCAAGTTTTATTTATTTAATATCTTAGCCGTTAAATTGTAGTGTTAGCCAGATGTTTTAACCTCCAACAAAAAAAGAGGGGTGTTATAAGTTTGTAGTGTGTATCTGTGTAGCTCCAAAACGATTAGACCGATTTCAATGCAGTTATTTTAATTGAAGGCATATTTCAATCGGGTATAATCTTGGCTATGTTTCATGAAAATCTGTTCAGCTGCTCAAAAGTTACAGCTCTTTTTTCTAGTTGGAGTCAGGGGTTATAGACGGTTATGTTATTCTTTAATTAAACCACACAGGTAAGGGTTCATACACACACTATCGATAAATTTTTAGTGCCATCTTAGGCATGTAACTTGCCTCGTGAAGTTGTCCTTCACAATAACGCAAACATTTAATCTCTGTACATGAATTAGCAAAGGTCAGAGGTCCGAATCGCACTTTCACACCCTCTCCACTCCTGCATGGAAGGCAATGTGTTCAACCGCTAGGAAATAACATGCATCTTGTTACTATCTGGTTCCCGGCAAAGTATGGGCCATCATCTACTCTTTCCCGTGAGCCACGACTTGTCCAATATTCTCACTTGGTCCACGGTCCATTAGTCTCATTTCTAGCAACCGATTATTGATACAATTTCTTATCTACATTTTCAGATCCCTTCAGTCTGTTTTCACCCAAAGATGATGAAGCGGAAGGAGTCACAGAAAGCATCGGCACCGACGACAGTGCTGGGTAAGTATCCTTAAAATTTTCAAGCGTAATTTCTTTGGTAGATAGGCAGAATCTTCCAAAAAGACACCGATTAAAAATTCTTCGGTAATTGATTTTCATACTGCGTAACTGAGGTCCAGGGTTTGAGTCCCGGGTCGGGCAATGTGTTTTACTTTTCTATTCACAACCGATCGGCGGTGAGAATAATATCAATGTTTGACATTTGTCAGTGAATTAAAAATTAAGTTTTAAAAATATCATGATCTTAACAAACGTAGAATAATGAGAATTTCCTTAATGGTACATCTTGATATTGTAATGGCGTATTTATGATAACTAGTGGTCGGCCAGTGGTCGAAATTCGACCGTAATTTTAGCTTTCTGCTCTCGTTCTCCATATAAACATTAACTACCTATGCCAAATCTCACACACCTCCGTGCGCGCAATATGTTTAAAAAGGGGTACAAAGTTTTCTCTTAACGTATTAATATTTAGATATTGCCTCTAGATTAAATATTTTTTTGGTTTAGTAAAGGATCTATTCCATAGTTAAATTCTTTGATATTCGTAACCGCAAATTCATTGTTTTTTAAATTATATTTCAGATACAACAAGGATGATGATCTTGACAACTTCGGTTCCGGATTACCGGACAAGACCGAACATGAACCGAGAGAAAGTAAGAACCTTTATCTACCTTCACGCTTTATTCAATTCGAGAATGAACAGTATTATTTTCATTATAGCACCAAGCGCAAAGTAAAGTTTCAGTCAAGTATTGTATTACTAGCATAAAAAAGAACAATATTTTTATGTTTTAGGCATAATAGCCTAAAAAATATGTTCGAAGTAAGTTTTTCATGATTATTCCGATCGAAAATATTTTATATCGAATTTGAATAAATAATAAATAAATAAATCCAGCCCATTATTCATATAAATTCGAAAAGTCAGAGGTGCGCGTCGGTTTCGATCTCAGATCCTCCTGCATGGAAGGCAAGCTTTTAACCGCTACGCTATAACTGCCATATTATATTTGGATAAATCTCAGATTGAAATCTAGGGTATACCTGTTTTTTTTATGTTTTTATGGTTGTGCCTATAAACTCTTTATCTATCTTGATTGAAATTGGAATTGTTTTCAACAGGAACCCCGTGTTTTACCCGTCCACAGAAAAAATACTGGTTCCTAAATAACTTACACATATTTTTTACCATTGCAGAGACTCTTCGTGTCACATTCCTGGTCATGGAGCCGTACATCACTGCGTATTCTAACAGGGATTCTCCTGAGTTCTTGAACATTTCTCGCTCTCTGGCCAATGCTGTTGACTTGCTCTTTGAGAGCTTGCCGGGCACGCAGAGGTCGAGCCTCGTTAGAATACAGTAAGTATACCTACACCATCTCTATTGTATCATACCTATTAGCAGTGGCATGCACACTGCACAGACCTTTCTTACAGGGTAGGCAAAAATAACTCAGTATTGTATTTTCGAGTTACCACTCACCTTAGGACTTAAATTAACTGATATTGCTACTTAATATATTAGGGTAGGCAGTGTCTTTTTGTCTTTTTGGAGTGCACGCCACTGGTCAGTGATCTAGCTTGCATTTTAGAGGGATTAAAACGGCTGCATTGTTATTTTATCCTGGGATTGAAGACTAAATTAGCTAACAAGTTCCATATGTTTTATTCGGAGATCAACCGCTTATGCCCTAAATTCGTCTTACACTTCCTAATTCTTTCCAGATCCCTGGTAAACGACGATTTCCTGTGCAAAGTCACTTTGGATATCGTGACGACCAGCTACGAAGACACGGACAACATCAAGGATATCTTGCGGAACCACATCAAGAACAACGGACGCCTGGGAGAGACCTCAGTCAGGGACGGAGACTTCAGCGCCCAACTGATCGATCCAGGTTTGTTATCCAGTTTGGTACTGGAAGTTCAAGTCAACTGAAAAAAGCTTAAAAGGCTTTCCAAGCTTGATTCTTGTAGTGCCTGAGTTCCTACATATTTTTACAAGATGGACAGAGGAGCCAAAAACATAGTCAAGTCACTGTTTTTTTTGGCTTTGTCGTTTCTTTCAAAAGATCTGAATTCTAGGTGCACGGTTTCAGAATCCTATGGAGAAGATATCAAAAGAAACTCCATGGATCACACCCTTGTTTCTGTGATCTGAGAACATTTAGGGAACTTATTAATGTAGAACTATTTCTTTTTAAAATTTTGGTTTGCATGATGCAACGTTATTTTTTTTTCTTTATTTTCAAATATGTTTTGAAAAGGAATATTTGTTTTTTCTTTTTCTTTTTGTTAATTAAGCTATGTTCTTTAGGAACTACGTTAGATTGTGATGATGATGAGTTCAAGTGTGACGAAGATATCTGCCTGCCGATGTCTGCTAGATGCAATCTTCGACCGGACTGCAGAGATGGCGCAGATGAACTCAATTGTCCTAACAGTCAGTATTAAGCAACATTTCTTTTTGTTAATTTTTTTACCAACTGCGATTCAGGGTAATAAGGCTTAGTACATAAATATAGCCTTTGTAAGGTTGCGCGGCAAGGAACATTGTTACCTGCGTCGCGTCGGTACCTTATGTCCTGAGACGCATCCAAGGTCCTCTTTATAAATATACAAGGTGGCGCAAAAGTTGTCACCTGATGTTCTTTGGCTATAATTTTTTTTATGAATGAAAATCTTTGGTTCTGCTTTTGCGTTGTGTTTATTTGATGTCTTAATTTGATGACCATTCTGGCATTTTCCATCACTCTTGCCGGAACTACCGGCGATAGATCCTCGCATTCTTGATGGATATTCTCTTTGAGGGCTTCCAGAGTCTTAGGCTTGTTGACAGACTCCTGATTTCAAAAAACAAAAAGAAGTCTGAGACGGTTAAATCAGGCAATCTTGCCGGCCAGTGCAAATTGCCAAAACGAGGGATTAGGGGTCCTGGAACTGCAGTTGAAGCAATTATTCCGCGTTCTTTAGGAGTATAGAGATTCATGTCTTGTTGACGTGTATTTTGTATCTGTTTATTTCACAAATGTCAAAGTAGAATTTACATTTACCGCCATTTGCAAAAATTATAACATCTTCCGATAGGGTGTTGAGTTTTGCGCCACCTGGTATATAGGTATATTATTATATAAACATATATATCGGTGCAGTGTCGTTTAAGTGCGATATCAGGGTCCTTATTCACATCCGTTCTTCTCCATAGATTCAACTTTTTTTTTGAAACTGTGTACCTAGTTTTATTTTACGTTTCAAAAGTGTCTAATATTTGGTTTATTTGAAATAGAAATATTTCTATTTTCTAAGTATATTAGAAGTTTTTTTTTTTGTATATTTGTTATTTTATTTTATTTATTTTTTCACTTTTAAAGCCTCGGGCAACACGGTGGACCAGAATCCAGATGATTACACTGACAACACTATTAGTGAAAAGGAGGATCAGCCTGATGATCTAAATAGCGGTAACCCAAATCCAGACGACCGAAATCCTTATGTGACTAGTCCTGATCAAAACCCCGATCAACCGGAACCATATCCGTATGGCCAAAATTCTGATGACCAAAGAAGAAATACTGCAAGCCCTGATGCTGGCTATTCTAATGAACCATATCCCGATGATCGGACTTCTTATAACCAAACTCCTGACAGGGAAGATCCTTTTGGACAAAGTCCTGATAACCCAACTTCTAGTAGCCAAGATCCTTACGGCCAAACCGAGGATGGTGACTCCAGAGGTCCTGAGCAAACCGATGACCGTTACCCAACTGTTTCTACCACTGAAACTCCTTCACTCGGTTGGGGCTCCATTTTTGGAACTTGGCCTGATTCACCAAGGGGTGATTTAGGTGAAGCAAATGAAACTAATCCGACTGGTATGAATTCATGATTTTTTGGGGCTTTCCATCATTTCTATTTCTATCCCATGAATTGTACCTAGATCATGATTATTAATATCTATGGTTAAGGATGATGACATTTTTTTAGAATCACTTTAATTTCCATCATTTTATATTAATTATTGTTTGCTATTTTAAGTTGTTTTTTTTTTTACTTGTTTATTGCTTTTTTTTACTTTTTTTTGTTTTTTTTTTTTTATATAAAGACGCACCTGAAGACTCTTCTGAGACGACTGAGCCACCAGTGTCATCTGACGACGTAACGACCAGAAGAACGTACTCGGGCGAACCGGTTGATGATGGTATAACATTTTGTACACTGTTAACGCGTCATGCATCACCTTGAAAGAGTACCTAACTTTTAGGAGTTCACTATTAGAACGTATAGTACTCGCAAATCTTTATGAGCCCTGAACTGAGCTCTGAACTCTCTTTCTCTCTCCCTTTAGCACCTATAATAAGCGTATAGGTGCTAGAGGGAGAGAGTTCGAGAGCTCATAAAGATTTGCGCGTGCTATAGGTAGAGCCTGGCCAAGCTCCTTCTGCATACGAATAAAGCCGGGCTTCCACTAACAGCGGAGCGGGCTCCGTACATACTCCGTTTAACTCGCAACGGTAAACTTCATAGAAGTGCTTCCACCAACAAAGAGTCTAGCGGAGAGGACTGAACGAGTAAAAATGGTTCACAACGAACTCATTCTTCATTTCTCTTTTGCAGTGGAAGGCAATTATCAAAACTCTTTCTTAATGGAGGGTAAAAACTATTTTAGCTGGTTGGGGTCCGTTCCGTCTTGCTATTACTTACTCATTACCCTTTACTTACCTAACACCTTGCAATCAACAATCGAGTGGCAATAAGTGTTGTTAATTAACTGACGTATGATGAAGGAAATGTGAGAAGATTTATATTGCTGTCTATAAAATAAATAAATAATAAAAACTTTATTTTGCGCACATAAAAATCTAAATTAAAAAACATACACAGTCTCACAATTAAGTTGTACAACAATGATAAATTACAATATCGAACGTCTGACCCCTAAACTAGGCAAGAAGAATTTTCTTTAAGATTACAGTGACATAAAACTAATAACAATAGTGCAAGTATATTGTTCAAATATTTACCAATATTGCATTTTGAAGGGAAACCATGTGAGAAACCAGAAAAATTTTTAGGTACCAATATTACCTATAAGTGCATACAGTATACCTAATGACAAGTTAATAATAATAATAATATTCCACAACTATCACACTTATAGCTTGGGACTAGATGGCGTTCCATCTAGTCCCAAGCTAAGCAGAGCTTGTGTTATGGGTACTAGACAACTGATAAACATACTTATATATTTCTAGATACATACATATTATAGATAAATTACACCCAGACACAGAACAAATGATCATGCTCATCACACAAACATTTGTCCTGGGTGGGAATCGAACCCACGACCTCCGGCATAGCAGTCAGGGTCACTAACCACTAGACCAACAGGCCAGTCAAACCCACACACACAACCAGTTACATGTCAAACAGTTAGATGTCATCATCAGCTGTCGACTCCCAGTCTAACCCGTTGCGGCTGTGTATCTGTATTTTACGTAGAGCAACTGCTATCTGACCTCCGCCACCCTATTGGAGACACTGATACCCTAAACCCTTAGATCAGTCAGATTCTTTGAGCTGCTGACTCTCATAACTACTATCATACATGTTACAATATGTTAACTGCTTAACATATTGTTTTCCGCGGCACGGAGGAGCTTCGCTTGATGTGTGAAGGACGGTCACCCATTCATGTACTGACCGCGGCAAGCGCTGCTTAGCCCCGCAGATCGATTAATCTGCGCGGTAGCAATGTAAGAAAGAAAGAAAGAAAATTGCGTTTATTGGCACAATTCATTTTCATTCATTCATTTCAAAAAGCCTTTATTCAATAATTTTTAGACAACTACAAAATATACATTTTACAAAATATTTGTGTTGAACATGCATAGTGTCACTTTACCAGGCTAAACAGGCGCCTCCAAAAGTATTTTGCAGCACAAATAAGAACTTATTAGAACATAAAAATAACACATGATTAAAGTTTTGCGTTTTAAGTTGTGAATAATCTGTAAACATTTACTTGTTTTGGCACAATTGCAATGTAGCTGCAAGCCCCTCCTGTTAAGGTTAGGTGTATCAATATTAAAAAGCGCATTTGTCCTCAGTCTGTCCGTCCGAACACATGCGTTGTGACGAGACACGCTGCGTAGAAAACAGTCGCCGCTGCGACGGCTACAGCGACTGCGATGACGGAGCTGATGAGGCTGGCTGCCCTGAGGGTAAGTAGACTGTTACACCAACCGTGGACGTAGCTCGGAGAACCTACACAGTCTAGTGAGGTCTACTGCTGAACTAAGACAGCGAACTGTCGTACAGTTGCTGGTGATCAGATTCAGTCGCCATACGCACGCGGGGTAGCGGTAACACAAAAGAGAATAATTAGTAAAACTTCTATAACACACATTTTTACACCTGTATTTTTGACCATTAATAACTGGAGCAAAAGAGTGAGAAATCGTGAAATTAAATTCGATTAATCCTGGATACATTTGAGCCAAATAAGTAGGTATGGATACTTTTGTATGAAACACACACACATTTTTTTCTCAATTTCCTTCAATGTTCCAACGGTAAAAGTTGTTTAAGATGGGTAATAAAGAACTATGAGTAATGTAAAAAGTAGATAAAAAATGCTAAAAAGAAAGTACCTACATACAGTATCAAAAATAGTAGATTATTTTAGAATGACAGTAGAAGATGCATTTGTGTGCTAAGTTATATCCGAGCTACGACCATAGGACTATATTATTTTTTCCGTGTAACATCGCAGGTATCCAAACACAGTTTCTACAACTTCGCCGAACATGAAATCAACCTGTGGATATTATTAAAATAGACTATATAATTAACATTGCGCATTCGCGTAAATCAATGTTTCAGAACATTGTTCCGTAATGAAAACGGTGCTTGATGCATTGAAAAACAAAACACGTCGGTCGAAAATCCTCGGTTGGCGACAGCCTTTACGAAAGCAATGTTTTGATGATTGACACTTTGCATTTGCACGTTCGTTGTTTCTGTGCAAAAATCCAAGTCGAAAAACGGTTCCATGGTTCACTGCTCTACGTGGACAGTGGGACTTTGTATCACTTAGCACAAGGTTCAAGACGATGATTCTGTTTATTTGTGTTCTGAAGAAGTCAACTCGTGATTTTACTTCGACTGCATGAAATTAGTTTTGAAGTTAATTGCTAAACAAATCGCACTTTTGTAGTTTTGACTTCAAATGTTCTGTTCAGGAAGCGGAATAAAAAGAGGATAAAATAAAATACCTAGATTTATTATGACCCCAGTTCACTGGCAACATAAAGACAACTAAGGCAATATCTGCCGTATTAATTAAAAAAATAAATGGGTAATCAGCCGATTTTATATTAAACATCTGTAATATTGTCGGTGAATATGATATTACATTGAAAAAATGGCATT
The DNA here is from genome assembly GCA_932294325.1 of Allophyes oxyacanthae. Classification (NCBI taxonomy): domain Eukaryota; kingdom Metazoa; phylum Arthropoda; class Insecta; order Lepidoptera; family Noctuidae; genus Allophyes; species Allophyes oxyacanthae. Next base: position 2,974,943 of record OW028609.1, read on the forward strand.
TTAATCATAAGAAGCGAAAATATTCTAAGTTTATGGTTTTAATTTTGATCGTCTTTTGTTTTACTGGCGAATATGGCTTTAAGAGGAAATGCGGTCGACGAAACAGTTCAAAAATAGTTATTTAAAAAAAACTATCGCTATCGCTGGTGCACGTCGTTCACCGAGTGGAAGCGAAAGAGACAACTGCACCTCAATCTGATCGTCAAAATCGAGGTTTTTTATTCCCCTGTTTCCTACTCCAAAATTGGACCGAATTTTATGATATTTTGATGGTCTGTATTGGAAAACATTGTTCTATATCAATACGTTTTGTTGTTTTTAATACACGGTCAAACTTTGCATATTGAACGTCTGTTGATGGCGTTGAAACTATTCAATTTTATGGAATATTGGGGGTCACAACTTCTATAGGAACTAACTAAACAAAAATAGCTAAACATAAGGACATGCTATTATTCGATACTATGTCATATACAAAAATCAATGCGCTAGAAACCAAATCCAGAGAAAAATTCTGGGAATACGTTTGTATGGAAAAATATCCGCCCGTGTTTATTCTTAATTCTTAGATCTAAATTAAATACCTGATATGATCAGTGGCCACTCGAATTCATGTGTTGCAATTATGCAAGCCGGTCAGCGTCGATAGTATAGTTAGTACTGTAATAAATCCTTGGAGTGCACTCGAAACCATCAGATGGCCTATTTAATAACAACTACTATTAATAAATCACAATTTGCGGTTGTAATCGTATTACTAAGTACTTAATTTAATACAGAGATACGTATTCTAATTCTAAAATTACGTATTCTAACGTATTCTAATTCTAAAATTAAAAAAATCACAATTAAAAAGAAAGAAAGAAACTACATTTATTATCCACAACAACACACACACACAATAATAAATATGCAATAACGAATAAATAAATAAGTAGGGTTACAGAAAAACAAAACAAAAAAACACCAAAACAAACAAAGACATACGAGAAAAAAAAAACTAATTAATTACACTAGAGGTCACTAAGTGGTCGAAATTCGACCGTAATTTTAGCTTTCTGCACTCCTTCTCCATATAAACTTTAACTATGCCAAATCTCACACTCCTCCGTGCGCGCAATATGCTTAAAAAGGGGTACAAAGCTTTACATTTCAACAGATCGCATTGTTAGTAGATCGTTTGTGATGTTGTCACAGTACTAAGAACTTGCAGTAGGTTAGGCGTAGTTAAATAGCTACGCGTCGTCATAGACAATTTTGGCTGCATGTTACGGCTAAGAATAAACCGCCCGATTTCTTTCTGTAGATGACATAAAGCAGTTCGGCTCCTATAATATTTTACTGACTGCTAATGGTTACAATTTCGAGTCATTCTTGTTCCTATTTGTATGTTTAGTTTGGAGGACTGCTATTTATAATGTACCTGCAGATGTACTTTTGCGATCTGGGGCCAATCCTTTATATAAATGTCCAGCTTATCCCACCATCTCCTTTTGGATCAATATTTGTTCCGTGCGGGAATCGAAGCCGCGGCACGTAGCTTAGAAAGCTAATCGCTTAGCCACTGCGCCAACAGTGCCGTCCAATCGTCATGGTTGTGTAATAACTTGTTTATTTGTAGTAACTACGTTATTTCTGGTGTTGTTAACTTTGCAAGCTCTATCCGAACCAAGTACTTGGTTGTAAACAGCAATAACTTGTTTATTTCTAGCCATTATGATTTTTCAGTGTAGCATATTGACAAATTCTTAGCAAGTACATCGTTGTTTCTGAGGATTTGTTCCATATCTTCATACAGAGTGTCTGCAGTAATTATGAGGTATGACATATATCAGTATGAAGCGCTTCAGACTCAAAGCGGCGCCGGAGTTAAGTGGCGCCCGCGCACCATTTCATATTGATAAAACAAACAATTTTAAAAGTGATGTAATACAAAAACCCCACTGAAATAAGAAAATAAATAATCATAATTGTTCTCGTCGGATGACTGGATAATAAGAGTAGATATTATAATTATTATTTTGTCCTATTTATCTTAACCCTAAAATAAACCTTCTGAAAACTCATAAATAGGCCTGTAGTATCAAACATGATAAGGTGCGTGTCAGTCTGAAAAAAAAAACCCACATTATATTTGTTTTCTTAAAAAATAACATCGTTTTCTTTCTTTCCTAACCAAACTAATTTTTTTTGTGCTCTAGCAGATCTAGATATTATTTATTTACCTTTATTACGTATTAAGTATAGCGTGTTTTGATTTTGAATGTTTGGTACACGAAACAAGAATCCAAATCTTATTAATAATATTGAGAATCGCCCACATTTACAGTGTAAGGAATCTCAAGTGCATTGCTTTGTGGGCGGCAGTATATTATAGACGGTTCTCAAGTGCCGGTATCGAAATACTTGGGATACTAGCCACTTGTGCTAATTATGCCGTCAAAATCGTACAATTATTACGACACTAGATGTTGATCACGACTTCGAAAGCCGAGAAGAGACATATACTGTGTGTCCCTAGATAATGTGCACAAACAATAACCTAACCTTAAAAATCCCCTGACTGAAGTGAACCAGAAAAAGTTACAGCTCTTTTTCTGGTTGAAACCAGAAAAAGAGCTGTAACTTTAGAACGGCTAAACAGATTTTCATAAACCATAACTTAGATGATACCTGATTAAACTAGATCACAATTAAAAAAATTGCATTGGGATCTGTCCCGATAGACAGATCCCAATGCAATTTTTTTGGAGCTAAAATGCCACAGACCGATACACAGATCCACGGGTTAAAAATGGGTGAGATCAGGTGGGGGGTGGTTTGTTTGATAAGTCTAGTAGAAACTAGAGATATATATTTATCATATAGATTTGTAAGACAAATCATTGAAAAGGTAGAAACCTTTTCAATGATTTGTCTTACAAATGATTGAAAATGGAAATAGGTAAAATCAATTTTATCCAAATATCAATTTTTTTGATAAGTCTAGTTTCACCCGTTTCAATGATTTGTCTTATGAATAATTAAAAATGGAAATAAACTCAATTTATCAAAATCCCAAAGTCTGCAACCACCATCGGAATAGCACCTTAAGTTCAATAAATGAAAATCATTTCAAAAATAATTAAAATCTAAATGAATTCTCATACGCCATGAAGGCATATCATTTGCAAAGCTCATTAAGATTTTCATACGCGTTTGATTCAACCGATTTACACTAATGTTCTATAAAATTTGTATGCATTTCTATTGAATAAGGCGCCTGTTCATCGTGCAATAGAATGCTTGTGTTTGTCAGAGGATACGCGATCGCTTTCGACTCTTGTTCGCTTCATAGAATGAGCTTCTATGTACGTTGGACGAAGTACTTTATTTGTAAACGTTAGTTTCACGTCGCTGTATATTACAGTGTATAGAAAAGTTTCTTCTGGCAATCGATCTGTCGTATATGTGGACGGTAGTTGAGTAAAACTGTACGCACTGTTTTTGTGGCTTCTGTATTTTATACTGTAGGTAGCAGTGGCGAAGAGTCCATACAACCCGATTCCCATCGGCTTCCCTTTAGGAATTAGTTAGTGCGTAGACCAACGTAATAATATATTATTTACTCATCCAACTGACAAAAAAAGGCTTGTTATTCAGTTAGATCGAGCTCTTCCAGACATGACTATATAGATTACAAGAGACGGTATGGATTTTTGTCTTGTAGCAATTTTTAGAGGGGCATTTTTGGGACGGCTTCCCCTTTAAAACCGTCACCCTTCGCCACTGGTTGGTAGAGTTGCCAACATTCTTTAGAAGTAATAAAGTATATCTTATTTCAAAGAGGGCAAATAGCGTCAGATTGACGTACATTATAAGTTTGAAAAAAAAACCTCTACTTAAACTATAGCCGATTCTTAACGAACTACTTTCAGGGTTTGGGTTTAATATGTCATGTTTATGTTGTATTTGATGACGAATAGATTCATAATGTCGGAATTGTCTGTCGGAACTGGTCAGCTTGAAATTGCCATGGCAATCTTATTCACAGGCAAATCATTATTATCCTAGTCTTATTTGTATTCACATTAAATTACATTATTCTCGCAGCTCTTACCGCAACCTTGTACTGATAAAGATTATAATCTATTTTTTGAAAAGAGTTACCATGGAGTTTCTTGCCGGTTCTTCTCCATAGGGTCTACTATTTGGAACCGTGCACCTAGAGTCTCGACATTTCAGTATCTGGTTTACATGAAATAAAGATCTATTCTATTCAAAAAAATGGTTGTGCCTTGACAATCAAGTGTTTGTTAACTAAACATTACCGTATTAAAATTTATTCAGTGACCTTAGATTCATCTCAACGGCTTCTGCCCAAGTGTTCTAATCTCAACGTTAGTCATCTTAGTGTTGATCATGACACGTATCTCTGTCGTTATTGCCATAACATCCGTTATTAAGCTAGCGCTGCTCTTTTATTATGATGAGTTTAACATTCCTGCGCCTGCGACTGCCCGCTGATAATTGTAACTGTGATTCAGCAGTTTGTTCTGATCTTGTTCTTTTGTTCTATAAACGTGGCAAAGCTATTCCTATGAATTATATCAAATAGCTGTATTTAGTACCTATACTTGATTTATTAAAGCTTGTAAAGACTTTATTTTAAGACTTAGATAAATTGAATAGAAGGATCATTCTTTGTTTTGAAAATGGTGAGATTTAACTCTAGGAAGCAAAATTATCAATAAATCAATCCTGGTTTTAGACTGAAAATTATCTATAATCAGTCCTGGTGTCTAGTTTGAAAATTATCAATAATCAAACCTGGTTTCTGGACTGAAAATTCTGAAGTTATGAGTGGAGACTTTTCCCCAACAATAAATAATAGTTCAGTACCTCTACCATGAGTTTTCCGTGCCGTCTAACGTTGACGTTCACATGCAATATTTGTATAGTGACTTTAGTTCACTATTTATACCGCTAGAGGCGCTGAAAAAATTCCCATACAAATATTGCATGTGAACGTGAACGTTAGAGCACGGAAAACTCATGTAGAGGTACTGATAATTAAACATGTAGAATATTGTACGCTTATAGTAACAGTAACAGCAATGAGAACAGATTCCAATGGCGAGCATTCCATAAATACAAGAAGATACTGCCTAGGCCTACCGTATTGTATTATGTACCTATTTAATAATACAAACGTTAATTATGTCTATATCACTACATAGTATAAAACAAAGTCGCTTCCCGCTGTCTGTCTGCCCCTATGTATGCTTAGATCTTTAAAACTACGCAACGGATTTTGATGCGGTTTTTTTTAATAGATACAGTGATTCAAGAGGAAGTTTTATATGTATAATACTTTAATATTTAATGTAAGGATAATAGAGAAATTGCACCAGGGCGTAGCCGGGGACGGGTCGCTGGTTATCAATTAATTTAATAAATAAAAATATAATAATAATTTGTTGTAAATCTTGACAATACAAAACTGTTTTGTCATTTATTGTTTAAGAGTGACCTTACGCTGGCATAGTCACTACGGTGAACTGAAGCCTCAATAAAAATTTGAAAAAAAAAAAAAAAAAGTATTGTTTGCCTCTTCTATAAGGAATGTCTGTGCACGCCTCTGTAAATTCAGTCCAGCGGGGCATTGCTGACAAATACCTACCCAATTAAGAACTAAAAGTACCTAACAAAATAAAACTGTAGATAATCCCTGATGTCACCAACTCACCACTGAAACAATTTAATCCAATCAAATATAGACTATAATTTATTTTAGAGTCATATCAAGGTTGTTGATATAACTTGCGTTAATTGTCGTCTGCGAGTCTTGACTCTTGACGGCCCCGGGCCTTGATTGGAACAAATTGAACAATGCTGCCCTGGTGCATACAGTGTCATTATTTATAATTGTCCCCAAACAGTGATTCGTGTTTGTTTGCATTATAATTGAGAGATCGGTCGTCAACCGCTGGTACTTCGAAGCTTCAGGTTAAGGTATAAAAACTGTAATTGAAATCTAAATAAACTATAGTCAACGTCTGCTGTCATCGATAAGTAATTATAATTTTTAGCTTTTTGAAGTCGTTTTTTATTTTATAGCCGGTGGACCCGAAAATTATTACGAATTTGAAAATTTGACGATTTGCAAATATGACGTTGACGTTGACGTCAACGTCTGCTGTCATCGATAAGTAAATTCTAAGTAGGTACCTATGTACAGTCGGCAAATTTTTCGGGTCCACCGTCCTTAGGGCTATAAAATAAAAACCGACTTCAAAAAGCTAAAAATTATAATTTTCCTAAAAAATTCAACAGCTTCTGAAGTCGGGGTACTTCAGAAGCTGTTGAGTTTTTTAGGAAAATCATTTTATAAAGAAAAGAAAGAAAGAAAGAAAAAAGTATTTATTTGACACAGCACAAAAACAATTTTAAAGATAAAGTAACAAAAAATAAAAGAATAAAACATGTAAAAGAAAAAAATGAAAAAATACTATACTACTATACTATAGACTTTAAATAGAAGTCGGTTATTACTTTTTTTTCAAGTTTTTCAAAAGTTATTTAGTACGAAGCTTGCGCAGTTCACAGTACATACACGGGGTAACTTAGCTTCATAATTAAATGGAAAAGCCTAGCTAATGAAATGTTTTAGTGATAATTTACTGCGCCGCTCCCATCCGAGCACTCACTATTATTGCACTTTACATTCCTTACTATTTATAGGCTCATCATTTTCTTACAATTCGAGTAGGTTTAATATTTTAAACTTATCAGGATTTGTTCGGGAAGTTAATCTTTTTTTTTGTAATTTTTAAAAGCAGCTTTGCCTTCGTTTTGTTAATTACCTTTTTGGCGTTGACCACTCTGATAATTTGTAAACTTGCATTATCTGAATGCCAAACAATGCTAAATTATAAGCTACTCCAGATTATTGAATCTCGATGTGTCTCAAATTTATCTTCAGCCGCAAGACGTACCTACTAGAACATGCACCCGATTCGACCCGGTACGGAAAAAACCGGGAATTACCCGGTTTTAACCTAGCCTAAAAGAACCGGTTCCAAAATTATGATACCCGGTTCCTTTTTTTTTAATTGTATACTTACATTAAATAATTGCACTATGTTACTTTCCTTCTTTTTTCATTATTAATAAAAAAATATTTGATTAACAAAGACGAGCTTAGTTATTTACAATAAAACAAACGAGTTGTATACAAAAGTTTGCAGGATCTAGGTATCCTATATTACTATCAACGCCATCTTGTGTTTTGTTTTCTAAATTAATACGTTGTTTTATTTCACAATTCCCTCCTGACCTAAAGAACCGGTAAGGTACTCGGTTCTGTTTGGAAACAGAACCGAAAAGACCGGTTCATGAATAAAGAAGTTTTACATGCTAGATTTTTAGACAATTAGGTACCCACGACCTTACCTGGGCTTATATTATCCATATTGAATTATATTATCCATGTTGGAGCGTGACTGAGCAACAAACATCTAACTTTTGCATTTAAGGAATTATTATAGACTTGGTTCAAGTAATATTTACGTTTAGTTCTGTGAGTAAAGTAAAATCAAAAATAGCCTTTGTTTTGACGGGATAACCGGAGCCTCAGGCTGTTATTGCGCATTGACCATGGTTTAACATAGAGGTCGCTTTCTTCGCGGGACAGGACATATTCCAGTGGTTTTTACCAATAACTTTTTACAAATAGACGGGCCATACACCAACATTAATTCACTACAAAATGGCGTAAACTTTACTATAGCTACATAGTGCATTGTTGCATTTTTATTTTTGTGTAGATTTATAATTGTTTTCAAATTTAAGTAATTTGATTTTGTTAGCTTATTTGGTAATTTTACGGTGCATGCTGTGGTCCCTATAAGTGAAGGAGTACACTTAAACGATACGTATTGTATAGATACTAAAATTATTTTGTGAATGTGTGTGTATAATTTTAATATAAGTATTATACCTAGGTTAAGTTACGATGTGGCTGACATGCCATTATGGATAAAAGCTTCGAATAAAATTAAATAAAAAAAAATAAAAAAAAACTTTTGTTGGAGACCCTAAATAAATAAAAAAAAAAAAAAATATAGCAGTACATAATTTCACGATTTTCCAAAATTAAAATGGCGGGGGGCATTGAGTAATTAATAATATTTTAATTAATTTTGGATCTACGATGCCAGATACACAATAGGTACAAACTTATTCTATTAAACTTATTCTTCTTTTTTGTCGAGGGTTAAAATATAGTGGGCGCATCTTCGTGAATAGCACCATCTGTAGTAATAATTATATTCTTAGAAGGCTACATCGCAAGCTAAGCCTTTGTCTGATACAGATCTGAAATACATGGATTTTAAGTTCCCAATACGAACGTAATACGAGTAGTAAGCAATGTCGCTCGTTCCACATGTAGATAATCCAGTTTCAGCGAAATCCTGTTGACGGGTTCCAGTTAACTCCTGCATTAACTATCGGAGGCATACTGTCAAAGGTTAGCTTAGTATCAGAATTAATACGATATAATACGTATTCTAGTAGTATAATGATGCAGTATAAGGTATAATATATACTAGCTGTGCTTGCAACTCGCATGGAATTTCACAAAATTATTATTTTTATGCGCGAATCCCTTATTCTTTTTTTTTCTAAAACAAATGTATGCCTAATTTACTCCTTATACCATCAGCTATCTGCTGACAGACAGTTTTTTTTATAGAATGTACCGTAAATACATTTCACATGCATTCAGTAAAAAGCTGTTATTTTGATATTACAAACACATAATAAATTATACAAATTTCTTTCTACCATTCTAGTCCAGATCAATTTAAGGATTTAGGTACTTACCATCATGTACAACATTTCCTATGAGACCAAAAAAAAATCGTAAAAAAAACTGCTGTTAAAAAATTCAATATTACTCAACTAAATGTATGGATCAGCTGTTTACTTTTTCGCCATTTCAGGGTTGGTTCTATAGTAAAAGTAGTTCATAATGATGAGTATAATAACCATTTAAAGGGATCGGAACTAGAAAGGTCCTTAATTATAACAATAAGTTATTGAAATACTTAATTGTTCTCAAGTTGATACTGTCAAAGATTTGTTAAGAAACAACAGTGTATTATCACCATAATTTTCTTAAATGGTCTAGATAGGCTCCAACTCCAGCGTGCTAACCTTCGCGACAGCTAATCCTCGTATATACTAACACTAGTCGAACGGGGTCAAGTTATCCGGGCGTATCGGGGCTCGGGGTGTCACTTCAAGAGCCTCAATGACAAAATTGGATTCTCTATGCCACCAGACAATATTTACGTATGCCTGTAAAGCCTATATGAAAAGAGAAAAGTATCAGAAAGAATTATTATTACTGCGTAAGGTAATATTCTTATTATCTCTCATGACAGCGATGTAGGAGGAGGAGGGAGGAGATGTAATTAGGCGGTCATTATAGTGGTGTAGCATTAGAAATTAGTTAATAATGTACTAGTCAGTAAAGTATTGGTGCAAAATGTATGAACAAAATTTTTTTTAGACAAAAGGATTATGCAATATTTTATTTTTTATTTTTTATTAAAACATAAAATTAACTCTTTTTCCACAGTACTCCCGTCAAAATAACAGTTTATTTACCGAAAATGCAATAAATGGAATCTCTCTATGTAGATACCTAAAGAATGCTATCAAATTGTTGCAGTAGAATTCGTTCTGTTTGTTACATCTGAAATTACTCTGGCAAGCGCTCAGTGAGTCTTCATACTCAAAGGTTCACAGAAATCTTTTGTTTTGATAAACTTTTCAGCATTCGTAGTTTCTAAAACAGTTTTGAATTAAACTATTTACACAGTTTCACAGATTCTGTCTCACTTTAATAAAGATTTTTCCATTTTTGTTGGTTTATGAGTAAGGTCTCGTTTAAATTTAAAGTACGTAAATACTTCCGTGATAAGACGTTGCGTCGGCAGATTCATCTCGACTCTAATTTTTCCTAATTGTAGATATATAATTATTTATTATTTATGTTTAGCATATATTACATACTTATGTAGATATATAAGCATAATTATGTTGGTAATGTTTATATAGTTATTCTTAGGTATAATTATATCTCTCATTTAAGTTTGGTGCATCCTACATTCATTGTCTCTGCATCACCCTAAGGTTGTCTGGTAGAAAATGCCTATGGCATTAAGACCACCTTTGTACATTTTACATGAAGCATATTAAATAAATAAATACAGATTAAAAGCGATCTAAGCCAAGCTGGATAAGGTTCTTTTAAAGCAAAAATAAAGTAGCGTGAAAGGACTTTTAAATTAAGGTTTCCTATATTGGAACTTCATCCAATTTCCCACCAGACCGTTTTAGTCCTCATACGACTAACTAGTCTGCTTTGCCCACGGCTTCACGTGTAAACTTTTTCCTATTTCTGAATGAGGGAAAAGTGATTTCATTTAACGGTACTTAAACCACTGTCAAAAGACCCCCGCTAAGTTATTTAGGCTTGCTCTAAACGTAATCTGGACTTCTTACTTATTGACATCTTAGTACAGTTTATTTATCTTAATAACATAAGAGTTGACAAACGTATACTTAAAATCGGCCTCTCACTTGAGATTCGTTTAATATGGCCCTCAGAATTGTAAATAACAACGCAGACATTTTGTTTACAAAAGAAAATTAAGTTTGTGACATCAAGTGATTCGATTTGTGCATGCCCAAACATTTTATAGCGTCCCACATAATCCATGATAAGTAGTATCATAAAATACTGAACATAATATTCATAATAAGACTATTCGACCCCTGGGTGCACCGTTTAGGGTTAACCGTCTAGTGATGGGAATTAAATCTATCGATATTCTTGGTGTGTAATCATTAATATCGGTACGTAACAATATTATGTTTACCCATGAAATGCCGGTGCTATTGATTATTATTATCTGAGAACATTCTTACTTGGTTTTAGGTTGATAATAAACAATAGATTTTGAAACATTAATGCAATTCTTCTGATCGAGTTTAAGCTTATTCTAAATAAAAAAAGTAAAGTTATCCGAAATAAAATTATCATTAAGTATGAAACGTGATTAATAACACGATCGGCATTTTATAATTTTTAGCAGTTTTACTATTTTCTCGATTATCAATGAAGTGTGCAAATGAAAAAAGAGTCCATTTATTTTAAAGCGTTTCGTATTTCCAATTGTTCTTTCTAACGAGTTCGTGATTTGAGAAAAATATTTATAGAGCCGAGTAGGTATCGCAAATAGTTTTACTATCGTCATTCTCAGTATCTTATCTAATTTAAAACTAGTAATTATTTAGTAGGTAGCAACTCATATCATTCAGTTAACCGACGTAAGATTCTTATTCTATATTAAATTTGTTTGATGTAGTAGGGATCGGGGTCAAAAAAACAACGTCAAATATCTTTGTTACATTAATCTGGTCCTGACCTTTGATTAACTAATCAAAACATTTTAAATTGAACTATGAATTATCTATAATTATTTCGATTTATGCCAACTCTAAAACATAAAATAAGATGGAGTAGGTACCTAAATTTTCTTTATTAATTAACAAATAAAATAAAATAATTTATGAAATGCAACTTAAAATTTCACTTAATAGAATCTTTGTTAACTAAAGTAACGCAATTAAAAGATCTTATACCACATAATTAAGACTTAAAAGTACTCGATTGAACTACAATAACGTGACAGTGAATATCAAATAATACTGATTTAGAACTTATTGCAACCATAGCAACAACATTATTAATCAAGAAAGGAGTCTTACCGGAAATACTTTACCCGAAACTGCTAACCAATCTAAAAGTCTAGTATTTATTTTTATCGATACTATCGATAAACTTATCAACATTTAGTCCTTCATTATTCGAAGGGCTTGCGTGACTTTGCCAATCGATATTTAGTTGGTATTCATTATAATTGCATGCTGTCTATTGTGCTCAAAATATTTTCTTGCTTATCTGTCGCGCAGTAAAATAAATAAACGGTTGGGTGATATCGCGAAAATGTTGAAAAAAATATAAAAATTCCGTACAGTAGAAATGTCCTAAATATACTTTTTGTCTTTTACCCCCAAAGTCTGTGAATATTTTTCCAGAGACACCTTTACAGTTTTGTTGCGAGTCACAAAACACATCAAAAATATACACACTGATGATAAAGACGCAAATTATAGATTGGACTATGTGACGTCACTTACATGATGTTATGGCCATCAGAAGTAATAAGCTTTCATGTATAAATATGAAACATACATAATATGATGCCACGTTATAATAATATTACTTATTATTTGACGTGATGCCACATTATAATAATATTATTATTATAACGTGGCATGACGTCACATAAGAGCAGATAGCTTAACACGAAGGTTTTTGAGGTATCGGAAGCAAATTTTGAATAAAAAGTACAATAACTATATCGCATTTTTATTTAAACTTACGCAATCTACAAACCTGTTATATAAAAATCTAAAAATACTGCATCAATTTTCAAAAAATATCATCACGGGTTTAACGTGTATTATTTTACAAAATTTTCTTACGTTAACTATACGATACGTTAAAAACATGAATGCTTGGCTCTCTGTATATTTGCGTCTTTATACTTTCATCCTCATTATTGTAGTTTAGATCATTTCACTAAACAGTTTAGGGTTGAGTTCAATTTATTTGACTGTTCGCTACATAGTACTAAATAACGACATCGTTCTCGTAATGATAGTTATGGAACTGATTTAAAACTTTATACCAACAACGTTATTAACCTAATTTGAAGAGTTTCCTTAGTATTATTCAATTCTTTCCAAACCTTTGCGTTCACGCAAATAAGGCTCTGTCCCCTCACGAAGAACTATGCCTGCCTCATGCCTATCATAGATTAGGTAAATAGGTTAATACATGTAGAAGCGTCATAGATGACTGATGGTAAATAAAAAATATTTTTTTACTTGAATGTAGAAATTCTTCTCCCAGGATTGGTTATTTATACAGTAAGCACACGATAATAGGAAAATAAAAGTAACACATAATACGCATGTAGAATAACTTAACTGAAAATTACTTAGTCCAGTCTATTTTTAGGTTATAATTATATTAATATATTTTTTATTGTACACCAGTAAATAAATTGTACAATGGGCGGCCTTAATGCACACGATGATGGCGGAGTTATGTGGTTTGTTAAACACTTCGTCTTCAGCCTGTTGCCTGGCAACCGCTACAGATAGCTTTCAATCAATCTATAGCCCTTCTTTACAAAAATGTTCCAGCTGTTTAGGTATTTACTAACAAAAACACTTTCAAGTTGTCCTCTGAGAGGACATCAGGATTTAGACATTAATTTATAATTGTATGATCCAACCACAAAAAACTCTATGCAAAAGTGATCAATTTTGGTTTTCGTGAGCAAAATAAGTACGCCTTTGCTGACATAAAAACAAGTTTCACTATGAAATTGAATACAGAGGTTCGCGTGTTCCGGTACATTTTCCGCTCGTGGATGTCTCTCTCAGCGTAATGGGGTATTATATTAAATTGGCAATATTGGTACATTTAAGTACCGATAAGTGTACCAGTCAATGTTTGGACGAACCTAGATAACCTTTGTTTGGAGGCCGAATATTGAGAAATAGATAAAATGACATATGTTTGATGCGTGGCCAGTTCGTAGTTTGTAGATGAATAAAAGGTGGGGGTCGGCGTCCGCAAGATGCGAATGGTCGCCGGTACCACAAGATGTTAACGGTCGCTGGCGCCCGCAATCTATATATATATATAGATATATAACTATATATAGATTTTCTATTGTCTCCTTAGCGTTGCTTGATGGTTTAATAATTCTTCTTCGTTGTTTTCTATGTCTGAGGGACGTAATCATTCGCGTCACCACCTTTCTCCCGGGTACTCAATCGCGTGCAAGATTACAGCCACCTGCGTCCTTTGTGCTGCCGGTAATGATCAGCTTTTCCAAGCTGGACCCAACAGTCCAGACCGCCTGATTATTTATTTGATACCTGAAAACTGTCTCTATTCATTCAGGCATTCCCAGTACTTCATTTTAGTAGTTTCTCTTTGAACGTATAAGCTTATTTCCGACGAACTAACCAAAATGTCAATTTGTATTGAATCACTTTTGTATGTAAAGGGATTCGACTCATAATAAGATGCGCTTGTCAAAGCTGCTCCAATGAGATGCAGTCCCATTGATCAACTATTTGAATGTTTTAGTAAAACCTTTTAGAACACTTTAATGAAGGTAGTAGGTACAGTCAGTTCATTTTATAAATCGTTTACGTCAACCTGACTGTAATGTTTCGTACTTTTTACTTCTTTATTCTAGTTTAATTTAGTCTTCGAAATTATTTTTAGGTCGAATGTAGGTACTAGTAGCTTCATAGAAAATAATATTTTTCTTCCTTTGCCAATTGCCATACATTTGTCGCATTTTTGTAATTATAATAAGTTAAAAATATTGTGTTTTGTCAAAGATTTGAAAAATAAGAAGGTATGTAATAAAATCCTAAAGTTTCTATCCTATGTGGTTTTGAAACTTGGAAGTTGTAAGAGTTGCGAATTAGGGTTGTTTAATTATTTTTTTATTGATAATGTTGCCGAATGACTTAGAAATAGGATTAACGGTTTCAAAAACTAGATTTTCTGTAAATAAAAATGAATGATTAAACACTTATTTATTAGTGAAAATAATCTCTCGCCATTAGGTATGGAAGAAATTAACAAACGTGAAAATGGTCTATACTCCAAAGTCCATAAGTCATGACATGCCAATAATAATTATACTCTTTGGACTCTCACAATATTTCCATATTAGTCTTAATATTTTGGAACGTTAACCCTCAACCAGCCGCGTGTAGCTGTGTACGACCCTATTTGCACGGCAGCGCACGGTCTTAGACGCATCGCGACGTCTCTTCCGTCGCGAGCGGGAGCGGCGAGACATTCCGATCGCGACATTATCAGTCGCATGTCGCTCGCACACCTGATTTATGTCGACGACTGTACCTGTTCGTGAACTTTGTGCTGACTGTATAAGGCGCTGGGTATTCCTTTTAGACTAAAGTTGGACGATAATTAATAACCATGTTAAGGTGCAACCAGACGATCTGATTCGAGGTTTCCAAACTTAACCTTTCCGATTCGTGAATTATTTGGTTCCCAACTCCGCTGACTCGTGCGATTTTCCAAAATGAAAATGGCAGTGGGCTTATGTAAACAAACAATGAAAATTATATGGTATTTAATTTGATTGTCTGTCGATCGTCCAAAGGCACATATATCAATTTAGAGATGATCAACAAACATTTAATGATTATATCAATTGATTCATTGAGGTGTCTCCCTTTGATCAATCGTCGATCGATCAATATCAATGTCAAAATCAATTGTATTTTCCAACGACCCGTTGTCAGCAGCTGTCAATCGTGTGGGTTTGGTACAAACCTGCTTTCTTTATCAAAAGCCGTTGTTACAACTGTCAACTTCAAGTCTTGGGTAGTGGCTTTTGTGGAGGATAGTCCACAATTTCACCACGTGGGTGTGGAGCGCCGGAGGCCCAATTCCCCTTCCTTCTCCTTTCCCTCCCTTTTTGCTAACACCATCCTAAAAGGTTTGAGTCTTGGGTAGTGGCTTTTGTGGAGGATAGTCCACAATTTCACCACGTGGGTGTGGAGCGCCGGAGGCCCAATTCCCCTTCCTTCTCCTTTCCCTCCCTTTTTGCTAACACCATCCTAAAAGGTTGGCAATGAATCGGTGACTCCCTTGGTGTTACGGATGTTCATGGGCGGCGGTGATCACTTAAGACAAGGTGAAACGCAAGTCCCTGAAAGATACAAAAAAAAGTCCCATAAACTATAGACCAAACGTTGGAATTCTGTACGTCAAAGTACCTAACTCTTGTTTGGTGGATAAAATTTTGTTCGGTAGGTTCAAACTGTCCACTACCTTTGAAAAAGGAATGACGTTGTAGCAGTAGCAGCATGAAATTAATTATGTTGCGTATTCAGCGCATGAGCCGCAGTAGCAGCGCGAGTGCGCGCGGTGATGGTGCCGGTGTGATGCTCACAACGTGGACGCTTTGATGTAAATCCATTCTCGTTTTGTAATAGCCTCTTGTGAATCACTGCTCCGGTGCAGTTTGTTGTTGTCTGTTCTAATTTAGCTCGTTAGTCATTATTTTCCGAACGTCTATCTTTTTCCTGCTAGCAACTAGAATATATTAATGTTACATCATTAAGGCGCCTCTCGACTGTTATTTCAGTTGAAAGAACCAGCGCAGTGTATGACCATAGAGCATCTATATAAGCCTTACATACTAGGGGCGTACCACCATCTCTTACAGCAGTATTGTTTACTTAAGTACCCACATCAAAATTTCGTACTATAACATCCTTAAAGTAAGATAACTATAATACTGTATTAGAAGTTTTGTGACGTCACCGTAAGTCATTCGTATCGTTTTCTCTTAGAGCAAGGCATAGACAAAACATTCTTATTCTTGAAATGTCATTGTACGATTTTTATTGACATTATTTTAAGCTTGAAATAGTTATGATGTTATTTGTACAAGATTATGGTCATTGTAAAAAATTGTATCGGATTTTAGAAATTCCCGAATCAAAATCACCAACTCTCTCATTTTGCTCGCTATAATTATTGTAAAAATTATCTATAAAATTACGGTTCTTTTATTAATAAAATTGAAGAAATCTTGTGTGCATTACGATTAGGTTCGAACATCATTCATTCAAGTAATAAATGTATGGTAATTCAGTGTAAAATAGTGTAAACAGAAATGTCCTTAAAAGGCAGCTCACATTAGCTCTCCGTAATGGTGATCCGATTCTAGAATGCAATTTATTAAATCGTTTTTTAATCATTCCGTATTCTTTTAACGTGTTCGTTACTATTTCAAGAACAACTGAACTGATGTCATTGAAATGATGTAACCGCTGTACCGAGTTGCGGGATAAATAGGCGTATAATAAATTACTTGTATGCGCAAACGCATCCAGGCCTTATGAGTAACTAGTGTCAACTTGTTACTGCATCTATTGAGATAATAGTATATTCATTATTTATAATACCACAATGGTTTGACCGCATAAACCTTCCTAGAACCGTAATATCATTGTGCAACTTTTCTGTGCTTGATTGTACCTATAATAACTTTTTAAGAAAGTGTATCTCTTAGGGGATGAATTTCCAAAAACGCGGAGACACGTATTTTTTTATTTCTAACCAAAAGCGTAAATACCAATTTTCATACAAACTTTCATCCCCTATGAGGTTGAATTTTCAAAAATCCTTTCTTATTGCTCGCCTACAATACAAAAGGAACCCACTCTCCAAATTTCGTGTCTGTTTTATTAAATTTTATTTAACTTGTGCAATTCGTGTCATTCCTTCCTATTTGATATTTTCCCATTTATCTTCCCTTTAATTGTGTATCACTTTATTTATGTATTTATTATTTATGTACACAGGCGTACACACATACACATGAGAAAAAAAAAAGTAAAGATATCAAGTACAAAGGTAGGTACTGCTTATTTCTATCTAAGAATTTTCTGCCAGCAGACCTGCGACTTTTTGTTTAAACAAACTTACAGATTTCGTTTATTTCATAATATAGGGAAATCAATGGACTCATTTGTGAACAAATGACTGCAAACATGAATGTTCGATGTCAATGGATGGAATATGATTTAACTATGACATGTCCACGTTAATCAGAATTGATGACTGCGTTTGTCATTATGTTAATACAGTTATTAATCGCACTGTAAAACACATGACTATCTGAATATACGAGTAGGTATTTAAAAAAAATCATATTTCGGTAGTCGACATGAGGTTGTTCAAAAACAGAAGTTTCAAAGATTTTTATTTCAACTGGGCGCACTATTTATTTCATGATTCCCAACCATCGTATCAGCTAAAGCAAATATGATTACTTAAAACTTGCTGTAGCTTTGAAGTAGATACTTACTTACATTTGTAGATTTGTCATTCCAGTCAACTTTTTAAGTACAGTAGCGTGAAAATAAAACGTAAACGAAGATACAAACGCACCATGAAAAATGTAGTTAATAAAATTACGGTACGGTAAAGTAAACAACAGGCCGGTAAAAGGCGTTCTGCAAAAGTTTTGTGTCAGTGTGGTGATGGTACTATTTTAGAACATACTGTCTTCATTTCTGCAGGCCCAAGCCCGCGGGCCGTTGCGTGCAGTGCCCTCATTTAGCACATTTTATGACATAGTTCCGACTTAGTATTTCACTTTTTGTTTAAACTATGTTTGTCAGGGCTTGCGCCGGTAATTATGTTCAGAGAAAAACTGTGTTGTGTTTCGCAATGCACTCTTTGAATTTCAATGAGAAACTTTCAAATGGCAGTGAGTGTCATATTTTTACGACGGATCTTTTCCGTGTGTCGTGATTTTATCATTATTTTTAAACGAGGAAGTTAATTTTGGAAACAACGTCATGATTTAGTTTTTTCTCGATATTTTTCTGGATTTTTTTTTTCATTCCGTGATTAATATTTCGTATTTCAAATAATGTTTTACTTTAATAAATGTACCTACTACAATTATATAATAATCGCAGCTAGTGAAATATTTGGTTATAGAGTACCTACTGATGACATAAACAATTTATTTTTCTTTTTATCCGATGGAATTCCGCGCATATTCTCAAGTCGAACCGTTTTTTTAATGTATGGCCACGCCAGGCATGGTCGTTTTAATGTTTTTACAGATTGAAAATGTTTTCAGTTTCACCGATGATGAACAAAATACACATATTTGTGAAGTAATAGAGCTGTCGGAGTGATAAATTATTTTTATAATGTGTTAGGTACCTACACAGGCATGCAGGTAGGCAACGATGGTCGTATTATAATCCTTTTAATTGGAGGTGCGTTTGTTTAGCCGAGAACCGCGGAATGCAGTGTGTTCGCCAGTTATCAGTCGGTGACGTCAAATATGAGTAACTCCCCATGACAACATAACCGATGCACGACTAATATAAATATCTAGCACATAGTCTAAGAGACAGCCTCCGAGAAAATTATACTGTTGCAATAATTAAATACCTAAGTAGAAAAGCTTTTTTCATGCAATATTGTTATACTAAGAGGGAGTAGGTAGAGTTAATATAATTTAAGTAAGTTTACAATTATTATTATTTATTTTGTCTTTCTTGAACTATAATGTACACGTACAATCAATTTCATTATTAAAACTAAGAGAAAACTTGTTCAAGGCGAGCTTAATACAAAATTGGTTTCTCTACCAGCTTTTTTTTTCCTATAAATATTTAATAATTGCCAATAAATTGTCGAGCAAGATATATGGTTCAGCTACTAATTCATCAATTAAATCAGTCTTGTTGATTCTGTAGTTATGCGCGTCATTGGCATGCCCATCAAGTGTCCAATTTCTTCCAGTAACTACAATGACATCGTTCAATACAAAGGATACTAACTTTGGTTATTTAATAGGTTTTGACGCGTGACGTGTGGTCATGGAACATAACATCTCCACCCCGCTAATAGCTTCTCAGAATGTTTTAATAATTGGGACGCCCGCGCACGACCATGTTGTTATGCAATCAAATATAGACATTGTGTCATTGTTGTTTTAGAATACGCTGATAACACTACCTAATCGCGCTCATTCATACTCGGGAATCAAGTGCCATGTGACATTAGGCCACAGTATCGCGGACCCCAGAGCTACAATAATTAAATTGATTCGTCTTGGATTTAACTGCCACATCATTTTCTAATTTTAATTATCTATAACACTTTGTTTTTTATGTATTCTAATTAATATTTATTTTATATACCAACTTACCTTAACTATGTATGCTGTCTAATTATGTAAAACATAAAATAAAAATATGAAACTGAGCACTTAGACGTCAAAGTACTCCTCCTCATCGCTGTCAATTGGCAGTGTGCCCAGAAAACTGGCAGCATTGCCACGTTGAATGGCAATGCTTATTCTCTGACCAAAGAATAGGCCAGTCCTCGGGTCACGCTTCGACCAACCGTTTTGCAATTTCTCTAAAAAGGAGTCGTGTATTCGGACCCCATGGAAATTGGAAAAGCTTTCACACTTTTACATCTATAGATACCTACAGATTGGATTTTTTAAAATTAATTATTTATTATTCTATGTTTTCCTATGTCGATGAGTCTAGCTCCTAAACGAGATTCTCGGTTTACGATACAGTTTCGAGAAAGACGCGTAAAGCAAAGCTGGGTCAACGCAATTCCTTTAGCACAGATGGACGTACAGCGGATGTTAGCTTCACAACACACTATTTAAGCGGATTAAACGATTTTCCGTGTCAAAATGGCACTGAAATGTCCCAGGTACCGCTTGAATGAGATCCAGAAGGTTTACTACGAGCGCTTATAGCAGGGCATAAATTGAACTGATCTGACAATTCCAGTATGAGCTGACCTTGCACTCTATAGGCTTTTCGTACAATGAAAGGTCAGCTTATACTGGAAATGTTTGCGCGGTTAATCTCTGCCCTGCTATAAGAGTTCGTAGTAAGCCCTCAGGGAGCGAATCGCTCATGATACAGTGGAAAAATTCAAAAGCAAAGTCAAAGCTTTTATTTCAACTGGGCCTTTGCAGGCACTTTCAAATCGTCGTGATTCTAGGTGCAAGGTTCTAAGTGGGTTGGTCCTGGAGAAGATACCGGCAAAAACTCCATGAATACTCTTTTCAATCAACAAATTATCCAATCAGCAGTGCTGGCGACTGCCCAGGGTGTGCCAGTCGATCTCATATTTGGTCACTCCTGGATGCTCTTGGGTTGATGCGCTAGCGTAGTAATAAAATCCATACTAATATTGTAATTACTAATATTGCCGTCTGTCGGAATCGGTCAGCTTGTAGCTGCCATAGCAATAATTTTATTCAGAGGCAAATCATTATTATCCTATTCTTATTTTTTATTCACATTAAATTACATTATTCTCGCAGCTTCTACCACATCATTGTACTGATCAAGATTGAAATCTATTATTTTAAAAGAGTTTCCATGGAGTTTTTTGCCGGTTCTTTTCCATAGGACCTACTATTTGGAACCGCGCACCTAGAGTCTCGACATTTCATAAGTGCCTGTACCTATCTGGTTTAAATGAAATAAAGATTTATTCTAAAAGCGAAAGTAACTCTGTCTGTTTGTTACCTTTTCATTGTGGCATCATGTGTGGCATCATGTGTGGCATCATGCGGAAGGACAGGCACTTTTTTAAATAGCATCTTTCGATTTCCTCTCAGACGTAGTCGAGGGCACAGCTAGTCATAGATAAGTTTACCTCCTGTTATCAAAATTGGTTTCTCTAAATACTCCAATATTGTTTAAAGTAAACCAGCGTAATGTGTGTCGAGCCTTATTCAAAATACCGACATACTATGACGAAGTGCACATTAAATTTTACTAAATACTTGCATAAATAGGTCGTTACTATTTACGTTCTCTGTAACAATGATGCATGATTATCATTGTTACTATTAGTCTTTTCTAGCACTCTTTTATACTAAAATACAATATATTATTGACTTGATAGCCTTTATTTATAAAGCTATATATAGGGATTTTACCAAAAATATTGACGCTCATACACAGAAAGAGTGATAATCAGTTCAGTCCAGCGCATTATGGGTAGATAGCCCAGTAAGCGCGTGCGCATACGAGATAGACAAGACCTACCGTTTAACTGAGACGTTCGGTGCCTGAGGTTATGAAGAAGTACCGCGATGCGGGAGGGGTATGACGTGAGATGTCAGTCACAGGCTCATGACACGCACCATGAAGCTTAGCTTATCTAGCCAATAGTACGCGTGTGTCACTCCTCCCCCCCGCATCGCGCAAGTACCTCAACTAAAGACATCAACCGTCTGAGTTAAGAGGTAGGCCTATAACTCTATTTATTATTGTCACAAGAACGATTCTAACCATAGTCCATGCACACTAGTATAGTGCCACAAACTTATCTGACCCGGTGACCAAAATTGGAACTAACGTCGCAACGGAACAAAAATGACATCAAAATGTCATTTTTGTACGGAGATGACAGGAGATGACATTGGTAAAAGCGACGGCAGCGACGACGGCCCGGGTCAGATAAGTTTGTGGCACTATAAATAACGCTGCTGCCCGTTACCATCCTGGAGTATTTGGGCTGTCACAAGAAATAGAATAATTTTAAAAATGGCAGTGGCAGGTTTTTCCATAATTTAGTGCCAGTTCTCAGTAATGAAATGATAAAGGATGATTTCGAAAACAATCACAATACCACAGAAACACAACATGGTTCAACAGGTGAATGCGAACAACATCGAATGAATGATGTTTTAATTGTGCACAGTGTGAAACGACGATGCAAATTAGTAATGAACCATTCATGCGTTTATTGCGTTTCCGATTCATTATAACCTTGTTTACGTTCACTGCAAATAACTGGACTATAACTGTGGGATTTACACAGTATAGTAAGAGGCATTTTTTTACAGTCATATTCTAAACTCTATTTTTTTACTGTGTCATTCTATTTTCAAGCCAGCAGGCAGCAATTACATGGTCATCTCTATCGAAGCAAGATTTATATCGCTCTAAAACCTTATACCATCAGCAACAGCAATACATATCCGCGCCCTCCACAATTGTTTATAGTTATTTTTGAACCAATCAACAGTAATTGAACATCCAGACAAGGAGAACCTCAACGAAAACAAAGTCAAATTGAACGATTAGGTATGTCGATGATATCATAATAAATATGCACAAAATCAAGGGCATATTTATAACAACATTAAACATATCATCGTGATTGATGAGTAAATACTACTAAATAAATTCCTAGTGCTGCTTTCATGATTTTAGTTTTTATAAAAAACATTCACTAGCGCATGCGCTAGCGAATGACGCCACGACGACACGGTTGGCGGAGTGGCTAAGCGATTAGCTTTCTGCACTACGTGCCGCGGGTTCGATCCCCGCACGGAACAAATATTTGTATGATCTACAGATAGTTGTTTCGGGTCTGGTTGTGTGTGCATGTGACATGTACGAGTATGTTTGTAAACTGTACCCTCGACACAGGAGAAATCCTAGTGAGGGGAAATGTAAAAAAAAACAAAAAATAGATTGAGTTCTATGATAGACGGTAATTTTAATAGTAATATAGCGCTCGTGGTATTTATACCGAAAAACAACATTTAAATACATGTTTCTACTGAAAAGTCGCGATTGTTCAGTTACGCCAATTGAACCCACAAGCGATATTCTATGCCTTCTTTAGGCTAAAAATGCGAAATCACCATCGCACCGCATTCGCAACAGCATCGCTTCACCGACGTATCTCTTATTTAATATCGTACACAAGTTTGTTGTGTTGTGTAAAACGCAAACTGATACCGCGGCTCAGACTTCTCTGTCGTTCCTTTGTACGTCGGTCTCAAGAGCAACTTGATGACGGTTTATTTATGCTTTGAATATGTTCTGTAAGGCTGAAGCACACCTTCACAAATAAATGAACAGTGAATTGAATGCTCTGTTGTGGTAATCTTAACTATATTCTAAATTAATACAGAAACGGTGTGTCAGTTTTCTAAATTTTGATCGCGGGATTGGTTCCATTTGACAAAGATTATTTTATTTAAAAAAATATTATAGTTTAAAAAACTATAGAACACGCTTTAGTCATCCAAACTGAACGTGTATGCAAAATTTCAGCTCAATCGGAAACCGGGAAGTTGGTCAAATTTAACTTCCAATATTTTCTTACATAGTTAGTTACAGGTGAAGCTAATAAAAGCGTGTTAAAAACAATAGATTTTTGCAAATTTAGAAAAAAAAAAAGTTTTTATTTTTACTTGCAGGCGAATATCCTTTCTGCTAATTCCTTACAGTTACTTCTTAATGAACCCGGTATAACCTTAATCATGTCTGGCTAAAGTTCCTATTTATAATAATTCATTTTAGAGCTACAAATTGTGACGTATGATGCGCTTAGTTACTTCTATAAAAATCTCAAGATCTTCATTTTAAGATAAACAAAAGTGCATTCTATTTTTTGGGTGTTACAGATAATAATTCTTCGATACTTTTTTGTGGAGTTGTGACCTTTAAGGAGTAAAGTTGTCGCTAAGAAACCCGATTAATGTTACTTAAAGAGTGATCTCGAGGTGGCTCGGTAGATAGGGTACATACTTTACTACTTAGATGCCTATGTTTCAGTCAGTGAGCGAGGGTCAAATATATATTTCTACGTCAAATTGCGTCTTCCGTTCTATTTTTTAATGTCCACGGTAAAAAAAATTCAAGTGTTTGTATTTGTTCATGATCTTGTTTCTCGTCATTTTTTTATTACAAAGATTATAAGAATATGGAGCCTCATATTTATTTTCTTTGCTAATGTAGATGTGTTGTTAAATGTAGGTATTCATATTTGGATGAAACGATAATATTTTTAATGAGTAAGAAAATGTGAAGGAATTTTGTTGTTTTTTTATATAATTAGGTTCACTGTTGTATAATACGTAGGCAACCTCTACATTAAACTTTTCCAAATATAATAAATAAAGTCAGCCCATTACTTTCCCACTGCTGGGCACGGGCCTCTTCTCGAGAATGAAAAGGGTTAGGCCTTAGTCCAACACGCTGGCCTAGTGCGGGTTGGCGGACTACACACACCATCGAGAACTTTATGAGGCCCTTAGGTTTGCAGGTCTCCTCATGTTTTCCTTCACTGTTAATGCTAATGATAATCAAATTCTGATTCGCACATAAATACGAAAAGTCTGAGGTGCAGGCCGGTTTCTAACTTAGTGATCAGTTTCCAAATGTTAGTGATAATTTAATTTGATCACTTTTTTTTTCTGATGTGAAAGCATATTACAGTCCTGACTCCCGAGATATAATTATGGAGGTCCGCAAAGTATCGAATCAGTTGAATAGAGAATCCTTAGGAGTCGCAAGCGACGCATCTTGACCCTAATCTGTGAGCATTTCACACCGGCGTCTAAGTTCAAAGTTAATCCGTTTACGGGCAAATGTGCTAAACGCTTCCTATAAGTAGGTGCGAGTAACTGTGGCTGCACAGTCTTTATCTATACATCTATACAAATAAATAAAATTGAAGTGGCTGTTTGTAATATAAAAATTATAGCTTTTTACTAAATGCATAATGAAAATATATACGGTTTGTTTCTGTCTGTCTGTTTGTTTCGGCTAATCTTCGAAACGGGTCGACCGATTTTGACGGAACTTTCACTGGCAGATAGCTGTTGTTATAAGGAGTAACTTTAGGCTACTTATACTGTTAATTTAAAGAAAACTTAATTTTGTTAAATTCGACGGGTGCCCGCCCTGTCGTGACCACAGCTAGTACT
This sequence comes from Allophyes oxyacanthae, assembly GCA_932294325.1. NCBI lineage: Eukaryota > Metazoa > Arthropoda > Insecta > Lepidoptera > Noctuidae > Allophyes > Allophyes oxyacanthae. The sequence goes on from OW028609.1 coordinate 3,000,442, forward strand.
TAAATATAGGGTATCAGTGTATTCCAGTAATTGGGTGGCGGGGGCAGGTGGTAGTCGCTCCGTGTAAAATACTGATATTCAGCCGCATCTGGTTAGACTGGGAGCCGACCCCAACGTAGTTGAGAAAAGGCTAGGCAGATGATGATATTTATGCAACTATGCTCTATTCTCTTTTCCTGTCAATAAGTCACTGCTTCAGTTTCGTTTTTCGTAGCCTGCATATTCTGTTATTTGAATTATATATTATACTAAAAACTAACTACGGGAACACAACTGTATTATCAAACGACCAACTCTATAAAATCTATGGAAAACTCCGCATAGTGACACTGTTCGAAATTTTAACCGTATTTTCCGTTAAGAACGTCGGTAGCGTTCGTATAGCTTCGTGAAGATCGGTGGTGACCGCCCGACTAATCCTGGGAACTGTCGTTCTAAGTTCCCTAAGTACTTACCGACGTCGGATCCGAGAGCCTTGTAAAATCTAGATAGACCGAAAATTAGTCTGCATCAAAAAAATCACGAGCAACCCCAATTTTTTTTCCCAATTCACCATTACTTTGTATCAGTTTGCGTATTTTTCTGAACGAAAATATGAAAACGAATAATTATTTAACTATAACATTATCATTTTGGTGTGTTTTGTGTGTACGCGACTGTACGCGTGGTGTAAAATGATGAATTGTAATTATTTTAAAGTTTGCATCTGCTGGAGATTTGGAACCTAATATTAACTAACTTAGTTTACTTAACTACTATGTCATGAAATAATTGCGCTATCGACCGGTAAAGTAGATAAACCATGTTCTTTTTATCCTTGAACTAAATTAAGGTATTTTAAGTTCATTTGCACAGTTGTCCACCAGACTTGATGACAAATCTCTGTTTGGTTAGGTTTTTTAATTGTACTTGAAATACCGGTACCGGTACCAGAATCAACAGAACCTAAATTCTAGTTCCACCGCTACCAACGTATTTATTAGTCGATTTCCTCTGGATCCCGACTGGCTCAAGTAATGAGTTATTCAACCCGCCAGATGCAGTCATAGTCATATTATAAGTTGATACACGGTGGCTTTCAAGGCGTTCCCGCCAACGTTGGCAACGCCAGTCGGTTTCCGCCCGTGCGCACGGACGCTCGTCCTCGCTACATCCCGCGCGGTCACACATCAACCCGTAAGTTTCGCGACGCTTCGAACACCACACAGAACGGTAACAAATCAGTGAAGTTACAGATATCGCTTCAATATTTTACTAAAATGTAAAAAAAAATACTTTAAAATATTGGCATCGGATACTTTGCGGTTGCACGCCTTCGGAGAAAAATTGTTGGTAACTTTTCAGAGGTTGCATCAGCGCGGAAAACTTAGCGCGCTAACTTTAATAGTTTCCAATGTACGTCTAAATTGTGAAAAATTAAGGTTTTTTCGGCAGCCGGCAGGTGAACGCTTACGTTATCTCGTTATCATTGCAAACAATAGTTAAATCAAACTGTTGGTATCTTCACGCGTAAGGTGTTTACGACGTTATAGATAATCTTGGTACTGGTAACCTTTTGTATTTTATTATGTTTACTCAGCAACATTAATTTAATTAAATGGATGGAGAAAGTTTAAAATGCATGTCTGGATGCATGGGGTTTTTCTTGGTGTCAGTAATGAACTGAATTACTGAAACTATCAAAAAATCCCTTATTTATGATAAGGAAAGAATTCGATAGCAAATTATATATAATCAGTTACTTTTTATACTCTACCTACGTATAATCCAAGAGTATTTTTTTTGTAATTATTATATCTACGTTGATCTACTAATTTATCATTTTTAACACAGTGGGACACTCTTCAATATAATGTGAAAAATGTTTTTGTACTACTTTCAAGTAATTACCATTTTGATACCCGACAATTTTTTTGTAAAAGTTTCGTAATACTTTTGCACAGTTAGATTTTGTAAAAATGTTCCAATTCATAATTTTAAGATACAAAATTCAATATTCAATTACATTCTGCAAAAAGTTCTTATTTATTCGACACTCTTCATAAATTTTTTTTGGACCACATTTCTCTTTATTTTTGAATGGACACAGTTGTCAGGCCCTTAAAGGCAGTTGTTCGATAAGGGCCTCTATGTAGACCGCTATCATGCACGGTCGTAAGGAAACATGGTCAATAATTACACCATCGCGACGAATCAGTACGATATCACCAGTGCATTCCTGACTGCAATATTTGCACAAGAGGCTGTACCAGCCTTTTTGACAAAATCCCTTAGGCACCTATTATGTTATAGGGAATGTCGATTATTATTTTTAAAAATTTCTGTCTCGAAATATGAGTATACGGAATTATTATACTCATATATTATATGTCGAAACTGCAGCTTCTATACCACTGAAATCTGAAAATTTAATTTAGGAGTTAGCATGTATTTTGTACTGCCGGACATGATACCAATTATTTGTTGTAATTATAGTTTGGATGAACTTTAATATATAGGTTGTAATTACATCGTAACGAAAATTGATACCACGGATTCAGTAAATTATTTTACCTCAGCAAAACAAAAGGGAGTAATTTATTTCAACGGTTTTTTTTCGCTATATTGACAGAACAGAGAATTCTGTGGTCTGAGGCTATATTGTTAGTTAGCTATAAAAACTACGAACAAAATACATTTTTTTTAATAGCCCTACGCAAATTGTATCTCAGAGACATCTAGAATAAATGATTTAAAAAAAAGGGTAGTAAAGTAAAGAGTTAGGTACTATTCAAATAAATAAATATTACCTACATTCTGGAAACTAAATATATCATTCATTCATTCATAGTGAGATAATTACAACCACGCCAGGACGAAAGAAAAAACTTACTAAAGAATCACTCTATTCCAATCTCTAAATTCCAATATTACCTATCTGTAAATTACCCAATACTTGAAAAAGCAATCAACTCAGTATATCGAAGTCCACGGCTGGACATAAATATGCATAGAAAGAGAGTAAATTTCTCAACGAAGAAGAGTATGAAAAACTTCCGCCATTCTCATATTATCCACCTTTTTTAAGTACTGCGTACGCGTCGTAGAAATACTGTAATGATTTTTACAATTTAAATAAAAAACAAGAACAAGGGCGGAATATTTTTTGTTAAACTTATGAAGGTATTCTCATGGTTACGTAAAAAAATAAGTCTCCATAACATTTCTAAGTATCTCTTGAACTTCTGAAGCTCTTTATTTAGAAATAATTCTGTTCAATAAGTATTTTGAGTTTTTCAATGATGAAAGATTCTCAGTACTCCGTTAGGTATTATAATATATTCTGACGTAAGAACCACAACTTGAAAATCCTTCGGCAAGCAATATGTCGACTTCTCGCTATCAGCGACAAAATATACCCTATAATCACATCAAATGTTTGCATAGATTAGGTTTAAAAACGCATTTGCTTCTAGTCTACATCATAAAAAAGCCTTGATGACTCCAAAAATTCAGCAGCAGATTTTTTTTTAAGCTATTATAAATTTAATTGAGTTTTGAAGTTGAGTTCTATGAATATACCTACTCCAACTATTTTGCCTGCAAAAAAACAATACTAAAATTCTTAACGCATTTCGATATTACGGTTTGAAAAATACAATGAACTTATTTTTATTTTAAAGCTATATCTACCATAAGTCATATTTATGTCATTTATTTATTTGTACAACTTATGTGTGAAATAATATAATTGTATAATGATTTCGTTATAGGCACACACAAATATATAGGTAAACAATGATGATGGTTAATAAAACTATAATTAAATTCATGCAAATAAAGATGTTAAAAATATATGTTATACAATGACTGAACTTAATAAATATCAAATATCTATATCACTATTCTATGAATTATCGGGCATTTAAAAATTCTTCGATTGAGTAATAATATTTTTCAATTTTTTTTTTTAATATTAACGCCCTATGCGTTAACTTTTAAATTTTTTATTATTATTTACATTTATGTATTTATAAATAGTATATTTATTATGGAGTAGGTACTAACGTTTAGTTTATGCGACTTACTAAGCGTTCTATAATTAGTATTTCATAATTATTAGTAGTAGGTATTTATCTTCTCCAACGTTAAAACTTAGTAAAGATTTCAAATCAAAAGTTTTAGTTTTAAAATTAATTTTGCAATATCTTCATATCCTGTACAAAATTTTAATATAAGACAGCACTAATAGGCAATATTGGCATATTATTATATTATTTATATATATTATTTTTTTGACCGATATCTTGGACGTACATTTATAACACAACACAACATGACATAAGCGAGCGCAATACGATTGGCTGTATTTTCAAAACGCATCTGAGGTGTGGTAAGGTGCGCGCGCGCGGGTTACTAACGGTACCCATTTCGTTCAGGTTAACAACCCTGTTCTACGTAGGGTCGGCGTAATAGGGATTTTGGAATTTTTTACGTTTTTTGGAAAAATATTTTATTTGAATGAAAATTCATAAATCAAAATCGAGGAGAAGAAAAATAAAGATCCAGCTTATTAGAGTTTAGGGTAATTTTGGATTGGAACACAGTTTAGCAGTACACAATATAAAAAAAGAACGTAAGCACAAGATTTTCATGTTAAAATAAATCGCAATAGTTATGAAAAATTCGCGAGGAAATGGCGCGGGATCACCAGAGATGGAGAAAATGGAGAGTGGCCTTTGCCCAGGAGTGGAACAGCTTAGGCTGATAATAATAATAAGAATATGAAAAATTCTTAAATTAAGCACGTTGTAAGCACACAAAACATAAACAATATATTGTAAAAAAGTTAATTCACGTTAAATATCCTGATTTCAATTCTAATATTAACATAATAACTATGGATAGGGTTATGCTTGGAGTCTGCCTGAAAGATCAAATCCGAAACGAGGTGATCAGATAGAGAACCAGAGTAATCGACATAGTCCACAGAATTTGCAAGCTGAAGTGGCAATAGGCCGGCCATATTAGCCGTATGAACCGATAACCATTGGGGTAGACGTGTTCTTGAGTTGAGCTCGCGAATTAGCAAATTCAGGGTAAGACGCCTTCAGACTATGTGGAGCGACGGTCTTCGCAGTGTGGCTGGTAACAACTGGATGAGAGTAGCCGAGGATCGAGCCAGATGGCGTGTGATTGGAGAGGCCTATGTCCAGCAGTGGACTACTAAAGGTTCATGGTGAATAACATATATGATTGCTGTTGCTTAACCTTTCAATATTGTCACATGGTACTCGTTATTACCTAGTATCATACTTATAAAACTTTATTCTTAAAATTAATAATTTCCGCCGTTTTTCATTTTTTTATAATAGACAACGTGTACAGAAATTGCGTAAAAAAATATCAAACTGAACAATTTTCTTTATGAGACCAAAATCGTAATCGCTTAAAAATAAACAGCTGTCGTATCAAAACTTCAGCTACTCGACCCAAATGTATGGGACAGTTGATATTTTTTTAGCGATTACGATGTTTGGCCCATAGAGAAAGTTGTTCAGTTTGATGGTCTGATCCACACCCTTAAATATGACCACGCATTTCTGATACACGTTGTTTTTATTAACAAATATAATCTAGATTTTGGCGCTTAGGTCCAATCTAGACGTAAAAAGATGTAAAACAACTAGCAGATGATGAATGAGGTTTAATATTCTCGGATAAACATTTACATTCGTGTCACTACGATGGCTGATCTAATCTTCTATTAATTGGTTCTAAACGACAGCCCTGCGCAAGAGTCATTCGCCAGTTGCCAGGTGTACACTGCCAAATGTCGGGCAGTTCATAAGAAATATAAATCTGTAGACTATTGTAGTATGTATACGCATAACCTATTAACCAGTGCGTTCACAGCACATAAACAAATTGGGTTACTGAACTAGATTTGTTTATAACTTTAGTTTATTTACGCATCCCACCTTCTCTAAATCTAAACAGTTGACACAGCTTTTATAATTTTGTTCCATTATTGTATTATTTACTTTTAACATTATCACGTCATAATTTTTAGACGATTATCTGGTTTTTGGCAAGCATTAACTCCAAACTTTTGCGCTTAAATTATTTTTGAGATTTGTACATGTCTTATTAATAAAAATTGGTGCTTAAATTAAAGTGACATCTTAGTGTATCGGTGTTCTATCCTTTTTAGTCCTCAAACAAATAACAGTGACAGAAATAGAGTAACAGTGATACACCTAGGATCATCCTATAGATCATAGGATGATCTTGGTTTATTAATAAGGCCGCAGGCGCACGACATTAATTATACATTAATAAAACGAATAAACATAATGATAACGAAAATATCTTCAAAAAAAGAACACGGTCTTCAATACTTCCTAAAACTATTTAGCTGATAATAAAAACGTGCCTCCCGCCCCATTTAGCAGATGGATGTGCGCTCGCGTCGGTCCCGCGTGGGTCGTGACCCGCCATGTTTGTTGAGACACCGTGTCAGCGTGTTTTACTGTCGCCGTGACATGTTTGACTAGTACCAGCTACTTAACAAAACGCTGAACTTTTGTAGGCATGCGTAGGACGTCCTTTTAGAATTAGTATGCAAAGATTCCCCTGGTTGAAGTCAAGAGGACGGTCAGCTCTCAGCCATCCTTCCGTGCGATAGATACATACTTATAAAGTGATCACCAATAAAATTGCTAAGCGTTGTGTTTTTGGAAATAATTACTTACACGTTACAGCCAAATACAGGAGCATAAAATTAAGAGTAAAAAGAAAAGCCGTGATCTATGCGGAGGTCGGTTTACAGGAGTACCGATACGTTATCGGGCTGTTGAAGGAATGAAATAAGGTGTTTTGTTATTAAATTTTTTTTCTGTTGTGTTTTTGGAAATAATTACTTACATATTTCAGGAGAATAAAATTAAGAGTTAAAAAAAAAGCAATCTATTCGGAGGTCGGTTTTCGGGAGTAGGTATACGTCACCGAGCTGAAGGAACGAAGAAAAAAATAATATTTTTTCTACCTAAGAAGGTAGAAAAAATATTATTTTTTTCTATTTATTATTATTTTTTTTTTTTTATTTTTTTTTTTTTTTTTTCTTTCAAAGCGAATTCGCGACGGAAAGATCCGTCGCGAATTCGCTTTGAAAGGAAAAAATATAGTGTATATGATAACACTATTTATTGTCGTGATACAAGGCGCAAGTGCAGGCGCAAATATTCAGAACTGAAAGGTCTTCCGAACGTCGCGGTCTGCAATGTCCATAAGACATTGCTTTTTAAACGGATTCGTGACCGTAGTTGACTCTAATGAACACGAAACTGACGTTGCCCACTTTAATTCTCGTAACCTACCGACGGAGAATGGCCTATTATTTGTCGGACCACACGGGATAAAAACGTGTCCGAAAATTCGTGGAGTATCACGGAAAAACTAAAAGTTTCGAGAAAAAGTCCTTTAAGTATGTCAAACGGCCCAACCACCCGTACAGTTCTTTATCTTTAATGTTTGTGTGTTTGTTGTTATCTCCTGCGCAAATAAACATTGAATAATTTTTACAGAATTACGTATGTGTATTACCAGGCGAATTACTTGTCGCTGGAACAACATTGTGAAGAAGCTTATTATTCCTTTGATGCGTATATCTTTGACACAAAGCGCGACACGTGAATGTTTTTACATCTTTATTGATGTAGCATGTAGATCTTAAAGGTTTTAAGTGAGATAAAATTGTAGAGCCACTGACATTTTTTTATGCATCAATAATTAAGACTCGGTATATTGTACGAGTAAAATAAGTAAGTGGCCAGTAACAATAATAAGATAATATAAGCTTCTTTCTAAATTTAAAATAGATGACATTACGATAATCTAAATTTAAAAATAATCTTAAATATAAAACAAAGCATTCAATTAGGCAAAGGAATACGTTATTCTGCTAAACGTAAGGAGGTCGCATACTGTTATTTTGCCGCCAAGAACATTTAAATAGGCTTTGATGTGTGAATGAGATGTTTGTTACAGATAAGCAATGCGATATATTATGTGTTCGAAGCAACTATGAGCGTTTAGTCGCGTGTTAAGTAATTTAACATTTATTTGTGTGTCGTTAGTGCACGCTTGTGTGTACACACTACTTGATTTCGTAAACGTATCGTGTAAGTTGCAGAATTCCAAGCAAATACTCGCTCATACTTAGCATTTTGGTACTAGGTAGTTATCTTGTTACTTGAATTGAAAGTAGATTTAGTGCGTACAAATTACCCATTTATTACATAATATTATTAACCTTTGTCTATTATTATTTTTTAATTATATTCTAACTTTGTTTGAAGTTTTAGAAGATAAATGTAAAAAAGCTGTAAGTCGGTCGTCATAACAGTTGGATAAAAACAAGTGTCACTTTACAAGCATTCAAATAATGTTTTGAAAATCGTTTCGTTTTAATCTACAGTTTTCTTATTACGAGTGTTGATTGTGAAACAATTAAATGCAGTGTGTTCAAAGGCCAAATCGTAGTAGGCTTTTAAACTGCTCTAGATATGGAGGAAAAACTTACATTGTTACCTGGAGCCCTACTTTTTGTATGAGCCCGTTCCGTTGTTGTTCTCTCATTCATCTGAACAATGGCCGTGACTTAGATTTCCGAAGTCACGGTTGTAAGTTAAGGTTCAATCCTGAGGTGTTCTTTTGGAAACGAAACAAGAGATGAAAGTAGAACTTCGTATTGTGTGTGCGTGCTTTATTTAGGTGCCATAACTAATATGAAACAATGGTTTTTTATTACATATACAGTCAAAACACTGCTTCAATCATTTGTTGTTACTACATCAATTAAAAATAAATTCACTTGTTTCAAGCCTGTGCTAAATACGGCTTAGGTTAAAGCGATTGCAATCGTTTAATTAGAAAAGTTATAAAACATTTTTTATCGCCTTAGTAACTATGGTCCCGCGGTTCCGCCATATTGTTTTTTAAGATCTCAGTCTGACACACATAATTATCAGCTGGTGTCGGCCCTTATGGACCTTAGTGTGTGATAACCATGTCCGTAGGTCACGTAGCATTGTATAAATAATCTTATCTCTTTCATTGACATGTTAAACTGTAAGTTAACATGGCTTCTTCAATCTTGTGTCCTGCTTATCGCTACTACCATTTTTGGTCAAGGATGCTAGTCATCTAGTTTCATATTTTTAGCAATAATTCTATCCTGATAGCCTTTTGGCGTCTTGTCAGAAACCATTGGGACATGTTTGGTCGATAATTAAATAGTTTGATAAATTTTAAAACACGCATTCGTCATTTACCTACACACTAATAAGTTCATAAATTATAGTATTAAAATACGCCCTTTTTCAGTTGTCCTGTGGTCGAAATTCGACCGTAATTTTAGCTTTCTGCACTCCTTCTCCATATAATCTTTAACTATACGAAATCTCACACCCCTCCGTGCGCGCAATATGCTTAAAAAGGGGTACAAAGTTTTCTCCTCACGTATTGATATACCTAATGATAATTTACTTAAAACATTTGTCACCATTATCTAAGTTGAAGGTACGTTTGGCGCAGTAGCTAACCGATTGGCTTTCTGCGCGTGCCGCGGGTTCGATCCCCACCTGGTACAAATACTCGTATGATCTACAGATAGAAGTTCCGGGTCTGGGTGTGTGTGCATGTGACATGTACCTATGTTTGTAAACTGTACCCTCGATACAGGAGAAATAAATGAAAACGAGTCTTCATTTTGTGATAGATTTTCAGAAGTCATCAATCTTTTGTTTATTATTAAAAATACTGTTATAATTATTAACGTAGTACCAAATATCTTGTCTCGCACAGTGATAACAATGAACTTTGTACTTTTGCCCTTACGATACGAGTACCATTCAGAAACTTGAGTGATGAAACAGTAACGTCGAGTTATATTTGCAATTGAATGATGATTGATTGTTTTTTGTTTTTGTACTTAAGGACACGCTTTCTCTTTCGCTTTTTATGTGCAGTTTTTATCTGTATTGTTACCATACGTTCTGACTGCAACAATGCAGTTTTTCCACGAAGAATGCTCTCAGTTTGTTAACACCTCATTACACAGACAATTGTTTAGTTGTTTCAATAATATTGGATTTTTATTAAAAATCTATATTATACGGTTCAAATTCATTTATTTCTCTAAGATTACAAATCACTTACGAGGAGAAATAAATTACAATACAAAATATAAATTATTATGTTCACAGAATATTTATTATATTAATACGTGAAAAGAAAACGTTGAACTTTTTTTTAATCATATTGCGCGCACGGTGGATTGTGAGATTTCGCATAGTTAAAGTTTATATGGAGAAGGAGTGCAGAAAACTAAAATTTATATTTAATAGATAAAAATATGTGGTCGAATTTCGACCACTGGGCGACCACTAGTGAAAATAAATCTTTCTTACTTCCTTTCCATTAATGGAATGCTTTTAAAACCTGACATATTAAGTACTCCCAATTTTCTTCTAATTAAATCGGGTACCCACATGTGTATAGTTGGCTAACCCGCAACAAGCCAGCCTGGTGGTATAACCAAACCCTTCGCATTCTGAGAAGAAGCCAGTGAGAAGAGTGTTAAGACATTTCAATTTGCGCTGGCGCATAGAGCTCATGATAATAAATATAAAACTACATCTGCTTTCATTACTTCCCTGAAAATACGGATTTAATAGATAAAAGTACCTACCTAAATCTGGTACTAACATTAAGAAACTATTAAAAAAAAATAGCACATGAAACTTGCGTCATCAATTGATCTGAACTCTGTAAAGGCTATCGTAAAAAAGGTAAATAATTGTAATCGTATATCACCAATGAACACATTTTTTTCGTTAATTCTCGATTATTCTTCATACTTATTTAATTAATATAAAGTCCTGCTTTAACAGCGGAGGTCCTTAGTACTCATGTAGGTATTATTTTTTACACTATGTTGTAAAAAATAATCCGATCATGATGTTGGTATTCCTATCTTCATGATCGGAATTTTTTTTAGACGTTAGCCCAATGTCTATTACGATCATATTGAAGTTTATTACCAGAGTTTACCCTTCATTGGGTCTTTTTTCTAGATAACATTATACCAGAAAAATGTTTAGTCGCCTCTCAGACTGTGGTAATACCATAAAGTTATGATTACTACTAGTAATAATAACTTTATGGGATTACCCATAAAGTTATTAAAAGTATTAAAGTTATTATTACCTACCCCATAAGATTGGTTTGTCTCAAATGTCGATACTTAATTCTAAAATCAAAATTTCACTGGGCAATATCCATACTGTTTCGAAGCCCAGGTTTAGCAGACAATGGCTCTGGAGTCTGGAGACACCACAACTAATCAGTCTGGACTGGACAGTGTGTTAATAAAATTACGCGAAAAGCACCACATAGCTAAAATTCAAACTAAAAAAAATGCGTCAGTGATATTTAACAAACTAGCAAACATATTAGCCGTGTTGAAGTTGCTTAGTTAAGTAAACGAGTAAAGTTGACGCAAGCGAGTTAACACGCTCACTTTAAACCGCGCATATCAGTACTAAATTAGGGTTCTTTGCAAAGGTCAGGGAAACCCTTTTGATGAGAAAATAAAAGAACAACTTGTTGAAATTTCAACGGCACACGAGAAATTGCATTGCTCATGACTATGAGTGTAATACGTTTGGGCGAAGCAAAATTCTTGTTGTAGACAAAAAAAAAAAAAAAGAATGAAAATACACATCAATTAGACATCATAAAAACCAACAAACACTAAAAAAAACAATAAGAATTACGCACACAGAAAGGATAAGACATTAACAACAAAAGAAGTATAACAACAAAAATCGACGGTATCAGGCAACCCTGATAGTTTGTGCGATGCGTGGCAGGCTCGGTGTGGTAATGCGTATCTAATAGGCCTCAGCTCAGCATATTGCTGCATGTTACTGCAGCGCTGATTTTCAGTTGAAGCCTAATAATAATTACTAGCGGTCGCCCAGTGGTCGATTTTCGACCGTAATTTTAGCTTTCTGCACTCCTTCTCCATATATACTTTAACTATGTCAAATCTCACAATCCTCCGTGCGCGTAACATGCTTAAAAACGGGTTAAAAAGATTTCTCTTCACGTAATAATATATAGATTTTATAGTGTTTCTAACTTATGTACCTAGAAACTTATACCACTTTTACTTTTAAAACAAAAAAGCTTAATTATTGTTTTATGCAGATATTAAGCAAGTGTTGCTGTATTCTAATATCTATTGTAGTTCCTAATTCATCTATTTAATTAATTCCATGTCATTTGTTTCTTATTAGACAATATCTTAACAACGACACAATATATATATTTTGTTGAAAGGTAGTGGTGGGCGGCAGAAATAATACAAGGCAATTAGAAACATAACAATGCGTAGGTGTACTTGTCTCGCTGGACACATGTTTCTAAGATTATAAAACAATAATAACACAAGTTATTCCATCAGGCCGTACTTCAGCCATAATTTGTACCTGTGCCTTATCTATAGTTTCGCTAACGCTACCTATGAATATGGGACACGTTACGCGAGTCCGAAATGTTATGCTTTATGTGCACCTGCAAAGATTTTAAGAAAAACAAGCTTATTTAATCATTCTGTTTCTAATAAATGGTGGCAACACTAAATATGACACTTTTCAGTAAATTTTATTCGAGTTACACAAATACTCAGTGTTTAGTTTCCATGGAATTTGTAATAACCTAACCATCAAAAATCTCCGACTCCAATTAGAAAAATAGCTGTAACTTTTGAACGGCTGAACAGATTTTCATGAAACATAGCTATGATGATACCCGATTAAATTAGCTTTCTGCATTGAAATCGGTCCATCCGTTTTGGAGCTACGATACTACAGACAGATACATACAAAGACACATTCACAGATTACAAACTTATAACACCTCTCTTTTTTGTCGGGGGTTAAAAACAATCATGTTTCCGCTGCAATTGTATGACAGCTGCAGTATTTAAAAGAGCTGAGAATTAATTAAACTGAGCTACAGTTAAACGCTTCGTCAAAGCAAAATAACGTTAATTCCACCGAACTGTAAACTGGCGTTGTAGACAATGCAAAACTTGCGAGGCAAAGTTTATTAGAGTCGGCCGTCTCAAATGACAAAACAAACGGTGTCGCTATCCGAGACGCTGAACTTCGCGAGGTAGGTACCGTCGCGGGCCCGTCACTAAGTTCGATGGAGTGTGTCGCCCGCCTAAGCTTCGAGTTGATTTGAATTAAAAAGGCTGTGGGTGGAGACTTGGAGAGTCCCTTTGAACCAGAATATGTAACAAGTTCCAGTTCGTCACTCGACACGACGTGTCGTCTAGATTCCTGATAAAATTTAAGTAATTGCGGATATTTGTAGATTTATGTCCGTAGCAGCCAGTCGGAAGATCTTTTAAGTAGATTTTAAAGGAAGTTTTTATTAGGGCTTTTATTAGTTTTTAATAATGCTAAAGATGACGAAGATTTTTACAAAAATAAAAAATCTTTCATCATTAGATCTTAACATTTTAATATGAAATTGATAAGGCAGCTTCTGAAAGGCTCTTGTAAGGAATCTAATAAATGAGCTCTCCTACTTATATTTTTTTTCTAAATCTTATGTTCAATTATATTAGTTCAGCGTTACTTCTAAAGAAGCCATACCACTGGCTGAAGACTCTGACTCTGGTCTGGACCGATTAAGCAGAGAAGGCTACCTGAGCTGCAAGCAAGAGAAATGCGTAAAAAAAAAACAATAATATTCCTACGAAATTCCTTTTGAAATTCATCGCAAATTAATTAAAATAGTCTATGGAATTCTACGAGCCAGTCCATTAAAAGCTTTGATTATAATAAATCATAGATATAATAATATTTTTGTATGTAATATTTTTTTTTAAGTTTTTTTATTCATATTTTTGTCGAGGTTTCTGTTCATTTTGGTGACTATGCCAGCCTCATAAGGTCTTACGTAGCCAAATAACAAAACTTAAAATATAGGTACTTAAGTTAATAATAATTACGACAAACTACTATACCAGTAGAGCAATCCGAAGAACTTACCATTGATTGAATAAATATTAAGTATAGTTTAAAAAAAAAACTAAAGAAAACGCTTTTGTCATCCAAACTAAATGTGTATGCAAAATTTCAGCTCAATCGGAAACCGGGAAGTGGGTCAAATTTAGCTTCCAAGATTTTTTTACATAGTTAGTTACAGGTGAAGCTAATAAAAGCGTTTTAAAAATCTTTCTTTATGTAGTTATGTCCTATAAAAATTATACTTACCAACATAATTACGAGAGACGATATAATATAAAAATCGCTCGGTATAAAAACGATGCACTTTTTTTCAAAGTGGCACTTACATACCTACTTATGCTTCCTCTTCTTTCTTCGAAGTCTTTTAAGTAATTTGCTTTCATAGACTAAATTAGTTATAATAAGTTCCTTGACTACGTTGCTGAAGGAAAATGATGCTTAATATTGAGCAAATTGATTGGTACGAGTTAAGTCTGGGAAATTAGGCAAAAGGAGCTTCCAAAAAGACGGCATCGATGTCGTGCTTTTGCTCAGATTTGCATAAAGAATAACTATACTTAATATTATCTAGTTCGTTGCCCAAAAGTAGGATAAAAGCGATTTTTACCTTACATAAAAGGTACTACAAAAATCCAAAACCGGTACCGGTACTGATACTGGTACAGTGTAGGTACTTTAAAAATACCATGTCCCTTGCAAATAAAAAATCTTTTTTTAAATCTTTTTTAGATAAGAGTTAGTTGAAGTATTGTTCAGTTCAAGCCCAATTCCAGCGCGTAACCAAAGTGGTAATGAACATCGACTCTACTAATAAACTTCAATACGATCATGAGAGGCTAAGCTTCGAGCTAACTTCTAGATTTTTTACCAATCATGCTGTTGTGACTCCCGTCTTCATGATCGTTAATATTTTTACAAGGTAGCTCAAAGTTTAGTATCTGACGATCGTATTGAAGTTTATTACCAGAGTCGATGTTCATTACCATTTTAGTTACGCGGTAGACCCGCTAGATTCAGTCCTTACGTAGGTCATCTGGCTTCGATTTTTCTTATTCAAAGGGATATGCCCATTCGTTAAGGAGGTTTTGGCCAAGTGGCGTCCATAAATACAGCAAATCATAGGCATTAGGGTTGACATCATAGATACAAAATCAACCACAATTTTTTACATAGAACTTGGACAGAATTTTAAAATTGTATGAAAAAAAATTCAAGGTTGATATAAAACATACCTACGAGTACATGGAGTTGACTGGCAAGCCAGTGTCGTCGTGGTAAGCGGGTACGGAATCCAATGTAAAGCCAAGATTGTCATCGCCATAATACTAATCAAAGTCATCGGATAGAAAATAGCAAAACCGTGTAGGAAAAATCACAATTCACAAAGCACAACAAACAAAATGTTAACTGTCAACACAGACTGTCAATTTCAATTATCATTGACGTAGTGATGGCGATTCGGCATCGATCGATTCGGCATCGATTTATCAAAAACCGATGTTATAGAGCTATGAATCGATATTTTTAATAAACTTGAACCAGCACTGCATAGATTTCGGAAGACAATCAATAGACATTTATTCTTCCTATTCTATAGAAATTAAACGTTTTAATATAGGAAGCGAACAAAAGAAAAAAGTTTTTCAGAAGATCATTCAGTTCTCGATTTATTTGATTTCGATTTTTTGTGACATTTGCCATCACTACTTTTATAAGATTGACGTAATGTGCGGAAATGAAGATTGCATCACATGCATAATTGATTGAATGTCTTTTTAATATAAGTTTTTAATTCCCGAGTGTTACAAACAAATAAATAATAACAATATTTTAGTTACTAAATAAGATATTTTTTTGTATTTTTCACATTGGTGTAACGAACCTGCCTACCTTCTGGCCAAGAGTGGGCGTTTGCCTTTTAGATCCTCACACAATTTTATGAGAACCTTTACTCTTTGCTTTGAATTCAGAGATGTTTTGAAACAGGAAGCTTACTATACGCTTATAGTAGAGCTGAAATTGGAATTTGAAGTTGGAGCTTATGGCTGCAACTGATTCAGCTATTCGCGTGGCGGAATACTGGGCCAAGTACATATAATTTGCCATCGACACGCTAAGAAGAAGAAGAGCTGAAATTGAACTGCCCAGTCATTTCCAGTATGAGCTGACCTCGCACTGTATAGGCTTCTCGTACAGTGAAAGGTCAGCTTATTCTGGAAATTTCTGGGCAGTTCAATTTCAGCCCTGCTATAAGAGCTCGTAGTAGGCCCCCAGTTGTACTGACTTATCTAAAGTTTTTTGATAATAATTATCAACTGAGCGATACAAGTTACCCCGTAGTTACGTTTACCGCGATCGCTAATGTGTAAATATTAGTTAGTTTGTCGCTAATGCGTCTAAATCGAGGCACAAGAGCGAGGCAGAGCGAGGCACGCAAACCGTGGCCTCGTTGAAATTAATATCAGTTTCTAAATAAGTGTCCCGCAATGTGGGTTTTTGTCAAACAGTTGGATCGTACTGCGGCAGTTCGGTTACCAATCGCCCATAATTTGCATTCCGCCAACATAAATGAGTTCAATATTTAGATATTCAGATTAGTTTTGTAAAATATTTTTTGTGGAACTTACTGTAATAAAAAATGGAAATTCCACTATAAATATTGTGTTGTTGTCTGTTATAACATAAATTTTAACTTGCCTACCTATTGTGTTGTACTAGGAATTTATTTGAAAAAATATGAAAACTATTAGGTACATATTACTTTAATTTATTACGCGATATTTTTATCATTTTGTTTTCTCTTCACAAAGTTCGTTGCTCGAACGTCCACAGCCAATGGCAAAGGACGCAGTGAGATAAGTTCAAAAGTCAGTTAGAAAAATTTAACATTTTTATTTACGTAGTAATTTCTGAAGTCATACGTTCTAAGAATTTTATTTGAATATTTTAAAAGCTCTTGAGTAGATGCAGTTTTTATTTTCACATTACGTATTTTATGGTTTTTAATTAAGTAATAAATATTTGCTGTGATAGCCTAGTGGTTGAACGCTTGCCTTCCATGCAGGAAGGTTTGAGATCGAACCCGGCCCACTCCTCTGGCTTTTTGAATTGATGTGCGGATCGCAATTTGATTGTCACTTGCGTAATGGTGAAGGAAAACATCGTGAGGAAACCTGCACATCTGAAATAGCCTCATAAAGTTCTCGATGGTGTGTGTAGTCCACCAACCCGCACTAGGCCCGCGTGGTGGACTAAAGCCTAACCCCTCTGATTCCGAGAAGAGGCCCGTGCCCAGCAGTGGAACATTAAAGGGCTATATTTATTTATTCCTCTACTCATCCCGATTTAATACCTACTTACCCTTTAGTCTAGGTATTTCAGCACATGTATGACTTTATAACTTGACATTATAAGCTAGCTTCTCCGGTATTTACGGATTTACTCAATGAGAATCAATGAATTTATTACCTAGGTACTTTATAGATCCAAATTGCAATGCATGTTATGCATGTTGTAGTTTATAAAAGCTTGTTTTGATAAATGCGAATTTTATATACTATAGATAAATAATAATAAACACTAGTGGTCGCCCAGTGGTCGTAATTTGATTTTAGCTTTCTGCACTCCTTCTCCATATAAATTTTAACTATGCCAAATCACACACTCCTCCGTGCGCGCAATAATTAAGCTTAAAAAGGGGTACAAAGTTTTCTCTTCACGTATTAATATATTATAGATTGTTTTGCATATCTACACTAATATTTTATAGAGAAAAGATTTTTATTTTTGTTTGTACTGACTCAAAAAATACAGGACTGATTTTAAAAATAATTTCACCAATAGTATGTTATATTATCACTGAGAAACATAAGAAAAAAAAATATTTAAAAAAAAATTGGATTCCTTACTAAAATTCCAATCACCCGTGCGAAGCCGGGACAGGCCGCTAGTTTTATATAACTTAGTAACATTACAGATCAAACTTAGCAAGAGATAATTCTTTAGACAAGACTACTTTGTAAATTCCAATGAAATAGAATCAGGGTAGAATCCCTGACCACGATCAACAGTCTAAATAGTTTACCAGGGAAACTCGATCCGCACTTGATAGTAAGATGATGAACAATGGGAAAGCGTTTAAACACAACACTCCCTTTGTTGGTGTCGGGTAACCAGCTAAGCTTGCGGTTGCTGTATTCAATAACAACTGAGTTCACTCAGCCGTAGATATTAACTTCTTTTTCTTTGTTTCTGAGAAAACATCTTTGAAATGAGACGGTGTTAGTTACCTTTTGAATGTGGCTCAGTTAAAGTTGGCACAATTGATTCAGATTTTTAACCGACTTCTATTTCTTTTTTATTTTATGTTCACCGATGTTAAGTTATAAAATATTTAATGTTTATTTATCTCATACCGTAAAGTTTGATTATGAATTTTAAAATAGTACCATAATGACAGACTTGCATGTACAACTCTAATAAAAATAAAAAGTTTTATTGTTAACGTTTTCTTAACAAAATAATGCTGTTAAATACCTTTTTTTCTATTAATGTGCACTTCGGATCCACCAAGGAGATTTCAATTCAATTTTAATAGTGGCTGCACATTGTCTATATTGGCGCGCGCTAGAGCGCATGCGCGGCGGCGCCATTATTGTTTGTTTACTTTATAATTTTTTAACATGAGTATAGATAAAGTATGAAACTGCACGTATCAACAATTTCATAAACTACTATTATTAAATTGACATAGTTATTTTATTTATCAGTATTTGGTAGAGAATGTAGAGATATTATACATACGGATATTTAAAATTACATAAATGGTTAAAAACTTATTCATACGCACAGAATGACTAGGACTTTTTCTAACAATAGTCGACGTCCTCGATCCTTTTAATCGATTGAAACCGATTCAATGTATTAATTAAAAGTCAGCCTGTTTATAGTGTTGAACTTATTAAAAAAACATCTGTTTATGGCCGGTGACAGCTCTTTAGTATGTACACGGAGAAAAATATTGTGATAACAAGACCATATTTACTATGACAAGACTACCAAACCGCTCTGGAAGTTGCATCTACTAAACGTTGATACTCCTTATTGGTGTACGGTTCCAAATAGTAGACCCTATGAAGAAGAACCGGCAAGAAACTCCATGGTAACTCTTTTCAAATAAATAGATTACAATCTTTATCAGTACAATGTTGTGGTAAGAGCTGCGAGAATAATGTAATTTAATGTGAATAAAAATAAGATTAGGATAATAATGATTTGCCTGTGAATAAATATCTGTAGGTATGTCCTACACTCTTCAAGTATTAAGTACCTACATAAAATTACTATGCTTATTACCTTTGCCTGTGTACCAACAGCTTTATATACGAAGCATAGAGCCTTTTCAGGCCAATCTATTTGATTATATTTTGACGTTCGCATTCCGCGTACCAGCAACCTTGACAACATTTTGTTCAATCCATTTGAGGGACAATAGAGTAACATTTCGCCCTTGTAACCAGCTAGTTAGGTTTGTTTAAATATTTTAAAAAGACCTAGCATCCAATCAGTTCAAATTGTTTCCAAATAAAAAAGGCTCAAAATTAGACATGTGGGTAGGTTTGGATCCGGTACTCCGCGGATCCGGTACCCGGCGGATCCGGCATTATTTTGGGATCCGGCTTGGTACCGGGTAACGACATTAGATACCCGGCGATGTCGGGTAACTAATTGGTTTAGAAAAAATATTGAGTGGTATTTTTTTTACAAGGTAACTCGAAGTTTAATCTCACGATCGTATTGAAGTTTATTACCAGAGTCGATGTTCATTACCGTTTTAGTTACGCGGTAGACCCGCTGTTAGCAATATGACTTGCCCATAAAACCGCGAGTTTGCCGAAGTATTTGACTATTCGAATATTATCGATGCATGAGTAGGTGCATTAAACTCGTAACCTCCTTTTAATATAATAGACTATTATGTCATTTAGTTTAACATACGGAACAATAGTGCGAATTCTGTTCTCTCAACTTTAGCACGAGTAGCCTCAAACCATTTGTGTCTGTAAATACTAGGGATGTGCCCTAGTATACACTAATGTACCAGCATAGTTATGGTTTTCAATAAATTTTACTTAAGAAGAGCCTTTTTTCAATATCAATGTTAATATATATATATATATATATATATCATGTATATATTGTCCATATCTCACCTGTAGAGCTAGGTAGGTAGTTCTTTTAAAAACAATAAGGCTCAGTTTTACAATGACAAGCTGGTAATTTGAAATTGGAATAATTTCCATTACAAGTATGGACCATAAACTTATTATACTCTAGTATAATATGTTTATGGTATGGACATAACTATTAGTAGACTTAACCAAGATTTATACAGCTTAGAAAACAAAGACCGATATCAAAATTTCGATCTATTCAGAATGTTCTTTAATTGCTTGAAATATGGGTTCGTACAGTTCTTATTACATACAGATAAGTTGCCACATATTTGACCATTTAAATGGTATGCAAAATTGGCTTAAAAATAACATATAAATTTATCTTAAGACCTAAATTAAAACAATAGGAAATAAATACAGTCGAATTGAGAACCTCCTCCTTTTTGGAAGTCGGTTAAAAAACAACAAGAAGTTATCCAAAATTAAAGACTTACATTAATATAAAAGGTATTGTAAATAAAATATACTGTGGAACTTATTTAACATTTTTAATTTATATGTATTAAATTAATGAGATCGTAATATTATTATATCAACCTGACTAGTCATTTTGTAGCTCATGAATTACGTTCATATTTACAGTACGAATTCTTCGTCCTAATGAGAAGCCAGTAATGAGGGAACAATAAAAGGTAAACCTGTACTTGGCAGACGACACTGATTAAGGCAAGCTTTCATGACACCCATAGTGCTGTTGAAACGTATGACATACTTTTCTCACTGACGAACACACGGACTTTTTTCATTTTTACTCTTACCACGCTTTCACAGTTGGCTGGAATTTTGGTTATATAACTACATGCAACAGTGGACGTTAACAAGCTGTAGTAAAACTACAATACTGACACAAAAGTCCTGACTTAAGAGTCAAATTTTTTATCAAACGTAGTAGTTAATAATCGTCAAAAACCCCCGACTCCAACTAGAAAAAGAGCTGTAACTTTTGAACGGCTTAACCGATTTTCATAAAACATAGCTAAAATGATTTCAAATTAAACTAGCTTTCACCTAAAAAAACTGCATTGATATCGGTCTATCCGTTTTGGAGCTACGATGCCACGAACAAACACACATATACATAGATTTACACTACATTACAACTTACAACACGTCCCTTTTTTTTGTCAGGAGTATAATGTAAAATAAAGGCAATAATCATTATAGAAACTTTTTACGGAGAAAACGGAAGATTATAAGATGAAATTTTATGTGATATTAGAAGATAAATTAAATCAATAGTCTGGAAAAACTGAAGCCAAAAGTTAGCTAAAGCAAGTTGGAAATTAATTTTACGAAGAAAGTTTCAATTAATTTACATGAAACCAACTACGGCTTGTTAAAGTATCACTAAGTATAGGTACGACATTATTAGCCATTATTAAACTATTATTAATATAAATATTAAAATATATATTTTTGTGTACTTTACCTTTTTAATCCATTATTTGTTATTGCTGTAGTAACTCTATTAAATTCAATCAAGCTACATTTAGTCAATTAGATTCAGCTTGTACTGAAAATGTATAGCTTGATAATATATTGTAGTCAAGCGTACGCAGATCAATGCAAATATCATAGAATATTATTCTGTGAAATCCTCAACGAGTCGATGGCCTATAAGCCGGGCTTCGATGTAACATAGCCACTATTAGCATTATTGACTGGTGATTTTGTGTAACAATCAACAAATTGAAAAGTCCCTTTGACACACAGACAATGCAATTTTTTTTTATGTTATGCTGGTTTCCAATGCATTTTGCCAAAAACTGGACATCGTATTGTGTTTCTTTTAACGGACTTCAGAGAAATTAGGAGGTTATGCGATCGTCGTTTTCTTTAATGTACAAATAAATAAACTCTAAAAAAAGAAAAAAACCGACTTCGAAATACAAAAAACATAAAAAAATTAACAGCAGTCGAAAAATTAAAGGCCATTTAATTTTACAATACAACTTAAGCTTGGCACCGACTTCAGAAGCTGTTAAGTTTTTTATGAAAATGATTTTATTTGCTTTTAGTTTTTTGAAGTCGGTTTTTACTTTTTATTTTTAATCGGTATACGGCCGCATGTGACGCCTTGGCTTAATTATTTCTCACGCTTGAGTTTCCCAGATGCACATGTAAGTAATCACTTCGATAAGGCACACAGATACACTCGCATTATGCTTACTCAGGATTTAATCGTAGGTGAGCGATTTTAGAATACGTTAACATATTTATATTTACATACTGGTACTTCTTCGAACTTTAAGTAATGAAAACAAATATGCTGTGACATGGTGATTGAATCTACACTACTTACATTTTTTTTTAAATTGAATTATTTTGTAACTACAATATTTCTAAGCGTTGAATTGACGTAGCGTGGACAAAGATTTAGTTTAAACTACTGTTTTTTATTTTGCTTTATTTTTAGCTACATAAAATATATGGCTCTTGATTATTGTAACATTACTTTAGGCCTTGTTTATACGAATCTAAAAGCGGTCCCATCCGAGCGTGATATCAAGTGCCTAAAGACCCAAGATACCCACCGTGTTGTATGTTGTTGTTGTTGTATAACTACTTATTTTATAAAAAAAAAAATACTGGTTTCCTGTCTGTAATTTCTTCTTTTAATTTGATCGTATAAATCATATGTTTTTGTCTTATTGTACCTACAGATGAGCGAATTCGTCTCAGTGACGTATACATAGCTATGAAAGCCAGATGGTGAAGATTCAAGGGCTGCGTTTGTTTAAAAATAATACTTTTAACATGTACACATGATATTTTTATTAGTTACATAGTAAGTTTCTTACAATAATAATATACTTTGTTACTTTAAGGTCGATTACTACGTAGGTATAGGAGTGTACTAGGAAAAAGAAATATGTTTGTCTAACGTTGTATGAGGCAACCAGACTGTTCTTTTAGCACTGGCCGACGGCCGTCCGCCGGACGACGATTAGAAGGTCAAGAGTAGACATTTTTTTAAAAAAAACCTTCTTTTATTACTGCATATAGTAAGTATAATCTTATATAGAAGGAAGTCTAGTTTCGAACGATGAACCATGTGCAGGAAAATTTTGCCTTAAAAAAACCTACCTTTATCACGCTTTTTTTTTCCTCCAGAGTCAAATCAAATAATTTAATCAAAAATTTGTTATTTAACAACAAAATAAGTTAACAAAGTTTTACTTAGATATACCTACTAGATTTTTTTTATGTAGTGTGCTTAATTTGTAGATTGATTCAGTCTCTGTTCCTAAATCCAACCGTGGTATTGGGATAAACTTTAAAACAAAACGAAAATTCGACTTAGTATGGGAACACGCATAATTTAAGAGCGCAAGCCATACAAAACCAAATTTAATTTTTTTTGGAGTTTATTTTATTACTGCGGTTGCAATTGGTAACGGATAAACGGACACTGAATCACTCTGCTTTTGCTCACTACATAAAAAATTATCCTGTAGGTATATAACTTGACCATACAACACGTAAGTTGTTTTTGGCTATCCTGTATGAAATTTCTGTGCACGCCACTGCATCCACATGGTCGGGGGATCGTGACACAATATTGATTAGAAACGTTGTTACAGACAGAAATGCACTTTCCGTGTTGTGAACAGAAAGGGTCATAGTATGACGTAAGCGATGGGATTTAGCGGGAGCTTCAATTTCTTACTGTTATTCTTTACAAGCTGTGCCCGCGACTTCGTCCGCGTGAAATTTAACAAAATTATTTTTTCTTTAAATTAAAGTAAAAGTAGCCTAAGTTACTCCTTATAATATCAGCCATCTGCCAGTGGAAGTCGCGTCAAAATCGGTCCAGCAGCTTCGGAGATTAGCCGGAATAAACACTTTTTAAATATAAAGAAAGAAAAATCATTTCTTTGGACTAGACATCAGACAACACAGTGCATAAACATAAAAAAGTGAAAAAAAAAACAAAAAAGTAACAATAAAAACAATGTAGACAACCAAACACAACACAAATACAGACAAATATAGACTAACTTTAACGTTTCCCTCAGCGGCTTTACCCGTGTGATATCTTTATAAATTATAGCCTATGTTACTCAGTGATTATATAGCATTCTGCTGGTGAAAGAATTTTTAAAATCCGTCCAGTAGTTTTTTAGTTTATTGATTACAAACAAATATAATAATGAACAATGAACATAATAGTTACAATATTTAATTAACGTTTACAATTGAAGTGAACTTAAATATTATGTCGTAATTGTAATGTATCTATATTATCTTATACTAGCTAACTAGCCACTTTTTTGAATTGTATGAATGATCAATGGTTATGACGTGTAATGGAAATTACCAATAAATTGATTTATGATTTATTGGTACAAAAAATCAAATAATTTCAGTACACAAATTAATAAATCGTTATTTAGATAATTAAATGACTAAACTCAAACATTATAATTATAGTTTTGTATTGTGCTCGGAGTTGTCCACTGGTTAGCTAATGAGTAAAAATAAATCTTTAGAATCTTTAATCTTTTAAAATTATTTTTGTTCAGAAATCGTTATAGTCTCTTTCTTTGGGCCTCTGAAAAGATAGGTTATGTTGTGACACTAAATACAGTGTACATGTTTGTTAACCACGACAAATGTTGCCATTTATGTATTAATGTCTCACAATTTGTAATGACGAGACCGCTGCTGGCTATGGTCTAACATAAAAAGTCCAACCTTTCTAGTCCTGATCCCTTTAAGGGGTTTGTACTGATCATTATGAAAAACTTTTATCATGCCAACGCAGAAATCGCGAAATGAAAATCAGCTGTTCCATACAAATAATTCAATATTACTCGCTAAGGCACAAGTTCACCGACAACATAATATGAGATGATTAGGACAAAATCACCCGTTTACCATGAAATTTTGTATGGATAAACAGGCGTTTCCATTTTAATCATCTGTTTTATTGTCGGTGAACATAGCCCTAAATGTATGGACAGTAGATGTATTTTCCTGATTTCAGTGTTGGTCCGATAGTAAAAGTAGGCAACAATTGGCCGCGTAAACGCATCTGTATAACCAGAAATCTCAGCTTAGTGGGTCATTAGGAGGTATTTTATCAGACTGATAACAAACAAATCTCTATCAACCTTGAAACTGTAGGTACATAGTGACGTCAGTTATCTCGTCTTCCGTAGTTTAACATTCTGCGTCGAATGTTTTGTTTGTTCTATATTTTTTAGAATAATTTTACTGTTAGTCATCTTTTAAGTATAGAGACGAATAGGTATAGAAATATTGATATCCATAAAACGAATACAAAAATGATTATAAAATATAATTATCGGTACAATTAAAAAATTACCCTCAATGCACTGTGGGTACGATACTGGAAGTGATAACTTTTTTAATACTAATTTAATTGTTAATAATCCAACGGAAAGAGATTTGAGTATTCTTGAAGAGATTGTTTGTAAACTGTACCCTTGATACAGGAGAAATAATAGAGGGACAACGTTTTAAAAAAACAGTAAATGT
Source organism: Allophyes oxyacanthae (assembly GCA_932294325.1). Classification (NCBI taxonomy): domain Eukaryota; kingdom Metazoa; phylum Arthropoda; class Insecta; order Lepidoptera; family Noctuidae; genus Allophyes; species Allophyes oxyacanthae. The sequence continues at coordinate 3,026,273 of OW028609.1, forward strand.
AAATTAAGTATACCTACCTAAATATAGGAACAAATAATTTTCCTAATATACATCCGAATGCACATAGTATTTTTAACTTAAATAAGCCCGAATATTTTTATCAAACGAGTCCAGTATCGAATGACGCTACATTCGATACAAATACGTTTGTTTGTGAATAAAATCAAACTTAAAATATTATGTTTCGAACGAAAACAAAGAAAGACTTGTACAGACGGAATTAGCAATAAAACATAGTGATTTAACGTTGACGTGTGTATTCTAACTCAAAACAGCCGATGAGATAGTTTGTCTCGTGCGTGGGATTAAAATCGGTTGTTTTTATTTTTTGGGCTGTATGTGGGATTTTTTTGTCCGTAAGAATTTTAGTGCTGAGATTTATACCTTGAAACATTTAAGACGCATAGTATGTTCTATTTTGAGTAATTTATATTGATAAATGTTTAAGAGACAGCAGTCATTATGACTAAAATTAAACGGTATTAATAATAATATTTTATTTATTTATACAGGATAATCTAATATGTAGTGCGCATAATTTGTAGGGTGATTCAGTCTCTGTTCTTAAATGCAACCGCAGTATTGGAATACAATTTAAAACAAAACGAAATTTCGACTCCGCATGGGGGACACGCATAATTTGCTAGCGCAAGTCAAACATAATCAATTTTTTATTTTGTTTTGGAGTGAATTTTAGTACTGCGGTTGCATTTGGGAACGGACACTGAGTAACACCACAAATTGTGCGCACTACATGAAAAAATATTCTGTATAACAAACACCCTGTCTTTTGAGTGAAATTGATTTTTACTTCAACACATTCAGAAATAGATTATACCTACCTGACTAATTAAATTAAATATGAATGTTTTACTGAATTAAAAAGGTTTATTACAATTTCAATCTAAAAAATCACCATCATGAGCGTACACATACACTTAGGATTTTAATCCATCATCAAAATAACTGATTACTTTAAGTGTCCACATCGCGGTTTTGTGTAGGCCGTATAGTGCACGCAGACGCCTCAACATGTCACCAATGTTAAGTTGACTCTACATGTTGATTCTAAACAGGGTTGCCAACCATAGATGGAGTTTATCGTGGTATTGTAAATCCGATTACAAAAGTTTATGTTTATAAAACTACGCTCCATTGCCCTTTGACAAACCTAATAATTATATTATACATAAGAAATATTGTTTACGAATACGACTGTACTCAAAAAATGTTAGACTATTTGCTCATTGGACGGTCTGCTACATAGACATTTCGATAGTTGGACGTTTTGCTATAAAGACGATTTGCTAATTAGACGTATTGTTAAATAGACATTTAGATTATTTGGACGTTTTGCTACTTATACGTATTTATCGTGAGGCGAAATTTCCCCGTACGCTTCGTTTGGCTTTCCAACTTCGTACAATTATCAAGCATTTAAAATGTTATAAAACAAAAAAGAAGACATATTAAATGAGAGCGAATTCCAAAAAAAAAAAACGCAATTGTAATTTATATATTTCAATTTTATTTAGTTTATAATTGTTAAACTTTAACATGTCTGCTAAATTCACGTTCATCATAATTAAACTATTGATTGAGGTTAAATGCACATTCATTAATAATTTGACCAGAGTTATAACAATTAAATCATGTTACGATAAAAAATCATGTTATAAAATTTCCTATATCACAATCTCGTACAATACGTTACGAACCTGACTTTGTCCTCGTACCTGGTATAGCAGACCATAAATCTTGTATTCAAGGAACTTCGTACGCTTGGCAACCCTGATTCTTATCCGGTGAATGACATCACCATCGAAAATCAAAGTTATTAAAGCAAGTACAGCTAGGCCCCTTGATCATTACTGCATATTATCGTAATGAATGAATAACGTGTTTACAAATGCCATAAACTGTTCTACAGACCCATAAATGTTGAACAAAGATTACTTAATAATCCTAGATTCTCGTTAATTGGTAGTTGGTTGGTTCTGTAAGTTACAGATTAACTACGATTTATATGACGTTCCGAAGATATATAGCGTATCTGGAAGTCCTAATTGGACTTTCTACTTCTATTTATGCTTATGTACTTAGCAAATCTTGATATGTACAAAAAAAAATTCACTAAGATTTCTCCTGTATCGAGGGTACAATTTACAAACATACATGTCACATGCACACACAACCAGACCCGAAATAAATATCTGTAGATCATACAAATATTTGTTCCGTGCGGGGATCGATCCCGCGGCACGAAGCGCAGAAAGCTAATCGATCTATTCAGTTTCAACTTTGAAGCACGATAGTTCAATGCTTATAATTATATCCCGACTTCTTAAGTCTGAACACAGCTTAGCACTTTTTTCATACATTTTTGATTTACGATAACCGCAGTCGACGTGGACAAAATGTTTGTAGATCAAACCACGTCAATAATCTATTTAGGTATTTTTAACACTCAAAATCAATTGGTCGTTTGTTGGCGGTTGGGTCGCCCCGATTCAAAATCCACAGATCGGCCCTACCGATCGTGAGCCAAATTGTGCCGTTCATAGACACCCTTTAATCAGACAAAATCTCACCAACTCACCTTGCCGTCGCCGCCTGCAATAAAAACAAAGTTTTATAAACTAATGACAGCTGTCATCGTGACAGATGTGCTCGGCACACTCAAGCGTGTTTAATCGACAGAATGCGACAAAGATGGACGACTGTACACAGAGCTTAGAAGTGTAAGGAGGTGTTCATTTAAATATTAAAAGATATGAAAGGATCCAAACGTTCCTTAAGGTTAGCGCGAGCGTTACTTTTGGACTCACTTCGAGTCCAAAAGCTTTGATATCAGTTGAAAGTGTCAAACCCTTTGTTCTAGCTCCAAATAATCCAAGAATTAAGATGTATCAACTATTAAAAAAAAATACAAGATTTTTTTTTTATTTAGTACGCATAATTTGTAGACTGATTCAGTCTCTGTTCCTAAATGCAACCTCAGTATCGGGATACACTTTAAAACAAAACACAAATTCGACTTAGTATGGGGGACACGCATAAATTACTAGCGCAAGCCATACAAAATCAATTTTTTATTTTGTTTTTGGAGTAAATTTTAGCACTGCATTTGGGAACGGACACTGAAACACTACAAATTTTTGCGCAGTACATAGAAAAATATCCTGTATAAAGGCAGAAATTATTTGAAATGTGTAAAACGAATTTTAAAACACAAAATACCTATCTACGAATGATTTGGTTCTCTCATAAAAATAAGCACACACATCTAACTATTCGTATGTCTATGTAAAAAACCTATCATAACTTTATCGTGGTAGACGACAAATGAAGTTCATTCGAGGTTCAATAACTTTATGATGACAAAACAATGATGCACAATAATATCATAACAAAAAAATATAGGTATAGATGAAAGTAAAAAAAAAGCCGTTCGAGTAAATAGCGTGTTAATGACGCTCTTATAATGAGTTGAAAAGTAACTCTATAACTACTCTGTACTGTCATAAACTATAAAACATCTATAACTTATTCGGCTAGGGTCTTTGAGTATTAGGGTATACGGTATATACAGGGCACATTTGTAGAGTGATTCAGTCTATTCCTAAATGCAATCTCAGTATTGGGATACACTTTGAAACAAAACGTAAATTCTACTTAGTATGGGGAACACACATAATTTATTAGCGCAAGCCATACAAAATACTTTTTTTATTTTAGTCCTGCGGTTGCATTTCGGAACGGACACTGAAACACTGCAAATTTTGCGCATTACATAAAAGTTCGAAATCGTCGTTTGAACCCGAAAAAAATATCTTGTTGTAATTACAAAAATTCTCGTGCTATATGTGACAAAAAAAGCATATAATAAACTTAACCTCGTTGTAGTAATTATTAAAAAATAATTGTAAAGTTAACTCAAAGTATGTATTTATACATAGAATAACATTTAGTTGATGCAACTTACTAAGCGTTCTAAGTCTTGTTATCACAATATTTTTCTGCGTGTACAATCAGTTTCGAGTAAACAAAACAGAAGCGTCACCTCATACGGTCGAAAAAAATGCAATGACAGCCACGACAGCCATTCGAACGGGAGGCATTCGATGTCAAAGTAACAGTGCCAATTTACGCGTTCCCTAATAGAGTTTGATTGTACCTGTGTGGTGTTCGAAAAATGATCGGAAGGCAACCGGATAGCAACTTTAAAGCGACATTTTTTTTAGCTCGATCATACAGATGAAATATTCCGGTATCTAACAAAATGAGAATCCCTGGAGGGGTGTGGGTGCCCCTTCTCGTTGCGGCCTTCCTAGTAGAGGTCCAACCTCAAATCATCAGATGTGAGTATAAACTGTCAATAATTTTAATGTAAATATAAGAAGTGGACTTTATTTGAGTGTTAGATGCAGACTAAACAAATGGGAGAATTTTTGTTTATAAATAAGTGTTACATGAGTTTATTTGTTTATGTTTAGTCTGCTGATATCGCTTACACAATTTCGAAAAGCAGGTAATGGGTGGATGGTGAATACCAAGCATCGTTTCATGTACCATAACCTAACCGTCAAAAACTCCCGACTCCAACTAGAAAAACAGCTTTAACTTTTGAACGGCTGAACAGATTTTCATGAAACAGCCTAAGATGATACCAGATTAAGTGAGCTTTCAATTAAAAAAACACCCCTCATCTTTGTCAGGGATTAAAAAGGAACATTTCCAGGCCATCCCACGCTCCTATTGTTTTCAATTTTAAACGATTTAAGTATTTTATCGATCTTTTAAACGCTGACGCTGTAAGGGTGGCGAAGTTCAAACAAACGGATTAGTTGCGTTATGCATTCGGTTAGAAGGATTTTATAGCTTTGTGTGGTTTAAATGGTTTAATCAATTACGGACTTGACGTGTCGGTAACGTATAGTTAAAATAAACGCAAAAATTGGAGGACAATCTTAAAATTTTAACGTCCATTTTAAAATTTTACGCCAGTCCTAAGTAGTTAACGTTAAAATTATTTTGGGAAAAGCAGTTGTGAAATTATTAGTTAACTTCTCAAAGATATATGTTGTCCTAATAATAATTATTATTATTACAAGCCTCTTATCCCACCGCAGAGCAAAGGCCTCCCATCTCTCCTTCACTATTCCCGGTCTATGGCAATTTGGGGCCAATCCTTTAGATAGAAGTCCAGCTCATCACGCCATCTCCTTCGGGCCTGCTGCATTGGCGTTTCCTGCTAATGCATATCCATAAATATTGAACATATCATTATCAATCGAGATTCTAGGTAAATTAAAAACAAAATAAACACAATCACATAGTAATGTGATGTGTGTTTATCGGTAATAATAATTCGATGATTAATAATGATAATTCGATTCGATTCGATGGAATAGTAATTCGATACGCAAATAATACCAACATAAAATCATAAGCAAACGATGATAACATTTAATTAAGAACTTATTCGCGGAACAATAACTGATTAACACGGAACCGTCCAACGGGGTTAGAGCCTAAATTAATATATTCAAGATGAATCGGGATATATGGGTCAAGGAGCTGCATAATTATTGTGTGAACAACCGATAAAAATGACGGTTTATAAGCTCATAAACCGAGCGTTCAACCGGTGTTTAGTGGTGAGTCAGATGTTGTGGTCACAGCTGGTCTTCACAACCATGCCAATAACCCAACTTAATGTTAGAACATTAAAATCAAAGTATCTTGCAACATACTCGTAAGCTCGTAACCCGGAAATTGTGGATGCATGAACCCGGTTTCGAAGTTCTATTCTTATAAACAAAACTTCGATAAAAGTACGTCAATACTCAACGTGGAATACTTTTCTAACTTTTTGGTCCATGTTTTGTTCTTTAGTAATTCAATGATTTTTTATAATCTTCTCTACAAATCTACATAATATGGAATGGAACAAAATAAAGTAGATAACATATCCCCTAAACGGTTTTTCCCGCTGTATCTGTATTTTGCATTTCATCCAGCGTGCTAAGGGCGTGTTTAATCATATCTTACTGCCGGGCTTGACCCCGATCTGGTATAGAACTATGAAATGTTTAGAATTGTAATATTCAAAAGTCAATTTTGGCATATTACTTAAAACAACCTCCTGAAGCTCGACTTAATATAAAAGCAACGAATCTATTCGTTGCAGTTGAAAAAGTTGCATTTTAGTGTCAAACACTGTTCATTAATCAATTACGAACAAACATTACACGTCATGCTTTAAAAATACGGAGGACAGAGTAAAGCTTGCACTTTTCTTTTTATGTTGAGTACAATTCAACAATTATACCATCCAACTGCTTTGTTATTTATTGATATCTTTGATGGCTTGAGCAACAGTGTGTCGAGATCAAATACGGCTACAGTGCATGAGTTTTTTCCAGAGAAACAAAACGTAGACTTTGAAGTCTGCGTATATTAAATTTCTGGAGGCTTTAGTAGCAGCACGTGCATTCCATTTAATAGTCTCCAATTAGAAGCACCCTTTGAATTGCCATTACAAAGCTGTTACCTAGTAGTCTATAATGAAAGGACTGAGAAATTTCCAGTAGTGTTTGTGCTAGTCGTCGGCACGGTTGCCGCAATGGTTAAGCGATTGACTTCCTTCGCTACATGCTGCGGGTTCAATTCTCGCACAGAATAAATATTTCTATGATCTACAGATAGTCTAGGAGTGTGTGCGTAATATGTATGTTTATAAACTGTACTCACGATACAGGAGAAATCCAAGTGCAATGATTAAAAAAAGAAAAATAGAAATCTATTCAAAAAAAATATCATTTCTGCTCTAAAACGATTAGGTATAAAACATTTTCTTCATTCTTTTGTGTGTTCACAGACAATTAAAGAAACTAGTGATATTTTAAAACGTGTTGCCACTTCTATACGTTTTAAAGCCTTTCCCTTTAGTACATGGACCCACGAAGGCGTGTCACAATCTACGGACGCCAGTGCCCGACAAAACAATAATTGTGACCGTTACAGCCTCAATGAACACTGCACAGATTGTCCTAAGGGCGGAATGTCTTGTCAAATTAATGTTTTATTGTCGTCCATAATCGTAAATATGCACCCACGATGCACACTGAATTGAGACTCTTCTGTGCTTCGAAGAGGATTTTTATTCAAGAGCCTGTATTTTAATTGCTAAGATTAGACAGCAGTCACTTATGTTGACATAATTATTATTGATCTCAGGCTAGTAGAATAAGAATAGTTCTGAATTTGAAAGGTTTTAGAACCTTTTGGATTCCGATTACGCATCACTTCCAAACAAATAATTCTTTCTAATTTCTTTTTTTAAATCATTGCCCCTCTCTGTATTTACTATTTTTTCTGTATCGAGGGTACAGTTTATAAACATACATGTCACATGCACACACACCTAGACCCGAAACAACTATCTGTAGATCATATAAATATTTGTGTCGTGCGGGGATCAAACCCGCGGTACGTAGTGCAGAAAGCTTAATCGCTTAGCCACTGCGCCAACCGCCCCGTGTCGTCCAATATTACTCGACTATAGAATAGAACAGCTGAATTTTTTATCGCCATTTCAGATTTGGTGTCCATAGTAAAAGTTATTCATAATGATGATGAGTACCTACAATAACCCCTTAAAGGGGTCGGGACTAGAAATGTAGGACCGTAAATTTTATTTTTAGCCATTGCTGTCTTTACTTTACTCGTTATCACAACTTGTGGTTAAAACAATAACAATACCAACTTATGTGTTTCGCCACTGTAAACTTGGGGCTTTTTGGGTGATTGAACAAATATTATTAAAATCATCTCAATCAGTTCTTGCAAACAAAACAAAAATAAGTTACAGTTTAAAAGTCATTTGGATGACGGACGGATGTCGGACATTTTTAGTGTAGTTTATATCGTAGTGATTGCCTAGCGGTTAAATTCTCGCCTTCCATGCAGCTGGGTCCGAGTTCAAACCCGGCCCGCACCTCGGATAACGGTGCAGGAAAACATCGTGAAGAAACCTGCACATCTGAGAGGGCCTCTTATAGTTCTCATTGGTGTGTATAGTCTGCCAATCCGCACTAGGCCAGCGTGATGGTATCAAAGCTTAATCCTTCTCAATCTGAGAAGACGCCTGTGCCCAGTAGTGGGACAGTAATGGGCTGGATTTGTTTTTGTTTTGTTACATATAACACATTTTTCTACTGAGAATAGAACAGCCTACTAAGGCAGAATCTTGCAAAACTAACACCATGGCTGTAATTCTAGGTACCTATCTTTAAAGTTTCCTAGCTTTATAATCTTATGCAATGTTGTACCACCGTCACCGACCCATGTGTTCAAACTACGAAGATAAAACCTCATTGAAATTAATAACTGCACTTGAAAGCAAACAGACGTTTCATTGACCTATCTCCGCTGGTTAGTTTAACTCATTGTTCGTCTATCGGTTCGTTAAAATGACAGACATCCCGTCCATCCATATTAACTATAGGACAAGGGCCTATGATAACGTGTCAGTTATAGAATGAGTTTAAGGTTTTTGTAGAGAAATTATAAAAAATAACACTGAAAAAACAACTGTGAAACACTATTAAATGTATATTCTGATACATTGTATTTCAGACCATCAATTCATTTTGGAATCGTGTGGCAATATCTTCCTAACCAGCAGCAGACATTCAGTAGAAACAATTACAGGCGGATCAATCAATACATCAGTTGGTTCATCAAGAAACATTGCCGTGTATCCTAAAGAGCTACGTCTATTAAGGCCCCCATCGTCGGCGTATCTATGACGATATTAGACATTGCTAAAGTTACTCATAATTATCTAGAATATAGTTAATGGCATCAATGACCAGTCGCCGTTGCTCGCTCTGGTTCTAATTGCGCCCGGGTCACCAGACCGCAGCTCAGAATAGATACTGAAACAATATGTGACGTATCGATGATCGGCTACTCGCCCAGAGGTTATTTGAGGAACCGTGTCAGTTAATCTTAACACGTCAACCTTGAAGGCGTTAAATATGAAGCCTGACTTTGTTGTCTCTTCTTTTTGATTTTGAACCTGTGACCACTCACTATTTGAAGTCGGCCTTCTCATGATTCAGCCATGACCAATACCCTCATCAATTTTCCCGACTATCTATTAAATTCTTACATCCATTCCAGAACAGGGATTAGCCATAATAATTATTGATAATATAATGGTTTTAGCTTTCTGCACTCCTTCTCCCTATAAACTTTAACTATGCCAAATCTCATACTCCTCGGTGCGCGCAATATGCTTAAAAAGGGGTATTAAGTTTTCTCTTCACGTAGTAAAATATTGATTAATTTAACATTTCTGCTTCTCAAAATTTTGCAACCTGATGAAAGTGGCTTAGAACCATTTTTTTAAGTCTATGCCTTGTTCCAGTTATGGACAAGTACGGCTAATAATAATAATCTAAATCGAATAAAACCACGTTAACATTGAACTTAGATATTGAGAACGAAGTAATAGATAAAAATATACCTGAGTCATCAAGACAAACAACCATATAGGGTACTTCAATGATATATGTCAATAGTTCTGCAGTTGATGAATGTAAAAATGTGCATTTACTGTGACACTGGAGTAGAATTATTAGTTCCCATTCCTTATAGTTTTATTTCCTTTTTATATTTTAATACAGCACGATACACCGCAAAGTCCGACATCAAAACTCGTCAAAAAGATCCCGCTACACTTAAAAATAAAGAAGTGCTACTAAAATCTTTACCGAGCTAAAATGCGTTCGAGATAACAAAAAACAAACACGTCTACGCCGTGTGACGTTCGCTTGAGGTCCACTGAAGCCCCCACAAGTGAGTTAAAAGATCTGCCAAGAGTGGAACAGAGCGTCACTACGCGTAATTAATACGATGAGACGCCTATTCAATATTCATGGACCTCTTTGTCACCGAAGACACAGATTTTTCAATAGATAAAAGTTCTTGAATGCACTTGTTACAACAAGTTTTGAGGCGGTCGCTTTGTGTGCCCGGAGATGTAATATTGTATTAAAAACAATTTGAAACTACATTTTTTTTTAATGAAATTTAATAAGGTTGTGTCATTTAAATAATAAATTTTAAAAAATTGCGCTGGCAATATGCTAGTTTGCCACCTAAGTGCTATAAAAGAATACAAAAAAATATCAGTATTTTTTCTTAATGCAGTTATACAGTAAAGCATACCTACTTCCATCTTGTTAAAAAGAGTTTTTCATCGGTAAATTAACAATTTCCTATCGATGCAGGCGAACAGGAAGTCTGCAAACAAGACAGTCAGCTCACGCCTAATAGGATGATTAGATTATTTTATTCCTGTCTCCTGGTACAATTTTCATATTATTATTAATCCACCGAATAAAACGTTTAAATTTTTTAAATATACATTATCTATAGATTTTTTAATTTTATTTTAAATCCCTGGTAATTTTTAAATATAGGATTTTAAACATATTATAGGCATGTACCTATGGTACATTACTGATGATTTAGTAGAGACGCAAGACCCAGCCTTTCTTTCGAATTTGGGCAATCTCCTTTCGAAACAAAAAAATAATCCAATACTTAGCAATTTTTCTGACATGGGAATCGAATGTAAGATCTTATCGCTCTGCAGCCGCCTGTAAACACTAGATACTTGACTAGATAGAGTAGATCAGCAAGGATAGTTAATAAAAAGAACTACTTTAATTTAAGTAGATTACTATGCAAATCAAGTCTGTTAGTAAATATGTGGCAGCTAATGGCCGCATTCTTATGGTAATAAGAGTGCATTTTTATTCTCCCCAAATTTTTAGTAAACGACCCTTTTCGGGTTCGCGGGAGATTAACCACAGACGTAGTTGATAATATTTACATGACACTGGCACGACGCAACATTCTGGTAGGAACTATGAGAAATATTGTATCAATTTACTTATATTTCGTTATAAAAACTAATTGGTTAAACCTTAGACAAATGTTTACAGAAACCAATCCAATTTCAAATTAACAGCTAGATCTCTATAGACTTTGAAAGAATAAACAAAGAAAGCGAAAATTTAGAAAGAAAACATCTCGTTTTGTTTTAGTTGGCCATTGACCCCTAGCATTTCTGAAAATTGAGACTGAAACTGAACTGAAAATAATTTTATATTATGTTTATATTCAAGTATTTGGTACATATTATAACTACTTAGGGCTGATTTTTCAATCGCCAGATTATGTTTTATCCAACGAATACAGATTTTGTATAGGAAAGCTTTCAAAAATTCAAATTTATTCCCTCTGATAAAGTTATATGGCAATTGAAAAATCTGCCCTAAATGGTTATAATACGCACGAAATACCTAATTAGAAACTTATTATGAAATTATTTGCAATATTTAGCTTATGTATTTACCTACTATTAAGGAGTTAATTATTGTACTCATCATTATGAACAACTTTTACCATGGGACTAACCATGAAATCGCGAAAATTTATGTGTAATTTTAGTGGTATGAATTAAATTATATCTTATTTATATGGGACCACCTAGAGTGAATACCATTCCAAATAATAAAAGAATTTTCAAAATCGGTCCACAATTCACGGAGTCATAAGGTGAACAAAAAATAATGTACAATTGAACATATAAACTCCTCCTTTTTTGAAGTCGGTTAATAAAGTATGCACACACGCTATCGCAACAGTTAACGAACTAAACTAGTGATGGGACATATGCCTCTGACCATAACTCGACACGCTCCGTAAGCGTACACTTTCTTTCAAAGCGTGCATAATAGGATTAAGTTTATCCCATGCTTTGCATATTTCATCAATCGCCATTGTGTGTTATAACGATGTACAAATGTGAAATGTGTCTCTTTATTAAGGCCCGTCTTTGAAGGCGATCTTCATAATTCAGTTCGGTCATACGAAGCGTTTGTTAGACGATCATTACCCTTACGGAGTTAGAATTCGAACGTTTTTTGTCGAACGACAATAGAGCTGTGACCGTGACTAATTATTTAAGCGATCGACAGTGCAAGTCAGGTAAAACATCTGTGCACCTGTTTTATTTATTTATTTATTTAATGCTTTATAGGTAAAAAAAATACTGCACAAAGGCGGACTTAATGCCATAGGCATTTTCTGCCAGTCTACCTTAGGATGATGCAGAGACAAACATGGTGGGTGCAACGTAAAATAAACGATAATTGGAAAGAAAAAAAAATGTTTAATTGATAATAAAATAATAATGGGTAATATTAAAATGTTATAGAGGGTTAAGTATTGTTTTGTAAATAAATAGTATACATTCCGCTGCTGTCGTGTGCTGGAGTAGAACTGGTTTTATTTATTTATCGAAATAAAGGAAATATATTTATGTGCCAAAAAAACAAGACACACTAGAATGATGGACATAGGTAATAAGAAGAGGACAGGATAATCTCTTTGACAAAACAGCCTCAATAACATTCAAACACGCCAGTGGCATGCTGTTGTCTATCTCCGAAGGTATTCATCAGATCTTCGGGAAATTCATAATGGCACCACCTAAAGAGTATAACCTAAAATAATTTTCAAAATCGATCTACTACTAGAAAAACAATCGAATTGAGAACATCCTTCTTTTTTTGAAGTCGGTTAAAAAGAATCAACATCGAAATAGTTTGCATTTATATATTATTTATTCTACTTATATTTATTTATATATATATGTATTTGTATGAGTTTGTGTGTATTTATGTTGGTTTGAATTATGTATATCTTTTATTAGGATGTAATATAATGTCATCAGTTTTATTTAGTTATCCTCTTGTATTAATTCCACACTATAGTCTACATTTCTTTTTTTCAAACTCTCCTCTCGCAGGTCTGCTGGAAGAGATTTCTTTAGAAATAAGCAGTACCTTTGTGTCATCTTTCCTATTTAATTGTAATTATTCTTCTTTCTGTGTGTACATAAATTGTTAAATAAATAAAAATAAAAATAAACATTTCTGGGTACCTACAATATTAAAAAGCTCAAACATCTATTGCTCAAACGCCGTCAATCAATCTATTTATTATGGGTATACATCGGCATCCGACGCAAAACACACCGTGTATCAAATACATTGCTTGTTACATACTAATGTTGCGTTGACACTCGCGAAATAGGACGTAAATCAAAGGAAGATATAAATATGTCGCGATGTTTACGTTCGATGGATGCCAAACAGACGTGAGAAAACGCAAGAACGAGGAATGAATAAAATAGGCAAATACATTGCATTACAGGCAAGTCAGAGTACATTGACTTATTTGTACCTACTTCATCATCATCATCATCATCGACAGCCTGTTTCTACACGCTTCTGAGTATAGGGTATAGGCCTTCCTCCTATAGGACACTATAGGAGGTAGGCCTATACCCTATACTCAGAAGTGTGTACTTACTGTACTTACAGCAAAAACATTCTCATTGTTGCGGCGTTACATTTTTTTTTTACTTTTTTATTTGTATTACGAAAATCAATACCAAAAGAAAAAAAAAAATACAAAAAAAATGTCGCTTAGATCAAAATAATAGTATTTCAACCGTCCATATTTTCCTATTTACATAAATTTATCGTAATAGAAAAGAATTTTTGTTTTAAAAATAAAAATTAACAGGCCACTGGCCTTAGAATTATATGCATAAAAGCCTAGTACACGGACGTAAAGTGAAGCATCGACATCGTAGACATTATTTTGCATAGTTAAAGCTAAAAAGCAAATAATAACCATATTTATTATCTGTCGGTTATCAAAGCTATGAATATTTATTAGTATTTCAGTAGGTTATATTTTTTCGTCATAGCTCATTACGATTTGATGTTAAAGCCCCAACATACTTGTTTATGCGGCCAGTTGCGTTACTACGGTAACATTGAATTCGTTTTACAAGACTAGCTTTAAACCATCATTTATTCTAATAACAACAAAACAAACGAAAAGATTAGATTTTTTGTTTGTATGTTTGTTTGTAATGGATAAACTCAAAAACTACTAGACCGATTTTAAAAATTCTTTCGCCAGCATGTTATATTATCACTGAGTAACATCTAGGCTATAATCTGAACTGATAATAATAATAATATTTTACTGAGAGTCTCGACCGACACCTTAGGAGGCTCTCGTTAGGCAGTTGGATCAAGGGCCTGATTCAGAGAGCAGTACTTCTTGACACGGCACGCATTGTCAGGAGATTCCTTTCTCTGGAGCCCTGACCGCCGGTAGCTTGGACCCTATTCTAGATACCGGTGGGCTACTATTTTTTCATATTTTTAAATGTTTTTCAATATAGTTTTGTAAAAATATTTAAAAATATAAATAATATGTATAAAAAATGAATAAAAGAAATAATATTTTTATTAAAGAATTTTTATTTAATTGTGTAATTATTTGAAAATGTCTAAAAGTATGTAAAAAAATGAATAAAGGGAATAATAATTAAAGAAAATAGATTTGGTTTTTGTATGCTTGTTTGAAATGGATAAACTCAAAAACTAAAAGACCGATTTTAAAAATTCTTTCACCATCACTATGCTATTTTATCACTGAGTAACATAGGCTATAATTTATAAAAATATCACGCGGGCGAAGCCGCTGGCGGGAGCTAGTTTATAATATTTGTGTCGTCAATTGTCGCAGTGTATCTCACAGCTTATTGTATCAGGTCCATTACAACCTTTTCATAATAATAAAGGGGCAACGAAGTGGCCTGCTCACGAATCACCCACGGGGACAATTTTGTAATAAGAGATACCCTGTGCCTGGTGCAGACTGGCGGCTACTTATTACAGTTTAATTTATTTGTCGAATCCACCCTGTCTGGGACCTATTACGTTCGTACCGTCAATATAAAATGGGTGGATGCGGTATAGCATAAAACATAATTTTATACGATCATGGTTTTGATCTTTTTTAATATAAACAAAGAAAGAAAATACATTTATTCAGCACGGACAGTGACACGAGAGGAAAATAAAATAAAAGTTAACATAAACCTTTAAACAATAAAAAAATAAAAACAAACACTTATGAGAACAAAACAAAAATAAATTAAAGTAAAATAGTCATCATAAAATATTGCATTATGTCGTCAAGTATGCCATACCGAAAGGGTAGCCAGCTCAGCATTTGCTGGGCGCGGAGAACCCAGCGCTGATTTTCAGTTGGCACTCATAATTGGATTATTAGGTTATCATTTTTTTTTAAATAACCTTGCCGCTCTCTTTGATTTCTCCTGTATCGAGGGTACAGTTTACAACCATTACATCTTACATGCACACACACCCAGACCCGAAACAACTATCTGTAGATCATACAAATATTTGTTGCGTGCAGGATCGAACCCGCGGCATGTAGCGCAGAAAGCTAATCGCTTAGCAACTACGCCAACCGTGTCGTCCAAATAAATAGAGCTATCGAGCTTGGAATCTTGTTGTTAATGAAAATGGCTTCACTTATATCAGTACTTTGGAAATGATAATTATCTATTTTTTACGCTTCTTTACCTAGATAAATCTTATGATACGCGATTATTACAGTTGGAGCGTCACACGCCAATACCGCGTCCACGAGAAACTTTACCTTTTCCTACATCCACGCATTGCTTTCAGTCTTACGTTCGTGCTTTATAAATGCTTACCTAACCTTGATACTTGCTGTGGTATTTGCCTAACCAGTTTAATAAAATAGACGAGCAGTTTCTTCACCGAGTACAATCTATCTTTATTTTTAGGTCCTCATCGATGTTCGCTAAAAAGCTTATTCATTACGGGTCAATCAGCCTCCCATTTAAAACACTATAGATCTAGCCCATTTTAGCTTTATATTGGACCGTATTTATAGTCAAGTAAGCTCGATTTCCGGATCAGTTTAATTTTTGATTTAAAGGAGGGGTTCCGTTTCGGTAACTAACTTTTCACTATGGTAACATTGATTGATTTTTACAAACATTCCTTCATTTTCATTGTTACGGTGTTTTAATAGTACCAACGGCAATCGAACGATATTTATTTTTTATTCTGGCAAGATATTTTAGATATTAAACAACGTCCTGCCATTCTTGTCCCGATCCCTTTAAGGGATTACTTTACTTCATCATTATGATCAACTTTTACTATGGGACCAACAAATAAATCGCGAAGAAAATATTAGCTGTCCCAAACAATTAATTCAATATTACTCGACTAAATGTATGTAACAACTGTATTTTTTAAGCGATTTCTGTGTTTGTCCTATAGTAAAAGTTGTTCATATATATGAGTACCTACCTTAAAGGTATCGGGACTATACTCCGTTTGAAATAAGATTAGACACGTTTAACAAACCCTTTTACAGTGTATTCAACCTTTTGACTTCTATTCCGTACGCATAAGGATGGCATTAAAAGCAAAAACGTATTTACGATAACAAATGTTTACTGCAGCTGTAATTTGTCATGTCACCAACGTAATAGAAGTCAAAATCGGTTGAATAAAGTGTAAATGGAGTTATTTAAATTTCTAATGTTATTTCGAACGGAGTATAGAAAGGTAGGACCTTATAGAGTAAATAGAGACGATTATTTATTTCTATGCATTGTTGTTTAGAACTTAGGAGAGTCAATGGTCAGGAATTAATATAGCAAGCTTGCGGTGCACATTCCATCCATTCTTAAGTCACCAACTAAGTATGTATGTATGTCAGACTAAACTTGACTGTAGTTAGATGTTCGCCTAACTTTAGACGTAGCTTCGAAAACAGCTAGTTTTGATAAACTAAGTTCCATTTACCGCTATCTGTTAAGCAAAATTGAAACTTTTGCTTTGATTATTATGGATTTACGAAGATATTCCCAAAAAAATATTTTGTGGGAGGGATATGGAGGTCTTTGCTAAGCTGGTGTCTGCAATTGGCTGAGCCAAATGATTGATCTGGGGGCCTAAAAAGGCCACATTGAGCAACTCATCTACTGATCTGCATAGTAACTGTCAAACAAATAATTACTGAATATGAACCTTATGCGGATGACATTAAGAGTCGTCAATTAAGTAGATATTTCGACATTCGTAATATGAATCATATTGTGATTCATCTAAAGCGGCATTTTTAGCCCCCCTGTTCGAAGCTTGAAAAATTTAAAACGTCAAGGATATTTTTTTTATACTTTTTATGAATGAATACTCTAAGCTTTTTATCTATTTTTATTTTACTAACGCAAGCCATACAAAATCAATTTTTTATTTTGTTTTGAATTGAATTTTAGTACTGCGGTTGCATTTGGGAACGGACATTGAAAATTTTGCGCACTACATAAAAAAATATACTGTATTTGAATTATATTACAATATAGCTACATTTTCATTAATATCAGCTCGTTGTGAAACTATTATGAATTAAGTATTCGTTAACACCATAGACTTATGAGCTGCTCTTTGGATTAAGACATGTTGACAGATGAATGCAACCATACATTTTGAGTGCGCAACAGTTGATAAACGCTTTGATGATATTATTAATAAGGAATAATGATATTCTATATCTAAGGCACATCTGTTATTTGACTTCAATTCATACTGGGAAATACACAGGGTGTATATTTAAGAAGGATACCTGCTTTTTAATAAGGGTTTATTTTACTCATAATTAAGAACAACTTTTACTTTGGGACCAACCCTGAAATCGCGAAAAAATATCAGGTTTTCCATAGATACAAATAATTCAATAATAACGGCACCATACGTTTCCCATACGTTTGGGCCGAGTAGGTATTGTATGGGACAGCTGACTATTTTTTCTGTTGATCCCATAGAGAAAGTTGTTCAGTTTGATGGTCTGATCCGCACCCATAAATATGACCACGCATTTTTGACACACGTTGTATAGATGTAGGCTGTATGTAGACTTTGTACGGAACCAGTTGCCTTCGTAACGATGTGACTGCATAACAGAAGACATCCAAGAGTAGTTGAACAGACGTTCAAATTATCATATTAAGCATTGTTTATATTTTTAAGCTGATTTTTAATTCATTAAGTCCCAAGCCCACCGATAATACCTACATGGTGCCCCAAAATTTTGCGCCAACCTGTATAACAGATGGAGAAAATCACCCGTTTACGGTAAACGGTCGTTTTCATTTTAAACATCTGATAAGTCGTCGGTAAACATGGCTCTAACCGCTGACATTGAAATCGTTCTCGGCCACAGGTGGCCAATTGGCCATTCGTTAGTTAATAAGTTATGTAGGTACCTATATGTTATGTTAACTGCGAGCCTAACCTAGAAATCAAGTAAATAATAATTGTTATTATTAGATATGTATTAAAAAATATGTAGGTACAATACCTATAATAATAAATTATTTAAAAATTGTAGGATAGTATAATTAAAGGATTGATCTACAATGTTTTCTTATTATATTTAAACTTATTTATAGCAATTATTTGAATTTTTGACATGTTAAATTATAATTACTAGATACTCTGCACGTGTTTGTTGCTAACTGAAAGAGTAGATAATAATTGAATTTAAATTAATAACAATACAAATAATAATAATCTTTATGAGTTTCAATAGGTAATTATCTACAAGTATCTCTTGTAGTAAAAACAAAGTTCATAAATAGGTACTGTATTGGGAAATTTTGGTAATTTTGCAACATTAACTTATAGCTGAGTGATGCGCCGCCGTCAATAGGTCGCCTTCGCCATGTTCCCCCAGAAAGCTTTTAATAAAATATTATTACCGTCATACGAACGTCGGCAAACCTTATTTGAGGCATTCACGTAGCGGTGTACTTACTTGGAACAGTGAATGGATCGGGAATGTTTATTTTGGTTACAATCTTAAACGTTACATGCTTGACGTACAGTCAGCATCAACTGTAACTGATGATGGAACTATATCTAAACTAATATTATTAAAAAAAAGATTAGATTTTTTTGTAATCTTAGATTATTGATTGGTTGTCGCAGCCGCTCCAACTAGATTCCGCCGGCGTACTAATAAAATGCGGCAAAACATACTACGCAAGAATAGGCGTACTCGAGTGAGTCGGTCAGATTAAAATGCCGGTTTGCGTAGTAAAACTGTGCAAAAACAACACTATCAAAATTTAAAAAACACTGGTATATCAGTAAAGATTGTATAATTTCCGAAATAATTTCAACAATAAATAAACAAACCATGAATGACAATCACCACATGACAATCACAATGTCAAATGAGTTGACGCATTCAAAGAGCCATTTTTCTTAGGTAGTGCGGTATCTAGTTGGAGCGGCCGCGACAACCAATCAATAATCTAAGTTTGTAATGAATAAACACAAAAACTACAGGACCGATTTTAAAAATTCTTTCACCAGCTGTATGCTATATTATCCAGTGATAATATAGCATATATATAATTATGATAATTTATAGCATAGTATGCGATAATAACTGAGTAACATAGGCTATAATTTATAAAGATATCACGCGAGCAAAGCCGCTGGTGGAAGCTAGTTTGAAATAAATTACTTAAATATCTTGTGTTGAAACTTGTGTAAATAGAAAATATTAACACTAAACTGGTTGGACATCATCGCTCAATTTTTTTTACGAATAAATCTTGATATCTTTTAATAAAACTTTTAATAATAAACTTAGCGCATCGGCGAACGGGTCGGTTTAACTCGTAGTCTATGGTTTGACCAACAGGTCGCCGCTAGCATGCCGGACATTCATTACTGTTACTGTTAAACTGGTAAACGCCTCCCATGATTTCCAGAGTTTTCGATCTTGACCCGGTGTGCACTATTCAATAACTCTTTACCAAATTCATCCCGATACTCTATCAAGGTCTGCCGCGACGCCTTCACACAGAACACAGAAAGAGGTGACACCTCTTTTCTGTGTTCTAGGCGCCTTCACGTCATATTGGTTTCCACACGATGTTTTCCTTCAAATTCTGATCGGTGCGGGTCGAGATCAAACTTAGACCCTCCTGTATGAAAGGCAACCTTTAGGCTCTGTTTACTAAAACTGTACATAATTACTCCTAATTAAACACAAATCTTAAGTACATCTAATGACATTGTTTTACAATTATCCGTTCGAAACGTGATACATAAATCTTTCGATTAATGTAAATGCATACCGGGCCAACCCGTGCGGCCTAAATTGCAGTGAAATGACGTAATGCCTTCTAATGTTAAGTTAAGGAAGCCTTGACTTGTTCTCAGGATGTTTACTATAACCGTCAAGTAATCATAATAAGATTATGGTCTGTTGACCTTATCTTTGACATCTGACTTTGATTAATAAAACGAGGATTTAACCTCAGTTCATTAAGCCTAGCGATTGAACGCTTGCCTTCCATGCAGGAGGGTCTGAGTTCGAAGTCGGTTCGCACCTCGGGCTTTTAGAATTTTCGTGCGGTACAGAATTTGAGTATCACTTGCGTTAACGGTGAAGGAAAACATCGTGAAGAAATCGGCACATCTGAGAGGGCCTCATAAAGTTCTCAATGGTGTGTGTAGTCCGATAACCCGTACGAGGCCAGCGTGATGGACTAAGGCGTAATTCTTCTCTTTCTGAGAACAAGCCTGTGCCCAGCAGTGGGACAGTAATGGGCTGTTTTTTTTTATAATTATTATAATTCACTTGACGTCATTATTTTGCAAAATCTTCTCCCGTCGTGTTGGTATAAGCATATTAGTATTGTGCAAGCCGTGTTGAAATAAAATCCTAACTTATCAAGGTGCCGTCAATGTACTCTATGTACGAGTAGTATCTACAAAAAAAAGAAACACTACAATTAGGTTCATTTACGGTTACGTTGCGGTAATACATTTCGCAAACGAAATGCTTTGAACAACTGCGGCCCGCTTAGAGTTAGTAACTCTGCGATAGGACGCCGGGCGCAAGCGATTTTAGCCATAAGGATGGTCAATCGGAAAATTTGCCGATTGTACCTATCATCAAATTAAAAATACGAAGTAATTCTGTCTCTCTGTCTATTTATTACCCTTTCACGACTAAACGGCAGAACTGATTTTGATGAAATTTGACAAAGATATACTGTGCATTAAGAGGAAGGAAATAGGCTATAGTTTATAAAAGATCGCTGCATCATTAGTCCACGCGGTTGGACTTGGAATCACGGCCACGGCTAGCGAGCACATAGTCTACCA
Source organism: Allophyes oxyacanthae (assembly GCA_932294325.1). NCBI lineage: Eukaryota > Metazoa > Arthropoda > Insecta > Lepidoptera > Noctuidae > Allophyes > Allophyes oxyacanthae. The sequence continues at coordinate 3,047,482 of OW028609.1, forward strand.
ATCAACTCCCAACTGTAAACACTTAAGGCCACCTAATCTCACCAGATGAGATTAAATCCCTCCAACCCAAGAATATAGTCAATTTTATTATTGACTTACGGCTAGAGGGAGTGTTGTTATAATACAAGAGGCGTCACAATAGATCTTCGCAGGTCGCAGTGACCAAGGAGCTTAGTACCCTACCTCTAAATAATAATAAACACTTAAGCTGCTAATGACACAAGACACACGTCTATACAGAGCAACCATTGTTTATATTCAAATCGCCGCCGCCGACGCCTCTAAGTGCAGACAACCTCATAAGGTATTCAAAGTAATGACTCGAAGAATCTCAGCCTTAAAAAATAAAAGTTACGTGAAATTCGAGCGGGCCGCGCGTCTAAGGACTGTTAAACACCACCACGATGTCGCGATACATAATGCCGAAGCACGGCGAAGTTTGCGATTTTCTCAGGCGTACGCGCAAACTCTGAACCCGTAATACTCGTAGGTACTTGCCTATTTATACAGTGTTAAGTATATCACGTAGTAGGCCCGTGGAACAGCACCAGAATTTTAATACCATAGGTGTTACTGACAATGTTTATAGAACAAAAGATGAAGAAAATTTGTCGGGACTACGTTCCCCTTTTCTTTTTATTGTCGATTTATGCTAACTAGCGTTGTGCCGTTCGCGCACTTGTTAAACGCGAGTTAACGTGAGGAAATATGCCGCTGTTGGTTCTGTTAAATTGGATGAGTTTAGTTTCAAATAGGTATTACAGGAAACAAAATACCTTGTATTTGTCACGATTTTTACAGCAGCATTTGTTTGATTCGTATTTTTTTCACTTACAAGTATTAAATATTTCTGCGTAAGGATTGGACTAACAACGCATACGTCATGGGCCCCAATGTTTGAGTTCGGGGTACGTTCGGGACCATCGTGAAGTTCTAATCGAAGCTTTGGTTTGTCCTATGTCTTAACCTTTTTAGATTGGTGTCAAAATTTGGAAATCTTTCAGTCAGTCGGTCCTTTCAATGTCAAATATTTGGATGGCCATATCCTTAATTTTCAAATGAATGGTGTTAGTTCGATATTTTTAAACACATTTTATCCGACAACCTTTACAAAGGCTTAGTCACCAAATTATTTTTTGGCTAGATAAGTATTAGATACTAGGTACTTAAGTATACATAAACATTGCCTAATTTTTTTAACAAGTTCTTAAATACCTTAGTTCTGATATTTATTTATGTATTTTATTTCGACAATTTGACATTTAATTTACAATTGAGTTTGATATTGGTTCTGTTCGGTTGTGTTTATTTGCCCTTTGGCTACAGCCTCCTACATCCTTTTCCATTCCTCTCTATCTTGGCTAGTCGAATCTACGTTTTGCCGGTTATTAATGTCATCTCATCCTCCCATCTCTTCAACTGTCGTCCCCTTACCTTCTTTCCTTCTCTTGGATACCATACTGTAGTGCTTTTGCTCTGTATACCTCTGCCTCTCAGAGTATGACCAGTCTATCTGCACTTCAGCGTTTAACTTTTACAGGAACATCTTCTACTTTTATAGTTCTTCTTAGGGATTTGTTCCTTATTCTTTCAACCTTATGTTTTCCCAGTACAGGTACTCTTGCATGGCATATTGGTAGTTTTTGAGTTTATTCACTTGCGCATTTGTAAGAGCCTACGTAGTTCTGGTTTTGATATCTATCCAAATAAATACTTACGTTCCTCAGTTATGTAGGTAGGTAAGTTACATACCGCCGTCGCAGTTAGCTGTTCAAATACCTACTGCAATGTAACACTTATTACTTGCTGAAGTCTGTCACAGAAATGTTCGTATAAGCAACCGCAGACTTGCATAGCTTCGTAACATAAACTTTATAAAAGTTAAACATTGAATAACGTAGCAAACTCACACAGATATTGTGGTAGAGGTAGCGCTTTTAATGCAGCGCCATCTAACTTACAAAGTGGAACTTGAAGTTGTTCTTACTTACCATTGATAAAATTATTAGTACATATTGTGGTAATCTTAAAGGTTTTGTGTTTTCATTATTTTGAAAATTCTCTTAGGTTCTTTTAAGTTATGACTATGCTCTCGCCATCTAGCGTTACGATAGAACAACTCATACCAAAGTTGAAATGTAACGTAGAAAGAGGATTTAAAAAGTCCTAGATGGCGCTACAGTCGAAATAGTAATCACAGTGGAGAGTATAATTTCCAAAAGGAAGCAGGACATATATTTTCATCTATGTTTAAAGCAGTTGAACTAATTGGTAATACCTGCGATGTTCGTAAATTGAATAGTGGTTGGCTCATGGCTAATGACTTTATTGTCATTATTTGTATAACTAAAGGAAAGGAACTTATTCCATACGTACTGTTACCTACAACAAGTAACCACTTTAAAATTTTCTAAATAGTGCTGTTAGTTGTTCCTCACAATGTTTTAGTAAGGTAATAATTTTATTTTTTCTTTTATCAACAGTAAACTGTGGCGCCGATGATTTTCGCTGCAGCAACGGAAAGTGCATCGAGGCCAGCCGCCGATGTGATCGTGTCTACGACTGCCCTGACCAAGAAGACGAACGTGGTTGCGGTAAGTGCCTTATTTGTTATAATTTATTTACGACTTAACGGGAGCCTAGCGGCGTCAAATAGCCTGCAAACAGTTCTTTATCAAGGCATTTTGTTTTAAGTCCTTAATATAAATCGTGTTGACGATGGAGATGTATGGAAGTGATTATCTTCTGCACATGCGGCTTCCCTGGTGACCCGCTGCTTCCTGTCTTCACACACTAATTTTAATGACGCTTCCCTTGTATTCTTAATTGGGTGACTGACTTGAGTGTTAAGTACCTACGCACCTTCTAGTATTGTATTATATTATTGTGGTACTTATGATCTTTGCTTTTTTTTATTTTTCTTTATGTAATATAGTGTAAATTCAGGTCGAATTTTAGCCGGGGCCGCTCCCGCGGCCCCACATTTATTGTAAGCTTGATTTATGAAAAGATTATCCATGGAGTTTCTTGCCGGTATCTTCCCCAGGACCAACCCACTTGGAACCGTGCACCTAGAATCACGACGTTTTGAAAGAGCCTGCAAAGGCCCAGTTGAAATAAAAAATTATAATCTTTGAGAGTCCTTTGGAAACCCGCGTCGTTTCACTTTATCAATTTTAATCCATTTTAGATTGCCGACCCGATGAGTTCCGTTGTCAAAGCGACGGTTCTTGCATCGAAGAACGCAAAAAATGCGACGGCCAACCACACTGCGCGGATGGGTCCGACGAACAAGATTGTGGTAAGTACATACGGATTACCTTAATCCCTATAACATTATACAGTATGACAACGATCACTTGTCACTTGACACCCTATTTCCCCGCAAGCCCACTCCCGCCGATCAGAAATGGAACAATTTTGCAGGCGACAGATGGCGATGTATGTAGAAGTAGAAAACGCGGAGTGACACGTTAACATTGTCATAGTAAATAAATACATCAACGAGAGATTACGAGCAGCACTCTGTTTTCTATATAAAATAATATGGAGGTGCATGTAGATACTTATAGGAACTCTTTGCTGCATATCAAGTAAAGACAGGGACTGAAGCAAATAGACTGGCAAGTAATGACATGGGCATCCAATGGCTGAATGTCTCCTGGGTTAAGGATATAGGAAACATAGTTGGGAGGTTGGGACTTCTGAAGGGGGAAGAGACAACACACAATTTATAGTGCTGTTCGACTTTGCCTGTTATCAACCGGAAGCAATACTTTATCTCTGTTATAATAAACATAGATTTAGGGGTAAATGGGCTATGTAGGCTGAAAGTTTATCATAGTTAACATTTCCTTGGGTTAGGTACTGCAACTGTATTCTCCTTTCATTTTGAAGTTAATAATGTGTTAGCTCGTATTGTCTCGTTTATAACAATAAGGTCACTAACGTTACACCTTCCCACGCTGCTTTTGTGGATGATTTGTACGGTAAGTGTCGAAGCTGGTGTCGTGGGCTGGACATCACGTGTGTCGCGACACCGGCCATTTCAGGTGTCATGATGGCACCTGCATCGCCATCCAACTGCGCTGTGATGGTTTCAAGGACTGTAAGAAGGATGGCAGTGACGAAATCGGATGCCGTACGTATCTGCTTGTTCGCAACTAACTGAACTGTGGTTTTGTTTATGTACGAATAGCGATTTGTTATCAGATTTAAACAAAAGAACTTCTTGAGCTTGTACGGTGTATAAGGTGCATTGAAGGGAGACTTTCACACATAAATTATACATTATTTTTGTTCTAAGATGTTTTTTATCCTACAATGTTATAATTGTAAACAAATATAATTGTGGATTCTATTTTATTCTGTGACTTTGGGAAATAAAAGAAATAAAGCTACTTTCAATGCACACTGCACAGCCAAAAGAAAATTGACATAGAAAAATAAATTATGAACGATCTGTTATTTAATAAAAAAATAATGTTGAAAATTATTTCCATTTCAAGTCCGAATATCATAATTATGTAAGTACTGACACATATTATTGCTAAACAAAACCACGTTCCCTATAATGCAGATACTAACTAACTAACACCTTGTACAATAAGTTATGTAATTTTAAAAAGCATGCAATCGGGACCAATGGCAATGCGATCATGGAAGCTGTATCAAGCGCAGTTTGCGTTGTGACGGACGGGTCGATTGTCCCACTGATAGGTCGGACGAAAGGAACTGCATCGGTAAGACATCCATCCCCATCCATAGAATTGGACAAAATACTCATTGGTCCATTTTTGTTACCCCAACAAATTTCATGCACATTCAGAATGTTTGAAATTCCATTTCAATCCACAAACCTCATTATAATCACTCAAACTATATTTTATAAAATGCATGATTTAGTATCAAAATTAAAAGTCCCAACATTAAAATTATCTCATGATCAGATTACATGTAGCTTTGCATGTATTTCCAGCCCATGGGTACTTTAAATGCAGAAATGGCAAGGTCATACCCGAGTCTCTAAGGTGCAATCGTCAATATGATTGTACGCCTGGAGATTTTTCCGATGAACAAAATTGTCGTAAGTTAATCATTTCGTAAAGGGATCTTACTACCTGGCTTACTGTCTCATTTTACTTCTACATCTGTTTATTTCGTCTTTTTCTTCGTTTCTCTCTCTATTCAATGAGTTTTCATGGTGATTGGTTTTATTGTTTTCAGTTGTAGTAGATTATTTTGGTCTTCTAAATTCATTATTTTCATTACTTTAAATCTTCCATTTCAAAATTGCTGGTGATTTGTCAGCTCTATAAATAATCAATATGACAGTCTATTTCTTTTACCGTCCAGCATGTGGTGCGAGCGACTTCAAATGCAATAATGGACATTGCATTCCTGCATCCAAACGTTGTGACCGAACGCATGATTGTCAGGACGGTTCTGATGAACGCGATTGCACTTATGGTTTGAATCTTTTCCAAATTTATTAACAATGATTTTGTAAATTTTAAAAATACGAATATTGAAAGGTGATGGTGAATTTATACCTCCCTTTAGCATGTTGTTTTTAAACTAATTTTAAATTCAGTCGCTTATATAAATGCACAGCATTAAAGCTGCACTTTACTAGATTAATATAATTCATAACATTGATTTAAACATAAACTTGACGCGAACAGCTTTTAAATAAGTAGGTAATCCAACAACTTATGTGTTACAAATTGAGCCTCAAGATTTAAATGATTTATCAGGACCTTCATTTGGGACCAGCATCGCTTCAAGTTTATAAAATTTAGATCACTAAGATTGATCAAAAGGGTCTTAGTTATCTAAATTGCTTTAATTTTTATTATTTTTATCTTTATGGCACTAGAAAGGGACTTTGTAATGTTTATCATGATTCCCTTACTAGTGTATTTATGTGGTTATGGCGCATTATTACGGCAGGCACAGTTTGCATGGCTTACGAATATAAATGCACGAGTGGAAAATGCGTGCAAGCCGATGCAAGATGCAACGGGACAGTGGAGTGTGAAGACGGCTCTGACGAGACCAGCTGCCCTTGCAAAAGGGACCAATACCCGTGTCGGGACGGTTCTTGTATAAATATAGCCTTTCTTTGTAATGGTCGGGATGATTGCAGTCAAGGTGAAGACGAGTACAATTGCCGTAAGTAATGCTTGACGAATGCCTTCGTATCTTGATCACCGTTCAAAATGATTGAGCATGAATCGTTTTATACAAGTTGTTTGGATCTTGAAATTAAACTTATTTTTTAGTTTCTGTTAGATCCTAATAATAAGCTTTATGATCTAGATTAATAATCAGATGACCAAAGACGATTTCTTTCTAGTAAAGCTGCATCAAAATTGGTAAGACATTTGAACCAAAATCAACTTTAACGATTGATGAGCGATCATTATTGAACGCTAGAATTTTGTTCTATGATGTCATCAAGTTTCTGTAAATATTTAGGAACTCACGAAAAGAAACATTGGAAATGCAAGGACGGTGTATATGTAAGTGTTTGGAGACGATGTGATGGTCGATACGACTGTCCCGATCATTCCGATGAGAAACATTGTGAACCATCCAATGTGAAGAAAGGTCCACATTTCAATTTTTATGGCTAGAAGCATGCGCATGCCATGTCGCATGAATACTCTTATATTCAATCTCTTTGTCATCATCAATACTCTTGTAGTTAGATAATTTCTGATTGTATTTTTGCTATCAAAAATCTTATTACTTTTCATAAATGTGTCTACATCTGTTATTTTATTTGTAAAAAAATACATAAATTTCAATTTCAAAGTTGTTATCTACATTGTTATTAGACCGATGATTTTGTTAAAAAGTGCTTAACAAATAGTAGATTCGCAATGTGCTAATCGCACTTGGGTTTCGTGATTGGCAGCTACAGAGGGCTATAACATAGCGATGGTTTCAGGTACTTCGTGTTCACCTGAATTATTCACCTGCCTTTCTGGCTCCCGAGTCTCGTGCGCAGAGAAATGTAACGGTGTACCCGAATGTGATGGTGGCGAAGACGAAGAAGACTGCGAAGGTACATTAAGTTTAGATATTTATTTGTGTTTGAATAAAATCGTCTCTGGGCTACCACCAACTTCAAGTTACGTGTTTAGTTTACTATCTTATATAAGTAATAGTACTGGTTGCCGTGTTAAACGTCATCCTCCAACAGTAGAATAATTCTTTAGAAGATTTGTATTGACTGATGAGTTCGTGGTAAGACCCCTGAAATACAGCGATATCCCAAAGTTACACCATACTTAGTGTAGGAAATACTCTATATGTAATAATCAGCGCTGCGCTTAAGTAATAAGAATTTTCTAGCTTTCTTAGCGAGGATCAGTTTCTAGTTTCGTTTTTAGTTTCTCAGTTACTCGCTTGGGGCAGCACCGTTGGTAACTCGATCCGTTGTACGAATCTAAATATGACAGCAAAGATTACGTAGTTATCTCCGGTCACTAAGTGGATTCAAGTTAGATAGTTAGGGCGCCAGTCATACGAAGAAAGCGCGGTGGATGAGAGGCAGACACAAGTAAGTTCGGATAAGGTGACTCGGGGTATGGCTGTATTTTTAATTTAATAAATGTCTTGTGTACCTACGTATGTGTTGTTGTATTTATGTGTTGTTTATTTTAAGTGTTTACACATTACGGTGGGCAGGGCCCGCAACATTCATGCATTTTTAAAGTCCGACAATCTACAAGGCATTACCTATATTATTGAATACGCGACAATATATTAAAATACGTGTTGAATTAAATAGATTGTGGTCCTTGCTCACTGAACATTATTGTTAAAATATAATTGTTAAAATAAAATAACTGAGCTTGCGAATATGTATGCAATTGCAGTCGCTGCTAAAGCGAATATGCATCCTATTGCTTAGCGATATACCTATTGCGATATTGTTTGTTACTATATTTTTCTTCACTGTGCTTTTGGTTTTAAGTAATATTTAAATGTATCGTATTGTTTTTAAAGCTTGTGCCCACCAATGCGACGGCACGTGTATATCGGCCAGTCAAATTTGCAACCGCCATCAGGACTGTTCAGATGGATCGGACGAGTACAAATGCGATTATTGTGACAGTCCCAGTGACTTCAGGTAATTGACGCAATAGTGTTGATATTTATACTTTAAATTAATTTAACATTATTGTATAATTAATTTTAATAAATGTATAATTAAATTTCATGTTCGATGTTAAGTGTATAATGCGATTTTTTATCAATGCCGTCAGCGAATGATGCGTTTAGCGAATGCTAGAAAGTATATTGCGTTTTTCTTTAGCTTAGTTTTCATGTTGTTGTAAACTAATGTTGTTATTTTAGATGTGAATCTGGAGAATGTTTGCCGTATTCACTGTTGTGCAATGGCATTCCCGAATGTTCTGACGCCAGTGACGAACAGAATTGCAACATAACGATTACCCCAAGTCCTGAACGTAAGTTATTCAGCTAATATTCAACCTATTGAAGACCATGTTATCTCTTTTCTTTCTTTATTTCTTTTTATAAAAAATTTGCCCCTCACTAGAATTTCTCGTTTATCGAGGGTACAGTTTACAAACATACTTGTCACATGCGCACACACCCCGACCCGAAACAACTATCTGTAGATCATACAAATACTTGTTCCGTGCGGGGATTGAACCCGCGGCTCGTAGCGTAGAAAGCTAATCGCATAGCCACTGCGCCAACCGTGTCGACAATGATTGAATCAAGAGCAGACAGCAGTAGCTCAAAGTTTAGTCTCTCACGATCGTATTGAAGTTTATTACCAGAAACGATGTTCATTATCAATTTAGTTACTCGATACATTTAGCTGATTTATGTGGCTATGCCTAAGTAAATTGATGATAACCCCCTACGACACAAACTGGCCTATGCCTAATTAAATTCCTCATTTGCCACCCCTAGGCCAAAAGCTAGGTACCTACGCCCATCTATGTCCAGTAAGCAAACTATATCTAGCTCAAAACGCTACAAAGTACCATTTGGGTCACCAAATCGCACTAGTCAGAGGTACGGGTGGATATACGATTTTGGGACCGTCTTTAACCAATATGATCTTGACAATTATAAATCAATTATGTCCAGCAATTTACTGAGACGCCTTTGCTTATATGGTGGTATTTTTTCAGAACCATGCTCGTCTGATCAGTTCCAGTGCATATCAAACCATGTCTGTATAGATATTAACTTCTTCTGCGATAATAACAAAGACTGTGATGATGGCTCCGACGAAGCTAACTGCCGTAAGTATCAAATATCAGTAGCTCTACCATGAGTTGGCAGTAAACAGTACCGTTTACAGCTGTCATTAAGTAGAGCAACATATCAAAGTATACAGCGCGTCAAGCTTATTAATAAATAGGTATAGACAGATAGGAGCCTATTCAGTTGATATCAATCACATAATACGCATTGATAATAAATCTATAGGTACCACTAAAATAGCATAAAGGCTGGAACACACAGTCACGTTATTGCGATAATGCATCCCGCGTCCTTGCCAATCAGCTGCGATTTTGTTTATCTAAGGACCTTTCTAGTCCTGATCCCTTCAAGAGGTTATTGTACTAATCATTATGAATAAATTTTACTATGAGTCCAACCCTGAAATTGTGAAAAACAAAAATCAGCTTTTCCATATAGGTATTTATTCGAGTAATGTTTAATGATTTGTATGCAACAGCTGATTTTGTTTTCCTGATTTCAAGCTTAGACCCTTAGTAAAAGTTATTCATAATTATGAGTACAATCACGGTCACCCCATAAAGGGATCTTGTATAAATTATAGACAAAAACGTACGTGGTAATGACGAGGGACGCATTATCGCAACGCACCTGTGTGGTCCAGCTTTAAAACTTTCATATAACTTGGATCCATTTAATTTTTCAGTGTCAGTAATTCCCTTACTTTTTGAAAGTTTCCATGTAACGCATACGAGAGTAACTGCTAAGTATCTATTATTAAAAAAAAATATACTTCATAATTTATCAGAATAGTTTAACATAGAAAAGTATGTTTAGATTTCATCAATATTAAGGAATATAAGTTATTTGTAGAATATAGCCTATAGGCGATTGGGAAGCCTATGTTCAAGCTGTCTATGATAATTTATTGAAAGTTTTATCATAAAGATAATGTTAATATAATTAATGTTTTATAAGGAATCGCTGGTGCTCATTAATAACTCAGTTAAGCTTATTTTTTTATTACCTAGTTTATCCAAAAATATAATTTATTTATTTTTATAGAAGATTTTGAAATTTCATGCTGCCACTCAAAAACTGAGTTTTGAATGAGCATCAGTATAATTACTGGGAGTTATCACAGTTTCGTCAAGCACAGGGCACTGACACGCTTATAGAATTAAAAGGAGCACTAACAATTCACTCGTTTGCACTAACCGAAGCAACACTATGCTCACTCTCTGCGCATACAGCTATATAGCACCGTCACACTTGCACTACTTATTGCTTTAAGCACCTAATATTTCTACACTTATTCAGAAAGGGTACAAACCGAAAAGGAGTTGTTGTACTCATCATTAAAAACAACTTTTTTCAAAAATCTGCTGTTCCATACATATTAAGCCGAGTAATATTGAATTATTTGTATGGAACTACTTTTTTCGCGATTTTATGGTTTGTCCCATATTAAAAGTTATTCATAGTGATGAGTACAACCACTCTGTTTCGACTGTACAAACCTTTTTCGACTAACCGTGTATAGGATACTAGAAAAAGGACTTCTAGAAATTTCCAATCCAATGTCATTTATATCTAAATACACGCAGATCTTTGATATATTTTAAAATTATGCTATGATGAATCAGATTTTACTATCATAGGTTTGGAAAAAAAAACTTGTTACAGATAACCTACCTACATACTTAGTGTAAAATCCGCGTACAAGGATGGAGAAAGGAACTTCTCGAGGAGTCCCGATGAATGTAGGCATAATAGTACATAGTAATGATTGCCAGTCGATCGTTGTTGTGAATCATTACTGTCTATTATTATACCTACATTTATCTGGACCCTTCGAGAGTTTCTTGTATAAGTATGTTACGCTTAACGTAAGGAATAGATACAAATCATTACACATTAAACAACGTGTATAAAAAAAAAATACGAGGTCATATTTAAGGATGTGGATCAGACCATCAAACCAAACAACTTTCTATATAGGAACAACATCGTAATCTCGAAAAAAATATCAACTGTCCCATACGTTTCGGTCGACTAGGTAAGTATTGAAGTTTTGTATGGGACAGCTGATTATATTTTCACGACTACGATGTTGGTCCCATAGAGAAAGTTGTTCAGTTTGATGGTCTAATCCACACCCTTAAATATGACCACGCTTTTCTGATACACGTTGTACTTCAATACATTAAGACAGTATCCGATTATAGGAACGAAATAAGCGTCGACTATGCTACATTGCAAAATAAAATTCGGCCATGTTCATAAAGGGGATAGGTGTATCTACATAAGCAAGGGAAACTGTATTTTACTAAAATCTAGGGTGACGTATGACGTAGCCAATTTTCCCTACTACCATACTGGAAAGGTTTATTTAATGATGGGTGTCCAGCCTGGTACATGACGAGGGCGTCTCGGTCACCTGCGATGGCTGCCTGCCATGAGTCTGAGTTCACGTGCTACGACGGCCGGTGCATTCCGCATTCGAGACGCTGCGACAATATATACGACTGCTTCGATTTTTCTGACGAACAGAACTGTTACAACACGGGTATCGGAAACATTATTGTACTGTCACATCTGAGTGTAACAATCGCTATCATATCTAAGTACCAATAAACAGTTTGATATTTAAAAAACGTTGAAAACGGTTGATGCATCATGTTACGTGAAACTGAGTTTATTTTCAAAGTAACGAGTGCATATAACATGCTAAAAGTTTTTTTTTAATCGTGCAAGTTATCAATATTTGTTTTCTTTATTCTTTGATCAAATTACCAAAGACAAAGTCCTTCCTACCTTTCTAGTCCTAATCCCTTTGGGTTATTGTACTTACTCATCATTATGAACAACTTTTACTATACAATGAAATCGTGGAAAAATACTGCTGTTCCATACAAATAATTAAATATAACTCGATTAAATATATGGAGGAGGGTCTGAGTTCGAACCCGGCCCGCACCTCTGACATTTCGAATTTAAGAGCGGATCAAATTTGATTATCACTTGTCTCATAAAGTTCTCGATGGTATGTTTAGTCCATTAACCCGCACCAAGCCAGCGTGGTGGACTAAGGCCTAATCCCATTTTGGGATGAGGTCTGTGCCCAGCATTGGGATAGTAATGGGCTGGATTTAAATGTATGGAACAGCTGATTTGTTTCTCACCATTTCAGGTTTGGTTTTAGTAAAAGTTGTTCATAATGATGAGTACAATAAACCCTTCAAGGCATCGGGAGGGACTAGAAAGGTAGGACCTTATTAAAGAATTTTAGATACATTTATATTGACACAAACTCACTGTGTCAATAACATTTGAAAATTCGAAGCTACCTTCATTCGTTAAAAAGTTGAAATTCCCATAGAATTTACCCTATTACTGATTTAAAAAAAATTAATGATAGCAGAAAGATTACACACAGATGTGCAAGCACCCTAATGAAGACATTTTGGAATGCGGTTTAATAAAACAGATGTATTTTAGTGAACCCCGTTTATTGATGTGACGATCCCTACAGGCCACAGTACCTATATTGATTTCATATTTGTTTTCCTTTCATATTGTAATTTTTTACATTCTATTTCATTTTAGATCAATGACATGTAGAATTAGAATCAAAGTGACTTTAAAAAAGTCAACCTATTTCATACTTAGGTACCTACATTAATCATTTTAGATATATATCTGTTATTCATGTTAAAATGGTTCCCAACCAGGATCTGAAGCTTTTTAAGCATTTTGTAACTTTTTCTGACAGTAATATTAAAGTGAAATACTAAATAATATATTGTAAAGGTTTTTTGAAATCCTGATCGCGAGCTATCTATGTGATATAACGTTGTATAACATTGATTCTTGCACGCATTCATTTCCTTTTTATTCCTATTAACGTATTAATTCAAATTAGGATTTTAATGTAACTAGAACATGAGTTCAATTTATATTGCGATTAATATGGATTAAACCGACTGAATTGAATGTTAATACTTTGCAGAATTTTCGCGTTTAGCAAGTGGCGTACTAAACAGAGGTCCGATCACGATTGATTTTGACGTACCGTAACGTTAACGTAAGCAAATTTTGAATCAAAAATACAATTATTTTTCATCGAATTTTTATTTAATTTTACACAACATGCACACTTGTTTCAAAAAAATATCATGGATTTAACGTGCATTTTTGATTCAACGTTACGATACCCAAAAATATTAAATTTTTTTCTTGGTCTACGTTCAAACTTATGTTACGATGTATTACATTACAATCCTATTCTAGATGTATCCGTAAACAATAGTTGTAGTGTGATGTTTTATATTAGGAGTTTCTTGCACGTTTGGAGAGTTTATCTAGTCAATATTAAAATCATATTCAAGCCACTAACCGATGTTTTTTTTTCTCTTAGCGTGCCCGAAGGATAGTTGGCAATGCCGCAGTGGGGAATGCTTGCCCACTTCGGTATTTTGCGATGGATATAAAGACTGTCAAGATGGCACTGACGAAATCGACTGTCCCGCTTCGACCACCACCAGAATACCGGTTACTTCAGACCGCTATTACACCACAACGGAGAGAAATCGTTACCCAGACAGATACACGGAACGGTACCCGTCAAGGTATCCAGGGGGGTATCCAGATGGCGACAGAAGCCCAGTGAGTAGCAGACCTGATGGCAGTGGTGGGGACAGGTACCCCGGCGGCAGTGGTGGGGACAGGTACCCCGGCGGCAGTGGTGGGGACAGGTACCCCGGCGGCAGTGGTGGGGACAGATACCCTGGCGGCAGTGGTGGGGACAGATACCCTGGCGGCAGTGGTGGGGACAGATACCCTGGTGGCAGTGGTGGGGACAGATACCCTGGCGGCAGTGGTGGGGACAGATACCCTGGCGGCAGTGGTGGGGACAGATACCCTGGCAGCAGTGGTGGGGACAGATACCCTGGCGGCAGTGGTGGAGATAGATACCCCGGTGGCAGTGGCGGGGATAGATACCCTGCTGGTAATAGTGAAGAAGACACATACCCCGCTGGCAGTGATGAAGATAGATACCCCGGCGGCAGTGGTGAAGATAGGTACCCCGGCACTGGGAGTAGCAGTGGAGGTGGCAGATATCCCAATGGTGGCAGCGGAACCTCCCCCGGTAGCACCAGTGGTGGCCGCTATCCCGACAGCGGCAGCAGCAGCGGCAGTGGTGGCCCTGGTAGTGGTAGCAGCGGCACTGGCGGAAGATACCCTGGCAGCGGCAGCGGTGGTGCCGGTGAAAGATACCCTGGCAGCGGCAGCAGCGGCGCCGGTGATAGATACCCTGGCAGCGGCAGCAGCGGCGCCGGTGATAGATACCCTGGCAGCGGCAGCAGCGGCGCCGGTGATAGATACCCTGGCAGCGGCAGCAGCGGCGCCGGTGATAGATACCCTGGCAGCGGCAGCAGCGGCGCCGGTGATAGATACCCTAGCAGCGGCAGCAGCGGCGCCGGTGAAAGATACCCTGGCAGCGGCAGCAGCAGCAATTATCCCGATAGCAGCAGAGGTAAGTTAAATTAAACAGTTAGCACGTAATTTCTTGAGATGACATTACACTCAAGTACTAAGTAAAAATGGAGTTAAAACTCTAATTACTACTCCTAAAGGGTAAATATGTGTAACCTGGACTTAACATGTCTAAACTTACATGTTCCGTTCACTAGGTGCATGCAGCGCGTACCAATGGCGTTGTGAAAATGGTCCGTGCATAGATGCGTTTCGGCGTTGCGATGGTCATATAGACTGTCCATTCGACTACAGTGACGAATTTGATTGTCCTCCCAACAGTAAGAAATCGACTTAAAATGATAATGTTGATAACAGTAGGTAACCCTGCAGTCGATGTTTTTAACATACTTTATGAAAATGGACAGACTCCTTCCTTTTTTAACATTCCGTTCGATAATGTACTAATAGCAGGAATTGTTGATAGTGTGTTTGGGAGTAAGTAGGCTTACATCATGTATGTTCCAGGGAGGTATTTTTTGGATAAGTTCGATAAATATGGTTTGACACTATGCGGATGCGTTCGGACAGTTACATTTCATTGTTAATAAATTCAAATATACCGAAATAAGATTTCTACTTTTTAGATATAGATACGTATCATACCAATAAAATGTGGAATTTTATTGTCACACCAACAAATGATTGTTGTTGCAAAACTCTGACTCGTTCATTCGGTATATTTTCAATATATTACTGAAATAAAAAATGGTCCTTATACGCTTATTGTATAAAAAGAAGCATCAATTAAACACATCTATAAACTCCCAAACGCACTAAATCTTTATAAAAATATAACAATTAATATTTTACAAGTTGATTTGATAACTATTTACTTACTTATACAGGGTGACTGGTAGAACAAGGGAATCATTGAAGGAGGGTATGGTACTCATCATTATGAACAACTTTTACTATGGGATCAAAGAGGAAATCACGAAAAAAAATCAGCTGTTCCATACAAATAATTCAATATTAATCGACAAAATGTATGGAACAGCAGATTTTTTTTTTCTCGATTTCCGCTTCGTTCCCATAGTAAAAGTTGTTCATAATGATGAGTAGAACACCCTCCTTCAACGATTCCCTCGATTTACCAGTCACCCTGTATAAAAATCCGGACTAACAAATTATAAACTAAACGTGACTATAGTCGATTGATTATTCGACGAAAAGGACCAAAGTCGGTAGTCATTATGTATAACTAATGAATGCTGCTTGTATAGTTGAATTAATTCTTGTAATGCATCTAACAACTAAAAGTCGTGTGACACTGTAAATACGTATAAAAGGTAAGGTAAATAATGTAATTGTGACAACTATAAACTTATTTTTTTACGTAACTAATATAAAAATGTATATTTTAAGGAAGGTAAGTAATTTTAAATAAATTCTTAGATAATAATTTATATAATAATAAGTCGGCGTAAGATCGCGTAGGTAATCCGTAGCTACGCGAAAAGCGGCGTGGTTTCGCGAAAACTCGGAATATGGCGTAAAGGAGGTCACGACTTTCGCACATATTTTGAAGTTAACTTCTTTATTTTTTTTACTTCTTTTAAACACTTCTCGATCTGTTGGTTCCTCAGACAAAGTACTAATATTTCTCACAAAACTGGTTGGTTTTTTGAGTATCGAGAGCTATCCTGTAAGAACATCTTCCATCTTAATTCGAAACTCACTCTTGTCGGATGATATTTAAAGAATTGCCATACGATAATAAACGTATAACCGTTATTAAGTTACCTACCTATTTCGATTCTGTGTATACAGTTTTCGAACTAATTTAAACTAATCTTTTCAATACATATCGTATATTTTGATTCCTTCAGGACGAAAGTAAATCTATCGCAAATTAAAAATAAAACACCGTATTGGTATATCGCGATACCATACAGGAGACTCATCTATCAGTTAAAATAGTACTCATATTCATATCATTTCAGGTCCCGCTGCTCTGAACCTGAAGACGTACCCACCAGAACAATCCGTCAGAAACGGTGAGTTATTATACATAGCTAAGTATTTAAAATAAGAAACGTCAGAGAAAATTACAAGTGAAGATAAATGCGAGTCTTCCCTTTATATTCAGGAATATTATTCAAAAAATCAGGAATCGTTGGTAACAAAAAAAAAAAAGTTACTAACGTAATGGACTTTATGAAAGAAATTAAGTTAATACAGAGATACACAAAATTCCTATATTATGTATGGTACCTATCCTGTAGTAAACCACTCTTATTAGGATACTTAAGTAGGCACCCAACTATTTCTTTTACAGTGGAAAACATTTGCCAAATTAATATTTAGATGCAAGCGAAACCGCGGGCACAGCTATTTGCATAATATACAACGCGTATCAGAAATGCTATACCATCAAACTGAACATTGAACAACTTTCTCTATGGGACTAACATCGTAATCGCGAAAAAGTAATTAGCTGTACCATATGTTTGGGTCGAGTAGGTAGGTAATGAGGTTTTGTATGGGACAGCTGATAATTTTTTCGTGATTACAATTTTGGTCCAATAGAAAAAGTTCAGTGTGATGGTCTGATCCACCCCTTAATTAATGTGACCACGCATTTCTGATACACGTTGTTGTATTTATATGATACAGCTAACAGAAATTAAAGTGGATAGGTACATAATAAGTGTAAAATACCTGAATATTTTTGTCTGCAATGATATTTGTGTCAAATTATTGCTACATTCTCACAAAAGGCAAGGAGAAACAGGTAAGCTACAGATAATAACGGCGATGATATCTAAATTTAAAAAATACCATAATATTGTCATGTAAGTAATGTAGACATTTTGAATAGAGGCGCTTTTTATACGTACCTACCCAGTTTGGGGACTAGTCACACCTGTAAGGCACTGAGCAGACTTTGTGCCGCGACGATATAAATTATGGAATCCTTTGCAACAACGCACACGGTGGACCAAAACTCCGCCAGTCAATACATGGCAGAGCCTGTCGATGGTAGATGACGGCAGACAAAATGCGCAGCCTTTGCGCCGCGGGCTCAATTACGGAGAGGCGGAATGTCGCGCGGAGCGCAAAGCGTCGCGCAACACGGAGAAAGGCGCGTATCTCCGTTAATGGAGAGCGAGCGAGAGAGTGACACGCCGCTTTGCGCGCCGCGCGACTTTCCGCCTATCCATATTTGAGCCCTTACTCCTTAGCATTAATTAGCAACCCACACATTGTGTGTATGAAAGTACAATCGATTTTCGTTTGCGCTACTGGCGCATTTCAAGTTTGCCTAGTCCCTTCGTCGTATGGTTATATTTTTTCTCCGTAGTTTAATTGAATATTCGTAATAGCTTGATCCTATATTATTTAGGTAAACAGTTTATGAGAATGAAAATTGATAGATCTATAAACGGTAGATAATGAATTTTCTATAATGGGAGTCAAGCTGTTACTTATCCGATTCTGATTGTGATTTTAGACATCGATGCAGTTATTTAAATTACTTTATAAAAATAAATTAATGTTTTACTGCAATCATTACATGCGGTGGAGGTAATTTAGTTTTTTATTTTATTAGGAATTATATAGTAAAACAATTTCTTCATGGATTTGCAACTCTTCCGAAGAGAAACCCTGTTCTTTTATAGGACTTATGTTTTTTTTTATCCAAAATGTAATTGGACCAACCACGGGCTCCGGGCTCCTCGGAAGATATAGGATATAGTCCAACTATTATAAGACCATATTAATAATACTATCTCTTATTATTTCTTTCATGGTGGTGGAACAGTGACTGCTGGTGAGTCGGCTTGCCTGATATATATTTTGGGCAACCATAGATATAATACATGGGTTTTCATAACATTTTATTTAACGGCTAAACAATTTGAACGGTTTCAATAACATTATTTTTTTATAGGGTGCAATAATGATTATAAAGGCTTACTTTTTAATATTAAAGATTTACATTTTTATAACATTTAATTAAAGGGTTTTATAACATTTTTAATAATACAGGACTGGAACGATAGATTAGAATAGAATAATATTTATTTGCTTAAAAACATTTGTATAACATAAAATTTGCAGGGTGCAATTATGATATTTTTGAATAATAAATTCATCATTACATTACACTATTAAGTTTTATAATATCTAAGGGGTTTTATAACGTTTTCTTTTACTGGTAAATGATTAGTACGCTTTGCGTAATTTACATTGCAGTGTGCAATAATTAATTTATATTATTATTATAATTTATATATTTTTTTATAAATATATTAAACGATGGGTTTTTTAGCATTTTACTATCTATACTTATCAGATAAACATTTGGAACAGTTTACACAATCACAACATATAGATTTTGTTTGCAGTGTGCAATAATGATTATAATAATAAAAATGGTATCGTTTATTATGTTTATTAGAAATATTTACATATTTTTTATCATTTTATATTATGGGTTCTTATAACATATTTCTATAATGGCTAAACATTGGAACTCTGGAACACGCGAGATACACATATATATTTACCTACCTATACAGTGCAAATAAAGATTTTAAAGGTTGATTTTTATATTGGGAAGTTAAATAAACATTCATAGCATGTTTTTATGGGTTATGAAATAATGGATCATTAAATTGGAATGATTAAACAAAATATACCGTAACACATTTAATTGTATATTTTTTAAACCTTTGTAAAATCTTATTTTAAGTTTACAAAATATAATTATAATGTTTTAATCATTGTGATTTTATAAATTACAAATACATTTTTAATACTATATTATACTATAATATTATTTAATCTAATTATAAAATTATTGTATTTAGGCACTACATAAATGCATGCATTATACATTTTCTTTTAATTTAATTATAAATTGATTTATAGTAATTAGTAGATAAGCTATTATAAAAATATAATTATGCATATTTATGAGTTACTGTAACAGGTTTTAGAGTGTTTTTTATTTAACACTAATTAAAATTTAATATTAATAATTGGGTCAAATATATCTTCACACAGGGTTTTCTGCACATTATTATAGAAACATTTTCAGCGTCGATTATATTCATTATAATTTAGAAAAATCTTATTATTATTTACTTTTGGAAATAATAGGATGAATGTATGACATATTTATGTTGATACGCCATGGATAGATACACAGCAATCATACAAGCTGCTTAAAATTAAAATGCTCACAAGTTAAAATTGTTTCTAGTTTAAGGCATAGTCAAAAAATAAGCAGTGTCACTTTGGTACGTATCAAGTACCTATAGGGTGTGGTTATTCTAGCTTTATTTAAATTGGGAATTCAGAATGGCTTTATTTAGTACACACCTACGCCATTAATTCAATTTTAAATTCTGCATTGGTTTTAAAACCAATTTTATTTATTTTTATAGAGATATTCAAGGAATTTTTATTTTTTTTATTTGGTTCAGTCACCATCTCAATCTCATTATCATTAAAAATAATTAGCAAATGCATGGAGCAAAAACGACTAAACAGGGTTCATCATTAAATTTGAATTAGATCACCGAATGCTGCATTCAAGAATAAAATTATGGGTCTCGTTTTTTTATCAAAATCAGTTTCTATAACATGGGTGCTCATAGGTGGCGATGTGGTGTTCCAATGTCGAGACGAAGGACCTCTCCGCGCTAATGTCAGGTGGCAGAAGGAAGGCCGCCCCATCAAAGAAGGTTCAACCGATGTTAGAGGACGACTGGAAATGTTCAAAGTTACTGTGAGTAATACCATTAATATACCTATATAAAAAGACTTGTCCTGTCTGACTGATCTATCAATGCACAGCCTTAAACGCTGGGGCTAGAAACTTGTGATAGTAGATTCCTTTTATGATGTAATCACCCACTAAAGGTATTTTTTGGAAATTCCACCCATATGAGAGTAATGAATGTTTGGATGAAAATCGGTTATTTTTTTAATTAAATCCATAAAATTTGGTATTTGCGGTTTTGGTTACAAATAAGGAAATACGTAGACCAGTATTTTCGAAAATTACATTTGTATTAAGACCCTCTGTCAGGAAGTCAGAATTTTTTTTATTTGTCAAGAATTATTAAAATATGAAAAAAAAATTGTCATTAAATACGATAAGTATAAATGACAATAATATATATGAGTACCTATAGGTATTTATCAAGACATAATTATTATCGTATACGTAACCATAAAAAAAAAAATTTCGCTGCTTCCGGCGAGTCCACATAGTGCATGTTAATTAACATTACCTATCATAAAAAAATCGGAAATTTGCTGAATAATCAGGGTATCGTCAGGAAAATGTTATTTTTGGATCTGATAACCCTAGCCACAGTTGACCGCTCGTTAACTAATGCGTTAATGGCTCATCCTTTTTAAAAGCCTTCTGTTTCGGATAATTATTGGAATTTAGGATAATTATTTATTAATTTCATGGTTATTTAATATTTTCTGGTCATAATTGCAGGAAGCCGACAGCGGTGTGTATATTTGTCAAGCTGACAAGTACCTTAGCTACCCCGGAGCCCAAGTACGAGTTAAATTAGAAGTCGACAGTGCACGTAAGTACCTAACCATACCTTTTTAATTAATTAAGAAAATATTTTGTACCTAGGCCTACTTAATTATGTTTTTATTTGGTTCAAGAGTAGCGTTAATACATTTTCTTATGGTCGAAAAATCACTTTACGTTACCTAGTCTTAGTAAAATAATAAGGGTAGACTTGAACTCATGCGATATTTTCAGCGGTAACAAGCAGACCTCCGTTCCCCGCTTGCCAGCCATACGAAGCCACTTGTGGCAATGGACAGTGTATCCCTAAATCTGCCGTGTGCGACAAGAACTATGACTGCAACGATCGTTCCGACGAGGAAAATTGCCGTAAGTACCCCATTTTTACCTAATAAGGCTCTTCTTTTTAGTCTAATGAACGCATACTTTAGAAATGTCCGAATAAAATAGTGATAAAATTTGGTCTTTTGATTCGCAGGACCAGACTTTTGTTAGATTTGGTGATCTTTGAGTATCAGTATTACGATGAATGAAGAGTTTTTTGTTTGTTTCTGTATCAAGTTTCCTTAACCATAAATACCTATTAAAAATTATAAGTAGTTTTTATGTAAAAACGGTAAAAAAAACAAATATTTTGCAGATCACGATGGCATGTGTGAGCCGAACCAGTTCAAGTGTAGCAACCGTAAATGTGTACTCAAGACTTGGATTTGTGACTCCGAAGACGATTGTGGAGACGGTTCGGATGAAGTGAACTGTGGTCGCAAAGAGGAGGGTAAATGCTCGCCAGTCGAATACACCTGCCAATCGGAGGACCAATGTATCCCGAAGAGCTTCCACTGTGACGGACAGACAGATTGTCTAGACGGCACCGACGAAATTGGATGCAGTAAGTAATCCTTAGTAGTGTAGATTTCAAGTCGTATACAAAAAGCCTAACACGAGCAATTTTGAGGTAACATCTACATTGAACATACAGCAAATTGTAACTTTAATTACTAGTTGCTCGATAGTCACTGAAATTGTATAGAAAAAAATTGCTCTGTATTGCTCTAAAAGTTTCCCGTACTTTAGAAGAAAGTGTTAGCAACACTTTTTTTGGTAATGATTTAATGTTTCCTTAAATAGGTATATAAATCATTCTATTAAAACTAGTAAAATTATGGAAATCTTAATAATTTGGCAACTCAAAGTGCCTGGCCCAGTCTAAAACATTTCATTGCTTCTAGTTCCTATACATGTGACAAGTCCCCCAAAACCATCGAACGTAAAACTGAATCCTGGTGACACCCTGACTCTGAAGTGCGAAGCTGTTGGTATGCCCGTACCTTTGATCTCCTGGCGTTTGAACTGGGGCCACGTACCACCTAAGTGCACCTGGACTAGCGAGGCTGGAATTGGCGTTATCACTTGCCCTAATGTGCAGGTGGGTTCCTTTTTTCTGTTGTTTTGTATGTTATGACGTATTTTCATAGTTCTGTATGATATCGGTATTTCCCAGAAAAATTGGAGCGGATTTCGAATGGCAGTCACTTGCTACAGATTCAACTTAAAACTGAACCTACATTACAAAATTCCTTGATTGTACATGGTACCTACTCGGAAAATGGCTGCGTTGATGATGATTTATGACCTAATTACATTCTTCTCTTTCTTTCTTCCACATGATCTCGCAGATATTTAAAGAATCGTGTCTGACTGCCTCATTAGTCGTAGGTTCAATTCCCAGGTAGTGATGACATTACTGGGTGTGTTTGTTTCTCAATAGCAGCAGTTTCGAAGTATACCCGGTAGATAGCAATAGGCTTGCTCCCCATGAAATGGGAAGAAATGTGGATGTACGTACGGTTACATATTAAGCTATACATTTTCTGAGCTAGAGCTATCATTGCATAGAGAGCCTATAACAATGCGAGGTCAGCTTATAATTGAAATGTGTTGCTTGATATGTAGCCGGGTGTACAACAATACACCTCTGCCTAACCCTGGAAAGAATATAGGCATGATGCTATGTTATGTTATGTTTTAGCCTGAAGACAGCGGTGCGTACTCGTGCGAGGCCATCAACAACAGAGGAACGACCTTCGCCGCGCCAGACGCTATCGTCTTCGTCAACAAGACCGATCCCTGCCCCAGAGGATACTTCAACAAGTAATTTATTATTTGCTAGTATAAACATTTGTTCCACTTCTAAATTCATCCAGACAATTAATACAATTTTAGACATCTTATCAGAATTCATTGATTTGTCCAAATAGATTTATATTGAACAAATTGAAGTGGGCTCTTGAAACAATTACAATATTAAGTATTATAAATAATTGAAGCGTTCTTGAATCCACCTTATAATCCTTCAGACACACCTGCAAAATATCCTTCATCTGTCATCAAAAAAATCGTAACATTTATAAATCCACCATCCACTTCTTTATGTTATGTTTATCACAGTGAGGCGCGCTCAGAAAACGAGTGCATCCGTTGCTTCTGCTTCGGCAAGTCAAGCCAATGCCGCAGCGCTGACCTGTTCACCTACAACATGCCCACTCCCCTCGGAGAAGGAGGCACCAGGCTCCTTGGCATCAAGCAGTCGCCCACTGGAGACGTCACCATTGATTCGACACCGATCTCGAACCAGTACTACTACCAGCCGCTGAGAAACGGAGCTACGGTAAGTTTTAAAATATTTTTTTTTCATTACACATGCATAGTTTAAAGTTTAATTAAAATGTATACATATAGACAAGTAGTATTTTTAAGTTCTTACCCAAAAAATCTGAAGTTGCAACTTAGCAACAATGAGGTACTTTGTTATCACCTATTAAGTATTTTGGTTAATCCGTTGCTAATACAAAACCTGGTTTAATAGGTGAAACTTGTCAAAACATTTCCCTTCATAATAGCATTTCAATATTATTTGCTTAATCTTCAGCACTTTATACATATTTCATCCAAAGATTTGGTTGTCATTCAAGCTAAATCTCTCGCGATCCAATATACGAGTACTTTTGCATTGTTATAACATTTTCCATTTCAGGTGACGAAATTCGGAGACGTGCCAACATGGTCAAGCTCTCATCCCTACCTGACGCTACCGGAATCTTACAACGGCAACCAGCTCAAGTCTTATGGCGGACACATCAAGTACACCGTGTCACCGCAGACACAGATCTATGGATTCGATGACAGCATTCCCACTATCATCATCAAGGTATAAAAGACTCTCTACTTCTCAAAAAGGGTCAGAGTTTAATTGTGGTAAACTCATCGTTTTTGATTTACCACAATGTCAAACGATATGTATCATACGTATATTCGTCTATCCTAATTTAACTTTTCTAAAATTCGAAAGTTGTAATTGTCAAGGCCCTCTGACTTTCTATGATGTTTGAGTTGCTTAAATATATAAAGAAGTAATTAACACAAAGTGATGCCTGCAGGGTAAATACGGCAACCTGTTCCACATCAACCGCGCCGGTGGATCACGGGATATCAACATTGAAGCTCGTCTGACTCCTGAAGACTGGATGAAGAGCAGCCCCAGTGGCTTCACACCGGCCTCTAGGGAAGATATTATGATGACGTGAGTTAATCTGGCATTATACAGGATTTTGTTTTGGACACCCAACTTCTGTTACTTTTAGAAACAAACTTTGGTTGTGTCGATACACAATATAATCTACATCGTAATATTAAAACAAAACTCTATAACAGTTTGGACGAGATCGAAATGATTCTTCTGCGCGCTGACCTGAACAACGCGGGAGTTAATATCACTGACTTTGCGATGGAGTCTGCCGAACACATCAACGTGGGTCTTGGAGCTGCCAGCCTTGTAGAAGAATGTACTTGTCCTAAGGAATATGAAGGATTATCTTGCCAGGTAGGACTTCCTTCACTTATGGGTGATAAGAGTCTTATTTCTTCTGTGGATTTAGATTGGATGCTCCATTCGAATCGAATTTTTAGCTTGCTCATATTCAGTTAACTGATCGCAATACACTGATGGGGAAAGGCCTAGTTGAAATAAAAAACTTTGACATTGGCCTCTCTCAAGTTGAGCATTAAATCTCAGCCTTCTTGTTACGGCATTGAGGCCCCAGCTGCTTTCCTCAAATTATACCTAAGTCATCTGGCTGAGGGATGCCTACAATTATGTACAAAAATTTTCTTACCATGGTTTGCATAAGTTTTGATCATATCAAAAGTGATATCAATTTTACTTGGACGTCAATCAGTAGAAGTGAAATTAAGGTGTCTTCATACTAAATTACTGTCATAAAAGCTTATGGTGATAAATTCGTAATGGAAGCTATAAATATTTCTTTCTCTAGAAATGCGCGTCAGGATTCGTACGCAAGAAGGTCGGACCTTGGCTGGGTGACTGCGTTCCAGAAGAATGCCCACCTGGCACATATGGTGACCCATCTAGCGGCACGCCCTGCAGACAGTGTCCATGCCCTCTCACCAACCGCGAAAACCAGTTCGCCAGGACTTGCTCCCTCGGACCGGACGGATCTGTCAACTGTGACTGCTTCACTGGGTAAGATTGTTCTGCTCTTAATATTGAATTTTACAAAATTCCAGTCTGAGGTTGAGACCAGCTTCAATCAATCCAATCGTTTCACTGCTGAATCTAAATAAGTTTATCTTTTATTCACAGTTACGAAGGCAAACACTGCGAAAAGTGTTCCCCTGGCTACGAAGGCAATCCATTAATCCCGGGCAACGCATGCAAACCGAAGCCCAGCGATAACTGCAATCCAACTGGAACCAAGGACATCCGCCCACCGGATGAGTGCGTGTGCAAGGACAATGTTTACGGACGGTACTGCGATCAGTGCAAGAACGACTCATTCTACTTGTCGACTGACTTCAGGTAGTTATCATAAAAAATATAGGTACCCTATTAATCTCATACTCTCAGGTATACTATTAATCTCATATGGTCTGTACTGTTGCAGACATACATCTGATACGCATTTAGGTATATCATCATCATCTTCCTGCCCTTAACCCATTTTATTTGGGGTCGGAGCAATATGTCTTTTTCTTCCATTCATCTCTATCAGACATCTTTTCCAGATTGACTTCTTTCACATTAAGGTATTTTCACACGCATTTAGGTACGTATATAAAGATCTAAAAACCAACGAATGAAATTCGACACTATGTCATCCATGGTTTATCCCCTTGTTGGCCTGGTTTGTACACAGTGCAAGCAAAACCTGATATACTGTTGAATGGTCACTTTATTCATAAACATTACTCCCATTATGCAAGAAGCACCTATTCGCGCAATCACATGGGAATCGGACCCAATGACCAAAGAATCCTCTCTATCGGACCAAACAGTATTTTTGAACAAACTTTCAATTCCAGACACGGCTGCGCCCTCTGCTTCTGTTCGGGCGTATCCCAGCAGTGTATGAGCAGCAATCTGCGCCGCAAGACTATCAGCGTTCAGTTCAACGTGCCTCAGATCGTGGACCAAATGAAGGTCTACAGCAGCTCCCCGGCTGGACCTGTGGGTGCCGTTAGATATACCGCTCCGGTGGAAACGGATCTGCGCCCTCAGTTACATGACGGAGATATCACTCTGAATGAAATTGATCACACCCGATCCACTGTTTACTACTGGACTCTGCCTGCTAGGTAGGTTTTATTTTTGCTACTTATCCATTTTTGGATCATTACGTCATAATTTTAAACTTGTCTAGGTACGAATTATGGATAAATAAGTGTTTTAAATAAAAAAAACGGCAGTCTATGAAAGTTGCATAGAGTACTGCTTTTTCTTAAATTAAAACTAGTAACCACAAAATATACCAAGTGAATTCTTTGTTCATCAACAAATTAACACACAGAAGACGTCCATTGTGGACATAAGCCTGTCATATATACTTAATAATAAATTATATTTTGTCTCTGGACAGCTTTTCTGGTGACAAGGTGACTTCATACGGTGGCAACTTGCAATACATGCTCAAGAAAGTGCCAAGTTCATTCGACCCCAGGTTCAAGAACACTGCTGCTGATGTCCAACTGATAAGTGTAAGTCTTGGAAAATCGTTGTATTTTTTATTTTTTTATTATTTATTTAATAATTCTATTATACACTTAAATCACTAAACCAACGAAAACGCAGGTTTATCTGTGGTGGGGCGATCACCCGTGTTACAGTACACAAGAAAATTAAAAATAAAAGAAACACACATTTAGTAATTCTATCTAAATTGTATACAAACCTAAAATCATGTTTTAAATCATGTATAATGTCACAGGATAATCGGGAAGAACGGATTATTGCGAAAATCCTCAGATGATTCCAAAGGTTGGATGATTGGAGAGGAAAGAATTTTACAATAATCCTAGTTCTTTTCAGAATCATAGCAAACATGCGAAATTGTTTAGTGTCATGAAATCTAGAGTGTTGATTGGCACTTCTAAGCGAGGATTTTTATGAGTATGTCTTTGTTCTGATAGGCCAGTACCCAGGTTCTGAAGTTGATTAAGTAGCTGAATAACTGCTTACTTTTCTTATCCTAAAATCTGTTATACAGGACAACCGCCTTACATTCCATTACTTCGGAGACTTCGGAGCTACTCATGAGGGTATCTTGAATGCCAGCGTGCAGTTCCTCGAGAAGGGATGGCAGAGGTGAGTTAAAAAATATATTCAAAGATCTTCGTTTTAAACCACCGACAAAAAATATATTATAAATTTGTGTATCTGTGTATCTGTCTGTGGCCTCGTTGCTCCAAAACGGATAGACCGATTTCAATTAAGTTTTTTTTAATTGAAAGCTGATTGAATCGGTTATCATCTTAGCTATGTTTCATGCAAACTTGTTCAGCCGTTCAAAAGTTATCGTGTGTAGTCTGCACATCCACACCCAGGCGTACAATAATCTTTAGTCGACGACCTAAACTCTTATCAATCTAAGAAGAGGCTCGTGCTCAGCTGTGGCTCAGTATCAATACGTAATTGGCTAGATTTATTTTAATAATTTTTTCTATTCCAAACAGACCCGATGGCAAAGAGGTATCTCGCGAGCACTTCCTGTTAGCCTTGGCTGACGTGAAGACAATCTTGATCAAGGCTACATACTCCCCGGACTCGCTAGTGGCTTCACCTGTCAGCGCCAGCATTGAGACTGCTGAATCCGATGGATATGGTCCTACGGCCTTCCACGTTGAACAGTGCGTATGCCCACCTGGGTACATCGGCACCTCCTGTGAAGACTGCGCGCCTGGTTTTACAAGGTAAACTATGTCACCTTGACTTAAAAATATATGTATATCTACACAAATAGGATACAATATCGTCGGTGATACTGCAATACAGCGTAAGTAACAACAGACAATACCGCGTAACTTATGTGCGAACTTTACAGTAGAGCAAAAAAACTAGGTAAATATCTCCTCTTTTACTTATCTTAGACGTGTCTGAGCTTTAAGGTAGGTATTAATTAGAAATGTGCTTTGTTTAACTTTTATGATAATATCTAATTCAATCCAACCAATCAATTCAATCAGCGTCATGATCTCATAGCCGCGACGTCTCTTTGCTACTTTTGCACTTCCGCGGTATCATCCACTGTTAGTTTCGCGGTATTGCAGTATCACCGACGATATAATAAATACTCTCACTAGGATTTCTCCTGTATCGAAGGTACAGTTTACAAACATACATGTCACATACACAAACATCCAGACCCGAAACAACTATCTGTAGATCATACAAATATTTGTTCCGTGCGGGGATCGAACCCGCGGCACATAGCGCAGAAAGCTAATCGCTTGGCCACTGCGCCAACCGTGTCGTCATTTCACAGATAAACACATATCGTTTTTTGCAGGAGTTCCAGCGGTCTTTACTTGGAGCACTGCGAACGGTGTGAATGTAACGGAAAGTCCACTATGTGCAACCCTGAGACCGGAGTCTGCTACGTAAGATATTCATTTTATTATTTCTGTTACATCTAAAAGTTGGAGCATATCGCTGTAGCTTCTTAGGAACCTGTTTATCTCATTTTGTGAATATCTGTTCACTTCATAGCATGTCTTATTTCCCAAAAATATGACAGATCGTGCCGAAATATGCACGTGACTGTCATAGCGAATAAGGGCCCAGATCCAGTCAACGATCCCATGTTATCAAGGCAGCTACGGTTTTACAATAATTCTGTTGAAATCCATACAGGACTGCGCCGATAACACTGCTGGTGACCAATGCGAGTCCTGCAAACCGGGTTACACCCAAGACCCTTACGGCAACTGTATAGGATACAGATCCAGTACCATCCAACCTTGCCGGTAAGTCAACAATGAAATTCTTCCTAGCGAACACTTGGCTAGGCTACCTACCTTACTTACTGAAAGCTGTTTGTTTTTTTTCTATTACTCGAGGGGGTTAATTTTAATATTCTTAAATTGGAGGCACTTGTCATTTTTGCTATAACTGAACTACCTACCTGTTTTCCGTTAGACTTCACGAATCACATCACCAGTTCTACGGTAGTTTAGATCATTTTAGAATAACTTACAAAAATGTGCTTTATAATTTGAATACTTAGAATAGAACTGATTAGATAAACCAGATACAAGGACTTATGAAATATCGAGACTCTAGGTGCGCGGTTCCAAATAATAGGTCCTATGGAGAAGAACCGGCAAGAAACTCCATGGAAACTCTTTTAAAATAATAGATTTTAATCTTTTACTATGTTCTAAGAACTGCGAAATGAATAGGATTAGAATGATTTGTCTCTGAATAAGAATGCCATGGCAGTTACAACCTGACCAGTCCCGATACGCACCCGTTCACGAGCATGACTCATTTACCTCCTTTCTTAGTTAGAGAAGTAGTATCACCTTCCTATAAGATACACAAAAATCGTTAACTGATGAAATATTCGGTTACTACAGCTGATTTGTTGAATCAGTCCAGCGTTAGAATTCCCTTCTTCAACTTTACTTGTTTTGCAGTTGCGACCCCCGAGGCACCTCGGAGCCCTGTGACGAATCCGGCGATTGTTACTGCAAGCAGAATGTTGAGGGTGACTCTTGCGACCGCTGCCGTCCTGGTACCTACGGACTCGATTCTTCCAACCCAGATGGATGCCTATCTTGCTATTGCTCTGGAGTTACCACTGATTGTCACGAAGTAAGGAATTATACCAATAAACCCAACTGCTCTGGTTAAACAAATAGAAGATTACCATCATAATTTTGTAGGCCAGCGTCGGACATCATTGTCAATAGTGTGAATAAGAGTAGGTACTGTAGCCACCCAATTGACAACGGTGACCTTGGTTTATGGAAATGTCCGAACAGTCTGACCATGATAGATTGAGACGATCTTTAAATTTACAGTTTATTTTTAAGCAATATCAGCTGAAATTAAACTAGATTCAATAGAATATAAAAACCACTATAACAGCACCTTACGGAAAATGTTCACACACAAATAAATAAATCCTATTGCTATTTCAATATTTCGTACTTCACTTTAACCTTTGCCGATTTTACGTTAATAATGTTTATACTAAGCTTACGTTTTGCTCCAGGGCAACCACTACACACGCGTACCAATGGCAGCGCCGGTCTTAGGCGACAACTACGGTGGTTTTACCATCACCAACCTGAATGCCGACAGGGTCATCAAGGACAACTTCGTGCCGATGTTCCAACAAAGCGAGCTCATGTACACCTTCTCCTTCAGACCTGAAGTCGAACTGTACTGGTCCCTGCCTATCTTCCCTGGTAAGGATATCAAATGATTGGCTTCAATAATCAGTAGTAGGCCGAGGAAATTGGCACAAGACGTCTACACTCAGCTGAGTAGATTCATCTAGTTTAATCCCAGAAAATCAAAGAAATTTGGCTACAATAGTTCCGTCTGATGTTCTCGAAGAGAAGAGAAGAGAGAGAAGAGTGCCATGCATTTTGTATTTAGTTCAATGACGGTATCCTTCTATAAACATCGTGCACCTTCGGGAAGTATTAACAGTACCTGTCTTTTCGCAGGTAACCGAGTGCTGTCGTACGGCGGAACTTTATCGCTGAGACAGAAATTCAGTTCCGACGTCTACGAGAAGTCTGAGCGAGGCACCGATGTGGTCCTCGACGGTGGCGACATCTCTATCTTCTGGACTAATCCCAACCAGTTCCCGTCTGGTGTTTCATACGTAAGTATTACAAGGACCAGTATATCTTGACCAGCGAAACAGGGAACAAAGTTTAAATTGGTTAATACATAAATATTGTATATTTCCAACCTTTGCAAACAGAGCCGTTATAAAATGTCAAGATATTATTCTGACTTCTTCAGGTCTACGTAGACACCTGATTTTGTAAAACCCCCATAATGTTAAGCAAGCTATATGAACACCCATTGTTAAATACAAGCAAACCAACTTTATAAGTATCGTAATTTAAAATTTTCATTCTGCAGAGCTACCAAGTACCTCTCAAAGAGGAAGGCTGGTACATCCTGAACACCGCTACTCGTGCCACTCGCAGCAACTTCATGAGTGTACTGAGGAACCTGAAGAGAGTCCTCGTGAGAGCCACCGTAGCTCCTGTCATCTATGATACCACCATCGCCGACGTTTCCATGGACACCGCCACCCAGAACTACGACGCTGTTCTGCCAGCTGCTAAAGGCATTGAGGTATGGATTTGTATCATCATTTAACCATAGATTTGCTATTAGACCAGTACAATGAACACTGAACAGTGTTGTGGAATATTGGAAGAACCTGTCAAAAGGATTGGTATTCGTAGTACCTAGTTATGCGCAGGACGATGCTGCTGCTCAACTTCTTAACAACATCTTATTATCTACATAATTATATCGTTTGCCCATTATATACAATAAAAAAAAACTAAAAAAAACGGACCTCATGTGAATTTGTAAACAGGCTTGGAAGTGAGACTGAATCTACCGAAACCTCAACGAAAGACTTGCATGGTTGATGAAAATACATGATATTAAATTCATGAAATACATTTCAGATCTGCATGTGTCCGCCTGGCTACACTGGAACAAGTTGCGAGAGCTGCCTGCCCGGCTACTACAAGGATGCGCAAGGTTACTGCCGCCAATGCACATGCAACGGCCATGACTGCCAACTGGACAGCCGTGGACAGGTCGTCTGCAACTGCCAGCCCCCATACACGGGATACGACTGCTCTACCATCGGTAAGTTATCACTGTACAATCTGCAGTCACCGCTGTCCTTCATGATTTTAAATTAGGTATGAAGGCCACCCAAATTTAATACAAGAGTCCAACAATTCTTTTTCAGGCTGATTAGTCCTATAATTATTATTAGCCAGGGTTTGTTTTTCTACTATGTTTCTTCCACTTAACTGTGTCTTACAGACCACCTAATCTTTGAAAGAATCGATTTTACTGACATATTATACACAACGATTTGAAATACATAATTTATTAAAAAAAACACGACTACTTAGATAATAATGTTTGTTATGTATTGTCAAACTTATGATTTTATACGAATAAAATTTTAATAAACGGCCAATAGGATTAGTAATGGAACTCCATCCGACAATCCACGAAGCTGGCGTCGACATGTTGTCAAGAAGAGTCACGTTTACGTGCAAATATCGTGCTCCCGAACCGCTCACTATAAAGTTCTATCACGAGGGACGAGAACAACACCCTTCAAAGAGCCTTAAACATTCACGACTACAAAAAGACGGATGGCACGGCGAACACGTCTGGCAAACTATCTGGGACACAAGTCGACAAGGCGAGACTTACGAATGCCACACGATCACCGAAAAGGGAAACACCCTCGGTGTACTGACCACCAGTCTCCCGGAGCCAGGTAGCCGATCACACCCGAAGGTGCTTCGGGCGTCTTCGTGTCACAGTCATGCTTCAAGTGTTAGGCTTTAGGCTTCATCTTTTACATTGGCTCAAGTTTAATCAGTCACGACATAATAACAAATAAATAACAATGTTCTGTCCCTCATCGTTGTAATCCATAGCGATCAGAGTATTTAATTAATAATGTGCCGTTATTACTACAATTTTATGTTGTGAACGTCTCTGTTGCGTCTATAATTCATTCATGTCCACTGAAATTGTATTCGTGATGTGTCGTATCGTTTCCAACTGATATTCAGTTATTTAGTAAAAAATCTCCTATCTCATAAAAAAATCTAGTACCTACCTGTATTTAGGTATTACATAATAGAAATAGGTTACCTACGCTAGAGATAATGATTAATAATTAATGTTTCCCAATTAAACTTGCCCTGAATCGTTCATTTATTTGTGGAAAGCAGCAATGTATATGTTATTTGTATGATATAGGAGGAGATTCGTCTGTAACCGAGCCACCAACACGCCCACCTCCACCGGAACCGACCGTTGTCGTCAGAATCACAAGTCCAACAATAAAGATCCAAGAAGTGGGCAGTAGTGTTAACTTCACTTGCCAAGCCCAGAGCCTCAACTCTAGGATCCGTTTGCCGGTCAGATGGACCAAGAGCGATGGCCACTTGCCCCTGGACAGGACCCAAGTCGATGAGAACGTAGGCCTTCTTCTGATTACCAACCTCCAAGTATCGGACAGCGGCAAGTACATCTGTGAGACCAGCGATGGAATGAACACGGCTCAAGCTATTGCCACTCTCAAAGTACCCGGTAAGGACTTCTTAAATTATGAATAATCTTCTACTAAGAGGATCCAGCCTCTACTGAGTATATAATGAAAAAAAAACATCTCAAAGAAAATTTACAGAATATAGTAGAGGCTCTACCACAGACAACCTAGCCAAAGCTTAGCCCAAACTGGAACTATGTTGTCTGTGGGCTCTACTAATGCTATGGTATTTCTAATTAATGCGTACATTTTCGGAACAGTTGTCCCGGATCGGATATTTTATGCACGAGGTGAGTGTAGAAGATCGAAGTATTGACTTTCATCAGTCAGAACAGTAAATTATTCAAAAGAACCTACCCTACCTATTCTTTCATTATTAGGATATGACCCCTCCTCTAACCTATAACTTCTTATTCATGTGGTTTGTTTAAGATAGTAGCTTGGTAAAAGTTAAGATTTCTCCGTCTAACTTACCATACATTTCCAGGTAATGAAATGACGCTGCCCACTGTGGAACTAACTCCATCGGTAAAGGAATACTACGAAGGCGACAGGATTGAACTGGAGTGCCGCGTGCGAGGCAACCCCACGCCTTCGATCAGGTGGCAGAGAGGCTCCAACAGACCTTTGCCGTTATCTGCCGAAAACATTGACACACATCTCATCATTGAAAGTGCTCGGATTGAAGATTCTGGAGAATACAGGCAAGAATAACTTTTATTTTGTTAAAAATTATGGAGTTTCATTGAATGATTTACTGTTAGGAAGTTTAAAACATTTGTTAAATTCATTCTTTTATAGAAAGCTTAGTAGAATATTTATTTATTTTGAAGTTATTAGTTTTAAATTTACATTACGCCGCGAACTATCCTCGTTTTTTTACATAAAATACTGTCCATGATTATCTGTACCTCTACCATAAGTTTTCCGTGCCGTCTAACGTTCACGTTCACATGCAATATTTGTATGGGAATTTTTACAGCGCCTCTAGCGGTATAAATAGTGAACTAAAGTCACTATACAAATATTGCATTGTGAACGTGAACGTTAGACGGCACGGAAAACTCATGGTAGAGGTACTGTGCGTAATTAATTTTACAAAACCTTATCAAACCATTAATTCTCATTCAATACTCTTCTATTAAAATCACCACAATTTTTCATAAAAACTTAAAAATTCCAAACAAAAATTATCATCTCAAATTTTATCTTTTTTAGATGTATCGCGTCCAACACAGTAGGTTCCGATGACCGTACAGCGATGATTACAGTTCGTCAAAAACCTTCGTGGCAGCCTCGCGACAAGCTTACTGTGTCCATTCCAACTCCATCCGTGGACGAAGGACAGAGCCTCAGGATTGCCTGCACGGGAACCACGAACATACCAGCTGGATCCATTGACTGGGTCAGGTAAGGATCATCAAGATCATTACTAGGCTAGGCTACGATATGCACAGATGCATTTTACAGTAGCAAGAATAGCACGATTGTTTTTTTTATACGATGAAGGTAGCATACAAGCACAAACGCTTAATGGTAAATGGTAACCATAACTTATGGACGCTTGCAACACCAGGAGCATCACTAGCGTATTGCCAAAGCCCTCACTACGCTTCCCCAAGGAGCACTTGCAACCTTGCTCACCGTTAGAGACACAACACTGCAAAAGAGAAATGTTATTTGGTAACGATATTCTACGAAAAGGTCCTAATGGCGCCCTTGTTGTCATATTAAACTAACAAAGTGATAGCCTTACTGAAAAAGTTATTACAGATGATTCTTGCTGTCAAATCTAAACTAAAAAACACTTAAAATTAAGTCACTTTCTCTTTGCAATGGCAATAATATACATACCTACATAAATGCATAAATTCGTGTTTTACAGACAAGACAACGCTCTATTCCTATCAAACGTTCGCTCAGAAAACGGTGTGTTGTACATCGACTATGCCCGACCTGACAACCAAGGAGTCTATGTGTGCCAGGCGCCACTAACTGAAGTATCAGCTATACCGGTGCTAGTGACTGTGGTTGCCCAGACCCAGATACCTGAAGTGTATAACATCACAGTGTCTGCGGACCGACTGAAGATCCCAACTGGTGGCAGTGGAACTGTTGAGTGCAACCCTATAGGACCCCCGTCACTGAAGATCAAATGGAGCAAGGTGAGAAAATTGACCGTGAAAACTTCTCCGTAACTAATCCTAGCGTGATCCGAGATATTTGTATACGGAGCTATTGCCGTCTTTGTCTACAATTTTATAACATGACATTAGAAAGAGACTCGAAAGTATGAATTTACCTTCCTATTTAAAGCACGGTCTAAATAGACCGCTTTTAAAATCGCTCTTGTGAGCTTTATAACAAGTCAGTGCTATTTTAACTTCAATAAATAAGATAGTGATTTCACCGAATCAACGTCTCAAGAATACACGATCAAGAGAAATTTGTTTCCGGACGAAAGTAGGCTTTTCATACGATTTGATTTTACTAATTTCTTCCCCCAGCACGACGGTGTCCTCGGCCCCGATTCAAGCCAACGCGACAACACTTTAATCATCAACAACGCACAAGAGAGCGACCAAGGATACTACATGTGTGAAGGAACCGTCAATAATGCCGGAGTAGCTAACATCTATGTCTTCGTTGAGATAGAGAGTGAGTAAATCTTCTCTTATAACCAGAATTACTTGTAACTTTCCACTATTAAAAACGTTTCTTTCCTATAGCATTCCCTTTCCTTCACCTTTCTGCGTTTTACTGGCATCTAGTGACTAATATTAAATTTTATCGTTATTTATCACTCTCAAAATATTCATACACGAATAATTTTGAGAGTAATATCCATTCTGTTCTTCTCTCTTTTTCAATAATATAATCCCGCATTCTTAATTAAAATTTAATTGCTGCAATAGAATCCCTTTTTTATCTATATCCTCCGAGTTGTTGTTCTAGCGAATTAAAACGTAGAATTGAAATAATAATCTTGTACCTATATAATTCATGGTGTTGCTATTTTTTGAGAGATCTTTTTATTAATCTATCTAACACCCTGGTACAATATAAAAAGAAGTTAGGAACTTAGATAACGCAAGACGAAGACCATGAAGAAGTCCCTAGATAATATAAACTGCAATACTAATAAAAGGCAATATTTTCAGGACGAGAGGCTCCCCAGGTAGACATCTGGCCACAGGGCGAGCAGCCAGTGCCTCTAGGAGGTGAATTCGAACTGACGTGCCGTGTCCTCGGAGGCATACCGACTCCAGACGTGACGTGGAACAGGAATGGTGGCCGACCCCTCTCGACCTTCACTCAGATACAACCGCAAAATGTGCTCAAGTAAGTATCGAGAATAAGAGTCTATAAACAGTTTACCACTGCTTGCTTCATAGGCCTCTATCTAAGACTGATAACTAATTCAAAACTGTTCCGTCGATCTCTGCCTTGAAACACATTTACGCTACTGCTTATCAACGATCTAAGGAATTTAGGTTGAAAAGTGAACCCACTCCACCACCTATCGTTTGATAACGTTAATCCCAACGAGCGTAAGGATGCATTCTTGTCTTGTAAGTAGAGATGTCGAGGAAGCTGAGTATTGAGCATTTTAATTCTTAACCCCGTCAAAGCTAACAAGGTTTGTCCAGAATAGTTTTTATTACTAAAATGTGAAGCAAGACATGTTAATAAATCTGATCTCGTCTCTCTAGATTCAACAGGATCGAAGTAAACGACGAAGGCGAGTACACGTGCACAGCGCGCAACGACGCCGGTTCAGCCAGCGCTAGCACCGTCATCAAAGTGAGGTCAGCTCCGGAGATCACCATCACACCCAGCACCTACCTGCAGGTGCACGTCGGAGACCCCGTCAATGTTGAGTGCAGAGCTAATGGATACCCAGAACCTACCGTGTCTATTCAATGTGAGTGTTTATCTTAACTACTATTATAAAAATAAAAGATTTGATTTTTTGTATGTTTGTTTGTAATGACGACACGGTTGGCGCAGTGGCTAAGCGATTAGCCTTCTGCGCTACGTGCCGCGGGTTCGATCCCCGCACGGAACAAATATTTGTATGATCTACAGATAGTTGTTTCGGGTCTGGTTGTCTGTGCATGTGACATGTACGAGTATGTTTGTAAACTGTACCCTCGATACAGGAGAAATCCTAGTGAGGGGCAATGTTTTTTTAAAAAACAAATGGATATACTCAAAAACTACTGGACCGATTTTAAAAATTCTTTCACCAGCAGAATTCTAAATTATCTGTGAGTAACATAGGCTATAATTTATAAAGATATGATGCGGGCGAAGCCGCTGGCGGAAGCTAGTAATATGTATTTTGACTCCAGGAGCCATACAAATTTATCTTCCATACAAGTTACCAGACCCTGTGGTTGTTCTGTATCGTTCGGGATCTTTTATCCGGGATGGACAGTCTGTTGTACTGCCAAGTTGTCTAAGTAGTCTGGTAGTATTCTTTTATAACCCCCTACAAAAAAGAGGGGTGTTATAAGTTTGAAGTGTGTATCTGTGTAACTGTCTGTGGCATCGTAGGATGTACCGATTTCAATGCAATTTTTATTTTATTGAAACTAGTTTTATAGGGTATCATCATGGCTGTTTTAAAAAAACCTGTTCAGCCTTTCAAAAGTTACAGCTGTTTTTCTAGTTGGAATCGGGGGTTTTTGACGGTTAGGTTAGGTTAATATTAAATTATTCTTATCTTTATATAGTGGAAGATTACCGCGACATTGTTCCTCCATCGCCCGGTTACGCCGCATTACGGATATCATCGGCCACCATGCGCGACCGTGGCTACTACACCTGCACTGCCACCTCCGTCGCTGGCACCATCACGGAACAGTTCGCTGTAATCGTGGAGGATAGAGGAGATGGTGGTGACGACACTGGCTTCCCTGACTACGGTAAGGATAACTAAAGTCCTAGTACATTATTACTTTAAAATTGATGGAAAGCTGGTGTTGAAGATATCATTAAAACTTGCACAACGCATGCACCTAATGAGAACCATGGAAGCAATCGTCAGTGGAAAGCCAAAACTACTAAAGCGCCAATTCGTTGCCAAACTAACTTGAACTTTACAGGGGCACATTTTCAAGTTTAAGTTAGTTTGGCAACGAATTGGCGCTTTAGTAGTTTTGGCTTTCCACTGACGAAATAAATATCAGTATAAAATAATTAATGATATTAATATAATATTTACGATGATCCTAATTGAATTGTTCCATCTGCAGGAGGCAGCGGTGAAGGCAGTATCGACCCTAGTACAAATCCAGACGAAACATACGAAACCCCTAGTAATCTATTCGCAATCGAAGGAAAACCTGAAACCATTATCGAGTAAGAAGTTCTTTGTATTATGATAAGTTAAACACGCAATTACTGGTCCCACCGCACCGCAGTATTTGGGGCTAGCAACTTGGCTTAAGTCTAAATTATTATTATTATTACTAGCCTGTATTGTTCC
Source organism: Allophyes oxyacanthae (assembly GCA_932294325.1). Lineage (NCBI taxonomy): Eukaryota > Metazoa > Arthropoda > Insecta > Lepidoptera > Noctuidae > Allophyes > Allophyes oxyacanthae. The sequence continues at coordinate 3,086,906 of OW028609.1, forward strand.
ACTGCAAGGCAAAGGCCTTCCTACTTCACTTTCCTCTACCTTAAGTTTAAGGACCTCTCATTGTATGGAAAACCTATACAATGCGAGGTCAACTTATACTGGAAATGTATAGCTTGATAGCCGTGTGTACCAAATTTTTGTATCCTATCACGCCATTATGAGGCCCGTGTGTCGCTGTCATGTCTAGATCACGATCTATCAGATATTCTTTTGAGATGATGTTTTTAATCTTATCATCGACCAATACAAGTATATTAATGACACAGTTGGCGCAGTGGCTAAGAGCCATTAGCTTTCTGCGCTACGTGCCGCGGGTTCGAACCCCGCACGGAGCAATTATTTGTATGATCTAAAGACAGTTGTCCCGGCAACGTAAAATAAACAAACAAACCTAGGCTTATACTTGATACTAATATGTGATGTGGTTACAGATGTGGCCAACAAGGTGACAAGGTGAGATGGGACCGCGCTGACAGGCAGCCGTTACAACGAAATGCTATACAAGACAACACTAGGCTTATTATTCTAAACGTAAGTGCTATTCCTGTTTCAGTTCCTGGTCGAAATTCGACCACATATTATATATAAATTTTGGATTTCGGCACTCCTTCTTCATATAAAATTTAACTATGCCAAATCACGCACACCTGCCTGCGCGCAATATGCTTAAAAAAGGGGTACCAAGCTTTCTCTTCGTGTATAACTGTATATACTTAAATTGTTACGTTCTAAAACAGGAACTGGACGGTTCTGAGTTAGAATCCCGGATTTTTTTGAAATCAAAACTTATTTTTGTATTTTATGCCTTTTTATCTAGCTAGCCTCACAACATATCTAAATCAACATGGTTCGGGTAGATTTTTGATCCCCAGCCGTCACAGGAAGGTTTTGTGAAAGTAAAATCCTTTTGCCTCCCTCGCAATGCTTTCATAGACAGACAGCCAAGCTTACAATACGACGGTGTATTTTTATAGAAATAAAAATCAATTCAATTAGATTGGTACGATTTTTTTATTTATTATTATTATTCAGCCGATAAAGTCCGATGAGGTAACAATCTTGGATCTAAACATTAGCGTTTATAATATTAGTAACTAAAATTAAAACAACATCCAGGTATCGAAGAGCGACTCGGGACAGTACGTGTGCAACATCTACAATGAATACAACGAGGTGCAAGAGGCAGTTTACACCAGCTTGGTGGTGATCACTGCGCCTAAGATCACCCTGCGTCCGCCGGCACAGACCGTGCACCCAGGACAGTCCCCCACCGTCGAGTGCATCGTCGAGGGAGATGACATCATCGATATCACGTGGAAGCCGTACAACAGGGTGCCTTCCAAGTGAGTAATTTTTATGTTAAAGAAATACGAGCATATGAGTGACCAGAGAGCCGCGCACGAATGTTTTGACGTATGGTTAAGTTAACGTAGGTACTTGTTTTATGAAAATGTAAAAATACGGCTTGTATTTTCAAAAAATATTTAGAGCTAGAATGGCAAAATGGAAAAATCTGACACTCGGAAATTTGTGGGGAAGCGAGGAAGAAAAAGAGACAGCAATTTTAACACTATTTTTATTTCCAGCCGCGTGGATACCCGTTCGTCAACGTTGATCTTCCACCAAATCGAAGTCGAAGACGCAGGCAGATACGAATGTGTTGCTAGAAGTCGATATGCAAACGCCAGTGCCATCGCAGAGGTCGTCGTTAGTGGTATGTAAACTACTTTTCTGATCAATGGCATGGAAACCAAAGGCACACGACTGTACGGTAGACTCGTCGAGATTGATAGAACTTAAATGCACAAATAAACCCTAATATTAACCCATAAAAGCAACCAAAATCCAGTAAACTACGCCATTTTATTTTCAAACGTTTCATTAAACAAATTTTAACCCTTTGATGGTATTACCATACTGCAACTGTATTCAGTCCGCCGCCTGTATTTCCGGAGATATTTTTCGCCGTGCAAGATTTTTGGGGTAATATCCCAACCTGATTTAAACCTACACTACAAGGAAATAAAGATGATAAACCCTTGACGCACGGCTACATATCAAGTTATACATTTTCAGTAGCTGACCTGTCATTGTACGGAAAGTATATCAATGTGAGGTCAGCGTATACTGGAAATGTATATGAATATTAGCTGATAGTTGCACTGTGGTACGTACTATCGTTACATTGGACATAATTCTATCAATTTCGAAAGCCGCCATCGAGCGAGCACCACATCACTAAATAATTATGTACAGGTTGCACTGATTATTGGCACCTGATGTTTTATTTGCCGTTCAGTTGTGCTGTGTGAATGCTGATCACCGATATCATACACTTAAAGGAAACACCATTGATTGAATGCTTTACATTATAATTTGACAACTTATTAATTGCGTGTACAGTTTTGTTTCGACAAATCAGTGGCTTCTTATCGTAAATAGTAACTTTTAGGCAAGCAATTACTTGGAAATTTTAAATTGTTAAGAAAGAAGTTATTAAAAGTTATGCCATTGTACACGCGGTTGGTAATGCTTGAGGGTTCAGATGACTGCATGACAATAACCGTTCATAGAAGATACGGACCGTACGGCGTCGGTGTCGCACGATAACGAACAGTACGCACACGTCGGCTCCAACGTGAACCTCAGCTGCAACGTGACACAGCCCTACGTGCGCATCTTCTGGTCCAAGGACGGCCGCACACTGCCCCGCTCCATCAGGCAGAAGAAAGACGGATCACTCTTCATCAAACTTGCGCAAAAAACTGACACAGGAAAATACGTGTGCAGCATACGAGACAATTACGGAAGAACTCTAACTAGCAATTACATCAACCTGCATATCCAGGGTCAGTGAATTAGCCACAAGGTCCTTTAGCTAGCTTACATCCAGTGGTGGCGCTGCAATCCCCTCTTTGCTTCGCCCGGCCGTTTAAGTAACCAGGCATGCTTAGCCATTACATTTTATAGTCTTTTTACCCTTCTAACTCGACCTTTCTGTTTTGTGTTTTAATTTTTATTGATTAAAGAATTTTATTGTAAGTTATGTTGTAATAAAGCTGTCATTTTTCGCTCGTAAAGGTTATGAGTGCTTGGATACGGAGTTTCAATGTAAAGACAAAAGTCGTTGTGTAGACGAACACCTCCTATGCGACGGATATCGACACTGTCAAGACAATAGCGATGAGGAGAGTTGCCTGTGGCGAGATAAACGTTATTCGGACGCGATAAGGAACAACTACCTCACACACGATGGTAAATCTGGTGCGGGTGTGTTGGGCAGTTGTCTGTCTAGTCAGCGCGGGTGTTGTGCTGTATCGTAACAAAGCGGTCCACTTTGTATTGTTTTGGGACTCAGTTATGTTTGAACCCCTGGTTTGAAAGTTTGACACATCATTGTACTCCCTTATATTACTTATGTAGTTTTAGGTGTATCATGATACTTCTTACATCGTTTACTTTTCGTTCTGGTTGGTGTTCAAGTCTCGTCTTAAACTGTGTTTTGAGAGTTAGATAAGCTTCTAACAAGTTTGCCTTTGCTTTTTGTACAATCTCACATTTTAATTCAATACACAATAACAAAATATTTAGCGCTTTTGTATGGTGATGGACAACGATGCTGGGATTTTGCATGTTAGCTTGCATTTAAATTATATTTTTGTATTTATATTTTAAATTGACCAGATATAGAAGTATCCACAGGGTATATTTGTAAGTATATTATATGGTGTCCTGGGTGGGGAACGCTTTAAAAAGTTGTTTAAAGTGTCAGTCTTACCTTCTATGTGTGTATTTGAGTTTGGCTAATAACTGTTGAATATTGTAGGCCCTCGTGACCAAAATCCGGAGTCGGAACAGTTGGTAAATATTGACCAGCCTCGAAGGCCGTTCAGAGTTGGGGACAATGTGGCTGTGCTGTGCAAAGGAAGGTCCAGGGACATCAAACTGCAGTGGCTGCGCCTTGGAACTAACGAATACGTAGCTGCCCTTGTAAGTATCTCAATTTTCCTCAATCATCCTTAAGGCTAAAATCGATTGTGCCCGGCGACCATAACCAGAGTTACTAACTCTAAAAGCTCGTTCAAGCGGGAATCGTAATTGCCGATTCGTCAAAAAAAACGGTACGTCATGAGTTCATGACGGATGCACGTTCAGATTGCAAAATATCCGTCACAAAAAAATTGCGATTCGTGTTTTTTGACGAACGTGATTTTTAAAAGACGGTATGCATTTTAGGCGTGTCCGTCATTTATAACGATTCGTGATTCGTGTGAACACTGCCATTTAAAAACAATTGCCACCGTCAAATGAAATCACAAATCCTAAAAAATGAAGATACGGCAAAAAAAACATGAATAACAAGACAAATCGTAGAACTAATGAGAAAAAAAAATCCCATTAGTTCTACCGTAGGACTGTTTAGTAGAACTAGTGGGAACAAACCAATCGTCCTCGTGTAAATGAGATATAAGCAGTAGTTCAAAGCATTTTGTTTGCGAAATCTATCATCGCAACGTATCGTGACTAGGTACATCCAGCGAGATAATTTCTCACTTCGATACTACAGTGATCAAAGATCTACCTACCTAATTCTAGTTCTAGTACTAAACTTGCCGTCGAAACATAGTCATATAGGATCACTAACATAACATACTTATCAAATCACTTTGTGCAGACTTACGGCGACGGCGTTATGTTATCGCTCCACGGCGTAACGTACACCGACGCTGGCGTTTACCGCTGCATTGGAAACGACGTCCATGGACGCACTTCCTACGACGACTTCAATCTTGAAGTTGTAACAGGTACGGTTTTTTTTTTTTGTAAGTTTTAGAACCTTTCTCGTGTAATTTCTGAAGATTTTCTAAAAGGATACCCAGACTGTAGATAAAGTCTATCATTACTTTGTATTCATCTGCGTCCCATCTGATTGTGTTCCAATGTAAGAGCAATAACACCAATTTGTGTTGGCCACTGTCAGATTCTTAAACATTGATCTCAATGTGAAGCATATTCTGATAAAAAATTGTAACATTTCAAATTTGGAACAGTTCAGGGACTAGACGAAACAATAGTGGGAACAAATCTCGTTGAAAAGCCAACTTTTAGCAAACCCTTACAAAAGGAACAACTTTCAAATAATGGTCTCCATTTAGGCTCAGGCTCCCCCTACCCGGACAACAGAGATGTAACCGTTTCGGAATACACCGCTCATCTACGTGACTCCGTCGATCTACCATGCACCCACAACCTGGAACACCCCGTCTCAATTGAATGGAGGAGGGAATTCTCTCAGCTGCCCGCCGAAGTTAGCTCTAACCAGGTAAACATTATTCCTAATCCACTAACTGTTGTACCCTACATTAAAATACATCAAATAGCTTAGTAGCCCATTGTAAAGCCAGTAAAAGAAACAGTTCTCATTCTAAGTAGAGGCGCGTGTCCAGCAGTAGGACAGCAAACAGACTGGATTTAATATAAAACTTCTCTTTAACCCCAGAAGCCTTACACGTTGTTTTGTTATTTAAAAAACGTTGCCTCACATCATAATTTCCCCTTTGTCGTGGGTACGGTTACAAACATACATCTCACATGTACACCCGGACCCGGAACAACTATCTGTAGGCCATACAAATATTTTATTCAGTGTGGGGACCGAACCCGCAAAACGTGGTGCAAAAAGCCAATCGCGTAGCCACTGAGCCAACCGCGCCGTCAAAATCAATGAAAACGTCGATGACTAACCCAAATCCCTTTGCAGCCGAACCTTCACTTGGAATCCGTGACTGAAGCGGACGCTGGCACATACGTGTGTCGCGTAAGCAACAGCCGAGCCACGGTCGAAGCCAAAGCCATCCTGACGGTCACCGGTGTCGTACCCCGATTCGAAGGAGAGAGCTTCCTCTCACTGCCAACCCTCAAGGACGCCTACAAGCAGTTCGAAATTGAAATCTCGTTCAAACCAAGCGGTAAGGATATTTATAGCAAATTTTATTTTTTATCTAAATCCTGTTCAATGAAGCTCTTAGAAGCACTTTTTTTAGTATTGTGTAAAAAAGATAAGGGCAACTCAATACAGCATTGTATTATATAATAAGTTATTACGAACTTATTGACAGTGCTCGTGATTAGTCATTAAGATGATACTTAGATGCCTGCATTAATAACTCTTTTGCCGTGTTCTTCTACTTAAGTGATGGCCACATATTGATACGTTTCTCCTTTCAGATAAAAACGGCCTGATTATCTACAACAGTGAGAACCAGGGTCGTGAAGGCGACTACATAGGTCTTCAACTGAAGGATGGAGTACCGGAGTTCGTAATGGACACTGGCACTGAACCTGTCGTGGTGAAGGGCGACCGTCCCCTGCAACTCAACACTTGGCACACCATCAGGCTGAGCAGGACTAAGTCTAAGGGTAAAATATATTTTTTATGTTCTCAAATCCACTTCTTCTATTTAATCTGTGTCAGTATATAGTCCGCGCGGAAGTAGTTGGCCGCGCCTTAGGTATGTGAGCGGTGGCACGGAGAGGCGGGGCGCTTTGTCATTCAAAATCAAAGTCAAAGTTAACCGTTTTGTGCTCAATATATTATGCCGTTTGAGCTTCAACTGCTAATGACACGTTATGTTCTAATAATTAGGTATTCATCTTGGGTGGTAGTAGTGTGTCAAGTACACAGTGCTCTTAAACTAACAGATTACAGCCTGCGACCTCTTCGGCCACCCTTCCTGCGAGTAGAGTCAGATATAAAGTCAAATATGGAGGATTTAAAGCAATTAATGATTTCTTTATTGTCAATTGCAGCCAATTGTAGCCAACTCAGTCAAACTAGAAAATTGAACTTAGTAGGTGTATAATTAATATATTATTATTTGTTGTAACAGTGACAATGGATGTGGATAACACCGGACCATTCATCGCTGAGTCCCTGGAACAGTGGGAGGTGCTGGAACTGAAGCAACCCCTTTACATCGGTGGAGTGCCGGACTACGACCAACTGCCCGCTGAACTGGCTGGAGCATCTGGGTGTGTATATATATGAAACAAGTCTATCAATAACCTAACCGTCAAAAATCCCCGACTCCGACTAGAAAAAGAGCTGTAACTTTTGAACGGCTCAACAGATTTTCAAGAAACATAGCTAAGATGTTACTCGATTAAACTAGCTTTACATTAAAAAAAGCCGCACTGAAATCGGTTCATCCATTTTGGAGCTACGATGCCACAGACACATACACCGATACGCAGATACACACTACAAACTTATCACCCCTCTTTTTTGTCGGGGGTTAAGAAAGGCAATGCCCGTAGCACTAACTCCATTGGATTGATTGACATTGTTCTAATAAGAGTTATTCTTTCAGATTCATCGGCTGCGCTAGCATGTTGATACTGGGCAGGGAGGAGAAGAACATCATGATGGATAGTCTCGAACGGTCCAGGGTCACAGAGTGCAACTCTTGCGCACCTAACCTTTGCCTCAACAACGGAGTCTGTCAGGTAATACATCCTCGATACAGGAGTAATAAAACAAGAGAGGGAAATGTTAAAAAAAAAAAAAAAATGCTTTGAGGCATATAATAACAGATATTTAAAGATAACAGATAACAATTGTTCCTGCCATTGCCAATTATCTGTTATAACAAATAGCAGACACTTTCATTCACAGCGATCCTTGCTTGTTATTTTGTTACATAATAGTTTTGCTCTCATTCTTACTAACCGGATTGACGCTTCCTAGAAAGAGAGACACCTAATTTAATACATAAACAGATAGGTACTTAGTTTGTGAGTTAAAGTGTTGTAGTATGAAAATAACAGGCTGTTAGTATAGTAACAGATATTTAATTCTGTTATAGTCTATAACAGAGATAATAGGTAACACAATTGACTGTTAATAACCAAAATTATTTTTAACAGGAAGCACGTATCGAACGTGGATACATGTGCATATGCGCGTCTGGCTTCGCCGGATTGAACTGCGACCGTCCAGGCGAGGCGTGCCGACCTGGAATGTGCGGGCCCGGCAAGTGCACTGATACCGTCGACGGTTACAAGTGTGCCTGTCCTGTCACACACACTGGAAGGAAGTAAGTGTACTTTACCACTAAATTCAACCTATTCTGTCATGTCTAAGAAGAAAAGAAAGAAAAGAAAAAGTATTTATTTGACACAGCACAAAAACGATTTTAAAGATAATATAACAAAAATAAAAGAATAAAACATGTAAAACAAAAAAAAAACAAAAATATTTAGGTATCTTAAATAAAAAATGGATTGTACCTAAGCTCTTTTATTCGAATAAAAAGAAAGGAAAACTAAATTGCCCCTAAACAAGACACACTAGAATGATAGAAGAGGACAGATGCATAGACAGACAAAACATTCTTCTTAAGATTCAAAAAACATATTAAGTCAGGTTTTAATAATAATTCCACAGCAACATAGAAACCAGGAACGATAGATGCATAACTTAAAATAAATCCACCGTAGTAATTAACAAAATATTAACCCGTACCAACCTTCCAGCTGCGAAGTAAAACAATCGATCGAGTACCCGGCGTTCACCGGCAGCGCTTACCTGGCCATCAAGCCGCCAGCGCCCTCGCGTACCCTCAGGATGTCTATGAAGATCAAGGCAGCGTCGCCGGTGACTGACGGAATCATCATGTACTGCGCTGAGTCTCCGCGAGGATATGGAGGGTTCACGTCCCTTGCCGTCCACGACGCCAGGCTTGAATTCCGTTACGATCTTGGAGCAGGTAAGATTTTGATAACTTTATATCAGGACTTATATTCTCACCGTCCGGGAGAGATAATTAAAATAATAAATAAATCTAGCCCATTACTGTCCCACTGCTGGGCACGGGCCTCTTCTCAGAATGAGAAGGGTTAGGTCTTAGTCCACCACGCTGGCCTAGTGCGGGTTGGTGGACTACACACACCATCGAGAACTTTATGAGGTCCTCTCAGATGTGCAGGTTTCCTCACGATGTTTTCCTTTACCGTTATCACAAGTGATAATTAAATTCTAATCTGCACTTGAATTCGAGTAGTCAGAGGTGCGGGCCGGGTTTGAACTCAAACCCTCCTGCATGGCAGGCAAGAGTTCAACCACTAGCCTATCACTGCTGATGCAGGGAGAAATGTTACTAATTTTAACTGGTATTGTACCAAAAAATTCTATTACGTTATGTTAAGTTACAAATTACCAGTAATTTATAACGTTACCGTAATGTTACTTTCGAGACTCAACGACAAGCGCAAATCTATTACACTGAGAGTGAGACCGCAAGTGGAGGATGCTCTCTAGAGCCCTGACCACCGGTAGCTTGGACCCTGATCCCGATGCCGGTGGTCTACTACTCTTTTATATTTTTAAATATTCTTCGTCTTTTACATTAATTCGTAAAAAACTAAAAAAATGTCAAAAATTGAATAAAGGGATTAATAATTACTTTACCTTCTTGTATAAGTGTTCCTTCTATAATCCAAGTTATTCCCACAGGAAGTCCACCCGTGGTCCTAGTAAGCAACAGGACCCTGCCAGCCAACGAATGGACCAACGTTCACATCGCGAGAGTCGGCTCTGTAGTCTCCCTGAAGATCAACACGGTGCACAGCTTCGAACAGAGGCTCGAGTCACCAAAACGGGTCAGTACTATTTTAAAACTTAGGTCTTGGATGTAAGGTCTATATTTCAGCAACGAGCTGTCATTCCAAATGACAGCTCGTTGCTGAAATATAGAAAATATAGACCTTACATATCACGAAGACTTCTACATTATGATATGAAAATGAAATCAAAATTTTAAAAAAATGCGCATAATTTAAATGTGTTTCAAAAATGAATACCTATTAAAGCTGATCTTATTTACGATATCGACACTGAAAAAGCATAATGACTAAATCGCCAATATGAAAATTAGTAGGGTCACATTTTAAAGATTTATGTTTATTTTCTGTAAAACATATATTGTAGAACCTACTTACATCTTAATATGATTTATTAGAATATTTATATATTACAGAAATTTATCCATTAGAAAAAAATATAGGAAATTTTTCGTAAAAAAAGTATGCCTATAAGTAATTTAAAATATGCTCCTGTAAAGTTGACATATTGGCGCTTTAGTCATTTTACTTTTCCAGTACCAATATGGACTGAATCACTTTCCTGACTATTCTAAGAGAAAGACTGTCTTTTATTAATGAAGCATCCATTCTTATTTACTCAGGACCTGAACCTGGACACACCGATATTCGTGGGCGGCGTGGACGACTCCATTACCTTGAACAATAACACCGGAGTAACTGGAGGCTTCAACGGATGCATCAAGGACGTAAGTTATACGAAATGCTAACCATCCTAGGATTAACGGTCCAGGGATGGTCCTAGACGTAACCTATTTCTGTCACTGTAATTTTGCTTGAGTGAGAAAAGGATAGAGCATAATTACACCGAGCTGTCACTTTAATCCTAGTCACGATTTTTTATTAATAAGACTGAAAGTGTCTTCACAACTGCGAAGAACTACTAAGATTTAGCTTGTAATTTTGCCATTTTACAAACATTTTGATATGCAAACACACCCACTCGAAACAACTCTCTGTAGATCATATACAAATATTTGTTCCGTGGGGGAATCGAACCCGCGGCACGTAGCACAAAAAGTTAGTTGGTTAGCCACTGACAAACCGTGCCGTCCAAATTGTTAACACAGCACACAGCAGGATGCACTTGAGCGCAGGCGCAGGCATTTAATTTTTTTTGCTGGTTTGACATGCCTGATAAAATATTGCTAAATTATCCACAATCGGGCCATAATAGTATTTTATAATAATTTCTGTACAATATTTACCATAAAAAAAAAGATAACATTGTATCTAATAATTTAATATTTTTATTGTATGCTTCAAATAATTAGGTTGTGTACATAGTTAAGTTTAGTTGGAAAATAAATTAATGTGACAGTTATATACATAAAATATTAAAGTTTAAAAGTAATAAAAAATAGGCTTTTGTCATCCAAACTAAACGTCTATGCAAAATTTCAGCTCAATCGAAAACCGGGAAATGGGTCAAAGGACATTGCTACGGTTGGCCCCGTCGTCTACAAAGATGAACAATAAACTACAATTACAAGTGTATTTTATTAGTACTTATTATTAATTTCATTTTATGCGGACAGTACTTGAATCATTTTTCATTTTAAAAAGTAATCAACTCAATAATGACGTTATCGGAAATGATAGTATCGTCCATATTGTTTTTGTTTGCCAATAGCGTAGTACAATTAAGCTACAATTAAGTCAATGAAACAAAATTCGAATAAATAAAAATAAGCTATTGTTTTTTTTAATTTCAAAATTATTTTGATCTTTTATACAACATAAAAACAACATGAACATAACCCAAACATTTTATAAGTAGGTATACCGAGATAAACATACGTTCTTTTCATGGACAGACAAAGGCACTAATCTATACTGCCAAGACTTATTTGGATTTTTTTTCGTTAATTTAATTTCATTAAATTATTTGTTTTTGTCAACAAATTAACATTAATTTATGTAATTAACAGAACATTAACATAAATACACAAATATTCCGTTTATTATATTTTTAATAGTAGGTTTTACGGCTTCCTCAGTGCGTCTCATTCGAAATGCGCGCGCATTCTTCCACCTGCGCGCGCATACTTCATCCTGCGCGCGCATAGCTATCTCATCCAATCACAAACGAAGAAATACGCAAAATAGGATTTTAACTCTATTTATTTTTTCCTCGCAAGTGTGTTGAAAAACGTCGTATGAAATGCGTGAGCATTGGTCATTATATTCTTGGCTCCATTACGCTCCATCCCTTGCTTTCGGTTCGGGCTGCAATCCAGCCTCGAGTGCCTATAATGACTAACTTAGCTCAATAGTATTTTATTGTAGTACTATAATTGTATGGACTATAGATGTTTGTTCCGGGTCTGGCTGGGTGTGCATGTGAGATATATACCTATCTTAGTAAACTGTACCCAAGATACAGGACGACAAGAAGGAAGCATCGTTTTAAAAAAATACTCCATACACTCCATAAATACTCTATACATTTGAAATGCATCGACTGAAATCTTCGTTGTAGTGTAGTTGACATGACTCAACTTTTGAAAGAAAGCAAAACATAACCTCAAAATAATTTCAATTTTTATGAATAAAAATATATTCAGCACTGTCCGTGTTTTAAAATTGCTTGAAACATATTGTTTTCATCGAGTTGTACATAGTAAGCATAATCTTTGTTTTGTAGACTCCAGGGCTAATCATGTATGGAGCTTTAGCAATGTCCTTTAACTTCCAAGAATTTTTACATAGTTTACCTAGTTAGTTACAGGGGAAGCTAATAAACGCGTGTTAAAAAAAATTAGGTAATACCTAATGGTCTGATATTATATAATAAATGACATCTGAGCAACCAGAGAAAAGTCTACCACAAAACTTCCACGTTGGTTTACCTAACTGTGTTGCGACGGTTGTGACACAGTTTAAATAGGTATATTATATATACTGTGGTTGTGATCAATAAATATTCACCTAAAAGGTTTTAAATGAACGTGATCAAAAATGGAAATAACAAGGACTCCATTAAATTTACCTTACATTGTGCCCTATTTGAGACTATTCTCGAACAACCGCCGCCGCTGTATAAATAAAACTGAACAATCGCACAAAAATATTACCTACAGATTGATTGAATATCGTTCGTCGAAATAACTGCAATAGAGGCTTAATAGAGGTCACTTTCTGGGCTTCCACGTGTAATGATTCGGCCGGATCGATTGCATACTGTATTAATACATGTGAATTATGCGGCCAGGATTACGTCACCTCGTTTCTAGACCGACTTACGTAAAGGCATAGATGTCTATAGAACTCACACATAAACAGAATAACACCTTCTCATATTGGCATAAGACCTTTCGTTCAAATTTTAGTCTCAAATTTTAGTCTCGAATTTTTTATTTATAGATTTCATAGTTACTATTTTTCTTTTTTTTTGTTACACCTATTGAATCACTAAATGGTAACGGATTGTTACATACCTCAGATAATTTAGCTCAACCACAGAGTAACTGATAGATACTTATAGCACAGGGAACCCTAGTTTAAGTGACAGTGTTCATTATTTTATAAACAATTTTTTTTAAGAACCAATACACGGTTAATCTATTATAGTTACGCTCTGTCCAGCAAATAGAAGCTAAAATAATGAGACATTATTTTTACAAATTAGCAATTTAAAATTGTTCGAAATAGTGTAGGTTCGGCACTATGATTGTTTAGAATCTCCGAGGATTAAGTTTAGAATGCAATTATAATTTTTTGGTTGCAGTTTAATAATATTACTTAAACCTCAATTATGTAATTGTTTGTACCTATGCATTATTAAGGTACCTAAAAAAGCTATTCACTTTATGAAATATTTCCTCAAATTGCATTTAGAGATAGAAACTAAAAGTTTTTGTGGAATAATATTAAAAATAATTCAATATTACTCTACTAAATGTACGGAACAGCAGATTTTTATTCGTGATTTCTCGTTTTTTCTCATTGTAAAAGTTGCTCATAATGGTGAGTACAATACGCTCCTTCAATGTTGCGCACATTACCAGTCACCCTGTATATGAAACTGTCACAATTAGAGTTGAAAACTTCCAGGAAAGTTTCCTTTTCTGAGGAAAGTTTCCTGAAAACTTCCAAAACTTCCGAAACTTTGGAAGTTTTCAAATTATGTTTTTCTATTTATGAAATCAACAAATTCGTTGCTTTGGGATTATTCACAATCAGTAAAGTCTAATGAAAATGATCCTTTAATTTAGTTCTATTTTTTTTAATAATTTAATGTTTTATGGTATCTATTGAAGCAAATTGATGAAATAACGTTTTTTATTCAATCGGCTAAATCATACGAAGGCAACGAGCATAATGTAAACACCGAGCGGTATGACGGAAGTTTTGGAAATATTTATTTTTAACATGTACCCTACCCCGCATCTCGTACTGTGCTCGCTGTGTTCGAATATTTAAAATCTAGCTAAATGTAACATATTTTAAGTACAAAGTATCCCCAATTACTGTTTTTATAAGTAAAAAATCATTTCTGAAAACTTCCAAAACTTCCGAAATTTTGGAAGTTTTCGGGAATATTTCCGGTAAACTTCCGGAAAACTTCCAAAGTTTCGGAAACTTTCCGCAGTTTTCAACTCTAGTCACAATTTACTATGACGTCACAAGGTAGTAGTGTTATCTGTCTATTAAGAAATTTAAAATGCATTATAACTTAGGCATTTATTTAAATATATAATTTATTTTCTCACTATTGCATAATTTTCATATTCGGAAAATATACAATTTTCCAAAAAAATAATAGTCCGATACCTATTCTGTCGATCGTCTGCGTGGGCGCTATCTCATGACGTGATATTCAGTTTGCCCTTAATTCCCAGTTCATGCTGCATGGAGAAGCTGTCGACATCGTCAACTCCACCATTCAGTCTGCCAACGTCCAAGAATGCAACAATTATGACCGCGGTGATATTCCTGAGGTAATGTATCATTTCTGTACATATTAAAAACATTATAAGTAGGTACCTTGAAGTAGATATATCTTTTTGTAAATTTTTTCAATGATCAAGACTTCTTTTCTGTATCATTATTATCTAATTGTAATAATGTCACTGAGCCTCGTAAATTTATCTTTTACGAGTATATACGTACTCGCAAATCTTTATGAGCCCTGAACTGAGCTCTGAAATCTCTCTCTCTCTCTCCCTTTAGCACCTATAATAAGCGTACCTACTATTATAGGTGCTAGAGGGAGAGAGGGAGAGAGTTCAGAGGGCTCGTAAAGATTTGCGTGAGTATCTTTGGTTAATTAATAAAAACTGCGAACAAGATAGTAATTTTTTTGTAAAGACCGTCGCAAAATTCTATCCCTGAGGTATTCAGAATCATGTCGATAGTGGAAAAGTAAAATGGCTAAAGTGCCAATATGTCAGCTTAACAGAGGCGCAATTCAAAGATTTTGATACAAAAAACGACCATTTATGTTTATCTAATGGATAATTTTCGGCAAAAAGTATATTCTATTAAATCATAATTATCATGATTTAGGTACTAGAAAATATGTTTTACAGAAAATAAAACTTTAAAATGTGCCATTGTGCTTTTCCACTATCGATGTATTGAATCAATGGTATAAGTTTTTGTTACAGTCCCACTTACAGCTTGTATAAACTCTAAACTTATATAAATCGTACATGTAACTTCAACAACAGGAAAGCGTCTGCCCATGTCGCAACGGTGGCACCTGCATCTCAGACTCTGTCTGCTCCTGCCCATCGGGCTTCGCCGGCCAGTTTTGTGAACACCGAGTGCCCTCTTCCATGAGGTCTTCCCGCCAGCCGCCCAGCGACCCTTGCGCGCTCCGCCCCTGCCGCAATGGAGGCACCTGCCGACCCGACTTGAACTCGCGAATGAACCATACCTGTGACTGTCCGCTTGGATTCGCTGGAGTTTATTGCCAGATGGGTAAGTACCGTCGTTAGTGTACCTGTTCCCAATTATATAGGATTCTCGGCACGAGTCTTCGTGCCGAGAATCGTACATACTTTTCAAAGATTTATAACCAGGTATATTTATTTGTAGCCCTGGAGTTGTTCCAAAGCGTCGGTTTCAACGGTAACGGATATCTCGAGCTGCCGGCTTCGCTGCTGAACTACGAACATTTGGGCGTCGACCCTGGCGTCATTGCCATGGCCATCCACACCACCCAGGACGGAGTACTGCTCTACCAGAAGGAAGCCCAAAGTCCTCCCTACTATGGCGACTACATACTGCTGAGGAGTAAGTACAAAAATATATCTTACTAGCGACCTGGGGGCCTAAAAAGGCCACATTGAGCAATTCATCTAATGATCTGCATAGTAACCGTCAAACAGATCGATGTCTCCCACGTAAGTTGTTGTATCTCCAAAAATGAAATTTTACAGGAGAGGGTTTTGAATATACAAATATGAATAAAATCTCCATTTTTTATTTTATCATACAACATTATACATCTCACAAAGCCTTGAAGCACACATCTTTTAAAAAAAAAATACTTTAAATAAATTAAAAGGAATTTTGTGGCTTACAACAACTTACGTGGGAGGCATCGAGATGATTACTGAATTTGAACCATAAGCGGATGACATTAAGAGTAGTCAATTAAGTAGATATTTTGACATTCGTAATATGAATCATATTGTGATTCATCTGAAGCGGCCTTTTTAGCCCCCCTAGATGAAAAGGGGCTTTACATTTTAGTGACGTTCATAGATAGACATAGGTACTAAATACTTTGATTTTGTTGCAGTTGATCATGGCTTCGTTGTATTTGAATGGGACTTGGGCGGTGGAAAGTCTTCGCTCTCTGTTGACGTCTTCGTCAACGATGGTGAACGTCATCAGGTAAGCTAAACTATCGATTTTACTGTCTTCTTTGTACAACTGGATAGTGTGAAAACTGGTGGGGTACCCAGTAAATAGAATACACCACAGAACACAGAAGGAGGGGAGGCTCTTTTCTGTGTTCTGTGATTTACACAACTTTTTTTATGAATCTAACCGCTGAATAATGAATTTTGATCAAGCAATTTGATCTTTTGTATGAAAAGTTTGCTTTATTTTTTCGTGATCTTGTGATGTGATGTTGTGTTCAAGTGGGTTGGTTTTTAATAAAAGTTTTCATATTGATGAGTAGGTACTAGCATTGCCGGTGAATTACAAATAACACTGTATAGGATATTTTTTTATGTAGTGCGCAAAATTTGCAGATTGATCAGTGTCCGCTCCCAAATTCAACCGCAGAACTAAAATTCACTCCAAAACAAAATAAAAAAATTGATTTTGTATGGCTTGCGCTAGTAAACTATGCGTGTCCAACCATACTAAGTAGAATTTTCGTTTTGTTTTAAAGTGTATTCCAATACTGCGGTTGCAGTTAGGAACAGAGACTGAATCACTCTACAAATTATGCGCACTACATAAAAACATATCCTGGATAGGTATCTACAGTCAGCGTCAAAGCTTCTCTTAGCATTACGCTCAAAGCTAAGAATCTCTCAGTCTCGACATTATTTCGTAGCTATTGACAGCAGATACAAATAGGTACCTATTTGTATATTGCGACCAAATATTATAATAATCGTCGGTCCGTCGGACATTTCTCGCACAAATACTAGCTCTGAATTAATTGCTTTCGTGAAAATACAGACTGCAACTGAGCCATCTTATCCTATAATGTTGGCAAGCTGCAGTTCGCAGACTGGCTTCTGAAATACGAGCGGTATAAAGGACCATTTACATTACCTCGTCTCAACGTTGTAAATGGTATTTTTGCTGTATTTTGAAAACAAAGCTTTATTTAAAAGACATTTAAACTTTTCATAATACATAGTGCCTTAAGTATCAATAATGAACCGGTTATACGCAATACGGTTGAGGCAGTGGCTAAGCGATTAGCTTTCTACGCTACGTGCCGCGGGTTCGATCGCCGCACGGAACAAGTATTTGTATGATCTACAAATAGTTGTTTCGTATTTGGGTGTGTGTGCATGTGATATGTATGTTTGTAAACTGTACCCTCGATACAGGAGAAATCCAAGTGAAGGGCAACGTTCTAAAGAAATAAAGATAAATAAATCATTAAAATAAAGCTTTGTTTTCAAAATACAGTCAAAAAACCTTCTGCTTGAAAATGTAACTATTAGTGGATTGAAGATATAAACACTGAGGTGCAATTAAATGATACGAGTAACCTTAGTCACAATTTCGTAGATTTTTTCTAAGCCTAGGTAGGAAATAAATAGAGGTAGACTGCGTATGGATACTGGACACGGTAAGGAACCGTGTGTTCTAGCCTTAACCAAAAACAGTCCTATGATCTATTTAACTTAGGATAACGATAGTTTAATTCGATTAAAGCATTATAAACTTATCCAAACTGTTACCAGCGTTATCTTAAAGGCATATCGTGGTAAAAGTTTACGAGGGCTATTTAATTCTTCACAGAAAGAAATGTAATTCATCAGCGCTACCGCAAAATAATATTTATGAAAACTCAAGCTATTTTATTACTTTTTGAAATGCGTAAACGAACGATAAGGTAAAAATCGTTAAAATAATCCAATCTAATAATAATTTGAAACTCAGTGTAAACGGACTATTATTGCAAATTCAGACCGAATTCATTATAATACCTGTTGAGAGAACGATATGACCGATAGACAGCTCCCCAGGGAGGCTGTCACAGGACCTACTGAAAATTATCATATTACGTTCAATCGGATGCACAGCCTTCATAGTGTTGCATTAATTATTCAGTTACCTAATATCCCACTCATCATGTTTCAAGGACGGTACATAAAGTATAGACTAACTAACTAACTAAAAATATTAACATCATAAACTTTTAGGTTCTAGTTTTTTTAAATATACGCGTCGAGCACACTAGAGTTGAAGTTGCAATAAATGAGGATATACTTGTATCGGTACATTCCATAGCAATACTGACGCCGCAGTTTTTCCACGGTCATAGCTTCCTGGCTTAGTGATAGTGATTGCCCACTGAATACATTTTTATAGAGAAGTACTTCAAATACTTAGAACTTGTTTAGAATTAATTTTTAAAATATCAACATAACTACGCGCGCCTATAAAACTCTATGCCCGCGACAGTACCTTATTGAAAAACTAGATTTTGAATGTCTGTTTGTTACGAATTGACAAAAAGGATTTTCCTTTCAAAGAGAATATTTCTATGCTTATGTTCAACATATTTCATCCAGACATCATGAATTTGATGCCTTGTACATTCTGTTTACGAAAACATATATTCATGTAACTCCTTCTTGCAGATAATCGCCAAGTTGTTGGAGGATGGTCGAGTTACGCTGTCGGTTGACAGTCAGCAAAACGAAGGAACCAGTACTGGAATATCCAGCGTCTTGAATGCTGACTCCAATATTTACGTCGGTAAGTGCAAGACCCTAAGTAAATCAGCTCTTTATTCAACACCCGTGAGGATATAATGTCCGCAGACGCAGACCGCTTGGTAGACTATGGGATCAGAAGCCCATTATATGAGACCAATAGTTAGATAATACTTCGCTCATCTGCAAAGTCAGTATCTTCACTCAACGTATTTTTCCCCAGGTGGTATACCAGACCACATCAACCAGCAAGCTTACCCAGGCTTCACCGGGTGCATCGAACAAGTGGAACTGATGACGTCGAGCCGAGGCCTGAATCTTGGACAGGTCGCTGTCGCTGGAAGGAACACGCAGCGTTGCAAGGAGTGAGTATTACTTCATGTTCATCGGACAGTGTTGTGAGAAATTGTTTGATATGGTGCCAACGGCGGGGAGATATTTCTGTCATAACTGTTCATGATGCATCATCGACTAACCGTGAATCTGCAAGTAGAATACATTACATAATTGTTTAATTATGTGCACCAAATGAGAATACCATACAATGGATTATGAATTTGAAACCAATTCGTGATACTGTTAGCACAAGCACGATAAACAATTATATTATGAATGGCTTGTATTCCTTAAAATTGATTTTCAGTGTTGTGCTCAATATATTAATTCGTATTACAAAAGGCATAGTCGAAGCGTGAACCATAATTATACATTCCTATATAAATTTCTCTGAGCGCGTACGTATTGATATATAGAAGAAGATTTATAAATACCTACCTAGGTAGTATTCTTTTTTAACTGAAATTGAACTATTATATAACTATTATTGCTGACTAAGAAACGTAATTGAATATCGATGTCAAAGATTATTTGCACAGTGCCAATACTCATAGCGCAAAAGGTTACAGACGAAGCGAAGCAAAAAGATTTGAAAGTCTTTCCGAATAGATTGTTGCGGTGAAACTATTGCGACGCAAAAAATATGTAGGTACCCATATTGAAAAGTACCCATATTGAAAATCGAGTAGAAGATTTATTTATTTATTTATATACAAAAGATAAGAGATAAGATTATGAATTTACAAAGTCAATATAGAGAACCGTTAATTGCTTCGGTATGATATTGATAATAGGTAAACAAAAATAAATAACCTAACCGTCAAAAACCCCGGACTCCAACTAGAAAAAGAGCTGTAACTTTTGAACGCTCAACAGATTTTCACTAACAACCATCCCAGATTAAACAAGCTTTCAATTAAAAAAAAGTACATTGAAATCGGTCCATCCATTCAGTTACACACTACAAACTTAAAACACCCCTCTTTTTCTTCGGGGGTTATTAAAACGAATAAAAATGTATGTTGAGATCAAAAGCTCCAAAGGCATAGCACTAAGGTTTCCCCGCAAACAATTTTGTCTGCCAGACTAGTACCGTGTGACGGGGGCATCCGGGGGCATCAGACTACCCCACTAGGAAGCCACGTTTCGGTTCCAATGCTCTTTGAACTTGACCGACTACTAGGCCAACGAAGGGGCGCGGCGGCGACGCGGGGTGGCGCGCCCCTATCTTCGGTGACGTCGAATACAAACAAAACATACGTCACAGCCGTTCATTCAGGAATTTTCTGGGGCATCCGAGCCTTTACAGTTTTACTTGGAAAGTATCTCGTTACAAGTAACGGAGCCTTTTTTTTGTAATCTTACTAAAAATGCTTCGTTTTTTTGCCTATGTTTGTAACTCAATCACGCCGTAACGGCTGAACGAGTTTACGAGAATAATGTAATTTAATGTGAATTAAAATAAATTAGGATAGGATAATAATAATGGTGCCTTTAAATAAGAATGCCATGGCAGTTACAAGCTGACGAGGACCGACAGACGGCACCCGTTCACGAGCACGACTTATGCGTCAGCATCGCATAAAAAATAAATTAGTATTTAAATTCGTCTACACCTTTTTCAGTAGAAGTGGATATTACTGCATTTGCTTCCACATATGACTAGATATATGACTCATTTATTATTGGTTCTTGTTTTTAATGGTCATAGATTTTCACAAATAAAATTGACACGACTAACAAAAAATTACTTTCCATGCTGCTATGGACTCCCAGCCTTATGTTTCCCGACCTGTATCCCTTCTTCGAAGAGATCGATGTGTTCGAGTCCCCCCCTCCCGGCTTCCCATTCAACACAAACCCCAGACTCACCTCCAATATCCTTACGATCCTAATGCCGTCCTTCCTCTCCCTGGCGCACTCTTACATTTTTCTTGCTATATATTACAACTACTAAACGGACTTACAGGTGAGTTCTATTGCATGATGTAGGTACCTCATTTATATTTTTTTTAAAACTGTTGGTGTTGGTTTTATTATAAAAAAAGACTTTTTGTTCTTAAATGAAGACAGAAAACAAAGTGAAGCATGCTTAAAAAATAAAATATTAGCCTGTTCAGATGTAGAGATGAACTGCGATAAAATGGCGCGCGCGGATAATTATAATCTAGATTTCTAGAACATGAAAGTATTTTTTGTTATAACCCCTTCAAGGGATCGGGATTAGAAAGGTAGGACATTATAAGCAAAAAGATCTTGAATATTCTTTTGCTTTACAGAAAAAAATATACAACTTAACAAATGATCATAAATGTAATGATTTTAGTGTACACAGTAGCGAGCATAGACGGTTCTTACAGGGTAGGCAAAAACAACTTAGTGATGTATTGTCAAGATAAATGATGTTTGTGATTGGCCCCCTAGAAAGAAAGAAAGAAAAATCATTTATTTGGAATAGACATCAGACAACACAGTGCACAAACATAAAAAAGTAAAAATAAAAAAGCAAAAGGTAACAATAAAAACAACGTGCTGTCGGAATGCCAGTACCAAATGGGTTGCCAACTCAGCATTTGCTGGGCATACGAACACCCAGCGCTGATCCCCCACACCTCACACAGACTTGAATTAACTGATGTTACAGACATATTAATGTCTGTATTACTTAATACATAATTTATTAGGGTAGGCAGTGTCTTTTTGTCTTTAGGAGTGCACGTAACTGAGTGTATATATTAAAGTATGTGTATTTTTGACGATGGTTTTCTCATATTTATTTTTCTGTCCACAGGCCACCACGATATTACTAACGTCAATTCTACGAACGAACCTCTACGACAGATCAACTCAGCCCTACAATAGCAAACGATGTAAAGTAAATTTTAAACAATCTCATCTTAAAAAGTAATCTTAAGTCTTTCGATTGGTGCATGTTATTGTGAAACCAATTTGAAACACGGTTACTTAATTGTTGTTTTTTCAATAGATATAATCAAGAATTAATGTTGTATTAGTATTAAGGTACTTTCAACAACCAGACAATATCTACGGTTAGTTTAGTGGTTAGATAGGTATGCGAATGTTAATTCAGTTGATGGTTAACATCACGAGTTGTCTGACTTCGCGTGTACGTCAGCGGTGCTCTCAGGAGCATCTATGTAATGGTGCCATAAGATGAATTTTAAATATTCTAGTTAGGTATGTATCTAATCTTATAAGTAGGTATCCAGTTGATTTCGCTTGTTCGCGAGGCATTTCCCAAAAATCTCTATAAAATTTCCAATGCTTCCTTTTTTATTTTGCACCCAGTGATATAAATATTGTAATTGTGCCAAACGTGATTAATATCCTTTTCTTTTAATTCTACCACTGCCATTAGTATCCTTTTTTTTACTTTCATAAGTCTCTATTAAGTAACTCTTCGCTTCATAAGCAACGAATATACTATTTTTAAGTACTTATCTATAATATGTGAATATTATATTTTAAATAAATCTACTACGATGGCATTTAACTTAATTATTATCGTCAGTGATTACTTGAATATTGTTATATATTTTAATTACGAAATTATATATATGCATTAAATGTATTTGTTGTTAGCTTATCTAAGAAATATGACATATTATTATGAATAAAACTACAAAGTACTGATATTATGTAATTTACACTATACTTAACTATTTTAAACCTGCCTACATATATGATCTACCCATGTATTGCTGCTAAGTGAACAAATTCGACTAACAATAAAAAATAAAATTATTATTAAAAAATGTGTTGTTTATTTCATGAAACCCTACAAATTATATTTTTTTATTTATTTATTATAACTACATCCTTACAAAACATTTAATAGCTTACAATCTAAAAACCACGGGGTTTTGTCTAAATTGCAGTAAGTACTAGTTCTGCACGCAGTCGCAATAATATACTCAAAAACTTAACTCTTTCATAACTACAATGAAGTATTACCTCACAACTAGGTACCTACATTAACTTATTAGTCACTTCGCAGTACACACGGGTAAATATCCCAATCATAGATGTACAAATGTACAAAAATATTCTTAGTCTATGATCCCAACAGAGACAAAACGTCTGGAACTCACAAAATGACCACACGGTCGGTGCAGTGGCTAAGCGATTAGCTTCCTATGCTACGTTGCCGCGGGTTCGATCCTCGCACGGAAAAAATATTTGTATGATCTACAGACAGTTGTTTCGGGTCTGGGTGTGTGTGCATGTGACATGTATGTTTGAAAAAATACTATTTTTTTCTCTTAAATCCAATCTCTAGATTGGTACCTATACTAAAACCCCGTAATCGTTCGTCATCGTACAAAATTTGTACCCAACACTGAACTGAAATCCAACAAGTGAACTAAATAAGCGTCAAGGAGTCTGGAGAATCTGAAACTTCAACATAACGAAGGCACATAATAAGATCATATCTACTAATTAGTGGGAACGTCTCGAGTTTAAGAAGACTTAAAAACTGCACTTTTAGTAAAAATGCAAAGTCTGAGGATAATGGAAAATGAATCTCAACAGTTTTTTTAAAAGTTCTTGAAAAATTGTATTTTGTGAGATGCCTCACAATTTCCCAAGTAAGCTGTTTGCCACCGTAGGAATTACAAAGGTTTTGTGATAGACAAATAATATACTGAAAGTAAGTGACATCTTACCGAAAACTGATAAGTACCATGGATTTGTACCTTAATTAAGCCATATTATATACTTAATGCTAAGGGCATTAGAAAGTTGCGTCGATCATTTCAATATTTTTTTTAGTTAGTTAAAATAACCTAACCGAACCGTAAAAAAACCCCGACTCCAACTAGAAAAAGAGCTTTAACTTTTGAACGGCTGAACAGATTTTCATGCAACATAGCTAAGATGATACCCGATTAAACTAGCTTTAAATTAAAAAAAAACTGCATTGAAATCGGTTTTGGAGCTACGATGCCACACCACAGACAGATATACACTGATACACATATCCACAGATACACACTACAAACTTATAACACCCCTCTTATTTGTCGGGGGTTAAAAACAGTGAACAAAGTTATAAAACTTTTGAAAACGCTGACGATTTTTTCTATAGTTCTTTTGTTCATAAAGTCCCAGATACAGATAATCGCACAATATGTTTGTTTTATAATTTCGAAAGTACGGATGGATTGTCATGAAAAGTACCAAGCTTAAAGAAAATAATCTTTAAGCTTGGTACTTTTCATGAAAATCCAACCATACTTTTCTGTATCGAAAATGAAGCAATTGATGAGGAAGAGGTAGTAGCAGTCTTGTCGATCAACTTGATTCTAAAGACCAGCCGCAGGAAAAATTACTATTGGAGGAAAAGGTTTAAGGTAAGGGTAGGTACCTACGTAGAAGCCAAGAAGGCTTAATTTATACTGAAATAATAGCGGCCGGCAGCGTCTACGCTGGTAGGCATCGACACTAAGGGCTCAATTATAGAGACGCGGACAATCGCGGGGAGCGCAAAGCGGTGCGCAACGTGGCGAAAGACGCCTATCTTTGTTCACGGAGAGCGAACGAGAGAGCGATGCGCCGCTTTGCGCACCGCGCTACGCTCTGCGTCTCCTTAATTGAGCTCTAAGCCAAGGTGCGCGGCCGCCGCTGAGCCAAAGCTTTTGTGAATTGGAAAACGCGCGGGCGACGCAGTAGGGGGAAAGGGGGAAATGAAGCGTCCGCCATGCGCCAGCGGTCGCCCGTAACCGCCCGCGTCGCCGCAAGCACAACACGCCGCCGCTATGACAGATCGCTTTTGGCTGTTAGAAAGATCGCGGCGCCCGTGGGCATCCGCATGGCTCTTTCTTGCCCCTCAAGCTTTAATCTGCATTTTAAACGAAGATAAATCAATACATTTTTTTTTTTGTAAGTATATTTAGTAAAATATATTTAAGTACACCACAATCTGCCCCATAACTAGTTTGTGTGACTGTATTTCATCCAAAGGTTGCCTGGAAGAAATTGCTATAAACGATAAGGCCGCCCATTATACTATTTATAATATTTTATTTACCTACGCCTGATTTTATGTGACTCATTGTCGAAGTGACGACATGTTTTTTTTTATATATATGTTAGTAAGTAGGTAGGTAACGTTAGTGTGTTACACAATATCACAAAAAAAAACCACAAATGTTAGTGATTTAATAGTTTTAAAGTCAAACCCAAAAGGGAACCATTTTAAAGATGTGGCGTAGATCGATATTTATGAACTATATATTTAAAGGGTGCTTTAGTCATGTTATTGACAGCATTTGGAAAATCGCAGTCAGCCCAGTTCCCGCATTTCTTTTCGATCGCATAGTATACGATATCCGGCAAGTATTCTTGAGCCTTCGAAACTACTACCTCATTGATGGCATCAAGGTTATGATCCAAAGCATTTGTATTAACATGAAAGTTATTGCTAAGTTCTTCGTTATCTATTGTGTCAGTATCCAATGAGAACAGATTTATAGTATTTTTGATTAATTTGTTAAAATTTCGGATGCTTCGAGCAGTGTCCTCGCCCAAAATTTTGCTTCTATCGAAAATGTCTTTTTTTACGTAAATATCGTTAGTTCTATTCTCATTTTTTGCATATCTCATTTTCTCTTTTATAATATTTGCGGAACTTTTAGATAATTCTGCAACGAACACAGTATGAAATGAATTTTTTACATAACCAGTAATTTCTTCAGCTGTAGGTGCGTTCTCGGAGTATGTGAACAATGGTACCACTTTAACTAACGCGTCTTTGAGTCGCATTTTGATGTCATTTCTAATCGTTTTTTCAATATTTTTTGGTATGTCCCCCGATGCCACCATTTTTTGCCCATTTGAATCTGTGTAAAACAGTACTGTTGCCAATAAATTATTCTTTTTCTCCGTTACAGCTACAGAAGCGCCGGCGCAGATAAGGAATGCCACGGGTATTACATACCTGGAAGAAAAAATGGCATATTACTGGATTACAACGGATCCAAAAATATCTTTGTGGTTGAAGATTTGTTTTAACGAACTCTTTCAGGATTTTTATAATAAAGATGCAATAGTAAATCTTAAATCTGTCACCACTTAAAATTTATACCCGGATTCCCATGTAGGTACTAAAAGCACAGCTGTTTCCGCCCGGAAGGTTATTTAATAAAATACCAGGCAGTGGTGCGCTAGAAGAGATTTTTTTATTTGTAGATCCTAATATTTAATTACTCGTATATTTGTTTAGTAATAGATTTAAGTTTTTATAGTTTTAATATTTACTTAATGTAATGATGAATATAATAATAAATATCAAAAATATGCTATGTCACCGTTCGAATGCTCCGTAAAATCCGTACTTATTGGCATAAAAAATAAATTGTAATTTTTTTTTATAATAAGCTAAAAAAATGCCTTTGGCAACTTACATTTCTATAAATTTTTACTGGATTTACATGAACATTTATGAAGATATCAAGGATCCTGTGTAACACAATTAAATAATTATATTACGAGTTCCGCTAATTTTCATTTTTTGTTAACACATTAATTAAATAATTAGGAAAAAAAATTAAATAACTACTGGCTATTAAATCGCATTACATGCCAATTTATTTCAATAATTGTACAATGTGTAGTTTAAACAAATTTATTACTTAGCAATAAGTAGGTCTCGATTAGTGAAACGCTTCGTATTAAAAGCCAGGACTAAAAAAATATTTAATTTAGGTACTATGCTTTTCTATTCGGTTTAAAGATCTTTATTTCTCATTAAAACAATTAGTCACTTACATGAGAACAATAGTTTTGTAATTATTAATATTATAATACGGTGTGGGTAGTTACTGATAATCACCCAAAAAAGTAATGCCAATGTCTGTCACAAGATACGACTTCGCTGCATTAAGAATCCGGCGAACGATGATTTGCCCATACAAACATACTCGTACATATTAACTAAGATTTTCAAATTGCTTCTTTTTGAAGCCTCGGTCATCGTATACCATTTATACCATCGTATTATTATTCTGAAACACCATAAGTACATGTTTTCAAAAATATTACTGGTTTAACGGATAACACGTTGCGCTCCGAAACGCAAATCACTGACGTGGCTCGAAAAGCCGCTAAGCTTTAGTGGGATTGGGTTGGGCAAGTCTGCCGTATGCCGTATATGTAGGTAATAAGTACCTACATGCATCATCAGCCTGTAACAGCTGCCAATATAAGCCTCTAAGGACATAAGCCTCTCCAATCGCACGCCATCTCGCTCGATGCTCATAAACCTTTGCAAAACAATAAAAAAAGAAAGAGAAAAATTTGGTGTACCTATCTTGGTTTTTAAAAAGAAAACATTATAGCCATATCACTCTATCGAAGGAACTTAGAATAATTCCAAAGAATTTATACTAAATAATGCATCTTCTTCATTTAATAAAAAACAAAAAATAAATGTTTTCACTACAGTCGCTATAAGGCAAAGCCTTATTACTCAGTTTTCTATTACAGACATTCTGTATTAACTGCCCAGTTTATCTAATGATAATTTAATTAGTTGTCTACAGTTCTCAGATTTCTCTACACACCTTACGATTTAACTGAACAATTAAAATTACACGTGTGCGCGTCTTACACACGTGTAGTTTCTGCCCTTGCATTTCCGCTTGCACCACCGACCCCGCGCCTCCCACACGGGTCCTTTTTTGCAAAAGAGGCACGTGGGTGGGTGGCACAGGGTCGGTGCGTGGATTCAAGGGATGCGGAAAATTATTTAAAGAATAAATTACGTCCATAATTTATTTATTTTATACGGTAATATATTACCGTATAAAATAAATAAATTCGAAAACCATATATGGTTTTCGTCTTGTCACTTGTCAAACTTTTAACTTTAACTTTAACATTTTACATGACGGTGCAACAGTAGATAGTTACATTCTATGGTCATTGTTAATGTTACTGTTAAAGTTAACTTTAACAATAACGTAGCCCTTGGTGCAACTCAGCCTTAGAAAGATGCACATTGAAATTTCAACCTCTGGCAATGTCAGCCGAGTTAATTAGTTCTACGAAGAAGAAAAAATTACGTTGGTGCACTCCAGTATAAGTTAATTATAATTAAACGTTACACCACACTCTCATAGATACCTACTCAATTAGTTATTATTGTATTCTTTATTTTCAACCAGCGACCCGTCCCTGGCTACGCCCGGGTGCAATTTCTCTATTATCCTTACATTAAATATGAAAGTTTTATACATATAAACCTTCCTCTTGAATCACTCTATCTATTAAAAAAAACCGCATCAAAATCCGTTGCGTAGTTTGTAAGATCTAAGCATACATAGGAACAGACAGACAGCGGGAAGCGACTTTGTTTTATTCTATCTGACTCTTAGGCTGACATTCAGAAACGAGTCTAAGCGTGAACAGATGGAATGGATGGATTAGGGGTTATATGTTAGTAAACAATTTACAATTTCTTACTTCTCTAAGTTTATCTACTAAAAGAATCACTGCTTCAGAACCCCAGCAGAAATTCTGGAGCAGCTATTCATAAGCCGTTAGTCTAGCCTACCAGCAATCATACCCAGGATGCTGTTGGACCTGATCTTTTTGGCATTATTGCAAAGAAGCAATCAACTCGCATGTCTGCGAACATCCCCATCATCAACATTATGATTTGGAATTTCGATAATGGTTTCCAAATGCACCGATTTTTTATTTATTGGTTTGTAGCCAAAACTTTGAAGCGATCCAATAATCCTTTGTTGGATAGTACCCATTCACCCACCCACCACCCATTTCCCATTGCCATTCCTACCCATACCCATTCCCACCCACCCATTTCTATACTTGTTGGGTTTCCGATTCAACAGTTATAGAAATAGGTAAGTACCTCCCACGTGCAGTCGGTGCATGTTTCATAAAATACCAGTTTATTTGAATAGAAAATTATAAAGTTAATTAATATAATATCTACACTGAAACTGTTTTAATTAGAACCTGAGCTATTCTGTAAGAACATATCGATTTCGATTCGAATCTCACTCATTCGGTTGATATTTAACGAATTGATAATTATGGGCCGAGCACGAATGTTTTGACGTATCGTAACGTTAACGTAACATCAGTGTCGGTGGATATTCGTGATATATCCACCGACATTAAGAATTAAATTCGAATTGAGCGAGATATTCTTACGGAATAGGTATGCTGGTACTAGCATACCACACATTATAATTTATAAGTAGTACGATTTAATACAGAATAAAGGCCACGTTATTTTACGGCATGTGTTAACGTTTGATCCGTGATCAATAAGTATACATTATTTTAATAAATTAACATTAGCTAGCGTCTATTTAAAATTGTTACATCCTGTACAGTTAGAGGTTTATAACGGTTTACTTGACTAGAATAGAATAGAAGAGATCTTTATTTCAGGTAAACCAGATACAGGCACATAAGAAATGTCAAGACTAGGTGCACGAATCCAAATAGTAGATCCTATGGAGAAGAACCAGCAAAAAACTCCATGGTAACTCTTTTCAAATAATAGATTACAATCTTTACCAATACAATGTTGTGGTAAGAGCTGCGAGAATAATGTTATTTAATTTGAACAAAATTAAGACTAGGATAATAATGATTTGCCTCTGAATAAGATTGCCATGGCAGTTACAAGCTGACCAGGTCCGCCAGACGGTACCCGTCAGCATAGTCAAGCTCGACCACAGTGAAGGGAACTAAGATGCAAAAACAGGTAACCCAATTCAATCTTCAATAAACTTGAAGCTTACTCTGGGCCACGTGCCTTGGAATCCAATCAACTCAAAACACGGGATAGAAGCCAGAATAAGTACCAATCGTTCAACCTAAGGAAATCCCCTTTAGTTGGGTAGCGCAAAAAACATAAAATAACACCATCCAGTTACTTACAGAAGAGATCAGCCGTACTTACAAGCTTGGGTAGGATGATATTAATTTCTAATATGGAAAGATAAAGCGTTTTTTAATTATAACACTAGCTTCCACCCGCGGCTTCACCCGCGTGATATCTTTATAAATTATAGCCTATGTTACTCAGTGATAGTATAGCATTCTGCTAATGAAAGAATTTTTTAAATTGGTCCCGTAGTTTTTGTGTTTATCCATTACAAACAAACAAACATACAAAAAATCTAAGTTTTTCTCTTTACAATTATGTATTATTTATTATAATATATTATATATGATGTTGGTCCCATAGAGAAAGTTGTTCAGGGTCTAATCAACACCCTGAAAATATGACCATGCATTTCTGATACACAATATTAATAGTCCTTAATTGGTACCTATTTTATGATATTATTACCTGAGGGCCGAGCACGAATGTTTTGACGTATAGTAACGTAAACGTAACCAAAATTAGAACCAAAAATACACGTTTAATCCATGATATTTTTTTGGAAATACATGCAGTTTTTTTACATTTTCATGAAACAAGTGCATTTGTTGCATAAAATTGAACAAAATTGCGATAGATTCATCGTATTTTATAATCAAAATTTGCTTACGTTTACTTTACTATACGTCAAAACATTCGTGCTCGGCCCACTGCTCTCGCTAGAAGTAGCTCAAGTAAAGCTGTTGTAGCTGCTATATTCATTATTAATCATACTCCCCATTAAAACTCCCCAGTTGGCCTTCAAACTTTATAAAATTAAGTCTTAATTAAGAAAATAAAATAACATAATAAAATTATGATATAATTTATTTTGTATGAATATTTTCAAACTTATAGCATAGAATTGAGGCGTTGAATAGTGCAATTTAGAACGCACGGGTAGCCAGAGCAAATTAGTTCTATTTACCTTGTCTACGTGCTGGTGCAACTTGGTAAACTAAACTATTTTAAATAATAACCTAATCAGCTAATTAATGCAGGATATTTTTTTATATAATGTGCATAATTTGCAGAGTCATCGGGAGTCCGTTATCTACCAAATGCAACCGAAGTACTAAAATTCACCTCATACCAAAATAAAAATTTGATTTTGTATGACTTGCGCTAGTAAATTATGCGTGTCCTCCATACTAAGTTGAATTTTCGTTTTGTTTTAAAGTGACCTAATACTACGGTTGCATTTAGAAACAGACACTGAATTACTCTGCGAATTATGCGCACTACATAAAAAAATATTCTGTATATTTGAGCCGTTTGGCATCGAAACGCGGGTCATGGGGTCCGAATGCACGTCTCCTTTTTAGAGACATTGCAAAACGGTTGGTCAACTCTATGCGTGACCCGAGGACTGGCCTATTCTTTGGTCAAAGAATAAGCCATATGCCTTAACTTAGCAGTGGCACCGACTTCAGAAGCTGCTAAGCTTTTTATGAAAATTATGTTATACTCTTAGTTTATTGATTGGTTGTCGCAGCTCCAACTAGATTCCACCGGCGTACTAATAAAATGCGGCAAAAAATACTACGCAAAAGTTGGCGTACTCGAGTGACTCGGTCAGATTAAAATGCCGGTTTGCGTAGTAAAACTGTACAAAAACAATACACCTGCGACAACCAATCAATAATCTAAGGTTATACTTTTTATTTTTTAATGTTTCGACTATTAACAGTATTCTTTATTTATAACATTGAGTATTGTAAGAGATACAATACGCCTACCATAAAAGTAATTTTTACGTGGTATTTGTGGTGATTTGCTTGTTGCTTATCGTGTTAAATTCTTGTGTTCGTTTGAATGTGAAGGAAGTGAATCTGGAAATGACGTCTGACAGAGATGAATGGAAGAATAATACATATTGCGCCGACCACAAATAAAATGGGATAAGGGCAGGAGAATGATGATGATGATATTCATTTAGGAGTACCTTAGGTGTATCAATAAAACACCTTTTCAATTGCTTCTTGTATTTAGGAATATTTATCTTTATTTATAAAATAACAAGAATACTAGAATCTAGAATATTTTCATGAAAAGTAACAAAATAATACGTATATCGATTAAAACATCATTTTCATACAGCTTAAGGTCTTTATATTCAATAGCATGTATAGCCGTTTTATTAGATTTTCCATAAATAATCTTTCTATGACAAACGACAAAAAAGTTGAAAAAAAAAATATGCTCAAACACCGATCATTTGAAAAAATCTATATTTTTAATACCTATTTACTTATAGGCACTGATTAAAAACCTACAACCCTCCAACCAAACAAAGAATACTTATAAATAGTATCGATCGGTGTTCAAAGTCATCTGTTTAGCAAACTACAGGATATATTTTTATGTAGGTAGTGCGCATAACTTGTAGAGTGATTCAGTCTCTGTTCCTAAATGCATCCGCAGTATTAGGATACACTTTAAAACAAAACGTAAATTCGTCTTAGTATGGAGGACACGCATAATTTAATAGCGCCAGCCACTTCTTTTTTTTCTGCAAATTTTGCGCACTACCTAAAAAAATATTCTGTATATATTTGTCCCCTTCCCACCTTTCCAGGTTAATATACAAAAATAATGTGATAACGTACATTTAGAGAGTTATAATTTTCCAAATGTCGCAGCATTATGCTGAGATGGAGGCCATTTTTGATCTCAAACAAATGCTTAATTATTTTTATTTTTTAATAATATATTTTGTATAGTTTTCTGTGCTAGTCCAAAATAATACTGCTTTCTTTCTTTCTAATTATTTGTGCGGTGAGTTGACCCCTCTTAATAGTCGTGACCTGATGCCACGCAAACTGCAGTCATCCAGCCAGTTAACACATGACTTCTCTACGTTATAGTAAATTTGGTTAGGTACAACGGTTACAAATGGATCGATCACTTCAGGCCGCAACACAAGGAAATCATTCCTCCCTTTCTTTTCTACGTACGGCCTATCTAGAAGTGCTGACTTCTTATGAGTCAAAGCCAGCTTTAATTCGGTTTCGACTAAGTTTGCGTGTTCGTCAGTTCGCAAGGTAGGAGTTTCTGAATCAGCTCCGCTTCTCAAAACTTTCTTCTTGTTATGGCCGGCCATATTTTTAGTTATAGCGTTGTAATAATCTCTTGCTTTAGCTAAGTTGACGGTGTTAAGAGATCTTCTGTTTTTTGAACGCAACTTTGTGTCTACTAAGAGCTTCACTACTTTACTAAGTAACATTGCATTTTCATTCTTCATATCTTTGTTTGCTTCGCCAATTCTCTTCAAAGATGTTACTAATGTTATGATCTGTAATGTGAAGAGGAGTAGAATCTGTAAAGACAACAAGGAATACATTTTAAAATCTGCTGTTTCATACATTAGTTCAATTATTTGTAGGTATAGAACAGCCGAATTTTATTTCGCGATTTCATGATTGATCCCCTCGTAAAAGTTGTTCATAATGATGATTACAATAACCCCTTCAAGGGATCGAGCACTAGAAATCAATGTCAATTCGTCAAAAATCAACCGACAATATACCGAGACACGATATTTTCTTACAGAATATTTTATTCTGGCCAGTCCCTTCACGAACTCTGGTTACCGGTTAATCATTTCACGACAGTATCGGCAATTTCCATGTGATTTTTCATGAAAACTTGATTTGAAATAGCTAAGTAATGCGTAGATTATTAAAGTTATTTGTAGGCCAATGTCAATCTAACAGTGATACTGTTGTAAATATTATTATTATATTAATTGTCAGTTGAAAAAAATACACACATGAGCGTTATAGAATAAACACCATCACTAAGTTATTATGGTTCAATTACTTTCTTATATAAAAATAACACAAAACAGGAAACATCATTATTATCACATAATATCTTGTTTATTTTTGTTTTTGTTTCTTTGTGATCTCTTTATGTTTCTAGGTATTTTTTTTTTTCAACTATTTCTTGTATGGAATAAATTTTCTATTCTATTCTATTCTATCATTTCTGTAGCATACCAGTTCTAAATATAAAAAATACATAAGGCTACTTTAACAACAAAATAATACCTATCTAATATGAAAAAAAAAATATATATAAAATATCTGTTACTAACTGTTTTTCGCATTTCGGATCCGCTTGAAATTACACAATTATTAACACACTTTGTTCTTCAAATATTATATGAAAGCCAATGTAAAATCATATTACTTGCATCAAGATTCATTGGAAACAAACTGACTATGAAATTGCTTTTCCTTTATTGCGCAGCACTACTTAATTCATTTAATCAATAATATCCTTGAACTATAATGTCTCGATCACAAAAATCTGTGATAGACTAGCGATTGAACGATTGCACCACTGACTTTTTGAATTTATATGTGGATCAGAAATTCTTAACTTGCAGTGAAGGAAATAATCGTAAGGAAACTTGCACACCTGAGATATTCTACCCAGGTAGAATAACCAGATCCAAAAATAAGACTACCTGACAAAATCTCTAATTATTCAGCAAATTTCCTGACATTTTATGATAATGGTACATGTAAAATGCGGACTGATTTGAGGAAGCGAAAAATTAAGAAAGACATGCGTTCACGGTGTGTCTCTCCTCCCGAACAGTGCGGCGAGCGTCACCTGCGGCATGCGACGAGGCAACGTGATCACTTTCAAAAATTCCTGACAAATTCAAATATTTATTTTCTTACAGACTTTAATTCCTGACATGCCAGAAAAATTCCTGTCATCCGGTAACTCTACATAAAGGTCTCGATGGTGTGCATAGTCCGCCAACTCACACCAGATCAGCCTGGTCGACTAAAGCCCAAAAAGGGCCCGTGCCTAACCGTCGGACAGTAATAGGCTGAATTTATTATACAGGATTGTTTGTAATTCACAGGCATTGCTTTAAGGAGTGAAAGTACTCATCAATATGAACAAATTTTACCATAGGACCAACACTGAAATAAAAAAAAATACTTTTCATACTAAAAATCAACCTTGCTCGATCAAAATGTATGAAAAGCTTGAATTTTTTTTTCGCGATTTCATTGTTGGTCCCATAGTAAATGCTGTTTATATTGATGAGTACTGTCACTCCTTAAATCATTGCCAGTGAATTACAAGTAACCCTGCTTTCGCACTAACGATGTGGGTCGTGCGTCTGAGTGCAGTTACGCACGCACAGATTACGTAGCGTGATACGCGCAACGACGCGCGAAACCGCAGAGCGTCGTGTAATTCCACCAGCCTACGGCACTACACCACGGCAACGCATGTAGCAACGACTGCTTGCAAACACAAAATCAAAGTCATTTAGCTTTACTTCAACTAGGCCTTTTCAGGCAATTTCAAAACGCCGAGAATTTAGGTGCACAGTTCCAAAATTTAGGCCCTATAGACAAGAGACCGGCAAGAAACTCCATGGATACTCTTTAAAAATAATAGGTTAACAATCTATAAACGCCGAATGCATCTCAATCTTGTGAAGGCACGCTTTATACCAAACTATTCCTTC
This sequence comes from Allophyes oxyacanthae, assembly GCA_932294325.1. NCBI lineage: Eukaryota > Metazoa > Arthropoda > Insecta > Lepidoptera > Noctuidae > Allophyes > Allophyes oxyacanthae. The sequence continues at coordinate 3,122,703 of OW028609.1, forward strand.
CGAAAATGTCGTAGTTCAAGCAAAGAAGTCCTCACGCTTAGCGAATCGGGACTATACTAAACAAATATTAGCAAATTGTGAGGACGATTCCCGTAAAGCCTGCTAGACGCAGGGTCGGGGGTGCTTTCGACCAATGAGCCAGTCGGTTGCTGTCTGTTGACGGCGACGCACGTCTAACGTGAGGATATTACTCGAATTTTTTAGTACTGGCTACTCTCGATATAACAAAAAGTTGCGTTCTCGAAAATATACTTCTTATACTAACGAATACTATAAATAACCTAACCGTCAGAAACCCCCGACTCCAACTAGAAAAAGACCTGTTACTTTTGAAGGCTGAACATATTTTTATGAAACATATATACGAACCATCCTGATTAAACTAGCTTTCAATTTATAAAAACTGCATTGAAATCGGTTTATCCGTTCTGGAGCTACGATGCCACAGACAGACACACAGATATACACTACAAACACCAAACACTACTACAACACAATGTACTGTGACTAATATACTGCCTTTGCAAAGGCGGAATACATTTGAAAATAAATTCTTTACACGCTGTGTCAACATTTCTTCATTTCAAACTCTCCTCTAGCAGGTCTGGTGGAAGAGATTCCTTTAGAAATAAGTAGTACCTTTGTACTTTACGCTGCTACTTCAGATTTCTTATGAATTTTATATGTGTGTATATATTGTTAAATAAATAAATGAATAAAAAACATACACATTTCCAGACTTAGAGACCGCATCCACAACATTTTCAGAATCCAAAACATCGTCAGCTTTGTGCCGAGACCAATTATATGATTGACTTATTTCAATCAAAGCTCTACACTCGTAGCTTCTTGCTACGCGCTACGGTTCTCTTTGACGCTACGGCATTTAAATATAAACAGACTTGAGAATATCCTACCTACGCCGTAGCCATAAACATGCTAAAAGTACAATGTAGTTCAAATTTCGAAAATGTCTTAATTTTCATGTTTTACTATGATCATGTACAATCACGATACGTTGCGGTGGTACATTTCGCTAACAAAATGCTTTGAACGACTGCGGTTTGGACGCTGGATGCAAACGATTTTAGCCTTAAGGATGGTCGACCAGAAAAATTGCCTATTATACATATATACCTACCAATGTACCGAATGATTTATTAGTGTAACTGTTACTATTAGAATACGGAATACGTTAATATGCTCATTAACTGGGTAATCTGCCAATTACCGGGTACGATCCGTTAAAGTGTGAAATTTTAATTAAAGTAGCAGACATCTGTAATTCACCTAATTAATTTGCATATTAACGAATGCTTCACTGTTAAATCGCGGAAGACAGTTAGCAAAATACTTTTTTCTGGGCAAATGTATGATGTAAATATTATATGCAATTCTGGTAACAGATGTTACCGGCAATCTGTATAATCCTGTAATCTTCACTTTTGTTCAGCTTCATATTCGCGGCTTAGGGGCCGCACCTTAACCTACTGTGACAGAGTTCATGTGTGTGTGTTTTTTTATTACTTTTATGTTTTATTCAAGCCAAAAGCTGGTTTTATTAACTTAACCGTATGCTTGGTCATTAGTCTGCAGATTACCTAGGAAGTCTGCAAATTATCTAGTTAATGTAAGAACTGAAATAATTTTATCCACTATAATAACGGACTCAACCAGACAATCTGCAGATTAACAAGTTAATCTGCACTCTAACTGATTTACGCTCATTAGCGATGACATTACTATTATTAGGGAATCAAAAACAGATATTTAAACCTCGACGAAAAAGAGGGCTGTTTTAAGTTTGTAGTGTGTATTTGTGTCTGTCTGTGGCATCGTAGCTCCTGAATGGATGAACCGATTATGATTAAGTTTTTTCGTTTAAAAGGAGTCTTAGTCGAGAGTATTCTTAGCTATGTTTCAAGAAAATCTGCTCAGACGTTTGAAGAACGCTTTGCGCCGACGCACGCCATCGCAGCGCAGCGTCTCAGTGTAGATTTCAGTCTTCATTCGACAATGGATCGTAACAAACGTGTTCTAAAATTAATCGTGTTAAAAATGTCGTGCACGCACGTCTAGTTTACCCCTCTAGCAGTGGAACACTGTCCGTGGTCGCAGCGGAGCCGGAGTTCTGACAGCGCAGCACATCACCCTCCCCACGCTTCGTCTCTCATCCGTCGATACGTTGAAATGTCGCGTGCGACGACGCAACGTATAATGTGGCATGTCACAAAAAAATATAAGTATGTACAATGACGCAGCGTTGACGCTGCGACGACGCAACGCACTAATGAGGCCTCAGCCTTAGTAAATATCTTTTTTACATAAAACAGCTTGCCAACCTTATTCATCCACCTGCGATGCCTTCAAATACAGCTTGGTAGCTCATAACTCCTATAGGTATCTCATTTCATACGCGACCCAGCGTGATACACGTGTAACGAGACAATTTCCACCTGCTAGTCGAGCTTCTGTTCACATGCATGAGCCCGTAAAGCCTTTGATAAAGTTTCCTCAAACTCGACGTGTTCACAATTTTTTTTAACCTTCTCCTTTTATTTTTATTTCGAGTGACACGTGCACCATCATTCTAGACTTTTTCAGCCGTATTTATACGACTAAATATATTTTACGACGCTGCTGAATGACTCAATTAAAGTGGGGAAAACGACAACCAATAACTAAGATACAAATCTTGCTAATTGCCAATATTTTTCATCACAACACGCGACATGAAAATTTTCTATAGAGCTTGCGACAAGAAAAAGAAGTGACAGAAAAATGCATGACGCCCTACAGTACTGAGTACTCTCAAACCACGGAAGTGTAAGGAACAGTATCCTACTGCGAAACTCAATAATTCAACCTTTCAGTAATTCAAACAATTAATTCCAAATATGCGCAATAAACACTAATAAATCTTGCTACGTTTTAAAGCAAAGAATTTAAAAAAACTTTCGATCAACTAAAAAGAAACGAAATGTATCAAAATATACGAATTTTAAATCAAAATTGTTAAGTAATAGTTTGAAACAATAATTTAACATCTAAAATAATTTTATTGTGCGATAAACGAATAAATTTCGCATAAAATAAAATAATCCTGCACAACGTCAAGATATTTCAGAAAACCGTTCGTTCTTAATTTGATTTGTAATAAATTATTTAGGGCACTCGATAGTTTTCATCGGCTAGCTATTGACTAGCGATTTTGCGATTGCATCGATACTGCATCGCGTTTTGGCGACTCGCTGCATCTGACGGAGAGGTAAAGCATTGAGGAGAGTGGGCGGGGTAGAAGCATGGCAAAGCCTCAATAAATCGCTGCGCCTGGCATCTGAACGTGTGTGGAGTCTAGCGTTCAGTCACTGTATAGAGTTTCTAAAAAGCGACTAAATCGCTAGTCGCCAATTCCATAAATATCGAGTGCTATGACTTTCAAGGCTCTCCTCGCTGGCGCGTGCATACGGCCTAATAGAAAATGTACTAAAAACAGATATTGCAATAACGCGATAATATCGGCGTGTGGAGAAAGCCTTACAGCTCGTTTCCGGCTATATATTTAACCTGTGTTTCCAGGATGCACGCGCGGGACGACGCAAGGGGATGGACGAACGTCGAACATGGATCGGGGAACCATTGGATGCGGCTGGCCGTCCTCAACCCACGGACGTAACCCACGCAGTTTTATAATTAATCAGTCTTTAAACTCGACTTTTATACAAAAATATTTATAGCTAAATTATTTATTAAATGAAATATAACATTATTTTCACATATCGACAGTTGAAAGGATAGCCTTTCAACCGTTGATATTGTTTTAAATACAATTTAAATTTTATTAAATAAAACAATTAAGGACTCATTTGTTTTCAATTCGTTTTATTAAAATATACTCTCGTATAGGAATTTATCTAAAACTCATTAATATTTAGGGCGTGTCTGGAGGCTGAGTACGCTCACATTGCATTGCCGCATCCAAATCAATACAGTGCTTCACGTTGTTATGCACAGTATTTGAGCCGGAGCGAGGAACGAACTGGGATCATTCTGCTGGAGTCCACCGAGCTGGTAAGACTTCTTCCAACCTAGCTCCCAGTAACAAAAATATATCAGCTACCCCGCGCGCCCCTTTATCATTTTTATGAAGTACTTACCTAATTTATTAAATTAAAAATTATTATATTTTGTCCGCGATTTTCTCCCTTACCGCTAAGGTTGAGAAATTAAAATCCACAATTCTCCGAGCCTGTATCATAACCAAGGTGCGTATATTATTTCTTTTGTTTTTTATTAAAATATTTTAATTATTTACTAAACGTTTTAAATTGATTTCTGTATGTCAGATAAATACTCCACATCTTTTTATATTAAATAAAAATTAGGTATTTTAATATTTCTATCAATTTAGGCTGACCGCATACTAGCGATTAGCGAGTGTGCGCGATCTTCGAAAGCGCGCTCTCGTGAATCATGTGGTCAGCCTATTTTTTTTTAAATTATATTTATAATACAGAATCAAACTATGTGTAGATTTTATTTTTTAATTTCATTTTAGATTAATTTAGATCGTGAAAATGACATTAAAAAACAAAAATTAATTTAATATTTTTTAACAAAATCGGGAAGGTATTGTATATATAATATAGATGATTTTTAGATATTTATCGGAGCACACAAAAATGAAGTACTTAGTTAAATAATATGGTATTTCTTTTTAAATAAAAGCACGGTTGTTTTTTTTTAAATCTCAACAAACAAGAAGTTCTAGGCCCACAAGCATATCCGTAACCGTCAAGATCAGGTGACCCAGTTTCAAACCGATAACATCACACCTGTATTCTCCAAAAGGTTAAACTGATAAGTACTATTGTACATCCACATTACGCCGATGCTGTTGTTAAGTCCCTTTTAATAAGGGGCGGACCTATTGCCATCTGCCGGGCAAAATTCCAAACTCCGGGCTGCTACAAAGAATTTTTATAACTAAAAATCCCAGTAACACGTAGCCCGACCCGGGAATTGAACACAAAACCTCACGCTCAGCAGTTACGCTTGTACTACACCATTGAAACAATTTAATAATTATATTCGTAGATAAGGAAAAAATAACTAAATACGTAAAAGATTTTAATATTTGCACGGTGATTAATAAATTTTTAAGTAACATAATTATTAAATAAAATCAGAAACATGCGGGCACTGACCACTCTGTTTTCTATACTCTACTCCCCCAATTCTCCTTCTTACTTATCTTCTCACTTCCAGTATGTTTGTTCCAATCACATTAAATATCTTCGTTCTTCAAACAATCGTCTCCTTCAATGTCCCACTCATCGCTCTGACTTTATTCATTCCACCTTCTTCGTTCAGTCTATTCTACTATGGAATGCACTTCCCCTTGAAATCAGGATGGCTAACAGTAAGCTCTCTTTTAAATTTAAATTACGAAAATACTTTCGTGACAAGACATCGGCAGATTCATCTCGACTCTAATTCTTCTGAATTGTATATATATTTATTATTTATATATGTTTATGTTTATTTAGCATATAATAATACATATTTATTTATATATGTTAATGTTTATGTAAGTTTAAAATTATAGTTGTTTTTAAGTATAATAGAATATACCTACCCTCTCATTTAAGTTTGTTTTTTGGTGCATCTACCTTCATTGTCTCTGCATCACCCTAAGGTTGTCTGGTAGAGAATGCCTACGGCATTAAGACCGCCTTTGTACATTGTACATGAAGCATTTTAAATAAATAAATAAGAATGGGAAAATAAATAAAGATTTAAAAATGTCACAACATAATTGTTTTATTTTAAGAAAAACATTTATTTATTTATTTAATATTTAAGAAACATAAGAACACACCTAATATAGAAAAAATACTTTATTTGTGAGCTCATTTAATTGTTAAAGAGCTTAAAATGATAATTCCGATTTATTTTCGATCTCTAAATTAGAGATTTATATGAAAACTAGAAACAGTCGCAGTAGGTAAGTATTAAAGTTTAAAAATATCGGATTTTAATAAAAAAAAAAATTATTTCAGAAAAAAAAGCAATACGTTTTATTTCTTTAAAATGCATCAAATATTTATTTAAAAACCATTAATTTTGTGTTACGATAGTAACCGTCAGAGTCTGAAAATCACATTTGATATACACTGATACACTAGGAATTAAATAATATGCAGAACTATAAAACATATTTGGTATAATTATAAAATAAATAAGTCCAGGCCACTGTCCCACTGCTGGGCACGGGCCTCTTCTCAGAATGAGAGGAGGTTTTATTTTTCGCAATTTCAGGGTTGGTCCCATAATAAAAGTTGTTTATAATGATGAGTTATACAATAATCCCTTAAGGGCTTAGAAATGTAGAACCTTTATATACATTAGGTATTTGCAAGAATGGGCGTAACCAGATGGATGGCGGGGGTGGGGTAATACCACAATGATCCACCCTCCATCATCGGTAAGTAACAAAACGGACCTGTGAACATGTTCACAGCTCCTGTCAGTCAATAAAAAAAATGTTTTTTTTTTTTTTAATTGATACACAAATCGGACATTACAATTTTCCTTACATTTGAATGATTATCTTAGAATAAACATTAAATTGTATGCCCTAAAATAGTGAACACAGCATGCATTTTAAGTTGAACTTACAATCAATTAGATATTACGTTCAATCAATTTAATTGCACAACAATAAAAATATATGTGTAGGTATGTAGCCACTTAACCAATTATATTATTGATAAAACGGCTATCCAAGCTTTTCTTAATTTTAACCTTGGCCGAAGCCAAACCACCGGAGAAAATATCAAAATCCCGTCCCACACCATCACACACCACCATTTCGACGTAAAAGTTTTTTTTTTATACTTAATCTTCAATCGGCTTTTTAGCCATAATCAGATAATTTCTGGGAAGTTTATGATTTGGTTGCAGTTTCATTAAACCGCACCGGATAATTTGGTAGAAACTACATTTTCAGTTTCTGTTGTCTAGTTCTAGTATTTGCCATCTTTTCAGGCGTGTTACGTTCTCTTCTGTGTTTAGTAGGTTTTTAGCCAATTCATTTGTATGTTTGTTGAGTCTTTCCTTGTAGACGTAAAAGTTGTGTATAATTAGTAGATACCTAACAGCAGAAAAACGGTAATAATAAAATTTAAAAAAAGTATGATGAGCATAGGAGAAAAAAAATACAACATTCGAATTTCGAAAATTAAGCAAAGGAACTGCTTTTCTTCCTCATGTTCGGAATTTCGCAATGTAACAACACGTTATACGAGAATAAGAATGAGATTTCGATACGAGATGTTCTTACAGAATAGCTACGCTGAAACTTTTTTTGGCATTATTTTCGGTAACAAAAAAGACGTCATTAATTTTTGTTCAAATATAATATACACGGTAATATTTTACTACTACGGTGCCACAGACAGATACACAGATACACACTACAAACTAATAACACCTCTCTTTTTTGTCGGCGGTCAAAAAAGATTACAAGTGCACTGCAAAAAATAATTTCAAAATAACAACAAAGCAAAAGGGAATTGTCAATATCCAAGGTCCTAATTACGAAACTCAATTTTTTATTAAATCTACTAATTGGATCAACGCCAATTAGAATACAGTTGTAAACAAAATTGTTGGTTTTGAAGTAAGTTGTCAGAAAAGATAATTATATTAAACTTTTTTTTTCAAATCGGAAAATTATTTTTGGTACTTACAAAAATGATTTTCAAAGTAGAAATAAAAGGCCAAACATGTTCAAACACACTCAAAATTGTAACGCTTTTAACGTGGATACTTGAAACATAATAATATCTGAGTTTCTTATAATATGCTACTGATTATAATGACGATATACGGAAGTAACCAATTCGTTATAGGCAGCAGTAAAGTCAGAATATTTTTTTCAAGCTAAAACTACAACAGGCCCACACAAACGTCTGAGACGTCTCCCACGTGTAGCTAGAAAAGTCAAAGTCAAAAGTTTTTATTTCAACTGGGCCTTTGTAGGCACTTTCAAAACGTCGTGATTCTAGGTGCACGGTTCCAAGTGGGTTGGTCCTGGAGAAGATACCGGCAAGAAACTCCATGGATACTCTTTTCATAAATCAAAATAATTGTCTAACAATAACATATAGAGACACAAAATGCGACCAGAATTTACACAATATTACAAAAAAAAAATATTAAAAAGGAACAGCTTATTAAGTACTACTACAATTAGAACTACATTAGGCCCACACACGTCGCACAGTGCACATGTCTGAGACGTCTCATACGTGTAGCTAGAACTACATTAGGCCCACGCACGGTGCACACATAATAATATGAGACATTTCACACGTGGGTTGGTGTGCACACCAAATCCATCCACACTCGTCGTACACGCGTGTCGAGTATTTTACGCTGATTATAGATCAAGTGAGGACTCTCCCATCAGTGAGATAAAATGTACGAATCGGACATTAATTTTGAAGAAACATAAAGATAGAAATACATGAGACATCTCACAAGAGTGTGCACACCAAATCAGACGCGTATGTTACCACCTCCACCATCCGACGAAAATCTGGGATCGCTGGCGTTGCGTAGCGTGGCGTGGCGTGGGTCTTATGTAGCGCTACACAACTAGTCGTCATAATTATAACCTAACCGTCAAAAACCCTCAACTCCAACTAGAAAATGAGCTGTAACTTTACAATAAAAGGTCAGCTTATACTGGAAATGTCTGGGCAGTTCAATTTTTGCGCTGCTGGGCTTGTAGTAAGCTCCCAGTAAGAAGTACTGCCTCTCAGAATAAAATTGATACCCTGCCTCGCTTCCGAGAGTTAATTGACATGATATTTGTATTTTTTCTCAAATTAAATTAATTTGTACCAAGAAATATTTTAATTGAAAGTCGGTCAGTAGAAAGCTTTGGTTATGAAAGTGGTCACGTGTTAGTTTACTATGCTACCGTTATTTTTAACTTTACCTTTAATCAACTCTTGGAAGGATTCGCTGTCTACACAATAAAATAAAGAAATTAATTACTTTCTATTATTGTAATAGAGTTACCATTTCAATTTTATATCAAGACTAGCTGTGCCCGCGTCTCCGTGCGCGCGGAAATTAACAAAAAAGTAATTTATAAATAACTTAAGTCACTCTTTATAACATCAGATATCTGCCAGTGAAAGTCCCTTCAAAATAGGTTCAGCCGTTTCGGAAATAAGCCGGAACAGACAGAAAGAAACAAAACCATAAAATTTTTTTTTTTTGTTCAAAATGCCGTATAGGTATACTCTCACATGCCTTTAGTAAAAATCTGTTAGTTTGACATTACAAACAGACACGTCAATTTTATTTATTTGTGTAGAAAACCACCATACTATCCTAATCTGATGAAAACAGAAAAATGGAATCGTTTGACATTTTGCGTTCAAACTGAAAACTCATTAAAGGCTACCAAATAAAAAATCATAGTGAAGCAGTATGGCAAAGGAAACGACTCGGCAAGTATTATTGGAGAACGGTATTTTAGAGTAGGTACATCATACAACGCAGTTTTGCAACTCACCCTTTACTACCGACAAAAAAAAATACAACCCACATTTTGATTCATGTTTGCTGCATCCAATAAAAAAATATTATAGTTTAATAAAACTATAGAACACGCTTTAGTCATCCAAACTGAACGTGTATGCAAAATTTCAGCTCAATTGGAATCCGGGAAGTGGGTCAAATTTAACTTCCAAGATTTTCTTACATAGTTAGTTACAGGTGAAGCTAAATAAAAGCGTGTTAATAAAAAGCACGTTTAGTCTAAAAGAGATTGAAGTTCAAAAGATACATAATTATAATATAACATACTCGTAGATCACGTCTGTATTCCTCGAGTTTGTAATTATTTTTGATCCAATACATAGAAATAATCCCTTCATGAAACTGGTTCGATTCGTTTTTTTAAAACGCTTTTATTATCTTCACTTGTAACTAACTATGTAAAAAAATCTTGGAAGTTAAATTTGACCCACTTCCCGGTTTCCGATTGAGCTGAAATTTTGCATACACGTTTAGTTTGGATGACAAAAGCGTTTTCTTTAGTTTTTTTTTTAATCTATAATACTTATTAGTGGGCAACCTGCAGATATACAAGTAAATATTTATGTGTAGTATCCCCTTACATTTCTGTAGGTATTTGTGATAGACTCTCCCAAGATAAAAAGACATCATTATTACGAATCGCTGAACGCCGCCGGATGTTTCGTACATTATTTCAGGAAATTACAGGAAGTTACGATTTCAGTTTACGTCTGAAGACATGCGAATGCCTACAAGTAATTCTTTGACATTGTAGTTAACTGCTTATACCCGTATCTTAAAGTTTTTTTTTATAATTATAATTTTTTCGACGTGGTATACGAGTAGTCCTACTACAACCATAATTAATGCTTATATAGTTACAGTTATTTCATATTTATCATATTTTATTGTAATTTTCATTTTAATAATAATTTTTGTATTTGGATGTAAAAATCTGGTAATAAACGATTTCATTTCATTTCATTTCAATGCTAGTACTGTTAGTTTGACGACACGGCTGGCGCAGTGGCTAAGCGATTAGCTTTCTACGCTAAATGCCGCGGGTTCGATACATTTAGCGTTTTAGTCATTTTGCTTTTCCAGTATCGATATGCAGGTACCTATCTAATGTGTAAAATAGTAATATCAACCAAGTACTCATTAATAATAACAACTTTTAGTACGGTTGACCATTTGTATGTTTTTTTTTTTCTATTTTTCATGTTTACTCCTTTAGTAAAAGTTGTCCATATTGATAAGTACTTTCACGCCTTATAGCATTGCCGGTGAATTACAAATAAGCAATAAGCACTTATACAGGAAAATGAAAGGGAGACTTAATTACCTCCGATAGCGTACCGTAATGGATTCTCTCTGTTTCAGGTACACTAACCAGACGAATGCACACTCCATGAGCAACAGCAGCACGTTGTTGGAAAGAGAGAGAGGTGAGACGCTACTTTTAACCAACTTCAAAAAATAGAATAGAATAGATCTTTATTTCATGGACACCAAATACGCACTTAAGAAATGAGACTCTAGGCAAAGAATAGATACTAACTATTACTACGTCTCTATCTCTAGGTACGCGGTTCCAAATAGTGGGAAGGAAGTTCTCAATTAGACTGTATGTTAATAAAAAAAAAAATGTTTTATAAGCTTTGGATCTTCCCTCTACGTACATTAAGAAATCACGAATATTATTTATTCGACTTTGAATAAATTAGTTACAAATAATTGTTTCGAAGTATTTTATTACGGTTTTAGGGTCCCGTAATAGATCTGAGTCAAATTAAAGTATCTGTAGTACCTATGATTGATTGATAGTAGTACTCTCAGTAGTAGTAGTAGTACTCTCAGGTGAAGATTTATAAATATAAATTGAAAAGTTTATTATACCAATTTTTAATAACAAATAACAGTTTCCGATACTGAACGATTTGTAATATTTTTCTTTGATTATATTTTGTTACAGTTTTTTTCATTTGGAAATTCATTTTATGTATTTTTACTCGGTTTTAAGTTTGAAGCATCGCAAATAACATACATCGGTTAACATGACCGCTGCGACATGATTAATTTTGTCGACGCATTATCTCACGCGTTAACGGGTTTTTAAAAGGCATCATCTCGTCTTGCCATGACGACAAAATTTTGTCGCACGCGCATGTTAGGCTAGCTTGTAAATTATTCCTAGATTCAAGATTTTACAATGCGGAACAACCAAAATGCGTTGGTAGAGTTCCGTTTCAAAGCTTAAGATGGTTCCTTCCTTTATTGAATGCCACCTGACGGTCGCATCAAAGTAACATACTTTAACAAGAATAACAAAGGTATACAATACGCATTCATATGCGATTTTCGATACACATGCCTCCGTTAAGAGCCTTAACAGTAGCGATTTCTTCCATCGTTATTCTGTCAGGAACTTTTTCGTATGATATTTACAAACTAGAAATAAAGAAAAAAAGTATTTATTTGACACAGCACAAAAACAATTTTAAAGATAATATAACAAAAATAAAAGAATAAACCATGTAAAACAAAAAAGAAAATGAAAAATATTTATCTAAAATAAAAAATGGATTGTACGTTGCAGCTGTGTCAAAAAGGCTTCCGCTCAGCTTAAGCTGTCGCGCAGCGAGCAGCCCGACAGCGCTGGTTTTCAGCGGGAGCCACATCGAGTGACGTTATGTGTGCATATGTGTACAGAAAATATATTAATTAAATATGAATTAAATAAATAATAATTATAAAAGAACTGATGTTGAAGAAGTGTTGAAATGATTATTGTATGAAAATAAAGACGTGAAGGTAACATTTTACTATTGTACTATATCTAAAATAGGAATTGAGTGAGCTGAACTTCACGTGTATTCATTTATAGGTAAGGTTCCAATCACGCGAACTGTGCGGATTTTCGATGCGGCCATTAATGGACAGAGTACAGACAGGACAATCACTGGCCAAAACAATAGAACTGAACGAATTCAATACAGCAACACATTGTATGGCCATGGCCACATCGTTATAGAAAGATTGTGTTGTCACAATAAAATCATGGACATTCACCGATGTAACAAACAAATTCTTTGCTAAAAATATATGCAAATGAAATAGAGTCGCGCATTTTTTTTTTTTTATTGTACTTTTATAACTATATGTATACATGATTACTGGTTGAACAAGGTAAACATTGTAGGAGGGTATTGTACTCATCATCATTATGAACAGCTTTTGCTATAGGACCAATTCTGATATTGCGAAAAATAAAACAATTGTTCCGTACAAAGAATTCAATTTTTGTTCGACTAAATTAATGCATGGAATAGTAGATTTTTTTAAATATAAATTTTAGCTTTCTGCACTCCTTCTCCATATAAACTTTAACTATGACAAAGCTCACACTCCTCTGTACACGCAATATGCTTAAAAACGGGTAGATACAAAGTTTTCTCTTCACGTACCTACCTACATGATTTCTCTTAATACTCGTAAAATTGCAATAGTAAGTTACCAGTTCCGACAGACCACACCCGTTCGTTCACGAGCATTAGATACTTATCAGAATTGGAAGCACTTGTACAGTTATTATATTTTTTCTCTACATACCAGTGGCGAAGAGTCCATACAACCCGATTCCCATCGGCTTTCCTTTAGGAATTGGTTAGTCCATAGACCAACGTAATATTATATTATTTACTCATCCAACTGACAAAAAAAGGCTTGTTATTCAGTTAGGTCGAGCTCTTCCAGACATGACTATATTTAATAATACATATATAGATTACAAGAGACGGTATGGATTTTCGTCTTGCAGCATTAATTGCAGAAATTTTTAGAGGGCATTTTTGGGACGGCTTCCCCTTTTAAAACTGTCACCCTCCGCCACTGCAACATACCTATTTTGTTTCAGTGATACCTATGTAAACATATTTTCTTTTTAGACGCCCGTCCTGTTCAAATAATCCGAAGTCCGCGAAACAGCCAAGATGTTCGACAACGAGCTGGTGTGGAATGCATTCAACAGTACAACACTTTCAACTATACTACTGGTAAGCTTATTTTACTATTTGCTTTAAGAAGTTTTACTGTCTAGCATAATTCTGGAGGCACTACGAACTCTTATAGCAGGGCTGAAATTAAACTGCCCAAATATTTCCAGTATGAGCTGACCTCGCACTGTATAGGCTTTTCGTACAATGAAAGGTCAGCTTATTCTGGTTTCTGGGCAGTTCAATTTCTGCCCTGGGGGGCTAAAAAGGCCGCTTTAGATGAATCACAATATGAATCATATTACAAATGTCAAAATATCTACTTAATTGACAACTCTTAATGTCATCCGCATAAGGTTCATATTCAGTAATCATCTGTTTGACAGTTACTATGCAGATCAGTAGATGAATTGCTCAATGTGGCCTTTTTAGGCCCCCAGCTATAAGAGATCGTAGTAAGCCTCCTGTAAGACGATCTCGAATCTCGATCGGAATGTCACTCGTATTGTCGGTTGATATTTGATGAATTAAGACTGCAGAACGCTGTAGCCACCTAGGTGTCGACTGCAGGTAAGTTTAATAAGGTAAGTGTTAATAATAGGGTATTAGACTGCTTTTTTTATTAGCAAAATTGAAACTTTTCCAAAAATCATAAGGAATAGTGTAAAAAATTATTAAATATTTAAAAATAAGCCTAGGTTATAAGTATTTTACATTTGTTTTAATAAAAAAAGCTCAAATAATAAAACTGATTGAAAATTAAACATAAGCTCTGTCTACGATAGTTCCAGTAATGAATGATTGAATGATTACATGTTGAAACGATGTTGAAGAAATGTTTATGTTGACTCTTCGAAAAATTTCGCATTCTGTAGACAACTTCACATCAATCTTCGCATCTGACAGTACTTAAGGCCGTAGCACATTATAGCTACTTCTAGCAAGAGAATCGTGAGTTTTCACGTTCATTATTCACTTTTCGTAAGCAAAAGGCAGCCAACGAACGCGAAAATGCGCGATTAGAAGAAGAAAGAAAATCCATTTATTTTTTGCACACAGGACACCGAGCATGCACACATAACAAACATAAAAAAAAAACCCAGAACATTACATAAAATAAAACAATGAAAAATAAGGCATGGAAGTGTGTGTCCCTCATGTGCAAGAAAATGGGCATCGATCAGCTTGTTGTCATTGGCAACACCAATGACGCTGGTTTTCATCGATGACCGATTATGCTTCAAAAAGTAGATATCTAATATGTTATGGCTCTAATCTGCTCTAATATTAAAAATATCAACTTATATTTTCAAAGTATATTCAAGGTTTCTTCGCAGAATATTATAGAAAAAATACTTGGGTGACCTTAATGCACAGTACTGTAGAATAGAATAGATCTTTATTTCATGTAAATTAGATTCAGGCACTTATGAAATGTCGAAACTCTAGGTGCACGGTTCCAAATAGTTGATCCTATGGAGAGGAGCCGGCAAGAAACTTCATGGTAACTGGCTGTACAAAGTCCTTCATTCTTAAGTGTAAGATTATTATTTTATTTTATTTGAATTTATAAACTGTGCATTTTCTGCACTAGACCTTGTTATGTTTCCAGTTCAACGCAAAAAATAATAAAAAATAGTATTGAGATATATTTTATAATAAAAAATAATGTATAACGTGCCGGTGGGTCTTTTATATTTTTAAATGTTATTATGTTATCTTAATTTTTTTGTTAAAATATTTAAAAATATAAAAGTATGTGGTAAAATTGAATGAAGTAAAAAAAAAAAATTAAGTAAAAAAATATACTTATTTTGAAAAAAGATAAATTATTGCAAAATGTAGTTTTGTAGCAATATAAAATGTTAAATATAAACTGCCACAAATACCTAAGACATCAAAGACATAAGGCCTTTATAATAACAATATTTAAATGTTTTTAAGTAATGTTATTTTAACTTTTGCTGGAGTAGTAAAATATTTTAAATACGTAGGTATACATACGTAGGCACCTATGTATAAATCAATACAAATCTGCAAAAATAATACATTATTACCTATAATTATTATTTTAATTTAAAAATGTAAAATACTGTATTGTAAAATAAAAAGACAAAAAGTAAATTAAGAAAAATATCGTCCTGCTTCATTTTTAAATCGTGGAAATTGTATTTTAAAATTTAAACTAAATCTCATAGGTAAAGTGTACTTTATTACAAACAAAGAAAAAGACCAGAAACATCCATTAATTAAAAAGTAGATAAGTTTAGAATCTAAAACCCGACTACTGAAAAAGTATGAAACAAGAAAATATTAATACATATTCATAGTGATGTTCAGAGGATAGCCGTGGTGGTGTAGGGAACAGATGAACATAGATACATATAATAAATAGCGTTCAAACATAATAACCTTCTCCATTGTCGGGTAAAAATAGAGACCACTCTTCTCAGCTTCCTTAAAACTAAAATACATAGAATTTCTTTAAAAATGCATTTTTTTTTAAATATTCTTTCATTTTTTACAAAATACAATAGTTCAAGAAAACATCTCATTATAAGTAAAAGATCGTTTTAAGCAAGACCACGAAACAGGCGGTGGTCGTGTGCCAAGGTAACACCCGCTGGTCCAATCAAAATGAACCTTGAGCCAGCAACAAGTGGCTCATTTTTATTTGAACCAACGCCTATGTTACTGACTATATTATACGAAGCTGTAAAAAAGTGGGTGTTGTCGGTTTAGAAAATCGTATTTTTATCATCACATTTTACATCGATCTACAAGATTTCGAGAAATCTAAAGAAAAAATCGTATACATAAAGATGCCTAAACGGTATCACTTCGTTATGTCATGTAAACGTAAAAAAAACAGCTCAGATTTCGTTATTTTTAAATTATATACTCGTCAAAACAAAATAAGGGCCACCTTATATTTTTGATCTTCTGAGCAAATTATGAGGTTCCTAGGTTTCGAAGTTGTAAAATTCATTGCAATGATTTGTTTTTAATGAAATGGGCTTAAATTTTACACAATCCACAGGAAAGAAAAACAATTTTACAACATTTTCGAGAAAAAGTGCAATTTCAGCAAAAAGTACACTTGGACTAAAAATGCAATTAAAAATGAAATTCCAGGGCGTTAATTATTCTTCCTTTTTGAATCAATATCTGGTGTACCCTCCTCTTTTCTGAACATATTCTTGAAGCCTAGAGGGCATCTTCTATCAGATGGCGCATTGTTTTTTGAGAGATTTGTTCCTAGCTCGATTTTAGGACGCTTAAGAGCTGTCTTTCATTGTCCAGTGATCAATCTGTGTCTCATACTCTTCTTTTCAACAGATCCCACATGTGTTCAATTCTGTTCAAGTCCGAACTGTTCGCTGGCCTCGGCAACACTTGTATACAAGCCTCTTCTAGTGTCTCTCTGGTGGCTCCAACAGTATAAGCGCGTGCATTGCCGTGCAACAGCTTGAAACCTACACCCACTTGCTATGCAAATGGCACCACATAGAGTCTTATGACCTCCTGGATGTATCGTTAAGTTGTTACTGTACCCTGGTTCTGAATTATAGGCTCAGTTCTTCCAGTTTGGCTTATGCCTCCCCACACCATAATATTGGGCCCCCCAAATCGATCACTGTTGTGGATGCAGGCTTCTGCAAATTGCTCCCTTTTCATCTCCACACCCTTATGCAACGGTCAACACTAAAAACTTTTACTTTGCTCTCATCTGTAAAAAGCAATGTGCTTCAGTCACTTACGCTACAGTCCAATTGTTGCCTTGCGGATGTTTATTGATTTGCATGATGAATACTGGTCTATGGAATTCACACCACTTGACTCCTGGACAATTGCTGGTCTTCATAAAACTGGTTTCTAATTGTTTGGTCACTAAGTCACGTGGCTGTGGTCAGGCACAAGCGGGTTTGCAAAGAGCGGGAAGTGACGGTGCCCTCTCTGCGTGCATGTAAGTCTATGTAGCGGTCTTTCTGAGCGGTGATTCCTCTGGCTCTGCCTAATTCCTGACTTCTGACAAAATTTTGGATCTCATAAAAGCAATTCCAGGCATTCTGAATCGCTCGCTGCGAAAATCTCGGCTGTAAAACTACAGATCGCTACGAATAGCCTTCTTGGATGAGTGTTATGGTCCTGGTCGTTGTAGTCAAGTCTATTTGAAGTCGAACCTATGGAATTACGTTCTTAAAATGCTGATGTAGGCACTAACTCGACACACTTAACTGTTCTCAGTACAATACAAATGTTAAATGAGCCTAAAGTTCACGTTAAAAACAGGGTAAAATTAATTGTTTCAAAAAAAATTATAAAATCTACCCATTTTAACGGTTTTTCAAGCGGAATGCTGTTAAAATGTTCGCAAACACTTAAGATAATACAGCGCTGTACAATTTACCACATGGATATAGTTAATGGTCATTAAATCACCCATAATGTCGAAATTTGCAAGTGGCCCTTATTTTGTTTTGACGAGTATAGTTTAATTAGTGGATACTTATTACATTGATTTGGATGGTATAGTTAGCGCCGTGGTTGAGCGATCGACTGTTATGCAACGTGTCTTGGGTCCGATTCCTGCATGGAACAAATATTTGTATGGCCTGCAGATAATTGTTCCGGGTCTGGTTGTTTGTGCATGTGAGATGTATGTTTTAAACTGTACCCACAGATACCTAAATAATTCCTAGTGTGACCTACATACAGGCTGCTAACCTACCCTACCTACCCTAGGTAAGGTAGGTCAGGTAGGTAGGGTACGTAGGTAGGTAGGGTACGTAGGTGGATAGGTAGGTAGGGTAGGTAATTAGGGTAGATAGATAGGTAGGGTAGGTAGGTAGGTAGGTGCGCCGTAGATACTTAGTGCTACCCGTACGAAGTCGGGGCGGGCCGCTAGTATTTAAATAAAAATCAAACCTTTGGACATCCGTCAACGGGTAGATCTATACAAAATCGCAATTTAATTTAATTTAAATTTTAACATTTTTCTTCTTCTTCTACTTCTTAGCGTGTCGAATTTTAACATTATAATATATAATAATATACTCGTAGGTACTTTTTCTATAAAAAATATACCAGATAAGCTTGAGTTGCACTAAGTAGGTACTATCTCCCATGTCATAAAGAATTAGTAAAATCCGTCAAAGATCATCAAAAATTAGGGAAATCTATTTCGAGCCTTTTGGCGACGCGGCGTTTAACGACACGCTCCGGGTGCCAGAAGATGAGGGTGGGTGGGATGGGTGATCAAAGTCAAAGGTCTGGATGCAACCGCCACCCGGCCACCCTGCGCTCCAACCCCTCGCCACCCATCTGCACGCCAGCTTCAAGAGCTCCGCGGATTCTCTATAACTAATTATATTAGTAATGGAACTATGCCTTTATACCGCATACCATCTTGTGTGCTAGATAGATTCATGATTAATTATAATAGTTATTCGCAGAAGATAATTAACAGTGCAAATACAGTGGATTTAATTAAAAAGTAACCTTTGAGAATATAACTAATATAATTTACGGAATTAATGACATGAAGCTTATTTATTATAGCATTCTTTAACAAACCTATGTAAGGTTTGAAATTTTATTAAAATAAATTAAATTAGGATAAAAAAAAATGTTTTATCATTTTGCAATTAGAATTTTTTAATCACTTTTACATGTCTGTATTATATACAAGATGGCGCTATTTCTCTAAGAAGAAACACCGAAATAAACTCAGGCGTTCACAGTCTATTTTAAAGTCTAGACAATTTTTTTGTAAGGCACTATGTGAGAACGATGTGGAGTAGCATCTGGAAAGGCCTTTTAGGAAAGCGCCATAGCAGTTTCAGCTCACCTGTCCCTACAGATGGCAAGAATGTACCAGTCATTATGTAGCTTAACCATAATTTAAGTTTAAAAAAATCAACTACATATATAGTTCGAATTAATAAACAATTAAATCAGGCATGATATTTTATTAAATTAAAAATTATATTGCATAAAAGTAACCCTAAGAATTATATACTAATAACAAAACTACTAATTCATTGTAATACACAAAAATTATAACTAAAATTTACACTGACCGTATAATTCCATAAAATCACATTTTAATTATTTGGACAAACAGCAATCATTCATCATTTACTTAATTTGTAAAAAAGGTATAACTTTTTAATAAATCTTTCACTATAGCACTGTTCACAACTTTAGTAATAAATTGTTTGAATTTTTAACATAATTTCTCATAATTTTGATGCAAATTTTACGAAATTTATTGTACGAAAAAGACAATCAGGGGGCCTATAAAAGGGCCACATTGAGCAATTTATCTAATGATCTGCTTAGTAACTGTCAAACAGATGATTACTGATTAAGTGGATGACATTAAGAGTTGTCAAATATGTAGATATTTTGACATTTGTAATATGAATCATATTGTGATTCATCTAAAGCGGCCTTTTTAGCCCCCAGGACACCTTTTTGCAATTAAACATTTCAACATTTCTACTGAAAAGCATACAATTCCGTTACATTTTCGGTATTGTCGGCTGAGACAATAACTCACTTTCATCCTAATACCGTCCAGCTGAGGACTTATTTCATTTCAATTCGAGAAATTCATATTAAAGCTTTCATAAAAGTAATACTGCAATTAAATATCATGTTTCCAGCAGCGAGTACGCTGCTATTTAATATCAGCTTATGAATTGGAGTTCACTGTTGTAGAAGTACAGTTTAGCATCAACAAAATTAACGTTTCATATAAAAAAATACCTAAAATGCACCATAAAACTAGTTTGTACGCAATTGTATCAGTAACGGTCTAATCGCAATTAAACAAGTAATAATAAAAAGCTTATCTACTAATACGAATAACAACCAAATATTTAGAATTATATGACAATTTAGACCAAATAAACATATAGAACATCTGAAACAAAATCTAAAGAAAATAAATTTTTAATTACAAATAAAAACTATACCACCAATATAACAACTATACGCAAAAACTTAACACAAAATTAAAACTTAAAACAAACATAAATAATTAATTGTCTCAGTAAAATAATAACGTGTTATTATGACAGCCCAATATAAAAAATAATAAATATTAAAGTCAAACCGATTACACGGTTTTGGGGGACTATACCAATTCAATGTATAAATTGTGTATTTTTCCGAATCCGGTCGTGAAATTTCAATATTTATTATAAAGGTTATCAATGATAATAATGGATCTCTTGACTTGCCGAATATTCGTGAATGGCCCGATAGACAAAAAAATATTTTTCACACTTATTTCATTTTATACTATTTTCGTTGATCACTAACAAAGTGCATACCTATTCTGTAAGAACATTATTACATCTATATGTCAATTCGTCAAACTTCAACCGACAATAAGAATGAGATTCGAATCGAGTTTCGAAAACTAAAAACTTTATTTTGAAAATTTTAAATTACGAGAATTGGTCTTCTGATCTTAAATAACCAACCATACATAAATAAATAATTAATTGAGCAAATAATGTACCTATTCATTCTTAAAACAGTTTTAAAGCTGTTGCACTAAAATACTAGCTTGGACTTCGGCTTGAACGTATCGAAGAAATCTCTGTATTGCGGCACCACCACCGGAGTCGAGCCGGGTATGCCACAATTCGTAAGCGTCAACTCCACCAACTCCTGATCCATTTCTTTCAGTGTACACAGATCTGTTAGGAATTCGTACCATTCATCAAACGTGAGTTCGGTTTTGCTGAAAAAACAATCTTTATTAATAACACTTCGAACGGATTCGGTTGAATTTCGGCTACCGTATATTCGCTATCGTCCGTCGGGGTCATTGCCATTATCACCCTGTGTGGCAAACATATATTTTTATTGCTATTTGAACCTTTTTGAATCCCTCGATTACGTCTTACCACAAAAAATCAAAGTCAAAAGTTACGAAGAACTCGAGTGAAGAATGTTTTTCTTACGGCGTAACTTAATATTATAGTTAAAAAAAAAAAAACTAAAAAGCAAACTTTTATCAGGCACTAAAAATGAAAAAATAATTCGTTTAATTTTTCGTATTCTTCTCAGCAAGCCCTTCATTACTCTTTGCCCATATTATCATGGGAGTGCATAAGAAAATATTAATCCATTATTTTTGGAAATCCGCCATATTGGATTTAGAATGACGCCACTTAGCTAACCATGCATTGTCATCCAAACTAAACGTGTATGCAAAATTTCAGCTCAATCGGAAACCGGGAAGTGGGTCAAATTTAACTTCCAAGATTTTTTTCACATAGAGTTACCGGTGAAGCTAATAAAGCGTGTTAAAAAGATAATGAAGTACAAAACTTAAAACGAACATTAACACTAAGCTTGATTAGCTAACAAACGAATACAATATTCGTTACTACGGGTTACCTGAATTTCCACCATCCGAGTCCTGTGTCAGTCATAGTAAGTTTCCTATCATCTAATATCTTGCTCTGACGCATCCAGTAGTCGTTGCGGTAGAGTGTGATGGTCGTACCATCGCGCTTGTTGTCCAGTAGCTTGGCAAACTCAAAGAACTGCCCGTCTAATGTGGCAGCTTCTTCATCCATCGCGGCTTTTCAAGTTTTTCAGGAGACTGCAATGTGCATATGCCGTTTAGCAAAACTCTTCTAAATTTCAATTAGCAATAGAAAAATGTACAATATATTATATTTTTATGGTCCTACCTTTCTAATCCCGGTCCATTTAAGCGGTTATTATACTCATAATTATGAACAAGTTTTACAAAAGGATCAACCCAGAAATCAAGATTTTTTTTTATAATTTTATAGTTTAAAAAAACTATAGAACACGCTGTAGTCATCCAAACAGAACGTGTATGCAAAATTTCAGCTCAATCGGAAACCGGGAAGTGGGTCAAATTTAATTTCCAAGATTTTCTTACATAGTTACAGGTGAAGCTAATAAAAGCGTGTTAAAAACAATATGACTCGACTAAATGTGTGGAAAAGCTGATTTTCTTTTTGCGATTTCAGGGTTGGTCCTATAGTATAAGTTGTTCAAAATGATGAGTACAATAACCTCTTAAAGGGATCGGGATTAGAAAGATAGGACCTTCTATCTCATCAAATATTACGAAGACAATACTGGGACAATACTGGGACATCTTATAAATCGACGAAATAAAGTTCCCTCAAAGTTTGGAAACTCGAAGTCTAAGTGAGGCCGTCTTGTTACTTCGATATTTCCTCTTACACAACTACGCCTAAGTGCACTGACAAAAGGAATTTTTGCCAACAGCTTATGCTTAAATGGGATTGGCTATCTCGGACGTTGTTTTAGGGTTCCGTACCCAAAGGGTAAAACGGGACCCGATTACTAAGACTCCGCTGTCCGTCCGTCTGTCTGTCCGTCTGTCATCAGGCTGTATCCCATGAATCGTGATAGTTAGACAGTTGAAATTTTCACAAATGATGTATTTCTGTAAAAATCAGAATAAAATAAATATTTAAGGGGGCTCCCATACAACAAACGTGTATTTTTTGCCGTTTTTGTAGATAATGGTACGGAACCCTTCGTGCGCGAGTCCGACTCGCACTTGGCCGGTTTTTATAGTTAATTAATGGTACGGGAGTGGAACCCGTCGTGCGCGAGTCCGAATCGCACTTGGCCAGTTATTTTTATAGAACTATAGAAAGTTTAAAAAATTTAGTTAGTCTCATTAGAGCAAAATCTCGGTTAAAAGTAGTTAATATGTCCAGTTGTCCACTCACATATAACCATCAGCATATTTCTTAGAAACTTAGGAATAATTCCAACAATACGAATTACGCAAGAACCTAAGTAAAATCACTCTGTCTGTCACTCAATAGGTTCTTACACAATTATAACATTATCCGTGAATCGTAGACTGTATTCAACATTTACATTATTATAATAACAACTGTTATCAACAATACACATTGTACTAGTTTGACAATGACAGGTATTTACATGTATTTACACCTTATTTACACGAAAAGCCATAAACTTAGAATATTTTCCGATATTTTCGCTTCCCAAAAAGCATTATAACTTTTTGGCCAGTTACATGATTATCTTGAATAGAACCTGTAAATAGATCCTATTTTTGTTAGAAGTCATTGATTTTTTGCCTCGTTTTTTATATAACACATAACACGCTTTTATTAATGTTTTATTAGAATTCACATGTAACTAACTATGTAAGAAAATCTTGGAAGCTAAATTTGACGCACTTCTCGGTTTCCGATTGAGCTGAAATTTTGCATACACGTTCAGTTTGGATGACTAAAGCGTGTTCTATAGTTTTTTTTTTAAACTATAATATTTTATTTATTATTAGCTTCACCTGTAACTAACTATGTAAGAAAATCTTGGAAGTTAAATTTGACCCACTTCTCGGTTTCCGATTGAGCTGAAATTTTGCATACACGTTCAGTTTGGATGACTAAAGCGTGTTCTATAGTTTTTTAAACTATAATATTTTATTAACTTTGATAAGCTTTGATGCTTTGATAGAAGATTATTTCCTTAGAGTATAAACATTATTTCAATGACTAAAGAATCCTCTGATTATTTCCATAAACTTATTATACTAGTATATAATAAGTTTATGATTATTTCGCAGATAAAGAACCCGCTTATAGTTCTTGATCAAAGGAATATTTACAAAAAATGACAATATTAAAATAAAAAATGACCTTCGGTCCTACTTTAATAGCGGAAGTCCTTTTAAGGGATTACAGTACTCATCATTATGAACAACTTTTATTGAGGAACTATTCTTACTTCTGCACACAGAACCTTGTTATCCCAACGCGACGAAACAGCTTCGCAGAATTTGTAGCCAGATATTAAAAATATTACCAAGTTCAGTAACTAATTATAAAAATAATGCTTCGCTGTCATTTGAATAACTTGAGACTCAAACCCACGATCGAGCTACCATCTCATTCCCGTTACGAAGCGATCGCATAAGTACTGCTTGAACCTTTGTAAGGTGAAATTGCGTCGTCAGCGAGGGACCACTTCAGACGTGAATTTTGCAACGTGCGCTCTGAAAGTATGTCAATCTTATGACGAAAGATAATATTTTACACTAGTTACGACATAATAATATGACAAAAGAAGAATATCACTCAAAAATTCTCCGTCTACGATGACGACTTCAATAAATATCTAAGTATATAAGTTGTATATAAGTTGTTTTGAAGGATCGTTGATAGGTGCGTTTACGTTAGTTGTCGGTACGAAATGTATAGAGATAACCGAGCCAAATGACACTGCGCCTCCCTTTGTGGTATAAAAATTGCAACTGATTTACAAATTGTATATTATACAGAATGACTACTAGTTTCGAGGTAATAAGGGGAAAATATTCTGGTGACCGGTGATTTAAGCGCTGCCCACACCGCGCCGCCGCGGTGACGGTGGCGGTAGCGATTTATTTAAACCGCACTGCCACCGCGTGTGTTTGAAGTGACAAGATTGCCATTACAACTGCCCGCCACCGCATACTGTGGGGCGGTGTGGGCGACGTTTTACGTGAAGTGCACTTTTTTTTAATCGATCCTTCCTTTCATGGCATTTTTTGTTATGATCAAGTTTTTTATCCCTACTCTCTATGTCTGTATATCCGCTAACTCGACCTCCTAAACCACACAAAAGATTTTGATGCGGTTTTCAGAGTTTTCACTATCATTTTGAGCATTTCTTCCGGAGGGTTTAGAGAAAACATTTTACCCCTTTTTAAGCATATAGCGCGCACGGAGGAGTGTGAAATTTGGCACAGTTAAAGTTTATATGGAGAAGGAGTGCAGAAAGCTAAAATTATGGTCGAATTTACCACTAGGCGACCACTAGTATCATATTGTATAAAACTTTCACATTTAATGTAAGGATAGTAGAGAAATTGTACCCGTGCGAAGCTGGGGACGGTTCGCCAGTTAAATATAAAAGGCTGTCCTATAATTATTCATGGTCACACTTTACGAATCACTTTACTCACGTCAAGCCTTTGAGTATGATCAATTTAGTACGGTTCTTCATCTGAGAGTACGGTCCTTACTCTTCTAAGGGTCAAGTTAATATTGTGTTGACTGTGCGGAAGACGAAAAAATTCGTTGTGGGAACTTTGTGGAACTTTGATCTTGGTCTAATACGGGGTAGGGCAGATTTGGTGATGGTGACAAAATAATGCTCAATTTCATAAATCAGGTGAACCCTGTCTACGGGTGAACCGCACGCTCGTTTGTAGTATACGTTTATAGTATAATCATATTTTAAAAAAACAATTGAAAAAGAAAATAATAATTCTTTTGGACAATGCCACAAACTTACCTGACCCGGTGATGGTGTCACTGCCGTCGCTTTAACCATGCTTTAACCTCAGAATAATGACTATAAAGCAGCTATAACCATAGAAATATTATGTAGGGCTCCCCCCTACAACTAGAACAAGCAATAAGCAAAATATCGCAAAGAAAAACAGACCTTATCACAATCGCTTAAGAATTGTATTTGAAGTAAAAGGAGACGAGACCCTCTAGAAAGAGCGACCACGGAGCTGTGTGTCTCGTTTTAACAATTGCCAGGATAGAAGTTGGTACATTTTAGTAGATTTGGTACGAAGATTGGAATCGTACACAAAAATTATTAAAATAATGAATTTACTATCTTGCTAGATGTACAATGTTTTTTTAAATTTAAATATAAACAAATTTACCATCATAATCTTTTTTTCGTAATTTTATAATTAAAAAACTAAACCTCCGTACTTTTATGATAGATTTTATTAGTGTATTATGACAACTTCAAAAAAAGCTCGTGTCATTCAATTTGTGACAGGTTGACGGTACTAAATTAATATTGAATCGTATTTTAATATTTTATTTACAAAAATGGTGAATGTGATGCGTGAAAGGTTGTGGAATTGCAACATATTCTGGCTGTAATAATATCCTTCCACGGGTAACCTTGAATATAATGAAATTTTACAAAATTTGTCTAAGTTGCTGATAGGGTGACAATATTTACATATTACTATCGGACTTTGGGTTTGTACTAATGCTACGATTTCACTATATTAATTAAATCAATGACAAATTTTAAAATATAATAATTATTAATTATAATTAGTTCGCTATTTCGGCATCCTAAAAATTTTGATTACTATAAAATTTGGGAAAAATTTGGTGGCGATGCCAGTCATCATTTTAAGCCAGATGACTTCAATAAGTCATGTTCACGAAAGACATTAACTAATGTACCGACCCGACTGCAATGCCTAATTAATAGCTTCGAAATAATACTGTTTATGTTAACCTGTCTTTTTGGTACGCTTTTATTAGCTTCACCTGTAAGTAACTAACTAACATGTAAGAAAATCTTGGAAGTTAAATTTGACCCACTTCCCGGTTTCCGATTGAGCTGAAATTTTACATACACGTTTAGTTTAGATGACAATGCATGGTTAGCTAAGTTACGTCATTCTAAATCCAATATGGCAGGCTCCCAAAGATGGCGGACTAGTTAATTAATAAGCACTCCCATGATATAGGTATCAAATGAAAGGGTTTGCTGAGAAGAATACGAAAAATCGAAGTCAAGGTCAAAGTCGACGACAAAGTACAATTCGAAGTCAAAGTCAAAGCCGATGCCGAGGCCGAAGCCAAAGTTGAGGCCGAAACCCAAGGTTTTTATTTCAACTGGGCCTTTGCAGGCACCTTCAGAAGCGTGTTTTTTGTTTTTTTTTAAACTATAATTTAAAAGCTTATTGTATAGTTGCGTTAAAAGTTCTTTTCGTTTTTATATTTTTATTTTACTATCCTGTCCTTTGTGCAAAAAATAAATTTATTTTCTTTCTTTCTATTACATAGGACCTACATAACAACGGTATCGGCGGAATGTGGATGTACAATAGTAGTACATTTCTGCCTAAACTTTCGGGGAATACATAGACGTGATGCTATGTATGAGATGTTATTTAATATCGTGTGTATAAACGAAATGTAGCAAGTACCTACCTGCCAGTGGCGTGCACAGACATTTCTTACGGTGTAGGTAAAAATAGCTTACTTGTTGTATTGTCAAGTTAAATGATTTTTTATGATTGGCCACCTCACTCTAAGACTTAAACTAACTTAAATATAATATTATTCAATACTAATTTTTTTAAGGTAGGCAGGCTAGTAGGCAGGCAGGTGTATTTTTTCTTCACGGAGTGCACGGCGTGCACTGCTACCTGCATGTTTTATATTATATTCATTTCATGTTTCGCATACCTTATTGGTATTGGCGGTGATAGTGCAATGCTGTGAAACTATTAGGTACCACTTTAAATAAAACCATCCGTCCGTCCGTTGCATCCGTGGGCAAATAAAACAGACCTATCATTATTAGATAAATGGTCCAAGATTTTCTATCCTTGGTAAAACGGAATTTTATTGATATCTAAGTTTGTAGAAATCAAGGAAGATTAAGAAAACTGTTTAATTAGAAAATTGATTCTACATAATTATTGTTTACGATATGGGTACTAAATGCGGTGTGGAGTGGATATATTTAACTATATTTACAAGTGTAGTTACATGTAATTAAACAATGACAGACCGAGCCCACCCCGATAATTCCAAAATTCATCGATTTTTTTAAAGGTATCTGCGTAACTTATTTTTCAAATTCAGTCACACACAAGTCATTACATCACAATTCATCACAGGAAAATTAAAAATGACAACGTCTCACTCGATGCACAAAATGATGGTCACTCTAATAGAGCAAGATAAAATTACTCTGTGGTAACTATCTCAGGTGGCTCGCTGTTTTAGCAGAGTGCACAGTCCTGTTACTTAGTTAATAAGTCTATGGTGTCGCTATAACCAATATAATCTCTGTACAAAAAATACATTTTGAAGCACAGAACAGACCTGCCTTTTTTGAAGCGATTTTGAAGTCAATTTTGTTCTGTAGCGACGTTAGTTCCAATTTTCGTCAACGTGTCAGATATGTTTGTGGCACTGTACGTTCCTTTCCTACATTATTACCATAGCAACGTCATGTAGCCCAGTTACCAATGGAAACGATATTAATTTAACAATCATTGTCAAAACACAATTGACATCAATCGCGGATTTTTTAGTTTGTTTTAGATTTTTTAATTTTGTTTATATTACTCGTATGTAAGTATATTACATAATCTATAAGTTTTAAATAGGGCTTCTTGCCCATTGATGTGACAACGTGTTAAATCAATGCCAATGCTGTCGTTGTTGTTGATATCCTGATGACTCCTCTTTTTAATACGCTTTTATTAGGTTCACGAGGTTCACCTGTAACTAACTATGTAAAAAATTCTTGAAAGTTAAATTTGACCCACTTCCCGGTTTCCGATTGTACTGAAATTTTGCATACACGTTTAGTTTGGATGCCAAAAGTGGCCAAAAGTGTATGTTTTAGTTTTTTTAAACTATAGATAATATTTATATACTATGAACCTGTGCTATGAACTATCTATAACGTTGTTAAATACATAATTTACTTCACATTTTAATATAATGGATTCCAATATAAAACTTAACACTTAGGCGTCAAAGTACGTCCTCCACCTCATCGCTGGCAATTGGTAGCGCGCCCAGAAGACTGGCAGCTTTGCCACGTTGAATGACAATGCTTTGACCAAAGAATAGGTCACCCCTTACCCTACTTTATCTGGGGTCGGCGCACTATGTCCTTTTCTTCTTCCATTCATCTCTATCAGACATCATTTCCGGATTCACTTCCTTCACATTCATTTCTTTTCATTCGTCTGCCTCTTCCCTGATAGCCAACAACATTTATTCTTAAAACTTTTCTTTTAACATGATTCTCATCTCTCTCCATCACATAGTCTATACCATAACAACCAGTTACTTTGCAGCTTTTCTGTAACTAGTGCCACTTTCATACTTCCTCTAATATACTCATTCCTGATTCTGTCCAATCTTGTTACACCACACATTCCTCTCAACATTCGCATCTCCGCTGCATGCAATTGCCTTTCATCCCTCCCTTTTGTGGCCCGATCCATTTATGGCAGCAGGCCATCATAGTCTTGTAAATCTTCCCCTTTAATTTAAGAGAGATACGGGATTCCGGATTTTGGTGTTTGTGTGCGAGTTTTACCCCTAAAACACATGATACGGTAATGTTCTTTGAAGCGTCTAGTAGGTAAATGGATTTTTCCCATAAACGAAGACAATTGCTCGTGCCAACTCACGCTGAGCCAGTAGTATTAAACACGTCGGTTTTGATTGCTAACATCTGTTAGTTCTTGCAAAATGTTCTTGTCTTTAAACAATATTTTTTAATTAGTATTATGAAATAGTCATTATTCCTAGGTTTAGAATTAAATTTAACAAAATCTTCGGATGCATATTTTACAAGATCGATATTCAGTACAAGAATTCAGAAATTGTTTTCTTACACGAATTTCCCATTTGCTAATGTCCTCTGAATATTTAAATTAAAGTGCAGCCGAGATTTTTAATTCAAAACTTGTACAATGGCGTATCCTGACACGCTCGCTTCGATCGCTGCCTTGCTTTCACACGTAGTTATTCTGGTCGCGACTACGATCGATACGAAAAGCTAAAGAGGTCCATACGCGCATTCAACATTACAAAGTTAGAATACAAACTAATTATTATCGGGGCGACCATAGAACATAGAATGTTTCTGTGTTCTGTGGGAGCGATGATGCGCGTAGTATTACTGCTACGGACGTAGCAACAAGTAGACGCTTTTCTACAGGCCTAGCAGCGTGTAGACCCGCGGCTACGTACGTAGCACCACGTCGTCGCAACGACTACTGCTTGCGAATATGGAACGCTCGAACGCAACCATGCAGCTTATTGTTAGTCGGCAGCAAAAATTGTCTTCGTTTGCGGAGCGCCTTAGACGCCGCATTCGATCATTCCTATTCTCTTGAACTGCAATTTCCACGTAATAAAAATACCCATAGAGCACCAGAAAAGATTTTAACTATTTAAAATACGAAAAAAAGGAAAAATTGCTAAAGTTTAAAAAAAAGTTATGAGCTGCAGCACGGACGCCCCATTATCTCTCAGTTTCTGACTGTGGCCTTGACGTTGTTAACGATCTCACGACTTGGGCAACATTTCCTAAAGTAATTGTAAAGAAGAGCCGCTTCTGTAATGAAAGAAAATACAAATGTGCCGAACCTCTTGATCACTGCACCAAGCCAGTTTTAATGACTTCTTATGTATAGCATTGCAAGGAAAAGAAAATTATACTTCTATAATTATGCCTACTGCTTAACTAAGAAGGTCGGTGCCTGAGCTTATGAAGAAGAGAAATTTAATTAATAGTGTTTTATTGTGTCCAATAATATTTAAGTTTCCTTTAAACCTGATATTGAGGCACGACTGGCATATTGGGTAATACGCATGTCTTAGTGTAGAACTACTTAGAACTAAAGTTTCACTAGTTCTTCTATTCTGGAATATGTCAAAACGTAGTTCTAGTGGGAACAAAAACTCCCATTAGTTCTACCGTAGAACTGTGGTAGAACAAGTGGGAATTTCTATTCCCACTAGTTCTACTATTTTGAGACAAGATAAATCGTAGAACTAATGAGAAAAAAAATTCCCATTAGTTCTACCGTGGAACTGTGGTAGAACAAGTGGGAATTTCTATTCCCACTAGTTCTACTATTTTGAGACAAGATAAATCGTAGAACTAATGAGAAAAAAAAATCCCATTAGTTCTACCGTGGAACTGTGGTAGAACAAGTGGGAATTTCTATTCCCACTAGTTCTACTATTTTGAGACAAGATAAATCATAGAACTAATGAGAAAAAAAAATCCCATTAGTTCTAACGTAGGACTGTTTAGTAGAACAAGTGGGAATTTCTATTCCCACTAGTTCTACTATTTTGTAACAAGACAAATCATAGAACTAATGAGAAAAAAAAATCCCATTAGTTCTACCGTAGGACTGTTTAGTAGAACTAGTGGGAACAAACCCCTTTTGCTTACTTTTTGTAATTATTGAACGCGAAAACGCGCGTTTCTGCTGCTAAAAGTATCGGGTGTGGATAGGCCCTTAGCCAATAGCTGTAGGCGTGTGTCATGGTCACACCCATAGATATCCGGTCACACCTCTCCCCGCATCCCGCAACTATCTCAACTTCAGATATCAAACGTCTAAGATAAGCAGTAGGCCTATACAATATACATGTACTATACATATAATATACATGTACATGTAATATACATGTACACATGTACATGTATACATGTAATATACATGTACATGTACTATATACTATTCCTACCATAGCTTCAGCAGAAATCATGGATGACGAACATGCCACAATTGAGAGCCAATTCTTTGCGTTCGCTAAACTCTTCGAGAGTAAGACAAGAACGGGGTTGACCATCACGCTGTACCATTCAGACTACTGGATGCGACAGGCAGGCATTATCGACGATAGGAAGGTTACCATGACTGATACTGGGATTTTATTTAATAAATACTGGTAATTTTGTTTTTATTATATGATACTTGCAACCCCTCTCAAAAGTTGTAGTTTCGGAATTTTATTGAATATCCGATTTATGTTTTAATTAGTTTAAATAATTAAACTTTTGCTTAAGTTACTTAACAGGTTGATTGTCCGTGCATTACATGTAATGCATTATAGATCTTGCTTTGACGTTCGTGCATTACATGTAATGCATAAGCCTATGTTAGCTGAATTACCTAGTCTCGACATTTCATAAGTTAAGTTTACATGAAATAAAGATCTATTCTATGTTTCCTGGGCTGATCTATGAAAATCTATCCGATACATCCGTATACTTATTACATGTAATGCGTGCTGAAATTTAGGTTTCCATTTAAATTACGCAATAATCAACTTTATCTTAAAAAGTGTTATAATTATAACTTACCAAAATTATTTTTTGTTCAAAATTTCGGTAACAATTCTTTGTAAACATAAAAATAACAAGCGAAGTATAAATTAATTATGTATTTTAACAATTACAACAATTAAGTATTTGGGTTAATTTTTTTCATATTATTTTATGTTTTCAGTAAAACGGAAATAGATATTGAGGAGTGGTTTGTATTTGTATCAGAACTTTGCGCGTTGAAGGATTTAGACGAGGAGAGAACGAAGGAGCTGCTGACTAACTGCGGACTCCCAGGGGAGTCCCCCGTCGATGTACCGGCGTACCGCTACTACTTCATTACGTATAAATCTAAAAACGCACTTGTAGGCCAGTCTAGTATTGGTGCTAATCTAACCAAAAATTAATAACGAATGAAAATAAACCCTCACCAAAATTTACAAAAAATACAAAATAATTAAGCGCCTATTATAATAAGGTTCTACTTTATCAACGGAGGTCGTTTTAAGGGGTTATTGTACCCATCATTATGAACAACTTTTACTATGGGACCAAATGTGAAATCGCGATATAAAAATCTGCAGTTCCATACAAATAACTCCCATTACTCTACTAAATGATTGTATAGAACAGCGTTTTCATTTCGCAATTTAAGGCGTGGTTCGGTAGTAAAAGCTGTTCATAATTATGAGTACAATATCCCATTAGAGGGATCGGGACTAAAAAGTTTGGCCTTTGTAATAATTATGAACTTTAAACTTTATGCTCTGCATTTACTACAGCAAAAATTACTACCAACGATCTTTATTAAATGTTTATCTAGTTATTAAAAAATAAATGTAATAATAAAATTAATACTTTAATAGATAAGTCCAGAAACTGATTTTTATTAAAGCAGTTACATAATCTGTTAAAGACTATTTCAAGGTCAATCTTTGAGGCAGACAGTCTATTCTCGTGTCCTTAATAAGGTAACAGGTGGTTGCGACACAAATTCTGTACATACATAAATAGATCTTCATTGCCGTTTTCATGTCACCGACAATTGAAATTGTACGTATAGAACGGACTATGGAATGATTACATATAATTATGTCTGTGTCGTACTGAAAAAATGTCTGTGAATTTCTTGTTGATAATTTTGCCTATAATTAATAGAAGGGAATCGTGGTTTATAATTTGCTTAGTACTCTATAAGTACGAGTAAAACACTATTTTTATTACTTTATCTTAAATTATTTTTAAAATAACTCTACACTAGTTTGTATATTTAATTTATTTTTGTAATTTTAAGGTTTACTTATTTAATGTGTTTATAATTTTAGAAATACTTATATTATTAGATACATGTAATTTGTTAAAAACTGTTCTTTAACTAACTTAATCTGTTACAAAATATAAATTGATAACTAAAAAACAGGTCGTATTTAATGATTTTAGGACAAATAATAATTAATTAATTTTTAGTTTTGTATTTATGCAATATAATTAATTAATACTACGCAAGATTCAAACATATTTGACAGATTAAGTTTAATTTTGAACAGTCCTTATAATTATTATTTTAATATAATACAATAATTATAAAAGTTTTGTAGAGAAAGTACTCAAGTAATTTATTTTTATTGTTAGTCTTTTCATTATATTTTTTCAAACGAAGGAATTCTTTGTTTTTTTTAACACAACATTACAACGAGATACTCTCACAAACATCCTTTAAGTAAAATCATTAAATTATATAAGAAAACGAAGAAAACATTATCTATAAGGTAGTTTAATGTCAACAATTCTGTAAGCCCTTGTGCCACGTGAGATAGATATCAATTGAAATTCCCCAACAAAACTACCTACTTCATAAATTGAATAGATTCCAATAAATATAACTACAGGATGTGCAAGGAATCCACGTGAATCGTTATGTAAGTGGAGCAAAGGAAGTGGAAATTCCAAGATCGGACACTTGATATCTGGATCTAAATTAACACCTGACTGGTTAGCAGAGCAGGAATAAAAATGATCTAGCTAGATAAAACGACTGTGAGATTGATAGTATTTTCAAAGACAAAGACAAATAAACTTTTTACTTATTTTATTGAAATTGATATCAAAACGTCTTATTGCCAGAGATTAACTAAGATTACATGGCGCGCCCCTCCAAAATTCAAAACACTTGAAAGTATTTACAAAGCACCCCAAGACTCACAACGCATGTGTGCGTACTGAGACGGCCGTGAAACAAAAATAATCCAAGGATTTGTTGCTCGGTAAGGATGTGACTACACACATTGAAACAAATAATATTGAGGGTAGGCTATGTTATCGTAGTTTATCTTTACCATTTTAGTTACCCGGTAGACCCCCGGATTTATCGAAGAATTCGTTCTTATTAGCTTAATATTTTCTTAGTTCGACTGCGAAAGGATAACAACATTGTTATAGCATTGCGATATTTAAAACTAACCTCTTGTTGTATCTTAGCATGCTTTGTGTTGTATTGTGAGTCGGAGTGACGTCCCTAGACATATTTTTATGCACGCTTTGTACCGCCTCATACGTCAAGTTGAACGTGCGGCTACTCAACGTGAGGTCTGGGGTTCCGTTAGGGAGATCTCAATAGCAGCCCGAGGTTAAAATTAGGCCCGAAAAAAGGCGATAGTTCGCTCCTCTGGGATCTAATTCTATAGAATAATAATGATAAATATTAAATATTAATAATGATTAGAAAAATAAGATTATTTGTTATTAGAATAATACATACAAAGCGAATGTTAGTGATGTCCAAACATTTGGAGAAAGATTTAGATATTATAATTATTTGCCATCGATGGCAATTAGTCGGCGTCATTTAGTATGATGTATATACAGGGTGTAAGGGACATCGTAACGAAAACTGATACCATGGATTCAGTACATGAATCTGAATACCTGAGCATAAGAATTTTGCGTCGGTCTTTTCAAATTTTTTACGATTTTGTTCACAGATTTTTTAGGTAGGTATAAAAACTGCGAACAAAATCGTAAAATTTTTGAAAAGACCGACGCAAAATTCTTATGCCTTTTATTCAATTTTTTTTTTTTTTTGCTTTAAAACTTTTAGAATTTCCAACACTCTCTGAATATATTTTGCCCAATTTTTTCTTCTAGATACTGTTTACTGCAACGCAACTTTTGACGGTTTCCTCTGCTGGCCACCGGCGCCTGCGAGTGAAACCTCGTACCAACACTGTCCCAATATACGACTGAGTGACGCCACACGTAAGTAGTCACGGGATGCGTAGACGCATGGTTTGACGCTAACATTAGCTTCGGTTAAATGCAGGCCTAGCACAATCGGACAAGACAAGTGCCACAAAAGAATAATTTTCTCATAAGTTCTCTGTTATCATCTAGTCTTATGACTTGATCGTGCTGGGTCTGCTGCACTGCGACGTCGAGTCCCTATCTCCACCTGTCGTGCGGTTCTCACTTCGTTGCAGATCAACGGCCTGCCATCGTTGATAACAGTGTATATATTCTCCTATCTCTCTGATCTTCACGGTTGTCTATATCTCTGATTTTAGTGTGTCCTGTCGACCTGTAACTTATGTCCAAGTTAAGTCTCTTTACAAATTCTTTTGTAACTCTTTAAGCAAAGAACATTGGGTGTCATAATAAGTCCTTATAAAAACCGTAGTCCATTTATTCTGCAAAAATGTCTTCTTAAAACCAAAAGTTACGTTAAGGATTTGTAATCGATGTGTCCTTTGAAAATAAATGCTATCGATCTCTACATTTGATCAATTTTGAGGAAATTAGCGGATATTTGAACTAAAAGTCATTGGAATTGGGAGTTGATGATGGAGTTTAAAGAATCCAGCGCATCGAAAGATTATGAAAAAGAAAATAACTGTACTGTTTCGAACATTCCGCCAATGGAACCTGTGCTATGAAAAACAAAGCAAAGACCAAGAGATTAAACACATAATTACTCAGCATTTCAGCATCAGCATTTAATTATTATTGAATTCTGCAGTACAAATACAATACAACTATTTTATCAGCAGTTTGATTTTGTTAGTACTTAATTTTATTTTTTTGCAGTACCTATACAACGTATATCAGAAATGCGTGATCATAATATCAAGGGTGTAGTTCAGACAGATGAAAATTTTTTCGCGATTACGATGTTGGTCCCATAGAGAAAGGTGTTCAGTTTGATATATATAAATATGACCACGCATGATACAAGTTGTATAGGTACTGCAAAAAATTAAAATTAAGTACTAAGAAAAACAAACTGCTGATAAAGTAGTTGTATTGTATTTGTACTGCAGAATTCATTTTCTGTCGCAATATCATGACCAAACAGAGGATCAAAACAGAATCTGTTCGCTTCGCGAGTGCCACGTGACTACTGATAAACATGGCTCAGAATAAAAATGGATACTGGATAGGTATCGAAGATTCAATGACGTTGTACGACTTTTTATCTTCAGTAACACATGAATACTTCTGCTTCAACTCTAACTTCAACTGAGAGACTACAACTCTTCAACTACAACGAAATGAATAATTCTAGAAGGCCAAACGTTTTATATAGATCTGTCATGAGTCCGTTTTCGCCCGAAGCCTTCTAAGGCTCAATTACGGAGAGGCGGAAATGCGCGCGCCGCGCAATGCGGCGTGTCGCTCTCTCGCTCGCTCTCCATGAACGGAGATACGCGCCTGTCTCCGCGTTGCGCGCCGCTTTGCGCTCCGCGCGACTTTCCGCCTCTCCATAATTGAGCCCTTATGGTGAACTGATTGAAAAACAGTCATTGTTACCTTTACAAGGGGTTTTGAAAATATCTACTACGGCTGCAACGGGAGACAGTATTGTGTGTATTGAATGAATTTTATGTCGTAAACATAAATATTTCTCTAAAAATATATAGATTAGGTAGAATTACTCCGCAAAATTAGCGCCCTATACCATCAATGGGTCGCGCCTTGCGGCTTCAGTCAGTGGACATCCACGTAGGGATGCTAACTTTTTTAGAAGTAATAAAATTCACCTGATTTCCGAGAGGGTAAATAAAGAAAATAATGTTCAGAGGATAGCCGTATGCCACCTACCCTAAATAAAACAATACATTCTGATAGTAGAAAGCATAAAGTTATTATTAGAGTAATAATAACTTTATGGTAGAAAGTGATCATAATGTTTAGGGCAAAATGCCATACGACCACGGCTATCCTCTGAACATCACTATGAATATGTATTAATATTTTCTTGTTTCATACTTTTTTAGTAGTCGGATTTTAGATTTTGAACTTAATTTTTTATCAAATCAAATTAATGACGGTAGCACTTTACTATTGTAATTAGTAATCGCGATTCTATCTCCTACTGTAGCCGTGGCAAGTATTTAGAAGCACCTTCTGGTCCTTCTCAGTACAAAGGTGTCAACCAAGTTTAACGATCTCTTGTATAAATAGTCCATTGAACCGCTCGACCTCTCTGAGAATGGGTTTTTGACCAAGCATTTGGAGGTTTTTGACTTCAGCAGCTCTGCCAACCAGCTTTGTCTAGTTTTAGGATATACTGCCAATACTTTAGAGGGCTTTTTAACATAGCGTTATATGCATGTTATATCATTTAGGTGTGCGTGATAGATGATGTGATAAGATTTGGTTCACATCATCATGATGATCATCATGTGATATCAAATTGTAAACATAGCTTGTACAGGGTTGAAGCTTTAAGAGCGCTTAAGCATTTATTCTGAGAGATATATTAAAAAGCTTTATACTGATATCGAACTATTACCAAGTTGTGTTTTTTTTTAATAAATCTACATTGCTGTTATAGCCTAGTGGTTGAACGCTTGCCTTCCATGCAGGGGGATCTGAAGTCAAACCCGGCCAGCACCTCTGAATTTTCGAATTTATGTGTAGGTTCAGGATTGCAATTTGATTATCACTTGCGTTAACGGTGAAGGAAATCATTGTAGGGAAACCTGCAAGCCTGAGACGGCCTTATAAAGTCCTCGACGGTGTGTGTAGTCCTCCAACCCGCACCAGGCCAGCGTGGTGGACTAAGGCCTAAGCCTTCTCATTCTGAGAAGAGGCCTGTGCCCAGCGAGAATAATGGCCTGGATTTATTATACTATAAACTGAATTGTCACAATGAGGCGTACAAAAAAAAATACATACCAATTCTGTTCGGAAATACTTTTTCTGTTCCCTTACATTTATTAAGAGGAATATGACTTTGATTAAAAAAATAGTAAACAAATTAAATTAAAATTGTTCGACATCCTTCTATTGCAATACATATTTGGAATTTACTAATAGTTAAAAAAAAATTAAACTTTTAAATATCTCATATTACCTACCTATATTATAAATTAAAAAAATTATTTGAAGCTTTTAAATATGTCATTATAATATTATATCATCGGAATAAATGCTTGAGCATACTTAACGTTTGAACTCGTAGGTATAATCTAGAATTTAGTTAATTAATTACATAATTATTTAAGTAATGTAATTTAGCCTCAATTACATTAGCATTAAAAGCTTTTTAACATTGTAACATTAAATTATATTAAACAACGAATATTTTATAATTAAAACTTAATAATTTTTATATCGCCGCCTGTTGATTTTTTTCTTTATCTTCTACTTCTTTTATTTTAATTATCAGCTCTTAAATTGAAGAGCTTTTGATTTACTAATTATTATTTACTTTCCCTTTTATTTAGAGTTCGCGTATAGGCGTTGCAGCGCCTATGGGTTTTGGGCTGGGCGTCATTCTAATGACACCTCTCCTAATGGTTGGACCAACTATACACCGTGCTTTCCCCCCCTCGTCCAAAATCTTCTTTATAAAGTATATGAAGACGAGGGGGATGTACAGGTAAGTTATTAAAAAATTCAAATTTAATCTATGATAATTAAATTTTAACTAATTTAAATATAAGAGTTAAGACTCAAAATTAATTGTAATTGGTATTTTTTTATACAGATTTTGTCGTTTATTTTATCATTTTAAATTATTACAATTATTATGTGACCTTTCTAAATATATAATTCCGGTTTAAAGAACTTTATTCTCATTAAGAAAATACACTAAGTAATATAAATTTCTTAAAATGGTTTTATAAGAGTTTTTCAACTTCAACCCCACTAACCATGCCACATTCTATCAAAATATAAATAATGCTTTAAAATTAATTAAAATTTAATTTAATTATAATATTAAATTAAATTAAATTTTAAATTATTTTAATTAATGGTATTTATTTAGGAGATACCCTGCCCTTATCCCATTTTATTTGGGATGGGTGTATCTTTGTTTAAAGAAGATACTAAGGCTTACATTCAGAGACGACAGAAACGAGTCTAAGCGTGAACTTACGCTTCCATTTGTCAATTTTACGAACAAATTTTGACAGATCGAAGCGTAAGTTCACGCTTAGACTCGTTTCTGTCGTCTCTGAATGTAAGCCTAATATTGTCAAATAAGTTACTTTGGACGGTCAACGGTACGAAGAGCCAGTGTGAAACCTAACATACTAAGCTTTTTTTACTAAAATTATTAAATACGCTAGGTACACTGTCGCTCATTTTACAGGAAGGCAAAAATCAAATTTTCTGATCTAATCAGCCGAATTTTGATCGAACTGGTGTTTAGGAACATGTCCCTCTCCTTTAACTAATAAAAGAAAGAAAGAAAGAAAAGAATTGAATAACACAACAAAACATAAAAGCAAAAGCATTAAAAATATAAAGTAAAATTATTGTGCCAAAGGGGAGGAGGCAGTCCATCTGACGGTAATGTAATGTCGATTCCAATTACAATCAGCTACTAACAGCCACAACTCAATTTTGATTCGTTTTTAAATATGATAGTTACCCATAGGTACCTACCGCGTAACTAACATTGTTAGAAAAAGCCTATGTACTAAAAAAATCTTTGAGTTTTCGCCAGATTATGAATGGCAATATGAAGACGCGAAAGCTCAATATTGATTTTTTTTTGTACAATCGCGGTCTTCTTAATTCTTTATTGTACACGAAAATGAGATAAATGACAAATACAATTGACCGCTAGATTATTACCTAATAAAGTATCACGCGATTATTAATTTATGATAAACACAGTCAGGGCCATGGCACACTCAAGTGTGCTAATAGTATCGATACTTTTAGCATCGATGACTAGCGATTTTGCGATTGCATCGATGCTGCATCGCGTTTTGGCGACTCGCTGCATCTGGCGAAGAGGTGAAGCGAGGGGGAGAGCGGGCGGGGTGGTAGCACACCTATCAGCTGTTTTCTTGAACACATACGACATGAGGACCTTCAAGAAAAGAGTCTACACCATCCTAAAAGTCGGCAACGCATCGGTAACTCATCTGGTGTTGCGGATGTTCATGCGCGGCGGTGATCACTTACCATCAGGGGAACCGCAAGCACGTGGGCCCCCAATTTTTTGTCCTTGCGTTTGGCTTTTGTATATGCACGGAGTGTAACGTTCAGTCGCTGTACGGAGCTTCTGGAAAGCGACTAAATCGCTAGTCACTGATGCTAAAAGTACCTATCGAGTGTGCTGTGGCGCTTAGTCGGAAAGGAAGCCGAAAGGGGGTTATTGTACTCATCATTATGAACATAATTATGAATCAGCTGTTCCATACATCTACTCGAGTATTAATTAATTATTTGACGGCATGGTTGGCGCTGTAGTTAAGCGATTGGCTTTCTGCGCTACGTGCTGCGGGTTCGATCCCCGCACGGAACAAATATTTGTATGATCTGCAGATAGTTGTTCCGGGTCTGGATGTTTGTGCATGTGAAGATTTGTGTTTGTAAACACACGCACGATACAGGTTTTTCAGGATTAATTGACAGTGTGTGCAAAGTACAAAAAAATAAAATCCTACG
Organism: Allophyes oxyacanthae; assembly: GCA_932294325.1. Lineage (NCBI taxonomy): Eukaryota > Metazoa > Arthropoda > Insecta > Lepidoptera > Noctuidae > Allophyes > Allophyes oxyacanthae. The sequence goes on from OW028609.1 coordinate 3,164,135, forward strand.
ATACAGGAGAAAACACACAGCGAGGCAATGTATAATTGTTTTTTGTACGGAATAGCTGATTTTATTTCGCGATTTTAGCGTTGGTCCCTTAGTAAAAGTTGTTCATAGAGTTCAATCCTTTCAGCTATAAACACCCTTTCAGACTAACTACGTGTGTATAGTCTGTCAAGAAAGTCATGAAAAGGATTGAGGGCGCCACTTGTATATTCTCTTGTTTATTTTTAATATATTAATGCCGAAAACATTTTTTTATCACAAAAAATCTACACAGAATAGTAAAATAAACACATCGTTGTACCCAAACTGACACCTACGGTACTTATTTAGGGTTGCGAGCGAAGAAGAATTTTAGTTCCTTCAAAATCCTTTTCATGACTTTCTTGACAGACTGTAAGTAGGTAGTTACTAAAATTTATTTTATTTTTCAGGCAAAATTCACTATCGCGACTGCAACGCGATATATAGAGATCATCGGCTACGCGGCCTCACTGATAACATTATTGATCTCGATTTTCATCTTTAACTACTTCCAGTAAGTTATTTATTTATCTATGAATTAAGAAAAGAAACTTTGTACCCCTTTTTAAGCATATTGCGCGCACAGAGGAGTGCGAGAAAGTTTATAAATCATGGAAAAGGAAAAATTTAATTAAAAAAATACGAATACAAGCTGTAACTGTGTTTTTATCAACAGTTACTAACATTCAGTTAAAATGTTTAATACGAGTAGGTAGGGAATTAAGGCAAATACCACAATGACGTATACATTTGTAAAGGCAAGAAGCTGACGAAATAGAAAAAAAAAGAAATGGCTAGAGGTATTACTTTTTGAAAAAAGAATCACAATAACGTTCAATTTTTTTTTAATCAATTGCTTTCGAATTTCGACCTCTGGAAGATCATTAGCACAGTATATATATACCTACATAATATTTAAACTGTGTCATTAGTTTGAATAAACTCTTTATTACCTCAATAATATTTGGAATGATATTACCACCTTGACCTTTCTTATACTTTGATAATTAAGTTGGGCTGATCCAAAATAGGTACAGTCTGAGAAAAAAAAAGAAATTAATTTAGGTTTTTTTTTCACAGCTCCTTGCACAATCGTCGCACCCTCTTACACAGGACTCTGTTTTGTTCTATGCTCTCTGAAAATATTACCCGACTATATCTATACATCTCACAAGCTGTCATGAGATACCATGAGGATATTACTACTGATGTCACCACTGTGGGCCTTGAGGATATAGTAAGTTATTGAATTAACACGAATTTAACTTTAAATTACTTGACTCGCGCACTTACGTGTTCGATCAGGGGGCTAATTCACGAAATTTGGTGACGCGCCGATAATAATGCCGATAATGATGATAATAAGCTAAGAGAATATCAAGTATGTTGTTTTGATCAAAATTTTACTGCAACTGCGCGGCAACTGCACGTCTTTAGTTACGTGAATTAGCCTACAGGCTACATTGCAGGTTGGTTCGGTTCGGCCTCAAGTCTGCTATTTCAGTTGTATCCGAATCGTTTCTCAATGTGCAGTTATGTGTACATTTTGACAGATTTACTATACAATACCTGTCAAAATGTGCAATTATGATGTCATTGTGAAACCTTTATTGTAAATCAGTAAGAAAATATACACAATTAGGTATAAGTAATTTTTGTAATTAATAAGTTAAGATAAATTATTAAAAAGACGAGAAGACCCTACTTACAAGTTGGTACCTACATTCAAATGTTGTAAATTGCCTAATAAGGTAGGCAGATTAGGATTCATACAAATATGAATATTCTCAGTTGGTTACAACGCGGCATTTCATCTGTAGTAGTAGAAACAGACAGCACTGTGGCAGTAGTGTGTGGTGTACAATAAAGAATATATAAATAAATAAATAAATACAGTATATACTCTTGTTACTCAAAGATTTTAACGCTCGTTACCATCGATTCGAAACGGGTCAAAGTGCATTTTCATAAATTTTTCGACTATCAGCGTGATTTATTATTATTCAGCGCAACATATTTATTAGTACATTATTCTTATATTTATTATTATTATTCATTATTATTCTTCAAAAGTTTTACATATTAAGCTCTTATGGCTAATTTAGTTAGAACAGTTGATTATTCTATAATGTTATTTGTTACAGCCTTATAATGTTTTTTGTTATTTTGTAATGTTTTTTGTTACAGCCTTTTCTTTGTCATTTGACTTATTTTCTCATGGAGTTCACTAATACGGTTACGTTTTTGTGGATGTTCATTGAGGGAATACATCTGAATTACTTAGTATCAAGCAATGGTTTTGGAGAACCGCTCCCATTTAAAGTATGCTGCGTATTAGGATGGGGGTTCCCGTTTCTATTGACCAGTGTCTGGGCATTAGTGACGGGATGGCACTACGCGGGCGAGAAAATAAAACCGTAAGTCATAAGGCTAAGATCTTATTAGTGAGTTACGTCGACGCAGCGTCAACACAGCGTCGTTTTACATATATTTTTCGTGACATGCCACATTATGCGTTGCGTCGTCGCGATGTTTCAACGGATCGACGAACAAGAGACGTAGCAGGAAGAAGGTGATGCGCTGCGCTGTCGGACCTCCGATGCGACGACGGACAGTGGTCCACTGCTAGAGGAGCAAAATAGACGTGCATACACGACATTTTTTAACACGATCAATCTTGGAATACGTTTGTTCCGGAATAAAGACTGAAATCCACACTGAGATACTGTGCTGCGATGGCGTGCGGCGCCCTCTTGCATTGCGACATCGTGCGTCGTCGCAACGCAGGTATGGCATACAATGCGTTGATCCGTTGCGACGACGCAACGCAACACACTAATAAGACCTCAGCCTCACTGTTATTTCCACGTTACTTTCTTTTGTGATCAAATGACTGCCTTTGCTCCCTTGACTGCTTCTTATAGGTATATTTTTTAAGCTTGGGGAGAAGAACGCGAGTTCAGTGTAATATTAGTGGAAGTCGAAACCCGTCACATTTTTTTCTAGAACATGGCGGCATCCTCTCCATATTTTCCTTCAGCGTTAGAGCGTGATATATAATTCGTACATTTAATTATCTTTTGACCCCCTGTGCACGCCCTCGTCTGGATTCGAACCGACAACTTTACATTAATGATTTTCCAATGTTTGGTTTTCATATATTCAGACAACTTTGCCTAGAATAACGGTAAAAATGCCCGTTTATTCCAATTTGTCCTACTGAATGTTCTACAACGTGGACAAACCCGTTTGCTCCACCCATAGTCTCCTTGACAGATGACAAATTGAGAGAGAAAACGGTAAACTAATGGTTTGGTGTTCGATTTTTCAATTTCCCAATTTGCAGTGGTAGCCTGGTTGGACAGGACGGAATAAAAAATTCACGACATGTATTCCGAAAATTCATAAGTATCTACCTACTATTAAAATATGTTGGTACTACAGTGAAAAAGACAGTAACAGTGAGCAGTTTTGCATTGACAGTATAGTTCTATCCTCATCAAGAGATGGCGCTCGTGTAACTTTTGGTATTTACTTTAAATTAAACTTCATCATGGCAGTGGGAAACTTCGTTCAGCCAAACGTAATTTTATTTTAGTTCACTAATGTTTAAAAATGCCATATTCAGATTTTAGTTACCCCTTTATTAAAGCAGAAATAAAAATGAAATAAAACTGTCCATTTTCTTTATATCATTATCTAGCTGTAATTTATAATATATATTAAAATATCAAGAAGAAAGAAAATACTACTAATGTGTACTATAAGTAATGAATTTATAAAAAAACTGACGCACTACACCCCATAAACTGCCATAAACAAAGACACGCAGTATGTCATACCACATACTGTTACCAAAACTGTTGCCAACGTCATCTAGCGGGCGATAAAGAATGCTATAAATGCCTACTGGAATTAAACCGCTCATTCTTTCACCAGATTAAGATTTTTGCACCTAATTACGATATTTTTACAGATGTTGGTACGGGTACAATTATTTACCAGTCTACAATATACTACAAGGGCCCAGATGGACCATTATCGTGGTAAGTCATAACCATCCATATTTGTTCTATTACCGTATTCTATCTATAACAATCGGCAATTTTTTGATGGTCACTAACATTAGTATTAGAGTTCAATACAGGGTATTTACCATGTTTATATATTGTTTTGTTTATATATAAACATGGTAAATACATGGTAATTAATTAATTTGACACAGTTTGGAACATGAGATAAGTCTTGTAGAGAATAAGTCCTGTCGCAGATGAATCCCGTCGATATAAAGGCTTGTTGCAGTTATGTACGTCCTTCGCTGTAGTGTTCGTCGAACTTCAGGTGTACACTCTGAAATAGGTCATATTTTATAGCACTGCTGCTCTTCAAAAACTTGTTAGGTACGTAAGTTTTTGAACAAGTTGAACAACTCACTCAAATCGTTCCAAACACGATAGGTACTACTATTATTAATATTAGGTCCTTACATATTAAATTGGCGTTTTATATGGACAAAGAAAAACTATTTTTTTTAAATGAAATTATATATTATATTTAATCAATCAAAGTGTCTACCATTGTTATCTATGCACTTTCGCGATTTTATAGGTAGTACATTGAACATGTTCTTTCTTGCTAGTTAGTTTTAATCATAAACGTTACCACTAGTAGGTATTACTTAACTTAACTTTAGTAGTAACTTTATGGTTTTAATAGTATTTGCTGGAGACCTAATAACTTGTTGCATTAAAAATAATAGTGCTTTAAAATATATATTTTATTTTATAACTTGATTTTTCATTACCATTTTTTATTAGGTACTGTAATTTTGAATTAAAATTTTAATATAAATATAAACTAAAGTTAAATAAAACTATGCATATTACCTACACGCATTAATTCAGACGACACGGTAATGGTTGTAAAGTGCAACCTTTTATGACCTTCATTCAACCATGCAATATGAAATTCTACCATTCAGGTCGATACTACTGATATAAAAATATTTCATGCTGGAAATAAACTAATAATTACCTAAAGTATCCCAGCGGATTTTATATTCCTAATAAATCGTGTTAGGTGTTTAGTCTGAACAGCCCTGATGTCGATCGACACCTTTGAACAATTACCGCCAGATGCTTTCCTCTCACTTCATAACTATTCGCCCGACCACTCTTCTGATTTAATAAACAAATGTAAAGTTATTTTGAAATCCATCGAAATGTGAGTACATACTCCCCGCAGACAGGACTTTTCACTAGGCATGGGTAATATCGCTTTTACACTGTATCAAATCGTAGGATATTTTTTTATGTAGTGCACAAAAGCAGAGTGATTCAGAGTCCATTCCCAAATGCAACCGCAGTACTAAAATTCACTCCAAAACAAAATTAAAATGTAATTTTGTATGGCTTGCGCTACTAAATTATGCATGTAGAAAGAAAAAGACTTTCTCACAGCACAGCAAAAAATAAAAGCAAAAACAAAGTAAAAATAAAAAATAATTAAAAGAGTTATTAAGCCAAAGGGGCCACAGCTCAGCATAATCCTAGGAGGCAGTAATACTGGCCACCTGACGATGGTTTTCAGCAGCAACGCAGCAACCCACGAGTGCCATACGCTCAAAACAAATATTAATTATAGGTACTAAAAAGTAATGTGTATTATACACAAATATCCACAATGCGACGCAAATGTAATATTTCTTTTTACTAATTATTATAATACTTTGTACCTGTTCCAGTTAAACTTCTTCTTTCTTCTGAACATTTTGAGAGTATTATACAGGAAGATGGGCCGAGAAAATAACTCTGAATTAACGAGGCTTTGGTAAGTATATCGTACACTTTTATACACAAAGCTACACTTTATATACAAAGCTATATTTTAATATATAAAGCAACACTTTTATATACAAAGCTACACTTTTATATACAGAGGTACACTTTTATATATACAGTAAACTTTATTGTACACCAGAAATACAAAAGATACATGAAATTTCTCTTTTTTTTTATTAGTTTTATTATGGATGTAGTAAAATATAATTTATTTTCATTATTGATAAGAGGCATGTTTAAATATGCCTTTATATCTTTCTAGATGGTATTAATGTTCTTTTTTCTACAACAGGAGATCGGCTAGCGCGGCAATCTTGTTGCTGCCACTCCTCGGGATAGCTAACTTATGCTTCTTGTTCGAGCCTCCTCCGGATAGCTCTTTGTGGTACTTCGCGCTATGGTCCATAACTTCCCATACGTTTCGGTCGTGTCAAGGAGTCTTTATCTCCACCATATACTGTTTCCTGAATGGAGAGGTACGTAGACTTTTGTACTTTGTTTTATTAGTATGTTTTCAATTTCAACATTATAATTATTACTTGATCCCTCTTATTCCAAAAGATGGTTTAAAACAAGTCTAGTAAAACCCAGGTTTTAAATATATTCGTCGCTTTCTAACTTCATATAACAAAAAGAGATGGAGCTATCCTAGAACCTGGTTTTAACAAGACTAGCTTTAAAAAATACAGCTTTTGTAAGACAGGATAATATGTCGCACACAGTAGCATACCCTGATTCTTTATACATTTAATGTAGGCAAGCATATACAACAGGGTGGCTGGATGAACCTGAAATCGCGAAAAAAAATTTCGCTCTTCCATACATTTCGTCGAGTAATATTGAATTATTTGTATGGAACAGTTGATTTTCTTTTGCGATTCCAGTGTTGGTACCATAATAAAAGTTGTTCATAATGATGATTACAATAACCTCCTTCAATATTTCCATTGTTCAGCCAGTCACCTGTATAAAGCATGTTGCATAATTGGGAAGCATTAAAAAGGGATATTTGTAAATCCAACCCCTAACGCGTTGAAAAATGGTGTCAAGCTAAGTATACAAAATGCCGAAAAAGTCGAGGGCAAAAGCTAAGTCATTATATTTATGGAGGCAGCTCACTCTCATCTTGACCTCCTAATAAGTACGGGTCGCATCTGTGAGTTCATGGACACTCCCCGAGAAACTCACTCATCTATTCAATAAAGGTAGAATATATTTTCACAAACGACTTTTCTGTCCATTCGGCTTTTTTTGTCACTTGTGTTAAACGGTGAAGAAAAACATCGTGAGAAAAACGAATCATCTGAGAGGGCTTCATACAGTTCTGAGAAGAGGCCCGTGCCCAGCAGTGGGACAGTAAATGGGCTGGATTTATTATCTTCTTTTAGGGACTTTTCTGCAAGATCAATTCCGTAGCCATTCGATATTGCTTGCCATTAAATAAAAGCGACATAAATTACAGACCCACACATAAAATTTTCCTGTGAATAAATAAATTGCAACTGCGTTACAGAAATACCTATCTACTAGGTAACACATAATATGTCACGACAGATCCTATTTAACATTATATTGAGTACCCATATTCCAGTCTTGAAATGCAATACTGAAAACATTACCACAAACGACTAAACGAGCTACTAATCGGAAGAAATAAACGAAAGAATTCTTTAAAAAAAAATCTGTGCCTCGGCATTGAGATCAAAATACCGAAAAGTTCGTTAACGTCAGAGTTTCACACATCCGTAGCTCTGTGTGCAATTCCGCTCACTAAAACGTTGATCCATTTGTATATATATTCCTGGATGTGAAAACATCGCAACGTAAATAAATAGATAGCAGCTTTGAAAAATGATATTTCACATGAAAATATTTACATACGCCTGCTGCAGCTCCATTTAAGTACACTTTACTCTGTTGCATTTCTGAACGCTAAAACTATTTCACAATTTAGAATAAATATTGAGGTTGTTAATAAAAACTGGATAATATAAAATTTCGCGTTCAGCAATTCCAATAAATAACTAGTTAAAAAAATGTTTGGATTTTCACATGTTTCTCGTTTGCGTAAAAATATAATCAACATCCCGCTGTATATTTATGTTGTACGCGGTGTACACGTCATTGGTGGGATATTGTGTATATCTGTGTGTCTGGGTTTGTGGGTGATATTAATTAATAAGAGTACGCTGACAGAATTGGACCCCCCGATGAGAACACAATATGTCAGATACATTCGAGGCCGTTGTGTAACGATGTAGATAGGTACTAAAGATTATTATGCGTATAGAACGGGGTATACTTAACTTAAAAAATTTATATGCTTAGTGTACATATATTGTAGTAGGTATTTGATTTATTTATTTGATTGTAGTAGGTACTTGAATTAGATGATAGATTTTAGAAAATGGGAACCAATATTAGAACATATTATAAAATACTAGCGACCCGTCCCCGGCTTCGCACGGATGCAGTTTCTCTACTATCCTTACATTAAATATGAAAGTATGATACATATAAAGCTTCCTATTGAATTACTCTATCTATTAAAAAAAAACGCATCAAAATCCGTTGCGTAGTTTTAAAGATCTAAGCATGCATAGGGACAGACAGACGTCGGGAAGCGACTTTGTTTTATACTATGTAATGATATCTACCTAGTGCCTAATGTTCCTTAGTGGCCTCATCATAAGGATAATAAATACATTTCTAATTGCAACCCAAAAAGGAAAGTATTATAACTGGTATAACTCTGAGGTGTCAATGGAAAAGATCATAAGTCTACAGAATTAAAAAAAAGCACTTTCCGCCGTATACTGAAACACAACTTAATTTTAATTTTCTTAAATGTCATTATGTCGCTACTATCTACTTTAAAATGAAAGTGATAGCACGAGAGTTAACGGTAACTTAAACTTGAGATGTGTTTGAGTATTCGGGGTTTACTATAGAAAAGTAATTGTAAACTCAATGTAATGTTTTTATTACTGACATTTCACTGACTCTATTTGTAATTATGCCATAGAATAAAAACATACCCCATATTATTCACTTATCTCCCATTCTAGTATTACGTAAGCACCAAAGGGGGTGGGCGGGTCTTCGCTTTGCTTATTTTTGATAATATGGGGGACCGGGGGTCTGGATGGTGATTATGTCAGTACGTAAATTTAGAACACGTGCACGAATAGTTATATATAAAATATACAAATAAATATAATATATATATCAATATAGTTAGCTCGAATAAATATTAAATGTGCATTAAATGCCTTTATAGTCTAATACTTGAATGACCCCTTATTACCGTAACACCATATCTACCGATTTTGTGAAACCAAAGACTATTTCCTGGCGTCACAGAACTACCTATTTTGTGATAGATCAGGTTTGTGAATATTATATATTATCTAAAATATTGATATCCTTGACGATATAATTTAGGTAACTTCTTGTTTTGATCAGGTAAGACTAGCGATCAAGAAGAAGTGGAAGAATTACAAGCTCATGAAAAAGTACCGCTGCCGACAAGTTGCAGTAGAATTGAATGAGATTCCACATATGTAAGTATTATAAACTTACCTTCAGGAGCGCCTATGTTTGACCTAGTCTCAGAAGTCCAAACTAAAGGTTTCTCAAGTGGCAATGGAGGGTAGCAGTACTTACTCACAACACTACAATACGCCCCTTGATCGGTATCGCCGACATAGGCAATGAGTCTGTAAGGCTAAAATGGGAGTGGTCGGGCGACATTTGCAGAATGCACCCAGAAAGATGGACGAGCATTACTATGCAGTGGGTACCTGAGGAAGGAGGTCGACGCCGAGGAAGGCCCAGATAACACTGGCGATCTGGATGCTCCGGAGAGACTGGAAAAAATTGGAGAGACCTTTGCCCAGTAGTAGGACAGCATAGGTTAAAAAATAAAATAAAAATAGGTATGTACCTACGTTTAGATATAAGGCTATTCAGATTAAGCCACGTCAATTTTGTTTTTGCTTTGCGATCTACCTTTTTGAATAATATATTTTACGAAAACATTAAATGTTTCTTTTGCTGTGCGTGATAACTCTGTGCGCCTTATGCTCATGTAAGCTGTGCCCTGGTTTACATTGAAAATTGATGTAGAAATTGTAATTCTAAGTAATAAAGTATTTGCTGTGCGCTATTTACAGCTAAAAACGTTTATTTTAGTACTAGCCAAAAGCGAAAATAACGTTTTTTACGAGTTCAGGCATCATTATGTACCTACCTACCTACATGTTGATTCGGTAAATTATATTACCTGATATAAATACCTGGTTCAAAAATGTTAATTAATGTTCATTATCAATAACGTAGGTACAGTACGACACAACTACTAAGTCGATCGCTTCCGAACTGAGTGCGTCTTTAAGACCAGAAATTTTATTAGAACTTCAGTAAAAAATTATCTTTAGGTACGCTTACGCAATAACTTGTAAAATTAACTATGCGAGCGACTGCCATTGATTGTTCGAACAGGTATATCGATGTAACTTCTTAGTTGTGTCGTACTGTAATTAAAAGGCAATTTAAGTAGAGCTTGTAATATCTACTGCCTTTAAAGATATTTTTTTATGTAGTGCGCGTAATTTTCTCTGTTCCTAAATGCAACCGCAGTATTGGGATACACTTTAAAACAAAACGAAAATTCAACTTAGTATGGGGGACACGCATAATAAATTAGCGCAATCCATACAAAATTAAATTTTTATTTTGCGGTTGCACACTACGTAAAAAAATATCCTGTATAGATTTGTTTCTTAGAGAGGAAGACCCCTAAATATTTATGCCGACAACGGTACTTTATTTATACAACGACCAACAATTTAAGACTAATTGCGATTCTTTAGTCGCAACTGTGAACGACGGAATTATAGTCCAATTCATTACCACGATCAGGAGATATCCTGACCGGTGTGTCATTGTCTTTATTTACTATTGCAGAAGAAACAGGCCCGCCACCATTCGCTTCGCTAATCCACTGCAAACCGAAGATTTTCCCTGCATTGAGGTTCACCAGTTCAGTCCGTAAGTATATTTTTTTTATGTAGTGCGCAAAATTTGTGTCCATACCCAAATGCAACCGCAGTACTAAAATTTACTCCAAAACAAAATCAAAATTTGATTTTGTATGGTTTGTGCAAAGGTTTGTGCTAATAATTTATGCGTGGCGTCCATACTAAGTCGAATTTTCGTGTTGTTTTAAAGTGTATTCCAATACTGCGGTTGCATTTAGGAACAGAGATTGAATCACTCTATAAATTATGTGCACTATATAAAATATTATACTATATAGTTCCCGCCAACAACTTTTCTTTAGGAACCTAGATCTTTTGAACTTTGTGCCCAAAAAGCAATTAATTATTTTAGCCAATTTGAGCGCAGCTTAATAGATTATCTACCTTTCTAGTCCGGATCCCTTCAAGGGGTTATTGTACTCATCAACTTCAACTTTTAATGGGGACAAACATTAAATAGCGAAAAAAATACATCTGTTATATGTATATAAATAAATCAATATTACTTGACTTTAATGTATGGGACAGCTGATGTTTTTTCGCAAGTTCTGTGTTGGTCCCATAGTAAAAGTTGTTCATAATGAGTACAATAACCCCTTAAAGGGATCGGGACTAGAAAGGTACAGGACCAGTACCTAATGTCTAAACTAATATTATAAAAAGAAAAGATTAGATATTTTGTATGTTTGTTTGTACCTAATGGATAAACTCAAAAACTACGGGACAGATTTTAAAAATTCTTTCACCAGCTTTATGCTATATTATCACAGAGTAACATAGGCCCAGGCATGGGCTCATAGGTGGACAGATGACCTGCAAAGAATTGCGAGAAAAACCTGGATGCGATTAGCACAGACCAGAGAAACATGGCATGAAAAGGAGGAGGCCTATACTCAGTAGTGGTTATGAAACAGGCTGTTAATGATGATGATGACTATAGGCTATAATTTATAAAGACATCACGCGAGTGAAGCTGCTGGTGGAAGCTAGTATTGTATAATTTTGGATTACAGGCCGCACACCACCTGACCACGTTTCCGCGCAGCGCCGTACCCCCCAGGAACGCCGGTCTTGGGAAGGGGCAGCATTGTGCCAGCCTCACTACAAGTGACCGTACTCGAGAGTGAACAGTATATATAGACATAATACTGAGATGTAATAACAGACTTTTGACAAGTGAAAGGAACTATTTAGCTTTTAATGGGACATTTATTAGCCCCAGTGACGATACTAACATGATCGTCATGTTCTATGTTATATCGTTATCGGTGTCGTGTCGATATCGGTTCTGTCTAAAGTAACCATTTGTAGCACCTATTTTTATTATATGCCATGGTCATGAGAGATTAAAGTCTGATAGATACCACACGTGGTGTTTACGGCTGAGATTTATATTGCGTACTTTGACTTAGCTCAGACTTTGCTAAGCTTATTTATATGCTTAGTTTATACTTTGATTTGTAATTTATAGTCATAATACGCTGAAAAATTGCTGAGCATACGCTAAGACCGACGAAGTCAATAAAAAAATTCTAAAAGACACTAAAGAATACTTAATTCCAAAGCATAGTCTAAGAACTGTACGCTCTGGAGATCTCAGTCTTAGACATAGATCATTTACTGTAAATGGACCTATCAAGTAGTAATAAAAATAAATCAATTATTTACTTACCAACATTATATCAAAAAAGTAGAGAATGATCATATTTTAACCATAAGTATTATAAAGATAATAATTAGGTAGATACCCTTGCGTTTCGCTTCTCGTCTTGGCCGGGGCACTTCCAAGCCCCCAGATTTATTTATTAAAGTAGTTGCCATGTTAAACCTAGCAGTTGAACACTTGCCTTCCATGCAGGAGGGTTTGAGTTCGAAACCCTCGCACTTCAGACTTTTCGAATTTATATGTGGATCGCAATTTGATTAAATATCGTTTGCATTAACGGTGAAGGAAATCATCGTGAGGAAACCTGCTCACTTGAAAGGGCTTTAAAAAACCCTTGATGGTGGGTGTAGTCCGCCAACCCGCACTAAGTCAGCGTGGTGCACTAAGGCCTATCCCTTCTCGTTTTAGTGAGTTGATTGAGCCCTACCCCTACCCAATTAGTGAGACAGTAATGAGCTGGATTTATTAAATAGGTATATTAAAATAGTACCTGTTCTTTATTTTCTGGGCACATACTGGGGAGTTTGTTCCGCCGCTTCTTCTCTCCAGTTAGACCCGTAGGAAGCGGCGATTAATTATTAATTACCTAAACAAGCATCCACAGAAATCCAACAGTAAGATAAGATAAGATAAGATAAGATATTCTTTATTTGTTTAAACATGGTGTACATACAAAGCACACACAGTGAAACACACAGAAAACAGTGAAAGCGAATTATGAAAAGCAAACGAAATACGCCGATACTGACTACGATAATTAATATACAGGCTGCTGACAACGTTACGACATTATAACCTAGCCGTCTAAAACCCCCGACTCCAACTAGAAAAAGAGCTGTAACTTTTTAACGGGTGAACTTATTTTCATGAAGCAGCTAAGATGATACCTACCTACAAGATGCAACTAGCTTTCAATTAAAAAAAAACTGCATTGAAATCGGTCTATCCGATAAGGAGCTACGATGCCACAGACAGATACACAAATACACAGTTACATAGATACACACTACAAACTTATAACACCCCTCTTTTTTGTCGGATATCACCGACACGTTCTGTAACCGTACACAAAAAATCTATCGAAAACAATCAGTAGTTTAGACACAGAAGTTAATTTTCTTAATTTTAAACATAATATACTTATTATCACGAAATTAAAAAGTCTCTAACCTGTTCTTATGAAAATGATATTTATTTATAAATACCTGTAGAATACATATAGACAACATTTCTACTTTAATGTCCCTTCACACCTAGACGAATGAGAGTAGGTAGAGTAAAATATAAAGCAAAGATAACATGCGTGAAAATCGTAGATTTTTTGTGTACGACTTCAGAATATGATATCAAATACGTGGTTTTATTTAGTGTCCTAACGTCGTCAGCATCTTGCGTATTGTTCTAAAACTACATAAATAACAAGATAGTACAAAAAAATATACAAAGAAATAAAAATATATACGTATACATAAAAAATCCCAGTCCGTCGGATATAGGCGCCGAGGATGGTCTACCAGATTTAAACTTGCAAAAAAAACGTGCATTACAAAAAAGAATAACATTATTTATATATCCATGAATACTATTAGATATGATTTTTAATTGCTTTTGGTAGGTAATGTTAATATTACGGTATCTATTTGCTTTCAGATCAAACAGGGTTTCTTTTTATCTACACATTGTATAATAATAATTATAAAAGATATAAAAAATAAAATTATATATTTACCTAAATGTTAAATTAAAAAAATAAATATATATTAATTGGATATGTACCTGTATGTATTTGATATCTATATCAAAATGGAAATTAAATTAATCTGAAAAGTTAATGATGAAAACAAACGAAGTATAACTACTACGACTACACAACACAATAGTACAAAGAAATAATGGTACCTAACTACCTATAGGTAGGTACCTATAATATAATATTTTATAGTATAAAATAATAAAATGTATATGTATAAATTTATATTTGAATAAATTATTTAAAATACATTTATTAAATAAATATTGACTATTTTATAACAATGTACCTTATTTGATACCTATATAATAGGTATTACTTAAATACAATAATCTGAAGTTTTACGAAATAGTTTTGTAGAAGTGCCCAGTCGCGTTAGTGTCGCGTCAGTGACTCGTCAGTGATGCGTCAGTGTCGCGTCGGTGTCGCGCCAGTGTAGCGTCGCATCAGTGTGAAACTAGTTTATAGTGGTGCTTGGCGTTTGTAGGTACAAGGGACTGGTCTAAGACAGGGAAAAGTTTTATAATAATAAAATTATAATATTACAACAATAGATACCTAAATAAATAAGTATCTATGGATAACGCAAAGCGTTGCGAATAAATATTCTCTAATATAACATTTATTTGACATTATTCTGATTAATGTATGATTAAAATTTTAAGTTGTATTAAGTACCCTAGTTATATATTATAAATTATCATTATTACCTATCATAATTTTAATAAGGGGATAATTAAGATAAAGATTATCTTAATTATCCCCTTAGTTAGTAAACGTTGAATAAAGTTATCACAAGCTTATTATCTGTTAAAATAAAAAAGGAGTGTAAGTATGTACACACCATAAAGTTATTATTAGTAGTAATAATAACTTTATAGTACACACACTATGTAACTATCTTAGATACCTAATATCCATAACATACCTAAGTATGTTCAGTATTTAGTATTATTATTAGGAGGGTATTTGACTACTATTAAAAATGGACAAATATTTTATAGACGTATATTAGGCAGATAAAAAACACCACACGTATTTGTATTTTTTTTTCAAAATCGGTGTTTAAATGCAGGAGTTAAAAGCTTTTGAAATTTTTATATATATGACGCACCTGTCCACCCTTTTTCCACAAAATGGATTAAGTATGAAACTGTCACAATTTACTTTGGCATGACGGCAATAGGAATATTTATAAATGTTTTGGTAATTTCTTTTTACTCTATTCTCTTAGTTTTTAAGAAAAGCTTAAATTTTTCTGTTAAAAAATAACAGTCAAATACCCTAGATTTAAAGAGACCACGATCCACAATAATTAGAAATCTTTAGATATATAATTATGTACCTAACTCGGCTTTAACGGAAACTGAAAGGGTAGCGTACAATTAAAATAGGGTACGGAGTCGTTTGTAAGCACAAGATCGTTACTGGTCTACATGAGGAAGTATTTTTTTATTAAAAGATTTGCTAGTTGGTGAAATAGATTAATATAAATACTCTCTAGTTTTATATAATAGATACATTGAAAAGATTTGCAAGTTGGTTAAGTAGATTAATTATAATCTCTAGTTTTATTTATTACTTTGATAATATTTGAAAGTTGGTTAAATAGATTAATATAAATACTCTCTAGTCTTATAATAATACTTTGAAAATATTTGCAAGTTGGGTAAATAGATTAACATAAATACTCTCTAGTTTTATACTTTGAAACTTCATTGAAAAGATTTGCAAATTATTTTTTATATAATACTCATACACATAGAAAGCCTAGCGATTGAACGCTTGCCTTGCATGTAGGAGGGTCTGAGGTCGACATGCGCACGCAACTCAGAAGTTTCAAAATTAGGTATGCGTATCAGAATTTAATTATCACTTACATTAACGGTAGATAAAGGAAAACATCGTGAGGAAACCTGTATACCTGAGAGGGCTCCATAAAAGTTACGATGGTGAATAAAAAAGTCTCTCCAGTCGGTGTAACCCGCACTAGGCCAGCCGTGGTAGACTAATTCTCATTCCGAGAAAAGGCCTGTTTGCGGCAGTACAGTGCGACAGTAATAGTTTGAATGATTAAATATTATTCGGTACATACAGGAGCATTTTTTAAGTGGTGCACCTGCAGAGTGAATCTGTGTCCGTTCCCAAATGCAACCGCAGTAACAAAATTCAGTCCAAAACAAAATAAAAATTAGATTTTGTTGGCTTGCGCTAGTTAATTATGCGTCCTCCCCATACTAACTCGAATTTTCGTTTTGTTTTAAAGTGTATCCCAATACTGCGGTTGCATTTAGGAACAGACACTGAATCACTCAACAAATTATGCGCACTACATATACAAATATCCTGCATACATAATTATTCATATACTTTAACATTAATTATTTATATAGATTTAAGCTCAGATTTAAGGATTCATTTAAAGTGGCAATAGCACAATAGTGTCGATTCTGTTGCGCACTTCGACAAGACTAGGTAAACAGAAGTGTTTGTCTCTTTCTGTTTCAATAGAAAAAGAAAGTGACGGATGCGTTTAGACTAGTTTAATATTGTCTAAATGCGCAACAGAATCTACACCAATGGCGATGTTGTCGAACTATTGCGAATTCGATTGAACTAATAACGTAAACTCGCAACATACTATCACTATCATTTTAGCTTAGTTACGGTACCTATACAGGAATTATACTGGTTATATTGTGTAACCCACATTGCTAGTAATCATTCAAAAAATAAAACACCAAATTAAAATGTCGTCACTGTAGATCCATTTTACATAACTCAGTGTCATCTCATTTAGAAATATATTCCTTTGTAATTAGAATTAATTACTACCTATTTATTAGTCATCAGTAGTGTTGCAAACTCCTTGCGAATTAATATTTTTATAGTCTATTTTTTTAAATTCCTTTTATATTTTTTTAACATATGTCATTGTAAAATAATTGTTTGTCTGACAGCAGGTGCTTTGGTTCGGTTCGATCCTATTTTTGTTCCCATTTCATTATTATATTATTAAACCATTTTAAAAACACTTTCAATCACGTTTTCATACAGTCCATTTTCGATCCCATACATTTTTGGTCCTTCGAGCCGGATGTCTCGTTAAAAGTGCCGACATTCACGAATTCAATCAACTTTGTTTTGCTGGAAGCAACACCATATAAAGTCCAGCCTAATGCTGTTAAACAAGCTACAGGATCGTTCCTACTACCTACGCGTACTTCACGATTAATTGATAAATGCCAATGTTCGGCTCCTATCAAAATAGTAGGAGTGGCATCTTCTAACGTTAAAACTTCAACCAAGTCAACTAAATGCGTAAAGGACTTTATAGACTCTTGTTGAATCGTTTGTGGGCGTAAGGACAAACATTCCATAGCTCTAGCGTTTTTCACTAAAAATGTTTCCTGTGTGTACCTGCCTTTAATGTGAAAATCAACATATGATACCGTGGTTTTCCGCTCAAGACCTCCAATACCATTTACCGTTATGGTTTGTCGTGGCCCTGACGCTCCTATGCTTGCAGCGATACTATTGTCGATCAACGTCGCAGTGCTTCCGTCGTCAAGCAGTGCATATACGTTGCATGTCCCTGCAGGGCCGGACACGGTGACTGGAATGATTTTCAAATAGGTATTACGTGATTTATGAATGCCTGTAGAAGTAGTGGATACGACCTCTTTTTGTTCCACTGATTTAGAAATATTTGTGTTCATATCATGTGTCTCGAAAGTATTAACAAGAGGAGAAACAGTTGGTTTTTGATGAAGTAATGGATGGTGACGTAAAGGGCATCCGTCAATACCGCATGGATTGACTTTGCACGTCTTCCATTGATGTGAACTACCCCTAAGACACCGGTAGCACACTTTTGCTCCACGTAACCACTGCCACCTATCGTCAATAGTCAAAGATTGAAATTCTGAACACGCCTTAATGTGGTGCTTATTTTTACAAAATGTACATTCTTGTTTGTTTATAGAACTGCCTTTTGACTGCATCGTCATGTTAATATTTTCGCGTTTTATTGGTTTTTCGAAAGAAAGATGATGTGCTTTTTGTGCCAAACTAGACTCAGGTGATAAACCAAATCGGATATGTTGGTCTAGCTCGCGCCTTAAAAAATCTGACAATATTTCGAGTTTAGGGCGACCTGTGGTGTCTTGCATGGCAAAATCAGTCCATCTTATCTTAATGTTAGGGTTTAATTTACCTAGTACTGCGTGGAATAATTCTGGCGAATATAAATACTCTGTTTGCTTTAGTAATTTGATCGTTGAGATGGAATTGCGTACCCGGTTGGAAAGGATTCCGAGTTCCTTCAGATCGTAACCTAAACGTGGAAGAGTTTTAAGTGACGTCACTTCCTTGTGTACGATGAGCTCGGGGCGTGCGAAGTTATCTTCTAGTGCACGCATGACTTCTTCCGGGTCCTGCGTTGACATCAGCAGTGCCGCGACGGCCTCACGAGCGGGCCCCCGTAGCGTATTTTGAAGACGATGAATGTTATCTAATTGAGAAAAATTGTTTTTTGTAACATCAAAATTACGCTTAAATTGTAACCAATGTAATGCGTCCCCAGAAAAAGGAAATAGCTGTAATCTCGTCGTATTTGTGGCGAGAGCTTTCGCTGCTGCAGCGGTATCTGCTACAGCTTGCAGAAGAGAGAGATTGTGTTTTTCTACCTCCATAGAAATGAGCGGGGGATGGCCGCCGGCCGCTTCGGAGGCTTTTATGATGTTGACTGACTGTGTCTGTCGTGCGAAAGGGTTAGGGGATGCAGTTGCCCGTGTGACCGTCGGTAGTGGTACCGGGTGGTCCGGAGATGGAACACAAGATTGATGTTCGCATCCTACTGCAGGAGTGCCTCTATCACCTTCATTGACAAAGTGCTGGCTTTGATGTTCTACCCATTTGTTTGTTCTGTCTATGCTCACCTTAGTAGAGCTGTGATGACTGCTACGAGTTCTTGTTCGGCTGCCACCTGCGTTAACGTCTAGAGCAGCTAACTCGGCTTGTAGCTCACTGTCCTCAACCTGCTCCTGAAGTGCTGCCAGCTCCCGCTCACGTGTGCGTTCCCGCATGGCCAGCTCTTGCTCGCGCGTGCGTTCCCGCATGGCGAGCTCTTGCTCGCGCTCAAACCGTCTGCGTAAAGCGGCAGCTTCTAAAGCTGCTTTTTCCGCTCTTACCGTTTTTTATATCAGCATGTTAAAAAGATGTTTAAATCTGACATCTGATTTTTATTGTTCTATTTGACGTCTTCGGAGTAAATTTTATTTCTCATATAATTCCGTTCTTTTTCTTTACCTATTTTCCATACTGCTAAACATCCACCCCTCAAAAGGTTATGGGCCCTTTTGAGGGGTGGATGTTTAGCAGTATGGAAAATAGGTAAAGAAAAAGAACGGAATTATATGAGAAATAAAATTTACTCCGAAGACGTCAAATAGAACAATAAAAATCAGATGTCAGATTTAAACATCTTTTTAACATGCTGATATAAAACCTCTAAAACGCCCCCTTAATCAGCATGTACTCCCAACTCTGTTACGCACTTAATATGCTTACAAACAGGCAAGGCTTTTGTTAGAATATCTGCCAACATGTGATCGGTCGACAAATATTTAAGAACCACTGGTTTGTCCCTGAGTACGTCCCTGATATAATGACATCTTATGTCAATGTGCTTACTACGACTATGAAACACAGGATCTCTTGCTAGACAAATGGCTCCTTGATTGTCTACGTACATTGACACATGTGACATATTACATAAATTAAGTTCGCTAAGTAAGCTATTCAAGTATACTGCTTCCTTCATGGCTTCACTCAAACTTACATACTCGGCCTCAGTGGATGAAGTAGCTACTGTTCTCTGCTTCTGAGATTTCCACGAAATGGCCGCACCACCTAGTATGAATGCGTAACCTGAATATGAACATCTATCCATCAAACAGTTACCCCAATCCGCATCCGCAAAACCTTGCAAACTTTTACTAGTCTTTTTATAAACAAGACAATAATTAATTGTTTTCTTCAAATAACGAAGAATACGTTTCGCCGCAATCCAATGACATTTCTTAGGACATGTAGTAAACTGAGCAAGCTTAGAAACAGCATGAGATATGTCAGGCCTCGTTCCTACACTCAAATACATAAGACCACCTATCAGTTCACGATAAGGCCACACTTCGTTCGTGTCTTCCTTATTAATTTCAAACTTTTGTCCTATTTCCAATGGCGTCGAAACAGGATTGCATTTATCCATGTTGTATTTCTTAAGAAGGTCATTAATATACTGCTTTTGCGACAAAGAAATTACATTATCCTTTTTCTCAATCTTAATACCCAAACAGTATTTGGCAGTACCAAAATCTTTTAACTCAAATTTATTAGCTAGATCCTTTTTAAAAGTGTCTATCCACGTTCTATCCTGACTTGCCACTAATATGTCATCGACATATATGGTCACTAAGAGCATTGCACCATCTTCTCTCTTCATGTGATACATACATGGCTCATTTATAGTTCGTTTCAAACCAAACATCTTCAGTTTTTCATCCAACTTTAGATACCATTGCCGACCTGCTTGCTTCAAACCGTACAAAGATCTTTTCAATCGACAGATATTGCCTCCTTCCTCCAGATCTTTGAACATACGCCTAGCGCGCTTTCCTACAGCAGAACTTCGACTTTCTTCCTTCATCAGTTTACGAAGACTATCCTTTAAAAGCTCAGGAACTTGCATGTAAACTTCTTCTTCCAGGGATCCGTTCAAGTATGCCGTATTTATGTCCATTTGATGTATTTCTAGATTTTTTTCAGCAGCAAGAGCACATAGCAATCTGATCGTTTGAAGTCTAGCCACTGGAGCGAAGGTTCTATGGTAGTCAACACCATACTTCTGACTATAGCCCTTTGCTACTAGTCGTGCCTTCTTTTTCTCCGTTCCATCGATGTTTTGTTTTATAGTTAAAACGTATCGACAACCTACGACTCGACGATCCATCGGTTTTTTTACTATATCCCAAGTATCATTCTTCACAAGACTTTTAATTTCAGATAGAATAGCTTCCTCCCAGCCATTGCGTTCATCACTTTTCAATACTTCATCAAGTGAAATTTCTGCTGCCGCTGAAAAGTATTCCATCTCATCATCCTGTTGATTTGGTTCTATATTTGCCTCTTCACTTGTATCTGGTTGCATATGATAAACCTTTTTCGGTCTTCCACATTGACCTTTCAACAGTTTTGGTCTTCCAGGACCACGTTTAAGTCTCGGTGTCCCACCTTCACTAATAGGATTTATATTACTCTCATTAGGTATCTCATCACTATCCACAGTGAACCTATCTGTCAATTGCTGGCTTGAATTGATATCTAATCCTTGATCAACTTGTTCATGATCACCAATATCAATCCTATTATTGGCATTAGACTGTATTTCTTCGTCAATATTTGACAATGTAAATTTTATTTGTTTAGGTAAAACTATATCAAATTCTCTATAATTTTCCTCTTCTTTCAATTCATCTTTTTCTTTGGTCACTTCTAATAAAACTTTAGAATCGTTCCTTACCTTAATATTTGAAGAATTTTCATGAAATTTTACGTCTCTGGCAATAACAACTTTATTTTCAGCCGGTACCCAGATTCTGTAACCTTTCGAAGTCTTTGGGTATCCAATCATTACTCCTTCTCGAGCACGAGCATAAAATTTATCTTTTCCTGGTGTAATGATTGGATACCCAAAGACTTCGAAAGGTTACAGAATCTGGGTACCGGCTGAAAATAAAGTTGTTATTGCCAGAGACGTAAAATTTCATGAAAATTCTTCAAATATTAAGGTAAGGAACGATTCTAAAGTTTTATTAGAAGTGACCAAAGAAAAAGATGAATTGAAAGAAGAGGAAAATTATAGAGAATTTGATATAGTTTTACCTAAACAAATAAAATTTACATTGTCAAATATTGACGAAGAAATACAGTCTAATGCCAATAATAGGATTGATATTGGTGATCATGAACAAGTTGATCAAGGATTAGATATCAATTCAAGCTGCTAGTAGGACATCGGTTTCTTACATAACAAGCGGTCGCTACTGCATCAGCCCAAAAACCTGTAGACAAGCCAGATGATAACAACATGCATCTCGCCATTTCCACCAATGTGCGATTCATACGTTCACTCATTAGAGGTTTTATATCAGCATGTTAAAAAGATGTTTCAATCTGACATCTAATTTTTATTGTTCTATTTGACGTCTTCGGAGTAAATTTTATTTCTCATATAATTCCGTTCTTTTTCTTTACCTATTTTCCATACTGCTAAACATCCACCCCTCAAAAGGTTATGGGCCCAGGAGATACGATGCAGACGCGGATCGAGTTATTAAATAAAAATAATTACGACACTTGGAAAATTCAGGTACGAGCCTTACTTATAAAAAGTGATAATTGGGACTATGTAAGTGGGCGAAATGAAAAACCGGATGAGGAGACTGCTAATGAATTAGAACTGAGGAAGTGGTTGATGAATGATGAAAAGGCGAAGGCAGACCTAATATTAGCTATCAGTCCCAGTGAGCTAAAACATATTCGGGGATGTTCCACATCTAGAGAAATATGGTCAAAGCTTGAGGCTACATATGCTTCCAAAGGTCCTGCGAGGAAAGCTATTTTATTGAAGGAACTTACTTTAAGTCACATGAAGGAGGGTGACGATATGAGCAATCACCTATCTAAGTTTATAGATGCCGTGGATAAACTCGGTGATATGAATATAAAAATTCATAGTGATTTATTGTCGATTTTGCTGCTATATAGCCTGCCTGAATCATATACAACCTTTCGATGTGCAATGGAGTCGCGTGATGAACTACCTGATATAGAATTTTTGAAGATAAAAATTCTGGAGGAAGACATGTCAAGGCGACAGTTGAGTACAAGCACGACAGAGGTACAAGGTGCGATGTACGTAAAACGAAGTGGACCTAAGAGAAAATCGAAAACAAACCCGAATACGACGATTTCCAACCAAAGTTTCAAGTATAAATGTTACAAATGTCATAATGTCGGACATAAGGCTTCTGAATGTCACTTAAAGACAAGAAACCAGGAGACAAGGTGTGCAACTGAAATAGAAGAACCAATAAGTGAATGTTTAGATGTATTTAATTGTTTAAATGTTTCAGATGTGATTAATAAGCAATCATGGGTTCTTGACAGCGGCTGTACATCCCATCTCTGTAACGACAAAGGCATGTTTAATGATACATTGTTACCTTATGGAGGAAAGTTGAACCTTGCTTGTGATCTGTCAACAAATGTTAACGGTAAGGGTAGCGTTAGATTATGCACTGCGAATACGAATAATACGCGACATATTGAGCTTCGTGACACCTTATATGTTCCTGATCTTAGGAGCAATCTAATATCAGTAGCTAAAATCACGGATAAGGGGCATGTAGTCACTTTTGACAAAGATGCTGCTTATGTAACTGATGCTAATGGCACTGTGAAAATGACTGCTGAAAGGATAGGAAATTTATATTATGTGAGAAAAGTAAATGATGTGATGATGAATGCTAGGAATGTAGATTTACGTTTATGGCATGAGCGTATGGGGCATTTGAATGCAAGAGATCTAATGAAGCTACTGAATAGTAGTGGTGTTGACGTAAGGGAAGAAGATCTAAAAGAAGTATATAATTGTGGTGTTTGTGTGAAAGGTAAAATGAGTGTATTACCATTTTTGAGGTCTAACGGTCCATGTAATGAGTTATTAAGATTGATACATTCCGATGTAGTTGGTCCAATGAAAAATACATCTCTTGGCGGAGCAAAATACTTTGTCACTTTTATTGATGACAGTACACGTTGGTGTGAAGTGTACCTTTTAAGCAAGAAAAGTGAAGTATTAAACACGTTTAAGACTTACAAGAGTTATGTTGAGAAACAGACTGGTAGAAAGATTAAATCTCTACAAAGTGATAATGGTGGAGAGTATTGTAATAAAGAATTTGAACAATTCTTAAAGGAAGAAGGTATTCAGCAAAGACTTACTGTACCTCACACTCCACAAATGAACGGGGTGAGTGAGCGTATGAATCGCACATTGGTGGAAATGGCGAGATGCATGTTGTTATCATCTGGCTTGTCTACAGGTTTTTGGGCTGATGCAGTAGCGACCGCTTGTTATGTAAGAAACCGATGTCCTACTAGCAGCTTGAATGGCGATACACCGTATCAAAGATGGTATGGAAAACCAGCGAAACTAGAAGACCTTCGTAGCTTCGGAACAAAAGCGTTTGTTTTAGACAAGACACCAGGAAAAGATAAATTTTATGCTCGTGCTCGAGAAGGAGTAATGATTGGATACCCAAAGACTTCTAAAGGTTACAGAATCTGGGTACCGGCTGAAAATAAAGTTGTTATTGCCAGAGACGTAAAATTTCATGAAAATTCTTCAAATATTAAGGTAAGGAACGATTCTAAAGTTTTATTAGAAGTGACCAAAGAAAAAGATGAATTGAAAGAAGAGGAAAATTATAGAGAATTTGATATAGTTTTACCTAAACAAATAAAATTTACATTGTCAAATATTGACGAAGAAATACAGTCTAATGCCAATAATAGGATTGATATTGGTGATCATGAACAAGTTGATCAAGGATTAGATATCAATTCAAGCCAGCAATTGACAGATAGGTTCACTGTGGATAGTGATGAGATACCTAATGAGAGTAATATAAATCCTATTAGTGAAGGTGGGACACCGAGACTTAAACGTGGTCCTGGAAGACCAAAGCTGTTGAAAGGTCAATGTGGAAGACCGAAAAAGGTTTATCATATGCAACCAGATACAAGTGAAGAGGCAAATATAGAACCAAATCAACAGGATGATGAGATGGAATACTTTTCAGCGGCAGCAGAAATTTCACTTGATGAAGTATTGAAAAGTGATGAACGCAATGGCTGGGAGGAAGCTATTCTATCTGAAATTAAAAGTCTTGTGAAGAATGATACTTGGGATATAGTAAAAAAACCGATGGATCGTCGAGTCGTAGGTTGTCGATACGTTTTAACTATAAAACAAAACATCGATGGAACGGAGAAAAAGAAGGCACGACTAGTAGCAAAGGGCTATAGTCAGAAGTATGGTGTTGACTACCATAGAACCTTCGCTCCAGTGGCTAGACTTCAAACGATAAGATTGCTATGTGCTCTTGCTGCTGAAAAAAATCTAGAAATACATCAAATGGACATAAATACGGCATACTTGAACGGATCCCTGGAAGAAGAAGTTTACATGCAAGTTCCTGAGCTTTTTAAGGATAGTCTTCGTAAACTGATGAAGGAAGAAAGTCGAAGTTCTGCTGTAGGAAAGCGCGCTAGGCGTATGTTCAAAGATCTGGAGGAAGGAGGCAATATCTGTCGATTGAAAAGATCTTTGTACGGTTTGAAGCAAGCAGGTCGGCAATGGTATCTAAAGTTGGATGAAAAACTGAAGATGTTTGGTTTGAAACGAACTATAAATGAGCCATGTATGTATCACATGAAGAGAGAAGATGGTGCAATGCTCTTAGTGACCATATATGTCGATGACATATTAGTGGCAAGTCAGGATAGAACGTGGATAGACACTTTTAAAAAGGATCTAGCTAATAAATTTGAGTTAAAAGATTTTGGTACTGCCAAATACTGTTTGGGTATTAAGATTGAGAAAAAGGATAATGTAATTTCTTTGTCGCAAAAGCAGTATATTAATGACCTTCTTAAGAAATACAACATGGATAAATGCAATCCTGTTTCGACGCCATTGGAAATAGGACAAAAGTTTGAAATTAATAAGGAAGACACGAACGAAGTGTGGCCTTATCGTGAACTGATAGGTGGTCTTATGTATTTGAGTGTAGGAACGAGGCCTGACATATCTCATGCTGTTTCTAAGCTTGCTCAGTTTACTACATGCCCTAAGAAATGTCATTGGATTGCGGCGAAACGTATTCTTCGTTATTTGAAGAAAACAATTAATTATTGTCTTGTTTATAAAAAGACTAGTAAAAGTTTGCAAGGTTTTGCGGATGCGGATTGGGGTAACTGTTTGATGGATAGATGTTCATATTCAGGTTACGTATTCATACTAGGTGGTGCGGCCATTTCGTGGAAATCTCAGAAGCAGAAAACAGTAGCTACTTCATCCACTGAGGCCGAGTATGTAAGTTTGAGTGAAGCCATGAAGGAAGCAGTATACTTAAATAGCTTACTTAGCGAACTTAATTTATGTAATATGTCACATGTGTCAATGTACGTAGACAATCAAGGAGCCATTTGTCTAGCAAGAGATCCTGTGTTTCATAGTCGTAGTAAGCACATTGACATAAGATGTCATTATATCAGGGACGTACTCAGGGACAAACCAGTGGTTCTTAAATATTTGTCGACCGATCACATGTTGGCAGATATTCTAACAAAAGCCTAGCCTGTTTGTAAGCATATTAAGTGCGTAACAGAGTTGGGAGTACATGCTGATTAAGGGGGCGTATTAGAGGTTTTATAGAACCAAATCAACAGGATGATGAGATGGAAGACTATCCTGAGTACGTCCCTGATATAATGACATCTTATGTCAATGTGCTTACTACGACTATGAAACACAGGATCTCTTGCTAGACAAATGGCTCCTTGATTGTCTACGTACATTGACACATGTGACATATTACATAAATTAAGTTCGCTAAGTAAGCTATTCAAGTATACTGCTTCCTTCATGGCTTCACTCAAACTTACATACTCGGCCTCAGTGGATGAAGTAGCTACTGTTCTCTGCTTCTGAGATTTCCACGAAATGGCCGCACCACCTAGTATGAATGCGTAACCTGAATATGAACATCTATCCATCAAACAGTTACCCCAATCCGCATCCGCAAAACCTTGCAAACTTTTACTAGTCTTTTTATAAACAAGACAATAATTAATTGTTTTCTTCAAATAACGAAGAATACGTTTCGCCGCAATCCAATGACATTTCTTAGGACATGTAGTAAACTGAGCAAGCTTAGAAACAGCATGAGATATGTCAGGCCTCGTTCCTACACTCAAATACATAAGACCACCTATCAGTTCACGATAAGGCCACACTTCGTTCGTGTCTTCCTTATGAATTTCAAACTTTTGTCCTATTTCCAATGGCGTCGAAACAGGATTGCATTTATCCATGTTGTATTTCTTAAGAAGGTCATTAATATACTGCTTTTGCGACAAAGAAATTACATTATCCTTTTTCTCAATCTTAATACCCAAACAGTATTTGGCAGTACCAAAATCTTTTAACTCAAATTTATTAGCTAGATCCTTTTTAAAAGTGTCTATCCACGTTCTATCCTGACTTGCCACTAATATGTCATCGACATATATGGTCACTAAGAGCATTGCACCATCTTCTCTCTTCATGTGATACATACATGGCTCATTTATAGTTCGTTTCAAACCAAACATCTTCAGTTTTTCATCCAACTTTAGATACCATTGCCGACCTGCTTGCTTCAAACCGTACAAAGATCTTTTCAATCGACAGATATTGCCTCCTTCCTCCAGATCTTTGAACATACGCCTAGCGCGCTTTCCTACAGCAGAACTTCGACTTTCTTCCTTCATCAGTTTACGAAGACTATCCTTTAAAAGCTCAGGAACTTGCATGTAAACTTCTTCTTCCAGGGATCCGTTCAAGTATGCCGTATTTATGTCCATTTGATGTATTTCTAGATTTTTTTCAGCAGCAAGAGCACATAGCAATCTGATCGTTTGAAGTTTAGCCACTGGAGCGAAGGTTCTATGGTAGTCAACACCATACTTCTGACTATAGCCCTTTGCTACTAGTCGTGCCTTCTTTTTCTCCGTTCCATCGATGTTTTGTTTTATAGTTAAAACGTATCGACAACCTACGACTCGACGATCCATCGGTTTTTTTACTATATCCCAAGTATCATTCTTCACAAGACTTTTAATTTCAGATAGAATAGCTTCCTCCCAGCCATTGCGTTCATCACTTTTCAATACTTCATCAAGTGAAATTTCTGCTGCCGCTGAAAAGTATTCCATCTCATCATCCTGTTGATTTGGTTCTATATTTGCCTCTTCACTTGTATCTGGTTGCATATGATAAACATTTTTCGGTCTTCCACATTGACCTTTCAACAGCTTTGGTCTTCCAGGACCACGTTTAAGTCTCGGTGTCCCACCTTCACTAATAGGATTTATATTACTCTCATTAGGTATCTCATCACTATCCACAGTGAACCTATCTGTCAATTGCTGGCTTGAATTGATATCTAATCCTTGATCAACTTGTTCATGATCACCAATATCAATCCTATTATTGACATTAGACTGTATTTCTTCGTCAATATTTGACAATTTTATTTGTTTAGGTAAAACTATATCAAATTCTCTATAATTTTCCTCTTCTTTCAATTCATCTTTTTCTTTGGTCACTTCTAATAAAACTTTAGAATCGTTCCTTACCTTAATATTTGAAGAATTTTCATGAAATTTTACGTCTCTGGCAATAACAACTTTATTTTCAGCCGGTACCCAGATTCTGTAACCTTTCGAAGTCTTTGGGTATCCAATCATTACTCCTTCTCGAGCACGAGCATAAAATTTATCTTTTCCTGGTGTCTTGTCTAAAACAAACGCTTTTGTTCCGAAGCTACGAAGGTCTTCTAGTTTCGCTGGTTTTCCATACCATCTTTGATACGGTGTATCGCCATTCAAGCTGCTAGTAGGACATCGGTTTCTTACATAACAAGCGGTCGCTACTGCATCAGCCCAAAAACCTGTAGACAAGCCAGATGATAACAACATGCATCTCGCCATTTCCACCAATGTGCGATTCATACGCTCACTCACCCCGTTCATTTGTGGAGTGTGAGGTACAGTAAGTCTTTGCTGAATACCTTCTTCCTTTAAGAATTGTTCAAATTCTTTATTACAATACTCTCCACCATTATCACTTTGTAGAGATTTAATCTTTCTACCAGTCTGTTTCTCAACATAACTCTTGTAAGTCTTAAACGTGTTTAATACTTCACTTTTCTTGCTTAAAAGGTACACTTCACACCAACGTGTACTGTCATCAATAAAAGTGACAAAGTATTTTGCTCCGCCAAGAGATGTATTTTTCATTGGACCAACTACATCGGAATGTATCAATCTTAATAACTCATTACATGGACCGTTAGACCTCAAAAATGGTAATACACTCATTTTACCTTTCACACAAACACCACAATTATATACTTCTTTTAGATCTTCTTCCCTTACGTCAACACCACTACTATTCAGTAGCTTCATTAGATCTCTTGCATTCAAATGCCCCATACGCTCATGCCATAAACGTAAATCTACATTCCTAGCATTCATCATCACATCATTTACTTTTCTCACATAATATAAATTTCCTATCCTTTCAGCAGTCATTTTCACAGTGCCATTAGCATCAGTTACATAAGCAGCATCTTTGTCAAAAGTGACTACATGCCCCTTATCCGTGATTTTAGCTACTGATATTAGATTGCTCCTAAGATCAGGAACATATAAGGTGTCACGAAGCTCGATATGTCGCGTATTATTCGTATTCGCAGTGCATAATCTAACGCTACCCTTACCGTTAACATTTGTTGACAGATCACAAGCAAGGTTCAACTTTCCTCCATAAGGTAACAATGTATCATTAAACATGCCTTTGTCGTTACAGAGATGGGATGTACAGCCGCTGTCAAGAACCCATGATTGCTTATTAATCAAATCTGAAACATTTAAACAATTAAATACATCTAAACATTCATTTATTGGTTCTTCTATTTCAGTTGCACACCTTGTCTCCTGGTTTCTTGTCTTTAAGTGACATTCAGAAGCCTTATGTCCGACATTATGACATTTGTAACATTTATACTTGAAACTTTGGTTGGAAATCGTCGTATTCGGGTTTGTTTTCGATTTTCTCTTAGGTCCACTTCGTTTTACGTACATCGCACCTTGTACCTCTGTCGTGCTTGTACTCAACTGTCGCCTTGACATGTCTTCCTCCAGAATTTTTATCTTCAAAAATTCTATATCAGGTAGTTCATCACGCGACTCCATTGCACATCGAAAGGTTGTATATGATTCAGGCAGGCTATATAGCAGCAAAATCGACAATAAATCACTATGAATTTTTATATTCATATCACCGAGTTTATCCACGGCATCTATAAACTTAGATAGGTGATTGCTCATATCGTCACCCTTTTTGAGGGGTGGATGTTTAGCAGTATGGAAAATAGGTAAAGAAAAAGAACGGAATTATATGAGAAATAAAATTTACTCCGAAGACGTCAAATAGAACAATAAAAATCAGATGTCAGATTGAAACATCTTTTTAACATGCTGATATAAAACCTCTAAAACGCCCCCTTAATCAGCATGTACTCCCAACTCTGTTACGCACTTAATATGCTTACAAACAGGCAAGGCTTTTGTTAGAATATCTGCCAACATGTGATCGGTCGACAAATATTTAAGAACCACTGGTTTGTCCCTGAGTACGTCCCTGATATAATGACATCTTATGTCAATGTGCTTACTACGACTATGAAACACAGGATCTCTTGCTAGACAAATGGCTCCTTGATTGTCTACGTACATTGACACATGTGACATATTACATAAATTAAGTTCGCTAAGTAAGCTATTCAAGTATACTGCTTCCTTCATGGCTTCACTCAAACTTACATACTCGGCCTCAGTGGATGAAGTAGCTACTGTTCTCTGCTTCTGAGATTTCCACGAAATGGCCGCACCACCTAGTATGAATGCGTAACCTGAATATGAACATCTATCCATCAAACAGTTACCCCAATCCGCATCCGCAAAACCTTGCAAACTTTTACTAGTCTTTTTATAAACAAGACAATAATTAATTGTTTTCTTCAAATAACGAAGAATACGTTTCGCCGCAATCCAATGACATTTCTTAGGACATGTAGTAAACTGAGCAAACTTAGAAACAGCATGAGATATGTCAGGCCTCGTTCCTACACTCAAATACATAAGACCACCTATCAGTTCACGATAAGGCCACACTTCGTTCGTGTCTTCCTTATTAATTTCAAACTTTTGTCCTATTTCCAATGGCGTCGAAACAGGATTGCATTTATCCATGTTGTATTTCTTAAGAAGGTCATTAATATACTGCTTTTGCGACAAAGAAATTACATTATCCTTTTTCTCAATCTTAATACCCAAACAGTATTTGGCAGTACCAAAATCTTTTAACTCAAATTTATTAGCTAGATCCTTTTTAAAAGTGTCTATCCACGTTCTATCCTGACTTGCCACTAATATGTCATCGACATATATGGTCACTAAGAGCATTGCACCATCTTCTCTCTTCATGTGATACATACATGGCTCATTTATAGTTCGTTTCAAACCAAACATCTTCAGTTTTTCATCCAACTTTAGATACCATTGCCGACCTGCTTGCTTCAAACCGTACAAAGATCTTTTCAATCGACAGATATTGCCTCCTTCCTCCAGATCTTTGAACATACGCCTAGCGCGCTTTCCTACAGCAGAACTTCGACTTTCTTCCTTCATCAGTTTACGAAGACTATCCTTAAAAAGCTCAGGAACTTGCATGTAAACTTCTTCTTCCAGGGATCCGTTCAAGTATGCCGTATTTATGTCCATTTGATGTATTTCTAGATTTTTTTCAGCAGCAAGAGCACATAGCAATCTGATCGTTTGAAGTCTAGCCACTGGAGCGAAGGTTCTATGGTAGTCAACACCATACTTCTGACTATAGCCCTTTGCTACTAGTCGTGCCTTCTTTTTCTCCGTTCCATCGATGTTTTGTTTTATAGTTAAAACGTATCGACAACCTACGACTCGACGATCCATCGGTTTTTTTACTATGTCCCAAGTATCATTCTTCACAAGACTTTTAATTTCAGATAGAATAGCTTCCTCCCAGCCATTGCGTTCATCACTTTTCAATACTTCATCAAGTGAAATTTCTGCTGCCGCTGAAAAGTATTCCATCTCATCATCCTGTTGATTTGGTTCTATATTTGCCTCTTCACTTGTATCTGGTTGCATATGATAAACCTTTTTCGGTCTTCCACATTGACCTTTCAACAGCTTTGGTCTTCCAGGACCACGTTTAAGTCTCGGTGTCCCACCTTCACTAATAGGATTTATATTACTCTCATTAGGTATCTCATCACTATCCACAGTGAACCTATCTGTCAATTGCTGGCTTGAATTGATATCTAATCCTTGATCAACTTGTTCATGATCACCAATATCAATCCTATTATTGGCATTAGACTGTATTTCTTCGTCAATATTTGACAATGTAAATTTTATTTGTTTAGGTAAAACTATATCAAATTCTCTATAATTTTCCTCTTCTTTCAATTCATCTTTTTCTTTGGTCACTTCTAATAAAACTTTAGAATCGTTCCTTACCTTAATATTTGAAGAATTTTCATGAAATTTTACGTCTCTGGCAATAACAACTTTATTTTCAGCCGGTACCCAGATTCTGTAACCTTTAGAAGTCTTTGGGTATCCAATCATTACTCCTTCTCGAGCACGAGCATAAAATTTATCTTTTCCTGGTGTCTTGTCTAAAACAAACGCTTTTGTTCCGAAGCTACGAAGGTCTTCTAGTTTCGCTGGTTTTCCATACCATCTTTGATACGGTGTATCGCCATTCAAGCTGCTAGTAGGACATCGGTTTCTTACATAACAAGCGGTCGCTACTGCATCAGCCCAAAAACCTGTAGACAAGCCAGATGATAACAACATGCATCTCGCCATTTCCACCAATGTGCGATTCATACGCTCACTCACCCCGTTCATTTGTGGAGAGTGAGGTACAGTAAGTCTTTGCTGAATACCTTCTTCCTTTAAGAATTGTTCAAATTCTTTATTACAATACTCTCCACCATTATCACTTTGTAGAGATTTAATCTTTCTACCAGTCTGTTTCTCAACATAACTCTTGTAAGTCTTAAACGTGTTTAATACTTCACTTTTCTTGCTTAAAAGGTACACTTCACACCAACGTGTACTGTCATCAATAAAAGTGACAAAGTATTTTGCTCCGCCAAGAGATGTATTTTTCATTGGACCAACTACATCGGAATGTATCAATCTTAATAACTCATTACATGGACCGTTAGACCTCAAAAATGGTAATACACTCATTTTACCTTTCACACAAACACCACAATTATATACTTCTTTTAGATCTTCTTCCCTTACGTCAACACCACTACTATTCAGTAGCTTCATTAGATCTCTTGCATTCAAATGCCCCATACGCTCATGCCATAAACGTAAATCTACATTCCTAGCATTCATCATCACATCATTTACTTTTCTCACATAATATAAATTTCCTATCCTTTCAGCAGTCATTTTCACAGTGCCATTAGCATCAGTTACATAAGCAGCATCTTTGTCAAAAGTGACTACATGCCCCTTATCCGTGATTTTAGCTACTGATATTAGATTGCTCCTAAGATCAGGAACATATAAGGTGTCACGAAGCTCAATATGTCGCGTATTATTCGTATTCGCAGTGCATAATCTAACGCTACCCTTACCGTTAACATTTGTTGACAGATCACAAGCAAGGTTCAACTTTCCTCCATAAGGTAACAATGTATCATTAAACATGCCTTTGTCGTTACAGAGATGGGATGTACAGCCGCTGTCAAGAACCCATGATTGCTTATTAATCACATCTGAAACATTTAAACAATTAAATACATCTAAACATTCACTTATTGGTTCTTCTATTTCAGTTGCACATCTTGTCTCCTGGTTTCTTGTCTTTAAGTGACATTCAGAAGCCTTATGTCCGACATTATGACATTTGTAACATTTATACTTGAAACTTTGGTTGGAAATCGTCATATTCGGGTTTGTTTTCGATTTTCTCTTAGGTCCACTTCGTTTTACGTACATCGCACCTTGTACCTCTGTCGTGCTTGTACTCAACT
The DNA here is from genome assembly GCA_932294325.1 of Allophyes oxyacanthae. Classification (NCBI taxonomy): domain Eukaryota; kingdom Metazoa; phylum Arthropoda; class Insecta; order Lepidoptera; family Noctuidae; genus Allophyes; species Allophyes oxyacanthae. The sequence goes on from OW028609.1 coordinate 3,198,514, forward strand.
GTCGCCTTGACATGTCTTCCTCCAGAATTTTTATCTTCAAAAATTCTATATCAGGTAGTTCATCACGCGACTCCATTGCACATCGAAAGGTTGTATATGATTCAGGCAGGCTATATAGCAGCAAAATCGACAATAAATCACTATGAATTTTTATATTCATATCACCGAGTTTATCCACGGCATCTATAAACTTAGATAGGTGATTGCTCATATCGTCACCCTCCTTCATGTGACTTAAAGTAATTTCCTTCAATAAAATAGCTTTCCTCGCAGGACCTTTGGAAGCATATATAGCCTCAAGCTTTGACCATATTTCTCTAGATGTGGAACATCCCCGAATATGTTTTAGCTCACTGGGACTGATAGCTAATATTAGGTCTGCCTTCGCCTTTTCATCATTCATCAACCACTTCCTCAGTTCTAATTCATTAGCAGTCTCCTCATCCGGTTTTTCATTTCGCCCACTTACATAGTCCCAATTATCACTTTTTATAAGTAAGGCTCGTACCTGAATTTTCCAAGTGTCGTAATTATTTTTATTTAATAACTCGATCCGCGTCTGCATCGTATCTCCTGGAAGACACGAACGAAGTGTGGCCTTATCGTGAACTGATAGGTGGTCTTATGTATTTGAGTGTAGGAACGAGGCCTGACATATCTCATGCTGTTTCTAAGCTTGCTCAGTTTACTACATGTCCTAAGAAATGTCATTGGATTGCGGACATAAGGCTTCTGAATGTCACTTAAAGACAAGAAACCAGGAGACAAGGTGTGCAACTGAAATAGAAGAACCAATAAATGAATGTTTAGATGTATTTAATTGTTTAAATGTTTCAGATGTGATTAATAAGCAATCATGGGTTCTTGACAGCGGCTGTACATCCCATCTCTGTAACGACAAAGGCATGTTTAATGATACATTGTTACCTTATGGAGGAAAGTTGAACCTTGCTTGTGATCTGTCAACAAATGTTAACGGTAAGGGTAGCGTTAGATTATGCACTGCGAATACGAATAATACGCGACATATTGAGCTTCGTGATACCTTATATGTTCCTGATCTTAGGAGCAATCTAATATCAGTAGCTAAAATCACGGATAAGGGACATGTAGTCACTTTTGACAAAGATGCTGCTTATGTAACTGATGCTAATGGCACTGTGAAAATGACTGCTGAAAGGATAGGAAATTTATATTATGTGAGAAAAGTAAATGATGTGATGATGAATGCTAGGAATGTAGATTTACGTTTATGGCATGAGCGTATGGGGCATTTGAATGCAAGAGATCTAATGAAGCTACTGAATAGTAGTGGTGTTGACGTAAGGGAAGAAGATCTAAAAGAAGTATATAATTGTGGTGTTTGTGTGAAAGGTAAAATGAGTGTATTACCATTTTTGAGGTCTAACGGTCCATGTAATGAGTTATTAAGATTGATACATTCCGATGTAGTTGGTCCAATGAAAAATACATCTCTTGGCGGAGCAAAATACTTTGTCACTTTTATTGATGACAGTACACGTTGGTGTGAAGTGTACCTTTTAAGCAAGAAAAGTGAAGTATTAAACACGTTTTGAGGGGTGGATGTTTAGCAGTATGGAAAATAGGTAAAGAAAAAGAACGGAATTATATGAGAAATAAAATTTACTCCGAAGACGTCAAATAGAACAGTAAAAATTCAGATGTCAGATTGAAACATCTTTTTAACATGCTGATATAAAACCTCTAAAACGCCCCCTTAATCAGCATGTACTCCCAACTCTGTTACGCACTTAATATGCTTACAAACAGGCAAGGCTTTTGTTAGAATATCTGCCAACATGTGATCGGTCGACAAATATTTAAGAACCACTGGTTTGTCCCTGAGTACGTCCCTGATATAATGACATCTTATGTCAATGTGCTTACTACGACTATGAAACATAGGATCTCTTGCTAGACAAATGGCTCCTTGATTGTCTACGTACATTGACACATGTGACATATTACATAAATTAAGTTCGCTAAGTAAGCTATTCAAGTATACTGCTTCCTTCATGGCTTCACTCAAACTTACATACTCGGCCTCAGTGGATGAAGTAGCTACTGTTCTCTGCTTCTGAGATTTCCACGAAATGGCCGCACCACCTAGTATGAATGCGTAACCTGAATATGAACATCTATCCATCAAACAGTTACCCCAATCCGCATCCGCAAAACCTTGCAAACTTTTACTAGTCTTTTTATAAACAAGACAATAATTAATTGTTTTCTTCAAATAACGAAGAATACGTTTCGCCGCAATCCAATGACATTTCTTAGGACATGTAGTAAACTGAGCAAGCTTAGAAACAGCATGAGATATGTCAGGCCTCGTTCCTACACTCAAATACATAAGACCACCTATCAGTTCACGATAAGGCCACACTTCGTTCGTGTCTTCCTTATTAATTTCAAACTTTTGTCCTATTTCCAATGGCGTCGAAACAGGATTGCATTTATCCATGTTGTATTTCTTAAGAAGGTCATTAATATACTGCTTTTGCGACAAAGAAATTACATTATCCTTTTTCTCAATCTTAATACCCAAACAGTATTTGGCAGTACCAAAATCTTTTAACTCAAATTTATTAGCTAGATCCTTTTTAAAAGTGTCTATCCACGTTCTATCCTGACTTGCCACTAATATGTCATCGACATATATGGTCACTAAGAGCATTGCACCATCTTCTCTCTTCATGTGATACATACATGGCTCATTTATAGTTCGTTTCAAACCAAACATCTTCAGTTTTTCATCCAACTTTAGATACCATTGCCGACCTGCTTGCTTCAAACCGTACAAAGATCTTTTCAATCGACAGATATTGCCTCCTTCCTCCAGATCTTTGAACATACGCCTAGCGCGCTTTCCTACAGCAGAACTTCGACTTTCTTCTTTCATCAGTTTACGAAGACTATCCTTAAAAAGCTCAGGAACTTGCATGTAAACCTCTTCTTCCAGGGATCCGTTCAAGTATGCCGTATTTATGTCCATTTGATGTATTTCTAGATTTTTTTCAGCAGCAAGAGCACATAGCAATCTGATCGTTTGAAGTCTAGCCACGGGAGCGAAGGTTCTATGGTAGTCAACACCATACTTCTGACTATAGCCCTTTGCTACTAGTCGTGCCTTCTTTTTCTCCGTTCCATCGATGTTTTGTTTTATAGTTAAAACGTATCGACAACCTACGACTCGACGATCCATCGGTTTTTTTACTATATCCCAAGTATCATTCTTCACAAGACTTTTAATTTCAGATAGAATAGCTTCCTCCCAGCCATTGCGTTCATCACTTTTCAATACTTCATCAAGTGAAATTTCTGCTGCCGCTGAAAAGTATTCCATCTCATCATCCTGTTGATTTGGTTCTATATTTGCCTCTTCACTTGTATCTGGTTGCATATGATAAACCTTTTTCGGTCTTCCACATTGACCTTTCAACAGCTTTGGTCTTCCAGGACCACGTTTAAGTCTCGGTGTCCCACCTTCACTAATAGGATTTATATTGCTCTCATTAGGTATCTCATCACTATCCACAGTGAACCTATCTGTCAATTGCTGGCTTGAATTGATATCTAATCCTTGATCAACTTGTTCATGATCACCAATATCAATCCTATTATTGGCATTAGACTGTATTTCTTCGTCAATATTTGACAATGTAAATTTTATTTGTTTAGGTAAAACTATATCAAATTCTCTATAATTTTCCTCTTCTTTCAATTCATCTTTTTCTTTGGTCACTTCTAATAAAACTTTAGAATCGTTCCTTACCTTAATATTTGAAGAATTTTCATGAAATTTTACGTCTCTGGCAATAACAACTTTATTTTCAGCCGGTACCCAGATTCTGTAACCTTTCGAAGTCTTTGGGTATCCAATCATTACTCCTTCTCGAGCACGAGCATAAAATTTATCTTTTCCTGGTGTCTTGTCTAAAACAAACGCTTTTGTTCCGAAGCTACGAAGGTCTTCTAGTTTCGCTGATTTTCCATACCATCTTTGATACGGTGTATCGCCATTCAAGCTGCTAGTAGGACATCGGTTTCTTACATAACAAGCGGTCGCTACTGCATCAGCCCAAAAACCTGTAGACAAGCCAGATGATAACAACATGCATCTCGCCATTTCCACCAATGTGCGATTCATACGCTCACTCACCCCGTTCATTTGTGGAGTGTGAGGTACAGTAAGTCTTTGCTGAATACCTTCTTCCTTTAAGAATTGTTCAAATTCTTTATTACAATACTCTCCACCATTATCACTTTGTAGAGATTTAATCTTTCTACCAGTCTGTTTCTCAACATAACTCTTGTAAGTCTTAAACGTGTTTAATACTTCACTTTTCTTGCTTAAAAGGTACACTTCACACCAACGTGTACTGTCATCAATAAAAGTGACAAAGTATTTTGCTCCGCCAAGAGATGTATTTTTCATTGGACCAACTACATCGGAATGTATCAATCTTAATAACTCATTACATGGACCGTTAGACCTCAAAAATGGTAATACACTCATTTTACCTTTCACACAAACACCACAATTATATACTTCTTTTAGATCTGGGTGGATGTTTAGCAGTATGGAAAATAGGTAAAGAAAAAGAACGGATTTATATGAGAAATAAAATTTACTCCGAAGACGTCAAATAGAACAGTAAAAATCCAGATGTCAGATTGAAACATCTTTTTAACATGCTGATATAAAACCTCTAAAACGCCCCCTTAATCAGCATGTACTCCCAACTCTGTTACGCACTTAATATGCTTACAAACAGGCAAGGCTTTTGTTAGAATATCTGCCAACATGTGATCGGTCGACAAATATTTAAGAACCACTGGTTTGTCCCTGAGTACGTCCCTGATATAATGACATCTTATGTCAATGTGCTTACTACGACTATGAAACACAGGATCTCTTGCTAGACAAATGGCTCCTTGATTGTCTACGTACATTGACACATGTGACATATTACATAAATTAAGTTCGCTAAGTAAGCTATTCAAGTATACTGCTTCCTTCATGGCTTCACTCAAACTTACATACTCGGCCTCAGTGGATGAAGTAGCTACTGTTCTCTGCTTCTGAGATTTCCACGAAATGACCGCACCACCTAGTATGAATGCGTAACCTGAATATGAACATCTATCCATCAAACAGTTACCCCAATCCGCATCCGCAAAACCTTGCAAACTTTTACTAGTCTTTTTATAAACAAGACAATAATTAATTGTTTTCTTCAAATAACGAAGAATACGTTTCGCCGCAATCCAATGACATTTCTTAGGACATGTAGTAAACTGAGCAAGCTTAGAAACAGCATGAGATATGTCAGGCCTCGTTCCTACACTCAAATACATAAGACCACCTATCAGTTCACGATAAGGCCACACTTCGTTCGTGTCTTCCTTATTAATTTCAAACTTTTGTCCTATTTCCAATGGCGTCGAAACAGGATTGCATTTATCCATGTTGTATTTCTTAAGAAGGTCATTAATATACTGCTTTTGCGACAAAGAAATTACATTATCCTTTTTCTCAATCTTAATACCCAAACAGTATTTGGCAGTACCAAAATCTTTTAACTCAAATTTATTAGCTAGATCCTTTTTAAAAGTGTCTATCCACGTTCTATCCTGACTTGCCACTAATATGTCATCGACATATATGGTCACTAAGAGCATTGCACCATCTTCTCTCTTCATGTGATACATACATGGCTCATTTATAGTTCGTTTCAAACCAAACATCTTCACTTTTTCATCCAACTTTAGATACCATTGCCGACCTGCTTGCTTCAAACCGTACAAAGATCTTTTCAATCGACAGATATTGCCTCCTTCCTCCAGATCTTTGAACATACGCCTAGCGCGCTTTCCTACAGCAGAACTTCGACTTTCTTCCTTCATCAGTTTACGAAGACTATCCTTAAGAAGCTCGGGAACTTGCATGTAAACTTCTTCTTCCAGGGATCCGTTCAAGTATGCCGTATTTATGTCCATTTGATGTATTTCTAGATTTTTTTCAGCAGCAAGAGCACATAACAATCTGATCGTTTGAAGTCTAGCCACTGGAGCGAAGGTTCTATGGTAGTCAACACCATACTTCTGACTATAGCTCTTTGCTACTAGTCGTGCCTTCTTTTTCTCCGTTCCATCGATGTTTTGTTTTATAGTTAAAACGTATCGACAACCTACGACTCGACGATCCATCGGTTTTTTTACTATATCCCAAGTATCATTCTTCACAAGACTTTTAATTTCAGATAGAATAGCTTCCTCCCAGCCATTGCGTTCATCACTTTTCAATACTTCATCAAGTGAAATTTCTGCTGCCGCTGAAAAGTATTCCATCTCATCATCCTGTTGATTTGGTTCTATATTTGCCTCTTCACTTGTATCTGGTTGCATATGATAAACCTTTTTCGGTCTTCCACATTGACCTTTCAACAGCTTTGGTCTTCCAGGACCACGTTTAAGTCTCGGTGTCCCACCTTCACTAATAGGATTTATATTACTCTCATTAGGTATCTCATCACTATCCACAGTGAACCTATCTGTCAATTGCTGGCTTGAATTGATATCTAATCCTTGATCAACTTGTTCATGATCACCAATATCAATCCTATTATTGGCATTAGACTGTATTTCTTCGTCAATATTTGACAATGTAAATTTTATTTGTTTAGGTAAAACTATATCAAATTCTCTATAATTTTCCTCTTCTTTCAATTCATCTTTTTCTTTGGTCACTTCTAATAAAACTTTAGAATCGTTCCTTACCTTAATATTTGAAGAATTTTCATGAAATTTTACGTCTCTGGCAATAACAACTTTATTTTCAGCCGGTACCCAGATTCTGTAACCTTTAGAAGTCTTTGGGTATCCAATCATTACTCCTTCTCGAGCACGAGCATAAAATTTATCTTTTCCTGGTGTCTTGTCTAAAACAAACGCTTTTGTTCCGAAGCTACGAAGGTCTTCTAGTTTCGCTGGTTTTCCATACCATCTTTGATACGGTGTATCGCCATTCAAGCTGCTAGTAGGACATCGGTTTCTTACATAACAAGCGGTCGCTACTGCATCAGCCCAAAAACCTGTAGACAAGCCAGATGATAACAACATGCATCTCGCCATTTCCACCAATGTGCGATTCATACGCTCACTCACCCCGTTCATTTGTGGAGAGTGAGGTACAGTAAGTCTTTGCTGAATACCTTCTTCCTTTAAGAATTGTTCAAATTCTTTATTACAATACTCTCCACCATTATCACTTTGTAGAGATTTAATCTTTCTACCAGTCTGTTTCTCAACATAACTCTTGTAAGTCTTAAACGTGTTTAATACTTCACTTTTCTTGCTTAAAAGGTACACTTCACACCAACGTGTACTGTCATCAATAAAAGTGACAAAGTATTTTGCTCCGCCAAGAGATGTATTTTTCATTGGACCAACTACATCGGAATGTATCAATCTTAATAACTCATTACATGGACCGTTAGACCTCAAAAATGGTAATACACTCATTTTACCTTTCACACAAACACCACAATTATATACTTCTTTTAGATCTTCTTCCCTTACGTCAACACCACTACTATTCAGTAGCTTCATTAGATCTCTTGCATTCAAATGCCCCATACGCTCATGCCATAAACGTAAATCTACATTCCTAGCATTCATCATCACATCATTTACTTTTCTCACATAATATAAATTTCCTATCCTTTCAGCAGTCATTTTCACAGTGCCATTAGCATCAGTTACATAAGCAGCATCTTTGTCAAAAGTGACTACATGCCCCTTATCCGTGATTTTAGCTACTGATATTAGATTGCTCCTAAGATCAGGAACATATAAGGTGTCACGAAGCTCAATATGTCGCGTATTATTCGTATTCGCAGTGCATAATCTAACGCTACCCTTACCGTTAACATTTGTTGACAGATCACAAGCAAGGTTCAACTTTCCTCCATAAGGTAACAATGTATCATTAAACATGCCTTTGTCGTTACAGAGATGGGATGTACAGCCGCTGTCAAGAACCCATGATTGCTTATTAATCACATCTGAAACATTTAAACAATTAAATACATCTAAACATTCACTTATTGGTTCTTCTATTTCAATTGCACACCTTGTCTCCTGGTTTCTTGTCTTTAAGTGACATTCAGAAGCCTTATGTCCGACATTATGACATTTGTAACATTTATACTTGAAACTTTGGTTGGAAATCGTCGTATTCGGGTTTGTTTTCGAATTTCTCTTAGGTCCACTTCGTTTTACGTACATCGCACCTTGTACCTCTGTCGTGCTTGTACTCAACTGTCGCCTTGACATGTCTTCTTCCAGAATTTTTATCTTCAAAAATTCTATATCAGGTAGTTCATCACGCGACTCCATTGCACATCGAAAGGTTGTGTATGATTCAGGCAGGCTATATAGCAGCAAAATCGACAATAAATCACTATGAATTTTTATATTCATATCACCGAGTTTATCCACGGCATCTATAAACTTAGATAGGTGATTGCTCATATCGTCACCCTCCTTCATGTGACTTAAAGTAAGTTCCTTCAATAAAATAGCTTTCCTCGCAGGACCTTTGGAAGCATATGTAGCCTCAAGCTTTGACCATATTTCTCTAGATGTGGAACATCCCCGAATATGTTTTAGCTCACTGGGACTGATAGCTAATATTAGGTCTGCCTTCGCCTTTTCATCATTCATCAACCACTTCCTCAGTTCTAATTCATTAGCAGTCTCCTCATCCGGTTTTTCATTTCGCCCACTTACATAGTCCCAATTATCACTTTTTATAAGTAAGGCTCGTACCTGAATTTTCCAAGTGTCGTAATTATTTTTATTTAATAACTCGATCCGCGTCTGCATCGTATCTCCTGGGCCCATAACCTTTTGAGGGGTGGATGTTTAGCAGTATGGAAAATAGGTAAAGAAAAAGAACGGATTTATATGAGAAATAAAATTTACTCCGAAGACGTCAAATAGAACAGTAAAAATCCAGATGTCAGATTGAAACATCTTTTTAACATGCTGATATAAAACCTTTGAGGGGTGGATGTTTAGCAGTATGGAAAATAGGTAAAGAAAAAGAACGGAATTATCAATCTTAATAACTCATTACATGGACCGTTAGACCTCAAAAATGGTAATACACTCATTTTACCTTTCACACAAACACCACAATTATATACTTCTTTTAGATCTTCTTCCCTTACGTCAACACCACTACTATTCAGTAGCTTAATTAGATCTCTTGCATTCAAATGCCCCATACGCTCATGCCATAAACGTAAATCTACATTCCTAGCATTCATCATCACATCATTTACTTTTCTCACATAATATAAATTTCCTATCCTTTCAGCAGTCATTTTCACAGTGCCATTAGCATCAGTTACATAAGCAGCATCTTTGTCAAAAGTGACTACATGCCCCTTATCCGTGATTTTAGCTACTGATATTAGATTGCTCCTAAGATCAGGAACATATAAGGTGTCACGAAGCTCAATATGTCGCGTATTATTCGTATTCGCAGTGCATAATCTAACGCTACCCTTAAAAATGTATGGGATCGAAAATGGACTGTATGAAAACGTGATTGAAAGTGTTTTTAAAATGGTTTAATAATATAATAATGAAATGGGAACAAAAATAGGATCGAACCGAACCAAAGCACCTGCTGTCAGACAATAATTATTTTACCATGACATATGTTAAAAAAATATAAAAGGAATTTAAAAAATAGACTATAAAAATATTAATTCGCAAGGAGTTTGCAACAACCCGCTTTAGCAACACTACCGAAATCTCGATCGGTTTATGAAAATTTCAAGACAGACTGAAGCTGTTGTAAATATTATATTTTTCATAAAGCGATGTACTCTTTCTGATATAAAACCTCTAAAACGCCCCCTTAATCAGCAAAGACTTACTGTACCTCACACTCCACAAATGAACGGGGTGAGTGAGCGTATGAATCGCACATTGGTGGAAATGGCGAGATGCATGTTGTTATCATCTGGCTTGTCTACAGGTTTTTGGGCTGATGCAGTAGCGACCGCTTGTTATGTAAGAAACCGATGTCCTACTAGCAGCTTGAATGGCGATACACCGTATCAAAGATGGTATGGAAAACCAGCGAAACTAGAAGACCTTCGTAGCTTCGGAACAAAAGCGTTTGTTTTAGACAAGACACCAGGAAAAGATAAATTTTATGCTCGTGCTCGAGAAGGAGTAATGATTGGATACCCAAAGACTTCGAAAGGTTACAGAATCTGGGTACCGGCTGAAAATAAAGTTGTTATTGCCAGAGACGTAAAATTTCATGAAAATTCTTCAAATATTAAGGTAAGGAACGATTCTAAAGTTTTATTAGAAGTGACCAAAGAAAAAGATGAATTGAAAGAAGAGGAAAATTATAGAGAATTTGATATAGTTTTACCTAAACAAATAAAATTGTCAAATATTGACGAAGAAATACAGTCTAATGCCAATAATAGGATTGATATTGGTGATCATGAACAAGTTGATCAAGGATTAGATATCAATGCAAGCCAGCAATTGACAGATAGGTTCACTGTGGATAGTGATGAGATACCTAATGAGAGTAATATAAATCCTATTAGTGAAGGTGGGACACCGAGACTTAAACGTGGTCCTGGAAGACCAAAGCTGTTGAAAGGTCAATGTGGAAGACCGAAAAAGGTTTATCATATGCAACCAGATACAAGTGAAGAGGCAAATATAGAACCAAATCAACAGGATGATGAGATGGAATACTTTTCAGCGGCAGCAGAAATTTCACTTGATGAAGTATTGAAAAGTGATGAACGCAATGGCTGGGAGGAAGCTATTCTATCTGAAATTAAAAGTCTTGTGAAGAATGATACTTGGGATATAGTAAAAAAACCGATGGATCGTCGAGTCGTAGGTTGTCGATACGTTTTAACTATAAAACAAAACATCGATGGAACGGAGAAAAAGAAGGCACGACTAGTAGCAAAGGGCTATAGTCAGAAGTATGGTGTTGACTACCATAGAACCTTCGCTCCAGTGGCTAGACTTCAAACGATCAGATTGCTATGTGCTCTTGCTGCTGAAAAAAATCTAGAAATACATCAAATGGACATAAATACGGCATACTTGAACGGATCCCTGGAAGAAGAAGTTTACATGCAAGTTCCTGAGCTTTTTAAGGATAGTCTTCGTAAACTGATGAAGGAAGAAAGTCGAAGTTCTGCTGTAGGAAAGCGCGCTAGGCGTATGTTCAAAGATCTGGAGGAAGGAGGCAATATCTGTCGATTGAAAAGATCTTTGTACGGTTTGAAGCAAGCAGGTCGGCAATGGTATCTAAAGTTGGATGAAAAACTGAAGATGTTTGGTTTGAAACGAACTATAAATGAGCCATGTATGTATCACATGAAGAGAGAAGATGGTGCAATGCTCTTAGTGACCATATATGTCGATGACATATTAGTGGCAAGTCAGGATAGAACGTGGATAGACACTTTTAAAAAGGATCTAGCTAATAAATTTGAGTTAAAAGATTTTGGTACTGCCAAATACTGTTTGGGTATTAAGATTGAGAAAAAGGATAATGTAATTTCTTTGTCGCAAAAGCAGTATATTAATGACCTTCTTAAGAAATACAACATGGATAAATGCAATCCTGTTTCGACGCCATTGGAAATAGGACAAAAGTTTGAAATTAATAAGGAAGACACGAACGAAGTGTGGCCTTATCGTGAACTGATAGGTGGTCTTATGTATTTGAGTGTAGGAACGAGGCCTGACATATCTCATGCTGTTTCTAAGCTTGCTCAGTTTACTACATGTCCTAAGAAATGTCATTGGATTGCGGCGAAACGTATTCTTCGTTATTTGAAGAAAACAATTAATTATTGTCTTGTTTATAAAAAGACTAGTAAAAGTTTGCAAGGTTTTGCGGATGCGGATTGGGGTAACTGTTTGATGGATAGATGTTCATATTCAGGTTACGCATTCATACTAGGTGGTGCGGCCATTTCGTGGAAATCTCAGAAGCAGAGAACAGTAGCTACTTCATCCACTGAGGCCGAGTATGTAAGTTTGAGTGAAGCCATGAAGGAAGCAGTATACTTGAATAGCTTACTTAGCGAACTTAATTTATGTAATATGTCACATGTGTCAATGTACGTAGACAATCAAGGAGCCATTTGTCTAGCAAGAGATCCTGTGTTTCATAGTCGTAGTAAGCACATTGACATAAGATGTCATTATATCAGGGACGTACTCAGGGACAAACCAGTGGTTCTTAAATATTTGTCGACCGATCACATGTTGGCAGATATTCTAACAAAAGCCTTGCCTGTTTGTAAGCATATTAAGTGCGTAACAGAGTTGGGAGTACATGCTGATTAAGGGGGCGTTTTAGAGGTTTTATATCAGCATGTTAAAAAGATGTTTAAATCTGACATCTGATTTTTTACTGTTCTATTTGACGTCTTCGGAGTAAATTTTATTTCTCATATAATTCCGTTCTTTTTCTTTACCTATTTTCCATACTGCTAAACACATAACCTTTTGAGGGGTGGATGTTTAGCAGTATGGAAAATAGGTAAAGAAAAAGAACGGAATTATATGAGTAAATTTTATTTCTCATATAATTCCGTTCTTTTTTCCTATTGGCGCTTAGTTTACCCAGACGGCAACATCAACCTCTCTCTCATCTCTAGCAAGGCGAGAGTTTCTCCTTTGAAGCCAATGTCGATCCCGCGTTTGGAACTGCAGGCCGCCTTAATAGCTGCCCGTCTAGCAGTCACAATTAAGGACAGTCATCGCAAAAAACCAATACGCACATTCTTTTGGACAGATTCGATGACTGTTCTCCAATGGTTACGAAGTGATGCACGTACTTTTAAGCCTTTTGTTGCCCATCGATTAGGTGAAATTTCGGAAATTTCATGTATTAAAGACTGGCATTGGGTACCAACAGACTTAAATGTAGCCGATGATGCAACTAGAATGCATCCAATTATTTTAGATCTCTCTCACAGATGGTTTCACGGACCATCGTTTCTTTTTAAGTCCCCGGAGGACTGGCCTACGGAGCCAGGACCAAAAATGTATGGGATCGAAAATGGACTGTATGAAAACGTGATTGAAAGTGTTTTTAAAATGGTTTAATAATATAATAATGAAATGGGAACAAAAATAGGATCGAACCGAACCAAAGCACCTGCTGTCAGACAATAATTATTTTACAATGACATATGTTAAAAAAATATAAAAGGAATTTAAAAAATAGACTATAAAAATATTAATTCGCAAGGAGTTTGCAACATTCCAACCCCTTGTGCATGAATGCACAAATTAGCCAAGTTGGAGGCATCGCCTTAAATGTCCAACTTGACCAATTTCTTCGAGGGTCGACGAAGCAAACCTCCTGTAGTGGCTACGTCTACCACCCTCACTACGCCGTCCTTCCCAGGGAAGATGGCTGCAATGCGACCACGGGGCCAAGTGCCTCTTGGTAAGGTCTCATCGACTATTATAACCAAATCCCCAATATTGAGACTTCGTGCTGAATTGTTGTTCACCTGACGGGGTTGCATGGTAGGCAGAATTTCCTTCACCCATCGATTCCAAAAATGGTCCGCCAATCTCAATGCCTTCTTCCAATCTGCTCTTCGAAGAAGGTCTCGATCATCCAAAGTTGATCCAGGTAGAGCTTGGTTAGACGATGAACCAATCAGAAAATGAAAAGGCGTCAGGGTCTCTTGGTCATCACTTTCAACAGAGACGTGGCTGAGGGGTCGAGAGTTAACGATAGCTTCGGCTTCAAGCAAGAGCGTTGTGAGAATCTCCTCTTTAGGTGCCTTTTCTTTTAAAGTGGCATGTAGGGCAACTTTGACACTGCGAACCAGTCTCTCCCAACAGCCTCCAAAAAATGGTGCAGCGGCAGGGATGAAACTCCAACGTATTCCTTTGTTTGCAGCAAAATCCTGAACTTCAGGTTGGTAGAACTCTTTGAGTAATCTGTTTGCACCAACAAAGCACGTGCCATTATCGGAGTATACTGTTTCAGGGGTACCTCTCCTGGCTATAAAGCGGCGTATACCCATTATCGCAGAATCAGCAGAGAGAGAATGAACGAGCTCCAAGTGAACTGCTCTCGATGTCATGCACGTAAACAGAGCTACATATCGCTTTTCTTTTCTTCGACCGACAGTGGTGTTTATCGGACCGAAATAATCCAAACCAGTGAATGTGAATGGGCGACGATGGTGAGCGAGTCGTTGTGGTGGAAGATCTCCGGTTGTGGGGTTCATTGGCTTAGCTTTACGTATGCGACAAAATAGGCACCGACTAGCTACGCTTCGTACTGCATGGCGCAAGCAAAGTAACCAATACTTCTGTCTCATTTCGTTAATAATCATCTCATTATTAGCGTGACCAGCCTTGCGGTGATAGTATTGTACCAACAAGCGGACAATGGAGTGGCGACCATCTAGTAGTATGGGTGATCTGACATCGGTGTCAACATTCAGCACAGCTTTAATTCTGCCAGCTAAGCGCAACAGATTATCTTCTCCTATCACAGGGGACAACTTCACAAGGCGACTAGTCTTCGGGATTGGTTTCGAGTCCATTATGCACTGAAATTCTTCGGAAAAGCTATCAAGCTGTATTTTTTGTAGGATGTGCCTTTCAGCGGTTCTGATCAGATCAGCATTTAAGGGTAAGAGAGTAGTGGACGTAGATGGACGGGGGCTGTGAACAACACCGTCAGTTGATTTAGAATTTCGAATGGAATGCAAAATATTACCAAATACTGCTGCAGCTTGGTGTACCCGTGCTGTAGCACGCAACAAACGTAGCCAGTCACCAAAGCGGCTAAAGTTAGCAGTGACTGGAATCGGCAAATTCGAACCAACAGAGGTAAGTCCCACCAATTCGGTAAGTTGACATTTGCGCTCTTCGCGAACTGGTGCGACATTTACAGGAAAATCCTGAACTTCAGTTTGGTAGAACTCTTTGAGTAATCGATTAGCACCAACAAAGCACGTGCCATTATCGGAGTATACTGTTTCAGGGGTACCTCTCCTGGCTATAAAGCGGCGTATGCCCATTATCGCTGAATCAGCAGAGAGAGAATGAACGAGCTCCAAGTGAACTGCTCTCGATGTCATGCACGTAAACAGAGCTACATATCGCTTTTCTTTTCTTCGACCGACAGTGGTGTTTATCGGACCGAAATAATCCAAACCAGTGAATGTGAATGGGCGACGATGGTGAGCGAGTCGTTGTGGTGGAAGATCTCCGGTTGTGGGGTTCATTGGCTTAGCTTTACGTATGCGACAAAATAGGCACCGACTAGCTACGCTTCGTACTGCATGGCGCAAGCAAAGGAATACGTTGGAGTTTCATCCCTGCCGCTGCACCATTTTTTGGAGGCTGTTGGGAGAGACTGGTCCGCAGTGTCAAAGTTGCCCTACATGCCACTTTAAAAGAAAAGGCACCTAAAGAGGAGATTCTCACAACGCTCTTGCTTGAAGCCGAAGCTATCGTTAACTCTCGACCCCTCAGCCACGTCTCTGTTGAAAGTGATGACCAAGAGACCCTGACGCCTTTTCATTTTCTGATTGGTTCATCGTCTAACCAAGCTCTACCTGGATCAACTTTGGATGATCGAGACCTTCTTCGAAGAGCAGATTGGAAGAAGGCATTGAGATTGGCGGACCATTTTTGGAATCGATGGGTAAAGGAAATTCTGCCTACCATGCAACCCCGTCAGGTGAACAACAATTCAGCACGAAGTCTCAATATTGGGGATTTGGTTATAATAGTCGATGAGACCTTACCAAGAGGCACTTGGCCCCGTGGTCGCATTGCAGCCATCTTCCCTGGGAAGGACGGCGTAGTGAGGGTGGTAGACGTAGCCACTACAGGGGGTTTGCTTCGTCGACCCTCAAAGAAATTGGTCAAGTTGGACATTTAAGGCGATGCCTCCAACTTGGCTAATTTGTGCATTCATGCACAAGGGGTTGGAATGTTGCAAACTCCTTGCTACCTAATTAATAGTATTTGTCTATTTTTTAAATTCTTTTTATATATTTTTTTAACATATGTCATTGTAAAATAATTATTGTCTGACAGCAGGTGCTTTGGTTCGGTTCGATCCTATTTTTGTTCCCATTTCATTATTATATTATTAAACCATTTTAAAACACTTTCAATCACGTTTTCATACAGTCCATTTTCGATCCCATACATTTTTGGCGGTACATGCTGATTAAGGGGGCGTTTTAGAGGTTTTATATCAGCATGTTAAAAAGATGTTTAAATCTGACATCTGATTTTTTACTGTTCTATTTGACGTCTTCGGAGTAAATTTTATTTCTCATATAATTCCGTTCTTTTTCTTTACCTATTTTCCATACTGCTAAACATCCACCCCTCAAAAGGTTATAATGTTGCAAACTCCTTGCTACCTAATTAATATTATTTGTCTATTTTTTAAATTCTTTTTATATTTTTTTTTAACATATGTCATTGTAAAATAATTATTGTCTGACAGCAGGTGCTTTGGTTCGGTTCGATCCTATTTTTGTTCCCATTTCATCAAAAATGTATGGGATCGAAAATGGACTGTATAAAACGTGATTGAAAGTGTTTTTAAAATGGTTTAATAATATAATAATGAAATGGGAACAAAAATAGGATCGAACCGAACCAAAGCACCTGCTGTCAGACAATAATTATTTTACAATGACATATGTTAAAAAAAAATATAAAAAGAATTTAAAAAATAGACAAATAATATTAATTAGGTAGCAAGGAGTTTGCAACATTCCAACCCCTTGTGCATGAATGCACAAATTAGCCAAGTTGGAGGCATCGCCTTAAATGTCCAACTTGACCAATTTCTTTGAGGGTCGACGAAGCAAACCCCCTGTAGTGGCTACGTCTACCACCCTCACTACGCCGTCCTTCCCAGGGAAGATGGCTGCAATGCGACCACGGGGCCAAGTGCCTCTTGGTAAGGTCTCATCGACTATTATAACCAAATCCCCAATATTGAGACTTCGTGCTGAATTATTGTTCACCTGACGGGGTTGCATGGTAGGCAGAATTTCCTTCACCCATCGATTCCAAAAATGGTCCGCCAATCTCAATGCCTTCTTCCAATCTGCTCTTCGAAGAACGACTCGCTCACCATCGTCGCCCATTCACATTCACTGGTTTGGATTATTTCGGTCCGATAAACACCACTGTCGGTCGAAGAAAAGAAAAGCGATATGTAGCTCTGTTTACGTGCATGACATCGAGAGCAGTTCACTTGGAGCTCGTTCATTCTCTCTCTGCTGATTCTGCGATAATGGGTATACGCCGCTTTATAGCCAGGAGAGGTACCCCTGAAACAGTATACTCCGATAATGGCACGTGCTTTGTTGGTGCTAATAGATTACTCAAAGAGTTCTACCAACCGGAAGTTCAGGATTTTGCTGCAAACAAAGGAATACGTTGGAGTTTCATCCCTGCCGCTGCACCATTTTTTGGAGGCTGTTGGGAGAGACTGGTCCGCAGTGTCAAAGTTGCCCTACATGCCACTTTAAAAGAAAAGGCACCTAAAGAGGAGATTCTCACAACGCTCTTGCTTGAAGCCGAAGCTATCGTTAACTCTCGACCCCTCAGCCACGTCTCTGTTGAAAGTGATGACCAAGAGACCCTGACGCCTTTTCATTTTCTGATTGGTTCATCGTCTAACCAAGCTCTACCTGGAGTGAGCGTATGAATCGCACATTGGTGGAAATGGCGAGATGCATGTTGTTATCATCTGGCTTGTCTACAGGTTTTTGGGCTGATGCAGTAGCGACCGCTTGTTATGTAAGAAACCGATGTCCTACTAGCAGCTTGAATGGCGATACACCGTATCAAAGATGGTATGGAAAACCAGCGAAACTAGAAGACCTTCGTAGCTTCGGAACAAAAGCGTTTGTTTTAGACAAGACACCAGGAAAAGATAAATTTTATGCTCGTGCTCGAGAAGGAGTAATGATTGGATACCCAAAGACTTCTAAAGGTTACAGAATCTGGGTACCGGCTGAAAATAAAGTTGTTATTGCCAGAGACGTAAAATTTCATGAAAATTCTTCAAATATTAAGGTAAGGAACAATTCTAAAGTTTTATTAGAAGTGACCAAAGAAAAAGATGAATTGAAAGAAGAGGAAAATTATAGAGAATTTGATATAGTTTTACCTAAACAAATAAAATTTACATTGTCAAATATTGACGAAGAAATACAGTCTAATGCCAATAATAGGATTGATATTGGTGATCATGAACAAGTTGATCAAGGATTAGATATCAATTCAAGCCAGCAATTGACAGATAGGTTCACTGTGGATAGTGATGAGATACCTAATGAGAGTAATATAAATCCTATTAGTGAAGGTGGGACACCGAGACTTAAACGTGGTCCTGGAAGACCAAAGCTGTTGAAAGGTCAATGTGGAAGACCGAAAAAGGTTTATCATATGCAACCAGATACAAGTGAAGAGGCAAATATAGAACCAAATCAACAGGATGATGAGATGGAATACTTTTCAGCGGCAGCAGAAATTTCACTTGATGAAGTATTGAAAAGTGATGAACGCAATGGCTGGGAGGAAGCTATTCTATCTGAAATTAAAAGTCTTGTGAAGAATGATACTTGGGATATAGTAAAAAAACCGATGGATCGTCGAGTCGTAGGTTGTCGATACGTTTTAACTATAAAACAAAACATCGATGGAACGGAGAAAAAGAAGGCACGACTAGTAGCAAAGGGCTATAGTCAGAAGTATGGTGTTGACTACCATAGAACCTTCGCTCCAGTGGCTAGACTTCAAACGATCAGATTGCTATGTGCTCTTGCTGCTGAAAAAAATCTAGAAATACATCAAATGGACATAAATACGGCATACTTGAACGGATCCCTGGAAGAAGAAGTTTACATGCAAGTTCCTGAGCTTTTTAAGGATAGTCTTCGTAAACTGATGAAGGAAGAAAGTCGAAGTTCTGCTGTAGGAAAGCGCGCTAGGCGTATGTTCAAAGATCTGGAGGAAGGAGGCAATATCTGTCGATTGAAAAGATCTTTGTACGGTTTGAAGCAAGCAGGTCGGCAATGGTATCTAAAGTTGGATGAAAAACTGAAGATGTTTGGTTTGAAACGAACTATAAATGAGCCATGTATGTATCACATGAAGAGAGAAGATGGTGCAATGCTCTTAGTGACCATATATGTCGATGACATATTAGTGGCAAGTCAGGATAGAACGTGGATAGACACTTTTAAAAAGGATCTAGCTAATAAATTTGAGTTAAAAGATTTTGGTACTGCCAAATACTGTTTGGGTATTAAGATTGAGAAAAAGGATAATGTAATTTCTTTGTCGCAAAAACAGTATATTAATGACCTTCTTAAGAAATACAACATGGATAAATGCAATCCTGTTTCGACGCCATTGGAAATAGGACAAAAGTTTGAAATTAATAAGGAAGACACGAACGAAGTGTGGCCTTATCGTGAACTGATAGGTGGTCTTATGTATTTGAGTGTAGGAACGAGGCCTGACATATCTCATGCTGTATCTAAGCTTGCTCAGTTTACTACATGTCCTAAGAAATGTCATTGGATTGCGGCGAAACGTATTCTTCGTTATTTGAAGAAAACAATTAATTATTGTCTTGTTTATAAAAAGACTAGTAAAAGTTTGCAAGGTTTTGCGGATGCGGATTGGGGTAACTGTTTGATGGATAGATGTTCATATTCAGGTTACGCATTCATACTAGGTGGTGCGGCCATTTCGTGGAAATCTCAGAAGCAGAGAACAGTAGCTACTTCATCCACTGAGGCCGAGTATGTAAGTTTGAGTGAAGCCATGAAGGAAGCAGTATACTTGAATAGCTTACTTAGCGAACTTAATTTATGTAATATGTCACATGTGTCAATGTACGTAGACAATCAAGGAGCCATTTGTCTAGCAAGAGATCCTGTGTTTCATAGTCGTAGTAAGCACATTGACATAAGATGTCATTATATCAGGGACGTACTCAGGGACAAACCAGTGGTTCTTAAATATTTGTCGACCGATCACATGTTGGCAGATATTCTAACAAAAGCCTTGCCTGTTTGTAAGCATATTAAGTGCGTAACAGAGTTGGGAGTACATGCTGATTAAGGGGGCGTTTTAGAGGTTTTATATCAGCATGTTAAAAAGATTTTTCAATCTGACATCTGAATTTTTACTGTTCTATTTGACGTCTTCGGAGTAAATTTTATTTCTCATATAATTCCGTTCTTTTTCTTTACCTATTTTCCATACTGCTAAACATCCACCCCTCAAAAGGTTATTGACAGATAGGTTCACTGTGGATAGTGATGAGATACCTAATGAGAGTAATATAAATCCTATTAGTGAAGGTGGGACACCGAGACTTAAACGTGGTCCTGGAAGACCAAAGCTGTTGAAAGGTCAATGTGGAAGACCGAAAAAGGTTTATCATATGCAACCAGATACAAGTGAAGAGGCAAATATAGAACCAAATCAACAGGATGATGAGATGGAATACTTTTCAGCGGCAGCAGAAATTTCACTTGATGAAGTATTGAAAAGTGATGAACGCAATGGCTGGGAGGAAGCTATTCTATCTGAAATTAAAAGTCTTGTGAAGAATGATACTTGGGATATAGTAAAAAAATCGATGGATCGTCGAGTCGTAGGTTGTCGATACGTTTTAACTATAAAACAAAACATCGATGGAACGGAGAAAAAGAAGGCACGACTAGTAGCAAAGGGCTATAGTCAGAAGTATGGTGTTGACTACCATAGAACCTTCGCTCCAGTGGCTAGACTTCAAACGATCAGATTGCTATGTGCTCTTGCTGCTGAAAAAAATCTAGAAATACATCAAATGGACATAAATACGGCATACTTGAACGGATCCCTGGAAGAAGAAGTTTACATGCAAGTTCCTGAGCTTTTTAAGGATAGTCTTCGTAAACTGATGAAGGAAGAAAGTCGAAGTTCTGCTGTAGGAAAGCGCGCTAGGCGTATGTTCAAAGATCTGGAGGAAGGAGGCAATATCTGTCGATTGAAAAGATCTTTGTACGGTTTGAAGCAAGCAGGTCGGCAATGGTATCTAAAGTTGGATGAAAAACTGAAGATGTTTGGTTTGAAACGAACTATAAATGAGCCATGTATGTATCACATGAAGAGAGAAGATGGTGCAATGCTCTTAGTGACCATATATGTCGATGACATATTAGTGGCAAGTCAGGATAGAACGTGGATAGACACTTTTAAAAAGGATCTAGCTAATAAATTTGAGTTAAAAGATTTTGGTACTGCCAAATACTGTTTGGGTATTAAGATTGAGAAAAAGGATAATGTAATTTCTTTGTCGCAAAAGCAGTATATTAATGACCTTCTTAAGAAATACAACATGGATAAATGCAATCCTGTTTCGACACCATTGGAAATAGGACAAAAGTTTGAAATTAATAAGGAAGACACGAACGAAGTGTGGCCTTATCGTGAACTGATAGGTGGTCTTATGTATTTGAGTGTAGGAACGAGGCCTGACATATCTCATGCTGTTTCTAAGCTTGCTCAGTTTACTACATGTCCTAAGAAATGTCATTGGATTGCGGCGAAACGTATTCTTCGTTATTTGAAGAAAACAATTAATTATTGTCTTGTTTATAAAAAGACTAGTAAAAGTTTGCAAGGTTTTGCGGATGCGGATTGGGGTAACTGTTTGATGGATAGATGTTCATATTCAGGTTACGCATTCATACTAGGTGGTGCGGCCATTTCGTGGAAATCTCAGAAGCAGAGAACAGTAGCTACTTCATCCACTGAGGCCGAGTATGTAAGTTTGAGTGAAGCCATGAAGGAAGCAGTATACTTGAATAGCTTACTTAGCGAACTTAATTTATGTAATATGTCACATGTGTCAATGTACGTAGACAATCAAGGAGCCATTTGTCTAGCAAGAGATCCTGTGTTTCATAGTCGTAGTAAGCACATTGACATAAGATGTCATTATATCAGGGACGTACTCAGGGACAAACCAGTGGTTCTTAAATATTTGTCGACCGATCACATGTTGGCAGATATTCTAACAAAAGCCTTGCCTGTTTGTAAGCATATTAAGTGCGTAACAGAGTTGGGAGTACATGCTGATTAAGGGGGCGTTTTAGAGGTTTTATATCAGCATGTTAAAAAGATGTTTAAATCTGACATCTGGATTTTTACTGTTCTATTTGACGTCTTCGGAGTAAATTTTATTTCTCATATAATTCCGTTCTTTTTCTTTACCTATTTTCCATACTGCTAAACATCCACCCCTCAAAAGGCTCTGGCCCCGATCTGCTTCAACCTTTATTAAAAGTTTTATTTCGTTTTCGTGAAGGTCGTATAGCCTTGATTGCGGATATTAAAGAAATGTTTCCACAGATCCGAATCAGAGAGCAAGACCGAGATGCACACCGATACTTATGGAGGCCTACAAAAGAGCATCCCATAAGGGAGTTTAGGATGACGGCCGTCATATTTGGTGCGTGCTGTAGTCCGTTTGTCGCACAATATATAAAAAACAAAAACGCCAAAGAACATGCGCTTTCGTTTCCCAAAGCCGTGGACGCCATACTATTCAGCCATTATATGGATGATTACATAGACTCACTAGATGGCGTTGACGAGGCCGCCCAGTTAGCGGCGGATATTATTAATGTTCACAGTGCTGCTTGCTTCGAAATGCGAGGTTGGATTTCTAACGAGCCGGCCGCATTAAGCCTCATCCCAATTGACTTACGAGCCTCGCAGTCGTCGGAAATCGACCTTGGCCCCTCGACTAATAATATCCAAGCCCTAGGAATTTCATGGAGCCCCACCACCGACAGTTTAGGTTTCCGTACCGGTTTACCTGGCACAATTCCCAGTCCACTCACAAAACGTAAAGTTTTATCACACCTGATGCGAGTGTATGACCCTTTAGGTCTATTAGGACTCATTGTAATTAAAGGTCGTATTTTATTCCAACAGGCGTGGAGATTAAACATTGGGTGGGATTCTGAACTTCCAGAAACGGAAGCATTAAGGTGGTCAGACTGGTTTCGTGAACTGTCAACATTGTCGACGCTAAGAATTCCACGCTGGTACGCAAGGGCTCAAGACTTAGAGCCTTCGTACAGAGAACTACATGTCTTTGCAGATGCGAGTGAGCTTGCTTATGCTTGCGTTTCCTATTGGCGCTTAGTTTACCCAGACGGCAACATCAACCTCTCTCTCATCTCTAGCAAGGCGAGAGTTTCTCCTTTGAAGCCAATGTCGATCCCGCGTTTGGAACTGCAGGCCGCCTTAATAGCTGCCCGTCTAGCAGTCACAATTAAGGACAGTCATCGCAAAAAACCAATACGCACATTCTTTTGGACAGATTCGATGACTGTTCTCCAATGGTTACGAAGTGATGCACGTACTTTTAAGCCTTTTGTTGCCCATCGATTAGGTGAAATTTCGGAAATTTCATGTATTAAAGACTGGCATTGGGTACCAACAGACTTAAATGTAGCCGATGATGCAACTAGAATGCATCCAATTATTTTAGATCTCTCTCACAGATGGTTTCACGGACCATCGTTTCTTTTTAAGTCCCCGGAGGACTGGCCTACGGAGCCTGTAAATGTCGCACCAGTTCGCGAAGAGCGCAAATGTCAACTTACCGAATTGGTGGGACTTACCTCTGTTGGTTCGAATTTGCCGATTCCAGTCACTGCTAACTTTAGCCGCTTTGGTGACTGGCTACGTTTGTTGCGTGCTACAGCTCGGGTACACCAAGCTGCAGCAGTATTTGGTAATATTTTGCATTCCATTCGAAATTCTAAATCAACTGACGGTGTTGTTCACAGCCCCCGTCCATCTACGTCCACTACTCTCTTACCCTTAAATGCTGATCTGATCAGAACCGCTGAAAGGCACATCCTACAAAAAATACAGCTTGATAGCTTTTCCGAAGAATTTCAGTGCATAATGGACTCGAAACCAATCCCGAAGACTAGTCGCCTTGTGAAGTTGTCCCCTGTGATAGGAGAAGATAATCTGTTGCGCTTAGCTGGCAGAATTAAAGCTGTGCTGAATGTTGACACCGATGTCAGATCACCCATACTACTAGATGGTCGCCACTCCATTGTCCGCTTGTTGGTACAATACTATCACCGCAAGGCTGGTCACTCTAATAATGAGATGATTATTAACGAAATGAGACAGAAGTATTGGTTACTTTGCTTGCGCCATGCAGTACGAAGCGTAGCTAGTCGGTGCCTATTTTGTCGCATACGTAAAGCTAAGCCAATGAACCCCACAACCGGAGATCTTCCACCACAACGACTCGCTCACCATCGTCGCCCATTCACTTCACTGGTTTGGATTATTTCGGTCCGATAAACACCACTGTCGGTCGAAGAAAAGAAAAGCGATATGTAGCTCTGTTTACGTGCATGACATCGAGAGCAGTTCACTTGGAGCTCGTTCATTCTCTCTCTGCTGATTCTGCGATAATGGGTATACGCCGCTTTATAGCCAGGAGAGGTACCCCTGAAACAGTATACTCCGATAATGGCACGTGCTTTGTTGGTGCAAACAGATTACTCAAAGAGTTCTACCAACCTGAAGTTCAGGATTTTGCTGCAAACAAAGGAATACGTTGGAGTTTCATCCCTGCCGCTGCACCATTTTTTGGAGGCTGTTGGGAGAGACTGGTTCGCAGTGTCAAAGTTGCCCTACATGCCACTTTAAAAGAAAAGGCACCTAAAGAGGAGATTCTCACAACGCTCTTGCTTGAAGCCGAAGCGATCGTTAACTCTCGACCCCTCAGCCACGTCTCTGTTGAAAGTGATGACCAAGAGACCCTGACGCCATTTCATTTTCTGATTGGTTCATCATCCAACCAAGCTCTACCTGGATCAACTTTAGATGATCAAGACCTTCTTCGAAGAGCAGATTGGAAGAAGGCATTGAGATTGGCGGACCATTTTTGGAATCGATGGGTGAAGGAAATTCTGCCAACCATGCAACCCCGTCAGGTGAACAATAATTCTCCACGAAGTCTCAATATTGGGGATTTGGTTATAATAGTCGATGAGAACTTACCAAGAGACACTTGGCCCCGTGGTCGCATTGCAGCCATCTTCCCTGGGAAGGACGGGGTAGTGAGGGTGGTAGACGTAGCCACTACAGGAGGTTTGCTTCGTCGACCCTCGAAGAAATTGGTCAAGTTGGACATTTAAGGTGATGCCTCCAACTTGGCTAATTTGTGCATTCATGCACAAGGGGTTGGAATGTTGCAAACTCCTTGCGAATTAATATTTTTATAGTCTATTTTTTAAATTCCTTTTATATTTTTTTAACATATGTCATTGTAAAATAATTATTGTCTGACAGCAGGTGCTTTGGTTCGGTTCGATCCTATTTTTGTTCCCATTTCATTATTATATTATTAAACCATTTTAAAAACATTTTCAATCACGTTTTCATACAGTCCATTTTCGATCCCATACATTTTTTGGAAATTACATTATCCTTTTTCTCAATCTTAATACCCAAACAGTATTTGGCAGTACCAAAATCTTTTAACTCAAATTTATTAGCTAGATCTTTTTTAAAAGTGTCTATCCACGTTCTATCCTGACTTGCCACTAATATGTCATCGACATATATGGTCACTAAGAGCATTGCACCATCTTCTCTCTTCATGTGATACATACATGGCTCATTTATAGTTCGTTTCAAACCAAACATCTTCAGTTTTTCATCCAACTTTAGATACCATTGCCGACCTGCTTGCTTCAAACCGTACAAAGATCTTTTCAATCGACAGATATTGCCTCCTTCCTCCAGATCTTTGAACATACGCCTAGCGCGCTTTCCTACAGCAGAACTTCGACTTTCTTCCTTCATCAGTTTACGAAGACTATCCTTAAGAAGCTCAGGAACTTGCATGTAAACTTCTTCTTCCAGGGATCCGTTCAAGTATGCCGTATTTATGTCCATTTGATGTATTTCTAGATTTTTTTCAGCAGCAAGAGCACATAGCAATCTGATCGTTTGTAGTCTAGCCACTGGAGCGAAGGTTCTATGGTAGTCAACACCATACTTCTGACTATAGCCCTTTGCTACTAGTCGTGCCTTCTTTTTCTCCGTTCCATCGATGTTTTGTTTTATAGTTAAAACGTATCGACAACCTACGACTCGACGATCCGTCGGTTTTTTTACTATATCCCAAGTATCATTCTTCACAAGACTTTTAATTTCAGATAGAATAGCTTCCTCCCAGCCATTGCGTTCATCACTTTTCAATACTTCATCAAGTGAAATTTCTGCTGCCGCTGAAAAGTATTCCATCTCATCATCCTGTTGATTTGGTTCTATATTTGCCTCTTCACTTGTATCTGGTTGCATATGATAAACCTTTTTCGGTCTTCCACATTGACCTTTCAACAGCTTTGGTCTTCCAGGACCACGTTTAAGTCTCGGTGTCCCACCTTCACTAATAGGATTTATATTACTCTCATTAGGTATCTCATCACTATCCACAGTGAACCTATCTGTCAATTGCTGGCTTGAATTGATATCTAATCCTTGATCAACTTGTTCATGATCACCAATATCAATCCTATTATTGGCATTAGACTGTATTTCTTCGTCAATATTTGTCAATTTTATTTGTTTAGGTAAAACTATATCAAATTCTCTATAATTTTCCTCTTCTTTCAATTCATCTTTTTCTTTGGTCACTTCTAATAAAACTTTAGAATCGTTCCTTACCTTAATATTTGAAGAATTTTCATGAAATTTTACGTCTCTGGCAATAACAACTTTATTTTCAGCCGGTACCCAGATTCTGTAACCTTTCGAAGTCTTTGGGTATCCAATCATTACTCCTTCTCGAGCACGAGCATAAAATTTATCTTTTCCTGGTGTCTTGTCTAAAACAAACGCTTTTGTTCCGAAGCTACGAAGGTCTTCTAGTTTCGCTGGTTTTCCATACCATCTTTGATACGGTGTATCGCCATTCAAGCTGCTAGTAGGACATCGGTTTCTTACATAACAAGCGGTCGCTACTGCATCAGCCCAAAAACCTGTAGACAAGCCAGATGATAACAACATGCATCTCGCCATTTCCACCAATGTGCGATTCATACGCTCACTCACCCCGTTCATTTGTGGAGTGTGAGGTACAGTAAGTCTTTGCTGAATACCTTCTTCCTTTAAGAATTGTTCAAATTCTTTATTACAATACTCTCCACCATTATCACTTTGTAGAGATTTAATCTTTCTACCAGTCTGTTTCTCAACATAACTCTTGTAAGTCTTAAACGTGTTTAATACTTCACTTTTCTTGCTTAAAAGGTACACTTCACACCAACGTGTACTGTCATCAATAAAAGTGACAAAGTATTTTGCTCCGCCAAGAGATGTATTTTTCATTGGACCAACTACATCGGAATGTATCAATCTTAATAACTCATTACATGGACTGTTAGACCTCAAAAATGGTAATACACTCATTTTACCTTTCACACAAACACCACAATTATATACTTCTTTTAGATCTTCTTCCCTTACGTCAACACCACTACTATTCAGTAGCTTCATTAGATCTCTTGCATTCAAATGCCCCATACGCTCATGCCATAAACGTAAATCTACATTCCTAGCATTCATCATCACATCATTTACTTTTCTCACATAATATAAATTTCCTATCCTTTCAGCAGTCATTTTCACAGTGCCATTAGCATCAGTTACATAAGCAGCATCTTTGTCAAAAGTGACTACATGCCCCTTATCCGTGATTTTAGCTACTGATATTAGATTGCTCCTAAGATCAGGAACATATAAGGTGTCACGAAGCTCAATATGTCGCGTATTATTCGTATTCGCAGTGCATAATCTAACGCTACCCTTACCGTTAACATTTGTTGACAGATCACAAGCAAGGTTCAACTTTCCTCCATAAGGTAACAATGTATCATTAAACATGCCTTTGTCGTTACAGAGATGGGATGTACAGCCGCTGTCAAGAACCCATGATTGCTTATTAATCACATCTGAAACATTTAAACAATTAAATACATCTAAACATTCACTTATTGGTTCTTCTATTTCAGTTGCACACCTTGTCTCCTGGTTTCTTGTCTTTAAGTGACATTCAGAAGCCTTATGTCCGACATTATGACATTTGTAACATTTATACTTGAAACTTTGGTTGGAAATCGTCGTATTCGGGTTTGTTTTCGATTTTCTCTTAGGTCCACTTCGTTTTACGTACATCGCACCTTGTACCTCTGTCGTGCTTGTACTCAACTGTCGCCTTGACATGTCTTCCTCCAGAATTTTTATCTTCAAAAATTCTATATCAGGTAGTTCATCACGCGACTCCATTGCACATCGAAAGGTTGTATATGATTCAGGCAGGCTATATAGCAGCAAAATCGACAATAAATCACTATGAATTTTTATATTCATATCACCGAGTTTATCCACGGCATCTATAAACTTAGATAGGTGATTGCTCATATCGTCACCCTCCTTCATGT
This sequence comes from Allophyes oxyacanthae, assembly GCA_932294325.1. Classification (NCBI taxonomy): domain Eukaryota; kingdom Metazoa; phylum Arthropoda; class Insecta; order Lepidoptera; family Noctuidae; genus Allophyes; species Allophyes oxyacanthae. Next base: position 3,227,184 of record OW028609.1, read on the forward strand.
GACTTAAAGTAAGTTCCTTCAATAAAATAGCTTTCCTCGCAGGACCTTTGGAAGCATATGTAGCCTCAAGCTTTGACCATATTTCTCTAGATGTGGAACATCCCCGAATATGTTTTAGCTCACTGGGACTGATAGCTAATATTAGGTCTGCTTTCACCTTTTCATCATTCATCAACCACTTCCTCAGTTCTAATTCATTAGCAGTCTCCTCATCCGGTTTTTCATTTCGCCCACTTACATAGTCCCAATTATCACTTTTTATAAGTAAGGCTCGTACCTGAATTTTCCAAGTGTCGTAATTATTTTTATTTAATAACTCGATCCGCGTCTGCATCGTATGTCCTGGGCCCATAACCTTTTGAGGGGTGGATGTTTAGCAGTATGGAAAATAGGTAAAGAAAAAGAACGGAGTAAATTTTATTTCTCATATAATTCCGTTCTTTTTCTTTACCTATTTTCCATACTGCTAAACATCCACCCCTCAAAAATGAAAAACTGAAGATGTTTGGTTTGAAACGAACTATAAATGAGCCATGTATGTATCACATGAAGAGAGAAGATGGTGCAATGCTCTTAGTGACCATATATGTCGATGACATATTAGTGGCAAGTCAGGATAGAACGTGGATAGACACTTTTAAAAAGGATCTAGCTAATAAATTTGAGTTAAAAGATTTTGGTACTGCCAAATACTGTTTGGGTATTAAGATTGAGAAAAAGGATAATGTAATTTCTTTGTCGCAAAAGCAGTATATTAATGACCTTCTTAAGAAATACAACATGGATAAATGCAATCCTGTTTCGACGCCATTGGAAATAGGACAAAAGTTTGAAATTAATAAGGAAGACACGAACGAAGTGTGGCCTTATCGTGAACTGATAGGTGGTCTTATGTATTTGAGTGTAGGAACGAGGCCTGACATATCTCATGCTGTTTCTAAGCTTGCTCAGTTTACTACATGTCCTAAGAAATGTCATTGGATTGCGGCGAAACATATTCTTCGTTATTTGAAGAAAACAATTAATTATTGTCTTGTTTATAAAAAGACTAGTAAAAGTTTGCAAGGTTTTGCGGATGCGGATTGGGGTAACTGTTTGATGGATAGATGTTCATATTCAGGTTACGCATTCATACTAGGTGGTGCGGCCATTTCGTGGAAATCTCAGAAGCAGAGAACAGTAGCTACTTCATCCACTGAGGCCGAGTATGTAAGTTTGAGTGAAGCCATGAAGGAAGCAGTATACTTGAATAGCTTACTTAGCGAACTTAATTTATGTAATATGTCACATGTGTCAATGTACGTAGACAATCAAGGAGCCATTTGTCTAGCAAGAGATCCTGTGTTTCATAGTCGTAGTAAGCACATTGACATAAGATGTCATTATATCAGGGACGTACTCAGGGACAAACCAGTGGTTCTTAAATATTTGTCGACCGATCACATGTTGGCAGATATTCTAACAAAAGCCTTGCCTGTTTGTAAGCATATTAAGTGCGTAACAGAGTTGGGAGTACATGCTGATTAAGGGGGCGTATTAGAGGTTTTATATCAGCATGTTAAAAAGATGTTTAAATCTGACATCTGGATTTTTACTGTTCTTTTTGACGTCTTCGGAGTAAATTTTATTTCTCATATAATTCCGTTCTTTTTCTTTACCTATTTTCCATACTGCTAAACATCCACCCTCCAAAAGGTTTGCAATGGCTGGGAGGAAGCTATTCTATCTGAAATTAAAAGTCTTGTGAAGAATGATACTTGGGATATAGTAAAAAAAACCGATGGATCGTCGAGTCGTAGGTTGTCGATACGTTTTAACTATAAAACAAAACATCGATGGAACGGAGAAAAAGAAGGCACGACTAGTAGCAAAGGGCTATAGTCAGAAGTATGGTGTTGACTACCATAGAACCTTCGCTCCAGTGGCTAGACTTCAAACGATCAGATTGCTATGTGCTCTTGCTGCTGAAAAAAATCTAGAAATACATCAAATGGACATAAATACGGCATACTTGAACGGATCCCTGGAAGAAGAAGTTTACATGCAAGTTCCTGAGCTTTTAAAGGATAGTCTTCGTAAACTGATGAAGGAAGAAAGTCGAAGTTCTGCTGTAGGAAAGCGCGCTAGGCGTATGTTCAAAGATCTGGAGGAAGGAGGCAATATCTGTCAATTGCTGGCTTGAATTGATATCTAATCCTTGATCAACTTGTTCATGATCACCAATATCAATCCTATTATTGGCATTAGACTGTATTTCTTCGTCAATATTTGACAATTTTATTTGTTTAGGTAAAACTATATCAAATTCTCTATAATTTTCCTCTTCTTTCAATTCATCTTTTTCTTTGGTCACTTCTAATAAAACTTTAGAATCGTTCCTTACCTTAATATTTGAAGAATTTTCATGAAATTTTACGTCTCTGGCAATAACAACTTTATTTTCAGCCGGTACCCAGATTCTGTAACCTTTCGAAGTCTTTGGGTATCCAATCATTACTCCTTCTCGAGCACGAGCATAAAATTTATCTTTTCCTGGTGTCTTGTCTAAAATAAACGCTTTTGTTCCGAAGCTACGAAGGTCTTCTAGTTTCGCTGGTTTTCCATACCATCTTTGATACGGTGTATCGCCATTCAAGCTGCTAGTAGGACATCGGTTTCTTACATAACAAGCGGTCGCTACTGCATCAGCCCAAAAACCTGTAGACAAGCCAGATGATAACAACATGCATCTCGCCATTTCCACCAATGTGCGATTCATACGCTCACTCACCCCGTTCATTTGTGGAGTATGAGGTACAGTAAGTCTTTGCTGAATACCTTCTTCCTTTAAGAATTGTTCAAATTCTTTATTACAATACTCTCCACCATTATCACTTTGTAGAGATTTAATCTTTCTACCAGTCTGTTTCTCAACATAACTCTTGTAAGTCTTAAACGTGTTTAATACTTCACTTTTCTTGCTTAAAATGTACACTTCACACCAACGTGTACTGTCATCAATAAAAGTGACAAAGTATTTTGCTCCGCCAAGAGATGTATTTTTCATTGGACCAACTACATCGGAATGTATCAATCTTAATAATTCATTACATGGACCGTTAGACCTCAAAAATGGTAATACACTCATTTTACCTTTCACACAAACACCACAATTATATACTTCTTTTAGATCTTCTTCCCTTACGTCAACACCACTACTATTCAGTAGCTTCATTAGATCTCTTGCATTCAAATGCCCCATACGCTCATGCCATAAACGTAAATCTACATTCCTAGCATTCATCATCACATCATTTACTTTTCTCACATAATATAATTTTGAGGGGTGGATGTTTAGCAGTATGGAAAATAGGTAAAGAAAAAGAACGGAATTATATGAGAAATAAAATTTACTCCGAAGACGTCAAATAGAACAGTAAAAATCCAGATGTCAGATTTAAACATCTTTTTAACATGCTGATATAAAACCTCTAATACGCCCCCTTAATCAGCATGTACTCCCAACTCTGTTACGCACTTAATATGCTTACAAACAGGCAAGGCTTTTGTTAGAATATCTGCCAACATGTGATCGGTCGACAAATATTTAAGAACCACTGGTTTGTCCCTGAGTACGTCCCTGATATAATGACATCTTATGTCAATGTGCTTACTACGACTATGAAACACAGGATCTCTTGCTAGACAAATGGCTCCTTGATTGTCTACGTACATTGACACATGTGACATATTACATAAATTAAGTTCGCTAAGTAAGCTATTCAAGTATACTGCTTCCTTCATGGCTTCACTCAAACTTACATACTCGGCCTCAGTGGATGAAGTAGCTACTGTTCTCTGCTTCTGAGATTTCCACGAAATGGCCGCACCACCTAGTATGAATGCGTAACCTGAATATGAACATCTATCCATCAAACAGTTACCCCAATCCGCATCCGCAAAACCTTGCAAACTTTTACTAGTCTTTTTATAAACAAGACAATAATTAATTGTTTTCTTCAAATAACGAAGAATATGTTTCGCCGCAATCCAATGACATTTCTTAGGACATGTAGTAAACTGAGCAAGCTTAGAAACAGCATGAGATATGTCAGGCCTCGTTCCTACACTCAAATACATAAGACCACCTATCAGTTCACGATAAGGCCACACTTCGTTCGTGTCTTCCTTATTAATTTCAAACTTTTGTCCTATTTCCAATGGCGTCGAAACAGGATTGCATTTATCCATGTTGTATTTCTTAAGAAGGTCATTAATATACTGCTTTTGCGACAAAGAAATTACATTATCCTTTTTCTCAATCTTAATACCCAAACAGTATTTGGCAGTACCAAAATCTTTTAACTCAAATTTATTAGCTAGATCCTTTTTAAAAGTGTCTATCCACGTTCTATCCTGACTTGCCACTAATATGTCATCGACATATATGGTCACTAAGAGCATTGCACCATCTTCTCTCTTCATGTGATACATACATGGCTCATTTATAGTTCGTTTCAAACCAAACATCTTCAGTTTTTCATCCAACTTTAGATACCATTGCCGACCTGCTTGCTTCAAACCGTACAAAGATCTTTTCAATCGACAGATATTGCCTCCTTCCTCCAGATCTTTGAACATACGCCTAGCGCGCTTTCCTACAGCAGAACTTCGACTTTCTTCCTTCATCAGTTTACGAAGACTATCCTTTAAAAGCTCAGGAACTTGCATGTAAACTTCTTCTTCCAGGGATCCGTTCAAGTATGCCGTATTTATGTCCATTTGATGTATTTCTAGATTTTTTTCAGCAGCAAGAGCACATAGCAATCTGATCGTTTGAAGTCTAGCCACTGGAGCGAAGGTTCTATGGTAGTCAACACCATACTTCTGACTATAGCCCTTTGCTACTAGTCGTGCCTTCTTTTTCTCCGTTCCATCGATGTTTTGTTTTATAGTTAAAACGTATCGACAACCTACGACTCGACGATCCATCGGTTTTTTTTACTATATCCCAAGTATCATTCTTCACAAGACTTTTAATTTCAGATAGAATAGCTTCCTCCCAGCCATTGCGTTCATCACTTTTCAATACTTCATCAAGTGAAATTTCTGCTGCCGCTGAAAAGTATTCCATCTCATCATCCTGTTGATTTGGTTCTATATTTGTCTCTTCACTTGTATCTGGTTGCATATGATAAACCTTTTTCGGTCTTCCACATTGACCTTTCAACAGCTTTGGTCTTCCAGGACCACGTTTAAGTCTCGGTGTCCCACCTTCACTAATAGGATTTATATTACTCTCATTAGGTATCTCATCACTATCCACAGTGAACCTATCTGTCAATTGCTGGCTTGAATTGATATCTAATCCTTGATCAACTTGTTCATGATCACCAATATCAATCCTATTATTGGCATTAGACTGTATTTCTTCGTCAATATTTGACAATTTTATTTGTTTAGGTAAAACTATATCAAATTCTCTATAATTTTCCTCTTCTTTCAATTCATCTTTTTCTTTGGTCACTTCTAATAAAACTTTAGAATCGTTCCTTACCTTAATATTTGAAGAATTTTCATGAAATTTTACGTCTCTGGCAATAACAACTTTATTTTCAGCCGGTACCCAGATTCTGTAACCTTTCGAAGTCTTTGGGTATCCAATCATTACTCCTTCTCGAGCACGAGCATAAAATTTATCTTTTCCTGGTGTCTTGTCTAAAATAAACGCTTTTGTTCCGAAGCTACGAAGGTCTTCTAGTTTCGCTGGTTTTCCATACCATCTTTGATACGGTGTATCGCCATTCAAGCTGCTAGTAGGACATCGGTTTCTTACATAACAAGCGGTCGCTACTGCATCAGCCCAAAAACCTGTAGACAAGCCAGATGATAACAACATGCATCTCGCCATTTCCACCAATGTGCGATTCATACGCTCACTCACCCCGTTCATTTGTGGAGTATGAGGTACAGTAAGTCTTTGCTGAATACCTTCTTCCTTTAAGAATTGTTCAAATTCTTTATTACAATACTCTCCACCATTATCACTTTGTAGAGATTTAATCTTTCTACCAGTCTGTTTCTCAACATAACTCTTGTAAGTCTTAAACGTGTTTAATACTTCACTTTTCTTGCTTAAAATGTACACTTCACACCAACGTGTACTGTCATCAATAAAAGTGACAAAGTATTTTGCTCCGCCAAGAGATGTATTTTTCATTGGACCAACTACATCGGAATGTATCAATCTTAATAATTCATTACATGGACCGTTAGACCTTATATGTTCCTGATCTTAGGAGCAATCTAATATCAGTAGCTAAAATCACGGATAAGGGGCATGTAGTCACTTTTGACAAAGATGCTGCTTATGTAACTGATGCTAATGGCACTGTGAAAATGACTGCTGAAAGGATAGGAAATTTATATTATGTGAGAAAAGTAAATGATGTGATGATGAATGCTAGGAATGTAGATTTACGTTTATGGCATGAGCGTATGGGGCATTTGAATGCAAGAGATCTAATGAAGCTACTGAATAGTAGTGGTGTTGACGTAAGGGAAGAAGATCTAAAAGAAGTATATAATTGTGGTGTTTGTGTGAAAGGTAAAATGAGTGTATTACCATAATGTATGGGATCGAAAATGGACTGTATGAAAACGTGATTGAAAGTGTTTTTAAAATGGTTTAATAATATAATAATGAAATGGGAACAAAAATAGGATCGAACCAAACCAAAGCACCTGCTGTCAGACAATAATTATTTTACAATGACATATGTTAAAAAAATATAAAAGGAATTTAAAAAATAGACTATAAAAATATTAATTCGCAAGGAGTTTGCAACATTCCAACCCCTTGTGCATGAATGCACAAATTAGCCAAGTTGGAGGCATCGCCTTAAATGTCCAACTTGACCAATTTCTTCGAGGGTCGACGAAGCAAACCTCCTGTAGTGGCTACGTCTACCACCCTCACTACCCCGTCCTTCCCAGGGAAGATGGCTGCAATGCGACCACGGGGCCAAGTGTCTCTTGGTAAGTTCTCATCGACTATTATAACCAAATCCCCAATATTGAGACTTCGTGGAGAATTATTGTTCACCTGACGGGGTTGCATGGTTGGCAGAATTTCCTTCACCCATCGATTCCAAAAATGGTCCGCCAATCTCAATGCCTTCTTCCAATCTGCTCTTCGAAGAAGGTCTTGATCATCTAAAGTTGATCCAGGTAGAGCTTGGTTGGATGATGAACCAATCAGAAAATGAAATGGCGTCAGGGTCTCTTGGTCATCACTTTCAACAGAGACGTGGCTGAGGGGTCGAGAGTTAACGATCGCTTCGGCTTCAAGCAAGAGCGTTGTGAGAATCTCCTCTTTAGGTGCCTTTTCTTTTAAAGTGGCATGTAGGGCAACTTTGACACTGCGAACCAGTCTCTCCCAACAGCCTCCAAAAAATGGTGCAGCGGCAGGGATGAAACTCCAACGTATTCCTTTGTTTGCAGCAAAATCCTGAACTTCAGGTTGGTAGAACTCTTTGAGTAATCTGTTTGCACCAACAAAGCACGTGCCATTATCGGAGTATACTGTTTCAGGGGTACCTCTCCTGGCTATAAAGCGGCGTATACCCATTATCGCAGAATCAGCAGAGAGAGAATGAACGAGCTCCAAGTGAACTGCTCTCGATGTCATGCACGTAAACAGAGCTACATATCGCTTTTCTTTTCTTCGACCGACAGTGGTGTTTATCGGACCGAAATAATCCAAACCAGTGAATGTGAATGGGCGACGATGGTGAGCGAGTCGTTGTGGTGGAAGATCTCCGGTTGTGGGGTTCATTGGCTTAGCTTTACGTATGCGACAAAATAGGCACCGACTAGCTACGCTTCGTACTGCATGGCGCAAGCAAAGTAACCAATACTTCTGTCTCATTTCGTTAATAATCATCTCATTATTAGCGTGACCAGCCTTGCGGTGATAGTATTGTACCAACAAGCGGACAATGGAGTGGCGACCATCTAGTAGTATGGGTGATCTGACATCGGTGTCAACATTCAGCACAGCTTTAATTCTGCCAGCTAAGCGCAACAGATTATCTTCTCCTATCACAGGGGACAACTTCACAAGGCGACTAGTCTTCGGGATTGGTTTCGAGTCCATTATGCACTGAAATTCTTCGGAAAAGCTATCAAGCTGTATTTTTTGTAGGATGTGCCTTTCAGCGGTTCTGATCAGATCAGCATTTAAGGGTAAGAGAGTAGTGGACGTAGATGGACGGGGGCTGTGAACAACACCGTCAGTTGATTTAGAATTTCGAATGGAATGCAAAATATTACCAAATACTGCTGCAGCTTGGTGTACCCGAGCTGTAGCACGCAACAAACGTAGCCAGTCACCAAAGCGGCTAAAGTTAGCAGTGACTGGAATCGGCAAATTCGAACCAACAGAGGTAAGTCCCACCAATTCGGTAAGTTGACATTTGCGCTCTTCGCGAACTGGTGCGACATTTACAGGCTCCGTAGGCCAGTCCTCCGGGGACTTAAAAAGAAACGATGGTCCGTGAAACCATCTGTGAGAGAGATCTAAAATAATTGGATGCATTCTAGTTGCATCATCGGCTACATTTAAGTCTGTTGGTACCCAATGCCAGTCTTTAATACATGAAATTTCCGAAATTTCACCTAATCGATGGGCAACAAAAGGCTTAAAAGTACGTGCATCACTTCGTAACCATTGGAGAACAGTCATCGAATCTGTCCAAAAGAATGTGCGTATTGGTTTTTTGCGATGACTGTCCTTAATTGTGACTGCTAGACGGGCAGCTATTAAGGCGGCCTGCAGTTCCAAACGCGGGATCGACATTGGCTTCAAAGGAGAAACTCTCGCCTTGCTAGAGATGAGAGAGAGGTTGATGTTGCCGTCTGGGTAAACTAAGCGCCAATAGGAAACGCAAGCATAAGCAAGCTCACTCGCATCTGCAAAGACATGTAGTTCTCTGTACGAAGGCTCTAAGTCTTGAGCCCTTGCGTACCAGCGTGGAATTCTTAGCGTCGACAATGTTGACAGTTCACGAAACCAGTCTGACCACCTTAATGCTTCCGTTTCTGGAAGTTCAGAATCCCACCCAATGTTTAATCTCCACGCCTGTTGGAATAAAATACGACCTTTAATTACAATGAGTCCTAATAGACCTAAAGGGTCATACACTCGCATCAGGTGTGATAAAACTTTACGTTTTGTGAGTGGACTGGGAATTGTGCCAGGTAAACCGGTACGGAAACCTAAACTGTCGGTGGTGGGGCTCCATGAAATTCCTAGGGCTTGGATATTATTAGTCGAGGGGCCAAGGTCGATTTCCGACGACTGCGAGGCTCGTAAGTCAATTGGGATGAGGCTTAATGCGGCCGGCTCGTTAGAAATCCAACCTCGCATTTCGAAGCAAGCAGCACTGTGAACATTAATAATATCCGCCGCTAACTGGGCGGCCTCGTCAACGCCATCTAGTGAGTCTATGTAATCATCCATATAATGGCTGAATAGTATGGCGTCCACGGCTTTGGGAAACGAAAGCGCATGTTCTTTGGCGTTTTTGTTTTTTATATATTGTGCGACAAACGGACTACAGCACGCACCAAATATGACGGCCGTCATCCTAAACTCCCTTATGGGATGCTCTTTTGTAGGCCTCCATAAGTATCGGTGTGCATCTCGGTCTTGCTCTCTGATTCGGATCTGTGGAAACATTTCTTTAATATCCGCAATCAAGGCTATACGACCTTCACGAAAACGAAATAAAACTTTTAATAAAGGTTGAAGCAGATCGGGGCCAGAGAGCAATAAAGAATTTAGGCTAACTCCCTCATTCGTGGCCGCAGCATCATGTACAACGCGAATTTTGCGTTTCTGAGGATGATACACGCCAAAGTGTGGAAGGTAAAGACGTAAACTTTCATTACTTTTGTCACGGTTATGATTGGCGTAGTACGTATCAGAAGCGCATTCTTCAGCGTAACCTTTAGTGATCATGTTTGTCATAAAGACTGCGTAAGCCTTAGCAAATTCAGTATCCTTGACCATTCGTCTTTCCAGACTTAAAAAACGTGACATAGCCTGAGGATAACTGTCAGGAATTCGCTGTATTTCATCGCGCCATGGCATACCTACCTCAAATCTACCTGTAGGTAAGCGTCGTGAAGTGGCTTCTATAATGTCTACAGCGCGCTGATCCTGCTTACTGTTTAGTGTTTGTGTTTTAGAGATCCCTATCGAATCAATTTTGTAATGTTCTTTAATGAGAAGCTCTAAATTTTCTTCGGATGTCTCGTTAAAAGTGCCGACATTCACGAATTCAATCAACTTTGTTTTGCTGGAAGCAACACCGTATAAAGTCCAGCCTAATGCTGTTAAACAAGCTACAGGATCGTTCCTACTACCTACGCGTACTTCACGATTAATTGATAAATGCCAATGTTCGGCTCCTATCAAAATAGTAGGAGTGGCATCTTCTAACGTTAAAACTTCAACCAAGTCAACTAAATGCGTAAAGGACTTTATAGACTCTTGTTGAATCGTTTGTGGGCGTAAGGACAAACATTCCATAGCTCTAGCGTTTTTCACTAAAAATGTTTCCTGTGTGTACCTGCCTTTAATGTGAAAATCAACATATGATACCGTGGTTTTCCGCTCAAGACCTCCAATACCATTTACCGTTATGGTTTGTCGTGGCCCTGACGCTCCTATGCTTGCAGCGATACTATTGTCGATCAACGTCGCAGTGCTTCCGTCGTCAAGCAGTGCATATACGTTGCATGTCCCTGCAGGGCCGGACACGGTGACTGGAATGATTTTCAAATAGGTATTACGTGATTTATGAATGCCTGTAGAAGTAGTGGATACGACCTCTTTTTGTTCCACTGATTTAGAAATATTTGTGTTCATATCATGTGTCTCGAAAGTATTAACAAGAGGAGAAACAGTTGGTTTCTGATGAAGTAATGGATGGTGACGTAAAGGGCATCCGTCAATACCGCATGGATTGACTTTGCACGTCTTCCATTGATGTGAACTACCCCTAAGACACCGGTAGCACACTTTTGCTCCACGTAACCACTGCCACCTATCGTCAATAGTCAAAGATTGAAATTCTGAACACGCCTTAATGTGGTGCTTATTTTTACAAAATGTACATTCTTGTTTGTTTATAGAACTGCCTTTTGACTGCATCGTCATGTTAATATTTTCGCGTTTTATTGGTTTTTCGAAAGAAAGATGATGTGCTTTTTGTGCCAAACTAGACTCAGGTGATAAACCAAATCGGATATGTTGGTCTAGCTCGCGCCTTAAAAAATCTGACAATATTTCGAGTTTAGGGCGACCTGTGGTGTCTTGCATGGCAAAATCAGTCCATCTTATCTTAATGTTAGGGTTTAATTTACCTAGTACTGCGTGGAATAATTCTGGCGAATATAAATACTCTGTTTGCTTTAGTAATTTGATCGTTGAGATGGAATTGCGTACCCGGTTGGAAAGGATTCCGAGTTCCTTCAGATCGTAACCTAAACGTGGAAGAGTTTTAAGTGACGTCACTTCCTTGTGTACGATGAGCTCGGGGCGTGCGAAGTTATCTTCTAGTGCACGCATGACTTCTTCCGGGTCCTGCGTTGACATCAGCAGTGCCGCGACGGCCTCACGAGCGGGCCCCCGTAGCGTATTTTGAAGACGATGAATGTTATCTAATTGAGAAAAATTGTTTTTTGTAACATCAAAATTACGCTTAAATTGTAACCAATGTAATGCGTCCCCAGAAAAAGGAAATAGCTGTAATCTCGTCGTATTTGTGGCGAGAGCTTTCGCTGCTGCAGCGGTATCTGCTACAGCTTGCAGAAGAGAGAGATTGTGTTTTTCTACCTCCATAGAAATGAGCGGGGGATGGCCGCCGGCCGCTTCGGAGGCTTTTATGATGTTGACTGACTGTGTCTGTCGTGCGAAAGGGTTAGGGGATGCAGTTGCCCGTGTGACCGTCGGTAGTGGTACCGGGTGGTCCGGAGATGGAACACAAGATTGATGTTCGCATCCTACTGCAGGAGTGCCCCAAAAATGTATGGGATCGAAAATGGACTGTATGAAAACGTGATTGAAAGTGTTTTTAAAATGGTTTAATAATATAATAATGAAATGGGAACAAAAATAGGATCGAACCGAACCAAAGCACCTGCTGTCAGACAATAATTATTTTACAATGACATATGTTAAAAAAATATAAAAGGAATTTAAAAAATAGACTATAAAAATATTAATTCGCAAGGAGTTTGCAACATTCCAACCCCTTGTGCATGAATGCACAAATTAGCCAAGTTGGAGGCATCGCCTTAAATGTCCAACTTGACCAATTTCTTCGAGGGTAGACGTAGCCACGCCACGTCTCTGTTGAAAGTGATGACCAAGAGACCCTGACGCCATTTCATTTTCTGATTGGTTCATCATCCAACCAAGCTCTACCTGGATCAACTTTAGATGATCAAGACCTTCTTCGAAGAGCAGATTGGAAGAAGGCATTGAGATTGGCGGACCATTTTTGGAATCGATGGGTGAAGGAAATTCTGCCAACCATGCAACCCCGTCAGGTGAACAATAATTCTCCACGAAGTCTCAATATTGGGGATTTGGTTATAATAGTCGATGAGAACTTACCAAGAGGCACTTGGCCCCGTGGTCGCATTGCAGCCATCTTCCCTGGGAAGGACGGGGTAGTGAGGGTGGTAGACGTAGCCACTACAGGAGGTTTGCTTCGTCGACCCTCGAAGAAATTGGTCAAGTTGGACATTTAAGGCGATGCCTCCAACTTGGCTAATTTGTGCATTCATGCACAAGGGGTTGGAATGTTGCAAACTCCTTGCGAATTAATATTTTTATAGTCTATTTTTTAAATTCCTTTTATATTTTTTTAACATATGTCATTGTAAAATAATTGTTTGTCTGACAGCAGGTGCTTTGGTTCGGTTCGATCCTATTTTTGTTCCCATTTCATTATTATATTATTAAACCATTTTAAAAACACTTTCAATCACGTTTTCATACAGTCCATTTTCGATCCCATACAAGTAGGTATAATGTTATAAATGAATAATTACCTAGATATAAAAGTATTTTCTTGATCGAATAAAAGTAAGTAGGTATTATATATCAATAATAATTTCGTTTTATTTTCTATACCCTCTGCTGAAAAGAAGATGAAGTGCTTTACCTAAGTGGTTAAAAATGGCACTCATCACTATAAACAACTAACTTTGGGAACAAACAAGAAATCGCAAAATAAAAAAATCTGCCGTTCCTCACAGATAATTGAATAAGTAGGTATTACTCGACTAATGCCCAAGTTCACCTACGACATGACAGACGTTCAAAGCAAAATCAGCCGTTTATACATGAATTTTTATGTGGGTAATCGACCGATTTCATTTTAAACATCTCTTATGGTGTCGGTGTAAATGGCTTTAAATGTGTGGAAAAGCTGATTATTGTTTCGCGATTTCAGGGTTGGTCCCAACTCCTATAGTAAAAGTTGTTTATACCTAATGATGATTACAATAACTAAAGCACTGACTAAGGACTTAGTAATAAAGAATGAAGTCCCCATTCACCGTGTCCAAGTAAGTTAAACTTGTCAGGTACAAATCAACTAAATAACTAGTTTTTTTCCCCAATCCACATATTATATAGTTATCCATAATAATTAATATTAACTAGTGATGGTTCGAATATGGCTTTCACCATTCGCATGGTAATCTTTTTACAGAACATTCGCCCAATTATACGAATCAATTAAGAACGCGAATCTAGAAAAATATTGTCTGATTTTCATTACAATTTGTATTTTTTATTTTTTAATGTAGGTAAATACATGGGTTGCCCCCAAACAAAATGTTTAAGGCAATAATGGGTAATCTCCTTGAAATAAAACTGCATTATTTGACAAAAATGTATATTTCCCAAATAAATAATATTATTATGGATGCCTCGGTTCACAGATGACGAATGTAGACATTTTATGTATCGAGATATTGAGCTAAACGCATTAAAATATTCTTCCAAATCTTATATTTAGGCGATATGAAGTTTATACCAGGATGTAATGCAGTGAGAATATTGGGCTGTTCTACAAAAACCTAGATATTGGTCCCAAAAAAGCTAAAATGCACTGAACTTGATTTTGCCCTGTTAATCGGATCACTTGTGAACTAAGGTATATCCATATTATAATCTTTTCAAAAGATACCTTAGTACATGTAACAGTTTAATTAAATGCGTTATAATTAATAATAAAACTACAATTGGTAACAAAAAGCAAAATTTGTTGAACTCTGTATTCAAAAGATCTATTGGAATTTTTTTTTAGTAGCAGACCTAGACCTAGCACGATCTTACAAACATTTTGGTCTCCTCCTGGAGGCTACACATTAGCACGAACGTGTTCCATCACTATTGATGAACAAGATTGTTACCATTTTCGGGGACATGTCTTTTCACTAAACAGATTAAATATTATACATGAATAGAATGGCTATTTTCATATCAAATCTTTCATCTCAGGGTTCACAACTGGCCATCAAGAATTATATTACTTTTTGCTTACTAGATAATTATAATGTTATTGTCTTTGCTTGTTACAGACGAACTATAGTACGATCTCTGAATTTGAGGTAGTTTCTCGGTGCGAGGGGGGGGTGACACACGCCTACCATTGGCTAAGCTAAGCTTTATGGTGCGTATCATGGGCCTGTGACTGACATCTCGCGTCACCCCCTCCCGCACCGCGCAACTTCTTCTTAAACTCCAGCACCAACCGTCTCAGTTAACGTAGTAGGTCTATTGCTTTACTTAAAGTTGTATCTATTTTTGGTTTCTATTCGGAGGAACATGTCTATGTATGCTTATATAACATTAGTTGCCATGAAACCTACTTACAAATTTACTTAAAATATAGTTACATAATGTCTTACCTTTCTAGACCCGCACCCCTACCGCGTAACTAAAATTGTATGAACATCGACATCGGTATTAAACTTCAATACGATAGTGAGAGCCTAAACTTTGAGCTAACTTGTAAAAAAATTACCTATCATATAGTTGGGACACTTATCTTCAAGATCGGTAAAAAAAATACAAGTTAGCTCAAAGTTTAGGCTCTCACGATCGTATTGAAGTTTAATACCGATGTCGATGTTCATACAATTTTAGTTACGCGGTAGACCCGCCGATCCGTTTAAGGGGTTAATTTAGTCATCATTATGAACAGCTAATACTATGGGACCAAACCTGAAATCGCGATAAAAAATCAGCTGTTCCGTACATTTAGTTGAGTAATATTTATTTATTGGATCACCAACAGAGGATACACAAATAAATTAAGAAAACAACCTATAGGACAATACAAAGTGTGCTCCTCCAATAACAGGAGACCACATCTTTCACTCATAATCTAGGTAAACTGAAATTGTATAAAAACACATTCGCCTCGTGTATGGCTTAAAAGATTCCATAAATACAAATAAAGGCATTTTTGCGCATTTACCAAAAGTTACTTCCGGTCGTAATTTTTGCTGAGTCTGCCGCCGCTGGCACTAATCACTTTTGGCGTCTAGAATCTGGCATGTAAGGGGATATTATGTATGCAGCGATTCTGGCGGGAATTTGAATAAGCGCGGTTCGCAATTTTTTCCAAATTATAAATTTTCGTAGTTTTTGTCGTTATTTTCAGCTGAAAGTACCACAAAATTATTATTGGGACATTGAGAAACCTCATAAATGACTGGAAACGAGGGGGGCGGGGATAACCCGCCCAACTCACACAAGCGTTCTCGGCCTGAGGACGGAGCTACAAATAATAAGGACTACAATGGTGGTGGCGGTGAGAGCACTGACTCTTCTTATTTGCCTTATATTAAACCTAATTACAAGAGACTCTATCCCGAAAACTCTCTAAACACGGAGTTCAAAGTTTTCGTTGAAAGTATTAATGTTAAGGACAAACTTGGGAACAAGAGCCCAATTTATTTAAACCACATTTTTACGACGGAAGTTAAGGGTGTGACGGCAATTCAGCGCGTGAATGCAAATAAAATAGCGGTGGTTTTCAAACAATTTAATACGGCAAACAATTTCATAAACAATTCAACTTTCCTTGACAAGTATGCAATAAAAGCATTTATACCTGCAGCACACATTGAAAAAACTGGCATCATTAGATTTGTGCCACCTAATATCTCGAATAAAGAACTGTATACCAGGTTAACATCCATTTTTGAAATTATTGCAATTAGAAGATTTACAAAGAAAGTGGGACAGGAGCGTGTCCCACTGCAGACAGTTAGCATAACTTTCTTGTCGAATATTTTACCAGACAGCGTACAATACGATTTATTCTCTTACAGAGTCTTTGAGTACATACCTCCTTTACAACAATGTTTTAAATGTTTTAAGTTTAATCACTCTGCTAAAATCTGTAACGGTAAGCAAAGATGTTCTATCTGTTCAGGTGAACACTTGTATAAGGAATGTGACAAACCAAAGGAGATCTGCTGCATAAATTGCAGTGGCCCTCACCTTGCTATTTCAAAATTATGTCCAATTAAGTTAAATAAAATAACAGAAAAGAAAAATAAAATTACATATGCAAGTGTTACTCAAACCAAAACATCTCACGCTGATTTTCCTCCTCTTACGTCGTCGAAAAATCCCCTGCAAATGCAAACTGTAAATAAGCCTGTAAATAAGTCTGTAACTAAACCTGTATATAAATCTTCTGTAAATAATGTTGTAAATAACAAACCAAATGATGTCTCGCCTATTGACATCAAGGCCCAGATCATTTCCAACAACGATGTACTGATGGCCCTAGTACAGACGTTGGTGGAGCTGGGCAATAAGGGTGATAGCACACCCACGACCACCAAAACTATTAAAGATATGCTTATTAAAAACCTTACATAATGGACTTAAGTCTTCCTCGATTGTCTAAATTACGTATTGCGCAGTTTAATATTCAAAGTGCAAATAGTAAAAAACCCTTATTGATAAAGTTTTTACAAGAACAAAATATTGATATTTGTCTGCTTAACGAAACATGGTTTAAAGATCATTCCTTTAAAATACCTGGATACAATATTTATAATAGAATATCGAGAAATTGTCATAATGGCGTAGCTATACTAGTTAAACCACATTTAAAATATAATTTTTTAAATACAACATTTTATGAGGACATTCAAACTGTTGCTTTATCTTTATCTACTGAAAGTGGTAATTTATCAGTTCTCTGTGTGTACTGTCCTCCTTCTAGTGGGCGCATACGTATAAATAGACTTCGCAATATAATTCGAGATCTCCAAAAGCCAATTTTTGTAAGTGGTGATTTTAATGCCCATCACATCGCGTTTGGTTGTCTGTCGACCAAAGGCCGAGGTCAGGATTTGTTTGATGTTATTGATGACTTTCAGTTATGTATTTTGAATGATGGTGCTTTTACAACTGTCAACAGCCCTGGACGCAATCCTTCTGCCATCGACGTCAGCTTTGTCAGTGCAAGCCTAGCTCCTTTTTGCGAGTGGTCTGTGCATGATGATACTATGGGAAGTTACCATTACCCTACTATAACAGAAATTTCAATATTGATAGACAAGTACCAGATTAGTTCTCCAATAGATAGGTTTCTTTATAAAAAAGCTAACTGGAAACAATATTATGAAATTTCAAAATCGACATTTACTGATTTAGCCCTAATCCCTAATGATTCTTTAACAACATACGAAGATTTCTGTACGCGTCTGAACGCTCTGAAGCAAATGACTATTCCCAAGCTCACAAAATCTAAACATTTTAGAAGTCGACCTCCAGCTCTTTGGTGGAATGATATTTGCGAAAAAAGCGTCATTGCATCTTATAATGCTTTAAAATTATATCGAAATGACCCTTCTATTGAAAATTATATAGGTTATAAAAGATTAGATGCTTTGAAAAAAAGAACAATTTCAGATCAGAAAAAAATTGGATGGAATAATTTATGTGATACATTTAATAGAACTACTCCCATTAGTAAGATTTGGAATCTATTGAAATTATTTAGGGGTATTAAAGCTGGTAATAAATCTTATAATGATGAATTTGTTTCCCCGTTATTAGATAAACTATCAGACAATAGCAATTTAACAGAATCTGACAACTTGTACATTTTATTTGAAAGTAATAATGATAATCGTAATTCAAAATTTTTATTGGATCCTTTTACTTGGTCTGAGTTTACAATGAGTTTACAATCAAGACGGAATACAACTCCAGGTTTAGATGATTTTCCTTATATTCTCATTAAGAATTTACATGAATCTGCTCAAAAGTTATTCCTTGATATTCTTAATCTACTTTGGCTTAATAAAACAATACCACAGTCATGGAAAACACAATGTGTTATTCCAATACTAAAACCAGACAAATCACCAGTGCTAGCTTCTTCATATCGTCCAATTTCTTTGTCATCATGTCTTGGAAAAATATTTGAAAATATGATAAAACTCCGTCTTGACTGGTATGTAGAATCTTATGGTATCATTCCTCACGTGCAATATGGATTTCGTCGAGGGCGAAGTTGTACAGACAGCTTCACATCATTAATATCTGACCTGAAACATGGAAAAAATCAAAAGTTACACACAGTTTGTGTATTTTTAGATGTTCAGGGAGCCTTTGATAGTGTAGATCCAGGTATCCTCGTTAGGAATCTCTCTAACATAGGTATTCCTGGGCAATTGTGTAAATGGGTGTATAACTTTTTGAATAATAGAACATTATATGTAAAATACAATAACACACTTTATGGCCCAAGAACAGCTTCAAAGGGGACAATGCAGGGTGCTACTTTGTCCCCTTTACTGTATAATATGTACACATGTGAAATTTGTAAATATGTAAATAGTACTGATGTAAATATTTTACAATTCGCAGATGACATTGTCTTATATAGCAGTAATTATAATTTACAGATTGCCATTGAAAACATTAACAAAGCATTAAACCAGCTATTTCAGTATTACAATAACATATTACATCTAAACATTAATGCCTCTAAAAGTAGTCTGATGGTTTTTGGTATTGATAATCCACTTTCTGATGTTGCTTATAATGGTGAAATTATAAATAGAGTAAGTTCTAAAAAGTTTTTGGGTATTGTCATAGATCAGAAGTTAACTTTTGAAGAGCATATTAAATATATTTCAAAAAATGCTTTAAAAGGACTAAATGTCATCAAATGTCTAGCTGGTGTATCTTGGGGAGCAGATCCCAAAATTTTGACAATATTGTATAAAGCAATTATACGGAGTCATTTCGACTATAGTGCACTTGCCTATATGGAAAGTGCACATGTAAAAAAGTTAGATATTTTGCAAAATAGGGCTTTGAGAACAATATCTGGGGCAATGTGCTCAACTCCTATAAGGGCCATGGAAGTTGAGACTAAATTGATGCCATTAATTCTGAGACGGCTCCTACTTGCAGAGAGGTACTGTCTTAAACTTGTCTCTTCAAATAATAGGCAAATTATAAATAAAATTGTACCTTGTCAAGATTCCGGTTTGAGATTTCTGGGGCCATTAACAACTGGAGATGCCCTCTTGCGTGGTACTTCTCCACCACTGTCTAGAATTTTACTGGAAGTGCAAAACAAATTTTCTAGAATTAGAAAACAGTGCCCATGGCCATGCTACTCCTTTTCCTATCAAAGTATCACACATCCAATTAAAGTTGTAAATAATGTAATTTATAATAATTCAGACATGTTACAATTTTTATCAGACAATAGATCATACTATGTCATTTATACCGATGGTAGTAAAGGGAATGATTATGTACGGTCTGCATTATATGACCCACAAATGAAATTCTCTCAAAGCTTTGTTTTGCCTGAAGTTTGTTCTATATTTACGACGGAGGCATATGCAGTTTATCAGGCTTTAAAGCGAATTCGTGATGTAAATAGATATAAATATTTTCTTATAGTTTCTGATTCATTAAGTTTAATACAAGGTTTAACTAACATTAAAGTTAAATTTAAAACCAATTATATTTTATATTTTATAAAAGAATTAGTATATCAGTTTTATCTGAGAGACGTTAATATTGAGTTCCTATGGGTGCCCTCTCACAAGGGCATTGCTGGTAACGAATTGGCTGATAAAGCTGCATATGAGGGTGTAAATGTACTTGATACTAAAAATGCAATGGATGTGCCTATGACTGATTTCTTATATTCTATTGACCAATACATTGACAAGTTGTGGATAGAATTTTGGAAGAAAGATCAAGAGACGAAAGGAAAGTGGTATGGAAGTATCCAAGATAACTTACCAAGTAGACCATGGTATAACCAACTGAGAGATGCCAGCCGTGACTTTATTACCACCATGAACAGATTGCGCTTTGGCCATAATTCTGCACCGTCACACCTTGCAAGACTTGGCATTATAGCAAGTAACATTTGTACACATTGTGGTGAGAATGAAGGAACTATGGAACATATGATTTTTAACTGTCAACCATTTCTAATTGACCGGTTAGTGTTGGCAAGTGATCTCAGTGATATCCTACAAAATTGTGATTCTTCCTCCCGCCCGCCACCACTCGAACAATTACTAAAAGAAGTGAAGTGTTTTAAACCTCTATTTAAATATATAAAAAATACTATCAAGACAATATAAATAAATCTGGACTGTAAATATAGTGTGAATGTTAAAAATAGACTTGGCTTAAAGGTCCCAGTTACCAGGCCATTAAATTTAAAAAAAAAAAAAAAAAATATGTATGCAGCAGCTCTCTTGTTTTTCGCGATTTCAGTGTTGGTTCCATAGTAAAAGTTGTTTATAATGATGATTACAAAAACCCCTTAAAGGGATCGGAACTAGGGATAGAACCTTGCATTATCAATTTTTCTGATCATTTTGTAGTACCTATAGACTTTTAAGCCTTTACATCACAGTTCAACACAAATATACAGGGTGGCGCAGATGCTATCACATTAAATAAAACCGCGTATTTAGTATCACGTTCTGTGACCGTACACAAAAAATCTATCAAATCCAATTCATAGTTTAGCCAAGAAACTATATAAAAAATTCATAATTTTACACTTACCTATCACGATCTTACGGCAAAGTTTGTATAGTCTCAAACTTCTTCTAACCAAAATTATTTTTATTTACACGTGTAGAACAGGTAAATGTGACATAACTTTCTACTTCGATGTTCCTTCACCTAGTGGAATGATAGCAGAGTGAAATATTATGCAATAAAAATTGCGTAAAAATCGCAGATTTTTGGTGTCCTGCTTCAGAACATGATATGCGAAATACATGGCTTCAGTTAAAGTGATAACAACTGCCACCCTGTACAATATATTTTCTGATCATAAATTCGCATTTAGTTCCCAAGTAACTTAATTAGTTTGACACGAGAAAACAGAAGAATATTAGAGCTAATTTCCCCAACAAAAGAGACATTGAAGGCATAAACAATTGTTTAGAAATTAACTTTCCTATTGGTAAACGGTAGTTCGTAAATTTATTTTAAACATCTGTTATTTTGTCGGTGATTGTCCTTTATTTAAATACGATTTTTGAACCGTTGACAATAATTATTAGTTCAACAAGACTCTAGTTAAACCAGTAATAATAACACGACTCTAGACCACATTACAATATGCCACTGTTCAATTAAAACATTGGAAGACTTAAAAACTACAAAATGCATTGCAGTAATAAATTGTCTGCTATCAAAATAGTTTGGAATGATTGCTCTATGAATATTTTATATAATAAATAATCTCTAATGGAACAGGCAGCTTTTTTTAGACTTTTCGTACAAGATATAAATGCTACACTCGCAAGTGATCGACCGGCAGGGTAATCACGATTCACTCACACCCGCAATCGGAATCGATTCAATTTTGACAGTCCAACAAACTACATTGCGCGGTATGCTTTTAAAACCACTCCGCCCGACAATTGGAACAACGCAGTGAACACTTTTGTAGTGTCAAAATTGATTCGGTTCAGATTACGAGTATGCATCGTGATTACCCAGCGGATACGTGGACAAACACGAGAGGATCGCGTCAATTTTGTTTCGTTTGAGTGTACGGTAATTTTGAACTTCATAGTATGACCTTCATACAAGAGTAGCCTCGTAAGACACGAGACAATGTCTTACAATATAATACACTTTATTGCACAACAAAAAGAGAAGAAAAGATATAACAAATAGAAAACGAAATGTACATACGGTCTTAACACTTGGCGATTTCTGCATTTGTGCAGCCGCTCTAAGATAAAATTCTTATCTACTCCAGACAACATGCATACCTAGTCAAGGCAATGTCTTATAATGTGCAGCCGCTCTTAGTCTTTATCTGAGTATGCAATGTCCACAATAACAATGAGTTGCCTGCGTATTGCCTGTATACCTACATATTGAAACTGGAAAAGCAAAAAGGCTAAATCGCCAATATGTAAACTTTACAAGAGCACATTTTAATGTTTTATTTTTACTTCCTGTAAAAACGTGTATTCTAGTACTTAAATCATAATATGATATAATAGAAAATTATCGCTAATATTTTTTCGTAAAAAAACTTTAAATTGTGCTCCTGTAAAGTTTACATATTGACGCTTTAGTCAGTTTGCTTTTCCATTAATCTTTTTTGCTTTTTTGCTATTAAAATATCTTGTAATATAATTCCTGCTGTATGGAACTAACACTACCATCGGCAAGTTGTAGGTGTACAAAAGAATACCTTTATTTTAGGCCCGGAACTTACAATCAGTGAAAGTAAAATTCAAAATAAATTCATAAATATTAAAAAAATGTATAAAAATTTAATTTTTACAATACATCACATAATCACTGTTACATTAATCTCATTAATATAATTTAAAATTGACGCCAGAACAAAAGTAAAAGATGCTAGCGGCCCATACCGGCTCCGCATGGGTGATTGAAGCTTTCGTAGTGATCCCTATTTTGTTTTTAAATAAAATATTGCCTGTTTCTCAGTGATAAATATAGCATACTACTGGTAAAAGAATTTTTTAAAATCGGTCCAGTAGTTTTTGAGTTTATTCATTACAAACAAAAGTACAATTTTTTTCTCTTTATAATATTAGTGTGGATCACAAAATATCAAGGACGGCTGTGCAACTATATAACGTAAAAAAATATCTACTTAAAATATACTAAAACTCTTTCATTTCATAATAAACATACTATAGTGCGGCCGCCGAGAGAATGCGTTTTTGACACCTGTCAGTTACGAACAAACGAGAATTTTTTGTTATCGAAACATTATTACATAATAGTAGATAGGTATCTATCGTTTACATGCACTACTGATACAAAATTCTATTAAAATTAACCTATAATAAACTAAAATAGTTTAGCGCTAAATATAATCTATAATAAAAAAGAAACATGTTCAACTGACAGGTGTCAGGAACGCATTCTCTCGGCGGCCGCACTTTAGTAAAACTTGTACTAAGCATAAATAATTATAGGTTGCATGTAGAAGCCTAATTCCCAATTTTGTGTGAATAATAGGATGTTAGAACGTATGAACGAACGAAAATATCGATGGATTCATTCGTTCGTTCATTCGTTCTTGACGGAGTTGAAGCTATTATATTAATCTGTGGCTAAACTAGCAAAATCGCCTGTCTCTATTTGCCAGCACAGAAAATTACAATACCATAGCCATATTTGGGGCTTCAGCTGAAAATCAGCGCTGCAGCTAGCTGCAGCTTTTTGCTGAGCTGAGGCCTATTAGACACACCATAACGACACCGAGTCTGCTTTGCCGAATCAAAAAAATATGTATGTTTATGAATAGTTTTACCATTATAATTCATTTTAATTGTTGTTTTTTGTCTTATAGGTTAATTTTTTTTTTTTTTCTTAATATTTTTTATGTTATATTTTATTGTTTCGGTGTCTGTTACTTTGTGATGTCTAATAAACGATTTATTTTATCTTTTTCTATTCAAAAAAATTGAGCTTTCAACAGACTTGTTTAGTTAACTTGTTTGTTTGATAAAGGTCCACAAAAATATAATTTCTTATTAGCTAATTAAGTATACATTACTTATCAATACCCAGTCAATGTTACCCAGGCAAACGATCACACATTAAATCGCCCGTTTTAAATACACATTAATTATTATAAATAAATATATTGCACATAATAAAAAAATTGAAGCCGTACAGTTCGACAATAATGTATACAAATTACAAAGATAAGGTCTGCCCCACACTATGTGGTGCGGCGTGGCATCAGAGCGATGCCGCATGCCGCTGTGGCTTTCTACATAGAAATATCCATGGTATGCCACACGATGCGCCGAACGCACCCTGGACTTGCAACCAGCTAGACGAGGCAGGGAGGGGTGTATGCCGCAGACGCCGTACCAACGCATCGCGTAGAGAGATCCCATACCGTGTGTAAAAATAGTTGATTCGTAAATATGCACGTAAGTGCGTTTCTTCACTAAATAGGGTGCTTGAAAAAATCTAAGTTGTCTGCTTACCAATTCGTGGACATGCCATACCAAAAATTCCTACAGACTGACCTGACTGTGGGGGGGGCACAGCCCTGGACCTTTCCTGCCTCTCGTACATTTGTCTGGTTAATTATGTGCCTATACCTAAATACGGGACCCCCCCCCCAACCAAAAGCTGGGTATGGATAATGAACTAAGATCTACCACAAAAATATAATAAATACAGGTTGTCGATTTTTCGAAGATTTTTTTGCATTAAGAGTTACTACCCTTTCTTTTACAGTTAGAATTGTGTGTATATAAACATGAATATAACTCACGAAAGTTATTATAGCTAAGGGATTGGGAACCAGGCTCTTACTAATTAATTACTAGCCTCTATCTATAGTGTATCCATAGTCATCATTTCACTGTTACCCGCTTCGTGGAGCTCTTGCCTTTACTGTAGAACATGTCTAGGAACAAGCCTGGAAAAATAACAGAAATCTTGATAATAAGTCGGAATATAAGTATGATTGCATGATTATTCAAGGAACCTGTAACCGGTTGCTTGTCAGTGTGCGGGATAGACATCGATGGCGGGATGGTGCGGCGGGACCGCTGTTATGTCCACACACACCCACATGAACGGCAATGTTCGGAGAGTTAATTGGTTGGTTTTTTTTTTCTCAAGTGTTTGTGTTTATTTTGGCGTTTTGTTATTGTGTTTTTGTTTTGTTTTTCTGTTACCTTGTTTATTTATTTATTCGTTATTGCATATTATTTGTAATTGAATGTGTGTTGTTGTGGATAATAAATGTAGTTTCTTTCTTTCAAGGGGCTCATATTCTCAAAATAAATAGAACTTATGTCTTCGATGAGCGACCGTCCATTACAAGATCCCTTCGTGTCTCGGAGAGCGTGTAAAGTGGCCCGTCTCATGTGTCATACGGATTATAACAGTCGTTAAAGGCAGTCAGAAGCCTGCAATGTCTCCCTTGTATTTCTCGTAGACGTTCGCCTGGAAGGACCACGGAAATGACTCTACAAGGAAAAAACGCCTTTTCAGGCTCCATCCGAACCAAGTTATCCGGTTATAAATAGCAATAACTTGTTTGTTTCTAGCCGTTACATTATTTCAGAGTAGATACGTTAACTTCTACTTAATATTACACTGTTGCCATGTTTATAAAAATGTCTTCTCTGTCTATAATTCTAGTGTGTCTTGTTTTGTGGCAAATAAATGACTTTTTTTCTTTTTTTTTCTAACTTTGCAGACTCCATCCGAACCAAGTACTTGGTTGTAAACAGCAATAACTTTTTTTATTCCTAGCTGTTACGTTTTTTCAGTGTAATAATGCGTAATGATTTATTTCGACGTGTCGCTGCCTCCAGGCTGAATATCCTACGATGTTTGTAAAAACAAAAATATCTCACTAAACATGCGTCAGAACCGTGAAGAACTAACTGTACATTGAATAAAGTCCTACCTGAGAACACTAGGACGGCCCCAAGCCACTGGCGCGGCAGCAACACGTTGCCGAATATTATGACTGACGTCAGCACCGTGAAGAACTTTCTCGTCGTCGTCACCACTGAGCAGGGGAGGGGACCGAACTCTGCCACCTGGAAATATTTAAAGCTATTTTACTATTTTATATACAGCTAAAATCAAACAGGGTTATTTTTCAGAAACTTTATAAATGCGTATTGTCAACCCAAAAATCCTTGCTTATTGCTTGCCTACGATATACATTTATACAAGGAACCTACTCTACAAATTTCGTAACTCTAGCTTTAATAGTTTCGGCTGTGCGTTGATGATAAGTCAGTCAGTCAGTCAGTCAATCAGGACTTCTCTATGTTGTTTATAATATTACTATGGTTTATTTTTCTTGAATTTTGTTATATTGATCTTAAAATCGTTTTTGTGCTGTGTCAAATAAATACTCTTTTTCTTTTATTTTTTCATATTTTAAAATAATTTCGTCATGCATTGACAACGACAAAATCATCAATGTCTAAGCCTAAAATCATCACTCTATCGATTTTGACCATGACTGAATGAACGTGAACTTCGGCTTCGGCTGTGACATGACAATGGCAAGATGACAACATGCAATGCGTGAATGCGGTGACAGTTAAGAGAAAAATCATTAATATTTTTGTTTTTGTTCCCGTCATCAATATTGTTTTGTCATTGTCATGTAGTCAATAGTCATTGATATCGAAAAATCATCACTCAGCCCATCTCTAAAAAGCTAGTATTTTCTTTATGCGACCATCAAATCATCAATCTACAATATTAAATATTGTAACTTACGCGGTAGATTAGTTTTAACACTTTTAAGTTAGTAGTGCTAGTACTAGGTCCTAGTTATAACTCCTTTACATAAATACATTTTCAACTTCATAGTACCTTAGAGCTAAGTCAACAGAAAAGCGAACGAGCTCTTAAAAAAAATTCACTAATAACATCATACTGCAGCGACCGCAAGATCGAAACTAACCACACCAATTCCCCGTAACGAAACCATAGCGCGATCTAATTTGAGCTCAACACCATCTATCGAGTCAATAGGACAACTTTTGTCACAAACAAACAAAGTAATATTTACAGTATTACATTTACAAGAATATTTATAATTAAAAGACAGAAATCATTACATTTTTAATATATATTGTCGTTTTTTTATTTCTTAAGTTGTGAAAATGTCATGAATTATTAATTTGTTTTTCTTGATGGATATAATATTTTTATAATAATTTATTTTGTAGTAAACCATTCCTATTACTGGGGCACAATTACACAATCAATTCTGCTACTGAGAATTCGGTGGGTATGTTAAGTTTCTTTTTGGTAATTATTTTTATTTTATAGATTAGGTCAAGGATGCTCAAACCTATACACCGTTTTAACAAAAGATAATATTATTATATAAAGCAATTCTAGTAAAAGCCAGGTTTTAAATATATCCCTCACTTTCTAACGTCATATACTTCATATAGCAAGTTGGTGTACAAACAATAACTTTGCCAGTTGTACACTTTGCCGAGAACTCCCGATAAGCTAGCCATGTCCGTATTTTCCTTCCGCCAATAAGGGGCCACTTAGCCTTCAGCCCTAATTGGCGAAAGCAAAATGTGGGCATAGCTTGCTTATCGGGAGCTGAGCAAAGAATTTTGTCAGCAAAGTGTACAACCGCCAAAGTCCTTGATTGTACATCGATGCAATAGTTCGATAGCATTGTCGATGGTGAATCGTGGTTGGTGGTTTTAATATTATTGTTTGGCTGTGTTTACAATTATTATAAAATCGAAATAAATTAATAATTCAGAGACGATAATAACATCCATTCATCCGAGTACTATTGTTCCGCGATTTTATAAATTCGACCTTTCATTTACTATATCTTTGATTTTAATTTCGTATAAAATACCTGGTACATACGAATCTTGAGTTATCCTTAACTACTTCAAGCGATTTTGGATCAAGTCAAGTCAAGTCAAAGGTTTTTATTTCAACTGGGCCTTTGCAGGCACTTTCAAAACGTCGTGATTCTAGGTGCACGGTTCCAAGTGGGTTGGTCCTGGAAAAAATACCGGCAAGTCTTACTCTCGAGACAATACACCACCCCACTCAGCGCTCAAGTTATTTGCCGGCAACTGTACATTTTTGTTATGTATTTCCTTTTATAACTTCCTTTGTTATCATGCATTCGTATCGATTATGGATAAGTCACAAAATTGATTGACAAAAACTGTTCTCTTCTTGGCCCGACTGTAGTATCGCTTATGTCTCAAGTTTCAGAATTGCAATGCGTTATACAGGATGTGTATTTAAACAGGACCTGCTTTCAGGGGTTTGTACTCATCTTTATGAACAATTTTAAATTGGTACCAATCCAAAAATCAGGAAAAAAAACCACTTCGTTACTGTTCCATACAAATTCAATTCAATATTACTCGACGAAATTGAACAGCGGATATATTCGCGATTTCAGTGTTGATCCCGTAGTAAAAGTTGTTCATAATGATAAGTACAATAACCAAACGGGTGTTCTGTTTAAATATACAGGGTGTAGAATTCTTACCATATAGAATATGAACATTTGACCCATAGCACCGACGAGAGCCAGCCCCACCAGATAAATTATGACCTCCGGGTACATGGACACGAAACTGATGAACTTGAACACTTCACCGCTCAATAATACGCCAACCGACAGAATTAGCGACGACCTGAAATACAATCTCTGACATTAATAATGTTCACGCGACGTTTTCTTAAATATATTTAATGGCATTTGCGGCATTAACAACTGTTGAATTTATAGTATTCATTCATTATTCATACAAAAATCGCCGTGCTTTAAATTAGGACATTCGCGTCTAATTGCAACAATATTAAATTAATTCGCTATGTAGCAGTTAACATACTTATTTATTTACTATTCGCCCGCGTGATATCTTTATAAATTATAGCCTATATTACTCAGTAGTGATAATATAGCAGCCTGCTTGTGGAGGAATTTTTAAAATCGGTCGAGTAGTTTTTGAATTTATCCATTGCAAACAAACAAAATACAAAAAATCATTTTTTTTCTCTTCATAATATTAGTTTAGGTAGGTACTGATATTTTAATATATTTAGGATAGAATGATAGTCATTGTTTTTAATTTGAAATATGGTGGATGTATCCAATGTTTTGGTAAGTCCTATGTAGAGGGCATGCGGACAGCGAGTAAAGGGCAACTCGCTGTCCGACCATGGACCATGCCCGGGTCGACAGCGCGTTGTGTTCCACGCGCGCCTCAAAGAACGTCAGCAAGATGACGGGGCCCCCCCTGTAGAGGGCCGAAGCCTGCCGGGGTCGCGGGACTTATCTCATTACCGTGACCCCGGAACGTAAAGGGCTATTGAAGGAACACCGTGGATTTTAGTCAGTACAAGTCTGACAGTCCCTCCCGCCCTGCCCGGGGTGGGAGGACTCATTTGATGAATTTACCACGATAAAAAAACAAAAAAAAAAAAATCCTATGTAGAAAACCCAGTAAAAGTCTTAATTAATTAATAATACGCTTTCTGAGTACATAATACGCATAGCATAATAATACACAACATGATACGCACAGCATTATTTTTGTCATATTATTATGAATAAAAATATCAACTACGTACCACCAGTTTGTATTCAACATCATGGCGTAAGCAGAAGGTGAAGATTCGCTCTTTATACGCTCCTGGGAACAACAAACAAATAATATTATATTATAATTATTAGAGTATTATTTGGGGTGCTTGTAGCTAAATAGGTCCTATGCAGATCAATAAACTAAACAGATCCATAATACTGCGCTTGCCGCGGTCAATCCTTGAAGAATTCGAGACCGTTCCGCGCTTAGGAGAGCTCATTGAGCAGGTCCCAGTCAGGCTCTGATACAGGATTTCATTTACGGGGGGCAATTTTTGTGTGATTTTACTTATCTTCCAGAAAATTCGTTCTAAACAAAATATTTATAAACTTTTATTTGTTCTTTATGTAATACTTGTATTTGACTAATTACAGAAACCGGATAACGTTCCATTACTTGTTTTTTTATGGAGAAAAAACAAGCACCTCTAGCGAAAATAAGGCAACCCTCAAATTCTCCATACAAAAAGCAGTGTTTGGTCGGAGTCAAGGTGGGTAAGTGCAGCCATTGTGCCCTGTACCCTGTATCCGCCTGTTCCCAGTAGGGTGTTTTCAAACCAATACTTATGACCGTGGTTAGAGGCAGTCAGGTTGAAGTCTGACGACAAGTCCAACCTCGAGGTATTGGGATCTCCTAGTAATTGAGTTTTTGGAAGTATTTGAGACATGGTGTTGGAGAAGGATGGAGAGAATAAGCTGGACAGATAAAGTCTATTCAAAATAGAAGAGGAAAGATGATAGGCCATCTTATGTAACATGATAGTTTCATTAAAAACATAATAGAAGGAAAGATAGATGGAAGGAGAGGTGGAGGAAAGCCACGCATAAGTTACATGAGCCAAATAAAAGAAAACGTAGATTTTGAAATAGGTCGACTACTTTTTGAGTTTATTCATTACAAACAAAAATACGAATCTTTTCTCTTTATAATATTAGTGTGGATTATTTTTCCTTGTATTAAAAGGTTTTGTCGTCTACCAACCATACCATTTTAAGAATTTGTGTTGTTGTAGATTCGCCCGTTTCTCAAAAAGTAAATCAGCTGGTTCTTTGTTCAAAATGGAGCAGTGTGCGTTGGCTCTAAAATAATTAATTTGCATACATTATATTTTAATAAACCAAAACTCATGTTTTACCTGAACAGCACCAGTCAGCCCATCCATGGTGAGCGACAGAAGCAGCAGAATTTCCCCAATACCAAACGTGGAAGACTCCTCCTTGCCTGGCCCTCCTTTCTTGGCCTGATCCTTGTACATAAACATCACCACACCGAGAACTATCAGCAGAACAAAAAGATACTTCTTCATTTGGTATGACTTGTGCCCGATGAGGACACCAAGTATCATCACTGGGATCGGCTTAGCTGCTTTGCCAACAACCTGGAAATTTTATGCAACAATATTAGATAGTAAAACAGAAATTAGTTGAAACTGTGTATCATTTCATTTGTATTTATTAATAATCATTACTTCGATATTACTTTTTCTTTTTTTTTTGGTGTGACATTTATATTATTTCTTGTGGGTGTAATTTGCCTGTAATCATCACTGGATAATTCTTTCCATTCAATGAGTTAAACTCCTGACTGGGACAAATCTTTTAAGATTTTTTATTGCCGTATCTGGTGGTAGAAATTGTGCCTGGTAATCGAAGATAGAC
Organism: Allophyes oxyacanthae; assembly: GCA_932294325.1. Taxonomy (NCBI): domain Eukaryota; kingdom Metazoa; phylum Arthropoda; class Insecta; order Lepidoptera; family Noctuidae; genus Allophyes; species Allophyes oxyacanthae. The sequence continues at coordinate 3,258,584 of OW028609.1, forward strand.
TAACTCAACCTTGTGCTTCCTGTTCTTAATACCATCATTACTGAACGGAGTATGAATTATAACCCCTAAATGATATTGTACACTGTACACTCACACAATATTAAAATATATTCAAGGAATTCAGGCATCAAGTTTTTGTTATATGAAATATTACATTCCTTTGCATTATCATTTTACATTATATTTTAATTGCTTGGAGCAATGTAACAAGAAATAATACAACAACAGTATTTTTAAAATGTAGCTTTCTTAGATTTCTATTGAATCATATAATTATAGTGGAACATTTGCTCCCTCTTAATTCAAAGTACAATCACTAATCTTTTGGCCAAGCGATCATCAATCTTTCTGCCAAGGAATCACCAATCTTTCTGCCAAGGAATCACCAATCTATTTGCCAAACGATCACCAATCTTTCTACCAAGCGAACACCAATCCGTCTTCCAGATGATCACCAATCTTTCTGCCAAGCAATCACCAATCTCTAAGCCAAGCGTAGCGATTATGGCTTTATCCAGATGGCCTTTATCAAAGCAGTTATTACAAAGCCCATTTTCAACAGTGTACATTTACAGGCTGGTTTATGATTTTAGGTTTACAATAACAAATGAAGATAACAATAACAGATGAAGATGAGAAGAAGACGATGCAACCAAGGCCGGCACCAAAAGAGGTAACAAATTACCTGGACAAGTACCAGAGGGACTTATCCAACGTGGCGCAGAATAGAGACGTAGGGACTTTTTTTTTTTTTGTACAGGCATGATATAATTTTATATCTAAGCATTTATTACTAACGGCGCTATAGTCACTATATGATAAGTTTGTCACAAGACATTATGAATGTGGGGGTGGATGCAATCATGATGAATAGAATAGAAGATTTTTATTTGTCTTTCAAATTACATAGGTAGCAAGGAGATACATCATACAAGAAGGTAAAAGACAAAAAGGTCGACGACGTGTTTCATGAAGAATCCTGATTGCTTAGAATGAGTATCAAAGGTACCTTAGTGCATGAGAGATAATTTTGCGCATAGCTGAATACAATACCAATTTTAATAATACTGGCAGGACACACTCGCTATTGCGATGTACGGAATTGCTCCTATCAGTCAAGTGAATAGAATATAAATAAATGCTTTATTGCACACTAATATAAAAAAGTGGCATAAGTGCATAATTATCGTGCACACACTACTAGAACCAATTATCAGTGTAAAAATTTAGGTTGTTACCTGAGTAGGATAGTTGATCCACTGCAAAGCCATGTTGGAAGAAACCATACCGAGTAGGTAAGTCAGTGCTGACGAGAAATAGTACACCGTCCTGGTTGAGTCCGCTTCTCTCTTCCATGAGAGCTGAAATAATATTGAATTATAAACTTGTAAATACTATGTTCTTTGTAACAAACCCCTGAACTTTCAAGTTAACAGGTTCACTGCCACAGAGGTTGTTTAGGTTGGTAGGTTGTGTCTATATCTGGCAGTTAATTAGAATAGAATAAAATAGATCTTTATTTCATGTAAACCAGATACAGGCACTTATGTAATGACGAGAGTCTAGGTGGGTTCCAAATAATAGGTATGATGGCGAAGAACCGGCAAGAAATTCCATAGAAACTCTTTTAAAATAATATATTACAATCTTGATTAGTACAATGTTGTGGTAAAAGCCATGCACCCAGAGTCTCAACATTGATACATAAGTACCTGTATCTGGTTTACATGGAATAAAGATCAAATCTATTGTATTCTAGAGCTAATTAATTTTATAATCGATATATTAATATGTGAAGAGAAAAGTTTTTACCCCTTTTTAAGCATATAGCGTGCACGGAGGAGTGTGAGATTTGGCATAGTTAAAGTTTATATGGAGAAGGAGTGCAGAAAGCTAAAATTACGGTCCAATTTCGACCACTAAGCGACCAATAGTAGACAATAAAGAGTTTATTAATGGAATGAACGATTATAGGGACTCAGGCTGAGATCTATAGTGTGTACTTTGAATTCGCTTAAACTATACTTAAATTTTGCTAAGCATATTATTGAATGCTTAGCTTATACTTTGATTTGCAATTTATAGTCATAACACGCTGAAATTGAGCAGAGCAGTGGCATGCACTCCATAAAAACAAAAAGCCACTGTGTATCCTAATAAATTAAGTATTACAAACATTAATATGTCTGTAATATTTATTATTATTTTAAGTCTTAGGTTGAGGTGGCCAATCACAAATATCATTAACTTGAAAGTACAATGCTAAGTTGTTTTTACATACCCTGTAAGAAATATCTGTGCATGTCACTGGTGCTGAGCATATGCTGAGACCGATGAAGTCAATAATTAAAGTAGGTACCGAGGTATAGAAAGTAGGTATTCCAAAACAAAGTCTAATTCTGAGCTTCTAAATGATAATCCCGTATGTTAGAATTTCTCGCAGAACCACTTCAGATGTATCATTATTTGCTATCTCACTAATGGTAGTGAGATGGCAAATAATGATACGATATATTTATGATGAATGATATGATGAAACTATGGAGTTTAGGTCATTGTGGACTGAAAACCAGGACTTATGACTAAGTTGGGACGAGTATTGAGGAGGTAGCTTACCATCAAAAGCTGCACGAAGGTGTAATTTACAATACACTGTATGAGAACCAACGAAAGTGTACACGTGAATTTCTCATTATTTTCCCCATATTTACCCCTTGTTATCTTTTCTTGTAACATACCGTATATAAAATAACATACGAATATGGCACCCGCATACACTAAAAATCTAATTTCACTCCGAGTTTTAGACATATCGACCAATAAGCTGCGCCACGCAGAAACTGTAAAGATTTCAAAATGAAATGATTATAAACATTGATTGATATAAAACTTTGAACATATACTTGTAACACTGTGCACAAGTTTTTGTTAAAAATATTTGACAAACAATCTAACCTTTATTTATGAAATAATTAAAAAGAAATAAGTCTCTACGAATATTATTACTTTCAATATCGCTGTTCAACGAAAGGTTCAACGCGATTATCTCTTGACTTGACATGTGCACAATCACAGGTAAAAAGTTTCGGCCAATCAATTTCAAATCCAAGGACGAATAGCCGATTTCATACAGAGCGTACAGTAGTCTTGCTCTCTTACTCAGAATATATTAGAAAGAGAAAGACAGTGCTGCTGTCATGCCTGTCATTCGTCCACGTGTTGACGTGTTCTGTCTTGTGTCGTGTTGTGTTTTCGCTCGGAAATATTGATTTATTATGTTACGTTCCGTTTTAAGCAAATTATGGTAATTTTAATCAATATGTTAAAATTTTCTATAAAAGTCTGTATCCAGTTCTAATCTGAATGCCACATCGAAAATCTGTATATATACAGAAACCTCAGATGAAGAACCCGAAGGGAGAAACCGGAGAAACCTATATTTATTACTTATGGCAACGCTAGATTGTACACTTGACAGTGGTAAAGTAATAAAAACCTTTAATTTAATCTACCTATAGCAGGCAATGTTACCGTTAGGACCATGGAAATAATCTTAGACTTATAAAAATTAAATTACAGGAGGAAATATGTATTTCGAAGTACCTACCTACCTACATAATATTTTCACTCCATATGCAAAGAACACAGTGCAGTGTTAACAACTCAGCCTCTTCGGGACTAGATCTAGCCCTTTTCCCGTTCGTCTTGCCTAGAATTTAATACATACCTAATTTAGCCCCTGCTAAAATCTAGCCCAAAACAACCAAAGCCCAATTCTCATAACTAGGTACATAGGTATTGTGATTGTAAGTAGGTAATAAACATTCAAACTATTTATCCTTAGTTGGTGTAAAGGGGTGTACACTTGGTGTACAGAATATTAGATACCTACCTAGATCATTTTCATTATTTAGGTAAACAATATCGCACAATAAACATTTTTCAACAACATAGGTCCTACCTAAGTCAAATTAATAATTATTTCACATATCAAAATGGGAAAAATAACTTAATTAATTAAAAAGATTTCTGCTCAAATTATTGAATAATAATGTGTAGATATTTATTTATTTGTTGCTGCAAATAATTAAAACGCCTGAGTACCACTGTAATAATATAGCCCAAGCACAGACTACTTAGGCTTACATTCAGAGACGACAGAAACGTGTCTAAAGCGTGAACTTACGCTTCCATGTCAATTTTACGAACAAATTTTGACAGATGGAAGCGTAAGTTCACGCTTAGACTCGTTTCTGTCGTCTCTGAATGTAAGCCTTAGAGATACTACGTAAGCCCAAGGCGCTAGCTAGCTATCCACCGCTGCGAGCGGCATCTAGCGCCTAAATAGGTCAAACAAAATAGCCCGCAGAATACCCCGTGCAAGGAAGTTGACCCCGAGGTAGGGCGGTCGCGTTTCTTTGTATGAGATGGGTTATCTTATTAGCATCGATGTCGACTAACTTACCTATAGTCATAGAGATAATACATAGACTATTTCTATGCCTATAGTATAATTATTATCTGTGCCTAAGTAGAGGTTAATTTATTCAACCTATAATATTTTTCAGTCTAAGTAATTATATAGACCGTAGTAATAAAAATATTTTGAAAATTAGGTACCAAAACCGTACCGGTACAGTCTCAAAAAAGAGTAGGTAGGTACTAACCTAGTTTTTTTTTATATTCATAAGTAAAACCAACCATAAAAAGTTTTTGTGGTCGTAGCTATTTTTTGTTTTATTATTCTGTTTTAAAAGGCAGTTCCCCAAGTTGTAGGTAATATCAGGGACGAAAATAAGACGAAAATATCATAAGCCTATGATGAGGGGTCTGAAATTTCCAACAAATTAACGAAGGGAATACGGTCCTTTTTTCCGTACCTAGTAATAATTATTTAACATTTATAGCACCGGCCGGCCACCGACATTTGAATCATAGACTAATATATAATACTGGATTTGAATGGAATTAAAACTGCACTGTACCTACGTGTACGTACAGCTACAGACTTGAAATTTAGTTTTTTGACCAGAATAAATTTATAGATAAGTTATTAATATAGTATATTCGTTATTATGTACATAAACATTAAATTATAATTATTAGTTTGAAGCACAGTGTCTGTGGTTTGAACATAGAGATAATACATAGTACCTATAACTAGAGAGCTTACTGCTATAATTAGTTGTACGAAATTTTGTGCCCACATGAAAGTCACCTGAGATTTAGCGGTGTCCCTCTCGCACACATGGCCATTACTCATCAACTTAGTAATCTACTAAATTGGTATTTTCAGAATCGTTTTTACATACATAATAGAACTAATGAAACTTCTACCCACGGCTATCAAAATAAACATAATAAAAATTATAATTGACGTGCTTTAAATATTATATTAAATATTATTATTTCCATACGTTATTCAATAAGATTGATTATTACAATATTTGGATACCAGTAGTTAAAGAAGTTTGCATGCGGGAAACACTACATCATTCAAAATGGCTTACATTGTCAACTTAGTTGTCAACCTATTGTCAACATTCGTGGTTTTCATAGTTCAGAAATAAACGTGATCAAACATTATTTTTGTGCCTAGAATAATTTTTTGGCGACAAGATGGTAAATACTTGAGTTATGATTGGGTGCAAGCGAGAATATTATCCTGGTTGTGGAATATCGTTCCATAGGTAAGTTTCATTGAGTAGTGTGACAATATATTTTTATTTTGTGGGATATAGTTGCTCCAAGTACTTATTTTAGATCGTTTCACATAACATACAGTCCACTAAGTTAAATAATTTACGTAATTTAATAAATTTGGATTTGTTTTTCCATAATCTGTAATGCGTAGCATATTTTCGATGCATTTATTGTTTTGTATAATTTGAGTGATTCCAAGTATAGTATAAGTATACATACAGGGTTATTTGTAAAACACCGGCAACGCTTTAAGGGGTGAAACTACTCATCAATATGAACAACTTTTACTATGGGAACAACAATGAAATCGCGAAAAAAAAATCAAATTTTTCATACAAAAGATTAACCTTGCTCCATCAAAATGTAAGAAAAGTTTGAATTTTTTTTCGCGATTTCATGGTTGGTCCCGTAGTAAAAGTTGTTCATATTGATGAGTAGTTGCACCCCTTAAAGCATTGCCGGTGTTTTACAAATAACCCTGTATATAGTTTAAGTTAATTTGTTGAAATCATTTGTTGTTTGTTGTGCCGAATAGATAATAATGTTTTTTTGTATCTCTTATAAAATGATAGACTTTATTAAAATTCCATGTTTGTTTTTTTCAGGATTCCAGCTGATAATAAGCAGAGGGTGTTATGGATAACAGCCACGAACCTTGACATTAGTGTGTAAAAGTTCGCATGTGTTTGTGGCGTAAATTTTAAAGATAATGAATTATTTAACAGCAGCAAAAATAAAATTAAAACCTGAAGCAGTTCCTTCAATATTACCATAGGTACTATTGTAATATGTTTAATAATTATCAGTTGTTGTATGTGTCTGTTGTATAATGTTGTGTGTAATTGTCTGGTCTGTAATAGTTTATACTAATATAAAGTATAACACATTGCACAAACTTAAGATTCACACACTTTGCTTATTGTTTATTTGTGTTTAATATTTTCCTATTAGTATAGTTAGATGGATTAAACTTTTACTGGATTGGATATTGTACTTAGATATTGTGCCATAATGAAGATCATTTTTGACATTACAGATAGCCACAAAAAGAAAAAAAACTGTACGTGCAAAATAAATTGTACGTGCAGGAACATCTGGTGAATCAGGGCATGTAGGATTTTGTAGTAAATGGGAAGATGTTGCAGTTTCCAGTGAACCACCAAATAAGAAAGTAAAGCAAGAGGAAACAAGCACATAAACCCAAAATACAACTATAATGCCAACACAATTAAAATTACAATCAACCATTAAGTTTCTAGCCGGTCTCTTCTCCATAGAACCCGGCCCACTTTGGAACCGTGCATCTAGAATCTCAACGTTTTGACGAAACGACGACGACCTTTTTATGCCGATTTGAAATTAAAAAAAGTTTTGCTTTGACTTTCATTCATTGTGTTTTATTGCTTAATGTTGTGAATGATGATTATACTTGAGTTTGCCAAACAAGAATATTATAATAAGTGATATTCGATTCTGCAGCACTAAGCATGGGTTACCCTTTCTGCTATAATAGGAAAGATCTCATAAAGAAAGGTCGTAGGATGGTCGCAAAGCTAAAAGAGAAAAAGAAAAAAGAAAGAAAAAGTAGAAGAGGAATTAAATTTGTATCTTAAAATGTTAAAATCTAATGTTTCCTATGACTAGAGCTGCCAGATGTCCGGAATATTCACGCATGACATTTTATTATACACGTAATCTGTGTATAAGAAAATGTCCGGATTTTTCCGCAATGTCCGAAATTTTCTCTAAATTTTCTTTTTTATTATATAGTAACCTTGCATATGCCTATTTATATATTATGCCTTGCCTGTGACTCTAATTATAACCAAAAGGGTGTATGTATATTTGTAAGAACGTTTAGATACACTGTATGGACCGTAACATAATTAAATATTTCTATCATGTCCTACTTTTAACTAAAATGTATGGTTACCCTATTAGACAAGGACACGGTTACCACAAAGTATTCTCCCTCATACCGGCTTTACGGCACTATTAAGCGTTCCAGTACTTGTACTATTTCTATGGGTTTGAAGTACCAGCATGTATCAGACTTAAAAAAGCGCTATCTGTTATTTTCCTGATGTACCGCTAAGAAAAAAGAGTAACGTAGTTTAGTGGGTTGCTGTTATTCTATGTCGCTGATAAAATTAATTTTTGGTGGCGTAAATTCTTAGATTATTTAAACCTATAATCTAAGCGTAAATTAGAGAAAAAAAAACTTACCCAATACGTTCCACAGTCTACATAAACTTTCAAAAGGTGAATTTTTTTTTACTGCGAATGTCTGCTGAAAACTATGTAAAACTAGCAATTTCGTTTTAAAATAAACGAATTACCTACCTAAGTAGGAAAGTTGAACATTTGGTGGGTCTAAGGTATAAATTTAGTAATTGAGATTTTGCTATAATTAATCAATAAATCCGTAATTATTTCGGCAAGTACTATTTTATTAGTCACCGCTGAATTCCAATTGGAAGTCAGTAAAACGGAACGTGGCGGAACACGGTCATGATAATTACCAAAAGCGACTCTATGTTGTTGTACAAAGGCTTACTCTACCAACACGAGTTATGGCCTTCGACTTTACAAAAAATGCTAAAGCTATGATGCAGATTAAACGTAAAAGGTTATTTTATATTGTTAGCTATAATTTTATACCGCAGACGGACGATTTCCGGCCAAAAGTAAAATTTTAATAATAAGTCAGCACAAAATAAATTATGAAGTTAACATCAAGTTGAGCAACTCTTTCAAGTTAATCTAAGTTGGTTAAGTTTAGTACAAGTTGTGATTTACTTCTGTTCGGTGTTGTTATGAGTCTAAATTTTTGGATATTAATAACGAAGTGTTTAGCTAGTGTGAATGACAATAATATTTGCATGTAGTTATGTTAATTTGTTGGTGATAAATATTGCATGACATAATTGCGGCAAATTCAAGTGGTCGTTACAAGAATTATTTTCTACTATGACTCATGATCCGGATAACAATGGTTTCTGTTGTTATAACTTGTGTTATTATAACTCTAAGTATTTGTTGCGAAATGTGACAAAGTTTTTTTAATGGTCCTTCAAAGGAAACGGAACTCGAAAACTTTTTAAAAGTAAGTTAACTTTTTGTGTTTATTGAACTTAAAAATGTGTGCCTTTTAACTTTGTTTTATGTAGGTATGTATTTTATTCTAAATCTACAAGGCAAAAAATGTTTAAATTACGACTAGGTATTGCTTGAAACTAGTTGTAGTAGGTACTATACTTACGTCATACCTACTCATAAGCAGTCACATAGTAGACATAGGTAATTTACACGCAATTAAAATTTATCTACTTACTTATTTATAGGTACCCATTTGTGTATAAGTAATTATTTATGTACCTAGTGTTGTCATTATTAAATTGTGTGACAAACGTACCTATAGGTAAGGTAATACCTATCTGCCTTTATCAATGAGAAGAGTCATTAGAAAAGTAAATAGGTAACTAAACTGATTTTATAGTTCATGGGCATAATACCAACACCTTATACCATGGTATAGATGAATAAATACCTAGTTATTACCATAGTAGAATTTTCTGTATTACCTAAACTAAATACCTACCTAATTTATTGAGTACGTTCGATAATTTAGAGGTCAACCGGTGGCTATTCCTACCTACTTATAATACATATAGTTAGATGGCCTAGGTAGATCTATGCAATAAAATCGAAGTCCAATATCCGGCGACAGATAATCTGTGACCGTATTTGCTGAGGCCGTGGCCAGGAATTTAGATTACGGGGAGAGGGGCGGGGGGTTGAATCCTGAATTCCTGCACAAGACAGGCAATTAGGATCAATTATAAGAAAATAAAATTCTGTTATGTTTAGTCGACTGAATTAAAATGCAATGCATTTTATTTTTTTTATTAGGATACAACTTTTTGAAACAAAAATTTAATAACGAGTGTTTGTATCATTTTAAAGAGTAGGTATTACTTACGTACCTAAGTACTTAATTTCAAGGTTTTGGATGGGAAATTTGTTTTATGCATTTTCAGCTTTGGTCCAGAATAGGGCTGCCATCCGACCGGATTTCCCTGTATTTGTCCTAGTTTGGGAGGGCGCCCGGGGGCGTCCGGGTGGGGTTCTCAAAAAGTCGCCTGTCGTGTTAGCAATTTCGTTCGTTTTCTATTCCAGCACAGCACACCCACACAAATATGACTTGGATGAAAAAGAAAAGAGAAGAGTTCCTATTTTTTAAATTTTTGTTACCTAATTTCTTCAGAAGAGTACGTAGATGTACCTACGTCCTACTGTATATATTTTGTTGACCGAGCGGCGGACAGTGTCCGCCGCCGTTTGCACAGAAGCTTTTACAGATCATCAAAGTTTACTCCCAGCTTCATGATCGGTTTTTCTACAAAGTCGAAGTCTAGTCTAGTCTCGCTCGATCGTATTGATGTTTATACTAGAGCTCATGTTCATTACCATTTTAGTTATGCGGTAGACCCGCCGACTGATCCATCACCAAGAGTTGAGTCTTATTCTAAGTCTATGTATTTATGGTTGTGGATCAAACCATCAAACTAGACAACTTACTCTATGGGACCAACATCGTAGGTAATCGCGAAAAAATAATCAGCTGTCCCATACAAAACTTCAATACCAAGTCACTCCAAAAGTAGGAGAGCTGCTCCTATCCTCCGCTAATAAAGTAGGAAATTATATAAAAATTGCGTTGTAGAGAATATTCTCTGTTCGATGTAGTGAACCTTGACTCTATATCAAAGCAGAATGTTAATATCTTCTAAGTACTGCAGCGGCCTTCCATGCAAGCATGTAAGATTGCGACCAACGGTGTAATGATATCTTAGATTCACCTTGCAATGTACTAGCAACTGTAAAATGTACGTGCCATTGGGTACGTAATCTTGTATTTCTTGGTCTGTTAGAACTTAGAACACAGTTACGTGATTTTTTGTGATTAAAATTCATTCGTCGTATTTAAATAGCATGGGTTTGTGAATATCTTGTATGGGATAGAGTGATTGCGATTAGTAGCAAGTAACTAACCTTTTTAGCTTAGTTACTTGCTTATAATGTAACGGAACGGTGCACGATTTTTCATTAGTAAAGTCCAAAAAAATTAAAAAATTGCAGTGCTCATGTTACGTTTCTGGCAGGCAACCTTTACCACTTACATAGCGTGATAATCGCACTCACAAAATACTTATCTGTGAATATTAAATAACAAACAAAATAAACACAATAATATACATAAAAGTAATACTTATGTAATCGCATTTTATCTCTGTGACATTATTTTACAAACGTTACAAAACGTCCACATTTTTGGCTGTATATCATTCACAGAACACAGAAAATCTGTGATATCATTGATCACTGCCAGTGAACGGTGAAACTTTAGAGAGGAATATGAATGATCTATCGCCATCCTAATTATGTGGCGAGAAGGGATAGGTATTTTTTTAATACATTAAAGCTAATTGATGTTTAATCTAATCTATAAAAGATATACCTATATTATTTTTCACGTATGGCAACTCACTATATTATTTTCCACACTTAAATATGGCAACTTAGTCAAATATAACTTAAACTTATTTTTAATTGAAAGCTAGTTTAATCGGGAATAATCATACCTAGCTATGTTTCATGGAAATCGGTTCAGCAGTTCAAATGTTACAGCTCTTTTTCTAGTTGTAGTCGGGGGTTTTTGACGGTTAGGTTATTTACTTTGTACCTAGTATACAATTTGGTTTTATGACTTATTCCCCTTTTATATTATTTTAGGTCGAATTTTAGCCGGGGCCGCTCCTGCGGCCCCACATTTGTTGTGTAGTACCTAAGCTTGATTTATGAAAAGAGTATCCATGGAGTTTCTTGCCGGTATCTTCTCCAGGACCAACCCACTTGGAACCGTGCGCCTAGAATCACGACGTTTTGAAAGTGCCTGCAAAGGCCCAGTTGAAATAAAAATCTTTGACTTTTTTTGACTTTTACAAATTGACGATAATAATAATGCTCATATCTCGTAAAGATATAACACAATGCTCTTTATTGTGCGCAAGTAAGAAGCCAGACACATAGACGTAGACATGTGCATGCAATGTATAAAGACGTCTTGTAAATTCCTCTGACTTCTGAGTCAACATGCCACCGCTGCCCAAGGTGATAACATTCCCAAAACATTTGTAATTGTTTGTATAGCCGTCTCTGTATCTCAAAGACCCTACTGGGGGCCTACCAGCATTAAATAGCAAACGGTTTATTTTCAAGGCATTTTATGAATCGTATTCACTTCGTACTAGGACCTCTATAGGTGAACTATTTGGGACTATTATAGAGACTATTTGATGGGAGACATTTCTTAACACGTTCACTGCCAGACAGCAGACACAATAGAAAATTAATTGTTTGTCGGACACTGTGTCCGACATGGCGTTCAAAGCATTAAATAAGTTTGTGTGATGTCAATCAATGGACTGTTATCTAATTGTAGATAACATCGTGGTACGAAAATTAGTGATCGAAATTTTTGTTAGCAGCGAGTTTCCTGCTTCTATACCGTCAACTTAAAAAATCCTTTTTTTTTTGTTTTTTTTTTCAAAAAAACAAGGAATATCTTAATTTCTAGGATACAGATACTTTGAGATAGGCAGCTTAACAATAAGAAAACACAAATCGATGAACATCTGTGTCTGAACTAGATAACTTAATATCTGTGTCTCAGACACTAAGACATCCTGTTACGAATTAGCAGAACTATTCATTTCAAGCTTTGAACATAACTGCGATAAGAGGATGCTGGTAGGCCCCGTTTCCAATTTGCGTTAAGTCATAACTGACTAGTCTTCTCATTATCATGTTTTCAGGCCAATTGGCAGTTGAGTGAATATTGAAAGAATGTAGAAAACGGCTTCTGCCTACTTGGCGTAGTGCATTACGACACCTACGAGATCGTAGGGCCGGAATAACCTAAAGGCAAAAGTAAGCAAGTGCCTATGGCCCCATGCTATGGTTACTGGGCCCTGAGGCAAGAGCGAGAAATAGGTACCTACCTATAAAAAATATTATTTCTAGATATATCATTATTATTTTCCAAAATTTCATAGTCTGCTGTGTTTTGAATAAAGAACATTTTTAAGACAGGTAATGGGCCCTTTATCTTCGATGCCTGGGGGCCTCTACATGGTTTAATCTGGCCCTGCGAGAAAAAGACCCATTTGTCGATAATTACACGATAACAGAAGTGTTTAGCTTGTGTAATTTGGGTCGCTCACGTGCTGCTGTGAATACCACGAATGTTCTGGGACTCTGCTCCTGGAGTTCGCCAGCCTTTTGAAGGATTCCACCTCCTTCCCTTCTATCCACCTACCTAACCTAACTTATTTTGACAGAAATTACCTCCTGTAATTTCTGTCATACGCAGTATATAATAAATTAAGTTAGGTACGCCGTATGGGATTATCAATGACGTTATACAATTTTTACGAAGTCAAATTAACACTTATTTAAAGTACTCGAAAGCTTTTGACCTCCTCGCCGTAATTAGGACTCTTACTCAACAGCCAACTTAATTCTCCATGACGCAACTGTTCAAACAAGCTGTGTTCTACTAATGTTATTATGGGAACCTCAATATACAGGGTTATTGTTAATTAACTAATAATGATTTAAGAGGTACTCATCAGTGGCGAAGGGTCTATATAACACGATTTCCACCGGCTTCCCTTTCTAAGCGTGGCCATTACCAGTAGGTATCAATATAATGTATTAATAAATATGGGAAGCTAAGTTGCTTCATGAGTTCAAGCCACAGCATGTGGCACGCCAAACCATGCAGTTTTTTGGACGGTTTCCCTTATATATTATATTCACCCTTCGCCACTGGTACTCATCATTATAAACAACTTTTACTGTCAAGGGACAAAAGAAATTGCGAAAAAAAAATCTGCTGTTCCATACTTTTAGGGCTATGTTCACAGACAGTATGACAGTTGTTTAAAATTAAATCGGCCGATTACCTATACAAAAAATGTTTTAACGGCTGATTATGCTCTAATCGTCTGTTATGTTGTCGGTGAACTTGAGCCTTAGTCGAGTATTGAATTATTGAGAAATAGCACATTTTTTTTTCGCTATTCCTTGGTTGGTCCCACAGTAAGACTTGTTTATAAAGATGAGCACAATAACTTCTAAAAGCACTATTAGTTAATTACCACTAACCCTGTATAATGTTGAAAATATTTCTCACCTACCTACATACATGTGCTAATTTTTGTAAAGGCAGATTCACATTAGACTTACGTGTCGTGTCGTGTTGCCTTCTGAAGCTATTTTGAATCATTACAGTGCTTTCGGAGCGATCTGATAAACACAATGTTTGATTTGTTGTATTTATTCAGACAGGCAGATTCTTTAATTTATAAGTATTCTTTAAGGTTTGTATCTCATGTAAATTGCACATTTTGACAAATTTTTATGGTAAATCTGCCAAAATGTGCAATTATGATATGATTGTGAAACTATTCTGAAACAATTGTAATAGTAGACTTTGAAAGTAAGTAGGTACATATACAATTAAAAACTATACGTTTTGGAATAAAATTTTTATTAGCTTTAAACATTGACTTCTAAACATTTAGAGTAGATATAAACTAATATCTAATAATTTAAAGTATAGGTAAACTATAATAATAATTACTACATTAAATTTTGATCTTAAATAAGTAAATCACCTATGACAAATCACAACATTCAACACACAACAATTAAGATTTTTTGACATTTATCGTTCTTTTAGGGTAGGCGCACACGAGCGGTTTGTAATTGCTCCGGTTAAATATTTCCCATACTTATAGTAATAATAATATTACGACGTAAATAGCCACAAGTGCGTGCACTCACTGCTGATGCTTTACGATGAACGTATAGAGACGGTTATCTAGCCGCTCGTGCTCGCGTACCTCTCTTAGGTTAAACTTCTAATCCTGCGGAAGAGAAATGAATGGAAGCGTCAATTTCATCTCGATGCGCGAGAAGGCGCGCGAAACCGCGAGAATGCTCGAGAATTGGCGTTAATTCTCTTATTTCTATTGCAGTAGGTATCATCATAGACGCTTGACGCAGCACTGGGTATCTCTTAGCGCCACTTCCCGTGGATTACATCAACGTCGCCAACAGGAGTCACGAGAATTCTCGGGAAGACGCGATGCCCGTTTTTGGTTTCATATCTAATTTGTACGTTACACAAAGGAAATATAGTTCTAAATTTAAAAAAAATCGCTTCTCTTCCCTTCCCTTCTCTTCCGTCGCAATGTCAATTATTATAAGTCACAACAACAACAACAACACAATTACTATTCTAAACATTAATCTTTCAAGCTAATTTTTCAATCGCCAGATCGATCGTCGTTTTATCCTACGAACAAAGACACTTGACAGATTTTGTATAGAAAAGATGTCAAAAATGCTAATTTATTCCCTCGGATAAAGTTATCTGGCAATTGAAAAATCAGCCCTTAGAAACCTATTCTATGTTACGTAAGTATCTAATTTTAGAACCGAGTGAGGTTGCTCTAAAAAAAATTGGTACTGGTAAGTCTTTCAAAACAAGACCATGATGAATTTTGGGTGAAAATAAAAAGATAAAATGTTGATGAACAATTTAGTCACATTCCCTAGGGAATTTAAAAAGTATAATATTTCAAATGCAGTCTTTTTAAACCTTGGTCAAAATGTAATCCAATTGACGCTATCTTCTGCACATGCGGCTTCCCTGGTGACCCACTGCTTCCTGTCTTCACACACTAATTTTAACGCTTCCCTTGTACCTTTTTAGTACCTATTCTTAATTGGGTGACTGACTTGAGTGTTAAGTACGCACCTACTAGTATTGTATAATTTTATTATTTTAATGGTACTTATGATTTTTGCTGTTCTTTTTTTTTTTTATTGTAATATTGTGTAAATTGAGGTGGAATTTTAGCCGGGGCCGCTCCCGCGGCCCCACATTTGTTGTGTAGTAAGCTTGATTTCTGAAAAGAGTATCCATGGAGTTTCTTGCCGGTATCTTCTCCAGGACCAACCCACTTGGAACCGTGCGCCTAGAATCACGACGTTTTGAAAGTGCCTGCAAAGGCCCAGTTGAAATAAAAATCTTTGACTTTGACTTTGACTTTGACTTTGACTTTGACTTTTGACTTTGACGCGGTTTATTTTAGCGACATAATTTTATGATATTATGGGTTAGACAGCTGCTGATGTCTACCCTTCTACAGTCTACTTATGGATAATGTTATACAATGTATCCCTGGACACACAAAAAAATGGGTCAAACCAGACCAAAGATTATGGGCAAAAAAAAGAAAACGTCAGGGTAGGTACTTACTAGAAGTCGGGCGACGTACGTACCGCTAGTTTTTTTCGTGAATTCGATCAATTAGATCTCACCTTTGCCAGGCATCTCGACTCTTTACAGTGCGAAGCATTTTTATAAATGAATATTACTTAATCATTTTTATTAATTATAAGGACGAATTTTCACTCGTTGAATAGTTCACGTAGGTATTAAATAAATGCGAAAAGAAGACAAATTTCGATGAGCTTTTGGATGACTAGACTTTAATCAAATTTATAGAACCTATCCTAAAATTATACACAACCACTTACATACGACGGAATAGAGTTACGTCCTTGATCTTCCATTTCGATACAATAAGTCAAGTAGGTCCTTGAATAAATAAATAAATCCAACCCTTAAACTGTCTCACTGCTGGGCACGGGCCTTTTCTCAGAATGAGAAGGGTTAGGCCTTAGTCCACCACGCTGGCCTAGTGTGGGTTGGCGGACTACACGCACCATCGAGAACTATTAATATGAGGCCCTCTCAGATGTGCAGGTTTCCTCACAATGTTTCCTTCACCGTTATCGCAAGTGATAATTAAATAACAAAAATCCTTAGTAATAGATTTTTACGGTTTAACAGGAGAATAAATCGGGTCCAAGATCCTGTGCTTTTGTAATAATCCGGGGAAAAGTAAAAATACATAGCGGTATTGCCCATTGTGCATTCTTTTACACTGTTTCTATTGTATTTTTTTTATGTTGGTGTCCAATAAAGCATGTTTCTATAATATTCTATTTATTTTATTTATCTCTAATTTTCTTCACGGACACCAAACATCTATATCCTACGTATTTTTATTTAAAAGACGACATTCATAATTATTTAGTTTTAAATGTTCTTAAAATCTAACAGATTTTTTTTTTAATGTTTTTTCACGCAATCTATACGACATTTATAATTATGTACCTAGTTTTAAATAAGCTCTCAATATATCAGATGTTTTTATTGATATCATGTGTTTTCATGCAAGTGCCGCGGGAAATAAATTAATTTTAATAACGGATTCCATTTTCTTCCATCATTTGAACGCATTTTAATTTTGAATTTATGTTGTTCGGTAATAGTTGACAAATTTGGAATATGTGTCTTGTGTCTACCTACACTGTTATCTTTTAACTGACACAACTGACGAGCAAGTTTTCACAAAAAATCCTACTTGATCTTGACTCTATTTTCCAACAGGAATGTTTCCTCCAAACAGCCGACGAAATTGTACTTGCCGAATATGATTTTATTCTATTCTATTTTTTTTTATTTATCTCTAATTTTCTTCACGGACACCAAACATCTACATATATCCTACGTATTTTTATTTATAAGACGACATTCATAATTATTCAGGTTTAAATGTGTTTTTATTTTCTTAAAATCTAACAGATATATTTTTTTATGTTTTTTCACGCAATCTATACGACATTTATAATTATGTACCTAGTTTTAAATAAGCTCTCAATATATCAGATGTTTTTATTGATATCATGTATTTTCATGCAAGTGCCGCGGGAAATAAATTAATTTTAATAACGGATTCCATTTTCTTTCATCATTTGAACGCATTTTAATTTTGAATTTATGTTGTTCGGTAATAGTTGACAAATTTGGAATATGTGTCTTGTGTCTACCTACACTGTTATCTTTTAACTGACACAACTGACGAGCAAGTTTTCACAAAAAATCCTACTTGATCTTGACTCTATTTTCCAACAGGAATGTTTCCTCCAAACAGCCGACGAAATTGTACTTGCCGAATATGATTTTCCCATACATTTTCTATGAAAACACCTTCGTATGCACGTAATCTAAAATAATTGTATTTACCTTACACTGATCGATTAAGTTTATTTTTGTAGGTACATACAGATGCAAACACTCTTACAAGAATTAAAAGCAAATAAATAATTAATTACTGAAAGGTACAGTAAATATAGATTACGTGCATACGAAGGTATGTTTTAAACAAATAAAACAAAAATATTTATTAGTACCTCAATTAAAACGTTTTCTGCTAACAAAATGCATCTATACAATAAAGGAATACATCGACGACAAATAAATTGTATAATAAAACATAAAATTATCAGAAAGTAACACTAACATAGAAAATAATCTAAAATATTAACTTACATGTATACAAAAACATAATTTATATATATATAACTACACTTATATATTATAATTCTATACTTATAATATAAGTAGAGATAAAAAAAAAAAATTATAAAAAAAAATAGATTTTTGATTTGTCCTAATTTTTGATGTGCCTGACAGTGTCCATAAATTATCAATTTTATAATTATTATTTTGTAGTCGACCTTTGTAATAAATTATGGAACGCAATAAAATATTGAGTACTATGTATTGTTTTCATAGAAAATGTATGGGAATTACGATGTTATTGGTAGATATTATTCGAACTGTTTTTAATTAGGGTTCGATTCGGGTTGTTCTTGCGACGTGCTCTGCCGCTGGTCCCCAGTCTCTGGGTCCTGGGCTTCCGGATCACTCGCCTGATCTTGGTTTTCAGGCCCCGGACTGAGGTCCAGCGATTCATCGACTGATAGTGAACTAATGCTTGCGAGGGTAATAGTGTGTAATATTTCACTTAAACTCAAATCAGAAGAGGTATTAGTATTAAGTTGCATGACATCAATTTGCATACAAATCTCATCTGTAATTTTTATCTCAAAAAAGCAAGCGTGAGGCTTTTTTTCTGCAAGATAATTCGGTAAGCTCTTATATTTGGTGAGGCTAGTAAACGTATCCTTTATATTTACCAAATCGTTACATGATTGGGAGCGATCCATTTTGTTCAACCAATAAAAATCCATTTTTTTCAATCAAGTTGATGATAATCTACGAAATTATTCAAATACAATGCAAGTGGTTTTGGCTCTGTTATATGTTTATAGTCATGTATATAACTATGTATAAATTAGTAAATGGCGTTTCAGACGACTTTCATACGAATATTTCGGGTTAATCTGTTTTTAGCATAAAGTTCTCCAATAATTTATTATAAATTAGTTACTTATTTAGATAAGATTTAAATTGTGGCTTCTTGGTTCTTGTTCTAGTCTTGAATGTTGTTTGTTCACCATGCCAGGGTGGTAGAACACAGCCGTATCTGTTAATAAAAAAATAAATTATTCACACGCTGGTAACTAAATTTATCATTCGTCCGAGCGAGACACAGGCCTGATTGTCATCTCATAATAATAGTTAAAATCGAATAAAGTTCTGTCCATAATACAATTACAATAAATATAGGCCACTCAAAACTTTCATCATCACATTCCGGGCACATCCCAGCAACAAAACACAAAATAGAAAACAATAATTATATTATAAATATATAATACAATATATATAATATTTATAAATATATATTATTATAAATATATATATTATAAAACAATATATAAAAAAAAATCTAGTGCGTATTGATATACAACGTGTAAAACAAATGCGTGGTCATATTTAAGGGTGTGGATCAGACCATCAAACTGAACCACTTATTATATGGGAACAATTACAGCGGAATCGTGAAAAAATTATCACAAATTATTACACAAATTATCAAAAAGTTTTCACATACGTTTGGGTCGAGTGTACCTATAGTATATTGAAGTTTTGTATTGAAAGTGGTTTAGTTTGATGGTCTGATCAAAACCACGTTGTATTTATATGTCCTATAATTTAAACCACCCTCGTTTGGCGTTAAGATCAAAAAAGCGGCTTTGCCAGTAGGGTTATGGCCCTTTGCGCTTGTAACAATATACTGCGGAGTGTTTGCTAAGCTCAGTAATTAGGAATGGCAATATTTAGCATGTATGTAGCAATCTCGGTGGACATTTCGACTCTGCCAGGGATTATAAGTAGATAACATGCGTATAAGTTCACATTCCAAAAAAATGATTTCCTGCTAAAAATATTGAATAAATTCAACAAAATTCTAAAGCGATAAAAAATTTATATTTAATATTATATAGAGGTGACCTTATTTGAACGAGCTATCATATACCACGCCTTGCGTCGAGATAGAGTCGTTATCAGTGCACGTTGGAACTGATTGTGGTGATACGCGTAGGAATGCATACAAAAAATTGCGTTTTGACACACCTCGAAGTCTGCTTAGCCTGGGATATGATGATGATGATGTCTTCTTTTGTACCCGTCAACAGCGAACCCTGTTAACTTGGATGGTGAGCGTGTCATTATGACTGGTGAAACCAAATTTAGTTGTAAAAGTCGCAGGGCACACGCACAGCGCACACAAGCAAAGCAACCTAATATACTCGTCAAAACAAAATAAGGGCCACTTGCAAATTTCGACATTATGGATGATTTAATGATCATTAACTATATCCATGTGGCAAATTGTACAGCGTTGTGTTATTTTAAGTGTTTGCGAACACTATTACAGCATTCCGCTTGAAAAACCGTTAAAATGGGTAGATTTTATCAACTTTTTGAAACCAATTAATTTTACCCTGTTTTTAACGTGAACTTTAAGCTCATTTAACATTAGAATTGTACTGAAAACAGGTTCGTGTGTCAAGTCATTGCGTACATCGGCATTTTAAGAACGTAATTCCACAGGTTCGACTTCAAATAGACTTGACTACAACGACCAGGACCATAACACTCATCCAAGAAGGCTATTCGTAGCGATCTGTAGTTTTACAGCCGAGATGTTCGCAGCGAGCGATTCAGAATGCCTGGAATTGCTTTTATGAGATCCAAAATTTTGTCAGAAGTCAGGAATTAGGTAGAGCCAGAGGAATCACCGCTCAGGAAGACCGCTACATATACTTACATGCACGCAGAGAGAGCACCGTCACTTCCCGCTCTGTGCAAACCCGCTTGTGCCTGGCCACAGGCACGTGACTAAGTGACCAAACAATTAGAAATCAGTTTAATGAAGAACAGCAATTGTCCAGGAGTCAAGTGGTGCGAATTCCATAGACCAGTGTTCATCATGCAAATCAATAAACATCCGCAAGGCAACAATTGGACTGTAGCGTAAGTGACTGAAGCACATTGCTTTTTACAGATGAGAGCAAAGTAAAAGTTTTTAGTGTTGACCGTTGCATAAGGGTGTGGAGATGAAAAGGGAGCAACTTGCAGATGCCTGCATCCACAACAATGATCGATTTGGGGGGCCCAATGATATGGTGTGGGGAGGCATACGCCAAACTGGAAGAACCTGAGCTCATAATTCAGAACCAGGGTACAGTAACAACTTAACGATACATCCAGGAGGTCATGAGACTCTATGTGGTGCCATTTGCATAGCAAGTGGGTGCAGGTTACAAGGTGTTGCACGGCAATGCACGCGCTTATACTGTTAGAGCCACCAGAGAAACACTAGAAGAGGCTTGTATACAAGCGTTGCCGAGGCCAGCGAACAGTTCGGGCTTGAACACAATTGAACACATGTGGGATCTGTTGAAAAGAAGAGTATGAGACACAAATTGATCAGTGGACAATGAAAGACAGCCCTTAAACCTCCTAAAATCGAGCAAGGAACAAATCTCTCAAGAAACAATGCGGCATCTGATAGAAAATGCCCTCTAGGCTTCAAGAATATGCTCAGAAAAGAGGAGGTTACACCAGATATTGATTCAAAAAGGAAGAAGAATAAACGCCGTAGAAATTCATTTTTAATTGCATTTTTAGTCCAAGTGTACTTTTTGCTGAAATTGCACTTTTTCTTGAAAATGTTGTAAAATTGTTTTTCTTTTCTGTGGATTGTGTAAAATTTAAACCCATTTCATTAAAAACAAATCATTGCAATGAATTTTACAACTTAGAAACCTAGGAACCTCATAATTTGTCCAGAAGATCAAAAATATAAGGTGGCCCTTATTTTGTTTTGACGAGTATATATTTATTCCGGGGTAGACGGCAAGAGCATAGTAGAAACAGGAGAGTATGTTATCTTGCGGTAACGAATGCACCATTACGCACATACCACAGCACGCACGCAAGGACAATATTTAGACTACCAGGAATGCGCCAGTCGGGAAAGCCGTGGCGCCGCACTGTTTGTTTAAATTTACGATAGGTACCTACCTACTGTACAAAATAAAGCTGACATCTTTGATGATTGTAGAAAAATCTTATTTTTCTTTTACTAGTCATATATAGGCACCCCATGCGAACAGCGATTTATTTACCTAACAGAATGTAATTATTAACAATCACTAAAACCTTTCATGAAAATCGTATCCGTACCTACTTATTGATTTTTTATTATACATCACACATATAAATCTTGTAGATAAGGACAACCCTGCGTATCCGGATCATTAAAATCCATTGCCCATTTAAATCTCACACGGGCGTCGAGTAGACATACCTACTTTTCTGTTTTTACTATGGCAAGAGCCTCTCCTAAGTACGTCCGGCCCACAGACAGCAAGATTGCTAACGGTGCTGCACCGTTATCAATCTTGCTGACTTGCTAATATTTCCACGGCATAAGCAAGCTCATGTGCCTGCAGCTGCTGCGAGCTGTGTGTATGTGCTTCTCATATGGCAGAATACGGTTAAAATGACGTTTATATTCAAACGAACGTCTGATTTTGAAGATGTTAATTTTTAGATATTATTAATTTAAATGTTCTGTACGAGTACATTAATCATAGGATTCCATAATGGCAAAACTATTAACACATAGTTAACCAACACCTAATGAGCTCATCTTTTGTTTACATTCTCAGCTAATTGTAAAGTTAAAGTATAATGTTGTAACATCTTACATTATCTTATATCTTTGTGGGCTATCTAAGAACTGATAATACGACGATACTCGTAATACAAAATATTTATGTTTCTTTTGTTTTCATAAAAATGTTTCTATTGTTGTAGTCTTTATTCATTTTAATTATATACATATCTTTTACATTTTTAAATACATATTTTAGAATAATAATAAAATACACATTTAAAAACATAAAACATAGGTACCAACCGGCATCGGGAACAGGGTTCAAGTTATCGGTCGCTAGGGCTTCAAAGAGGAACCTCCTCACAGTGCGCGCCGTGTCGCCTCCTGCCTTCTGTATCCTTGATCCAGCCTCCCAACGAGATTTCCTATTGTAGTTATTATTATCGTTTAAAATCTTCGCAACTTTATTTTTAATACGGTCCTCATAAACGTCATGGTTGTGAACGGTTGCCGTCTGTCGGGACTGGTCAGGTTGCAACTGCCATGGCAATCTTATTCAGAGGCAAATCATCAAGGCAAATTACATTATTCTCGCGGCTCTTACCACAACATTGTATTAGTCAAGATTGTAATCTATTATTATAAAAGAGTTTCTATGGAGTTTCTTGCCGGTCCTGCTTTATAGGACCTAAGGGATGCATTGTTTGTTGGTTGCTGTGGCTGGTAGATTTTTCTTACGTAATCAATGCGCCGAAGTTTTGTTAACAAGAAATTACGTTATTGACACTTCGTTTTGCAGGCAGTTCCGCACTTGAATTATGTACGAGTTGCATTTTATGAAACTAAGTGTACAAGACTATTTTATTTTAGACTAATTAAGAGCACTTGGTACACCTCAGTGAATAATGTTGTCAAACCTTTAGTACCTATCTATGTCCACTCGCGGTTTGACTGCGGTTTTGAACGCCTAGAATTAATTTAATATCAAACTGTATATACCAGGTTTAGAAGTTATATCAAAAAACATGACATCGTGACCGTTAAAATTCGACAGTATTTTACGAATTTCTGTGCAAACGAAACTTACTGGCGTAATTTATCATCATCTTTTCGACCCGCAGGGACATCATGATATACGCTTATATTCACTTTTTAAATAGGTCGGAGGCCCTTCAGGCCTCACCGAAACTCCGGTTAAACATTAAAGGCTCAATGAGCCAAGACTGGGAGACATTTGGCATAAAAATAAAAATCTGATATCCAGACCACTTTTTGTCTGCCTGACATCCGACATAGTGGAAATGGGCTCTTAACCCCGAATACCCTGCCGTTAACTCTCATGCTGTCACTGTCATTTTTAACCCCCGATAAAAAAAGGGTGTTATATGTTTGTCTGTGTATCGTATATCTGTCTGTGGCATCGTAGCTCCAAAAGGGATCGACCGATTTCAATACAGTTTTTTTTTATTGAAAGCTAGTTTAATTGGGGATCATCTTAGCTATGTTTCATGAAAATCTGTTCAGCCGTTCAGAAGTTACAGCTCTTTTTCTAGTTGGAGTCGCGGTCATTCTGCCGTTACTGTCTAACAGTAGCCGCAGAATGACTTAAGACAGTTTTAAAATTGAGTTGTATTTCAGTATTCGGCGGTTAGTCTATCACTGTTGTGTTTTATGTGTACGAGTTGATATAATACGATAAAAGAAAGCGTGACTATTTTTATTGCTTTCTTATCTAATTTAATACCGTAATTGTTCACTTTTTTAATATGTCTAACAACAATATTTATATTGTGTAATAGATAAGGAGCCCGACCTAAATAAATATTCAGTTATAGCAGTTAATACCTACGTTATTAATATTATGTTAATTTCTGTTTCTATTCTATTCTAAGGGAGCTAGGGCATAGCTTTACTTTCCGCTCAAAATGGGACCTGCTCGACTGGGGCAGTACCTACCTCCACCTTGCAGAATATCGTAGCCAAATACCTAACACTGCTCTTTTGCAGTGTTGAGTTTGAGTTTTGCTGTCTGTCTGTCTGTCTGTCTGTTTGTTCCGGCTAATCTCCGAAACGGCTGGACCGATTTTGACGGGACTTTCACTGGCAGATAGCTGATGAGAACTTAGGACATTTTTTTTTCCACGCTTTACTTTTCTTGGGCACAGCTAGTTTTATTAATAAAATGCAACACTTGTAATAAAAAATAACACGCGATTATTTCCCAAAAAATTGACTCATCAAGAAATTGTGTTTTCGGATCCCGTATTCAGCATTCTGCGTGATTTCTAAGATCTAACGTTCATTTATCATACCATTGGTAAACATTATATACGATTGCAAATTGGAATTGTGAGAAATCGAAAGCGTCAAGTGACCGATAATTTTCGAAGAATTAATATGGTTTTCGGCTTCGATAAAAATGTTAAATAACCAAACCGTCAAAATCTCCCGATTCCATCTAGAAAAAGAGCTGTAACTTTTGACCGGCTGAACAGATTTTCCTGAAACATTAGCTATGTTAATACCCGAATAAATTAGCTTTCAATTCGTTTTGTAATTTTCGTGCCACGGGTTCGATCCCCGCACTGAGCAATTATTTGTATGATCTATAGATAGTTGTTCCGGGTCTGGGTCTGTAAATTGTAGGTACAGGAGAATTAAAAGAAAGGTGCAAAGTAACAAAAAAAATATTTTTTTTTTAAATACTTTTTTGGAATCTATCCATCCGTTTTGGAGCTACGATGCCACTGACAGATACAGAGATATGTGTACAAACTTATAACACCCCTCTTTTTTCTCGGGGGTTATAAATAATCAAATAGAAAATTATATTCAAAACATTTGAACAGACCTCCCAAATCCCCGTTCGTATTTAGTAATAGCTTCCTTTAAATATTCCATGTTTGGTGCGCAAACATCGGATGCTCAGCCATTTGTAACATTAAATAATTTATTATTCCGGGATATTGACGTGACTGAAGGAACGTTATCCTCGCCGGCCTAAAAGGAAACATCATACATATTAACATCTTCATTTCAACCTTGCGATTGATCTGACTTTAAGAGACACTGAAATGCTGACAGAAACTTCACACCTTTAGGCCGAAGTTCACCGACAACATAACTGAGGATTAGTGCAAAATCGGCCGTCTAAACGTTAATTTTTGTATAGATAATCGGTCAATTTCGTTTTAAACATCGGTTATTGTCTGTGAAAATGGCCCTCTGTCGAGTAATATTGAATTATGTGTATGGAATAGCAGATTTTTTTTTCGCGATCTCTTTTTCTCATAATAAAAGTGGACCTCCGCTAATAAAGTGGGTTATTATACAACATACTTATCTATTTATCTGTATATCTCTGTCTGTCTAGTGTCTATGGCAATCTTATTCAAAGGCAAATCATTATTATCCTATTCTTATTTTTGTACATTATTCTCGCAGTTCTTACCACAAAATTGTACTGATCAAGATTGTAATCTACTATTTTAAAAGAGTTTCCATGGAGTTTCTCGCCGGTTCTTCTCCATAGGACCTACTATTTGGAACCATGCACCTAGAGGCTCGACATTTCATAAGTGCCGTATCTTCTCCAGGACCAACCCACTTGGAACCGTGCGCCTAGAATCACGACGTTTTGAAAGTGCCTGCAATGGCCCAGTTGAAATAAAAATCTTTGACTTTGACTTTGCCTGTATCTGGTATACATGAAATAAAGACCTATTCTATTCTAACCCTGCGGGGAAAACAGACGTGGTATTCTATCCGACTAGTTTCATATAAGATGTTGCATTATACTGTAAACGGATTTATCTGATCTCGGATACCGTATCTATTGAAAATTAAGTTGGCAAGCTTCCAACCCATGATTGAACATCGATTTATATTGATGTCCTTTCCTTACCTCTCGATGTTTCGCTGCATTCATGTGCGATAACGGTGAAGGGAAACATCGTGAGGAAAACCTGCACATATGAGAGGGCTTTATAAAGTTCTCGATGGTGTGTGTAGTCCGCCAACCCGGTCTAGGCCAGCGTGGTGGTCTAAGGCCTAACCCTTCTCATTCTGAGAAGAGGCCTGTGCCCAGCAGTGGGATAGTAATGGACTGGATTTATTTATTTATACAAGTTTAGTCACTGGTTCTCTTACGTATATTTATAGTTTCATGTCATGCTATGCTATAAGGATTAGCCAGTCAGCAACTGCATATGACTTAGAACACGTTCACACCAAACGTATTGTCAGCCGCTAACTGTGAGCGACCGTTACGCATTTAACTACTTTTCCATAAAAAAATTACGGATCATGAAGTTAGGACTCATGATCGGTAATTTTTTTACAACGCACATCTTGACTGTCATAACGACGCAATATTTGTTATGCTGCTTTTGTTTAAAAGTCATCAATTTATTTCCAAACCTGGAAACAACATATCATTACACTGGGAACTTAATAATGTGTTTCTTTTTTCTTTTCAGATAAAAGTATATCAAGTTGAAAACATAGTTTTCCGACGAGGCAAAGACAAAGACTTAAGAAAATGGCTGAAAACAATAAAAAGCGAGCTGGCAGCTTTCGCAAACTATTTCCGAATCTATTCTTTTCTCACAAATCTAAAGAGAAAAACGCAAATAAAGATTCGCAATCAAATATGAAAGGTGGCACAGACTCTTCTAAAGGTAATCAATATCAGAATCCTCGTTCGATAAAATCTGATAAGAATGTTCAAGGACCGGAAGATAGTGAACGGATATATGAGAATTTAACAACTCGTCGTCATCAGTTCGATAACGAAACGCAAAACAATGAAATATCGAGCCATCACTCTTCGAGTAGTACACTTGTATCGGAGAACACGAAAAATAAATCGATCGACACCAACGACGTTTCTGAAGTGGAAAGTATCGCTTACACTAACTACGCAGCAAGGCCGCAAGTACCACCGAAACCTTACAACGATATGGCACACTCACCCAACACACAAAATCGAAATAATCAATTAAATGATTTGGATAATCCACAGTATCCGGACGTTTACTATCACTCGTTGGAGAAGCTAACTGATAAAATATCGTCGCTCGACGAAATTGAAATTTATAGAGCATCTCAGGCACAAGTCAATCCAGCGTCAGTTGGAGCCGAAATAAAACGGGTGAGCACAAAATTCCTCATATCACCGAAGAAAGAAGCTGAGGTACGTACAATCCAGCCTACTAGAGCGCGGAGTTTATCTTTTGATAACAACAAGGAAAATGATCAAGAGAAAATAAAACCTGACTCCGGAAAAAAACAAGAAAGTATTAAAAAGCCTTACAATTATTCTGCTCCAACGTCACCAATGCCAATAAGCCACAAAATACCAAACATGCCAAAAACGGTGTCGCCATATGAACACGTAAGAAAGGCCATGATGGAGACTGAGGAAAAAAGAAATTCTTTAAGTAGAACGAGTCTTCGGAACAAATCGACGCCTTCGCCTAGATCAGAGTACAGTCAAAGATTAACTCCTACACTGCAAGAGAATTCGAAACAAGACTCAATTGAAAAAGAAAAAACCAGACAAAAAGTTGAAGCATTCTATTGGCAAAAGTTGAAGGAGTTGAAACAGAAAGAAGACGAATATTTGATCAGACAGTCTCTTAACTCTTCTTTAAAAAATCCTGTAAGACGAAAACCCTCTGCTAACTCTAACTGCAGCAGTCCTAATTCTTTTTCTTTTGTAATGGAGCCTAGAAGTTGCAGTCTGCCGCGTGGAAAAGATATTAAGAGTTACTCTATGAATCAGCCAATTTACACTTCAACGCCGTTTGCTAGAGGCGCCCCTGAGAGGCGAACAGATACGTTCATTAGAAGCCGAACTAATTTTGACGATCCAGAAATCATTTACCGGCACCCGGAGAAACTGATTGCGAGGACAGCATCGCCTGCATTCCAAGAACAGAAAATGCCAATTTATTATGGTGGGACGATACCTCAAGAAAATCGAAGTTTCGGTCCATCAAAACGCGTAAGTTTTGAAGAGCGGTATGGAAAAACCGATAGTGGTTTTAAAAGTGACGTTGTATTGAAAGTGAACGATTATAAAATGCGAAATCGACAGATTGAGTGCCCTCCGAACTCTGTAAAAGTTAGTGATTCACAATCGCGAATGCCTCCACGACCCCCTGTGCGGACCACTAGTGTAAGCGGTGTTGGGAAAAATTTCAAACTTGGGAACAATAACAAAATTATTCACTTAACCGGTGGCCATTCGCTGTGCTCCGAGTCGGAAAGTGGATCGGAAGCTGGCGAAATACAGAGGATATTGCAAAGCAACGCCCAGAAAGGTGAGTGTATTTGTTTGGTAGCAAAAACTTAAAATGAAATATAGTGAAATGATTTGAGGGATTGTACTCGGTCACAACTTGGTGTGTTGTTTTTTGAAACCCAATTTTTGTGTTATTTCATTTCATGCGGTTGAGGCTGCGGCGTGTATATCGATAAACCACATGCCTGTCAGATAACATTCATATTTATTTACTGCTTTTTATACAAATATGTACAAAGGCGGTCTTATAAGCATTCTCTGTCAGACACCCTTAGGGTGATGCAGAGACAAAAACATGGTAGATGCACTATTCATTATTATTAGGTGAGGTTAATAAAATATTCCCATATTTTTACTCATTTTTCGAATATAATTATTTCGCGCATTGTTTATCTTTACAAAAAACATTTCTGTTGTGTAACTCGTATAGGTTTTGTTCTACCCATAAAGTTATTATTTTACCACTAGTAATAATAACTTTATGGTTCTACCCTAATAGCATTCAGTCAGCCAATGCAAATTTAATTAAGGCGTGTCAAACATTGTAGCGATATGAGGCAACACACGGACTTTTTTCCTGTACAAACTCAATTACTTACTTACGATTTGTTGATGGAATATGGTTTGATTAATAATTTTTGTTTCCCTATTAACGAGGGACATGTATACATTTTTGCGATCTCATTATAAGGATATACCTAATAGTTTTTCTGTGTACTTAGCTCTCTCGACAATAATTATTTTTTAAAACGTTGTTAATTCAAGGAAGATTATTAGTTCTTGAATTTAAAAAAACGGATTACCGTCTCAAAGGAATACCAAATAATAAAACTTAATTATTCACACTGGCTATTGCAAATTATAATAAAGAGTATTTCTGAGTACTTATTATTTCAGGAGTTATTATGTGTTTTTAATTTTAAAATAAGAAAAAACGTCCTAAATAATATGTCATTCCATTCATCGGTCCGTGCATAGATAGGTCCGCGGACCTCCTAACATTTTTGCATCATTTATAATATCTCAAGAAGTCTCAAGTGTTTTGTGGTTGTTGCCAATATTCGATTTATTTCACCAATTGATAATTAAATTCGCCTTCATTTCCAAATAAACGGAGGTAATTTTCCTCTGTGTAAATTCAAATAAACTTCTGCCCTTTATAATCCAGTGTTTAAAACAACTCCCAACTTCCAAATACACGGCACAAAAGAGAATTTGTTTTGTGTTTAATATAAATAAAAATAAAAAGGGGGACTTTATAGGAAAACTTTGGCAATTAACGTTCTTAGGATTTAATTAGTGTGCACAGAAAATTATTGAAGATCTTTTATTAGGAATGAAGGGTCGCTAATAACACTTTTGTACAAAACTAAGAGTTGACGAGTTCTAGCAAAAACATAAATTTCAAGAAAAATTAACATCCGAAAGGTCTATGTAACAATAATTTTGTATCATAGACAAAAATAATTTAATAAAATAATATTTAAAAATTTCGGGGAATATTCGGTTTGTTCGTGTGTCCCTAAATAATCAGATTTAATTAACATTATGCCAATCCTATGCCACGTCGGGTCTCGAAATGTAGCTTTGGCCGGAGGATATTGTCAGTCGCTGTCAATAGTTTCAAAGAGCTGTAAGCTGAAATTTTAGTGAGTAAGTAGGTACTAAGTAGTTACTTAGGTACATGTTTTGTGTAAAAGTACCTACCTAAGTATCTAGGAACCTATTAAATATAGGTAAATAAGACAATTTATAAGTGGCAGCCACACACACAGCTATAGTCTACGCTATAGGAAAAATGATATTGTGGGGCAAAGTTGTTTTTTTTTCATTACGGAGAGTGATAACTTTGCTTTTTTTTTTAACGACTTCTTTTCTTCTAGCTGTTGAACTTGCAGTTCGTGTGTTTCACCCTTATATAATTATATTCGATTTTACAAATTCATACACCCCGTCTCTAAACAAAGCTCAGACTGTTTGCAAAACCACTTAAGTAAAGTCAAACAGCATTAGTTATGGACATCAGGTCTGAATATAGTGCATTCTGAATCTATATTCGTTGAAAAGTTTTCCACAACTTCGGCTGTCGAGTACAAAAGTAACCACTTTTGTACTCGACAGCCGAGGTGGTGACTGTTAAGCCGGGCTTCCATTGGCAGCGGAGCGGACTCCGCTTAACTCGCAATGGTAAACTTCATAGAAGTGCTTCCACCAACAAGGAGTCTAGTGGAGAGGACTGAACGAGTAAAGATTCGACGAGTAAAGACTCGTTCTTCATTTCTCTTTTGCAGTGGAAGGCAATTGTGAAAATTCTTTCTTATTGGAAGGTAAAACTAAAACCATAGAAATAATAAGTAGGGCTACCCTGGTAAAACCTATTATAGCTAGTTAGGGTCCGTTCCGTCCAGCTATTACTTGCTCATTATCCTTTCGCAGTGGAAACCCGGCTTCAGGATGGCGGGTTGACATCGGAATTCGCTATCGTAGATTCAAGCCTAAAAGTTACCAACTGGTATCTTCGTTAAAAATTTCGTAGGTGCTAGTGTTTCAAATATAACACAAAGTCAAAGTAAAAGATTTTTCATTTCAACAAACGTTGTGATTCTAGGTGCACGGTTCCAAGTGGGTTGGTCCTATGTAAAAGATAGAAAAGAAACTCTTTCAGATTTTCCAGAATTTTCCAATTTTCTGGGTTACTTTTCCAATTTTATTTTCCCTAAAAACCTCATTCGGAAAAATAGGAAAATGCCAATTCGGTCCAGCCGGTCCCAAGTGATGCGCTTATTAACGAACAGCATTTAATTTTTACTATTGGTCGCCCGGTGGTCGAAATTCGACCGTAATTTTAACATTCTGCATTCCTTCTCCATATAAACTTTAAATATGCCAAATCTCGGATTTCTCCGTGCGCGCAATATGCTTAAAAAGGGGTACAAAGTTTTCTCTTCACGTATAAATATATGTATCGATTTAAATAGATAATTATTTTATGTGCGAGAATTGTTTGTGAGCAATATGATGTCGCCCATCGCAATTGCCTCATTGGTGTAGTGGTCACAAGCGCGGCGCCTGAAAGCGAGGTCGCTGTGGGTTTGATTCCGGTGTCAGGCAAAGTATTATTGTGTTTTTCTCAGATTTTATCATTTCTCAGTCTCAGTCTAGAACAAAAATCTGGTTTCGATCGGACACTAACATTATGTCAGCGCACAGAGACCGCACACACAAAAAACGTATATTTATTGTTTCTTAAAATTACTTTAAAGCCAGCCAATATTAAATGTATAGAAAAGACGGCATCAAGTGCAAATTCAAGAATTTTTCTTCGATATTTCGTTCGCGTAGAGATATTTTCTCGACATTAATCTAGTGTCTGTTATTGAGCTCGACATAGGGTTGTCATGCCAACTTTTCTTGAGCAAAAAAAGTATAATATTTACTTTACTAAGGTAAAAAAATGTACAACGTGTGATTTATAAAGTAGATATTATTTATTCGACTTGCAATTTGCTTTTAGCAACATTTAACAAATAAGTACTTGTTATTTGTGAACATCTTAACAGCATCTGTACATTTTATGTGTAAGTTAAGATTTATTATTTTAAATAATTATTATTTTAGTAAGTTGAGGACAGGCTATACGCAAAAATCGCTTAACACTTTTATTTTATTTAGTAAACTATATAATATCACCTTGAAAAGTCAAAATGGGTAAAATAAAGATTCTTCACGTACTTTTTTTGTTCTCATAAAGTATAAAGTACGGTTGCCCGAAATAACGTACAAAATTTTATTAAAAAGTACAGCTGACAGCCCTAGCTCGACAGTCGAAGGCTGTGCTGTCATCTGCAGTAGACATCAACCTTTTTATTGGGAATGTGTCTTCAAAATGATTTCACAGTGTTTTCTTATAAAAGTAGTGATAAAGAGTTACAATGAAAGAAAATAACAAGATTGAGCAGTTTTGTGTCTCTTTTCGAATTTTAATTGTATGGAGGCGTAAGTTTTGGCCCAACTAGCTTTTAATAATAATTATAATCTACATATTAATACGTGAAGAGAAAACACATGAAGGTGTGTGAGATTAATATTATAGAGAAGGAGCGCAGAAAGCTAAAATTTAAGTATAATATGTGGTCGAATTTCGACCACTGAGCAGCCACTAGTAATATTAATTAAACATATTTAAATTATGCAAGTAATGTTTATGGAAGTTTATTAAAGTTGTTTACCTACTATGTTATAATAATTATATAAGTTATGTTAATTATTATCATATTATATTATATATTTTATGTTTATATATGTTATATTATATCTAAGTATAATTAATTAATTATGTCTGTCTATCTCACAATTAAGTTTGCTTTTTGGTGCATCTACCTTAGTTTTTCTGCATCACCAAAAGGTTATTACGGCATTATGACCGGCTTTTGTACATTGTACATGAAGAATTTTAAATAAATAAATGTCCTAGAACGATAATTAGATTTTTGTGATATCTACCAATCCGATTTCGCGAGGCGAATTACGCCTCACTCGCAGATAACCTGAGTCTCAAAATATAGTGTAGAATAGAGTATATATCTATTCATTTCATGTAGGTAAACCAGATTCAGACACTTATGAAATGTCCACTTGCATTTATGAAACACTACGCGGAAAGAAAGAAAGAAGACATTTATATTGTCACAAAGGTATGAGTATTTTTTTTTTGAAACAACAAAAAATAACTTAAATTATAAAGTTCCATGCGTGTCTCACGTCTGCGCTAAATGTATTCACCAGCCGACCGCTGGTTTTCAGCTTGTATGAAGTATAATATATACAATAATTTTACCCATAATAACAACCACCAATTATAATAATTCATTCGGGAAACCGGTAAATACTGTTGGTATTCAAATCAATACATTTAATTATGCCCAAAATTCATATCAACATTACACAACTCTATCGCTCCACGGCCCAATTAAAATACCATTACCAACCAATGAGTGTCGGCAATACTGGGCAAATACTAAAAACAATATTGGTAAACGCAGAAGCGCCAGTCGTCGCTATGATTTAACTACCTACTCGAACGTCGAAGGACATTTTCGCACTGAATTTGTGAGTATGCTAGCAATGGCCTACTATAAAAAACTTGTAATTTAACAGACTTTATTCTAAGTTTTCTATTTAAATAGATTAGACAGTCTATTTTATTAATTTGTAGCAAAATACGAGAAGAAAAAATTAGAAAAATACTTATTCTACTGACTGTAGTACTACACTAATAAATCTTCTGAAAAAAAGAAATTCATGGTATAAATGCCTGAAAAACATGATCTTCGTATTGTTAAGTATTCTTACTATACATTATACTTTATTTCAATGCATTAATACCAGATAGGACTTGGTTGGGTGTCCATAGAAAAACTAAGGTATCTTTGATATTTTGCACCTACAAACTTTGTAAAATGCAGTGACAAAAAAACAGAACTCAATTCAATGGAGGCAATTCGTTACGCCTACGCAAAATGTAACTGCAGCAAACATCTCTCGCAATATAATAACGTACGTACAGTGTTGCCATTAAAACGCAATGAATATTGATAAGCAATTACGTTTAAATGTTTTTCTTTGGCTTGGCGGATAATTCCAAAACTATCGATCCAAAAATATTCGTATTTTCAAAAGCCTGTGTGGCTCGGCGCCTAAATATCTTTGATACGCAAATATCATTTCCTGCAAATCACGCCCCACTCTAAATTATTGACGTTGACAGATTTTTATTATTTATTCTACTGTAACATCATTTTTAACACGCTTTTATTAGCTTCACCTGTAGGCTGTAACTAACTAACTATGTAAGAAAATGTTGGAAGTTAAATTTGACTCACTTCCCAGTTTCCGATTGAGCTGAAATTGCATACACATTCAGTTTGGATGACTAAAGCGTGTTCTATAGTTTTTGTTAAACTATAATATTGTATTTTTAGTTACTAGCTGTGCCTCTGGCCACATGTCCGTCCGCAAGGAGGGAGAAGAAGCGAATTTTGAAAATATACTTTTTCTGTTTTCATTATGCACACTATTTCGTTGTCAAACAGCAAAATCGGTTCAGCTGTTTAGTCGTAAAAAGGTAACAAGACACAGACAAGACAAGGGAACAGACACAGAGACAGAGTTAACTTTGCATTTATATACTATAACTTGTAGTTAGTTTTTTTTTTTATGTTACAGTAATAGTATAAAAAGTTTAGTTTTTCGAAAAACTAAACTTTTAGGTAGGTATCTAAGCTGTCCGCAAGCTAAGTCCAAGTAGATTTATTGATTTTGTTAGGGCAGTTGCTTTCTGTGCTTCGATTCCCTTAGGTACATATCTCAATGGTTTACCGATAGTTTTCCCGGATTTAGGCGTGTGTATCGTAGGCTACGATACAGGTGATATAAGTTGAAGGCAAGGACATTTTTTTTTTTATATAGAACATTAGTGATTTTAATTGAGTGGTAAATCTGTAGCACATCTACATTTAATATAATCTATGGCAAGCCACTGATCACGTAAAAGCCATTACTCCCAAATTTCCCCTTTCTGTAATTTCCTGTATAAATTTTTTTTTATTCACCCCTCGTGTTTCTGACCGTTGCACGTGGGGATAGCCCGCAGGATTTTGTGACAGATCGAGTCAAATATGCAATTATAGTTCACAATTCGAAAATATCTACGTTAAACGGGAAATAATGTGAAATAATAATGAGTATATTCTCATTAATGAATAATAATTAAATTGAAATGAACGAAAACCGGATGTAAAGTTAATTATTTTAAGTATATTATGTTATGGTAAAAACCCGAAATCTGTTAAAACTCGATGTACATAAATAATACAAATGTGATTTTGGGTTGGTGACATCGGGACTCTATTTTCTTTTAATTTTACGTTACGGGATTATCGCCGTACCAACTACTCATCTAACTACTAACTACTTATCGTCATACTATTATTACCTATGAGGGAAAAAAAAGCAATACCAGACGCTCTACTGCACTGCCCGTTCTCTCCCCGGGATGCGGTCAATTCGAAGATGTCCGGAATTTTCATACAAATAAACGGGGTGGGTAGGGGGGATTGGTTAGATACATCATTTTCCCGCATCACTTCACGCCAGAAATTGAAATTGTGTAATACTCGTGAACGTGGTCAGCTTGTAACTGACATGGCATTCTTATTCAGAGACAAATCATTATTATCCTATTCATAATTTATATTTACATTAAAATACATTATTCTCGCAGCTTTTAACACAACATTGTACTAATTAACATTGTAATCTATTATTTATTATTTTATAAAAGCTTCCTTGAAGTTTCTTGCCAGTTCTTCTCCTTAGAACCATTATTTGGAACCGCGCATCTAGTCTCGATATTTCATAAGTGCCTGTATCTGGTTTACATGAAATAAACATCGATTCTATTCTAAAAAAAAACAATGTAATTTCTTAGAACTGTAACTATCCAGAATTACTACTGAAATACTGGTGCATATTATCCACGTAACATTTACAATTTGGCAAAATGCCTAACGACTTCATTAAAATTTTGTGGACAAAGGCTATCTACACTTACCCTGTTATTAAGATGTGTCATTTTGGGAGAAATACTTTGTTAGTTAGTACTTAACTATTCAGTCATTTGAGTTTGGTAAGGCTTCTAAAATGTAGATAAGTTAACTGTACGTTTGCTATTAAGCCACTCTTAGAATTGCGGTGAATACAAATCAATCCTACCCTTTTATACCTAAGCGTATTGCGCGCATGGAAGTATGTGTGATTTGGCATAGTTAAGGTTTATATGGAGAAGGAGTGCAGAAAGCTAAAATTATGGTTGAATTTCGACCATTGGGAGACGGCTAGTATACATTATTCGCTGTAAATAGATGGGCGCAAGCCTTTGAACTGCTCAATTTTAATATATTTTATAGAAAAACAAAACTGACAACTATATAAAAATCTGCTTCTTCCAAGTTACGTGCATTGAAGATTTAAAGGCCCCATCGTCGTTAGTTTTGTGAAGTCGGTAGTTACTTTATTTTATAGTTTATTTTATTTTTCTGTTTTGAGTGGTATAAACAATACATACTCGTAAACATGCGATTACAGCAATCGCGATGATTTGCTGTTATCCATTGAAGAGTTTTATTGTCTATCTCCGAACATCTTCACCTTTAAATGAAACCATCTCGGCAGAATATTCTTTCAAACATAAAATAATCAGTAAGATCGGTTTAGAATTGGCAAAACTAACGCTAAATAAACATACAAAAAATAACATAGCTACTGTTGATTTGAAAACCTCGTCCTTTTTGAAGTCGGTTAAAAATGAAGTCTGTTAAATAAGCGAGCATCGAAGTGATTGATCAAAAGTCTGATCAATAAATAGCACTATTGTTGATTGAGGCATCCAAACGAATGCCGATGATTAATTGATGGGTATGGATGGCCCATTTGTTCAATTTACAGTGTTATCTGCATGAATGCATTTTACCTGGGCTGCTTCTAGGGTTGTCAGATATTTTGAACCAAATATAGTTTCGACTCCAGTACCCAGAAAAATATTATGTTTAGTAAATAGGGAAAATTAGGTACCTACTCAAAAAAATATTCTAATTTAGGTACAAAATTTGCCTACAATTTACAAAATAAAATTTCTGTTTTTTTTTTATAAAACGGTTCCCCTCACTGGAATTTCTTCTGTATCGAGGGTACAGTTTACAAACATACAACTCACATGCACACACACCCAGACCCGAAACAACTATCTATAGAACATACAAATATTTGGTACGTGCCATCCAACCCGCGGCACGTAGCGCAGAAAGCTAATCGCTTAGCCACATCATAAGTACCTATGTTTTGGTTTCGTGAATTATAATTATATTTTTTATATAGTATAGGTAGATCTTGCGACAGAGTCACTGCGAGTACTCCGATACCGACGCGGCGGCTTTGACGCTACGGCAACTGCGATAGTGCCGAGTTGCTCGAAAGTACAAAGATTAAATTTTTCGAAGAGTCGCTAACATACACTGTGCTTTAATTATTTTCTTTGTTGCATCGATGAAGAATTAATTACTTTTGTATCCAAGAAAAGCTTTTCTGTGTTTATTAAACTCCAGCGAGAAATAAACTTCTACGACTTGTCGCTTCACCTCACTAAACCGCTGAGTAATTTTGGAGTGCTCCATTTTCTCATTTCAGTTACGAAGGACTAAAGCTGTTTGAGGAAACCCGAATGCAAACAAAATATCCCCTCCCACTCGATTCGAGAGGCCATTGTTGAAACCCAATTTTGGCAGGCTATTGAAAATTTGTACGGAAATAAACTTTGATCCGAGATCATTATTTATATCATTAGAAATATAGCAGAATTCTTATACCGTTAGGTATGGAGGAAAATAAATTCGTAATCATAAATTATGGCAGAAAGAACAATTTTGATTATTGCACAAGTTGTACAGTTTGTCCACTATTAGTTACACTGATAATTTTCCTTCTCTCAGTAGGACGCCGATGACGATGAAAATTATTTTCATGATCGGCGAAAACATTAAACAGAATATTTCGGAATGTCAAAGTCTAAAATACTGATGTACGATATAGCTACAGTAGGAACAGGAGTCCAATGAGTCCAATACATTAGTTCGACAGTATAATAGGTTAGCGATATACTAAACTTCGAATGTTTACCATTGCGACGTACGTTTGATCGACAGTTTGTTATTTCGATATACTTAGATATATACAGGGTGGAATTTTCGAAGCGTACCTGGAGGAAAAGTACTCTAAATACTGAAGACAGCAAATTTTACTCAAGGGAAACATCCTTTATTTTTAAAAAGAAACAAAACTGCATTTAAATATTTTTGAAAATACGTTTGCCACACCCGGGAATCGAACCGACTAAAATCCGAAAAAATAGCAATGTACTTTTATGGCACCAATCGATAGGGTCAATCATAAGGATCAAATCTCTCTAGCAAACATGGTAAATTAAACTGAACAAAAACCATGAAATCTGAACTTATTTTATTGGAACGAAAAAAACGAGTACCTAAATTAACTAATTAGTTGCTCAAAATGAGCTCCATTTTCTTGGATGCACAAAATTCTTATAAGGAATTCATTTTGAGTAACTTTTAGTAGCGTGTTGTGGTGAATATTGAAAATTGTATTGTGAACCTCGGTTTTTAGCTCGTTTACAGTTGTATAGGATTTTTGGTAAATTTGATTTTTTACTTATCCCCATATAAAAAATCTAAATGGGTGAGATCTGGAGATCTTGCAGGCCATCTGATTGTGCCGTTTGTACCAATCCAGGTATTAAAATGGTTATTAACATTATTTTCGGATTTTAGTCGGTTCGATTCCCGGGTGTGGCAAGCGTATTTTCAAAAATCTTTAAATGCAGTTTTGTTTCTTTTTAAAAATAAAGGAATGTTTCCTTTGAGTAAAATTTGCTGTCTTCAGTATTTAGAGTACTTTTCCTCCAGGTACGCTTCGAAAATTCCACCCTGTATATGTTAAGGCGAGGTTGTACTACCAATTTTTTTTAACTTCTTTACTATCATCTCATTTTAAAATTCGGCAAAAATCATTGTATCAAAATTTAACATACGATCAAGTGCTCGTTAAAACGAAACGTTAATCATAATAAAAGGCTCGATAAAAAAATCATAATAGACGACGCTAAATTGCTACGTATTTAAAACGCTTGCTAAAAGATTCCATAGCGAAACCATGTAAAAGTTGTATCAAAAGATAAGCTTTATAATTTTTTAGGTCATATTGAAAAGAGATTTTTGTATACCTAGTTGTTAGTATTTACATATTTACTGGGAATAAAGTATATTTGAATTCACCGCACAACAAAACGGCCAGTGTTTTCGGGAAATCTTATGTTCGGTTCTGGCATACAAGAAAACCTACACGAAGGGCCCACGTCGGGGTGCTCTGAACCCGAAGCTCGCTTCAATCGCCCCCGTCCTGCGATATTAAGTATCAATATATAACAATTGTCGATCAAACGTACACGTACGTCGCAATGGTAAACAAAGTTTAGTACATCGTTATACCATACTGTCGAACTAACGTACATCGGTATTCGAAATACCGTCTGTACATGTTCTAAAAGATTCAACTAAATTGAATGTAGGTGCTTTTAAGCGAAACGAAACTACCTTTGCAGTAGGTATGTCATAACATTGAAATGCATTTTTTAAAAGATCTCTTCAGTCCGGAGGAAATGAAGTTAGAAAATAAAATAGTTTGGACGCGTATTACCATCGCTGCCACTCCTCGGAAATTGAAAGAGACATTTTCCATCGCTGTTCGCGTGACTCTTATAAAATTATGATGTTGAAATAACGCGAACCGACACGGAAGTCATATCGGAACTAAGTTTACCGAAGGATGGGTTTATAGATATCTAATATTGCTTTTTTTGACGCTCTTTTCCAGACAAGTCGCCGCTTTTTCCATTTTACAAGTTGTAAACTATGAAATTTGATTAAGAGCACCGTTGTAAAATTAGGGTTACTCCAGTCAATACTTTGTTCGGTTACCTATGAGACGAAAATGACTTCGATTGGATACAGCTGTGCGACTTTGTGTGCATGTAGTAGTCCGATTGTACACGGAGAAAAATATTTGTGATAACAAGACTACCTTCGGCTTAGTAAGTTGCATCAACTAAACGTTAGTACTCAATAATAAAATATATTCTATTTATACATAGGTACATTCCTTGTGTTAATTTTATGAAAGAATATATTATTATTTATGAGAACTAGGTAAAGTTTACTAAATGCTACTTGTTGTTACATTATAGCACGAGATTTGTTGTAATTACACCAACATTTTTTTCACGGTGTAGTTTTCGTTTATTTAATGTAGAAGTAGGTAAGTGCTTTCTTCCTTTTGTTAAATTTAAAGTGACATCGGTCGCTCTGTGACGTCATCTCGGCCTCCATTTTCCGTCGTCCGGCGTTCGCGTGTCTATTATGATGTCGCTTATAAAATATGATCACATGCAATGTTAGAATAACACGACCGACACGGAATTCCTTTTAGCATTTTACATTAAAACACTTCAGAAAATATTGCGCTTGGCATTGACTTACTAATAATAGACGCCGGGTCTAGAACAAAATTCAAGAAAAATGTGC
This sequence comes from Allophyes oxyacanthae, assembly GCA_932294325.1. Taxonomy (NCBI): domain Eukaryota; kingdom Metazoa; phylum Arthropoda; class Insecta; order Lepidoptera; family Noctuidae; genus Allophyes; species Allophyes oxyacanthae. The sequence continues at coordinate 3,299,890 of OW028609.1, forward strand.
CTCGAGTCGACCTATTTATGCGTAGGTAGATACATTTAAAAAAACATAAAAATCTATAACATGCTAATTCAAACCGTATTGTCATTAGTAAACAGCTTAATTTTACTTGCGACAATTTATCAGCCTATTCAACTTTTTCACAATACAGTAATGACAGTACGGCATTTTTGACGTGTATTCTGTCGGTTGACAAAAAAAAGACTGTCGCGCGATCGTACGACCTTTTTGATTTTGGAACTCGTTTGGTTCGGACACTTTTGAGCGTGGACCCCTAGGAACAAGCATACCAATGGAAGTAACATATTTTAGACGAAATTTTAACACCGGTTTGACTTCTCGCTCTAAGAGATTATGACATAAGAAAAAAAGAGATGAATATATTTCCTCCGGTGACATTTTAATACAAATGTGGCCAGTGTGATATATTTCCAATAGTTATTGTATATATCCAAACTAGAGATGGGAATTTACGTATCGATATGATTATGATTTTAAAATAGTGAGCAATTTGTTCAACATCTTAACCCAGATATTGCTGAAACCTCTGAATTGCTCCGATCTTTAGGCAATTTATAATTATGATTTATATTTGATCTATTGTAAATAGGAAAAATATTTAGAAAAATCTTACTCTTATGGGAAAGTCGGAAAATGGTGTTCGTTATAACAAACGCTAGCAAAATGCACTACTATGAAGTGGTCCAACAATGTTGAATTTCAGTTAGATTTATGCTGGCAATTTATATAATTTTACAGGGTTGTTGTTACTTTATTGAAATATCTATAAATAAAACAAGAATGTAGCTTTTGCATCGGAAATTTATTAGAGAAAACACTGAGTACACGGGAAATATGAAAGGAAAATATGTTGAAAAGACATGTTTATATCAAATTATGATAAAGTTCAAAGCAATAATTAGGGTGAAGGGTAACATGTTACACAGATGATGATGATGGTGTACATGTTATGCAAAAAACATGCATTTTAGTGGCAGCTAGCACAGAGAAATTGGTTAGATCTATGCTTTATCATATGTCCAATTATCATTACGAGGACTTTGAGTAGTGCCCATTCATGTCTTTTCAGGTTTCTTAACCATTTCTCCTTTAACTCTGGATCTTTTGGAAACCTAGAAATGAACAATATGTGTGTTAATAATTTTTATTTTGGTTAATAATTGAATTGTTTGACTGTAAGATACAGGAAAATTCTATTAAAGTCTCTTAAACAGAATCTTTTTAAAATAATTTGGAGGGACCTGCGACTACATAAATGAGTTATTTCTGTAAGTTGTATGAAAAAGTATAATAATTTAGTCGAAATATACCATTGATGCGTTCAAAAATATAATATAAATATTAAGAATTTTTGTTGCTAATCAAATATATCATCCAATGCTGAACATGAGTTTCTTCTTACAAATTAACAATTTGTATTTATTTGATTAAAACAAGGGTAAATCCATGTTTTAACAACAAATTTATAACCCGACAATACATCGATAAAATTGAACTATCGACAACAGTGTACGTAACTAAGTGCCATCAAAATAGTATATCAAATGTCATTTTCTCATAGGTTACTACGATTTAGGCGAATTATAAAAATATTATGATAATAATCTCTATATGACTTTATCGAACCGTTATAATATTGTATTTACTTTATCCCTACAGCAAAATTGACAACAAACTACAAGTAAAAACTTAAATAATCAAATCAATACTTACCGATGGAAAGATGTCCTATTGTTGCTTTCACTTAATACGCCCATTCGGCCTTTGCAAACAAGGGCTACACAAGCCATGTTAAATTAGGAAATCGAATTTATATTATATTCCGCACAATAAAGCACTGAAACTTAGCAAATTGCAATTATCGTGAACCTGAAGTGGTAGCCGCGCGGATACCAAGCCGACTCAACAACTGACACTTTGTCTTTCAAGATGACGTTGAAGTTATGTTGCTGTCACTTTCTTTTACAGAGAAAATTGTCATAAGTTAAAACGAAAAGTATGACAGTTATTTCTTCGTTTTAAAAATGATACTTCCATTGGTATGCTTGTTCCTAGGTGGACCCGATGTCCATTGTTAGTCAGTCAATGGCGCTTGGAATATAGCTTTTATAATGGGTGGCTGAAGTTTAGTTTTTAGGTCTACTCTGGAATTCGGTCATTCAGTCATGAGTCAAAACATTATAGCGACATCTAGCGCTGAAATAAGAAACTTTGTAGCAATGAAGCAAGCTAACATTGGGCGTATACAATACGAATTCGACCAATCAGATTACGAAGCTTGAATCACGCAAGTAAAATGATCACCATATCTAACACATGTATACAACGTGTATCAGAAATGCCTGAGGGTGTACGGATCAGACCATCAAACTGAACAACTTTCTCTATGGGACCAACATAGTGATCGCGAATAAATAATCAGCTGTCTCGTACGTTTGAGTCGAGAAGGTATTGAAGTTTTTTATTGTATAGCTGGTTATTTTTTCCCGATCACTATATTGGTTCCATAGGGAAAATTGTTCAGTTTCACAACTACGCATTTCTGATGCACATTCAACTCTCCTCTTATAAATCGTCGGTTTTCGGCCCGCCAGCGCATAATAAATTATCGCCTCGCTTGGTCTGAAGATAATCTCTTTTCAATAGAGGAATATGATACCTCGTTCCTCCACAACATATACCCGGTTCGTACATAAAAAACGGACTGAACCAATACTTGCAGCTTATAGCTTTTTTAATCATCCATACTAAGGGCGGCCTCCGACCTATCGATTCTATTCACCTCTGCCTATCCCTTCGAGAAATAGAAGAAAACAAAAACGCGATGAATTTGGAAAGTTCGGTACTAAATACGAACGATTAAAGTAGACGAGGGATGGCGAACCTTTTTAAATAAGGGTGCCAATTTTTTTAAAGAAATATCTAATGTAGCATAAACACTGAATGGGTGATGCGCAGTCGGTGCAGTATACCCACAAATATTTATTCTTTTAAATGATTATTTTTTTCTACTTAATTTTACACTGTTGCCACCCTAAGAAAAATCTATTCTGTCTATGCACGTGTCCTCTTCTTATTACTTATGTGTCTTGTTTTTTGTGGCAAATAAATGATTTTTCTTTCTTCATTTTTCTTAAATGTGCTAACTAACATTCTTAGTTTATTGGGGAAAATCATTAAAATCAAATCAATGTAGGTGGCTCAATTAATGCAGCCGTCCCCTTAGTTTCTTGTCCCGTGCCATCAGTGGCACGCGTGCTAATGGTTCGCCATCCCTGAAGTAGACGATATCGATTCATCTGTAGAGTACTCTGGACTGTTGTTAATTGACAGTTTGGTTAGGCTGCGGTCACATCAGACGTGTAGTCAGCCGTCGACTGCAAGTTCCAATGTGTACGAGTAAGTTGGACTTCATTTTAATGTCCTTAGAGCTTCCAATCTCGGTATACTGAGATACTGAAATATAGGGATGTCGCAGTATTTTTCATTCTCGTTCGCCGCGGGATTAGAAGTTCGGGATTCCGCGGCATTTGAAGGAACCATCATAAAGAAAGGGAGTGTCGGCAGGTAAACATTTAACGTTAACACGTATTGCCCTGGTCTGTAGCAGGAACCGAAAACCGCTATAAATTAGGGTCAGCTAAAAGAATCAGTTGTTCCATATAATTAGTTAAATATTATTCGACTAATGTATGGAACAGCTGCTTTTTTTACGCGATTTCATGGTTGATCCCATAGTAAAAGTTGTTTGTAATGATGAGTACAATACCCTCCTTCAATGTTTTCCTCGTTCAACCAGTCCCCCTGTATTGTATAGATTATCAAAAAACGCGTCACACCCGCTCACATTTGGCGCCTGAATACAGGATATTTTTTTATGTAGTGCGCATAATTTGTAGAGTGATTCAGTCTCTGTTCCTAAATGCAACCGCAGTATTGGGATACACTTTAAAACGAAACGAAAATTCGACTTAGTATGGGGGACACTTACAAAATCAAATGTTTATTTTATTTTGGAGTGAATTTTTGTACTGCATTTGGGATCGGATACTGAATCACTCTGCAAATGAGTACTAGGTACATAAAAAAAAATCCTGTATACGTTGATAGAAAAGAAAAAAAAATAGAAAAGAAAAAATGTTCATTGCCACATTGAAAAAACAAAAAACTTAAAACTCTAATACACGGCTTAAAATTAAAACTGTATAGTATGGCAACCGCGGTTGGTATGGTACCAACGTTTGATGCCACAGAACACAGAAAAGAGGTTGATGCGAACGTGCCCTTAATCCTTCAATTACTTCGAGAACGGGAGGCGTCCGTAAAACAATAGAAATAAAAAGAAATATAAATCTTTGTATTTTATCTTTTGTGTTGATAGATCGACCTAGTATTCGTTTCCATTTGAATTGTGAATGAAAGATAAATATTTTTAGCTGGAAATGGAACAGGCCATCTCTTACCTAGGCTAGGCAGGCTAGCAGTGGCGAAGCGTGAATATTTTCATAGGGGAAACCGTCCCAAAAAAGCCCACCAAAAAAAAGCACACTCACCAATAATTATTGCTGCAAGACATCCAAAATCCACACCGTCTCTTGTAATCTATATAGAAGAAGAGCTCGACCTAACTGAATAACATGCCTTTTTTATCAGTTGGATGAGTAAATAATATAATATTACGTTGGTCTATGCTTTAACCAATTCCTAAAAGCCGATGGGAATCGGGTTGTGTGGACTCTTCGCCACTGGTGGCTAGTAAGCGGCCAAGAATGTATTGATAACGTCATTTTCAGCTCGTAGACGTTTACTGAACATGAGCGAGCATCGAAATCCGCTAGACACTCGGTCATTTGGCAGTCTTAACTTAAGCAAATTTAGAATAAAAAATACACGTTTAAGGGCCCATCCACACTCGATAGTTTTAGCAACAGAATAGCGCATCTCCGCGTTCGTTATTCTTCAATCAAATTATTTTTTGCAAACGGATAGACACGGCTTCGACACGGTTGGCGCAGTGGCTAAGCGATTCGCTTTCTGCGCTACGTGCCGCGGGTTCGATCCCTGCACGGAACAAATATTTGTATGATCTACAGATATTTGTTTCGGGTCTGGTTATATGTGCATGTAACATGTTTGTTTGTAAACTGTACCCTCGATACAGGAGAAATCCTGTTGAGGGGCAACGTTTTAAAAAAAGAAAAAAAGAATAATTTCAACGAATGTACGCTGAGCTCATATGTAGGAGTTGGTTACCGAACGCGCGAGGTCTATAGTATTTGGTTTCGCGAAATACTGTATTCATGTGACTATTGATTGACTATAACACTGTAACTTAAACTACAGTGTTATACCATTTTAAACCATATTTTTTTATGAAATACAGTGTTTTTAGCATACTAATATCTTCGGGTCTATGCAGTATAACGAGAAAGAGCACATTAAAAGGAAGCGATTGGGCTATTTATATTAAGCCAAAGCACTGTATCTCGGGTTACTGTGTATTGGATTTACACGTCAGCGTTACGGGTACGTTAAACCATTCGTGCTCGGCCCACTAGAATATTATGTTTATGAGCGACATGTGACTAACCTCTCATGTTAAATTCATTATTTACCCACAAAGTGTATACATACCAGTACCTACAGCATAGTTTCGGGTACACACCCTAGAGACACCAAACTTAATGACTGACTTGACCCCTGAAAATCTAATCAATGTTAACGTATCATCAGATTCATTATGCACAAATCAAGACTACATAACCTAACTGTCAAAAACCCCCGACTCTAACTAGAAATATAGCTAAGATGATACCCGATAAAACTAGCTTACAATAAAATAAAAACTGCATTGAAATCGGTCCATCAGTATTTTTTTTATCTTTTTTAAGTCCCCTCACTTTTACACAGACTACTAGTACAGTTTACAAACATACATAATATTTGCCACAAAAACAAGACACACTAGAATGACAGACACAGGTAATAAGAAGAGGACAGGTGCATAGACAGAGAATACATTATTTTAGGATGGCAACAGTGTAAAATTCAGTAGAAAAAATAATAATTTAAAAGAATAAAAAATATGTGGGTATATTGCACCGACTTACCGCTTACATGTCACATGCACACACACCCAGACCCGAAACAACTATCTGTAGATCATACAAATATTTTTTCCGTGCGGGGATCCGGCTACGATGCCACAGATACACAGTACCAATTTATAACACCCCTATTTTCTGTCAGGGCTTAAAAATGTTAATGCGATCTTACACTCTGTTGCTAATTTCTTACCAACAATGTCCAAACTAACCATGATAAGCAGAACAAAATATGTTTTTCATAAAAACTTGTTTTATCTGCAATTGTGCATGCGGTTTTAACTTCAAGTAGCCACAAATAGTTTGTAGAATAGGCATGTTCCGACGCAAAACCGCTCTATAACTCTAAACAAACGAAAAGCTGTGGTCAGTCTGAACCCACCTCAAGGCTTCGCACTGGAAATAATGTTTGCAGGTTGTATAATTAAACAGGACAAGGAATACTTTATTTATTTTTAATGTGCGGCAAAAAAGAGGGGTGTTATAAGTTTGTAGTCTGTATCTGTGGATCTGTTTGTGGCATCGTAGCTCCAAAACGGATAGACCGAATTCAATGCAGTATTTTAAAATTGAAAAATTGTTTAATCGGGTAATTCTGTTCAGCCGTTCAAAAGTTACAGCTCTTTTTGTAATTGGAGTCGGGGGTTTTTGACGTTTAGGATAAAATTAATTACAATGATTTTTTTTACATTTTGAAATACATAATAATAAAATAATAAGAAATACACTATTGTATTTTTATGAACAAATATCAAGGGGACCAACACTGAAATCGCGAAAAAATAATCAGTTCTATGCAAATAATTCAATATTACATAACTACATGTTATATGGAAGTTGGAATATGTGATTTTTTTTCGCGATGTAAATTTTTGTTTCATAGTAAAAATGATGACTACAGTAACCCGATAAAGCAGGTGTCTTTTAAGGGGTCCGTACCGCAAAAGGAATAAACGAACCCTTATAGGATCATTTCGTTGTCCGTCTGTCTGTGTGTCTGTCAAGACCATTTTCTTCAGGAACGCGTTGAAGTATCAAGTTGAAATTAATATCCAATACTTAAGTCTGCAATCCATTGGAGCTGTGAAAAAATCAAACTTCTAAGTCAACGCATTCAAAAGATACGGCCGAATAAACAGCATATTTTGACACTCGCAAGGCAATTAAAACCTATAGGGTACTTCCCGTTGACCTAGAATCATGAAATTTGGCAAGAAGCTATGTCCTATACCTAGCACAAGTAAAGGGAAAAACCGTTCAACCGTTGGGCTCTTGCCGCTTAAAAATTGCAACATATTTAGTTGAGAAGGAATTTGTGTTTTTGTTAGACCATTGTAAACAGTCCAGTCCAGTATCTAAATCATCGTAAAACATAACATAAAAGCAAAGAAAACACAAATAAAATAAAGCATTTTGTATTAAAAAAATATAAAACATTGCTTCCATTTGTTCCAAGTTTCTTGAATTTTTCTGCTAGGTATTTCAATTTCAAATACCAAAGGATTTATTATGGAAGAACTAGAACGTAGCACAAAGGAGTGAATGTTCATAAAGGTTAACGCACATCTACAAGGGCCGAACGAGCCGCACGTACCGCAAGAATGGATTTTTAACATTCTTTGTTTGAAATTATATGCACCTTCACGCACTTAACCGCACCATACGCACCGCATTGTAGTAAAATGCTGTAGGTATACCGATTACATCAGAATTTGTGAATGACACATCAGATGTGATTCATCAGATTCGGCACGTACGGCGCTGGGGGCGGCTCGATTCTATTGAGGTCATCCGCATTCTGCCCCGACAATTCTGGAATTCGAACAATACTGATCTATCGACGCGTTTTATGCGTTCGACGCGTACGGCGCGTTCTATGCGCCTATGGAGCACAAGACCATCAGCAAATACGATTCCTGCGGCGCGTTCGGCGCGTGTTGGTGTGCGTTTACCTTAAAAATAAAACAGTTTCTCTGTGGCTGCGTAATTCTCGATGTTTTCAAAGAAACTTTTTTTTTCAGAAGTGGTATGAGGATGAATTAATGGTTTAGAGAAATGAGAATGCGAATTGGTAGATGAATAAAAAGGAAATGCTTCTATTCTTATTTTCATAGTAGGTATTACAGTAAGGCAGCGAAGGAGTATACAAAAAGGTTACCAAGAGGCCAATTTCACAGCACTTTTGCCGACAAGTCATTATTAAAATGTCAGAAATTAAACTATGCTCTCTATGTCGCAATGGGTTCATTGACACCGTATTTCCATCCGAACGTAGTGTCGTTTACCTAAAGACCCCTCTGTGTTGACACTTACCAAAAATCTTTCCAAATTTTCCTATTAATCAGACTTTTACCTCTGAAGGCTTTCATTTAAGGATATTTAGAGGTTTAACATAATGCAATTTTACGAGAATAGAATTACCTTCATCCAGTTACAGGGAAATTCAATTACCCTTTCCTCTTCGATATGGAAGCCACAGTGTTTGCTCTCTCATAAAAATACAATTTACACGGAGCTAGAGTGATTGGAAGGCGCATTTTTTTAAATATTTCCCCATTTTTTGACGATACGGTTGGTGGTGGCTAAGCGATTAGCTTTCTACGCTAAGTGCCGCGGGTCCGATCCTCGCACGGAGCAATTATTTGTATGATCTACAGATAGTTGTTTCGGGTCTGGGTGTGTGTGCATGTGAAAAACTGTACCCTCGATACAGGAGAAATCTTAGTGAGAAGCAATATCTAGAAAGAAAAATAAGAAGAAAGAAAAATACTTTATTAGCACAACAAAAAATAAATAAAACCAATAACAAAGAAAACAAATAAAATAAAAAAGTTGTTGTGCCAAAAGGCCGCAGCTCAGCATAATGTGAGGAGGCAGTGACACTGGCCACCTGACGCTGGTTTTCAGCTGCAACCCACGAGTGCCATACGCTCGAAACTATCAATATTATATTATAATAGGCATACTTACTACAAAATAAATACTAATATATATAAATTCTAATTACATACATAAGAGCATTATAATAATCAATAAAGTCCCCATACACTTAATACGACAAGAATCAAATACCGACACCAAACCGGTCGTCGCGTCACAACTCACAGGCCAGTTATGTTTATGCATTACATTGATAACGCTTATATCCCCATCTCTTTCGTGGCATCTGTTCATCTACATAATAATTAATTAAAAAGACACGGAAACTATCTTTGTAGGTTATACAATCTTTCTTTCTTCCTTCTTTTTTCTTTCTTTCAATCGCTTATTCTGCCAACCGTACCCTAAATTTTAATATTATTTAAAAGTTAAATTTTAATATTTATTTATTTACTATTATCGCTTATTCTGCCAACCGTACCCTAAATTTTAATATTATTTAAAAGTTAAATTTTAATATTTATTTATTTACTATTATCGCTTATTCTGCCAACCGTACCCTAAATTTTGATCAACTGCCTTGTCTCTTTCCAACTATGTTGGGGTCATTCTCAGTCTAACATGCTGCAGCTCAATATCAGCATTTTACACGAAGCGACTGCCATCTGACTTCCGCAACTTATTTACTGGGAGACATTGATACGTTAAGGTTAGACCGGTTGTCAGACTTTTTGGACTGCTGACTTCCGTAACGACTGTCATAGGTATTCATAAGACAACCAACTGCATAACGTGCCTCTCCGAGGCACGGAGTGGTCTCGATGTTCGAAGAAACGGTCACTCCTGCAAGAACTAACCGCGGCAAGTGCTACTGATCGACAGATCTCTGCGGTAGCTATGTAGCTACGAGCCTCTCTACAGTAAATTTTAATATAAGTACACAAAATTTTACAGACTATTACTATTATTAAACTAGCTTCCGCTAGCTTCGCCCGCGTGATATATTTATAAATTATAGCCTATGTTAGTCTCTGATAATGTAGCATGATGCTGGTGAAAGAATTTTTAAAATCGGTCCAGTAGTTTTTGAGTTTATCCATTACAAACAAACAAACATACAAAAAATCAAATCTTTTCTCTTTATAATATTAGTTTAGATCATGGACGAGCTGACTTGTTGATATGTGCACATCAAAGTACTGGAGTTAAGTCTATTCCACTTGCAGTAGTCAAAGTAGTAGTTCAAACGATAATTGGCAAGAGTTTAAAATCAACCATTACTCAATATTTGTACGCCACATGGCAAAACATAGTGTATCTACTGACCCATTGTAACATCTCACACATTATTGTAACCCACCTATGTTTACAAATAAAGCATTCTGATTCTGAATGCTTAAAATTTTATTTTTAATCATTTAAATAGTCATATTCAGTCACGGCTTTGTTTTACGCTATTTGTGTAGGCGACATTTAAAACTATTCCCTAAATTAGTAGACACTACACTTTCCTGGAGTTTATTCCACATATCAACAATACGACTACGACTAGGAATACGTACATTATGAGAAAGAAATACTTAAGAAAATAATCTTGTACAAAGTTAGCGGCCAGCTTACCGAGTTTGGGGAAGTCTGTTTTCATAACATCGTCTTTAAATATGTCCTTGTTCAAAATCTAGAGATAAAAATATACTTATGTGCTTGCAGTATGATTATTCTTGTTGTAAAAATGGTGAATTGTTCTGTAAAATGTATGTAAGAATGATTCAAGAAAACATAATAAACGAATTGATAACATAACATTACACCAATTTTTCGATTCTTTCTCGATAATTTTACCGAACACTAAGTAACGACAAATAACTCTTACGGAAATTTTTTTGCAGGCGACGGTAAGTCACTAGCAAGTCACTTGTGTACCATTGATAATAATTATATATTAAACGCTCTACATATAAACTGCTCATGCTTCGCACAAGGTAATGTAGTTTACGTTATCACTATACTTTTTATAATCTAAGATCCTATCTCTATTTTTGATACAGTAAAGCAGAGTTTATAATGAATTTTGGATTTACATAATAATATTATCTATTCAGAAAATCCTGCATAATGGACCACAAAGGTCTTTTGTCAGCATTATTAGATGAGTTAGGGATGAAACGATGTTCCGTCAGGAAACCCTACCTACGTAGATATCAACATAGATAGCATAAAAGGGACTTAAATACATGTAACTAGGGATGTTCTGATACCCAAGGAATCGATACCTACTCATATAAGTAGTATTCAAATAAATAATTATTCGATACTACCTACTCATATCGATACTTTTTAGATTTTTAGCGGAAGGATCTTTCTCTCTCTTTATCTTCTCTCTAACTTCTAAATTTTATTGACTACGCACATGTACCATTCAAATTCGAAGAATTTACAACAAAAATCCTATTTTGGGCACATAGTAAAAGTTATGAAATTTGGTTCTTGTTCAGAAATAGTACGCATTTCTTTTTTTTGTGGCTAGTTTTCCTAGAATATTATACCATTTTGGAATCTTGTATTGTTGCGTCAATTTTTTTTAAAACTTGCTGTGTTAGTGTCTTTACTTTTTTTTTACACCACGATGAGTGAAAGTGGGCCGAAAGTAAAAAGCTATAAAAATTTTAGGGTGAAAATTAATTTTTATTGATTTTTGTGTCAAATCTACAGGCATTCTGGAATTTTTAAGGGTTGTGGTGGATAGCAGTGCTACTTAGTTTGCGGGTATAAAAAGAAATTTAATAACATTTGAAACATTGTGGTCATGGTAATTAAAAATATCATAAGGGGTGTACATTTTTTAAGGATTTCAATTTTTATATGTAGTTTCTTAAAAATTGAGTTTTTTTTTTTTCTATAATATTCATAAGCATGTCAACCCTCTGGTGCCCGCTTATCGTTGAATTTTGGGACATGTTGTATATATACTCTATCAATGGAATAAAAGTGCTAAAAGCTCGATATTTCATCGCAAGAACAAATATTTCTACTTGTTAACTTCAAATTGGAACGGCTATTCTAAGTAGGTATGGATTCATCGGAAGAATTGCTCATCTGTAGAAAATTCCGCGCTGTTCAATGAAGCTTAAAATAACAGGAATAAATATCGGCATTACTTGCGCTGGAAAAGTCCATTTCTCAGTCCACATTTCTTTTCATACTTTTTCTATTTTATAAAAAACTTTGCTCTTTAGGATTTCTCCTGTATCGAGGGTACAGTTTACTAACATAGGTACATTGAAAGGAAGAAAAAACATTAATTATCCACTAATACAAGACACACTAGAATGATTGACATAGGTATTAAGAAGAGGACAGGTGCATAGACAGAGAAGACATTTTTCTTAAGATGGCAACAATGTATAACTAAGTAGAAAAAATAATAATTTGGAGAAAAATTATGTGGGTATATAGTGCACCAACTGAGCATCACCTTGCCTTTTGACTATTCGGTGTGTGTCTCGAGCTGTAAATGGGTGTCCAGCTTAATGTACATGTCAAATGCATACACACCCAGACCCGGAACAACTATCTATATATATCTATCTTTTGCGGAGACTTTAAGATTTTATCGCTGGCCTTTCAAGTACTTTTCTGTGTTCAGTGGATGCTGGGTAGGACATAAAACTAGTTCCGTTGTTACATTGTATAATATTCATATAAATATTCGAGTATCGGATATTTGCATTTTGATGCGATAGACGTGTATGCATGTAAAGGCATGCATGTATGTGAAGGCTGACCCCACAACCATGTGGGATTGACAGTCGGGAAGAGAGAGAGAGACGTGTATGCATGTAGTACCTTATTAAATATTTCATGTTTCGTTCACACAAATACAAATCGATAGTGGAAAAGTAAATTGGGTAAAGTGCCAATATGTAAACTTTACAGGAGCACATTTTAAAGTTTTATTTCTATGTTTTGTAATACTCATATGGGTGTACCTAAATCTTAATATGATTTGATAGAATATACGTTTTACAGAAAATTATCCATTCGATAAATTTATATGCATTTGGTCGTAAAAAATCTTTAAAATTTGCTCCTGTAAAGTTTACATATTGGCGCTTTAGTAAAACTTATAACATTCCTCTTTTTTGTCGGGGGTTACAACTATCTGTTAGTTACCTTATGCCACCAATCGTCATTCATGTAGGTATATATCATAGCCAAATTATAATATAATTATAATAGCGTAATTATTCTAAATACCAACGCACTTGGAACCGTGCACCTAGCATCACGACGTTTTGAAAGTGCCTGCCTTTGGCCCAGTTGAAATAAAAAACTTTGACTTTGACATATTATTTTATACTATCCAGCCTAAGGTTAAGGTTCTACCTTTCTGGTCCCGAGCAGTTATTGTACTCATCATTTTGAACAACTTTTACTATGGGACCAAACTCAAAATTTTCATAAAGAAGCGACGAGCTGCATTCCGCAACGTCCGTACAAACTAATTAAAAACGAAACTTTCATATTACAAAATATATGCTTGTGCAAATTAGAAATGCTAGTGTATCTAATGAGTAGAAAATGTTGAATCAAAGTAAATTATGTTGGAATACGAAGCAAAGAAAACTGCAACGGAAAAAATATACATTTTTCATTTTATGTTGGATTATGTTTTTTTTCTTTATATGTGTGTTTCAGCGAGTACATTTTATGTACATATTTGTAACTTACGAGCAGATTACTGAAAATGATAAAACCTACCATCATGTTCTTAATTATATCTTGTTTTAAAATGACAAAATGTAGTTGATATTCCAAAATGAAGTAGTTCAAAGCAAGCGTTGAAATGTGAATTATGCGATAGCACTCAGTTCTGTCTCTATGGACCGCTCATGAATATTAGAGACAGAATTCCTTGTTTAATATTTTCGCGATAAAAGCAAAAATAGAAATCCCAGACAAAATAAAGCTACTGTCACTGTATTGAATAAATAATAAATCGAGAATCCAACACTAAAATTATTTTCCAAATAATTTTTTTATATTCTTTAAAACGTTTGTCGTGTTAACGTCCTTTTATTTACCTATTAACAAGAGACGGGCTTCCAAACAGGGTAGTAAAAATATCACACTGTTATAATTTTTTATATTTTCCTGGAAAATGGACGCAGTGCCGCCTCGTGCCTTGATGGCCAAGACGCGCCATTACAGGCTGTGTTATAAAACTTAAGTGTCATTTCTTGCTTATCTGCTTACCCGTTTTCCTTTGTGGGGTGAACACAACTTCAGCTGTAACTAACGCAGCATTGGAGAATGACGCGTTTAGTTTTTAGATTTTCAAATGCACAACAGCCTCTATGTTTATTACAGGTAATCAAAGTCAAAGTTTTTTATTTCAACTGGGCCTTTGCAGGCAACAAATGACATAATATGGCGCTAAAGTCAGCCATTTTGATTTTTATAATTTTAATATAACCAGTGTCACTCTCACAATTAAGACGAATCTAACGACACCTTTGAAGCTAAAATCCATCAAGCCGTTTAGGCTACAGAGCGTGCTAAAGAAATATACACTCGAATAACGTAACCCTCCTTCTGCCGCAGTCCGGTAATAAAGAGCTTTGACATCTAACATTTGTCACTCACAATTGACGAAAACTACAACATAGTCAAAACTTGGTAGGGACAAGCATATACTTAATAAGTAGGTACACGAGGAAGGTTTGACAGAGACGGCTTGCCAGACTATTGACATCTCAAACCTTATAGGAACGCCTAAGCTTCGGCTTAAGACCTTAATACCTACCATACAGATCTCTGCGTTGACACAGAGAGGCACAGACAAACAGTTTAGATCTATGTGTCTCAGACTGTGGAATTAGCCGTATTACTAAAGCGTCTAGATGCCTCAGTTTGCTAAGCTATTTAGACAAGCGTTTGGGCCAAATTATAAGACTAAACTAACGTTCGCTGGATTGTAATAGCTCTTCCCAAAGCGGCTTAATGACGCGTCGCGGCTTTGTTTTGAGCATTGACTTACTAACAATGGACATCGGGTCCGCGCTCAAAAGTGTCCGAACCAAACGCGTTCCAAAACCAAAAAGGTCGTACAATCGCGCGCCAGTCTTTTTTTTTGTCAACCGACAGAATACACGACAAAAATCGGCTACTGTATTGTGAAAACGTTGGATACGCTGATAAACTGTCGCAAGTAAAATTAAGCTGTATATTAATGATAATACGGTTTGAATTAGCACAAATAGGTTGACTCCGGACACAATTTTCGTGAATTTTGTTCTAGACCCGACGTCCATTGTTAGTAAGTCAATGGTTTTGAGACTAAAATAGGTGATTCGGGGAGCCAAGCGAGGGGAGATGGTATCAAAAATGGATTGTACTCTACTCTGATTACATTCTGGCTTGACGTGTGGTAAGGTAAATAAGGTAATACAGTAGAGGTCCGTTTTCCAAAGAGCTTTGTAGTTCATATTCTGAATTCGTGTAAATATGGGACCTAGGAATACCTGACAAACTTACTCTCTGTAATGTTTCGATAATATCAAAGCACAAGAAAAAAAGAACGTTATTTTTAAAGCAGACTTCAAACAAGTATAAAATTATTATCTTAAAAATTTTAAGTTTCTGAAGTTTGTGCAAGTCGGGCCTTTAATTTTTCAATTAAAGGCCCCGATTTCAGAATAATGTAAACACGCATTTTTGATACACGTTATAGAAGAAAGATTTTTAAAGCCTATTTGCGTCTGCCTATTTAACAATTTATATTCCGCTGATAGAGGTGATGATAATATGCAGTTACACCATCCAACGTCATAAGGAACCACAGCAAGTTCAGTTCGCATATGACTTCTAAAAGCTCCGTTCCTGGAACATTCCATTACGAGGTAAACATCCTCAATTATCCTACATTCATCGCAATCCGAAGAACTAACTTTTCTCATTAAATGTGCAAATTTATTTAATGGAATGTGTCCGGACTCCGGAGCGGCCTTAATTTTTTGTCGCGGGAAACGTCGTCATGGACGTCCCCCGCCCGGGGAAGGTGGAGGGGGGATTCTTACTAGCGGAAAAAAAAATTGGTGATCTCCTTAACTGTTATTGTAAGGTGGTAACTAGATAATTCTAGTATAAAAAAATCTAAAAAACCCGCTTTCATCTTAGGGAGTCCGCCATATTTAATTTAGAGTGACGTCATTTTATTTGTCATATTCGTCTCAGCAAACCCTATCATTTCATACCTACCCATATCATGATAGTAGATAAGAAAATTTTGTTCGCCATTTTGGGGCGTCCGCCATATTGGATTTCGAATGACGTCACTAAGCTAACTTGTCATCCAAACTAAACGTGTATGCAAAATTTCAGCTAAAAGCTAATAAAAGATAAGAAAAGCTAATAAAAGCTAAGAAAAGCGTGTTCCTTCTCAAGCTTTGGTCGGGGCTTTAGGTACGCTCTCGCATTCTTTCGGTGCACGTACCTCTCTTCTATTCTAAAGTTTGTAGTACTCAAAATACTATTACTGATAGTATTGAAAATCTAAAAGTTCCTCTTTTCGCGTCGTGTAGTTTGCTTCACGCCGCCGCCGTCCTCCCTATCTGCCCCCTCGGGCGTTGGAAGGCGATTAGGCGGGTATAATCAGGTGAATGGGGGTGGATAGCACCTACCTACCAACATATCTGCATATTAGAAAGATAAATATATATTGTGTGAAATTTCAACATTTTCAGCAATCTTTTATGCGTAAAAATTCAGTGTTTATAAATTTTGATCACCTGATTTTTCTATTATCATTGGGTGTTATCCCTTTTCTAACTATAAATGTTATGGAGGCCACTTGAAAGCGGTTACTTATTAATGTAAATGCTTTTAAATGTTTGTCCTATATTTTAAAAGCATTTGTTTTACATATATTTGATTTATATTTACATTTGTGTGTTTTGTGCTTTTTTCCTTTAATTTTTCATGCGTAGTAGCATGTATAAGCATTTTTGTACCGCGTGCATAATTAAAGCTAGTTCACAGTCGTTTTCCGCCGCGTGTAAGTACTCACTATCGTTTTGTATCATTACCAATCATCAAATTGTATTAGCAATAATCAATAAGCTATCATTAGGTACCTACACACTATCAAGCATTATCATTTATAGTTGTCCCTTTTATTTTATGTGTCCCGATATTGAAATCGGTGCCAATTTCATCCAATAACACTAGACAAAACCGTGTCTAAATATTACAGTATCTATGCTAACACCGAGTTTCAATGAATTTCCACTAGTAAAATAAATATTGAATTTTATGAAATTAAAGTCAGCGGCGCGGATGAAACCTACGTTTTTGATGAGTTTACTCTTATGATAACAAACACTATACCAACAGGCTTTTTGAATCAACAGAGTGGGGACTTTTTTTGTAGATATATTATTTTGATTGCAATTTTTGTTACAGGTACTAAAGTTATTTATTATGTTTTTACATAATGTTGTGAGCAGCTAAACGGTAAGTACCCACTTATCACAATTTTCCTTTACGTTTAGAATAGAATAGATCTTTATTTCATTTAAACCAACTACAGTCACTTATGCTGCTATATGCATATATGGCTATATGCTGAGTTGGTAACCTTTTCGGTACCCGGCATGCTCGACGGCATGTTTTAATTTTTTTATATTTTATTAGAATTAGTGTACCTATTTCTTTTTTATTGCGTTTTGTCTATTGTGAATGTGGCGCCGTCATTATCCCGTACGGAATAAAATTATTTTTCTTTCTTTCTTTTCTTATGAAATGTCCAGACTCTAGTGCGCGGTTCCAAATAGTAGGTCCTATTGAGAAGAACTGGAAAGAAACTTCACGGAAACTGTTTTAAAATAATAGATGCGAGAATAATGTAATTTAATGTAAATTAAAATAAATTAGAAAAAGGAATAGGCTAATAATAATGATTTGCCTTGATTTTGACTAGGCGGCTTCCATTCAAACCAAAATACGGCTAACGACCAGTTTTATCTTACCTATCAGAAGTTTGTTTTACTAGAAATAAAAATATGATATTTATTCCAAAGACTCATTTTAAATTTAGCTCACTTCCATAGAATAGAAATATGCTTTATTGCACACCAACATAAATAAAAAAATTACTTGTTGAAACAGTGTAAAACAATGTACAATAAACATAGTGGTCTGGATAATAGGCAGCGCGAGCATATAAACGCGTCATTTCTCGTGCCCCTGCCGCGGCAGCCGCTACCACTTGCGCTCCCCGGCGCTCTCCAATTTAGTGGTTTTTCGCATGGTGTTATAATACAGGTATTAGCATTCCGAGACGTCCGTCACGTGGGAGACACAAGTCTATGTAATCTCATCACCGCTGTGTTGGGACTCCCATCTTCATCATCCGTAATATTTTTATAAGGTAGTTCGAAGTTTAGTCTCTCACGATGGTATTGAAGTTACGTTACGATTACCAGAGTCGACCATTTGGTTACGCGGTAGACCCCCCCAAAACTAGAAAGGATTTGACCTTAAAATTATAATGATAATAAAAATTATTTATTCGGGTTACTAGAACCCATACCTATGTTAGTAAGTACATACTTAAAAACTATTGTTAGTTTATACATTGGATATCTCTATCTCTACATAGTATAAAATAAAGTTGGTTTCCGCGTCTGTCTGTCTGTATATCCGCTAACTCCTCCTAAACCACGCAACGGATTTTGATGCGGTTTTCACCATCAGATAGATACTTTTTCACGGAAGGTTTATATGCATAATACTTTTATATTTAATGTAAGGTTGTAGAAAAATTGCACCGCCGTGCGATGCCGGGGACGGGTCGGTAGTGTGATATAATAATGATCGAGTTGGTACAGAAACGTTGTTATGAAGGGCCCGTGCTTCAGCATCCAGCCACGCTAATGTAATATCTTACGGAACAATAATCAACTTTATGTAGGAAATAATGTTCTAAATACACGAGCAGAAGTGCCGTGTTTTTCTCGCCAAAGAATGGAACAGTTTTTATACTACGCCGCTCGGAAAATATCATAGTATTTTTTTTTAAATCGGGTAGAATGTCATCTTTTCTATCGCACAAATATGCGGGCAGAAAAAGTGTATGCAAAGCCACAGTTAACGTGCTGAGCGACCAGAAAAAGTAATTATGAATATCTATTCTTAATGTGCTGTTTTTCTTTTTAATTTTGGGTAATATCCATAACTACTACCATACTACTTATTATATTATTAAGACTGTAATATCCATAATATCAGTCGGTATTCTATTTTAATATTACAAAATACAAAAAGTTTTTCTCCCAAGTTCGCAAAATGATGCTGGCCACTTGCTTTTTCAGAACATTAATTTAAATTTTTAAAAAGTAAAAATCGACTGCATTATACTAAAAAGTATAAAATAATTTTCTTAAAAACTTAACAGCTTCTGAAGTCCCCTTTACCTAATTCTTCAATACTAATTAGATCGCGGGTGCGCGGGCCGCACGCGGCCCGCGAGGGCTTTTTAGGTGGAGCTTGTAACATCACTCAAAATAAATATGATATTTGATTTTGTATGGCAGCCATGTTTTTTTGTATGGAAACCATCTTTTTTTCACCGGCTCGTCAAACGGCCCAAGGTCCTCGACATTTTTAGTTCCGGCGGTATAGGTTTGCGACTTTTTTCGAGATCCGTAGGGCAGTTCCGGTCAGCGATCCACTTTCAGGTCATTTCGGACTTTTAATAAACTCACAGGACCCCCCTCTATACGACTCCCATACATCACTTTTACCCCCCACGGCTCCTTCTGGGAGAACAATTGGGTGAAAATCTAAAATGAACACTTGTATGGCGGCCATATTGGAAAATGGCGGAAAGAAAAAATTGATCCCGGATTATGAATCGGTGCCCCCAAAAACCCCCGGACGCCAATTTAAGCCGGCTCGGACCATATATTTTTTTGGCCGCCATTTTGAATCCGTCATCTTGGATTTTTATGACCCCCACCGGAAAGCCCCCATCCTCCTCTATGACATTTGGTCGAACACCCCCCCGCTATCTCCAACGGTTTCGGAACGGTGACCTTTCCAATTTTGTATGGCCGCCATCTTTTTTTATATGGAAGCCATCTTTTTTTCACCGGCTCGTCAAACGGCCCAGGGTCCTTGACATTTTTAGTTCCGGCGGTCTGGGTGTCCGACTTTTCATTTTCGAGATCCGTAGGGCAGTTCCGGTCAGCGTTCCACTTTTGGGTCATTTCGGATTTTTCCCGGACTCACTGGACTTCGAGGAGTATGACTCTTATACATGACTTTTACCCCCCACGGCTCCTTCTGGGAGAACAATTCTGTCAATCAGTCAGTCAGTCAGTGAGTGAGTCAGTGGTAATCGAGCTTTATATATATAGTCAATTCTACCGTAGCATCTTTTTTTTATTTTTATTTAGCCGTTCAGGAGATTTAACGGCAACTTAATCATGAGATGTGTTTGAGTATTTGGGAGTAAGAGTCATAGCACACTCTATACTTTTAGGAACGGCGCCTAGAGATTTTACGATTGCATCGATGCTGCATCGCGTTTTGACGACTCGCATCTGGCGGAGAGGTCAAGCGAGGGGAGCGGGTGGGGTGGTAGACCTCTAAAGCCTTAATAAATCGCTGCGACTGACATCTGAATGTGTGCGGAGCGTAACGTTCAGTCGCTGTATCGAGCTTTCGAAAAGCGACTAAATCGCTAGTCGCTGATACTAAAAGTAGGGAGTGTGCTATGGCCCTAAGAAGTAGTCAAGCGTCAAATACAAATAACTACTCTAAAACTTTAATGTAACTAACTGCTCACATATCAAATAGAGCATACATGGAACAAGTTAGTTGGCAACATACCGACAGTCTCAATTTGCCTTTATGCAAGTCTGTGCAAGTTTGTGCAGGTTGGAGTTGCACAAGCTTTGTAACTCCTGCATCAGTTTTCAGAGAGCTCGTATACTTACTAACACACGCTGTTTAAGTCAATGTTTATAGGCTCATATGCTGACGTTCTATTGCTCTTTATGAGATAAGTGCACTTGAGAAACTCAAACACTTGTGCACACATCGCAATATAATAATAATATAATATAATAAATATTTTAGAAATAATCTTGTAAAAATATTTTTAAAAGGGGTAATTTTGCGAAAAAAATTTATCGAGCCAACTTTATCCAATCATGTATCGGACGACCGAAAAATCCGTGTTACATCTTCAAGTTTGATAAATTTTTTTTTCGGGGTAAAATAATAAGAATTTCTATTAAAAAAATTGTAAATACAAATCGGTTTTTGCGGCATTTCTGTAAAAGACCCCCTAAAATACTGATTCTTTGAATAAAGATTGATTGACTTGCGTTATCTTTATTTAATTATTTTTAACACGATGCCATTTTGGGTTACTTAAACAATCACCCACAATACCCAGATTCAGAATAAAAAATTTACTTGAGATTCAGATAGCTAAGCGCTGAGCCACGCTGGTCTTCTGCCCCTTACTGTTAAGATCCATAAAGGGTGCTTTTTCCAACTTTTCACTTATTGGCACTGCAAAGAGATGTATGGAAGGAATTGGGGAGGCCTTTGCTCAGAAGAGGGACAGCTTAGGCTAGGAAAAAAAACATTTGATCATACAGGTTTCAAAATACCTGGCCTAAAACTGACAAATTGATAGAAATAGTGGTCAAACGCAACAATATTCAATAATGCTATTCAATAGACAAACTGGATATTTTTTTATTTAGTGCGCATAATTTGTAGAGTAATTCGGTGTCCGTACCCAAATGCAGCCGCATTACAAAAATTCACGCCAAAACAAAATAAAAATTTGATTTTATATGGATTGCGCCAGTAAATTATGCGTGTCCCCCATACTAAGTCGAATTTTCGTTTTGTTTTAAAGCATATCATAATTCTACGGTTCCATTTAGGAACAGAGACTGAATGACTCTACAAATTAAGCGCACTACATAAAAAAATACCCTGTAGGTACATTGAAAATTCCAGAAGAATTTTGGTTCCTCAATAATTCCGGTGGATCGGAATCTAGAAGAGCTAGCGACCCTGGTCGTGGCTGTTCGCCAATATATTATTTGGAACGGGAGCAAATATTGACCAACTCGTTCGACATATGGCAGGTCATGTCTGCCTAAATGTCAGCCTGCATAGCTCTAAAATAGTGCTCAGACAGGCAGACGGCCGGCGTAGGATAATAGCTAAACTGAAATGTGGGGTCGCACAGATAAAATGAAACTGGCATTTTGGTAGTGCAGTATAAACTTTGATTACTATTATAAATATTGTAGAGATAGGCGTTTTAGAATAACGATGCCAGGCATCGATGCCGCTTAGGTACAGATATCGGATGTCGTGTCATGTTGAAAACGGATGCCGGTGCCATCTAGTTGTATATCAGTTGACGGCACGAACACTGTTATACTGGTTATACTACATTAAGGCATCGATACCAAAAATAACGATGCTGGTATCGGATGCCGCATCTTTGACATCGATGCGCATCAATGACAAAAATAATCATCAAAAACTATAATTTGCCATTACGTCGGATACTAGTCAAACGTAGCCAGCTAGGTATTTACTATTAAAAATTGTAATTCTGGTGTCAAACTTATTTAACTCAGATATTTGCCTATGACGACTCTATCTAATTATAACCAAACAACTGGTAACTTAACCCTACCATTAGTAGATTACTAGGTAGGTAACTGTTATTAATTTCCGATGTTCAGCACTCCTGTGACACTTTTGGTCAGTGATGTAGTAGCATTTTTTAACTTACTTCAAAGAAGGAGGAGGTTCTATGGTGGAGTGTACGTATTTTGTAATGATGTTCACCGATTTCTTTAAAACTTTTATCCTATGGGAGTCCAACTTTATGATTGGTAATTATTTTAGAAGATAGCTCGAAGTTTAGTCGCACGATCTTATTAAAGTTTATTATCAGAGTCGATGTTCATTACCATTTTAGTTACGCGATAGACCCCCTGATGGAAATGCTTTTGCATATTCTATCAATACACAGACCATTACCCAATTTATATAACTGTCTTAGCTTATTGCTTTTGAAGCAATAAATCCCGTTTGAAGTTTTTAACCCCTGACAAAAAAGAGGGGGAGTTATAAGTTTGTAGTGTGTATCTGTCTGTGGCACCGTAGCTCCAAAACGGATGGACCGATTGCAATGCAGTTTTTAAATTTAAAGCTGGTTTAATCGGGTATCATCTTATCAATTTTTCATTAAAATCTGTTCAGCCATTCAAAAGTTACAGCTCTTTTTCTAGTTGGGAGTCGGGGTTTTTTTTAGGATTCTGTACGAAAAAGGTAAGTAACGGAAAAATCCCTACTGGGATAGCTTGAGCGGCTTTCATTTTTACCGCCTGTCTGCAGCAGAAACGATCGTTTTTGAGTTCGTTGGCTGCATTTTCCTATCAAAAACTGAAAAACAAAAGTTGTTAGCCGAAAACTGGCTAGCTCAAAGGCCACACTAGCCCCAAAATTTGGCACAGTTTCAAGAATTGCTTGCCTGCGCCTAATTTATGAATTTGGATTCGACAGGACGTTTTTTATCTCGTTGTTGAGGACCTAACAAAAACAGTTGATAAAATATTACTACTATATACTACCTCGTTGAGTGCAGTGTTTGAAAGGGTACATTTTGTAGGTTATAGGAAAATTAAAGCGAAATCTTTGATTGTTATTTTATTTTGTTAGTATCAAATTTTAAATTTATGCAGATGACAATTGTTGTATTGTTCCGAAAGATGCACTGATTCTCCTTTTAATGCAATATCTGTTTTAGTACATTTTGTACTAGAATGCATGCGATCTTACACACTGCTGCGATAATGCCTCCTAATACAAAATGTACTAAAATAGATAATCGTATTAATGAAGCGATATTATTTTCATTCCATTAGATCCATGGTATATAGAAGATTAGAATACAATGATACACAATACAATAGATTAGAATACAATGACGAGGGTCTCCTATTTGAGGTATATTGTTTACAGATAACACTTCTCCAGCCAGAAATGGAAATTTACGATTTACCAAAGACAAACAGAGCTGAATTACTGCGGGAAATTGCTTCTCGATAGCAAAATCACTACAAACTAAGTCAAAGTTAATTATAATAGAATTTTGATTACTCGATTTTCCAACTTCATGTTTTAGGAGGGTGAAATTCTAAGTACTTGGAAAATTTATAATGGGACAACTTTAACGTGACTTCTACACCTATTTCCCTTGTAAATCAAAGACGACAGCGATGGGAAACCAATGGCACGCGACAAAAGTACAATAAAAAATTTGTTTTTACTCAATAGTTAAAAATTGCTTGTTGGTTACGTTACGAACAGAAAATATTTCTCTGAAAACATTTGCACGTGGGTGTAGAAAGGTTCACCATCCCTGCTCTAGGGGCTCCCCTCCGCCCCTGCTTTAAATTGAATTCATTCTTTAATACAATCTCATATAGGCCGCGCGGCCCATGACGTCATTTACAATTCATTTACATTTCAATTAATTTTTATTTTAATATTTATTATTAAGCCCCCCGCCATTATTTGCATTTTTTAAAATCATCCGATTCGGCTATAATGGTTTTTTAGCGCCATCTGATGGGTATAAAGGTTAATTGAAGTTAGAAAGAGTGATTAAGAATGAAACAGCGCGAGCAGTTTGGTAATAATTAATTTCACAATATTTATTAATCATTGCATTATTAATATTCGTTTTTAATTGTATCCACTCATGATTCATGCAAATAGGTAATTTTAATTCAAGCTTATCTCTTTTAATTAAACCGCAGTCGTTTTACAAATCCACACACAACCACAACAACGCTCTAAGAATGTACTAGATCATTGCACAAACCACTTATTATTTTTATTGTAAATGGATCATCCATTCGCTGCTAAATCTATGATGTAATGTCATTGCCCTATCACGTGCGGCTATCTAGTAGTTTCTATATTGAATGAAATATTTGACGAGGCCGAGGGGTGTATGGGGCGAGTGCCCTCAGTCAGGGTGTAGGCCGGGGAGGAGGACGACGCGTTTATCGCTCCGTCGCGTCGTTAGTCAGGTCGTCTGCCCGGAGCGTTCCACGCCTCGCTAACGAGTAGGTAAACTGCTGCCGGCCGGCCTGATCCACATGTTAATTGCCTACATCCTAACGTCACTCACAGAAGTCATACTATTTGCAATTGTTACACGAGTAATTGATACCGTGTGAAATTGGACTGTTTTAAGGTAAATGCGCATCTACACGCGCCGAACGCCCGGAACGCGCCGAACGATCAGTATTGTCCGAATCGCAAAATTATTGAAGCAGAATGTGGATGACGTCATCAGAATCGAGCCACTCGCGCCGTAAGCACCGTACGCGTCGAATGTGATGACGCCATTCGCAAATGCAGGTGTAATCGGTACATCTACAGCATTTTATTGAAATGCGGCGCATAAGCGCGGGTAGATCAGCAAGGTTGTATCTATATAATATCATACAAAGAATACCAAAATTTGATTCCTGCGGCACGCGCGGTGCTTTCGGCGCGTGTAGGTACGCGTTCACCTTTAGACGATGAAATTCGATTCGTGTTCAAATGCCGCTGTTTGCTAAGCTAAGCGATGGAGGTAGATAGAAAGAAAGAAAGAAAGAAGAAGAAAGAAAAAGTATTTATTTGACACAGCACAAAAACGATTTTAAAGATAATATCACAAAAATAAAAGAATAAAACATGTAAAACAAAAAAAAACAAAAATATGTCTATAATAGGTCTGTTATGAGGGTTATTCAAGCACAACCCGATGATTGATGGGCAACCTATCGCCGCTCTTGTAACACTTCTGATGTTAGTTAACATCTTATGATAAACGAGCTTTTTTACAACGTTTCATAATTATTTTTAAGAGCTGGTAATAAATTTTGCTTGTACAGATGTTTCGAAGCACATTGCTCCACACTTTGCAAGTAGATATGAGACGCAACGTCTGTGTCATACCCGTTCAATTTTTAAGATGGGTTGTCTCAGCATTACTTATTTCGTTTCCTTTCTATTGTCAAGGTTGAACTATTGCGCAATATAATATAGATGAAAAAAAGTAAAAACCGACTTCAAAAAACAAAAACGTTAAAATAATTTTCTTAAAAAACTAATCAGCTTCTAAAGTTGCTGCCACTGCCAAGCTAGGTGCATTGAAGAATTAAAGGCCCCGACTTCAGAAGCTTTTGTAAAAAAAAATTTGACGACGGTTATTACTTTTCTAAAAGTTTTTTTTTTTTTTTTTTTTTTAAGTGGCATAAACAATACATAAACATGCGATTACAGCAATTGCGGGAAATATGATGTTATTCATTCAAAAATTCCATTGTCTATCTCTGAAGGTCTTCATCAGATCTTCACCAAATTTAAATGGGACCACCTCCAGATCGGTCTGCAATTGCCGGAGTAGGTAATAGCGTAACAAACAAAAAATTAAACATACAGTAGAATGAAGAATCTCCTCTTTTTTTGATTTCGGTTAGAAATCAATGAAAAGAGTTTTGTTTTTATAAAAACTACGGTAGATATTTTTAATACACTTTCGCAATACATGGACGAAGCAGATTGCTATATAGGTATCGTGCCAGAGAAAAGATCAAACGTTTTATCCTCAGAACGATATATTTTGTTGCTGCAAAATGTATTTGGGTTGAGACGCACAGACTGCAAAATGACATTCTTTGTACCCTTAGGGTCATGCATGAAAATATATTCTCCATATTTCCGGTAGCGAAAGATATATTTTTAATATATTTAGGTGTTGAACGGATTTATTTAAGGTCTTATTTTACTTACGGTTACTGTTATTTTAGGAAGTAGATCTATAGGATACAAAGAGAATTAGCAAAAAAAAAAAAACCTTTTTTATACGTTTTCAAAATTAATTAAAATAATTGATGTTTCCGTTTGCATAAAACCTTTATTCTGCTCGGCTCGGATATTCGGCTCGGCTAGCTCGGCTCGGATACTCTGACACACACTGCACGCATCATGTCGCCGCGCCGCCTGATCTTAATGCCTACATAATTTTTGAATCTACTGCAGCTTTAATTTGATATTTGATATGAATTCTATACCATTCATAGAGCATAGCTTTAAAATATTTTGCATTATTAAAATAAGACCTTAAATAGGAAGAGAGGAATATACATACAGCTACATAGATCTGAGACTACAACTAGTTTTTAGGTATTCATAGATACGACTAAAATAGAATAGACTACAAAATATGGAAGTGTGGAGGATTGTTCGACTCTGTGCATAAGGCACAGAATCTAAAAATTCGTCGCTGTTATCAATGTTGGCTTTAAAAATTGGATGGCCGGCAATAAAAAGAGCAATGTAAAAACTAAAATTTATTGGATTTTAAGCATAACATCCGAAAAAAATATCCCCTATCGGATTTATGTTTGCCTTTTGTATCGGATGCTTATTTTCGCTTCATATTATGTGCTTAACTTGAAGGGAATTTAGTTTAAGTGTTTTCTTTAAGCTTCACTCAAACTGTCGCGAATCCGCCCGCGCTGCGGGACGTGGGAAGATTTACATCGATTGTTTGTATAGAAATGTATCATAGTGTTCAAACTGACGCAGGCAGGTGAAGCAAATTTAAAGGGGTTTGTAGAATAAAATAGGATAGAAATACTCTTTATTGTACACCTGATAAAAAGGAGCAATAAACATAATAATTACAATTAATCAACCTTTGGATGTATAAAATAACGAGGGTAGCTCGCTCGATTTGTAGCTTAGTGATGACCAGCACTCAATACAGTAAACTACCAAAAATGCTCATGTACCTACTTAACTCACGATGCGTAAATCATCAATTGATGTAGGTATGTAATTACGTAATAATAATTCAAGAATTAATTTCTTGTAATTTGGTTTACTTGATTCCATCAAAGAAGCTTATAATAATATTATTCTGCAGTCTAGACAGCTTTGGAAGGCTTCTTCAGATGAACATAATTTCCAGTAAGCTCCTACGTCTTTGCTTAGTAGATTGCTTTTGCCTAGGGATTGCACAGAAATTGGTGTAGTGAAGCTTCAGACTGAAATTGCAATTCAACACTATGTTTTATACAGCAACTGCACAAACACTGTGCTATATACTCGTACCTATCCTAATGTTAGGATAGGTCGTATTGCACAATATGTATGCTTTAATTTTTTATGGAATTAAAAATGTCATCTCTGTACTCTATGGCTTACATTCAGAGACGACAGAAACGAGTCTAAGCGTGAACTTACGCTTCCATATGTCGATTTTACGAACAAATGACAGATGGAAGCGTAAGTTCACGCTTAGACTCGTTTCTGTCGTCTCTGAATGTAAGCCTATGACTCCTTATAATCAATATATCGTATTATTTAATACTCTCTATATACATTATAATCGTTGGTGCGCAAGGTGGAATAAAAAATTAATATTTAAATTTTTTATTAGTTGCGTACTATTGGTGTGGTTCAAATTGGTGCGCTAAATGGAATGATACAAACGTTTTGGTAAATAATTCTTGGATTTTATGTACGTTATATCGACGGTGTTTGAATAAAAAAATAGATGTTTTCTATTAAAATTGTCCGCTGTGGACATTGGTTTTACGCGTAAATTATTACTTGGCATAGTTTACAGAGTGATGAACATATTGTTAGAAAAAAAATGTTTTACAATGCAACACAAACATCGCGATTATTGGTACCCATTATTATTAAAAAAAACAAGGGTGAATGCCGATACCGGCGAAATGGCTGAATAAAAACACTGTCTG
Source organism: Allophyes oxyacanthae (assembly GCA_932294325.1). Lineage (NCBI taxonomy): Eukaryota > Metazoa > Arthropoda > Insecta > Lepidoptera > Noctuidae > Allophyes > Allophyes oxyacanthae. The sequence continues at coordinate 3,328,775 of OW028609.1, forward strand.
GCTTTACGTTCAAAAATCGAAACCATTTTAAGCCGTAAAAAGCACCGCCCGCTTTTAAAGCGAGCTTATGATTTTTTTTCACACGGCTTTCGTTGCCTTTTTCTAAAATACCACGTTTACTTAACTATTTACAGCATGCTAGAATTATATGAGAAGGTCGAATAAATATTCTTTTGGTTAAATGTAGATAATGATTATCGCAATATCTTTCACGACCACTTATTAGGTATAGCGGTCCTAATGAGTGTACGTTTATGGGATGATAATAAATAATTATTATGATAATGACAATATGAACTTTATGTAGTTATGTATCAAAATTGAATTGCTATCAGCGCAAAAGTGGTGTAAGCCACAATTTGTGCTGGTTGCTGTTTTGGTGTTAACTACATTCTTTGCATCGCAAAAGTGGTGTAAGACACAAATTGCCAAATTGTGGCTTATACCACTTTTACGCTGATGGCCTCAATTATGACTTTAAATTGAAAAGGTGCTCTAAATATTTGTTATATTTCTGGAAAAAAAATGAGAGCAGTGGATGTAGGTTATGAGATTATTATGGAACTACGTACATACGCTTGGAAAGATGCCCAAAAGCCTGGCAGCATTATCATTTTCATAACGAGTGACGATCATACTCTGCCCTCATATTATGATGTAGGTACAGTCGGCCAAAGAACTGCTCTACCACCCTACGGATGCAATTTTTTTTTGCACGCCATTAAAATATAATAACCTAACCTAACAGTCTAAAACCCCCGACTCCAACTAGAAAAAGAGCTGTAACTTTCGAACGGCTGAACAGATTTTCATAAAACATAGATATCATATATCAAGATCATACCCGATTAAACTACCTTTCAATTAAAAAAAACTGCATTGAAATCGGTCTATCCGTTTTGGAGCTACGATGCCACAGACAGATACACAGATACTACAAACTTATAACATCTTTTTTGTCGGGGGTTAAATGGTGGTGGTCAAATTATTAGCTGTCCCATACATTTGGGTCGAGTAGGTATTGAAGTTTTGTTTACGGCAACTTCTAATTTTTTCCTGATTACGATGTTGGACCCGTAGAGAAAGTTAAGTTTGATGGTCTGATTCACACGCTTAAATATGATCACGAATTTATAATACACGTTATATTAATATTATACCTACTATGCGCTATTTTCATTAGCTCTGAAACTCCGGGACCGAAATTCATTGTTTGGTTCACTTTACATAAATTTCCATCACACTTAGTCAGGCGTTAAGTTCCGAACTGAAAGATATTTCAGCATAAATTGCGGCCACAGAATAAAAATTATACTTGCTACAGACCGCTTACTTGTGCAATTTTTTTTTTCTTTTATTGCGATCTGAATAACTACAAGTTACATGGCAATAACCTAACCGTCAAAAACCCCCGACTCTAACTAGAAAAAAGAGCTGTAACTTTTGAACGGCTGAACAGATTTTCATAAAACATAGATATCATAAATCAAGATGATACCCGATTTAACTACCTTTCAATTAAAAAAAACTGCATTGAAATCATTCTATCCGTTTTGGAGCTACGATCCCACAGACAGATACTCAGATACACAGATCCACAGATACACAGATCCACAGATACACACTACAAACTCATAACATCCCTCTTTTTTGTCGGGGGTTAAAAACAGCTACATCAGCGCCGTCTATCGGAATATAGCAGAAACTCAGATCCTGTATCGCACTATGAAAGTTTTCATCAATTTTAACACACTATACGACGCGACGCGCGACGGTCCGACTTCAACCATTGGACTGATAAAATCACCTCGCCTGGTCGAAGGATGGTTTACCATACCTCAGTCCTCCTAAAAGAGGCCCCTTGTATTTCTTTGAATGTCCTAAATATGGGTCTTATTATAGAGGATGTATGATGTACATTTAAAGAAGACACCTGCTTTAAAGGGTTATTGTACTCACTATTATAAATAAATTTTACTATGACACCTTAAGGAGAAATCACGAAAAATATCTGCTGTTCCATACATTTGGTCGAGTGTTGACTGCTGTTTCATTTTTCAAATATTTTTTCATAAAAAGCGCCTCTTGGGTACTTGATATTCTTCCGAGATAAAAACTCAGTTACCTATAAAACAAAGCAAAAGCTATTGGCAATTATTTTATGCCTTTACCGGGTAAAATGTGTTTACACAAAACCAAGTTTGAAGTCAAAGTCAAAGATTTTTATTTCAACCGGGCCTTTGCAGGCACTTTCACAATGTCGTGATTCTAGGCGCACGGTTCTAAGTGGGTTGGTCCTGGAGAAGATACCGGCAAGAAACTCCATGGATACTCTTTTCATAAATCAAGCTTACTACACAACAAATGTGGGGCCGCGGGAGGGGTCCCGGCTAAAATTCGACCTCAATTTACACAATATGACAATAAAAAAAGAACAGCAAAGATCATAAGTACCACTATACTATTATAATTATACAATACTAGTAGGTGCGTACTTAACACTCAAGTCAGTCACCCGATTAAGAATAGGTAGTGTACTCGTTGAAACCCAAAATATTGCCAATTATAAACCATGAGAATTCCTAAGATTAAATTATAATGGCGCCGATAGATAGGGATCTATGAAACCAGCCTTATCCAATTAAAAATTAATTAAAAATGTACAATCATGTCTTTGACATTTTTAATTATCGACTCAGACGGCAAGTTTCGCTCGTAATTTCGACGTGAAAGCTCACAACACGGTGGATGAAGTTGACATTTTGATTTTTTCACAGCTTTATGCGTCATTTCTTAATAGTCTTTTAAAGCCTGGAATTTTAATTTAGTATTTTGATTGCTATAAATAATCTTAAATTCTTCCATATAAGTAAAATGCCTTATAAAAATGTCCAAGGTTCATAGTGTGTTCATAAGGAAACACGGCATGACGTCATAAAGTTGATGATGGTGTTGGAAATAACGTTCCATTTTACGGAATAGATAATAAAAATAAAACCTGTGAACCAGGTAAATTTTTTGAGTAAATCTTTCAATAAAGCACTTTTCTCAATTTTTATAATTGTTTTTTTCTCATTATAATTTAAATGTAAGTTCCCTAATAAACGGTGCTGCTGTTAACCGTAGCTCGGCTACCGTCGATCAAAATACTAAGGTAATTTAACACTAGACGCTGAGAATAAAGTGTCTGATTGCACTAAAATTCCTTTACTACGGAAAATATCTGTACATTTTAGTACAGAGATATCGCGTCAAAATTGGTAAGAGTATACTCTGTTACTGCAATATTTGACGCCTCTATTTTAGCTAACAAGTTGCTTTTTATTAATTGTAACTAAAACAATACATGGTAATACACAATTTGTGGCACTACTGCCACAAACTTCTGACCCGGTGACCAAAACTGGAACTAACGTCGCTACGGAACAAAAGTGACATCGAAATTTCATTTTTGTAGGGAGGTGAACTGCAAAATAGAGATAGCTTTGTTATTTGTTATAACGTAAGAGAAACAATGTGTATTCAGACTACGGCGACACGCAATGGTGGAAAATACGAGCATGGCAGCACTGCATCCTTTTTGAAATAAAATTGGTATTTTTTCTAAATATTTTGCTGGGAACTGGCGATAAATGACAGCTTACAATTCAAAATACATTTGATTTCCTTTTTAAAAAACGCTTTTATTAGCTTCACCTGTAACTAACTCACTGAAAGAATTGTTATGCAAAACTTTGTCTACTATAGTTACATAAATTCAGTGACAATCAAACTATATGCGAACACATAACAAAAGATGGTTTGGTGCCTATTAAGTAAGCCAGTTTGCTATTTCAAATAAACTTTGTTAATGACTAAACAAAATTCGGCTATTTCTTGAAATAACCGAAACAGTTCGGTTATTTCTTTTTTCATATATGTAAAAAAATCTTGGAAGTTAAATTTGACTCACTTCCCGGTTTCCGATTGAGCTGAAATTTTGTATACACGTTTAGTTTGGATGACAAGAGCGTTTTCTTTCGTTTTTTTTAAAACTATAATGTTTATTACTAACTTGATTCTCAGTTTAGCTTGAACGACTGATAATTATTTTTGAGAGTTTTCGTAGTGTTTTTCTGGGGTATAGTATAGTTTATAAAAATATTGTGCATTTATTGCCTTTATACATTTCTAGCGGCCCGTCCTGGCTTCGCACGGCTGAACATTTATTTAATAAACATTATAGTGACATAACTATAGGTAATAGTTATTCCTAATGACTAATGTGAAATGTGTCGCGAATCTTTTTGTAGATATTAATTTGTTCTCTAAAACTTCACATATTATATTGTTCTAGATCATGCGAGTAAATAGTTTTCGTAGCGCACGCGATGTAAGGAATTTTATAGGTAATTTTTTTTACACTTTGGGTTACATTATTGCAGGTTTCGTAGGGACCCCTAATTTTTTCAAAATAAAATATAGCCTATGTTTCTCATCATTCTTCCGGTAAAAGAATTTTTAAAATAGGTCCAGTAGTTTTTTATTTTATTCGTTACAAACAAAAATACAAATTTTTTCTCTTTATTATACACTTGAACGCAATGAATCCGGGTCACCAACATAATAAACCTTATCTCGGAAACTAAGAATCTTATTGAAATAAAATGTAGGTAGGTATTATATAATATATATAGCTATTTAATACTAGGTACTCAAATAATACCGCATAGAGAGCTAAAAATTGCATTGATAGAGGAATGCGAGAATATCCAACATTGCCTCAGAAACTTTGTGACGAGTACCGAAACGCATGACATCTGTATTAAAAAAACACGAAGGTAATAAATGTGAGAAAATTATAAACGCGATAAATATGGATATTGAAAAAAAATGCGACATAAATTTACGTATTTCTAATTTATGGGTATTTATTAAGTAAAAAAAATAACTACGAAGTTTTATTATTTCTTTTTGAGTAGTATTAAATAATCTATAAAATACTTTTTATTTGATCAAGCTAACATTCTTAGTTTCCGAGATATTAAAGTTTATTAATGACCCGGATTAATTGCCTTCGAGTGTATTAGTGCAATGTAGATTATGTGCTTACCTTATTACACAATTATACCAATTATGTTTCACCGTTTAATTAACGCTCACACGTGCAATTAATTGACGCAATCGGCACTAATTGATCGCACAATTGTCTTGGGCCGGACCGGGTTTAGTTTCTGAACGTTTCAAACTATGGCTACTAAGATACGAGCGTACACAATTTGCTAATTAGACGTATTGCTAATGATTAGGACGTTTTGCTACATTGATCGTGAGGCCAAAATTTGACGACACGGTTGATGCAGTGGCTAAGCAATTAGCTTTCGACGTTACGTACCGTGGCGTGGGTATATGCTGTACAAATTACAACATAAATGTAACACCGATGTAACCATATTTCATGCAAATAAATTATTCTTATTCTTATTCTTATGATCTACAGATAGTTGTTTCGGTTCCGGGTGTATGCATGTGAGATGTATGTTTATTTATTTACACTACATCAACGCTAACATTACAGGGCTTCCCAATTTATTAGCATGGTCCTTAACTATTACTACTAATTACGACAATATGACAATATTTGCAATGGGATCATTGTAAATTCACTCAGGGAACAAGAAAAAAATATCAATCCTGTCAGCCACTTCATTGAGCGTTTGTATGGCACGCGTGATCGGTGCTTTGGCTAGAAAGTTCGTCCTGCCATTAGGTACCGCTAACAGTCGTGGTCGCCGTCGCCGCTCCATGTAGTTGTCTGGCACGCACAACTTAATATCCATTAAAACACCCGGATTTGTTGTACTACCACGAAATAGCTTAAAAATATACGTGATAAGAGCCAGATTTCTCCTTGTTTCCAACTTGTTGTACCCAATCATGCCTAGTATGTTTGTAAACTGTACCGTAACTGTAAGGTATTAAATTAATTTTTATTATTTACAGATAAATAGGGGTTATAGCGAAAACTGGGTAGGTATTATTGGACGGATATCCCACTTTAAAAAAAAAAACCTAATTTGGTTATTATTCATACTTATACATTACAAAATCAAGTAATTTAAATTAAGACTGATTGAATGAACTGTGGATTAGCCACCGTTAATTTTAATTAACCCGTTTCCACACTGACTTAACTAGGTATCATTCCGCTGGATGTATCTTCTATGTATTCAAAGTTTATGCTAACGAACCGTCTATATTCAGAGTAATTACAACAGCGAACAGAATAATTAACGCTAGGAACCTAGGGATACTGGAGGTAGCGAAGCCGGAACATCCTGTATAGAGAACAGCGAACAATATACCTCAAAGTCAAAGTCAAAGATTTTTATTTCAACTGGGCCTTTGCAGGCACTTTCAAAACGTCGTGATTCTAGGCGCACGGTTCCAAGTGGGTTACCTAACATTTGAAGAGCAATGTGTTTTAGTCAGCTTTGATAATCTAATATGTATTTTTATAAGATTACAAAAGACGGAGGAGGTTCTCAATTCAACTGCAGATTTTTTTGTATGCATTTTACGCGATTTTGAATATTATTTTTTTGTTTGAAAGGGTATACTCTCGAGGTAGTCCCATTTAAATTGGGTGAAGATCTGAGATAGACAATGGAACTCTTGAATAAATAACAGCATATCACTCGCGATTACTGTAATCGCATGTTTATGTACGTACTGTTTATGCCACTCAAAATAGAAAAATTAATTAAACTAAGACCGTTAAGTTTCTTAATAAAATTATTTTATACTTTTTAGTTATTAAAAATTGTTACTTTTATTTTCTTTTTGGTTAATTTTTTACTTTTAATTTTTTGTCTTCATTTTTTACTTCTTTTTTTTTTTTTTTTTTTACTTTTTATGTGTGTCGTAATTTGTGTAAAAAATAAATCGTTTTTCTTTCTTTCTTTCTTTCTTTTTTGAAGACGTTTTTTACTTTTTAAATATGTATATAGTTCCTGTATTTTACGGAGCGTTTGTAATCATATCACTACGCTTACGCTCCGAGTAAAATACTACTTCAGTCTCTTCTGCAGGACTAGCACGGCGGGTGGAGAAACCCGTTTTTTCCGCTCTTTGTGTCCTTGGCTGAAGACAAAACGAAAAATCGGGAGATAAAACGCTAAAGGCATGGCTTTGTCTCCGATTTTTCTCTCTTCCCATTGTGCCGTGATAGCTCTACTGGTCAGACTGGGAGCTGAACCCAACATATTTGGAAAAGCCTACTCGGATGACGAGTAAAGGATTATTTTTTGCTAAAAAAATACTTACTGTAATATATTTATTACTATTATTTAATCTTATTTTGATTTTCTATGTAAATATTATGCGCAGCACTTTACTTGGCGTATTTAAAATGTTGGCGTTATATGACTATCAATGCAAAAGAAACGTTTTGTGAATTACATAAATGTGATTTTGTTTTAATAATAATAATAAATAAATAAAATCATATTTATTCAGGCAAATTACACCCATACACAAGACATAATATAAATGACACACCAAAAAAAAATTTTGTAATATCGAAGTAATCATTATTAATGAATACAAATGTCAGCTAATATAAAAATCAGTTAAGTACATAATACACAAAGGGATGAAATTTTAAAAGTTTTGGCCAAATAACGCGAATATAAATATTTTATACGAATTGGCAAAGTGAAGTGCCGCCATTACAAGAAATTAAAACGATGTCTCTGTGTTCGGCCGGCTTATGTTCCATTATAAATGGAACTTAAAAGGACAATTTAAATCACGGAACAGAAAAAACAATTCTGTCCCGTGTTTTAAATAATTTTCCTTTCCTATGAGTATGCTTTGGTATATTTGCATACTAATAATGTAGCGCAAACCTCAGCGCGCGAATCACATTCGCAATTGACCGGTTTTTTATTTGTTTTGGTACTCATAAACGGATAAACGTAAATTAAACCATAAAATTATACACTCAGGAAATGTTTCCCGTAATTTTATTTTTATTTATTTATTTATTTATTTATAGCATTATAACATCTAACAGAATAACACGTTCCAATGCGATGTTATAAGCACCTATTAACTAAACTACAAACTAAACCATAAAATATAAAAATAAAATTTCACATAAAACATTAATATCAAACAATAAAAAATAAAAAATTAACAACTATATTTGTAAACCTTCAAGGGATCTTTGAGCCGCTGATAAAAACTTCGGCAGGCTAACAAAAATATCCTCTGAGGTAATCTCGTTAATAATGCGTGCGGCTCGTGAAATTGGGGCAAATTTGAGCAGGTTAGTCCTAGCCCATGGCACATCTAACAATGCGGGGCGGCGGCGCGCCCCCACATACCCGTTTGGAACGCGCAACCGCAACGTCTCCAGCACCTCCGGATGGTGCACCAGCCCGCGCAGCACCCTCACCACGTATTTCACCAGCGCTACATCCCTTCTCACCTCCAGTCTGGTGTACCCGACCATGCCCAATACAAACAGACTCGGGTACATCAGAGGGTAGAATGGGTAAACCCCATACTGTTTTAAATATAAATACCTAGTGAATTTATTCTGTATTTTTTCTATCATGAGACTATATTTGTCCTCATGCGGATTCCATATAATGGCACTCGTCTCGAGATGACTCCGAACCAAGGCATTATATAAAACTTTTATTACAGCTAATCACCGTAGGTACGAGTACTTACGCCATTTTTGTATGTTACAAGCGAAGTAAATAAATGTACTCGTGGGAGGCATTACCAGCGTTGTTAGTGAGAATACAGATAATGTTTTCATATACAGGGTGTAACTGACATTGTAACGAAAACTGATACCATGGACTCAGTAGGTATCAGTGGCGTGCAGTCCATAAACACAAAAAGACATTGCCTACCCTAATAAATTAAGTACTAAGTAATACAATCGTTAATATATCTGTAATGTCAGTTAATTCAAGTCTTAAGGTGAGGTGACCAATCACAAACATCATTTAACTTGACAATATAACACTAAGTTGTTTTTCCCTACCCTGTAAAAAATGTCTGTAGGTACACGCCACTGGTAGATATCTACTTGTTTCTGAATCCCTCTGCATTAGAAAATTAGGTCCATCTTTTTTAAAATTTTACGATTTTGTTCGCAGTTTTTATAATTATCTAAAAGAACTGGAATCAAAATAGTAATTTTTTTGAAAAGATCTGCTAGAATTCTGTCCCTTCGTGGTCTAGAATCATGTATAGTAGACACAACTAAGAAGTAACATCGATGTGCTTGATCGAAGAACCAATGACAGTTGCTCGTTTAAATAATTGTACAAGTTATTGCATCAGCGTAAAGATCGCGTTTTACTGCAGTACTAAAAACATTCGTGGTCTTGCAGACGCGCGTAGTTTGGAACTGATAGGTTTTATGAAGTATACCGATGCGACTTCTTAGTTTTAACGTAGGTACTATACTGAATCTATAGTATCGGTTTTCTTTACAATTCACTTACACCCTGTATGTAGGTAGATACTTGAAAAATGTTAAAAGGGAAAATGTTTTTCATCTGTATAATGTTTCTTATTACGTCAATGTACGGATTTGTCGAATTGTATAAATATAAATGCGAAATGTTTTTTTGAAAGACGTTTATTAGATTACGTACACACGGCTACCAAGCTACACATTTCCCATATAAGCTGACCTCGCATTGTATAGGCTGTTCGTATAATGAGAGGTCTGCTTATACTGTGAAGTATAGCTTATTAAATATAGCCGGATGTACGTATTTATTAAGAATAATTTCAACGGGGAATATACATATATAATAACGGTTGCTTTTTAATTTTACCGTATACATTTTGTACAGTGTGAGCAAAGTTGTGTGATGGTGTTATGTTATGTAGTTCACCGTCACTCGTGTGACCTACGTATTTTTTGTAATTTACGGTATTCATCTAGTATAGGGCGAGCAGAGTTGTGTGATGGTGTTATGTTAGTTCACCGACAGTCGTGTGACCTAAATATTTTAATCAGTCGCTTCAAAGTCATTCGAAGAGATCTGTTCTAATGTTTTTGAGTCGCTGATTAGTATAACCTCCGACTGCATACCAAGCACTAGTTCCGTTGAACAAGAGGCGATAAACCGAACAGAAAAAAGTTTCCTAATGATAGGTAGGTACAGTGAAGACGCAAAATGCAAATTTTCATCGATGAGAAGTCTTCAGAAGAGATGAGTCACCAAATTTTATGAAATTTTAAAATATACGGAATCTAAAAAGATTATTTGTAAAAAGGCTTTTCCAATGCTCATTTTTCTTTACGTTCGAGCAAAGAGTCATACTAAAATAACTCTGCAAATAGTTTGATATTCTGATGAAATGCTCATATCTTTGATAAGGCGCTCCGCAGACGGGGGCGGACTGGACAATTTTGCCGTGACGATAGAACAGGAATTTCATGCAATAATGCACGCGGCGGTAAAAAGTCTCCGGTATGATCAACGCCTAAGCCACAGAGTAGTGCCTTTCAGTTGGAATGCATTCCTGTTAAAGCCGAGCCGTTTGAATAGCGAGATCGTGTTCGCTACACTAGAGGAAACCGCATCCTGAATGTTACTTGTGGTCACAATTGCTCGGATGCCCCGTAATCCCAGCGTCCCACGGTAAATTTCACAACGTTGTACTGAATACCAATAATACAGGATGTACCAAAAATAGTGTAATCCCTTAAACTACGCCCGAAAAAAATATCTGTCGTTCCATACAATTAATTCAATAGGTAGTAGGTACTCGACTTTAATGTATGGAACAGCAAATTTTAATTTTCTTAATTTTACTTAATTTTTATTACAAGAATTTGAAGTCTCTAACCTGTTTTAACCAAAATAATATTTATTTATACTTATAGAATAGATAAAGATGACATAGAATACGTTTCTACTTTGATGTCCCTTCACCTAGACGAATGAGAGCAGATTTAAATATTATGCAAAAATAACATGCATGAAAATCCTTGATTTATTGTACGGCTTCAGAACGTGATACCGAATACGTGGTTCCATTTAATGTCGTTACCACCTTGTATAATAGGATTATACAATGACGATTTGAATTAAACAATTCAAATAATTTACGAAAGATTAATAAATTAATCGATTCGAATTCGAATTATCGATTGCATTTGTATGCAACATTGTTTGGTGGCCGATGGCGCTTTCGATTTGAGATTATCATATATTCCGTTTCAAAATTGCATGTTTAATTTATTGTTTACAATTTTAATAATTAAACGACTCATTAAAACGCATGACTTTTAAATTACAGACGTACTCGTAACAGAGAATAATTATTATAACAATTACAAAATATATCAAGGCTCAATACAAGTTGTTATTAATTAATTAAATTGTAATTGATATATGAAATTGTTTAATCAATTATTTCAGACAAAGGACTCTCCCAAATTGTAATATATTTCAGGATAATATTATAAACAATGTTATGTTTGTAAGGGTCACAGCATGTCGACTCAACGTCCCTCAGGCTTAGGCCTGTTGATTGCTAAATTAATTAGAAACCCTTGAACCCTGACTCAGCAACACAATTGTAATGAAGGGCCTTACGAGTTTGCCCTTTGTTTTAATAAAGAAGTTTACTTCTCATGTTTGTAACTTATAAATATTGTATTGAATATAATATAATACGCACACTATTGTCCAAAAAAGGGGCTCGTAGCTACATAGCTATTACGCAGATCACTCGATCAATGAGGTTAAGCAGCCTTGCTGCGGTCAGTCCTTGGATATGACCAAAGACTAACCGCGGCAACCGCCACCCGAAGTCGTTACGGGAGTCAGAGTCAAAAAATTCTGACAACCAGTCCAACCTTAAGGCATCAGTGTCTCCAAAGTCTCTCTCAGTAATTGGGTGGAGGAGGTCAGATGGCGATCGATCGCTCCGTGTAGAATATTGATATTTATTCGCTTCTGTTTAGAATGGAAGCCGACCCCAACATAGTTGTGAAAAAGGCCACGCAGATGATGACTAACTATAGCGTAATAAAATACTTGTATCATCATCTTTTGAAAACAGGGTCCTTTCTTTCCCAATTCGAATAAAATGTTTTTGTTTTAATGTTTCTTGCTCTATTTCTCTGCCAATTGCAGACCGATTCTGAAAATTCTTGTTTTTGTTTGAAACGGTTTTACCTTCGAGGTGGTTCCATATAAATTTCATGAAGAACTGATGAAGGCCTTTGGAGATAGACAATGGAACCCTTGAATGAATAACAGCATATCACTCGCGATTGCTGTAATCGCATGTTTAAGAATAAATTGTTTATGCCATTCAAAATAGAAAGTAAATAATTTTCTTAAAAAACTTAACTGCTTCTGAAGTCGGGGCCTTTAATTCTTCAAGTATTTTGAAATCGGTTTTTACTTTTTTTTAACATTTTGTTACGGAGCTCTAAACACTGAAGAAACCTCCGCCTTCGTGATATCACTGCTCGCCCGTTAGGAAGGATTGCATCATCGCCACTCGGCTATGGCGGGCGGGCGCGGGCGGCGCCACGAGCTGTGGGCGGCGCTCAGTAGCTAGTTGGCGAGCTCATAAAGCCTCGATTCAATATTTTCTAGACGAGTTTATTTGTTTATACTTTGCATACATGTACATATCGACGGTTGAAGGGCTATTTGTAAGCGATATTATAACTAATTAAAGAAAAAAGATCTAATTTTTTTCTAAAAATATATCTTATAATTTTTTCCTGTAACTTAAAAACGTCAATATATTCCATAGGTCTTATATTAAATTTACAATCAGGTAGATACCATGCAATCTGTAAGGGCATTTGCAAGTTTATAAAGTAATTAAATTAAAGTTATAAAAATAAAACGCACAGATGAAACCGCGCGCACAGCTAGTAATATACAATACGTCCCTTTTGGGTCAGGCAAGGTATTTACATATTTTATTAGCCACATTTCATCTGTCATACCAAGCGACAAACCTTTATAAACGGGATTATCATCGCTGTAGACTTAACATAACATCTGCGGCATGTATGTTATGTAAGAGAAGAGTAATAAAGCTTTAACGGATGCTGTTTGAATCCCTAATTGCGCGAGTAAAGCCTAATTAATTAACGTTTAAAGTAAAAGGTTTTAGTTAACTTGCTATAGTACTCGCAAATCTTTATGAGCCCTGAACTGAGCTCTGAACTATCTCTCTCTCTCCCTCTAGCACCTATAATAAGCGTACTATTATGGGTGCTACAGGGAGAGAGGGAGAGAGTTCGAGGGCTCATAAAGATTTGCGCGTACTATACCAATACGGTACACGGTAAGTAAAGACGAAATCTCGTGTTTATTTTTTATTCATGTTTGCATTTTATTGTTATTCATTTCATATATTAATTATATTTTATTCATATTATCTTATATTTTATTTTTAACTTTTTTAGGGGGATTATTAGTATTATTTATTTATGTTTCAAGAATTGCATCTAATGAAATATTTAATTAATATTTTAGTGTTAAGTTTAGTTATTTTTTTTTTTTTTCTTTTTTGTCTCCTTGTTTTATTTTTTATTTTTTATGTGCTGACAATGTATGTCCTGTATCGATGCTTTATAATGCTTTCTATTCTTTTTCTATTCTATTGAATGACCATGTAGTAAGTGTTTATTTCCACTTAAACATGGGTGTGAGAGAGAAAATGGGATTAAAAAGGAAAGTAATAAAAGTTGTTTGCAGGTTTTGCACTCGAACATTGTAGCAACGAGTGTGCTTGTCCAAAGTTGTGTCACCTTTTTTGTTGGGAATCCCCGGGCGGCAATTTTGAGGCTGTTTCCGTGTACATTTATGAGACTCATTCATAGTTGCCATTGCAGAGAGGAATGTTTAAAAACTTTTAAACATTCCTCTCTGCAGGGCGATGTTCGAGATAAATAAGTAAAGAATTATAAAAAGTGGTTCTTTTTGGCCGATGGTGATATCGCTAATACACAAAAATAAAAACTTACATTCGAATTGAGAACCTCTTCCCTTTTTGAAGTGGGCTAAAAACAAAGCTTCGTTTTATAAAAACCGACTTCAAAAAACTAAAAAGTATAAAAAAAAATCTTAAAAAACTTAACTTAAAAATTAAAATGAGACCATTCGGGAAGCACCAGCTTTCAAATAAAAAAAGAATCATCAAAATCGGTTCACGCAGTCGAGAGTTATGAGGTAACAAACATAAAAAAAGCAAAAAAAAAAAGAACATACGCGTCGAATTGAGAACCTCCTCCTTTTTTTTGAAGTCGGTTAAAAACAAAAGAAGTTCGTAACATGAATATAGTAGCAAGGACACAGGTGCGCGTCCTAGAATAAATAGCGCTATAAAACATATTTACGTAGCACTACCATAAATTGTATTTATTCAGAAAACAAACTTAATTTTGTATCCTGTTTCGCGTATAATGAACGGAAAATGGAATTGACCGAAATCTTTTCGGCTTGTTTATTAGTGCGTTTTTTACGTTCAGAATAATCTGAATATATTCCAGTGACACTAATGTATAGAGACGTTGCGCCACACGCCAACCAACGACATAAAATTTTACTTTTTGTGTAGAATTTTCTGATTATAAACCGACTTCCAAAAAGGAGGAGGTTCTCAATTCGGATGTTTATATTTTTTTTTTATGTATGTTAACTACATAACTCCCTTATACATATATAGACGGATTTGCAAAATTCTTTTTTTGTTCGAAAGGGTTTATTCCAAAATGGTCCCATTTAAATTTGGTGAAGATCTGATGAAGAATTTCGGAGATAAACAATGGAACTCTTGAATGAATAACAGCATATCACTTGCGATTGCGTGTGGTGTATTGACCATAAACTTATTAATATTATTCATGTATTATTCTCATTTATCGAATAAATATTTTCTATTCTATTCTATTCTAGTAATAAAACGTTTAAGGTATTGACACGGCAACTGCATTTCAAAAATTTCACTGACGTTGTGAATGCCTTGTCAGTGTCTTTCCTCTACACGACTCGATAGATTTCCGTCTAAGAATTTCAGTTTATTTATACCGTCTGAAAGTTAAGTCATGTAACCACTGATATAATGATACTCAAGATGAACATTCGAAAACAAAAGACACGCGCACTTGAGTCGAATTTTTCTCCCTACTTCGCTTAGTCTTGTCTCGTCGCGCGGTCAGCGAACATGCCTATGTGTTCGTATTAAAATACAAAAAAAAGTTCGCGTCAAAAACGTTAAAAGTACGGTATTTCAGTGCGTAAAAGTGTCGATTGTATGTGTGAAATTAAATGAGCAATTGGCCACGTTTTTTCCCGTTAAATATGTAGAGAACCCATCAACCAATCAGTGCAGCGCTGCGAAATGTGAGTCTGAATAAACTGAAACAATTTTAAAGAGAAAAGTGTTCGATTTAATAAAATTGGAATTTCGAAACGCAATGAAATGAATTTTTGGCTGAATGCGACGGTATTGCTGCCGCTTGTTCATGTCCCATATAAAAATGAAACATGAATTAATTAGTACTTTGAAAGAATTAATAATAAATTGCGATCATTCGACGTGAAACTACAATAATTAGTGTAACGTGTCAACTGTGAAAACCTTTAGATCTTTTAATCTTATTTATTTAATAGAATTTAATAATATTAATATTTTACACAAAGTGAAAAATAGATATTTCTATAACGAGTAGTCAGTTTTTTTTTACTACAATTATTAGCTCTTTTTGAACGCTTTGTTTCAATAAGTCTCTAGAATTTAGGTGTAGCGGTCTAAACGATTTTATGCGATCTTCGGAGGAGAAACATCACCAAACATGGTACTGTAAATTAACGTCTTACAATAAAAATACCAGTAAACTACAGATTTCGCTACGCAATCTTCAATTAGAAACATAAAAATGGTTTAAATAATATTAATATAAAACTAGCTGTACTCGCGGCTTTGCCCACGTGACTATATTCGATTAAACTATGATAGTCACTTGAAATTAACAAAAATAAAACATAGCCTTCAGAATTTATATTGACAAAAATTAAAACAATGAGATCTGTACAATAAAATGAGTTGTCTTATGATGATGTGACGACTATCTACCTACACGTTAATAATAAAAAGAACCGCTTCATAATAATTACAAAATTATTATTTAGAATAAAATATTTCATATTGTAAAAACCATTTTCTATGAGCTGTTTAATGGTTTAATTGAACTTTATTTTTTTTACAAGGAGTTCTCATAATATACAATGTTATTTTTAATTCACCAATATAAGGGGTGGAAGTACTTATCAATATAAAAATCTTTAACTATGGAACCAACCCTAAAACAACAAAAAACTAAATCTTTTCATACAACAGATCAACCTTGTTCGATCGAAATGTCTGAAAACATTTTTTTCGCAATTTCAGTGTTGGACCTATAGTAAAAGTTGTTCATATTGATGAGTATTTTCACCCCTTAAAGCAATGCTGATGAATTAAAAATAACCCTGTATATATAATTATCTTATTATGACTGTTTAACTTGGCCTACTTTAGCAGAATTCCCGTAATAAAATATCTTGTTAGCTGATCCAATTCAGTCGTGTTAACTGTAATCAGTTTAAATCCAAAACGTAATTAAATATTAACGCCCAGCCCCCAAGCCTAAGTTGTATATTAAATCAGTTCTGCAGTAGTTCTGCTCACGCTCCACATTTGCAGGCAGTACGGCTAAGCATCACTAACTTTCTCAATATTGCGGAAACCGGCCGACAAATCCCATTACGGCTAGATCGATTGTATATGTACTATATACCTATGGTTGCGTCACGGTGCATAGTACATAGTATAGGAGCGTTTATAGTTTACGTTGGGCGGCCGCCCGTAACATTCTACGGAGTCTGCGCTATGGGGGGGCAGCGGCGCGCGCACCCGGGGGGTGCTCCGAGGGGATATTTTCCACAACAAGTCGACGCGCGGCGAAGCACGCAGCAAACGCGCCGCTCCCCCGTAAACACAGCCTTAGTTCACCAATTTATATTAATACCGAAAGTAGAGGCAAGGATATATCACAGCTCGTCGGTAGCCGTCGTTGTCTTGCACGTGAGTTTGTTGTTTTTGAACGAGCACATAATATTTTTTATTTATTAAAAAACATTATGCGGCGTTTTCAATTGTATGTATTGAAATTATTTTTTAAATTTTTCAATGTCTGTTTATTATTCCATACTCGATTTATTGTCCTAAATGTTGATTATTATAATTATTTCACTAAAGCTCTGTTACTATGATACTGAACTTTATAATAATAAAACTTCTATAATGTCCCGTCGTACATATGGCCTGCAAAGAAATTGTAACGGAACGTGATGAAAATATTGTACGTTTCCAACATTTTCCAGAGAGGGCGCGCTGGTCGCACCGGCTGAATACAATGGCGCTACGGAGCTTGATGGAATATGTCTTACCGCCTGATAAAAGCGCGTAAGACTTGCCGAGGGCTACCTCCGTCCAAAGAGCTCCAACTTCGTGTCAGATGGAACATTTATCACCGGATACAATAGAGATTGCAACGAGAGCGCCGCCGCACAACCAATAGAGGGGCGCTTCGTGGAAATCAATATTGCGACGGAGTCTGCACTACGCCTGCGTTTACTCAGTGCGGCAGCGGCCGGCGGGCGCGTCGCTCGACTGTCTGCTGCATTCCGATTGCCTTGCGAGTTACTCCCCTAGTATTTGCCCAAAATTCGGTGTGAAGATACGGTTGAGGGTGGCGGCGAGTATTCTACTGCGCAGGGTCGTCGTCCGCATCGATCGTTGCCAACAACCTGCGCAATTGAGCTCATAGCACGCAGCCACGCAACAGGCCCAACCTAACTTTGCTGTTTATAGTAAAAATACGAGCGCATTTGTTCAGTCTCAAAGAGAGCGTCTGTGGGTGCAAATGGCACCCCCGATTAGGGTTACCAATTTTTCTTGGAAGTAATATTGTATATCTCATTTCAGAGGGTAAATAAAGTACAGACTTATAAAAAAGAGAATTATTTATTTAAAAAAATTATATCCATTTTTTGTGTTATGGCTGGCACTAGTGAAATTTGTGCCAAAAAAGTCATTTAATGTTTATGAGAATTTTAGCGAACGCTATTAGTGTAATGTACACCTACATAAAATAGCGCAGAATAAAAATAAATATGAATATTTTATAAAGTACGGTTGGCAACCCTAGGGACCATGAACCGGCGAAGAAACGCCGACCGCGCGTCATCCCCTACAACTTTTTCGTAACTGTGATAAAGCAAATACCAAACTAATCGCTAGATGGCGTATGCAGACACGTCTCGATGCAGTGGTCCATCATATTATTACTTTTATTTTTATTTATTTTGCGGTTGGCCAAGGGTGTGGTTCAACGGCTTCTCACTTGCGTGAGGTCACCGTAGGGGGCTGGGGGGAGGGACGCCACGTGATCTACGTCACATCGATGCGGGCTTCCCTTCACGGCGTCTGCGGTGCATCCGAGTCTGCGCACTGCATTTCCAAACTCGAAGCACTAGATTCGCTTGCCGTATTCCTAGCAGTCAACACACACTGAATTAAGTCTTGCGTACTAGAGCTTAAGGTCGACTTTCAGTTCATACATTTACACCGTTCATGAATCACTCAATGCAGCTGTGGATATCCCTATTATATTTACAGTACAGTTGAAATTTACTACGTCTGAACTTCGTAGGCGTGCGTAAACCGTTCATTCATGACCTACTACGGGGCCATTTATTTTTAGCCATGGACATTTTTAGATTTGTTTCATGATTTTTAGGTGTTGCTATTATTTATAGCGTTGTTCCTACATAGTAGGAGTCTATTAAGCAGACTAGCGACTGACATATATGTAAACATTGAGATAACCACTGATTAATATATTTTCTGTACACGTAGGCACACATACCGTCACTTGATGTGGCTCCCGCTGAAAACCAGCGCTGTCGGGCTGCTCGCAGCGCGACAGCTTAAGCTGAGCGGAAGCCTTTTTGACACAGCTGCGACGTACAATCCATTTTTTTTTAAGATATTTTTTTTTGTTTTACATGTTTTATTCTTTTATTTTTGTTATATTATCTTTAAAATAAATACTTTTTCTTTCTTCTGCTTTCTTCTTTATAAAAGTTGCTTGAAATATTGTAAACAAACTGATATTGCAAATGGCTGACATTCTGCGGTGCAATCAATATTCATTTAAAACTCCTACAGTAAGATTATTTGAAATGTTACGTATTTAATCAATCAGCTTTCCGATCATAGTTTTTATTTTGACAAAATAATCGTAGTTTTCGAGATATAAGCATTTCTTTATCACGATAGCGTCCGGCGAGACGTTTCGGTATGGTGCTACTCTGAGGTGGACAGTATAGTAGTCATTGTTGCGTACATGAACGTACAAGTGGATAAATTACACTTGAAAATCATATACTATCATTACACATTGCTTTATTCTCAATTAATATTAATAAGATGTGGGTTACAAACCGTGTGATAGGGGTAAGAAAATTTAAAATTGTGTCATAACGGGTGAAATATGCGAGGTTTTTTTGATTTCTCAACATACAATACAACGTACAATTTTCAAACATACATTTCACATGCACACACATCCAGACTCAAAACAACTACCTATCTGTAGATCATACAAATAGTTGCTCCGTGCGGGGATAGAACCCGCGGCGTGTAGCATAAAAAGCTAATCGCTTAGCCACTGCGCCAACTAACTTATAACACCCCTCTTTTTTGTCGGGGGTTAGAAACACTTATTTATTTATTTATTTATACAAGGTAACTTCACAGCTTACAGTAAATAACAAGTAATTGAGGGTCTAGACATTACGCCAAAAACGAAGTACTCATTAAATCCATACATAGCATTAATTGTTACAGAGTCTTGTTGAGCCTGATCATTAGTAGTGAAAATATCCTAAATCTATGGGTATGAAAATTAAATACAATGGGTGTGCCTTAACCTTACTAATAAACGATGATGAAACATTATTTGATTAAAATTGCAATCTCTATTCATTGCCATAGAAATGACAAGGACAGGTTTAATTTCATCAGAGTTAAAAAATTACAAGTTTTTATTTATAATTTAGAGGTTATTATGCATAGCATCCCAGAAGCCCTGACAACCTTGAGAAGCGCGTTGTTGTGGGCAAGGTTGAAGGGAAACGACCTCGTGGTCGGTCGCGTCGATCGTCTGGCTAGATTAAGACCCTCACAGGCCTCCCTGCAGTGGCGTGCAGACATTTCTTACAGGGTAGATAAAAACAACTAAGTGTTATTGTCCAGTTAAATGATGTCTGTGATTGGTGACCTTACCTTAAGACTTAAATTAACTGATATTACAGACATATTATAGTTTCTATTACTTAATACTTAATTTATTAGGGCAGGCAGTGTCTTTTTTGTCTTAATGGAGTGCATGTCACGGCTTCCACGTCACTACGGCTCTGAGACAATCCGAAGACCGAGTGAAATGGAAAAACTTAATGGCTGGTGTCACGAGACCTTTTCAAGATGGACATGGCCTTCAGTAATGAAGAAACCGATAAAGTATATTTGCAATATTTGTATGGGAATTTTTTCAGCGCCTCTAGCGGTGTAAATAGTGAACTAAAGTCACTATACAAATATTGCATGTGAACGTGAACGTTAAACGGCACGGAAAACTCATGGTAGACGTACTGGACTACTAAAAGTGATACTAGTTGGAAATGAGGTTTCATAGCTAAATGACCTCTTGAGAAAGGACGCTTAAACACATTCAGGGTCATGTCACCTATGTTCTTTTCTTTCAAGGTTTTTTTTTACAACTATGGTGGCGATCTATCATTCGGCCCGCCTGATGGTAAGCGATTGCGTATGGACGCGAGAATCATCAGAGGTAACACTCGCGGTACCGACTCTACTGGGCAGTCTAGCGTTGGATACGATGCTTCCCCAAGGTGTACTGGCGACCTTGCTCACCGTTAAGAACACTAAACTGCTAAAGAGCAGTGTTATTTGGCTACGATATTCTGCAAGGAGGTATTTCCCCTTCATTTCAGCTTCAATTTTGAGCGAAAAGTCCCGCTATGCCCTACCTGTCATAAAGACCAGTCCAGACAATTATTGCACAATAAATAATGAATACAGGGTATCAATAAAGCATACCTACTATATCAATAAAAAACACGAAATGTGTGCTGGGACAAATAACCCTCCACGCGGCCGTAACGCTTTTTTGTGACATAAAATTCCTAATTCCCGTAATAGAATTTTCACTTCAAAAACCGTAATTTCTCGTTTGTATTCTATGAAAGGTTATGAAGATATGAACTGATAGTATATATCTTGATATTCACCCCGGTCTATTGTGAATGGGATTGGATTATACGGATCGTAGACGCTCGTAGCGGCGCAGCGTGTAGCTCGTAGCTCGTAGCTCTTTGGTAGCTTATGCACGGCTTTTGGATAATAAGCTTGTAGCAAACGCGATACATCGAGTGCCATTGAAACATTCCTTTATACTCAAAGGAAATTCCATTCACTTTTCACGGTTCTCGTTATAAATAGCGAACTATTTGAACTAAAGGGTTAAGTCTTGTACAACTAAGCATATCGTACATAAGATTATGTAGTATCTATAATAATTTAAGATGATTATTTAGACTGTATCTTAAGTTACTTGGAGAATCCATTAGTTATGAGACAGTGTTTCTTAAACATAACATTTATAACACTCTTTGTTGATTATTATTTAATAATAATTTTATAAGTAATTAGCGGCCCATTTATTTATATTAATTTAATTTGGCGACACGGTTGTCGCAGTGGATAAGCGATTAGCTTTCTACGCTACGTGCCATGGGTTCGATCCCCGCATGGAGCAATTATTTGTGTGATTTACAGATAGTTGTTTCTGGTCTGGGTGTGTGTGCAGGTGAGATGTATCTTTGTACTTTAACTGTACTTTCGATACAGGAGAAATCAAAGACAACGATTTTTTTAAACGTTTTTTTTAGACTTTGTGTTACATTTTTGGAGTTTTTGTAGAGAACTCAATTTTTTTTTGGAATATAAAATTATGCATAAGTTTCTCAGTGATAATCTTTTTTTTTTTTTTTTTTTTTTTTTTTTTTTTAAACATTGCCCCTCACTAGGATTTCTCCTGTATCGAGGGTACAGTTTACAAACATACATGTCACATGCACACACAACCAGACCCGAAACAACTATCTGTAGATCATACAAATATTTGTTCCGTGCGGGGATCGAACCCGCGGCACGTAGCGCAGAAAGCTAATCGCTTAGCCACTGCGCCAACCGTGTCGTCAACATAATATTTATAGTATTCTACTGTCGAAATTTATTTTGAAACCGGTCGTTCTGTTTTTGAGTTAATTCATTACAAACAAAAATACAAATCCTTTCTCTTTATAATAATTAGTGTGGACGACTAAGATATACAGACGATAAACACGTTAACTTCTGATTAGTAAAAGCAAATAACATTAAAATTGCGTATAACAAATCAAAAGCATTACATAAATGCTTAACGCTCGTTAAGATCAATGTTCTGATAATCTTAATTGAATCAAGATACGAAAATTAATGGTCTTTAGTAATACAACTTATAGAGAAAGTTAAAGGTGTTCGCACATTACACAGATTCGACGCCAACTCGACTCACAGTAAAGCATTGAAATGTGAGCTTTATAACGATATACATGTTGAAAATTGAAACATTTACTTGAAAGAAGTGTACGCGCGACTTATGGCCATCTCCGACCCGCGGGTCTACTGCGTTATAAAATGGTGATGAACATCAGACTCTGTTAATAAACTTCAATACGATCGTGAGAGAATAAACTTCGAGCTACATTGTAAAAAAAATACCGATCACGAAGATGGGAGTCCCAACTTTATGATCTGTAATTTTTTTTAAAGGTAGCTCCAAATTTTTGCACTCACGATCGTTTTGAAATTGATTACCAGTGTCTGATGTTCATTACCATTTTTTTACGCGGTATTCCCCCGTGTGCAATTCGCTGAACCTGCGTTGCCCACGCATCGACCCCACGTCGATAACGCGCTTACGACCGGCGGCACGTTACCGGCCCTATTGCAAGGCAGACGGCCCGCATCGTTATATCTTCGGGGATATTTATAATATTCTCGTTGACGACGCGTTGCCCACTCATTGACACCATGTTGTCCACTGGTAACCGTCGGGTTAATCGCCTAGTCGACGACTCGTTCGAAACGATGATCGGTGTCGAGTCTGTGTAATGTGCGAAGACCTTAAGGCGGCGAATTGAAAATGTTGGTGGTAAGGATATCAATTTTCTCAGCAATTATTACAAAACATTCACTGATATGGGTTAAAAAATGACGATTGTAGGTACTTTTATTAATACTGATATAGGTACTTAATCGAATACCAGGAGAACAGAAAACATAATACCATAGGTATGATAAAATAATTAACGAAAATGTAACGCATATTATACATAAATTTTAGCTACCTGCACTCATTTTCCATATTATAACTACCTATACCAAATCCCACAATCCTCCATGCGCGCAATATGCTTAAAAAGGGGTACAAAGCTCTCTCTATGCATTAATATATGTATAGATTAAAAATTGTCTCCAGTTAATGTTGACATGTAATTATTCTATCATTAATGGACATGTGGAGGAACGAGGTATGGTGTTCCTCTATTGAAAAGGGAGGATCCTCCGACCAGGCGAGGTGATATTGCCTGGCGGGCCAAAGCCCAACGGTTGATGTTGGACAGTTGTATTATGTATATAATATGTTAGATACGATATTCTTTTTCCTTGCGCGATGCAGGCTTCGTATTCTGATTGGCCCAATGACGTAAGAAGCCTCTCTTAGAAGCGTCACTGGATTGGCCGATTTCATATTTTCGCGCCACTGTAGTTAGCTTTTGCTGCCTTACTAAGTAGTTCTTCTATGTGGCGATAGATGTCGCTACAGACAATTTATTCTCTAATTCCAAATTCGCATAGAATAAGGAGTTTAGTCAAAAACAAGTAAGTCATTAGGAAGTTTTTCGAACTGAATAAGACATGTTACAGACGTTACAGTCTGGCTAACACAAAATTCAGCAAATATTACTTTCCATTTCCACCCGTGTGAATGTTTACTTTAATTAAATTTCCCTTTGAACCACAAATGTAATTGCAGAGGATTAACAATTTAGTCATACTGAAAAATTCCGGGCACATACTGACACAAATTAATTTACAAACTAGACAGAGACTGCATGAAGCATGTTTTCATTTCAGACAGTTTCTAGGGAAGTCCATTTGCAACAGTGTTCGTGGAAATTTACTATGGGTTCGCGGAAATTAACTGGGGCAATATGTGAAGTGCAACTTTGTTTGCTTTAAAAGCTTGTCCGATGTTTTTGGGTCATGATCATGAGGTCACTGGTAATCCTTGGTTATTAGACACGTATGGAGCTAATTATCTTCCGCACATGCGGCTTCCCTGGTGACCCGTTGCTCCAGTCTTCACAAACAAATTTTAATGATGCTTCCCTGTTTTCATAATTGGGTGGCTCGTACTTGTATTGTCAGTGGCGCGCACTCCATAAAGACAAAAAGACACTACCTACAACGTTAATATGTCTGTAATATCAGATAATTTAAGGACATTTGCGTTGGTGTCTCGTCTTAGGGTGAGGTGGCCAATCACAAACATCATTTAACTTGTCAATACAATACTAAGGTTGTTTTTGCCTACCCTGTAAGAAATGTCTATGCACGCCACTGTGTATTGTTTAACTTATATTGGTACTTATTATGATCTTCGCTGTTCTTTTTTTTAATAATACGCTTTTATTAGCTTTACCTGTAACTAACTAACTAACTATGTAAAAAAAACTTGGAAGTTAAATTCGACCCACTTCCCGGTTTTCGATTGAGCTGAAATTTTGCATGACACGTTTAGTTTGGATGACAAAAGCGAATGTTTTAGTTGTTTTTAAACTATATATAATATTGTTTTTGTAATATTATTGTGTAAATGCAGGCCCCAGGTATTATTGTTAATTTGTTATATGAAAAAAATACCCATGGAGTTTCTTGCCGGTATCTTCTCCAAGACCAACCCACTTGGAACCGTGTACCTAGAATCACGACGTTTTGAAAGTGCCTGCAAAGGCCCAGTTGAAATAAATATCTTTGACTTTGACTAGGTATTGTTACTCTGCTTTTACAAGGGTCCTGTAGTCATAGATAATCATGATAATAGTCATAGATGATCTTAAGAAAATTTCAAAAATTCTACCCCATTGAACTATTTATGGTGATATACTCCACGCTAGGCATAAGATATAAAGCTTTATAGCTTGATAAGAAGAAACTAGTCACATACATAACGAAACATGAAGCATTAAAATAGCCTAGCGGTTGAACGTTTGCCTTCCATGCAGGAGGGTCTGAGTTGGAACCCAGCCCGCTCCTCTGAATTTTGGAATTCTTGTGCGGATCAGACAGATCATCGTGAGGAAACCTGCATATCTGAGAGGATCTCATGAAGTCTCAATGGTGTGAGTAGTCCACGAACCCGCACCGGGCCATCGTGGTAGTCTTAAGCCTTAACCCTTCTCATTCTGAGAAGAGGCCCGTGCCCAGCAGTGGGACAGTAATGGGCTGAATTTATTTAATATCTAATTTCGTTATATTTTTAGAAAGCAACTTTCGTCTGTAGAGACCCCTATTGCTGAGATAAAATTATTGGTCTTTTGAGACGTGTTTCAGGACCAAGTTTTATTTTTCCGTCCCAAAGGTCCCATTCAATCCATAAAGATATACATAGGAGTACCCTACGTCATAACACTTATAACAGTTATAACACATGGTATAAACTTCCAACACATGTGTTGTTTCTCTTTGCGTCCTTATTCCGTTAATAGCAAACAAACATAAAACGTTTATTTACGACGTATTCTTCATACACTTTAATACTCTAGTAGTAAAACCCATTATGAGACTGCACACTAAGCTGTCATACAGAAAAAAAAGATTGAAAAATGCCTCTTTTTCTGCCACGTTTATGCTGCAAAATGCCTGAGGGAGAATGCAGAAGATTATTGTGAAAAAAGAACATAAACATAATGCTAATTAGCTCGAAGGCTTCCACTTAAATACGTATATTTTATACCGTTACGCTACGGTTTATGCTTGTTATTTTGTTTTTATTCGCTGTTATTACAGGCGAATAAATCCTTCAACAGTCTCGTTAAAAATAAAATAGCGATGGCGAATAACTGTTTACGGATACTAACGTTCACGTTTTATGAAATAAATGCTTATCAAAGCTTTCACGCATTCACTTTACAAGAACGTTGGTCATTACTGATGTTTTGAAATTCGACTCAGGTAATTCAGTAATTAAAAGTATCACTAGATACGCGAAAAAGGTTTTGCGCTAATGCGCTGTCCGCTATTTTTCATTGGAAGGTGAGGGTCAGATTACGGTCGCTCCGTCTAAAATACCGCACCTGGTTAGACTTCAGCTTACCCCAACATAGTCGGGTAAAACCTAGGCATATGTCTAGCGTAACAAATAAATAATTAATAGCATATTGCCTAGTCTGCCATTTATTTTACCCCCTTTTTGGACACCCACAGCTCCGACATGGCCTCTGTGTATGCACGTCAGAAATCACAATATGAAAGGCAACGCTGACAGGTCACGCAAAAACAATATTTCATTTTTCTCCCTTTTATCCGCTTCTATAGAATAGATTTTTATTGGCGAAATGAGAAAAGCTTCCATTGTGTTAAATAGGGCAGCCAGGCCAAACTACTTGTTTAACCCACTTCCATTGAAAAGTAGTGAAAAGACTAAAATAAAATGAAAAGATATTTCATTTTCTGCTATAACAAAAATATTACGAGTCTCTATATACGTGAATCGTGATGCACTACGTTCTGACTACAATGTAAAGGTGAACGTGCACTTACACGCGTCGAAAAGGCACGCGCCTCAGGAATCGAATTTGCTGGATGGTCTCGTACACCTATCCGCATCAAACGCGCTGTACGTGCCGAACGTGCTAAACGATCTTAATGTCTGAATCGCAAAATTGTTGAGACAAAATGCGGATGACGTCATCAGAATCGAAACATCTGCGACGCCGGCACGCGTTTGGACGCGCCGATTCTGAAGACGTCATTCGCAACTACGGGTATAATCGGTATACCTACAGCATTTTACTGAGCTGCTGCGCATACGGTACGGTTAGGAGCGCAAGTTTGCTTAATTATAATTTCATACAAAGAATACTTAAATTCAATTCATGAGGCGTGTGCAGCACGTTTAGCGCGTGTTGGTGCGCGTTCACCTTAATACAACTTTAGTTTCTTTTTCGACAACTGCTTTGGGAAAACAAGGTTCAGTTACTCGATTTGTAATAAAAAATATATTTTAAGTTTTGTGCTTTTAGTAAATATCTATATTCTGTAGGTACACACTCGCCATTAATGAACATAAGGGGGCGGAGACCGCACGAAAATTATCGCGCATTTAACCGCAGCCTTAGAGTAATAGTATTGTGGATACAAATGAAATCAAATTCTTTGGTGTCATCCTTCACAGGCATGATATTTTAAATCAAAAATACCGACCTACAAAAAACAGGGAATCAGGGCTCTCGTAATGTGACATCTGGATGAAAGGGTGACACGCGCGCAGCCGGCAACGGCCTGATTGCGACTGTCTGGGGGGATCACCCACGTCTAGCGAATCGAGAACGCACACCGATTGATTCACCGGCGTGAGTGCGGTTATCTGACGTACACAAGTATAAAAGTTGCCGCAGACATATCGCCGCGGTTCATAATTATTTGTAATAAACTCCATACTTCAACGCACACTACTCAGCATCGTAACGGCATCGCCTCGCCTCGGCACAAACAATTGAACGGCTAGTGGTGAGAAGTCAATTCGCCATGCCTTGCTTACATCTTGCCATCCGATGCCGACTGCGGCTGCGGTCGCTTGTATCTCGCGGTACGCCCTGGTTATCAACGAGTTGTCACCCAGCCGTCGCCGCGCGGTCCCTTAGCCACACCACACCGATACCAGGGAGGTGCTGAGCCGCTCTGGTGTTGTGTTTATGTTGTGTTGACGGCTGGATGACAGCGAGGCAATGCCGATCGTGATATGTGTGCGTCAACCTTAATATTCCCCTCCCCTATTCGAGTCCCTATTACGTATCGCGGAAATATTATGGAATATTTGCGTCAAAGAGACTTAAGGGCTTTTCTTTTTTTCCAAAAAATGCTGTCGTAATACATATATACATATTTATAGCCTTATGGCCTAGGCATCGTTGATCTGTGTATCTCTCTGGGGCATCGTAGCTGCAAAACGGATGAACCGATTTCGATGCGATCGTTTTAAATTGAAATCTGGTTTAATCGGGTATCATCTTAGCTATGCTTCATGAAAATCTGTTCAGCCGTTCAAAAGTTACAGTTCTTTTTCTAGTTGGAGTCGGTGGTTTTTGACAATTAGGTTATTCATACTTTCTCATTTTATATTTTATAAGGAATAAACTTGTTAACTTTAAGATACACTTGAAGCTCTTCCTCACCCTGTTTACAATTTAGGTTATGAGAACAATGTATACGTAGACCGACATACCTACATTATACTTAGCTAAAGTAGGGCAAACTCGACATGCCGGTAGACTGATATTTGCTTACAATCATCAACTGAACCGCACATATTCCATAGATATTTATATGCATGAGGTATGTGTTCATTCCATTTGTGTGCCTCAAATATTTGAGCAACACGTTATCCAATCAAATCAAATTGGTAAATTCGAATTTTGTTTAAAGTTAGAACGATTCCATTTTATGAAACAAAGGCTTTATAACGATTCAGAATCCATTCTCATCTCTAGGGCTTTCACATGTAGTGACGTCAGTAACAATAAATTGATAGGACTTTATAACCTCATGCTCGAGTTATTTGCTTTTTTATTTTTATTTATTGACGCGTTCACGCGTTAACCTCTCCACGATATTGAAAATACAGGAATTTTTATAGAGGAAAATGTGGCTTGAAATGTCGTAACCAGAGGTGCAGTGGAGTAGGTCAACCGGCTAAATATTTTATTGTATTTCAGTGACCCGCAGCACGTTACTGAATATCTACCTCTCCTGCTGCTTTTTCTAAATGCTTATAAATACAAAACCAACGATGAACGTATCCGAACGTACCCGAACGTACCTATCAAACGATGGCTCAAACTTTTGTGCATTTTATTCTTCACTGTATAATTTTTAATGTAAACTGTATTTTTTTTAAAGATTTTGATAACATCGCCTCTTTGTCTACGGTTTATGAACATTCGTTGTTTTTTTTTGAACTTTTAACGTAGGTATTTTCTGTTTCTTTGCCATCGAAAATTTGTTATTATTCAATCTAAGAAATTCAATTAATTCTCAACGTAACTTCGGAAAATCTATCTTCAGATTTATTATTGAGCATCGAATCTCAGGTAGAATGTGGTGCGGAATGAGGTTTTATTTCATCCGGATTTGTATTAGAGGCGGATATTTCCCGCGACGCGACGGCTTCCGTCGTGTTTTGTAAAGAGCCGACCAATACAGAAATTCCGCGGCGTTATTTATCCCGGATCTAGCTTTGACTGCGGGCTTCTGGTGATTTTTTTTGTGTTTTATATTTCAAAACGAGCACAGTCCAACAAAGATCAGGATTGCGTTTGTAACACTCGATACGGCTGCCCTTTGCTTACAAAAAGTGAATAACGAACGCGAAAACGCGCGTTTCTGCTGCTAAAAGTATCGAGTGTGGATGGGCTCGAAGTTAAAATCGTTCGTATCATCAGAGGGCCGAGCACGAATGTTTTGACGTATAGTAACGTAAACGTAAGTTAGTTTTGATTATAAAATACGATGAATCTATCGCATTTTTGTTCAATTTTATGCAACAAACGCACTTGTTTCATGAAAATGTAAAAATATTGCATGTCTTTCCAAAAAAATATCATGGATTAAACGTGTATTTTTGGTTCTAAATTTGGTTACGTTTACTTTACTATACGTCAAAACATTCGTGCTCGGCCCCCTGATATTCTATTTTATTTTTAACTAGCTGATAGATACTGTAGGTACAGGAAAATTAAAAAAAAAAAAATATCTAACAATTGCTCAGGTAGTAGCAAAAATCTCATAGTTTAGTTTTACTTTCCCTAAAAACATTATCAGGAAAAAATTTTTTTTTTTTTTTTTTGCTAATTTAGTACTGTCGTTCTCAAGTGATGTGCTTACCATTTAAACCATTTCATTTTTACCCCCGACAAAAAAGAGGGATGTTATAAGTTTCTAGTGTGTATCTGTCTGTGGCATCGTAGCTCCAAAACGGATGGACCGATTTCAATGCAGTGTCTTTTAATTGAAAGCTAGTTTAATTTGAAATCATCTTAGCTATGTTTAATGAAAATCTGCTCAGCCGTTTAAAAGTTACAGTTCTTTTTCTAGTTGGAGTCGGGGGTTTTTAACGGTTAGGTTATTATTTAAATTATAGGTTTGCTTCGAGAGACGATTGTTTTATGTCCACGAGACTCCCAATTTATCTCTTTATTTTGGTTTGGTTATTTGACAAAAAGCGTTTGTTTAAAAAGTGTTCCAAGTAGGTATTTTTCATTAAAAACGTGATTCTCAGCAGTAGATACATCCTGAATTCCTCATGCACGTTAGTGTAGGGAAATATTCGTCGGGGCCACTTGATGGACAGACCAAATTGTGGGCAAAATTCACTTAAACTACCATAAAGGAAGAATGCTGGATGTAAGATAGCAAAAATAGCCGAACACAAAAAATAAAACCTAAAATTAAAATTCGAAGGCAATGAGCCTAAAACTAAGTACCAATTTAATTTTGTAGGAACCACTCCACTGTATGAATGCCGTTTTATTTTTGAAAAAGGAATAGCTATTGTTTTATTCTTTGGCATAGAATATCCCTACTGATACGAATAAGTAACTCTATAGAAAATAGTTTGAGAAGATAATCCTCCTTATTCTCGGATATAATATATTTCAATTTAAACGTAGTAGAGCTTAATAAAGGTACTATAGAGGCTTCTCAGTGCCTCGTTATTAATGCATCTCACCGCCTCTCAAGCCGCGTTTACTTTGGAAGAGCAAGTTGTCTCGTATTTTAAGTTTAAAGTGTACTACATTCTCCATTTAGAATATATTGCTAAGTTAAATTGGGAGTTCAAAAAGTAATTTATCTATACAGAAACTGTGTTTCAAATTGTAATAAAACAAAGAAAAAAGTATTTATTTGACACAGCAAAAAACGATTTTCAGAAAAAAGAAAAAAAAAAAAGCGAATTTAAATTTTATTTTTTAAAATCTTAATTATAATGGATTGTACATCGCTAAGTGTGTCAAAAAGGCTTCCGTTCAAATATGATGTGAACTGTACTCACGATGCGGGAGAAAATCTAGTTTTTTTTTACTCTGTTTCTGAATATTTGTGTTTTATAATTACGTGTAAAAAATAAAAATTTCTGGATGTGTTCATATTTTGGTCCTGTCTGTACACACA
The DNA here is from genome assembly GCA_932294325.1 of Allophyes oxyacanthae. NCBI lineage: Eukaryota > Metazoa > Arthropoda > Insecta > Lepidoptera > Noctuidae > Allophyes > Allophyes oxyacanthae. The sequence goes on from OW028609.1 coordinate 3,360,461, forward strand.
GCTACTGTGGCTTTGGCGTCCACTCTGCGTCAAGCCGAAACGGCGAATAATTGAGCTGTCACACTCACTCACGTTCGTACGAGTATGTCATCTTAATTGTTTTCATTTGTGATAGGTCGGACAACGATGACTGACCCCATTCTATTATAAAATAGTAGTTCACAAAATTAAAGATTCTTGCGATATGACATTTTTAACCACCCTCATACTATTCAACCCTCGGCACGGTATCTTGTACTCCCCAGAATAGAATAGAATAGATCTTTATTTCATGTAAACCAAATACAGGTACTTATGAAATGTCGAGCGAGACTCTAGTTGCGCGGTTCCAAATAGTAGGTCCTATGGAGAAGAACCGGTAAAAAACTCCATGGAAAATATTATCAAAATGTTATTAGGTACGATCTTGACTAGTACAATGTTTTGGTAAGAACTGCGAGAATAATGTACTTAATTAAATGTGTTTCTCATACGTCTCATATTTTTGATTTTATCTTTTATTTTATTTTTCCTCTCGTGTGTTGTCACTGCCCGTGCCGAATAAATGTTTTGCTTTATTTGTTAATAAATTTATTTTGCTGTACGTACTAGAATAAATTACACTGTGCATGTAAACGCGCCATTACAAAGCCGACATATCAAATGCTCAATATGGAAAATTGGAGTCCCCACAAATTGAGGACAGTATAGCACAAATTGACATGGCATTGCCTTTCCCGGCAAAGGGAAGCGACTACATATGCAGCTCACTAACTGGGATTCAATTTGCTTTGAATGTGTAGATCTCATAGAATTGCCATCACTTTCCGAACGCGCCAGACTGTATCGGCAGTCATGAATTCATTAAATTAATGTGAAAATCTATTACGTAACATAGTCATAGAATGTTGGCAATAACTGGTAATGGCTTGAAATATGTAAAAAAGACAGAAACGTTTATTAGAAATGACATTATAACCGACACCGAAATAATAAAAAATGTAAAGAAAATAACAAATTAAATTAAATTTGATAGATTCTATTAAGATATCTATATATATAGATAAATCTAATTAAAACTATACGTAATTGGTGCCTTTTGTGAGTATAATAGGCCTCAGCTCAGAAAAAAGGTGCAGTTAGCTGCAGCGCTGATTTTCAGCTGAAGCCTCGTCGTGAGACATGAATATCATAGCTTTACGTAACTCTGTTTCTTATCTTCATTCCTTAAGGAAATAGAGAAAAGATATTGTTCTATTTTTAAATAAGGCGACGCACTGGTAAACATTGATAATCTGAAATCGGCTGGATAAAAAAGTGCGCGCGAGTTAATTGTGCGCATTGCGTCAAAATACGAGTACCTGTCATAGTATTTGTCGTTTTAAATAAAGACTATCGTTAGTTTTATATAATCCGATTGACATATTGAAGTGTATGTTTGGACTAAATATATACATAAAATTAAGAGGCTTCAATAGGTCTCGTCGTTTGCCTGTAGAATGAAATTACGTTTTTGTAATTGTACTCATCATTATGAACAATAAAGATAACCTAACCGTCAAAAACCCCGAGTCAAACTAGAAAAAAAGCTGTAACTTTTGAACGGCTAAACCGATTTTAATAAAACAGAGCTAAGATGATACCCGATTAAACTAGCTTTCAATTAAAAAAAATGCATTGAAATCCGTCCATCCGTTTCGGAGCTACGAAGCCACAGACAGGCACACAGATACAAACTACAAACTTATAACACCTATCTTTTTTATCGGGGGTTAATGAAAATAATACAAAATAAGTAGAATTCCAGTTAAGAAAATAAGTGAACGCTACGAAGCATAAATTAAAATTTTGCTCGATTTTTACGTTGTTTTTACTTCAGTGTTAACACTACCAATAACATCGCCGGTAAATATTTTCTTCTGAAGTTTATTAAAACAGCGCTTCTCAGAATAAATGTTTGCAAATACTATTTTTTAATAGCCACTTAGTGCATATTGCTGTGCACTTTAGAAAATATTATTCAACTTAAATTCCAATATTTTATATATCATTGCACTGCCTTTTATGTTCTGTAAATATTATGTGAAAAAACACTGTGCATTTTAACACGATGCTCTAAGGAAATATTATGATACTTAACATATTTTCCGACAAGTCCCTCGTATGTAATAAGTTAATGAGTTTGTCGCTAGACTCTAAATCTAATTTGTAGACGGTTTCTTTTATTTTCAAATTTATTTTCTTTGCTAACAAAATACCTAGTACCTACAGGTTTCTCTACATAGTATAAAATGAAGTCGGTTTCCGCGTCTGTCTGCATATCCGCTAACTCATCTTAAACAACGTAACGGATTTTGATGCGGTTTTTAACATCATTATAAGCATTTTTTTCGGAATGTTTATATGGATAATACTTTCATATTTAATATAAGGGTCGTAGAGAAATTGCACCGACGGCCGTGCCACGGATGGGTCGCTAGTGTTGGATAAATGATACTACGTCTTATATTACCGTACTTCAAAACATAGAGAGCAGACATAACGGAGTTCGTTGACCTAATATTGCCTTATTAATGGGATTACCTGGCCCTCCGACCTTGAAATGCCAGAAAGGGATTGCAGCATATAATTATGTCCTCACATGAGCTAAATTAGATAAAAATAGAGGGTTGCAATCGTAAAATCGGGAAAAGATATGATTTTTAGTAATTATTTTTAAATATATGTATTAGAAAAATAAAGAAAAAATCTATAAAAATTGTTAATGAAGACATTACAGATTTTTTTGGTGTATAATTAATGTAAAAGTAATGACCAGTTATAGAGAGAGTTTTAAAATTAGGTTAAAAATGTAAAAAAATAAGAAGACTTATAAAAAGACTGTACAAAAATAAAAATAAAAACACTCCTCATCGGTTGGTCTTTTGATTCGAAAAGTTACATTAACATTTTTTTTATTTTTAAGTTTTTGGACTGTCTATTATAGGTAGCTACTACTTAATTATTTAAATTGTATAGAACAATAATTTTGTAGGTATGATTTAGATTCTCTCTTCCCTCGTCTATAAATGAAATCTCAATTATTACAGGCTACAAAGGTCGCATCCCTGGGGCGGAGTAATTCAATTAACAATACCGAGCGTCGTGGAAAATGCATTGTTATACCTATTGGTAGCGAATATTGTTTAAATTCGCAAGCTCGTTAGTGTAACACGAAGTCCAATTTACGAGCGAAAAACACCGCCAGAAATTATATATAACGGGTCTGTCGGTTAATTACAAAACATCCGTTGTTCGGGCATAAAAGCCGATAGATTTAAATGCACAATTCCTACAATAGAGAATGGAAACAGTTTGGTGAATCGTTTTTACATTTTTTATTAGGTACATAGGTGGTATAAATCATAAACTTAGAATATTTTCGCTTCGTACATCCTAAATCTATGGTATAAATTGACATGTGCGCCGATGTAGGCAAAAACAACTTGATGTTGTATTGTCAAGTTAAATGATGTTTGCGATTGACCACCTCGCCCTTTTAAACTTAAATTAACTGACATTACAGAGATATTATCGTTTGTATTACTTAATGTATTAGGGTAGGTTGTGTCTTTATGGAGTGCACTGATTATCAGTATATAATATCGTTGCGTTATTGATATATTCTACAGTAAATTTTGTATAAATGTACTAAATAAAAGCGGCTGTGCTGGGAGCCTTAAAGCTTAAAATGTATTTTCTTTTTTTTAAAGAAATATTGAGCAAGGTAAAATTTAAAACGCTTCCGCAATAAAACAGCATGAGCGGCCCAAAAATATTAACCCCTCGCTTCTATTCATACCTTTTAAGGCGAGTACACATTAAAGCATTTCCATGTAATGTAACGTCCATGCGAATGTTCGATCGATGCTGTGTTCGCCGTAATTCTCACGGCGAGTGAGCATTTACCTGTAACATTCCTTTCAGTTTTGCATTGAACTCTTCGTTGAATTGTCGGATCTGAAGGTCGCGTGAGCTACGTTTATCTTGATGATTTATATTAAAAAGATATAGAATAGAAGATGGTGCTAAATTAATATAAATAATAATAATAAACTCCGCGTTGCACGTTTTGCGCGCTCTACGAGAGCTTTATTGCTCGATGAGTCCACAATATCGAGCACGGCACTCGATGTCCGATTCGTGAAAGGTTCACTCATTAGAGCGGCTCGATGTTCTGTTACAAGTAAATGCGAGTCACTAGAGTCTAATGTATACTCACCTTTATAGGTACGTGGGGTAAAAATAATTTTTCAACCGTTCGAAATGAAATTTACAACACATTGAACTGGCTTTTATGTTTATCGTGTTATTTTCTGCCGCATTTTCAGAGTTTGCACAAAACTGAAACAAAAGCTACCGTGTGCAGTGTAAGTTGGTGTTTGTTTTAAACGTTGTTCGCTGGTTTGCCCTAGTTTTGATAGGTAAACGACACGTGCGAAATCTACGCGAGCGTTCAGAGTAGAGCCGATGCTTAGTGATGATTTTTAGGGTTCCATTCAATTCAATTCAATTCTTTATTCGCATAATATGGGTTTTACATAAGATGTCACATAATAAATTAATTCCACCACATTCAGCCTATGAGCATGCAAAATTTTAATTGTTAAAAAATACATTAATTAGATTATCAAATTCATTTCAATTAAATTAAAAATTATAACACATGTCAAGAAATATAATATAAAAAAGGGAAATGTCAATAGTATGTTAGTCATTAAGTATTCAAATTTAAAATTATTCAATTAAGTAAATTTCCATGAATTCAGGTACCCAATTCAGATCCTCCATATAGTCTGTGACTGAATAGTATGCTTTTTCCACAAGTAGAGTGCGCAACCTCCTTTTAAACAAAGTGAAGCTACTTTCATTTCTTAATTAAGATATAAGATATATAAGATATTCCGTACCCTAATGGTAAAATGGGACCCTATTACTAAGGCTCCGCTGTCCGTCCGTCCGTCTGTCCGTCTGTCACCAGGCTGTATCTCATGAACCGTCATAGTTAGGACAGTTGAAATTTTCACAGATGATGTATTTCTGTTGCCGCTATAACAACAAATACTAAAAAACAGAATAAAGGGCTCCCATTCAACAAACGTGTTTTTTTTGGCGTTTTTATAGATAATGGTATGGAACCCTTCATGGCCACTTGGCCGGTTTTCAATATCAATGACTACATGGTAATGACAAAAAAATATCGATGACGGGAACAATGACATAATCATCAATGATTTTTCTCGTAACTGTCACCGTTTCATGCATTGTATGTTGTCATCTTGTCACAGCCAAAGCCGAAGTTCACGTTCATTCAGTCATGGTCATTATCGACTGATGATTTTAGGCATTAATGATTTTATCGTTGTCACTGCATGATGAAATGATTTTAAAATATCGATGAGTTATACATGTGACATGATATCGGACTCAACCAGTGTTACCAACTCTCAGAAATATTTATCCCCAAAGCTAAAGTTAAAACCCCCTAAAATCCCCCAAAAAATACTCAGTAAAAATAATAAATAAATTGTAATATCATATAATAATTGAAAAATTTTCAAAAAGTTTAGAGCCAACTGCGTCACAATCAATATAAACTTCACAGTAAAAGTCAAGAATAAAAAAACCCTAAAAATACCCCTAAAAAAATCCCAGCCCACTTATTTACCCCCTAAATTTGGGGGGAAAACCCCTAAGTTGGGAACACTGGACTCAACTCTAGTTTAGAGCCGAGCACGAATGTTTGGACGTATGGTAACGTTAACGTAAGCAAATTTTGATTATAACCTAACCGTTAAAAACCACCGACTTCAACTAGAAAAAGAGCTGTAACTTTTGAACGGCTGAACAAATTCTAATGAAACATAGCTAAGATCATACCGGATGAAAATAGCTTTCGATTAAAATAATCTACATTGAAATCAGTCCATCCGTTTTGGAGCTACGATGCCACAGACAGATACATAGATACACAGTCACACAGACACAGACACACAAATACAGACACACAAATACACTCTACAAGCATATTATAACACCACTTTTTTCTGTCGGAGTAGATTCGCTGTTTAGTTAGATAACAGTGCAATAAAGACATTTCATACTGCTTTATTAGATCAAAATTTAATTTCTTTAGCTTCTTCTATCGTATCGCACTAGCCGGGGTTTATGATTTTTGATTTTTGGTTGGTTTTTGGAACCTTTGGAATATCACATTCAAGAATGAAAGAAAAATAGGTGTAGCTTTTTGTGACTTGAATTGATCACCCAAATCTATTGGTTACGTACTTTTAAAAATAAGAAAGCTTCATAATTTCTGAAAAAGAAAATAAAAATAAACAAGATGACCCGTTGACTTTTCAAAATTTTAGAGCTTGGATTGAAATCAGGGTATTTAAAGAACAGACTTGAAGAGTCTCTTTTGAAGTTGTACGCGGTTGGCGTATTGTGTCTGTATAGTTCTGAAGAGAACTTATATCGCTCTGGCATGAGATTATGTACCTATTTTATTTTCGGTGTCTGCCGATTATCATTAATTTTAATTAATATTACATATCTATAGATAAGTATGATAGATTTTTTATTTATTTATGATTCACAATAAAGAAATAAATTAAAATAATTTGTAGCGTTTTGTGACTTTATTTGAATAAAGTGGTGGCGTTTTTTTTAAATAAACGAAATCTTCTATGCATCTAAAAAAATATTTTTTATTAGAATTCCGTAGTCCTTTCTATTTTTTTTGATTTAGTTCACTAATGAATTTAGTGTATTTCAAAAAACAGTCTTGAAGAGGCTCTTTTGAAGTTGCACGCGATTGGCGTATTGTTTGTGTCTGAATAATTTTGAAGAGTAGGTACTTGATATTTTTGTGCTGTTAGACAACAGTGGTTAAGTTTCATCCATAAATATAATATATTATATCCATAGGTACAAGTGGTAATAGACAAACAGTCTCTTCATTACCGCGAGACCGAAAAAGAAATGCGTATGTGAGAGCATTTGACATGTGTGGTGTGTGACACTGTTTCAAATCGGTTCTACGAACATTTTATTGTGTCTCTTTCTCGTACGTAGGTTTTTCGTAAAGATCGGTTTCTCACTCGCACACTTTGTTCGTATATTACCACTAGTATAATAAGTTTATTGTTTGATCACTCGGTGTGCTGTCAGTAGTGGTTAAACTTCAAGCACAAACATTATTTTGAGGGTTAACGTACATAGTACTTTATACAACGTGCAATTCAATTAACGGAAAACCTCACACGTCCCAATTAGAATAACTAGTTAAAAGCATAAATCAATAACTAAAACCTAAGATTTTTGAAGTTAACTTAAGTTTTTTGGAAAGTAGTTTAGAGCCTAACATTACTTACTGCATTAGAAATTTAGTCTTATTGTAGTAAAAAATAAGATTTAATTTTCTTTGGCTCAATCGAGCGTCGGATTCACAAATTTCTCAGTTTTTTGGAAAATATTAGATATTAGTATTAAAAGTTATTGAAATCGATTCAATACTCAATTATGAACAAACTGTATCTATTCAAGTATTATTCAGCTACGTCGTGTGAATTAATGGTATTTATATTTAGAAGCACCGCCATCATTTTTGAACCATGTAGGTACTTAGTTTCTTGACATTTGAAACAGCCTGTATAGTGTATTAATAGGTCCACTAGAAAAATATCTCCATGGGACAGCTGTGGCAAACGAAATGAACATTATTGAGCTGTCAAAATGATAGCGATTCCAATTATGGAGAGTGCAGCGCATAAGCGGCGGATTCTGTATGCGAGCTGTCCGTCAATCGCACGAACGTTTTCAATGTATTATATGCAATACACGTCATAATTTTGATCTCAATACTTGCATGGTACATGATAGTACTTACACGCCAAATTTGATTCGATTTAGTGCAAATAACTTTCAATCTAGAGAGGTTTACATGCCTAAGGAGATTTCAAGAAAATAAATTTAAAAAATTACAACTTCTTAACTAATGATTTTTGCTGAACATGATTATGTTGCATTTAGATGAATGAGAGGGATGACGGTAACCTAAAAAAACATTTTTGAGCCTCTGTAAATGGGCCATCCTGTATAAGTGAAAAGAAATCATTTGAGCCTAAAAATTCAAGTATTTTTTATATAGGTAAAAAGAATACCACTAAAATGATTGATTTAGGGCCATGTTCAACAATATTACGTATGTTTAAAAATAAATCGGTCTATTATCCAAACAAAAATTGATAATTAAATGGTTGATTTTGCTCTAATCGTCTGATATGTTGTCGGTGAACATGGGTTTAAATTTTTTCACGATTCTGTTGGTTCTATAGTAAAGTTGTTTATAAAGATGACGGGACTTGAGATGTAAGACCTCCCTTCTCTCCTCCATGGGTAAGACCTATTCACCCCTTCAAAAGACCTCCGCTACTAGAGTCCGGTAACTTATAAATCCCAGCATAAGTGTCTGCGTGCGAGTTTTATAAAAAAAAAAAAATTATGTAGTGCGCAAAATTTCAGAGCCTTTCAGTGTCTGTTCCCAAATGCAACCGAAGTACTAAAATTCACTGGAAAACAAAATAAATATTTGATTTTGTTTGGCTTGCGCTAGTAAATGCGTGTCCCCCATACTACGTCGAATTTTCGTTTTGTTTTAAAGTGTATCCCAAAACTGCGGTTGCATTTAGGAATAGACACTGAATCGCTCTACAAATTAAGTGCACGACATATAAAAATAAAAAATAAATAAAATTGTCCTATATCGTAGATCCGATAAACAGGATATCGGATCTGTACCTACGATATAGGAGAAATTCTAGAGCGTGACCACTTTACTACGAACTAAAGAACAAAGGATAGATTCTATAGAAACGTTCATCGCATCGGTTGGTAACTCCGGGAGCTTACGTCACTTGGACCTAGTTATATGAAAAGGATGCAACCCACATTGAGTTGAGTTATTTAATTTTAAAGTTTATATCGTAATTCTCCGTTGATGCGGTGCTGCAAATATGAGGGCCGAGCACAAATGTTTTGACGTATAGTAACGTAAACGTAAGCAAATTTTGAACCAAAAATACACGTTTAATCTATGATATTTTTTGGAAATACGTGCAATATTTTTTCTTTTTCATGAAACAAGTGCGTTTGTTGCATAAAATTGATCAAAAATGCGATAGATTCATCATATTTTATAATCAAAATTTGCTTACGTTTACGTTACCATACGTCAAAACATTCGTGCTCGGCCCTCTGTTAGTTTTATTGTAATTGAAGAGCAATTTATTTATATTTTTGACTTTTAAATATGTAGTTAGGTTTGGTTCATATTTTAAAGAAATAATAAAATTTAATATCTCAAATCTAGCTTGCTAGGCTTATTGGATTGGATCCTTTTCGTTTAAATACGTCCACGCGATGTTCATGAGCGGCGGTGATCACTTACTTACCATCAAGTGAACAGCAAGCTCGTTTGCCACCAATACTATAAAAAATAACTTATTCAGGGTGCCAAATTAAAAATGTTTTTCTTGAAGACTTCCAGATTCATTTAACACAACATAAGTTCCGCGAAATTCAATAGCATAGATTTTTTTTAAAGTTTTTGTAAATTCCCTGACCTCGTCACAAATCCATTCTAGATTGAATCGTGCATACATCGCTTTTAAATAAAATTGTAGTCACACATGTCGTCACTGACGTCATGATCAAATGACACGTCATTGTAAGTACGCAACTCGATTAGGTATTCTATAAAGGGAACGCTACGTTTAAAATGTCCCGCACTGTATTGCGCAACGCTTTGCAATTCGGACAGGGATTAGTATTGCAGAAAGTTGTTCAGTCTGTGATGACGTAAGGGACCATCCATAAAGTACGTCACACGTTAAGGGGGGGGGGATCGACGTAGTGTGACATTATGTGACAAGGGGTGGGGTCCTAAGTTTCGTGACGTCACATTTCAAAATCGAATACATCTAAGTGATAAAATGCCAAGTTAGAACTATTAACGAAAAACTTAAAAATATTTCCAACTTTATCTGTATGGCAATTGATTTATTATATATTAAAAAAAAATCGAAATAAAACGAATTTCGGAACTGCTGTTTTAATTTAATAATTTGTAGATGTAAAATTGAAAAATATGTGACGTCACACTAGGGTCAAAAAATCACAAAATTAGTGTGTCGTACTTTATGGGTAACCCCTAAACTGATGAAACTCTATAAGTACTTAAAAGATGAATATAGATGTATAAATCTATCTATTTATGGTCCTACTTTACAAGTCCCGCGCCTTGATTATGTAAGAAGATTCTGACAGCCACAGCGACCGACAAACAATTGCATATCTTCTGTATATAGACGTTTTCATATTTAAGAGGTTAGAGGATACGGAATAGGACGTTTATTTGCGACAGCAACTGTCATATTTATCGTACGTAATCAGGCGGCGGATCCTGATGTTTGGCACAGTTAATGTAAGTTAAGTGTGTAAGTTAAGTTTATATGGAGAAGGAGTGCAGAAAGCTAATATTTTTATATAACTAGCATTAGATATAAATTAAATTCAAAAACGTCTGCGGTCAAAATTAGAAGAGGTACCGAAGTATTATTTGTCTATAGTGTCTATAATCTTACTGAATGTCAAACACTTTGAGTATCTAGGTCAAACATAATCAAGACTTAAATGCTATGCTTAAATTCATATACTAATACGTGAATAGAAAATTTTATACCTCTTTATATGCATATCGGAGGAATGTGAGATTTTTCATAGGTAGTTAAAATTATATAGAGGAGTGCAGAAACCTAAAATATATACATATATTATTACGGTCGAATTACGACCACTGGGTGACCACTAGTTTAATTTAATATGACAAAGTATTATACTCTATACAGCATTGCTTCCACGAACTTGACTGAAAACTACCAGGCGAATATAAACCTTAGGACCTGTGAATAATTTCGTAATACGTACAAAGTGGGTGCTGAAGTTGCAACTCAATTATGGAAACATTTTGAAAGTGTACCTGCAAGTTTAAATTGGTTTGCGGATTCAGTTCGCTCAACAAGAGTGAACAAGAGTGTTGATTTAGTAAAACATTGTGTCTGTGTTATTGTTACAGCTTGATCTACTGAGGACGGAAATGTTGGATCCCGTTTTTATCCCCCGACAAAAAAGAGGGGTGTTATAATATAAGTTTGTAGGAGTGGCGAAGAGTCCATACAACCCGATTCCCATCGGCTTCCCTTTAGGAATTAGTGCATAAACCAACGTAATATTATATTATTTACTCATCCAACTGACAAAAAAAGGCTTGTTATTTAGTTAGGTTCTCTTTCAGACATGACTATATAATTATATAGATTACAAGAGACGGTATGGATTTTTGTCTTGCAGCAATTTTTTGAAAGCATTTTTGGGACGGCTTCCCCTTTTAAAACTGTCACCCGTCGCCACTGCATGTAGAGACGCTTTCAGGTTCCTCTAAAGCCGGTGACATAAAGCCGAAATCAGCTTCGGACTCCAACCTGGCTAAGCGCTAGTGGGCCTATGCAAACCACATATTTTATTCAGCAACGCTACTCTGGACTAGCCATGAATTATGAATACACACGTTTGAAATCACGTTGAAATAACTCGCGTCGATATCGCTGGTACAAACAGTCAGGGTGTCTACCGCGTAAATAAAATGGTAATGAACATCGACACTGGTAATAAACTTCAATACGATCGTGAGAGTCTACACTTTGAGCGTTTTATATGCAAAAAGCAAAAAAAATTAATTAAATTATATTTATATTAAATCAATCAAAGTATGTATCATTGTTATCTATACAATTTCGCTATTTTGTAGGTAGTTTATTGATTCTTTTGCTGAAAAAATTGTGGGAGCGAGAATCAATAAAATCTTTGAAGGCGGTTTTGAAAGAAAGAAAGAAAGAAAAAATGTTTATGTTTTGACTGCCTCGTCGGAATTTAATTTTTTTCCTTGCAAGAAATTGTCCAAATTACAAATTACGAATATACGATACAATTACTATCATTAATTACGCAAGATATGTGGCTGAAGCTTCAGTAAGAATGGAATTCTGATAATCCCGAGTTCCATTTCCAGGTTTAATTTGACGACACGCCGCGGCGGGTTCAATCCCCGCACGGAACAAATATTTGCATGATCTACGGGTTGTGTGTGTGCATGTGAGATGTATGTCTGTAAACTGTTCCCTCGATACAGGAGAACCATAGAGCAGGGAAAAGTTTCTTTAAAAATATAAAAATATTAAGTGATTCTCAGTAGCACATTGTTGTTTGAAATGATAGTATTACGTATAACTGTCTTCGTCATCGACATTGTAGGTGTACCGCAGTTCGCCATTGAACTTTGCTTACCCTTTCGGGAATAGAAGCGTGTTGTTATGTAAATTTAATTTGCGTTATTTAAAGCGGTGACAAATGGCACTCATTTGAATATCGACCCGACTGCGCGCTTACGTATACACGCGTGGGGCAGTGTCAGTCGGATCTAATGGGTTCATAGACTAGTACCAGAAGTATTTATTATTTCCATGGATGGGCTCTAATTATTTGCGCTCCAGTCACTGTCTATATTTTGTCAGGAATAGTATACAGGGCAAATGGCCATATATTCTGCCGTATACCTGATGAGCTTTGGGCCAAAATTGCCACTATATGGACCCATGACATAGCTAGACGGCGTCGCGGCAGACCACGAAGGAGATGAAGAGAGGAGCTGGATAAAAATCAGGAATGGTCCACTCTGACTCTGGACCGGAAGACCTAGAAGTTATAGGAGAGTAAGACATAAGATCATAATAAAAAACTTCGTGAGGAAATCTACACATCTGAGAGCCTCATAAAGTTCTCTATGGTGTGTGTAGTTCGTCAACCCGCAGCAGGCTAGCGTCACAGTAAATATATTTCATATATCTACTGTGCTAGCGTGGTGGACTAAGGCCTAACTAACCCTTCTCATTCCGGGAAGAGGCTCGTGCCCAGCAGAGGGAATGTAATGGGTTGGATTTATTTAATTTATTATCTGTTTATAGGTATAGCACATTCTAAGATTTTCACGATTTTCTCGAAGCGAGATTTCAAACTAGTCTGTGTTTTAGTATTTCTGATTTTATTTATTGCTGGGAGAGCTGCCATACTAATAATAATTTTTTTAAATAAATAATCAGTAAAACATACTATTGTCATAGAGTTTCCTGACACGGCTTCACGCGGCAGTTCGGTTCGCGACCGCGCCGCGTCCAGTGCTCATGATTGGAGCTCCGTTCCTTTCCGGATCTAATCATTCCCAAATTATTCAGTGAGTAAAACCGTTTTAAATCAATAGCACTCACGAATATAAAATATTAAAATGTGTCTTGCCATACGGCAGTTTAGTGCGTCTTAATTCCGTCATTTGTGTCAAATTAGACATGTTAAAAATCTTACAACTTACGAACTATTTCTCCGAGAGTATCTCAATAACAATTTTAACCCATGAACAGTTTTTGCAATTTTTACAACTGTATAATTATAGGAATGATAATATTATTATGGGCTTGCAAAAATTGCAATAATGAAAGCTTAAAACATATTGGTTTCGGAACTCGTGAATATTTTAAATATTATTGAGTATCCTGATCAAGAAATCAAAGTTTTCTATTAAAAATATCGTACAGAAAAGATGTAATCCGTTTATTAAAATTTCAGAACGAAGATTCGAGTTCTTGATCGGTAGCTCCGATCCTTTAATGTGACATAGATAAAGACAATTCCGACTAACCGAGCCAATGATTTTTAGGCCTCAATTAGGTACAAGTTATGTACAGTGTTTTTAAAAATGTAGATTATTATGCTGGGCTATGAGTAGTTTTTTTTTTATATAATGTTTATTTATATAATGCAGGGATATTAGCAGTGCTTTAAGGGGTGAACGTACTCATCAATATGATATTTTTTACTGAGAAATTAAAATCGCGAAGAAAATATTTTCATACAAAAGATCAACCTTGCTCGATCAAAATGGTGGAATAGTTTGAATTTTTTATACGCGATTGCAATTTTCCTCTGATGGTAAATATTGATAAGTGCTTAAAGCACTGCTGGTGAATTAAAAATAAACCTGTATATATGTAAACAAAAAATAAAGAAAGAAAGACACTGTCTACCCTAATAAATTAAGTAGTAAGGAATACAAACGTTAATAATATGTCTGTTATATCTTAGGTTCATGGGTACTCACAAACGTCATTTATCTTGTAAATGCAACACGTTGTTTTTGCCTGCCCTGTAAGAAATTACTGTGCACGCCGCTGTACGTAAATGTAAATTAATAATATCACAAAAATTTAATACCTATTATACTCCGTTTGAAATAAGATAAGACACGTTTAACAAACCCTTTTACAGTGTATTCAACCGATTTTGACTTCTATTCCGTACGCATAAGGATGGCATTAAAAGCAAAAACGTATTTACGATAACAAATGTTTACTGCAGCTGTAATTTGTCATGTCAGTAACGTAATAGAAGTCAAAATCGGTTGAATAAAGTGTAAATGGAGTTATTTAAATTTCTAATGTTATTTCGAACGGAGTATAGTTTAAATTTCATATTAGTACGTCCTAATAGTTATAAGGTATCCCTAGCTGGAGCAAGTTTTAATAGCATGTGTCAAGAACGCGTTTCGTTTCTGCAATACGCTCGTTTCCCACTTCATTCCAATTTAATATATATATATATATATATTTTATTATTTTATTTAATTAATCATATTGACATTATATCGACATTTAATTGTAATAATTTATTTATAGAATAACTTTACTAGTACCTATGCATGCCATAAATACTATGTCATTTTTTGCATGCCTAACTGGCTGAGTTTTGTGAAACAATATTTAACATAAGAACTTTTGTACCATGCTCTTGCAAAAATAAATTCATTTCATTTCATTTCATTTTAATTTTATTACTTACTAGCTGACGACTGCGGTTTCACTCGCGCGTTTTATATATCCTATACCTATCACGCAGGAATAGTGTAACTTTATACTAGTCAATTTTTTTTACAATCTTTTCAGTACTTATTTCCAAATATTACCCCTACACACGAACACTACGTCGCCTAGGTGCTCAGTTTTATATTTTTATTTTTAATTAAGAGTAATTAGGCTGTGTAAACAATAAGATTTATATGTGTATAATAATACTTCTAGCAAATAAATCAAGACTTTATTAAAATATATAAATAAAAAGAACAAAAAAGTAATAAAAACAACATACAAACACGTGAATCGTAATGTGTACTGTCGGCCAAAGAAGTCTTCTACCATCCCAAGGTTGCAATTTTTTTGCACTTCGGAAAACAAAAAGGTCCATAAATATTTTGTTGTCAAGTGAGAGTTTGAACTTTAGTGATATTTTCATTTGATTGAAAGTTCTGGTAAAATTGATAGACCACTTTTTTGGCCGACCGTACATTTGCGAAAAAGTGAAATAGTATTTTTCTGACATTTCGGCATGAACTATAAAGGGTGGGCAATGTTATTTTTATTATTTATTTTGACGTGCAGAATGTGCTTTTAAAAGTCTATTTTTAATAAAATATTTTTTACTTTTACTTCAACTGTCATGTCGCTTAAGAATTTATCATGCCATAGTTGAAAAATAACAGTTAAACATTTTCATTATATCAACCAAACGACAATCATGATTTCGATGCAATATATTCTGTACTTACCTATACAGTATGCGCACAGTTAATGAAAAAATATCTGTTAATGTATTCAATGAAATTAAATATAATGGAAAATCTTATTATTAGAATTAAAATCGGGGTTATCGGTGCCGCTTTCAAAAGTGCCGCAATATCGGAAGCTCACAAGAAAGTTGGTAAATATTGTGGTGGTGGTAAAAATCCCGATTTTAATTCTAATAATAATGTTAGCGATCAAGCAACTTGTTTGACTTTCCCTACAATCGGAACATGTCTGAGTTCGAAATACTATGAAAGAAGCTTCGCAATGTTTGACTGAATCTAATGCAAACAGAGCCGCATATGCCTAAGGCTCAATTATGGAGAGGCGAATGTATATAGCTTGATAATGTAGCCGTGCATACACTAGATCCTCTTCATCGTAGCTTCTCATGCAAACGTTGTATTGTGACAATAAGCTGTGCTCTTCGTAGGCCGTAGCATTTCTGACGGAATAGTAATTGCTACGACCTTCGTAGGCCGTACTGTAGTATTCGTAGCGGAATAACAATTGCTATGATCTTCGTCAGCCGTAGAGCTCAATTATGGAGAGACGGAAAGCCACGCAGCGCGCATAGCGTCGTGTCGCTCTCTCGCTTGCTCTCCATGAATGGAGATACGCGCCTTTCTCCGCGTTGCGCGCCGTTTTGCGCTCCGCGTGACTTTCCGCCTCTCCGTAATTGAGCCCTAACGGTATAAGACGTCAGATTTGTGAACTATTTGAAAGTGTGAACTCTACCCATTGCATTATTGAGGTATATCTGTCGCAGCCACATTGTAGAATCCGCCTCATTACAAAACGCCTAGTCGCTTCACGAAACAGCTGATAGCTCCCAACGAACTGCTCCTGGTGCCCTAGTCTAGAAACTGCCACCAACTTGGATCAAACGCTCGCAGTTCTAACCTAACCTAAACGATCTGCTCGGGGTGACCAAATCTAGTAACTGCGACCAACTTTGTTGAACTACAACAATCCGCTAACCGTTTTATAGAATTTAGAGCTGTTTTTAAAGCAACTAGCCGTTTTATATAGCGACGAATTGTACAATTCAGCTGCCGTTTTGTAATGTGGCGGATTCTACAATTTGACTTTAAAAACTTTTTTTTTTTTTTTTTTTTTTACTTCGTATCCTCTCCTAACACAACCATTAGCTCAGTTGGAATCTTCAACACAGATGGGCAAAACAAATTGCTAGTGAATTAAGATTAAAAAAAAATGTAAATGAAAAACAGGAAAAAATCTTAATAAAAATGTAGAAAAGAAAACGATTCAAAATGTCTAAAGCAAATGTAGCAAGCAAATGTCTATCGGGGGAAACATATAATTGGTATTTACCCAATTTTATTAGACAACCGATTCTGAAATACGCGCAGCCGCAGTGGGAATTAAGATTTTAATATAAAATGTAAACATTTTGGGAGCAGACCCGTCTTGTTACAGTGACCGTTGTGTTATCGTTTTATGACCTACCGCCGAAATGAGGTCGAAGGGAGGCTGCGAATTGCTCGGGTAAATTCACCCCAAGTATACATCTACATAATTATCTATAGTCACAATACGGTTCGTATGTAGAACAAGCCAGAATACGCTTTGAAACTTGAAGTTTAGTCTGCTTTTTGGTATGTTAATGGAAAAGATTTTGGTACACGGATGTTTTTATAAAATAACCTAATCGTCAAACACCCCCGACGCCAACTAGAAAAAGAGCTGTAACTGAACGGCTGAACAGATTTTCATGAAACATAGCTAGGATAATACCTGAAAAAATAAGCTTTCGATAAAAAAAAATCGGCATTGAAATCTGTGCACAGATACACAGACACACACTACAACCTTATAACACCCCTCATTTTTGTCGGGGGTTAAAAATACGTTGGATCAAATTATCTTATCGATAAATGAAATTATATAAGAATAGAATAGAAAATATTTATTCGTTAAATGACACATCGTCAGTACAGAAATAAAATAAAATTGAAACACAGAGATCAGAAAGAAACAAAAATAATAATAAGAAATAATAACAAACAAACACGGATAAATAATATAATAAAGTTGATTTTACTGCACTGACGAGCACGCCCATATCGAAAGCATATATAAAGTGCTAACTTTCTAATCCCGATCCCTTTAAGGGATTATTGTACTAATTAATGCCAGATTAGACACGTGAAGAAGTCTCCACTTCCCTTTAGCGCAAATCGCAATAAAATTACAAATAATAATTATTAATAATAAAGATAATGGGAAGGTTTCTCTTTATTAAGCCCCAACAAAAAAGAGGTTATACGTTTGTAGTGTGTATCTGTGTATCTGTCTGTCGCATCGTAGCTCCAAAACGGATAGACCGATATCAATGCAGTTTTTTTAACCGAAAGTCAGTTTTATCGGGTGTCATCTTAGCTATGTTTCATGCAAATCTGTTCAGCCGTTCTAATGTTACAGCTCTTTTGATAGTTGGAGTAGGTACTTTTTGATGGTTAGGTTATTCTTAAAACAAGATAATAACTGATATTTATTGTATTTTAAAGTCTTCTGTCTGGTGTTGTCGATTAAACTCTAGCCAAGGTTTACCTTTCAAGTTAATTTACTTAGACTGAGCTTCGACATTCTAATAAGCAGTAACGAGAAAAATACACAATTGAAATGTTAAGTTATTGTGTCTCGTACGGAAAGCTTGTTAGTTTAAAAACGTGTAGCTTCACTAAAAACATTAATTTTCTGCATAAAAATCGTGTTGTATCGTGATAATATAATAATAATATTTTATATATTCATGTTTAAAACATTCACATTTTAAAATATTTTCATAAAAATAAAAATAAATAAAAACATATAAAAATACACACCGGACAGGGTCAATTAATAATATTATTACTATCTCCTTTAAGGCACGTCTATTAATAACTTAATCCGATTAATTATTGTACGTAGGTATTGTCTATTAGTAGCGAATTACTTTTTTTACCGACTGGAAAATAAAATGGTGTTTCAAGTACGTGAAATATTATAGAAGCTATACTTTGTAACTAACCAACTACTATGGATGTATAGTCCGAAATAAATATTTTGAATTGAATTGAATATACACCACATTCTTCTTCATTAAAAAAGTTTCCCCACACTAGGCTTTCTTTCTCCTGTATCATGGGTACAGTTTACACACTTTACACACACCCAGAGTCGGAACAACTATCAGGAGGCCATACAAATACTTGTTCCGTCCGGGGTTCGAACTCGCGACACGCAGCACAGAAACTCAATTGCTCAGCCACTGCACCAACCGCACCGTTATTGAGTTATCCAAACAGATACATGAAGAGAAATTAAGCTACGAGGCTTGCGTAATAGTAAAATTAAGAGTAGGTACGTATACAGGTAACCGCTTTTGATTTAGATAGCCCATGAATGAAAATAACGCCATGTTTTGTTGTCCAAACGTGTGTATTCGTAAAAAGATTTCAGAGAGCTTAAAAAAAAAAAAACAAAAAAAAAATGCCATGGCCTTCTACTTCCTTTAACTATCTATCACATCCTATTTTTTTCCCCACGGTAAGAATGTCACTCAGAATGATTGA
Source organism: Allophyes oxyacanthae (assembly GCA_932294325.1). Lineage (NCBI taxonomy): Eukaryota > Metazoa > Arthropoda > Insecta > Lepidoptera > Noctuidae > Allophyes > Allophyes oxyacanthae. The sequence goes on from OW028609.1 coordinate 3,379,842, forward strand.
CAAAACCATTTTTTCTTTCCTTTTTTTTTTTTTTTTTTTATTATTTATTATTTAGGTTAATAATTTATAATCAGTTTAAGTAACGTTTTTATCTAAATATTGCATAAAGATGCAAATATTACTATATTCTATTAAAACAACAAAAAAAAATACATTAATAAAAATGGATTTTGTCTGATAAATAAATAATTATTATTAATATTTAACTATCTTATTTTACCCGAACACTATAATATCTCGAAAGAATCTTTTACGTAAAGAACAAAGAATAAAAATCAAAACAAAGAATCTGCAAGAAACCCGAGATACTGAAAAGGTACACAGTATTTTCTACTATCTTTAGAAAATGAATGAGTATTTATTTCAGAACAATACTACTACTACTATTTATTCTCTTACAATACAAAGCTTTATAATTGCGTTGTTTTATTAACCGTGGTTACTAAACTAAAAGCGAAGCATATTGTACCTCAGAGAACAAAGTTACAGAAGGGGAACCCTATTGATTGAGCTCGGGGGTTGGATCGTATCGTGTTTTCAGAACTCTCTTTAAAGTCAAGCGTACTTCGAAGAGAACGGAGATGTTTTAAACATAGATTAAAGATGAAAACTTATTAATTATTTCTGTGGGTAGAACACGAATATTTTTAACATATTTAAGCAAATATGGAATAAAATATTTTTTCGAATATACATGCATTATTTTTACATTTTCATGAAACAAGCGTGTGTATGTGTATTTCATAAAATTTAACAAAAATGCGATAGATTCTTTGTATTTTGTAATCAAAATTCGTGCTTAGCCCTCTGTTCGTCCGTTTATTTTTGCGTTGGAAGGTGTTCGTAGACAGAGATGTAGATCTCATAAAATGTCTCTGGAATACAAGTTACAAGATACTTTTAAGTAAAGTATTTGCGACATCAGATACAATATACTTTTGGTAATGGTATTTGAAATACTAGATATAAAATAAGTATTTTCAAAATACTGTTTTAAAAATAAAATACTTTTTGGAAAAATACATATTTTTACATACATTAGGGTGATTCTCCAAAAAATCAATTACCCTCATTACCGTCACCTCAAAGTTAACAATGCAGAAGTTTAAATCACAATGTTTTTATGACAAACCGAACTACGTTAAATAAGAATACATGATAATTACATTAATATGTAATTAATGTAATTATCACATTTATGTTTTAATTGTGGAAGGAAGGAACAATGGCATTTATGACGATGAATGATAAAGGTTTTTTGGAGAATCACCCATTACATACCTAATTTAAATTTAGCAATTTGAGACACTCGAAAATAAATATGGCGCGGCGAAGACAGCGCAGCGACAACGGCAGACAAAAGTAACTAGGGGTCTTTCGCAAAAAAAGTGTAAATTTGCCAAAAAAGTACGATTTCTCGATATACTCAAAATTAGCTATACGAATTGAAAGAGAACCATCTCTAGATTGAGGATTTGGCGAAGGGAAGGTATGCCCTAGAAATAGATTTTTGAAATAATTAATGCAGAAAAAAGAGTTGCCCAGGCTAATGAGAAAAGGGTATCAGGTTAAGTAGGTACTTACAGGTTGGTGAGGAATCGTATGGAAACACATAGTATAAATACATTTAAAGATACTGCTTTTTCATAGAAAATAAGTTTTATTCGAAATTATATTAAACATGATATAATATTATAAAAAAGGAAAAACAAAATTACTTATATGTCAAAATATAATCGCTTCAGTACTTGAATCTAGTATACAATCACAACTCAGTTGTAACCTCAAAAAAAAACAATTGAATAATGATTAACAATCTGGTATTAATTCACAACCCCACAACACAACTGTTCCTCTAATAAAAATCTTTTAACAAATCTCAAGTTAAGTCATACTCTAACTGTAAAATCTAAGAAACCGTTGAAAAATTATTTGGTTTTTTTGGGGATTTCCTCCGGTCAATTCACTAACATCTTGAACCAAACTTTCCGAGTCACTTTTTTCTTTGTATTGCTGTCGTAGAGTCATTTCATTAATAGGAATAACTAAAATGCTTCCTATTAAAAATAAATAAAGCTAAATACCAAAAGAGGAATGTAGAGAAATAAATATCTGCTTTCTTCTTTTGGTATTTAGCTTAATTTATTTCTTTATATTGAGCATATAGAACGGGAGATCATTCATATTTTTTTGGTACTTCTTAAGCTATTCTTCACGATTTTAATGATTTTCGCCTTCCTATTTTCCCGGACACAATAATTATTTCAATATGAATTTATATTCGAATTTAAGCGTGTAACAAGTAGGGTATTTTTATGATTTAGGTAGGTATAACCAAATAAGCAATAAATTTCGGTTATTATGATAAGTCCATTAGAAGATAAAAAGTTCACCTGTTGTTATAAATTGCAGTTTTGTAATAGATCGGGAAATCATTAATAGACTTTCACTGATTGGTTGATAGATAGATTATACCTACTCGTACTTTAATCAGATTACAATTGCAGCTCAAATATTCGAAATAGAAAATACATGCCTTATGATCTGGTATATTATAGTGAAAATCTCAACAACCTGCACACTAGCTCATTCACCTGATCGTTTTGTTCAGGTCAATTATGTCCAGGTGGTTGAGATATTGCAGTTAAAATTTAAATTTAAACTTAACTAATAGATTTACGCTAATTTTATTTATAAAAATTCACACACGGCAGGTTATCATATAACATATATTAAACGGTTAATATTAGTTCCTTTAAATCGGGAAGAAATAATGACCAAATAAAATAGAACTTACTTCTTACAATTTCGTTTGTTGCCTATAATTCATACTTTAAGAGACTTGAACACGTGAATCTTCCACAATCCTTGGTAGCGCAGTAACTGCGGTCATACTGAGGGGTGCGGGGTTCAAAATGACTAGAATTGGCTATTCTGTGATGTATTTTGATTTGCGTCAGGTTAATTAGGAAGTCGCCCGACAAAACGTTACAGACATTTTATTTGCATAATAATGTATTTTTTAAATTCAAATACACGGTAAATTTAATCTTTAGACAGTAAACTTTCCGATAAATGTTAATATTGCACACTTTTATAATAGTTTCGCAACTAATTCGACCAAAAACTTCGATAGTCGACCAAAATCGCTGCAGGTAAATTAGATTATCGGTACATTTCACGTAATATCAACAAAAATACTACAACAATACTTTAATAAATACTTGGCCTATATAACAAAAGTACTCCAAAAACGATATAATACTAGAATGTAGGCTTTTATATCATGTCTATCCTACAAACAAACAAAACGTTTCGGTCAGGTGAAATTACACTTTTTTTGCGAAAGACCCCTAGACCATAGACCATACAATCTTTTGATAGGTAGATAAATAAAAAAATTAAGGGTTCGTATAGTTTTGTCCATAAGATGGGATGCCGTAATGTAAAAAATGCATGGGTAATAATATATTATAAATATCGTGTATAAATACGCTGGAATCTTAATTCGTATTGATAGTTTTGTTCGGCAAGCTTAGCAACTGCCATTTCTATGCGAAATGACAAACCAGTTGAGTAAACTATGAATTTTTAAAGTCTGTTCAAATAAATCAATACCATGTGCGACAGTAAGCCATACTAATTTATAGGCGCTAAAGTTGAATGGAGACGTTGTATTTAAAATTAAATGATAATAATATAAAACGTTTAAAAATAAATTAAATAAATAAAAATAAAAGACACATTTAAAAAAAAAAATATAGGTATTTATTAAATACCCGAATTAAGATTTTTTAAATTTAAGTTTTGATATTGCATTATCCTGGGTCCGATTTTCGGGTCGGTCAAAGTGTTATTAGGTTTTTCTGTTAGAAAATTCTCAGCATCGGAGTTTGGAATTGCACCCGGTAGATGGCAATAGGGGCGCCCCCTATTACATGGAACTCAATAACAGCATCGGTTCATGTCGGTGGAAAACAGTGTGTCTCTGTCGAACTAAAAATTAAATATAACAATCCATCACGATGCTTTCTTTGCATTTTTATTTTTATATTTATATCTCTTATAATAGATATTTCCAAAACTTAGAACCAGTACTTAGTTATTTTATTATACGTTGTTTTTACTTATGGCGAGGCTTTAAAGAAATACAGCTAAAACCGATTTTTATTTATGATTTTTTTTAAAGAAATTCTTATTTTTCTGCCCTGAAAAAATATATATTAAAATTAAAGATGTTATACGGCTTTCTCGGTCATCCTATACAAGAAAGCATAAAGTTCGCTCAATAAAAAAAATCTCGTGGTTACCCCTTTTCAAAATATTTTTTCAGTTTTCGTTCTAAAAAAATAAGTTATTTTTTAGTTATTTCCAACTTTTAATATAATAAATCTTTCCTCTATTTTTCTGGAGCACAAAAGTAAATTAGCGGTAAAATATTTTTCAATAACGCGAATATATAGCTAAGTAATTTAACTACAAAATATCTAATAGAAGTACATTTAACTTTTCCGATACTCAACGCATTTTCCCAATGGTTGTCCTTAATGATCGGGCACTATGGAACCTAAGAATCTTTAGAGGTCACTGTCCCATATGGCCAAGACTGCCTTAAAACACCCGCAGTCGAGACCAAGTGGGGGGCGGGGCGGCTCTTTTTCATCCTGGTTACCCATTCGCCTCTGTGGATAATTCGCATGGTATCAGTACGGATTTGTCCCCGACCCGGACGGTTCTCCGGGAGAAGTTTCGGATACAAGTTTATTGTAATAATTGTTGTGGATTTAAGGCGCTAGTTGACGTTGTAACTTTATAGCTCTGTTGCTATAATAAGTGGTACGAGTGCAGACAATATGTGCGGTTTATTTATGTGAAACAGTGGGGTAAATAGTGGTGGTCGTAGTTTAGGTGTTGTTTTAGTTGTGTAGATGTTGAATTTTTTATATTAAATAAAATAACTACAAATAATATTTTTCTGAAATTTTCTGTGAAATTTTGGCTGTTGTAGTGAGCCGCACGTAGTTTATGGCTTAGGTGTCATGTACTGAATTATGTATAGTAGATATATTACGGGTCTAATATATAACACAAGATTAGTACTTATAAATAAAAATAAATCAATATTTATTAAATTTAGTACGGTTAGAGATGTTCGTCTTTCGTTACGTGAAGTGGTAACCTCCCAAATGTCGGTATTGATCAGCGCGGGCGTTAAATGTGAGAAATATATTTTCCTCTACTTTTTGATTAAAATAAATTAAATACATTGACGTAGTGATTAGTAGGTACTTATAACATAAAATGAAATGCACTAATGATTTTTTTATATTTAGGTAATAAATTGAATTATTGAATTTATACGGTTTAATTTAAAAAAGTAAAAATTATGAACAAATTTTTAATTTATTTTGATATGTAAAATGTAGCACATAAAAAGCGTTTTTTTTTTTTTTTGAAAAATTTATTCACCATCTATATTGTTAACAAAACGTGGGTACTGAATTATATTAACACCAGTAATTGAATAAAGGAATTTATTATGAGACGATAACACGCGCATGTTAACGTAAAATTCTTCCCTTGTACTCTATAGAAAGGAAACCGCGCCTAATTCTCGTATTGATCAGTCCGGGGTAGAGCTGCCAGTCCTTTGTAGAAGAATATATAATGTAGAACGGGTCGATGTTTAGTAAATAGCTTAAAATTGATGAAAATTAGACTAACCTTATGTATTTGATGTTTTGATTTGGTCACCACTAGATCTTGTTGGGTCGAAACTGCAACCTGGAAAAAATCACGGAATATATTATTCATTTGCTATAGACATAACTATATATATTTTAATGGCTAAATCCTTGAGTACCTATATTGTATAGAGCTGGATTTTTAATAGGTAAAGAATTTAATAAAATCAATCTTCATGTACTAATACGATATTGCACGAATGTGTAGGTACTGTATTTTTATATACAGAGGTAAATCGAATAGAGTAGGTAAATCTTATTAAATAAATAGGTATAATAAAAAATATAAAGACTTTATATTGAAAAATTAAATTATAAGAAAAATACTTGATATAAGAGAAATAAGAGAATACTGTAAAGTATCAAAAAAACATATATATATACAACATTATTAATTCACTGATTCTATAGCTACTTTTGGTCGGTATATGTAGGTAATGTTAACACCAATTACACTAAACAAAAACCGTTTCTAAGACCCTGTACCTAAATATCTAGAATACCTATCTCCGACCACGAAAACCACAAGCTCATATGAACATATCTCGCTACCAAGACGTAACTTCCGGCTTCCTCGACAATTGTACCAGACTTCTTTACAATAGTACTGGGCTCCGTCTACAATTGTGCCGGAGTCTGCTATTGCACCTAGTCAAAAGCAAAACCCCGTAAAGCCATTGTCAGTACCTCAGCCTTCGTGCTCTATCTTATGTTAGTCTATCTAATGTTAGAGCTCCTCGCAATGGAAGATAATCACACGTACTCTGTTTATCATTCATACTAAAGCATGGACCAGGTTCTATCTGGTAACGAAAAATCTGGATATTACCCGGTTCTTACCCAGTCTAAAAGAACCGGTTTCAAAATTATGATACCCGGTTCCTTAGATTTTTTAATTCAATATTTGCGCTATAATACGTACCTTTTTTTATTCTTTAATTTTGAATAAAATTGTACACAATTATTTACATGATTTAAAAAGAGGAACTTAGTAATAAAAAGTAATACGAACGTGTTGTACCTATATAAAAAATTGGAGTCATATATGTATAATTAAAAATCCTTAATAAATCAATACACGTAAAACGGACTTTAGATTTTAAATTTCAAAGACATGTTTTCTTTTTTACACAGAAGGTAGAAAAAAAATCCTTTTTTGAGTTATCCCCCTTTTGCCTGGCAGAGTTAATGGTTTTCCCGCATCGATCACGTTTATTTTACGTGACTGAAAAGAGGTGACATAACTCGTGCGTATAATTGGAAACCTTTCTCATCCCATCGGCTACAGAGCAACGTGCTTACGTGCGGCATTTTGCACCTACAACTCATACCGAAAAGCGATACGTTAAATTACAAGCCACCCTGTATTGCGCCAATGTGCATATTGATAATAAAAATCATCGAAGATTTGAAAACAACATTATTTTTAGTATACGCAAAAGCTAAAAAGGTCCATCATTATGAACAACTTTATTTCAATAAAATCTTTTAAAAAGAGTTTTTATCAAGAAATTATTTCAGAACGATATTTTTATATTTTCTCTTACAAATTCATTTAATTAAATCTAGAGAGGAATTTTTCAGTGTTGTATTTTATCTACTCATTTGCGTAGATAAATCGCTACGACGTTACGACGACAGCGTTTTGCAAATAGCTGCCATTTTTCTACTGTAATTTGAAGAAGGTATTTAATAATTTTACAATTTGATGTCCGTTAAAATGACACGGTACTATACATACCTATACTTTGGAAAATACTTCAAACGAAAAGAGAACAATTGAGCAAGCTTTTTGTGGAATTCGTTTTGTTTTAACGTTAATATTTAGTTTATAATATTTATTGCTTCAGCATGGAAATTCTATAAAAATATGCTAGCTATTTCTTTACTATTTAGAATAGAAAATATTTATTCGATAAATGACATACATCGTTAGTACAAAAATAAATTAAAAAAGAAACACAGAGAGATCAGAAAGAAACTAAAATAATAATAAGAAATAATAACAAACAAACACGGATAAAAAATATATAGTTGATTTTACTGCACTGACGAGCACCCCCATATCGAAAGGGTTGCCAGCACTTGTGTGTCCTTGTTTTTTACAATTATTCGTGTTATTTATACTTATTGTACGTAATAATAATAATCTAAATGGTGTAGGTACTTCAGTACATAGTATAAAACAAAGTCGCTTCCCGCTGCCTGTCCCTATGAATGCTTAGATCTTTAAAACTACGGAACGGATTTTGATGCGGTTTTTTTAATAGATAGACTGATTCAAGAGGAAGGTTTATATGTATAATACTTTCATATTTAATGTAAGGATAATAGAGAAATTTCACCCGGGAGTAGCCGGGGACGGGTCGCTTAGTAATTGAATAAACGCAAGCACGGAATATAGTTTTTTCATAATTGACAACTGAATCGGTTTCAGTAACTTTTAAAATAGGTTTTTTTTATATGTAATTCGCCAAACCGGCACTCGATTGAGCCAAAAAAAAATTAATCTTTAATCAAGATAATAAGACTCAATTTTAAATGCAGTAACTAATGCTAGGTAGGATGCATGCCTATGTAATATGAATTGATAAACAACCCCAACTTTCCCGCAAATAAAGAACATTCTGATTCCTGATTCTAGGCTCAAAACTCGGTTATTAAAAAATATAGATAATATAAGTTAACTTTATAAAGCCTACGTTTTGGTTACAGATTTTTGCTTTTAACTAGACTACTGGTCGCCCGGTGGTCGAAATTCGACCGTAATTTTAGCTTTCTGGACTCCTTCGCTACATAAACTTTAACCATGCCAAATCTCACAGCCCTCCGTGCGCGCAATATGCTTAAAAAGGGGTACAAAGTTTTCTCTTCACGTATTAATATATAGATATTCTAACTAACGCTAAATCTCACCACACACCCTTATGTACGGTTTTTATTTAATTAAATTACACGTTGTAAAACCTTTCATGTAACAACCAGTGTAGTTATAAAACAAAAGCACGGTAAATATTGACAAAAGTGATCGAATTCGAGGTGCTGTCATCATTATTGCGGTACGGCCACAACGGCATTTATAGCCTAACGAAATTTCACGCCATTCGACGTCGGTGTGACCACCAATTATCGATATTCGCCATGTCAATGTCTGGTATGCATAGGGTTGCCACCCGTCCGGGTTTTCCCGGATTTGTCCTAGTTATAGTCCGGGTTTAAAAGTTTTAAAGTCTTGGGTTGCCCGCGACACACGCACTGTGCCCGCCCGCCGCGATCAACCGACGAACCGACTTGCTGAATTCATGTGTTCATGTTTAAAAAACCCTGTTGACATGCGGGGGTTCTAGGCTCTAAAATCCGGGGTTTTCACGCGTCTTGTCCTGGTTGCCAAATTTTAGAGATGGCAACCCTAGGTATGCAGTAGATATACGGGAGAAATGAATTCGGATCTCTCACCTCAATGTCTCGGAAACTGGAATTCTTGCATAATAAAATTAATACAACTTCTTACTATTCTAGTCATCGGGACTATAATAGTAAGAATACACTTTAAGGGTTATTGTCCTCATCATTATGAACAACTTTAACTATGGGACCAACACAGAAATCGCGAATAAAAAATCTGCGGTTCCATACATTTAGTCGAGTAATAATGAATTACATATTTGTATGAAACAGTAGTTTTTTTGCGATTTCACTGTTTGTCCCATAGTAAAAGTTGTTCATAATGATGGATATAATAACCCCTAAAAGGATCGGGACTAGAAAGGTAGGACTTCGTATACTATTATGACAATGTAATTGATTAAAACAATTATAAAATACACAGGGTGGAAAAGAGACAGGTCAATAAGCGTTTCTAAAAAAAAATTGTGTTAGTAAAACAGAGTATGAGTGTGATCAAAAATATTTTAGTGCGATTTTAAACATAAGTAGCACCATCGTCTAACTATAACTCTGTCAGAGCCTTAACAAGTAATATTCAGTCGGTAACTCGTTATGTGATCATACAATAGAATAAAATGACCTAACATAACCGTGAAAAACCCCCGACTCCAACTAGAAAAAGAGCTGTAACTTTTGAACAGCTGAACCGATTTTCATGAATCATAGCAAAATGAAACCCGATTACCCTAGCTTTCAATTAAAAAAATCTGTATTGAATTCGGTCTATCCGTTTTGGAGCTACGATGCAAAAGACAGATACACGGATACACACTACAAAATTATAACTTTTTTTTGTCGGGGGTTAAAAATATTATAAAATATAATTCATATTTCATTAACTGCCATAAACATAGTGTTAACTGTTGAAATGTAAAAAGTTAAAACACACATACTTCAGCGTGTAGTGGAGCTCAGCGCTTCGCATTCTAGTTTCAAACTACAGTCAAACAAACCAGTAACAGAACGTCGATAGAACCGTTTAAACAATCTCTCGGTTTCTCTATCTCCCTCAGTGTTACTCGAAAAAAGTACTTGTTCGTTTTCTGTTGCACGTGTACTGTATAAAAGTTATTTCATCGTACAATGGCGGGTGAACCAAAGCTATTTGGATAGGGTTGCCAGGGCTCTAAAATACAAAAGCCGGATTCAGCGCTATATTAGGCCGGACATTTTGCACTAAAAGCCGGACATAATTATATTTTTTTAATAGCCAAACATACGTCTGTTAAACATACTTTTTAAGCTGTGAGTTGGAACATAAAGTATTAATAAAAAACTCGATAACGTAAGTGTTTTAATTTTTAAATATTCTTTTTTAAATAAGTACAATTTACCCTCTTTCTGCATGCGCTGCTCGCGACCGCGTTACACTAACAAAGGCCGGACAGGCCGGACATGTAAATATTTGACCGGACACGACCGTTAAAAGCCAAACATGTTCGGGTAAAGCCGGACAAATATAAACAAATAAAAACCTCCGCTAATAGATTAAGCTTCAAATGCAGGGTTGCATTTGAAGCTTATAATTTGACGGCCTACTCTAATATCAGAGGTCCTTTATTTACAATTAGGCGAGTAATATTGAATTATTTTGTATGGAACAGATGACTTTTTTTTCGCGATTGCTTGTTTGGTTCCATAATAAAAGTTGATAATATAATCATGATGAGCACTTAAAAGGATCACGGCGATTAAATAATGACGTGTTCTTTTTTGAAATTCTTGTTATTTATTTTAAAAAGATAATTATTAATATAATTATTAAACGTAAAGATATACGCGATAGTACAGATGACCCAGATAATTAGGTAGTGGTTTCATTAAAAAAATGAAACTGCAGATTTTGTTTGTATCAATATTTAAAACCTCTGACACTAACTAAATGTTAAAAATTACGCTTTAATATTTTCTGATATAAATTCACGCGAATCGAAGTCATTAATGCAATACAACGTTAGAGAACCAAGCGATTTTTTTCCATTGTATTTTCGGCTACAGATTTTAATATTTTTCATTTCGATATTTTTATTGTAATCTATTGATGATGTAAGTATACCAGTTACTACGTAGTATTCAATTATTTTATATATTATACGTACAAAAACTTTCTACTCTAATTTTTAACTAATTGGGATAAATCGACATGAATTATAGAAATTTATTTATTTTCCAAAAAAAAATATAAAACATTTGGAAATATAAAATATAATAGTAGTAGTAGTCATAAAGCTATTATTAGTAATAATAACTTTATGGTAGTAGTCCACCGATATCGGAAATAGGGTCAAAGCAACCGACGGCTAGGGCTCCAGAAAAAATATATAATATAATTATAACAATAATAAGTTTTGTAAAAATATTTAAAAATATAAATAATATGTATGAAAAATGAATAAAGGAAATAATAATATTATTATTTATTAAATCACGAGATTGTGTTGAAAGTTTTAAACCGAGCCGCAGGCGAGGTTTTTTATAGTATCACACGAGTTTTTTAATACCTAGTTAAGTGCAGTTTCATACACTAATATACGAGTACTTTATCTCTACTCATGCAATAGATAGTTGCCTATTTAAATAAAACATCAAAGTTAAAACAAAAACAAACATAATAATGGCACCGAAACCTAGCAGACAACCGCGCATGCGCCCTAGTGCGCGCCACGGTAGACAATGCAGCCGCCTCAGTTAGAACCCGCTGGCGCCGCTATAATAATTGAAATGAAAACTCCTTGGTCCATCCGAAGTTTAAATGCTTTTATTTTATAGCTTTGAGTTTTATAGCAATTATTTGTGAAAACTGTTTATTTAATAAAACTTTTAAATTTTGCACGTGCATGAAGTCTGTCATTATGATATTCCATTATACTATTTTATCAGGACTTTTACGATATGAGTGTAGATTTTATTTAGACCCCCCATTTTCATATAATAATGTAGAAAAAAAAGTTTATCACAAACCAAACTTTTAGACGAGTTCTTGATTCATCAGATGCTGGTCATTACTTAGATCTTATGTACAAACGCGAATTTTCTATGTATTTCCGTTATTGAGATCCAGGTACTTTCTACCTACTTTCTAGACATCATTAGAGTGTACTGTCACTTTTTTCATGCACATAAGAATATTGGCTCAATAGCAGAAGAATTGGATTAAAAAAATATTATATGGCATACGCGAAAGCGACCCGTCCCCGGCAACGCCCGGGTGCAATTTCTCTATTATCCTTACATTAAATCTCAAATTATTATACATATAAACCTTCCTCTTGAATCACTCTATCTATTAAAAAAAACCGCATCAAAATCCGTTCCGTAGTTTTAAAGATCTAAGCATACATAGGGACAGACAGCGGGAAGCGACTTTGTTATAAACTATGTAGTGCGAATTAAAAGCTTGTAAACGATAGATAGGTAATTATATTTCCAACGTAGATAAGTGTGATACACAGAACAATATACCTATATTATATATGTTGTAAATTATCCGTCTTTGAAGCTTAGACCTTTGGTAACAGGTAAACATTTGATATTGCAAATTGATATTCACAAGGTACTTATTGTCGATTGATGATGAATTGATTAGTCATGGGGGGGTCACGTTTCCTCGACAATCAATATCTCGGGACTGTAAATGCGATTATAACTAAATTACTAACTAAACATTGTAAGCCTTTTTTGTAGATAAATTTCATCAAAATATTTCTTGGAAATTATTTTGATATTTGGAGCTCATATTATTGTTGTAATACTGTTTATGACAATTTTAAATAAAAGTGTCATTAAACATAAATATTAATAGATTGTTCACGGGTTTTGTCCAAAGGCAGTTGTACACTTTGCCTTTATTTAAATCCGGCCCTGCATCTCATAGACGTAGACGTCACAGTATCACTATCACTACTTATTATAAAACAAAGTCGCTTCCCGCTGTCTGTCCCTATGTTTGCTTAGATCTTTAAAACTACGCAACGGATTTTTATGCGGTTTTTTTTAATAGATAGAGTGATTCACGAGGCAGGTTTATATGTATAATACTTTCATATTTAATGTAAGGATAGTAGAGAAACTGCATCCGTTCGAAGCCGGGGACGGGTCGCTGGTATATTATTTATGTAAAATATGAACTGTGTAGACGTCGAGTAGGCGTCGTCGCGACGCCGAGCTAGTTGCCTTGACTGCAACCTTACAAGGCCATTCGCCCCCTAATTACCGATGTAGAAGACAGTTTGCGACAGGCGTAAATCGCGCGGTAGCTGCTGTCAAACATCACTTTGGTATTACATATTTCCCGATAGCGACGCGACTGCCACCGCTTACGGGTTTGCCCTCTGGCGGAAACTAAACGAACTAAAAGGTGCATACTTGGCGCTGCAAACGCGACAGGAGCCACAGGCGGACGAATGCCGTACCTACGTACGAATTTGTTATACAGTTCTCGACTGATCGCGCTCTGTCTGCTGTCGCATGGCTGTCGGGTCGTTGTCAGGTGATTTTTACGTATTTATGGTGCCGGCTAACATCAACGCCGCGACATAATTTTTTTGTCACGTTATCTCCTGCGGAAGCACGAGTCTAAAGTGTAGCAAAATGGTAATGAACATCAGACTCTGGTAATAAACTTCAATACGATCGTGAGATCCTAAACTTCGAGCAACCTTGTAAAAAAAATACTGATCATAAAGTATGGAGTATGGACTCCCATCTTCATAATCGGTAAGTTTTTTACAAGGTAGTTCGAAGTGTAGGCTCTCACAATCGCATTGAAGTTTATTACCAGAGTGGATGTTCATTACCATTTTAGTTACGCGGTAGACTCGCAGGTGTTTAAAGGCTTGTCGTCTTGTCATAACGACAAAACTCTAGCGAGGCGATGCTGTACCGTGTCGAGACTTAGCTTGCTAGGCGACCCTTCATATAAAATTGGAACCCTAGCTTCCTGAAAAATACTGGAAAATTCCGTCAGATGACGCTACAATCTCCTGAACAAAATTCCCCTTTCCGCGGTCAAATATGTGTTAGGTAATTAACAATATCACAACAACAATATAACAATTACTTTATTTGTTATTTTAATAATGTTAATTTTAATAGGAAATATTGAGAGAAACGAACGTAAATTAAATAGGTAGGTATTTCGTACCTACACGTGTAATGTAGCGAGCGACTGCGACGCTCCCGCCACCTGTTGTTTACCGCGCGAAATACTGCCTCGGCGTTGCAACTGCAAGTGCACGCAACTTCCCCTTAGATGGTGCTGTTTCCAGGATACCTCTGAAATCATAAAAAATCTATGAAAATATCTCATTATCTCTTCCATTCTTATAAATACATAAACTATGTATTATATAGAAGCTACACCGCCAAATATTGCTATAATTTAATTTGCAAAGGTGGTTTTGCACGACCCCTATATTTTAAAAGTACTTTCACCAACCTAGTGCATGTTGCATCTCCTATTAGTGCGCTAACATTCCGAAAGATGGCATAGATACCATTAATATATAAACGAACAGCTCTTTTCCAAATTGCACTTAATCTTATCCAAAATACAATAAATTTCATAACACAGAAAAAAGATTATTTAAGAAAATATGTACCTATTTTTGTTTAGTTAGAGCTTGAATAAAGAGATCGTATATTCGCGATCTTTATGATAATAATTATTATAATTTATAATAATAACAGTTGATTTAGAACACTTAGGTACTTTCATAGAATTAACAGCGTCTTGCCACTAGTAAAAAAATCAGAAATACAGATTATAAATATAAAAACACACACAATAGGTAGTACGTTTTGGAATTTATTCCTAAGAGCTTATAGCTCTTCTTATAGATAGAGTAAATAAAAATAAAAAAGAAATAGGTTTTACTATATTTTATTGTATCAATTCGTCTACTTACAACAGAGGAATGGGGAAGCAGCTCTACACACACTACACATCATTTAAGCTTCAATTAAGCACTTTGTAGGTACATTCAAGCTAGGTTACCTATCTTACAGAACAATTATATAAGGATCTATCTTTCTAGACCTGATCCCTAGAGGATATTGTACTCACCATTATGAAAATCTTAAACAGAATGCAAAAAAAAACTGCTGTTACATACAGTCCAGTAATACTAAATTATTTGTATGGAATAGCTGTATTTTTTTCACGATTTCAAGGTTGGTCCCATAGTAAAGGTTGTAGGGGAGAGTGTGTATGAAAGAGTCAGACTTTGAAAGAGCCGCTGTAATTTTCTCCCACTTGCCAAAATCAATTCAAATTTAATTTTACTCTTTATATGACAACACTGAATGTCTGTGGGTCACAGCTATTCAGTGTTGTCATATAAAGAGTAAAATTAAATTTGAATTGATTTTGGCAAGTGGGAGAAAATTGCATTGCCTGTCTCTTTCATACACACTCTCCCCTACATAATGATGAGTACAATAACCTCTGGAAGGGACTAGAAAAGTAAGACCTTGTATTAACATTTATTATGTCATTCCCAATGCAACAAAGGTTGATACTTAAACGATTACCCTCCTACCAATAAATGCTGTAGGTATAGGTACGGCATTTTATCCATTACCTATATTTTTGACATATAAGCTTGACATAACATTATTCCGCATTTATTAGTACATAAAAGGGTTAAAAGTAATTATCAACAGACGTGCGCAATATTTTCACAACTTATTAATAATAAAAATATACAACATCAAGCTATAAACACAGTTACTATAGAGGATGATTTTCCGGAAAACCTCAACAATTATGTAATTGTTTTTTGGAATTTTATCACAGACGTGTTAAAATAACAATGTTCTTCTCTAACGCATAAAGGTCAGACCTCACTGAGTGGAACTTCACTGCAGCGAAGCGACGCGGCTAAATATTGTTTATCTAAGCTCCTCTCTTTCTAGCCGAGAACACCGTAACTCATCATTATGAACAACTTGTACACGACACAAACTCAGCTGGTCCATACAGTTGAGTAATATTAAATTATTTGTATATAACATCTGTTAATTTGTTCGTGATTTCAGCGTTGTAGTAATAGTTTTTCATAATGTACAATAACCCCTTATAGGGATTAGGACTAGAAAGGTAGGACTTAATACAGGATACCTATTTTTTTATGTAGTGCGTAAAATTTGCAGTGTTTCAGTGTCCGTCCGTAAAATTCATTCCAAAACAAAATTAAAGTTTGATTTTGTGTTGCTTGCGCTACTAAATTATGCATGTCCCCCATACAAAGTCGAATTTTCGTTTTGTTTTAAAATGTATCCCAATACTGCGGTTGCATTTAGGAACAGAGACTGAATCACTCTACAATTCATGCGCACTACATAAAAAAATATTGCTGCAGAACTGCACGGCGCGACAAGATTTCACCAAACAATAGGGGCGCGTAGCGTCGCCCCGTCGCGTCGCGCGTCTCTTTATCACGTCGCGCGTCGCCTCACCTTGTCACGTCGCTGCGTCGCGTCGCTGCAGTAGAGTTATGCTCAGTGCGGTCTGACCTTAATGCTAGTATAGTAACAAGTGTTTGGTTTTCATAAAATATTTATTGCGCTTTGTGGTCTTTGACTCTACTGGGAAGATATTATTTAATATAATATTTTACATGACTGGTTAAAATTTTCCAGAGAATTACCTTAGTTAGATTCCTACATAGAGGGGAGTAAAAGCATATTAAGGACAAATAATAGTACCTATTTATGGACTTATAAGAGAAATCACTTTGATACATCCATTGAAAAATCAACCCTTTATTAATATTTGTAGGTATGTTGACAATACTTACAATGGAGAAACATCTCAGGCAAAAAGAGAGATAGGTATATATAATAGTAGCTAGATTATTTTTGTTCATAATAATGATGAGTACAATAAACTGATGGACATGTGCATTCTTCCCATTCTTACTTAAGTAGCTTTTTGGTCCAAAAGTCCAAACTCAAGGTTTGCCAACATGCGATGGAACGCAGTATTTTAGGTGTAAAGTTAATCATGTTCGAAACACCTAGAGAATTCGATCCCGGGCCTAATTTCTAATCCCGGGATTTCGGGATTGTACACAGTCAATCCCGGGATTTAAGATTGCAAACAAAAAATTACGTAAGGTATATAAAAATCTGCTTTTTTATTGACAATGCAAATTAATGTTCATTATGTAATTAGACGAAAAAAAGTAAAAAAAAGTTCTACAAAAACCAACTAAAATCCTTTTTTAACCCCTGACAAAAAAGAGGGGTATTATAAGTTTGTAGTGTGTAGCTGTGTATCTGTGGATTTGTGTATCTGTGTATCTGTCGGTGGCATCGTAGCCATAGATCGTAGCTCCAAAGCGGATAGACCGATTTCAATGTAGTTATTAATTGAAAGCTAGTTTAATTGGGTATCATTTTAGCTGTTTCATGAAAATCTGTTCAAAAGTTATATTTTCTCTTTTTTTTGTTGGAAACGGGGATTTTTGACCGTTAGGTTCACCAAACACAGAAAGCGGTTTCTCTCTCGTTACTTCTTATCTGTGTTCTGTGGTTAGGATATAGTAAAAAAACAACTTTTACTTAACAAAATTAAATGAACTTTTAACATTATCACTACATAGTATAAAACAAAGTCACTTACTGCTGTCTGTCCCTATGTATGCTTAGATCTTTAAAACTACGCAACGGATTTTGATGCGGTCTTTTTTAATAGATAGAGTGATTCAAGAGTAAGGTTTATAAATGTATAATACTTTCATATTTAATGTAAGGATAGTAGAGAAACTGCACCCGCGCGAAGCTGGGGACAGGTCGCTAGTGTAACATAAACATAACAAGTGTTAATTAATATAACATAATATAATAATAGTAATCTGACACATTTCTCATATAGGTAGCATCATAACTATGTATAAAAAACAAATTGAACGATTATAGTAGCACTTTCGTCAATCCCGAAAATCCCGGGATTATGAAAATTTAATCCCGAAATTTTCGGGACTGGAATAGGGCCGGGATCCCGGGATCCCGAATCCCGGGATCCCGGGATCGAATCCTCTAGAAACACCTCACTGCGCTCCAAAACACAAATCATTGATGAAGCTCAGAAAGCCGCAACACTCAAGTGTGATTGAGCTGGTCACGTCTTCCGTGTCTGATGAGGTGTGGGCCAAAATTACGAGGTATTCCACGAATAGCACTGATTTGAACGACACTGAAACGAATAGCACCAACGCTATTCCACGAACGGCACTGATCCAAATTTTGGTTTGGTGCGCTTCGTGGAACAGTAAAATAATATTAATTTTATTCCACGAACGGCACCAACGTAAAATTTTCTTCTAGTGGTGGGACCTATTTTTTATCAGGACATTAATAAATAAAACATATCGATATAAATCAGCAGTAAGTATGTTTATTGATAATATAATTATTTTTTTAGTTTTGAACTACATATTTGCTTTCATTGCAAAATCAGCCTTAACTCATTTATTACCTATTTACCTACTATAAGATATTTATTTTTGCCAATCGGACGTATTCGCGTTGCAATATTATAACACCCTTATGTTATTAATATAAAATGGCTAACCATAAAAAAACACCTTTTTAAAAATTTATACTTAGTTGCCTTTTTTATTGCAAAAGTATTCTTAATTAAACTTTGCTAATAAAGACTAGGTATGATTATGATACCTACCTATTATCTGCCATACCTACCCTACCTACCTAACAAACGTCAATTCATTTCTATATACCAGCTGATACTGAGATGCTCCCATATAAAAAGCATTTAGCCCTATCGCACTCAAGTAGCTCTGGTACATCTAGGAATAAAATTATGCTTGTATGAATTCATGGTGTCGACGGAATGTTGCTCGAGGGTTCATGCTATTCTAGTAGCGATGCGAATTAAGCGCAACCCTTTCACGGTGCGTGTGAACTAACTAACGGTCTTTATTTAATTGACTCTGCCTACCCTACCTACTTTCTTTATATTTTCTCACATTTTAAACCTTCCTTGGACTTCTAAAAATTTTTCAAAACCAAAATTAGGCAAATCGTTTCAGCCGGTCTCGAGTTTTTGTGAGACTAACAAAAATCATTCATTTTTATATAATATCGATATAGGTAATAAATGACTTAAGGCTGATTTTGCAATTAAATCAAATAGTTCAAAACTAAAAAAAATAATTTATCAATAAACATACTTACTGCTGATTTATATCGATATGTTTTATTTATTAATGTCCTTAACAAAAAATAGTTCCCACCACTAGAAGAAAATTTTACGTTGGGTGTCGTTCGTGGAATAAAATTAATATTATTTTACTGTTCCACGAAGAGCACCAAACCAAAATTTGGATCAGTGCCGTTCGTGGAATAGCGTTGGTGCTATTCGTTTCAGTGCCGTTCAAATCAGTGCTATTCGTGGAATACCTCAAAATTACCACTATGTGGAGCCCTGACACAGCTAGATGGCGTCGCGGTGGACCACGAAGAAGGTTAAGGAAAGAGCCAGACAAAACATATAACGCATGGTCCACATTAGCTCTGGACCGGAAGACCACGGCCCCAAGTCTGCTAATGAATGGTTTTTACAATGTTGTTCAACCGATTTTGTCTTCTAATAAGTAGGAAATAGTAGTCAAAATCTGTAGAACGATACTGCATAAACCACTATAACGAGATCATTATGAAATGATTGAGATAGAAATTAACCGTCTTGGGGCCATGGAAGCCATAGGGGATGCCTTTCTTAAGCATTGGGATGACATGGGGTAACATTAACATCAATATTGCAGACATGCGCACATAAAAAGTACAGAATATTACATATAGGGAGATATATTTAGGTACATTTAGAAAATATAGCCATAAAAATAACATAACTCCAAATAAAGAAAATCACATAAATAATGGTTTGCTTGATTGTTGATTATACATAATTTTACACAAAGGAGATCTCTTATTATTCCCTCAACTAGGAATATTGCATTTTTAAAGTAAAGTAAAATTATTTTATTCAAAATAGATTGTCGAAATCATTTTTTGAATAATAAAAAATAAAGACAAAATCGCCAACCCGTCACTGCTTCCTAAGTGTTTTAGCTTTTGTTTTGTTGTATTTTTCTATTCACCAATTCGGTATAGTATAAAGATTTTTTTAGGTGTATTTTCATTATTTTATATTTTTGTACCATGGTTTCTTGGAAATAAATTCCGTAACCCATCTCAACCTGCATATTAAAACATTATTCAAACACCTTTTAACTATAGTATTTACACCTACTTCAACAAAAAGTATGAAATCCGTCGTCTCTGTTTTAACATTAACCTATGTCCGGGAACAGGATATTTTTTAATAATATACAAATACGTCAAATACCTATTTTTTTATACGTCAACCAAATAGAACAAAATATATAGTAGGTACAAAAATGAGTAATTAGAAAGATTCTACTCAATTGAGGAACATTAAAAAAAGAATTCATGGCATTCCAGCTCTTTATGGTGATAATTGTATACGGGAGAGAGCATATTACTACCTATATTTATTTATATAGTTCATATTTCATTTAAATCTAATTAATTCTAATATTATTGTTTGTGAAATTGTGACAGACATACTAACTAAATATTTAAAAAAAAAGTAATTTTTTAAAATTGTTAACTTAATTAGTTCTCAAAATTATTGGTCATTATAATGTATAAAAAATTGTAATAATTATATTTGCATGTCATTATTATGTGTCTGCACCAAAAACTCCCACTATAATACCCTAAATATAATTTTTCATCTTTTAAACCGCATTTTACGCAAATAAATTGAATTGAACCTAACATAAACTAGGTACCTATGATCAGAAGCATCATCAATTTGTGTTCGGCATTTTGCACACCAGTGAACATTTATAAACAAACGCCGCTCGGGCCGTCGTTATTATTTGACAAATCATACAATCTGCCAACAACAGTTACCGGTTAACTGCTTGACATAAAACATACAAAAACTAAGTAAAATTAGCACCAAAATTCTGAAATTAATAAATAATCAAAGAAGCTACGCTCAATTAGGTAAAAGGAATGCAAAAAAAAATTTTACTAAGTACAGTCACAATTAATTAATAAAATAATTAAGCCACATTGTTCAATCTTTGATGCTGACGGATCCGTTAGTAGGAAATTACTTAAACTTAAAAATATTATAAATTAATACAATTAATTAGCAGGCACTACTAAACAAAGTAAGCGCTGAAGACATTTATAATTGGGTTGGTATAAATTAAAATTAAAATTTTCAAAGATTATAAAAGATAACAGAAGTAAAAGTAAACATTATAAGTAGAGATGTGCCGACTATGACTTTAGCCGACTAGCCGATTAGTCGGTGGTAAAGAGATCGACTAGTCGGCCGAACCGATCATGGTTTCGGGGATATTCGGAAATTTCCGTGACTGATTCGCGTGCAAGTCGCAACCGCTGCCTGCGAGTATGTCGGAACATGTTTTGTTTACCTCGCATTGTTTCTTGGTTCTTGCTTTGGCACTGGTGAGAGTGGTGTTTTTGTGTAAAAATTTAAGTAGGTACAGGAAAGTAGGTACAGTTTTTATTTTCAATTAAAATTTAATCATGTCAAAAAGAACACATGAACAAAGTGTCCTCGCCTTAACAGAGCCAATAAGAAAAGTTTTATTGGACACAATCTTAGTTTAATTTAATTACATAGTATAAGTTATTATTAAATTACTTATTAGCCTAATTACAAGGCTAGATTGTAGTAAGATTAGGGTGCATCCTAGAATGTACCTTAGGAAAAGGAAAAAATAAATGTCAAAAAGAAAGTCTCGTGTATGGTTTTTTTTGACCAATTGGACAATGATTCCCGTAAGGTCAAGTGTAATCAGTGCCAAATGATAATTTCTCGTGGTGGGCAGGGAAAAGCAGCAAATACTACGAGTATGAAAAACAATGTCAAATACCGACATCCAACCTTGATACCTCAGTTAGGTTAATTTTTAGGCTCATTTTATTGAGAAATACATACAAAGTAAGAAGCCGGATAGTCGGTGCTCTTTGCCGAATAGTCGTCAACTAGTCGCCGACTACGAAAGTGGCCGGATAGTCGGCTTTACCGCCTAGTCGGAACATCTCTAATAATAAGTGGTAGGCGATTGTGCCTATCTATACAATTAACTAACGATTATTGTTTTTTTTGATTTTGATAAGATAGGTACCTACTTTACAGAATAAAATAAAATAATATATTTTTTTTCGATGAATCTGATTTCGTGTCTCAGAACAATTTGCTGTTTGTAAAGACATTTTTTATCCATAATGAATTACTCATTTGAAACGAATTAAATTTTCATATAAATAGTATGACAATTTTTTTTTTTAATTATGCGAAATATGGACCAAATCTAACGAAACGTAGACAGAATACCGCGCCAGCTTATTTAACTATTATTTTTACTTCTTCAATCACTAGAAAACCTTATTTTAATAAACCTTCCACAATATTTTTGTATTACAAAATATATGAACACTAGCAGAGGAATAAAAGAGCGCAATCGCAGAAGGTAACTAAAAATCAATAATTTTGCCAACTTTTTGTCTATAATCTGCGAATGACGCTCCGTACCGAGAAATATATTTATATCTTCGAATTTCGAAACTCGCTTGAGGAAAATCTCTTGTTCTCTTCGCTACCCCCAAGACACGATTTTTTTTAAAATGTCCTTCATTTGTATTATCTCGTATAAATAATAATTAAGCGGCCAAAACAATAAGTAAATGTCTACGTTTCATCAGTTGACTCTTTAAATTAGAAAATCCACAATCACTAAGATTTGATAAGTACTAAAATATTATTTGTATTTTTTTTCTAAACGATTTTCACTTTTATCGTATAAACCGATTAACACGCACTTACATTCACTTTGAATATTAGTCAATTCGGGTTGCACTCACATTAACACTTTCAGCTGAAAACGGCACTTTTATAGGCTTGATATTGCAATTATCTTCTCAGTGTAGGCAGGGCGATAAATCGATCCATTTACAATACAAAATGCGTCACGTAGATGCGCTGTACACCATTAGCCCGGGCAAAGCTAATGGCGAGGGATGCCAGTGCAGTTTTAAAACTTGCCAATTAAAATGCAAAATTCTAAATGCAAATGCTAAAATTGAAAATTGAAAATTCCTTATTGCTTCGATTTTTAAAGTAACACAGATATTTTTGTTTCCCTATTTTTTTTATACCACCATTATTATTTATACTCTGTATTTTTACCCTCCCTAGAGTGTGCCACAGTGCCGCCGCCCTTTAGCCCTTTGCTGCATTTAGTGCAGTCGGGCCAGCTACGAGTGACCTTGGTGAATCCCGCTTCCACGAGATGGCGCGCTAGTAAAATGTGCAATCCTCTGCCGTGAGAATGCATTTTGTTGGAAGGAAATACCTTTATTTTAGGTTTAGATGACATTTAATGATAATTTTAATAAGATTAAATTTTGAGTACTATTTAATTTGTCACATAAAAGTTATTTTAGGACAGTCCATAAAATAACTTTTATGTGACAAATTAAATATTACTAGAGGTCGCCCAGTAGTCGAAATTCGACCGTAATTTTAGCTTTCTGCAGTCCGTAATTCGTAATTACTTATGTTTGTATGGACAAAACAGTTTTAGTTTATTTTTTGTCCATACAAACATAATTATTCCTCGATTTTCTGTCTGGATTTCGTTTTTAACTATGATACCGATATCGATCACTAGCATGTCCCTACGTTTAGCTTTTTTTGATTAGTTAAATAGTTAGACCAACACTGAAACCGTAAAAAATAATAATCTGCTGTTCCATACATTAAGGCCCAAGTTCACCGACAATATAACAGATGATTCGGGCAAAATCTGTCGTTTAAACATCAATTTTTGTATGGGTAATCGGCCGTTTTAATCTTAAACATCTGTTATATTGTCCTTGAACATCGCCCTTAGTCGAGTAACATTTAATTATTTGTATGGAACATTATGACTGTTTTTGACGACTTCAGAGATGTTTTTTTTTTTAAATAAATAAATGCTTTATTTCTCTCTTCACAAAGGTGGTACATAACATTATTTTATGGTACAAACATGGTGAAAAGCTCCTTTGTGAGAGACTGGAGTCTGTACTAGGAAAATCCTGTGTGACAGATCACCAGGCTCTCACCCTGAATACATGGTAGGCGTTCAAGACATTATGAGATGGAGATATAAGTATATTAATTAACAATGTTTTAAATTAATATATGTATGTGTTTTGTGGTGTTAAAAGAGTTTAAAGTCCCATAGTATTTGTTGATAGTGTACTGATCATACAGTAAACCCCGTTCGGCTTTATAATAAAATAAACATACCTAATGCTAATTAGCTCGAAGGTTTCCACATGAATAGGTATATATAGGTATGTTAGGTATATTTTATACCGTAACGCTACGGTCTATCATTATTATTTTGTTTTTATTCGCTGTTCGAATGAATCCTTCAACATTCTCGATAAAAACAAAACGGCCATGTCGATGCGGCCTTTTGAAAAACTGTTTGCTAACGTTCCTTTCGGTTTTATTCACATTCCCTTTAAATAAATAAGATTGCTAAGTTAAATAACACGATTCAAAAATTTTTCAGAGATGAAGATAAGTAATATTCCTTAGCTTGTTATCAAACAAGCTTTTCTTGATTCGTTAACTTGTGGATCCTTCATGCTCGTTAATTAATGAACACAACCATCACGCGATGTTAATTATCATAGTAGGTAATATATTAATATGAAGAGAGAAGTCCTGATTGACTGACTCACTGACTGACTGACTTATCATCAACGCACAGCCGAAACTACTGAAGCTAGAGTCACGAAATTTTGAGAGTATTTTGTTTTTATATTTAAATTATCTTCATCGAGTTTCAATCTTACCTCTTCAGTAGCATTTCATGAAGCTTTAGGTGTACTATCTACAATTTCTTCTATTTTTTTACACAGTTTAAGCGATTAACTTTATATACAACGTGTCAAAAATGCGTGGTCATATTTAAGGGTGTGGAGATCGTCAAACTGAGCAACGCTCTCTATGGGACCAACATCGTAATAGCGAAAAAATAATCAGCTATCCTACACAACTTAATTCGACCCAAATCGGACAGCTGATTATTTCTTCGCGATTACGAATTTGGTCCCATAGAAAAAGGTGTTCAGTTTGATGGTATGACTCACACCCTTAAATATTACCACGCCTTTCTGATACTCGTTGTATTATTAACCTTTTATTATTACATTTGTTGGTTTTATGTAAACCAAATAACTATTCAAATATTTATGTTTCAGTACAGAAAGATTACAAAAAAAACAAATATTATATTAATATCTATTTTTCATAGTCATCCGAATAGACTCTATTTTAATAAAGTAAAGTTCCAGAAAAAGGATTATCTCTTATTTTTATAACACATCTACTATAAAATATTTGAAAATAAATTTGCTTCTCTTCGCTTCAGTTCAACTTCAGTGGTTAGTTTGTTTTTGTTTTTGACAGATGCCTCTCACAGGAAGTTGGCTCTGGTAGTCTTTTCTGTCAGTTTATCGTTGTCTAGTCTTCTGTTTTTACATAGCTTCTAAGGTTTTACAAACTTTTCACTGTTCATTTTCAGTAAGTTTGTTTTATGTTTTAAAAGTTTGCTCGAGTCGTCCAAACTTTTAAAGCCTCTAACACAAAAAGAAATCTAACCATGACTAAATCCATCTTTCTTTATTTTTTTATCTAGGTTTAGTGAAATATTATACAAGTATAAATTTAATTAAATGGTCAGCTTTAAATTAGTGAAATAAATAGTATAATAATAAACCCAGTGATTTGGAATATAAATATAAAAATTAAGACTTATCTTCGTATTGTAACTCAAGAAAACTTTAACACCAAAAAACCGGAATTGAATAAACGAATAAATACATATCTAAAAACAAAACCTTTGTGCTACAATGATATACAGTGTAAAACTTGGTGACTTTTGGAACATTTTTTAAGATGTTTTACAACGCGCGGTTCAACGAGTGCGCAACTTATTTATAAATAAAATAAAATGTTTTACATAATATTTAACTAGGTAGGACAATGTACAATGTAAAATGTGAAGTGAATTGTGAATAAGTAAACATGTTAAGCCGTTGGAAAAGTAAAGATAAGTCGGAGAAGACATCAAAGTCTTCCAGTTCGAGTGGGAAGAAAAAGAGAAAAGGACGGGATAATGGTAAGCAGTTGTTAATTTATTAGAGCGATACCATAGTCAAGACAGTCATAAGTACACAAGTCAGACTATAGTGCCACAAACTTATTTGGTCATGGCGTCACTGCCGTCGCTTTTACCAATGTCATCTCCGTACAAAAATGACATTTTGAAGTCATTTTTGTTCCGTAGCGACGCGACGTTAGTTCCAATTTTGGTCACGGGCGGGTCTACCGCGCCCGCGTAACTAAAATTGTTATGAACATCGACATCGGTATTGAACTTCAATACGATCGTGAGAGCCTAAACTTTGAGCTAACTTGTAAAAAAAATACCTATCATATAGTTGGGACTCCTATCTTCATGATCGGTAAAAAAAATACAAGTTAGCTCAAAGTTTAGGATCTCACGATCGTATTAAAGTTTAATACCGATGTCGATGTTCATTACAATTTTAGTTACGCGGTAGACCCGCGGGTAAGATAAGTTTGTGGCACTGTAAGTCTTATAAAATCCATAGACGTTGTAGGGGAGCCCTACTTATTATTTATATGATAAAACCAGTGTCTAATATAGGTCTATTAGGCAGACGTCTTCTTCAGTTACAGTGCTACAAACTTATCTGACCCGATGACCAAAATTGGAACTAACGTCGTTATGGAACAAAATTGACTTCAAAATGTAATTTTTGTAGGGACATGACATTGATAAAAGCGACGGCAGCGACGCTATGCCCGGCTAGCTAATCACGATGCACGCTCGTAATCGGAATCGACTCAATTTTGACACTACAACAGTGTTCATTGCGCTGCTCCAATTGTCGGGCGAAGTGGTTTCAAAAGCATATCGCGCAATGTAGTTTGTTTGACTGTCAAAATTTTATCGATTCCGATTGCGAGTGTGTATCGTGATTACCCTGCGGGTCAGATAAGTTTGTAGCACTATACAGATAGAGAATCGCATTGATGTAAGAGATTTTATAGCGATGATTTTTCAATTGCCAGATAACTTTATCCGAATGAATAAATAAATATGATTTTTTGACAGCTTTCCTATTCCTACATCTGTCAAGTGTCAAATTTATTATTATTATTCTTGGTATACATTTTTATATCTCGGCAGAAAATTGCCGGGCGTATGGGATAGCACGGGCCGAAGCCAAGTGCTAACCCAGAGAATTGGTGATATCGGGATGATGAGATGAGTTGTTCCGACTGTGTGGTGTTTGTTCAATGACTGATATTTGTGTGTGAGTTATAATTATGATTTATTTATCAGGATGGATGTTTATCCAAATTCGATAGATAAAACAGATGAACAAAACTTTATCTGGCAATTGAAAAATCAGCCCTTATTAAGCGTCTTATACCAAATATACAGTCTGTCAATAAAGTCATGAAAAGGATTTTGAAGGAACTAAAATTCTTCTTCGCTCGCAACCCTAAATAAGTACCGTAGGTGTCAGTTTGGGTACAACGATGATATTTTACTATTCTGTGTAGATTTTTTGTGATAAAAAATGTTTTCGGCATTAATATATTGTAAAAATAAACAAGAGAATATACAAGTGGCGCCCTCAATCCTTTTCATGACTTTATTGACAGACTGTACATCTACATAGCCTTCTTCAAGTGGAAGCTCTGACTGCAGCGTTGATGGTATGTAGGTACGCAGTAAATTCTGGTAACAATTATTCAGCGATGGCACTCAAAAGAAATGTGTTTGCTGTAACCGAATGAGATACCGCTGCAGCGCTGAATGAAAAGTTAGCTCTAATTAAAAAAAGAGAGCATCTAATTAAAAAATGAGAGAGTGTCAAGCAACTACTTGTCCCATGTGCCACGTGTAAATTCAGAGTATTCCAGTTTTGAATAATTGTACCACGTTTAGTAGTAGTTAGGTACATCGAAAAACGACACGGTTGACGCAGTGGCTAAGCGATTAGCTTTCTGCGCTACGTGTCGCGGGTTCTATCCCCGCGCGGAGCAAGTACTTGTATGATCTACAAATAGTTGTTTCGGGTCTGGGTGTGTGTGCATTGACATGTATGTTTGTAAACTGTACCCTGGATACAGGAGAAATAATAGTTAGGGGTACGGATTAAAAAAAAAATCTTCGTTATTATTATTATTATTTAGAAGTAGCTGTTGACCAAGGTTTCACTTGCATCCTAGAGGAACTGCTTCATGGAATAAAAAATAATGTATCCTATAATGTGTCATTCCAGGACATGGTCTAGCTGTGTGCCAAATTTCATCAAAATCCGTTCAGCCGTTTACGCAACGCATTTACGCATAAGCACACGCAATAAATCAATCTAAACACAACGTTATACCCAATGAACATTAAAAAATACTATCATGTTCTGTGGGATTAACCATTTGCTCTGAAAAAATTAAATAATGCCCTTAAGCATTTATTTACTGAGTTGGCTTTTAAATTCAGTCCCAAACAGCGTTTTTAATTACCAATAAATTTAATTGGTCGTAATAATTTGATACCACTTGGCAACGTTGCGTTGGCAACGCTGATTGAGCCAATTCCCGCTACAGTTGCTAATTGTTGTAGAAGCTTACGGTCAGTCCTTGACCCTAATAACAAAAATGGATGATGGATCAGCACAATTAGAGAATGTGTTAGTTCAAAGGTTCAGCATTATTTTCTTGGACAAAAAAGGCTTACAATAAACTTTAAAAAAAAGTAAAAATCGGCTTCAATAAACTAAAAAGTAGATATAAACTACTTTTTGTAAAGTTTATTTGATTTTTCCATTATAAACAATACATAAACATGCGCAGTGATATGCTGTTTTTCATTTAAGAGTTCCATTTTCTATCTCCGAAGGTCTTCGTCAGATCTTCACCAAATAAAATAATGAGACCACTTCGTGAGTGTACCCTTACAAACAGAAAAAGAATTTACAAAATCGGCCTTCAATTGGCGGAGTAATCGAGTAAAAAAATAAAAAATTCCCGATTATTTTTTACCTGCCGTCCCGAAATTTGGCTTACCCGACCTGGCAACACTACGCCGAACTTAGAAAACATTCGAATATGAAAAGGCGAATACTTTCTGTTTGCTTGGTTTCCTTTTATTCCTTTTATTGTATATAAACGAAACTCTCAGGATTTTCCTTAATTCTTAATGATTCAGTGGCCGAAAAGAGGTTCGCGATCCGAGATAATCTTTTTGTATCAGCCTGTATTGTTGGCACAAAAATATTTGGCCGATATTTTTTTTTTCCCAATATCTGTCCTTATCTTTGGTCTTTATTTACTAGTAGGCGAAAGTACAAAAAAAGTTTTATCAAGTTTTTCTGTCAGATTATTCTCAGTGGCACTTTGAGGCCAAGTGTCGAAGAATGGCGACCTTATATTTTAATTCGTACCAATATTTTGTAGGATTTTCTTCTAAATGCCTTGGTCTAATGTTCACAAACGGCTATGAAGGTGTTATACCTATTTTAATAGCGAAGTCAAGAAAACCGTTATATCGCTTTTCTATACTGAAAATTGCAGGACGAATTATGGGTATGAATTGTAACCCATAAATTCAGATACGGAATTATATATTTTGTATTTTTAAATTCAAATAATAAATTCGTAAAAATGTATGAACACAGTGCGCGCACACTGTTTCCATAAATTTTTGACTTGACGGTGGACCGTAACACCGAAGATGTTTAAGTGAGAGTATTATGTACTAAAACAATGAAAATTTGTTTCAGAAGAAGACTGGCACGCTGATGGATCCCGGATGGATGGTGAGTGATAGTTACTTATTTCATTAACCAACTTTTATACGTGGTAAGTGGCACCATCTCTAATTTAAAATGATGATCATGTGTTGCCATCAACAACGAAAGTTTTCATACCTTTGGATTCTTAATTCTGGTATCTACGATTGTGAAAATTAAATGTAGTTGTTTATTCATAAAAAAGTAGGTAAATAGATCTTGCAAGAGAATACCTAAAAATTAGGACAATTTCTCTTGTCATCAACAAAGGATCTGTCGTAGCGTCCATTTACCGTTACAGCTGGGACCTACCAGCGTCAAATACTTTGCAAAGGTCAAATACCAAACAGTTCATTTTCAACATATTTTGTTACAAGACCTTAATATGAATCGTATTCACTTCGTACTAGGACGTCTCCCTATTAGTCTACCTAGCGACCGAACAAGTGAACTATATTGGGCCACCTATAGCGGTAATTTGACAGGAGACACTTCCTAACATATTGCCACAAACTTATCTGACCCGGTGACCAAAATTGGAACTAACGTCGCTACACTCGCTACAGAGCAAAATGACTTCAAAATGACATTTTTGTAGGAAGACATTGGTAAAATTGACGGCAGCGACGCCATGGCCAGGTGAGATAAGTTTGTGGCACTGTAAAAGTTTTTATAATGTCAGTTTACTGACAATTTTAACGTCATGGTACGAAAATGAGTGCAGGATTTTTTTTTAGCACCGTTTTTGCAGTTTCTATTGCGTTAACTTAAAAATATCCTTTAACTGGAACATCCTGGTACGAATAAGCAAAACTATTCACTTCAAGCCTTAAACATAACGGCAATAAAAGACGCTGGTAGGCTCCCTATACCACTATGCCTAGGTAACGATTTTTTTCGGCTGGCACAAGCGAGGGTCCGGGATGACATGGAACGAGACATCATGACGGGCGGCGCGACCTTGATTATGTAAGCATGTATGTAAAATGTATGTAAAAATCTGACAGCCACAGCGACCAACAATCAATGCATCCCTTTCTCGCTTATAGACTTTTTCATAAGAGGATACGGAATAGGACGTTTATTTGCGACAGCAACTGTCATATTTATCACACGTAATCAGGCGGCGGGCCTCGTCGCTGAAGACGGTGTGACGGTCGGTCGTGATCTCTTGCAATTAGTGATAGCATCGTCTTTATATGTGAGGATCTTACTAATAAACGATGCTGAAATGTTTTATAACTAAACTAGCTCTTAAGTCTATTGCCATCTCTATTTATTGGCATACAAATGACAAGGAATGGTATAATTTTGTCAGTGTTTAAGAATTACATGATGATTTATTCATAAGAGGGTTATTTTATTTAAATAATTACAATCAGAGCCGATGATGGAATAGCTCAGAAATGACCAGCATCAAAAAGAGGAACGCAGAAGCCGCGTTCAAATAAAAAATGTAACAATAGGTAGAAATATTCAGAATTGTTTTTTATAGCCATAAAAACGTCTAAGCGTGTCTATAAGGTTGAGCGAATGCTCAATCAGGGAATTACATAAACCTTTTTCAAACCAAAACCTTTTTTTATGGCGGACAAACGTAAACTCACTTTTATCAGTATATGTAACAAGGGACGCCCGACTCTTGACACCAATGCGTATGAGTGGACTTTATTTTTAGCTAGGCGTGTTGATTCCTAGCTACGCACTGCCGTACATCTGGGTTTGTTTTACGGGCGATACAATCAGCACGATTCCTTCAGATTTTAGTTGATCAAAAGTCCGTTCTGTAGTTTTCGACACACTCTGCGCGTGCGACGTCGTTGTCAACATGTCCGGTAATTTCGGGATAAAATTTAGATAGTTTAAAGTGTTCGTGTTTATACTTTTTATGGTGGTGAAGTGAATCATTTGTGTGAAGAAATGCTGTGATGTCATAACCTAATAGAATGAAAATAAGAGTTCCGAATAATTTCAAAAATGTGTGTGTTGTGTAATTGTTAAATGTAAAGTGATCGTTCCATAATTTTTTATGACTTAGCTAACACCTATTCTGTATTTAACACGGACTGCTTAAATCTGGATTGCACGGGAGTGTTGGACCAGAATTATGGACGTGACATCCTTTTAGGTAAAGTATTAAATGCAGTTTATAAATACTAAGAACTTGCGGATTTTTTTATCGTTATGTTTCTCGTTTTTAGGGTTACGTATTATGGTAAAGGATCTTTTATGGTGAGGCTTCTGTATCTGTCCATCGTTTCGTCACACTATATCTTCGGGAAACTTTAAAGCTTGTTTGGAACAGTTAAAGAACATACTGGTTCAAACGAATTTAGAGTTCCTACAATAATTTAGTCTACTGGTCCCCCAGTGCCAGTTGAAATTTGACCATATTAAATACATTTTTAGTTTTCTGCTTTCCTTTTCCATATAAACTTTAACCATGCCAAATTTCACACTCCTCCGTGCGCGCAATATGCTTAAAGAGGGGTACAAAGTTTCTTCGGCTTATTATGGAGTCCAAAATGTGTGGCTTCACATAAATATTCTCTGGCTGTGGACTTCCAATATCATCATGGATGAAGCCGTGCTAGGAATCTTGGTCTTCACCATTATCGACTCACATAGACAAAGTCGTTTTTATCGTCTCGCATTTTATAAAAGGTTAGTATCTAACAAACATGCAATACGCAACATTTATCTGACTTTTGTACCTCAAAGGGCCATATCACACACGACAAGATTTTTTATTATTATTATTTAATGAAAATAAAAAGATTTTTAATTTAGTAGGTAGTAAGTTTTTATTTTTTACTTTTTATGTTTATCTACTAGTTTTGTTTTTATATTTTTTTTTATGTTTGTGGTTACGTGCTGTCTTATAAACGTATTTTCTTTCTTTTAGCATCAGCGATCAGCGTTTTATTCGCTTTTCGGAAGTTTGATACAGCGACTAAGTTTTGAGCCCGTTTAGCATCAGCGATTAGCGAGTACGGGCCATGTTTACAGACTGTTAAGACATAAATGGGTGGTAAATGCTCAATTTTTGTATTGGTAAAGGGCCAGTTTCATGTTAACCGGATGTTAATATGTCGGTGAACATTGCTCTTAGGGCCATGTTGAAAGAAAGAAAGAAAAGAAAAATGTATGAACAAGACAAGTGTGATATCACAATTTTTTCGTTTATTCTAGATCGATCAGTTTATGATTTATGAGGCAAATACCTATGTGAAAAAATATCGTCCAAAATTACCTCTCAGGTTTGAAAACGGAATCAATTTATGCAGACGGTTCAAAACGGAAACACTCGTAATATTTTGTTGTATTTATTTTCACTAGGTGAAATTATTCGTTTACCGTTTATGTAGGTCTTGGAAAGCGAAGTCAATATTATTTGCACTGATTCGATTTATCAGCTTATCTTTGGGGTACAATTATAGACCAAAAAAAGAGTGAGTCGGCTCAGTAAGTCACGTGCCATCCGTATACTGTAAACAGTACTATTGATACTTCTACTTTTGCAGGTTAAAGAACGTTACTAATTTTATGGGACTTGGTTCAAATGCTACCCAGCGGGTCTACCGCATAACAAAATGGTAATGAACATTAGACTCTGGTAATAAATTTCAATACGATCGTGAGAGACTAAACTTCGAGATACCTTGTAAAAAAATTACCGATCATGAAGATGAGAGTCCCAATTTTATGATCGGTAATTTATTTACAAGTTAGCTCGAAGTTTAGCCTCTCACGATCGTATTGAAATTTATTACCAGAGTCTGATGTTCATTACCATTACGCGGTTGACCCCCAGGAATGAAACTATGTGCATTTGGTGGCTAACGTGGACTTATGTCTGGAAATCGAACCTTTATAATACTTTCCCGATTTACTGCCGATCCTTTAATAATTCCATTCGGTTTATTTAATAAATCCAGCTCATTACTGTCCCGCTCCTGTGCACGGGCCATTTCTGAGAATGAGAGGAGTTAGACCGTCTACCAAGCTGGTTTGGTGCGGGTTGGACCAATATTATTATACCAACGAGAACTTTATAAGGCCCTCCCAGATTTGCAGGTTTTCTTACGATGTTTTCCTGCACCTTTTTGATTCACAATTTTGAATAATTCTCGAATAATATTTTGCTAATTTATTCACTGTCGCCCCGTGGTGTAATGACCCCATTTCAATACCTACCTACATACAACCTTATTTTTAGTAAATGCGAAAGTCGATATTATAACTTTTATTATGGGAAAACCCTGAAATTGCGACAAAAAATCTGCTGTGCCTTAGTAAAAGTTGTTCATAATGATAAGTTCATTAACCCGTATTAGACCTAGATTAGTCAGGTCACTGTTTTGAAAATGTGATACTAATAAGACAACTTTTCATAGAAGGTTACCGGTCAGCGTTACGAGTATGTATGGTTTTTTTTTCTCTTTTTCTTACGCCGCGGTTAGCTACAGTTTCATCAATATTAATAATTATTTATTTTTAATAAATGTTTTTCTCAACCGACTTTTCAATTATGCGAGGAATAAAGTTTTTGTTTTCTTTACATCCGCGAGTACACAATAAACACTCCGAGGGACTTATGATGTTATGTATTTAATTTATAAAGAACTGTTAGGTGAGAAGTTTTCTTTCATTTTTATTCTACTTTCAAGGATTTGAAAGTAGATCGTATCGATCTATTGTAGTATAACTTTGTACTGTTTACGGACGTAATAATAAATTTATTAAAAACTAGCTGTGCCCGCGTAGGGTTGCCATACGTCCGGAATTTTCCGGACAAGTCCGGAAATATAGGTCTTTGTCCGGAATGCGGGGGGAATCTTAAACCGTCCGGAATTTCTACAAATAAGTGAAGAGTGAAATATCAAAACCAACAAACTCAAAGCAAAAGCACGCGGTGCGCGGGTGTATCATGTGCGCGGGCGAACGCAGGCGACAGAGAGGCGCTTCCCCCTCACCCCTTACCATTTCACCGCGCGCGTGTCAAAATTCGAACGATTTGGCAATCGATTTGGTTAGTTTATTTACTTGCACGATGCGTAACGATTTTAATAAAAAATTAACAAGATTGTCCGGAAATTTCATGGAATATCAGGAATTTTCTCCGGATTTTTGATATTTTGATCTGGGAACCCTATGCCCGCGACATTGTGCTCGTGGACGAATATAAAGAAAGGAGGGTTTTTTTTTTATGCCTTCAATCCTCCTATTCCTAATTATCAGTTTGGTAGTGTGACTAATGCGTTCTGGATGCAGCGGCAATCGACTGCCGGCTAATCACAGTAATTGACTTCTTTTTAGTCGGTTTGCTATATTCGCAGCTCAGTTCCGCAGCCAGAGGATTCGGGTGTACCGTCAGGTGATCTGCGTAGCGTTTCTTATGTTTTGTTATCTATACATAAATGGTAAAAAAAAAAATGCCCGCAAAATCGCTTCTGTCGCGGACACGTCAGTTGAAATTGCCAAAAAAATATAATCTTTGTATCGATCCCATAGATATAATATAATAATCCCAAGATTTAGGTAAGTCTAGGAAACTACCAAAAGTTTGCTGTCTGTCATGCCGCACATTATACTGGGTGACTGATTGAACATAGAATATATTGAAGGAGGGTATTGTAATAATTATTATGAACAACTTTTACTATGGTACCAACCATGAAATCGCGAAATAAAATCGCTGTTCCATATTAAAAAATTCAATATTACTCCACTAACGATGAAAAAAACTGTTTCATACAACAGTTTTTTTTTATCGCGATTACAGGGTTTTTCTCATATTAAAAGTTGTTCATGGTATGGCTCCCTCAATATGTCCAGCGTTCAACCAGTCACCCTGTATAATATTTATTACTTAAGTATGTCAAAGAATTGTTGACAAATAAAAAATAAAAAAATTGCCTGTAAAAACGTGTAGGTACCTATGCCTTATATTATATAGCATACTCTTTTTTACAAGCTTTTATTATGGTTAGGTATGGTAAATAAAGCTATTTGTTTAAACCACAGAACACAGAAAAGAGGTCCTCTTTTCTGTGTTCTGTGGTTTAAACTGATGCAGCGGTTAGTTATTCATTAAAACCACTTTGTAAAATGCCACAATAACAAGCACGAACAAATATGGCAAAAGGGCATTAACCTCGCTTAAAATTAGATTTGATTGATACCCAATCAAACGTTTCCCGCTTTTACGATGCATTTCCTGTAGTCAGGTTTCACAAGTTTTCAAGACGTTCGGGTAAACTGAAAATCTAAAAGGATTCATGGAAAAGAGGATCCCATAGTTAGATAGATGTTCTTATTATGTTATAAATAATAATATGTTTTTTTTTTTTTAACTGCTTGTTCAAAGGCAGTATTAATGCCGTAGGAATTCTCTACCAGACAACCTTAGGGTGATGCAGAGACAATGAAGGTAGATGCACCAAAAAACAAACTTAAATGAGAGGTATAATTATTATACTTAAAAACAACTATATAAACTTACATAAAGATAATAATAATAATTATGTTATATTGTAATATATAAATGTTTAATATGTTATACATAAAATAGTTATAATATTATGTTTAATATGTTATAATATAATAAATAAATGTTTAATATGTTATAATTTAATAGATATAATTATAATTATTATGTTTAAAAAACCAAAAATAATCTACTATAATAATATATATCTATAAATTAAGTGTAAATCAGACGTAATACGAACTCTTTGTCCTAAACAGTAGTTTTATTTTTAAACTTCTGTTATGTTTTCGGTGAACATAGCCCATAAGGTAAGTACTCTGTCAATTTATTTCCACTAATTTTAAGTAAATCTTAGCACAATGCGAGCGCATATCCGTTTAGTGGTGACAGCTTTCTCAAATCATGGTAATTGATCAATTAATATGCAGTGGTAAACATAATAATTATTAATCATCATCATCATCATTGACAGCCTGTTTTTACCCACTGCTGAGTATAGGTATCCTCCGTCATAAGCCAAGACCAACAAACAATGCATCCCTTTCTCGCTTATAGACGTTTTCTTAAGAGGGTAAGGAATAGGAGGACGTTTATTTGCGACAGCATCTGTCAATTATACACTTCTCATCAAAAAAATCGAAACACTTCTCAAATTTATGTTTTTAATGGATTATTTTAAAAAAATGTTTTATTCGGAAAAAAATGAAAATGTTATTTAATAGTAGGTAGTACAAGGTTTTGAATTCCATATGTTAATGTTCCAAATTCAAATTAAATTTTCATATGCTTCTTGTTTTGTTTAACAAGTCACTTCTAACCCGTATGGAGATTTTATGAAATGCAATAAATAAAACACGAAAATAAAAAAAAGTTTAAGTAGAATTTATTCAATAATTTGTATTCCCTCCCCGGACCCTTAGGGCTGCTTCCATACGTTTCATCATGGATTGATTGAGAGTCAAGACTTCATGTTGTGGAATGTTATTCTATTCTTCTTGAATTGCGTTTTTGAGCTGGCCAACAGTCTCTGTAGCAAGATCTCCTGCTTGAACTCGTCTCTTTAGTTCATCCCAAAGGTGCTCTATGGAATTCATGTTCGGGCTTCTTGCTGGTCACTCCATAACGGAGATACTGACTTTACTGAGATAATCTCGTACGATTCCTGCGGCATGGGCCCTGTCATTATAATGAATGAATATGCAATCTTTGCCAATGAAATGTGCATAGGGAACCACATGAGCCTCAAGACATTATTTGATGTAACGACGACCGTTTATTGCAGGCAGGCGTGGTCCAGATACCAAAGGGAGTTCTGTTTTTCCGTCGGTACTAATGCCCCTCAAAACTGTCCATGAACGACCACCATAGCTTACTTTTCCCTCATTGCAGCAGTGTGCATAACGTTCTCCCTCTCTTCTGTATACCTTCTTCCTTCCATCATTAGCATACAGCATAATTTTACTCTCGTTAGAAAAGGGAACCTTGCTCCATTGTAGGTATGACCAATTTAAGTGCTCACGTGCAAACTGAAGGCGAGCTCTTCGATGGTCTGTTGTTAATTTCGGCCCATTGGCTGGCTTGTGTGGTACCAATCCACGTTCCTTAAATCTTCGTTAAATTATAGACTCACTCACAGTCAACCTTCGACCAACACGGAGCTGTTGCTGCAGTTCAAAAGCGTTAAGGCGTCGATTTCGCAAAGAAACTGTTGCAATAAATCGGTCATCTCGCTCAGAACTGACCCGATTCCTACCAGATCCTGAGCGGCGCGTGAATAAACCAGTCTCCTGGTAGCGTTTGTACACTCTATGAACAGACGAGAGGGTTAGATGTAGTCTTGCAGCCACAACACGTTGACTAAGACCCAAATTCAGCAACGCCACGATTTGGGCGGCTTCTGCGGGCGAAGTATCTTTGTGTGGTGACAAAAAATCTTGTTAACAGATATCATAGAGCCGAATAATCAAATTACCAACAGTAAGTTTTAAAATAAATCGTTATTTTGTGTTTATTACACACCAATTAACTGTACTCCGATTAAACGCGTTGCCTCAAAATAATGTTCCATTTCATATATCGGTTGAAAATTCAAAAAATTACTTTCAAATTTGGAACTCTCATACACCACTGAAAAGGCAAAACTGCCAGCTATAAAATGATGTATTTTTTTTTAAAGAATTATTCCTATTTTTTGGTTATTTGTCGCCAGAAAGAAAATGTTGGTAGTGTTTCGATTTTTTTGATGAGAAGTGTATTTTATCATACGTTAATAGGCGGTGGGTGGTGTCACGGTAATGTGGTTATTAATTATAATGGTAGCTAGTAATCGATCGATTACTGGTTATTAGATATTATTATAATTAGTTAGATGTAACTATAAAAAATGGAGAAATATAATATATAAATATAATATAATTATACCTGCATAAATATATACATATATAACTATGTATATAATAATATAATATTATTATTTATTTATTGTTTGGAAAGCTTACAGACTAATAAGATTTAGCAAATAGAGTACAATGTGTAAAATAAGTTGCTAATGACAAGCTTCCACATAGGTACATAGGTAAGTATTTCAGTACCCAAACCTAAAAGTAAACATCAGATGTAAAAAAAAAATCTAGCATACGTACCTACATAATAAAAAATAAAAAATTAATTATTAAATCATTAAACACGATCCGTATCAAAATATTCTATATTTAACATGCGTCTTAATGGGCTGCACTGGTGCTGAATAAATTAATATTAAGTTAATTAAAATATAGTAAATAATATGTAAATATAATATCTCTAACATAGAACTTTCAACTCAACACGCCTTAGACAGCGACCATTATTAAAAAAATACCTTTTGCGAGGCGAAATGCCTTCTTTTCACGCAACGCAGTTTTTTTTTTTTTTTTTTTATTCAAATTTTTATTGAGGCTTCAGTTCACCGTGGTGACTATGCCAGCCTCGTAAGGTCACTCTTAAACACTAAATGACAAAACTTAACATATACTTAAATTAATCATGACTACGACAAACTACTATATAATTAAATAAAAAGACAAAGACTTTTAATAATCTTCCCTCACATCTTAACATTAATTATACAGGTGATTTGGCGCATGGACCGACACATTTTTTTATATAACCGTGACACTTAGGACATGGGGGTCTTTGGGTGAAACCTTGCAAATGACCCTCCCAACCCCTCAAAAAATTGTGTCGGTCCATGTGCCAAACATCCTGTATAACCTTTTATTGCTGTCATAACGCGTCATATTCAAAATAAAACGAAATCGACAAAAATCATAATAATATATTATAGGTAACTATTTGGAATCATAAATTCATGTAAACATAAAAGAATGTACAAAATTATTGTATACCAAACAAATAACGATTATAACAAAATACTAAAAAATTTACGTAAAATGAACAAAAAAATAAGAAAACCCATCAATTTTTTTTACCACATCAAAGAAATGTAACTTGCACAAAATAAAACAAAAACTATTACTGTGAAGAATAATAAATAGAAACCAAAAATCAATTAAATTGTCTTTACCATATACGACATATACTATAAACAATAATAAATTAGTGTCACAAACATATTAATGAATCATTAATTTTTCGGTGAGTAGGTACTCGCCGACAGATACGTCGAAAAAGTCAGTGAAAGTAGTGTATTAGACCTAGAGTTCATACTCCATCAATCAAATTATTAATAACATATTCCTACGGCACGAGCCGGAAATTGCAGGATGCCACAGAATAAAAAAAAATTGCAATAAAAGAAGCTCAATGACATACTACCATTTTTCATAAACAATTTTATTATAGTGCCACAAACTTATCTGACCCGGTGACCAAAATTGGAATTAACATCGTTACGGAACAAAACTGACATCAAAACGTCATTCTTGTATGGAGATGACATTGGTAAAAGCGACAGCAGCGACGCCACGACCGGGTCAGATAAGTTTGTGGCACTATAACGAGTTGACATGTACGTAACTAATTAACCCAATGAAGACCTAAATAAGACCGAGTCTCCCGCTGCCCCATTCCTATCGTCCAATAGCCCTGTTACCCACACTATAAAAAATATTTGAAAAGCAATTTGCTAACAAAATCTAGATGCAACTTCCTATAAATACAACATAACATAATAAACGTAATATATACTGAAATTAGTTCATAATTGACTATTGAAATCCGTGATTGAATCGATTTCAGCAATTTTTAAAGTAAGTTTACCGCCAAACTGACGGTCTATTAGGCCATAGAAAATTAAAACTTATATCAAAGTCATAAAACTCGATTTTAAATGCAGTAAATAGTGTTAAACTCGACACTATTTACTTAAAAATAATAGTTACGTTTAAAATTCTTAAGTTTTGATTATTGTATTATGCTTTTAACATAATATTCTAATAAAGTAAAAGGTCTTGCGATTATTAAGTTACACATTGTATATAATTTACTAAACAGCAAACAATTTGGTGGTAGCTACAAAACAAAGTGGTAATAATAGACAACATCAAATCCGTCGCAACTTAAGAAAAATAAATAAGTAGGCTCGATTATAGACAAGCCAAAAGCTAGACTTGCAATAACATGCCGCGTCCCACTGCCCGAATAACCTACAGACTGCAGTATTCAGGCTACGCTGACATTGACCGTAACCTGCGCGTCCTAGATTTCCGACTCCAGCTGATAACTTTGACCCGCATAGGTTCTAGATAAATTGAAAACTGTGTAAAATGTGTTTTTTTAAAGGAAATTGAAAATTTACATATTTTGTAAGGCATTAATAGAGTAACTATTATTTATTTAGTCTGTGGCAGAAGTGCTTTCTCGCTCTATTCCTGAAATCAGGCAATCGCTGTCCTGACGGTCGTCGCCCGCCGTAGCGTCAGTGCGTTTTCGTACTACAAGGTGTTCGAATTAAGTTTACATACTGGTGCGTACATGTATTTTTCAAAATAATATTAATTTTAGCGGCAAATTGTTACAAACTTAAACAAATAGTGCAATCTTATTTTCGCGGCATCTAGTTCGCACGCGAACTGTGGTCCAATAGTTACCCCAGTGCATATAAATAATTAAACAACCCGTCTCCAAATAACAATAATATTTTTATCCTAATACAAAAAATCTTAAATTAACTAACTTATTTATTATAAATTAACTTTTACGAACGAAAGATATTAATATTGTTCTCTGACAGAAGTGTCCGCTCGTATCGTAAGCTAATTAGTTGAACAAATTTTACGATAATGCCCTCGAGATTATAAAGGATATTTTTTTTATGTAGTGCGCATAATTTTTAAAGTGTTTCAGTCTCTGTTCGTAAATGCAACTGCAGTATTGGGATACACTTTAAAACAAAACGACTTAGTACGGAGGGCACGCAAAATTTACTAGCGCAAGCCATACAAAATCATTTTTCTATTTTGTTTTGGAGTGAATTTTATTACTGCGTTTGCATATGGGAACGGACACTAAATTACTTTGCAAAATATACGCACTACATAAAAAAATATGTATAGTATCTTTATTTAATTTTACATCATAGTTTTATAAATTTTAAAATTAAAAAAAAAAATAGGTATTAACAGTAGGTAGTCCACCTGGATTGGGAACAGGGTCCAAGCTACCGGTGGTCAGAGCTCTATAGAGAGAACCCTCCTTACAATGCGCGCAGTGTTATCTTTAATATTTGCTTGTCACCATTCCCATATTTGATTATTATTTTGTGGCACTAGGGTTTCTCCTAGAGCTTGTTTCAGGTTCATCATGAGTTCTAACCCATGCCCATGCTCTTTCTGCACCGATCTAAGATCCAATGGTCTATTAAGTGACTTGGATCTCCTACGATTGCATCTGCAACAGTATCGCGAGTGGCGCAGGTCTGAAGTTGTATGTAAGTAATAAATAAATTTAAAAGTATTGGCATAGGATTGACATAGATTTTAATGTATGTGTATTGAATTACTTAGGTACATTACCTCACCTAATAATAATAATGAATAATAGTGCATCTACCATGTTTTTGTCTTTGCATCATCCTAAGGTTGTCTGACAGAGAATGCCTTAGGCTTTAAGACTTCTTTTGTACATATTTGTATGAAAAGCATTAAATAAATAGGATAATCATTATTTTACAGTTAACATTGAGGCTATAATCTGTGTTACAAGAGTCTGTGTTGTGACAATTTTTGGTTTTATTAGTGGCACATACATTTCTGGAATAGGTCAATTAGATAATGTCTTGGCGAATTAAAAAAATAATGGAGCTAAGTTTATCATTATTATAAAAAGATAAGTGCTGTAATCTTCACACCAAATTAAAGTTATTGATACAAGGTAATAACATGTAGTTACAGTCAGCAAGGAAATTGACTTTTTTTTAAACTTAAGTGGGGTTCAATCGACTACAGGAATGTTTCCTCCAAAAAATCGACGAAATCGTACTTACCGAATTTTACAAAAATGCGAAAACCAATTTTCGTACATTGCCTATAAAAACATACCATCGTCTTCAGATGAACGTATTTTAAAATTACTGTATCTTACACTATTCGATTAAGTTTAGTAAGTTTACTTCATTAAGTTTTAGAGTACAATAAAAATGACTAGTCATATTTTAGGAGTTCATATTTCAGTTTCTTGGACTTAATTACTTAAGTCCAAGAAACTGAACAGCTTTCACAAAGGAACGTAGGTCGAAATCTGAAAACGAAAACTCAACTTCTCATACAACCATGAGTCACGTGAGCAGTCACTTTGTATGAAAATTTCGATTTTGAGATTTCGACCATGTTTTTTGGA
The DNA here is from genome assembly GCA_932294325.1 of Allophyes oxyacanthae. Lineage (NCBI taxonomy): Eukaryota > Metazoa > Arthropoda > Insecta > Lepidoptera > Noctuidae > Allophyes > Allophyes oxyacanthae. Next base: position 3,423,351 of record OW028609.1, read on the forward strand.
AAGTTGTTCAGTTTCATAGATCTGATAAACTCCTATAATATAGCTGGTCATTTTTATTTCAAGCTGTATACAGGGTGCCGCAGCTATGTTATCACATTAAATGAAACCACTTGTGGTATCATGATCTGGAGCTGTATATACACAAAAAATCTAAAGTTGAAAAAGTTTTTTTGCATCAGATTTCACTCTGCTATCATTCGACTGGGTGAAGGAACATCGAAGTAGAAATTTATGTCACATTTATCTGTTCTACACGTGTAAATCGTGTGTGTGTCGTGTTTGACGACACGGTTGGCGCAGTGGCTAAGCGATTAGCCTTCTATGCTACGTGCCGCGGGTTCGATCCCCGCACGGAACAAGTATTTGTATGATCTACAGATAGTTGTTTCGGGTCTGGGTGGTGTGTGCATGTGACATGTATGTTTGTAAACTGTACCTTCGATACAGGACAAATCCTAGTGAGGGGCAACGTTTTATAAAAAAAAAAAAAATTGGTTAGAATAGGTTTTTACAAACTTTGCCTAAAGATCGTGATAAGTTTAAATTTATGAAACTTTAATGCAGTTCCTGTCGCTAAAGTACAGATTTGATTTGATTGATGTTTTATGTACGGTCACAGAACGTGATACTAAAATACGCGGTTTCATTTAATGTGATAATATTTGCGGCACCCTGTGAAGGGTTTAGGACAGGGGTCGGCAACCTGCGGCTCGTGAGCCACATGCGGCTCTTTGGATGTGAAGCTGCAGCTCTTTAGTTCCATACATAAATCACTAGGTGGTCTTGGCATTATTTGCCAAATAGACGAAAGTCAGCGGATAAAAAATAAAAAATTAAAAAGAAATTGTTGCTCATTAAAAACTTTAAATTTTGTGAATTGTATTTTTTGACTCTCCCGACTCAAAAGGTTGCCGACCCCTGGTTTAGGATAATGTAAGCCAAGTTGATACAGTAAAAGAGAGATTTAATATTTATTTCTTATATTTTATCATTTCAATTCTGTGTCTTTGATTTTAGATTATGTGGTCATACCACATAGATACCGACGCGGTTTCCTATTCAGAGGATTCGTGCGCTTCCATCTTGCTCCAGAAGAAGCTGTGTGGATACCAAGCCGTCCCCAGAATCCAGCTAGACACACAAATCGAAACGGACACTAAATCGAAACGGATACTTATTCAAAAGGACATTTTATTTGTAAAGGATACTTATTAAATCGGAAACTAAATGATGTTGTCACCTCTTAATTACATGTAAGTTATGCTCCTGTCTTACAATTCTTTTTAGATCTATTGATCAGTTTACTATTGAAAGAACAAAAGTAGTTGTTTTTTACATACTTCCGAACGCTGTGCGTTCTATTAGGTACTTAGAAACTAGTTTCATACATGTAGTAATTAGAAATAGGTACAACAATAATTTAAATTAATGTACTTATTTATCTACTAGATATTTTCATCTGTTTTCATTGGTTTCATAAAACATAATACAATCAGTTATGTACCAGTGGTAGCATAGACGTACTCAGCTTTTAGCCTGGGGGGAATCAGAAATTTTAACAGTACTTAGGTACAGGCATGTAATCAGTGCCCCCCCCCCCACCTCCCCAGGTGGGTAGCGGTAGATCATTAGACTCTTCGATCAACCATAGTACAGTCGATCGAAGTTTAGAGTAGGCTTAGGTCCGTAGTCCGTATTATAGAACGAAACTCAAGCTTTGATCACTAATTAAAACTAGTTTTAGAGTCATGCTTTAATTTTAGAGTATTCGAGCATAGATTCATGAAGTTCATCATAGTTCAGCTTTATTCTAGATTGTTAGTCAGTTTCGAGCTTAATTAGATTTAGTGATCAGGTGATTGAAGAGAAAATTGAACTTGAAGAATATATTTATTACGGCGTTTATTTTTTTGGTAAGTATATCTACTGATAAAAAAAAATATTTTTTTGTTAACAAAACGTTTTTTTGTTAATCTAAGGGTAAATAGGATATTAAGGCGACGTAGTGGTAAACAGTTAATCTCAAATCGGAAACATGCAAAAAAACATGTGAGCGAACATGTATTGCGTCAAAACAGTACTTATTTGTTAAATTATAACAACGTCTATCGATAGTTTCATAAAATCCACCAATACCCATAGTGAAGTACGTTTTTAGACTAATCCATACAGAAAATTTAGAGGCGCAAATCAGTCTCGTTTCCCTGTAGAATGAAAATCTCGGTTTTTAAAGCACAGTTTTTGTTTTTTTTTGTGTGATGTAAAAGTTTACCATTCATGAAAATCAATTACCAAAATGATATGAAAGACGTGATGATGCAGTACTTAAATATCATTTCCGAATATTTACAATTGCTGGAAAAAATGTCGCCTTAGAAGCCTTATTATCCCAGGATTAAAAAAAAACTATATTAATTTGTCTTCAATGTAACGTAGGTTTATGTAAAACTACAAGTCAAGAGTAGTCTATTATTATATATTCATATATATATATACTAAAAAAAAAATGAAAGTAACTTTAAAGTCACATTCACCAATAAATAAATATCTTTATAATATCTATTACAATGAAAAATTATATAATTATTTATTTTTATGAAACTCATAATGTTGTAATGTTTCTCATTGTACCTATTACTCTATATTCATATTATTATTATTTATGTACCTGTATTGTATTAAAATAGAAAATGCAAGTAACTTCAAGTCAAATTCACAGAAAATATATATATTTATATTTATAATATCTATACATACAAAACACACATAATATAATATTTTTTATTTTTATAAAAATAATCTTGTGATGTTTACTAAAATAATGTGTAATAAAAAAATTAAAAAAATCTAATGTTTGTAATTCTTTAGAATTAAATGTTGTGGTAGAACTAAAATGATTTGTTTTATTTTACACTGAGTCAAACAATCTATATAAATCAATTGGATATTAATTATTAGTGATTCAATATATCATAATAATTTTCTTTGTTTAAAAAGATATCACTAGATTTAGTCGTCTATTGTCTATTGTCCATGTAGTCCAGTGTTGCTAAATGTTAAAATTATATTTCATCTTTTATGTGAACATTTATAAAAGTTCTTTTAAATAAATAAATTCTTGAAACTAAACATAATTATAAAGCTGAGCGTTAGAAATATTTGTAAGTACATTTTCTAATAATGCTGTGCTAATTTAAATCATCATTAAATCTATAATGTTCAATGATAGGTAGTTACCTACCTTAGATTACGTTTACATTATTATCATAAATACATTGTCATTCACCAGCGAATGATCAAATAAAAATAACTAGGTACATATAGAATTTGCTAGAAAAAAAACGGGTACTCTTGGTGTGTCTGACACAAAAGGTTGGGCAGTTTTTGAACCCCGACGAAATTGAGGGTTTTATTAAAAAACAAAATATACTAGCTGTGCGAATCTATCTACATGGAGTTCGAATGCTCACAAAAGCAAACAAAATAACTTTTACTATGGGCCCAATCCTGAAATTGCGAAATAAAAATCTGTTGTTCCATATCCAAATAATACAATATTACGCAACTGAATTGTGTATGAAACGGCTGATTTATATTTCGCGATTTCAGGGTTGGTCTCATAGTAAAAGTTGTAAATAATGACAAGTACAATAACCCCCTTTCGGCTTTATACAGGCTGGTGACGATATTACGTCATTAAATGAAACCACGTATTTGGTATCACGTTCTGAAACCGTACACAAAAAATCAACGATTTTCACGCATGTTATTTTTGCATAAATTTCACTCTACTCTCATTCATCTCGGTAAAGGGACATCAAAGTAGAAACTTATGTGATCTTTATCTATTCTATACGTGTAAGTAAAGATTTATTTTCGTAAGAATATTTCATTTCATTTATATTTATTTCATAACAATTTTTACATTGTGTCGAAATCACTTAAAAATTACACACGTGCATTTAATTATATTTAATAATAGAGATCTTATGAGCTTATCACTGTCATTAACACTAATAACATAGAGATTTGAGTCTAAATTATGATCATAAAGTCAAGAATAATGCAAAATAATAATGTAAAAGAATAAAGTAAAATAATAGGCAATATAAAAGAATCATGTAAAATAATAGGTAATGTAGAAGAATAATAATGTCAAAACTTAACACGGTTAGGATTATGTCACCATAGATACTATCATAGATACTATAATAGGTTAGAGATCTATCAAATTTTGCCTAGAGATCGTGTTATGTGTATAATTAAGATTTTTTTTTAATTATTTCTGTGGCTAACTTATTGGATTTGATTGATTTTTTGTGTACGGTCACAGAACGTGATACCCAATACATGGTTTCATTTAATGTCGTAACGTCGTCACCACCCTGTATACTCCTTCCGAAAAACCGTGTATTGTTCGGCAAATGGTCAAACGCATCAGAGACGCTCTTAATTATTGTCATTCTTTATAATTATATCTAATTATCTACGTGATTATTTGAATTGTTGTTTTGTTTATTATTATTTTTTATTTTTGCATGTGGTGCCTCAATTTTTGCAAGTAATTAAATTATTTTTCTTTCTCTCATTCTTTCCGTTATCCTGTCGCAACTGTCCACTTCATAGATATTGACAGCATGAGAGTTAATTTAAAATGCGTTTGAGTACTTCGCCTGGTCGGAATATCCTCCATTTTCAATGAAGGAACACCATACCTATCTCATTCTTCAATACTTGATAAAACTTTCTCGATAAAAACACGAAAGAAGTGTCTCGTCAAATATGTAGCAATTGTAACCACGTCACTAGAAAAGAAACTGCACGAATGGGATGTTTTTTTTTTTTTTTTTAAATCTTTATTTGAATAACGTTTGTTCATACATGAACATGTCACCTCCATAAAGCAACAAAAACAAAACTTAACACTTTGGAACTAATATTAAATTATAACTAACTTAAAACTATAGAGGAACGATTTTTAATGCCGATCTGCGTCGAATGGGATGTTTATGATATTATGGATGTTTGGATGTTTGTCATTCAATCACGCACAGCTGAACGGATTTGGATGTTTGGCAGACAGACAGGCCACTTCCTGGATTAATACATAGGATGCCTTCTATCTGGGTACATGAAGTAGGTAGTTTCTCCGAGGATAAGGATGAAGAGTGAAATCGCGGGCAACAGATATTGTATAATGTATTTATTATGATTCCTTAGGTCGATACTAAATCGGTTGATCCTGTCCGGAGTCTCTATTTAAAGTTATGCCTTGCGGCCCCACGTAGGGTGCCAGTTTCCCGGAGTCCCTATTCAAATTTATGCCTTTCGGCCCCTAGTTGGGCGTTAGTGTCCCGGAGTCTATAAAGTTAAGCCTTTCGGCCCCACGTTGGGTGCCAGTCTCCCGGCATCTATTCAAAGTTATGCTTTCGGCCCCACGTTGGGCAACAGCGTCCAATAGCCTTTCGGTCCCACGTTGGGCGCCAGTGTCCCGGGGTCTCTATTTAGAGTTGGAGAACCCCGCAACCCCGCAACATTTCAACATTTTCAACATTTTTCATTTTCTTTTTCGTTATTACGAAAAAGAAAATGAAAAATGTTGAACTACCGCAACGTTCTAAATAATACAAATTGTAAAATTGTAATTTTGGAAGCATGAAGTGGCTAGTGATGAAGGAGATTGCCAGATTTGCCAGATTGTTAAATGATAATGAGGTGATACGGAAGGACTTCGTCATCATCCTAACTAAGTGCTTAAACATAGATCAATGAACTCAGTCTATCGCAGGCTACTGCTGAAATTAGGTATCACCATAACACTTAGTTAAATACTTTCCGCATCCAGTCCACCCCAGCTACCATTTTTCAGGTCTTCGGCTCATCGAGCTGGGGGCGTTGGATTTTAAAAGAGCGAAAGGTCATAAGTTCACACACTGTTGTACGATTGATACAAGTCTACTCGTAATACAAGTATATACAGAGTGCTAATAAAAATCAGACACCTATATTAAGCGCAAGCCACATTTCGAGCTGGCGGGCGGGCGAGCATCGTTTTACCGCTTTTCATACTTCGGTTTACACCGGGAAATACAGACCCTAGCTACGTCAGCGACTCAAACGATGTGAACGAAATATCCGACGATTCCGGCGAAGCTAATTGTTCACCTCGTTTTTAAATCATTATTAAAGTTTAGCTCGCCAAAAGTTCACTTAGTTCGCATAGTTAGGCTCGCCTCGCTTCGCCCGCCCGCCTGCCATCTCGTGGTGTGGCTTGCGCTTCAAGGGTTTTTGTTCTCATCACTATGAACAACTTCAGCTACTACGGGACCAAATCTGTAATCGCGAAAAATAAATTAGCTGTCCCATACATTTAGTGAAGTAATATTGAATTATTTATTTTATTTAATCATTTATGTACACACATGAAAACACACAGCAAACATTAAAATAGGAGAACAAAGTACAAAGGTACTGCTTATTTCACAAAAGAAATCTCTTCCAGCAGACCTGGGATTATATTTTTAAGTATATGGATTTTTTTCACGATATCAAGGTTGGTCCCGTAGTAAAAGTTGTACAGAATGTTTTCTTTTTAAATTATACTTAATTATATTTGAGTGCATTTGGCAGCACCAAACCTAATGGTAAGTGACGATGCTGTCGAGCATGGATCACGTAAACTCAAATAATGCCTATTCACTTTCGCCTTGAAGACTCCCAAATAATAATAATGAATCCGGGAACACAGATGCTGGCAGAGAATTCCACTCCTTGGCCGTTCGCATGAGAAACGATGAAGCAAAACGCTTCGTGCGTAGGAATGAGTGGAATATTATTGAGAAAGGAGTGGAATGATGAGTACTATAATCCTTAGAGCAGGTGTCTAAACATTTTAAGGTTGCAGGCATGTTGCAGGTATCACATTACTGGTAAAGAAAAAATACTACTTACTAAAAAACTTAAAATATAGTTATGTCAAGTTTATACCTCAACCATAGAAATAATAAGTAGGGCGTTACTTAGATAATAAGTCTATGACCTCAACAAATGTATGGATATACTGACCTCATTCATGACATAACTCCATTTAGTTTTTTTTTTAATAAATGTAAGGGGAGTATTTTTTCTACATGTTATTATGAGGTCCTAAATTAATAGCAGAGGCCCTTTTAAATTATTGCCGAATTAATTTCACACATACAGGGTGACTGGTGGAATGAGGGACAAAAAGGAAGATATTGTACCTACTCATCATTATGAACAACTTTCACTATGGAACCAAACAAAATCGCGATAAAAAATTAGCTGTTCCAAAATAATTCACTCTACTGAATGTACGAAAAAGCTGATTTCTTTTTTCGCGATTTCTAGTTTGTTCCCATAGCAAAATAATGAGTAGGTACCTACAATACCCTCCCTCAATGTTTCCCTCATTCAACCAGTCAGGCAGTCACCCTGTAGAATATTTTATAATATTTTTATTGAAGGGTTATATGTATAGGTAGGTAATCATAGTAAAAAGAAATTTACACATACATGCACGAATAATCAGAAATATCACAAATAAAAATCATGTGACATAACGTCATGAAATTGATCGTTCATAGCATACGAATATGACTACCAATGAAACACGAAGGAGTGACGTCATAACCTCACTAAGCACAAAAAGCACTTAGCACTAAGTTAAAAAAGTTAGTAAGTTTCGATAAGCACTTTTCACAACTTTTATTATTGATTTTTAAATGCAAATTGCCTATGATATAATTTATTGGTACTACCATCGAACAAGGTGAAAGTACTATAACACTGGGAAGTAATGCTAGATGGAGGCTCAGTTGAAATAAAAACTCTGCCTTCGACATTGACTTGAAAGTTGACTTGGATCAGAATTGCGATTGGAAAACACTCGTCAATCATAATGAAAAATAGAATAGAATACGTTTGTGACAAATTCGCGCAAACTCGGCAGATTTGTCTATGCAATAAAAATATTACAAGTCACGGCAACAACAAAGGCTGTTCTTTGTGCATATCACGGATATGTTTCGTCCATACTCTCAAGTGGGCGGAAATTCGGTGGACGAAATGAAAGCGTTTAGAGTACAAAGAAAAATGTGGGCTTGCAATCTATGCCGCCTGGTATACGGACAGCTATACACCCTTGTTTAAAAAGTACAATATTTTGCCCTTACCGTGTTTTAATATTAAAGAATTATGTCTATTTATAGCTTGATCAATGTTCGGAATACTTTATTACGCATATACAGGATATGCAACAAGCAACGGATCGCGCGATCCGATGGGAATAACCCTAATTTTATATATAGTGCACAAAATTTGTACAGTGATTCAGTCTCTGTTCCTAAATGCAACCGCAATTTTGGCACAAAACGGAAATTCGACTTAGTATCACGCAACATTCATTAGCGCAAGCCATACCTAAGTAAAAAAAATATATTATTTTTTTACTTCGCTTGCATTTGGGAATGGACACTGAATAACTCTGTAAATATTGCGCACTACATAAAAAATATATCCTGTAGATTTAACCAAATGAAATGTAGCTCCGAGAAATAAACATAAGCTTTGTTTACCGCAATACAAGCTCGTATTGTACAAAATGAACTCAGTAATACTATATTATGGTCTGAGTCGCATAAATGTGGTGATGTGAGCACCACATCAAAAGTATACAGCCTATTGGTTGAGCGCATGCCTCCCATGCATTAGGATCTGAGTTCGAAACAGGCCCGCACCTCTGATGTTACGAATTTATGTGCTAATCGCAATGGATTATAATCACTTGCGTTAACGGTGAGAGGGGTATATAAAGTTCTCGACGGTGTGTGTAGTCCGCCAACCCGCACCAGGCCAGCGTGGTGGACTAGGGCTTAACCCTTATCAATCTGAAAAGAGGCCCGTGCCCAGTGGGACAGTATGACCAATACAGGTACCTATTGGTCATACCGGTTTCGGTCCCTGATGCGAACACAACTAAAGGTGCCAGTTGCCAAGTATTGCACGCGTATAGAATAAATATATTACAATAGCATAACAAGAACTGGAAATAGTTCCCTTTACGGCATTACATACCATTAAAATATTCTCTATAAAACTTGTGTGGGATGATAAATCAAAGAAGTTATTTTAAACGTTTAATACCGTTTCAATGACGTGAGCTGCTTACAACACTCCCCTTCTCCCCCGTCTCCCCGTGGTGGAAAGTTGGAAACCCATATCAGATTGGAAATGAATACTTGCATCCATTTGAAAAATGATAACATCATATTGTGCAAGATCGACAATCCTTTTAATGTGTACTGGGCAGGTGTACACCTGCACAAAAATAGGAAGTAGATTTTAGTCATTATTCTGTAACCTGTTTTAATTACTAACACCTTTTATTTTGTATTTTATGTGTGCTACTAACAACCCTTACTTAAACTTTTTTTGTAAAATTTATGGATTATATATATTATGTCTGAAATGAAGTTATTAAATTAAATAAAAATATTGAAATCAATACCTACGGCAAAACCTTTGGCATTGCATCGGATAGGGCAATATTTTATAATCATTATTATATTAAATTACTGAAATGCCTAGTCCAGAAATGTACAGGTAAAACGTGTACATTTCTGTACGTGTACGTGTGTGTAAACAATTTAACAACAGGCGTAGAATGACCACCATAGAAACAGGTTTTGTCTACGGAAGATTAGACGAAATGACAGATTGTAGAAATATTTCTACTCTTCGGCAGAATTAGGGTAGATCACAAACTTCTTCCCCGTTGCTATGGAAATAATATTTTGTCTTCATCTACGTAGAAATGCGAGTCTAGATTTAAGAAAGAATAATATAATTAATATAAATGGTATAATAAAGCGCGCGCACGCTTTTTTCAAACATTTTTGCATTGACGTTGAAACACTCTGCTTGAATGTAGACTAAAACGTGAAAAAGTAGACTAATCGCACGTCACTCTTAATTTGGGCGAGCGAGCAACTACACGTCATTGTGTCATTGCGGTGCACTCCAATTTTCGTAAGGTGATATATATTGTTGCAGCTAAATTAGGCATTATGATGTCGACATAGGATTTAAATTAATTTGTTGATATTTCTAAGTTTATATAAATGTAACCCTGGGACACTTTTTTCGTAAATTTTGTACTAGACTCTTGGTCCATGTGCTTCCATGTCAATCCATTTTTGACTTTACGGTAACTTAGATCGTGGCTGAGGCCACGGCAATTGGGATACAGGATCTAGATGATAGGTATGTGGTCCCAGCAGCACCAAGAACCTACCTAAGTATATGAAAATTCAGCTTTTTCAGCGTCCGTTAAAAAAGCGTCCTATCCGTATCCATTGTGTCTGGAAGTATCGGGTATTATACTCGACATCGCATCAAAACGCTGACGCCAACCTTTTTTAGGCGCTCGGGTTGAAGGCTCAATATTATCTACAATATCACTTCTCGACATAATATAAAATAAAGTCGCTTTCCACGTCTGTCTGTCTTTAGATCCGCTAACTCCTCATAAACCACGCAACGGATTTTGATGCGGTTTTCACCATCATTATGAGAATTTCTTCCGAAAGGTTTATATGTATAACACTTTGAAATTTCATGTAACGATAGTAGACAAATTTCACACGTGTGAAGCCGGAGACGAGTCGTACCTTTTTAACTTTTGTAATGCTAATTTAATGTATAATTTTGTGCAGGTGGACTTTCGGACGGAGAGGCCAGTCGAGGGTCGTCACGCGGGAGAAATTCCCGTCGCGACGACCCCCGCCGCCACACCCTCGCTGGCAACCATCTTTATGTTCACCCACACCATCCTGGACAGATCACCATCGATATGGAGGTAAGCTGTTCTTCCTAAATACCATTAACTTTAAGAAAAGAGTAAGATGTTTCTCAGCAGACCTACACGGCAGGGGACAAACCCCTTTTTTCCAGTCTTTTATTTATTATTTATTTAATTAATTATGGATTTTGTCTCGTTATCAGAGGACAAAAAGAAAAATCTAGAGAGAAAACGCTAACGAGATGGTTTTCTCCCCGATTTTTCTATCGACAATCCCGTTTTCTCCGCCCTTAGTCTCCATAACAAAAAATATAATGATAAATCCGAGACAGTAAACGATAAAGAGGTGGTTTTGTCTCCGTTTTTTCTGTCGACAAACCCGTTTTCTCCACCCTTTGTCTCCTTAGAGAAGACAAATTGAAAAATCTGGAGAGAAAACGGTAAAGAGATGGTTTTGTCCCCGTTTTTTCTGTCGACAAACACGCTTTTCCACTTTTTGTCTCCTATTTTTCTTTCTCCCCTTTTTTTCCGTGCTAGCGCTGGAGGGTATCAGTGACTCTCGTAGTGTTGCGGGAGGCAAAGAAAGCTCGTTTACCCCTTTAAAAAAATCTCAGAAAATGGGACTCTGTTACTTTAACATGACTTTTTAAAAGAAGATTAGAAGTTGCTTCGACCCTTTCTTTACTTAGTCTACTTAGTTCTCTTACTCTAATCAGTTTTTATTTTAATATACGCAGAATAATTCTATTTCAAATTCAATTTCGAACAACCAAAGGGACGTGCCTGAACCAAGCCTTTGCCTTTGTGTGCAGGTAGACCAACAGCAAAACTTTATCTGATTGAATCAGTTTTGTGTTGGTCACAATCTGTTACTAAATGATAATTGATTCCACAGATTCTTGTATTATGGATTACAGCTTACTGAAACTTTTGCGTAACTTATAAAGAATATAATGAAAATATAATATTTTTCTTAATTATTTAAAAGGCACTACTCGGAGGTCCTTGGGTTATAGTACTGATCATTATAAATAACGTTTTAAAATCGCGAAAAAATTATCTGCTGTTCCATACAAATAATTCAATATTACTCTACTAAATATATGGAGCCAGTGATAGCCTAGCGGTTGAACGCTTGCCTTCCGTGCAGGAGGGTCTGAGATCGAACCTGGCCCGCACCTCTGACTTTTCGAATTTATGTGCGGATCAGAATTTGATTATCACCTGCATTAACGGTGAAGGAAAACATCGTGAGGTAACCTGCACACCTGAGAAGGCCTCATAAAGTCCACGATGGTGAGTGTAGTCCGCCAACCCGCACTAGGTCAACGTGGTGGACTAAGGCCTAGCCCGTCTCATTCCGAGGCCCGTGCCCAGTAGTGGGACAGTAATGGGCTGGATTTATTTATTTAAATTTAAGAAGCAGCAGGTTTTTTTATGCGACATCAAGTTTTCTTTCAAAAATTGTTGATAATTTTTTGTAACTACAACCTCTTATAAAGCCCTCCGCTAATAAAGTACGAGCTTATATGACATTTTAATATGTGGCCAGTGCAATACTTTTAATTTGCCCTAGTATTTGTAATGTTCCATTACTGGTTTCATTATTTGTTTGAAAACATACCACATTTAACAGGATGGCGCAAAAATATGGTGGCTATATAACCTTATAGTTAGAGAGTTATGTCTTAGGAAACATTAGGTCAATTTTGAAGATATTAAAAACGCATTCATTACTTCTTTGTCGAAAAAAGGTACACACAGAGAGAAATCAGTTATTTTTCAAAAAAAAAAATATTTCAGTCGACTCTATTTCCCAAGGTAACCCACAAAATAATAATAGACAAAATAGAAATAGATTAGAATAGAGATAGATTTATTCGCAAGAACATGTGTTACAAAAGTTCATAACTAAGTATGCAGTACCTACAATGTATTCCGCCTTGTCAAAGTCGTGCAAATATTAGTTTCCACAATAATTATGGTAAACGTGGGCAAGTGAGTCCATAAAACATACAATTAAATTCAAATCAAACACAGTATAAAGTCAGAATAATTATGAGTCAAAATTATAAACTTAATACCATTATGAAAATAAAATATACCTACAAATCAAAATCAAATGTCAAGAGCTACGCGGCTGTGCAATTTTAAAATTGCATAGCCGTACGGTAAAGGAGTAAAATGGAGAAAATTAAAAAATTGGCTCTCCATTCAATGTCCATTCTTCGACGTGTCCATGCGTTGGCATCAGCGTCATGCACAGATTTTTGTTTATACGCCACTGGGAGTGAAAATGTTTTACTGAAAGCTAGTTCATTTCAAATTCAGAAATCCTTTTATTCTGTTTTGACGACTAACGGAAAAGAGTTTTCGCGGTTTTCGCACAAACGTGAAAAAGTAATACTAATAATGAAGATAAGATTCCAGTAACAGCTAGTAACAAAAAAATCTAGACGCTAGAGATTATTTAACGAATATTCTAATTCTAAAAATTAATAGTCAAGTTAAAATGCAATCTTCAATATTTCATCAAAATTAAATCGGAAACGTTAGACCATATTTTTACTTATTATATTTTTTTATTAAGGGTGAATTCACTGAAGTAGGTAGAAATAACTAGACGGGCCATGTTCATCGAAAATATACTCGTCAAAACAAAATAAGGGCCACTTGCAAATTTCTACATTATGGGTGATATAATGACCATTAACTATATCCATGTGGTAAATTGTACAGCGTTGTATTATCTTAAGTGTTTGTGAACACTTTAACAGCATTCCGCTTGAAAAACAATTAAAATGGGTAGATTTTATCAATTTTTTTGAAACCAATTAATTTTACCCTGTTTTTGATGTGAACTTTAGGCTCATTTAACATTTGTATTGTACTGAGAACAGTTAAGTGTGTCGAGTTAGTGCCTACATCGGCATTTTAAGAACGTAATTCCACAGGTTCGACTTCAAATAGACTTGACTACAACGACCAGGACCATAACACTCATCCAAGAAGGCTATTCGTAGCGATCTGTAGTTTTACAGCCGAGATTTTCGCAGCGAGCGATTCAGAATGCCTGGAATTGCTTTTATGAGATCCAAAATTTTGTCAGAAGTCAGGAATTAGGCAGAGCCAGAGGAACCACAGCTCAGGAAGACCGCTACATAGACTTACATGCACGCAGAGAGAGCACCGTCACTTCCCGCTCTTTGCAAACCCGCTTGTGCCTGACCACAGGCACGTGACTTAGCGACCAAACAATTAGAAACCAGTTTTATGAAGACCAGCAATTGTCCAGGAGTCAAGTGGTGTGAATTCCATAGACCAGTATTCATCATGCAAATCAATAAACATCCGCAAGGCAACAATTGGACTGTAGCGTAAGTGACTGAAGCACATTGCTTTTTACAGATGAGAGCATAGTAAAAATTTTTAGTGTTGACCGTTGCATAAGGGTGTGGAGATGAAAAGGGAGCAATTTGCAGAAGCCTGCATCCACAACAGTGATCGATTTGGGGTGCCCAATATTATGGTGTGGGGAGGCTTAAGCCAAACTAGAAGAACTGAGCCTATAATTCAGAACCAGGGTACAGTAACAACTTAACGATACATCCAGAAGGTCATAAGACTCTATGTGGTGCCATTTGCATAGCAAGTGGGTGCAGGTTTCAAGCTGTTGCACGGCAATGCACGCGCTTATACTGTGAGAGCCACCAGAGAGACACTAGAAGTGGCTTGTATACAAGTGTTGCCGAGGCCAGCGAACAGTTCGGGCTTGAACACAATTGAACACATGTGGGATCTGTTGAAAAGAAGAGTGTGAGACACAGATTGATCACTGGACAATGAAAGACAGCCCTTAAACGTCCTAAAATCGAGCTAGGAACAAATCTCTCAAGAAACAATGCGCCATCTGATAGAAAATGCCCTCTAGGCTTCCAGAATATGTTCAGAAAAGAGGAGGGTACACCAGATATTGATTCAAAAAGGAAGAAGAATAAACGCCCTGGAATTTCATTTTAATTGCATTTTTAGTCCAAGTGTACTTTTAGCTGAAATTGCACTTTTTCTCGAAAATGTTGTAAAATTGTTTTTCTTTCCTGTGGATTGTGTAAAATTTAAGCCCATTTCATTAAAAACAAATCATTGCAATGAATTTTACAACTTAGAAACCTAGGAACCTCATAATTTGCCCAGAAGATCAAAAATATAAGGTGGCCCTTATTTTGTTTTGACGAGTATATAATAGTTGTTTTAAATCAAATCAGCTGATTACCATTTCTGAAACACATTGTATAAATGTGTTTCAGAAATGCGTGGTCATATTTAAGGGTGTGGATCAGACCAACAAACTGAACAACTTTCTCCATGGGAACATCATCGTAATCGTGACAAAATAATCAATTGTCCCATACAAAATTTCAATACCTACTCGACCCAAACTTATGAGACAACAGATTATTTTTTCTCGATTACGATGTTGGTCTCATAGAGAAAGTAGTTCAATTTGATGGTCTGATCTACACCCATAAATATAACCACGCATTTCTGATATACGTTGTATAAAAAGTTCAATGTTAAACGGATGACGGATGATATAATATCGGTGAACGTGGTCCTAAACCGTACAACACGGGTAGGTAAAACAACAGAGACTATAAATGTGAAAAGTATTAAAAAGCACTCAAATTAGACTAGGATTAGTTATTTTTCGGACTCCAGGTTATTAGTAAGTACATACGATGACCTAATATCAAGCTACAAATTTCCAGTATGAGCTGACCAAGTAGGTAACTACCTATGACGACACGGTTGGCGCAGTGGCTAAGCGATTAGCTTTCTGCGCTACGTGCCGCGGGTTCGATCCCCGCACGGAACAAATATTTGTATGATCTACAGATAGTTGTTTCGGGTCTGGTTGTGTGTGCATGTGACATGTATGTTTGTAAACTGTACCCTCGATACAGGAGAAATCCTAGTGAGGGGCAAAGTTAAAAAAAAATAAAAAAATAAAAGTTTTCCGTACAATGAGAGGTCAGCCTATATTCAACATGTATAGCTTGATATGTCGTCGAGTGTATTGAAAAATAGAATGTGAAACAACTCTGAACTTACGTTTTATTCTTATTGTACAACATTTTGCGTTCACTGGACCGAACCGTAACCGAAAGCACAAAAAATATATCATCCTTTGACTTTGAGAGAATATTGCTACAGTCGACGTTTAAGTTCCTCTTCGATGCAAATAAGATCACCAGCTTCGCAATCTGCTTGTTAAGAGCCGATACCTGAGACAATGTAGCTTCTGTGTCAAGTATCATTCGAGAAATCCAATTTCTTAGCCATATGTTTCACCATGCAGAACTTAGCGCCCTCTTCCCTCATAATTCCAGCGATCTTTTGGAGTTCATTTACGTCTTCTGTGGCTTCCACGGCATCAAATCGATCTTCTGGATTTTCCTGGAAGGCTTTGGATCCCACACTGATTTGGAGCAGGCTGGAGAGTGGACTTTACCATGCGGTACCTTTTCTGCTGAACATCGATACTTAAGGTGCCTCGGACCAGTCTGTGGTCACTTCCGGTGTTAAACCTATTGACCACTGAGACGTCCCGAAATATGTGCCTTTTGTCCGTCGTGATAATTCAAAATCAAAAATGTACACTACAGAGTATAAAAGAAAACACTTCTTTGTGTTATTAAAGTAGGTAATAAAAATTCCAAAATTAGTTTTACATTACGATTTTTAATAAATGACTATAATCTAATAAAACAAAGAAGTGTTTTCTTTTTACTCTGAAGTGAAAAAAAATGTTTTATAACTTATTCCCTTTTTCTTGGCACCTTTTATAAATCTCTGGGAAGAGCGCTATATCGTTTTTAATTCCTCTTAAAGTGATTCTCAGGTAGGTACTAGTCCAGTAACTTGAAGGTAGAGAAAATATCAAAAGCTAATTAAAATATTTCGTCATCTCAAAGCAAAGGATCTTGCTTTTATTTTTGCTACTAAGATACCTGTAGGTATTAAAAGCCCAACATCCGAAGGTACTGACACAGCAAAAAAATTATTGCAAAAAGTGACAAAAAAATCGATTTAAAAATGTATAAATGATACCTTGTTGCGGAATATTAAGAAAACAGTTTTGAAAGCTTGTATTCCGAGACATAAAAAAATTAAAGAAAATAGAAGAATGAAAAAAAAAATTGAAAAAAGAATGGAAAAAAAAAATCTTTGAAAAAAGAACGTGAACAATATTTTTCTAATCCTAACTTACAATAAACCTCATTTCTGTACCATTTCCATTTGTAAATCGATTAGTTTGTGCCTTTTTGTAATATTTTTTTGTTGTTTTAATACCTTGGGATGATATGGGATAAAAGATTATTTGTGTTACTTTGCTCCTTCCACTACAGTTTATTTAATTTTTAGTTTCTTATTTTTCTTTCATATTTTCTTTTTTATTAGCAAAATGGTCCAGCGCGCTTGCCGATGAATACTCCGGAATATGCCACGATCAACAAGCCCCGTGATCAGAGATCCAGGATCCTAGACCCGAGAATGAAGAAGGTATTATTTGAAAAATAACATTTTGGGTTTGTTATTACTAACATTGCTGTCCGTACCAAAAGGTAGTGAACCTAATAACAATGTGTGCTGTGTGAAGATCGTACAATAGTGCTTTTCATCACATTTCATCGGATTCATTTCACACGGCTTTCCGCTGCATATATTTATTTTGAGCAAACATCATCATAATTGCTTTTACTGTAGTTCTTCAAATCTAAAAAATACCTTTTGACAGCTGTCACAACCAGTCAAAAGCTGTCAAAGTGACTTGCTTTGACAGCTGTCAAAATATATTTTTTGATTTGAAGAACTTATTTACTCATAGTATCGCAAATAGACAACGGAAAATGTATTTTATATGATACGACGGTAGGAGGACGGTAGGTAGGTAGGTATGCGGGACGTTTAATAGGTAGGGTAATAACTGAGTTGGGTAAATAAGATTTATATCTATCCATTCCATTCCATTTCTTTCTATAAAAAAAAAAACAGAAAGAAAAATGTGATAAAATCTGTAGATTTTATTTTATACAGGCTTTTATCTGTATCGGTAAAAGCCTTTCCTTTTAGCAATAAGACTTGTAAAACATGGATATTTAAAAAAAATGCTATAAAATTTACGCATTTTTATGTGTTTTTCGGTTTTTAATAAATAAAACAAATTATAACTAAGAAGTTTTATTAATTTTGTTTGAGTAGTATTAAATAGTCTATAAAATACTTTTTATTTGAATAAGCTAACATTGTTAGTTCCCGAGATAATAAGGTTTATTATTGATCCGTATTCATTGCTTTCAAGTGTATTATGAATTGGTTGCGAAGGATGGAAGATGGAAATCAGTTTACAACAAGGTCTTGTCGACCGGATATAATAAAAAGTCTACAGTAAAATACAATTTAATCCGTGAAGCGATGCAAAGAACACGCAATATAAAATCTATTGACTTTTTTTGCAGCTCAAACTACACAAAAATATTTTATACAATATTATTTTTAGTATATTCGAAAGACAAGAGGAATTTATATTACTCATCATTATGAACAACTTTCACTATGGGACCAACGCTGAAATCGCGATTTTTTTATTTATTACCTTTGTTAATTACAAGACAATAAATTTGTTTTTATGAAATACCATATTTGATGGAACAATATTTATCGAGAAAATATAAAAAAAAAAAACTATTTTAATGAGCCTCGCAGTTTATATTAAATAATTAATTATGAGTAAAGTATAACATAATTTACTATGAAAATAAAATACTTCACTTCCAGTACGACGAAATTATGGATTTCAGTTTATTGCAAGCCGGTTTAAAATAAATTTAATACTCAGTTTGCTAGCGAAATAATACAGCCTGTGTTTAGACTTGACTGAACTGGGTAGGTGCCATTTAAATTGGGATATAATGCAACTGAAAAGTATTTTTTCAATGGTTTTTAATTCTTCAGAGCCTTGTTCAGAGCTTGTTTCTTACATTTAGTCGAGTAATATTTAATTATTTGTATGTAACATCTTTGCTCTCTCTATATTATGTTTGTATATACCCAAGATAATTAATATGAGCGTATCATTTTCAGTTTCAAAGCCTTTGATAACCAAACAATAGACATCATGCGGTAAAGGCAGATTCTCTGTAGATATTGAATATGATATTACCATATGTTTTTACATGTATGTAATACGTGTACGTTTTTACACGTACGAGTATGTAATAAGTAATGATATTAATTCAAGCTTCAAACAGTTCATATTTGAAAAAGAACCTTGAATCTCTCACCAATTCAATTCAAACATTATCATGATTTTAGCTAATTTCATGTTTATATTTTATTTTATTTGACAAAAATAAACAGATTTACGTATAGAAAAGTAAGATTTAACAAAAGGCAAAAATATCCAAAAATGTTTCCACATTTCGACAACGGACTAAGCCAACAAAAATCATGTCTAAGTTTTATACAAGACTAGATTTATTGTATAGGATGTGTTCCTGGAATCTACATAGTGATAACAGATCGTTAAAAATGTGTCAGCTCAAAGCTGTTGTTGATGTGTTTCTGACTTTCTGTATTATCATCATCACTACATAGTTAATAATGTCTGTCTGTTTGTTTGCTAACTACTTCATAACCAACGGATTTTATTGCGGTTTGAGCATTTCTTCCAGAAGGTTTATAGTATAATACTTTCATATGTAAGGATTGTAGAGAAAGTGCACTCGTGCGAAGAAGGGGGGCGCGTCGCTAGTGCAATATAAGTCTGCAATATTAGATTAAGGGAAAAATTCGTGACGCTTCGCAACTTTGATCAAAAGGCTTTTGCCTAAACTTTTATGATGCAATATACTGGGTAACATAGTACGTATTCGTAAATACCTTACTCAAAACCAAATTCAGTCACCAATTTCTCATATTGTCACTATCAGATGCAAGCTTTGCTTTCCAATGTTTCTCGATTAAAAAACTTTGTAGGTACTTAAAGTGACAGGTTTATAGCAAGGGAGCATCTTCGGGCCCATCGTTTAAATGAGTGTTTTGTTCCAGCCTCCTCTTCCACGGTATCCGCCGCCTTCGAATAATTTGCTGTTTGATGACGACCCGGGCATCATGTCTGAAGTCGAGACGGCTTCCACTGGCTTCAGGCGAGGAGGGAAGCAGAGGTCTTCTCTACCCGTCGTACGCACACCGAGCAAGACCTTGGAGAGGCCGCTGGGTATGTATAAAATAAAATTATTGACTTAACTTGTACAAGAAATGCAGAAATAAAGTTCTTTTATGACAATTTATAGTACATAATTGCTAGCACTATTTTTCTGCTGGTTCTGTTGGCTAGAAATGCCATTTATGTAACAGGTTTAGGATGTCATGCGTCTAGGGGTGAGCAACTTTAATCTGTCAAAATACATTTATATCAACATGAACATTAAAAAAAAACGTTATATGTCCAGTAGGTTCTTTTTTATTATATTTTCGAATGATATTGACTCATATTTCAGGTGAGGCTTTGATATTTTTTTCCAGGCCTAAAAATGTAAGTGATGCGCATATAATTTTTGTACCTACATTGGCATTTTATACAAACATATATTTTGTTATAAAAGTCCAATAATTCAATATCAGAAAGCAAAATATATTTCAGGTGATTTTGCACTGGTATTGTTTCCAGCGCAAATATTTTTTGTATCTACATTTCCATTTTGTACAAACATTTTCTGTTGCAAAAATCCAATAATTCAATATAGTCAAGCTAAATATATTTCCAGTGAATTCGTTCAATGCTTCGAAGTGATTTTTTTACCCGGCAGCGGTTATTCTATCATCTAAATAAGTTTTACCTGTAATGTTTAGTTATAATCACAGAACACAAAAAGAGGTTCCTCTTTTCGGATCTCTTTTCTGTATTCTGTGGGTATAATGGTTGATTATAACTACTACAGTCCCGGTGCTGAGGGATGTGCTTCAGCTCTAGCACCTCAGTCTACCACGCTCTCAGATGTTTTCCTCCAAGATAAGACAATTTAATTTGTGAGACGGCCCATCGCGCATCATCATGAAGGAAACTGCATAGTAACAAGCCCATTACTGTTGTTCAAGATCCATAAAATAATCAACCTGAACTCATTTGGCGCACTCTGGGCAGAGGACTTGGCTAATCCCTTGTGATAGCATCTTGCTCGTGAACGGATGCCATCTGCCGCGACTGGGCAGCTTGTAACTGTCATAGCAATCATAATCAGCGGGTCTACCGCGTAACTAAAATTGTAATGAACATCGACATCGGTATTAAACTTCAATACGATCGTGAGAGCCTAAACTTTGAGCTAACTTGTAAAAAAAATACCTATCATATAGTTGGGACACCTATCTTCATGATCGGTAAAAAAAATAAAAAAAATACCTATCATATAGTTGGGACACCTATCTTCATGATCGGTAAAAAAAATACAAGTTAACTCAAAGTTTAGGCTCTCACGATCGTATTGAAGTTTAATACCGATGTCGATGTTCATTACAATTTTAGTTACGCGGTAGACCCGCAGAGGCAAATCATTATAATCCTATTCTTGTTTTTTATTCATATTAAATTACATTATTCTCGTATCTCTAACCACAAACATTGTATTATTCAAGATTGTAATCTATTATTTTAAAACAGTTTCCGTAGAGTTTCTTGCCGGTTCTTCTCCATAAGACCTACTAATAGGAACCGTGCATCTAGCGTCGCGACATTTCATAAGTGCTTGTATCCGGTTTAAACTTGGAGCATACTTTAACACATTTGAATTTTGAAAGTTTCAAACGGTATCTACTTAAACCAGTTTTTCATAAAATGGTTCGATTTTATTTGAGCGCTATCCTGCTCTGGTCTTCTAAAAAAGAAGAACCAGACTTCAAATGCAAAACTATATCGACCTATGATATCTACCGATTGTGGAGCATTATTTTCTTATTTTAAATTAATTTTCTTGCTTAATTTTTTTTTTCTGGCTTTGTCCTTGTTGGCTATCCTGCCAGCGTCGTTTTCAGACTGCATTTTATTCCCGCGATTCTTACGCGTGGAATTACTAACTTTGAAACCCCTTCGGGTAGATTTTCCATAAATTACCTTCTCAGTGCTTTTATGTAATAATGATAATATGAAACTTTAGTGCAAAATTTTAAAATAAAAGACCCGGTTTTTATTTTACATTGATAATATTAGTTTTTACTTTTATTTATATATTAATACGCGAAGAAAAAACTTTGTGCCCCTTTTTAAGCATATTGCGTGCACGGAGGAGTGTGAGATTTGGCATAGTTAAAGTTTATATGGAGAAGGAGTGCAGAAAGCTAAAATTACGGTCGAATTTCGACTACTAGCATATTATTTGAATTGGTGAAGCAATTTCTCAATTGAAAATAATTTATTATTTATATCCCAAATTATTTTTTATAAAATACTTAGGTAACTATAATACTCTCACAAACTTTTTATGCTAGGTACCTACCCATTTTGTACAGTATCACAGAAAAATATTTTCAACCGTACTGTAAAATTTTGTTTTGTTTAAAAAATTACAGTAAAAATATTATGTTTCTTTTATAGAAAATAGTGATACAGAAGAAGACAGCCTAACCGATGTTACCAGTGAGACTTCATCCGAATCTGAGAGCGACGATAGTTAGAATTGATGTGGACTATTTACATCGATCATTACTAAGATATGTCCGTGACTACGCTCGTATTAAATTCGTAATGTATATGCACTTAATGTATTCGTCGTTATTTACAATGTAACTGTATTGATATTAATAGTGTGTCTTAAAATGTAGCCGTAGGGCGCAGTTGTAAGAAACGATGTCGTAGATAGGTGTATAATACAAATATACCTATAGCAGTGGCGAAGGGTGACAGTTTTAAAAGGGGAAGCCCTCCCAAAAAATCTCTCTAAAAAGTGCTGCAATTAATGCTGCAAGACAACAATCCATAGATACCGTCTTTTGTAATCTATACTATACATATATGTATAGCCATATCTGGAAGAGCTCAACCTAACTGAATAATAAGCCATATTACGTTGGTCTATGCACTAACCAATTCCTAAAGAGAAGCCGATGGGAATCGGGTTGTATGGACTCTTCGCCACAGACCTATAGTAATTCTGAGATTGTAATTGTAGTAGTATAAAATATATTTGATACAAAACTATAGTCCGCGCGCAGATTATAAGTAGGTGCGTACGTAATTCTGTAGTAAAAGATATATTTGTCAATTATTTGTAGCATATTTTCCACTTACGCTGATATTCCTGTTTATTGGCGGGGCGATGACTACCGGACTTTTCTTATTCAAACTGCGGTCTATCGCGTAACTAAAACGGTAATGAACATCGTTCAATACGATCTTGAGGGACTAAACTTTGAGCGACCTTGTAAAAAAATTATCGATCATGATGATATGAGTCCCACCTTCTTGATCGCGGTCGACCCGCTGGGCGAGCGCCCGCGCGGCGAAAACAAACGTGTGGCCGATAGCCGCGCCATCGCCGAATCGCTCGCGGCGCTTAAATTCTCATTAATGGTCATGTGTACTCTTCGCTATATACAGCAACATCCAAATTCCTCTCATTTACCAAAATGCGAGGCCGCGCGGAAGCGCACCTCGGCCGCTTTGCCGCCCCGTTCATTCCATTTAAAACGTAGTTACCAAAGAAATAGAGCCCACTTTACTATCCCAGAGCTCAGCGGCCGTGTGTCAAATAAACACGCCCTAAGCGTAAACAGTCGGCGCCACAAAGCTAATAGATTCAGGACTGGTAGAACGAGGGACTTAATGCAGGAGAGTATTTCGTCGCTGAGCTTGCAAAATCTGCTATGCAAAAAAAAACTTTACAGAAGCAAAAAAACTGTTCTTTTTCCAAACTTTAGCTCTATTGGTAGATATCAGATGCATATATAGAGATAATTGTAGTCATACCTTAAGCTGTAAAAGTAGTAGATCAATAGAGGAATTCGTTAGATCTCAAACTGCAAGGTTTCAGCGTAGCTATTCTGTAACAAAATCTCACATCTCTATTCGAATCTCACTCTTATTTCCAGATGTTACTTACAGGAGCTGTGGACATGCTGTAGTCATGTTCACAGCTCCTGTTACACGTTTATTATCGTATATCAATTCCTCAAATACCAACCTACTCGAATCGAGATGCGAGATGTTCTTACAGAATATCTCCCTTGATCATAATAAACATATTATGAATCATAACATACCGACGGTTGAAAGGCTATTTGTTCTAAGCGACATTTTTTTCTTGTATATTAAAAAAAAAAATAGTTTTTCGTAAAACAAATATAAAAAAGTAAAAATACAAAACCAAATGTCGCTTAGAATAAGAATTAGTCTTTCAACTGTCGCCGTCGCCGTTGATACTATAGGTACTATACCAACTTACAATAAAAATTTGATATTAAATACATAATTATATATAAAATATATATAGGCGTAAAGATACTGATTCCTCTTAAAACTGAAAACATCTTGTTAATGAAGTAAAGTTTAAAAACAATCATAATGTTAATCAACTTGATAGAATTATTGTAATCGGTACAAATGTACAATGCTATCGAAACATACGTCTATTAAAAATTTATACAATTAGTAATAAAAACACATGTGAAAACCAAAAATATTTATTTCAATTCATCTTTTTTATTTTGTTATTTTTGTTTATACCTTATTAATAATTATAAAATGAATGGAAAGTATGGATTGCCGTCGCAACCTTTTTATTTTTCAAGATCCTCCAGGTACTGCATTCTTATCTGAAAATTTCAAGAACTAGAGAACCTTTGCGAGCGGTATGACCGAAGTTTCGGAAATATTCATTTTTAACATGTACCCCACCCCGCATCCCGTCCTGTGCTCGCTGTGTTCGAATATTTAAAATCTAGCTAAATGTAACATATTTTAAGTACAAAGTATCCCCAATTACTGTTTTTATAAGTAAAAAATCATTTCTGAAAACTTCCAAAACTGCCGAAGTTTTGGAAGTTTTCGGGAATATTTCCGGTAAACTTCCGGAAAACTTCCAAAGTTTCGGAAACTTTCCGCAGTTTTCAACTCTGATTGGGATACACTTTAAAACAAAACGAAAATTCGACTTAGTATGGGGGAGACGCATAATTTACAGGCGTAAGCCATACAAAATCAAATTTTTATTTTGTTTTGGAGTGAATTTCTGTACAGCTGCGGTTGCATTTGGAAACGGACACTGAATCACTCTGAAAATGCGCACTACATAAAAAATATCCTGTAATACTACTACCTATAAAAATTAATAAAAGAAATGTTTGAAAATTAAATGGCTAAACGCCGGGTTAATTGGTATCACTGCTAATTGTCATTTAAAATAAACTATCACATAATTAACCGAATGATTAAATACTAGTAATCTATGTTAATTATGTAGGTAAATTAATCAGCACCTGTTGCTTCGCAAAGAGCACGTTTCCATATTCATTGCTAATTACCTTATTTATTGCTATTAGGTACGTGAAACGTTTGTACTTGTTTTAGCTGACGGTATCCTAATAATGCGCGGCGCAGACGACGGATATTTTGTATGGCGGACAGCTGCGAAAATATATAATTGTGGTTGGTAGTTGTTGCCAGTGAGCGAGCTCGTAGCTACATAGCTACGTTGCAGATCAGTCGATCCTTGCCGCGGTCAGTCCCTAGATGCGTGACCGTTTCTTCGAATAATGAGACCCCTCCGTGCCTCGGAAAGCACGTTAAGCTGTTGGTCCCGGTTGGCATAGGATTACCTATGACAGTCTTTACGGGAGTCAGCAACCCTAAAAGTCTGACAACTGGTCTAACTGGTCTAACCTTAGGGTAATTGGGTGGCGGAGGTCAGATGGCAGTCGCTCCGTGTAAAAGACTGATATTCAGCCGCATCTGGTTAGACTGGGAGCCGACCCCAAAGTATTTGGGAGAAAAAGAAACAAAAGCTTCGGCAGATGAGTTGTCGCCAGTGAGGGCACTAGATTTCGAACAACAAATACGAATAATTCGACCGTCCGTGTGTATCGAGTCTATGCTGATTATTCTTATCTTGGGCAATTTTTACGAGCTTATACTTGTCTGATACTTACACTACTAGGGACATTTTCACCAAAGACATAACAGATGTTTAAAATGAAAACGACCGTTCACCTATACAAATGTTCGTGTTAGACAGCTGATTTTGTCTTAATCGTCCGTTAAATTATTGGTGAACTGGGTTGTGTAGATGTATAGTAAAGTTAATCTCGCGACAAGCTTTTATATCATAATAATTATAAATTGTGTAATGTAATAAATTGATGCCATTTAATTTAAAGTTTAATTTCTTCTTTTTAAAGCATTTTAAATAAAAGCTTATTTTTATAAATGTTTTTTTACTATTAATTTTGTCGTAAAATTTCTTGCCCTCGCCTGTCCGCCGGACACAGAGTCCGCCGTCTGTGTAAATACTGCGGGTTAAGATTTTTTAATCCATTTCGTAAAACCAGATCGTCCCTCGAACATTTTACACAAGGCTACTCTTGAGCTGTAGTGGTACACGATGTAATAACACCTTTTAATATTGAACGCACTTGCATGGGTTTAGCATTTTCATACCATTTCATGTAATATAAATTTCCAAGTAACTTTACCTTGACGACGAGAAATTCGAAAGGAGCATCTAGTAAAATCTAACAAGATGTTCCTTTAGAATTTGTTGTATGTAATAAGAATTATTTATGGGTTTTGGTAAAAGTACATAGTTTAGTAGCATTCATCACGGTGGTACCGCACTTTCCGACTAATGATATTATCGTGAATAAACACATCTGCTCAGTTCGTCAAAAAAAATAACGCACATTGGACCCAGTGGCCCAGCCATAAAAGTCTGCTATTTAATTACAGAAAATAATAATACTACTGTTGACAATTCATTTCTTATTGTTATTTAATCAATTACTTAGTATAAGTTATGTTTTTACATGATTAAATATTATTTCAAGGTCAGTGTCTTTATAAGTATTTTTTTTATTCTATTCTACATAATATTTATTTTTTGGCTTTTCCTGTTTTTTTTTAGTTGTTGTGCCAATTAAATCATTTTCTTTCTTTCTTTCAAGTAGATATTATCTGCTTTGCAATGCCTTGCTGTATACGTACCCGTCTAAACTCCCCACAGATCTAGTCTCTCTATTCCTGTAATAATGGTACCAAGTAGAACTTTATTGGGTCCTCTCGCTCCAAATTTCAGTGGTCACTGGGAGGCGGGAAGAAAGTCATCATTACCTACAAAGAGTCATAGGAGAGTCAACGTTAACCTTTGAAGAACTAGTATTTCCTCTAAATATTGTTCTTTTTGACAATTCGTGAAGACTAAGACATTAACATTGTAAGTGAAATGTTCAATCATTTCGTAAAATCCTATTAATATAGTAATTTGTGAGTTTGTGAATTTGGATGTTTGCTAATTGATCATGCCCTGATCATGCCCCAGATTTGAAAGAAATTTGGCATACAACTTAAATACAATCTGAGGAAGGACATAGGACTTTTTATCCCAAAAATAGTGTTTCAGGAAGTCTCCGCGGCCGGAGTCGCGGGGACTTATAGATAAACTACTAAATCATGGCGCTCCTCCTAATTACTGTTTCAATGTTTCTAGTCTATCTCCTTACCGAGCAACATATCCTTGGATTTATTTTTGACGGCCCTCTCAGTATGCACACATGCGTTGTGAGTCTTGGTGGCGCTTTGTAAATACGTTCGAACATTATGAATTTTGGAGGGGCGCGCCATGTTATCGTAGTTTGTCTCCACCTGTTATACAGCTAGCTAGGAAGATCTAAGTAAATAACCCTTTCAAACCAGAACATGAAAGGATAAAGGAGCGCGGATCTAGCCCGCAAGCAGCAGTCGTTACAGCCGACAACAGCGCCTTTGTTGCGCACGTCAATCGCACATAGATCCAATTAACACTGGATCCTCAGGGAAAAAAGTATAAGATGAAAAAGTTAATTTTACACGAGGGTAAAAAAGCTGTATAAACTTAGATAACTTTGTTTTTCCTTTGACATAAAAGTATGCTTTATACATCATTAAAAAAAAAAGATCAGCACAGTATGATTGCTTTAGTTTATTATTAACGTTACGGTTTTCGAGATAAATGCAAATTATTATGTTATGCTACCTTTCGTATAACTTTGAATGTCGTTTTATAAAATATTAGCACTATTCAACATAATATACAATAATAAAAGTACATCCTTTGACAACTCCAATGTTTTTTTTTTATTTCCCCGTTCTGTCCCACGTCTGGGTAAAGGCCTATGGAATTTATTAACAGTATATTATTGAGTGGGGAAAAGCCCTTCCTGCTTTGGTGGGATAAAACTTGATAACGATGATGATAACCTTCCAACCGATACAACCTTGCGACGTACATGGTGTCTCCTAGTCCGTGATTCAGCGCTGATGCGAATCATGCTGCCGGCGTTTGCTGACGACAGTCGTCGTGGGCAGGCGACCACTGCCAACGATCTGGTGATCAAGTCATTTCGGTACAGCTGTCGGCGCCGGCGATTACATGTATCGCTATTCTGTTAAGCACCAAGCACCAAGATCACCTTACCGAAGTCCTTAAGTGGTGCTGTGGTTGATAATGGTGGTCTATTGCACATTTATGGTTATATAACTAAAGAACATTAGTTATGTTCTAAAACAATTATGACTATACTTCCCTATTTCACCCGTCATAACCATTTATAATAGGGTATTTGACTGTAATTTTTTTATCTACAAATATGAAGCTTTTCCAAAAATCTTAAACAATAGTGTAAAAATCATTTAAATATTTGTAAATATGCCTATGTTTGCTTTTTAATTTTTTTAATAGACAGAGATGGCGCTGCTGAGTTGTGACGCCATAAACTAGTACAGTCAAACAATCGGAATCATGACCCACCTAAGGCTTAATTTTTACGTACGTTTAAATACAATTAGGTCGAATTTCGCTTAAACATAATTCCCTGGCAACAACTTGTTATCAATAATGTTACCTAACACTGACAGTGACAGTTAGTTTACCAATAGCTGTCTCCTTGGTTACCCTGTCTACGCGTAAGCTGCTGTTCTTCATCTGAGGCTCTTTCTCGTTTGGCACTACTTTGAGATATTACCTACAATAAATTTTAAATACTAACATGATGCGTAATGGTTAATGGCTAAAGAATCTTTAGTCATTGGTAATGGTAGACAATAAACATCGAATTTCACTACCCCGTGGTGGACTGTTATAGCCAGATATAGCATTAGAATCGACGCCATAATAATAAGCATAATAATAGCGTGAGTGTTACCACATCCACCCGAATGGCAACCGAACCTCTTGCTCTGTGGCATCGATCAAGGACGTCGATTGATGTGACGATTTGTTGGTTATTTTAAATTACGCACTAATATGCACTTCTTTATTATTGAATGACCTTACCTACTGCATAAAACATAGTAAATATAAGAGATCGGGGAAATACACAGTAAAAGACAGTAGGTATTTCGGTAAATGCTTTAATAAAATATTTCTAATAAAATAAATTAATAACAGTTCACGCGGTTCATTTAAAATTTTTGCATAAAACCGAGTGTAAGCACCGTGGCGACTGCAAATGTCTGTTCCTTTCATGTGATCCCTAATTTTGTCACAATGTTGCTCAATTGCTTGTCTTGTCCTCTCGTTTCTAATAACCCACATTTGGACAATCAAACCCCATAAACAATCGGATTGAGATCCGGAGATCTAGACGGCCTTGGAATGAGTTACTTGTGAATGCTGGCGAAACCAATTAGTGACAGCTCTGGCCGTATGCACTGGGCAGTTATCGTGAAAGTAGAAAAAGTTTGAAACTTCTTCTCGCGGGTTCGCACCATCGATAAGATAGTTTCTTCTAATAAGTCAACATAGTTAATTGCATTTGCATGTAAAGAAATCTGGACGAGCTCGGCTACACTTCCGGCACCCATCCAAGCCCACATGTTAGCTGAAATTCGGTCAGACAATTGATTAGTCACTACGTGATCCTCCGTATTTATCATGTCTTATCGTAACCATTTAAGTAAAAGCGGCCGTGCTGAAAAGATTTAAAGGATTTCTCGTCTGAAAAGATGACGTTAGTCTAATCGAAGTCTAAATAATCACAAGCAAAATTTTATCTCTCAAGTTTGTTTGCATCCGTAATGGTTACTTTCTTAGCATAATGTCTTTAATGCAGTCCAGTGCTGTGTAAGTAATTCCTTATTGTTTGTAGACAACGTCGTACCGTGCCGCAAAATATCGGTAAAGGGATGTTCTTCGTAATTGCGTTGCATCTCCATTTTCTGTTGGTTCGTGATTCGACGAACGCCATGATTATAATACTCTTCTGTCTAAGAGGCTGCCCTCTTCACCATGCCATCTGATCCACGTTCACACTGTATTCCTAGATATATTTAGCTCTCGCGATATTTGTTTTAATCAGTTTTATTCAATGGTTTTATTCTCTCCATAGATTTAGAATTTCGCTTGTAATAATTGATCGATTCATACCACAGATTAATATATTTGTACTAGGTAATTCATACCTGACGTTTGACGTTAGATTATTTGGCATTTTTCTTTTAATTTGACAAATATTCCTATATAATCAAAAGAGTTAGTATAGGTTTTGAAAAAATATCATAAAATAATATTATTTACTTGTTTCTTACTCTAGGCAAACCGAGGCCAACCTTAAGGAACGACAGTTAATTCTAAATTCAAAAGGGGTTCTTTATCTGAGTGCCAACTTTATGAAAAAGTGCATTTTGGAAAATTGATCTTTACGGTTTTGACAATTTCAAACGAATTATCGGCCGAGTGGGTCATGAATCCGCTAGTTCGACTGTACCTAAAAAGGATGGAGGATAGTGTCTCATATAGAAATTTCTAAAGCTTATAACTCCGGCATTTATTCTCAGATTTTAATTACTTTGTCAACGATAGTGTTCTTTATCTGCCTACTATAAGCGAATAATTGTCAATTTTTAATAGTAGTCAACTACCCTATAATAATATAATAATAACAATAATTGTAGTTGTGTTCCGGTTAAAAGATAGAAACACCCTGTGCAATTATCGGAACACAAGGCATTACAACAGCTGTAGTCTTATGTCGGGAACGCATCCGTTTTCGCGGTTGCGGATACCAATCACTGTGATTACGTTAGGCAACACAAGCCACCACAGACACAGTATATATATACCTACATACAGTAACTCAGCTAAGACGTTTTTGTGACATCGACAAGCGGAGCGCTAGGGATGTCACTAATATTTTTGGAAAATGGTTTTTATTTTATTTAGTTACATTTACCTACTGCAAACATAAATTAATACTAGTATTGGCCCAGGGCTTCGCTCGTAAGTACGTAAGTAGTATGTAAACTATATGACGATATTTAAACAGGAATTAAAAACATGTGATGATTCTTAAAAAAAAGATGGGAATGGATATTTTTTCATAATTGCGATTTGTTCCTGAGGCCCAATTCTCGTAATTAAAAATGTTCAAAATATAGTTCGGATCTCATTCCGATCTACTACCAATGTCATAAATGTCACAAATGGTATTCTCCTACCCTAACAAACAACGTCAAACGTGACATTATATTGTAATGAGATCGAAAGTTGATTAAAAGGCAAATCGGTATTCTGCTAACATTTTGAACTGACACAGATAATAAAATTGACACTCTCGTCTATACATAAACGTCAAAAATGAGATTGAAATGAGTTTGTAAGAAGATTGAATCCAAATCATACTGGAATCGGACTAAACTTTAAGAGGAGTAGAATACATGACTTTTTGTCAATTCATAATATAATCTCAGTTCGGTCAACTTTCAGTCATATTATAAATTAATTACGAGAATTGGGCTTCTGGTAAAATATCCTAAGCGTTAAAGTATTCTTCAGAAACACGATAATTCAGTGCCGGTTCATCGGCATCGGAATCATCTCGGAAAATCAAACGAAGCAATTTGGACCAGCTGAAAAAGATAATGTCATCACTATCAACTATCCCACTTTACTCGGACCCTCAGATATCGATTTTGAAAGCAATTGGTCCAGTAACTAAAAAGATCAAAAAGGCGGCAACTTTTTAAAATTCTGACTATAAATAAGTATTCAGAGGTCATAGGGACTCTCAGATATCGAATTTGAAAGCAATTGGTCCAGTAACTAAAAAGATAGAAAACGCGGCAATTTTTTTTAATTCTGACTTTAAATAAGGATTTAGAGGCCATATGGACTCTCAGATATCGATTTTGAAAGCAATTGGTCCAGTAACTAAGAAGGTCCAAATTGGCGGCCATTTTTTAAATTCCGACTTTATATATGGATTTAGAGACTATACGAACTCTCAGATATCGATTTTGTATATAATCGGTCCAGTAATAAAAAAGATCAAAATGGCCGCCATTTTTTTTATTTCTGACCATAATTACGATTTCAGAGAAGACACGCATTTTCAAAGCAATCGGTCAATATTGACAACAAATTCGTAGAGAAATAGTTGAACATTCATTATACCTTTCGATATCAGCGGGAAATTTAAAAAAGCTAACTGCTGATTTTATATTGAGGAGTTCAAGCAGCCGTAAACACTACAATATAGTCCTGTCAATATAATTAATATCGCAAAATATGGGAGCAACACAAATCGTGACCGACTTTGTCTCGAAGTAACACCGACTGACAACCTTTGAATATTTCGCTGTTACCTTACCGAACCTAACCGAGAAATCCCTGTAGAGCACACGTCTCTGTGTGTGTTTGAATTCGGAACGTAAGTACGTAGCTTACCAACTGTTTACTATATATTTAAACTGTGCCACAGACAAGGCTAGGGTTGTCAACTTATTTTAGGAGGTGATTTCAGAGAGGGTAAATAAAAGAGTACAGAGTTATAAATTAAGGGTCAAATGCGAGTCGGACTCGCCCACCGATAGTTTCGTATCTTTCTTAGATGGATATAGAATTTTTAGGACTAACTAGAATGAAATAAAGATCTATTCTATTCAATAGATCTTTATTTCATGTAAACCAGATACAGGCACTTATAAAATGTCGAGACTCTATGTGCACGGTTCCAAATAGTAGATCCTATGGAGAAGAACCGGCAAGAAACTCCATGGCAACTCTTTTCAAATAATAGATTACAATCTGTATCAGTACAATGTTGTGGTAAGAGCTGTGAGAATAATGCAATTTAATGTGAATAAAAATAAGACTAGGTAATGATTTGGTATGAATAAGATTGCCATGGCAGTTACAAGCTGACCAGTTCCTACAGACGGCACCCATTCACGAGCATGGCGCATGCGTCAGCATCGCCGAGGTCGACCACAATGAAGGGAACTCAACGACCCGACACACAACGCCACCATCAGCGAGACATTTTAGTGAGCATGACAGACTCATAGTACCAGACAACATGTAGGTAGGTATACTTAACTTTGCATTGGATAAAAATGTTCACCCATAGGTACATCGGTCTACATTACAGTCAATGCTTCATTGCAGCTGCCAGTTGGCACTAGTGAACTTTCTACCGAAAAAGTCAGAGGTTAATGTAAATAGAGTATTTTAAAGTATTGTATTAGTGTTATACTGTAGGTACTAATAAAATTAATACAGCTGAAGGGTGTGTTTTTGGTTTCAACGCGCTCATCTCTGGAACTAACAGTCGGATTTGAAAAATTATTTTTCATTTGATAGCCCAATTCTTGAAAAAAGCTATTAACATCACTCTACGAAACTCAGGAGCCGAATGAAAAGGAAAAATAAATTAAATGGCCTTTGAAACCGCGAGGCACAGATAATAGTTAAAAGTTTAAGTGGTCTAATTTATAGATATTATTATTTTTTTGTCATTTTTACATACTGTGTCTACGTGTCTATCATCCATTTTTCCAGTCGCGGGACTACTGGAAGATATTTCATTAGAAATAAGTAGTTCCATTGTGCTCATATATCTGTAACATATTTATTACCATGTTTCTTTGTGAGTACATAAATCAATAAAATAAATAAATAGATTATAAAGTTAGTTTTGTTTTAAAAATTCTTTATTTACAAAATAATACAGAGGGTAGACAAAAAGATCTTATTCTAGTTGCATACAATCGTAAGGATAACATATTCCTAGGCAAGCTTACCTTTATGAACATTAACAGAAAGTTGACACTTTTACACATAATTGAAACACCACACTCAATACTGTTATAGGTATAAAAGTCTTAGCACCGACTTTATACATTCACAAATCATAGATAACTACAAATAGTTAGTACGCCAAATAAGATTATAAAGTACACCTACTTAAATTAGAACACATTGCAATACTCTATTTTAGAGTACTCTTGGCAACCCTAGACGCACCATTATTGCGCCGCGAGCTATAACCCCACTATTCACATGTTTGTGTTGTGGACGTTGTGGTGGCGCGCCGCACTCATCGGAACACGGAAATAGCTTCTTCGAGCGACGGTAACCTACGTCCGGTGAACCCTGAGCAGTCAGCCCCGTAACTAACCTTGTTGCCAGGGTCCGAGTGTTGGGTACTAACTCGGTCCGAAAAAAGCGCTAGATACCGCTAGACAAGTGTGATTTAAAAATACGACAAATTATGCGCTAATTTTAAGCGTTCCACCCAATGACTAAAGATCGGTTCCACCTAACGACCACAATATTTGAAATGACCAAAAAACTATACAAGTATCATGTTAGTGCGGGAAACAAATGACATAAAAATTCAAAATTCGTTTAATTGTTTGTCACAGGTAAAATGTACAGATGATAACATAATAAACAAAGTGCCACTGTAACATACCTTGTATAATTATCTATCGCTTGCATAGACTAATATTGCGTGTCGAATTGTCGATGGGTAAATAAAACTATACAGACTACCTATGGATAGAAACATTCCATTCAATTCGTTCATTGAAAGCCTTCATTGTATTTCTCTCTCTAAATTAATTAATTGAAAAAAAAATTCGCGATTACGTTGTTGGTCCGATACAGAAAGTTAATCAGTTTCATGGTCTGCGGGTCTACCGCGTAACTAAAATTGTAATGAACATCGACATCGGTATTAAACTTCAATACGATCGTGAGAGCCTAAACTTTGAGCTAACTTGTATTTTTTTTTACCGATCATGAAGATAGGAGTCCCAACTAATATGATAGGTAATTTTTTTATAAGTTAGCTCAATGTTTAGGCTCTCACGATCGTATTGAAGTTTAATACCGATGTCGATGTTCATTACAATTTTAGTTACGCGGTAGACCTGCTGATCCACACCCTTAAATAATTATATGACCACGTATTTCTGATACAAGCTGTATAAAAACCTATTTTTAACCCCCGACAAAAAAGGAGGGTGTTATAAGTTTGTAGTCTGTATCTGAGTATCTGTCTGTGACTATTTGGAACCGTGTACCTATAGAGTCTCGACATTTCATAAGTGCCTGTATCTGGTATACATGAAATAAAGTTATATTCTATTCTAGTCTATTCTACATCGTAGCTCCAAAACGGATGGACCGATTTCAATGCAGTTAAATTGAAAGCTAGTTTAATCGGGTATCATCTTAGCTATGTTCCATGAAAATCTGTTCAGCCGTTCATAAGTTACAGCTCTTTTTCTAGTTGGAGTCGAGGGTTATTGACGGTTAGATTATTAATTTACAGGACTGTAACTTTACGATTTTATATTTCCTCACCTAATTTCACACTTTTCTGAAATGAGCTCACTCTTTGAGCGACACGATTTACAATCTTCTTTGTGAGCGTTCAGTATAAAGAGGGGCGAGCACGAATGTTTTTAACGTATCGAAATGTTAACGTAAGCAAATTTTTAACATAACATAATAATTCTATTGCATTTTTTGTTTAATTTTACGCAACATACTAAAAAACTAGTTTTACAAAAAAAAATAATTAAGCATTTATTATCAAAAAACATCATGTATTTAAAAAAAAACATGTATTTACAAAAAAATATCATGGATTAAATGTGTATTTATAATTCAAAATTTGCTTACGTCTAAAAAAATCGTACTTGTCTACGTTAGGACAGAATAATCCATTTTAAGTACAGGGTATTTTAAGCAATTTGTGCACGTGAAAGTACCAGACTCTTATCGCCCCGACAACAGATCAGCATCGTCTCAAATCGAGTAGTTCGGTATTCTTTGTATTAAACCCCATACTTCAACGCACACTAATCAGAACTGAGGGCTAATTCACGTAATTTTAAGACGCGCCGATCGTATTGCAGTGTCGCTGGAACTTGACGCGAGCGTATCTCACTGAAGCTCAGAGGATACCAAATGGCAGAATAGTCGACATCGGCTCAATTGCCATAACGAAAGAAGAAGAAAAAGATTACCAAATGTGTTGTTTTAATCAATATTTTATTGCAACTGCGCTGCAACTGCACTTGTTACGTGAATTAGCCTACTGTACGGCATCGGCAAAATCAAGGGGTTGACGGCGAGTCGATGAGGTGCGGCGGCGCGGCGGTGTTGATCCTTTGCGGGGGCGATACGTGTGCTATAACCTTATCGATAGGGGCAAACGAGATTAAAAGGCCGGTAACACAATTATTAAGCCTCCGTTTGATCTCGATAGTGGTCACTTTGACGTTAATTGGTGCAGCGAACAGCGCACATTTTGTCAAAGTCTCTTAAAAATATATAGGTACTAGGTATTTAATGTACGTACGTATGCTCCTCTTCTTTTTTTGAAGTCGAATAAAAAGATTAACAGGATTGCTTTATATCCTTATTGATATTTACCATTTCACGACTAAACAACTGAAACGACTTTGATGAAAACAACGAAATAGTGTTAATCATGAGGAAGGATGTCTCGTATTTTTTTTGGTTGCTATTACGTAGGTAACCATTTTCCCCTCAGGGTTCAATACGGAATCAGTTTATGCAGAGGGTTCGAAAGCTCGTGGGTTGAAAATCCGGGTTACAAACGGAAACACTGCTTTTTCTTTTTTCTTTCTGTCAACTTTATTACACTAGGATGCTTTGTAATGGGATTTTGTGGTAACTGTAGGATACTGACATCTCTATTAAGATCGGTTGCTTTACATTGAATTGGATTTATTGGTTTACATTGGAGCGTTTTCTCATTAGCACAACCGTACTGTTAGGGGCCGTCCATTAATCACGTGAGGCTTGAAAGGGGGGGAGGGGGTTTAGCAAAAATCACGAAATATCACAAGGGGGGAGGGGGGTGTAGTAAGATATCACGTGTATTTTATTTTTCGTCAAACGTGGCTTGATGAAACTATTTAAAGATGATATTCTAAAAAAAATAAGATTCTTTGTAGGTTCTAAAAATACACGTGATTTTGGGTAGGGCGGGGGGGGGGGGTAGTCTTAAACCTCACCACGTATCACCAAGGGAGAGGGGGGGTTTAAAAATGCTAAATAACATCACGTGATTAATGGACGGCCCCTTACTGTACGGCAACGGTACATAGTTATCTACATTTTCCCGACGCTGATTATATAGGGTCTTAATTTAATAATGCGATATATTTTAAAGCTAGGCTCTATGAATGGTGTAGAATCATAAAATCATGACCTTAGTCCCATTCATAATCATAGAGGAATAAAGGTTTTATGCAAACGGAAATCAATTCAATTCAATTATAAAAATCGGTTTGTGAACTTTGTGCCATAAAAGTCAGAATTAATGTTAATAGAGTATTTTAGCCTACTTTATTAGTGTTATAGTTTATAAAGTTAGATAAACTACAGCATACTCTATTTTAGAACTGAAGTAGAATTACAGTTGATAACCCTAACTACACGTGTCATGAATGCATTGAGGTGTGAAAAGCGAGTTATATAGTTGTCCCGTTATCGGCCCACCTGAAAATGCGCTCGTATCGGGCGGCGTTTACGTGGCGTGTTAAGCTATTTATAGTTTAACTGGATTAAAAAACGGTAACATTCTACCTTTCCACCAAAAAGCCACACAAAATCAAACTTTTAAACTAACTATTAACTTAGGAATCGTGTTATTATTAGTCCCAACGCTATTGTTGAAAATGCATAATAATGATTTGCAATTTTTTTCAGAGCCGCTTTCAAAATACAAGCGCTAAACCGTGAAAATGCTTTTAATTTTCACTTCATACTTTTCAAAGATGAATCCATAATATCTATAAAAAAGTATTAGTAGGTATTAAAAAGTGCCTTAATTTCTTCACTAACCTTACAAGAGTTTTATGCTAAGACATGGGCGTTTTTGGATATTTTTGTCGTCGATGCGCATCGATATGTAAAGATGCAACATCCGATGTGAGCATCGTTATTTTTGACATCGATGCTTAGTAATAATATTCGTGCCGTCAACTACGATTATATAATATTTTGTTGATGATACGTATCCAACCGAAACCAACTATATCTAGGTACTGCAACTAGATGGTACCGGAATCTGTTTTTAACCCCCGACAAAAAAGAGGAGTGTTATAAGTTTTAATGTGTAGGTATCTGTATGTGTAGATTTCAGTGTAGTTTTTTGTAATTGAAAGCTAGTTTAATCTTTAGCTTATTGGCTTTTCGAGCTACGTCTGTGATATGCGTTTTAGTAGCGCTATGCTGTGTTTCAAACACTCCCAGGATACTACGCTCCATTGCACGCTGGCAGACTTTGAGTTTGAACTATCTATTTTGCTAAAATGTTTGAGGTCAGCTTCCAGTTTATAAACAAGATGTGGATGGGTCAGAATTAACTTTTCTATAGTTTGACTTCTATTACAAGCGAGCCAAAATCTTAGGCGTACTTACAATTAACAAACTGAACCGTCAAAAACCCCGACTCCAACTTGAAAAATAGCTGTAACTTTTGAACGGCTGAACAGATTTTCATGAAATATAGCTAAGATCATACTCGATTATACTAGCTTTCAATTAGAATAACTACGTTGAAGTAGATCCATCCGTTTTGGAGTTACGATGCCAGATACATACTACAAACTTATAACAACCCTGTTTCTATGTCGGGGGTTAAAAATGGAATGGATGTTCCTATCGTTAGGAACATTTCACAATGCACTATGTAAATATTATGTAAAGAGATTGTAGTAGATATATCATTGAAATGTTGATAAGTTGAAGAATCACACTTAAAAGTTGAGAATTTTTGTGGAAAGTAAAATTCGATCGCGAGAAGGAATTCAGCGCGTGCCTATCTGGTTCATACTTTCAGGTTTGCAAGTCGAAAATTTTGCAACAAAATCGGTCTTTTCTTATACCGCTTTTTATCATAGTGATAATGTTATCCTATAACAGTAAACAAACATAAACTTAATCTATACATTGGATAATGAACACTTAGGATAACCTACTTATATGTAAGAAAAAATGCAATGTAAACATTGATTAAATAATAAATATTATAGTTTAAAAAAAATAATAAAGAAAACGCTTTTGTCATTCAAACTAAACGTGTATGCAAATTTTCAGCTCAATCGGAAACCGGGAAGTGGGTCAAAAACTTCCAAGATTTTTTTACATAGTTAGTTAGTTACAGGTGAAGCTTATAAAAGCGTTTTAAAAATAATGTCACCCTAAGAGCCTGCGCCTACTGGCGGCACGGCACAGCAAGAGATTTATTTCGCCACAGCAGCTTAATCATGCCGCGATATCTCGTGGCATGCATGAGTGTCTGTGGCATTTAAGTTTTATGTCGATACCATAAAGTTTATTTTGAGTTGTTAGAAATAAATGCCTTGCCGTACCATGCCGCCAGTGGGCGCCGCCGGCCTTTATGAAACAAATTCGTGTGAAACGACCTACTTAGAACAAAATTTTAGGATTGGCGAAAATAAAATTCTAAATATGTTTTAATTTTCGAAGAACTGTATCATTGTTATTATTATGATAGGTAATTTTAATCTAATGTTAGAAGAAGGTATCTAATATTAGGTGTAATTTTAAAATCTACGATTCTGTCAATATTGCCTCGCTCACCCCTTAGACGAAGTAAGTGTGAAGTTTGAAGACACGGTTGGCGCAGTGGCTAAGCGATTAGCTTTCTGCGCTACGTGCCGCGGGTTCGATCCCCGCACAGAACAAATATTTGTACGATCTACAGATATTTGTTTCGGGTCTGGGTATGTGTGCATGTGAGATGTATGTTTGTAAACTGTACCCTGGATACAGGAGAAATCCAAGTGAGGGGCAACTTTATTGTAATTTAAAAAAAAGTTAAATTAAGAAAAGAAGTGTCTTAATTTTAATAGTCAATTTTGTTTCAGGGTTGGTGTTCCTGCAATATCGAAACGAGACGAAACGCGCTTTGTTACCCAACGAAATTACTTCTATAGATACAGTTAAAGCACTATTTGTACGCAGTTTTCCTAAGCAACTAACTATGCAATATATGGACAGTCCTATGGTTAAGATATATATACACGACTCTTCTAAAGATATGTTCTACGAGCTTGAAGATGACAGGTTAGTAAAAATTTGCATTACTTCTTTTCATTTTAAAGGAGCGTGTACATTGATGGAATGCATGAAGCGGATTTTCCAAATTTATTTATTCAGAAATGCCTACAAAGCTACGAGCTTTTATAGCAGATTAAAAATTGAACTGCCCAAAAATTTCCAGTATAACCTGACCTTTCATTGTACGAAAAGCCTATAGAGTGCAAGGTCAGCTCATACTGGAAATGTCTGGGCAGTTCAATTTCAGCCGACGCGAATAGTGTACGTAGTTCTTTATAATTCTGGATAATACAATGGTGTTGCTTCTGTTGCGCTCTTTAACAGGTCGTTTGTCTCTTTCTGTTTTAATAGAAAAATAAAGTGACAGATGCGTTTTGTCTAGTTAAGTGTTGTCAAAATGCACGATAAAATTGACACCAGTAGCTCACTTTTTAGCCTTATTTTTATTCACTGGCATCATCATAACGTCCACTGCTGGAAATAGGATTCCTCCATAGATTCCCACGTTATCGCGGCTACCCGTGACTTTACAGGACTCTGTCAATCGGGTGAGGGGACAATATCTAACCTACTTGAAACGTTACTCAAAATAACGTTACTTTTACGTTACATAACGTTATTTTGAGTAAAGTTACGTAACGTAAAATTACCGTTATTTTGAGTAACGTTACGTAACGTAAAAGTAGGTACCGTTATTTTGAGTAACGTTACGTAATGTAAAAGTACCGTTATTTTGAGTAACGTTTTAAGTCCCTGATCTAATGCTCCGATTGTCAAATCGTGGTTGGTACCTTTAGCTCCCACGGACAGAAAGAAATATTAAAGGCCTTTCCTCGTATCTTTTATATTCCATGATAATTACGATACCTATAGCTTTATAGCCTGAACGGTTCTAGGAACGTGTGCTTAAAAATATGAAATGCTGAGCGATATTTATCTAATATACGAGGCGTCCCTCGGCTATGGGAGATGGAGGGAAAGTACTTTAAATATTTTACTGTACTAGATTTTTATTTTTTATTTTTAAAAGTAAGTAATACTGCATTCTCAGATTTTTTTAAGTTAATTGCTTCATCTGTCATTCGGACCAACCAAATATAAAAAAGCAACCTTTATGAGCCGATCGAAATGGTCAGTCATAAGCTTTGAGATCATTAGTGTAGTAATAATGCATTTTAAGATTTTTTTAAAGTTGATTGCCTCGACTTTCATTTGAACAGACCAAATAAAAAAAAAAACAACATGTATTTTTATAAGCCGATCGAAATGGTCAATTAATTTCAAGGAACATCTTGAAATACAATAATTCAGTTTAGGAAAATGAAATATAATGTCTAGTCTAGTTCGTACTTCTAAAAAAACTATGTTGTAATAAAAATACTAGATGTTGTTTTTAATTTAAAGATTAAGCCGGTTCGATAGGTAGATAAATGGAAGCAACTTTAAAAAATATTCGAAAGCTTTTTATTTTTTTATTAGATTATTTTACTTAAAAATATAAAATAGTGACTCCATGAAGCAAAATATCCTATCCACAATAATATATAAAGTACTTACTCTCCGTGTCCCACAGCCGCAGGACGGCCTGTATAATATTTGCTAGATTCTATTTAAAATGGAGTCTGAACTGGCCTTTATAAAGCATTCGAAATCAATCGTGCATAATGGTATTGTAGTAAAGCATCACGCGCTATTGATTTCGAATATAAGTGCTATTAATAATAGGGCTATTTACCCTGTTGTACCATCTACATGTAACAGGAATAATGCACACACTTTGAGTATGTGCGTGATCATTCCAAGTAGAATAAAGGGAAAAATCATAATAAAGAAAAATGCTCAACATGCGGCAATAAGATCTAATTTTCTATGGCTCAATCGAACATTAATTTACTTTTTTTTTTTTTAAGTATCTCCTGTATTATCTATTTCTTAAATCAATTAGAAGTCGGTTCTTAACAAACTCCTTTCAGAGTGTGCGTTTATAATGTTATAATAATGATTAATAATCAAATGTTGAATAATGATTTTGACGACACGGTTGGCGCAGTAGCTAAGCAATTAGCTTTCTGCGCTACGTGCCGCGGGTTCGATCCCCGCACGGAACAAATATTTGTATGATCTACAGATAGTTGTTTCGGGTCTGGTTGTGTGTGCATGTGACTTGTATGTTTGTAAACAGTACCCTCGATACAGGAGAAATCCTAGTGAGGGGCAAAGTTTAAAAAAAAAAAAAAAGATTATTCATTTATTTCAGATAATTAAAATCTATATAGATACTTAATTACATTTACACTCAATTATCATGATTAACTTTATAAAAAGGACAAAAAATAAAAAAACATAACATAACCTGTAAAGAACATAATCCATTAATAAAATAAATCATATAATAAATACATTAAAATTTAAAATTAATTTTAACACATAACATTAATAAAATAAGCATTATTTAAGGCCTCTTTGCGTAAGTTTTCCACAGTTCTATTTTATATTTAAAAATAGCTTCAGCAATACGTTATTTGGAACAGTTATAAAAGTAATCTCTGTACTAAGTAGTTCAATAAGCTGTGGCTAAAAATATTCGATGCGTTAACTATTACAGTCTCAGTTCGCACTTGACTCGTCTGATTATAAAACTGTGCCACGAATATTATATGCCATGATCTGTAAGTAAATATGTATTATCCATAAACTTATTATTATCTACTGATGATGATGATGATGATGATGTTAGCCTATATCATCCCACTGCTGAGCAAAGGCCTCCCCCCATGCCTTCCAGGTCTTCCGGTCCAGAGCCAATGTGGACCATTCTTTATTAGTTCTATCTAGCTCGTCTCTCCATCTCCTTCGTGGTCTGCCTATATATATTATCTACTAGTGAAAAATAATAATAAACGGTGTAACAATCACGGGTAAGAAATAAAAGAAAGAAAAATCATTTATTTGCCACAAAAACAAGACACTACAATGACAGACGGGTAATAAGAAAAGGACAGGTGCATAGACAGAGAAGACACAACATGAACAAAAATTTGTTACTTATGTTGATTATAAGTTTTAGGTAGGTACATAAACATCCAAAGCTATCGCTCATAGGAGCTGAGCAGTGCAACATTTTTTTTTGTTCCTTGATGGATTTTGATTTTTTTTTAATGTGTTTCTCCTGTATCGAGGGTACCTACAGTTAACAAACATATATATTATGTCAAATGCACACACAACCAGACCCGAAACAACTATCTGTAGATCATACAATTTTTTTTCCGTGCGGATCGAACCCGCGGCACGTAGCGCAGAAAGCTGATCGCTTAGCCACTGCGCCAACCGTGTCGTCTAATTATTAATATTAAATTTACACCCTGAACAAATGAGAGACAAGTTTAAACTAAATAAATAATATCTAGGGTATCGGACTGTTATTTTTTTAATAGGAAAATTTTAACCATGGCATTGTAACCATGGAAACCTTGAAACCGGGAAAAGGATGGATAGTGCCTCTTATAGAAATTTCTAAAAAATTATTAGAATTATTTAGAATAATAATATAATTATTTATTTAGAATTTTCACTCCGGCATTTATACACCGATTATAATTATTATTTGTTAGGAATAT
Organism: Allophyes oxyacanthae; assembly: GCA_932294325.1. Classification (NCBI taxonomy): domain Eukaryota; kingdom Metazoa; phylum Arthropoda; class Insecta; order Lepidoptera; family Noctuidae; genus Allophyes; species Allophyes oxyacanthae. The sequence continues at coordinate 3,467,447 of OW028609.1, forward strand.
AAAATATATATCCATTTTGAATACTAGATTTCTTTATAATAACTCTTCATTAAATTTATTGCCATCTTATCGTGACTGATTACTCAGTGTTAAAAAATTTTATTATAGAATAGTTAAAATAGCGCCATCTATTGATATTTTTTGTGAGCACTTTGCATTATGACATATTGGTGGAGCTTGTTATAAACTGCCACCAGATTGAGCGACTGTACGACAAGTGGAAAATGTGTTTGCCTACCTGAAAGCTTTCGTGGTTCGAAGGAAAAATGAAAATATTGAAGAGCTTTCCATTTGTAAAGTAAACAAAGACGTTCTTCGTTCATCATTTAAATTTTTAATATGCTAGTAATCGGGTTATCGGTGGGGAAATGCGCTTGTGAAAATGGACAGATTTTTGTAAGTATGCTCTTTTTTTTAATATTGCCTCGCACTAGTTCTTCTGCACCTCTGCTGTATCCTGGGTGTAGTTTATAAACATAGATACATTAAACATGCAGACACTCAGACCCGGAACAACTATATGCCGTACAAATATTTGTTGAGTGTGGGAATTGAACCCGTCACACGGAGCGCAGGAAACCACTAAGCAAACCGTGCAAAACATGCCATTAAAATGTCTTACCTAATAATATAATCTTCATAATATATTTTATTTCAAGAAAAGTTACCTGCTCTATTTTTTGCTTTATATTTAATAAAATAATAAGCACATAATAAATAATGTGAGTGGGTTTGTTCTTAAGCTCTCGAATTTTCTTTAAGTTTATTTTCCATGTGACCTTCTAAGTACTTACTTAATTGTTTTTAAAGTGGCATTACCAAATAGGCTCATATTCATACTTATATTTTGTGTTACTAATTATACAGGGAGGTAACGACGTTAAGATATTAAATGAAACCACGTTCTTGGACCGTAAACAAAAAATCAATCAAATCCAATCAGTAATTAAGATTTAATTTAGATTTTTTTTTTCCAAATTTTACACTTTTCACGATCTCTAGGCGAAATATGAAGTCTCTAACCAAAATACTCTTTATTTACATGTATAGAATAGTTAAAGATGAATAATTTTCTATTTTGATGTCCCTTCACTTAGACGAATGAGAGTTGAGCGAAATATTATGCAAAAATAATATGCGTGAAAATCATAGGCTTTTTATGTTGTACCTACGGATTCAGAACGTAATACCTAATACGTGGTATAAATTAAAGTCGTAACGTCGATTTTAAATTTTGAGATTTCGACCTTTTATCCTAGGATAAATTTTTCAGTTTCATGGACCTGCTTACCTCCTAAAATATGGCTGGCCATTTTTATTTTCCATTTTGTAAGCATAGTTGGAATTAAAGGTTAAATTAAGGAGTTTAACTAAGGTAAATTAACGACTTGCGACCTACAAATAGGGTTGCCAACCATACTGTTAAAATTCATCAAAAATAAAGTGTGCAATGTACTGTTTATTTCATCACCAGTAGTAAAATGTTTTCGGCCAGTCAATTTAGCGCTGATTGCTCGAAGCACCAGTGGAGAGAAAAAAGAAGTTGTAAGGCATCTTTGAAAAAATAAAACACTGTTCATTATGTTCAAATACTGTTCATTTAAATTCTTACACAAAAAATTAAAAAAATCCCACTGCTGGGCACGGGTCTCTTCTCAGAATGAGACTACGCTGGCCTAGTGCGGGTTGGCGGGCTACACACACCATCGAGAACTTTAAGAGGCTCTGTCAGATGTGCAGGTTTTCTCACGATGTTTTTACTTCACCGTTATCGCAAGTGATAATCAAATTCTAATCCGCACATTAATCCGAAAAGTTAGAGTTGCGGGCCGGGTTCGAACTCAAACCCTCCTGCATGGAAGGCAAGCGTTCAACCGCTAGGCTTTCACAACACACACTCTAAATATACTTTATTTGTTGTTCAAAAACTTGGCAGCCCTGCAAGTCTTGTCGGTGTGTTCATAATTAGTACCTCATTGGTGTAAAGGTAGCGTGCGCAGGTGCTGAGTGCGAGAAAGAAAATTGCGAACCCGAGACGTTTAAGTCAGAGGCAAAGGGAGCTTTGTGAGGAAATTTCAAATTCTCCTTTTAATTACGCATTAAATAACATCATAATCCTCGCATTTTGCGGCTTTCCGTATAATGAGAGGTCAGTTTATACTGGTAGTATATAGCTTGATTAGTCACACGTACCAACATCGATTACTATAATGAAATAAAGAATAGATGATAATTTAATAAGATATTTTCAATACTAGTGTACTTCGTGCGAGAAATACTCACATATTTAATACAAAATTCTTAAAACATAGCTAAGATGATACCTGATTAAACTACCTTTCAATATAAAAAAAAAAAAAAAATGAGTCCATCCGGTTTGGAGCTACAATGCCACAGACAGATACACAGATACACAGATATACACTAGAAACTTATAACACCGCTTTTTTTTGTCGGGGGTTAAAAAGCTTCGCTATGCTAAGCTAGGTACACACTACACACTGAATGCCGACTACGGATATATCCGTATATGGTTTCTATGCGAGTTACAATGGAAAGTACAGTTACTGACCCCATCAACAGAGCATTTTTATATAGGCTGGCATCTATAAAACAAGCATATTTTTGACCATAAGTTTAAAATTAACATCTAACATTTTCATTTTGAGAACAATTTTTTTGGTATTTACAATCAAAATATTCATTTTTAGAAGCAAACAACTACTCTACATTTGCTAGTTACTATCGTAAAAAGGGATATAAAAAGAAAAAAAGTACTGATGCCATATACGTTTATATCCATAAATAGACAAATGCATGGTGGCAACCAAATCGGCAAAACAATACGGCATTCAACAGGTAAACCAGATGAATGTTTAAAAATAATATTACATACTAACTCTTGAAAATAATTCAATATTAATTACTTGGAACAGCTGATATATTAGAAGTTGTTCGTAATGATGAATAAAATCACCCCGTATAGCAAGTGTCCAGTTGAAATAGTATGTAGCATGTATTTTTCTTTTTTGTACTTATATCGTTAATCAAAAGTAAGAGCTGTTTTTATCAAACACTTTTACAAATTATCTAAACAATCTAATAATAAACAAAGTTACACAAAATAAGTAGGTACTTAGGTTAATGCTTAGGGTTGATTTTTCCATCGCCAGATAATGTTTTTACCAACGGAAAAAATTTACTCTTGACAGATTTTATACTATAAGAAAGCTGTCCAAAATTCATATTTTATTCATTCAGATAAATTTATCCGGCGATTGAAAACTCTGCCTTTAGTTATCTATCACTTAAAATGTTTCAAAACAATATGCACAAGTAATTCATAGACGTGTTTTATTAATGCATATAAAGCTCCCAAGCGTAAAAAAAATATATTGATCCTAATCTAAGGAAATTTGACATTACACGCCGGCGCAATATCCGGGCAATTGAATTTCCAGTTCCCTCTTTCCGATAGTGCCGCTAAAATGTGATGCTGTACAAAAAGCCACTTAGTCCTCCACTTCGAAGGTCGTATTGTCAGGAAACTTTCGAATAAAAATCGAGATTTACTTCACACACAGGCTTCATAAATTATGTGGCTATGCATAATTAAGTAATTATCATCAAACCCAAATCCTTGCAACTAAACCCACTGAGATAAATTTTGTTTTTTTTTGCCATAGCAACTTTTTTGTGGCTTCTGTGTACCTTGGCGACTATGCCTCATAAGTTCTGACATTAGTTAGTAAAACATTTACATAGCTATAAACTTTAGCACTATTAAAATTAAGATAGTTATCGTTACTTTATTTATCTGCTTTAAATAAAATGACAGAAGCCACTTAAAATGAGTTGTATATGTATTACTAATTATTAAATATGTATTACTAATTATTAAAAGTACCAATAATATAATTTTTTATTTTGATCTACACACATAATTAAATGACTTTGATTTTTAAAACCATGAAATATTTATGAAATTAAACAGATTTTTTGTCGTAAGAAATAATATTATCAGCCTACGCTGTCCCACTCCTGGGCAAAGGTCCCAACTACTGGGCAAAGGCCTCCCTCCATTTCTCTCGACCCCGCGCCTTTTCGTTCCAGTCTTCAAGGAATGAACCAAAGAAAACAGGAAATATTACAAAACAAAATTATAATAAAAAATACACTGAAAAGTTAGTATTTCTAATTATGTACGTAGGTATCTAATTGTTTATAATGAGATTTGTCCCGGAAAATCTCGCTCGCTCGAATAAAGTTAGCCGATGGTAGACAGGATAAGTCTCAAGTAACATTTTCATTTCAACTAATCGAATAAAACAAAATAAAGTATTCATCTATAATTTATTACCTACTTGAAGGTAAAATCAGATTATATTACATTTAATCTTTATTAAGTTCATCATTATTTTATATTAAAAATAGTCGTCAATCAGGATCATAATCAAAATTATGGGTATCTATCCAAATATCAAAATAAAAAATCAAAAGAGAAAAAATGGAAAAAAAAATGCTTAAAAATGTAAAAATACAAAATCGACATTAAACAAACTACGTATGTTATGAAATGTATCGGCGGGAGCGATCGGCGGTCGGTCCTCGCGCGGGGAGCACACCCCATCGGAGGGTGGCTCGGCATCAGTGTTCCTCCCGCCTCTGGACGAACCATACAGTTGCCCGAGTAAAAACTTGTGCGTAAAAAGTTACTTTCGCTCGGAATTCAAAATGAGACCAAGTAGAAGTTTCACCCATATACACGACTATCGGTGTCCGTAAGTGCCATTTTATTATTAGTTATTCTTGTTTTAAATATACCGAGTAAATTTTATACCTCTTTTTATTTTTATACCTTATCCCTCTTGTGTTTATATTTTGCCGCCTGAATAGTTTGATTATTTTATACTGTACATAATTCTGTGGCTATTTGATGAGGTGTTTTTCAAATGAGTGCCGCGTGTCATAACGTCATTTTGTCTTAATTACACTAAAAGTATTGAGACGCACATGTGAATTTTGGTTAAGTAAATACGTAATCATAGTTCAATTATTAATGATTAATGTAACTGTTTATTTGTTATTTCCAGTTGCAGTTTAAAAAAAAATTACCAGTTAAAATATCTAGATGTGCTGTAAATTGTGCAGACAACAATACAATTATTTGACAGCTTGGAGCTGTATGCAAATAGCCTAATAGGAAGATGTTTAGCTTATTGTTTAAAGTATTACAGATATATAAAATGTTTAATCCAACATAAAAATATATGGATTTGTTTAATAAGTAATCCACATTGTATAACGATGCTCTAATTTATAAAACAAAGTGCATCTATCATTGGAGCTCAACAATTTTTAGGCGCGCTTTTTTTTTGGTACCTACTCGTACTTACCTTGTATTTTTTATTTTACTTTTTCAATTATTTGAATGATTATTTAATATTGTTTTATTTATACCCAAAAATGTCGTTGTTTATAACTGTTTCTTTACAGAGCGGCCTTGTTTATTACGGGGCATGTTTCTACGTCCATTCATTGAAGTTAACTGAATTATTTATGGATTTAGGCGCGCAATTATATCCGCAATAATTAAAAATAATAAATAAATAATAATTCAAATCAACATTGAAGTTTTATCCATTAATCTCAAATTAAATTATTATCAGCCACTTCAAACAAGTGCGTGGAGATTCAGTATAGTATTATAATTAAAATCTATTTGATCTAAGCTGAGTTCAAGTGATTTCACTACAACTTAGTATTAAGTAGTTTAGTTATGCACTTAATATCTGGCGCTTAATTAGTAGTAGAATTTAAAAACACAAAAATCTTATACTTAGATCCTTACACAAAAAATATTTTTAAATACTTATACTCGAAGAAATTTGTTAATTTTTTTACTAAATTCATAAAACTTTCCCCTAGGGTGGATTTACATGCAATAGAGCGCGTAGTTATTCGGATTTACACCATGTATATAAGGCCCAACTTTATGCAGGTCTATAAGGGGTAAGAGGTGGGGGGGGGGGTTAGTACATTATGAAAAACTTTTATTATACAATCACCCTGAAGACGCGTAAAAAATCAGGTGTTCCATTCATTTTGTCGAGTAATATTGAACTATTTGTATGGAACAGTTGGTATTTATTTCGTGATTTCAGGGTTGGTATCATAGTAAAAGATGTTCATAATGATGAGTACTTTAACCCCTTCAAAGGACCGCTAATATAGTAGGTCCTATACAAATATGTAGCGACATCTATCGCAACATAGAATAACTACTATCAGCTTACGAATCCTGCATCGCGCAAGGAAAAAGATATTCGTAAACTAGCATATATACAACTGTCCGACATCAACCGTCGGGCTTCGGCCCGCCAGGCAATATCACCTCACCTGGTCGGAGGATCCTCCCTTTTCAATGGAGGAACACCATATCTCGTTCCTCCACAGTGGTGACCCCGACGTGATGAACATCTACGCAACCTTCGGCATCATCACCTTCACTCCTCTCAAGCACCCCCCAGAACCTCTTCGAGCAGCATTCAGCAAGTCTCTTCCTGCCAGCCAGCATCCTCGGCCCCAACGGGTAACCATATACTTGCAGCGACCGCGCAAGCCTGGTTCCACCCATCGGCCTCATCAGCAACCTTGGCACAGCACACTGCACTTCGGCCGGTCAACTAGCAGAGCCCTTCTCTCCTGGTCGACGCACCAGTCAGCCACTACGCTTCACCGCACACAGTTCCAACTCACAGCGAACTACGCGGCACTCAGTTCCGAGTCACTGGAACTAGCACTGGCCCTGGCAAGCAACCTCAAGACTCATCAGTATCGACCTCCGGTCTGGGGGGGGAGTGATGTAGCGACATCTATCGCAACATAGAATAACTACTATCAGCTTACGAATCCTGCATCGCGCAAGGAAAAAGATATTCGTAAACTAGCATATATACAACTGTCCGACATCAACCGTCGGGCTTCGGCCCGCCAGGCAATATCACCTCACCTGGTCGGAGGATCCTCCCTTTTCAATGGAGGAACACCATATCTCGTTCCTCCACAAATACATACCTATATTACCATCGACTCGGTAACAAAACGATATTATCACCAACGGGCTTTCGAACGCCCACCGAGGATTGGGCGAAGTATGAAATTAAAGTTAATAATCTTTGTCATCTATTTTTACCTGCTAATGTTTGTCTCAAATCTTGCAACTGAATTTTAAATCAGTTCCCTCCAACCTATTTAGCTGAAATTTTGTACACGGCTTTTCTTCTGGTGACAATACAATATAGTAAGTATACTCAACATTGTAATATATTCAAAATGGCCGCCGCCCCAAGATGGCGGATTACCTTTTTCATTACAACCCCCTTGATATAGGTATCAGATGAAAAGGCTAAACTAGGTAGTAAAAAAACGATAATATGAGTGACGTTTTCTAAATCCAATATGGCGGTCGCCTCATTGAAGAATTAGATAGTTCAAAACTCACAGGACAAAGTCCTTGTAATAATGATCCGTTGTTAGAAATGCATAGATTAAGACATACTAATTAAAAAACAACCACAAAATGAAATAAACCTTTTTAAAAACAAGGTAGGTAGATACTATTTGTTTTCAATAAGCTTGTCGCGCGAATAGTAATAAATTACTTTTTCGATAATTAGTACTTACCAACCATTCTCATACTTTTATGAACAACTAGCGACCCGTCCCCGGCTTCGCATGGGTTCAATTTCTGTACTATTTTTATATTAAATATCAAAGTATTATACATAAAAACCTTCCGTGAAAAAATACCTAACTAATGGTGAAAACCGCATCAAAATCCATTGCGTGGTTTGGGAGGCGGAAAGCAACTTTATTTTATACTATGTAGAGATTCTCGTGACTTTTAAAAACAATAAATATTAGTTTTAGTCTCGTTTTAGTACATGGCATATATAAAAAACTTATTTTTAAAAAGGTTTCTTTATTTTTTACTAGGTATCTGTTGTCCGCGGTTTCATATCCGCATTTTATTTTTATCAAAATAAAATATATCCTACCTATATCACTCAGGAATATCGTAGCTCTCTATTAGTGAAATAATTTTTAGAATCAGTTTAATATTTCTAGAGATTTCCCTTTACTTACAAACAAATAAACAAATTTTACCTATTTATAATATTAGATAGATAACGATTCTTATCTCAACCGGTCGCCTGCGGCCGAGACCAATATTATAAGTAGTAATATCTGCGTTTCATCAGATAATGAATTAATCATTATTGTAAGTCGTTTATTTTGGAAAACTCCCAAAAAATAGGTCAAGTTGCTAATCTAAATCATAGTACCTATCTAGAATGCATGTGGTTAGACTGTCCTACCTATAGACTGTTTTTTTAAGCCTGGACGCTGATATTCGTCTGTTACGGAGGGAGATTCATCCGTACCCGAGCAGCTACAGTGCGGGCCTGGAAGACTCCGACCGCTGGAGTCCCGAGTTTGGATCACATCGATCAACGAGCGAGTCATGCATGTTCGTGTCTACCATATTGTCATTATATGCAATACCCAAGTATAAAATAAAATAATATTTTATACTCGGTCTGAATGTTTTAGGCATTGTATAGAATACCGGTTAAAGGTGAACATGCACTTACGCGCGCCGAACGCGCCACAGGAATCGAATTTGCTGATGGTCTTGTGAACTTATACGCATGCGAATGCGCCGTTCGCGCCGAATGGTCAGTATTGTCCAAATCGCTGAATTGTTAGGGCAGAATGGGGAATGACGTCGTCAGAATCGAGCCACCCGTGGCCTTACGTGCTGAATCAGATGACGTCATTCGCAAATGAAAGAAGAGAAAGAAAGATTATTTGTGATATTAAAAACAAAAGCAAAACAAAATAATAATAAAAAAATGTACATAAATAAAACGAAAAAAACATAAATTTAAGATTATACGCGTCTCACGTCTGCGCCAAATGACACCAAAGTTGCCAAGCGCTGGTTTAAAATGCGGGTGTAATCGGTATACCTACAGCATTTTACTGAAATGCGGCGCGTATGCCGCGGTTAGGTGCACATTCACCTTTATACAAATTGCTGGAATCTATATTTTTTAGATTTTAAGGGCCTGTGAAGGCCGAATAACGATTTATTTACATACCAAAATAAATTAAGTAAATACGTATATAAAAACGTAGTTAAATAATTAGGGTAAACAGAAAACATTGATAAAAATGAACCGTGGCTCCATAAAGACTTTCCAGTAGGTAATAGTTAATAAAAAGACTATAGTTAAGTAAATATTTACATCAAAAATATGACTGACCTCTTGAAGACGTCTTAGAATCAACAGGTGGCCGCAAAAGCCACCATCTTCAATGGAAATACATTAGCCAATCTTATTTGTCTTTAAAAGCCTGACTCAATAAAGTAAAGAGCTTTGCGTTTTCGCAGATGTAGGTAGATCATTGTAAAATAAAGTCTTGTCTGATCAGATTTCGATTCTGGAGAAATATTTCCGTATAAATGTTGCTGTCTCCTTCAATTAATTTTTTAATTCTGAGCATTACTGAGGACTTGAGCAGTTCAATTGACGGCGGGTGTAAAACAATATTCACGAAAAATATGTCCCGAATCAACCTATACTTATAAGCGTACACTAATTATTGTTAAAATCAAAATAAATCAGAAAATAAAATAAATACAAATATAAAATAAATAAAAAATATTAGGTATATAAATATTGTTTTTAAAAAAAGAAAGAAGAAATACAATAATTAGTGTACATTATTTAAGTTTATATATTATGGTTGTAAATAGTTTGATGTTTATTTACCTATATCTACGTATAAGCGTAGGTACATTTAAAGAAATATACAAAATTATAACAACCTAATTCAAACCGTATCGTCATTAGTAAACAGCTTAATTTTACTTGCGACAATTTATCAGACTATTCAACTTTTTCACAGTACAGAACGGCATTTTTGACGTGCATTCTATCGGTTGACAAAACATAAACTGGCGCGCGTTTGGAATTCTTTTTTCGTTTTGGAACACTTTTGGCTCGGACACTTTTGAGCGCGGACGCAATATCCAATTGTCCATGAAGTAGTAGGTCAGTGCTTCTGAGTATGTTTTTTGACAAAAAAATCTACAGTCGCCTTTTACGACACCCTTTTTAAGAAATTATCCCTATTCACCAATAATTTCCCGTCAAGAAAATAATTATGCAACAGAATCCTCGTGTGCACAAAAATTAGCAACACTGGCAAAGCATTTGAACCAGCCGTTTCTTTTAACGCTCTAGAGGCAAGTACGTATACAGCAGTGGACGATATGCCAAAATTAAATTACGCTTCTATTAACAATTAACAATTACGCTTCCTAGAGGCCAAGTTAGGAATATATCGCACACCTAGATTAAAACTAGAAAACTAGATAACTCAACAAATCCTAAAATGCTAGTTTATTTCATAACTTTTTTTGGATTGTCTTAGTGTTGATCTAAGTGTGCGATATTTTATAATATTATGCTATATAGAAATAAAATAGAAGTTACCACAAAACAAAACGGAATTTGTAATAAGGAAGTTTCCATTTTTTGTTTTAAAATCTTCGTGTTTGTTAAGATATAAAGGAGGATTCCCTTTAAATCTTATAAGTCGAATAACTCGAGTTATTTTTCAAGATATTTACATAATTATTTTACCACTGTTTTTCAGTACTTTACGAATTGTATATTTATTTATGTTTTTATAAAAAGTTGCCCTTTACTAGGATTTCTCCTGTATCACGATACAGGATAACAGCAGAAATCCTAGGTCCCTGGGTTACTGGGTGACATTTATGTTTGTAAACTGTCACCTGGATATGGCCTGTAAATAGTTGTTCTGGGTCCAGACCCAGAACAACTACATGTAGGCTATACAAATATTTGTTCTATGCGGGGATCGAATACGCGGCACGTAGCGCAGATAGCCAATCGCTTAGCCAATGCACCAACGGTGCCGTCAAAATGTCAATATGTACTTATAGATTGTTTTTGTGCTGAAGGAAACTTTCTTATTATATTTCTCTTATCTTCTAAGTCCATTTCAATAGTATTTAAGGTGGATACATGATATAATAATCCAAGCAGAACCTTGGATTTGGCTTTGCCCTAACAGGGGGCTTACTACTATCATTATCAAAACCATCATATTTCTGTAACGTTCAAGTCAATTCAAATTTTAATTTAATGGCTCCATCGTTACTTTGTTTGTTTCAAGGCTCAGATGTCGATGTCAAAAATGACAGATCAGTAGACTCTATGGTATTAAAAATACGATTTACAGTGCCACAAACTTATCTGACCCGGTGACCAAAATTGGAACTAACGTCGCTACGGAATAAAAATGACTTCAAAGTGTCATTTTTGTAAGGAGATGACATTGGTAAAAGCGACGGTAGCGACGCCCTGACCGGGTCAGATAAGTTTGTGGCACTATACATTATTCCTAGCAAAAAAGGCTCTAAGAGAAAACGAGACGAATGATTAACGATGACGTCAGAAAAATTCTTGCAATTATATAATATTATAGCAGTCTTACTGGATCTTATAATCCGAAATTTTGATATCATGTTAAAATAATACTGCTGTGAGAGATGGTGGTAGGCCCCCTAAGCGTTTATTTGTCAAAACTTGAGTGTCTAGGTGTCATTAGTCTGCATGCCTGATTAGTCTAGCACCTGTATTTAAGAACAATCCTTATAATAGATATTTGTTCACACCAAACGGAAACTGAAGAATGCAGTGATTCAATTGGTCGGTTGGTCGAAATTTTGTCCACTGTGGGTCGAAGCTTACTGTGTGTTGTAAAATTATTGTTCTTGAGTACGGGCCTAAGTGTCACAAGTGCGACTACTGTGCGTGAGGTCCTGGGTTCGATTCCTGGGTCGAGCAGTGTTACCGGATTTTCTGTATGAAATTCCTTAGCCTGGAGTTTAGAATTTTGCCAGGTATATACAGGCAACAGGCTCGCCTCGGTTCTCACATGAGACTCAATAACTGCTCCGATAAAATGTAAATGTATAACTGTACGCTATACATTTCCAGAAGCCGACCTCGCATTGTATTGGCTTTTCGTACAATGAGAGGTCAGCTTATACTGAAAATGTGTAACTTGACTTGAACTTGCCTAACTTTAGCACCTACTTTCAAAACTTCTAAATACTATCTATAGATGACGATTGTTATTATGTGCGTTACCATCTTTAATTGTTCCATATTTAATTGTATTGATGTTTTATTTTATTTTCGTGTGTTGATTGTTGTGATATCTAATAAATTTTAATGTATTATCTTACTTCTTTTCTTCTTTTAGACTTCTAAATAATATGTACCTAAAACGGAACTGTGTCTTGTATAGGTCTCATCTGCGGGACATCAAAGACCGCTCTGTTCTGCGTCTCTTCGAGTCTACGGATATTGGAGGAGGTGCCTTCCCTGGTGCTGTTGGTGTTGGTTCCCTCTCCATGCCTGTTGGAGCTGCTTCTTGCTCTGGACCGCCGAGCTGGGATCAGGTACGCATCATTTAACAGTTTAGTGAAACTGGATTATCTGATTTTAGGGGTTTCTTTTTCTTCTTCGTGTCGATGGTAGCCAGCTCAGAACTTGACCACCTCTACGGTGCTATTAGTGATAGAGCAGAGGTCGCTCAGGATGCAGGTGTTGGGGCACAATGGATGGGACAGTATATGTGACATCGTTTGAGAGACAATACCACATCTACATTCCGTCGCTGTTACCCCGTCTACTCTAAGGTTTTGATAGCAGACTATGTTAATCAACATTTATCTTTAATTATTGAGTTGAGGTGTCACCTCAGCTTTTTCTCGCGTTTTCTAGCTTACAACTTTCTCGAGAGTTCTCCGTTGTTCTTAAATTAAATTGACAGCGATATGTTACGCCAAGTTAGTCTCTTTCGTGAACGGCATTGTTCCAAACCTTGAAGATATATTAGCATCTTTTAGTAGTACCGTTAAAATAATTCTGTCACAGATAGAAATAGTTGCACTCCTGTTTCGGTTGCTATATATTCGTGTATTAGACGCTCTTTCGGGCCTGAGGACATCCGGTGTGCGACAGGCTTGGCTTGATTGGTTCAATTTATCCAAGCGTATTAGAAAGCTTCCGGTCTAGTAGCACTAACTTGCCAACTTATCAAGTCCAAGCGCTGTTGATTGAGCAAGTACTGTGTTTGTTATCGTTTGTAAAACATGCAGGGCTGTTGCGCACGAGTTACGAAACAAAGCATGGAAACTTTTGGTAGTACCATTTTTGGCTAAGTGCAGGATTGCTATAAAATTCCTTTTTAAAGAAAAAGATCTATTTTGTTTTGTAATTTCTTGTACGACTCCGGAATACATCTTATTTGTTTCTTTTTTCTTTAGGTATTATTAGGTTTTTATTACTTATACCAATTAATATTGGTGGTCTGGCACTAATGGATCATTATTTGATGTGTATTATGTGCTTAGTTCTTTGGTATTCGTAAGAAAAGCTAAAGATATCATTATGAATAAAGTATCTAACAATCAAACAATTCTTTAAGTATTTTTTTTATAGAAATTCCTTTCTTTGTACCTATTCAATACTTAATTACCAACATATAGTAGAGGTTTAATACACAGTAGGGTTTTCATAAAAAATCATACTTTTATTGCTTTTACAAAAGAAATTATTTTAAAATGCAAGTCTTTTCAAATTACAAACATTTTGTACATTTATCAAATAATAAAAAATGCGCTTTCGGTAATGTCCTTGTTCGCAATAAAAACAAAACAGAACATTTTATTTTGCCATCGCGTTCCCAATTTGACTTGCGATGCTGCAAATGAAATCCGTTGTAAACTTGCGCTTTTTCATTTCAAATGTAACCATTGAACTTTCATTTCCTGCCGAATTTATCTTGCGTATGCGATGCATTTTTTGGAATTGTTTACCCTTGTCATTTGTCTAGTGTTTTGCAACTGGCCTGTCATTGAAACTAACTTCACCGCTGGTTGTTTCAACTACTATTATTTGGACGTATAGGAAGATGAACAAAGATGGACGGGTTTTGGTCCAATTATCTATCAGCCACGACATTTATAATGTAGCTAAATCGGTATTTAAGTAAACGACAATTTTCCAAAATAGAAATATTCGCCAATATTAAAAAAGGAATTCAGCGAACTGACCAGAGCCTTGTTTGATATACGTTCCAGAATCTTAGACAGTGCTGTAAGGACGCCAATAGGCCAGTTATTGTCGATGACTGCTCTGAACCTACTCATATGTATGCGTCAAACAACAGCATTCATAATTGCCCTTGGGACGAGACCCGAGGAGATCTTCCAATTAATTACAGGCGTGATAGAGATGAGGTAAGATTTCTTTATTTACATTACATTAACAATGCCTTTACAGGACAACTGTTACTTTCACTATCAGTGTCAGATTAAAGTTCGACGGACACTACGTTGACGAAACTTCGTCAAGCTTCAAGTTCGACAGGACTAGAGTTGAAAACTTCCAGGAAAGTTTCCTTTTCTGAGGAAGTTTTACTGAAAACTTCCAAAACTTCAGAAACATTGGAAGATATAAAAAATATCAACTTATAAAATGAACAAATTCATTGCTTTGGGAATACTCAGAATCAGTAAGGTCAAATGATAATGATCCTTTCATTTAGTCCTATTTTCTTTTATTGTTTTAATTATCTATATAGTACCTATTAAAGCAAATTCATAAAATCATGTTTTTTATTCAATCGGCCTAAATCATACGAAGGCAACGGGCATAATGTAAACACCGAGCGGTGTGACGGAAGTTTTGGAAACATACATTTTTAACCTGTACCTACCTACCCCGCATCTCGTCCTCTGCTCGCTGTGTTCGAATATCTAAAATCTGAAAATTGCAATATAATATAAGTTCAAAGTATCCCCAATTGCTGCTTTTATAAGTAAAAATTCATTTTTGAAAACTCCCAAAACTTCGGAAACTTTCCGCGGTTTTCACCTCTGGACAAGACGGAACTTCGACACGACTCTTCTCCAACATGACTTATCTTCAACAAAGCAGTATAATAATTCATAACTAGAAGAAAAACGATAGTTAAGTCGCGAGAAGCAACTGAAAGGAGCAATCATCTTTAGGTTTTTTTGTGACCAACCTGTGTGGCATGATGTTGGGAGCTCTGTGTAGCCTGACCAGGAGTCTTACTACCACCTCTTGCAACAGTATACAGTTTTAATCTTACATCCAAATTTCGTATTATTAAGTCATTATAGTAAGATTACTAAGAAGTTTAGTGACTTCATCGTAAATCATTCGTCTCGATTTTTCTTAGAGTAAGTAAGGAATATACAAAACATTCTTATTCTTGAAATGTCATGGTACGAAATTGATTGACATTATAGGTTAAGCGAGAAACATAACGTTTCTGAAGTATGATGGTTTTGTGAGAGATGGTGGTAACGGCGGTAAGGCTCCCTGGGCCATATACGTTCAAAGGGTGTGGCGGAGGACTCGTGATCGATAGAAGCGTGGGAACTACACCTCCACCAAACTATTCGTGTAGATCAACATGTAACCAACCAGCGCCGTAGTGTCCGTTGAACTTAAACCTGATGATAGTGTAAGTATTCTAAGATATAAAAAGCAGGCAGTTGAGGCACAAATCGGCGCAAACCTCGGAGATTGTCTCATCTGACGCGCGCAGACAAGGCAATCTTTGTTTCGTAAAAACAATACAAAAATAGTCCGTGTGTTTATTTATTTTAAACTGACAATATTCCGTCGTATTCTCTTCGTATCATAAAAAATAAATTAGAAAAAAAAGAAAATATCCGTATCTAATAAAAAGAAATAAAAAAAATCATAATAAAAAAAAGAAAAAAAATACGCCTGGCATTTTTTCTGGTGCCTGAATTAAAACTGTTGCTTGATATTTACTATCTACGTATCTAAATGTCGTTTTTGGTGGATAATTGAATTCTCTCACAAAATAAACTAGAAAAAATAGAAAAATATCATAATAAAAAAAGAAAAAAACTAAAAAAAGAAAATACGCCTGGCATATTTTCTGGTGCCTTAAAACTCTGCTTGATATTTACTATCTACGCATCTAAATGTCGTTTTTGGTGGATAATTGAATTCCCTTACCCATTTTCTTCCATCTCATGTAATGCCCCATTTATTTAGCGATCATATTGTTTTCCTGTTATTGTTTATTTATTGTCCGTGCTACCTCCTCTCTGCTAACGTGTCACCCCGCGGGGTGGTTCGCACATAGAGATAAACTACGATAACATGGCGCGCCCCCCAAAATTACTGTTTTAATGTTTCTAGTCACATTTCCTTATCGAGCAACAAATGCTTGGATTTATTTTTGTTTGACGGTCATCTCATTACGCACACATGCGTTGTGAGTCTCGGTGGTGCTTTGTAAATACTTTGAAACGTTTTGAATTTTGGAGGGGCGCGCCATGTTATCGTAGTTTATCTCTACTTATCTTGGTCCAGTATCAGTTTATTCAATGGACCATCGAAGCCTTTGCCAATGTATTAAATGATATTTATCTTTGTTTTAGGATCAAAGTTACTTTAGCGAGCCTGAGATTGATTCGGAGTATCATCATCAGCACGTGCATAAGTCCAAGGTAAGTGAAGGAGTTTGTCATCAATGTGTTCACCGATCAAAGGTAGGTGACGGAGTCGACACCAACGATTTCTATTATAGTCTAAGGTTAATCAAATTTGATATTACCTAGGAACTTTTAAGGTGAACGCGCATCTACACGCGACAAAAGCGCCGCACGCCCTTCATGAATCGATTTTTAGTATTAATACTTTGTATGAAATTATATTTATTATGCAACTTCGCGCACCTAGCTGCGCCGTACGCGCCGCATTTCAGTAAAATGTTTTAGGTATACCGATTACACCCGCATTTGCGAATGACGTCATGAGTTCATCAGACACGGCGCGTAGGTACGGCGCGAGCAGCTCAATTCTGATGACGCCATCCGCATAATTCCTCAACAATTCTGCGATTCAGACAGTACTGATCGTTCGGCACGTACAGTGCGTACGGCGCGTTTGATGCGAATAGGTGCACAAATCAAAGACCAATTCGATTAAAGTGGCGCCTGCGCAACCTTCACGTATAAGTCCGCATTCACCTTTATAGCGGTGTTACGATTAAAAACTATATTTGTCAAAATCTTGAGGAGTTTAATCATAGACTAATAACTATTATGTCTATGAGTTTAATGGACATGTTTTGACTGATAGATAAGTTTTGTTATCATTAGCTAATTTTGATTTTACCGTAGATAAATATGACATTATCTTATTTAAATTCAGATCTTTAGAAAGGTTTAATGAAATTACGAAACAATGTACGACAATTATTCAAAGATTTATTAAAAAAATGGTAACAAATTGGTAAGATTGACTTAAAACTAAAGAAAAAATTCAAGTAACCATTAATGCATTCTTATAGCTACAATAAATATCTAATATAAACACTCGATGTGTTTCGACATCCAATGACTAATTTACACATCCCAGATAAATCGCATCTGGCAGCCTCTGATCAATAAATTGTAGAACGTAGTTACTTTTAATAAAAACTAATTATTTATATCTTTAACACTTACAGTAAATGGCGTTTACATTAGGGGAAAGACATTTTAAAATCGGTGCTTTAGTCGTAGAGTAAGCTGCCTTTTAACCGTTTTATGAGTTATAGTATAGTATAGTTATAGTATAGTTAGGCTTTGTACATTGAAGTGACAGATATGTTAGATAGATTAAAAGGCGCGGCAGATTGGTAGTCCTTTGTAGTAATGAGCACCGCTGTAGAGTTTCTTAGGGGTTGACCTCCAGGATATGACGAGGGCTTTCTTGAAGGGCTCAGGCGCACAGCCGCTGCAGACCTGCATCACTGCTTTAACTTCTGCTTCAGCAGGCTCTCTCTCATCAACCTGCAATTAGAAATATGATATTCGTTAAACAATGACAATGAGAATGAATAGCCTTAAGGGAAATATAACCGGTATCGCTTGGCAACACTGATTGCTGCAAAGTTATTCTGTAAGAATATCTCTTATCTCGATTCGAATTATTGTCGGTAGATATTTGACGAATTAAGCTGACCTTTCATGGTACGAAAAGCATATACACTTACAGTTCGAGGTCAGATCATATTGGAAATGTCTGGGCAGTTTAATTTCTTCCCTGCTATTAAGTTCGTAGTAATCTCCCTGAACGCAGTATGTTTTGTTCAGAAGGATTATTCCTGTGTCAAAATTATTTGCTACTGTACCTACTTTCAAATAGAAAATCTGTATGATTATAATAGCAATTAAATTAGCGGGACTTTGTAATTTATTTGCATTTGAACCAGATCGACGAGTTTCAATGTGGTCAGGTGATTCCGCGATTTTGGTTTCAATAGCGCTGCATCTGCCAATAGGCTTACAATATTTCACAATAATAATCACATTATTTTGACGCTCTTGCGTGGAAGGCAAGCGTTCAACGGCTTTGTTCCAAAACTTCAAAACATAATGACGTATCTTTCTATACATTAATACGTGAAGAGAAAACTTTTTACCCCTTTTTAAGCATATTGCGCGCACGTAGGAGTGTGAGATTTGGCATAGTTAAAGTCTATACGGAGAAGGAGTGCAGAAAGCTAAAATTACGGTCGAATTTCGACCACTGGGCGACCACTAGTAATTTTTGAAACTGTCATGGTCACTAACATTAGTATTAGAGTTCAAAACGTACAGAAGGAGGGTAGACCGTTTTGTCTGCCAATAAACATCCACCCGTAAATACTTTTAATTTATCCGTGACCATGGCGCTTGCAACAGTGCGGAAATATCAGAAGCCAAACAATTTATAATCATGGTAAATACCCCTTTCTAAACTCTAATAATAATGTAATTATCTAGGTCTGTACCTAAATTATGTTTTGAAACTAACTTTACACTATTAACGCCTCAAGCACTGTCTATATTTTCACTAAAGGCATTAATACCGTTGTCTGTATTCATATTACATTACAAAACTTGTCCTTTGTTTTCGTGTTCTTACGTCATATTATGAAATCCTCTTTTGAAAATTTCTATTTTATTACTGACTTGATATAAAGCATTTTTTATTGCAAATTATTTAATAATCGCAAACGATGTTATGTCAGTAACTCAGAATTGTTCTCATGAAAATTATATCTGGTATTTTTTAATACAAGTTTCTACCTTTCTAGGCCTGATTAAGGAGTTATAGTACTCATTATAATGAATAACTTTTACTATAGGACCATCAAATCGCGAATCCCAAAAACCAGCTGTTTCATATAAATAATTAAATATTGTTCAACAGTGTGAATGGGCCTTTAGTCGGAATATAAACATCTAATTTTTAATAATACCTCTAATAGTGGGTCCTAAATTAAATGCAATCTCGCCATTCTTCTTTAGGGCTTTCCTACTGAATGAGATTCTCAATTAAACTATATTTCAACAGTGTTTTGATAGACAATCAAACCAAATAAAAAAACGAAGGTCTGATAAAATGGTAGTCACGACCAAAATCTAATTTGCTGGTGAATCTTCAGCTATTTTGAATAAATAATGCTATGAAAATAACACAGATGCAACGTTACAGTATCAATATATAGATGACTTTTAGTCTAGTTTTTAGTTTAGTTTTATTTTGAGTACCAAAGCGGGTTGTGTCGACATTGTTAGTGTCCTGTTATACACAGGATTATAAGGACAATATCAATTTACCTCTCCAAAATTAAAATCACTAACGTAGCTTGGAAAGCCGCTAAATTAAAGTGGGATTGAGCTGGCCACGTCTGAACTATGGGCTAAAATAACCATGCAGTGGAAACCTGACACAGCAAAACGGCGACGCGGCAGACCGCGAAAGGGATGGCGGGATGTACTAGACATATTCAACAAGGACTGGTCAATGGTCATCATTGGCACATGATCGAACGACATGGACATGGAGGGGGCAGCCCTTTGCCCAGCAGTGGGATGATACAGGCAAATAGTGACAGTATCAATTTTACTTACAGTTTCCTTTTGCAAATTCTGTACGGGCAGGTTTCCGACATAGCCCGCGAGTCCATTCAGTAAGGACTGTTGGAACAAGGCTTCGTCTTCTTTGTTGTCTTCGATCAAGTCTGGGCTAAGTAGAGCTTCGTCGACTATTGAACCATCAGACAAAGCTACCAACCCACGTTTGTCTTTCTTTCCTGAGAAAATCAATTTTCATTTTATATTTTTTGTTTGTATCTAGCTTACTGCCTATTTTTCCACTTTATGTGGGTGTTTGATGGGATTAAGAGAAAGCTTCATAAAAACTTTTGCTTTTTATTTAATGATAGTAAACATTTTTATTTACTAAGACACAACTAAGACGTCGCATCGGCAAACTTCGTAAAACCGAGCAGTTCCGAACTACGCGCGTCTTCAAGACCACGAATGTTTATTAGTACTGCAGTAAAACATGATCTTTACGCTGATGCAATAAGTTGTACTTATTTAAACGAGCGAGTGCCATTGGTTGTTCGATCAGGTACATCGATGTTACTTCTTAGTTCTGTCGTAGGTACTAGATGTGTGCGCCGATTCCAGCGGCGGCGTCATCGGCGTGGATGATGAAAGTTTAATTAAAAACAAAATATGGCAGACTTATTCGCCAAATGACTGTGGCGGACGAAATTATGGCCAAAACGCGTTATTTAAATTATGGTCATATAAAAATGGTATTTTATTGAATTTGCGTAAACAAATACGTCGAAATAAACCAATAAACATATATTTAGACATTTCTAGTATTTAGTTTACTAGTATATGTCTACATTATATCTAAAACAACCGTATCCGTCCGACTATCCACGCCGATGACGCCGATGACGCCGCCGCCGGCACCGGCGCACACATTTAGTAGGTACTATACATAAATAGTAAAAGGTAGTAAGAGAAAAAGAAGAATAGAGGAGTATTAAATAAAATTCAATTCTCTTTGTTTGATCATGAGGCTTATCTGAGATAACACGACATCTATCTACGGAAGAAAGTTTTTCGTATTATTTAGACAATATCAAGTGAAGATTCCTTCACTGTAATTCTTCTTCCATTGGATTGATTGAGGTTGTGGCTGTGGCAAAATATCACGTTGGACCGGCGTCGAGTTGCCTTGTGATAACGACACTGTTCGACACATGACCGTCATTAATTATAATACATGTTACGCTAAGAACAACAGACTTATTTAACTTTCCATCCATCCCAATATTCCATTGCATACAGGTTCTTTATAGAAAATAAATAAATTGTTAATAAAATAATGGCTTTCGCACAAATCAAATCTCTGTATGAAATTCTTCTATCGGAATATTTTTGATTCTGACAAAGGGATGGTCTCTGCTACTAAATAATATAATCCGGTTTATTATTTGATATTCCTGGAAATCTCAGCTTTCAATTTTATATATGCGGTGTAATTGAATAAACGTAACTTCAATATAGTTTTTTCATAATTGACTTGAAACAATTTCAGTATTTTATTGAAGGAATATTTTTTTTTCAAAAATATTAAGTTCCTAACACCGACCGACGCTCAATTGAACCAAAGAAAATTAAATTTTATTTTAAGACAATGAACAGTTACAGAAAAGCTGCAAAGTAACCGATTTTCGTGGTATGGACATGTAATACGGAGAGATATCAGTTGTATCAGAACAGTTGTAAGTATGAATGTTGATGGCTGTCAAAGAAGAGGCAAACGAATGAAACGATGGATGGATGGATGAGAAACATGACATGAATGTGAAGGAAGTGAATCTGGAAATTACCTCTGATAGAGATGAATGGAAGAAAAAGACATATTGCGCCGACCCCAAATCAAACGGAATAAGGGCAGGAGAATGATGATAATTTTATGACAATGAGACTCCTATTTTCTCTTAAATAAAAGTTAACTTCAAAGAACTTAATTTTTGGTTATTGCATTATGCTTTTATCTAGATATTCTAAATGGGTGTGTAAGATTTTGAGTTAATTAAACTAGACGTTGGTTGTATACTCAAAGAGCGATTATTGAAACATCTATGACTAGCAGTGGCGAAGGGTGACAGTTTTAAAAGGGGAAGCCGTCCCAAAAATGCCCTCTAAAAATTGCTGCAATTAATGCTGCAAGACAAAAATCCATACCGTCTCTTGTAATCGAATATATAGTCATGTCTAGAAGAGCTCGACCTAACTGAATAACAAACCATATTACGTTGGTCTATGCACTAACCAATTCGTAAAGGGAAGCCGATGGGAATCGGGTTGTATGGACTCTTCGCCACTGATGACTAGCAATGGACTAAGTATAGTTAGGTAGTTTCTTTTTTAACTCAATTTTATTGTTTCTCTTACCTGAAACCAGTTCTTCTTTCAACTCCTTCTCGGGGTTATCTCTCTTGTCACGTTTAGAATTCCTCTTGAACAGATTATGTGCCACTGTATCGTCAATGTATTTAACATTAGCTGGGTTCAACAAAGACCCAGATAACACAACAGTCGTGCCTTTAGATGTACCTAGAGGCGACCTAGAGAAACCATGGTTCTGCCCAAATTGTCTGATAGGCGACGATACAGAAACCAAAGATAATTGTCCACCGTTTCCACCTATATGATCAGACTGAACGCTGTTCAAGAGTTGTTCGGACACGAGCCTATTAGCAAGCTGCCCATTGATGTATTCCTGCTGAAGTTGAAGACCATTCGGCAGCTGTATAGGAACCATTTGTTGGGCACCAGCTAAGTTCAGAGATGGTGCTCTTTGGAGCTGGCCACCGATTAAGAAGTTTCCATTTCCGAGTGGAGTTGCCTGTGGTGGAGGAGGCTCAGTCGCGGGTTCAGTGGAAGACTCCAACGGGGTACCATCGTGCTTGAAGTGGTGTACGTGGTGATGTTTGTGGTCCTTGTGAGCTTTTCCCGCAGTAAGGGCCACGTGGTACAATTGGAGCATCGTTACCTCACCCAACAAACCGGATTGCCCTGCAAAACGGTTACGTTATTATTACATTGTATAGATAACTTGCGAAATGATACGATTTGTGGTTGAACGTTGAACACTCACTTGCAACTGGTTCTATATTATCTTTCTTGTAGAGAAGGGACTGGTCCTGGCCCGATATTGCCAAACCGCCTCCCTTTATAATGTGGCCGACAAGCTGTAACAGAATGGAATAATTCGTTGAATATATTGATACCAACTGTTGTTTTTCGGTATAATAATATGGTAATGCGCCTTACTCTGTTGTTGAAGCCTCTGCCGACACGTTCGCCGTTGACCCATATTTGCCATTCACCGGTTTTCCCGTTCCACGATTGGCAGGAGTGATACCACCTGATAAATTAATTGGCAATTTTAATTCTCGTTACGTTTTTCTTTTATGCAAAATTTGAGTGCGTTTGGCAGCACCTCATCTGATTCTGATCTAAGTGATGATGCTGCCGAGAGTGGATCACGCAACCCAAATAATGTTTATTCACTTTCGCCCTTGGCTATTCACATGAAAAACGATAAAGCAAAGCGCTTCGTTTGTAAGTGGATTATCAACGATAAAGGGGTGGAACGCCCCACGCCTGGTCGTGTGATGATGAAATGGAGAAGGGGGTATGTGGTACGTGACACCTGATCGTGACATTAATTTGATAAAGTGTCCATAACTAAGTTGTCCAGGCGAACATGGGCGTACGTATGTGTATTGTTACATGAGTAGCTTTTTCAGTTATTTTTATTAAATAAAAAATAATTCATCTCCAACCTGATTCAATAGAGAGATACAAACACTGTCTATTATTATTGTATCTACTTTGACTTTTAACTAAGGAAGATTAATTCGAAGTTCATCCGTCTGTTTGAATAAATTCCGAATAAATTAAACCACTTTCTTGTCTCAAATAAATTTGTTAGAATTATGAATTTTGACGACTTCTTTACATGTCTAAAACCAATTTTACATAGGCAATATTAATACCACTGTATTCTCTGTAATCACGATACATAGTTCAGTTATGCAAGGCGTCATCCAACTATCATGCGTCAGTATAATCCAGTTCATATTATTCATTGTAAATTTATTACGTTTTGTCTCGCTTATCTAATACTGTTGCTACGACCACTTGTTTAAGTCAAACTATTATAAATGCGATGTTTGAATATCCTGTAGGCATTATATAATAGACAGCATTATTTATACTAACTATGCAGAATACAACATCTTTATTTCATATTTAAAACAATCTGGTTGTATCTACCGAGGCAATATGAAATGTCAGGACTCTAGGTGCTCGGTTCCAAATAGTATATAGGATATTTTTTTATGTAGTGCGCAAAATTTGCAGAGTGATTCAATGTCCGTTCCCAAATGCAACCGCAGTAAAATTCACTCAAACACTGAATCAATCACTCATTTTACACTGTTGCCATCCTAAAATAATGTCTTCTCTGTCTATGCACCTGTCCTCTTCTTATTACCTGTGTCTGTCATTCTAGTGTGTCTTGTTTTTGTGGCAAATAAATGATTTTTCTTGCTTTCTTTTCTTTTCTTTCAAAAACAAAATAAAAATTTGATTTTGTACGGCTTGCGATATTAGATTATGCGTATCCCCCAATCTAATTCGAATTTTCGTTTTGTTTTAAAGTGTATCCCAATACTGCGGTTGTATTTAAGAACAGAGACTGAATCACTCTACAAATTATGCGCACTACATATAAAAATATTCTTTATAGTAGTCATTCATTGACGCTCAAGTCCGCTGCCAATTGTAACTCGTTTTTTGGCAGCACGTAATATGTATGGTCTTACGCAATTTACTATTGACTACGGAGCATTGCAGTGCAAATGTTCCGGGACCTACTTAGAGTAGGTATATTTCCTTTTGAATGCTACAGTCGTAATGCAGGATCTCTAATAAAGCAGAATCTAATATGTAATAGGTATGATGTCATCTAATGAATGAATGGGTATATAACGAGTCTATTAGTAATATAAATTTTACTACTATAAAGTATTTACCATAAATTATTACAGCCAGTAATATCGTTGGCTATCAGGATGGCGCAACATTTTGAGGAATTATGGGTGGCTATCCTTTCTTTTATAAAAGTAGTTAGAGAGTTATAGTTTTAGGCAACCTTAGATAATTTTTTAAGATATTAAAATCCTCGTTTTTTGAAAATGGGTAACGTTGTTGAGAAAATTAACATTTCTCAAAAAACCTAGATATAATTCAATCGACTCTGTTTCTCAATAGGATTATTTCCTCCAAAAAACTGACGAAATCATACTCTCCGAAATTGAGAAATTACTAAAATCTATTTTCTATACAGGTTAGCCACCCTTATTGCCCCAAAATTTTGTGCCAGCCTGTATACACAAACTATGTGTACCTACTCGAACTGTATACCTATGTCCCATAAAATGATTAACGGTGACACGCAGAGAGGCAAGCATGGGACACGCATCAGTGAATATTACGGTTACTCCACCATGGTAACCGGTAAACAAAAGGTCAACTCCGTACCATGAACGACGGGCGAATGGATTTGACAACAATTCGCATACAAAATTCGGGCGCCCGTACGAATATTCCATTTACTGTTACTGTTAGCCTGTATCATCCCACTGCTGGGCAGAAGCCTCCACCCTTGATTTCCAAGCGGTTCGATAATGTGACAAAATTCCATTACAAACTATATTTTTGACTGTTTAAAATTAGAAAGGGACTCCAAGAGATGACATTTTTTCAGAAAAGTACTATTGACAAATAAATATTTTATTCAATATAAAATATTTATGTTAATTTTTATCCAGAAATTAATTTTTGTTTAGAAATTGAATGATAATACGTAAATATTGTATTAAATAATCTACAATTACCTACATGATGTTTATTATGATGATGTGATGCATTGTACAAAAAATATATAGCTTGAGAATAAAACGCGTGCAATCACGTCTGCATGAATGGTTTTATTTTGTCCAAGACTTCGTGCGGCGTCAATGAGAGACCTTACTCATGATTATTAAAGTGAGCCTTCTTGAACTACATATTTTATTGTGGTCGTAATGTCGGCCACGTTACAATAACACGTTCATTACCCGTCAACCTCTCTGTTTTGGTAACATCTATTTAGTAATTGCATAACATTACCTATTATGTGGTTTTAAAACTGTCTTATTACAAAAGATGGTTTAAATCAAGTCTAGTAAAACCAAAGTTTTAAATATATCCGTCACTTTCTAACGTCACATGACAAAAAGAGAGGGCTATCTTAAAACCTGAGTTTTACAAGACGCTTTAAACCATGTTTTGTAGGTTTGAGTTACTTGCCAATTTTGGCTCCAATATCGCAATCAAACATGTCTTTAATTCATTCAAGATTGCAAACAGAAAAATTGGCTATGTTTATATAATTATGTTGTATATTTTATGTACAAGTAAAAAAAAAGCTATTGTACACTCGCCAATATTGCCGACCCCATCTTCATGTGTTTGAAAGTCAGCCCCAAAGTACATTTTTTGATCCGCAACCGACAGAGTTCGTACAATGTCTACTCGCGAAGTTTTTGTTCCATTTACTTACATTCCGCTTATAAACGAAACTTATTTACAATGAAATTGTATAAAGTACCTTCCTATTCTACGAAACTTTTGAAAGCAATACTGAAACCAATCGTACGGTTAACTCCGTATACACTTCGAACAATCTACTTTACGAGACATGAAGTTAAATCAGCCGTGTTGTAGTGCGGCGACTACAAAATAATATACTTTATTCGCAGTAGATAGGGTTTATTTTACGGTGCGTCTGGTATTGCTCGGCGCGGCGGATGCGAGCGCTTGAAGTGCTCGATATTATCCATTTTTATTTCATAGAAAAAGAACTACCGCCTATAAATAAAAAACTGTTCGCAACATGACTTAAAAATAATAAAGCTTATCTTATGATATAACTTTTACATGGTTTTAAATAGCGATTTAGTGTCGTCTTTATATTTTTTTTATCGAGCCCTATTATATATAACTTAACATATACATTAAGTATATGTTAAGTTTAGTTGGCAAATAAAGTTAAGTATAAGAAGGCAAAAACCAATAAAGTGTATTGTAATATTGTTCTTATGAGAAATAAAGCTCTTTAAACCTAAGATAAAGTAAGTGACAATAATAAGGACAATAATTATTATACTTGTCACATCAGACTAATGAAAAAAACCTCTAACACATGGTTTCCAATATTATCGACCAACTAATACCTTATTTATTTTTGCATGATGAAGACGCTACCAATACACGACGAAAGAATAAATGACCAAAACACAAAATAATATAACAAAAAGTAAGAACAAAAAAATATTTAATGAAATTAAATACATAATATCTATAAACTACCAATTAACGGTGCATGCACCTCAATTATGCAAAAAGGGGTCGTCACTCAGAGATGCTGTGGTGACGCGCAGTGCAATACTGGCAACGCTAGCAGCGCTGGTTTTCAGTGACAACCTAGCTCACTATAGCTCACTTATGTACGCTGGAAATTTTTAGCGCCTTATTGTTTTAACAAAAATTCTAGAAACAGAACAAATCTTAATACATCTAATAAGATCAGACCTTGAAACCGGTAAAAATATGTAAAATGTTCAAATTGTTGACCAATACTGTGTTAATTCTCTCACTTCGCGATGTGCAACTTTATGTTAGAATGATTTAGATATTCCTAAATGTGGGCAGCTTAATAAACAGTTATTTTAACGACTTTTGAAATACAAGACCACAAATACCTCACACTAATTTGTAAATAGCTAAAAATGTATCGCAACTTCACTAGACTACACTAAATTTAAATATCCGTTACCGGTAAAGATAATAAAAACATGAAACTTTCAAGTATTGTTAAATCAATAACAACAAATAAATTAGATGTTACTGTATATAAATTATGACAAAGGTCATAATAGTACATTATGGTACAAGTGTGTAATGTTGGTGATTACCGCTGAGGCGCCATTGAGACCCGAGCCATTAGGTGAGGGTCTTAAGAGAGCCGAGGACGGTAATCATCAATACACACGTGTATCATACGACGTTTTTCAACACACTTGTGAAGAAAATAATACTAAAAAGCCATTTTATTTAGTGAGTAAAAAGTTTATTTATAGAAACAATTAGTAAATGTGCAGTGCAGTTGTTGTGTCTTATGTTGTCAATGTGTCTGTGCCGAATAAATGTTCTTTTCTTTCTTTTCTTTTCTAGTTGGTAAAATTATAATTAACTGTGAACAGGATCTTTTTTGTTTCGAAACTTTTTTTAAAACAAAGCAACTCAAACAATTTAAAAAAAAAACCTATAACTCACTTGTGAATAATAGTAAAGAAAAAGTCACAGTTTGTCATTATGTGCCTAATTGCGGTGAAATTAGACCCATTTTATGAGCAAGTGTGTTGAAAATTATATAGTTTTATTAACTTTATTAAAATCGAGGTAACTTGGCACTCACCGACAAACTGTGCAACTATCAAAGACAATCAAAGTTACTCAGTTTCTTGGTTTCGATATTGAACTTAGTTTTGCAAGACTCGGGAGATGTTGATCTTTACATGAAATTAGGGCAAGAGCACATTTGATACTTTTGCAATTGCATCGATGCTGTATCGCGTTTTGGGGACTCGTTTAATCTGCAGAGCTAGCACGGCGGGTAGACAAACCCATTTTCTCCACCTTTTGTCTCCTCGACAGAGAACAAAACGAAAAATCGAGAGAGAAAACGCTAAAGAGATGGTTTTGTCACAATTTTTACTAACTCCATTTTGCAGTAATATTCCTGGTGGCGGAGAGGTGAAACGAGGGGGACAGGGGGCAAAGTGGTAGCACGTCAAAACCTTAATAAATCGCTGCGACTAACATCTGAAGCCCAATTCTCGTAATTAATTTACACTATGACTTAAAATTGACCGAACTGAGATTATATTATAAATTGACAAAATATCGGTATAATTATTTGAATTCAATCTCTAATTTTTGACGTATATGTATGGACGAGAATACCAATTATATTATCTGTGTCGTTTCAAAATGTTAACAGAATACCGATTTGGCTTCAATCAACTTTCGACCTCATTACAATATAATTTCACATTTTTTGACGTTGTTTGCTTGTGTATGAGTTTACCATATTTGTGAAATTTATGATATTGGTACTAGATCGGAAGGAAATCGGAACTAGGGAACAACCCATATTTTGAACATAATTACGAGAATAATAATTGGTCTTCTGAATGTGTGCGATGTATAGCGTTCAGTTGCTGTAACGAGCTTCCGAAAAGCGACTAAAATCGCCGATGCTAAACTATGACCTTTACTGAGAACATGCAGAAGCCGCAAAACCGAGTGGTTTAGTGGGAAAGTGCAATCAAACACTAATGCAGTTGCTATGCTTTGTGCCTACACTACGCTATAGGTACCATAAATCTGATTCGAAGCGTAAACAAAGGGACTCTCACATTTCTGCTGTTACGTAGTTAATTAGTTAATAATTATAGTTGCCACTTGGTACTGCCCGTCACTATGTCATAATGTTTGTGACTTAGGAGAATATAGAGACCTGAGATCACCTGTAACCTGAGATTGAGACCTATTGAGACAAAGGGAACGTAATAATTGGATAGTTACAGGGAAGCGGCACGTTTCTATGTCTACGGAGACGATACTTTTTATTTGAATAGGCTAACATTCTTAGTTTATGAGATATTAAGGTTTATTTGGTGACCCGGAATCATTGTTCCCGAGTGTATGTACCTATGTAATAAATGCATCCAACAATGTACATACATGAGAAGACAACAGATAAAGAAAACAATTTTAATGCCGCTAGCTAAAATTTTGAAGAAACTAAGGTTGATGACTATTAGAAAGTGCTCTTACGCATATTACGTGCACACTACCACTACCGTAACTGTGTACAGAAAAAAAAAGAAATTATCGTGCGTAGACGCCATTGTTATGTCATGAATGTCAATTGAACGGTTTCTAGGAATTCCGGTAAATTATGATTCCGAGACGACGTTATCGAGAAGTTTGTATTCTTTGTTACGCGTAGGAATATAATTGTTATACATTCCTTTTGATAGCTTATGATAAACCTACTTTGACATTTCGTGCTCTACTTGACGAAATAACTTAAACAAATAAACTTAAATAAATAATCTGTTGAATAGCGGAATAAAAAAAAATTACTCTAAAAAATAATTTACTGCCAACCAAACCAAAAACCAGTTCCTTAAACTGCTTTTTGGTTTGGTTTTTGTTTTTGACACATCTTTTGTGTGTTATTCTAAAACTTTTTTTTCAACTCACGGTTAGTGCGTTTCCGTTTTTAAGGCGCATTTTGAACCCACGCATATTTTATTCCGTTTTAAACCCAAAAAAATATAATATTTTTTCCGTATTCTACCTAAAAGCAACCCATTGCAATTTATCATAGTTTTTTGCACTGACAGTGCACACCTAGAATTTTATGAGACAAATACATAGACTTATTATCTAAGTAGGGAGCCCTACTTATTATTTCTATGGACAAATACAATTTTGATGTCCCAAACGATTAAAGCGGTGAAATTAAAATTACAATTTTAAAAGAACTAACCTATTGTAATAAATATGCGAAATAAAGTTATTTTCTGTAAAAAAAATTGAGGTAATGGATCCGCGTGGGAAGAATTCGCATACGCAATAAAATAAAAATGAATATGTTAGAAGCTGACCAGGATTCTGGTTTGGTTCATGAAAGTCCTTCATAAGTGATTTCAAAGACATTCCAATATATTTTTTCATTTTATTCGCTGTCATATTGTATTTCAAACTTTCCAGAGCGTTGGAAGTTCTAGAAAAATAGTATATTTTTCTCTCATTGCCTGTTTGTTTTTTATTAAGGTCTTTTTCCGGCTTTGCAAAAGCTAAGGTTTCTCTCTTGCTATTAAGTTTTTTTTAATTTTGTTTCAGTTGATTTATTTATTTTATTTATTTATGTACACACAAGGAAACATGGTAATAAAAATGTTACAGACAAATGAGCACAATGGAACTACTTATTTCTAAAGAAATTTCTTCCAGTAGTCCCGCGATTGGAAATAAGGATGATAGACACGTAGACACAGTGTGTCTGTGTGTGTGTTGATGTTTGTAGGTATTCAGTTTAGTCCTTTTTCTTGTCGCTTTTATAGAATTGGAGAATATTTGCGAATCGATCAACTACTCAATTTAAATTTTCTCGTGAATTCGGTTTTCTTCAGGTCCAATTTTGGTAAATATGTAATCCTTAATCCTTAGACCTTAACGGTATTCCGTAAACCTTTCCGTAAATTTGTAGTAGGTGGTTTTTTATCCTCAATTAATTATTTTAATTACTCTGTGCTACACGTGCTGTAGGGTTAGAGCTAGTATACAGAATGTCACACAATTTTGGGGCATTTTTTTATTTTTTTTAATTGAATAGCTATCCTTTCTATTATAGTTTGAGAGTTTTAGGAAACTTTAGAGGAATTTTGTAGATATCAAAAACTCCACAAATCAGCGTGGGTGGAATGTAGCACAGAACTCACATAATTACTACCATCGAAGTCTTTATCGCAGATCTACTGACCCAGTAGTTAACCAGAGCATAGCAGCAAAACGTTTTGTTTGCGAAATTCTTCTGAAGATTAGTTCGACGGTGTCACAATGCGATGGGTATGTAGTTTGACGCAGACGGAGTATCATGTGAATTTCAGTGTGGGTATTGTAATACGTCAAGAGAATCTAATACAGAATCCTCCTGGGGGCCGAAAAGGGCCACATTGAGCAATTCATCTTCGAATCTCAATAGTATACCCATCGATGTCTATAGATACGCTCTGTCATACAAAGGGAAGCTAAAAAAATGAGACGTATTTTTTGAAGACGTCAAATTCTAAATTCGACAATTTTCGAATTATATTTAAATAGAACAGCGATACATGCACTAATGGAATAGCTACTGTTATTATATATTTTTTATTCAATACACAAATTAATAATTATGTTTGTAAACGGCATTTGACTGGTGATCAACTACTCCATTTTTGTGAAAATGGAGTACCTGACACGTCTCACTTTTTGAGTTCACTAAGCATATCTATAGACATCGATGAGTATACCTACTTAACTGCCATTGAGCAATTCATCTTCGAATCTCCATAGTATAACAGTCAAACAAATAATTGTTGAATATGAACCTTATTCGTCACCGACTGAACTGAACTTAGCCAATGTTATCAATCGAAAACAGTTAAAGTTCTTTATTTCCGCCACCTAGCCCTATCACCACGACATTCTTGAGCTATTTTATACGACATCGACATAATCTGTGACGTAATGTTAGTACGTGTTACGACAGTTCGTTTCCTACTTTGTATATTATAAGGGAATATAACTATCTGTCATTAGCAGTATCTAAGAATACACTTGCTTCATAAACCACCAGAAGTACAGCCATTAAAAAATACTTACGTACTATTACTACGTCATGCATAAAAATAATTGCGCTATTTAATTCAATAATTCTTATCGGTGTTCCCATCACTATATTTTTTTTCTACTCTATTAATTGTACTATATTTGCCAACTAAACATAGCTATGTCTCTGCCTAATTATAAAATAAATATATAAAACTAAACACTGAGGCGGCAAAGTACTCCTGCTCATCGCTGTCAATTGGTAGCGTGTCCAGATGACTGGCAGCATTGCTACGTTGAATGGCAATGCTTATTCTTTGACCATAGAATAGGCCAGCCCTCAGGTCACGCGCATCCTCGACCAACAGTTTTGCAATGTTATTTATTTATTTTAGAACACCATTTATTCAGCATTTACAATTTTAGAAAAAAAATAAGTAGTCAGGTTAAATACAGCCAATTACAATGTCCTCGCTATTAAACTTAACAGGGTAATTTAATAAATATCCAATACCTCATAAAAGCTAACTTTTTATTATGAGCTTTAAATGTTAAGTTTGCGATAAAAATATCAAAGTCATGTGATTTAAAAATCGTGTTTCAATTAATAATTAATTTAATTAATCATATTATAAGTTTTATAAAAATAAATTTGATGGCCGCGTTATCCGAAACTGACCTTACTTAACTTACTCAAATTGGTGTAGGCGTTAAAAGTTTCGCTCTTAGCAAACATAAGTGGTTCTATTACGGTTTGTGACGTCATTTCCGGCCCAATTCGACTTCCAACAGAAGACATTAAATCAAAGTGACATCAGCAAAACTCATTACCTTTTCGATATTGTTCAGTAGTACCTAATATTACATAAGTTAATTTGTCTTCCAGTGTAGTTAAAATGACCTACTTAGGAACACGTTAAGACATGTTTTAGAACACTTACACTTATGTAAACGGTAATCCTAGCGGTCGCTCATCGTGAATACATTAAAATGCTCGAAAGTGTATTATAGTGACGTTCAAAATTATTAGAACACCGTACTATGTCAGTTAGGGCCGATTTCACCAAACTTTCTTGTTCTCGAGTCTAACAATACAAGGAATTATTTAGCTCTCCATATTTACTCTTGGATAACTTCGTTTACGTTTCACCACTTTACACCAGAATAAATTTAATCTCATAAAGTTACTCTATGACATAGGTTCAACCCGAATGAATAAAATGAAGTAACGTAACGTAACGTAACGTATAAACCGCCGAAATAAAACGTCACAGTTTAAAAGCTTTCGTTATCCAAAGTGGAGAGCATTATAACTCCAATTCAACTATAGTTATGAAGTTATGACGCGCTCATTAAAGTATTCGATTTGAGTATTTTACTCTAATTTCAATAATATCGGGTGTAAATACCCATAACTAAACCGAGAGCAACGTATTCTAAGCCGAGAGCCATGTATTCTAAGCCGAGAGCCATGTATTCTAAGCCGAGAGCCACGTATTCTAAGCCGAGAGCCACGTATTCTAAACCGAGAGCCACGTGTTCTTCCCATCGCGTTACGGTCATACGGTGGTTTACGCTTCGGCTTCGTTTGGGCCGTTTTATACTCTGTATGTGCTGTTGTAAGCAGGGACGGATACCGATATTTTAGAAATATCGATATTCGGCTGTAAAATACCGATATTTTACAAATATATCGGTATATTCAAGTATCGGTAAAATATCGATACAAAATATCGCTTTTTTAAGTACCGGTATTAAGGTATCGATATTTATATCGATACTCAATACCGATTTTAATATCGGTATTGATACAAATATAGACAAATTAAAGTATCGATATTTATGTACTGAAATTAAATATCGGTACCGATATCGATAAAAAAATACCAGTATATCGGTATTATATCGATATTTTTATATCGGTTTAAATAAATATCGGTAATCCGGTCCCTGGTTGTAAGGAAATCGGTTGCGAGGTTATGAGTTCTAAACGTCGGTTTAAAATTGACAGTTTAATTAAATTAACTATTATTTCCAGCAAATATCAACTAGTCATGTCAATTGTTTTAGTAATCGATTTTGCTATACTTCAGCTTAATTTATCGCAAGCTTATTTTATTTATTTGAGAAACAAATTATGTAATTTAATTTATGGCTCATAAATTATA
Source organism: Allophyes oxyacanthae (assembly GCA_932294325.1). Lineage (NCBI taxonomy): Eukaryota > Metazoa > Arthropoda > Insecta > Lepidoptera > Noctuidae > Allophyes > Allophyes oxyacanthae. Next base: position 3,502,214 of record OW028609.1, read on the forward strand.
TGCCTATCATAAATTACTTTCCACTTTAATACATCAAATAGGCTTAAGAAGATCAGCCTGTTATGTTGCGATATTCGCATAAAGTTGATTAAGAAATTCGTTAGTAATCGATTGATGATTTCAAATACATGATTAATAATAAATAGCAGATCGTTACGGCAGACACTGACTAAAATAATCATTTATCAACGTTCTAATGAGTTAAATTTATATTTAACTGCTTTTAAATAATCTAAAGACTTCGTGCGATTTACGAATACGAATTTGTAGGGGTATGATAATATGTGGGTTTATTGAATGAAGAACATGTTGAAATATAATATGAGTTTACTAACTGGTACCAGATTACATAATAATTATTATTACAATAATGACGACCTAACTATGTGGTTGCGGGGAGACGACTGCTGCGCCGAGCCGTGCTAAATGCTAATGCAATCATGCGCCTGAGTATACAAAACTAATGAGTCAGTAGTGTCCCTACAAAATGATTAATGAATATTAGTACACGATTGCATGCACTGAAAAGCACAATGACATGTTTTTATTAATATCTGAAAATCAAAGACCAGAAAAATGTAGAACACTAGCTATAGTCCACGGTTTCACCCGCGCAATTTATTTTTAATTAAATAAGTTGCGTTTATTTAAGGGGGGCTCAAGGGCCTATGTTAGCGTTTACGTAAACGCCCGGAAATTTCTCATTTCTTATGATAACTATTCGCTATGGTAACGCGGTGTTGTATTTTTAGACAAAATTATTCTCTATCACTTGCTATGGATCTGTAAAATTTTGTAAAGAATAACGCAGATCAGCGTGGTTTGACCATGACAAGACACGTTATTGTCATAGGTAATAAGGTTCCCATAGCGATGGTATGAAAAACTCTAAGGCTGACATTCAGAGACGACAGAAACGAGTCTAAGCGTGAACTTACGCTTCCATGTGTCAAAATTTGTTCGTAAGTTTGACAGATGGAAGCGTAAGTTCACGCTTAGACTCTTTTCTTTCGTCTCTGAATGTCAGCCTAACACTCGAGACACAGATACAAAATATTGCAGAAGAAAAAATATAAATGGTTATTTTTTTAAAAAGCATTGCCTCTATGATTTCTTCTGTATCGTGGGTACCATTTACAAAGATACATCTCACATTCACACACACCCATATCCGGAACAACTATCTGTAGGTCATACAAATATTTGTTCTATGCGGGGATCGAAACCGCGGCGTGTAGTGCAGAAAACCAATCACTTAGCCACTATGCGCAAACAGTAACGTCAAATTATATGAAAAAAAAAAACTTAAAAAGAATATAAGTACTTGTTTACTGGCGCATATCTCTACGTCAACTGCACATGTCCGGAACACGTACGTCTGTTTATTCGACGAGCCACTTATCTACATAAACAGTTTAATAACCCTTCAATAAAAACTTATAAGATAAGATAAAAGCTTAGAAAGCTTAAGCTCAGATTTCCTACAAATTCTCCTGAATAATAATAGGGAACATATTTTTAACCCCCAACAAAAATGAGGGAGTTTTAAGTTTGTAGTGAGTATCTGTGGCATCGTAGCTCTAAAACGGATGGACCGATTACAGTGTAGTTTTTTTTAAATTGAAAGCTAATTTAATCGGGAATCATTTTAGCTGTGTTTCATGAAAATCTGTTCTGCCGTTCAAAAGTTACAGCTCTTTCTAGTTGGTGTCGGGGTTTTTTGAAGGTTAGATTAGTTTATCGTAAGGATTGAAAGATTAATTAAAAAATATAAAAATAATATACACGAGTAATGTAAATATCACAAATAAAAATAATGATTTTCAAATGTTCGCGCCAAAACACAGAGTCACGTGACATGATGTCATTGCATCGCTCATTCATAGCGTGTGAATTTGGTTATCAAGAAACACGAAGGATTGACGTTATAAAATCGATGATCGTATTTGAAATAACGTTCCATTTTATGTCACATAAAATAAATATAATTTGTAAAAAATGGGTTATAAATTTTGAAAAAATCTTTCATTAAAGCGCTTTTTACAACTTTTATTATTAATTTTATTAATCTCATTATAATCTAGATACCAGTATAAGTAGTATCATATAATTTATATCGCATTTCAAAGTAACTAGCAGTTCCATAATAAATCAGAATGAGTGGCAAGTTTAATTTCTTGAAATAATTTAACACGCACCTAACATTGACGTGCTAATCACACGCCCGTCAATATAGAAGTGCATGTAAGTACATAATGACTTCGCGTGTGTTGCAGCCAATCAGAGCGTAGCGATTGACGTGTGCGAACATAATAATGGCGACACACGGATGCGTAGAAATCACGCGTTCCTAATAGCATTATTGTCTCAGTATTGTGTAATAAATATTTTAACACCAACTGTACTTGAACGTAGAAAGTTAGACTCGAGAAAACACGGATTCAAAATTCTGCCAGCAAAAATGTCCTTTGTTTTGTCATACCGTACGTCGATATTTCAAGTGGCAGTGGCAGTAATGGGGCTTCAGCTGAAAATCAGCGCTGTAGCTAGCTGCAGCTTTTTGCTGAGCTGCGGCCTATTAGACATAGACACACCATAACGACAACAGGTCTGCTTTGCCGAATTAAAAAATTATGTTTAGGAATAGTTTTACTATTATAATCAATTTTAATTGTTGTTTTTTGTCATAAAGGATAATTATTTATTATTTTTTCTTTATATTTTTATGTTATATTTTATTGTTTCGGTGTCGGTTACTTTGTGATGTCTAATAAACATTTTTTTTCTTCTCTTAAAGTGCAAGTAAAATAAAGATAAAATCCAAACTACTCGTTTTGATCAAGCGATCATCAAAAGTAATTTTACTTTCTTATTCAATGACGAAGTAAGCCTTACCACGTGTTTGCTAACGTTTTACTTTCTAGCGTAAGTTTAAGATATTTGTATGGCCATTTTTACAGCGTGTCATAGCATAGCATCCTCCCCAACGCTCGCTCGTGCCAGCCTGTGCTGAGCCAGTAGTAATAAACATGCCATGTAATAACCAGAACATAGCCAGCCCTCTCTTCTCAGCGACGCCCTAAACCATCGACCACATAACACATATTGGTTCTGTGGTTGATGCCCTAAGCCGAGGCTCGTGTCCCACTATGGGATGCCCTTAGCTACGCTGTCGTATAAATATGTCGTATAAGGTTGGAGCCGTTCGGTGAAACAAATGAGAGATATTCAACAAAAAAAACCGTCTCTTGCGGGTACGGTTTGACAATTGTGTATTTTAAATCTACATAATAGAAACAGGATCCATTTGTTACTGTAAGGTTGAGGGTTAACGGTACCTATTTTGACATTTTGTTATTTATAATGACAAATCAATTGTGCTCATCATTATGAACAACTTTAACCATAGGATAAATAGAGAAATCGCAAAAAAAAAAAAACTGCTTTTCCATACATTCAGTCGAGTAGGTAATATTGAATTATTTGTATGGAAAGGCAGATATTTTTTTCGCGATTTCTATTTTTAATCATAGTAAAAGTTGTTCATAATGATGAGTACAATAACCCCTTAAAGGATTCGGAACCTTAAATTATTGTACACGACATAAATCGGCAAATGGTTTTTATTTTAATGTTCTGGTTTACGTCAATTTGATACTTACGCGTTCAGCTTTAAGGGATAATTCAGCCTGAAGAAGTTCTGTCCATGCACAGCCATGCTGAAGTAACTGGCTTCTTCAGTGTTGGATATCCATAAAGAAATTTCTTTCGGACTTTCTTTAACTGTGAAACAAAAAAACGTTTCAATTGGATTTTTAATCTCTGAAGTACCTATTTGTGTAATAGGTAAGAAAATACATATTTTACAAAATATTAATTCAGAAATCTTTTTATATTAGGTACTCGACTACACACAAAAAAATATAATTATATAAAAACTACAAAACATCAAAAACCTGTTCTTTAAAATAAATAAAAAACTATACAATAATATTAGGTATATCTATTTACAAATAAAAAACCTCTTCTAAAGCACCGACTAGGAAGCTGACAGCGCTACCTCGTATTCAAAAATCAGTGCGATAAACTTCCAAATAACATCGATTTCAAATTTATAATAATTATTTCCCGACACAGATAATAAAATTGGTATTCTCGTCATAAATATAGGTACCTACGTCATAAAAATGAGTCTGTAAGAAGATTGAATTCATATCATACTGAAATCGGACAGAACTTTAAGAGGAGTAGAATACCTACCAATTTTTTATCAATCCATAATATAATCTCAGTTCAGTCAACTTGCAGTCATAGTGTGAATTAATTACAAGAATTAGGTTTCTGATAACTGTTATCTCTAATAAAAATATAATTGATATTTTTCACATTAATCATTGAATTTAAAATAATGTCTCTTAATATAAAACCAATAAACTTAGTTCCTTGTACCTAATAAATTTTGTACTGCACTATACTTCATATTTTGTTGTTCTTGATAATAACCTTGACACACATAATAATATGTATTGAAGTTGAATAAATGATTCACAGCTCGATCCTTAGATTATAAAAAGTATAGAGTGATAACGTAAACTACATTAATTGTGCGAAGCGTGAGCAGTTTGCATGTAGATGCATTTGTAGATTTATATGGTACAGTTGTGAATTAACATCGTACGAAAAAATTATAAAACGAGTCGTTCGTCATTTAGTTCTCGGTAAAAATATCGATAAAGAAACGAAAAATTATATCAATTCGTTTATTATATTTTCGTGAAACAATCATACATAATTTTACAGAACAATTCACAATTTTTACGGCAAAATACTACGTTTATCGCTCCGGGAATCTACTCGACTCGTGATCGTTCGAACTATGGACGCGGAGTTCGTGTTGCGGCTGCATTGTTCATATCATACCCGTGCTCACGTTTCATACTCCTGTAGGATACGCTCTATAATTTTATAATCTAAGGTTCGATCATTAGAAATCTCAACTCCACCATAAAATCCTTGTTAGCGAAGATATTCTAGCACACGTACGAACGCTAGTTATAATAAATAGTATTTATTAATTGGTAGGTGTATTTCATTTTCCACTCCTTGAGATGGATCGCATTGCAAATGCAAATTATTTAGTTCCAATATCGAGCTATCGACAACAATAAGTTCTAGAGGCAATATCTTCCATTAACAAGATGTCGTAGTAACGTAGAAATTAAATGTTTTTCTATAACTTATAAGGAAATTTCAACTTCATATTGCGTTTATTATACATGACTATATGATATTCTTTTAACAAAATTGGGAGCGAGAGTGTACTTCGTGATCTTCTTGCCACGTTGTGACACTAGCATTTCTCCTGTATCGAGGGTACAGTTTACAAACATACATGTCACATGTACACACACCCAGACCCGAAACAACTATCTGTAGATCATACAAATATTTGTTTCGTGCGGGGATCGAACCCGCGGCATGCAGCGCAGAAAGCCAATCGCTTAGCCACTGCGCCAACCGTGTCGTCAAATTAAATTGCAAGTAGAAATATCCCGTCGCTTTTCTTTCGTTTCTAATTAGCATGTTTATGAGAAAGTAAATAGGTAACTTGTTAAGCTCAGAAGCAACGTAAAAGCAGTAACGGAATGATAGTAAAAAGCTGACGCAATAGACTTTGCAGTAAAATCTCCAGTTTCCCTATGATTAGTAACATCGATTTCATTAGTATAAAATTCATTCTAAACTTTCATAAAAACAAGTTTATGCTGTGGAATATATTAATGGACGTGTTATAATGACCCTTTTAATGTTATATCAAATATTGCTTAATTCAATACGTAACATCATAAATTGGGAAAATTTAAAATTGCCCAATTGTCTATGGAGATGAACGCGGAAAATCCTTGGGTTTGATTTGATTTCAATATTCTGACGACGTTATTGAAGTTTTCACTCCAATAACGTTGTATTACAGCGTTATTGATAAATAACGAATAGTGCTTATAGTCTGAACAACTTTGACTACGGGATCAATCTAGAAATCGCGAAAAGAAATCTGCTGATCCATATAACTAATTCAATATTACCTCCCCTCGGATGGCGCTAAAACAAATTATAGTCGAGTCGGATGGTTTTTAAAAATACAAATAATAGCATTAAAAAAAAAAAAAACAGTATGTGGTGAAAATAAAAATGTACCTAAATGAATTGTAAATGACGTCATGGGCCGCGCGGCCTCTAAAACATTTTAAAACTAAATATATATATGGTACAACAGATATTTTTTTCCGGATTTCTGATTTGGTCCCATAGTAAAAGTTGTTCATAATGATAAGTATAGTAACCTTTTAAATTACTAATTAATTATCAATATCACTGTATCAAGAACGCGTTCGTGACTACAGAAAAATCATAATGAATGATGTATCAAAAGTATGCAACCAAAACGACTCCAGTACACACAGGCAGCTGTACGCAATCCAAATTGCTGTATGTGCATCGTTACAAATAGTATTTAAATAGAACGCAAAGCAATTAAAATTGCCCAATTGAAATTGCAGTATGTTGACAGAATAAAATCAAGGTTCAACACAGAACACGAATAATCACATAAGGTTATCAGAATTTTTCGCTAGAAATAAAATGAATCAAAATAACAATCCGTTTAAAATACACAGATTCATATTATCTTGTGCGGTTCAACGAGCCCGAGACAAACATTCCTCTTTCTAAGAGCAACACTATTCATATTTAATGTTTGCTTAGGACATCTTTTGGAGTGGAATCTTCAGATTTCTCGGCACCAGTTAATCAAGGTTCAGTCTTACGTGAATATATTTCAATATTTGACCCATTTACGGCTCGAATATTCTGGATTCTAATACTTTCGATCCCAGTGTTACAGATCATACAATATCTCTTTGGTAATTGATTAGAATTCTTTGGGTTCTTTCAGACAAAAGATTGTATGGCATCAATTAAGTTTGCAGGATAAGGAGTATTTTGTTTGCCCGCAAACATCCACTGCTCATAATGGGACGTATGGTTTTGGGTTGTTATTTTCATTCTTACTATAAAGACCGTCATTCATTGCACTTTGAGCTCAGAAGAACCAGTTCCATATCTAAGATTTTGAGTAACTAATTTTATAACAGCTCACCAGCGTTGCCAACTGTATGATTTAAATCGTATTTATATGACATTAATTTAACCCTAGTAGGTTGTAAGATCATGAATCGGAAATTGTACGCAATTTAAAGATACCTATCCATGTTTTCGAAATCATATATTTTATAGTCTTCATAAATTATTACAAATTTTGACGTAATAAAAACCAATATACGAAACGTGAATGTGCTTTTTTTTGTGTAACATCCCATGTAGGTATTACCTATGTTTACAAATAAATAAATTCAATTTAATTTTTTTATATTTTTAAACCACGGAGCACAACAACCAGTTTTGAACCCTTCTCTAAAGCTTACGAGAAAAACGGAACGCGCACTATGCTAGCGACAACTTTGACATAATAAATTGGCGGGAAATTCCCGCTAAATGTTATGTCATAGGTACCTAGTTGATATATTAATATTCTTGTATTTTAAAAACTAATTGACATGTATTGTTGTTGTTTTATATTAAATTTTTACACGAATAAATTGTGATTTTAATCAGACAGGTTGTTTCTTTGGAATTTTGTTATGTAACAATTTTTTTCTGGCAGAATACGATCATTTTTAGAATACGGTACGATTTCCTTCAAAATTAATTTGGCAACACTGCAGCTTACAGATCAGCGGGTCTACCGCGTAACTAAAATTGTATGAACATCGACATCGGTATTAAACTTCAATACGATCGTGAGAGCCTAAACTTTGAGCTAACTTGTATTTTTTTTACCGATCATGAAGATAAGTGTCCCAACTATATGATAGGTAATTTTTTTACAAGTTAGCTCAAAGTTTAGGCTCTCACTATCGTATTGAAGTTTAATACCGATGTCGATGTTCATACAATTTTAGTTACGCGGTAGGGGTGCGGTATAGAAGGCATCCGTCGTGTCATTGAAAGTTTTTGTAATTAGAACAAAATCACAATAATTTTGACAGAAATTCGATATAATATTATAAGAATTCGAAGTAATTTTCTTGTGTTTTTCCTGTTTATTGCATTTTTCGTATAGATTTAAAATTATTTCAAATATAATTTGATTTTGTTAGCTTAGTTGGTAATTTAACTGTGCATGCTATGGTCCACTATAATTGAAGGAGTACACATAAACGATACGTAATGTATAGATACTATAATTATTTTTAGAATGTGTGTTGTGTGTTGAATTGTTGGAGACCCTAAATAAAAAAATAAAAAAGTCGATTTGACTGCAGCTTCTAAAACTTAAAATCTATACTCCGCTTACCTGAGTATGAGAATAGAGGATGATCACTGGAGTGGTTATGGAATTTAGTCCACATGCAAAGCGTGAATTCCTTGAGGTCAGGTATGTCCTTTTCGTACTCCATGTACTGGTAGAAGAGCTCTTGGTTCATGGAGACCTTGTGGATGCTGCAGGAGTCAGACATTTGGTTCGAGGGGCTGTACAAGCTGACTTTGTTGCCGGAACCGTATTGGGACTGGATCGGTCTTCGGTTCACGATCTTTAGTTGAGGACTAGAAAGACAAAAGAATATAAATAAACGGCTGTAAAATATGTTCTTAATATCTCTCTGTGGTAACTGAAGTGGATGTTTGTTCTATAAGAATTTAGTCCTTCTGGTAGATCAGACATCAAAACATAATTAATGAAACCACAGCTTATGTGTTACGTCATACAGTGGTTCATCTATTTTGATATTGGCATACCCTTGACATTTACACACAGAAATATTAAATTGACTCATTAGCAGAAACTAATAGGTAGCTGAAAATAATACTTAAAATGATTGCAAAGGACGCCCGTAATTTTCAACCCAACTTGTACAAGATACAGTAGATAGCAATTTTTTTTTAAACAATTCTACACAAATTACAGAGAAAACATTTCTTAGCCTTTGAACGGGTCTGAGAACTTATGTGCGGATCGCAACTTGATTATCATTTGCGTTAACAGTAAAGGAAAAACATCATGAGGAAACCTGCACACCTGAGAGGGCCCCAAAAAGCTCTCGATGGTGTGTGTAGTCCGCCATCCCGCACTAGGTCAGCGTGGTGGATTATGGCCCTTCTCATTCTGAGAAGAGGCCCGTGCCCAGCAGTAATGGGTTGGATTAATTAATTTATTTATGTTTTCTATTCAAATTATGAAATAAAACAAAACAATAAGTAAATGAAACGCACTATCTTCATCGATTTCACTCAAATTCTATTGAATGTATTAATCGGTATTAATACTAGACAAAAAATCTTTAACATCTTTTTTGGATAATGGTACAAATGCTAAATACAAACAATGACATATGTTATCATTTATCGTTATTTTGAATAGATAAACATATTTTGGTGGTCAATTTGTCCTTTGAACAGTCTTTATCGTTTAAAATCTGAATTCGCCAGCCGGAATGTAGTGTCGAGCTGCCGTACGAGCCATGGCATGTCAAGCTAGCTCGAAGACGCGTTGGTGCGTTCATCTTGTACATAACTCTCACTTGGTTACACTTCAAACGCATTTGTTAGCCGACTGGAGTTATATACATTTGATATCATCTGCATTTTCAGTTGGATTCGGATTTCTGTTCAAATACCTCTTTATTTCATAGAGAGTTTTGTCCGAGAAATAAGCAATGCACTAAAAACTGTCGATTTGGTGGATATTTGGCTCTAAGACATGTTCGGTTTCCTCACGATATTTTGTTTCTTTCTTTCTTCCTTCAGAAAAAAGAAAAAGAAAAACCTCCAAGTGGTCATTTGTAAAAGCTCTCTCGAACATAAACGCATATTTTCAATTTGTGTTTCCCGTCTAACGCATGAAACACAGTAGGCCCCTTTTTCAGTAATAACGTGGGCATCGCGTTCATTGGCTGTATTTTGATTTGAAAAAGTGAATGGACACACACGCATGTCTACTGCAAAAAGTGGCTCGTATCTTAAGGCTGTAAATCTGGTCGCGGGACTTATCTCATTACCGTGACCCCGGAACGTAAAGGGCTATCGAAGGAACACCGTGGATTTTAGTCAGTACAAGTCTGACAGTCCCTCCCGCCCTGCCCGGGGTGGGAGGACTCATTTGATGATTTTACCACGCTAAAAAAAAAACGAAAAGGCTGTAAATCTAAATAGAATAGACATAAATGCTTACCTAGATTCTAAAGATTTCTCAGAAGTGTGGTAGGTTGAGTACATGACGGTAGATTCTGGTAGGATTGGATGCCAATCGCTTTCCCTCGCGATTGCGGCCCCGAAAAGGGCAATCACGATGAGTAATCGCATTATCTGTAACAAAATACAAGTTTTATAGATCCCGAGTGTAGTAATGGTAACAGACAAACTATTTGACGCTAGCATGGAATATTTCACTCAAGCAATAATTATATTGTACAGATTTTGTCGGCTATACTAAAGAGGTGTTTGTTTATATATGCAGGGGTAATCTCTGGAACTACTGATCCGATTCAGGATATTCTATCCCTGAATGAGGCTACATTTTATACACTAAACAAAACGCGTGGGTGAAACCGATTCACCCGTGCGTTTAATAAACTAGTTAGTTTATTATATTTTCAACAGCTTATCAAAATCATTATATTTTTAACAGAACGTGACTAAAATTAAATAGGTAACAATAAATGTAAAATTTCCATCAGTCATATTTTGAGGGCTCTATTCGGATGCATATTTTTTTTCAATCAAGTCAATTATATAAAATAAAAAATACAAATATAAAACTGAGCACCTAGGGGTCAAAGTAGGTACTCCTACTCATTGCTGTCAATTGGTAGCGTACCCAGAAGATTGGCAGCATTGCCACGTTGAATTTACGACTTTTTGTTATGAATAAACCAAAAGTACCTACTGCATTCGTATTTAATGATAACACATTACTGATACTAACGCCAATGCAATCTAATAATTAATTAATTAATGCGACATTACACAGTAGGTACTTAAAAAGGGAAATCGAATTATATTAAAATCTTCCTCGAACCGGAAAGAACGAGGTATAATAAAAACCGGCAGATTTTTTTAGGTTATGTCCGCCAATTATGATATCCGACACTTAGTCGTAGATACATATGGAAGGAAAAGTGGTACAGCGTGCCGTTTCCGTGTTCGCTTCTCCTAATCCTGTCTGACTGCTTAATATCCACAAACTGTAAGCTAGACTTAATCAATATCAGACGTATAAAAAGTTTGACGAAGCTGTCTTACGCACTTATACAGTATGAGAAATAAGAACTGCCTATAATTTATTATGAGACTGAGGAAGTTCCGCACGAAACTTCGCGTTGGGACAAGTTAGAAACGCCATAGTCGACAACTAATAATCCGTTGCTTAAGCGAATAATATACGAAGCGGTGCGCGGTCGAATCTTGTATCACTCTGTCTTACTACGAGCTCTTATTGCAGTGCATAAATTGAACTGCAGACATTTCCAGTATAAGCAGACCTTTCATTGTACAAAAAGCCTATACAGTACTACAGGGGGCTTCCTGTAGGTAAACCGCTGCATCTTGGCACACGGGACCGTGTCTCCAATTTCGAACTGCAGGTCTACAGGCAAAATGGTAATGAATATCGACTCTGATTATTATCAAATGCGGAGTTATGCCAAAAGGCTACCAAGCCTTTTGGCATAACTCCGTATTCGAATCACCAATGCTACTAAGCAGCATCATTCTGCTGCATCAATGCTAGCGACCGCTCGTTACAGCGGTCTATTAATATGCCCATTGCTCACGACACGGTCAGCAGAGCACGTAAAGGTTCTTATAACTACGCGTATCATTATTTGAACAAGTATTTTATATGAAGATTACAAAATTAATATCGGAAAATCAATATAGTTAGCGACAGTTTAATAGAATTTTCTAAGCCATTGCTGTTAAAGATGAAACGATAAGTTTAATAGCTCCGTCATCGCTTCTTTGTGGTGAGTGACATGACCTTTTAATATAAATTACTCATTCTTGTTCTTAGCCCTCGACTGAGATTGCTATTGTTAATGAGAAGTTATATTCATGCGACATTTATAGCGGACTAACGATTAGGAAGTGAAAGTTATTATGTTGACAATCTTTAGGTACTAGCTTTTGCACGCGTCTGGGTCTTTGACACTACTTTCGGTTGGGACCACGGTGCCAATCGCCCAAGTGCTCCATGGGTGATTGACACCGTGGTCCCAAACGCTCCGATCAAACAGAGCCACTGGGCGATTGACACCTTGGTCCCAACCGGACGTGGTTTCAAACGACTAAAGACCCATGCGACTCTACTCGCTTAATGATTCCGATTTCCGACTGAAATAAGAATGTCCTATAATAATAATCTAACCGTCAAAAACCGTCGACACCAACAAGAAAAAGAGCTGTAACATTTGAACTGCTGAATAGGTATACCCGATTAAACTAGCTTTCAATTAAAACAACTGCATTGAAATCGGTCACGATATGGTTGAAACACAGATACACGTCATACACACATATGTATACATAGTACAGACTTATAACACCCTTATAGCTCTTTTTTGTCAGGGGTTAAAATGTTCTAAGTATACTTTATTTTAGATCGTGTGAAATATCCGCGTAAAAGTATTACTACAATCCAGCGAGTAGTGTTTGTGTAATGCATATACAAACAGACAGCCGATGAACTGTATATGATTGCTCATGTGGTCAATAACGGTCACGCAATAAAGGTGGCGAATTTACTGCAGGCTTTAAACTACCAACAGTAAATATCCTGAAAATGAGAACAAAGGGGATTTATTTAATTTTCAGTTGGATAGGTTTCCATTGGGAAATGTGACGGACTGGAATTATTAAAAATTCAGTGGTGTACCTACTTTTAAATTAATTAAAATCAGATAAGTCTATATTAATCCTTCCGGCATAGAAATAGACATTTATTCGCAGGAACATGTGTTACAAAAGTTCTTATAATAATAATATGCAGTACAATGTTATATTCCGCCTTAGCAAAGGCATGCAAATATTCGTTTAAACAATAGGTATTATGGTAATCGTGGGCAAATGAGTTTACAAAACCAACAATTAGATTTTAATTAAACATAGTACAAGTCACAATATTGCAAAACGGTTGGTCGACGCTACGCGTGACCCGAGGGCTGGCCTATTCTTTGGTCAAAGAATAAGCATTGCCATTCAACGTGGAAATGCTGCCAGTCTTCTGGGCACGCTGCCAATTGACAGCGATGAGGAGGAGTACTTTGACGTCTAGGTGCTCAGTTTTATATTTGTATTTTTTATTTTGTTTTATTTATTATACAATAGTTAGTCTACATATTTAAGTTTATATATTATGGCTGTAGATATTTTAATAAAACATGAAAAAAATAATGTCTGAATAATTTACCTTCATAAAACTATAAATAAGACAGGATAAGGACCAGAAAAAATACGAGAAACAACGAGTGTTATTGTCATCAGGGACCAGGGTTACAGGAGAATGATGCTTATAGACCTGAGATCTGCAATTAGTCTCCGTTTACTGCTGGGGCTGCACTAATTGTTTCTACAAATTGCATACACGATAATGAACGTAAAACTTGAAATGTGAAACGGTACCGTCTACGGGGGCTCTAACTCTTCCATTTATCTTTCTACGATGTGAATTCGCACTGTTAAAATTAATCTCCTTATACAGGGTGGTGACGACATTACGACAATAAATGAAACCACAATTTGGTATCACGTTCTGAAGCCGTGCACAAAAAATCAACGAATTTCACGCATATAATTAATAATATATGTATGTATCTATGTATTTATTACTTGATCTTGAATTTTATTTTTCTTAGCAATTTTCGTTTATTTTACGTTGCACCCACCATGTTTGTCTCTGCATCACCCTAAGGTAGACTGGCAGAAAATGCCTATGGCATTAAGTCCGCCTTTGTGCAGTGTTATTTTTACCTGTGCATAAAGCATTAAATAAATAAATAATTTCTGCATAATATTTCACTCTACTCTTATTTGTCTAGGTGAAGGGACATCAAAGAAGAAACTTATGTCATCTTTATCTATTCTTTTCGTGTAAATAAAGATTATTTTGGTAAGAACAAGTCAGAAACTTTTCAAATTACACTTAGAGATCGTGATATGTGTAGAATTAAGAAATTTTTAATTAGTTCCTGTGGCTAATCTATTGATTGGATTTGATAGATATTTTATGTACGGTCACAGAACGTAATTCGTAACGTAACGTAACGTACGTACGTTTCGTAACGTATTTGTATACGTGGTTTCATTTATTGTCGTAAAGTCGTCACCACGCTGTATAGAATGATATTCCTCTTAAAGAATTATCATATTTCTGAATACGTAACGTTAGTAAAAATCTTTTGGTACTATTTTAGAGTTACGAATCATGCTAAGGAAATAAATAGAGTAAGTAGTAGAAACAAACTTGTTCAGCCAGAAATGAAGTATTCGAAATTGAATCGAGTGTAAAAATGTCGGGTAACACGAAATGTGAGTTGTATCATCGCGAAATTACGTGTCTTTGTAACAATCGTGTGTCATTTGATTACCTACTATTACAGTTTTGTTGATACGAATATCATGCTGGGGTATGTTTTGAATAATCATAGTAGTCATGTCCTATTTTAGATTATAATGCTCAAAAAAAAAATAAAAAAAAAATAAAGCACCTCTGCGTGTTGGTCTCATGTCTCTGATAAAAGACAGCGAATCTACCGCGTAACCGAAATGGTAATGAACATGGACTCTGGTTATAAACTTCAATACGATTGTGAGAGACTAAACTTAGAGCTATCTTATAAAAAAAATACCGATCATGAAGTTGGGACTCCCATCTTCATGATCAGTAACATTTAGGTACTCTTGATCCCTTTGCAATTAGATATACTTCTATTATTTCTAAAGAAGTTAGCAACCCTATTTATACATAAACTGATTTCCATATTATCATTTTTAAAGAGTATATCTTATAAGCAAGTGTAGCACGCGGCATACACCATTTCACAGCATAAGCTGAAGACTGTGTGCCAATTGCAGAATTTCCATATCAATTAAAATCAGATTGTTTATTTCCGGAAATAGATTGCAAACACGCGGGTGTGCAGTGTGCACACTATGCGATCTGTTGGATGTTATGAATGTTGTGGTTATAAGAGGCTGTAAAACTATCTCTTTGTTCAAGAAACGTTTAAAAGAGCACTACCTTTCCTCTGCGTCATAGTTTGTATTTCATTTATACATTTAGGTTTATATTTAATTAGATAGTATTTAGATGGTATTTATTGTATGTATTCTTCCGTGTTCGGTATGTATTTTATGTAAATTATTTATACGTATCCTTTACACACTGTGTCTACATTTCGTCTTTTTAATCTCTCCTCTCGCAGATCTGCTGGAAGAGATTTCTTTAGAAACAAGCAGTACCTTTGTACTTTATGCTCCTACTTCATATCTCTCATGTACTTTATGCGTGCATTAATTGTTAAATAAATAAATAATGTTGATTCTGAAAAAAAAATCGGTTCACCTACATTTACTGCACTCCAATAAAGTTTTGCAAGAAACTTCTTGCCGGTTCTTCTCCATAGAACCTACTATTTGGAACCGCGCACCTAGAGACTCGACATTTCTGTGTATTTGGTTTACATGAAATAAAGATCTATTCTATTCTATTATAAACGCACCAACAAATAATACCAGCAGGCAATAAAAAGGGAGAGATAAAAAGAACAAAATTTATTTTTTTGATATCTCTCTGATTTTTCGTTTTGTCAAGGAGACAAATGGAGGAGCAAACAAGTCTGTTCACACGCCTTGCTAGTCCTGCATTATTGTTCTTTTATTTAATCAGTTTTCCTCTCTAGGATTTTCTCTTGTACTGTATTTGTACGCATGTTATACATGAATTTTTGTATGGATAATTCCATACAAAAATTCATGTATAAAATGCTGTTCTGCTCTAAACATCTGTTATGTTGTTGGTGAACTTAGGCTTAAGTCCATCCAAAGGTTGTCTGGAACAAATCGCTGTGCGCAATAAGACCGCTCAATGAACATTAGCATAAGTGATTCTCAATCCTGTTTTTATTACTTGGTGTACAATAAAGAGTATAAATAAATTAATAATAATAATACATTTGCTGATGGAGCCGTCTTTGCCTTTCTTTGTAACGGAACTCGATTTTCCCCTGACCTTATAAACTTTGATAGAGAATGATGTTTGTGAACACTCTGGTATAATACACAAAGTTGTTAGGAACATTGAAATATATGGGACCGGCCCTAAGGGTCTTCCCTGGGGAATCCAAGTTTTGCACTAGATATTTTGATGAAATTTCAAAGTTTGGTAACAAAGTACTCATGAATTGTGTCCGATTTTTCATGACCCGTTGCTAAAAATCTTCAAAGGATTTAGTTCCCAATAAGTTTGTAAAAAGAAGATTTAGAACATAAAAGGAATCTTTGCAGCAATTTTCTTCGTGTTTACAACTCCTATCTTAATTTAGTTTTCAATTCCTAGATATATCCCATTCTTATTTTTTACTCACATTAAATTACATTATTCTCGTAGCTGTTACCACAAAATTATACTAATTAAGATTGTAATCTATTATTTTAATAGAATTTCATGGAATTTCTTGACGGTTCTTCTATAAAGGACCTAGGTACCTACTATTTGGAACCACGCACCTAGAGTCTCGACATTTCTTAAATGCCTGTATCTGTTTATATGAAATTAAGATCTATTCTATTCTATGATTAAAATATTGCTGTTGGTAACACCAACAAAATATATTTTTTTTTTTTTTTTTTTTTTATTGACTACACTACATAACATTTGTATGTCATTCAAGTCATTCTAACACAATATCTTTCGAGATAAGCTCCATCCATGTTACATGTGCTTAATTACCTAGTATTCTATTACTTGTTTAAATTATGAAGTGATGTTTTTATTCAACGCGCCACACCACAGGTCCTACAATAGGCAATTTTTCCGGTCGACCATCCTTAAGGCTAAAATCATTTGCACCCGACATCCAAACGCAGAGTTACTAAGTCGTAAGAGGGCCGCAGTCGTTCAAATCATTATGTGCCAAATGTATCACTACAACGTATTGTGGCTGTACACAGAACGAAGCTTCGTACAAATACTCTAAATAAACTCGCTTGACAATGTTCATTCAAAATATATTTAATGATAATCCGTATGTTTCATGAGTCATAATCCGCAAATAATGAGGACACTGTTAAAATATAATTTTAACCTATTTAATAATACCCGGCTTCCATAGCAACTGAACGTCCTACTTTATAATTTCCAGTTATTTCAGCGTTAAACACAAACATTTCGTGTAATATTTACCCTTATTTTTCATTTTTCGCCTGCTAATTAAATTGCATTAGGTGGCTTTAGTACCCGTGGGTTTGAATAAAGGATTTTTTTTTTATTTCTTTTTTAGAGTAGAATATAAGCACTCTTTATCTTACACCTGATAAAAGATGAGGAGTAAAAATATAAGCAATATAACAATAACAACACATAACAACTGATTATTATAATTATTAATAATATTTTTTAATTATCTCAACGTTATCCGTTTTTGAGGTGATAAATCTCCAGTGTTTACTTAATTATGAAGAACGTAGGGCATTGGCGAGAGCGACTGGTGTACTGAACAAAAGACTGAACTAGAAGGTCACAGGTTCGAGTCTATAAGTCCAATTTTCGTAATTAATTTTCACTATGGCTGAAAGTTGACCGAGCTGGAATTAATTATAGATACACTCGGAAGCATTAAATCCGGGTCAATAATAATATCTCAGAAACTAAGAATGTCAGGTTATTCAAATAAAAAGTATTTTATAGACTAAATAAAAAAAATTATAGAAGAAATAAACTGTTCCATAGAAATCATTATTTATATTTTAGATTTTTCTTTGTCGCGATTTCAGTGTTGGTCCTTTAGTAAAAGTTATTTAACCCCTTAAAGGCATCAGGACTAGAAAGGTAGGACCTTGCATAATTCCAAGCACGGTATATAGTATATATAATATATATATATATATATAAGTACGCAGTGACGTATATAGAATCCGCCGTGTTAGCATTAACATGGCCTCTAATTGCATGTTATTTGCTCTAGATTTAAGCTGATTCGCTAAACTTAGTAATATACCTAATTGAATGTTGAAGCAGTCTTGATTTTGCAATATTACGTAAACAGATCAAGGAGTTAGGTATGAGTTTTAGTGTGTGTCCATATGTTTACATTTTTATTAATTATAATACAAACTTGTGCAAGTTTGTGCAAGGTTTTGCAAGCTTGAGCAAGTGTAAACATAAATAACGAATTTGTTGAGTATATAAAAATAATTTACTTTACCGGCTGTAAACATTTACTTTTCCTTATTAACTTTTTTAATGAAAATATTCTATAAAACGTATTTTGTAAAGGTCTATAAAACTTGCTGCGCTTACCTAATGATGTTTATAATAATCTGTGTTTTTAATAAACAAATATATTATTGTGGTATAAAAAAATAACGAAAATGAATCAAACTTTCAATAAACATGATAAAAATTCAATTTCCAATACTGCGAATGACTTCAACAACGTCGTCAAATTTTTAGATAAAATCAGGACTAGAAATACCACACTTTTGCATTAAATAAAAAAAAATTAATCACTTCACTTTAAAAGCAAAACGTTTTGTACGAGTCCGAGAACCAATCGGCTTAATCACAACTTATCGGCTTCACCAGATGAAATATTCAATTGAATAAATTTCAAAAAGCGTGTTCCATACAGGCAGCCTATAGATTTTTATTCGCATTCCTACCACTTTCCACTTCTGTTACCTTTTCAATTCCCAGTGTGTATCTCGCGTTAGCACCAGAGATTTTTAATTAACGACTACACCATTTTGCTATCATTTTTTTTATAAACCTATCAAATTGTATCATAGATATTGGTTTAGGTACAGATTTTTTTTAACTGCCTCTCTCTGGATATTTTCCCCTGTATCGAGGGTACAGTTTACAAATAGACATGTCACATGCACACACTACCAGACCCGGAACAACTATCTATAGATCATACAAATAATTGCTCCGTGCGGGGATCGAACCTGTGGCACGTAGCGTAGAAAGCTAATCGCTTAGCCAAAGAGGCAACCGTGTCGTCAGCTCTTAAAATTTAACGTGAGTTACTAACAGTTAACAAGCAATTCCATCGTATCATTTTGCTTAAAATTCACGATTTCTATTTAATAACTTTAAACACACATCAAAGTGTAAATTGCATCATTTAAAAATGATTTATACTTGAAGAAGAACCATTAATAAACCAGAACATTAAACATAATTTGAACACGATTACGCTGAATTTAAATGAATAAAATGTTGCAAATGAGTTCGTGCATGAAGTAACTCATGTTTCTGAACAAACTGCACGTATGAAACTCAAACTAGGTAGGTACTACTACTAAAAAAGGTTTACATATTTGTTTGGCAATATTGTTCTATGTTCCTTTATATGATTTTATCCATTACCGATGTTTGCCTCAAATAAATCTGTTACAGCATCTTTACGGGTGTTGTATTTGCACTGGATTTTATTGGGATCATCATTTTGGGATCTGGAAGGTATTTCCGTTTTTGCTTTGTGGTTTAAAGTATACGTTTATTTTAACGAATTATATTGGGTCCTATTTAATAAGCGGAAGTCCTTCATCGTTATGAACAATTTTAATAAGGAACCAATAAAGCAATCGCGAAAAATAAATCAGATTTTCCCAACATTTAGTCGAGTAATACCTATTGAATTATTTCTATGGAAAAGGAGATTATTTTTTTAGCAAGTTTAGAGTTGGTTTTACAGTAAAAGTTGTTCTTATTGATAAGCACTATAACCCCATAAAAGGTCCTCCGTTAATAAAGTAGGGCCAAAAATTAAATAATGAAGACAATATTATTTAAAAAGTTCAGTCTCTTTAAACTATGTCACAAACATGTGACAAACAATAAATACTATTCTATTCTATTCTAATCTATGTCCTATAAATTATGAAGTAAAGATTGGAATATAAAGTCACAAATCATGAGTCATGACATAACCGTAATGGGAATTAAATCTTTTTAATTTCATATAACTGACTAATCCAATTTATATTCACGTGAAACTGTGAATCTTTCAATCATTTTTTTATTACGAACCGGTAGTGTATACCCTGAGATAGCATCAATCAACACGCGATTTGATTGACTGTGACTTGGAGAAACTCGGAAGTCTCTCTAACTCTATATAATTTGCTCGGAAGGGGGCTAACTTACACCTTTATTAGCCGTTACGAAATTATGCACTTGGTTAAACCACTCAGTCTGTCCGTTGATAATAAATACCATTACTTCAATAAATAGTCTTTTTTTTTTTTTTTTAACATTGCCCTTTTCTAAGATTTCTCCTGTATCGAGGGTACAGTTTACAAACATATACATGTCACATGCACAACACCCAGACCCGAACAACTATCTGTAGATCATACAAATATTTGTTCCACGTGGGGATCGAACCCGCGGCATGTAGCGTAGAAAGCTAATCGTTTAGCCACTGCACCAACAGTGTCGTCAATGTAAAGTAATGAAGCAATGGTAAAATTATTTATATTTTACTATTTATCAGTTTTGATTTTGTGGAATCGTTAGCTTCTATAGACCTGATATATTTTCATACACCGTCAGTTGTGATCTACTTTAGATTCTGATATCCAATTATGTCCAATTAGATCCACAGTTCTCCGTTAAAAGTATTGTCCTAACAAAAATGAACTTGGAGCCAAAAGGGAACTTGCATATATTTTTATTTTTTTAGTTTATCGTAGAGTGAAGGCTAGTAAAAAGAAAAAACTTCTTATATGGACGAATAATTAAAGTATCTCAAATAAAAACACAGAGTCACGTGACATGACGTCATTTCATCGCTCGTTCATAGCGTGTGAATATGGTTACCAAGGAAACACGAAGGATTGACGTCATAAATTCGATGATGGTGTTGGAAATATCGTTTCGAAAAAAATCTTTTATTACTTAAAGCACTTTACACAAATTTTATTATTGATATTTAACATAATCTCTCATTATAATTTAGATGTAAGTCCAAAAGATTGCAGAAAATAAGTTTTTTTTTTGTTGTAATTTTTTTATTTCGGAGTGCGTTTATTTCTGCGCAGCTCGGTTTGCGGTCATACTCCAATTTGGGATTTGTAATGAAATTTGTTTGCAAAATGGAGCCCGTGTTTATTAACGGACCGCGGTGCAATTTAGCACGTTATTAGCTTTGGTCTAAATCTCAATTAAATTCACTTCATTCATATACCTAGTAATTTTATGGATTCGTTTAAATTATAACATAAGAACGGTTTATCCACAGAAATAATACTTTTTTTTTTTCGTCTTGTGCTGTCCTTGTATAGGGCAAAGGCCTCCCTCTTCTTTTTTCACACAATTCTGAAGCGCAATTCTCGTAATTAATTTACATTATGACTGACAGTTGACCGAGCTGAGATTATAATTATTATGAATTGACAAAATATCGGTATTCTACTCCTCTTAAAGTTCAGTTCGATTTCAGTATGATTTGAATTCAATTTTCTTACAGACTCATTTCAATCTCATTTTTGACATTTATGTATGGACGAGAATACCAATTTTATTATCTGCGTCGGTTCAAAATGTTAGCAGAATACCGTTTTGGCTTCAATCAACTTTCAACCTAACTACAATATAATTTCACGTTTGACGTTGTTTGTTAGTAGGTATAGGAGAATATACTATTTGTGACATTTACGACACTGTTACTAGATCGGAACTATAATTTGAATATTTTTAATTACCAGAATTGGGCTTCTAGTTTTCGCTAGTAGGTTGCCATTCGGTAGAATTCAAACTCGTCCATCATCTCCACCTCGGTCTGTCGAGACTCGAGACGTCATATAACATTTTATTGGGACTTTTTATTGTTTTGGCCCAAAGCTCGGGCCGAGACATGCGACAGACGTGTCCAGCACCTCTACCATGAGTTTTCCGTGCCGTCTAACGTTCACGTTCACATGCAATATTTGTATGGGAATTTTTTCAGCACCTCTAGCGGTAAAAATAGTGAACTAAAGTCACTATACAAATATTGCATGTGAACGTGAACGTTAGACGGCACGGAAAACTTCTGGTAGAGGTACAGCCCAGTCCCACTTAAGCTTGGCAGCTTTTTGGGTAACGTCTGTGATCTCAGTTTTAGAGTAGATACTATTGTGGTCCTTATTTTTTTTTATCATTACCCCATACTGCTTTATTAGTTATTTATTATATTGAATTTACGAATTCACCAATACCAACATACCTTAGCGGTAATCAAGAGTATCTGCTTAGGACATACATGATAAGATACTGTCACAATGTAATTAGCTATTACCAGTTACCACAGCATATTAATTGGCTATTATAATTAGCTGGTCTTGCGGTCGATCTATTTGGAGGTTCGTCCGAAAGGGTAGGGTGACTAGTTGAACGAGGGAGACATTGAAGGAATTGTACTCATCATCATGAACATCTTTTATTATGTGACCAAATATGAAGTCGGGAAAAATATCTGCTGTTCCGTATATTTAATCGAGTATTTCTGAATTATTTATTTTATTTATTTATGTACACACAAGGAAACATGGTAATAAAAATGTTACAGGTATATGAGCACAATGGAACTACTTATTTCTAATAAAATCTCTTCCAGTAGTACCGCGACTGGAAATATGGATGATAGTCATGTAAATAAAGTGAGCAAAAATGAAAAAAAAAAGAAAAAATTGGAACAGCAGATTATTTTTTTCGCGAGATCTAGATTGTTACATAGTAAAAGCTGTTCATAATGATGAGTACAATGCCCTCCTTCAAACAGTCACCCTGTATATAAGGTTCTACCTTTGTAGTCCCGATCCCTTTATAGGGTTATAATACTCATCATCATGAACAACTTTTACTTTTTTTATGGTCATCGATGAAAACCAGCGTCATTGGTGTTGCCAATGACAACAAGCTGATCGATGCCCATTTTCTTGCACATGAGGGACACACACTTCCATGCTTTATTTTTCATTGTTTTTTTTTTATTTTATGTAATTTTCTGGTTTTTTTATTTTTTATGTTTGTTATGTGTGCATGCTCGATGTCCTGTGTGCAAAAAATAAATTGATTTTCTTTCTTTTTCTTCTTTTGGGACAACAAACAACGAAATCATGAAAACAAAAAATATGCTGTCCCATACATTTAGTCGAGTAATATTGAATTATTTGTATGGAACGGCTTTTTTTTTAATTTGAAAATTGACTGATTCGTGACTGTCGTTTGTTAGAGAGTATGAGACGTAGAATTTACGTTTTCAGATTCTTCTCTTCTACCTATGTTCCTATGGGAAAGTTGTTCAGTTTAAAGTCAAAGTTTTTTATTTCAACTGGGCCTTTGCAGGCACTTTCAAAACGTCGTGATTCTAGGTGGGTTGGTCTTGGAGAAGAAACCGCCAAGAAACTCCATAGACCGCATTATTTATTTATTATTTATTTATTTATTTATTATTATTATGTCCTAAAATATGGCTGCTCATTATTATTTCTTTCTGTATAGGTATTGGTCTATAGGAAACTGTTTAAACGAGACTTTCAAAATTGTCGTAAGTAAATACATATACTAGTTATTGATTTAATAGTCACTTGTGACTTCTAGACTTACTATTGCACACACTTACGAGTCACTTGGCATTTACCGACGCGCTCTATTTCACATAAAATCTATAATTTACGTACAAGCTGCTCATATTAGTCCGTCATGCTTTCTGAGCCGTTGCATAATACAAAAGATTATCTTAATTTCCAGCGATTTATCATAATTCAGTTTGTCTGTTACATTATTTAAACTATGAAGTCTGGTTTGATATTGTAGGCGTAAACAGACAGGGCTTATGAGACGGCTTCGTTACTTATCAGAAGCCTAATAAATTCTCGTAATTAATTATGTTCAAAATATAGATCCGATCACGTTCAATAAATGTCACAAATGGCATTCTCCTACACTAAAAAACAACGTCAAACGTGAAATTATATTGTAATGAGGTCGAAAGATCGGTATTCTACTAAAATTTTGAACCGACACAGATAATAAAATTGATATTAGCGTTTGAATTCAAATCATACTGAAAACTGAGTGAAGAGGAGTAGAATACCGATTTTTTGTCAATTTATAGTATAATCTCAGCTCGATCGATTTTCAATCAACTTTCAATCATAGTGTAAATTAATTACGAGGCTGACACTTGTCAGCGACGTCACATACCCGATACTAAGGGCCACGGCACACTAGCTAGTGTTGGCAACAGAATCGCGCGCTTTCGCGTTCGTTATTCACTTTCTGTAAGCAAAGGACAGCCGACGTACGCGTACACTTAACAACAGATTGAGGCACAAGTTAAGCCCAGTGTTATTTTTAGCAAGTTTACAGTTTAAAATATACAACTAATCTTTGATAATATATATTCAAAAACAAACAAGAAGATTAATCTAAATACCTCCACATGAAAGCCGCATCCAAACGTCTCCTTATCCATATAAGGGCTCGAATGCCTCACGTCAAACGAATTAATTTAATTATTTTTTAAAACACTTTTATTAGCTTCACCTGGAACTAACTGTGTAAAAAAAATCTTGGAAGTTAAATTTGACCCACTTCCCGGTTTCCGATGGAGCTGAAATTTTGCATACAAGTTTAGTTTGGATGACAAAAGCGTTTTCTTTAGTTTTTTTAAACTATAATTTTTATTTAGTTAATAAAGTTCCTTGAGAAATATTCTAGCGGGAATGCCCTCGTATGTATTTATAAATAAGTGGTCGCCCAGTGGTCGAAATTCGACTATAATTTATGCTTTCTGCACTCCTTATCCATAATAAATTGTAACTATGCCAACTCTCACAATCCTCCGTGCGCGCAATATGCTTAAAAAGGGGTACAAAGTTCAAAGTCTTTAGTTTCCGTCCAATGTGTTCTTTCTCAAATTGGTAATTTAATTTCTCATTTGGTAACAAGAAAGGTGTTTAGGTACTAATTTGGAATTACTTAATTACCTTAAAACATGGATTTATTTTGATTTGATCCTAGTTTTTGTGCCACAGATACTATCATAGCCATAAAATTGAATATTTATCGCTTTGACTTACATTTTTTAATTCAGAGTATTTTTATCAAAAGGCGTCTTAATAATAATTCTAATTTAGGTGAATTAAAAAGGTACTCTTCGACATGGCACGCATGTGAGGAAGTTCCTCTTTCTGGAGCCCTAGTCACCGGTAGCTTGGGGACACTGTTCCCGATGCCGATTGGTCTCATTTTTTATGTTTTTAAATGTGTTTTTTTATTAAATTATATAATCATGTTATTATATAATTTAATAAAATACACATTTAAATACATATTTAAAAATGTAAAAAATATGTACCTACCTAGATATATAAAATGAATAAGGAGATTCTAATTTAACAATTCTATAATTTTTTTAAATTATAATTCATGAAAAGATTTTCTTAAATACAATTAAAACATAGTTATTATAATAAAAATATTCGTATTTGAATTATTCTTATATCATTTCTATTATCCTTAACCTAGTTCTAAACATAAATAGTCAAACATTTTCATATTACCAAAAAGGTAGTTTATTGTTGACCAGTGTTATTGCAGCGAACAGAACGTTATCAGACTTCAGTTGCGATTTTGATTGCGAAATTGATACAAGTCTTTTTACAAACATCTAGCAACCACGATAGTAATATCGATGCAGGTGGTGGACGCAATCGAATCTGGTTAATCCTGAATTACTGACAGCTTTTTCGATAACCGGGTTTACATTCTATCAAATCCACATTCGCTGTCACGCGAGTGCGACAAACTACTTCCATTTTTAGTTCTTACTTAGTTCCTTTAATAGGTTTAAGCTAGAAATAGAATATAATTTGATTTATTATAAATATCACTTTAATTGTCAGTTTAGAAAACTCAATATTTATTAGTATATTTTTTATCCTTGTTGTTTTAACTTGGCGTTTTATCCAGTTGTATGCAATGTTATTATAATTTTAAATCGATTGTGTCCTTTGTGCAAAAAATTAATTACTTTCTTTTTCCTATATTTTAAGCCTAGTAATGTAGTAGTGTAAGCCTACAGCTTAGTGCTTGCCTTCCATAAAGGGAAGTTTAGATTCAAATCTGGGGGCTAAAAAGGCCGCTTTAGATGAATCATAATATGATTTATATTACGAATGTCAAAATATCTACTTAATTGACGACTCTTGATGTCATCCGCATAAGGTTCATATTCAGCAATCATCTGCTTGACAGTTACTAAGCAGATCATTAGATGAATTGCTCAATGTGGCCTTTTTAGGCCCCCTGGTCCGCACCTCTGTCTTTTCGAAATCATGTGCTTTCATTTTTCCCGCGACTTCGGTTGCTTATTGTAGATTTACTCCCATTTTTCCCATACAAAATTTTATAACCTTGCCTATTCTTTCGGGGACATTTTTTTCACCAAATTTCTTAATAACTTTAGGGTTACAATACTTCTAATTCAGCGGTTAATAAAAATAAACTGTCTATGCGAATATAAGAACAAGATTAGTTATATTACCCATAAAAATGTGCAATTAATTATCTTGGTGCGATAAACTGAAAATAACATTTTTCTCAAGAAAAGAAGCCTTTGGTGGAAAATAATCATGAAGCCGGAGCAATTCGCAGTGGCAATTCTGCGAATTAAAACTAAGAAAAACGACTTTATTAAAATGCACGCCTTTAAGTTAATAAAATGAAAAATGGCTGTATTTACCTACAACACCATCAATTCAGCCAATCTCGTATAACTTAGATATATAATCTCTCGTCTCGGGTCTTAGAACACAATTTTATATGCAAAATAATTTGTGAAGCCTCGATAAAAATTTAAAATATATAATTTGCTCGTTACATCGATAACAAACATTACTCGAACATATTCTGGCCACTTTAAATGTACCCATAAACGAAACGAGCGAAATCGGAACATAAATAAAACATATACATAATACTTACTTTAATAAACAAATAAATGTCGTAAGTATCATTCTTATTAGAATATTTTCATAACAAGATACTTTCACGCAAAGATTCAACTTTTTTATTTATTTAAAAAAAATTACTAATTGCATAATATCATTATTTCACACAGCTTTTTTTCTTAGCCTGTGAAAGTAGATTTGCGCTGTTGTACATTCCGATCTTAATAATCCGATTACTACCTACTTTCTCTACATACCCTTTGTGAATTTAAAATACATTGTATTATTGTCAATCATTGTACGTACAAAGTACTTTAATAGGGATGTAACGAAATCCGTTCCGAATCCGAAATGTTGGAAAATATAATTTAAATCTATTAAATTATATTTTATTATTATTTCACGTATTAACGTGAAGCGAAAACTTTATACCTTGCGCCCACGGAGGAGTGTGAGATTTGGCATAGTTAAAGTTTATATGCAGTGCAGAAAGCTAAAATTTATATTTAATGTGTTATAAATACTAATTACGGTCGAATTTCGACCACTAGTTCACATTAATTTCCGACTCTGTCACCGGTTTAGAACGTATTGAAATGGCAAAGCATTTAACCCGAGTGCTCTCCAACGTCCGCAGCTAAAAAGCGATCCCATAGCACAAATGGCTAGTCATACAATCCATACATGTGTGATTTGTGTTCCGATGAACGCCTTTATTAGTGTGTCATTGATTCGAAAGCCCCAGAGGGCCACGAGCCGCGATGTTCAAGCAAATTCGCTTAACGCTGCAAGCGTCAGCCTCGATCGACAGTTACAAATATGAGTTTATTTGTACAAGGCTACATGTAGCACTGCAAGTCGCAGTGATATTAGCTACGAGCGAATTTGAACGATATTCCAACGCATCCTTTTATGGACGTCGAGAATAATTGTACAAGATAGTTCTATGTGCACGAAACAGTTGCCCAAATGTTCAGCTTCGTTTCGCAGACGAGACTATTTAGTCTCGTAGAGATCTCTCTCAACGCTCTCTAATAATGATGTTTTAAATACATTAATTAAGTAATTATAATAATGATAAATGAATACTTAATAATTTATAAATTATTCATAAATAATAACACAGCATAGAATTTAAAACACAAAATTTTATTAATAGTACCTACATTCCTAATTTAAATGCTCAATTTTTGATTCGGTGCTTGTTATTATGCATGAAGCAGTTTCGTCATTCCGAGCATAGAGATATGTTTATACCTAAGGTTTGTACAGACTAACAAGAAAATTACCCATTCCTTTTGTGCATGGAGAGTTTTGAAATAGCGGAACAAGATTCAAACGGGTATATTCTTCATTAAGATTTACTGTATTCAAATTACGAACGTAATATAACAAGACATTCCATTCATTCTCCTAAAGGGTGTTTTTAATGTAGGCTGTTTGTGCCGGCGCTAAGAGCTACGGAAAAAAAAAAGCATTACGCCTAATACCTTTAAAGGTCACGAAATTAGAACGATTTTTGAAAAAAAAAAAATCGTTTCGCGGGCTGGCAACCTTGAGTTAGGAATTATCACGCGTTATTGAGAGTACAGGATTAACGCCTTAACTGAGTAATGAGGGGGGGGGGGGGGGCAGAAGGGTAACAACGTTCTTATTACCCATAGTATACTGCTATAAATTAACGTGATAAAATAACTAAGTAGGTAGTATCCGCCCTTTTTTGTAGGTGTGTCTTCTACGAACGAAAAACGGGTTCAAAATTCTTAGAAATTAATAAGATTTATAATATTCAGTTCCCAGTTTAAGAACATCGTTTTAAGTGTCTATTCCAGGAACACAACCCTTTTGTATTTTATCTTACTAAAGCGAAGGAAAATTCCAAATACCTAAGCATTCCTTTTGCTGCTGCAGAATATAATCCGCTTATCTTAGAAATAGAATAAAGTAAACATTGAAGAAAATATAGGAGTATTTCCTATGATGGTATTCACAACAACATCCCAGTTTTGGGTTCACGGTCCAAGCATCCGATATTGAGGCCTTGAAGGTTTAAAATGTATTATCCGGGCCGCTGACTGCTTGGTGATGCTTTAAATTATCTTATAAATAAACTTAGGGAGATAAAAAATGCGGGCGATCGATATTCAACCTTTAAGCTTGAATCAGTCTTAGTCAACTGCAGTGCCATAGTTGAATGAAGTTATTCTACTTATTATTAAAAA
Source organism: Allophyes oxyacanthae (assembly GCA_932294325.1). Classification (NCBI taxonomy): domain Eukaryota; kingdom Metazoa; phylum Arthropoda; class Insecta; order Lepidoptera; family Noctuidae; genus Allophyes; species Allophyes oxyacanthae. The sequence continues at coordinate 3,531,718 of OW028609.1, forward strand.
CAACTTTTCCTATGAGACAAAATGTCGCTTAGAACAAATTAAATATACTTTCAACCATCGGTAAAAGTTGTTCATAATGATGAGTATTATATTTTAATACGAATTGCACCTTTGTAATACTTACTTTTATCAGACTGAATTCCTAGGAAAAGTTAACACGGGATGGAAAATAACTGTCGTTACGTTCGTTACTTCCAATGTTTCAGTGGTACCCATAAAGTTATTATTACTAAATAATAACTTTATGGTGGTACCACAAACTATATAGGGATCATAATAGGGATGCTAACGCATCAGACGGAGCCAAGGACGGAGCACTCCCGACTTAACTCCCGAACAAAAAATCTAACATTTTGGTTATCTGTGGACCTCTTTAATAGACTTTGACAAATGTTTACTTTTTTAGAAAATTCAGCCAATTCGACGTACTGATTTGAAATCAAGCCTTTTAAGCTTCATTAATATATTTGAATAACCCCCCCCCCCCCCCTTTTTGGGTTCATAATTTTGAGGTAGCTCCCTAATGTTTTAAGTGAAATATTGTTTCAGGAATAATAATAAACAAAGAAAAGACTCATTTATAATTTTTTAACTTTGTTTTATATTTAATAACTGCATCAATAAAAATACACGATTTCTGCTGTGTTCTTCAGTGTTTTGCTGACTGCATTGCCATCAGCATAATGAGCTGCAAGAAGAAAAAAACAACTTTTATAAGACAAGAATAATAAGTACCTATTTATTATAATTTAATTATGGAACAATTATGTGAAAATCATCATCCTCTTGCCCTTTTCTCTATTTTAGGTCAAAACATCATGATTTTTTGTCCATGCAGCCATCAGCCATAACCACCATGTAACTAAGTTCTATATCAGTTTTCATACAGTTTATTGATTATTCCAATTATTAATATTCGCATATGACACTATAGTACATCTATCTTATGTACAAGAATTATTCTAGTTTAACACATACCCAAGTATTGTGTGGGTGGATCATTTATAACCCACACATAATAAAGTAAATAAATCATTGGTCCTACCTCTTGCTATAGGTGTATTGTTGCCAGTGGTTTCCTTATGAACTTCAGTCAGAGGATGAAGGTAAGAAATTTGAAAAAAGAAAATAGGTATATTGTTTTGTGATTTCTTTCTGGAGCAGTGGTAGCATAGTAGTAGACTGATGGGTTCAATGTATGTAATGAGTACAGTGCCAAGTAAGAACACTAGGCTGAGAGTTCGGTTCTTAAGAACATGTAGAATTGAGGCATATATGAACTTGTTTCATGTAATCAAGCTATTACAAGTCCAACTTCCTCTCTCTGAGAGGAGGCCTTGTGTCCCAGCAGTGTGAGAACATAAAAAAAGAAAAAGAATAAGAAGGCTGATTAATGAGCATCAATAATTGAAGTTTCTGTTTACCTGTTGTTGGTGAAAGAAAGAAAGAAAAAGAGTTTATTAGGACAATAAAAAATAAATAAAACAAATCAAAGAAAACATAAAATGAGTTATTGTGCCAAAAGGCCGCAGCTCAAACTTTTGTAACTACTTCATGGTATTTGATAGTTTTGATAGAAGATTTTTTGGGGACGGTGGTTGCATACCATAGGTACATACTTTCATAACATGTAAAGCTGAAGTAATGCTGTAGCCTAGAAATTATCTAATTCAAAATGATTCAAATCATTATTTTACAATACCAGTTTGGGGCTGCATTTGTTTTTTTTTCATTTTTAATTTTACAGTAGGAATGATCATGTTGCTTCCTCTTTCTAGTTTAGTCATGATCCAAGGATACTTTCACATTTACTGAAACAATACATGTAGCTATAGTTAATTATTCAACTTAAATAAAGATTTCTCAGAATAGAAATTCGGTCAGTGGGTCATCTTAGGGGAAATTCAAAGGGTTAAGAGTATACATAGGTCGGAATCAAGAAAATGTTAATGTTTTGTTAACAATTATAGAATTAGATCAAAAATCAGTCTACCCATACAAATGCATTGACCGTTAGTGGGATGCAATGATTCAACTATAACAACAACAATAATTAAAGAATGCGTTTTCGCATTTGTGCTTAGCATTTTTTTTATAAAATAATAACAGCAGGTACTTACCAATTCCATCAGGCATTCCGTTCGTAACTCACATAATAAATAAGTTTGGAACTGCATTTTGATGAAGACGAGTTTTTAAATAGCACACTGTAAAACTTTTCTCGTCAAAACGTTCTGCACACACGAAGTAGGTACCTTTCAAGATCTTGGGGACTCAAATTCCGTAGATGTTCCAACTTGATGTACAAAGTTCTTTGAGTATCTCAAAGACAAAGTTTGATCCACAGACTACTTAGGGATAGTTTGATCCATAAGGAGTCCCGTCTCTGATTTTGGTATTTTGAAAAACGCGACGTCATTTCGTCTTCTCTCACAACAAGCTCACAACCCACAACAACAGCATATATTGTACACGGTTGACGGCGTCGTACTCTGCGGTCCAAATTGCGCTAAAAGTAATATTATCGCGAACCTGATCTAAGCCACAAGCATTAATATTACTCAATAGCCCTTATATTTTGTGACTATTATATTTGGTTAGATTCGCGATACTATCACTTTTATCGCAATTCGGACCGCAGGGGTAGGCGGGCAGAATGCATTACTTCAGTGGCAGAATGACGTTAAACTGACGTTGACAGATCGTTCCATAGACTCTTGTGACGTCATAAATCGTACAGGCATCAAAAGGGTGAAGTATGAGTCGGGGGGGTTGAGGTAGCTGTCAAAAGCTATTATTGAGCCATAGAGACGAACGACGAAATAAAATGTTCTAAGATAACCCCCTACCTGTGAGTGGTACTAGGAATTTGTAGTTTTTTGTCGGTTGAATAGTTTCGTTGGGTTATTGTTAATTTCTTTACATTTGTAGGGTAGGGAGTGATACACGCCGAACGTTCTCCGGGAGTCCTCATAATATACCAAAATAAACGCAAATGAATCGTTACTAATAATATTATTATAAATGCGATATAACTCTGTCTGTTTATTACCTTTTCACTACTAAACGGCTATACCGATATTGATAAAAAATTATAGAAAAATATTGTGCATCATGAGGAAGGACTGGGTATTTTGTTTTAAATCGCAACTTCCAAATTCGTCGCCGACTGAGTTGCGAGCACAGCTAGTTAATTATAAATGTGACGGACACATATTTTATGTTTTATGATTTAAAATAGTCCAATACAGATAATATAATAATATGACAAAAAAATATCAGAGACTTAGCAGATGATTCAAAATCTATCGCTGAATCTAAATACCAAGATAAACATCACCCGATATTTTAAAAAATGTAACCGTATAAATCGTGGATTATCTCTCACTGCCAAGCAAATGGATCCGACACCGTTTTAATACTTTGCAGGAATAGTAGGTAGGTACGCATGGGAACATAATCAAGCTATACATTTTCAGTATCAGCTGACCTCTCATTGTATGGAAAATTAATACAATGTGAGGTCAGCTTATACTGGATATCTACAGCCTTTTGTTAGTCCCCGACTCAATTCGCGTGATAATTTTATATCCCTTATATACCTATCTAGGCTTGTGTCTAGAGGGCAATAAGTTCTTATAGAAAGTCAGAACTACTTTGATTCGCTTAAACACTTAGGATTCTTTAGAGAAATTTCTATGGAATTTTGGACAATTAATTTACTTCAACTGATTCAAGAATTTTAACTTAGCAAGTATTCAACTTACCAACTTATTCAACTTCTGCCTCAAATATACCTAGTATACATATTTATAGATAAAAAAATTAAATACCTATTATTACCTATATCAAGTGAAAATAAAATATTTTCATGTATTTTATTTGCTCTCATAGTACCTAAGTACCAAGTTAGTCCATAGGTAAACTAGGGGTCTCAGCGGATTAACTTTAGTACCATCTTTATTCCATGGTTAGGTGATAAACTTGATTTTATAATAACGTTTAATTTAATCCGTGATTTAAACCTAATAATAATCCCAGTATTTTATTTAGTCCGTGTTTTGGAATAAGACGTATATAGTACAAAAAAAAAAAAGCTCTACTCATGCAGCGACAACTTCGGTGGTGTGGTCACGTTCTTCGCATGGAAGACCACCGGTTACCCAAAGCAGTCTTCTACTCTGAGATGGCGGAGGGGAAACGGAAGCATGGTGGTCAGCATTTGCGCTATAAGGATGTGTTCAGGAGACACCTAAACGCTTGCGCTATTGACCCTACATGCTGGGAGGAGCTCGCTTCGCAAAGGTCGTCTTGGCGTTCTACCATCTACAAAAAGGTAAAGACGTTCGAGGAAAGTCGTCTCGTGGCTCTTGACGATAGACGCAAAACACTCAAGGAGAGACCTAAGCCCTCCTATACATACACCTATAACTCTGCGGGCCAACTATATTGCGTGTCTTGTGATCGGGTTTTTAAAACTAAGTTTGGTCTAGCGAGCCATATTAGGGCTCACGCTAGAAAATAATTTATAGCAGGGTCGCCGTCATCGAAACCGATGAGGAGGACTATATTATTATATAGTACAATAGGCAAAATTTCCGGTCGATCATCCATAAGGCTAAAATCGTTTGCGCAATCCAAACGCAGAGGTTACTAACTCTAAGCGGACCGCAGTCGTTTAAAGCACCTTCTTTTCGAAATGTATCACCGTAACGTATCATGACTGTACGTTTGTCCGAAATAACGTCCAATCCTTTAATAAAATGGGTGGTAACGGGTAGCAACCCTAGCAGGAAGTAGCCATTGTTATCAAACGTGTCCTGCTAGGCTAAAATGCACGCCACGCCAGCTGAAGTTTGTCCTCACAGAACACAGAAAGACCTCTTTTCTGTGTTCTGTGTTTGTCGTCATGACAAGACGAGATAATGCCTCTAGAAACCTGTTTCCGCACGAGATAATGCGACGACAAAATTATGTCGCTATGCGATACACAGATTGGGATAAAGTTTGTCTTATTTTCTTGATATTTTTAGTTTTGGATTTTACTGTAGGTATTATTAGGCCGGACTCTTGAGCAAATGCCTCTTCCATGACTGATGTTACTTACTGAAGAAAATCCTATGCTGAGAATTGAGTCCTTTTAGGATTACGGGTGTGAAAACCAAATCGTCATTTTAATTTTTTAAATAAATGCGTAATTCGTTATCTAAAAAAAATTAAATCGATCTTTCACATAAATAATGTTTGAAAAACTATGTATTTTCTTCAAAATAATGTTAACTTTTAAAAACGGAAGTTTCCGTTATTTTATTATGTTTTTATCGATATATTGTAATTGGGGTGTGTTTTGCGTTAATTAATAATTCGTAGGTATAACACGCTCCCGGTCAGTACCCTCTTTTAATAACTGTTCGCTATGCTTGTAGACGCCTTCAATTATTCATGAACAAGCGAGAGAGCTAAACTATTAAACTATTCAGTCTGACATTTGCGAGTAATCCGCTTTGCTGGGGGCTTACTACGAACTCTTATAGCAGGGCGGAAATTGAACTGCCCAGACATTTCCAGTATAAGCTGACCTTTCATTGTACGAAAAGTCTATACAGTGCGAGATCAGCTCATACTGGAAATGTCTGGGCAGTTAAATTTTCTGCCCTGCTATAAGAGTTCGTAGTAGGCCCCTGTAGTCACGTGTCTCTACGAAACGACATCTAAAGTCATATTTCTGTACATAGTGAAAAGTTGTATAAATCAGAAATCTTTGTTTTTAGAGAAACGTATTTTGAATTTTTTGATGTTACAACTTTTATAATTTAGAAAATTTAACACTAATCTGAAAACACCTACAAAGCTTATACATACATTTTCAGTATAATAAGCTGATCTCTCATTGTACGGAAAGCCTATTAAATGCGAGGTCAGCTTATACTGGTCAGTGACGAAAACGGCATGGTTGGTGTAGTGGCTATGCGATTGCCTTTCTGCGCTACGTGTCGTGAGTTCGATCCCCGCACAGAACAAATATTTGTATGGCTTACAGATAGTTGTTCTGGGTCTGGGTGTGTGCATGTGACATATACAATAGGTACCTACCTATATTTGTAAGCGTTCGTTCACACCCGATACTTTTAGCAGCAGAATCGCGAGGTTTCGCTTTCGTTGGCTGCCTATTGCTTACAAAAAGTGAATAACTAACGCGAAAACGCGCGATTCTGATGCTAAAAGTATGAAAAAAAGAAAGAAAAAAGTATTTATTTGACACAGCACAAAAACAATTTTAAAGATAATATAGCAAAAATAAAAGAATAGATAGAGAAATAGAGATAGATAGATAGAGTGGATGGATAGATAGAGTATCGAGTGTCGATGGGCCCTAAACTGTTCCCATGATACACAGGGAAATCCTAGTGTAGGGCAAAGCTCTAAAAATATGTATAGTTTGATAATATGTAGCCGTGCGTACGAGTAATACATTATAAGTTCATAAAATCGCGACGCGTCGAACATTCGCTTACTCTGGCTCACCGCGTTCACGATAAGTGAAATTAACACTCAAAGCGAATATTGCGTAACGAACTCTTCCGGACTGACACGAGCTCGCAGTGTTACCACGGACCTTAAACTCGATTTATTCACGAAAAACCGCAGTTAAAATGTTGATTAGTAGGACTGATTAATTGGTACTTTTATGCAGCTAAGCTTGTCTAATAAATCAGTCATATAGCAAGTTATGATGAAATAAATTGATTTATTATAGTTGGAGTATGTTTCGTCATTGCACGTAACAAATTGTTTGTTTTTGGAAATGATTAAATAATTACTGATTTTCACAATGTTTGCGTTACATAAATAAATATTATTATTTTAGTACGTCTTACTTTCCATTTTTAGAACCATGACGGTATATTTTAATATATTTAACTATACAACTGAATATTTAAACTCCATTTAGTCGTTAACTATGTGTATATATTGAGTATTTATGCGTGTAGTGTACTCTATACATTCGATTATAAATCTATAGATGTTTTAAATTAAGAAAATATTTTATACGAATTTATAATTATTGAAAATCAGAGCGATTCACGATGTTATGAGAATCGTTTTATAACTCCGCGCATGTTTTAAGAGCTGCTTATAAGCTGGCCAACATTAATTCATCATCATTTGCATCGGTCATATTAATATACCTTTAGAAAAATATTAATATAGAGAGCATACCTACATAACGTCACACACCTGTATTCAACAATTTATTTTTTGGTTTATTATTGTAAACATTATTATTTTGCTTGTAAGTGTTTGACGACACGGTTGGCGCAGTGGCTAAGCGATTAGCTGTCTACGCTACGTGCCACGAGTTCGATCCCCGCACGGAAGAAGTATTTGTATGATATACAGATAGTTGTTTCAGGTCGGGGTGTGTGTGTATGTGATATGTATGTTTGTGAACTGTATCCTCGATACAGGAGAAATCTTAGTGAGGGGCAAAGTTTTATAAAAAAGAAAAGCAAATAAGGTACGACACTTTAATAGAGGTAACGCAATTGTATACGCCCTCAAAGGGTGAGGCAGAGATTTTCACCTAGAGTAGTTGCTCATATTGAAAAATGAAACCTCCGATGAGATCTACCAGTTGATTCTGGCCAACATCTGGACCAAATCTTGGCAATGTCCTTTAAATTATTTCCCAACCATTAACAAATTTTAATTAATTATTTTATATTTTAATATCTATTATAAATTATTTATTTATACCTAAATAATTTTCTAACAAAATTATTTAATTTATAAAACATAAAAATATTTATGCGTTTTATGACGGTGGAAAAGAACTTCAGAGGTATATTTTTCTTAGATCCCTATTTCTATGCTTTTCCTAGTAGTTTCTTGGATGAAGCGCACTCGAATCATTACTCTCATTAGAATGCACACGAGCAGTTCTTTTATTGAGAAATTAGCTTTGTGCGATTATATAAACTACATTTTTGTTTTTTTTTGTTTTCCCCAATACCTACTGTATTATGGGTACAGAGTTTTATTTGATAATAAATTTATTCATAATGTTTTCTGACCCATCTGGTATCCATCTATATTTTCTTTGTTCATATCAGCCTTTGTCCTTGACCTACATAATATAATACTTGTATTTCACTTTACAGTATTATAGATAGGTTGATATTACTTTAAGGTTGTAGTTATATTAATTGTGACCATCAGCAGGTATTTGGGAGTAAAAGCTATTATTATTTCTTTTTTTCTTCTTCTTTCTTGGACAAAGTATTATTTTGTTGATACAATCCATAAACATAAATTCCTCTCATCATAATTTCATAATTTCCTCTGCGTCATAGTTTGTATTTTATTTATACATTTAGGTTTATATTTAATTAGATAGTATTTAGATGGTATTTATTGTATGTATTCTTCCGTGTTCGGTATGTATTGTATGTAAATTATTTATACGTATCCTTTACACACTGTGTCTACATTTCTTCTTTTTAATCTCTCCTCTCGCAGATCTGCTGGAAGAGATTTCTTTAGAAATAAGCAGTACCTTTGTACTTTATGCTCCTACTTCATATTTCTCATGTATTTTATGTGTGCATTAATTGTTAAATAAATAAATAAATTTCAACTGCTGTTAATTGGCTTAATTTATAGTATGTAGGTACCACTAAAATAATCGCGAGGAATAATGCTCTAGTCAACACGCTTAGTTGGCTTTGTGAGCACAATAAGATTTTATCAGTATACAAGTAGGTGCTACCTGTCATCCCGATTGAAATCTTTGAAACAGATTTCACGACATCAATGTGAAGAAACCCTTAACTAAATCGATGATTTAAGGCAATTACAGCAACAGCTTGAACGGTAATAAAGATAAGAAAATTAATAGAGGATTGAATTATACTGGGTGACGGGTTAAACGAGGGTATTGTACTCATCATTATGAACAACTTTTACTATGGGACCAACCCTGAAATCGCGGAAGAAAAATCTGCTGTCCCGTACATTTAGTCAAGTAATATTGAATTATTTATACGGAACAACAGATTTTTTTGCCATTTCAATATTGTCCCCATATTAAAATTTGTTCATAATGATGAGTACAATACTCTCCTTCAATGTTTCCCTCTCGTTCAACCAGTATCTCTGTATAAAATCAATAAATTTTAATACAGGAGTTATATTGAATTTTTAATTTGCAATAATCCCTTCACTTGACTATCAAGTGATAGATATTATTGTAACAGGGTACTTCAACGTACTTGTATTTCTAACCTGTTTCTTGTTTATATCTTTTCAAGTCATATAAGATCCAATCATTCTAGTACCGAACCCTTTATGGGATTATTGTACTAATATCAACTTTTACGATGGGAACATCACTGAAATCGCGACAACACACTCAGCTGTTTCATAAAAATAATTTAATATTATTCGAACAGCTGATATTTTTTACGCGATTTCAGATTTGGTCCCATAATAAAAGTTGATATTGTAATTAATAATTAATTATAATTTATAAAAGTTTTTATTGTAATTGGACTGGAAAGGCAGTAACTTGTATTTTCCGATGAAAGTGCATGAATAGATTACAGTGAACGCGAATTAATTAGTGTTTTATCAACCTATAAATATATTCCACGGAACATGGGCTTTGATAAAACATATTTATTCGCTGTACAAATAAATTATGAAATTATAAATTATTTCGGAAGGTAAACAAATACTGAAAGTGCAGTATGGCCCGTTCACACGAGCTACTATTAGCATCGGCGACTAGCGATTTGCGATAGCATCGCGTTTTAGCGACTCGCTGCGTCCGATCGCGGTTGTTAAATCGCGTGATTTAGCGACTGCATCGATGGTGCATCGCGATTTGGCGACACACTGCATCCGATCGCGGTTGCTAAAAGTATCGCGAGTGAACGGGGTAGCGATCGATCGCTGCATCTAACTTCCGAAAAGCGACTGAATCGCTTGTCGCCGATGCTAAAAGTAGCTCGTGTGAACGGGATCTAAATGTTTTCAGCGTCAATTGATGACAAATCAGTCAGTTTAATTGACATTAGATTACTTCTGGGTAAAGAGAATATCAATACAGTTATATAGGTACTCCAAAATACTTCTAAAAGGGCCTTAACCTCTGGTAGATAGGTTATTGTAAACGGCTCCATGAGTCAATGTTTAACTTGCCTTTGTACAGTGATGCGGTCATGGAAATTCGTTGGAACAGTAACTCGGTGAATGTCATTGTCATTGGACAGTTCTGGGCTGAATTCAACAAATTCGTTTGATCTGTTATTAGATTAGTATTATCGAAGTTATTATTTAATTTTATTTAGTTTGTTATAAGAAAGACGAGATTAGACAATGCTTTCAGTTATAAAGGTTTTAGGGTCAAGTTCGCCGCCAATATAACAGAACAGAACAAATCGGCTGATTACTCATAAAAAAATCATGTTTAAACGGCAGATTTTGCTCTAATTGTTTGTTATGTTGTCGGTGAAATTGGGCCTTAGTGTGTCAATTTCGTTATTAAATATTGTTCAGATCTGTTTGGATAAAGCATGTGTAGTTTTTATTAGATCAATTTATTTTAGAGATATCTTCATACAAACTAACAAACAAACTTCACTTCTTTATTATTAGTGTAAATAAACATTCAAAAAGTTGATCGGCAACTTAGTACAGAAGGATTTGTACATCACATCCTAACATATCACATTCCCACCAGTGGCACGAGCCTCTTCTCAGAATAAGAGGGGTTAGGCCTTAGTCCACCACACTGGCGTAGTACGGGTTGGTGGACTACACACACCATCGAAAACTTTATGAATTCTAACAGACAAAGAACAAGATTCAGTTGATCTTAAAATTCAAACAAAGTTTCCTTGTAAAAGGGCACGTCCTATGAATGTATAAGAAGTAGTTCTAGACATGAATAAATCATTATAAGTTCAATTTATTACCACCAATTATTATACGGATCTCTCGGTACCCGTCATTCTTATACTTAACCGGTTTTACCACAAATGAATTGCAAATGAAATGTCAGGTAGGTGTTCAGGATGTGAGCGCGGAACTCGTCACTATAATAATTATTGTTTTATAGTCTATTTCTTGCGGATTTTCCTTTATAAGATCCTGTATTTTCCAAAGTTTTGGTGTGAAGACATTGACGTGTCCCCAATCATTGTATTAAGTACCTCAGTATAACATTTTACCATGCAAGAGGCGTCACAATAGATGGTGCTGCGGATATTTTATCGGGGCGAACAATTTCTGCGTCCGAACAATGCATACGGTGACAAAACAGTCCGCCGCGGTCAATATAGTGGCCAGCGACGGCGGACGTTGGCGGACGTCGGCGGACAGAATCGCAGTGACAAAAGGGCTTAGTACCCTACCTCTTCCCTAAATAAATAATAATAACACCATGTAACAGAGCCGACCTAACACAATTCTAGACTCCAGGCTGAGAATTTTCTATCGGAAAACTCCAATAACACTTTGTAATTTAATTTTTTATTGTTTACCGGCTTCGCTCGGGTGCATTTTCTCTACCACCCTTACAATAAATATGAAAGTATAATACATATAAACCTTCCAGAAGAAATACTCAAAATTATGGTGAAAACGATACGAAAGTAGTTCGCGAACACACAGACAGACGCGGCGGGCGACTTTATTTTATACTATGTAGTGATTTTTACACGAAATATTAGAATTTAGCATGTATTCAAACGGAATCGTTCGGAGACGGAACTAAGCAATTCGTTATAAAATTGTGACAATGCAGTTGTCATGAGAAATTGTGTAAATGGCGGCAATTCAAACTGAATTCCGTATTTTGTATGGAGTATTATACAAGAACATAACGTTTATGTCTACCATATTATTCTTTCATTACCTAAATGGAGTTCTCACGGAAATGCTTTGTTCTAAGAATACGAACTTAATACGTACATATGTATCTGTCAGGGCAACGATCATCATAAATATAATAATAATTATAATATAGACGATTGTTAATTGATGATTAGCAAATAGAATAAATTGTATGTTAAGTACAAAATAATTTTCCGCAAACTTTCAAAACGCAATAACTCAAAACTACAATTCTTTGGGTTAGTTGGTATTTGCAAGAACCCGGCGATATAATGTAATTGATTCATTGACCCGCGAACGGTCGCCAGCGTCCGCAAACATAGGTCTTTTATTGTGTCTACATCACACGGATTTATACATGAAAGGCATTCTAGTGATTTATCAATGGATTATTATAATTAATATTAAAATATACAAATTTTGCCAAAAAAAATAAAATGATTGACGGCTTTATTAGTCAACAGTTATGACCAAATGATTACGTCGGTATCGATGTAGACATTTGTCATCAATTATTAATTTAGTTAAGTAGGTATTTCGTTCTCGATAGTAAAACTAAGAATAAAAAAATTATAATAGAAAAACTTAGGTATTAAATCCGAACTTAAAATGCCAATTGAATTTCATAAATTTATAAATAAATAAACTACGAATATCTGTTGAATTTAATATAAAAAATATATCTATAAATAATTACTTAATAAAAAAAATCGCAAAAGCAAAAACAAATACATCGCGGTGCGAATATACAGAATTACCCTTTATACGCAACGGAAAACACTTAATCGCACAAATATATTAACACTTACGATTTAGCTGTCTCGAAATGGAATCTTGAAGCGCGGGCACACGCGATCGCCGACTACGCACACACTGACCGCAAATCGCACGCGCACACCATTCCCCTCCTTTAAGGCTTTCTTCCGAATACAGTCCATTTTTAGAGATCACTGATTGTGTGACAGTGTGGTTGCGTCACAATGCGCTGTTGTAACTGCAACATTTGAATTGCACGTGAGCTATTAAAAATACTACCACTTAGGATTCTTTGTCGTATTACATTATTCTCAATACATAGCCGATTGGGAGAAATTTGCTGCCTAAACAAAATTTGCATACCCAAATATTTGGAGGCAGTTTCCTATTATAGCGCAATCTTATGTTAATAATGTTCTTATATGTGTTAGTTTACTAGAATGGAGTTCCATGCGATACGAAGAACTAAGGGTTAATTAATTTAAAAAATCAAAAATCCCGACTCTTTTTAAGTGAACTTTAAATAAAAAAATCACTTTAAATAAAAACTGAAAAGAAAAAAAATATACATTCGAATTCTAATGCGGAACATAGCGACTTTAACAGCCGGGACCCATTAAAAATCGATACCGGCTCAAATCTTCCCAATAATGGGTCCCGACTGTTTAAGTCGCTATGTATATAATATATTATGTATATATTTCAATTATACTGGAGTTGTTTTTTTCTTTTCAGTTTTTATTTAAAGTGATGTTTTATTTCATTTTTTTGAACTAACTAATGCAAATATAGCGCAATTATTTTTTATCACCTATGAACATAACGCTCAATTGCTGTGTGAAGACAGAAACACGAAAAAAATAAAGGGACCCATATTAAAACAAAAAAAAATGGCATAAAATCTCTATTTAAAACGTGTACCTTGTTAAATTCCAACATGAAACCGTGTAAAAGTTATATCAAAAGATAGGCTTTATTATTTTTAGGTCATGTTCACAACAGATTTTTATATAGTCCATAGGTTTTTTTCTATGGAATAAAAATAGATAAAATCGAGCAACTAAGCGCTCGCGCCCGCTCTACAAGGCGCATCGTAAAAGAAACTCTACATAATGCGAATAACGTAGATATATTTGTATTCACCGCACTATAAGCCGTCTTAAGATCAGCCTCTCACACGAAGAAGTTTATTAATATGGAAATTAAACTCCGAGTACTCAAACGGTTCTCAATTGATTTCACTGGCACTTTATGGTGGCCTATAGCAGCAATATTTAATAAGCGCTATTAGGGCTGCGTTCACACGACACGCGCCCGCTAAGCGCACGCCACGCACGTCAGCACCCGCGTCTAGCTCGCTTTGAAATTTTTATAATTTGAGTCTTATGACACATCAATAGATCTCAAATTGCATTTATCGAAGTCCAACCGCACACGCCACGCGCCCGCCTCGCGCCCTCCTCATGCCAACCCCGCGCCTACCCCGCACACGCGTTGCACGCACCCGCGCCGTACGTCTTGCGCTATTTTGCTATATACGCTGATTTCGCGCGTTCTGAGCGCGGGTGTAAGGCGACAACGCCTGTGCGTGGTCGGCGCGTGTCGTCTGAACGCGCCCTAAAGCGTTCGGTTGTTAAACTTAGAATCAAGGACTATTTCAGACAAGGGGCAAGACTGAACAAGTGACAAGTTGTTTGAAGGCTGTGTACTAACAAACAAACGCCTGCAATATAGACGATTGTTATTGCAGTGATTAATTGCTGTTAGTTTTAATTTTAAACGATTATTTCCAAAGAATCAAAGACACAAGGATTTTGCTCTAATTAAATGCATTAAAATCAATTAGGACGTGGTTACTGTTGTGAGAGCGTTTAGAGATTAATTTGAAGGAAGCCATTTTGACATAATCACATTTTTGAATTTAATAAAATCCTTTCCCATTATCATCAGCAACGCACCATATGCGTTTTTATTGCATAGAGGTCGCCCAGTAGTCGAAATTCAAACGTAATTCATAAAAAAATGACGTATGAACGTTAATGACGTTCTTTTGTCAAAGAGTACCTATATCTCCCCCCTGTGGGTCCCGCTAAAAACCAGCGCTGTCGGGTTGTTCGCAGCGCGGCAGCATTGCTGAGCGGAAGCCTTTTTGACACAACTGCGACGTACAGTCCATTTTATTAATAATAAATATTTTTATTTTTGTTTTAATTACCTACATGTTTCATTTTTTATTTTTCTGTTATGTTATCTTTAAAATTGTTTTTGTGCTGTATCAAATAAATACTTTTTTCTTTCTTTCTTTCTTTTATCTCTATAATCATTGCATTTTTTTTTCTCTTACGTCAGCTGCATTCGTCTTGTACAAATACGTCATTAGCGTGTGTTGTTTGCCATAATTCTAAACAAAACACATGTTTTTTTTTAAATATTAGTAACAATTGAAAGACACAATTAATTACAGCTTGTATTCGTATTTTTTTTAACTGTTCTCCATTTATAGTTTAGCTATGCCAAATCTTACACTCATCCGTGGGCACAATATGCTTAAAAATGGGTACAAAGTTTTCCCATTTTTCCTGAAACATTAAAAAAATGTCGCTTAGTACAAATAGAGCCTTTAAACCGTCGCATATTATGCTAGCGTCCTTTGAGGCTAAAAAGCTTATTTATACAGGGTGTAATAAGACCCTTAATATAGCTGGAGTCTACGCATACAGTACATCAAGCCAAGTAATATTGTGCAAAAATAATTGACTTTTTTAAAGTAGGTATTAAAAAATGAGCTATTTTCTGTAGCTCGCAATGTAAACGTGCGCAGTAGACTATAACATACTTATATGTAGAACTCCACTCTGCGGTGGCTGTGGAGAGCACGTAATAAAGTTTAGTAATAACTGTCCCCAGTAAAAAGTAAAAAAACAAATTGTGACTTTGATATTCAATATAGTGATGTTAAGAAGAATATGTGACTCTTGGCTTCATTAACACCCAACCCCTTGGTCTGCCCGTTCCCAGTAATGGGCTGGATTTATTTATATTTTATCATCATCGTACAAGCCCAGTACTGATCATATCCTAGTATCCGCTATAGTAGTTACATAATC
This sequence comes from Allophyes oxyacanthae, assembly GCA_932294325.1. Taxonomy (NCBI): domain Eukaryota; kingdom Metazoa; phylum Arthropoda; class Insecta; order Lepidoptera; family Noctuidae; genus Allophyes; species Allophyes oxyacanthae. Next base: position 3,547,479 of record OW028609.1, read on the forward strand.
GTTCGAAACAAAACTGCTATTCTACTAATAGGTACACATAATTTAAGTAATGGTTACATTTACGGAACCTTCGATACAATTTGTTTGACGTGCGCTTAAGCAATAATTTATTAGTCTTATATAACGATCAGCATGCACGGACTAGGCATAATTTACTAGTAAATTCTTGAATAGTAGGTAACGATATACTTTGTTTTAGTAACTCGTAAGGAGTAGGGAGGCATTGACTCATTAAAATAGAATAGAATAGAATAATATTTATTTGCATAAAAACATGGTACAATAAAAGGTCTTACAATTAACGTGATCGTAGACTACATGTTTCGCCATGTTCTGGCACACAAATATTTAAACACCGCACATTATTGAACATAATTATTGTCTAAGTTCACCGCCAATATGGTGAATTTTAGCAATAAACTCAACAATAATGATATCGTATTATTAGAAATTACCTATTTTCTAAAAAAAATCTTTCATATCATAGAAACCTTTCTCCGAGAGCCATAGTAACACCTACAATTTAAAAAAAATTGCATTATACGTTATGGACGCTTGAGGCGGCCCATAACATTTAGATGCCAGTAATCCAAATATCACGGCAGTTATTTTAATTAATGAGTCTCGTTATTGTTCCCCGCCAGTACTAAGCTTCGATAGTTCAAGGACAAGGCCAGCAATGATGGACTATGGTCCTTTAAAAGGTTAGATTAATCTCTAGCCGAAAGTGTTCCGCATGGTCAGACAAGGCATTATTCAAAGGCAACCGAATTGAAGACAATAACAATATTATAACGAATGTACTGTAAAGTTCAAGAACAAGGCCAAAATTATGATGGGCAGATCTTAAATCGCGAAGATTATCTATTCAATGGTACGCAGGTGAAGAATTCTGGCAGTAATAAGGCTACGAACTAAATGCTTTAAATTATTTGTAAGGACCATTCTGTTGAAAGGAATGTTTATTGTAAACCTTATAATGATTTTCGACTCAATCAATCATTTTTCTATAGAGATTAATATCTATTCAAAAGGGTCACAGATGAAGTCCTGATAATAAGAAGGCTACAGAATCAAAATCAATATTCTGTGTAGCAAAACACAATAAAATATTTACATAAATCCTGTTTGAGGTAAACTTTTAAAACCTTTCTCTTTTCTTTTGTCGCGTCGGAACAAGGTTTCACATACACGGAAAAATCGACGCAGTTGTTAATACCAATAACTTGTTTATTTCTAGCCGATTCATTATTTCAGTGTAGATTATGTTAACTTTGCAGGCCCCATCCGAACAGACATTTCAATTAGTTAACTGCTGGGCCCACGAATTCCCATTTCCTTTAAACATTACTTTTAATGTTTGTTAAATGTAAACGCTACGTGGACTGAGAACATTTGAAACTATTGAATGGTGATTAAATGAATAATGTAACAAACAAGCACATTAACATTTAACACGACCTTAATAAAAATTAAAAATAACAGGATGATAATGTGAAATTATGACCTTGTCCGAAATACTTAGTTTTGAGTTTAACACGTTTTTTTTATTTTTTCGTTTAACAGTCCTCTTGCTTGGAAGACTGGTCCTCTTTAATCTTCAGTCATTTGCGTCCGTTTCCCGATATATAAATGAAACACTACAGTCTCTATTTCTAGGGATCGTGCAAAACACAAACAAGTTAATGTGTTGCGAACTGCAGAAAGGAAACGTCCAAATTATGGACCTTTTTAAGATCATGTGAACAGAGTTTTGATATGTGACTAAAAGTTTCGCACGCAGTCTGTCTCCAAACCGACAAACATTTATAATAATAAAACATTTATTTCGAACAGAAATCCATAAGTGTTACTAACAATTTAAAAAGGAAGAAAGAAAGATGAGTGTTTTAAATACCATTTAATATCTTCATTTACCAAAAATTTCCTGTTCCTGTTTCCTTACACCATTCTGTATAAATAAGCTTTCAAGCAAGTTTAAATTATGATGGAATGATCTTTTAGAGATCAAAATATTTACTCTCACGTTTTCAGATAATTAATTATTGATATGGATTACCAGATATTTTATAGTTTCGCTCGTGGACAGTCTTTGAAAGCTTTAACAGCGGTCTGAAATTATAAATCAATATAAATGTGTTGTAAAGTTCATGTTCTAAAGTTCAAAGACGGGTACAAATTACGATAGAATGGTCTTTTTAGAAATCGAACATCAAACTCTCATTGTTAACAATATCAATTCAAAATTCCGTGGGAAATGACCGATGTGTAGGTGGCGGAATCCAGGATTTTAATTTGGAAAGGGTTTGACCCAACTAAGGGTAACCTTTATCAAGGTCACGGAAAATTAAAATTTGAAAACGTACTATGGGTACCTACCGTCAAAAACGCCCGACTCCAACTAGAAAAAGAGCTGTAACTTTTGAATGGCTGAATAGATTTTCAAGAAACAGCTAAGATGATACCCAATTAAACTAGCTTTCGATTTTAAAAAACTGCATTGAAATCGGTCCGTCCGTTTTGGAACTACGATGCCACAGGCAGATACACCGATACTCTTTTTGTCGGAGGTTAAAAATAAATTAAGTAATATTAAGTGATGAAGATTGTACTGTAGGTAGAGTAGTGTTAAAAAAAGTAGGATATCAGAATCAAGTTTAATCTGAGATTGGTCAGGGGTGGACCCAGATGCTTTTGGGGTAGGCTTGAGCCCCTTAGAAACCTCCCCCCTGAATCCGCTACTGCTGAGGGTTGATTTCAATACCCTAAAACCATTATAAATGTGGAAAAACCTAACTGAATGGGAAATTAATTAAATACAAAGTATAATTTCATTTTGCAATTCAATTACTTAATTTATCATGAGCAGATTTTAATAGGATATCAAAGCGTTGTTCATCACAGCATTGAATTATGACTATATCTTGTTCATTAGCATTACGAATCTGTGATACAATGCCGTGATTAATTATAATTATAGGAACATTTCGCGCGACGCAGGAATTTTGCGTACAAGCTGTACCGTTTATTCTTATTGGCATTTCATTTTTATCAAACTTTTTTCATACTTCATTAGTCGTGTTCATTAGTCCCGGGACTGGTCAGGTTGTAACTGTCATGGCAATCTCATTCAGACGCAAATCATTATTATCCTATTCAAATTTTTTATTCACTTTATTACGCACTATTAGATATACATTATTTTTTATTTTAGATAAATATTTTTGTTTTTTGTTTTTGTTTTACATGTTTGTTCTTTTATTTTTTTGTTATATTATCTTTAAAATTGTTTTTGTGCTGTGTCAAATAAATACTTTTTTTCTTTCTTTTTCATTAAATTTCATTATTCTCGCAGCTCTTACCACAACACTGTACTAACCAAGATTGTAACCTATTATTTTAAAAGAGTTTCTATGGACTTTCTTGCCGGTTCTTCTCTATAGAACCTACTAATTGGAATCACGCACGTAGAGTTTCGGCGTTTCTTTAACTGCTTGTATCTGGTTGATATCAAATAAAGATCTATCTAGAGGTATTATAAATTCTGCAAGTTAAGCAACAGTTAGTTTATCTTAACTAAATTATAAAATAATCTGACTTATAATGAAGACCTCAATTTGCAAATCTATGTAGATTTCGTAAAAAACATAGGTAGATTTCTAGTTTAATATGGATAAACTAAACTGAATACTTAACTGATATTATAAATTCTGCAAGCTATGCAACAGTTTCCCTTTACCATCTCGGCCGCGGTGTGACCCAACAGGCTAATAAGATAATGATTGCAAATTTATTAATTTATTACGAACTAACTCAAGGGCACTCCTAGATAAAGTACTCTACTTGAAATCATACTTGACTCGCAAATTCATCTTGGATGAAACTATACTTGCATAAAATATTTAACCGTAAATGTCAAAATAAAAATAAATTAATAATTGAAATGACTCTTCACGAAATCTCTGGAACTGTACAAGGTCCTACCTTTCTAGTCCCGATCCCTTTAAGGGCTTATTATATTCATCATCATGAACAACTTTTACTATGGAACCAAACCTGAAGAGTGATTATACTTATTTAAAAATATTGTTTACGAATACGACTGTACCCAATTTTTTTTAAACCATTTGCTCATTGGTCTTTCTGCTACATAGACATTTCGATAGTTGGACGTTTTGCTATAAAGACAATTTGCTAATTAGACGTATTGCTAAATAGACATTTTGATTATTTGGACGTTTTGCTACTTAGACATATTATCGTGAGGCCTAATAATCTATACATAATTATATTAATACGAGAAGAGAAAACTTTGTACGGAGGAGTGTGACATTTGACATAGTTAAAGTTTATATGGAGAGGAAGTGCAGAAAGCTAAAATTTATATTATAATATGTGATGTAATTTCGACCAGACCACTAGTTCAATATTACTCGACTAAATGTATGGAGAATCAGATTTTCTTTGCGATTTCCGTATTTGTTCCATATTAAAAGTTGTTCATAACAATTTTATATAAAATTTATATATATTGATATTGATCTAGAAAGGTACGACTGGTTTTTTATACAAGATAGACGTTTGCTAAGATAGATTTAAAGTTTTTTTTTTATAATGCTTTTAAAAACCTGCTTCTAGCTAGCAAACATGCGCACTGCGACAAAAGTTTGTCGTCATGACAAGGCGAGATAATGCCTCTAAAAACCTGTCTCCTCACGAGATAATGCGACAGCAAAATTATGTCACGACGCGCTTGTTAGCTCGCCAGACGGAAAATACGACGACAAAATTTGTCGCGGCGCTGATGTCCCGGCAGGAACCACACTTTACTGTAGTGTGACCGTAGTTATAACACAGTCTTAACTTAGTACTCAATAGTTGAAACGTTTATACTTTAGAAACCGCACATAACTCCACTGTATGCTTATTCAAACGGTATAATTGCTTCGTAACTAGCTGGACTAGTAACTTCTTTATTATAGTAAGAACCAACAGCCGGCCATTGTTGCGTAATACAGTTATTTAATAATAAAATGAAACAATTATATCATACTTTTGCGTGTCATATATGCAAAGGCAAAAAGAAGAAAAATCTAAACTTTCTCTTTCGGTGCGTTGAATCAACGCATTGGTTTTTATCTTTTTTCAATACACTATAACCAGGTTCGAAGAGAGACAATGCTGATTGCATTCAAAGTACTTCATTTAAAACATAGGTACCTACTTTGACATTCAATCGTTACGTACACCAAACTGTCTACTTATTATCTGTTCACAATATCTAGTCTCAAATATATAAGGTCCAACCTTTCCAGTCCCGAACCCAGTAAGGTCCTGTAAATGTACACATCATTCAGAAGAACTTTTACAATGGGACAAATGAAGAAAACGTGAATAAAAAATCTGCTGTTCCATACAAATAATTAAATATTAATCAATTAAAAATATAGAACAGCAGATTTTTTTTTCGATTTCAGGGTTGGTCCTACAGTACATTGTTAATAATGATGGGAAAAATAACCCCTTGAAGGGATCGGTTCTAGAAATATAGGACCTTGTATTTATGACTGCATTGTTTGTAATAAAAGTGTATTAAAAATATAAATTTCAAAAAAAAAACATTTGATACGGTACAAAAATATCTCTGTTTGTCATGTAGGTATATAATTTCGAATAATGCTCTACTTAAACTGAATAAATAAGAATCCAATTATGTAATTAATACGTCTGAATTCTATGAGACTGGCGTCGTCGCTAATTAATTATGTGCATTGAAAGAAATCTCACAAAATAATTAATTAATTTAGCTTATAGAAATGTATGAACGGCGACCAATTCTATAGTTCCGTTTCTCTGTATTAAATGATTAAAGGATTTTTCATTCATGCAAAAATGCGTGAAAAGAAATCGTAATAGTAGTATAAGAAACTGTTGCATAAAAAAAAACGAGTGTGTGTTTAAAAATCGAGCCGCAGGCGACATTTTTAATAACAGGTATCACAAGAGTGTTTTAATACCTAGTTAGGTTGAACAATACTTTAATCTATAGGTACCATAGAGATAATACATAGTACCTACTATTTCTATGATAGGTACAGATAGGTCTGTCGACATGAACAAATTAAAAAAATGGCACCGAAACCTAACAGTCACCGCGCTTGCGCCCTAGCGCGCGCCAGCATAGACAATGTGCAGCTATAAAAATTGAATTAAAATCTCCTTGGTGGCTCCAAAATGTACTTTATTAGAAAACAAGTTATTTTAAAGCATTATTTTGTTATGAAAACTGTATCATAATAAAACTTTTTAATTTTATTAGAGTTGCACGTGCATAAAGTCTGTCATTATGGTACTAATTTAGAATTCATAATCAGAACTTTACGTTATGAGTGTAGATATATAAAAGAGCATTATCTCTCCCTCTCATAGTTTCATAAATACTTTTGTTTGCAATTTATGTATTGTACGTGTTTGTATTTATATAAATATATTTTTATATTTATCTGTATTGGTTCTATGTTTATTATCTATGTTAAATTATATGTTATATCTATGTTTATATCTTATGTTTAATTTGTAGATTTGTTCTATGCTTGTATAGTAGGTACGACACAGCTAAATAGTAGCATCGACAAACTACGTAAAACCGATCAGTTCCGAACCGACCTTGTTTGTACCTGTGTCATGGACCTCGATACAGGAGAAATTCTACAGAGGGGCAACGTTTTAAAAAAGATCGAAAGACGTACATTATGGTCCGTTTCATTTAAATAGGTGATTCATCTGAATGACTATAAAACAGAATGCATTCAAGATTTTATAGTCTTAGGTACGCAGTAGTGTATATTTATACGGATGGCTTTCCAGCTAGTAACTAAGTATGAGCTACGAAACATAAATTATTGGTAATCACTATTCTACTATAGTCCGCGCGGAACTAGTTGGCCGCGCCTTAGGTATGTGAGCGGTGGCACGGAGGGGCGGGGCGCTTTGTCATTACTCAGTACGGCGCCGTCAACAATAGGCAACCCGCTACCCTCACCCCTGTCCCCACCTAAGGCGCGGCCAACTAGTTCCGCGCGGACTATAGTCCAAGTTTTAATGGTATCACCAGAACCGGGACGTACTTTTTCTATTACCTACATATTTTATTACAGATTCGTAAGGCAACGTTAGTGTGTTCTACAAAATTTAATTGTCGAAACAAAGACGATGTTTTTTTTTATTCAATTAGGAGGCCAACAAGTATACGGCCCGGCTGATGATAAATAATTACCGTAGCCTATGGACGCTTGCAACACCAGAGGCATAATTCGCGCGTTGTCGACCCTGTGAAATACTTTTCAGTCCCTTTTGAAGGGGTGCTTAAAAGGGAGTGAAATGTTTTTGTTGTTTACGGTATTTTTAATATAAGTAATGGTCGCCCAGTAATCGAAATATGAGCACATACTGTATACAGGATGCCGCAGATGTCATCACGTGAAATGGAACGACGTATTTAGTATCACGTTCTGTGAACGTACACAAAAAACAATCAAATCCAATCAGTAGTTTAGCCACAGGAACGAATTTTAAATTTCTTAATTTTACACATATCACGATCTCTATGGCAGTGTTACAAAGTCCCCAACATATTCTAACCAAAAAAAATAATTATACACTCTACAGGGTATTTTTTTTTTTTTGGTTAAAAGGTAAAGTTGATATAAAGGACATGGCTAAATAGAGTATGGGCGATTGCCCTAGCAATGTATAAATATCGTACCTAGTAATATATAATGCTGAATAGCTGAATATTAGTATTTCGTATGAAAAAACTTTCAGGAACTTTTCATATCGTTACAATCCTAATAACAAAATCGTAAAAAATTCTACGTCAATATAGCGACATCTATCGCCACATAGAATAACTACTTAGCAAGAAACCAAATTATCATATCTAACACATATACAACTGTCCGACATCAACCGTCGGGCTTCGGCCCGCCAGGCAATATCACCTCGCCTGGTCGGAGGATCCTCCGTTTTCAATGGAGGAACACCATACCTCGTTCCTCCACAGTCAATAGGTATACAAACTTCCTAGGTAGGTAAAAGAAAACGATTTCGCCACAGACAGATTTCGCTATGAAAGTTAGCTAGTCGTTTGTTTACAAACTTCAACAATTGGGTAAAATAAAAGATTTTGCGAGGAAACTCACTACTATGCAATACACATACATATTATCTTAGATTATTGATTATTTGTCGCAGCCGCTCGGCCGCGACAACCAATCAATAATCTAAGCATATTATAATATCTACGCACTAATTAAACAAGGACACATAAAATATTGAAATAAAACAACAACAATGAGATTTATTAATTTATTATGAAGGTACATGCATGTGATATGATTGTAGTAAATGGGGAATATGTTTGTATGTATTTACTATTCATATCTCACAAGAACATCATCTAAAAATGAAGCGTCAGAAAACGTGTTTTGGTGTCTCGCCATCCCAAATAGCAGCACTCAGCAGCAGCCAACAGTTCTGTTCCCCACAATACATTGATGTAATATATACTATTGTAGTCTTTGGATGTAATATGCAAGTATGTCCTCTGAGGGATTATTTGTAGTTTCGCTTAGATTTCATTCAGCCTCTTAAAAGTTAAAGTCTCGATCCGCCTAAACGAATGATTCTAACAAAATCCGATAAACAATAAGTCACAATAACTCCGATAAACAAGCGATGGTCAAAAGTAAAAATCCAAAATACTGTGAAAGCACAACGAACAAATCAAACGAACGGCAGAGCGATCAAATGACGTCTGACGGTCTGACTGACATTTGTTTTTTTTTCATAGTGTTGGATGGGATTATAATCGGAGTGTAACAGAATCGATTATGTACCTAATCAAATAGGTCGAAAGAAAAATACCTACAAATTATTGTTCTTGGCGATCCTTAATCAGTCAACATTCTTCGACTTATAATAGTTACCTAAATTGTGATAGTTATTGGATCATTTTATTAGATTAAACAAAGAGTTTAACACGTCATGTTCATAAGCTTTCGGGTATTTTTTTATTTGGTTTTAATCGAACCATCGAAATCGAGAAGAATCGATCGTTACTTTTTAGTGCCGACACTATTATAGTGGCGTTCCTTTCCACATTTTGCCAATCATTTCTAGAAATCGGATGAAGGCAATCCAATCAACGTTTTGAGACGTATTAAGATACAAAATTAAATAATATAATAATTGATACTGTTTATTTAGCTTACACAAATATCTTTATACATCCACATTTTTTGTAAAACGGAACGTCCTAGGGTATAATAGTGTTCTGTGGTCATAAAAAATAAGTAAAACACTTTTAATTTTTTGAAAAGTTCACGAAAGTTCTAGGAGAATAACAAACACGTAATAATTAATGAATGAATATTTGAATGTCACGAGCTAGTAAGAAATTTCTATACATGTTAAGGGCAGTAGTTTAGCCATGTCCTTTCTGCTCCGATGTCCCTTATCCTAGACGAATAATAGCAGAGTGTCTAATTCAAAAAGCACTTGCGTAAAAATCGCAGAATTTTTCAGTACGGCTTCAGAACATGATACCATATAGGCTGGGTTCACACGGCATTGTCCTGCACGTTTTCTTTGTATTCGTTTTTTTAACGTACAATCACCCGGGTGTTCATACGGTAAATTTTCATTCGTGTAAAAAACGAATAGCAGCAGTCTTCACACAGTTGTCACAGTTGAGTAGACGTCTGTGATGGATCCACGCTTGGTTGTACTTTTTTCCCACAAAATGGGCTTTTGTTCCACTAAAGAAATTAATAATTCGTTATCTATAGAAGATTCGTCAACCATTTTGAAACAACAAACACAAATAAGCGCAACCTCTCCAAAAGACGCCAAGAGACTAAATGCTTGTTCGGTTGCTATTCGATGAAAAACGTATGAACATCGTGTCGTGTGAACGAGACAGAGCTATACTATGTGCCACTGCAAGCCGAATACGTTAAAGTCCATTCGATTTGCTTGACAAGTCCGTTGAGTATTCGTCTAAACGCATAATCGGTGTACGATTTTTTGCAGTACAAACGACATGTGAATGGTTCTATGTACAATGTATGTGCCACTATTTATTCGTTAAGACGTATACTGCAAAAAAACGTGCAGGACAATGCCGTGTGAACCCAGCCATACATGGTTTAATTTAATGTGATAACATCTGCGGCACCCTGTATAAATATTTGCTTTCTGGGGGCCTAAAAGGCCACATTGAGCAATTCATCTACTGATCTGGGGGCCTAAAAAGGCCACATTGAGCAATTCATCTAATGATCTGCTTAGTAACTGTCAAACAGATGATTACTGAATATGAACCTTATGCGAATGACATTAAGGGTCGTCAATTAAGTAGATATTTTTACATTCGTAATATTATGAATCATTTTGTGATTCATCTAAAGCGGCCTTTTTAGCTCCCCTGCTCTCCTTCTCCAAATCTCACACTCCTCCGTGCGCGCAATATGCTTAAAAAGGGGTACAAAGTTTTCTCTTCACGTATTAATATATAGATCTACGATGCGTATTAGTACCTATTTCCATAGACCGAGCCATGAGAACGATTTTGTCCAGGACGGTTACTTGGTGATGTGATGATAATGAGATGTAAGCTTGTCGATGGTCCTTGTTTGTTTGAGCATGGAACCCAAAAAATAGACTGACATTAAGCCGGGCCTCCACTGCGAAAGGATAGTGAGCAAGTTATAGCTGGACGGAACGGACCCCAACTAGCTAAAATAGGTTTTACCTTCATTAAAAGAGAGTTTTGACAATTGCCTTCCACTGCAAAAGCGAAATGAAGGACGAGTTCGTTATTAACAATTTTTACTCGTTAAGTCCTCTCCGCTAGACTCTTGTTGGTGGTAGCACTTCTATGAAGTTTACCGTTGCGAGTTAAACGGAGTCCGTACGGAGCCCGCTCCACTGCCAGTGGAAGCCAGGCTTAAGGTAGTTACGTATTATGTATCTACCTACCTATAAAAAAAACTGCTTCAAACGGGAAACATGGACATTAAATCACGTTTGACTGGGTGAACGAGTGTATTGTTAGGCACGGGCTTTGTTCTATACACTTTTGAGTTGACAATTACAGCTAGGGTTGCCACTTGTGCTCTCTAAAATAGATTATTGTGCTTTATGTTATGTAGCTGTGCTTTATAATTTATAACACTATTATAGAAAGCTAAAATATCATATTTAAATTAACTCTGACTTTTAGGTAGAGTTGTGTCCGATATCATGTCGCATTTCGACATGCAGTGACACCGACAAATCATCCATGCCTAAAATTATCACATCATTGACCATGCCTGAATGAACGTGAACTTCGGCTTTGGCTGACATGACAATGACAAGATGACAAAATGCAATGCGTGAATGCGGTGACAGTTAGAGAAAAGTCATTGATGATTTTGTCATTGTTCCTGTCATCGATATTTTTTGTCATTGAATATTGATAAATCATCACTCAGCCCATTTCTACTTTTAGGCACAAAATATTAGATTTTTATAAATTATACGCTTTGTTTTACGCTTGCCTGTGACGCAGGAGGGCTGAGTTCGAACCGGCAGGGTAATCACGATGCACACTCGAAATCGGAATCGATTCAATTTTGACAGTTCAACAATGTACATTGCGCAGTATGCTTTAATAATTATACTGAACGACAATTGGAGCAATGCAATGAACACTGTTGTAGTGTCAAAATTAAGTCGATTCCGATTACGAGCGTGCATCGTGATTAGCTAGCCGGTCCGCACCTCTGACTTCTTTATGTGCGGATCAGAATTTTACTAGGTATCACTTGCGTTAACGGTGAAGGAAAACATCGTGAGGAAACCTGTGCATTTGTTCTCGAAGACTATATCTACTAAGCGACATTATAAAAAAAAATCGATAAACGAATACTTTAATATGTAAAGAAAAGATTACTGAAGAAAAATTAAAATAACGTCACATAGTACAATAATAATGCTTTCAACCGTCGACTTATTATAAAATAAAGTTGCCCGCCGCGTTTGTTCGCTAACTACTTCTTAAGTTTAAAGGGGATTTTGATGCACTTGTCACCATCATTTTGAGCATTTCTTTTGGAAGTTATATAATAGCGACCGTGCGAAGCCGATCGGTCGTTAATAATATTATATACTAGACCTAGGCTATACGTTGATCTAATTTGTACGACCATATTATATACGCGGCAACATGCAGCCCTTAGCCTCGCGCATGTAGCAAATTCGTTTAGCGTGTGCAAATACTAAAATTCCATGAATATCGGTCGTTTGAACGTTTAACTTAATAATAATCACGAGTACCTATGTTATACAACTAGCTACATTTTCAGCACAAAAACGCGCTTTCGTGTGCATTGTTTACTTTTTCAAAGCTAAATGCAGCAAAGGAACGCGAATACTGCTGTAAAAAAAGTTTGCTGGACAGGTGTTAGAGTTGACTATAATATTCCATTCCGATATCCGGACGGATGACAGATTTTGTGAAACGTTTGAACGCGTGTAAGGGCCCGTTCACAAAGTTACTTTTAGCATCGGTGACTTGCAATTTTGCGATAGCATCGATGCTGCACCGCGTTTTAGCGACTGCATCGATGCTGCATCGCGATTTGGCGACTCACTGCGTCCGATCGTGGTTGCTAAAAGTATCGCGTGTGAGCGGGGTAGCGATCGATCGCTGCATCTAGCTTCCAAAAAGCGACTGAATCGCTAGTCGCTGTTGCTAAAAGTAGCTCGTGTGAACGGGCCCTAAGCAAAGAAGAATTTCGATCGTTTGCAACAAGATTTGTTTTATGTAGGTAGCACCGAGATCATTGTTAATTTGATTCCGTTTTCCATTGAGTCACGATTTTCTGTTTGTTGCTTTTCACGACTCGATTTGTCTAGCTTTTTCTATTCTCATTGTTTTCTAGGTGCATTAGTCCTATCCAAGTATTACTGATTGAATTTTAAAATCAGAAAAACGTTTCTATTATTTAATTTTACAGTTTGTTCAGTAGTCTAAGACTTTCTTCGGCATTTCTTATTAATATTCTCTGAAATAACTTATTTATTTCTAACTCTTACTATATGTCAGTGTTGATATGTTAACATTGCAGGTTCCAACCGAACCAAGTACTCGGTTGTATAATTTGATGTTTATCATCCAAACTACATTTGTGCAGGTTTCAATAATACGGTAGCAATACTTAACAAAAACTACAATTTTATAAATAGTTTTTTTAAGCTACGTTGCCCCTCTATACGATTTCTCCTGTATCGAGGGTACAGTTTACAAACATACATGTCACATGCACACACACCCAGACCCGAAACAAGTATCTGTAGATCATACAAATATTTGTTCCGTGTCGCGATCGAACCCGCGGCGCGTAGCGCAGAAAGCTAATCGCTTAGCCACTGCGCCAACCATGTCGTTTTACTTTTACTAAAATGTCAAACTTCCACGGAGATCCAATGCGAAGAAGAAGGAATCTTAATACTATAAGTTAAGCACGAAGACATGATTATTTAATACAAAAACAATTTATCGTTGATTTTGTTTAATTAAATAAAATAAGTCTATTAAAAACTTTAAGTTTTATTTAACAATTTGGACACGATAATAACACTTATAGAATTATCTTTGCGATTTTGTTTATCAAATATTTTGATATCTGTTATGAATATCGGATTTTTAACGAACGCTGTTCGTTAATATCCCGCAATAAATCTTTTAATTTGCGCAAACTACTGATGAAATAAGTGGACATTCCGCAACACTTTCAAAAGCTGTTGATTCAGATTACATAGACATCAAAACAACTTGATAGCCGACGACATGATATTTTGTGGAGAATTAAGTGAACGGATAATAAAACGATCAAACTGTAACAAATAACAAACCTATTTAGAACTGAAACGCAATCTCTTAATTAATACTGATGCTTGGTAGAATGGATCTTTATTTCATGTAAACCAGATACAGGCACTTAGAAATGTCGAGACTCTAGGTGCGCGGTGCACATAGAACTGAAATGCAAATCTTGGGTCATATATCTAAGTATCATCCGGTCAAGCGATGTCTAACGGTTAATCGGCTATGGAGGCTTTTATGATACGATAACATTTGTGTAAGAAATAATCTTATCTAATATTTCCTACAAATAATGATGCTATAATGAATTTATAATTATTTTTTCTATTTATTGTATCTTTTCTTCTCTTTCTGCTGTTTCATACATTAAACCCCGAATACTCAAACGAATCTCATGCTGTCACTGTCATTTCAAGGTGGACGGTAGCGACAAAATGACTTTTAAGGGCGTCTTAAAATTGAGTTTTTTTTCAGTATTCGGTAGAAAATGTATTGTATTGCATCACGCCTGGTGTTACACACATTACGGTGATACAGTTATGTCCTGTGTGTGTGTGTGTGTGTGGGGGGGGGGGCTATTGGCACCATCCGAGAACAATTCTCAACTCCACGCTCCGGGAATCGCAGCCGGGACTTCACGCTCAGCAGCCGCGCTTGCAATCACTAGACCAAAGAGGTTGACAAAATATTAAAATTGGGATGTATATCTTCACGCCTTCTTTGAACCGTTTAGTCAATGAGGCAGGTCACCCATACAACGTCTATCTGAAATGCGTGGTCATATTTAAGGGTGTGGATCTGTCCATCTAACTAAACAACTTTCTCTATGGTACCGACATCGTAATCGCGAAATAATAATCAGCTGTCCCGTACAAAATTTCAATACTCGACTCAAACGTATGGACAGCAGGTAATTATTTCGCGATTGCCTTTGCCCTGCAGTGGTACAACACAGGCTGAAAATAATAATAAAATAATAATAATAATATTATAATAGTTTTAATAGCAGTTATCTATTAGATCGTCACATAACTCGACTGTCACACGGCAATCGAGGTTGCCTAGCAAATATTGCAGCAATCTTTCGGCATAGTTGCTTAAACTCGAAGTTTAAAAACGGTCACCAATCCTAGACTTGACCGTGGCAAAGTTGCTTAACTGCTGATAACATAGTTAAACTGGTATTTAAATTCTAACAGATTTTATTATTCCTCCCTGATATAAAAAATATGAGGATCATAAACAACACGATACTTATCCAAATAAGAGGGTTCTCGCCTTTTCAGATTACAGTCATGTTTTTTGTTAAAGCTGAAAAACATTAGATATACAACATGTAGATAACATTATTAGTTTGTTCATATTTGACTATTGAATCGATATGTGTATTTTTTTTTTCAAATTATGAATTTGGCCAATTTGACGGTCGATTGAGTCATCGAAGTCAAAGAAAATTAAATCTTATTAATTCAAAATAATACGAATAAATTTTAAATGCAGTAAGTAAAACAAAACAACACTAGTAACTTAAAAATAAAAGTTAGGTTTAAAATTCTTAAGTTTTGATTATTGTATCTAACTTAATATTCTAATTGGGATGTTAGTCTTGCGCTAATTAAGTTACACATTGGGTAAAGGGTTATTGGTTATTTGTAATTCACCAAGTACTCATAAATACGAACAACTTTTACCGTGCGACCAACCCTGAAATCACAAAGAAAAACATCGTGAGGAAATCTGCACACCTGAGAGGGCCATAAAGTTGTGGATGATGTGTGTAGTCCACCAACCTGCACTAGGCCAGCGTGGTGGACTAAAGCCTAATCCTTCTCATGCTGAAAAGAGGCACATCCCAGCAGTGGGACAGTAAAGGACAGATTTTAAAATATTATTGTTTTTTATATTAGAAAGAAATAATTAAAGAAAATACATTTATTCAACACGGACAGTGACAAAACACGAGAGAAAAATAAAATATAACATAAACCTTTAAACAATAAAAAAAAATTGCCATAAGAGATTATAAAAAGAAGAAGCTATTTAACTAACGAGAGATCTTTGATTAGCATTGAGCATTTGCGTTTTAATACATGACATAACGATACAAGTAACGACACGACAGACTTAATTCTCGTGTGAAAGTAAAATTAACACATGCATTTGGATCAAGTCGTTAGCCATCAACTAACTACAAATCGAATAAAAATTGTCGCTAGTAAGAATAATTATAATACATAATATGTTTTCCGGCCATTTATGCCTTCCCCTTGCAGACATTGAGTGCTTTAAAACCAAGAACTAAACCTTATCTGACATCCTTTACAAGAAATATCAGACTGTTAAACTAATTATTAAAAGCAGCGACTCGCAAAGTTTACAGGTGCATGAAAAAAAAATATTTCTACTGCAGGGGATTTTCGATTTAGGGTTGGTCCCATGGTAAAAGTTGTACATAATGATATACAATACCTTTTGGCTTAAAACAACGTGTAATTTAATTACCTTAAAACCTCAATTAGACACCCAATTAGATTAACTAGTTAAAAATAAGTACCTATAATTCAATAACCTAATCTAACATAAACAAACGTTTTTAAAAAAATGAAAAAAACATTATAAATTTGCGCCTAACGTTACTGCATGCATTTAAAATTGAGTTTTAATGTCTTGAAAAATTTTTTTTTTTCATACTAGCTACCGTCGTTGTGGTGAATTTCATCATTTTTAATTATTATTAAATGCGTGTAGTATCCCACTGCAGGGTAAAGGTCTCCCTTCCCTTCTTCCACTTTTCCCACCACGCCACGCCATCTCCTTCTGGGCCTGCCGCGTTGCCGTTTCCTGCAATTTGGGACCCACTGTGTGGTTGTTTTTGCCCAAAGCTCCTCCATCATGTGGCAGAAGTGACCAGCCAAGTTTCATTATAATTTCATATTTTTTAAAAAAAACCTCTATCAAAGTTACTGAAAATTCAGTAGCCAATTATGAGCAAACTACATAAGTTTTGCGTTTATTCAATTACACCGTATATATAAAGTAATAACCTTGTATTACCATAATGACAAATCCAAATCAGTTTGTTTCTCTGTCTGCATAGGTACATCATTATATCATATAATTACAATTTAAATAAATAAATCATCTTCAATACACACGAGAAAGTCGCTTAGAGTTCTATGTCTGACTAATAATTCTAATAAAATATTATGACTGTCATAATATTCGAAATGTCTTTACTTGGTCATAAATCTAGCAATTTTTTTATTATATTATAAAAAGACAGTAAAAACCCCAATGTTTATATAAAATGGACATAAAACAATATTTTATTGGATGATATTATGCAAGGCCAGATCCAATAGTGATGTCACAGAATTATTGTGAGACATGACAATAATTTATTTTGTTGCACAGGTAAATAAATTATTGTTATATCTCACACTTCACTTTATCTCCGCAAGCCAACCAGCAGGGATGCAGATCTAGTTGACTTGCGGAGATCAAGTAACAATTGTTCCATCTAGATCAGGGTTCTCCAAACTTGTTAGCATAAGGGCCACACTGGCTCCTCTGCTAGGTCTCAAGGGCCAATACCTATCCTAACTAGCCCTGGGCTCATCCTACCAACATAATAATTTGTTTTAGCATAAGTTTCATAATTTGATCATTAAATAAAAATGTTGGATATTATTTTGTATGATTTATTTTATTTAAGTACTTAAATAAACTATGGCGGGCCAGATATAAGGTATTTTCGGGTCGCTGCCGTGGGCCGGATCGATGGTCCTCGGAGGCCGCACTTGGCCCGCGTTCAGTCAGTAGCCACATCTGGCTACTGACTGAAGTTGAACTCGAGAAAGGCTAGAGATGATGAGTTATGCACGGAGAAAAATATTATTAATTAATATAATTATTATTATTAACAAGACTACCAGAACGCCTTAGTAAGTTGCATCAACTACTTCATAGTGAATATTAGTAAACGTTAGTACTTCATAGTGAATATTCTATTTATAAATACCTACATCCATTGCGTTAAATTTATAAAAATAAATAACAACTACAAGGTTTTACTAAATGATTATATTATTGTTGTCAAATATAGCACGCGAATTTTTGTAATAACGAGGTATTTATTCTCGATGTAAAAGTGATAGCCAATTGGAAGTCAGTGGCCTGTATTTTAAAATGACGCTTAGCTCTGATCCTACTTTCCTCCCCGACCCTCGCTCGCGCCAGCCCGTGCTGAGTTGATAGATTTCAATTTACCTAATAATAATGCCACCACACAGACACAGCAAGTCCTCTCTTGTTGCCCCATCAGCGTCACTCTAAGCCGAGGCACGTGTCCCACTATGGGACGCCCTTAGACTAAACTAGACTTAGACTTAGACCCCCTCCCCCCCTTTCAAGCCTCACTGGACGGCCCCTTAGCTGCGTCACGCTTAAATTCACTAATTTTAAATATGTCGGAGGCCCTTCAGTCCTCACCGAAAGTCTGGTTAAACATTAAAGGCTCAATGAGCCAAGTGTGAGAGATATTAAAAAAAAATCTGATCCCTACTTGAGCGTCATTATGAAATAAGATTCAGTAGTCAAGTAGCGTAATTCCAAAACGCGGCACATAGTTTAAGAATAGCTGTCCATAAGTAAAGCGCACAGATCGATTCGCAGGACGTTCTAAGTCTAATTACGTCCTAAATAACTCGAGCACTGTTAAATTGCATTGCGTTTCACGATTTATACCGTCGCAGTGATGGACAGCCCGTACTTGATACTGTCTTGTAAACATTACCTTGTGGCACGCCGAGCACAAGATTGCAACTTATGCCAATCAGACTGAGAAGCAGTAATTTTATTGTAAGGACCTAAAGTGCAATAGGTCTTGCGTTTAAATGCAGTTGACTTTATACCCAACTACAATTATGTAGTGTAGATATTATTATAATATTTTATAATAATAGTCTTTATTTAATAGTCAATGAATCCGGTAATTACAACAAAAAAATTCCACTTCTTGATTTTTTTTAAATCAGCGTATATTTTAGTTTTTTTTTGTTAATGGGCTGCATTATTTATTAATACTTTTAAAGGCTATAAAAAAGTATCTAACTTTATTGCAGCAACAAATCCAAAAACAATATGGTTTCAGAGAAATGATTACAAACTAAAGCCTATCTAAATAATATAATTATTATGTTACATTGCATTTTAATCCTTTTCCAATCGTTTACCGTAATGCTGGGGGTCGTGACACCCTCATTGATAACGTTTTTTTATGGCAATGTAACGCCACCCGAGTGCATTTTAGTACAAAAGTACAATATATTCTGAACTGGCGACCCGTCCCCAGCTTCGCACGTATGCAATTTCTCTACTATCCTTACATTAAATATGAAAGTATTATACATATTATAAAACCCTCCGGAAGAAATGCAAAATGATGGTGAAAACTGTATAAAAATCCGATGCTTGGTTTAGGAGGAGTTAGCAGACAGACAGACACGCGAAAAGCGACTTTATTTTATACTAAGTAAAGAAGATAAAGAAGAAGATTAATCATTTTCATTCCAGAAAACTAAGAACCTTTTATTGGTACCAATTTAGACACTGTCACAGCCAATGATAAACACCGTATTTTATTTTTATTTATTTTTTCGCGATTACCATATTGCTCCCATAGAAAGTTGTTCAGTTTGATGGTCTGCGGGACTACCGCGTAACCAAAATTGTAATGAACATCGACATTGGTATTAAACTTCAATACGATCGTGAGAGCCTAAACTTTGAGCTAACTTGTAAAAAAAATACCTATCATATAGTTGGGACTCCTATATATCTTCATGATCGGTAAAAAAAATACAAGTTAGCTCAAAGTTTAGGCTCTCACGACCGTATTGAGTCGATGTTCATTACAATTTTAGTTACGCGGTAGACCCGCTGATCCACACCCATATTATGACCACGCATTTCTGCTAAACGTTGTATATGTATATAAATCCATTGTAGCCTTTATATTATTTAAATCAAAATATTGACACGGAACTGTTTTTTTTGTAAATTTTACATATCTTACTTGTGCAAAATATCCAACTGCTCGTAAGTTAAATATTTCGGCACAGTATGATTGAGTGTGGTTAAAATTATGTAATTAAATGTGGTCAGTTACGGGCCCTCACTTCCAAGTGGTTGAACTGGTTCCGTCAATGAGACACAGTTACATCTCACTATTACATTTTATTATGGACAGGCCTTGAACTAATTTTTATTCTGTTCAAGTTCTACGGTTTTATGTCAAACAACATCCGCTACTTGGAACCGACCTATTAGGTACAAACATTTTTACATAATTTGCTTATTAAATTATCTTTAATATTCTAATACTGAGAATAATGTTTTATCAAATAACTTAGATAAATCAGTTCATTGAATAAGAATTCCTTATTTGTTCTAGGAAAAGAAATTGCGAAGTTTCTTGAATAACATTTTGATAACATTATCCTTTGTAGGTGTAGCTTAGTTAACAGTTTTTGCTGTCATTTTCTTTATATAATTTGTTTTATATTTTCTTTTTATTATAAACTTGATTATGTCTAATCCGGAGTATTTTTTTATGAATGTGGGAGTAATTTTTACGCCGACGCTAATTTGTTATATTACTTCATCCATGACGGAAACCTACGCACAAGTGTCGTAATTAATATACTAGTTATGTTGTGACAATAAATTAAAATAATTATGGGAAAACAAGCTATAAACGGTGCATAATCCATCTGGGTGGAATGTGAAAGGTACCTGTAGATATATTGATACTATAATATGCACTGAGCCACAGTTCATATCCTTCAAAAACTGGATACAAGATGATGAAACCAGTGCAATTTTATTGTTACTCAAATCAACATTACTGGAACGAATTTAAATAAAATATAAATATAAACGTTTATCATTTTTAATTTCTTATTTAATTGCTTTAAAATGAAAAACAATAACTTTTGCTATTTATTCGTAGACACTTTCTCATCTTATTAAAAAGCAAAACGAAGTATCATAAATTATAAACTAATTACACTATAATTTCTAGAAGAAACCACAGAGATCAGTCGTCTTTTTCGGATAAGAGCCGCCGAACAGTCTAACCGGTGTTTTGCTCCAGTCTATATACAGCATTGCGTTATTTTGTAAATCGGATTCCTGTAGCGAGCACTTTTTATAATTCTGCACAATGAACTCTATACCAATATTTTTCATTCTGACTGGCGACAGTATGTGTGTCATGTCGATACTCTCGTCGGGTTGGACGTATAATACACGGTCGTATAATTCAAGATTTCTACAAATTCTAGGGCCTAAGGACCCCGGGATCCCTGAATCAATATTATCATTATCTAGATCGGATCTATATTTATTAATATCAGGAATGCGTTCGTTTCCACCGACAAAAGATTGTTTATTTAGTTCTGCATTGTCGCCAATTACGTGACGTTCATTTAAAGCATTCCCTATTTTGACTCGCTTGTTGAAATTGTTCTTTATACCACTATGGTCTTTTTTCTTCATTGCTGCATTGAGTTTCTCAGTCATTTTTATTTTCTGGTTATGTCCAGGTAGAAAACCGTGGTTATATTTAAGAATAGATATTGAATCTTTATTGTAATCTGATTGATTAGATACTTCCAGAGCTAGCTCCCGTCCTTTCAATAAGGTTGCATCTTCCTTGTACGGCAAAATATTATGTTTTTCGTGCTTATATTTTAGTCGGACCGTCGGGTTTCGTCTGTTTAGCAAAGCTATCTTTTCTTCAATAGCACTCTGTCCGCCTTCAGTGTCAAGTTTTATCTCGCGCGGTGTATAGTCGTTACTATAAGACTTCACGTTGTGCCATTTGTTACCAGAAGACAGACTTCTAGTGTACATGTCGCTATTTTTCTCTGATTTCTGTGTGTCAGTGTAATGCGAGTTTTCAACAAAATATTCCAATGATTTCAAAAAGGGTAAAATAGAAAGCAAATTATTTGTTTGCAAAGTTAAATCCGCAGTGTTTTTTTTCTTTTTCTTAGTTGTATAAAAGGGTTTTGAACTGCGAACAGTTTCGGTGCTTTCGAAACTTTCACTACTATCCTGACTGTCGACGTTTCTGTAAAATCTACGTTCTTGTTTTTTATTTCTAACTCCTCTGTTTGTTATTTCAACTTGTTTAGCCTGAGTTTGTGCATGAGTTTTCAGGATATTGTTTCTAAGATCGTCTTCTAGTATTTGTACGTTAATTTGAGGACTTCTTTTACTAGTTTCAAACTGCTTTTCTACCAAATTTCTGCGTTGAAATTGAAAAGGTGGTCGTACTTTAGTCACTTTAAAATCAGACGCATAAGGAAAGCTATCCGATATTTTTGTTAACGGGATAGTTTGTGGTACTTTCTTTTGTTCCCTCGAACGCATTTGGATATTTTTAAGGTAATTCAATACACTGCCTGCGAATTTGGAACTTGTCCATTGACCGTAAACTTTGGTATTCTTGTCTAGAGGTGGAGGTGTTTCGATTTCAGACAATTCGTCAACAAACTTTTTTTTTAATGAACTTTTACCGGGTTTTGTCGCGGCTCCGTTAAATTTATAAGTAGAATCGGGTAAACTGCTTTCTATTTCCAAGGTCTTGTCAAAAAATTTGAATATCGGTGCTGGTGGAGGCGTTTCATACTCAGATAACACAATTGGGGCTTTGGTGTTAGTACCATGTTGCAGATTCTTATTTTTATGAGGTACATTGTATTTACCAGAATGTTCGTTCTTATTCAAGTTCCAAAAGTTCAGATCGTCATTTGTGGGTGGCATTTTATCCGAAACTGGAAAGTCTAAAAGATCTTTTTCGTACGACGTATCCATTAAAGTCGGTTTTCTTGTCGATAAGTCTAAACCAACATCATGTTCAATAAAGCTGTCGGGTGTCCTAAATTTAATGAAACTTCTAGATGAGTTCATAGATGAAGGAAGTTGGGTGGTTTCAAAGTTGTTTTTTAGTTCACCAGTTTGCAAGTCACTTAAAATTATGTAATTCATGGTATGACTGCTACTTTTCATTTTGTTTTTATGGAATCGTTTCTGTTCGTAAAGAGGATCATTCCTTATCGTGTAGTTTCTTTCAATAGTTGACGTGAGTACCATGTTCACGCCAAATATTTCGCCTTCCAAGCCATTTTGACCACCTGTAATTGTCAAAAAAGATTATTAAGCATTCCTCCATCGTCATCATCATTCAATCCGCATACAGTTACTGTGACATATTCATTTTGTTGACGACTTACCGGCATCCGCTGTGCCGTATCCGATAATGACACTGCCGCCACCTGGTAGCACGAATCCATAGAGCTGAAACACATACCACAAGTTATTTTGCGACCATGGACAACAAAATCTAAAGTAAGTGTACCGGCTGATTTACCAATACTTTAACGTGTATCCTTGCCATAAAATTCGCACACGTTACTCAACACATTATCAAGGTATTGATTAGCCGCAGGTAATCGTGATACTTATGATGGAACTGTCTCTCTATAGATAAACGCGACAGCCTTGTATGAGATCTTGTTTCGTAATAGCTGTCTATGTCGATTTATCACATGTTTATCTGTATGCTAAGTCGTGGCCGGGGTGACCTCAACCAGCCGAATATAGTTATACGGCCATTTGTCTTCTCGAATATACCGGTTGAGTGATTTGTTCGTGTCTTTCGTTGTTGCACTCTGAACTCGTGACCCTACAATGAGTATTGATATACTGAATGAGTGAGCCAGCGGGCGTTGTTTTGCGGCGACCGTTACCGATCATAATTTGCTTACGCTCTGTGATGCTTGGCAGGATATGAGGCGGGAGTCGACGTAGAGTGCCCATGCTCCAAAGTCCGATTGATAGGACAAGCAGACGTGGCGCCAGACATCCTTGGTGATGTCCACAGCTGAACTTGACGTCACTTTGCCGTTGATCGAAACGTTAATATGCTTCCCTCCCGAGTCCAACCACAGCCTTACAACACGATTGTTTCCGTTCGCTAAAAACATTAATCAAATGCTTGCATTAATATACCTACTTAAAATAAAAAACATTTATTGAACCATGAAGTAGTTTATCGGGTGCACATAAATATGTATGTGTCCATATTAGCCCTAATCACGTGCAGTGAGTGCGTGAGTGTTACGAAATTTGCTTTATGATTTATCATAAATATTTTAGAATGTGAACCTTTTAAAACTATTGCGTTCACATTTAATAAAATAATTTAAGACTGGGCTTTACAGAAATAGTCAACATCTAGTTAAGTTGGTACCTAACTACCTACAAAGGCTTCAAATGTTATCAAGATAAAACCTAATAATCAAGCTATTATAGGTAAATTTAAATATAGAAATGCATACATATATTATTACTTATAAATATTGCGCCGACCCCAAATAAAATGGGATAAGAACAGGAGAATGAGGATGAAATATGGAAATTCTAGAAATATCAAAAATTTCAAAGATCTTTGTAAAATTATTGGGACTACTACGAAATTTTGCCGAGAGAGTCCTGCATACAGCTAAGCCAGACACTAATAAATAAAATTCCAGTTATGATAAAGTAATTATTGTTAGTCACCCTATCGAGCTCATTGTGGTGTGAAACGCTCAACGGCTGCCGAGTTAACATCCCGCCAGTGTGGTCCTATCTCCAACAGAAACAACTGGTGCAAGTTTAATACAACCTGCCTGCATATAACCATAATAATAATAATCTTCACCAAATAGAGTCAACATAGATAGAGTTTACATCATAAGGATATTCGCTTGTCTGTATTTTATTGACATTGCCAAAAGCAGAAACTTGAGTGATGAAAGTGAAGCAAAATATATCCAAATTGCTAAATTGTGCAACATTGAACCTATAGCGAGCAAGTTCCGAATTAAGGGGGTCAAATTAATTATAATAACGCAATCCATATTTGTTCGCTTACTTTCTACCGAACGACAACTTTTATTTCGGCTTTAATATATAAAAGTCTATAGTAACAGTTTAAGTATTTTACTCACCGACGTATGTAAATATGCTCTGATCTCCGGTGAGGTCATAAATCCGTATCCATGCGCAAAATGTGAATTCTCTGAGAGGCGGCGTCTCGATGTCATATTGTAGGAACTGGAATGGCATCGGAACCTTTAAATACTGACCTTAAATCGATCATATCCAACAGTATTTCCCTCCTACTAACAAATAGTGAATAAGGTTATATCGGGTTATATCAAGCTTATATGTCAAAAATGTATAGTTAAAATTCAAACGTCATTCTTGACATAACTTAATTGCGTTTATTAGTAGAGCGGTTTATCTTTAAAACCTCTAAACGTTGTCAGTCATCACGAAAAGTTTACGCAAGCAAGTTTCTCCAACATTGATTAATTAATGTTACTCCTCAAAAGTTTTAGCGGAATTCACAAGGAAGCCTGCATTCTTGCGAATTCCGCTCTTAAGAATATAAATTTTGTTGTTCTAAAAATAATTATGTAGTTCGGAGTCCGAGACAACATGGCTGCGACGACAGACGCGCCGCACTTACGTCAGCGCTTCTATTCTATTCTATTTTACAATATGGCAGGGCGTAGACGTTGGATACCTACATTTTAAAACTGACGTCATCTTAGTGACGAATCGTCAATTTCACTAAAGTCAACGTAACTAATGAATGTTGCATACAAACCTGGGCATATCCTTTCTGTTTCAATACTATTTTGTAGACCGGTCTATTGATAGATAGGCCAGTAGAAGCCACACTCAACAGCACAACCAAAATTAACCAAGGCATATTAATGAACGACCCAAAAACGAAAGTTATGTAAACTTATGTCCCAGTTAATTAACGCAACCTTCACGAAGATGCAGTAATGAATACATAATCAGCACGTTAAAATTGACCGAGCGTTTAATTTCTAAATCATATTTTTTTTAAATGTTTAATAAAATTAACGATTAGAAAATCGAGGAGTGCTTTCTTCAGAAAAACAAATCGTAGACTGACTACTCGTTCCCGTTGCACAGGTGATTGTCATCACGACGACATCATGTTTGTAAACCACGATGTTATTAATTTCTTTCCACTACATTGTTGTGTTATGATTGTACTTCTTATAATTTATAAAGTCGGATAATAACACAGCTCCCTCGTCAACTCGATGGTTAGACTTTGAATAACAATCTCTCGTCACAAACACGTTGTTTATTTACCCGACAAATGTTCAGGATTCCTACCATATTTTTGTCGTGTAACGCTTGAGCTCAACCCGTCAAAGAAATATTTCCTTGTGAAACTATAAGTTATATCATTCTTGTAGTAAAGTCATTTATTTTACTTCATGAATGATGTCAATGTTGATTATATTAGGCACCTGCGTCATATTTAAACATTATTATACTTTGTTAGATCGTTGAATGCAATGTGAATCGATGTTTTTAAACAGTTCGGAACAATGTGTATCTAAGCGATAGAACTCTTCTAACCGCCGTATGCGAAAACGCATTATAACTTTAAATCGCTCAAAGTGAGTGAGATAATAACTTTCTTATTCTCGAGACTAACTAAACCAGGAATTATTTAACTCGCCATATTTACTCTTGGATAACTTAGTTTATGTTTCACTACATTACATTATATAATAATATTGAATATATAATATATAAAATATTGAAATATATATATAATATTGTACAAATATATAATATATATTAATGTAATATATACGAGTATAATATAATAAATAATATATAATAATAAATAATATATATTATATATAATATTGAACTAATGTTTAAACCGCCTAAATGAAACTGCTTACATCCTTCGTATTACGTTATGACGTGTACTGTGTATTTGTTCATTTATTATGGTTATAATATCAACATATATAATTGACAAAAAGGCCTGCTGATAAAACACGGATGCCATATTGAACTTTTATTCCTGGTATAAATTAACCCCTGGAAAATCGGGGGAGTAGTGATTTACTCATAGACTTAGAATATTTTCGCTTGATGTAGGTACTAGACTCTGATGCAACGTAAAAATAGTTTATTCTTGGAATAACTGCAAATTTACTCTCGAGTAAGACTTATTCCATCTTGGTGAAATTGTTAAAGCGTTGATTATTCGGCGGTAAATATTTCAAAAATGTATTCACTTCCAACAAATAGACGAAGAAACAGTATCTATGTAGGTATATTAAGTGATATTGGTGTTTATTATTTTAGCAGGTGAAAGCCCCGGCTTATTACATCGGAGGTCAGGCGCCGAGCACCCTACCGCGCGGCGGCTCCATACTGCGCGCCTACTCCCCGGCCGCCCCGCCTGTGCCCGCCGACCGCGTCAAGACCCACTCCGGATCAGGTGAGGGAGTACCCCAGATATTCACAAATTAAATAAACTTTTACAGTAGCACCAACTAAAGGCGGAGCATTGAAGACTGACATCTTTTATTACTGCGCAAATTGAGTCAGGAAGCGACAAGCGAACAAATTGTTACAATTTCCTTTTCAATTAGATTTGGAAGACGAGACACGTAATGTCTCTCTTGAAATTCATCCCGTGAAAATTGTGTAGAATTTTGAAAATTACAATGGTAGTTTAGTAACGTATAGCATCACGGTGGAACCATCGAGTTGGACGTTGCACCGGGATTGTTCCGGGGTTTTTAAATTAGGTAAAAGCGGTGTGTGTGTAGGTCCCACAGCGCCGACCAAGCCGATGCGCACGTACATCCCGGGGAGTGGGTCGGAACGCTGTTTCCCCTTCGCTCCGGCTGATTGCTCCCGGGGCCCCGAACAACTGTACACGATCCCCGGTAACAGGCCGCCTCCTATCAACACTATCGCTTCCACTTAATTTGCTAATGCTTTCTCAATATAAACTTTTAATGTTGCGCTAACGAACGCACCTTTGATTTGTTTGATATTACATTTTTAATCAACTTTCAATCAAACCCATTCGATTCTATGTTTCTAGGAATTAACACTCCGTGGTAACTTTTCAAATGTAACAAGAACCTTTTTAAATATTTCCATTTTGTCGTTATACTCCCTATAATGCCTCTCCGTTTGATTCCTTGTAAAAGTTAATTTTCACGCAAACTCACTGTTGATACCAAGTCTAATAAACATTGTAATAGGTATGAATTCTATTGTAACTTAAGGTACTGTATGAGCTATTACTTATTTTGTATTTATAATAATATTATACTCACATGTATCATAGAAATATTTTGTATAATAGCATGCTTTGATAATAATATTATATTAGCTTTATTTCTACAAGATTTTTAAATATACTTATTCATTATGGAATTTGAAGAATACACATGTTATATAAATGTCGTAAGCGCTACAGCCGATGTATCCTCAGAGGTAGGTGTTAAAATTGATTGTGTATATTCAGGCCATGCCGACGGGTACATGTCTTCACCAGAGCGCGGGGCAGCCAGGGCTCCCTATGAGGATCCGTACTACACCCAGTACTTGGGCCCTGCTGCCGTCAGGCCCAACATCACTCCTATCATTGATGAAGAAAACAGGTGACAATTTTACATATTGCTTGGCATAGTACATATTACTAGAAATACGAAATTTTCTCGCCCTGTTTGCACGACAACGTATATAAAAACGTTTTGAAACGTTCTACCTTTATAGGAATGGTGAGGGTAAGGAATCTACTTCATTTCATATAAAGAACATGAAATCGAATGGAAAGCCTTATCAAAATTTATTTTTCTGTTTACATTTCGTTGAATTTCAACGTGTCGTTTCTTCGTAGCGATGGTGTGATTATCGATGATGCGTACCAGATGTATGGGGTGAATCCCATCACTTCTGCTCCGCGCCCCATGCCTCGACCGCCGTACGACGCCAGGTAACTTTAAAATATAAATGCCAGCATTACGGACCTTATTATAAAACTTATAACAACGCGTAACTAAAATCATGTTAAATTTTAATATTTTAACATTCCATTATTCCAAAAGCAGGCTGTGCGATATTGTGGCCACAATATCAAAATATATTCTTACAGTAAAATTTGTTTCAATTATTATTAGCTATGCGATATTTTTGCTGACGGCGATATTTTATTATGTAAATTCGTAATTAGAATGTATCAAATGAATGAACTGTACTTATGTGTATCTCAACATAGATAGGATTACTAATAATGATTTTGCAGGCCGCAACAAGATGAAATGCAACGTCTGCGCGTTGAGAAGATGGAGAGGCAGCTGGCCAACTTGACGGGGCTCGTGCAAAAGGCTTTGCAAGTCCCAAACCAGCCTCCCGCGCCGACTGTTGCTCCGCGCCAGGAGTATCCGCAGACGTATCAGTCCAGACCAGCAGCCCAGGGTGAGTGACGAAGCTACATCCTAAACTCTCGTCCCCAGCAGACTTTTAGACAAGCCTTATGTTTATGTGACTGGCCTGTGATTTCTTCATCCAACATTTGGATTTATTGCCAATGTTGGTCAATTTAATGTTGCTCCGATGAACCTGTTGACCCAGCACTAACGAAGTTATTCAACTAATTAGTCAACAGGGAATATCTAACTATTGGTTCATTAAGCTGCAAATCTAGAATTGTAGCAATTCTCTCCGTTTGATCTACTGGGGCTCTGTCAAACGGCTTAGTAGCTTTTCACTAAAAGCTTCGTCCGTTAATGTGGCTTGCGTTTTCCTGCACTCAGATACGGCGCGATTTACCAGCAACGAGAGACCACCTAAGTTAGGGAGGGATAAATTTCGTAAGTGTGATTGCAGGCGGTTAAAGAGTTCACGCTGATGCATTGCTAGTGTTAAGTGAAACCTAACCCGGTATAACTAAACTTCCAATAAGCATAAATTATTAAGACAATGATTCTCGACTATAAGGAAAAGAGTCATTTAAGAAAAAGCTTATAATTTAAAAGGTTACGACGGTAAACTGTGGTTTCTCCACAATTTCCAATGTTAGGAACACAACCTGATCATTTGACGTCACATTTAACAGTTGTACTTAGTGGAGAAAAACAAAACCGCAAATTATGGGTTCTACCACATTCCATTACCAACCGAGTAAATGCGATGGCAAAGATGCTTCCGCACATCTTGGTACGTTAAACAGGGAAAGCGTCACTTTCACGCCGTCAATGTGTTCGACTCCTCGTAATTTTTCAAATGTCCGAATAAGCCTACGACATTCGCAATGCATTTCGCGAACAACATCATTATCTCGCCCAACGCTTGCTTGCTAAACCGAGTGATATTTTTCTTATTTCAGCTTTCTCATGAGCAATTATTAGCCTCAAGTGCATCTGTTTTGTGCATTCTATCTTCGTTTTTATATCGTCATCTCATTCACCTAAAACAATCGTTGAGTTTATTGTACATTGTGAAAGTTGAATATTATATTTATGATGACAGCTATTGTAATTCGATGACGAATTGTATGAGTCATCGGGCTTTATTTCTTAGTAAATCATTGCTGGATTTGATGATAAGGTGCACCAGTACCTATGTAAACATAGCTGTGGCCATCGTCTCGTGGAACATGTGGAAATACAGTCTTTTCGACATTTTATTAACAGATCACATTACGTTTATTAATTTTAGTAGTAATCGCAATTTTTCTAAGTTGTATTGGTATATCGTTTGTGTCGTCTAGTACGTAATGTTTGGAGATTGTTTTTATCATTTCACAATATTTTGTTCTTTGCCCATTTGAGAATGATTATCCAATGTTAAAATTAAAACATGCCATTCAAGTTCAACTGAATGCTATATATTTACCAAAAACAGTACAAGTGCCTTCTTTAACGTAGAATATTGCACTAATAATGTGTTATTATTTTTTTGCATCTAATTTCCCATACACACTCTATATCACTGAATCAATTGAACACTATCCTTTATAAATTCAATCACAAAAAAATAATCGGAAACTAATACCTAAATTGCACAAAATTTTATATCACATGGCACCACTTGCCACTGGATTTTAAATTATATTTTAGTGTACAGACATGTCCCTGTAGTTTTATAGCTAATGGACTTGATTATATTATGCATTGTGACTGTGAAAGAAATCTCGTTGACGATGACTATAATACTACCTTAACATTGACTGACCAAATAAACATTTGTCATTTCAGAGAAGTCAGTCTCTTTTGAGAAATCAGTATCATTTAGCGATGATCCTCCTGATATGAGCTCGCCTAAACAACATTCACCACAACACACAGGTATGCATCCAATCCATTGTATATTTTAGTATAAAGTCCTTGTTGCAAGTTGACTGCATTCGTAGTCTAATATGTAGTTACATAAGTAAAGGGTGAAGAAAGTATGGTAATAGATACACATAAACCCTCGGTGGTGGTTGTTTTATAAAAGGTTGTAAATGATTAACAATACTCATTAAGCTCGCGTATCGTTCGTGATAGACTCAATGTCTATTATCACGAAGATACAGAGCATTGTAATAAGAACGTGTGTTGCCTGTACACTGTTTATTTATTGTTTCAATAGGTATTGTATTATTTTAATGTATTTTAATGGTATCGTCTACCCGTTTGATGCTAGCGTTTTTATACACACAATATAAATTCGTATTAATAATTTGATAAAAATGCCAGCTATCAATCAAATCCCTTGTGTGAGATGAACTGATTCCCCCACATTATACATTCATGTTGATGTCGGTTCGTATTATTGATTATTTTTGTTTGTTTACCAGTTAGCATCATTATTATCATCGACGATAGAATTGCCACATCCTCGGCTCTCATAGTGATATTCTTTATAATTACTTCCGAGAATGAAGTGAAAGTGTATGTAATTGTTATTTTTGGCAATATCATCATACCATTCTCGAAGCGTACAGAATCCTCTGCTGTATATTTTTTCTGATCACTGTCGTAGTTAATATCATAACCATGTTCATAACTCTTGTATTTGATTTTCTTTCCGCTTACTTCTTTGCCATAACCAGCCGATTCCAAACCAACCAAACCGGCAATCAAATCATCAACTTTGCCAAGGACTTCCTCTCAAGGTAACTTTTTGATATCCATTGATATTTGAGTAATCATATTTTAATATAACAGTAGAGATATTTATCTACTAATGCCGTTGTAGCTGTTGAACATGCTGGAATACGTACTGGTCATAACAATAATTTGGTGGCGGATACATTTAACGATTGCACTTTTTTATCATTTGACAAAAGCTTAGCAACGTGACCCTCGAAAAGAAATACTATTTCGCTGAAGCAATGCTGCTATAGCCTAAGGGCTAAGGTGTCAGACTGGCGAACTAGAGGTAGTGAGTTCGAATCCCACAGATTGTACCCTTGACGTGTACCCGATTCACAAGCAGATTTGGCTTACATAGAGGGGTCAAGCAATGTGCATTATGTGCAACCCACTTCGCTAGTAACATTTATAAATACCATTGCAATTTAACGGAAATATCACGCTTTCATATTTAGCTTTCTCCAAAGTAGTACACCGGGCAGTTTTAAAATACATAGGAATATGCAAAATTGTTTTTCAGAGAGAGACCGCCTCAAGCCAGCTCCTCCACCGAAACCTGCTGGGCTGGTTGGCCAGCAACTCGCTCTGGTTCCTCAGAAGACCTATAACATAAGCGTTTCTCCTGACTTCTTCAATCAGCTGCGTGTGCTGCAGAAGCAAAGCCGTGATCTAAGGATCGAGGTATGTTTGTGACGTTAGACTAGTATCTAGCTCCAGCGCGAACTAATGCGAGAGTTACCGAACGCTTTGAGCGAAATTCTTGCGTCTGCGAATAATGTTGCCAGTAATTGTTGTTCTCTTGAGTTCTTAGTCATAAGCGATGGTTTGATTCACAGACTCGCAATCTGCGCCGCTCGACCCTGTCACATGCCATTCAGATGAGGCAGCTCATGGGTGAAACTATCGTGAAGATAGGTGCTATCGCTGCTAGCTTCAGCGAGCTCGATCCTGAGTCTGTACGTACTCGTAGACTACAAATTTTATTTTATTATGTTATTATGAGACAAGTTTTATAACTTAATTTTCCTAACATGTGTTTTGTTTTCGTTTAAGCAACTATGCCGCGAAGAAGAGATTTATCGTCAGGACATGTTGCTGCTCGAGAATGATCTGTACGAGCTGGAAGCTACTGTAGAACGCCTGCGTGGTCAGGCTGCTAATAGGTATATATCTGACATCCTTTTCACGTGAAACATCATTACGGTAATAACAAAATATTATTTTTATGATGTTACTCTTTAAAGTGATTCCACCTGCAGGGAGACTCGCGTTAACATGGCTGATATTGAACGTATAGCTATGGTCTTGTCAAAGAGCAGCAAGACCGTTGCTGATTGGAAGCTGAAATTCCCCATTCTGCAGGATACCATGAAGGCCAAGCTTTCTGGAGAGATGGAAAAGGTGAGAAAGACAACACATTTTTGAATTTCTCGCTCTTCGTTTATTAGGGTGTATGGTCAAGTTTGAGTGATATATATAATTTTCTAAGTGGAATGTTTAAAACATAAGTTTTACGTTTCGTGCTAACGTTTCCAGGTAGTGCGCAAGGAGAAGATGCTGGAAGAAGAGCCGGAGCGTTTGGAGCTCGCTTTGCGCCGCTGCAAGAAGCTGACTGGAACTCTGGTGACGCTGAAACGGTATGCCTGGACATACGACACTAATGAAGCTAGTACCGCAAAAAGCGGTATCGATTGTTTAGTGGCTCATTCGTTTTACTAAACCCTGTTTGTTTGGCAGCCTTGCTTGCGTTCAGGAACAGCGTCTGCCGCTTGCTGATGGGCGCGTGTCACCCGTTTCCTCACAGAGCTCAACTTTCACAGCTGGGCCCTCATCTGAGGAGTGTGCTTCAGACAGCACGTGTCACAATACTCAGCCTCACAATAAGGTATTGAGAGCAATTTACTTCTGAGTCCTAAGCAATAAACAAGACGTCATCAAAATAAATATAATTTAAAACAGGACGAAAATAACTATATTTTTGTTTGGTAATTAGTTTTCCCTCTTAAATACCTGGATAACATGGCCCTTTTCTAATATTAACAATTTTCTTCCTGGATGATGCCCTGTTGTAATAAGTTATATGAAATACTATAACTTTTTATTTGCAGAAAGATATGCAGATACCTACCTCTATTTTAAGATAATTCAAGTTTCAGATGCTATCATTTATTAATATACCATGCGCTTAACAATTGCAGGTTTGCCAAAAGTTATAAAATTTGCATTTTTTTCCAACACTTCGATTAATTTGCGAAGTGTTAGTTTTATTTATTTGCTCTTCACATCACCCCTTAGCTTGGGTAGAATCATACCCTTACATGAGTACCTAACAATTGTTACTCCTTTTGTACTATAAGCATGCGCCCCTATTTTTTTCTGACACCAAATTAGCATGTTTTGTGCACCAGTTCTGTAGGCGTATCCTAACATCATTTGTTACAAGCTAATGTAGACACAAACTGTAGTGGCTTATTTTTTTTATTTAGAATAAAATTTATATTATCCTATAGACTTTATACCATTACGCATTTTGGATATCCAATAAATAAATTAGACTTTGTCCTGTGTATTCTGGGTGATATAAAAATTATAATCAAAATTGGCCTCAAAATTTATAGTAACGAAATGCATAGTGTTTCGTCATTACTCAACTAAAAACAAAATTGGCATACAAAATTCAAATTCGAAACCAAAAATATTACGTCACGCTCTGTCTTATAAAGGAGTGTCCATTTCATAGTCATGGTGATTTATAAGTCCATTCGTTAATGTCTGGTCAACGTTCCAAAAATGAATGTGATACGATACTACGTTTACAACCAGCTGAGGAAAAAGCTAAAAAAATTACAGTTTGTCTGCGAAATGGACGACACCTAACATTACGTCACAAAATTAACATTAATTCTTAAATACGCTGTGATACACAGCTAGCGACATTTGATTAATGGTTACCATCGAGTGTCCAGTTCAGGGACTGATAAACTTTGATACTTTTTTCTATATATTTTTTTCTTTTCATTTAATTGTATCGGTATTAAATCATCTAAGACCTTACGGATCGTCCATTAATCAGTTGAGGGTCGAAAGGGAGTGAGAGGGTTCGGAATCACGCTTCTTAGTTCTCCAGAATTAAATTAGATTATACCTGTATTTAAAGATAATATTCTGATAAAAAATTTAATTCTTTTTACCAACACATTTGTCATGATTTTAGGTCGGAGGTCTACCTCACTATGTATCACCAAGGGGAGGGGTGGGCGTTAAAAAATTGCTCAAAACATCATGTGATTAATGGAAGACCGCTTATCCGTTACACAGGCACAACTCATGTACCTGACACGCAGATATACTACTGGATTTAGAGCCAGAACGTACTTACTCTATGCAAGCAATTCAATATTTCCACATTAACCCCATCACTCATTCCCTCCACTAAGTCCGGCAAGTTTAGAAGAAGTAATCATTGAAATGCAATGATGTGCGACGTTGCAGGGAAATTAATATTACTAATTAAAAAAATAAACACTGGAATTGGACTCAACATAACGGTTGAGGAAAAAGATCCTGTGGGCCCAAGCCACATAGTCATAAGCTTCGCTTGGCGCCACACTTAGATAATAGCGTGGCTCGAAGCGTGCCGTGTGGTCTGCTCGACTAGGAGCTAGGAGCTACGCTTATCTACTACAGCCATAGGGCCACACTTAGAGATAAGCTAGGCTAGGCTCGCTTGTGTACAAGATACACAATAGTCAAAATATACAAGGCGCCTAGCTTGATGACACACAATTCACTTCGTCGTCTGTTGATGAGAACAGAACTAATACTTATGTCTGTATAAACTAAAGAAATTAATGTTGATTGAAAACTCAGTGCTTTTTTGTTACAATCCAAAATCGAAGGTGTTGGCTACATTAAATCAACCTTTCAAGACCTCGACAAGGAGAATTCGAACGTTTGTATAAAGAATTGCGAAGTTATGACGTTATGTTCTATTCATACTCACGTATGAAGCAATTAAAACCCCAATTAAAACTTCTTCCATTGTAAAATTGCAAAGTCACTAAGCGACTAACAAAAAAATACCAACACGTTCGTTCGCTACGCGACTCGCTTGGTGACTAACCAATCAGGCACTTAGCTAGGCGCGTCGTCGCGGTCGCGTTGTGGCCAGCCGAGATAGTATGCAATACGTCAGTTCACTAGGATCAGTCACCAAGCGCGTCGCTTGGCTCTTAGCAATAAGCCTGTGTGCATCTTATACACGAAAAAAATGGTCTTCGTCTGTAACTCTATATCTGATTCCAGTACATCATTGCTTAGTGCAGTATTATCAATTGGTATCCAAGGTTTGCAGACCGGAGACAGCATCACCGATGCAGGAAGACTGGTTCTGGTGTTGCTATCCTGCTTGCCCAACGTAGAGCATATTTAAAATTGAGAGGTTCGACTCATTTACAGTAACATGCAAAAAGATGTAAGTAAGCGAAATTTTAACAGTGAATTTTAACTTTAACTTAGGTATTGAACATTTTGAATTTTTGTATACTTGCAGTATATACACGAGTACATACGAATACTGTATTGATTTGTTAAAATATATTTTAAATCTATACTTTAATGAAAATCACTGGAATTTGCTATTTGTATGTACACATCTTGTTTGAAGTCACTGTAAGTAAATAAAAAATTGATTTCACATTTATAAAAAAATGGAATAAAAATAACCTAATCGATTTTAAGCTTTCTTTTTAATAAAAAAACAACCGTATTTACTTGCTTATTACATACATATTCCTTGCACAGAGTAAGCACACCCTATTTCCAAAACTTAAGTAAGGTAGGTATTTTATGTTTTTTAAGTGACCATACACAAATACACGATCTATAAATATACAGATTTTATTTCAGAAATACAGAAAGTCGAAGTAATAATTAAGCGAAAATAAGTCACGGCACTATAAAACGTAAATATGTACAAAACCTCCACAAAACATACAAAATGGGAGTACCTATTACACATATGCACAAATGGATATTACATTTTAATATTCGAATGGACTTAATCAATTTATAGCGCTTTGACACAGAGTGTTGTTACCTATTCATTATACAGCACATTAACAACGCAGTGGTCCGGAATTTTTCCTGAACAGTTTTTTTATCGACAGTGAATGTAGCGTCACTTTAGCAACACTAAGCAATACATTAACTTAATGACTTTATGGCAGCCATAAGTAAAGTAGCTAAAGCTTAAACAGTAGCTGAATAAAATTCATGTTGTGAATGCTGGCAATAATAATAATTATGGTATCTAAAGCTAGTACATTATCTTACTGTTTTAAAGTATTAACAAACGCCACTACACAACAAAAAAAAATACTTAGCGAACATTCAAGATCCTGAAAAATTCCGGATCATTCCGAATCCTTGATGTGAAACAAAAACAAAATAATTAAGATTTTCGATGTAGGTATATTAGGTAAGTATTATTTAAACTGAACATAAGACAAAGCGTGACGTGACTATTTCAGAATACAATGAATCTTGAAATTCTTTTGCACACATCCCTGCAACCAATGCACAATCCGTAAACGTTGCATTTTATAATCCTTGCTTTCGGAAAATAATGCCAATTTTAACAACATGTCAACCATATCAAACATATTTAGACGGACCTGCCACTCACTGCCACGCCAAATAATTATGTCATCCGAACTTGGTTGTTTCACTTCAACTAGATGTAAAAGTATCGGAAGAAATAGGTAGCTATATTCCCACATAGTAAGATTTCAGTATAATTAGGGGGTTAACACCGACTTTTAGGCTCGGACTATATGCATCCGTTTACCGGATTTCTTTCTGAAAATAGGTACTACTGACCGCCAGAACCTGGCTTGATCCGTGTTATTTCCATATTTCGGGCGCTTGTAGTCGTTGCTTACGGAAAAAAACCTCTCCGGACTGACGAAAAACAGATGCATAATTATAGTCCGGGCCTTAATGGCAATTGCTAGTCATTTGCTGATCGCTAGCTGACATATTTCATACAAATGGCAGCATGTGACTGGTATCTGGCTGTCGAAAAGAGTTGGTATAACCCCAGGTCTGGACAGGTGTCTATTGACTCGTGTTTTAACTGCTATGTTGAATCTAAATTCTCTTTTCATATTAAGTTTAGATTTTAAAAACGAACACTAATAAACCGGGATTGGCCATCTTTCCCGTGTACCTTTTTTTTTAAGGTTAATGATCAGTATAAATTAATAATATATTGTTCGTTATGTCACAAAAGATATTTATTATAAGTTGATATACCTTTATCATATTCTCACGGACACAATGGTAAACATAACATTTTCAATTCGTTGCCTTAACCCTTTGGGGAATACTTTCATAATATATCAAAATGTAGGCTAGTTTTGTTATAAAGGAATACTAATTTATGTTCGATACTAGGATATTTTTATCTCTTAAAGTGATAATAACAATATTTTTTTAATCAGTCAGTACTAATTTCCATAGATGCTGCTACATTATTTTAGACGGATACCTCAGATAGTTAGTATTCTTTGCCTCAGGCCGATTTTAATGGGAATTGATTTCCAGACTTTAAGTAGCCATTACCAACTATGCACATAGTTTCATAGTTTAATTTCTGGATGGCATTTGAGCGAAATGAGATATTTTAGATTCTTTTTTGGGACATTAATTAGTCAAAAGTAAATATAGGACAATGATATTCGTTAAAATTATATTAAAACTATAGAGTTTATGCGAGTCAACGGACACACTGTTCAATCACTGCATAGTAGCTGTTTTGTATCACACTTACTTATATGCAATCAACCAGAGAGACGTCTTCATCGACAGAGTTGGTACGTTGTAGACATAAGGATCAGGGGAGCTATTCAGTAAGAACATATCGCATCTCGATTCGAATGACACTCATATTAACGGTTAATATTTCGACACTGGAAAAGCAAAATGACTACAGCGCCATTATGTAAACTTTACGAGGACACAATTTAAAGTTCTGATTATATTTCTGTAAAACATATATTTTAATACTTAAATCATAATGATTTATTAGAAATGTACGTTTTACAGAAAATTATCCATTAGATACATTTATATGAATTTTGTCGTAAAATAAACTTTATAATAAGATGCTGTAAAGTTTACGAATTGGCGCTTTAGTCATTTTACTTTTCCCTTATCGATTTCATGAATTGACACACGATAACATAATAACTATGTATAATAATCAGTTTTATATAAACTAAATACTAACAATAATTTTATTACTATTGATTTAATTTAACTTGGTAGCATGGAATAAAAGGCTTTTTTTTTTTTTTTTTTTTTAACATAATAACGGAGCTCTGATCATGTTTAAAGCTCCTGTTTTTAAGTTACACATTTATTATCGTTATGTCAATACGTCAAATATCAATCGACAATAAGAGGATTCGAATCGAGATACGAAATGTTCTTGCAGAATAACTGCAGGTTAGAATGCCATGGCGCAAGAGATGCGACTTATGCCAAAACTACTTACCACACAAACCCCACTTCAACTCTTATACATATAATTATGATATTTTTTATGTTGTGTCATTATTGTCGAATTGTTTTAACAATGGATTTCATGGTCTTTTTTCCGCGATCGTACCCGTCAGTTCGCCTGGAGACAGAGCCAATACTTCAGAGAAGCGATAGTTGTCAACGAGTAATAAATCTCTTCATAATATATCCATTATTATTATTCATATCTACGTTTCAATTATTTATTTCTATATTTTATTCCACATCCGTATTTTTACTTTATTATATTTTACTTTCAATATATTCCATCGTCT
The DNA here is from genome assembly GCA_932294325.1 of Allophyes oxyacanthae. Taxonomy (NCBI): domain Eukaryota; kingdom Metazoa; phylum Arthropoda; class Insecta; order Lepidoptera; family Noctuidae; genus Allophyes; species Allophyes oxyacanthae. The sequence goes on from OW028609.1 coordinate 3,587,339, forward strand.
ATTTTTATGTAATTTTTTACCACAAATTTTTGCTATATCTACTCGTACGTAGGCATGTTGGTGCACTGAGTTTTATAAACTACGCTTTAGATATAAAGTTTGTCCAAATTCGCTTGTCTGACACAATATATTGGAAAGACTTAAAGACATCTTGCATATTTTTTCCAGTTCAGACAGAATTGAAAAAATCGGTACGCATGCTTACATATTCTTAAAAACTTAGTAAATGGAACGATAATTATAATAAAAAAACGTACAAATGAATTGTCTGTTAAAGTTTAAACAGTACCTTTATAAGCGGTCATACCTAAATGTATATTTGCAGTAGAAAACGATACAAATATCTCACATTGGTCCGCTTTTAAAGATATTATTTAAATTTTATCGCGTTGACCTAAGGTTCTTGGGCCAATGACGCGCAACTTTCAACTGATTTAGTATTCTGTACACAATTTCTACCTTTATATAAACTTCAAGAATTATGTTAAACCTATATCAATTGAAAGTTGATTCTATAAAAAGTCTTTCAATATTTTTACTATATACAATTGGCGAAGTTCTCATCATCGGAATTAAATCTCAAAATTTTATATTGGGCAGTACTTTAATTAGATATGTAGGGGAGACTGGGCATAGTTCGACAAAATTATTCTTTATTTTTTAAAGAATTTTCGTTCCAGACTAATTCGTTCCAGATTGATTCATCTCTGTCAAATAGCTTACCAAACTGTTACATTAATAATATCCTCTGATCCACATCTGATACTTGTAAATTTAATGTACTCGTACCTGTCATGTGAATAAATTGTTCAATTTTAATTAATCGGTTCTTGCAAAATATTTTATGTGTTTACTACTGTATGATTAATATATTAATAACTGCCAATATATGTAACGTTGTGATGAACTTTGAGTAAATTAATCAGATAGCAAGCTTTAAATTAGTGATTATTTTATAACACGCTGATTATGACACGCATTTTATAACATGCTAATCATGATGTGAGGCTAAATACATCTGAAATTAAAAAAATGAATGTTAAAAAAAAACATTCTATTAACTTGTATGTACTTCACGACTACCTGCTGGGTAAAAGTCATCGCCTTGCAACTAGCTTTCAACATCTCTCTTCATGTTGCCTTCTAAGTCAGAATTAAGTAAAGGGACTCTTTACCGGTAAATTTTAATTAACGTTACTATTATAACGCTTTATGTAACGTTACAATGACAGTTTTACCACTTTTAATAGTATTAAAAATAACGTTATCTGTAACGTTATCAATTATAGTGCTTTCTCTTTCCTATTTGTGGTCGCTGTTCGTTACGCACTCCACTTGCGGTGTCACTCTTACAGTGTAATTGATTTGTGCTTGTCGTTTTGCTCGTACCTATAGTATCAACTTTGAAAAGAATTAAATTTAACTTTCTGACGTTTCTTTGGAGTGCGTCCTCATAGAAATGGAAAAGTTGGAAAATGGAAAGAAACGTTTCGGTACCGTTATAAAACACCGGTAATTGGTAATTTATCATAACGTAACAGAATTTTGCGGTACAATACCGGTAAAAATAAGTAACGTTATCTCTCCCTGCTAAGACAGACCAAGGGCCAGCCACTTACGAATGCCTTTACAAATATTGGCTTAATAAATTTTGGTAACGTGAATACTATCCCTGCTCTCCCCTACAAGATTTTTGTCGTCCGAAATATGAATTAACATAGTGTCGCACGTTGCATGCGATTTAAAGCTAAGTACCTATGTGTATTTTGACTAACACTATCAAAATACACATAATCTGAAAGAACGAATCCATAAACTTGTTTGTTACCAGAACCTCAGTTTAACTTAACTGAGTATTATAATAAAAAAAGTCAAGAGCATAATTTCGTTGCTGATCAAAAGTACAACAAGTTTATCATCAAAAACGAAAATATCACGATTTCTGAAATAATTAATTAAACAGTGATTCATGCAGCACATAGTTATTCAGACGTGTGTTCATATTTCTATTCATTTATATCCTTATTTTTATTTCAATAATTTCCTTTGATTTCGGTTTTTGATCATTAAATGTTAATCATTTATATGTGTGTGTGTGAAATATGAAAACATCGTCATAGTCTATAGATTGAATAACAAGCATGTTGTAAATAATTATAGTGGCTTTTGATACAATAGTTTGTGCATCTTGCTGTTTTCTGTTCTGTTGCAGCGCATTCTCGATATCAGGAGCCGGTCACAGCCCACAACTTCCGGAAATGAATGAATTGCCTTAACAACCTTTACAATCCTTTCTACCTGGTTTTCTTAGATTCTATTCACCCTCGACGTGACTTCATCAACTATCACATACTTAGTTTCTATCGGACACAGTCCAATATCTATATTCTTAAATATTTCTAATTATTGAAGATACATTGTGCTCCTTTCAAACTCCTTCGATAGTCTCTCCTTTAGTAATACAAATAATATCTAATAAATACTAACCCACATCTCCGGAGCACAGGTAATTACTTGAAAAATTTGTATTCGCTTTAACATAATTATTATCGTTATTTAAAAATATTAATACCTTTGCACTTTTACAGTTAAAGTTGAATCATAGTAGCGATTGCAGTAATTCACTTTGAGCTTTTCTTAGATTAGTTTTTGATTCAATGTCACTTTGACATTAGCTTCCTTTAGTAGAATATTGTTAAAATTTAAAATATTGTATTTACTATTATCACCTTATAAATTTTTGACTAATGGCAAAATCATCACAATTGTTAAGAGTAAATAAATATCTAATATTTACTTCCATAATTCTATTTATTCTTCATTTTAAATAATCGAGTTAAATCGTTGCGTTACATGTTTAATATCACATTAAGTCCAATGTATCTATTTAACTGTCCATTATGTATCTCTAATAATTATCAAATACTTCTTCGCCTGTTTACATCTCAGATGATATACCACCACGTTTCGGTTTTACTTCCCACTAGCCATAAGCCGCTCGACTACACTTTCCTTTTCATTTTTTGTCGTTGAATAGTAGATACCTAAATGTTTTCATTTAAATAAATAACCAATCTTGGATTATCTTCACCTATGTTCCGTAAAATAGATTTTTATTTTTATCTATAATTATTTGACGACAAAAAAGAGAGGCATTCGCCTTTTTCGTTTCTATTTATTCTTTTTGAATGATTGTGGTCGCATTAAGGCAATTAGCTTTATAAATAACTGTCCCATACTAAGTGTTCTTAATCGATCTTCGTACTTGAATGATTGTACTAAATGTTATTCGAATAAGTGTTTGGTTGTGTTCTAAAAGCGCGGTTGCAATGAAAAGAAAGAAAGGAAGAAAAAAAATGTAATAATAATAAAAATAACATTAAGTATAAAATAACTGCAGGAGGCCAAAAATGGCCCCCGGCAATGCGCTTTCAAATTGTAGTTATTAGCACAAAATAGTGAAACATCAAAGTATAGGGGCTTACTTGCAACCGCGCTTTTATAATGTCTGTTGGAGATCGGCGGGCACAGCTAGAAGTGCGTGGAATGGTGCGCAGGGCACCGGCGGCGTGTGCATCGGGCGAGGCAGTGCAGGCCAACGGGGAGTGGACGTGCGGCCAGACAACGCCCTCGATGCGCTACTAGACGAGCTGCAGACGTTCGCGAAGCCGGCGGAGCGAGGCGCGCGCGGTGATGGGCCGCTTCGGCGCCTGCACTCATACCCCAGCGGCAGCGACACGGACGCGTCGCCACCGGTGCGTGCGCGCGGCCAGCACCCGCCTAAGCCGCCCGTGCCCGAAAGGCACCCCGAGCTGCTGGCGATGGCCGCGCGCCGCGCACCGCCACCACCGCCCCCGCGCACCACCTCGCGCTCGCCGCTCGCCTCGCCGACTTCGCCCGCCTCACCACCCAGCTGCAACCCCGACTCCTGCCATCTCCCCCCGCACCCTCCCGAACCCACCTCCGACGATGACAAGGCCACCAATCGCCAATCGCTCCTCGAACAACGACACCAGGAGCTGTTGAAGAAACAGAAAGCGCTTCAGGAACAGTACGCGCGTCTCCAAATGATCCAACGGAGTGGTCCTACGCTGCCGCCCACCGCGCAGCCAGACCTCAAGAAGACCGGTAGTGAGTCCAACTTGCTGACGAAAATGAACTTGAACCTGGCGCCGGCTGCGATATCCGGCAGCATGACACACTTGGCCGCCGACAACGAGAGGAAGATGAGCGTGGACAGTTCGATGGCGTTCGAGAAAGCCGGCACGCTGCCCGAAACCGCGGCCACTACTAATAAGGTTTACGAGACTGACATACTGTGACCTTGTAGTCGATGCTTCATATCTGTCTAATTTGTAGTTGTTCGTATCATTTATGATAAAGGCACTAAACATCACTATACTCCCACATTTTCTGTAGCTGTAAGTATTTTATTGTACTAGTATTATTGCATTACGTTTCGTTACATATAATTAAGTACATAATTTTATTAAGTTTGTTAACTTGTTTAGACATTTCGAAGTTGAGTTAGTCTGTAACATGCGTAATCCCGAATACCTGAACCAACCCTATACAAACGACGATCGAGCCAGTCCAATGGAAACCGAACTATCTACATTATCTAAATATCTAAATGTGTGTCAAATCAAAACAAAAACACAAAAAAATCCGTACATGTTATAATGTTATAGAAAATCATAGTATTCATTAGCATGAATGTCTTAAACTTACAGTGTACCCATTCTAGATCCATCAATTGATTGAACTGTATCCATCTTGCCTTTCTGTCTGAGAAAATGTTCTGATTATAATGATATCAGGACTCATACCTACTTATTAACCCATTTATATGTGTATATATAAATCACTTTTAGATGTAACTGTACCCTCTAACCTAGATCCTAAAATTTCTTATATCTGTAACGATTTACACTTTAAGATACCTTTCAATACTGAGTGCCAAAATTCTTTTTGAACCAAAATTCACTAAAACCTTTGAAAGTAAAATAGAATAAAAGTAATAAAATTGTACGAGTCATAGAATCGTTTCCTCTTCTAAACAAGCTTCCTTGATCTTATACATCGAACTGTAAGTTGTAATAAGTACTCTAACATTACAAAAAAACCTTCTTCTATTAAATTAAACGAACTATTTAATATTTTTGACGGCTCGTAATCAAAAATTATTATTTTCGGAAAATATTAATCGACTGTGATAAATAAAAGTTACCTAATTAAAATGCATAAGAATTGAATTGTTATTAAACAAAAATTCGTCGCTACTTTCCTAACTAATATTTATTTTCCATCTCCGTATGTTACCGCCGTCACTCAGACTCTCGACTCGAAAATTACTCGATTAGTCGCATCACTGTAACATTAGAAATATTCAGCTTAAATGTACTCGCATTGAATATCCGTCATAAATATTAATTATAGTTATTCTCAAACACTATCCATTAGAACCATAGAATAAATGCAGTCAAATTGATGAAATAAACGAAGTGATACTGTTAAATAAAATGCATTGAAATATCCTTATTTTTAGACTCAAAATATATCTACATTAGAAAAATGTAATAGTCTAGATCATTAGTCATAGATACTATCTATATGTTATACCAAATAAATGTTTGCGCTTTTTGAATGTTCGTTGCAAATCACATACTTAAATTTCGAGAAAAAATATTCGATTATTAAGCACAATTACAAGCACTTAGGGACTTAATTTTTGCGAAAGACAACTTTAAAAGGAGACTTGATAAAATTAACTTTAAATCCGAATAATGAGGTTTTTATACATGATCGTTTTATGCTTTTTTGAGCTTACTTCGCTATATCTACTTTTATGACATGAAATAGAAAATAATGTGTAGGAGGATTATATATTTTCACACACAACTTATTTAAAGTATACCTAATCTTTTAGTCGTCATACATCCGTGATGTCATCTACATTATAATCAATGATCGTACATTAAGGAATTGTCTTTTATTTTCATATTTTTACATTCCTCTCATTTTTTTTTTATTTCCACTTTATTCCTAGTTTCTGTTTTTTTTACTTATCTGTTACTAAAAAAATATTGATCGAAACGTGCCAAATCATTGTTTTTTTTCTGTATATAAGTATTTTTCTAGTATTTTTACTTTAGTTGATTCATTTTTAAAGATCAATTTAAAGCGCGCAACATATATCTTGATACATAGTGATTTTTATAACTTTTTATTACTAATTTCGATGTTTTATCGATTTTAAATGGTTATCTACAATTAATTTTAAGCTTAAAGCATTATACCTATTATTGTATTTTTTTTAATGTAATTATTATTAAGTAATATTATTATTGTTTAGTTTTAATGGAAGATCATGTTAATTGTATAGTTAAAATCAAGATAGCTTGAAAATGTTTTAATGTGAAATAAATAAAGAAAGTTAAGTATTGCAGTTTTATTTAATATCCTGCATGGTTTGTATCTACAGTCAGCATCAAAATAAATGTGTTGTTTAAAGTTTCACAAATTATTATATTATAAAAGCTGCTATTTTACTAAACTTATACAGCGTAGTTTGTTACTCTATATACTTATACTTACTAGAACATACACCCTGTCAACTGCAGTACCTAATAGATATATAATAATAGTCATACCATCAATGGACCACACATTGATTTAGGGAAGGGCCAAATACATACTTGGCAAGTATCTAAATTAGTAATCGCAGTATTGTTCAGTACATTTTGTTCATTCAATGGATATCTTCCTACACATCGATAAACTAAATGCAAAACATAGAGATACTAACAGAAGGAAGGGTTGTTAGAGAGGAGGTCGACATTTTGCAGAACATGGGACTCCTCGTAGACCACTAAAATCGACATAGGTGCAATTGACACACTTGGCTCTACGAGTAACGAAACTAGACCATCTGGAGCACCCCTGGACTACTGTTTTAGTTAAATAATAATCAATTTAAGTAATACAATATGTAGCGACATCTATCGCAACATAGAATAACTACTATCAGATTACGAATACTATTAGGGCTTAGACGTCTCAATTGCTACTAGATACTTACGCGAATAACCAGAGCCATGGGGGTTCCCAATTTTCGGCCTAGGGGCGAAACATTTTTGGTGAAGCAGGGTTGACTTTTCAGGCCACACTAAACTTTAAATAAATAACTAAGGTCCAAGTTCACCGACAATTTACCAGACGGATAGGAAACAAATCAGCCATTTGAAATAACCTTTTGTACTATGGGTATACGACTGTTCTCATTTTAAATATCAGTTTAAATATTGTCGGTGAATATGGCCCTAAATGAAACACAAAACTAAATTATAAACAGTGGTTTATTACTTATAAAATACTTAAATATAGCTTAAGATAGTTATTATGACTGACGAGTCAGAAGCTGCGCTCACTGACGACTAAGTTGATCTGGTTAAGTTATAAATACGATCACTTTAAGTCTAAAAAATCACTTTGGTTCACTAACGGTCGGTTTCACCTGCCGACGTGTACACCTGCAAAAGATAAAAGAAACGTTAAGCTAAAATGAAAGTATTAACAAGTATCTATCTAATTGGAAGTCCGAATAATAACATTAGTGCCCATTGATGGGCTAATAAGGCTGGGTTTATACGGCAGGACTAATGGAACATACACCGTGGAGTTGTAGGTATAAATTTAATAAGGGGATAGTTGGAAAAAGCGCACCCTGAAATAGATAGTGTGTTTGCGAAATTCTTTGCTTGCTTCTTCTAATCATACGGACTTTTGCAATCGTTCTAGATTTTATTATCCATTACTTCCAATTATACTGCGACATAATACAATACATTATGTAGAATGAGGTACAACACGCACCGCCTGTCGTTTACATTGGTCAGAAAATCATAAGAAACTAAACCATTTATACTTGCTTTCTTATTGGACTTCGAGCCAAATGCCAAGCAATAAACAGATTTCTTCTACACCCATTTAAGAGGCCGAAATAATTTGTAAATCAAACATATTCTTATGGTAATGTGTATTTATTCCGATTAGATTACAGAATCCCAAAAGGTTCCCAAATGTAATTATATTAAGTAAGAACACTGATTTAAACATGAAATATGAAAAAATAAGTTTTCTATAGTAATTTGATTTGACACACTTTCCCTGCGGTCCGAATTGCGATAAAAGTGATAATATCATGAATCCGACCAAATTAAATAGTCACAAAATATAAGGGCTATCGAGTAATAATAATAATTGTGACTTTGGTCGGATTCTCGATATTATCACTTTTAGCGCAATTCGGACCGCAGGGTAGGTAACTTAAGAATATGTTTGATTTATAAATTATTTAGGTATTCCGTTTGTATAAACTACACATGCTCCGCCCGCCTTTTAAAAGTGTTTTGATTAACCGTCTTTAAAAATTTAAAGGAAATTGAAGATTTTTTCCTTAAAATTGCAGCCTCCATCTATTTTTGAAATCCCAAATAATTACATGTAGTCTAACCTTAAGATATCGGTATCTCTACTAGTTGAGTTGCGGATTTCAGACGGTCAGTCGCTCCGCATAAAATATTGATATTCACTCGCATCTGGTTAGAAAAAAATTATAATAAAATTGTGACCATCAAACATTGGAAAAACGGCCGTAAAAAATGCTGGGGTATAAGAATTTTATTGGGCAAATCAGCTTGCAGCTTAGCACTTCACTTGATGGTAAGTGATCACCGCCGCCCATGAACATCCGCAACACCAGAGGAGTCACCGATGCGTTGCCGACCTTTTAGGATTATGTTAGGAAAAATGGAGGAAAAGGAGAAGGAGGGGAACTAAGGGAGGAATTAGGCCCCCGGCGCTCCACACTCACCGAACGAAACGCAGAAGTATGCATAAGCATATTGCTACATAACGTCGATATTTTGTGGCAAGGTAGTCGTGTCGTCCCATTCATACTGGTATGTTGGCATGCCGCGCGCGGAATATTGAAGGTAGGTACAAACCTTTTTCCTCAACTTCAGGTTCCTCCCGTCGATATAATCCTGCAGTGCAAGGTATATAAATCTGTATTGCATTTTGTTCTGGACCATTCCGTTGCGCTGAGCCCTGACGAGCTTCACCGTGGAGTGGACATCGATATCACAGTTGAATCCTGCGGAAAGGAACGTTACATAAGCCTATGGTACGTTTTTATATAAACTAAAACATTCGCCATAGAATTTATTTTCTTTATCAGTCGCAAGCAATTCGCAAATAATCATGAACACAAAAAGACAGCCAAAGATCACAAAACATGAAAAAGATTTAAAAAATCGCAACAAAAATTCGCAAAAGCTCACAGAAATAATTTACACATATAAATAAGGCGCTTAGTCTCACCAGATGTTTTAATTTTGTCAATAAGTATGTCGAGGACTATGAAAGTGCCGGTCCTGCCGACGCCAGCCGAGCAATGGACACACAGGATATTCTGGAACATACACTTAAATATTGTAGACTGTATTTTTAAGCACTTCGTCGCTTTTTATATTAAAGCTGATTCCAGATCTGAACACTGCAGCACGTTGCACGATACGCTAGCAAAGATGCAAGAAATACGCGCAGTCTAGCAATTAGCATTGCATGCCGAAGACATGGTACATTGTTGAACCAAATTACAGTACATTGGTGCACCGTTGAAACCAGTTTTTCTGGCGGCCCAAAATTTTGAACAGCAAGTAATAAACTCAAATTCAAAAGCGTTTATACAATATAGACTAGTAAACTATTGAGTCCTTTTTGATGTCATCACAAGAGACCATCAACACACCCCGCCCTTCATGGCTTCCTAGATTCGATAAATCTATAACACAGACTCGTTCTATGATACAACGGCTATGGCAAAATGTTCAGATTTGAATGTAGCTCTTTATATCTCTAGCACAAAATTTCCCATGGCTTCATTAGTAAACAAGGATTCCAAGAAATTAAAAACATTTCAATACGAAAAGGCAGATGAATAATTCTTTTCGAAATTATTGTGGACTTGCTTTGTTCCACAAAATGTTAAAAAGACCACCCAAAAGCCTTTGCCATCGATCTCAAATCTTAATTCGATTAAACTAGTTAACAATTTTGATATGTTAAGGCATTCAAAACATTTTCAAAATTCCATGAAAAGGCTTCAACACCTTTCCCCGTAGTATTCCTTCAGATTCCATGACGAGTCATGACGCAGTCAATACCTCCATAGAAGAAAACAACTATGTAGGTACACAGTAGATAGTACTGACCTGCTCTGGTGCGTCTATGTCTTGGGAATTTTGTATCATTCTTCTGTTGATGTCGTCTATAAAAGACAGCACCCCATCAGGGTCTCCAGGAGTACCGTGGTCGGGCCAAGCCTGAAATGGTATTATATAGTTATTTTCTGGTTTAAATGGACCTCCAAAGCAAAATGGCTGTCATAACATTCATCAACTTTTGGAAAAGGACTGGAAAATCGGAAAGCAATATACAACATGTAACGGAATAAACGCAAGACCTCAGACACGCCAATTAGAATATTAAATTATAAAACTAAAATAACATCTGTAATTTAATTTAGTTAAACCAAACCAAATCACATAATATAAAATAGTTGTCCTGACTAAACGTAAAACGTTTGAGCCTACTATTCTCTACGCACACACTCATAGCAATGTTTATAGCGGCGAGCGCACACCAGCGCACACCAGTTCGCCCGCCATCAGCTGGCTAAGCACTGCAAGTGTAGTCACTAGGTACGTCAGTTCAATGACCGAAAATTATGATTCCATCTTTCCATCACACTTTCACAGGCTTTGGACTGGCGGTTTTGAATAATTTAATTTAATTTTACGATTGTATTAAATAATCTACATTAGCAATACGAATCTAAGATATTAGGCTTAGTAACAGGCCGCGCCGACACGTGTAGGTAGGTACTATCATCGGACACCGGGGAACGCAGAACTTTTTTATCTCAGACGCGTAACTTTCGCGACATTACCCTCTAAACCCTGATAAGTCGTGTTTACCGTTTATTACGTGTAAAAAATATTCAAAGTCCGGCGTGTTTAAAAGATTTGAATCATAATATTTACAGTAATTAAAATAAAATCGTATTAATAGGTACTTACAGAATTTACACTAATTTACACTACTTCTTCGTCCCATTTTCATTAAACTTTCAAAATGACCACCGCCTTGTTCGATGCACTTTGTAGCACGCTTTCTTAAATTTAATTTTAGTTTGCTAAGAACCTCAGTGTCATTTTTCACTATCACAAATGCGTGTTTGATTTTTTGTTTGAGGTCATCGACACTTGTTGCCTCGTTTACATACACAAGGGATTTTATTTGACCCCACAAATAAAAGTCTAACGGCGTTAGGTCAGCCGATCTGGGAGGCCACTGTACAGGTCCCCCACGACCAATCCAACGCGTGCCATATTCCGCATCAAGATGCCGTCGAACGGTCCACGTGAAATGCGCGGGAGCACCATCGTGTTGGTAAAAGACTTGTCGTAAAAGTACGAGAGGGACGTCGTCTAATAACACCGGCAATGTCTCCTGCAAGAACTGTAGGTAGGTATCTCCAGTCAACCTCGGTAGAAAAACGGGGCCGAGTACGTGTGTACCGATGACGCCCGCCCACACGTTTACAGAGAATCTGTGCTGGAATGAATCCACACGGCATGCATGTGGATTCTCGTGCCTCCACAAATGTTGATTATGTTGGTTGTACATCCCAACACGAGTGAATGTACTCTCGTCGGTCCAAATAATATTTTGTTGCCAGTTCTCCAACACCCATCTACAAAACTCTAGACGTGGCAAGTAGTCGCTCGGCGTTAGCTCCTGACAACGTCGTAGGTGGAACGGGTGTTCTCCATCAGCATGTAATGTTCGCCACACGTACATGTGACTGCAGTCGAACAATGGCGCTGCCTCTCTCGTGCTACTCTCTGGATGCTCGTCGAAATAATCGAGAATGTTTGCTTGCAAACGAGTACTGCGCACATTTGTCCCTCTATCCAAGGCCGTGTTAGGACGAAACGTCCCGGAGTCCCTCAGACGCTGAGTTGCACTTAGCATCGTCCTGGCGCTCACTCTGGTGCCATATCGTTCATTCATCACTCGACAAGCTAACTCGACATTATCGTCACAACGAGCCAGTGTCCTCACCATCTCCGTGTACTGAATATTGGTATAACGGAAAGCCATCGCGCGCGTAAACAATAAAATGTGACAACAACAACGAAACACAACCACTGAAACATGTCAAACATATCAAACGTCAAAGGGGTAGCTGGTAAATCGACATCGGCTCAATTGCCATATCGAAAGAAGAAGAAGAAGAAGAATGCATCTCGCTCTTTCACATTATTCTTACTATTGCAAAAAACATTTTGGCATTTCTCAACAAAACTTTGTGAAATGCGAACTACAAATTCTGTCGTGCATTTAAATAAGCCTTATTAGTTGGTAATAAGGGTTAAATTTCCTTAAATTAACTATTTTATTTAATGCACACTACCTCAAATGTAAAATGCATTGATATTATTTACGTGTGTGTATGGATATCTATGAACGAACTACAAATTCGCTCGTGCATTCAAGAAGGCTTTATTACTTTGGAATAAGGCTTAAATTTTCTTAAAGCAAAGATTTTATTAACTTGTTACGACGCGGTGGTTCTAATTTAAGATAAATAAAAGATTTTTTAGGGAAAAATTAACATATATATATATTATGATGGAAATCGATTCAGAAGCCGATTCTGAACAAACAACTTTCAGGTCTTGCGTTTATTCTGTTACAGGTTGTAGATTATTATTGAAGAAAAATGATGGAATTTTAAAAAGATCCATTCCATAACCTTTTGAACGCCAGAGTATAAACGTATCGCCGTACCCCTGACGCCAGGCCACTTTTTCTGTCAAAATATGACCTTGATAAAAAATAGGGATTCCAAAACTTCAAAATTCTTTGGCCAAAGAATTAGCATTGCCATTCAACGTGGCAATGCTGCCAGTCTTCTGGGCACGTTCCCGGATGACAGCGATGCGGAGGAGTACTTTGACGCCGCCTAAGTGTTCTCTCTTTGTTTTTATTTATCTTTAATTTTTAATTTATTTGTAAATATTTAGTCTATGTATGAAAATAAAGATTCCAAAACTTATATCGATATACAACTGAGTTTTTATTTTCGTGTATTTTGTCATATATTTGTGACGTTGGCGTTCAGGGTAAGATTTCAGGGTAAGAGTTCAAAAGGCTATTAAATTTAAAAGTCTAGTCATCTTAGGTGTCATCTAGTCATAAGATAGGTACATAAGCTATTTCATTAGGTAAATTAACAGTATTTAGTCGAGCAGTGATTTTCATAGTTACAACGGACAACCGCTGCCCGCCGTCGCTGCCGCCTTTACATAATATAATATAGGTAACATCTTACCGTAAACTGATACTGAAACACGATCCGGCAGCTTTTGTCGTCACAGACATCGAACTCCCTCAGCAGGTAGTCTTCGTAATGCGTTTCCGATATGGACTTGACTGTAAGGCCATCGAACCGCTCCTCTTGGCCTGGCAGAGGCCAGTAGCGTTCGCATTTTTTCTGCGAAGAATAAAAATAGGTTATTAATAATTTAAAATGTGTTACTGTGCCTAAGATACTGACAAGACAATCAAGATTGTAATCTAATAATTTAATAGAATTTCCATGGAATTTCTCGCCGGTTCTTCTCCATAGGACCTACGATTTGGAACCACGCATCTAAAGTCTCGACATTTTATAAATGCCTGTATCTGGTTTACATGACATAAAGATCTATCCTATTCTGTTCTTTTCTACCTACTTTATACTAATAGGTACATAAAGTACATACCTTGCCATTTTCAAATTCGTTAGTGATCATAGCTATGACCCTGACGTCTTCCTGCCAAATCATTCGCCAGAAATCGTCCTTAGTGTTTGTGAGACAGCCCTGCGACGCGATGTACGTTTTATCTTTCACTGTAAGGACAAAAGGACAAGAAATAAGTATCATCACGCATGTATTTCCCCAAAAGGTTAGGCAGAGATAAAATGTGTACAGAAATTTCACCGATGCCTTTATTGAGTCCTTTGTAACATCCCTGTATTCCCAGCTACAGGGGGTCAAAAAAGGCCACATTTAGCAATTCACCTACTAATCTCTATGGTAACTGTCCAACAGATGATTGCTGAATATGAGCCTTACGCGAATGATATTAAGAGCATCAATTCATTTAAAGCGGCCTTCTTATACCCCCAGGGCGCAAATTCGAACTCCGGGGTGCTACTGAGAATTGCGATTCAGAAAATCCCAATAACACTTTCCCTAACCGGGAATCCCAGGGCCTTCGTCAGGCTTACGACCGCTAGACCAATGAGAAAGTTTTCTTTTCGTAGAAGTATTCAATGTATTTTTACCTGTGGCTTCGCGGCACTGGTTGCCATTAATTTTGTCCAGCTTAAATGATTTTTTGACCTCTCTTAGAGCTTCGTCCGACAGCGACTTTGAAACCAGTGGGGGAGCTTTCTTTGTGCCACTGTTCAAGATAAGCGCTGGAACAACAGAAAAACAGATTTAATACTTAGGTATTTACTTGATATATAACTGGTTTATTTTGGACACGGTAATGCGATCGATGAAATCCTTAATATGCAATTGTCTTCGGAAATACGAATAATAGTAATAGTGATAGAATAATACAGGATATTTTTTATGTAGTACGCATAATTTGTAGAGTGATTCAGTCTCTGTTCCTAAATGCAACCGCAGTAGTGGGATACTCCAAAACGAAAATTCGACTCAGCATGAGGGACACGCTTATCTTGCTAGCGCAAGCCATATAATTTTTGTTATTTTTTATTTTGAAGTGAATTTTAGTACTTCGGTTGCTTTTGGGAACGGACACTGAATCACTCTGCGAATTTTGCGCACTAAATAAAAAAATATCCTGTAATATCTCATGATTGACTGACTGATGGCGCGGACGGTCGGACATTGATTGCATATTCCTCAGGCGTATTCGTACAGATTCGGAAACACGAAGATTTCCGAGGCACATAATTTTAATCGTATTTCTGTACGGTAAAGGTATCGGTATTGTGTCTCGAAGCTACTTGATACTAAAGCCATCAATATTTAAATGAGATAACAAACCGCTGGTATACGTGATGCACGTCTCGGTATCAACCTATACTTTATGTACCAGTATAAGCTGACCATTCTTTGTATGGAAAGTCTAAACGATCCGAGGTCAACTTATACCAAAAATGCGTAGCTTGATATGTAGGCAGGCATGTTGATCATGCAAATCTTTAATATTATTCCTTCGTTGTACTCTATCATCATTTGTATTCCTTTTGGTCTCATGACGCATGGTGCCACTGCCAATTTTTCCTTGTCCCTCCAAAATTCAGTTCACGAATCAATCTGTTAGGTGTTTTCTTGGTATATTAACATACATAACAACTCATTGCCGTATTTTGTTGGGTATCCGCGTCGAGACCTCTCATTATCATCCCACAAACGTCCATTGAGTTCGACATAGGTCTTATACCACATAAAGAATATTGCCATAGGTAAACGAAATACTTGGCAAACAGACAGATAATTGCATTATGTTGATAATAGCGCGTAGGAGACCGCTATCAATAGTATTGAAATTACCTTCTGGGAAGCAATTCTCGTTTCATGCGAGAACATCTCGGAATTTTTACACTTCGAGCGGTTTTTTGGGTTCATGATGGTTCGAATTTGAAATGTACAGAACCAATCAATACATCAATCTCAAATACTCACATCGAACACTGTCCAGACTCTCGTTGGAGGACTGAACTGAGGAGGAGGAGTCACTGAGCCTTGAGGAGCGGACGTAGCTAGCGTTGATGTAGTCTGACTCCGGCCGGTTGTCTCGCCGCCGTAACACCACGCGGGTCTGGTCATCTGGGGAAGAAGATCAAGTTCATTAGAAGAGAGAAGGAAAACAAATGAATACTTCTTTTTAACCGTGTACCAATGACTCACCTGCCGAAGCAACCAGCCCTGAAAATGGATGGCGCTGAAGCGTTTTGCCTATACACTACCGTTGCGCATGTGCGTTCATTGTGACGTCATTAAGCCGTAACGGAGCCTCCGTCGGTGCAGATCTTGATTCCGGGCAAAGTAATTGCTATAATTTCTCTGCCCGTAGTTGTCTGAATGAGGAATATGCCATACGGATAGAGAACAAGGTCTCTCTTGCGCTAATGACAACTGCGATCAGGTATCCATTTACCAAACATGATGATTATAGCATTATTCACACACGTTCGTTCGTCGTAGCATATTTGGAGTATACCTCTGTTTCCTTGGGCAGCCCAACATAACGATCTGACTTTCATAACTATAATGGTTAAAGAACATGGTTTCCATGGTAAAAATGATGTCCTGCAGGATTACGGAGTCTTCCATGTTCGTCAAAATACCACCACCGGAACTGCTTGGGACAACACAGGGAGTTGAACTATAAAGAAACTTACAAGGTAAAATATTTCTGTATCTGTTCTTGGGTGAGTTCTCTGGCTTGGTGCCTTCGAAGGTGGTGAATACATGTCTGTCTTCCAACATCTTCAACGACTGGAACTCTCCGTCGAAGCCGTATTTATTATCAAGCTTCTGGTAGTCTTCTATCTCCTGGAAGCAAAAACGATAGGTGTTGGTTGATCGTATACTAAAATTGTAATATGTACCTAGTAAGCTATAAAATAAAGGCGCTTTTCGCGTCTTTCTTCTTGATTTTGATACGGTTTTCACTATCATTTTGAGCATTTCTTCTGGAAGGTTTATAATAAGTATAATACTTTGATATATAATGTAAGGATAGTAGAGAAATTGCACCCGTGCGAAGCGAATAAAATATGCAAGAAAATCGTTATTTATTTAACAATTTATGTACACACAGAAAAATAATAATTACAATTAAATGGGAAAGATGACACAAAGGTACCTACTGCTTATTTCTCAAGAAATCTCTGCCAGCGGACCTGCGAGAGGAGAGTTGGCAAAAAAAAGAAATGTAGACTTTAGTGTGTAAAAGTACCTATAGAATAGCATAGGTGATTTTAAATTGCTTTGAGCTATATATTTACGATATTATTATCTACTAATCTAAATATTTAAGATATTAATCTAAATCCAATTATTTCAGCAGTTAGAAGCTTAACGATCTAAAAATATTGTTTCAGTTAGGTATAGGTTGCGCTAGATCAACAATACAAACAATAAAAATAATCGTAGGTTTATTAATAACAATTAAATAAAAGCTTGTAATTACTATTTCCCACCGCTTGCGCAACTTGTGCATACACGATATTACCACATTAATCGCGTGCGCAATGCAAAAACGGACATAATATGGCATTTTTATAAAATGCCAACCGCTCGGGCACATGCTGTCTGACACGTGCTCATTCTATTATTGGCGATATCTTATGTATGGCATGTTTTATTCATTCCGTCCGTCACCAAGCAAAACAATAAAGCTCTTTGTCATAGATGATGTGATTATCGGCCATGTTGTATGGCACGACGGCAGGATTACAACTCAATTCAACAAGGCTAATTTCTCGGCCTCGGGTTAACATGTGTGCTATTGGATATCATAACGTAAGTGACTATCAAATTTTGCGGGTCTACCGCGTAACAAAATGGTAATGAACATCAGACTCTGGTAATCAACTTCAGTACGATCGTGAGAGAATAAACTGAGAGCTACCTTTAAAAAAATTACTGATCATAAAGTTAGGACTCCCATCTTCATGATCGGTAATTTTTTATAACTTAGATCGAAGTTTAATCTCTCACGATCGTATTGAAGTTTATTACCAGAGTCTGATGTTCATTACCACTTTGTTACGTGGTAGATCCTTTGATACATGAATTCGTAAAGTTAGTGGTATCCGCTAGGCTTACACCGATTTATTACTAGATATTCGTATGAAAAATAACTGTATCTAACCTGCATCTCCTGTACTTTGCGGTCAATGTCGTGAGCCCGGAGCCTGGTCCCGCTGACCGGCTGCAGGAGTCGCAGCACGTCTCCTGACGTCTCAATCATGGGGTAAGACCTGAAGTGCTCGATCAGCCCCACCAGGTCATCAAATTGCTCACCACTGCCAACGTCGTATTTGTTTTGCTGTAAACAAAATAATTGTCAAATTAAAGAAACAAGTAACGCGATAGCATTTTTCATAGGAAAACGACCAAATTGCAAACACAAACACACACACAAACACAACCAAACACACACAAACACACACACAAACACAAACACAACACTAACTAAAATATTTTACACGATGTCTATAGCTATCATAATTCTTGATATTCACATAAATTAGGTATGAAAATGATCTCAAGTAATCTTCTAAGTTAAAATGCAAAAAACCGCCGACTCCAACTAGAAAAAGAGCTGTAACTTTAGAACCGCTGAACAGATTTTCATGAAACCTAACTAAGATGATACCCGATTAAGCTAGCTTTCAATTAAAAAACTCCATTGAAATCAGTTCATCCGTTTTGGAGCTACGATGCCACAGACAGATGCACAGATATACAGATACACAATACAAATTTATAACGCCCCTATTTTTGTTGGGGGTTAAAAATGGTACCTAATAATTGCATATAATTATGCGTGTGTGTGTATTGAGCGTAGTGGAGTATTTATGTCCGTTTACTCCCAAAATTCATAGTTCATAGTCCTGTGCTATAGTATGATGATAGTAACACTAACGAGAAAGGTAAGAAAATGTGTGAACGAATCTGACTAAAAATAACCTCAATAAAATACAACGTGTATCAAAAATGGGTGGTCATATTTATGGGTCTGGATCAGACCATCAAACTTAACTACTTTCTCTATAGGACCAATATTATAATCGCGGAAAAATTTATCAGCCGTCCAATACGAAACTTCAATAACTTTTCGACCCAAACGTATGGGTTGTTCCCATCTGATCGCGCGATCCGTTGCTTGTTGCATCATCTATGATAGTTAAATATGACCACGCATTTCTGATACACGTTGTTATAATATGTCTTGATAGACAACGAGATGAAGCAATAATAAACTATCGTAAAAAAAAATACAACTTAATATTAATTTTTAAAAAATGGGATGATACGAGCTGACATCAGTTTTGGTTAGTTACAATTTTTTCATTTCATGAACTTTTAATGAATATCCATATTCCGCTCAATATAAATCAAAACGACCACTAAAGAAATTGGATCTAACAGGATCCGAACGAATTGAAATACAAACAGAAACACATTGTATAAAAAATTAAGAGTAAGTATAAATGGACATAATATTAAAATGCAATGCCTTAAGTGCTCACGTGGTTGATATTGCACTGGATAATGTAAGAAATAGTTTGCACAGATGTATGTTAATTGATATTAATAGCTACGTGTTGTAGGGCTGTGTCTATGATGGTAAAGAAAATTCATAGTTTCTATTACAACAGTACCTATATTCTTAGTATATGCGAAAACCAGAAGAGGGTTTGAATGATGAAAAACTTTATAACCGACTTCAAAAAAGGAGGAGTTCAATTGTTGCGCGATTTCTCCGACAATTGCAGACCGATTTTGAAAATTCTTCTATTGTTTAATAGAGTAGGTATGTATACCTACTCTCGAGGTGGTCCCATTTTTTGGTGAAGATCTGATAAAGAACTTCGGAGATATAGAATGAAACTGTTGAATGAATAACAGCATATCACCCGCGATTGCTGTAATCGCATGTTTATGCATTGTTCATGACACTCAAAATAGAAAAATAAAATAAACTTTAAAAAACTTAAAGCCGACTTCAAAAAACTAAAAAGTATAAATAAAACAGCTTCTAAAGTCGGGGCCTTTACTTCTTCAATGCACCTAGCTTGGCAGTGGCACCGACTTCAGAAACTGTTAAGATTTTTAAGAAAATTATTTTATACATTTTAGTTTTTTTGAAGTCGGTTTTTACTTTTTTGTATCAACTGTGTCAAACATCCTAATTCTATACCTACAAATGGGAACCCTAAAAGGCGTGAAAAATAATAACAATAATAATAATGCTATGTTTAATATTAAGTGTAATAAAGGTTTTTTATTTATTAAATCTGATATTGTAAATCAATACAACATAGATACGATTTGATACAGTGTAAAAGCGATATTACCCATGCCTACATCTAAACAGAACGTAGTCGCATTTAGCCGCCATTTTACACACCAGTGGACCAAGGACTTATATTAATGCCATTATACGGATCGCTCATTGTTAAGCATAAGAATTTATCAATTTAAAAGCATTATGGGCTTGTAGATACATATTGCGATAGTAAATCTTGTAGTCAATCTACAGGCTATAACAAAAGCTGTTGATATAGGCAATTACCAATTGTTAAGAAAAATTAATAAATTCTTTAAGAACCAGTGGAAGTTTATGTAACATTCTTGTCTACAAGAGTCCATTGGTCTTAGACGGAAGACGTCTTATAGAAACATTTATTTTGTCTTTTTGAAGTGAAACTTCTATATTAGGTGTATTAGGATTTTACTGTCACGAAAAAGCGTTACGGCCGCGTGGAGGGGGTAGACGATATAATATTCTCCGTTGAAGTTTCACTTCTACTATGTGTCCCAGCACACATTTCGTTTTTTTATTAAGGCTGGTGCAGATGTTACGATTATAAATGAAACCACGTATACACAAAAAATCTACGATTTTCGCTCATGTTATTTTTGTTGCTATTTCACTCTACCCTCATTTGTCTAGGTGAAGGGACATCAAAGTAGTAAGTCCTCTTTATCTATACAATACGTGTAAATAAAGATTATTTCGGTAAGTACAGGTTAGTAAAGAGACTTTTCAAAATTCGTCTAGAAATCGTTATAGGGATAAAATTAAGAAAATTTAAATTAGTTCCTGTGGCTAAACTACCGATTAGATTGTATAGATTTTTTGTGTTTGGTCACAGAACGTGATACCAAATACCACAGACGAAAGAAGTTTGTCTGTGCCAAATACATGGTTTCTTAAAATGTCGTAATGTCGTCACCACCCTGTATATAAAGGAGTCGATAATATAAACAGAAGGTACGTTAAAAGCCATGAAGAATACTCCATGGCTTAACGTACCTTCTGTTAATAGCTATTTGCTTTTGAGTTATCTTCCGAGGATTTTATCATTATGGGATATAACGATTCCGATTCCGATGCCGATATATAATATACCTATCTGATCCAATTCACCGGACAGGCATAGGAAAGAGTTTCCTTTTTTATTCTGATTTTATTATTGAGGGTATAATCTCGCAGAGATTATGCCACCCTCATCGGTACAAACAATAAACTTAAGATCTAACTAAGCCATTAACTTTTAACCATTTTTAACCATTTTATATAATTTACTTGCTTCCTTTGATAAAGGAAAAGCAAGCATACTATTACATTTTCCAACGTCGTATTGACCCAGACAGTAGTGTTACTCTTTCAACTTCGTTCCGGACACATTCCATCAATATAATATGATACATGTCTTTAACCGTATTACAATCTAGTCAATGTAATCTACAGGCATAGTAAAGAGTTACAACGACAGGCAATGTTATCCCGTTTAGCCAGCAAACAGGTACCTAAACTACTTTAAACAACCTACTTGTTTAAGGATAAAATTTAATCTCATAAACATAACCTGCCAAGGTCACACATATGTGACAATGGTCACGTCGGACCCAACGTCCTTCTCGGACTATGGCGTCTCCTTCTATGTCCATTATTATTCAACCAGCACTCCATAATGATCACGTTCCAATTCACGTCACGTACGTATGTTTACTATGTCTTATGGGAAAATTGTGCGTAAATAAAAAGATAACAACAAATACGCTTTTTTGGAACAGTCGAAATAAGTTACTTATTACAAGATTTAGGATTTTGTTGTTACATAAAATATTACATATTACATAAAATCTCATAAAATGTGTAGTTTACACAAACATTACTTTTATGTGATTTATTTTACCCTAATACATAAAAAAGTTTATTTAAAATTATAATAATAATATTCTTCCACCAGCTGTGCCCGCGACTTCGTCCGCGTGGAATTTAACAAAATTATTCTTTAAATTAAAAGTAAAAAGTAGCCTAAGTTACTCCTTATAACATTAGCTACCTGCCAGTTAAAATCCCGTCAAAATCGGTCCAGCCGTTTCGGAGATTAGCGAGAACAAACAAAAAAGTAATTGTTTAAAAAAAATCTTTTAGTTTCTGTATATACCTATGTATTTAGTAAAAAGCTGTTATTTTGACATTACAAACAGACACTTCAATTTTATTTATTTGTGTAGATTAGTCTCTTAATGAAGACTACAGCGTTTCATAATGGTTAAAAACCACCACTAGACAAGCGACGATTACCCCAGATGTGCATACAATCATGATGATCGCATGGGAAAATGTGAATACCACCATACCATGGCGTGTTAACGGCTGACCTGTTTCTAGTAAACTTAGGTAGCTGCATAAAGTTAAACTAGTTTTTATTGCAGTATTTGTAACTTCTCTAGGTACTTGTAAACTGGCTGCTTTTCCAAGACAAGTAGGTTTATGGACGCAGAAGTTAACGAAGGAAAGTTGAAAAAGAAACTATTTTATAAAAAAAATGTTTGTACCTATGTCTGTCTTTTTGTTCCAGCTAATCTCCGAAACGGCTGGACCGATTTTAACGGGCCTCTCACTGGCAGATAGCTGATGTTATAAGTAAGGAGTAACTTAGGATACTTTTTATTTAAAGAAAAGTTAATTTTGTTATATTCTTCGCGGACGAAGTCGCGGGCACATCTAGTGGAAAAATATTATGATTATAATTTTATATGAACTTTTTTTATATTTTAGGGCAAAATACTAACATTTTATTGGTTTGGAGATTTTATGCTATATTATATTCGTAAATAATTTGAATTTAGAATTTTGGATTCATGTGAGTACAACCCTTCAAAATGTCTACGTACTTAGGTACCTACTTATTAAAATTATTATATAAGTACTCCAAAACAGACGAAAATTCTGAAGCGATTCATGTACAATGAATTCAAAACAATAAATAAAAAAACACACATAATTCTACTGATAACGATGAGCAAAACTTACTCTCAAGTTAAACACTCATTGTGATGCAAGATATCCCACAGTTTTCTTTTGTTTCTCGTATTTTAATCACCACCATCGGTTAAGAAGGCAATTATCGTTCGCGGACACAATAAAAACTATTTTATACACGGGACAAAAGGTGATAAATTTTCACGATTTAAAAAACAATTGAACGTGGCCTAGGACCAGTACGATCATTTGTCTGTTCAATATAATGTTTACCCCATAAATATCAAAGAATTGACAAATAGCTCACGTTAGAGCAGATGCACTCTACTCACAGAATAACTTCGTGTAGGTTCTGATCGCCTGGTACAATTTCGCACTGCACTGTTGACAGCTATGAATAAATATTGTGAAGTGAGGAGCGTATGAAGTCTAATAACCTAGTTAGTTCCCACGCATGCCCTGTACTCCGCCCCTAGTAATTCAGGATGCATAGGGTTGGCAAATTGATGCTAAAATACTAATAATTTTTAAATGAAATGAATTTATCTTTGCCAGAGCATGATCCAAAAGTTCTTATTTTAAATATTGGTTCACAAAACTCTGCCAGTTAGGCATGCAAAAGATGACATGGTATTTATTGCATGCATAGGTACTATTAAAGCAATTCTATTAATAAATGTCGATGTAATGCCAATAAGATTAATTAAATTAAAGTAATGATATAATGTCTAATAATGTCAAAAATATTGACATATGAAAATATGCACATATATTATAATAGTACATTTTAAAATGTCACATTAAATATCAGAAAGCCAATTGTCAGTAAACAAAGATCGCCAAGTTAATAAATGTAGTTTGATGACTAAAGGAAGATCATTTGGACCATTATCATCAAGTTCAAGTCAAGTTCACATCCTTTCCTGATTTAAAAAGGACTATAGGCCAAATTCAAGTTTTCATGTCCTAATTTGGAATTTTTATGTGATGTTTGGGTCACATTTGTTCCGCTATGAACGACCTTTGTTTGTCTCTCGCCAAAAGCAAAACATATTAAAAGTATTTATTACGCATAAGAGGAAAATAACTGAAATAAATAATATATAATACTGATTTAACTTGACTTACTTACTAGATTACAAAAAAAATGCGATAAGTTGAAAATTCTTGCTAATGAAACTGTCAAACATTTAACATACATTCAGTCAAAAAAGTATCGGGAATGGATGATTTTTTTATGGTTCCAAATTCAAATTTTTGTTTTTATTGTTGTTGTTAGATTGGCACAACTGTTTTCCATTTTGGCGCGGAGTTTGAGTTACATCTGTTGTTTATATTAAATACAGTTCTGTTTTTAGCTTGTTTTTAGTTATATCATATCTAGTGTGTATAGCGAATTTCATTATGGACAAAAACACCGAACAAAGAGTTTGTCTTAAATTTTGCATCGCTAATGGAATTTCGTGTTCGGAGTCACTGAAAATATTACAGAAGGCTTACGGTGAATCGAATTTATCAAAAACACGTGCTTATGAGTGGTACAAAGTATTCAAAAGCAGTCGAGATGTGATGGAAGATTTGCCTCGCTCTGGTAGGCCATCAACGTCTGCAACTGAAGTTAACATCGCAAAAGTGAAGGAAATAGTGACTGAAAATCCTCATTCAACTTTGAGAGAGATAGCAGCCGAACTTTCTGTATCTCACGAGTCGATCCGTACCATTTTAACTAATCATTTGGGTATGAAACATGTTACCGCTCGGCTAGTCCCAAAAGATCTGAATTTTCTTCAAAAACTCAATCGCATGAGAGTCGCTGAGGACATGCTAGAACGAGTCAATTCCGACCCAACATTCATGAAACGCATTGTTACTGGTGACGAGACGTGGGTTTACGAGTTTGACATGCAAACTATAGTTTACAACTATAGTTTTCAATCGGTAGAAGACATAAAGGAGAATTCGCGGCGAGAACTGAACTCAATTCCGGAAAAGCGTTTAAAAAATGTTTTGATGATTGGATTATTCGTTGGCGTAAGTGTATCGTTTCTGAAGGAGCATACTTTGAAGGTGATAAAATAAATTTGGATGAATAACAAACATTTTGTGTATTATTGATCTTTTCCCGTTACTTTCTTGACAGAGTAGTAAGTGCATAATTATAAATGTGGGATATTAAAAAATCTTATGGAGTTTTCTTTATTAACCGACTTCAAAAAAGGAAGAGGTTCTCAATTCGACATGTACGTTTTTTTTTATTTGTCACCTCAGAACTTTCGAGTTTCTACTGGGTCTACCGATTTTGATGATTCTTTTTTATTTGAAAGCTGTTGCTTCTTGTGTGGTCTCATTTCAATTTGGTGAAGATCTGATGAAGAATTTCGGAGATAATGGAACTCTTGAATGTATTAGATTAAACAATAACCAGCGGTTATGGTTACAGTTAAAATTATGACGTTAGCTAACAATAGTTAAATGGTGCAACACATTTGTTGCTTAAACCGGTACTTTAACTGAAGATTCGATGTTGTTATTAATCGACTTCAAAAAAAATGAGGAGGTTCTCAATTCGACACGTATGTTTTTTTTTTTTTGTAATGTTAGTTATAGTTAATGTAAGATGGTGCAACCCAGGCTTAGTGTAGGTATTGAATGACATCTGCTATAACGTGAAATTCAAGGAATCTTCCGCCATTCCTTTAACTACGCCACAGACGCCATGTTATGCATGTGTATAAGTACTATGGTGAATCCCAGTCTTGTGAGGAGGAAATCGGCAACATTAATAATTGCCAGTAATAAATACTGTTTCATTCGCCTCTTTGTGTAATTCGTATGCGCAGTCAGACTCTTCGAGACCACCTTTTTCCTTGAACTTATTATTATTTTGTATCTTTCTCAATGCTTATTGGTTTACATTTTACACGACAGATTTGCTTACATTTTGTGGTAATATTATGGTACTGTTGCACCATTGAAAAGTACACAACTAACTACTGTCATGTTCACTAAAATGTCTCCCTGATAAGCTGATTGGTCTTCGCGATTTCAGGTTTGGTCCCATATTAAAAGTTGTTCATAATGATGAGGACAATACCTTCCTTCAATAGTTCCCTCGTTTAACCAGTCAACCTGTATTTCTTATTTTTTGTGGCAAATAAATAATTTTTCTTTCTTTCTTTCTTATTTTACCCGATAGATTGCGATAGCAGTCTTAGCAAAACTAAAAAAATGCATAATGGTTACATACAAAGTAGTAAAATTCCTATTTTTGCTCCTGGTACCATCCCGACAACCCTAGCTGCAATAATGCCTGAATCGAACTTGAAAAACTTCATTCCGATGCGCGGAGCGGACTGCACGAATGTTTTTACTATGGCCTTAGGGCTACCTCTTTTAATTTATGAAGTCCTCATGCTGGAAACTATGTTTAAGTAGCCTTTCTCGACAAATCTAAGAGGGATAGTTTTTGTTGCAGTATTGCATCCGTTGAGATTGTTGAGAAGCATCTTACAACTATTCTTGAAGCTACCACGAAGATATTGACTTTGATTTAAGGATAATAAAAGAGTTTATTTTCTTCGTTACAGGTTTTGCAGAAATCATAACTGATTTGAATTTACAGCCGTCTTGTATCGTTGGAACTTGGTTGTATTTTTTTTATCGGGTTTTGCATATTGTATACAATAACGAAAAATTAAATTAAAAATAATGAAACATCAGATATTATTATTTAAAAAATATATTTTGTAAGACTATTTTGTACTAAGCTACATTTTTAAGTTTTTTAATTGTTTTTTCCAAAATGAAATATTTTATACTTTTCCTGTAACAAAAAAAATGTCGCTTAGTACAAATAGCGTTTCAACCGTCGATTACAATTTCAGGCGGAATTGCTGAATATATTTATCAAACATAAATAGATATTGCACGATTCCAATGTACCAGGATCACATGGAGTCAAGGAGTGTTCGGGTATGAAATACAGATGACCGTAATATTGTACTATCTTTGTCACACATAGAGATGAGTCTATATATATATACAATACAGTACACAGGTGACCCTCCCTATGCAGATGGTACGGTAGTGCATGGCAGAGCCCCAAACTGTGCAGCCGTGTCGCAATGCAGCGTTGTAAAGACAGTCGAAAATCTGTGCCGTAACATAATTTCATTTAGGCTCCAAAAAAATCAGTCCTTCAAAAGTATCTCTATGGATATTCAATTTTAAAATTATCTTGCCCGCGCCGCTTTCATGCCAGACAGCACTTTATTATTGCTTATTCGATTAGCAATTATTTTGTAACTAACGATAATTGTACATGTCCATTAATAATTACATAATTTTAAATAATTTTAATTATTCGCAGTTGAATAATACTTATCTCGAAGGTTATGTTATGGTAACTTAACATAAGTAATAAAAATCAGCGTAGGTGAAGAATACCATAACATAAATCCGGTTTAAATCAAACGATATCTACGTGGGATGAAGTTTAATCTCAAGAGGATAATGGAATAGGTACATAATGCTTACATTACACGCGCACTTAATAAATAA
This sequence comes from Allophyes oxyacanthae, assembly GCA_932294325.1. Lineage (NCBI taxonomy): Eukaryota > Metazoa > Arthropoda > Insecta > Lepidoptera > Noctuidae > Allophyes > Allophyes oxyacanthae. The sequence continues at coordinate 3,615,074 of OW028609.1, forward strand.
ATAAATCGAACCAATAACTGTCCCACTGCGAGGCACGGACCTCGTCTCAGAATGAGAAGGGTTAGGCCTTAGTTCACCACGCTGGCTTAGTGCGGGTTGGCGGACTACACACCATCAGGCACTTTATGAGGCTCTTTCAGATGTTTAAGTTTTCTCACGATGTTTTCCTTCGCCGTTATCGAAAGTGATCATGAAATTCTTTATCCGGACATGAATTCGAAAAGTCTGAGGTGCGGGCCGGTTTCGAACTCAGATCCTTCTGTATGGAAGGCAGGCGTTCAACCGCTAGGCTATTAAAGATAAACTACGATAACATGACTCTTTTGCAGTGTTGTGTATCTAACAATTAGTAAGGCTGCCAGTGCTCTTTGGGGAAACTGGACCCTACTGCTTCAAAGCCAAAGTCAAAGCCAAAGCTTTTTACTTCAACTGGGCTTTTGCAGGCACTTTCAAAACATCGTGTTTCTAGGTGCACGGTTCCAAGTGGGTTAGGCCTGGAGAAGATGAATGATGGAGATGGTTGATGGTGCAAGCGTCCATAGGTTACGATAACCGCTTACAGTTCGACCACGTTATCCGTGAACAGAGTGATGGCGCTGTTGGCTAAGAAAAAGCATTTTTGACAAGACTTCAACTGTCAAATCGTATGAATTTGTTGTAGTTCCATTTTCTGCCACTTCACAGATAAGTTGGTAGTACTGTACCATTAGGCGAACCGTAAGCGTAAATGCCATATTATAGGTATAAAAATAAATAATTGTACCTACTACTCAATTGTTTTATTTTATTTAGCAGTCTTAACAATTTAATGGATAACTATTACGTACCTACATGATTAAGATATGAACTGAACTTACGTAAACCTTGTTATAAAAAGCACGTGTTCAGAAACTATCAAATGACATTGCATTGTTTTAGTAAAAATAAACGTTTAAGTGAATCGCTTGAGAAAAGTTTTTAACGGATCGTTCTAAAGATAATAAGCCCCTATTTACTCAATTCAGCTAAGTAATTGTACCGGTAAATATGAACGTATTGATACTTGCCCATACACTTGACCTATCCATGCCGACTATAGCGGACTACGACTAGCCGGATTGTGGGAAGAGCCACTAAGAGGAAATTCTCCTGTAATTAAACATACAGAAAAGGGCATTGGAATTCAAAAAAGGAATACTGTCCAGCTTATACAGGTCTAGCCTGCTTCTCTTCATTTCATCAGCCCTTGAACGTTTTTGTTATCTGTTTAATAGTATTTGAAATGTATTGATTTCTTCACTGGCTGGCAAGAAGGCTGGACCGTAAATTAATGATTAAAGAAAAAAACTGTAATACTGAGACACTGAGACGTACCTACTGAGAATACAGAACTGTCAATATACTTTTTTTAACCTTGAAACGATTTCAGATTTCTTCGAAATGTACATATAGATCTTTTTATAGTCTGTGGAACTTGGAGGTAATCCACGTATGTGCAACTTTGTTGCGGTCAATTATTGGATTGGTAACCGTTTTTTATATTTTTTCTTAAGAATTTTCTTTTAATGTAAAGTCAATGTTTAAGGTCAAAATCTTGCAATTAGGATAAATTTCATACAATTAACTTCCACAAAATGAAAATGTATTTATTTTGTGACACTACAGAAAATAAGTCATAGCCGTAAAAGTAAAGTAATTTTATTGCTGTGTTATTTTATTGTCCTATGTAGAATAAAAATATTTTTCTTTCTTTCTTTCAAAAAAACATTGCAAATTTTATACCAGGAGTATTTCCTATATCAAGAAATGCATGTATTTTGAGCAAAAGCTGTGAAAGTCAGCACAACCGTCCCGGCTGACTTTCACAGCCTTCTGGATGGTGTTTGCAACGAATGCACCCACTACACAACTACATACAGAAACTACGTGAGCCCCCATGGCCAGCGCATGCGTAGACGTTACTTGTCGCCTAACTTCTTCATAAAATTACGTGTAGGGGTATAACTAGATATATAGTCAAACTGGGTAAAGTTGAACAGGGGTGATTGGAAACGTCTCTTATTATTTATTTTATTAATACTTCTGTGTGATAATGTGAAACGAAAGGTTATTTCGATCTGTTTCCACTTTGTAAATGGGAGGTGTAAGTGTCACGCTCATCACAAAGAACATAATATATATTAAAAATTACGGGAGATATTTCCAATCTACCCTGTTCACATTTACCCATATTGACCCTACTTATATAACATACGGTAGAAGCAGATGAGCGGTATAAAACTTTCTTTTATGTTGTTTTTAACACAGAAATCTAAATAAAAAGGTAATTGCCTTATTATTTATACTTATTTAATAGTTTTAATGATTATTATTTAAATAGACTATTATTTAATATATAATAGACATTACATAGTTACGTATAGTTTTAGTTTTATCAGATTTATCTGTTTAAACAAATAAATAAAATAAACTTATTTTTACCCGACTGCGCCACGCAAAGAAGGGTAATGGGAATTTTTTCAGCGCCTCTAGCTGTATAAATAGTGAACTAAAGTCACTATACAAATATTGCATGTGAACGTGAACGTTAGACGGCACGGAAACCTCATGGTAGAGGTACATTACACAGCCTAATTATTATTATTATCGTTCATTAAAAGGCCATTATTTATCAATGGTCGTCTAGTGTATGAAAACACTATTCTCAAGAAAAATAAAGCAAAAAACACTTGTCGCAAATAAAACAGCAACTTGTAATAAAAACATTATAACATAATAAAACGTAGATTAATAGGCATTATATTTATATTACCGTTTTATAATATAAAATAAATGATTTATAGATAAAAACAATGAGGACGTGGTATGAAGATTACTTGAAGGTCCCACATATGGCTCGAGTCACCTTCATTTTCTAAGGTTATGTTAATATTAATAACAAAAATCGCACTTTACGGCAGTATGTTTGTATTTATTTATATATTTGTGCCTATATACATCCTGCCTTATATGAGTAATATACCTTGCACTTAAAGCGTTTAATTATTCGGGTAAATAATGGCAAATGGATCGTATCAATAACCAAAATTGTATTTATTTGGACTGACAGCAAAAGGAAGATTGAATAAGGTAATATATTTTTAGTATATACCTTCTTAAGTTTATTATTGTGATAGGTGGGTGATTGCACTAAAAGTGATAATATTGCGCATCTGACCAAATTTAATAGTCACAAAATATTAGGGCTATTGAGTAGGTAATAATAATAATTTTGACTTTGGTCGGATTCGCGATATTATCACTTTTATCGCAATTCGGACCGCAGGGGTAGGAAATGAGCCAACCGTGTCGTCAAAAAAAAATGCAACCAACCTTATACTTTGAGATTATCCACAGACGTTAATCGGGTTTATGAATAGAATAGAATCGTAGACGGAGAATAGATCTTTATTTCATGTAAACCAGATACAGGCACTTATGAAATGTAGAGACTCTAGGTGCACGGTTCCAAATAGTAGATCCTATGGAGAAGAACCGGCAAGAAACTCTCAAGGTAACTCTATTCAAATAATAGATGAAAAAATAAATGATGATATTATATGAAAATATTATATTATATGATAATTTAGTCTATCTTTCTATCGTTCAATTTCTTCAATTTACGATATTATTCACGTTTGCACTTGGAACCGTGCACCTAGAATCACGACGTTTTGAAAGTGCCTGCAAAGGCCCAGTTGAAATAAAAACTTTTGACTTTGACTTTGCTTTACTTTTAATCAGGGACAAATTAGTCACAAGTCACATGTCACACACATCTTACTTACTCGTAATGCGTATTCGTTGTCATACGTGCACTCACGTGATTTAATTTGCATTCAACCCACAATATTATAATATTACCTAATAAGGTTATGTTGACTAGAAGCTTGATTCACTAAAAGACTTCCTAGAATTTAAACTCAGTCGAATCAAAATCTAGAAGTTCTGACTCATAATCCTTAGTGCGAAAATTTTCCAATCATAATGCGCACTAAACGATTCAAAACGTCGATATCTAGATTCAAAACAGGTCTGGTATGCTAACAAAATGAACTAGATAGGCTAGTCTTATTTACCTACCAGACAAATGCTTAAAACTGGAACAACAAGGGAATCTGCATCTCAGACCATTTCTTGAGAACAACAGTATTATGATTAACTTATATTGGTTAAATAAATACTTCCAATTAAACCTTAATGCGACCTCTGTTCGTTACTAATACTGCTGTAGAGGTGACAAATTCTGGGCTATTGAAATTTACAGATGTACTGTTCTATCGACGTGAAGAAGAATGAAGGAGACTCCGACAGTCGGAATAATTCGACGATAAATTAATAATTTCGACGACACGGTTGGCGCAGTGGCTAAGCGATTAGCTTTCTGCGCTACGTGCCGCGGGTTCGATCCCCGCACGGAACAAATACTTGTATGATCTACAGATAGTTGTTTCGGGTCTGGTTGTGTGTGCATGTGACATGTATGTTTGTAAGCTGTACCCTCGATACAGGAGTGATCCTAGTGAGGGGCAATGTTTCTTTAAAAAAAACAGAAAACAGAAACAGAAACAGAATTACAAGGTGATATTGTTGTAAGTCAGAATCATGAAGATATTATTGTACTATTTCTATGGTCAGAATCTATATAAACAAATAAAAATGAAGTGTGCGTTTGTAATATCAAAATAACAGTTTTTTACTAAATACATAATGACAGCTGTAGGTACTTATAAAAAAACAATTTTTAAAAATGTTGCCTGTCTGTTTCTTCCGGCTAATCTCGACAGACCGATTTTGAAGAGACTTTTACTTGCAGATAGCTTATGAGATAGATTATAAGGAGTAATTTAGGCTACTTTTACATTAGGATTTTTATTTGTTCAAATTCCTCGCGCACTAATTCGCAGGCATAGCAATATAACAAAAAACGATCAATATAACACATTACCAAGTGTCATATTAAGACTAGATAATATGTTTGTCCTTAACTTTGAACAGACGGAACAATAAGGTTGACATTTGTATGGTCACATACAACATGAATTTAAAATAATAACTGAGGCCTGAAGCCGACTGTGGGTGGACACGTGCTAATTTACAAATCATCTCGATCATAACTGTTGCGAAATCACACATTTTTTATACTTCTCAATATGTACAAAACACTATTGTTTTGTACGGATTGTATCTTATTGAAGCAAAATTGTTTTCATCAACAAGACACAGAATGAAGTTGAAGATTACAATACGGACAATTATTATTTATTAGTCACCCATAGAAAGTAAAAAGATGCAATCTTGAAACAAGTTAACTTACGTAACGTATACTATCCCTTCGCTGATGAAGTGACGAGAATATTTATTCAATTAAAAAACGTGATTATCAATTAAATATAAAAAATAACCATGCAATGTGCAATATCGTTAAATGGCTACGCTATAATGGTTTTACGCAACATAATTATGAACTCTATGATATAAATAATTAACATTTGAATAAGGGCCCTTTCACACGTACCACAACCACACCACATCGCAGCGATAAAAAGTTGTCACGAGGTGGATACGTGTGAATAGTGTCACTGCAGCTTTTTGCTGTTGCATTGTGGCAACTACAAAATGTCGATGCGTTGCGTTGTGGCTATATGGTTGCAGACAGACAGATCGACCGTTCGCTGTCGTTGCGTCGATGCAACATTGTGTTTGCGATGTGCCCCGCCGTTAGTGTGCGGTTTCGCTAGTGGTTGCGTTGTAGTCGATATCGTCCACACGGTTAAATTTAACGGCAGAATGTGGTCCGTGTGAATTGAACTATTCAATTTCATATAAATTAGCGCCCGCCCACGTGTTATCGTTGTGGTGTGGTTCGTGTGAAACAAGCCTAAGTGTGTCAAAAGCATGCTAAGTACCGTGGCGGCCTTACTATGTCCGAGCCGACCTTTGCGTTCCCTCCAGCTCTGACATTAGTTAGGCGTGATATTCGGGGCTAACGTATTTCTATAATAAATTGAAATCATAATTATAAATTAATCGGAGAACATGGTGGAATAGTGAACATTATTATACAGGAAGGCGATTTAGTTACGCCATTAAATGAAACCACGTATTCAATACTACGTTCTGAAGCCAGGATTGTATACAGGATTTTTTTAATGTAGGTAGTACAGATAATTTGCAAAATGATTTAATTTCTATTCTTAAATGCAACCGCAATATTAAAATTCACTGATTTCCTATCACTAATCTGAAAGAGAGTTGATAAAGATTACTTAATAAGAGCTATAAAATATGTATTATGTTTATTGGAAGCGAAACAATACATACGTGGATTTCTCTTAATCGTCAGAATTACTCATATCGGAGAATGGAAAACACAATTAGTGTGATACATGTAAATATTCATACTATATGAGCCACAGCACAAATAAAACAAACAACATTATGAAATACTACAAATAAACACTTATGAACATCTAAATAAGTCTTTGCCGAGGAAAACAGTCGTAAATAGGTGAACCTATTGACAAAACACGAAAGCAACGGGCAGCGGGGGAAACAACGAAAATGCTTCAAAAACGAAAAACAAGGACACAAAATGTATCTAAAATTATGAATACTTACACAAACATCTAAGTAAAGTTTTAGAAACAATGTTTTTGTAGATATTTTGTAAAGAAAATAACTTACATGAGTATGTTCGGAACTGAATGGCGCGATGGAGTGGCAGCTGCGCCGTATGTCCGCTGTGTAAGCGATGTATTAGCATATGTAAACACCAGACAGACAGTAATTCTGTATGGCGCGGCGGACACATGGATGCGTCAGATTTGGAACATGTTTTTGGAATCTTTAAACATTTTATTTCCACTTTAATCTCTATCTATTTCCATTTTAGTGGCAGTGATTTAATAAATCAGCCTTAGTTTAACAATGACCCTACGTACCTAAGCATGGTAGGCATTAAAAGGCTACCTCTAATGCGCAAACTACTTAATTTGTAACAATTTAGTCAATATGAAATTTCCAATAGCACACTTGTCTGTAACAAGACGTAAAAAGTTTTAGAATCTACTCCACCTTGTTTAAATGAGGAAAAGCATGAATAACACTGGCCCAAGTATACTACCTTGAAGTACACCGCAAGCTTTAAGCCAATTCAAGAGAGATTTTGATTTGTGTCGATGAATGACATATGTATATTAATATTATACTGAATTACAATTCAGTATATTGATATAAATACATAATTATTAATTCGTAGAATTACTTGTCAACTAATGGGTGGATGTAATCAAAAGCCCTACTCATGTCCAAAAAGTGCGTGTATTTTTGTTCATACATTCCGTAACTGATTTGATAAGCTTGAATATTACTAATGCAGTCAATTTTATTTTTCAGCATGCATTTTGTACTAATTTGACTAATGTACAAATTTTTATTTACTTAGTTTTTTAGTTATATTTATCTAAAAAATATGCTTCATTAAATTACTGACAGCATGACCGGTCAGTAAATTGAGTATTTGGGTGTTGAAACTTTCTTAGAAATATCTGAGATTTACATTGTTTGGATAACTTGTATTATAACTATTATAAGAGATTAACTACATATCATTGATAGAATTAATCTATACGGAAACTTTATTCCGGATGCTAAAATCTTTTCTCACAGGTTTTCACAGATTACAGAGCAATATTGATCACAAAAACCAAAAAAAATATTAAGAATCATAGGAGATAATTATACTGACATTTCCAGAAATTCAACTCGCCAGATGATAAACCAAAATGTGACGTCATATGAGTTTACTCACTACACTACAGTAGCCTTGTATTCGCGTTATTCACGAGTTATAGGTACCTAAGTGTCTTATAAACTGCTGTCCAACCTCCCGCTCGGTGTGTCACGCCGTTTGATCTTGAAAACAGTCATCGATTCATAAGATACATCCCACGCAGTTAGTTTCCATTGCTAAGATATTTTTGTCATAGACAAAAAAATACAACACTTCGGTGTATTAAATTGTTTTATTGACCCGCCATTCTAATTTAGACCCGCTTGTTCAATGGATTATGTTCATGTTAAGTTATTGTGTTCGAAGTATGAACAAGTTTTTTTTATAACATTGCCTAAATAAGTACATAGACGTGCTTCGACCTACGACGGTTATTATATTTTTACATTGAATGTGGAATTTATTTTGCACAATGATCTGACATTTGCAGCTATGCATGGTAATTAACTTTCATGGTCAATTTCGCGGTCTTTAAGTGTTAGACAAAGTATGAAAGTACCGTAAAACTACAAAGAACTAACGAGGAGTTCCATAAATTATTTTGCACGTTTTGAATAATTTGTGGTATTTAGGATAAAGCTTAGGACATTATCAGAAAAACACTTTCGTGTTGTGTGACTTGATAATTGTAAGCTCACAAACTTGAAATAGATAATTGTTAGTGTCACGAAACTAAACAGCAGTATGAATTTTGCTTGCCAAATCCACGTAATTAAATAATAGAATAGAATATATCTTTATTTCATGTAAAGCAGATACGGGCACGTATGAAATATCGAGACTAGTTGCGCGATTCCAAATACATAGTTGGTCCCTTAAAGTTATTATTACCGTAATAATAACTTTATGGTTGGTCCTATGGAGAAGAATAGAATAGTATAGATCTTTATTTCATGTAAACCAGATACAGACACTTAAGAAATGTCGAGACTCTAGGTGCAAGAATCGGCAAGAAATTCCATGGAAATTATTTTCAAATAAAAGATTACAATCTTGATCAGTACAATGTTATGGTAAGAGCTGCGAGAACAATGTAATTTAATGTGAATAAAAAATAAGAATAGGATAATAATCGCAAACGCTGCTTCTTTACAACACTTCTTTCTTCTACTTAACTAACAAAATATTACTTCAATTTTCGCACATATGATAAGGTCACTGGAGTCTGCATCAACTTCCTCTCTTTGGAGCCGTGTGACTTGAGTTCGACGACCTTGCCTCTTACTTTACACCTACTTGCGATTCATATGCATAATATTATCCAACGTGTATCAGAAAAACGTGATCATACCTATTAATTTAAGGGTGTGGATCAGACCAACAAACTGAACAACTTTCTCCATGGGATCGTAATCATCGTAATCGCGAAAAAGTAATCAGCTGTCCCTTACGTTTGGGTCGAGTAGGTACTGAACTTTTTTTTAATGTTTGTTCACCGATTTCCTTTTTTTTGTTTTCAATTTTTTTTTGAAATGGTATAATCTCCAGGTTATTCCATTTAAATTTGGAGAAGATCAGATGATGATCGTCGGATTAAATTATGAAATCTTCAATAGATAACGGCAAATCACTCGCGATTGCTGTGATCGCATGTTTATGTGTTATCTATGCCACTCAAAATAGAAAAATTAAATAAACATCAAAAAAACAAGCAGACTTCAAAAAACTAAATAGTATAAAATAATTTTCTTTATGTGTTACATACAATAACCTTTATACTTGCGTGATCCAGGTTTCGTAATCTGATTGGTCGAATTTGTATTGTTCTAAGCTCATTGTAGTTAATATGCTACGGGGCTACCTACGCGGTAACTTTTTGTGGCGCTAGGTGTCGCTATGTCTGTCGTTTGAACCTGTAGTTGAACGCTTGCCTTCCATGCAGGAAGTATAGAGTTCGAACCCGGCCTACACCTTTCGGATTCATGTGCGGATTAGAATTTGATTATCACTTGCATTACCGGTTAAGGAAAACACCGTGAAGAAACCTGCACATCTGAGAGGGCCTCATAAAGTTCTCGATGGTGTGTAGTCCGCCAACCCGCACTTGGCTAGCGTGGTGGACTAAGGCCTAACCCTTCTCATTCTGAGAAGAGGCCCGTGCCCAGCAGTGGGACAGTAATGGGCTGGATTTATTTATTTATTTAGATGTCGCTACAACATGTTTGCAACCAATTTTGTGATTAAATGAAATTATTTATTTTGCCATTAGGATATTGAAATCACTTTAGCAGTATTTTATATTTGTAGCTGTGGCGTTGCCAAGAAAAAATCAAATCATTCCGCTTCGAAAATGGAGGCTTTTATCCACACAGACAACACTAATGATGTGTGATAATAAAAACAATAACATAATTGAGACCACACTACTTATCTAACAAATAACTGTGCCCGTTAAGTTTAGAATCGTTTTTGTTACAACGCGTGGGAGGTTTTTGAGCCCAATTTTAAATAACAAGCAAAAAACTTAATGTCCTCAGTTACTGCCGGTCCCCTTATGTTTTTTGTTCGTTACCTCCAATTGTCTTGGAGATTACGTGTATTTTAATTGATTAATATGATCGCCATATTCGGTAAGAGATCATCTGTGAGTCGAAGTAAACACAAAGGAACTACGTTCTTTAGTTGAAGTGAATAATACGTCTTTACGTATGGTTTGTGCTACAGTTCACAATACGCATACTGCTCGGAGTAGGTACAGTCAGCCAAAGAATTTAGGGTATACCGCGTAACTAAAATGGCAATGAACATCGAGTCTGGTAATAAACTTCAGTATGATTCTGAGAGACTAAATTTCAAGCTACCGCATTTGGAGACCAAAATAGTAGATATAAAACAGGCAAAATTTTTGAAAGCATAATAAATCTAAAGTTATTGTATGGTAATCACACTTGAGGACTAAAAAATCAAAAAACAACTTTGTCCTGTTACTTAATAAATAGGTACCATTGACCGCCTGATTAGCTTCTTGTAACACTTACACAAGACCAGCTGTGCCCCACGGTTTTACCCACCGTTTATTGATTTCTTTCTTTTTCTCGGCGGCTTATGGTTTTTGCGTGATGTTAAATAACCTTAAATAACGTATAACCTTCCTCAAAAATCGGGCTATCAAATGCAAAAAGAATTTTCCAAATCCGACTGGTAGGTAGCTCCAGAGATTAGCGCGTTGAAACAAAAAAAACCATTCTCTTCAGCTTTATTATATTAGGTATATTAGGTTCCGTCAGCGGCTTCACCCGCGTGATATCTTTATAAATGGTAGCCTAATACGTTGCTCAGTGATATAGCATTCTGCTGGTGAAAGAATTTTTAAAATCGGTCGGTTGTTTAGTTTATCCATTACAAACAAACATATAAAAAATCAAATCTTTTCTCTTTATAATATTAGATTAGATAATTATAGTATAGATTTAATTGAGTAACAGATTATGAGTAATAGGTATTAACTTGAATACTTGAGAGCTGACTCATGCTGTTATAAAAATGGAATATGGATGACTTATCTTTTCCAGGCTTCTTTATTCTAAGCAGTCGCCTAAACTTTTACTGGAATTAATTTTCAATTTACCTTACTCAATACTGAGAATATCAAGGAATGAGTAGACTAATGACGAAATATGAGATCATCTGGCGCATCCTGGGCAGTCAGCCCCGATACCACAGTGCGGAGTGCTGACTGGCTAAATTTTCCACTATCCGGCCCGAGCGAACGCGAACGAAGGCATCTCTCAAACGGGAGCGAAAGAGACGTTCCCCTTTGAGTGAAAGAGAGAGAGATGCCGTTGTTCGCGCTGGCTCAGCCAGTGTGAACCCGGCAATAAGCGATTCCCTTATTTAATGCGCGTCCTTGGTGCGCAGGGTGTGGGTCAGCTAATGCTGTTCTCCCAAGCTAACATGAGCGCGGCGATATAATTTTGTCATTGCATTATCTCGTGCGGGAACAGGTGTTCATAGGAATTATCTTGTCTTGTCATGACGACAAACTTCTGTCGCCACATGTTAGGCTGGTGATGATCGCTGAACGACTCGCTCGACCCCTACATTAGGCATTGCTGTAGCAGGCATTTATAGCCGGGCCACGATAACTCTTTTATTATTTATTAACTGTTTTATTAATTTCACAATTTTAGATATTATTACATTTTTAATTGTGACATAATTTGATTTAGATTGTTATTCAAAACAAATATTCAAAATTATTTTTAATTCATTTTATGATAATTTTATTTCGGTTCTAAGTTAGTTCGACTACCTATTATCTATTTAATTTAATGTGGTTTTAATTATTCGCTTATTTTGACATTTTAGTTTCATTTATTTCAATTTTACTTTTAATACATAGTTAGGTACATTATAATACATTAATACTTAGAAACGGATATATTATATCGATGCATGATCCTCAAATATGTTATTCCATGAAAATATTATGTCATTCCAATTTCAAATAAACATTTGTATATTTTTACTTGTCTCTCGCTGTCGGCTGGAGCCTATTCTAATTTACAGATCTATGGCGGGGCCTGATCGGTCTCTAACCTTATATTTAAACATTTGGATAATTTTATAATGCTTTAAGTACCTGACCATTGAAAAAGCCAGCCTTAATCATATCATTACAAAATTTCGCTTCTCTATCTACAGATACAAAAATATGTTCTCAATTCCTGTTCAGGCAATTTCTCTGAATTTATTGTATACAGCATAATCATGTAAATAACCAATGCACTTTCAGTCCTTCCTATATTATTAAAAAACATAAGAGCATTAAAACTTAAGCCACAATTACACAAACCAGTTGCGCCGTTATAGTAATCGAAATGCCAAAACAAAATGACATGTTTCGGAAAAACCGAAAAGGTAAAAGAAAAAAGGTGGTATTCAACGAACGAAAGTTGGATGCAGGATGCTGTGGTCTGGAATCTTCCGCGATTGACTCATGGGTTTATGATGACCCCACGTTAAGGCCCGGAGCTTCACAAAAAACTCAAAAGTTTTCCTAAATCGTCCTATAATTTCATTTTTCTTCGAATTGGAAGTACTCGTACCTAACGGTTCTCAATTGATTGTAGTTTTAGGTTTTTGTTATATTCAACTTCAACTGGTTCATAATAGGTAGTTATTATCTCAATCAGTTACTCGGTCTCTTCTGTTTACAAATGATAAGCAATAATAGCCATGTTGCTTTTCACTATCGCCTCAGTATTTTTTTTAATACTTCGCCGAAGCTGTGATTGCCTAGTGGTTGAACGATTGCTTTCCATGCAGGATGGTCTGGGTTCGAGCCTGGCACTTCTGACTTTTAAAATATATGTGCGGGTCAGAATTTGATTATCACTTGCATTAATGGTGAAGGAAAACATCGTGAAGAAACCTGCACATCTGAGAGGCCCTCATAAAGTTCTCGTTTGTATGTTTAGTCCGCCGACCCACACTAGGCCAGCGTGGTGGACTAAGGCCTAACCCTTCTCATTCTGAGACTTTGACTTGATACCTGACAACAGAAAACCAACTGATTCTCCCAGGGACTCTCCTAAACTTTCCACTGCGCACAAGGTATGCGCATGAAGTAAGCATAATGCGTATAGTAATGGAAATTTTAAAACGATAATCATGTTATTAGCATTATATGGGATTCTTGCCACCATAACCGTTGCGTCAAGGGTAACGAGCAAGGCCGAGTGCACACGTTCATGCAATTTGCAAAGTTGATTCACCTGTAAAGCCTTTCATGTGAACTGTCATGCGGGAGTATGCCGACTAGTTGCAAATGTGACATCTATATAATAATATGTAAAGAGAAAACTTTGTAGGTACCCCTTTTTAAGCATATTGAGCGCACCGAGGAGTGCGAGATTTGGCATAGTTAAAGTTTATATGGAGATGGGTGCAGAAATCTATAATTACGTTAGAATTACGACCAACCGGCCACCACTAGTATGTACTAAATAGGATGCGGTTCTGTATGGACAAATTTGACTATTATTAGTCAGATTTGACGACACGGTTGGCGCAGTGGCTAAGTAATTAGCTTTCTGCGCTACGTGCCGCGGGTTCGATCCCCGCACGGAACAAATATTTGTATGATCTACAGATAGTTGTTTCGGGTCTGGTTGTGTGTGCATGTGACATGTATGTTTGTAAACTGTACCCTCGATACAGGAGAAATCCTAGTGAGGGGCAATGTTTTATAAAAAAAAAAAAAAAAAAAAAAAAAAAAAAAAAGATTTGTCCATTGATTTGATTTGATTAATGACCAAAAATTGAATTACCAAATTTTTTGCAGGTCGTGCTCTGCTCATCTTTCCACCCAACCTTTACTACTTATGGGACCAATGCTGAAATCGTGGAAAAAATTCTGCTGTTCCATACATTTAGTAGAGTAATAAGAGTATAAACGAATGTAACAGCTGTTTTGTTTTGATGATTTCAGAGTTACATTATAACAGAAGATATACAGAATGAATAGAGTAGGTAGGTACCTATGTCCTCCATTTTTTTCTGGTAATTAAAAATCAGTGGTGTATTCCTAAGTGTATATAGATAATATCTGGTTTACCGGTCCAGGCATACCCGGGTGGAAAATAGGACCATAAGTGGAAAATTTAACCTGCAAGCTACGATGAACAATTTCCATTGCGTTACTTTGTTTTCTATTTTATTATTTTTTAACTATGGTGTTCGTTATCTGCCTACTTTAGGGAATATAAAATATTTATCCATTCATAATAGTAGTCCATAATTTCGTGAACATGACAACGAAAACAAAGCAATTTTCATTTATAAAACAATAAGACAAAATTTATGAAAATTAATTTGAAAATGAATGAAGTTTGTAATTAAAAACCAGAAATATAAAGTTAACAATCGCATCACACGAAATACTGCTTCGTTACAGAAATTAAAATTATCTAAAAAAAAGATACATTATTACCTCCGCCATTTATACTGAAGATGACGTAGTAATGACGTATGAAGTAGAAAATATAGTGCCACAAACTTATCTGACCCGGTCGTGGCGTCGCTGCCGTCGCTTTTGCCAATGTCATCTCCGTATAAAAATGACATTTCGATGTCATTTTTGTTCGGTAGCGACGTTAGTTCCAATTTGGTCACCCGGGTCAGATAAGTTTGTGGCACTATAATTAAGGATGACATTTGCCTAGTAATCAGAATACATAATCACACCTAATTACTGTTGAATCACAGTGACAAGTTTGATAATTGTCTGATACCTCTTTAATCATCGATCGTTTGATTACTAGAAATAGATGTTAAAGTTTTTTTTTTAAGTATGTTACAAGTTGCAACCGTATTATCTATTCTAGGTTAGCCGCTTTACAAAACAGTGGGCCTAGCACGAATGTTTTCACGTACCTATAGTAACGTAAACGTAACCAAATTTAGAACCAAACATACACGTTTAATCCATGATATATTTTTGGAAATACATGCTTATTTTTACATTTTCATGAAACAAGTGCGTTTGTTGGATAAAATTGAACAAAAATGCGATAGATTAATCGTATGGAGATCGGACACGGGCGGTCCAAGTGGCGTCGGATGATGACAGTTATTTTATTTAAAAGCTCATAATAAAAGAATACTTTTTTTCTATGGGTGCGACAAAATCTATCCTGGGAGAAAAAAGTTATGGCTAAGTGAAAAATTAAAATATTCGTATTCATATTATATTATTAGCGGCCCGTCCCAGCTTCGCACGTGTGGTTATTTATTTGAAATATAGCCTATGTTTCTCCGTGATAATAATAGCAATCTACTGGTGAAAGAATTTTTAAAATCGGCCCGGTAGTTTTTAAGTTTATTAATTACAAACAATAACCTAACCGTCAAAAACCCATGACTCCAAATAGAAAAAGAGCTGTAACCTTTGAACGGCTGAACAGATTTTCATGAAACAAAGCTAAGATGATACCAGACTAAACTAACTTTCGATTAAAAAAACTGCATTGAAATCGGTCCATCCGTTTTGGAGCTACGATAGTTTTTTTGTCGGGGGTTAAAAATACAAATCTTTTCTCTATTTATTATGAGTGTAGAAGTGTAGATTTAGATAAATAAAGCCACTTTTAATAATAACATATTGTTCATTTGCGCGCGTCTGAGTCAGAGGAGTTCAAACACGTGGTATTTCTGTTATAACTGCTTGATAAAGAGATATCTAGACGCTCTACACGCATCGCGATAAAAGTAAGCGCTAAGCGTCCGTTCACATTCGATACTTTTAGCAGCAGAATCGTGCGTTGTCGCGTTCGTTGACAGCCTTTTGCTTACAAAAAGTGAATAACTAACGCGAAAACACGCGATTCTGCTGCTATAAGTATCGAGTTTGGATAGGTCTAAAAGGGAACCGAGAGGCCTGAGGGAGAGGCACACACCTCACGCGCATAATGAGCACGAACTTCGCTTTTTCAGTCGCTCACTCTTGTTCGCTGGGACTAGATTTTTTGTGAAAGTCATAATGAATACGTTAAACAACTTGGCAGAATATGTATTGACAACGTGCGGCCTTCGAAAGCATCTCTCGAGCTCTTCCCGGATTACCAGGTTTTCCGCAGCTAACACAAGAAGAATTAATTCTGTTCTCGCGTGGGATTTACCATAGTATAAAGCTAGCTCGTAATTATTACAGTGAGAATGTTAGAGACGGTGTACATCATATCGAAGTATTTCGACATGGTTCACCACCCGCAGGACTTCTTGAGCATCATGGAATACCTATATGACGATAATATGATATTGCTACGAGGTCACATACAGTCCCGTCACGTGAGATCTAAAATGTACTATACGTAGTACATAATGTAAGAAACAGTAAACAGAGAAAAGATATGTATTTTTAACCCCCGACAAAAAAGAGGGGTGTTATAAGTTTGTAGTGTGTATCTGTGTATCTATGTATCTGTGTATCTACGTATTTGTGTATCTGTCTGTGGCATCGTAACCCCAAAACGGATGCACCGATTTCAATGCAGTTTTTTTTTTAATTGAATGTCAGTTTAGTCGTGTATCCACTTAGCTATATTATGTTTCATGAAAATCTGTTGAGCCGTTCAAAGGCTTACAACTCTTTTTCTATTTGGAATCGGGAGTTTTTGACGGTTAGGTTAGGTTAGGTTAGGTTCCCCCCGCCGGACATAATCTGGCCTCTGGGGTCGCGGGCCCACAGAGTGGGGACTCTGAGGCGCTCACACCGAAGCGACCCCCGAGAAGACGGCGCGCACTGGTCGGTCCTGCGCGCCGTGCACCGCACAGCGAGGGTACCGGGGGGACCACTTTATAGTCTCCCCCGGGACGTGCCTGGGAGGGGGACCTCTTTACAGTCTCCCTCCCCGAGAAGTGCCCTAATAGGCGTGGCACCGAGGTGGGCTTCGGTGCGGTCTTTTAAGAGTACCCGAGGCCCACCTGTAGGTGCCGAAGTGGACCACCGTGGTGAGTTTAGCCGGTAGGAGTCCGGCACACCCCTTCGCCCCCCCCAGGCGGAGGACAGCCCATGATGGGTTCTCACCACGTAAAACAAAAAACAAAAAAGGTTAGGTTAGGTTTAGGTTACGAATTATACGTACGAATTTATTTATTTTCACCAGTAGAATGCTATTATTGTCACTGAGGAACATAGGGTATATTTCAAATAAATATCTAACCGTGCGAAGGAGGGACGGGCCGCTAATAAAATAATAATGATATAATAAATAATATTTTTCACTTAAGCCATAACTTTTTTCTCCCAGGATAGATTTTGTCGCACCCATAGAAAAAAGTATTGTTTTACTATGAGCTTTTAAATAAAATAAGTGTCATCATCCGACGCCACTTGGACCAAGGTCCATACAAAAATGTCCGATCTCCTTTGCTTACGTTTACTAACTACCATACGTCAAAACATTCGTGCTCGGCCCTCAGTTCTGTACAACGGCTAAGTCTTAGGCGGATTGCAATACGGCTGAATGTTTATCAGTCATATTATTATAATGGTGATTGCATTCTCCAATGTGCCTGTCAAATATCGCGTCGCCGTTTTGTAATACGGCGAACTATTGAACCGCCACTTTGTTATATTAGTTCCCAATTATCTGCTTGGGGTGCCATAATCTAGAATTGAATGAGTTTGGTTGCATCTTTAGAATGTTTTTGGTATGTGGTACCACTATAAAAATACTTAAATAAAATAGAATAAATTCAGCGTATTCAAAATAAACTTGTTTTTGTACATTTTGACGCCAACATAACTAATATATATTATATAACTGCGCTCCCAAAACACCAACCCTTCACCGTTTAACCAGTTAATACTGGGAAAAAGAAACAGCGCAACAAAGTTCCAAGCAACACGTTTATCTGGTATTCTCATAAGGAGGAAAACATTTTTTATAATAATAAAAATCAGTAAGGCTCCAGATTTATACTCGTAGCAGCCATATGGAGAAATTGAAGTTATATAAAGGCCATCTGCACTCAAAACTCATGTCCCAGCCTTCCAAAAGGCCGGTTATCATTTCCTTTGGAGGTAACACGTGTAAATTAAAAAAATATTAAATACGAAACCTGTTTCCCAAAATACGATCTTGAGCATTTTATTATACAAGTCGGCGATTACACATTTTGTCAGCAATATCAACTTATGGCAAAAAGATATCGAACAACACTGACTGGAGGTTATAGTGTCAATGACGACAATACCTACTGTTTTGAAATCTGGATTGTTTTTTATTAATGTAACCGGAAATAAATGTATACAATATCGAGAGAGTTTAATAAGAATCTTTGACAGAGAAAACAATTTCAAACAGTGTTGTTGTATGTCTAGTCTACGCAAAAATACCTAGTCGTAGTCATACGGATGTTAAAATACTACTACATATCAATATTAATGTTATTGTTAAGAAGATGATGCTGCTAGAGTTGAGTCCGATATCATGTCACATATATAAATCATCGATATTTTAAAATCATTTCGTCATGCAGTGACAACGACAAAATCATCAATGCCTAAAATCATCATTCGATAATGACCATGACTGAATGAACGTGAACTTCGGCTCCGGCTGTGACATGACAAGATGACAACATTCAATGCGTGAATGCGGTGACAGTTAGAGAAAAATTGTTGATGATTTTGTCATTGTTCTCGTCATTGATATTTTTTTGTCATTGTCATTAATAACAGATAAACAGATAAACACATTTATTGGTAATATAGATTACAAGTCAATAATGAAAAATCATCACAGCCCATCTCTAGAAGCTGCAACGTGGATATAAACTCACCTGTCTTCTGATCATGACGTGGCTGACTCTTCCTCTAACCCTGACGGAGAGGACGTACTCTCCAGGGTGCGCCTGCGACTCCCGCACCAAAAATGAGCCGTTCTTGCCCTTCTCCATGATCAGATGTTCTGCTTCCTTGGCTGTCATCACGCCATGGAACCATCTGGAAGATTAGATAAGTTTTAATTTTAGTTCAGTCTTTCGTTCATAAATACTTCTGCAAATGAGTACTTATTATGAAATGACGATTATCGAGAAATAATATCTACCTACTTATTATAATCACATCGATTTCATCAATTTCACTACGTCATATATATCTCGTTGAAGATCAAATAAAAAAACATAATCTACCGTGGCTTCTGTAGGTTATAGTTTTCTTTTTTATATGATTTTATTGGTTTTGGCTTTTCCCGGGATTTCAGGAATCCCTGGTTTCGTAATTTCCCTGTGACATATTTATATACAACTAATAAAAAGTAGAGTAAAGTATTTACTTTACTCTACTTTACATCCTATTTCCGTTTAATAACGGATTGAAATTAATCTGTCAACGTTGCCTGGAATTGAAAATCTTTTCTTTCTACCTACTTAATTCAGTAATATTGATGTCTAATTTAAAGATCAAAGGAATCCAGATAAAAAATTAGAGTTTGGGAATTTTTAACAGCACTTTAGCACCCTAGCGTCTCAAGGCTGTAAATCTACCGGCACCTTTATTCAGTTTATTCAACGACCAGATCTAAATCACATTACATAAGAGTTACGCCAGCGGTCGTGCATCAGTAGCCAGTCCTTGACGTGGTCTCGTCAGTCATGCGACAATGCGCCACACTAAACGATTATAATAATCGATTGTTACAAAAAAGTCGCCTTGAAGACGCAGCGCTGCGTGGTACTCTGCTTTGTTGAGGGAAGAACTAAGGTGCATATCGTTCGAAACCTTCGATTCAGGAAACGGAACTGGTCAGCTTGTAACTGCCATGGCAATTTTATTCAGAAACAAATCATTATTATCCTATTCTTATTCTTTATTCACATTAAATCACATTATTCTCGCAGCTTTAACTACAACATTGTACCAGTACCTCTACCATGAGTTTTCCGTGTCGTCTAACGCTATCGTTCACATTCAATATTTAATTTGTATAGTGACTTTGGTTCACTATTTATACCGCTAGAGGCACTGAAAAAATTCCCATACAAATATTGCATGTGAACGTGAACGTTAGACGGCACGGAAAACTCATGGTAGGTAGAGGTACTGGTCAAGATTTGTAATCTATTATTTTAAAATAGTTTCCATGGAGTTTCTCGCCGGTTCTTCTCGATAGGACCTACTACAATTTGGAACCGCGCACCTAGAGTATCGACATTTCATAAGTGCCTGTATCTGGCTTACATAAAATAAAGATCTATTCTATTCTAAAAAAGGAAAAAGTCATTATATTTGTTTGAGCCTTTTGCTACTTCTTATAAAATATTTCTCAGAGTTTAATGATCCATGATAAATATTGAGCTGATTGTGGGAAATAAAACAAACAAAAACGTGTGTATTTAAAATGTGTGTTCAGTTTATGACCTGAGAATGTAAGCGCCATAAATCAAAAGCCCGATGAATGAGCCACACAATACAAGAACTGTGTAATTATTTAAGTACTGTGACTACTTTTTCAGTATTTTCAAATTAAATTAACTTCAAAATACTGTCACTTAGGCCATTTTTACGTTGGCAACAAATATGAAACCGCGAAAATAAAAACAGGTTCATACAAATAATTCAATATTACTCGACTGTATAGAACAGCAGATGTTTTTTCAGGATTTCTTGTTTGATGCCATAATAAAAGTTGTTCATAATGATGAGTACAACAACCCCTTAAAGGGATCGGGACTAGAAAGGCAGGACCTTATAAAGGGCGCCCCATCACGGCACTGAAATACGAAGGGAAAGTACCTACTTTAAATATTGTAGATAGGATATGTTGCTTCACGGAGACGTTACTTTATTTTAACTACTAGATGTGTGCGCCGAAACCCGCGGCGCGGCGGCGTCATCGGCTTCATCGGCGTGGATGGTGAACATCTTATTAAAAACAAAATATTGCAGACGCCAAATGACTGTGACGGGCGAAGTTATCGGCAAAACGCGCTATTTAAATTATGGTCATATAAAAATGGTATTTTATTGAATTTGCGTAAAGAAATACGTCGAAATAAACCAATAAGCATATATTTAGACATTTCTAGTGTTTAGTTTACTAGTATATGTCTGCATTGTATCTACAACATCCGTATCCGTCCAACAATCCACGCCGATGACGCCGACGCCGCGCCGGCATCGGCGCACGCGTCTAGTTCCTACTACCGAAGTACGTACTTAGTAAATATAAAAAAAAAAAAAGAGTTGTTTCTTTTTTGATAAAATTGTAACACACTTCAATAAAAAAGGTTACTTTCCTTTTTTTAATCTACCTAATTCTTTAATTTTGCAGATGGGCCGATACTGTTGGAATTTTCAGTGCATTCTAGCGGACCAAATCAACAATTATTAAGAGCAAGATCGGTCACCAGGAAAAACGAATTAGGAATTAGATATTTAATTAAAATATTCACAAAACGTCTCGTCACCTATTTTGTTACATTTCTTTGTTTATCAACTTGATTGCAAGTAGCAGTTGACTGCATTCGATTAGGCACAACAATTGGTAGATAATTAATAGCTCAAACAAAGTTTCATTGACTTTGCCGGAAGCTTCGCCGTTTGTTAAGTCAAACAGAAAATGTAAGAAAAAGAGCCATTTTTACCGATAAAATAACAGACTTTTTTTAAAGTAAATTTAACACTATGCCGTTGCGCTGAAAACACGACAGCGCGGTTGGCAAAGTGGCTAAGCGATTAGCTTTCTACGCTACATGCTGCGGGTTCCGTCTCCTCACCGAACATAATATTTGTATGATCTACAGATAGTTGTTTCGGGTCTGGGTGTGTGTGCATGTGACATGTTTGTTTGTAAACTGTACCCTCGATACAGAAGAATTCCTAGTGAGGGGCAAAGGATTTTAAAAGAGCAAAATCAAAAACGTTACGGTTCGAAATAAACAAATTATTGCTATTTAAAACAGTGTACTCGGTTCGGATGGAACCTGCAAAGTTAGTATATCTACACTGAAATAACGTAACAGCTAGAAATAAACAAGTTATCTATATTTATCTACAACCGAGTAACTTGGTTTGGATGGAGCCTAGAAAGTAGTTTTTTCGTGTGCATTTAGGAACAGACATTGAAATAAGTTACAAATTATCTGTAATACATAAAATGTACGACAGATGTCTGATGAGCTGTGGGCCAAAATTACCACTAGGTATGTAGAACCCTGACACAGCTAGATGGCGTCGCGGTGGACTGGACCACGAAGAACATTGAGGGATGAGCCGGAAAATACAAAATATAACGAATGGTCCTCATTAGCTCTGGACCGGAAGACCTGGTAGCCACGGGGGGAAGCCTTTGCTCAGCAGTGAGGTGATATAGGCTGACAGTAACAGTAACAAAAAAAAAAACCTGAATATCTACACCTATATCATTCTTTATATTCTATAGAGAAGCAGTATCACAATCGGCAACCTTTTCCCAATGGTGATTGCGGCAATATTCCCTCACAATCCTTTACTCTAGCAGCCGAAGCCTATATTCAGTAGTGGACGTCAACAAACAGATAATTACAACGACTTACCGTCATGGCTTCAAGTAATTTGCGTAGCGAGTACTTAAATGTAAATTAACTTACTCTACAAGGCCAAATAAGCATAAAAACATGTTAAGGAATGTCATTTCTACCCTGCAGTTGAACATTGAACAGGATGTCTAAAGAATTTCTTTTTTACAAACCTGTTATAAAATGGAATGCCGCAACAAGTTTTCAAGGCTAGAGAAAACTACGTTTCATGAAGCTTTTAAAACGAATGTCAAAGTCGGTAGTTATCACAATAACGCTCCCGCGGTCCCAGATATTATTGTAAATTAAAAAAACAAGATGAAAAGAAATCTGAGTAGGTACCCTTTATAAAAATTATAACATGCAGTCGGAGGCATGTTTTACGTTTGTTTTGGTGATTGGTTGATTATTTATTTGCAGAATATGGTTACATCAAGTTCTTAAAAATCACTACATAGTATAAAACAAAGTCGCTTCCCGCTGTGTCCCTATGTATGCTTAGATCTTTAAAAGTACGCAACGGATTTTAATGCGGTTTGTTTTTAATAGATAGAGTGATTCAAGAGGAAGGTTTAAATGTACAATACATGCATATTTAATGTAAGGATAGTAGATAAACTGCATCCATGCGAAGCCGGGGACGGGCCGCTAGTATAAAATAAAGTTCTTATCCACATGTAACCAATTACAAATAATTACGGCATGCAAATCTTAACTCACTGTCCTAATCCATACACATTATAAAATTAGCATTGATTCAAATAATTAAATGAAAATATGGATATTTATATACTTTTGGTCGTGCACTAATAAGCGAATCGTCTATCAAATTTCACTAAACATTATATAAAAAAAACGTAAACAGAGTAGTAACACTAAGGCCCAAGTTCACCGACAACATAACAGACAATTAGTGCAAAATCTGCCGTATAAACATGAATTTTCGTATGAGTAATCGACCGATTTTATTTTAAACATCTATTATTTTGTTGGTGAAAATGGCCCTTAGACAAATAACAGAATGATGTTTCGGAGAAAACCGTTGAAAAATAAAACTATATCGATAAACGACTGTTTTTATATTAAACATCTGTTATTTGTCGGAGAACATGACCCATAAAATTGGAAAACCTATCGGTTTGTTTAAAAACGTTTAAATAACATTTATTGAACAAGCAGTACCACGGAGCAGTACCATGATGATAACGTAACATCTTGTAACATTCAAGAAAACTGTTGGCGACATTTAATTTTTTTTTTTTTTTACCTATATTTGATATTAACAGATTGTTTTGTTTTAACACGCTTTTATTAGCTTCACCTGTAACTAACTATGTAAGAAAATCTTGGAAGTTAAATTTGACCCACTGGGGTTTCCGATTGAGCTGAAATTTTGCATACACGTTCAGTTTGGATGACTAAAGCGTGTTCTATAGGTTTTTTTTAAACTATTTTTTTTTTCTTGTCAGTGTGTGTATCTTGTTTAGCAGTAAAGCACTCAAAGATATTAAAACGTGTTTTTAATATTTATTCCTATTCCCAACAAAAACATTATCGATACCTCTATGATCATTAGCACCGATTACCATATCCCTCATATCGAAGTAATTAACTTATTAGCTCAAATGAATGCTAAATACATTGTCAAACTGACGATACCACAAAATTTTCCATACACTTCATTGGCACCCGTTTGAACCAAACACTTGCCAATTGTTTGTCAATACCGTAGAACTCGTAAAAAGTAGTTACAAAAAAGATGGCAGAGAATTTAGGTATTGCTCGATTGCAGGCGGAAGCAATGTGGTAAAAAACGTGGTGTACCCGATTGTACCCATATTGCATCGATGTTAACATTTCACAGTGTTTTGTCACTGTTTCTAAGGTTACACTTGCACCGTAACATAATTTTTCATTGTGACCTTTTCATTTTGTTTGTATTGTTAGGTGTTTGCACATGCAAGTTACTGTGCGACGGCGCTTATAGTGTTTATGGTACCTTTTTTGTTCTAAATGTTGTAATTTATTTTAAGAAATGGTCCAATAGAGCGACAATTGTCATGTTTGACAAAGCTCTGAAAATAAAGAGAAACAAAAATGCATTACCGCTAATTAGGTAATTAACCAATCGTATAAATATAATACAGATTGGAAATATAAAACAAGGAAAAGAAATCATCACAAAAGCTATAAAAAATCAATAAAAATTACGCACATAGAAAGGATAAGACATAAACAACGCATTTAGGCTACCCTGATAGTTTGTGCGATGCGTAGCAGGCTCGGTGTGGTAATGCGTGTCTAATAGGTCTCAGCTCAGCATATTGCTGCATGTAACTGCAGCGCTGATTTTCAGCTGAAGAAGCCTATGAGACGGATCACTCGGAATTATGAGACGGGTTTAGGCAGATTGTCCTTATCCTGTCTAAAATTACCACTCTGTATTTGGGTTGGGCGTAAGATTCTGGACATTTTGCGCTTACAAAAATAATCAATTTATTAAATACTTAAATAATTTAAAGTAATGTATGCAAAAGTACCACCTATGTAATTATATGTTCCGTTGGAAATAATATACCAGATGAAACCACAGGTAATAGTAGATCCTTCTTATACCAAAGAATATTATACTCTCCTGAACACTAGCCTTATACATATTATACAGGGTGTAAGTTAAATCATAACGATAACTGATACCAAGGATTTAGTACATGATTTTGGACCTTCAGAGATAGAAGAAGTCGACGGTATTTAAAAAAAAACGGTTTTGTTCGCAGTTTCTTTATTACACAGAAATAAAATATATTTGTTTAGAGTCATCTGTTTAGTTATTTTTGTACTATTCATTTTATTAATATCAATATAATTATTAAGTATATATATCGTCCATAATTAATATAACATCTAAAAATCATTCATTATTTTTATTAATGAATATCTAAAATTAATGACTGTTGTCAGTTAGTATACCTACACCATCAAAATTATAAGACAAAAAGATTCTTAGGTATGTTTTATTCTAAATAAAAACCTAAACCAAGAACTATACCTACTTTCAAGTAGCAGCTATTTTACTTATTCATTTGACAAATAAGGTTAATTTAGTTAATAACACTTGTTCACAAAAAAAATGTTTATTTTGTAATACAAATATTTGTAGGCACATTACAGCCAAAGGTCAACATCTTGTTGGAACTATTTTCGAAGGTTTAAATCGTAGTTAAGGACTTAAACAAACAATGTATCCGATATATCACGTTTTGTTCATTGTCAACCTGCTGAATTTTTCCTTATTTTCGGAAACGGCTTCTTGCATTTTAAGTAAAAATTATAAATTATTTTAAACATTTTAACGACTTACTAAGTAATCAAAATATGTAATTTTTAAACACCTTAACTTAATTTGTACCTATGTGAAGTCAAAATGTGTTCGCGGCGAAAGAATTTTTCATTTGCAGAGTTGTTCTAATGTACACGACATTAGTGAATGATGGTACTCCTGGTAATCCAGTACAGTGGTAGTACGAATTACTGACTGTACCAGGAGCAAGCCTGCAGGAGTTATAAGTACCAAAGGATTTCCCGCCACGACCATAGATCAAAATATGTATTATGCTCTATAGCTGTGAAACTACAACCTCCCTGTTGTACGGGGTGAGATTAATTTAGGCTGTGACTCCATACAATAAACGAAATAGCAACTACTACAGCTGTCCCTTTCTCTCTCAATCAAATGGAAACTAGACAAGTTTTTAATAGCGCCACCTTAGTAATTATCTTAGGTATTTATTATTATGTTCATTTTGCATAACTATTGTATAAGTATTTTCCGACCGGTAAACTTCATATCGGACCGGTTATCAAGCACCTTGCGGATGTTCGGGTCAGCACACACTGAGCTGTAGTACTACCAGAGGGAAAGGTAAACTATTTAGTTTGGTACAAACTTTTGGATAGATATAAGCTGTAGACGAACCTATGGTGTTCCTCCATTGAAATGAGCGAGATGATGTGCCTGGCGAGCTGAAGTCCGCCGGTTGATGTCGGATCATCGTATATCGGGTGTCCGATAATTAATGGATAACCTTGCAGTGGCATACAGCAAAACAAATGCAAAAAAAAAAAAAAAAAAACCCTCATAGTACCCAAGAAATGTATTTTTTACATGCTACAATTTTTTTCAAGAATTTTAAATTCTATACGCTATTTGCCGTAAACATTTTACTTGCGTGATTCAGCATCTATCAGTTGCCGCTAATATTTTCATAGGTGGCGCTGGGGTAGTCTACTGCTATGCTGTTAGTAGCTATTTCTTGTAGCACGAGATGTCACAAAATGATTGCTTCAGAAAAAAACGATGTTGTTGGATTGTGATACGAGTCTATAACGAAATGTATAATTTATAACTACGAAATATTTACCGGAGCCAAACGAATAGAACGGTTTATTTGGATGAAGTTAATTGAAGGTCGAATGACTTGACTGTTTGAGAAGATTGCAGATTGCCGTGCGGATTTTTGGATATTAGTTTTATAATAATTACTAGAGGTCGCGCGGGTGCGCGGGCCGCATGCGGCCCGCGAGGGCTTTTTAGGTGAAGCTTGTAACATCACTCAAAATAAATATGATATTTAATTTTGTATGGCAGCCATGTTTTTTTGTATGGAAACCATCTTTTTTTCACCGGCTCGTCAAACGGCCCAGGGTCCTCGACATTTTTAGTTCCGGCAGTGTGGGTGTTCGACTTTTCATTTTTGAGATCCGTAGGGCAGTTCCGGTCAGTGTTCCACTTTCAGGTCATTTCGGACTTTTACTAAACTCACAGGATCCCCTTCTATACGACTCCAATACTTCACTTTTACCCCCCATGGCTCCTTCTGGGAGAACAATTGGGTGAAAATCCAAAATGAACACTTGTATGGCGGCCATCTTGAAAAAAGGCGGAAAAAAATTTTTGATCCCGGATTATGAATCGGTGCCCCCGAAAACCCCCGGATGCCAATTTTCAGCCGGCTCGGACCATTTTTTTTTTTGGCCGCCATTTTGAATCCGCCATCTTGGATTTTTATGACCCCCACCGGAAAGCCCCCCTCGTCCTCTATGACATTTGGTCGAACACCCCCCCGCTATCTCCAACGGTTTCGGAACGGTGAGCGTTTCAATTTTGTATGGCCGCCATCTTTTTTTGTATGGACGCCATCTTTTTTTCACCGGCTCGTCAAACGGCCCAGGGTCCTCGACATTTTTAGTTCCGGCAGTGTGGGTGTTCGACTTGCCATTTTCGAGATCCGTAGGGCAGTTCCGGTCAGCGTTCCACTTTCAGGTCATTTCGGATTTTTCCCGGACTCACTGGACCTCAAGGTTTACGACCCCCATACATGACTTTTACCCCCCACGGCTCCTTCTGGGAGAACAATTATGTCAATGAGTGAGTCAGTCAGTCAGTGGTAATCGAGCTTTATATATATAGTCAATATTTATAATATATACACTCGCGGACAAATAATACGGGTCGATGACGAAAATCCCTGTAACTTGCAAATTAATGATGGTACATGCATGAAACTAACTTTATATTAGAGAGAATTTTAATATCAAATGAAATAATACCTTAAATGATATACAACATAAGTAAAAAAAGTAAAAATTTTAAAAACCCTTTTTTGGAAATAAATTCAATTCGCGGTTGCTTTAATTTTGCTTGTTTTTTCACTTTTATTTTCAATCTATCAAATCCAAATGATAAAAGGCGGTCATTGTCACCTTTCACCATCATTATTTAATTACTATCATGTCGCTAACACCAAAAGAATGTACACGTATCGTCACTATGTTAGAAGAAGGCAGAAGTCAGCGAAGTACAGCAAAAACAATAGGCGTGTCACTTTCTACAGTGCAGCGAGTCGTCCATCGTTTCCGAGAAACTGGGCAGAACATACGATGACCAGAAACCAGCAGACTGAGATGTACTACGGCTCGAGAGGATCGATTTATTGTTACGACCATGCTCCGAAATCGGCACCTCACGGCATTTGAAGTAACAAATCAACTTCGGGAGACACGTATAGACAACGTAAGTAAGGGGGCGCCTCCTTGAAGCTAATTTGACCCCACATAGACCCGCAAATCGTCCAAAACTTGAAAGGGAACATCGGGTAGCAAGATTACGTTACGCCCGCGAACACGCACAGTGAGGAGACGAAGAATAGGCAATCTGACGAATCCAAATTTGTACTGTATGCACATGATGGGCAGCAAAGAGTCTACGGACGGCCAGGGAAATCTTTTATTCCAGCTTGTTTTGAGGAAAAAGCGCCGTTCGGCGGTGGATCTTTTATGGTTTGAACTGGAATCTCTTCAGAGAGTCGCACGGAGTTACCGCTGATAGAAAACGGTACGCTAACTAGTGCAAGATATGTGGTAGAAATTCATAATGAGCATGTCGGCCTATATTTAATTAATATGGGTGAAAAATCAATATTCATGCTTGACAACGCCAGTCCACATACAGCTCAAATTGTAAATGAGTATTTTCAAGACGTTGGCATCAATCGCATGGACTGGCCCGCGACAAACCCGGACCTGAATCCAATTGAACACGCTTGGGACGAGCTTGGGAGGTGTATAAAAAATCGAAACCTCGCTTCAGCGACACTTTGAGACCTGAAACATGCGTTAGTGGAAGAATGGACCAATATCCCGCAACATCGCATAAGAAACTTAATAAACAGCATGCCCAATCACCTGGCAGCTGAGAAAAGAGCCCGTGGAGGCAATTTAAAGTATTAATTTTGTGTTAAAGTTCGTTTTTGTGTTGTATGTGAGGTACCAACCAGTATTATTTCAATGTAAAAATTCTTGATATTTTGTTTTTTTGTGTAATTTTGACAATTTTACTAACAATGTTTCCAACATTTGGTGTCGTTTTATTAACCGTTAAATTATCTACAACATACAGTTTCATTCATGCCGCTAGCTCTATTATTTTAAGAGTTATTTTAGTTTTTCGTACCGACCCGTAATATTAGTCCGCGAGTGTATATAATAATAATTATTATATAATATTAGTTTTATAATATGAACAAATAAAGTGTGTGTAGTTTTCACGAAGACATCCAAGCTGCTGCCGCATATTTCCTACTACGAATAAAATATATACAGGGTGTCTGGTAATTATGGCATTTCAAGCTCATCCATTAACATGAGGATCAAAATAATATTTTATTTATTTTTCCCAAGTACCTAAGATATGTTTCTTTTTGTTTATTTTTTCCTTGCACACCACGATCATAAATGATTAAATTCCATCTTTTTTTTATTGTTATAATATTCCACGTCAACTGTGCCAGTAGATAGACAGTAGGTACCTGGTACATAGTATGATTAGGTATAGCAATTTTAAAATAAATATTTTTTTTGTACCAATTGTGCACAAAGAATACATTTGATAAGGGGATACCAATTTTTTTTTAAACTATACCATGGTTTCTGCTATATGGCATTCAGACTCATCTATTAATTACCGGACAACCTGTATATAGGTATTGTTTTTTAAGAAAATAAAGTCTCTCAGCTTAATAAGTAAAATAATTGTAAAAATAATTCACATTCCACACAGATCAAAGTTTAGATAAGTCGGTGAGATAATCATCTTAAATTAATACTGAAGGGTCTCTAGATTGCATTTTGGACATATTCTTAACACTCAGAGGATCTGCGCCTTGATTACGTAAAAAAGTCAAAGTCAAAGGTTTTTATTTCAGCTGGGCCTTTGCAGGCACATTCAAAACATCGTGATTCTTGGTGCACGGTTCCAAATGGGTTGGTCCTGGAGAAGATATTGGCAAGAAACTCCATGGATACTCTTTTCATATAAAATAATTATGGAGCCGCGGGAAAAATCTGGCAGCCATAGCGTCCAACAAACTATGCATCCCTTTCTCGCTTACAGACGTTTTCATAAGAGGATACGGAATAGGACGTTTATTTGCGACAGCAACTGTCATATTTATCGTACGTAATAAGGCGGTGGGTTCCCCTTTTTCATAGCGTAGGGCCAAATACCTACCATAGAAGAAACACACCGAATGTTCGCTGAATAGCCGAACGCTAAGGTATCCCAAAGTCAATGCGCGCGCGTCTTTACGAAACTAGTCTGACAAGTGCGCGCACGCAGCGAGAGGAAGCGAAAGTGTTCCCTTTCGGCAAGACCTTCGGAAGTGGATGTACTACGAGCGCATTGGTACGTAGTGCCGAATTGAATGAAGGCGATATTTTATTATTGTATGGTATGATGGGATTAAGTTTGGAGAAGTGAAGAATTATAATTATTTGCATCAGAAATAAAATTTTATAAAGGACCCTGCGGGTCTACCGCGTAACTAAAATTGTAATGAACATCGACACTGGTATTAAACTTCAATACGATCATGAGAGTCTAAACTTCGAGCTACCTTGTATTTTTTTTATCGATCATGAAGATAGGAGTCCCAACTTCATGATAGTTAATTTTTTTACAAGTTAGCTCAATGTTTATGCTCTCACGATCGTATTGTTTAATACCAGTGTCGATGTTCATTACAATTTTAGTTACGCGGGTAGACCCGCTGGAATGTCATTCGAGTTTGATCAACAAAGGCATTACGATTTCTCGAAAAAAATCCCCCAGCATCTTGACTGTATGCAGTCCACTATCGTACAATTCACGCGCTAGTTTTTGCCACGCACGACGAAAATAAGGAACCAACTACTATCAGCGGTTTTCCCGAACACATACGACATGGGGACCTTCAAGAAAAGACCGCACACTATCCTAAAATGTCGGCAACGCATCGGTGCGTCCTCTGGTATTACAGATGTTAGGTTTCCTTTAATAGCCTTTTTGCAATTTTGTGTAGTACGTAGATACTAATTGTTTTAGTAATAATTATGTACATTCATACTGCTTTTCCACGTGATAACCGTTTCTTACAACACGCACGGAAAACGCCAGGAAAAGGAAATAAACACAAAGATAAACATACAAAATTGATGGCCTATCAAGCCTTTAGTTATATGTTCATGAAGACAATGTGCCATAAATTTTCACCTTAACCAACAATTTTCGCATAAAAACATGCTGGAATGCCGGAAACAATACTGTTTATACAGGTTGATTTTTCACACAAATGGCGTAACTATTTTGTATTTACCCCATAAGAAATGTACCACCTTTTTAATTTCAATATAATTTCCTTTGTCTAATCACTAATCAGCCAATATACTACTGTATTATACAAAGAAGCGAAGAAGCCTTCTTTTTGCTTACGCATTGCTTCATAATTTGATATTTGTATTATAATCATTAATGAATCCCATACCCAATCCCATATTATTTTCATTAGAAGCATTACAAAAGTGCAATCAGTCAAGTCAGTGGTGTTTTCACGGTCGTTCAGTTAGAATAGAAATCTCTTTAAAAAGGAGCAATAAACATAAAAATTACAATTAACATTTAAAAAATTTACATTAAATTCACAGTTCATTTAAAAATTCCTCCTGTATACGAAGCATCCATCGCGACATAGTTTACCATAAACTACCATAATACCCGCATGAACATTATTTATGATATACAATCAACATTGCGAGCGAGTTTGCTTGAAGCGATATAAGTAATTATGTACGTACAACGAACATGTACTTGGGTGGGAAAATCTATAGAACATCATTTTAAAAACGTGCAAAGTTAAGTACTTTTTTCTAAGTAAAGCCAGTAATACTAATTAACTACGTCTACATAACTATCTGTATTTTTTTCTGAGTTTATTCCAAAGAAATAATAAGTAGGTACTCCCCTAGTAGTGTCTATGGTTCATTCTGAAGCCCAAATCTCGTAATTAAATAAATATTATAGTTTAAAAAAAAAACTAAAGGAAACGCTTTTGTCATCCAAACTAAACGTGTATGCAAAATTTCAGCTTAATCGGAAACCGGGAAGTGGGTCCAAAACTTCCATGATTTTTTTACATAGTTAGTTAGTTGAAATAGAAATATCTTTATTAACATGTTATATGAATTCCCTGGCCCTTGAGCTAGTATAAACTGTATTACAGTTAGTTAGATAATTACAAGTGAAGCTAATAAAAGCGTTTTAAAATGTTCAAAAATATAGTCCCGCAGCCTGATTACGTATGATAAATATGACAGTTGTTGTCGCTAATAAACGTCCTATTCCGTTTCCTCTTATGAAAATATCTATAAGCGAGAAAGGGATGCATTGTTTGTTGGTCGCTGTGGCTGTCGGATTTTGGCGCCGATCTCGTTCCGATCTAGTATCAATGTCATAAATGCCACAAATAGTATTATCCTAACGTCAAACGTGAAATGATATTGTAATGAACTCGAAAGTTGATTAAAGTCAAATCGATACTCTTCTACGAGTATAATTTTGAATCGACACAGACAATAAAATTGCTATTCTCGCCCATATAAAAAATGCAAAATTGAGATTGAAATGAGTCTGTAAGAAGATTGAATTCAAATCATACTGAAATCGGGTTGAACTTTAAGAGTGGTAGAATACCGACATTTTGTCAATTCACAATATAATCGTGCACCTAGAATCACAAAGTTTTGAAAGTGCCTGCAAAGGCCCAGTTGAAATAAAAACCTTTCACTTTGACTTTGACTTTGAATCTCAGTTCAGTCAACTTTCAGTCATAGTGTAAATTAATTACGAGAATTGGGCTTCAGATTTAATCTGATTGTGACTTTTTAAATAATGTATAAATTAGTCTGTGTATATTTTTACTTTTCCCATGCAGTTTCTTTTTATATGAATGAGAGTTGAATGAACTAATACTTTCTCGCTATCTCTTTTACTTGAGCTGCATGAATAGATTAATGTATGAATATTCAACTATTTTAATAATATTTTAAACTATACTTGTCAATAAAAAAAATTGGATTGTGGAGCCTCTGGAGCCCTAACCGGTAGCTTGGACCCTGTTCCCGATGCCGGTTGGTTCCTATTTTTTATGTTTTTAAATGTATATTTTATTTGATTTTATAATATGTATTTAAAAATGTATAAAGTATGTAAATTTAATGAATAAAGGAAATAATAAATAATATAGGTTGTTAATAAACGTATTTTTTTTCCCCAATTAAATAATTTTCCTTGTACTTTTCAAAGTAGTGTTAATAATCTTTAGTATCTAACTGGATACCCATAATCTCCGGTTAGTAGTATTATACATATAGAGTGAATTCGCTAAAGCACCCTTGAAGGTAAGAAAGAAAGAAAACAGTATATTATAATACAGGGTAACTGATAGAACGAGGGAATCATTGAACGAGGGTATTGTACGCATCATTACGAACAACTTTTCCTATGGGACCAAAATATGAAATCGCGAAAAGAAAATCAGCTATTCCATATAAATAATTCAATATTATTCGACTCAATGTACGGAGCAGCGGATTTTTGTTCCGCTATTTCAGGTCTTTGCCCATACTAAACGTTGTTCATAATGATGAGTACAATACCCTCCTTCAATGATTCCCTCGTTTTACCAGTCAACCTGTATAATATAATAATTATGGCAGGGTTGGCAATGCGAGTGTTGCAAGCGTACATCGGTTACGATAACTGCTTACGATCAGGCAGGTTGGTTCCCACCGTAGTGGTATTAAAAGTATTATACTAAGGAGGAAAATTAGTCTATCTCAAAAAAACAACGTGATTAAACCTTATAAAATTAACTTTTGTATATTTAGGTAAACAGGGCTATTTTTGAATCAACGGCAATACTTTGAGGGGTGAAAGTACCTACGCATCAATTTATACAGCATTTACTATGGGACCAACCCTGAAATCACGAAAGAAAATTATATTATACAGGATATTTTTTATGTAGTACGCAAAATTTGCAGAGTCCGTTCCCAAATGCAATCGGAGAACTAAAATTCACTCCAAAAAAAAAATGATTTTCATGGTTTGCGCTCGTAAATTTTTGTTTTTAAATTTTCGTTTTGTTTTAAAGGTGTATCCTTATACTGCGGTTGCATTTAGGAACAGAGACAGAATCACTGTACTAATTATGCGCACTACATAAAAACATATCCTGTATGTAGATGTAATACAAAGAGCTAACATAAATTGAACTATAGCTGCGAGAAAAATCTTGTGATTTTAAAACAGAATTAAATCCACGTAATACTTTGTAGAAGAATGTTTGCCGAGTAATAAGTTTAAATGTTAAGCGCTATTCATTAAAATTAATTATCTCGAGTGAATAGGCTTTACCTTAGTTACTATAGCCACGAGTTTTATGTGTCACGACTCTCATGGTGTGGGGAATAGACTTAGTAGGTACTTGCCTTATATTAAAATTAATACTAATTTAAGGCAATAGTGTAGGAGGAACATAATAACGTTCCTTCAGTAATTTGCACTTGCATAAAATAGTTTTTTTTTGTTTTTTTGTTTTTGCTCTTTGTACAGACGTGGATTTAATGCGTTGGGCATATTCTACCAGTCAACCTTAGGGTGATGCAGTGAAAAAGTTAGTAGGTGCACAGTTACTTATAACTATTTACAGGGTTATTGGTAATTAACTAATAGTGCACAGCACATTGTTTTTCGATCATTTTTAATTGTTTAATAGATGCTCAATATAGAATACTGATAGGCTGCTGAGGTTGGTAGGCTTGGAAGCCAACCTTAACATACTTAGGAAATAGCTGGAGGATTCAACATACATATTCATTTGATGCCAAGGAATTAATATGCAGAAAGGTGCGTAGTGTATAATTATGTACATACGACCCGTTTCGGTTTCGCACGGGTGCAATTTCTCTACTATCCTTATATTAAATACCAAAGTATTATACATATAAACTTTCCATTAAAAATTATTTCTCTAAGTGATGGTGAAACCCGCATCAAAATCCGTTGCGTGGTTTAGGAGGAATTAGCGGATATACAGACAGACAGACGTGGAAAGCTACTTTATTTTATACTATGTAGAGAAGAGATGAAGTACCTAACACTATCTAGGTTTTTACATGCCTTGCGGAGAAACCTAGATGAAAGGTAACATTAGATTCCTTAAAAATCTATAAAAACTATACTATGAACACTACCGTAAAATATAAAATAAAAATACAAATATAAAAAACACTGCAAAAAGTATCTACTCCTCCTCATTGCTGTCAATTGGTAGCGTGCCGAGAAGACTGGCAGGAAAGCCACGTTTTCTTTATTTCACTCGCATAAAAATCCTAACATTACAGGTCTATGGTTTTTCTATGCGAGGCCAAACTTTGTGGGCCGAATGTGGCATAAATCGTCCCAAGGCCTCATACAGGCTTAGCAGTTGACGTGACAACTTATGGATGAAGAATGAGGATTTAAATACACTTCACAATAACAATCGTTAAAATAAATACGAGTACATGAGTTACCGGTCGATTGACGCAGGCCTCCCCCGATTTGTAGAGTTTAATGTGAAAATTATTTTAATTGTGTAATTATACAAGTGATGTTGCCACACCTTGAAACCCAATGAGTTTACTGCCAAATGAACGTTAAAACAATGAGTGATAAAAAGTTTAAACTCCATTGAATAATGCATCAGTGTAGTTTCACGTGTTAGCATTAAAATTGATACTCTTTCAGTTCAGAGTGATATTGTCAAAGTAAGCTATCTACTTGGTGACGCGGTAGGGTGTCAACCTTTCTTTCAATGACTCATGATTTTTAAGTGATTTCAAAAAAGTAGGAGATTCTATGTTCGACTGTGTGTGTTTTTATTTTATTAAATAAAATAAAAACACACAGTCGAACATAGAATTTTATAATAATATGAATATATAATAGAATATAGAATAAATTTTATGTTCACCGATTTCTCCGTCAATTGCGGACCGATTTTGAAAATCCTTTTTTGTTTTAAAGGGTATACTTTCGAGGTGGTCCAATTTAAATTTGGTTAAAATCTGATGAAGACCTTCGGAGATAGACGATGGAACACTTCAATGGATAACCGCAAACCACTCGCGATTGCTGTAGTCGCATATTATGTAGTATATATAGTATATCGTATATAGTCGCATATATAGTTTAAAGTAAAAACCTAAAAAAAATCGGGATCGGGACTACAAAGGTAGAACCTGTATACAAATCTAGTAAGAGGCTTTTGTACAGCAGTATTTTTAAGGGCTTTTTATGAACAGGATTTTTCCTTACAAAAGGACGCGGACGTGACCGCAAAATATTGGTTATTCCCATCGGATCGCGCGATCCGTTGCTTGTTGCATATGAAAAATATTTTTATTCTGTATTAGAGTTTATGCGCAGATATAAAAGGCTCGGGATAAAGTAAACTTTTTATAAATATTACCTGCGATTGAAAATCAACACATCCTGACCAAATATTTACATTGGACCTTGCGGCCCACCAGTAATAGCTGAGGATGCAAATTCAAAATCATTAAGAATTACATGCAATATTCACAAAAATTGTGTAATATCATTAAAAATGCAGGACAAACTCATTTTAAATTAAGTTCACGATATCTTAATTTGAATTTGTTTCTTATTTTCATGTTATTAAGATTAAAAGTTCTATGTTTTAACGTGGGAGGCGTTCGCGTTGCAAAACTACGTCGTTCGTTCCATTCATTTTTTCTCTACGAGGTAAACAAAGTTGTAACATGGTACGACATGTGTATATGCTACCGTTAGAATACGGAATGCGTTAATATGATCATTAACTAGGTAATCTGAAAATTACCGTGTACGATCCCTTAAAGTTTTTACGTATAGTAGACATTTGCACTTTACCTAGTTAATTTGCATATTAACGAATGCTACAGTTAGCAAAACACTTTTGGCTGGGCAAATGTATGGAACGTAGGAATTGTACACAATTCCTAGTGAATATATGCAATTCTGGTAACAGATTTTACCGGCAATCTGTATAATCCTGTAATCTTTTCTTTCTTTCTTTCAAGCAAAGAGCTGGTTTTATTAACTTAAGCGTATGCTTGGTCATTAGTCTGCAGATTACCTAGGAAGTCTGGAGATTATCTAGTTAATGTAAGAACTGAAGCAATTTTTTCTACTATAACGGACTCAACCAGACAATCTGCAGATTAACAAGTTAATCTGAACTCTAACTGATTTACGCTCATTAGCGGTGACATATATAACACTTCAATATTGGTAAACTATGGAAGCGTAAGACTAAACAGTTTTGTTAGGCATGCAGTTAATTTTTTTGTTTTATTTTTAAATCTTTGCCCTCCCTTTTATTTCTCCTTATCGAGGGTACAGTTTACAAACATACATGTCACATGCACACATACCCAGACCGGTAGGGTAATCTCGATACCCACTCGTAATCGGGATCGATTCACTTTTTACAGTTTAAGAATGTACATTGTACATTGCGTTGTTCGAATTGTCGTCCATGATATTTTTTAAAGCATACTGCGCAATGTACATTGTTAAACTGTCAAAATTGAATCGATTCCGATTTAGAGCGTGCATAGTGATTACCCTGCCGGAACAACTATCTATAGATCATACAAAAAATTGCTTCGTGCGGGGATCGAACCCGCGACACGTAGCGTACAAAGTTAGTTGCATAGCCACTGCGCCAACCGTGTCGATTTGAAAAACTAGAGAAATGTAACTACCTACTAACAGTCCTTCACCGTTTGCATTCTACGGTATTTCCTAATGATTGCCAGCACACTATCAGGGCCATTTCGTAATCGATAGAGCTAGGTTATTGAAAACCTTAGAGTAATAAAAAGTATAGAGTGATAGCAAGTGTTTATGTTTGCGCGTGCTCGAACAGACGACTTTTACGCTATAATGCGTAAGAGCATTTTTGCGTGTGGCATTATTATTTGCATGTGGTGCCTTAACTCTCCAACCAATTTTTTTTTTCTAACTATTGAGTGGTAATTTCACATATAAAAAACTATTTAATAGTCTACGCACTCGCTAAAGTAAAAGCTAGTGGCGTAAAGTGGTTTATCCTGAGATGTGATGCAGTGGTGACATCACCTCTTACTCATCTAATCAATGCGTTCTGGGTGACAATACAAAGAACTTCGATGATACACAGTGCATTATAATATTAAGAATACTTAATTATATTTCGTAAAGATGGCGGAACAAGCTAAAACAAACAAACAGCGAATGATTCACACTGGCTCTAAACCCGAAGGTCTGAATTCTGGGGTGATTCTGTCCAACAGCGGGATGATATTATGGGCCGACAGAATCAGTAACGGAATATATTAAATAATCTTCCGTAATTAATTTGAATAATATAAATTGTAAAAAGTGGATTTGTAATAAACTGTATAAATATTTCGCCAGCCTATATGACGGACTTATGTACTATATTGCAACATCTTCATATAAGATATTAAGTTGTGGCGAGTAAATAAATAAAAATAAAAATGAGAATATTAACAGTTGTCTCATAATTTCTTCTACTTAGATCAAGTACGAAAATGACGATTGAACATTGTATGGTTATTCAAAGTTTTTGGACAGTGTTCAAGAAGGCATCCGACAAAATTTTCTTCCCTCAATTTATGTGTTTACATAGTTTGCGATCCGTTTAAACTGTGATCTTGGTCGTTCGTGTGGTATCGCCTTAATGGACGAGAATTTCAAACAGATAATAAAATATCTTGCAGAATTACTTTGCGTAACAAGCGCACCTACTTTTATACTAAGATACTAAGGACCAAGTTCCCCGACAATGATAACAGATGTAGGTACAAAATATGTCTAAACGGCAGATTTTACTCTAATCGCATGTTATGTGCACCTAGAGTCTCGACATTTCATATGTGCCTGTATCTGGTTTACATGAAATAAAGATCAATTCTATTCTATTCTATGTTGCTGATGAACTTGATGATGTTCCACGATTCAACCAAATTGATTCACTTTGGTTGAAAGGTGCAAAAATTAAAGAAAAATGATTGGTCAATGACATTGAATGATTCACTTTTATGTTTACATGGTTCAACTTGGTTGCTTCATCCAAATTGAAAGGCAGATTACCATGTAATCGATTCTTAAACTTCTAATAAAATTGTCATAGAATTCATCAGACAGGAAGCAAACAGTAGGTAATTAATATATACCTATGAGGCCGATAAAAAAATACATGGAATATTTGAATTTCGATTTTAAATATGTCATTGTAAGAGCCATTTTTTTTTCTTAGCTTGGTAGTTACGATAGTTTCCGGCCATTTATTTTGTATATACTTAGAATTTCATGACAGTCATAGATGTAGGTTGACGAAAATATTCTAAATCTATGATTACAGTGACTAATACATAATATAATATGTAGATCTCAGATAAAGAACCTGCATATAGATTCATATATAATATAATTTTATCATGCTCAAAATTAACGCGTAGTTGGTTTTTGACAAACAATCTAGTGAGACGCGTTTTATTGTGAGCAAAGACAGCCCCGTGCGACTTTTTCCTGCTATGCTCCCATCCCAAGGATGAAGAGAATTATGAAAAGACGAAGTTTCGCGAGCATAGAGGAGATAAAGACCGAATCATCGACCATAGGTGTAAAAGCATTCGAACCGAAAATGCTTCAAAGATTGGAAAAGATATCGGCAAAAGTTTAATAAATCCGACAATGGCGATGATTACATTGAAGGGGGCAGTATTCAAATTGAGGAATTAATTACTTTAAATATACACTATTTAAGTATAAAAAATGTGCGTTCCAAAAATACTTCGAAGATTGGAAAAGACGTCGGCAGTAGTGTACTTATTCCAAAGGAATCACTTTGGAAGGAATCGATAAAATTAAAATTGAGGAATAAATAAAGATTTCTCTTTAAATATACACTATTTCTGCGTATTTTTTGATCGGCTTATATAAATTATCATAGTAGCATTATCGACCTCGATATACCTAGACGACTTCGTGACCGCGAGCGGTGGACAAACATTGCTGTTTCGTCATACTCCCACGGATGACCATTTCAGAAGGTTTTGTTTTGAAACGATTTTGAGACCAATAAAAAGGTTGTGTTTTTCAAGCATTTATTTGTTATTGTCGATTTGTAAAGATCCTTTACCATAATTGACTGCGATGACAAGTATCGTGGAGGAATATTTATTTATTATAGTGTTTTTTATTTTTACAGGCACTGAAGCTGATCGCTTTGATGAAATAAATAACAGTAGGTACTCACAAATATAAAGTAATATCACAAAACGAATTACCTGACTATAGAAGTACTTTAAATTATATATTTTCGAAAGTAAACGCTAGAATCAGATAGATATTAATGTTTATAACAAGCTTATTAGTGACTTTTAATTATCTGTGTTACTGTTTACCGATCTTGTTTAATCTATATACCTTTTAAACGCTGATCTATTACATCTATTGTTCTCAAGGCATAGCATTGTATTCCCAGCCACGCACGTGATCCGTAAGAGATTGTATTTTTCTAAATTAAAACTTTGTTTTAAATTTTTATTTTCTAACTGTTTATTTACTTTTATTCATTTTATTAAAATTCGTATCTGTATGTACAACAATAAACTTAATCGATCAGTAGATACTGTGATTTTAGATTACGTTCATACGAAAATGTATGGCAAATCGATTTTTGTAATTTTCTCGTATTCTGTAAGTATGATTTCCTCAGTTGTTTGGAAGAAACGTTTCTGTTGGGGAATAGCGCTGACTAAGCCCCACTTAAGTTTTTTGAGAAATGACAATTGATTCTCGCTGTTCGTACCTTTTCAAAAAACTATTATTAGGGTATTTATTATGCACAAAATTCACCTAAAGTTTCCTAAGACCAGAACTCTCTAACCATAACAGAAAGGGTAGCCAACTATAATACCCAAAAATTTTGCGCCAGCTAAGTATTGTTTACCAACATTATTTTCATGTTACTTCATTGTTAAAATAGTCCGAGATTATACAACTGACCTTAATTTCAACATTGTCATATTTCTTACTGCGCAAATATTTAGATACAAAAAATACATGAACTTATAAAAAAATGATGTAAGAGCTTAATATTTTTATGGTGTCATATTACTATTTTTGGTATTTTGCATAACCGTAAAGTTTTTAGACGAGTTTTACGTAACATCGCGTTTGGGTTCGATTTATAGTTATTTGAAAATAAGCGGTTGAACGCTTGCCTTCCATGCAGGATTCTGAGTACGGATACGGCACGCACCACTGACTTTTCGAAATTATGTACAAAATTATTATCACTTGCGGGAAAACATCTTGCGGAAACCTGCACACCTGACAGGGCCTCGTAAGGTCCTCGATAGTGTATGTAGTCCGCCAATCCGCACCATACCAGCGTGGTGGACTTACAAGGCCTAATCCATCTCAGTCTGCGTCTGAGTCCGCGCCCAGCAGTGAGGCAGTAATGGGCAGGATTTATTTATTAATTTATTTTATCTTATAATTTTGAATAATATCGGAAAAAAAACTTCCCATTTTAGGACCTCTAAAATACGTTTTATTTTAAAAGTAATCTGAGTATTAAAATATATATTCCGATAACTTAGGCAGGCAAATATTATAACTATCTCTGTACGTACCCGTGACGTCTATGTCAAACCTTTTTATATGTTAAAATGAGGACGATGCACATACATTTAAATTAACATATAGGTAGGTACGCCACGTATTGGGAACCATGTCCTCTTTTGAAGTCAAAACAAAATGTAAACATACCTAATTATAACTTAAAAGGAATCATTAATAATTAAATATTCACCCACACGTCACTACCTATAGGTAAATAAAAATAATTTTACACATATAAGACATTCCGGTATCAATAATATTGATGAGTAAATTAATGTAAATGTCAAGACAATCACGAATCATTTAAAACATAATAAAATTAAAAACCGAACGAGAAATCCACCAGTTATTATGGAAACACTTTTTTTGGTCTCTATTTTAGATCTTGTGCAGCTGATAATAATAGATATATAATCATCATGATCATCATAATTCTCCTTATCCCATTTT
The DNA here is from genome assembly GCA_932294325.1 of Allophyes oxyacanthae. Lineage (NCBI taxonomy): Eukaryota > Metazoa > Arthropoda > Insecta > Lepidoptera > Noctuidae > Allophyes > Allophyes oxyacanthae. Next base: position 3,657,967 of record OW028609.1, read on the forward strand.
ATTTGGGGTCGGCGCAATATTTCTGTTTCTTTCATTCATCTCTATCAGACGTCATTTCCGGATTCAATTGCTTCCCATTCATGTCATGTTTCACTCAGTCCATCCATCTTTTCCTTGGTCTGCCTCTTCTCTGATAGCCATCAACATTCATACTTACAACTCTTCTTATAACATGATTCTCATTTATCCGCATTATATATTGTCCATCAATGTTCATGTCCACAACCGGTTACTTTGCAGCTTTTCTGTAACCAGTACCACTTTCATACTTCTTCTAAATGTATCTATTCATTCCTGATTCTGTCCAATCTTGTTACACATCCCTTTCAAAATTCGCATCTCCGTTACTACCTTTCATCCGTCCCATAATAACAGATATCATAAGAAGGAAAATTATTGTAAAAAGAACTGCTAATTTATATGTACACGTAGTTGTAAGTTAATAAAGGGATACTATAGTACAGTTAGGCTGCAATTCCACCAGAACTTGCGATGTACGAGGGAGAGATGCCCGAGAATTAAATCTATCACTAAGAATACTTAATTCTAAGGTCACAGTAATCCTCTTGGTGGATTATTACATCGCGGACCACTTAGCTACCTCGCACAGCTCTGGTGGAATGATATACTGGAACAGCTAAGGTGCCCAAATAGGTCGAAACATCTCGGGGTTCCGATTACCAAAGAACAATGAACCGTATAGTGTACGTACCATTACCAATATCTTATGACGTACCCATTTTAATGGCAATCAGTGACAAGTACTTGCTGGCTTTTCCTAGAAAAGAATTCTCGAAGTCGACGTAAATGGTGACGTAGGTCAAGTACATCTGTTTACTCTTGTTATCTGTCTGTTAAGCCTTTATCTTCCCTTTTGAGTATTTCCTGTTCTACGCCAATTTTGCAGATACTAAACCAGTCTCATCAACTAAATTATGTAAATAACAGGTAGCACGTGGGATTATCTTACAAAACAACACGTGTGTTACAAAAATATACTCGAATGGTCGCTTGCCAGCCGTTTGGTCACGAAACCATAATACCACGACCTCTCAAACCTGCGCGGGCGCTAACTACTGATCATGCGCAAAATCGACGTAAAGACGTTAACTTCCTCGATAAAGTGAAGTACGTACGTCGCCATGTACGTAAGTGTCGTAACATTACAAGTGTTCTTAGAAATTATGTCATAATTACCATTTTAGGATCTGCACTATGCATTTTAATTGCGATCTTCATTATTTGTGCTAATACTACGTGCATCTGGACAGTACGTTTGACGAATTTCAAGTAAATGCGTACAGATGTTCGATTATTTAATCAGATCGCTTGTTTGGTTTATGTTCTACAGGTGAAATGGACCGCTGCACCTGTCTGCTAAAGCACGTGATTAAGATTTCAAGATTTTATTTTTGTGAAGGATAGGTAAGTGGACATACCTACGTATGGTCGTTACAGTGCACGGTACTATTTTTCAATAAACTGTTCTGACTGCCTACAGTACACGTTTTAAAGTCATTACAGTGATATCGACACTTCGGATTACAAAGGGTGTAAAGGACATTTCGGCGAAAATAACTTGTTTAATGATAATTATCTACCATACTCAGTATTTTACGCTTTTTCAATCTGTATTATCTACGTTGCTATATTCGCTAAAAATTGTCATATAAAATTGTCAAAATTCATATTTGAGAACAAAAACGTAGGTCGTATACCTACGTTTTTGTTCTCAAATATGAATTTTCAAATAAATAGGACTTATAGGTAGGACACACTGCTAATATAAATAAATATAAAATGGGTGTTTAAGAAAATCTTTTGAAATGATAAGGCCTTATGGTACCTACCGATGATAAAGCTAATTGATAGGTTAAGTAACAATTACAACCCATGATTAATTAAATTCTAGAAAAATCGGGTTGTAAAAGAATAACAATTGATTTATATACATCTATGTTTGAAATTATTGTACAGACACTTGAACTGGCATCACTACAATATAGACCGTAACTTTTTAAGAAACTTCTTCATAATTGAAATCCTTATGTATAGCAAAAAAGGTTTATCCTAAAACCATGTTCTAATTTAGTTTTTTGCTTCTAAAAAAAAAAGTCGAAGTCGAGTAAAAGTCGTGTTTTGTCCTTTACGCCCTTTGTAATTTGAACGTGTTGATATAGAAGACGAATCCCATGTGTATATTATAATGATCATACACTAGTGTCGATTTTAACCATAAAGTTATTATTACTAGTGGTTTTAACCATTAACCCGAACCCTGACAGGACTAAAGTAAACTAAGGGCGTTTGTCTCTTTCTGTTGCAATAGATAAAGAAAGTGACAGCTGATGCGTAGTAGTTCAGTCGTGTTTAAATGTGCAACGAATAAGAACCGAAATTCAAATTATGAATAGTAATTGAGACGCTACTTTGCGAGACTATCGAATATCTTGGAGTAAAGACAAGACCGAATTTATTTAAATCCACAGATAAAAGAAGAATTTATTAAATAAACTAAACTAATGGCGTTTCTGTTGCAATAGCAAAAGAATCGACACTATTATGAATCGAAATTCAAAATAAGAATAATAATTAATGAGACGCTATTTTAATGTGACGCCACTTTGCTTCACTGAATTTAACAGGAGACTACCGAATACATTTAAATTAGATCCACAGATAAAAGAAGAATTTAGTCAATGCAACAAAACAAGTCAGATCAAAAGTCGATCATATCGCACATTTTTGGAATGATAAATAATGATAAAAATCAATATGATAAATGGAATACCTATTATTATCAAGATACACTTTATTACTTTTTATAACAACTTTTTAGTACGAGTAAGATTAGCAGGAAAACAACTGATTAAGTAAATGTTGTAATAAGTTGTCGGTATCGGTATCTTATCTTTCGGAGCACCCCTACATGGCACAGGCATCCAGGACAGGCTGATGACTAAGAGGTTGTCGTTACAACCGTTTTGTGCCTTTTTCAGACACGCCTTTTATCAAAACGAGAATTCGCGTGCAAATTCTTTAGCGTTTATCAGACTTGTTTCGCGCAGGTATGGCTAACTTCACAGAGGCCAATTTATAGTACGCGTACTGAACCCATGTTGATATTTTTAAAACTGTGTTAACTGGTATGAATGCGCAATGCAACCAACTTAATTTATCAAACTACAGAAACTCTGCACTTGCTTATGCAAGAAACAGTAAATTCGTTTATAATCCGTTCTGACTTAATTGAATACTTAACATCTCCCAATCACAATTCTAAATGCTGTGATAATAACCGAGTCACTCATTTACATAACATAATTACTATAATAATCGGAAATACAATATGCTTAAACAAGAATTATCATGAAACAAATTTTCCTACCATCAAAACAATTCATAAAGATTCATTCAAAGCATTGATAAAAAGTTTGTATCAACAAAATTCAATTCATGTATCAAGAAAAATCTTATAAAGAAAAATTATAAACAGGTACGTACTAAATATCGACTTCACATTATAATTTCGCAAGCCACAATTATGTTATGAAGAAATAATCACCAGCGCGTTTTACCACCATACCATAAATGCTCAGATCAATCAAAATTATTGGTCTAAGCATACATGAAACCATATACACAAAGGCACAAGAATATTAAAAGTTAAAAATAGATTTCAAAAGTTCACTCACTTTTTCAGCATGAAAGCCTTGCTGAGTTCCTTGAGGACCGTAGAGACGATGGCCCCAGCAGCAGGCACCGCCAGCACCGACGCGTCCATGCAGGCGGAAAGCGCGGCTGGTGCCAGCACGCCCAGCCGACTCAACCTCGGAGTATCCTTCGACATCACTCAGTCTACTAGTCTTTAACCCTAGACTTGTCCACTTGAACCGTCTACTAGTCGTAATTCGTAAACTTGAAAGCGCGCGACCGTCACCGCTCAGCGATCCGCTTCGCACGCAACTTGAGTGTTGAATGCTGGCTTTATCGAAGCCTGCGCGGGCGCTGCGTTCGTGACGCCCTTACTACAGCCCGTCGAGCAAGTTTACTAACACATGCACGCAGGGAGGGGCCGGATTCTCGACCCTCGAAGATGTCCATCGCGTTACGCATGTGACGTAGAGAATATGCTAGTGGGGTTTTACCTTTTGCGAATATTAATTGTTATTAATTTCAATGTTCAATGTAACGGTCGTTTGGATATTTCTTTAAAAGGTCTACAACTACTGTACTCTATAGCTATATTAAATTGTACATTGGTAGGTTATTTGTAAGCGTGTTATGATCATGTTGAAGGCACTTTGTATCGAGATTACGTCGGTCAGGCAATGTACAGTGCCATAAACTTATCTGACCCGGTAATGGCGTCGCTGCCGTCGCTTTTACCAATGTCATCTCTATACAAAAAATACATTCTCCGTCTACGTTTTGAAGTCAATTTTGTTCTGTAGCGACGTTAGTTCCAATTTTGGTCACCGGGTCAGATAAGTTTGTGGCACTGTATTAGAGATCATGACAAATTCACAACACAAATGTCAATCTGTCCATCCTAAGGATGTCCGGCAGAAATCGCCAAGTGCAATAAGACCGCTCTTAGTGCATCTCTTTTTCTAGTTATTGTATCTTTTCTCCTATTCCTGGCGTGCAATAAAGTGTATTGTATTGTATGATTTAGTTGAAAATGAGTATATATGAGGCGAATTACAGAAGATGGATACAATGATGATACAATTATCTATAATACAATCTGTAAACCTTGAAAACTTATAAGTCATAAACATTACGATAGTTCAAAGAGAAAACGTATATATATAAATGATGTAACACACTTATGGTGTACGTAGGTAAGTATAAAACCCGATTGGTCTCTTGGATTTCATTGAACTTTTTATATCTCCGGCTTTTCCCCACGGCGGAAAGATGGCTATTATCAAGAATTATAGTGATTTCAACCATTGCTAGTAATACTGCTGTCAATAAGGATTTTATTGGCTGTGTGAGATTATACAACGCTAAAATAAAAAGAATGAAATACTTATATTCAACGCAGACAATTATAATCTCATTAAGTATTTTACTAAGTATATACCTATTGTACGGTCGCGGGACTTATTTCATTACCGTGACCCCGGAACGTAAAGGGCTATTGAAGGAACACCATGGATTTTAGTCAGTACAAGTCTGACAGTCCCTCCCGCCCTGCCCGGGGTGGGAGGACTCATTTGATGATTTTACCACGCTAAAAAATAAAAAATAAAGTATATATTGTACTCTTTGTATAATCTATACCCATGTGATCTATAACGGTGTTACCTTAGCTAGTTGATAGATTATATACCTTGGCCACAGAGTGACTAGTGACCTAACGGATGATGAGGATACAAAGATCAGCGCAGGCTGTTGGAGAGGCAATATGCTCGCCCGCAGGTACACTCGTTGCACTAAGGCATTCTGCCTGTCTTTTTACTCGAGTGGCCTGTACGCAGTGAGCCAGCGAACCTACAAAACATTTATAGTAATAGATGTTGCACGTCACTAGGATTTCTCCTGTATCGAGGGTACAGTTCATAAACACATGCACATACACTCAGACCCGAGACAACTATCTGTAGATCGTACAAATATTTGTTCCGTTCGGGGATCAACTCGCGGCACGTAGGCGATTCGTGTAATTTTAGAATGCAGTTTCTTTGATAAAAAATAAATTCTTTGAGGAGTGGAAGAGTTAGCGCTCTTACACACAAACGAGACTTTGCCGACAACCCAGGGGTAGCTTCGACGTCAATTGGCAACAACTGCTCGTGTGTAAGAGTGGTATCTGGCAATAAAAATAAATTCTAAGTAAGTAAATGTTTATTTTCTAATCATCAATTCATCACATTACAGAGACACAGTAAATAACAATTTAAATAGAGACTAGGTGTTTATGATAGGTAGAACCTGTGTTTACAGATCACCAGGCTATACTCTAAAAAAAAAGTTGAAAAATAAATAAATTTTTCAATAAATTCTAAGAAAAAGACAAGAAAAAAATGCCACAATAAAGAGAGGTGCAGGAAAGAAATTGTTTCCACAAAATTCCCCTGTACCAGCTAATACTAGGTACCTATCTTTGAAATAAGGAAAACAACTCGCTAAGGAGTGAGTGGATCTGCAAGTTCCACCATTTTATAATGATTGCATCTTCATTATGATAATTTCTGTTCCAATATACCTATTATACGTAAAAATTTCTTATAACAACTTAATATTGAGTTGCGTAACATTATGATGAAGTTTCTGCTATTCATAACTGGTATTTCTGGTAGTTTTCTTATAGCTTAATTAGTAGATACGATTGCCATACTTGTATAAAAAAAATATGGGTACTATCCATTTATGTACCCTACACTTTTTCTGCTAGGAATCATCATTGCGGCCCATGTTGTACCCATTTTTGGGTGTAGGCCTCCTCCAAATTCCTCCACTCCTGGCGGTCTTGAGCCCTTGCCATCCAATCCGGACCTGCGTGTCGCCTAATGTCATCCACCCATCGTTTAGGTGGTCGTCCTCGCGGTCTGGTATGCTGACGTGGTCGCCATTCCAACAGTCTCCGCGTCCATCGTTCCTTTTCCATTCGAGCAATCTGCAATTCTGCTAGGAATGCTAGGCTATAATTCCCTCGAAGTGCGGCGAGGTCGAAACCAAGTTGTCATCGCTGTCAAGATCTTGCGAGGTGTGATAGATTCCTCCGAACTTCACAACATATTGTGCACATTTTATGTAAAGGATAACTATTTGCACCATAGGCCTAGTTGTTGGCACAGATTATTCGCAGCAACACAGTGTCGCACAGTGTCGCAGGCGCATTCTCCTGTGTCGCATGCACGGCGCAATCAACGACGCCTTTATTGATGCCGTTCCAGATTGTGACTTGTTAGCCGACAGATACAACCTTATTCTATCAGCATGTCTTGAATTTTATGAAACATTCTGTGTATGACCTGTATTGGCTTTGTTATTGTGTGCCTTATTGATAATTTATTTATTTATTTAATGCTTTTCATATAAATGTGTACAAAGGCGGTCTTTATGCCTAAGGCATTCTCCAACCTTAGGGTGATAGGGAGACAAAAATATGGTTGATGCACGAGTCATTGGTTTGAAAGCGATGTAATTGAGTAAATAAATTAATGACGACACGGTTGGCGCAGTGGCTAAGCGATTAGCCTTCTGCGCTACGTGCCGCGGGTTCGATCTCCGCACGGAACAAAGATTTGTATGATCTACAGATAGTTGTTTCGGGTCTGGTTGTGCGTGCATGTGACATGTATGTTTGTAAACAGTACCCTCGATACAGGAGAAATCCTAGTGAGGGGCAATGTTTAAAAAAAAAAAGAACTTGTGTAGATACGTTCAACGTTTGAATTTCGTTTATGTTAAGACTTACTATGTAATTTTGCCTCAAATCAATTGATACAAGTCCCGTCGTATCCTATAGATGCATAATGGTTGTTGACTTACTAACAAGTAGTCTATTGTCTTACGTTTCATGGCCTCCCATTAATATCGACGCTACGTCGCTAATGACGTTATTTGTGCCACAACACATCACATAAAGCATGTTTTCTATCACTTTTAAAAATCAATCATAAATTCATAACCTACTGCGGAAAACAAAACACAATTAAATGTAATTTTTATGTGTTTTTTTTACTTCCAGCACTCTGAGTAGGTACATTAAGATTGAGATGCCTCGAAAATGGTTCGCAGAGGCAAATTTTAGTCTAATTTGTTATTTTTACTTGAAACCTACATAAAAAAATTCACAAATAAAGATCAAGGGACGGCTGATTATTTTTTCGCGATTAGGATGTTGGTCCAATAGAGAAAATTGTTCAGTTTGATGGTCTGATTCACACCCTTAAATATGACCACGCATTTCTGATGTCACGTTGTATAAATACAATAAATGGATCCATTATTTCCTGAGAACACTTCTACATACTTATATACTGCAGCTACATAGAAAGACTACGTCACGAATAAGGATGAAGGACGTGACTTAAAACGCTGACAAGAACTAATAGTAAGAAAGAGATAGCAGCATCCGTTTTCTTACGTAAGCGCACGGGACAACAATAGATCCTGCAAGACCTAAACGGGGCGAAAAATCGGGAATATTTATTTTTACTTTAGTAACAAAAATATGAATATTTAAAAAAGTCAAAGATGTAATTATAGATTAAAATAATCCGTAAAAATATCAAGAAAATATCATAATCATCATAATTATCATAAAAGTTTCAGGGAAACTTCATGAAGTATTTTACCACAATCGTTAAATATTCAAGTAGAGTTGATGTGTACACGTTCTATTTTCAACATATTGTTTTTACACTTATCTGCATTATTTGAAGGCGTAAAAAGTCACTAAAATCATATATATTTTATCTTCGCTTTAACATCGCATTTACATCGTGTAATTGAATAAACGCAAAACGTTGTTTATTCATAAAATTGACAACTGAATCGATTTCAGTAACTTATTATTTATATTTTTTTAAATATGAAATTTGCTACCTGTACTCTCGATTGAGCCAAAGAAAATGATGGCTCATTTCAAAACAATAAGACTCTATTTTAAACGCAGTAAGTACCTACTTCTAGCATCAGAACAATTTTCTTAAAAATAATAGTTTAAAAAACATAAGTTTTGGTTATTGATTTAAGCTTTTATTTAGACTAGTGGTCGCCCGGTGGTCGAAATTCGACCGTAATTTAGCTTTCTGCACTCCTTCTTCATATAAACTTTAACTGTGCCAAATCTCACACTCCTTCGTGCGCGCTATAAATATACTTAAAAAGGGTCACAAAGTTTTCTCTTCACGTAATAATATAGATATTCTATCTGGGGTGTGTGAGATTTTGCGTTCAATAAATTAGTTGTAGAAGACTTACAACGATTCAATAATCAGGCACTCAAACTGAAACCCTATTATTAATTTTTATTATATTTGCAGATAATAACGTGTATAATTGCATCGGGACTATTTCTGCGTGTTCGCGTGATCGCTGCATAGACGACAGCGGTAGTAACCGAACAGACTATTACTAAGATACTTCAACAAGATTTTCCTATAAACGCTATGAGGATGTTGAAAGTTCCTGAGAAGATTTATAATTTTAATATTTGTTGTAAGTGGTATCAGAAAACATTAGCCCTCATACAAGATGGTTTTAAAGGAAGTCTTGTAAAACCCAGGTGTTCAGTTCCCAAACGATCCCACAAAGTGCCCAGGTATTTATGATTGAATCAAAGAAAACACCTAGGTCAGGTCGAGAGCATTTATGATTTATTATAAACAGTGCCGGAGAGTCGTTAACTCAAGGAAAATCTTGACACCGCCATGTACAAAAACGCGTCATAGGCACAACGCCATCTATCGGGGGCAGGTTTCACTAAATTTGGTTTATGAGCTTTAACATTCCGCCCACCATGGACAGGCTGTCCATAAAAACTTTACAATTGTTAAACACTACAACAAAACTGCCCTCAATAACAGCAGGTAAACTGCTGTGGTTCAAACACAAGAATCATATCTATTCTTATCCTTAATAAAAATCTAAAACAACAAATTCACTGCACTACAATATAAACTTATAACATCATAACAACACAGTGTGTTTCTCGGTTATGATGCCATACAACCATCTTGCGCGCGGCAGATCATCCTCTTGGTCGAAAAGATTCTTTAACTCCCTATTCGCTCCAACGAAGTTGGTGCCATTATCACTCCACAAGTCTGCACAGTGCCCTCTACGTGCAACAAAACGCTTAAAAGCGGCCAAAAGTGCTTCCGAAGTAAGATCACTCACTACTTCGAGATGTATTGCACGAGTGGCCATGCAGATGAATAAACAAATATACCTTTTTGGAGCGATAACCACGTCCCTTGGTGGGCCTAATAGCGATAGGTCCGACGTAATCAACACCGCTTTGATGAAAACGACGACAAGCTGTGACACGAGCTGATGGTAATTGACCCATCAACTGTTGATTTGTTTGAGCAGAATGCCGAATGCAAACAACACATTTACGAACATGCTGGCGAACGAGATTCTTCGCGTTTACGATCCAATACTGTGTGAGTATTAATTGAGGACCCTCATGAAGAGTACGATCATGAGCATCTGCTACCATCAGATTAGTCAGATGCGACTTATAAGGAAGCAGTATTGGATGTTTCGTGTCTTCCACTACGTTAGCCTTCTGCAATCGCCCACCAACTCTGAGGATTCTATTGCCATCAAAGAACGGATTAAGCGAGGTAAGTCTACTTTTTTATTTACTATACCTACTCTTTGTAAACTTTGCATTTCCTCTAGGAAAGCTTCTTCTTGACACAACCGGATACAGGTAAGTAATGAATTATTTCTTTCTTTTGCAGTTAGCCACCACGTAGTTCTAGGTTTAGGATTTACACTACTCTTTAAATTAAGAAAACTTTTACAATAAGATAATAATATTACATGCAATAATCTTTTTAAATTAGAAAACATAGATATAATACCTGTGTTTCGCGTAGATACGTGACATACAACTGTATCTTTCTTTTCTTCTAATTTGGTTTTCTTATAATTTCCTTTACTGTAGTGAACCGTAGTTTCTTCTAGCCACTTAGGGATGTTTCTCCAAAATTCTATTTCAGAGAATCTGTACACAAGTAATGGATATTTTTTAATCTCATCATAAGCGATCTGTTGCAGTGATTGTACAGCCAAGTTAGGTGCTGAGGATGTGCAAAATGTAATCCGCAATAACCTGAGATGTTGAAGTTCTGAATATAAGTCCCTACGCTACAAATGGCGTTGAACATCAACATCGTCCTCAGACACTTCCACTAGCTTGTACATTTCTAAAACGTCAGCAACAAGACATATTGGGTAACAACGCCAGTGCATGATGATATGCTTCATATCAGGTTGAAGCCTCTTACCTACCATCATGACTTTATTGAGATCATCAGTACTTACATGAGTGTGCATGCTTATGATATCTCGCTGCAAAGAAATATTTTGTGGTGAGTGTATACAGCCAGAGAGAATCCAACCAAGTTTGGTATTTTGTGCAACAGGAGAACCTGGTGGACCCTTGACAATACCTTCCAATAAAATCTGACCATACACTTCTGCACCTAATAAAAGATCCACTTTGTTTGGTGTATCAAATAAAGGATCTGCTAATTTCATTCCTGAAATTTGTAACGACCAATGTTTGCTCATATCTTCCTTTCAGGAAGAAGTGACGTGAGTTTGTTTAAGACATGAGCCTTTACCTGAACTGTAAAGTTGGGATCGTGGCGTGACTGAATATTAATGTTAACAAACCATTTAGACTGCAATGATGCAGTCTGATCACTACCGCCGACTCCTGAAATATGACTCATACCTAAAACTTTCTTGAGTCCAAGCATCTGAACTGCTGACTCCGTAATAAATGATGCTTGCGACCCCTGATCTAAAAGAGATCTGAGATAATATGTGCCTGTTCTCGAATCTACCTTAACTAAGGCAGTGGCCAATAACACTTGGCTGTTTAAATTCGAGAAACAAGTCACAATCTTTGGCGTCTCGCCTTGGGAAGTTGATGGTGAAGTTGAAGAGGGATTCACACCAATTTCCTTTTGATCACTAGTGTTGTGATCACTACTAGGGACCGGTTTTGGATGAAGTAAAGAGTGGTGTCTCTTTCTGCATATACGACAAGTGGTTGAATAGCGTCATGAAAATACCGAGTGGTTTGAACCAAGACAATTAAAACAAAATCTATTGGTTTGGGCAAAGTTACGACGTGCATCGACATCCTCTTTAGCAAATTTCTTGCAATTGAATAACCTATGATTTTCTGAACAGAAATTGTAAGTTGTTGAAAATGAGGTTACATGCATAACCTTTGGAACGCGAGTACTAATTGTCTTACTAACTTTATTTATTATTTTCAGCCTGGGTTGTCCCACTGCAGGGCAAAGGCCTCCCTCTCCTTTTTCCACTCACTTCTGGTTTTAGCTAGTACGGACCAGTTTTTTCGGTAGGAGTCAAGCTCGTCCCGCCATCTTCGCCTCGGTCTGCCGCGATGCCATTTTATATTTACTGGGATCCATTCAGTTGTTCTTTTGGCCCATAGCTCGTCGGACATGCGACAGACGTGTCCAGCCCAATCCCACTTGAGCTTGGCTGCTTTTTGGGTAACGTCTGTGATCTTAGTTTTGGAGCGCAGTATTGTGTTCCTTACATGGTCTGTAAGTCGAATTCCTAAAATACTGCGCTCCATGGCTCGCTGGCAAACCTCGAGCGTGGACCTCTGCTGAAGAGTCAAAGACCAAGTTTGAGCACCGTATGTAAGTATGGGTACTGGTCAATGAAGGACTTATTGAAGGGAGACCTCCCAATATGCCACAAAAGAAAAATTATGGACATGTGCATTCTCCCCATACTTACTTACTTACTAACTTTATTATCTAAAAATTCAAGTGACCTAAAACGTTGATTAAAAATCTTTAAATTCACCTAGCTTAGGTAATTCATCATTGACTTTACTTACTTGAGCTTCCCATAATTTCCTAGACTCTGTATCCAGCTTCAGACTAACAATATCTATACTTATAATAAAATCGTAACGAAGCGAAAACTGTACATTAAATATATCTTGAAAAAAAAAAAAGGCATGTGCTCTATATTCGACACTGATGCCAAAAATATAGTTTTTAGAATTTTTGTCTGTTTGTCTGTTTGTCTGTCCGAGCTTCACGGCCAAACCGCCGAACAGATCTTCATGAAAGGACACTGGGCGAAAGTGGTCTATGGACCAATAGCGACACGGTAATGGTATTTGTGTTGGGACACCTCAACTATACCCTTGTGCAAAGGGGCATCAAAATCGGCCCCGGCAGTTTTGAGAAAAATTATACTTTTCTTTTATAATATTATGTTTTTACTACAATTTTTGTTAAAAAAATTGTAATCGGTTATTTCAGAGTTTATATAATTATACTTGATATACTATAAAGCTCGATTACCACTGACTCACTGACTGACTGACTCACTCACTCACTCATTGACAGAACTGTTCTCCAAGAAGGAGCCGCGGGGGGTAAAAGTCATGTATGAGAGTCGTATAGAGGGAGGTCCAGTGAGTTCAGGAAAAATCCGAAATGACCTGAAAGTGGAACCATGACTGAAACTGCCCTACGGATCTCGAAAACGGCAAGTCGCAGACCCATAGTGCCGGAACTAAAAACGTTGAGGACCCTGGGTCGATTGACGAATTGGTGAAAAAAAGATGGCTTCCATACAAAAAAAATGGCCGCCATACAAAATTGAAACGCTCACCATTCCGAAACCGTTAGAGATAGAGGGGGGGTTACAAGTTACAAGCTCCACAAAAACATTCTCGCACGTCGCATCGTCGCACCGCGCGACCTCTAGTATACTTATAACAATACATATTAATCTATGACTTATAAGCTTCGTCGAACCATTGTCAGAATATATAAATGTCCAATAAATGTCAAATTAATTATTAAAAAGTTAACAAAAAACCCGACTGCAAAAAAACGAAGTGTTTTATTCATGTTGAGTTATTCTAGTGTGATAAGTTATACATATTTGTGAAATCGTCTCTTCGAGCCCTTCATTTATACACCACACATGACCATTATGAAAAAAATAATTTACAGGTACACTTACCCTTACCAGCGGCAAAAATCCACCATGTTGGTTTTTTTTAATTCTTAATATATGCGCTATCTAACGATATCTCATTTGTTTGAATCGGTTCACTCGTTTAGCCTCTAGGGCAGGGTTTCTTAAACTTTTGCATTCTAGGACCACTTTCACAATTAAAACAAAACCACGGACCCCTGTCAAAAATATTTTTGGAAATGAAAAATAGCCTTATTCTTATTAATAAAAAATACTTTTATTGGTACTTTCATTACACTTACTACAAAGTTAATGAGAAGGGTGCTCCTGTTTGGCCTCAATGAGAACGTTAAATTGTGGGATTGTCTTCGACAAGGCAAGGCGCATGTCATCTGCGATGTTTTGTTTTTATTGACACCAGAACCGAGAGCCCTGCCTCGCAAAGATACGTAGTAGCAAATGGTATCAGAACGGACATAGCTCGCTTGACAAGAAGAGGATAAGCTTGACTCATAGAACATCAAAACTCGCCAAGATCTTTTGCATGAAATTCAGCTTTCAAAACTTCTCTAGATCTCATGTCAATTAAGTCATCTTAGAAGAATCTTAGAAGATCTTATTGTCTTGTCGAGTTTACTACACCATTTCCTAATAAATATGTTTACAGACTGACCTTCTGCGGACCCCTGCTACACATGCTACGGACCCCTAGGAGGTCCGTGGACCCCACTTTGGGAAACCCTGCTCTAGGGGAACATTTATGGTTGCTAACCAACTTTAAATCGTTATAGGTCCTCTAAATGGTCATTCGGAGTGAAAAATGATAACAGAAACCTAACCTTAAATACCTATTCAATGATACCCCACTTAACAGACTGTTTCTTTTTCACAATATGGCGTCTGGTTGTCGCAATATTGAATTTTGATTACTGTCATATCTTTAGAGACACTTGCAAGACGATTGCCGTAAGAATCATCAAAATCGGTCCACGCGTTTGGTCTCTAGAGTGCCACAAAGGAACAAACATACATACATATGTCGTGTGTTATGTTGTCAATATGTCTGTGCCGAATAAATGTTCTTCTATTCTTTCTTCTTTCTTATACTTATACATACATACATACATAGACTGATAAATACATTACCTTCCTTTGCGTCGCGCAGTCGGGTAAAAAGGGATTTTTTATTCTCAATTCAATTCAATTCTCAATTCTTTATTGCAATCCATAATGTACACAGTCATACAGGTGGTAAGTATAAAATAAAGAAACAATTATGGACCCTGTCGGGCACAGCAAAAGTTTAAATAAGTAGGAGAGAGGAGGAGCGCTTTAATAATTTTTCATAATATGAAAAATTGAAAATGGTTTCTCTTGTGAAAATATAATATAATATAATTATATATTATCACTTATCATCTATATTATTTGTTTATTCTCTATTTTCTCTATTATTTATTTATTTATTATAATATGTGTAAGCCTATCTATTTATTTACTAATTTGTTATATTAAATTATATATTATTATTATTTATTTATTATTCGCTTAAATATTTTTTATTGCAATTAGTAGTTGTATGTAATATAATTAAATGTTTAAATCAATACTGATAATGCTCTTAATTATATTTAACCTATTTATTTTTGATATTTTGCATAACAGATAAACTAATATATTCTATTTATCATTGAATTTATCCATTAGATATTCGTCTATTGTGTAATACCCAGAGCTGCCTGCAGCTGGTGTCGTTTGTTTGATCTGCCATCGTTTTGTGCAAAGAACCCACCAAAACGTTATTTATTATTACAAAGCTAATATGTATATATAAACTCAGAAATACCATTTTCAATTTTTTTTAGAATAATTCAACATGAATAAAACATGAAATATTAAAATAAAATAAATTATTAAAAAAATAACAAAAAACCCGACTGCACTACTTGACCACTTCGTTTTTTTGCAGTCGGGTGTTTTGTTAATTTTTTAATAATTAATTTGACATTTTCATTTCATTTATCAGACATTTAGATATTCTGACAATGGTTCGACGAAGCTTATAAGTTATAGATTAATATGTATTGTTATAAGTATACTAGAGGTCGCGCGGTGCGCGGGCCGCGAGCGGCCCGCGAGAATGTTTTTGTGGCAATACATGACTTTTACCCCCCGCGGCTCCTTCTTGGAGAACAGTTCTGTCAATGAGTGAGTGAGTGATTGAGTGAGTCAGTCAGTCAGTGAGTCAGTGGTAATCGAGCTTTATAGTATATCAAGTATAATTATATAAACTCTGAAATAACCGATTACAATTTTTTTAACAAAAATTGTAGTAAAAACATAATATTATAAAAGAAAAGTATAATTTTTCTCAAAACTGCCGGGGCCGATTTTGATGCCCCTTTGCACAAGGGTATAGTTGAGGTGTCCCAACACAAATACCATTACCGTGTCGCTATTGGTCCATAGACCACTTCCCATACGAATTTGCCCAGTCTCCTTTAAAAGTAAAATCCGTTAATAGCCTGGTCAACATATAGGGTACAAATTATTACGCTATTGTCAAAGGGGGGTGAGCAATAAACCAATATGTCTGTGTACAATTATTAGTCGCTACCTATATGACGAATCCATTTGAAATATTGGATGATTGTAGTTAATAGGTCCGATTAACATTTTATATACAATAGAAATCATTTTGCATTTTTTTAAACGTACTTTTTCATTTATTCTTTAGCCTTATATATTTTAATTCGTCTGTTTATACCTAGATGGCATTAGTAGTAATTTATAGGTGAGTTTTTAATTTCCAATATTTTTAAAAGCGATTTTTTTATTGATACGGCATCCAGACTCCTGAAGGCAGAGTTCTTTATAATAATTTAATTTGTAATGTTCAAATATTCTCAATAAAGGTAAGTATTTAAGGGTTATCAAAATACTTATAGGCGTAAGGCATATTAATGACGACATCTGGTATGGCACTTGTGGGTTGCAGCTGAAAACCAGCGTCAGGTGGCCAGTATCACTGCCTCCTGACAATATGCTTTAAATGCTTTAGTACAATAACTCAACTTATTTGATATGTTTTCTTTGCTTTTCCGTTTATTTTATGTTGTGCTATAAACTCTTTTTCTTTCTTTCTTGCTTTTACTTTTTTCCGATTTTATTGCTCATGGTTCAGGAGTAGCGTAATTTCGGAGTGTTGGAACAGCGTCTGTCGAAGAAGAATTTGTCGACGTTAAGTTTTCGAGTGAAAGCTGAGCTGAAATCACCGTAGGGTTTGAAATTAATCACATCAATACCCCTGGGAGTCACCCTGGACAGAGCGTTAACTTGAAAAAACCATTATATGAAAATCAAATAAAAAGAACTAGGTACCTAAAAGTTTCGGTCAGCTAAATGACACATGTTGAACTATCACCGGCTGACGTAAACCGATCACTCTCAATATGGGTAAGTATACCGTATCCTACGGTGAGCATAGCACTTCTACAAATTCGCAGAGACGTTGCGTACAAAAACACAAAAAGGAGTCCAACACCAGACATCCAATATTCAGAAGTCAATTCAGTGCTTAATTATCAGCACAGCCTTTAAAAAGTCAGCTCAGTTTCCTTAGAACACTAGAGAGGCACTATCGGGTGGTTCAGCCGATGCCCATTGCAAATACATTGTGGTTGGAGAAACTTTCTTCACCAGTAATCAAGCCCGCGGTGAGTAATTTTCTGCCAGATACGATCCGATCGAACGATCATCTCTTGGATCACATGAAAGTTATTTAACCGACTCTGGACCCAATTAGGCAGATGCAAGTGCAGTATGAGCAAATGAGCAAGTGGGGCTATATCGAGGAAACAGCGGTAGGGTGGAGATGTGGTATTGTCCTTCAAACGATGTCACAGCTACTGTGTTGCTCAATATGCCCCAATATCTGCACATTGAGCCACCTCTATTTTGCCAATAACAACATCATAGAGGTGGCAAAATTTGCAGATTATACAAGCCTAGGGACGTAGTACCATTGACACAAAGAACAAGGACTAAAGTCATTTGCAATCCGGAGAACAGCTGAATCTTCTTCTGTTGCGTCGCCAAGAGTGTTCATATTGAATTCGCTCATGATGTAGTGGATAGATGAGTCAGCAATTTTCGTAACAGCTCACTGCCCAAGAAGCGCCGGACAGAATTACAATCAGATGAGATTGTTGATGTAATCAAGGCGTTGTTATGACAGTCGGCATCAGACTCTGCACTCATTACCCATTTCGTAGACAATATTCATACAATAGATTTAAATAATTAAACTTTAAATAATTTTTTCCTATTGTTTCTTAGCGGAGAATCAGGTTTCGTAAACTTTAATAACACACAAAATAGCGAGAAAGCGTAGTCTTAACGGTGCACGGTGGCAGTAAAAACTGGTTATATTTAAACCTGAAGGCTGAAGGCACAGTTTTGTCTTTTTGAGTGCCTAACCATTACCACTATCATAGATTATTCGTTTAAAATAGTCGTGAATGCGACCTGCCGTGCTCTTTCAGGGGTCTCAAGTAAAGAACGATCACCCATCCAAGTAACGTGTAGATTGTTTTCACTCCCATACGTGCGGAAGACAAGGCATTTTATTGCACAGATCTCATATTATTTAAGTTTTTGTCAATACAAATTCTGAAAACTATCTTTCCTTTTCTTTAATTTCAAGTGACTATCATAGTTTAATCGAATATTGTCACGTGGGCAAAGCCGCGGGTACAGCTAGTAAATTATAATTATGTCCCAAGTAGAAACATCAATGTTTAGATTCTGAAGCGCGTTTAGACATTCATTGGTTGTATCTAATAACTCTTTGATAGCACTGGTCGACTCAGTTAATACACTTTTATGATTCATAAATCGTTGCAAGATACAATTAGACAAATATTTTTTATTATTATACCGGTGCTCTAATTGATCCCAACACGCTTTATAATTCAATGCAGTGATTGGAATATGCCGAAGAAGTTGTTCAGCTTCGCCCGTCAAATGACTCTTCAAATAATGCAGCCGTTGAACATCGTCCAATCCTTTATTGTTGTGAACCAATGATGTGAACAAGTCTCGGAAACTAGTCCATTCTATATATTTGCCACTAAAGATAGGAATTGAAATCTTTGGTAACTTGACACTAAAGGATTGACCTTTGCCTGCATTGGATACAGCTGAATCAGACAAAACAAGAGGATCACAAACATTCTTAAAACTACGTAAAGCTTCTTTTAGTTCTGTCTTGTAATCTGTATATAATTCCTCAGTAACGTCATACGCATCTGTCTTGTAGTCACTGCTTGGTAGAGTCATTTTAATAGGCAACATTTGACGTCTGTCAGTTTTATCTTCATAGTGAGGTGACCTGCTTAAAAACATCGATTAAAGTGAATGAATCGATACGGACTTGAAACATATGTGAATTTAAAAAATCATCAGGCGAATCCCTGTCCCATTATTATTTTATTCTTTCGTAAATTTAAGGAGCAAAATAAGACAAGTATATAATTTAACAAAAAAAAATGCGTTATTTTTTGTATTTTTATAGTTAGTTAAAAGAATAATAAATATAATTATGTTTTATTATAATCACAACGTGGTTATTAATTTATGGTGATATTTCTTCACAAGTAATCATTGCATTCGATTCTACTTATCAGCTTTCGATTTTAGAGTAACATCACTAGTGTTTAAAAAGAAAAAGGGTTAACTGACGCAACATTGTAACGACGTTCAGTTCTTTAGATCAGTAATTGGTTATTAAGTTTAGAATGGTTTATTAGTGAAAGCAAATCGTAAAATTACTCGTATCGGTCAATATTACAATAAATATGTAATCGTAATTGAAAGAAGTTAAGTAATTGTGCAGTTCTAACAAAACGAAAAAATATATTATTTTATGCCCGCCGTTACAAGGTTTTGTTGATGAACTGTCAAATGTTACCTATTAAAATGATTTTGACTTTGTCAAATCTCATGTCAAACTCCGAAATAATTAGTTTATGCGTATCACGAAAAGAGTTCCAATAGCTTTCCAATGTTTCTAGTCGAGTTTCCACGTACGATTGTGTAATCCTATCTTTGGGAGATTTTTTGAAATTCACCCTGGCTTTTTCTATCTTTAATTTTGTATCTTTTTCAACTTTGATGAAACTTCCAAATCCAAAGTTGAAATAATTCCAAAAATATTCTAAGTCGATCGACTTTTTGCTCTAACTCTTATAAACAGTGCCGGAGAGTCGTTAACTCAAGGAAAATCTTGACACCGCCATGTACAAAAACGCGTCATAGGCACAACGCCATCTATCGGGGGCAGGTTTCACTAAATTTGGTTTATGAGCTTTAACACCAGGTTTTAAATAATATCCATCACTTTCCCAAATTGTATAGCAGTGTGTGTATAAGTATGATCATCGAAGTCAACTTTTTACAAACAAGCTATATAGTTAGTTAATCGCCAAGTCCATTATAATCACGACGTCACTTAAACCGTTATGTTTCTGGACATTGACAAAGTGACCGCGAATGGCGAATTGTATCATACAAAA
This sequence comes from Allophyes oxyacanthae, assembly GCA_932294325.1. Taxonomy (NCBI): domain Eukaryota; kingdom Metazoa; phylum Arthropoda; class Insecta; order Lepidoptera; family Noctuidae; genus Allophyes; species Allophyes oxyacanthae. Next base: position 3,678,228 of record OW028609.1, read on the forward strand.
ATATTAGATTAACTGTAACCATTTGGAACGGTTCTCCTGACTACGCCTATAGGCCTACTATTGGAAGTACTCCAGCGATAATTATCCATATTACTGCCGCTATAATGACGCGTAGGCTTCACTCTTCATTTATAACTTTGAACCGTTGTGTTCGACACGGTTTTCTTACCCACATTTCATGTATTTAGGTTTAAAAGATTAATTTGATCAGTTTAATGGAGGTAAACCCTGACCTAAAGCGACCAAGAGTGGGATACGGAGCGTAGGAAGTCCGATGGCGATCAGTCGATGACATAAATAAGCTTGTAAAGATAACCTGAACTTATATAACCTAACCGTCAAAAACCCCCATCTCCAACTAGAATAAAATTATAGTTTTAAAATAAGTAAAGAAAAGCTTTTGTCATCCAAACTAAACGTGTAAGCAAAATTTCAGCTCAATCGGAAACCGGGAAGTGGGTCAAATTTAACTTCCAAGATTTTTTTACATAGTTACAAGTGAAGCTAATAAAAGCGTTTTAAAAAGAGCTGTAACTTTTGAACGGCTGAACAAATTTTCAATAATCTTAATCATAACTCTAAATTTAGTTCAAAATTATTGTATTAGTTATTTTTTTGTTTAATGTAACTTATTGTATAAACTATACTAACTATTAACTTAACTTGCTAAAACTATATTGTAAACATCATCTGTTACCTATGCAGTTTACTTGAAAATCTGTTATTGGCTTTCTGTTTATATCCAATACCGCTACCGCTGTATGGTTATGTGTAGATTTTCCTTGAAATCAATAAATAAATAGTAAACAAAAATCAACAATCAATCAATCGTATCTTATCTCATCTCACGTTTCTAGTTTCTATCCTCTGAAGGTTGCAGTACACTTTATATTGCATTTACGGCTGTTTCAGGTTGTCTGTAATATAATCGATCAGGCGTTTTAAAGAACATCTATACCGACGGGTCTACCGCGTAACAAAATGGTAATGAACAGAACAGAATCAGACTCTGGTAATAAACTTCAATACGATCGTGAGAGCCTAAACTTCGATCTAATTTATAAAAAAATACCAATCATAGAGAAGGCCTCCTTCCTAACTCCATCGTCGGTAAAAATTTACAAGGTATCTCAAAGTTTAGTCTCTCACGACCGTATTGAACTTTATTACCAAAGTCTGATGTTCATTACCATTTTAGTTACGCGGCAGACCCGCGGATAGCCCTGAACAAACACGTACATTGGAAAGTTACACCCATGGGCATCATGGACCTACGGAAGTCCGTAGGTCCATGATGCCCATGGGTGTAGCTGGAAGGGCAATAGTGGGTACTGCCCTATACAATACTCATTAGCTACCCTAAAAATCGTCAGTATTGAAGAAGTATATCTACTGCTTTCGTTCTTTTTATCTTGAGAAGAAAATACAATACCATTCCACGTAAAATTATATTATCATCTCCGAAAACCGCCGTTTATAGAAATCGTCATGTGCCAGTTTCCGAGAACACTAATATTACTTACAAACATTGCGGTTTCTGATCTGTTGGCCGGCTGGCTCTAGGAAAACTAACTAGCTACGCCAATGGTGATGCCATGGAACCCACGACAATGTGTCCTGTGGCATCATAGAACTATGTAGATGAGAATATTCCCTTATCTCCTTCAATGACACAGAACGGTGAGAAGGAAAGTTTAAGTTGGGTCCAATTATGTATCATTTGCCCGAACCGATCACTGTATCATTCGTCGTGTCGTATCAAGCTCCGTATCTAGATGTGGACGCCTCAGTATTCTCCGGTACTTATCCGTATATCCTCCTCTGATGATCGGACATCGAACTCGAGATGGAACGTGACGAGCGGTTTATCGAGACCCTGTATTTTGATCGAGTGTCACCACGCGTCCACATAAGTGATCATGATACGGGTCGGCAATACGGATACGGTGATCGTATATGTGGACCCGGTTTTAGACGCACTGTAAGGGCCTGCGCAGACCCATTGTCAAGACTGTAGTGTCTCACAGATTAAATGCAAAACTGTCTCAAGTTTGCGGCATTTGATAGAGGCGTAGTCTTGATTTTGTAAGGCTAGTCTGACCATAGTGTGCGCAGGCTCTAAGTATGAAAGTAATTTATATCTTTTGTCGCATCGCTTCGCTGTCGGTGTACCTACAGCCCAATCAACACAAGAGGTTATTAGCGAGGCAAGTTCACGTACGTACCATACGCAGTACACTTCTACTCATGACGCGATGCGATCGTGAGGAGCATGCTTTATGGCATATGCCAACAAAGGAGCAGTATGAGCAAGAGAAGTTCCGGCTCGAAGGTCATTGGTATATTACGTGAAAAACATTTTTTTTTACTTATACAAAAAGTCTATTTCCTGATCTCATCCTATGCTGAGTTTTTTTATGCCTATGCAAATCTGTACGAACTACAGAAATCAGAATATAGAGAGTAATTTATTGTGCTATGAAAAACAAGTCTCACGATCAATACGTCTAAGTAGCAAAACGTCCAAATAATCAAAATGTCTATTTAGCAAAATTTTATGTATTTTGCGTTCACGGGTTGGCGGACCACACACTATCGAGAAAGTTTTGGTACCCACAAAGATGTGTAGGTTTCCTTACGATGTTTTCTTTAACTGTAAACAAAACGTGATAATCGAATTCTTATACAACATTAATTCGAAGAGGGTGGGCCCATTTTCAGACCTACCTGGATGGAAGACTAATGTTCAACCGCTTTATACTTTTGTTTATTTCCGACTTTCCGCTCCAAATTGGAGCTGGCCGACTGGGGAAGTACCTCCACCTTTCAGAATATCGTAGCCAAATAACACTGGCCTTTTGCAGTGTTGTGTTCCTAACGGTGAGCAATGTCACCAATGCTCCTTGGGGAACTGTCGTGTTGGCAGTAGGGATCCCCATTGTGCCAACACAACGTAGTAGTAGGGTCGGCGGCGCGCGAGTGTTGCAAGCGTCCATAGGTCACGGTAACCGCTTACCATTTCGCGGGCCGCTTGTTTGCAAACTTAGTATCTAAGTAGTCTAAAAAAATTATTACATATCTATGGTTCATTTTGAATGTAGGTGGTCTATTAAAATTAGGAGTCGTGTCATAAACAGCCTCAGATAATCATCACTATGATACATGACTGTTTTGCTACATATTTATATAAAATGCTTAGCTTGGTGTAGAAAAATATTAGCAATACACTTTGAGGAAAATCGTTACTATTAAAATCAATTCAGTAGCTATTGATATGCGTTACACATACTTACTCAGTATAGCCATATTTTGAAGTCTTTACGTACATAGTAATGAACCTAACGATCTACTACCTACTATTTGGAACCGCGCACCTAGAGTCTCGACATTTCATAAGTGCCTGTATCTGGTTTGACATGAAATAAAGATCTATTCTATTATATTCTACTGTTAAAGAAGCAATTAACAGACTGATTTCTTTCTAATATTGGCCCACACTACAAATCTTTATGTAGTCCATACAAATATACCTATTTGTTCCAAACGAGGATCGAACCCGCGGCACGTAACACAGAAAGCCAATTAGCCACTGCGCAAATCGGGCTACTTTCAATATTGATTGATAAAATGATGTGTAACAAAGTTTGAATACATACTATTTTATTTACGTCTTAATTTCTTATCTATTTTACGTTTATGAACTACTCGCACGTAGTTATCACTTTCTTGAGACGCTGACGATTTTATAGTAAAGCTACTGTCCAAATTCCTCAGTTCTACGGCACCAGCCACCTTCATGTTAGGGAACGACCAGTCTAAGGATTTGGCCCTCCTCTTGCTGTCACCTAAGTGTTCCTGGAACCGACTCAACTGCCTCCGGTACACGGTGTACAACCAGTCATCGGAATTGGAACGTCTTTTCTCAGTACTTGTGTCCTCATCTTTATCTTGAATAGAATTGGTCGGGTTCAAAAAACTCGGTCTACCCGACAGCTGTCCCAGTTGTCTTCTTCGATACCTATTCCTCAGAATATTCCCCCTCTCCACCTCGTCTCGTCGGGCCAGCCAGTAGTAGTGCGTGATGGGGTCCCGCGGCCCCCAGTGCCGAGTTGGCTTGAATGATGACTTCAGTTTCTGCGGAAGGAGAAGCGTTTCCTCTAAGACAGGAAGTATTGATGAATTCTAAGCATGATTCACGATAGACAAGGCTGCGGCCTCAGTTTTAAGGCAATAGGAAAAGTATATTAGTCGCTTAGGGAAATGCTTTGACATTCGCATGTGCATACCAAACAATCTACCTACGTTTTGAGGAACTACTGAATATTAATTAATCATTTAATTAACTAAATTAATTACATTATTTTATTACTTTTTTACAACATTTTAACAGATATCGCAATTGATGGTAAGAGATGTTTTACTTGTAATTTTTTTTTTATGTGTAAGTATTGTACCTAGACTACAACATTAACAATAGACAAATGTGGCCCACCAAGCAAGGTCCAAAATATTTTTTGAACCGTTTCTTCAGCAGTTTCAGTTCATCTAGTTTGATGATAAAGGTTCATAAAAGCATACTGTGATGAATCCCTGCTGGAAGTAAAAAAGTTGTTTATACATTTCCTTGATAGAATGGGCCTTCTTTGTCTTTGTTTAAGTAACAAAATAAACGTTATATAAGAGCTGCAATAAAAAGACCCCAATTCAGAAGAAATGAAAAGTTTTGATCTATAGCGATATTTTGTTTGTCGTAGAACGATTGAAACTTGAAAGACCTGAATGTTATTTTTAACCCCCGACGAAAAAGAGTTGTGATATAAGTTTGTAGTGTATATGTGTGTCTGTCTGTGGCATCATAGCTCCTGAACGGATGAAACAGTTTTATTTAAGCTTTTTCTTTTGAAAGGTGTCTTAATCGAGCGAGAGTGTTCTTGACTATGTCTCAAGAAAATTTGCTCAGCCGTTTGAAAGTTACAGCTCTTTTTCCAGTTGGAGTCGGGGGTTTTTGAAGGTTAGTTTAACACATAAGCATCAGCAGGACAGCATCTATTTAAAACACACGCTCATAGCATCAGAGATTTTTATACAACATGTATCAGAAATGCGTGGTCATATTATTTAAGGGTGTGGATCAGACCATCAAAATGAACAACTTTCTGTATGGGACCACCATCGTAATTGCGAAAAAATAATCAGCCGTCCCATACAAAACTTCAATGCTTACACGCCCCTAACGTATGGGACTGGGACTATTTTCGCTATTACGATGTTGATCCCATAGAAAAAGTTGTTCAGTTTGATGGTCTGATCCACACCCTTAAATTATATGACGACGAATATCTGATACACGTTGTAGGTAGGTATGTATTTTGTCGCATAGCCGTTAGGCACATTTTCAAATATCTTACCCCTATAAAATCGTACTGGACTTGCTTTGCAATAGCTACAGAGGCAAGTACAATAAATATAAGGAAGGCCAGTACACCAGTTGACATCAAGGAGATAGCTGGCCATGGGGGCTCCGTCCACTCCGCGTCGCGGATGATGAACAGCGTCACCCACCACAAGGTGAAGGGAGCAATGATCCCAGGGGCAGCACACCAGCCCAGCACCCAAAACTTGACAAGACCCCGGCCTGTCAGGAATTCCACGTCTTCTACTAGAACTTTCCAACCTAGAAAATAAGTTATTTTTATCTAAAACTAAACTAATATTATAAAGAGAAAAGATTTGATTTTTTGTATGTTTGTAATGGATAAACTCAAAAACTACTGGACCGATTATAAAAATTCTTTCACCAGCAGGATGCTGTATTATCACTGAGTAACATAGGCTATAATTATTAAAGATATCACGCGGGCGAACTCGCTGGCGGAATCTAGTTATAAATATTAGAAGACGCGGGTGTCTCCTCGGTCTCGGCGTCCCATTTAGGGTTACCATTGCGAATTTTAAAAAGACCTGACAAAAAGCTGTACGTTTCAGCTGTGGAGACTTTCGTGATCATTTACTTTACGACTTGATATGACTAAAGGTGAGGTGTAATCTTCATGGTAAATCCTGTTAGTCCACAATAAATATTTTCTACAATAGATAAAATAGTTGACAAAGCTCTGGCATCGATGGCTCTGTTAAACAAAGGTTAATTCCTATTATGGTCGGAAGAACAGAACATAAACAACACATTGATGTTTAACATGACGGTTTAAGGACGGTATTTAATCAAACAATGATCTGATTAAGGGAAAGTTGTCACCTTATTGTTAGATTATACTTCTACCCCGGTCAGCATGCTTCGACGCACCACACATAGTGCAATATTTGCCTTCAAAATCGCATTTCTCTTCGAAAAGCCACGAGTTTGGTAACCGGCATTATTGGGGCTTGTTTAAGCTCAGTCTGGAGAATCCAACTAGGGACGTCTATGGCAGTAAAAAAATAAAAAACAAAGGTAGAATATATTTTTTCCTCGTAAACTATGTGTAATTAACAATTTTCAAGGAAATTCATATTATGAATGCTACAAGGGAGAAACCGACACCGTATTTAAAAAAAATGTAGAGTGAACACCAGAGTTATGGGGATTTTTCTTCTGATTTTTCATTCAAAAATATTTTAATCTATGCATTTTTTTTCAGGATCTAAACTTAAATGGCACACGGGAGGAGTTCTACTCTCGCATTTGAAACCATTATCTGTGTTGAAAAATGCAATAAAAAGAACATGTCTGATTTTGAAGGCAAATATTACACTGTGCGCAAGTATCGTGACTCTGTGCGTAAAATAACACTTAATTACCATATATAAAGACGAAAGCCAATATCTCCAGAACTGTGACGATACTGATGAGGAGTGGCACAGCATAGTCTTCCAACAGGTACAGGGCTGGTAGTCTCCCGCCCAATGCTGCCAAACTTATGGCCGCGCCAGATAACGAGCCCACGAATGAAACCTGTCGCCATTTTATGCCACCGATACGACGAAACCGGTCGTAAACTGGGAAGAGAAAAGAGAGCTGAAAGAAAGACAGGAGATGAATTAGAAGAAAAGCTATTGTCCTCTAACTTTCGGGGTACCTGATGGTAATGCAATCCCCGTCACCGAACTTCCAGAACCTAGTGGTTACAGATGCGTGACTAACTTAAGGCTAAAGTTGAAATAACTTGTATTCTTGTTTCTACTCGTCACTCGGGACACATATTTTTCATAATGGGAGAAGGAGAAACACATATTTTGTCATAATGGGAGAACACATATTTTGTCATAACGGGAGAAATACATTATTTGTCATAATAGGAGAAATAAACAGTAATACCACCCCCGTCGAACTCGTAACATGAAACTACTACTTGCTCGTATGTCAAAGGTACAGAGGATGGACTCTCTTGTATTAGGAACGGCACTGCACCAACCAGTTCCCGAAGAAGTTGTTTGTGGAAGCTTTTAATTAGCAACTTATTTTACATATTGTACTGTCCTATTTGATAAATTTTATTAGTCTGTAAGCTTTCCAATGAATAAATAAATAAATGTAGCAAAAATCTTTTAAGAGGAAATGCGGTCGCCGAAGTATTATGTCTGTACGTTTTGCTTTTTTGAAATACACTATCAATCTTTGCACATTGAACTAGGCAATTTTATGGAATTTCGGGCGGTCACACCTCCTAAAGGAAGTAATTAATTTAAAAAAGCTAAACGTGAAGACATGCTCGTGGGCCATATCTATATCATATAAAAAAACAATGCGCTAGCAACAAAATCCAGAAAAGAAATCGAGGACTATGTTTATATGGACCAAACGCCGCTCGCGTTTCCTCATAAGACCGTTCACTATAGCGTGCGCTAAGTTCTATGGAGAAACCTATGTTCAGTAGAGAAAATGGGCTTATTTGATAAAACTTACCATAGTTATCAGTCCAGATAGCAGTAACATGAGGAAGATGGTCAAAGGCCACACTAAGTCTGTATCAGAGTCGTCCCCGATTTCATAAGTCTGGATCAGTACTGCAAACACGCTCGTGTCTTTATCTGGTCCGCTTATGGAGTACCAGAACAGCAGGCTCACCCATGTTGATAGAATATTTGCTCCTACGAATGCCAGCGATGTCCTGAAAGTGAAGAACTTTGCACAGTTGCACAGAGCCTAAACTAATACACATTTGACACTATATTTTTCTGTGGATGGAAGAGGTCAATTAGTTCACATGCAGTTTAGTGTTTAGTTTTATATTAATCGCGTATACAATAAACATTTTACGCTCGAGCGTTCTAAACTAAAAGTGTACTATATATTATAGAATTAATAATTTTAAACATTTGGTTCTAAAATATACTTTACTATAGTCGTATCTGAGACATATCGACATCATTGACAATGACCAAAAATATCGAAGACGGGAACAATGACAAAATCATCAATGATATTTTTCTAACTGTCACCGCATTCACGCATGTTGGTCATCTTGTCGCTTTTCTTGTCGTTGTCATTTCACAGCCGAAGCCGAAGTTCACGTTCATTCAGTCATGGTCACTATCGAGTGATGATTTTAGATTTTAGGCATTGATGCTTCTGTCATAGTCACTGCATGACAAAATGATTTTAAAATATCGATGATTTATACCTACATGTGAAGTGATTTCGTACTCAACTCTTAATCTAACCATCCTCCCCACTAAACGACATTCGAACATAATTATGGCACAAGAAGAAATTAATGAAATGGCTCAGCAATAACTTATCTATTTATTTCTAGCCATTACGTTTTTTAAGTGTTGGATGCAGGGGTTGAAGGGGATGTTGAGGCGGAACTTAGCAGAGCCTTTTATGCGTAAACTGCGATAGGATGAATAGGAATCAAGGGCCCTAAAAAGGCAGCTTTAAATGAATCATAATAATAATGCTTCATACGCATAGAAATAATAAGTAGGGCTTCCCCCTTAAGTCTATGTTCATACGTGATTCATATAACAAATGTCAAAATATCCACTTAATTGTTCGTGTAAGGCTCATACATAGAGATAATACATAGTCAATTGCTAAATGTGGCATTTTTAGGCCCCCAGTGGCCCCCAGTTCTATCTTACCAAATAATGTCGGAAACTTACCACTGAACATTAGTGCTGGAATACACAGTGTCGCCAGCAGAAATGAGGTAGCCACCAGCGATTTGAGAGGACAACAGAGCTTGTATGATAGCCCCGTGCCAAATGTTAGGCTCGAGGAAACTTCTCCAGTCACTCTTAATGACGAACGAGGTCAAGTTCTCCCGGTTGCCTATACTCGTCACGACGACTATAGCCAGGATGATCACGACCGGGCCCAACACGTAGAATATCCGTTTCATCACTTTTACCGGATTGTAAAAACTGAAAAATATTCTGTTGATAAAAGTTGTTCATGTATAGTAAAGTCCAAAACCATAATTCTGGTCATACAACGGTCAGCTACAGTGACAAGAGCCGTGAGAGCCACGGTAGAAATTTGTCGTCATGACATGACGAGATAATCCCTAGCCACCCCACAATGATCATTTGCCCGATTCACGAGTCTACCGCGTAACTAAAATGGTAATGAACATCGACACTGGTAAGAAACTTCAGTACGATCGTGGGAGAATAAACTTTGATCTACCTTGTAAAAAATTATCGATCATTAAGATGGGAGTCCCAACCTTTTAATTGGTAATTTTTTTGATTATTTTAAAATTGCATTACGGTTTAAGAAAATTTATTTCGTTAATAAGAATACAATTATTCATTCCTATGAGGAAAAACATAATTATTAAGAAAAGCGACGATTTCGCTTGGTAATAAACAAAAAAAAACGGTAAAAACTTACAATTCATACATTATTCAGGAGGTGCTTTAATAGCCTTTTAAAAGTAGGAAGTGATTTCGGTTCCTTAATAACTTTAGGTATAGAATTAACTTACATAAAAGGAAACACTATCCACAGGACAAGGATAATTAAAGCAACAGCTAAAAAATACTCTGGTCTATCAGGCACTGGCGCCATGAATGTGTCTCTGAAACAATAATCAGAAGTCATAGACGGGCTTAAATTTCATATATTTTTATTTAGAACTCTGAATCAGAAATATATATATTATACATATTTCTGAATTATGTTATAAAAGCTATTTCGTAAAAAGACGGCACGGTTGGCGCAGTGGCTAAACGATTAGCTTTTTGCGCATAGGTTCGATTCCCGCTCAGAACACATTTATATGATCTACAGATAGTTGTTTTTGGCCACTGGCCGATAGCCGGACGCATCATCAAAGGCAGATGGAGTAGATCCCTGACGGAACTGTGCCAGAGAAAACACGCAGCGATCAAGGACCAATGATAAGCTGAGTCGACGACATTGTGAAGCTTGTCGAGAAAACCATGGGCGTAACTAGGAAGAAGCACAGGGGGACGACTAGTGCCCCCCCCCCCACCCCCCAAATCCTGGCGCTCCTTTATGTGATGAGTGTGATGACTCATAAAAAGTACTACGAGCGGTTCGGAGCGAGCGAACCGGTAACCGACGAAGCCTATAGGTAGATTGTATCTAATTTATATTGTGACTGTGTTCCTGTTTCTTTACTATACGAGTTTTTTGTGTCTGTCCTAGTTATGTATATTGATAAATAGTTTTACTATTAGGTATTATTAATTTTAATTGTTGCTTTTTTGTCTTATAAATTATTTTTAAATATTTTTTATGTTCTTTAATAATTCGGTGTCGCGACACGACGTTTATTAGACATCACATTGTAACCGACATGTCGCTTACAATGTGTTGTCTAATAAACGTTTTTTCTATCTTTTTTTCTTTCTTTCTTCCTGGAGTGAAAAGGGAAGCCCTGCCAACTGTTACACAAGTTATTTGGGTCGACATCATCGATCACTATTTCACTAATAAAGAACTAGATTCACTATCAGTGACAAAACTGTCCTTACCGAATGAACGCCCACTTGAACATTCGAGTGCGCTTCATTCGAACGCTCCGACGCCGACGGTAAACATGGCTCAGTGCTCGCTTTTATTATTTTTTGTACACAGCTTTCTGAATACAACTTTAAGCATTGCATTAAGGTTTGATTTCAACTACAATTACGTACCTAAACACAATCGACGACAGTTTTATGAGAACTTCTACATGGGATTGTGTGCCTATCTTGTTCTTTATTAGTGATCGATGGTCGACGTTTGCAAATATCGAGTTGGCTTTTAGAACATATGAAAAGATCTGTTGTTGTGAAGTGCTATAACAAGATAGGAATTAAATCTTAACTTAAAACCATATTCCATACCACCATACAACCATAACCATTCTAGAAAAAAAATCTAAATACGCCTATGGGAAAAATCTGGACGAGATTGGGCCAAAACATGGTTAAGAAGAGAGCTCTGGCTATGCAGTAGATAAAAGCTGAAAACGATGTCAGTGACTTAATGGTCACTGACATCGTTTTCAGCTTTCAGTATCATTGGTTCGTTTCAGATAAATTAGACAGTTCAACAAACAAACTCACTTGAGACACGTGGACGCGTTAACTGTATTGACATAATCATCCTGAAAATAGAAACAATACTTTGATTAAATTCATATATTGAATAGAATAGAGATATGCTTTATTGCACATCAACATAAAAAAAAACAAATTTCTTCGGAGTTAAGCATTTTACTAAAGTTGAACGAATGGTAATTCAAGAAGTAAGTACATCAGAATGATAGAAAAACCTATACAATGCGAGGTCAGCTTATACTAGAAATATATAGCTTGATTCACATTATCAAGCTATTATTATTTAGAAGAGGAAGGGTCTTAAGCCCCTTTGTCACTGCGACCTGCGAAGATCTATTGTGACTAATATCTATTATCAAGCTATACACGACCACAGCCGCCTACAGTGTACACCACAACCACAAAATGAATTCCATCAGTTGTTATTCTACGTTAACCATGACAATATTAAGCAGATAATATACAGTAAATAATAATAATAAATAATTAATTGTATGTGTGTTTATTTGTTTTTGTGCGGTTATGCTCTACTTTATTTGTTTTCAGGCTTGTCCATTACCTAATTACCGGATATCCTGTATGCATAATAATATAAACGTTTAAATAAAAAAAACACAATTCAATCAAAATTACCAACTTACTTGATCCATAACCAGCTCTATGCATTCCCAGAATGGTAGCGAGTTACTTATTGTATATAGAAAATAGGTTATCGTCATTGCCAAATATATAACGGAGTATACAGAACCCAATAATGAGATCAGCATCCTCAGGTACCCGACTCCTGAAAGAAAAAACATCGTAAAAAAATCTGTCTAGTGGTCCTTTCGTCCTACACAAAATCTACCAAGGTACCAGGGGCGTGCACTCCATAAAGACAAAAAGACACTGGTTACCCTTATAAATTAAGTAATAAGTAATACAAACGATAACATGACTGTAATATCAGTTAATTTAAGTCATAGGGTGAGGTGGCTAATCACCAACATCATATAGGTAACTTGTCAATACAACACTGAGTTGTTTTTGCCTACCCTGTATGAAATGTCTATGCAGGCCAGTGCCAAGACGTACTTAAATAAGTGTCAATTTAAAAATAAAGCGGTTTTGCCGTATTATAAGCGCCAGCGTCATCTAGCTTTAGCAAACCTTTAAAGAAGGGCACTGCCCTCCACACTCCTACGGCATCTTGTTGGCTGAGCTGCCCCACTGCGAGCTGCAACAAGGCCACGGGCAAGGCCACGCCAGCCATGGCCACCGTGACCGCCAGTCCGTACTGCAGGCCACCATAGCGGAACGCCTCGCGAGGACACCTCCAGGTGGAGTGGAAGCCCACTGCTACAGCAGCCGTGCACAGATGTGCTCGGATCAACGGCCAGCTTATCCATTCCTGAAGACCCATTCGTATTATTCGCAAATACTTATTGTAATTCATGTTATTTCATTACTAGGATATTTTTATGTAGTGTGCAAAATTTGCAGAGTTAGTCAGTGTCCGTTCCCAACTAAATTCACTCCACGGAGGAGAGAAGGAAGCGGAGATGTTGCAAGGCAAAATCTCTATAGAAAGAAGCGTGGCCTAAATGCAGGTGAGAGGGGAAACGAGGTACAGCAATGGCTGCACCCGCTATGGAAAACCCGCCCATTATCCGTAAATCCATCTACCGGCGAATGGAATTATTATAGCGTAACAGAACTACGAATAACTAAGCGTCTGCGCAGACAATAGTCAAGTCTATACACATAGGTAGGTACTATAGCTCTAGGAAGCACGGACACAAGCAACAAGACGTCTAATAGACTCCTTTACCAAATGCCGCAGATTTGAGGCCGTTTCGCATTGAAGTAAAAGTGTATGACCTGCATTCATTCTATGATATGTCTTGTTCTAAGTGTGTATCACCTTTAGATATTGCTTATTTAGAGCGATAGCCCGTAACCAACTTATGGTCCTCCAATTCCATAAAACATATAGTACTTCCACACCACGCTTAGTACGAGCTCTTAAAGCAGGCCAGATATTGAACTGCCCTCACATTTTCAGTATAAGCTGACCTTTCATTGTACGAAAAGCCTATAGGGTCAATGGGGAAATGTGAACAGGGGTGATTGGAAATATCTCCCGTAATTTTTAATATATTATGTTCTTTGTGATGAGCGTGACACTTACACCTCCCATTTACAAAGTGGAAACAGATCGAAATAACCTTTCGTTTCACATTATCACACAGAAGTATTCATAAAATAAATAATAAGAGACGTTTCCAATCACCCCTGTTCAACTTTACCCAGTTTGACTATACAGTGCGAGGTCAGCTCATACTGGAAATTTCTGGGCCGTTCAATTTCTGCCCTGGTAGTAAGCCTCTTGATCAAATCCGTATCCATTTATCGTGTTTTTCTCGACCGCAACCGTAGTTACAGTCGGCACGAGAAAATCTAGGCATAGGGATACCGGTCCACCCCAATAACTTTCTGTTCTCCAAGCAATACGGAATAATATTATTATATAAATGGATCACAGCTCGAAAATAATAAAAACTGGCTTTCTTTCCCGTTCATCCTTTGTTCTCTTCCGAGTACTTTCGCTAGTGGAAGACATAAATAACATTATAACGTGAGATCTCGCGGTGTCCCCATAACCATCACGACTGTGTGATAAATACGTCATCGAAGACAAGATAGGAGATACTGAGATGATACTGTACCCTATCGTCATGATCACCGCTTCTAAAAGTGTCGCCGAGAGAAATGAAAAGGGCTTCTATTTCGTAGTCAAGTTCACAGGAACACGAGACACATTGTAAGCGTTGTGAGATCGTCTGAGGCGCATCCTGGGCTAGTGTCCCCACCTTGGGGTATTTTCCCCTAAATTGAGAGGCTTTTTGCAGCTTTAGGGGATTTTTTAGGGTACAAAATTATTTAGGGGAATTATTAGGGGTAAAAAAAGTGTAGGGGATTTTTAGGGGATTTTGGATCGAGTAAGTAGGTACTCGATACTTTGGTTTCGATACCAAGTAATTATACAAATTTGATTATTCCAAATGAATATAATAAATCTGCCGGTATCTTCTCCAGGACCAACCCACTTGGAACCGTGCGCCTAGAATCACGACGTTTTGAAAGTGCCTGCAAAGGCCCAGTTGAAATAAAAATCTTTGACTTTGACTTTGACTTTGAAATGTTTAGGGTAAAAAATTTGGAATAGTGCCTAATTTAGGGGAAGTATTTGGTATTGAATCGAATCAGACTGAAAAAATATGACATAATACGAGTGTGCCTGTCTAACAAAAGGTCCTTCCCCTATGAATATGTTTAAGGAAAAACATTTTGAAAAGTGCCTAATTTAGGGGAATTTCACGAGGAGTCCGGGGAAAATCAAAATCAGAGTGGCAACACTGTCCTGGGCAGTCAGCCTCGATATCACCATTGCTGACTGGCTAATGTGTCCACTGCGGCATTAGCAATTCCCATGTGATAGCTCATACCTACCGACTTATGACCTAATAATTCATCATCATCATCATCATAATATTTCGGTCCACAGTTGAGGATACACATAAATATTAATTCGTATGACTACAATATACTTATATTTATTACTTCTGTTAACTAGGGATCAATCTCAAGTAATTGCAACAATGTAGCGCTATGTAGGTAGGTAGTTTTCTATAATAAAACATAGATAATGATATTAATTAGTAATAAAATACAAAAAATATATCTACTGTGTTACATGATCTTATAAAAAAAGGAGAAAACTCGAGTTATCCCAAACATTAAAATCGACTTACGCGAACTATTGTTGTCAAACATTGACACGCTAAGCAACTCAACACAAAACACTCAATGAACTTACCTTTAATTTATAAGAATCGATCATCTCCGACCGAGACCGTTTATTCACTGATGCCACTATTTACACATTATATCCGCCAAATCTCTCGATACACCACTGTTGACACAATAACACTGCATCGGATCTAACGTGAAGATTTTGCAACATTCTAGATAAGCTGAAGATAAAACACCATATCTATTGGCCGACAGGATCGATCTGTGACGGGTTATCAGCGACGCAGCCGCTCTCAAGTGGTCTCTGGGTGCGTTATCAGGCCGCCGTCGAAGATACTGGCATAGGCACATAGGCAATACGACCAGGTTTATGACTCACACGACGGTATTTAGAAAGTAAATAGTAGATATTTATATTTTCCCGCACAATGCTCGTTGCTTGTTGTTTACAAACAGACAGAGCTATGACCTTTGTATGTCAATCACAACCGTCGGCGTCAATCTCAGTAAACACTATTAATTTCAGATTAGCTTTAAATTGTTCAACACGTAGCCTAGAAATTACTAAACATTAATAAATTAATAACTTTTACCTTAATTGTATCTATCAATAAAGACAACGGATGACGCATTGCATTATTATCGTTTAGCAAGAAACATCATTAGGTATTGCAAATTCATAATTCATTCTTCGTCACATTTTCAAAGAAAAGTGACCACGGGTTTAAAAAATAAACAAATGATTTATTTTAAAAAGATATCACTTGTAGATCTTGATAAATATAGTAATATAAGTAGGTAGGTACAGAGCTTAGTAAACATATCTACATTGATAACGCTGATTTACCAGTGTTAGCGCAATGAAATGTGTGTGAACTAGGGAACTAGGTAAGCTAAAAGAACTGTCTAACACCCAATCGAATTATTACATAAGGGCAGATTTTTCAATTGCCACGAAATGTTATTTATCCATCGAATAAATTGAATAAATTTGACACTTGACAGATTTAGTATAGGAAATCTGTCAAAAATTCAAATTTATTCCATCATATAAAGTTATCTGGTGATTGAAATATCAACCCTTAATAGGTAATCTTAATTTTGCTTACCATATACTAAGATATTGGTATGCGTGCTATGCCAAACGGTTCCTATTCTGAAGGCAATAATTTATCCCGGATGCTGTAGATGCAAGGACACGATTCGTTATGAAGACTGCGCTCCATCACGTGTACCTAACAGATACATTATAAGTTTTAACCAATAGTCTAGGATTATGGAACCTAGAAAAAAATATATAGAGTGACTGGTTGAACGAGGGAAACATTGAAGGAGGGTATTGAACTCATCGTTATGAACAACTTTTACTATGGGAACAACCCTTATAATTATGGCGAAATAAAAATCTGCTGTTCCATATAAATATTATTCAATATTACCCGACTAAATGTACGGAACAAGTGTGGGTAAAAAACGTGACTTACTCGCGCCCCAATATTGACGAAACGAACTTAATACAGAAATGAAAATAATTTTCTTAAAATAACAAAATTTAATTTTCAATAATATACCTAAGATTAAAAATTGTAGCGGTTTTTTTGAGCTATAATATACCTATTAGTAACCTCTTATAATATGACTAGTGATCCATGTAATATAAGGGCTTATAGCAGTCAATACGCCGACTGTATGTGACCGCTCCTTCCCTTCTACCATGCAATCTCTTGCATGATTCACGCTGGTAATTGCAATAATACCCGACGGGTGAATGAGTGGTCCTCCCGAGTCCCCCGCACACATGGTGGGAGACCTGCCGCATCGCTGCGCCACACACATCGCCGGGTACAAATGCCATAGCTGCGAACATTCAACTACGATCAGATCCAACACTTTGAGCGGTCGATGTAGTGCGGGCCCGTTCTTAACTTTCTTCATGATTATTGCACTGATGCCGTACCCGACCGCGACCGCTTCCTGTCCCGTCACTGTGGAGAAGTCCACCGCACTCACCTTCGCGTATTGCTTCAGTGATACCGACTCAGTGTTCAGCAAACCTATATCATTTTCGATGAGTATTAAGTCGTTAATTATAATTCCCTTAAACGCTGGGTGTTTATAATGTGACAATATCTCGAACAAATCCTCGTTAGGCGTCGTGTCAACATCAAGGGACGGGCCGCTTCCGTTGGAGGACGGGTCTGAGTGTCGAAGTCTTATCATATTTTTATGTACTATGTCGGGATGGTTCTTCCCGTATTTCTCTAGGAACTGGATACAGTGTGCGGCCGTCAGTGTCCACGTGGCCGTCAGCACCGAGGCCGAACAGAGCGTCATGCTGCCCCGAAACCGTCTATGTGCACTCGTGTTCACCGGCACCACCTCTAATCTAACGACATACGAAAACTCATCTTCTAAGACGTCCCTGCCTCCAATAATTCGCAATCCTGAGCGCGCCACATGCGCCTTAAACATAGAGAGTATTAACACAACACTCGTATATAACTCGCAATAATGCATTGTTCCTAATTTGATTACATTCAATTCTAATTCTCACTACATTGTTCAACTATAAAATTTTCCTACTTCAGTCATCTGTACCAATCTAAATTTTGTTTCATGTTTTCTAAGGTTTAAATTTATTTTCAACATTATGTTTTTACAACATGGTCGTAAATGAAAGCCAATAACAACAAACTATAAAAGTATATAATACTCGTATAAGTACAACATGCGTTGCATCGCGTACATAATATTATTAATAATATTTACTTTATTAAAAGTTGGTAGCGTGCCTTCCGGTTTGAAAATAGTTGACGAGAGGATTGTAAATCAAGATGAATACCCGTTCATTGCGAGGCTAGAGCGACAAATAATACTTGCATTTAATGGAACAATTGAAGTTGAGAATAATATCCACATATGCACGTGCGCCGTGCTGACCCCTTCGTGGACATTGACGGCCGGCCATTGCATCGATAGCACAGGACCTGTGAAAGACATCACCGATAACCTCAGGATAAAATCCGTTATACGATACGGACCTCTAAACGGTACGATAGCGGACGTGGTCTCTACTATACACCACCCTAGCTTCAAAGATCATGTACTAGGCATGCAAAACGACATAGGTCTTGTAAGAACTGATGTGATCCGGTTGAAGCAGTACGCGCGCCTCAGCGCATTAGATACCAATACTTTAAGAGCTCAGGAAATCATTTTAGCCGGTTACGGAAATTTTCAATCACCTTCGG
The DNA here is from genome assembly GCA_932294325.1 of Allophyes oxyacanthae. Classification (NCBI taxonomy): domain Eukaryota; kingdom Metazoa; phylum Arthropoda; class Insecta; order Lepidoptera; family Noctuidae; genus Allophyes; species Allophyes oxyacanthae. The sequence goes on from OW028609.1 coordinate 3,696,791, forward strand.
GAATAGCGGCTAGTACTCTGAGTATGAGGAAGCCGCTACAGGTGTTAAAAGCTGTTGTAGTGCGGTACGATAAGACAAATGAGTATACGCAGCCAACAGTGTGTGTGGCAAAACCTTGCGTCCCGTCATCCACCAGCATTTGTCCCGCAGACTCTGGCGGGCCGGTGCTGCACCCGACGGGTGTCATAGGCATCAACTCTTTAAGCCTGGAAAATGTGAAGTTGTGCTCACTCACGAATAAAAATGGTCTAATTGAAATGGGAGTACTAATTACTCCGACAAATCCGTACATCAAATGGATTAACGATAATATTAAAAGAGATGGAGCGCCGGATTATCCATAAGGCAGTCATGTAGGACCTTGGGGCCCCGCATCGGGGAGGGCCCGCGCACCGGGATAAAACATATTTCATCCTGTGAAAATTTAATTTGAAGATTTGTATCCTCAATGACAATATTATTGCCTTGTTTTTTTTTATATTACATTGTCACACATGTACAAATGGCTTTAGGCTCTATAACCGAAAATGTCGCATCGGTTTGAATAGGTAGGTACCTATATAGATAGGTATTTGAAAAAATAACGATTCGAAGTACGGCTAATTCTTCTTTGTTTATCACGAATCTTTAAGTAAGTAATTCATAGGATTTTATAGATACCTATAGGTACTTTACCTAAACATATTGATTATTTTCAATTAGTTTATTTTTTAATCCCATGCACTTTTTGTGGTCATATTTTAAAACCAATATTGCGTTTGTGCACTACATTCGACTCGTGATCGTTTTCACGGATAAAGACAGAGCGTGGTGCGACTCCAGACCGGCTACCTAATCACGATGCACGCTCGTAATCGGAATCGACTCAATTTTGACACTACAACAGTGTTCATTGCGTTGCTCAAATTGTAGGGTGTAGTGGTTTTAAAAGCATACCGCGCAATGTAGATTGTTGGACTGTCAAAATTGAATCGATTCCGATTGCGAGTATGTATCATGATTACCCTGCGGGTACGACAATAATCTTTGAGTATCTAGAACGCAACAACGCAATAAACATTCTTGAATTTTCACAATTAAATCAATTCCGATTACGAGCATGTATCGTGATTATCTTGTTGGTACACGAGGGGTAGCTAGTAATAGGGGCTCGAAGATAATTTAATTTTTGGGTGTTTCATAAAACTAATAGCTAATATTGAAAATAAAAAGAAATTATTTAGAATCTCGAACGACCAGTCGCCTAGTCGGTGCAAAGCGCTCATTCGTGAATTTTATGATCATTTTTATTATTTTCGTAACAAACTACCTACTAATCTGAATCGAAAGTTATTCGAATACAAGCAAATGGAAACGTGAATCGATCACGGTCGTGATTCGTGATTTTTGTTCAAATCGTAACCATGTTGGCGCGTTTTTCGGCGCAATGCAAGTTCTGAAAACTCTGGCCGGTTACACTTAGTATGGTAACTTGTGGCGTTAACTATTAGGTATTAAGTGTATAGTGTAATTTAAATTAAATATGTACTTTATGTTCAATTTATAAATAATTTACAATTAACGAATAAAAAACTTAAAATTAAATGCCTATGTACTTTTTATATTTTAGTTACGACAGAGTTATATACAACCACAGACATCAACCGTGGGATAATAATTTATTAATTTATCGAGTACATAGGTACCTGCAGAGATAGTACGGTGGGTGGAAAAACGCATTACCTCCACTTTTTGTCTTCTTGAGGAAGACAAAACGAAAAATCGAGAGAAAAACGGTAAAGAAATGATTTTGTCTCGGATTTTCACTCTCCCCTCTCTTCCCGTGCTATATAATATAGCCCTGCTGTAGTTCTATACTGGAGGTGAGTCATTGACAGAGTCCTGCTAACCGAAAATAATTAAACAGATTGAAAATCCCGTTACTTCATCAACTTTTTTAAAAGAGTAGGAAGTATAGATAGCGTTATTATTAATTAAGTACCTATTGTTTAATGGTTGGAGCCGAAAGAATGGTGAATTTCGATGACGTTTATGGTCGCAGTGAATGTGCGTCAGGCTGGCCTGGGCCTCGTACCGTTTGGCAATTAAATAATGTATCAATCATATTATGTAGGTACTCCGCTTCACAAACATAATCTTCATTTTTAATGTACCTTTTTATAAAAAGATTTGAGCCAATTTGACTCTTTCAGCCCGACCCCTTCTATACAACTACAAAAGGTGGTGACAATGTGTTGCCACACAAGCAATGCAGGTCCACTAAATTGTGTACGCCTTCACTTGCTAAAAGAGACTTTAGTCCGTTATATAATCATGGCGGTTCGAATAAAGACAGGTGCGCACCATGCGTGGAGCATCATGCTAACAAGAGTCAAATATCTCCATCCTTAACCTTACTAACATTATAATGAATGAAAAGTACAGTCTGTCAATAAAGTCATGAAAAGTATTGAGGGCACCACTTGTATATTCTCTTGTTTATTTTTACAATATATTATTGCCGAAAACATTTTTTATCACAAAAAATCTACACAGAATAGTAAAATAAACACATCGTTGTACCCAAACTGACACCTACGGTACTTATTTAGGGTTGCGAGCGAAGTAGAATTTTAGTTCCTTCAAAATCCTTTTCATGACTTTATTGACAGACTGTAACTCTGTCTCTGCTTGACAAAGAAGTAGTGTGTACCTATTATGTATTAGGTATGAGGAAGGCCATGGGCTATTTCGAATCGGTTCAGTTCCAGAGATTTCCCCTTTAATACAAACAAACAAATTTTGATGACACGGTGAGCGCAGTGGCTGAGTATAGGTGAAGCTTCTCCAGCAAACTGAAGATTTTATGACGAGCAGCCAAAAGTATTTTATTCCAACTTCCTAAAGAATCTGAAGAGAACAGAAGTGTACATAATGAAAAACTGAATCTGATTTTCATAAGCTTTATTGTAAAATAATTATCTTAACAACTATATTCATTAACTACATTAGAAATAGGATCTAGGGTGCAGTATTGATAACACATAATTATAATATATAATATTGTATAAATCATTTGAAGGCAGGCAATAATAAAATACATCAAATTCGAACGGAGACAAGATAAGGTAGGTATTCAAAAACCTATTCTGTGCCGAACTGTATCGCCTGGGCCTAGTCTGCGTATACGCACAGGCTAAGTTTTGTTTCATGATAAAACTGACAACTGTGAAACGCTGGGACTGAGAAACGTCAAGAAGAGAAGTAAAACATGGATTGATAAAATGATGACTGGATGGACCTCGCAGTACCTTATTTCATCTTTCTGATATTCATTTCCATTCGTTGCCTGTGTTTTCACGTATCGCAATGACGATCACATTCCCATACAAAGAAAACAATAACTTGAACTAAAAAGTAGTTATAATTTGAAATTAATAACACTTCAATCTAATTAGGTACCTACACAAAAACACGATATAACATTGTAAACTCATCATCAAAAACTTTTTGATAGCTCTATCTAGTATTAAATAGATTCATTTTATTTTAAATTATACACTTACAATTAGACCACTAAGGTTGAAAGTTTAGAAGTCCGATGGTAGGTACAGTCAGCCAAAGAATTGGTCTACCACCGTAAGGTTGCAAATTGACTGCACGACATAAAACAAGAATGTCTATATTCTCTTGGCAAAATCATGAAGTTTCAACTTTAATGATATTTCCATTTGATAAGAAGGTTAAAATTGATAGATCACTTTTTTGGCTGATCGTACATACGAATAATATCAATAACATCATGTTTTATTATGAAGTTCTTCATATTTTGCTATGGTACAGTTATTTAATATATTGGGGATTCGGACTTAGTACCCGTAGTGACCAAGTGACATAATTATTAAATCTCACCTTAATCGTTCTTGTTGTAATTCTTGACCTTGGTAATTTTTGACATTGAATTTCTTCATAATTTGCCTAATAATTACTTCGATAAACATTTTCGTGCAGACTCCTTTCGACATCTACCCTCAAGTCTTCAAATGTGGTTCAACATTTAAATTACAGTCGTCACCACATGTATCAAATTCGCACCATTCTTTTAAGAAGAACCAAAGTTTCCTATTATTTCTATTGCTTATATTTACTAAGCCCGTGAGGTTGCCTCGCGTGGTGTTTGAATACTAAGAAATGAAAACTACAAACATTAATTAGTAAGGATCAAAATATACCGGGTGGAGTTAAATCTATGCTCATCGACCACTATAAGCGTAACCCTACTGACCGAGTAAGCGCCGCCCTCCCAATGGATTGCGGGGCGCGGGACGGCGGGTGTGAACGGATATACATGGTATATACTGTGATAGATATCTAGTGATAAATAAAATACTATAATTAAATTATTGTTGTCTTTATTAAAGTGGAAAGCCATCGGGAGCGCGCTAACGGCGGTCTATAGATTCATCAGTTTAAAAAATAATAAAAAATGTTGTATGAGATTGATAGACAAGCAGGGCACACTATCTGCGTATCTACCTTCTCAACAACGTGTGGAGTGACGCCCGTAGGCGGGTGGTTATTCGTTGCTTTCATATTAGAGTTTAACTGAAACTTAACAAAGGAATGATGAACCATATGCATCACAATAAATCTATATAAGATCCTACCGTTCTAGTCCCGAGCCCTATAAGGGGGTTATTGTACTTATCATTATGAACAACCTTCACTATGGGACCAACCCTGAAATATTGAAACAAAAACTGCGGTTTCATACAAATAATTCAATATTACTCGACTAAATGTATGGAATAGCTGATTTTTTTTCGCGGTTTCAGTGTTGGTCCTGTACTAAAAGTTGTTCATAATGAAGAGAACAATAACCCCTTAAAGGGATCGGGACTAGAAAACAAGGACCATAATCGATTTAACTACATTGAAAATCCTTTAGCCACATTATTATTCCACCCGATACCTTATTGATTAGCACTTCAATTATTTGTACAACAACAATAAAACTCTGCTATTACTACAATATCAATGTATAATAATAATTATTAGAGAAAATATAGTTTCCATTTTATTATTCCGCGGTTTTAAAACTTAATCATAATAATTAAGTAGATAAAATGGGAAGTTTTGTTAGAAGTGTAAAAATATTCGATTTAGACCGTCTTCTGTATGTCAAATGAATGAAGATACAGTATGACACAACTAATAAGTCGCATCGGCAAACTTCGTGAAACCGATCACTTCCGAACTGAGTCCGACTAAAGACCATGAATGCTTATTAATACTGTAGTAACACATGATATGCTGACGCAATAAATTTTAAAATTATCTAAGCGACTGCCATTGTTTGTTCGATCAGGTACATCGATGTAACTTCTTAATTGAGTCTTACTATACCTGTATCTATATAAGTTTGAAAGTTTAGCATCTATATTGAATAGCTGTCGATCTATGTTTAGTAGACTGCAAGTAGCTGGAAGTTTCAGTAAAACAAAACTAACGTTAAAAGTAATTATTATCATAATGTTAGAATCTTAGAACTTAATTTGAGTATTAAGTAGATAGCGTAGTGGTACGTGGTACATCCACGTATTATATAAATTCCATTATCTTTTCTACAGGGCTATTGTCATGCAAATAAAGTCAAACAATCTGGAAGCTGGCCTTAATCAACAGTTTGTTTAGTGGAGACCTGCTTAAAATATAATTATACTGCCGAATTACTCACTTACACTACGTCACCTACAAATAACAGCCAGAAAACTGACTTTAAAACGTCAGTCTAAGGATAGTAGTAGACATCCTAAAGATATGGACTAAGCCCCCTCGTAGGTAGGCGGAGAGAGAACGTACCTCATTGTAAAGTCACAAAAATTACACATTCAACATTGATTACTGTGAACATTTATTTTGTTAACCGACGACACCATGTTCTATGGAGCTAATTGAACAACATTAATCATTATCTGTATTTTTCCTATGATGTAATTTATAGACACAAAACCACAGATAATCACACATATTTTTACTGTAGACAACACTGAAATTGTAATGGAAGCATTTAAGATTTGGTACACAATATCGATATAACATTTAACGAAATACTAATATTATTGAATAAACTGTTGTTCGAGATATATGTATGTAATTATATGTGTAGTATGTCCGGGTGTATGGAAACTACTGACGTAGTTTATTGAATTATGTCTTAACCCGAGGAAAAAAGGATAATAATAATCTGTAGGCGTCATAATCCCGACATTTTTTATTACAAATGTTATATCTTGTTATATCGTATTTTCAATTATAAGGTCATTTATCTCGTGAAGCATTTCATTGTATTGCCGTGTATACGTATTTCCGTGTTTATAAAAATCGGTGCAATTGATTTGGTAACAAACAATTTAACACATAGTGCTAGCAATATCCTGAGGATGTCGCCAAGTGTCATGAAAGAAACAAGACAAAATGCTATCAAATTTGTCACATAGAATAATAACAATTTCGTCTTTTTCCTGTCAATCAAGCTAAAAGTACAAGTTATAATTCCACAGTAATTTACCATTTTTATTATCATTTGTATCGACATGGTTTAATCTCTGGAGAAGTCTTTTTTATTAGTCGTAGTGTAATTTTTGACACTGTTAAATAGTTTATTGGCCATAGCCGTCAGGTCCTGGTGCCCTGTGGTCGGCGATGGCACACTCCCTTATTCAGAAGGCCTGTGCGTGCCTACACACTCCGCAGCCGAGAGCAAACTCCTCGCCCGTCGGCGGATGCTGCACGTGCAGGGGACATTCCTCTGGTGAACCAGGCAACTGCTCACCCTTGGGACCTGACAAACAATAATTATTGATCAAGCCGTTTACTCAGTATACTGGGGTTTAAGAACGATATACGTTAGATAAGAATTTTCAAAAAAATATAAATCTATTTTTAGTTTTTACTCAGTACACGAAATGTTGGATATTATGGTGTTATAAAAACGACAGCTGTTTTATCATTATCCTATTTGGGTTTATGCTTTACTAGTATTCGAATTGAATCGAGTAAGTGCATTAGCGGTCTTTTTTATTATGTTTTGTAAAAATATGTGAATTCAAGAGAAGATACCTCATATTTTCAAGCATAGCATACGTACCGGCGGGGCATTGCGGCAACAATTGCTTGGGGATGTTAGTGACGCGCTGGAAATCGTCGTGACACGAGTTGCAGAAATGCGACGTGCCGAAGCAGAAGAATACGGCCACCTGTTATACAACCATCATTCATAAGTTCATATAGACACAATAGAAATATTTTTAGAATGGAATAGAATAGAAAATCATTTATTCGACACAGGACATAGAGTACATAAAGAGAACACAAATATGAAACAAAAATAATAAAGACGAACCAAAGATAAACAAGAAATTTTACTGCAATGACGAGCACGCCCGTATCGAAAGGGTTACCAGCTCAGCATTTCCTGGGTGTCGAGCACCCAGCGCTGATTTTCAGTTGGTACCCTACAGTGAGTCACGGACGGCGATTAATAAAATCATACTAAAATAAAAAAATAATAATAAGAGCCTCCTTGGCCTCGACCAACACCTTATGAGGCTCGCGTTGGGCAGCTGGGTCGAGGGCTTGATACAAAGGGCGGTACTCCTGGCCACGACGCGTATTGTTAGGAGGTTCCTCTCTCTGCGGCCCTGACCACCAGTAGCTTGGACCCTTTCCCGATACCGGTGGGCTACTACTTTTTATATATTCAATTTTTCTTTGTTTAATTATTTAAAAATGTATACCTATTTGTATGTTTTATAACTGAATAAATGAAAATACAGACGCAAAAATCCGTGGCGATGAACTTTCGGTACTTTGCTGTCATTTTAGCAGAAGCCATTTCGTATCAGTTTAATTTTTGGATTGAACACGGAGATCTAGCATCGATTTTACAGTAGAATACGCCAAGTTGCTTACTCAATCGGACTACCTCGGGCATTATCTTCCTTTTGGGAGAGACACGAGGAGTGATCGCTTTGACTTTAGGATGTTGTTGAATTAAGTTTTAAATTGTTTCTGTTGGCTTTCCGAATCAGGCGGGTATTTCACTCGTGACCGTATTTTTTTTATGAAACTGTAGGTACTACCACATTATATCGATATATATATATATATATATATATATCGATATAATGTGATGATATATATTATATATATAATGTTGTAAGGATGAGTACTAACCGAGCAGCAGTATCGGCACTTGTACTCCAAGAAGTCGGCCCCGTGCTTGGGACAGGTTCTGGCCCCAGCGACGTCACTGCAGGCGCCGCAGACCAGCTCGGACGGCTCCCACCAACCACTCGTCTCCGCCTCGCAGCGCGCCAACCCACCGAAGTAAGCCTGCTCATTACATAGTTATGAGTATAACACTATAGGGCTGCCCTTAATCATGGGCTTTTCGCGCGAAGAGGTCGCGAGTCAAACTCGAACGACAGTTATTCATGGAAATCACTAGTAGATAAAAAACTGCTATTGCGTTTTCTTAAAAAAGCTGTTCCAGACGCTACGTCACACGGTTGTTATATACTCGTAGTGCCTTATAAAAAATTATCGAGACTTTAAAATAGACTGTGACCCATGATTTTGTTTCGGTTTTTCTTCTCAAAGGTGCCGACACCATCTAGGTGTATAAAAATGACCTGTAAAATTGATTGAAAAATCCCAATGGCAAAATAAACAATTAAACTTCAAAACGCAATAGGATAAACCTAGAATCGCCAATATTTCCATAACTATAATAATATTAACTAGCATTATTATATGACTATGAAAAAAAAAACTAAAAGATGGTCCTGGCATAGGTGAGATAAGCATTATTGGCGATCAAAAGTAAATGAATAAATAAATAATAAATGCTTCATTTAGAAGTACTTATACCTTGAGTCACATTAGTCACGCATGACTGTGTAAACGAAACATTTAAAGGGACTTGACTAACTGACACCTACCTTGCCACACTTATGGCACACGTAGTAGGCATATCTCTCCATCGCGTAGGTAGCCGGGTCAGGCAGGACCCTGTTTTTCGTGCCGCCCGACAATGCCAGGCCTTCGTACTCCAGCCGCATAAGAGCCTTCCGCTTCACCTCCTCGCGAAGACGCCGGATCGGAGCCAAGGGCTCGTCCAATGTCCAGTGGTTCATGTCCTCCTACGAATGATAAGAATTGGCAACATTCAAACATTTCTGGAACTTTGAGGTGTAATATATAGGAGAATAAACCAAGCCATGAACATCAGAGATTTAACGTTCTTTCTGTTGTGGAGGAAGAGTTCGTACAGGTCAAACTTTTCGCAAAATAAGTTGCTTTCATATTTATGAAGTACGTATCCTACTCTGTTTTTTCGTACTTGTCTGACTTAGTAAATCATTTTCAGATGTCTTTTTAACTAAAAATATGAAAATCATGTTAAATTGAATCGTCAGTTTTTACCAAATCTACACGTGGTAAACGATTTGTTCTATACATACAATATTTAATATAAAACTTTTTATTACACCTACATCGAATAAAAGGGATTTGACTGAAAAGGAGTAATAAACTTTCGTTCTTTGCTTGCTTTAGTTTCTAATTTAATTTGCTAACAATAAGTTATACGTTATAAAGTTAGATTATATTATCAGCTTACCTTGCAAATAGGACATTGTGAGAATGAGAACGTTATTCTTGGACCTATCCACTTGTTGGCGAGGACCTTCTTGCAGCAGTGCAGATGGAAAACGTGGCCGCATTTCAACTATAAGTAACATATAATAATGTTTTTTATTACACTTTTCATATCGTGTCGCGTATCGTAAATGTTTTAAGTGTGAGTAAGTGATAAAGAAAATTTCAATTTCTCGCCCCGAAATGAAATAACATTTTCATTAAAAAATATTTATTTTTTACAATTAGGTACCAGTAATAATATGACTAGTTATCCAAGTAAGATAAGGGCTCAATGGTGTCAACGAGCCGACAGACGACCTTCTATATTTCTCGTTCAGGTGGCAGTCTTTTTCAGAGTTCTTGCTGGTGAGGGCAATAATACCTGATGGATGTATAAGTGGGCCGCCCCCGTCGCCCCCGCACAAGACGGGCCGGACATCGCTGCAGCGCGACGCGACACAAATGGCCGGGTACATATTTCCACGTGACGGACACTCTACTATGACCACTTCTAATAACTGTAGCCGTCTCGGTGGAGAGTCAAAGTCTTCCTCCATCTTCTGAGTTATATTACTTATACCAAATCCGACAGTGCTTGCTGCCTGCCCAATCACTGTACTAAAGTCCACAGCACTGATCTTTACATACTCATTCAACGATATCGTACTGGTGTACGCCAAACCCACATTGTTTTTTACGTGTATCGAGTCGCCATAAGACAAATCCTTGAACGCTGGGTGTGTGTTATATGATAACAAGTCGGCTGTTAAACCGGGGTTTTCAGTGCCATCCCTGAGAAAGGTTGCCGACGCCGGCGACGCAGTCGTAGCTACGCCGACTCTTACCACATTTTTCCTTTTTACGACGCCATAATGTAGACATATTTGTTCCAAGCTATTCAAACAATGTGCGGCTGTAATCGTCCACCTTTCCGATAAAACAGCGCCCGTACAGATGTGTATTCTGAACAGTTTTGTGCCTTCCGTCTCAGGAGTTGTAACTGGTATATTATCTATACTGACTACGTATGGATAATTAGTATCGGCTTCTTTGCCTCCCAAAATGCGTAGTCCAGACCGAGCTGTTTGCACCGATATTAAAAATACAAACAATATCTTCATGATGCACCTTCTACGTTACATTGTTCTACTGCCATGTATCCATTATTTATTTATTTTTAACCGAAATCAAAAATTATATCTCAATTTGTAAATATATTTTGTTCTTCTCCAGATCGTACTGCGACTATATTTTATGTAAATTTTTCATTTGAATCTAGATTTTACATTAAAGTTTTACGGCACGGCTCGTAAATGTTCACTTATAACAATAAACTACGTCAACGTTATATTTAGCATTCTTTACACTGCACTTTGCACACGCGCAATAATGCTCACGTTGTAACATTATTATATTTTGAGTATGTGTTATGGATTATATCACAGGTTTTAACATGATAAATCCATGATTTGGGGAAAGGACCATGCGTATGTTTTTATAAAACGTGGGGAAAACTAACCGAAATAAGACTATTGCCAGTTGTTAGAACTGAATATCAATTCAGACTGATTGACTGATTTGTTGCTATAGTATAAATTATGCACATGTTGGCTTTCAGGGTTTCATTAACCCCCGACAAAAAAGAGGGGTGTTATAAGTTTGTAATTCTTTAATTCTTTATTGTACACGAAAATGAGATAAAAGACAAATACAATTGAGATGGTATGTACACAGGCGAGCTTAACCCAAAACTTTTGCAAACTTTTGCTTTTGTAGTGTGTATCTGTGTATCTGTCTGTGGTATCGTAGCTCCAAAACGGATGGACCGATTTCAATGCAGTTTTTTTAGATGAAAGCTAGTTTAATCGGGTATCATCTTAGCTATTTTTCATGAAAATCTGTTCAGACGTTCAAAATTTACTGCTCTTTTAAACGTTGAGTGGGGGTTTATTAATAATAATTATATTAACCCGATTATTATATGTACCGACTTAAAATATAATCCCGGAGCCGCGGCGTTTTAAATATGACCCAAAAACGTTCGAGAAACTCATAATGTAAACGATGCTTTACTCGGAGATAATTCACCCATTTCATTATGTTTTTAACTACCGTGTAATTTTATTACCTACTGTATTATTAAAGGAACAATAACGATAGTAACCTTTCTTATCACAAGCGGATGTCTGTGTTTCGTCACTTGTTTTCTTACGTAAGCGTATGGGACAGCAAGCGCACGCGAGATCAAAACGGAGCGAAAAATCGTGAATATTTATTTTTGGTACATAACGAAAATATGAATATTTAAAAAAAGTCACAGAAATAATTATTATGCCAGCTGGACACGGGTCTCTCCTCAGGATGAGAAGGGTACACACAACACAACAACAAGGGCTACACACACTATTGAGGACTTTATGAGGCACTCTCAGATGCGCAAGTTTCCTCATGATGTTTTCCTTCACCGTTAATGCAAGTAACGTGCTAATCAAATTCTGACCCGCACATTAGTTCGAAAAGTTTGTGGTGAGGGCCGGGTTCGAACTCAGAACCTCCTGTATAGAAGGCAAGCGCTCTACCGCTTGGCTATCACTGCTTATTTGAAAGCGTAATAACACATTTAAAAGTCACTAAAATCATATATCTGAGATAACTTTAACTACCATCTTAAGGCAGATTGGACGGTGTGGGCGTTCCTAATAGAGTAGGCAATAGAAATGATTCTTCTATGTAGAAAAGGACAAATCTGAACCGAGCAACTTCAACCAAATTTTATACTTTTGTACTTATAGTTAACCTAAAGTTAACACAGTTATAAGTTAACTTAAAGTTTTGTACTTATAGTTAGTTAGTCAGAGGTGAATTACTGTTGTTGACATTTTCACCGATGCAGTTTGAAGTCCCATGTAAAGTGGGGCGTACTTATTGCTATTTAAGTTGCTGCTAAGAATGTCCTAACTGTAAAACCCAACACAGTAAACCACGTTTTCAAACTCAAGACCTATCAGCCGGTCATCAGCCACGCTTGCTACAATGAGGCATAAGGTAAAAACTACGAATCTTTTACCTGTAGAGCGGGCGCGGCCTGCAGGGGATCGGTGAAGCAGATCATGCACATGTCGTCGGCGTCCTGCCTCAATGGTGCGGCGTCGTTCTCAGCGCCGACGCATCCAAATAAGCACGGAAGACACGTACGCTCGCCGCGGACGCCGCCGCACAAGTGACTGCACGGCATCACGCGGGTACACGCTTCCTTGCCGTGGTCCTAGGGAGAAGGAACAATGAAGTCACAAAATATTATAATTCCCGGTGTTAAAGTACTCTACGTCCTTTATCATGGTTTCAAACATCAAAATCAATCCGACAGTTTAACAGAGCGACGGAGCAATACAAAACAATACTCTAATACGCCTATTTCTACAAAACCTCCCCAAGTTATGCAATACACAGTATTTATTACCTGGCACTGCTGATCAGCACACACGTTGCCGATGGCCAACAGCCCCGTATTGCCCCTGGTGCCACAGAACCGGCAGGTGCCAGCCAACCCTGGTGGGCCGGACAACATAGCAGTGCTCTCTCCGCCCCCGTTGTCGCAGACGCCGGTGTCCATCCCCCTGAACTCAGCCAATGCCTTGAGGGTCCGTCGGTCGACTAGCAGCAGGAGCCAGAACAACTTAGCTCGACCGCAACCCTCGTGGATATCGATACGGATCGCGCTTTCTTCTTCTTTGCAGATCTGGATATAGAATGTGTCAATGAGATTAGAGAATATTGTATCAATGTTTCATGACAATATAAAGTGATGAGAATGACAATATGTTCTTTATTTATGAGCTCGTTCGCTATTCTGTTGACCTTGCTCTAAAGTACTATGGAGTAACCTGTCGGTGGTGAGTTCTAGCGGATCTGTTGAGGTGCAGGAAGCGGTCGCACTCGGCGCACAGTGGGCCACAGCTGCGACAGTCGATCACAGCGGTAGTGGAGCCGTCGTCGTGGTTCGCGCAGTAGGGACGCCCATCCGCCTCGCCGCGACGAGACTCGCGACCCTCACCCGTGCCGTTTATACTGAAAAAAATGTGTTGCGTCAGATAAGGCCCTACTTTATTTGTGGAGACCGTTTAAACACGTTCGCAGTCTAATGTACCACATGTGGTACATGACGATTGTTTAACTATTGTGTCTGCTGTCTGGACAGTGAAAGTGGATTATAGTACTTATCATTATATGTTATGTGTGTTTTTTTTTTCGCGTTTTCAAGATTGGTTCTGTAGTAAAAGTAGTTCATAATGATGAGTAATACAACCTCTCAAAGGGTAGTCCCTAATAAAGTTGACGACACGGTTGGCGTAGTAGCTAAGCAATTAGCTTTCTGCGCTACGTGCCGCGGGTTCGATCCCCGCACGGAACAAATATTTGTATGATCTACAGATAGTTGTTTCGGGTCTGGTTGTGTGTGCATGTGACATGTATGTTTGTAAACAGTACCCTCGATACAGGAGAAATCCTAGTGAGGGGCAACGTTTCATTAAAAGAAAAAAAAAAAAAAAAAAAATTGGACCTTATATGTGAAACATTGAAGGTGAATAGATCAATCCTAAAATAATACAAAAAGTAAAAAGTAGCGGTAAGTGAAATGTGCTAAACTACTTTCTTTGGTCTATATTCGACAAAGCTCAGTCTATTATGGAAAATATTATTAGTCATCATGCGGGCACGTATAGTGCATGGCTGCGTCAGAGTCGAAGAGTGTGAAAGCTTCATAAAGTGCTCTACATAGACGAGCTGGCCACTTCACGTAACGTTATTCGGTAATGCCGTTTTTGTTACCTATCGCTCGTTTAAGCGCCTATCTTTTATGGTACATCGATCCCAGGTCACGCTACTGTTTGCTCACTCTCAGGCAGTTTGACTGTTCCCAAAAACGGTCACCGTGGGTAACTTCATCAATAAGCAACTGAACTGAGGGTTCACGCAACAATTCCCCCACAAACATAATACTCTAGGCTGGTAAATCGATGCGATCTTTTTGATATAGGTAGGTCTGCGTTTAACAGAGTATTTTATAGTACTCACAGTTCAATGTGAGACTGTTCGCACACGCAGAGTGCTGCCAGTGCCACCCACACTGTAGGTGCTGCAATACACCGCGTGGGCCGCCGGTCCAGCTCACACACCGTAGCCACTTGAGACACGTAGCTGGCTAAAGCTGTGCGAGTTTCTAGACCCCAGGCCGGTGATACTTTGTCCTGTGAATGGTTGATGTATTATAGTAGCCTGGCAAAATTGGTACAAGCAAACAAACTGAATTTCAAAAACATTAGTTAGTATTAATATGCATTTTTAACCGCTGACAAAAAAGAGGGGTGTTATAAGTTTATAGTGTGTCTGTCTGTGGCTTCGTAGCTCCAAAACGGATTAACCGATTCCAATGCTGTATTTTTTAATTGAAAGTTACTTTAATCGGGTATCATCTTAGCTATGTTTCATGATGTTCAGCCGTTCAAAAGTTACAGCTCTTTTTAAAACGCTTTTATTAGCTTCACCTGTAACTAACTATGTCAAAAATTGACCCACTTCCCGGTTTCCGATTGAGCTGAAATTTTGCATACACGTTTAGTTTGGATGACAAAAGAGTTTTCTTTAGTTTTTTTTTTAAACTATAATATTTTTCTAGTTGGAGTAGGGGGTTTTGACAGTTAGGTTATTATTACCTCAGCCATATCCGATAGTAACCGTTCCACTAGATGCGCATGTTTCTTGGTGGTCTCCCCCCTCATGAACCAGGTGGCGGGCGGGGCTTGCGTGACGCTGCCGCCCATCATCACGGTCGTCGGGCTGACTCCACTCGCGCCTTTGACCTTTACTTGGACGGTGATCGCCTTGCCCAGGTAGCAGACCAAGTGGTCTAGGAGAGTCACTCTGGGAATGAAGTCAATAAGTACAGTTTGAAATACTCGTAGACATTATACTATATTAGACATAGATAAAGTACGCTATTTCATTTCAACGATATCTCAATAAACTACACACAAAAAAGTTCGAATATGACGTTATTTTGGTTTTGCTGTCCGTTGGCTGATACTAGAGATTCATAAAACGTCTTAAAAGAGGCTGATTTAATAATAATATAATAAATCCAGCCCATTTCCATACCTCTGCTGGGCATGGGCCTCTTCTCGGAATGAGAAGAGTTAGGCCTTAGTCCACCACATTGCCCTGGTGCGGGTTGGCGGACTACACACACCGTCGAGGTCTTTATGATGCCCTGTCAGATGCGCAGGTTTCCTCACGATATTTTCCTTTAATGCAAGTGATAATCAAATTGCGATCCGCACATAAATTTAAAGACAGAGGGGGCCGGTTTCGAACTCGTACCCTCCTGCGTGGAAGGCAAGCGTTCAACCGCTAGGCTATCACCGCTTTTAAGAGGCTGATATAAGTGTTATATTACCTTGCGTTCAGTTCGTTGCCATAATTTACAGCGGCCAACATCTTCTGCGGTGGTATTTCTGTGATCATGCGCCTGAGTAACGATATAACCTGCAATTGAAAGTAAACACTCAATAAGGTAAAGCGAAGTCTTAACGGTGTGGTATCCAGGCAGGTTTACACTACACTCTTGGGCCTTGTTCTGAGAAGGTGCATAGATAATGATGTTAAAAGTAAATCGTGGCAGGGAACCTGGTCAACAGCCAGTAGACACGGCTTACTTAGAAGATGAGGCCTTTGCCAATTAATAGCAAATTAGAAAAAAGAGATAACTGGAGAAGAAAACCAAAAGGGAATCAATAAAAAAAATTGTTCCTTTCTTTGAATCCTCTTGAGGGCGTTATATTCGGTAAATTTTTAACCGAAATTTACCACTAATAAAACTTTTTACCACTTAGTTCACTTTGATAGATACTGGGTCTAACGCGTTCTCTTTACAGTGCGGTATGTCAGAACGAGACAGACGCGGAGAGCTACAATTAATTCCCGACAGATTGTGAGCTTATGCGCTCGTGTAGACAGTATGTACAGCTTGCGTCAATCTTTATGGCCGCTCTGAATTTAGCCGCGTACCGATGCGCAGAACGCGTATGAGAGGGACAGACGTACATTGTAGAGTGGCATAAAGATTGACGCCAGCTGTACTTATAATTACCTGTCGCTGCACTCGTTCGCTGCCGGTATGTAGGAGCGCCAACAAGTCAGCGAGCAACTCTGTTCGCTGCGCTAGATGCGCGCGCCCTACTGCACTGCCACTAAGTGCCAGCAACTGTAGACAAATATTTATTTAATATAATATCTAATTTCTCAACTAAATTATTAATCTTACATAATATGCTGACGTGTTACCATTGGGGCTGTTACCGTTACTACACTGCTACCGTTTATAAAAGGTACTACCGTTCTAGCTCCGATCCCTTTAAGGTTTTAGGTTATTGTACTCATCATTACGAAGAACTTTTATTATGGGACTAATTCTGAAATCGCGAAAATTAAATCAGCTGTTTCATACAAATAATTAAATATTAGATTACTCGACTAAATATATGAAACAGCAGATGTTTTTCGTGATAACAGTGTTGGTTCCTTAGTAAAATACCATTGTTCATAATGATGAGTACAGTAACTTCTTAAACGGATAGGGACTAGAAAGATACCTTATATAACTAGAAGAATTTTCATAATTTAATAGAAAGAAAATCGTCTTCCGTTACAAAGTTCCTGATTAGTTTGACAAGCTATGAGTATTCCTAGCCACTAAAAAGCATGGTGTACAAACTGACCAGTGATAACATCTCGAAGCAGTAGTTGTCCTGCTGATGGGGCGGCGGTCTCGGAGGCTGCTCCTCCGCCGTGCGCTCGGCGGCTTCGGCACAGAGCAATGCAGTCTCCCAGTCGTCCCGCACTCGCGCCGCCTCGCAGCCGATAGCTCCCACTATGTGCGACATCACCTAAAACAATACAGTACAATTATATTATGTTTCGTTTATTGTTGTATTATAATAATAAATAATTTATTTCATTTAAATATCCATATAATTGTTTGTAAATAAAATCTTATAACTATGTTAGTTGTTGTTGTGTAACATTGTTTTAAGATAGGGTTATCAGACCGCTTAGCAATCGCTCTCAGAATTATAATCGAAAGGCTGAGAGAAATATAATCGGAAGGAAATAAAAATGTGCTGTTCCAAGTATAATTTAATTATTTGTCAACAGCTGGTTTTTGTTCCGCGATTTAGGTTACAATACTCTACATTTCCAGCGTTCTACCAGTAATCCTGTAGGCTAATTCACGTAACTAAAGAAGTGCAGTTTCCGCGCAGTTGCAGTAAAATTTTGATCAAAACTACAGATTTAGATTTCTCTTAGTTTCAGCAATCGCTGTAAGATACACTCGCGTCAAGTTCGAGCGACACTGTAATATGATCGGCATGTCATAAAATTATATCTTGGTATGCCGTTGACTTTACATAACCTACCTGTCTCTGCAGAGAAGTAAGCTTGTGACCGGCAAACAGTATGCCCACGACATGTTCTCGTAGGTCGCTGTCATCTGCCGTCACCCCGTCTTCGGTCGCGGCCGCGGCCTCGGCCCCCGACTCACTGCCACTTCGGTCCCACTCCAGTAGCTTGCCAAACACCTGCAAATACAGGAAATATAATATATACATATATCACTTAACCTAACAAAAAGCAATGCAGTATTGGTTTTTTATATAGGTCGATTTACGTTTATGATAAGAATTGATTTGTTTTTCCACTGTATAATAAGTTGCTTTAGATAAAATAATTCCAAATACAAGATCAGGCATCAAGTTGCCGCAAATATTTCTGAAGGCGAATTCTCAATGTATCGGTTTCAAAGCATGAAACAGTGTATGAACGAAACAGCGACGACGCCGCATGAAAATTGAGCAGTGCCGGCGTTTCGAGCTCAATTAACGCACACATTAACAATACTCCATAATTCAGACCTTATGTAATAATAACTACATTTTCTACCAACTTACCTGTGACGTCAGAAGTCGGAACACCCTCAAGGTGTCGGTTTCAGACAAGGCGTGCAGGACGTGCGCAGGCGTCGCCGCAGCTGAAGCAAGCGGCGCCGGCGTTCCGAGCACTTTCACTTGTCGCACGCGGACTGCCGGCTCGGGACCGCGCAGTTCGCACCGCACACGTACAGACGCGCTTGATAGTCCTAGACGCGTGAAAGCTTAATCTTACAGTAAGAAGTAACTCGCCAGCGCTATTCTACTCGAATTCTAGTGTTACTTGCTTGTTAGAATCAATCTGGTTTCCTAAAGTAAGAACGAACATGTTCAAAACGGTTTATTGTAGACACAGAGAGAGATATATTCTAAGTTTACAGATCTTAAATTGTTTAGACGGGAAATCCCAAAAGCGCGATCTAGTCGCTAGCGGAACGGTATAACGATACCTTGTGATGAATTTATAACTAACTTCTAAAATATGCCCATAATAACCATAACAGTTTGGACATGGTCTCTGTGTAAAATTTCATCCCAATCCGTTCAGCCGTTTATGCGTGACTGAGTAATTAAACATATAAACAACCAAACATTTTCACAAACTTTCAATATTTTTTTATTTATGTTTTAATTTAATTTATGTCAATTTTGGGAAACAAAAACCTGAATTGAATTCGTTTACTTTATTAATTGCATTAATTATTAATGTACTTAACTGATGTCTCGAAACCTGGGACAATTTTTGTCCCAGAAATATGTTGTCGTAATAATTGTCCACTTTTTGTCTCCGTGCCTCGAAGTTTAGGTAAATTAGCACCACCTATTCCGATCACTGCTCATAACTGGCTGATTTCTGAGAGCTAGCTTTAAAAACTGGCAATATAATCATGGCACTCACTGGGCATGGTGTAGCAGAGCCAGGTGGCGGCCTTGGGGTCCACCTCCACGTCCTGCATGTGGAACATCTCGCTTGACCCGCCGCTGTACAGGAACGAAACGAGCAAAGTCTTGTTCTGTAATTAAATTATAAAATCAATATATTATATTATATATTATAGCCTGTAAACGTGTACTGCTGCAAATGGGCATCCCAATGACTGAAATTGAGCAACAAGATAAATGAGAGGGTGAACATTTTAACCAATCATTGAATTTACTCAACTTTGCCCTGTAACAAAGTTTTGTTACAGGGCCAAAAATGTCCCAAGTTGGTAGTTACCAACTTGGGACATTTTTGGCCAAAGGAACATGATGACCAACAAAGGTATTAAAATTATTATCTATTTACTAATGTGCACTTACCACAGTGTCTCTCGTGTTATCAAGATGCACGCACAAGATATGCGGACGGTCATCCGGCGTCCCTCCAGGGTACGCCATCTGGATCCACTTGGCCTTGTTCCGGTCTTCGTCCCCAGACTCCCAGAACGTCTCCGTACTGCCATCAGTAAGCGCCCCCGCCATTCCTTGGCGGGAAGACACGCTGATGTCACACCACCCGGACACGTCAGGACAATTCCATACAAAGTTCTCCTGGAAAATAATTTAGGGTATGAGGACCTAATTAAATTGGATGAAAGCTAGGAACATCTACGTAACATTGCTCGGCCTGTTTCCAAGGAAAGCAAAATACATTTTGATGGATAATGATAATAAGATTATTAAAAAAAATTACGATATAAAATTGTTTAAAAATGGTATTGGACGCAAAACCTTTCTAAAAGATAAAACCAAATAGCGGTAGTTGTTCAGCTGCTGCAGTCCTGTAATAAAAATCTCCAATATACCTTGTTGAGGTAGCTGTGGAAGCTCTCGTGGATGGCTCCCAGCATGCCCTCTTCGTATCCGTCTTCAGAGTGCGACAGAATCTTGCTGATCACACTGAACACTTGCGATCTGATCCAAGCAGCGTTAACAGTTCGCGACATTGGTCAGTTAAAGGGAGAAACACGAATATAATGCCGGGTTCGAACATCGCGAGGTATTTGTTAAGCTGAGGTAAACAATGTCACGAAGAATTTAAGTCTCACGGTGAGGTGGCCAATCATAAACTTACATCATTTATCTTGAATGTACAACGTTAAGTTGGATTTCCCTCCCCTGTCAGAAATGTCTGTGCACGTGCACGTGCACGTCCTGTGATGGTATATGATTTTAATTTTAGGTGTAAAGAAAATTAAAATGTCTTGTATAAACACAACACAATTGTTGGGATTTTATTGGACGGCGGCGGTCCCCAAACTAGGCGCTTGCCTGTATCTTGGGAGCCATAAATTAATGCGTCTTTTTTTCTACGTTTCGATTCGCTTCCGCAACATTTTGATTCAATGCAAACGTTGAACACAGTTCATAAGAACCCGAACCTTGTGAGCAAGAATTGGTGACATTATTCAATCTATCATTAAATAATTTTGCTGTTTCATTATATAAAGGCAGAATAAAGCTATTAAAATATTGTCAAAATATATTCAAAGAATGGCGTAAAGGGGAGGTGGGTTATGCCCTGTAGTGACAGAAGCTGTGAATGAAGATGATGATAACATTAACATTCAAACCATTAAGCGTTCGTTACCTGTGAAGGAAAGTCCGATCATGCGGCGAGTAGTGTAGCGCCCAGCAGCGAACAGCCTGCAACGCTGCGGCACTGGCCGTGGGTAGAGAGGGGGCCAACGCACTGACAGAACCAAGGAATGCGTGGAAAGCGGCGCGCGCGCCTCTTGCTGCCCGTCCACCCGGGCAGATTGCCGAGGCAGATGCGGTCGGTATTACGCCACGAGTGTTCTCGTTTGCCGCATTCTGAATGTATAATACCGGTCAAACATATAACCCTCTCCGTAGTCGGGTAAAAATAGGTACAGGCTATCTATATTTTTTTTTCTATAAAGTCGGAAACGTAAGTAGTTTTGCAGAGCAATTGTCTTGAGCTATACAATGGCAGCTCTTATTACCTATTTTATTTTTATTACGTGACTAATCTCGGTTTAAGTAGCTTTGTTTATATATAATTAAGCTTCTTTTACACTGGGGGACGAAGTAGGTATCTATTGATCGTAAGTAAAGAACTATTACTTTGGCTTTTTATAAATTTTATTATTTGCACTGTGCCGGTGATATAAGATGTTCCAGTGGTTCCCTTATTTGTCTCTTTCTTAAATAAATTCCAAACAGCTCTTAAAATAATTACTCTGTTCGAAACTCGCTAAGTGACTTTAAATGGATCACAATAACGGGATATTTTTGTAGTAGGTTCAAAGAATCTAATTAAAGTGATCACCTCTT
The DNA here is from genome assembly GCA_932294325.1 of Allophyes oxyacanthae. Classification (NCBI taxonomy): domain Eukaryota; kingdom Metazoa; phylum Arthropoda; class Insecta; order Lepidoptera; family Noctuidae; genus Allophyes; species Allophyes oxyacanthae. The sequence continues at coordinate 3,718,738 of OW028609.1, forward strand.
TATTGTCGTCGATAGTGACCGGCGGGGGCACGATTCGTGCGAATTTGTCGAGTGCATTGCAGAACCACCACATGACGTCATGCACGCACGTCGGCTGCGTGGCTGAACGAAGCAGCCAGTTCATAGCCTAAAATACAATAATTTGATTTTCTAAATCAAAAAGGAATACATTGAGAAATCTAGCCAATAAGATAAAAGGACCTTAAACATTTTTCTGAGAAAATAAACATTCAAATTTTTGTTTTAACGGCTTTTAGCTAATCACTCATACGATTAAAAACAAATATTATTAATACAATTGAATTATTCTCACCTCAAAGGCATACTGTCGGACAGTATTAATCCTGACAGCGGCGTCCATCTTCTGCCTATGCACATGTAGGTCTCGCTTGGCCAGTATGAACGCCATGACGGGGCTGTTCATGAGCACGTCGGAGTCAACTCGGGGCGCTTCGAACGCCGAGAGGGAACAGCCGGCCGTCAGCTCGCCGCAGCCGATAAGCCGACGCAGTGAAGCACTTGGTTGAGCTAACAGTGAAGAACCAGCACCTAGTAGGAAATTAATGTTTTATGTTTAGATTTTTGACAGCCTGGTATTACTGTAGGAATAAGGGAATAATAGAATATTCCTGTAGCATTCAACATCTAGCTTTTCTAAAGCATAACGGGCTCGTAAACAGGCTTCAAAAAAATTTGACCAAGGATTAAAAAAGAGGATACAGTTATGAAAAAAGCACTAGAGAAAAAGAGATGCACCTATACAGCAGATCAAGGATGACATAAATATTGACCGGTGATGTTGAAGTATAATCATAATACAAAACATTTAAATACTTATTTAATTTTGATCTGTCAGTCTGTCTGTCTGTTTGTTCCAGCTAATCTCCGAATCGGCTCGATCGATTTTGACGAGACTTTCACTGGCAGATAGCTGATGTCATAAGGAAAGACTAGGGTACTTTTAATTTTATTTATTTTATTAAATACCTATCACGCGAACGATCTCTGAGGCACAAGTAGTATTACATAAAATGCTTACCACTTAGTGTGTCCTGGTCCATGGGAGTATCGCGAGTGAGCGGAGGTCGGGCTGCGTTGGCGAGGTCACGCCCCCCAGCCTGACCCATAGACACGGAGCGGTGGACACGCGGCCACTGGGAGCCGACGTTACTGTCCATACCGCCAAACGCTGAAGTCTAGTGGACAAAGTTAAACTCTACAGTACTTTTATTGTGACTAGATGGCGCCACCATCACAGAAAGATTCTCGATTTCCGTTGATTTGTACTATGAAAGAAAATATAAAATCTCCACATTCTTCATTCTTTTCTTCAATGTAAAAAATGGAACTCACTCGAGTTCTATTTTTTACATTATCTAGAAGAATGTGGAGATTTTATTGAACAAGCTGTACAGCACTGTACGTTATATTATGTAGTTACCAGGCAATAATGGAGAAGATAGTTAAAACATTGGCCACTGTAAACGCAACATGACGTCTTACATGACAATCTCGCGAACAACGTCCACACTCTCCTGGTACCGTGATAAGTCCACTGACTGTTTTTGGCTGGCTGAACATCACAGCAAATTTTGTTCTTTTGTCCAAAATATATAGCAGAATATACGGGACATTTCAGTAACTTTCCTAATAAAGACTTATCGCTGGGTGTAATGATTTCAGGAGGCCTAAAAAGACCACATTTGGCAATTCTCCTACAAATCTCCATGGTAACTGTCCAACAGATGATTGCTGAATATGAGCCTTACGCGTATGACATTAAGAGTCATCAATTAAGTGGATATTTTGACAATTGTAATACGAATCATATCATGATTCATTTAAAGCTGCCTGTTTAGATCCCCTAACTTATAAAGTTAACAGTTTTTCTACTTACCAAGGGTGCGACAGCCGGTGGTGGTGGTCTGCCTAGCGAGTGGTATCTCGCCGCATCAGACATGGCGTAGGTCCTGGGTGCTGCTCCTAAGGCCGGGAGACATTGGAACGGCGGCGCCGGTTGCCACACGCTGCCCGGAGGAGTGGGTGGACTGCGGGAAGCGTTGTCGTGCCATGCCGACATGCTGATCGGTTCTGTTAGATATTATTGTATATTTTATTTATTTTACTTTAATGTTACCCGGTATTTATTTTACTTTAATGATACCGGTCTGAAACCAGTTATGGTAATTCACGTGACAACACGAGACAGTATATTATAATAATAAAAATACATTCATAAATCCCTATCACGATACTTCAGGCTTACTTAACTGACAAAACCTTCATTCATCAAACTTCAAATGTTCATTCATCAACAAACAGATCGTAAGTGGGATTAGAATCCAGAAGATCTTTAAGTGCTGCGAGGGTGTGAGGTACTGGGGAATTATGGCGCGCTACAGTGCGTTATGTGAGCACTGATAGTTGTCTCAGACAGAGAATCAAGCTAACTCATGATGCAGTTCAGGTGCATCCATAACACCACGCAGGGTTTTTCAGGCAGTTGTGAGCTGATCATATAACTATGCTCTCCAGACCTGATTGTTAAGACGCTGAAGAGTCAAACAGACCTGAAAAATGGGTCAATTGGCATCCCGCTTTCTGTTTTCTGGGGTATATGATGATAATAACAAATACCTGGGTTAGTAAGCGGGGCTAAATCCAGCAGAAACACGGCGTTTTCTTTCATGGTGTGATGGTCCATGTTCAAGGCTTGTTCCACACGTTCGTACGGGGTCATTTCTATGCATTTGGTTCTCGACTGCCTGATCGATGAGGCAGACTTCACTGCTTTTTCATGGCACTTCTCGCAGAACATGTACCATAATTGGTATGCTGTAAAAGAAAAAAATAATAGAATAAGAACTTTTTCGGCGACGCCGGGGTAGGCCTAGAAAACGCTGGCGCAATGACTTATATGCCTTCACTGGGAACTGGTAGGAAAAAGCAACACAACGAGAGGTGTGAAAGATATGGGGGAGACCTTTACCCAGCAGAGGAACAGCATATCATAATTTATAAAAAAACTTGGCTATTGTTACTGGCACTATCACCATGCAATAACGACAGGTGCTTTATCTCTACATAGTATAAAATAATGCCGCTTTCTGTTTCTGTCTGTCTGTATATCCGCTAACGTTTTCTAAACCACACAACGGATTTTGATACGTTTTTCACCATCAGTTAGATAATTTTTCATGGAATATTTATATGTATAACACTTTCATATTTGATGTAAGGATCGTAGAGAAATTGCATCCGTGCGAAGCCGGGGATGGGTCGCTAGTCTAAACTAATATTATAAAGAGATAGGTTTTGATTGTTTGTTTGTAATGGATAAATTCAAAACTACTGGACCGATTTTAAAAATTCTTTCACCAGCCGTTTCCTATATTATCACTGAGTAACACAGGCTATAATTTATAAAGATATCACGCGGACGAAGCCGTAGGCGGAAGCTAGTAACAAATAAATTCTATTCTACTTCTTGCTATACGATACTATACGATATTTTATTTTATTAATGTATTTTATTTTATTTTCTTTGCGGAATTTCAATTATTGTATTGTATTTTATGTTATTTGTGCATACTTTGTTATGTAATGGATCTCTGTTGTCTTGAAATAAATGATTATGATACGCTATGAGCTACTCACACTGCGCCAGTTGTCCGCACTGCGCGGACGGCAGCTCATCCTGGCCGGGCGGCGGGTCGGCCTGCTGGTAGGTGCCGGTGCGGTCGAACCCCTTGATGGTAGGGCCCTGGCAGCCGGGGTGCGCGTGACGCATGTGCGCGGCCAGCGGCGGCGGCACGCTGCTATTGCCGCAGAGCTCGCAGTGAACTAGACAGGTGAATGGTTTGTTACAATCCAAATATCAGTGGAGGATAACAATTCTTTCCTTTCTTTCTTTCTTTTTCAAACGTTGTCCCTCACTATGATTTCTCCTGTATCAAGCCCGTCACACACGTAGCTATAATATATATTAATATAATATGCTACAAGTATATTACATTATAGCAAGCCCCCACAGTAGTAGCTATACTATAACATATTTTGATGACGTAATAGAAATATATATTATAGCTGCGTCTGAAGTCGTTCAAAGATTACTATGGAAAATAATAGAATAAATAAGTTCAAGAATCGACTTGACAAATATTCTCCACGGCAAGAATAAAACCAAGTGGGGAACAGCAGGATACAGGCACTTACCAGTTGTCTCAACTGCCTGCCTGATAAATAAATAATAATAATATATCGTGATGTGGCTTGCTATAATATATATTATAGCTACGTGTGTGATGGGCTTCAAGGGTAAGTTTACAAACATACATCGCACATGCACACACACCCAGAGCCGGAACAACTATCTGTAGATCATACAAATATTTACTCCGTGCAGGAACGTAGCGCAGAAAGCTAATCGCTTAGCCACTACACCAAAACAAATCTAACGCCGTCAAATTGGGTGTATTATTATGTGCAAATAGCCAACTATTTGTACATTTCTTTGGATAATATTGTACAATCATTTCCATAGTCAACTTAAATCTAAAGAAAATTGAATTGAACAGACTCTTAAAATCCACAAACGCCAATTTTTTTTTTTATAATGTAAGACTTAAGATATCAAAGAAGAAATGTTCCAAGTTGATAAGATACTAAATAAACCAATTGTTACCAGCATAAGGTGTTTTGCTGCTCCTTGTGTTCCATTCTCGCTTCTTACGTATGCCACTGTATGGTCTTATTTCTTCGTTTTCATTTTTCTCATCTTTCTTGAGCCTAACAGAATATAAAATAACATTAATTTAATGTTTATATCCAACTTAAATAACATAGTGAAAATGTATTGCAATTCATCAGGTGTCTGTGCTTACTATAGATTACGCAATGGTCGTTGAACGCGCCCAGAGGGCTAATTCACGTAATTTTAAGACGCGCCGAGCGTATTGCAGTGACGCTCGAACATGACGCGAGCGTATCTCACTGAAGTTCAGAGGATACCAAATGGCAGAATAGTCGACATCGGCTCAATTGCCATAACGAAAAAAGAAGAAGATTACCAAATGTGTTGTTTTGACCAAAATTTTCTTGCAACTGAGCAGCAACTGCACTTCTTTAGTTTCGTGAATTAGCCTACTGGATATAGAGCGCGGATGCTACCTTGCGACCGAATGCAGTGCAATTGAGAAACTGCACTGCACTTGGTGTGACACTTCACAGAAGAGTTTTATACATTATAAGTCAAGTCCTTCTACTTACTGCACGTACGCTCTGCGTATGGCAGAGCCTTCATAAATTAGTAACTCCAATAAACGAAACTAGGTATGTATCTCACTTGTCAGTAGCCGAAGCAAGTTGATCAGCGTCGTACAATGCGTCCCAAAGAGCGACTAACGCACGCATCGCAGGCGGTAGCACGTTCACAACGTAGCGAGAAGAATCTGCGACAAAAATAATAATATATAACAGAATTGTCGTTTAGAAATGAATTATTATTTACATTCTAATAGACAACTACAATACAATGAACGGTGTCTTTATTTTATTGCCAACATTATTATTAACATAATAACATGATTTGATAATGTAATTTAATTTAATAATCTTGACTAATATTATAAAGAGAAAAGATTAGATTTTTTGTTTGTTTGTAAAGGATAAAGTCGAAAACTACTAGACCAATTTTTAAAATTCTTTCGCCAGCCGTGTGCTATATTATTACTTAGTTAATTAATTTGAATTATCTAATTATAATTTGAGTTATCTTAATGAACTAACCATATCTGTCATTGTATTTCCTACATTATTGGCTCTTGTAATCTTATAAAATAAAGAAATAATTATTATAATTGATTGGTAATGTATGTGGTATTTACCACAAAAGTTGATGCTACCCAACCTCTTGAAGAACTTGTATAAAAGGACTTTACTTCATATTTTGAGTGACATTATATTAAATTTCTGTAAATACCTGTGTCGCCGCTTTGTCCTTGTGTGTCTTCTTCTCGTATCGGCGTATCAAAGTCCGTTTTGCGCATGCGACTCGTGCTCGCTTCTACACCAGAACGCGTTAGAGTTTCCAACGTTGATGGGTGGATGCGTAAGTAGTAGCCTGGGAAAATATGTTATAAAGACTTAGGTCATGTAAAGATTAACTATGATAACATGGCGCGCCACTCCACAAATCTAAACGATTGAAAGTAATTGTGAAAGTATTTACCTACAAAACGCTACCAAGACTCACAACGCAATAAATCAAAGGATTTGATGCTCGGCAAGGAGATGTGACTACACACATTGAAACAGTAATTTGGAGGGGCGCGCCATGTTATCGTAGTTTATCTCTATCTATCGATGTGGAGAAGGAGCAGACCGATTAGTGGCGTAACAGATATTAATAAAATCAGATTGTAGATTTTATAGAGCAGAGCTATGTGGTTTCAACTTTCCACTTGAACCATGTTCCCTGAAGATGTGAAAATAGTAAAATTATGTCATCATGAGACATTTCTTGTTATCTTCGCTTTGGCAAGTATATATGTTGACGGCTTAGTAGGTATATGAACACCTAAAACTTAAAGTAACCGTGTTTACACTTGATTGTACCTATTTACCAAGGTAGGTACTAATATAATAAGTACTGCACAATTTTTGTTACTTTTTGTCCTTATTAACAATTTAGTGCCTCGCTTTGTATTAAATATTTGGTAATCAATAAGTAACTTACCAGCATTGGACACTTCGACGGAATGTCTCTGATGTCTGGCGGGTGTGACGTCATGCGCGGGCCGAGTGACGACCCGAGCGCCTTGCTTCGGCAGCTGCGGGTGGAACTTGAGGAACGCTGCGCAAGCGATTGCGTCATGGACGATGCCTGTGAGACAGAAAGAGTATTTATATTTGATCGCCATGAGAGTTTATTCCAACATACTTTAACTTTAAGATTGACCAACAGACTAACAGTGCCACAAACTTATCTGACCCGGTCATGGCGTCGCTGCCGTCGCTTTTACAAATGTCATCTCCCTACAAAAATGACATTTTGAAGTCATGTTTGTTCTGTAGCGACGTTAGTTCCAATTTTGGTCACCGGGTCAGATAAGTTTGTGGCACTATAGCACGGTTTACTTGTCACTACAATACATGGGTACTAAATCAGAGCAAAAAGCGCTTTATGATACCTAACATCCAAAAAGAGAATAATAAACACACTGCAGCATTGCCGCCAGTCATTTTGTCCATTCTCACGTGAATATAAGCACTTCATAGAGCAGCTGCCTTGTGCTACTTCTAGCACCCTTATTACACCAATTTTAATAACAAAAGTAATATTCCTAGAATTTATAAACACTTTCAGATAGCAGCTGAACCAGTTCTCGGAACAGCTACATTAATGGACTACTATTATTTGAAAACTTAGTCATTCTATGAAAATAGTTTCACCACAAATTACTCATGTTACGCAGTAACACCTACGCAGTATAATATAAGTAACTTCAAATAAAAATATACCTACTACATCATCTTTCATTACATATAATATATTTATACTCGTCCCTAATATCATGCTGTGCGATTACGCTAAGGTCTCAATCTATCCTAAGCCTACATAGAATTAAGTTCAGATCAATTGTTACCTATTGTAATTGCCTAACAAATAAATAAGGGCTGACTGAGAAAATGATTGCCTGCAACTATATAAAACTGTACCTTAATGTCACGAAAAAACGTTGAAAACGGCTTGCAAGCATTTTGTCACTGCTCGATACAGTATAACACTAAATATTTAAATGAAATTGTACCTTCGTGCCATAGCAGAGCGGCGAAGATTGCTCGCAAACACTCTGCCTGCGCTGGGCTGAGCGCGTGTTTACGTGGCGGCGGGGGTGCGGGGGCCGCGCGGGACGGGAGAGGCGGAGGCGGGGAACTAGTGCGCTTGTACGCACGCGCGCGACTTGCTAAGCGATCGCGGGCTGTAGACTTCGGGCTTTGACGACCTTGCGGATCCTGTAACCAAGGAACGAAACATTACAACAAAGTTAAAGAAATTCAGTTTCGCAAAGCTTAAAGCCTGAATTGAAGGGCATCAGCGTAGGAGGAATTCAGGCCTTAGCCTTGGTTTCAAAATTACCGTATAAAGGAATAACGACTCGCGAGATCTTATAGAGTAGCTACAATTTATTATTTGCAAATTTTTCCTTAACACGTCAATATATTTTAAACACCCGCTGATATTTAACCTCAAGTTGATATTAACTGTATATTTTTCCGCGAAATAAGAATACTTTATACTAATTTTTTCCTCTTCATTTATGCGTAATAGTCCTGTTATAAGAATTCAGAAACATTACATTACAAGCCATTAGAGAGAGTATTAATTTATAGCACCATACGAGATATTCGCATTATTTTACACACTCTCATTCGTCTATAGTCGTATTTTTAATTAGACGAAGCCAACTGACAGTAGCTAATGTCACTTTGTTAAATAATGTTGCCATATTTAAAGTAATAGTGATGCGTTCAGTTCTCGTTCAATCAGATGAATGAACAATGAGTGAATAGTTAATCATTTCAAACTATAAAAGAATATTATTTCTATTTTACAATAAAATTGTATAAAAGTGCTCTGATATAAGTTACTAGTAGTATGTAACTACAATGTTTAAAACACTCGGTATTCAGTATAGGTAGATACTATAGGAACATAGTCGTCGAAAACTCGTTGGTATGTACAAAGCACGACTAAAATTCGAACCCCGTATCGGCAGTTCGGCACACTAACTATTCACTAGACAATCGAGGCAATTTCATTCATTCAGGGGTTTTTTCAATCATTCACTTTGTCACAACACTATTTTTATTTCATCAAAAACTGACAACACAGTAAACGTCAGTTGACTTCGTCTAATTAAAAATACGACTATAGGTGCAGGGACATCGAAGTTGATACGTACGCCATCTTTATCTGTTCTATGCGTCTGAATAAAGATAATTTTGGCTAAAACGAAGTCTTTTCAAACTTTACCTAGATATAGTGTCATGGTGTAAAATTAAGAAATTTTAAATATACTTTTTGTCTAATACGTGAAGAGAAAACTTTGTACCCTTTTTTAGCAAATTGCGCGCACGGAGGACTGTAAGATTTGGCATAGATAAAGTTTATATGGAGAAGGAGTGCAGAAAGCTAAAATTACGGTCGAATTTCGTTCACCACTAGTATACTTTAATTTCTTTACTACTAAACACACTATATTTTAATGTTTTCTACTTGATGTATCTTTGTTTTTTGTTTCGAGCGTATGGCACCCTGGGTTGCAGCTGAAAACCAGCGTTGGGTGATCGGTATTACCGTACTGACACACCCAAAATTATGCTGAGCTGCTGGTCTCTTTGGCACTAATCTACTGATTTTATATATATTTATCTGTGTTTTTAGCATTGTATAGGTACACCAATAAACTATTATTTCCTGTTGCTAAACTAGTGATTGAATTTGATTTTTGCCAGAAAATGATACGAAATAAGTGGTTTTATTTAACATCGTATCGTTATCCACCTCCTTGTATATGACGCAGTGATATACCTTGGACATCCCGATGTAGAGTTGCATGGCCGATATTTCGTCGGCCCTGTCCGGTGAGGTCTGCGTGCCGGTCTGTGCGAGCCGACTGCTGCGCGCCTCGATACTCGGTTCCGGCTCGGGTTCGATCTCGGTCTACAAACATTGTTATGCTATCAGTCATACAAGATAATAATACAAAAAGAAGTTATATTGTAGAATGGAATGTTCATTTTTCCCATCTGGACAAAGCCTTCACCCAAAAACGAATTTTGCTTTAGGGGCCTATAGACATACGACTTATTCACGCGTTGAATGCAACCAATACATGACTGTGGTCAACTCGATGCAATCACAGCACAGCAAAGGAGCACTCTTTGCACACGTTCGTGAATTGAGCTGCGTATTGTATCGGTAAAATGAGCACTAACACCGGTAAAAAAATATTAGCAAAAAAAAAACCTAGTATATGTTTCTTTCTTTTATTCTATGTAAATGTTTACGCAAAGATTTCCTTACCGCAATTCATACAAACACCAGACAGTAACTATTAAATAACAATGTTTAGTTGACCTCAATTTTTCATTGAGGAAAACATACCTTTATTATTCAATGCACTAATATACACCGCTAACTTATGTATTAATAGCAACCACTAACTTAGCATGTGAAACGAATATTAATAATAATTTACGATAGATTTTGAAACATAGGTACAGTCTGTCAATAAAGTCATGAAAAGGATTGAGGGCGCCACTTGTATATTCTCTTGTTTATTTTTACAATATATTATTGCCGAAAACATTTTTTATCACAAAAAATCTACACAGAATAGTAAAATAAACACATCGCTGTACCCAAACTGACACCTACGGGACTTATTTAGGGTTGCGAGCGAAGAAGAATTTTAGTTCCTTCAAAATCCTTTTCATGAATTTATTGACAGACTGTAAGCTGCACCGTGTGTTTGCCGTAAAACAATACTTCCTATTTTAATTTAATTGTTAAGGCCGTATCTTGCTCTGCGATAGCAGCTGTTCGTAGTAAATAAAAGACTTTATGTGAAAGTAATAGGTACTTATTTAAAAAAGGCAAAACGAAAAGGAGGCGGTCCGTGCGCAGCGCGAAAAGAAACAGCAAGCGAGGGTTACGGTGAAGAGACGCGAAGAGTTGGGTTGTCTCTGGCGCGTAGTGATGTGACGACGGTGGTGGTGCGCGCCCTCTGGTGTCGCGTATGCAACGCACAGCAAGTTTATCCCAACAGAAACAACGTAAACAATTTCAGCGTCAGTGTATTAGTCTTTAAAACAAACCTCTTGAATAGCGTTGACGTCTGCTCCATTTTCTCCAAACCGCTGTTTGACAGGCGACCACCACTCGTCGCTGTTGCCATTGCTACGGCGTTGGATACGTCTGCAATGCCACAAGATATAAGGTAAGAGTGTATAGGGAACCAGGGGGTTACTACGAACTCTTATAGCAGGGCTGAAATTGAACTGCCCAGACATTTCCAGTATGAACTGACCTCGCACTGTATAGGCTTTTCGTAAAATGAAAGGTCAGCTTATTCTGGAAATTTCTGGGCAGTTCAATGTCAGCCCCTAGTAAACCCCAGGTATACTTTGGGTAAACATGCTCCATTTGTGTAGCGACACATTTACGGAAAATACGCGACGGAAGCTCGGCGTTTTTGCACCTGCAATGCTTAGAAACATATCTACGGCAAAAATAGGCGACGTAACTAAATATACATACTTGGGCGAGGATGCTGATGACGATGTGGAGCTCGCGTCTGCGCGGAAGATCCTGCCGCGTTTGGACGGCTCAACGGAGCCCCCACACGTGAACGGACTCCCGTCGGCCTACAATATTGTGGGCCATTATTATGTCGTCATTAATACACGTACTAACATAAAATCTTTATTAACCCCCGAAAAAAAGAGAGGCGTTATAAGTTCGTAGTGTGTATCGGTGTATCTGCGTATCTGTCTATGGCATCGAAGCTCCAAAACGGATGAACCAATTTCAATGCAGTATTTTTAATCGAAAGCTAGTTTAATCGAGTATCATCTAGCTATGTTTCATGAAAATCTGTTGAGCCGTTCAAAAGTTACAGCTCTTTCTCTAGTTGGAGTCGGGGGTTTTTGACGGTTAGGTTATTTATTATCAGTAAGCATGAGCGTTGCAGTTGCGTGTGCGTTCACACGCACAATTCAAACCGATTTGTGAAGTCTACAACAATATAGTGCAAAAGCGACGGGTGATCTCCGAAATTCCTTTGCTCACTCACACATAAATCTTAAGTTTCGTAGCAAGAGCTGATACAATCACCTCCAGAGGATTTTCCTTATAACCATGGGATTCAAAAAATTCAGGCTCTGGAATTTATGTTGGTATTTAAGAAGCAAACAACAGAAATTATAATTACCTCACATTGTCCATATGGGAAATTTCTATCGTCGATACAGGTTATTTCTGTAACAAACGAATGCAATACATAAATAAATACAGAATAGTAACGTTAAATAGGTACTGTTATCATTGATAACAATCGCTTTCATGCAATAGTTCTCTAAAATCTTTGAGAAATATAGTACGACTTTCCACTCAAAAATAAGAACTGCCACCTTGCATAATATCGTAGCCACACACACACACACACACTGCTCTTTTCCAGTGTTGTGTTCCTAATGGTGAGCAAGGTCCTTGGTCTATGGTCATTAGGGTAGCGTCCAGAACTCCTATTGTCAACACTGCGCTAGTAGATAGTAGGCTAGGGTCGGCAACGCGCTAGTGATGCCCCTGGTGTTGCAAGCGTCCATAGATCACGGTAACCGCTTACCATCATGCAGGCCGTATGCTTGTCTGTCACATTACTGGTATAAAAAAATGCTATTCATTACATACAATATAACACACAATAATCCTTACCGGTTAGTACTCCATCGTCTTCATCTTGCGACCATGATTGCATGTCGCCTTGTGCGTCTCCGTAGCCGGTCCACGTGCCAGTAAACTCCGTCTGAAACGGAATAACATTGTTCAGAGATATACGACCTATTAACGTGATATTTTCTAAATATTCGAGGGTAACCTCGTAGACCAATCAATCAAAGACCAAGATCAAGACCAAGATCAAGATCAGTCAAAGATTTTTATTACAACTGGGCCTTTGCAGGCACTTTCATAACGTCGTGATTCTAGGCGCAAGGTTCTAAGTGGGTTGGTCCTGGAGAAGATACCCGTAATTCACACATTGAGAGATGATCTCTACGTGTGACTTCTTCAAACCTCTGTAGGCTAATTCACGTAAGTAAAGAAGTGCAATTGCCGCGCAGTTGCAGTAAAATTTTGGTCAAAACAACACATTTGGTATTCTTTTAGCTTCAGTGAGATACGCTCGCGTCAAGTTCGAACGTCACTGCAGTTTGGATGGAAAAAGTGTGTTTGTTACCCGACTACGGAGAGGGTTATTAGTTATTAGGGTTAAAAAAAATACCCAAAGAGTAAAACGGGACCCTATTACTAAGGCTCCGCTGTCCGTCCGTCTGTCACCAGGCTGTATCTCATGAACCGTGATAGTTAGACAGTTGAAAATTTTCACATATGATGTATTTCTGTTGCCGCTATAACAACAAATAGGTACTAAAAGAACAGAATAAAACACCACAAACGTGTTTTTTTTTTGCCGTTTTTATGGATTATGTTACGGAACCTTTCGTGCGCGAGTCCGACTCGCACTTGGCCGGGTTTTTATTAAACTATTAATATTTTATTAATAAAAGTATTTTTAGAATCGGTTCATTAAAACAAACAAATTTTACCTAGGTATTTATAATATTATCGTATAGAAGAAAGAAAGAAAAGAACATTTATTCGGCACAGACATATTGACAACATAGGAGAGAGAGAAAAATAAATAGTATAGGTGATATTACCTGCGCTGCTGGCGGTGTGCTAGGCTCGATAGGTATCAGCAGCGCTCGATCAAGATGACGGTGATGCTGCAGACACCACGCCACTTCCGCAATGCCGTCAGTGTAAGCGTGCACCGACTCCGCACTCAAACGCACCCAGGTGCCGTCTTTGTTTATAACCTGGACACAAAATATATAAAGATGTAAATTATATTACGCAAATATGTTTTCAAATAATTGTTTTCTCACCGAAAAGCGGAAAACATGGACATTATGTTCATCAATACGAACGAATTACTAGTATTGGGGTAGCTCCTCTGCTTAAAGACTGTAGTTAGCAATGCGTTTAAGAACGCACCAGACCTCTCCACCAAAGCTTTAAGGATAATGGAACTCATAACACATAATGGCGCTTACTTCTTCAACCAGCGCGATGTTTGCTCCAGGGGGTATTTGCCCTAGCTCCTCAGACTGCAGGCTAGGGCTGGCCCTCACGCGGAGGCCCGCGCTGTACCGCGCTGCGAAGCGCCGTAGCTTTGTCGGCGGTGTGGAGGGCACGCCCCCTGCTTGTACGGCGCGCTCTGCAGGCGTGTCCATTATACTCTCAGCGACTTCTATTGTTACTTCCTGCAAATATTACTTTTAGTTTTTACTAGGTACTACATTTGATGGTTATCACCCCTAACGAGTTTAGGAAACTACTTTTGGCATGAATTGCAAATTAAGAGCTGATTTTTCAATCGCCAGATAATGTTTTATCCAACGTATTTTGACGTTTGACAGATTTTGTATAGAAAATCTCTCAATAATTTAAATTTATTCCCTCAGATAAAGTTATCTGTCGATAAAAATGGCGCCATAGATAAAATATAGGTATCATAATAATAAATTTGAATAGAATAGAATAGAAACAAGTAATTTTTATTGTACCCCTGATAAAAAGAAGCAGGAGAAAGAGAAGGATAAACGGTGGGGGGGGGGAAGGAGGAGTTGCTAATCTGAATCTAGCAATGTATATAACGGTTTTGTTTAACTAACCTGTGACGCCGGCTGATCATCGAGCGTGCATCTAAAGATGTAGGCTCCAGCGAACCTGGGCGTCCAGATGGCCACGTAGGACCCGTCCGGGTTCTCCCGCACGGGCAGGCGCTCCGCCGGGATGCGACCGCCGTGAACGAACGTGCCGCCCACAGCGCCGCCGTCGCCCCAAGACTCGCTCGCGAGCCGTAGCTCCTCGAATGAGAAGTTCTGGTAGGCCTCCAAATTAAACATTTATAAAATACTTAAAGTACCCATATTAACAAATAGTAGGAATATATACATTTGTTTTTATTAAACTTCGCAGTTGTTTTCCTTCTACATATTTTGTTTTCCTACCAACCACCATTTCTTAACAGAGGTCAACTACCTAACAGTACTATAATCATGCTACTAATACTATACACAGCCGGTATGAGAAATTCTTTAACACATAAAATCCAGCCCATTACTGTCCCACTGCTGGGTATGGGCTTCTTCTCACAATGAGAACGATTAGGCGTTAGTCCACCCCGTTGGCCTGGTGCGGGTTGGCGGACTACACACACCATCAAGAACTCTATGAGGCTCTCTCAGGTGTGCAGGTTTCCTCACGATGTTTTCCTTATGTTATACTGTGGATTCAGTACATGATTCTGGACCAATCTAATACGTCGGACTTTTAAAAAAATAGCCATTTTGTTCGCAGTTTTTATAATTAACTATTATAATTGGCGAAAATAGTAAACAAAAAAGACCCACGAATTTTTCTTACCCTGTGTGGCCAGAATATGTAGGTACTGAATCCATGGAATCAGTTTTCATTACGATGTCACTTAACTACACCCTGTATTTGACTTAATTTATATTAAAAGACCCATACAATGTTTGGTGCTACGCGACATGCAGTTTATTTTAATTATCTACAACGAAATGCCAATTAAAGTTTGCTTACTTGCATTGTTCGGAATATAACATAATTTAAAAAAAAATACAGAACACGGAAAGAAAATCTCCCCAATGCCTTACCCGCTTTGACTGCGCAAACTCATTCATGCATGGTCTGTTCCTGCGTTTGCCAACGTGCACACTACTTGCTTCAAACCAGGAACACCTAGTTACACAGTTAGTTAGTAGACGACTGTAACAATATTTACCTTCATCATGGTAATAGCGTGGAAGCGCATGGTATCTTTAACGGTGGGTTGGTACGGCACGTCAGGTACCTTGGGGCGTTGGTTCTCGATGTTGGACGAGCGGGTGGACCCCACATTCATCCGCTGGACCACTACCTGTATGAACCAAAGACTACAATAGTATATCGGACAGTATGAACAAAAGAGAACGTTATTAAGTCAAACTACGTCAAAGTTCGCAAAAACTTATCACTAAAGCACTCCAGTCTGCGTTTCCAGCTGGACCGTTCCAATCGATCAATAGATAGCTTACCTATCTATCACAGTTCACTGCTGGACCAGACCTCTCCTAAATTGTCTGTACAAAACTATGAATCTTCTTTGAGAACAGGGATAAAAAAAAACATTTTGAATGTTGCATGATAATAAAGTCCCATCGCAGTTTTGGGAAAGTTACAGCCGGTTGCATTAAAACAAAAGATTTCACGAATATGGTATAAAGTAACAGAATGCCGTAATAGTGAAAAATTTGAATAAAATATAAATACAAGTAATTTTGTTTATGATCTCGTAAAATTATAACTATAAAGAATGCGTACTGCGTAAGTATCTATTTATTAATAGAAAAGTTTGTACCCATAAGCATATTGCGCGCACGGAGGAATGTGAGATTTGGCAGTTACAGTTTATATATGGAGAAAGAGTGGAGAAGCTAAAATTTATATATAATATGGGGTTTAATTTCGACCACTGGGCGGGCGGGTTTGGTTTTTATGAAATCCTTGAATAAACCTTCCGTTCCGTCCTTGGTTGAACCTTCAAACGCTGTACTTGCGAAAATACACTTGAGAGCGTGCCTGAGAGTTGAGTCGACGTTTTATTGCTCGTATAGGTACAAAGATTGTATTGTACCTAAAAATGCTGTTTCAATCTAACAATTTAAATCGCGGACATTGAAAAATATAAAAAATCTAGTACCTATTCCCACACAATCTTCCAACCTTCGTTAATTACTGGAAGTCGTTCGGCTGTATCTCCCAATAATAGACTGAGAGCAAAATTGGATTGTCTATTAATACTACTCATTGGTAAAACTAAAACTACGTAAAAAATTCGAATCACCCAAATGTACGCCAGACATTGGGTACCAGCGAACATCGTAAAGGCGAGCATTCCCTCAGAATTTATCTAATACAGTTGATTAACAAGGTCCTCTAATTAGTCATGTCACATGCATGTCCGTGCTGACACATGATTGGGGATTTGGTCCAGAAGAAAACCGTGCAACCAGCAACAATGACCTGGCATCCCTAGAATAGGTACGAGAAGAGCAAATAAACGCACTTAATAAGTTAGTTAGAGTCTACGCCAACGGCCTTGCTCTACTTCTCTGTGACGGAGAGACCTAGACATGGGAAAATATGGGAAATACGAGTTTCAAGACTACACTACTGTTAAACTTCGTACTACGAAATCGGGAGCTTTTGATTTTAATTCTTTTTACAGCTTTCAATCTTTGCCATTAATTACCCAACAGAATGTTGTTGGTGGGATTTCTTTAAATATTTTCTATGTAGTCTGTCCTGTCTATTCAGCTACCTTACCGAGAATGATATGAAAGGCGAATAAAGGATTAACTATATCATGTTATAATAAGCTTTTAAGTACGATCTGAGAAACTGGTTGAGAAAATTTTAACGTGAAGAAATGTCCCTAAATAACGTCGTCTACAGTCATATTTTTCTTACAATCCTTTATAATAACAAAATCCAAACAACTTGAAATATGGTGTGAATTGCACGCACACAATTTTAAAGGCCGAAACACCGCAGGGTTTTTCATAACAGATTGATATGTAAAAATATCTACATGTTGGGCCATGAATTTGTTAACATTTAAAATATTTATAAAAAAACACCATATAACTTATTTTAAAAATGATTTATTTACAACATAGCCAATAGGCGGAAATATACTATTAAAAAATAATATCATCTAAATGACCACCGCCTCGACTTTGGCATTCCTCTTAACGCGCACGGAAATTTTCTAAGGCCATTAATAAACAGAACTGCAGATATAGGAGCAGCAAAAACCCCAAAAGCTAAACATGAAAGGCCTTCAGTCACCTAAGGTTTCAAAAAAATCATTAAAAACTGTTCACCTATTATTCGAAAAAAGGTTTCAGACTATCAGCACAGTGATAAAACAAAGTCTCATCATAAGAGTTTAATTTCTTTTTTGATAGGTAGCCCTGAAGTTACACAACGTGTAACGTGGGGTGGTATGGATTAAAAAATCAAACTGAACAAGTGTCTCAATGGGATCAACATCGTAATCGTAAAAAAATTATCAGCCGTTCCATACATTTACTTCGAGTAGGTATTGAAGTTTTATATGGGACAGCTGATTAATAAATTTTTCGCGTTTACGATGTTAGTCCGTTAGAGAACGTTGTTCAGTTTGATAGCCTGATCCACACCCTTAAATACGTATTTCTGATAAACGTTTGTAGAATAGTATCTACGAAATCTTACAAGTTACCGAATGCAATTTCCGGACAAAGAGGTCGGAGTATCGAGAAAACAGCATGTATTCATAAAGTTATTTGAACATAGGTAGTGGTATACTAGAGAAGCCCGTACCGTGCCCTTTGCAATTTTGTTTCGTCGTATCGTTTATCGAATCACTGAAATGCACTGTGAGAAGAAATATTTATTCCACTATTATTTCTTCAATTTTGAAGGACGAGGAGGAGGAAATTATATGTGCTTTTGGCTTGCCAGTACCAAATGGGTTGCCAACTAAGCATTTGATAAAATATAAGCCATGCATCATTGAACAAGTTTTTTGATACCTATTCTTCGGTAGTTACTATGACTGTTTGTCTCAAATCGTTGTCTGTAAAAGCCATAGATATCCGGTAAAAACATATAGCGACATAAAAGTATAGTCCATCCCGTCGGAAAAATGTGAACATGTCACTTTTCTAAGAACATAAACAGTTTAATAGACGATTTTTACGTATACTTAATTGTATATTTTTTTATATGTTATACAATGTTGAGAAGTGTAACAGCAATATATTTTTGTTAACCGATTCTTGATAATTGATACGAACTTGGAAACTTTTGATTTCACTTCTTTTTACGGCTATCGAACTTGGTCATTACATAACTAAATGTTTTTGGTGAGATTATTGATTATACGAAACTTTTACTTTACTTCCTCCGTAACTATTTACCCACAACTATTTGGGACTGACGGCCCCGTAGTAACAATAGTATATTATACATAAATTTAGAATATTTTCGCTTCGTATATCCTAAATCTTATGATATTATAAGACCTTTCCAATGACGTGGCTGTCCATCATTGTCCTAAGGCAGACAGACTCCCGTACATTTTTCCCACCTACTTTATTTTCAAAAATCTTAATAATTCAAAAAGGATTAAAATATGATTAAAAAGTTAACTAGCTCTCTTCATTCTTCCTACTCGTAGTGATTAGTGCATTCACAGAACACAGAAAGACCCTCTTTTCTGTGTTCTGTGCGTGCATTATTCTCTAGCGACCATTGGAAGGCAGTTCAATAGTGGACATTTTTAGGTTGGTATTTAAGGATCATTTACACGGAGAGTTTCTCGTCTCGAAAATGCGAATATCGAAAGAATATATAAAAGTTTCTTCATGTAAACATATTGGCACGTGGAAGGGCGACTATCGCCTCGTCATAGAATATTGAATGTATCCGTGTAAACAAAACTTAGGGCCATTTCTCGAATGGCAAATCTCGCACTCGAAACGATTGAGACCAATTTCTACGATACTCACTTGAACTTGAAAAATGTCATAAGAAAAAATCCCCATGCTATAATTATTTTGTAGTGTAAACAGATAAATTCCTTGCGAATCTCGTATGACATAATCGTAGTCGAGATTTTAATTCTTGTCTGCATGTAACCATATTTCGAATACGTAATCTTATGGCTATTATTGCCTGTAAAAGTAGCTTACGATTTTTGGTCCCAAATCGAGCGATATACTCTCTCCGTGTAAATGGGGCTTTAATTATGAGGATGACGATGACTTGTATTCGGATAGATGACGTTTTCTATTCGTGAAAGATTCATTTATAAAATGAACACTATCATTAACCACATTTACAAGGAGTGAAGGTCGAAACATGACGTTGAAAAGTTTTCAAAAATTAACATTTTTCTCATACTTTGGACGTAGCTACAAATTGTAAACCAAATACTGTAATTGGACGAACAGAATAGTTACCTCCGCGCATATTTCACCAGTCACTCATGCATGGTACGCACGTCATGCATGCATGCATGGTGGTCATGCACGGTTGGCGCAGTGGCTAAGCGATTAGCTTTATGCGCTACGTGCCGCGGGTTCGATCCCCGCACGGAACAAATATTTGTATGATCTACAGATAGTTGTTTCGGGTCTGGTTGTGTGTGCATGTGACATGTATGTTTGTAAACTGTACCCTCGATACAGGAGAAATCCTAGTGAGCGGCAATGTTTTAAAAAAAAAAGACAAAAGATGGGGAACCAGCGTCGCGTCGGTCGACCATAATAAGAGCATTACGTATGATTTTGTGGACAACATTTACAAATATCTAATAAGTAACTACTCTACTAGTTTTAAGTAGGACCACACTGAATAATACTGAAGTCTACCACTTATTATATTAAAATCTAAACTATAGGTTTTTTTTAGGATTAACAAATAAAAACAACAAACTACCCACCGTACAACGATCGAGGCTCTAGTCACAGTCCAGAAATAAATATAATTTTCCGTTTCCGCTACCTGTATACCTAGCGGACACGGAAATTGAGAACATGCAACAAATCGAAATGGTAGGTTCAGTAACTCGTCATTTTAAATTGTCATTTTACTAATCTAAACAACAAATCTTGTTTATCATCTTAAACGGTGAAAATTTAGTTAACATCTTCAGATAGCATGAATTATAGGTACCTATTTCAATAAAATAAAATAAAATGTCAAAACAAATAAATAATTTAAAGTAGGTTTAGTCGCACCTGATAGGCAATCCATGATTTATTAGTTGATTTCATGACTTTAATGTTTTACGCAATACTACAAAAATAAGATAATTTCATAGCCAATTTGTTTTAATTACCTATATATTTTAATTCGCGTCTATTCTGCTATAAATTTTTAATTATTTGTATCCGGTGCATGGCTTTCAAACTGAATATACTATTTTCCAGGTAGCCTGGGGCGTTCGCCCTACCTGTTAACCATTTTATAGGAAAAATATTACGAGGACGCCTATTTCCTACGGTAAAACTAGTTAATAAAGTTATTGCGTATTGCGTTTCAAAAACTATAGCTAGATGAATTTCTGTGAAAAAAAATTCCAATCTCCGGTTATGAAAGCTGCCCTAGATATTCCAAAAAAAAAATACTCACTCACTATTTGGATTGCTAAATTTACACGAGGTGAGCCTTCATCGTCGGGTCTATTAAACTGGTTAAATATTATTATTAAGAAAGTGAAAAATTCAGTACCGAGTCATTATTATCATTACTGTAATACAGTACAAACTAGTACAGGGAGTATTGCGTTTTGTAATCGGCCTTAAGTTAGAAAACAAAAAATAAAATACTTGTAAAAAATGTAACTTGTAACTTATCAATAAATAAATAAATAAATTATTATATACTTACTGAATAAAATAAAAGAGAACATTAAAATGTTATGAGAGGTTAATAAAAACACTGCAATCTTACATAGCAAATACTAAACATACCCGCCATTTGCTTAATCGCAACGTCGCGGTCATCATGAACAAAGTTTTACAGTGGGCACCTAAAAGCTTTATGGTTAGTCTGAAAAAAATCAGCTGCTCCATACATAAATGAGTAATATGAATTTTTTTGTATGGATCAGCAGATTTTTATTTCGCGATTTCGGAATTGGTCACGTAGTAAAAGTTGCTCATAATGATGAGTACAATATCCTCTTTCGGCTTTATATACTCATACACTTTCCGAATAACCGGTAAGTAATAAAAAATGTCCCCGACCACGTCTGCCAGGTCTTTGGCATAATCGGCGTTTCAACTAGGTATATTTAGCAAGGTATATTATGTAGCTACTAACCGAACTGACAATCCCACGCGAGCTACAGCTGGAGTTCGAAGATCGCGACCAAATCTATGTCAATAACTATCAATTACGGACAATTACATTCGGATCTCCGAACATCAGCATATATTATTATATTGCTTTCTATGGCAATCTAAGATACATCAGATTCAAATGGAGATATGCACTAATCACTTATGCAACATACACGGATAGGTAGTAGATATATTATTATTTATACGCCAAGCTGCCAACATATACATATAAAAATACTTGCCTTAACTGACAGACTGACTGACTGATCTATCAACGCACAGTTTAAACCGCTATGGCTAGAAACTTGAATTTTTGAAGTAGACTGTTTTTATTTATTTATTTAAAATGCTTCATGTACAATGTACAAAGGCGGTCTTAATGCCGTAGGCATTCTCTACCAGACAACCTTAGGGTGATGCAGAGACAATAAAGGTAGATGCACCAAAAAACAAACTTAAATGAGAGGTATAACTATTATACTTAAAAACAACTATATAAACTTACATAATCATTACCAACATAATTATATATAAATAAATATGTAATAATATGCTAAATAAACTAATTACACAAAATTTTATGACGTAGACATCCATTATGAAGGGATTTTAAGGAATTCCAGAACTCTAAGGGGCAGTGGCGTGCACAGACATTTCTTACAGGGTAGGCAAAAACAACTTAGTGTTGTTTTGTCAAGTTAAATGTTTTTTGTGATTGGCCACCTCACTCTAAGACTTAAATTAACTGATATTCCACACAATTAACGTGTGTATTATTAATACTTAATTTTACTTAAGGTAAGCAGTGTCTTTTTGTCTTTACGGAGTGCACACCACTGCTAAGGGGGTAAAATAGGGGATGAAATTTTGTATAAAAATCGGTTTTTTTTTAAATTAAATCCATCAAACACCCTTTGGTATTTAGCGTTGAGGTTAAAAATAAAGAAACACGTGTTCCAGGATTTTCGAAAATTCTACCTCTACAGGGGTAAACTAGGGGATGACGGTTTGTTTAAAATTCTGTCATGATTTAATTAAATCCGTAATATTGACTTCCACGCGAGCAATGCCGCGAGTAACAGCTAGTAATGTTATAGTCATTAAACTAATATGTAATGCAGACCTTGCGGACATACAAGGCAAGGGTATCTCTATCTACTATCTACCTATTACAAAGCCTTTGTGAAATGCCTTACACTAGTGACGAGTCCGATATCATGTCACATGTATAAATCATCGATATTTAAAAATCATTTTGTCATGCAGTGACAACGACAAAATCATCAATGCCTAAAACCTTCACTCAATACTGGCCAATCATGACTGAATGTACCTACGTGAACTTCGGTTTCGGCTGTGACATGACAATGACAAGATGAAAACATGCAATGTGTGAATGCGGTGACAGCAAAAAATCATTGATGATTTTGTCATTATTCCCGTAATCAATATTTTTTTGTCATTGTCATATAATCATTGATAACGAAAAATTTATATTCAGCCCATTTCTACCTTACACGAGAGTATCATTTATAATAACTACATCGGAGTAAAACACTCACCTAGCCTCACAAAAAAAAAAACAAGCCGAATTTCACACATTGGTGAGATTTTTATAGGGTGAGTTACCATTTTTAAGCCGGACTTAATATAATCCACAGCTGGACACTCACATGTGGTGTCTTATAAGAATTTATATAGCGAAAGCATGTACTTTAAGTCTTCATATTTACTTGCCACGTTCGGTTACTATACCTAATAATAAACCATATTCTTATCAGTATATGGTATATATATAGTAATATTCCATTAAATGAATACAAGTATTCGTAGGTCACGATACCATATTCATCAATTGAATATAGTTATGGACGTACTAAACTTGCATGAAACTATGTTTGTTTAGTGAGAAATGATGCCATTTCAAGCGACCTTGATTAAAATTTTTGAATAGAATAGAATATACTTATCTTTATTTCATGTAAACCAGATACAGGCACTTATGAAATGTCGAGACTATGTGCGCGGTTCCAAATAGTAGGTCCTATGGAGAAGAATCAGCGAGAAACTCGATGGAAACTCGTTTAAAATATCTCTCGCTCTTTTGTCCTTTTTGTATAGTAGAAACGTAGAGGATGAAGCATACGCGTGTTTCAACAAAAATCCGTTTGGCATGTAGATGATATTACGCAGATGCTATTTGTATCCAACATATTTGCATGTACGCAATTCACCTACACATAACTATTTTGACCGGTATGTCGAAGCGCCTATATTGCAACAAATCACTGGATCAATATCATCCGGAATTCAGCAAATATTCCTCTATCTATATTAGTAACTACAATTATCCGTTAATTAATGTTTCGACAGAAATGCATCGAATGCAATAATTAGAGTAACATTGACAGAGAGGATGTAACCGTTAATCGCTTTTACATCAGAGTTGTTACAGGAGGTAGGACACGTCAACTCGCGTTAACCCGGTATGTGAAGCCGGCCTCGCCATCGAAGGCGTGTATCTGTATATCGAACAGAAGTTCCATCCGACTGACATTAAAAGTGGATAGAAAAACAAAATAAAAAAAACAAAGAAATCTACCAGATACTGCAAACTAACAAAGAATTGGCCCTTATTTCAAGTAGGCAGAATGATAATGAGATTTAGCCTTGAAAACGAACCTACAAATTGGCCGGAGAAAGTACAAGTGCCCATACAACTTGCAATTAAAAGTTAAACAACCATTTCGGACCTTACAATCAGCCTAAGTTCTTTTTTGTCTATGTTATTTTGCTTGTCACATTGCCAGGATTTGGTCCAAATGGCGCCCAGAATCAATTAAAACGGCATTAAGTAGATCTCATCGGAGGTATCATTTTTCACTATGAGCAAACAAATATTAATCCCGGAAAAAGAAGATACCTACAATCTACATAGGTCGTAACTTTTATTGCTGTTGTAATGTTATTGCACAACTCTGGGTGAAAACCCCTGCCTAACCCTTTGGGGAATACAGGCGTGATGCTATGCTATGTACAAAATGTAAGATAATAATTTTGTTTTAAAGGTAGTAATGACCGATACCAGGATATTTTTATCTCTCAAAGTGCTGGCAACAATAATTTTTATATCTGTTTTTCGGTACTAATTGCCGTACTTCTACATTATTTTGGACGGATATCCTCGGGCCGATTTTAATGCGGTTTGATTTCCAGACAAGTCGACATTAGCCAAATGCACAAAGTTGGGCGGCATTTGCACCAAATCCCATAGTAAGATTGGCAATGTCCTTTGTTCCAGCTTGTACTTAAATTGTATAACTATTTCGCATAATTATAGAACTGAAACAAATTCACAAAGCTTTAGTAGTTTCGAAGATATCATGGTAACGGACAGACGGACAGATACCGAAGGAGACTTCGGTATCTGTCCGTCTGTCCGTTACAAAAAGGAAAAAAAAAAAAGTCCGTTGTAAAGGAATCGTGAGAACGATTCCTTTTTTCCCATATTGTTTCGGAACCCTGCAATGCGGAGATATGATGCTAAGAGTCGAATCAAGGCCGCTGATGGCTTTGCATAGCTCGCTCTGAAGCTCGTATTAATTAACCAAGTTACGTTTGAAATAGACATCGGGCCTAGATTTACCTCTAGTGATTCTGATTTAATTAAAAACTTATCAACTTAGCGTTTCATTAATTTGCGATGACGCTTACATTGGAATAACTACTCCCGTTACTTGGCTTCGCTTATAAGAGAGAAAATAAATTTATTCGGACATTCAAGTGCCTGAAAATACATTATTTTCATTTACATCTTTAATTTTTCATTGATTTAGGATTCGAAATGGCCAGGTGGTACAGTTTCTAGCTGTAAAAATACAAGCTCGTACCATCATTATTCCAAAAATGCAAAATATAAGTTTATTCAGAAATTAATATACTACAATGTTACCTCCACTTTCAGGGCCGGGGAAGACACATTTTCGCCATATTGATCGCGTACGAGTATGGGCAGGGTAATCCTGGCTGACGGTCGAACGGGTTGCGCGGGCGCCTTCAGCTCACACTTGGCGGGTTCGACGCGTGACGTAGGCGCAAGCCAGCGTGCCAGCCTGCCACCGGCCGTACTCTCCGCGCCCGCCACAAAGTCTGTCAAGAACTGACGCTCAGTCGACACGCACCTGTGGACAATTCAATTATAATTATTTTTATTTATTTAAGTATTATTCAACGATGCTTCCCAAACACATCAATTTTTCGAAGCCATGTTTGATACCACTAAACCAATGACACCACGGAATTAAATAGGTAGCTTGGGAATCTAAGATAACTGCGCCGGTTCACTAGATAAATTACAAAAAAGTAAATGTTTCAAATGTCAAACAATTTTCGCTGAAGAGTCGTGTATTAAATAGAAAGTCAGGAAAACTGACTCATTCAACACTAAACACGATACAATAGCGGTCTTACCACAAAAAAGTTGAACAAAGGTGGAACACGCTTTAGGAGTTTTTAAGTACCTAGGGATTTTAGGTAATACCCATGTTCTATGTAATACTAGCGACCCGTCCCCAGTTTCGCACGGGTGCAATTTTTCTACTATCCTTACATTAAATATCAAAGTATTATACATTTAAACCTTGCGTGAAAAATTATTTAACTGATGGTGAAAACCGCATCAAAATCCGTTCAGTGGTTTAGGAGGAGTTAGCGGATATACAGACACAGACGCGGAAAGCGACGTTATTTTATACTATTTAGAGATTATGCTCTGTTAATGTGTTCAACGTATTCGGTGAGAGAGTGCCGATGAACCTGTAATAGGTTACCGGTATGTAAACTACATATTACAGGGACATTTAAAGAATTTTGCTAAGATTTTTTTGTAGAGAAAAGTAAGTTTGCGAATGGTGCTTAATACTTATTGATTTAAAAACATAAAGCATTCGTTTCATTGAAATGGTCCTAACGTTTACGTGAATAAATGAAAACCGGACACAGTGTCTCGTCAAAAGTTACTTTTTTACCGGAGTTGAATTGCGAACGGTTCAACGCAAATTGCACTAGTTATGTAGGTACACTTACTGGCATGTAAACAATGATCCACGTTGACAATGGTTCATCATTATGTGATTAGCATTCTGGGTTGCGGTTTTTTTTTTAAATTTTCCCTCTCTATGATTTCTCCTGTATCGTAGGTACAGTTTACAAACATACATCTCACACACACACACCCAGACCCGGAACAACTATCTGTAGGCCATACAAATATATGTTCCGTGTGGGGATCGAACCCGCGACACGTAGCGCAGGAAGCCAATCGCTTAGCCACTGCGCCAACCGTGCCGTCAATGCACTTATAAGTTCTATTAATAGTTATTTTCTGATCATACATCGAGTTTGAGGACTCGTATATCAACTGAGCATTAGGCATATCGAAAATAATATAAAGAAAAAACCAAAATAATTCTAGCAACACATTACTAATCTCTGTTCTAAGGGAGAGTTTGAACCACACGTTACCTATAAAGGAAAATCTCGTAGCGGCTATGCTACGGCTGAAGCTATTTCAGAGATTTTTACAAATTTTTTCACTGAAATATCAAATCTCAATATCAAAAACGTATAGTGATCAAACACGCAATAATGGTACTGGGTCAAGAATTAACAAGAAATAGAAGCTCAATCGGTCCAGATAATAATCAACCTTGATTTTTAAAACAAGGAAAGGAATTATAATATAAGCTGGAGAATACCCATCACCATGGAAGTTGTCAGTGTTACTCTCATTCCAAAAACTAGTAACAGTATAATTTGTAGAGCTCTAGATAAAAGTTTGTAAATGAGTACTGACCAACAGCTATGTTGTCATCTTGCCTAATATCTTTAAGGGTACAGCAGACCTAGTTATTTAACTATTCAACATCACATCCATTTCGTGAATCCCAAGAGCCACT
This sequence comes from Allophyes oxyacanthae, assembly GCA_932294325.1. NCBI lineage: Eukaryota > Metazoa > Arthropoda > Insecta > Lepidoptera > Noctuidae > Allophyes > Allophyes oxyacanthae. Next base: position 3,746,511 of record OW028609.1, read on the forward strand.
CAGGGAAATTGCTTTTATGTCTATGCACTTCGACATTGAATTGAGCCATAGGAATTGACGCAATTCGGTGATATTTAGAGCCACATTTGGAATCATCATCATCATTTTCCACCTGAATGAAAGCTCTGCTGAGTATAGGACTGTCTTTGCTTTTGCTACTATTACGTGTGTGAATCTTATTCACATAAAACCTGCAGTCAGCCCTTCGCGCTACCATTAACCCATTTATTTATTTAATGCTTTTCATACAAATATGTACAAAGGCGGTCTTAATGCCTAAGGCCTAGGTCTTAACCCATCCATTAATTACTTAATTATAATATTGGCCTTTAATTAAATTCATACGATCTAAGAAGCCAGCCAAGTTTCAAGAACACACGTCGTCTTCTGTTAAACTTCGAACTACGAACTTGCGAACTTTTGATTTCACTTTTTAACACTATCGAACTTGGCCATAACTTTATAAAATGTTTTTAGTGGGATAATGTATAATGTTAAAACGTTCAAAATGAAATCATGTAAAATATTGAACGTGTTTTTATATCTACTGTTTTTATAAGTCTTTGTACTAAACTTTACATCAAGAATAATATTGTTTTTAAAGTTCTAATAAGTTATCAAAAAAACCCGTTTAACCTCAATATGTTAATTAATACAATAAGCTCAATAGGCTCAATGGAAATGAAACCATAGCCCAATGGCTATGTTTTCATTTCCATTGAGCAACTCTCAATGTTGCATTGATTCCATGAGTCATGAGTCCTGGATCCTAAGGGAACATCTAAGGAACATAGAGGGAGGTACTTTAGGACACCATACCAATTTTTGCCATCGCAGAAGTTAATTATAACGCGCACCTCATAGTTAAGTTCTTTGCTATAACAAGAGTTTATGGAGCCACTTTGGCCGAATGGAAAACCTATTCCTGAGGCCAAATTGATGGATTTAAAAAGCCTACTTCATCTTATACCGAAGATGCACAAAGTTTTACAAAACATGAACTGGCAACGAGCATTGGAGTACGATATTGATGGATTTTCAGGGAACCATTTGAATGTGGAGTGATGTAGTGTCTGTACGGTATAAGATTCCCGAATAAATTTTGATGCAACAATTTCTTTTACTTTTTACCATTTCTCTAAAAAAAAAAAAAAAGTTTTTACAATAATGAATTTTTCTTTATATTTTAATACACTAAAATGTTTCAAATGAAGATCCATTCCACAATATGTATTTTGCAACAAAGAACCAATCAACGTTTTACCTATTATTATTGAATAAATGCAAGAAAATCTATAATAATTTTGTTTCCATGCATCAAGTGCAATATCACCAGTGAGACTGACCACTTTTCATTTCGAAAAAACATGCCAATACTTTTCTTAGCACTTATTCATAAACGTCGAATTTTCTCGAAATGAACATTCTGTGTTTTGGTTCAGGTTTGCAAAACTACTTTCAAATATACTTAACATGAACTTGAAACAAAGAAATACGAATACAAAACATGGCCTACTAAATTGCTGAACGATAGTTCTGACCAACTATTTAATAGACTAAACATTATTGATATAAAATATTGGATCATACAAACAACCAGATTTTTTTATATTGTAACAATAAAAGGAAGTACGTATACCAGCGCTCGTAACATAAAAATTCAAGTGCATCAAACGGTCGACAGGGTAGCCCAGTTTTTTTGTTTCCAACAGAAGCGCATTCATCTGCTAATTACTCACTAGAATTCTTGCAGAGCATGGTTACGTTTTAAGTGCATACGGCTGCATCACAGGGTCGCCTACTACGACCAGGCACCCGACCTCTGTATCTCGACGCATAGGCATGGGCTAAACATAATTTTATCGATGGTTTGAAAACATATTTGAATCCATAATTAACACATCAGAAACTATTGTAAAATTTATAGTATGTGGTAATTTGATTTTAATATACATAGGCCTATATATGACATAATATAGTAACATAAATGTAAAAAAAGCGTAAAAAATTCTTACAATAATATATTACACCGATAAATAATAGTAGATAACATCATTAGAAGTAATTATATAATTATGATAATCTCTTGTTAATCTAATAATTAATTAATTTTCTAAAGAAACAATCATTTCCCTACAAATAATTAGATATCATTATTTGTGTGTGTAATAATTATTAGTCTGTAAATTAATTATTAGTACTTATAGCTTAATTTATTTAACATTTACGACATGAATATATTTTTTATTATTTATGCTGAAAAAATTTAAATTGACATTTGCCAATCTCTATAAACACAAATTATTATCTGTAATTCAATGTAACTCAAATAATTTTAATCAAAATATTTGCATGGCGCATGGTAGAATATAGAGGACTGTACCAATATTATCTGTAACTCCATTGTATTAACCTATATTCAGCGAATAAAGGCTATTGTATTGTATTGCAGATTAATATTCAATGCATTTACAATTTTATTAAAGACTAATTTATTTTTATTGATTTTTGCCCAGATGGTAGGTGATCACCGCCGTCCATGAAAATCCGCAACACCAGAAGAGTCACCGATGCGTTGCTGACCTTTTAGGATCTATAACCTCCTTGATTACCTTCAAATTAGGATAATCATATTCTTTAGTCTGAGATTTACAATTACTCTCATGTTGCCTAAATATGGATACTAGCAAGGGAATCCAGCTCGGAATTCATTTGTCACCTCGACTTTAATTTCAGCAAGAAATTTGTCAATTCTTCTTTGGACGGCGATCTGTGTCCTACACTAAAATTGATTCGTCGTATGTGCCATAATAAACCCTTACACACATGTTCACAATCCAAACTCGGAACACATACCAATAAACTATATTCGGTCCGATGTAGGTAAGAATGGAACCCTCGACGAAAGTCGACCGCGAATGAACCTCACCGCTTCGCTAAATGAATAGTCAACAAGTAGTTGATAGAGCTTTATTGACATTTTCAGTATTGTATAAACCTTTGTGTTAATTTCTACTATTATTTTACAACATATAGTTTAAAAAAGTATTACCTAGTGTTAATATCAGTAACTTAGTAATGTTAGTAGCTAGGCAAAATTCTCAAATGATCAATTAATACGACGTGAATAATTTTTCCCACTTTTCATAATTATCATTTCATTAAAAATCATCACGTTTTAGCATTGAACATTAAAATTGTGATAACTAAATGGTGTTTTGAGTGTTAATAATACAAATGAAATCGCATCATCGATATCTATAATAAGTAGGAGCGTCAGTGCACGGCATCACTAGCACATGGTGAGACAGCGACGGCCGACGATTGGAGTGATACTGCCATCGCGCCAGTCTGTGCATGACGCTCAACGCGCGCGGTCTCTCGCGCCGAAGCGCGGCACCATGTCGCCTCTTTCCGCGTTTCTCGCGTTCGCAACTCTCTTTACTATTATAAGTGGTGAACATCAGTTAGGAGTTTGTAAACTGGACTTTTGCAACTGCACCCCGGATACGCACCCATCATGGAAGATCGTTAACTGCACTCTTGGACGCGATGAGGTACGAGTACTTCTTACTAAATTCGTATGTTTCATACAAACAAAAGTGAACGTGCTGCGCCAGATGTACGATCAGACGCCCTGAGTTATTCGAATATTAACTTACTTCTAAGAATGGAGTGCCAGAAAAGTTTTCCGCCTAGATAATTAATAAGTCTCGTAAGTTAGTCAAATGGACTTTTTTAAGCGGCAAAGGCACGTTCACTACTCGGAAACTAGTTTAATTATTGTTAATTAATGTAAATCATACATTATGATAAGTAGCCCTTGATAGAAGGAAACGATAAACAACGGAAGGAGCTCTATTCTCATTCTCAGCACGTCGAAACATGTCCAAGACGCAATACAACGAAAACTGTGGAGTAAATGTTGTTATAAAATGAATAAAACGTCATATTACAGTACAGATTTAATGTTGAGTAAATATGCTTTCAAAAATAGCACCAAGCTTACACCAGCACATCTCAAGTGGAAATTGTTTTGATTTGATTCACCGAAAATTACCTACTCTATGTGCTCGATTCCTCAAATGACGGAACTACGTATACTTATAAGATGCATTTTTTTATTTGGGAATATGCAACAATTTACACGACACAGATATGTATCTCGCATCAAAACGTCTAAACTTGTGCCAAACAAAACAACACAAGAAACAATATTTCCTATTTCTGTGATACTAATTTGAAACTGTGACCAAGTTTCCCTAGTGTCGTTCTTGTATCATTAAGTTTAGTAAGAATTTATTTCATTACTTAGCGAACGAATGTAGACTGTACGTATACAGTTTGTAAAACAAAAACCCGCTTCATCACATTATAAACAAACAATCTGATAGGTGGCAGTCGCAAAAAAGAGGTTGAAGAAAAAAGTTAGTAGTAAACAAAAAGAAATCTACCTGGATCCCATCCCGACCCCTCGACGCCGCCATTGTCTGCACTCACATCAAGCAGGCATACGGCTATCGATACTAAATCCATTACCAAAACTTACAATCAGTAGGTAGGCAAGTTAACACAGTTTCAAAAATATTTTCTTTTATGAGTCACTCAAATAATAAACCATAACAAGAACTAATGATCTCATTACGCATACATACAACGAATGCTAAATTAGATAGACAATCGTCGTCTTTGTAATAACTCGACGCCATTAAGTGGGTTCAGATTTCTAACACTCAGACCAATAAAAAAGTTCTAACATTAAAACATTATCTTAACGGCTACGTCAATATTTTAAAGACCGTGTTATTTTATTGCAGACTTGATTTATTTGTGAAGAGTTGGAGAGGATTCTTATTAAGGAACCAATCTGTACTTTTGTCATAATTATTATGTAGAGCAAATGAATGAATGGCCAACGGAGTTCACGAACAGTCGCAGGGTGACAGGTCCTATTGATACGATAAGTAGATATGCAAATACAGATGGGCCAGGCGGTCAGACGCCAACAGTCGGGCCCATATCGGCCGGCGCTCTCCCGACCCGGCTATTTGCGGTGACTGCCGGCGCACTCGCAAAATTCACGTCTATTCCATACATAAATACATACGTCCGAGTAGACGTTGACCCCTCAGATATTCTAAATTAAAATATACTTCGTTTGAAGGAAACCGGCGCGGGCGGCGCGTCTCGCAACGAAACAATGTCAAACATACAGCGCTCAGCGAAATATTGGACACGTTTCAAAAACTAGAAAAAAAAAGAATATATAATATATGTCAATGGCCGTTTCGGTATTGCTTCCGTTAGCAGATTTTGATAATTGACCATATAGGTACTTCATAAAAATTGCCAGATAATTTTACTTACTTCCGAGAGAATTTAGAGAAATAAACTAATTAATAACGAGGTACTTAGCGTTCGGAATGCCGATAGATATCGGTGAATTTACATAGAATTGAAGTACTAAGAAAATGGATGTTATAGGAAGTATTCTACAGTACTTATAGATGAATTTTATAAATTACCAATGCTGTAAATACTTTCCCAGAATAAAATTTTTGGGCACTAGGTAATATGAATTTAATGTGTATAATAACTATTATGAGTATGAGTGAATTATTATAGATTGAATGTATGTAATAATATCTACTAATATGAATTGAATACATTATGTAACAATTTTGATGTGTGATATAAGTGATATTATTATTGAATTGTGAATTACTATTGATAGTCTTATTGACATGTAACTTTGGGGTAATTAATAAATAATTGTATTGTATTGTAAGATACGGGTAACACACGCTAGAAAAAAGCAAAATGAAAGTCTAGCTGTCAGTAATTTTAAAACATACACGGCGCGCTTATGTCAACTTTGGGGTCATTTCATTCGCACTAACGGTACAGTTGGATAAATTGATACGTGTGCGTTTGTCAGCACCATCACAGAGTACTGCTACCGATTGTAGCATCGAATAAAACAGGAAGTTAATTACTGTCGTAGTATGCCTCACGGAGCCATTGTCTGTGAGACGAGGAGCCGACATCTGCATGCATGCGATGTACAAACAACAGTGAAGCGATACCGACATAATATCTATATTACCTATAAATTGAAGGCACAGCATGAGACATGGGGGAAGCTATCATGTTGAAACCAATCAATAAACAAAATTTAATTTAGATTATATTATAAAGGCACCTACGTGATGTTTGCGATATGTTTAATGAAAGGAATTCTTGGAGTACACATGCAATTACTTAGTTGCAACTCTAGCCCGTACCTAATATTGAAAAGCAAAGTTATACTTTAAGTAAATTCGCATTATAAGATGGATCCTTCTGCAAAGGAAGCTCCATTAAAAATTATAAGAAATTCTCGTGAAGCCCTTTATATGTAGAGCATTAGATATTTATGGAAATAGTAGGATCTGAATTTTAAAATGCTTAATACCAGATAACTTAAAGGAGTTACCTAAAGCTTTCATTTTATAGTTAGGTAATAGTCGGTGAAAGAAATAATGAAGCGACTCTATCTAAATAGTCAATTATTAAAAAATAATTTGAATGGGTGCTGCAAATTATAGTTTAATTAGGCGTATGAATTAGCACTGCGTGACGACGGGGAGCGATGTTGACATGGCAAATGCGCCACACGAGAACCTGTTAAAATAATAATGGACAAACGATGTTGAACACAACAGAGGATACGTACAGAAATCGCCTGCCAAGCGTGAACCGCTTACATGAAACTTTAAAAAATCTAAAAACATATTGACTTTTTATCGTGCAGATTTCTCATAGCTAAGGAGTTAAAATGCAGCAGAACACATGCTTGTTATTGGGCTTGCTGCCTATAACTGTAGTATTTTGAATAGTAATGGTGCATCATAAAAAGATTCTAACTACACGCTTACACCTGTTGCTCGAAGGCGGGCACAAGGCGGGTTTCTTTGTGTCGACTTCTCAAGTTGTAGAAGGCAAAGGGCGGCGCGTTTGAGTAACTCTCAGACATACTGCCAAAACGTTCAATAAGCGTTGGACGCGGTGAATTAACTTCTTTTATGAATTCACTTCGTTACAGCATTGTGCAATTTAGTGCAACCACAGTACTATATTACATTTATCTACGGATTGAGATTGATAAAATTTTACGTAGGTACTATTTAGTTTATCTGTGGTTATTAAAACCAGTACCTAGTACTGAGTCTTGGGTCACAGTTCCCAGTAAATTAACATAAGTGCGCAATAAACTAATCACTCGACACTTAAAACGTTTCTGGTTAAATTGTTCTAGCTTGACACTTTTAACAAATATATTAATATCATTATTGTTTAGACCTTTCATATTAATTAGATTTTCGATTCCCAAGAATCTTTCTTTATTTATGACATATCTTTGTATAAGATGATTTAATTATTAATAGGATAGATTTAGTCACTTCTCATTTAAAATATGAAACAAGTAAACTTCGCGCCTAGCACACGTCTTAAAAATATTGTAATTTAATTTAATAAAAGTATTTTTCAAAGAATAAATGGCGGTTCATATTTTACTACCTACATATTTATTTTCCAGCAACAATACTGTCATCAATTTTGCGTTACATTCCAATTATTCAAAACCAGCGGCTCACTAAAAGCAATCTGATCTAGTGTAGAAGAAAAAATAAAAATAATCATATAAGCCGGTCTCAGCACGCATCGTGAACGCAGCGCGGCCGGGCGGGAGCATCGGACAAACCATAAAAAAAACGTAATGAGAGATCGCTTCCTGCGACAACCGAGGCCTCTACTACGGTATTCTGATACAAACTAAACTCCACATCGAGCATTTGTAACGTTTCACAACATTTTATAACTGCTGCTCGAGATAGAGTTATAATTGAAAGCTCTTTCCGTTCCCTATTTACTTCAAAAAGCAAATACTTTTACTCGTATGCACCTGTGTATTTAAGCCCTTACAAAGTGAACTGGTAAACCACTATATGTATTAAATAAGATACATTAATACCCGACTACGGAGAGGGTTATATGTTTGACGGTATGTAAAATGTCAGGTTACAGTTTACTTTACTGAAGTCTTTTTGCGGACGTGCTTTTACCGCCAGCATTATTGCATGGAACATTTGATAGAATGGATTAAGGGGGCACAATATGGATGAGGTGCTTTTGACCTTCAAAAGGAAAATCTATATATTAATACGTGAAGAGAAAACTTTGTACCCCTTTTTTAAGCTTATTGCGCGCTCGGGTTTGGCAGTTAAAGTTTATATGGAGAAGGACTGCAGAAAGCTAAAATTTATATTATGTGATCGAATTTCGACCATTGGGCGACCACTACTTTATTTATATGCATAATTATTCGAAAATATACTAAAAACCGCAATAATCGATAAACATGAAAATTATGCCGATACATTCGCTATAATAAGTACTTATAATACCATACTTAAATCGCTGTGAGTGGCCACAAATCTATGAGGTTAGAGTTAAATTAGTGAATATGTAAAATAAATGATAATAACACTGTTTCTGTTTTAATGAGAAATGTACTTCTCTACTGATTATTAGCTACATCATTAAATCATTAGTCACGTGGTCGCAATTTCGGTTCTGAATTTCAGTCAATTTACTATAAAACAAAGATTTATTATGCATTTAGAAATACTGATCCATTTATCTTAGGGCCACAGCACACTAGCCACTTTCTGGAGCAAAATCGCGCGATTTCGAGTTCGTCGGCTGCCTTTTGCTTACAAAAAGTGAATGACGAACGCGAAAACGCGCGATTTTGCTGAAAAATTAACTACTGTGCTATGGCCCTTTTGAAAGGTTTGCCTATTAAGTAGTTTATTACAACTTTTAAAGTTCGAAGTGCAGTTTCTTTCTATTCAACGCGCAAGAAGATTCGTACAGCAGGTTGACTCTTGATATCAATTTGTGCCAACAAAAGCGATTCTCTAAGTAACTCTCGACCACGATCTCTCACAAAAAATCTCCATCCGTGTTAGATGTGTAGTTTATTTTTATTCCACGCGGCACAATACAGCCCTGCATACATACAACGAGAAGATTCGGACACCTGCGCCATTTAGTTTCCAAAGCTTTTCATTTTCAATTTGTTACAACGTCATCAGTTATTGAACAAAGTGGATGTGATTGACAGTCAATATAAAATGCGTTATAATAGTGTGTATGTTTTTAAATCGGGTAGAGTTTCATACTACAGATTGTTATACCGTTTTTTTCGCGAGGGAAACCATCTCTCCTGTCTCTACCTACAGTGGGGCAGCCGGGCTTTGTGGGATTGCTTCTCAATTAACCACCATCGGTGGCAGACTTAGCACACATAGAGGCGCAACGTGTTCTATGGTGGTAGGCGCACCGGTGCCCATTTCCTAAAATACATACTGATAATTAAGAGTCCATGAAATGATTTAAGAAGCCTGACACCCGTGCTGTGTAGTGTGTAGGCTTGGGTAACTCCGGTTCTTATTAGGATAATCTCGTTTCGGATCTTATCCCTCAAAGAAACACCCAGCATATCTAGGTCGTTGAACGACTTAGAAATTGGAATGTAATTTGAAATATCGTACTAGTCCAACTGACAGTGTGTAGTGTGGGAGGCAGTAGTTAAACTGAAAATTTGAGTTGGAATTTATCAGGCTTTGAATTGTGACTGGTTGAAGACTTTAATTGACTTTAGGTGGTGGTCTAAAACGACACGGCTACTTATTAACAACAATAGGGGGGTCAGCCTTCTTTGTATTTTGGCTCCACTTCACCTTATATGATATCCGTGTCAGAAACTTCGCATGACGGCATATCTATAGTACATACTATATTCTATCCACCTGATTCTAGGTTTTTATCTCGTTACTGGGACTCCATAAAATAACTAGCAGTCTGTCAGTTATACTATAGTCTTCGTCTGGTTTTGCGGTATAGGTGACGAGAAGACGGCGAAGTTTGTCATGCTCAGCCTAAGGAGAACCGTGGATTGGCTTTGCTCAAAATTGAGTCTACCAAACTAACCTAACCCAACCCACCTGTGAGTGTGTGTGTGTGTGGTGGCTAACCTGCCCACTATATTCCTGATCTACAGTATTTAAATGATGATGGAATGAAATTTAAACTTATCAAGTGAATAACCAACTACCAAACCAAAGCTTCTGCAGATGCGCCTAAAAACAGCTATTTTATTAAAAACATAAGCGTACCGTGATCAATCTTTTTTATAAATCCTCATAAAACTTTTATGACATTTAGGGCATGTTTCTACAACATTAAATGCTTCATTTGAAAATAGACCATACTTTATATGAATTTAAACATCTTGAACAACAGTTAAACAAAAATTTAAACTTGAAGACTAAGTAGCTATCACATTTAGAAAAATATCTTGGAAAAACCATGTTGCCTTTGTTTTAATTCGGATACAGGGAAGTGGAATGGTTAATGTTATTAAAAACAAACTTACCGATAGATTTGGTGCAGTAAAATCAACTTTATTATATTATTTATCCGTGTTTGTTTGTTATTATTTCTTATTATTATTTTTGTTTCTTTCTGATCTCTGTGTTTAAATTTTATTTTATTTCTGTACTGACGATGTGTCATTTATCGAATAAATATTTTCTATTCTATTTGTAATCAATGTCAATTTACATAAACGTGCGCAAATCGGAGCTTTTGTTTGATTTGAAACTTAGAGAAATTCATTAGAATTTCTTCGAAAAGTAAGTATAGTTATGAATGTTTATATTATGCTCATGAGCAATGTTAAATGTAAACGGGACATACATACATACATACAACATAAAAATAAACATCTCAAACGGAACTTGATATTTTTTAACTATTTTATTACATACGTCAATAAAAAGAAAACCTTCAATTGATGTTTACCAACTGGTAACGATCTCGTATGTGAAATGCGAAGCTTTAATGCCTTTAAGCTCAAAGCTAAAAATTATTGAGCTCTGTTGGTTTATCAGTTTTTGTTTTTTGTACCCTTGGCTACTACGGAATCGGAGTAGGTACAGGCGGTACAGTCCTTAGCGGTAATTCATTTCGCAAACAAAATGCTTTGAACGACTACTGCCCGCCTAGAGTTAGTAACTCTACGTTTGGACGCCACGCACAAACGGTTTTAGCCATAACGATGGTCGACCGGGAAAAATGCCAATTATACCTAGGAAATGGTTTTGGTATATTGATTTTGGATAATATTGTAGCACAAATTGTTCAAATAAGAAGTTTACTTTTTCCAAAACTATGCCCCACACTAGGATTGCTCCTATATCGTGGGTATCTACAGTTCACAGACATAAATCTCACTTACACACACCTAGACTGAATCAACTATCTGCAGGTCATACAAATTTTTCTTCCGTGTGAGGATCGACCCCGCGACACGAAAGCCTATTAGCCACTGCGCCAACCGTGTCTTTACTTATGTACGTAATCTCCAAAATTGCATTAATTATATAACAGCAATTATTGTGCAATTGATAATCGAATGTATTATTTATTATAATAATAATAATGCCAGACATAACAAGTACGAAGATGCATTACATAACGTACTTTCTCCAGTGCATGGAGTCAACGTGGGCCGAGTTCACCAAATGAAAAAGAGAGATCTATACGATAATAATTACAGTTACATACATTGTTTTGATTAGTCACGCCAAAACTACATAGAAATGTGAGAGAGAAAAATAGGAAGTTACGGAAATATTAAATATTTACGATAAGATATCGTGAATAGATTTCTGTTAAGTAGTGTGCCATTGTTTTTTCTATGACTAATAAATATGAAATGACTGTTTAAGCCATTATTTATTTAAAACCTGACTAAATTTAACAAGCAATCAACTACAAAAAAATGTTTACTGAAGAGATATGATAAAACGTTGCAATCACTGTTCTATCAAAACAATGGTTGTTTATGATGTTATGATATATAGAAATATCAACATTATTGTTGTCTACGAAAGGACTACAGTAACAATTATCTATAATAATATGCAATATATAAACCAGTAACGTTTGTTTGCAAGTAGAGATAAACTCATGAATTACAAAACCGATTTACGAAATTCTTTCACTGGAGTCATAGATTTTTAATAGCTAAGTGAATAGAAAGAGCCTCCACGAATGACCAATCCTGAGGTTGCCTGACGCAACCTGGACAGTCAGCCCCCATACCATCAATGCTAACTGGCTAATCTTCCTACTAAGCCATGAGCGATTATGATGTGACAGCTTGTGGCACACGACGAACGGAAGGAATAGCCGAGTAAAAGTGTAACAACTAGCAACTAGCATTGTTTATGATGAGATACCTTTCCTTCAATAATATTTAAGCATTTATTATCAGCTACATATTTTTACATCTATCTATACACTCACCGCCTTCCAATTCCAGTTCTTGAGGCGTGGTTTTTTTATATTAAGTCCCCATCGAAATGAAATTGAAGTCTTTCCAGTGGCGTTTTTAAGTGCTCCGCACATTTCATCATTGCCAGCGCCAACATATCTTCGGGCCTCGACGTCGTTTCAAACAGTTTCTTCTTATTTTGAAATTGAAATTTAATTTTAAGGCCATTATTTACAATATGTCTACCGTTCTCCTGTGTTGACTCTGTTACGTTTTGGTTGACAACATTTAACTTAGGTATGAATTTGTTGAGTATTTCGTGAATAGTTTGTTAGATAAGCTATTGAGTAGAATTCAGCGAGGCAACTATTTCAGTAATAGATACGCTTCGATCGCACAAAGGGCGCTCTACGCGGCTACTATTGAGACAGCACGGTCAAATTCCTAGAATACAGTCTAATATTAAAACCAAATGGCCCGATACCTAGCAATGTACTTTGTGACGACAAATCGTCGATCCTTCGATTCAGCCCGTTACTTTGAGCTTGAAAGGTATACTGAGAACACTAAGAAAATGGCTAGTAATATAGCTAGTAAAGCTAGAGACAAGAGTGTCGATTTCCGGAGGATAGATTATTCCAGGAAGAGTGGTCGATTTACCTTTGCCATCTGACCCACATTCATGTGTGCATCATAATATGAATAGTAGAAATGTTCAATAACGGAAAACGAGATAGTGCGTAGTACCTAGTATAAATATTTAGCTATAATGTTCTCGTGTAAGTAATGGGAAGAAGTAAGCTTCAAACTTAAATTTATTTTATCTTACTGTACATTATCTTTTAACCTGCAAATCTGTCCATCCTAAGGTTGTCTGGTAGAAATCGCCACGTGCGATAAGACCGCCCTTTGTACATTTCTTTTTCTAATTACTGTATCTTTTCTTCTATTACTGATGTGTAATAAAGTGTATTGTATTGTACTATCTAAAACGTAAGTTGTCGTGTGCGTAAAACATTGCTTGCTCTGGCGGATCCTCCATCTTAGCGTTCGTTCACACTCGATACTATTAGCAGCATAAACATGCGTTTTCGCGTTCGTCAGCTTTGTTTTATTTTCAAAAAGTGAAGAAAATATAACGAACGCAAAAACGCGCGTTTCTGCAGCTAAAATTATCGAGTGTGGATGGACCCTTAGAGGAACAATATCGCAACGAAATATTCTTGAAATGCTACATGTGGTTCACCAAAATGTATTATTTCCTGTAAAATTTCTGTTCTCTACAACTTTCCCCGAATCTATTGTTCTATGCTATGAACAAAGTATCGAACGTCCGGATTGCGAAACAAAGGCCGAAATCACCGACAGACAACGTTTTACTTTCGAAGTATTCACCCGGAGTATTAGATGGCAAATATCAATGAATTGCATACCTATAACGTTTATAAAGACGTTCGGTTATTTAAGAACGGTCCGAGACTCGGGAGCCGTGAGCGCCGAGAACATTATGAGAGATCGTCGCTCGCCGTTCACCAGCACTCAGCAGGGCTATCACGACAAAAAAGGGAAGAGAAAATCGGGGACAATAGCATCTCTTTACCGTTTTCTCACTCGATTTTTCGTTTTGTATTTTGTCAGGGAGACAAAGGGCAGAGAAAACGCGTTTTTGCACGGAAAAGTCGGAGAGAAAACCATCTCTTTACCGTTTCCTCTCTCGATTTTTCGTTTTGTTTTCTGTTACTGGAGACAAAGGATGGAGAGAACGGGTTTCTCCACAGAAAAGTCGGAGACAAAAACATCTATTTACCGATTTCTTTCTCGATTTATCGATTTTCTTTTGTCAAGGAGACAAAGGGTGGAGAAAACGCGTTTCTGCACGCAAAAGTCGGAGACAAAACCATCTCTTTACCGTTTTCTCTCTCGATTTTTTGACAAAGGGTGGAGAAAACGGGTTTATCCACTTGACGTGCTAGCCCTGCAGATACTTCAAAGCTCTAACTCCAAATAACCAAGTCGTAAAGTATTACCGGCTGTTACAGAATTCATCGCCGTTTGAACCTAAGAAATAGCGCTTGCAAATAACAACTTAGACAAATGCATTACACAATAGCTACTTCTTCCGACTTCTGTACAAATAAATAAAATTGAGGTGTCTGTTTGTAATGTCAAAATAACAGCCTTTTTACTAAATGCAAGAAAGTAGTATATAATGCTAATCTCCGAAACGGTTGGACCGATTTTGACGGAACTTTCACTGGCAGATAGCTGATATAAGGAGTAACTAAGGCCACTTTATTTTAGGAAAAGAAATAGGATTCCGCGCATAATAATGCGGCCAGCAGGCAGAGCCACACAATAGTGACAAGGGAATTTCCTAATTAAAAAGATATTATAAATTGTAGTAATCTGTTTACAAATAAAACAACTTTCCAGTATGTATTATTATTTCCGTGGGATAAATTGTTACCTGACATGCCATTTCCAACCGCAGTAAACAACATGGTCAATATGTTGTTTTCTGCATTACTATGAACAAAGAGACTAGTTTGCTACAAGTAGAATATTCTTAGACGTAATAGCTAAGTGTTGGCATAATAGCAACTGATGTAATGTCGGCACACATAATTATTATGTTTTCATGGCTATTGTAATTACGTCGTAAAAAAGCGCGGGTCACAGTCAGCTCTACATTGTGATTCTCCATATTAGCACATTTACACGTAACTGAAAACATGATTTTGTTTTACTAGCCCTTAAAAATGTTGAACTACAACGACAACAAGATTTTGTACAATGGCGTGCGATAGCATATGAAACAGTTTCATTGTTTGCCACCAAGGCCGCAGTATAAACTATTATAATACCAATTACGTACGTTATGTAATTATAAACAGCGTTATTGAACCTTATAGAAATATTCTGGCGGAAGCAGAAAGACAATTCTTATATCACTTGCCTTTAGGTATAGCTTTTTAATAAGACGTACGTAGGCAATCAATAGGAGTCAATAAATAATGCAATAAGAAGTGACATTTGTAAAATCTTGAGTAAATTGTCTGTAATTGGAAATCAGCGGCAACTCGTTTCTGTGGTGACTCAAATGACTCAGTTACACTTGAACTGTACAGAGCAGTAGTGCATATGTTCACACAAATATTGACTCTATGTAACCGTAGTAGAGATCATTCTAGATCGCATGTGCGGCGAGATGTGTTGGCGCTTTACGACGCAAATCTGGCTAATTGACGCCCAATGAAAGAGGTGAACACCCAGTGGGCCAGACAGATCACCAACTAAATAAGTAATGGCTATAATTCAGAACTCTACATTCTCATTTTTCTGGACCATTTACGTTTTGTGTGACAGTTCTTTTTAGCTTTCCGGTGAACATTAATTTTAAATATAAAATGTTATTCGTCTTGTATATTTCGTGGAAACACGATGATGAGAACAAAACAGAACGTTGGGATTAAAACAATAACGATGTGCAGTATTGCTCAATAATTAAATAAAGTAAGTAATCATGTGTCAATAACCGGATGGCCTATACACATCTAAGGGTTATAAAATCGGTTAATTACAAATTTTTCGTAGGCAAGTTGTAGCGTGTTGACTCATTTGGACGGTGCGTTGGTGTTGGGTTAAAACTTATAGGATAAACATTGGGTATAAAGTAAAAACGCACGATTAGAGCAATAATATTATCAGCGGAGACACATGCCGCGTGCCAAGAGCGAAGTAGGATCGCGATCGCACCCATCTATTGTTCCAATTGACTTATGCCCCATCACAGTCGGCCGAAAGTCTCCGGGCATTGTATTCAATGCCTTCCGTCGATTCCACCTAGTTCTGCAAAGTCCACCCAACTGGCAAACTAGACCGCGGCCTAATTTCGGCCAGTCTTTGGTTTCAGATTTGTGACGCTATGATAATTATAAGCTAACAACTAGTAGTGCAATTGCGACCCGCATTATCTGAAACAAGTCATGTTGTGTTCTGACGGCGCGGAGTATGGCTCACCCAACGAACAGGTTTCGCACGCAACAGACCCGACTACCGAGTTAATTCGTCGACCACAACGATATAGCTACGAGATAGACAGTTATATTATAAATTATCTTTATTAAAATATACTCTTTAAAAGACATTTTATTCGTCCATAGAAATTCAAGAAATACCAAAGAGATGCGTGTCCCTTTGAACGTGCAGTTGTCAATTTTCCTCTTATAATAAGAATAAATGGGGCAAGAATATAATATGAATAAGATGAATCCAATACAGATTGAAAAGGCCTTAAGGCGGTGCAACTGGCGTTGCTATTGAACAGTCAACTGCATAAATGACGCGATTAATACCTACCACTGGACATAAAATATACATTCAAGTAACATTTAAACGGGTATCTGTTTTCTCTGAATTGATCGAAAATTGAGAGCCACCAGTACGTGTAAATAATTCTCGCGGTCATCGGAGAACTTACCGCCGTAAATGGCAAAGACTTTACAAGACAAAAGTGCACAGACTCGACTGTGAGTCAGGGTGAGTGAGTACCTACGCAACACCGGGACACATGTGCGAGGTTTATCGTCTTTTGTAAATGAAAAAAATGAATCACACATGCTTTTTGGTACTATTATTTTATTAAAACCCAGCTGAATGTTGATGAATTGAATTCAGATTTTATCGGTGAAAACTACCACGGCATGAAAAATGAACTTTATTTAATTAAAACTGATAATCTCGGGCGCTTAGAACAGATCTGTTTGTATATTCATTTAATATTTTGCACCTCTGGCGTCTGTAATGCTTACGATATACAATTATGCAAATCATTGTGAAACATGCAACTGATAGGTACAACAATTTCTACAAAAGGATTTTTACTTCTATTGACATGACCTAGATACCTATGTTTTATGTCAAAAGAATCAATTTAGAAATCACATAATCGTTTACAAAATAAGTACCTACCTCGAAGTTCAGATAAACATAAAGTTCAAGAAGTCGGCATTGACGCGAGATCCGATTGGTGTCGGTTTGTATGTATGAGTGTGTGTTTATTTTTATTTTGCAGCGCTCATGTGAGAGCGGACGTGTCATCTATTCGTTTCTTTGTAGTTACAGAGTGTGAGTCCGAAGAAGCGAGAACTAATTCGAGTAGTATTCCAAGATTCAACGGCGTGCTCTACCTACAGAAGCCGAAATTAACAGTGCTCACTTGAACAAATACGTAACTGTTATGAATTTTTCGAAACATGCATTGTTCTACTATCTTGCGTGATGAGTCATATTCGTTATCTGCGGCAGTAGGCATGAATGCGAACGACTCGATATCAAATATTTCATATACAAGAAGCCGCCATTGCTCGATAACGTAGCGTCTAGAATGAGGATAGTTAAATACAGGATATTTTTTATGTAGTGCGCATAATTTGTAGATTGATTCAGTGTCTGTTCCTAAATGCAACCACAGTAGGTACTAAAATTAATTCCAACACAAAATAAAAAAAATATTTTGTATAGCTTGCGCTAATAAATTATGCGTGTCTCCATACAAATTAGATTTTGTTTTAAAGTGTATCCCAATACTGCGATTGCATTTAGGAACAGAGATTGAATCACTCTAGAAATTATGCGCACTACATAAAAAAATATCCTGTATATGTAAGATGTATTTGAGCGGAATGGGCAGAATACAACTGAAACAACACTGGTTGACTTCACAGCGCGTCTCGTTACTTATTTGGTCAAGGCTAAGCAACGCAACGGGAGCTGCAGTGGGCGCGTAGGTGTCCTCCCGACGAAGTCGTTCACTTTCCCCACATCATGCGTAATTTAATCAGCAGCCCGTATCCGTTGAACCCCTCTACTTAAAGGACCACCGGGAATCGTTTCTCTCGTCCTCTGAACAGTAGATAGTTAATCCATCAATTTATTTTGAAAACTCTATTTTGTGTTACGTCAATAGCAATGAAGTTACAATATCATAATAAATAAGAGAGGAGTCATGAACTCATGATTGACTGACTTATCATCAACGCAGAGCCGAAACTACTAAACCTGGAGTCACGAAATTTGGAGAGTAGGTTCCTTTTGTACCGTAGGCACACAATAAGAACGGATTTAAGAAATTTCAACTTGTAAGAGTGATATAAGGGATGAAAATTGGTATGGAAGTTCCTTCTTCTTTCCTTTTTATTATGACTGAAGTTTATAATAATGATCTTAACATGATTTCACATGCTTCAAAATACGTCATTATCAGTATATTACTTCATGAACATGTGTAGAAAAAACATTGTTATCGGTTAAAACAAAGCGTCTGTTATGAGCCATTTAGTATTGTCTTACTACAGGTTCTCGTTAAACATAAACATGACCTGATTTAATAATAATATAATTATGTAGTTGTATAGGTACTTACAAAATCACCACCTTGGAAAAATTTATGAGCATACGTCTCAGACTTGGTAGGTACCTATATGAAATTGAGCGCAAGTTATTTAGTTTTGTTTACCTTTGATGACTAATTCCATTCTGACGGCGATTGTTTGTCGACCGATAGAACATATTATTATTCTCAAAACTACTGCGGTTAGTTCAACATTGAACAGATTTGAAAACTATGTTTGTGGTTTGCAGAAATTGGATATACTGGAAGGTGACCTCCCAGAAACAACAACGGACCTGATAGTGAGCGGCGCTGGGGTGCTCATGTTCGGAGCTAACTCCCTGTCGCGGTTGCAGGATGTCAGACGCATATACATCACAGGAGCAGAGATCGTCTTCATGAGATCATACGCCGCCTCCAACCTGGATGTGCTCTATCTCCACCTGGACGTGGAGAATTGTGATGTCCTCCGTATGGAGGAGAAGGCTTTCATCAACATTAAAGGTACGTTTATACCGTCGTAAGTTACCGCTGTGCGCATTAAATTGCCGGTAGCGATCTATAATGTGCTACGCTTATGTTATCCTATGAGGTAGAGATGGGCCGAGTGATGAATTTTTGATATCGATGACAATGGCAAAAAAATATCGATGACAGGAATAATGAAAGAAGCATCAATGATTTTTCTCTAACTGTCAGCGCATTCACGCATTGCATGTTGTCATCTTGTCATTGTCATGTCACAGCCGAAGCCGAAGTTCACATTCATTTAATCATGGTCATCATCGAGTGATGGTTTTAGGCATTGATGATATTGTCGTTGTCACTGCATGACAAAATGATTTTAAAATATCGATGATTTATACATGTGACATGATATCGGCTCAACTCTAGTATAATGCTGTGTCATATTGACCCGAAGTAAGTAACTCCCATAATATCTTTTTTACTCCGACAGCGTATACTTTTTTCCCATTGGAGATAAAACTCTCCATTGCGACATATGCACATGTGCATCAACTTAAAACGGGTCATTATGACACAGCCATTTCGCTGGCGTACCCTTTTTGTTAATTTATGTAATTTGTCTATTTGAATCCGATATATCAGTTAAGTATTTAATATCGTCTTTTATTTTGTTTTACTTAAGTATTCTATTCAGAGGCAGTCCAAAAATAATTGGAACTGTTAGAAGAACAGATAGAAAGAAAAAGCGAATATAGAAACATATAAAGATTTAAAAGATTTGGCATTAGATAGGGCTGAATGGAAATTGCTACACCGACAAGTGCTTAGCACTTAAATTTTGGATGGATGGAGAAGAACAGATACCATTAAATTAATAGGATCTATTGAGTCTCAAGAAGAATATAAGAATAACAAAATTTATTTAAAAAAATCTGTTGTTCCTTACAAATGTGGATATCTAACTCAGTTAAAATTAAGGGGCTACTGATGATCTTTTTTTTTCACGATATCAGACTGAATTTATCAGAGAAAACATAAAAAAAAATCTGATTAGTAAAAAATAAGGTTGCATAAATTATGAAATATTTTGTAAGATCCTGAAATCCTTACAGTCCTGCAGAAAGTGACAAATATACGTTTTAAAATGGAATTAAATGGAATATACAAGGCATATTTGTTACGATTACAAATTGTACTATTTACTCAAAATCTCCAATTCCTTCAACATTTCGTTCGATACTAATAAGGATAGAGAAAACGGTTTTAATAAAAAAAAATCATAGGATTTCTATTTTAGATTTCTATAGTTTTTGTTAATATTTACTTAGTTTATATGTAAGTTGTGATTTCAACGATGATTTCGCACGGGTAGATAAATTGATTTAGCTAATTTAAGTTGATTCATATAGTAGAGTTTTTTATTTGATAGGTAATGAACCCTAAACCATATTAATAAACCAAGATTACCCTAGGATTAACGATCCAAGGATGATTCCTGGGTGTAACTCAATTTCCGTCACCGTCATTTATTTGAGAACGAAAAAGGATAGAGCAATATACCTACACCTACTTGTTTTAAAGCGGATTTATTTAATTTCTACAAGGAATTAATAATAATAGAAGTAACGATGTCTCAAAGATCGCTATGCCTGATGACGATACGATAACTAATATTTTATGCACAAGTAGCTCATACCTTTCCAAGTTTCTGAGAAGGAAATCCGAATCCGGACTAATGACGGTGGCACGAAGCAGCCGAATGGCTATAGACGACCGCGGCGCACTGGTACGCACGGCTACATATCAAACTATACCTACATTTTCAGTATAAGCTGACCCTTAATTTTGTTTTTTAAAACTGGTTTCCACTACGATTTCTCCTAGTTTGCAAACATACAAGTTACATGGACACACACCAAACCCGGAACAACTATCTGTAGGACATACAAATATTTGTTCCGTGCAGGAATGGAACCCGCGGCACGTAACGCAGAAAACCAACGCTTAGCTACTGCGCCAACCGTGCCATCATTGCCGGAAAGCCTATACAATGTGAGGTCAGCTTATACTGGAAATATATATATCTTGATATGTAGCCGTGTGTACTCACTTCCAGTTCCAATTTTCTTATTTCTAGACATTGCAAGTGTAACTATTGCGTGCTAGAATCTGGCAGCAGAGCCCAAACAGTTGAATTTTACAATAGAAGTTGACCAACAAAATGATTTGGCTGCACAATTTTTTTGTTTTTTTGTCTCATTTAAGGTCCACTTGATAGAAAGGATTTTATTTTTTATTTTTATTACTCTCAATAAGTACAATTTTATTATTGTAACATGTCACGACTCGAGTGTGTATAGACTTTGCGACAGTAGTAAACTTCATTGTGTTAGTTCTTTAAGATTTGTGGATAGGCAACCTTAGTGCTTGTATATCGTCTCAACCCGGCCCTACCCCTTAGGTTGCCTCAGGCATCTCTTAAGATTTATTCTATTGGATAATATAAACATAGTGATCTTGAAGCCGACACTTGTTACATAAGACAAATTCTTTTAATTAATATGTAGAGTACGCACTATAGATTTACCAATTGACATTCTACAATAGGATTGGTATTTTAAAAGTACCCGCAATCCCATATCTACATCAGAATCAAAAGAATTGGACGTGATGCGCCTGTAAGATATACATAGATAACTCACAGCTGTGGCGAACTAATCACAGCATAAAACAATGCCCATAGTCCACCAAAGCATTTTTTTATTCTTGCTGCAGACTATTTTTACTGCCAAGGAATTCCCGGACGAAAATAATTCTCGGTTGAAAATTTTAATTATATTGAAGCTTTATCGAACTGCAGAGCTATCACGGCGGATGGACAAACCCGTGTTCTCCACTCTGTCTCCTTGAAAGAAGACAAAACGAAAAATAGAGAGACAGAACGGTAAAGAGATGGTTTTGTCCCAGATTTTTTTCTCTCCTCGTTTTGCCATGCAAGACCTGCGGGTCTACCGCGTAACAAAATGGTAATGAGCATCAGACTCTGGTAATAAACTTCAATACGATCGTGAGAGACTAAACTTCTAACTACTTTGTAAAAAAAAATACCGATCATGAAGATGAGAGTCCCAACTTTATGATCGGTAATTCTTTTACTTGGTAGCTTGAAGGTTAGGCTCTCACGATCGTATTGAAGTTTATTACCAAGTCCAATTCTAGTAATTAATTTACACTAAGACTGAAAGCTGACCAACCTGAGATTATATTATGAATTGACAAAAAATCGGTATTCTACTACTATTAAAGTTCAGTCCGATGTCAGTATGATTTGAATTCAATCTTCTTACAGACTCATTTCAATCTCATTTTTGACGTTTATGTATGGAAGAGATTATCAATTTTATTATCTGTGTCGGTTCAAAGTGTTAGCAGAATACCGATTTGTCTATAATCCAGTTTCGATCTCATTACAATATAATTTCACGTTTATCGTTGTTTGTTAGGGTAGGAGAATACCATTTGTGACATTTATGACATTGGTAGTAGATCGGAACGATATTTTGAACATTTTTAATTACGGGAATTGGGCCTCTGATGTTCATTACCATTTTGTTACGCGGTACACCCCTGCAGTCATCTTTGAGTATTGCATTTCATTTCGCCACATTACACCCTGAAAGTAACGTCCATTTTAATTTGGTGCCGCAGTTGTCTTTAGATTGAGACCGGCCTTTTGAACTTATGGCCTATCACAAAATTTCGCGGTACTGAGGTCGAGCGGCCGACCCATCGCATTATGTAGCAATTACGTTTATTGTATTTTTTCAAATTATGAAATTTTACTTTCTTATGAACTAACGTTATAGTAAGGAGAAATTTACAGTTAATTCTGAGCTTTTTTAGTAGTTTTATGGTTTTAATGAGATTTTTCATAGATATTCCATACATATTTCATAATTCTGAGGCCGCTATGAACTAAAGCACTATTTAAGAGATATTATTATATATTTTTAATTTCATTTGTTTATGTACAGTATTTCAATCCATGAGCTCGAAAAAGTGCCGTCGCGCATTTTATGAAAGCTTGCTTCGGAATTTTGACTTTATATAATTAGCTTAATCTTTTAAGATAAATAGATGCGAAAATTGCGAAATCTAGGCCGCTATAAACTACACTAACAACTATTCTCCACCACTCAATAAGTCAAAGTTGTCGAAGTCTTTCAGTTTCTCAGAAAAAGAACGCCAAAGTTGGCCATTTAACGCAAAAATCACGGTCGAAATGTAATAGGCCTCTTAAGTGCGCAGTAGAGATTGGTACATTAGTCGTGTAAACACTTTCGCTACAACGATGTGATGCAGCGATGTAAATGCGATTATGTTGTACTTTAGATAGTAACCGGTTTGGGTCGGTGGCCCGATAGTGGCGAGCCGCCCGGATGACTCCGATTATAGGGTCGTCGGCCAATATTCAGCTAGATGGACGACATTCATTATTTTATTATTCTGATTGAGCATGCAGTCTTGAGATGTAACCATTAGAAATATATTATTATTATGTAAATTTTCTAATGGCAAAATAAATGTTGGCCAGTAATTATTTCTGTATCGTGGGTGTGTTTATAAACACAAATTGTCACATGCACGCAGACTCGGAACAACTATCTGTAGGCCAAACAAATATTTGTACCGTGCGGGATTCGAGACCGCGACACGTAGCTGACGTAGCACAGCAGTAGATCGCTCAATAATTACATGTTTTATCTATACTAATATTATATAGAGGTTTGTTTTGAATGTAGGGGTAATCTTTGTAAATAGTGAACCAATTCAAAAAATTCTTCACTAATATACGGGTACAATACCCCTGAGTGTACGCTATATTTTATTTTGATATATATATATATATATTTGATAAATAAATAAATATTTTATTTTGATAAATATAAAACGCGTGGGTGAAACCGCGAGTAACAGCTAGTAAAAAGATAAATTGTCTTCTTTAGCATGAACTACAATAAACAATACACAGGGGAGCACTGAAAGAGCCTCGCAGTGACAGACAATACCTAAGTACATACGGCAAACCCGTCAGCTCTGGTACGAACTTTGCTGATTGCTAATTCTCTGCAACGGCATCACTATTTTCGATGCAAGAGCCGAAACGACAGAAGAAAATCATACTTCCTACTAATATTATAAATGTGAAAGGTTTTGTGTGTTTGTGAATTTGGATGTTTGTTAATCAATCACGCTTTAACGGCTGAACGGATTTGGGTGAAATTTGGTACACAGGTAGACTATAACCTGGATTAACACGAAGGATACTTTGTATCCGGATACATTAAGTAGTTCCCCTAGGATGCGAGAGAAACCACGGGCTAGTTAAGAATTATTCGCTGAATAGAAAAATGACAAAAATCCTCGCTACAAATATCTTTAGTATTGTTTATTAAAAGCTTAGATAAATATGCAAGATAATTTTTTATGTAGTGTGCAAAATTTTCAGTGATTCAGTGTCCGTTCCCAAATGCAATCGCAGTACCTACAAAAATTCACTCCAAAACAAAATAAAGAATTGATTTTGTATGGCTTGCGCTAGTAAATTATGCGTGTACCCCATACTTAATCGAGTTTTCGTTTTGCTTTAAAGTGTTTCCTAATACTGCGGTTGCATTTAGGAACAAAGACTGAATCACACTAAAAATTAAGCGCACTACATAAAAAATATTCTGTATAAGCCACTTAGCCACATAATATCATCCGAAATACACAATGAACTATAACTAAGGCGTTCAACACAGAATGCGGTGTCTGTTAGGATATTGTGCAGATCTAGATATGGGCCGTCGGACGTAGAGATGAGGTCGTTCGCACAATTGCTCCTTGATCGTGCAGTGACAAGTAATGCGATCTGTTGAGAGCAAAAGGCAATTCTTATTTTAATTTTTTTATAGAATTGAACCAGTTACTTCGTCTAATAATATCAGGCCTACCACATTCAGTGTCAGAAGTCAGTACAACATATACCTACTAACTGCTAAAATTATATTATTGTCTCGTCAGTCTTTAACATCACTATGCAGGAGTAAAACAATATTATTCTTGAAAGATCATGTTGTGAAATTGAGTAATATTGCTTTAAGAGTTCTTGAAACATGATGGTTTTGTTAAAGATGGTGGTAAACCCCCATAACATCGTTTGATGCAACCTTTCCCCTTTTCACAGTCCTGCAGACCTAGCACGGCGGGTTGACAAATCAGTTTTCTCCACTCTTTGTCTCCTTGACAGAAGAAAAACCGAGTAAGAAAACCGTATAGAAATGGTTTGTCCCCGGTTTTTCTATCTACCTTTTTTTGCTGTGGCAACCTCCTCCAGGGTACCATAATACGGTACCCAGCGATTGTTTAACTATTGTCTGGACAGTGAAAGGATTAAATAACCAACATCATAGGTCTTCTTTTCATATGGGAATAATTCATGCGAACATTAGTCATCAAATTTGGTACCGAGGCTGCCTGCCCATGATGTGCCTGACGTACATACTAAGGTACCGTTACTCGTAGATGCTTTTTCCATCCTCTATAACTGGTAAAGTCACTATAATTAAAATTAAGTGTGTCACTAAAAATAAAATAAGTTAATATTACGATATTAATAATTAATGTTGTCTAAATTGATATTGCTTACAGCGATGTCGACTAGAACTAGAACGACTAGAACGATCTAATACTTATTCATTCTAAAGGTTAAAGTAACTACAGTTTCCAAAAGCGGTCTGCTAAAACCACTTCCGAGTAGAATATAGTTGTATTTTTGTTTTTCTTCATTATGGAGCTCTATTTTCATTTTTCATTTTTTACGGGTCATTTTCTCTATTTGGAGGTGTTCACCCTGCTCGAGGTCAAATTTTCAATAATTTGTTCCCAGTGACGTCAGTAACACTTAAATACTGACATATCCTTCTAGCCTTTTGGCCTGGACGTTGATAACAATATTTTTGTCAGTTGATCAATTGTATGTTTTTATAATTATATTAGGTACAGGGAGGGACTTATTGAATCTAGTTTAGGTACATAAAAAATAAAATGAAGTGACGAACAACACTTATTAAAATTGTACATTGTACCTAACGTTGATTACGATTAAAATATAATTAACTTTAACGAGCAAAGAAACATGAATGCCAACAGTCAAATTGAAATTAATTAAATTAGAAATAGGAAAAAGAAATAACATCTTACTACTAAAACAGTTTCATAAGAAAAATTAGGTGTGATTTGCAAATTCTTACAAAAAAATTGGTCACAAAGAATTATTTAATCATCAAATTCTTCGCCCATAAAATGTCAATCAAAGGTTAACAAAGATTTAGTTGCCATCGTTCGACATAGAAATGTTATAGATAAAAATGTCTCAACGTCACCGTCACTAATGGACAACAAAGACGCTATTGATATATTGTTCTTGCTATGGGAGTAAGTATTACGTCTCAAGTCTCATCTAATATCGACAGATTAACTTAGTACAAACACTTTGTTATTGGACGTATAGCATCAACATCATCATTCTCCTGCCCTTATCCCGTTTTATTTGAGGTCTTCGTCCATTCATCTCTATTAGATATCATCTCAAAGTTTACGTTCTTATAAGCCATGTCAAATTTCACATAATCCATCCATCCTTTCTTGGGTCTGCCTAATCAGGGATTTAGGAATTTTTTTTTAGGGATTTTTTTATTATGCTAGACAGACGTCCAGCATAATAAATACACTAATAAATCCGAAATATGATTATCTCGTGTTCTAGATGAATCGTGAATTATAAAAAGCGTAGATATTTGATTATCCACACAATTTTCATGGTGAAAGTGAATCCGTCACAGTACTGAGCTCAATATATTACTCAATTACTTCCTGTAATTCAGATACGTTACGAGCAATCGTATCATTAGGAATGATGTCGCTTCTGTCCACATGTCGACATGTGGACAGAAGCTGTGTACTGACGCACATGACACGCCGACCAAGCCGCATAGCTACGCCAACAAAAAATATACAATATACTGCAAGTACTCACACAAACCAAAGATAGATAAGACTGGGCCATTAGATCAACGACCGCTCATTCAAAAGTAGCCGAAATCGATAGGTTCACACAAATAGTACCTAAACACTGCGCGCTTGTTCTTCGTGTGTTAGTTGCCTTCCCAGTCAAACATTTTACATGATTTTGGTATTATTTCAGGCTGAATCTATTATTTGTTATTCCCTGCTACTATTTTAATTTAGAACATAATATGTTTTAATCTTTCTATCTCTAATGATAAGCATAGCTACCATAGAAATCCCTAAAAAAACTCAGCCTGTATAATATATAATTAACCTTATATAAAATACAATTAATTCCGCCTCGTCTCGCTTGCTCTTCGATGCGTGGCTGCTTGCGACTTTAGTAAGTTCGCTTCTGCTATTACATTGTCTAAAAACCGTACAGGTCGGACTTGTGAATATTTGGCCAGACATGACCTACTAAATGCAGACGGCAAATCCCGACCTACGAGACTCTTAACTCAAAATTCTTACATAATATTATAAATGGGAAAGTAACTCTGTCTGTTCGTTACCTTTTCACGATTAAACGGCTGAACCGATCTTGATTAAATTTGACAAAGAAATAGTGACAACACACTGTTTCTTTTTTTTTTCATTTCTCTTTCTATCCGAAGTTCACGCGGATGGAGTAGCTGATTCTTAAGAATCTGTGCCCGAGATTCCTAAAATCCTAATTTGAAAAATCGAATTATGCAGTTTATGTTTTTATCCAATTCGGCCACGAGTGACACTCTTTTAGAATGCCTATTTATTGCTATTACTTATAGTTACGGATTTGGGTACCACGCACACGAAAAATTCACAGAGTCCAGCTTTTTTATTTTTAGCCTGACAGCACTAACGCATAGGGTATCAGGATTTCCCAGTAATTGAGTTGCAGATGACAGAGTATATAATGGAGTTGCAGAGAACAGAGTGCACTCGCTCTAGGTACAATACAGCTATTCTACCGAATCTGGTTTTACTGGAAGCCTTGAAAGGCTTTTGTTAAATAGAGACGGACCCTGGAAAAACCCAACATTAAAATCTCCATGTAGAAAGAGACCTCGATTTTTGAGTATATTATTGAGACAATACTCATGAATTTTTAAGAACCACTTGAAATTGTGAAAATCTTTAGTATCTAAATTACTATTATGTAAATCTTTCTAATAATAACTGCTGGGTAACGCTAACGATCAATAGAGGACTTATCTATTGAGAAAATCCTATTTGTCGAAGGGTTCACAACTAATTCTGTCTTAGTTTAAACAAATATACCACATTGCGGCTTACAGGCGGCGGTAACGGTGTGTGTCCACCACGTTTGCGGCAACACGGGAAATGCTTGCGGCCTCTCAAAATAAACTGGCATTAAAACTATCCACATATCATGTACGGAGCGTAGTATGTACAGCAAATATATTCGCGACTGGTTTCAACGCTTTACATAGAAACACCTGTACCTATTCTAGAGAGGAGGGCGTGTTTGCAATAGCCGAATACAATACAATGTCCCATAAGATCTACATTGTCTAACCAAACCTACTCCATTACCCCAATTTGTCTGGTCTAAGTATTGCGGGTACCTTATTGAGAGTAATTGTATTTTTATCTTGTAACTCGGTAAAGCCAAGTTCGGAAAAGTTTTTTGACAGTTAACAACTTTTTAAACGGCATAAGATTGTAACGAATAACAACGGTTCAGTAACATACTCATAAGAATAACGGCTTAAATTCAAAATTCGAATCTACTCGATTACATTGTATCTTCTCCCTTCGTCTTATAGTGCCTCACGGACTAGCGAAGGTTGGCAGACAGCTCTGCATATTTCTCTCTCACACTTTATACGACTTAACAAAGTCTTTAGAAATTACATTTTTACTAGAGACTTGGCTACATGGATGCTATAGTGAGATAGCATTGTCGATTGTGAACCGTGGTTAACAGTTTTAATTTTATTAATTGGCTATGCTTTATTATAAAATCGAAATCAATTAATAAATAAGAGAAGATAATAACGTCCATTCATCTTGAGTATCTTATTCAGCAATTTCATAAATTCGACCTTTCCTACTAAGCTAATTTTCTAGCTTATTTCTATGATTTTAATTCGTATACATTTTTGTTATTCATTACCTACATTTTCTTAACATGTGTTTTTCAATGCAATATCATATCGATAATGGGTAACTAATTAAATTGAGCTGTCAATAAATGGTTCTGAAGTTGACTTTACTGTAGACTCATTCTGTCAGTGAGATTAATTAAACTACGAGCATAAAATATAAGCTAAGAATGATTATATACCCATCAAAATGCAATTTAAGCCCATCAGTTTGACAGGAACCCGATATGAAAACCAAAGCGAATTCAGGTCAATTTACATTATGATGCCTAGGTACCTATCTATGTTATTTTATGCAGGTTACTGGTATACTGGAGGATTTCGAGGATCACACGTTCTCTTATTATACATTCATCACTATTATTTCCTCCGGTACTTTACTTTGGACTTTTACTTTTTCATCAAAGAAGTTACATGAGGTCTGCAATTACGATAACTTAAATTCTTAGAACATATCTTACAATGTTTACTTAGAAACTCGCCAAATTTTAATCTTTAAAAGAACGGGTTATACAAACAATAAAGTTTATTTCGCAAGTTGTACAAAGTTTTGCCAATGCCATACAACGTGGTGCGGCTGGATGACTAATTCTGGACTATTTCTGTGTCCCCGCCGTTCATAAAGAGCTATATAAGTACGTACGTATTAATGTGTTTGTATTGCATTACTGTCGAATAACTCCCGGCTTCATTATGTGCTTAACATCTGTACCTTGTTGTGAATAGCATTAATTGACGTATTTCTTAATAACTCATATTAAGTACTAACTGTTACAGATTTTGCTTTGACAGGCTTGAAAGGTTGATAAATTAAAATACACTTATCATTAACTTTTAAAGGGTGAAATAAGCAACGCTAAAGGCTATGCTATAATATAATACTATACGTAATTATAGATGATACTTATTATTATCTATGGATGCTATAATACAGCTTACTTACATCAACATGGATTTTATGGTAGTTTCACTTTGATCTAGGTGAAGGCTAATTTGATTTAGCAGCGTTGTGTGGAATAAATCCTATTCAATTGTTTCTCCAACCTAAATTAGCGCGCACCAATATTATGAGCTTTGACGTACGTATCGAAGTGCGAACAGTTTCTACGGATTATTTATAGCGGTTTCGAATTATAATGAACATTTACGATTACATTGAAGGTGTTAATCGCAATTGGTTATTTTATTGCTCTCTTTATTCTTACTAACATACAATATCTGTACAGAAATACATGAAATTACAGAACTTTTTAATTCTTCTACGTCAGTACGTAGGTTACTGGAAACCAGTTTCATTGGTTCCAATGCAATCTTTTCTCGATTGATATCGTGGCCATTTAGCCAGGCCTCTTGAAATCACCATTCGCTTCACTTTACTCTCTTGGCAACACGTATAGTTGGATCTCGTTGGTTGGTCGACATCCACGTACTCATTCAACTGAACTTAAGCACCGTTATACGAGTTTTATTTACCTTTTAATATATCGCATTTAGAAAGCTTTATATTGTAGATATCACCAAATAAAAATGGACATAAATATTTTACATCAAATGACCGAAATTTTCTGAATCGCCTGTGTCTATAATTTAAGCTTGGAAATGAGGTGCTTCCTGTCATCTTTGCTACATTTTATCATTGCCGCGTTGACAATGATAAAAAATAGCACAGATGACAGGTTATTAATTTAATTTCATTCCAAATTAAGGACACCTCCGAAGTCGATAGATAGACAATAACGGAGCGCCATCGCGGCGGTCCGCGGTTTGCCATCTAAA
Organism: Allophyes oxyacanthae; assembly: GCA_932294325.1. Lineage (NCBI taxonomy): Eukaryota > Metazoa > Arthropoda > Insecta > Lepidoptera > Noctuidae > Allophyes > Allophyes oxyacanthae. The sequence continues at coordinate 3,777,757 of OW028609.1, forward strand.
AATACACGATTTCCCCGACTCGATATTCGTGTTCCACAGGATAATGACTCATGAGACAGGAGAGTGCAACACGAAAGCGTAATGTATCGTAGACAATAGATGCTCTTCAAAAATGTCTCCATGATGAATATAATTTATAACAAAATAGGTATACACTTATACAGTGTCGAAACTTCGGAGTCAAATACGAATTGAGTATTCAACAGTCACAAAACACACGAAAAAATATCTATCACTTGATTAATAAAACAGAATATACGTTGATTCCAGGTCCACTTTCGGTAACCCTTACGAATTGCCAAAGTGTGTCAACGGAAGGACAAGGTTTCTCGTGGCTCCTCAACATGAACATCACTAACGTCGGGACTCTGCAACTTGGGCCGGGATCGTTCACGCTGGATCCGTCTGCTGGCAACGTTGGCGAGCATGGGCCTGGGATGTCGGTCAGTATACCTCCAGTTCCGAAAAATATAACGCATTGAGCGCACAGCGAAAGATAGCATGAACTGCAAAAGCGAATTAGATTTTTTCTTTTAACGTTAATGTATGACTATACTTCAAACATAATTTTTACGTTACAGATCTGGATGAAAAACGTCACAATGCCCGCCATTCCTACGCAAGCATTCGGGTCATCAGCAGCCGAAATAATCCTGGATAACGTTAAGATACACGAGATCTTCGCAGGAGCCTTCTCTGCCAACACTTATAACATTGTGATGGCGCTTAACTCTTCGGTGCAGAACATAGATGAAGATGCTTTCTCTCAACGATCTCTGATTAATAACCTTTATTTCTTCGGCTGTAAAATCCAACAAATCGCTTCGAGAGCATTGCAGTCGGCTGTCGGAAATCTTAATATTTCGAATTCCTTGTGAGTATTAAATTCATTCATATTTATTTTCTCAAATAGTATGTTAGAGTCTTTGAGTTGGAGTTGACATACAGTGTGACCAAATGTGAGTTGGTTGAATATTGACTATTTTTCCTCACTGAATTTCATTAGGTAAATGGCAAACGGACGTGCGCACCTCGAATAGTGAGAAAACCAGTATATGATACTAAGGTTAGACCAGTTATCAGACCTGGAATGGGCCCTTAGTATTCTATAACTAATTACTGTCACATAATTAATTATCATATTAGCCAGCAGACATCCGTTGTATACGAGGGCCACCTCATATAGACTGTTATTATGATCGGCCACGAAGAAGATCGACCTAAGTCTCTGATACCTACTTATTTTAAAATAGTGGATTACATAAATTGTTACTAACTCAGGTTTATTTCATTACAGGATTGAAAATATGCACACAGGTGCAATAAACATAACAGTGGCTTCCGTGGTAATCCAAGATACCGAATTCAACCAACTTATGGAGCGAAGTATTGAACTGTCTTCTTGGAATAAACTACACATGGAAAGGAACTCTTTTGATGAGTTAGTTCCAAATGCTATCATTGCATTAGATTCGACTACGCATGAACAATCCGTACATGTACTTACTTTTGTCGAGAACGAAGTTGAAACGGCATATCCTAACAGCCTTAAGTTTATAGGCCAAGCCCAAGCACACTCAGCGTACTCAGTAATATATAAAAATAACTATTTCGGACAAACGTGTCATTGCAATATCAGTAATTGGTTGTCAAATGTTTTAGACATAGAATCCGGAGAAACTTACAAGGCAGAGAGTTTTTGTACCGTGGATGAGTTTCTGGCACGTTGTTTTAATGAACCTGAACAAAATATATTATTTGACAAGTTTCTCGGTGGAGTATGTAAAAAAGATTCTCTCACATTTCATTGTGAGTCTTATGTAAGAAAAGCAGATGGAAGTTCCACTGAAGTAAAAAATCCAAGATTCCCCCATAAAAATAAGCAGGAGCAAGTGATTAGTGACCGTGATAAGAAAGTGATCGGAATTGTTATAGTAACATGCTTAGGTTGTGTAGTAATCGTAATGATAATAAGCTTTATAAGATGGATGCGCCACAAGGGATATTGCATAAATGTGAAGAATTTACTAATTTCTTCGAACTCGTCTTGTGGGTCCTTCTGCGACCGGATCTTCTCTTGTGGAGTAACGCACGGACTGGATAATGCAAGATCTATTTCCCGACTTTCTGTCAATGAATACTCCGAACGCCACTGTTTGAATGAACCAACTCGTGTTCACGATATAATTCAAGAATCTACTATGAATGATGAACTTATTCCGACCGAAGATAAAACGACACAAACGCTTCCTGAAGAATTAACCAAAGAACTTCTGGAAAATTTGAAAGAAAGACTGGAAAGTCCGGAAAATTACGTAGAGGCTCGTGAGACCATCGAACACTTATACGTGCTAACCAAACTTGAAGAAAACCGCACTGCCCTCGTTCCCAAGCTTAATAACGTGGAGGAGAATATTTATGAACTCCCGTTCCAAAATACCACGCCACGCATTGGACGTAATAAAAAACACATGGTTAGCATTGGCACACGCACACCGTCATTAGACAAGCTGCTGCCTCTGTCACCATATAACAGGCAAACAGCTTTGGTCCATGAATACTTTGAGCCAAAAGATTTTGCTGTCCATCTGTACGCCGAGATAGCTAACGATAAAGAAAAACGGACGCTTCTGGGCAACATGCCTGATGTTGTAGGGGAGCAGCCGATCCCGCGCGGACCCTACCTCCGCGCTGTTCGTGAGAAAATGAATTCTGCTTCAGGTTCCCAAGCCAACTCAACAGGATCCCGTGGTATGTCTACTATTAAATCGACGACATCCAATACTTCGGCGAAAATGATCAATCGCCCTCTGCCTGATAAGCCTACCACCCTGGACCAGGGCGCGGGAACGTCTTTCAAGCTCGGATGAGGGTTAGCCTACAAGCGGCCGGCGCCAGCGCTGATTCTCGGGGTTCCGAAGAAACCCCGCAAAGAAACGCATCGCCGACCGTGGTCGTCGCCCGGCCAGAGTGCTGGTACGGACTTCTATATGGAGTTAGATCCATGTGTTACAAGCTAAACGGGCGAATGATAACGACGCGACAATCGAGATGATGCTTAAACATTTCTTTGCTGTGATATTAATTTTGTTTATTTTAATTTGTAATTACCTTTGAGTGATGTGTCGTGCCAGACACTGTTGTATGTTTATTTGTAAATAATTTATGAGTTGTAATTAATTCTTAATGTTGAGCCGTACGTGATCTATTGATATTGTAAGAGCCTGTATTGGGTTCGTTCCTTTGTTTAACAATGCTTTATATATATTGACGCTTTTTATTAATACTGTAAAGTCGCCACCTTTCATATTAACAACATACAATGATTTCCAATGTAACGACAGCTTTGCTTCGAATAATGGACACCGATACCAATTACAATATTAACCGCACTCTAATCATGGATTGATATTATAATGATAATCAACTTTAAAAAAGCATTAAACTCATAAAAAGTAAAAAAAAAAATGTGGATTTTTAATTTCTAAAGTAGACATCATAGTGTAGACTTACTGTTACAAACATTGAACTCATAAAAAGTAAAAAAAAAATGTGGATATTTATTTTTTAAATTAGAAATTATAGTGTAGATGTACTGTTACTGTCAACCCAATTTATAATTGTTAAAGTAGAAATCGACACCAGCAATTAACACTTCGCTAACTTGAATTTTGGGCAATTTCCGTTTTAGGCCAAATTGTTTATCGGATGGACTACAAATTAATAAAAAAAAAATGGAACTTCCAAATAATAAAGAAGTTGTATACAAACTATAATATTTTAGTATTCGAGTTCAAAACGGGGTATTTACCATGTTTATGTTTTGAATTCCCGATATTTCGGAACTGCTAACTAAATGCATGTAATTTTTGTAATCGCCCGATATGTATTACGCTTCAACTGACTGGTGTAAAATCGACATTTTCAGGTCAGCGTAGTGTTCATTCCTGGTGTCGAAATTATGGTGTACTGTTACTTTCAGCCCAATTTCTAATTGTTAAAATAGAAGTTAGACGTACCGTTACTGTCAGCCCATAACATCCCACTGCTGGGCAAAGGCCATGACTTCTGACGTAGTAATTGCATTTAATGTCTTAGGAAAGTAAAAATATTTGATAGTATTTTATGATGATTCGATGTTGTAGTAGATAATTATAGATATCTATATCCAATCTCCAGCTGTCGTCCCAATGGTTAGTGAGTCCTTTTGATACCTTTAGTTTATAAAAGAATTCTATCAAATCATATATTTATATATCAATTTACATTTCAGAATATACAACATATACCTTTACTATCGACAAAAGAAAATTTACCCTAATATATTGTGCTCAAATTATCAATTAATATCAACTTAGCCATATTTAAGATTTATGTTTATAAAAGATCCTATTTATTTTAGTCCTGAATCTGTCCTATATATACCTAAATGTTAATATATAGAACGTAGAATAAGTAATAAATAATTGAAATGATTATAATCATACTATTGATGTCACACGGAATATTTCATGATAATTGCCATAAAATAAAAGTCAGTCATTACATATATTGCTAACTATAGTAAGAATATGTTATTCTGAGTATTTACAAAGAGTTCTTATGAAAGGAAGGGAGTTATGTTATTCCATTGATGTTCCATAATAAATAAATGTTGAATGTCCAATTGGTGTTTATTTTGAAATTCTTCGTATAGTAGCACTAAAAGTGTAGTCAGCATCAGTAACACTGAAACCGCTAAGAATAGAATAGAATAGAATAGAAAATATTTATTCGATAAAGGACACATCGTCAGTACAGAAATAAAATAAAATAAAATTTAAACACAGAGATCAGAAAGAAACAAAAATAATAATAAGAAATAATAACAAACAAACACGGAGTACAAATAAAGCGAAACACCTAAGGTACCAATATCTACGACTCAGCAAAAGTATTTAAAATATAGTAGAACGAATGTCATATGATATTATGCAGTATGTACAGTCAAAGTGCTTATATAATGCTAGCAGTTACTGAAAACCCTCCTTTTGGGTTTGGCTGCAGTCGGGTAATAAAAGACAAAACTAAAAACTTGTTCCAAAATAAAATAAAGGTACCTATTACTATGGGCGAAATTTTAAAATCTAAATCTACGCTGCTTTTATTTTAATAAAAGACCATAATGAAGCATAAGACTTGTCTCAGTTGGTTTGAAAAAAAAAAGAAGAGTTCAATTTATTTGATCATTATATATGCGTGACAGACTGATAGTACCTAGTGTAGTCTCTAGATACTTATCCAATTTTATCACAATTTATTTTGTAGTATTTGCTGAATGATAATGGTATTATTTCTTTTCGTTTATCTTATCCTTGATTTATCACTAAAATATACCTACTTTTAGTTATGTTAGGTACTTACGCTAACACAATCAATCCATAACCTAGTTTAGTATTGTAGGCACGATAACAGTTGAATGAAACATACCTACTAGGTACATTAGGCTGCACGTCAGTGGAAACAAAACCAGTATACACTGGTCTCGGTTACTAATGCAACTACCTTCTATGGCAGGCCAGCTCAAGTTCAAAGGGTTTCAACGGACGTACGGCCGGATGTATCTAACTATCAGAAGAAGACAATCTCTTGGAATGCGGTGGCCCTGCTAGCCGCTTCAATTTCCGCAAGTACTATTCATCCTTAAAAGAAATAAACGCCCGCACCTCGATGGTGACCGCTATAGATCCTCGATTACTGTAATCCATTGGAATAGAACGGCTATGTGCGTGATGGGCTATATCGCTAAAAGTAAACATTGGTATCAACCGCCCGTCAGTAGTAGACAACTATCAAACTTGATGTCTCGACTTCATGAGACGTTATACGGACATCAGCCGAAAGACTGCACCCACTAAACCTCATAGTTGCGACGAAAGCCGAGGTACAGCCGGTATGTACAATGCTCGGCGTGTTCCAGGTACCTAACTGATTCAAATGTCTTGGAACTCGCGAAAGCCGAGGTACAATGCTCTACATGTTCCAGGTAACTGATTCCATGACATGGAAGGAACACGTACCAAAACCTTTCTGATAAGCTACTGGAGTTTTCAACTATCTGCTAAAGCCCGGTATCTTTGGGTACGCAGATAATAGCAGTTGTAAAGAGATATTAGGTATACCCAATGCACGATCAGGGGGTCACCGCAAAGCCAAAATGGTAATGAACATCGACTCAGGTAATAAACTTGAATACGATCACAAGAGGGTAAGCTTCGAGCTACCTTGTAATATTTTTACCAACTGTTCTGTTGGGACTCCTGTCTTCATGATCGGTAATATTTTTACAAGGCATTTTAGTTACGTGGTAGACCCGCTGGTGGGTAACAAATACAGTCTCTCAGAAAGGATGTCCTCTCGAGCGCTAGAATTTGTCTTTGAAAACGGTTTCTGAGTGGAAAGATAAAGATAAAGTTGGCCAAGTTTGTAACTTGGCCAAGTTTATCTTTGATAAGATCCAGTCCAGTAAGAGTCAATGTCAACTGACTTACCGGGATGCATGCCTACTAGTAACAGACCACCTTGAGCCTCTCGGCGTTACACTAACGTCTACTCTCAACTTTAGCTCCAATATTGAGAAAAAGACTCAACTAGCTGCAAAAAAGCTGAGTGTACTATCCAAGGTGCAGTACAGTTGTTACTGCGGAACAACTGCTAGATCTATACTAAAGTACTACTCTCATCTTTGGGACGGCTCTACTAAATACCAGTTGGAGGCACCGGAGACGACAGAAAGACGAGTCAAGAAGTTTATAATAAACAACGAGATATTGGTTGAGACATCAGAGCCTTGAATTTCGACGCAGAGTAGCAAGCCAATCGGTGTTTTATCTTCTAGGCAAGCGTGCACCATCTTCAACTGCGTCATCTTTTAACATCAGGTGAGATAATGGTCAAACGGAAAGCCTATTCAATAAAAAAACCTTTCATTCAAAGAACCCATGGATTCCTAAGATATGCCTTCGTTATGCTATTTTACCTACCTACACAGTACCGAAATTATACGACCATTTACACTTCCGCGACAAAAAGTAGGTTAGCATTTAGCAAACTTGCTGGTGACGTAGCGTGTAGGCCCATTAAAGTGAACGCCAGCGGCCCAGCTGCTTTAAAAGGCAATATTTACTACGCTCACCTAGAAGGGCCCATTGCGAAATTTATGATACGACTATCATTGATCCAAAGTGCACTGATAACGATTCTTCGGTATTGAATGGGTAATTAATAAGATTTATTATCACTACAGGAATGCATGATTTTTAATTATACTGAGCTTTGACTAAAGATTCAAGTATTGCCCTCACACAATAAGGGAGCTCGCCCACGTACTACTTTTTGTAGCTCTGATAATCGCAGCGAGTTTTACGGCGTTTTGTTTATGAGCGATTTTTGTAGCACGTGGGCGTTTCAGTATTAAACTAGCGACAAAATAAACGGTCAGAAATTGTCGCTCGTCATGGGTGAGCTCCCTAAACAAATATTATCCGTGAAAGAAAGAAAGAAAGAAAGAAAAAGTTTTTATTTCTACGCCCAGTATGACGCACAAAACATAAAAATATCTAAGCTTAATTAATACTAAAAAAAAAAAAAAATCGTTCTGAGAGGCACATATACCTACCTACCTATTACTATAAGCAGAGAGGAACACACGGCTGATTAGAAAAGTAAGTATTGTTTCATTGGTGGTTACAATAACATACGTCAAATGTACTTACTCAAGGCATAGCAATTCAGTAACAGGTTGTTAGCAGGGTACCTAGCCCATAAACGTGCGCTATTGGCCGGCTGGTATTCAAGGGCCGATTGAGACGATAACAGACTATTACCGACGTGCATATGGATCGACAGTAATACACAATAGGTAACCATGTTACATTCAAACCTAGCAAGCTCACTTGCACAAGACATGGAAAGACCTAACAAATGCCTCATTTAAAACAAATAATTTTTGTTTTAAATGAGGCATTCATTAGGTCTGGAGTTTATTTATCTGTGTCACAGATCACATCGCTTTAATAAAGCATATTATAACGTCACAGATTTCATAACGGTAAAAAAAACTGCTGTACCATACATTTAGTTGAGTAATATTGAAGGATTTGTATGGAACAGTAGATTTTTTCGCGATTTCTATTTGGTCCCAAACAGTTGGTCATAATGATAAGTACAATAACTCTTTAAAGGGATCGAGACTAGAAAGGTAGGATCTTGTATATACTTTTTAATGTGTTTTCTAATTAAATCAACATAGCTAATATAAACACGTAGGTAATGTCCATCAGGTCCACATGTAATTAACTTATCCGACGGACCGCGGAATTTAATAATCCAGGGGCTGTGATACTATCTTTGGTAATAATTTAACAAAGTAGAGATTATGGTAATATTGTATGCATAATAACTAATGAAATGTAAGTTCGTTTTACCGTTTTCCCATGAGACCACCCCATCTCTATTTGTTGGTACCCAAAAATTTATGTTCTCTACCGAGAAAGAGAAAAGAGAAATTTTAAGGTACCAACAAAAATACATGGAGTGGTCTATTCTTATTCGTAGTATAGAGTCCTGCTTAGCCACGTAACCTATAGACCGTACCACCCCCAACCGGGAAGAATACTTTTCTATATTTTGTATAGACCTTCTTCTATAATATAACTATGGAGATCTTATAAAAGATGGTTGTTCAGGCTTCATGTAATACATAGGTATCCATGCCTACTTATTCATGCAGTTAGGACAAACTCTACCATAAACGTAATAATAACTTTATGAACTCTACCTACTTCACTTTACTTTTACAAACTCTACCTACTTTACTGGTTTATTATTATTTATAGTATTGGGTGTAGGTATAACTGTGAAAATAAAATTTCACAGAACCAGACAAAACTGTAAATAAAGATAGATTATTAAGGCCCAAGTTCACCGTCAACAAAACAGATGATTAAGACAAAATCACCTGTTTACCATGTAATTCTGTATGGGTAAACAGCCGTTTTCATTGTAAGCCCTAATCATATGTTATGCTGTAGGTGAACATAGCCCTAAATAGCATGAACTTAACAATTGGTCTAAATTCAAACCATAATGATGACGTAATTTGGATTGAGTGACTAGCATCCGGCCACCGTGCACCGGTGCGCACGCGCGCTTTATTAACACATCTAGCGTTGAAAAATTTCATGACTGTTTATTATTGATGAAATTATTATTAACGTGAAACATAATATTTTGGATTATCTATCAGGATTATAAAAATAATTCGAGACTCTCATACATTGTACAACCAAGTTAAAATGGTAATCCCCGAACCAGACTGAAAGGCCAACCTCTGGATCATCTCAAATCAGATATAAGTTGTTGTGGTTGAATGTCCAACATCAACAATCAGTTCAACATCCATTCATAATGAATATATATATATATTCAACCCAATAGTTTCTAGAAATAAAATACAACGTCCCCGGGTTCTTCAAAAAGAGAGTGAAAAGATTTTTACAGGGTTGTCAACGCGCGATTTATCCCCCTGGTGTTGCAAGCGACCATAGGTTACGATAACAGGTTACTATCAGACAGGCCGTATTCATGTTTGCCACTAAGTACAAAAAAAAAGTTCTTATCCGTAGAAAGAAAGCAGTGATCGGAAGCTACAGTAAAAAAATAGTAAGTGTTGACAGGGGCACGCGGGCTGTGAATCTGAATCGTATAAACAAACACTCGTACGTCGGTCGGTACGTAAACTCATGGGCAGCATTCAAACAAAGTTACTTCTATCGAAAGCCTGGACAGCGTCTCCATTATGCTTTTTGAACAAATATCGACAACCATATGTGGAATTATCAACCCTATTCCCATACAAATAAAGATGGACAGCCAGTTAGTCCTGTTTCAGACGAAGGAACTTGTTTATTTTCAAGCCTTTGAACGCTATGTAGCTACCTGTAACCTACAAACAATCCATTTTCTATTGTCTGCTGCGGTGGCAATCAACGTGTGGCCAATTAATTCGAATGCAGTTAGTTATGTGGATGTGCTTTATGCTTAGTATTTGTAGAAGAAAATGTGAATAAACTTGAATGGACGTATGTAGTATTTGTTATTTGTGAGATATATCTAATAATAATAAATAATAATATATATTATCTATGTGTGTATATAAGCAAACCCTATACAAGGCGCGTTAGCGGACACTCTTGTGAAATGTAACTCGCTCTGTAGTATACATTATAGAGCACACTCTCACACAGGGTTGATAAAAAATTAATAATATCAGACTTTAAAATAAAAAATAGACGTTTTTGATTTAAATAGTAATATAAACGCTTTTAATAGGGTAACTATTCGGGAGTTCCTAGACATTGTTGGTTGGTTTCTGTTTTCGTTGCAATAAAAAATACATAATTGATTTAAATCACAAGAGTTTCTTTTATCGTTTATTTTTTTATCGTTATTTAAATCACTGATTTAATGAATCATCTCAACCCTGCGCTCACACAACTTTCTTACAGCTCATAATACATAAACGCTAGTAGGTAGGTATGGTATAATATCTAATATTTCATTCACCATGACGAAACTAAAACTTGGTGCAGTCTCACACAACTAGCCACATTGCTTCGATCTAACGAACAGATCAAAATGGTAAATAACTAGCTAATGCCGCAACTAAATGAATAACGAACGTTGTAGAACCGGTCCTATGTTTATGATACCACGTTTATAATCTTCTTGGAGCCCCCATACTTACAAAACCGGACATTTTGAAGATTTTAATTATTATTAAGAACTTCAAAATGTAGGCATATGCCTACGGTCTTAATAAACATTCAATATTTGTTTTGCTCCAAATACTACGCCAATAACCCGAAATAGAAGCCAATCTGCCTAAAACTGCATTATAATTTTCTTACGGGCAATCTATGTACAAATTAGAAATCCTATAAATATATCGACGGCATGGTTGGCGCAGTGGTTAAGCGATTGGCTTTCTATGCTACGAGTACGTACCAGTGGCGAAGAGTCCATACAACCCGATTCCCATCGGCTTCCCTTTAGGAATTGGTTAGTGAATAGACCAACGTAATATTATATTATTTACTCATTCAATTGACAAAAAAAAGCTTGTTATTCAGTTCGGTCGAGCTCTTCCAGACATGACTATATAGATCTTGCAGCATTAATTGCAGCAATTTTTAGAGGGCATTTTTGGGACGGCTTCCCATTTTAATACTGTCACCCGTCGCCACTGGTACGTACCGCAGGTTCGATTGTGTATTTGTATGGCCTACAGATAGTTGTTCCGGGTCTGGGTGTGTGCATGTGAGATGTATATTTGTAAACAGTACCCACAGTACAGGAGAAAAACTAGTATAGGGTAAAGGATTAATAAAAACAATATCTCTAGGGAAGTATCAAGAACATACAAGTGTAGAAACTGAAAGTACTCTGTAATGAGTTCGACATGGACGATCGAACCTGTTGCCGTTAAAATTATCCTATAGGCGTGTTACGGATGCCAGACTGCCAGAGTAAATAAAAATATAGTTTTTTTTTCATGCAAGAAGCCGATATTCTTCTTCTTCTTTTTAAAAAACATTGCCTTTCACTAGGATTTCTCCTGTATCGAGGCCCGAGGGTACAGTTTACAAACATACATGTCACATGCACACACAACCAGACCCAAACAACTATCTGTAGATCATACAAATAGGTATTTGTTCCGTGCGGGGATCGAACCCGCGGCGGCGCTGAAGGCTAATCGCTTAGCCACTGCGCCAACCGTGTCGTCATATTGATTCTCGTCAGTTAAAAAAAACTAACAACGATGATGGAACTCTCATACACGAGTTGATCCACTTGACCCAGTTATTGACACTTCATTTGTTTTTGTACCATATTTTAGACGGACATTTATATGAGATGCAGTTTCGCTTTTCATCACTGTATTGAATTTATCACTGTTTTCATTACTGTATTCGAATTATATACCACATTCTCTTTGGGAAGTAGATATCCCACCAAAAATATTTTCATGTAAAATGTTGCCAAGACAAGACCATACATGACTCGCACTGTCAAAAAGTTATCAGATCTCATGTAGAGCCAAGCTTCTAACTCTACACGCCCTAACTCTACAAGGCCTAACTTCACAAACTCTACACCTTAGTCAAAATATGTGGCTTGGCCGTTTCATTACTTTTCTGTTATACGAACTATCGTATAACAGAAAAGTAATGAACAGTGGATAAATTTTTCATGAAACGAAACGGCCATACCGACATAAGTTACATTTGATAAACGCAAACACGTTTTCTTCTGGCTGGGGCACAAAAATCGTGAATTCAGATATACCTATTAAATGTGCATTTATATATAAATACAGGGTGCTGGTATCACATTAAATGAAACCACGTATTTGGTATCATGTTCTGAAGCGGTACATAAAAAATCTGCGATTTTTACGCAAGTTTCTTTTGCATCATATTTCACTCTGCTATCATTCGACTAGGTGAAGGAAAATCGAAGTAGAAATTTATATCACATTTATCTGTTCTACACGTGTAAATAAAAATAATTTTGGTTGAATAGGTTGGAGACTTTACAAACTTTGTCTAAAGAACGTGTAAGTGTAAAATTAAGATTTTTTTTATAAGTTCATGTGGCTAAGATACAGACTGGATTTAAAAAAAAATTGTGTACAGTCGTAGAACCGGATACTAAATGCGTGGTTTAATTTAATGTGGTAACATCTGCGACACCCTGTATACTATTGCTTTGATCTCGTTTATGTGAGCACGGTGCACATAAAGGGCAGCCAAGGCTATAATTTCACGTGTCTAATATAATATTAACCTAATAAAGTTGCTTTGACACAAGTTTGCCCAGAGCTGGAACGCCGCACGGCGCGGCGGCGCGCCGCCTTACTGAAGTTACAACTAAGTAATATAGCAAGCTGCAGTGAGTTACTAAAGATTTAAGTTCGTTCTGTTTGACATGTATTTATCTTACATACGGAAAAGAATTAAGTTTGATTAAGTTCGTTTTTTATTTTAAAATCAGACATAGGTAGGTACAGACTTAGATTTTAAGTTATTTAAATAAATGAATAAAAATAAAATATAAGATTCAGAATTTTGTTTGCATAAACGTAACGTTGTTATTGTTATGGACGGTAGGTACTCACGCTCACCAGGAGCATTCACTTGGTTTGCGAGCATTCGTTACGCGAGCACATTCTATCGTGAACCTAACAGTTTGGTGAGTACGTGAATCCAGACCTCAGGCGTCCACACAAACCAAATTTGCAAAGCGAATGCTCTCACTGAGAACCGTCCTTTGAGAAAAAGTTTTAGATGTGAACATTTCACAAAGAAACATTATTATATCTGTTTACAAGATATACATAATTATAATCTAAAATATCTACGTCGTAAAGACATCGTATAAATAGCAAAATCTTGACCTCTGTCAAAGGTCATCAAGCAATTCACCTTCAAAATACTCAAGCGGGTAATTGAGATAAAAATGTTTGGTTACCCGATAACCCAGTGGCAGTGACCTGTCGACAAGGATACGATGCACTTTGATGTGCGTGCGGAACCGAGTTTATCCCTCCAAACCTAACCCCGGGTTATCCGCTCCGTATAAATCAAGACTGATAACGCGATCGGATCACTGCTCACAATAGACTGGTCTTGTTTAATGTGATACAACAATGTGGTCATGTAGTTTATAACAATCTTAAAGGGATATCAAAATCCTAATACTTCAAAGCGATATTGTAAGAGCTTGCTCAATTAAAACTAACTTATCAGTTCGTTGCAATTGTTCATTCCACTCCGATTGAGACGAGAGAAATTCCGAATCAATTGCTCTCAACTACGTAATATTTTGTAATAACCAATCATGTTGTTTATTGAGTGTAGTAGGTATTTTATTTGGGTGTCCAAAATAAATTGGAATAATACGTACTTTTTTCTAAAATTGCTCGTAATGTCTATATTGATTTTTAGTATTATCGTGTATGTTGATGTACTGAGGTATCTGATCCACAATCTATAGGTACATAATAATTATAAACAAAAAGCATTCATGCGAAAGGTAAGAAATAAAAAATACAACCGAATTGGGTGGTCCATCAAGTTCTTGATATTTTTTAATTTCGTATTTTATTTTCTGAATATTTTTCATTCGGATCAAATAGGTATACCTAGTTAAATCAATTGACAAGCGTTCTAAGTGGATTATTCATCGGTGACCATTAAAGATCCTAGGAGAGCAGATCACTGTGTAATGAGTCCCAAAAATACAGCACATTATGTATAAATCTGCTTAGAAATTGAACTAAACTTTAAACTTTGACAAACAATAATACTTAACGATCACGTCGGCTGACTTTCCCATGGACGTTACAAATTGCCGTAAGGTTTCGAAATTGTTGCGAGAATATGCTATATTCGTGACTGGATGACATGACTAATAGAGGTGATCATAATTCGCAGTAGTGCGGGTAACTAGCTTGTTTGCAACAGTTTAAATAAATAATAATGCAATAATATAATTATAAAATCTAGAACAACTTAATATTGTTGGAAATAATTAGTCTGACGTCAAAGGTAAATTGGCTCTTAAGCATAATTTAAATATTCCCGTACTGTACCTACTGCAGTTTGTTGTGTAATTCCAGAATTTTAATGAAAGTAACCCTACGTTCACAAGTAGTACTCTCTCGTAGTTTCATCTGTTAAAATCTTGCACAAGCTACCATGTGCAAGATTCCTGACTTCTGCGACTATGTTTAACGTTAAATTCATGGAAGATTTAATTTCTCCAAATCCCTATTGCTGGCGAGAGTAAATGCATTCATTTGGAGACTATTCTCTACGTTTTCAAAAGTTGCTGTCCGTGTCGTACTCATGAACTGTAATTTTTTAAGTAACACCGACATCTTATTGCCCTTTTGCGTTAAAGCCTATGTATCATATTCATGGTCACACACTTCGAAATTACATGATAGCAGAGCGCCAATATCGCTTGCATTACGCTGATGTTCTCATCTATTAAACATTTTCCATCCTTGTCTAGTGTAGAAAGAAATATTTGAAATAATTGTAAAGAAACGTACGCTTTCAATTCAAAAAATTACTGACGTAAGACATATCCGACATTTCGCTGGCATATTGGCTGGTATTGCTTTAAAGAGTAGTTTCGGGGAAGTCCTTTATGTGTAGATAGTACCTATGTACAAGTACATATTGAATTTGAAGGTATTTTTAATAGAAGGCACGCTGCGCTATTTGCAGATGACATAAATATACAGACAGTTTACTGATAAACGAGGGGCATAAAATGAGTTCAAGAGTTAAGGTCACATCTTGGAATGAGAATCGATTACGGTATATCCATCATTCTCCAATAAACCCTTGCTAAACCTTAGTAAAACTTGTTGATAATGCAATTTTTTAATAAAGTAAATGTGTGTACTTGTTGGAAACCGCAAATTTGTTGAAATACTTTTAGTATGTATACGTTATAATAGGTATAATGCACGAGGCTTGTATTACAGTCGACAATTAAAATCCACAAAACACGAGGTCATTTCAGCAACAGTATCGCGTTACAGCAGTCAGCAATCCCTACAGAGGCAGTTTTACGATTATTTTGTTTGGGAAATATTAAAAACGAGTATCTACATATAAGTATTATTATGTTCAAAAGAGATCGGAAAGAATAGAAGTGTACCAATCGACCTACAATTGAACTTTATTATTATAGTCGCATCTGAAGTAGCTACTCATGACGTAAGGAATTAAAGATTTAATGACCCATTTCCAAGAAAGCAATATACAAATTGATAAAAGAAAATACTTACAAAGCTTCAAGAGATAACAGAAATACACTATAAAAGGTCTTAATAACGTGAGCCGTAATGGAAAGTTTAAACTTTCTCAATTTTTATCGCGCTAAAGAATTTTTATTTGTATGTTTTATACAACTCTTCACAAGTGTTTGCAAGACTTGATCGGAACTTAAGCTACGCTGTTTCTAATAAGGATGTGGGTTCATATTTAATAATTATGCGTAAATATTTTTATGCAAAGAAGCACTGCGTCGAGCAATGTCCAAACTTATTGAAGTGACGAAGAATAAGCTGGAAAGTAGTCAATGGTAACCGCAGAAATAAAACACTGCCATTCGCAAAGTTTAGAACTTTTAATACATCGCTACCACCTTGCAGTGCAGTACAGAAACCTCATAGATCGCTGTCCTATCTGTTTTTACTAGCAAGCCATCCTAAGCACGCGGGCCTGGTACCCACTGTGATGATTCCCGTCCAGCCCCGACAAGCCCCAAATGCAAAATCACAAGAATGCTTAGGCATACCTATAAGAGCTATTGGTTATTGGAATGTTAGAGACATTTCTAGAATTCATAATGTCCTGCCCGATTGATATTTCTTACCTTCAGCAACAAGCACAAACTTCAAAAAGTTTCCATGTTGATGGAAAATTTGTATTGAATGCAATATTACTTGAGCTTTAAAATGATGTTCCATGTTAATCGTTAGAACTTCCGTTACATATTTTTCAACTATAATTAGGTATTAGAATTGATTCAAGTTTATCCAAATATACGTTTAAATAATTTCCAGAAGTGTCAATTTTATTTGCAAATGCTTTACCCAAAGACGTTAGCATACTGTGAATTAAAGGAGTACCTAGACCGAAGGTCACACGAGGCGCGCAGGCGCACCTCTCGGCTCGGTTGAAGTCTCATATCAGTCGCATGCGCGGGAACCGAACATAACCGACGCGCGCATTGTTGCGCATTACACTTTTTTCATTCATCTTAATTTCTGTATTACATTGTCATTTACTGACATTAAAAGTAATTAAAACTCCAAAACAGAATTCTAATCTACAAGTCTGATCAAAATGTTAGTTGCGTGTGCGCTACAGTGATTTCACGTTTTGTTTACCTAATCAGTTGTTCGAGCTTACCACGGAACTGCTCTCATGAGGTGGGTATTAATATTGCTTTTTATTCGTTGTTGGCGATTAGAGTTGGCTCAAGATCAAAGTTTTGGAACAAACACGTGGGGCTCTTGAAAATATAGTATAGTTATTGTGCGTCAGTATTGAAGTGTATGAACACACGGAAATCGTGCAGTGTAAAATGGATCATCTATTGCACATGCATGCGAACGAATATCTTTACTTATAACATGCATTTTATTTACGTAGGTAACTGTCTGCTACATCTAAAATGTCTGAGTCATCTGTGACCTGAGACTTCAGGAATTCGTATTGTTTTTTAACCGATCACTTTGGAGAAAGGGATGCACTTATTTTAAAGTTGACGTCGTGTTATTCGCAAGCAAATTAGGTTGTCATAATTTTTAAACGCGTTGTGAAGTTTGTCTTTACTTCCTGTATTGGGTTATTAATAAAGAAAAACATAAACCAATATATTTTTAATAAACCTTACATCTGTATCCAACTATCCACGGCCCCATTGGCTGCAGTTCGTCGTCTCGCGAGCGCTATCCTATGTTAGAGCATAGGCATAGAGTAGGTGGGTAGGTCCTTTTTCTATTGAGGATATGTTTTAAATTCTTACCCATACGGATCTGTTCGCCATTTCGTCTCAAACTCAAAACTTTTGCATTTATCATACCCTAGCGACCCGCTCCCGGCTACGCACGCAATTTCTCTACTATGTTTACAAAGTATTATATATATAAACCTTCCGTGAAAAATGATATAACTGATGGTGAAAACCGCATCAAAATCCGTTGCGTATAGGAGGGGTTAGCGGATATAGGTACAGACAGACAGACGCGGAAAGCGACTTTATTTTATACCATGTAGAGAATAATGAGATGATGAACAGAAATATATATGACTGAACGGTTAAAATATTTTATCTGATATGTACTGAAACATGCGACATCATAACTTTTGCAATGCTTCATCTATTATCTGATTACGTAGAAATTATGATAAACCACATTCTATGAGCGGTTCATAGAACAGTACCTCATAAGCGCGACGAGTGTGCCGTGTCCCATAAGTGCTGTTATGTGTAAACAAACCGAGACCGAGTTTTAAGAACCATTGACAATGTAAACGGACACCGGACAGAGACAGGACTTACAATTGACGATACGACTTTATTGTATCGATCAGTGTTATAGAAATATCTATATTAAATGCAAGGGTTTGTACCACCACCTGTGATGGCTACTAATTTATCCGGTAATCTAAAATCGAAAGCAATTCGAATCCAGGTATTGTTTAAAATATACCATTAAATTTCTATTAGGGAATAGAAAATGATTGCCTTAATGTAAGGATGAAAATGCTCGCTTGTAAAACCAAACAGCAGTTGCTAAACAAAAGCGACAAACATTGTAGAGAAAATCTCTGTAACCTATAAATGCGATTAAGAGGTAAATTGGAGCCGGGGAATAGCCAGTTAAGGGTTAATTCAATAAAGACAGTCTGACTGGACAGCGATAAGTGATTTAACCTTTTATGCACCGATGCACTCTACGAAATTCGAAGTCCGTCGGACCAGAAACTGCAATTACGTGAGCACTGTTTAAATCTATAAATCAGATTTGTTATCGTTGTGCGTGACTTGAAACAATACTAATAAACTTTGGATTTATATCGCTCCAACACAGTCAAGAAAAAAGTCCAGAACGAATGTAGAACTTCAAATGTTTTTATTAAGTTGTATAACAATAAAATATTATAGTTTAAAAAAAACTATAGAACACGCTTTGGGTCATCCAAACTGTACGTGTATGCAAAATTTCAGCTCAATCGGAAACCGGGAAGTGGGTCAAAAACTTCCAAGATTTTCTTACATAGTTAGTTAATTAGTTAGTTAGTTACAGGTGAAGCTAATAAAAGCGTGTTAAATATGCTTATGAACGTCTACGTTACATTGATGACATTTGTAGGGTGCTGGGTCAGTCTTATACTCGCTCTCTTTAGTTGAATTTCCAGTCGCATTCATAAAAGAGAGTATTCGACTCGTTCGCCCGTACATATGTATACTAAGAAGGCCCATTGACCATGTCAAGTCATAAGGCGGTCAGACAGACGATAAACTTACTGTTATACAAATATTTATGAGCAATAAAAATCTTCAGTATAAACGTTATTAATAACATTGTAATATATCATCATCATGTCTAGAAAAAACAATTAGTATAAGCACGTGATATGCATGCAACATGCATTGAAATCATTACATTTCGACCACAGAACACAGAAAAGAACCTCTTTCTGTGTTCTGTGATTTCAACTATGCACCATGCCAGTTTGCTCGATTTTGTAAATCAATTGCGGTCTGCGATCGACACGCTGTCTGTCAAAGTTTATGTCTATAGTCTGTCTCATGGAGCTTTCATGAAACCATTCAAAACTGCATCACAAAAGGCAAAAAACCACAAATATAACAAAAAATTACTATATGAAAATACAACAGATGCTTGTAGGTATTGTAATGACACCGTGTAGATAAGATAGTGGTTAGTAATGTATATTTTAAACAAACCGATCTCAATTAATATGAAAATATTGTTTTTAAGTGCATGGATATAAAACTCAGGGAGTACAAAATATCATACAGTCATTAACATAATTAGGTCACACGTCTATCAAGCAATTGACTTTAAGGATGAAAGGTCACTGGAGACAATCAGGTTAAAGTACTCACTACCTGTCGTGTATTTATGTTATGAAGTCGTAATGACTTCATCATTGAGGAAGAGATTATGATATAGCGAGAGTCTGAGAACCCAAGTATAGACTCTTTAGTCGTAAGGTGTATATAGCAATTAGCAAGTATGACCTTACTTGAGAAATATTTGCAAACAAAATAATAAATCATATCTCCTAATAAAGACGTTATAGGATTCTTGGAAAATATTCCAGGACACACTAAAGAAATATAATACATTATTTAGCTTTGTAAAGTGGGAGAGCGATGTAGATTATTGAAGCCATTAAATATAATTTTACATCCTGTGGCCAGTACCTACGTGCGTACGAGCTTACGTTCCGCATTATCTTTATTTTCACTAGCAGAGACGCGATCTATTTATTATTATAGATTATTAATAGATCAACAACGATTTAAAAGAAAGAAAAATCATTTATTCGGAATAGACATCAGACAATAAAAAATAAAAAATCACAAGAAAGTAAAAAATCAAAAATTACCAATGGACGAAAAACAATGTGCTGTATTTCTGAAATATGCAATTTTTACAATAAGTATCTAGTTCTGTCTAGGTTTATCGATAACTTTCCTGGTTTATCGATAACTCAACGTGATGCGTTTTAAAGAAATTATTATATTATCCTCAGTTATATCTTGTTTACTGCATCGCAAAAATGTATGATGTATAATAACATGTTTAATAGCTGCAGGCATGATGTAGGTACGATAAAACATACTATATTTTCAAATGTTTTGAATAAATATGGTTATGTAAACATGAAGTCACTATAGGAACCTAGACTTATTTCATTCATTGAAGGACAGTCTGGTTAGAATGACGTAATTTGTGAATAATCAACTAGCTACTACAACTAGTTACTAGAGAAGCCCACGAAATCGTCTTTGTTACAATCGATGGCAAATTGAGCGTGAAACGACACACAAACATACATTATAACCTTATTACAGCCTGTAATATTAGACTTAAGAACATTTCGATGCAAATATAGGTACTTATTTTGTTTCTTGACCCTGAAATTTGCCTTGCATATTTTATTATACACTAGCGAGCCGCCCCCGGCTTCGGATGGATGTAATTTCTCTACTATCCTTACATTAAATATTAGAATATGATACATATAAATCTTCCGGAATAAATGCTCAAAATGATGGTGAAAACCGCATCAAAATCCATTGTATAGATAAGTACCTATAAGATAGTAGTTAGCGAACAAACAGACAGACTCAACGGGCGACATTATAATATACTATTTAATTTATTTGAAGGAAAATTCAGGATTTTATTTATTTTTAATTACAGAAGTATCGTAAAGTTATTGCACGTGGCCTACGTGCAGTTACTTTATTTCGCTACCAGTTCCCTGATAATGAACATGTATAAAATAAACATAATACAGACAAAGAGCTTGTATGTCCTAAAAATTGGGATATTTAGCTTAGCTTATGTTTTTTCGTGATTTTATCAGTGAAGATAGTAGAGTTTAAATAACCTAACCGTTAAAAACCCCCGTCTCCAACTAGAAAAAGAGCTGTAACTGATTTATTCAATTATTTCCCGCACTCCCGGGTGGTGGATTACAAAAAATTTCAAATCTCCAACCCTACTAGAAGTGCCCAAACATTTTGATGATGTTGACAAGAAAGCGAAAATATTCCGTAACTATAGACCGCTAACAACCGTTCGTAATTAATATGAGTGCAAAGTAATAAATGGCACATTACCAAGTGACCACTAATTGTGTTACACGTATACTATTGATAGTGCTACAAGCTTTGCTCAGGAAACCAATGAAACTCATTACTATATAACCAAAATACTGCCCGCAAATACCTTTGCGTGAGGATATTTGCGGACAATATTTCGGTTATGTAGTAATGGGGTTCCATTGGTTTCCTGAGCAAAGCCTGTAGCACTATTCACAGTAGTGTATGATATAAACATCATTTATACAGCAAACCATGTAAACACTAAATTAAATTTAGAAACAAATTAAATTTAGTGTTTCAAATAATTATGCAAGTCTTGATACAGAAGCCCGCAGTAATTATTTGAGGATTCAAATAATTACAGAACTTCCCAGTACTGTGAAGTTCTGTTCAGGAGAAATGTTATACCATCGTACTCTATAGCGAAAATAGTGTATGCTTTCGCTATAGAGTATGTCTTTATGTCGGAGCCAACAAGTAATGAGTTATTTTGCATATTATTCTGCCGTTTAATTATGGAGTGACACTCAATTGTGAGCGGATACACTTGATGTTTCTCGTTTAATTACCAAAATGCGATGGTAAATTACTTTTGTATTGATATAATAAATGAGACTACATTCACCCCATAATTTCACTGTTTTCGCTAACATAACATAATTATAGGAATACTTTCTAAAGGATCAATGTACATTGGACAATGGACATCTCCATCGCAGTAGTTTTAACACATAAGTAACTAGGTAGGTATTACGTTATAATATAATTCTAAGGTGGAGAAGAACTAGATCGATGCTAGTTCACAGGAAATTGCTAAGTTATTAAACATGAGGTATCCAATATGTAGGTAACTTGAACGTCTTCCAATATGTTTATCGAGATGACCCTTCAACTAGCTATGAACTATTTATTTCGTCAGAACATCTTTTTTGTTCAACACAAGAGGAAGTAAAAACAAATTTTTAAAAAAGCTTTCCGTAATTTACCCAGAGTTACTCGAATATTAAAATATTTTCAATTATCATCACATGGAACTAATTTTGATCACAATTAATCTGAATGATCAGTTAAATTGATAATTGCATAAGTATGCGACGTAGACTAGGTACCTATTATGATTTATGAAAGAACGATGATCATAGTCTTCTTTCTCTAATATCAACCAATCAAATAGGTTTTTACTTACTGACGTGAACTTCGAGTTTATACGTTAAATACTGAACTGCAATTACTCACATTTCCTGTTGCAACTTACATAATTATAACCTTGTCATAATCGCCTTTATTATTATTACGTAGGTGCTAAGTAATCTAAAGATTCCGGATTTTCATGATGCAATGTCTTACTTATGTCAAGTCCCACGAGTAGGTACACTAGCTTAAGATAATAATAAAGAAAATATGTCACTAAAAATATTGTACAATACAATACACTTTATTGCACACCAGTAATAGAAGAAAAGATACAATAATTAGAAAAATAAATGTGCAAAGGGCGGTCTTATCGCACTGTACTTATTGTACTGAGTTTATCTGCATTAATTGAAGCCATGAATAAGATCCAATAGTCGTCTGAGGCTGTTCAGTTTACAACAGCATCACTAAAGAACAATAATTTTACTCAATTTATTCTCATTACTATAACCTACATTAAACCACATAAAATCGATGTTCTAGTTTCATAGAAACTAAAATTCTTAACACCATGGTTAATTATGAAATGAAACCAAGCGATTATACCTAAAAGATGGACATCGAATTAACCAGACAACTATCAACAGGCCAGTTGGCGAGCTTAAGAATACCTTCCCATAACACTTTACAACCAGTCTCTCTAAGGCTGATCAAATTAAACTAGCTGTTAAATCTGATCTGAAGTGATATGATCGATTGTTGAATTGATTTTTAGCGTTGGTCAACGAATCACAACAACTAACATGAGATTTAACATGATCAGAGATAGGCTATCAGAAACCGGGGGTTAGATCAACAATGGTTAATCTTAGTTCCCATAGCTTATTGTAACAATGGAACAAGCAATACAGACCTCAGGTTACCGTACGATTAATATGAAACCTGAAACAAACGATAACAAAGGCGGAACGAACACTCATTGAGACGCATTCATTTAATAATTATGCTGTTATGGTTGATACAGCCGAACATCATATTGCATAAGTTCATAAAGACGAAAGACTGTTTATTTCGAATGGTGTGAGTTTATTAAGAAGTAAAGAGATGGCGGGCCTTCAGAACAACTGGAGAACACTAGTATAAAATCATAAATATAAAACCGCGAGTCACAAACAAAGAGAAAATTCTGACATTACGAAAATGTTATGGTCCAAGACTCCATCTCTAGATTTATACGGGTTATGTCACATGATCATTGATACTATTATTATAACAATGCGGCTACGTCCTCTGACAAGTGTATCCTAAATACTCTATCAATGTAGGTAATTTGAACTAAATATCCTAACAAAATCTTAAGCCAAGGTCAAGATACCTATATAAGATATAGTCTCTTTTTCTTTAAATTTAAGAGTCTTGCTCTTGTCGGTGTAGCTGATGCAGCTCTCTCCATTTGTCCCTCTCTAATGCTTCTTAACCTCCTTATACGACATGACCTTTTCTTTTATTTGGCTCATCTAATTTATGCGTGACCTTCCTTCTATCTTTCCTTCAATTGTGTTTTTAATGAAACTATCATGTCATGTCATGACATTACAGGAATTCATGTCATAGTAAAACTTATTTCCTACGATACTAAAACAATAGCATTCACAGAACGAAACTCTAAGCAGGTAGGTACTTAGATACTAATGTTTTGTTTTGACCTTTGAGTACTAGGTAGAAGGTACTTATTTTACAGAACAAAACTCTACTTAATGTTTTGTTTTGGTCTGCGAATATGAATACTATTTCACAGAACAAAACAATACAATATTGTAAATTCGAAACAGATTTTGTGACGTGTACAAAGTACTTATGTAGGTACTTACCTATATTTATGAACGGAAACTATGACCGACTTCATAATCAACGCACATGAAACTATTATTCATAATTTTCCCACTACAGTTGGTACTCAGACTTTAAATGAATCACTTCGTCGTAAAATCTAGAGTTTACTTAGAAGAACCTGCGCTAAACTGTAATATATATACCTACTTATAGCCTCATTATTCAGTGTTTTACTCATACTTAGATTAACAAATACACTTATTTGTTAATCTAAGGTTTTACTTGAAAAGCACCACAAATGATCAGGTAAGATTAGAATTTGTAAGAACAAGTAGGTAGACAACATCTTAATTACGAATATACCTCGAAGTTTGAACGCAAAGCTTAATCACAATAACGTTGCCAGTTGCCAGACAGCCGAGATAAATCAAGCATATTTCAGAGCAACTGCAATCTCGAGACGCCTAAGTACCAATAATTCACTAACGTTTTTAATACTAAAATAACTCGAAGATTGTAATTAGCATAGCCAGCAGACGCTTAAAGATGGAATGCCTTATAGATGTACATTCTTACATTACACTGCTATATTTAAGTAAACTCACGACCTAACCGGGCGAGGGTGCGGCCAGTCGATTTGAAAGTGCCGTGATCGTAGACCAAACGTGAATACCAGACAGATTTAATTAGTTTACGTCAGATACAGACAACATACAATGAACAAGAAAACATTGTTCCTAGATTGCTAAATATTTTCCATTTTCAAATTTTAGACTTTTTTTTGCCTTCGACGTCCTTTCGATACATCTGTTAGTTATTTGAATTTTGTATTTTATGGTATTCGGAATTGATGCTTTGTTATTTAACCGAATGATATAAATTAACATTCCGCAATGACAATTGTGTCTCAATAAAGTTTAATTTGAGCTTTCCAAGAGGTTTGTTTTTTTTTTGTATATCTAAATAATAATATAGGATTTTTCCAAATTAGGTACAAATATTTTAAGGGCTGCTCAAGTACATCGAAACAATCCCGTTATGCATAAAATAAAAAAGATTTCATATTAAATTCCGTAAAAAAAAAAAATGTTCATATCAGATACGTAAAATAAGTACATCATTCTGTGAAAAATTCACACCTTCAACTAATTTTGGATTTTACTTTGTGCTCTTTCAGCACAAAATAAAATCTAAAATTAGTTGGTTTTAAGTTTGGTTTTAAGTTTGGTTTTAAGCCAGTAAGCAGCCCTTAAAATATTTGTACCTAATTTGGAAGCACCTTATATAGATATATACACAAACAAATATAGTCAATAAACAAAAAATCGCAATATCCTACATTTCAGAATTCTCACTAGCTGGTAATTGAATTGTCACAAACGGGTGAAAAGTTGCAATTAGTTTGTAAACCAACCGACTCGCACGGTGTTGGTTTACAAACTGAGTTGCCGAATATTTTCCCTGCGAAAGTTGGATAATACTTTAGTTGCTTTGTAGTGACAGAGCCATCAAAATAACTTAATATCTATTAAATGTTTTTATAATCATTAGGCTTGATATCTCGTATTTATGTAATCGCTCAATATTCACTTATTCGTGCGTCTCAGATATAGCCGATATCAATTTAATTTTCATGACTATCGTGTTGAGATATCGTTGAATGCGTAAACAGACACATTTATAGCTATCATTATCGGGTCCGCTATCTCCCCTGTTAGTGTTGCTAAATTCCCATACAAACGCCACGCTCCACTCCGCTGAGTAAAACACAGGTTTAGGTACAGACAACCAACAGTAGTACAGGTTTATACGAAACACGCACTCATACGTCACTCACTCCGACATAACAAAATTACCAGCACTCGGTCAGTCAGGTATCGCAATACGCTGAAATAAGACGCTCGTTACGCTTAGCACACTTCCAAACGAGATCGTTCATATTAATAACTTAATTCGCCAGTTACGAACACCACATTACCCGTTTCAAGAATTATTTGGATTTAAATTACTGTCGGTTATCTGAGTTTTAGTAAGTCGGACCAACACCTACCGCTACGTATCTGATAACAGCGCCCGCGATAACGACTGATACCTAGCTGACTCAGATTGACTTCATTACCTCGTGAATACGGTGGTCTATTAGTTGTATTAGTATCTAGGTACATTAAACGAGGAAAACTGATGTTCGTAAAGTGAAGAATTGTTTGTTCAGTGCGTAACGTTGGAGATGATGCGGATTAACGTGTAATTTGTTTTCAGTGCGTGAATAATTGAGTGAGATGGTGACGTGAGGCGCTAGCATGCGCTGGTCGAAGTGGTGGTGGGTCGTGGTCGCGCTGCACGCGCGCTCTCTCGCGCAGTCGTTCACGCCGACCGTCTGCGAGGAAGAGGCGTGCCGGTGCGACCCCTTCACCAGAGTCATATGCACTTGCACCAGAGAATATCCCGTAAGTATCAAAATTACAAAACTATGTCCTTGTACAGATTATCAACCTTAAATATTTATAAGGTGATCTAATGTGATAGTGACTCATGTCATCTTTAAGTCGTTATTAAAATTAACATAAAATACAGATACCTGTATTCTAATTAAATATTCACGGTTCATCTTTATAGAACATTACAAGAACACACAGAGGTCGTAAACGTTCTCCTTAGAAAACAATAAGAGCACTACACTAGCGTTAATTTAATCTCCATGTGTTTCAGGAGGTGACTCTACGGCCAGATGGAGCTTACAGAGTGCCATCGACTGCTACCGGTATCATAATACATAATTGTTCTCGAGTCACCTTCCTACCCGACACGGTACGAAGCCTAATTCAATTACACAATATAGAACTGAGAAATGTGGATCACGTTGTCATTAACGAGCGAGCGCTGTCATGGTCACCGTTCTCGAATCGGAACGAAATGAACCCAGGACTACGGATCTCGATAAACAATTGCACGATTGACGAGATTGCGTCTCATGCAATACAGGGACGAGTGAACGATGTCGTCATCAGCAATAGTAGAATTAAAGTTTTGAAGCCTTTCGCTTTCTCCAGCCTCACAGGAGTCAATAACATTGAGTTGTCAGACAATGTGTTCGAGAACATCGAAATCCAGGCTTTCAAGAAATTCACTGTGGATAACTTTATCCTGCGCGGCGGCAGGATAAATACGCTACCGAGCAGATTCCTCTCAGACGTCGAAGTGACCAACCTGTTTAGGATGGAAGGAGTTACTGTTAAGTATTTGTATAGTTTAACTTTTCTTGTCAATGCACCAAAGAGGGTCCTCATAGAGAGTAACAACATAGAGACGTTGGAAGGTGATGGATTCCACATAGTTACAAGAGGACCTGTAACCTTTAGAAATAATACAGTAACCAATTTGAGGAAGGGTGCCTTTTTTGGATTCACCGTGGAGTTGGAGGTGGCGTCGGTGATGGGACCTCAGGAGTTGCTGATCGACAACAACACTGTGACTAACTTGATGCCGTCCTCTCTAATGTACAACCGTACGAGACTGACTTTAAGAGTGGACGGATTGAATCTTAACACGTCATGTGCTTGTGAACTGGCGGAGGAGTGGCGTGAAGTGTTAAAAGAACAAGGTGGTACTATTACATGTTGGTACGAGCTCGAGGGCTACTTCATTTCGTTACCAACCTACGTAGACAGCAGGTGCGGTCCATTCAAACAGAACTTCTGGATATTCGTGGTCATAGGCGTCATTATAGTGTTAATTATAGCAGCCATTGCCATATTCTTTATAGTGAGACGAGAGAACGAAAAGAAGAAGAAAGTGCAAATAGTAATGCCAGATGGAAAGACTTACAGGGAAACCGAGTTTCATATAGTTGTGGAAAGAGCAGAGCTCCTAACTACTGATTTGTGATCGGTTTGTGTTGTTAGAGCGATTGATCTCTGTCATTGCGTATCAAGTGACAAACAATAGATGAACAGTTCGATGCGTCGAACACTTTGAATTATCTGTTAGTTTCGTATTCTACCTCAGTGGCTCGATACTGCTACACTACGCTAATACTACAGCTCTGAGCCTCTGACCTTCGATAACAGTTTTCATGTCACGTTTTCTTCAGCCGCGTTCAGGACACGTTTCACCACGCACCCTGAACAACATGTTATTCAATGAACTGTGAAACAGAATCAGGGCTCCCATTTTCCGTTATTCTAAAAGTGCCAAGATTAGTTTTACACCGATCAGTATTACGCGATGTGGTGTTGCATAAGATACTACTTAGGTATTTGTTTAAGGTAGCATTAAATTATTGTGATTAATAAAGAGTACAACGAACACAGTGTTTCATTGTAAAATCTTTGCGGCTCCCCCTATAGCTATGCGAATGATTTGCTAATGTGTATTGCGAAAGTAACACTATCATGTTAGTATTAAATGACGCGCTGCATTGCGAACGTGACGAAATGACCTACAGTTTATAACTGACTATAAAATTGCGTACGTTACAACTTGCAGCGCTGTTGCGACCTACTTGCTAACGCAAAACTATAGTGCAACTATAGTGCTGGTGCCTACTACTGGTAGCGACAATATGTTCAACACACGATAATAACACAATATGCTACGCTGCATTATGTATCTACCATAAATTAATAGTAATTGCTGATAGGCGAGTCGCTTTAAGTTTAATGCACAGTTAATTTGTACTGTAGATAATGCAGTCCTTTATATTAACCTATTTATTTCATCAATGTATAGTTCGAACAATCATATCAGAGACAACTTCTAGTCTATCAAAATAACATTCTAACCTAATGCTTATAAATTTTCTGTCATCCGCAATCTTAATCTCCTAAAAGCTTGTTCGTTGTAACAATACGAGTTGCTGCGAAATAGTCTATTATCAATATTGTATTATACTATTATAGTCATAATAATCAAATGCTGCGCCTTATGCACGTTTTTGACATTTTACTAATTGACCTATAGGTTGCATTTAAACCCTGAAGTGTTAATCTATTATGGACCGTAATGCTTTGCAATAAAAGTACAAAATTATCGAATGTTATGTCGTCGATTGTACACACTGCGCCCTTTACTGCTGCTGAACAATCACCCAGAAGAAATAAATATTATACCGTCACAACGGTTGCATTATTGGTCCTTATAATGCAATCGTAATATTATGCACTAGCTCAAGTACAATGCAATTGGAAATTACCAACGCTACCATGCCTTTATGGGAAAAAACACGGTATGATTTCAAGAAATTATTGTGTAAGTATGGCCTATAGATTTTTGTTCTAGGTCTTAACGATCGAACATAATGATTTATGTTCCTAGTTATTTGCACATCATCGATATAGAGCGCTATGCAATCTTATGAAACTAAACTGTGTAAAGCGTTTCGTGTCGCGGGTTCGATCCCCGCACGTAACGAATATTTAAGGTGAACGCGCACCTTTACTTGTAGACCGCGCCGCATGCGCGGCATTAATCGTTTTTAGTATTCTTTGTATGAAAGTCATCGAATTCGGCGCGGGTGGCTCGATTCTGACGACGTTATCGGAATTCTGCCCAACAAGTCTGTGCAATACTGGTCGTTAAGCGCGTACGGCGTGTTCGTTGCGGAGAAGTGCACGAGACCATAAGCAAATTAGATTAATGCGGCGCGCGCGGCACGTTCGGTGCGTGTAAATACATGTTCACCTTTATATCGCCTACAGATAGTAAAATGAGTTGTTCCTGGTCTGGGTGTGTGTGCACGTGAGATGTATGTTTGTAAACAGTACCACAGAACACAGAAAGAGGTTTTTTTTCTGTGTTCTGTGAACAGTACCCACGATACAGGAGAAGTCCTAGTGTCTGAAACGTATATTTAAAAAGAGATATCCCAATAATATTTGCTGTTTAGCATCTGTATCTGCACACTAAAAATGCATACATCGTTGAACCTCGATGATAAATCCTTTCGATACCTATCATACATATGTCATTCATATCACATACCTACTATCGGAGTAGACCGTTGAGAATTCCTTGTTAACGTCTTCAGAGATATAGAAAACAATGGGACTATTATGGTAGATGCACATTTATAACGGTGTCATGCGTTTGTATATACTTGTCTATTTATTTATTAAACTTACTTGAGTCGGTGCTAATATTTGTGTTGGTATTTAAACAAAAATATTTAAATTAATGATAATGGGTTTTAGTAAGTGTTGCTACTCAAAATGCTTTGAATTCTCAATTTCTTTCTAGATGAAGAATATTGTATCTAGTTGATAGTAACATTTTTAATGGTCTTCAGGGTCCAAAGTAAGAAAAAAAGTGTGACTGGTTTCGCTAATAAATCCTTGTTCTATAAAAATTTATACCTACTCAGATTATGGAAAGGGGAGATAGGATCATCTCCTATTTATTACATAATATAATATTATACAAATTTTAAGGCTACAAAATTTTTAAGTTCTATAGACCTTTCTGAATTTTGGAAATAAGAACAATGTATCGCACATTGAAAACATAACCATTGCAAACTGTTTATATCGCAAATTTGCATTCCTCGCAGTATTGTATAACAATTAATAATAACTTGTTCTCTGCGCTGGTAAACAATAACATCTATGTGAATTTTAATGTGAATGTACGACTATAACATTTCGAACAAAATACTAATGTAGGTAATAAATTGCTAACAAATAAAGTTAATATGTAAACTCGTAAATCTGACCCTTCAGAATGGTTAATTTTATCTTACCTTTGGTCATTTTCTTCCAGTCTCACCTAATGATGAAGAAGGATGAACAACTTGCCTAGATTACTAGTTATTCGATTCTTAGGTTTTATAACCTAACCTAACTGTCAAACATCACACAATCTTTTCTAGTTGGAGTCGGGGGACTCCAACTAGAAAAAGATCTGTAACTTTTGAACGGCATAACAGATTTTCATGAAAAATCGCTAAAAACCATCTCATTAAACGAGACGTCAATTAAAAAAACTGCATTGAAATCGATCCATCCGTTTGGGAGCTGACAGACATATGCGTTAAAGTATAACAACCCTCTTTTTGTGTTGGGGGTAAAAAAAACGCGAAATCGATGGCAAAGAATGTCACTAAACTTTGCACAAGAGAATGTTAGTCAATAGAGGCAGACACAAGGTACCCCGTTTGTCAATATCTGTCCCCTATTCTACCGAGGTACGATATTTAAGATTAACATAAATAACGATTAGGTACTGCCTCATTAGTCTAGTGGTCGCTAGAGCGGCTGTTGAATGTACTGAGTTCAATTCCCGGGTCAAACCACTGTCAACAAATTCTCCTTATTACATGGCACTTAATCGGCGCAATGTCGAATTACAATAGTACACCTCTGCGTTTGCTAAACCTTTGGGAAATACAGTAATGATGCTATGTTATTATAAGGAGCAAATCTTGATATGCTTTTGTTTGCAATGTGAGATGACCACAAAATCTACGACTTACCGCAGCAGCGGCTGTCCATCCAGAACCTGGTGTATGGAGGGCGGCGAGGACAGTTCCAGTCCTCGGGACAGTAGGAGAGCCTCGCTTCCATCGTGAGGGAGCTCGCTTTCCGCGCCAATGGGGCTCCCGCCCGTCATCGCGTGAACTTGAACCTCCACTAGGGTCGCTAAACAAAATGGGAAAATTAATAGTATAAAATTAATTAATTAATTATTAGTAATTTAACGGCATGATTGGCGCAGTGGCTAAGCGAATAGCTTTCTACGCTACGTGTCGCGGTTTCGATCCCCGTACGGAGCAATTATTTGTATGATCTACAGATAGTTGTTTCAGTTTGTAAACTGTACCCTCGATACAGGAGAAACCATAGGGAGGGGCAAAGTTTAAAAAAAAACCATTATAGGATAAAGTAGAACGAAATTATATTTAGAATATGCGAAACTGGCGCCAACGAGATGGGCAGCAACCTCTAGGGTGAGCTGATTTCCCCACAAACATACCTGCGTCTCTTCCTGTGGGTATTTTTAGAGGCAAGTCAAGAGGTAAAGCAGTATTTCTCGTGGCAAAAATAGCACACAGCGATCAACAATGCACTTGCACCATTCTTTCACGGCATTCGGCAGTTCATTATAACAGCCTATTGAGAAGACGTTTACGGACTAATGTGATGGATGAAGATGACGACCAGACATTATCAAACGAATTTGTTTCTATAATGTATACAATACACTTTATTGCACACCATTAACAGAAGAAACGATACAATAATTAGAAAAAGAAATGTTCAAATGTGTATGTTATCGTACAAGTCACGTCTTAGATCACAACGCTCAGAATCATTTGTGCACAATAAATTTAATAGATTTTATTATACGGAAGAGCACTCTGCTATTGCAAGCTTTTAGACATAAACGGCAACATCGATTAGTATGCCACAAATGCGTGTAAGACCACAATGGGTTCCATACACCTGCAGCGACACATTCTGGTCACGGCCAGGGCTACAGACGATGTGATTAGACACAATATATCATTACACAAAAATAAATCATTTATCTGATAACCATTTTGCAACACGACCTTTTAAGAAACTTCAACCTTATCTCAAGGCTTTAAGATTTAAACTGGTTAAATATATGTATTTATGCGTCTGTTCCATTCATTGTTGTTGTAAATGATACTCATCATAACCTCTACAAAAGAAGTAATAAATATAAATCAAGATCAAATCCGTTTGAATAAATAACTACTAATATAAAACCTAAAACACGAATAAGTGTTTGCAATTTTTGTTATTCAAAAACAGATCTTCAATATATTGTTTATGAACCATAATTCAAATACAATATCGGGCACTGCGTTATTACGCAGAACAATTGTATTTATAAAAGAACAAAATGTACTTTGTTATATTTCTATTTATAAATATTGTGTTGACGCTAGTAAGTTGTAACTAACTGCAAATGATTGGTTCATTCATAACTTTATCAGCTGAAACAAGACGCTGTTAAACTGCTCCGAGTTCTATTTGAATTACACTATACTCCTCGAGATCTAAGAAGTCCCTTTTGACAGATTTAAAGAACGATAGAATGTAACTTGACAATGTTGACAATGGCTGTGAATAAAAAACATTTTGAATATACACTTGATAATAATTATGAAATTATTATAAATTTTTGAGATACGTATAAATTAGCATGGTATATAATTTATAAGTATTGTTTTAGCATCGAAATATTTTTAAAATGCATGTTTATGTACCGCCGAAATATCATAAAAATGGTTACGTTCTCAATCAATTATTTTTTAAATAAAGGGTTGTGATCACTAGAATCGTTAAAATCGTTTGAAATATCAGTATAAAATTACTTAGGTATTAAAAACTTTTTAAAGGCTGTATCACACGTACATTATAATTATTATGATTAATTTAATTTCTCTATGATCACAATTTGCTTGACACCGGTAATGTAATGTAACCGGTAAAGTAATGACAATGACATCTGTGCAGTTTTTCACGATTTTTCGGACTAATTGTTCATTCTCTCTATTTCTCGGATACTTCTGTTTTTGTGATGCTTTGATTTTGGACTGTTCCCGCTTTTAAGTTGCCTTGGGTTGCTATACTTGGATTGTAATACTGTGATTTCGGCCGTCCGTTACAATTTTTTTTTTTCAAATTGTCTATTTGTGTCTGATTTCGTACAGTGAATAGTAAATCGCGCAACTTGGTTTGGAAACTATGTGAGTACTTCGAACTTGAATCAATTATTACCGGTACAAGTGGATAAATAATTTTGGTACGAAATTATGAATATGTTTTATTATTCTATGAAGATACCTACAGAAATGCGATTTCATATTAATTCGGTGCCTACTACATTAATAAATTGCTTATCAGATGAATTTCTCGATTTTTTATTCATAGTTTTAAACGATTATATACTCTTAGAATTTTAAATCGATTTATTATAAAAATCGATATTTTTGGTTACCGATTTATACGCTTCACATCCCAAATTAACTCAAATGATATATGTCAAAAGTGGCTTTTTAGATCTCGAGGACTATAAAACCAAATAGAAAGACGTTTAAGTTTGGGTAATATAAGTACCAAAAGAATTTCTTTTTTTTTAACGAAAACATGTCATGTGGATCTTGGTCACGCATAGGCCAGTATTTTACGATAAAAATGCGAACCCCGCGGGAGATGAATAATCTGCTACACGTGATTAATAAATAATCTTCTTATCCTACCACAATGTCACATCATGAATAAAAATAAATTATGCAAACATAAAACTATTTTATGCATCGTAAATGTAGTAATAGATTATACTGAACTAATATAAATCTATAAACAATACTCACAGAAGGTCAGCGGTGGTATGTCAAGATCCGGAGCCAGCAGTTTGGATGCGCAGGCGGCGCCGGCATATACCAGTTCCATTTCGAGCGCCACCAAGCCCTGGCGTTGTGTGGTCAATGAAGTGTCTTCATAACCGACGCATAGACACCGGAAGCCGAAGCGATTGTCTTCACTGCAAAATATATTCAATTTTAGCAAACATTCTACATCAAATTACGTAAAACGGATATTTAGTCGAATTATATTGAATTATTTGTATGGAATAGCAGATTTCTTTTCGCGATTTCTGGGTTGGTCCCATAGTAAAAGTTGTTCATAATGATGAGTACTATAACTCCTTGAAGAGACCTCCGCTAGTAAAATAGGACTTTATAATAATAATATTGTTTATATCTTACTTATTAGCCTTGTTATATTCAGTCAAGTAATCAGACGCTGTCTCGAGAGAGAAGATTACTTCATTTCCTGGGACTAGCAGCGCCTTCTGCGGCCAGTCGTTGGCACTACAACAAAACAATGGGACAAATTAATATGAGTTGGAAACTTACCTTTGTACTTGATTTTTTTATTTAAAATATCGTTGTCCCACACTCGTATTTCTCCAAAAATCTTCTGTTCTTCTTTCTTAAAAATCTGCTGTTTTATATGTTTAGTTGAGTAATATTGATTTATTTGTATAGAACAGCTGTTATATTTTTGCGATTTCAGGGATGGTCCCTTAGTAAAAGTTATTTATAATGATGAGTACAATAACTACTTCAAGGGACTGGCGCCCTGATTACGTAAGAAAATCTGACAACCAGAGTGACCAACAAACAATGCATCCCTTTCTCGCTTATAGACGTTTTCATACCTATTCCGTATCCTCAATACGGAATAGGTCGTTTATTTGCAACTGTCATATTTACCATACGTAATCAGGCGGCGTGACTCGAAAGGTAGGACCTAGTATATCTAAGAAGTCCATAATATAATTAACGTACTTGTTAGCCAGCCTCGGCGTAACGCTGATGTAGGTGCAGTTATAGTGCATACACACACCATCTCCGTCGACTTCATCGCCGAGTTCCTCCACTTCACCTTCATTCATCAGCTGAACTAGACGCTGAACCAATAAAGCATGAATTGATGAAATCATTATTTATTTAATACGGTAGTCTAGGAGTCGACACGTAAAGAAATTTGACACACGACAGTGTCAAGCCATGTTCGGAAAAGACAAAACTTATTTGATTCCCTTTTTTACTGTTATAAGGATTTTTTTACTGACGCTACCCTGCCTGTCAGCATAAAACTTCTACTTCCAGGCTAGATACTACCAATCTATTTACACTAGAGGCATTCTAGGTTTACGCTAAAGGCTACGTGATTCGAAGGCAGTAGACAAGCATCAAAGAGCTACGATGAATGAATTTCAGCTGAGCGTAGTCTTTTTCAATGTACCACCCAGATTAAGTTATTTGGGAATTAAAATAACTGCGATATTAAACAATAGTACTCAGAGTTACAATAATTCTATCTGCGAATACAGATGTTAAAAATATGAACCTTATTTTAATATAGACGATATCTCACTGAATCTAAATTCGCTAAAGACTTTGTTGTGTATGTTCAATAAGTTTCATTTTTAATTCCATCGTAACTCTGAATCGCTACCGTACACTTCGCATCGCTATTGCTATAGCAAAAATGAATGAGATGAGCGTGGACGATTTTCTACCTTATATACCTTTCTGAAGGGCGGGTCCGAGACTCGCACCTCGTTGGCGCAATGGCACCGGTGTTTGGGTATCCCAGCCACCGCGTACACGGTGAGAGAATCTTCCGGCTGAGCGGTGATGCTGCGAGGATCCATCTCTAGGACTATCCAGGACACGTTGGTGGGGAATAGAACCCTGGAGAGAAAATAATTAGAAAATTGATCGTAGATCTTCAGCAATTCTTTGAACGATCGTTCGGTTTGCAGTTGCCTTCTAAAGTCATGAATAAGTCCCGTTTGAGTCGATACGCATCTCCCGCTTTCTACATAATTGTGTCGCTTTTGTGTCCATCGCTCAATAATAATTCATATAGTGTGCAATCATGTACATATTCTTACGAGGGTGCCGATAATTAGGATCAAGTGCCTTGTTGTAATTGTCGAGTATAAATAACGTATTCATAACGCATTAACTTTAATGGATAATTTTTTATGTAGCGCGCAAAATTTGCAGACCTGTTTAGTGTCCGTTCCAAAATGCAACCGCAAAACTAAAATTCACTCCTAAACAAAATAAAAAATTGACTTTGTATGGCTTGCGCTAGTAAATTACACGTGACATACTAAGTCGAATTATCGTTTTGTTTTAAAGTGTATCCCAAGTACTGCGGTTGCATTTAGGAACAGACACTGAATAACATTACAAATTATGCGTACTACATAAAAAAATATCCTGTATTACATTGATATAGGAAACTTGTCAAACCTCATGTTGGTGACGGTGGCTTGCTTGTAGGGATGGTCGCTCTCCAGCCACGTGTAGTAATGCGCAGTGGTGGTGGTCGTTTCCTCCACGCTCGGTACAAGCAGGTTCATGGCAGACACGTGCGGAAGCAGCTTGTGGATCATCTCCAGAAGCTTGATCACGCTCTGTGACAATATAAGATACTAAAATGTGATTTTTCAATATAGAAATGAATATTTTTTTATATATTTTCAATTTACACGTAAATGCCATCTACTAAACAGGGGTCTTGTACACCAGGTGACTTTGGATGAATAAACTTCCTTCTAGACCGCTACAACTGCTGGTTGGATTGGTGACGAAACAATAACAGTGCATTAAAAAATGAAATAAATAATATGGAACAATTTCCTAAGGGACCATCCTTAAACGACGTCACACCTTAAGGGGGTCGACGAAGTGTGACATTATGTGACAAGGGGTGGGAGGGGTAAAAAAATCACGAAATTAATGTGACGTACTTTATGGATGACCCCTAACCCACTCTAATCCAAAAGATAATTTTTAAAATAATTTTATTTCTAATTACCATAATATTATGTAGTACATTCGAACATCTCAACCAATGTGGACATGTTTAATTAATTGGTTCCCAAGATACAGGCTTGCCTAGTTTTGGGCCAATAGAAATCCTACCATTTTATGTATTTTTTGGAAATAAATAAAGATAAAGATAACATAAACAAAAAACATTCTCACCTTAGAATCATCGACACCTTCCAGGTTGGCGAGAGTATAAGGGATCAGTATATTGATGGCCGGCGAGCTCTGCAGCACCGTCGCATTCCGCCTCAAGTCTTCAGCAGTCAGCTCATTGCGTAACGTGCAGAATAACTCCGCCCCACGCTCGATTACTATGGACGCGACGCGGAGAGTGATCGCTCTCAGAGCGCTGATCAGACTGTCTGCCGATTCCGACGAGTTCGATAAAGTTTTTGAAGTCCTGAACAAATTACATAAACAAGTTGTTGAAGTATTTTTCGCAGCAGCTAGTAGTCAACTTCAGCTTGAAAGCGGACTGGCTTGACTGGGAATATTTGCCCACTACTTTACTCATGCTCTCATTGAATATCAGCGTGAAGTAGTAATCCATGGAAGCAACATTGTGTTAATACTTTCGTGCGGAGAAGAATCAGTAGAATGAGAACATCGCGTCTTTGACCCCCTCAAAATCCAACATCCATTTTCCCCCATCATATCAAAAGGCTGGCAT
This sequence comes from Allophyes oxyacanthae, assembly GCA_932294325.1. NCBI lineage: Eukaryota > Metazoa > Arthropoda > Insecta > Lepidoptera > Noctuidae > Allophyes > Allophyes oxyacanthae. The sequence continues at coordinate 3,816,282 of OW028609.1, forward strand.
TCAGGTTGTAAATATTAATGAGCGGTTGTGATCAAGACGGTCACCAACGAATGATAATAATCATTGCTTTATCTATACGTTTAAAAAGATCTAATAAAAATGAAAAACAAACTGTAGGCTAATTCACGTAACTAAAGTGCAGTTGCCGCGCAGTTGGAGAAAAATGTTGATCAAAATAACACATTTGGTATTCTCTTAGCTTCAGTGAGATACGCTCGCGTCAAGTTCGAGCTTCACTGCAATATGACCGTCATAAAATTACGTGAATTAGCTCTCCCGCGTGGCTCCCAGTGTGACCCCAATATTTCCAAAAAAAAATGGTTCTATCATGATGCATAAGTAAAGACAATCTTACCCGTAGTATATGAGGCAGGGTATCTGCCCCCTTGCCAGCGTGGTGCCGTTAAAGCTAAGCGAGCACGAAGCAAAGCGGAACGTGGTGCCATCAGGACCCTTGACTGACGGTAGACCGCAGTCGCCGTTAGCAGTACGCCCGCCGTGGTTACATAGACGTATGGCGTAGCGGAGATCCTCCTATACGTAAGAAATTAGGAATTATAGCCAAGGGGTTTACCATGTTACTAAAATGGTAATAAACATCGACTCTACGGTTACAAATAGTAGGTCCTATGGAGAAGAACCTGGAAGAAACTCTAATAATGTAATTTAATGTGAATAAAAATAAATTAGAATACGATAATAACAATGGTTTGCCATTTGTGCTTCAAATTCCATCGCGTAGAGCCATATTCCTTTAGACAGTATTATTTACTGTAAAGGTCTTTATTATTATGACGTTTATTCAATTTTTAACATACTTTTTGATATTTTTTTTTAATAAAGGCATTTAAAAATATAAGAGTAATAGGCCACCTGCATCGGGAACAGGTTCCAAGCTACCGGTGGTCAGGGCTCTAGAAAGAGAAACCTCCTAACAATGCGCGCAGTGTCAAGAAGTACTGCTTTCTGAATCAGGCCCTTGATCCAGCCACCTAGCGAGAGTCTCTCGAGGTATTTATTGGTCGAGACTCTTGGCAATTAAGCCATTAGCTGTTACGACTATCGGTACAATGATTGCTGACTCCACGTCCCACATATCGACAACCTCGCGAGCTAAGTCCATTGAATTGTTTATCTTTTTCAGCTTTTATGCTTTTTATTATCATTAGAGGACATAACATGTGAGTAGATGTAAAACAGTTTGTTACCTTCAATGGCACGGGTCGGTCGAACTTCAGTTGCACCATGTCGTGTTGAAGGTCTGCCGCAGCGTAGGAGCCGTGTGCGATCTCCACGCTCACCCAGCAGTGCGTCGGATTGGCCTCGTCCGCTGTTGTGCGCAACTGCTGCGTACACGCAAGAGTGTTAAGGATTGTGGTAAACATGGTATGTAAGTAATCATCATCATATTTGAATTATTTACGTAAAGTATAATAGAGTATTTGATTGTAAATTTTTTATCTGCAAAAATGAAGCTTTTCCGAACAACTTAAACAATAGTGTAAAAATAAATTAAATATTTGTAAATATGCCTAAGTTATAAGCTTTTTAAACTTCTTAATAGACAGAGATGGCGCTACTGAATTGTGACGTCATAAACTAGTAATGTCATAGTAAATTGTGACAGTTTCATACATATTACATTTTGCGGTAAAAGGATGTATAGTGTCTCATATAGAAATTTTTAAAGTTTATAACTCACTTTATAACTAAGTTTATTCACGTTTATAACTAAGTTTATTCACCGATTTTAATTATTTTGTCAACTATGGTGTTCTTTATCCACTTACTATAAGGGAGTATACATTTGTCAATTTTTAAATAGGAGTCAACTACCCTATTTTAACCCAAAACCGGTCCGCACCACTGAGTTTTAGAATTTATGTGCGGATCAGAATTTGATTATCACTTGTGTTTAAGGTGAAGGAAAACATCGTGAGGAAACCTGCACATCTGAGAGGGCCTCATAAAGTTCTCGATGGTGTGTGTTGTCCGCCAACTCGCACTAGGCCAGCGTAGTAGACTAAAGCCTAACCCTTCTCATTCTGAGAAGAGGCCCGTGCCCAGCAGTGGGACAGTAATGAATAAATATATTATGCTTATTAAAATTCATAAATTGACCGTGAGACAGTATTCCACTGTGGATTTATTTTTTGTCTTTTTCACTGGTTTGATAGCCCACAGAACTTACCCGCACGTCGTGTAACAGCTCCAGCGAGTACTCGTAATTGCCCAGCCCGCCATACACGCATACGCCGGCGAGCGTAACGCCGGCGCGGTCCACCGTAAAACATATCGCGTCCGGACTGCCGTTACCCGTGTTCCAAGCTCGCGATTGGTTCACGCGCATGAAACGGGAAGGGGTGACCAGATTCTTGACCGTGTTTATGTCTGTGTCCTCCTATAAGATCATAAAATATGCTGTTATTCCAAAATATACACAAAGTTTTTAAAGTAACATACACAACATGCGAAGTTTTCACCGGACGCCGTGGCCGGTCCATAACAGTACATCAGATTTTCAATACAGATACATCTACCCTTTATCTGATGCATTGGTCTGCTGCCCATTATTATAATTTATTTACCTCTTTATTTCAGGCAACTAAGACCCATAGACCCCATTATCTTGATATTTACTTTGACTTGAGTCTAGTACTTTTCGCTACCAGGTGAAAAACAAGCGTCAAGCAGTTTCACGTAATTTTATGACGCGCCGATCATATTGCAGTGACGCTCCTTAAACTTGACACGAGCATATCGAACTGAAGTTAAGAGAATACCAAATGTTTTGTTTTGATCAAAATTTGACTACAACTGCGCGGCAACTGCACTTCTTTAGTTACATGAATTATTCTTCTATTCTTCGACTATTCTACCCAAATTAAATATCACGACAAAATTAAAATCAAATTGTGTCATGCCTATCAAACTTACCCTTATATTAGTAGCGCTAGTAGACAACTCAGCCACAATCCTTGCAGTAAGTTTGCAGCAGAACTCCGACAGTTTCTCAAGCTGTTTGATCTCGCCGTGGTCGTGCGGCTGCCCACACTGCCGCGTCATCATCTGCTCCTTGACGGGGATCGTCACGATGTCCAGGAGACGGGGTATCACGTCCAGGAGGTGCCATTCAGTGTGATTCGGTTTAGTTTCCGATGGATCTGGTTGCTACAGAAACAGTAAATTGATTTATCAACTCAGGAATACTTATGGCCAGAAACTATGGAGTAATCGGCACACCAATGTTGCTAAGAATAAAACGCATTCATAATTTTATGTGCAGTAGTGGATGGAACCATTGTATTGTCATTGGACGATTGTATGAATATTGAAGCTGATCAAATTTAACCAGTCGTAAAATCTTATGTCTAGTGACAGGTATGATTGGTTGTTAAATTGATTGTCGATATTGGTCAACCAATAACTACAATTAACATGAGGTTTAAAATGATCAGGGATTTAACCCAGTCTTTCAGAAACCGGGGGTAATGAAGACATATGTGAATGTTTCTACACACGCACATATATTTTTCCACACCGCGAGCAAAGTACCAATTACTATTAGCAATTAAGTTACAAAATATAAGTAAACTTACCTTCGGCGTGTCTCTATTATTCGCTCTAGGAGGTATGGGCGGCGGTTTTTGCGCATGCGACGATCTTGGAACTGTCGCCGATTTAGAAGGAACATCTTTCAGAATCTATAAAATAACAAATTAAATACACATTGCATATACGATACATTATATATTATATCGACGGTGGAAAGGCCAAATTGACTAAGCGACATATAGGCAACTTTACAGGAGAGCCAATTAAAGTTTGAATTTTTCTTAAAAATTCATATGAAATCTACCTACTATTAATTGTTTAACCAGCTTTTAAATGAAGTAAGATTTATGCCAATACAATGAATAGTAGATTTTATATGTATTTTTTAAGAATAATTCAAGCTTTAAGTGGCTCTCCTGTAAAGTTGCCTATATGTCGCTTAGTAAATTTTGCCTTTCCACCGTCGATATTGATATTAACAGTAATTCTGTATGTTAGTTTTCCATACCTTGCTATCCGGTCGTCGGTTTTCGTGGGAGTTTATGTAACTCTGTGTAACGGGAACTACGTATTGCAACACGTCACGCAGGCTTCGCGACGCGCACATAGCCGCGCAAGTCGCCGTTAGTTCGCGGATCTGTGATGGCGGCACTATTCCTTCCTGTAAACGTATGTTTTATATTATGTATGACAGAGAAAATATGAGAAATCATGAAATGTGGTACATTTTCATATGTTTACGTACCTTAACGTTAAATAGCATGGAGCAGAGATGATTCCACTTCAATGTTGGCGTAGGAAAGAAGGCATGGAAACAAGCTGTTATCGTATCGTGGGCTTCCTTTAATATCGAACTGGTCAGTTCCAGAGCAAATTGAACGTAACAGACTCTATGCGCCTTGTTCTTCCCTGGCTTCCGGGGCAACATGGCGCAGGATGGCGTCTGGTCCGCCATAATAGCTTGTATCAAGTTCCTCACGTCCGCGATCGCTTCAAAGTACGACATGTATTCGTGAGAATTTCTCTTCCGGTTGTTTTGAGGATATATCTCATTAATGTAAGACTTTACGAGTCTCAAACATGCTCTTATCACGTAAACTAACCGCTTCTGATGCTTCATAACTGTCAGTTTATGGTAGTTAATCGGAACTAATCCATTGGTTTCTAAGATCACTTCTTTGAATGTATCCCAGCTCCACTGCAACAGTGTTATGAGTGACCTGAAGCAGGGCACGGTCACTTTTCTGGACAAGTTCTTGGAAAGTATTATGATCGGATCGCCGAGATCGATAGCTTTCAGAGAGAAAGCTTGGTCAGTGCTTACGGTGTTGTACAGAAGGCATGGGATCTGCCCAGCGTTCACATCGGTACCGTTGTTGGATTGCTTAGAAGTTTTGAAATGAAACCCTACTTCGTCGTTGATGACCATCGCCTGGCCTGAAGAACCGCAATCCGAGGAGGGTCCACTGATACATGCCCACGCGACGTACCAACGGTTTGCCTGCGAAACATGATTATATTACTGTACCAGTCGATTTCGGTAATACTGTTGCAGGTCAAACAAGTCATTCGTGAAAATAGGGATGCCATGTGCTTCAAGAATGACATGCCTTAAGCCGGCTTCCACTGCGAAAGGGTAATGAGCAAGTAATAGCTGGACGGAACGGACCCCAACTAGCTAAAATAGGTTTTACCTTCCATTAAGAAAGACTTTTGTCAATTGCCTTTCACTGCAAAAGACAAATGAAGAAACGAGTTCGTTATTAACTATTTTTACTCGTTCAGTCCTCTCCGCTAGACTCATTGTTGGTGAAACCACTTCTATGAAGTTTACCGTTGCGAGTTAAACGGAATCCGTATGGAGCCCGCTCGCTGCCAGTGAAAGCCCGGCTTTATCTTAAATCACACTTAAACTTCATGCTGATCAAAAACCTATATTAATTTTGCTTACCATGAGCGGTATAGGCGTATCAAAGTGCAAAGGGAAGCGGTCTCTGGGTGGACACTCGTAGACAATCTCGTCGCTCTCAACCAAAAGTTCTCCATCGCCTTCTTGGTCCCCACCCTCGAGCCCTATGTCGAATAGCTTAATCGTAGCCGAATAGTCGCCACGCCCGCCGAATAAACCGAAACCACCTGTTAAAGTATTGGTTCTTTGTACAATTCGTTAATAACTCTTTTGTGAAAACTTCACCTGTGCTTTCTCATGAACTGGAAAGGTGTTCCTAATGTTTTTTATTATGAACGTTACATCAAACCGCACATTTCCAACAAGAGAGTCGTAACACATAAAAATACGAAATTAAGATAAGTATCCCATGAGAAAGGCAATCAAAACCTTAATCTACTAATAAACGTCATAATTATAGTGCGATTTCTCGCCAAGAGATGGCATATAATCTCAGAATTTTTTTAATGGAATTTCATGCAAAAAAAAAGAAAAAAGTGATTTCACTTAAACTACATTTATTGTGTTGTGACACTCTCGTTGCAGGCGTGCGAAACGTCTTAGACAAGTTACCTCGCATTTACAATTGCGTTTATTTAGACCCCCAGCGATAATCATTTAGGAGCATTGAATGACTTTCATAGCCAGCCTTTACGTATGTTCTGTAGAGTTAGAACTACTTACCCAATATTATATCTGTATCACACATGAAGCGTATGGCTTCTACTGAATGTCCTGAGTAGCCCCAACCACCGCCGTGACTTTCAAATCTGTTCACTGTTAGGAAGTCTTCTTTGACAGGAATGATTGGTGACGCCAGACTTTCTCTTTTACATTCCACTTGACTTAGCCTGTTCCGAAGAAAAATATCATATTTATAGTAATACTAGCTAATGCCCACAGCTTTGCTCGCGTGGAAATCAATATTACGGATTGAATTAAAACATGACAGAATTTCAAACATATTTTCATCCCCCATAAGGGGTGAAATTTTTGAAAACCCTGCGACATGTTTTTCTTTATTTTTAGCCGAAACACCAAATATTAAATGTTATTGTTCTAACTTTAAAAATAACGGATTTCATACAAACTTTCATCCTTTTTTTTTTTTTACCTTCTTAGAGGTGAAATTTCCCAAAATTCTTTCTTATTAGATTTGAACACGTTATAGTTTTGATGAGTTATAAGCCTGAGGGAATACATACCTGATATCATGCGCATACGTCAAAGAGTCCAAACATCCCAAAAGGTGTAACGCAGCATGCATCCGAGTAACAGAACACCCAGACACCGACGGTATGGCCAACTCCTGGTTCAACACAGACATGTTGGACAGAGCAACATTATCCGTCGGCCTGTCCTCATTAATACACGACAGGTCAAAATTCTCCAAGTTCTTGAAGTCTTCCAACCGCTTCATGCTTCCATAATTCGGGTACTCGAAGTCACCTTCACCGAAATAAGTATCTGGGTCGTTGCAACATTTCTGAAGTTTGTGGGAGTCGAAAGCAAGTATGTTGTAGCATTTCATGACTCGCATTTGCGGCTGGTAGCACCAGAGTACGTCATACAAGGGATCGAGACAAGCGAGGGTATTGACGAAGTCCACTTGTTCAGAACCCGTCCACGTGTTGCACGTGCCGTCGTTTTTGTTTATCGTTATACATTTGAAAGTATGTTCTGGCCGGTTTGGGAGGATTACTGTAAAGGAACATTGATTAAGAATAAAAGACATTTTACGATTGATGCTACCCCGATCTTTGGACCTTATCCGCGTAATTTTTTTCTACATCACCAATCTGCTTGCCAAGCATTATTTATGGCACTGTCGCTATGACAATCATCGTAGTGAGGCCATATTCAGCAAGAGCAGCAGTTACTTAGTTCTCAAATGTCTAGACATTTTTTATTTTTTTTATTTCACACTTTACCGTATTGCAGTAGATAGTGATGCAGAAAAATACACATGGATTAATTTAGAAATACTTACCAATAGTATTATTATTAGACGTGATGGTAGAACTAAACAGCGTGTCTGTTTTGATCAGCGCTTGAGACACTTGTACGAAGGTCTGGTCTCCGGAGGAAGATACCCAAACAGCTTTGCAGGAGTGCCGTGGACCCAGCCTGGGGACTCGGCCGGGAGTTGCGTACCAGATGGGACTTCGTTCCGTCCTTGCGGGCTCATCCAAACGCGGTCGACCAAGCGCTCCTTTCTATTGTGAGGAAATGCTTCAATTAGGTTCATGCTCGGTCAATTTTGAAGTTCATTTATAATTTTATTTAATAATTTAATGCTTTTCATACTATGTACAAAGGCGATCTTAATGCCTAAGGCATTCTATGCCAGACAATCTTAGGATGATGAAGAGATAAGAACATGGTAGATGCCCGAGATACCGGCAAGAAACTCCATGGATATTCTTATCAAGAAACAAATCTACAATAATATCTGGTTTTTTTGACACCGAATATTCACTAGACAAACCTGATAGTTGCCGAAGGTGTATAGTTCTCCCTCCCTTGTGATTACTGCGGTGTGATTGCTGCCGGCGGCGATGCCTGAAGCTCTGGGTACGCGCACGCGCACGATTCTGTGGTGAACCGATATATCGCCAGCACCGAGCTGACCATACTGGTTGGACCCGAATGTAAGAACATCACCTAGTAAAAGACAGAATTAAGTTAGCCATGTTTGTTTTAGTTAATACTTTCAAACAGATGACAGCTGAATATAAACCTTACGCGAATGATAATAAGAGTCATGTAGCATAATTATGTATGCATACCGTCTAATTTACCATTATCAGACCAGACCTTCAAATCAAAGAATAAATCAGACCTGTACAATCTGAATTATAAAATCATTTATTATCCTTTTTTACAATTTTTTTTTGCAGATATAAACTTTCTTTTTCTTATTTACTTATTTACAAAATCTGTTCTTTATTTATTATACTTTGTTATATTAATTTTCTATCATGCATTTATTATTTTTATTTGCTTCCTTGTATTTTTTTTTTTTTTACTGTAAAGGCCTGTTTTTATTTACGTTTAGTGTACCCTAAGTAGTCAAACCTGCAGTAAGTAGTCGCCTGCTTTCCACGTCAGCGTGAGTAATTTCCATGTGTTAGCTCATGCGATAGAAGGAGAACTCACCATGCTCGGTGAGCAGTACTGAGTGATGCAGGCCGCACGACACGGCCGCGATGCGGTGGCCACCGGGCACGGCGACGCGCGCGGGCGGCAGACAATTAACTTTCATGCTGGCGTCGCGCTCGCCTTCCGAGCTGGTCGCGTGGCCTTCGTAGGTCGTGAAGCGGATATTTTCTTTATCTAGAATTTAGAATTAGTTTTCAAACATTTGAACTGGTACTTAGAATTGATTATAATAAATTTTTCAAAAAGATTGGTGTTATAAGTTTGTAGTGTGTATCTGTGTGTCTGTCTGTGGCTCGTAGCACCAAAACAGATATACCGATTTCAATGCAGTTCCTTTTAATTGAAAGCTAGTTTAATCGGGTATCATCACAGCTATGTTTTATGAAAATCTGTTCGGCCGTTCTAAAGTGACAGCTATTTTTCTAGTTGGATTCGGAGGTTTTTAACGGTTAGGTTATGTTACATTTAATTCAGATTTTGTTATAAACTTTGCCCCTCACTATGATATCTCCTATAGACCGTGGGTACAGGTTCGGAACAACTATCTTTAGGTCATTCAAATATTTGTTCCGTGCGGGGACCGAACCCGCAACACCTAGCGCAGAGAGCCAATCGCTTAGGCACTGCGCGAATAGTGTCGTCAAACTGAACAGAATTTTTATATTATGCTGGCACTTCACACCGTGTATTCGTACGAATATTCACGTTATATGGCCAATCCAAAAGAAACCTTTTATAAACTACACAAATGTGATTTTTCATTAACCATATAACGCGAATATTTGTACAAATACACGATGTAAAGTGCCAACATTATGCGATCTGATAACTTTGAAGCTTACCATTCCTCGAGTCGGACCGCGCGGACGCATCAGTATCGTCATCAAGGTCTGTGACGGTGACCGACGAGGCTCGTTCAGGTCGGCTAGCCGTGACGAACGCGTCAGCACATCGACGGCAGACGCCGCACACCGCGCAACCACTGTCGCCCTCACCACAACCACATTTTCTATTGAAGGAAATAAGAATATTTATTATACAGCAAAGAATATACTACTTATTTAATTCCCAAAAGTGTTGTATAAAGTTAAGCTGTATTATGAGAAGAGTAATAAGAAAAGTAGTTGTTTTAAAGCAACTCTAGAAAAACTCACGTTTTAAATATATTCGTCACTTTCTAACGTTATATAACACAAAGAGACGGGGCTATCTTAAACCTGGGTTCTTCTTCATCTTTTGTAATAAGATAGGGTTTTTCACAACAAATAAAAAACATTCAAAGACTTAATGTATTATCTGATTTGACTGTAATCGATTTTTTTCGTTTCATTACATATAACTGCGCTAACGCAATATCTAAACCATATCAAGTACTCACTCTCCAGCCACTCTGTTGGGCAGGTGCGAGCAGTGGCATGCGCTAGAGAAGCCCGTACACTCGCGACACAATATACACACGCGACAGTAGTCTGTCGTCCAAGTGTGCGACATCGTGCAAAGTCGAGAATCTTCCTTGCTGTCGCTTCGACGCCGAGGTGGATACACTTCTGTAAAATAAGATTTTATCGAATTTATCATGAATTTTGTAATCATAGTAATAATATTATAAAGAGAGAAGTCCTGATTGACTGACTGACTGACTTATCATCAACGCACAGCCGAAACTACTGAAGCTAGAGTCACGAAATTTGGAGGGTAGGTCCCTTTTGTATTGTAGGCAAGCAATAAGAAGGGATTTTTGAAAATTCAGCCCCTAAAGGGGTGAAAAAGGGGGTGAAAGTTTGTATGGGAGTCCCTTCATTTTTGAACTGAGAAACGTGAAAATTGGTATTTCAGCTTTTGGTTAGAAATAAAGAAACACGTGTTTCAGCGTTTTTGGAAATTCATCCCCTAAAGGGGCGAAATAGGGGTGAAAATTGTTTTTGAAGCTAGAAACGTGAAAATTGAGATTTCGGCTTTTGGTTGGAAATAAAGAAACTCGTGTTTCTGCGTTTTTGGAAATTCATCCCCTAAAGGGGCGAAATAGGGGTGAAAATTGTTTTTGAAGTTAGAAACGTGAAAATTGAGATTTAGGCTTTTGGTTAGAAATAAAGAAATACGGGTTTGTGCGTTTTTGGAAATTCATCTCCTAAAGGGGCGAAAGAGGGGTGAAAATTGATTTGAAGTTAGAAACGATCGATGGTTTAAAAGAAATTAAAAGTTCTTTGAAAGTTGACTCTAATTTTACATAACCTAAGGACCGCGACGTTGTGATGTACGGTGCGATGTATTCGAGAACGGGAACGCTTTGTAAGAGGTCAAGAATTGATGAATATTAAAAAGTATCTACCGCTAACTTTGTACCTACCCGTACGAAGTCGGGACGGGCCGCTAGTCTATAATAAAAGAAATGGCGCTTCCCAAATGTTCTGTTTCTCGAATGAATACTTACTTTCTTTTGTGTATCCAAATTCACGTCCGCACTGCCCTTTATTGTTAATGCCGAACGTGTAGACTTGTCCGAAGTTCGTCAAAGCTACGGCGTGAGCTTTGCCTAGCGCCACCTAGAACAAAATATTATCGAATAGCATCACACATGGTATTCTACCAACAGAACTCAGGGCCACTTGCGACCATCATGAAGTACTTATGATTGAGGTGCATTTAAAACAAGAGGGCGATTGCTCATACACGAACACTGACTCCTAAGTCACAGGTCTCACCTAGTTTAGGAGCCAGCGTTTCCACTATCTAAGCCACCTTTTACAACTAAATATATTTTTTACTTGTAACCTAATTGTTAAGTACCTATTGTAAATAAGGTTTTCTATATGAATAATGTTATATTATACTTCCAAAGTCTCTATTATTCAAGCCGGCTAAAGGAGACTCGACTCCTTCAAACTGCGACGTTCTGCGAACGCCGCGTGAACGGAACGCGAGATTGGACTCGGATTGATGGCGAAAATACGCAGTTGGTCATTATTCTTCACGCGGTGTTTACAGCGTAAACTCATGTAAGTATAAATACCTGGGCGAATATAGAGCTACCCCTTAAACTAGAAAAACATAAAGAAGTGGGGGAAAATGAGCTTTTCGAAGTATTTATGAGTAATTTAGTCTTTGGGGATCGTGAATAGCGTTAATAATAACCTGTATGATCCTCTCGTGTCGCAAGCCGATCACTTGTCCGGCTGAGTCGACGTGTTGCGTGTCTTTGCCAAACATTAGTAGCTGCCCCTGCCTGGTGACAAGCGCGGATGAGCCGTAGTTGCACGCGGCATAAATCACAAAGTGACCTTCCGCCTGAAAGGTATTACACATTAGAGTCACAACATTTTAGGCATTAGGGATGCACGGAATCCATCATCAGGTAAGAACCCAGGCCCGTTTAACAAAACTTACAATGCGACTTATTTGTCAAAAATTGATATAATTGTCGCATGTCACGATAAAATGTTGTTTAATAAAGCAGACAAATATGTCAACCTGTCCTAATACTTTTGTGTTTAAAAGCAAATTGCACAAGTTTTTCACGACAAATTGTCACCACCGTGTCGCCGCAATTTTCTATATTATGTCTAATACTATGCAATAAAAAATTGCATTGTAACAATTCTACAAAATATGGTAGTTGACTACTATTCAAAATGCAGATACAGTTGATAGTTTTGCCAGTTACTGGTTAGACTAAAAAGCCGAACCAAATCTACTTGGGATATCGCTAGGCTGATGAGTTGATCGCCTACTAATATGCCTTGCACAGCAAACATGATTATTACATAATCGCGGGAATTAAAAATTCTAATCTCTTCTTTACATAGTATAAAATAAAGTCACTTTCCGCGTCTGTATGTCTGTATACACGTTAACTCCTCCTTAAGCACGCAACGGATTTTGATGCGGTTTTCACTACCATTTTGAGCATTTCATCCAAACGGTTTATATTTAGAATACTTTCATATTTAATATAAGGATGGTAGAGAAATAGCACCCGTGCGAAGCCCGGGACGGATCGCTAGTTTGTATGAAACTATTCCAACAAACCTTGTATATCTTCTTGGGGCGCGTAGGTTTGGGCGTGCGTCGATGTTTGATGGCGTCGCCGTCTTCGCCACGGCGTGCGATGCCCGTGAACAGTGCAGTGCCGTTGTCAAGCACCAGGATGGCATGCACTCCTTCGTGACCCACCGCCACCTAGAACAACAAATAAATAAATAAATCCAGCCCATTAATGTCCCACTGCTGGGTACGGGCCTCTTCTCAGAATGAGAAGGTTTAGGCCTTAATCCACCACGCTGGCCTAGTGCGGGTTGGCGGACTACACACACCATAGAGAACTTTATGAGGCCCTCTCAGATGTGCAGGTTTCCTCACGATTTTTTCCTTCACCGTTATCGGAAGTGATAATTAAGTTCTAATCTGCACATGAATCCGAAAAGTCAGAGGTGCGGGCCGGGTTCGAACTTAGACCCTCCTGCGCGGCAGACAAACGTTCAACCGCTAGGCTATCACATAACAAATAACATATGAAATAATGACGACACGGTTGGCGAAGTGGCTAAGCAATTAGCTTTCTACGATGCGTGCCGCGAGTTCGATCCCCGCACCGAACAAATATTTGTACCATAGTCGTTTCGGGTCTGGGTGTGTGTGAATTTGAGATGTATGTTTGTAAATTGTACCCTCCATACAGTTGAAATAAAAAAGGGGCAAAGTAGGTACTTTAAAATAAAAAATAGAAAGAAAAAGAATAGCAGAGCGGAATAATCGTGTATGGAGTTTCTTGCCGGTATCTACTAGGAACCGTGCACCTAGAATCACGACGTTTTGAAAGTGCCTGCAAAGGCCCAGTTGAAATAAAAAACTTTGACTTTGACTCTGACCTCAGTATTCGCTTGCCCTTGGAAGTGGCGCCAACAGTAGTGACTTGTGAAGTTTCTCAAAAAATTGGCTATCGCTAGTTTAACGAGAAAGCTTACCTGTATGACTTTGCACCTCTTGACATTAGGCGCTTCGTTTCTGGAGAATATAGTCTCTTTCATCAGTGTCCAGCGGCCGGTCTGAGGCGAGGCTGCCTTGTAGCCAAGACTAGCGCCTTTGCCGGTGTAGTATACCTATAACAAGGATATAATATCAAAGGTAAGGCAGAAAAATAACAATCAGTTTGCTGTGTACCACATGGAATCTAAGAGTCACCGGGGAACAAATAGGTGTACAATAAACTCTTACTTTAATGGCACGACACAATTAAGTCTCTGGTGTCGACCATGGGTTTCGATGGAGCTCGACGAAGTTTCATTCTAAGCTGGGTGCTGTGTAGCACCTCTAACACCTTGGAGATCCAGAAAGGACAATTATGGGTGCTTATACATACACAACAAGTTAATATTGTTTGGATTTAGATTATTAATCCTATTGATTATTTCAGAATATAACAAAAATTAGATTTAAATTAATATTAAGGAAAAAAATATTTTTAGGTAACCGCAGATGTTATCAAATTAAATGAAACCGCGTATTTTTTTATCACGTTCAGTGATCGTACACAAAAAATCAATCACAACCAATCTGTAGTTTAGCCACAAGAACTTCATAATTTTACACTTATCACGGTCTTTAGGCAAAGTTTTAAAGTCTCCAACCAATTCTCACCAATTTTTTTTTTTTTTTAAGTACACGTTTAGAACAGATAAATGTGACATAGATTTCAACTTCGATATTCCTTCACCTAGTCGAATAATAGCAGAGTGAAATATGATGCAAAAAAAAAAACTTGCGTAAAAATCACAATTTTTTTTTGTGTACGGCTTCTGAATATGAAACCAAATACGTGGTTTCATTTAATGTGATAACATTTGCGGCACCCTGTATATTAAAGAGGGTTAAAACAAAGTAGGGCTTGTAATTTTCGAATGCAAAGATGATTCCCTCTTACCTTTCCAGAAGCAGTGGTCAGGAGCGCAAAATCTTGACCGCCGTATATGCTAATCAGTGGGTCTTCATCGCAGTCATCCAACTGCATAGCAACCGGAGCGTCCAGTTCTACCGTTCTCCTTGGTAATCCGTCATCAAACGGACTTCTGCCCAGGACTAGAGTCCTTCGCCTTAGAAGATGCACATTTATCTCTTTCTGTGACGTCAGTGTCGTGGTTGCCGAACCTTCATTTCGTTCTGACTGTACCTCGGCGTCGTACAATCGTATTGTAAGGTTATCCTGTAAACCACAAAAAAGAATTAGTTTTAGCGCGATGTATTGGTAATTTGGTATATGAAAGACAGATCAGACTTTAAGGCGAGGTTTTCCCACTTCAGCAAATTTTATAATAACCTATGTAAATCCTAGAATTTAAACAGCTCGTGCACTCCGACCCGTACCCGTAGGGACTTCAAAGAGGGGAGGTCGCGTCATCAGTTCACAAAAAATACGTGTTATTTTAGTCATAGTTCGTTCGCGTGATGATAAAATAAATGGAAAAATTTGAATATTTGCCTACAGACTCAGGAAAATCCCGCCTTAAGTTACTCGTTTACAACATTCGATGTGGCTATAAGATGATTACGTAATTAGTCTATTGTAAAGAGTCTACTTACGAAATTGGTTAATAATATCAGTCCTAATTGGTTTCCGTCCGTAAAAACAGCGGACTTGGGTTCAACCGGGGCCGGCTGGCCAGGTTCCAGCCGAATCAAGTTCCTCACTTCCAAAGTCTCTCTATCTATTTCAAAAACTTCAGTCTTTTTCCTGCCTATCCTTAGGTATAATTTATTCTGTAACATAATTTTTTTTTAAGATACTTAAATATAGCAGCAGTTGTAGTGGCATGTGTTGGTCGCTAGTTATAGCTAGCTCAAAAAATGTTAACTTGATAAAGAATATAAACGAATAACCTAACCGTTAAAACCCCCGACTTCAAATAGAAAAAGAACTGTAACTTTTGAACAGATTTTCATGAAACATAGCTAAGATGATACCCGATTAAATTAGTTTTCAATTAAAAATCTGCATCGAAATAGGCCCATTCGTTTTGGAGCTACGATGCCACAGACAGATACACAGATACACATACACACTACTAACTTATAACACCTCTCTTTTTTGTCAGGGGTTGAAAAGAACAGACCGCACAGCTTTAATTATACTTGTGTACTTAATTATCGTAAAATACACTCACCTTACAATAACCTAGCCAGCCATGTCGATCGCTGGCAAAGAAGTCTGGCTTGTACAAATAAACATGCTGCCTTATGGAGCTGCCGTACCCTGAACCTATTTTCAGCAGGCCTTTGGAGGTAAAGACGTATAGGAAGCAGCCATCGGAAACTAGTGAACGGACCACCAGCTCGCCCGAGCCGGAAGTCAGTTGCGCGGGAAGATCTACAGGGAAGCTATTGACTAGACACTGGTGCGGGACGCCATAGTTCAACCATTGGTTGCGGGACGGAGAACCGAGTATAACCGATTGGACGCTCCGCTGAAGAGTCGTTAGGTTTGATGGTATCTGCGAAAGACAAAATGATTTAATATGGTTGATAATCCCTCAGACTTTCATAATTCTGAAGGCCCACCGCGGCCGCTTGTGATTATGACTAATCGAAAACAACAAATGAACCCGTTGCTTATCACCCATTTCGTAAGTCGATCTCTGGGCAGGAAGGCTGTGAGTGTGACAGCTATATTTAGTTATAGTTATGTTTAGCTTAAATTGAATTATAAACAAACATAGGATATGTTACCTTTGTAAGTACAGTTAAGCTAGTCTGATTAAAGACGTCGTTGTGTGAATACGTGAATTTTATTTTAGACTCCTATCATAATGAACTTAAAAATAATTTTAATTTAAGGCAAAACCAAGTAATAACTTTGCTTCATTCGTTAATGTGTACCTGAAGATTTTGGTCAGAGAGTGCAGAAGGGGACATGGTTAGGGACGCAACAGCGTTCAGGATAAGTTCTGCTTCGCCTCTCGCGACGGACAGGGCTATTAGACAAGAGCTGCTAAGAGCAGTGAGGGCGGTCGGCATCTCCACCTTGCCGCTCGGTCCACTGCCACTGGCAACCTCCACGAGCATCGCATGGAGGTTTGTTATTATCTGAAAAGATAAACGATTAAATCTTCCTCCAAACGATATTACAGAATCGTCCCCGTTTACGATGCCAGATAAAAATTAATGTGAAAGGTACAATATGTTGGCAAGTACAAACCATAATGTACAAACAAAACAACAAAATAAATAATGTAATTCATAAGGGCTAGTTTCTCTGTATTATTATAGCTAAGTACATAGTTATAAGTTGCTGTACCCTTACGGGGTTTCATGTTGAAACCTATAAAAATATAACACCTGTAACTGAACACATGAAAGCAATAAAGAGTTTGAGTTTGAGTTTATTTTTTTGCAGTTAGGTAGACTGCTTTTGACCACATTCGATATTTGCTTCTCAAACAAAACAAGAATAACGGCGCCGACATTTTATTAATGCCATTCTTTAATTGGTCGTATTCTAGATACACAACAGTATGTCAAGCTAAATTCGGTAAAGAAACGGACGACGCTCCGGCCGTGTATTATATTACAGGAAATTATCAGAAATTATGTACTACCGTAATTTGTCCACATAACGTACCTCGGTGGGCTCATGAGCTAGTTCTTCGGGTGCGTGTCCCTGTAGCACGTCTAATAAAGCAGAGAGCGCGTGTTCACAGAAGTGTGCGTCTGTGAACCGCGCCTGCGATATTAACGAGAAGACGGAACGTATTCCTATGCCTGTAACCTGTGAACGAATAAATAAAAAATATAGAGTTAACAGATAAGTACTAGAAGTCATTATTTATTTTAAATGTTTCACTAAAATTTCTTACCTTTGGTAATTTATTGATTGCTATTTGTGGTGATTCCTCACTGTCGCTATCATCCGACAGCTCAGAGATGGGGCCATGGAGATACCTCCAGCGAGAGAGTATGGATCTTCGCACGCTGGCGTACACGGCGAATTGGGACGGGTTGCCCAGGAGAGCTGGAGCATAGCAAGCGGCGAGTGCATTGGCTGCCTTCAATCTCCGGAGTTTCTCTTTCTTTCCTATCTTCTTGTTGGCTCTTTTTTCTTTCCTGAAACGATTTTGTATTGATTTCTGTTAGGAAATGAGATTTACTAATACCAAGACAAAAAAAAAACAATTAAAAGATTTCCTTTGAAATGTTTCAATACCAGAAGTACTCGTAATCGACCATTGAAAGTGGACATAATGCTTCGATAAGTAACATTCTCGATGTGGAAATTCGTAAGAAGCATCGTATGTCGAGAATTATAAGCCAGCTCGTAGAAATGTCCATAACAGTGACTGAGCAGGCCACAAACAAAACATTTATGACACATAGGTGACAGTGTTACGATTTTTCTCCTCCACAGCTGTCCTGGAGACAACGAAGTGGAGGAAATATTCCATGGTGTAACAAACTCTATGATGATAATGAAAGATAATACCCAAAGCTACCATTACAATGACGTGCCATGAAAACAGAATTCTAATCTTTTTACTATCAAACTGAATCATCTTCAATATAAAAACTAGAAATGCATTTAAAAGTCATGTGAGAATTATAGACAACGTGTCGGACTACTTAAAATCCAGGGAATCGAGGGACATAAAAGTATGCGGCGTCTTTAAACGTTGAATAAATTGTTAAAGTGTTCTGCCCGTTCTAGAGTATCTCCTTTAGTAGTTAAAAGGGTTCTTGAATGTTATCAAATACAATTGCCTGTTTTTCCATTCGTAGGAGAGCGCGATGTCTTTTTAAGAGAATTACTAACGTCGCCGTTGTGGTCATTTTATAGAACTATTCTCCACTGAAGCGGGGCTTAAGGCCTAAGGTCTTATTGGCTGCAGCGAGGAGATTTCGTACTATTCTTTCTCCGAATAAGTGGTCTGAGGACTAATATTTAGTGTAGCGATCTGCACAGTATCACTATATTTCGCAAGCTGCGCAGCTAAATCTAGCTTCTGTAGATTTATGCAGTTAAGTTTAGTTCTGCAGGCTCTACGATGCGAATGCATTTTAGTAATGACATGTCTATAAACTGATCAACAGTTTGCACCATGCATCAACCGTTTATTAAGACTTGCGAAACATCTTGACGAACTATTGCATAGTCAATGAGATGCCAATGCTGCGACCGCGGGTGCATCTAAGACGCCTTGTATTTCGTTGGAACTTTGAACATGGTATTAGTAATAGTGTGAACAAAGATCGTTGCCCGTAGAAAGTAACATTTGCGCATTACGCTGCTATTGCTGCCGCCAACATACCCACACTATAAAAAGGGGGAAAGCAGAAAGGTATCGAGAAGGCACCAGCCGCGGAGCACTGGCTCAAAACAAGGTAAGTCAAACCCTAGCAAAGGGCAGGCTGACAAGGACGGCGTTGTGAAGGTGAAATGAAAACGGAAGAAGCGGACTTGTCGCAATCAGTGCGGCATCGCATTGACAGGACCCAATATGTTGCTGCGTCCCGCAATTCAACGCAGCTGTATGTGTCCCGCCTGCATCGCTCCACTAAGGTTGAGGAGTTCGTGGATTACATCAGAGTCAATAACAATACGAACTTAAGGTTCAAAAGAGGAGTCGAGCCACAATATAAACTTCAAGTCGTTTGTGGTGCAGATTCCAACTCAAGATGTAGAGACCTTTTTAAAGGGAGAATTTTGGCCGAAGGGTGTCATATAACGTACCGATGATTTAATGATAGGTTACGCGACTCCACGAAGCGAAACACAACGCCGGCAATACGTGAGAGTAATAAGTATTTGGCTTTTGTTGCTTGATGCTAAATAAATAAGTTCCTGTTCATATAACCAATACCACGGTCCATGATGTCCCAGAAAGGGCCATGCGTCGTAATCTCGACCCAAGAGAGTATTAAGATCAGCTAGCAATAAGATTTCAAGTCAGGTCAAGTCAGTTCAGGTTAAGGTCCGCTGTAGTTCCTCATAAAACTTGTCTTTGACCTCACCGCTCTTGCCAAGAGTTAAAGAGTATGCGCTGATCACATTGGGGTATTCGTTATTCTCCAGGTGAAGCCTTAATGTCATCAACCAACATCATCTCATCGACTGCATCATCGGTTAACACATAAACTTATTATTACTACTAGTAATGATAAGTTTATTGGTTAACATCAGCCGAGATCGTGGTGAAACGCAAGCCTATTCAATATAAAATAACTTGATCTAAGATTCCAACTGGATGTTCCAGCAATTAGATGCCAATTTGGTTTTAAATATCAAATCAGACTCCTGAGCGACTTATATGATCTTGAACAACAAAACATGACATCATGAAGCTGTAAAACAGAAAGTAGCTCATTTTAAAGATGAGGATCTGTTCTCACTGAGGAAGTACTGTATGGGCCATAAAGACCATACAACTCATTAGATTATAGAGACTAATTACAGATGAAAGTGGAAAAAAAAAGATAATTCAAGGCATTAGTCAACCTGAGTAAATATAAACAGGAGTGATTGGAAACATTAATTTATACTAATTATGCCTGGGTGATGAATTTCAAATGAAGCAATATTTTGATCTGTTTCAACATTGTATGGTGTAAAACTCGGTTTTATGAGAAAGAACATTTAATAAAAAAAATATGATAGACTGCTCTGTAGTGAATCTAATCTAATATTTACCCAGGTTATCTATAATGTTTACAGAACTCTTGGAAAGATTCTGAAAACTCTGCCACTGGATTTTTTTATGTTTATTATCAGACAATGCAAAGAGAAGTCACTAGTTTCCCAAAAATTTAAATCTAAACTACACTTACTTGGTGCCACTCCAACATAAAGCTCGAAAATATTTCTTATAATTCTCAGGTTCCATACATCTTAACTCCGGCACCTGCATCCTTAGAGCCATGGTGGTATTTTTCGTATTAATTCTGCAATATCACCATCGTGCATCACATTGAAATCACTGGCTATATAGCAATGGTCACTTCTAATAGAGACCGAAAATCGCACAGAAGCATCACACAGTGTTATGATTTTTTTTAGTAAGTATTGATCAGCTCAGCATATATATACATAAATAGCTAGCTAGCTATTTATGTATATGAAAAAACTTATTCAGAAAAATATACAATAAATATTGAAAAAATTGTACACAAATGTTTTGTAGGTACATAATTTTTGATGAGAAAATTGTTGTGTATTTGATAATTAGGAGATTAGATGAACAGAACAAAATCTTGAAATGAAATCAATAATAGGAATTTCTCATTTTATTTTTGAACACTAGTAAACGCAATATTAATTCCGTAACTGAAATTCGCGAATGCTTATTGACGAATGTACATGATACATAATAAACTGTGCACAAGTAAAAAAATTTAAATTACTTTCGCTAATGGATTTTCACTGTGTGTATTGCAGACGTATTCTTTATATATTTATATGTAATTAGTAAAAATATTTTTTGTTATTATCTTACATGTTTTACCTGAAACACTAGTAACCGCATTGTGATTGTTTTACACATGCATTCTATTTATAATAAATTCCAAATCCTTTGAGATTTTAGCGAAGTTTGTAGTAATGTCAAAAAATCAATAAACACTGCTACTAGTGAGAGAATCATTACTTCGTACAATAACCGTAAACTAATAAACAATGATGTACCAACACCATAATCGACTTTCAAGTGAGTATTCGATTCTTTGTTTTATAATAAATTATCGTATAGAATTTCCTTTATCGTAATTCGCTCACAGATTTAACGTCTTGAGGAAGACTTGGACCGAGATCTAAAATGCGTATTCTGACAGAGTTCAGACTTTGCTTAGCTTATTTAAATGCTTAGCAAACTAATTTGATTTGGAATTTATAGGCATAACACGCTGAGGGCCGAGCAAGAATGTTTTGACGTATCGTACGTAACGTTATCGTGTTTTACTCCTAGGAAGATGTTCAATTTAATACTTATATTTAATTATTAGCTACTATTGTTAAGAAAATGTTCTACTCGAACAACTCTTATATAGTATTTTCATTTGGGAGTGTCACCACATTCTGTACATTATGAGATCAAACATCATTAAAAGAACACATCTATAAAATGAATAAATAGATTAACTATAGGTATCATTTCGTGCTAATTAGGAGAGGCTAACAGTTTCTGAAGCTGGTACCCAGGCAAATTGTAAAGAAGACCTAGACACCAACAACAGTAAAAAAAACACGATGATTATCACTAACGCTTACATTCAGAGACGACAGAAACGAGTCTAAGCATGAACTTACGTTTCCGTCTGTCAAACTTACGAACAAATTTTGACAGATGGAAGCGTAAGTTCACGCTTAGACTCGTTTCTGTCGTCTCTGAATGTAAGCCTAAGGAGTTCCATGAGGTACTTATCTTCGAAGTCAGAATCAGTTAACCACTACAAGTTACCTAACCAGCTAGCGGTTTTGATCTTCGGTACATTAACTTAATCAATTATTATGTACTGTTCTATAAATAGAAAGTTCCGTTGCATAATTTCGAAGCCCATGGTCAGATTATGATTATAAATTAATGAGTCCAAACCGAAAGAACACTCTTTTAAAAAATGATTTTAAATGTTATCTATAGATATATTAATATGTGAAGAGAAAACTACAAAGTTTTGTCTTCACATAATAATATAACCTAACCTAACCTAACCTAACCTACCCCTTTTTAAGCACATTGTGCTCACGGAGGAGGGTGAGATTTGGCATAGTTAATGTTTATATGGAGAAGGAGTGCAGGAAGCTAAAATTTATATATAATATTACAGTCGAATTTCCATTTTTATCGATTTTGAGTTAGCCAGTTCAAAATAATTATTTTCTTTTTCTCTATCGATTGGTCTCATCTCTTTTTCAATTATATGACGTACTAACTATTGTTTTATTTCAAATTTATTTATACAGCTATTTCTTTTAAATATTTTAATTTTCTGTTTATGTGATCTTATCTTAAAACGCTGAAAATGGAGTTAGTAACTTTTAGAACTAAGGCATCAAATTACTGACTGAAGTACGTTAAAAAAAGCTGTTTTTCATAAAGTTTTTGTGATGGGTTTTTATATCGGAAAGCAACGGTAAAATTTATACCAAATCGATACTATCATCAATCGATTTGAAATAATATGTTAACGAATGTTTTTGGTTAGGTATAGTGATTAATTTACTTCATATAGTTGATTTCTCGAAAATACAGGAAGAACTTTATTATTTAACGTTTGGATTGTGAAAGATCATTATATTTTTGCTGTACTAATTTGTATTTTAAAATATGTTTCATTGAGCAAAATTGAGGTATGATTAAACCGAGTTAACGATATAGACACTATTTTTACGATAATTCTATTCTTTAACCCTACTCAAGAGTTGTTCATATCCGTTAGATAATACCGGTTTTTTGAAGTTTGACTGTTTGAAGAATGAACAGCCCTGGCGCGCCATTGTGGTGGTTAGTGTTCCTCAGTTTGTCATTTTTGTGCAGCTTGTGTGTGTTTTTCTAAGTGTAAGGACAGTAATGAATATATTTTTTACGAATGTTTTAGTGGAAATAACAACAGTGACAATAATGCGTGTCGAACCTTTTATACCTGACTAACGGGCATCTTTGAGTCACCACGGTGAGTTCAAATTGATGGCTGAGGTTATTTGTTGTGACATAGGTAGCTATATATCTGAAACAATTTGTCATCAGCGTTTATTAAAATTAACATATAAATGTTTCGGAACACACAGCAGTTACAGTATTAGTTCATGATTGATACCACTCCACACAGTTTGTAGAATGTTCTTTCATAATTTTGCACAATTAAAGCACCGCGACCCTCCTTGGCGTTGAACGTAAGCTTTACAAAGAACAAAGTTCTTTTCGTAAACCTATTTGTGTGCTACAGTGGACT
This sequence comes from Allophyes oxyacanthae, assembly GCA_932294325.1. Taxonomy (NCBI): domain Eukaryota; kingdom Metazoa; phylum Arthropoda; class Insecta; order Lepidoptera; family Noctuidae; genus Allophyes; species Allophyes oxyacanthae. The sequence continues at coordinate 3,839,869 of OW028609.1, forward strand.
ATACCTAGTTATTACACAAGAATGAGTGGTAAATTGTTGTCCTCAGTAATAAATAAATATATTAAATACCATAAAACTTTGTGGAGAAGTATGTGGAAACCTCAAAGTAATATGAGACAGCGATATGTCATTGAATAAATATTCCTATTAAACATAGTTTGATTAGAGATCTAATTAAAATAAATGCTGTACTGACTGATGACTGCTCCATAAATGTAAAACTTTTATGTTGCTCAGTACCTATGTGTCAAAAACAGTGGCATGCACTCCATAGAGTCATATCAACACCGTTTACCCTGATAAATTACACTTAAACCGTTCTATATTGATTATTATTTCAATAAATTTATATCAATAAAATTTTATTGATTATAATATCAATAGATTTAAATTATTATTATTTTATATTATAATCAATAAATTTAAAAATGTTTCCTTATTTCATTTTAATAATTATAATCAGTAATGTTGGTATGTTTAGGTGTTATTTAACAACGTAGGCAGTGTCTTTGTCTCTATGGAGTGCATGTTACTGGTCAACAATATTATCTGTAGCTTGTTATTTTGGTTAATATTACGTTGTCCAATCAGAAATCTAAAAACTTCAATATGACATCTCACCATAATCAACCTGGGAGAGGCGAGAGGCCTAAATCCAGTGGTGGAATAGGCTGAGTTGGATGAGTTTCCTTAATTGTTTTTCTTTTAATATATCCAGTAAGTCTACATTCATTCTTTTTTGTCAAAAACCACCCTTTTTGCCATTTTCCTGGTCTATCACAATTTGGGGCCACATTGAATTGGACATCCTTATGCCTAATTCTTAAAGTACTGCTGTGTCATTAATTTTCTAGAAATTTATTATCACAATTTGGAAGTTACGCAAGAATGGAATATCCAACATCATAATGTCTGTGTCAAGTGGAATGAATGTTATGCATGTCATGTATGTATACGTATAATATTTTTCCTTGCATCTGTTATTGTTAAATCACAATGAACAATTCCTCAAGGCAACCTTTGCAAACAGTGGAAGTTACCAATTATTTTGGTACACTTATCACAAAATATGGCCGTGAGTCACTGTAGGTCAACTATTTGAATTTACTAATTAATTTGATAAGCATGCTGGGTAATGGAGTCAATTAGACTTTTACAAACATTAATTGTTAGGAATCCACAGCTCCTTCCTGATAGTGAGGTTAATAGAATGTATGTGCATCCTTATTATGTTCTTATATTATATCATAAATTATGTAGCCTTCTGTTTATTATGCAGCTCTGACATTGACCAGTACAATATATATTAAAGTTATGCTAAAAATAATAGACAAGTTATGTGAGGACATCGCTAAAAAGAGTTTTTTATTGTCAGTCTATTTTTCCTCTGCTGGGAGTCAGGTGTTATCTCTGAGAGATGGACTGGATCAACACTCGGGTTCAGTGCAAATTCGAGATTGTTGCTAGTCTTTGTATTTTGGGTTCTATGTCATGCCTACCAACCAGGTAACAAACAGTTCTTTTTTCATCTTTAAATATTGGTGATGATGAACAAAACACACATAAATCACAAATAACTCTCACCCATTGATGTGTGGCATGCATCAATTAGAGCCCATATACAACCACTCTGCCAACAGTGTTTTATTCTTTCATAATTCAATTTATAAAAAAAAATGAGAATAAGGGTTACTACAAATTAAAAATATGTACCTACCTATCCTCAGATAACAGAAAATGTTTTGTGATTTGAGGTACCTACCATAGCTCAATACCCTATCAGTTTAGTTTACCTATTTTGAATCAGACTGTATATATTCAAAACTGTATTTTTATATATATATATTCTTATTTTGTGTATAAAAAAGCATAAGAACTAAGAATTAGAATTGTGGTTATGTCTGGTAATAATAATTCATGATTAGAAAGTAGATTAAATAAACATCACAATGTGTTATCACATTCTAAAGTGCACCATTAAGTGATCCATCAAGCAAGTGAATGTGGAGTTATGAATATTGTATGTTTGTATTAACTTTAGTATATTTATATTGGAAAAATCGAAAATGTTTCAATGAATTCACCATAACTTTTTTGTGATGAATAAGCAGTGTGTCTGGACCCAACCCTTCTCATTCTGAGAAGAGGCCCATACCCAACAGTGGGACAGTAATGGGCTGAATTAATTATCTATACTAATATACTAAACTCTTTCTCTAATAGAAAGATACAATAGCCCTGAGTTATATTAAATTATATTTTATTTGATAAAAATAGTATGTGCGGCTAGAACCGCGGGGTTATTGTGCTCATAATTATGAACAACTTTTACTATTGGATAAAAAAAAAATTGCAAGAAAAAATATCGACGCCTGTTACCTACAATTAATTCAATATTACCTGACTAAATGTCCAGCTGATTAATTTTCGGGATTTCAGGGTTGGTCCAATTGTAAAAGTTATTCATAATGATGAGTACAATAACCCCTTATAGGGATTGGGGCTAGAAAGGTAGCATTGTATAATTATAATTAAGGACAGTGGGTATAAACCTTCTAAAAACATTGATAAAGTTTATAATTATATTATAATAGCTTTTGGGTCCTATAAGCAAAAAATTAAGATAAGTAATTTTCTTTCTTACATTTTTTCTTTCTAAAATCGAATATAACAGAATCGTCACCAAGGCCCAATATTCTCCAGGAATCCGACATACAAGACCCAGCGACAATGATCATGCGCCACTGTCCAACGATATTTGATCAAGGGAGATGAATAGTGCGGTTATACTGGTCTTCTAAAAATGTGACCAAGCCTTGGTGAAAAACTGTGGACTCATGTAATCCTAGGATTTAGTCCTCGCGTACATGTACAGGCTTTTCAGAGCCGGGTCGTCTCGAAATCATCTCGCCAGAGGCGGCGACAAATTCAAATTTTCATAATGTGTAGACTGCACTGAAACTAATTTACAATAACAGACGACCATTGCTTGTATTCTTTGCATGTGCAATGGCAGTCAATCATATATCAGGTTAAGGTATACTATGACTTGATGTGGGTTATTGTGAGAATAATAATGACTAGGTATCTCTACATAGGCTTCTTCAGAGTGGTCACTGAGTAGGGGCAGCGATGGAGGCCGGGGCGCGCGCTCTGGACGTGCTCCCGCTACTCCAGGAGCGGGTGGCAGCCCTGACCGGCGGGCGCGACCGTCGCGGAGGGCCTATTATATGGTTCCCGGCGAATTCCAGGCGAGATCGAGTCGCGCCAGATGACTATAGGCGTTTGCTGCACTACTTAATCAGCATACCAAGGTATTTATATGTCTCTTGATTTGATTGTTCTATTGATATTCTCATTTTAGAAAATTCAGAAACAGATTGCCTATTTCAGTCGCTCGAAACAGACAGGTTCCAGACTGTTGTGAATATTGTAATGAATTCTATTTTTGCATGGACAATTCGAGACAAACATTATTTTCGCGGGTCTGCCTCTATTTTAAATAGGATGTATTGATCTGTTTGTTACACAATCGGGTCTCGATACTGCGACAAGTTCCCATTCTGTTTGCTATGCTCTAGAGTATTTCCTGGTAAAGGAAATAATAGGTAATTTTGCTAATATCAACATGAAGTTCGAACAATAGCGACAAGAAGTAAGTTGCTAACATACTTCTCAATTTCCAAGTGATAATTGTTTACAGCATTGTAGCTTTTCTGTGGTCAATAAATTTCCATTCAGCATTCAAAATGAGATTTATTCTACCATAAGTTCTAAGTTTATTTGAAAGTCAACTTTAATAAATAATTTTGTTAGATTAACCATAGAATTCACCTTACTTGTTAAAGAAAACCTAATAGGGATACATATCGAATGTAGCTATCTAACTTTAGATACATAGTTATTTGGTGGACGCTTGTCGCATTGGAATGTACATGGATGTATAATCAGAATAATCAGCAAAAAATACCAGAAAACTGCAATATTCATTGTGACGTTGTATTTTCCATGAGCTACATGGTCGTACTCATGGTAAAAAGATTAGCTAGTCACCACGTCGTGACGTGAGGTTCGCCGAGCGGGTCAATCGTGGAGGCTCTTCTAATGCGCTCCCTAAAGCATTTATTATACCTAATTTTACCATCTTGTGCGCATTGTTATAGTGATTCGGTGAGGTCACATGGATTCACAATATTGGTTGATATGAGAGGTTCAGCATGGGCAGCGATCAAACCAATTTTAAAAGTTCTGCAAGAACACTTCCCTTCATCCGTCCACCAGGCGCTGGTAGTTAAACCTGACAATTTTTGGCAAAAGCAACGCACAACCATAGGAGCACATAAGTACAAGTTTGAGGTAAGTTTTATTTAAATCCCTAGTAGAGTAATAAATCTACTACGTGTATCAGAAATTAGTGGTCATAGTTAAGGGCACTGTGAATCAGACCATCAAACTGAACAACTTTATGGGACCAACATCCTAAATGCGATAAAATTATCAGCTGTCCCGTACAAAACTCCAATACCTACTCGACGCAAGGTATGAGAGAGTTTAGTCCCATAGAAAAAGGTTTTTAGTTTGATGGTCTGATCGACACCTTTAAATATGACCACGCATGTCTTATAACACGTTGTGTGGCATGATTTGAAATAATAATAGAATAATTATGTTTATGTTTTTAAGACTATGATATAAATTATCTTTCAGACTACCATGATTAGCTTAGAAGCACTGCCTAAAGTGATAGATAGTTCGCAACTTACACCCGATTTAGATGGTACACTGCAATATGATCACGCGCAATGGATCGATCTTAGATTGGTAAGCAAATTCATTCTAAATTTTATGATTCCAGGAATTCTTTGTGTAAGATAGTGAGTAATGCCATCGAACTTCCCATATTGCCCACACCTTTCCGTATACGCCATACGTGTTTGCGCCTCGCACAGTCAGACAGGAATGACGTCATGATCATCGCGTTGGTGAAACACGGTCGCGTTTTGGAGCGCGTATATAAATACTGAAATTATAATTATGTTTCCTTGATTTACGACATACCTACACAATCTGGATAAATAAGTAGGTACTACTAAAAAACAGTACTTCTTCGCATATGTTTAGCGGAGCTGTAAAACCTGTATTCGCTAACTGTTGTAATGAGGCAAACATTCGTAGAAAAGTGTAATGTAGCCTGGTTGGTAAAATGCTGCTGCTATCCATTTCACTCGCCACCACTCTTCGCGACTGAGTAAGCGGCGGGACGTAAATAATGCGATGCCCGACTATTGCTAGTTGGATACCCTTATTCAGTGAGTGTAGAAGTCATACCTAAAAAGTAAACCATACGTTTGTGGCGCTCCTTTATTTAGTACCGGGTATATGAATGGCGTATCCATGAACTTGTTTTAATTTTTAGTGAATATTGTTAACGCGGCATGTTTTTTGTAGGCTTTGGAGGAGCTAATGTGGCAAGCCGGTGAGCTGCTTGACAGGCTCGACGACCTACAAGAGGATGTTGCTAGAGCCGACTTCGCAGATGACGTCACGGGCGCGAGGAGAGCAATCGACGCGCACGCAGACATTAGCAAGCGACTCGCTAAGGTCCCCGTCGACGAACTCGAGGGTCAAGGTAATTTTATACGCTAGAATAATGTGTCTTTAAAAATCATATTCAGGTGGAATGTAGGTCAAATTGGAAATGCTGGTTAAGAACAGTTCTTTCATGTCAATGTTATAAAGTGAGAATTAAGTAGTTTCATTTGATTAAAACTTCCATCAGATGTTTCAATTTCGCAACTAAGTATTATCTATGCCGTTTACCGTTCTAATAACGCAATTTAAAGGGGTAATTAATTCGGTAATCAAATGGTTGAAGTGTTAAATGCGTTTATAATCACCAATCGCATAATTACGTATCCATATACGTTTAAAGTATGCACATAATATATGATAAGTTGCATTAGAAAACGTTAAATTGCGGAATTAGATGTTTATTTATTTTTGATTCATATAACGTTTGTGTTACGGTTGAATGGCAGGCAGGTAGGCGAGGTGGTCGAGCCGTTGTTGTATAACCTCAGGTTTCAGCGCGAATTGTCTGCGCACGCGCCATTCGCTGTAGCATAACGCTGAAGGGTGTCGTGTTATGAACCTTTGTATTTGTGATGTGTTTCGATTGTCTGTGGTGCTGTGAACAGCCTGGTATGATATTTCGATTGTGAAAAGTGATTCTGTGAAATAAATGATATCATACGTATTTTTTTTTAAATGATTATTCACTCTTTTCCTGTACTAATATGCTTAATAGGAATGGGTTAATAAAAATAGTCTAAAGATATAAGTAGTATAGTCTAAAGTCTATATTCTCAATCGCTAGTGTCTGACTCCGCCCCCGTCATGCTATTCGCGTATCAAATCGTTATGGTTTTCTCAAAAAATATTGTTATTTGAGATAATTATTAATAAACCAATCAAATTGGCAGTTAAGCAATATGAAGACACATAGTTTGTTGGTTAGTTTTGCGTGTTGAAACATAATTATATCAATGAACACTATTCTCATTTACATGTGTAATGAGGTTCGCCTTTTTCATATTTCATCCAATTGCATAGAGTACGAGAGCCCACGACCAAAACCATGTCTTATAGTTTTACAAAAGGTTAAAAAAAATCGTTAGTTTAGATGATCCTGAACGACTAGGTAGCCAGTAACGATCAGAAAGTAGCATCTTCGAGGGGGCCCAATCTATGTCAATAAAAATGGCAGCCGGTATTATCATTATTCGCACGGATATTAAATTTAAAACCTCGTGTATTGCTGCCAGGATTACTAAGATACTGTTGTCAGATATTTTCAATGTCGCTTAAAATTCCAAAAAGGAAAAGAACATTCCAGGATCGCCTGGTGAGCGCCCCCCGGCCTCATTACGCTCCTAAGTCAAAAACGGCTATTTACTAGTTTTGGGCAAAGGCCTCATCCTGAGCCTTCCAATTGTCCCTTTTATTGGTCGTTTGTCGCAACTGTTTTCAGCCTTAAGTTCTTCTCGCCGCTTTCTGCAGTCTACTGCGGTGTTGTTTCTCTGTTATCGGGGACAATTCCGCCATTATTTTGGCCCATATTAGGCTATGCTACAAATTCCACGAGTTTTACAGCACTCCGAACTTCTCTAATTTGAGTTTCAGAGTGCCGCATGGTGTTTCTGTACCCGATATGTGAGACTAAGATGCTGCGCTCCGTGGCTCGCATAAAACTATTATTATTATTATGAGCCTGTAATGTCCCACTGCAGGGTAAAGGCCTCCCTCCCCTCTTTCCATTTCTCACGGTCAGTTGCGATCTGGGGCCAATCCTTTATGTAAATGTCCAGCTCATCCCGCCATCTCCTTTTGGGCCTGCCGCTGCCGCTGTCGTTTCCTGCCGTTCGGGATCCACTCTGTGGTTACTTTAGCCCATGGCTCCTCCGACTAGTAAAACAGTAAAACTAGTAAAACTAAAGTAAAACTAGTAAAACAGTATTTTCTCTCTGCAGCTTTCAGTCTTTTATTATTGCCGCCTCGAATCCGTTGTGGTTTACAACTTCCGTCATAATCACTTACCGGTTGATTGGCGACTGCGTTGACCGACTTAGTATAACAGCGACAATTTACTTTTGTACCACAATATGTACCAGTGACAAAGTTGCTGATTCTGTTGTTTACAAACTAAAATAGGTCTCGCCTATTTTTCTGACAAGAGCATCTGGTAATTTGATTATTTGCCAGTTCTAAATATTTCTATCCTTTTTCAATGGTTTTTGTAAGAAAAAGATATAGCATTATTAAAATAAGTTTAGTGTGATGTACAACAGAATCAGCACCAGTCTTCTTAAAGTTTTTTTGTTATTAGTGTTGCAGGGATGAGACGACGTCATTCCTTTAAAATAATAATTATTGACAGCCGGTCTTTTGGCAGCCCACTCGACTCGACTCGAGGCTAGCATGAGTATCATCGTCTCATATTTGCGTTGTACTATTCTTCATTAACATCCGTGAATCTGTCATTCGGCTAAATCAGTAAAATAAGATGGCAGAAGAAAACCAAAATATTCTAGATACTGTGTATAAAATTCGTATCTAAGTAGATTATGTAGCCACACATGGCCTTAACATTGTCCTATTACGTTGTTGTTCAGGCGAGCGCGTTCTGCAACGTTTGGAGGCGGCGGAAGCGGTGTGCTCCGAGGCGAGCGGCAGCGGTGGCGAGGCCGCCTTCCACTGCGGCTCGCCCGGCGCCGTGCGCGCGCAACTTACCGCCGTACGGTCCGCGCATGCGCACGCACACAAGCTCTGGCAGCACAAGAAGATGCAGCTCGACCAGTGCTTCCAGCTGAGGCTCTTCGAACAGGACTGCGAAAAGGTTGGTGATGCTGTGTATCTTGTATCTAAACACCTGTGATCAGAACCTATTTCTGTTTAAGAAAGATTAGTGCTTTGTTGTTTATGGTTGCTGACAACAAACTGAATCAAACTAAAACCTAACTTTTTACACATTGTTAAATAAATCTCAAGTATTCTGTTGTGATAGCATAAAATTAAATGTGAGTTATTTATTTTAACGGATTTATTACTCACTTGTGAACCATACAGGAAGTACTGAAGTAATTTAGTTGGTCTGTTTTACTTTTGAATAGTAAAATATGTTTTAAGTCTGATCGCTATCGCGTTTAACGCGCTTTTGGTAATCTTTTTATAAAAATAATGAGTATTCCAGATGTTGGAGTGGATTGTGAATCACCGCACCGCATTCCTGGCGACTTACGTGGAGATAGGTCGCTCATGTGCGGCCGCTAAACGATTGCAGGAAGAACATGCTAGGTAGCTATTGTTTTTGGTTCGACACTGTTTATATATTCTGAAGTTATTACAAGTATACGGCTAGTATTTATAGTTTTATTATAATTACGTCCGCGGATCGGTAGACAAAACAACTTAATATAAACTGAGAAAGGTAGGAGCTAAATGTGTGCGCCGATGCCCGCGGCGGCGTCATCGGCGTCATCAGCGTGGATGGTGAATATCTTATTAAAAACAAAATATTGCAGACTTATTCGCCAAATGACTGTGACAGACGAAGTTATCGGCAAAACGCGCTATTAAAATTATGGTCATATAAAAATGGTATTTTATTGAATTTGCGTAAACAAATATATCGAAATAAATCCTTGCATATATTTAGACATTACTAGTGTTTAGTTTACTAGTATATGTCTGCATTGTATCTAAAACAACCGTATCCGTCCGAGCATCCACTCCAATGACGCCGATGACGCCGAAGCCGGCATCATCAGTGTGAGATTTGGCACAGTTAAAGTTAATATGGAGAAGGAGTGCAGAAAGCTAAAATTTATATATCATATGAGGTTGAAGTTCGACCACTGGGCGTCCACTAGTTCGTATTTATTGCTACGTACGAGGCTAACAGTCTTGTTATCATATTTGAATTTCTTCAAAAAGGTTCGCAGCAGCGTGTACCGGTGGTGGTAGGCCGAGCGTGGCTCGAGTCACCACAGCTGCACGTCGCCTTGCCGATAAGCGTCATTACGCCGAATCAGAAATCTCAGCGCTTGCGCACCGGCTCGAGCGGGCCTACAAACAACTGTCGGCAGGTGAGCATGTCTTTAATACCAATGTCTAACTAAAGGTACTGAAAGCTGTAGAAATTCTTATCCCTTCGTAACACTTGCAGACTGCCTCATATAATATCGTACTTAAAAGAAGACGTTGCTTATCAAATTGGAGTATCAATTAGTGTTAAAACATTAGTTAAATCCAAGTTCGGTATTAGACTGAGGGCAGATGAGTGCAATTTTGTGAGTTGTAAGACGCACTTTTTCGTCGCGTAATTTATATCATACATTATTGCGTTTTGGACAGCGCTACAACGTAATAATGTAGAAAACCGAATTACTCGACACAAAAATGTGATTCAGCTTCAGCCTTAACGAAGCGCGTCATGGGCTGATTGCATCCCACTATGTAAAGACAAGTGGCCGACGCTTTGCTCTACAATGATTACGATCAATCCTTTACTTGAGTCCAATCTTATGAGTTGCACAGAATCATGTTACCCGCTAATACCTTTTACGTTCAACATATTAATGTGAAAGTCGCTTATAATTAATAACTATTGATACTTCCGATACATGGACAATTACAAGAAATCGACCATTTTCCACTCATATTCTGTAATATGGTACAATAATAACTTAATTGATTGTACAACTTTAATTCGCAGTAATCAATATAAATTATTAGCTATTTTATAACAACTGTAAATTCAGCTTTCTTTAATTTTCATTGGTTTCCAGTTAGGTGTTTACTATTGCTTAGATGTATTTAATTATATTTCAAACGACTTTTCTCACTGCGCTTAATCATTTCATTGTTTATATACCTATCTATACACCGCCGCAATGTGGTCAAAGTATAAGGTGCGGTGTGGTATGAGGTTAGGTGTATGCAGTGCGCATACTTCGCTATCTCTCAATGTATCGGTGAACATTGTCTTAGTCTCATTGTTATGAAATTCCGGGAAGCGTATATTCTTCCACGGAAAAACTAGCCTTTGCTGCAGAAAATTAAGAACTTGCGCCTTAATTCAGCCATCTATTGTTGATAACTCTCATAAATTTCACTTGAAAATTTATAGGAGTAAAAAAAAACGGAGAGGGAGGAACTGCTTTCATTTCGCAGAAATTTGGACAGGCAATCTGTCTTAACGTCTTAAGTTTGGCAATCTGTCTGAACAAGTGCGATAATTATAACTTTCGAATGGTAACGCAGTTGTTTTGGTCTGATAAAACAACAAACACAAAACACAACACACGACGTTTTTAGACAAATAAAAATCTTCTATTCTATTCTTTTTAGTCTATAACCCTTCAGGTGTAGAAAAAAAAAATTACTTACGCTAAATTTTTGTTGCCAGGTCTGGAGGAACGTTCAGCAGTGTTATCGCTCTCGGTAGTTTTCCACCACAAGGCCGAAGCGTACGTGTCCGCGGTGGGTGGCTGGGGGGCGCAGTGCGCGGTCGCTTTGCAACTGGCGACTGGTCAGGGCGGAGCACCCTGCAACGACCCGCGGGCGTTGGAGCAACATGCGCAAAGGCATCGTCAGCTGTACGAGCACATGTGCCAGGCGTATACTGAGGTTAGTTGACCTCATCCCAATGACGGCCAGACATGCACTTGAGGCATGAACAAGTATACTTAGGTTATCTTTTACAAACATAATCTCCCAAGTAAACTTGTCCAAACCTCAAATCAAAACAATTGTATTGAAATTAAAAGGCCACCAACTCCAGCAAGTAAAATTAGGACAGTCAAGGTATAATGTGTAGCACGTTTGGTTCTATAAAATGTATGTATTTGTTTTAGGTCCATTCTACAAGTAAGAAGCTGTTGTACCAACTCGATCATCTAGTTCAAGTGTGCCATCAAACTGATCCTGCTGATATGGTAAGAGCACCTTTGAAGAACTTTATTGTAGTATCCATTAATACACATCACTACAGCTCTAACGTTGAAGGAAAACGTAAGGAAGTTTTGCCATAAACATGTAAAGAGATTGGATCATTTCAGTAAGTTGTTATTATCTCAAAGAAGAATTCTGTTGCATATATTTGTGATATAATACTTTAGTTGCAAGACACATGAGACAGCAGGAGAAGACATAACCTACAAGCGAAACCACACAAGTTTACAGAGGTTTTATTTCAGTCATTAATTCAAGTAACGCTTCCAGAGTGACGGTACGGTCAGCAGCGCAGGCAGTAGCGGCGGCGACCCCGCTGCTGACTACAGTTCCGGCGCTAACCACGTGTTAGCAGTCATCCACCAGATACTGGGGCATCACAGGGCGTTAGAGGCGCGCTACCACCAGGCACGGCTCAAGCTGCATCAGAGACTCGCCTTGCTTTTGTATAAAGAAGATTGTAGGCAGGTGAGTGACTAACATTTAATGGATTAAATTAGGAATATTTATGTCGTTCATCCAGATTTTGAGGTTATTTAAATAATATTGATCGGTTCTGGATCTGAATATCTACAAACTGCATTGGTATTCGGAAGTTCTTTAAGTTTGTTGTGCCTGGATTTGGATCTGTGAAAACCCGAAGATTCTTAACATAATGTTCAACATGTAAAATAACGTAGAACTTATGAAGTTGTACTAATTGTTTCTACAATTTGACTACAAAATGTGACTTTGTTGCAGGTGCTCGACTGGTTGGCAAATCATGGTGAAGTATTTTTGCAGAAGAATACTGGAATAGGAAGGAATCTCCATAAAGCTAGAGTTTATCAGAAATCTCATGAACACTTTGAAAACGTTGCTCAGGTATGTGTTGTTATAAATTTCCATAATTGAAACAACAAAATTATCTTCGTCGCCCTTCGCTTTATCATCATTAGTCGGGCTAACACAACAGCACAAATATTCGCCGAATCCTTATAAATAGCCCGATTTAAATTTAAAATATTACCTTTTTATAGAATACATACACAAACGCAGAAAAGCTACTCGCGGGCGCTGAAGAGCTCGCTCGGTCTGGTGAATGTGATCCTGAAGAAGTGCTAGGGGTGGCACGTGAATTGGAAGCTCACGTAGCGGCGTTCGCGGCCCGCGTTGATCGAAGACGTCGCCGACTAGACCTTGCCGTGCTCTTGTATACACACGAGAAAGAGGTATGTGTTCAATTCTATATAATAGAATAAAGTTTACAGAAGAGCTACTTCAGCGTGCTGAAAATGATGTTAAATCTAGCGAGTGGGTGTCAGGGGCGGTCGACTGAACGTTTACGTTAAAGTTCACGATAACCGGAGACAATAGCTGCCGTGCTCTTGTATACATAGACAAGTAGGTTAGGTTCTTAATAGCGCCGGCTAATGACCTCGCGTAGTCGATGTAAGCCTGAAGTGCTGGTTCGGCTTGACAAAGAGGCACAGCGTACTAATGTTTAGGCACTAATCGATACAATAAAATACAAAGTTGAACTTCTCGCCGACGGTGAAGAGCTGGCCTGACTGAGAGAGCGACCGTGAGGAGATGATAAGGGTGTCACATCTAGATACTCTGTCTGATTACATCGTAGACTGGGTAAGTGATGTGTCTTATTTTACCTGGACAGATGCCAGGCTTGAGGCGCAAAGCACGCCACCTGTCAGTGCGGCCTTAGGCTTAGACTTTCACAAACATTTAAATGCTAACTTTTTGCCAAGAAACTGTTTCGTGATTGATTTATTTTGTGTTTACTTTATTCAGAATTAGGAGTTTCCCTTGCAATTTCTTTCGTATAAATAGCGTTTTCTTCGTCCGAAGTTGAATAATCACTATAATACCCAAAGTTTCGATGTTAATGGCTTTGATGATCCCATTTGTTATAACCACACTTCCTTCCCCCACAATTTATTTCAAAAAACGATCGATAGGTAACAATATTTATTCATATAAAGATATTTCAGAAAATTTACGTATAACTAACGTTTTAGTCCAATATGGTAACTAAATGTCATTTGTGTATTAGCTGCTGCAATGGCTGGAGACGTTACGCAGTGGTGGCGGTGTGTGCGCTTCAGACGACACTCCTGAAGCTGCTAGACGTGCGCTCGATCAATGCGCGCAGCATCGCGCAGCCAGCCTCGACGCCTGCGCAGCAACCATTGCGCAAGGCGAAGCACTGTTACAAGATCTTAGGTAAGTCTATAATATAAATAAACACGACAGTTTGAAAGAGAGCTTTCGAAAGGAATAGGCAATAAACGTAGGTTGACATATTTTGTATAAGAAAGCTGTCAAAAATCCATATTTATTCCCTAAGATAAAGTTATCTGGCGATTGAAAAATCAGCCCTATATGTATAGAACAGCAGATTTTACTATTGCGATTTCAGGTTTGTTCCCATGATAAAAGTCGTTCATAATGATGAGTACAACAACTCGTTATATTATAGGGATCGTGACTAGAAAGGTTGGCCCTTGTATATGCCAGGCCCGTTTGAAGAGTAAAAGAAAAGTATTGTACTGTGTATTTCCATTAATCCGTTAAATGCAGCGTATACATTCGCAAAAACCAGCGTGTCATCGTTCACAGCCGTGGTTTGCGTTTGTGGCCGTTTTAATTGTTTCGCACTTAGTTACCATTAACAACTGGTTCTCGATTTGTATTTTGTTAGTTTTTAAATTGCTTATTGTAAAGTAAATGAAAGCCACAGTGAAAGTCGATTCCAGAGTCGTAAAAAGTACATCGATCAACCTAACCTGGAAATGCAGTAATATAGCTAATATTTTTAGACAACATGATCGATAACTGCGTAACCAGTAATTTGTAACATTTCCGTGACGGAAAAACGAACGACATGATTAAATGATTAGGGTTATCTGTTTTACTACGGGTTGTGTTATAAGGAAGGTAATTGTGTATCGGTATTTTACTTCTTTTTTATTTATCCAATATTAAACTATTTATATTTCATATTTACATTTAATAAAATATTATAGTTTAAAAATACTATAGAACACGCTTTAGTCATCCAAACTGAACGTGTATGCAAAATTTCAGCTCAATCGGAAACCGGAAGTGGGTCAAATTTAAGTTCCAAGATTTTCTTACATAGTTAGTTAGTTAGTTACAGGTGTAGCTAATAAAAGCGTGTTAAAAATGAGATATATTTCATATACCAGTTGTTTTAATTCATTAAGTGACGAAACGCAGACACCATCATTGTTATCGTCTGCAGGCGTCCAGTTATAAAGTCCAGTTAGCAAGGGTATTTATGGACAAAGCGAAGTAGAAACAAAGTAGATGTTCTCTATTTACTTGGTATGTTCTGCCACTGGTTACACTTGTTCAACTTGAAGTTGCTCTTGACAGTGGACGACGACTCGGGCCGAGCGATTTTCCACGACAAACTTGTATTCACTATTCTGTGCAAAGTTACGCGTGTTTGCGCCGTGTATCTGTAAAGAGATAATAGTTTCCTTGTGACATGTGCCCCATTCAGACATACTGTGGCGTAAGCTTTGAATGGGACACGCTCGAGATTTGTTTTGTACAGCCTTAGGTACCGCTACACCGGCCGCCGCTAATACATCGGCGATGCAGAAAAATAAAAAATAATGAAGAGTTTAAATACTCTAATAAGCAGATCTTCTTTTTCAATACAAATGTGATAATTGCTAGCTTCATAATACTTTAGTATTTAATTCTTGTGACAGCGCGTCTGCTAACGTATCTTACAATCGTGAGCATACAAATATTTGCAAATGCACGACCTGGAAGCGGCAGTCTCGAATAATAAAATACGCGCAATACTTCGCGTCGCTGAAGTTACAGTCCTGCGCCTTTGAGGCGCCACGCCGGTTTGTATTGGCGTTTATCAAAGAGCTAGTTTTTACGCACAGGGGATGCATCCGCCCCCTCGCCACTAGTCTTCAGTTGTGTTCTTCTTAGCGTTATCCCTGCTTGTTATCAAGGTCTGCTTTCCGGATAATTCTTCTCCATTTCGACCGATTTTTAGAATCCTCCACGGTTAAGTTGTTGGCACTCATGTCTCAACATTCAGCCAGCGCTTTTTGGGCCAACCAAGAGGTCTCATTCCCGGTAATGCTAGTTCAAGGGATGTACTCCCTGGGCCTATGTAAGAAGCGGCCAAACCATCTTAGACATCTCGCAGTTTGTCTGCGTTGTGACATACTCCAAGGCTGTTGCGAATGTGCTCATTCCGTAACCGAACCAATAGGGTAATGCCACTTCTATGTATTTATTTCACAGCTAGGTTGTTGTCGGTGGGGTAATAGAATAAATGAAAATACTTAAGTTTAAAAGCCTAGAAGTTTTCCATTTTTATATCCAATTTTCAAACACGTTAATGGTACGTACGCTGTGTTGCGTATATTAAAATGTTGGTATCATAATTTATCTGAGTGTACTAGCTTTTGTTCGTGGGACCGTTGCGCGTGCAGCTAGTAATAAAGGAAGGTTCCGGATAAAATAAATCTTAGTGCAGTATGTGCCGTGTGGTTTCTACCACTCACTACTTACTGTGGGTGTAGCAGTATCCACCAGAGTTGCTACTAATGAACTCATATTTCGCATAACGATTTGCCTGTCAGCAGTAGGATTCGTCCCTTTCAAGGATTAACAGGAATCTTTTATATCTTGTTCAGAATTCGTGTCGATTTGACGGTAATTCAAGACCAAACAGTAATGAAATATTACTTTGTAAAGGATACTTTCCGCCAAAGATAGTACGATTTTTTTAATACAACATGTAATTCTATCATAATTATGCTCTTATTAATATTTTGCTAAGGAGGCATCGTAACGCATTCAGTCCAGTTCTCGTCCTTAATTACAATTTATAATTATTGTGTTGAAGCCGGAACGTCCATTAACGCGGTTGTAGACTTTCGTTTACAACTCTTTTATCAATAACGACAATAACTTCACTTACTACATGATGAAAAAGACTTCATCACTGTCCCATCAATGAAGAACGGGTGATAAATAACTAATAAAACCATACCAGATGGTATTCATAGTAAATTACTGGACATTTTTCCTTGTTTCGTCCTTTGAATCACTCTCTCCTATTTATCTACTTTTTAAAATGCATTTTCTCTACTAAGAGAGCTCGTCGTCTTCATTAAGTCAAAGTTGTCCGTCAAGTTGTACATAATTAAACTTTAACAGGCGTCACATTGACCTATCTTCAGCTTTTCTCCAAGCTTGATCATAAATTACACTTTTATAGCCATGATGTCGCCTCACCTGCTATTGCCTTGATTCTGTAGAGGTCGGTACCTAGAATCTTACGATTTTACGGTATTACTTTTATGAATATCCTGGATTTTTCGATATTAAAAATTCGTACACAATGGCCGTGGTGGTCGCATCGCTCTCGGGACGTTACACAACGGTTATGCGACCCAATGTCTAAGACGAACGCGCATTGTCGGAGTGATACTCTGTTTTCAGCGAAAATGCAGTGCGGACACGCGATGCAGATATGTGGCTCGAACAATGTATTATTTATCAAAGCGTTTTACCGGATGAGATTGACGTCTGTCCGTGCGTAATTAATGTCTTGCATCGCTCTAACACTAGTTTACGATATCTGTACATCATTGATGTATGAGAAAAAATGTGACGTTAATGTACAATTTATTTTCGTACTTTCTTTTTACGACGAAGAAATTGCAACATTTACGACTTTACGAACAGTACAGTGTCAGCTTTCATAATTTGATGGTACCCAAATGAAATCCTTTGTTTTGTTGCGCTTCGGGAGCTTAATACAGAACGGTGCACTATGAAAGCCGGCTGTGCTGTTGTGTGGGCTATATGATAGACGTTTATAATATTCGTTGTGCATGATGTGAAGTGACATTGTTATTCTAAACGTGATCCCAATTCGCTGCAATGTTTCCGACTTTTCTGAATGATGTAGATACGCATATGAATTAGATTTACAAATTTGGACATGAACGCCCTTCATAATAGAATGTACTAATCCTTTGGTTTCATCGAATTGTAAACAAATTTTCGTTTTGCAGTAAGGGTGCAACGTAACTTCAGATACTTTAAAAAGTTATAGAAAACACCATCATATTTTCGGGGAAACATAATATTAGATCCACTTTTGGTAGTCGAGCACACAAAGCAAATCTTATGTACTGTGTTTCCCCATGATATCACGTTCCTTCCTCTGAGAAGAGTATTGAAATATGTTATTATTGCTTCGGAACCGGTACGCCTCACTTTAAAGGATATCATGACCGGAGGAACTCTTATTAGCATTGCGCCTCGAGGCCTTTCATTTCCGTCAGATGTTTTACAACTACCATTCGATGTATTATGACATCTTTTCATTTCCGCCTCCCCACCAATATACCTTTAGCATTGACTAACTGAGCTGTGAATAATGTTTTGCCTGATAATATTATTGCTATCCCAATGATAACATACTTTTGTTTGGGCGTACAGATCAGCCTGACGGTTTTGTTACGTCATTAGGTCCTTAACTAAGATATAAGTCAGCCATTCCTACTTTCTGCCTTGCAGTACATTCATTCCATGAATGAAGTATAGATAGTGGTAGTGGATATTAGGTAGTTTCGACCGTGGTTTACTAATTAAATGTGTACCCATATATTCGTTATTTCGATTCTAGTTAGTTTTCCTTTCATAAGTTTGTTTCAAAACTGGCAGGTCGAGTTGAAACTGCTAACTGTAATATTTAGCAGCATGGACCACATTTACATCCACCTGAGGCAATGTTTACCCGTCTATAATCGACGGGAAAAGGCGGATGATGGCGACACGCCATTGAGAATTTTAATATAGTTTTGCTTACTGACATATTTCTTTTTCACCATTTCTTGATTTTCTTCATAATACCTTACCTTTTAAATAGTCATTATAATTTATAAATAATATCATAATAATTTTCTTATTTATATCAACGAAGTGTGACATTATGTGACAAGGGGTGGCAGGGGTCCTAAGTTTCGTGACGTCACATTTCAAAAAATAATTTAAATGGAAATAAAACTTATTTCAGAACTGCTGTTTTAATTTAAAAATTTCTAGATGTAAAATTGCAAAATATGTGACGTCACACTAGGGAGGGGGAGGGAGGGGTCAAAAAATCATGAAATTAATATGACGTACTTTGTGCATGACACCTAATATGTGAAATAAACCTCAACAGAAAAACGAAATTATAAAATCGATCACATTATCAGTTTCGTTATATCCTCTGTATAGGCTTTAAATACCGAGACATACTCGTATGCCCTAAATGGTCGGAGAACTCGACGCGCTTCCGTCGCGCGCATAGCCTCTTACTCAACGCGTGAAAAACTTGCCGTTTCGTTGACTTAAGCGGGTTTGCAATACCAAATTGCACTTATGACTAAGTTGCTAGTCCGTCTGTGATCTGCCGAGTATTTAGGTTCAATACTCTTGATAATTGCAGTAGATTCCGGTTTATTAATAAGGATAAGGACCTACATCTATAAGTGTATTTTTTAGGCTAACATAAGAGACTCGAAATCTGAATAGGTTATGAATTTAGCATATATTACAGGTATTGCAATGACAGGATGCAGTTTTACCAACAAATTAAAACACACAACACATAATTAAAGAAATTTCCTAGAAACATCGGCTATTAATTCAATGAGATAACGTAATATTTTTCATGTATATTCACGGAATAATATTTGCGAGCAAATCACTTTAGATCAATATCTGTGGTACAAATACAGTGTAATTTATAGAATTATTCATGACGTAATTTGTGTCAGCTCGTCGATTCAGCGGGTATGTCAAATGTCACAATCTTGTCGAGCCGAAGGGTTAATTTTTGCTACACTACCTGTGATTTATGATTCAACGTTATTGTAGGATCATAAAATAGTAGATAATTACGCATTTATATTAGGCCGCGACAGCTTTTTAATGCATAATATGTGAGGCTAATAGTGCTGCATCGAGTGGTCCTTTTATAGCAATACTCGTTTATAAGCATTATAAATAATTGGTTCGCGATACAAAATGAATCAGCCCCTGTCTAACTTGTTTACCGTAAGAGGAAAAGTGGACATGGCGACGGCGGGTTCCTATGGGATGTCTGGGAATCTTAGAACAATTGCGAACGATATGCTTGGTGGCGCTATCTAGCGAAACCACATGTATAACTAGCTAGTTATCTGGTTTTACAGCAGTTATTATGTTTTATGATTAAGAGCTCATTCATATTTTTATGTTTATTTAAATTTTATGTTTTAAATTATTAGGCAGTGTACCTAAGCTACGTTTAGTTTTCTTAGATTTATCTGTCTAAAGACTATCGACAGACGATATAATATAAACTTATACAAGATAATTTATGTAGTCCGCAAAATTTGCAGAGTGATTCAGTGTCCGTTCCCAAATGCAACCGCAGTAATAAAATTCACTCCAAAACAAAATAAAAATGTACAATTCGATCTAGAATCTGACAATTTTGTTGAATTTAATATTTTTGTATAATTAAGGCACGAATGGATTGTTTGGAATTCACGCCTAGGGTTTGAAAAGAACTGTCAACGTTAAAGGGGCAAATAAAACTTTTAGGATTATTATTGTGTTTCATTCAAGTTTCATACTGTTCATACAATTCGGACGAAAAACACTTGAATGTTGCGTTTCATAAATGCAGTTTCCATTAAAAGATTGACTTCATGGCCTTTTTGTATTTTGAAACAATTTGCCTGTTCTCTTTTCAAAAAGAATATAGGTACCAACTGAATCATAGCAAGAAATCTACTTTTGCCTTAGTCATACATTTTGCGCAAGTAGACCTTATCTAGAGCATTATGAAAACAATTTTAATAACACTAGAATGAAACCGTCTAAAGATAACAAAGAAATGGTGGCGAGGCTTTAGTCTATTGATTAATTCTAACGTAGTCTACGGAAGAAGTTTTTTAACAAAAACAAATTAATGGGCCCAAGAAAAAAATGTTTTGGAAGAATTTTCAACTTTGAGCTTGTAGAAACAACTTTTGTAAGAATATTGTGACATTATAATATCAAATATGCTATGAATTATATTCCCATTAAGCATTCATAACAATAATTTTATAGCGCACACTTAAAAAGCAGCGAGGGTTCCTAGTTATAGTTTGTTTTCAACTTGTGCTGGGGACGTGGTATACAAAGGCCTTCTGGTTCCTTGTTTATTTGCTCTTTACTTCACTATGTCTATGCTGTTATTCAATGACGATCTTTCAATTACATTTATTGAAAAATGTTGTGAATAGATGCAGATGTATGAACTTGAGGGTTAGAATTTTAAACGAATTTCGAAACGAAATCCTAGTATTTTTTATTTTCTGTTTTGTTTATGTTTTTTTTGCAAATAAATGAGGTTTAGTGACTGTAAAATTATAATTCATACTAAATGAATTGTCTTCTTTTGTATTTTTGTATTCTACATGGTAAAATAATTTTATGAATATAGAGTATAGAATTAATTATTCGAATCATAAGGAACGACTGACGCACTAAACGAGTTCCATTGCGTCCTGTTACAACAATGCGGTTATTGTAAACTAATTTTAGTGTACACCGTGTCGCCGCTATTAACACCCACCTCCAAAAACATTATGGTGTCCTCGCCGCTCGCGACAACTTTACGATCAAGAAACTAAATGGTTAAAAAATTATTTAATGGCGAATATTGTTCGGGTCACGAATTTTTTACAAATATAAGTGCAGGTGTTTTTTGCATTTATTTAATATTCTGAAATAACAGTGATTTTTCGTGAAATAGTAATATTTAAACTTACTTAAAAATGTGTGTTATTGATTCTGTGTAAGTACGTCTGGATGTCTGGATACGAATATTTCCTGTTAATACCAGCAGCGTATTTTAATAAAAAAACAGTCGATATTTAAAAGTCCTAGGCATAAAATTTGGTAAGGCATGTAGATAATGTAGAGACTTTCCGCTGAATACAATATTTTTAGTTTTCTTTCTCACTTGACTTAAATTTTCACCGTGCTGCATTTTCTTTAGTAAATTCTCACAGCGCGTTCGTCGATTACAGGCTTGACGGCTGCATCTCGCGCAGTCCCAACTCGGGAAAGAGCGCGTCGTGACGTACACTTCGCGCTCTTACACGCTTCGCTCCTAACGCGATTTCGCGCCAATCATATTTTAATTTCGAATGTATACTTTTTTTTTCTTTTTGTTTTATTAATTCTTTTATTTACTTAAATAATAATTGCCAGCATTGTTTGGATCAGTAGAGCGTGGTTTTTGTGTATCATTTATTTTTGTGAATGGTGTTATTTTATTTCTACACTTTTTAATTCATTTGTTTTGGACACTCAAGTATTACGTTAACCGAAGGAGCTTTGCGATCAAGCCGTGACAGACGGTTAATATTTTAATTACCGTGTACAATTAAACTCTACCGCTTGCGAATTTTATTCAAAGTTTTCTGGTGATCTACGACATCGTATGTTATGTTAATTAATAATTTCTTATTTATACAATGACATTTAATTCGTAGGAAAGATTGTTTACAATATTACGTTATGTTTGGATGTGTAGTAATTTTATCGGTGTAACACTACCGGTCTCGGTATCGATGGTCAGTCCTTACGCTCCCCTTTTAATTATATCGATAGTACTGGTAGGTTTGATTGAATTTCCGCCGAGGGGATTAATTTGGACTCGACGTTAACGTCCACTGGCACTGATTTAATAACAGTTATTTGCAATCTAACTATTGCCTGTCTGAGCAATCCGAATTTTAGATTGCGTATCAAATGTTCTTAGTCAAGGTACAATGTACATAATTATATTGACGAATTTGTAATTAAAAAAGAAAGGAAATTATTAGGTGAGACTGAAAATGAAATCAAAACAAAAAAATAAATATTTTTTTTGACTGACAATACAATTAATGTTTACTTAACCGTTATTTGTAATCTGCAAATCTTCCATAAGGTCGACATTCCACTAGACTATTTATAAAGTATTTATCGACAAAACAGCCTATACCTATCGTTGAAGTCTATAATCGATATCGTGATCTTGTTAGATTGCGACTCTCTCGCCTGTTTGGTTTAATTCAACAACTGCACGCCTCGGTCACCTTATACTCCCCTCGATTCTTTGAAGCGAATGAATCAAAGAGATTTTCATCAATGTCAGTATATTACGGAGGGAAATTAAAGTGTATAGCTATTCCTCTTTATGTTGGCCATGTTTTGTTCGAAACAAATATTATTATTGCTGTACTTTAGTGGAAAACATATTAAATAAGGTTTAATAAAATTTTAATAACTGATAGTCAATTAGATGAACCTATACTCCATTTACTATAACAATAGACAAAAGTGGCCTACCAATGCACGAATATTAAATATAGTTTCAGTTCATTTTTATTGACCGTAAAGTTCATAAAAGCATTATTCTGTGTGGAATCCATGCTGTAAGCGAACACGTTGTTGATTCCTATTCATTTTTTTGCTCAGACGAGCCTTGTCTATTGTTATTGAAATAGAGTACCTATAGCATGGGCGTGCCCAGGATTTGCTTAGGGGTGGGCTAAAGGTAAGAAAACTAAATAAGTAGTGTACTTACTAAAAATGTTATTTTATTGATAAGTAATGTTAAAACTTATTTAACTCAACCGCCTACCCCACTTAATACAAAACTTATATTCTGGTCTTCTGGAACCCTCTTCCTATGAAAACCTATGAGTCAGGATGGGGCAAGTGCCCCACCGTGCTTACACCCATGTAGTATATATAGATTAAAGAATGCTACTGGGTATCAATTGACAGTATCTATCAAATAGCCCGCTTTTCATAAATTGATAATATTAAAATTTATAATTTTTGTTCATTCATTAAAATAATAGGACAGAATAGCTATTAAAAATTCGAACTAGGTATACAGTGTATGTATACCAATTATTTTTTTGTATACTATACTATACATTATTATTAATTTTAAAATTAACTTTTGAGTTTGTTGTAGGTATTTTAATATTTCATCTAACATAGCACTGTTCATTCGTCACTTTCTACGCGCGGTTGCATTCAGCCTATCTAAATACAGCGGGCGGCCAAAGGGTGGTAGTGGTACACCCGATTTTGCCATTTCAATTTACGCTTTTATCTCTCGTAACTTTTCACTTTGACGAAACCCATTGTTTCGTAGCCAACATAACAAAACGACTAAATAACGAACATCGAGTACTTTTACAGCCCACTTATATTTTTGACGAATGTCCGGGTTTGGTATAGGGATATTATCTGCCGAGGGTAATTCCACTTGGCGTTTTAATTGCATGGTTGCATGGCTACAAATCGGCTTATCATTTTTCTATTTCATGGAATAACTAAACGTCATAAAAAACTATCAGATTACTCTATCAAATTCTTATTACGCAGGTCCCTTATCTATTATAGTATTCTTTTCACTATCATCAACGTTTTTTGGTCGGCCACAATTTGCATCTAAGACGGTTAAGTCAAGGCGTTTCCTTCCATAAAGCTCCTTTCATTTTATAATCTTGGTATAAAATCGTGTCATTATTTTGCTGTAGATTAGAAAAGGTGCTTCTAGACGAACATAGAGAGAGATGCGATTAAAAGCATCCCATGCATCTCTATGTCTTCCGTGCCGTCTGCTTCGTATCATAAGAGGATTATTGGGCCAGTTGAATAAAGAATAGTATATTTATATAGTACAGAGGGCTTACTACGAACTCTTATAGCAGAGCTGAAATTGAACTGCCCAGACTGTTCCAGTATGAGCTGACCTCGCACTGTATAGGCTTTACGTACAATGAAAGGTCAGCTTATTCTGGGAATTTCTGCGCAGTTCAATTTCAGCCCTGCTATAAGAGCTCGTAGTATGCCCCCAGTAGTAGTATGTACAGTATCGTAGTTCAAAAACACTGCTCTTGTGCAGAATTATGTTCCTAACTGTGAGCAAGGTCGCCAGTGCTCCTAGGGGAAGCGTCGTGTTGGCGCTAGTAGTAGGATATGCAACGCGCGAATGATGCTGATGTTGTAAGCGTCCATAGGTTACGGTAACCGCTTACAATCAGGCGGCCTACTATTATTTTTTATACTACTAATACTGGTATAAAAAATAAGAAATACCTTTTGCTTGGAGTAAATGCTTCACATCTGACGTGAGCCAATGCTTATGTTATATATATGTTACTTCTTCCTGATTTTTGAGTATAGGACTCAAAAATCAGGAAGAAGTAACATATTCACAAAGGAAACGGTAAGAGACATGACATTTATCAGCATTCACTGGAAACACCATTAATTACTTCAGATTAAATGCAATACTTATTCATTCACAAACTACTATTTCTATCTTTAATTTGATTATGAGTTAATGCTTGTACTTTTTGCTTGCTTGTAAGGTTAAACTCGTCTATAATCAATTGGTCTATTGGAAGGATTGGATTACTCACGTTTGATATAGAATATGGATATTGGCTTTGATAACTGTAGTCTGAGAGTTCCACTCAACAGTACTTAGCGTAGTCTTGTCTACCTTATATCAGACAAACTAATGTTTGTCTTCAGAGAGGAATTTGACGTGAATAGCGTTTGATTTGTCGTCAATGGAATGTTAACTGGATTAATAAGCACTATAACTAAAACACACAACTTTGATCTTTCACGATTGAAAAGTGTGCAGTTGCACACTTTGCAATCGTGGATAAATAAAGGGACTACAATTGTAGTCCATTTATTTTCATACTAACTATTTGACGTTTGAATCCCTTAATTTCTTTGAAACTAGTACATCCTGGTGTGGAAATATCGAGTTAAAGATGAGAGGATTTTTATCCCGATTACAAGCTAACCGCGCATAATTTAATGTGGAACAGTTAGCGAAGAAAGTACCTGATCATTGTACGAAGTTTTATATGATTATTTGTGATTGAAAACTTGCAAATTATTATACAATAGTGAAACGTTGACTAGCCTACAGCGACATCTAGCGCTACAAGAATATCTACGAGCTACATAGCAATAGATTACGCCAGCTTCGCCTATCTGAATATATCAGCAACTCAGATCCTAAATCACACTATGAAAGTGCTTTTATTAAAGCACTTTTTATAGGTTTTATTATTAATTATTTCTCATTATAATTTTCATGCAAAATCCTATAAATTGTATGTCAAACGGTACGCCTATCGGTATGTCAGTACAGTTACGTTAATAAGCATGCAGGTGCAGCATCTAATTATAAAATAGCATAGGACCGTGTTTATAAGGAAGCCTTGCTTCCCCTGGGAAGATCAACTTCGTACACATTTTTCCCTCGGCACCACTCACCCACTTGCATAATATTTACATTCATAGTGGCTTCTTTATACTACTTAAATGTTACTTTACGCAACTATTAGATTTATTTGTGTACATAGGGAATTAAAACCTACACATATACTTCTGCTTAATATATCTTATCTACATATTGTAAATCTACAATTAGCTAATAATTATTTTATTTGGCAAATTAATGTAACAAATCCATCGTATAAACTATTACTGTTGAAGTCGATTTATAATTGTTTTCAAAGTTTTGAATGCTTTTATTCTCAGAACTATGTAAAAAGGGGTCAATAATTACCGGTTTTGCAGGGTCTGGAACAAAGGCTAATTGCTAGTAATGCTAGCAGCCAGCTATTATCCTAAAATGCGCAGAAGCACTTTGCGAATGGGCATAGGGCTACTCTACTACATAAGGGGCCTATGGTAGCATTGTGAGATTTAAATATATAGAGCTTACCTACTTGTAGTATGCTGTGTGTTCACCTCTTAAAGGTTTAATGAAAATATCAGTGTTACATGTCCGATGGGTGGGAAGTTTTCTGTTAGAAAATGCAATAACAATTTAAACGCTGAATCTCAGGAACAGCAGTTGTCATAGCAACCACTAGTGTCAGAAGCTTAGCGCAATAAACCAGTAGAGATATCGTACCGTAGTATCGTACCAAGAATGTTCTATGTATAAGGTTCTTGTATCGTACACACATGGTTCATTGAAAATGTTTTGGATACCTACCAAAGAGGAGGTCTGCAATTTTCTAGGAAAGCTAAAAGCAGCTTAGAATATATCCGACTACATAAAAGCAGCTTAGAATATTATATATATAAATACAGAGTTCAATGATTTGAATTGAATGGATCGGATGGAAGGAAAACTCTTATTTAACTACTTACATAAAGTGTGTTTCTTATGTGCGAAACATTAAAACAATTCAGTGTACATGTAATAGAGTATTGATGGGTGCGGATTTCCGTACACGAATGACTGAGAATAATGAAGATCGCCAGGCTAGGTTGTAGATACCGTCGAGTGTATGGTTAGGTTCCCATCAAGTGTCAGTAAGAAGCGATAACATCTCGAACCAATCAATAGCTCGCTCGACTTACACGGATATGAAATTCATTTCCCTTGTCAGTTTTACTTAGATGAGAACGATAGTTGGATATGAAAAAATGTCCTATGAAACTATTTCAAAGACGTACGGTTCAGTGTTATCGTTTCAAGATTATTAAGCTTCAAGAATCTATTTTTCTATATTAATGTCAATGTTTAATACCGAGTTCCAACGAAACTTAATAAAAATAATTCAGACACATTTTTTGAATATGCGTCTGAACGAAGTTTCTGTGTAAATGGTTCAAAAGGATGTTTTATAATATTAGGTACTTCGTCGAGATACAGTTCAAAATGTACGGCTTAGGTTTTAGTAATAATTTATTTAATGGACTAAAATTGTGAGTTTGGGAAAGTAAAAGAACATTATGTTTTTGTCTAAGAAATGTTCGTCATTCCATTGAGAGAAATACTGATAAATTATGATAACCCGAGGTTATGATTTTAATTTGTGATACCGTTCACCGCAGTCCATTGTCCTGTGATCCGCTGATCATAAAGAAACTACCGCGGCTTGAGGAGGCGGCAGCCCTCATCGCTTGCGGAATATTGAACAGATGTGGATATGTTTGCACTTGTCTCCCAAGTCCGCGTTGTCCCCTTTATTGGACTGCTCCTGGCCGTCTCGGTAAACATTAGCACAGCAACTCCCCATGCCTGTTACTTTACCTTCCTTCACAATGCATTCTTATGAAAGGAAGTCTAGATACTAATACATTGTTTCCATATTTTTTCCCTCGCTCGCATGCCTAACCTTTCTCTTAGATGTAATTGATTAATCCCGCCTGACGAAAGTAACGAGAACCGAATGTAATGTTTTGTTATGCAATTGTTGAAATTATTGTTGAGTAATAAGTATATAATTTGTTTTGCGAACGTAATAACGCGGATTTAAGTAGGTAATGGTTGATTCACACTCCTACCATATATTTTTTTGTAAAGGTAAGTACCTATGTTTCAATACTTATGGACTGATGTATAAGTAGGTATGAATTTTTTTTGGTAGGTATCCTTTTAACAGAACTTTGGTAAAATTTTAAAATACATGTATAGAGAAATTACACTACTTGAATCACGTGTCCTCTACATGACAGATCATGTTTCCAAAGTTAGTCCGCTAATACAATAAACGGTGTATCCAGTCATTCATATTTTTGCTCCGTAATAGACGGTGTAGTGATTGTGGTCGGGAAGTCGGCAACAATGGGTGACGGGTCGCGGAGAGTGATTTAAATTGTCTCACAATCGCCTCTTCCGGTCGCTCCTGCGGTAAGGACGCGCAGACCCCGCCGGCCGGTGCAGGGGCGGCGCGCCGAGACCCTACCTACGTGCACTATTCTACGACTGTACTGATACAATTAAATACCCTCTCGAAAAAGAGTCTCGATTGTTCCGAACGCGACATTGCCATCCAATAGCAGGCTGTTATTATATTACGATATGGAAAATCATTGTGTTGCTCGCCGATATGGGAAAAATTCTTCTACCATTACAATTCGAATTATAACTATCTTTGTTTATAATCGATTGCCACAATAATCTGATTTGTTTTATTACTATGAAATCAAAGCTCCTTCTCACGGTTTTGTTTTATTGTACTCGTAATGGTATGCTGCCATGTTTTCCTCGCTAATTAGGTTTAAGTAGGACCAACCGACACTTTCTTCACAGCTGTTTTACATAGTTTGAGTTTACGACAGTTTTACTGAAGCAATGAATTGATTTGTCAATCGTTTTGTTGTTGGCAGGAACTTGAGGTGTACTTGAATGAGAAGTTCTCTTGACGGATCGTAAAGAGCTTTGCGCGGGAGCTAATAATTTTGCAGTGGATTGTTTCTGGCTTTGTCGCGCTGAGAGCAGCGCCGCCCTCCGCCCTCGTTCAACCGTATTCATTTCACTTTCCATCTGCTTGCATGCACTCAACAACATTTAATAAGGAACACGAACTATATGTGGAACTTGAAGCAGCGCGGTTCAACGTCGATGTTCCGAGGGAAGGATGTCGAACTTGTTATTTGTTGTACTTACGAGTATGTATTTTTTTTCGAGATAATGGTGGAAACTTGGCATCCACAATATCGTTATTCGAGGTTGTATTTTTTAATAAATCTGCATTAGGTACTCAATGTGCCTACCCGTGAGTAGGAATTGAAAAAAAATTGAAATTGACAGATTACCTACTGGGCCTTATAATTGCTATTGGGTCATTGGTATTTAAGTCTTCCCTATATCATTTCAAACTTTTAACCCTCTTTTCTACTTACTTTACTACCTTACCTTACAAAACGCAGTTATTTATGAAAACTGAAATCGCATGTTAACTTGTCTATTCTTAAGTTCCTAGTTCTCATTGTATCCATTTGTCAACAGAACTACTATGACACAATTAATTATGTACCAATGCGGAACCATTGTCTAGTACATAAGTACGTAATAATGTAATAGTATTTAGCGGTTCATGGTATGGAGAAAGCTTACGTTACTATCTAGTGTTCCGCTCGGGAAATATGTGAATCGAAATCTCATTGAACAAATAACTTTTTATAGAGTTAAGTAGCTGTTATGGAAACGTATTGTTTAACTCGGTTATTGATTACTTCGTAATTCTTTTCCTAGTTCATAAAGTTGGTACGCAAGATAAACGACCAATAGAAAGGTAAAAAACTTCTCAGTGGATACAAAAATTAAGAGTTAATTACAAAAAAAAATTAAACAAATGATTAATGCTTCTAGCAATTTAAAAGTTTCAGTTTACCACCTTCCTAAATTGAGACCTACACAATTATTCAAATTTTGACTGCATCGTTTTGGTTTAAGATCGACTTGGAAAGAAAATGCTAGTCTATTAGTCCAAAAATCCAAACTATGCTCTCAACTGAAATTTATGGCAATCGAATAGATTTTTTTTTTTACATGGACATATACCTAATGCGGAGAGATGAGAACCATGTTATAAGAAGAGTTGTAAGTATGAATGTTGATGGCTATCAGAGAAGAGGCAGACCAAAGAAAAGATGGATGGACTGTGTGAAACATGACATGAATGTGAAGGCAGTGAATCCGGAAATGACATCTGATAATAGAGATGAATGGAAGAAAAAGACATTGCGCCTACCCCAAATAAAATGGGGATAAGGGCAGGAGAATGAAAATCGCACCGGAAAAATCAATTACCTCCTTTTTTTTAAAATAGTCTGTGTACATTTTACCTACATAAAAGTAACGCGTGAATTAATTGCAAATGATGATTTGTCAAATAGATGTGGTTTATTGATCGAACAATTAATCCTCTTCACGTGTGCATGCAAATTCAATTCGCATGTCCACTGTGCACGTTCGCGTTTAAATCTGTGTAATAATTTGCATATTCCGAAACCCTGTCAGGAGCTAGTCATGCAATTTGCGTAGCCGTTCATAGAAAGTAGCCGACTCACCCAATATATAGGTAGGCTTTGTATCTGGTTCGCGATTTTCCTCATTTTCTTTTTGTGGTGTTATTTACTAGTTGATACATAGCGTTCTATATTTCAATGTAACCTATCACATGCATTGAAGCACTTGTGTGAGTTAAAACTACTGTACTGTGTTGAAAAATAAATCAAAATGTCTATTTCGCAATATGTCTAATTAGCAAATTGTCTGTAAAGCAAAACGTCCAACTATCGAAATGTCTATGTTGCAGAAAATCCATTGTCCAATGCGCAAATGGTCTGGTTGTTGATCGTGAGGCCTTTAAAGTTATGTGGAACTCACAAACACAAACTAGACTAAAATCATAGAACATCCTTAAACTCGTTTCACCTGAACTGCATGTAACAGGTAGGTAAGTGGGGTCAAGTATAAAAGCGTCATACCTGCCTATTCTATGTATTCCATCGAGTAGCGTCCGATTGTTATTGATTTGGTCTGTCGCTTTGTTACCATTAATATCTGATGCCCTTGGCTCGTTGACGTAATCGCTACTGCAAGAATGCAAGTGCGGAATGTGTTTATCAAAAAAGTCGTCTCGTACGGGAGTGCGGCCGTACATTAAAACAATGGTGTTCAGCGACCAGCACACTCAAATCGTTATGATAATATTTTTCATTCGTCACTGGCTATAACGTCATGTTACCTCATCATTTGTATCTAATATCATCCTCTAACGCCGTACCAGCTTAGGTTTCAATCTCATCTGCTTTATACAGGGTGACTGGTTGAAAGATGGACGATGGAATGGATATTTAAAAAAAATCTGCTGTTCCATACAAATAATTCAATATTACTTGACTAAATGTAGGTATGGAACAGCTGATTTTTTTTCTCAGTTTCCGTTTTGGTCCCATAGTTAAAGTTGTTCATAGTCAGTACCCTCCCTCAATATGTCCAGAGTTCAACCAGTCACCCTGTATTTAAAGTTCAAGGGTCTACACACATTGACACCTACTGCACTATATGATATAGGTACATTAAAATACTCTCCTACTTACCCCGTTACGATATGCACAAATAGGTTTCGCATTTCCACGTTCATTGTTGCTATTCTCCATCGTATTTTATTACTGTTTTATGCTTGACCGGTATTGTCGCAATGAGGTCCACAAAGTATACAATACTTACATAGCAAAAGACAGCGTTTGTAATACAAATTACAACGGTACGGGCGCCACAATAAGCGTGCAGTCGAGTAAATTGTTAGCGAGGCAGTCGGCGTGCGTCGACCGCGTCGTCCGTCGGGGGCAGGAAGGCGCCCAATGCTTACTTTTTAATCCCGGTGCACCACTGGTTGCGCCATTAAAACCGGATATAAAATGCCCGTCGATGGATGCGTTTTAACTGCCCATAAAACTACCACTGAGCTGTAATTGTCGGGTAGCTAGGGCTCCCTTCTCGAGGGCTTCTGTTCGCATCATGAGCAGAATTTTTACGAGGTTCAATGGTCATAAAATTAAACATACAACCGAACCCCACTTCGCCGCCGAGCCCTCGCGTACATAATTTTGTTTTACAACTATATTTAACAGTTATCGCCCTTTGATTCCCACTCCATTAACGAGTGTTTTGTTTATATCTTCCTATACTGTCATTTAATTGCATTTTGGTATTTTTTACACAATTTAAGTAGAAATACAATTAGACAGTTAACTTTCTATTGTAATTTGTGCATTATGGCACGAGTTGTGACTTCTAAGGTCAAAGAGCAAAAATCCCAACGAGAAAGTACGCAGAGGTCTTTCATTAGGAGCGGTTAGATAAATGTTCTTGCTGCATTGTCTTTATCAGAGTAATAATATACTATGATAGGTATTAACAAGTTTCATTTGCAACGAAAATTTATGTTACTGCAACTAGCATACTATTATCAAATCCGAGGTAGACTCAATTAATTTCCGTAGGAAAAGGTCACCATGTTCTTGTAAAGGGAAATTGAAACTACCATTATGATGAGGTTCAGCGATATGGAAGGCCGGTAAACGGTTGACGGGCTTATAACTAGTTAGATAGTGTTCGTCAGCCTCGGGAAGTTTCTTCAATTTCTGAAATCCTTCTTTCAAAAGCTTAACCTTTACGGTGCAACCTTTCTGCTTTTCTAAGAAGCTTTATTCAAAGGTTTTGCGCTCCACATAAGTTCTTGTATAAATTTTTGTAGCTCTTAATAATAATTATAATGAATATACATTGTATAACTAAGTGTTCTTCTCTCGGCTCTGGACGGGAATATCTGGAAGTCGTGAGGCCTTTGCCCAGCAGTGGGATGATATGGGCTAAAGTAACAATAATGTACAACCATGAAGCTCATCGTATTTTATTTATAGCATTATTGACTTTTAATTTGCATGGATCGTAATTACCTACGTACATAAGTTTTATGTAAGTACCACTGACCAAAGTTAATAGCTAAACATCAAATTAATTGATTATAGCTTCTACTTCTTGGTTTTTTTAGTTCAGCTGGGTGGGTAAAATCGTTCTAAATGTTATCCAAAACGTAAACAATGCATTGATTTGATACTTCTCAGTCAGAACTTGTAGACAGAGTGCCCTTACAACAAAGTCCTGACTTATCATATAGACTACATTTTCTCCCCGACCACACTGTACCTAGTGTTGTGACACAACTAGTTTATCATATGAATAGTGCATAAGAACGAGGCTGGCACGAATGTGGTGGAAATCTGTCGGTTCCGATTGGCCGCCGACGCGTGCGGAATGCGCCTCGCTCCGGCGACACTAGAAACCGTCTTGTGCGCCGGAATGCTCGCATCTCCTTGTCTATACATGATTAATAGTTCCATCATTGAGGCATTGTTTTGAACATGCGCTTTTTTGATTTCCCTCCAATTATGCTGCATCAGTAAATTTGAAAATGAAAAAATGATGCTGCGACCTCCATCAGCGTTATATATTTTAGTAGTATTAATTGTTGTAGTTCCTTTAAAATTTATTAGATCAGAACAACCTAAAGCTGGAATATTATTTAGTTCATGTTAAATAACACTACCACTAATAATCTGCATTGAAACATGCCCTTTTTATTAAGTTGTGCATATAGCACGTACTACGTAGTTTCAAAGCTTTCTTTCATTGTGTTCGCGCAACTTATTATAGAACTTAGCGCACATTTTTATAACATGTCGTGATCATTGTCAGAGATGGTAGCACGATTGCACCGAGTCAACTGGTTTTGTGTGACAAGTAGGTAGTGTTATGTTGGCAAAATATAGGAATTGCGGGGACTTTCTTCGAATTAGCCACGCAGCTCGCGTCTTGCTGGTGGCTAACGTTATCTACATTTACAATCGGCGTACACACACATAATATCGTTCTTGTTAGTTGGTTACTCGTGTCAGACCAATAGCGGTCCACACGCGCTCAGAACTAGCTTGAAACTTTTGTTGTTTGAAAATTAAGCACGTTTGTATTTCGTATTATAAACATGACAATGCTATCACTCCCAGAAACTCAAAATGGCGACGTTTTATTGACCTTGAAAATACTGTCATTCAGACAATATTTTCAAGGCCAAGTTGGTTTCGGTTTAAGGGCGATAAGAATATATTTTAATATATTGATTGAAGAAGAATAAATAATTAATCGTAGTTACCTACCTACAGTGCCTTAAAATTGACTACAAATTGTAGCTAAACTTTACTAATGTGATAGTGATAATTAACATTCCGTACAGCAGAGGTACCTACATGGGGCAAACCCGGATCACACAATAAATGTAAATTATTCTATAAAACAATGCTTGATTTCTCAAAATTTGCTCACGTTGAATTCGAACAACGACATTATTTCGCAACAAAAATTATGACCTCTGCCGTAGTCTGTGCTTTGTGCGATATGAATTTTCAATTAACAAATTTTATTTGAATTCATAAATTATTTACTGTCAAAGCTACTTAAGCTGTTTACTTGTATGCTAGCATCAGAAACATCAGCTCCCAAGTTGGTTGTAAAACTGCACAGTCCCGTTACAGCGGCAGCGTTTACTTGATTGCGAAGTCTGTCACGCAGCCTTGCAAATACGCTAATGATTAAAATTAAGGTAATTTGTCGTAGCCTCGGTAGTCGGCCCTCGTACACAATGACGGGATGTTGCCTCGCGCCTTGCGAAACAAACATCCCTATAGGTACCTAGGTACTACGAATAAAACAATAATTACAAATTAAATACTAGAAGTTGACCAAACAAATTCTTCAGAAGAATTAATGCAACACCGCAAAGCACCGAAAATCTTTGCGATATTGACATCATTCCAAATCAGATAGGTATTCTTATTCTGTACATCAGTAACTCTGCATTAGATTAATGACAACATAAAAAGATTTGTTGTAGTTTGTTTTATTTTGCAGAGTAGCTTTGACAGGCTACATATTAACGAATAGCGAAATTACCCATTAGTGGCAAAACCTGGCTGGTGGGCTGCAGCTCCTAAAGTGTCATCGACAGAATGAGTAAAATGACATTGTGGTTTTCTAATAATAACAACTGAACTGTCGCCTGCACTATTGCTATTTTCCAAGCCCGCTCGGGCGCGGAATTGTTCCGGAAAATGACAACACGGTGGGTGTATTAATACAGTCCGCAACAAAAGTAGATAATAGCAATAATGTAGAGATACGTATTTAATGTTCTTTGGCTATGTTAATAGGTAGAGTAAAAATAATATAATATCTGTTTAGTGTTAATATCTGACTTAACTAGGTAGAATTTTTTTAATATTGATTTTACTACCTCAACTTGTAATCAACTTTTGTAGCTGACTGTACAGCTCAGTTGACCCTTCGGGAACGACAGGCGCTTCGGATTATGATTAAATTTCGGCAGTGTTTACGTCTCGTCCGCTGTTCATGGCGTCTGCATCCGACACTTTCCATTCACGTGACTAACAAACCTTTCATAATACATCCAAATGTGTAGATATAGTTCACAAATTTTTACCCATGGATGAAGTTAACTTGTAATAAGCTCGCTCTGCGGTGTTTCTCTCATATTCCAAATGTGTTTACACAATGCTTAGGATAATATCTTTATGTATCTAATTTCCATAATGCCGCCCATTATAATCGCGTTTGGAATTATATTCACTATTATTACGCTACGTATTTATAAACAATTTTGGATATTGAAAGAGTTTGCTGGATTGAATCACACCTATTGAATTAATTGTGAGATTACATCCAGGAGAGGCCGATCGGCGTAAGAAATATACTATCCAACCGTAACATAACAGTAGGCGCACACGCATTGTAGGTCACCGTCTGGTTTTAATAACTATGCTCAAGTAATTGCTACCCATAACAACCTTCTTACGTGCTCGAAATATAACTGTTGATTTAAATGCTGGCAATTAGTATTCGCAGTGTCGGTGGAGTGATTTTAGCGACGATTAGCGACGGTTAATGTTATCGTATCTGATTGCGCCGGTGAAATGAACATTTTTCTGCAAAATGCTCAAATATCATCGGCGCTCGCACAGGCATAAGTCGCCGGTACAGTGTTTACGATGGAGGTATGATTTCTTTTTATTTTTTCACGTTTATTCAGAATCTCTTTACTTTCACTGTTAATGTTCTTATTCTATAAGCGCATAAAGAGCTAGTGCCTCCTAAGGTATACATTTATACCATAACTTACTGTGTTTCATAACCTTCAGGAATGGTACTTACTATCCTACATTCCTTCATATTAATTGATTTTGTAATTCATAACTAAAATATCAAATATTCAAACCATTTAACGGTTTGATATAGGATCTGGCCATATTGTTATAATAACAACATGTAGTAATAGATGTCATGTATTTACAAATAAATAAATTGATTAATTAATGCAGACGATCAATTGTTACCATATATCGGGATAACGTATAATATCAGTAGTAAGCTAAGTCTAGTTGATACGAAAATGTAAAATTACAGTAGATACTCAAAATTCCTTGAAATTAACACAAATATTTGTTTACCAATTAGCGCTGCACATAATCGTCAGTTCTTTACAAATTGCACCACTTTTCTGCACGATACGGAAGCGATAATACATCAAACGTCTCATAAATATTATTTTAAATATCTAAATTGCCTCTATAGAATATCTGAGTTCGCTTTTTGTAAAATTGCTATAATTGGTTAATAATGCACCTTTTATTATTGCAATATTATAGCTGTAATTAAATGATTTAATACCGGCCAATTACTGATTTTGAAAGAAAGTTGATTTATATTAGATGTTTTAGTAAACTTTTAAGGCGAATTCTGTAGTTAAATAAGAAAAAGATAAATAACATTCTAAATATTCTAAGCAGAGAAGATAAATAAAATTCTAAATATTCTAAGCAGAGAAACTGCAGAGTTAAATGGAAGTGAACTTTTAGACAGTGTTCATAGTCAGAAGACAAAGTCCAAGATTTTTATTTCAACTGCGGCCTTTGCAGGCACTCCATGGATACTCTTTTCATAAATCAAGTTTACAATAATATCTGGGGCCGCAGGAGCGGCCCTGGCTAACATTCGACCTTGTTCAGTACATTTAACTGTTATTGTATAGTTGAAATTACTGAAGGGCCACATATAAGTTATTATTTAATATGTGATAACCCAATTCTATACCCTATAGATGTAGGTTATCGTACGTTCCATAATTACTAGTTACAGAACGAGTTTTCAGAAAAACAAACGCCTTTTCAAACGTATATTCAATTTTACTAAAAGGAAATATGAAATTGTTAAATGTTTAATACGCACTACGGAATACCGTGATGGATATGTCCTCTGTTGTCGACAGATGCAATACTAAACAGATTTTGTTGGATATCCGCAGCTCGGTTGGGAAATAATAGCAACATGTCATTGTCAGGGCAACTTGCCCATTGAAACAATTTCTTATCCGTATTCCCATATTAACAATCAAGATAATCAATTACAGTGTCGTTACAATGCGCTAGTTAACTTTGCCGGTAATTGTGCATGCTTACTCTTGTTATATGACAGTTCATCGAACCTGGAATGTGTTTACAAGACTACATTAATTCGACCACAAATTGCAACAAATTATTACATATTTCTACTTGTGCGTTCTGTCACCTTAAATCGTTCGTGCTAATGTCTCAAACTTTTTAAGTAAACTTACTACTAAATAGAGTATTTCAATGTAATGTAATGTATGTTAATTAAGACACAATTAAGTTATGTACTTAATTATTAAAGGTATATTTTTGGTGAGGTGCATTTACACTTCTATTTCTAATCCAGTAAATCTATTGTTGGACATAATCCATTTTAGAAAGTACAGACAAGCAAATATAGCTTAAAGTACATAAAAAGAAATTACCTGTGTTTGTACTTTTTTTTAGATTTATAGACACGGCATGTTTTCTTATATTTTCATCTTTAAAAAGTACTTCGATATTAATCTTTGATGTACATACATTACAACAAAAGAACGAAGTTTCTTAGTTGAGATTTTGTTTATCGCCAACAGATCATCGGGAGATTCGGATGCTGCGAGTACTGCTGCCGTCGAGACGACCTTGGAACGACTTAGAGGCACTCGAGGAGCCCTTGAAGAGCTGTGGTCCGACCGTGAAAGAAGACTCGAACTTACTCTGCAGCTTAGGCATTTCGAAAGAGACGCTTTGGAGGTGAGCAACCTTATCGACTAGTTAATTGCATATTAATTCTTTCGGAAGAGCGGAAGTTATTAATATGAGACACGGCGGAGATTAAAATTTTGGAACCTATCAGAAACTACAGTGAACCGAACCCAGTAGAGTTTGTAATCAATATTAAAATACGTCTGGTACACAAATGCACACCGATAGCCTTGAAAAGTTACTAAACAGTATTATACCAACGTACTAGCATAGTACTTATATAGGTATATAGTATGTGATTTTCTGTAATATTGAGTTATTAAATACCAATAAAAAATTACATAATGTCAGAAATTTTCAATAGTAGGTACTCATAATATTGATCCTTCATGATGATAGTACCTTCATAACAATGACGGATTATGAGATAGGATGGGGTGGTTCCGCGACTACCCGTAGCGTCATAACAGAGGGTGGCTGACGTTGTGCTGTACATGGATACAATATTGATAATGAATTCCTTTTGATTGACATAAAGATGTAATGTAAAATAGGCGCAAATTAAAAATGGTTTTATTTTGGATACGTTAATTAATTATATAGACAGAAGATTATAAATCGTCTGATCCTTTTATAAAAATTGTAGTTTTATATTAGTGAGAAATAATCATTAAAAATGAAACTTAAACATTAGAACAATAATATATGAACAATCAAAAAATTACAGTCACGTCTACCTGTTTTTCAAAACGCCGGAGGTACATTAAAGCGCCAAATAAAATTAGTAAAAATACCTTTTCATCCAAGTATTATGCCTTTAATAGATAGAGCAAATATACCCTTTATTTATGGAACACGATTTCATTCGTAGCGCATCCTGTCAACCCAACTTCGCAAGACTTTGCTGATGATTTAGGGCTTTATCTGATGAATGGTTTTAATTTTTTTCCAATATTAATTCAGGGGTCTGAATCACTTTTTCCACAAACTTGCGTACAGCAGGCGTGGTGGATGCCTTATTTCGGCCAATACTTTTTTTTAAACGCACTTTTTTGGCTACTCAGCGGTTATTTTGGTAATAAGTTTTCAATATTTCTCAACGCTGATCAAGCGTAAATCGATTAATTTTGTTCCGCGGAAATATGATACTGACCTTTTGATAATATTTTGAGCGGGAAAGAGATGTCAGTGTCAAAATAACTTATGATTTGAATAAAACCACCACAATAGATGGCCCGCCTTATACTGTGCTACTGGTTAATGTAAGACAATTTATTGGCAGCAATCCAATGACATCAACAGTCCACTGCACATCATGGCACACTGGCCGACGCACAATACTGAATAATGGCACCTCATCTTGTGGCTGTGATAAGAACCTGAGCTTAGTCCGCCACAACAAAGCCTAAACAATGAAATGTACCTCATTGCACCTCGGTGCATTTAGTTTCCCGTTTCATATTGCTTATTATTTCTTAGCCAATCAAGGCTCAACAATAGGCTCGTAAATGGTGTATTTAAGAAAACAGAACGGCAGTTAATACGGTGATAACTTGTGTAATGATTGCATACGTAATTCTTTTGAGATTGATGGAATCTACTGCTAACTATAATAAACACGCATAGCCGTAAACAATGGCCGCGCCATCGCTCACGGCATACATACATATATGTGAAAACAATGAACGCACATAACAAGCAAAAACGTCATCAAAGGGTTATAAACCTCTAAAACACGCTCCTAACTTGTAAAATGTCCGTGACCTTATAATAAAAAGCGTTATGTTCTCTGCAAATAAAATTGTTATCATTAAGATTTTAACCATGGGTCGATCGAAACTACTTTCTTGATCTGAGCCGAGACCGAGAATAAAATAAATTCTCGGCCAAGATCGAGACTAACAATTAAAAAATCGAGAAAATTCCTCTATTTTTCATCGGTTTCGTAAAAATATTTTAATTAACTAATAATCAAAATAACCAGCAATTTTTCAGCGTTATATCCTTTCAAGAGTGTCTTCGTAGGCTCGGCCACGGCCGAGATTATCCCAAAATTATCATGCAGAACAGAGATGGCAATAGACTTAACGAGATAGTTCGGTAATTAACATTTAATCATCGTTTATATTCTGTAGGTAGAGTATAACCCTATATTTTCTCACCCAGATTTAATAAATGAAACATTGTGATAACCTTAATTTCTTGTTTCACGAACACAATAGGTTAATATGCTACTTTGCACATATTTAATAACTTCCTCCATATTATTTCCAGGTATCATCTCGCCTTGAGCTATGGGGTGACGAGCTGCAACGCACTGAACCTCCTCGCGATCCTCAACAGGCTGAGCAGGCGTTGGCTGCTCACAACGAAAGTGTAGCTAGGATGCAACATGCCACCTTTCAGGTCAGTTCTAAAGGATTCTTCATCATCATATCAACTGGATCACAGTTATCTACTACAATATAGTATATTACGCGTCTTCTGTCGATCGCAGATCTACATGAGACAGAATCGAAGTTTCGTTGTATCTAAAACTTCGCCATTTAACTGGTTACTGGTTGCAAACTGGGGTCAAAATAATACATTATTTACACTCACTTTTTTTTTATTATGTACACTTTTTCATATTGCTTTTATCATATTATTTAAATAATAAATATACTTAACAAATCAAATAGGTAGGTATGTTTGCAATTCACTTGGCATATCGTATTTTTGATTCAAATTATATCACACAATCAATTTCATTAAATAAAACTTAATAAAAATATAGAGGGTTAATGTACTATAAATGATACTGGCAAACAGTGATGAAATAAAATCTATAAGGTTAAAATTGAAAGAATAACTAGATCCTTTTGAAACGGAATTGGATGATTGCCTCTCAACTGTCCTCCCCCTGCATATTACATCGTCATATTAGTTGAAAGTCTCAAGTTGACACAATGACAGGGACGCTTGAACTCGTCAAACCAGTTGTACATTTATTATAACACGTGTATTGAGGGTGTAGGTCCTTGAATGACATGTTTTATTAAAAATAATTTTACTGTGCGGCGAGTATCTGGTAAAGTACTGCCTGATAGATTAGAAGATATACACCCAGTTTTTCGAAGGCTGATCGATTTTAACCAGCCGTTAAAAACGCCAATAAGGAAATATTTCGAAATAATGGTAGTACCATTGTCTTGTGCTCTAATAACTAAGTACGGCCATCACCAATCCGTTTGCTGAGCGTGGTGGTTATAGCAATCATTTCTCACGATCGAGGGATCTATGTGGAAGCCTATGTTCGTCATTAGACGTCTACGGACAGATCATATTTATGCAATCCAGATATCACTCTCACGGACCGCAATATTTTTTATCATTATCGATATATTTAAATTCTTTAGGATTATCTTAACCTTTAAGATTGTACCTACCTATACAAATTGATGATAGTACCAATATCTTTGCTTCACCCAGGTGGTGCAGCAAGGCCAAGAGCTCGCCGCGGCTATTGCGGAGGCGTCTGACGTGATGGCGTCTAGTGGTTCCGACGGCTCGGAAGCAGCGCCTCTAGATGCGCAGGCGCGTGTGCAGCTGCTGCTCGAGTTCCTGCACGACAGACAACTCGACCTGGAGGAACTGGCCGAAGAAAGGCGCGCTCGGTTCGAGCAGTGCGTGCAATTAGGTGAAAATCGCTTGAGTTCAATATTTTTGAAGTTTTCTAGTGATCAGACGGTAGTGATTGGTGGTCACAGTCGGGTCAGCGAAAAAATCTGTTTTTTGATAGTTCAATGTAGTGACTTACCTTTTATCGATACGGTTGCACGGCAAAAAAACTAGTTAAGTCAAAACAGGGAAAGAAACATTACATGGGTTGACATAGGTATATCGAACTCTTTCTAGCGTAAAACTTATTCCATATAGAAGAAAAATGCAACTCTGCAGTTTATATTAAATTTATTATCTTACTTTTATGCTTTAGTTTTTATTCTGAGCTAATCCTATAAAAAAAGTTGTCAAAAACGGTTCCCAAATTAGCTTTATTGTAGCTTAGGTTCGATCAATCCCCTGTTACTTGGTTTTGGGAGATAATAAAATTTCTTAGCAATTAAAGATCTTTCTAGATATCAATACAACATTACATATAATATATTATGTTGTGACATAATTATATAAGGTAAACATGATTGGGATTTATACATAAGTGTGTATTTAAGTACCGGAAACACTGATTTAATTACCGTGTAGAGCAATCGTTTTAATGACTAGACTAGAAACTAATGTAATGTAGAAACCTATTGCAAAACAAGGTTTATGTTTTAATAGATTAATACTAATACATTTTAAACTATTATATTACAGCTTGGGAATTAATAATAATTAATAAAATAGGGAAAACGATTTCAAACATACAATCTTTGGTTAGTTGATGTTGAACAAGGGTTGTGAGTGTGTTGTTTTTTGGAGTATGATCAAGTATTTGCGGTATACATGGTGCTCTATCATTCTTCGTTTTTTGGCCAAGCAGGTAACCTAAAATCTATTTAAAAATAAGTACTCCATACCTTAAGCATATCTTGTATAATTATGTTCGCTGTTATTTTATTATTAATAAGTTACCCAAACCAATTAAAGAAATAAAATATTTTATAAGTCTTGTGTCGAAACTCTGGAGTCCTTGTGGACGTTCGACAGAATTTTTTCCCTTGTATAAATTATTGTAACTGTTGTTTGTTATCAAAATTATAGTTAGCTTTAGTTCGAGACTACGCTAATTAACAACCAATTGTCCGATGAGAAATCATTGTGTCTGGAAATCATTGTTCAGTAGTAAAACAAGTGTGATTTTCTTACTGTTAAAATGTTGTCCGCGCTGTGTTAAAAATACGTCTTAAACCTAGTTATCACTTCACGTGAGTAATACTTACTAACAGTTACTACCGTTACCTTATCTATCTTGACCATATTACTTTATGGTCTGATACAGCCTCATTGTATACAATGTTATTGCTCACAGGTTATCGCAAAAATGCATAATATCTTATATTCGCGCAGGTCAATTCCAAAAGGACGCGGCTCAGGTGGTCAGTTGGATACGGAACGGCGAAGCGATGTTAGCGGCTTCGTTCTCCATTCCCGGCACACTGTCAGAAGCGGAGCAGTTGAAACGGGAACATGACCAATTCCAAGTGGCTGTGGAGAAGACCCACGCGAGTGCTGTGCAAGTCAAATACAGGGCCGATGCGCTGAGGGCCGCCAATCATTATGACCCACATACGATCAGGTGAGTTGACTTAGTTTTGTTGGTAGAAAAAGGCGTTGCGATCCCGAATTTAGTGCTGTTGGCTGTTACTTTAGACTTCTGAGCTCAATTTATGCAGCAACAGTTTATTTAATAGTGTAGGTACTATTATTACTCAGTTTGTTCCTTACAAAATTTTACTAAGCGACTGCATAAATAACTTTATCGGGGTTTATTTACAAATCCCGTTTACGAATAGAATTTTCCGTTAAAATAACTACAGGACAAATAATTTATGCGTGGTCTGACACTGGTTTGTAATGGTAGAGCTGGTCGTAGAAGGGTTAATTTTCAAATCGTCATCGATACGAAGGGTTTAATTAAATACGACGATAGTCTACAGTTAACGAAGTTAACGCAAAGAAGACTACACTGAAATAAAGGTGTAGGAATAAAGGCTATTTCCGATCATTTATAATAACATTATTGTTCTACAAATTACCTAATATTAAGTTTTCCTTATAAATAACAACAAAGCTATTTCTAAACTATATTGCTAGTACTTATTATTATAATGATAAGACACAGAGGTAGCAAGTGCAGCGGTGTATTGTGAGATTCTAGTTTAAGACCTGGGGGGCTAAAAAGGCCACATTTAGCAATTCACCTACGAATCTCTATAACAGATGATTGCTAAATATGAGCGTTATGCGAATGATATTAAGAGTCATCAATTAAATGGACATTTTGACATTTTTTATATGAATCATAATTTTGATTCATTTAAAGCGGCCTTGTTAGACCCCTATGTGTTGAAATTCAGTTTGTCAAATGGCGTTAGACTCACCTTTAATTTTACGAAAGGAGGGTAGATACTGAATTCAAAATTCAAAATTTTACCTTATTCATGTGTGTACCTACTACCTAGTGTGCTTTTTATAATTAGAAGTTTTATTACAGAGAAATCTCAGAAGAAGTAACCGAACGCTGGCAACGCTTAGTTACTTGTGCTGAAGAGCGTCACAAGTTAGTGACAGCATCCCTCAACTTCTACAAGACAGCAGAGCAAGTTTGTTCGGTGTTAGATTCTCTGGAACGTGAATATCGTCGCGACGAAGACTGGTGCGGGTCTGCAGCAGCACCGCCCGTCGACGAGCAGACCCAGTTACAAAACATCGACAAGGCTGCGCAGGTCGGTGGTGCGACATATCGACACTTCGGATTACAAAGGCCGTAAAGGACATTTTGCCAAAAATTACTTTTTAATGGTACCATACTCAGTTTTTTTACGTTATTATTTCGATCTGTCTTGTGTACGTTGCGATATTCGCAAACAAATGTCATATTCGACCTACTAAAGGATACACTGCTAGTATAAAAAAAAATATAAAGCATACGAAAAACATTTTAAATGAAAAGGACTTAAGCTACTTATGATAAAG
Organism: Allophyes oxyacanthae; assembly: GCA_932294325.1. NCBI lineage: Eukaryota > Metazoa > Arthropoda > Insecta > Lepidoptera > Noctuidae > Allophyes > Allophyes oxyacanthae. Next base: position 3,884,650 of record OW028609.1, read on the forward strand.
CCTAAACAGATACGTTATGTATCAATTCTGACCCATGATAGATTTAAATTCTATAAAGATGGGGTCGTAAATAAAAATTGATTTATTTGGGCGTAGTAGACATCTATTGAAATTTGAAATTATTGTACACTTGAACGGGTGTCACTGCAATATACACCGTGCCATTTTAAGAAACTTCTATCTTATCGAAATTCTTATAGCTCTTATAGTAGAAAAGTTATATCCTAAAAACTTACTATATTTTTTAGATTTTTGCTTCTCCTGAAAAGTCAAGTCCAGTGGAAGTGAAAATTTTGTCCGTTAAGCCCTTTGTAATCCGTAGTGTCAATATTGATTACTCACTTAAATGCATTAACACCTGCGAATACTTCATCAAAGTACTTTGCATTACTGAATATTTAAAATCCATGCATCGATTCCCGCAGTCTGCGCTAGTTCATTTGTTTGTTTGATCGTATAAGAACATCTAGCTCGCGGCTTACTTACAGTTCAGTATTGTAATATTCAATGCTTCTTCTTCTTGAAAGTGAATTAATAATAATAATAAATCGTTTATTTTAAGCAACAAAGAATCATACATTACACTAAACTTACACAATATACAACATGTATCATCAGATCATCAAACTGAACAACTTTTTCAATAGGACCAACGTCGTAATCTGGAAACAAATATTAGCTGTCCCATACAAAACTTCAACGACTGAAATGTATGGGACAGCTGATATTTTTTTTCGCGTTTACGATGTTGGTACCATAGAGTAAGTTCTTCAGTTTGATGGTCTGATTCACACCCTTAAATATGACATCGCATTTCTGATACACGTTGTATACAACATTATATAATTTAAAACGCATCACAATCCCGCCTTCATGTTTTGATTGCTGAATACATGAGCCATACAATAGTGGTTCAAGTACTGACAATCAAACCTCTACGCGAATGCCTTCCGGATGCCGCTGGAGCTGTTCTGAACCCTGCGCACCAGGGATATTAATCGTTTCCACATAATAGTACAAGAACAGTTTATTCGCGACTCGGTGGATAATATTGATAATCAAGTTACATTGATTTTTAATGAGAAAATAACTAATGATGTGGATTAAAGAGATTTTGCTATTTATCGCTATCTGCATATTTCGTCTCTCTGCTGTAATCCTCTTTTGGTTACAAATACGGAACCGAAACAGAGGTCGCTAAAGAAGTATGAACGGGTACTAAATCTAGGTAGAGAAAGTGACAAATGAATTTTAAAAAAAAAGTTACGACAGTATGTTTTCACGGGACCAGCAAACTGTGAGTGTCAACTGCTATTAGACCCCTTCAACACAAGATCTCTTTCATCTTGTGTTTAAATTGTGGCGCTTTTACAAATTGACTACCCTTTCCTACAGGTGGCCGCTCTAATAGTGAAGCATGGCGAGCAAAAGGAGGCGTTTCTGAAGGCGTGTACTTTGGCGCGGCGCACTGCTGAGACATTCCTGAAATATGCAGCGCGCTCAGCCCAAGTGCACGGGCAGACTGCCGCCGCTAGCAAGGCGCACCATGAACAGACCAGAGCTATACTCGACACGTTACTCGCGCAGGAGAATAAGGTGAGACGGAATATCATAACAAATTACACTATAGTCATTAAATAATGCCGGAATTATGTAGTGCACGAACGCGCACAGCCTGTATATAACATGGAGTAGTAACGTTTTGTGTTCATACGTTCTCTCTTTAGCAAATCAATTCAGATTGGGAGTAATTACAAGTCACTAGATACATCCCCTTGCTACCTATGTAATTTGAAGGACAAATAAAAATCTATTCTATTCTATCCACAAAATTTAAAGTGGAAGAAGTATACACTAACTAAAATTTTATTTAGTACTTCGTAGACCACTGTATTCTTTCCGACCGACGACGACGTTCAGTTTTTGGCCGATTGTTGACTTCCGCTATAAACTTTGGCTGAAGCCGAAGTCGAAGCCAAGGTTCAATGTTACATAGAAACCTTAGAATCCGACTAAAAAATACGTAAAAAAAAAACAATGAAAATTGAATAGTTATGTATTGTTAATTTTGATGCGTTAGGTATAAGTGTTAATACTAACACCATAATAACCTTCGCCACTATTACCCGCACCTCGCGCGAATCGCGAGAGTGCAGCGATCACGTTCATTCATTTTCGGCGGCTGAAAACAAAACTTCGGCTTCGGCTAAAACTTCGGCTCATTTTTGGTCGAAACCGAGAATGAGGCCAATGTTGAAGCTTTGGCCGGACACTACACTGTGTACACAACGACAGAATCTTTGTAAGAGTTACTAGTAAATGAGTCGTAATCATTATACATAATCAAAATACGCCCAGCACCAGATGAGTACTGTTTTCACAACGCTAATGTAATGAATTAGCACGCCATTCAAAGTTAATTGTACTAGATAAAAATAAAATATTTACGGTACTTCAGTATGGCTTGCCAAGGTTATCAGGAGAACAGGTTTATAGAATTAATTTATTGCGAACAATTCACAGGAAACGTAAAAATAATTCTGAATAGAAACCCTTCAGAGATATCGATCGGACGTTTTTCATAGCAAAGCTATTTTCGCGCGTCGCTGTTATTAAACAAATTTACATTTTCATCAGCTACGAACTGAATTTGTTTGTTTGTTTACACAAGTACTGACCATTCCAATTATGTTACATGAAAACATTTGTGCAAAACGTCGGATTTATTGAAGTTATTATTAGTTGTGTGTGCCATTGCCAGTGTCAGTGTCGTCGCGTTAGAATGGCGTTGGAAACAATAAGGTTTTTGTTGAATGGCGCGCGATGGTATCGCGAGGGCAGCTAACATGAGTCTCGAGCCTCCAGTCTCATATACTATGTGTCTAGTTCAAGCGCGCGCTCTGTGTGAACATGATAAAGAGTTTTGTTATGGTGATCATACAACCGGTATATTTCTATGTATTCCATGTGTATAGGACCGTAATAAAAATGTGCAAATAAATGTGTGTTTCAAGAATCTTCGTATGAAATTGTGAATTGATCAGTTTGGTGATCGGTTTTATTAATAGTAAAATAACAAGTGTGTCTTTATAATTTAGTCTACATAATTGACAACATATTGTTTTACGACCTCTTATGTCAATTATGAAACGTATACCCGTCCTTCACCCAGTGCCATATTGGAACATGATATCAGCTAATAATCTTCCACTGGCCTTTTTGAATAACTGCTACAAAATAATCGTTGTGTAATATTTCCATAATAGCTACGTTTGGCAAGCAGATCAGTGATCGCAGTACAGTGTTGTTACCGGAAGTATGCTGCTCCAAATTCACTTGACAGTCTCAGTCAGTCAGAAGAAGTCTGTTCTTAGCCGTAGATTAACATTATTCTTTAATTTTGCCAAAAGGTTCTAGAACACTGGACGGTCCGCAAGAAGCGTTTGGAACAGTGTCAGCAGTTCGCTTTGTTTGAGCGCTCCGCCCGCGCCGCTGTGGAATGGATCAAAGAGACGCAGGAACGATGCGGCGCGGCGGCCGCGGCGGCTGCGGGCGGCGTGGCACGCGAGTCTCGCGAGCGAGTGCGCTTGCTCGCGCAGCTGGCCGACGGACTCGTCGAGAAGGGACACCCGCATGCCGTGCAGATCAAGGAGTGGGTTGCCGCTGTCGATGCTAGGTAACTACTGTGCAAATTATTCCATTGATTGTCAATACACATGGCATATCCATGTAAATTTTGGCTACATGTCAACTGACACATGTCTACTTTCATTACTCTTATTGATAGATCAGCACATGGAGAGAAAAAAAAAGATCTTTGCAAAAAAAAAAAAAATTGAGTCATTATATTTGTTGTACGATAATTCGTATTTGTTGTCAATAATGTCCAGATATGCGGAGTTCAGCGGTTCGATGGAGGGCGGTGAAAGCGAACCAGAAAGCGACTCGGGCGTGGCTCCGTCTTTGGCTTCATCGCAGTCGGCAGAGAACGACTCACGCGCAGAACCACAGCCTGCCACTGTTGGTGACGACAAACGACGTAGCGCGAGGCGCAAAGAGTACGAAATTTCTTTATGAACGCTTAATATCCCGTTTTGAATTCCTCCTCAAAATATACATACATCTAAAAATTGTACATTCTGGTTTCCGTGATTTTGGGTTTCTGTTTCAAGTAACTAAACTCTTAGTTCTACAGCTAGTTCAATTTAATCTGTAATGTAAGTTGTCTAAATATGTTTGAATAGTTGTTTGCAAAAATCTTTAAACAGAGAGAAGTGGAAGGAATGTAGGCAAACCCTGCAGTGGGACAATCACGGCTGATAAAAATAATAACACTAATCACAAAAATATATAACGATTAGCTATCGTTGTCGTCGTATATTATTATAGTATATTTGATAACGTATCTTTATCCTGTAGGTTCATAATGGCGGAACTGCTGCAAACTGAGCGAGCGTACGTCAAAGATCTGGAGACATGCATCACGTGCTATTTGCGCGAGATGCGAACCGACCCCGGCGCCGTGCCGTCGGCGCTGCAGGGGAAGGTATGTTAACATGGGGAACATATTTACGGGTGGCTGTACCGATTGTCTGATCCGACATTCTCAATGTGGCTGAAATTCGAAATAACATAGATTTTGCAATAATGTTACCGTTTGCTTGCATAGGATTTCTAAAAAGATAAATAGAATAAGAATCTTTTTTATTTGCAAGAATACGACTATAGAGTTGGAAAAATTATAATATATAAACTGTACGGGTAAACCGTACATTTTGTACTATTGGCAATATTTGTAACTCGTGTAACCTACATTTAATTAAATTAAATATAATTTTATTTCTGTGCGCACCGTACGTGAGCAGTAAATATTTAACATTTATAATATATGTTAATCTAATAAAGTCACTAACGCGGTAACAACCGCATTTATCATTTATGATGGTCAGACATTTGCAGTCGAACCTATTATGGCATATCATACAAGCACTCGAGTTTTAATAGCACGAGTGAAAACACCGGGCTATCAAGCATTTTAATAATATCATAAATCATCATCAAGTGTAGGGGTACTCTTGGTCCTTCGAGCCGGATAAACAATCCATTAGGTATGGAACCATTAAATACATAATAATATAAATTCTGCACTCCTTCTCTATGTAAACTTTAACTATTTCAAATCTCACACTCCTCCGTGCGCGCAATTTGCTTAAAAAGGGGTACAAAGTTTTCTCTTCACGTAATTAATATGCAGATAATTGAACAATTTAAATAATTATCATTATTTTCACTGCTAACAATTAACAGAATATTATCTACAATAATTTGTTAGGATCTGATGCAATAAAAACAGCTGAACACAGTGACATCTGTTGTATGAACTGGACATTGTGGAAACTATGTTTTTTCCCAGCATTACAAAACAATAGCTTGGATAGCGAAACCGTCAGAGCTTCCTATGTAACAAAGATGTCGCTGTTTAAAATATAATAGAAATCTATCGTACACAGGAGTAATAATTGATAAATTTTCGTGTTTAGGAGGAAATAATATTCGGCAACATTGAGGAGATCCACCGCTTCCACGAGCGCGTGTTTCTTCGTGAACTGGACAAGTATGAGACGATGCCCGAAGATGTGGGTCATTGCTTCGTGACGTGGGCGCGCGAGTTCGACATGTACGTGTCGTACTGCCGTAACAAACCCGACAGCAATGCCGCCGTGGTCCAACACGCCGGCGATTACTTCGAGAGGTGAATATATTATGTTTATAGTTATAATTATCCTAACCGTCAAAGGCCTCGGACTCCAACTAAAAAAAAAGTTTTACTTTTGAACGGTTGAACAGATTTTCATGAAACATAGCTAAGATGATACCCGATTAAATTAGCTTTTAATAAAAAATAACTGCATTGAAATCGGTTCATCTGTTTTGGAGCTACGGTGCCACAGACATATACACAGATTCACAGATACAAACAGACAAAAACTTACAACACCTCTCTTTTTTGTCGGGGGTTAAAAATGCCTTTATAGACTAGCGTTAAAAGCTTGCCTCCTTTGCAGGGGGGTCAGATGTGGACCCCGACGTGCATCTCTTTCCGAATTCATGTGTAGATCAGAATTTTATTATTACTTGCATTAATGGTGAAGGAAAACATTGCAAGGAAACCTGGATGGAACAACATTTCATTACACTTATATTGCTTGTCGTCATTACATTCTTCATTTAACTTTATTACTTTTTAATGTTGGTTTGGGAATCAAAGAGGAATGTAGAAATTGATTAACCATTCCAGAACCGACCGAATAATGGTTTTACAGCAAATTATTAGTTCAGGAAAGAACGCTTTTACAGAATACCACCGTAAAGAAGTACTATTGTGTTCCTATCTTTCGTGCGACGACGAATACCAAAAGCCCTAAAAAAATCTAGAAGGGCACTAAAGGTTGGCAACGCATCAACGAATCCTACCGTATTACAGAATTTCGTGATGTTCAAGTATAAGGCAGTGGTGACCGCTTACCAATGGGTGACCCTAATAATTGTCCTCAACTTAATAAAAAAAGAACCTACATAACTTCTTCATAATGGTGGACTGTATAATATGGAGCTATCAAGCTATATTCAACTTCTCGAGTGTTTATACGCGCCTGAGAGTTTAAGGCAGCAGTTATAAGCTACACAACAGTGAATGCTTCATATAACTCCATCTAACCTATCTCATTTGTTACGCTATCTGTTTGTTAAACAATCAAATTCTAGGCTAAGTACGTAGTTAGCTATTGGCAAAATGTAACGTTAATTTTAAAGCCTAAATGCGCTTTGACGTGCAGAGAGCGTTTGTGTGGTAAACCAATCTTTGGGCTTTGTACGTTTTGTGCTGTCAATTTAGTAGAACTGGGGGCGTCCACACGCCCTAGAACAGTGTTTGTTATGGAGCCACTGCGAGGGAGTCTGAACTACGCCTGTGTTGATTTTTGCCTTGGTTTCGGCTAGGCAGCTGTAAACTAAAAGCTTAACACAAACGTTACAAAGTACATACGTGCGTTTTTTATAGATCGTATAAATAATAATTAACTTAAAATTTGAGAAAAGTTAATTCTCTGTCATCAACTATTTTAATAGCTACTATCAAAGAAAATATTCTTACCAAGCTACGTCAAACAAATGACGGTATGAGTAGACTTAAATGACGGTTTTTGTCAAAAAACTAAACTGTCTTATTACAAAAGATGATTTTAAAGCAAGGGGGAAAATGATTTTCATAAATTAATGAGTCCATTAAAAAATTTGCACGCAATTTTTATCGGTGTTTGGACTTGTGGCTCTGCGATCCGATACAGTTTGCGCCGAATGCAATACTGGACACGGCTTTGTATAACAATGCATTGTTCCAAGGTTCTTGTAACTTAAATTCTTACAGTAAAACGAATATCTTATTGTTATATTATACCTAAACAGATGTTAGTAGTAGAAAGTAAAGTATTTGATAAGTTGCACTTAGTCATAGAAGAATTTATTTGTGGTTCGTGATAAACTGTGTTGTCCACTTTTAGCTCCCTTATCGAACTATGCGAGTCTTGTTATTTTGTGTTATACTTGTATCATTATTCTACAATAGAATTTCGAAACTAACTTAGTTTTTCGCTAAATAGTTACTGAAACGAAACGTAATTGGGAAATATATCGATTTTCAAGGTTACTATCGTACTTATGTAGGTACTCAATAGTAGATTGAAGAATGAATATTTAATTTTGTTCTCATTTGCCCGTTCCGAACAATAGACACTTATCGTTTTAAAAGTTGTCATCACTATTCGCTCTTTGAACTGACAATTTAAGTTATTTTCGTTGTGCAATTTAGTCCTTGTACACGATTAGAGACAGGGACACTGTGCACACAGTAAACATAATTATTCAACTAAAAGTTTCCCTTATCAAAGTCATTAACTAAGCAGTATAGATAATTGTGGTAATTTTGTCCGGACTGTGGATTGTTTAGTACATTTATCATTCTCTTTGGTGATGCAGAGTGCAACGGAAGAAGAAATTGGAGCACCCGCTCGCCGCATATCTGATCAAGCCAGTACAGAGGATCACTAAGTATCAGCTGTTGCTCAAAGACCTTCAAGCCTGCTGCGCCGAGGGGCAGGGTGAAATCAAGGTTAGTACCTACACACAACATTATTATAATAAAATATTTTTGGAATAGTATATTCCAGGAAAACATTGATTGGGTTATAATAACTGAATTCATCATAGTAAGTATAGAATATTTACGGAACTTAGTGTAATAGCGCACTAGCTACTTTCTGCAGCAGATTCGCGCGTTCGTTGGCTGCCTTTTGCTTACAAAAGCTAAATAAAAAGTAGCTAATGTGCTATGGCCCATAGATTTGCGTTTTGTTTTAATGCTGCTCCAATAAGTAGCGGTCATAATATTTACTGTGCCTCGTAATAAGTGGTTGAATATCGATGTATCGATTGTTTTAATAAAACTTTATAATAAATTATATCATTCTTCACCCAAATAGTTCAAGTCATTTCTGATTCATACTCGAACAGTTTTAGAACGAAAATATTTGACGCATTCGAAACATTTTATTTATTGTAATTCCGTACGCAATGTATATAAAAATATTTATAACGTTACATGCTTTCTGTGGCCTGCGTGGATTACAACTGTATTCAAAACATAGGAGTGATGCCAAATTGTATTGTATAATTGAAATAATATGTTCTGATACGTGTGACGATGATGATTACACGTGAAATGTTTTCAGAAGACTTACATTACTTTCTTACAGCTATCTGAAAGTCGACGAACATATTATTTTATGCAATAAGATCGTAATACCTTTCTCAATTTCTTGGTACCATAACAATAACTAGCCAATACATTGGGTTCGAATCATAATAAAAAAAATCAAAAAATGGTAAAATAACTTTTTAATTATGTAATGCAATGAATTGATCTCCTTCTTTTTAAATGCGCTGATGTTGTAACTTAGTCCAAGGAAAATACGCCTTTTAGAGCAAGGAAACATAAATTATCCTGTTTATTAAACTTATATGCATGTAGGTATGTGGTTACAATGAATGTGCATTTAATAAGTTCTCATTGGACGAAATCAATAAGTTTGTGGTTTAAGGCTCAGAAGAAGCAATTTGCAAACAATTGATATTTAAACTAGTTATTCAATCTAGTTTATTTTGTTTAACAAAAAAACTGATTGGCTTGAACCCGACGTTACGGGTAAGTGGGCCCCAAACAGCGGTGGTAGTTTAGAGTATAAAAGCATAGAGCGATCCTACAGGAGTATGAACAGTGTGCACGGGTATGACGAACGCAGCCGAGATACGAACTCCGCGTTCATAAGTTCGAACGACCGCGAGTCTAGTAGGTTCCCGGAGCGGTAGTTTTAGCCGTAAAAATGATGAATTGTTCTGTAAAATTATGTAAGAATGATTTAAGAAAACATAATAAACGAATTGATAACATACCTAACATTTTACCAATTTTTCGTTTCTTTATCGATACTTTTACCGAGAACTAATGACGAATAACTCTTTTCGACATTTTTTTGTACGACGGTAAGTCACTAGTATACCATATATCTATAAATGCATGTACATGCAAACTGCTCATGCTTCGCACAAGGTAATATAGTTTACGGTATCACTCTATACTTTTTATACTCTAAGGGAGGTTGGCTCGATAATCTTATAGACACTTTAGGCGTAGAGTGAAACAATATTACGTTTATATTTAGTTTTGTTTGGTACCACTAGAAAAAACACTCAGTTTTACGTTTTGTGACACGTATGCGTTGTGTACACAACTATTTATCGTAAAACTTATGCCTATAGATTACAGGTGATGATAAGATAAAGACAACTACAGGAAAACTCGAGTCCGACACTAGACGTCACCGCGACGATATATTATATAAACATTTTGCGTGAAAAAATATAATAAAAGCCGAGGTTACCGAGGGTACTGCGAGGAATTTTATCTGGGCCACAATCTTGATTAGTGTGAACTTTACAACAGTCTTGTTGTGTTTACTCATCAAAATATCTTGGACAGGTAAGAATCACGGACAAGTAATTAAATACACATACCATACTAGCAACCAGCCCACTGTTAAGCAATTATTGTCTCATACCTACGTTAGATTTTGCTTAGTGGGAAATCTGCACATCAGCTATCATTTTCATCAACGAGTTGTTTCAGTATGAAGTAACCAATTATGGATGAATTACATTACATGGAAGATAGCTGCAATTCTATAAGTAGTGAAATTTGCGCGCAGGATAGTTAGTATCGAAAAACATTCTTAGTCATGTTCTGACTAGAGTTGTGACGTGGTCCAATATCATGTTTATGTGTATTTATAAACCTATTTGTGTTGCATTCAGGGTTTTTTGTGCATGAATAAACGTGGAAGCGTAAGCACTTCGTTGCATATTGCGTTCGCATCGTTGCTAAGATATTATTCCATTTGCTCGAGCGGGGATTTTTCTACTCATAGAATACCTATAGTACGCAAGCAATGATCTTTACCGTCCCTACATCACTACTACTTCACTTACAGAAACACAAATTCAATTCAATTTATTTCCAAAAATATTTACAATATAAAATACCTTCCACTGGTCCCAAACTAGGCTAGGCCTGTATCTTGGGCACCTTTGGAAAGGATAGTTATAGTAGGTACCTATTTTAAAAATAACAGAATTTTGATTATAACTTGTAGTTATCCAAAACAGTTCGATATTTTAGAAACAACACGTTATTTACGAGGAACTAGAGAAATTTTATTAAGGCCTTGGGGCGGGGGGTTGGGTATTTTTGTGGCCCGCACGTGACTAAAGTCGTCCGTTGATAGCCCGTGAAAATTTTCCTATAAACAACAAACACTAAATATAATCGCTCATGCATCATTATATACCTAATACGTTGGAATACCACGTATTAAACTATTCAGAAAGCTGCATTAATCTGTAAGAACTGTATCGTGGGTAAAGCTTCCACCCCCTTTCAAAAGTCAAATTCCCTTAATTCAGTTCTATTTGTCTTTTAACTTTCCGATTGTTGTAGGAATATTCCCCCAACTTTGTTTTGTAATCAGGTTCGTTGTCCTTGATGGTTCAGGACAATACACATTGAATATTTCAAATAAACCGTTAGGCGTTATTATCAGTCGCTAACGAGTTCCCGTAATGGCGTGCACCTAATATGTTGTTTCGGATATGCCTGGTACAACATATTGGGTGCACGCCATTATGTTGTAATGCTTAAAGGCACTAGACGTTGGATTTGTTTGAGATTAACCAACTAGTTCACTTAGTGGTAATTAACAATAGATTTAGTTCAATATTTTCCTCGTGACTCATTCACCTTACGCCCATGTGCCACAGTTGGTTTCCTTCGAACGTATTCGCACGTCGCGTTCATGTTTTTCATAATTCATTTAAAAATCACTAAAATGTAATGGTTTTCTCGGGAGTGGAAGTGCTAACATCGATCATGTTGAAGTATTTATATTCGAGAGGCAATCGAATCGGCCCTCTCAGTATTCAAAATGTATGTATATTTTTTGTTGGATGTGATTTGTACAGGGATAATACTCATTGGTGACGAGTAATTTTATCTAGGAAACTTCAGGCATTTCTGTTTTTAAAATCCTGTGTAGAGTTTTGAATTTTTTGATTGTTGGGTCAGGTGACTTAAAACATGATTATTTCCTGTTTCTACACTTGGTATGTAATAAAAATAATTCCCATGAACTGATAAACTTCTGCGTAGTCGGTAAGAATGATGTTATTGTCATTGGCGATGTGTCAAACCATCAGTCATCAAGTCAGACAAAATGGCGGCAAGCCGCGAATGCATGAATGTTTCTATAATATAATATCTATTAATAATTGCGTGTCATGTTTGCCATAATATTTTCCTAATATTGTTGCTGTTTATTTAGAAAAACATTGATAAGCCGTTGAATCATTTACCGTAATTATTGTGATCCTACTGAAAACATTCTGTTAAGTAATGGCCAAGTTTTACGGCTATCGAAAATGAAAATAAAGGTTCCCAAGTTCGTAGTTCGAAATTTAACAGAAGTGTAACCTTGAAACTTGACTGATGTGGTATCTCTACATGATGTATATTTTAGCTCCTGACGTGTCTCCATTATGTTCGAAATGTTTCCTATAAAGAGTAGTGCGGCAGCACTGTGGCCTTCTTCTCAAACTTTGGCCGGGCCATTCCCGCGGCCCCAGATAATGAATGTGATGCCTATTTCCTAATCAACAAACACACAACAAATAGATAATAATAGTTTGAACAAAAATATATTTTATTTATTACTTAGCAATAGCAATTTATTTTTATATTAAATACGTTAAACTTATTGACTTTACCCCCTTAATAAATTAAAATAAAATAAACACTGATTAGATTATACTTGTCCTTGTCCTTTGTTTGGCAATGAATAGAAATGGCAATAGACTTAAAAGCTAGTCTTGTTCACGTTTAATCATCGTTTATTAGTAAGGGGGTTAATCAATAATGTATTAAATGTATAACGATCACGGCTGCCCGTAAACGTCCGATGCTGAACTAATCTATTCGATCGAAACTGAGCGGATCTAAAACACACGCAATAATCACTACTGTAATCCCCCGAAGGTTTAGGCTGATCTTTCGCCGCATATCGTATGGATCCGGTGAAGGCAAGCCTTCCTTCTTAAACCGTATGAATACCTAGAACTCTAATTGAGTCCTAAATACGCTTACTTCTACCTAGAAATCGAACCCAGAAAGCTCACGTTCAGCAGTCGTGCATTCAACTATTAATTCATTAACAACCAGTTTCTCAAAGGATGATGATCATATTTAACCAGCTGTCAAACCTCATGTCGAGTGATATGATTGGTTGTTGACGTTGGTCGACAAATCACAAAAGCTAACATGAGATTTAACATAATCAGAGATTTGATCAGCCTTTCTGAAACCGGGGGTAAGTGATGAAACGCAGACATTATTATTTATCTCAGCCACAGATGGCCGGTCGTTACCTAATGAGCTAAATCAGCATTTAAACCTAAAATAACGTATTTATTGTTCACCAGGACGGTCTGGAAGTTATGCTGTCGGTGCCAAAGAAGGCCAACGACGCGATGCACCTGTCACTGCTGGAGGGATGCGACGTGCCCACCGACAGTCTGGGAGAGGTGGTCCTGCAGGACTCGTTCCACGTGTGGGACCTGCGACAGATCATCAAGAAGGGCCGCGAGCGACGCGTGTTCCTCTTCGACCTGCACCTGTTGCTCGCCAAGGAGGTCAAAGATTCACACGGAAAAGCCAAATACATTTACAAGACTAAGTTTATGGTGAGTGAAAGCTTGAATTATTATACATGCTGGCAAACATGTAGTGTATTGTTTCCGCGGCTTCGCCTGAGCAAAATGTGTCTTGTTTTCTAATATGAAAAGTATCCTATAATATGCCAATGAAAGATATATTTGTCGCATCATGGGTGGCCGAGGTACGAAGCATTGGGTCTTCTTCATGATCCGACATAGTTTTTAAATAAACGTGGGCACTGTGTGGGTACTCGAACGAAAGACGATATAATATTAACTGACTTTATTTTAGAGTAATGAAACAAACACGTGCGTTGGTACTGAGTGTCTGCCCAGACTGTCCGAACTAGACTGAGCTAACTCTCGGTCCCTCTGTCCGTCCTCGCTGCATCCCCTCTACCGACGATCGTGTCCAAGCGGTGGGGCGCGCTTGCGTTTCCGATCACATGATGTTTAGTTTGCGATTGAATTGATAGATGGCGCTGTCTGTTGTAAAGTAGCGACATCTATCCACGACACGGCCATCCCTGACTAGCACCCGTCCTCGGGTGTAGTACCTGTGGACAAAATATACTCGGAGAGTAAGTTAGCTCGGCTATCCTGCCCATAGAAACGCAGGTGACTAATTCTCATTGTACTTTATTTCTGCTAAATCTATGTACATACAATAATCAACTGCTATGATTGATTTACAATGCCCTGTTATAAGGGTTTTCTACACAGTGCTTCCTGCACAACATTATTCATTGGAAGAGTCCGATCAACAAGTTAATCAAAGGAAAATTATTCCCACAAATCGGAAACTAATTTCATAGGCAATGCGTACTCAACTCATGAAACCAGTCATTATCTGTGCACCAACACAGGTCAGAATCGCACCAACGATTCTTTACAGACCCACATGTGCTACAACACACGAGGCACTCTGTGCACCAACACAGACCAGAATCGCACCAACGATTCTCAAACTATCTTGCGCAAACATGTGCTACAACACATGAAGCGCTCTGTGCACCAACACAGACCAGAATCGCACCAACGATTCCTCATAGACCCATCGCCACATGTTACTCATGAGGTGCGGTCAAGAGCTTCGAGTATGAGTACACATGCCATTCTTAATCGGATTCAGTTTCACTACCAATGTCATCAACTATGACATCTAACTCTCGAGGCACTTGGTGATCAGGGATCTTTCTCACACGATCATGGGGGTACTTGTACGTTCGCTTAGAGTCAAGCGCTTTAAGTAGGTATCTATCCCCGTCTAACACGTCAATAATCTTAAATGGCCCTTTGAATTTGGGATCTAATTTCGTTTGATTCCTTTCCTCATTTTCAATCAAAACATAATCATTAATAGCCAACTTAGACACTTTGGCCTTATTTTGATCAAATCGATTTTTGTCATACTTCGAATTTTTCTCAATATTCTGTGTCGCGTGCTCTCTAATATCATCTAAGTCAACGTCAATCTCATCATCATCAGCGGTAACTAAACTAAGCGGGCGTGCTACCCTTCCTATCATCAATTCGAGAGGGCTAGATTTAGTCACCCTATTAATAGTGGAGTTCATAGATAGCTGAACCTCTCCTAATGCGTCCTGCCAAGAGCGATCACGACTAGTCTCTACCGCTGTCAACATACTCTTTAGGGTACTCATTACTCTCTCGACTTGACCGTTTGCACGACTACCTCCAGTAGCTATTAAGTGCAACTCTATATTGTTAGTAGCGCAGAAACTAGAAAAATCTTTGCTCGCGAAACAACGACCCTGATCTGCTATTATGCGTTTCGGAGCACCAAACAATGCTATACAAAACTTAATGGCACAAATACTACTGTTCGTGTCAATATTGAGCGAGTGACGAAGCAATACAAATTTGGTAAACGCATCTATGATTACAAACACGTACTCCTTAATGTCGTTCTTGCCCGATAATTTACCAGAGGCATCCACATGGATGGTATGCCATGGGATATTGAACTTGGGAATTGGGTGAAGTTCTGCCTGAACTTTGCCCGAGTGAGGCTTGGCTACCTTACAAGTGATACAATTATCCACAAATTTCCTCACGTATTTAGCCATACCTTCAAACCAATAGTGCTCATAGATCTTTTCGAGAGTTTTCTCCCATCCCAAATGCATAACAGACTCATGGACGTTATTAATTACGGACCATCTAAGCGCTCTAGGTACAATAGGCAGGCATCGAGTACGTCCGTTACGCTGAATTTTACGAAATAGAATATTTTTGCGAATTTCGTAAGTTTTGCGAGTTTCTTCGGGAAAAACTTCATTACGAAGATCAGACACAATTTTACTGATCTCTTCGTCCTTTTCCTGTTCAGCTTGCAACCAGTTACTCGAAAGTTCAGCTAATTCGACACGCTTTTGTTCTACACGAGTGATAGCTACCCTGGATGTAGGAAGAGGATTTCTAGAAAGGAAATCTACGTGGCTCATTCTAATACCTTCACGATAAACAATGTCAAATTCAAATGACTGCATGTAAGCCCACCAACGATGAACTCGTGGAGACAGGTCAGTTTTGTTTTTGGAAGCTTTAACAGCACTGCAGTCTGTCACAACCGTAAACTTACGACCTAGCAAATAATGCCTGAAATGCTTTATCGCATTAAAGACAGCTAAAGTTTCTAATTCGAAGGAATGAAACTTTGATTCGGCTGGGGAGGTACGACGACTGTAATAAGCAACGACATGTTGTTTCCCATTAATCTTTTGAATAAAAATGGCACCATATCCTTCCGCACTAGCATCGGTATGTAACTCGATAGCACGCGCAGGGTCAAAAATTGTTAAAACTGGCTCAGTGGTTAAATAAGAAATAATTTTCTGACGAATAGCCTCATGGCTGGGTTCCCAACAGATGGACCTATTCTTGCCACTCGTTAAACGAAACAGAGGAGCCATTATTTTTGAAAACTGTGACACAAATTGTCTGAAATAAGTGGCCAGACCTATGAACTGTCTCAGCTGAGTGATGGTTTTAGGTGGGGGAAGTTTGGACAAAGCTACTATTTTATTTGGGTTGGGTCTAATATGGCCATTTTCAACAACAAAGCCTAAATATTCAACTCGTCGCTTAAGAAATGAACACTTAGCGAAATTCAAAGAAAAGCCAGCCTTTGTCAATTTATCAAGTACAGTACGAAGACGAACTAAACTCTCCTCCACAGATGACCCTATCAGCAAAATATCATCAACGTACGTCACAGCATAGCTATATGCAAGGTCACCTAATGCTTTCATCACTGCCCGCTGATATACTGAGCTTGCATTCTTCAAACCGAACGGCATGGTCAAATATTCCCACTGACCGTCAGGTGTGACGAATGCAGTGCGCTCTATTGATTCAGGATGCACTGGAATCTGATGATAGCCTGATAACATATCAAGGGACGTGAACCATGTGGCATGGCCCAACCTAGCCACAAGATCCTCTATCAATGGCAGTGGAAACCTATCCGACAACGTGTTGTCGTTCAGTTCCCTGTAGTCGACGCACATGCGATCAGAACCATCCTTCTTCTTTACAAGCAATACTGGACTGGAAAAAGGCGAACAACTTGGCCTAATTATACCTGCTTCCTCTAATTCCCGAACTTTAGCAGTAACAACTTCACGTTCACTAGCGCCAAGCCTGTAGGGGCGACGATTGACTGTACGACTAGGGTCCATAAGCCGAATTTGCAACTGTCCTGTTGTAACACGGGATCTAGAAACACCACTAGAAAATGAAGATGCATATTTTGACAGAAGATCACTTAATTGGGAGCGAAAGTCCATTGGAACGTCGGTATTAACTTTGTCGAAATTAATTTGACAATTAGAATCACTCTTCAGATTTGAAACGTCACATAATCTAACAATCTTTTCACGACACAAAACAACACTATCGGATGTCATCCTAACGTTGGATCCCTGATCTAAAACCTCGCGACCAATTAAAATATCATTTTTAAGACAACTATCCGGTACAACATGAAATAAGATCTCTAATCGTAGATTGTTTATCATAATCTCGGATAAAATTTGTAGGGTACTTTGCACACTACCATGACCGATCCCCGTTAAATTTACAATGTTGTTTACACGTTTGCCACTAAACTTTGACGCAACATTATCCTTGACTAGAGAGCATTCGGCACCAGAATCATAATAAAATGGATATGACTCACCAGAGTTCTTCAGCACACCACTAGGATTGCTAACATAGCAAACTTCAACGCGTCGTTCGCTGCTTGCCGCTGCTGCAGTCGCTGCCTCTGAAGTGCTCGAGCCCCGTGGGCCGTTGCCTCCGCCATTGCTTCGTGGACATTTAGAAGCAAAATGTCCGGTGTTGCCGCATCGGAAACAGATGACATCTGGACGCTGCTTCGATCCCGTAGAAGTGGACGCAGAAGTGGTACCTGCTACCACTGCCTTGCCCTTCACTTCACCCCTTGATCGACAGTCCGCCGCTCTGTGACCTAGTTTACCGCAGTTGTGACATTTCAACGTTGACGGCTGAAACTTCGGTCGCTTGAAATCATGTGCGATATCGGTTGTGTTTCCAATCGAAGCTTTTCTTTTCATGAATGAAAACGCTTGAAGTTCACCCTGAAGCTTGCTTCTATTGCTGACATCGGTAGTGAAAGCCAGCCTTTGAATACGCCCATCAAATTGTGACATATGAGCCAGCACCGTGGATATGGCTATCTGCTCGGCGCTCATGTTTTGCCAGCGTGATGTGAGTGTAGAAAGAAATCGAGCGGCGTAAGCAGCATAGCATTCACCTTCCTTAGGCTTGCTACTCATCAGTTTGACAAGCGTAGCGGCTGGTGTGTCCACGCAATCATAACGGGATAAAAACAGTTTTTTTAAAGTCACACCATTTCATACCCGCAAACGACACTTGCGCAAGCCAACGTGAAGCACTTCCTTTCAGGGCCTTGCTCAAGGTGATGATTAGAGCACTTCCCTGAAGCGGAACTTCCGATAAGCACAGATCCGCTGTAGTACACCAAGCACGTGCGTCTACATCCGGCTTATCCGGGTCAAATTCAGGCAAGGAAATATGCTTGGTACTTGCTGGACCCCTGACGGCTTCTATGAGGGACATCATATTCTGATTTTGAGCCGCCAACAGCGTACGAAGCAAATTCTCGTCACAATGTGACGTCATCGCTCCATTCTCCAAGTTTCCTTCAGCTCGAGTGAATCCCACTTCTGATGTCGCATCATGGGTGGCCGAGGTACGAAGCATTGGGTCTTCTTCATGATCCGACATAGTTTTTAAATAAACGTGGGCACTGTGTGGGTACTCGAACGAAAGACGATATAATATTAACTGACTTTATTTTAGAGTAATGAAACAAACACGTGCGTTGGTACTGAGTGTCTGCCCAGACTGTCCGAACTAGACTGAGCTAACTCTCGGTCCCTCTGTCCGTCCTCGCTGCATCCCCTCTACCGACGATCGTGTCCAAGCGGTGGGGCGCGCTTGCGTTTCCGATCACATGATGTTTAGTTTGCGATTGAATTGATAGATGGCGCTGTCTGTTGTAAAGTAGCGACATCTATCCACGACATATTTTACTTCAAAACTTGTAACTAACTCGGTATAACCATTTCGGTGAGATGTCAATATTTGTCATCTCGCCGAAATGGTTAAGTTTCGAGTTTTTTAATATAATATTCATAATATATCAATGAGATGATTTTTATATTTGTGTGTAGACTTCGGAGCTGGGTGTAACGGAGCACATCGAGGGCGACGAGTGCAAGTTCTCGGTGTGGACGGGTCGTGAGCCAATGGCAAGCGACTGCCGTATCGTCCTCAAGGCGCCCTCGCTAGAAGTCAAGCAGACGTGGGTGCGCCGCCTCAGAGAAGTTATACAGGTACAGCTTTCCCAACTCTGCCACTAACCTAACTTCATAGACAAATCGAGGCCATCGATTTTACATCGCCCATTTCAGTCTCTTGCATATTTAGTAATCGTGTTATAAGCCCTATTAACTTGGCCACATAGATAGATAACAGTAAAATTTTGTCGGTTTATGTGCAAAGAGGACACACATAGGACATTAATATTACGTCCTTTAATGGTGGCACTCTGTGTTACAATATATTTGACCTTATTAATTTAAGCCCCAAATACGTCAATATAGAATAGTCATGTAAATTCTCTGCGGTTGGGAATCGCCTTAAATGACATGAATAATGTAGACTTGTCATTGTTGGACAGGAAACGTACTTCAGTGGAGCCCTGCAGCCCCCGCCGCGCAGCCCCGCGCGCGTTCGACCCACCAGCTCCCAACGATCCAGCAGGTAAAACAAAAGTTATATGTTGCAGGCAATTTGTATGATTCCGCGTTTTATAAAATGCCGGTCGTTTTACAAAACAGCTGATAGTTCCCAACGATCTGCTCGGCGTGCCCAATCTAGAAACTGCGACCAACTTGGATCAAGGGCTTTCCGGCCGCTGCCGCGGCACCGCTCGCTTCGCTCGCTCGGCTCGCGCGTGTTTGATCCCAGTTCTCTCAGATCTAGTTACTGTGACCAACTTTGTTAAACGCGTTGCTACAACAATCCGCGTAAACCTTAACTAACCGATTTACAGAACTTACGGAACTTACAGCTGTTTTGTAAAGCAGCTAGCCGTTTTATATTGCGACAGATTATACAATTCAGCTGCCGTTTTTTAATGTCCCGGATTCTACAATTTGATCGGCAGTTTGTAAAAAGCCGAACCATACAAATTGCCTGCACATATTTATACTTAACTGATTACGTAATCCTATAATAATTTTGATCTGGATTCGTCTAAAAGCAGGTTCTGAGTACGGTCGCTCAAGGCGTATAAACAATATTTGAATTAGATCGAATATGGTTTGAGGCAGATTTAATTAAAAGCTGAATAAAACTTACTATGGTATCTGTCCTTTGAAAGCATAATTTTCTCTTTGTTACGAGTACCAATTCATTTGAAGGACATTTCTTTGGAAACTTAACCTGAAAAGAAAATGAAATGAATTCTTCCAAGAATCAACCATTACTTCAAAATAGCTTGAAATGAAGCTTAGTATTCGTCTTAACTTTTAATTATACTGCTCAACACTGCGAACGTTCACAGGGATATGGAGGACACAGTACTAGATGACACGACGGAGAATCTTGACCGAAACTCTCTAGCGTCTTTTGGCAGTGGGAACACCACCGATTCCGATAAGGTAAGTGCCGTAGTTTAATAAGAAAGCTAAAGCATGGCGTTCTTCAAAAAGGGAGTGAAATTTTTCTCTCACTGGATCGGAAATTGCTTCATTATTACAAAATATAAACTATACGTCAATCAACTCTTTTGGATACGTAACGAAATAACACGCCAGGAATTTCCAACATGACAATAATAGAAATTGCTGGACAGATTTTTATTTTTTACTAGTTGGTTTAAACCATCTTTTGTAATAAGGGGGAAATAATTTTTAATTAGATTGATGTCTAAGATATCAGAAATTGTAAACTGAAAATAATATGTAGAAATAATGTTTGGTCAGAAAAAGATCACACGGTCGCACCCCTGTACCGGCGGAAAAGGGCCAGTTATATGTGAAATTTTTCATCTAACAAAGTGAAAACTATATAATAATATACTGGGCTATTAAAATTGTCCCTTCACTGTTGGAGTACACTTAAATCTAAGACAATATAGAACATTGTATGCCCGACGTAGAGGACAGGGGTGTGGGTCAACAGCACTTAAAGACAAACCTATACAGTTCAAAGATGCTCAGATATTTGCGATATCCCATGTCAAATTTTTCTTTATTTTTTACAGCACATTTAATTTGGAAAATCCAATACTAAAACGATGACCGGTGAATGTTTTGTAAATAAAAGTATCCAATAAAATGGAATCTTAAATCCCACTGTTTTTGTTTATGCAATATGTTGTTATGTTTGGGGCCGAATTGAAAAGATGGAAGTGGAAAAACAACATAAATCTTCTTTATTTTCTTATCATTTTAAATAACACGAAATCTAACATCTATATGCGCTTGTTGCGTAGGTACATTTGTATGGGAAGCCCGCTCTTGGCTTAAATTATTGGAAAATACGTTTAAATATAGGTGTTTAAGTGTGTGTATAAGAAGTCGTTCGTTGCTGTTGCTTCTAGTCGAGATTAGAATCTGTACTTTCACTCGATTATAATGTATTTATTGGAGATGGTACGCGGTGGACTGCGATGTGCTTAGTGATGTATTTATTAAATTGAAGGCTATTTTGTAGCCCTCTTACACGACATATAAAATACCATTTTATCATTATAATCTGGCGAATGTGTTTGTTGATGAAAAGTTTTTCAAACTGATAGTTCAGAGAACTTCCGTACAGAACAGAACTTATGTTCAGCTCAATTCGTGACTTCATACAATCGAAACAATA
The DNA here is from genome assembly GCA_932294325.1 of Allophyes oxyacanthae. NCBI lineage: Eukaryota > Metazoa > Arthropoda > Insecta > Lepidoptera > Noctuidae > Allophyes > Allophyes oxyacanthae. Next base: position 3,906,475 of record OW028609.1, read on the forward strand.
ATTTTCAGTTTTGGACGAAAAACTGACGTAGTTTAATTAACCAGCAGTATGTAATAAACAGGCGGATTTATTGGGATCGCTTTAGAGCGTCTGTTACGCTTGATGGCAACGTTATGGGGGCTTTATCACATCGCATGCACTTCGACGTGCGCTTGTTTGCCCGCCCGTGAGTTGTCATTGGAGTTAAGGACTATAATCTCATTTTAAGCTGGGGGAGCTAATCTGTAAAACATCTCCAATGTCGATTCGAATCTCTTATCGTATTGTCGGTTGATACTTGACGAATAATAATATAAATAAAATCTTTTTTATTGCCACTAAACACAGTTTACAACATATATACCTAAGGATATAGGAAAATTGCATGAACATAAACTCTAATCCAAACAAACAAAAGTATCCCCTTAAGTATCTCCGAATGCTTTCAGTGCCAAAATAGGTACATATGTCACAAATCAGGGCACACGATCGAAGCTACGACCATAAAGTAAAATCAACAACTGGCACCATAGCTGTGAAATCGACTAGTGCAGTATTTAAATACTATTGGACAAACACTACCCTCGGATTAGGTATATTTTATTCAATAATGTAGCGTATTCATCATTACAGCTCTCGCTGCGTGTTTACTCAGCTTAATTGGTTAGCCATCCATCGAGCACGTAATATAGCAATATTATTTAAACACCAATCACAACTTCATCATTGATATATTTTTTTGCGTTCAGGCAATGCCAGGAATAGTTCGTTCTCTTGCATCGTTTTTGTGTGACCATCATTATTACAACCTGCATCAAGTTCTTTAAAACAGAAATGTATTATGTTATATCTTAAAGCTGAAGAGATTACATCAAGCAGAACATTAATGTCAGAAAATCTATTGATACCCCTCATACCTAAAGTCCTAAGATAGATATTGACCAAATAATGATATTGGGGTGGTCTTTCAAAAAGGTCAAAAGCGTAAAACTCAACCGGCATGTGTATGAAACGATGCATGAAACTCGAAGAACCGAAAAAGGGTGTGTTGAAATAGTAGCTCGGGAAAGTTTGTAGTTTCTACGTCACCCATGGGAAAACGATGTGAATTTATTCATACGTATATACTTGATTCAAATATATGCGTAGACACGAAATAAAAATACCTCACTAGAACCTTTCTATAAGATCTGTTGTATAACATGTACCACAATTTTATGCATTAAAATTTATTATTATTATTGTTTTCAAATACAGCTAATTTTTCGAAGGTATAATAACATGGAATTGTTTTTTAAAGTCACACGGTCCTTAGGTCTGAGTCAAAGTCAAAGGTTTTTATTTCAACTGGGCCTTCTTGCAGGCACTTTCAAAACCTCGTGATTCTAGGTGCAGGGTTCCAAGTGGGTTGGTCCTGGAGAAGATTGAGTTGGTTGATTACATTGCTGCACTGATGTGTAAATGCGAAGCATCCGTTTTTAGTATAGCTGCTTCTTTTAGTGTCATGTAGTAGGTACCATTGAGAAGATTGAGTATTGAGTATGTGCATCTAGACTAGTACTAGTTTGCATTTGTATCGTCGGTTACCGGGCTGTATAAACATGCGTAGGTATTTAGATACGGATTCAGAAATATTTCAAGTACCATGCAGTACAAGCAGCTCACGAGCACAAAATACTGTTAGTCAGAAATGTCCCTTACAATGGGTTGTATGTGTGACAATCCTGTATGCTTTTATAAAGGAAGGCGATAATTTTTTTATGATATTTTCCGTAAATACCTATAGTATGTTATACTTAGGTACTTTGTATTTGCTCGTTTGTCCCATTTTATAGTAGTTAATTTTTCAGGTTCTTAAGTAAGAATTTTACTAAACTGGTTAACCATCATAATCTCTAATTGTAGGCTGTAAGCTTCCCTCTTCTACTAATCTTTACCTCTGTATCTATAATTAACCGAAGTATCAATTCTTGTCAGCCCTCTATGTAATTACAGCAGCGGGGATTGGGTTTGCCATTAAATAAACTGTTAAATTACCTTTGTAAATTACCGTTTCAAGCTAAGTAAATAAAACGTAAGGACTATTGTATACTATTATAAACTTTTATTATACTATTATACTCATAATTATAATAAATATATTATAGTAAAAATATGGCCGATCGTAAAGTATGGACTCCCATCTTCATGATCGGTATTTTTTTTACAAGGTAGTTCGAAGTTAAGGGTCTCATGATCATATTGAAGTTTATTACCAGAGACTGATGTTCATTACCATTTTGTTACGCGGTAAACTTGCAGGTTATATTTGTACACAACAAACCAGATATTGGATAATGGATATAGGGTAACCTTTAACAATAGTCTATTATCTAAAGAGATTTGTAATCACGTAGGGATGTGTGCAAGTTGCTATAGTAGGAGTGGTTGCCATATACATTGATTTGCTTGGGAAGCGGACGGCTTTCTCCCACAGATTTGTGGCAGAAAGCCGTCTTGCCGTGCCCCCCGACACAGACCTCTCGTCTCGAGACCGATCTGTTTCTAAGCACCTTACTACAAACAAGTGTAGATACACCACCACGAATTTATTTGTTTGCTATTTAGTTACACTACCAATCCATTATATCCCATGTTTATTGTGTGCATTAGAGTACCTAGTTGAAGACTGTAATAATATTTGCATTATTGGCAAAATAAGGTGCTTCTATTTCTGCTCGCGCGTATAGGTAATATATTGATTCCAAATCGTGGGTTTCGAAACGTATCAGTCTCATAAATTTTTGAAAATGCTAGAAAATTCGGGTTTTGTTGCTATTTTGTTGGTATTATAATCTATCTTAAATAGCTATAAAGACATTTATTTACGTTAATATTTAGCTCAGACCTTTGCGTGGGTCTCAACATAATCGACCGTGATTTTTAAATTTACATCATAATAGGAAACCTTTTCTAAGATTTGTATAGAAGGTATTCTATAGTCTGCAAAGAGCTAGTAAAGTAATGGGTGGGACTTTCATTTTGGTAAAGTAATAGATGGGTCTTTTATTTTGTATTGGTCGTCTACATTTTTCTGTTCGATGTTTTGGGCACATTTACATATTGTGTGGTACGGTAGCAACAACATATCAGATAAAAAATAATGGCAATAACGTGCTAGACTGAGTCGTTGCCTACCCACCTTATAGTGACCTATTTCCCTAAATTTACTGACAATACAGGGACACCGCAACTAAACGTGTAGACTAACACGTCTAAACTGGGATGAAACCAAGTTCATCATATTATATTTTATAACGATACCGATCTTATGCAGTCCAGAAATAAACCAGAGGCAAGAAACAATAAACATCATTTATAATCTTAAAAAAAAATGCTAACGCCGCCGCCGTATTACCTACGCAACTTACAATCAGATCGCAATATAAGAAGGGTTTACAAAGAATGATAATCTCATACATACCTACTCCCTACTAAAAACTGAGGCAACTATTAAGTAAATATAAGTAAGCAGCATACGATAAATGGCAGATTTTTATGATGAACTTAGCTTGATATGCCTCATTAGTTTGATATGCCTCATTTTGCGTCCGCGTATTAGGCTTCTATGCATGAAGGGGTTAATTTGTATTCATTTAAACAAATTTTCCTAGGTATGTGCGTTGTTGCGTCGCAAGCGTAGGACGTGGGTGGGCGGGGGTAAAACGATCGAGCTACGAGACTGTCCCAGAAACCGAAACGTTTCGTTAAGTACACAAAAGGCGGCTCGTTAGACTAAATACAAGTGAGGATCATGGCGCGAGCGAGACACCGATTGCCGGGATACTAAAGGTACGTTTATATCTACAGACATCGAGCGTGCCAGACACGTGCCGTGGCAGACACCGACAGACACCATTTATTTACATCTAACTTGACAGAAGTGTGCCGTGTCAGACATCGACAGATACCAATCGACACACATAATCGGCAAAAAGAAAACAAAACACGTCTGCACGGTCCCGATACTCTATTCACACTGCCCGGCAAGTAGCCACAGTCATGTACAGACATGAACCGCGCAGACAAAATATTCTTACCGAGAATACCGGCTGGGCACAACCCGTGTCTGTCGAGTGTCGGTGTCTGCACGACTGTGTTACGATAGATATAAATACTTAATACACACTGTATAGAATAATATTTTGTCTGATACGGCACGTGTCTGGCACGCTCGATGTCTGTAGATATAAACGTACCTTAATACGTAAGATAGGTACCTACATAGCGCTCTGGGCATTAATACCGTAGCACATCAATTTTATCCAGCCGCTTGCTCCGCGCGACCAAGTGTAAAAGCTTGCAACACTTTTATTTTTTAATAATATAACGTGAAGTGAACTTTATTAAGTTGCTCGCATTGTGACTAGGTTTATTAATATGCATTCCAATAATAATATTTTTATTTCTTGATCGCACTCGCCTCTGCAATGCAAGGCGTGAAAACTATGACGTCGAATAATTATTATAGGTATTTCTTAAACGCAGTCAACATGTTTTTGTTTTTTTACCCACACTTTTATTGCTCCTATATAGAGGGACAGTTTGCAAACATACATCCCACGTGCACACACACACATACCCGAAAGAACTATCTATATATAATACAAATATTTGTTACGTGCAGGAATGGAACCGACGATAGATAGCGCAGAAAGTAATGGTTCAGTCAATGTGCCAAATGTGTGCGTATTTACAGAAGTAGCAGCTCACATTTCCCTACAGCTTGTCGCTAGTGGATATGAAGAAAAATAAAATTGGTGAGGACTTGTGGAAGATCATGTGAGCCATTGTAACGCTGCTTTATGCTATCTTGTTTGCTTTTAAACGTTTTATAATAATGTAATATCTATTATGATGAATAGATGCTGCCATACACATACATGATTGCACTCAAAGCTTATCAAGGTGCACTTACGCAGCGTATCAAAATCATAAATATTTAAACGGAGCTGTACTATTAAAGCCTTTCCTCTGAGAGTACCGTACCTCGTATATTTTTGCCTTTACATCTATAATAATCTCATGACTATCATTTGCGGAAGATAAGTGCGCTTTCAAGACATAACGACATTTTCTATTGTAATGGTGCCTTAACTACGAAATTGGCTGCAAACTATACATACAGATATACAGATACTTAGATCTTCATTTCTCGGCGTAAAACTTACTAATACGTTTACGTGTGTTACAAATTACATCTAAACGCGTTTATTCGTCAAAATTACGTTTAACTTGACGGACCAACTTACTGGAAATACATTCTTTATTCAGACGCTTATGATAATTTTACAGCCCCGTAACTGATATTCAAATAGGTACTCATTTATGTTGGTTCAGCCCGAGCCCTGAGACCGAGAGCACTCAATTCGTTTTAGTTCGCTACTTAATATCCAATAAAATAAGCGCGCCCATGGGAAATAATGTAATACTCATAACAATGAGTGCCTAAGTTTGGGTAAATCAGGGGTGCTTGTTATGTTCATACCTATTAACGTCCAACTACCATGGAAATAATACTACCATTAATTCGTTAAAGGGAGAATATTAGCAAAATGTTTTTATTGACCGGATTAGCCGTTCGCCAGGTAATTTCTATAATTTTTTTACATTGATTTGATTTTATATAAAGCGCGAATCGCGTTTTAAATTTTTATTAAATATATTATTCAGTCTTCAGGTTATTTCAAGTAAAGTTTTATATATTTTATGAATTTTAATCCCAATCATAATAAACAATGCGAAGCCAATTCTATAAAGCACCGGCGTAAATATATCGAAAATATTTCAGTATTTTACACGAGAAAATAAGAATGAGGAGGTACAACAACAAAATTCGATAACACAACGTGATGTCCGTTAAGTTAAGTTCAATAGTTCTTATGGGTATTAGTATTATAAGCCCATGCTGTATTACCAAATGTCTTATGGGTGCTACCTATGAAAATTCACCCAAATCTAACACAATAGATTTTGATTACAAAGCATTATTGCAGATTAATTGGAAGTGTTTCCTTGAGTCTTGTGATAGCATAACTGTTTCATACTCATGGTATTACCCTTCTATGATATTATATTATATTATTACTTGCGTTCATTGGACTGTACTTGTTGAGCTTTGAGTCCATCTCATTTTGTCATACGACTAAACTATAGATAGGTATATGTATTATCAAAAAATATGGTCAGAATCGACTTGACAACTTCAACTTACAATAGAATAGAGTATATAAAACCCATAATGAGTATTAAAGTCAGCACGAGTAATAGTTTAAAAATTTGTTAAAAATAACTACCTAGTACTTACCTATAAAATAAAAAACATCATTGAATATTTGAACTTGCATACAATAGGTATGTGTTAAGCCAAACAAGTGTTGTTAATTAATAGTTTTATTTCAAAGGGGTTGATAAGGGATATATAATTTTGTATAGCGGGCGTAGGCGTTTCCCAAACGCTGATATTGAAGAAAATGGGTAAGTAATCTAAGGGTCGAGTTAGTTTATGTTTGTGCAATATTGACATTGGACGGGTAATACCAGTACTTAAGTGCTGACTCTGAATTATTTCTTTTGTCCTTCTAGTCAGTTCCCTTCAAGAGCGAATAGAAGCAAAAACCGGGCTAAACGTTTGTGTGGGTCGTAGTATAGGTATAATATATAATTTGATTCGAGTTAGGGTCGTAATTACATCGTGTAATACTGGTGCGCTGACAATGACAAGTAGCAACTCCCATCGTGAAGGATTTACTCGCGTGAGGGGACTTTAATTGCTGGGATCCGGGATCCCGTCCCAAAGGTGACGATTATAATAACCCCGCGCTTGGATAGGTAAGCGATTCTATTCGCAGTTAGTTACCTATTCACCTTCGATTTCTCTTTCGGTGATATTTTAAATTCATATATTTTTTCTTCTTAGCATGTTGATCCATACCTAACAAGTTTGTAAGAAAAAGCTTAAAATCTTAAATAAGTGCATACCATAAATTTTCCTCAAAAGTATTGTGTTAACCTTCGTTCAGCATCGACACCGTAGTCGTCGCCCTTGAAAGTCCTGATCAGTTGCGCTAACCACAGGCGAGTCGGGCGGCGCCGCCGTCGCTAACTGCGACAACCGCTTCTCCGTCCGCTAGGAACGGATTAGGCGCGTCCTTCGCACGACGTTGCGGCGGTTGCCTTTGTGGAATAAATTCGGGAAATGTAGCTCGATACGGAGGAGGCTGCGTAGTGAGTGGACGGGCGTGTGAGAAAGAGCGGGCGGCGCGGGTGAGACGCGCGGTGGCGGCAGTGGCGACAGCGCCGCGCGCCGTGACGGACGGAGGCGTCGCGACCGAAATCGCGCGCCGGCACGTGTCGGCCGGCGCGATGGGGACCACCCCGCCGCCCGCGGCCCCCAAACAACACAAGAGTAGGCGGAAGATATCCTTGCCATGGTTCAGACAGAGCTCGGTGAGCGCGCCCCATGCGATGCTGTCCAGGCAACACACCATCGACACGCCGAGCTCGTTCCACGCGCGCCTTCTGAAAGGCAACCGGCAACGCCAGGTGATACACCGCCTCCCAGCCGCGCCGAACGCTGAGAAAGTTATGCACCCGCTCCCCGCCGTCTCCCGTAGCACCCCGCCGCCCCACTGCATCGCCCGACGCAACGAAGGCCACTCCCGCGCTTGCACTCACCTGCACACGCATCCTATATCATAACACCACTAACCGACATCCACTATCACAACGTCGCTTTGAGTTTCATGTTTGGATCGCTTGCTGACTGCGAACACAGCGTTTAATAAAGTCATTTGAAAATTAACAAAGCACAAACATTTGTTATGTCAATTGTAAAATAACAAAACGCTAAGCAGCTTTCAGCATTTTAGTAATCAACAAAATTTTGTGCTAGTGTATGTGAATTGATGTTGTAAACAGAATTATTATTTGAAGGTTGACAAAAAGTGAAATTCTCGTTCTGTTTTTTGACAGTAAAAATATATTAATTAGGTACATTTTCAATAATAACCACTTCAATCTACATAATTATGCAGTGTCGACTATTTATCTAATTACAAAAATTAACGAAAAATTGTGTCTTTATTTTATGAATTTAATTATTTTAAAATATTAAATGAATGAATAAACATAAATTGTAATTTGAAATAAATGTTGATTCATATACAAGTGTATATTACTTATTATTATTTATACCATACACAAAATTTTAGTCTTTATTTTACCAATTGGCACAATTGTTCGTATTTTTTTTATTGCTTACTTTCTGCCCTTACTATGTACTTACGAATTTACCTGCTAAGTTTATACATTTCACCATTTACAAACAAAAGCATCGGGCCATGTAAAGAATAAACATTTGCTCGATAAGTGGTGTGCCATAGCAGCAATCTTACCCAATTGACTGAGATAACGAATCGGCTATCTGTCACTCGAGCTAATAGATTCTACGACAGCCGATAAAGCGATAAACAAAAACAATCTCGCAGCTAGCTCCGCCATCAGTTATATTAGTTGTAACAACTTCTATTAAACAATAACAGGAGGGGAATCAAAATGTCAATTTATTGGTATCTAGGTACCTATGTTTAGAAATATGGTCGCAATAATACCTATGCTGCTAAATTCAAAACAACAAGGAAAACGGAAAATCTAAATAATAATAATAAGCAACGACTGCATTGCTACGGTAGCAGCGCTAACTAGCTCCTAATGAACAACTGATAATATTAATAGATGCAAACATCAAACATTTGTATTTAACGGCTTCAGCAATGTGATTGGTTGATAGTTCGATTTACAAGAATTCATCCACAAGTAGGTATAAGTAAAGAATACGATTACCCGACGATCCTGGAAAAACAAGTAATAGAAAAAAAAACTGTCGAATTGAGAACCTCCTCCTTTTTTTTGAGGTAAAAAAGGAGCTTCAGGAAGCTGCTTATTCAGGCGTCCATGGATTAGGCTACGGCGACATGTCGCTGAGAAGACTTTTGGCATCAAGAGTACATGCGTTGTTTCTCCAGGACCAACCCACTTGGAACTGTGCACCTAGAATCACGACGTTTTGAAAGTGCCTGCAAAGGCCCAGTTGAAATAAAAAACATTGACTTTGACTTTGTTGATGCTTTCGTCCGCATTGTGAAATTAAAATACATACCCATGTAGTTCAAACACTGAGATTACAAGTAAAACTCAAGTCTATCCATCAGATAATCCAGTTTATTGATTCTCGGGTAACGTCTCGGGAATAAACGCTTCACTCTACATTGCATTTACAACGGCACGAGAGGAACGAGGAATGACTCCGGAGATATCGGGGCGAGAAACTAAATTGTGAACGGAATGATCGGAACGTCACACGTCGCCAAATAAAAGTGGACGCGAAATGTGCGCGACAAATTATGTTGCGCACATGTCCACAAAATGTTTACAACTATAACAACTAATAGAAATGCTACGTAATTTGACTGTTTACATAATACCTTTATAAAAGCTTTTTATAGGTATTTAACATTTTATATTCAGTTATCGTGAAACCCAAAGTTATGACTACATTTACGAAGTAATGGCGATAGCTTAAAATATTATTTGTACGACCTACTTTCAATTCAACATACTTTTCAAATAATGGATAATGGAGCTATTGAATCTCGTAATGAGGTTTACCGGTACTGTACACCAGAAAGTGCTGAGCTTGCTTCATAAAAAGACTTCAAGTTCATTAAAATTATTTGCTCCAGTTCGTTCGTTATGGAATGCCATAATGCAAAACAGACTGTTTGACCTTTTATTTGGAGGGAGTTTTCGAGTTTGATCTCAGTAACAGCTATTTTATTGCTAGTGTTTAGTTTTAGATTTAAAGGGCCTAGAAAATTCCACTTTTTACAAATTCTAAGGCTTTTATAGAAACGATACAAATAAGTGCTGTTCTTTGAAGGTTAGAATAAAAAATCTTTTCCGTATTTTAAACTACTTCGTAGTTTATGCGGTCGATATTTTTAAACATTCGGTGATTATTTCAGGAAACTGATTGAACAATTGAACATTTCTCATTATTGATATTAAAATCCCAAACGGAATGTATTCGAAACGGTGCGGCGATCGTCATTGTTCTTCCCGAGACCTATTTTCAACTTATTTTCACGTAATAATCACTGTTTAAATCATTGTCGATTCATTGCATTCACAGTACCTACGTACCTAATGTACGATAACCATTAAAGACGTTATAAAAGTCGTATGAAAAATAAATATTCGTCGACGACGATCCGGTTTGCCAGCATCGGCACATGTGTTACCCATCCAATGTGACGTTTTATAGCAAAATTTGTGATAAATATTTACAATAAGGTTAAATAGAAAGCGTTTGGGAACAAATAAGTACGGATTTAGAAACTTTGTTTATTGACATGATCTATTAATAACTGTTATTTCTGAGCATCGAAGGAAGAGGTCCTAAGATGGATGTCAAATAAGTTAGCGAACATGCTAACACAAATACAGGTGCAAGATAAGGGTTAATCTATGCTATAACAAGAACAAAGTGTAACCGAGAGGGGAGATACGATTTATCGATTGGTCTCAATTGATAGGTTGAAGATGTTTTCAAGCAATACATGCTTGTATTTTTCTTGACGAGATCTTTGCAACGCTGCCAGCAGCTGATAGCAAAACCTATGTCATAGATACTAACTGTACTTAGACAACAGAAGAAAAACATTTCGGATTAATTTGAATAAGGATATAATAATCATGGACCAAAATGGTTTTATCATTATAAAATGACAGAACATCATTGTGCACTTCAGTAAACAAAACTTTACGTTCGTCACCCTAGTTCTAAACGTAGACACCCGATAGTAAATGTCATTTTCATCCCACCATCTCGGAAAGAGTATTTTTAATCTTCAATATCTGAGTGGAAAAGCCGTTTTTATTCTCTAGAGGATAAAGTAAATTGAATTTAGAACATCGTGTGCACTAAGTTTGTGAATTAAACGTTTTTTTTTTGCATTTAGTCATTTCCTCGCTGAGGTGGAATGAAAAGTTACGTGTTGCACTCGGGTGCAAAGATTTTTCACCTCGTGCTCTTTTGATTCCCTCGCTAACGCTCAGGATTCTAATTTTGAATCACTCGCTGCGCTCGTGATTCAATTTTAGAATCCTTCGCTTGCTCGGTCATCAAAATTGAACACGCGGTTAAAAAGCAACTTTGCACTCTTGTATAACAAATAACTATTCTACATGTCGACGTGAGGCGAAGTGTGGTCCGGCCCAATTCGGCCGTTTAAAGCCCGATGCATCCAAGGCCTTACCAACATTGGTTTAATATGTAGGTAGTTACGTAAAGTTAGAAGATATTTTTATTAGTTCAGACATTTCAATAAAACATTTTACAAAAATAGAACAATGTTAATATCAATATCATATTGAAAAAATACCAAATACGCTTTTTGTAGCAAGCGTGTTTGTTCTACGATTTCATGCTTGACTCCAATTCTATACTAAAACTTAATTAGAATTAACGTAAATTTTGGTAAATAGGCACACCGAATTTAGTACATAAGTACAGAGTGCACAAGAGTGCGAAGCATGGAGCTATTGAGCTATCGAGCTACCAACTTGGAACCCTGCACCTAGAATCACGACATTTGACAGTGCCTGCAAAGACCCAGTTGAAATAAAAAACTTTAACTTATTTGCTCTGTACATTAGAGCCTATGCACACGGCGTATTTTTAACGCATCGACGATGCGCTGATGACGCACGTTAACACGCTTTAAACGAAATTCAGACGCAGACAGTAAACCTTTGCACACGTTCAAAAATGTTGTGGTGCCGTAACCTGCATTCTTATCGATACAAACAAGTAGATCGGCGATACAGACGCGCTTTAGTCGCGCGTATGTATTGTAATACAGAAACCTCTGCGTTTTCAGCAGACTCCTCAACAGTAGTAAAATAGGCAGCGTCGGTCAAGACAGTGCGAAGCTCGCGCGCATTTGAAGCGATTCAACGACGCGTATACGCGATGCAGACGAGCTTTGAATCGCTTTCGTATCGCCTTGTACGCGCGTTTGAATCGATACAAATGCAACAATCTGCTTTTTGGTCATCTACAGCGCCGTGAGCGCGCGTTCGTGAAACGTGCGTCGTCGGCGCATTAAATATACTCCATGCCTATAGGCCCTTAGAGTAGGTGTACCCCGGGATTGTTTGCTTGTGTTTCGGAACACTTACCAAAGAACTACTTTCTGTCTCTCGTGCACTTTGATTCATATCTATGCGTCTCTTTTACGAGGTAATACAAATCCTTAATCAGGTCATAATAGCAATACAAAGACGTTTGGATACTGAGTGAGATGTATGAGGTAATCACCCCAACCTATCTAGCAACAACATCTAAGCAGTGATCGATGAATAGTTTTTTCACTGAAATTCCACAGAAATATTATCAACATACTACGGAATACTTACAGCTATAGAATGATTATCTAAAAAAAGTAAGTATAGCTAGGGATTATTCCTTTTATATTTCGCTCGTAGTAGTCTATCGCTTCTATCGATCTTGTGTTGACTTCAATGAATGTAATCAACACGCCTGTGACCCATTAGGTTTCGGTAGCGATGTATGTTATATATTACAGGGTTATTGGTAATTAACTAATAGTGCTTTATGGGGTTATTGCAGTCATCATTATAGACAACTTTGACTATGGGACCAACACTGAATTCACTGAAGCGCAGCAGAGAGGTGACAAAATAATCAATAGGATTTCAGTATTTTCTCTGCTCATTTAAGTGACGTGATAATGTAATGTGTTATGTAATGCGAAGAGATGGGAATCATGATAGGAAGAGTTGTAAGTAAGAATGTTGATGGCTAATAGAGAAGAGGCAGACCAAAACATGGATGGACTGTGTGAAACATGACATGAATGTGAAGAAAGTGAATCCGGAAATGACGTCTGATAGAGATAAATGGAAGAAAAAGACATATTGCGTTCATGCCAATAAAATGGGTTAAGGGCAGAAAAATGAAGGATGATCGTAAGTGACGTGGATACTCGTATCCTATTGGTTACTTTTTATCCTCTCCGCTCCGCTCTTCTTCAGTGGAAATGCACCCTTAGTACAAGATTCTAGCTGAAAAAGTTGGCAATTTGGCTAATGGATACCAGTCTGACGTGAATATTTTTAAGGTATTATAATAAATTAAAGATATAAAAATTGCTAAGTAAGAGCATAAACCGCCTGACCTTTTGCAAGGGTCCGTATATTTGTTGCCCACTCTAAAAGAAAACAAAGGTAGATATATTAAATAACGGAATAAACGAGAAAAAATCGGATTTTTTCTAATAACAATAATAATTATTAAGTCCCTAATGTGAAACGGGGCGAGATTCCTAGAAAATCCTGAATACCTGGTGTGGAAATGAAACCAATGACAAATGACTGTTAAATTGACCAAAAACGTAACTTTATAATTTATAAAATCAGTAATAAACATGACACGATGTACTGCTTTTAGACGTACCTACAATTTAATTTCAATTCATTGAAGACAACCAGTGGCGTGCACAGATATTTCTCACAAGGTAGGCAAAAACACCGCTTGTGATTGGCCACCTGACCCTGAGACTTAAATTATCTGATTTATCAGACATATTAAACAATTGTATTAATTAATACTTAATTTATTAGGATAGTCAGTGTCTTTTTGAAGTGCACGCCACTGAAGCCAACGCCAGTTTATAGCTATTGACCATATGAAAAGGGCATCCACGAAAGGTTCTGCCTTCTTTATTTTTTTTAAATATCTTTCACAACTAGCTCATTGAGCCTTATTGTTTAACCGGACTTTGGTTGTGCCTTCTATGAAGACAAAGAATGGCGTATAGGCTGATATTAGATGTTATTAATTATTTGACGACAAGATTGGCGCAGTGGCTAAGCGATCGGATTGGCTTTCTGCGCTAAATGACGCGGGTTCGATTCCCGCACGGACCAAATATTTGTTCTGCGAATAGTTTTTCCGGATCTGGGACATACTCAGACCCCGAAAAACTGCTGTGCATGTGAGAGTTATGTTTGTAAACTGTAGGTACCCACGATACACAACAAATTTTTGAAGGGGGCAAAGTTAAAAAAATTAAAAAAAAACAGCAATTTAGCTGTGTAAAAGTAAAAAAAGTAGCCGTGGTTTACAATTTTTAATTACTAAGGAATACCTATGCGTAGTTTTCAGAAGTTATAAATGAAACTAATATATATTAAGATTGTCAATGTGATACATCAATTCTTACTCAACTAAATAAGGTCCTTCCATTCATACACTAAATATTTTAACGAGTGCATCTATAGGTTCCATAGCTGCTTTGTAGCAAAGATTTAATAATCTTTTTCATTTACGCTTTTGTCACTGCTTTTCGGTTAGTGTAAAATTGTTCATGCCGCCAGCCCATTGCATCGCCCGCTTCAATGACAGTAATACAACGAAAAATTTGCTTAATGGATGTTGAAAATAATGAGGAGCTAGTATTTTTTGGCACAATTTTTTTTATTAATAAATTTTAAAATAAAGATTAAAAAAAAACGTTTTTTTGTCATCTGTACCACCAGAAAGTCCATATTTATATTGATTCTCTTCTACGGTTAATGCAATTTGTATTTCGTTACAAACCTAAAGAAAAAATAATATCCATTTAACGTTTTCATAAAAAAAGCGAAATGTTTATACAATGAGGCTGTGGTCGACCTAGTTCCGACGCTTCGTATTCACTTCGTGTCGTCAATTAGTGTAACTTCAGCGGCGTAGGCGTAATAAGTTGCCGCAGACTTTTTAAAAGTAGGTACAGGTAGATTATTTAGTGATGCCACTAATTACAGGCGACGTGAACCGTCACGTCGCCTGTAATTAGTGACATCACTCCTTTACAAAGGGTAACCGCGATATAGTTTTATCACTCTTCTAGTTAATAATTAACCGTATTATTCCACAAATTCACATAATATGAGCGGTTGACGTCGCGTGTATAAATATGGAGAGAAACGCAAGTCATAGTTGGCATTCAAACTTTGAACAGGGAATATCAATTTGCGGCTATATAAATATCACGAGCCATTACTGACACCCCCTCTAGGGACAGACAATTATATATCTACTAAGTTATGGAATACAAAATATAGATATAGTTGTTGAATGTTAAATTATTTTGGTAAAACTTATTCTTAGTGAGTCGATGATAATCTATATAGCCATAGCCCAGAAGTTGGCCACAAAGAGGGTGCTCTGACGGCTCAAGTTAACTTTATCTGGATGTATGTCTGTGTATCGTAGGCAGCTGATAGATGCACGAATACGGCTCCCGTGACCATTTCCATCTCGAATCAATTTTCTACATGTTGCACTAACTTAAGGACCGATCGAGTTATAATCAGAAACGAGTTCGAATCAAAAACAAAATCGGAGGAATGATTCGAATCACTTTCGGGAGTAAAACTCCTGATTGCAGCACTACTGGACGGGTCTGAAAACAGCTTGCTTGAGCTGATTCAGCAGCTGTCTCTCAAATAGCTTGTAGGTATGGCATAGTAAACTTATGAACCGACATGCAGTATACGAGTATTCGTTTATTAACGAGTTTCTAAATCAAACTTACATTTTAAAACCACTTGTCAACGAACAACATAAACACAGGTTAAGTAATAAAAAAATTGTGACCTTGCCACCTAGACCTTTTTTTATTAGCGTGGTAAGATCATCATGGCAAGCTAACCACACCACGGCAGTGCGTTCTGATCTGATTGTGAACTTCGCCACTTCGTTAGGGCACATCTCTAGACTGTAAAGAGGTCCCCCCGTTGCCCTCTCCCCGATGTGTCGCCATCTTCACAGGGGCTGCTCAGTAAGAGCGCAACAGAGTCGCCCACTCTATTCGCGCTCTGGCTGATGGCCCCAGCTACCTACCTGTATTAACTCGGATCACCGGCTTAACCTACAGAGGCCACGGATATAATTCAAGTAAGCCGTTAATAGTCTTAAAACAGGTAACGAAAGTTACTATCTATAGCATAAGCCTTCTGAAGAGCTGTTGGCTTATTTATCATAACAACACAGTAGGTACCTAAATACGACTGCATGCTATATTTTTGGTAATTCTTGGGATATTAGAACAATGATAATATTGGAAAAAAATATGTTTATTTTCTTTAAGTACCTACATCCCAAAATTCTATTCTGTAAAAGGTAGAGTAGTACCTTATTGTTGACACGTGACGTCCGTTCGGAATATGTACTTGCAGATTTTTATTTCTTAAAGTACAAGAATCGCATGAAGAACTTACTTAGCGGAAACCTTCTGTGTTACTTTCCCATTTAAATACACAATATATTCGCAAGAAGAATTACGTTTTCCAAAAAACGAATCCATTCGAATAATGTATTCGTCAATTCCAAGAGTTTTGCCCTTGGTCCTAAAAGCCAAACACGTGAAATATTTAAATCTGATTTTGGCTGGATCCGAGTTTCCTTTTAGAGCTAGTGTTAGCCCCAAGTAAAATAAACCTTCGACATACTTACCACAGATGTAGAAACGTTTGCGCATGGAAATACTAAGGAATGTACTCACATTTTTAAATAGCCCTTGTCGACCTGTCTCAGTTTCTTTTCTCACATTGACTTCTCAGAATTTAAAATGGCTTACACTGTCTGGGTGTTTAAGCTCTCGATTTGTGCGTATAATGACTCACACGATAGGTTATACTAGTGTAGAGCTATGATAATATATTAAACTAAGCAAAATGAATGAACAATTCTTAGTTATTCCATAGTATTAAGATTTTTTTTGTCTGGTAATAATCAAGCTAATACCTATCCATTATTGCTTTGCGCCTGTCTTGAAAATCCGTCTAATTCCTCTCAATAATCGCCTGTCCTTTAATTAATTAATCTGAGCTTGGAATTTATCCCCTCGGCGTGGCTGATTGGTAGATTGTTTCCTTTTTTATTATTATGCTTAATTGAAAAGGCTCTACAGTCTACAATCTTGTCAGACAAATCGATTTTATATTGTTACTTTATGCAACTGAGATCTTACATCGGCCTAATTAGCCTCCGTTTCTTTAACATTTCATTGCTTTAGGCTACATCTCTATCTTTCCAATACGCTCGTAAACGCAATACCAAAGACAATATCAATGATTTGAACAGTTACCTACATTGTAGTGTTGCGTATTTTCACAATTATAATAACAAATATATCACAAAGTGTAAATTTTTCCGTTACCTACGTTAAATTTTGTACAAAAATGCGCTGAGAATAATATATATAATAATAATAATAACTCAGTTCATTGCTCTCCCACTGTGGGGAGGGTTAAGCCTTAATCCGCCACTGTGGCCTGGTGGTTAGCGGACTGCACGCATTATTAAGAACATTATGGGGCTCTCTCAGTCTCTAACCTGGAGGGCTATTCAGAACCTAGTATTTTCAATCAGCTTCTTCAACTATCTCAATAATTTTGGCTTGTTAAGGTTGCCATTTTGAAAATAGTTGACATAAAGCGTCCATTTCTTAAATGTCAATTTGACGTTTCAGAAGTATCACATCACTATCTTGAAATAAAAAACATACTTCAGTTTAAAAGATTAAAGACTAATTTAGTACTTGTTTTATTGTTAAGTAATTTAATCAGAAAATATATTTTTTTAAATTCTTTTTCCATCTTTGTCAAATATCCGGACAGTATAATAACCCAGACTAAGTCCGGATATATCCGGACAAATCCAGACGAATGGTAACTAGGGTTACCATTCGTCTGGATTTGTCCGGATTGCAATACACGAAACGTGCTCAATTCATTTGCTAACTTCCAATGTAAATGTTACCTGATTGGTACTCGTGCATTCGTCGAAGCATGAAACAATATGCAGAAGTATGATTCTAGCAATTTTATTAGTTCTGCAATCGCTGTTCACAAGAGCCAAAACAATTCCATTCTAGTTTATTTTTTCATCGCAGCAAATTTGAAAGCTTTTATTATTTATGAATTCATTCATATACGTAGGTACCGTTTATTTCTAGTTTATTACCTAATAATACAAAAACTGGAACGATATCGAAAAACACTCCAGTCGATTACTATCTCATTCGAAATGCTCGTTTTCTAATATATATTGAGTGCATTGTAATCAAATATAATGGACGAGATTTGAGAGAATATAATATCCAAATTGGCTTTACACAAACAAAAGTGTTTATAAATGAGCTTTCTGTTGACTAGATACACATACGGACATTAAGAATTTAAATGCTTATCTCAATAAATATTTATGTGTGAATACAATAATTTCTTAAGATATTACCACTATATGGTATAAAATAAAATCGCCCAGCACGCCCGTACTTCTTAACGATACACAGATTTTGATGTGGTTTTCGCCATCATTTTAAGCATTTTTTCCGGAAGGTTTATATTATTTATAATATTTAATGTGAGGATAGTAGAGAAATGGCTCCCGTGCGGATCACTAGTTATAAATAGGTAATTATACTTAATGTAAATTTATGAGAAATTTAAATAGTTAATAAATAAATAATAATTTAAAAAAGGCATAATTTACCCCAATCGTAAACCTCAATTTTAGTGTTTTTGAAATCAGATAAATGGTAAAGATATGGTCCATGACGCGATTGTATAGATATATGAAAATATCGGACACGCCTCTAGCAATCGATCAACTTTTATTAAAATGTTCCCCTATAGCGGGCGCCTCATAGGTAATAAATTCACCGCCAGATTCTTCGCATAAATATATTGCTATGAGCTATAAGTGTATTTGGTTTTACAAATATTGCATGGAATGGAATCCAGAGGTTTACTATATACGTTCATTATTCCGAGTTGGTTTTTTTGATTGACATCGTGCAAAACATTGATATACCTACGTGCTCGCTTGTAATTTATTGGTATCAAGCAATCGTGGTTAAAAACAAAGCATCAGCTATCGCGTAGGTATAGAAACTAACATGTCAATTTAACTCTGGCCTAGATAATAGTTACAGCTTGGGGGACCTAACGTAACGGAAGCCGACGTCATGTGTAATTTGTTTCCAACGTAATCCCCAACGAACCCGATAGACAAAGCTCAGCACAAGGTCGAGGTCAATAACAAAGCTAGTTATATTAAAAGCGATTTGGTTATAAACTGCAGATTTAGGCGGCCTTCGGCACATCCATCTGGTAAGCGACGGACGGCCGCGGAAGCGACACATCAATTTATGTGTATGTCTAACTGACAAGACGCGCTCTCGTAATATGTTTTGGAATATATGAATCACGTAAATGGATTACCGTTTCCAAAAATTTCGCTCAGACATTTGTATCTAATCAGCGAAATAATTTCAATCAATATCTATACTAATAAAGAGGTATTTGTATGTAGGGGGTAATCTCTAGAAGTACTGAACCGATTCTACAAATTATTTCACTAATAGAAAGCAACATTATCCCTTAGTGATATAGGCTATATTTTTTTTTTTAATATGGTTCGTGTTATTCCGCTGTCAACAACTATGTTTTATGATTTGAATGACCAACAACGTCACAGTTGTAAAGTTATTTCACGGTTTCTGAAAACCACTAGACACGCTATCTAAATATGTTGCTTTATCAGTGACCGTATTGTTGTTGGCAGTGGACGTTATCTTGTATCTGGTGAATTCTGATAAACTCGTATTGAGCCATCGATCCAGTCCAAGAGCACACCCCTCCAGAGGAACTTGCCACTTAAAATTTAAGCCAGACCGACGTCATACCAAAGAACATATTTTATTATCTGTGATTCTGAGATGGCTCAATATCTGAAGTGTGACTCTGATTATGACTCGGTTTCCAGCGAGATGGCCATTACACTAGGTTATTTTAATTGCATTTTCTACTCGTTGTGTTATTTACTAAAGGGTTAAGTTTTAAATATTATTAAAACTATTTGTATAATCAACAGCGTATTTTTTTTGTTTAACTTCTCTTGGTTGCCATGCATCGTTGAATGGTGCAATTTTTCATGATGAGATGGTAAAGTTTTATAAAAAGTACTGTCAAATATATGAGCCTTTTCTGGAATTCGCACCTACAGTATATATTTTGATGTTAATCTATTTTGTTTGTTGTTGTTTACCTATGTATTGTTATCTGTGCGAATCAGAATAAACACGTTTGCTTATTTTTTTTAAATATCATACATATCGTTTTAAACGTAATCGCAGAACGTATTTAAAAATCAAGTGTCGCTATTGAAAACCTCTAAATCCTGGGGTTTGGCAGTGCCTCCCGCCAAATCAAGTTATTTACCTAGAGACAATTGATATGTCCGGCAACTTGGCTCCAGTCTTTTGGTCTGCTCTGTTTTCTAATATTATTTTTAAACGTTTCCGCTTTAGTTGAAATGAAAATGTAATCTATCATTGATTGAATTGTAATTGCACCGGATATGTTGCAGACTGAATATTTTTTTGATGTATTAAATTAGATTCATAATGTAAATGTTTCGTGTTCAGTAGCAAATAGAGAATAATACTTTATTTACAATCTTATCTTATACATATATGCCCGTTATTCAGATGTGCCACGCCGCTTGCGAAATAGTCCTTCGTAGGTACCTGAACTATTGAAAGCCATACACGATTACCTACGGAAAATTACACGATCTTTATTTATCAATCACACCGAGGTTCAAATATAACACTAAACGAGCCACTCATCACCGTTCAGTAGTTTTAATGTATTCGTAACTAATTCATTTCTTTCTATTGTGCAGGCCGGTCCAGAAATGACGTGGGTGATAGCAGAACACAATGCAGCGGGGGCCGGGGAGCTGTCTGTCTCCAAGGGCCAACAGGTGGAGGTGGTGGAGCCGTGGCAAGCGCGCGCCGACTGGTGGATGGTGCGCGTGCCGGGCGAGCCGCCGGTAGAGGGCGCCGTGCCAGGCCACGTGCTCAAGCTGCAGCCCCACCACCACCCGCAACAAAAGACATCGCCATCGAGGCGGCCGCTCAGTCAGCCCTGCGATGAAGCTATAGGTCAGTACACTATTACTAACAATTTCAGATTAAAAAGATTATCATCAGTCACCTGTTGCTGTAAATTGCTAGGCATGGCCTGCCCCAAAAGGAATCTACTACCCGTAGGTAAATAACATGGCAGAGTTCTAATAAATTAAGTCGAAACCGGATATGCAGAAAGTGTCAACATAAAAAATTAAAAATAAATTCTTTCATTATATTTTAAATCATTGGGTAAAAAAAATTGGTTAATGTAGCATACCTACATATTATGTAGTGCGCAAAATTTGCAGAGTGATTCAGTGTCCGATCCCAAATGCAACCACAGTAACAAAATTCACTCCAAAACAAAATAAAAAATTGATTTTGTACCTATGGCTTGCGCTATTAAATGATTAATGTCCCCATACTAAGTCGAATTTTCGTTTTTGTTTTAAAGTGTATCCCAATACTGCGGTTGTATTTAGGAATACAGAATGAATAACTGTCCAAATTATGCCCACTACATAAAAAAATATCCTGTTTAAGTACTTACATCTGAGAGTAGAGGGGAAAGTAAAAGCTTTCGGGTACGCCCGTGTTAAACGTATAAGTGACTCTCTTGTTCGAGGCATATCGCCTACGCCACTCGAGTTCAGCATCTTCGCCTTGACCTTGACTTACGAGCCAAACATTCCGTAATACTTTAAAATGGTCCATTCATTTATTGTCATACTTTATTATAAAAGGTCCTACCTTTCTAGACTTATAATTATGAAAAAATAAACTATCGCAACAACACTGAAATCGCGAAAAAAAAAACTGCTGTTCCAAATAATTAAATATCACAATATCACTCGACTAAATGTATAGAACGGCAGATTTTTTTTTACGATTTAATTTTGGCCCTTAATAAAAGTTGTTCTTAATGATGAGTACAATAACCCCTTAAAGGGATCATAATTAGAAAAGTAGGATCTTATAATATAGTACCTATTGAAATATTCGGCAACACGTTTTAAAAAAAAACTGCTAACCGTATCAATTAATTTCTGTAGAGTTTATGTGAACATCTTCATCCTGTAAATAAGATATAGTGGAAACTGGATCAATTTGAGTGCGGACCCGGCACTACCAACATTTCATTAAAGACAAGATGGTATCCCTGTCCGGAGTTTGGTTGCTATTTCTAGACATCTCAGTAATAACAAAGGATAAAGGCACGGCTTATGCAGGTATCAAAGGGGCATATAATATATCAAAGGTGTGTTTACTCATCAAACAAAGCCCACTGCAATTTCAGACCTTCCGCTTCAGCTTATTCGACTAAATGCACTATTTCGCAGGTTAGGGCGGACTGTAGACATCAAACTCAAACTTTTTATTGCTTTCATGTGTACATATTACAGATGTTATAATATTTTATAAGTAGGTTTCAACATGAAACACTGTTAGGGTACAGCAACTTACAACTATAGTCTGTCAAGAAAGTCATGAAAAGGATTGAGGGCGCCACTTGTATATTCTCTTGTTTATTTTTAATATATTAATGCCGAAAACATTTTTTTATCACAAAAAATCTGCACAGAATAGCAAAATAAACACATCGTTGTACCCAAACTGACACCTACGGTACTTATTTAGGGTTGCGAGCGAAGAAGAATTTTAGTTCCTTCAAAATCCTTTACATGACTTTCTTGACAGACTATATGTAGCTATAATAAATGTTAAATGATAATAATTATTCTATTAGTAACAATATGTATGGTGTGGTATTAACATTATATTGAATTGCAAGTATATTATGTATTGAATACTATGTATTTTATTTTATTTTAAGTATCATTTATTTTTAATTAGCTTATGTCATATTTATATATATATTTATATTAATTATGTTTATTACAATACAATACAATAAGCCGTGTAGTGTGTGCTCATTATCCTATCACTAGGGTAGCCTGTTTTTGTATAATGAAAACTTTAATAGTACCTACACGCTCCGGTCGTAAAAAACCTACCTAAAAACATTACTTAAATTTAATTAATTCCTCGTAGAGCCCACGCTAAACTGGTGGCAGATGATTTAAAATTGTTTTATCGAAGAAATCAGTAGGTATATCATAATCAGTATTTAGTATACAACAAAACAAATTCACGATGCTTACACAGATTATGATGAAATAACAATTATTACCTGGAACCAGGCAGACCACACATTAATTAATTTTTTGGCAAGTATTAAAAGTCAACTACCTACATAGCAAACTTTAAAATAATAAAATTGATATCTAATATATATAAAATATCATACAAAATACACACAATCGATTTTTTAGCCTAGATTTTTAAACCTGTACGTATGTGTAACCTTAATTATTAAAAGTATTCATCTACCTTGCTTTTACCAGCGTGTTATCAGTACAATAAAAAAAAATCCGTCTTAAACCGTATTTTAACGAGTAACCTATAGGTATCGGTAGATAATAATACATCCGTAGTGTTCAGATTCATACAACGTCACCTTAATAATTGGTCCGTCTGTGTGTAGTTACGTCATAACAAGTAATCTGAGGGCCAAGCACGAATTAGGTATATACTTTTTAGCTTTTTGAAGTCGGTTAACTTTTTTTTAAAGTTCATTTTATTTATTCAAAATATGCTTACGTTAACGTTACAATACGTCAGAAACATTCCTGCTCGGCCCTCAGCTCTGTAGCCATAGCAACGATTTCATGGCGGTCTAGGGGCAGTATCGTTTACTCTGATTGTTACATCCACAATATGCGGGCTTGGGCACTAATTACATCGTGCGTCAGACGCAGTGAAAGCACTGCAGGCGTTAAATAGCAAAGGGTAGTCATTGTCTGACAGCCCATCACTTACATAGTAGCTGCCTTTTATTCCGTATCCGTTTGTTTAAAATGATTGGCATAGAACATATCGAATATATCCGTAGCACTGCTGAGGATTGGTTTGCTGATAATTACTTTTGACGGTACGCCGCGCCATCTACTTTTTCGTTTTGTGTACCTACATTGCATTTGCAAAGGCAATAACGGCGGGTTCCGATATCTATGATTGGAAAATATCGACCCTTTAGGGTTCTGTACCCGATCATGGAAAAACGGAACCCCTTTAGGATTATTTTGTTGTCCGGTTGTTTGTCCGTGTGTCAAGGGATTCTCAGAAATGGCTTGAAGTATCAATTTGAAATTATCGAAAACAAAAGTCTAGCGTCATATTGCTGTAAAAAAACCAAGTTTCTAGTTTAACGCTTTAAGAAGACGTCCTTTCAAAGCGTATTTTCGGGTAGTTTCATACTAATAGTATCGCTCAATGACTAATCATAGAAACCAATAGGGTAGCTACTTCTCCCTGGTGACCAAAATCTTGAAATTTGGCATTTTTGGCACAAGTGATTCATCACTTAATAAATCCGTACATCATTAATTTCAAATCCCGGGTGGAATTATAATTATAGTTAATTAAAATAAATATACATTTACATAGGTACAATATGTAAAACATATAATTGTGCGGAACCCTCTCAGACGCGAGTCCTACTCGTACTTGACCGTTAATTTATTTGAGTCACAGACTACAGTTGTTTTGAGTTTCGGCGGTCAACACTAATGCAAGTTCAAAAATCGTATATTTACTCCATAAAGAATATACAGTAGATATACATTTGAGTTTGAATTATATTTTAATAATATTAATAAATGATCTGTTTAGAGTAATATATTACTTATAACAATTAAATATTTTGCCAGCTCTATAATTCAGCAATACAACAGAAGTATTCTAACAAAGAGACTTATTTAAACACTTGTATTTAATTTCAAATATATTAATCGTGTTCGTTTCTCTTTAATTAATAAGAAGTAATAGTATCCGGTGAGGATATTGTAGGACTAATGAATTTCCGTTAAATAGAACGGGGGAGTGCCTTCGCGGTAACTTCCAGGAAGAGAGTTGTCCTAATACAAAGAGAGACATTATCTTCAACTTAGTTATCATACAGTTGTTATTCAAGTTGTTATTCTACAATACAAGCCTGCTAGGTTTTATTATAAGCTTATATTTCGTAGTCATCCTTGCTAATTGTAACGAATCTGATGTCAGCCTAAACAATAGGCAATAAAGGTCTAGGTAAAAGTCTATAAACAGTATAGACTTTTTGTCATAATTAAAGGTGGGTTTTGGCTAGACAGCATGTGTTCATCTCAGTTTTTGACTATCGCAAGTATTTTACCCACGGAGGAGAGAAGGGAGATTTTACCTCAAAATAAATTTATCGTTGTCCCCACCGACGTCCCGTTTTCCAGGCTACGAGTAAACGTTTGTTTAAGAATGGTTCTCACCACACACACGAGAGCGTACCTCTTAACCAAATTTAATGCAAGCATAGTTAGCGCGCATCATAATTATGTACTATGAAAATGTCTGTTCATTCACTGATATTTATACTTTTTAAGTGAACAATATACTATGATTTTGATTTAATCTTCTTCTTGCCTCGTTATCCAGAACGATTCTTGAGCTAATAATGTCGTAGATGCAGCAGTGCGAATAGCGTGTCATCGTTTAACGTCTGGCTGGAGATGCAACTCCTGAAATATGAGATTTTTTCTACTAGGCAATTTAAAGTTATCGCCGACGGCGTCGCTTGACAACAACTTCGCTTGCCGTCGCTGATAAACGTAGATTTGTAAGCCACTCTAACGACGAGTGAGCGCTGAGATTTCAATGCATAATAAATTGATCACGACTCAACGCACCGCCGCCCTGCGCCCGTTCCCTATCTGATAAAAATATAAAAATGAATGTTTGTTCGTTTTCTATGCGTTTCTATACCATTCATCCGATTACTACGAAGCTTTGGTGAGTTGTGCGCGGGTTTGGGAAGGTATCTAAATTAAAAAATTCGCGCGCTCGCGAATTTTTCTGATAAAAAAAAGAATCATTGCTAGGCATGGTACAGCTAGTCTGATAAGAATTAGTATAACTAAACCCACTGGACATTATATTTAAAACACATATTAGGTACAACCTGGAACTTAGTAATTTGGAATGACGCTAGTTGGATAATTTTGAGATCACCTAATGAAATGGGGCAAAGTTGTCAGTAGTGCTACTACCGTTCCTATTAAAAACTTGCTTCTCGCATAGAAGAATACAGTCGCTGGGTCAAAAAAAATCGTTTCGGTACCAGTAGTACACTGGTAAACCAGCCTTTCGCTAATAATGCATTCATCCGTAATGACGTTCGCTAATTACCTATAAGCAACCGCGGGAATCCAATAGGTTATCTAATTTACCGAGCTACTCCACAGTCTGTGATTATACACAATAGGATTAGGATTTAACAAGCCGCAACTAACAACAATGTCTGCTAAATTAATTTCAGGTTATACCTTATCTGATCATAATTGCATTCCAATCTTCTCGCCAAAGATTAACTGCGAGCGAAGGGAAATCAATATTCAATAAACAGTTGTACGCTCAGTAATGCAGATATAAACTGTCGCTCACATGCGTGCCTTTGTCGCGGTTCGGGTCGCTAACATAAGTACTTTGTTTGCTGCATTTCAGCGCGCTGAACGTTTCCGTTTCCACGTCGCAATCCGACTGGTTGGTAATTAAAATCTAAATAAGTTCGACTTCGGATATCACGCAAACAGTATTCCACCAAGATTTTTTTATTGCGGGACAACTTTTTGCTTTAAACATTGGATTTCAATTTCAGTGTCGTGTTTGAAGTTAAAAGGCTTTTCAAGGCCATTATTTTCGTTTTCGTATTTCATCCTGAGTGCCTCTTTAGCTCTTATTTTCTGGCGTACGCTCTATAGCTACTTGCCTTCAACAGCGTCTTGTATAGAAAGATCCACTCACGCGATGCGGATTCTTGAAATCTGACCTACACTTGTAGTCATTCAAATTATAAGTTAACATCCTGTTTAGAAATACCTAATTGAAGTATTTATTGAACTATTAAATTACCCAAATTAATCAGGTTGCTACACCTGCTGCGTTTGGAGCTTTTTTGAGATATTTTTAACCCAAACAAGTTTACAACTTATGACGAATTAATAAAATATAATTAGGATTAATTTAAGCATAAGGAAATACAACAACAACAGACGTAATAAAAAATAAACATGCATTTTCCAATTATTTTCTTCTTTGTAAATATTCCGCTATTTCGATAAATGTTTTCAGATTCCTTCGAAAATCTTAATTAATTTGTATGTTACCTTTATTAAATGCATCGTTCCGAACCAATTAAAAGACTTCCCGTTCGTTATAGCAATCGTATGCAGAGTCCGTGATAAGTCTTGCTTGTAGTTACTGGGATTGAAAATTGCCTTCGAGCGTAGCAAGGAGCAGAGCAGCGCATGCAGGGAAACCATATTATATAATTTCACTTTGCAACGTTTTTCGCAAATGCGGCACTGCCTCTATTATCGATTTTATTATTGCACGAAGCTTTACAAAGCTCATGTTCGTTTCAGCGGTTATTCCATAAGCATTCACACTTCACAGATATGTACCGGCTGAGAATGTATTCAAATTGAATATGAAGCATTCCGCAGCTAAGACATAAGCGGTCAATCAGTCACACAAACACGTGTCTCGGTGGTCTTAGGAATTGACTGATCTGTACCTACCTGCATTATTGACTTGTAATCTATATTACCAATAAATGTATTTATCTGGTGCACGAAGAATTGAATCACTTTGTCTTGTTAGCTCGTGGCCTCTGGAACTGCTCGCAATATATTGCAAATTAGTCGTGAGAATCAAATGTTCAGGATCACCAAGTAATTAAGGGTACAAGCTTGCAACATGTAATGTAATCTGTGGTTGGGTTGAGAATTTTTGTATCTTATTGATTAATTATCCAAGAATTCGATATGTCTACAAGATGTTTTTTATCAATTCGAACATATGTATCTAAAATTTTGTGCTGGACTTGGAAAACGCAGTCTGGACGTAGCTTAACAGATGCAGTAAAGCATAAACTTTGTAACTTTCTAGACGCCGTGTGTCGTACCTAGCAGACGGAGGTATTCGTTCCATGTATCCAGTGAAGACGTTCTTAGTACTTTTTAACTTACTAAGTTTAATACTCGCATAGTATTTTTCTCGCACTAAGAAGCTCCTTCCTCCACTTCTCGCGATCCCGCGCTGTATCTGGCCTGTCTTTTTAAGGAAGGCATCTAATTCGTCACGCCAACTTCGTGGTCTGCCGCAACCACATCTTTCTGTATTATACAGGCCCACAGTTCGATCAGCATAAGGCAATCATGTTCTGCCCAGGTCCAGTGCCCGGAGGAAAGGGAGGGAGGGCTAGCATAGGTTTTTAATAAATAAATTAGAAGATTTTGCATTATATTGAGCAGAATAGGCTGATGACAAATCAATAGTTCTATCTACATTTATCTACGCGTATACCATATAGAACTGAATATTCAAGCATCAATTCATCCTGTTTCTGTATCAAATTAATAGTCATACTAGGGAAATTGCTCCGTTCAAGACGCGCATATGTAACTCGATTAGTAGCGGTTACGTTCCGAAGTGAATGTAATCAATTAACTATCGCCGGTGCATACCTGCGGCTGAGTGCAATACGAATTACCGCTGGAAGCTAATATGACGACAAGGGTACTAAGTGAGAAGTGCCATGATATTTAGTTCTGGGTGTAGCTTGATTTTGTGCTTCTTAATCATTATTCATTCGTAATTACTGTTTTCTCATATATTTTAGGGCTGTAATTAATCGTGTAGCTGTTACGAATCTGAAGCGTAGTCAGTGTAGTCTTCGTAGCGCGTCGTCGTAGCCGTAGCGCCGCGTAGCCTTCGTAGCATAGCGTAGGAGATGATCATTACTTTAGCAGCGACCCGCAGGTAAAATTTGCTGGCGAGTCTTTTCATAAAAACTGTTTTACATTATGCTGGGTGATAATTTAATGGTAACATTGATTGGTAAGCAAAACAATTTGACGAAAGGAACCGGTTATTAGGCACATGTTAACCACTTATACAAAATGGGCAAGCATTGCCGTTATGAAAATTTTTAATATCCGCCCCTATAACAAGCTTTTTTTAGAAGTAGGAAGCACGTAATTTGCAGAATTTGAACGTAAACCAGGAACAATATTAAGCTTTGAGTTATAAAGATTTAATGGCCCGTACAACAAATCTTATAGCTGCACTAGCACATGTACTGACAAGTAGCGCTTTACTTTTTAACCACCAATAAAAAAGAGGGGTGTTATAAGTTTGTAGTGTGTATCTGTCTGTTGCATAGTAGCTCCAAAACGGATAGACCGATTTTAATGCTTTTTTTTTCGTTGAAAACTGATTAAATAGGGAATGAGAATTATGAAAATCTATTCAGCCGTTCAAAGTTACAGCTCTTTTTCTAGTTTGAGTCGGGGGTTTCTAACGGTTAGGTCCCACTAAATTATGTTAGATGGTGTAATACAGCATCGAACATACTGTGATCCCGTGTAGGTACCTACATGGAAGACGACAGAAACGAGTCTAAGCGTGAACTTACGCTTCCATCTGTCAAAATTTGTTCGTAAAATTGACATATGGAAGCGTAAGTTCACGCTTAGACTCGTTTCTGTCGTCTCTGAATGTAAGCCTTAGTACCTAACTAGATAAATAAGGTTAAGCTAAGGCTGGCTAAGGGCTAAGGTTGTCTGGCAGAGAATGCCTTTGGCATTAAGACCGCCTTTGTACATATTTGTATGAAAAGCATTAAATAAATTAAATAAATAAATATAATAGTTATTTACTGTTTGTCACAGGAAAATACAAAGAAGATCTTAATAGTAAATAGCAAGTGTCACTGTAACATATTGGGTGTAAAATAATATTAAATAAAAATACGAACAGAAAAGTATAATCTTTAAACACAACACAATAGGTATGTTAATAATATTTCTCAAACACATTTGGATGTTCGATCATTATTTAGAGAACCTTCTTAGAGGAACAAGGAAATTGGGTGGTAGTTAAAAAAAAGCGAATGCAGCAGCCAGCAACGTTAGTATGAAAATCTATAATAATATGTTATGTTATCATGGCGGCAATTTCCTATGAAAATCCATAACTGTTCCGTTATTTTAATACGCAAAGAGATTTTATTACGTTTACTCTCCAGCATTTTTAATATTCAAACGATTCAAACACGTATTATTATGTTTTTGGCTGTATGCTATAGAGAATCTGTTACTCGTCAGACTGAAAAACATGGCGCGCTAAGCGTGTTTTATTCTTGTTTTATTTGAATTAATTTTACCGCCTTTTGTGTTTCAAATGGCGTCAAAATATTTTCATCGGACTTTGTTCCTTCGCTTGAGCTCATTTCGTTAAATTAATTCCAATACAATAACAACAATAAATCAAAGCACACACTGCACTGCAGCACTGTACAGGCTTTTCGTTCAATTCAAGGTCAGCTCATACTGGAAATATCTGGGCTGTTCAATTTTGAATAAGAACCTGCTATAAGAACTCGTAGTAAGCCCCCGGTAGGCTATACAAATGTTATAACGTGCAGGAATTGAACCCAAGTGCTTTGCCCCGGCGCTAATCATGGCGTCAAACATTACATGTTCTCGTTGTTCTCGTTGACATGGTCTCGTTCTCGTTGGCTGCGAGTTTTCGTCCTCGAAAACTCGCAGACTTCTCTTTGAAATGCTGTCACGCATTCATATCACTAAGCTCATAATAATTGCCAACAGCTTTCCGAAGACGCCATCTTTTTTTAAATGTTTGTAGTATTCTTCCAATTTGCATAGTTAGGTAGCATAAGTTACGTTAAGCACCAATCAATTAGCGGCCCTTGAGTGTCCCTTTTGCCGCGTTGTTGGATTGCTCTAGTGATACATTGTGTTCCACAACAATGAATCTAACGCCCAATAATAGGATAACGACCCCTGCTTCTAGGTGCTCTGCGGTTAAATATACTTAGATGGTTATGTTTGCTATACGCCATGTAATCACCAAATGTGGTAATTGCGAATTGCTAATACGTATATACCAACTGGTTCTTTATCTTTTTTTTTTTTTTAAACATTGCCCCTCACTACTACTACTGTTTATACTGGTACTACTGGTTACTAATAAGCACTTCTAGGGCAAATGGCGATGGCCTGACTCCGACTGTTTGTAATTATTGTGGTTAGTAAGTTTAGCCATTAATGTCCGCACACCTGAATAGTCAATAGACATTTATTAATAATTGTTGATTACATGTCAATATATCAAGTTCGAAATAAAATATAATAATATACCGGTCAATGAAAAAATCGGTGGTAAAGCTTCTTGTGGGAACGAAGAAGCCTCTTTTTCTAATTGAAACTGAAATAGGGCAAGTAGTAGAAACCAGATGATATTAAACATCACTATGTTAGAAACAGTAGTTTAGAAGTTATGAGGAAAAAGATGAACATACATAGGACACCTTCTATCATAACCCTCGCCTTAGTCGGGTAAAAAATAACAAACAACTCTTCACATCAAAGAGAGACAAAGTCATACTTAAGTCCCAGTCTAGACTTTAAACTTTGGTTTTGTTCCGAACATTTTCATTTGCACTACTTATAACAGTCGATGAAGTACTTTTACATAAATAGACAAAGTCGTACACACTAGCGGTGATGTAATGGAGGGAGAATAAATTCAGCCAGTTGTTCATGAGTTGTGGCTACGTTACTATTTCCCTGTCCCTTCGAATATTCTGTCTATTAATACTGTATCTTTGAGTATTTAGACTCAAAGTACTGTATGTATTCAATTTTATACCTTCAAGTTTTTTTGTTCGAAGTAACTATAATTATTGACTATTCGGTGTACACATGAACTGGCTGCTTTGCATTTCACTTTATATAATACCACGTGGCCTTAAGTTAGAAAACAAAAAAAAATACTTGTAAAAAATGTAACTTGTAACTTATCAATAAATAAATAAATATAAGTTAAACACAAATTCCTATTTGTCATGTATGCGTCACAAATACCTATACTTACCTACCTATAAATTAGAAGCTATTGTAATCGATGCAAGGCAGCCAAGTTTCAAGACAACACTTGTGTTAAATTTTGTACTACGAACTTGGGAACTTTTGAATTCACTTCTTTTTACGGCTATCGAACTTGGCAATCATTTAAATTAATGTTTTTTTGTTAGAATTTCATTTATTCTAGTTGGAATACCAAATTTTTGGGTAAATAAACATTGGTTTATGTTTTTCTTGCTGGCCGTTCATACACTTTTAGGGTTATTTTTATGATAAGATCGTGTAAGACCATTGTATGACATAGATTTATCTTAACTTGGTAGACAAGATCCAGTAAAAGATGAATAATTTGTATGATTTTATTAGAATGTTTACAATTAGGTACCTATTGAAGATAGTGGGACTAGATTATGGATTATAATTTATACGTCTTTTTCATAATGTCAGATATTTTCTTTGATGGTGGCTTACGATATACTATACCAATTTTCGGCATCGTTAACTTGACC
Source organism: Allophyes oxyacanthae (assembly GCA_932294325.1). Lineage (NCBI taxonomy): Eukaryota > Metazoa > Arthropoda > Insecta > Lepidoptera > Noctuidae > Allophyes > Allophyes oxyacanthae. The sequence continues at coordinate 3,939,094 of OW028609.1, forward strand.
CCCCTCATGCATATGATTTTGTTAGCACATTTGCTTCTCTACGGACGAAGCCTTCGTATACTTACGATAGAACTTCACTTACAGGTAAGTTCGTTTAATCATTAATTATATTGGTATAGTATTGATGATAGTTGAGGCTTGATTTTTTCAGAGAACCGCGTTGTCATACACTATCAATGATGTTCGAGATCTCAGCGAGAGTTAGGTACTTAGATTTGAGAGATTTTCCTTGTTTATCTTTGATCAATCCCGGCCCTTATACACGGCACTAATCAGAAGACGATCCATGCGTTAACCATTGACATAACTTCAGGTGCAATCGCGGTGTCAAAAGCTTCCGACTACTACCTAGTACCTACACGTAATAATCTCAGAATATCATTTGTTTCAATCTTGCACTTGTCCTGTAATTTTGGGCAATCTGGACTATATAAATATCGATGTGGACGTACTTAGAAACACGACACCTAATAGCACTTCAGTTAAGGTGTTTGTCATGTGTGGCGTCATCCGCAATCTGTCTGCCTACGCATCGATAACATTATATAGAAGAAGATTAAACCGGACCAAATCACATGACAGATGTAAGAAACAGCTAACATAATGACTCATAAGTACTAACGTTTCATATATTTCTAAATGTACCAAGGTTAGCGAATGGGATTTTTCTAAAATATACCAGGCATCGAGTCGCGTATAATTCAAAATCAATCTCGCAATAAAGCTGTCTTTAATGTATAAGCATGTTTTACTGTTATGTCTCTCGTACAACGTGATATCTACCGTTGTTTTATTGTTTTAAACACGGGCTTATTTATTGCCTCTAAACAGCTTCCAGCTTTTAGTGTAAGTTGTATCTCGAGCTTTTACTTTTGTTGTTAGACACCTATAGGGTGGATTTACTTTTCTTGGATTTAAGATTTTCATCATTATACTATCATAGAATGACAAGTTTGTCTTTGTATAAACGTACGTACCTAAAATATAACTTAAACGCATTTTCTAGTTTAATACGAAACGTTGTATAAGATCATTTTGAATCTGAATTTGTCCAATATGTTATGAATCGATAAAGAAGAGCTCTTATAAAATAGATAGGTATATTTATTTACCTTTGAGAGGATGTGGTTTTACGCGGAGCGATTGCCATCTGGGCATAATGCCAACAACACATTACATGTCCCGTGTGTACTTACCCGTAAAAACGTTCTGAGAACACATGTCTGTAATTAACATATACTCTCATTCACAAGTCTCTACATCTCATCATTCTTACGCATATTTCCTGCTTTAATTACTGTAACGGATGCTTTGTATCCCGTTAAAAAAACACAAGTCCTTTGTAGAACCGTCGGAGAAAATATAAAAAGAAAATAGTTTTTCATTACAGAGAACTGCATGAAGCGCGTTTGTGAACTTAAATCTTTGATGAAAACGCTTTATAACTCTTCCAGTTCTAACCTAAGTAATTATTACGGGATACAATGCTCGGAGCCCCGTCATCTTTCTCCTCTTTTTTATAACTGACAAGATCATAAAGTTTCTAAAGATTATAAGTAGCATAGTGCAAGAACCAAATTACATGCAAAACAGACAAATGTATTTCAAAATAATTCCTTAAAAATGAACATTTTCTCTAATTTTAGTGTGGAACCAAAATATTCTTCCCCCAAACTAGAAGCTGTAATAAAAATATAACTTATCAAAAATATAACTACAAAATGCATAAGTTTACGTAAGTGAGAAATCTATTTATAAAATAACTATAGGGTGATTAGAAACTTTTCACTATGTTCCTTAATATTATCATACTCTCTCATTTTCACTACTCATCGTCGGCGTAATGAATAGTTTAGTAATTAGTAGCTGAGTATTGGCTTACACCCTGGAACCTATCATGATTCTAAGTATATAACTTCTATTAGATTATTGCACAATAGATTATTAGAGTGTGAATAGACGGCTCTTTAAATATCCGCAACTAATGTAACACCCCTATACAGGATCACTACATAGTATAAAACAAAGTCGCTTCCCGCTGTCTGTCCCTATGTATGCTTAGATCTTTAAAACTACGGAACGGATTTTAATGCGGATTTTAACCGACTTCAAAAAAAGGAGGAGGTTCTCAATTCGACGCGTATGTTTTTTTTAATAGATAGAGTGATTCAAGAGGAAGGTTTATATGTATAATACTTTCATATTTAATGTAAGGATAATAGAGAAATTGCACCCGGGCGTAGCTGGGGGTCGCTAGTATTTTTATATATAGTGCGCATACGTTGCAGAATGATTCAGTGTCCGTTCCCAAATGCAACCGAAGTACAAAATTCAGACAAAAATAAAATAAATATGGTTTTGTATGGCTTGCGCTAGTAAATTATGCGTGTCCTCCATACAAAGACGAATTTTCGTTTTGTTTTAAAATTGGTTGTTTTTAGGAACAGACACCGAATCACTGCAAATGATGTGCACTACATAAAAAAATATCCTGTATAATCATATTTTTACCAAAAGAAAATAAAAGAAAAACTAGATTAAAGTCGAACCAGAATCAAATAATAAAAAAGTACCTACATTAGGTATTGATTATTTATTTATACAAGTCCATGAATTCAAACAGCAGCGCTTTTCCATTAATCAAAAAACAGGGAGAAAAGAATAAAGTACATTGAATTACTCGACTGCACTGTGGGCGTTATATATCTGCCATGCCAGCTTTTCTCTGTGCATATCCAGAGCCGCTATAATCCCATTAGCATTTTGTACGTAAAAGTTAGTGGTCATTTAATGGTATCTGGCAGTCCTGTCCGTTGGGACCATGCGCAGTGACACGCTCACGCGCTTTTTCGACTTTATTGGCTTATAATTTACATTTCTGTTGTAGGGATCTATTTACGTGTCGCCAATCGCCATACGTATCTACCGTGAATCTAGTCAGACTAGTTCACGCTAGTCAGACTGCGCCATTATTTCAAAGGGTGTAAATGACTGCATTCAAATCCGTGCAAACGACGTTTTTTAACACGCTTTTTTTTCACCTGTACCTAACTAACTAACTAACTATATAAAAACTTTCCGGTTTAGTTTGAACGACAAAAGCGTGTTTTTTAGTTTTTTAAACTATAATATTTTATTACACCTTTATGACGTGATCTTTATCCTGTGTTATTATATTTTTAACCCCGGACAAAAAAGAGGGGTGTTATAAGTTGGTAGTGTGTATCTATGTATCTGTCTGTGGCATCGTAGCTCCAAAACGGATGGACTGATTTCAATGCAGTTTTTAATTGAAAGCTAGTTTAATCGGGTATCATCTTTGCTATGTTTCATGAAAATCTGTTCAGCCATTTAAAAGTTACAGCTTTTTTTCTAGTTGGAGTCGGGGTTTTTGACGGTTAGGTTATAAATGCGTGCATATGCATTACATGTGTATACCTACTACGATCGTTCACGATTATACGAGTACCTACAATACACTTATATATCAATCTGACGGCTGAAAGGCTATTTGTACCAAGCGACATTTATTTAATTTTTTTCCAAATACGAAACTAAATTTACGAAATAAAATAATATTATTCCTGTAACATTAAAAAAATTCGCTTAGTACCTACAAATAGCGTGTCAACCGTCGAACTGTATTTTTCAAATAGTTATGTAGTCCGCATCCCTACCGCGTAACTAAAATTGTATGAACATCGACATCGGTATTAAATTTCAATACGATAGTGAGAGCCTAAACTTTGAGCTAACTTGTAAAAAAATTACCTATCATATAGTTGGGACACTTATGTTCATGATCGGTAAAAAAAATACAAGTTAGCTCAAAGTTTAGGCTCTCACGATCGTATTGAAGTTTAATACCGATGTCGATGTTCATACAATTTTAGTTACGCGGTAGACCCGCTGATTTGGTGTAGATAAATATCATATAACCGCGAGCGACAGCGACTGACCTTACCCAACTATTAGAGAGATACTTTAGTTAGGTAGACCAGTTATTTGGCTTCGGCAATCACAAGCTTATAACTGCCTAAGGCCACCGTGTCGGCGTCGTCGCGTATATACGTTTGACAGAGGTCTCTCGATGTGTAAACAGTGGTCACTGTACCATGATTTCAAAGGTCTACAATCTACATGCAGTCAACTGAGTCAATTAAGTATCTCTAGGTAAATCAAATGAAAGGTCCGTATATCAAAGAATAAAGTTTAAATGCAAAAGATAACATTTTTTTTTTGTTTTTAGTCTTATGAGGTTTCTTTCTTACCAGCGACTCAATGACTCAAGTAAAAGTTAGTTTCGCATTTCCAGATTAGCTAAATGAATCTAATATTACATTTCTCGAAACCACTCCTATAAATAAATAAATGTTCATATCACGACGCGGCGACGGCCTTAATGTAATAAGTATGCGATTTTTATTATTGCAACTGTCTCTTTTATCCATTGTCGCTATGAAGATAAGTCGCAGTAAATTAATTTCCTGCTATTTTCCACGAGCTACTCGCTCGGGTTCGTCCGTGGTTTTGACGTAAATTCTCAAAATAAACCCCATTTTGGCCATAAAAGGAGGAGGTTATAATTTCTACGCGTATGTTATTTTTATATTCACCGACTTCTCGGAAACGGACTGATTAACTGATTTGGGTAGTTTAAACTGTATTCTATTAAGATAGATCCCGAGGTGGTCCCATATATTTTTCTGTAACGTGAAACATCCGTTTTTAAGGGATTCGGAGAAAAACATGTTTACTAGGATGTCATCTATGAGTTTTTTATGTATATTACCGGATATCTTCGTCAGTTGGGAACCGATTTTAATGAGTTTGATTTTAAATGAAAAGGTTGACCTTCTATGTGATCCCATAAAAAATTGGTTTAGATCTAATCATGGAGAAGGGGAATTCTAAAACCTAGTTGTTATAATTTTTTGGTTGAAACTAAAATATCTCTTTATGTCTCAAAGTATAATTATATTCCTGTAGGACCGATTTTTTACTCCCATAATAAAAAATAATTAATTAAGCGTGCTCTTTCAAATGTACTATGTCTTGACTTTGAGGGCCTTGGGCCAATTTACCCATTCTCCTTTGTTAAAATTGAAAATGCATTTTATTAAAATAACACAGTTCGGACTGGTCTTGTTAGGAAATTCACTTTGCCATGTCGGCGCACTTTAATAAACCAATACAACTTTTCAAACGGATGGTGACCCACCCTCCCCTTGTGTTTGTAAGCAAACGAAACAACGTCTGTGCGCGCACATCCATTTTATAAATTATTCCGCATTCCATAATTATATGAGCATAATTTAAACGCGAACTACGTAAATTTTTAATTGTCATGTGCTACTTACTTTACCATTCACGAATTCCTTCTTGACAAAAATTTATACGACTCATTTTATGTATTTGTAATGTTCCAGAATTGACATTAAAATGGTTGCTTTTTTGTTAAATTGTATGTAATTTTGTTTTCTTTTTGTTATATAGTGTATAATGGGTAGATTTTTGAGTTCCCATAACATTATAAGAGCTACTGTATCACCAAAACTCACACTAATAATAAATACTTTGACTTTTTGAATCTTTATTATTATAAAACTCAATTATTTGTATTGCCACAAGATTGCAACTAAGCAACTTTTGTTTTGTTCTTTCACAGGTAAGTCGCATCAAAATCACTGTTGTATTCCAGCCTACAGCACGTGAGTAAAGTTAAAATTAAGTTCTAATTAGCTGGGGAAGGAAAAATAACCTCTTGCATCCTTGATTGCCTCTTGTATTTTCTGAATATTGCGACATGAAAGGGATTGAAATAAACACATATTTTAATTCCGTTGGAAAAGCTCTGAAAAAGTTATTCCTGTGCTAAGTAAACATGAAAACTATTCCAGTTTCAAATAAACATTAATATGGACCTTGTAAACACGAGCTATAATCAAACACTAAATTAAATATTAGTAAGCAGTGATAGGTTAGTGGTTGAACTTGCCGTCCATGCAGGAGGGTCTGAGTTCGAAACCGGCCCGCACCTCTGACTTTTCGAATGTATGTGCGGATCGCAATTTGATTATCACTTGCATAACAGTGAAGGAAAACACTGTGAGGGAAAAAAAAAACACCTGAGAGGGCCTCATAAAGTTCTCGATGGTGTGTAGTTTGCCAACCCGCAGTAGGCCAGCGTATTTGGCTAAGGCCTAACTCTTCTCATTCCGAGAAGAGGTTCATGCCCAGCAGTGGCACGGTAATGGCTTGGATTTATTTTATTTATAAGGAGTTTTTATAAAAACACAAATTAACCTGCAACTCAAACTGCATACAAACTCTGTCTTAGTAAGCTTTGCCGCTAATTAGTCTGTCACAAACATTCAAAGCAGGGGCTTAAGCTTATAAACTTTTATAAAAGTTAAATACGGAATTGTATTAAAAGTTTCTTTTTGTCTATGAATTTACAAGCCTGGTAGCAGAAATTATATTCAGCACAATTTTACACTGACCTAAGCCCTGAGCAGGTAATAACAAATTTCCGGTCGCTATTCCAGAGGCAAGACAGCTACCTACATTTAGAGGAAGTTGTAGTACTTTTTTTTAAATGTTTGTTTTGGACAGCAGATTATTATTTTTTCATCATTAGAATGGTTATTCCATGGAGAAAGCTGTTCAGTTTGATGGTCTGATCCACACCCTTAAATATTACCAAACATTTCTGATACACGTTGTATAGTCGTTAGTTTTATTTATTTATTTATTAAAAAAATATAATAGATAAAATCTAGCAGTTCAAGCGCTCGCGCCTGGCGCGCTTTTTTCTACGAGACGCACCGCACTACTATATCTAGTAGTGCGGTGCGTCTCGTAGAAAAAAGCGCGCCAAAAGAGTGCGCCTTAATTCTACAATTTTAGATTCCGCAGTATTGCATCAGATTTTTCTTATCTATCTATACTATAATAAAACCGTAGAGGTCGAAAAGTATTGTTTAAAAAAATACTAGGTATCGAAGATAAACTATGGATACTACTTAGGTATCGATACTTTTTGCGGATCCCTACCGGTAGTGAAGCATCTGTCTCATTAAAAACAGAAACAGTGTTATTATCATTTATCTTACATATTCACTAATTTAGCTCTACCCTTATGGATTTGTGCCCGATACCACTCATACCGATTCAAGTACTCATTATAGCGAATTAATCGGCATAATTTTTGTGTCCATGGATCAATGTTGTTTTTGGAATATTTTCTATTATTATGCATTTAAATATACTACTGGTGGCGACCAGTATTATATTTAAATGCATAATAATAGAAAATTGTCAAAATATTTCATCTCAATCGGTTGATTAGATCCTGAGATACAGCTTGACCCATCTATTCCAAGCAGACCCGTACAAAGCAGAGGTCACGATTGATTCGTTGCTAAAATGATGTCGTATTGACCCGATTTCGATAGTACTTTTACTGCAGTAGCGTTACTTAGGGTGCTATTGCACTGCTCTACTTTCAATGTCATCAAAGTAAAAAAATTCTTTAATGATCATTTTAATTAGAGATTGGATTAACATTGAAAAATAGTTTTTTTTAAATATTAATTAGTAAAATCTCAAAATTTATGTAAGTACGTTCCTTAAAGTGTAGGAAGAAAAGTAAAAAGGAACCTACAACAGTATAAACATGTTTACCTACTATATACTAGATGGTGTTAGTGTCAAAGTGTGTTCCTTCAGAATCCTTCTCAAGAGGTCATTGATCTAGAATAGTATATTGCTGACAATATAAAAACTTTTATAAAATTACTTGAAAGAATTACGAAGTCGCGTGCACAGCTAGTAAGTGATCAAAATTATATCTTAAATAGCGGTTTGGCTAATGCTTATCACAAATGACGATACAAATGCAAGTTATGAGTACAATTAAAACTTGGTTCGGAGTTGTGAGACCGAAAATAGTTCCGTGGATTTCTGCACTATCGGATGAGTTGACACTAATTTGTTTTGTGAGTGGCTAACGACAGAGTGTTATCAACAGGTCAATATTTTATATCATAATAAAATAGATGTACGTACAAAAGCTTTATTCTGTAATATTACATAGCTTTTGAAAGCTTATTACTATCGGGACGATCGCGATCTTAAAAGATTCAATATTACAAGAAACGGTGCTGGCTGATTTCTATGTAACAATAACGAACTCATTCTATAGATATAGATGAAGCCAACTTTATACAATTTCCTGCATTTTCCAGCTAAGCTGATAACTTTCCTCCTCTACATAGGCTCACGACACAAGAGGATTAAGAAAATGAACGCCTGGTTCACTACGGGACGTAATGGTACCTACCATTTTTTGCTCACTACAATACACATACGTGTGTACACACAGACTACTGTCTGTGTGTTCACACGTATGTGTATTGTATAGATAGATGCAGCGAAAATTAATAAGTCCACTTTCATCTTTGTTTGGGTACACCGTAATCGTCCGGTAAAATTGCACACAATTTTATGGCGGGTTCAAGGTCGGGGAAGGATTGATTTTTCGGTCGGGTTGACGTTACGTTGACGTTGGGGGATTCGCTGAGTTGATTATAGCTAGAACGAAAGTTGCATCACAACAAGTAAGAAAGCTTTGGTTGTGATAAATTTTGGGGAGGTTTAGACGGTTAGACCCAAAAAGATATGACCATAAAAGCACAATTTCTTAGAGTCATCAGCCGAGGATCTTCATCCGAGTAATAACAAATAAAGGTTTATCAATGACAAAATTCGATGGACTACCACGATGCACAATATTTTACGAGATTATTTTATTTACTGCCTTCACACTCAGTTAGTTCTCTGCTTCGTTTGCGCTCCGACCATAAAGTTATTATTACTAGTGGTAATAGAGGAACACTGTCTTCATTATCGCGAGACCAAAAAAGAAATACGTATGTTAGCGCATTTGACATGTGTGTGAAGTTTAGGGATGTGACTTTGACGTCCCCGCATTATCGATATGGCCGTGTTATTGTGAAATTATAATATCACCGAATTGACAATATCCCTGCAATATCGATATCAAAATCGGCTATACTAATAAGGAGTGGAATATCATTTAGAATCTGCTAGGCTAAATTATGTACCTAACTTATAATCTTTTAAAATTACCAATTAAATCTTTCAAATGTTCTACTAAAATACCATATTTGACATATTTAATCTGTCATTTTAAAATATTAAAAGTTACGTAATAGAGGTTTATATTAGGATGGCAAAATTATTAACGTCACGAAAGTGACGAATAGGTAAGTAAAAAGAAAATTTATTGTAAACATTATGTAATCATTCATTATCATATTCATTATTTCTTGACGTCAGACGTTTCGGTTTTGATGTTGAAGGTTTTGGTGATAGGTCCCTGTATTTGTACACTGACACAGGCCGAGAAATGTGGTCCGGAAACCTGGAAGTTATGAAGTTAGCTAGTCAATATAATGAAGTTATTTTTTTCACCAGGCTACTCTTTGTCTGGAAATAGCGCTATTTTATGCATTTTAATGTGCGACAGAATCAGAATCTTCGGAATCGTAAGTTTGCTTCTTGTAGAAGCGGACGTACGATTCGGAAAATTCTGTCATCTGTGGGGCTAGTACAAAATGCGGGTATGGGCTATGTACGTACTATTAAAATGTTGTAATAGTACAAACATGGTGTGAATAGTGTCGAGTGCCCTCCAGTGCGTCAGAAATATTCCGACTATGATTTTCTGACAATGTGCGGGGCCGGACTAAATCAACCTTTCAATATACAAATAAGCAAGGATTAACAATAACTCTCAAGTTATGCAATGGACGAAGCTAGGTAGTACGAAAAATGAATTTGGAAATATCGACATATCGATAGATTTTGTACACACAACCTATGCCAAACGGTTTAATTTTCACATTTTCACGAACACAATATTTTTTTATCTTACACATAATTATTTAAAATAATATATTATTTAGAAAATAGAGGGCTTACTGCATGTTATAAACGTATTACTAAATAGTTTTAGGAATATTTTCTAAGGAAATATGCACTCTGAAAGTAATATTGCACTGTACGGTATTTACCTGTAAAAGGTCTCTTTATTTGCATTATTGCTGTAAGTTACACTGCAGTCTAACACAGGACACGAAACCTTTTCGATTATTGATATTTATCCAATAAAATACAGAACGATTGTGAAGAAAATCATAAAATAATACGAGATCACACTGTGTTCCTCTATTACCACTAATAATAACTTTATGGCTCCGACAGACTGTCTCAATAATTATATAAAGAAAACTTTTACTGCAAATCAAATAGAAGTATTAGAAGATTTTCCTTTTCTTATGTCACTAAAATGGCAATGAAGCTTAGTAGCTCCCCTGATAGTAAGCAGTTACCGTAACCTATGGACACTTGCTACACCAGAGGTATGACTCGCGCGGTGCCGGCCGTACTGCTAGCGTCATGTTTATGACGCTTCCCCAATGAGCACTAGTGACCTTGCTCACCGTAAGGAACACAACATTGCAAAATAATACTGTTATTTGGCTACGATATTCTACAAGGTGGAGGTATTTCCTCAGTTGGGCAGATCAAATTTTGAGCGGGAAGTGTCGTTATGGCCTTTGTTTGATTTATAACTCTGGTTTTTACTCGTTCCCAAAACTACATCACCCTAAATGCTGTTTCATTGACTTAACCCCCTGACCCTTGGCCTACTATAAACCAATTAGTAAGATAAACCTTCAACATTACCCTTTCTTTCTTATTATACTCGTACATATAGGTGGCATTTGTATCTTTTCCTATAGAATTTAACTATGATTTTTTAAATTTACCTTGATTTATCAGGGCTTACTAAGCGAATAGACAATTTTATAGAAAAATCTGTTCGATTTTCACGTTTATTTTTACTTTCTTTTGATCACAGATCTTTGTTTCCGCACGGAATGACCTTCTACACTGGAATTTCTCTTACCGAGTCACGGGCATCAATTCGTTATAGCGGAGATGTTTGTGCAAAAAGATTTTTTATTGTAACATCTTCAACACAAAAACTATCATTACATTAGGGCCAAACAGAACTAAGATCAATTATTCTAAAACATACAATACAATTTATTAGAAAAATGTTTATATTTTTCGGCTATAAGAACCGAGAAACAAACTAAAATACGTCTAGAAATAGTACCACAGTTATTTGGCTGATGATGACCAATTATTTTTACAAGCTTTTAGTTAACTTAACCTGTAGGTAATGTGTGGGTCCAATCTTCCACCTGAATTTTAAACTAGTTCCCCCAACCGATCTTCGTACTAAATATTGTACTGTTCAAAACTTGATGGGCACGTGGGGCGGCGGAGGCGACCGCCGCTGCTGTGCGTGCCGCCCGCTCGCACCAACCTGCTGCAGCATGCGCTGCTGACGCGCGCTCTGCATGCACTCAATATGGTGTTACAACAGATTGACTGCTTCAATTGTAGTCTGAGTGAATTCACACAGGCCGCATTTTGTAAAATTACACTTGGTCGTTCATAATAATATATTATAATTATTGTAAGTCTAATATTTGTAAGCTTTATAACTATAACTATTGTATTAGGTAAACCTGTGATGATAGCTGTTGTATGTGTTAAATAAAATGGCCGCTGCCTCAAGATGGTGGATTTCCTTTTTCTTTACAACTCGCTTGATATAGGTGTCAAATGAAAGGGTTTGATGAGTAGGAAATGTGGTGAGTGACATCTTGCTAAATGCAATATAACGGCCACTCCGAATTAGCGGATCGCTTATGTCTCCACAACCTCCTTGACATGGGTATCAAATGCGAGGGTTTGACGAGTAGAACACGGAAGCTAAATTATATTTTTATTTATTATTTCTGTAGCGATGATTTAAAAGATCATCGTACAAAGTATCTAACACATATACAGCTGTCCGACATCAACGGTTGGACTTCAGCCCACCAGGCAATATCACCGCACCTGGTTGGGGGATCCCCCATTTTAAATTTACGCCATTCCTCGTTCCTCCACATTTGTTGTTATTTTACGTTTTTACCAACATACGTTTTTGGGAGTGCGGAGTTTTTAAAATATTATTTACCAGTAGCAAGCTAACAAGTTGAAATGAAAACTGAACAAACAAATATGTTTTTATCACTTTGCAGAATACTGTGCGTTCCGTAATACGGATGCGTTCAAATTCCTAGAAAACGGGAGGTGTGTCCTCGGACTCCGCCCACCGTCCATCCCCTTTTATAGAGATACGGACGTAATTATTACATTTCCACAACCTGAGTGTTTTAATATAGCCTTAAGTATAATTTCACGTGAATACATCCTGCTATTTAGAAACTTTGTTGTTCGGTATGGACTTTAATCAGCTTAATGTTTGTCGACACGCTTTCAAAATATTATTTCAGGATTCTAAGTTTGTAAAATTAATTCCATGAGCGGTTTATTTTAGATACAGATTTACTACCGCTAAACACGGTATTAAATAACACTCATGTCATAATTGTGCTGTTACACCTAGACTTGTTGTTAGTTAGACTTAATACCTTCAGAAGTGAGCCTTTCACTGAAAGAGTATGTTGGATCAAAGTCTCCAAACACAAGCGGTAAGCCGTGTCTTGCGTTTTCTTATCCGATCCATCTTTATGTAAGTACTATTTTGAAAGAAATATAGTTTTATCTTGTATGTGTTTTAATATATAACTACACCAACAGCTTAATAGCTTACGCGTGTGTCTTGTGATTTGGAGATATTGTCTAGTCTGTTCTTGTCAAAAAATATTTAAGTACAAACGTTTCTCTATGTCTGATATGTTTCTGTGTTTGATTATGATAGTAGGTATTAGTGTACGTACTACAATGAACATGTTTGTAAAAACTATTAGAACACAAATTTTATTATTTTAATTTCCATCCCTCTCCTGTTTTGTAATAGGTATAGCAGTTTAACAGCTCATTTAAAACATAAAATACCTAAGTTTAATCGCTAATAGTATGTTAAAACGCAGTTAAGTAATATTAACAAAACGCGGAAGCTATGTCCATATATAAATTAGCACAATATTCCACTTAATATCGCGGACATTCCCAAAAATCACGTTGTTCATAATAGAGCATTCACAAAATTCCTGACAGAAACAGAATAATTATAAACATAATTTAACAAATCGGATTTAAATATTTGTAGTTTCGAATGCAATGAAATGTATTAAGTTTGAATACAGGTAATGTTGTAATGAAAACGTCTGTATCAAAAGTATAGCCGTTAATTGATGCCCGGTTCCTATATTCGAGAAACGATTCGTTTTGTTCACGGATGGTAGAATTGTCTACGAGACGTAACCCAAAAGTGTTCCTAAAAAAATCGTTTCGTAAGTGACGTTGTTACCGTTGGCTTGTTACCTACGGATGGGAGGGCTACGAATAACGGATAGTAGGGTAAATGTATGGAGATGACAGCTTGCAGCGTTCCTATTAAAATTTTGAAACATTAACCAGCTGCCAAAGTTACGAGACGTATGTGATTTATTTACCGCCCGAAATTGGTCGGTTGTGTACTAAATTTTTACGTGTTTTCGTTAATAACGTTAAAAGAAATTAAAATGTCTCATTCAGATAGTGAATTGAGTGATCTAGAAATGTTATCCGACTGGAATAGCTCAGATTTCGATGAATAACGTGGTATTAATCGTAGGAATTACCAAACGGGGGTTGACCATTTTCATACCTTGGGTTTTTATTAATTTCATCTTAGATTTCGGCTGGATAAGCCTGCTGTTCAACGGTTACTCCTCGAAATATACCCTCATTTAAGAGTGAAGGGAGCCAGGTATGTAATATGTATTTTTTGTAACCTCAAAATGTTTAGGTATATACATAGACTTATTATCTACCCTACTTATTATTTCTATGGGTAGATATATAGAACAAATTATTTTGCTGTACATGTTTAGGTTATTTTTAATATAATTTATATCCGGCAAATTTTCAACTAACTACAATAACCTTATTTTTATCTAACATTATTTTTGTCGTGTATAATACCTAGATAAAGTATAGCTAACATCAATTTTTAAATCATATCAAATTATTTCTTTAGCAAAATCATATCAAATTATTTAAAAAATATATATTTTACAAATCAAATTATCGTGAATACTTAAAATAAGCACAATTTTCATTCATTTTAATTTCAATTCACAAAAGCTTGTTTGTTACAACGAAACGCCTGAATGCCGGTCAGTTATTGTCGGAGGGCTTCGGTCAGCGGGTAACCAACATCTGGTCGTCGCAGGTAGAGGCCGAAAAAACTTCTAGGAACGTCTATAACGGCGCGCTACTCGTGACCCAAAAACTATTGGTTACTCATGTACAATGACGATTCGTAAACTATAGGAACCGGGCTTGAGTCGCCCTCCGGCAAAAGTCCTGAATATAGGGCACCGTTAAAAGGCTTTTCGGTGGCTGCACTCGAGCAACGGCGCTGCGGATCTGGGGTTATTGCATTAGGCGCAGCTAAATAACATTACTAACGAGTTCTAACATCATTCGCTACTCTTTGATTTTTTTATAAATTTTTTAACACCATACCTTCATGTGATAAATCGTAACACATAAATAATTAATCCATATCCAAATTAGCAAGGAAAATCCAACCTCGGTGGTTTATTATGTAGTTACTACCCAAGATATTCCTTTAAGTTAAATAAATTACAATTATGTAGCTTTCTAAAACCCCAAGAACGAGTAGAAGCATTATTAATTTACCTTTGAAACATTTTCGGGAACTTTCAGACCTTCCTAAAGTTTCTCCCGGCGGCCTCTATATTTTGTCGGATGAAAATTCATTAATTGTTATTACCGAAATTTTGCTGAACATTTTGGTTTTATACATTGCGAATCATTGGCAATGATATTGTGGTTTATGATTTTTGAAGTCTAAAACCGATCCTAAGCGATCCGACTTACCTCCAACCCTCCAAAGGGAGGCCCCCCTTGACAGAAAGAAATTCTATTCTGTACGGGGAGAATTTTACCGTCTCTGGCGCGAACGGTCTGGGTGACTGGAACGATATTAAATTTGCGCGATCATTGTGTATGTTCACGCATCCGTTCAAGCCAAACTGGCGAAGATCAGCCTGACCGGATCGTATGCTCCATGCTTGGAGGCTTTAACCTACGTCCCAAGAGTATTTTATCAGCATTTCAAATATTAAAAAAAACTTTGTATTCAATAATTTGTTTTATTTTCCGCGTGCTATTTTTGAGGTTAATATTTTAGGACCTACAATATCAAATTAAAGCCGGTGAGAGACACGATAATTGAGATTAAGCTGTTTTTTGCGTTTGTTGATATGTCATCATATCTGCCATCCAACCCTTTCAGCGCCAAAGGCACTCCTCACGTTGTTAATGGCTTTCTCAGCCGCCTCATTTCGCTTTATATATAAAATGTATATTGTGTTTTGTACGCAATACCGCTTCCCAATGTGTGTAACGTCAATGTACACACAGCACTTTCTCAAAGAGTAAGCAAAAGTCCAATCATTTCTTACGAGATAGGGGTTACTCTTCAAGCCTTTCCCAATAACAAAATGTAGTCACCTATTCTTGGCTTATATAAATATTCACCCACTGCTTATACGCCTATTCTGTGCTTTATTTATGGATATAAATATCTATAAAGCGGAGATGTCACGTTAGCTAGTGTAATATATTCTCGTAGGTA
Organism: Allophyes oxyacanthae; assembly: GCA_932294325.1. Classification (NCBI taxonomy): domain Eukaryota; kingdom Metazoa; phylum Arthropoda; class Insecta; order Lepidoptera; family Noctuidae; genus Allophyes; species Allophyes oxyacanthae. The sequence continues at coordinate 3,954,860 of OW028609.1, forward strand.
ACGGAATCGCTTTAATGTGTCACTTTACTTTTATTTTCTTGTTAAAGAGTTCATATAATCCACCGCTGAACATAATTGAAGATACGTAGCGGAGCTCCTAAAATACAACCATTCCACCCATAGATCGTTATTTTTACTTTTGTGAGTGTCCAAAACTACGAGTCGGGCATTCGATTCCAATAATGAAGCTTATCGTCCGTACCCTAGCGGGGTTCACCCTTCGATCTGTCAGTAGCATCCATAGGTAAAATTAGCTTCATTATAAGTAAGTTCAAACAGCTTGGCATTTCGGCTTATTGCAAATAGCACCATTGGCAAGCAGAACGATTCGTTATTAGATAATAGAAACTGAGCATACGTGTCTTATCTTGGATGAATAAGCTCAATTGCTGTTTATTAAGGCCCTTGTGTACCCGGCTATTTACAGCATAAAAATCATGTGCATAGGGAAAAAAGCTTGTACGTAGCTAGGAGGTTCCTATTGAATTAGTGGTAGGTAGTAACAATATTACGCTATTCTTGCCCACGCCAGTGCGCTGCAAAGACACTCCGTAGGCTTGGATGCCGACAAGGAGGAAACGGTGCTAACTAGTACTTCAAACGTTCAGTGTATCGAATTATGCAAAAGCAATAGCGAACTAAAGGCCACCAATATTAGATAATAAATTTTAACTATGAATATATTTGAAATAATACTTGAAACATCTTAGCACTAACTTTGTACTATCCTGAACAAAGTTTACTCTAAGACTTTTCAAAATCCGAAACTACTTTATTTCATACTAAAGTATGAAAATACTCTTTAGTTTGCATATTCTGAGACGGCCGAAAAATGAAATGAAATGGAAGATCCTTTGCTCATTCTGTATTTTAGTCTTGGTACCTACTATTAGCTATTCTGTGGTATTTTAAGTAAATTATACACGAAAAAAGTTTTTTTGGCTAACCAGTTTAGTTTTGGTCAGTCGTAGAACATACATTATTCAGGGTCATGATACTTACGAAGTTAGTATAAACTAAGGGCCTGCGCCCACCGGCGGCACGGCAAGGCAAGGGATTTATTTCTAACTACTCAAAACAAACCTCATGGAATGGACTTAGGACCATGCTTAAGCTGCTTAAGAGCCAAGTTCACCGACAATATAACAGACGATGAGTGCAAAATCAGCCGTTTATACTTACAAAAATTTTTGTATGAGTAATCGACGGATTTAATTTAAATATCGGTTATTTTGTTGGTGAAAATGGCCCTAACTGTTGTAACTTGTTATACTGGTAACATAGTTTAATAAATGTGTAAATATTTAATTTTTGCAATATAAATGCACCAAATATGTGATTTTAAGAAATAAAATGTAATTTAGTAATTTGAATTGAAGTTAACAGTGTTTCATTGTTATCTAACTTTAAAGTTTTATTATCTGTTCAAGATCCGCCAAAAAGTAACGGGTACGGATACAGATCTTATTTCTCCCTCGGATATCCGCGGGCGCGGATACGAATAGGATATCCGGCACATCACTAATTGCTTCCAACGTCTACCACTACACTAAAAATTGTATTAAAATTCATTACATGCCAACAAAGGCCATGCCCAAAGAGCTTACTTTTTATATTTTCGCGTATAAATTTTTATAATGCGAAATCTCCCGTTTAAAATGGTCATTGTTTTCTGTGTTATGTGGTACGAGTATAAACAGACAATTTTTATTACAGTGTACTAACACATGAGTAATTCAATGTGCAAAATACGCTTGTCGTAGCCCGAGCCACTTCTATCTCAAACTGAATGGCACCAGACTAATATTCTGCCATTTTACGTATTTGCCTGTTTGAATGGGTATTTAATTACTATGAAATTAATTTTAACCACAGTAAAACTTCAGTCACACGAATAGAGTTTGGTAAGCAATCTACTCGAGGCGAATGAATCTCTATGAGTTTAGCCTCAGTCATACGAAGCGAATACTCGCTGCGAGCAAATTCGCTTGTGTGACAAGCTACTCGCGACTAAAAATCACTCTCCACGGGTAAAATCGCTGGTAATGGAATCAAACATATTCATTTTTTATCGCCGCGAGTGCACTATTAAAGTCAATCAAAGAAAATGGGAAAATTTCGATATCATTCTCATTTTCATGCGAGTCGTAAGCTTACTTAGCATTTGCTCTATTAAGTACGTACATGCCAAAGAAATCAACCGTTTAAGAGGTACGTGATGAGGTTCGGTAGACGACATTCCTATACTTACCAGTAGAGTGCTGAAATTCACCTGATACGCGCGAGTCGTACTCGCTGCATGTGACAGGCAGGCAGCGAATTGATCAAACAAGTTTATTCGCTGCGAGTAAATGAGTACGAGCAAACTCGCTTCGTGTGACCGAGGCTTTATTCCCTTTGGTCGCAGCGAGTAGTTTGTCGCACCAAGCGAGTTGTCTCGCGGCGTTTGCATACGCAGCTAGTATTCGCTCCGGGTGACCGAAGCCTTGGTTGCAATAATTATATGAGAGCGAATTGCGTCGCATGCTTTGACTGACTTGAATAGTTGAGTTTATATTGATGCTCTGGACCGGAGACGCAAAAGTTTCATCTACAAAATATATTGAAATATGTATTAGCAAGAATAAGTAACTTCAAGTAGTAATTTAATGAAACCGTAGCAGACAATTTCCTTTAAATACCTCAACGATGTACGTGAAGTGTACATCGTGACAATCTTTGACAGTAAATAATCAAAGTGTACAATCGACGTCTCAGACGTAAATTTTTGTTTATATTTACTCACGTCGATAAAAGCAATCGGGATTGTGCCGTGGACTTTAGACAAACGCTTCGCCGAGTGGGTAGAACATCGGTATACTTAAAACCAGTATTACGATGCTATTATTATCAGTCGTAACTCTTTGCTATAAAAATGTCTGCAGCAAACTGTTGAATACAAAAATAATTTTGAAAAAAAAATGCCTTATTAACACTCAGTGTTATTTATTTATTTTATTTAACAATTTATGTACACACAGAAAGAAGAATAATTACAATTAAATATGAAAGACGACACAAAGGTACTGCTTATTTCTAAAGAAATCTCTTCGAGCAGACCTGCGAGAGGAGAATTATCTTTAGATATTTTAATGTTTATTTAGATTTTGTTATATTTTTCTCAGCTGTAATTTTGAAGCACGATGTAGCCTGGAGCGTGCCGTAGACCTGCAAAATGGTTGCCGAATTTTAAAGAATGTGACGAGTTATTTGATCTACATAGTAATTTTGTTCGTGGTGTTTCTCACGAGTTATAGACTTTTTAGTATTTTGATAGAAACTCAACGTAAAATAATTGAAGTAAGGCAAGAATTAAGATAATATCAAATTAATGAACCCGGAGAGGATCAGCTTCATTAATGCTTTCTTCTTAGCGGATAGAGGAGAGGTAGTGAATTAATCACAGTAAAGTGACTTTATTATACGCTGAAAAACGGTAATTTTAATTTAATTACTATGACTCCATCCTATCTGAGCTCTTAATTAATACTCAATAACGCGAGTCTTAGATGAGTCTACTGGTCTCATAGGAAATTATGTCCAACCAGCTTGTGTGTAAAGTTGTCTAAGAAATTAGCTGTCGCGTGCTTTCATTTCCCATAAATTTCATCGTTGTATAAAACGACAGCGTACAATTGAGTGATCATTCGGGCGCGCTTTATCGTCATTTAGGTGGTCAGTGTCAGGTTGACAAAATGTTGTACGTTGTATGAGTGTCTAGTGATTGAATACGGGCTCGAATATTTGTTCAAACAGGCGTTTCGGTTTAAGGCGACGGATTGACAATGTTGGCGGCATCTCAGCAATTACAAAACATTCAGAACCGATAATTATACGGTACTTTATTTATCATGTATTTGAAATAGTTTTGTTAATTGCTTTACAGGAAAATTATTTCAAGAAAACTCTTTAAAAACAGAGATTTTCATTCTACAGCAAAATGAGACCGGTTTAAGCTTAAAAAAATTCTCTAAAGATTAGTCTAAACACATACTTCAATATGGTAGTTGGATTTTATAAAATTAACCTTAGTCTTTATATTAAACGACAAATACTGCAATAATGCGCACACCCTAACTCGCGCGCGTTTTTGTATGCAGACGATTTGAGATTAATTAATTGGTTATCACTGCGTTGCCTTAACAAAATTAAGATCAAGTCCGACCCTCTCCCACAGGTTGATACATATGAAAAATCTGTCACCCAAACGACTAACAAACAGTCTACTCCTTTTTTGCTTGTACATTTTACTGACGACAGCAAATGTCAGATTTTTACATAACCAGTGCGCTGGTTATTTCACGTTATCCGTTCTGGCATCCATCATAATTCTGTTGCTATTGATGTACAATTTGGATATAAGCGGTCAATGGTGTTGGTTCCCGCATAATGAATGGCGGAACCCCTGTGTGGGGTCTGGATAGCGTATACATCCATACTTGTTTGTACTTGTCGGTTACTAATGTGATGTCGGTAGCGGCTGTTTGAATATCGATTCAACAATTTGATAGAATGTGTACTTTGTGACTTTTATAATAATTGTCATGACCAACCAATTGAAAAGTTTTAATAAGAAAGTGTTACTAGTTGTCGTAATGCTTGGGAAGTTTTAACGTTCACATATAGTATCAACACCAAATGAGGTACAGGGAGAATTCTAGGGTCTATTCTATTCTACTAAACACACGTTATGTTTGCATGAGCTTGTTATCTCTGCCTCCCCTTTGTGCCTTCCACTTCTTCACTCAGTTTTTCCGGGTTATTGCCATAGTCTGCTTTACATAAAGGAATTTAGTCTAGCATTGAGTTCAAGTCGTTCCATCTCGCTTGAGTGACTTTCTCGTTACAAAATTTAGGGACATAGCTTGATATCATACCTATAGTTTTTACTGGAGGGTTGGTTAGGGCATCAATGTAACTGTCACTCAGTCCCCAGATTTGCCTTGCGATAAAACTATCAAGGTGTTTTTATTGTTATAATCGCTACTTGTAGAAAGCTTACTAGAAAATATTGTGTTAATTATTCGGATTTGCGACTCCTTTCTTGACGCAGTTGTGAACATTATAGGATTTTGTCTCAGGTCTCAGTCAGATAGTCTGTATTAAGGGGAAAGCGAGCTTATCATTAAAGTATCTAGGGCCGTAGATGCGGCCCGACCAAAGTTCGAGAACGAGGCCGCGGGCGCTGCCGCACTACCCTATACAGGAAACATTTCGAAATCTTTTTAGCATTTTCTTTAACTTTGCAATGGAGACACGTATCAATCTAAATTTTATACCGTGTGTGATAGATATTCGTAAACTCAATGGAACAGCAAAATTTGAGTTTCTATTCCTTATACTTCTTGAGTTATGCACCGATAAAAAATCGGAGGGCGTCTCATCGACCTCTATATTCTACTGTACTTACAATAACCCTACAATGCTGGTATTTGGCATAGTAGTAGATATTTAGTCACAACCTAAAATGTTAAAATGGCAATATAGTAGAAATATAATTTCAAATGCAGACATACGAGTATATCATGTATAACTGGGTATAATTAGTATCTTGACATATGGGGGACGAGGCCAGGCGAGCCGGGAGCGTCAAATCAAATGTTTCCTGTGCAACAGGGACGGTGGATCTGGCCAGCTTATGCAATGTGATCATCTCTTCTCTTTAGGCTTAGCTTTACAATTCAATTCACTTTATACAATTTTTTACTTGCTTGTGTTCACGACTCCGTCAGATGGGACGTCGGATGCTTCGATTTTTGGAAAAGAAAATATAAATGGCTTATGTCCTTCCTCATGATGTACACTATTTCCTTGTCAAATTTCACCAGCCGTTTAGTCGTGAAAAGGCAACGAACAGATAGAGACAGAGTTACTTTCGCATTATAATATTAGGAAATAGTGCGATGACAAATAAAACATAAGTCAATCCACTAGTGTCACATGGGCTTCTGCTCAGAAGGAGAAGGGTTAGGCTGTAGTCCACCACGCTGGGCTAATAATAAAATTCTGAGATCCTAACGTAAGTTTCATCGACTGCGTTCTGCGTACCGATTGGCCCGCTCCGAGCTCTTCACCAATCGGAGCGACGAATTAAAAGAAACTTACACTAGGGCCTCGGAATTTGATTATCACTTTAACTTTTAAGTAGGTACAGCCAGCGTCGGACATACTGTAACCCCTAAGGTGTCCAAATAGAGCGAAACATCGTACCTACTCATTATCTTCAGCTTAGTAAAAGTATTCGAATACCTACCTATAGTGTCGTCATCTATCCATTACAATCAAAATGCTCATATTATCGTAACAGTTGGAAAAATAAACCGTATCTCGTTAAAATAAGTTTTGATAGAACGTGACAGCGCTAAAACGGATTTTTTATCAACGGATAGTTATAGATAGTTCGCCGATTCGCGTTCTACACTCAGTGACTCGTCTACTCCAGCGGCCATCGGTCCTTCCACAGAAATGGCCAGCCGAGTGCCACTTCGACTTGCTAAGTCTGCAAGATTTATGTCGATGACTGCAGTTCTTTTCCGGATGATCTCATTAAGGGGGTCCTTTACAGAAATGCCGCAAAAACCGATTTGTATTTACAATTTTTTGAATAGAAATTCTTATTTTTTTGCCCTGAAAAAAATATATATCAAACTTGAAGATGTAACACGGATTTGTCGGTCGTCCGATACATGTTTGGACAAAGTTGGCTCGATAAAAAAAATTCGCAAAGTTACCCCTTTTAAAAATATTTTTACAAGATTATTTCTAAAATATTATATTATTTCAAATAATTTTTACATCACAATATTGGTCGTAAGTATACCAAGGCAAGTCGGTCGTTATTTTTTCATAATATTACATATATTCGTCACAATTTGAGAAAAACCACAAAATTCGTGATTTCTGTCATCTCTGCCATCAATCAGTCGCGTTTCGGCGCGCATCGAGGTCGGACCTGTGCTAATTTTTTTGACGTTCCTGCGCTTACCCTTTATTAAAAACCAAAAGAAAGAATGACAGTATAATCATTAAAAAAATTCTTAAAAAGAAACAGGAAGTATAAGTAACTTGCCTTTTATTCAGAAAATCTAAGTATTTCGTTTTATAAAATCAATATGCTAAAATAATTTCTTGACATCTCCGTCAAGAATTCATTTTATAGGATATAGTATAGAAATATCAGTATGACAATTTGTAGTGTTGAAAAGAAAGAGTATGAAGTTTTATTTATATTCTATTTACTTATAGAACAATATTTTCCAGTTTATATAAAAATAGCGATGGAACTCCGACATTAATATTCCCGCTACAAATGAACGTATTTTTATCAACTTTTGTAAACCTCGTATTTGACTTGTCTACCGAGAAAACCAGTTGAATTGGATTTTTTTCTATACTATAATATAATTATATATTTATTACTCATACAATTTTTTTATACAGACTAATAAAAAATACATAAATTTTATTAAACTATAACCATTTGTTAGGTTTTTCCATGCACCGTTGGTCCGTCGATGGTTCATTACGCAAAATGTGATCGAACACAACGAATCATGCATGCACCCAAAAGACTGTACTCAAGTAATTTTTGTTGAAAGTAGTTTAAAATTGCCGCCTTCTTTGTCGCTGTTTTCTTTATCAGTGTCAATGTTGTTCTATGGTTCACTACTCTCTACTGTATGAATCCAGATGTGTGTTGTTTTAGTTTAAATTATAAAATTTCAGTTTTACTTCATAAAAATCGTTTGATTATAACAATTTTATATTTTATTATTCAACATGACTACTAGCACATAATATTTCTATTTTTTTGTATATTTATTTGATTGGTATCAAAATGTATTTTATCTGCACTCATATCGTAAAGTTCTAATTATAAATTAAAAAATAGTACTATTTATTAATTTATTTTTATATATACTACTACACACACACACACTACTACACACTGTACTATATTTTTTTATATTTTTTTTGTATGGATTAAAACACATTTTATTTTTTTCTCAAAATGTAACAATATCAAATGTTTGTGGCTTGGACACAGTCTAGACTCAACCATTTTCTACCGAAAAAAAATTTATGCAGCTGCAGATACTTGCAGCACTACGAGAAAAGTGGTGGCAAATATCCCGTTCTAAAAATGCACTTTTCAACACATCAAACTAGTTTAGACTTTTAAAATGTTTTATTTCTGTGTTATTTAAATAGAATAGACATACCTTAAGTTTTGACCTTGACTCGAAAGTAGGTAGCTGAATTCCGGATATTTTATTAAAATTAGATGGTTGGGCTTTAAGTATTGTTTGTTACGCAATGCAACGCTGCCATTACTGATTATAAGGCATTCTGAGTTGCTTTTATGAGAATATAAGCTATGCCATGTGTCAGGTGATAGACTAAGTTAGATACCCCTGTGTGTTGTGAGGAAAGATTACTGGATTTTTCATTAAATGGCCAAACTTTCATGGCCAAATTAGTAAAGCCCAAAAAACGATGTTATTTGATTTTGAGTCCATAGCCAATAAGAAAGTTCTTACTTAATTTAAATATAACAAATCGGGATGGTTCTTAAAATCTGTTCTGCCATTCAAAATTTACACCTCTTTTTCTAGTTGGAGTCGGGGGTTTATGACGGTTAGGTTATTGTTATCATTATTTGAATTTTTTGTGTGTTTATGTAATTTATTTATACTTTATGCACTATGTACAGAGGCGGACTTAATGCCACAGGTGTGGGTGAGGGTAGGTTATTGTCTCAAGACATGGATTTGAGTTGGCTTATTCTTCTAACATTACTCACACATTGGCAGTGTCATCAGCTTTGTCGTGCCGATATATCGGTTTCGTTACGGCATTATCGGCTTAATGTGAAAATGCCCAATGTTGGTCGAGACAATTATGTGCACTTGCATAAACTCATACACAATAGGTATGACCAATAGTTTATAAGTAGATAGATAAATAGGTATAAAATCTACAAATACAAAACGGTCTAACAGATGTTCTAGCGGAATAATATAGGACACTGGGTATACGATATTATGGATTTATATTTTTCAAGTATTTGCTGGTGTCATACTGCATGTTGCTTATTAATATTGGTATTCTGTGACACGTGTGTCACACAGTCTGATACGTCAACTGCGCAATACAAACGAAATGCGTGAACGGAGCTCCCCTGGTGGGTGGGGCTTAGGCTGATACTTCACCCCCTCAAAAGTAAGAAATCGTCGTAAAATACAACCTTAAGGATTTTATCTTTTATAGAAATTTCGAGCATAACTCGCTCCATAGCTTGCCAAGCGATTTTAAATTTATGAACTAGACAAACTATAGCTATCAGTGTCCTCGACTCGGCACCGTACGTTATGAAAGGCAGGCGGTAAACTTTTGTCTTCCAGCATTGCAGGATAGACGATGAGAATAATTTTGTTAAGAACTACTAAACGTAACTTCTTTATTTAGTTGTAGATAATTTATTCTTTGAATATTATTTAAAGTAAAACAGTAGTTTTGTATATTTCATTTTATATCTGCCTCAATCAGCAGTGGGTTCAATCGCAACGTTTGAATTACATTTGATTGTTGAAGAAATGAATGTTTTAGCAACGTTAAGTATCCTTTCTAAACACGCGGTCGACGTTAAAGACCATTTGTTATTGTCAACATTACACCGAACACGTAACGATTGCAAAATCGGCGCCCGCGATCTTACGTTGTCTGTATGCTCCCCGCCCGACACAACTATTATTATTTGTGTCGTGACGCTTATAATCGCGGTTAAATAAGGCACAGTGCAAAGAAAATCAGCCCGTAGACTTGTTGTGCCTTCGGCGCGCCTCAGTAAAACGCGAAATAGTTCGTCATAACAATATTAGTTAAAATTGAAGATACAATAACGGAGGAGTGTTCATAGTCGTTCTAGAGTGTAAAAAAACCTTACGAGTTCATTTTAATAAAAATTCTCGGTTCGCAAAATGGAAGTTTCAGTGTTGTTTTTCAGTAGAGTGTACGAAGGATTATGGTAGTGTACTTAGGTGTTACAATGGACCAATAAAGTTATTGATGTGTCTAGTCTATGTCAGTGGAACGTACGCGTGTGTTGTGAGTTGGTCGATGGTGTGCTTCGCTCGCCGGTACGGTGGCGTGGTGTGCTTCGAGCGCTAGTACGGTGGTAGAGGTGGCGGCGACAATGGATGGGCGTACTTTGGCCGGGCAAGTCCCGCGCACCCCCGCCCGCGCCGCTCTTTCGGCCCGCTACTCCGCGCGTCTGCCCTCCTGTTGCATGCCTGCATCCCCGTGCAATAGGGCCCGCCTCCCAGATCGCAGAGATACATCAGACATTACGCAGATGCGATCATAGTTTGCTCTACTTCCGGTGCGACTGCACGCATTGCAACTGTTAGCTCGTTGGTTCCGGTGCCAATAAAATTTCCCTCCGACATAAGTACCGTGTCGGAGTTTCTTAATTTATTCGGGACAAAAAAGCCGACAAAATTTGTCTCAATGCGTGCTACGCAAGTTGCTCAAAACTATTTGAACCAATGGCCTCAACAGAGTCGTCGCAATTTAGCGACTCTGTTTACCAGGACGATAGTGCAACGCCTTCGTCTTCAAGCGAATCCTCGGGCTCTTCCACGTTTTTATCAGCTTGCGCCAGAATGTCAAGATTTTTAACAAATTCTCATTGTAGCAGTAATGGGAACGGCGGTAACGGTGCAGCAGGCAACGGGGCATCAGGTAATATAAAAACGTTAAACAAAAACAAATTGGATACTTTTACTTTCTATTTTCTTTCCATATTTCAGCCCACTACTATAGTAAGGGATTATTTTCAGTATGAAGTAATAAAAAATAATCCAGATTTTTAATTTAGTGTTAAAACTTACTTACGACTTTTATCCTTAGTTTTTATAAATATTTAGATGCCAGCAGAAGATTTTTTTATGCAGGAAAGAATATTTTTACCTTATTCTTAAAACTGGGACAAATGATTGAAGCTTTATTTAGACACTAGCTAAACAGATTTAATAAATAATGGTACATGATGTACAAAGACGTGGCTATAAAAAGCCTAAAATAGAAAAAGATTGAAAAAAGAGACGTATTAGACCAAAAATTTGAAACATATCTAGCTGTTTAAAATACTTCCATCGAACTGACTTGCATATTATATATACTATTTATCTAGAATCCTTTTTTACTAATAATAGTACTTAAAAAATAAAAGAAAATTGTTTCTTTAAACTTTAAAGGAAAGTTATAACAAATTGAACTTATATAAAATTATTTTTATATAGGTATTTAAACATATGTAATTTTATCAATTATTTAACAATTTCATTATTATTTCCTTTGAATTTTTCTTCACAAATAAATATAACTCTTTTCATTGATTCCATTTTTACAATTAATATGCACATATTCGACTCTCCTAGCTCTCAATGGTTCAAAATCTGTGCGCGGTTAATCTTCGTCTAGGAGTGTATGTAAAAAGTGCGAGTTACACAAAACAGAGCCGAGTGAGTCACCGTTCCGACCGTGTAGTAAACGAAACGCACTATCATGGCTATATATCAAGTAAACCGTATGTTTATCTGACTACTGTTACTACTAATACCCACACACGTGCGTTACGATTCTAATACTATGCCGATGACGCTCGCTATCGACGTGACTGCAAAACATAACGACGCGGATTCTATGCAATTAAATCAAACGCAAAATATAATACAAATTGGATAAATCAAAAATGTTGCATTTTGCGGAGGACCTGACATATCAGTCCGTAACCGTTCACCATTGTAGAAGGGGCTTGTAGACGGCTACAATAAAAGTTGTCACAACATTCACATCGCTTAGTCGCTCGCTTGCATTCGCAACCGCAACGTATTGAAGATCGCAACATTCGCAACAATTTTCTAAAAATCCCCAAAGGTGTGTCCGACCGTGACGCACAGCACACAAACATTTATTTTCCTAGTTAAAAATAAAACTAGCTTATGCAATAGAGGTTGCTGATTTTAGTTCTTATATCCGTATAAGAACAATTATCATGTATGGGTAAATATAGCGGTTTAACGCTTGCCTTCTGTCTGGCCTGATTTGTCAAAGAGCCCACCTGTCTTTTCGAATTCATGTGCGGATCAGAATTTGATTATCACTTTCGTTAACGGTGAAGGAAAATATCGTGAGAAAATCTGCACACCTGAGAGGGCTCCATAAGGGTTCTCACTAGTGTGTGTAGTCCGCCAAATCATACCACGCCAGCGTAGTGGACTAAGGCCAATCGCTTCTCATGCTGAGAACAGGCCATGCCCAGCAGTTTGACAGTATCTAATGGGCTGAATTATTATGTTTCCATCTCGGCGATTTAGATTGTGTGTTGTCTGTTAGTCACTCATTCACGGAACTGTTTTTAAACATGGTGAAGGTTTGAGACGGGGCAATAAGGGCAGTACCAGAACCGTTGCAGCTACAAGAAAACGATTTTAGGAAACGGTCCATGTTTTTTGACGTTATTTCGATCTGCATTTATAAATTTATTTTGCGCGGATGGAGGGCCATCGCACACGTTATTTCTCGTAATATTATGACTTATCTAGGAATTATAGTTATAAAAAATCAAAAGTATATTATTAAGGGTTCCACTTTCTCATCAAATGGGCCAACGAGAGAACTGTCTTTTGACAATTCAATTTAGTGACTTACCCATTATCGATACGACTGCACGATAAAAAAGAAAGAAAGTTTTTTTTTAAATGTATTCAAAATTAAAATAAGATGAGAAAATCAAAGATATCGTTTTAAGATATTATTATAGGCTTTAAGCCATAGCCAGTAAATAATTAAAGTAACTAAAAGGAAAAGCCGAATAATATAAAATTGCGGAACAACGGTACTCGAGACGGACGGATGGATGTTATCTTCTCTTAGTTATTAATTTATTTTGTGTTTCCATATAAACACAGCCAAACAATAAAATTAAAATAATCAACCACGGTTCAACATCGATAATTCCATCGAGTTATTGCATCGATAGGTATAGTCAAGTCACTATTAAAAATGCGATTTGAAGTAATTTTGTTCAGTCGTACAAAACTGATCGAATGGATTCGAAATTTAAAATTCATTCGCGTCTATTATAATAATTTCTGAAACATCGTTAAAAAAACAGTTCTCTCGTTGGCTCGACGTGTATTTATAGCCTCTAATAGTCTGCAGCGGATTTTGTATGTCCAAAATTTTAACACGTTCCAATTAATCGCTTGCCCATTAGTTGCGATTCAATGATTTATTTACGATTCGATTTCCAACCGTTTCGTTCTTATGCTGTAACTGTCCGATGGGACGTGCGCGCGCGCCTGCTACCATATTTGAAATTGAATAGGACCCGCACGGGTCTTGCACAATAATGTCCGACTAGTGAACTCGTGGCCGGCGCTGGAGCAGCGCTGCGTCTCCCGCCCGTGCAATCATTTACCGTCCTCGTATCTAACACTGATTGATGGCAACTGTGCGTATAAATGGATAAAGACAACGGTAAGAATCGTTGCGTACCGCGCTCGCGTTACTTCCTTCCTCACGAAGACGCGACGCCCGACGCCGAATAAATTTTATCCCCGTGCGAAATAAATACGAGTTCGTTCCCAGTAAATATAGACGCGGTTTACAGTGTCATCGCGAAACATAACCGGAACATTAACACGTAATAACCGCCAGAAGTCGTAGTACTTGTGTAACAAGCGTGGAGTCGTAAATTTTCCACCTCATTGATAGCTCTCGTGCCGTGCATAGCAGAATATAATTTAGTTCCACACTTGCTCTCATTGAAAATTGTATCAATGGGTATGTTGTTTGTGCTATTTAGTTTGGTGAAATTCGTGTTTCACAATCGATGAGAAATTGTGCGTCGATCTTAAGACCGATAACTCCAACTATGCATAATCCTAGTAGTCTCAATCGAATACCTGTTTCACGGCGCCCGTCGCACTCGTGACAACTTCCGAGTAGCTTACTGTATATAAGTTAACAGTTCCTTGAACTACTAATTTATTGTTATAATATTAAACTTTGTATCCATGCAATGTTTTGCGTATACGTGTATAGAGTGAGTTGAACAACTGCGCGGTAAGCAAACAATAGATATCGTACTCGTAGATGAGTATCAAACTCAAACTCTTACTCAGTAGCTGTTTGGAATCGAAGCTTCTCTGTTTGATACGTTGTCATAATATGTAGAGTTACTACGGAATGAACATGTTTCGTTTCAATAATTGAATACCTGCTTGCTGCACTCATTCGAAGACGTATATTATCCGAATTTGTTGAATTTTTGCCTAATATTGGCATAACACGGATTTATGAAAACGGTACTTTTAAAAGTATTTATACCATAATATGTTCTCTTGTCTCAATTTCACTTCCACTAAACTACTTTGTAGTTCTGTTTCGTATAGATTTGTCTTTCACTAAAACTGGTTGCAGTTCTCTTTTATCTACATTCGTCTATAACTAAACCTCTCCTTATCTTGTGTCTCGATGTAAACATTTTTCTATTCATCTTGTATTTAGATTTCCGTATCATATTCTTGGACTTTTATAATTTAGCGCGGTATATTTTCATCCGTAATACATGAAGCCCGTTTAGTATATTTCACAGGTTATTACATCCAAAGTGTCGTAAACTGATGAAACAGTGGATAAGCTTATGGTTTGTGATAGAAATTTAACGATATGATAGGCAAGTATTCTTTCTGAGGCGAGATTTTGCTACCTGTAACGAAACGAAGTCAATTTCGTCCACTCGTCTACTGCTGAGAATACGAAATCAATGTTTTCTTATATTAACAGTAACAGGGCTTATAAGTAAGATTTTTTACATTAAATAAATTCACATGGTCGCCATTTAAAACGATCAATGGACAAATGGTTATAACAATATTTGAAGTTACAACGCGCCTACCTTCAGTTTCAGCCGTGTGCAACGCGGGAAAACACAACATTCACATACGACAATTATAATTCGAGATAGACTGTGGAGTTAATTTGTTTCTTTTTCCGTGAAAACAAACGGCGCGGCGTCTAAGAAAATAAATATATCAACGAGCGTCCATATTAAAACTATTCGCAGTCAATGTCAGCCTACTTAAACGTCGTGAATTACATAGAGTACAAGGTTAATTTTCGTTTATTTGATAAAGTGTGTCAATCCTTCGGGGCGTCGAGCGTGTTGCGCTGCGCCGGCGCCTAGCGCGCACGCGCTCAAAATAAGCTTTTATATTATTTTAATCCACGAACTGTGTCATAATTTTGTATATCACTACTTTTATACTATTTCCGTTCGCTATTATGTAACTATTGTATACTTGCGTACAAAAGCATAAAACAAATTATACAGAGTAAAAACATGTTAAATACTCTTGTGTTATGCTATTTTGAAACTCGGAACTTCAGAACGTTATTTTTCTTTCCTTTTATTTCTTTCTTTCATACACTCAACTCCCATAATTATGCTGGAAGCTTTTATTCACTGTAACATAATACACGATTGGTTCAAACCTTTTTAATATCATCTTTGCGGATTTCTCTATATCTTAACTGTAGTTGATACCGTAACTGGATGATTTTATGCAAATAAAATAATATCCTTAGTCTATTTATAAAATAAGTTCCTAACTTGCATGCAAGAGTTTAAGTGGTAGTACCGGCTATTCTAATAATTTGCCTCTTTGATTACAAGAAAGAAATACGTTCTGTCGCCTAAACAGACACTGAAACGGATTTTGTTATAATACAACATATATTATACTCATTTATAACAGTAGAAAACTCTATTTCCGGTTCCGACAATGCAAATTAACTGTTGTACTGAAAAGAAACGCTGTTTTGAATTAAGATAGTTTGTTATCATAAAATATTCTTAATTCGAACGCCATAAAATTAAATCTATTCTAGAGATCTAAATAAAACTGTGTGAATTAACTGTACCTACTTTATTCTAACACTGATGTTATGGGTATATAATATGGTGCCATTTCCACTTGAAATATTTATGACTTTTCACAAATAAATCATTTTAACAGCAGACTTAAGTAACCAGATCGCTTCACCTATCGTGCTATTTTTTTCTTATGGCAACTCTTCATCTTTAGTAGTACATGACCATACACGGGTGTACTCGTGACGCAAGCGTTTTGGAATTCAACCTTAACATTGCAGATGAGCGCTGTGATTTAAATATAACTTCGCATCTGTACTTGTACAAACTTTTTGTTGCCACTCCAACAATACAATTTAAACTCTATTCTCTTCGCATTAGAGTTTCGATGTGCGTATAAATAAGTGAGCGTTGGTATAGGCATCGGCCAGACGTAACCACCACTCGGCCACTGGGTTACCCGGTCCATATACAGCGTGTAGCAATCATACGTAATTAAAAACATATTTGTTTGGCAATCCTCGAAGGGAACAACTTTCCAAAAACGTCTGATTATGTTTTTGGCTCGAAAACAAGCTGTTTAATACCAATGGCATGAAGTTTAATACATAACTTACGTTTATAGTTTTACGTATTTTAGCTTATATGAATTTTATGGTATCAGTATAAGTTTATACAAACGATATGATATTATTATGTTACTATCTTTTATTTATGCTATTTTTTATATTAGATATTAAAATTTAAAATCCAATTTGACTGGAATCTCCTGCTGCGTATCTATCTATCAACATGAACTCGGAAGTAACTACTATAAAATATTATTTGCACTCCACAAACAATTAGCTATAATATCCGAAAAAATATAAGACAAATTAATGTGCCGAGAAAAATCAATCTCGTCTATATTTAAACTGGAATTTACCTACAGTAAATTTTACCCAATAATTGATTAGTAAAATGGTTTTGACAACTGATTGAATTTCACAGAGATCACTAGATTTTGAAATTATTTTCTTATGGGACGTATTAACGCAATTCGTAATTCTCATGACAGCCAATACTTACCTACCTGTAGCAACTTTCGAATAATATTGGTATAAATATTTTTAGTTTAGTGTATTAGTCACTTGAGGCGCCGTTCAAACTAATAGGTGCTAGTGAATAAGATGTGTACAGGGTATTGTACTCATCATTGTGAACAACTTTTACTATGGGACCAAACCAGAAATCGCGAATAAAAATCTTCAATGTTTCCCTCGTTCATCCAGTCACTATGTACCTATATAGACCTCTCATAATAGAGGTACATATTAATTTAATGATTGGTTTCTCATCCGTGCGCTTGTGGCATTGTATTGAGGCGCGCTTCCGTGCACACGCTGTATATTTGGCGATTAACCCTTTGTTCCACAGTATGTGGATCCAAAGCGGTCCCAGCCTCGATCGTCATATCGCACTAAGTCACATAGGCTTGGCGAGTGTTGTTTTAATGCGGTATCTATTCGTACCGTTGTTTTTGTATTACTACCTGGCTGAATCTGACGGCAAAAATGTTTTATGCATAATCCATTGAAATTTCGGCATTTTCTGCGACCATAGATAGATATGTACGTAGTCATGAGAGGCTGTTCCAAAAATCCGAAATTATCAAACTGACAGCGCATACGCGTAAGAAGAACGCGCCTCTAACGCAAAATATCTGCCGTGTACGTCAGAAGTAACGTGACGTAAATTTTTGTATTATTATAATTTAAATATCCGGTGAGAACGAATTATGATTACAAAAAAATTAAAACATTTCTTCGCAAACATCGACGGGTACGTGAAGATCAAATCGTTACCGTTTAAAATCTGGCGTACGACTCTTTATACAAAAACAACGAGATCTGTTGTTAACAATACTTTCAAAAGCCCTTAAGAGTGAGAAGATAAACAATCGGCTTCTTGTGAAACAACGCCTTTCACAGGCGTCACAATGAAACCATAATGTTATTCTTTGACAATCACCACAGACACATTATCGCGGTGGTGTGAAAAAATAACAATTGGGCCGGACGCCAACCGTTTTCGCACGTCCGTCTTAATCGGTAACAAATAGATTATAGATAACGTTACGCTTTTACTGTTTGCCAACCATACGCTTCTGTTGTGGCTCGACTATTAGTGAAAGTTATCTGTATGCTTATAAAGTATAGCTATAGGTAGTAGGTACTAATCCCAGAGTTATAGCGTCTATGCGTTAGAAATAACCGACGTTCTCATTGATGTATGTAATTAAAGTGGTCCTCACCTATCTACGACTAACCATAAACAATACTGGTCAACCCTTTGCTGGAAACTCATGTAACGAGCTCAAAGCAGTCAGCATTAGGAACCTTCAGTTACAGATTTAATATGTATGTATAGGTACTATTGAACATGAGGAAACTACTTATTCAGGATATTATTCAAAGCCAGAATATATCAATTCAATCATCAGAAAGACAAACTTAGTAGGATGTATCGTGTATTCTGTGATGATGACTGAGACGAATTTAAATAAGTAACGAAGTTGCAATTTCAATTTATTATCAGAGTCAACTACAAAGAATTAATGCAGTTGCAAACACCTTATAAAGTTTGTAGTATATTCCCGCAAATCTCATGAAGTGTAGACATTTATTTAGAAAATTATGGAGTAGGTAGTTACAGTTCGGAAATTCAGTATAAAACTGTTTATAAAACATCGAGAATCTCAATAGGTGTATCAAATGGTAGCCTGGTGATCTGTAACACAGGTTTTACCTATCAGAGACACCAGTCTCTATTTAAGATGTTATTTACTGTGACTGTGATGATGAGAAAATTATCATTTACTTTACAATCGGCTTAAGCCAAAAGAGAGGGATCGGGGCAAGTGGAGTCTAGAACTACATCTATAGTATGTCCAAAATAACATTTATAAGAATCACAAATTTATTAAATCATTATCACTGATACCTTCACTATGTTATGCAAAATAATTATAGTTTTAGTAGCCTTCAGTCATACTCGTGCAGTTAAATATAAGTTATACCTAGTGGTTACATGTGCCACGCAAAGAGGACTAATTAATTTGTAAAAGATCCAGCACGCTAAGCATTGATTTGACTTCAAAATTAATTACAGTACACACACTCAATGCCGGCTAAGTAACATAACTTAATCACACTTACACTCTCTGAAAGCTTAAACAGAGATGAACTATTTTGCTGATGTCGTTATAAAGTCCCATGTAGTACAGGACGAGCTGGCTTATTTGCAGCCACACAATTTCACATCCAGGCTACAACTGAGACCTAAGAGATAAACACCAACAATGATTCTTATTGCTTAATGAAGTAACACTTGTTCCATGTTACTTCCATCCTGTTTTTATTTGGCTATGCTATGCACATCGCATCCTACAGTCATTACGTATGCATCTCGGTAAACAATACTATTCATTGCTATGTAAAGACACGGAAATGTTGTGATGAATTTCCCGTTCATATCCTGTTCATATTTCCTATACAAATCCTGACGACAACTCGTGTCTGAAATGTGACATTTCCTTTTGCGTCATACAAGTAGTATCAAGAGTAGCATCGATCTGCAACTAGGTAGGAGCACGCTAGTGAATCGATGCGGCTTGTCTAAACACGGTGCCCGATTCCGGAGCCTATGTCACGGAACACTGCTTTCGGCTACACTCAGCCTAAACCATTAGGCACGAGACAATCCAATATTTATAATAATCTTTTTAGTTTCTCATACCTAACCGTATATTTTAAACGCCCATGCATTTTTTAATCGTATAGCTTTGTGGGTTACCACATCTATTTACGATTACGTTAGTCCAATCGGAAAATAAAAGTTACAAAAAATGTAAAACTCTTTTAAAAAATTCGTTTCGATAATTTATTGATCATAAATAATCAAAAGAAAATATAATTTAGTTTAATAAGACATGATGAATAATGAATGGATTGGACAGCCCTAGGGGAGTGCGCCGTACCGCGTGTAACTTTGGGCGGGATACTCGACGCGCGCCGCAGCCAACGCTTCACATGATCCTCTGCTCGTGCTGTTACAGACTAACTACAGAGTTCCCTGTAAACAAATCAAAAATTATTTTTCCAAGAACCATTGTTATTAAATTATGTAGCATTGTTGAGCATCATCTTCATACAACATGCGGTCGTAGACTTGAGAGTGGACGTCGTCACGTGCCATCAGTTCGTCATATTTAACGCTTATAAACTGCCACAACAGAAGCAAATCGTCGATGAAATCCCATTCAATTAGCGTAACATGTTTTGCTTTCCATTCGTCAAGTCAACACTCGGTGCCATTAGTTCGGCGGCAAGCTGCGTTGTTTCCGTACCAATTATTTGTTAATCACACGGCCTTGTTATTGAACCATACATTTTTGAATGAGAGTGATTTACAGCGATTTAATTATAATAAATGCACTGAATACATAATGTTGGTGGATCTATTGAAAGGTTCGGAAACCTTTAAAATGTGTAAAAATATTAGTAAAAAGAACATTTTGTATACATTGTGTGACACTTATGATGTTTTGCGTCATGTAAATCTGGCATAGGTACCTTAATCTGCAAACGCGCTAACGTTTATATTTTGTTAGGAATTGAACACACGATTCTTCCTTTTGCACCACTCGATGCCGAGGAATGTACAGCCAACATCTTTTTGGTATAATCGGACATTAGCTGTCTTTTCCAACACTCACACGGGTGAGAGAGGCCGTTCTTATCTCTCTGCTGGGCACTAAACACATCCGTTGGGTCGAGTATTAGTCTCTCCAACGCTTCTCTATTTTATTTTCTCCGATATTCCGCATCCGGGGCATTCTTGCAATATCTCTCATATCAATTGGAACATCTGGCGAGTGTCTACGCTTCTTTATAGGTGTTTGTAGTTGAGTAAGCCCTTTGCACAGTCTTTGATATCACCACGATACTGATAAATTTATATATAAACATTAGAAAGTCCTTTCAGGCAAACGCAAACGCAGTAATTTGCCAAACACGGGTGTGTCAAGTACGAGTGCTTACCCACCATCCCCCTGACCTTCGTATTTCTTGATATTTAGCCTACATGGACATCATCGAGTGCTAATAGAATTGCCGTTCGGCACGCACGGCTTACGTGCCTTAATTAGTTGTATGGTACATAAAATAACTATATATGTAATCGTAAATTATATTCCTCGTAAACTTGAGTTGTGACTCCATCGTGCACTATACTACGGCGTCTTTGAATCTCATCACACTTAGTTATAAGAACATACAAACATCTTACCAACGCAACGTCCAATACATCACTGAGGTTCAATTTCTATATTCTTTGTACCTAAAATACTTAGCCTTTACTTAGTCTTAGTGACATGGTAACCAATACGGCATAATAAAGTTCACGTAAAACCGTAATTATATTTTGCAAGTTATTGAGCAGATAGTAGGGATGATTTAAAAAAAAAACAATACTAATACAGTACGTAACTGCTATATAAAAGTATATACTGTACGCTTTAATCATATTGGGAACTTGTAGCGTTTCTTTATATCTCTACATATATTATACATATTTTACTAAAGGCGGATATCTCATCGAGTGAGAGGCCAGACAAAGGGAAATTGATAGTTCCGTCCGGACAAAAGACAAGCCATGAACGGCCTAGACAAACCTGTTGTAAACCGAAGCTGCCAGGTTAAGCCAAATTGATGGAATAGAAAAAGTACCTATGCTCTTCGTCTTTTAGTCAAGTTTCCAAGCACAGGCTCTCAGGCTAAGAGGAGATTGTTTGATGTAATTATTGTACAATTTAAATCGACGTTAACAAACTAATCTTTATAAAAATTAATTGCTTGCTAACAATCTATGGGGACTTTTAATCAACTTAAATCTATATACCACTTAAACACAGTAAATGAACAGGTCTTTACGGAAGCAGTATACATGCAAATATTCTGTTATACTCTGTTTTTACTAACTTGCCTTATTTAGTAAACAATCTTCACAATCTTGATTAATGAAGTAATCATATTTTATAAAATAAAACATATTGTTTATCACATGTAGATTTGGTAAAAAGCTTTGAGTATCTAGACGTAAAAAGTAATTAATTTATCAAACACAATTAATATTAACATGATTTTCATATTTTTAAATAACGTTTTTTTTTCGTTATAAAGATATTTATGTGAAAATTGTTTACTAAATAAGACAAGTAAGAGAAAAAACAGAGTATAGCTGTATTTCCATAATATGATTGCTTTGAATAATAATAAATCCTTTGTTAGGTTGTAGAGGACTGGAGCTTCCCTAAAAAATGCATCAAATAACTTATCTGTACGAGCTAATTCACATAGAGGTCACCGACGGTTTCCCATTTTCGTTTATTAGTTCAATCTGTAATAAGTCGCAGCACTCCGATGTTCCGAAATCATTGCCAAAGGATTGCCAAACAGATGAAATCCGCTTCCTACTTAGTTCCTTGAAACTACGAGGCGAATTTCATCTGTTCGGTTGTTCTGTTTACACATTTTACGTGTATCAAAGCTGGATTTAATAAAGAACTGTACTGGTACTGGCAGCTAATAACTGACGAATTTTATTTGTCAAAGCGAAACTGAAATACATAGGACTTTGGGTACTCCGTACCGAGGTTTAGTTTTTGAATTTTCATATATCGTACCTACAGCTGTTGTATAGTGCTCGTGTAATATTTTTTCATTTTGATAAACTTTGTTGTTTTTTTGCAGAAGCCTCGAATTCAGACCCGGGGGGGACAGTGAATGCAGCCAGCCCCGTGAAACAAAGAAAACCGTTCAGCGGGTGAGTGCTTTCTACATTTAACTTCTCATGTTTACCTATTATCCTAGATTTTTTGGAATCTTGTTCAAACTATTTATTCCAAGATATTTTCCGTATTAATAGGATATAAGAGTTCGACATTAAGGGCAGATAGAAGTTTTATAATTTGCGGCCATATATGTAGGCAACTCGGCATAATTACGTCACTGTGATTCCGTCTGCCATATTCGCGCGGTGTCATATCAAGTGCAACGCGATAAACCATTTTCACAAAACAAAAATAAAGGTTAGCAAGAGGATTTCCCTTCTGAAACAATACACTTATCTATCGTGTGAATCGAAGTAAATGATTCGTCGTTCTCTATTAGTCATCTTTTTATCTTGCTGTGGTTTTATCTTATTCCTTTGACTATATCGAGGCCGGGCGGTTCAGTCGCTCAGTGGTGTGGAGGCGTCGCACGCGCAGACGACGATGCACGCCGACGCGGACGACTCGCGACGCTGTTGTGCCAACTGTTTCCGTCATATCAGGTTGTTTCGCCGACCGTTATCTTGACTTGTATAATTAATTAACGAATCCATGCTTCAATTACGTAAGGTTCGTGTGTTGTAGGTACCGATAGTGTGTCAGTGTCCGCGTACAAACTTGTTTGCTATGCTGTTGTTTGCTATACCTAAGGTGTTTATCCAAATGCATCATGTTTATGTGTTAAGGCACAAAAACATTACGTAACGGTTTGACGTCAGTGTATATTTTGGCGGTGTATATTCGTGACATGTCGCTTCATATTTAATTTACTGAGTAAGATGTTTCAAGAAAACACTTGTTGTGTTGTACTTTGTAATTTTTATTCAGTCGTATTGTATCCTTCAAAATATCATGACATCTGTGGAGTATATGCATGGGCAATAACAGATTTTGATGAAGTGCTTGCTTCGTTTTTCCGTACAGTGGTACAATTAAAGTTTTAAATATTATTTTCTTTAACATTCAGTTCTACTTCGCGAAATAACGCTATCTTCTCATTTGCAACTTTATCAATCTTGCTAAAGTGCAGTTAAAAGGTGTTTTAAACGAGCTCGATGTCTCGTCGCCATCTAATTGATATTTAACAAACCGTCTCCCTAGATCAAATGAAGGGTGCGCATCAGAATAAACAAAGGCACCCAGACAACAGGACAATATTGTCAGTCCTGGAAGTAGCGACAAAGCTGATGGGTAAATTGTTTCCTTAAACTTCCTTCGGCAACGTCTTTACTGGCAAATTGTACTCGGTGGCGACTCTTTTGTCTGGTAATGTCGAACCGAACTATTGAAATATCCGACCGGATGAACCTTTAGGAGCGTCTACGAAACATGGATGTTTTCTGTGAGAAATATTTAGTTCCTTATCCGTCTGCGGAAAAAAATATTTTCGTTCTTTTCAACTTCGAGTATCACAAAGTACCCTAACGTCACTCTTATCAATTCTTTACAATTTTCATTATCTTATCTGGCCTATTCATATTGTACATATCTTAACAACTTGCAGATAATAATTAAACATTTCGTAATGTATTTGCTTCAGACGTAAATCACTTAACATTGTTTGATGTAGCAATGAGTCCAGGCATAATACTAAGTGAACGAGTTCAATCGATTTGCCGAATTCAACGCTTAGAATGTTTGCAGTAATGTACAACGACAGGTCGGATGAGTTCATTACCTAATTGGTATGTAATTAAGGTGTCGGTGGTCGCGACGCGCCCGAGTGACAGGCGGTCGCCGGGCCGCCGACGTGACGACGCAACGCCGCGGCCGCGCGTGTACACTTATACGCTCATTACAACATTATCGCGTCTATATCTCGCCTGATACCGCTCCTTGTCGACCGTCCCCCGATCAGATTATTTACTCCTTCGAAATAGAACCTAGATAACAATGTTTGTGCACATTTTGCATGTTAGTCAGTGTACACGTGATCGCGGCAGTGAACGTGTGTGACAGTGATGCTGGCGCGACGCTGTAATTATGTGGAATCAAGTTGTTTACGTGAAGTAAGTCTCAAGTGAATCCGTAGTGAGATCTGGTGCGGGTGCGCGTTACGCAACGCGGGATCCGACTTGCGAACGTTGCTATCGGGATATTTTTTGTAAGTTGTCGCCGGACTGCCACCGCAATGCGGTGACAAGTCCTTGGTCTGATGTAGATCTAACCGCACGTCAACAGTGAGAAAATACAATGAAATAATTCACACCTTTTAATTATTCGTGTGTTGTTAACACACAACTGGTCTACCCAAATATGTCGATACTAACCTGGTATCTGTATCATTAATCACACCCATGAAACTTTTTATGTGGGTGATACGATCACGATTTGCATAATATGTTCCAAAAATTAAGTGCAGATCGCGAGTGATACAAATAAAATGTACCATGGCCATCGTCGCAATTGATTTCAATGCATGTTGGAATTCAGAAAACCGTCAGTTTCCAGCATAAAAGGGTTGTTGTTTATGTTGTAAATACTTTCTTCCGTTTGACAGAATCAGATTTTTTGTTTCCAGTGTAGAAACTTGAAGAGAAAAGGATTCATTACAGGGTAGTGCCGTCCAACTTGAGTACTTTTTCGCGCATTCCTTGCTGCTCGTATTTTCCACTTCCTTCCACAAGTAAATCTTCAGCGGCCATCATTGTCCGCGTCAATGTAGACTTCCGTTATCCGGTTGGAGTTTGGGAAGTCGTCTTAACATAGAGAGCTGCTCAAGTTAGGTCCGGTTAGACTCACAACACATGAAACTTTTTCATTAATCTTACGTCTAACGTGTATAGTAGAGTATCGAATTGATGTGTAACTTTATAACCGACTTCAAAAAAAGGAGGAGGTTCTACGAGTATATTCGTTGCGTATGTTTTATGTATGTTCACATATTTCTCGGGCACGGCTTAACCTATTGTTTTATTCTATTAAGGCCCCATATATTTTTCTATGATCTGAAACATACCGTTTTTCAGATAATTTGCTTACAACATTGTCATCGATGTTTTTTATGTTTGTTACCGGATATCTCAGCCAATTATGAACCAATTTCAATGGTTTTAAATAAAAGGGTTGACCTATGTGGTCCCATAAAAAAATGGTTAAGATCTGATCATAGATTAGGAAATTGAAGAAAGAAACTCCTCAACGGATAACACCAAAACAATCTCGACAAGCATTTTGCTATGTTCTTGGGCTTGTTTAATTGTTTATTACTCTAATAATGCACAAATAAATAAACTTAAAAATAAAACCAACACCCTACCTAATAAACTATAACCAATAAAATAATTTTCATAATAAAACTAAACAGCTTCTGAAGTCGAGTGTTAAGTTTTTAATAAAAATATTTTATTCGTTTAAGATTTTTAAATCAATTGTTACTTTTTTATTTCATTTACCTACGTATCCGATTCAATACGTCGTAATACTTTATCAGCATCTTGATCAATTTTATCTTTTACTACATTAAACGCTGTTCTGTATAAAATTTTAATAGTTTCGTTGTATATTATTTATATTTGAAAGTTATCTTGTTTATTAATCTATTTGGTTAACAATGAAAACATCACTCGATCCTATCGGGGCTTTCTCGGTCCCTGATTTTCTAGCTCTATAAGACAAAGCGTGAGAAATACCCTCATACATTTTTCCTTGTTTTAATCCTTCCTTGCATCTTTCTCTATGAATGAACCTTCTATTCTTCAATCTGTATTACGGGCTATCTACACCCTGTTCGTAACTTCAAAATAAAAAATAACAATCTATGACATGTGTAACAAAGTTCATCGAAATGCTATTTCGCTTCGTGTCCAAGGCATGCAAAGCGACGCTGCTACGCTTGAATTGATTTAACACTTGAAAATTGGTTCCGTCGCTCGAGCCCAGCTTGTACCTTTGTCCTGTTTGCATAGGGCGAACTTTTGATACGTTCAAAAATTTGTGCAGCCTTTATTTTAACTGTTATTCATTCACAGTCCAACTTTATTTCAATTTTGTACGCTTATGTTTAAACTTTAAAATCAGATTAGAACAGAGAAGTGTGAATATGTTGGTTTATTACCGATAGAGTTTCAACGATGGATCGATGATTAAGTCATTATCTAGTTACATCTTGTAGCGTTTGCGATAAATGATAAAACTGATTTATTGTACCTATCATTCCTTTGCATAAATATAAACCCTACGCAAAGGTTGCTCTGACATCTATTTCTTAATACATCGAACAAACAAGTAGGTGACATCCTGTATTTCCCGCGGATGGCCTTTAGATAACATCCTTTTGCGCAAATTCTTAGGCTTAACGCAGATTGTTCCATTAAATGTATTACCATCGTTTCTTCGTCTTCAATTTAAGAGCATGCTCTTGTTGGTGAAACAATCGCTGCTACTATCTATCTTTTGCCTTCTTTTTGGCATCTTGATACAACTCTACTCCTACTTTCTCCTTCACTTGTTGTATGAAGCTTCATCTACGTCTTCCTCTTCCTTTCTTTTCTATTAAACGTAATTCGAATACACGCTACTTACAGGGGCAGGTTGCTGCATGAATACTTTGGGGCCATACTTACGATCTTAATCATTTTAAATTCTATATTATCACTACTGCGTTATGTATTAGAAATCCCCAACTTTAACTAACCGTGTCAATCAAATATAAGGAAAACTATAATTAATAGTGACGCACGATATATCCAGTACAAGCAATGCGGTTTACGTATTGGATTACATATGTGTAATTGTGGTCCATTGCTGGCCATGGTCAACGCAGCGCGCTGTGCCTAAAACGTTGCAGCTGCGAACCTCTCCCTTGATACAACACCAGCAGTGTCTAACGGCTCCGTTTGTTATTTGCCACTAAATATAGGCATACACATATTACACATGTCTGATGTAGATTTTGATTCGCTTATGTGGGCAAAATCAATGCAAGCGTCTATTTAGTTAGTGGTAGCTGAATTTGATACTCGGTTTCCGGATGTAATGTAACATTGTTTAACGTTAGCTTAACATAGATTACTGTCAATGTTATAACAAGAGAACCGCGTTGGATAACGCAAACGTAACTTTTTAATGATGGCCAGGCACGTGAGTTATTAAAACAAGGCTTTTGTGCACTGATTCGTTAGCTTCACGTTGAACGTGGCGTTTGCACAAAAAAAAATTGCGGTCTCATTACAAAACATGTGTTAAACCTGAGTTTAGGCGGTCTAACAAGACCAGGTGTCAAATTAAGACCTTGGTTTAAATCCGACTTTATTACAAAATCTGTATTTTTCGAGGTCAACCTCGTAGAAATGTTTCGTTTCATGCAGGTTTTATAAGGATGACTTTAAATAAATTGTAACTTACAAGATTTGGATCAATATGATGTAAGTAAATAATTAAGTTATTATGTTTGCTTTGACTACAAAGAGTGCGATTTAAAAACTTTTAGAAGTGTTACGGTACGAAAATGAATATTATAATCACTGGGTTTTTTAGGCATCTATAATGTATTCAAGATAACGAAACGTAGATAGATCACGTCACTTAAACCACGGCAAAACTAGGGGGAGGCCTGGTTTAGCATAGACCAGAGGTAAAACTGAGATATTTCGTTAAACTTTATTTTGTAATAACAATTTTTTTCCATCTATCCAGAGCCTAAACCTGAAATTTACCTTAGACTTGGTTTAGACCTTGTTTTGTAATAAGACTGCTGTTGTTACCTGCGCGTACTCTAGTTTCATTGTTCTTCACCTTTCCAGTAAAAAATCTATCAATAGGGAAATGGTTTTGTCGTTTATTTCCTGTACAGTTTTTCTCGTCATCATTACTGCTGACTGCTGCTCTCGAAATCCTCTCACAACTCGTTGATATTTTTAACGATTAATTGTTCTCTTTATTCAACAATCATAATATCCATGAGTATATTTTTCAAAAATTACAGGCCTTTACAACAGTGGCGTGCACAGATATTTCTTACAGGGTAGGCAAAACCAACTTAGGGCCATTTTCACCGACAATATAACAGATGGTTAAAATGAAATCGGCTGATTACCCATACAAAAATTCATATTTAAACGGCTGATTTTGCTCTTATCGATTGTTATGTTGTTGGTGAACTTGAGCCTTAGTGTTGTATTGTCAAGTTAAATGATGTTTGTGATTGGCCACCTCATCCTAAGTCTTAGATTATGTAACTGATATTACAGACATGTTATCGTTTGTATTATAATAATATAATACTTAATTTATTAGGGTAGAAAATGTCTTTTTGTCTTTAGGTGGTGTATTTATAGGGTGCACACCACTGCTTTACAACATAATCAACTTTCTTAAACAATTAATCTATTAAATCTGTAAGACCAAAGTATAGAACAGCGCCAAATGAGATTAAATACCAGCTTAGAACAGTAACCGGAATAGTAGAGTTGATCCAGAATGTAAACCTCTTACCCACCGTGTCTACCGACATCCGGGTGGATATAGAAGTTCCGTTAACGACCCCTAACGGGCCAGTAAGTCGTATTTCATTGAAACTAATTATATTTATAATCCGTCTATGAAATGTTGACAATTATAATTTAAATTAAAGTTATTCGCTATGTACTCGTCTAGCAGTAAACTTTTTGTAGCAATAAAAATCTTAGTAATAAACGAGTACTTTAATTAATGTCTGTTGGATTTTTGTTTAATAGAAGCTTTGTATCCGATAGTTAGTTACGTCACTGGAGATCATAGGCCTTATATTATAAATTAGTTTTGTGATCAATTATTATAGTAGAAAACCCTTAACCAGTAAAAATAAGAAGGTAGGTATGCATCTCAACTCATCACCTGCCTGGCCTGTATCCCAACTACGTTGTGTTCGGCTCCCAGTCTAACCAGATGCGGCTGAGTAACAGTATTTTATACAGAGCGACTGCCATCTGACCTCCGCCACCCAATTACTGGGAGACACTGATACTAAGACCGGTTGTCAGACTTTTTTTGAGTTGCTGACTCCCGTAACGACTGTCAAAGGTATTCGTATGATAACCGGGACCAACTGCTTAACGTGCTATCCGAGGCACGGAGGGGTCTCGATGTTCAAAGAACAGGTGTAGGGTATAGGTATGCATCTCAACTACTATTACTAACTCTAATTAAATGTAATTTCGACATTAGTTACTGAATGTAGGTTTGAATTTAAGTGTGGATTTATGTTGTCAAAAGCTCTTTACACCTACACCTGGGAGAGTTTTCTTATCTAACATTGTTTTTCTTCTCAACATAAAGGAAAAGATGGCTGGGACTTCGCAAACAGTCCCAGGGTAAGACCGATAAAGGTCCAAGCGGCGCACAATCGCCCGCTACCAGCTCTGACAAGTCGATGGGATTGAAGAAAATTCCAACTGACCGGAAGCTTAAGGTAAGTTATAAACTTCAAACTTTTCCCGATAACGAAGTCTTACTTCGATATCCTTGTTGAAACTCAGGTTGGTTTATAATTACATAGGTACTTTATATCGTTATGATAATATTAGGTATTAAAAATACCTGAGAAATATTAAAAATAGGAAATTAGATTTCATAAAAGTTATTTTTTCAGTAAAAGTGCACTAATAAATCCTATATAGCCCAGTTATATAATGTCGCATTACCGAAAATATTAAAGGTAAAAGACAGCATTAGATATTATATTCCCCAAAAAACCTAACTGATTTAATTAATTACTGGTTTCTTAATAAACCAACAAAAAAGAGCCGATTAGGTTCAAACAAAATATTTTTAGTGCTTATCAAATTTATTGTATCTATTTATTTATGTAAGCCCCTACAGTTGAGATATAACATTAAATACAACTAATATATTTGTACAGTTATCTTACCTTCCGGTCGGAGACAACAATGGTCGAGCTGAAGACCACGAGGTCGGCAAAGGCGTACCAGGAGCCTTAGACGAAGCAGAAGACGAAGCTGCCGATGTAGAACTGCCGCCGCCTATGAAGCCCATTCAGGTAAGCTTCTATTTTAAAGTAAGGGTTCTAATTGAGATTGCTGCAGCCGGCCAACGTAACGTCCTTTGAGGTATCGCACTATTATTCTCATTGATCACTCAAAGCTTTGAGACTTTATAGCTAAAATCAAACCCAGTAACGTTGCGCGGCCGATAGCGATACCCATTTACCCAAACAAGCACAATATTATTCGTCAAAAGGTCTTTGAACGCAATAATGTCACGTAGCTTTAAAGATAATAAACTTACAATTGGCAAGAAATAAATCTACCCTGAAGTTAAAACCAGAATGCACTACAATATAACTTATAAAAGGAAGTCGTGAGGTGCCGCACTCCACAAGTGCTATTACAATGAATGCTTTTATCAAATAAACATGTTGGATCATAAAACCGCATATCAAGTCGCGCCGCTCTGTGAACGAACTAACTAGCACAGCGGTATATTATTGAGTGTCTTGCTGACGAACATCGGGGACCCAAGAAGCTTGAACTTCCATGATCGCAATACGAACATTTGAAGGAGAAAACTTCTTTATTGGGTGTATACCGCAAGTTGTTTAATCACGTTCATTGTAACAGTTGTACAACCTTAACGTTAATGACGTTGTTAATTAAGTACGGTTTGAGGGCGTCACGTTCATTTCAATGTTCATTTAAGTAGTACATTTTCAGCATGTTCAATGAAAGTTCGCACAGAACCGAGCGAAGAAATTGAAAGTTCGATCATGGGCGTGATAAAATTTTGTTTTAAGCTGAACGGTTTGTATAACATAATATTTGCTCGGGCCAATTTGTAGTTTGCTCTAGCCTGATAGGGTGCGGATACACGGGTGCGTGGGGCGGTTGTCGGTTAAACACGAACTCGCATTGATTAGGATAACACTGCGGTCACGCCGAGTCTCGAAATCACTGCCATTACACTGGTCTCGCTCGCGTCATCTTCTCTACTGATTATCTAAACTAGAGTCCCAGAGATACAAGTAATTATTTTTATGCGACATTAATAAGATTAAAGAAAAATTATTTTGGGCACGCTAAATATATACGCGAAACCAGAATAAATAAGGTCTTATTATTTGTATGAGTAGTATACGAGTTGACTATGTAATACCGAGGCGCCAATGTATAAAATATAAAAAAAACTACGTAAACACATAAAATTAGTACACCCTATGCTTCAAACTTTATAGCGGGAAAAGCCCAAACGAGTCACAAATGGGAAACGCAAAACATTAAACTTAATGACACAAGACGCGGATTGTGTCATGTGTGCTCTTTTGGATACATTGTAACACGTCTTACGTTACTGAGCGCAAAACTCTGATACAGTTGTATCGAAATAAACAGTTTATTATCATAAGAGATTCAGTCTTGACCTTGACCGTCATGTCAACACTGTCAGTGCAGACTACGCCTTCCCACCCAATATTACTCAATCTCTAAATAATATAAAACAAAGTCGCTATTGTGTCTGTTTGTTCGAATTACGCGATAGATTTGCACCATCATTTAGAAACTTTCCTCCTGAAGTTTTATGTGTATAAAACGTTCATATTTTTAAACATACTGGAGAAATCTGAATGTTTTGTAGTTAGGCCACAGAATATCTAGATTAGGCTGTCAAATGACGATTTAAGGGCGCTTACTTAGCTAACGCTGGCTTATACGTGACTGATACATAAAATTAATGTAAGTGCTACAGAATTGTAGGTCTTCAAAAGGCCTACAGAAAAGTCTGCGAGAGCGTATATGTCTATCTATAAACATTTTTATCTTTCAAATTTGGTTAAATAATAATGTGGTTTTGCGATTTTTATTCAATTAACCGCTTAAAGGGACCAGCAGGTCTACCGCGTAACAAAATGGTAATGAACATCAGACTCTGGTAATAAACTACAATACGATCGTACCTTGTAAAGTCTCTCACGATCGTATGGAAGTTTATTACCAGTCTGATGTTCATTACCATTTTGTTACTCGGTATTATACCTCCGGGACTAGAAAGATAGGATCTTATTTAGAAATGCTACTTCAGCACGTCCCTAAAGGCGGATAATAGACGAGAGTACTAAAGATTAATTAAATTTTATGAATGAAAGTGTTCAGAGTACGTAAGACCCGCAAAAAGACTATGTCATCCAAACTATTTTATTCACTGGCATAGCCAAGCAGTACTCATAGAAGTTGCATCGATCAGAAGACTCCAGGCTGGTCCTAAAGTGTGTGAAATTAACTGAGTTTTACTGCGCTTGATATCAGTAGGGTTGCGCTGGGTAACAAAGAGCAACGATGAGATAGAGATACCCTGAGGTGCTGTTAACAATTAAGCCGGGCTTCCACTGGTAGCGGAGCGCACTCCGTCTAACTGGCAACGGTAACTTCATAGAAGTGCTTCCACCAACAAAGAGTCTTGCGGAGAGGACTGATCGAGTAAAAATTATTAATAACAGAAAGAAAGAAAGAAAAGAACATTTATTCGGCACAGACATATTGGCAACATAAGAACACAACGAATTCGTTCTTCATTACTCTTTTGCAGTGCAAGGCAATATTGTTAAAACTATTTTTTAATGGAAGGTAAAACCTATTTTAGCTAGTTTGGGTCCGTTCCGTCCAGCTAATTCCTCTTTTAAGTACTGAAAATCTAACAGCGCTTAATTTCGAGTGGCTAGACTAAAACGGTGATAGCCTTTAACCGAAAGTCAGCCAACGAGACATTAACGATTATTAGGATTAATTTATTCATTCTTGCGAGAGCACTCGGGGGCTTTGTATGTTGAATGAACACACGTTTAACCTACAGGTCATTAACACCAGTGCAAACTTGCCAAGAGGCTGATAATACCTCTTTGCACCTTCTGTCTGTGTGAATGAGGACCACTGATGCGTAAACATTATGCGCATCTGGGTCAGCACTTATGCCGCCCAGATATCATCACTTGCAGCAGGATTGGTTGCTTTCAAAATAGATCAGTAGTGTTTAATTGCCTTTTTGGTCAGGGCTACCCCCCCCCCCCGTACTAAATTCGTTTCTTCATGAACAATTGGTATTGTTTGTTAGATTTTATTTGCTATCTTTCTTTCAAAAATCTAAAAATGACAACTCAAACATTCAACATTTATTTATTTGCATGGTTAACTTACTAAATTAGTAATTCGCTCGTCGTACACCGTGAATGAAGAAGGAAAACAAACCGTTTTTATAGACTAAACACGATCTAATTTTGGCGGGCGTTACGTCACTAGTAGTACCTATCGATAAATAAGTGGTACATTTATGTATGCAGAACCGGCTTTGCACGGATGCAATATACCCACTAATGTTAATACAATACAATAAAATAGTATTTATTTTATTTGATACTAAGAGGTATAAAAATAGCCAGTACAAAATATCTAATAACAGTATCGTTGCGCCAAACATCAGCGCATCATTAATAACTGCGGAAATACTTATAAGCAGTACACTAAAGAAGTCTATGACGAAGTATCACATATAATCGGAATGTGGTGCCACATTCCGGTATATTAAGATATTAATTTAAATTACATGATGTAAAGAAGAATTTTGTTGACTAACATGTATTGTTTAAAGGGATAGGAACTAGAAAGCTAGGATTATTATACGCATTATTTAAGTGTACGCATGTTCACAAAGGAACTGTAAACTAACCAGGATTTGTATTGTGACAGAACCCTCAAGCCGTGCTGCAGCAGCCACAACCTGCCGCCGCTGCATCGGCCCCATCAGCTGCAAGGGTGAGTACACACGCGACACAACACCCCCCTAATTACAAACTACCTTTAATCTGTATCATTAACTTTCATTCTAACATTAACCCTCTGGTACTAAGTACTTGTACACAGGTTACATATTGGTGAACATTTTCAGAATTCTTTGGCCATGGATTCCATGGACAGTAATGGTGGGGCTGCTGATATTGCGGAAATCGTCCAGATCGTGAAAGAGAAAATGGTTCGGCTCTATATAAATGCATGATGTGTGCATGTTTGGTTTTTCCTTTTTTTTCGTCATCACCCGTACTGTTCAAATTTTATTTATTTATTTATTTAAAATGATTCATGTACAATGTATAAATCGTCGTTGGCGAGTTTTCTCATCAATCAGCTCAACCCGTATCGCTCTCGGGCTGTACCTACGTCAAATGGATAATTTATTGGAGTGCAAGTGGTACATGTAGTAGGTATAGGTATGTCACTTCGGTTACATTTTGTTGGTGCATTTCCTGTCGCAATATCCTTTGACTATCACGTATTTTGTTGATTAATGGTTCCAAAGCTGAACAGAAATCACTTCATCTAAATAAACAACAATTTACAGTCTTTGAACAGTATGTGGTGCAATACTAAAACCGAGTAATATTTTATTTAAATATTTTACTTCACTTGACGGGCTTAAAGCAGTCGATGGAAAATATTTGAAATTGCTCCTAAAAGTAGAACCTACATACGGACTTGCAATTTTATTTAGTTTCGTTATATTGAGTCGGAACTCGCTTTGTATCGCATGAATTTGTGTTTTTCTTTGAAGCTTTCATTCGTAGTTGGAGATATTTGCATGGTTGGTTTTATTCCTTCTTTATGGCAGACCAGATGTTTGAATAGGCGCTAACATACGACTTATTCGTATGCAGGTTAAGTATGACTTCAATTAGTATCAGTCATTATCATCAATCACTTTTCGGAAAGTAGTTTTAAGCCCAAGTTCACCGACAGCATAACATACGATTAGAGCAAAATCTGCCGTTTAGACATGAATCATTGTGTGAGTAATGGGCCGATTTAATTTTAAACATCTGTTACATTGTTGGTGAACATGGCCCTTATTAGGCCATCACCAGGCTCCATAAATATCACACGTCAATAATGAGCTTCTTTTACCAACGATAGGTATGATTATTTATTATATTAGGTTGCAGTTGTTTCTCGTTAATAATACGCATTAAGCAAATCCTATCTTCATTATCAAGACTTACGCCAATCAAATTTAACCAGCCGTCAAATCTCATTTCAAGCGATAGGTTGATGATTGGTTGTTGGCCTATGATTGGCTGTTGACGTTGGTCAACCAATCACAACAGCTAACATGAGATTAATCATGATCAGAGATTTGGCCAGCCTTTCAGAAACCGGAGGTTAGACTGCTTCTTCAAGAGTTTTTTTTTTTTGTAACTTTTCTATAAATGTCGTCAATAATTTGAAAAATTTAATGTCTTAAAACTGAGAGAATTCATTTGTATTAAATAGGAACAGCATGGAGGTGCTTCCACGTCTGGACGCAGTGGCGATGCTGAGGAGGAGGAAGTCCCGGTGACGCCCGGACCTGACTCCTGCGAGGCCATCCTGAAGAAACGCGAGTACGTGCTGCGCGAGCTGGTCGAGACCGAAGAGATCTATGTGTCCGACCTGCGCCTCGTCTGCGAGGGCTACATACGGCATATGCAAGTAAGTGGCGCCTACGACCCAACTGTACAATATGAGTGCCGCGACATAATATTTTCGTCACATTATCTCGTGCGGAAACAGGTTTTGAGAGCCATTATCTGTCTTATCACGACGAAAAACTTCTGTTGCGGCGCGCATGTTAGCCTAGATGATCAATTATACAATGGAATTACAATGGCGGCTCTTCTATTGCTCTTAATATTTTCTTCTCGACCCGCCTTTCGACAGAATCTCATAAATTCATTGTGTTGTATAGCATCTACTTTTAACTATTGGAAGACTCTAAGAAGCATCAGTAAGTCATGAGTCTCGTATTTTATTACTTGCATGCTATGCAAGTAACTACGTGAGATGCAAACTGCAAACACGTTACGTGTCTCTACAAACTGTTGTAAGAGCTAAGACAAATTAACATTTTGATTGAAAGGATAGCCAACGATACACATAGTGAATAATCGCAATGCATGACTATTCTCCTCAAGGTACTTGAGCAACTATCGGCAATATACAAAAGGGCTATAAAGGTACACCAACCTACCCATTATTACCTTTAGGGCTGATTTTTCAATCGCCAGATAATTTTATCCAAGGGAATGAATTTGAATTTTTGACAACTTTCCTATACAAAATCTGTCAAACGCCAAATTTATTCGTGAGATAAAACATTATCTGGCGATTGAAAAATCAGCCCTTTAATAATAAAAATGTCTAGTTGATATTTTTTTGGTACTAACAATATCTCCGGCTGCCGTGCTTGCAATCACTCGATGAATGAAGCAGTTTCAGTATTTAAAAATATTAATTAATTAAATTTTGTTTGTTTGTGTGTAGGACCCGAATTCTGAGCCGAGTATGCCTGAGGGGCTGCGCGATCGCCGCCATCGCTTGATATTCGGCAATTTGGAGGCAATTTATGAGTGGCATCGCGAGTGAGTACTTCATCATAATTAATCTAAAAAAGCTGTGCCCATTTTTGAATAAAAAAATTGTATCTGTCCTTCCTTATGATGCACACTATTTCCTCGTCAAATTTCATCAAGATCGGTTCAGCCGTTTATTCGTGGTAAGTAACAAACAGACAGAAGGACTCTGTCTCTCTGTTTATTTGTTACCTTTTCACGATTTTATATAATTATAATATTATTATAATGGTTGTACAGTAACTTACAAATATGGTGTTGGGAGATAAGATGTGAACAATAAACAAGTGGCAATTTAACCCTCACTATAAGTGTTAAAAAAACCTTATAGTTAACCCTTCACATAATATGTTTGTAAATGAAATCTACAATACTTTTTATCATTACTTCGCAATATTTTGTGTGTTATCTTGTGCGAATTTACTACAGGGCTGTGCGCTTGTCCAAACAATCATAAAAGATGTAATATCACATTTTAACCAAATTGGTGGAGACTAACAATTTCTTCAAGCTGGCGTTATTAATCTCGGCTCTTGTCAGAGACCAAAATTCATTATATTCTCAAGTATTTATTTTAGTGTAAGCTTGCGTACAATATATTTTTCGTTTTTCATGTTACATTTACGGACAAGCATACATGACTATATTTCTGTTTGTGTAGTAAATTTCTGTTGGAGCTGCACATGTGCGTTGAAGAGCCCGAACTGCTGGGGCCTCTGTTCCGTCGCTTCCTGGAGCGGCGCATGTTTCTGTACGAAGCGTACTGTCGCAACAAACCCGTGTCCGAATACATTGTGTCGGAACACGATAGTTTCTTCCAAGAACTACGCGTCAAACTTGGACATAAGCTTCTGGTACGTGCTACCTTCGATTGACTAATACAGTGTAACCGCCGATACACAGTGAATAACCGCAATACATTTATTGTCCCAGAATAATGTGACATATTTTGTCAGATTCCAGAAAAATTACTTACCACTAACTTATCTGACCCGGTGACCAAAACTGGAACTAACGTCGCTACGGAACATAACATTGTGCGGAGATAACATTGGTAAAAGCGACGGCAGCGACGCCACGAGCGGGTCAGATAAGTTTGTGGCACTGTCATTGATTTAGTTTTGACTTTGATACAGGTTGATTGTTTATTGGCTCGAGCAATGAGTTTTAGGTAGCAAAGTGTGTAAAGGTTATAATGACAGCATAGCGCTAAAAAAACACGTCACACGCCTACTTTTCATAAGTTTTATCAGTGAATAATCTACCTGTAGTATGTTTTTTAAATAGATCTCTGTGTATCAGTGTCCACACATATAAAACTAATAAAAAATAGAGCTCTCAATAAAAAATAGAAGCCATTGGCACATCATCGCATGAAACATGATCATAATCAAGCGCAGCCTTAAGTGTGTTAAGAGCCAAGTATCCATGGACTAACAACAAAGCTCCACAGCTTACACACGAGCTTTATCCATCTCATAACTGATTCATTACGCTCCAGCTAACAAATACAATTTTTATTGTTGTTGTTCTATGAAAAATAATAGCTTACAAATTAAAGCTACTTCAAATGACTAATTAATTTGCAAGCTCTATTGATATTACTAATCTTAACCGCCAAACTTAACCCTTACATACATGAACACAATAGTGAGTCGTGTATTACATTATCTTACACTCAACGCTTGGGTGGCATGTCCTTGATTGTAGGTCCGCCTTAGGGAACGCACTTACCTCCCCGGCGGGGCTCGAGGTACTCTATCGCAGGTACTAGTAGAGTTCAGTAATTAAACTATCAAGCAATGCTGGTACCTGAACACTAAACGCAGTCTTAATCGACTCAAACAATTGGCTACTTTGAATCAGGATATTTTACAAGTTTAAGGAATTCAAAAACTTTATTGTTCATTTCTGGTGCTACCAGCTATGCTATAGATATATTGATGTAACTATGCACGTTCGGGCGAGAGTGACATGTTCTGCCCGCTAACGTCTATAGTCTGACGTATTATGTATGTCAATACTCAGTTTTACTCTCCCACGTAACACACAGAGTTGAAAAGGTTCAATTCATAAAATTTGAAGTATGTTACGTGCTAACGCAATGTGTCTCAAATTATCTTAAATGATGGCTCTCCATGGCTGTCGCCACAAGACCACGTACATACTTGACGGCAGGTATTCGCTTGCATGACCGGCTGAGCTATGGCGCTATCCTCATTCACGATACACTCCACAATTATGTTTTGTTATGGGGTTATTCTTTTAATTATACATTAATTTTCTCACTCTACTTAAACACACATGCATACACGTTCATTGTGGAATGTCGTTGTTGTCGCTTATTGTGAACGCATGTTCGCGATAGAACTTGAAACTAAGCGGTAACAA
Source organism: Allophyes oxyacanthae (assembly GCA_932294325.1). Lineage (NCBI taxonomy): Eukaryota > Metazoa > Arthropoda > Insecta > Lepidoptera > Noctuidae > Allophyes > Allophyes oxyacanthae. The sequence continues at coordinate 3,994,469 of OW028609.1, forward strand.
TAATATGAGCCCGACGTTTTCCAGCTGGGCGACCTGCTCATAAAGCCAATCCAGCGCATTCAGAAGTACCACCTGCTGGTGAAGAAGATCCTGTCGTACTCGGAGCAGGCCAACGTGCCGCCGCATGTGATCGCGGCGCTGCGCGAGGCCGTCGAGTGCACCGACATCATCCCCAAGAACGCCAACATGATGATGGACGTGGGCCGTCTTCAAGGATTCGCGGTAAGGATACCTTTATATTTAAGTACTATTGTGAATTGGGTTTGCAAACGCGATTTTTATGTTTCTCTAAACAAAGCGAATGTGTCATCATTTTTTTCTTTTCTATATTCTTCATCAGCAGTCGAATGTCATGCAAAGTCGAAAGTTTTAATACAAAGCAATTGCATATACAGCGATTTTGATGTCGTGGGCGAATGAGATTCATATTTTAATTGACATAAGCCTAAAGTTTTAGTCAAGTTGTAACTAACAGTCGCGATTTTAGACCGTACAGGTTTTGGGTTCGAGTCCCAAGTCGGGCTACTAATCCGATGTTTATGAAATCATAATCATCATTGTGGTTTAAAGATTTAAGAGGCTAATCAGATCAGATCTATCAATACTCACATCAAAATAATTTTACTTATCCTCAACTAATAACGAATCACTCCGTGTCTTGCGCAAACGTTGCCTGTATGTTTAATTGATACAGTGTGCCCTCACACCATGCACAGCATTGGTGACGCATAGGACAGGTGCGAAGGGACGGGAGGCGGGGGACGCCAGGGGACACGTTATAGTACCGAACCATAAATTGTAGAATGTCAGCAAGTTTACAAGTGTGCGTTATTGCTTCTTCCAGGGCAACATAACTTCGCAGGGGAAACTGCTGATGCAGGAGTCCATGGTGGTGTCGGACGTATCCGGCGGCAACGACCGGGGCAAGGAGATGCAGGTGTTCCTCTTCGAACAATGCATCATATTCAGCGAGCCGGTCGGCAAGAAGAGCCAGTACAGTAGTCCCACTTACAACTATAAAGCTCACATCCAGGTCAGTGCGGGTATTTTGGCTACATTATCTTGAGTGACCCAAAGTGTTGGTTCTTTTTCTAACGTGTCGATGACACGTTTTAAGTTGTATCAGCCCAGTATATTGCCCCATGGACGGCGCTGTCGTCAGCGTTCATCAGCGCTTTTCTTGTGCAGACGGGGCACGCAGGACGATGTAAAAAATAGGCCAAAGTTTGTGGCGTAATAGGACATTTGCAAGTAATATCTGAACCATCAATAAAATCCCACTTGAGCAGATTGTCTTTGCTGAAATGTTGGTGTTGCATTGTAAACTATCACATCAATGTTGTAGGCTTCTAAGGACCTCTGCAATGAACAATTATTGGAAGTTTTGTCATAATGAGCATGCTTGGCAGACGGATTGGTGATTGCCAATGCGTTATTAGTACACAGGAGAATGTTCCGCATCTTGTTGATATAATTCCATAGTCGACTTTTGTGAAGGGATGGCAAATAGGGAATTTTCATGTACTTTTTTAGTTTATCGTAAAGATTGAAGGCTTAAATAAACATAGTCAAAACTAAAACATAAAATATGCACGAATAATAAATATATAATGACTTTCAAATTTTCGCGCCAAAACACAGTCACGTCACACGACGTCATTGCATCTGTCGTTCAGAGTGAGTAAATATGGTTACCAAGGAGACACGGAGAAGTGACGTCATAAACTAGATGGTAGCATTTGATTTGAAATAACGTCCCGATTTACGTAATTTATATAATGATATAATTTTTGAATAAATCTTTCAGTAAAGCATTTTTCACAACTTTTATTATAGATTTTTTAACATTTCTCATTATAATTTAGATACAAGTTCCCTATTCTGTGATGGATACAAAACCCATTATCTGTATAGCAAAATATTTAAATCCTGCAATATTGCTCAGGTAAATAAGATGGAAATGGAAGAAGTGGAGGCTCAAGGAGCGTTCATAGTGCGCACTGACGACCCCAGCAAGCCGAAACTGGCGTACATGTGCCGACCTTCGGAGAACACGCGAGAGGCTTGGGTGGCTACCCTCAACAGCATCCTGACGCTGCAGATGAACTTCGGCGCCGCCCTGGAGAACCCAGGAGCGTACCTGCGGGAACAACTGTCCCGCGAGCCGGCGCGAGACCCCGCCGCGTAAGTAGCTCGGGACCAACCGACCACCGCCGCCCGGACGCGTCAGTAACACACGACGATAACCCTCAGCTATACTAATCGTTACTATTACAACAACCACTTGTCGCAGCTTGTAACAACCTCTCCGCCATCCCAGTGACTTCAGCTTCTACGCTTCTACTAACACCGCCAGTTGTTACTAATTACTATTCACTATGCTGTTTATAACAACATGTAACATCTAGCAACTGTATTTCTGTATTCATCTACAAAATCTTAACTGTTCGTCGAATCAAACCCTATAGTAATAATATCTCAACACATATCTCATAGTATGTCGTGCGCTAACTATAAAATGTATAGACACCACTACATTTACTAGTTGGCAAACTCACCCGACAGCACCATGGACTTCTGTTTCAACATTTTGCCCTGTAAGGTTATGTTGCCCTGCAAGAAACAAACTACTTTGACACAAAATCAGAAGCTTTACATCGGTCAAGCCGGGCTTCCACTGCGAAAGGATAATTAACAAGTAATAGCTGGACGGAACGAACCCCAAATAGCTAAAATAGGTTTTACCTTTCATTAAGAGTGTTGACAATTGCCTTCCACTGCAAAAGGGAAATAAAGAAAGAGTTCGTTAATAACTATTTTGACTCGTTCAGTCCTCTTCACTAGACTCTTTGTTGGTGTAAGCACTTCTATGAAGTTTACCGTTGCGAGTTAAACGGAGTCCGTACGAAGCCCGCTCCGCTGCCAGTGGAAGCCCGGCTTTATGCTTGGCTTAAGTAATGTATATCTAGTTTATATAGTTTTAAAAGCTGTCATCGTGTAGGTTTCCATTACCATGATGGTGATAGGTCCGGTAGTATTTAATCGTTAGTGGTATAGATACAATCAACAGCTTGGCAATAAGAGTGGGCGATGTATGCGAGCACGGTGACGGTGTAGGACAAGCGCACGAGTGTAGTGGATAATACGGAGCACATGCGTGCAGTTACACTGCCTTTATCATAGTCACACATACACGTCCTTTAGTATGTATCACTACACATCATCAACGATTCACCGAACGATTCGCGGGACTACTGGAAGAAATTTCTTTAGAAATAAGTAGTTCCATTGTGCTCATTTGTCTGTAACATTTTTATTACCATGTTTCCTTGTGTGTACATAAATAAATAAAATAAATAAATAAATTCATTCACCTGTCGAAAAATATAAAAACAAATCGATCGATTCCATTGTGATGACATTATGAGAGCGTCAAGAAGAATGATAGTGGATGATGTTTCAAAAAACACATATTTTTTTTCATGAATTAGTAATGTGTGGTGATGAATGCGATAATAAAATAACATAATTTAATTGACACTATGGTGCGAACATGCGCACGCGTCACTGTACCGATCGAGTGAACGCGAGCGACATTACGTCACATGACGTCGAATGGCAAATAATTGTCCATGTTAGGTTAAAAACACGGGAATTGATATTTAGATATATTTATTTAGATATTTTTAATGTTGATAATATATGTGACTAGGAACCTAATTATGTTAAATTGTAGTAATAATAAAGTCTTGAGTAAACTGTGGCAGCGGCTTGTGACGAGTTATCAGAACGATTTGGTATTAGTATCGGAGACAAACTGCCGCGATCAAACGTTCGCGGTTCTAAGATAGAAGCAAGACAAGCCTAGTTTGTCTATCGCCTTGCACCTCAGCATATAACACTTAGCAATAATAACATACTGCCATACAATTACATGCGTCACTGCTGATATTGCAATCATATTTAGTTAGTACATCGTATAGGTATAAAAGTAAACGTCTGCGGATGACTAGCTGTGTGAAACACTGCCCATATTTAATCGTCACCGAGTAAGTAATCGTACTAAGTTAATAACGTTATAAAATAACGCTCCTAAGTGATACGCACACAGACAATGTAAAAGAAGGCAGCAGTGGAGAGTCAGGTAGGCACTACGTCGTAGACATTGTAGCTGCGACAAGTAGTGGCGTTGTATAATGTTCAGTTCTGCTGCCTTGTTCTATGTTGCCTCACAAGATCAGATCTCTTGACTCCCTGACTTGACCCACCCACACATTTATTGTTGGTGTCTTCAAAAAGGCACCGCGGTTTATTTCCGGAAGATCATTGTGGGTAATATTCGCGTAATCTCAAATACTACTCAGTAATCAATATACTCATTGGATACTTCAATCAGTAGTATTTAAGATGTATGTAAGGTAATTAGCATTTTAAAGTCACAACCTTGACAGATATGAGTTGGAATCAATTCGAAATGAATACACTAGTCTGAACTCGGACGATGTTTCTTACTCTGTTAGTGTAGAAGTCTTGGCATGGGTTTGGCGCATGCGGCTGCGCCCGGCGGAATGCGCGGCAGCGCGCGGAATTGGTCCTGTGTCAAACTTACTTAATATTTAAACGCGATATCTATTTGTATCACACATATACGAACAATTATTGTTTAACTTTGCGCTTAGTTTTAAGTAGGAATCGAAGAAGACTGGATATAAAGGAGTGAACGTACAGATATTTTGGATGGATGGATTTAGGAAGTATTGCATGCCTAGAGTAAGTCACAAATCATTTCACCTATTAACGCGCGAAAGGGTTAGTTATAGACGCCCGACGTACAATCGAATATTGAAATCTTATCACTACGGTTACCATGCTCACAACGGGACAGCCATCACCCGGGCTTACTTTCACAAAAGTGACATATTTAATAGGTGTTTAAACTATTTACAGTAATATTAGATCGCAATCCAATGATTGTCGAATGTTTACTAGCTATAATTAAATAATAATCAACACCGCTATTCATTTCTCCACATATAATTCAACATAAAATATGGTAAACTTAGTTAACACATAACATTTGTTCAAAGATACCCCGATTCCATACATACTTATTCAAAATTCAAAACGATCCTAATATTTGATTAAGTGCTATTGTTTGTGTCAAAATTGTTCACGTATAGGGGCCAACATATGGGTTTGTTAATTTCACAATAGATAGGTTATATTTTATTCTATCATGTATTTAAGTGAGTAAATCACGGGTTAGTAAATAAGAATTAACGATAATTTAAACAAGAAATGCTTAATGAAATCAGCTTTCGGTGTCAATAGTTTGTAAGGTATACTGAATAAGTTATATTATTCTATTGTTTGCTAAATTATGCTACGCTAACGATGAGAGGAGACTAACAGTTTGATGTACTCGAACTGCGCTAACGCATTGCGCTTGACAGCGGGGAGGCACGTGCACGTGTAACGTGGAGTTGTAACGGTGTAACGTGAATGTCAGTTCGTTGCGACGTGCATGTGCCTCCTCCGATGGAAGGTATTATGTTAACTACCTGTTGTAACGTTGACGTGAACTTCGCTTTTAGCAAGGAGCTGGTCACGCTTCATTGACGCTATCTAGTTAACTACTCACTTAATTTTAGAGTGTATTATGGTTTTAGATTTAATATAATTTAACGCGCCGGCTCCGATGCCGACGGTTTGTTTGTGATCGCGCATATTGCGTTATGTTTTCTGCTTCAATGGCATTATGTAAACGATACTAATAAATAAATATAATGTGTAGTTTCACTTCCACGATATAATCCGATCGTGGCCGTGGCTATCATGATCTGTAATAACATATATATTTTAGTATCTACCAAAGTGTATCTACTTTTGCTATCCAATTTCGACCAAAAAGATATCATTTCTTCAATTGTGTCGACACTTAGGTGTCATAGTTTTGTAACTGTCGTATGTATATATTCGCCTATCGGATCCTAAGTTATGTATATAATACTAACATCTAACAATCTCTGTAATACTTGACTATAATGTTACATGAGTAACCAATAAATGTCAATAAAATACGCTTGTGGTTTTCTGCTTTTAGTCCCGCATGCTTGATTCTGTTTCGTTATGTTTATTTCGTTTTGGTTTTATTTTGGGGCCCAGCTTTCGCTAACTGACGCTAATAGACATAACACTGAGCCTAGCGCCGTAGTAATAACACACCATTATCTACTAACCCACTAACATTAGATTTTACAGCTAATTATTCGCGCTAAAATTCGTAGTGCAATATACAAATAAAACATTTTACAATGGCTTACAAACTACCTAACGATAGAAAGTTAAAACCAAGCTTACAATTATTTTTTAACAATGATTAGTTAAAACGTGTTTTTCGATATTCAATCCCTTTTTTAAAAAACATAATATACAAGTACTTTCCACTTGAAATGTCAAATCACAATTAATAAATAAATAGAAATGAACTGAATTTAAATACGAACATTATTTAATATATTCATGCAGATTATAAGAAATAAGTACCTAAAATACGAATATTCAAAGCTCTAAACATAAATTCTCCAATATTATAGTTTAAAAAATTTGAAGTTGAAAGTACTGGACCACACAAAGACCGACCGACCGACAGCTGGTGCGCCCGTTTTGTTTTGTTTTATTTTGATTTTAACGTTCCTATTCCCGTCCCGATAGTGTAGGTGAGGGTTGGTGCGGGCTCCGCAAGACGGAGAGCGTTCCGCCGTCGTTGGGCGGTCGTCTGGCGCCGGAGCTCCGGTCGCGTTCTCAGCGCCCGCACGCCAAAGCGAATACTATCAACCTCCCTACGAGCACTATTCGCGCCGATGAGCGAAAAAAGGGTGGCGGCGGCAGCGCAGCCGTTAGTCCGACCTCACCGCCGCACGCCAATGTAAGTATACGACACGAGATGGACGAAAGAATAAGTATATAATATTATACTTGTAAGACTAACATACGCTGCAACTTGTAGATACAAAGGGAATCGGGGCTTGATAAGATTATTATACATTTGTATTTCATAGGGAATTACATAACTACAAACATTTTGCACTAAAAATCAAACTATTCTAAGAGAGGGGTAGCACGATCCCTGTAAATACTTTGTGATGGTAAGGGCCCACTGTCTGACACTTGGGGACCCCCTGGTGAACTGGGCAACCTCAAAACTTTACATTATGGTATAGCTAAGCTGGGCTTCTATGCTGGGCTAAGATGCTAGGCCATCGGAGGGTGCAGGGTATTAAAAACGACCTGCCACCGAAAACAGGATTGCAAGGGATAAGTATTGTAAAGTCATACAACTTGGTAAAATCTGAAGGATATCCAGTGTAATTCTGATTTCTACGACTCGTATTATTATCACTAACAAGTACTTCTATTAATTTTATAATGAGCATATTCAACGCACACTGAGGTGGGCTGCATTGCAAAGCAACAACATCCACCGCAAAAAATCACATAGCGAGCAAACTGCCAGTACGATGCTGCCAGAACTGCAATCAACTAATAATATCAAACAAAACTAATAATGAATTCTGGGCCTGCCCGTTTCATACTTTCCGAAATGAAATAGCGCAACTCGTTGAAAACGAAATAAACGTGAGACTGACTGAAAAGAAGCATAGATTTAAATATAGATACCTTATCTCACCAAATTGCAAGAAGAGCATCGCTCCATATATAAGCTACTATCTACTCAGAACAAAGTGTCGAAAAATTCAATTTCAAAATCGGTTCGACTCTCTTGAATCCACAGGCAGTTTTAACGAGAAGACAACAAAACCGGGGTCTTTTAACAACGAGGTTAGTGGAAGCATCTCAAAAAAATCGCAGCTATATAGCCTTAAGTCTTACGACGCTTCTTAAGGAAAGAAATCAAAACTACGGCTACGAGTCTACGACCATATTGCGATTTTCCGCTCGAAGTTTTCGCTTCTGCGTGTGGCCCACCCTGCAATATCTGCCCGTGGAATTATTTACTGGGTATCTCGAGATTAATAAAATCTATTAAATACACGGTGAAATCTAAGTCGGTAATACAACGGGTATAGGTATGTAAGATCGCAGAGCTACATTTAAGCTAGCGTAAAAATGCAGTCTGAGCGTAACTTATTTCCACAAAAATTTCAACGTAAGCCAACACATGCACCACGCACACATGGTGCTATCGACTAATATACCTAATCCTAATCAGTCTACCAGAGATGCCATAATGTACGACTTGTTGGACCGGTTCGGTTCGCCTTACCAGGTGGGAATCTGGACAAAGTGTGGAGACAGCGGACTGCCCGTGCGCAGTCCGCCCCATCAATTGATGGTACTTGTTTGAGTAATTACACTGGGAAGCAAAAATAAAGGGACACTTTAAAAAAATAACTGCGAATTCGTGAAATTGTAGTATGTTGTAGAAGACTTGTTATTTAATAAAAGAAAGTACATAATCATTTTGTACACTATTAAATATTAATTAAAAACAACACAAACATAATAATATTTGGTATTTTCTCCACGACCCCGTATAACTTTCCGTAAGGCGATGTGGCATGCTGATGTAGTTTTAATGGAAGTATTTCAGTTTGTAAGTAGTTTATTTGGAGTAGGTAGTACAGTACAGTACCTAAACAAATACTTACAAGTATTCGTTTAATAAAGTTGTCTTAATCAGACTTCAGAGAATAGGTAGTAATCGGCTGGGTATAAAAAAATAGATTGTTACTTCTATGAGTTATATTTTATGTTCCCTTAACTTTGCATGTGTAATGCCAAGACGTTAGTCCACGGAGGTACCTAAATGTGATATGATCAGTACGGTAGACGCATGAATTTAATGCTTGTGTAGATAAGCATGATTATAATTTATATGTACCTTAATTATTTTTATAAGCTTTGATTTCTCCTTATTACCTTTTATACATTACTTTTTTACAAGCACTGCAGTGTCTTGCTTTATCTTTTTAATTGCATGTCTTAATTTAACGCTTTTATATATTTCTTTTGTTGTAGGTATGATATCTTACACGGGAATGCATTTCTAACATAGACTGTGATAGCGGCCCGTTTGACTGACGCGCAACTCTTGTACTAAGTGATATGGAATAATCGCCGTTGACTTTAAGTTTTATTTATTTATTATATATAGTAGATGTAATGATAGTAAACCGGACGATGCCGACGTGTGGGAGCGCGGGTGAGCATGCATGCGACGCTTGTGCCATGTAGAGGGCGCGACCGCTTCCCCGTCGGTAGTGCGTCATCACTGTCTGCATATGACAGGGCCTGTCCAAGCGGCCGTGGGGACTCAAACTACGGAGAGGCGCGAGCGCCAGCACCGCGGCGAGCGGCGGCGGAGAGCCCAGCGCCGACGGCGTCGTGACAGAGCTGCGCGCGCCAGAGCTGTCCGAGCCCGCGTCCGACGTCACCGTCACGCCCGGCGCCTCCGCCACGCTAGCGTGCAGGGCGGTGGCTACGCGGGCCTCGGCTTCTTGGCGCAAAACATCACCGGAGACTCGCGCGCTGCGCCACGGTGGCCGATTTGCCATCTCCCTCTCGCCGGATGGACTCTCCACCTTAACAATACACGCATGCCGCGCATCAGACGCTGGCGTGTACTGCTGCCTGGTTAGCAACGAGCTGGGCGGAGTGCAGACCTCGGCGCGGCTGACGGTGGGCGCGGGCGGTGCGCCGACCGTGCCAGCCGTGCGCGCGCATCCTGGCGGAGGCCTCGTGGTACAGTGGGACGAGTCCGCGCCGGTGCACCTCGAGTACTGCCGCGTGGGTGAGGGCGAGTGGCGACGAGCCACTGAGACTCCCGCCGCGGCTAATACGCTGGTTCTGGAGGAGCTGCCTGCGGGACAGTACAGCTTCCGGCTGATATGCACCCGCAGCGGTGCGCCCGGACCAGCGTCGGGGCCGGCGGCGTGCGGGGGCGGGGGCGCGTGGCAGCGCGAGCAGTTCGCGCGGCGGTACAGCGTGGAGGAGGAGATCGGACGCGGACGCACCGCACGAGTGCTCGCTGCTAGAGATACCGGAACCGGACAACGAGTAGCGTTGAAGCAGGTAGGCATTATTTCGAATTGAATGTATTAAATTAATATAAAGGTAATAAATGAACGTAATTTAAACACTGACGTTTCTCCAGGTGTTAGCGGGTCGTGGCGCGGATGCGGTGCGCGAGTACCGTATTCTGTCCCGCTCTGCGCATGGCGCAGTGGTGCGCGCCATGGCTTTGTTTGCCGAAGTGCCGCGAGCCGGCGCCCACACGCTCGTGCTAGAGATGGTGGGCGGCGGCCCACTGCTGGACTGGGCGGCGGCGTCGCCTCACCTCTACACGCAGCAGATGGTCGCACACCACACCAAGCAACTGCTCTCTGCGCTCGACTGGCTACACACTATCAATGTTGCACATCTTGACGTTAGGGTATGTTCTTACGGAGTCTTTTTCTACCTACATAAATATCTTTTTCACTCCTCTTTCCTTCACTCTCGCCCCTACTATTATCTCATCCCTATTAAAACGCGGAATTTATGCACCATTTACTCATTTAACTTTTTTTATTACATTACAGCCTGAGAACATCTTAGTGGAGTTAGGCGGAGCCATGCCTCAGCTGAAGCTAGTAGACCTGGGCTCCGCAGTGGAGACAGGTGAGGGGGGCACAGCGAACGCGGGGCGGGAGGTGTTACCGCCAGCGCCCGCGCAGCTCGAATTCGCGCCGCCTGAGTGTGTGCTGGGGCGCCCCCCCGCACCCACGTGGGATGCCTGGGCCGCTGGCGTGTTCTTATACGTATTTCTAACAGGGGTAAGTTAATAATGACGGTACAAACACTACAAAGAGATTTTTTTTTCTTTTTTTAATCCATTTAGTTCAGCCTATATGAGACCACAGCTATTTTCTCGCTGGTAAAGTTAAACTTATCAAAATGAAAATCATGAAGTCTTTTAGCAAAAAGTAGATATTTATGTATTCTTGCGTATTTTTATTTTTCATTTTATTAACGCAACATTATGTGTCAATTTAAATAGTACTGCAATATAAATAATTATTTCCACAGCTATCGCCCTTCCTGGACGAGTCGATAGAGGAGACGACGGCTAACATAATAAAATGCGACTACTGCTTCCCGCCGGAACACTGGGCTGGCGTGGATGCGCGCGCGCAACAGATGATCCGTGGCCTGCTGGAGCCCACGCCTGCGCGCAGGCTCGCACCGCGCGACGCGCTGCTTGACACGTGGTTTGACGAAGTCAGTGTAGCTAAACATATTTGAATATATTCTTAAGGCGCCTACAGAATTACTCGATTCTATTGACTGATTTGCATGATCTACAAGCTGTGTTAAAGTCGATTAATAATTACCTGATCTTATCTATAATATCAGCAATTTCCATGCATATTTGTAAAACATGTAGTTTTCTCGCAAATCTAAAAAATCTATTCTACAAATAAGATGTTTTTATTTTTTATTAATGTGTGATTGTTTGGAGTCACGTACCGCGAAATAACATGTAAGGATACAGTCACATTTATCTGGAATCGCAAATAAGTTTATTAATTTTCTCCTTCTTTTTAACTCCCGACAAATAAAAGGGGGGTGTTATAAGTTTGTAGTGTGTATCTGTGTATCTGTCTGTGGCATCGTAACTGCAGTTTTTTTTTTTAATTAAAAGCTAGTTGGTTATCATCTTAGCTATGTCTCATGAAAATCTGTTCACCCGTTCAAAGTTACAGCTCTTTTTCTAGTTGGAGTCGGAGGATGTTGACGGCTAAGTTATTTATTAAAACTTTATCCAATAATAGGAATTATTCATGTATCATGTGTGCGTTTACAAACAAATATTCATGCACAAACACCCGTAATGAGTATCAAACGTTGTACTGACCTGTAACACGAATCGCCGCGAACGTAGTACCGCCTCTCGTTAGCAGAAAAATCGACTTAATGTTCGCATTTTTTCAATAATGTTCACATAAGTTCCATTCTTCGTGTATGTTACGCAACGGCTTCACACGTATTGTACTTCGCTTTAAAGTCATATCTCATCTCTCCAGGCGCCAGCAACGGCACTGTCCGCGACCCAGCTGAAGACTTTCCTGGACCGGCGGCGGCCGTCAGGACACGGCAACGCTCTGCACTCACTGCGCTCACCCAACGACACCTGACGCGACGATGGCGACGCGCCTGCGCACTAGCGCACGCGCGCTGCTCACAAACGCCCCGCCCGTGGGCCGCGACCAGTTCAGGACACGCTCATGTCGATGCATATCTGCTCCAAAGAACAACAACCTCATACAAACCGACTGAACAATCAAATATACACTCGCATTCCTCACTAGCCCAGTCTTACAAGAAAACCTCTTTAGTTTCCATGCTTCACGTTAACGTGATCATGTTTATAATCACTTATCCATTCGACTACGTTAGGCATTATTCTTGCAATAATATGTCATAGCGTGTATGCATCGACGTCTCGTATATAATATGAAACGACAAGTGAAGCGTCGCTTCTCGAACTGATATATAAATTTGAAGCGATTTGAAAATATTGGCTTATCAATGTTTTCAGTAAATAACCATTCTTCTTGTAGCCTACATTTTATGTGCATGTAATTAAGGGACAAAGGCGTTAGCCAAATGTAGATCTTATTCGATATTCACTCAATAGGATTATGTTATTTTCTCTTAAGCTGTAGTTTACTGTAATCGTTCTATAGTCAATGTGCCCACCTGTTGAGTTCGGTATTTTAGTTATTTGAAATTTATTCGCAACTTGTTTGCTGACATAAACATGTCGACGGTTGAAAGGCTATTTGTAATAAGCGACATTTTTTTTATTTTTTTTATTATTGATTTCCGTAAAACAAAAAAATAAATAAAGAAACAAAAATGTCGCTTAGAACGCCTTTCCACCGTCGATGTGTTATTGAAAATGTGCATCGCTCGGATCCGCCGCCGCGTCGGTGAGAATCCTCGCTATCTTGACATCCACAGGCCATCATTGTAATACAAACTCCGCTACGAAAAGAACGGATGGCGTTTTGTAAAATTAAAAATATTATTCCTAAAGTGGCCGATTTATAAAGAAAAGTGTCTGTGATTTATGCTAAAAATGAAGTTTTCATGCTTATTTCTAATCTTAACGTATGTACTTGTTAAATTAATAATAAATGAGTATACACTAACGAATTGTATATAGAATTAAGTTTTAGCGCGTAATTTTTTGTCTAATTTGTGACCAAAATGCAAAATTTTAATCATGTATGTTTGATGTACCTATATCATAGTTGTAACGATGGAATGTACGCCTCTACACTGCCGTTCGTACGCTCTGGCGTGCAACTGACGCCTTCCAGATGTAACTCAATAGTAACCTTAGGTAACGTAAGTAAAGTATTACTTTGGATTGTAAGCTTGTATCTCAGCGGAACAAGAATACACGACGCATCTATTATAAAGGAAACACTAAGAAAATGTAAACTGCTGATAATTTCTAAAAATAATGACAGAAGTGGGGTACATTCAAATTTTAGAAATATAGAAAATATCTGTATACGTCACTATTCTTATATATTTCATAAATTCAGTTCCTTTTAGTTTGCTCAATTGCATATTGGCGTTTGTAATTTTAAGATATTACAATTCTGTTTTCAGCTTTTCTGTGTCGGGCAAATAAATTGGTTTTTATTTCTTATAATTCATTAATTCAATTTGTTTGTTTTAAAGCAATAAATTCACAAAGAAATGTATTATTAGCTTTTAAAATGAAACGCCTTAATGATCTTATCAATAATATTGTGAACATGTTTATTGAAGTTTGAAAAACATTGTGTTAGTTCCAACGAACGTCTACTTTAATAAATGCGTTCACGATTGTCCGCAATATTACAAAACGCACAAATCACACACGGGTTACTGACGCACCATGGGGTATCATCTAGTCGCCACATATGACTATTGCTTAAAACTGAATTGCATTACAATGTTCTTGGGATCTGCCCTTAACCTGGTTTTTTGATCTAAGTCTGAGTGAAAAGGATCATTTTGTAAGACAAAAGATCACTTCTCTCATATCGTTTGCAGCGTGTGGCCTTACTTCGCCTGCTCCATGCCGCGTCAGTGTTGCCCGAATATAATATAATTGTGCCTCCTATCCGTATCGATAAGCAGTGAGCTACCCGCCAGTGTCATTTATAGATATTATATTGTCTAAAGCTGATGTATATTATAAAATCGTATTACATAATTTTGAAAAAAATACTGCGTTTATTTTAAACTTTCCTGCCCTACCGATATAATGATTATAATATCAACTCTCCCTAGGAATGTTTTATTGACCCGCCCCTCTTCGGCGATGTTGCTATTTATTATATTGTAGGTATAATTTATGGTGTTCTAAATGCTCAAAGAAAGGTCGCCAGAAGTATTTTTACTAGCATGAAAAATGTACTCACTAGTCATAGTCTCAAAATATCGTCACGTAGGTACTTGTCTGCTGTAATGCTACATCTGGTCAGTTCTTCCATACGGATGCGTCTTGGACTATTAAAGAAGATCTCAGAAAACAAATAGAAGGTTAGTAGAAGGTTTGCTGGAAGAAAACTCATTCTGAGTTAAGCTCGCCTTTGTGCATATATTTTTTTTAATTGTTTATTTTTTGTATATTCAATATTTTGTGTACAATAAAGAATAAGAATAAAGAAGCTATCGAAATGTGAGCCTACAGACGAATGCTACGAATTAGTTGGACCCAGAAGGTTACCAACGTCCTGCGACGTATCGGTGAGAAGCGCGAGGTTTGGGATACCGACATACGAAGGAAACTTGCATATCTGGGACACATTTAGTTATGACAGATACAGCCTTTTGCAACTTATTATGATAGTCAAAGTCGCAGGAAGAAGTCGTGGCTGAGAAACCTTCGGGACTGGAGGTGACTGGAGTCGCGAGTGATGCAAATCTGTTTTGTCTCGGTAGAGACGCAGAAGCACTTAAAGAATAAGAAATACTGAAAGATAATGGTACAATAATTTATTGTCACAACTATGTATCACATTATCACATAACAACCATTAAAAGATATACAAGTGTTGGTTGGCACCTGGATTTTCTTCACGATTAGTTTTAACCGACAGTGATGTAGAGATAAATCCTGGTTAAAAATAAATTAACTACGTAACTGTCGGAACCTCATAATAATTCTTACAAAAATTATACTTAGTGATTTTTAAAGTACCAGGAAGGCAGAAGTTCCCATAATAAAACATAATAATTATTTTGTAAAACGGTCATCTCTGTATCCACTCAATATTTCATAATAAATATTTAATAGATACTGTAGGTAGCTCTGTACCTAGGTATGACGATATGAAGGAGGAAAAGCAACGAAAACACAAACAGACAATTAGCAACATTTATTTATAAATTAAAATGCATTATCCTTATTTAACTATAATAGTATGAAATATATCTACCATTTGTAAATAGAAATACTGTAAACGGTTACAAGTTATTAAAATCGTTTGCTAAAACATGGTGATCGCCATAATAGCTAACAATTAAGTGCATCACAAATTCACAATATTTATTTTAAATACATACAAATTACAATTCGTCTAAGATATTTTAAGTCTTATAAAAATATGTAGTAGGAATCGCCATCTAATTTATAAACTATTCCAAGTCACCATAACGCAGTCATAGAGATATTATTTACTATAAAAATACCAATAATTATGACCTGTAAATTGATAAAAAATATGGAACATGAGCCATATACAATATATTCATGTGACATATCGCCGTTGATAGTTCCATATCGCGTAACTAACATTGAAAACAACCGCAAAGCTCAAAAAAAAACAAAATTGCGTTTTCGCGTCTAATAATTGACATTCACAATCGGTTACCTACAGCCGTAGACAGACACCTCACGATAAGTAACAAAACGTGCAAATAATCAAAATGTCTATTTAGCAATATGTATTAGCAAATTGTCTTTATAGCAAAACTTCCAACTATCAAAATGTCTATGCAGCAGAACGTCCCCAATACAGCATAACTATTCGAAGTCGATTCGAATCTCATAAGAGAGTTAGTCAAAATCATGAAAATCATATTATATCAATTAACATTAAGATGTTAGATTTTTGATATATTTTGACGAATATAGGTACCTACATACGATAACATAATAAAAGTTACACGTTTATCATCGTATGTCAGTTCGTAAACTATCAACCGACAATAAGAATTAAATTCTAATCTAAATGTGAGATGTTCTAAAGCGAAAACTGAATTTTGATGATTTTAGTACCTTAATGCGGTATTTAACTATGTCAGTTACGCGATATGAGACTACCAATGACGGTATGAGGAATTTTATGTTACTGTTCACACGGGCGATATGTGATAATGTTAAAGGCAACTGTGATGCTAATTTCTCATCAACGTTGACGCTAGTTCGCTTGACCAAGCGCTGATTATCAAAATTATCTTAAATTCTATGGACTGTCATGTATAAACTTTAAGCTAATATTATTTCACTGGGTCTTTGGCCGTTTATAAAAAACGAATACTTACTAAAATCAAGTTTGTCTATTGAAGGATTAAATTCGATTACTTACATATTATGTAATATAATATAATGGTCCTTCCATTCATACACGAAATATTTTAAGAGGTAAAGTCGGCCAAAGAATTGGTGTACCTACGCCATAAAAGAAAAAGATCTTTAATCACTTGTCAAATTATTATTCTCTTGTCAAATTAATAAAGTTTCAACTTTACTGATATTTTCATTTGATAGAAGTTCTGTTAAAATCGATAGGTATTTTTTTTGGCCGACCGTATAATGTATGTCATGTTTTACAAAATAAATATATCTTTATCTTTATACTGTACTTATAAGGTGGTAAAAATGTCATACAATTTTTTTATATAAATAACGTTCCTTTTTTAAAATAAATTAATTTAATATTATTTGACACAGAACCCTTACCTATTGTTTTCAACATCAATGGAAGGACTTTACATAGGAATTACTGGTATAAAGTAGTAAATGCTATAATAAATAGGTAATAATAAAAATCTTCCCTATGACGTAGCCAACGCTGGTCTACCGATTGACAAAATTCGATCTATCTCCTACCACTGGAAACGAACTACGCCGATTTATTTAATACTGGAGAAGTGAATAAAAAAAAAACCACACAGCTTAGGTCTACGATTGACTAACAAAAAAATGTACTTTGATGTACTTTTAATGTAAATATGTACCTACTAACAGTTAGGAGCCGTTATACTTCATTACAGACACAAACTATCTACGTATGACATCATTACCGTAAAACGAATAGATTCTCAATAGCACAAGAGATAAAAACACATTGAATTTGTAAAGAGTATAAAATTGAAAAATTTTACACTCACTCACTTTTTAACAGAGATTCTAGAAACAAAAAACATCCTACAAAGAAAAAGTAGGTATCTATTATTAGCTTAACACACATTTTGTAAACCTTAAGATGGTATATCATAGCGTCTGTAAATACTTTTGCTATAATAATACCTCTATGGTAAGTACCATAGATATCGTGGTAAGTACTTTCGGACTAAACTTCTAAGGATCATGTCCACCAACAAAATAACAGACGATTAAAATTAAACCGACCGTTTATCAATACAAAAATTCAGCTTTGGCTCAAGTCCACCGACATAATATAACAATCGATTAGAGCAAAATCAGCTGTATAAACATGAATTTTTGTATGGCCGATTTCATTTTTTAAACATCTGTTATATTGTCGGTGAACTTGGCCCTTAAACGATCATTTTTATTTTAACTATCTGTTATTTTGTCTGTGAATATGGCCCTAAAACTCCAGTACTGTTGGACTCCTGTTTAAGAACTGATCATGATGATGTTTTAGAACTGGATGCCGGCTTGCACCTTGGCCATGAGTTGTGCGGACTGGTGCAGCTGCGCGCGCTCCGTCATGGTGAGCGGCTGTCGGATGACGTCACTCACTCCGCTGCTGCCCAGCACGCAAGGCAGAGACAGGAACACCTCGTCGTTGATCTCGTGCTCACCCTAAAACAATACGGGAATCCATCAGAAAAACTTATGGTATAACTTTTAAGCCCCTACCTAAATGTAATTTCTTGATGGGAGATATAGTACGCGCAAATCTTTATGAGCCCTCTGAACTCTCTCCCTCTCTCCTTCTAGCACCTATAATAGTATCTACGCATATTATAGGTGCTAGCGGGAGAGAGAGAGAATTCAGAGCTCAGTTCAGGGCTCATAAAGATTTGCAAGTAGTTTTTTAGTATAGAAAAAATTACGTCTAAATGCGAGCCCTTGGCAGTCGTGATCGCTGAATGTATGAAAAAGCAGAGGCTTAGTACAGTAGGTACAGAGGGTCTAAAAAAGCCGCCTTATACGAATCATTCTATTACAAATGTCAAAATATCCACTTCATAACATCATAAGCGTAAGGTTCATATTCAGCAATCATCTGTTTGACAGTTACCCATGGAGATTCGTAGGTGAATTGCTAAATGTGACCTTTTTAGAGCGCCAGTAAACAGTTTACTGTGCAAAAAACAACGAATCTGCAATTGGTCTTCCTTGACTAGAATTATTTTGATTCCTATATTGCAACAGATTTAATGGTATTCTTTTTTTATTAGGGAAAATAAAGTTCCACAATCATAACATTATTAATTATAGACAATGTTATAAAATATGAGTAAATGTGTAACCAAGGGCAAATTTCACAAATTATCAAAAAAAAAATATGATTAGGAAGTAGTTGTGCGCACATTTTGTTTACCTACAAAATTACAAATAACTTTAATACAAACTGAATAATATAATAACTATTCGATGCTATGACTACCTACTGTGTTTACCCACGTCACGGGGAATACCACCGAGTTCTGCGGAAAATCCTAAATGAGATGCGAGATAACATTTTTATTGACGGAATTTGGAGCAGTGCCAACTTATGAGAGTTTGGTACCTATCGCATGGATACTTGCACTCGCTTGACCGAAATACTAACTTATAAAAATAACATCCCATGAGAAAAGAATCACATTCATGGCTTTAAAATAATGTGGAGATACAAAAATTATTTCGTTGTTCACTTTTGAAAGCTAATTGGAGCCAACGAACGGAAAGGCGCATTTTTGATGTAAACAGTGGTTAACTGGTTAGTAAGCTTCAAGCGTTAGCACGTCCGAATTAAAACCTGGGTTGGGAGATAATTAGATCCGAGGCCAGCGTTGCTATGTTGTATGTAAAGTTAAATGTAACTTTAGTAATATTTTACGTTATTTTTAACCCCGCCATGTTACTTCCTTGAATGAAAATGTAACTTTTCGTAATATTAATATTACCGAAACATAGGTAATTTATATAAATAAATATGAAATGAAGAAGAAGCGTTACTTTTCAGGCACATCCAGGTAAACTAACTACCTAACTAAACTTACTAACTACTTAATTAAACTTGTAACTTTTGACAAGAGGCCACTGGCAACACTGTCCGAGGCAGACCTAGAAATCGCTGGCGTGATTACCAAGAATGCCTTCACAAAGGACTGGCCGGAGAAAACAACCCAACAACAGATATGCAGCTAAAAACCAGCGTTAGGTGGCTGTATTACTACCACCTATATAACTTTACGCTGAGCTGTGGCGTCTTCGACACTACCATTTTATATAAAAAATTGCCATATTAATAATGTATTATAATTGGAGGTAGCTATGCCAAACAACTTTTCTTTATTTCAAGAACTGGAACACCTTTGCCCAAGCATTTATTTGAATCTTCAATGAAATGCATTATCATACCTTGAGATAAGTAGATACAGCATGCACGCTGTTAGCGTTAGACAGGATCGCCCTCGCCAGTTGTGAGAGCGACAGCCCAATGGCCCAGGAGGTGTATCCCTTCAGCTTGATGACCTCGTACGCGCTCTTCACCACCATGGCGTGTGTCTCCTTCCAGTTCTCAGGGTCGGAGTCCGTGCCGATCTTCTGGTTCAGGTCACTGAGCCGGACGCCCGCGATGTTCACGCCGGACCAGACGGGAACTGTGGAAGTGGGAATGTTTAATAATATGTTGTTTCATCCAGATGTCTGCGCTGATATTATAGATATTTTCTCTCCCCCTCATGTCAATTCGTAAAAATGGAAACACGCGGTAAATTATATAGACTCGACTTCTATTGAATCTTATAACCTCATCAGCGAACTGTGGCTGACTTCAGCCTAAGCCTTCGGGGATAACCAATGTTCCAGTAATATTCTCAAAGAACGCACATTCTCACCACCTTAGGGTGGCGTAAATGGGGACTAAGGGATTATATCAAGAAGATGTGCAGCAGCGTCTTCCTTTGTACCTAATAAAATATGCGACCACCAATTTGTCTGCGAGATGTGGTGATCCTGGTAATATCTATGAGCTGAAGAGGCCCGTGCTTAGCGATGGACTGTAGCGAGCTGATATCACGATCACTTACCGCTACTATCACCATGTTCTCCAATAATATATCCGTGGCAGGAAGTGGTGGCGATGCCCATTTTCTCCGACAGCAGGTATCGGAACCGCGCGGAGTCCAGATTGGTCCCCGAGCCGATGACGCGGTGCTTCGGGAGACCACTCAGCTTCCATGACACGTATGTCAGGATGTCCACTGGGTTGCTCGCGATTACGAGGATGGTCTCCGGACTGTATTTTATCAGCTGTGGATGGAAGAAACCTTAAATATTATAAAGAGGTACATGTTTGGGGAGCAAAGTTTTAGAGAACTATATCTATAGTTATAATATCTTCGATTTCTCTTTTCTGTCAAACAACATTTCTTCTATTGTAAAATATGAATTAAACTCACTGTTTAAAATAATCATAATATCGATGTGAGATTTCAATTCCATGGAAAAAATTGAAACGTCGGTCTTAGGAAAATTACTATAAGTCTTAGCAAGCTACTCCTAAAAACCCACCAGATTAGAAGTAAAAGAGTTTTACGATGCTGACGCATGCGTCATGCTCGTGAACGACGTGCCGTCTGTCAGAACTGGTCAGCTTGTAACTGCCATGGTAATCTTATTCAGAGGCAAATCATTATTATCCTATTCTTATTCACATAGCTCTTACCACAACATTGTATTGATCAAGATTGTAATCTATTATTCTAAAAGAGTTTCCATGGAGTTTCTTGCCGGCTCTTCTCCATAGGATCTACTATTGGGAACCGGGCACCTAGATTCTCGACATTTCATAAGTGCCTGTATCTGGTTTACATGAATTAAAGATCTATTCTATTACCTGAGGTATAATAATCTTGAGCACATCAGTGTTCCTCTGCACCAGGTCAAGTCGACTCTCGCCCTCTCGTTGCCTCACACCGGCCGTCACCACGCATATCTTGGAGCCCGCTGATATCGAGTAATCTGAGGTAGACCAAACAACAGTCCATTCAGAGAAACGCTCATGGCGATATCACTTACAGTTAAATAGTACCTACAGTACAGGGGCAGGGGTTCGCACACGATCGGTTTCACCGTTTGTCGATGTACAAATTCGAAGAAATGTAGGTACCTACCTACTTCAAGTGTCTGTACTGTGTTGGTTTATATTTAGCCGTAGTCACAATAACAATACTTTAATTATGGCTACCGAGAACGACCATGGATGGATTGGATTAATTAGCAATATGGATGTTAATAGCTTGGAAATATTATAGCTACCAGACTTCTCTGAAATACTTAGATATGTACTCAAATACAGTATATGTTCAACTTTTTTCTACCTATTTAGAGGGCTCAATTTTATGGAGAGGCGGAACGTTACAAACAATAAAGTTAAAAACAATAGTTAAAGCAATCTGGACGAGACCAAAAATGGCCCCCATCTCAGCATAATGCTGTGGCATTTAGAAATAGAAAATATCACAGAGCTGGTATTCAGATGGGACCGTTGTAGTGATGCCACGGGCAACCACGAAACAAATAAATAAATAAATATAGGCCCTTATCAAAAAATATGATATATTCTGACGATGGCACGTATTCCATACCTGTGCTGGCCTGTATCTTGACGTTCCTCATGAAGGCGGAGCCGTGCTGCAGGTCCATCAGCTCTCCTTTCAACTTGTCGCCCATCACGTCCACCATCGCTATGTTGTTGGTCACGCCCTATATAATCAGACAATATTATGGTGAAGACATTGAATGGATTAAACGTGTTTTTTTTTATTCAAAATTTGCTTACGTTAACGTTAAGATACATTTGAGCTAGAAATTTGTGCTAGGCTAGGCCCACTGATCATTTTAAAGATTTTTATTCTCGTATCTGCCGTATAGTATCCGCATATTCGCACAGCACATTACTATGGATTTCGTAAAAGTTAGGCTAAGGAACTGTAATTACAGGATGTGCAGGTCCTTGTTACGTGCTGATAGCAATTACTGCAGTCCGTTTGCTAAACGCGAGCGCGGTATGGCAAAACTACGCAACCACCGTTCATTGTACCGATAATTATCCCAACATTTTTCAGAACGCTCTATATTATATTATAAAATGGTAAAATTAGTTTGTTTGTTTATATGTTAGGGGGCAAACTCTGGAACTATTGAACCGATTCTAAAAAATCGATCTCTAAAATACAATGCTACCATAGATATCCGAATGCTACGCTATCCCTGAGTGATATGATATGATATTTATGATGATAGGCTATATTTTTAACCCCCGACAAAAAAGAGGGGTGTTACAAGTGTGTAGTGTGTATCTGTCAGTGGCATCGTAGCTCCAAAACGGATGGGCCGATTTCAATGCAGTTTCTTATTTGAAAGCTAGTTTAATCGGGTATCATCTTAGCTATGTTTCATGAAAATATGTTCAGCCGTTCAAAAGTTACAGCTCTTTTTCTAGTTGGAGTCGGGGGTTTTTGAAGGTAAGGTTATATTTTAATAAAACAATACTCGTGGGTGAAACCGCGGGCAATGGGTATTTAGATAACTGAATAAGTGTCATTTTTCAATAATCTTTCCTGTGCTGCGCTCTAGTGCCTACGTTGGTATGTTTCCTTATAATGTGATTCCTAATAATGACTCTTACTGGCACAGTTTTCGCTTGTCTGGCCTAGAAATAACCCAGGACTGGTGGTTGTTCGTTGTTCGAGAATAAGTAGATACGAGTACTCGTATCTACTATATAAGAAAGTGCTTAGTTACATTCACGATAACCAAATGGCGTGCAAGCATTTTCACTTGCCCATATCCTATAACCGATCAGTCAATAGACTAGTAATGGGTCCTTGGGGTATCCATATGCATAACCTTGGCCTTTAAGGTAACAAATAATGTAATAACTATTTAATTAATTATTGTAATAATTTTGCGGTAACGGTGAAGGAAAACATCGTAAGGAAACCTGTACACCTCAGAGGGCTCTTAAAGTTCTCGATGGTGTGTGTAGTCCGCCAACCCGCACCAGACCAGCATGCTGGACTAAGGCCAAACCCTTCTCATTCTGAGAAGAGTCCCATTCCCAGTAGTGGGACAGTGATGGGCAAGATTTATATTTTTATAATTTTAATAAAAAAATAATGTAACATATGAAATGCAAAAATTTAATTTAAAAAGAAATCTAATTTAATAGTTATATAATTTATCCTAGCAGGGTTCATGTTAGAAACTTCATATAAGTACTTATGTATAATTGCATTCATGTTGTATAGAAGACTTGTAATAGACAAATATCCCGGACATCCCAGCATTCAACCATTATAAAAATAAAAATAAAACTAACTTTTTGTAGATACTAAAACGAGCGTAACGAGGTAAATCCAAATTACAAGTAAAACGAAATACCTAAACTACTTAATTATGTGAATAGTTCCATTTTTATAGTGATTAGTCAGAATTATGTCGTCATCAGTCGCTCGTATTGGCCGGAACGTAATTTTTATACGTAATCAGAGTTCCGACTAGTGGCAGATAAGATTAGAAGGACTGCACGTCCACCCTGCACTTGAGTGGCATGCAGTATGAGTCACCACACCACTGGCGGTACAGAACCCGTGATCAAGTACCTACCATAAATAAGGAAACTCAACTCATTTTACGTCAGAATTTTAATCTCTTCATATTAATTGTTTATACGTTCATTCGTAAGTCTGTTTATACTAGCATCAGCTAAATCCAATACAATCAGAGTGATTGGTCTTCCAATCACCCTGTATAAATTTTGTTTAAACTTTCTAAATACGAAGAATTTTAAAATTATTTGAAGGCCGTATGCTTAGATTATTATTGATTGGTTGTCGCGGCCGCATGCCGCTCCGACAGCGGAAACCAATCAATAATCTAAGGCCGTAAGGATATAATGACTAATGAATGTCATTGATGTGACAAAAATCAACATGAGTTTGCGTCACCGATCTCTATAATATCTGATTAGCGTAGCTTAAATCATTTACTTCTGAAAGTATCATCAAAACAACCTCTACTCAGTTCGAAATACGAAGAGCTACGTCAAAATCACAGTTTTTAATTTCAACTGGACCTTTTGCATGCTCTTTCACGTCGAGGTTTTAAGTGTTCGGTTCCAAAATGTGGGTTGGTTTTAGGATCTTCAGGCGCTTCACACCACGTGCGGTTCTGACCACGGTGTGAATCGCATAAGTGTTCTTTTTGAATGGGGTTTTCGGACGAAGTTGTGAATCGCACAAGTGCTCTTTTTGAATGGGGCATTTCAAACCACGGTGTGAATAGCACAAGTGCTCTTTTTGAATGGGACCTTTCGGACCAGGGTGTGACTCGCCCAAGTGCTCTTTTGGAATGGGACCTTTCGGACCACGATGTGAATCGCCTACGATCTTTTTTATAATGGGGCGTTTCGGACCACGGTGTGAAACACCCCAGTTTACTCCAAGTAGAACCAGTACATTCATTTATTCATTCATTGTACTTTCCATAGGTAGAGAGAATTATCAAAATATTTTTATTGCATAATCACGCTTTACGATAGCATTTCAGTAATTCTGATTCGTTATAAATTATGATAAAACTTAACGCTATCGATTTTGTTGCACATTTTTACAGTAATAAACGCATCTGTCACTATCTTTTTCTATTGAAACAGAAAGAGACAAACGCCTGTTTAGTCCTATCAAAGTGCTCTATAGAATCAACAGCATTATTTTATTCAATCTAAAAAACTACATTCTTGAAATAATAACTACCATAGTCGTCGTGCCTTAGAATAATAGAATAGACTGACAAAAAAAAAATCGTATTTATATCAAAGTTCAAAATCAATCTGGTGATCTACCTTATTTAACGATAGACTAGCACTTAGCAGTTACTGAATAATTATAGGCGTTTCTTGATTGTTGTAGATAGCTTGTCTTGCCGAGCTCGTGTAATTTAGACACACGGTGCCGCGTAACACAATTTGTATGGGATTTTCAGTTGTGTAAACTAATGTTTCTTATTTATTATTGAATTGTTATATTTGAAAAAAAAGTTATTGGTCGAGTGATCTAATATTTTTCTCTGTTTCGTAATTTTTAAAGCTCCTAGAGAGAAAAAACTGTTTTAAGTTTTAAACGCTTTTTTCTCAAAAAGCCCTTTTTTAAGATACACGAGATGCGCTTATCACGGCAGAGTAGCTCTAGGCATATCGCTAATGGTGCGCTGTGACATTATTAGCCAACTATCTGCGCTGTACTATAAACAGACAGGCTGAAAGCCTTGTACTCTTTATTGCATTCATTGTTTCATCGTAGCGTCCCATTCTTTTAATTTTTATTGTTCGACCAAATTCAATGGAATTAACTATTGTTGCTTACCATGAATACAGTTTAATCGATCATTTAAACGCGTTTTACTCAGTAGATCATAGTAATAATATAAAGAGAGAAATCCTGATTGACTGACTGACTGACTTATCATCAACGCACAGCCGAAACTACTGAAGCTAGAGTCACGAAATTTGGAGAGTAGGTCCCTTTTGTATTGTAGACAAGCAATAAGAAGGGATTTTTGAAAGTTCAGCCCCTAAAGGGGGGAAAAAGGGGGTGAAAGTTTGTATGGGAGTCCCTTAATTTTTGAAGTGAGAAAGATGAAAATTGGGATTTAGGCTTTTGGTTAGAAATAAAGAAACACGTGTTACCGCGTTTTTGGAAATTCATCCCCTAAAAGGGCGAAATAGGGGTGAAAATTATTTTTGAAGTGAGAAACGTGAAAATTGGGATTTAGGCTTTTGGTTAGAAATAAAGAAACACGTATTTTTGCGTTTTTGCAAATTCATCCCCTGAAAGGGCAAAATAGGGGTGAAAATTGATTTTGAAGTTAGAAACGTGAAAATTGAGATTTAGGCTTTTGGTTAGAAATAAAGAAACACGTGTTTCTGCGTTTTTGCAAATTCATCCCCTGAAAGGGCAAATTAGGGGTGAAAATTGATTTTGAAGTTAGAAACGTGAAAATTGAGATTTAGGCTTTTGGTTAGAATTAAAGAAACACGTGTTCGTGCGTTTTTGGAAATTCATCCCCTAAAGGTGCTAAATAGGGGTGAAAATTGTTTTTGAAGTGAGAAACGATCGATGGTTTAAGAGATATTAAAAGTTCTTTGAAAGTTGACACTAAAAGAGGTCAAGAATTGATGAATATTAAAAAATATCTACCGCTAACTTTGTACCTACCCGTACGAAGTCGGGACGGGCCGCTAGTAGCTTATAAAATACTTACGTACGTATTCTTATAATCCGTTTGATGGTAACTTTAGTTATCATAATCTACCTAGATTATGATAACTAATGTTACCATTTTAGTTACGTGGTAGACCCGTTTTTTCGTAGAGCCAATGCTCTGCTAATAGGCTTCAATACGATCGTGAGAGACTAAAGTTTGAGCTACCTTGCAAAAATGTTACTGATCCTGAAGTTGGGATGGGAGTTTATAATTTATTATTTACTTCAAGATTTTATTTATTTTAATTGAAAGCTAGTTTAATCGGGAATCTCCTTTGCTATGTTGCATGAAAATCTGTTCAGCCGTTCAAAAGTTACAGCTCTTTTTCTAGTTGGAGTCGGGTGTTTTTGACTTTTTTTTTTTGTTATTTAGTCTATAGTTTAGATCTTTCTTGCGATAAGTAAACCTCCATTCAACTAAACAATGATAACAGGACTATTCTTTTTCTAATCTACTTATCTATCTGTCTATTTCACAATGCAATATACAAGGTTAGTCTAAAAAAAATATTAGAAATAGTGAAAAAAAACACTCTGTTGAGTAGGTAGGTAATATTGAATTGTTTGTCGTTGAAACAGCGGATTCTTTGCGATTTTAGGGTTGAGCACAATAACCTCCTTCCGGGTTACTACACCGTTAACTTTTATGGTGTGTTTTATTTTTAAAGAAAAATGGAACCTAGGTGCAGTTTATTAAATTATTATTAAAACCTCCCGCTTGAAGATTAAAAGTGGAACTTTAGTATATAGGTACGCTTCCGGTTAAATTTTTGTGTTAGCTCCTGGCGTCCAAAAGTCGAAACTCATTATTTTTATTTTAATCATACATCGATTCCAATTTATAATGTTACAATTTGATTATAATAATGATATTTTTGATATTTTAGAGTGAAGTCGAGATTCACAACATGGCAGCGTCATATTTGTAGTGCGCATGATTTATTGCTATCTAATCTTAAAATATTTTATAACATCTGCTTGAGTGCGCCTGATTGCATGTTGACGTCATATCTCTTGAATTTAACTGTGAACTAGCTATGCCCGCGACTTCGTCCGCCTTCGAATTTAACAAAATTATTATTAGCTATCTGCTAGTGACAGTCCGGTCAAAATCGGTCCAGCCGATTCGGAGATTAGCCGGAATAAACAGACAAAATTTTAAAAATCGTTTTTTGTAATTATTGAACAACTTTTACTTTGGGACCAAACCATCAATCACGAAATAAAATCAGCTGTTCCTTACATTTAGTCGAATAATATTGAATTATTTATATGGAACAGCAGATTTTTTTCGCGGTCACATTATGACGAGTACAATACGCTCTTTCAATGATTCCCTCGTTTTACCAGTCACCCTGTATACAGGTAGACTAAAAGTACTTTTGTATAGTAAATACACCTGGGATTATCGAGATGCCATTTATACTCATCCGCGGGGAGTAACTCGCTTATAGTTAAACAATGATGGATTTAAATTCCTTTTCCTTTGTCATGAAACATTTGCTCCAGCATAATAAACCATTGTACAATTTGTACACTAAATAAATAAAAATATTCGCCATGCTGCACGCCAATTCGCATTTATCTTAAACGTTAAACTTCAATTGTTAGATTTTATAGCCGTTATATGTTAGATAGTATTTTATGCTCAAAAAGGTATTTAATTTTCAAAAGGATTGAGATTATTGATACTACTAGTCTAGTGAAGCGTTATTATTAAACGATAGTTTAAAAAATTATTATCTTTTCATATAGATAATTTAATAACTGTACCTAATAGTGAATGATGGCCGAATATGGCTTTCAACGAATATGAATATGCGGCCGAATGTTCGGTAAGAAGTTTACCGCACCGAATATTCCGGAAGCATTTGGCGCGCTTTACAAGCAAAATTACAAGTAGATACCTAACTTTATTGAAGCGAGCGGCAAAATACTCACGTGCGTTTTTTAATGTGAAACATTAAATCTCAATAAATAGCCACAAACGATGAAGAAATCGAACATTTGGACATTTTTCTGTGACAAGACAACAAGTATGCATGCAACTCTTTAATGCAAGTATAAGTATTTGGCAGAATGTTCGGCATTTTAGCCCAGTGTTGAGCTAAATATGAATGTCAGTTAAACCTGCCGACTATGCCGAATACCGAACATGTAACGAATATTCGGCCCATCCTGAGTTATACATAAAGCGAATATTGATACAAAATAATATAATGCCGGAAAAAAATCATGCAAAAAAACAAGTGAGCTAATGCGGTGATAATTGTAAAACAGGAAAACCGACACAATGTTTGGACGTATCTCTATGGGGCGCTGACGTAATTGAAGTGAAACCATGAGCACAGGTTGTGAAATAGATACTCAACATGAGTTAAGTAGGTATCTAGGTACCTACATAAATATGTCTGGGTATCATCCTACTAAGTAATAAAAGTAAGTAAGAAGATAATAATCTAGATAATTTTAAAAAAATAGTTGAGAAGGTGCTATTAGGTTACAAAAAGACAATCCATGTCACGGGATTGGAAAGATATACATATTTCAAACTAGCGACCCGTCCCCGGCTTCGCACGGGTGCAATTTGTCTACTATCCTTACATTAAATATCAAAGATAATATTAATAATAAACCTTTCGTGAAAAATGGTGTAACTAGTGGTGAAAACCGCATCAAAATCCGTTGAGTAACCACTCAACGGATTTTGATGCGGTTTTTATAACTCCTCCTAGGTTTAAGAGGAGTTAGCGGATCAGTCACCCAGACGCGGAAAGCGACTTTATTTTATATTATGTAGAGATTCATCATCGTCATCATCAGCAGCTTTTATTAACCCGCTGCAGGGTATAGCCTCCTCCCTTTTACACCATTCTTATTCTTGGGAGAATATTTAAAAAAAAAATCCTTTTTTCCTAACCATGGAAATCACGATAAAAGTCAATTCGCTCAGCTGATTAAATTTAACTGACCTGCGTGAGCATTGAGAAGACTGCAGCCATGCCGACTTGTCCGACGCCCACCACTGTCACCTTGTTGCCCGTGTCGTCTGCCTTCTCCTGGACCGGTTGGAACAGCTTCTCGATCGTCGCCATCTTATCTAGAAAAATAGTCGCAATACGTGAGAAGATTGACTCGCATTGCCTTGCACTCTTTATGTTATTGTTCAGAAAGCTTCGCACTAAGGGCCCCATGGTGTGGCCACGACAGCTGCTCATATGAATGTGCGCTGTCGAGTGGAACGATCGTGACTTCCATTGTTTACACAACTTACATATAACAGTTTTCAGAATTACATCATACATAAGTATTTATTATTTTATAGAATTATAAGCTTCCGGGTTTCCATAGGTAATGATTTATTATTATTTACAATTCGTCCTGACTAAATAAAATAAACGCACTGTCTATCCATACGACGTTATTATTATTACCTATTAGCCTACGGTGTCCCATATAGGGATTGCAAATATTCGATGTTTTTCGGTATTCGAATATTCGAATGATTTTTCAGCCCTATTCGAATATATTCGAATAATATTCGAATATTTCAGAAAAAATAAATATTTATATAATTTGTCACATTTTTATAGCCTTACAAACTGGTATCATATTTTTATGTAAGTTCGCCTAACATCCCCAATCATTACCAATACTTAAACATCAAACTTGTAATCAAATGAAATAATTTTAACAAATTCTTAATACAAATGTTCGTCTAGTGAAGTTTTCTCTTCACGTATTAATATATAAATAGTTAAAAGTAATATGAACTTCGACCATAACCAGAAAATCAAAATTTCACAAATAAACCCAAATAAACTTTTTTTTTTTCAAATTGTCCTCCAAAACTCATAGTGGACGTAATCAAAACAATGCCACCAGTATCATTCAATTACCTTCCATTAAAAGTTGTTGAAACCAAATAATACAACAAATTAATCATAATGTTCATGAAATAAAAAATTCTAAATTCTTAAAAAATGATAGGAAACCTACTTGGTAGGAAAAACAATCAGAATCTCACTAGCAAAGTAACTATATGTACATGTGTGTAAATGTGTGTATATGTAGTAATATGTTAATAAACTTTATACAACATACAAAGTAAAAGTAGCAAAAAGGTATTATAAAGATTATTTGTATTATCAATTTAAGGATAACTAGAAACGCGATCAAAATTACATTAAGAATGCACTGATAACTAGCACCTAAGGAGATATTTAAATTGCAAGTGCACGCAATCACTTAAATTGAAAGTTATGAGATCCAAGTGATCCAACGCGGTAAGTACCAATTATAATTAAATAAATATGCGGTGATCGGATAGGCACTTAATAAAATTATTCTTATTTACGAATCCTTTGAAAGTGTGACGTAAGAAAACTTAAAGAGTTAACGGAATTATCATTTAATTTACATCTGAGATGATTGCATTATATTTGGTAGAAGAAAATACCCTTTCGCACTCTACGCTATAGGTGGTGGAATGCATATTAGCACGTCATACATAGGAATGACTTAGGTATCTTGGCATACCTGTGTCACTTATGTCCCATGCAAGTAAAATCCTCCTGCGCATAATTAACGCTAGACTATCAGCACATGTAGACCACCAGATATCGAAGGAACAATATGGTTTTGTTGCCGGAAAGGGAACTCGTGAGCAAATATTGAATGTCTGCATTCTCATCGAGAAATGTCGTGAATTTAACGTACGTCGCCAAAGTTATTTAACCTATATGGGGAACATGTTATGCGAAAAGCAAATAGAATAGAAAATAAATTAGTATAGGCAGTGAAAGACTCACGAGCCTAAGGTACGCGGATAATGCCACTGTAATTGTGTCTAGTGTAGAAGAGATGGCGAACCTGCTAAAGCATATACGGGAACACTTCCACGTTCTAATCTACTTGACGGGTACGAGAAAGTCAGCGAGTTCGTGTATCTTGGGTCACTGATAACTAGTGAGGGCAGCTCCCGTAGATCCGGTATGACTAAGAGTGCAATGGCAAAACTCGACAAAATTTGGAATTCACCGTATGACCAAAGTGCGATTGATGCGTCCTCTGGTCTTCTCAATATATTTATATGGCGCGGAAACGTGGTGCATAGAAAGTCGTGATAGCAGTAAGACCGATGCTTTTGAGATGTGGTGTTGGCGCAGATTGCTTCATATACCCTGGACTGCTATGAGAACTAATGAATCCATTCTGTAGGAGCTCAACATCGCCAAACGACTTTCCACAGTTTGCCGGGAGCGTGCCCTCGGTTTTTTCGGACATAATTATCATGCGGTCTTCTAAGCATTGTTTGGAAAAACCTTATAATAGTGGGCCGGCTGGAAGGGAAACCCACTCAAGGCAGAGCGCCGGTAAGATGGTCGGATGCAATAAGGAGGGCTGGTGGAGGCAGCATGCAGAAAGCGGTCCACACAACGAAACACCGCATGGTTTGGAGGCGCGTTGTATGTGGTCGCGATTCTCATCAATCGGGAACGATGAAGAAGAGGGGGACCTATGTCATATAGAGCCATCCGCATTATTATTGATGTTTCTAGATCATGATGTTCGCAAGTGACCGTTGATTGGTCGAATGGCCGTCAATCTGAGCAGTGCCGATCTATTCGAAGATTTGACGACCACGCGTTAGACGTCGCGTTAATAATCAACAAATAATGCTGTAACCTTAATTTTTGTGGTAATATTCGAATGTTCGAATATTTTATAATTTACTATTCGAATATGAATTTCAAATTGATATTCGAATAATTCGAATATTCGAATATTGAATTGCAATCCCTAGTCCCATAGCACGGCAAAGCCCTCCACCCTGTTTCGACATTTCCCTGCAGTCTGTTGCTGTTAGGAGCCAATCCTTCAAATATGAGTCATGACGTCAAGGTATGATATATTATTGGCATGTGTCCGAAATCCGAATGCATTTGTGAAGAGGATGCAGTTTTATATGCATTGTTGCACACGTGGTCATTTTAACACTTGTGTTATTTGTAATACAGATAATTCATTTCATACTACCAAAATAAATCTTGTTCAGGTCAGTGAACTGAACAGTTTATCATCTAAAACATTTATTAGCCGCTGATTTTAATAGGTAAGTTTTAATTATTGAAAAACTTTCATAGCTAACTTTCATTTCATTTATATACATTGTACTCAACCTCTCCGCTCAATTAAGGTCCGATTAAATTGATAACATAATAGATTTCCAGGAAGTGGTGGTCAAAGGGTAGTAAAAATCTAAGAGTACCTAGGTAATCTATTCTAAGAGCTGAAATATTTTTTTAGTGCTTTAATAAGTTTGTTTTAATTTTAATTAGTCGCAAGTAGTCTTCATTATTGGTGTATTATTAAAATTATGAATTGCACAATTATTCTTTTTATTACAAATCTGCCCAAAAAATTTCAATGTACCTAGATATAACTACATATACAATTATAATAGCCACCAAGTATCTAAAAGCATGACTATGGCATAATTTTATAGGATGCATTGATGCACTAGGTTGCATTGCAATGCAACATAACTTGAATTATAATTGTAATCGTTAAAAATTTCAACTTACCACCGTTCTTGTGACTATGATTGTTAGAATTATTGCAATTATTCTCAGACATCTTCAAAATTAAGTACTGTTTTCTTTTAAAATGCAACACTTATTTAAGTTTCCGCGTATTTAATATCGATAGATCTAGTCGTAATACAACGCACGTATTTACTCGTCCACCGTTAAGGATTGACTGAATGAATGGGGCGAACCGGTCTTGCTTATAAACGTGGTCATTGAACGAATGATTTACCGGCTTGCGTGCGCGTGAAAATTAAGGGTGCGTTCGACGGTGACGCGCATGTTTATTGCAGGAGAGTTTAAGAGACGTGTAAAATTGGGCGGGAAGGTCAACGAGGACTCGGGTTGTCGAGAGTTATAACATTGGGTTGAATGGCCAGACAGAAATAATGGTCTTATACTGAAAGTAATCTCAGCAGTGTTTCAACAACATTCATGCACTTATTTTTTAGAAATTATAAATAGGTAGGTAATATAATTAAAACTTAGGTACAGTTGTTAACAAAATGCAAAAAATCTCTAGATTAAATTACCTGTGCCTAGCCATCAGACACAAAATTAATGTTTTGGAAAACACTTAGATGTCGTCGTGTAAAAATAACAGAGACACTAAAACTTCATCACTACATAGTACCTATAGAACAAAGTCGCTTCCCGCTGTCTGTCTGTCCCTATGTATGCTTAGATCTTTAAAACTACGCAACGGATTTTGATGCGGTTTTTTTTAAAGTGATTCAAGAGGAAGAGTTTCTATGTATAATACTTTCAAATTTAATATAAGGATAGTAGAGAAATTACACCCGTGCGAAGCAGGGGACGGGTCGCTGGTTACATAAAAATTAAATTAAAAACAATCATAACATAATATTAATAAGATCTATTAAGAACTGTGTCAGCCTTTTTATGATTCAGTTCTGATTAGAAATTTTTATTCACTTTAAACTTCATATGATAATAATTGATAAGCTAATCCTAATTTACAAAATAATTGAATAGATACGTACCTTTTCTCCGGCCGATTTTTTAATGTTTAAAAGTTGTCTATCAATTTTAACAGAAATTCCTATTAAATGGAAATATCAGTTTTATGGCGTACAAACAAATTGTTACGGTGATAGACCAATTCTTTGGCCGACTGTACCTACCTAAGTAGGTACCTATTTCTTATCTATATTCTTTTGATAGATCAGTTTTTAGCTTAGAGTATCATTACTCTAAGGTTTTTAGTCTCAACAAAGATTTTAGGTAGGTACTTACTGTATAGAAAATCTTTGTTAAGTTCAACCAAAATTAAAACTAAAAAAATATACAGGGTGCCGCAGATGTATTTAGTATCACGTTCTGTGACCGTAGGCACAAAAAAATAAACAAATCAAATCAGTAGTTTAGCCACAGGAACTAATTAAAAATTTCATAATTTTGCACATAATATCACGATCTCTAGGCAAAGTTTCCAAAGTATTCTAACCTAAATTATTTTTATTTACACGTGTAAAACAGATAAAGGTGACATAAATTTCTACTTTGATGTCCGTTCATTTAGACGAATGATAGCAGCGTGAAATTTATTGCAAAAAAACTTGCGTAGAATATGATACCAAATACTTGGTTTCATTGTGGTGATAACATCTGCATCACCCTGTATAGGTACTTGGTGCAGGGCCTGGTAAAGTTTGAATAAAAAGAAAAAAAAAAAAAGTACACTTACTGACAGGTGTTTGTTGATGTGTGTTAAGTCACGTAGTTGCCCAGTTGGTGTTGTTGCCGGTGTGCGTCTGGTCATGTCGGCGTCGGCGGGCCCGCTCGCCGGCTTCGCGTCAAGGTGACCTTCAACAGTCAGTTTTGGAAGCCACGCCATCGCGCATGCCCGAATTAAAGCCATCGACCCCTCAATTATGTGCCTTAAATACCGATACTATACGGTCGGATTTACAACGAACGCAGATTTTAATACAGGACATCAACTTACGAAACGACTTTATCTGCCCCATACAATTTCCACTTTTTAGTACTTTGTCATAAGATCTGAGTTTGAATAAAGTTTTGATGCCTAGAATCTGGATTATTATGACCTAGACTGTAGTAGTAAATATTTGGTAGCGCTTATACAGTTCAGTCACCTTCATTAGAATGTAAAATAAATCATTATTTAACGAATAATAAATATTGGTGCTGATTCTGTTGTTCAGGATAACTTATCTAATTTAATCTTAAGGTGCGGCCACACTGCAGATATAAAATGTTTTAAAACGTTATTGAACATTTGTTAGATAACATTTTGTTACAAATTGTAGCCAACGTTACCAAAATAATGTTTTCATATTATTTAAACAAATAGCAACAAAGTAGGTATAAGAAATTGTGACATTAATTTTTAAACACTTTTGACATTGACTGACATACTTTAAATCTTCTTTAAATGTTATTCTTGTTATTATTAATTTAATTTTGACTTCATTTAATTTATCCGAATGTTTGCATGCCTAAATTAAGGTAGAATAGTACTAGGATCAGAAAAAAATAATAACACCTTTATTTATGGAGGTAGGTACCTTACACTTAGTTACACTCACATTCTATGCAAATAAACAAATATTCTATTCTATTCTATTATACAACATTTAGCCCGGGCGACTGCGGAGCGTCCGAACTAGTAGTAGATAAGTAAGTAAAGTCTGAGCTAATACTCAGGCTTTACTTAAACTTTGCTAAGCTTATTTATATGTTTGCTCTCAATTGTATTAATTTGTAATTTTGTGTGCTAGAATAAGAATATTTTGATTCGAAAATAGTCATAACACGCTTAAATTGTAGGTACTGAGCATACGCTAAGACTGAGAACTCAATAAACAAAGTCAAAAGTCAATAAAGAAAGTAGGTCTTTCGTAATTCCAAAGTAAAGTCTGAGTACTCTCAGAACTTAGATAGATCTCAGCACACAAGAAATATTTATATTTCAGGAATTTTA
Organism: Allophyes oxyacanthae; assembly: GCA_932294325.1. Lineage (NCBI taxonomy): Eukaryota > Metazoa > Arthropoda > Insecta > Lepidoptera > Noctuidae > Allophyes > Allophyes oxyacanthae. The sequence continues at coordinate 4,030,835 of OW028609.1, forward strand.
TTTTTTGTTTCTTATTATTTTGTCTCTTTTTGTAGTATTTTATTTTTATTTTTAATCTTCTCTCTCTTGTGTTGTTGTGTCCGTGCTGAATAATAATTATGTTTCTTTATGACATGGGCATACCCGGGGGGGAGGGGCATTACCCCCCTCTGAACCTTTTCTACCTCTCAGTTAGCTGGTTAATTCTGTGCTTACCCCTAAGTATTGTTGAAGGAGGCTCAGGGGCTCCTAACTACATAGGTACCTACCACGCAGATCAGTCGATCAATGAGGTTAAGCAGTGCTTGGATGGGTGACCGTTTCTCGAACATCAAGACCCCTCCGTGCCTCGGAAAACAAGTTAAGCAGTTGGTCCCGGTTTTCATACGGATACAGTTGCAATCGTTACGGGAGTCAGCAGCCCAAGTCTGACAACCGGTCTAACCTTAGGGTATCACTGCTCCCAGTAGGTGGCGGAGACCAGACGGCAGTCGCTCTGTGTAAAATTCTGTTATCCAACCGACCCCAACGTAGTTGAGAGCACATTTGCTTAATAACGGTAAAGGATTAATACAACATAGGTATCAAAACAAATTCGTTTATTTGAAACACATAAGTAAGCTGTAAGTTGTGTCTATTGAAAAAACAGACAACCATGAATTCGGATGAAATTGACAACGAATTGATTAGAATCACACAAAATAACTATAAAATTTATACTTATGTGTAAATTTTGCTAGCACTTTCTTGCATCTGCGCAACGTTTTCAGCGCACCTGCGCAAGAGTGAAGTCTCCGTATCGGTGAGTGACTGCCTGATGACGTCAGTCACACCCGACCTGCCTAGCACGCAAGGCAACGAGAGGAAAACGTCTTCCCTAATGGAATGTTCGCCCTGTAAATTAAAAAAATTCTTTACAACCTGACAAGTATCCACCTGCCCTTGTCATTGACGTAATCATAGATTTCCTAAGGGGGCGGGGGTGAGGGGGTGGGAGGACGCGGGCCAACATCAGCAATCACAAGGTTTGTAAGTAGTATTAGTGTTCTCGGAAACGGCTATAACGATTTCGATAATATTTTATGAACGGGGGTTTCCAGAAATGATAAAATAATTCAGAGAAAGGGTCTTGAATCATTTTCTCAAGTTAAAAACAATGGATCCAAATTATTACTTGAATAATGTCGATTTTTCTAAGGTGGGCAATAAGTATTGTAATTTGGGCGGTGCCCACCCTTGTCCCCCTAGCTGCGCCTATGGTTCTTAAACCATTTTATTTGGGTGTAATATATGTATAAATAAGTTTTCTTTCATTCATGTCTCACCGGGGAAAACCCAACGGCTGAATACCTATCTTCCATTCATCTCTATCTTATCTTATTACCTACTACCTATTTATTATTTATTCTTCTTCTTCTTCTACTTCTACCTAATAGGTACTTGGTTTGTATGGACCCTGCCAAGAATTTTTTTCCGTGCAATATATTCAATATTGGGGATAGCAATTTCAATTAGCATTTAATAACAAATCATGAAGTAGTACACCTAAATCCTACAGTAATTCGTATGTTCTTACCTTGACATGCGTGGAGATCGGCGCTACGATGTTAGCATTTTTAAGGATTGCACGGCAAATCTCTGCTATACCTAGTGCCACAGCCCAAGAGATTGACCCTTTGAGGTGCCGCACTAAATCATCGCTTCGCACCACATCCCTGTGTATCTCGTGCCAGTTCTCTGGGTCGTTTTCAGTGCCAGCCTGAGGGTTGATGTCTTGGAGTCGAACCCCGGCTACGTTTACACTGGACCATACGGGAACTATCGACAAAACACGCTGTTAATTTTTTATATAAAAATAATAATCATTTATTCGGACTAGAGCTCAGACAACAAAGCGCACAAAAAAAAAAACTATGTGCTGTCGGTATGCCAGTGTCTACCAAATGGGTTGCCAAATCAGCATTTGCTGGGCATATCTCTAATAGCAATTTATCATACCTACGGCCCGCCTGAGTCAGCGGTTATTGTAGCCTGTGGACGCTTGGTAGGTACACACTTGCACAGTGTTGCACTCTACCACAAAACGCTCGAACGCAAATTAGCTATTTGTAGCGATCTACGATCGCTTCGGTCGTAACGCAAACAATGAGTACCTAGCAGGTATTGACTTGTGCATGCTGGCAGCCGACTGATTGCGCTACATTTCATAGTCCATACTCATACTGTAACTCAGCGAAATACTAGCTAGTTGGAACTTTGAGTCCATCACATGGCCGTAGCCGAAAGTTGGGCGAGAGCTGACCCTGTTCAATGATCATAGTCACATAATAATAATCAGGTTGTCGACATGAGGGGTGTGGACTTAGCAATCATTGTACCGATAGTCATTACAGCCAAGGTTTAATAGCCAAGAGCCTTGACCATCATCGAGGCTTGCGTTGGCTTGATACAGAGCGTGGTAAGCGGTATTCCTGGACACAGCGCGTATTGTTAAGAGGTTACTCTTTCTGCGATTCTTACCACCGGTAGCTTGGACCCTGTCCCGATACCGGGGGACTACTATTTTGTACATTAAGTATATAAATGATTTTTTTTATGATCTTGTAAAAATATTTAAAAATTTAAGTTTGAATAAAGGTTAATGATAAATTTAACCCACTACTGTCCCACTGCTGGGCGTGGGTCTCTTTGCAGAATGAGACAGAGCATGATACTCACATACCAGTTAATAATCATCTTACCACTATTTTCTCCGTGCTGTCCAATAATATATCCGTGGCAGCATTCGGGTGATATACCCATTTTATCGGACAGCAGGTACCGGAACCGTGCCGTATCTAACATGGTGCCGGTTCCTATTATTCGGTTCTTCGGGAATCCGCTCAGCTTCCACGTCACGAAACTTAAAATATCCACTGGATCACTTGCGACTATGAATATCGTGTTAGGGCTTACTTTCACTAGCTGGTGGAGGAAAATTAATTTGATCAAATATTCACCTTCCTAGCTTTTCCCCAACATGTTGGGGTCGGCTCCCAGTCTAATCAGATGCGGCTCAATAACAGTATTTTTAACCCCAGACAAAAAAGAGGAGTGTTATAAGTTTGTAGTGTGTATCTGTGTAGGTATAGGTGTGTCTGTGTATCTGCGTATCTGTCTACTGTCTGTGGTATCGTAGCTCCAAAACGGATAGACCGCTTTCAATGCAGTTTTTCGGACAGTTGTATAATATGTGTTAGATACGATATTCTTTTTCGTTGCGTGATGCAGGCCTCGTAATTTGATTGGTCGAATTCATATTTTCGTGCCACTGTATACTCCATTTACTATAGCATTAGAAAAAAGAGGCTCGTAGAAGCAGTAGTGCAAAACATTTTATTTCAAAGTTAAGTTATAACTTTGTTGGATAAATCTGAGACTACTAACGGGATCACCCACAACGCAACAAAACGTAACGTTTTGTATAAAACAACCAAATAACGATAACAAAAGAAAAACAGTAACAAATAATAACTAAATCACGAAAATTCAACAATATCAAAATCACAACATTTACGTTAATTTCACAGACGACATAAACCGGTAAAATTAGAAAAACCTGGCTGTCACAGCTTATGAAGGGATTAGGTGACATTTTAGATTTGGTAGAATTATAGTGAAACGAAAAACGTTCTCGATATTGTTCACTCCTGCTTCTTTTAGGTTTTTAGCATTGACACTTTAATTTTAAGTTGGAATGAAATAATATATCTAAATAAAAGCCAGTTAATTTCATAAGATAAATAGTTCAAATGATTACAATGAAGTGTGACAGCTGGTACCGTAAAAAGGGGGGAATAGGAATCGCGGGGGGAATAGGAACACAAACTAGATTTTGATTTTGGTAACATTTACGCAGCCTTGGCTATTTATCCATCTACACCAACTTTTTACTATTATAGTAGATTATATTCTGGACTATTTTCTGGCAAGACCAAGTGTCCAAACCCTAGAAAATAATAAAAAAATCACTGCCAAAGTCAAGCCTCGTAAACTGGCAGATAAGTGGCTCTAAAAACTTCTGTTTTTAGGGGTGTTTGCGTTGTTTTTCTAAAGTGGACATAATTTTTACTTGCTCTTGGGATCTTTGAGGACATTTTAACATAAAAATTATGTGCATATTAACAGTAAAACTTTATTTAATTAATTTTTCAAAATATTCTATATTTTTTTGTCTATATAGGAGTGAATCGGAACGAGTGAGGGGTGTATAGGCGTCAGCAAAGGGGACAATAGGAACGAAAACGGGGTATTTTGGAACGTGAAAGAGGTGAATAGAAACGAGTAAGGGGAGAATAGGATTTGACATTCGGAGAAATGTCACAATCCTATTCACCACTTACTCGTTCATATTCACCTCTTTTTCGTTCTAAAATACCCCGTTCTCGTTCCTATTGTCCCCATCTACGAGGTGAATAGGAATTTAGCACATTTTTTGCATTTTCTATGAAAAATTGTACTAAATTGATTAAAAAAACCTTTGAATTCGAGAAACTAAGCCTCCGGAATCATAAAAATCACCACTAGGTGTAGATAGAAGTACTATATCAGAGTGAAAATCATCCGTAAAGTTGGAAATCGTTCCTATTCCCCCCGTTTTACTAGACATTAATACATTTGGCGTTAATCGTAACTGTAACAAGTTTAATGTACTTTTGTTACAAAGTGTACATTAAAAATAACCTTTTTTAACTTCTGTCTAATGCTATTGTAAACGGAGTATAGTTAGCTTGCTGCTTTGCTAGTAGTCATTCTATGTCGCGGTAGGTGTCGCTACAGATTACCTACTAGCTTTTACTATTCTATAGAAATCGTTATTATATACCGGTGGGATAATAGCCCTAATGATTCCTGCATTCCGAGCAACGTACTGCGGTTCATCCTCGTCCCTGCCTTTGAAAGTACCAGTCGTGACAATACAAATTTTAGAATTGCGCGTGACAGATGGGTCTGCGAAGGAAAAAATATTTTTCTACATTGACATCATAATAAATACTAGTGGTCGCCAAGTGGTCGAAATTCAACCACATATTGAATATACATATTTAGCTTTCTGCTCTCCTTCTTCATAAACTTATCTATGGCAAATCTCACAATCCGCCGTGCTCGCAATATATTATACATAAAAAGGGGTACGAATTTTTCTCTTCACGTATTAATATAATAGATAGATTATTCTCTCTGTCTCTCTTCCCGTCTGTCAATCCCATATGGTGGTGGGGTCAGCCTTCTTTATATTTTGCTTCCACTTCGCTCTGTCTTTGACATCCGTGTCGGAAACTTTGCATGTCGCCATATCTCTGTGCACTACATCCATCCACCTGGTTTTAGGTCTCCCTCGAGATATACTACCAGGTAAGGACAGCTGCAGTGCCAGGTTGCCTACGTAATCCGGTGGTCTGCTCCTAACATGTCTATACCATCTCAGCCTACTCTCCTGCAGCTTGTCGGCGATGTCGCGTACACCAAGACTACCCCTTACGTACTCGTTGCGGATTTTATCGCATCTGATTATTCATAGTGCCTAAATAATATTTTCACTCGATGGGTTCAAAAACTTACCTTTGCTGGCAACAATCTTGGGGTTGTTAAGAAACAAGGAGCTAAAATGTAGGTCCATCTGTTCACCTCTTAGTACCTCTTCATTGAAATCAATCATACAAATGTTGTCTGTAATATCCTGTTGTAAACATAAAATATATCATTTTATAGGTGATAATATTGTAATGTCAGTAACATCAATATTTATGTTGCCGTAGGTAATTGGCATGCCTTTACTGGATTAAGGTCGAAAGTTATAGAATAAAGGCATTGAATAAGTATTTTATTGTTTACCTTAGTGAGTAAAGTGAATACAGTTGCAATTCCGATATCATCTAGGCCTATAATGCTGATTTTATTATCTCCGGCATGAGTTCTTGTTGAAAATCCATTTAAGACTTTCCCTATAGTGATAAACTGTTTGCAGGTACGATCTTTGAGTAATGCAGTTGGCTCTGGTGTGAAGGGAGGATCAACATCCTTGTATTTTGAATAGTTCCTTCTCAAGGGTTTAGTATCTGCGATACAAAGATAACAAGTTTAGTCAATAGTCATCATGCCATGGGTGATCGTATGTGTCCCCACTATGTGGTGTTATTTTAAAGGCATTACTTGCCATTGGAGACGTAGGATGCCCAAGGACATGCTGACACATTGCATTGGGCATGGCTGAGGAATGCGGACTGGAGATGCTGTATTCATGTACAGTCAGTGTGGGGTACCTACACTGAAACACAGCTACAGTGCTGCTGAACAGCTAAAGTGGCCTTCTGATAATTATGTTAACAGTTTGGAAAAAATTATCATAAGCCAAATTTACATTACGAAACTAGTGTCGCGAAACCGGAACTTGATTAATGTAAACTTGACCGTCATTAAGATAGCAGATATTTGGGGTTCACAGTACAGCTGTTGTTTAGTTTAGTACTTTGATATAGAAATAAAACACATCTGTACTCTCCTTGCGAGTGAAATCGTGGGCAACAATTATGTAGTATTCTGACATAAAAGAAATTTCTTTTTTTAAACGTTGCATCAGAAAATAAATGAACTTGCGTAGGCGTCCTGAGCGTGCATTCTGGAGCATTTACGATGCAGGATTAATAAAAAGATTGTATTCGCAATCATGGGCAAAGAGTACATAACAAAAATACTTGTTCCATAACCATCCATCTTTTCGATCAACAATAGCATCTACCTACTATCCTGACACCTTGCCATCCACTCAACAACGGAGTAGCTTGCGATTTTCAAATAGCGGCTGTCCCTGTAAACGTGCCTGTAAACTATGAATACAACTATATTTTACTCACGAGAGGATAAAACGCCATAATAAATGCAGCAGGCATTTAGAACACAATAACTTCTGACTTTTTGCGGGAATCCAGAAATATATTGCAGAATCATTTCATAAAAATTTTGAGTAAATTTCGAGACCAACTGTGATTATTTCTTGACAGATGATATGTAACGCTAGTACAAATATATTAATCTGTGATGTAACGTTGTGAACATTATTTTTTGTAGAAGAAGACTGAAAAGAGAGGTTCTCTATGACATGTTAGCAGCCATGTAGAAAATTGACAAGGAGATTTTTATAACTAAGATTTACGCAATAAAATACTTACCTAACGTCAGTGGGCTCTACAAATACCAAATACCTACTAACACTCGATATTCCTAAGGATCATCAGGACTATAATAATAGAAGCCGTTTCTTTTTCAATACACAATACTTTATTTGCATTCCATAACGTATATCATAATGTAGGTACTATTATGTGGTAGTATAGCGTAAGCCGGTTTTATTATCTGAGTGTGGTGGGTGGTGGTAGGCTCAAAATTATGCCATTAAGTTATGAATGCTGTCAGACAAAGCAAAAATAGAGGAGATGAAAGGGGCTTATGTTTATATAAAGATTAAGTAAACAATTACGCCATTGATTTGGATCAATAATATGGTCATAACATAGGGGTCACAGACACCAAGAATCCTCGTCACAGACAATTCCAGTCAATGAGTCAACAGAAAAATAATGATTATAATATAAGCTAAAAATGTATGAAAAGTGGCGAAGGTGTTTCCTAACTTAAACTAAATTGTTGAGCTAAAAACATATATCATTGGTGTCGATACTGATGCGCACTTTCACAGGACTAAACTAAACTAAGGGCGCTTGTTTCTTTCTGTTTCAATAGAAAAAGAAAATAACAGAGGCCCAATTCTCGTAATTAAAAATGTTCAAAATATAGTTCGGATCTCATTCTGATCTACTACCAATGTCATAAATGTCACAAATGGTATTCTCCGTATTCTCCTACCTTAACAAACAACGTCAAACGCATAAAGTTATTATTAGTGGTAAAGTAATAATAACTTTATGGTCAAACGTGACATTATATTGTAATGAGATCGAAAGTTGATTATAAGGCAAATCGGTATTCTGCTAACATTTTGAACTGACACAGATAATAAAATTGACACTCTCGTCTATACACAAACGTCAAATAGAGATTGAAATGAGTTTGTAAGATTGAATCCAAATCATACTGGAATCGGACTGAACTTTAAGAGGAGTAGAATACATGACTTTTTGTCAATTCATAATATAATCTCAGTTCGGTCAACTTTCAGTCATATTATAAATTAATTACGAGAATTGGGCTTCAGATCATGCGTTTTATAGTTTAGTTACACCAATGTCATTGAGTTATCCTACTCCTATTGATAATGGCTCCATCGTCATTCGATGATTCTGCCAACTTCAAGATTGAAAATATACTGTGGTAAGCACAGGTGGTAAGTATATTAAAAAAAACTGAAAAGTTAGACCATTGACCTGTGTTTAGAGCTTTGAAATCAGTTGAACATGCTGAAAATGCATAAAACAAATTAAGATAATAAACACAAATAAAACAGAACAATTTACATGTAGGTATATGTAGGGTAGACAACACCTTTCATTTTCTATTGAAACAGAAACAGGCAGTCGTTCTTAATTTAGTTTAATCCTGTTAAAGTGCACACCAGAATCGACATCATTGTTTATAAAATAAGTAAGTAAGTCATTCAAATTCGCAGCATCTGTTTACCCGAAGCTGATCAATTAAATAAGTAGGTATACTAAACAGATGACAAGAATTTACCTTTATCTATGTACCTAATCCAAGCGAAAATATTCTAAGTTTATGACCTAATCAGAAATGTCACGGAGAGACAGATACCTACACACAATCTTTCGACTGAATTTCATAACATATTAGTCAGAATAATCATCTTTTGCGTAGGTAGGTACCTACATATTACAAGCATACGAATAGACGTGGTGCAGACGATGTTTATCACGTACGTTTTCAGTTCTAAGGAACCGGTTGGCGCGACCGGTGAGTCAGAACATACACAGAAAATATAATATAGCCATTGGCAAGGTATGGCGCTTATACCGCGTCGCACCCACGCGCACGTGCTGACTTGCAAAGTAGCACGTACCTATACGTAGTCTTTCGTAACGTAATTATCCGACTGTTATTGTTGAAGCGTTTCGTTGACTGTAATACATATACATATAGGTACTCGCCAGAATTTCAAAGGACACGCGGGGTCACCTGCTTACAATTCAGAAACAATAATAGATATTATTATTGGAAAACGAGCCACTGTAAAATATTCTTAACTCGATAAAGAACCTGAGTAAAGAACCCGCTAATTAGACATCGATGCTGCTAATAAACTCCATACAAATGACAAGGACAGGTATTTAATCAATGTTTAGAGCGTTTAGGTATTAAAGTCTCTAAGGTGGTTTAGAGTGACAAATTTTTATGCTGAAGGTAAAGCATCAAAAATGGTGATTATTGTGGATATTACAATTACAATGACCAAAGAAGCGGATATTATGGCCAACGAAATCTGTCACAAAAAATGGCGGCAATTTAAAAAATCTGTAACTGTCCTCTCCATTGAGATAATACTATTTCTATGGTCCTCACTGTTTACACTTCATAAAGGGATTGATACTATAATAGGTAGGTATAATCCTTGAATATTAAGTTGTATCAACTCCGTTAAGCAGTGTATATTCAGTGAGAACTGGGGAGAACAGCTTTAGATTTTTTACGTAGATTTAATACACTAGATACGATTATTTTACGAGATTTTTTAAATTGTCGCCCTATTTCTTCTTTGTATTTCTTGGACAACTTTCGTTGGCCAGACTCTAGTAAAAAAAAACGTATATAATAATATCACCTCCTTGCACACTCCATTCTTCCATGTTGCTTTTGTTTTTCATTATTGTTTCCTTGTTTCTAATATTTTGACATTGACATGCCAATAAGTTTTTAACAATCATATTTTGGAAAATATAACAGCTAGATTTTAGTGCAGAACATCGCAATCGAAAAATCGAAGATGAGTACTTGGAGGACAGCAGGATTAAAGTACGTTTACCTAAGCTTTCTAGAATAGAATAGATCCTCAGACAAAATAGATCTTTATTTCATCATCGAATCATCGATGTCTTTCGTCTAAACCAGATACAGGCACTCACCAGGCACTTGTTGTTTTTTCACTTATGAATTTTTTAAGTTTTATTTATTAGTATCTACCAGGTATAAAAGGTTTTCAGATTATAGGTTTTGATCACAGACAAAAGAAGAAGGGTTGTAACAGGTTGTAATAAACACAAATTATAATCGGTTCGACAAAAATAAAAGTGGTAACTTTGGTAACTACGGTTAAAACCACAATTATTTTTCTGGTGTTAAGGTTAACTTGAGATGTGCCTAACTGTTTACAGTCTGGCTAAACTTTGGTGACTTTGGTCACCGATTTCAAAATAGTGCTGTTTTGATCGGCGTATTTTACAATTCATGAACACTGCGCCACAAGCGGGAAGATGAGCGCGGGTGGGTGTAAATGAATAGTAGGTAAAACAGATGCATGAAGTGCGGCGATATAGCTGCAATTGAATGGGACAGACATGGGCGTAGTTAGGGGGGGGGGGAAGCACTGCCCTCCCTACAATACTCATTGCCCGCCCTAAAAATCCTCAGTATTGAAGCAATATAGGTACCTACTGTTTTCCTTATTTTTATCTTGAGAAAAAGATTCAATACCATTCCACGTAAAATTATTCATCTCCGAAAACCGCTGTTTATTCAATATTATCGAAATCTTCAGCCGTTTCCGAGAACACTAATATTACTCACAAACCTTGCGGTTGCTGATTAGCTGACCGACTGCCCCCCACCCCCCAAGGAAACTCCCTTGCTACGCTAATGACGACAATAAAGAAGTGCAGTATCTCTCATGAATTGTAAAATGACTCACGATGTCGTATTGCTGCATCGAGATGAACATGTGGTATTTCTCAAACGTGATTTTACCATATGAACAAGAAAACACACACATGACGAACTAGACTGGCCTACCCATAGGTCATCATAACGCTATAAGGTCATAGATTATCATAACGAGAAGATTAAAGTACCTAGACGACGAGTTTGTGTAGGAACAGAGCTTTCTGGATAATGTGTTAGTATGATAACCTGTCCTGTCTGATTTCAGTTACGTGAACTACTCCAACATAGCCGCGAAGGTGCTGCGCAGATCCCTGAAGGGTGATCTAAGGGCGGACGCGATGAAACGCGGCGATCCTACTGTAAGATACTTCTACTGGGTCAATGGCGAAATGTTGCGTAAGTAAAAATCAAAGTTTATGAAATGCTCCATTACCTATCTACCTACTTAGATAGAAAATTGAGTCAAAAAGAGCGCCAATCGACCCGTCATCATATCTACCTTACAGGTCACTCTTTGCCTTTGTATGGGAGTACCTGTCAGTCTCCCTTAAGCTTGTGCCTTGTTGCCGAGCTAGGACAAGGCTTTAACTTCCGCTAATTATAAATCTTTTGTTCCAGCTGACGGACAGAAGCCAGGGGTGGAAAAAGATACTAAACACAGTTGACGTTGTAACGCTGTATTTATTGTGATGTATTCAAATTTAAAAGAAAATACGCGGATATTTGTTAGAGCTTATGTAGTTTGTTAAATTTTAATACGCAGAAATGAGACGGAATTTTACTAAAATATTGTTTCCTATAGACATAAGCATTTGGTTTGACATAAATTTTACTTCATATTTTTATAAATTATATCTTTCATTGAATTATATACCCCTAAAGTTCTTGTCTCTCTAATAAGGAGATAAGTCTGATATCAATAATTATAGGCCCATTAGTTTAATATCACACATCTACAAAACGGTTATAAAAGTAATAGAAAACCGCATATCTGGATAAGTTTACAAGCAATAACCTTCTGAGCAGGTTGAATTCCGTAACGGGCTTTCATCTACACCATAAACGTAGTAGTAATAATAACTTTATGATCTACACACAATCAATCAACTACCTAATAGAAAAGCACCAAGAATACAAAATACCGCTTTCGTCGACTATTCTAAAGCCTCGACAGTATTGCACACTCTGATATTTTTAATGCTCTCAACAAACAACACAATGATCCTGCATACATAAATCTGTTATCGTGTAACATCTACATCCCTGGTACAGCCGCTATAAAACTTGAAAATTTAAAATAGAAAAATGAGTGACACAGGGCGATCCGCTGTCCCCTAAACTTTTCACCAGTACCCTAGAAGAGATCTGCAGGACGCTGGCGACCGCATGGAGGTTAAGAATCCCATTGGGTAAGGACGGCTACTTAAATAAAAAGTCTTTATACAAAATGACATTTATTAACAACATTTTATTAAAATTATAGCACATTTCAATAAGGTTGTTCACTATAAACTACCTTTTCAGTCAAATTTTGGCGTTCAATAGGTATAAAAGCCGGCTTCTTTATGAGAGACCATCGCATCGCTATAGGTGTGGCTTGAGCTTAGATGTCGGAATTAAAACGGTTACTAACAAGTCTTAAAGTGCATTCTTTGGTGTGTGTGTGTATTACATACGCAGCGCATAAACGTACAAGTACATGCGCAGAAGCTAAATACATCTAAATATAGTACTCTGGGTTATGCGGTGCGTGCAGACGCACTGTGCTTACACACACTGTGGAACTTCTTCTTTTAGGGTCAAGTTATATTCAGTGGTGACGCCGCTGCGCTAAGTAACAAGACCCAGAAGCTGACGACTTGTTTAAGCGCTGCGGCAAAAATAAATCGTCCCTTTCCAACACTCGTGGTTTCGCAGAAAAGAGGCACCGCCACTAAATATAACTTGGCCCTTAGATTGAAATCAAGTCGCATTTTACTAACAAGCACGGAATTATTTCAGTGGTTAGGCACACGGCTTAGATGTGGCCTAGTTTTGCTCGAACATTAGTTTAAAAGTGGCTTTAGCGTATATTTCTAGTACTCAAATCACACACTAGACAAGAGAAAAACTGATACAAAGAAATTATGAACTACGGTCTTTGAGGTACTAGATACTCAAAGACTACGGTGGGTCCAACGAGTAAACAGCTTTTTTACAATGCAATTTGGTGACTTTTATGATGTAAGGTAAAACGAAATTTAAGAAAAAAATCGGATTTCTGTAACAAAAATGTATACGAAATAAAAATCTGAAGCCCAATTCTCGTAATTAATTTATAATATGACTGAAAGTTGACCGAACTGAGATTATATTATGAATTGACAAAAAGTCAGGTATTCTACTCCTCTTAAAGTTCAGTCCGATTCCAGTATGATTTGGATTCAATCTTCTTACAAACTCATTTCAATCTCATTTTTGACGTTTGTGTATAGACGAAAGTGTCAATTTTATTATCTGTGTCAGTTCAAAATGTTAGCAGAATACCGATTTGCTTTTTATTCAACTTTCGATCTCATTACAATATAATGTCACGTTTGACGTTGTTTGTTAGGGTAGGAGAATACCATTTGTGACATTTATGACATTGGTAGTAGATCGGAATGAGATCCGAACTATATTTTGAACATTTTTAATTACGAGAATTGGGCCTCTGATGTGAAAATCAAAGATTGCTCAGTCCGATAATTAAATACATACCGGTCAAACATATAACCCTCTCCGTAGTCGGGTAAAAAGAAAGGTGGAACTTAATAAATTGCAGAGCAACAATACACAACGCGCAAGATAGATGGATAGTTACCCGACTTACAGTAGTACTTACTTACTCATAGTTTTTATATAATATTATCTTCAGTTATTTATTTCGCTTTTTTTGTGTTTTTGTATATTATTATCTTCTCGTATATATTTCGCTTTCAATAAGTAAACATGGCCAAGAAATAAAACTATCAACCGATGGTGAACCATGGTTCATCATCGACAATGATATTGCATCGATGCCTTTAGTAAAAAAATATGTGAATAGTACTGACTTCGTTATGTCGTAAAAATGTAACCGAGTGGAAATTCGCGTCAATCAGCTGATGATTTCTGATACGTCGTCACAATGTTATCCCGTTAGGAAAATTGAGCATTGTCAAAAAAACTGTTCACTCGTTGGCCAGGCCATAGTCAGGCCAACTTGGCCTTATTATATTCACACGTTAATTGCGCACCATATGACCACATAGCCATGGCTGGAAGCCGGCTTATTCTCCTTGTCACCTTACATATTGTGTAGACTCAACAATAATGAATATGAATGAGAGATTTTTATATTAGATACCTATTAATATGCATAACTTTTACTATGGGACCAGCACGGAAATCGCGCGAGAAAAATCTGCTGTTCCATACATTTAGTCGAGTAATATTGAATCATTTATATGGAACAAATGATTTTTTATCGTGATTTCGGATTGATGAGTAAAATAACCCCCTATAGAGATCGCCCCCTGATTACGTATGGTCATTGTGATAGTTGCGGTCACTAATAAACATGCTATTCCGTATCCTCTTATGAAAAAATCTATAAGCGAGAAAGGGATGCATTGTTTGTTGGTCAGATTTTTCTTACGTAATCAAGGCGCGGGACTCGAAGGATAGGACTTTGCATAATTTGCTATGTCTTCACGTATTGTTAATATACTTAACCGTCCATTAATCACGTGATGTTTTTTTAGCATATTTTAACCCCCCTCCCCCCTGGTGATAAGTGGTGAGGTTTAAGACGTTGGTTTCATCAAGCCACGTTTGGCGAAAAAATAAATACACGTGATATCTTACTATACCTTGTGATATTTCGTGATTTTTGCTAAACCACCCCCCACCCCTTTCAAGCCTCAAGTGATTAATGGATGGCCCCTAATTGATAATAATAATTAATAAAAATGTAATCAATGGGTCCTCAATATTATCTCAAGGCACGTAATATACTTATTGGAAGATTAATATTAAAATGAAATTAAATCTTACAATCTAACGTGCTACCTATATTTATGAAAAGTGAATTTAATAAACTGTATTTTTTGTGAATATTTATAATGTGTTGTTTTAACCGACACCAAGACTTCAAGAACACGTTGATTAGGCCTTACTATCGTAATTATCGTGAATTACGATATGTTACTATTTATGTTTTTAATATCTTTACACAAATTGAGCTAAGATCTTTTTCATAAGTTACAAACAGTCAATATTACTGTAAATCTTTTTTATATTATATTTTTCTACATGCATTATCACCAGAGATCTTAATAGGCAGAGTATATTGATCTAAACTTCAAAGAAGTAATAAACGTATAGTGGATAATACCTCCCTCTGAAATCCCGGAAGAGAATACAATTTTATTGCTTAACTGTGTACAGAGTTACGTAACTAACATACCCCCGAACACTCAAACATATCTCAAGTTTAAGTTGCCATTAACACTCGTGTTGTCACTGTCTTTGAAAGGTATATAGTAGCGACAATGACTTTTAAGAGCATCTTAAAATTGAGTTGTGTTTCAATATTCGGCGTTTAGTATTATTTTTGCATATAAAAGAAATACTTTAATTTGACACAGTTTTAGTACGGGACCCTAAAAAACATAATAAAATTCGAAATAATTTGTTCATTTATGCAAAGTCCATTAATAATTCGTGATTTCTTAAATCCCGAGATTAAAACGTCATGATTGTCATTCTGGAATTTCAGATGGAGGTATTATCCACTCTAGGTATCTTCCTTGAAGTTTAGGTAAATATACTTGTCTATTCTGATCTTTGGTTATCACAAACAAATAATATCAATGCACGACATTAACACTACATTATTATGAATGCTAACTGTCGAATATAATTTGGTAATCTATTATAATACACATGTATTGAATAATGTCAATTAATAATATATTCTATCCCGTAAAATAGAAACATTCAGAATCAATGTAATTATTCTATGAAATCATGAACACTCGTTTCTTTATATACATTGCTTTATATATTTTATTTTCCAATGTTGTTAAATATACCTAGTAGGATACTCTGTGAATAAAAAATCACTTTGAACATAAAAATAGATAAAAATATAAAATATTCATAGAAGACATTTATCAAGTTCATCGATTTATAAAATATTAAGACGAATAATAAGCTTCCAAATATAATATGCATTTTAAAGCTAAATGATTACATTGCATTAGAATCAGAAGAATTCTCGTAATTAATTTCCACTGTGACTGAAAGTTGACCAAACCGAGACTATAATATTATGAATTGGCAAAAAATGGTCTTCTTATAGACTCATTTCAATTTCATTTTTGACGTTTATTGGATAAGAATACCAATTTTATTATCTGTGTATGTTCAAAATGTTCGCAGAATACCGATTTGACTTCAATCAACTTTCGATCTTATTACCAGCATTTTTCCAGCACCTCTGACATTGGCAGAATTGTCGACATCGGCACCTCTTGCCATATTGAAAAATAGAAAATAATTTCACGTTTGACGTTGTTTATTAGAGTAGAATACCATTTGTGACATTGATACGAGATCGGAACTATATTTTGAACATTTTTAATTACGAGAATTGGGCTTCAGTTCTTAAACGTTTTTTCAGTCAAGTAATCACTGCTTCGTGGTGGAGGAGATTAGCGCACAGCAGTCGCATTTCTACTTATATTCTATTTTAAACACGAGTAAAGTACTAATATCCCATAAAATCTAACAATGAAACATGAATTGACATACACATGACTTAAAAATAAGTTTTATACGAATTTTATCCACCTTTTTTGGAAGTAACTTTATAAAATTTCATCAAAATATTAATTGGGTCCTCATTATTCATTATACACTGTATTACCTTTTGTTCACTGCGTTTACAAATTCAGTGGCCATTCGTCATACCCGAGTCCGTGAACTGAGTGTGGCGGAACTGGACACGGAATTGGTAACGAGTGCTGTACCTATTGATCTTCTTCGTCCGGATCTATTCTTTCCGCCTCAGTGTTGACGACTTGGCTCTCGGGGTCGTCGGCGAGCGGTTCGGCACTCGCCCTCGAGCACCGAGGAATCACGCCGTTGTACTCGCACATGCCGAAGATCAAGACCGCGAAGCCGATGAGATGCTGCCAGTGGAACTCTTGCCACCTCACCGCCAGAGATGCCATCCAGATGACGAATGTCCTGAGGGAAATAACAGAATATTTCAATAAAAATTGTGTTGAAAGAAAGATGTAAGAAAATACGTTTTCAGCACGGACAGTGACAACTCACGAGAGAAAAATTAAAATAAAAGATAACATAACATTTTAAACAATAAATATTATAGTTTAAAAAAAAAAATTAAGAAAACGCTTTTGTCATCCAAACTAAACGTGTACTTATGCAAAATTTCAGCTCAACCGGGAAGTGGGTCAAATTTAACTTCCAAGATTTTTTTACATAGTTACAAGTGAAGCTAATAAAAGCGTTTTAAAAATACAGGCGAGGAAGAAAAAAGAAAAAGAATCATTATAAAATTAAATTGTTGCATATTGATTCAGGAATGAAAATGAATATGAGTCGTTGATTCTTATCGCTGTGTTTGCTAAAAGAAATACATAATTATGTTAAAAGAAATACATATGCGAAACAAGCGACAAATGGGCAAGATCAAAGTTTGGTGACGAGCAGTCGAATTTAAAAATTGAACATTAGTTGAACCAATTAAATCATTGTTCTCATCTAACCATTACACTAGTCGATAAAATTAGAACATTCTGTAATAACTAATTATAACATAACAAGATTCCATTCGTAGAAAAAAAAAATCGTTTAATGATCAGCTATTTTAGTCGCTGTCTGTACAATGTAATGGTTACGTTACCTAATGGAGTCCAGGACCATTCGAGTAGTGGCGGACATCTCCTTGGTGACGCTGATGCCGGCAAAGTTGAAGAACGCGATAGAGATTATCGTGCCCATCGTCGCGATAAAAAGAAGAGGGTTGTTGCCTGAAAAAAAAAAGACACTGTACAAGGTTCTGGGGTACGAAAACATTTTGAAACTACGAAGACTTCTCTACATAATAAAGTCGTAAAAAACGTAAAACGTATATAATAAAGTCGCTTTCCGCGTCTGTCTGTCTGTCAGTGGCATGCAGAGACATATACAGTCTGTCAAGAAAGTCATGAAAACATCATGAAAAGGATTTTGAAGGAACTAAAATTCTTCTTCGCTCGCAACCCTAAATAAGTACCGTAGGTGTCAGTTTGGGTACAACGATGTGTTTATTTTACTATTCTGTGTAGATTTTTTGTGATAAAAAAATGTTTTCGGCATTAATATATTAAAAATAAACAAGAGAATATACAAGTGGCGCCCTCAATTCTTTTCATGACTTTCTTGACAGACTATATCTTCAAGGTAGGCAAAATGTTGTATTCTCAAGTCAAAATGATGTATATGATTGGCCACCTTACCCTAAGACTTAAATTAACTGATATTACAGACATTTTATTATCGTTTGTATTACTTAATTTATTAGGGTAACTAGGCAGTATCTTTGTCTTTATGGTTTATAGTGCACGCCATTGCTGTCTGTACATCCGCTAACTCCTTCTAAACCACGCAACGGATTTTGATGCGGTTTCAACATCAGTTAGATAATTTTTCACGGAAGGTTCATATTTATATTTAATGTAAGGCATAGTAGAGAAATAGCACTCGGGCGAAGCCGGGGCCGGGTCGCTAGTTGGGAATAAATCTTTTTTTTTTTATAACATAGTAGTACAGCTTTTATGTAAGGTAAGAAATGTCTGCGCACGCCACTGATCATGTCTACGTAAGAAAATGCATTGGAGAAAGTTGAAGTCTCGTTTATGACGAGATCTACGATAAGAGCTGAACAAAGAAAGTAAATAAAGTTCCAGTTACGTTACGTATCTTATTAAATGATAAAATGAACATAAAAACCGTACAACATGCGTATGAAAATTACATCACAAAATTAGCTAAACGTAGAATATCCTTACTAATATTAAAAATGCGAAAGTAACTCTGTTTCTCTGTCTGTCTGTTACCTTTTCACGACTAAGGGCCATGTTCACCGACAGTATAACAGTTGTTTAAAATTAAATCGGCCGTTTACCCATACAAAAATTCATGTTTAAACGGCTGATTTTGCTCTTTTAGTCACCACACGAATCCGAAAAGCTGCGGGCCGGGTTTGAACTCAGACCCTCCTGCACTTGGAAGGCGAGCATTCAACCGCGAAGCAACCACTGATTATATTTTAATTACACGATTAAAGAGCTTTGCTTACCGATCTGTACCAAGCCATCAACAACGTCTTCCACGGTGCCCCTGGCATTGTTCCCGAAGTGCGGCGGCGCGGGGATCCAGTAGAACCCGACCAGGAGTACCGACAGCACCGAGAAACCGAACACACCCTCCCAGCCAACTGCCTGGATCGGCGGGATGTTCAGACCTGCAAATGTTTTGCGATGAATATGAGTATCAAGATAAGATCTAAAACCATACGAACGGTGCCGTCAGTTGGGATTGATCAGCTCATAGAGGCAATGGCAATCTTATAAAAAAAAATTGACATTTTGAAATCAGGCTTGATTCGTTTTTACTTTGTCCCCACATAACTTCGAGAACAATAATGACTACTAATTGAAGTCGGTTAAAAATATTATAAGAAATTTTCAATTTAAAAAAGTAACCATGGAGTTTCCTGCCCGTTCTTCTCCATAGGAAGTCTGTACTTAAAACATGGCATCTAGTAGGTATAGTACACGCAAATCTTTATGAGCCCTGAACTGAGCTCTGAAATCTCTCTCTCTCACCCTCTAGCACCTATAATAAGCGTACTATTATAGGTGCTAGAGGGAGAGAGTTCAGAGGTCTCATAAAGATTTGCGCGTACTATACCTATACACGGTGTAACAAAAGTCCGAAATAATACTGAAGGACTTGACGTATGTATATCAAGTAAAGAATCAACAGTAAAAATATTGAATACAACGGAGTATTATTATATTTTCATACAAACTAATTCAATTGATATTTACATAATGACATATTAACGGCATAAATTAAAAAAAATCTTATCTATGCGTGTCTGTCTATGCGGAATTTATGCCATAAATAAAGTGTCATAAAAACCCCCGACTCCAACTAGAAAAAGAGCTGTAACTTTGGAACGGCAAAACAGATTTTCATGAAACATAGCTAAGATGATACCCGATTAAACTGGCTTTCGATTGAAAAAACTGCATGGAAATCGGTCCATCCCTTTTGGAGCTACGATGCCACAGACAGATACACATCCCTCTTTTTTGTCGGGGGTTGAAAAGAATCGCCATACCTGCAACGTATTTCTCCTCATAGACCATCTGGCAGGCGGAAACGACTTGTGCCACGATGATGAGCAGGTCGCCGGTGATCAGACTGTTCCGGCCTTTAGACTCGCCCGGCGACTGGTACAGGGCATCCGTTACACCCACTACCACGAGTCCGATGATCACACTTACTGGAATGGTAAAAGAAAAGGAATTATGTTTTGGTTCCACTAAAGCAGTGGCACACAACCGGTGGTTCGCAAGAACTAAATCAAGGTCCACGAAACAAAGTTATACACATTTAGGCCAGAGTTTCTGCCCTAAAAAACCTATAAGTATTTTTTTATAAAGGACATACTTTTTGAAACTGGAAGATAGGATATAAAAACCTCGGTAACGTATTTTAATTGCTTATGAAGTACAAATGAAACCGACTTTCAAAAATTGTAACAAAAGCCGGACAGGCCGTATACGTAAATATTTGGCCGGACACGACCGTAAAAAGCAAAACATGTCCGGGTAAAACCGGACGCCTGGCAATACCCTACCCGAGACCGCAAGAGCAAGCAAGGCCACTAGAGTTCACCGCTATAAAATTCTGTTTATATCGATCAAAATATCAAATATCAAAACTTTTGATATTCAATATCAAATGTCATAATATTTTATGGGCACTCGATGAAAGAAGACATACAAATGTAATCATTGAATATGACGCCATCAATAAATTACTCTGAACGGAATTCAGGTCGCATCGGTAAGCGAAAACTTGTGAATCGTTATTAGATACCTACTATTAACAAAGGCATACCTGCATGGATATAATAATTCCAAACAATATTATTGTTCTTGACTTACACGCAAATTTTGTAGAAAAAGAAAATAGAAAGATTAGAAGGATGAAACACGTAGATAGGCTTCTAAAAAGGCCTCTTTAAAAATCACAAATATTCAAATCTAACTGCCGAATACTGAACCACAACACAACTCAATTTTACGACGCTCTTAAAAGTTATTCTGTCGCTACTATCCACCTTAAAATGATAGTAACAGCACGAGAGTTAACGGCAATTTAAACTTGAGATGCGATTGAGTATACGGGGTTTAATGTATGGCACAGATTTTCGGGATTACACGTCCCTTAATAAAAGTTGTTCTTATTGATGATGGAATCGGAATTAGAAAATAATACTTAATTTATAATACTTAATTTTCGCAAATATAATAAAAGTAAATATACTTGTTCTAAAAAATGTGGCAACCCTAGTTATACCCCTCTATTAGCAATGCTGAAACAAGATAGTTTATCAGTTTTAAATTAATATTCAATGACTCATTACGACCATTATTGGCGATTTATTATTATTCGGAATAAGCTAACAGTGAATCACTCGGAAACAGATGTATTTCATGTCATGTACCTAATATTCTCAATTGTTGCTGTTATACACAATATTTTCATTGTACAATGAACCTACCTACATACATATATTTTATGACCAAGCCAACCATTCCACATCTTTCATAATTATAGGCAATTTTATTTAAAAAAAAATCTAAGGCATTCTTTCCACCGTCTCAAATACATGATACGTTATTTTTTTACAAGGTAGATCGAAGTTTTATCTCTCACTATCGTATTGAACTTTATTACCAGAGTCGATGTTCATTACCATTTTAGTTACCCGGTAGATCCGTTGGTATTACACATATTCAAAGCAGTTTCTAACAGTTTCCGTTACCGTGATCCAGTAAAGCTGCCTTCCTGATAGACCCTTAACGTAAGCAATAGTGCATTGTCACTTGTTTGTTTCAAACTGCCATAGAAAATCTTAGGGAAGTGGGGTAAAAAGATACTTCGTCCCATAGTAAAAACATTATAAGGAACATAAAAGCCAGTACTTAATTACATTACGTTCCCGGCAGCAAGACTATAACAAAGAGATGCACTATAGTTATAATATTATTCATTCTTGTGATGCATCCCAGCCAGGTCAGATCGATAGAGTTTACCCTCTCCTATGCAATCCGGGGAAGGTGGTCCGACTCTGACCTCTTTACTCCGGGACGCGCCGTAACAGGTGGGTTTGCAGACGTTCCGCAACCTTTGCATAGGTGTACTTAGGTCGGCTATTGATTATAATATATGGTTGCTAGTTACGCCTGCACAAAGTGCATTTATTACGATGCCTCTGTAGATCCACAGACACTAAATTAATATCATCGCGGTGTATGTGCCGAAGTAGACTCAAATTACGAGTACTCACATATTTGACTTTTAACAGTAATCAAATGGTCTTTGAACACTTATTGATTTAAAAAATCCGTACTTACCTACATAAATACGTACTAAGGATGGTTTTGAACACGTTTACAACGCGTACTAGTATATTTTTCATCCAGTTTTGGATATGCCTAACCTTCTAATCACAAAATTAAAAATCTATGTAATCTTACTTTAAGGACGCTATCGTAAAGGTTAAAACAATACTGCCATAAGATATTGTGGTACGCCTTCTGGACCGGCCTCTTGACCATTTGACCCGACCCGTTCAACAGGTGGTACGAATGCATGACACCGTGGTAGCTCAACCCTATTTAAAGGAGCTCCACTATCGCTATACAGATCAAAGTTCAAAGGAACTCGGTAAGTAAATAGTTTCAACGAATAAGTACTACAAATAACAAATTGTTTCTACAATGTGCCCATACAGTCTTCTTTACATTAATTATTACGAGTACTTACTATCATTAACCACTACGGATTCTAGAAAGTATTTTATACTAGAAATAAAAAGTTTCAACGAATTAAAAAATAAAGATTTGTCTTTTTCAGCTAAAACAACTTTAACATATAACTTAGTGAAAGTTAGAGCATTTAAATACTCAATGTTCACATAGTAATGTTCAACGGTTTTCTAAAATTCCGTCTTTCACGGGACACTGATAGAATAGAGGACAACCGGTGAATTGGTAAAATCGTTGTTTACAACAAATATTTAAGTTGCACCGGCAACTGGCAAATTTTGTTTCCAAGGTCACTTCTAATCATGTTCTCGCTGTAAATACTAGATAATGTAGTTGTTTAGCTCTTGGTACCCACGTTCTGGATAACGTTACAAACGTGTTTACTGTTGACCCTTATTTTGTTTCCACACTTATTTGCTAACACATCGGCAATTGTTTTGATAACATGTTGTTATATTACGTCTCCAGGCGTACCTATGTCACACATTGTTTTGGATGTCACAGCCGAAGCCGACTCCGATACATCGTGTATGAAGGGATAATGTGATACCTATTTGTTTTGTACAAAGTTGCATGATCTTTATATTTTTTGGAGTGGACAATGAACACAGCCAACGTCACATTAATTTAGAATTCGAAACCTGAATCTCAGATGTGACGCAGATTTGAGAGGACCATGTCTGGACTGCGGTAGGCTGAGTTAGTACTTTTTTTTTTTTTCTGTGACTGAGTTAAATGGTTAAGAAAAATTTAAGATTGAATACAATCAAAATTGAAGAGAAGTTGCATACAATTTCTAAAAAGTACAACGAAATAGACATGAGTACCATGTCTATTGCATCACATTCAATTAGGTATCTATTTAAACATTTTATAAGATTGAATGCATATTGTACTGAAGTAGCAGAGATTATATTATATTATGTATAAGTAACAAACAATGCTTACCCCTAAGCACTGTTTGTTACATAAGCCTAATGTCGCGGGTACCAAAAACTGCATACCATTGACCGGTTGCCAGCCTGACACCCCAATATATACATATATAATACTTTTGCTAAAATATACGAGATTAAGTACTTATCTCCAAACTCCAATTACCACCTGAATAGATACCTACTTCAAATTATCAAAGAGCATGTACTTACGGATTCCAATCCATTCGCGCCGAATGATTCTTCTGTCCAGGAAAGTCATGGAGAGCACAGCTACGAAGACTATGATGGAGCCCCGGAACATTTGGAAACTGCTCACGTAAGTCAGGGTCAGCCCGATGTACATGATGGATGTTCCGATCTGTGAGGAAATGGAAAGAGCTGGAATTGCGGATCTAGAAAATTTTATTGTCTAAATTGAAATGAAATGATTCACAAAAATACTAAGCGCGAATATATTTTATAGGTACAGAAGAATTCGCACTTTTTCAGATTTTAACTTATCGCTATCCTGAAATTATACATATACAATTTTAGATTATATATCATTCGCATAACAGTATCATTTTATTATGGCTTTTATTGTCTGTAGCAATCAATACAAAATAAATTCAAATTAATCTTTCGGCGTCAGTAATGTTAATAATATAATATATAGTTTAAAAAAACGAAAACATACGCTTTTGTCATCCAAACTAAACGTGTATGCAAAATTTCAGCTCAATCAGAAACCGGGAAGTGGGTCAAATTTAACTTCCAAGTTTTTTTTACATAGTTAGTTACCTACAGGTGAAGCTAATAAAAGCGTATTAAAAATGGGGTGCCACGATGCCATGATAGTAATATCATACATAATAGTCTTTTTTTCAAGGTAACGATGCAATGAGGTTTGAAAATTGTGCATTGATAGTAAGTATTTAACGATTACACGAAGGGTCAATGGTGTTGGGTGGTGCCCGAATTCTTACTTCTCGCTTAGCAATGTGTCGCCAGGCGCTTATGTTATATTACTTATGGTAATCTCAATACGCCATATGTATTGCGTTCCACAATGTAATTTGTAAGTAGCATGACTAGGGATAAAAAAAAACCCGTGGGTACATGTATATACCTAAGCACATCATACAATTTGAGTAAACTGAGACTGATTTAAATTATTTTTATAATAATAAGTTGGTACATTTAATTAGTAGTTAGTACTATAAAGTACTAACTTCTAATTAAATGTTCTAGAAGGAGCAGACCCACTAGTTAAAACCTGTTGCCTGATTTAAGTTTACTGATTACCTACCACCTAATATAGACAATAAAGAATACTACAAATATGAGACAAATCAGTTTTTGCAATGAAACAGTGCTATGTACAAAGAGCTTCATTATAATCACAACATATCTATAACTACAACGTATTTAGATCACGCAGGGCATAACATAACATCGAGGCCCGAACGGAGCTAACGTAAATATCAATGCAATTTGTGCGCAGGTGCTGAGTGCATAGCGAATATAGGTTATTCAGGTGACCTATAAATATCTACCTGGTATTGATTTTATAACTATGAACGGAAATTTATTCGTCTCTCGCAGGTTGCTCGTGAGAGCCTTTCCTGCTTAATCGGTCAAATGGCGAGTTATGAAGGCCTCCAGTAAGACTAGATCATGGCTAAGGGCGCTCCATGGTGGGACTCGGGTTTCGGCTTAGGGCGTTGGTACGGGGAACAATAAGAGAGGAATGACTAGACCCAGAGGCAATCCGCGTAAATTTAAAAAAAAAGTGTCTTAGGGTGCCCAGATAGCTAACGTTAGCAAAAAGGTTCATTTTGCCTTTCATTCACCGAAGTGTCTCCAAAGCTTCTTGCCCTTGAAAACCTAAATTTCTCTTGCTCAAACGCTCATTCAGCCCATTATAGACTACGCGTAAGCCTGTCTGGACGTTACCGAGGAGCTATTAAATAAACTTTATAGACTGCAAAATTTGTGTATCCGATTTGTCTTTAATCACAGAAAGTATGATTGCATCTCCAACTTCCGCAAAACTCTCAAGTGGCTCCCAATCCGACTTCGCAGGAACACTCGGATATTGTGTCTACTTTTTAATATCCTACATAACCCGACAGCTCCTTCCTACCGGCGGGAACGCTTTTCCTACGCTCGTTCACCCGACTCTTCCTGCAGGTCACACCTCCGTACTCTTCTTACATTCCCATCCCACAAAACTGACTTCTATTTCTATTCCCTATCTATGCATGGGGTTATGTTGTGGAACTAACTTAATAAGAGAGTTAAGGTTTTGGGTTTATTTAATTACATTGTATATTGAGGTTAAAATATTGTAATGACTCAGCGTACTGAACCAACGCGTATACAAACATAACTCTACATTATTATAAGCGATTCGTTCGCAATGGCTGTTAACTGCTATACATATGAACGCTCAGCAGAACCATAACCAAGAATCTACTGATATGTTTCATCGGTTGACCTTTCCGCAAACATACTTAATCAACACAAGATAGTACCTAACAAATAAACTAATTGACTAAGTTGTTTAACAGCAATACAATACAATTTACATTATAATTTATAATCCATAATTGATAATTATCTCATTTTATTATGTAAGTACAATCAACATTATGAGTCAGTGGCTTCTGAAGTCTTCTTCTGAGTGGCTTCTTTTGAGCTTCTGAAGTCGGGGCCTATAATTCTTGTACCTACTCGTAGCTTGGCAGTGGCCCCGACTTCAGAAGCTGTTAAGTTTTTTAAGAAAATTATTTTATACTTTTTAGATTTTTGAAGTCGGTTTTTACTTTTTATTTAAAGTTTTTTTTATTTATTTGAAAAATTGATATCTTATAAAATAATATGTCATTAAACTGAACATAATAAATAATAACAAACAAATATAGACTTTAAAAAAAAATGGATCTTTCGACTTCTAAAAATCTTAAATAAAATCACTATTATTGTCGAACGTAGACTACGGTTACGTATTATTGAGACAATAATCATCATCATCATTCTCCTGCCCTTATCCCATTTTATTTGGGGTCAGCGCAATATGTCTTTTTCTTCCATTCATCTCTATCAAACGTCATTTCCAGATTCACTTCTTTCACATTCCGAGCTAGCTACTTACGTTGCACCCACCCTTGATAGTACGAAAATTGAGACAATAATGCGATACAATCAATCAAACACTGACTGCTTCGTTGGTCTAGTGGCCGCAAGGACGGCTGCTAAGAGTGTTGTCCTGGGTTAGCTTCCCAGATCGCTCAGTATTATTATTTTTGTTAGGAAATTGACAGTAGGAGTAGCATTCCAGAGTTTGGAATTGCCCGATGGATGGCAATAGGCTTACAGTTACACCCATGGGACCCAATAACAGCATCGGTAAAATGTGGGTGTACACCAGTAAGTAATACATCTCTGCCTTTCCCTTCTGGGAATACTGGCATAATGCTATGTTATGTTAAAATTAACTTGTTTTATAGTAAAGTAGCTATATATGAAGGCGTCTAAAGCATACATAGTTGTACTTGTTTGATATACTGATTCAAAACAATAAACCAAACACAAAGTTCAGTTCACTCTGTAACACGTCACTTTAGTACATAATACATACACGTATACTACACTACATAATAATCTGATGTCTCTACATCCATCTTGTTTTTATGACTCTCACGATAAGATCAATCGCATATAAGCAAGATCAAATAGCCTATAGAATATATTATTCTTTCAGTAACCCAGGACGCAACCTGCACATATTGTTAATTATAGTTTAAGTTTAAAAAAATATGAAAGAATAATTTAAATATCACAAATAAAAATACGAGTTCCAAATGTACGCGCCAAAACAGAGTCACGTGGCATGACGTCATTACATTCCTCGTTCATAGCGTGTGAATATATTATTGTTACCGAGGAAACGCTAAGCAGTGACGTCATAAACTCGATGATGTTGTTTGAAATAACGTTCCGTTTTACGTAATTTATAATAAAGATAATTTGTAAATAAGGTATAATTTTTAACCGACTTCAAAAACGGAGGAGGTTCTATGTTTGTATTTTTTTTTGTGTTTGTTCTTCGGTTTATTCCCAAATTGTGAATCGATTTAAAAAAAAAAAGTTCTATAGAGTATACTTCCTAGGTGGTCCCACTTAAATTTGGTGAAGATTTGATGAAGACCTTCAGAGATATACAATGGAACTCTTGAATTCAAATTGAATTTTCTAAAAATATGCAGAGCGGTTTATTAATAGGGGATCTATATCTAACCTAGTGATAGCCAGTTAGTAACCGTAAGATATGTTCAGATAAAATCTTAAACTTACCAGGTCAAACATCGCGGCAGGCATCAGGATAAACGGATTGAAGTTTTGGTTTCCATTTGTGAGGGCATGACCACCAGTGTTCTTCGTCTTGTAGTAAATGAGTTTGAATGTTAAGAGGCACAGCATTTCGCCTAAGAACATTGCCGCTGCCTACGTGGAAGCAAAAAAATAACAATGAGTTATTTTCCATTTGTATACAGAACAGAGCTACAGGGAAAGATCAAATTTTATTGTTGTTCGCCCTCAATAATAATTTCGAAAAACAATTATACGCAACAGCAAACAACTACCGAATTTTGACGTTGCTTGGCTCGAGTCGTAAAGTTTCATCACGACACCGGTTTTCATTCGCGCAGAAGAACGCGAGCAACTACATAATTTTAATTAATCGTTACAAAGAATTTGGATGTATATCTCCTAATAAAAATGATAAATGTCAATATGAATACTCTAGTAGTTTTATCTTTCGCGGACAGTACAAAAAAGAAGTATTTTTAGAGTAAGAAGAACAGGCAAAGATTCGTCGTAAACTAAAAAAAAAAAATCGTTTAATTATTATTTCATATTTATTTGTCGGAAACAAAATTTTTCGTTATCCGATTAAATAAATTCACCATCTAACTTAACATAATATAGGCATATTGAGACCATAAACTGTAACATGAACAAAACGGTCGAACTTACCTGCAAAAACGGGTGCTCGAAGACCCGTACTTGCCCATCTGATCCCTTCGATTCTAATTTGTCGGCCCATTTTGTACTCAAAGAGTTGATGGACCCCGTCACTACCAGCATTACAGCCAGGAACTTCTGATAACCAGACCACGCCATCCTGTGGATAAAAGCGTGTTAATAATGCTAATATTTACAGAAAATCAATGTAATATTAAGAAAAGAAACTTGACCATTTGGGTTTTTTGGGTTTTGTGTAACAGTAACAGAGACAATAGGTAACACAATTGACTATTTTAAGATTATAAACCCATCGCTATCACAAATGGAATGGAAGGATGAAGGAAATCTATATACACTAAACATTGCGCGTATGTGCGCCGTGGTTTATATTGGGGGAAGTCCCTAGGGCCTAGACAATAGACATTTTTGGTTGGTTGGTTTTCGTTGCAGTGAAATAGCCATAATCACAAGATTTGTATTATAAATAAAAATATTTTTGTTGCGATTTAAAATTTGAAATCATCTCATCCCTACATTTTGTAATGAAATTCTATTTCACCAGGCAAATGACATGCTAAGTAGTGAAATATAAAACGACCTCATAAAACTGCTGAACTTGCAATGGTCATTATACCACACACAAAGAAAAGTGTAATAAAAGTTAACAGGTAGTAGAATTTTGGTATGAAAAATATTCAACAGCCAGAATTTAAATACACATTTTTTTTTTTCTAGTTCAGTACTGTAATTTGCTTTGCTTGTAATGAAACTAAAGAGTATGTAAACTCATCATACTTTGCACCAACCCTGGTGTAAATGATGTTTAGTATTAACCTTAAAATTATTTTAAATTAATGCACCTTTTGAGTATTATTTCAATAGTTTTGCAACTTTCGACTTTGAGACCCTTGCTTGTTTACGGCCTAATTATTTAAAGAAAATGTAAAGAAATAAAAATGTCTTTTTCCTGTATTTAAATAATAAATAGTATTCCATTCCTATTTATTTGTCAGAGCAAATATATTAACAGTTATCCCATTTTTGTTAACTTCTGGATTAGTGTTCATATTGACAGTGGAAAGGCAAAATTGACTAAGCAACATTATAGGCAACTTTACAGGAGACCCAATTAAAGTATGAATTTTTCGTAAAAATCATATAAAATCTACTATTCATTGTCTAACCAGCTCTTAAATGAAGTAAGATTCATGCCAATACAGTGAACAGTAATTTTATATGATTTTTTTAAGATTCAAACTTTAATAGGCTCTCCTGTAAAGTTGCCTATATGTTGCTTAGTCAATTTTGCCTTTCCACCGTCAATATAATTTTGCCATTCCTGTATTTGGGTCAGATTTATAAATGATCTTCAAGTTAACAGCTGCAGTTTTGAAGAGGTCATGGTGTGACCAACAGACACCAGTCTCATAAGGGTTACTTTATTACCATTTTTGTATGGAATGCTAAAAATTATTATATTATATCAGTAGTATAATATAATTTGTCAATATTTTTGGTTGAATTTGCTACTAAAGCTAGTGAAGTTATCACCCCAACATGGGCGGTTCCCATGTGGTAGCTCATAGCAATGCAACAAAAGATACATTCATTGATGCATAACTTTAAAATCATCAACTATTCTGTATCTGTTGGTGAATTGAGTTAGACTATGCAGTTATGTATGTGGATATGGTGCATGTATGTACCACAATATCTATAGTAACTGTTAATATTATGCAGTTGGAACTAAACTCACAAATACTAAGGAAACAAAACTGGAAATTTTGGAAATTCTTTCAATTTGGTCATAGTCCCGCTGTAGAATTTTGTTTATAAAATCGAGACCCCTTCATTAGGCAGTGTGAAGTTTCCTGCAGCCAGAACAATATTCGTATTGTTCTGGCCGCAGGAAACTTCAATTGAATGAAAACCTACGTCACATGACGGGATAAGGGTTGTTGAACCCAATGGAGTATTAAAGTAATTCAAGTTGACGATGTTGCGAGCGAAAGCTAGTTATTTAAATGTACAGTAGTTTTATTTGTAATACATTTTCTAAAGAACATGAAAGACGACATTCTGACTGAAACGTCACTAACGACTTCTAAGAATTTCGTTTTAATAAACATCGAGCCATAATTTATTTAAATCGTGAGTATTAAAGAAAATACCATAGCTGTCGGAGCGATTTCATAGAAATTGACACTTGCTATTAAATTTCATAATTGAAAACAATTGACAATAACATTTTGTGTTCTAACAATGACAAAACTTTTACCTCGTAAACAATGAAATGTACGTAATATTTTTTTGTAATTATACAATATTTGTTTGAGGCTTACCTAAATCTTTTTTATTTCCGATGAAATCTCAGATTCTATCAGGGTTAAAACACTAACTTTTTTCACTAACTTAATTCGTTAACTTATACAAGTGCACCGTGAATGTGAATTATTTGTGAATAGTCTACCACCACTTTGGCACTTTCTGTCAATGTCAGTGGCAGGCAATGACAGTCCAAATGTTGTTTGACATTTTCACAATCAGTGTTGCCAGATTAGAATTTAAATATTTTTACAATACACAAGCATTAGAAATACTCAAAGTGTAAAATGTAAACATAATTTACTTTAAATACTTACGAATAATTAAAACCTTATATAACGACCTTAATTAATAATAATCCTTTAATTCCTTTTTACGACTAATTGATGAGAAACGTAGTAGGTAGTTAGGTTGTTTAGAATAAAATAAAAATACCACAAATGACCGCAAACGTAATGTATTGTATCATTTAGGTACTTGAACATCAGCACTTCGTGATGACTTCATTAAGATTTTTTCATAAATAAGTACCGAGACCGACAGTGAACATCTGCCAATTTCACTTCAATGAACGCATCATCATTCGCTTATTTTCTCAAGTTTGGATTGGGAACCACCTAGTAAAATATCGTCAAATTCCACATAACGTTTGTATTAACGTAAATGATGTTAAAATTTATTTTAATCTGATTTCCAAAATTCGTATGCTGGAAGGACTGGGATTGTATCAAGACCCTGTAGCATGGGCGGCAAGCTTTAAACCATTACGCTATCACGGCTTTACAAGAGCGCCACCCTCCCCACCCATACCCTCTGAATAAAATCTACCCATGCTAAACGGTAGTCTACCTACAGCCTAATATATTAATTGCGCATGTCAGAATTTATTGATCCAGCTTCAAGGGGTGAACAACCTCCATTTGCTTGAGGTAGATCAGGAATATTCGCCATTTCATGGAAAATCCAATGAGAACCAGTGTCCTGAATTATCAACTAATTTGTTACGTATCTAGGTATATAGTATCAATCATTATTATTGAGCTATTAATATTAACCCATGTAACAGAATCATTTATATAAGTACGAACGTAACGGGTTCTTAAATATTTGGATACCTAATAAAAAAATACTTTGTTGCTACAAAAACACCTAACCAGTCACCAATGAGGAATTCAAGCCTACTTTGACCAATTGAAATTCAGCAACCAAGTATCTGAATATAATATAATAAACCTTAAGGCGCTGACATCTAAGGAGAATCGTTAAAGTATGCTGGAACTCGCTCAGAAAGAGAATTTTACAACCCTGATATATCAACTCCAACGAGCAACTCCAGATCAAAGAGTAGGTACCAGCCAACGTGCTATCACGATCGGCAGCAAGCAGCACATTTTGCAGTTTTGACACAGTGAAACAGTCTATCTCATAAACATTATAAATTATTTACCACTAGTATTTGTGGTCTATCTTGGGTTTCAAGACTTTCTTTCTAGTAACAGGTAATAATGAAATAATATACAAAAAGAGAGAGTCTAGTTGATAATTATTTGTTGTTTTCCAGATGTTTCCATGGCCTCCGGATACATCACCACTGCACTGAGAGAAGAAGTTGGCCATCATTCACCGCTTTTTCGAAGGTGTTCCCCGGCTTTTCAGCGTTTGGGATTTTTTGCCCTCTGAGTTTACCTTTTAGTTATTAATTTATTATTTTATTTTTGTGCAGAAATTGTTTTTTTATTGTGTGAGACTGCGGATTCAGGACTGTATGGCGGTTTGCCGTTGTCTGATACGTGGTCATCCGTATGGCTGAGTGTTCTGCGGCGTGGTTGTAATAAAGTATGATTCTATTAGAAGGGTGCTCTCGAATATTTGCCAATACAACAGGCAAACAGTTACTAGAACCAGTCTGCACTTGCAGGAACTACCTATTATTTTATTAACTAAAAGAATCACCAGTGGCCCTAGTGTTAGTTTCTTAAAACAATTTCGATTGGTGAAGAGCTCGGAGCTGGCCAATCAGCACGCAGAAAGAGGTCTTTTGTATTATCGAGATTGTTAGAAACTTACATTAGGCCTCAGATAACGACCCGTCCGACCGAAGAATGAGGCAACCATATTTTTAAACGACTTCAAAAAGGAGATAAGCATGGAGGATAAGCATACGACGAGGTTTTTATTTTCAGTTTCATTTTGTTTATTATAAGAATAGGAATTACGTTTTTAAAAGAAAACAACAGTTGCATTTTATCATTTTATTTCACAACACATAAAGCCGGGACATTAGCACAAGTTTATGGTAGAAAGTATTAGTAGATAAATGACGTAAAACAACAAGTAGTCGCAACTTGACTGATACAACACTGATACATAACTACCTACTCTTAAAAAAAAAGAAAATGGTATTTAACATAAGATTAGGGTACATTGATTTTCTATTTCTAAATACGGAACACAATAATAAGTCAACAGGAAAATCACCAGTATTTTCTGACTAGAAACACTCATTAAGATTCTAAAATATTTCTTTAGCTTTATGTATTGCTTTCCAAAGCTTTCTTGTTTTCTCAAACTTTTGAAAATCCATTGTTCTTAGCGGCTTTACTTCCTCGGTAGCATTCCTTGAAGATTCCTTCACTTTTTCCAGTGGATAGACCGCCAACTGCCTTTACTCTCACGATCTCTTTCTTTTCGTCTTATAACGAATAATCACCTCTACAATGCCGCTGTGAGTAGAGAAATCCTGACTCTTTGCCTCGATGGAATCAAACTTTATCAGTACGGCGGTGGTTGCCGAGTGTATGATTCAATCAGAAGATAAATAAATTATTGACCAACATTGCATTCGAGTAGACAAGAGAATTGCAGGGACACATCAATTTGACGCACAACACTTTTGCTTGATAATTATGGCAAACACTTACATTTGGTAAATGCGATTGAATATTTTGTCGATGGATGCAATAGATTCTGGGTCCTTGTTATCTCGAGATTCTTCCCAGGACAACATCAGGGCCTTGGTCTTCTCCAGGTCATGTTTAACGGCACATTTATGCGGGTCAACACCTCGCAGGCGTAGCTTAATCCATTGTACAGTATATACTTTTACAAGATGATTGAAGTGGGCTTCAATTTTATAAGCCCTGTCTCCAACCTTAATGGGTTCAGTAGTGTTTCGCAAGTTCTTCAAAATATTTAAATATGACTGCCTCGAATGCACTTTGGGCGCGCGCTCCATTGTTGATATTTTATTCAATAGTGGTAGGTTAGTAGGTGGCAGTCGCAAAAACTATAAACACGTCTGCACTGTTTCGATGCTAAGCCAGATTGATTATTAGACAGTCGTTTATTTTTATAGGAAGTATGTAGTATAATAACCATAGCAACGGTCAGAAAAACGTAGGTCGTTGCCAGTGTTGCAAAAGTGATATTTCATATCCTCTATGGTAGAGCTGCTAGCAAAAAATTAGTAGGAATTGGTAGATGATTTTAATCACCCAGAATCACCCTGAAACATGTGAAAAACAATTGAGTCCTGCACAATTTTACAGTAATATAATCCCACCAAAAACATTCTGTTTAAAATGACCAAGTTCGATAGTTGTAAAAAGAAGACTGTGAAAACGAGTGTTGCCAAGCTTCAAACTTCATAGTTCGAAATAAAATTTATCAGAAGTGTAGTATTGTAACTTGGCTGAATTGCATCAATTTCAATTTATCTAGTAGAAAATATTACAGTTAGGTAGGTACATTTTGGATTACTTAAGTAACTTAACTTTTATGTACCTAATTTCAAATTGTTTTCCTTGTTATTAATTGGCTTATGACCGAATGCTGTGGCAATTTTCAGCTTCGTAATAAGTGGATTTCTGATTCAGAATGAAATAAATAAATAAAATAAAATACCTTCATTTCAGATATTGAAGCCCATAAGTTGTTAGTGATTAGTTAGTAATAGATTGTGCTTAAATGCTATATTAGTGTTATCAGTGAGGTTAATTAAGGTTTTATTTTGATTATATCTTTATAATATTATAGACATTACGAGCTAGAGTTTGCTAGATAACCTGGCCACGTAAAAACATAATAATGATTTTTTTTAAAGTTGGCCAACTCATCTTTGTCTCCAGTCGTATGTTTAGCGTAGTTCTAACATTGTTAGGTATATTGTTGATTTTTATTGCCAATTGTCTACTCGATTTACTCGATGCCGCTACCGCCACCGGCGCGGGCGCGGCGCTGCGGCGCCGTTAGGTAATTGTTATTGAAGTAGAATGAGAAACACTTCTGGAAATGGTAGATAATTATATCGATTATTCGGTAGTCATCATAAGACATCACTTTCGTATCGGGCTACCAGCCTAATGTTTCGAAATTTCTACCATAATTTGACTTATTATCTTTACATAACTTTAGTATTTAATTTTTGCGCTAAAAATTAAACCTTTCGTCTGATTTACTTCTACATAAAATACGTCAGAAATAATTTTTGAATAACGAAAAAGTGTAGAACACTGGCTTCATATTTTCTTCTTCATTTTGATTAGTTTGACGAAATAGGTAGGTACTTAATAGCGGCATAAACACTGTCAGTATTTCATCTATTCAGCCTATCGCGGTCCATTGCCTAACTCGCTAACCTACATAGGGTGATTGTTGAATATGGAGATCTTACATGAATACTGCTTTGCTTTGCATTGAGGGCACACTCAATTTGATCCACAGAGTACTAGAAAACTGGGATACTGTATGCTATAAAAAGTGTATTTCTCTGCGTCTGTTTATAACAAACCTTCGGGTCAGCTTAGTCACAGGCTTAGTTGCCAGCACCTCAAATGCACCGTGTTCCCGTTCTATATCGACGTCGTCTTATAGTCCTCATCAAAACTCTCGATGTGTATAAATTAATGCACGGTATGTTAAAGACCCCTAATTTATAATTACGAGATCTTTTTTAATATCGTGCTGTGCGCATCTTTCAACTTTTACTATGGGACCAAAGGTGAAATCGCGAAAAAAGAAATCAGCATTTAGTCGAGTAATATTGATTTATTTGTATGGAACAGCTGGTTTTCTTTTTCAATATCAGAGTTGGTCCCATAACAAAAGATGCGTAGAGTGATGAATAGAGAAAGTACTTAATTTTTTTCTGTTAATAAAAATATTATGGTGTACCTATAATCTGAACAAATAAAGTTTTATGTTTTGTAATGATGAAAGCAAATAATTGTGAACTGATTTATTTTATAATAAATTGAACTGATTTAAATATGGTTCCACTGATTTATGTTACTATAAGTCTTTTCTGTAATGGGCTGCCTCTTGTTATCTTCATTGTTTCAGATGACAATACATTCGTGAGGGAAGACCATGCCACGCATTGGTATAGTGGGACATGCTGAAAGCAAAATAATTTATTTTAATTTTACATTTTCATAACCGAGCTTTGGCAAGGGTACCACTCAGTTGTATAAATTGCCATGCATTGCATGGACGACAGTTTACGTTCATTCTGTAAGAAAATCTCGCACAGAGGCCGAAGGTCTATGGCCATCTGGCGTACCGCATGCACTGAAGCCTTTTTGGAAACCGGCTTTCTTGGGAGGTTGGAGGTAGACAAACCTGCGAGCGAGGCGGTTCGTAATGACCACCGAGCAGTGGCGTGCACTCCATAAAGACAAAAAGACACTGCCTATCCTAATAAATAATGTATTAAGTAATACAAACGTAATTGTCTGTAATATCAGTTAATTTAAGTCTTTAGGGTAAGGTGGCCAGTCACAAACATCATTTAACTTGAAAATGCAGCATTAAGTTGTTTTTGCCTATCCTGTAAGAAATGTCTGTCCACGTCATTGTCAAGAACAACTTGTAAATGTGTCTCAGAAGTGAGATGTGCCTGTACATTTTCAAGAAGACGTTATCACCTTTTTGAAGAACAGTACCACAGTACTTCTGGTCCATGCCTCTGGTACAGCTCCTTCAATGATTACGGAGTTGAACAGATTTGTAGGCGTTAAAGAGGTCCATTTTCAGGAGTGGATGTTCACATCCTAATGGATCCTCATCGGGCTGATATGATTTATGGTATCCAGTGCATGATTATTTGAGGAATACCTTTCTCGCAGCGCTGTCCGTAAAATCCAGTTCCTTCACATTTGCAAG
The DNA here is from genome assembly GCA_932294325.1 of Allophyes oxyacanthae. NCBI lineage: Eukaryota > Metazoa > Arthropoda > Insecta > Lepidoptera > Noctuidae > Allophyes > Allophyes oxyacanthae. The sequence goes on from OW028609.1 coordinate 4,068,282, forward strand.
TAAAGCCTGGATCTTGAATCGTTTGAATGCAGATACCTCTTAAGCATGGCACGCGGCTGCAGACATTTGAACTTCTTTCTGTGGACAAATCAATTAGATCGGGTTTAATGGACTGCTATGCCATCATGGTTTAGTGACCGTAACTGCAGCGGCTGGGCATGAGAGTCGTCAGGTTTTCAATATCCAGGTATGGAGTCCTTATATCACGTGAGGTTTTTTAAACCACTTTTTACCCCTCCTTCTCCCGTGGTGATACGGCGTGAGGTTTTAGGCTACCCTCCTCCCCCTACCAATATAACGTGTATTTTTTTATTGAAATATATTTTCATAATCTGTTTTAATGAAAAATTAGATAATTATATTTAGGTACTTAAAATCTGATTCTGAAAACTATAATATTAATAAAATTGAGAAGGTTGCGCGCTCCCCCAGCTGAGAGTTAAATAATGTTGCTTTTTAGGCATAAATTCGCTCGCTCGGGATTTCACGTTATACATTTCAGTTTAAACTGACCTCTTATTGTACTGAGAACCTATACAATGCAAGGTCAGCTTATACTGGAAATTATAGCTTGATATGTAGCCGTGAAACATAGCCTTGAATGTATAACTTACCACTCAATGCATTGAGACACGAGCGTCGTGTCCTGTAGATGAACTCGGTCCTGCATCCGAATCCACAGGTGCACGAGCCTTCATAAATCTTGCATCCATTGTGCGCTTGGTCAGGGTCGCAGGCCCACGCGCTTACTGGAAATTATATCATCATCCAATTAGTTCAACTATAGCGTTATCTTAAGTCTGTGGAGCTCAACAGTGTATACGTTCTTACGTCTCGGCTAGAGACACGATGGTCGCAGAAAGTCGTGGCTGAGAAACCTTTGGAAGTGGACTGGAGTCGCGAGTACTACTGTTTCGCCTCGCGAGAGACAGACAGCAATATGCGGAGCTGACTGCCAGCCTTTGTTAGTCGGAGAGGCAGAAGAGAGAGAGAGAGATATGAATCCCTTTTCATAGATAGGTATTTAACGCCACTTCAGGCCGTCGGCTGAACCTCGCTGATCGGATGTAGCTAGCTAGGAGTGACTTCGTTCAGTTTACATTATAAATTTTAATTGCTGAAATGTTGGCAAGTTGCTATAATAAAACGTAGGGATCTTACTACGGGATGTTTTATCTGCAGCTTCCGTTCTTACTGATTTAACAACCTTTCCAATTGTAAAAGTTATTTTTATGCCCCACGCTTTAAAATTAATTTTTAACCCCCGACAGAAAAGAGTGGTGTTATTGTAGTTGTTTGTAGTGTAGGTATATCAGTCCGTGGCATCGTAGCTCCAAAACGGATGGACCGATTTCAATGCAGTTTTATTTATTGAAAGCTAGTTTAGTCAAGTATCATCTTAGCTATGTTTCATGAAAATCTGTTTAGTCGTTCAAAAGTTACAGATGTTTTTCTAGCTAGAGTCAAGGGGTTTTAACGGTTAGGTTATTAATAGTAAAATCACAACTTTTTGGTCTATGTTGTTGCCGTGCAGTGCAGCATTTAGTGCAGCTACGTGCAGGTGCTGCTACGCACGAAACCGCCTTGCGGTGATTGTATACCTATGAAATGACGCCAGGAAATCCGTTTTAATATAATAGGTAGTATTACTTTGAGGTTTTCTATGGTCTATTTGTTATGCAGTACAATACTTTTTATACATAGATAATATGGATATAATTATGCTGAGCGATAGGTTTCTAGTGCATCGCCTACGAGATAACAATGACCTATTTTTCATTGATTGTTCTATTTTGCGCGGGAGTAGCCATGCGCTTGTTGCATATTGGTAGAAGGTTAGTCTGAATCTTGCATCCACTACAAACGATTGCTTCGATCCTAGTGATTGGTGGGGGGATCGATATTGCGTTGACTGTGATATATCCGTCCAGCTGCTGTTTGTTTGAATAAAGAACCTATCGATCCTTTATGGTTGAGGATCGTGCCTCATTTAAGGCCTATTCAAACCTGAGCGATATTCGCTGCCGCTGTGGGTAGAGGTACATACCGCGCGGGTTTCGCTCTGGTATTTAGTATCAAGTACCGCGGGTAGGGCGACCTGAGCGATATTCGCTGCCGCTGTGGGTAGCGGTACATACCGCGCGGGTTTCGCTCAGGTATTTAGTATGTACATATATTCTTTGGCGACTCAGAAATGACTAACTGGCGAAAATTTCTTACCTCTCTGAGCGAAACTCGACTATCGTTATTCTTACCCACAAGGATAGCGAAATCCGTTTTGGTGTGAACAGTAATATTACCGCATAGGTACCCACTGGGTTTTCTCTGCCGCAGACGGTAGCGAATACCGCTTAGGTCTGAACAGTAATATTACCGCATACCCACTGGGTTTTCTCTGCCGCAGACGGTAGCGAATACCGCTTAGGTCTGAACAGTAATATTACCGCATACCCACTGGGTTTTCTCTGCCGCAGACGGTAGCGAATACCGCTTAGGTCTGAACAGTAATATTACCGCATACCCACTGGGTTTTCTCTGCCGCAGACGGTAGCAAATACCGCTTAGGTCTGAACAGTAATATTACCGCATACCCACTGGGTTTTCTCTGCCGCAGACGGTAGCGAATACCGCTTAGGTCTGAATAGGCCTTAAGGCCCGGCAATCCGACCCTGTACTGACCGAACTAATTGAATAGGTTTCAAAATATAATATTTGGTTTAGAACAATCAATATTACAATAGTTACAGATGGAGATTTTTTTCGTAATTTTCAAGAACAATTTTTTTTTCTACATATTTCATTTAGTTTTTTGCTTTGTTAGTCAACAACTAGTTACGGAAAAAATAATAAACTTTTCAGAATTACTTAGGTACTGAATTTTAACTATTTCGGTAACACTTTGAAAACAAATAACTTTTGCTTTACGACTTTAAAAGTAAGAAAATTTACCCTTACAAAAAAGGTACTTAATTGGTACTTTGTAAGTACAGGGAGAGAATTTACATTGTCCAATATTGTGAAATTCTTGGAAACTAAAACTTTGTTTGTTTTGACGAGTTTCTTCATCGTTGAAAGAGTTCCTATTCACTACACAAGTGTAAGTAAGTACCTAAGTTGGATATTACGAATGAGATTATATTAAGAAGTTAAAGTAGGTACATTGCTATACACATCGGGCACCTGTTCCAAGAACATTGATTACAAAATAAAACTATTCATAAAATAAATATGCCTCGTTTTACCCGAATGAACCCATGACCTCTTGATATCTAACGCATAAACTACCAAACAGACTTGACTATGCATAGCGATAATAATTTATTATGTCGTTATATTTAACTCTGTCCTATGCAATTAAGTTGAAGTACTTATGTACCTTAAAAATAATAGAATTAAAATCGAAGAACCCAACGAAAAAAGAGAATGGCGCGATTTTTGAAAATTGGAACGCCTGATCAATTCGCAATATGAAAATAAAAAAACAACACGCATTGGCTATGCTACGGCTAAGCAGTGCGTATACTTACGTTGGATGCAGGCGAGAGTGGCGATCAGGAGCGTAGTGCCGGCACGCATGATAGCTGGTGTGCACACTGTGGAGTTCCGAAGTATACTGATACGCACTTCCTCTCGCCAGTGTGAACGGCCGTCATATCAAACCGTATCTATCATCCCACTAAACTAACACCCCTAAATTTGAGTGCGTACTGTCTGAAGTGCTTGATATCGCACGACATTGTTTATTTGAGTTTTATTCACAGTTAATTTCATTCATATCAAGTTCTTCGTTTACGGTTTTAAACAGTCTTCGTTACGACTTGCACTGTGAGCTTGAAATGACTGTGGGTTAAGATGTTACATCTAAATATTTAACGTATTTGGACTAGTTCGTAAAGTCCTTTCAATTACCTACTTCATAAATTTCAAATAAATTATGTAAAATATCCGAAATTTTATAACATAATTTATTTATGCTTTAAGATGGAATTTGGTAAATTACATTCTTTGACATCACATAATTATGTCACAGGGAAATGAGGATATCAGGTATTTCATGAAATCCCTAGGGATACAACGATATCACAGAACGTCAATCAGAAAATCAGTGAACGAGTTGCATATTTTTCATCAACCTAATTTTATTAGTATTGCTTACTTACATAAAAATAAATGCAAATAAAACACTTCTTACGTAAATGAAATATGGTACAGTATTCTCATAATGATAAAAAATATTAATTATATAATCAGCATCGTCGAGAAAACAAATAAAGCGCAGTTCGTGAATGTTTAAAATATTGTTTTTATCTCTGTTTATGTGGCAATGAAAATATTGTCGAAATCATAGGTCATTGGCTTCACAAATAACATGCAAGCATAATGAAATAGTTGTATTTTTTTGTTTATCATCGGAATCGCTCATGCCATAGTGCAGGGTTTCTCAGACTTATAGCCCCACGTACCCCTACCTATTCAATTTCCCAGACAACTGCGAACCCCTTGAAAAACAAAATAAGGAAATCTAGCTGTAGTGTATCTGCACTGCCGTCATAAGGAAAAAAGACGTATGTCTCATTTTTTAAATTGAGTTACCTAATTATTTGAAATCATCGATGTCTATAGATATGCTTAGTGAACTCAAAAAGTGAGACGTGTCAGGTACTCCATTTTCAGAAAAATGGAGTAGTTGATCACCAGTCAAATGCCGTTTACAAACATAATTATTAATTTGTGTATTGAATATAAAATATATAATAACAGTAGCTGTTCCATTAGTGCATGTATCGCTGTTCTATTTAAATATAATTCGAAAATTGTTGAATTTAGAATTTGACGTCTTCAAAAAATAATCAGTAGTTTGAAATCAGTAAAAAAAGACGCATCTACCAGTTTTCGATTTTTCGATTTCGATTTCGATTCGATTAAATTATAAACATGTATAATAGATTTCTCAGAATTGATGTACTACAATAGTGTCCATTCTGTTGCGCACTTTGGCAAGACTAAACTAAAAAGTGCGTTTGTCTCTTTCTGTTTCGATAGAAAAAGAAAGTTACAGTTGCGTTTAGTCTAGTTTAGAACTGTCAAAATGAGCAACAGAATCAACATCATTGTAAAAGAAAATTAGGTATTTTATTAGCATTTTTAATAAAAGGTAATACAGTGACAAAAACTGAATTTGATGTGTTAGGCTGTTTCTTGTTGCAAATTGAGTCGAGTTTCGGAATAATTTTGGTCAATTTTCTGATTCAGCAGCAAGTCGGGTTTCTGTATTTCGTTGCCAGCCACCAAGTCACCATAACGTATATCTTGCCGTGAATCCCCTACGATCAACTGGCGAACCCTAGGGGTTCGCGTACCCCAGTTTGAGAAACACTGCCGTAGTGGAAAGATCAGCCAGTCAGTAATGGTGATATCGAGGCTGACTGCCCAGGATGCACCAGACGAACTCATGTTTCATCTCTTGTAGAGGGTCTTTTCTTGTTTCTTTGGGTGTCTTTTTATGCCTGGTGACCCGGTTATATTTTTTTATAGGTATCCCTTTTTACTGCAATCTGTCCTTTTGTTTTTATGCGGTGATAATGGCAATATTCTCTCAGGATCGCAGTGGTTTATGAGGAGGCCTATGTTCAGCTTGTGCAGTGGATCACGGGGTGACATGACGGGTCAATAAAACAGCATTATAAGGGCTATATTCACCGACAGTATAATCAATGTTAAAAATAAAACGGCCTTCCCGTTTACCCAAATACTTCATGTAAACGGCTGATTTTATTTAAACGTCTGTTATAAATACATTGTCGTTAAACTTGGGCCTTAGTGAGATAAAATATTGTTAAAATAATGTACTTAATTCTCGGAATCTTCCGTTTTAACAATGATGTGCTTGTGCAACACCCTGTTATCTCATCACCGTATTTAATGCAGAAATAGAAATAAAAAGAGCTTTGTTTAAAATATAGGAGCCAGGAAATAATCGCCACGCCATCAGTGATCCCCAAAGGTTAGGTCAGAGGTGATCTGTCGTACCTAATTACTATCATATCGTTTATTAATCATCACAATATTATGTATTTTTAATTATTCTTTTAGAAATCATAAACTAAAGCCGGGCTTCCACTGCGAAAGGCTAACGAGCAAGACGTAATGGCTGGACGGAACGGACCCCAAATAGCTTACATAGGTTTTGTTGAAAATTGCCTTCCACTACAAAAGAGAAATGAAGAAAGAGTTCGATTAACTATTTCGACTCGTTCAGTCCTCTTCGCAGGACTCTTTTTTGGTGGAAGCATTTCTATGAAGTTTACCGTTGCGATTCAAACGGAGTCCGTATGGAGCCCGATACTTACTAAAAAACCTTATTTATTACACTGGTTCAGCGACCCAAAGACAATCTTGGACTTCGACATTAAAAAAAGGCCCACTCGTCCTTGTCTAAAAAATATATAAGGGTGGACTTCCTGAAAAACTAGGTTATTTTCTCGGATAAAAAGTATCCCATGTTGTCCCCAGGTTGTAAGTTTAGCGTACAACTTTTCAACGTTTAAATTTCGTTGAAATCCGTTGAGCCATTACGGCGTGATTGACAAACATCCAGGCGCGGATACAGGGGGGACAATGGGTGCAATTGCCCCTGATTCCGACCAAACATTATTATGACCCAGACCGGAATCCGAAACCCTTTCAGTTATATGCTTTTTGTATGGAGAATTTGAGGTTCGCCTTACTTTCGCTAGGGGCGCTTGTTTTTTCTCCATACAAAAGTAATGGAACGTTATCGTAGTCGAATACAAATATGACATGAAAAATAAATAAGTTTATCAATTTGTTTGTTTAGTACTAATTTTCTGGAACATAGGTCATCACAGAAAAATTGAATTCTTAATCGAAATCATCCGCGCCTGCAAACATCCAAATTAACAAATTCACAACGATGCAAACTTTCACAGTTAATTTCACAGTAGTACCTACTTACGTGCAAATCATCCCGCTCGCCATTTCTTTCTGAGCGTGCCATGAAGCCATTTACTGGTGATTACGATTTACATTGTTGTTTTTGTCCAAAGCTCCTCCTTCATCCGGAGCCGCCACCAGCTTAGTTCCATTTTAGCCTTGAAAAATAGTGTGGCCTGCATTAGCAAGTATTTTATTTTAGAAGTGCACATTCGACATCCTTATTGAATACGAATTGCGATTATACAATATGAATTGCGATCATATAATACGAAATGCGATTATACAATACGGCGGTGTTCGGCGAGCATTAGAATAAGTTTACTACGATCATACAATACGAATTGCGATCATAAATTTGTCTTATAATGTTATGCCTATGTTCATTAGAAAATGTATACCTAAGGGCCATTGCACACTCGATACTTTTAGTATTGGCGACTAGCGATTTTGCCCTACTTATTATTTCTATGGGTCTGTCATAATGGTAGGTACTATTTTTGAATTTATAATCAGAACTCTAAGATACGAGTTTAGATAAAATAGTATATGATACGTGTGATTTCACTATGTCGCGTAGCGGGATTGAAATTTTTGCAGGTGTATAATTAGACTACGCAATACGCAAGCAGAGAAAAAATCCTACATAATCTACTTACGTTCCAGATCATCCTGCCAGACCTCGTTATTCGCGTGCTACGATCGTGCCTGCCGCCGCTTGGGATCCCCATTGTTGTTTTTGACCAAAGTTCCTCCCTTATCTGGAGTCGCTACCAGCCCATTTTCCCCTGAAATTCTGGAATAATAATGTGTAGCAGTCATCAGCAATAAAAAATAATTAAAACGCAATGTCGATATCCTTATTGAACCACCGTAAAGATTATTATATTGACGCTACAAAGGTATCCAATTGTTTCGATAAATTATTAGTTTGCATTCTTTCAGTGAATCTTACGTAGGTACCACCTCCTCGTGCTAGAGAAACCCGATTGCTCAATTTTTAAATGCTACACCTTGTAAGAGTCTTAATTATTGATGATGAACTAAGTTACTAACCTGTATCAATCCAACCTATATCACCTATATCATTCAATTAACCTGTATCATCCCACTGCTGGGCGAAGGCATCTCCCTTGATTTCCATGTTCATCTTCGATCATGTGCCAATGATGACCAGTCCTTGTTGAATGAGTCTAGTTCGTCGAAATAAGAAGGTCCGCAAAAATAAATGAAAAATTGTGAGTTGTTAAATCAGAGCTAGAGATATTGTGAGTGCTGAAATCGATGCTGGAAGTTGAATTTCGAAAAAAAAAATGAATTCGAAAAAAAAAAAATCGAATGTGAGTACCAACACAAACCATCTTGGTTTAATGGTAGGTACAAAAAAAAAAAGAAATATAATGTAAGGTGTTTAAATAAATGAAAAAAAAAAAAAAAAAAAAGTACCTAAACAGCTCCTTGATAACTGTTGTGTTTCGTTAAATAAGTATCTACCTACAAACTAGCTACAATACATGAAATTCAGTATGACTACAAGCCAGCTGCCAAAGTATATTGCCCTATCATCGCAGCATGCTGCATGCATACGAACAATCAGTTTTTGTCGGATTGGAGCTACACCACCATTCGTTTGGCTTAAACCAAAGAGATTAAACCTACCTACTAGTATAATTTAATGTCTTTGGCTTAAACAGAATATCGATCCGACTACATGCTTTTACTTCAACTTACAGCCCTGTCTGTACTTACAATTTTATTAGCCAGGTGTCGATGTAGTATATGAGTATTGTCGTACATTCTTTGAGACTGAATGTAGCTTTTAATCACGTACACAAATTTTTTTGTTTACCACCGATTTTCTTTGCCCTGCAAGCGGCTAAACGTTACGTCTGCTAGCGCCATCTAGTGGTCTAGTTATCAAACCGGAGACGTTGGTTTAGTCAACATTGTCCGCCGGCTTATGTCCCGGTTTCAATTTATAATAATGGTGCACTATGTCCCCTGGTTTTTGAGGTGTCCTACGTCCCGACTTTGATTTTTGTTTCAAAGTATCTATAGTTATCGAAATTATATAAGGGGTTATGACTTTAAAGTTAGTTCCCCGAATTATGAATGACTGCAAAATAAACCTCTGCGCCATAGACTTTTTTTTTTTTTTTTTTTTCTTTTGTCCCATATGGGACAGGCAAAGGGAGCTGAGCCCTGCGCCATAGACTTATAACTTGCGCCGATCGTGCTGTCAAACTCAAACTGCTTTGTCGTTGACACATGCATTAGTGACATCTGGTGTCGTGAAACAGTATTATTATTATTTATTGTTCTACTACCCCCCGATAGATGGCACACGTAGGTCATAAAATACCGAAACTTACGCTATTGTATTTCAAAGGCATTTTATGATTCCGCTTTTTACACAATCCGGTCACTTTACAAAACAGCTGATAGTTTCCAACGATCTGCTCGGGGTGCCCTAATCTAGAAACGGCGACCAACTTGGATCAAGCACAGCGGCGAAAGTCTGATATAGTTAAAGAACATTATTTTTAGTAGATATTATATGCGGAAGCCGAAAGGGTAATTCTACTCATCATTATGAACAACTTTTACTATGGGACCAACACAGAAAAAAAAACATCTTTCCGTTCCATGTACCTATTACTCGACTAAAGGTATACTTAATCAATTTTAAAGAGATATTATCAAGGCTTCCAAGCAATTACAGTAATTTCTCTTGTAAGGCGTCCTCAATAGTGTGAGAAAATTCATAACTTAGTATCTAAGTAGTGAAATCATGAGTCCCTCACAGTTACGAAATTGAATGAGGGCACTTAATAGAGGCGAGGTTTATATCCGATGTGGAACACAAGATTATAAATTATTAAGTATTAATTATTAGTATTTTTACGTGAGCATATCGCTTCAGGCAAGAATGTCTGGTTAAGGTTTTTATGAAAATTATATAATACGTTCTTGTATTCAAGAAGTCGGATTACCCCCTTTTAAAGTTTATTATTTATTTTTATAGTTCTATACATTTACAGCAATCGCGAGTGATTTGCTGCTATCCATTGAGGAGTTCTGTTGTCTATCTCCAAAGGTAACATCACATCTTCACGAAATTTAAATGGGACCACAACTTTCAAACAAAATGTAATAATTAAAATTGGTTCACTAGTGGAGAAGAAATTGTTGAAAAAAATATATTTATAAAAACATAATAATACTGTCGAATTGAGAACACATGCCTTACTTGAAGTTGGTTAAAAAAAATTACAATGATCAGCTGACGCTGACTCCACCTATTTTTCGGGAACTTGCAACTATGTGATCCTTTTAATCATTGACATAATGTGATTATCAGGGCAGCCCGGGCAGCCCTAGCAAATTTTTCAGGTGGTGCGAGATCTCATTGTACCTCTATTGTAACTCTAGCTTAAAGTTGCTAATTTATGTCAACAGTCAAAAGAGGCTACCTATGAAATGTCTTTTTTCAACACAGCTGTTTAAGGTCTATGATAAATCCAGTAGAAAGTTTGATTTTCGATTCGTCGTTTTTAGATTCGTCCAAAACAAAAATGTATACTGATACTCTTGTTGGTGGGTAGGATTTAGTGGTATTATGGACTATGGTGCCTGGGTTTTATTTTTTGCGCAGACGATAATATATCATTGCATGCGGGGGCTAAAACGGCGCCCGGTGCGGTCGCACCGTTCGCACCGCCCTAGGACCGTCTCTGGTGATTACTGTATTACTTGAGCACAAATCACACTATACGTATGTATATTACTTCAACACAATATTATCACACTATACGTGATCATGGTGAAATACAGCGGCGTATATTTGAAACAAACAAAAGCTGTGTGCACATAAGGGCGCAGCTTCGTGCCTGGCGAGACCCGTCGTTATTTCATCTTAACACTCATCTACAGTAATGTCACGTAACGCAAACTTTACCTGGTATCGGCGACACGGCGTACTTTATCCAACAGTGCGCACAACGCTTTATACAGGTGTTTTACGTAGACTTTTTTTTGCTCATTTACATGTAGGTACTACAGTCGAAATTCGACTGTAACTTTAGCTTCCTGTACTCCTTCTCCATATAAACTTTAACTATGCCAAATCTCACACTCCTCCGTGCGCGCAATATGCTTAACCTTTTAAGCATATTGCGCGCACGGAGGAGTGTGAGATTTGGCATAGTAAAGAAAAGTTTGTAACCCCTCGGGTACAAACTTTTCTGTTCACGTATTAATATATAGATAGGGTGATCCATCTAGATGGGACAGTATGCGGAAGTCTGTTTGTTTGAAATACTTGAATGCAATTTTTCTTACATCTAAAATAGATGACATGGTTCCGTCGAACAACACGACGACACGGTTGGCGCAGTGGCTAAGCAATTAGCTTTCTACGCTACGTGCTGCGGGTTCGATCCCCGCACGGAACAAATATTTGTATGATCTACAGATAGTTGTTTCGGGTCTGGTTGTGTGTGCATGTGACACGTATGTTTGTAAACTGTACCCTCGATACAGGAGAAATCCTAGTGAGGGGCAATGTTTTTTAAATGAAAAAAAAAAAAAAATCTCTATCTCTTATAGTTCCAGTCTTTTGTATACCTACTGAACCATCTTGATGTATCATTCTGTGTAGTGCATTGCATAGTTTGGCAAGGTGGTACCTGTAATTTTCTCACAGTCGGCCGGTGGAAGACGGTTTTTCGTCCCCTTTATGAAATCAGCATTCTACACAATTGCACATATTCAGTCCTACTGAGAATTACCGAAAATCTATCTTAAGTGGTCGACATAGTACTATAAGTGCACCTTAAGCGGGAAGTACTCAATTATACCTTCGCTATACCGCTGAGATCGTGATTTACTGTCGTCGCCGTCGTGAGGTAATAGATTCAATTATTCCCGTGTGTGTCGCGACTTCACGAGAGGCCTACTCTTTAGAATTATACCACAGAAAGACACCAGAATTCGCCAGAACACTGATTTCATTATACTGGAAAATTATTTTCCTCGGATCTTCCAAAGATAGGATCAGGTTTTACACCAGTACAAATCGCTACCTGGTTATTCTTCATCTGTTCTGTTTATACGAATAGTGACTCGAACCGTGTAAGCACAATCACAACGCCAAACTCAGCCTGTCTCTAAGAATTTCAGAAACTCATTCACTCTTAGCCCAAACCGTGAATCGATCTCTGGACCTCGCACAGCAGCCGTGTTTGTGATACTAGACCAATGAGGTACTTACAGAACTTATAATTTTACTTTGTTATACTATACAAGTATCTTATACAGGTGTACGCGATTGCTGGTGCAAGAAAACTTTAAAACTTCGCTAATAGGCAACACCGCGGTGGCGCCTTGTGTTTAAGTCCCGCCGGTGCGACAGGCCTCTACCGCCACCGCGCGTGTTTGAATAGTTCTGCCATTGCCACCGCCACCACATACCGCGGCGGTGTGGGCGAAGCTTAAAAATGGTCATTGTGTCAAGGTTTAAAAAGTTAATTGACCACTTATGATAATTCTACTGTGTGGACAATAATTATTTCATTTGTAGGGCATTAATTAATTCACTGTTAATAATAGTTTTCTGTGTTTGTACTAGATTTAAAAAATGGTAATCCTTATGTTTTTATATCTTTTACACTTTCAGCTTTTACCTCACAAATATTTTTTTAAATTCATAAATGGTTAACCTAATTTGACAGTGCAAAAAAAAATTAAGATTGTGTGACGCAGGATAATGGCTCTTCTCGTTGTGAGATCTTAATATTCATTCCCTATCATCCAATACTTTTTTAAACTAGGTCTACAAATTAATACTTAGTGGGTAAGTAAATAGTAGGTAGTCAAATATTTAACCGTATCTATAAATTAAGAAAAATATAACAAACTCGGTAAGTACTTTGAATTATGTTATTAAATAAATTAAAAATAATTATTGGTGTCAACCAATTATTTAAAAAAATAAAAAACAATCTTTCTCTTGAGAAACAAAAAAGTTTCACTCCAGGCTGGGTGGCTCACACAACATTCAACATGTTGTGTGAGCCACCCAGCCTGGAGTGTTGGTCACTATTATTTACTAATTACTATTAATTATTATTATTATTGTGTAGATGTGATATGTTTAAATTTTCATATAATTTCCCTTCATCTTATTAATTCAAAAATAGATCAATAGACGTCAAACATAATGGCTGAACGCAATGAGATGAAAAGGAAATATTTCGCTAAGAAAATAAAAATATCTTTTGATAAAATAAAAATACTTGCTACAAAATCAAATCCTTTTATTTGTGTTTTAAAATGGAATACAAAACCGTATCACATGAAAAAAGAGAAAAAAGTATATTATAATTTGTGTGCGTGATTCATTTACGTGTGCTGTCCATATTTATTTGGACTAATCAGGACTAATCATACTTGTGAGTAGTAATATTACGTAGTTTTGTACTGAGAAGCGTAAGTAATTGTGAAGTGACGTTGCTCTGAATCCAGCCAAAATGTCTCATCTTCATTGGTCCTAAGCGTTCGATTGGCGATCTAAATCATTTGTAGTGTGGTATAGACATTGAGAAAAGGTGCGTTCTCTCCTTCTTGCAGCCAGTTGTCTGCTGCGTATTGGTTGTTTTGTTTTTCTATCACGTGGAAGGTGTATGCGTGGCGGCTCTTTTCTGACTTATTGTGGGCACTTTTGTGGACGACATTACCGTGGAGTAGGATACAAGTACCTGAAAAAAAGAACATGGAAATGATTACACTTTCGATCTGGCAAATCCAGGCTTGGTCAAGCGTTGTTTGTAGATTCGTCTTGAATGAAATTCGAGGAATCGTTGATTTACCCTTTATTTTTTAATACGAAAGTAACTCTATCTGTTCGTTACCTTTTCACGATTATTTGGCTGAACAGATCTTGATTAAATTTGACAAGGTAATAGGCAAATTAAAAAAAAAATCTCGTCGTCCTTATTACCCCACGGGGACGGAATCACGGGCACAGCTAGTTTTTAATATACCTATTAGTATTTTGCTGTCGTCAATTTATTACTCTCGAGATATATAATCTGTCGAACGCTGACGATTTCATTTAAATATATTATTTTGAGGGCATGAAATTCTTTTCAAAGTCAATAATGTCTTTTTCGGATTTAAGATAGGTACCTCTCTCACTTGATTAGGTACGATACGTTCATTACCAACATTATAGAAGGGAGAATAGAGGCAAAAAGAAAAAGAGGAAGACCATGAAGAAACGACATTGATCAGCTGAAAGAAAAAGCGAATGTAGAAACATATAAAGATTTAAAAGATTTGGCATTGGATAGGACTGAATGGAAATTGCTACACCGACAAGTGCCTAGCACTTAAATTTTGGATGGATGGACCTCTCTGCCAAAATTAGTTAAAATCAGTTCGCCAGTTTTGACGCGTTCACGTAACAAACAGATAAAAATAATTGTTACAATCAAGTAAAATATACAACTATTTTTATATGGATTTGGTCTTAATCGTGTTTTTGTTCGCTTTCCTTATTTTCTTTGCAACGCAATCATGCCGCAATTATGTTGTGAAGCTAGAAGTTCACCGTAATTGAAGTTGAAGATAACTTTACAAGAATAAAATATTGAATCATCTATAATGCATCGAGTTGTTTCTTATTGCATTTATCGTGATGTCAATGCAATTTTCTTCGGCTTCCCATGTGTTTATGTCAAAGTGTGGCATCGTAGCTTCAAAAAAGACGGACCGATTTCAATGAAATTTATTTTATTTCAAAGCTAGTTTAATCGGGTATCATCTTAGGTATGTTTCATGAAAATCTGTTCAGCCGTTAAAAAGTTACAGCTCTTTTTCTAGTTGGAGTCGGGGGTTTGACGGTTAGGTTATTTCTTTACCTTTGCTAACAGGAACAGGTGTGAAACTAGACTGTGGGTAAACTGGTGCTGGTCTGTCGTAAATCAAGGTCTCTTTGCTGTCTTTGTCCGGGTTCCGAACCAGTCGCCTGTGTACTCCGGACTTGTGTGAGCCTTTGACCATCCATAGGCAGCCGTTCTGTACGGTGGCGTCTTCCAGGGCGATCCAGAAGCCGATGGGTGCGACAGGCTCCGTGTGTAAGTAAGTCACATCCTGGTGTGGTGTTACTGCAAGGAAGAGAGAGGGATAATTTACTTAAACAACATTATTTTTAGTATTTGCTATTGTCCTCATCATTATGAACGACTTTTACTATGGTAATAACTCTAAAATCGAGAAAATAAAATCAGCTGTCCCATACAAAACTACATTTTTATTATAGGTAGGTACCTACTCGACCCAAACATATGGGACACTGATTATTTTTTCGATGTTGGTTCCACTAATGAAGAGAAAGGCTACCTACTAAGAAGAGAAAGAGTAAGACTACGTTTCCACTGACGTGGACCGGCCGCCTGATTACGTATGATAAATATGACAATTGCTGTCGCAAATGAACGTCCTATTCCGTATCCTCTTATGAAAACGTCTATAAGCGCAAAAAGGATGCATTGTTTGATGGTCGCTGTGGCTGACAGATTTTTCTTACGTAAACAAGGCGCGGAGCGGAGAAGTTACAAAATAACCAATAAGATTCCAGTATTTTTTTCGCTTATCTAAGTGACGTGTTATTACTCGTATTCTATTGGTTATTTTTTTCCTTTCCGCTCCGCTCCTCTTCAGTGGAAACCCACCTTAATATGTAACTGATAATTTTTTTTCTGTAATACTTTTGCATTCTTAGAATAAAACGGAAGACATTAAAAGTCTCGTTAAAACTAGTAAAGTCACTTATACCACAAAAGTTAGGCGTCAAATCCCTAAGCGGGAGAAAGTTATACTCAAGTCAAGATGAAGGATCTTCGCGGTGCAACTAACCGTGTTTACTAGTCCTAGACAAAGTTAAATGACCTCTGTTACGTAGTCACTTCAGAGCGACCGATGAGTTATGAGATCGGGGCAAAGGAGTTTTATAAAGTCGAGAATTTAGCTTAAAACAATGGTTACGGCTTTTTTAAATTTTGTGTGCTCGTAAGAAAATGATCACAGCTTTTTTAAATTTTGTGTGCTCGTATGATTTTTCATGTATTTATTCCTTTGTTATGTTTGCAGATCTAGTTTCTTTTTATACGATATGCAAACTGACCGTCATTTCACCTAATGTCTAGTGATCGCCTGCTACAAAAATAAAAATTAAACATGTATTAGCATTGAACGTGACTTATGCAACGTCGACTTTAACCCAGTTTATTAGTTTAATTAGGTCTATCATTATAAAATAATTTATTTTTGTATTAAATTTTAAGATTACTAATGTTAATTATTGTTTTAAATCTCTGTTCTTTTTAAGTACCATACTGTAAGCACTCCTCCCGCCTGTGGCACAGGTTTATCCTAGTACAGGCACCTAGGCAGTGAAATACCTATATTTTTACTAAGATTTATATTGTATTGTGTTTTTACCATTGTAATTTTGAATAAATTTGATTTGATTTGATTTGATTTGATCATCACCACCCAGCCGTTACATTTTGTCGTGGGACCGAATCAATCTAAAGCTATTCATTATTACAAAGTCTTACCTCTTCAATATTACTCTACTTGCAATTTGCGATTTCAGGGTTGGGCCCATAGTAAGTTGTTTATAATGATGAATGCAATAACCCCTTAAAGGGACTGGAAAGGTAGGACCTTATTGTATGATAGTATTGTCCATAGATAAACCTACCTTCGCCACCAATGCCAGGGTTTTTGTATATGTACATGGACTGGACCACAGCTGGCTCTATCAGACCCAACTCTCGGCAGACGGTCTTCACGCGGTCACTGTACGTGTAGCACCTGAAGATAGGGTGCTGGAGATGCAATGCGTGTCCGATCTGCGAACGAAGACCATATTTAGCTAAATTATCATCAGCAACGGCTGGGTTTGGACGGCTTCTCAGAATGAGAAAGATTACAGCGTCTACCAGTTCTTCCACTTCTAAATCAACCAGATAAGGCATGTGCCTGTCCCGTATGATTCTCGGTATATAACCTAACCTTCAAAAACCCCGGACTCCAACAGGAAAAAGAGGTGTAACTTTTGAACGGCTGAACAGATTTTCATGAAACATAGGTAAGATGATACCCGATTAAACAAGCTTTCAATTAAAAAAACTTCATTGAAATCGATCCATCCGTTTTGGAGCTACGATGCCACAGACAGATACACACTATAAACTTATAACACCCCTCTTTTTTGTCGTGGGTTAAAGATAGGCCCTCTCTTTCACTCAGTCGTAAAGGTGAATAAGGGCTAATGCACGGCTTCACATTAAGCTGTCTTCATTATCATCAGTTTGTAGTGGTCCACTGCTGGACATAGGCCTCTCCAATCGCATGCCATCTGGCTCGATCCTGGGAACCTCTCATCCAGTTGTTACAAGTCACACTGTGAAGATCGTCGCTCCACCTAGCCTGAGGGCGTCCTACCCTACGTTTGCCGATTCGCGGTCTCCACTGAAGAACACGCTTACCACAACGGTCATCGGTTCTACGGCTAATATAGCCGGCCTATTACCACATCTCGACAGAACGCCACTATATACCTAGACTGGTGAAAGCAGCAATTGAGATCACTAAGTACAAAAATTACAATCGGGAGGACGGCCTTCAACTGTCGGGGGCCTGGAACCCAGTGGTTCAATTGTGTAGGAACAGGAAATGTGCCGTGAGAAGTGCGCGAGCGGACACAGTTAGTTTCGTGTGTCGCGAACAGAATCGAGTTGTGAGTGACTTAAGTGATAGTAGTACCGGACCCGAGTGCACAAAACGTAACACAAGGAGGGTAGACCGTTTTGTCTGCAAATAAACACCCACCCGCAAATACAAAAATATAATTTTAGTTTATCCGTGACCATGGCGACGGTAATATTATATAGATAATATTACCGTGCCATGGCGCTTGCAATAGTGCCGAAATATCGGGAACTCAAAACAATTACATGGTAAATGGTCGTTTTGAACTCTAATACTAATGTTAGGTGACCATGACAGTTTAAAAACTTATATTTCTCTATCCTTTTTATTAACAACATACGTACTCTGCGATTACCCAAACGTGGATCTACTTGGGAACATTGTCATAATATTGTGGTCATCAACCATAGTTTCTGATGGTTGATGTGGTGGTAGCTAATGTTAGTAGCCGTTATCTAGCCATATCAATCAGTCCGGAAAAAAACCTAATAAACAAATTGTAAAAAAAAAACTCTTTTACCTTATTTAGTGATAAGCTAGGGTCTACTGTTAGTTCTCCATCAGGTCCGATTGCTGCATCTTCGAAGAAATATCTGATGCTGTCGTTGCTTTTCAGAAAGTATTCATCTTTTAGTTGCTGGAAATCAAATGTAGGTTACATAAAATTGCCTTTAGGTTTTTAATATTAAGTAATAATTGTACAGTTACATAATTATACAGGCCAGGCAGATGATGATGCCTGTGTTTTAAAAATATATGTGTAGGTATTTAATTTGTGTGGTCTTATAACCAGAAATAAATTTATTTTATTTTATTATTATTATGACCTTTATTCAATTTTTATACTTACATTCATTCATATTTTTAAATAATTTTACAAATAAAAAAAATAAAAACATTTAAAAATAAAAAAGAGTAGGTAGTAGGCCACCGGCATCGGGAACAGGGTCCAAGCCACCGGCGGCTAGGGCTGCAGAGAAAGGAACCTCCTCACAATGCGTGCCGTGTCGAGGAGTACCGCTTTCTGTATCAAGCCCTTGATCCAGCCCCCCAACGAGAGCCTCATAAGATGTTGATCGAGGCTCTTGGCAATTAAGCCATTGGCCGTCACAACTATCGGCACTATGATTGCTGAGTCCACATCCCACATGTCGACAACCTCGTGAGCCAAGTCAAGATATTTAATTTGTTTATCTTTCTCGGCTTTCACGAGATTCTCATCATGTGGGATAGTAACATCAACAATCACCGTGCGGCGCGCTGACCGATCTATCACCACTATATCAGGCTTATTGGCAACAATAGTCCTGTCAGTGATGATAGATCGGTCCCAGTACAACGTGGCATGACCATTTTCGAGAACTGGGTCGGGCACATACCTATAGTACGGTACTTCAAAATCCACAAGGTTGTATTTTAAAGCGAGTTGCTGGTGAATAATCCTGGCTACTTGGTTATGCCTGTGCAAATATTCGCCGTTAGCAAGACGTGAACAACCAGAGATAATGTGTCTAAGGGACTCACCTGGGCGGTGGCATGCCCGACAGATGTCAACCGTGCCGTCCTTCATAATATACCTCCGGTAATTATTCGTCATGATAACTTCGTCCATTATTGCACATACAAAACCTTCGGTTTCCCCGAATAGGTCCCCGAAACGTAACCAGGATACGGACGCTAATAAGTCAACATCGGGCCCATGAAGGGCCCGATAAAAGCGTCCGTGTAGTTCCTTGCTCTGCCATACTTCCTTGCGATCATTAGTAGTAAGTATTACAGGTTTGCGCCAGTTCTCTTTAGCCAATGAGAGAGGGGTGAGCCCTTTGTCCATTGCGACCACATCTCGGTGCATTCCCACGTCGGCATGGAGAAAATATTCTCTAAGATTGTACACCTCACAGTTGTGTAGGGTTTTGGCATTTAAAAAGCCTCGACCCCCACATTTCCGTGGGATGTACAATCTCATTACCGAAGAACGTGGGTGATGCATGCGATTTGTGGTCAGCAATGTTCGGACCCTTCTATCCAGGGTATCCAGTTCTGTTTGAGTCCATTTGAGTATGCCGAAGGAGTACATTAAGACTGGCATGACCCAACCGTTGTAGGCGCGCACCTTATTTCCGCCTGACAAAAGACTTTTAAGTACTTTTTTTAGGCGGCCAAAGAAGCGCTCCTTCAATGATTGCCTCATATCAGCCTCACTGATGCCTAACGCCTCCGACATACCCAAGTATTTATAGGTCTCAGTTGAAGAGAGGGATCGTAGGTTTGTGGAATCCGAAAGATGAAATCCATCTGATTCCACAATCACACCTCGCTTCACATGCATGACTGCGCATTTGTCCACACCAAACTCCATCCTGATAGAATTACTGAAGGTTTCAGTTACCTTCAGTAACTTCATCAGTTGTAAGTTGGTGGGGGCAAATAATTTCAAGTCATCCATGTAGAGAAGGTGAGAAATGACCTGACCGCCTCTCCGCAAGCGATATCCTAGCTCCGACTCCTCCAGTAGAGTGCTGAGAGGATTCAGAGCTAGACAAAACCATAAGGGACTCAAACTGTCACCCTGGAATATGCCCCTCTTAATACTTATCGGTTCACCGTTTCCCAAAATCCGCCGACATCCTGGATATTGAAGGACCGTCCTCCATTGCCTCATACATGACATTAAGAAGGTGCGTAGGGTTGTATTTACTTTATACAGCTCCAGCACCCTCATGAGCCATGTATGGGGCACCGAGTCATACGCTTTCTTGTAATCTATCCAGCATGTCGTTAGATCCTTACGGTTACGGCGAACCTGTTGACTAATGGTCATGTCTATGAGGAGAAGCTCCTTAGTACCGCGGGACCCTTTCCTACATCCATTCTGAGAAGTAGACATGATGGAGTTATTATCGATATGATGATTAATCTTTGCTCTCAGAATGGATGTAAGAAGTTTATAGACCGTCGGTAGACAAGTTATCGGTCTATAATTCTTGGGATCCACGGTACTACCAGCTTTATGAAGCAGGTGGGTGAAGCCTGTCGTTAAGAATTGTGGTAACGACCCAGACTCAAGGGATTGCTGGAATTGAGACGCCAAGCGAGTATGCGAGCTGCGTAACCATTTTAGCCAGAAATTGTGCAGTCCGTCCGGGCCCGGAGACTTCCAATTGGGCAACTGACAGGCTGCACTGGCTACGTCTTGGGGGTCAATGGTGATGGCCTCCATTTCTTCTATTGGATCGCATACACGCTCAACTTCTCGTATCCAACTACCTTCGGTGTGATTGACAGGTATCGACCAAATGTTGCGCCAAAATGTGTTAGTGGCGTCATCATTCGGTAATTGCCCATCAATCACACCTTGGTCTGGTCGTTCCCAAGTTCTAAATACCCACCTTTGATCGCTTTGGAACATGCGATTCTGGGTATATCGCTCTACACGCTTTTTATATCGCCGAATACGGTTTGCCCATGCATAAACTTTCTGCTTCAGGAAGTCGATGCGCTCTGTGACCCGAAATGCAAATTCTTGGGGACTGATTCCAGTCCCCGAGAACGCCCGTCTCACAAAGCGCATCACTCTGGGGCGTGTATTGCCCTCCCTGAAGCAGATAAGCTTGCCAATGAGTACCCTAGCCTCGCCAATACGACGTTCGATTCTGCACTGCCACGTTGGTATCGTAGTATTAGGTCGTGTAGATGTATCATATTTAGGAAATTTAACACATGCTACGCGACATGCCGCAACGGCAGCGCAGTACAGAATCGAATGGGTATCGACAAGGTCTACGCAGTCATCAAAATATCTTGATAACTGCGCATCCAGGGCACACACTAACGCCTTGTTTCTTGTATGCATAGGCAAACGAGGTAAACGCGGTCTGAGTTCGGGAGATGTGAAACGATACTCCCCAATCGCATCCTCCAAAGCACTCCTCAATTGTTCGTTATTATTATTATTATTATGAGCCCGTAATGTCCCACTGCAGGGCAAAGGCCTCCCTTCCTTATTTTATTTTATTTATTTTTATATCATTTTTAGTAATAAACCCAGTCTTCGTAAACTTGAAGATTTTAAAAAATCTTTTACCAGTTTTTCAGCATCGACGGTTGAGAATACGATCCTGTCTTCTTTGGTAGGTATATTCTTGGTGAGTTCCACTCCAGCCTCCAGCATTTCATCGCATTCTGCTGGCCGCAAGAAGTCTTCTAAAATCACGTAACCATCATGCTGTAACTGAAACACAGTAAAAATTCTATAAATTAAAAAGCCTCATAGGTGTATTGGTACCTACAAAACGCAGCGGCCAAGGTATATTGATTCTGGATTCAGTTCTAATCAGGTAATATAAGGTCTTTTCTAGTCTAGTCATCATTATGAATAACTTTACTATGGAAAAAAGCGTGTAACGGCGAAAAAAATCAGCTGTTCCATGAGTTGAATAATATTTAATTATTTGTATGGTATAGCTGATTTTGTTTCACGATTTCAGGGTTGGTTTTATTCATAATGATGAGCTATTAACCCCTTAATTAAAGGGATCAGTACTAGAAAGATAGAACCTTGTATAACAGTGCACCTTGAAGTGATAGTGCCAACATGAGATTTCATGATTATCTACTTAAAATTAAGAATTGTTTGAGCATTCGACGGTAAATAGAGTAATTTCAAAAATATTCGCTTGTGCTCTCATTATTATAGTTTCACAATATGCCAGATTTGTGAACAATAATTCGCAAAAGTTTTATAGAATATTGAAAAGTCACTTTTATTCGCTACCGTTGCTCTATTCGCTTGGCTCGCGCTGTGTTATTATCATAATCATATAATTATACTGTGTGTTACAGGACATTGCTCGCCGCCTACTATACATTTCTATCCATTGGACTAAAACGAACTTTATAAAATTCGAGATAGAACCAATGCTCCATAAAAAATATATTTTAATTGGTACAATCCTTTGAGTATCTAGATTCTAGAACATATTCAAAGGTACAATCGGGAAATCGAAGTTTGAGGCAATTTAAAAAAAAACAACTATAAATATAACCTACTAATAAAATAACATCCGTCTTTACCAAGAAACATCATCATGATTCGTTCAGCTTGAGCTTTCAATTCTATGCAGAAATCTAGGTACACAGCAGTCGCTATAGCCCATAAATCAAATAGATATACATACTCAAACTGAAATATATAGACATTGGCTAGTGTTCCAGTTTTAGTTCAATGTCTGCGACGAAATTGGACAGGTGAAGTAGGTATTATACATGTTATGCGTAAATAGTAGAGAGAGAGAAGGAGGTACAGATAGTCGTTCGAGCGACCTGCAAAGCTTACGGACATTCTAGTTTAAGATTTCATAAACTCGATTTTAGGCATCGATCGCGTTTGGCGTTCGGCACTCCAAATGGTGAAGAGCTTGGAGCTGGCCAATCGACACGCAGAACGCAGTTGATTTGTAACATCGAGATTGCTAACAATGAACTCGCACTGGGGCCACACTACGGCTTCTGATTAGCTAGGTAATTACGATAGACGATTGAATTTTGACAGTAAAATCATAACGCAGTATGCTTAAAAAATTCCTTACACTCTTTTCGGCAATTCGGTACCTATGTAAAGATTTTTTTTATATTTTTATTTTATAGATTAACCTATTTTAATTAACTAGCTAATTTTAAGATTTTTTATTTGCAACCTGTAGTTCATTTTTAATTAATTTTTAATATTTTGCTCGTCATAATCCATCAAAAAATAGTATGAGAATTTAGTTATCTTTATCAGATCTAAGTATACGAGTAGTACAGTAATACTCGTAAAACACCTAAACTTTAATATTTATTGGTTGATAGTTAGCAAGCGTTTGGGGGCAAAAACCATAATGTTGGCTGTTGTGGGAAAGGCATCAAAATTATCATACTACTTTTTGACGTCACCAAGAGGAAAGGTGTTGCTTGTAAAACAATATTGAAATTAGATGCTTAAAATAGTCTATTTAAAAATATTAAAAAAATCTTCGCATAGGTACTGAATTGGAAAAACAGAATAAACGTTGCCAAAATTGAATCGATTCTGATCATTAGCGTCTAGCGGATTTTGGATCTTTGTTTCCACAATTACCCATCCGAGCCTTGGAGAGGACAACCCGGTTATCACACAAATACCTTTGACTCTCGTTACGGACCGTCAGAAGTCCAAAAAGTCCGCGTAGGATCTTGGACTTGTACTTACAAGCGCAAGGTCAGATAACGTTTTACCTGTGACGATCTAGTACCTTAACATCAGCTTGTCTAAGGAGACTGGTGGGTCATTAACAGTACCTATACTCCTGTTTACCACTTCAGGGTAACATCCTATAATCGTGATGTTTATGTTTGCGTTACGGGGAGAGATGCGTGTGCGCGCGGTCTATACCGTCGCTCGCCCCCACGTGGTGTAGCTATTTTTGTGTGCTTATTTCAATATCGCGACGCGGAGGGCCTTGGGTACCGATGGCAAACAAATAAACATAATTATACATAATTCGCTATACGAATGATCAATTCATATTTTTATTTTAATATTTAAATAATTATCTATGTCTGTCTTATTTGTAAAATGGTCATAAATAATTAGGTTAGGTTGTATACAGAATGGTCCATCAATATGAGTCGGTATGGGGCAAAGCACCAATAATAGATGAGAAAGTTCGAACGAACCATGTCATCGATTTTAGAGTTAAGAAAAAGGGAAGGTAAATTTTTAAAAAAATAATTGTGTCCAGTTTGAACAGATAGCATTATTTATATTGTAAACACGTGATTCCTTACAACCTAACCTTACCTAATAACCCAACCGAACCTAATAAGATTTTCTTTTTAGAAAAATTTCATTTTTCTATTCCCGAGTAACGAAGAGTTTCTTTTAAAAATCTTTGAATGCAGTTTTTATTATCTCTAAAATGGACGTCATGGTTCCTTCGAACAAATTTCTCTATCTCTTACAGTTTCAGTCTTCCCCACAATGGCCCATCTTCATATATTATATACATAATTATATATGCCTATATTCGGCTTAAGAACCTATAGGTAAGGTCAAGTCTATTCACTTTATGGTGTATGTAATCATAATATACCTACTAGACATTTTAGTTCGTGTTTACGATACTAATTTTTTTCTGCGTGTTGTTTTTTATAGGAAGCACTCTTTTTATGCGACAGTGAAAATCCCATTAAACCGAAAGAACGTGTAGTTATTGCTTAATTTAAAAAAAAACGCTTTATGTTCATTAGTTCTATGAATTGATTAGTATTTTCCATAATTTTAAATGTTAATTTTTTGTAATACATATTATGTCTAAAAAACTGTTGTTACTTAATTGGTTCCAAACTTATTCAATTTAAGCGAGCCAGATTGCTTATTACTTGATAAAAAACAAAAACTATATAGGTAAGTAGTAAAATATTATCAGAGTAAAACATTTTAGAACACCCATATCTGTACAGACAAATACATAATATAATAAATAAGTGTATAGAAACATTATGACATGGGTGTAATTTTTTGGCAATAAAAGCAAAACACCTTCGCGTTCGTTCACTTATTTTGTGAACAGTCCAAACATTTGGTCTAAAATACCCGATGACACAATAATAATAGAAACGCAAAGCAAACATTCTAGCTATTTTAGTTCATTCGCTGAGCAATCTTAAACCTGCCATCATTATCGCAGAGCAAGCATTTAAATTACATAATTTTAAACTATTTTAAGATGAAATACATATTTAACTTCTCAAGCAACACAATCTAGACACAATATAAACTATTGTTTGCGGACGCTGCTCCAGCACCCTTTCGCAGCTTAATGATTACTTTACTAATTTGAAAGATAACCTAACTGTCAACAACCCCCGACTCCAACCAGAAAATGAGCTGTAACTTTTGATCGGCTGGACAGATATTTATGAAACATAGCTTAGATGATACCCGATTAAACTAGCTTTAAATAAAAAAATCTGCATTTAAATCCGTCCATCCGTTTTGAAGCTACGATGCCACAGATAGATACACAGATACACACTACAAATTTATAACACCCCTCTTTTTTGTGGAGGGTTAAAAACATACCAAACTAGCAGAGCCCTCGAGTCCGTATGCGTGGAATAAGAATGCAGCGATTTTGGTTTTTTTTACGTTTGAAAAACCGTCATTACTCAGTGGACGATCAATTTTATTAAGGCCAATCATTCTAATTTGAGGACAAGAGAAAAGCTCACTAAAGCCCTTGTTGGGGCCGAAAGTGACAACATTAATAAACGTTTCCGTTTGAAATTAAGTCGACTTAGAAGTAATATTTTGACGCCCAAGTAAAAAAATCAAATGAATTTATATTAGGTAATTGACAAAACAATACAAGTAGGTAGTCTTTTTGTCTTTTTATGAGTCAATGCTTAGTAGTTAAACAGACAACAACTCCAAGATATGCTTTATTTATTTATTTATTTAATTAAAATGCTTCATGTACAATGTACAAAGGCGGTCTTAATGCCATAGGCATTCTCTACCAGACAACCTTAGGGTGATGCAGAGACAATGAAGGTAGATGCACCAAAAAACAAACTTAAATGAGAGGGTAGGTATATTCTATTATACTTAAAAACAACTATAATTATAAACTTACATAAACATTAACATAATTATATATAAATAAATATGTATATAATATAAAATATGCTAAATAAACATAAACACATTACACACACAGACACACACACACACACATCGCATACATACATTACACATTACATACATTTGCTAAAGAAGATTACATTTTCTTCCAAATGCCGCTCGCTTGAGACAGTTTTAAAGAAACGTAAAACAATTTAGTCTATTGCACGCTTCAATCAACCATTATATTGAACGTCTTGTTCAAAGAGTGCGCACCTTCATTGCTTTCTTAGGGCGGTAATTTAGCTAAAACTACAGTCTTGGGTATGGTCTGTTCAGGGGGTCTAGCGCATAACAAAATTGTGATGAACATCTGCAGTCTCTGGTAATAAACGTCAATATGATCGTGAGGGCTTAAATTTCGAGCTACCTTGTAAAAAAATCCCATCATAAAGAAAAAAAAAATATTACCGATCATGAAGGGGGAGTCCCAAACTTCATGATCGGTAATTTTTTTACAAGGTAGTTCGAAGTTTAATCTCTCACAATCATTGAAGTTTATTACTAGAGTCTGATGTTCATTACCATTTTGTTACGCGGTAGAGGGTTATCTCTCAGTTAGCAAAACAAAACAATAGCTAAAAAATGAACTTTTGTTTAGTTTTGTGTTGACCGATAATTTCATTAAAAAACTAACTCTGACCTCCAAGTTTCGAATTGGATAAAAAAGGTCGTACGACAGTTGGTAATTTAATTGAGAATTTCGAATTTAGTACAATCATCGTTTATGTTCAAAAAGAGAACAACGATGCGACATGAGGAATTCATTAATCCATTTCAACCATCTAATTAAATTCCTCTATGGTAAGCGGATAGAATGACAGACAGATGAAAAACTAAAGTTTTTTGGTTGGTCAAAGTTTAATCAAATTAAAGTCAGTAATTTCATGAATTGAATGAATGAATTTGTCGACACGTTTGGCGCAGTGGCTAAGCGATTACCTCTCTGCGCTACATGCCGCGGGTTCGATCCTCGCACGGAACAAATATTTATGTGATCTACAGATAGTTGTTCCGGGTCTGGGTGTGTGTGCATGTGAGATATAATATATATGTTTGTAAACTGTACCGTCGATAGAGGGGAACCTTAGTGAGGGGCAAAGGGGCAGAGAAAGTAATGATAGTATTAATGGGAGCATGCACAATGGCAGCCGGTAAATGGACGTCGCTACCGAGGCTGTCCCAGAAATAGGTGGCGATATGACCAGAGGGCTCGTAAGTTTAAGACGCGCTGATCATATTGCAGTAACACTCGAAATTGACGCGAGCGTATCTCAATGAAGCTAAGAGAAACCAAATGTGTTGTGTTGATCAAAATTTTACTGCAACTGCGCGGCAACTGCACTTTTTTAGTTTACGGGAATTAGCCTAGGACGCGTATCAGAGGGACTGGTTCGGGGTGGCGCAGGAAAGAAACGTATGGCAGAACTTTGGGGACGCCTTTGCCCATTAGTGGGACAGTATGGGCTAATAAACAAAAAAAAATCAGGAACTATGCTTAAAAAAAAAGAGTAATGACAAGACAGTATTTCATAAATAAATTCTGCGCATACTGAGCTAAATGGTGTATAGTGCAACAGGCATTTTCAGTCGACTTTTGATTGGAACAATGACACATTTTCAGAACATGAGTGATGTAGATGACATTTTCCGAGCCGGTGAAAATCTTCTCTTGTTTAATGGCAAGTAAATGTAAACGATTCTTGGTACACAATCAACTACCTATACTAGACGGTGACGGACTGATGCGTATATAATATAATAATCCTAACATGTATCTGGCGCACAAAGGCTCACAAAACATGACAGCTGAATCTTGTAAACTGTTATTAATTTTAACTCGAATGCACGTTCATCGAGCAATTACTGTTTCCTATATATGTTAGGTATAATGTCAGTCTTATTATTTCGCACACGGATCTCCACTTAGTTTTCAGCATACAGAACCACGTTACGTTAAACGCTGCCGTCTGCAGAAGCATATTTTAAGTTGCAGCAATTATTTTGTTATTAGCCACTATGAAACCTTTACAAATAAAAATACGTTAATTATTATAAGGGTTGAAACTGTTCACTAAAATATAAGGGAATAATTACAGGTTTCCATTACTAATTACAGGTAAATTTTACGCATAAATAAAATATAATAAGAGGTTATAACAGTAAAAGGAGTATACTGTATAAGATTACTTAGTTTTTTAGTAGTAAAAGGAACGTGCTTTCTTTTCAGAGCTTAGCTTGAGCGTCATTTTACAAAGGTGCCTCTTGCGAACCCAAGATCGTGATGATCTAATAATGAAATAAACCTACATTTTAGCTCCATTTTCACAAGATTTTTCAAGACATTTATTTCTTTCACGCAAAAGCATTTCTAATGATAACTGACACTGGAATGAGCTTGCCAAAGATCTTTTCAATTCTTGTGGTTAGTCGCGTATGCGTTTTATATTGGATTTCTCGAATGTCTTGGAGATAATGACTATAAATAGTAATGGAACGGCAGCGGAATTGTTGCTAATTATATTCTATAAAGAAACAAGATTGGCGGACATGACCATTAAATGATTTTATGCCGTCGCATGAGCACAAGGGAACCGGTCAATGCGATCGCCGCCAGTGACGTCATCGGAGAAAATCTAGCCCATATCGGCGCGTGAGTAAGCTTGAAATGCGTTAGCAGTTTACAAAAAAATGGGTGACTTCGAACATATATTTTGATAGCTGCAAATGTTTTACGACCTGTCGAAAATGTTTTAAAAAGAAACGAAAATACCTAGTCATATGCATACAAAAGCGTGTTTCCAAATGTTTACATTGTTGGGTGTAACAGTTTTTGTCGGAGAAAATTTATCGATTTTATACTTGTTTTTCGAAGAGAGATTAATTGGAACTATGAATCTACTTACACGTACATGGTGCAATTGATAAATTTTAATATAAGGGGCAATAAATTGGATATTGTTGTAATGTAAGTGGAATAAAGTATATGAAATATAAGAACCTTCTTGAGAATGCGACTGAGGACACAACTTATCAAGAGGATAGACATCAACATCTTTTCGTAAACCATTCAGTGTCTGTTGGAAGACCCATATTGAGCAATGGACGTTTACAGGCTGAGGATGATAATAATAAATACCTAGAACTTCAATAACTTTAGCCAATAAATTAACCAACTAATATCAAATTGATATTATTAGGTATGTGATAGCCTAGCGGTTGAACGCTTGCCTTCCATGCAGGAGGTTCTGAGTTCGAACCCGGGCCGTACGACGTGTGGAATTTTTATGCGGATAAGAATTTGATTATCACTTGCGTTAACTGTGAAGAAAAACATCGTGAGGCAACCTGAGGGCTCCATAAAGTTATCGATGGTATGTGTAGTCCGCCAACCCGCACTAAGCCAGCGTGGTGGACTAAGGGCTAACCAGGACATTACAACAAGGAGATTGCAACATCAAGTATTACGCGGAAAAAAGTATTAATAGTACAACAATTTTATAAAGGGACCAAAATTATATGTCTAAAAAAAACGGCCTTTCCATACTTAATTATAATTCAATATTACTCGACGAAATGTATGGAGCAGCAGATTAATTTTTCGCGATTTCTGGTTCTAAACGTCCGTTATTCATAATGATGAGTACAATAACCCTAAAAAGAGACCAGTGGCCCGAACACGAATGTTTGGACGTAACGTAAACGTGACCTAATTTAGAACCAAAAATACACGTTTAATCCATGATATTTTTTTGGAAATACGTGCAATATTTTTTCTTTTTCACAAAACAAGTGTGTTTGTTGCATAAAATTGAACAAAAATGCGATAGATTCCTCGTATTTTATAATCAAAATTTGCTTACGTTTACGTTACCTTACGTCAAAACATTCGTGCTCGGCCCTCAGGACTAGAAAGGTTAGACCTAGTATTTCACTTCAAGCTGTTAACACTGTTTTTAAGTGCTTTATTTATAGTTTTAGTTTTTAGTCGTCCAATTAGTTTTAGAGTATCAAAATCAGTTTCATTACTTTTCTTAGTATCACCTTGATTATTGAAATGACGCCTGTAGTGTATACAGGATGAATTATTATTAGCGTATGCTCAGCACTGCCCACGGAAACACTACGTATAGTTTTGGCTAGCTCTGCGGATTAGGGATTACTCACAAATAAACACAAATATAAAATATACAATGTTGCTCATAATATTTCATGAGAAAGGTTCTTAAAATACAAGAAAAGTTTCGATGATGACACCGCGACCAAATAGTTTGTATGACGAAGTGTATTCACGTCACGAAATTGAATTTAGTTCAATATTTTTCCATTTTCACTCAACGCTTGTTGTTCAGTTTTATGGTCTGATCGACACCCCTTGACCCCGCATTTCATTTACAAAATTATTATTAGGTACTCGTATATTATTAATCATTTTGTCCTTTAGCGTCTCACTGCTATTCGGGCCTATTCTCAGCATGAGAAGGGAACCCTTCTTGCGCCTTATTGCTTTCTGCGGTATGTACCGCGGGTTTGATCCCCGCACGAAACAAATATTCTTATGGCCTACAGATACCTAGTAGTTCCTAGTCGGTGTGTGTGCATGTAACCTGTATGTTAGTAAACTGTACCCACGATACAGGTAAAATTGGCCGTAACGACGATCGGCACTACGACTGCTGAGTTCACATCCCACATGTCAACAATCTCGTGAGCCAAGTCAAGATATTTAATTTGTTTATCTTTCTCGGCTTTCATTTATTATTATTATTTATGGTTTTATATAAATATGATTTTATTTACCTGCGTCCGTGACTCACTGCAGGTTGCCAACTGAAAGTCAGCGCTGGGAGTTGCACATCCAGCAAATGCTGAGCTGGTAACCCCTTCAATAGGTAGATACCTATGGGCGAGCTCGTCAGTGTAGTAAAATCTCTTTTTTGTTCGTGCTTGTTATTTTTGGTACTTTGTGATCTATTTATGTTTCTACTTTTATTTTTTATGTGCTGACAACTATATCCTATATCGAATAAATGTTTTTTATTCTATTCTATATTTTTTGTAAAAACTTTAAAATAAATCGCAATCTTTTCAGTTATCGAACAAACACGTCAGTTCGTCTAGAATCCGTCTTTTTACACCCTGTAGATAAACCTCATAGGTCATCACAGATTATCACCCACGTTATTGTAAATCTAATATTTTAAAATATTATCCATGGTATCATTTCTATAGGACCAACCGACTTGGGACCGAGTTTCTAGAATCACGATGGCTGCAAAAGCCCAGTTGAAATAAAAACCTTTGACTTTGAATTCACGGTAAATTCATATAAAGAAGAAGATGATATTAAGAACAGCTGCATAGAAGTGTTGGTATTGCATACAATGTTTACTCGTCTCTTTTATAGCATTTCCACACATTACACTAATTGTAGAACAAGAAAAACACATTGAATGTTGCGTCTATAATTCTACATAGTATAGTAAGTAATCTTTATTGTTTGTAGAAACATTTCCAGAAATTTTAGTCTTGAAGCTGGATTGTTTTGTTACAGAGTCAAAACTTAAATAATTGTTGTTATTAAACGTTGGGAATGAATGAAAAACAGAATATAACAGCTGTGTTGTTTTGTTCGAGGAACTCACGCGAATAAAGCAATTCAAACTTTAAAAATATTATCACAATGTTTTTTTTGTGTATAGGCTTCTGGATAGTGTTGATCTAGTTTTTCAAGCAAAAGCAGAAGATATTTTCAGAAGGAAAAAGGTATTGACAATCTTTTTCGGAATGAGCTTTTTTCTATCATGGAAAGCGCTTTTCTCCAAGAACAGAATAGATAATAGTAAGTGCAAACATACATACCTGCAATTTACATGCACACACCCAGACCCGCGGGTCTACCGCGTAACTAAAATTGTAATGAACATCGACATCGGTATTAAACTTCATGATCGTGAGAGCCTAAACTTTGAGCTAACTTGTATTTCTTTACCGATCACGAAGATAATATATGATCGGTATTTTTTTTACAAGTTAGCTCAAAGTTTAGGCTCTCACGATCGTATTGAAGTTTAATACCGATGTCGATGTTCATTACAATTTTAGTTACGCGGTAGATCCCCAGTTACAACTATCTGTAGATCATACAAATATTTATTTTGTACGGGGACCGAACCCGTCGCGGCACGTGGCGTAGAAAGCTAATCACTTAGCCACTGCAAAGTCAAAGTCAAAGATTTTTATTTCAACTGGCTGGGCTTTTGCAGGCACTTTCAAAACGTCGTGAACTGCGCCACACGTGTAGTCAACTTCAATTTATTCAATTGAAAAACACATAAGTTTAAATTTAAACTATATTTTTAAATAATGTTCGTTTTAATATTTTTTTAATAAACTAACGCTAACTAACAACTAGCAGTCATAAATGTCAATTATCACAAATTTGATAAACTCAACCTCTTGTAGGTACTTTGTTTGATACGTTGTTCAATGTAAATACAATGATAATGAAGTACCTAATTTATTTAATTATGTTCAATTCATACTGGTAAAACTCAGACATCGCCTTATTCTGTATAACAATAACATGGAAATGGATGAACCACGCTGATCTTTGGGACCAACTTCGTAAACGCGAAAATCCATACAAAACTTCAATACGAACTCGACCCAAACGTATGGGACAGCTACCTATATGTTTTACACGATTGCGGTTTTGATCCTATACAGAAAGTTGTTCAGTTTGATGGTCTGATCCACACCCTTAAATATAACCAGGCATTTCTGATACACGTTGTAAAGACCACGATTTCAATATACATGTATGTATTTATTACTAGCTTCCGCCAGCGGCTTCGCCCGCGTGATATCTTTATAAATAAAAGCTTATGTTACTCACTGATAATGTAGCATTCTGCTGGTGAAAGAATTTTTAAAATCGGTCCAGTAGTTTTTGAATTTATCCATTACAAACAAACAAAACATTCAAATATTATCTCTTTTTAATTTTAGTTTAAGATTTATGTACACACATGTCATGTGGACAAAGAAATTAAGTAAAGATATCAAAGTACAAAGGTAGGTACTGTTTATTTCTAAATAAATTACTGCCAGCAGACCTGCGACAGGATAGAGTGAAAAGAAAAGAAGACAGTGTGTAACTACAATAAACAGGGTAGGTAGATGTTAAAGAACTAACGACGAGGAATTTAATAAAATACGTAATAATAATATATTATACTTACGTAATATAAAGATACCTACATACCTAAATAAACTGATACATAATAATATGAATATACTAATAAACATAATATATAGGTATTTATATGTATAAGTATTATAAGGATAGGTAATGTTCTTTGAAAGAGGAGATAGTTTTAGATCCGCGGATTTTAGGCAAGGCGAATGTATATTGCTGAATACTGTGATAGCAAGTCACAGTATCTAACGAAGTAACGAAGGCACATACCTACAATAGGTAGGTATAATAATGAGTTGTGCTAGGTTGTGCTTGATTAAATTCTTTATCATTTGAAAAGAAAACCACGAATTCTATTTCTTGAATCCCAATACCTACAAACAACAAAAGACAGCAAATCCACGCTTGTTTTAACAAAAAATATTAATAATTTCAAAATCATACTTATTATAACCGATAAAACATTCACTTAAGTACAACTGATACTAAAAAAAATTAGTAAAAATATAGTAGATAATTATAGTAATAATAGAGGAGCGCAGCTATATAATAAATTGCCTTCTAATATCAAAAATGTAAGCTTATTTAGTGGTTTTAAGTCTCAGTTGTCACAATATATAATTACATATTTTTCATCTCCCAATTGAGGCTCTGAATCTACTGAATGAGTGTTCGGCGACCATTAGAATAAGTTTGCTTTAATGTTATTACTATTTTCATTTAAGTGACTTTGTGTCTTTATGAAAATAAATTCTTTAAACCTTAGTCTATTTTACATTATTTGATTATTCCTCAGGATAACAAACAAATTCTTGTAGAACACTTTTAGGTAATCACGCAACCAGCACCGTTATCCACAATGTAATATAATAATGAAAAATTTATTACAGGCAAACTTATGAAAACAATTTCTAGTAAGATTTTTAATTAAGTTTCATGTGACGAAACACGATCATCAGTTATTTTTTCGCCCACAGCTGCTTTCGTTAGCTAATGGAGTTTGGAATTATCGTAACTATTTTGGAAGAACATCTTGAACTATTGGATTCGAATCTCACTTTAATATTCTATTGAGATGCAATGATAAATATATCGTATTTCGATTCATCAAAAATCAACGGACAAAAAAAATTATATTCGAATCGAGAAGCGAGATTTTCTTATCTTCTCTATTTCCCCAGATCAAATCTTTTGTTTCCACAGGTACTCAAGGTTATGAAAACATTATATATATAACGATAAACCTCAGTGTTGTCGGTGGGCTCTAGTCAAAAGTTACCTGGATGTGCCTGAAAAGTAACATTTCTTAAAGAAAAGTTACATTTCATATTTATTTAAACGAAATTCAATCGTAAATTTAGCTTTCTGCACTCCTTCTCCATATAAACTTTAACTATGCCAAATCTCACACTTCTCCGTACGCGCAATATGAATAAAAAGGGGTACAAAGTTTTCTCTTCACGTATTAATATATAGATAAATTATCTATGTTTAACTCTTTCGAAGTAAATAATTTGGTATTAATAATATTGCTAAAAGTTACATTTTGAGTCAAGGAAGTAACATGGCGGGGTCAAATATTAAAAAACTTACATTTTGGTAATGCTGATAAGGCTATAAATGAAAGTTGTTAGCAGTGGGTGCAACAACCGACTTAAAAATTATGTGTCATCGTTTAGTTTATTTATTTTGAGACAATGTCATTACCCTTTTCTCAGTACGATATAACATTATAAAAAGAAAAAAATGCATTTGCAATAATGACTTATAACTTAGCTGTGTATGAATGAGAGCACTACAGAACATCCTCCACTAAAACTATAAATATCTGTGGTTAGTTCGCAATCTAGACTAAATGCAAAGCGTATCACGTAAATTTGTAAAATATAGCCGTGATATCATGACTGTGTAAAATATTACTTCTAATTTACTATACTTATTATTAGTTACTGTTATTACAATCTGGAACAAGGAACTTACGCTTGCTTAAGTAAAAAGATTTAAAAGAACATAAATTAGGTACATATATCGAAATGCCTCAACCCTTCGCCTGTGACCGCGACAAAACTGTCTGTGTTTCGTTAGTCAATTTTATTCATTAAAAGAATAATATTGATGGTTTTTTAAAACAAAAATATAAAATAGAAGAGGTTACAGGAATAAACAATAGGACTTAATAAGAGGTAGAGAAATGTTATTATTGTAAAAAAGAATAATATAGAAGGCTCGTGTGACGATAAGTAAGATTGCTTGCACACTATAAGACATTGTCTTGACTAGATAAGCATTTTGTCTGGTGTCGACAAGAATATATAATATAATTATAATATCTTACCATGACATCTTATCGAGGCGAGTCATGCTGATCGGACACAAGACAAAGTGTACGTGTTTTAAATTTCATATACGAGAAGTGTCTCATAAGACAGGAGACAGTATCTTAGAATGCGCAGGAGCATTTATAGGTAACTAAGTAAGTAATCATTATAATTAACTCGTTGTTTTTAATTTTATTAATGGATCAGTAGAGATATTAATTCAATGACTGGATAATAGAACTGTAGTTAAGTTAATAACAGATAATAATAAATAAACGCTATTATTAACTCAAATATCTTTGACATTGAAAACAAAATACTTTGTAATAAATTATGTTTTTAATAAAACAGATATCTATTTTTATGTAAATGAACACTATCTACATTTGTGTAATCATTAAACACAATAGATGATGCAATGTAAATGAAGTATGTGTGAACCTTTGACCTCGTTTTATCACTCTAGTTGTATCAACATGAGGCAATTTGAGTGAAGATATTTGTTTCAAATCATGTTTGCAAGCAATCGTTGTTGGTTAAACCGTGGATGGTAATGGACGGACCAGAGGGCGAAGCCCGAATGTTTTGATACGTCATAATGTATAATATTATATTATGCTAAAAACACTGTATTTCATAAAAAAAAATATGGTATAACACTGTATTTTAAGTAACAGTGTTTTAGTCAAACAATACTCACATGAATCAAAGATACTTTAACTTCGCGAAACCAAATAATATAGACCTCGCGCGTTCGGTTCCCAATTCCTACATATGAGCTCAGCGTACATTGGTTGAAATACTGTAGATCCGTTTACAAAAAATAATTTTATTGAAGATTTTTTTAAATACCCACATCTTTTGAAATGAATATTTGAAATTGTTGATAGCACAAATTACCTGACGAACATAAAAAAAATATTGCAAAATATAATTTTATTGAAGATTTTTTTAAATACCCACATCTTTTGAAATGAAAATATGAAATTACCTGATGAACATAAAACAAAAATAACCAAGAGGTTTAAATGGACTTTGTTCTGACTTTTTTTAATAAAATACCTTTATTTTAAATGGCATGAAAGTAAAACTTAAATGGCTAGACCGGAATTATATTGTAATGAGGTCGAAAGTTGATTAAAGGCAAATTGGTATACTGATACTGCTAACATTTTGAACCGACACAGATTGATACTATTCCATATAATTATAAACATCAAGAATAGAATAGAATAGAATAGATCTTTATTTCATGTAAACCAAATACAGGCACTTATGAAATGTCGAGATCAAAAATGAGATTGAAATAAGTCTGTGAGAAGACTGAATTCAAATCATCCTGTCATCGGATTGAACTTTAAAAGTAGTAGAATACCGATTTTTTGTCAATTCATAATATAATCTCAGTTTGGTCAACTTTCAGTCATAGTGTAAAGTAAGTAATTACGAGAATTGGGCTTCAGAAATTCAAACAACTTTTGCGTTATTTCACCATTTACGTCTATTTTCATTATATTAAATAAACTATTGTCATTATATATTATAAATACAAAGTGGTTTTTATAAGGCCAGGAAAATTGTCAGGGTTGAAAGTGCTCGTAACACCAAACGTTTGATTTACAACTATGGAAATAAGAAAAAGCTATTTCGTCTTATCTTAAAAAGTTATCGATCGTCATGTCAAGTTTTATAGGGGGCTGAGTAGATATGATTCATCATTATCTCTAAATATATTTATATTTACTTATGCAGGTATATTAATATAGGTACAGGAAGATGAATCTTATTGAAATCAATAAATATAATGTTCGATGTTTTGACTACACAGGTCATAAAACATACGAATAAACAATGTGCAATTTTGGCATGGTCAGGTTGCAATGCAGTTATGAACACAAAAAAACAAAATACATACTGTCGCTTGTAGGTAGATACAGCTTTTACAACTACTTAGTACGAAAGTGAAATACATACATGATTCTTTATAGTATCGTGCATGGTTGGTGCGTGTTGTTATATAAATAGAACTGATCACAAACGAGCGTCTCCAGCAAGAAACAAGTCACTACTGAGCTAGTGAGGAGGCTGACTCGAAGTGTTACAAATACAGAGACGTCGCGCGACTCCCACACGCGTCGACTACGTCACACCACTTCAAAATACCGAATACAACGTTTGCCGAATACCGCAGAGATGACTAACCATGCTTTTAAAGCCAGCGGTGTATGTTACTCAGTGAGAAACGATGTGTTGCGAACTCAGATGCGCCTGCGCCGAAGGGAGTGCGCGGGGCGCGTGCGATGCCATCTGTGAACGATTGACGTTTTTGCGTATGCAAGTTTTGTTTAAAAGTGTAGTGTGCCTTTTAGAGTAGATATTATGCATAATTGGAGCATGAGTCACATAAATACTGCTTGTGACTTTAGTGACACATGCAGCAATTAGCTAATCTGGTTGATAATTTATGAGGGTCTACTAGGACACCCATATGTCACCGATAAATTAGTAGTGTATTTTTGTTATTTATATTATCAGTCAAACCCATACATCAGATTATAAATAAAATATTTGCGCAGGGACATGGCGAGGTGATGCCACTAAGTCATGAATGATTTTATGATATTTTGACGTTGTGTAAAATTATAACAGCTGTAAAACAAGTGTTTTTAATTGCATTGAACGGTGTTGATGCGTTTAATGGGAAATACATACTTACATATGTAACTTTACAGTTTCTGTAGGCCATGTATCATTAGTGTATCATTAGGGTATCATTGGTGTCATTAGCATTATTATGTGTATCGACTGCTCCATACGTTTTCACTCAGTTAGATAATTTAGATATCCACTTTTGTATGGAAAAGCCATATTTTCAAAAATTTCGTGTTTGTCCCGTACGTAAAAGATGAGAATTATGAGAAGAGCATGTGTATAGGTACATATACAGGACATTTTTTTATGTAGTGCGCATTCAGTGTCCGTTCAGAAATGCAACCGCAGTAATAGATAACATTCACTCCGAAATAAAAATAAAAAATTGATTTTGTATAGCTTGCGCTAGTAAATTATTCGTGTCCCCCATACAAGTCGAATTTCCGTACACTATTCCGATACCGAACTAGGTACGGGCTTCTTCTCAGAATGAGAAGGGATAGGCCTTTGTCCACTAAGCTGGCCTAGTGCGGGTTGGCGGACTACTCACACCATCAAGAACTTTATGAGACCCTCTCAGATGTGCAGGTTTCCTCACGATGTTTTCCTTTACCGTTAAAGTAAGTCAGATATCACAAAAAAATATTTTCATTGTAAAACGGATGCTGTATCGCGAAAATAAGATAACATTGTTATTCATGTCGCCTATTATCTACAAAATAAATCTTCAAAGAACAGCATGCTCATAAATATTTAGCATGTCGGCTGTAAAAGCGTATCAGTTCCAGCACCTGTGTATGAGCTTATTGGAATACGCTACAGGCAGTACAGAGGTACGTGGATCCGGGTGGCGGGATCGGGAGGGCAGGTTGGCATACCCAGATATCCGCCCGCCCTCCGCTTCGCCATTCTAGCGGCACCGACGGCCCGGGCCGGTCGCCCACTGGCTCTTCTTGCCGACGCGAAAAAGTTGTACCGCGCCTGGAGTCTCAGTGCTTTTGCCGCCAAGTGGCCGTTAAAAATGAAAGGTCTCGTGAGTTCCTGAGTTCAGTAACTTACTGAAAACCGCAGCCATGTCGCTCATTGTTAAACTAAACCGTTTTAAAGTACTAAAGTGTAAGAACGAGA
Organism: Allophyes oxyacanthae; assembly: GCA_932294325.1. Taxonomy (NCBI): domain Eukaryota; kingdom Metazoa; phylum Arthropoda; class Insecta; order Lepidoptera; family Noctuidae; genus Allophyes; species Allophyes oxyacanthae. Next base: position 4,108,021 of record OW028609.1, read on the forward strand.
AGTTTGCGCGTCTCGATTTTCGTGGTAAGTTGAGTTTCCTTGTTTGTAGATATATAATTATCTGTTATTTTATTTCATTTGAAATGTTATTTTTTATTTATTTCCGTTATTTTTTGTGTATTATAATATTTTTGTGTGTGAAATATTTGATGAAAATAAAATTTTCCTTTTAAATCTATGTTTAACTATTGTTATGTGAATTAAAATATCTTTTTTTATATAATCATTTATTGTATTGTTATTTTATGTTTAATTTAATGTGTAGTTGTTTCACTTTATTTGCTTGAGTTTCGTGTTTAATAAATTATTTTTTATCGCCATGTTCGTTTTAATTACGCTAATGCAATCAGATACCACGGAAAAAATATTTTATACAATATTAACATAAACCAGTGAAGGCCACAGGCTATTTAATAATAACGCCATAGAAAATGCGCCATTCCTTTGTTTTCCTATGTAACTAAGCCTTTCTATGATTCAGCAAAAAGTTTCTAAGTATTTGTAGTTGTACAGTTATGAATGCAATAGGTACCTATATTTCAGCTACGAGTTCCACAAACTTTAGAACTGCCACCTGTCTGTTGAGTAATTAATCTTTGCAGTAATTTACAATGATAAAGTACCGCAGTCACACCTTAGAATAATTACAAAGGGCGTATATTTAATCTAAGACGCCCTTTGCTGAAATATTCCTTACAATACCGGTTTTAAGTAGCATTCGGTGAAAGTTGAAAGCCTTGTTTCCTCAGGAATATTTCAAACCTAAACGAATTATTTAGGCCTCTAAAATTTATTGGGATATTCTGTATGAAAAATATTGAAATGTTATGCAAAAAATAATATTTTGCCGCCTTTGTATATTGTACTTAAATGAATCATCTCTGCATAGTATAAAATAAAGTCAGTTTCAGCGTCTATCTGCCTGTATATCCGCTAACTCCTCCTAAATTATCTAACTGCTGGTGAAAACCGCATCAAAGTCTGTTGCGGTTTTCACCATCAGTTAGATAATTTTTCACCGAAGGTTTATATGTATAATACTTTCATATTTAATGTAAGCATAGTAGAGAAATTGCACCCGTGCGACGACGGGAGCGGGTCGCTAGTTTTAAATAAATAGGTACTTATTATTTATGTTTATATGTTTCTTTCTGTTTATTTTTATGTAGGTATAATACGGGCGGGATTATCTGGTACACATCTTTTATTATAATGCCTAATGCCTATTATTATCTACAGGTGCTCAGGTACTACAAACTATAGTCAGAAACTCAATTCTCGTAATTAATTTACACTATGACTGAAAGTTGACCGAACAGACATTATGAATTGACAAAAAATCGGTATGAGTAGAATACCGACTCTTAAAGTTCAGCCCGAGTTCAGTGTGATTTGAATTCTGTCTTCTTACAGACGATTATTTCAATCTCATTTTTGACTTTATTTATGGACAAGAATACCAATTTTATTCTGCGTCCGTTCAAAATGTTAGCAGAATACTGATTTGGCGTCAATCAACTTTCGACCTCATTACAATATAATTTTACGTTTGATGTTGTTTGTTAGTGTAGGAGAATACCATTTGTGACCTAAGACATTGATACTAGATGAACTATATTTTGAACATTTTTAATTACGAGAATTGGACTTCTGTAACTGAAGAATAGCATGTTATTATGCAAAAATCGATAAGTAGGGCATTGTACAATAATTGTACATTTCTTTGAATTATTAATTTTATTCGATAATAAATTGCTCTATAAGCAATTTTCTGTGCAACTATCAAAAGTCTAAAGAAAAAATACGCATTCTTTATCTCAGAAAATCAAATGTGAAATAAACTGTACTTACCTTTTCTTTGACAGGTTAATTACAATAAAGCAAAAAAAAATATACGTTTCTCTCTCGTCTAAAATAAATAGAACCGAAATGTCTTATCTTTCTTTGAAATAATATTGAAATAATAGAAGATATCCCTTGACATCTTCTCTCATGATATTTGAATGTCTCGGCAGTAATGGACACATTTAAGTGATTTCGTTTATCATTCATACATTTTATTTTGAAAGAAAGAAAATAAGTTTATTACCCCAACAAAAAATAAAAGCAAAAGCAAAGAAAACATAATAAAATGAGTTTGTGCCGAAGGGGCCGCAGCTTCAAATAATATCAGGAGGTAGTAATACTGGCCACCTGATGCTGGTTTCAACTGCAACCCACGAGTACCATACGCTCGAAACTATTAATATATTTTATTGTATTCATCACTGATAGGTTAGGTAGGTAGCTTAATAGTTTTTAAACTGTCATGGTCACTAACATTAGTATTAGAGTTCAAAACGGGATATTTCGGAAGCTCAAATCAATCTTTAAACATGGTAAATATCCAGATAAGAACTCTAATACGAAGGTAGCTTACTATTTGAAAAAGTTTCAATATATTATGTACTAATCTTCGTTGTATCTGAATATTGAACAGGGACTGTTATACGGTCATAGGCGTAGCTAGGAAGTACAGGGGGGCATGGCCCACTTCAGGGTGACTAGTACCCCCAGAAAACCTAGCGCCCCTTAAAGTGATGACTTCACAAGAAAGCTCTTATGAAGCAGTTTTTCAGGAGAAGAGGGGTCAACAGTTTCATAGGTTATTTAGATTGAAGGTTAAGAATATAGAGTTGGTGTGGCTTTTGAACCTTTAAGTCGTACGTTGGTATGCTAAATCTTAAGTCGTTAAGAGTTACCATGGAGTTTCTTGCCGGTTCTTCTCCATAGGATCTACTATTTGGAACCGTGCACCTAGTGCCTGTATCTGGTTTACATGAAATAAAGATCTATTCTAATTGCTTCAACAATAAAAGACTTGTATCATTATGGTACCCACAAAAGTTGCGCCCGTGGTTATACCCACGGATTGAAGTTAGAAGTAAGTTCGCATTTGCGTGTACAATTGTAATCAAGTACACAAATTAACATTTTAATTAGATTCTCCAATGACGCTTACATTTAAAATCTAAAGTGCATTATTGACCTCGGTCTAATAAAAATCTATATGCGCAACTTATGGATAGTGTTCGTATAATTTACACTCTTTAGCTGTACTAAACTTAGCGGTATTCAGGAAAGAGAGAAAGAAAGAAGAAAAGAAGAAAGAAAAGAGATTTATTTCGGATTCGCACAGAAAATAACACAAGTAAAATAAAAAAAACACAAAAAAAAATAAACAACCTACCCGGGACCAAAAATGGCTTGCATCTCACCAGATAACATCTTACTTACTTTATGTTCAGATAAGTAATATTACTACTTACAATTCATGGGAAAAATTTGCACTTTTACAGCTATGTATATTTCTAAAATTACTACGATTTTACCCAAGACATAACAATTATATTCCTTCATTTTCCATCATTAAGTTCATCTTGTAAGTGGACAGGAAGTCACTATTTGTAGATAAAGTTAGTCATAGAAACGAGAAAAGTTAAAAAAGAGAGAGTTAAAGTTAAAGCAATAAATAGCATATAGGTATATATAGCTATATAGGTAGCAATAGCATAAGTTCGAATTGTAAAAAGGAGCAGGTAACTTAAAAAAAAACTTACAAATATTTTACTTGACAATAAAACGTAAACAAATCCTAGGTTATAATAGATTTTAATCTTCTTTTGAAAGGCTTTAAGAAAATGTTTGATCTAATTTTCAATACTTTTACCTTTTTTGAACCCTCATTGTTATATACAATTTTAATAACAATAGGGCTTTTGAAACATTTCTAGGATGAAGCCTCAAAAATAAAACGTTGTTTTAAGGATGTTTTATTTTAAAATATCGATAAATGTTACTCCAGTTCCCAAGAAGAGGTAGACAGAGTACTAGGAGCTGTTTTACCCACAGAAAGAAGGTTTTACCACTAATAAATAATAATGGATCATGTTTGTAGGATGGGCAGCGGCTTATCTTTTGACATGTGTGAACATACTGAGATTGCAAATGCATTTATACATTTGCCTAACTTGAACTTTTTCTTCAACTCATTGCGCAAATGGACTTACATCCAAAAATCATTTTAATTGGTCCTAGAAACTCCATGAAAATTATGGTACAAAAACTAAAAATAACAGTACTAAAAACCTAAGCCTACCATGTTGTAAAATAACTGGTCCATAACAAAATTCAATTTTGGTATGTAGTTACTGTAGTTAGGATGCATATTCAACAGGGTCTGAATAAACATTTTTTCACCTGCCGAAAGGTTTGAGGTGGCGTGTGATGCCAATTTGACCAGAGGCCGTAAACCCTTTCATCAAACAAATTGTGATCAGTTTTGTAAAGTGTGTATTAAAAAAATAGGGGGGTGCTTACATAAAGCCGGGCTTCCACTGCGAAAAGGTAATGAGCAAGTAATAGCTGGACGGAACGCACCCCAACTAGCTAAAATAGGTTTTATCTTCCATTAAGAAAGAGTTTTGACAATTGCTTTCTACTGCAAAAGAGAAATGAAGAACGAGTTCGTTATTAATTGTTTTTACTCGTTCAGTCCTCCCCGCTAGAGTCATTATTGGTGGAAGCACTTCTATGAAATTTACCATTGGCGTTATTACCGTACGGACGTACCGTACGGAGCCCGCTCCGCTGCCAGTGGCAGGCCGGCTTAAGAGTAAGGTTGAATTATCATTCCACATTCTCCTCCAGTAGGCACGAGAAATAGAGATAATTTATGTGACATAATATATAATTTAATTTATAATTTTTAAATATATATTTATATATCAGATAATTTATGTGTACCGGGACATTCAGCTCAAAATTGGAGCTGCCCGACGGGACAAGTACCTCCTCCTTGCAGAATATTATATAGCCAAATAACACTGGCCTTTTGCTGTGTTGTGTTCTTAACTGTGAGTTAGGTCGCGAGTGCTCCTTGGAGAAGCGTTCTCGTGGAAGGTCCCCTAATGCCAACACGATGGAACAGTTGATTTCTTTTCGCGATTTCCGTATTGGTTCCATAGTAAAAGTTGTTCATATTGATGAGTACAATCTCCTTCAATATTTCCATTGTCCAACCAACCACCCTGTATATGAAGGGTCCACAACAATAATGATAAATGTCCTCCTGTCCTTTCTGTGTGATTTTGAGAAATTTATTTTTGAAAACAAATAGTTAAAACAAACTCAGCTAGACATACGTAGTATGATTGATAAATTTCCTCTCTGTTCAGGCTGTGTGGTTTTGAGATATTTGCTTTTATAAGTATGGAATCGTGAAGGAAAACATAGATTTGAATTAAATCAATTTTGGATATACATCATTACTAGTGGTCGAAATTCGACCACATTATTATTTATTTAAGCTTTCTGCAATCCTCTTTCGTATAAACTTTAACTATACCAAATCGGCCCAAACATCCATGCTCGCGATATACTTAAAAAAGGGTACAAAGTTTTCTCTTCACGTATTATATCCATAGCATATCAGTAGATCCTTCATATTATATTCAATAAAAATTAGCTTAATACAAAAGTTTACGATCCAATTGCATTGACTGTGCATTTCGTTGGGCCGAATAATTATCTGATAACGAGTTGACAAGAGATAACACTACCTAAATCCGACGTCAGCTCTTATCAAAGTTACATTAGTTATCCATTGGGTAAATATTATATTGACTTCGAACAAATGTGCAACTGGGATGGCTGCAACTCGTAAGCATCAGCTTGCGTCTGGAAAGTGAAGGCAGTTAGAAGAGTTCAATGCTCATATTAAGGCACCACGTCAGCCTGAGTCTGGCTGGTGACGTCTACGATAAGTATCCTATTAATAATGTACCCACATTTACATTACTTGTCCATTTCTTCATTTTTTCTTTGCCTCGTAGGCCTTGCCTTTGATATATAATTTATTCATAAAGTATAAACGCGTATAGCGGTGACTGTTTCTCTAACAAAATTTCTTCTTTACACATGAATAATATAAAAGCTTGTCGGAAGCGTAAAATTATTTGGTTTTAAACTTTTTTAACTCCAGCGAGGATAATTATTTTAATAACTTTCCTGTGGATTAATGGCTACAGTTTCATTGTTAATATTCAGGTTTATGGTAATACTGTAACTAGGGGGATTGTGTATTTGAAAAGAATGGCTCACGATGTCATATTATTAGATATGTTTCATCAACGTAGAATTGCGACAAGGCCGTTACTGCCTGCTTCAATGTATAGACTATGTATACTAGATAATATTATGATTAACCAACAAAAACCCCCGACTCCAACTAGAAAAATAATTCTAACTTTTGAATGGCTGAACAGACTTTCATGAAACATAGCTTAGATGAATACCGAATAAACTAGCTGACAATAAAAAAAATACCTACACAGATTTATAGATCACAGATACACAGATACACACTACAAACTTATAACATCCCTCTTTCTTGTATAAAGAGGTAAAAGAACAATAACAAGTTCCCATATAATTATCATGTTACCTGAAATGGATTTGAACCGTCTATGAATGAAAAAATATTTAGGCATTGGTTTACAAACAATTTTATTTATTATTTTCTAATAATTAACGAAATTTACTATGTAACGTCCTTCTTTTAGAGTCATCCAAAATATATTTTTTCTACAAAACCTACACCGGATGTGAATTTAATCAACTAACATTTCATCTCTACATAGTATAAAATAAATTCGCGAAAAATAACAGGCGTGTCTTTTAAATATAAATCATAAAGAATTGAATTCGATGATAATGAAAGCGAATTTATGAAATAACTACGTGTTGTAAATTATACTGTCACAAACATGCTAATTTTTCCATGAAACTTTCTTTTTGTTAATGTTAGGTAAGTAGATACCTACATTATACCACTTTAACGAGTTAAAATTATGTACTTACTTAAGTATTATTTTTAACCCCCAACAAAAAAGAGGGGTGTTATAAGTTTGTAGGGTGTATCTGTGTACCTTTGTGTTTGTGGACCTGTGTATCTGTATATCTGTGTAGATACACACACAGACAGATGTCTGTGGCAAAACGGATGGACCGATTTCAATGCAGTTTTTCTTTAATTGAAAGCTAGTTTAATCGGGTATTAGCTATGTTTTATGAAAAGGTTGGAGTCGGGGGTTTTTAACGGTTGTTGTTAAGTTACCTTATACCCCGTTAACGAGTTAAAATGACTAATTAAATGTATTATTGTACTAATATTTATAGTATAACTGCTACAAAATGTAGGTAGATACGTTCATTTAAAATTACATTGACATGTGTTTGACAGCCTTTTGTTTCACAGGGTCGTGATTTAATATCACCCCTATGGCGGCGAACGTCAGCCGCCGGCACAACGGAAATCATAGTTGAGCGTCGCGTGCCGTCTGACGGCACGGAATGACGGCGCGTGTTCTTACTCTCATAATTCAAAAACTAGTCGATGGATTAGGGCCGGGGATGTCTTAAACGTCGACTAATAATATTGGCAACATTTTGATATCAATTTAGTAACCATTGACAAATATAGACCAAAAATATCGATTTTTGAAAAATGGACATCTCTTGTGCGGTGACGTAATTTCGACCCATGACTAATATTTAAAAGAAATGACTAATAATTTTGAAGTTGCCGATCGGGCGTATGTCTAATCTATGGAATGATCATTATTAGTCCATTTTATAATAAATTTTTGAGGTTGTTCACACAGTTTTACGTTTTATTTGTGGTTAGAAGTCGTTCAGTCGCAAGAATATTGCTAAGACCGTTTACGTACATGTGGATGTTTGTTCTAATTATTTTCAGTTTATTAGTGAAATACTGCTGTATTGTGTGCACAATATCATTAGCTATCATTTAAAACATCTCCCATGTCTGTAGATTCTACCTTTAGCTCGCAATTCAAAAGAAACTAAAATAAAATCCCGGTTGTGCCGTCCCACGGCACGCGACGCCATAGGAAGTTGGGGATTTTAATTTTCAAATATCCTGTTTTTATTACAAATAAACGTCTTAAACGACTAAAGTCCACATATAATCACATATACCACACAAATAATGCGAAATATATTCATATTTCAATTAAATTGAATTATTTATTATCGGCCGTCCGTGCGCCGAAATTCACGTTCCGACTGGTTTCGACTTTCGATTTTTTAGACTATGTTTATCGTAGTTTGAAGGTATTGTAATGATTAAATCTCGTAGATAATGAAACAAACATTGTAAATAAACATATTTATTACATAAAGCTTAGTTATTTTCGCATTCCGAACTATTTTAATTGAAAATAAAGTGAAAATTTTCGAAAGTTTGTGATTGTGCAATTATTTGAAAATTATACGATGGCCCAAATTGCATGACAATTAGATAATCAGATAGACAATTTAATCTAGATTACGAAACAAGAACTTGTTTATATAGGTTTCATAGTAAAATAGCGAGAAATCATAGTTATAACGCACAGGGTAGCGGCGTGCCGTGTGGCGGCTTTTGACCTGCGACGCTCGACGGAGTTGCGCTATTTCAGCGTTCGACGCCTGACATTTCATCGACATTAACATTTCATCGACTACGTGCTTTTGTACGATGATGGTTGACGGCAACGTCAAAAGACGTGATTTTGTTGAACCTGTCAGCTGTTCATTAATAATACTTTGATGATATTCCTTGCTTTTGAAGTGAATTCTGCGGTCAATACAAGGTCCTACCTTTCTAGTCCCGAGCCTTTAAGGGGTTATTGTACTCATCATTATGAACAACTTTTCCTATGGAATCATGAAATTGTCAAAAAAACCTGCGGTTCCGTACATTGAGTCGAATATTGAATTATTTGTATCAGAATCTGCTGTTTTTTTTGGCAATGTCATGTTTAGTCCCTTTTTTTTTTTTTTTTTTTTTTTTTTTTTATCGTGGTAAAATCATCAAATGAGTCCTCCCACCCCGGGCAGGGCGGGAGGGACTGTCAGACTTGTACTGACTAAAATCCACGGTGTTCCTTCAATAGCCCTTTACGTTCCGGAGTCACGGTAATGAGATAAGCCCCGCGACCCCGGCAGGCTTCGGCCCTCTACAGGGCCCCCGTCATCTTGCTGACGTTCTTTGAGGCGCGCGTGGAACACAACGCGCCGTCGACCCGGGCATGGTCCATGGTCGGACAGCGATGTTTAGTCCCTTAGTAAAAGTTGTTCATAATGATGAGTACAATACCCTCCTCCGATGTTTCCCTCGTTTAAACAGTCATCCTGTATATTAATACGTGAAGGGAAAGCTTTGTACGCCTTTTAAGCATATTGCGCGCCGGAAGAGTTTTAGATTTGGCGTCGTGTTTATTTTTACATAGTTCGTGTTTGTTCTTTTAGTTTCTTTGTGATTTCTTTGTTTCTATTTTTATTTTTGATGTGCTGACGACTATGTCCTGTATCAAACTTTTTTATTTCTATTAATAAGATAATTATCTATATTAATACGTGAAGAGAAAACTTTGTACCTACCCCTTTTTAAACATGTTGCGCGCATGGAGGTTTGTGAGATTTGGCTTAGTTAAAGTTTGAGAAGGAGTACAGAAAGCTAAAATTACGGTCGAATTTCGACCACTGGGCGACCACTAGAATCAATAAATAAATTAAATTGTCATAGCATTAATATGTTTGATTCTTTTGTGACATTGACAGAATCATCATTACGTTACAATGGAGCCAATTAAAATTGGAATTGGACTCAGTCATGAAGGAAACAGTGCTACATTTATTTTACACCCCTGCATTCTAGTGCCAAGAGAATTCATGAAAGAAGGTATTCAGAAATTAAAGCCGCGAGAAAGTAGCTTGTTTAGTAAACAGGAATTTTACAAAGACATTCTTAACCGTTTTTACTTTGCTACATCTTTTAGATAATATAAAAATATAGCGGAGCTGTCAAAATAATGCTTCTTAATATTTTAGTATATATAATGGAATATTATGATGGTTTACGGTTTCAGAAGCAGATAATAATGTAAGGAAGCGCCTTGGAATTTTCTAGTATCTAATAACGCTACGACCATAATACGGTAAGGCTTATAATAGGCACCTACATTGAGAAAATATTACCTGTAATACAGCATTACATACAATTTACATTTACCATCTTAAATAATTACCGTTTAAAAAGTATATACTTCTCAGAGATTGTACTTAAACGAGAAATAAATGTTACAAAATACAGTTACTTTATTTACGATCTTGTAAAAATATAATTATTCATGCATTCTAAATGTTTATCCATTAGCGTTGAGCGCCTCGCTACTGGGCACGGGCCTTTCCTCAGAATGAGAAGGGTTAGGCCTTAGTCCACCACGATGGCCTGGTACAGGTTGGCGGACTACATCCCATCGAGAATTTTCTGAGGCCCTCTCTCTCAGGTGTGCAGGCTTCCTCACGATGTTATCCTACGCCATTAACGAAAGTGATAATCAAATTCTGATCCGCACATAAATTGGAAAAGTCAGAGGTGCGGGCCGGTTTCTATCTCAGATCCTCCTGCAAATTCGTAGGTATCAATCTTAGCGCTCTACACATTTTTGAAGCGCGCATTGACGTTAGTCGTCGACAAGCGGCGATAGCTACGGTTTAGACATGGGCAAAATAGCTCACTGAAAAGAAAAAGAGCGATTAGCTCATTTACTCTAAAGAGCTACAACACTCTTTTAGCTGTCTAACTCTTCTATAGCTCAGTAGCTCGAGACGTCGACTGTTAGTTCATTTGACTCTCGCGTATCGAAGGACAAGGTTCGGCAGTTTGGACTCGCTCCGATTATTCGAAGTATTCCGAAGCGATCCGAATGAGCCGTTCAGTGATTTCGGTGTCTCGGTGAGACGTGTCGACCACCGAGAGCTACTGAGCTAGTGAGCTATCTAGCGAGTGTACAAGTGAGCGAGAGCGAAATATAACTGAAAAGAGCTAGCTCTTTTTTATCACTAGCTCAGGAGCTATTGAGTCTACTACAGATACCCCTGTCGTCGGCAGTGTTCAGGAAACCAGGAGTAGAGTAAATAAAAGCTTGTTCCAACGGTAAGGTAAAATGTTTAATGAATGACTAGAAGAAAATTACAAAAAAACCAAACGTGTCGGTGGTTGAAGATAAATTAAGCGCCTACACAATACATCTGCGACGCGCAACGAGTAATACCAAATCACTGTTTCCACATTACATGAGGCGTTTATTTCTTAACAGGCAGTGTTGCTCGTGTGTAAGATTGCTTAGTTGAAACCTTATATTGTCCAAGAATTTAAACATAACGTATCCGTGTGGTACCTTAAAGTCATTGATTTAACTTTAAGTCCAATTTAGCCATTTGGTTTCATAAAGTTTTGCAATTCGACTCTTCTAACGAGCTTCTCATCCACTTTAATCGATGCCTTGCGCCCGAAATTGGATCTGACTGAGTTACAAGTTAACCCAAACTGCTCAACTTTTGGCGCAACAAGTTTGATTGAAGTAATAATTCCTTAGTTCGATTATACAAGGCGAGAAATTTTAAACTGGCCAATAAGGCCAATACGAAACCGTTGTATTATCTACAGGAAAGCGTTCTTTAGAGACTTATTAACTTTGTAGATATTTCGACCAGGGGAGCTATTCTGTACGAACATCTCGCACCCCCATTCGAATTTCACTCTGTCGACTAGCTGTGCCCGCGACTTCGTCCGCTTGGAGTTCGGGTGCTCGAATGTTGTTTTGAAAATACATGTTACTAATATTATACATACCTATAACTGAAAAAATATATCTACCTACAAAAAGTTACAATGCTGAGACCGGATTCCAGACTCTGTCAGCTTCTATTCTACCATTTACCGCTACGCTGCGTGGTTATTTGTTCTTTTGGCACAGCTATGTTGCATTCACAGATTTTGCGAAATGTCTACAATCAGTAAAAAGGAGGTATTATACAAAAATAAAGTTAATATGTACTTCTTACTTCGAGTACCATTTCTTGCCTTTGGAGGTTTCTTCTTTAAAAGGCGTTGCTTGGCGTTCTTTGGAGGAAGACATAGAAAACCATTTTAGCACCAAAAGACCTTTGTTCATAATAAAGCGCTTTTTCAAAGCTTTCATTCATTAATTATTCACAGAAAAAAAAACTTTAGGTCCCTGTTACCTACAATTTCAATATTATTTTAACAACTACCTAATTGGTTTGTAATACTTACAAGCCAATTAATATAATTGTAATTATGGGATTGTCATGACTCGTGGCAAAACCCGTTTGGACTGGAAACAAGATGGCCGGCAGGTAATTAATGTTCAAAGCATGAAACTACATGTGAAGCTAGCGGTTTTCTTTGTCCTGGTAATTTTAATTAGAACAGCTAAGCTGTATGTAATTTTGCACGCTACATTTGGCAAATTGTTTTAGATCTGTATAAAACACGACCATCTGTAACGTACCTACTATAATTCATGCAAAAAAAAAAAAAAAATTTGATGAAAGTCCTAGACTTTTTCATATTGTTCCTGCCTGTGTAGGTACATAGGTACAGGTTAGGGTTGCCAACCATACCTACTGTTAAAAACAGTATTAACTATACTGTTTACTGTTCATCAAAAATAAAGTGTGCAAAATACTGTTTATTTCAGTACCTAAGTATAAAAATGTTTTTTCGGTCGAGAAAAAATAATTTTTATGGAAGCTTTCGTGAGCGAAAATACTGTTCAAAATGTTCAAATATTGTTCATGTAACTTCTCACACCTAAATAAATACTTAATATTTTTGTTCAAAAAGCTGGCAACCCTGGTATAGGTACACTTGTACAGCTTAATGGCAATGTATCACAAAATGTAATGAGAAATGTACCTACCTATCTTTAAAACATGTTTTAATTTTTTCAATTCTCATATTTCCATTGCTCTAATTTCTCTTCTTACAGAGTAATGGAAACAGTTCATGTTTCCTTGTTACTCAACTGGGATCTTGGAAGTTTATTTACGCTACTTATTAGGGGAGTATCTATCCATTTCGTCTCGTAAAATATAATTAATTTATTTTCGCCGTTCATTTTCTTTTTAGGACAAGACCCCGTGTTTTTTGGGTGTTTTAGTGCCTTTCTTTGGCCTGTCGTTGTTCATCGAGAAGGGCATCAATTATCGCTGATGATAAGTGACCTATTTTAATAAGATGGAGATTAATATCAATCAATCAATCACCTTTATTTATTTTCTCACCACAATATATTGAGGAAATATATACCAATTTGGAGACTCGGGAGAAACTGGTTAACCACCCCAACCAATTGGCACGGCAGCTCTTGAATCCTACCTATCAGAGGAGGCTGAAGCGCAGGGACATCATTGAAGACGAAGCACAAGAGTGCGAGAGCAGGAGTACACCCGAAATAAAAAACAAAATCTCAAAATTTGCCCATAGTAATAAATACTGATCGCAAATGAAACTAAGAAAAAAAAACCACAATATACCTACATCAATTATTTTATATTGGTCAGATTCGACAATGATACACAATTCAGGTACCTAAGTATGTATTGTGGGAGACTGGTGCCTAAGCTAGGCTCGTGGCCTGTGTTTCAGGACACCAGAATCACCTTTACATGTTCATTTTATAGAATAGACAGAATGTAAGGAATCATACGACATTTTTTAGTTTTACTTAATAAGATTAAAATCTAGGTTAAGTAAGCGAAACGAATGTTAGTAGATGTGTAGTATGGGTATATGGAGTGTAGTAGGTATAGAAGAATATATAACAATGTATGAAAAATAAAATGCTGTCGTCGTGCCAGTAGCGAATGGGTTGCCAACTCAGCATATGCTGGGCATAGGAACACCCAGCGCTGATTTTCAGGTGGCACCCTCGTGACACCCGCTTTTAGCGTGGCAGCTTTCCGATTGCTCATCTAGTTAATAATATCTAATAATTAATTATAGAGAACTCTAGATAAACCGCATCCATTAATTTTACATCAAATACGAGTATGGTTCATTTCACGTTACATGAGCACTTATATGTTTTATTTTTCATAATGTGCTTTTAAATGATTTTGATGGTAAAAGATATTGCCTAATGGCATTTTAATAAAGGCAATTAAAAAACAAACGCTAATATCATATTTTTCATTGTTATGTAATATCTGCCTCCGTAAATCCTGCCCCGAGCTAATTTCTTACACCTGTCAACTAGATATTTTAAATGCAGGCTATTTGACATTTTAAATCGTTTCCATATTTATAATTTACTAGCGATCCGTCCCCGGCTTCGCACGCGTGCAATTTCTCTACTATCTTTACATAAAATATGAAAGTAAACTTTCCGTGAAAATTTATCTAACTGATGGTGAAAACCGCATCAAAATCCGTTGCGTCGTTTAGAAGGAATACGTATGGAGGAGAGCGTACAGACAGACGCGGTAAGCGACTTTATTTTATACTATGTAGACCCCAGGAAACTGTTAAAGACTTGTCGATATGAAAGGCGATGAATTAATTTATAACCAATTTTTAAATAAGAAAACACATGGGCGGGCGCAATTTTGTGAACATCACCTACATATTCAATAAATATTCAATTCACTGACCGCCTTCACTGAAGTGAAGTTAGTTGGGTAGCTACGTAGGTATAGTAATCGCAAATCTTTATGAGCCCTGAACTGAGCTCTGAAATCCCTCTCTCCCTCTAGCACCTATAATAAGCGTACTATTATAGGGGAGGGAGAGAGTCAGAGGGCTCTTAAAGATTTGCGAGTACTATACCTATCGTGATTATAAAATAATGTCTTAAAGTTTGACTTTAATGTAAGCTACTGTCTTGTGACGTCACTGTCTAGAAATTAATAATTCAATGGCATTATATTGTCTCTTGGTTACTAAACTTAAATTAGGTTCATTTACTTCATTTAAATGTAAACTGTACATTACAAACTGCGATTACTGAGCCAAGTTTAAATTAAGTACTAAATTACGAACAAGGCCTTATGTCTATTTTAAATATGAGTCCAAATTTTCTTCCAAGGAAATTAGAACACCTATAGTTATATCGTTCTGAATTTTACTGCGCAGGCGACCTCTGGGATTTCCCAGCAGCGGGATATAAACTCTTAATTAAAGTACAAAGTTTTATTTATTGTAGTAAAACAAAGTTATTTATGACTTAAAGTTCGCTTAGGTCCATTTATTTTTGTTGGTAGAACACTTAAAATACTTTTACGTATGTATTGCAAAGTAAACTTTTGTTGGCTCTCGTAAATTAAGTATGTGTTTTAAATAGTATGTAAATTAATGTGAATATTTTTAGTCTTTTTATCCCCTGAGAAAATAGACGGGTGTTATAAGTTTATAGTGTGTATCTGTGGATCTGTGTATCTGTGTATCAGTGGCGAAGGGTGACAGTTTTAAAATGGGAAGCCGTCCCAAAAATGCCCTTAAAAATAGCTGCAATTAATGCTGCATGACAAAAATCCATACCGACTCTTGTAATCTTTATATAGTCATGTCTGGAAGAGCTCGAATAACAAGCCTTTTTTTGTCAGTTAGATGAGTAAATAATATAATATTACGTTGGTCTATACACTAATCAATTCCTAAAGGGAAGCCGATGGTAATCGGGTTGTATGGACTCTTCGCCACTGCTGTGTATGTGTGTTTCTGTCTGTGGCGTCGTGCCTCCAAAACTGATGGACTGATTTCAATGCAGTTTTTTTAATTGAAAGCTAGTTTAATCGCTAGTTGTTTCATAAAAATCTGTTCAGCCGTTCAAAAGTTACAGCTCTTTTTCTAATTGGAGTCGGGGGATTTTGTTAAATACATTTTTAATTATGACATGACGTCATTAAATTATTGTATGGTTACGTCATTTTTGGCAGAATTAAAAGTAACGGTAGTCACAAACTATTGCGTGACTTTAAAGTGTACATTGTAGCTCATGTTGATATTTCAATAAAACGTAATATTTCATTGATAAAAGTTCGATTCGATATATTATAAAGAAAAAACCTAATTAGATTAAACAAAACTAAAATAATGGAACAAACAGTAGCCAAAAACAGTACCTAAAAGTTATAAAGGGACAATTTAAAACAAATTCTCGCCTAAATTGTCCTAATCTAGAATACCTATACTTTAATAGCGACCAACAAGTATCACTAAGGTCACAGTATCTGCTCTATTAAATCAGAACTGGTTAGCGTGGAAGATGCATTTTAACTCAATTTACTCGTGGCTCGAATACCTACATAGATATTAAATTAGGGCTTAGCCGGTGGGTCCCTAGAGTGGGCCAAGGATAGGACGGGACTTTATTGGATAAATAGGCTTTTAAGTCGGAATTCTTGGATAAATATTAGATAGTGGCATTTAATAAATATCTATCCTTTGTTGAAAGAATAGTTCGGTTTGGAAATAAAATGTTATTATTTTCAAAAATGTTTATAGGTAGGTACAGGATATTTTTCTTATGTAGTAGTGCGCAAAATTTGCAGCGTGGTTCAGTGTCTGTTCCCAAATGCAACCGCAGTACTAAAATTCACTGAAAATTTGATTTTGTATGGTTTGTCCCCCATACAGTACAAGTCGAATTGTCGTTTTATTTAAAGTGAATCCCAATACTGCGGTTGCATTTAGGAACGAAGACTGAGTCACTCTACAAATTATGCGCACGACATAAAAAAATATTCTGTATAAAAAGCACATTTAGTATTTTTCTAAAAATAATAAAATATACAAAAATTATAACCGAGTGTGTTTCTATAAAAACTGAAATTCAATTTAAACTGAAGATTGTTTTGTTTTATTTCTCCTACGAGTATAGTGTACCATGAATTTATGCTGAGACTGACAAATACCGGCGTCATGATGATCGACGATCGTAAATACGAAAAGATCGTAAACTGCAAATAGATTTTCGAAATAAGAAAAAGAAATATGTCATTCGTGCGAAGTAGAATGGGACAATCGAATTGTGTCGCCATATTGAGTTGCAATAAGACATCTTCGCGAAAATTACAATTTTATTGCCGACGGAAATAAAAATATGAGATATATTTTAAAAGAGTTTCCATGGAGTTTCTTGCCTGTTCTTGTCCATAGGACCTACTATTTGGAACCGCGCACCTAGAGTCTCGACATTTCATAAGTGCCTATATATGGTTTACATCAAATTAAGATCTTTTCAGCGGTAGCACGACCTGGTCCGTCACTACTATGCTTATCTGTGGCAACCTTTTTATTCGTATTGTTGTGCCTAACAAACCTTTCCCTCCGAAACAAAGCGTGTGCTAAATATAATTTGTTGTATTCTATTATAATATATTAAATAACATTTGGTACTTTTTATAAGATTTCCCAAATACCATCCTGAAACGGTTTCGTAATACGGTATTGTGTTAAATTAAACAAGGCACCAATTAAGTACATTTTGTGTGTTTGTCAGCGCTAGTGATGTCCAAAATACGCGGGACGTGGCCTGTCTCGATTTTCTGGCCCCAAGGGCTATCTGCCTCTTATTAATATCCGATTTCTTATCTAATATTTTATAATGATGTTAAAGGTACCTTTGAGTAGGTATCCATAATTAAATAGTAATGAAAATTCTTATACAATGTCACATTTCAATCAGAGCGTTTATAACCATATTGACAACATTCTAACGTAAATTGCATGTTACATTTTAAGCGGATCTGAAATTCTTATTTAAACTCCGGATTCTATTTAAGTTACATGGCTCATCCCTATGCTTAGAGACCATGTCAGCATATTGTGTTCCTTGTTCCGTTAATTAAGACAGCATACCGTTGTTCCGTATTGTTTAATCACGGATAACATCCACTGACATTGCCTGACAGCGCCGAAAAATGACTGATTGCTGGATGCGGTTCCATGTATTTTGTGCCCGTAGGAATTTTTTAATTTTTCTGTCGTACGGAAGAAAAACAAGATAAATATTTGTATTCGAAATTGTTCCACACGCTCCGTCAAAAGTTCAAAACAAACCGACACTGGTTTCGATACTGTTGTTATTTTGTTTCAATGCTTAATTGATATTTTTCGAATTTATCTATCTATATAATAATACGTGAAGAGAAAACTTTGTACCCCTTTTGAAGCATATTGCGCTCACGGAGGAATGTGAGATTCGGCATAATGAAAGTTTATGTGGAGAAGGAGTGCTGAAAGCTAAAATTACGGTTGAATTTCGACCACTGGGTGACCACTAGTTACAAATATTACATTAGATTCAGTAACTTTTTTTTTTTATTATTTACTCGGCATTTATCACCACGTAGACACCCGTACCAAAACAAATATATCTATTGCACATTCAGAAAATGAAACTGTAGAATAACTTGCACATAAAGCATGTTATTTTTCTTGTACGCCTTTCCAACAATTTTTCAATAAGTAAATCTTTTCAAGTAAGTAGTAAGTAGTATACATAGTTGAAAAGTATACTCAATACGTAACAGGAGGAAGAGAAAGCTCAAGTATTTCTCATGAGGTTGTTGTTGTTTGTGAGCGTTGAAATAAGCGTTCGAGTGCGCTCAATAGACAGGCATTTGAAGTTTTGCGTTATTTGTGTTAGAAACCTGAAATATTTTCTTTAAAAAATAAATATAAATTATAATATCACGATGTCCGTTGTGCAACTGGTATTAGGGAAAGCACTTATTACACATATTATTGTAATTTTATTTCTTATGGTTAATATGAACGATCTTCGTATGTAGTCGGAAAATTAATTCTGTTCCGAGTGAGTAGTGAAAATTTGTTTTAGGGCCCATCCACACTCGATATTTTTAGCAGCAGAATCGCCCGTTTTCGCGTTCGTTTTTCACTTTTTGTAAGCAAAAGGCAGCCAATGAACGCGAAATGACGATTCTGCTGCTAAAAGTATAGAGTGTGAAGGAACGCTTAGTTTTTTGGAATTCCAATACTAGTGTTTGAGTAGTGTATGCATTCGGGTAAGCATAGACAACTAAGCTCAAATAAGATACAATGTATTTTAAAAAGAAGGTAAAATTTTGTAAATTTTGTATTTTAAAATGCCATTAAAAACAAAAATCGAATTACCTACGCGTGGCTTTATACAAGCGTAAAAAAATTGGAATCCGTTAGATTCCTGATGATCATTCAATGTAAAGGCACCCATTGTCGGCAACGATCAAGGCACTCACATTAAAAAGGAATCTCTTAACGGATACCCATATTTGTGAAAGCCGATGGGGCTAATAGAACATGCGAGGTATATGAATTTGCAATCTGAAGGGTATTGATAATGCGTCAATACATTTTGCACCTTTTGTATGTAAAGGCTTTAGAAATTAATGATAAGAAAAAAACATAAACTAACCTAAAAAATAATATTAAATAAATAATAATAAATAATAATATATACTCGTCAAAACAAAATAAGGGCCACCTTATATTTTTGATCTTCTGGGCAAATTATGAGGTTCCTAGGTTTCTAAGTTGTAAAATTCATTGCAATGATTTGTTTTTAATGAAATGGGCTTAAATTTTACACAACCCACAGAAAAGAAAAACAATTTTACAACATTTTCAAGAAAAAGTGCAATTTCAGCAAAAAGTACACTTGGACTAAAAAAGCAATTAAAAATGAAATTCCACGGCGTTTATTCTTCTTCCTTTTTGAATCAATATCTGGTGTAACCTCCTCTTTTCTGAACATATTCTTGAAGCCTAGAGGGCATTTTCTATCAGATGCCGCATTGTTTCTTGAGAGATTTGTTCCTAGCTCGATTTTAGGACGTTTAAGGGCTGTCTTTCATTGTCCACTGATGAATTTGTGTATCATACTCTTTTTTTCAATAGATCCCACATGTGTTCAATTGTGTTCAAGCCCGAACTGTTCGTTGGCCTCGGCAACACTTGTATACAAGCCTCATCTAGTGTCTCTCTGGTGGCTCTAACAGTATAAGTGCGTGCATTGCCGTGCAACAGCTTGAAACCTGCACCCACTTGCTATGCAAATGGCACCACATAGAGTCTTATGACCTCCTGGATGTATCGTTAGGTTGTTACTGTACCCTGGTTCTGAATTATGAGCTCAGTTCTTCCAGTTTGGCTTATGCCTCCCCACACCATAACATTGGGCCCCCCAAATCGATCATTGTTGTGGATGCAGGCATCTGCAAGTTGCTCCCTTTTCATCTCCACACCCTTATGCAACGGTCAACACTAAAAACTTTTACTTTGCTCTCATCTGTAAAAAGCAATGTGCTTTAGTCACTTACGCTACAGTCCAATTGTTGCCTTGCGGATGTTTATTGATTTGCATGATGAATACTGGACTATGGTATTCGCACCACTTGACTCCTGGACAATTGCTGGTCTTCATAAAACTGGTTTCTAATCGTTTGGTCACTTAGTCACGTGCCTGTGGCCAGGCACAAGCGGGTTTGCACAGAGCGGGAAGTGACGGTGCTCTCTCTGCGTGCATGTAAGTCTATGTAGCGGTCTTCCTGAGCAGTGATTCCTCTGGCTCTGCCTAATTCCTGACTTCTGACAAAATTTTAGATCTCATAAAAGCAATTCCAGGCATTCTGAATCGCTCGCTGGGAAAATCTCGGCTGTAAAACTACAGATCGCTACGAATAGCCTTCTTGGATGAGTGTTACGGTCCTGGTAGTTGTAGTCAAGTCCATTTGAAGTCGAACCTGTGGAATTACGTTCTTAAAATGCCGATGTACGCACTGACTCGACACACAAAACTTTTTTCAGTACAATACAAATGTTAAATGAGCTTAAAGTTCACGTTAAAAACAGGGTAAAATTAATTGGTTTCAAAAAAGTTGATAAAGTCTACCCATTTTAACGGTTTTTCAAGCGGAATGCTGTAAAAGTGTTCGCAAACACTTAAAATAACACAACGCTGTACAATTTACCACATGGATATAGTTAATGATCATTAAATCATCCATAATGTCGAAATTTGCAAGTGGCCCTTATTTTGTTTTGACGAGTATATAAATAATAAATAATAATATTAATTAAATATAACCTAAAAAATAATATTAAATTATTTGTATGGAACAGCTGAATTATTTCCGCGATTTCAGGGCTGGTCCTATAGTAAAAGTTGTTCATAATGTTGAGTACAGTAACCCCCTAAAGTGATTGGGATTAGAAAGGTTGGACCTTATTAACCCGTCACGATATCTACCTGTACAAGAACGGCTACTAAAATCTACGAAACACAAGGCATTAAAATAGCCTAAGGTCGGTAACGCATTCGTAATCATTAGGATGGGGTGGCCGTAATTGAGTAGGATCACGGGAGCAGCAAGCTCGTATGTCTCTTTTAATTTGTGAAGCGCGGTGGAAATCGTCTTTGACTTTACGGACGAAAAATCCGGCCCGTCAGTCATCCCTACAACGGATCTTGGGGGCGACAAAGGGGCATGTCGGATTCTTACCAGCTAAACCACCGCGGTGTTCCGTCTCTGCTTGTGGCCGGGGGAGCCGGCTCCCCCAGGCCTCGACCCGCTGCTAGCTTTGGGTAACTTCTCCCCGTACGACCAAAAACCAAATCAATGTTCAATGACTCGACGTGTAGCGAATCAGTTATGCTACGAGACCGTAGGTGGCGTAGACGTATCACCATCGCATCTGCTACGTCGTAGCTACATGTTCACACGAATTCAAATGTTGTCTACCTTTCTAGGTTGGCAACCGGCGGCTCGCGAGCCACATGCGGCTCTTTGGATGTGAGGCTGCGGCTCTTTAGTTCAATACGCAAATACTATATATTTTATTTAAAAAAAAAACATTTAAAAAAACCGTTCTGAATCGATTAACGAGGATTAGGCACTTGTACTCGTTTTTCGCCTCACCCCTCCCCCGTGACACGCGTCGTCACTGTCGTCAGTCCGTCGGAAGCTCTCGAATGACGCCGTCGTCGGATATTTCTATGTAGGTTTTAATTAAACGTATAGCGGATCAGATCCAGTTTTTTTTTATAAAAAACTTTATTTATGCAAATATAATTTATTGTAGGCAAGAATTTTTTTTGTGGTTCTTTAAAAACTTTGAAATTTTGTAAATTCTAATTTTTAACTCTTCCGACTCAAAAGGTTGCCGACCCCTGCTTTAAGGGGTTATTTCATTCATCATTATGACCAACTTTTCCTATGGGACCAAACAAGAAATCGTGAAAATAAATCTGCTGTTCCATACGTTTCGTCGAGTAAGAGAATTATTTATATGGAAAAGCTAATATTTTTTGCTATTTCAGGGCTGGTCCCTTTGTAAACGTTGTGATGAGTAGTATACTTAATGAGATCGGAACTAGAAAGATAGTACTTTGAATATTTACAAGAACTAAATACTAACGGAAGCGAAAGTTTGATAAAGTTTTACATGTGTTCAAATAATCGCTTAGCTTGCACCGTATATTACTTTTCCACTCTGAAGTCTTTCACAAGCATTTTACTATTTTATTTTTATATAAGCAAGCTTTTCCTTTCCTTTTAATTTTTTTTTTCGATGGTATATTAATAATCTGTAGAAAATACATTACAGCAACAACAGAAGACTGCATTCGGAGTTTCAATAAAAGGTGAAATTGAAAACAAACAAACCAGAACACATTCCGTCCATCTTCAATACTGACTCTAAAGGGAAATCTCAGTGCGATGAAGCAGTTTTTTCATAAATATGTTATAAGACAAAGCTTCAATCGGAACTAGAAGTTCGCAACTTGGCAACAACATAAGAAACACAGCGGGTTTCTTTGTGGTACAGTTTTCCTTTTCTTTTACTTTTATAGAACTTCGGTACAAAAGTAAAATATGTAGGTATTTAAGAGGTGGTAATATTTTTACTTCCTAACGCAATAGTTGCGTTTATATCAAATGAGTTTGTTTGTAGAAGAATTTATTTACATGCAAACTCAAAGATTTTTAAATAAAAATAAATACCTAAATAAGAAAGTGATACTCCTATTTAAAGACAAAATGAGTAAACACGCTTTTATCTATTTCGTTAATTGAACCGACCAGATTTAACCTAACCATTTACCCCGAACCAGTGACTATAATTTACCCCGAACCAGTGATTATAATTTACCCCGAACCAGTCACTATAATTTAATCCAAACCTATGACTATAATTTACCCCGAATCTGTGACTATAATAATAATTTACCCCGAATCTGTAACTGTTTTATTTGTACCCCAGAAATTAATACTCGTACCATAATAAAACCTAACAACCTTTTTAAGTACTAGTTTATTGTACCATTTTTAGGTTTCTGTCTCATGGTTTATCCATAAAAGCAACGTTATAGGCCAAAATATTAAACTACGCTATACGCGACACAGATTGGATTAAAATTAATTGATAATAAATTGAATTAATAACAAATTAATTGAAGCGACGATCGGGGGAGGATGCCTAATGGCATTAACGGATTTCTCCCACACAAGCAAGCACCTTTACCTTACCTTAACTAATAACTCGGTAATAGCGAATTATATACCTTTTATAGGACACGCCGTGTGTTTATCGTTTGCTAGCTGTACCCGTGACTCGTTTGCGTGAAGTTCTTTATCCCACGGGAACGTATTACCGGGATAAAAGGTTTCCTATGTGTTAATACAGGAAATGTTCTACCTGTATGACTTTAATCGAAGTCCGTTTAACGATTTATGTGTGATTGAGTAATTTAAAACATATACACAACTTCAAAAAAAAAACCATTTATAATATACTAGCTGTTGCCCGCGATTTCACTCGCATCCTAGGAGAATGACTTGATGTACCTGAATATAAAGTATTTTATTTCCTAATTCACGTCTACCAGTCTGCCAAATTTCATCCAAATATGTGTGATATCGGCGTGATTGATTAACAAACATACAAATTAAAAAACTGGCAAACCTCTAAACTATAGTTGAGTTCTTTGAGTATCTAGAAGGTTGAGTCCGATATCATGTCACATGTATAAATCGTCGATATTTTAAAATCATTCCGTCATGCAGTGACATCGACAAAATCATCAATGGCTAAAATCATCACTCGATAATGACTAAATAAACGCGAACTTCGGCTTCGGCAGGGCTGAGGGCGACGCCGTGACAAAATGCAATGCTTGAATATTGTGACACCATACTCACACCACAAACATACATATATGTATATACACACATACTCACACCATAGAAATAAATGATATAAAATAATAAAAAAAACCCATACAATAAAATATAGGTAGCCTAAGCTCATTTTTCCGCGAGTCAATACAGCCGTCTTCTTTTTCGTTTGAAGAAATGCCAGCCAAAGCCGTTACCTGAACGAGAGATTATTTATCGATCCGTAACTCTTAAATCATTCAATTTGCCGGGCACAAAACAAAATAAAAGAAATTACAGGACACATTACGAACACGGGTCACGTGGCTATATCAATGAATGAAACGGATAATTCAATTTCCTCGTGTCAATAACCGTATCCACGTTAAATAAAGGTTGGGAACTGAAATAAAAATCTTGTGGAAACAACTAAAAATAATACTAAAGAATAGGTATATTACATCTACAAAACGTGTCATTTATTAAACGTATTAATTGTATACTTACACACTGTAAAAACGTAACAACTAGCAATAAACAAGTTATCATTGCTATTTATAACCAAGTACTTGGTTCGGATGAAGCCTGGAAAGTAGTTTTTCTAAATTAAAAAAAAAATTAAATTAATGAGAGAAAACAAATCACAAAAAGAAAGAAAGGAAGAAATTATGGAGACAAAGGGAAGGAAAAGGGAAATCAGTTTTGTCTAACTACCGTGTTAGGGGCTCCTGGCGATAAAGTGCTGATTATGGCAGTCACTATGGTTTCACGACTTGATTTCCAAAGGCATATTTAGCAGTAGCACAGCAAAATAGAACTAACGTGGCTACGGAACAAAAATGACTTCAAAATGTCATTTTTGTAGGGAGATGGCATTAGTAAAAGAGACGGCGGCGACAGCGACGCCATTGTTTTTTCATTGTGTCTTCTGTCAAGTAGACAATGAGTGGAGAAAACAAGTTTATCCACCGTTCGTGTCAGCCCTGGAGCTGTGAACGTTGAACGAACTACAAAAAATAAACAATCTCTCATGAATAAACCATATGGGTTCACTTTATGCCGTACAATGTTATTATTATATGCTGTGTGTATGAGTGGGCGCGGTCGACGTACATTGCCGAGGGCCCTGTAAGGCTGTAATTAGTAAGATGTATGTACTGCGGAAAGATATTATATCTATTAAATGTTGTCTGATACTATGAGTTCTGATGGTGGCGTTGTGTGTCGGTTCGTTGAGATCCCTTGACTTAGGGATGGGCGGGAGTCATGCTCGTGAACGGGTGCCATCTGTCGGACCGGGACAGCTTGTAAAGAACTGCCATGGCATTCTTATATAAAGGCAAATCATTATTATTATCCTATTCTAATTTATTTTTATTTACATTAAATTACATTATTCTCGCAGCTCTAACCATAACATTATACTAATCAAGATTTTAATTTTTTATTTTAAATGAGTTTCCGAGGAGTTTCTTGTCGGTTCTTCTCCATAGGATACTATTTGGAACCGCGCACCTAGAGTCTCGATATTTCATATGTGCCTGTATTTGGTTTTCATGAAATAAACATCTTTTCTATATCATGGAATGATTGATACTCGAACTAATGAGTTGAGAATAAGGATCCTATTAATATTAGTATTCTGTCTAAGAAAAATAAGTATACATGAACGGTCCTATCTATCTATATTATTATCTATAGTAAAATCGGAAAGGTCAAGTCTGTTACATAGAAAATATGTTCGCAAAAATCGGTTAAGGAGACTAGAAATGAGAAATAGAACACCAATCAATTGTTTTTAGAATTTCAGTCTGTCGTCTCCTTTTTAGTAATAAACCAAGACCACCCTGAGTACATCCAGAGCAACTGAACTGAAAAGGATAAATTACCGTTACGACAATAAATAAATCTTTTTTACAAGATATGTTTTTATGTAGTGCGCATATTTTGCAGAGTGATTCAATGTCCGGCCACTTAAGCAACCGCAGTACTAAAATTCACTTCAAAACAGAATAAAAATTTGATTTTGTATGGCTTGCGCTGTAATTACGAGAATTAAGCTTCTGTAAAAAGCTTTTGTGTCACACGTTGTAATGTCGATTTTCAGTGTGTCGCAGTAGTGTGCATTCGGCCTACACTGACTCGCATTTCAATTTTGTCGAACTTCAGTTGTTCGGACATTTAATCGCACTCACTCACCATTACCATAACATACAGCGATTATTTTTAATATCTTTAAGTACTTAGTATAGAACAAAGATGGCGCGTGCGAATGACGTCACGTTGCATGAAACACTTGCGTGGCTGTCAGACACATTTTCCCACGGGAGGTTGCTATTAAAACGAGATAATTAAACCCAGTTTATGTTACGTAAATTAAAATTAATGCACTCTGTTATCTGTGGTAGAGAATATATGTAGATAAATATGGCGTATGAGCATTGAGCTCAGTTTTCATAATAATTATGTAAGTTTTTTATTACGCCAGCATAATAATTACCTACTCTAGCTGAAATAAAGTAGATTATTATTAAAATGGACAAATATTACAGTAGGCAATTAAAGAATACCATAGTTGAAAAAAATATTAAAATCGGTGAATAAATGACAGAGCTATAAGCTTTTGAAATTTCTATATGAGGTGGTGGGTGATGTTTCTATGTCCATCCATTTCGCGCAAAATGGAATATGTATGTAACTGTCACAATTCACTATGACATTACTTATTTACTTATGACGTCATAAGTTAAGAGTGCTCTCTCTGTCTGTAGTACTTATTTTTAAATATTTAATTTATTTTTACACTTTTGCGAATGTTTTGGATAAGTTTTAATTTTGCTGATAAAAACATAATGGTCTGATACCCTATTGCATTCTGCTTCTGCATGAGCTTTTCATGCAGAAGTGCACATATTAGCCAGTCAACAACGGCTATCCTCTGAACATCACTATGAAGTATGAATATGTGTTAATATTTTCTTGTTTCATACCTTTTCAGTAGTCGGGTATTAGTTTTTGAACTTAATTTTTTTTTCAGATCCGCGATCCACTGCAAGCAATATATATATTTTTGAAATGTGCTAATTAAGCCCTTTCATTTGATACCCAACACGGCATCATTAAAATATTTTTTTTTTAGTTCTTTACTTTTTTCTTTTATAGGGCGCCATATTAAATTTCATGTGACGTCACAATAGCTTATAACCAGCGGACAATTAAGACGGTTCCAACGATGCCTCATTTGTTGAATTATGATAAGTGGTTCAGAAGTTATAAGGGAATAGATGAACATACATACATACATATATACATACATACCGGTCAACCATATAACCCTCTCCGTAGTCGGGTAAAAATAAATACGAATCAATAAATGTATAATCGACATTCTTTTCGGTCGACTATCCATATGGCTAAAATCGTTTGCACCGGTCCAAACGCAGAGTTACCTACTAACTCTAAGCGGACCGAAGTCGTTCAAAGCATTCTATGTGCGAATGCGAAAAGCATGTTGTATCACTGGGAAGTATCGCGACGAAGCAATATTTAAAAATAAATAAAATATAATTTAAAAAGAACTAAAATACACGGTGTTTTCATCCAAACTAAACGTGTAGTAAGCATTATTAATAGTCCATTTAAACTTGTACCTATGTTCATACTGACATCAAAATACAAAAATGAGAAACCGTGACTTTGTAAAAAAAAACGATGATTATGTTTCAGTACTGTAATCCCGATAAAAACATTTTTTCATTCATAGACGCTTCATATCAATGTCAGGAAAAAGATGTATGGGAACGTGCCATTGTTCTTTCAGCTCAATTGGAAACCGGTCAAAATTAACTTCCAAGATTTTTTTACATAGTTCCAGATGAAGCTAATAAATAGGCAGGTTACATGTTTACCTCTTTTGAATACCTTCTCAGTCAGTTGTGTAGTTTAAGCAAAAGGACAATGGAAGCAGTGTAAAGCCAAACAAGTGGCCTATTGTGTAAGGAAATAAACCCTACATTTTACTTCACATAAAGGCTTTTTTACAGGTTTTGTTCTCCTCCCGGCACATAAACGGTATAGTTTCAAGTTGCTTGACTTAGAATAGGTTTCATGACAATAGTGCAACTGGTGGGTTCAGCCTCACGGCTATTCGAGCACGGTCGGCTATTTTTAACCCTCGACAAAAAAGAGAGGTGTTTTAAGTTTATATTGTGTTCTGTGTATATATGTATGTGCTGTGGCATCGTAGCTCCAAAGCGGATGGACCGCTTTCAAGCAGTTCTTTTTAAATTTAAAGCTAGTTCAAGGGTGATTCTCCAAAAAACCTTTATCATTCACCGTGATAAATCATGCCATCCTTCCTTCCTTTGGTTGTAATTATCACATTTATGTTTGAATTGGGATTATTCTTAAGTCATGGCAGTAACGTAGTTCGATTTGTCATAAAAACATCATGTGATTTAAACTTCTGCATTGTTAACTTTGAGGTTGTTAATAGATTTTTTGGAGAATCACCCTCGGGTATCAACTTAGCTATGTTTCACGAATCTGTTTAGCCGTACAAAAGTTACAGCTCTTTTTATATTCGGAGCCTCTTTTTATATTTAGATTTTGACGACTATCACGGTTTTCACTTCGATATAAGGCTAGAGATAGATAGGTACGACAGTGCACAGTCCGCGAGTAAGCTCAGCTTCACATTTACATATACTCGTAAGTACCTATTCGGTATTCGACCACTGGCCGAATACCCTATTCGTTGCAACACTAGGAATGCATGTGAGATATATACAGGACATGTTTTTATACAGTGCACATTTGCAGAGTGATTCAGTGTCCATTCCTAAATGCAACCGCAGTACTAAAATTTATAAAAGCTTGATTTTGTATGGCTTGCGCTAGTAAATTATGTGTGTAAGTCGAATACTACGTTGAATTTTCGTTTTGTTTTAAAGTATATCCCAATACTGCGGTTACATTTAGACACGTAGAGACTGAATTACACTATAAAGTATGCGCACTACATTAAAACATTCTGTATATCCCCCTTACTAATAAGCAAGTACTTGCAGGCTGCCGATAAATTGTTTTGAAGTTTGGTAGATTATGTATAAATTACGTGTATTTTGTTAAGAAACAATAAACAAATAAATCACTACATAGTAAAAAACAAAGCCGCTTCCCGCTGTCTGTCCCTATGTATGCTTAGATCTTTTAAACTACGGAACGGATTTAGATGCGGTTTTTTTTAAAGATAGGGTGCTTCAAGAGGAAGTTTTATATTATGTGTAATACTTTCATATTTAATGTAAGGATAATAAAAAAATTGCACCCGGGCATAGCCGGGGACGGTTCGCTAGTAAAATATAATATCTATCAGTCAATCAGGCAATTGAATCTATTTATTCAACTACATTATTTACCTAATGTGAGCGCGAATACAAAATTACAAAACTTCCATGGAAGTAAAATATTTATCAGGGGATAATACGAAATCCCTGGCTTGTTAAGGTAAATAACCTAATTGATGGACATGAACTAGATTCCCATTGGCTTCGAAATGTTTTATTAAAGGGAAAACAAAGGCTGTTTACAAAGGATAAGGTTCACACACTCGTGTACCTACGTAATAAAGTGCATGTCAAGATTGTATGTAGGTACTCATATTGATATTCCACTCTGGAAACATGGAGGTACCAGTGGTGAAGGGTGACAGTTTTAAAAGGGGAAGCCGTCCCAAAAATGCCCTCTAAAAATTGCTGCAATTAATGCTGCAAGACAAAAATCCATGTTTCTTGTAATCTTTCTTTCTTTTTCTTTTTTAAAAATACGTTGGCCCTCACTAGGATTTTTCCTGTATCGAGGGTACAGTTTACAAACATACATGTCACATGCACATACAACCAGACCCGAAACAACTATCTGTAGATCATACAAATATTTGTTCCGTGCGGGGATCGAACCCGCGGCACGTAGCGCAGAAAGCTAATCGCTTAGCCACTGCGCCAACCGTGTCGTCAAATCTACTTAATAGTCTATATAATAGTCATATCTGGAAGAGCTCGACCTAACTGAATAACAAGGCATTTTTTGTCAGTTGGATGAGTAAATAATACTTATAATATTACGTTGCTCTATGCACTAACCAATTCCTAAAGGGAAGCCGATGGGAATCGGGTTGTATGGACTCTTCGCCACTGGGAGGTACCTTCCTACCTTTCATGTTATTGTTTAATTCGAATTTTGTTTGTTATACCTGGTCGCAAGTAAGCGTAACAAAAACGTTTGAATTTGTCTCAGGGTCTGGTAAAATATTTTTATATTTTCTACAAATATTATATTCCTCATACGCAGCTGCCTGCAACATTATACACATGCCTATTTCGTAAATGTCGAAATATTATTCATTTCTAAATAAAATATATTTATAGTAAGTAGAGTAAAATCAAATTGTGACTTTTTCATTTACTCCCAAAACCTTACCTTTACCTCTACACCCAATTTTTTAAGTAAGTATTCGAACAATAACTAGGTACTTAGCCTGAATTTCCATAATTTACGCAACCCAACAGTTTCCATTACTCTCTTTAGCGGCACGTACTTCATTCCCTTTAACAATTCCCTTGACCATTTTTTTTCTAGAATCATTGTTACAATTTCCTTTCTGGGATGAAATAATACAGCGTTTGAAAATTAGTGTCATTTCAGGCGTGAACAGAAGTTTACAAAGACCCTTGAGCGGGATAAAGGTGCGGGAATGTCCCGGGAAGGACTTAATGAGGCTCAAAATACAAGGTTCTACCTTTCTAATCCCGATCTCTATAAGGGGAATAACCCCTAAAAAAGGATATTATTACTATGAACAACTTTTACAATGAGACCAAACGCGAAATCGGGAAAAAAATCTGCTGTTCCATACGTACAAATAATTCAATTTTACTTGACTAAATGTATGGAAAAGCTGATTTTTAAATTCCATTGTAAAAGTTGTCATAATGGAGTACAATAACCCCTTAAAGGGATAGGCCGCCTGATTACGCATGATAAATATGACAGTTGCTGTCGCAAATAAACGTCCTGTTCCGTATCCTCTTATGAAAACGTCTATAAGCGAGAAAGGGATTGAAATTGTTTGTTGATCGCTGTGGCTGTCAGGGTTTTCTTACGTAATCAAGGTACGGGACTAGAAAGGTTGGATCTTATATGTATACAGGGTGTCCCAGGAAACCTGTACCAGCGAAGGTCTGTGGTCAGGGGACACTAATACTCATCGATTGAACCCCCATGTATGTTCTACGATATTTTGTAGTTTTCGAGAAATTAATTATTTGGTAATATTTTCAGATTTTTCAAAATTGTAGGCGGTTTTATTTATAACTTTTTCTGAGTGGCGTTTCTTTGAGATTTTTCTTGTCAGTATTATGGCTAGAATGTGTGTTCACCTGTTAAAAACACAAAACAACCAAATTCTAACTACTAGTAGCTTAGAATATGATCACATGCACAAGATAAAAAATTCTGTTTCGGAGAAAATATTACAAAATAATTAATTTCTCGAAAACTACAAAATATCGTAGAACATACATGGGGGTTCAATCGATCAGTATTAGTGTTCCCTGACCACAGACCTTCGCTGGTACAGGTTTCCTGGGACACCCTGTATAGTTCAACGTTAAACGAAGTATTCAAAGGTCTATTGTGGTATTACCCGCTTTGCCCGCGTTGAAGCAAACGGTGATACGATTATCGTGTTTCACAAAAGAACCTTAAGGTAAGTAAGTATACACGATGACACTTTACACTAGTCACGTGGTGTGGACACCGTGTCGTTTAAGTGTGTTCTTCCAAATTTTGCATAAATTACATAAACAATTGCTATGCTTAACACACTAGTGACATTAATGTCAAGCCTCGTGTCTAATTTTAGTGTCACCCTATATATTATTTACCTACCTTTTAGTGCCTACAAACGTGCGTGCAAAAAATCGTTTTTTTTAAGATTCTCTGTTGTCTTATTAGCGTTTGATTTGAGTGAAGTAGAGTTGAAAATATACATGATTCTGAAGAACTCAGAAATAGAATGAAGGATCGGTCGTTAAAAAAGAAAAAGTATATATTTATGTTCGCAGACTTTTTACTTATAAAAATGCGAACAATATCGTAATTTCTTTGAAAAATCCGTCGCTAAATTTTTCTCTGATTAGTTCAGAATCATGTACTGAAATCCATTGTAGGTAGCAGTTTTGGTAACGATGTCACTTACTCCCTGTGTGTGGCCAGGGGCCAGATTACAGGTAAATTTTAATTAACGTTACAATTATAACGCTATAAGTAACGTTATACCGATAATTTTACCATTTTTTGTAGCGTTAAAAAATAACCATAACTGTAACGTTATCAATGTGCTTTTTCTTTACCATTTGAGGTCGTTATTAATTACGCTCTCTACTCTCGATCTCACTCTCACAGTGTAATTGATTTACGCTTGTCGTTGGCCCGATACGGTATTAACTTTGAGAAGAATTAAATTTAACGTTTTATCGTAGCTTTAGAGTACGACGTCATAGAAATGGAAATGTTGGAAAATGGGAAGTACCTTAATTTCCGGTAATGTTATAAAATACCGGTAATTGGTAACTTAACATAACGTAACAAAATTAATTTGGTACAACACCGGTATAAAATAAGTAACGTTATCTTACACAAGTATAAATAAGTAGTAATAGTTACAAGAAGTGTGGCTTTGTAATGAACATCGTTATGTTACGGCCAGAGCACACTAGCAACTTTTTGCAACAGTACCGCGCGTTTTCGCGTTCGTTGGCTGCCTCTTGCTTACAAAAAATGAATAACGAACCCGAAAACCGCGATTCTGTTGCAAAAGTAGCTAGTGTGCTTTGGCCCTTATGGGGATCGAGACTCACCCCCACATTAAACTAAATTGGTCCCCTATTTCTTAGTGGGGATCTATTCTGGGCCTCCGGATTCTGTCAAACGATCCAATCAAAATCCAGACAATCAATTTTAACAAACTCGCAAACTCTGTAATGTAATTACAACATTTTGTAGCCTAGGTACAAGGTAATAGAAAGAGCATCGCTGATTGTAGTACCGACGTAAGTTTATCATTCAATCACTGAACCTAAAAATAAGACGGTAATATCTTGTCTTATTTACTCTCTAATATAAACTACGGCTTACAGTTTAAGATATTTCTTTCCCAATAAGAATACACTTGAATACAGTTCACATAACTTGAGAAATACATGGTTTACTTAGATATAACTAATCAAAACTATGAATAAAACTAGCGGTTTACCCAAACTAGCTCACAATTTTTTGTAAATTTTGTACTTTTGGCTATATATAATTCTGTAGCATCGAGTAAATAACTTAATAATCAATAAACTTGATGTTAAGTTGAATGCAATTCACAACTCTGTAGTCGACACAAAAACGTTCGCGTGCATTGTTTGATGTTGTTAAAGAGATTGAAGCTGAGAAAAAAAAGCTTATCTGTAATTTTATTGTAAGTTGTGTTCTTGTTTGTTAAACCAATGAAAAGAGCACTGTATATTTTCTGAAATACTTATTTTGTTTTACAGAGCCTTTTTCTTTTTGTGTTCTGAGTCTTGGCACACGGCAACTCGTCGCCGCTGCTCCGCACGGACTCGGCGGATTACTTACAGAGCGGTACAATTTTTCAATCCGCTCGTCCTCAAACCGCCGCGGCAAGCGGCCGCACCGCGTCGTGTGTTTATTCACATATGTGCGCCCCTATAACTTGTCTCATATACTCGCGCTATACAACATATATATGTATATATTTCTATACTTATCCAGTTTATGCTCAGCCTACAGGTATTTTAATAATAAAATATTATATTTTACGTACTTAATTCTGTTTCCAGTTACCGAAGGTCGGACTTGATAGGAAGATATTTCGTAAAACTAATTTATATACCAATTATTATAAGATAACATTTTAAGACAGATCCAAGAAATATTTTGCGTTTATTTATTTTACGTCATTTCCACCGCTCGTGAACTGAAAGATAACTATTTAGTCATAAAATTATTTTTCAAAAGGACGATTCATACATAATTTAGATTCGGGATAAATCATTTTTCTCACGCTAGAAAAAAATATTATTGTGTTCTTTGTAGGTACCTATAGGTATTTGCTTAGTTTATTACTAAGTTAATACTATAACTATAGTATTAACTTAGTAATAAACTAAAATTAATTTAATTGTAGTCTGTTTCTAATATAATTTTTGACGAATCAATTCTAATACGACACATTGACGACACGGTTGGCGCAGTGGCTAAGCGATTAGCCTTCTGAGCTACGTGCCGCGGGTTCGATCCCCGCACGGAACAAATATTTGTATGATCTACAGATAGTTGTTTCGGGTCTGGTTGTGTGTGCATGTGACATGTATGTTTGTAAACTGTACCCTCGATACAGGAGAAATCCTAGTGAGGGGCAATGTTTAAAAAAAAAAAAAAATATTATCAGATATTTGTTTTGGTAGATATAGTAATCTCCGAAACCATAGATACAATTCTAAAAAATATTTTCAGTCATAGAAAGCTACAAATATTTGAGTTTTATTCTGATAAAAAGTTAAACTCGCGGGTGTAACCGTGAGCTACAGTTGCTAGTATTTTATAATATTTGACTTGTGTATTTTGTATTGTTACAGGAAGCAACAAGTATTCATCTGTGCTTCTTCACACGGATGAAATAATATTCGTGAACCAGGTGGGTTTTAGATTAACTTATTATTAGAACGAAGGACATATTTAGATATCTACTAACATAGTCTTATGTCAATAGTGAAATCTGAAATGAATAAATAATATTATGTCATACCTTACAATGGTAATTTTTGCATAACTTTAACGCATAAAAATACAGTGTGCTCTCGCGTATGTTTTATGTAGTGCGCATAATTTGGAGAGTGATTCAGTCTCAGTTCCTATATGCAACCGCAGTATTAGGATACACTTTAAAACAAAACGAAAATTCGACTTAATATTGGGGACACGCATAATTTACTAGCGCAAGCCATACAAAATCCAATTTTTATTTTGTTTTGGTGTAGATTTCATTTCTGCGGTTGGATTTGGGCACGGACACTGAATCACTCTGCAGATTTTGCGCACTACATAAACATTATCTTGTATGGTTACGATAGGTATTTAAATTTAATTAAATTACGCTTTGATATAACTAGCTACCTACCAGTGGCGAAGAGTCCCTACAACCCGATTCCCATCGGCTTCCCTTTAGGAATTGGTAAGTGCATAGACCAACAGAAAACAGACGACAGACAGTGGGGTAGAGGAACGTTTTTTGGGTGTTTTCGATGTTAGTGGTACCCGAAATTTTGATGCTTTGACGATAGTGTTATGACAAATTATGCATGCTACCTACATAACTAGATGTTGAAAATGAATGGAATTATGAAGGAAAAAATACACTATGAATTTCTTCTAAATCCTGTAACCTGTCAACTTCAGAGAGAACAGCTACAAAGTGCTTTCCTTGGCTCCTTACTGAATATAAGATGAGTTTACTCAGCGTTTCTTAATAATTAACAGTTTAGGTTCGAGACTATGCATTTTAAAAGAGATGGCCTACTTGATGTGCTGTCACGATACGTTGCGGTTATTTCGCAAACAAAATGCTTTGAATGATTGCGGCCCGCTTAGAGTTAGTAACTCTGCCTTTGGACGCCGGGTGCAACCGATTTTAGCCTTAAGGATGGTCGACCGGAATAATTGCCGACTGTACATGAGTGGGGGTGGTATAGAGGTTGTCCTTTACACTTTAATTTAATTTTCAGCCCATTACTGACCCACTGCTGTAAACAAACCTGTTCTCAGAATGAGAACTTACGCCTTAGACCGCCCACGCTGGCTTAGTTCGTGTTGATTCCCATCGAGAATGTAGACCGCTCAGGTGTGCAGAATTCCTCACGATTTTTGTTCGTTATACATGAATTCGAAAAGTTAAAGATCCGGCTTAGGATGCGTTGCCACCAGAGATAACTTAATTTTAAGTCCGCAGTAATCCTATTGGTGGATTTTTTCATCGCGCACCGCTTGGCTACCTCGCACAGCTCTAGTGGCTACGCAGCCTTACGCAGGCTGGGATCTAACTTAGACCCTTCTGAGTGGCAAGCATAAGTACGAGTAGGTACCTTTTCACTGATTCCAACAGCAGGGTAATCGGCGTCGGGTAGTAGGTGTCGTGTAGTCGGTGTCGGGTGGACGGTGTCGGGTAGTCGGCGACAGGTAGTCAGCGTCGGGTACTCGGTGTCAAAGTGCATATGGAAATGTGAATGCTTTCTCACTGACTGGCACAATTTACCCGACTTGCCACTTCGGCATCACGAAATGTGAAAAAGGAATAACGTTACACAAAATATTTCTGCTCCCCAGATTAAATTGAATATTTTAATCAAAATCAAACTCCAGAATTCTATAAATTGATACAGCACTAACTTGGTAGGCTTTTAGCTAATTCCCTTTTTTAATTATATCAGCAGTTCAATTACCTTCAAGGATTACTACGGCAATAGTTCAGAGCAAATTGCGTTCACCCAGTCTCTATTGCATTTTACAATCTGCTTGACGGCAATACGTGACAATGACCATAGATTCGTGAGAATGGCAGTTGTAATAGATGAGACTGCAACTTGATTGGATATTTGACCTATATTGATTGATTGTCGGTCGAAAATGCAACATTGTTTCTTTGTGGGTCTGAAATGC
This sequence comes from Allophyes oxyacanthae, assembly GCA_932294325.1. NCBI lineage: Eukaryota > Metazoa > Arthropoda > Insecta > Lepidoptera > Noctuidae > Allophyes > Allophyes oxyacanthae. Next base: position 4,144,879 of record OW028609.1, read on the forward strand.
AACATTGTATGTGTAGATATTCCATCGAATAATAGCTTTCATGATGCTTAATGCTGCTCCAAATCACAGATCGCTGACATCACTCAAAAACCTGCCAAGTTGAAGTGGGACTGTACCGGACACGTTTGCCGAATCACCGAAAGTCACTTATTGGGTCCCAGAAAACATTCAACAGCTATTATTTAGTCCAATGTTCCTCATAATTCCACCAGAATACCAGCGTTGTGACATTTTCCAAATGTCGCAGCTTTATGCTGAGATGGGGGCTATTATCGGTCTCGACGAGGCTGCTTAATTTATTTTTATTAATATTTTTTCAGTTTTTCTTGTATTATTTTCCGTGCGAGTCCAAAATGAAACTGTTATATTTTTATTTTATAATAATGAAATTGCATGGAAATCCAGGGGGGAGGCCTTTGCCCAGCAGTGGGATGATACAGGCTAACAGTAACAGTAATAATGAAATTTGGAAAAATGCAAAATTTATGTAGGTACGTCTCCGTTTCAAAATTGACTTAGAAAGAGGTCAATAATTAGATATTAGTTCCAAATTACACTCAGATTAGAACAACAATTTCACGGATTCCTGTTTCGTACCTAATAGCTAATAATTAGAGGACCTAAATTAGTGCGGGAGCACCCACAGCTACAATCAGTGCGCTTCCTAATTGGAAACACTGTCGTCATGCCTGCATCACAAATCTGGAACATGATGGACTCCAATAAAACAGCTACAGTTAGGAATCAATGGCACGTGGTCCTATCTTCCTTGAATAGGGCCATTTCTGTAACAATGTTCCGGTGAAATCGTTCCTCCTACATGTCACGTAGCTCAAAAACGTATTTCTATAGAATTGTTCTTTTGAGTCTTATGTGACATGTTTTTTCCGCTACTACCATAGTAGTAACGGTGTATTGTTAATATTGAACTTGGCTCTCATTTTCACATTCGCACATGCGGCTTCCCTGGTGACCCACTGCTTCCTGTCTTCACACACAAATTTTAACGCTTCCCTTGTACCTTTTTGGTACCTATTCTTAATTGGGTGACTGACTTGAGTGTTAAGTACGCACCTACTAGTATTGTATAATTTTATTATTATAGTGGTACTTATGATCTTTGCTGTTTTTTTTTTTTATTGTAATATTGTGTAAATTGAGGTGGAATTTTAGCCGGGGCCGCTCCCGCGGCCCCACGTTTGTTGTGTAGTAAGCTTGATTTCTGAAAAGAGTATCCATGGAGTTTCTTGCCGGTATCTTCTCCAGGACCAACCCACTTGGAACCGTGCGCCTAGAATCACGACGTTTTGAAAGTGCCTGCAAAGGATATAGGAATAAGGATATAAAAATCTTTGACTTTGACTTTGACACATTAAATATTTTTAATGGGATTTAGGTAGATCTCGTGCATCCGCCCAATCATGATCTATGCCAGCATTCAGCAAGTGTGTTCGCGAATCTGATCACGAGTCTGATCCCAAAACCTGTAAGATTCAAACCCACCAAATTCGGTTGATATGCAAGTCCAAGAGAGCCTCGTGGTTTCTCCGCAAATACTAGCCTTGCCGGCAGGGGCAGTTGTTCCCGTCGAGACCCGTTCCATGTCCTCCCCAACCGTGGCTCTAGCCAGATAAGCATATAATTATTATTAATAATTAAGCCTAAAAAAGTTTTAATACTACAAGATTAGGTCCAGAAGATCAGAAACCTCTGAACCCTATCTCATACTGTTCGTAACTAGAACAAAGTTATAAATTATACGGTGTGACGGCAGCTTATGAGACCGCGAGTCAACTTGTGCAAGTTAGTGACGACTTGCAAGTTAGTCTTGTAGTTCGCTGCAAGAGCTCTCCGCTTCCGTTAGGCTAGAATTACTTACAACTTGCATGATAAAACAAGTGCCTATATAACGTAACTAGAAACAAATATCATTTAGCTAATTTAGTAAATTATCATCATGAGATTATTAATGAGAGTGAAGAAGAGAGTGAGTAATGTTATTATTAATGAGAGTGAGTGAGAGTGAGTAATGTTTCAACTGCTGGGAATCATTCCAATTTGAGAGAAGAAATACCGTAATCCATCTTGCGGGCCCAGTGCGGCCCAAATTCTTTGCAAGGCGAGGAAAAATCCTCGCCACGCATTGGCTAAAAAGCCATCATAACAAAGGCAAGATTAACAACCAGCTATCAAGTTCTGGAACGTGCTTCCTCTTGATATAAAAATCTCCAAGTAAATTTTCATTTAAACCCAATGTCAAAGAATATTTATACTTAAATCGCCGTACTCCAAAATTTTCAACGTGCAATACTGTCTTCATCATAATTTTAATATTATTACTTATTATATTTATTTATGTTGTTTATATACAATGTCCTACCTTGTTAGTCCCGATCCCACTAAGGAATTTGTGACTTGTACTCATCGGTATGAACAACTTTTATTATGAGACCAAACCTGAAATCATGCACACCGTAAGAAAAAACAAAAGAAAACTGAATGTACTGATCAATGTACAAAGGGCGTTGTCAACATGCACCTTCTATTAGGATTAATTTTACATTGAAATTTATTTCAAAGCTATCCATCCTTTCCTTTTCTTCCAAATGTTTGCCTTGGAATGGATAAGGAACAATTAAGTAAATCAATTAAAAAAAATACATGCAGATGAACATAGAAACTCCTCCTTCTTGGAAGTCGTTTAAAAACAAGTTTGAGTTGGGTCTGTTGAGTTAATAGATACATGAATAAAGAACATTATACCGGATGAATACGGAACAACAAGCAACAATTTCGCTCCTAAATTGCATTCCCAATGAGCGAGCGTTAATGCTATCTATCTCAATGCATAATTCACTCAAGTGTCCTGCTGTGGCGTTGTGTATTGGGCCGTTGGATTTTCAAATGATGAAAGTCAGTGGCGTGCGCAGACATTTCTCACAGTGTAGGCAAAAACAACTTTCGTGTTGTATTAGAAATAGAAATAGAAATGTTTATTTGCAAGAAACATGGTTATTGTCAAGTTACATGATGTTTGTGACTGACCACTTCACGACATTATCTGATATTAAAGACATTTTAATGTTTGTATTATCTACTTATTACAAAACTTATTTAGGGTAGGCATTGTCTTTTTGGCTCCACGCTATGATGAAAGTGATTCTCTTCCCGTAAGCGTATCACGCATTTAGGTACACAGAAGATGTATGCACGACCAGTACCTAAATCTTATAAGAGGGTTATACTATAACCTTCTTATAAGATTTTAATAAAGGATTGAATTCCAATCTTTCCAATGCTAAAAGATTCAAAAATTACTGAAATGATCGACCGTGGGTGCAAAGAAGGTTTACCTATACATATTTCGATACGTTTACATAAAGGTAACACACTCAGTTATTAATAGGTATATTTTATTCAAAAAATTTTTAACTTTTACATAAACCCTTTCAGTTATTAATTTATTAAAAACCGTTTTTGTGAATACCTGGGCAACACCTTCCACTTTTGGAACTCCTTAGATATAGGTACAGGATGGTGATGACATTAGGACATTAAATAAAACCGCCTATATGGTATCACGTTTTGTGACCGCCCACAAAAAACAATCAAATCCAATCAATAGTTTATCCACAGGAACTAATTTATTTTTTTCTGGAGTAGACAAGAATTTCATCTTACGTATCCTAATAAACGTATTTTACGTATCCTAATAAACGTATTTTACGTATCCTAATAAACGTATTTTACGTATCCAAGACATAGTGCGTACGATACTATTGAATTTCAATACAAGTAATAATTTATTAATTCCATAAGAAATTGTCTCTTAAGACACGAGACAATGTTTTACAATCTACAAGAGCCTTTAAGTGTTATGTACATTAATAATAAACCTATTTGAGTTCTTAATGTACACAACACAACATAATTTAATTTATTATTCCGTGTTATTTTTCCATGAATATATTTGTACACAAAACATTAATTTCCATGCCAAGCCGGGAATTAGGGTGAAAAGTAAATTATAATAAAGATAATTAAGGAAAAAACAGCAGTCGTGTAGGTCAGTAAAAGTAAAGTAAGAGCGGTAATTCTTTGTTATTAAAACAAGCCCATCATTAGTAAGATAAGTCTTCTTTAAAGAGCTTGCAGTTAAATAGCTACGGCGCAGATCGAAATCTGCGGTTGCGCAGTAAGCGCGGGATGGGTGGCCGTCTTTACACATAGAGACCCCTTCGTGCCTCAGTTGGTCCAGGTTGTCATACGAATATCTATGGCAGTCGTTACGGGACTCCGCAGTCCAAAAAGTCTGACAACCGGTTTAACCTTAGGGTATCAGTGTCACCCAATAATTGGGTGGCGGAGGTCTGCTGGAAGGCCTTCTGTGTAAAATTCTGGTAATAAGCCGTATCTTCTAAGTCTGGGAGCCGACTGCAACTTGGTTAAGGGACTAATAGGTCCACTTTCCGACTCATTTTTCTTCATTCTACCTGTTCTTCACTATTTCCTTGTCAAATTTCATCAAGATCGGTTTAGTCGTTGAGACATGAAAATTTTACATCGTAATTCTTCATTGATACAGTGCTTTGTTGGTTTAATTTAAATTGTAGGGGAAACTTTTAATAATTTTAACTTTGAAATGTGTACTAAGGTTCGGATTCTTATTAAATTTTATATTATGATAAGTATTATAATATTAAATATCTCAATACTAGCTTATTCTAGAAGGTGAGTTAGATCTTTTCGTTTAACTGCGTTTAATTGTATTTCATAAAAATAACAGATTTAGTTACAACGAGATCTTAAACAATATAAGAGTAAATTGGATAGGCTCGGGTGTTATACAACCCCGAGCTGTAACAATTCGAGATTTCCTTAATAGCTTTCCGGCTATAGGAGTAAATATAATCTGTTTATTTATGTTTCACATTAATAATTTATGAGTATTTCTTGTTTCGTTGCTAAGCAGCGGTAGTTCAGTAGTCATAAAGTCCTGACTCAGGGGTCGTCCTGTTAATCACGTGAGCTTTACAGACCAGTTTTTACCCCCTCCCTTGGCGATAGGTCGTGAGGTTCTAGGTTCCCCCCACCCTCTTCCAACGTCACGTGTATTTTTGGATTGAAAAATATTAACAGAATCTGTTAATGAAAAATTAAATTATCATAAAATAGGATTCTAAAAACCATATCTAATAGTAATAAGATTGAGAAGGTCGCGCGCATGGCCCAGCTGTGAGCGAAATATTGTTGTTATGTTGCTTTTTAAACGCAAATTCGCTCGCTCGGGATTCAACGTGCTCGCATGAATGATGAATAATAAATGAATGAATGATGTCACAACATCCCCATTGTGATCACTCGTGATGTTATTCTAATCCTGTTCAAATCTCACACGACCCCGTACAAGGCGAAGGTTGCAAGTTTGAATCCGGTTGGGCGCGCACTGTTCAATGTTCATTCCACCATTGAAATAATTATAGCCACAGTTCCCATTATTTTACCTAACTTATTTTTTATACATGTTTTTTTATTAATTTAAGTACTCTATGTTAAACTGAGATTTTTATTGCTTTATATTTTATTCGAGCTGATTTATCTTCACTTAATAGGGCGACCGCTGTTGTAAGCGTCACCCTCCCGATCCACTAAGCGCGGCTCTTCCAAAAGTTTGCGGGACGCGGGGCGGCAGGTGTGCACTGTATATACTGTGATAAATATCTAGTGATAAATAAATGACTATAATGTACATTATATTGTTGTCTTTATTAAAATGGAAAGACGATGGGAGGGTCGTGCTTACGGCGGTTGATCTTCAGGGTTGCCGACTTTATTTAGAAGTAATAAAGTACATCTGTTTTCACAGAGGGTAAATAAAGCGTAGTACATACATATTTAAAAAACTAACTAGTGAACTTTGTGCCAAAAAGTCGAAGTTAATCTAAATAGAGTATTTTAGCGTACTTTATTACAAAATCAAATCAAATCAAAAATCAAATCAAATCAAATTTATTCAAAATTACAATGGTAAAAACACAATACAATATAAATCTTAGTAAAAATATAGGTATTTCACTGCCTAGGTGCCTGTACTAGGATAAACCTGTGCCACAGGCGGGAGGAGTGCTTACAGTATGGTACTTAAAAAGAACAGATTTAAAACAATAATTAACATTAGTAATCTTAAAATTTAATACAAAAATAAATTATTTTATAATGATAGACCTAATTAAACTAATAAACTGGGTTAAAGTCGATGTTGCATTTAATAAGTCACTTTATTAATATTTTTAAAAAAATTGTTAATGTGTTATTAATATTAATAAAGTTATACACCCACATATAATATAGAGTAGGTACGGTTGGCCACCCTACCCCTCAGCAAGGGGAGCACTGTTACATTTGGCTATATCTACATTTCTTTATCTCTGATTCTATTTGAAACGACATCTGAAACGACCGACAGTCAAAACGCTTTCCATTCAGACTGCTACTCGTATTTTCCTATCATAAAAACTCAATATCAAGTGACCTGACCTTGAAATTGAAGCCAAGTATTCACGCACAGCATCTGCATTTGCGTCCCTAGACTAGTGAAATAAACTGCTTAATATTCTAGTAGACGCAGTGTCATCATCATCATTGACAGCCTGTTCCTGACCACTGCTGAGTATAGGCCTCGTCTTTTTCATGCCATGTTTCCCTGGTCTGTGCTAATCGCATCCAGGTCTTTCCCGCGATTCTTTGCAGGTCATCTGTCCATCTGGCTGCCGGTTTTCCAACAATTCTTCTACAGGATATCGGTAATCCACGTACCGTCATTACGTCTTGCCAAGACGTAGTGTGTAAGTTTAATTTAAATTCAACTTTTTTTAAAGATATTGTAGTCGTTCTTGAATGGTAACCTTCATCATGAATATATGTATTTCATCAAACTGAATAAAAACAACCTTAAAAAGAATCTATTATCTTTTTACTGAAAGAATGATGGATATGGCTTGAGAAACTATTCTTTTTCTGATCCCAGAGCAAAAGAAAAACCGGTTGTAACATCTGCTACCTTCCCATCTATGTTACCTGCTTTCTTGCGCGACTTCGTCTGCGTGGATTTCGGATATAAATGGATGCAGACTTTCTCATACACACTTAAAAAAAACATTGCACCCCTTGTGGGTTTAAAGAAAGAAATATACATAGTTTATTGGCACATACATGCTAAAAACACAGATTTTTTTTATAAAATCAGTAGATTAGTGCCAAACGGGCCAGCAGCTCAGCATAATGTTGGGTGCCAGTACACTGATCATCCAACGCTGGTTTTCAGCTGCAACTCAGGCTTGTAGGTTGATTTTTAACAAAATGTTTTCTTGCACCTCTACCTTACAATGAAATGGCGAATAAAAATCAGCTGTTCCATACCTACAAATACACTCGAGAGCAATGAATCCGGGTCACCAAGATAATAAACTTTAATGTCTTGGAAACTAAGAATGACAGCTTATTCAAATAAAAAGTATTTTATAGACCTATATAATACTACTCAAATACTACGCTTCGACAGCTGATAATTGCATTGATAGAGGAATGCGAAAATATTCCCAAACATTTCCTCAGAAACTTTGTGCCGTATACCAAATCGCAAAATATTTGTATTAACAAGACACGGAAGTAATACAAAGTCTATTAAAATGCGAGAAAATGATATATCTGTACAAATATTATGGATATTTCAAACAAAAATTGCGATAAAATTTACGCATTTTTAATTTATGTATTTTTAATAAGTAAAACAAATAATAACTAAGACGTTTTATTAATTTTATTTCAGTAGTATTAAATAGTCTATAAAATACTGTTTATTTGAATAAGCTATCATTCTTTGTTTTTGAGATATTAAGGTTTATTTGGTGACCCGAATTAATTGCTCTCCAGTGTAGTTCATTATTACTCGACTAAATTTATGAAAAAGCTGACATTTTTCGCGATTTCTGTTTGGTCCCATACTAAAGATGCTCGTAATGATGAGTACAATTACCCATTAAAGCAGGTGTTCTGTTTGAAACAGCCTGTATAAAATATATTATGTATACAGTGTGTTTTATTTAACTACGACCGTAGGTACGGCGAATTCGTGTATTACCTTAACTAACTTATCTATTAACCACGTAACTATAATAGGTCCTATTAATTAACATACAATGTAAACTTAATAAACAGCAACATTACGAGCATCACCTTTCATAAACAAACCACAATTTCTACGAGAAATAGCAGCTTTTCAACGAGATTGCATATAAATTGTGTGTTATATTAAGGAGCAACAACTTTTATGGCTAAAGGAAATAATGCGATAATTTATACCAACTGAAAGTCCTTCAACATGTTTTTATAACATTCGATCCCAGCTCGAATAGGATTTGTAATCGAAGTCAACAAACCTGGCTTTATAAATATTTATGAAAGAAAGAAAGACACGACGGCTCGGTTGGCGCAGTGACTGAACGATTAGCTTTCTACGCTACGTGCCGCGGGTTCGATACCCGCACGAAGCAATTATTTGTATGATCTACAGATAGTTATTTCGGGTCTGGGTGTGTGTGCATGTGAGATGTATGTTTGTGAATTTAGTTAATTTGTAAAAAAGATATTTATAATCTTTTTTACGCTTTTCTTAACTTTTATTATTGATTTCTTAAAATAATTTAGATGCAAGTTAACTCAATGTTCGTTTGATCTAAAGTCGCTGTAAAAGCATTGCGTGCCATTATTCTTCGAATGTCGCAGTCGTGCAAGTAATTGTGCACTATTCATTATAATCCATATATTACTTACATACTGCAAAAGTTTTAAACACGTTGATATAAGTTTTTACTTAAATACATGCCCTTTTCCCATGGGGATAGGCACAAATTACAATATACCATGTTTACGGAATCGGACATTAATTAACGAGTTACGCGAGTGCATTCAGCACACGCTTTTAACATATTGCAGATATGTCAATACCTATGTAAAAACTATATATATATAAATGAATCCCTACTTCCCTTGGTCACGGCATTACGCGTGAACAGCTGGACCAATTTCGTTAATTTATTTTTTGTTGTGTTTGTTATAATAAAATTGTAAGGAGAAGGTAGGTATGGTAGATAGGGTAGGTATAGTAAGTATAGTAGATAATGTTATATTATAGTAGGATAGGTATGGTAGAAAGGCTAGGGTAGGTAGGTAGGTATCGTAGATAGGGTAGGTAGGTAGGTAGGGTAGGTAGGTGGGTCGTTAGGTAGGTGTACAGTTCTTTTATTGGCGGTACCAACGAAGTTCGCCGGATCAGCTAGTATATTATAAATAAGGCCCAAGATAACTGACAACATGAAATACGACAAAAATAAAATCTTTCCTCACCAGGGTTTTTCCTGTAGGTAAATATATAGAGGTAAGTAATGCTAGTAAATGTTTTTAAGAATAGAATAGAATCGGATATTCCAAAGGATTGCCAAAGTACTGCACGGGAAACACTAAAAAAATATAAATTTTCCACTAAGCGAGTAGTCGCGGGCTTCTGACCGCGCGTGATTCCTATTTAATCGAATAAGTATTTTATCAAACACCACACGACCGTGGCTCGCAAATCGCCGCAACTGCAAAAGAAAATGAGACTCGAAGCCGCGCGCGTGTTACCACCTACATAATTTTACTACGCGGCTAGCCGCCTAGTCTTCTGAGGTGTCATTTAATAATCTTGTACTTTGATACTTTAAAGGTAAGTAAAAATATCTTCAAATACGTTAAACACCTACGATTATGTACCTACATTAATAACCACGTTTTCTTATCCACCAAAAATATCCATCCCTAAAGTCCAATCCCAAGTCCCAAATCCATCGTTAATTAGAGAAGTTACTTTCCATTACATAAGCATGCCAATTTAGAAGACCTTTCCATTTAAATTCGGCCTTTAAGAGGCTCAAAAGAAATTTTGTTTGCACAGACAATACCCCGGGACAGCTAATAACAGCTATAATTATTCTTGGAGCCCATCATGGATAGAACGTGATTTGTATACAAAAAGTTTCGGAGATCTCTGTAAACAACGTGACAGTATTAATACGAATGTCTTTCAAAATTGAGAGATTTCTTGTGAAAAGAAAAATTATTATAAATAACTGCTTTTGCTTCACAAATTATCTGAGACATGTACGTATAAGGGTATACAGGGTGGTGACGACATTACGACAATAAATGAAACCACGTATTCGGTATCACGTTCTGAAGCCGTACACAAAAAATCAACGATTTTTACGCATATAATTTTTGCATAATATTTCACTCTACTCTCATTCGTCTAGGTTAAGGGTTATCAAAGTAGAAACTTATGTCATCTTTATCTATTCTTTACGTTTAAATAAAGATTATTTTCGTAAGAACAAGTCAGAGACTTTTCAAATTTCACTTAGAGATCGTGATATATGTGTAAAATTAAGAAAAATTTAATTAGTTCCTGTGGCTAAACTATTGATTGGATTTGATAGATGTTTTGTGTACGATCACAGAACGTGATACCAAATACGTAGTTTCATTTATTGTCGTAACGTCGTCACCACCCTGTATAGCACGTTGCCTTTTTGTAGTACCTCGGGAGCTTATTCGTCATGTGCCAATTATTTCGTTTTGAGACATCTTTTTTATCAGAGAGTTGTACGTTACTCAGTAACATGATATTTAAGGTACTATTTTTCAGCGGAGATCCTTTTATGGGGTGAAAATATATTATGTAAGTGAAAAGAAATCATTATTATAATGTGTACCAGAAATGGATCAGACCATCAACGCACTACAGTCATCCTAAACGGATGTTGACGACGACGTACTATGCCTTGACGTTGACCACACGCATTGCCGTTTACAAATAACATTTCAATTTGCTTTGTTAAAATTCAAGTAGGTACGGTCAACGCGTACGGATATTGAACACATTTCTATGATCTATACAGAACAAGCTGGAATATGTGTATAAAGTGAAAGTGGCGTAAAAAACGCTATTGCGTTGAGTTAAATCCATGTTGTTGAAACACGTATCGTAATACATAATTTGGAATTCCCTTTGGCCCACACGTTTCTCACGACATCGTTCATTCAGATTCACATAAAATTAATTTACATTTTCACCCAGTATTTTTATGAGCAAATATTATAACCGAACAATCCGTAAAATAAGCCGTCTTTATTTTATGTAAATTTTCATCCATTCAAATTGAAACAATTACGTACTACTCATCATAGGTAGGGGCACAATCACCAATCTACTTGCTGAGTGTGGTGATTTAGTCCATATTATTTCCTCTCAATCCTATCAGAAGTAAGTTAGGTCCACGTTCAGCAGTAGGAGGCTACACAACAAGTAGAAAAGATAGCAGACGAACGCGCTCATCCCCATAGCGCGCCAGTATCGACCATACATAAGACAAAGCGGCGCGGGCGCGGAGGGCCACGCGAGCATGCCGCGCCGCGCGGGTCTACGCGGCTGAAGACACCGCGGTCATAATCGCACGTACGTTATAAATTTTACTAGCGACCCGTCCCCCGGTTTCGCACGCGTGCAATTTCTCTAGTACCTACCCTTATCTACATTAAATTTCAAAGAACGATAAAATAATTACAACGTTCCGAGAAAAATTATCTAACTGATCATGAAAACTGCATCGAAATCCGTTGCGTGGTTTAGGACGAATTAACGGATATACAGACAGACAGACGCAGAAAGTTACTTTATTATTTAGAATAGAGATGACGCGATCGCGTATTCCCTTTATTTTATGAATGTAAAATTGTGTCTTATATTTTATTCACTATAATAAGAAGAAAAAAGTTAGTATTCCTTATTCAATTCTCAACAACAGGGTTTGTAATAACATTACAGACATTACAGTGTAGTAGATTTTCTCTAACAAGGACCCTTTATGATATTTTATCTCGCTCGTTCACGAAATATGGTACCGTCTCCGTTCGTATAATTTTTCAAACTCAACAGTTGGGTCATTTGGACCGGTGCTTACTAATAATTCAGTGCCCTCATTCCGCCCAATGCATTGTATATGAAGTAGTTCGCAATGATGCTGAATGTCCAGTAAGGCCTGACCTTTGCTCATAATTAATCGGTGGTGGCCCCAAGATCGTTGGCTACTGAATTTTCTATTGCCTTTAATATTAAATGAGAATTTACTTGATGTGGAAGCGATTAAATTGCGATTCGGGAATGTTTTGGGTATATTTTATGAATGCTTTACACTAACAGCTTATCGGCGACTGAGGTCACCAGTGACCTCAAACAATTAATTTTCTATTGTGTTTATTGTCTGGCAGTAAAGTGATTTTCTTTTTTTAAACGTTGCCCCTCACTAGGAATTAGTCCTGTATCGTGGATGCGTTTACAAACACAAATCTTCACATGCACATACATCCTAACCCGGAACAACTATCTGTAGATCATACAAATATTTGTTCCGTGCGGGGATCGAACCGCGCCAACCGTGCTGTCGAACGTCGTTTTGTCTCATTTGATTGGTGTAGTGGTTACAAGCGCGGCTGTAAAGTACCCACATTGTGAAATACTTTTTGTGATTCTTTCACACGGTATCAGTACACCTTCTCTCCTCCGTGGTACACTTCCTTTAATGATTAAAGTAAGTACTGATACTGTGTAAGTCAAAGTACAGTCACAATACTTCGCGGTGATACATTACGCAAACAAAATGCTTTAAACGACTGCGGCCCGTTTAGAGTTAGTACAGTAGGGTACAACTAAGAAGTTGCATCGTGAACCTTCGTTCGCGCAGACACGAACACACGATTGCCGACAACACCCCAAGCTAAATCAATTTATAATCAACCTTATGTAATGCCCTTAAGGTGTAAAAATTGATTGCCGTGCCGCCTATTTCTATTTCGCTCACTGACTGAAGGTGACATCGATGGAGCAGCGACAACGCTGTCTGATTGGTTGATCAATTCCCCGCGTATTTAATTGTGTCAACTGCGCAGGTACATCGGTGAGACATATAAGTTGTGTCGTACTGGTACAACATAAATTACGTACCTTGGAATTATATTTTATTTAAATCACGTTTCTCTGAGAACTTATTTGAATTCTCTGTAAAAGGTTTGCCACCTTTAGGGAGAAAATTCAGCTGTACTCTAAGCTCCAAATACGATCATAATGAGGGTCAAATTTACAGTAGTCAAGTTACGATTTCGCGACACTAGTTTCGTAATGTAAATCCTGCTTTATTTACACAAAGTGGGACCAAGGTTGCCTCTTGACCATGGGCACGGGCCTTTTCTTAGAATGAGGAGGGCCTAACCCTTAATTCACCACGGTAGCCTAGTGCGGGTTGGTGGCATACACAACTTTATGACGCCCTCTCGGGTGTGCAGGTTTCCTCACGATGTTTTTCTTCACCATTAACGCAAGTGATAGGTAATCAAATTCTGATCCACACATAAATCTGAAAAGTCAGAGGTGCGGGCCGGGTTCAAACTCGGACGCTCCTGCAGGGAAGGCAAGCGTTCATCCGCCAGGCAATCACTGCTGCGGAATTCCTTTAGCTTCCGAAAATAATTAATTAAGTGTGTAGGACAATCGCCCAATTTGTTCCAATGTGTTTCTATTTGAATCCGGTGAACATAGCGGATCTGCGGTTGTAATTAATTCTGTTTGCTGTGGGGCCATTAAAGTATTACGTAAGCACTACAGGGGGGCTGCCGGTCTTACCTTTGCTTATTTTTGATGATATGAGGGATGGAAGGGTCTGGATGGCGATTACGACAGGAGTATTTTTTTTTACGATTTCGGATTTTCTAAAACTTATTTCTAACCTACGAGTATGTGGTTGTGGACCGTCTGTGACCTATTTTCCATTCGTCGAATATCAACCGACAATTAAATTGAGATTTGAATCAAGATTGTGAGATGTTCTTAGAGAATAGGAACTTAGCTATGCTGGCCTGGCCACGGGAAAATTCTCTAACAGTGAATTTTCTTGCGGCAATATTTTAACCGGGGCAGATACTGGCGGGCCTCATAACCCGGGAATTTATGTAGTACATACCCTTATGTCTCATGACTCATGACGCATGAATGGCAGGCATTGAGTCATTCACAAAAATTAACGTTCCTACTCTGTTTTATCTTTATCCGCGAAGGAGTAGGCAGCAATGTCTCATTAGTTTACGCCTGTATTTCTCAAAAGGTTAGGCACAGGTGAGTAGACACAGATTTCCTAGCATAATACAATAACAAAACAATTTTTTAAGAAAATGTGTTGAGGCTAGCTTTACTTTCTGTATTTTGCGTCTTACTAATTTGAAATAAGATTTAATTTGGCTCAATCGAAAGCAAGCTTGAAGAATTTGAAAGATTATAAAAGGAACTGTTTATAAGTTACTAAAATCGATTTCAAGTTCAGAAATAACTGCAATAAGAGACGCTGGTAGGCTCCCTGGTAATTTGCTGTAGTTGTGTAGTATTTATATACCTACTATCATCACGCACTGAAGTATAATTTTCTTCACCAGCGCTTCGAATGGCCAGTCGCACGTTCCATCGATCCAGGCGAGGTGGTGACCTTGCATTTGCTGTCCCGCGTGCGCTGGGGCACGCCTCGGGTTCTGGGCGTCTACCGCCTCGGCCTGCAGATCTTGGTCACTGATGGCCAACTCTCCATCACTGATACCCTGGTTGATGACCGGAACAAACCGGTGCCGGTAAGTACTGAAGATAAGACTGAAGATGTTTCGACGCACTGCTTAATTTAAAGTTTCAACCAATCAGCTCAGATTTTAGCTATCCACTGCTGGAAATAGGACTCTCTCAAGTTGCGCTACAAAAAGTTTTCAAAGATTGTATCCACACGTTCATGTATTTTATCCATGGGTAATTCAGACAAACCGATCGTCAGACTTTTTGGGCTGCTGACTCCCGTAACGACTGTCAGGAATTCGTATGATAACCGAAACCAGCTTCTTAAAGTGCTTTCCGGGGGTCTCGAAGTCTGAAGAAATGGTCACCCATCCAGGAACTGACCGCGGCAAGCATTGCCGACTGATCTACGCGGTAGATATGTAGCTAGGACCCCAAGAGATAGAGGAAAATAGATATTTATTTATATTTTCCTTCTAATATATTTATGGCATTCTGGTTTCATAAGTAGAAGATTATTGTAGGTTTAATTATTACGGCAAAATTCTGGAAGTAACTAAAGAGACTTGCCATTAGAATTGGTAAACTACCGTCAATGAACTAATTAACTATTCAGCGCTGAAGCTCTTTGACGGTGAGTGGTTCAGGATTTCGCCGTTATTTGAAATGACACTTAGAATTCCGGATCGGAACTGTTTACCGAGACCAGGGAGAGATAAAGTAACTTATTTTTTACCGGTATTGTACCAAAAAAATCTGTTACGTTATGTTAAGTTACCAATTACCGGTATTTTATAGCGTTACCGTAACGTTACTTACCATTTTCCAATTTTTCCATTTCTATGACGACGCACTCCAAAACAACGATAAAACGTTAAATTTAATTTTCCTCAAAGCCGATACCGTAGGTACGAGCCAACGACAAGCGCAAATTAATTACACTGTGAGAGTGAGACAGCGAGTGAAGTGCGACCACAAATAGAAAAGAGAAAATACTATTGATAACGTTATTTTTTAACGGTACTAAAAATGTTAAATTTCTCATTATAACGTTATAAGCGTAACGTTAATTAAAATTTACCGGTAATTCGGTCCCTAACTGAGACTGCATAGCGAAGGTGTATTTTGAACGTCTTAAAATTGCGGACAGTAAATAGTTTTACCGCATCATAAGAATGTTCGCATTCATAAGAATGTTCTGCAGAGCAAAAAACAGTGATTGCACATTCACCACATAGCAGCGTAGTTCCTCGTCTTTTCGACGGGGAGAATTAAATACCTACTAACTAAGAAATGTACACATCGCGAAAATGTCGTTCGCGGGGACTATGACAAAGTTTCGCCTACTTTCGCGAAGTTTGTTAGATTCAAAATAGCGATAATTAAGTGATGCCAAAATAGATACCAAGTATATCTATGTTGTGTTGTTTTCTTGTGTCGTAGAACAAACGTTGTTCAGGTTCATAATACCTAATTAGTGCTAAGAGGTATCAGTAGATATTTTTTCAATTAAAAAAGAAAATAAGTAAAGCAATTTTTTACACAAATTACGACACAATAAAATTGAAACACGATCCAAAAAATAATAACAATAACCCCAATAATATATAATTACCCTGTATAAATATATCAAAATATTTAAAAAATCTAAATTAATTACCTACGTCTTAAATATTATATTCCTCGCTCACATACCCCACGCGAGTAATAATGAGTTACTAAATTCATACCTAAAAAAAAGTGTTAACAATTCTGATCCATCTATGTTGCATTAAAAAAAGCAGTGATAGCCTAGCGGTTGAACGCTCGCCTTCCATGCAGGAGGGTCTGAGTTCAAACCCGGCCCGCACCTCTGACTTTTCGGATTCATGTGCGGATTAGAATTTGATTATCACTTGCAACAACGGTGAAGGAAAACATCGTGAGGAAACCTGCACATCTGAGAGGGCGTCATAAAGTTCTCGATGGTGTGTGTAGTCCGCCAACCCGCACTAGGCCAGCGTGGTGGACTAAG
The DNA here is from genome assembly GCA_932294325.1 of Allophyes oxyacanthae. Classification (NCBI taxonomy): domain Eukaryota; kingdom Metazoa; phylum Arthropoda; class Insecta; order Lepidoptera; family Noctuidae; genus Allophyes; species Allophyes oxyacanthae. The sequence continues at coordinate 4,161,591 of OW028609.1, forward strand.
GCCTAACCCTTCTCATTCTGAAGAGAGGCCCGTGCCCAGCAGTGGGACAGTAATGGGCTGAATTTATTTATTTTATTTATCTATATTGCATACTATAAGCGTGTTTGCTTCAATGCAATTCCAATATGCATGCAGCGTTATTGCTTCTCGTAACTTCCTTCAAAGGGCATTTCCATATAGATATGATATCTGAGGAGCCGTTTGAACTTATGCCAGTCTCAGATGAGATAGTCAACACTGTTAGTGACTATAGCTTCCGCCAGCGGATTTGCTCACGTGATATCTTTATAAATTATAGCCTATGTTATTCAGCATTCTGCTGATGAAAGAATTTTTAAATCGGTCCAGTAGTTTTTGTGTTTACGAACAAACATACAAATCTTTTCTCTTTATATTATTAGTTTAGACTAGCTGTACCTCCGACTCCGTCCGCGTAAAGTTCGGAAGCATGAATATTGTTTTTGAAATTACGTTATCCAAATACCTATTTTATGGTTTTAACACCAATTTTAGACTGCTCCCATGCATTTTGACCCAGTGCAGTGGTCTAAAAAAAGCAGTCTAAATTGGTGTAAAGGTAGTGGCGGCACTTCACTTGGCGTATTTGTACAAATATTCGCGGTGTTTGGCTAAAACAAATTCACATTAATTGTGTAGTTTACAAAACGTTTCTTTTGTATTGGCTGCCAGCTTAAGGTTCCGCGTTTGTACAGGAACAGAAATTTTTGTTTTGTTAACAGAGATGGTCCCATAGTTAAAGTTGTAGAGAATGACGAGAAAACATGTTATAAAAGTAGATTTATTTAGTCAGTAACTGAAGGGACACAACTTAAGAGCACACCTAACCTAACCAACAAAACCCCCGACTCCAACTAGAAAGAGTGCTTTAATTTTTGAACGGCTGAACAGATTTTCATGAAACATAGCTAAGATGATTTCCGATTTTACTAGCTTTCTAAAAAACCTAAAAATATTTTGAAGTAAATAAACATTGCTTTCATTTTAAAACGATTGTATTTTTTGTAAGATACTAGGTATGCCTTGCGAAAACTAATATTAGCTACCATGTAAATCCGGGCATAATACAGAACTTACAAAGTTTTGGATTCCCAAGAGCCTGGAATTACCAAATCTGGTTTAGTAAATATGCCTCTCACATAATAAAAGTCTGACACAATTGCCACTCGCATACGGGCAGAGCAATTCTACTGGGAGTGATTCTGTAATACTGGCCCAGCCATTGAATCGCTGCATTATATGTAGCACGCTGATGCTGGATAACGACTGTACTGGGAAAACGCAGTTTAGGTACCTAGTATCCCATGTACCGGAAAAGTATGTAATCCGTCATTGTATAAAATTCCTAAAATAGATAGGAAATCTGTGATATACTTTATATTAATATGACTAAAAGAATTTTAGCCACACGTGGACTCTGCGAATATGAAACTGAAAAAAAAGTAAAGATTACAGGATTATACAGATTGCCGGTAACATCTGTTACCAGAATTGCATAATTTGCATATATTTCCACGAGGAATTGTATAGAATTCCTAGGTTTCATACATTTCCGGTAACATATAGGTACATTACAATTTACAAGCAATATGTTCGCGTTTATCTTTGAGATTACAAACTAATTTGCATCCCATTATCCCCAAGTCGTCCTGTTTCTGTGTACCTATCTGTTTAATTAATTAATGTCTTTTCCCCGTCTAGTTTTCGAAACATACTGAATATCGGAATTGGATTCCGTTTCTGTTAGTCCATTTTTAAATCCTTCCAATGAAAACTATTTTTTAAGTAATCTTATGTGGATAACAAAATGAATTTCATCGGAAGTATTTACAGATAGATAAATTAGAATGTACAATGATGGACAAAGGATGGAATGGATTGACAAAATAAGCTGCTTATCTATAAAGTTGTATGTTTGTCGTTTGATTTCATAGTATTAATCCCAGGATTAATATTTTGTAAACTGAATTTTCGAATTATGTTCCCTTTCTAACGTTTCTCTTTGTCCATTTGTCCACTTGCATGTATTTTTTTTATATAATTATGTAGATAATCTTATGTGGATAGGAAAATGAATTCCATTGGAAGGATTTATAGATGGACAAACGGAAAAAAATAATTATGGATCAATAAGCTGCATAACTATGAAATAGTATCATAATTCCCCACGTAACCACGATGCCACACGGTTCGCTGCGCTGCGTTGCGTCGGCTCAACGCAATACAGCTTGTCAATCGTTCACATTAAAAATATATATTTGTTGTTGGAATCAAACGTGTTCGATTAAATTACATACTCGTTTGATGCCAACAACAAGTATAGGTACAGGTCCAACCTTTCTACGTTTCTAATCGCAACCAGCATGAGGCCTTAATAAATAAATTAATCCAGCCCATTACTGTCCCACTGCTGGGCACGGGCCTCTTCTCAGAATGAGAAAGGTTAGGCCTTAGTCCACCACGCTGGCCTAGTGCGGGTTGATGAGGCCTTGAACAATACTAATGTCTGCATTTTGATACTTGAGAACCTTTTAAGAGGTTAGTACATGAGTACAATAACCTAATTGTTCATAATCATGACATTATGACCAATTTTTACTATGGTTAAAGAAAATCGCGATAAAGAAATCTGTTGTTCCATACAAATAATTTAATATTAATCGACTATATGACCATATATGGAACAGCTGATTTTATTTACGCATTTTCAGGGTATTTTCCAAAGTAAAAGTTGTTCATAATGATGAGTACAATACCCCTTAAAAGGACTTCCGCTAATAAAGTAGGACCTCATATAAGGACTATTAAATCAGCACTGAATTAAATACTTACATCACATAATATTTGCACAAGAGAAAATATGTCTTTATGAATGAATAGAATATTAGTTTACGTACATTTTGCCGTGTCAGTCAGGTTGGCCTAGGTGCGTCTAATGTTGCTTCGGCGCGGTCTTCTAAGAGTACCCGAAGCCCACCTGTAGGTGCCGAAGCGGACCACCGTGATAAGTTTAGCCAGTAGGAGTCCAGCACAGCCCTCTTCTCCCCCCAGGCGGAGGACAGCCCTTGAGGATTCTCACGGTTCACACCATGTTAGTAAAAAATAAAAAAAGGCGCGGCTATGTTGTTATGGGCTTTACAGTGTACCGTACAAATGGCAAGTAACACATGACATCATCCAGAATGAAATCAAAAAAGCAATTCAACATCTTCAGAGAATTCTCGTTCGTGTAGTTTATGAATAAACCCACGCCAGCGAATTGAAGCTGAGCAGTAAATATAAACAGGCTACGAGCGAAATGGGAGCTTAGGAGGCTCGTATAGTTAGAGGGTAGATAGTAAATAACTCTGAACATGTTGCTGGAAAATCCAGGCAAAACTAACGGTATAAGTTCAAATCAGAACAATACTAATAAAATAGTATAGTTTAAAACAAAACTAAAAACACGTTTTGGTCATCGAATCTAAACGTGTATGAAAAATTTCAGCTCAATTGGAAACCCCATTGGGTCAAATTTAACTTCCAAGATTTTTTTACATAGATGGTTAGTTAGTTACAGGTGAAGCTAATAAAAGCGTCTTAAAATGAGAATTATTGTGTTGAAAGAAAGAAAGAAAATTTGTTTATTAGTAGACACAATCACACAAACAGTAATAAGAATAACACCCACAGAGAGGAAAAAATTAAAAGAACATCGAGACCCGAACTTCCGACACCTCAAGCTATCTGCACGGCAGAATGACTAGTGAAATGACTAACTATTGTTTTTTTTTCACTTTTGCCATTCAATTAAATGGTTTATTTTTTCTTGTCCTAATTAATGTACATCCTAGGATACACCCTAATCTTACTACAATCTAGGCTTGTAATTATGCTAATAAGTAATTTAATTATAACTTAAACTATGTAATTAAATTATACTAAGATTGAGTCCAAAAGCGCTTTTCTTCTTCTTTCTTTGTCTCTGTTAAGGCGAAGACACTTTGTTCATGTGTTCTTTAATAGGTAAATGTATGGTGGAAAACAAATGGTGCATCTTGGAGACAGTAAAATTTCATTAGATTTAATTAAAACAGGTAAGAAATTCTTCATCAAATTAACAAAGCTTGTGGACTATACCATAAATAACAGTGTGCGTGTTTTAATTTAAAGACTGACTAAGACTTTTTTTATTAATGGATAGAAATTTAGAAAATATTTTCATAACAAATGCTGATGATGATGATCATCAAAGTTCACTTTACGAAAACTATTCTCGAGAAGTACTTTCTTATATTAAGTAGGTATAGGTTTTTTAGGTTTTAAAAGTGGAAGTGTTTGTTATACAGATTTTGTTGAAGGAATAGCATCGTTATAGGATGTTTTAGACGTACCATTCAGTTGGCAAATGAACTCAATGAGATCACCGTGCAAATCCTACAATGCCTAATTATATTACTAAGTTAAAAAAAATCCTATTGATTGTTACGACACATCTCAGCTTTGGTGGATAATGGCCCTAACTCCAGGGTATATGAGTACCAAATGTAACAGCCTTAACCTAACTGCTGAGAGATAAGACTTCTAGCTGCCTGAAAGGATTGTCAAGTACAACTGGCAGGTTAACCTAGCAATGACGATTGTAACAAAACCTTCTGTCAAATTAGCAATTATTTCTATCAGACAGGGGGCCAACGGATCTGTATATCATGCTCTCAAATTAAGTATAGAACAGTCACCCACCCAAGCCACGATGTAGGTAATATCCTCTTCGTAGAACAATCATATCAGCCATCAGCCTCAAGCCATTTAAATAAATTAATAATTCAGTCAATGTTTCATATTTATTTCCCTGAAGTTTTGACAACTTAATATTTTCGTACACAAAAAAAAAACATTAAACATGTATTGGAATAACAAGGTATCTGATTCCACGAACTCGTTCGGTAGAACTCGGAGAGCTTCGACTTTGATCCGAATACTTGTTGCGCCGAGGGAAAACTGAGGGCGAGTGTAATTTTCTGCTCTAATACGGTGAAATTGGCTGCCGGCCAAGTTTTTGGTTTATTGTTTCCACCAGATGCTTGAAACAGTTATGTATTCAGTTATGTCTGTGTATTGTGTGTCAGTTGTGTGTGTTGTTGTGCTTTTTTACGTTGGTATAATCGGCAATGATATGGATACAAATACTCTTAAAAAGTTTTCCTATATTTGCAGTCGCAAAAACCTTAATTCATTTCACGTACAAAATTCAAGTATTACTTACTCATTGTTTTAACTTAGTACATTTGCAGCACATTGCACATGCGTGTATATCATGAATATACTTTTATAATATCAACTTTACCCTTTGAGTAAGATTTTAATTTAACCCACCGAGTTACTTTTTTCGCTGTAAAGAGCTCTCCAGTGCGCGGTCGGCTGGCGTTTAAATGAAAACAAGTAGTCGGCTAATTAGAATAGAGTAGTAGAAGTTTTGAACTCAAGTTTTAGCTCTTATCTTGGAGATTTTAAGGAGCACATTAGTATAGGAACTTCGGACAAACACTAAGAAATAGTAGACCTCGTTCCGTCTTAGTTTAAAGTTGGAAAATAGTAGAACGTGGAATTAAACTTAATTAGATTTATGGAAAATAAGGTTAAGGTTATTATTTATAATCATCCGAGCATTTTGCTAACGGCTAGAAATAAACAATTTATTGTTATTTACACCCCAGTACTTGGTTCGGATGAAGCCTCCAAAGTTAACATAACTATAGGTAGAGAAATAACGTAACGGGTAAAAATAAACAAGTTCTTGCTATTTATAACCAAGTACTTGGTTCGGATGAAGCTTGCGAAGTCGTTTCTTCCATGTCTCTCTGGTAATAAACTTCATGACGATCGTGAGAGACTAAATTTCGAGCTAGCTAGCAAAATTTTACCAATTTTGAAGATAGATAAAAAAAATAAAAGGTAGCCCGAAGTTTAGTATCTCACGATTGTACGCTTACTACCAGAGTTCACGTTCTTTACCATTTTAGTTATTGGTTAGACCCTCAAATCTCAAACAGTTATGCTAACCTGAGCTCGATGGCGCACCATGAGAAAATATATTCCATCTTTGTGAGAAGCAGTTACCAAAAGCTTAATTACCACAGATAATATTATACTACAAAAGTATACGTAAGTAGTACCATCACCAAAAAATATTGCGCCCGACAGCGTAACTACTTATCTAAATTCGAAACGGGACATGTTTTGCGGTCAGCAAGCGCTCACAGCTACCGGTAGCGCTTCCCACTTTTCTCCGTACAGAAGTATACACAATAATTTAAATTTTCAAGTATAACATTCTAGTTTAAGAGTTATAATTAGGTAAGGTGTTATGGTAATTTTTACACTGTGTCTACGTGTCTAGCATCTATATTTCCAGTCGCGAGACTGCTGGAAGAAATTGCACTAGAAATAAGTAGTTCCATTGTGTTCATATTTCTATAACATTTACACAACATCATCATCACTATGTTTCCTGGGGTGTATATAAATCTAAGACATAATTAAATAGAAAAAATACTGTCAGGTTTTATCACAAGAAATATTATCAATTGCTGGAAGGGATTCATCGTGAAAATCGTTCCTCGTTTAAAATGTTACTTTATAATAAGGTATCCAAAAAGGAATGGGACAGTAATGAAATTTTGCCTCGACACTTGGTCCAGTAAATTCCGACACGTTATTTAATTTATTTTGTTCTTTTTTAGACGAACCTAAAAGTCACTACCAACGAATTCCCGTTTCTCGAATTTTTAATATTCACGATTTTTCGATGTCAGAGAACTTTTCTCTCGTTTCTGTACCAATTTTATCACATGAAAATTGATCATAATTATTTACATTTACCGTTTTCGTTCTACTTTACATTATATTATTTTAGTTATTAGTTACTTACGTGATAAATTGCCTGTACCTAATTTAAATTTAATGTTTCTATCTTTACAAGCACCTGGATAGGTTTTGTAATTTAAAAGTAATAATTAAATTACCTTGCTTCGTACTTTTCTGGTTATATGTAAGTCTGTTTAGGTTCATAATGAATTTACATGCCGCTGTATCGGCGACACATGAAAAACTACGAGAAGCGGTCTCTTTACTGACCCTGTGTTTTATGGCAAATCAAATGTTTCTATTATAACGATAAAAAGGAATTATATTTACTGTGGTATTGACGTCAAAAACAATAATCGCAACTAGACTGTTTGAACTTTATGCGACTTTTTATATCCTTCATTTCATTTAATGTCAAGTTAATGTAAAAAAGCTTTAGATTAAATTCCTATTGTTACTTCTCTTTTGTGTAATCGGATTTATAGGACAAGAAAAACGCTTTCAACGTTCATCTTCTAAAACCACTTTGGTCTACCGAACACCTAAAAGCATTTAAGGCGACGTTATATATAGTACCTACTTTTTGTTTTTTTAACCTCTGTATATCTAACTAATGTCAATATTCCGCACCAAAAAATCATTTTATAAAAATTGAATATTATGGTCAAGTGCGGCGTCAAGAAAGAAACATGAAAAAAAAAAATCGATATACGACCACGGCAATCCTCTGAACATCACTATGAATATGTACCTATTAATATTCTCTTGTTTCATATCTTTCAGTAGTCATATCCAGTAATATCCATGTTTTACACGTAATTTATATAATTTTCTCACATTTTAATACTTTGTATTACCTTCATGTATTTTTAATACAGATCTCATGCGATTCATATGTATTGTATGATTCGATATGCCACAAAGTTTCTGTGGCGATATTGGGTAATATTCTCGCATTCCTCTATCAATGCAATTTTCAGCTCTCGATGCGTATTGAGTAGTATTAAATACTTTTTATTTATTATTTATGTACACACATACATATGACAAAGAAAATAAGTAAAGATATCAAGTACAAAGGTACTGCTTATTTCTAAAGAAATTTCTGCCAGCAGACCTGCGACAGGAAAGAGTGAAAAGAAAAGAAGACACAGTGTGTAACTAGGAAACAAGGTAGGTAGATGATAAGAAGCTAACGAGGAGGAATAATATTTTATTTTAATAAGCTATCAGGTTAATCAGGTTTATTAAGTTGGTGATCCGGATTCATAGCCTCCGAATGTATTAAAAAAGTGAAACTTTTGGAAGATGTTTATGTTTGGATGTTTGTTACACTGTACAATCACGTAAAATTACTGAACGGATTTCGATGAAAGGGGTTGTTCCATCTCTGGCCAGCCTGCCCGCCTAGACAAGCTACAATTTAGAATCGCTTGGGAATGGAAACGCAAGCAAATTGTATGGGATTGACACTTACGAATCACGTGACTATTTGACAGAAGACAATTCAGTACATTTTATTGCGTTTATATCATAAACGTAGTAGAATAATAAGTTTATGGTTTATATTCTCTTATAGCGATCGTGGATTGTACACTTGTCCAGTTAGGTCCAGGTGGTCTTTGTACACTATTTGAAAAAAAAATAGGATAAAATTATAGAAACACAAACAAATTATATTTTTTTGCAGTTCTACAGTAAACTACTCAACTAGTAACTGCCATGGCAATCTTATTCAGAGACAAATCATTATTATCCTATTCTTAATTTATATTCACACTAAATTACATTATTCTCACAGCTACCACAACATTGTACTGATCAAGATTGTAATCTATTAATTTAAAAGAGTTTCCATGTAATTTCTTTCTGGTTCTTCTCTATAGGATCTACTATTTGGAAGTGCGCACCTAGAGTCTCGACATTTCATAAATGCCTGTACCTAGTTTACATGCAATAAAGATCTATTCTATTCTATTCCATATAGCTTCCCTTAGTTCCAAGTGCATCTTTGACACAATACAACAGTTGTCTCGATTGAGTCTCAGATTTATTTTGGAGGCGCACGTAATCGCGATTAATCCCTGGTAAATCGTGTTGGCACTCGCTTTAAATTCTAGTCCTATTCTTGAGATTACTGTTGACAAAGGTTTATTGACAATGAGGGCCTCAAGTTTACTTTAGGCTTAGCTCGGGGACTCATGTTCTATTTTTATTTTTATACTGCAAAACCATTTACATTTGTCTTAAGTTTCTAGGTCCAAGGAGAGTATTTCTACTTTTTGTAACTATTTAAGTTTACCTACTGAGATAAGTATGTATCTAAATAACCTAATCGTCACAAACCCCCGACTCCAACTAGAAAAAGAGCTGTAACTGTTGAACGGCTGAACAGATTTTCATGAACATAGCTAAGATGATACCCGATTAAACTAGCTTTTGATTTAAAAAATCTGCATTGAAATCGGTCCATCCGCTTTGGAGCTACGATGCCACAGCCGATACATAGATACACATTACAAACTTATAACACCTCTCTTTTTCGTCGGGGGTTAAAAATATTATACCAACATTTGCTAACAGAATTACAGATAGCCAACGACCCTATAAGCGACACTTACGACTAACCCGACCCTTGCACAGGCTGTTTTTTTATCACTGAAACGTAACCCGTGAATGTACAAAGTTTTTATTTCATTTCCATTTCAAAATAAACGTAACGAATATACCAATTTTGTAGATTCCCTGAATAAATAATCAGCCAATTAGAGAAACAAATGCGAATCTCGGGCTACGATACCGAGTAGGTCGTATTCCGGGCGGATGACGTGTACCCGACCTGATAACCTTCTATTAATCTTACAACACAGCCCTTTTTATACCATCCAAACCATTTCCACAAACATGCTAAATTAATTCGGAAAGATTGACCTTGACAGAAGACACAGCACGACGCAGTATCTTTAAATAGTGCCTAAATATAGGAATAATTTTAAAACACAGTTTAGTTGCTGAAATACTTAAATGTGCGTGTCAGAATATTGAGAATTAAAAAGACAGTCATTACACGTGAACACGTAAGTGTCGCTAGATACATAAAATAGTACTTGGGTTATTTTGTTGTTTGATTATAATTTTGATGAGATTTCAAGCACGCCAGTCGGTAATGAATGATATAGTGCGATCCAATACAAATTAGTTTAAATGATGGATGGTATTATCGATGCATGTACGGACGTGGTTCGACAATGCGGGCATTATAATCAACTGTGAATGACGGCAGCATTGATCAACACGAATAGAAGATACAATGACAATGATTATAGCCAAAAGGTGAAACCATACAAATTGACGTCAATCTGGTAAATATTATACAGGATCATTGAAGGAGGGTATTGTACTCATCATTATGAACAACTTTTACCATGAGACCAACCCTGAAATCGCGAAAAACGTATCATATATAATATTCCTCGACTAAAATGTTCTAAATAAATTAATATAAATATTTACTTTAAGGAAAACATGTGTATTACATCATTTTTCGATTGTGTTCTTAAGTTTTTAATAAAACAGGTACATAATTATTTGTCTTGAACAATGTGTGAAGGAACGAGGTATGGTGTTCCTACGTTAAAGAGAGAAGATCCTCCGACCAGGCGAGGTGATTTATTACCTGGTGGGCGGAAGCTCGACGGTTATCGTATGTGTATTTACATAATTTATTTAACAATTAATGCACACATAAAATACATGAGAAATATGTGTATGAGTGTGTGTATGTTGTATGGTAATTGCCGTGAACATTTTTATTAGCGTGATTCAGGATCTGAGTTGCCGCTATATTCTGTTAGGCGGCGCTGGCGTAGTTTTTATTTTTATAACATTTCCCCTCATTACGATTTCTCCTGTATCGAGGGTACAGTTTACAAACATACATGTCACATGCACACACACCCCGACCCGAAACAACTATCTGTACATACAAACATTTGCTCCGTGCGGGGTTCGAACCCGCGGCACGTAGCGCAGAAAGCTAATCGCTTAACCACTGCGCATGTTGTTAGAAGCTATTTCATGTAGCACTAGATATCGCTACAAATGTAATTCTAGAAATCTATTATTAATATCTAAGAATTTCTTGATTTGAATTGAAATGCTACTGCTAGAGTGCAATCAACAATAAAGTAGGTAATTTATTTGATTTCCATCACTACATAATTCATACCCTGTTTTCTCTTGCGTTAACGATAGCTCAGATATAGCTACTTACTTTGTAATGCGAGGTATATTAAATACAGACTTCCTAGCATCAATCTAACGCTTGGCGTAGATATCAATAATTTCAGATCTACTGAAGTATTAACTTGTTTAATCAAAATTATTTGCATGAGAAACTACTATAGTAAAATAACATATTATTAGCTGCTTCTCTGCCTTCACGATATCAAGTTGTTTACTTGAACTTACGAACGTACTAAATTTAAACCCATATGAAGTTTAATAAGGCACTCTTCTTCTAGAGGGATTAACACGGTAATGAGGGCCCAAATATTTAACAGAAGTGGTTGGACGTTGGACATGGCTGACTGACTGACTGATGACTGTTGGTTTTTCTCTAATCGTCTGGACATAAATCTATTGTAAACTTTGTTTTTAGGTACCTAGTTAATTAATTTATGTAACAATAATACGACAATATAGAAGTCTGGTAGGAAAAAGGAAGTATTATACTTCCCATTTACCTAATTTAAAATATAAAATAATAATCTCTGTTTATCCACAAGATGCGATCTTGTCGGAAAATTTTCGGAGTGGATACTCAAAGGAATTTAAGTAGGTACTTTATCTTTAATAATTTCGCAAAGTTTGTCGCGTCTCTAGCGGTGGTGGCCAAGATTGATTCGCACTCACGAAACTACTCGTTATAACTGAAACAAATAGTTGTCTATCTGTTTTGAGAACATCAATTGATTATGTACAAGGATAATCGGAAAGGATAAATATTACTAGTGGTCGCCCAGTGGCCGTAATTCGACCGTAGTTTTCTGTAAAGCTTTCTGCACTCCTTCTTCATATAAACTTTAACTGTGCCAAATCTCACACTCCTCCGTGCGCGCAATATGCTTAAAAAGGGGTACAAAGTTTTCTGTCTTTCTTGATCCGGATCGGATCCGGCTCGAAGGACCATAATGTTGGGGTTGTAACGCCCGACAGTGAAATGTTATGATAACGCTGTTGAACTATACAACCCAAACAGAATTATCATAACATTTCACTGTTGGGCGTTATAACCCCAACACTTCACGTATTAATATATAGATAAAGCCGAAAAAGGGTTATTGTACTCATCTATAAGAACAACTTCAACCTCTCCGCTCAATTAAGGTCCGATTAAATAGATAACATAAAAGATTTCCAGGAACTGGTGGTCAAAGAGAACAAAACTGAAATCACGAAGAAGAATAAGCTGTTACATAAAAAATATTACAAGTAGGTAATTTAATATTCCACCAAAATTAAATCATAATATTTAGTTCGTTACGAGTCTTATTTAAATCTTAACAATTTTTCTCTAGCAACAATGAAATAAAATATTAGAACCTCTTAAAACAAAGTTTATTAATACATAAGCACCTCAACTCAAAATATTGTGAACAAAACAAACAACGCAGATAAAATGTAGTCAGGCCATCTCGTAGAAGCATCAATGATTCAACGCGCACCGCCCGTTTGTTTCAACACATTTTAAATAGAGCATCAGTTAAGACTCATTGTTTTGACTGAGCTTGATTGTTATGTATCATGAGTAATTGATGTAATAAATAGCAATAACACACCCAAACTGTATTTTTAACTTATTCAACTATTTATAGATCATACTAATATTTGATTCGAGCGGGGATCGAACCCGCAGCACGTAGCGTAGAAAGCTGATCGCTTAGCCACTGCACCAACCGTGACGTCAAACATTGTATTATAACATCTTTATTCTTATTTACTGACTGCCCGTGACGTCACAACGGTCCTATCCGAAAACCAGCGCTCCGGCATTTATTTTAACAGTAGCAGTATCTGCAGAAATAGAGGCCATTTAGGACTTGTGTAGATGTTTTACAATGTTTATTTTATTAAATTCTTATAATTTCCTGTTATGTTCCTGTTTAGTAATTACAAAACATACTTACAGAAAACCTAATTTATTTTATTAGAAGGTAAAAGATTTATTCTCTACTGTTCTTTATTACTTATCTCTCTATATTTATTCTCTATTCTCATTCATCATCTCATCATCACTTATAGGGTCACAGGCTCACAGCCTAAGGCCCTAATTGATAGAAGCAAAACATGAGCGTAGCTAGCTTATTGGGAGCTGTGCAAAGAATTTTATCGGCACTGTGTTCAGCCTCCAAAGTCCTTGATTGTAGCTCAGTAGGTAGTAAAGGTAACAAAAAATCGAACAGTAAAAGGTTTAGGCTTAGCCATTGACCTACAACTACATGGACATTGCGTCCGCGCTCAAAAGTGTCCGAGCCAAAAGAGTTCCAAAACGAAAATAGAGTTCCAATCGCGCGCCAGTCTTTGTTTTGTCAACCGACACAATACACGTCAAAAATGCCGTACGGTATTATGAAAAAGTTGAATAGGCTGATAAATTGTCGCAAGTAAAATTAAGCTGTTTACTAATGACGATACGGTTTGAATTAGGATGTTATAGTTTTTATATTTCTTAAATAGGTTGACTCGGGACTGATTTTTCGTGAATTTTTTTCTAGACCCGCTGTCCATTGTAGTAGTAGGTAGTGGGCTTAGCATTCGTTTTTAATTAGGTAACCCTGATTCATTTAGGTATTAACCAAACGAAGATTTATCGCGATTGCTCCCGGTTAATCCTTCAATTAGGTTAAATATTAATCTGCTCTTATCGGATTCTTTGAAACGGGGCAATATGATCCGCTCAATTAGAAATAATGGGTCTATTGTTATATTTTGTAAGGGTATTGCTTTAATAATTTGTTTTTGCTGGGTACCTATGTTGAAAATAGTTAATTATAATATTGAATATGTCTGAAATGAAAAAATAAACGCTTTTAACAAAGCACTACAACTGAAGTTTCCCAGGAAAACAACTTTTTCTTGCTGCTTTATAATTACTTTAAAATTACTTCAAGATTAAGGCAACTTGATTTTAGTTGTAAACAGACCCTCTGGCAAGCCTTTGTTCTCCTAGTAACTTTGATTAAAAAACTAACAGTGTCTGACCAGTATAAAAGAGGATTTTCCTACACTTGCAAAGGAGCCAGCTGCATAAGCACTACCCTTTAAACGAAGCCCTGTTTATTAAACTTAACCTCAAGAAGAATTACTTTCATGTTGCTGGCAGGATTATCTTGAAGTAAAATGTGAAATGTTTTTATTTTTTCATTTTGAATTTAAAAGATTTTTCATTGAACCTCTGATACCGCATGCAGAAAATGGTAGAAAAGTGAAAACGGCTAGAACTACTAACTACTAACTATTTGAGTACTTGAAAATCAATAGAGCTGTGTTGATCTCCGATGAATAAACGTAGCTCCAAAGAAAGTCGATAATAATAACTATACTAACGATCACATGCATAGATGTGGGTAGGACTTTTATGATTTTATAAATCCATATTTTCTTTGTTATGAATTCCACTAAGCTCAGAAGTAAGAGTAAAAATGAAAGTTCCTTAAAAATCACTTACAACACCCTCTGCCATGAAATTACTCACGGTATGAATAGCTAAATGAGGCCAAAACAAGGAAAACTGCTCAAGAAAATACCAGCATAAAAAATGGTGGAGCTAAAATAATACGGCGGAGACTCGTGGAGCATATTAACAATACATCACATAAAGTAACATCAAAAGTAGAACAGGCCAACAAAACCCGATGACCGAAGCATTAATGGACTTGTAATAATTAGAACGTTCAAAAGAATATAATTTCGAAATCCATCTTCCTGTTAGCTAGATGCAGGTATTCGGTCTCCCATAAGAATTGGGTGCATGGGAAGCGGGCAACAGCAAGTAGATATTAAATCTTGTAACATGAAATTTATCTTCTAGATAAGCCTTACATTCGTGCACTCCTAGAATCACGACGTTTTGAAAGTGCCTGCAAAGGCACATGAAATAAAAAAACTTTGACTTTGACTTTGATTATCGTAGAGACAGTGCCGCCCGAGGCAAGTTTTAGGACGGAGCGACATTCAATTATGGCGCCCTTCTTGCTTGCTCATACTTGTATACCAGTTATGCGTGCAAGCATGGAACTTGGAAGAGCTTGACAAGATCTTAAGACTGTCTAATTTGACGTTTGAAAACACCCATGCTCATTGGCACTGGACAGCACTCCTCATAGTTCCTATGGAACAGTCGATGTAGAATGACAACTTGGCCCATTCTGGACTTGGTGCCTGGAGCGGCCGCTCCGTCCGCCTTATGGTGGGGCCGGCCTTGCCTAGACACCACAATCTAAAGGATTATTTGGGTATTGTTACGGCTTGTCCACTGCACTCGTTTTAATATATTTTTCGAACCCGTTTTATTTGCGGTCTACTTCGATCTATGTCCATCAGACATCTCATAGTTTACTTTTACATTATTCATGTCATTTCACATAATTGACACGATTACTCATTCATTTCTTGGGTTTACCCCATCTCTTAGTCCATCCACATTCATGCATATAACTCTTCTTATAATATAATTTTCATACCTCCTCATCACAATATTACGTCCATAACATTTATGTATGTTATGGACGTAATATTGTGATGAGGAGTAAAAAAAATGTAACAAAAAAATAATTGTTATCGTCCTATCTGTTCAAACAAATTGGCCCTCTGGTGTATCAGCATCAGTGACATGTTTGTTGACATTTTATCCAATTTGGAGATAAAAACACGCAGATGGATTTTCGGAAATGTACAATGTCCGGAATATTCCGCAACGCGAATGTGAACGCGATTCTTGTTGATCTTTGTTTCCTTGGGTCCAGTTTTCACAAAGGAACATTTTCCATTATTTACAACAAATATCTTCACTAGTGTACACCCAATACGATAAATTAGCCACAATTATTAATAGAACCCATTCTAAGGTCACCCTAACGAATTTCGCCAATCTACAGTTATAAATATCCAACCTTTGTGAGATACTGTACCTATTCTTGTGGCTCTCGCTACGTCCGTCGTACGTTACTCTCGTTATGTCTATACACGGTGAATTTTGGTCGTTACGAATGATTGTACTTTCCTGTAAAACCTTTTCCATGTGTAAAATATTTTCGTTCTCCCATACATAGTACGATCAGCTGGTTTAATGTGAAGTCGATTTTTTTTTTCACTTCCATGAAGGGCATTTCTCGCCGCACATGCATTGCTATCCTATGCACTAAAAGGCACATTATACAATTCGAAACCGAATTGGAATCACGGACTCTTCTCTTTCACTAAAGAGAAGTGTCCGTGATTCCAATCGGTGTCGGTTGATGATTATTAAAATTATTATTTATTTATTGATGTTGATAATCATTTAAATATAACACTTGTACTTATTTATTTATCAACATCATATACCCTTTTGTTGATTGATATCAACGCCATCTGTCGAGTCTCAGTAGTAAACTACACTATAATTTTCATTCTAAAACCTGACTTCAGTAAACCATATTTTTAAGTGATTTGTTTGTGTGACTAACAAGCAACAAGCAGCTTGTGTGGGATTGTTAGCTTGTTTCAGTACACGTCCGCCATGGTAATGACAACGCCAATAGACCAGTCAAAGCATTTAAAATATAAAGTCAGTGTTAAAAGAGAATACAAAGCCATGTATTCTGTTGTATCTCTTCCGGACATCATCAAAGGCTTGTTAGAGGCAGCCGCGGGTCGGAACGCTGAAAGCTTTCGCCCATGGAAGCACTTTTTGTCTCCTTTTACTGTTTTTTGGCCGAATCGAGACCAGAATCGTAACTGAGTGGTCGAGGAGATTAAATTAGTATTATCAAACCTTGTTGGTTAGATGGAACTGAGGAGGAAAGGGAGAAAGTATTGGCATTGTTTTTTAGGAAGTATTTTGACAATTATATATATATATATTCCATATCAAGGGTATTTTTAGTGGTAAAACTGTCCTACCTTTTTAGTCCCGATCCCTATATTAATTATTGTACCTTATGAACAACTTTTACTAGAGGACCAACACTGAAATTGAGAAAATGAAAACAGCTGTTCCATACATACAATTCAACATTACTTAACTTAACGTATGGATAGCGTTGTTTTATTGTTTCGCCATCTCGAGTTTGCTATTTGTGGGATCTTTATCAATATTAGATTGAAGTTGATTGACTGCTTGAAGACGTCAAGCAGGCCGTCCTCCGCTGGACATAAGCCTCCCATATTTTTTTATTATAAACGGTTCGCATCCAACGAATCCCCACGACCTTCATGCGAAGTCATGAACCTGCATAAAAATACAAATTAAACATTAAGTTTAATGTCGGGGTATCTCCAGGTACACTACAATATTTTTGTAGAAAATTATTTTATTTGTCAGACGAGACGTCATTTCGTCAAGGGTTAAAAAACTAATTTGTAAAACAAACATAATTTGTGCGGTTTGAAATAAAAATGTTAATAAGAACATTAAATATTTATGTTAGAGTTCAAGCTGTTTCATCCCTTGCAGGTAAAATTAGAGATCAAAGAAACATTATATTAATTAAAAACCGTATGATTAACTATTTAAGCCCGAATAATAAAAACAAGAGATTACATTTTTGTTGAGCACTTGAAAGTATTATACTACGTGTAACAGAAATGTGTATATGAGGGTGTGGATCAGACCATCAAACTGATTATCCTATATCTATATCCTATGACCTACATCGTAATCATACGACAACACAATATTATTGGGAGACTTAAATATTAATATGATAGAGACTAGCAGCGCTAACGCAAAAAAACTCGCGGCTTTCTTAAATTATTGCGATCTAGTTCAAATAGTGAATACGCCTACTCATTTTGTTGGTAATAGCAGTTCACTTATTGATGTCATCTGTACAGACGCTAAATACCGTCACGTGGAAGTGGACCATATAATTGAACTAGGACACCACTCATTCATTACGTGCGAGTTACTCTTTAAAAAGGAGAAACCAAAAAGTAGGTTGGTTGTATATCGTCCGATGAAGGATATATTATTCGACCAATTTGAAAAGGACCTGGAAGGTATACCGTGGGACAACATATGCGAGATACAGGATGTTAATGCAATGGTGGACTCGTTCAATGGGTACATATCTCATCTGTTTGATGTCCACGCCCCCATAAAGAAAAAGGTTTTTAAAACTTGTCCAACGCCGTGGATAACAGATAACATTAAATTAATGTTTAGGCTCAGGAATAAGGCTCGTTTTCGTTACCGAGAGACAAAACTGGAAGCGCATAAAAAATATTATTTGGATTTAAAACATCTAGCCATCACGTCATTATACAGCGAAAAAAGGGCTTTTTTCACAAAGCATATTAATGATAATATTGATGATGCCAAATTGTTGTGGAATAATTTAAAATTGCATGTGCTTCCGACAAACAGGGACTGTGCACTTCCGGGACAATTTGATAATCCAGATGCCATTAATGAGGCGGTCTTAGATGTACCTGGAGATAAAAATGTAACCATTTCTCAACTGACGTCTTTTGAATTTGATAGGTTCGGTCCGACAAAATTAACTCTCAAGCCAACAAGCCAGGAAACTGTGTGCAAAATTATAAAAACTATCACCTCCAATGCCCAAGGGATCGATGAAATAACAAAAGATATGTTAAAACTTACATTACCTCAGAGTTTAAAAGCAATTACTGCTATAGTCAATAAGTCTATAAGTACGCACACGTTTCCTGATTTGTGGAAAAGTGCTTTAGTATGCCCTATTCCAAAAAATAATAATCCTCAAAATTATAAAGATCTACGTCCCGTAAGCATACTACCCTGTTTGTCAAAAGTTTTAGAACGGGTTGTTTACCTTCAGATTACCGAATATCTGGAAGAAAACGGTATCCTTCCGGACCTTCAATCAGGTTTCAGAAGGGGACGTGGCACAGCAACAGCTTTAGCAGATGTGGTGTGCAATATCCTCGGGGCCAGGGACCGTGGAGAGGGAACGATTCTGACGCTATTGGATTTCTCACGAGCTTTTGATGCAATCAATACCACCTTATTGCTATCTAAACTTTCTTTTTATGGTTTTGAAGGGGACACGGTACGGTGGTTTGATAGCTACCTGAGCAACAGGTCGCAGAGGGTTCGGATAAGAAGGGAGGACGGTTTGACGCTATCCTCGTCACCGCTTCTCGTCTCTAGAGGTGTTCCACAAGGATCGTTGCTGGGCCCGCTTTTATACATATTATATAGTGCGGACATAACAAAATGTCTCACTACATGTAAATATCACATGTATGCGGACGATATACAACTATATCATTCCTTTAACCCTAGCGAGACCCGTTCAGCTGTCCAGGAAATCAACAAGGAACTTCAAGGAGTGGTGTCCTGGTCGGAACAGAACTCACTGGTTTTGAATCCAAATAAATCTAAATTTATTGTTATGGGCAGCCGAAAACAAATTGGTGCTATATTATCACAAAAGCCAGAAATTAATTTAATGGGAAATGGTATAGAAAGAGTGGATGCAGCACGTAATTTAGGCCTTGTCACAGATCCAGAACTTAGATTTGAAGCTCACATTAATAGCGTAGTAAGGAACTGTTTTTATAGACTTAAGATTTTATATAGAATAAGAGAGTTTATAAACGTTAAATTAAGGAAAAGGTTGGTAGATAGCCTGGTTTTATCAAAATTTAATTATTGTGACACTGTATATGGCCCATGTTTGTTGTCCAGAACCGAGCGACTTATACAGCGTGTGCAAAACGCATGCGCCAGGTACTGCTTCTCCATACCGCGAAGAAGCCATGTCACACCCTTTTTAAACAAACACGGCATTTTGAAAATGGCTGCCAGACGGAAGATACACTTGGCAAGCTTGCTCTTTGGGGTCATAAATAATAAAAAACCACATTACTTGCATCAAAAACTGGAATGGAAATACAACCATTATAAATACACAATCCGACCCACGGTGAGTCCACTGACGATACCTAAGTATAGAACTGCAGCGTTCAGGGGGTCTTTCAGGTATGCCGCCACGAGCTGCTGGAACAATATCCCACCGCCAATAAGAGACCTAAAAACAAAACAAAACTTCATTTATAAACTTAAAAAGCTATTTTTGCAAAAGCAGCAGGAATAATCGTATCGGGAAACAACTCACTTACCGTTTCAGTTTGGCCTACGGGTAATTGGGGTACTATGGCCAGCGCTCGGGGCGTCATGACCCTTCGTCCCGCATCCAAATTTTTGGGTGTCGTCACTCCAACATAAGCACTTCACTGAGCTCTGTACTGCCGAAACTTTCAAATCAACTAAAATAGCCTGAAAAAGACAAAGCCAAAAAGGGTAAGTTAAGGTCCCTAATTCCACTAAACAAAAACATAATTATAAATTTTATGTTACCTACTTTCTTGAATCCATGGTTGTTGGTTGACCTCTTTATTAATTTATTTTATATTTCATATTGATTATTATTCTGAAAATTTTATGCGATCAATGCAACTTGCGCGCTGCGCGGGCCGCGGGCGCAGGCGGAATGGCAAACTGGTTTCCTTTCAGCCATTCCGAGATGGAATGTACTGTGCGGTCCAGCAGCGTGAAAAATACACTACTTTATAATAACACACGTTGTTTTTTAAAAATTATTATGTAGTTACCCTCACTCAATTACTATTTTAGATATAGTACAATAGTAAAATGTTACCTTCACGTTTTATTTTCATACAATAATCACTTCAACACACACAAGTTCTTTTATAGTTGTTATTTATTTAATTCATATTCAATTAATATATTTTCTGTACACGTAGGCACACATAACGTCACTCGATGTGGCTCCCGCTGAAAACCAGCGCTGTCGGGCTGCTCGCAGCGCGTCAGCTTAAGCTGAGCGGAAGCCTTTTTGACACAGCTGCGACGTACAACCCATTTTTTA
Source organism: Allophyes oxyacanthae (assembly GCA_932294325.1). Taxonomy (NCBI): domain Eukaryota; kingdom Metazoa; phylum Arthropoda; class Insecta; order Lepidoptera; family Noctuidae; genus Allophyes; species Allophyes oxyacanthae. The sequence goes on from OW028609.1 coordinate 4,182,596, forward strand.
TTTAAGATAAATATTTTTTTCTTTTACATGTTTTATTCTTTTATTTTTTGTTACTTTATCTTAAAAATTGTTTTTGTGCTGTGTCAAATAAATACTTTTTTCTTCTTCTTTCTTTAATCACGAAAATCTCAGGAAAACTAAGAATAGAGTAGAACAGATCTTTATAATTAATGTAAACGAAAGGCACTTTTGAAATGTCGAGACTCTAGATGCGCGGTTCCAAATAGTAGGTCCTATGTAGAAGAACCGGCAAAAAACTCCATAAAAACTAAACTAAACCGACTTACTTAGATATCGAAACTCGAATAAATAAAATAGCAGTGGTTTATAATGCTTATTTGCGATCAGTGGCTTATAATGGTTTAGCAGTATCAGTAAAGGCGATATTACACGGATCACCCAAATTGAATAAATTCCATTGAATAGCATTGAGCATTGCACATTGAACGACTTTACCTATACACGAAATCATTTAAATGTATTTAGATGTCTCACTGCGATTGAAGCAATATAGCACCGAAACCACGTAATATCAGCTTTAGAACCGGAAGTAATCTTATAATATTTGATGTTGCTTCGCGCCCCAGGTAAAAATGCGAGTGCAGCCTGGGAAAGCCTAGAATGCTCGTCTGAATGGCTTTGTAGCCACCACAGAAGTCCACAATCTTGCCGAGATTGTTGCTACCGAAAGAGCTGTAAAGACATTTTTTTTTTTTTTTTGTACTTTTCTTATTTATTTTTTTACCTTTGACGGTCGTGGTATTATAATTATGCGGGTCCTTTATATAAAATGGTGGCCACTTTTAGCACCGCCTTGATTTTTTGCAGCTTGCAATAATTATAGCTTTAAATGCACAGAGTTTGCGTAGGTTGGGAAACAAGAAAGGAACCGTTATAAGTGGAAGAAATGGAGAAAAGCCATTGCAACTCCGCCCCTAAGATGACCCACTGACCGCCATTGCCCATTAGTGGGATAATAATTATAATAGAGTTATAAATTTTTTTCTATTCCATATCTACGAATTCTGAAATTTTGTTAGCTGCTAGAATCTTGAAACCGCAAGACGCTAAAGTCATCTCAGTGTTGCTAAGTTTGCAGTTAATTTTGTGGAAAAGCCTCCGGGGAGTAGGTACCTAAAGTAAAATAATTAACGAAGTATAGTACTCGCAAATCTTTATGAGCCCTGGCCTGAGCTCTGAACTCTCTCTCTCTCTCCCTCTAGCACCTATAATAAGCGTACTATTATAGGTACTAGAGGGAGAGAGGGAGAGAGTTCAGAGGGCTCATAAAGATTTGCGCGTACTATACTTGATTAACCAAATGTTGGATACTAGATATTACTGTACATACAGACTAATAAATTGTACACACAATCTGTCGCCTGTAGACATAACCTTACCGTCAAAAGTCCCCGACTCCAACTAAAAAACACCTGTAACTTTTGAACGGCTGAACAAATTTTCATGAAAAATTGCCGAGAACCATCCCAACTAAATAAGTTTTCAATTTAAAAAAATTGCATTAATGTCGGTCCACCGATTTTGGAGCTACGATGCCACAGACAGATACACAGAAACACAGACACACAGGTACATAGATACACACTAAAAACTTTTAACACTCCTCTTTTTTGTCGTGGTTAAAAAGATACAACGTCCGCTGTAAAACAATTTTGGAATCACTTATCGCATCCGTTTTACTGGACCATTATCGAACATTTTACGCTAGATTTAACGGCCTTCAAAGCACCCACTTCTTTTTGTGATAAGTCCATACTTAGCATACTTAGCCCAATGACATTGTACAAATAGTAGGGCCATACACCAACATAAATACACTACAAAATGGCGTAAACTTTACTATAGCTACATGGCAGTACATATAATTATATAGTGCGCGAAGAAAGGGAAAGAAAATGAAAGCCACCATACGCCATGTCGGTTGTTAGAAAATATGAATATAGACGTTTAGTTACGTGGAATTAGCTGCTGCATGCTCATTCTCTCAGTCGGTGCAGGGCATTTACCTTGCATTTATCTTGCCAATGTAGAGCGCGGGCAACGCGTCTATTTGTAAAATGTCATAGACTTACCCCAAAAGTATTTAATATGTAGTATCAATCGTAGTCCAAAGTGGTTGTTATAATTTAATTAGAGACGAACACGAGCTCTTAATGTACGATACTAATACTACTAGTTGCTGATTTGGCTAAGGCCAGGGTTGACCAATTAAGACTGCTGGATAAGCAATTTTATCTCGTTGCTGCGTTCAAAAAAAGATAATTTTCGGAGACGTTGGATAATTTTATTGCTCTTTGTGTCACACCCCTTGTATGGGATCGATATATGGAATGTGTTTGAGATGCTTAAAAATGGTTTATTGCTAGTGGCTTTAATAATAAATTAAATGGGAAGAAAATTGGCTAGAACAAAGCTGCTATCATTCACAATTATCTCACAATGATAAACTTAAAATAAAAAGAATTAAAAAATAGACAATTAAAATAATAATAAGCAAAGAGTTTGTAACACCCCTTTAAATCAAAGCCGTTATTATGGGACAAAACAAGATACAGAGAAAAAACAGCTGTTCCATACAAACAATTCAATATTACTCGACTAAGAGACATGTTCCCCGTCAGAGGAGAAGCTGAGAAGAAGCCCCTAGCAGTGGGAGGGAGTTATGGGTTGATTTATTATTGTTCCTGTAATAGTGCAGTCCAAGCAAGGATATGAAAGAAACATTTGCTTTATGCAGTGCTCTTCGTATAATTCTAACAGGTTAGTGAAAAAAAAGGCCTCAGAATTACTGATTCTATAATAATGACAAGTTATACAATAAACTATTGTATTCTGTATCCATTGTTTATATAATAATGGCTCTTCGAATCTGCGAGTGAACATGATAACTAAAATAATTACATATCGTGTTTTTTGACGTTGAGTAATTACAACTGCCAGTACATTGGACACCTGGGGGGCAATTCCCATGCAGTCGACGTATTCTCGAATTCGAGAAAAATTTCGAATTCGAACTTTTCTCGTGTGGTAATTAATCTATTCTGGAAAAGTCGAGTACGACATTTCTCGAAAGGAAAGTCGGTCGAATTGCTTCGACTGGTAGGTACCATTCGAGACGTACATGTCGAATTCGAACCATCATAAACGTCAAAAGGCGCTCGAAGTGTAACCTCTATTCCGAGATGATCTCGCAGGAAACGAGAATTGGCCCCATGGACCAGCCTGTTGACAGCTTTTAATTTCAATTAGTCTTCTTTGATGTCGCTTCCAATATTGAAATATGCAGAAATTCAAATTAAATTAATTTCACGGTAAACACAGAATATTTATAGCATCCCGACTATTCCGAGTATTCCTAGAAATTTGGACTAGAAGCGGGTTCAGTGGTACAACGGGTGCTGTTAAACAAAACCTCTTGATCGCAAGTTTGAAGAAGAGAAAATTTTGATCTGATTAAAGGAACAGAGAATAATGAATAACGTTGGAAATTAAACGTAGTTCTTGTTTTTTGTAGTAGACGAGAACTTAAAACGGTATATCGTTTTAGTTTTCACATGGGAACTAGTTAAAATTATAGTAGATACCTAATTAATGTTCATAATATAGACAAAAATCTAAAACTTTGGTATTTTGGGTACTTCAATTCAACGAACAATTCATTCAAACTTTCTTATATGCATTCAATTCTTACCTTCATTTAATATTTTTGTGCTGTAGTTTCTAAACTGACTAGATGCGTCCTACGGTCCCACTTAGTTCCCGAACCACTTCCATTTAACAAACCTCTTATTTATTATTAAAAGCATGAGAGAAACCGGCGGAAAACAATATTGGACTACTGCCACTCAATAGATTTTTAGTAACTTTGGAAGGTCAGTGGGTCTAATAATTACATCTTTATATTAATCATATTTACATTACAAATAACAAAATGCCGATACAACCCGACACAAAGTATATTAAAAAAATTAAATAATAATAAACCGTTCGCAGTTTAATGTATCATGATGATTTATGATTTATCATACGAATACCGTTGACAGTCGTTACGGGAGTCAGCAACCCAAAAAGTCTGACAACCGGTCTAACCTTAGGGTATCAGTGTCTACCAGTAATTGGGTGTCGGACCCCAGGTGGCAGTCGCTTCGTATAAAATACTTTTAATCAGCCGTATCTGGTTAGACTGCGAGCCGACAACGTAGTTGGCATAAAGGCCAAGCAGATGATGATGACTTTATGATTTTCGTAAGGTTTCATATAAATTATTATCTGTTTGACAGTTATTACTATAGAGATTCGTAGATAAATTGCTCATCGTGGCCTTTTAGGGCCATAGCACGCTAGTTACTCTTAGCAGCAGCCTCACGAGTTTTCGCGTTCGTAAGCTACGTTTTGCTTACAAAAAGTGAATAACAAACGCGAAGACTGTAGTTGTGCACTTGACTGTACCTTCATTTACCATTATACTTTCTCTATCACTCAAAGGTTTGCTAGTAGAAAACTCAAATTTGGGTTAAGCTCGCCTGTGTACATACGATCTCAATTGTATTTGTCTTTTATCTCATTTTCGTGTACAATAAAGAATTAAGACGCGCGAATCTTTTGCCAAAAATATCGAGTGTGCTTAAGATTCTTAACCCCGCTCAATCAGTATCATTGGGGTTTTTGCAACATGTTATAATCCATAAAAAATGTCCGGAATGTATTATACCTTCTGTACGGGCATCACAAATGAGCCCGTTGCACGATTTCCTAGAAGCTAGCTAATATTAGGTTGAATAGTTGTCTGTCCGAAATAACAAGGGAGATAGTTTGTAACATGTAACCTTAGAAGAATTTCTCAAGCCTTTTTAGTACAAGCCATGTAGTCCCGACTATACTAAGGCCAATTTATCGTGTTTTCCGTTCTCTTACTTGGTTCTTGGTCTACATCGGTTACGGTTTATGACTTAAGATATTTAATTCTCAAAAGAAGAATACATTCCTTCACTTACTTAGAGAAAAATAGTACCTAATATCGTAAATAAAACGAAAACGCAGGTAGAACTATAATAAAATTGTTGGCATCAAAATTAAAACCATTAGTGCAAGGAACATAAACCGCAAATAGCAATTGTGGGCCATTTTTCTTTGAGCTTTGGTGGTGTGGAGACCTTTCAATGAAAAACGGAGCGTTGACCGTACAGGAGCGCTATGGGTTGAATCACTGGGTTATATGGTTGCGATGTGCCCTACGATTACCTACACAGCTTTGCACAGGACCAAGAAAAGTGGTATAAGCGAAGCGTTTTTCGATTATACAGGATATATTTTTATGTAGTGCGCATAATTTGTAGAGTGGTTCAGTATCTATTTCTAACATTCTAATATTCTAACCACAGTATTATGACACACTTTAAACCAAACGATAATTCGATTTAGTATGGAAGACACGCATAATTTACTAGCGCAAGCCATACAAAATCAAAATTTTATTTTGTTATGGAGTAAATTTTAGTGCTGCGGTTGCATTTGGGAACAGACACCGAATAACTCTGTAAATTCTGCGCACTACATAAAACAATATCCTGTAGACGCCTATAATCAGCAGTGGTTAGAATCATGGTGATGATTACAATGATTCTTCGTTATTTTGCTTGCTTCAAATTCTTCATAAAGCTTTTGTTTCAGGTTTTTGTGGACATGGATGTGTACTACACTCCACCGATCGTCATCTTACGGGAAGATCCTATCTCCCGGGCAGAAGCAAGCTCGTTCAGGGGCTCCCACAGCATCATACCAGGGATACATAACTCCGGGCCAGTACCGGTTCACGGTTCGACTCCAGGATCAGCCCACGCGTCTACACCAGGATCCTCACACGGGTCCCTCCCAGGGACCTCTCCCAAAGACTTTGAAGAAAATGTCTTGATCGATGTGGAACGCAACATTGCGTCTCTTGAGCAGTCCATTCGTAACAAAGAGATCGCCATTGATATGGACTACTTGGAAGAATCTCGTGCTCATAAATTGAAGTCGGCAGGAAAGCGCCTTCTCAAGTAAGATTTCATATAGAAATGTACTGCTTGACAACGATAGCTTGTTCTGTAAACCGGCGGCTTGGTTACGTAAGAAAAATTTGACAGCCACAACGACCAACAAACAATGCATCTCTTTCTCGCATAGATATTTTCATGGATACGGAATAGGACGTTTATTTGCGACAGCAACTGTCATATTTATCATACGTAATCAGGCGGGGGGATGTTGCCCGCAATTAATGCAGAGTGCTCTCACACACATATCATGTCACGAACTGTGATACCAGTCGCCAAGTGACACGATATCGTTGTGAAGAAGTAATAATTATGTCTATTTTACCCGACTACGGAGAGGGTTATATGTTTGACCGGTATGTATGTATGTTCATCTGTTCCCTCATAACTCGACCACGGCTATCCTCTGAACATCACTATGAATATGTATTAATATTTTCTTTTTCATACTTTACAGTAGTCGGGTTTTAGTTTTTGAACGAATTTATTTTTTATACTTTGGTATAATAATTGCACAATCCCTGAAGCAGTAATAATTCAATTACAATATATTCGATACAGTAAAAAGTTTTAGAAGATTTTGCAAGATTTTTTATGGTTTTATTGGTGTAGGCATACCCTTAATACTTTTCGACATTTGGTACTTTGAAGAACGGAAGCACTTTCTCGATTAAACGCGCGCAATTTCAGCTGAAGTTACATTAAAACGTTCAAGATACATTGCTCTGGATGTCGCACTTACCTGAAGTAATGACCAAAGTATTCCAAGGCGTTAAATACAACTTGAATAGTTTTTTTATTTTTTTATTTATACTTTATGCACTAAGTACAGAGGCGGACTTAATGCCGTAGGCATTTTCTACCAGTCAACCTAAGGGTGATGCAGAGAAAAAAGTATGGTAGGTGCACGAACAAGATAATTATACTAAAACAAGTAAATTATGCATAGTTACTTATAACTATTTATACATAATTTTTATATAATATACACTACGTATTATATATACACTATTATACATAAATAAATATATATATAATTATATATACATAAACATACTATAAGTAGTAAGAAAGCGGAGATGATTCTGCCGATTTGGTGCGAAGATGTTCACGCACTTTTTGCTTAAAGGAATAGCGACTAGTCGCCGTCCTAGCTAGTTCAATTTATGGTCTGGATTTGTTACCAAAAAACTGTAAAGAGACTGTAAAATGGGACTAAATCTCTTTAAGTATGAATTTATCTATCGCCATGTAATTTTGTGTTTACTTCTTTACAACGGCGACCCCGTGTAAATAAAATACACCTGATTAGCATATAATACGCCATATGCGTCCCGAAACGCGCAGTTCATTGGCATACTCATAATGGCGCCCAAACGCCCTTAGAATATTTACCTGTAGAAAAACTGGTGTACCTACAGATTTGTGGAACAACATCAGTGAATGTGACTAAATTACATTCAGTTTTTGCAAAGCAATATTGGTAATCTGATTTATTACAAATATTACAATACATTTATGTAAGGTACAGTCTGTTTTCCGCAGTGTTGAATAATGATTCTGTATGAGTAATGAGCCGATTCCGAGTCATTAGAATACCTACTAGCGAGCTTTATCTTTATCCTATATTGTGGTATCTATGTCTTCGATGATATTATTATCTGAGTATCAATTTAAAATTATTATAATCAAAATTAAAACAATGCCGTTATAGTGTGGTGACAGTTTCGGTAACACGCCGGAAAATCATACTATGACCCATTTATGTAGGATGTAGAATCTTTATTACTTAATCTCTGAACTGATATTTGTAAACAATTATATATATATTTTATACCTATTTATCGACCAAAAATAAGACTTCTGCCGTTTTTGATCTAATTTCGTTTTATCAGATGCGTATTACTAAAATATACAAAGCCAGAACGCATCTATAATATGAAATTGGCCGCCTATATTAAAAGAGTGCTATAAATTAAAATTTCGTTTCAAAATAATATCACGACTTTTGCGTAGATACTGATCGCGTATGTTTATAATGTTCAGGATGAAAAACGGATCCAAAACTATACACATAAACTCATAACTGGTCTAAAGTACTTTTGAATGCAAAAACAGTCACAAGTCACAGTCACAGACAAAAGACGTTGGTCTAAAGTAGGTACTTTAGGCCATTTCATATCTTCGAGTGCCATATGTTCGATGGACGTATAACGGAGAGGATGGTTAGGTCAGGTTAGAGGTTAGAACTGTGATCGCGCAAAACACGACACGAGTAAGCATCCCGAGCGATGCCGCGGCAGCGGCCAGCGAGTGCCAGAAACGACTGTAGTGAAATATATTTTAGATTAGATTGTTTGAAATTATCAATTCTGAAATTAAATTCTACATTTTAGAACGCTCGATCGTCAAATGTGTATTCGAAAGTAGGTATACGTGAAGCGTTTGGGCGCCTGCGTACTGGCCTTGTATTCTATACTTGTACTGGGCTTAGGCTTATACTTCACCCCCTCAAAAGTAAGAAATCATCGTGAAATACAACCATAACAGATACCTGTATTAATATTCCCTTTTCTTTTTAGGCGTGGATTCACTCTAGGTGGTGAGAAAGTTTTGATTGAGATACCTGACCGCAAAAGACCGTCTACTCTGAAGACCGTTAAGACTTTCATGCGCATTGGCAAGGTCCGGCCAACTCGTGGAAGTAGCGATGAAGAACAGGGTCTCTTGGACACTCCTGGACCATCCTCGGAACCAGACCGCCCGATAAGTCAGATTTCCATGTCATCGGATGAACTACTAGTCGATGTCCATTCACCGACCGATACTCCCAAAATTAAAAAGCTGTAAGTATTCCGGAGAACTCAAATGTAGTCATTTTTCACTTCATCTTTAATAGCCTTATCACAGTGACTATATACGAAGGTAAAACTAAAAGTAACACTGACCTATAAAATAAAACTGGCCAATTTAAAAATAGAAGGCATAAAAAAAGAATACTACCTTATTAACTACCTATACATTCGAATAAAGAACTCTTTGGTAATCCAAATACGAAATACGTATAACTGTAGGTAGGTACCTTGTACCTTTATTGCATCAATTATTTATAATCTATTTCTAAAAAATTGGCGGCAATTTTAAAATATCGTGTCATACTGTGGTGTTATCGTCGACATGAATATATACGAGTAGGTATACGAGTATACCGCGATAAAATTTTCGGTGCAAGATTTTTATGATTTTCGTTGTGGTCTCGGTCAGCCACGATGCTTCGATAGACTTCGCTTCTATCGAATTCAACGATGCATAGATTATCAAGGAGACTATTTGAAAAACAATAAATGGTTAGTTTCCACTTCGTTTCTATTTTATATTCAATATACTTTCAGTGTTACCCTCGTAATAGCTGATACTTTAAAACCAACGTTAGCAAAGTATTAAAATCTAAGTAATTTCTCTTTCATAATCTCATGAGCCGTCTGATCTCAAATCATCCAAATCTTTCCATCCGAAATCAATCATGACAACTAGCACCAATTCCTTGATACCCAGGCGCGCTGTCATCGACCCTGGTTGCCCCTCGGCCCTGAAGGCAGCAGACTTCCAAGTGTGCGTGACTGTGATCGAGGCTCGTCAGCTGGCTGGGCTCAACATGGACCCTGTGGTCTGCGTCCAGATCGGCGACGTTCGCAAGTACACCAGTGTCAAAGAGAGCACCAACTGCCCTTATTACAATGAGGTAAGGTTCAATTTTGAGAAATTCTTTACAGTTTATTGTACCGCTACCGTATCACTTCCGTAACGCAAACGCTGGTGCATATTATGCAATTTTTTGGACACAACGCTGCTGACGCTGTACTGACGCGACGTTGACTTTCGTGAATCATGTCAAATTGGGGAGCGTTGACGTTTGCGCTAACACTCGTATAAACAGGCTCTGTGTTATGAAACATTTTAGGCAATTTGTGTTGTTTTATTGGAATAGGAACAACACACACACACTCAGCTGAAACAACGTCAGCCCTTATAAATTGATTTTATAAACGTTTGTGCCCATATACTTTGTAGAAATACTACAAAGCAAACTTGAATGATGATTGACACGGTTCGCCAGAAGTCGTGGGCGTCCGGAACACGTCAATAAATATATGACGTTTTCTTTGTCGTATTCTACAAAATAAAAATATGTTGTTTGATGTGGGAGTCGAACCCGTGCCCTGTGGGGTAGTACCTAACCCAATCATTGCGTCACTCGAACCGTCGATAGCCTAAGATTAAAGTTATGTAGGTACCTACCTCGGCAATCTCCGTATTTCCGAATTAATACGAATAATTATGCGACCAGTGTCTATAGGGAAGCGAAAATATTCTAAGTTTATGGTCTATAAACTACATAATCATGGTGCGCTCCTCCAAAATTCAAAATGATTGAAAGTGTTAGTAGTATTTACAAAGCGCCATCAAGCCTTACAACGCATGTGTGCCTACTGAGACGGCCGTCAAACAAAAATAAACCCAAGGATTTGTTGCTCGGTAAGGAGATGTGAAACATTGAAACAGTAATTTGGAGGGACGCGCTATGTTGTCGTACTTTATCTCTAGTTGAATTGAAAATCTAGTCAATTTTTATTCTATGTAAACAATTACATAATAATAAGTAAGTAGGTAATCATAAAATCAAATTATAAATGAAATTAAAACATAGCATTTCAATATTAAAATTGATTCAATATAAAATAAGAACTAAAAGAACTTCACAAAAATAACAATATTACGTAAACTAGATAATTTTTGGAATTAATTCTTTAACGCTACCTATACGGTGCCATGTCATAAGGATTTCAATTTATTTATAACTAGCTTCCACCAGCGGCTTCGCCCGCGTGATATCTTTATAAATTATAGCCTATGTTACTCACAGATAATGTAGCATTCTGCTGGTGAAAGAATTTTTAAAATCGGTCCAGTAGTTTTTGAGTTTATCCATTACAAACAAACAAACATACAAAAAATCTTATCTTTTCTCTTTATAATATTAGTTTAGATTATGTTAATACATAAATAACTATACAAATATCTTTGACAGTCGTTACGGGAGTCAGCAACCCAAAAAGTCTGACAACTGGTCTAACCTTAGGGCCCAATGGAGAGGCGGAAATTCGCGCGGAGCGCAAAGCGGCTCGCAACGCGCAGAAAGGCGCGTATCTTCGTTCATGGAGACCGAGCAAGAGAGCGACACGCCGCTTTGCGCACCACGCGACTTTCCGCCTCTTCATAATTGAGCCCTTAGGGTATCAGTGTCTCCCAGTAATTGGGTGGCGGAGGTCAGATGGCAGTCGCTCTGTTTAAAATACTATATTCAGCCGTATCTGGTTAGACTGGGAGCCGACCCCATCGTAGTTGGGATAAAGGCCAGGCAGATGATGATGTTAATAGAATAGTGTCGGTTCCTACATAAAATACATACAGGACCTGTATTCTCCGAAGAGCTCGCAGAGGTTTACTGTTAGAACCCATAGTTCGCCAATACCGTCATTAAGTTCTATAATAATGGAAGGTAAACATATTGCCATCTACAAATCGGGGGCAATTTCAAACTCCGGGTTGCTATTAAAAAGTACCATATTGGAAAACTAATAGGTACTTACACGCCGGAAATAACGAAGGCTCCATCCTCAAGTGACTCGGTTGTAAATGGCAATAACTTGTTTATTTCTAGCTGTAACATGGTTTTAGTGTAGTTATGTGAACTTGGCAGGCTTAATCCGAACCAAGAATTTGTTTATTTTTAGCCATTAAGTTTTTTCGGGGTGGATTGCCCGACCAGGGATTTGAACTAAGAATCTCTCAGTCATCAGTCGCGCTTTCAACCACTAAGCCAATGAGCGTTGAAATATTCTCTGAAAAGGACATAACATGAATCTAACCTTTAAATCCTAAAGGCTAAATATGCGTAAATACTTAATCTAGTAATACGTGAATAGAAAACTTTGTACCCCTTTTTAAGCATATTGCGCGCACGGAGGAATGTGAGATTTGGCATTAGTTAAAGTTTATGAGAGAAGGAGTGCAGAAAGCTAAAATTACGGTTGAATTTCGACCACTGTGACCTCTAGTAGGTACTTAGGTATAAATATCTACTACAAGCAATCGGAAACAATCCAATTTTGTTGTGCCAACGATGTTGAACAATATGGATTATTGTGTAGCAGATTTTAGATTAATCCGTACACTGTGGTGAGCTGGCACGTTCCGGTTTAACAATACTTAAGGTCCAACATTCCTAGTCCCGATCCCTAATAGGGGAATAACCCCTTAAAGGGGTTCCCATAATAAATGAAATAAATAAATCATTATGAACTACATTAATTTTATTATGGGAAAATATCGGAAATCAATTAATTTAATTATTGACGTAGCTCATAAGGCTGCAAAGTTGAAGTGGGATTGGGCTGGCCATGTCTGCCGGATGCCCGATGAACTGTGGGCCAAGGTAACCACTAAGTGGAGCCCTGACATGACGAGAAGGCGACGCTGCAGACCATGAAAAAGATGGCGGGACGAACTTGTTAACACAAACAACGAATGGTTCACACTGGCTCTAGACCGAAAAGCCTGGAAATCATGGGGGGAGGCCTTTGCCCAGCAGTGGGATGATGTAGGCTAACAGTAACAGTAACAATTAATTTAAATAAATAAATAATTAGTATTGTTCAAGAGCTAATAGGTCGGTTGCGATTTGAAAAGTTATACCTAAAGAAATCTTTTTGAAAGTCAAGCATTCTTAGTAAGTAGGTTGAAATTATGAAAATATAGTTACAAACCTGCCACATAAACCCTTTTGTAAGACAGGTGTTTCGACTGACGTGCCAATAAAACTAATAAAATATCTATTCTTTACCCGTATCTTTCTTTGTTCGCAGTATTTCGTGTTCGATTTCCACATGCCGCCGGTAATGCTGTTTGACAAGATAATCACACTTTCGGTAAGTTTTACTTGAAATTCGTTATGTTATTTTACTAGCGACGGAATTTTTTATGCAACGCGAATATTTTAGGGCTTATAAGGCTAGTGCTGGTTTGTGTATATTAATAATAATTTATAAAAATGACAGCGTGTTCATAAAAACGTACCTAACAACACAGTACTATAATTATTTACTAGAAATAGCCGCGCTACGAAGTTGCGTAGCATGTTGCTACGACGGACGGATCGTTTTGTAGCACTTGAATACAGTGCGTAGCATTCCAAAGAATCCGTAGTACGACGGTAGTTTGAAAATTCAGTCTCAAATGAAAAGTGATCATACATTTTCTATTTTTTTTTGTACCTATTTGTTATTTACAGTTAATAAAAAAGGTATCCAAACAAGTTTATTCGTTACAGCTACTGTTTATGAAACAGCTTTTAACTGAAAATGTAATAAAATATTAATGTTGGACGTCGACTCTCGTAAATCAAAGATGGCGGAGTTTAGTAACTAAATAATAATATTTTACTGTTCAATGTACTTAATAATGTGTAGTTAGAGGAAGTGAAAAGGTATTAAAAATCCACTATGCTTGGGTAATTATTCAACACAATATCTCAGATATTTACTGTAGGTATAAAAATTACCATAAGGAAAACCATTTCAAAGAAAAGTAATTCCACAGACAAAGTGATTCTATGACATTCGAGAATCCTATTAATCAAAATGTCACATTTGATTGAATGTCCACATGACCACATCGTGGTTTCATCGAATGGTCTTGGGAATACCTGTGATCCTACTACTAGGTATTCTTCTTCTTCTTCTTAGAGTGCCTCTCCGACTAGCGAAGGTTGGCAGTCAGCTCTGCATATTTCTTTCTGTCTCTTGCGAGGCGAAACAGTTGTGCAGCACTCGAGACTCCAGTCCACTCCCGAAGGTTCCTCAGCCACGACTTCTTCCTGCGACCAACGTGTCTCTTGCCGGCTACTTTGCCCATCATAATAAGTTGCAGAAGGCCGTATCTATCGTGTCTAAATACGTGACCCAGACTAGGTATTCTATTCTATTTCAATTATTATGAATTATTCTATTATTATGCTGCCAACGATTTGACCGGCATTTCGGGTTGAAGGACGTCTGACATCCGATCGCCGTTTTTGATCCCGCCTTTGGTCTTGTACCCAAAGGTCTTGTTATCTTGTGCACAAAGAACGGAATTTTTGATCTTTGTGACACAAAAAATTGGCCAACTATTGACTTTTGGTCAGACTGAAAGAAAATTGAAACAGGGTGTACCAATTTTGCAATCTTGGCAATTTCTATTAAAATTATAAACAAACAGAGTACGAACACAGTGTACCAAGATTGCCTGTCTAGTTTTATGCCGTGAACCTGCCCCGGATACCATACAAATAATTTAAAAACGGTGAATTTTTGTACAAGGTAGCGATGAAAGAAAGAAATAAATAAATAAATCTCTTACGACAGTAAATGAGACCACGTATCAGGTACTGTACGACACAGTTCTAAGATGTCGCATCGGCAATCTTCGTAAAACCGATCACTTCCGAACTGAGTGCGACTTCAATACCTGCCTAAGCATTAAGTCCTGCCTCTGTACATAGTGCATAAAGTATAAATAAAGACCACGACTGTTTATTCGTACTGCAGTACAAAATGATCTTTACGCTGTCACAATAAGTTGTAAAATTATCTAAGCGAGCCACTGTCATTGGTTGTTTGATCAGGTACATCGATATAACTCCTTAGTTGTTTCGTACTGTACCACATTTTAAAACCGTACAGTAAATGCTAAGTAGGATCGCGGCAAATCTCGGCGAACATGGCACAACAACAACTGCTGAACAACTTTCTATATGGGACCAGCATCGTTATCGCGAAAAAATAATCAGGGGGCTTTAGCAGGGCAGAAATTGATCTACCCAGACATTTCCAGTATAAGCTGACCTTTCATTGTACGAAAAACGTATACAGTGCGAGGTCAGCTCTTACTGGAAAAGTCTAGGCAGTTCAATTTCTGCCCTGCTATAAGCGTTCGTAGTAAGCCCCCAGCTGTTCCATACGTTTGGGTCGAGTAGGTATTGAAGTTTTGTATGGGACAGCTGATAATTTTTTCACGATTAGGATGCTGGTCCCATAGAGAAAGTTGTTCAGTTTGATAGGCTGATGCATACCCTTGACTGTAACTACGTATTTCAGATACACGTTGTAGATATAACTCTACTTTTCCATTTAAGTTGACCCCAAACTAAGCCGTGCTACAATGTCTGATAAAAAAATGCTTAGTTTTCTTAATAAAACCCAAACCTTAACCGTCTATATTTAACCCCTGCGATGGCTGCTCAAATTGGTAGCAATTTGTTTGCTTGACTTAACGACTTTATTCAGTAAGCGTTTCTCAGCATTCATTGACCAATTTGTGTAATAACCTAATTTTATCATGAACGCATTAATTATTCGTCGTACGATGCAAATGAACTCATTTTGTATTCAAACACAACCTTGGAGAGAGAATAATATATTTTTCATGTTTATATCCTGACATTCGTCGTCATTTGATTTATTACACAGGTGAAGGTTAGAATTTCGAAAAACGTTGAAAAGGCACTTTGAAATTTACATTTTCGAACTTAATATTATATTAATATCAAATGTGCCTTGGGAAGTAACTGTAAAGATCATAAACGTCAATAAGTAATCATAACCTAACCGTCAAAAACCCCCGACTCCAACTAGAATGATATCTCTTTATCAACTAGAAAAGAGGTGATGATCATCATACGGCTGAACAGATTTTCTTGAAACATAGCTAAGAACACTCTCGATTAAGACACCTTTCAAACGAAATTTTTTAATCAAAATTCCTTCATCCGTTCAGGAGCTATGATGCCACAAACAGACACATAGATACACACTACAAACTTATAACACCCCCTCTTTTTGTCAGGGGTTAAAATACATTTCTTTCCGCCAATTAGAACCAAAGGGTAATTGGCGAAAACTGTGGAAAATGTGGGCGTGGCTAGCTTATCGGAAACTGTGCAAAGAATTTTGTCCGCAAAGGGTACAACCGCAAAGTTCTTGATTATACCATTGTTTTATTTGAGTAGCATTAAGTAGGTCAATAAAATACTTTTTATTTGAATAAGCTATCTTCTTAGTTTCCGAAATATTAAGATTTATTATGTTTGCTGTGCTTTGGGTTATATACGAGATAGTACTACGATGAAAGTTATGCGCCTCGGCAATTTTCGTGTTTCCGAATTAGTCCGAATAGGCAACCAATGGCCTAAGATCCGCATCTCGTCGCTCACTTACGAAATACCTATTCTTTAATTATTTATTAATTTATCGTTACATATTAAATATCATCATCATATAACGTTCATATTTCTGAAGTAAGACGAAGGCTGCTGAGGCGTATAACTGTAGTATTCATACGTAATTGTACCACAAAGCCAACCACTTAACAATAGTAACAATTAGCCGAGTATTTGCGGCCTGATTGATAGTGCAAATAGCTTTGGTAATTGTGTACTTAACTACGTAACTACGCTGACTGAATAGAATAGAACAGAATAGAATAGATGATATTTATTTCACTTTTAAATTACATAATAGTTGGCAAGGAAATACATCATACGAAAAATGACAAAATGGTCTTGGACTCTGCATAATACCTAGTTGGCAGCGCGAGGCATGCTCACATGCTCAACTGCTAGCTGATATTCTGTCCAAGCCAGTTATGCGTTAAATAAAACACAATTTTTATAGTAATAGATAGGTATAACTATAAATGCTTGATAATTAGTTAATCATTCGGTTCAAATAAACTGAATGTGTGATCAAAATCTATGAAACTTTAGACCATTAAACTCTTACAGGAACTAAAAAGAATTGAAATATCTGTTAAGTATCCATCTTGTAAAATAAGTAATTTAGATTTTAGGATGACAATTTTTTTATTTTTTTTCCAAATTTACGACTATTTTACAGGGATAACCTAATGCAATATCGTAGAATCTTTTAAATTAATTTAACAATATAGGTACAGTCTAATCTAGGTATAATTTAATTTAATCTAATTATAAGTAAGTAGGTACTTATCATTTTATAAATAGAATGTTTTATGTCAATTAAACAGAGCGTTAGCAGTAAGACGATAGATAATCTCCAAGATCTGATTTCATGAATGCCTAATGGCGCTTAATTTAACAAAACGCAAAACCAGTGTTTTAACCTGGATATGTATAGTACGACACAACTAAGAAGTAACATCGATTTGCCTGATCGAGCAACCAATGGCAGTCGCTTGTTTAAATAATTGTACAACTTATTGCATCAGCGTAAAGATCATGTTTTACTGCAGTACTAATAAACATCTTGAAGACGCGCGCAGTTCGGCACTAGTTCGGTTTTACGAAGTTTGCCGATGCGACTTCTTAGTTGTGTCGTACTATACGTTAGATACCATAATTGAATGAAAATCCAATACGATAATTGTCCCGAAAATAACTGGAATCTACAATATATACATTACAATCCGTTTTGTAGATGTAAACATTGCACGTAAAAAAAAAAGGGGTATCTATAGATTTATTTTTAAATACTTATTAATTTTAACATTCCTGCCGTATATTGTATAGACTCATTTGTATATAAATAGACACAAAAACATTATTATTGATATACATTATAGGAAAATTAAGAAAAGTAATGGGCTGGAGCTTGCAGATTACACAAGCTGGAGTGGCAGTGGATCGTCTCTCAAATGAGCGAAACCCATTGAGCAAAGTCCTTGAGTGGAGGCTGATACTATCCTCAGTCCTCAAGGATTTTGCTCAACGAACCTGTTGGATGGATCAACGACCTGAAGAAGGAAGGGAGAAATATAGCGGAATTAAAATTTTAAATATTTACGCCATCGCATCAGGCTGCAATGGAATGCCAGCTTATTAAGCAAAAAACTAGGCTTTTAAGGAAGTGTCATTTGTGCACCCGTAGACACATATTTTAACTATCATATTTATTAAGGTCAAGGAGTTCTCTCTAACCAGGGTTAAAGTTCAACAACAAGTACAAGTTTATTTAAGTTCTCGATGATCTTGACGAGAAATAGTACTCCACCGAAATGATACCTCGCGGCGCCGTTACGGAAAGTTTGTTAATTATTATGTAGATTTACGAGACCTGGCTGGAAACGATTGTAAAAGTAAAGAAACTAAATGAGGAAGTAAAAGATAGACAGTTTAATGAACTGCAACACATTATCATTTCAAAGTTTTGTATCATTACAAACAAACAAAATATCAATTCAACTTTCATTGACCCACTACTGATTATACTCTTCCATTTTACGCCATTTGAAAAGATCCTGTGGTCTCCGGATCCACACTTTACACAAAAACATACTTTCGAGAAATGATGAGACAAAAGGAAAATAAAAACAATTCGTTAATCAAGACATTCAAGACCTTTGCTACCAAAACAAATTTGATCTAAACAGTAGAACTTATCTATACCTTATTCATCTAGTGTTGAGACAAAATATAAACAATCTTACGGTGAAATACGAAATAGGATAGTGAAAAATTCGAAATATACTTCATTAAAAAATGTTTCAATTAGATTAACATGACACAAATTCTTTTTGTTAGAAATTAATAGTTTGATATATTTTACAGTTACAGATCTTTTTATTAACGGCCATAGCACACAGGCTTCTTCAAGCAGAATCACGCGTTTTCGAGTTCGTTATTCACGTTTTGTAAGCAAAAGGCAGCCAACGAACGCGAAACCACGCGATTCTGCTGAAAAATGTAGCTAGCATGCTATCTATCGGCCTAAGAGTAGTCAAATGCTGTTTAATACTTTATCTCAAGCCAAGTTGAATTAGGTATAGTTTATTGCAAACTTTCATTCCTAATCATTCAACTGATTTAATTGAACCATTTCAGAAATAATTTATAGTTGTTTATTTATTCAAGCAAGTTGATTTAAACCCTTCTCGTAATTCTATCAAAACAGATATCGGAGCCATCAGATAAAACAATTGCTAAAGCAAATATTGTTGACAAAGTTGAAGTTCCTATGTCAACAACAAGGTGAAGGAAAAATGTTGCTTAAATAATGTAACCATCATAATATATTTTATGACAGCGGAAACATCAAAGCATTTTCCGCTCTCACATTATTAAGAGCAGTAGACGATACGGCTCTTAATAATATTATGCTGTTTTTTCTAATATGTGTTTATTTTAATGTATCTTTGAGTAAAATGCTCTAAGTATTGTATACACGTATGTAATTGAATAAACGCAAAACTTGAATATAGTTTATTCATAATCAAATACTGAATTCATAATCGACAAGTGAATCGATTTCAGTAAAGGTTAAAAAAGGCATATTTTTCAAATAAATATATAATATTCCACACCTACGCTCGCTTGAGCCAAAGTAAATTTAATCTTATTATAAGACAATAAGACTTAATTTTAAATGTAATAAGTAATGCTAGGCTCAAAACTATTTACTTAAAAATAATTATTAACTTTAAAAAACTTAACACGGACTAGAATGTTGTTCGATCAGTAAAAGCGTTCGGGAAAGTCGATTTCATAGTGACTGCGTGCATAGACAAAATCCTCTCTTAGAATGGTCTGAAGATACTGAAAGGCTAGCAAAACTAGCAACTGCATCCAGAGTGGATTTCAATGGAAGTACTCCAACACAATTTGCCTTCATAATAATTGCACTAGGTAATCTCTGTATGACCTACATACCTGTGAGTGTCAGGATGGCGGGTAGACAGCAGAATTCGCTATCGCAGATAAGCCTATGATTTAGTACCTAATTGGTACTATTTGGTACCTTCGGTAAAAAAATTGGTACCTCCTCGTGTTCCAAAATATAAGGAAAAAAAAGTTGCCCGCCATCCTGACGTCAGGATGGCGGGTAGACTAGTAGATTAGGCAGTTCCACGCTGAATGTCTGCGATCTCTGTATGTGAGGATTTAGTACCCAATTGGTACCTAAACATATCTCAGTTTCAACTGTCTGGACCAAGTCGTTACAAAGTTATGCGCAAAAATATTTTCGAGCAGTAATGAATGTAATTATAATATCATCGAGATAGTCTAAGGCTCTAAGAAGGTTTTCATCAAATTACCTTTGATACTAAGTTTGGTACATAATGTATCGAATATTTTAAGAGGATCATCCATAGAACATACATGATTAAAATTACAACGTTTAAGGTGTTGTATCACAACTACAGAAACGTCCCATGAAATATTTTTGCCCATTCAAGTATGGCCCTTATCCACATTGACTTTCAAGTGGTCTAACAAATCAGTACAGTCAGCAACAAAAGTTGATTAACGGTTTTTTTTTTTAATGATAACACCTATTTCATTCAAATATTTATATGATGATAAAGCTGAACTCTCAGTTGGAACTGTGTGAACCATGTCGTTAGAAAGTTATGCGCTAAAATATAATTATCCACTAGTCGACATATTATGTGTTCTATTTTGGAACACTGAGAGGTACCAATTTTTTGAATGAATGCACCATATAGTACCTGGTTGGTACCTAAACATATCTCAATTTCAACTGCCTGGACCGAGTCCTTAGGAAGTTATGCGCAAAAGTATAATTATCCACTAGTCGACATATTATGTGTTCTATTTTGGAACACTGAGAGGTACCAATTTTTTTAATGAATACACCATTTTCAACTGCCTGGACCGAGTCCTTAGGAAGTTATGCGCAAAAGTATAATTATCCACTAGTCGACATATTATGTGTTCTATTTTGGAACACTGAGAGGTACCAATTTTTTGAATGAATGCACCATATAGTACCTGGTTGGTACCTAAACATATCTCAATTTCAACTTCCTGGACCGAGTCCTTAGGAAGTTATGCGCAAAAGTATAGTTATCCACTAGGCGACATATTATGTGTTCTATTTTGGAACACTGAGAGGTACCAATTTTTTGAATGAATGCACCATATAGTACCTGGGTGGTACCTAAACATATCTCAATTTCAACTTCCTGGACCGAGTCCTTAGGAAGTTATGCGCAAAAGTATAATTATCCACTAGGCGACATATTATGTGTTCTATTTTGGAACACTGAGAGGTACCAATTTTTTGAATGAATGCACCATATAGTACCTGGGTGGTACCTAAACATATCTCAATTTCAACTTCCTGGACCGAGTCCTTAGGAAGTTATGCGCAAAAGTATAATTATCCACTAGGCGACATATTATGTGTTCTATTTTGGAACACTGAGAGGTACCAATTTTTTGAATGAATGCACCGTATAGTACCTGGTTGGTACCTAAACATATATCAATTTCAACTGCCTGGACCGAGTCCTTAGAATGTAATGCGCAAAAATATTTAGAGCAGTATTGAATATAATTATGATATCATCGAGATAGTCTAAGGCTATTATTTTTTACGCATAACTTCCTAAGGACTCGGTCCAGGAAGTTGAAATTGAGATATGTTTAGGTACCAACCAGGTACTATATGGTGCATTCATTCAAAAAATTGGTACCTCTCAGTGTTCCAAAATAGAACACATAATATGTCGACTAGTGGATAATTATACTTTTGCGCATAACTTCCTAAGGACTCGGTCCAGGCAGTTGAAATTGAGATATGTATAGGTACCAACCAGGTACTATATGGTGTATTCATTAAAAAAATTGGTACCTCTCAGTGTTCCAAAATAGAACACATAATATGTCGACTAGTGGATAATTATACTTTTGCGCATAACTTCCTAAGGACTCGGTCCAGGAAGTTGAAATTGAGATATGTTTAGGTACCAACCAGGTACTATATGGTGCATTCATTCAAAAAATTGGTACCTCCCAGTGTTCCAAAATAGAACACATAATATGTCGCCTAGTGGATAATTATACTTTTGCGCATAACTTCCTAAGGACTCGGTCCAGGCAGTTGACATTGAGATATGTTTAGGTACCAACCAGGTACTATATCGTGCATTCATTCAAAAAATTGGTACCTCTCAGTGTTCCAAAATAGAACACATAATATGTCGACTAGTGGATAATTATACTTTTGCGCATAACTTCCTAAGGACTCGGTCCAGGAAGTTGAAATTGAGATATGTTTAGGTACCAACCAGGTACTATATGGTGCATTCATTCAAAAAATTGGTACCTCTCAGTGTTCCAAAATAGAACACATAATATGTCGACTAGTGGATAATTATACTTTTGCGCATAACTTTCTAAGGACTCGGTCCAGGCAGTTGAAATTGAGATATGTTTAGGTACCAACCAGGTACTATATGGTGTATTCATTAAAAAAATTGGTACCTCTCAGTGTTCCAAAATAGAACACATAATATGTCGACTAGTGGATAATTATACTTTTGCGCATAACTTCCTAAGGACTCGGTCCAGGCAGTTGAAATTGAGATATGTTTAGGTACCAACCAGGTACTATATGGTGCATTCATTCAAAAAATTGGTACCTCTCAGTGTTCCAAAATAGAACACATAATATGTCGACTAGTGGATAATTATATTTTAGCGCATAACTTTCTAACGACATGGTTCACACAGTTCAAACTGAGAGTTCAGCTTTATCATCATATAAAATATTTGAATGAAATAGGTGTAATCATTAAAAAAAAAAACCGTTAATCAACTTTTGTTGCTGACTGTACTGATTTGTTAGACCACTTGAAAGTCAATGTGGATAAGGGCCATACTTGAATGGGCAAAAATATTTCATGGGACGTTTCTGTAGTTGTGATACAACACCTTAAACGTTGTAATTTTAATCATGTATGTTCTATGGATGATCCTCTTAAAATATTCGATACATTATGTACCAAACTTAGTATCAAAGGTAATTTGATGAAAACCTTCTTAGAGCCTTAGACTATCTCGATGATATTATAATTACATTCATTACTGCTCGAAAATATTTTTGCGCATAACTTTGTAACGACTTGGTCCAGACAGTTGAAACTGAGATATGTTTAGGTACCAATTGGGTACTAAATCCTCACATACAGAGATCGCAGACATTCAGCGTGGAACTGCCTAATCTACTAGTCTACCCGCCATCCTGACGTCAGGATGGCGGGCAACTTTTTTTTCCTTATATTTTGGAACACGAGGAGGTACCAATTTTTTTACCGAAGGTACCAAATAGTACCAATTAGGTACTAAATCATAGGCTTATCTGCGATAGCGAATTCTGCTGTCTACCCGCCATCCTGACACTCACACATACCTGGGAATAGCAAATATTTCGACAACGTAGAACCGTCGATAGAACCGTCGATCAAAGTGAGTGGTTGAAATTCTAGTAGGTACGCTGTGACAAATTTCTGGTGCCCTGCGCTGCTATTTGATATAGCAGGATAAAAAGTGTTCTAGGTAGGTATTAATCTAGGACATTATGTATCGGTCTACCTAATTTTATCCAAATCCGTTCTGCTGTTTATGCGTGATTGATTAATAAAAAACGATACATCTTCATAAACTTTCACAATTAAAATATTAATGTGATGTGATGTGATTAATTGTTTCTGTAATTAGAGCTCTATTTCATACGTCACACTAGTTACTTTTTGCAGCAGAATCGTGCATATTTGCGTTCGTTGGCTGCAGTGTTGGGCGTAGTTAACTACAATTTGTAGTATTGTAACACGCACGTGTACGTGCACGTGTACGTGTACCGTACAATGTACGTATTTGTAGTATGTATTGTAATCTGGTTACTAATTACGATTAAAAGTAGTTAACTACATGTAGTTATGATTACATGTAACTTAACTACAATAATCAAACTACATTAAGTAGTTGTTAGTTTGATTGCTGCAATCTAGTAGTTATGATTACTGATTATTTAAGTTTTAAGAACTTATATTTTGCAATTAAATAAACATGTAATGTGAAGTATTATATATTTAGGGTGACTGGTAGAACGAGCGACTCGTTGAAGGAGGGTGTTGTACTCATCAATAAGAACATCTTTTACTATGGGACCAAAAGTGAAATCGCGAAAAAAAAATCAGCTGTTCCATATAAATAATTCAATATTAATCGACTAAATGTATGGAACAGCTGTTTTTTTTTTTCGCGATTTCCGCTTTGGTCCCATAGTAAAAGTTGTTCATAATGATGAGTACAATACCCTCCTTCAATGCTACCCTCGTTCTATCAGTCACCCTGTATATACAATAAACTTACATGAACGACTATCGCGCGTGTTTGCTTTTTTATTGACGTAACATCATTTTAAATTTGTAGTTATAAAAAGTAATCAAGTAACCGTGATTGCAACTACAATTAGTACTTAGTAATCAAAATTTTAACTACATTTTTCGATTTTTTTATGTAGTTTGTAGTTATGATTACTAACTACTTTATGTAATCGTAGTTAGTAATCAGTAGTTAGATTACATTTTGCCCAACTCTGGTTGGCTGCCTATTACTCACAAAAAGTGGTCCTAAGGTACGCGGGAGTTTCTTGTTTAATTATTAATTACTCCTTGGTAAAACTCCGGCGCGTAGTTAAAATACCTCTGAAAGATATCCCACGAGAAAACAGTCCTGCAAAATGTAGGTGTGATGAGAACGAACTGTAACTGCGAACAGGCAAATAACAGCTGATCAAATGATATATCACAATGTCACGACAAGCGTTCTGAATACGGCCATCATTCCGCCAAATCCCTTATGGTTCTAGGTCCTTGAGACGTTAACGTGTATATTAGATAACCTACTTAACCTTGAGAGTTGGCAATCGATAGCCAATTAACGTATCTGGGACTGGCGAAACGTAGGCAGATGAGATTATGTGCCTGTAACTCGGCACCAATTGTTACAAAAAATGACTTGCTTATATTGAAACTGGTTATTGACTCTAAGTTTCATAGGAAATTTTCCGCCAGGATTTTGTCCACCTGTCAGTACAATGAAAAAACATTTATCATCATCATCATTATCATCAGCCTGTAGTAGTCCACTGCTGGACATAATAGGCCTTCTGCAAAAACGTAACGGCTAGAAATAAACAAGTTATTGTTATTGACAACCGAATAACATGGTTGGAATGGAGCATACATACCTAGTCGTTTCTTCCGTGTAGCCCAAGGGAATTTAAACGTGACTGACAACATTATTATTGTAGCCGTAGCCGGTAAATACATATAACAAATTTAAAATGCCCTAGATATTATTCTCCACCAATAATATAATAAAATTTGTTCGAGATCTGAAAATAGTGTGCATTATCAAACTTCATATTTATACAGCCAAAAACAACTCTCCAGTTTGAAAACTACCAAAACTATATAGTTTCCCATCAAAACAAACCCTCTGCGTACACAGTAGTATAAAGTTTTCTCTAGATAACCGACCATTTTGCTTCACTTCGTAATAAGGCGTTGACTCCGTGTAGTGTAATATTTCAACCGTGTTCGTTATAAACCTCATACTTTATGGGATTTAGAAATACTCCCAGTGTGGCAACCACACGCACTTAAATAATTTCATAGAATTTTTTATACAATGTGTATAGAGATACGTGATTATATTAATTAAGGGTGTGGATCAGACCATCAAACTGAACTACTTTCTCTATGGGACCAACATCGTAATCGCGAAAAAATTATCAGCTATCCAATACAAAACTTCAATACCTACTCGACCCAAACGTATGGGAAGCTGCTGTAAAAAATTTCGTGATTACGATATTGGTCCCATAGGAAAAGTTGTTCAGTTTGATGGTCTGATCCACATCTCTAAATATGACCATGCATTTCTGATGCACGTTGTATAAATTATAATAATATCATGTAATAGCTTGAACCCAATCTCATTTCGGAGGGATATATTTTGTTATCCCGTGCAAGATTATGTCAAATGAGAAAAAGGGTTGGGATTTACTTTTTATCTTTATTAAATGACTGCAGATAACATTGGTCCCAAAAATAAACTTTGGAAGCTTGAAAATTAAAATAGTAAAGATGGATACAGATAACATCGAACCGAGCCTTCGTGCGAATCTACAACTCGACGAAAAGCTCGTGGCGTATTAGAAATAACTGTGCTGCAAGCTAATCCATTAATAATAATATGGTTGTGCTTGGTGTGTCTAGAACGCTTTATTTTTTGCACAAAGTAATCGTCATTTTGAGGCCAAACTCGTTCTCCCCGACCCTCGAGCTAGCCCGATGCTTACTCGATAGATTACAAGTCCCCTATTAATAATATCAATAGGTACTTGATAGAATCTTGATACAGAAGGCGGTACTCCTCGACATGTCACGCACTGTGAGGAGGTTCCTCTCTCTGGAGCCCTAGCCACCGGTAGCTTGGACCCTGTTCCCGATGCTGGTTGATTCCTATTTTTTTTATTTTAAATGTGTATTTGATAAAAAAAAGTATATATTTATATAAATAAGACAAATAAAGGAAATATTAATACAACACAGACACAGCACGCCCTCTCTTGTTGCCCCATCACTGACACCCTAAACCGAGGCCACCCACTAGAGGACGCCCTAAGCTGCGTTTCGCTTAAAATCAATTTTTAATTAGGCCAGAGGCCCTTCTTTCCTCACCAAAAGTCTGGCTAAACAACAAAGACTCAAAGAGCCAATTGTGAGAGACATACATAAAAATATAAAATGCTAAATAGTCTGAAATGCTGTTTATCCCTACAACAATGGTGAGAACTCAGGGCAGCCGAGTAGGAAGCCTTCTAAATAACTCACGCATACCTCTGGGGTATCTTGAGTTACCCAAATAAACATTGTAATAATGGATTACTATTATCGTCGCTATTTTCGCTTTGTGGCTTTGCCCGACCATTTTCTTCAGACCTCTTTGAGGTCATGTCTATTGTATAAAGTTCTTTGACCTATATTTATTTGAGTAGCCTTTTTAACTATGAATAATCCTCTAGGTTTAGCGGTTAAGCCACAACTAAGCTGAATGAGAAAGCTTTCTTGACATATTTTCTTCCCCAAATGTATTTATTTTTATCTAAAGTTTAGGCAAAAAAAAAAATAATTCAGAAGAATCTACAGAATGTAGTTTTCTATTTTTGTATATTGATGACTATTCTTCTTTATTTAAAATGCTTCATGTACAATGTACAAAGGCAGTCTTAATGCCGAAGACGTTTCCTACCAGACAACCTTCAGACCAACCAATTACCAGGGTAGATGCATAAAAATATACACTTAATTCAGAGGTAGGTAGACATAATTATAGTAAATTATTATAACATAGTAAACAACGATATATGTAAACTTACATAAACATCTTATCGCCAGGCTGAAACTCTTTGTCATTCTCCAAATACTTTTAAATCGGAACTTATTGATAAAGAAGCGATGAAGATTTTTCTCAATTTTGTTACTTTCAAAGTCGTATCAACAAAGGACATTAAAAAAGTTTACGTGTTGTAAAAACTTCAGACATAGAAGTTGAAAAAGTGTAAGATTTTATAGAATGCTTATTTTATAATAATAATCTAACCTGGATAGTGAGCATCACCTTGAGTAGCGGCGGGTAGTGGCAGTCCTGGTGGTAGGCGCGCGAGCATAGCGTGCAGGGGATGGTGCGCGTGGTACCTATGTACAATTTTACTAATATAAGTTTTTTTTTGTGCTATTAAATTTCCGTTTTGGTTAATTAGTAAAAGTTATCCCAACAAAAACATTAAATGTAAAAAAATGCCAAGTCTCTCGATGCAGTCTTTCCATCGTAAAAAGTTTTGAGATCTCATAGAAGCCAAGTCCTATTCAAATTTGTTTGTAGTTATAAATCAACATTTAGTAATTGTATCAATAGTTTTCTTTATATTATAATTATAGTGACTTGGCAATGAGCACAAGAAGAAACAAATAAAACGGCATATTTGGAGGAGTTGAAAGTCACACACCGCATGCGTAAACATTAATATCACAAAATTAATTTTCTTTTGGTTTATCCGTGTCGTCCCAACCGAATTTCGGCAACGGCAGTCAGTCTCATCCAAGACTAGTAAACTGCGCAGGATAATCTGATCACAGGTCTCGTCAGTAACATTTGCATATAATTCCAGGCAGCAAGCAGCTTTTAATTTGTGCTCATTGCCAAGTCACTATAATTATAATATAAAGAAAACTATTGATACAATTACTAAATGTTGATTTATAACTACAAACAAATTTGAATAGGACTTGGCTTCTATGAGATCTCAAAACTTTTTACGATGGAAAGACTGCATCGAGAGACTTGGCATTTTTTTACATTTAATGTTTTTGTTGGGATCTCATTTATTTTTTGTAAGTGTATTTCTTTCTTTTTTTTTTAGGTGACCTCATAATTTCTTGGACTTCAGCTACTGCTTTGCTTAGAACCCATTCTCTATCTCTATCTCTTTTGTTTCTTTTCTGAGGCTTCGTTACTTCTAAGGTAGACAAGTCTGGGCGATATATACTTCGGAGTCGATTATATTCAGCTATTGCTATCTCCTGAGCTTTGATACTACTAAAATTCACATTTATTAAATGTAATCCACCCAAACTAGTCACTCTTGAAAGGGCCACGTATGCTTGACCACAGTTTATATTATTCTTTTCTATTCTATGTATTTATTCATCCAATTGAATACTTAAACAACGAACAAAGTTAACAATGCAGTCAAAATCCATACACAATGTTCTTGCCAAACCGCAAATATAAAATTGTTTTCTATGGTATATTATTTTTTAATGTTTTTATAATTATTTTTAATGTTTTTTTAATTTTTCCTTTATATGTGGCTAATGACCTATCTTGGTGCAAAATTTGAAGTTTCTAAGTCTGCTAGAAGTACCTTAGATTTTTGATGATCGGTCAGTGAGTCAGTGAGTCAGTGAGTCAATGAGTCAGTGAGTGACAAAATGGTGTAACTTTGATCGACCGTAACTCCTAAACTATTAATTCAATTGGCATGTAATTTCGAACTTAAGCTTGTTCTAATGCCTACTATTATTCACCGAAAACCTAAACTCGTAGCTTTGTCCACGTCGAAGATATAGGGGGGGCGAAACAGCCGCGAATCGCATCGAGAAAGTATACGGCCGTGCCCGTTTTGCTCGAGACTTGGCTGGGGCACTGCCGTGCCCCCAGATATCACAAAATTAATTTTCTTTTGGTTTATCCGTGTCGTCCCAACCGAATTTCGGCAACGGCAGTCAGTCTCATCCAAGACTAGTAAACTGCGCAGGATAATCTGATCACAGGTCTCGTCAGTAACATTTGCACATAATTCCAGGCAGCAAGCAGCTTTTAATTTGTGCTCATTGCCAAGTCACTATAATTATAATATAAATCTCATTTATTTTTTGTAAGTGCATTTCTTTCTTTTTTTTTTAGGTGACCTCATAATTTCTTGGACTTCAGCTACTGTTTTGCTTAGAACCCATTCTCTATCTCTATCTCTTTTGTTTCTTTTCTGAGGCTTCGTTACTTCTAAGGTAGACAAGTCTGGGCGATATATACTTCGGAGTCGATTATATTCAGCTATTGCTATCTCCTGAGCTTTGATACTACTAAAATTCACATTTATTAAATGTAATCCACCCAAACTAGTCACTCTTGAAAGGGCCACGTATGCTTGACCACAGTTTATATTATTCTTTTCTATTCTATGTATTTATTCATCCAATTGAATACTTAAACAACGAACAAAGTTAACAATGCAGTCAAAATCCATACACAATGTTCTTGCCAAACCGCAAATATAAAATTGTTTTCTATGGTATATTATTTTTTAATGTTTTTATAATTATTTTTAATGTTTTTTTAATTTTTCCTTTATATGTGGCTAATGACCTATCTTGGTGCAAAATTTGAAGTTTCTAAGTCTGCTAGAAGTACCTTAGATTTTTGATGATCGGTCAGTGAGTCAGTGAGTCAGTGAGTGACAAAATGGTGTAACTTTGATCGACCGTAACTCCTAAACTATTAATTCAATTGTCATGTAATTTCGAACTTAAGCTTGTTCTAATGCCTACTATTATTCACCGAAAACCTAAACTCGTAGCTTTGTCCACGTCGAAGATATAGGGGGGGCGAAACAGCCGCGAATCGCATCGAGAAAAGATGGTACGGCCGTGCCCGTTTTGCTCGAGACTTGGCTGGGGCACTGCCGTGCCCCCAGATTCATATTGATGAGTACAATAAATAAAGGATCGGGATTAGAAAAGTTGGACCTCATTACCATCTCCTTCGCTCAACAAATAAAAATTGGTACGGATATAGGTGCGGGGTTTTTATGTCTAAAGCTGTCCATGCGACAAAAAATAATATATATATATATATTATATTACAGGAAATGCGATAATTTTCGCTGGTGTATTTATTACAGGAAAAAAAGCTACATTAACAATTACAAAAAGTTACATAGCTTTTGGGTAATCGTTATCGTTTTTTTAAAATTAAGCCTAAATAAACACTTCACTTGAATTTTATCGGGTCGGAGGGAATTAAGATACGGATGACTATGAAGGGCTTTGGAATTTGAATACTACTGTAATGCTATTATAAGGGGCGTACAAAATTGCTCCATTTTGGTGATTGTTTTTTTCTGTACATTATTGAACCAAAGCTGCGTATGCCAGAGTCCTAAAAATTTACTCAATGTCGTATGTGTGGATCAATAAAATCCTCAGTTTTAATTCCAAAAGTTGGATTATAATAATAAAAAGTAGTTCATCGTTTTATATTAGCACAATATGATAACGAAACCGTCAAAAACCACCGACTCCAATTAGAAAAAGAGCAGTAACTTATGAACCGCTGAACAGATTTACGTGAAATATAGCTAAGATGACTCCCGATTAAACTCGTCTCCAATTAAAAAAACTGCATTGAAATCGGTCCATCCGTTTTGGAGCTACGATGCCAACTTATAACACCCTATTTTTGTGGGGTGTTAAAAAATAACAGAAAAGGATAAAGGTACAAATAGAAAGCCAACATAAATATAATGCTGATATTACAATCCAACTTGCGTGTTTTGTTAGGAAAATGGAAAATGCTTAGCTTTTGCTCACACGGGACTTCCGCTAGCGTGTTTTCATCTCACTGTTCGTTTACATTTTAATTAAAAACAACATTCGATATTATTTGGTTATGGTCTGTTAATTTATGACTACAGAGACAAAGGAGGCGAAGCATTTTGATGCCAACAAAAACTATGAATAATTCCGTTATTCATTTCGATATTAGTATCTTTGCTGTATTCTGTTGCAGCGAAGAGTTACTTTTATTCGTTTTAGTACTTTGTAAACGTGATCTTACTCTTTGCTACGACCATTAGTTGAAGCGCAAAAAACGGGCGTCTTACAAGCACTTAGAAATAAAGCATTTTTCTTTTTGCAGACAATACAAAAAGGAATTCAGAAGACTGTTTTTTAGACCATCTCAGTATCTTTTTAATTATAACAATGTAATACTACGCTTTACCTAAAACCTGAAAAGCAGAAATATTTTTGTCCGAGTTTTTAGTCGTTTTAATGTATAAAATGAGCCTAGATTAAATTCTTCGATATAATTTAAAAAATTATAAACTATCGTACCATGGGCACAGTAAATACTTATCTATAGATAGAATAAAATTGTAACGAAGCGGAATCTGTAGGTAGATTGAATGTTTTTGGAAAAGTAATTGCTACATTATACTATGATCGACACTGTTGCCAAAAATGTAGATTTTTTTTCTGATTGTTGTTTTAGATAATTAAAGTTATTTTAAATTGTTTATGATCTCGTAACATGAAGTATATGTATTTTTTTAAAGCGTTGCCCCTCCCTTTTTTGTCTCTGGTATCGAAGGTAAAGTTTACAAACATATATTGTCTCCCATGCACATACACACAGACCCGAAACAACTATCTATAGATCGTACAAATATTAGTTCCGTGCGGGGATCAAACCCGCGGCACGTAGCGTAGAAAGCTTAAAAATATATTAATATTATGATATGCATAATATAGTAAAAACGTATGATGATGAGCGTATGAAGTTTGATGCCACCAGGCGTTAGTTTAAGTACAATAATTTCAAATGTTTCAAATTCATGAAGCCGAGAGTTTCGCCGACACAGTTTATGTACTGCTAGCTTGTCTCTAAGTTATGTATAAAGTCCCTAAGCTTTAAGTCTAAGCTAGAAAAACACACTGCACGCTTAGGAGATCTTGCATAATTTAAAAACTTGTGTAGGTATAACCTAGCCACGTAATAGCAATTTTAATATCAAACTGGAAGACAGACTCGCTTTTTTTTACTAAAGTCCACCATTGGTCATACCCACATTGGTTACAAGTGTCAAGTTGCGATAAACCGCCCTTTTTCTATTTAATGTACCTATCTCTTCTTCTAGAAATGTGTGGTCATATTGTATAAGGGTGTGGGTTAGACCATTGAACTGAACAACTCTCTCTTCGGGACCAACATAGTAATCGCGAAAAAATTATCATCTGTCCCATACGTTTAGATCGCGTAGGTATTGATTTTTATTATGCGACAGCTCATTCTTTTTTTTTATTACGATGTTAGTCCCTTAGAGAAAGTTGTTCAGTTTGAAGGTCTGATCCCACCCTTAAGTATGACCACGCATTTCTAATACACATTGAATATTTAACATTTAAACTCAAAACCCCAGAACTCTCGAAATTCGGACCAGTTCACTCGCTCTGTTTATATTTACAGCTCAGTTGCAACCGCACTGCGGTGCCAGATCCTAACTAAAATATACGTCGAAATATTTTAAAAACACCAGTCTCGCTTAATATAGTTTGTACGTCACCAAGTTTATAAAAAAAAATCGTTTGAAACGTTGCGAAACCATAAAATGGCCAGTTCCCTGTGAGGACTCGTATACACCAATGTAAACATTACTAAAAAAATTGCAAACTGAGTACAGGAAACGTTGCGCAATACAGAGCATACTATACGTGACAAAACTGGGTCAGACAGCCCCGAGCGCTTTGGGCATATGATCATTAAAATTCCATAAGCACTCTGCTTAACTGACGTCATGCGCTTCATTTTAGCCAATTTCAGAGATTTGTAAATCACAGTTTTATTTATTAAAAT
This sequence comes from Allophyes oxyacanthae, assembly GCA_932294325.1. Classification (NCBI taxonomy): domain Eukaryota; kingdom Metazoa; phylum Arthropoda; class Insecta; order Lepidoptera; family Noctuidae; genus Allophyes; species Allophyes oxyacanthae. The sequence goes on from OW028609.1 coordinate 4,215,794, forward strand.
AACAACAACAATACTTCAGTTTTATTCCAGGATAAAATTCGACTCATAGGACCAAAATATTTGCTTTTACGGTTGTACTAAAAATTTAATTTCAGGTTATCGCATTTCAAAGGTTAACTTTTAATGGCCAATGGTTTAAACAATAGCTACGCAATATTATTCAAACATTAATTCTGATACACTATTAAATTTACATTTTAACTCATAAATGTCACATTTTAACCTTCGTACAATGCCTGTTCGGCATAAAATAAATAATGGAGCCCTTTTATTATTTTTTAGAGAGGCGAATGATATCAGCAAATATTTTAAGTGGCAACTTGTTTTATATCGTAATAGCACACTTGGGCCATGTTGGCCTGTCAAATGTAACCAATAAGAGTGGAAATTTAATATTCTGCAATTATAACAGAAAAAAATGAGGTAAAACAATAAGAATAAGAATTATACATAGCGGAGAGGTACAAAGCATACTAATAAGACTGCCATGTCATAAACTAATTGATATTAAAAAGTGAAAAAAAAAACTGTCTTATTAACATCGTTCGTCCGATTGATATAGCCCCATTGTATTGGAATAATCATCTCTGTTATGTGCAGCATCCTTGAATAAAAAGTGATGTCTTTGCTCGTCGTCAAAGAGATGGTCCATCTAACCCATAGATTGCTTACCTCCGGCTGTTAATTAATTTTTAATTAGATAGGACCAATTATGGTTCAGTATTAGATTAACATTCAGTTCCACCCTCGGGCCGCACTACCTGTCTTTTGTTGCCCCCCGAAACGTCGCGTTGCAGCCCGAGGCTGGGATTGCTTTGGGACCCCTGAAAGGTATTATACCTGCTACAGTCAAGACCACCAACACGGTTTGACGGCACGGTTGGCGCAATAGCTAAACGATCGGTTTTCTGCGCTACATGTCGCAGGTTCAGTTCCCGCACTGAACAAATAATTGTATGAATTGTATAAACCACATTAGGTTTTTCTGTACACCTTTGATTCGTCGACAGTCGATTAAACAAAATGTGGGTACTAATTACGCATCGCGCTCACACCCACCGGTTTACCCTCAAGTTAGTTGAGAATCACATTCAACACGATCACAAGTATTATCAAGTATATCATGTTTCTTTTTGACATGTTTATTTATTTTACAACAAGTACCTACCACGATTTCATATACGAAATTTATTAATATTTTATTTATTTGTAGGTTCCTTTATGAGGAAATCTTTTAGTTCGTATTTTTTATTGTTATGAGTTAGTTCGTTTTTTGAATAGCCAATCGTCTGTACGAAACAGCCTGTCTTTTACGTACCTACTTTGCTTCTTGTGGGTATGTATAATTGTATATTTCTTGCATTTCGCGTCGTGATATATATTCAACACTTCCGGTATTATTATTCTGTGAATCCAGCAGAAACTTTCTACACCGGAGTCCAGTCGAGATGAGCAATCGTAACTTTCCTTGGCGACCACATTTATTCTGTGTTCCCATTGATCAAAAATCTCCAGATACAGCGATTAAAAACGTCAGAAATAATGTAATGTGCGCCTATTTATTTAAATCTAGTCAATTTCCATGCATGAAGTCGCTTATGAAAGAGTAGGTAGTCGATTGATGACGCCACATAAGATTGTCTTGTTCATGTTTCGTATATTAATATGGCAAACACTTCATTTTATATCAAATCAAAGCTGCACAGAATAGTAAAATGAATACAGCGGTAAACCCAAACTGGGGAAATAATTTAGGTCCTTCAACATCCTTACTCGTCATTGAGTGATTCACAGTGATCAAATTATATCTTAGATATAATCTAGGAGCAATAATTGACGTCACTTTATTATGTTTTTGTACGAAAGTGTGATTCTAGAACTTTTATATCAATGCGTATAGCAGAAGTCTTGTTAACTTTTGATTGCGGTTTGCAGAAAGCCCTCGGAACTCTGCGTGGCTTCTTTATATACTCGCCTTTTTTTATCTCAGGGGTCAACTGAATACCGAAAAGCGAACGTAAGGTACCTGTCCTTTTTAAAAGACATTCAGAAATAAGGTTGTAGATTTATAGGCTGGTCTTACGAAAGTGACATGTGAACGCCGTTGACCTACTTCCTAAGGTTGGTTTTGATCCTAATAAAATTTCTTCAGGTCTGGAGTGAACTCGGCAGGGGCCTTGCATTGCAGATGACTTAAATAACTTCCTAGCTTTCCTGGGACCACAGAATATGTGACGGTTACTACGAGATCGTGTTTGGTCCTTTAATCCGAGGTATAAAAGTCATCGTTGATTCCTATTGATTGTTTACCAAATGAACAGGACATATGTATAATTAACTGGATCATGGTTTCAAGAAAAAATTCAATCATTTTTATCGTCGGTGGGTAGTGGTTAAACGCAAAGCAAAATCTGGAAAAAAAAAAAGTATACAATACATTTTAATAAACCGGATATATTTTATCAGATTCGATTCCACAACCCTCTTTCGTACATCCCCAATCTTTGCTACGGTTTTCCCGAGAATAGCATTTTTCTTTTATTTACATAACTTATAAAAGTAAAAGTTTATAGAAGAAGAAAATAGAATTCTTTAAATTGTGGTTCTTATGTAATAAATTACCTACTGGGGACGAATCAACTTCGCGAGAAGTTATTTAACTTTAGATATTAACAACCTAGGTACTTAGTTTAATAATAACTTAACTTATTAACTTTACTTTACTTATACAAGTACTTGTTTGAACAATTAAATTGTAAATTGCTATACAGGGTAATTTTTTATGTAGTGCGCATAATTCGCAGAGTAATTCAGTTTCTGTTTCTAAATGCAACCGCAGTATTGGGATTCAATTTAAAACAAAAAATACAAAAAATAGAAATAATGAACATAATGGAACAAATGCCTAACCCGATACGGTCAAATTTTAAATTTTTGTATAGATATAAAATAAAATACTGCCTGACGCCGTATTTTTACTAGTAGTGCTTTAGTAGCCACTTTACGAATAAAATATTTCAAATTACTTTGCCTCTCTAGAATAGAATATTCTTGATATGCCAGAAATATGATATTCTAACAGATATTTCGCGTACTTATTTCAGCATAAAAAAATAGCGTCATTTAGTAAATTTGTAAGATTACAAAGTATATAAGTCTCACTCCGAGGGTCAACAACGACAATTTCCAAGTAGGTGGAGTAAATATACTTTTCTAATTGTAGCAATTGTCACTGTTTGGTGTTATTGGGACATTAAAACCATAGGCATGTGATATGGTACTTTCATGGGTGTTTTATCATCAGCTAGAACTTATTAATGCGCAGTGAAATGAAAATACTGCATATTCATTCTCACATAATTAATTGTTACCAAAGGATACCTAATATGCAACAACGGGACGTTTCCTTCCATACCACGCTGTCATTTTTATATTTATCTAAAATGTTTACGATATCGTATATCACATAAGCGAATGTAAACCGCCATGCGTTCAAAGTTCGCAATTGCCAACATAAAAATAAATCACATCCTTATTTCAAAGTACCTATATTATATTTACGGCGCCGTAAATGGGTAATGTTGGGTGGTGATGTTGGTAGTTAAGGGTGGTTGATGAGTTTGAATGTCAGGTTGTACTCTGCGTGTGCCATGCAACGTAAGATTTGTTGCAGGTGCTGCAATCGCGCAACATTCTGCGCGCTAACAAGCTGCTCGGCAGCTTCAAACTCGACGTAGCCACCGTGTGGAGCCAGCCTGGTACGTACCTCATTTAACTTAAGCCAAACCACTTATCAATATTATCACGTATGTAGCAGGCATGATAAAAAAAAATGCACTTCTGGTGAATATGTGCATCACTCTTCCATTTGCTGTGCATAATCTATGATAGTAAAATTTGAAGGCGGAATAGTGCAAAAGTTGGTTAATGTATTAAACGGTGATCGGCACCCTAATTACGTAAAATCACCTGACAGCAACCCGACAGCCACGCGACAGTAGAAGCAACGCGATCGGTCGCGAACTGTCAAACAAATTCGTATTATGTACGGCATTTGTCCGCTGTGGCTACTTGACGTGTTTGCAGCGCCAAGTATGCACATTTTAGTTCGTTTATTATCCGCCAGAAGGCGAACCCGTAAGAAGTGATTGTCGCGTCGGCAAATACGTAACACCAAAGTGATGTTTGACAGCAGCTACCGCGTGATTTACGCCTGTCGCAAACTGTCTGCTACATCGGTAATTAGGGGGTGGGTCTAGGTGTGTGTACACTGTACATGTAACATGTATGTTTGTAAATTGTACCTATGATACAGGAGAAAACATAGGGTGGGGCAATGTTTATATAATAAAAAAAGTATAAAGAAAATCCTAAATGATGTAAGCGTAAAACTTATGGTGGTATTATTACGATACTCCGCGTTTACGAGTTCGTCCTCCATCACCGTAACTTTATAACAATTTATTATTATATACCTATGTAAGTATGTACATTATACTTTCATTTGAAATTTCGTTATGCTGCGGCCATACTAAAGTTTAACGCCATTAATTATCGCGATAACGGACGGATATAAATGTAATCACGACTAAAGCGCAAATTTTGTGTTTGTAATGTTTAACGGCATTATGAATGCCCTTACAAAATTACCGCATTATGTCGTGGTTATATCTATTAACGCGATAATTAACGGTGTTAAACCTTCAAATTTCAAATTAATTTATTTTGTGAACATAGGCTACATACAAGATGTTAAATTATAAGTACAATATCCATCTATGATCCGCCGATAAGCATACAAAATTCCAATTTCCAAAATTCTACAATTTAAAAGTCAATGTAATAATTGAATAAAAAAATATAAATATAATGTCAACGATTTACCTTTCTTTCACCTTAGTGCCACATTACAGCATTACAGTTACTTGGTTAACCAAAGAACTATAACGAAGCTGCTGTTAAAGCTAACTAAGAACAACACAACAACAATGACAACAACAATGACAATGAGAACAATGACAATTTTTTAGTAATAAGCCTTAGATTATATAAGGTTTACTTTATCTATGTATTAAGCTTAGATATTTTTATGTTTTGTGCGTCATACTGGGCGTAGAAATAAAAACTTTTTCTTTCTTTTCTTTCTTTCTAAGCATGAAACAGCTTTTTTTACAAACTTTATATTTACCTTCTATAAGAAGGTGGATAGGCACTGAATAAATCTCTTTACAAACGAAACAATACACAGGTTTCCTTCGTAAATCGTATACAGAAAATACTTCTAACACTATCTTTTTAAAATAGATCTTTTATTTCCATCTTTCCATACCAACTCGTCAAGTTGATCGGTAGCTTTGTATGGGGAGGGATTTTTCGTAACATTTTCGAAAGTGATCTGACATAAGGATATTTCTGCCGAAATCGAGTCAACTCGATATCACTATACTGTGGGTCGTTATCGAATAAATTGACACGATGTATATTTGTCTACCAAATTTTTTTAAGAGCCTTTTTTTCGAGTACCTGAAAGTATTCAGACAAGAATAAAATATATTCGTTTAATATAGGTATAATATTTCTCGAACTGTAACCACAAATGTAGTCCCGGGGGAGATTAAATAACCATCTGATTTGAGGGTACTCACGTAATGGACATCTGTAGGTACTATCTGTCTGTATCTGTAGGTACGTGTATGAGTAATACACAGAATTTATGAGCCACACCGTCCCACGAGACAAGAGTAGGCTTTTCGTCTTAAACAACAACATAACGCAACTTACCTTTGTAAAAGACGAAAATTGTACTGTGTACTGGTTTTCACGAAATTATTTTACAATAGCTTCCGCCAGTGGCTTCGACCGCGTGGTATCTTTATAAATTACTAGCTGACCCGGCGAACTTCATACCGCCAATAAAAGAATTATGCACCTACCTACCTACCTACCTACCCTACCCTATCCTACCCTACCCTACTTTCTCCTTCCAATTATAACAAACACAACAAAAAAGAATTCGCGAAATTGGTCCAGCCGTTCGCGCGTGTTGACGTACTTTCTTTTTAAGTTTATTTTATTTTGCTATTTTGAGTGGCATAAGCAATACAGAAACATTCGATTACAGCAATCGCGAGTGATATGCTGTTATTCATTCAAGAGTTCCATTGTGTATCTCCGAAGGTCTTCACCAAATTTAAAAGGGAAAATTTAAAATTAAAAAAAAAAAAAACCACCCTTTCAAACAAAAGAAGAATTTTCATTGAAGTCGGTTAAAAAAGTGCTGTTTTTAAGACTCTAACTGGTTGCCAAAATTTATAGTTACAATCGCTGTTTGTTAGTGAAATAGTTTCGTAACTAGAACAGTGTAGCGTTTGTCGATAATACATCATCATCATCATTGACAGCCTGTTTCTACCCACTGAGTATAGGCCTCCTCCTTTTTATGCCATGTTTTCCTGGTCTGTGCTAATCGCATCCAGGTCTTACCCGCGTTTCTTTTCAGGTCATCTGTCCATCTGGCTGCCGGTCTTCCAAAACATTATACATTCCAGCGATAATAATAATAATAAAATCTTTATTCAAAGACCACAGAGATCCAAAAACAGTGTTAAAAACAAAACCTAAAAACTAATGTTAGTAACCTAATCATAATCCTATACTAAAGTGCGGAGTCGGACCTCACACTATCCACGTAGTAAGTAGTACATACCAGGCGACGTATGAAGTCCGATCCAGTGACGCAGCATCGGACTAGAGATAATACATGTCGCTGCCAATCTGCGTCACCTAACGCCTAGCCGCTTACCTAACAGCACCGTTTTCTAGAGCGTCTAATTGATGTTCAGCCAGTAATACGGCTAAACAAATTTATTTCTGTCGCATTGTAAGAGCGCTTCGCGTTCTCTTCAATGTGGTTGATTTATCTGTTGGATGTGTCGACATTTTATTACCTGACTAGCCATTTTTTAATGTTTAATATTCTTTGTCTCGAAATCCACGTCCATTTGTTCGCAACAAAGATTTTAGGACATTCAATTTATCTTAGGCTTAAAATGACAAAAGAAAGTACAGCACATTATAATAAAATTCCAGTTTCAGAATATATTTGCAATGTTGAAATGATGGATAAGTCTCGTGATCTGTAAATATAGGTACTACCTACATCAGACACCAGGCTCTATTTTACGTGTATTTCTGTTATTAATGTATGTTTCTGTGGTAATGAGAAAATAAACATAATATATTTTATTCTATTCTATATTCGCTTTCCAAATACCTGAACTTGAAACTATTCCATAAATTAATAGTTTAATGTAATTCAACGCAACAAAATAATGTAAATTAAGGTATTCAGGCGATGTAGGTGTTCCCTACGAGGTACGAAAATCAGAGTTAAATTCTATTCTTATTCTATTTTGAATAGTATAATAAACATAATATATTAAGTAGTATTACATACTTACTATAGATCCTGTTTTCAGAATTCATGTTAGATGTTTAGTGCTTGTTCACACGAGCGTGAGCACCGGCGTCAGCGCTAATGGCGATGTTACACGGTTCAACTAAATTCATCCACTTTGGTTGAAATTAAAGCAAAAATGATTTCTCAATAACATTGAGTGATTCCATTTTATGTGTACATGGTTTAATTTGGTTGCTTCATCAAAATTGAAAAGCAGAAGTGAACCGTGTAATAACATCTATAAAAAACTCTTGTAATAATCCTTTGGGGTATATGGGCGTAATGATGTGATATATTATGTTCTCTACCTATAACTTTATTTGTGGTTATTTGCATTCACGGTGAAGGAAAACATCGTGCGGAAACCTGCACATCTGAGACGGCCTCATAAAGTTCTCGATGGTGTGTGTAGTCCACCGACCTGCACCAGGCCAGCGTCGTGGAGTAAGGTCTAATCTATCTCATTCTGAGAAGAGGCCCGTGCCCAGCAGTAAGACATTATTATTGCCTATAACTTTATTTTTGGCTAGTATTGTGTATAACATCTAGTACTAACAGTTGTCTAGCAATACTAAAAATAATTAAATAAGAAAATTTATAATACATATTTCCGTTCTCTTTCATAATCAAAGTAAACAAACAAACTATACATAATAATAATCCTTCTAACCAATACTACTCAAAGCATAGTGACTGGGTAAGTACGGCATAAATAATAAAGGTGCGTTGTTATTCATAATTCATGAATATTTAACTGTTGGGCTGTGGCGGGGTTTGATGCCAGCTCGGAGGGTTAATTAGGCGGCTCATGTAATGTGTGCCAAGCTGTAATAATACCTGTTGTTCTGGTTAACAATGTTTTTGTTGTCCAACGACTTGGAGTGATTGTTTGAAGTGAAGTTAAATATAGTTTTGACTCTGTCGACAAAGTTATGTTTTATGTCTTTAGGAACTGCTTAATCTGTACTAGTGGTAGCCTAATGGTCGAAATTCGACCACATATCTTTATAGGTAGGTATATAAAAAAAAATTCCATGTTTGTGACTGCTAAACTCGAAAAGTACTCGATATGGATTGACTTGAAATTTATACACAACATTGCATTTTATACAGAAATACTGTTGTACACATTTCACATAATTATGTCGTTATTGATTCGTAATATCGATGGCAAGCCTTTTGCTATACCGGGAACAATCACAAACTCTGGACTGCTACGAATAATTTCCATACAGGAAATCTCAATAACACTTCGCCCGAACCGGGAATTTAACCTAGATCCTCACATTTACCAGCCACCTATGACTGCTAGACCATTTGCAGTGTAAACTTATTATTTGATGATAAAAAATCTATTTACTCGCGATCAGTGCTACGTGCTCCGTAGCGCGTAGCTGCTACGCTGGTTTGCTACGCAGCCGCTTCACCCACCGAATGATAGGGCAGTAAAACTTTTCTCGCGAATTTTGTTAATTATATACCTACAATCATGGGTTCTAAGATAACAAGTAGATACTTTATCTGAGACATGGTTACCTTTCAAAGGGTAGCCAAATTATGAGGAGTTATTATTCTCATCATTAAGAACAACTTTTACTATGTAACAACCATGAAATGAAATCGCGAAAAAAAAACCTAGCTTTTCTATACATTTAGTCGAGTAATGTTGAATTTAATAATTCATTTATGGAATAACGAATTTATTTCTTTCGCTGTTTCGCTGTTAATCTCATAGTAAATATTAATATATCATTAAAATTCATTGCATTATTTACATAATAATAAATGTATAATATATTTTGGATGAATAGATTTGAATAAACATTTATTTGAAGACAACAAAATGAGACACAACATACAGATACAAAAAATACACAAGAAAGAAGAAAAGGCATGTCGGCTGTGCAATTTTAAAACATAGCAACTGACATTTTTTTTTTAAATCGGTGTTTTTGCATTTTTCACTTAATGTTTGTTTTTTTTCTTAATAAGTGAAAAATGCAAAAACACCGATTTTAAAAAAAATGTCAGTTTCTAGGTTTTTAAATTGCACAGCCGATGTGTCTCTAAGTTAGACCAAATAGGTATCCAGATCAGCTTAATGTCACCAAGCAGTAGAAAGTGCTTGATGCTGGTTTTCATCTGGATCATTTGTGCTCCACGGATGAAATTCAGTGAACTCTCGTAGTATATGATAAATATGGTACTCGTATCTATTTAATAGTACGTGAAGACAAAACTTTGCGCGCACAAAGATGTGAGATTTGGCACAGTTAAAGTTTACGTGGAGAAAGAGTGCAGAAAGCTAAAATTACGGTCGCAATTCGACCACTCTGGGCGACCACTAGTATTATGTAATAAATGAGGTGTAGGTCCTGTTTATTCTATGTATATGTGCGAAGTGTGAACTAGAATGAGTGTACCTTGATATAAAAAAATATTGGATATACAATTATACTCCATTTGAAATAAGATTAGACACGTTTAACAAACCCTTTTACAGTGTATTCAACCGATTTTGACTTCTATTCCGTACGCATAAGGATGGCATTAAAAGCAAAAACGTATTTACGATAACAAATGTTTACTGCAGCTGTAATTTGTCATATCACCAACGTAATAGAAGTCAAAATCGGTTGAATAAAGTGTAAATGAAGTTATTTAAATTTCTAATGTTATTTCGAACAGAGTATAAATAATGATAAGTAAAATAACCTCTGAAAATTTGACTACCCTTTAAAAAGTAATCCCGTGTTTATTTATCCTCGACCTACCCAATCAATAGTCTATATTATTATGAATAACAAGATTACCTACCTATCCCAGACAAGAAACTCGATGGTCGTAGAAAAATAATATTATAGTAGCAGTATTTTTAAGAAAAACAGCCATCTTCATTTTCACACTAATGTTCAAACAACATTATATAAGTACTTAACTAAAGCACAAAAGTTATAGGCAATATACAGTACTAAGTCTGCAGACGACACTTCAAGCCTTTCGATTATAATATCTCAGGACACTTAGGTATACAATGCCTGAATCGAATACGTAGCCGCCATTGTTATTGAAATAACATTATTAAGTAACTAGCTATGCCCGTGACTAAGCCCGCGTGACATTCGGATTACTGAAAAAGAAAAATCGAAAGGATGTTGAAATAACCTAACCGTCAAAAGCCCGCGACTCCAACTAGAAAAAGAGCTGTAACTTTTGAACGACTGCACAGATTATCATGAAACAAAGCTAAGAAGATACCCGGTTAAACTAGCTTTCAATTAAAAAGAACTGCATTGAAATAAGTCCATCTGTTTTGGAGCTACGATGCCACAAACAGATACACACTACAAACTTAAAAAACCCCTCTTTTTCTTCAGGGGTTAGAAAATAAATCTGTTTTTCTATGTCCTATTCCCTTGTCAAATTTCATCAAGATCGGTTCTACTGTCTAGTCGTGGTAACAAACAGACAGAGTCACTTTTACATTTATAATATTAGCAACGATAATACGGGTCTAATAGGGTCGAGCTTATTTCCCACAAGATTTGGCAACAGTTATTTTTTAGCGACATTACAATAACCCCTTAAAGGGATAGGGACTTGAAAGTTAGGGCCTTATACCAAAGAAGTAACGTTTGTTTGTGAATAGGTGAGTTTGACGTAGGTATTCTATTACTAACAACAAAACCGTTTTGAAAATTATTTAATTAATTATAGGTTGTAATCAAAGTAACAAAGGCTATTTCTTTTAACTGTCCTCCCCTTTAATATTTTTCTTGTATAGTTTACAAACATATCTACATCTCATATGCACGTACACCCTGACCCGGAACAACTATACAGGGTGGAATTTTCGAAGCGTACCTGGAGGAAAAGTACTCTGAAGACAGCAAATTTTACTCAAAGGAAACATTCCTTTATTTTTAAAAAGAAACAAAACTGCATTTTAAGATTTTTGAAAATACGCTTGCCACACCTGGGAATCGAACCGACTAAAATCCGAAAAATTGGCATCTTATACTTTTACGGCACCAATCCACAGGGTCAATGATAAGGATCAAAAATGTCCCTGTGTCAATCGAATCCCCGGGAATCGAAACCGCGACTTGTAGCGTAGGAAACTAATTGCTTATCCACTGTTATACCTTAACTAGGGCTATAAATTGCAACAAAGTAATTCGATTCTACCATTTGTTAACAAAAAAAATATAATTCTTATTAACATTCTATCTTCTACTCGCTCCCATTTGTTAAAAAAATCTTCCTTGCTCAAAGGATCCGCTTACAAAAAGTACATGTATAATTAAAGTAGTCTTTCTAACAGAAGAACTGTAGGTACTTTACCAGCTACAGAAACGGCAGGATATTGAAATGCCATTTGTGCTCAGAATTTAAAATCAAACGACGAATGGTGAAAAGAATTCAAAGGAAAAGTAACATTTTCAGCTTTAGAATTTTGATAGAACTTTAGTACACAATGTTTTGTATTCTGTGAATATCTTTTTTAAAAAACGAATCAAACTCGTTTCGTTCAGTTTGTGTAAATCCACGGATTTTCCTGATATGAAGTAGTCTCGCAATGGAAAAAATAAAAACAGAACATGAAGTTACCGCCTATCAAAAATATGAATATTTTCTACACATTTCGTAGTTAATTGCACTATTCTAGATTTATACCATACTTACTTGTTTATTTAAACCGAAACGACTTTGTTGCACTCGATGCTACAACAATTCGCGAAAACCTTAACTTACCGTTTTACAGAACTAACAGCTGTTTTGTAAAGTGGCTAGCCGTTTTCTATTGCGGTGGATTCTACAATTCGACTGCCGTTTTGTAAAGCGGCGGATTCAACAATTTGGTTTCGACATATGACATACCTTTGAAGTCACAGTCTACTATGCTATGTTGGTTTTAAGTTCGCGCTACGCTACTAGCAAGATCATGACGAGAGCAAACAACTCTATAATAAATGCCAGCTCATATCTTAATATTAGCGTCATTTCCGGCTTTGTTGCAATGCGCGTAGGCACCATGTCTGTGACGTCATTCTATACGGCCCTGCGCTATATAAAGACGCCAGCTAACTGAATATCGTGCAAGAGAACATCTTAAGAGTGTACGTGTTCATTAATTAGTCGCTCGCATATTGTCTGGGACATTGCAAGCAATCTTGCTGATATAACTCTTTGAGATGCCTTTTCACATCTTTTATCTCGCAAGAACTTCTCAGCTTACATCGTGCTTAAACCTTAAAGTATGCAATAATTAATTTTGCTGTTTTAACGTGCATCCATTTAATCTACAGGCAATCGACAAACACACGTTTGTATGTCGCTGTAGAAACGCCTAATTACGTAGCATCGCGAAGAAACCTCGGATTATGGCGTTAAGTGTACGCATGCCGTGAAGACGAACTCGCCGGTGGTCGCAGACAAAATGATTGCTATTTCACCAATCGCATCGCCGTGTGAGAAAGGGATCTATCCCTATATTAGTGGGTCAAGCACTGAGTATTCAGAAGCTAGTCCATGCGCACACACTCCCGTATTGTCATAATGAATTTTTTTAACAGTAGGTATTTTGAAATTTTGGAAATGGTTTCTTATAAAATCCTAATAAATATGTAAATGTAAATTAATATTATTTAATAAAATTTAATTTAAAAATTATTAAAATAATATAAACTATGGCTATTGCTATATTATTTTGGAGCGAAATATGAATCTTTCGAGGCTCTTATCTTCCAAATTAATATTTTTGTTACTGTATTTACTAATAATCCTAGATTTATCATGAGACAAATCGATATCATGCTAATTTTTGGGCGTTTAATATCAATAATGAAGTTATTACCTTTCTACGTTTGTATGGAAAAATAACGGCATGTACTGTACAGCCTTACACATTACGCGATCCTACTGAATTAATGATTCTAGTTTAGTAATTTTACGAAACGCTGGACTGAGTCTAGTGTTTGTGCGTATTCAGTGGTAGAGCTCATTATAAGACAAAGTCAATCTTGTCGGGTTATTCTGTCCGTCACAGTTAAAATTAAATTTTTCACTTAATGCAACGTACTGCGGTTATCAAACAATTAGTTGAACAGTGCTCGACTTATAATTGTGTATTGTATTGGCTTACAATGTCCGATAGTAAATCATTGACATATTTCTCCGTTTATTTGTATCGAATAAAAGAGATCAGTCGCGTAATTTGTAATGGATTATAAAATCGATATCTTGATTTTTGGTAACAAGTATTTACTTCATCAATTACTATTTCTTAATATTGTTATGATCGCACTAACCGTTCTCGAATTTACTCTTTGCAATTTTATGCATGTGATCTGCATTCCATGTTTCCTGCACCTATTATGATCTTCTTCACGCTATTTCAGAACATCCCGAGGGTGGGCTGGGCTGTCTTCGGCATTCCTTGTTCAAGTGATGAGTATGAATTCTTAAAAGCTTATTGGTAGATATTATAATGGATTAGCAATAGATTGTAGAACTTACTGTAGACGTAGGCAAATATTTTGTTTCTGTTAGGCAAAGGAAAACATATTCAGCCGCTTACATCACTCGACGCTTTAATATCAGTCAATATTTGGAACTATTACTGGCTGAAAACATTTACATAGACAATTTTTTACACTTATGTACCTTTATTATCCTGATCCCCTTAAGGGGCCCCTTGAGGGATCGAGACTAGAAAGGTATGACCTTAAATTTCTGAAGTCCCAACATTGGTTATTAAAAGGCTGTTAATGAAGAAATATTATGTAAAATGTATATCACATAAATGTAGGAGATTTTAACTTAAGAGGGCTGCAAAATTAGTATAAAAATACCTAACATACTACCGCTTAACTGAGACGGTCGGCGCTTGAGCTTATAAAGAAGTTGCGCGGTGCTGGAGGGGTGTGACGCAAGATGTCAGTCACGGGCTCATGATACGCACGCTTAGCCCATAGTAGGCATGTGTCACACCTCCTCCCGCATCGCGCAACTACCTCAACTTCAGACTTCAACCGTCATGGCCTATAGTGCTAAGATGTTTCGGGTTTCTTAATTATCATTTATATTCGTGACATCATCACCATCTTCAGCCCGTTGACATCCACCGCCCAGCATAATCTATTCTTGGCAAATATCTCAATATACTGTCATCTATAAGCAGTCAGCAGTAATAGCCTAGCTCGCGTTCCATGCAAGAAGGTCTGCGTTCGGACCTGGCCCGCACCACTGACTTTTCGAATTTATATGCGGATTGCAATTTTGTCACTTGCATTAAAGGTGAAGAAAAACATCGTGAGGAAACCTGCACATCTGAGAGGGCCTCATAAAGTTCTCGATGGTGTGTGTAGTCCACCAACCTGCACCAGGCCAGCGTGGTGGACTAAGGCCTAACCCTTCTCATTTTTGAGAAGAGGCCCGTGCCCAGCAGTGAGACAGTAATGAGTTGGATTTATTAAGCAGTCGTAGAAGAACTATATAGAATCGAAAATTATGACTTAGTGTGGGGGGGGGGCGCATAAATTAGTTAGCGCAAGCCATACAAAATATTTTTTTATTTTGTTTTGGACTGAATTTTAGTAATGCGGTTGCATTTGGGAACTTACACTGAATCACTCTGCAAATTTTGCGCACTAGATAAAAACCTACCCTGTACAAAGGAGGTAAAGTGCTAACTGCTTTTAAATCTTAATTTCATTACTTCTTTCAATCTTCGAGACACGGCATAAAGTACGCCTGTAAATGATCCGTCATTCTAATCTTTACCTCAACCATGTTATACTGCTCTCAAAAACTAACTCGAAGTTCAGAATAAGAGCAAACAGTTCGCATTTAACTGACTGAACGGCAAGATTAACTCGACCAACGATATTCGCTTTGTGCCACAGTTACTCAGTCAAGTCACCTGTATTGCCTCGGGATGTTAACTAAGTACCACAAAGAACGTTCTAGATCGTGTAAAGTTCGCTTTTAAAGATTAGTGTCTAGATCACAAGCCCAATTCTTGTAATTAATTTTCACTATGACTGAAAGTTGACCGAACTGAGATTATATTAGGAATAGACAAAAAATCGATATTCTACTCCAAGAGGAGTAACTGTAGTAACAATTCATAATGAAATCGATTTCAGTATGATTTAAATTCAATCTTCTTACAGACTCATTTCATTCGGATGTAGAACCGGCTAGATATCAATGAACTCGTCTAAGTTATTCTAAGAAGTATATCTTGTATCGGAGGTGCTGCAAGCTCGAATAAAGACGGTAATGGGCTATTGCCCCCCCCCCCCCCCCCTCCCCTGACTCCGACCACACACTGCTTTTTGTATGGAGAATTTGAGGTTCGCCTTCGCTAGGGGTGCTTGTTTTTTATCCGTACAAAAAAGAAGTAATGGAACGTAATCCGGTTTCCGTAACTAATACAAGTATTACATGAATAAAAAATATTCCCCCCCCCCCCTAAACGAAATCCTTTATCCGCGCCTGAGGTGCTGTAATAGTGCAAGAGACGCCACAATAGATCTTAACAACACCTCTTATATTCTAGAACGCCTGTTTTGCAAATGCTAAACATTGCTCCCAATATTACGCTGAGCGAGATGTAAATATTAATATGAATTACGTATATAAATCAGAAGCATGACAGTAATTTAATTTATTCATTGTAATCGCTGGCGAATATTGTTTGCGATGCTTTGTAATGCGATGTGCTGTCCCATTTCCATACCTAGTACCTAAGTGTTAAAGTTATTTGAATACTATGATCTGCGGAATATGATTGCTTGCTGAATTGGAATTTCGTATTTAAAAAAATTGGATTCCAAAATGTTTGTCACTATTTAAATCTATCTGTCTTCGCGTCTATGGTGTGAATACTCAAAGACTTTCAATTGTATAGTTGTAACTATTCCTTTTCACGGTTTCACGATACTTCGGTCGATATAAGCAATGCCTCTACTGGTATTTCATATAAACAAACTAGAACAGTTTAGTTGCACGATTTGTGGTTAGGTGAGGACCACATTTTGTTTAGTAGTAGCAGTAGTTTGATCCCTACGGGCTGTGGTTTGCTTTTTGCGCTATGTGCTTTAAGCATTATAATTTATATGGAGAGATGGTGTGGCAGGGAAGCGCTGTAATTGCGCCATCCACTCCAAAAAGGATTAAACCTGTATCCACCGTACTGGGCAAACAGTATACTTAAACCGGGTTTTTCTCAGTCTCGACCGTAGTTACCGTCAAGCCAAAAATGTTTGAAAACAACGTGCGCGCGCATTTGAGTAAACTTGCATCGAAAAAGCGCGCACATAGTTTTATTTATTAAAAGTTGAAGTTTCTAATTATGAGTACAATAAACCCTTAAAGGGATCGAGACTAGAAAGCTAGGACCTTGTATGTATACGAACCAATCTGATATGCGTGTACCATACTACAGGCAAATAAATTTCATTTCATTTCAACGAATTATACTGTAGGTATTACGCCAGAGTATCTCGTTCTATCCGTAAGTCAGCTTTTAATACTTCAATTTAAATGAGCAAATTTAATGAAAGCTAACGCTGCACTCACCTTGGCTTACACTAGCTAAATGAAATGCATTTATATATGAAATGAGAACACTATTACAACACTTTAGGTACTTTTAGTTTAACTATGGAATTAGTAACTAATTCTAACTCAAATGTGCGGAACTAAGTAGGTATATTTATAACTTAACTTAAATATGTACACAGCCTAATTAATAATACTGTGTACATATTTAAGTTTAGTTGTAATTGAAGAGTAAAAGGAAAAGATTTTTTTTTAATAATAAGTAGTTCCATTGTGCTCATGTCTGTAACATTTTTATTACCATGTTTCCTAGGTATTAGTTACGTACTTATCAAATATTTGCGTAGGTCTGTACGTTATAAATGTATTTCTCTTCTAATTATATTCTCTTCTAATCTTTATAAAAAAAACTTTATAGGGAAAAGGAAAAGAAATAACCTTCAAGAAGTCATTTAACAAAAGAGCATTATCTAATCGTGCGACAAATATGTTAGAATATGAAAAATATAAAATCGTACCAATATTAAAATTTATTCCGAGAAGCGATACTGACAATCTTCCAGTTCAGTAACGGCAGCGATTGAAGTGAATGGTATCAAAGAGCTCTAAAACTTCAATTACTTGACACACTATAATCCCGGGGTCAGAAGACGTGCTTCACATTTGCCATCGGTTTAAAATCAATCACTTAGCGTCTCTATTGACAGCGTCCAAAGAAAACTCATTATACAATTACATTACCTACATTTCCCAGTATTGACTGCATAGAAACAAACTTTTGGTTTAAGTTTTGGAGTCTAAAGCTATAGATTCGGAGTGGTTTGACGAACTTCGAGTTCAACTCTGGAATTATATCATAATTAATTCTTGAACCCGTCCATTCGTAATTAGACCGTGAAAATAATACTATCTTTGGCTACTCCAAACATTCTATTTAAAATGAAAAGCTTTCTTTTTACACTTCGATTCCCTGGATAATTAATTTTAATAATTACATTCAGCCTTAGGTACAATCTCCGGCAGAAAGGAACGGATATTTTTTAATTAGAACAATATTATAATAGTATTTAACCTTCCAATGATTTCAAATACTATTTATAAAAGGAACTGTTGCGGTAATTGAAGTATTTAATAAATTACCTAAAGTTACGGACAGCTACGCATTTTAAAGGTAAACGTAAATAACCTAACCGTCAATAACCCTCGACTCCAACTAGAAAAAGAGCTGTAACTTTTGAACGGCTGAACAAATTTTCATGAAACATAGTTAACATCAATTAATAAAAATCCGTTTTGGAGCTGCGATGCCACAGACAGATACAAACTTATAACACCCCTTTTCTGTTGGGGGTTAAAAATGGCTCATTGACAAATGTTTACAATTGCGGAATTCATGAGATGTTATAAATAGTACGTAGTCGAAAATATATACGGCTACTATTAAGAAATTGCTCAAGCATTTCCTAATTTCCACTGACTAACTGAAGAGTTGCCAGCATCTGCAATAGACAGTTCAACTCCTCAGAACTTGTAACTGTCTAACATTATCAAACCTTCAAACTTGTTAAGGAGAGAGATCAAAACGCGTCAAAACGTCATTTCAATAGTTCGCAGGCAAACTATTTAGTAATTAGAAGGTTGCGATGTCCTCGTAGTTCGCTGTGGATATCGGGGTTGCTGGGTCAGGCTTAAGGTGTTTAGATGCGTTTTTTTATAAATACGGCATGAATGCGATCCGTACTTCACGATACGACACGTTTCGCTGCCACAATATCACACTAATAATCTAAACAGTAGGGCAACTACGTAATAAGAGGCCAGCGGAACTTGCGTAGGTAGTTCATACAAACGGAATACGAAAATAATTTGTAAATCAAACATAGTCTTAAGGTAGCGTGTATATATTCCGGTTGGATTACAGAATATCTAGGTTCCCAATATATTTTATACTAGCGGCCCGTCCCGACTTCGTTCGGGTACAAATTAGCCGGTATATACTTTTTAATTTTCATCAATTCCTGACCTCTTCCAAATCGTTCGGCTTCAAAAAATACGGACTCTCATATAATTATTTCATCCGCTTAGAGGTTGAATTTCGAAAAACACGAATCCGATTTTGTTTTTAATTTTATACAATAGCTTAAATACAAAATTTCACGTTTCTAACTTCAAAAACATTTTTCACTCCTTTATCGCCCCTTTAGGGGATAAATTACCAAAATCGCAGAAACACGTGTTTCTTTATTTCTAACCAAAAGCCTAAATCTCAATTTTCACGTTTCGCACTTCAAAAACAATTTTCACCCCTATTTCGACCCTTTAGGGGATGAATTATAAAAAACGCGGTGACAGGTATTTCTTTATTTCTAACCAAAAGGATAAATCTCAATTTTCACGTTTCTCACTTCAAAAACAATTTTCACCCCTATTTCGCCCCTTTAGGGGATGAATTTCCAAAAACACGGTAACACGTGTTTCTTTAATTCTAACCAAAAGCTTAAATCTCAATTTTCACGTTTCGCACTTCAAAAACAATTTTCACCCCTATTTCGACCCTTTAGGGGATGAATTATAAAAAACGCGGTGACAGGTATTTCTTTATTTCTAACCAAAAGCATAAATCTCAATTTTCACGTTTCTCACTTCAAAAACAATTTTTACCCCTATTTCGCTCCTTTAGGGGATGAATTTCCAAAAACGCGGTAACATGTGTTTCTTTAATTCTAACCAAAAGCTTAAATCTCAATTTTCACGTTTCGCACTTCAAAAACAATTTTCACCCCTATTTCGACCCTTTAGGGGATGAATTTTAAAAAACGCGGTGACACGTATTTCTTTATTTCTAACCAAAAGCCTAAATCTCAATTTTCACGTTTCGCATTTCAAAAACAATTTTCACCCGTATTTCGCCCCTTTAGGGGATGAATTTTCAAAAACGCGGTGACATGTGTTTCTTTATTTCTAACCAAAACCCTAAATCTCAATTTTCACGTTTCTCACTTCAAAATCAATTTTCACCCCTATTTCGACCCTTTAGGGGATGAATTTCCAAAAACGCGGTATCACGTGTTTCTTTATTTCTAACCAAAAGCCCAAATCTCAATTTTCACGTTTCTCACTTCAAAAACAATTTTCACCCCTATTTCGCCCCTTTAGGGGATGAATTTCCAAAAACGCGGTATCACGTATTTCTTTATTTGTAACTAAAAGCCTAAATCCCAATTTTCATCTTTCTCACTTCAAAAATTAAGGGATTCCCATACAAACTTTCACCCCCTTTTTCCCCCCTTTAGGGGCTGAATTTTCAAAAATCCCTTCTTATTGCTTGCCTACAATACAAAAGGGACCTACTCTCCAAATTTCGTGACTCTAGCTTCAGTAGTTTCGGCTGTGCGTTGATGATAAGTCAGTCAGTCAGTCAGTCAGTCAGTCAGTCAGTCAGTCAGTCAGTCAATCAGGATTTCTCTCTTTATAATATTACTATGATAAGAACACTGATTTAAACATGAAATACGAGAAAAGTATAAGTTTTCTATAGTAATTTGAAGTTCCTCATATCTCGTCTTTAAATCATTGTCCTTTTATGTATGATTTATATGAACTACGCATGCTCTGCCGGCCTCTTAAAGCTTCGTATTGCACTCACACAGACGAGCACTGGAGGCGCACGCGATTCGAGTTTGATATCTATGCAATGCATACCGAAACTCACGTTGAGGTCCTGCAGAAAGCGCGTCTGTGTGAGTACTTCAATTGGGAGTGTTAGTACGTAGTTACCCTACTGTTTATATTATCTATACTGTGACAATACGCAGTCATTGTGTACCGAAGGAAAAAATAAGCGTGTGTTCCCGTTATGATACGTCCAAAACATTCGTGCTTGGCCCTCAAAGTTGTCAATAGTGCAATAAAAGAAAAACAAGTTAATAATGGAAACATGGTAAGAGTCGCAGATAAATCAACGTCAAATATGGCCACGTAAGGATACCAACCTCAACTTTATGCCAAGACCTAATAACAAATTAATAAAAGATATAAAATATATATAGGTACCACCAAACAGTAGTTACAGAAGATCCACAAAAGAAAAGAGCAATTTGTACAATACGAAAGGTGCCAACAACACGGACACTCAAAACTACTGTATGAAGCCCTACCGTTGTGTCAAATGTGCACATTCGCACAAAACTTCAGAGTGCCCTAAACGTGATCGGAATGCCGCAACAAAGTGTGCCCTGTGTCACGGAGCACATCCAGCCAACTAAAGGGTGTCTCTACAAGAATTTAAATTTGGAATCGCGCGCTTTTTGCGATTGTTAGTGTTCAGTTAACCTTATTTTTAACCCCCGACAAAAAAGAGGTGTGTTATAAATTTGTAGTGTGTATCTGTGGTATCGTAGCTCCAAAACGGATGGACCGATTTCAATGCAGTTTTTTTAAATTTAAAGCTAGTTTAATCGGGTGCCTAAAATCTATTCAGCCGTTCACAAGTTACAGCTCTTTTTTCTAGTTGGAGTCGGGGGTATTTGACGGTTAGTTTATGCAGTAGTTTAATTAAATGATGCGTTTCAGATTGGAAAAGAAAACACACTGGGAGCAAAATTTTACTGTGACGATTCGCAAGTTACAAGATCATTTTGGTCTGCATTATCGTCGATCGCAAGTTTACATTTTTGGATTTCTTTAGGGCTTTTTAAAAGTAAGGTCATAGATCTCATAGAAATCAGGCTGAGACAATCCAACACCTCAAACAAGAAATTGCCCTTACAAAAAACGTTTTTCGAAATTTCATTGGAATAGTACCTGCCAACACGCTTCTGTGGTAATTTAGGCGACATTTTATTTCATATCTAATGTCACTAGATATTAAATGTTGTATAGTAGTAGTACCTACTTGTTCTTAGAATATTTTATTAACTTAAATGTATCATGTCCATATTTTAATAACAATCTATTATAATTTTGATTATAAAATGCAAATCTTACCTTCCTACCATCACAACTGCGTAGTTTTGTAGATAATATGCTAATAAAGATATATTATTCAATTCTAAATAGAGCACCGCTACATCATATTCAAATACATACAGAAGTTTCGCCACGTATAGGTATTACGAATAACTATATTAGGTAGGTATTATTATAATGCATTGTTAATTTATTTTAAAATATTTAGGTAGGTATTGCAAGTCCCACTTTCATGAAGATGAATCCCAAATCAATAATAAATTTGAACAAAATAAGGCTCGTAATACACACTCGAATGATCCTCACTGGGTATACCAGACAAATACAAACCGAGCGTTAAAGAATGCTTCACATTGAATCAATCGCGCGATCACTCAAGTATCGCCTTACAGAAAAGTACGCCCGACAAACAATAAATTCAAACGAGAAGCTTGGAGAGTATCTTATAAAAGTAAATACGTGCCAAAAATCCGCTCCTTCGAAATGAAATGAATTTATTTATTTTGCATTTAGGATTTTTCAATAACTTTTACCTGACATGTCTTTTTTTATATACCTAGATGGCGCCGGCATTTCCTATGACTACCTCTGAGAAGAAACACCGCAACAAACTCAGGGGTCAGTCCAGACAATTTTTTGTAAGGCACTATGAGAACAATGTAGGGGCGCGTCTGGAATTGCCTTTTGTGGAAATAGCTGTGTGCTTTTAAAATAGGTAATAACAATAACGGCTTATAAGGGTAAATTCGATATCGATGTATAAGCGTATACGTTGGGGCCGACGCTGTCTGCAATAGTCAACAAAAGCTCAAATAGCTCGAAGCAGTATATTTTGGTTTTACTACGGTTTGGTTACTAACTAGGAAGGGTACTGTTTTTCCAAATATCACAGCATTATGCTGAGATGGGGGCCATTTTTGGTCTCGTCCAGGTTGCTTGTTTATTGTTATTCTTTGGTTGTTTATTTTTGTACTTTCATATTTTGTTATTTCCTAGCGAGCCCAGAATAAAACTGTTTTCATTCTTTCTTTCTTTTTTCCTTCCTTACTGGAAGGGAGGAATTCACTGAAAATCTGATCCTTCCCAGCTACAAGATAAGCAATAGTTGAAAATAGAGAGCAAATTTCTGTACCGCCTACTGATTGGTTCGTAGCTGAGCTCATGAATCATGATACATGGTAGTATAAAAAAATGTCGCCCGCCGCGTCTGTCTGTTCATTCGCTAACTATACAACGGATATTGATGTGGTTTTCACCATCATACTGATCATTTCTTCCTTAAGGTTCATATGTATGAATAATACATTCATATTTAATGTAACCGGATAGTACAGAAATTGCACCCGTGTCAAGCTAGCGGGTCGCTAGTAAAGGATAAATAAAAGTCCCTCACTTTAGGACGTCGAAGACGGTCCACAAGTCGTTTACTTTCACATTTTCCTGCTCCTAATAGCGTGAAATGAAATTATCTGAACTTTGTTGAAGGAGTAATATACAATTTATAAAACTGGAATGTTCAGTCAGTAAAAGGCAGCTGGTTAGTAGAAATTAACGGCACAATTTTAAGGCTCTGACTCTACATATATTCTAGATAAATCCATTTCTCGCTATTAGGAGCAGGAAATTTGAAAGTAAACGATTTAGACCGTCGTCTTGTCGAAAAGCGAGGGACTTTTACATATTTATCCTTTAGTAACGACCCGCCCCGGCTTCGCACGGAGCAATTTCTCTACTGTCCTTACAATAAATATGAAAGTAGTATTGAATGAACTGCTGCCAAAAATCTAATACGAGTATTATATAGTATCTACAACACAACTAAGAAGTGGCATCGGCAAACTTCGTAAAACCGATCACTTCCGAACTAAGTGCGTCTTCAAGACCGTGAATGTTTATTAGTACTGCGGTAAAACATGATGTTTACGGAGACGTAATAAGTTGTAAAATTATCTAAGCGAGTGACTGCTATTGGTTGTTCGATGGTACTTCGATGTTACTTCTTAGTAGTGTCGTACTATAGGTACCTACTTTATCAATGCAATACCGGAATCCGGATTAGCTGCGGAATGACTAATAAATTAATGTAGGTAGTATTAGTAGTACCTAATAGTAATATGTCATTGTAGTTTAAATGAGTTAGTTATTAATTAATACATTATTGCGACTGTGTGCAGAATGTTATTCACTGCAATCTAGACAAACGCCCGTGGTTTTTAAATTGTAAGCTATTAAATATTTCTTAAGAATCTTGTTATAAGAAATAATATAAAAAAATACTTATTTCAAGAAAAACATAGCTATTCTGTAAGAACGTCTCGATTCAAATCTCACTCATTGTTTATTGATACGTATTTGACATTTTTTTCAGAATAAGAATCAGAATCAGAATTCGATATCATTCGATAATTTAATAACGGAACTGAGAATTTATTATATTTTACTATTGTACCTTACGTCAATCAGTCAAATTAAATATCAACCAACACTAAAAGTGTGATTCGAATCGAAATGCGAGATATACTTACTGATTAATTAACTATGCAGATCCGAAATGGTCATTATATCACGTTCGATAAATTGATTACGCATACAAGTTGCTAGATGTTGTTGTTGATGATTTTAGATCAAAGTATAATAGTTCTATGTATGTAGATACCTACGCAAATTGGCAATGAGTCCGAGTGTGCAAATAATTTCTTATAAATGCAACTTAAACTGTCTTATTACAAAAGATGGTTTGAAGCAAGTCTTATAAAACCCAGGTTTTAAGATAGCCCTATCTCTTTTTATTATATGACGTTAGAAAGTGACGGATATATACTCGTCAAAACAAAATAAGGGCCACTTGCAAATTTCGACATTATGGGTGATTTAATGATCATTAACTATATCCATGTGGTAAATTGTACAGCGTTATGTTATCTTAAGTGTTTGCGAACACTTTAACAGCATTCCGCTTGAAAAACCGTTAAAATGGGTAGATTTTATCAACTTTTTTGAAACCAATAAATTTTACCCTGTTTTTAACGTGAACTTTAAGCTCATTTAACATTTGTATTGTACTGAGAACAGTTTAGTGTGTCGAGTCAGTGCGTACATCGGCTTTTTAAGAACGTAATTCCACAGGTTCGACTTCAAATGGACTTGACTACAACGACCAGGGCCATAACACTCATCCAAGAAGGCTATTCGTGGCGATCTGTAGTTTTACAGCCGAGATTTTCGCAGCGAGCGATTCAGAATGCCTGGAATTGCTTTTATGAGATCCAAAAATTTGTCAGAAGTCAGGAATTATACAGACCTAGAGGAATCACCGCTCGGGAAGACCGCTACATAGACTTACATGCTCGCAGAGAGAGCACCGTCATTTCCCGTTCTTTGCAAACCCGGTTGTGCCTGGCCACGGGCACGTGACTTAGTGACCAAACAATTAGAAACCAGTTTTATGAAGATCAGCAATTGTCCAGGAGTCAAGTGGTGCGAATTCCATAGACCAGCATTCATCATGCAAATCAATAAACATCCGCAAGGCAACAATTGGACTGTAGCGTAAGTGACTGAAGCACATAGCTTTTTACAGATGAGAGCAAGTAAAAGTTTTTAGTGTTGACCGTTGCATAACGGTGTGGAGATGAAAAGGTGAGCAATTTGCAGATGCATGCATCCACAACAGTGATCGATTTGGGGGGCCCAATGTTATGGTGTGGGGAGGCATTAGCCAAACTGGAAGAACTGAGCTTATAATTCAGAACCAGGGTACAGTAACAACATAACGATACATCCAGGAGGTCATAAGGCTCTATGTGGTGCCATTTGCATAGCAAGTGGGTCCAGGTTTCAAGCTGTTGCACGGCAATGCACGCGCTTATACTGTTAGAGCCACCAGAGAGACACAAGAAGAAGCTTGTATACAAGTGTTGCCGAGGCCAGCGAACAGTTCGGGCTTGAAACCAATTGAACACAAGTGGGATCTGTTGAAAAGAAGAGTATGAGACACAAATTGATCAGTGGACAATGAAAGACAGCCCTTAAACGTCCTAAAATCGAGCTAGGAACAAATCTCTCAAGAAACAATGCGGCATCTGACAGAAAATGTCCTCTAGGCTTCAAGAATATGTTCAGAAAAGAGGAAGTTACACCAGATATTGATTTAAAAAGGAAGAAGAATAAACGCCGTGGAATTTCATTTTTAATTGCATATTTAGTCCAAGTGTACTTTTTGCTGAAATTGCACTTTTTCTTGAAAATGTTGTAAAATTGTTTTTCTTTTCCGTGGATTGTGTAAAATTTAAGCCTATTTCATTAAAAACAAATCATTGCAATGAATTTTACAACTTAGAAATCCAGGAACCTCATAATTTGCCCAGAAGATCAAAAATATAAGGTGGCCCTTATTTTGTTTTGACGAGTATATTTAAATCCTGGGTTTTACTAGACTTGGTTTATTACATTTTGTATTAAGGGGGAACGCGTCTACCTTTCTGAGGTAACTGTGTTATTCTTAATTAGTTTTTTTAGAAATTATTACGAACAGACTATACTCTGTTTTTTTCTTATTCGTCTTATTTATTAAACAATCTTAACAACTCATTAATTAAAATAATCATTTATTTATGACAACAAATCATAAAACATGTAACAGATTTGTTATAATTGTCAAACACATCTCAAGTTTATGTTGCCATTAACTTTCGTGTTGTCACTGTCATTTTAAAGTGGACAGTAGCGACAGAATGACTTTTAAGAGCGTCTTAGAATTGAGCGTCTGAGAATTGTTTCTATATTCGGCGGAAAGACAGTTATAATTAACATGATTTTGATTTTTTTAAATTACGTTTTTCGTTAAAGACATGTTGAAATTGTTTACTAAATAAGACAAGTACGAAAAAACGGAGTATATTTGCAATGTTCTGCATAATAAACATGCGATTTTGCCAACAGATCGGCAGTTCTACCACAAGTGGGCGCTCCTAACTGACCCTGACGATGTGGCAGCGGGAGCCAAGGGTTACCTGAAGTGTGACATCAGCGTCATCGGCAAGGGTGACACCATCAAGATTCCGCCGAAGAGCGAGAAGGATGAAGACGATATCGAAGCGTAAGTACTTGGTATACGATCAAACATATTAGACCATAACGTCTGCTGTTTAACATGAGCCACCTAACTATCATTGCAATGAACGGACATGGTTTGGATAAAACTGGATGGTTAAATAAAAGCTTGTAATAAAAAGCATTTACAACAACTATCAAGGGCGATTTTGTGAAAACGTCAGAAAAGTAACGTCATAAAATAAAATTGTTGTCTGTAATAAAAACACCTAAAAATACTTTCTTTTTACAATCGCGGAGGCTCGCTGGATCTCTAGACTTTTCGTAAAAACTAAAAAAATATCCTTTTCTCCCACATTTAGGTACGTCGTAAAACATAGAAATTCTTATTCGATACGAAAAATTTAAAGCAGACGTCGCATATTGGACCAAGGTACGAGTTCAATCGGCGAGAAAAAATATAGGCTAAGTATTTCCGCAATGAAAATTCCTTTTACGCGTCGCGATAGAAGCGTGATACGGTGATATCTATGGATCTTTCTGTATTTTCTAATACAAATAAATATACACATAAAATATTTACTTAGGTAATTTATTATGTGTTGACGGACGTCAAAGTTTATCAATTTACTCAATGTCTTTGTGTTGTTAGAACCGATGGTTAGAACTAAGGGTGACGTCACCCGACAGCGTGTACCCAAAGTCTATGATGAGCCAGCGCTAGATGAGTTGAGCCGCAACGTATTTCGGACCCTAACCAGGGAGAGATAACGTTACTTATTTTTTACCGGTATTGTACCATAACATTCTGTTACATTATGTTAAGTTACCAATTACCGGTATTTTATAATGGTACTAATATTGATAACGTTACAGTTAACGTTATTTTATTATTTAACGCTACTAAATATATATCGTTTAACAGTAACGTTGCTGTAAATAAAGCGTTATAATGCATTCATTAAAATTTACCGGTAATCCGGTCCCTGACCCTAACAGAATGTTATGATTTTTTGAACAGAAAAAATCTGTTCAACAATATCAAAATCAAAAACCATATTGCAGCGCGTTTCAATATTAAAAATGTGTTGAGCGAACATGGTGATGCTAACGGTTGTTTTCAAAGAATAATCCAAACTATGTTACTTAAAACCTGGCTCAAAACAGATTTTGTACGTCTGTTTAGCGAAGAGTTCAGTACAATGTCTGTCTACTATTCAGCACCTGCCGATGTTAGCCCCTCTCAGACTTTGGATACACGCCTCCCAACATGTCGAAATGCCGCAGGTTGGCGGCACCGCACTTGTTGCTAAGTTGATTGTGTAGATATGTTTATGTCTCCGATTGAACCATGAACCATGGGAATAGGACATCACGCTAGCTATTCTGTAAAAAATCTGGCATCTCGATTTGAATCTCATTCATATTATCGGTTGATATTTGACGAATTACGATAACTTAATAACGGAGCTGTGAACATTATTCTAGTCATGGTCATAGCTGCTCTGTGAACATTATTCTAGTCATGGTCATAGCTGCTCTGTGAACATTATTCTAGTCATGGTCATATCTGCTCTGTGAACATTATTCTAGTCATGGTCATAGCTATGAACATTATTCTAGTCATGGTCAGAGCTGTTATTAAGTTACACGTTTATTATTTATCGTATGTCAATTGGTCAAATATTTATTTAGCTAATATTTTTTTATTCATAGGAAAACATACAGCATTAATAATATTACAGTGAACCAAGTTACATAATTGTCACACATAGAGCTAATAAAGTTATATTAAACGACAAGAGTGAGATTCTAAACGAGTTGCGAGCTAGTTCATAGCATAGTTCCCAAGTTCGTAAGCTTATTTCTTGTCAAAAGTACTAGTTTTGCTTTGGATGAATAAAATGATCTAGTCATTAGTTTTTATCTATCCTCAACAGTAGGTATAATTTTAGACTTCACATAAATTAATGACTATTGACCACCTTACTAGGTTGTGATAAAATTAAGTACATCAGCGGTTGAAACAGGTAGGTAATAAACTGAAAAAAAAACCTATGAAATCTAGAAACTAAGCCACCGGTATCATAGAAATGAGAAATGAGCATGAAGTGTAGATAGAAGTACTACATATGTCATAGTGATAATCATCCGTGAAGTTGGAAATCGTATAAACAAAAGGACTTCTCGACGAAAAAGCAAGTAGGTAGTGTAGGTACGACGCAAATGTACTGAGCAGTAACCACGTAACAAAAGCACAGGATCTTCCAAGGTTACTCTAAAAACGTGCCGAATTTCATAAAGAGCATTGTACCTATCTATAGTGAGTACCTGTATGACTATAAGCGAAGTTATGCTGTAGGTAATAAAGCGTCAAGATATTCGCGGATATACGCATGTTCCGCTGAAACCCGGCCGCCTCTTGGGAGAACGGAAAAAAACAATTCCATTCCCATTTCACCCGCAGTTCGGCCTGCGTTATATTTTCGCTATGTATTATTCATTTATTATTAATATGGTGGCTGAAGAAGTTCAGAAGTTAGATACAATTGGTTATGTTACGTCAGTAGCCGCCGAGGGCTGTTTCAGACGCATCCGTCGTGGTATCGGGTTAATTCTTCATATCATCTGATGATTCGATTTGATTGAATAATAAATAGCTCGTTTAAAACATATAAGATACTTTCTTTTTTAAACATTTATAAAAAGGCATCAACCTGTCGATTAATAAAACCATCGGTCGCCGAATCATTTTAAGAATATGTTTTAAAAATTATTTCGCTGGTACAAGCCATTTACCGAGGGATAGCGAAAGGGACAACTGCAGTAGAGAATTACCTACTTAGTTTATAAACAATTGCAGTGGTGTGAATGCTCCACAAGCTTCCTGAAAAGTTGTTACAGGAAAGTAAAAAAACCCTTAACTAAACCCTATTGAGGAAAGGCCATTCTGCCACAAACGAAGGTATAAATATATCTAATGATTTTCAGTAACGTAATATTTCACGTTAAAAGCCGTAATGTAACTTTTACGGAGCTACATCTTGATTATACCTTTTGCTTCCGAATAAGTGTATTGTGTAATAGTACATTGGATATTTCTTCACTAAGGGTCATAGCACACTAGCAAAATTTAAGCGTAGTGCTTTCGTCTAGTTCTAGAGATCACCCGGGGGAAAATAATTGGATCATTTAACTAATCCTAATCTAATAATTTTTCTTAACCCGTCAAGCGAAGCAGTACACACTAGAAAATCTTTTATAAGTAGGCACCGGCGACCTAAATGTACTCGTAAATTATCTGCTACCGTGTAATATTGAATCAACCCCTTCATGGCCAGTTTATTTAGTGGTAGAATTGTTCAGCAATGTACTTTTTACGGGTTGATTTTATGCATACTGCGCCTACGTCTGACAACACGTTTGGTTTAAACGTGGCCTAAATCTGCCATCATTGTTCCTCTTTCAATTTCGATGACGCTGTTTTTTGTAAATTTTTAAATGGGAATTCTTCAACATATTTCCACAAAAATAACTGGATCCGTTGAACCGAGGGATCGTGACGTAATTATTAGAGGGATTTCCGCTGATTAGAAATTTATGAGAAAATGAATGAGTTGGAACTTTCCTTGTTAGCTAATATTTTATTTTATAATTTCTGCACGTTCTTTCCCTGGATTCTTGTACATTTTTAATAATGTTACATTTCCTTTTTGTTTATAATGAGGTGATGAAGTTGACCCTCGAGTTTTTCTTTGGGTAAAAGCTTTATTAAGGTTATGTGCACTTGCATCATGACAAGACGTTTACCCCACCTTGTAGATTTCCCCGATACCTATCCGATACAATTTTCACCGTAAGTACATTTTTAAGTAGATCCAGCTTAGAGGTACCTACATACCTAAAAAGAATGTTCCCTTCTTAGAAAAATTAAAAAGTTGTGCAAAAATGAAGTTTGTAGCGGATATCTTGGATATTTCACTTTTGTGTTAGATGGCGTAGAGATTAGCTAGGATAATATGGCCCGCCCCTCCAAAATTCAAAACGTTTGAAAGTATTTACAAAGCGCCACCAGGACTCACAACGCGTGTGTGCATACTGAGACGGCCGTCAAACAAAAATAAATGCAAGGATTTTGTTGCTCGGTAAGGATGTGACTACACAGATTGAAACAATAATGTGGAGGGGCGGGCTATGTTATCGTAGTTTATCTCTAACGTCCTTTCTTTTATATTCGTCCGGGGTTACCTTTTACTCTTACCAATACCGATATTTCACTGTCTTCCAGAAACCTGCTGCTCCCCGACGGGGTCCCAATCGAGCGTCAACGTGCCAAGTTCATCGTGAAGATCCACAAAGCAGATGGCCTGCCCAAGATGAACTACTCGATCTTGGCCAACGTGAAGAGGGCCTTCACAGGAGAAAGCCAAGACCTCGTCGATCCGTATGTACAAGTTTGCTTCGCAGGAATGACCGTAAGTACATCCTATTATCACTATATTAAGATAACCTACCTGCACTTTAAGAACAAATAACACAATATCGACGTTAAGTAGCAGTATGTATACTGTTCCGTATTTTTCAGTGAGGTGGAGCTTTGGAGGCCCAATCCCTCCCTTCTTTCTCCATTTTCCTCCCTTTTTCCTAACACCGTCCTAAAAGGTCGGCAACGCATCGGTGACTTCTCTAGTGTTGCGAATGTTCATGGTCGGCGGTGATCAGGTGAACGGCAAGATGGGTTCAACGAAAGGCAAAAAAAAAAAAATTGCGGAAAGAAAAATTCTGCGAGCAGGACTCGAACGTCTGACATTCTGGTTCAATACACCAGCTGCTCTTGCCAACGGAGCTACCGCGACCCCTGCTCGCAGATTCAAACTCCTTCACCTTAACCGTCTCATGGACAAAGTGGTGACATCTATTTTTAATAATCTAAACTACTTCGTAAGAGCGTTTTTTTACGTGAAGTAATCACATTAAGGGGCGCCAGATTTTCTGAACACTCCGGGATGACCCATGCCCTTCTGTGCTTCTCCCAAGCTACGCTTTCGTTCCTATATCGAGCGATTATTTTATTGGTTTTACAATTGCTTCTTCCAGGGAGCTACGTCTGTGCGAAAGAATTCATACATGCCTGTATGGAACGAACAGATTGTGTTCACGGAGATGTTCCCGCCACTGTGCCAACGGATCAAGATTCAGCTGCGCGATAACGACCCGGTACATCCTAATGTAATCGGGACCCACTTCATCGACCTCAAGTCGATTTCCAATGACGGAGAAAGAGGTAGGAATATTCATAAAGTCTAAAATTAAATTCTTTACAATTTGCCAAATGATGGCTCTGCTAGCGCGGGTTGGCTTGCTGCGCTATAAATTGGGATTTCGAATCCCGAAGGGAATAACTATTTTTATATGGATAGCAGATAGTTGGTACACGGGTCTTATGATCTATGCATGTTAGAGGTTGCAAACGGAAACATAGAATTTAATAAAAAAACAACTATACTTAATGATGCAGAGGTTTACAAATTGGAAATAGAGATCAAATTAAATAGCAATTATAATTTCCAGGATTCCTTCCCACTTTCGGACCAGCCTACATTTACATGTATGGATCTACGCGCGACTACAGCTTGTTGGATCAGCATGCTGGCCTCAACATGGGCATGGGTGAAGGAGTTTCCTATAGGGGGAGGTAACGTCCGACTTATGGTTATTATGGGAAATTTGCTGATACTTGTAATAAATTGTTAAAAGGTAAAGAATTCACCTCCCAAAATAAAGCTGGTCCACCGCTTTCTTTATAATAATTATAATTCTTTATTGCGGACACTAGATCCAGGCACGTCTTACAAATATTATAAGCAAAAAAATGATTTATAAAATAGCATACATAAATCATTCACAAAGTTTCCTTACTTACTTAATTATTTTGTGCAATGTGTTTCAGAATACTTATCTCTATCCGCACCGAAATAACGGACAGTCTCGAATGCCCCGCATCGGAGGTGGAAGTGGAGCCGATTCCACCTATCAATGAGCCAAGCTTTGAGAAGAATGAGGAGTTCTTCCTTTTCGCAAGCATTTTTGAAGCCAACATGATTGACAAACGTCTTACCGACAAACCATTACAGTTTGAACTCAGCATTGGTAATTCTGGTAACACCTTGGATGGACATAACGAATCAGTGAAAAGACCTCACGATTTGGAGGCAGAGCTTGGTATGATAATTGTATTTTATTCAGCCCCTGTGTACTTGAGTAAGGCTGCCTCATTAGACTAGTCATAAGCGCGGCTGCTGAGCGTAAGACTGGGTTTGATCCCAAGTTCAATAAAGACTTATCGACAAGTGTTACTTGGGATTACCTGGTGGATGGCAATAGGCGCGCCCCTTACGGCGGCTCGCGTCAATCATAAGACCGTGGCCTCGACCACAGCTCGGAGCGAGGCGAAAGCGACAGCGACGCGGCGGGTCTATACAAATACGCAAACAGCGGCAAACATTTGTATGGAGCCTCGGGTCCGCCGCTGCTGTCTCTTCCCTCCCCACTATGGTCGAGGACTCGAGGTCACAACCTTATGGGTGCTCTGAAATTCTCAGAGCTTCATGTAAGTGTGCGTGCTTGCTCGCATTACAGACGTTATCCTCACACAGAGCGCAATGTGCTTGAACTTCGCGTACGGACGTCAGCAATGGTGGTATCGAGGCTTACTGCACAGGATGCGCCAAACGTTCTCAGTGACGTCATTAGTGGAGCCTCTTGTCTTGCACCCTACAATTCTTTCTTTGGACCCAAATACAACTTTATCTCTACAAATCAAAAGTCTTCCCTTACAGATGAGATTAGTGCCGACACTGGGTATTGGCAGAGTACCACGCAGCCGACAAAGGCGTCGTCCATAGACAAGAAATACTACTACCTGCCATACTGGGACCATAAACAATGCATGCACGTGCGCAGCATCTGGCCGGACCATCGCCGGCGCATGTACAA
The DNA here is from genome assembly GCA_932294325.1 of Allophyes oxyacanthae. NCBI lineage: Eukaryota > Metazoa > Arthropoda > Insecta > Lepidoptera > Noctuidae > Allophyes > Allophyes oxyacanthae. The sequence goes on from OW028609.1 coordinate 4,249,839, forward strand.
CTCCAACCTCATCGCGAACATCATTGAGAAGTTTGTAAGTGGCTTTGAATGACATAAAAGTAAGATTGTCGGAAAGACTTAGACCAGATTAGCACAGAACAGGAAAGAATGGCATAAGATGTGTAGGGAGTAGGTAGATGCAAGTTCCAATCATATCTTATTTGAATAATCACGGTAGGTACTCCTGTTATAAATTCCAGGAAGAAGGACTGTCTGATGCCCAGGCTGCTATCAATGGAGATATTGGACCAGATACTTCCAGCGTGCTGACCCTCAAGACTGTGCTGGATGTTGCCAGCAATGCATGTAGCGCTTACGTGCGCCACATGTCTAATGCCCCTCAGTTCGGTAACACCAAGCTGGATAAAGACAGACAGAAACTTTGCCTCTATGAAATCGTAAGTTTATAACCATATGAAGAAACATTGCCTCTATGAAAATGTAAGTTTATAAAAATATGCAGAAACATTACCTCTATGAAATCGTAAGTTTATAAAAATAGGCAGAATTTTTGCCTCTTTGAAATCGTAAGTTAATTTAGATACCTAGTCGTCGACTTCAAATTTTACAACTAAATACCCGTTATCTTCACTAGATTTAAGATTAGAATTAAAAAAAAAAAAGATTTAAGAATGAGAAAAAAGGCAAATTTTGCGCGCATGTATTAAGTTTTGGAAGGAGGATTTACTTATATAACATTACCAATATTTCGATTTGCCAGGAACAAATTGCAGCCATGTCTAAAAGTCTGAAGGCACTTATCACAAAACACTCGATCAAAGATCGCCTGCGCACAGCCTACTCTTATTTGAACAAATTGAAACATCTCTGCGAGGATGTAAGTATACTTAATGTACCTATAGATAAGCATTAAAGTTCACCTCCCAAAAAGAACTACATCTTAGTCTGTGTATAAATAAAAATGTTGATCAGTCTTTGAAACTGGGAGTTCAAATTCAATAATTTCAATAAGTGTATAAATTTGCGGGTCATCTGAGGTAGTTACCTATTTAATTAAAAGACCAAAGTTATAACAAAAACAAACACAATAATGGCGCCGAAACCCAGCAGTCAAGCGCACATGCTCCCTAACTTGCGCCAGCGTAGACAATGCCCAGCCGCTATAAAAATTGAATTCAAAGTTCTTTATTCTTCTTGGTCAACTCGAAGTGTATACTTTAATAGAAAAAAAGATATTTTTCTCCCACATGCTCGAAATTGCTTCATTAAGGCTTCATTATTTAAAAAACCAATAGGTACATCAATCGGATATTTTCGATACGTAACGAACTAACACGCCAGCAATTTCCAACACGACAATAAATAGAAATTCCTGAACAGTTTTTTTTATCATTATTCTTGCAAGGTTTTTACACACTAACATAAAATAAGTGTAGATGTACCTACCTATATGTATGAATATTACAATATTATTGTTACTACGATTATTTTTATGGCGATTTCGCTTACGCTTCTTTACTTTATGAGTGTAGATAAAAAAGATATTAACATTTTTATATCTTGAGGTTATGTCAATATGAAAGTAGGTTTAGCCTCAGCGGGTTCTTCATCTGAGAAGTAGGTACAAAACCCGGATGAAGAATCTTTATCTAAGGTACAAGCTCAGTCGAAAGAGATTAATGCATTGATAGATATCAAAGAAAAAAAACCCTTAAAACAGAGTGCAGATCAGAGATATCAATTCTCTTTTCATTTCATAATATCCTGCCTTATTTTCATTTTAGTCTCAGCACTCCTTGCCAGACATATTTATCTGGCTCATAAGCAACGGAAAACGCATGGCTTATCAACGTATCCCTGCCAGGGATATTATTTACTCAGATTTCACTGATGAATCTGGTAAATATTGTGGGAAGATGCAGACCCTTTTTCTCAAGGTATGTGAATAAATATTGGTGTAGATATTCTTAGAACTGATTATGTAAGTAAATTCCATATTAAATTCTATAAAATATTGGTCGACATTTACAGTGGCCAGGTAAAAAGTCAACCACACCAAGTGGCTGGGCCATTCCAGCAAAAATCAGCGTATATCTGTGGCTAGGCCTTCTGCAAGACAAAAAACATTACATTGATGGCCTGCCTCAAGGCTATGAAGTTAGCTCTGAGTTGAGAAATGCAGACAAACTCCGATCAAATGCCCCCTCAACAATTTTCTACGCCGAAAAACATGTAAGTATAAAATAAAAGAATTGAAGACTGTAAAGTATGACTTCAAAAATATACCTATGCAGTAGGGGGTACTTCTATTATAAAATTAATTAATTTTTCAGAATTTCCAAATGCGAGCGTATGTTTATCAAGCCAGATCCCTGATAGGATCCGACTCCTCCGGTCTATCAGATCCATTTGCTCGCATTGTTATCGGCGAAAGCACTGCAACCACCCAAGTTATCGATGAGACTCTGAGCCCCACTTGGGACGAACTTCTCGTTTTTGATGATGTTCTGCTTTACAGCACCATTGAACGTATAAAAGCTGAACCACCCACAATAGTCATTGAAATATTTGATCAAGATAAAGTAGGAAAATCTGAATTTATTGGACGGACTTTGGCCAAACCACACATCAAAGCTTATGAAGATACCCACGGTGGCTCACAAAGCCCACCGTCCTTGGAATGGTATGAAATCACACGAGGTGACGATAGAGCTGGGGAACTACTAGCCACTTTTGAGCTTCTTGAAATACCTCCAAAACAGGATGCGTCAATACTTCCTGACCTGCCGTCACCGAGAGAAGCCAATGGAAAGCCACCGATTGATATTAATAAAGGTCCAATACTTCCCGTACCAAGAGGAATTCGTCCTACACTATCTAAATATCGTATTGAAGTATTATTTTGGGGATTGCGTGATTTGAAACGCGTTCATCTTCTGACAGTAGACAAACCGCGAGTTGATATCGAATGCGCCGGTAACATTCTGTACTCTTCTGTAATACAGAATGCAAAACGCAATCCTAACTTCATAAATCCTATCAAGTTTGTGGATGTGGAATTGCCAGACCAAGATTTATATAGGCCACCATTGACCATTCGTGCAGTGGATTGTCGCAGCTTTGGTAGAATTACTTTAGTTGGAACTCATACGATAAACTCTATTCACAAGTACATTTATACTCCAATGAGCAAGCGGGAGAGAGACATCGAAGAGAGGAAAAAGTCACTGATACCTTTACAAAATATTGATTTACGAGCAAATTGCATAGTTCAAGACGACACGTTTACTATTGAAAATGAAAAAGAAAGCTGCCCATTACTGATTAGAGACGGCAGGGGAGCTGTTTCTTATGGTTCAGGTGTCAAATCTCAAGGAATGCGTAAAAAATTTAACAAACGTGAATCTATGAAGAAGCGTAAAGCTAGTACCGACTCAGCCTTGGATGATGATGAAAGTAGTAAGGATTGGTGGACAAAATATTTTGCATCAGTGGAGTCCATGATTGAAGAAGAAAAGGAAGCTAAAAGGGAGCGGCAAGGTTTCCTGCAGCCATCTCAAATGTCTTACGTTGATGAAACTCGATCACCAAGAGAGGAAATTCACTCGCCTCGACTAGATCGTGATCGGGAACGCGATCGAGAAAGGGAAAGAGAAAGAGATCGTGATCGTAATAAACGCCGACAACCCACATCACCAAAACCAAAAGCCAGTCCAACAATGACGAAGAAAAATGAAATCCCGCGGTCGGCACTAGCTAAAGTAAGTAATAATAATAATTAGTTTATTTCAGATTTACACCAACAATAGGTACAAGTAATGTACAGTCCAAAAATAAAAAATATTTTATTGTGTCTATAGGTTTGTCCGTGGCAAATCACCATAAAAATTACATTGTATATTTTTCAGATATACCCTCATGAACTTGAGGCTGTACCTGAGTATGATGAGTTTAAAGAATGGCTCCATTCATTCGAGTTATACAGGGGCAAGAAGACTGGAGATGACTCTGACGATGAGAACAGAGTTGTAGGAGTTTTCAAGGTACGTATCTGTATTTGTGTATCTGTCTAAATGTTGCTTCTGAACACTCTCTTTTCTATATCCTGTAGTTCCCTTCATACCCCTGCTCGTTGATTCCTTTTGGTACAGCCTTTCACACTGCGCACAAACACTTCCTATTTCTTTCAATGCAGTAGTAGTCGATGTTGTTGTTCCAATTATTTTACGAGATTACTTATTGTTCTAGGGAGCAATTAAAGTTTATAAATGGCCTCTGCCAAGAGGAATCGACGACCACACCGTTATGGGATTTGACCCCAATTTTGGCTTTTTCCAAGGGGTTCCAAATAACGAACCCATCCACGTGCTCGTACGAGTATACATAGTAAAGGCCACTGACCTTCATCCAATGGATTTAAATGGAAAAGCTGATCCCTATATTGTATTACATTTAGGATCAAAACGAATCAGCGACAAAGAAAATTATGTTTCCAAGCAACTCAATCCAGTGTTTGGAAAATGTTTCGAAATAGAGGCAACATTCCCACAAGATTCAATGTTAACAATACAAGTCCTAGACTGGGATTTACTCGGATCCGATGATATGATAGGTGAGACTAAAATTGACCTGGAAAATCGTTTCTATAGTCGCCATAGGGCGACCTGTGGACTGCCCATGAAATATGAAGAGTAGGTAGACTTTTGATTATTTGTTTAATAATTTACACGTACATTTTCACTCTTACTAACCCACTTAAATCTTTAGACAAGGCTACAATCGTTGGCGTGATGCTATGAAGCCGACCCAAATTTTGGCAAAGCTTTGCAAAGATGGAAAATTGGACCCGCCTATTTACGAGTACGGTCGTGTTAAAGTTGGCCGTACGGTCTTCAATATACCCATGGATGATACTGAGCTGTTTTCTAACCCTGACACTACTGAGGAGCAAATGGCGTTGGTGGTGCTCCGTCGGTGGCAGGAGATGCCACGTGTTGGAACACGCCTAGTGACTGAACACGTTGAGACTCGACCATTATACAACCCCAGCAAACCTGGTAAGCAAAACGGCTTTTGAATGGCAATATTCGAAGGAAGAACTTGTAAAACATAACTAGGGTCTATCAAAATGTAGGTAACTTATATCTTTCTACTAGGTATTGAACAAGGGCGTCTAGAGATGTGGGTGGACATGTTTCCAATGGACATGCCGCCACCAGGCCCACCACTGGACATATCTGCGCGTAAACCCAAATCATATGAAATGAGAGTCATCATATGGAACACTGATGACGTGGTGCTGGAAGACGACGCGTTCTTCACCGGGGAGAAGATGTCTGACATCTATGTGAAAGGGTAAAGATTTTGTAAACTTGTTTAATGGCGTAACGAACTGTGAATATTTTCCGATGAAAAAACAAAATTCGTACAATTTCTATAGCTTGGACTTTATTAATCCTTTTTTTGCAGATGGGTAAAGGGCCCCGATGATTGTCAATCCACAGACATACATTACCGTTCTTTGACTGGAGAAGGAAACTTCAACTGGCGTTTCATATATCCATTCGATTATCTGGAAGCTGAGGAACGGATAGTCATTTCCCGGAAGGAGTCTGTTTTCTCCTGGGATGAAACGGAATGTAAGATTCCCGCACGTCTTGAGTTACAAGTGTGGGACGCGGATCATTTTTCTGCTGATGATTTCTTAGGTAAGAAAAATAAAAAGTATTTAATTTATTAATCGTATAGCAGTAAAGAAAAAATCTTTGAAACTCCTCCACCATTCCTGGTGATACATTTTTCAGCGTCATTGCCCGCTGCCTCCTGTTACTCGACATTGGTATTCGTTTAGCACCATCTGGAAGTCACATGTCATGTAGGGTCCAAGAATAAATATATTCTCCTTTAAAATGGTAATTCCAGAACTACACTTCCTTCTCTTTATTTCAGGAGCCATAACCTTGGACTTGAACAGATTCCCACGTGGGGCTAAGTCATCTAAACTCTGCACTCTCGATATGCTACAAAACGACGGGTCAGTGCCGATGGTCAACATATTCAAGCAGAAGCGTGTGAAGGGCTGGTGGCCATTCTACATAAAACGTGACACCGAAGAGATGGAGCTGACAGGAAAGGTGGAAGCTGAGATACATCTGCTGACCTGCGAAGAAGCTGATAAAGTGCCAGCTGGACTCGGCCGCAATGAACCAGATCCCTTAGATAAGCCCAAGTCAGTATATTTTTTATTAAAATGGCAAGTCGTTCTTTTTTGGGTGATTCTCCAAAAAAAATTCATCTCAAATCTTAAGTAGTAACAGTCCAATACCACTATGATCTTAACAACAAAGGGAAGATGATGTGGTAACTGGTCTGACTAGTTTTAAGAACCTGTAAAAGTTCTACATTAATAAACAATGTTGCCTAGTGGTTGAACGCTTGACTTCCATGCAGGAGGGTCTGAGGCCAAACCCGACCCGTACCTTTGACATTTCGAATTTATGTTTGGATCAGAATTAAATTTTACTTTAACCGGAGTGAACAGTAAAGAAAAACATCGTAAAAAACCTGTACACCTGAGAGTGCCTCATTTGTTCTCATTGGTGTGTCTATGTAAGTCTGTCAACCCTCACCGGGCGAGCATGATAGACTAAGGCCTAAACCTTTTCATTCTGAGAAGAGACCATCATCATTCAGAATGCCCTTATCCCATTTTATTTGGGGTCGTCGCAATATGTCTTTTTCTTCCATTCATCTCTATCAGACGTCATTTCCAGATTTACTTCCTTCATATTCATGTCATATTTCACACAGTCCATCCATATTTTCTTTGGTCTACCTCTACTCTGATAGCCATCAACATTCATACTTACAACTCTTCTGTCAACATGATTCTCATCTCTCCGCATTCCATGCCCATACCACGACAATCAACCACTTTGCAACTTTTCTGTAACTGGTGCCACTAATCATCACTGTGGTAGTAATGGTCTGGATTTATTTATCTTTCATCTTATCTCTCGTTTTGCCTTTTACAGCCGCCCAGATGCGTCGTTCATGTGGTTCCTGAACCCGCTGAAATCAATTCGCTACATCGTCTGGCACAACTATAAGTGGACCATTCTGAAAGCTTCTATCGTCATCCTGCTTGCACTGATGATCTTAATGCTGGTCTACGCAGTACCCGGTTACAGCGTCAAGAGGCTTTTGGGAGCTTAAATTATATAAAATATTACCACTGATTATGTGTTTATTAAAACTAGATTAGGTTCGTTGATATTAAGAACAAAATCACAAAAAAAAAATGTTATAAACCATGCATATAACCGCACATATAATCGTAGGTAATTATGGAGATATAATATGTCTCATAATATAGGTTAAGATATAGGTAGGTATATTAATTAAAGATAAAGTATTCATTGTAGTTACTGTACATTTCCTTAACCATTTATTAGTAACATTTCACTGTCTATAAACAATACCTTTAAGTAAATTAGGTTTGATGCAAAATCAGACACATCTAACACAACATCTTAAAAAGTCACACTTTACCAATAGATAATTATAAAAGATAGATACATTTCACTATATTTAACAATAGATAATTAATTTTTGCCCGGATAAGGTTCAATGTGTGATAAATACAAAATGCCAGAAAAAATACAAATAAATAAGTAAAAATATTGAAATCCATGAATATGAACATAAATATATGTTTATCAATATAAGTTAAGATACAGGTTATGTACTTATTTAAAGATAAATCAATTATTTCATTGTTTTATACTTAGAATAATAACGCATAGACGCCTAGTGCGTGGACGCAAAGTGAGACAAATCAACCTTAGACATAAAAGGCTAAGTCGATCGTAAAAACGTAATTATGTGTGCGTGTCGCCAGCCATTTATCGCATGCCTGATGATAACGCACACATATTTTTATATTTATTTTCATATATAGATATTTATTTATACGTTTGTTGCCTCAGTTTCTAGTGAAAAGAAAGAAAGAAAGAAAGAAAAATAATTTTATTCCGTACGGGATAATGACGGCACCACATTCACAATAGACAAAACACAATAAAAAAGAAATAGGTACACTAATTCTAATAAAAAATTGAAAACATGCCGTCGAGCATGCCCGTACCGAAAAGGTTACCAACTCAGCATATGCTGGATGTGAGACACCCAGCGCTGATTTTCAGTTGGCACCCCCTGTAGTGGGGATATATTATGAGATTATTTTTCTAAGCGTTATTATTCTAAGGTTTTATCAAACATTATCAAACTAAATCATAGCTATATATTTAACTGTCTATAACACTTCTAACTAGACTAAGTTCCATATTATATAATATTATCATAATATAATAGATATCTAACACAAAATCTCAAAAAAAAATATATATATATATAGAAAGCCACAAATGTAATCAAGCATTAATATAATCATAGATACATTTCACTGTATATAATAGGTTTAAAGCAAAATATAATTGCAATAATATACCTACTTCATACAGCACACCAGAGTTTACAATCTAAGCAGATCTTTTGAATTTGGGTCAGTATGTTTCAGAAAAAAGTCTTTGCCCTTAAATATATGTATATCTATTGAGACAAAAATAAAAAATAAAATTGAAATAAATTTAAGGATCGGTAACAATAGCATTCAGTCTGAAAACTGTTGGACATGATGGAACTAGATAGTTGCCCTGACAAAGAAAAAAGACTATCGAACCAGTTTAGTACAGCTGATGTTTTAGTTTATTATAAAAACCACACCTTAGTTGTTTTTATAATAATCAAAAACATCACGCCGATTGGGCGGTCAATTTTCTGTATCGCCTATAACATTTTATAAGCGATACAGTAGCAGTACCCACTGAAACAGTATTTTGGTAACCCCGACAGCCAAACGAAAGGTTGACAAAAAAAAATACTAGGCTGATAGAACACAGTTCGGTAATTTTTTTGAAAATGCGCCCAGTTCATATTCTTCGCGAAAAATGTCAAAAGACAAACATTTTCGTAATAAAATGACCAAATCTATGTACATTTTTTAAATCAGACGGAATAGATTTTGACATAGCAGAAATGGGCCCCCACGAAATTGCTACGTACGTTTCCAATCGTTACTGCCCATACAAGTCGGGTTCAGGATCATCTAAGTAAAACTACCTATGATAGGTATGTATAGGTAAATATGGTTTTGTTCTTGGACTCTTCTCCTATGAGTATGAATAAACTGTTGATATCCTTTTATCTATCGCACTTTCGTAACCCTAAAACCAAGAAGTGCCTAATATCAATATTGTGCAACAAAACTCTAGTGCAAGTCATGAAAGTTTGAATGCACGCAAGTGCGGAAACCGGAAAATCGACATATCTTAGTTTCACACATTTCACGTTCACAATTTCACACGTTCACAGCTCACATTTTACTTTCGAATAAACATGTCTATTCTTAGGTTTTTTTATTGAGTCTTCAGTGTACCTTGGTGACTTAGACTTAATCTATGCTTGGTGACTATGCGCTCACACACCTACATACCTACATTACCTTATAGCCACATTAAAAAATAAACACAAATTATTAATATGAAGTTTGCATAACTCTGCATAATTATGACAGTCGCTCCACCTACTTACCCTTTCCTATAGTGTTTTAAATTCTATGTAACCAACAAATTACGCCAGTACAATATACCCGATGACAATAGCGTGTCTTGTCAAGGTTGTACCATGCATATTAAGCGTTATTCTCATACAAAATTTTACAGACCTTAGCAAAATATGAGCGGGGTTCAGAATATCGCCCCAAGCGATATATCACTTCATTAATGGGCCTACCGTTTTTTGCACTAGCATGCATTAACATTGCACGATTCGCACTAGATTTTTTTGTTTTTATACCTTGCCCACACCCACACTAGGAGTTCTCCTGTATAGTGGGTACAGTTTACAAACGCGTCTCACATGCACATACACCCAGACGCAGAACGACTGTCTGTAGGCCATACAAATTCGTTCCAAGCGGGAATCGAACAAACCAATAAAATCGCCACTGCGCCATCCGTACCGCAAAATTGTCGTAATGTCGGACTCTAAAATTGAACCACGAGCGAAGCGAGTAGTCTAAAGATAGAGTCCTGAGCGTAGCGAGGGATTCAAAGGCACGAGACGTAAATAACTTTGTTGCCGTGCGAAACACACAACTTTTCATCTCACTACAGCGAGGAAAATGCTAGATGCAAGAAAAACAATTCAAATAAAGTGAGGCATTATGTATCGATTCCAGTAACTCAATTCATATCTTCATCGCTGCTCGGATCACTCATATTTCATAAATTACCTTTAAGTTTATCAGAAATGTTTATCACAAAACAAACCAAAATGGAAGTTTATAGAAGAAAACTTTGTTTTTATTTTCGGGTGCATTCAGAATTTGTATCATACCAATTTAAATTTCTTAGAACAAAAATTATATTTGTTCTTGTCATATTTTTGTAATTTATGAACTAAACTATATTATCTATTTAATGAAACTGAAACGGAATGTTACTGTTAATTCAATGGTATTAAAAATAAAAATAAAATGTTCCAACGGATCACTAATAATTAAGACTATAACTACTGTAAGGACGAACCACGTTTCAGAACGTTCAAATATTATGTGTTTTTTTTTTTATAAAAAGGAAAAAGTTAAGTACTTAAAGTTCCACAAACTTGGTCGTTGCGTCGCTGCCGTCGCTTTTACCAATGTTATGTTCCGTAGCGACGTTAGTTCCAATTTTGGTCACTGGGTCAGATAAGTTTGTGGCACTATAAGTACACCACTGTAGGTACACGATAGTTCGTCACGTTCGAATTTCGAATAACTTTTCCACGCTAGCGGATAAAATAGACTTTTGCGAGCGAATTTCGAAGAATAAAGAAAGCCTTTACGACCAATACCTAAGATGAAAACGATATTTGCGCATACTTCTGTCGCACTTCTGTAGGACACTGCATTTTAACATTATAAAAACTGATTAGTATAAGTTCTCTGTTTCATATAACAATAGACAAATAAGGCATATTTTAGCAAGGAAATGTATAGAAATAAACAACGCGTTTGCTTAGATATTCGTGCCTTGTAAGCCACTTTTGTCTATTGTTATAATAAATGTTGTAAGTACTTATACAACGTGTAGCAGAAATTAGACCATCAAACTGAACAACATTTTCTACGGGACCAACATCGTAATCGTGAAAAAATAATCAGCTGTCCCATACTGAACTTTAATGCCAACTCTACCCAAACGTATGGAACTAGTTATTTATTTTCGCGATTACGATATTGGTCCCATAGAGAGAATTGTTCAGTTTGATGGTCTGATCCACACCCTTAAATATGAGACCACGAATTTCTAATACACGTTGTTATAACAACACATATTTAATATTTCAGCGTAATTATAGATAATCACATGTATTTAACCATACTAATAGATAATAAGTATGTACTAATCTTCACTATTCATTTAACGATATGTCTTTCTACTAGCGTAACATTATTTTAATTACAACCATGATAAATATATTCAATATAAGTCATACTCTTACGTAGTCTGTTCAGAAATTAACTTTATCGTAAAATAACTATGTAAAAATATTGAAAACCTGTTTTAAAATAATGGCTCAAAAAATTTAGATTCTTACCTTGCTCTCACCTAGTATCTCGCCTCTATTTCCTGAAGGTGTACTATATATTATAATAATTAATTATTGGACATCCATATTTCGCCGATGTCGTTATTGAGTCCCATATACCTAATAAGGGCGAACCTATTGCCATCTCCGGCAAAATTTCAATCTATGGGCTGTTGCCGAGAATTTCTATACAGAAAAACCCAAGAACACGCTTAGCAGCTGCACTTGTGACCACTAGACCAATGGGGCAGAGGATGATTAAGGGCATAAATAAATAACGTTATTCACACTGTTCTAAAGTACAAAATTGTATGAAAGCATCCTCAAACATGCTTATTTGCTCAAGACTACTGGAGCCAGCACGCGCGTCCACGTATCGCGGTGTGGCTTGTTCTGTTCGATCAGAAGGTATCTACGCAAGCATCGGCAAAAAAAAAATCGGTTCAGTCTGCGCTGGCCCTTATGAAAGTTTGCTTGACCACCTAGAACCAGCCTAAGAAAGTTTAATTTACCTCTCCGGGAGAGGAGGTCTAAGCAGTGGCGTGCCTAGGAGTTGACTATAGGACATGCCCGACAAACCTACTGGGCTATAATATATTATGTGTGCGTGTCTTAAAATATGAGTTCCTTATAAAGTCAGTAGGCTTCTTACGTCATTGATTTCACTCAATTTAACGACATCTAGCGACTAACACGGTTTTATAGATTTGTTGTAGTTTACATGAATTGATAATAGATGGCAGTATAATTCCTCATACATGTTATAAACAATTTACGCCATCTAATTAAATCATTATAAAAATATAAATAAAGATATTTAGTTGAAACCGAATTCATAACAAATAGAAAAGGCACCTACCTAGTTCACTTTTAAAGTTTCTACCTTTCCGACTGCGTCAATGATTTAACTTTAACCTCACTTATAGAACCCGGTTAAATTTAAGCATTTATTTGAATGACAACTATACACACATCTTTGGGATTATTATTTTGTTAAACACAGCGGGATATTTCTCTTAAAATCACGGTGAAAATATATATATTATATAGGTAATCTACCTAATAACAGCAACAGCTGAACATTTTATAAATCATCACAAAGAACAAACAATTAATACGTTTGTTTCCTCAGTCATTTTCTTCATCACAACATAAAGGCAAATACTACACAAAAATAACGATATGAAATTGCAACAGCAATATTTCGTTCATAACGAAAAATACATCTGAAGTATGCAACAGAACGTTAACTCAACTCCCGCGCATTTATAGCTACGTTCACACTTCACAGGGATGCATGCTTTTTCCTAGTACAAATTGGACCATAACTATAGGAGATTTGTTTTGTTCTGCGCTAGAGCGAGAGGTCGGGGTTAAATGAGGTCAGCAAAAGCCCGAATCTGAAGGCGCAAGTGCGAGCGTGACGCATGATTTTACTCTTTTCGTTCGAAATATTGTTATAAGGTGAATGTATTACTGGCGGGCGAGTCGCGACATTTGGCGCGCAATATTTAAAATATTATTTTATCACGCGAATGAATAAGTTCGTTTCGGATTAGGGCTTTTGGGCTTGTATGGAGGTACCGCCACTGGGTCTAAGATGTAGCTAGAAAGAAGCACAGGCGGCACGATACTCCCGAAAATGTAGGTATAGTGCCACACAAGAAAACTAGACTCCCCTTACAAGAAAAAAAAACGGTGTTACGAAGTAGGTTTTTCTTGAGCTGAAAAGGGATTCCCTTCCAACTGTTTCAAAGGTTTAATTGAGTCGAGGTTTATGAACATCGAGTTGGTGTGGTTTTTTGTACCTACCTTAATTCTAAGTCGTTGAGAAGTGCTTCACAAGGTAGGACACCGTATGAGTACCACCTTGTACCCTAGAAACAATCGCTAGCTACGCTCATGTCTGAGTCGTGGGGGCTTACTACGGACTGAGCTGACCTCGCACTTTTATAGGCTTTTCGTACAGGTGAAAGGTCAGCTTATTCTGGAAATTTTTGGGCAGTTCAATTTCTGCCCTGCATTAAGAGCTCGTAGTAGCTTTCCCTGGCGGTGAAAATATTATGACCAATGAAGAATTTAAGATGATTGAAAAATTTGCCATGTGTTTTCTGAACAGATTACGTACATAATATAAGTAATAATAAAATTATTGTGTCACATACTATACCAAATGTTATGAACTGCATGTGACATTTACTCACTTATTTAAACAAATATATGCTATCTTATTAGCCGTCTACCTACCATATGGTGTTTTATTTATCTTCATTGGAAAACATTAATTGCGGCACTCTTGGCGCGGGTTCGATCCCCGCGCGGAACCAATATCTGTATTATCCTACAGCCCAGAGTACCTAAGTTTCTTTCAATAATTTTTAATTTGACCGCGATCGGCGCTCTGATTGGTGAAGAGTTCGGAGCGGTCAATCGGTAGGTACGTAGGTACGGAGATCGCGGTTAAGGGCCCATCCATACTCGACACTTTTTGAAAGCAAAAGGCAGCCGACAAACTCGAAAACGCGCGATTCTGCTGCTAAAAGTATCGAGTGTGAACGAACCCTAATGCATAAAATAGAGATTCTGAGCCTGAGCTACAAATAATAATATTCTTGGGGCCGACTGTGTGTATGTATGAGATTAATGTCTGTAAACTGTACCAACGATACAGGAGAAACCCTAGTGTGTGGCTAGAACTGCTTAAATCCCTTCGATTGACAAATGGATTTCATATCGTAGTACCTACCTATGCCATTTATGTGTGTGCCCTAATTAAATGAAAATATTAAACCCTTAGATTATTTTATCTAAGGTAAACCTATAAAATAAGTAAGAATAAAGCACAAGTGTGAACAACAATTTATTAATCACAATGTCACTCAACAATCTTTACGTACCCCTGCCCGACACTGTCCCAAACTTACTTACTTAGGACCTTAGGACGTTTAGGTTTAGGTTTTTTGATTTGCTTCGGCACAGGATCGGGCAGCTCTGGTAGTCAGCAGCGGCGGCGACGTTTCTTGGGACAGCAGCTGCACTTTCGGCGGATCTTACGCTTGCGCCGCGGACAACTGCGACGTCGGCGACGCCGTTTGCAGCACGCCTCACGAGCCGACCAATTCATATAGTGAGAACCTTTCCTCTCCAAAAACCCCAAAGCTGTTCCATTTTCCAATATAGACAACACAGTACCATTCAGCTCATCGGAATCCTTTCCATATTCGTTGCGCAGGTAATGCAGTATCTCTCCCATCGTCGCCCCATCCTTTGTATTCTGTAGGTACTCGATTATTAACCTTCCTGAGGGAAAATCGGGTGGCTTAAATTCCACCTCTTCGGGTGCCTTTTCGCAAACTTGTTCCATTTTGACTCAAATATCTTTACTTCTGCTTTTTAAATTTAGCGTACATTACCAAAAATTTGACTTGTTGCAGACATATTTAGAAATGACAAATTTTGTTCCATATTCCTAATTTAAAAAGAGGCAATGGGAATCTCGACTGACCTCTGTAAAGGTCATTGAGAATCTCTATGATACACTATTTCTCAATCAATATTTTTAACCGTCGCATTGAGTTTTTATCAGCGAGGTCAATGTTTCTTCACTGGACTTATGTTGATATAGGTAGATCTAAACTATTTCTAATTTCGTCGCATCTATTTAATATTTTTGCAAGATTCATTCCATAGACTCTTTCTGGTAAAAAAATCTGACAGTTATCAGTAGCTGGTCTTCCAAAACAGATCAGTCAACGTAGACAGAGAAAAGAAAAAATATGACAGCTACATGGTAAATTTCTTCTTTTTTCGAGATTGACACATTTGCTTAATTTTATGCAATAGCATATTTTATATACATTCTTCAAAAACTCAGAAACAATGTTAAATTCCTATGAAAGAGAGAAAAAATAGAGAGACACAATGTCGCATGAAAATATTCAACAGGAGCAAGATCAGAACACAGCCAAGCTGGTGATGAACGCATTCTATAAAGTGGCAGACAATGACGGCGCAACAGCGGCGGAGATCACGACGTATTTGCAAGAAAAATTCGGGGACGTGTGGAGAACGAACACGTTGACGTGGAAGGCCGAGGAGACGTTAAAGAGAAGTGCTGTGCTAGGGTTCCTTGACCGGCAAGGGGACCGTTACGTGACAAATTTGGCTCGTGAGCTGTGCTGTCGTCGCAAGCGCAGACGCCCCAGCTGCTGTCCTCGTAGGCGACGAAAGAAACCATGCTGCCCCCCGAGACGACGACGACGACGCCGCCGTCCTTCCTGTTGTTGTAGGCTGTAACGCTCAATAAAACGACGTTAGACCGTTATCATTAAAAAAAAGTAGAAAACGAAATATTTACTTTTGTTGTAACTCTTCATTAGAACCACATGGTTTTGACAAAGTATATAGCTACAATTAAAAGGTCTATGTCACTACCTGTTATTTCAATACGAAGAGTAGCTAAGTGGAAAAAAATATCGTCCCTTGCAGAATAAGCTTTATCTGAAATGGCAGGGGAGCTGGCGATGCAACAACGTAGCATCTAGCCAAAGCCGGATTAAACCATGATAGAGGCCCCCAGGCAATATAGAAAAAGGGCACAACTCCCTTTTTAAAAAATTCTGAATTCATAACACAATATTGTCATCGGAAGTTATTTAGAAAAATAAAATGTTTGAATTTTTAAAAAAGCTTACTTTTCTTGGGCCTCGGGGCCCTTATACATCCATAGGCCCATATGCAGTTGCCTACTTTGCCTTTCGGTTAATCCGGCCCTGTGTCTAGCTCTTGTCCCATTAGACAATTCCATAAGTAGGTAGGTACTGAGACTAAATTTTAATACAGTAGGTACCTATCTACCTATTCCTATTACTTAATGATTATCTCCAAATAGTAGTCACTATTCGTGTCTATGTGTTTGTACCCTTACTACTTCTCAACTACTTACGTGATAGATTAACAACATCTACCTAGGTATCACGTAGTTGTAACCTTCCGGAAGAATATCTTGTGTAATTCTATTCATACATTGTGTAATTCTATTTAAAAATACTAGAGAAAGCTCTGTTTTGTAGTTAGGCCGTAAAAATACACTTTTAGAGCTCCAAGGTAGTATCAACATAAAATTAATGTTCTTACTACAGAATCGAAGGTCCTAAAAAGGCCCACAGAAAAGTTCGCGAAAGCATACCTACCTAATGTCTATCTTCTAAGGATGGCCCAAAAGTTATAAAATTATGGTACTTATAATAACTTACCGTTCCATTTGTAACGGCTAGAAGCAGTGTCAGATCGTCCGCAAATATACCAGACACGTGGCGTTCCCGACCACACCAGGAAGATCATTTATCAGTATGATGAACTGTAACGGTCTCAAATGATCTACTCCCCTTGCTTACTCCTGATCTGGTATAAGTAATAGAGCTCTGAACTATACCCCGCATATTCAACATACTGCTGCTGGGTCCCGCATATTCTGTTCTAGAACTCGAGCAATTTAGGAGTATAGTGCCACAAACTTATCTGACCCTGTCATGGCGTCGCTGCCATCGCTTTTAACAATGTCATCTCCCTACAAAAATGACATTTTGAAGTCGTTTTTGTTCCGTAGCGACATTAGTTCCAATTTTGGTCACCGATTCAGATAAGTTTGTGGCACTGTACATCCGGCTGCCGCCAGCTTTGTTAATAAGATGTCATCACATTGACCTATGTAATTTCAATGGTAATTTCATACTTCAGTGTGTCATCATCAACGACGTCAAATGCTTTTTTAAAGAAAATGAAAATATATAGATAGGTATTTTTTCAAAAATTATGAATTTCGCCAAATTGACGGTCAATTGAGTCAAAGAAAATTAAATCTTATTTCGAATTAATGACTCAATTTTAAATGCAGTAAATAATGCAAAACTCCGACACTATTTACACAAAAATAAAAGTTAGGTTTAAAATAAGTATTGATTAGCGTAATATGCTATTACTTACATAATATTCTAATTGGTGTGCATGAGGTCTTGCATTAATTAAGTTACACATTGTATGAGTGCAATAGAGGCCTCGCAAAAACCCCCTTCAATCTCTAACAATAAAGGCGGAAATCCCGTCGGGACTGCAGATTGTTTTGGCGCGCTAGTGGGGCCTCTTACCTGGTTCATATCCAAGATATCAATATGTACGCGGGCACTAGACGCATCACTAGCCGCCACAGCTGCCTTGATGTCTCATTTCCCTTGCTGATAACTGTAAAAGTGCCGCGCAATAACTGATAAAATATTACCATCCTTGGTAATGTTTTTACGATTAACCGTTCCTTTTTTGCCCGTACGCCCGTACGTATTCCCAAAAAACTCATGGTCTTTTTTAATATTTTAATGTACCTAGTCCTGATAAAACTCTTCCCTTTTTTAAAAGCCTCCTACATCAGCTGCCAACAGAAAGTATAGTTACAATCATTGCAATGTAACAATGTTATTATTATCTAGTAGGCTTATGTATTATGCACAGACGAAAGTGTGTGTATTATGTAAGTTTATTATTATTATGGGAAATCAATTGATCTATAAAATAAAACTTCCAGAATCAGTGATCATTATTTTATTTTTTAATTCTATTTAATATTTACACGTCCTCCATATAATAAAACATACTTTTCCATATAATAATCGAAACATTTAACATTTAAGATTACAAACTTCAGTACACTTATTGCTTCATTTATCATCCCTACAAGAGATGCAAAGGCTGCATGGGATAATTTATTTGACTATAGTTTAGGCGACCTGCACACGGTCTGTCGAAACCAGTAGCTCGTCGGAAGTAAGGACTGATTTGACGAGTGTACGCCGTCATATCGTATAAAAATGATGTAACATTTACAGTTTCATATTGTTTATAAGTATGTTATTTACCAAAAGTACGTTTAGTGCCGAAGAGTTTAGGTCGAATGTAAAAAAAAATTAGAAGCAAAATATTCCGAATTAACATAGGTACAACCATCTCAGTCCTTATTTGGAAGAGCTCGCTACTTGCAGTGACTGCCACCTAATGTTTTCAGTTACCTATTGCTTTGGAAAGCGTACCGGCCGCCTTACTAAATAAATAATGTTATATACAGCCTAAAGTTTGAGGTATCTCCACAAGGGGGTAATCAGACATCATCACTGCACGCCTCAATGTGAGCACGAAATACGTTCACATTCATCGTCAACGTCCATAGAACAATTTCAACACTAATATACTCATGAATTTAATTCAGTTCCGAAGTGTCAACTTATTAAGAGTAGAAGACAAGGTGTTTTTAATAAACTAGTAACGATTCTAAAACAAATCATTTTATTAGCATTAATTGTTTCCATGTCACATGGAACTTAAATAAGCGACCCCGGGCCTAATCCCGGGTTCGCTTTTGTACAGGGGGCCTAACGGCAGGACCAGGTGTCACTCGACATAGCGAACTAATGATCTCACTTCCCTCGTCCCAGTTTTCAAGGCGCTTTGTCTTTGACGTGCCTTAACAACCAGCGCCACTAAGTGACCTCGAGAGGGCAGTGAGTGCTCTCTGAAAGACAGATATTACTAAACCGATCATCTACCTAACTTGCCGGATTAACTCTAGCTTACTGCTGACAATGTAACCTTTGCCCCCTTTGTACTATGTTCGACTACATGAATCAGTTAAGAATTAAACTCAGTCGGAGCTTGAACACGGTAGGCGAAAAACATTTCCAAAATGCTAAAATTAGGAGCCTTATTCTCAGTGACATTAATGCTAAATCGTAGTACATTAAAATTGCATCTGATATTATAAAATCTTAGTTTTCTGATCGCTTCGGAGTAAGGCCTCACTTATTATAGCAGAAAATCTTTGTTTTTTAAATTAAAAATACTTATGACTCACAATATTATTCAGGCAACTGCATTTAATACGGATATTCGAATTATTTGTCTAATACATAATGTAGACCAATAAGTGTTATTTGCAAATATTTAGATACTATTAATATGCAAAATGGTAAAAACATCAAATCTACGTACAAGGAAAACACTACAACAAACGAAGAAATTGCACGTGACGGAAAACTGAATGTTTATCTACCGTCAATTATGTATTATATTACGTACAGAACTTGAAGAATATTAAACAAGACATATTTAAAACACATATAGCATAGATACACAAAATGGATAATTTTCAACACTACACTTATGGACAACATCGACTCATTGAGAGGCCCGGCGCAGACGGCGGGCATCAGAGGGCTGGACAATTTTGTCGCGTCAATGAAGCTTAGACAAATAACAAGGAGCGGTACGGTGCCTGCCGCGGCGGTGCGCGGTCTAAACTTGTACCACTCTGTAGATAACCCGTCGAGTCGGCACACAGCATCGCGTCTCGGCGCGGAGGAATTTCGATCCGCTCCACCGCGCACCGCCACACCGCCCCATGTGTTATTCAACTTAATGAAATTCTATGTAACAACGCACACGACAAAAAATATATCGCCGGTCAAAATGCCGCTGGTGCCAGTCGGGTGATAGAACTCGATGTTGTAATCGTCGCGGGAAAATTGTCTGCCGCGTGCGTCAAATTCGTGGCGATCGTGCCCACCGGTAGCCGCGGTCAACAACGGGCAGAAGCAGTCATTTTTGTCTGGTGGAAAAAATGTCCGCCGTCTGCGTAGCGCCTTATAGTAATTTAATATAATGTTATATCATCATTAGTATCAGTGGCACCTATTAAAGGAGTTATTATGTAAACACAACAATTCATATTATTAAAAATCTACGATCCAACAAAGACATCAATGAGTAAAATGTATTATAATTAAATATTCTGATTAAAATGACGCATCTTACGTCCTACTACGCTAACGGCAACGAGAAGGTAAGTCGATTGGCGTTAATATAAACCGATTACAAGCCCCGTGGTTATATTGATGTCTAAGTTGATAATTAACACTATTTATTCATGCATCATCGGTACACAACACAGTAAATGTTACAATTACGCATACTATATAAAAACACGTCGTCATCATACTCTAATTTATCGGACAACACGCGTGCTGTCATGTTACACAAATGCGACGCTACGGGAGTGTCATTTTATACAAAATGACGGAACCAAATACGTAACAGTCCCTCAGAAATCGGTAATATTGCATAGTTAATAGAAAATTAAAAAAGAAAAATCCGTAAGTTTATACACTGACTACAAAATATGCTCGTTAACAAACAAAGTATATACAAAACGTCAATATAATATTTTAAAATGATATATATACATAAAAAACTATTAAAATCCTTATGATGTAGTTCGAACTTTAAACTAAAAAAATCAATCAAACAAACTATAGACAAATAAGATATTTAATTTTATATTTAAGAAGTCTATAATAAAATTATGTTATTGTTAGGTGCGAAACTTTACAGAACGTTATACTACCCCATCGGGTACAGTCGGAATCAGAATGGTCTGAGGGTCTTCAGTTGAGTTAAAGTTGGAATTCCTGAATAGTATACATGATTTTGACCACTTTACACACCACGATCATTCTGATGCTGACTGTACATATTTATTGCCTTCTTATGTACAGTATAAAATAAGAAAATGTAACTACACAAATTAAAATAAATCATCAAAAATATTTTAATAACCTCCGACGAATGTTTGTCTACACTAATAACGTTAGGTTTAATTGAAATCATAGAATCAATATATCTAGTAAAATATAAAAGGATGTCGATCGATGGATCGGGGGTCTACCGCGTAACTAAAATGGTAATGAACATCGACTCTGGTAATAAACTTCAATACGGTCGTGAGACTAAACTTCGAGCTACCTTGTAAAAAAATTACATATCATGAATTTGGGACTCCTATATTCATGATCAGTAAAAAATTTACAATGTAGCTCAAAGTTTAGACTCTCATGATCGTATTGAAGTTTATTACCAGTATCGATGTTCATTACCATTTTAGTTACGCAGTAGACCCGCGAGTTTCATTTAGAATTTCATTATTACAAGATTACCCTGTCATATGCAGTAAAAGTGGGTGAGGGCAACACGTCGGTGCGACACTGTCACTTACTAGATACATAACACCAACAAACATACCTCATGGCGCAGTTAACTAAGGATAATTTACTTTGGGCTACCCTCGTCGAAGGTTAAAAACAATTACTTGGCGTTAATTTCTGAAATAAAACCGACATCAAAAATCGATATAATACACGAAAAGGCGTTTCATTTACCGTCGCGAATTATGATTATAAACCGCTTATTCGTCAAGTGTCATTCAGAAACAAATATTAAGATAAATATAAAAAATCTCCACCACAATAAGTAATTCTTTGGCATTACGCATATTTAGTTGGTGCTAGCTTGTCTCGCAAAAACTATGGACATCAATATTGACAAAAGAAGGAAAAGAACCCAAATAATTTTATTTATAACGCAAAAGAAATGAAAGCTGAAACAACCCATCGCAAAGACATTATAAGAGACCAAACACACACAAAGTAACATGCGGTGCACAATGCAGTACTTTTTGTTTCGAAGATTGAAAGTGTTCATTTATCACGGAAATTGGACAAAGAACTCACTTTGTTAAAATAATATGGCGAAACTTTCATGTAAAGAATTTACAAATTTAATTTGCCGCATTAAAAACATGTAATCATTTCATTATTTTTAAATGATCAAAATAAAATATTATGCTTTTGCTACACAATATTTAATCGAAACATAATAAGCAGTTTTTCAATCAGTGAATAAATAAATTTTCTTAATTAAAATAAAAGCAGTTCTGATAAACGATTACACTTCGCGTTTTGTAAAATGTTCCATTCGGTTAATTTAAAATTTTCCACGTAATTTTATCATATTCCGTTAAAATCCAGAGCTCACTAATGGAGAATTATTGTAATTGTACATCAAAATCTCATCTATGGGTATCACGATAATATTATTATTGTATAAATTGACTAGAAAACTGCAGGGACACTATTTCACTCCGCGACAGCGGCCGCGAGCCGCCAATTTGTTTGCCTTTTACGTGTATATGCACACTTTGCAGCCACAAATGACCAAGAACGTTTTTGTATAACAGATAACATGCAGATAAAACATGACATACAATAATATTAAAAATACAAAATAAACGCTTAAAAGAAGACACTCCACTCCACTCATCCAACGGCCAGAACACACAGAAGGCACAATATTGTGGTGGTTTATTATGCACTAGGTCTACAACCGTTCACGAGTTGAAGCACACGCAGCACGCTCTACGTAACACTAGCCGATTCAAACTGTTATTCTGGCAAATACACTTTATTACTATCATTAAAAACAATTCGGTAACATTGTTCAGATTATTGTAGAAAAGTATTTTAGGTGAAATTGACGAGTCAGTTATACGCCTCGAGTCAATAATACGTATAATTTTCTTAAGAACTACAAAAAGTCGTTTATAGAGTAGATTGCTTTAAAATAGAAGGTGTAGTATTATTGATTCGGGGGGTGGGAATTAACTGTGCGAGGTGACGAAGCCTCGCGCGAAGGCCGATGGATACCACCGAGCGGCGCCGAGGCCGAGCCACCGAGAGGCATCGATCATCGTTGTAAGAGTAAGTGTCGACACAAGTGTTTATATCTCCGATGGGTTATCACAAGGCGAGTTATAGTGAACACGAGAGCGGTGGCGGACGACAGCTCACACGGTGTCGATGTCGCCCACGTTGATGCGGTCTTCGGCGGCAGTCACTGAGAATCCCAGTATGCGCGCGTCGACCTTAAGCATCTTATTCTTCTTGGTTTTTTTCCCCTTACCCTTGACCTCCTGGTAGTCGGAGCCGGAGGTGGTGCGAGGGTTGACGGCGATGGCCGGCGAGCACAGGTCGTCGGAGGGCGTCACCATGCCGACGCGGAGCAACTTAGATCTGGAGAAATAACGCACAGTCAGAATAATCCAAGCTTCTGATTACGTAACCACAATTGACAATAAACTTACCGTCTCTCCAGGAACTGGCGAGCGAAGTCGTTGGAGTCCTTCGACTCACCCAGGTAGCATTTAACATAGTCTTTCACCTCGTACGGTGACTCAATATCCTTCAAGAAACCAACGAAAGTTGGCACTGAAACAGGATAAATATAGCATTTTATAGTATGGTGAAACTGTATACATAATATTTAAATCAAGTCATGAATACAAACACAAATAAAAGCAAGCGCTCACAATCGCGATAAATATAAACCCCCGTACTAAACACTTGTAAATTTTTAAACACTAATTTATCTATACCTGTCCTTGTCATTTGTATGCCAATGAATAGAGATGGCAATAGACTTTAAAGCTAGTTTAGTTAAATTAGATTTAATCATCATTTATTATGGGTAAAAATGTAACTGACAGGATAAGTCGGTAGATTAACAGGGAAACTATTGATGTCTGTATATAATTCGTCTTAAAGCATATAAAGCATAATAGGTTCACAAATATAGCCGTGCTTTACTTGAATGTGTATAAAACGCAATTTAACAAAATAACAGAGAAAACTTAAAAGATGGAAATCAGTTTATGCTTATTTAACTCATTAATCTATAATAACAAGACAACTGCAAATATATTTCAATTTCGTGTGAAAGTTGTTCTGTGTGTGTAAAATGACTAAAATCAAAGCAAACAAAATCTACAGGCACACTAAACTATTCGCCGATTGCGAAGCACTAAATATTTGAAACTGACCATCAATCTTGGAGCTCCAAGAGATAAGCACGCTGGTGCACCAGCCCTCGAACTCCACAGCAGGCGAGGTTTCTTTCTTCAAAGGCATGGCAAGAGTGGGCTTCTTCTTAGTCTTCTGCTCAGACGACTTCTGAGACTCTTGTTTCTCTTGCTTCGATGGCTGGTTTGGCTGAGTGTCCCAGAAACCTCCTAATCAGAATAAAATAAAATAATATTTCTGTACCCGAATTGTTACTGCAAGAACTTCATTAGAATTGCCCGTTTTTCACCCCCGACAAAAAAGAGGGGTGTTATAAGTTTGCAGAGTGTATCTGTCTGTGGTATCGTAGCTCCAAAGTGGATGGACCGATTGAAAACTAGTTTAATCGGGTATCATCTTAGCTATGTTTAAATAATTATTATATCTGTATAATTAATTACTAGAAACGAAAGGTAACTTGGAAGCAAATTGATAATGAAGAGACAAAAATATAAAAAATAAAAGAGGTTAGTTGATACGTCAACTAACCTCTTTTATTTTTTCTTTTATGTTTGCGTTCCATTTTAAGTAATATCACCTTTCATATTTTTTTCTGATAATCAAAGTACAATTAGACCTTCAGGTGCCAATGGTTTCCACACTGTAAGATACCACTTCATCCGCGAAAAAATTTCAAGTGGAGAAATCAATGTGCGCTACATGAGTACTGATGAAATGGTCGCTGATGTACTTACCAACAAGGGCCTCTATTGCAAAAAGCACGACTTCTGCTCAAGGGCAATGGGTTTGCGTTCTGGATTGGGTGTTGAAATGGAACGCACCCACACGTCAACTCACCTCTGAATCTCTGAACTGACAGTTGGATTATTGTAATTTTTCTCTTCAGTATTATATTTGCTTCCAATTTACCTTGTGTTTCTAATCATTACTTATACTAGTATTCTAAGTAAACATTTCCTACACGGCTGCTCAGGTAATGAGTACTCTGTTTTCAATATTTGCATGAGCGTTACCTCCATTGGGTGTGGTGTTGGCCCATGGGGCGTGGTTTGTCGGCGGCGGGATAACGATCTCAGCCTCCTCGATAACTTTACTGGCCGCTGCAACTGCTGCCGCTGCGGCTTGCTTGCGCGTTTCAGCCTGTATATTACCACGCTTTTGTTAAATGACGCTTTTATACTTGTACCCCTTATTCATAAAATTACCAACAAACCTCTAGATATTAATTAAATTGTGTTTTGTTGCTTCTCGCTAATTTGAAATGTCACTCGCCAGAAGAAGATAAAACACATTTGAACTAATAGAGGTTTGTAGGATATTTTTATTTTTTATGAATAAGTAATATTTACCTATTTATTATATCAGTCCAGATAAAGACTATGGGCAGGATGCATCACCTTTTAGATAAAAGACTACCTTCACCGTCGAGTGATTAGCGGCAATAGTCCCACCGTGAATACAATATCAAAAAGACTAGGTACTCGATTTAATATCCACACGATGATTTGATAGCAACTAGTAGCAGCCGACGAATAAAACGCAGAAGTGTCGCGATGAGCTCCAAGAGTTTACTGGAAGACAGCGAGCTCGCCTCTTAGCTTACAGGGTGACGAAATAATAGCAAGATATCGCCGGTCATCCAATTCCACACTCGTGTTCCCCTAAAATTATAGGTCTTTAACTAGTTTCGAAACGCAAAAGATTTAGTACAACATTTTCATATTCCTAGCCTTTCACCAACTATGTTGGGGTCGGCTTCTATTTTACGAGATGCGGCTACTGTTAGATATAATCAAAATTTTATTTAAACACAACGAATGATATGGATTACTAATTTTATCTTTTAAAAAATTGCGAATGTAGATCGCATGAGTATTCCTGTAACCTAAAAAAAGTGCGACCCCTAGGCAGCGCCGGCGCGATACACAAATACACACACAGCGCCCATAATTTGTATGGAGCCACTGATCCGCCGACGCTGACGCCCCATTCCCCGCTGTGATCGAGAACGTGGCCTAAAGCTGATATTACATGGTTCAATGCGATTGCGCAATCTCATTGAAAGCTTAAATTCACCGAATGCATTCAATTTCATATCTCAATGTGAAATGATCAATGCTTTTCAATGGAATTGTTTCAATTTGGTTGATCCATGTAATATCGCCTTAACACAATGGTTGTAGCACATCATTAAGATCACGGAAAGAAGACTCGCTCAAGACAATAATTAAGACAACACACCTATACTTAACAGCCGTAGACAATTTGCCCCGATTTTCAATACTAATAGACAGACAGCAATAGAGTAGAGTTACGGAGAGCAATAAAAATAATTAAAAATGTTTAAGTATAATCAAAAACTTACCTGAATCTCAACCAAACTCTGTCCTTCTGTCTGATTGGACCCCTTCTTCTTTGCCCAACCCAATCCAGCCTGCATTTCCTATTGAAAGAAGACACAAAATAAGCTAGAAAAAACCAAAACAATAAACGCCACAACCGGTCATAAAGATTGCGGAGGTTAGAGTGATATTGCTTCGTGTACTTATAATATAATTAGTCGCATCTAATCAAGAAGCCAATCCCAACACACTTGTATGCAAATCCTAAAATAAAGCATAAGTTCAGATGGCCAGAACTTGACATGAGTTTTGCTATCGGACATAAAAACATACCACGTCATGTGAGCGCCGATAACAAAACTCTTGTCAGTCTTTTGACATTTAAATCCACCTTATGGGAAATAACTGCGTCAAATATTAAGAAATCTTCAAGCTTTAATTTTTAAACCGATAAACTTAAATATTATACTTGTATACAAAGCTTTCAATCTCCAAGCTAAGGATGAAATCCGACCTGTTCCCTGGCCAGCGCCGCGGCTTGTTGTTGTGCGATGATTTGCATCATTTGCTGTTGTTCCTTCATCTGTTCTAGTTTCTTCTCGCGTTCCAGACGCTGTATCTCGGCGAGGGTAAGACCGTCCTGACTGGTCGCTTGCATGGCTTGGTTCGCGACCGCCGACCAAGGTGCTTTCTTCACCACAGACTCGGACGCTTGACGCTGTTGCTGCTGCGCCTGTTGTTCCTGAAATAAAGATTGAATGCATTAGCATAAACTAGGAATTGAGTAATGAACAAATGGAGTGATAACGCGTAATTATTTGTATAATTGCGAAGTGTGCGAGAGAGAAGAAACGTCTGATGACAGGGTTGTGCTGCTGTCTTTTGCCCACTGTATGGCGTGCTCAGAAATTTATGGAAATTAACGTAAAGCCACGTGTTTCGTTTGATTGCGCAGGCCGAATAATGCCGGTTTAGTTTTATTATTGTGGCACAGGCAGTAGTGAATAGAGGCATAAACCGATAATGCTGCATAAACACAGGGTCTCGAGCGGATCTCGAATCAGCCCGGGCAGTTCCGGAATTCGATACGGCTCAGCACAGAACGAACATAAATACGAAGTAGTTTCTTTGGATCAACTTTGCTTTTCACGTATAATGCCGAATAAAAATTACGAAATATGATCGTCTTACGGCAATATACACACACAAGTTTTTACAATCTCAGACGTATAGCGCGCGCGTTTCCCCTTACATCAGCACTCCATTTGTTATAAATTATTTATAAGCAAGTCTATTGTAGCGAGTGGTAGGCCGAGTGCCGGCTAAAATATACCTTTACCTTGTTAGTTCCATGGATATCTAGAGAAACGACTGAGAGATTATAATACCAATGGGATGACCCACGTTTAAATGATGTTATTAGTACATGGGTGATTAAATATTAATGTATCGGCAAAGCGCGTCGATTACGGCAATAGCTACAGCCGAATTGTATGGAAGGAGTCTAATAATGACTATTTCCAGATTATTAATAATTATGGAGTAAAAACGACGAACTCCCAACAAAAGTACGAATAAAACTGTTAAGGTCATTACAATGTCCAAATAGGCGTCCTTCGATGACGATATACATTATTGATTGTTATCATGTCAACTGATAATGATCTTTTATGAATAAATATAGGTTATAAAAACCATATATTGCCACAAATAATTGTGCTAATAATTTTGCAATTCAACGTGTAATTTTTCAGGCTTCCCGCAAAAAAACATGCCTTCATTTCGGAAATAAACCTATTATTCTATAATAAATTATACAGGGAATTTTTTTATGTAGTGCGCATAATTTTTAATTTGATTCACAGTCTCTGTTCCTAAATGCAACCGCAGTATTGGAATACACTTTAAAACTAAACGAAAATTCGACTTAGTATGCATACACGCATAATTTACTAGCGCAAGCCATACAAAATCAATAAAAAAAAATTTTTGAGTGAATTTCGATACTGCGGTTGCATTTGGATACAGACACTGAATAAATCTGCAAATTTTGCGCACTACATAAAAAAAATACTGTATAGGTGCATGACAGCAATTTCCACCGAGATGTTCTTGAAAGACAATTAAACGGGGAATAAAATGGAACACAAAGACTTCACTCTGTTTCTGACATCAAGCCATGAGGTTTAAAAAAGTGCAGTTGAACGACTGCCAGCCAGCCAGCCATGAAACGCATTATATTAAGTTGAAACAAAAATACTGGGTTAGTAACGCGACTCTCCATAAAGCTTCAGGTTAAATGCAGGTTACAGTTATACTGAAAACTAAAGTGGAACTGAATGAACCACGACTATAACATGCTGAAAGTGTGCTGAATTAGCGAATCGTAGACGTCGACAATTAAGACAACCAGTCGCCCGCGCAGAATATGTTACTCTTAGAAAACTGGGGAAGATTAGATGAAGCCCTGTCCAATATTGTGATGACTCAGCTGAATGCTATATACTATCGTCGACTATGTAAGGCACGAACTAAACTTAATTAATAATATTTTCGTGTAATAATTACAGCAAAAACCAGAATGAGTCAAAAGAAATTTAGAACTGTAGGCTAATTCACGTAACTAAAGAAGTGCAATTGCCGCGCAGTTGTAAAATTTTGATCAAAACAACAGATTTAGTGTTCTCTTAGCTTCAGAGATACGCTCGCCTCAAGTTCGAGCGTCCGTCACTGCAATATAATCGGCGCGTCATAAAATTACTTGAATTTATTATTTTACACGTCATTAACTCATTACTGAAGCGACATCCTAATTTGTGAATTTTGATAATTTAGTTTATTTTAAATTTGACAGGTCTTAAATATTCTTAATTTCTTTCATCTTTTCTTTTTTTGCCTACGAGGGGTTCAATGTATTGTCGGTAAGGGCATCCATCCATCCAAAATTTAAGTGCTAGGCACTTGTCGGTGTAGCAATTTCCATCCAGTCCATCCAATGCCAAATCTTTTAAATCTTTATGTTTCTATATTCGCTTTTTCTTTCAGCTGATCAATGTAGTTTCTTCTTGGTCTTCCTCTTCTTTTGCCTCTATTTTCCCTTCTATAATGTTGGTAAGGGCATAAAAACCTTTTTTTTATTTTCTGTTTAGTCCCCCATAATATCAATACACATAATAGACCTATACTCCGTTCGAAATAACATTAGAAATTTAAATAACTCCATTTACACTATATTCAACCGATTTTGACTTCTATTACGTTGGTGACATGACAAATTACAGCTGCAGTAAACATTTGTTATCGTAAATACGTTTTTGCTTTTAATGCCATCCTTATGCGTACGGAATAGAAGTCAAAATCGGTTGAATACACTGTAAAAGGGTTTGTTAAACGTGTCTAATCTTATTCCAAACGGAGTATAGATGAACTTTTCATTAGATACCCTGTAAAAAAATATTTCGTCAAAGTCCAATAAATTTGCATTTATTGAGCTCTTCGTCATCCGATAACCGCTTAAGGCGCAATTACACATATCCGTGCCGTCAGTTTCGTGATAGTGGAGAATAGTGTGAATAGTACCAATTGAGAGTTTAGTCATCCCCGCTAATACTTTCGGGCATCTATCAGTACAAGTTTTTTAACTTTTCTCACATTTTTTCCGTAGTAACACTAATCGACCCGCCGAATGAGTGTCATCTTCAATGCTTTCTTTCCCTCTTTTGAATTCAATTGACCACTTTTGAATGGTAGACAATAAAGGTGCAAACCAGTCTTGGTAAACGTCCAACACTCAACAATCTCTTCGTGGCAGATTTTTTAAGGAATTTTATATCCGCACGGTGCTCGATTTTCTCCATCATTGTCACGTGACACTGACTGAATGAATGACTGACGTCAGTCATACCGGTCGTGGTTCACTAAAGATTACTAGAAAACTAATAATAACCATTACGTGAAATTTTATTTATATACCCTCAGATATCATTCTCCAAATAAATTATTAAATTACCTACATCGTTAACTAATCACCCCGATACCGAGAATAAACTGAACGCCCCTCGTATATGTAAAAGTTAATAATAATTTTAATTTAATTAAGTTGGTGTCCTACAGAATCGGCTCCATTGTACACACCTGTTGTTTTTTTACTGTCTCTGCCTGTTTTTTCTTCTTATCTTCTTCAACCACTAATTTCTCCTCTTCTTTCCTGTAAATATCATCTGATCAAAAAACTATACCATTCTAAATTATTATATCACACATTAACTCAATGTAAGCAAGTAATATAGAACTTATAATACGTACCTTAAGGCCGTATAATGTAAACAGTGAAATTAATTTCACACTAATAAATTTCGCACTAGCACAAATAGAATACTATAGCACTTTAATACGAAAATATTAGCGTTTGTATTCGATGTTGCATTTTACGAATACTTCGTTTAGGACATGCGAGCCACTCTCATCGCTACAACTGTGTATCACGGTTGCCCAGTAGCTCGCTACTGATAACTCTAAGCATTGAAGCTCAGGCGGCCCTAGCGAGAATTTGTGTTAGAATATATTAGAATGTCTTACGGCATGTGGAAACCTTTGAAAAGTTATCCTATATTCCTTGGCAGAACAACAACTGACCACCACTGAAATATATGAAAACTTATTCAGGTTTCCGGCCAGCATTCTGAAAGCATGTTAGCATCTGGGACTGAGTCCGTGTTAGAGTATCTGAGGCTGACCTCTTACGCTCGGCCTCCTCGGCAGCGCGCGCTTCCTCCGCTTTTTTCTTATTATCCTTGCTGGTGCTTTTTTCGGAACCTTTCACGATTGTAAACCCTTCCTTGATCCATTCCTATGCACATACCAAATAAAAATAATAAACAAAAAATATAAAAGAATACAAGTATGGCTTTAATTCATATCAATTTAAAAATTAAGCTACATTACAAACCAAGCCAAGCGACTTGCGTGTACTATAAAATATATTTCATAAATAAAAACAAGATGCATTCGAAATAAGAAAACTATTTCAAAACTGGAAATTAGCTGTGTATTTTGCAAAATTAAAACTGGCTGTATTTCAATAACGAAAACTAGCTATTTTTTTTTTAATACCTAGCTGTTTCAAAATGAAAACTAGCAGCATTTTGATAAATCAAGCAAAGTTTTCTGTATCAAACTTGCTTCAATAATTTTAATAAAGCAGTAAACAGAACTCCATCTATAAATACAATTTACCTTTTTCTCTTTATCCAAGTCCTTCTTATTTGATTTATCTTCTTTTTTGTTCTTGGACGGGGATGGTTCCTGTGATCTTTTCTGTTAAAATATTTTATATTAATCACTTACAAATTAATAATGACGATTACACGCCATAATTAATTTCTAAGAGTGTATTTAGTCACGATGTACAGTCACGGAGTGGATATGTATGTATGTCAACAGTTCGCCACGAACATTGATCGATTGAGTAATAATTGGACCTTATTAAGTATCTGTATGAAGAATATCAACATGATTTTAAAACATTCAGCGGCGCACGAATCTTTTGAGAGAACGGCTATCAACTGATTTGCCCAGTAAAAAGTCTATTGCATCGGCTATTTACCAAGGGCTGTAGTTACATCTATATGAGATTAGTTAGAACTCGAACGCTCTTAGATACTTTGCATTTTTACTAGTTTCTCCGGGCTCTTAACTGATTTCGGGAATTCACGGTAATATAGATACCAAGCATGCAAAGTAAGCAGTAACTTTGTACTTTATTGTCCTATTTTATGTACAGTCTTCTCGTGGGTTCAATTATTAAATAGATGGATACAGTATAACACAAAAGATAAGGCGTGTCGTAAATCTTCGTTAGCGCAGACACGAACACACGATCGTCGACAACACCCGAAGCAAAATCATTTTATAATCAACCTTATGCAATGCCCATAAAGTGTAAAAATTGATTGCTTTGCCGTCTATTTCTATTTCGCTCACTGACTGAAGGTCACTTCGATGGTTGATCAATTTCCCGCGTATTTAATTGTGTCTACTGC
The DNA here is from genome assembly GCA_932294325.1 of Allophyes oxyacanthae. NCBI lineage: Eukaryota > Metazoa > Arthropoda > Insecta > Lepidoptera > Noctuidae > Allophyes > Allophyes oxyacanthae. The sequence continues at coordinate 4,282,608 of OW028609.1, forward strand.
GCAGGTACATCGGTAAGCCATAAAAGTTGCGTCGTACTGTACTGAATATTTTTTATTTCAATAATACATCATCTTCTACTTTTCAGAGCGATACCAGCCAGGGTATGCTTTCGACGATATCTATCTTAGTATCTACTAAGACAGAAAAAATCTCACGACTCGTTGCCAATTTGTTAGTTATAGTTTTAAAAACGATCCCACGATCGAAAATCTGCTGCCGGTGCAATCGTTTCAAACTTAAGAGTTGTTTAATATGTATATAGCACATCATTTGTTCTTAGTAATTGAGACTAAATTGGTCGTATCTTAGTTATTGATCCCACCATTGACTTATTGCCAAAGTCCACTTTATTGGACTGACTAGTCATAAAACGACTTTCTATCCTTTTAGACGAAGTAAAAATCTAATCTACAATTGCTAACAAATAAAAACGTCAATGAAATGTTTGATATTGATAGTTTACCGATTCATTTGATTGAAGTTTCTATCAATTCGAAATGTTTTTAATCACTTGGTCTAGGAAGCGGTTTTTGGTCTGATATTTGGTTTTACGCGGAATTTGTCTGACTTCCGACCTCACAGAAAATCATGTATTCTCAGAAAAAGGAAATCTCACCTCCGCTTTAATGACTTCTTCTTCTTTCGTCTTGCTCTCAACGACTTCTTCCTTCTTGTCTTCTTTAGCCTTCTTGCTCTTATTCTTGGTGTTTATATTCTCCTTGTTTTTAGTAGACTTGTCGCTTTCCTTGACTTGTTTCAACTGTTTCGACTCGGCTATATTCTTGGTCAGGGATGACGACTTAGTGACACTTGATTCGCTTGAACTTTGTTCCAGTTTCACAGGTTTCTCCACCTTAAGCTGTAATATTTCAAACCAAATTATTTTTCTCAAAAATGTAATAAAAAATCCCTACGGGTGGTCAGATTTATCTACTTTAATGTGAATAAAAATAATTGCATACGGATCGAGTTGTCGTCGTAAATTCAAGCGGAAAACTATTGAAAAATGTATGTTATTGATATTAACGACGATATTAACCTGGGCATCGATGTTGTCCGAGTCGACCACATTGGCGTGGCCAGCCAGCGTTTCCTTCTGTATAAGTTTGTGCAGCTCCTCCATGTTTGGAGTAGCGTTGACGTTGGGTGCGTAACAGTCTTCGGCCTTCGAAGCTTGTGCGATAGGACTCTGCAGATCTACGATGAATGGCTGCGACGGCTGCCCCATGCTCTGTGAGGCTCGCAACTGCGCCAGAATCTGATCTTCTGTCTTCATCTCCTTCGTAATTTCTTCAGGTAGCAGGGAATTTGAATTGATGGCAGAAGGCTGAAATTGATTGGCGGTCTTCATATATAAATGATTGAATGGAATTTAGTTAAAAAACTTAATTATAACGAGACCGCACAGTAGGAGTAACTCTTTCATCACTTGGTGTAATGGGTGCTGAAATCCTAATGTGAGATCTTAACTTATATATCAATAACAAAGCAATTTAATGTTTATTATAATGTTAGCACATTTATACATATATAAACTAAATATTCCCAAAAAAAAAACTACTTTCGTAGAGTAGATTCATCCTTTTACACCACTAATAAAAATGGCCCACAAAGTAGAAAAAAAAGAGGATCAATATAATTAATAAAATCTATTTAAATTAGTGAGGTTCACGCGAGCGCCGGAACGTTGTCACGTCTCGAGCAGCGCGACAAACGGCAGCGTACTACATCTGATGCGGTCCAAGCAACCTTGACGTCGCGTCGTGAGAATGCAACAGCTGCACTCAACTGTGTATATCGCTGGTATAAAGGGCGGGACGCTCTTTATCGATCCCGTAATGATCACTCCATTTTTTACTACTTCTATGCCTCTGACTAAGCAAAACCATGAAAATACTAGAAGCGGTTGTAGAACAATAAACGATCAAACAGACGCGATTCCCGGGGCACAACAATATGTACATTTTTATACATGTTTTCTCGCACGGCGCAAGCGGATCGCGTCTCGTGTCCTACTCGGGATTCACCTTAGTTTGACAAGTACTTTAATTTCAAAAAAAGCTCGTTGGAATGTTCAGTTGGCCAAAGAATTGGTCTACCACCCTAAGGTTGCAATTTGATTGTACGCCATAAAACAAAAAGGCTTCTTGTCAAAATAATGAAGTTTTGATATGACATTTGATAGAAATTCTGTTAAAATTAATAGACCACTTTTTTTACCGACCGTACCTACAGGTGCACTACAGATGTACCGGCCGATAGTTCAATTGGTATTACATTAGGATCTAATCCCGCTAACGTGGGCAACGAAACTTAAAAATGAAACAATACATACAAAACTATCGGCGTTCGGCCGCCTGGTTTGATTAGGTATAACTCGGCAGAATTTTCTGGGGACCATTTTTTGATCGCGTGTCTCAATCAATGGCGCTAAGCGGGCGAAAGAAAGCGATAAAGTACCCCAGTACCTGCTTATTTGTAATTAACTAATACAATAAAGTTTATTATATATTTTTCTATTTACCAGAGTTCCAAAAATTTTTGCAGCGAACTACCCTTAAAAAATGTTTTATGTAAGATTAGGAAGGCAATCAATATCCTCATCGATATGTCATCCTCACATTTTTTTTTGTTCGTTCGCTCTGTGCCTTCTATCAAATGTTTTCCAGTCTTACTCATATTGAAGAGAGGGAAAATCGTCGTTATTGACCCCAAATTACCTATAAATCGTTCACTTAACTGTTGCTGTAGTAAGGGTGGGCAATGTGTTAGTACATTACCCCACCGTTACTACTGAAAGCACCTCATTCCATTATTGATTTTGCATATCGTTTTGAATTCCCAACCACAGACAATTTTACCATAATGTAGGCACATGCGACTACGCCATAACCTTAAATGTTATGTATTTATGTATTTTTATGCAATCTGCAAGAAGCGCAGCGTAGTTAGTACTTTTTTATCTTGTTGCATACGAGTGGTATTACCTACACGGCATCCTGTTATGAAGTATTGTGCAGTACTGAAGTAGAGTATTATTCAATCAGCTCTTTAGATTGAAATAACATTCTTGAGTGGTGTGGAATAGCTGGGTCGCAGCCATTATCCTATTACAGGACGGAGGGTCTGTCGCCTGTAATAGGATCGTGTACTATTATTTTCTTTTTCATTTTCTTTGTGTTGATAAACGAAGTTTGATTTTATATGCTGGGTTGCAGCACCAGATAAATAAAATAGATCCTCGTTACAGCACTGACTCGATTTTATTAAAACGCTTTTATTAGCTTCACCTGTAAATAACTAACTAAATATGTAAAAAAAATCTTGGAAGTTCAATTTGACCCACTTCCCGGTTTCCGATTGTGCTGAAATTTTGCATAGACGTTTAGTTTGGATGACAAAAGCGTTTTCTTTAGTTTTTTTTTTAACTATAATATTTTTATTTATTCTTTCTTATTTATTTTCTAATTATCTCATCTGTCTAAATCAGCTACACTATCCAGTAACTACAGGATTGTAGAGAAATCCTATAAAATAATATTTTTTCTTTGGCGTTTATTTTTAGTCTGGCAGTAGTGCTGTAAGATATTTTAAAGACTTTTTTATTTGGGGAAGTACTGCCACCCTTCCTATTTCTACCGAGACGTTAACTTCATTGTCTCAGGGTGACGGGTGCAATGCAATAGGACTTTGGGATACCATAATACGGTTATTCAATTTAAACATGAAGTCAATTCCATCAATCGTGAATTCATGAATTACGAATTACTGAATTAATTTTAGAGACACTACACGCTCGGTCCGACTGATCGTCAGTCAAAGCATTATTTCACCGTATAAGGACGTGTATGAACACAAAAATAATCTCTTCCCCTGGCTACAACTCATTACTAACTAGCGCAAACTGGATGGTGACGTTTGCGCGGGCGTGAGGTGAGTCTCTTCCGCTTCCTGCTGCATCAGTGCTGGACTGGTGACTAACAAATTATTGATGAAATGCCTTAGACGGTCATTCACGGTCACACAAATCACTGACTTATTTAAAATAAAAAATAAAAATATTTGTCACTCAATTTCATGAGTCATCATACATTACACAATAGGGTAGCCGTAAGTCAAAGGTAAAACTGATGAATAAGCATGTGGAGTGTGGACCCCTTTGGTATTTTCTAGATTTTTTCCTAAGGCAGATCACATACTGCGAAGCATCCCGCGACGTGGCTCGGGTTTTACATACAAACTCACTACGACGCACCCAGCAACGGGCGCACAGTTTGTATGTAAAACACCTCGCGCGTCCGCCTCCCACACACAGTCGCGGGGCGCGTCGCAGTGTGTGATCCGCCTAAGGGATCACAGATGACGCGGCAACGGACAATTTACCCGCAAACCAAATGACTAGCGTTGGCGGCATTGACCGCGGTCACTGTCTACAAGAATTTCATATTATAACCTTTTCTGCGGAACAAAATGATCTTCAATCAAACATCACTGGTATTGAATTTTTTTTACTTACTACCTATGTTATTAGTACCTACCTATCATTTTTTTGATGTAGAATAAGTTTGGCGATTGACTTTTCGACAATTCACCATAGAGAACGCCGAATAATCGCCAACTCATTATTCGCCGTAACATCTATTCGCGGCAGCTCTACTTGTTAGCTCATTACGGGAATTCGGCCAAACATAGATATCGTCTAAATTAACAACTTAGGTATGTTTCATCTCAATTGGTTGAGTAGGTCCTGAGGGGCAATTCTGGTGCAATCGACGTAGTCTCGAATTCGAGAAAAGTGGAATTCCATTTTATCTCCAGTGGTATCTGGAAAAGTCGAACCCAACATTTTTCAAAGGAAAGTCGCTCAAATTGCTTCGACTGGTTGGTACCGTTCGAGACGTACCTACATTTGGAATTCGAACTAGGTAGGTATCATAAATGTCAAACAGCGCTCGAAGTGCGTCAAACAGCGCTCGAAGTGCGTCAAACAGCGTTTGAAGTGCCAACTCGATTCGGAGATGATCTCGCAGGAAACGAGAATTCTCTCCCAGTGTCAAAACAAAACGTGGAATTAATAATATCAGAACACGTTGAACATGTAAAGGGAAACTAAAACAGAGTTAGTTTCAGTAAGCCGTTAGTTATGTTACTATTTTTAATAATTAGTATTCATTTCACCACCAATTTTTTTTAAACTGATTTGTATAGCAACTTTTATCAGTGCGTTCGGAAACCACGCCATTTTACTAATTCAAATGCATGTAATGTTTTCAGAACTAAGCACTTGGCTAACAACTAACGTACTCAACAGTTGGTAAAATATTGTTCTTTAATTAAAGAACAAAGTGTGCTAATTGTTTAGGAGAAATTAAAACAATTAGCAACTTAAGTGCAAGATTTCATTACTTAATCTCGATCTATAACGATGTGAGGGAAGAACATTTTCCGAAAATGCAAAAGCAGTCTATGTGAGAACTTTTAATTAATAATAAAAAACAATTACTGAACATTACTTCCTCGACACACTCATCATCTTTAACACTCCACCGTATCTAAACAGTTTTAAATCACTTATCAGTCTTCCTATTAAACAGCCAGTGTAGATAAATTCGTAGACAAACTTAACTATAGATTTAAAGATTTATTCTACATTTCATAATAAGTATAGATTGTGCCCGAACAAATATTAAATCTGCGGCCCCAATGAAACTTTCGTGTGACTCAAAAGAACTATGTATGTACTTTAGTTTTTTAATAGTTCAAACAGTTTTCGGAATGTTTTTGACTTAGGTCAACAAGCAAACTTAAAGTACCTACTTATATTAATATAATAATAGGGTAATTGGCTATTTCTTTTTATTTTAACTAATCAGAAGGGACAAAAGTCAATACTATTATAAATCCGAAAGTGTATGTTTGTTTGTTCCTTCCGGGATCCTAACTACCAAACCGATTTCTACAACATTTGGCATAGGCACAACTTAAATACAACGTAGGAAAGGACATAGGACACTTTTATCCCGCAATAGATCCACGCCGGCGAAACCGCGGGCAGAAGCTATTAAAGAATAGTTTTTAAAAAAAATGGCTTTTCTTTTTCCGTTTTTTATTGGACTGTCAGTATCATCAATTAAAAAAGTAGCAAACGCAAAATTAAAAAATAAAGCTTTACGTAGTCCTTATAACCAGCTTATGAGCTAGGACTATACAGGATGACGCAACATTTTGAGGCACTGGTTACTCTTTCCGTTAGAGTTCTGGTCTTAGGAAACGAAGTGAATTTTGAGGGTATTAAAAACCTAATATTAGTTTTTTTGAAAATAAGGTAAAGTCAGCGAGAAAATTGTCATTTGTTAAAGACCGTAAGTATTCTGTAATTGTACCTTACTATTAGATTTGAATGTGCGTGAATTAGGTGCGTACGAAGGTATTTTTCATAGAAAATATATGAGAAATTGTTTTATTTTTGTTCAATTTCTGATGTACGGTTTCATTTGTTGTTTGGTGGAAATTCTTGTTACTCACGTTTTTTATGTAAATAACGCATTACGCGTCAAATAAACAGTCTGTATTTACTAATCATCGTTCTTTTTTACCCGTTAACGTCGGGTGCGACCATTCATTGCTATCAATGAGGCGGCCTTTTATAATTATTATGTGAAAAATAATACTTACATGTCTAATGTATATTATTTAAATAGTCAAATACCCTATTATTACAACATAATATTGAATATACCTAAATCACATTTATGTGCTTGCTTATTTAACACATTTTTATTGCAAACTTTTTAAAATATATAGATATACACAGAAGCTTCGCTCTACTAACTAATAAATAAATATTATGTTGCGTTCATGTTTCTCAGGGAGCCAACTGATATTACCTATGGGCCGTAAACATACCAATACTCTGAATTTTATTAATATAATTAATTATACTAATTTAAATTAAAAGTCTACACAATTTAGTCGCGCCGAATCATACAACTGATCAAGCAGTATACGAACAACACGATGTTACATAGTGGATTAACTTTGATTTTATGTCGTAATAAAACACGAAAGCACACAAACGTGCACTACTTATAGTCGTCAATATGGTTCTGAAAAATATGGCAAATCGGTTAGACACAAAAACCTAATTCAAATGTCAAGTTTTCACAAAGGCCATAGTATTATTATTTTATCGTATACTCAATTATTCTACATATAGATGAGATTTGAAACGAATTACGTTAACTTCAATACAGTGTGTCCCTGGATAATGTGCACAAACGAAAAAGGGTCAAACTAGACCTAAATTTACAGGCAGAGAGGAAAAATATAATTTTTTGTTGCATTGGAAATAAGCCTTGTTCGGGAATGCTCCCCGGTGCCCTTGAACGGGCCGATAGGAGATAGTTTTATCCAGCGTCGGCGTTTAACGAGGACAGTACAATTCTTTTTTTTTATGGGTTATCTTTGCCCTAGGTAGTTCCACCCATTTTTGTTTGTGCACTTTATCCAGGGACGTACTGTATATTATGTAACAAAAAAGTATTTCCTTTATCATAATCAGTACTTTGTTACTACCCTGCCTTGAAATTCAACATGTCTTTCACAGACAAAGCTCGCTCATCAGCCTTAAACTATAAAAAATATAAAAATTAAATCTACATAAAAATTATAAGAAGTAACCTAATCTCTTATTTTGTCGTTGAAATGTCAAATCATAGTCTACAATGAAACGACAAATATACAATAACACACGGCCGGTTTTAACCTACGTTTACTTTAACCGACCATTTTTTCATAATTAGAACTATACTAAATCAGATCCTTAAACTGATGTTGAATAGCCCAGTTTATTACATACTGCAGTTTTGGCTACGATCACTGAAATACATCCAAATTAGAATACAATTAATCTTGGGGAAAGACCACAATTTCAGATATTAGATTTAGTTATAACAATCACATTCAATGTAATAACTAACAAGATAATCAAATATTATGTCAATTTAACCTAACAAATATTTTTTTTGTCTTATTTTGTTTTTTTTTTTTACATTTATTGCATCTATAGCTATGAGATAAATATGTTTGAAAAGTAACAATTATTTCTTTATACAGGGCAGCGCAAAGTTTTGGGGCATTAAGGGTGGCAACCCTTACTGTAATAATTAGAGAGTTCTGGTCTTAGGAAATTTTAGGTGAATTTTAAAGATATTAAAAACACCATCATTCGTTTTTTTATTAAATAAAGGTACAGGTACACATTTCTGAAAAACATATGGTTTATATTTCCCAACAGAACCCTACCACTACTACTACTCTACTCTCTCTATCTCCAAACAACCGACGAAATCATACGTGCCGAAATTGAGAAAAAATCTAAATAAAACATTTCCCATACATCTTTTATGGAAATAAACACTTGTATGCAAGTTATCTAAAATCACTGTACCTTACACTGATCCATTAAGTTTATTGTTCTACATACAGATTCGAACTCTTACTCTTACAAGAAATTAATGCAAATAAACAATATTGATTGAATAACTTCAAAACTCACTTTGAATTTCTTAAAACCAGAATTCTCAAACTATAACAGAAAGGGTAGCCACCCTAAATGCCCCAAAATTATGCTTCAACCTGTATAGATATGTAAGGGAGAGGAGCAGTTACGTCAAACATTACATTATAGACCGGCAAGTTTGTTCATGACACTCCCATGGTCGCTAACGACAGGGTACGAATAAAAACAAAAGAATCGCGGCTGCGCACGGCGCGCCCCTCACACTTCTTGCCACCCCTCACAGTCTTTCGTCCCCCGTCGCCCGCACACCATGGGAGTGTCACCAACAAGCTTGCCGGTCTATAGCTAGATGTATATTATTCTTATAGGTACGTAAGTGGTATACGAAGAAATAGAGAAAACATAGTGACAAACTATGAATTTATACTTCATCAATAACAACATTTATAACATAGACATTTAAAATGGGATCAAAATGCATTATTATATTTATTTTTCAAATTATGCACTAAACCTTTGCACTTTCTTTTATCTCATTAAATTCTATTTTTTTATTTAATGATACACCCTCTCCCCTACGTGCTCACAATAATTCATTTCTATTCTAATTAGAAATCGTCGACTCGGTATTTTTATCCTGAAAACCACAGAGCTCACTTAACTAGTTTATTCATTCAACACAAATTGTATTATTTCAAAATAATCATGAACGACAATGAAAGAATTTGTATAAACTAACAGAGACAATGATTTTACATAAGATCGCCCATTTCTTTGGTCTACTATATCCTTGATGTATTAAATATTGTCAATTTCACGTAATACATCCTCCCTACATTATCACACCATTACAATTTTCCGCACTAATCACTAAGAAAATCTTTACATGTCCAGATTACCTGAGTCAATGTGAAGAATATACGTAATTTTAATTACTATTGTAGAATTCCAAACTCTTATAATCATTAGTCGTTCGCGCCGTGGCTATCATTGTTTCCCAGGATACTATCTAGTCCATGGAAAAGTTAACTTTCCTTTGGCGAAAAAATTTAAGGTCGGTGCGGTAGCCTCCGAGATACCTTAAACAAAGAAACTTTACTGTCTATATTATATAATATAACATTCAAAAAGATACAGTGTATGTGCGGCTTTAGTAAGGCGCTCAACTTTGGGACAAAAACATTTCATGTTCCTAAACGTTCAGTTTTCATAATACTGCATTCTTAACTTTTGAAACGATGTTTATTTATTTAGATTAAGGATCGTCAACATTACACATGGTACTTATCAAAACGTTTCTAAACTATTCATAACATCTGGTAACCTAATTATTCCAATAACGCCCCATAACATCACTAAAATTACATTTCAATTTAGTGCGCTAACTATTATAGTAAAAATATTTATGGTTGCCTACAATAATAATGAAATCTCTTTGGCATGTTTCTCAATTAGCTATTTAACTACCTTTAACTGGAGTTATTATGATGCTAAACAGAGTAGAAGGTATCTCGGATAGCCTTAATGTCGCTACCGTCAACATGGTGAAGCCGTACGCCATTTATACATCAGGATGTAAAGTGATGGCAAAAAGGCACAAAATTATTGCTTTTGTGTATTTTACAATTTAAGATTAATATGTATTGTTCTTGATTTTACTATACGTGAGACGATTGACCTAGATAAATAATAATATATTATATTTTTTATGACTCTGTAGAAAAAGGTTATCCTTGATTAAGAAAACGGGTTATCTTTGGTCAAAAAAATGTCAGTTAAAGTTAAAATTCTTTAATGTCTGTTCTGTAACTGTCCAGTGCAGTGAAACGCGCCTGAAATTCCCGAAATTCTCGACTTGAATTGCCTCAAGTCAGTATGGTCAAGATGCTGAATTAAAAGAGTTTCTATTTGTGGCATATAATAATTACTAAACCACATATTACAGACACAATGTATAACGTCCACACTATCACTATTATACAATTGCAGTAATGGATGTCAATTGGCACGTCAGTTAAGCGATGCCGTCCTATGAATAATAATATATAGGAATTTTCCAGGCAGCTTGTCGCCCGAAAATGTGGTTTACTTCGGCGTCTTTGCGTCTGAATATATTATAGAACCTACCCAAATCCACCAGGCAATATTGTTGTGTTTAAAGGAAATAAATGATAGAAGACAAATAAGGATATCAGAAAATGAATACTTAGAGCGTAGAAAGCGAGATCATAAAACAATTTGAGCTAACCCCAACTTAACAGGATGCTAACAAGACATAATTATCTTAAAATGAGAAGAAAAGCAGAACATATCTCAAATTACGAGTATTAAAAAACCACACATATAAGTGACGGTGATTACATTTCGATAACCGACTAATTCCCTAATTTTAAAACAAAATTCACAATACCTAATGCCTAATGGTCAAATGAGCTAATATTAACCTTTTGACAGTTAGGTTTTATGTGAGTTGTAGTGCCTCTAGCGCCCGGCTTTAACGATCGGCAAAAAATTACACCGATGACTGGAGTGCAAAAAAAATTGTGCAAATTATACTAGAAAGTATTGCAGGTTTTCTGTCGTATAAATACGACGCGGGCAAAATTGACCAGATAATATTTGTCAGATAAACCTGACTAGGACGGTCAATAGGTTAAAATGCCTAAAGAATGTAATACCTACCTACTTAATGGTCGAAACACCTAATTTCAAATTGCATAAGTACAGATTGCCCTAGTTCTATATACCTAAAGTCAAAATGTATATTGATTGCATGGTCTAATAATTTCAAAATATATTAACTAATTATTGAAATGATTAAAACTCATCTTGTATATTTTATTAATTATACAGAGCGTATATTTAAACAGGATACCTGCTATAAGAGGTTTTTGTACTCATCATTACGAACAACTTTTTCTACAGGACCAAAAAAGATTGTAAAAGTAGTTCATAAGTATGAATACAATTGCCCCTTAAAGCAAGTATCCTGGTTAAATAGGCAAGTATTTAATCGGGAAAAATAATTACTGGGATCTTAAAAAAATGGACGTGGGTATCAAAAATCCTAGATTGGCGACTAATTTTGAGTCTCAAAATAACTTAATAATAATGCCCTTGTAGAGCTCTTTTGATTCAAAGCAGGCATCAAATTCTTTTTTGATAACTTAAGTTATATACGCGGCAACTTTATAGAAGATAACAAATTAAAGAAGATCGTCTATGAATTCACAAATTAGATTCTGATAGCAAATAATATAAAATTAGAAAGTGATCGGCGAGTTGATCCTGGCACTCGCCGGTCGCTGCTGCAGCACCACTCGCTTCGCTCGCTCGGCTCGTGCGTTGTGTGGTCACAATTCTAACCTACTTACGACTGCGCTAAAATTCATGGTCACCCCGTTGAATTATCAGTCGCCAAGTTAGGATTTTTGACAGTTAACCTATAATTTCAAAGACATTACCAATCTTACTATGGGATTTGGCCGAAATGCAACCACGAAATGAAACTATGTGCATTTGGTCGCTAACGTCGACTGAAAATCAATCCGCATTAAAATCAGCCCGAGGATATCCATCTAAAATAACGTACGTTTAGAACTAAGGCAATTAGTACGGAAAATGTAATAAAAAAAATTGTTACCATCAATTTAAATGCATTTGAGAGATAAGAATATCCTGGTATCGGTCATATTACTATTCCTGTAAAACAAAACTATGATCCTATATACCTATTTTGATACATAGCACAGCATCACGCCTGTACTCCCCAAACGGTTAGGCAGAGGATTTCACCCAGAGCTGTGCAATTACATTACAAATGCAATAAAAGTTACGACTTACATAAATTAAGAAAAATATAATAAACTATTTCCTATCTATTTTCTATGAAAACGTACCTTATATGCAGTGTTGCATGTTAGAGTTTGGCCAGCGAAAGAAGTCCACGAATTATTTTCTAAACTTTTATTATGGCAACAATTTAGGATTGTCAAAATTGTAACATTGACGTTTCGTACTTTGTCATCTTGTGTTTATTTATGCATCATATTTCGTTAGTTCTGTTTAAAATAATGCCGAAAACAATCAAAAGTTCGATGAGGAAGCTTCTGTTTACTATGATTGACAAATATAAAGACGTAAAAAGTGATTTGAATCGGAAATATGTAGAGAAAATACGACAACTAGATTCAATCCTTTCGCTATTAGGTTAGTTTTTTGAATTTCTATTCAAACAACTTGATACTTTTCGACTATTTATAAAAAATCGCAATATTTTTCATGGTGTATCTACTTTTCAAGAAGTATCAACAACGAGGTAACAAGACATAAAATTGTGGAAATAGTAAAGAAATTGAAAGCTCTCGAAGAAAATGAAATGTCGACTTGTGAAACATTGAAGATATCTTAAAAATGAGAAAAAAGAAAGACACTAAAAAGAATTAAAATTGAAAGGTCTAATAATCACGGACAGTGAAAACCCGACTCCGACTATCCGACTCCGGGGAAAACTCGACCACATTCAGCAATAGTTTCCAATTTCGGCTATAGGAAACAAAATAAACGAATAGCCTCTACGTTTTGTGTGGATTTAATTGTTTCATCACATCAGTGATCTCAATTCCATTATATAAACTTATAGTAATAACTTTTTGTTTAATTCAACCTTTTCTATGTATGGCCGTGCCAGGAAAGCTGAGCGATGAACTTTAATACGTAAAAGATAAAAAATGCAAAGCTAGTTTCGTTTAGCGCTTAAAATTTGGTACTTTGGGCCGAGCACGAATGCTTTGACGTATCGTAACGTAAACGTAAGAATCAAAAGTACACATTTAATCCATGACATTTTTGTTAAAATACATGCAGTATTTTTACATTTTCATAAAACAACTGTGTATGTTGCATAATACATAATTGCTAATTGCTTTTAAAAATAAACTGATGATATCCAATAATTACAATTTATTTATTTATTGCATTCATATTTGATGTTCATTCATGTTTCAATAATTTGATGACAGTCTCATCTCATTAAAAAATGCTGTCTAGTCCAAAATGGCCATTTTTCTTTAAAAATCAAGTATCATCAGTAATCAAAACAACGTTCCAGATGGGTTAGTAGAAAGTATGGTAATTTTTTTGTATAAACCAAGAACGAAGAAGGCCCTAGAATGGATCCTTGAGGCACGCCTTATTAAACGAGCAGACAAGTAGATTTCGCGTCTTTGACATGTACGGACTGAAACCATTATACAGATAAGAACCTATTCTTGAACTGCAAGTCAGATACACAACAGAAAGCGGACTAAAACCGACAAACTGAAACCGTAAAACCGTGCGTATGCAATAATATCAATAATGATAGATTATGGAGACTATGGTGGTTTATGATGATCTGGTATGTAAAATAAATTCTGAAAACACCCTCCAAATTCTGGTAATATTTACTTTTAATATCAGTTAAGATATTATACTGATTTTTAGTAAGCCTATTTTGACAGATGAGCTTAATGTAAATGTAAATTAAATAAATAAATGTCATGTCAATAACAAAGAAGTTTTTACAAACGTTATTTTTACCAATTTTTTCGACCGTGTAAGGGTTTTCAGTTATAACTGCGGCTAACTACGAGATGCATTCATAGTAATAGTAGTTCGAAGCTAATTTGACCCACGTTTGTATACAGTGACCTCGATCAAATAGGCGTTAATAGTAATTGATTCGCCACTAGCATTTTACGTACCTGTTATGTGGCTGGAAACTCAAAACGCGCGCGACGAATTGCTTATGAAACAACGTTTACAAATATGTATCTAGTCCGATTACATCTTATACTGTATGTATACATATCTGCGCACGAGTATGTTAAACAGAATCAATCTATTATCTCCTAAATAATACTTCAATGGTATTTAATTATAAGTTATTAACACAAAGTGGTGAGTAGTTAATATTGATAAAAAGTTTAACATTAAACAGGAATATCAAATGCACTATTTTTGGCTTACACAGATTCTAAAACAGTGCTTATAGTCAAACTATGTCCTATCGATATGGTACCTAAGTTTTAAGCTATCAGTAACAGTACTGATCCATAAGATATTTATTCTAAATCAATATTTTCCTTTCTTGTTCAATAATTATTTACATAAGAAGTTGTTATAAGTAGGACACAAACAGTATTGAATCGTATTGTTACTTTATTGTGTCAATGTAAGATAGTAAACAAAAACACAAATTATGGGCAAGAGGATATTAATTTTATCTTATTTGAGGATAATAATTTATCGGTAGAAAATGGTGACAGCAGAGATTGATAATATACGTTTTATTTAAGATTTTTAATTGGCTCTAAAATGTTAAACAAAAATTTGTGTATCCGGTCAAATTACTCATTTCCATTAGCAGTATTTCATGAGAATTACACTTTATATTCGATGGAATACCAATTCTCGTTTGTATTGAAACTAATTTATATATTGTAGTGATTAGTGAAATATTAAAAGCGTTCTTTACTATGCTTTAAGTACACTACATAGAAAAAGATTATAAATGTTTATTTTGTTAGAACTTAATGTTTATTTAAGATTAAGCAATGACAACATTCGATCAAATGTAAAATTATTTCAATAATTGGTCTATTGTTTATTATATTCAATTTTAGTTCGCGATGTCTTCTTGCAAAGGTGGTACCGTTTTATTTTTATTTTGTAATGTCATTGCCGTTTCTTAAACTGCAGCATAACTTACGACTTTGTGTTAATGTAATTTTACGTACTATTATGTAATTCATTATACGTACAATTATATAACTGTGGTCTAAATACAATGCAAATAATAGTTAAAAAGCACTTAAAGCGATTTAAGGAATCATGAAAGTGAGGTGTCGCCTATTCCTTCCAAATAATGGTGCCTATTCTTCTGCACGTCGCACTAAAATAGTTTCAATCAGACTAACCCCCGGTTTCTGAAAGGCTGGTTAAATCTCTGATCATGTTAAATCTCATGTTAGTGTGAGCATGTTGTGATTGGTTGACAGACGTCAACAATCAATTCAACAACCAATCATATCACTTGACATGAGATTTGACGGCTGGGTAAATTTGATCAGTCTTTGAGAAACTGGGTGTAAAATATTTAGAGTTGTCAACTTAGATTATGCCCTTGTCATTTAGGAGAAATTAAATGCGACCTGTGGCTAAGGCGACTAAATTCAAGTCGTTATCAAGCAAGTGGGCTAATTTGAGAGGACTAAATATCATCCATTCTTATATATATTATAGTGAGACTAAATGAGATTAGTTTATAAACAAGAGAATCAGCCAGGCAATTAATAGGCTCTTGAAACCTGTAGTAATATGTGATACTGTTGCCTATGTACTTTTATGAAAGAACAACAATGACACAGCAATTAAATGTACGTAGATGGACATATTGGAAGACATATTATATTTTAATGCTACATAATTTAAGGGTGTATTAATATATTTTAATGCTACATAGTTTAGGAATGTTTAATTTGTGGACATTCGTTAGGCATTGTGAACCGATCTAGTGTTATAGTTATTTTAGAGCTACATTAAGACGAAGTCTGTCAAAGGTGAACGAAATAGTAAATACAAAATTCTACGCGTTTGAAAACTCGAATAATAGTTGTAATGAAGATATTTAATAAAATCCTTTTATTATTAAAATCTTTCAAGAAGCATCCAACTAACAAAGGATATTAGAGTTACATATGAAGGATAAAATAATTGTTTTCATCGTATAGTTATGAATTTAATTTAATTTAATTATTACATTCAATAATGTTTTTTTTAAATCGGAAGTTGTACCGATTACATAGATACAAAGATATGGTAAATGATGTCATTCATGATTCCTTCACTTGCAGAATGCAAATATGAAATGAAAAGGATAGAAACACGACCTTCAGGTTTCGATAATTGCATTAGAAACATGATTAGTAATACTCAAGTATTATTTACTGTACTTACTAAATTGGATGATAAGTGTTCAATGTCGTATTTCTATTATAGGTGTCTCAACTAGATAGTAAAAGTAGGAATGAGCCCAAGATAATGTCAATGAAACAGTAGAAAGATCAGTAAAGTGCTAAGATCACAAATCGTTTTTCTCCCGTATAAAGCTGGGTATTCACTGGGCAACCACTGACGCGCAGCTTCGTGAAGCGCAACGTACGAAGGGCAGTTTAAGGACATGTTAGGTTAAAATTTCGAGGAAATTGCTGCGCAGCAAATATTGCCTAGTGGATACCGTAATTCTTAAAGCAAACAAAACAATTTATAAAGGTTGAATACCTGGTAAATTACAGTCGAGATGTAGGAAAATAATGATCAAAATGTGTATGTCGCATTTAAGAATATAGTAAAGATTCAATACTTTATATGCATTATTTTTCTCTATTCTTAAATGCCCTTTGAAAATTTCAAAAGAACACATGTAAGCATACTGCGGTCTGTTTTCATTCATCATTAAGATTAATGATACTTTAGTATCATATTGTGCAATTAGTAGATTTATCACAATGCAATGCAAATTATATCAATTGCTGATAATCATTTACATAAGTAGACCCACCGCGTTATTACAAAAGCCCGTTGATTTCAGACACATGCTTGATCGAACCATTCCGGCTCTTGAAGTTGACACCTGCAATTTATTCTCCAGAGCGTTACGGCCAGGCCAACCCCTACTGGGTATACAAGTCATTTTTAAATTCTTAAACTTCCGGGTATTGTAGTGCCGAAATTTGAAAATTGTGACTCAAATACCCTGGAGAGTTCGGCCCACGACTTGGCCAAAACACTCTGGAGATTAAAGTGTGGACAAGCACCTGACCGAAATCAACGGGCTTTTCTAATAACGCAGACCCACCTCGAGGCATACCTAACAATTTGTGACTATATTTACTGCTGATAACATCAAAAGAGCGAATAAGAGACTAAAGAAACATGTAAAAGTTAAGGACTGCTAAGGAAGTCCCATACAGTCATCTTACTACAAAAAAAAAACTAATTTTCTTAATGAAATAGACATGGTAAGAAATGTTTGATGTTCATCTGTAGTATTTAAATATAGTCACAACCTTTTTAAAGCCCTTCAATGTGTGGCACGTACCTGCTGATCCCAGAAGAATATTGGCAAATTATTGACGCGCGCATCAGCACGGTTCAACTGTTGCATCCACATTAAATCAGCTGATCCCCCTGAAGGTTGGCCCCACAGTGATTCCACCTGAAATAGTTACAATTTAATAGTTTTTTTACCAAACTGGTCAACCAATGAGCACAACACCAACATATTTTTTTTACATCTTTGTTTCAGCTCCACAGAGATTCAAATGATGGAATCTCTATGTACAAGTCAAGTCATCTAGAAGAACTGATAATATAATATGAATCCTAAAGACAATCTGGGGACATTATAATGCCAAGGAAAACCGCACTGCAATTGGTTGTAGATTCCGTGATGCAACAAACATACAAACAGGTTTTCATATGTTAAGGATTTACATTTTTATTCTTATTAGATTACCATTTGCTGCGGCTGGCCAAATGATTGGTTTGCCACGAGTCCCACAGATCCAAATTGCAAAGGTTCCATAGGTGCATTATCAGACAAATTCATGTTAGCCATATTCATCACCTAGAAATTAAGAAAACCTTATTAACACAAGGCATTCGCAAATCTAATATTATTTCAGCTACCTATGAACATGGTTTTATTGTTATACGAACTACATAATAATATGTGGTCAAAATATTTAGTTTAGATTTGGTCACTTACGTCTAATGCCAGATTAGCTTGAGAATTTAACATGTTCTCGTGGGCGGGCTGTGGACGTTCGTATCCACCGGTGATCGGGAATCCAGGGATCATTTCCTGCGTCAATTAATAATTCTTAATTATGTAAAAATAATAATGAGAGTTTATTGTAACCAGTGTCGGTAAAATAAGTTTTGAAATGGTAAGCTACCTATAAAATATGCCTCTTCACCAATTCTTATTCAGCATTGTAAGTCTATTAAAAGCTAATTCTAAGGATTACAAGTCAAAAGAATTCCTTGCAATCAGAAATTCGTCTTAAAGTCGAAGAGCTCCTTTAATTAAGGCATCAAAGTACCAATATTTCCTAGTCCTCGGTATCTCGCAGCATGCCGTCACGAGTCAGCAATATACTGCGAGTCCGACTTCGACTTATAATATATCGACTAAAATTTACTCGATAATATCACCGTGTGGTGATAAGCTCGTATAGTTGCTATGTAATTTAGTGGCAGTTAATTCACTAGACCGATAACATCGTGAAGCTTGTGGGAACGACGTAAATAAGATTGGTCCAAAACAGAAAAGAAACATAAATGGGAGTGTAACTTGCAGTGGGTTGACAAGAGCTGAAAATGATGGTACTTCGTCCATGTAAATGTATAAATATTTCGAGTTAATGTCTCAAGTACACCTTTCTTTTCTTCCAGCACAATGGACCCTGGCTATTTAGCACATAGTACATGCCGTATTGAATTCCAACACATCGTATCTATTTTAAAGGT
The DNA here is from genome assembly GCA_932294325.1 of Allophyes oxyacanthae. Taxonomy (NCBI): domain Eukaryota; kingdom Metazoa; phylum Arthropoda; class Insecta; order Lepidoptera; family Noctuidae; genus Allophyes; species Allophyes oxyacanthae. Next base: position 4,301,705 of record OW028609.1, read on the forward strand.
CGACAGAGGTTGATAGAAAATTTCATTACGAAAGCTTAGCCGACTCGACAGAGGAAGAACTGGTTGACGGGAAATATAAATAGTTAAGGTGTGTGAGATAATTCTAATTTGGATGAAACATACGTAGTAAATTATGTTAGATAGAGTAATTTCAGCTTTAATATTGAATAAGCAAAATATATGAAGACTCCCATTGTCTCCTGGTATTCTTTCATGGCTGTTTTAAACATTTATCTGTACAAATTACAAAACAAAAACAGTATATAAATTCACACATTAACAAACTTTCACTGTGATAATGATTGCCAATAAAAGCATTTTCTCCAATTTATTCCCACAACTTGGCCAAGTGCTTTCTGTTCGGAATTCATAAACAAATGTGTCAACTCACCATATGAGCAAAGGGCACCATGGGCCCGTAGCTGCCGAGGGGTCTCATCATCGATTCGCAAGCTCGTCGCACCATCAAACTGGGACTGAAAAATCCAGCCCTATACCAGTTGTACATGTCTTTTGATGAAAAGGGGCCCTGGATATTCCTCTGTAATTATTTTTAATAAATTAGTTAAATTAAAGTCAACATTCAATAATCCAGCATTTCCATTTACATTATTCAGACCCACCTCTGGATCTTCATAATACCATTGATCTGCCAAGCTAGCAGCATTGTTGCTATAAATCGAATTTCCAAAGGGACCTTGTGATCCTGAGTGTTGCATTCCATGCAGGTGAAACATATTGTTCTGCCCCGTGTGATTGGACATGGGCATTTCATTCGACGACGACATCTGCAAAAAATAATAAGATGAATTATTATTTTTCTAAATTAGCCTATGTAATTTTATTATAATAAGAACACAGTCATTGACTTACCGAAGGGTTATTAGCATTCTGAAGGAATATTGAACCATTAGCAACGCTATTGGACATGCCTGGCATGGCATTGCCCGATTGAAAACCAGGCATGTTTCCGGGTCCCTGCATAGACGCCGTCCCCATTACACCCATTCCAGATGAACCCATAGATGAATTATTTGCCATACAAACATTTGGCATGACCTGTTGTGGCATGCCTTGAAGAGGTAACCCCATGTTAGGGCCAATCGGCAAGCCCAACGATGCATTCAATGCAGAATTGGTAATGCCAACATTTTGCATTACAGATTGCATTCCTGGTGTTTGTCCTCTGGGGGCTTGCATACCAGCTGGCATATTTTGCATGCCAGGATTTTGCATTGCAACAGGTGGATAACCAGGATTTGGCATTCCAGGTGATTGCATTGCGGGGGGCATACCAGGCATCTGTAAGCCTGATGGCATTCCACCTTGCATTCCAGCTGAATTCATTACACCCTGCTGCATCCCAGGCACAGGCTGTGTAACAGCTGTTTGTAAATTTTGATTATTTAAATGCATATCCATAGACATACCCTGGTTGGGTAATGCAGAAATTGACATGCTCATTTGCATGTTAGGATTTTGAGGCATTGCATTTGCAACAGATGACATTCCTGAGCTCGACCGAGTCATTAATGAGTTAGAAGAGGATGTGGATTGCATTTCGTTTTCATCTAGGGACATGCCAAATATATTGTCCACTAATAATTCTTCTGGAGATTTGTGTGATATCCCTGAATGGTCCCTGGAAACAAAACCATGGCCATAATCAGACAAAAGTTAGAACAAATCTAAAGCTATGCAACTGTCAATAATTTTTGTGATACTTACATGTCAGATTTATTTTTCATTGAACCTTTTAAGTTATGCATTTGTTTACTGGACGCTTCATTCATTGCAGGGACAAGGTGCTGGTGTTTCTGCCGCAGGCTGTTGTTTGAATTTATGATGACCGATTGGAAGTTGCCCCTTTCATCACTAGCCTCCTCTAAATTAATATCAGATCGCATAAGCGCATCAAAAGTTTTGCTCTCAGTAAACTTATTAGATTTGTATGCACTTTTTTTTCCAAATTTGTTTTCACCTTGGCCTGTGACGTTAGCCTCTGGGGGTTCCGGTCCAGCAGCTTGTGCATCGAGCGTATCTGATATATCTTGCGGCGCATCTTCTTTGCTCGAGTTCGACTTTTTATTTGTACTTGTGCTGGCAGAATCAGCTATTCCAATACCAGGCTGCTGCAATTACATATTTGTTTTAAATCCATACACTGGAAAAATTATCAAATTATGAATCTAACTAAAGGACTGTGTTGTTATTATACCTTTTTAAATTTCAGGTCACTGGCATCAAAGCGTTTCGGCGATAATTTTTTTGCCTTTTCTGAGGCCCACCATTCATCAGAGCCCTCTTCCATGGCTTTTGGTCGAGGAAAACTGCCATGCGTGTGCGACCGCGTCAATGCTGCTTCATAATAAGGACATTACATACTAATCAATTATTACACTCGCCCATAATATGAGATAATTATTTCAATACAATAAACTTAAAAAAAAAAGTGAAGTCGGTGCCACTGCCAAGCTAGGTGCATTGAAAAATTAAAGGCCCCGACTTCAGAAGCTGTTAAGTTTATTAAGAGAATTATTTTATACTTTTTAACTTTTTGGAGTCAGTTTTTACTAACTTTTACTTAACTTTTTTTTTAAGTTTATTTTGTTTTTCTATTTTGAGTGGCATAGACAATATATAAACATGCCATTACAGCAATCGCGAGTGATATGCTGTTATTCATTCAAGAGTTCCATTGTCTATCGCCGAAGGTCTTTATCAGATATTCACCAAATTTAAATGGGACCACTTCGAGAGTATACCCTTTTGAACAAAAAAAGAATTTTGCAAATCCGTCAATATATGACGGGGTTATGCCCGAACACATAAAAAAAATACATCCGAATTGAGAATGAAAAACCTCCTTTTTGAAGTCGGTTAAAAACAACAAAACCTATATTATTTTAATGTTATTGGACTTCGAATATATTGGTAAGAAAAGATTGTTTCGAAGAATCCGGTGGTGGTGGTAGGTTTATGTGATAATCTGCATATTCCGGTCTCTGATCATCATAGATGAATCATAAATTTTGTAGTTCTGTTCTAATAATACTTTAATATTAGTCTCAACATCACTTACGGTACGCAGATTCTTGGTGTTTCGGCAAATTGGTGTCATCATTACTGTATCCATGGAAGGCACCCGATGAGTCGAATGTACCTCCACACTCGGCGTTCTCTCCGGCCCTAATAACCAAAATAATGTCAAAGGTCTACACATGAAATAGAGAATTATAGGATAATATCTCTACAAGATAGATTATATATTATTATAGATTATAGATTTAGAGTATAAAATAAGTCGCTTTCCGCGTCTGTCTGTCTGTATATCCGCTAACTCCTCCTAAACCACGCAACGGAATTTGATGAGGTTTTCACCATCATTTGGAGAAATTCTTCTGGAAGGTTTATATGTATAATACTTTTATATTTAATTGAAGGATAGTAGAGAAATTGCACCCGTGCGAGTCGGGGAGCAGATCGTTAGTGTGTAATAAATGAAATTTTACCATTCTGGCAAATTTTCCTCATGGTTTTGATTGTCACCACTGACCCATCGTCGATTTGAATTCCAAGATTGGGGTTTGTCTCCAGCTGGTCTTTCACCCCAGTCGCGATCTGTAAAACGGATTGATATTAACTCACGCTTTATACATTAACCTATCAAGATCGAAGTAGTAAGTAATCAATATATTTTACCCCATTTCTCAAGTTGGCGAGATCTGCCTGGTTCAGAAGAACGCCACTCTTCACCGTCATCGCGAGTCTGCGGTTGCCGCCAGTTAGTATTATTACCCTGCCGTTTGCTACAAATGTACAAGTGATGAATAAAATATTTATTTTCACGTAGTTATATAATGTTGTGAACATAAAATAACTTACTTCCTGTACATTTTAGTGGCCCAGTCTGTTTGGTCCCCACTGTTTCTGTTGGTGTTATTCAAGTTGTTATTGGTCCAGGGACGAATAGGGCCACTATCGTCATCGGCCCCTCCACTGTAGCCAGGCATCCTTGGACTACCGGAATGCCACATTGTTCCTCTAAAAATTAAGTAGGAAAATTAATATCCAATATTAGGTAGGAATATTCAGACACATTTGAGTGAAAATGAATGGATTTCTATCTCAGAAAGAGTCGGCCTACCCTAATGTTAATACAATAATAAAAACAACGTTAATATTATTACAATGTTTACAACTCCCAGTAATCTCAGAGTCATTAACCCATAAAGGTGATAACTATTATTTATTCAAATAAAATCGTTTGTATGTGTAGCCCTATTTTAATTCTACTACTCGATAGTATCGGTAGTAACGCTTAACCGTTTACTTTCTGATGAATACTTTAACCATCTACATATTACTAACTTGAACTATATTAGGAATGATCCGGTTATTTTACATTGTTTGGTTAGTGGGGTGGATGAATTAGGGGGAAATTAACAAAAGCGCAGATATAATATTAAATGCCAGGACTCCAGGAGGGACATACACTGATTCAATTGATGTCCTTTAAAAAGCTCAGGTGTGCAATACTCGCTACCCATGTGGACGTATGAAAAGATGGACTAATTTGAAAATTGTACCACATGGCGTGTTGTAATTCTTGCGTACGCATGGGAATAAATGTGTCAGGTAGTATAAGAATAAATTTGAATGGTAATAATTTACCTTGCCGTAGATATTTGCCGTACGTAAGAACCACGTTGCCTGCCGCGTCCGTCGTTGAGAACTCCGCGACCCGAGCCGCGTCCCATCCCATATCTGTCACCTGATGTCATGACTCCAGGTGGGGCACCCCGCAAATTATCTCGCTGAAAGAATTACTCAATAAAATAACGCTATAACAATATTAAAGTCTATAAATAATTGACTACATACGAAAAACTTTCCGCGAAATAATAATTGTCATCTACTTACTACATCATCTTCAAATGTGCTGTTTAATGCAAATGGCTGCTTCCCTCGCGGCTGATACAAAGTTTCAATGAATCTCAACTCTGGTGGTGCCTCTGAATTTCTATCATATAATGCTAACATTTCTTCTCTGCCATACCTGTTGATAGTAAAATACGTAATCAGGTAATACCCCTAAAAAGAGAAAGAAAAGACGGCATAATTATATGGTTTTCACGTTATGTACCTGAGTTTAGCTAAGTGAACTTTAGGTGAACCAGCTGAATTATTTGAGTTTGCTGTCGTTGATGCGTTGTTAGTAGATGTGGCCCCCCCGGACGACCCGGAAGGGCCGGATGACGCCGCAGTGCCTGGACCCGAGTTAGCATTCTGACTGTTAATAGATCTCGCCGCGCTACGCTCTCTGGACAGATTCATACGCAACCATTCGGGGCCAAACTTGATGTGATTGTTGCGGTCACCCATTATACTTGTTGACGAAGAAAATATTGAATGAATATAAGGAACCCGCAGGCAGGTACAGCTGCAACAAAGACCTCGTTTAATAATAAAGACACAGTATGCAAAAATAAATGCAGTAAATTAATAATGAGAACTAATAACCCCCTGCAACACGCTGTTATGAAAAAAATATTGTATAATAAGTGCAAATACTTTTTTTTAACATTTGCTAGTATTGATTGTAAACTGTAAGGGAAACTTTGAAACTATAGAAGACCTGCTACTGGACATTGTATCCAAGCATACTATTCTATACATACATCTATGTTTAACGCACAATGAATGAAGTTCAAGGATACTTGCAGAATGGAAAATATTCGCAAATGCGCATTTGATTTTTATTCATTTTCGCTCTGAATTCAATAAAATGCAATGTTTTTGGTTGATTAAACAACTTTTAATTAGCTTAAAATTCTACAAATTTTAAGGTAATTAAAAGAATCAAAAATGTATATAGAAAATTATGTGTACTTAAAATTATTTGGTATTTATTTTTAGCTCATTGCGCTAGCTAGACCATGTACAACTTTACTCAATAAGCCTCTGGATACATGTATATGTGTTAGCTCGTGGCACCCTAAATTCATAACTTTAAAGAACACATTCCTTCCTATTAATTCAATTTAAAATGGAACAGTTCAACAACACATCTTTTTTTAGCATTACTGTCTTTCCTTATTTTTATCATTACGCGATGTGGTGTTTAAGAAAAGCGATAACGCGTTCTGCCGGGCTAACGTGAGCGCCGCGCGACATGATTTTGTCGTCGCAATATCCCGTGCGGAAACAAGTTTTCAGAGGCATTATCTCGTCTAGTCATGACGACAAACATCTGGTGCGGCGCGCATGTTAGCCTAGATGAACGTCAGCTGATGCAACCACGATACGAAGCACAGAACAGTCATTCTGCTATTTCAATCGTGTCTTAATCGTATCAGAATGGTCTCGTAATTGTTGGTGTTTGCAATGTCGTTCAACCTATTTTGACTTCTATTGCGTACGTAACAGAAGTAAAAGTGGATTATTCGCCAGTTATTAAGTGTCGTTCTATAGATTTTGACTTCTATTACCTACGTAATAGAACTCAAAATAGGTTGAACGACACTGCAAAATCAGCAATTACATTCTGACACGACTGAGACACGATTGAAATAGCAGAATTAGGGCCCAGGTTGTATTTCAGGTTTGCATTTCAGTATGTTGACTGCCTCATGGGTCTAGTGATTGCAAGCGTTGCTGCATGAGGGGATTGGATTTTTCTAATAACAAATTCTTAGCAGCAGCCCAGACTTTGGAATTGTGCCCGGTAGATGGCGATAGGCTCATCCCTGGGACCCAATAACGGCATCGACGAAATGTGGATGTACACCAGTACACCTCTGGCTAACAGATTATAGGAGTGGTTATGTTCCGTTAAACTTTAGCAAATTAATAACTATTAATATTAATAAAATAAATGTTTTTCACCTCTATTTTATTCAGAGATATTCCAATAATTTTCTACACTCAATTTAAATTGTGCAGACCTTAACTGAATCACAATTGCAGTGTAACTGAATCAAAATTATATCAGATACATTAAAAGAAAATCGCAATTCGCCCATTGTCGCCAATTGTAGCTGTGATTGTCATCCTGGGTCAGGGACCCGTTTATCCAGAAAATAACAATATGATTATTCAACTTTAATGCAAAGGATTAAGGTCCAAAACCGCAAGTTTATTGCAGGTCACTTAACCGAAATTAAAGTAACTCCTTGGGCCTTTTATTTCTTATTGCTTAACGCATTATCCCTTCTAACACCATGTCACCAGTCAACACAAACAATATTTTCTATCGTAACTGCAGCGAAGCAGCCAATGGTGCAACCAATATTCATGTAAGGAAGTTAAATTTTATCATAAAAACATAAATTTAAAATATTGTGTTTTGGTAAACATTATATTTTAGTTAGGAGCACAAAGTATTTCTAGAGGTAACAGTTAAGTGTTGAATTATGTTTATGTTATCATTAACTCATTAGCTAATGAGCAGACACCTGTCAGTGGCTGAATACAATACTAATATCTGTGTTTCCTCACTTAGTGAATTAATGTGTGAAAAGCAGTTTCAGTGGGAAGTTTATCGATAATTTGCTGTAATTAGAAACTTAAAACCAAGACCACAACAAAACTCAACCCAAACAAATGAAACAAATGTGTTTTCAAATTGTACTGAAACTCCCCAGGAACTCCATAAGGCCAGATTAGGTCCTTCACTCTAACTAATCATTTAAAATTGTTATGTCCTTAAGAAATGATTACAGTGTACCAAGTAATAGATAGGTACTTACTACTAAGTAGCCAGAATAACTGTATTCTGTTTTTTCTTACTTATCTCATTTAGTAAACAATCTTCACACAACTCATTACTAAAATAATCATTAAAATTTATAAAATAAAACAAATCGTTGACCACATTTTATTTGGTAAAAAGCTTTTCATTATTAAAGACAGTAAATTTAACCCGATTTTCAGATATTTATTTAAATACAGTTTCTCATTAAAAAGACATGTGAAAATTGTTTGCGCTTATGTGGAGTTCTTTAGCACTCAATTGTGTTTCAGCACATTATCAGTAACAACAATGTAATAAAAAATGTAGATTGACACTTATTTTTAACTCGCAGTTGCTTTTAACAAAAATGCAAAAGCTGACATAAAACAAAAAGTCGCTTTGTCGCTTTAGCTTTATTTGAAACATTAGCACAAGAACTAACTATGTTAGTCACAATTAATAAAAAAATAATGTTAGTAATAATAAGTAAACATTTTTTTTAATGTCTTAATCTTACTGAATGCCCAATTGTTTTATTTTTGGCTATTTCTTTTTGTTATTAACTATAAATTATTTACTTTATATAATGATTGAACAACCTACTTAAAATATCTACATCAACAAATACAATGAAGACCATCAAATGAGAGACCAATATTTTTTATATACCTAATATACTTACTTTCAAATATGGACGTCTAATATTTCATTTAAATAATTAATTTGATTTATAAATTTTAAAAGAAAGTAATAATCTCAACCCATCAGGTGACAACGCGTAGACACATTAAGATATTATGTAAATATTCGGGCATCAGCAACCAGTTGCTACTCTATGAGGGTAGTTTTAAACTGTACAACAAGTCAGAACCAATCTTATTTTCATTATTTGTGTATATAATTATAGTTTTGATTAGTGCAGTGTAATAATGATAACATAACAATTGTCAACACTCAATCAAAGCAATGTTTTAAATTATTGAAATATCATGAGACAAACAATACACGGATACTTACATACTTATCTAATTGTAAGATTTCCAGCATAGGTACATTATTTGATATATGTTCAGGTACATAGGCTCATTAAACTGAATATCACTTAAACATCTCACCAAAATACAAATACCTATCGAATCAGAATAAATAATAAATAATGGGGTGGCAAATAAAATATGCAAAACAAGATGATTATCCGGAAATTAATAACAAAACCGCTAATATTCAATATTATTATCAAATAATAACACTGTGTAAGTCAAGTAAAGAATAATAGTGGTTTTATGCAGGTGGGTAAGTACCTACGTAGATTAGCTCAGCACCGATTGATATAAAATCACAATAGAAACAACGTGCTGCAGCGACTTCGTCCGAATCACAATATTATTAGAAGAATCCATTTGTTACAAAAACACACTTGGAAACCATAAGCACCTCGCGTATGTGACTCCAACAGATTGAAACGAAACACACAATCCAAGAGTCAAGGTGGCAGTAAGTAGGAACGGAATTATCATACGTTTTCAATAAAAAGGAAAGCTTCCGTGAATTTTTTGTAGTTTCATTTCAATATAAATATTTGATCATAACGAAATTGCATTTAGTACGGAATTAGATTATAATTACCTAAGTGCTTGAGTGATTCAATATCAAACGCACGCACGGAGACAGCAATATGGCCGACGAAAAGTGAAGTGAAGAAGTTTATGATCTAAATGTTGCCAACGGTTGAAAAGGATTTCCTGTTTGAATCCGAATAATGTCCCCTTAACAGTACGGAACCTGTCATACGTTCCAAAATAGCCTTACCCTTAATATCGAGAAAAAAGAAAAAAAACTATAATAAAATACTAAGTAGTTATTGTAGTAGGTCTTAGATTATTTACATAATCTAAGTAGTAGGTACATAGGTGTTATATAGGTACTATATATTATCTCTATGGTATTATATAATACACATAAAGTTATTATTACTTTACCACTAATAATAACTTTATGATAATACATAACATTTAAGTATGTTGAACGCACTGAAGTATGAAACCTAGTTGAACGTGGACTGTTGCAACTAGACACTTCAAAAAACAATTGTTAAAGAGATAGGTCTAAGGATAGGTATTTCCGTATGCTGCTACTAAACCCATCGAGTAACCCTGCGGTCCGAATTGCGATTTCGTGCTCACGGTGCTTACGACTTCTAATAATCGTTGGTCCGAAACGAAAGTGCGCTAAAAGTGCGCTCACGGCGCTGTTAGCGCGATATTGAATCGGAGCTAAGATCACCGCAGACAGATCAAATGGTGCAAATGTCAATTTGACGTTTGGCTCACAGTGATTTCACGCAGGAGCAAAGGCTCTGTAAATCCAATATGGCGCAGGTAATGACGTCATTCATGACGTCACGCCTTCTGTCGTTAGCGCGCTCACGCCATTTCGGATCGGCTAGCTAATCACGATGCACGCTCGTAATCGGAATCAAATTAATTTTGACACTACAACAGTGTTCATTGCGTTGCTCCTATTGCCGTTCAGTATAATTTTTATAGCATACTGCGCAATGTTCATTGTTGAACTGTCAAAATTGAATCGATTCCGATTTCGAGTGTGCATCGTAATTATCCTGCGGGACTTTGAGCGATATTATCGCTTTTGGCGTGAAAAACTTATCTGACCGACCGACGGCATGCGGCAGGCTAATTCGATGCAGCACTCGGACTCGTAATCGGCTCTAGAATCGAATAAAATTGATCGTTCGAGTGCTCCTAAACATTCGTATTACGATGTCCGGTCGACCACAATCAAATTCGATCCGAGGGTCCGATTTCGTTAAGTTATTGCAAATCTACAAAATGACCGAATGATTTGAAATACTTAGAATTTCGCTTATTTTTCCATACAAAATATATTAATGATTAAAATACAGTTAAGTGGTGTGCTAAAACTAAGTTTTATAATGATTAATTAATTATAATTATAATTTATCGACGAAATAGAATCCCCTGACCAAAGAAACTAAATGCATTCTAGTCAAGATTACGCAAGATTTAAGAATATTATTTGTTTCTCCGTCCACGAGTTTCTCTGTCTACGGTCCACGACATAGACTAGACGATATTATTGGTTAATTACATAAACTTGTTAATTTTATGGTGGTTAATCTCAGAACCCTCAGAACAATGATGGTTAGTTCAATATCTGTGGTATTTGTAGTTAGTTGCTGTTAGTTGCCATGTTAAACCCTCAGAACAATGACTAAAGTCCTTAGATTATGTCTTAGGCTTACATTCAGAGACGACAGAAACGAGTCTAAGCGTGAACTTACGCTTCCATCTGTCAAACTTACGAACAAATTTTGACAGATGGAAGCGTAAGTTCCCGCTTAGACTCGTTTCTGTCGTCTCTGAATGTCAGCCTTATACTGTCTTAGAAGGTCTTAGATTATGTAAACCTCGATTATGTACATAACATAGAGTTATTACATAGTACTTGTACTATTTCTATGGTACATAATCTAAGCTAAAGTCATTATTCTGAGGTTAAACAAGGGTTAAACTGGGTTAAACCTTATGTTCTACTCTATTCTATTTTTCGTTATGGCAAGTGGTGATGTTGAAGACCAAGAAAAAAGAATATTACTATAGAGGCTTATAGAGGGCTAAGAGCAAATACTATAGAGGAAGTATATCAAGTAAGAGCAGGAGACGTATTTAAGGCCCAACTCTCACTAATGTATTAGCTCTAAAAGCAAAGTGAGATAGCGATAGAGTTTCTACGTCATCTTGAAACGCTGCGTGCCATCAGTTGAGTTGTTTTCATCAAGCTGGAGGGCTCGGTGCGTCAAGTGTTTTGTGAGATTATCTTTGAAAAAATCAAGTGTGTGGTGATTTTAACTATTTGTGCACATACAATAATGACAATACTGTGTGCAGCTACCGGCTGTAACAGCCGGATGGGTGTTTTGACTGAAAACGGTCAAAAAATATCTTTCCATCAGTACGTCATTTTCAGGAAATATATAGATGTTTCTATAGTACAAATGGCCTCATTACTTCGCTGAGCGGTAACCGGTAACAGATAGAATATATCTATCTCTATTACTCTTATGACGTTTTGTTTACGTAAAGAGTAATGTCTATAGGTTTTCTGTTTATACTCGATAGAAGGACTCTATAATATTTGCTCTTAGGTTCTATCCAATGACCAAAGAAGCCTCTCCTGTTTCTATCTTTGATGTGACAGAAATGGTAGCAATCATTGACCTCCAAGTGCGCTGGACTGGCTATTTGTAGTCTGTGGGCTAGGGCTATACGTTCTATCCGGTTCTATCTATAAGGTTCTTGGGCTATACTGAGAGCTATTACGCAGTGTTATGTTACCCCGTAACACCGACTTTGATATGATATAAAAAAACCATACCCTGCTTTTTCCAATCCTAACCGGCTTCCTGCATGCAATGCTTCTTTCTGAATACTATCTGTCGAAGCTCTGACGACCAACAACTGTTAAAATGGCCACTGAACGAGTCAGCCCAAACTTGTGTTTGGGCTGTTGATAGACTCGTTTCTATAGAGGACTGTTTTTGTGGCCACTAATTGTATGTTCAAGGACGCAGTGTGGTGTCCCGTCATTAGGAGGAGCAGTTTATCTTAAAAGTATAGCAGTATACCAATTTATTAACCCATTTCATACAAAATAGGTGACGTTAACCTATTCTATATAACATAGATTACGTATTACTCACGCAAGCTACGCTGGGTGCGTGTAGAGGCTCCTTACGTCATTGGTGCGTGTCCAGCTTCGAGGTTATCGATAGATGGTGCGTAAACACATAAGAATACGTAAATATAAAAAAAACAATGATGTATTTTTTAAACCTTGATTGTAACCTCATTGTAGCTGAATTCTGACAGTGTCTAGCAGTCAGCTCCCCTTGCCTGTCCCAAAGAGGGACAAAAGGTTCTTGGGGACAAAAGAACAAAAAAAAATGTTTCTGTTAACTCTAGAGTTTTAAATGCCCTTTCTCCTTTGTTAAGGAAAAGATAAAAAAGGGTATTATGGATGACAATAAAACAAGTAAATAGTATATGAATTTATTGTTTACAATAATTGGCAATGAATAGATAATAATAGTAGATAAGTACTATGTACAGAAATTACACTCATATTTTTAAAAGCCTCTAACATCAAGTATAATATAAGAGGAGACGCGGGTGGCGCGGCGTTTTGCAATACAAACGTATTCCCTGATTTTCTCTCTGGATTTCGTTACTAGCTTAGTTTATATGATACAGATATTGACCACTAACATGTCGTGTCCAGGAGTACCGCCCTCTGGGCTCTGGATCAAAACCCTGACCCAGCTGCCCAACAAATCTAATGGTACCTACATGTATAAAAAATTAAATTATCGATATGTTCTATCAACAAGGAGTTTGGCCATTCATCATCATTCTCCTGCCCATAACCCATTTTATTTGGGGTCGGCACAATATCTCTTTTTGTTCCGTTTATTTATTTATTTAAGGTCTACCAACGTCTGTTACAGCAGTACATGATAAATTTTACATATACAATAAGGTTTTGAGATTACTGCACAGTCAATTATAGGTAAACACAACATGCAATGTGTTTTATTTTAAATTTTTAATAATACAACACAAGTTTAATTAATGGTTAAGTGTTAAGACAAGTGAAAGGACATCGAACATGGGTACGCATAGATTATAACTTTGTATTGCGGATAAATGATACTAGACCATCTCCGTGGATGTCGTTCAGGTCGCTGTATTCGTTAACGAGTCTACATAAGCGTGGAATCGGGGAGCTAGTGCCAAATTTGGTTCGTCGGAGGGGTGGAGCCAAAGGGGTAACCGGTTTACGAGGCGGTCTACGGGGGACTCTAAGGCAGAACTTGGTCAGAAGCTGAGGACAGTCAATCTGGTTTCTAAATAACTTATAGATAAACTTAAGGTCCAGAATATCTCTACGACTTTCGAGAGTCTTCATTTTGAAAAATGATAGCTTCTTAAGATATGACATATTTTTGCATTTGTTCCCAAATGAGTAACCCAAGTGGTTGAGAAACCTTTTCTGAACCCTCTCTATCCTCAGCGAGTGAACGGCAGAGCTTGGTAATGTAATGCAAATCAGAAAATATTCTAAGTTTATGATGCAAATTATATTGTAAACATCTTCTTTAGTCTGTGGTAAACATGAAGAATGTTTAGATGTTTAAATTCCCGTGTAATAATCAGTGTTTCCAATGTTAATATCCTAAATTACCCAATAATCCGTTAAAATACTCGAATTTAGGAAGAGGAAGTCCCAAAACCATTGCTACACATTTTCATCAAATAAAAAGTTCAATGACATTTATTCATCTGAGCATTCAAAACAAAAATTTAAATCTTTATTTTAGTGCTCCAGCTCCGGCGCGGCGCGCGGCCGGCGGCGGGAGAAGTGTCATAACTCTATGGCGAGCAGCATGTGTGTGACGCATGTAGGCCAACGCTAGGCGCACGCACGATTGGAAAGTGTTATTAAAATTACATAATTATTATGCTAATTTTTTTTGGCATTTTACAATAATCTTACTTCCTCTAGTTCCTCTACGCAAAATAAAGAATGTTTGTTTATACATAATGACTCTTTTTATCCATCAATGAATAACTAGTTCAAAATCATTAAAGCTATTTACTTTCTTGTGAATGAAATTTATAGGTATCTACTCTTCCCACAGATTACCCAATTAGTTCGAAATTCCCCAAAGATTGGGGAATTCCCTACAAAACGGCAACCCTGGTTGTCGTCAAGGGGGAACTGTCAAATAAAATAATGTCTATGAACAGTATGAAGATAATTAGCGTAAGCGGGTAAACGGGTTCTACATCTGAAGAAGATGAGGAAGATACTATAACCTTAAAGCCCTTACCACTCTAGCATGGCAGGTAGTGCTATTGAGGTAAGGCTCTAAAGTATAATGTTATGATGTCGCCACGCCATAATTTGGCTGCGCGACTGTCGGCAATTCGGCCTATGAATGTCTTAATTTACTACCTACACAACCTACCTAACTTCAGACTGTACAATATAGATACTAGCCTCAATCATCTCCACTCTTCACTCCACACTCCAGTCTCGGTTAAACCTCATAGCCGTCTACACCGGTTTTGAGTGTAAAACGATAAAGTCAAAATCGGTATTAGGTCAGCAGAAGTGCCGGGGCAAGTGAATACAACGTTGCAACCATGTCGCATCCGCTGAATGATTTGCATCTTATAGAGGATGAATTAAAAGTATTTGCCCCTGGCGGCGAAATCTTCCAGATGGCAAACGATCCGGAATTAGCGCCATATATGGAAAAGTGGCGTCCACATCTGACGAAAGCTCTTTCAACAGTGACTAGGGAGAATGTATCTAATTTGATCAGAGCTATGATTTATTGCGAAGTGTTTGAGGAGGCTATAGCTGATACTTACAACCAATTCCATGCTGAGACCAAAAGGAGGGTCGGTTAAATATGTGTTTAAAATTAATAAAACACTTTAATTAATTCTCCTGGATGTTTTAAAAGCGATATTATTAAAGATAAGGAAAAAAAAGTGATTTCTGGTTAATTAAAATTCGAATTATGACTTATTAATCCAGGTCCCAATTAAAAGATACCTACGTGACTGCAGATTTATTTATAGCTAACGTAATATACCTACATTATTCTGCCTCAACAAATTTTTAGTTTCACTCTAACTCATCGAAATTAAAATTTATAAAACTTGTGTAAAATCTTCGCTTCCCTTTGCAAGCGTGTGAAGTTGGGTGTTTATTAGCAAGACTGAAAATGGATGGAAATAAATCTGAGAAGGAATCAACGTTGAGTAATTTTAAGAACGTTACATCTGAAAACAACAATGCTTTGGTTTGTACTCAGGATCGTATCCAGGAACAGGAAAATGGAATCGAAATGGAAGTTTTGACGCCCGATGCTGAAACTTCAAATGTTACAGACACAACATCAATTAGTCATGAATTACAGAACATTTGTGTAACAGATTTGGAACCGATAACTGGTGTGACAGAAACGGCCGTGTCCGACAGTTTTATTAGACATGAATCAGAGCCGACACCAACATTGGAGGACGACCCGGAACCGGAACCCCCCGAACCCTTTGAAAACCCTTTCAATAAATTGAATTCTTCATTGATGTAACAGTGCCCATTTAACAATCTGAATGTCGTGGATGTACATTTAGAAAATCATTTAGACAGTAGTTTTTTGTGTAACTATCGTAGTATTTAGTACTTACATTATGTGTCTGTCTGTACTGGAACTTTAATTAAATATTACTTATTACAACCCTATTGTTGAAAATTTATTAAATAATTGGTCCCCGTAAAGTTTAAGAGTTACCCATTGACTTAGTTTTCGATAAATTTGGTACCTTTCAGAATTCAGAAGAACTTTTTATATATGCTCAATATATAACCTAGACCACCGTGATGCACACACATGAAAATTTGGAATAACTAATAACACCACAGTAAGTTAACCATTGACGAGATGTTGCCGATGCTGAGAATCGTGGACAAAATTGGCTACTATTCTTGATTGACTAATCTATCAATGTAGGTACTTTTGAAAGTCAAATAAATATACGGTCTCCAAAAAACCCTAAAACTAGGATTCATCCAGAATCATATTATATTTTAGATATAGGTACCTATATATTCAAACAGGTAGCTAATAATTACACCACACACAGAGATCATAAGTTATGAAGATCCCTGTATGGTTTTAAAAAAAACTTGATTGAGAGGTACGTTAAGTTACGATCATGTTACGATTCATAACGTACCTGTCAATCGATTTGTTTTCTGGTGCATCTACCTTCATTAGCTCTGCGTCACCCAGCGTCACCCTAAGATCGTTTGATAGAAAATGCCTACGGCACTAAGACCGCCTTTGTACATTTTAAATAAAATAAATAAATAGGTACACAGTATCACCCTAGACTTGAGTATTGATTTAGTATAGTAAATGCAAAGATCGCTGCACCCCTGCACCCCTCAGGGCAGGGGTAGGGTGGGGTAGGGTTTATACCGGTTGCTATGATACCTAGCTGCTAAAATAGTGCACGGACTGCACGGTGCACACCGACCTACTTACGTTTTGATCAATAACTTGTGACCTGCGTATTTGGAACCTAGGGCGTCTAGATTATAAGATAGAACTTTTTGTATTTGTTGTACGCATGGAAATAGTACTTCGTACAAGGTACTTATGATTTTCATGGTTTTACTATACGTAATAAGTAGGTGATATTAAAATTGTAGATTGTGTTATGTAGGTAAATATTAATTTAAAGCTACGGCATCATTTCTATATATACGCGACAAAGTTGTGTACACAGGTTCTCAAGAAAGAGTACCTACCTAGGTAAAAATAATTTTGTAGGAACTGAAAAAAGAAGAAGTCTTCTACAAACCTAAAAACTATGCCTAAAAAATTTTCAGCTTTTAAATTTTCAAATTTTCTAGTTTTCAGATTGAGTTCGCCGCTGCCTTAAATTTATTATTCTGTGCAGTTTTGTTGTGATAAAAAGAAGTTTAATAAGTAAATTGTGGTAAATAGGTACATATTATCATAAACGTTACCACTAGTATAATAAGTTTATGGTACTTAACTAATTATTATTATGACCGCCGTAAACAAGTGGCGCCATCAATCGTTTTCTACCATAGAGATAATATATAGTACCTTCTACTCATTCTTGACAATTCATAGCTTTTGAGGAAATCTATTGGTGATCGAAGAAAAGGGCTATTTTTCTTAAATTGCAAAAAATCATTTTTTTTTAATTATACTTTTCACTGGCTAAAACCTAGTATGAATTTATACCACAAATAAAGAACCCACTATTTTTGCCTTAGATTATATAAACCTAATTTTTGCACTATTTTTACAGTGTTGCCATCCTCTGATTTTGATTTTCCCCAGACTCTTTTCAAAATGTTTTCCCCTAAAAATTTATTCATAGTGGAAGGACCTTTTTTAGACAGGCACACTCAGTTGCAGCGTCAATTTGTGGGGAATCTCAAGCTGATTGTGGATTTATTGGGGATTGACATTATGCGGGGAAAATGCGGGTATTTTGACATCTCACGGTTAAATAATATCGATAGTTCATACTTCTAAAGTACTCATACTTATATAGTGATTAAAATTATTTGAAGTATACGGTCGATAAACTAGGTAGACAAGTATTTTGACATTTTTAGAAAATAATATAATGTATGGCACAACCCTAGTTTGTCAGTTTTCTATGAAGGGATTCCTTCAATAAATTTTTTATGACAGTTATTAATAATTATACACTTGTAAGTTGTAGTAAGTACGCCTGCCAGCTTTGCGTTCTTTATATTGATTTGGTATTCTGTCGCGAAATAACGAGCGAAAATTGAGTGTCTTTAAAAAAATTAAAACAGAAACCCGCAATCGGCTATACGGAGATCTGTGATATCTTTATTGGGAACAAGGCAAGGGTTAAAAAACTGGGCGGCAGTGTCTAATTTTACCCATCGAGCAAATCGCTCGCAACAAAAATATGGAAAAGTGTCCGTGAAAGATATAAAATAAATATTATTAAAATAGTTGAAATTTGTTTCATTTTTTTAAATAATTTTGAGGGGAATGTGTGGGGAATCAGCAGATTTTTCTCCCCAAACTTGGGGAGTTAACTTATGGGGGAATTTTGACTTGGACTTAGATTATTGGGGAATTTGACAAATTGGCATTGGCAACCCTGCTCATTTGATATATCATATTTTTTCAGTCTGATTCGATTCGATACCAAGTAGGTACTTCCCCTAAATTAGGACGCTTTCCAAATTGTTCCCCTAAACATGTATTCTATGCATTTGGAATATTCAAATTTGTAAAACTTCTTGGTATCGAAACCAAAGTATTGAGTACTTACTCGATCGAAAATCTCCTAAAAAATCCCCAAAGCTTCTTTTTCCCCTAAATAATATTGTACCTGGATGACATTCAGCGACACGCAGGTCCGGATTGGATGGCAAGGGCTCAAGACCGCCAGGAGTGGAGGAATTTGGAGGAGGCCTACACCCAAAAATGGGTACAACATGGGCCGCAATGATGATGATGATGAATATTGTACCTAAAAAAACCCCTAAATTTAGGGGTAAATACCTTATAGTGGGGACACTGGGTTTTTACCAATGACCAAAGAAGCCTCTGTTTTTACAAAGCTGCAGGCCATAGATATAGAATTCTATATCTATGTTACAAGCTGTCAAATGATGCCCAGTGGTGCCAACATTGTGATGTCAAGGATATTATTTAAGGCCAAGTTTCGTTCTACCTAATATTATCCTAGCAATAATCTAATATAAAATTTTTGAAGACTTATTAATAATTAAGATTTATTGCTTTAAATCCAAGAATATTATATATAATATTCATATATTCAATCTCTTATAATAGTCGATCTTATGAATCGAACTACGTAATACCTACAGGCATTTAACACAGCAGTACAGCACAAAAAAAATCTAATACAATCTTACCGATTCTTACACAAGAAAAATAATATAGGTTTGAAACGTGTAGTGAATGGTCATATGCTAGGAACATGGAGATAGTATAGTTGTACTATTTCTGTGGCTAGGAACGGCTAGGAACAAGTATTTAAAAAAAACTAAAGAAAACACTTTTGTTGTCATCCAAAGTAAACGTGTAGGTACCTATGCAAAATTTTAGCTCAATCGTAAACCGGGAAGTGGGTCTAATTTAACTTCCAAGATTTTTTTACGTAGTTAGTTAGTGGTAGGTGAAGTCAATAAAAGCGTTTTAAAAATAGGTTAAGATAGCCCCGTCTGTTTTTGTTAAGTGTCGTTATGGGTACCTATGGGGGTAGAATGCCCAATAATATAAGGTTTTATGGTTCGGCGCCTATTCCACTATTTCAGTTTTAAAACTCTTGACTTGGTTATTAAGATGTTTTATGGTTTGCGCCTATTCCACTATTTCAGTTTTAAAACTCTTGACTTGATCAATTTTAAAGTGACGGATATATGTATTTAAAACCTGTGTTTAGACCATAAAGTTATTATTACTAGTGGTAATTATGGTTTAGACTTTCTTTTGCAGGGTAACTATCTACTTGTACGGCAGAGTGGCGCAAAACTTTGGGGCATTAAGGGTGGCTACCCTTTCTATAATACATATAATTAGAGAGAGCATTAGGTGAATTTTGAAGATATGAAAAATCCTATTATTAAGTTTTTAAAAAAGATGGATCACAAACAAAATTGATATTTCTCAAAAAACTTAAGTGGGGCTAGTTTGTTCTGCTGACCTTATAAGGATTTATTTTTGATTCATCGTAAAACAATAGTTTTCCATGGTCTATATTATTTTATAGGTAAACGCAAGTTTTTGATTTTCTACTGTATGTTCTTTACCCAACGTGGAACTTTGTCAGGAAACTTACTGAATATTTTTTCTTGAACTGAACGTCTTTTACTTCAATGCCTGTGCCGACCCCAAAAAAATATTATTTTTATTCGTTTCGAACATCGATGGTTTGGATCCCTAAAATGGATATTATTCGAAACGAAAAATAAATGGGCTAAAGGGGATAAGAAAGATACGACCTTAAATAGTATGGTTTCTGGTGTCGTTACAAATCAACAGCAAAAGGTTTCTTGAATAGGCACTAGGCAGTCCAGTGTCTATTCTGTTGAGCAGTTTGACAGGATTAAACTAAACAAGGGCGTTTGTCTCTTTCTGTTTCAATAGTTATAGAAAGTGACAGATGCGTTTATAGTCTAGTTTAGTAGGTACCTACAGTCAAAATGCGCAACAGAATCGACACCTTTAAAACAAAAAGCTCTTTCAACTTAGATACCTACTTACCCAATTGATAGGTAATTATTAAAGTATGATTTTGTGTGAATACTAGTTGTAGTGACATCTCTCGAATTCAAGTTGAAGGGGGAAAATTACTACAATTTAAATGCATTATAGTATATCGTTGAACGGTTGCCTTCTATGCAGGGAGGTCATGAGTTCGAAACCGACGGCACCTCTGACTTCATATGCGAATCAGAATTTCCACTACGACATGAGCGATTCCCATAATGATAACTACATCGTGCCAACTCAACAGAAAACCCTTGAGGCACCCTGCACACCTTAGAGGGCTCTATAAAGCTTGGTGGACTAAGGCCTAAACCCAATCTGGGAAGAGGCTCGTGCCCAGCAGTGGGACAGTAATGGGGCGAAATACTGTTATTATGTGCATAACCAGTTCTTGACTTTTAGGCGTACATTAAGAGACGACTGAAACGAGTCTAAACGTGAACTTACGCTTCCATCTGTCAAACTTACGAACAAATTTTGACAGATGGAAGCGTAAGTTCACGCTTAGACTCGTTTCAGTCGTCTCTTAATGTAACCCTAAGATTCCTTACAGCTTTTACGCGCAAATTTTAATGCAGTTTGTGCCGCTCAGAGGTCCTCGATAAGTTTCTTTTAACGGTTCCGATTTTACGCAACGATCGCGTTTTGCCTGGCGATTGGTCCGCTCAGAGATTTTTACCAATCGGAGCGCCTAACGCGGTCGATCTGACCAATTGAGATGGTTAAAAGACACTTGGGTCTCAGGTATTTTTCCATGGAAGGCATCTAACTAAGGCTGACATTCAGAGACGACAGAAACGAGTCTAAGCGTGAACTTAAGCTTCCATCTGTCCAACTTACGAACAAATTTTGACAGATGGAAGCGTAAGTTCACGCTTAGACTCGTTTTTGTCGTCTCTGAATGTCAGCCTAAGTACCTAAGTCATACGCATATAAGAGACACTTAACTTTAAAGGTGACGTTAATTTTAAAATGACCTTTTAATTAACAATAAAATACAGATATCCTTAAATCTTATTTATTATAATACTGTAACAAAACAACCACTTCTAAGTATCTAAAATAGGTAGGCTGGTACTTTATACCAAAATATATAGGAATGATATCCCATGTATGGTTTAAATTTTAAATATACGTGTAGCAAATAAATTTATAACTTTTGAGTAATAAACAAAATATTTTTCACATAAAAATATACGTAAGATGTTAGAAAATATTTTTTATATTATTACAGAATTGACATTACTGCAGTGTTTTTTTAAATATCTTTTGGAAACGACAATCACAAGGTTCGTTCAGCGGATTGTTTAGTTATTAATAATTCTAATTGATTTTTACTTATTTTATAATCACTATTATTCCCCAAAATGCAAAAACTCTGACCTTATATTGTAGAAAACTAAACTTCCTACAACATAGCTCGACCAGAATCAGTAAATTGGGGTGATACGGTACTACATAAAACAATGATCATGAAGTCGGGGAAAACAGCCTGACTTTAAAAATAAAACACTTAAAACTATATCTCCTACAGAATGACTATCACACGATCATTTTTATAGTATTTTTTCTTACCTTAATTTTAGCCATTCGTATTTAGTCATACATTCACTCGGTTAGTACTTATGTCTAAATAAATATTCAGAATCAAACTTGTACGAGGAACAATCGGGTTACTTTATTTACTTCTGACGGTTGAAGAGTTTGTTATTTACGTAATATAATGGAAGAGCAACCCTTTTTATATCTTACTTTCTAGAAGACTTAAATTTTGAGACAAGAAGGACGACTGAGAATAATATTTTTGTGACAAATAAGAATACAATATTTAACCAGTCTTTAAGGGTAAATACATAGATGTATCTAGTATTGAGATTTACCAACTTTATAGCCTGAATTCATTTGTTTTTACTTATAACATTATCGACCTCGATAGAAGATCTAAAAGTTGTACCTATAGGTACCTACCTATAGTTAAATGCTTCAGTTCACAATTTTCCAAAAAAGCTCGATATGAATATTTATACTACATAAGCAGTTATATACTTACCTATATGTAATTTTTTTTGGTAATGGAAATGCCATTTATCACGAACAATGTTTCTACTATTAGACCCCAAAATTGTAATCCATTTTTAAGACAACTTGGCAAGCTGTAGCCTGGTCCAAATTTTTTGTTAATAACTAGTTTTTATATTGTCTATTTTCAAAACAAGTAACATTTTTTTAACGTCATATTTTCCAATACCATAATGCCTTTTAGTAAACCTACAATTGTATCACATTTCGATAATGCACTAGACAAATTCTCACACATTTATAAATTTAATGTAGATTTATCTACACTTTGCTTATAACTAAAATGGCTACAGAGTTTCGGGGCAAAATAATGTAAGTAATAGGAATACACAACCTGCTTCGCATTAACTAATTTTTAAACTCAAAATGTAATTAAGGTAGTTAACGTTAATCTCAAACAATACAAATTGAGCATTAGATTATAATAACTCAATTTTATTTAGAGAATACAACTTTACTATATAAAATTATAGTGGCGCGAACCACGAATAGTATAAAAATACTAAAAGCGAAATTAACATTATGATAATTCTTAGGTCGAAATTTTTATAAGACACAATTTCTTTAGACGAGTTTTTTATTGTGCAGATTTACTTTCCGATATTAATGTGTTTTTGCAATTACATAATTATAAAAAGGTACATTTTATGTAAATAAAAAATGATATCAAATGTTTTAATTTAAATGGAAGCCATAGTCAAATAAACCCATCGAAGCCAATATACTTATAAAAATCGGCCTTAACTTATAACAAATCTATTGAGCCTTATTCTATGAAATGGTCATGCGCGTCTGTTCTTATTCCTCACCGTGGATTATATCCAAAATACTGACATAAGCTCCCGTTAAGAAACCAAGCACTCCGAATGAAACCAGGAAAGCGTTCTTCCAAAGTACCCAGTTGAAGCGGCCGAGGCCATTTGGCCTGTCCCAGTAAGTGACAGTTTCTATAACAGCCGGGAAGATGAGGCCAAGGAAAGAGAGACAGACGGCGCCGACCAGTGAGATGAAGGGACCTAAATTAGGAATAGCTATAGCCGTGCACAGTGTCAATATGATGATTCCAATCCTGATGCTATATTCGGCTAGGTTTTTCTTGGCTCCAAACCAGTGACGTACATTTTTCCAAATAATTTCCATTGGCACGTAGAACTGAAGACTGTATGTGAAGAATATGGCGACTGCTATCATCACTTTCACGCATTGACCCAATCTGTAACATGTCACAAAATAAAATTAACATCCATGAATACGGTAGGTACTTATTTTTATGACGATTTAGAGATCTAGAAATCGATAGTCTGACAAGAAAGAGTGGAAAATAATTTTGGATGAAATTTTCTTCTGTTATATTTTATTATGATAAAAAGGTTTCACGAATACTATAACGAAGAAGTAAGTAAGTAAGTGTAAGTGGGGTAAGTAGAAGAAAACGATTGAATAATCGTTTTCTTCTCTTTCTGGAGAGTCTGGTTAGTATATACAATGGTACAATGTATATTTTTTGGTATTTGATACTTACACTTGGTCTTGTGGGAGATTCAATGTAATACTACTCTCGGTTGCATCACCATATTTCAAGTAGCCGAAAAATCCGGTGAATGCGTACAATGAGACCACGAACAACATGCCAGTGTTCAGTACGCCAGGACATCCGATGAAGTGGGTTGGGGTCTTCATATTGTTCTCCAAAGGCATAACAACGCCAATTCCTTCAAGGGCGAAGATAGCGGTACCGAAGAAGGTTGGTAAGCGCTCAACTCCAGCGAAATGCGAACGTTCACTCAAAGCTGGAATGTCTTGGAAGAGATAATAGAACGTAATCCCCATTCCAGTGCCGACCAATAAATTGGCAATCATGGAGAATGGCGCCAAAAACTTCAGATTTCGAATCAGGTTCATGAGAATGAGCAGAGGAAGGAGAGTAGCCATGTAGATACGAACGTCCACGTCATGCCAGTTAGTGCCGTCGGCGTAGTAATCGACCACTTGCTTTACGTTTTTGGAGACGAATACAATGTAGACGCAACAGCAGCCCAGCAAGTCAATCACAAGAAACCAGTTGATCATAGCTCTGAAACAATATTAGATGTAATGTTAAAAGGTTTCAATTGTTGGTAGTAGTCCAAAATGATCATTTATTTATTATTTAGATACTTACTTCGCAAGTCGAGAAAACTTATGCACTGCGGGTGGACCTGATAAGAAAGCCGCTTCGGCGGTCTCGGCAAAACCGAGCGATGGTTTCTGTATCCGTCTACATAGCTCGTGGGCCGTTTTTACAAGTACGTGGACGCAGTAAGTGCAAATACCTCCGATGGTAAACGTAGCTATCAGGCCGAAGTAGAGACCCGCGTTGCGGAATGCATGGGGCATAGCCAAGATACCACTTCCGAGGGAACCTTTCAGCAAATGAATAAGGGTATCCATATCCCTGGAAAGAAAAGAATTGCAAAAATATTATAATACATGAAATAAATAATCCAAATTGAGTGACATAAGATTCCATGTAGACCAAAGCGTCGGTTAACTTACGTTGTAGGATGCGCCAGCTTCCTGTGTTCGAATGGATTATAGTCCTCATCAGCCTCAATATCCCTGCCCGGGATCTCCATGAGGGGCAGGGTGGAGCCCGCCTGTTGTTCCACTGGGATCTCATTTGGGTCAACTTTGTACCTGTAAAACATTCCCCGCATACTGTTATAACAAGTGTCTCAGTTAAGATTATATTACAAACTAAGTAGAGTGATGTAAATTGGTTAGAAGTGAGGTGGGTAACAAGAGTGTAGTTTCAAATCATTCATTGAATTTAAGCAGAACTATGTAATGGTAGCGATAACACATAAAGCGCCACATTTCAAGCTATAATGTGATACGAACGAGGTGTGGATGTCGCGGACGCGGGCTTCGAACAAGTAACGTGACTCTACTCGTAGGTACTGACTGTGGCTACTATGGACTATTCGCGAATGGTAACAAACATTTACTAGTTGTAAGCTGCATTACTCTGTGTGAGTGTAGTGGTGTGAAGTGTGATACATTCATTATGGTCTCCAAAATAAAGTATAAAATATTTTGTTTGTGTGCGCTTCACTCTGTTAAGACTCGGCATTTACAAATATGCGGCTCAACCGTTAAATTCAATACAGCTTTACGTTATAATAAAAAATATTTTTTAAGTCTATAAACTTAACGGACAAAGATGGCAATTGGACAATAAGGCGGTGTGGTTGAATTATTTTACTAGGAACAATTTTGACAAGAATTATACTATAATTCTTTCGTTATATATCTCTAGAAATACAGAAATAGGAAAGAAAAACATAGAGACATGTAAAAAGGACATAAAGCTAAATCAAATTTGTACAAATCGCCAGTTTGCGAGCCAATCCCGAGCCTGAACAGAGATGGCGCACAAGTGCCCGCCGCGCACGGCCGACGCGAGGCGCCGGCGCAGTGGCAGCGGACTCGGGCACTCTTCGTACACAATTGTTTCCAAATTTTTTACCATTACCAAACAAAACAAATTAAATAAACAAAATTGAAACCATAAAATGGAATGATGTACCGGTGTATGAGTCCATTGCAAGATGATCAAGGTCGACGAACGACATTTATCTCGTGGAAGCAGCACTCGTCTTCCCGGATCGTCTCCGTACGGCTTCGAGCATATTAGCTCATTATAAGGAGCGAGTACTTAACAGTCAACATACAATATAAAATACCACGACAAAACATTAATTTGTCAATAAACATGGATATAGTAATGAATCGAGTAATGGCGACCGACAGAGGCGGAGCCATCGTCGCCTGTTCGCCGAGGAGCGCACTCATACTGAACTTGTAATTGCTACCGATTTAGGCTATTTAACCTTGATAATAAAATCTAATAGGTAAACATTTTCTTTTCAATCTCCTGTAGAACAAAAACGTCAATATTATTAGGTTCAAGACAATCTGATAAGATATTCCACAATTATAACATCAATTATTGCTAAACAGAAAAAATGAGGTAAGCTGTGAAGCATGCTTTAATGTTGATTTTGATTTCTAATTAATTACTAAGCAGTCAAACATAAAATTTGATCGAATGTGGCACCAGATCAAACTGAAGTTAATTATTGACAACACATAATAGGCCATCAAAGCTGATTCATTGATTGTCGCTCATGTGGCATCCTCGTTGCGGAATGTACGGAACATTGTCACTTACTTGACCATAACGACATCTGATAAGTCATTTTTGACTCCTTTTTTCTTGGGGTCATATTCAACTATCATTGGCCGCATTTGAGGTTTCTGAAAAAAAGAAAAATTCTAGTCAGTTACATATCTTAATATCATATTAAAGGCAGAAATGTAAAGCCCTTAAACTAGGATACTGTTCCGAGGATTGACGCTATTCCTACATGAATTAGTCGCTTTAAACGAAGTTAAACGTAAAGTGCCAGATTCAGGAATGTACCCTCCTTTCATTGAATTGAATGTGACGCTTCAGTGACGTCAGGCGGTATTCGTTGCAGGGGCTTGGTTCGGTAGCCACGTGACCAAGCCGTTGCTATTTCGGGAGAACATAAATAGCCATCGCGGCCACGTAAGTTCGAAACACAGATCTCCCGCAGGATTACAAATACTGGCGATTTTTTTATGTCAACACAGATAAATTATTGCCCATACTCTCAATTCAGGAAAAAGATTATATTTATTTACAATACAGAACCTATTTACAGAAAACTATTGCTAACAAGAATGATGGCTATGGTGTTAATGATTTTATATAAAAAACCACCGGCCAACTGTAAGTCAGACTCGCGCACCGAGGGTTCCGTACGGACGTACATAACAAAGTGTTTATGTGAAGGAGTTTTGGTGATTTGTAAAAAAACTGTGCTTGTGACAAAAACCATTTAATTTTTCCTGTAATATTATCAACTGCAATCATTTCAAAAGTTTGCTTTTCAAACTTCGGGGAATGGTATTTGTTGGACATTTTTTATCATAAGTCGGCAACTAACATGGCATAGTGGCATTTTTACCTATTTGGTATGGAACCCTAAAAAGGCAATAAAAACTATTTATGCTTAAAATACCTATATGCAACAAAGAAACATTACCTAGCGACTCCAACACAATAATAGGTAAAGCTACTATTTTTTTTTTAAATATTGTGATTAGTTTTAAGATTTATCTATTAACTAGATTATTTATTATCTATCTATTCCATTACCACATTTCTGATGAAATCTTTTTCTGCTACTTCATACTAAAATATACAACGTGTATTAAAAATACGTGGTTCCATATTTTAAGGGTATGGATCTGACCATCAAACTGAACAACTTTATCTATGGGACCAACATCAACATCGTAGTAGCGAAACAATAATCAGCTGACCCATGCTAAACTTTATTACCCACTCGACCCAAACGTCCCATACGTTTGATGACGACAGCTGTTTATTAATTTTTTTCGCGATTACGATGTTGGTCCGATAGATAAAGTTGTTCAGTTTGATTGTCTGATCCACACCCTTAAATATGTCCACGCATTTCTGTTACACGTTGTATAGATAACTGCTATATAGCGGTTTTTTATTATCAAATCGCGGGGATCTAGAAAAAAGGGTTACCTTGTTGGCTGTAACAAAATGACTCATAAAAGTATTGAAAGTTTTACGCTCATGCAATTGGGCTCCCCTTTTATTTAGTGAAACCGACTTCTCAGCTTTAATCATTAAGCAATTTTAAGCTTTGTTGCGTTTACTTAAGTGCGAATTTTGCAATTCATTCTAATATAATATTTATGTACATTTATGGTTGCCAAGACGTGGTCTGTCTATGTTTGCCGACAAGGCAGATTGTGTCTGGAACTGCACTGAACTGGTTTCGGAAATAAATTTGGAAGGAGCCGGTCGTTTGGACGGCTAAAACTGCGTCAAGTTCGAGTGTTATCATTATAATAATCACTAAGAGGTTCTTCCTGAACAATGAGACTAGGCATTGTAAAAATGTTATATCAGTTAATAATTTTTATGATCTTTGACTTTACGATCTTTATCGAAACTTATGCACATGCCAAAAACAGTCCTATTGCGGTTTCGGTTTATTGCAGCAAATAATATTTTTAGTGGCACACACACCACACCTAGAATACTGAATCAAAGTTCAAAAGGACTGCGTGATTGGATTTTTAATTTACTTCCAACGTGCGATCAAATCGACGATTTTAAGTGAGATATCGTTTTTAAATTCGCAATACGTAACCCTAAACACATTACATTGTCTTATAATTTATGGCATTCGCATGCTTTTTCATTGGTGACACGTATTGTTTGTTAACTTTACGAATTTAAGTTTACACGTCGTTCGATGGCTGCAGGGGCCAGGACCTGATCTAGTATAGGCTAATAATTACAATAGGACTGAGGGGGGCGCATGGTCTGATCTTGGAGTTCCTATCTCTCGATACTATCTAGTGTAGCAGTAGTTTTTAAGTCGACTCTACGCCAGCACGTACACACAGCTCTTAGCGTTCATGTTTTTGGAAAATATCTTTTTACAAAACGAGCAGTATGAAAATGTGATCGAGAGAAACAAGGAAGAAGACCTTCGTATAATAATCAATTTACATTCAATTATTTTTTAAAATAAATTACCATACCTATTTTAAAACTAACATGTTGATTTATTTCAACATTTTTCGTTGACTAGAGTAGAGTACAGGTTTTAAAACTTTTAATTATATTAATATTATTAACCTGTAGTATGGGTTCTCCAATAATATAAAAAGCATCATTATCAACCTTTAATGTGGTCTAACCACTGCTGGACATAGGTCTCGCCATAGCATGCTACTGACATCGTGGGCTATTCGCATCCAGCTACCAGCCACCTTGCGAGTAAAAATAACTGGCATATATTTCAGGTCAAGATATGTCAGGCTGAAAGGCGTTTAGTTATGGTTAAGCTTAGGGCAGCTTGAACCCTAAATCGGGCCCTGGATCGCTGACCTTCTCATGACCATTCTTCTGGGAACCTGGAAAAGATTCCCTAGCATTTCTGTACACGTTATTAAGCATATAAGCTTACTACTTCTCTTAAGCGATGCATTTGTCGTACTACATGTTTGTTGAATCAATAAAAACCGTTCTGATTGTAACTAGATAAATCGGGATGTTGACTAGGTTGAGTACCTAGCTATCAATGGCCTCCGATTTGGACATGTCACGTGAGTATGGTGAGAACTAAATTAATCTACTATAAATATTTAGGTTATGGTTATGACATCCGGCATATACAGGAACAAAGAGAAGAAAATTTATTATTTAAAAATGGGTATAGACAAAACACCCACACAATTGTTTGTATGAAAGTTACATTTGAATCTTATAAAATGTTTCCTAAATGTATTGATTTAGTTTTATCTTGCGTTAGGTACTTATGAAAGAAAAAAGTAATACTTAAATGCAGCGTTACAAAGGTCCTACCTTTCCAATCCCTATCCCTTTAAGGGTTTATTGTACTCATAATTATGAACAAACAACTTTTACTGCGGAACCAACTCAGAAATCGCGAAAAAAAGCTGCTGTTCCATTCATTTAGTCGAATAATATTGAACAATTTAGGATACACGAGGATATGTCAATAAGTAGATAGAGTATTTTTAAATTGCCGCTGTTATTCATCAGTGTTCAATTATATTTTTTAATGGCGCAATAGACAAGATTTATTCAGGTTAACGAACGGTACAACGACTCAGCATTTATTTTCTCGTGATGCATGCATAATTTGTATACATTGTAGCAGAACTATTATTTATTCTGTGACCATTTTTGACCAATGAATATAAAATATCTAATCCAATTCTAGCCGGAGCCGTTCCTGCGGCTCCAGATATTATTGTTATGAAAAGAGTATCCATGGAGTTTCTTGTCGGTATTTTCTCCAAGACCAACCCACTTGGAACCGTGCACCTAGAATCACGACGTTTTGAAAGTGCCTGCAAAAGCCCAGTTGAAATAAAAACTTTGTCTTTGACTTTGATCTCCATTTCCAGTAAAATTAAAACTATCTTGCCTTTCAAAATCCATGTCATCAAATTATCGGCGTCGTTTGACTGCACAACTAGATCCTATGGTCAAATACACCAGCGTCATGTAAATAAGCAAAGTGATACATTGCAAATAAGTAGATTGCATACTGTTTTATATACATGATGTTCTTTGTCGGTTGACAGTGTAAATATTTGTAACAAATACAGCCAATGTCAATAGCAAGGCACGACGTCTATTATGACCAACGTTGGCCCCTTTATTAGCCGCTGTTGTGGCAATAGTCACGATGTTCTAATAGTTAATACACTTAGATCTGTGACGAGAGATGCTTATTGTTTGATCAAGTTGTGCGCACTTCCAACTAAATCACCAGTCAAGGATGGTTACTTGATTGAATTTATTTGTCAAAGACACGCCCACAGACGTGATGCTGTAAAAGCTACTTGTCATATCACGATCCGCAAATACATCAATTCTTTCATATGATACAGTGTGATTATTGAATTAGTTAACAATTAACATCGTTTATGAAATTGTCATACTTCATATTATAAATATACAGGGTGACTAGTTGAACCAGGAAATCATTGAAGGAGGGTATTGTACTCATCATTATGAATAACTTTTTCTATGGGACCAAAATTGAAATCGTGAAAAAAAATCTGCTGTTCCGTTCCGTACATTTACTCGTAGTTGAGTAATATTGAATTATTTATATGGAACAGCTGATGGTTTTTTCGCGATTTCAGTGTTGGCCCCGTAGTGAAAGTTGTTCATAATAATGAGTACAATACCATCCTTCAATGTTTCCCTCGACCAGTCATCCTGTACATTGTTCAATCAAAGTGAATTACTCCGACACGTTTTCGTCTTCAGTTAGACAAAAAGCAGGTTTTAGTTAATTCATATATGGAAAATTATTTACTTATTATAATGTATTAATATTTACTAGAGATCGGGAGAGCTGCAAGCGCGGCTGAAAGCTAGTTTACATAGTACGTATAACCATATGTATAAATGTAAACTGCATTTTCCTACCAGGATCACACGACAGTGAGGAGATGTAGTTTATTGCTGAAGTTTATATAGTCAATAAACAAGCTGTATCTATGGAAATGGAACTGCATCTGAGTGAAATTGAAAGTTACACACGCAATGCATGCCTTTTGAAGTGGAGCTGGGGAATCGTTCTGTCACTTTCATCCTCGAGCCTTTTGTCGGCGTCAGACAGAGGCATGTGAGAGTTCATGTGAAACTTTATCTGTCAACGTATGTACCCTTTGTATTGTGCATCACCATAATCACACACACACCTCACGTTTATGCGAGCTTAGTAGATTTGATACAGCCTTTGCAAAATTGAGGCCTACCTATATACTTCTGTAGAAACACAAAGTATGTATGTTCGTATCATTATACTGAAAATTTTAATTACGATGCGATGCGTGCTCTTTTTATAGTCGCCTGATGAACTTAGTTTTTGAGTTTTTAGCGTTAGGAAACCAATGGTTTTCAGAAGGTTGTTTTTCCTTTTGCAGAGCGAGATCACGTTAATTTTGAGCTAGACAAATAATAATAACATGGTAAAACACCTGGCAGGTTTGTTAGTTGAAAAGTTTAAAGAGGCCCCGGACGAATTACCATGACTAAAGTATTAACTTCTTTGTTTCTTTACTGCGATACCCTAAAAATATAAAGGAAAGACTTCCTGTGTGTCCACCTGTCACGCAACAGTTTAAAGCCATCACAAACACGCTTGCCCGCATAATGACTTCGGCAAAATAAATAAAAAAGAGTATCTTTTAAAAGAAAAAGATATCGAGAAAGAAATCAGTAACATAAATGTTTTTCTAATATTTATATAATAAATGCTAAGATTTCATGTCAAGTTAAAAATACATTTTAAAGTATTAAATAATAATATTTTTACTTGAACGGTTTTGGGTGATAGCCCCTCTCCAGTTATGGGTTCCATCTATTGCGCAGTTAGGTACAAAATTTTGCTGTAAATCTAGAATCTCGATATTGAGCTGAAAACGCTACCTACGAAGCTACCAGGACTGCATGATTCGACAGGAGTTACTTAGGTCTATAACGCCGGTAGTTAGGTTCAAGTTCAAATTGCATTGGCAATTTGTGTGAGTTGTAACTATTTTATATAGTGCTACATTCCTTAGTTAGATTCTAGTGTTCAAAAGTTATTATTGGTTTCTGAAAGCATTTTAAATTGTTTTAATTTCTCATCAAGAGGAATATCTCATTAGAAATCATGAAAAATTAAGGTTGCTCATGTTCGATGTTTAGAAGTTTTGTTTTTATTTAATTGTTTTTATTGTGACTCACTTTATTCTCCTTTTTTTTGTTGTCTAGTTCTTATTAAGTGTATAAATTGATTTATAAGGATCTCAGGCACTTTTGGATACTATGTGATGTGAGTTAAAATTGACTAATACGGATGCGAACCTAAGATGCTTTTCTTATCATAAAGTTTACCCGGGATTGAAAACCAAAATTATAGATATTACTAAAATTAAATACTTTTATGTAAAATTGCCACACCCACAAAAGTCTACCGTGCCCATAATATGAAAGATGTGTTATTACAGCGTTTTGGCAAGCCCCCAATGGAGAACGATGACGCCGATGGCGACGGTGTATTTAAAAGTGACTTAGGTACTATTTTTATATCCTAAACAACAATTATTGCCAGTTTCTACGTTTTACATTTATCTGTTTTAATTACTTATAAGTAGATACGTATAACACTGCGTCATTTCTAGAAAGTCACCTTGTATAAGACAGCTTGTTAATTAATAATCAATGTACCTAATTATTAATACCAAGGATAAAAGTATCTACTACGAACCATATTAATTTATTGTTTCCCTTTTATTACAAAAATACAAAAAATAACCTAATCATGTTTCTAATTGACAGGGTTGGCGCAGTAACTAAACGATTGGCTTTTAACACTACCTACGTGTCGCGGGTCCAATCCTCGCACGAAACGAATATTTGTATGGAATAATCGCATAGAATAGCGAATCGGAATTGATCACATAGAACAACGAATCGAATAGAATAAAAGGCATACAGATAGTTGTTCTGAGCATGGGTGTGTGTGTGCATGTGACATGTATATTTGTAAACTGTACCCACGATACAAGAGAAATCCTAGAGTGAGGCAAAGATTTTGTAAAAAAGTTAACTTATTATCCACATCCACATGCATTATAAGTACAAAAAAATTTCCGTACTACGAAAAGTTGAAAATCTATGAAAATTTATGTTATATGCGCGTACATAAGTTTGAAATGTTATAAACGACGAATGCGTTTATTCCTAGCAGGTTCAGCGAACCTAGCATCTCGGGAGCTAATTTTCGTCTACGTTTCAACGACAAAGAATGTTTGTATGACACGGTTTTTTACGTTTTATTTCGTTTTTATTTGGCTGTACAAACTATGGTGTTTGGCATAAGATTAATAAGCTAGCTCTGCGATACTGGTACATCGGGATCTCGCTTTTGAATTACGTTACCGACGCTATCGCTTCATCGACAATATTTCTGTATTTACTTTGACAATGCGGTCGCTCCTGTTAGTAACAGTTCTATTAAATACAGGCTCTATTTATATTTTATATCGCCAGACCTATCACCAAGTTTGTGAGGTGGTTTACCAAGTTATTAGGCAGTCGTCTCCTTGATTCATACAAATAGCTTAAACTGCACAAAACGAGTATGAGTAGAAAATCACATTTTAATTCTTATTTTACTGAAAGATAGAGAACTATAAATTTTTCATAACTAGGTACTCAAGTACCGAGGTTTCTGAAGAATGATCGAACTAACTAAACGTTCATAACATCAAAGAGTATATTCTGAGTAAGTGTGAAACACGGTTTAAAATAAACTGTTTGCCTGCTCACCGTCCTTATTTGCACATAAAATGTCGTCGGTGCTACAATTGAATTGAATCGCGAAATTGATTAGACTTGCTCTGAGCCGGATCTGAACGATTTAGCACTTGAAATGATCAGTGAACTGAATGGGGAGAGGTGTGACCGCAAAAAGTGACGGTCAAAAGTCAAGAAGAATCCTTGAGAACGCAGCCATGCGAGACTTGGGTACTTCCCGAGCCGGTAAAGTAGATTGGGCCAAACGTTGGTCCAGTAAACGTTTCATTTTGGTGTACAGTCTAGCTACCAGTGGCGAAGGGTGAAAATTTTCAAAGGGGAAGCAATCCTAAAAATATCGCATAATATGCATAATTTGTCATAACACTGCCGACAAAGCATCAAGATTTCGGTTACCACTAACAGCGAAAAAATCCAAACACTGCTGCTCATCCCAATGTCTGTTGGTCTATGCAATAACCAATTCCTAAAGGGAAGCCGATGTTAATCGGGTTGTATGGACTCTTCGCCACTGCTAGCTGCACAACTTTAGATGATAGTAGATTGATTGATTGATAGGCTAAATGTAAAGCTACACGCACTAAAATTTAGGCCGCGAGTCGCAGGCAACTTGCTGACCTTAGAATAATTAGGAGCGCCTTCTCTACAACATATCAACCACGACATAACCAAATGCTTTTTCATTTTTGAACGCTGTTAAATGTATAAATTTACTGGGCTATCATGAGAAATCTGTTTTATCTGTGTTTGTGAAAGCATTATTCACCCTTATAACTTCATCAACTTATCAAGCAACTCGGCGAATATCTGAACATAATAGACAATTTCAACAAGCGACTGCGCTTCATGGTGTGGAGGCTTTCTTTCAAAATCCTACGAGTAAGAATCATCACTTATGTACGTTTACACCGGTGTCACCCAAAAGTTAAAGTTTAAACTTTAATCCATTAATGGATGCTCGTTTTATCTCGTTCAAATATTTGTGTAATCACTAAGAATGTTACAAAGTTAGTCATAAAGTACTGTTACGTTGATGACGTGAATTTATCTTTTGATGGGTTTATTTACTCCATGCTGTACCCTACTTGATTACTCTATGGCATGAATGAATAATATGGAAGAGAGTGGTTCTCTCTATTCTATCGGTTATAAACATTTTTATCAAATTTCTATAATTTTATGATTTGCCTTACCTGTGCCTGCGCCGAACAGGGGGTTTACCGCGAAACTAAAATGGTAATGAAAATCGACTCTGGTAATAACTTCAATACGACCGTTAGAGACTACACTTTGAGCTAGCTTGTAAAAAAAATACCGAAAATGAAGTTAGGACTCACAGCTTCATGATTGGTAAAGTTTTTACAAGGTAGCTCGAAGTTTAGTCTCTCACGATCGTATTGAAGTTTATTGCCAGAGTCGATTTTCATTACCATTTTAGTTACACGGTAGACCCGATTACTTTTATAACACACCTCCATTACCTACTCGTTTGACAATTGGATACATGGAATCTAATTATAGCGCGTTCTATTCATAACCTAATGCGTTATTATCAATACAAAGAGCATCCTATCCGCCGCTTAACTCTGTTACCACAATGTTACCTTATTGTTCGTCGAGGTTTAAGGTCATAACTAAAGCGATGTGACTGCCTAATGATGGGGACGTTGGACGAGAGTCAAGATTCCATGTAACATTGTGTCTATATACATTGTACGGTATTGGTTATTGGCTCGCCATAACGCGGGGCGTTTAGTTCATTGATTGATGGGAGCTCGTGAGCTGCCAAGCACACGTGAAAGTCGTAGTATAGTGCGACAAACTTATCTGACCCGGTAATGGTGTCGCTGCCGTCGCTTTTAGCAATGTTATCTCTACAAAAAAGACATTTTGAAGTTTTTTTTTTCCGTAGCGACGTTAGTTCCAATTTTGGTCACCGGGTCAGATAAATTTGTGGCACTACACATGTGCAGTGTCAGGGAAACGAAGTGCTAGAAAAGATGAAGGATGTCTAAATGCTTGCGTCATCAAGGTTTGACTCAGCTACTGGTTTATTTTTAGTACTTTTCGTTTATTTCCATTCCGTTTTGTAATATTAGCAATAATATTATGTTTATTTATTCTGAATTTCCTTCTTGTTACCTATGTACAATGTTGGTAATAATAAAATTTATATTACAAGAGTCAGGCACCGACGATTATTATGTATAACTCTTTAAAAATAAACGCCATAATTATTTCATTTCATAATGAATTCTTAATTTATCTTTAACTGTGAAATCTTAAAATAAAGTCTATTTTTTCAATTATTATTCAAATTTTCCTACAGTCAGTGAATCCAAAAGTTAACAGAACTATTTCTTTAGTCCGAATTAGCAATAAAAACAAACGAAACTTAACCAACCATATTATTAAAGAGCATTTAACACCCATTGATCAAAATAAGTTTTCGAATTTCGAATGTCGCCTATTCATAACACTAGAATGCTACCGGGCACTGAATAAGGGGGGCGTTGAGTGGGTCAGGCCGTGTATCATTTGAAATCACCGCAGGTTGGGCCCTCGCGAAACAATGGCCCACGTCACTCGGTTGAATGACTCGACCTTGCTTCGCCGGAAGATTACACTTACGGTCGAGACAGATTTTTCAAATTAATTCCGCCGTGTAAGCCCGCTGGAGCGACCATCTTGACGATTACGTGAAATAGATACTTTGAATAAGGATACAGTTTATGTATTTCTTCCTGTTTATCATATTTGTTACAGATGCTGTTACGGTGCCGGGTGGATAATAGGTTCTAATATCAATAAAACAGTGCCAAAATATTATTTTTTAGAAGTGTTGAGCTTGCCTATTTGCTGTCGTATTGGTTTTGGCTATTTCCTAGCTCTTGTTTTAACAGTAACTTTAGAGCTAGCTACGGACCATGATTTACGGTTGAATAAACTGTGAACAGTGAAAAGTAGGTCGGTAGTTAACTGTATTTTTTTAAATGCTACATATTTTGTTTTTTTTTGTATTTCGATGTTGAAAGAAAATGTGAAATGCGCACTGAACAATATTATGTTCTGGCAATATATGATGTAGATTATTATGTTTTGCAATCGGTATCCCTAGCACGTGACAGAAGCAAAAAATTACGTTAAAAATAAACGAACTAAGTACATAATATTATGAAGTTTTGCGTCGTTTCAGAAACCGAAGGCGTGGGTTGACACACGAGTAAGAATTT
Organism: Allophyes oxyacanthae; assembly: GCA_932294325.1. Classification (NCBI taxonomy): domain Eukaryota; kingdom Metazoa; phylum Arthropoda; class Insecta; order Lepidoptera; family Noctuidae; genus Allophyes; species Allophyes oxyacanthae. Next base: position 4,339,663 of record OW028609.1, read on the forward strand.
TATAATATGTGACGTATATTTTCGTCACAAAATAACTAAAAAGATGGTGTGTTTACTGTTTACTACCTATTCCAGATTTTCACAATATTTTTCTTAGCAACCGGATGTAGACGCTTAGTTGGTTTTTTTTTACTTTCACAATGTCTGAGCTAAATAAGTCTTAAGTATTTTTTAATAACATGCATGTAAGATAGACAGCCATTTTGTTTTTGCATAACACAAAATGGCGCAGATGATTTTGACAACTCGTATAATTAGACTGATTGATAAGATCTAGTGTTTTAGATAGACCGTTATGATTGATTATGTTTAAACTTTTATGTTTGCACAATCTTTGCTGGTGTCATGTAAGTATACATTCAAACCTAGCGCTGATAATAAACGGAGCAGTGACAATGACATGAAACAAAGGTTAAGAGAGGAGAAGGACGTAGAACTGACAGGTTTAAATTTTGGCACACTGTTAATATTTTTTGCACATCGTTTTCGCGAAAATGACGAAAATAATACATAATCTTGACTCGTCTCCACTCGGGGGCGTATTGCGCCGGCGCGCGCGTCGTTTTTGTCAATCAATGAGTTATAAAAAGTGATGCAAAATAACAGCATAATATTCTTGCACTTTGTACTTTTGTTTTTTGAAACTAACATTGTGTAGGTACCTACTGCCAAATATTTTATGTAAAATTTTCCTAAAATGTTTTATTTTATCAATTAGCTATTTTTTGGCTCCATAGTCAACACCAAATGAAACAGTCTTTCTATTTTTCTATTAATAAATTTCGTCTACTTTGTTATGTTTTATGAAGGTAGGTACTTTGAAATCTTCACATTTCATTATCATGTTTGAGTACAGCAGATAAATCTATTCCGAATATCTAACATGAACTCAATAAAACCAATTTCCACTTGCCAAATCGTGACCGAAACTTAAACGGCCTCGAGAATGCCACAAATTAATCAATAGACATTGAGTTTTTTCTGTAGGTATAGTCTGTCATTGTTGTTGATTGATGGTCACCATAGTGTACAGAGTAATTCTTGTTGGTGCTTCCTTGCTCACAACCAAGGCCGTTCTAATCATTGCACCACAGAATAGATACCGTAGTGTGACATTAGACGGTTGTAACGTTATGAGATGATTGCGCCAGCGCACTCGGGTGGAAGTGAATTGGTATGACATATTAGTAGACGTAGGAACACTTGGAGCCGTAGGCAGTAATTTGTTGACTAAAATAGACTGAGATTAGAATTAGATTTTTTTTATGATTCTCAGATATAATTCGGATGCTGATGGTAGTGATCAATAAATTCGTTAATCTAGTTGGAAATATTTTGCAGATAGCCTACAAACAATCAGTAAAGAAGTTAATAAGGCAAACAGGGGGCCAAAAAAGGCCACATTGAGCAATTCATCTACTGATCTGCATAGTAACTGTCAAACAGATGATTACTGAATATGAACCTTATGCGGATGACATTAAGAGTTGTCAATTAAGTAGATATTTTGACATTCGTAATATGAATCATATTGTGATTCATCTAAAGCGGCCTTTTTAGCCCCCCAGATCCTCGCAAATGGGAATTTATAATATTATGTAAGTTCCTACCTTTGATCCCCTTATGGAGTCATTGTACTCATCACTATGAACAACTTTTATTGTGGGATAAACCATAAAATCGCGAAAGAATCCTACTGTTTCCTGTGATCTGTGGCTGTTCCATACATTTAGCCGAGTAATATTAAATTATTGTATGGAAAAAAGATTTATTTATCGCGATTTCTCTTTTGCTTGTTGTGGCTTATTGGACCTTCATTTCATACAGTATGCAAAATCCAAACTCGTTCAGAAGTGCTTCTATGAGGTAGGACCTAGTACCTCCTTGTGGGGCACCCTACAAAAAATGGCTAGCTATGCCCATGATCTTAGGTTCTTAAGAGGTATTCATATCATACCATTCTTTACAGGGGTTTGTTACCAGTGGCGTGCACTCCATAGAGACAAAAAGGCACTGTCTGCCTAATACTTACGTTATTATTTCTGTAATATCAATTAATTTAAGTCTTAGGGTGAGGTGACCAATCACAAATATCATAACAATACAATAGGTACAAGACTAACCCCCGAATTCTCAAACACATCTCAAGTTTAACTTGTTACCTCTCTTTTTATTATTATTACTTTAAGGTAGATAGTAGCGACGCGACGTAGCGACAAAAAGATTTTTGAGAGCGCCTTAAAAATGAATTTTGTTTCAGTATTCAGTGGTAAGTTGTTTTTCCCACCCTGTAAAAAATGTCTGTGCATGCAATTTTTTGGTATTACACTTTGTCAGCAAACAACGAGTCTAGTTTACCTATAAATAGTAATAAGCTGGAGGGCAGTTATGGGACGTTACTCCATCGATGCCATAATTTTCGAATGGAAAATTTTGGATAGCCATAACTTTGAGAACATCAAGTTGAAATGCGTCATGTAGTTAATGTCTGCAAATAACCGTGTAGTATCTGTTGATGCCGTTTTAATTGCTGGCCTGGAGCAGATATCACAACGTTCTACCACGCTGCGACTTTCGCCATTTTTTGTTACAGTTTCAATGCAGACAGTGAATGTGTCTCGCTGTTGACATTTAATGTTGATGGTTATATTTTGAGAACTCGGTGACAATGGAAAGAACAATGGGTACAGACGGTGGATTGCAATTCATGTTTTAAGTTAAAAACAACAATTACGTCATTTACTTAGAACGGATTTTTATTGATGACGACTTTCCTGAAAAATCGGTATAGGTTTATCTTTAACCTTATAAGCGCTTGGCTAAATATCAATTGCTGTGCACCTAGCGCCCGGCTACAAATCTATATATAAATCCTACAATAGAAATATAAAAAGATGATTAAATAGAACGAAAACGTCATGCATTTTCTCAGTCGCAGAAATAAGACACGAGCGGTAGGGCACGGAAATATGTGTCGCATAAATGCGACACAGGTGGTTAAAGGGTTAATTATCTTTTATAATAAACAGTCAGAGGATGACCTTACTGAAAATTCGGTATATTTATGTTTTAAATTAAGAACAACAATGACGTCAATTACGATACTTAGAACACATTTTTGTTAAAGAAGATGGTTCTATTCTATTTTTATTTGGTATTTATCAAGGAGATTAATGGAGGACGGACGTTATGAACCCAGTACATATTGATTATGTTTGTAAAAGATCTTGTTTCACGTTATATTTCTATCATGTCACTTACTGAAGGTTGACCAAGTTTGAATCATAAATCATAATTATCAATTTATTGGTAATTTCCATTACACGTCAAAACCACAAATATTTAGGTAATACAATTCAAAATAGTGACTAATTTAGCTATTAAAAGATAATATAATTATTATACTTAAACACATGATATTATGATATACTCGTAACATTTATGTACTCTTCAGTTGTAAACGTTAATTGTAATTATTATGTTCATTGCTCTTTTTTATCTGGTATACCTACAATAATTATCTAGTGTACAATAATTAGTATTTCTATTCTATTCCATTCAATTATATTTCTTTTAATAATGAAATAAATAATACTCTACTACTCTTACATATATATATTTTTTTGTTAATTGTAAAACTATTTAAAAATATCAAATGGTATGTAATTTTTTTAATAAATATAACTTAACGTGTATTAATAATAAAGTTTTTTTCAGTCAATTCATAGTTTTTTAATCTCATTTTAAAGACTGTCATGCTAGAAGCATCATCGCATCCGGGAAAAGTCGGAGCGGGTTGGTAGTTCATTTATTTTGTAAAAATCATGTAAGAGGTGAAATGAGCCTCGAAAAAAACAAAAAAATATCCTGTACTATAATTATGTAGATGCGACCCGTCTAATCCTGGAACTCTAGCATACCATTGAAAATGTCAAAATAAATCAATAATATTCCTATTACAGTAAATACTACTGTATAATAAAAAGAAAATATTATTTTTAAATATAAATTTTAGTCTTTATTTTATTTCTGTTCCATGAAACAGGTCCAAAGTCTATGTTCAGTCATTATGTCAGTTTAAAACACTCACCAGCGATTCAATTAAATGCTTCAAAGTACTTTAAAATTCTCCAACGACCTTTTACTCTACAAGAAACTACGATTCTGGAGGACAGTTGATACATGTTTATTTTCCTTTGGGCGGGCCTTTGGTCTACGGGGAAAGCATGTTTTTCTCGTGACGTAACTGTCTGGACGCCACCCCGCTTTGGCGCCAAGTTTGGCATCCGAAAGACGTCCCCTCCTCCCCCCAGCCCCACATTACGTGACGATTGCTGCATTGAATAACATTCATCATGAAAAACGATTATTGACTCATTTTCCTTAATATATTACTTTTACAATTACGTGCAACGAACTAAATGGCGCATACATTAGGAATGTAATGGCAATTTATGTTTATCTGTTAGCATCCTATTGTTTCTTATTGTTTTCTTTGTCATTGGAAAATTGTGGGCATTGTCTGTCTGCGCAAATCCGATACAAGAACCACAAATCCTAAGATTTGATTGCGTGCTATGCTGGGCAGTGAGATGTCCGTACGCGTATGTACGTAAGTGTAAAATGTTCAACCTTGCCAAGCAAGTACCTTAACGTTAATATGTCTATAAAATCGACATTCAAATGGAAACATATATTCAGATCGTATAATTTAGAATTAGCTCAGTATTCTCCACTTTTATTGATATCGGTACATAAACTGCAAGCTACAGAAGGGCGTTAATCTGATTTCTTTGATAAATTGTCTGTAGATCGACCTCAATAATATTCTTTAATATTTTTTAAGAACTAAATGTAACTGATTTCTTTCTTGACAGTCTGATCACAAAACAAACGTTGTTTGACAAGCGAAAGGCAAATTCAACAGTTTGGTTTGCAAATAAAAGACATCCTTGACCCGATAATAGAGCGATGTGAGCGTGTAATGGATGATTTTATTTGTATTTCATTTGGGATAACCTAACCGTGACAAGCCTCTGACTTCAACTAGAAAACGACTTGTAACTTTTGAACGGCTGAACAGATTTTCATGAAACATAGCTAAGAACCATCCCAAAGAAACTAGCATACAATTAAAAAAACCGCATTGAAATCGGTCTATCTGTTTGGGAGCTAAGATGCCATAGACAGGCAGACAGATATAGGCGTCAAACTTATAACCTCTTTTTGTGTCGGTGGTTAAAAAAGGCAAAGTCTACAGACCTGAGTATTTTTTATAAAAAAGTGTTTTATGCGGGGTTTTAAAAGGTTGTATGCAGCCTTAAAATAATAACGCATAGAAGCCTTACGCGGACGCAAATAGAGGTAAATCAAACTTAGCCATAAATAGCTAAGTCGATCGTAAAAACGTAATTATGTATGCGTGTCGGTAGCCGTTTATCGCATGCCGCTTACACACACATATTTACGTTTTTTGCTTCAGTTTTTAGTGAGGAGCTTGTTTAAGATTATAATCTTTCTATGCGTTATTATTCTAAGGTCGTAGCTGAGAAGACTCAACAGAAAGTGTGGGCTTGTTTATGTATGAACAATCGATACTAAATCTATGTAAAAAAATTGAGAATTTCTATATTGAACTTTATATGATCGGTAAGTAATCTCTATAAATGTAACACAATCATCTGCGGCGGCTCTTGGATTGTGCAATAAGATTTGTTCAAGGGTGACTGTACCGGTACCCATCTATGTATTTGTAAGAATCATGGAAAAATCGGTTCCCCCATAAGGAGAAACTAAGTTAGGTAGAGTATTTGACACGCACTGTGTGATTCAACAACCCTTAGCATGGCAAAAAAGGAGAGCGTAAATTGTGGATAAAACAAATTCTTTACCGTTTACTCTCGGTTTTTAGCAGACTACGGAGAGGGTTATAATTATAATATATGTTTGACCGGTCTGTATGTATGTATGTTCATCGGTTCCCTCATAACTGCTGAACTACTTATCATAATTCGACGAATGAGGTATCGTTGGAAACATCTTGATTATCCGTTGTAATAAAACAAAACATTCTAACAGTAGTAAGCGATCATAAGCTAGGGTAAAGTGGCATACGACCACGGCTATCCTCTGAACATCACTATGAATATGTATTAATATTTTCTTGTTTCATACCTTTTCAGTAGTCGGGTTTTAGTTTTTGAACTTATTTTTTTTTTCGTTTGTCTCCTTGATGGAAGACAAAACGTAAACTCGAGAGAGAAAACGGTAAAGACATAGTTTTGTCCCCGATTTTCTCTCTAACCTTTTCTGCCGAGCTGGCCCTGCTGGAGGTCTTCATCATCATTCTAATACCCTTATCCGATTTTATTTGGGATCGGGGCAATGTCTTTTTCTTCCATTCATCTCTATCGGACGTCATTTCCAGATTTACTTCCTTCTCATTCATGTCATGTTTCACACAGTCCATCCATCTTTTCTTTGGTCTGCCCCTACTCTCATAGCCATCCACATTCATACTTACAACTCTTCCTATAACATGATTCTCATCTTTCCGCATTACATGTCCATACCACGACAATCAGTTACTTTGCAGGTTCTGGCCCTGCTGGAGATATGGTCTTATTATCCGTCGAGAACGGCGTAATATAAAGAAGTACTTAGGTATCTATTACAGCTATCGGTAAGTACGTATACCACGGAAGCTTGCGTTAACTGCGGTTATTATAAATTCCTAGTTCTACTGCAGTATTAAGAAATAATTGCACGTGTAAACTATACAAGTAAACGTGATGTTGACAGTTATATTTTTTGTTTCAACTTCCGTAATATATATCATCGTCATTATAATAATGCGCGAACTTCGTGCTAAGAATGAGCCGTTTACTTGATGATCGATTTTAAGTTATAGTATTGCTGTTATGAATACAGCGTGGAATAAAAATGACCAGTCATTACTTTAGGAGGTAAATCAGGTTCATGAAACTGAACAACTTTCCTCAAGATGATAGGATCAGACAGGAGTGAAATAAAATAACTTCAGTTGTTGGAGCTAGCTGATGAGTTTTATTCTGAATATTTTCTGAATAATTTTGAATACTTTGAGAATTTTGAATATTTTGAGAATTTTCAATACTCATAATCTATGTATGTACGTAATGTTCTTTTGAACAATTTTTATTAATTAATATACTTAATACATGGGTAGCTAAGAACAAACACAACTGCGGCCCGTCTAGAAAACTAGACTTCAAAAAATCGCTCTTACGAGGTAGTTCTTCAGTTGAAAAGGGAAGCCGTGGAAAAGGGATCGTCCTTTCATCACGTGAGGTTCGAAAAGAAGGGGAGATGTCACGATTGATCACGACGCCGCGCCGACGGGAGAAGATGTTGTGACAATATTTTAGTGCGACCACGGGAAACCCCGAACGAGTAAATTTAAGTAAGTAAATGTTTATTTTCTCATCATCACATTACAGGGTCACAGTAAATAACAATTTAAATAGAGACTGGTGTCTGTGATAGGTGAACCTGTGTATAATAATATCACCGGGCTACCCTCTGAAGAGACTAATTGCACTTACTGCTCTCAGTAGAGAATCTTCTCGAAGTTTTAATTAGTATCTATAGAATATATACAAAAATAACAGCGGTTCAGCGGTTTTGACGTGTAATGGAAATTACCAATAAATTGATTTATGATTTATGATTTAATAATAAAAACAAGAATAAATTAATGTACAATTTCACTGTATGTGCAAGGCCGTTAAATTGTGAGACAGTCAATGATTGGTCCGTTTTTCAGTTAGGTTAGGTTAGGTTATATGACCAATCATTGACCATCTCACAATTTAACGGCGTTGCACATACAGTGATATTGTCAAAATAATACTGCCTTGCAATTTCATTGCGTAGGTCCAGTGGAATTATAATGTCACTGAAATGAAATTGTAAGAAATGAATGCGGTGGACAAAGTTACGTGCAATTATAATATCACTGGTTTGACAATATCCCTGCGACATAATATACCTAATATATAAAACAAAGTCAGGTTAGTTACATCATTTATAACTCAAGAATGGCTGCAGCGATTTTTATGATCTTTGATTTGTTGGATTTGTTTCCGCCCCGAATAGCTGAATAACTATTAAAATACCGGAAAATTATAAGTAATATAGGTTGATTAGGACTAAGTAATCTCTGAAGAGTTACAATCAAATCTGTTTTAGGTGGTACAAAGTTCACCGGGTCATCTAGTACATACTTATATAAAAGTAATAAATAAATTTAATCTAGGTTTAGCTATTTCAGTGAATATTTCAACAATATACCGTTTGATTGCACTTGTAGAATCCCTGTATCGGACAAAACGTGACATATAGATGACTTCGTCATATCCGCCAGCGCCGGTAGAGATCGTAGGATTAAATTTATTCACGTGCAGTACAATTTTAATGTAATTGTATAAAAATATTTGCAACGTGCGGAAGCAGATAAAACCGATGTTAGTTACTTGCGATCTATTTCAAGACTTATGAAAGTGTAAGGGAGACATATTATATATTTTTTGCAATATGGGGCGTACTAAACAATATAGCATTGAATTGGTTACAATAAATAACTTAACAGTTCTGTATACAACGTTTGTATGTAAACGCGTAATCTTTATAGCTCCGTAAAGATATTAATTGGAGATTGATACATAATCGGGCCGAAACGAATAGTAATTTACGAGAAGACTGCATTATTTATCGGATTATTATCGAGCGCTTTACGACCTTAGCAAATTCTTTGTAAATAAAATGATTGACAAATAACATTTCTTTTCAGAATCTGTTCTAGTTATCTTTCTCATTTGTTTTTTTATAATATTACGTCTAAATTATGACTATTGAAGCCTATATTGCATACTGAATCATAATTATTTAATTGTCGTACTAGAATTAACGAGTTTGTGAACTGGATAAACTGAAAACCTAACGTTATTTTAAAGCAACATCTACATTTATTTTATGCTGTAAAGATGGAGGTTGGTAAAAAAAAAAAGTACGGTTCATTTACTATTGAAGGTGGAATAATGAAGGTTACTTCAGCGTCATTAAATAAAGCATGTAAATATTCAAAGCATTGTTATTATGTCATGGAGTAAAGTCATTTGCAAGTAAAGGCTATTCTATGACACTATGTTTCAAAATAAAAAATATAATATTATTTAAATAAAAAGTGATTTAAATAACCCACTAAAAACAATAAATTAAAGTGATACTTTTTTATGAGGTATTCCACGAATAGCACCGATCTGAACGGCACTAAAACGAATAGCACCAACGCTATTCCACGAACGGCACCGATCCAAATTTTGGTTTGGTGCGATTCGTGGAATAGTAAAATAATATTAATTTTATTCCACGAACGGCACCAACGTAAAATTTTCTTCTAGTGATGGGAACTATTTTTTGTTCACAACATTATTAAATAAAACATATCGATATAAATCAGCAGTAATTACGTTTATTGATCTTTTTTTTTTACGTTTTCTTAACTATTTGGGTCACTTGCAAAAACAGCCTTAAGTTATTTATTACCTACTTACTATAAATACCTAAAATCAAATCACATTCTTTTATCACAATTTCTCTTAGTATCACATTTTTTTCATATAAATAAACTTTTTTCTACTTATAATTTTGTATATATTTTTTTACTTTCTACTGTATAATAATTATTATTATCATATGTTAAAGTATTTTAATGACTAAAATCATCAATACCAGCCTTGCATTTGCATTATTTCTCAAGTGACTTTGAAGAAGCCGCTGTTAGAGGAGTGATGGCAGTGTTTCCCAATGTTTTAGTAAAAGGATGCTACTTCCATTTTAAAAAGGCGTTGAAAAAGAAGGGGAAAGATCTAGGTCTCCATAAGAATAGCATAGTCAGGAAGCACGTTGCTTTGTGCACCGTCCTACCCCATCTGCCACCCGAGGTGCTGGATGATGCATGGCTTTACTTCATGAGTGAAAGTCCACGACAGGAAAACGTGACAAAGTTTAACGGTTATATGGTCACACAGTGGATCGAACACAGACTGTGGTCGAATAAATGGTCTTGTAAAAGATGCGATTTTAAAACTGAGTTGGTTTGCAAGAGGAATACTAATGGCAATAAAAAAAAAACCAGTAAAATGTTGTATAGGTAGATAATACTAAGAAAGACTGATATTGTAAACGTTAATTGTGATAATAATAATTATTATACAGCAGAATGTATAAAAAGAAATATACAAAATTATAAGTAGCAAAAAGTTTATAGGTAGATAATACTAAAAATTACTGATATTATAATCGTTAATTGTGATAATAATTATTATTATACAGTATAATGTAAAAAAAAATACAAAATTATAAGTAGCAAAAAGTTTATAGGTAGTTAATACTAAGAATGACTGATATTGTAATCGTTAATAGTGATAATAATAATTATTATACAGTAGAAAGTAAAAAAATATATCTATACAAAATTATAAGTAGAAAAAAGTTTATTTATATGAAAAAAATGTGATACTAAGAGAAATTGTGATAAAAGAATGTGATTTGATTTTAGGTATTTATAGTAAGTAGGTAATAAATAACTTAAGGCTGTTTTTGCAAGTGACCCAAATAGTTAAGAAAACTGATTGTTAGATCTATTAATAAAAAAAAATAACGTAAAAAAAAATATGATCAATAAACGTACTTCCTGCTGATTTATATCGATATGTTTTATTTAATAATGTTGTGAACAAAAGATAGTTCCCATCACTAGAAGAAAATTTTACGTTGGTGCCGTTCGTGGAATAAAATTAATATTATTTTACTATTCCACGAATCGCACCAAACCAAAATTTGGATTGGTGCCGTTCGTGGAATAGCGTTGGTGCTATTCGTTTTAGTGCCGTTCAGATCGGTGCTATTCGTGGAATACCTCTTTTTTATGGACCTATATTTTGGGGTGTGTTGTGAGCTGTGACAACTTGACAAGCATCAACTGTTCCATATCTTTCACCTTTGAGTATCTAGAACTAACAGCAAAAATAATAAAATTTCCACTAGATACTGCTACTTAGACCTTTCTCTTGGAATTTGATGTAGCCGAAGAATATAGTCATTTGATAAGCAATGCTCAAATTATTTAATCGAGTAATTAATTATATAGAACAGCAGATAATTTATTCGCGATTTCAAGGTTGGACCCATAGTAAAAGTTTATAATAATGATGAGAACATTAACCCCCTTTTGGCTTTATACGCCCTAACCGACATAAAACTTTATCGTTTTTTTAAAGCCTTTTTTACTCACTGTTAACAAATAAAATGATTTTGTCAATGGACTTATAAATTGTTTGTTTTAACTAAAAATGTTAAAATAAAATTTTCAGTAAGTGCTTACTGTAAAATGGTTATAACTCAAACACAATATATTCTTATCACTTAATGGAATTTTTAGTATTGTTGATAAAAAGTACTGTAAGTACCTATTTGGAATTATTTAAATGATACATTGCATTTCTAGCAAGATGAAGGCTTTTAATAAGATATTTATTGTCAGCCGCTCAAAACAGGTACTCGTACATACGTGCCGTGATCAGAGGGCGTTTAATTTGTATTACTTTCATTGCCTCGTTAGTTACTATTAAATGCACACTTAAACAGATTTCACTTCACATAGAAACCGCGGAGAAACGAGATGGCCTCATTTCAATGTGAAATGCTACAAAACAGCGACATAAAATCGCAAATTCAGTAAACAATCGCATAGCTATCGCGTTATAATTCATAACGTGATTAATAACATAATATAAACTCAAACAACTTTATAATTTCGCAAGTCGTAGCCACACGTGTTAGAGTTTATTATAAATTTTAACATCGCGGATAGCGGCGCTTCGTCCAGCGCATACGCAAGACGAGAACTTCATGGATGTGTGCGATTTGATACGTATACATAATGTGCATATGCATATGTATATTTCCGTTCGTTCCTAACGAATATTATGAAATGGACGTGTAGCAGTCATCTAAGTATTTTACATATTTTAAGAAAATGTCTAAATCACCACTTTTTTTTGACATCACGAGTCACGACAAATAACACTTTAAAGGACGAGGGTAGAGTCGAGTTGTAATAAGTTAATAACCCACTTTGACTTAATTGAAATAAAACTTAGATCTAAAAGTTATTGGGATTTAACAAGATAAATTGGCTATATATAGATGATAGAATAATTAGTTTGCTCGTAACATGGGCGTTTGTGTGGGTGCTTTGAGAGCGATCGAATCGGATCTTGTTCCGGCGAGCGAAAACCGCATGCTCAGCCCGAGCACGCGGTCACCACGTGCAGCCCGCGTGCTCGAAGCGCGGCGCCCGCGCTTCTGTACTTCAGGGCTGCCTACTTTTCTTTAGACAGATTCGTGTCTACGGACCAATTTTTTTTTTGTTTGTTTTTTTTTTGTTGTTCTCTCGTGGTTTGGCGTTTGGTTAATTGGTATACAGATAGTAGTAGTATAAATTACATAAATTGACTTTTGAAAATAATCCCTACAATTTTGCAGATTATTTCTCTACCCGCTACCATAAGCATTATAAATATTACCGCTATTAAGGTTTACAGTTATATTACGTCATGTGGTTTGCAACCCTAATAGAAACGTCGTCGTAGACCATTCGATTGCATTTTAAACATTATTCAGTTTAGTAATTGTGATAGAAATAGTAAGTATGTATTACTTTAACATTTTGAATTACAAAATGATATAAATACGTGACTTTGTTGATACGTTGGTAACTAAAGTTATGTACCTAATATTATACCTATATTTTCCATAGCTCATTATCAAAACAACCCATTACGCATACATTTTGTGTTTAATTTACAGAAAAGGAATATTTGGAATTGTATTACAAAATATTTATTCAGGTTTGTAACTAACGTAATTCTGTAAATAAATAGAATAATAATAATTAATTTAGTTAGCTATTATCCTATTCGAACTTGAAAAACACGTGTTCTATTATTATATCACACGTGGTCAAAACAAGTGTTTCCATAGATAGAGAATTAGAGACCTCTATTGATAACGAAATTAGTATTGTCGAACGGTAACAATTTGAGGATAATTTTACTTCCTAATTCAAATCCGGAATAGGAATTACGACATCCGTGCGAAAGATGTGCATCCATAGGAGCAGTTGCATTTATTAAATTTGTTGTAAAAAAAAAACGATTAATATATAAATTAGTCCTTCTTTCAAAGTCAAAGTCAAAGATTTTTATTTCAACTGGGCCTTTGCAGGCACTTTCAAAACGTCGTGATTCTAGGCGCACGATTCCAAGTGGGTTGGTCCTGGAGAAGATACCGGCAAGAAACTCCATGGATACTCTTTTCATAAATCAAGCTTAGGAACTACACAACAAATGTGGTACCTTTATTAGTGCAGGTCCTTTTTAGGGGTCATAGAACTCATCATTATGAACTACTTCTACTAAGGGACAAAAAGAGAAATCACGAAAAATTAAATGTGCTGTTGCATACAAATAATTCAATAATTACTCGACTAATATGTATGGAACAGCAGATTTTCTTTCCGCGATTTCATTTTTGGTTCCATACTAAAAGTTGTTCTTATTGAATACTAGAAGACCTTAATAGAATATCCACAAGAATATCTATCTGCTAATAAAGTAGTAAGGTGCGTAATGGTGTTCCAAATTAACTGAACCGTAATATAAATAATTTATGGTAGCTCTATTATTACCCGACTGCGCCAGAAGGAGGGTTATGTTTATCGAGTGTATGTATTTGTCAGAAAAAAAAATGATGGCTCTTTTTAGTCAGCTCTATCTCCTTAACTTCTGTACAATTTGTCCACTGAAGAACACTTTATTATCCCTCCTTGGCATTTCCACTTATAATGTTGAATATTTAGTACCTACAATAACAATTCATTGAAATAGGTATTTGGTACTAAATGAATAGAATTAGGTACTCTCTATTATTTAATCTTTGACGACATGGGTCGCAGGCATTACGTATGTGAAAATCCCCATGACTGGTCTATGATCCCCTCAATGCGTACAACTACGTCGGAAAGTAATTGTTTTCCTTGTTCTTTTTTTAAAAACCTCTGGACGTAATTAAAGGCTATTATAAAACTGGCAGGCATCGGTTTCATTCACAATTTCACTCCTAAAGGTATCATTATGTGACAATTTACCTATATCTTAGTATATTTTGTTACCAAAAATGATTCGGTAGTTGGATGCAGTTCCTAAAAAATTAAGATAATGCCGAGCTGATTTAGGAAATGTATTCCTAGGAATTGTATAGAATGGCAAACTACTAGGAAATGTTGGAACACTCATACAAGAATCTGATATTTCATGTGATTTATGAAAACACATTTTCTAGTACCTAAGTACCGAGAATTATTTTTGAGGAAGTGCAAAGTATTTTTGAGATAGTATAAAAAATGTGTATTTTAATAAAAACAGAACCTAATATAGTTTGTTCTTATCGATTCTTAATCTACTGAATCGATTGTAATAAATTTCACCAAGATGAATTATGTTTTACTCGAGAGTAAATTAGCAATTATTCCAAGAATAAACAATTTTTACGTTTCACCAGGATCAAGCAAAAATAGTTACGGTCTATTTGTCAAGTTAGGTATCTACATTTCATAATGACCCTGCCAGAATATTGAATAAAGCCTTAATTTGAAATATCTGTTCCTTTGGCTTTTTATGTGCGGATTCGATAATTCGAATGCTTCCATGAAGTAAACAAACCTGAATTGAAATAATAGGGAGCAATGGAACAATTTGTTGATTGGAGCTATTCAGAGGTATTTGATCAAGAGATTGCAATTATGCTCGTACTGACTGGCGTCCAGTCGGCAACCTACACAGACTAAGGCTCAATTTCACCGCCAACATAACAATCGATTATAGCAAAATCAGCCGTTTAAACATGAATTTTTGTATGGGTAATCGGCCGATTTTATTTTAAACATCTGTTATTATGTTGGTGAAAATGGCCCTTAGTCATCTAGCGTGAAGTAGAAAAACTTCTGACAAAGTCACTTTTTAGGGTTCCGTACCCAAAGGGTAAAACGGGACCGCCACTTAAACCATCGACGTTTTCGGACATCGGTATTTTCCTTCTGATATTTATCGTACTTTTGAATCGATGTTGACATGATGACATGTTAATATCGATCATCCCTACTGAATCATGCTTTCAATTGATTCCGACAATTTCGCGGAAAGATAAGCTATGTTTCTTCAGTTACCTCACGTGTTTTACGCAAATCAATCGATCAACATGTAAGTGACATTACATTTTTTACATCTCCGTTCGTTCGTTTGATTAATTTATTACTACAATCTGTATAGGAAAACGAAACACGTGACCACATTACGTAAAGCGTCAGCCTTACCGCCTATTTTACACACAGGCACACAATTTGTAAGCTACAGGTGCCGTTACTTATTACAGTGGTTTGCATAAACCCACTTTGTATTTTTTTTACCTTCTAATTTATTTGTTGTGTTTTTATCCATAAAAAAATATATATATATATATATATCTATATATGTATATAGTATATTTATTTAAAAATACTTGTTTAATTTTTAAATTCATCATATATGTTTATTTTACCTTTTTTGCCACTGTCACTGGCCTGCAGGGGTTGCCAACTGCATTTGCTGGGCTCTTCGCGCCCAGCAAATGCTGAGCTGGCTACCCTTTCAGCTTGGGCATGCTTGACAACAATATACAATAGGATGACTATTTTACTTTATTTTTTTTTATGTTGTTCTCAGTGTCCGTTTTTTATTTTATTTTACCTCCATATGACGCAATGTACGATTGCCCTTATCGTTCTGAACACTTATTGTAGTTCAAAATATATTTTCTAAATTCTCTGATCGTGATTCTGGCAGAACTACTACCCGAATTGTACGACGATCTTCTTTTGTACGAATTTGCGACCGATTACTGAATGATTTCGGAAACGAACTATAAATTACGGTGAACTCAATTTTTATTTGTGGAACTACGATATCCGTGGATATCTGGATATATCAAATTTGTAATTCGAAATAGTCGTAAGTTTGTAAAATAAATAAATTCTGTATACGGATTGCTCTGGCTACCAGGTTATTGACACGCGTTAGACTAACTTCTTTTGCGTTATGCTAGCTACTGCCTACTGTGGATAACACAGTTTTTTTTCGAGCTACGGCCAAGTTCATCGACAATTTATCAGATGTTTAAAATGAAATCGGCCGATTACCGATTTTCCTCTAATCGTCTGTTATGTTGTTGGTGAATTTGGGCCTTAGTCCGCAGCGCACATCGTTTCATGCAGATTGCAGGTAGAGCCGGCTGATCGTCAAATAGATGCAGTGTCAGTTTCTGGTAATACCTACTTAAAAAGAATGCCCTTGGGAAGTTCAGCGTTATTGGAAAAAGTTTTCACGGATTTATTAAACTTTTTATGCAAACACTGCAGTCTCTGGTCTTCGGTAGGCCTAAAGAACTCCAAATCCTTATTATTCTACAAAAACCCGACTATGATTTAAAATGATTCCACGAATAATACAACCAGCTATTGAATATTAAAACTTATCGGTTCTAAGTAAAATATAAGTCCATTGAATACAGTAATTTTCTTAACATCACAATGCTGAATGCGTGATTCTAATAGCAACCTTTCTCACAATACGGCCGGTATTTATAAACTGCGGCTTGGAGAGTGTTAACACACGGGACAAACTGCCGGTAACCGGTTCAAACTGTATTATCTCATTATTAATGTGGTTCACGATTAATATAGCCATTGTGAAGTATATTTTGACACGGTATGGCGTAAAACACCGACTGTCCTCCCGTTCCCCGATGTATAATTATAATTACATTCAATTATAATTGAGTTACGTTATTGCATTAATGTATTCGGATTTCAATGTTAATCTTTATTGTTTAAATGGTTTGAAGATTTGCTATGCCGACGTAGTTTGGTCTTGGTGCTTCGTTTTAGCTAATTGAAATTTTTATGTGTCGTTACTGAGTTACAAAAGGAAACGTAGATTTACTCTTGAATAAGCTTATACTTAAACATCGACTGATAGCATGTGAGTTTGACTAACTATTTGTTCTCTTGTTACAGGATTTTCTTAGAATCATGTATTATTTTTTTAATTTAAAATTAGACAACAGGGGGCTTACTACGAGCTCTTATAGCAGAGCTGAAATTAAACTGCCCAGAAATTTCCATAATAAGCTGACCTTTCATTGTACGAAAAGCCTATACAGGGCGAGGTCAGCTCATACTGGAAATGTAGGGCAGATCAATTTCAGCCCGGCTATAAGAGTTCGTACTTTCGTAATAAGCCTTCAGATTTTGTTACAGTCGTTTTTCAGACTTTTAAGATGAAAATGTTTCCCTGGGGTACCATAGGGAGACAATGCAGAATTCCGCTTGATGGATTTTTTTAATGCTATAGGTACCTATATCTTTCCAAGATTTGATAATAAACTTTGATTTATTGTTTCGGAAGTTGTTTCGACTTTTTGAATCTTGAAAGTGATTTCCGCTGCACATCACTATCTTATCAGTACCTATTTAACGCATTGATATCGAAGTATATTTCTATCTACACAGAAATACGAATAACGCGTCATACCGTATTTATAAGTTAACGTGACGTTTTGATACAACAATAATAATAAAAACACCGACTGTTATGATTATCGAATTTGATATGACCATCTGATATACCTATGTATCATCGTCATCATCACACCCAATATACAGGATTATTTGTAATTCAACGGCAATGCTTTACGGGGTGAAAGTACTCATCAATATCAACAACTTTTACTGTGGGACCAACCCTGAAACTTTTACATACAAAAGGTCAACCTTGCTCGATTGAAAGTATGAAAAGTTTTATATTTTCTGCTATTTCAGTGTTACATAGGATTAGTTAGGATTAGTTTATATAGGATTTAAATTAGTTTTTTGGTATTTCTAAGTTCATATAAATGTAAAGTCGGATCACATTTTTCCTGAATTTTATACTAATCTTTGTCTATTGTAATTGCAAATTGAAGAAATCCTATGTTATGTGCTATAATTATCAAAATAGCAAACATAAAATTTATGAAGCATTCGACCCAGCTTTTCTTTTCAAAATTGTCTATAAAATTATGTCGATGATGTTACTGTAAATTGACTCTTGTCTATACTAAGTAGCTCACAACAAACTGATTAGCCAGTCTAATCGATTCTAAGAATGCTATAAGGCCGGGGATTTCCTTGAGAATTTTCCTCGCAAGGCGCCACTGAACCTGCGAAATGGGTAGTGGCAAAATTTCATGATAAACCACCATCAGCTGGTTTTGGCAATAAACAATGACAGCCGCGCCCACTCTGACACACGATATATAGGAGTGCCCGTATTTATTTAGCCATCGAAATAATTAATAAAACCCGCCATGGAAAATACCTAAGTATTTCATTTCGTGCGGCTAAAGTACTAACGACATTTTTTAATACTAAGAATATTCAAGAGACAATGTGAAATTCCAAAATTTATTTAAAAAAAGTAAACCTTATTATTATTATTTATTTGTTAGAAGAGGCAGGGTACTAAGCCCCTTTGTCACTGCGACCTGCGAAGATCTATTGTGACGCCTCTTGTATTATTACAGCACTCCCTCTAGCCGTAAGTCAATAATAAAATTGACTATATTCTTGGGGTGGAGGGATTTAATCTCATCTGGTGAGATTAGGTGGCCCCCCAGGTGCTGGCTTCTAGTGTGGTGTACTACGTCACACTCGCATAGGATATGTATGGGCGTCTCATCCTTCTCGCGACAGAATCTGCAAATTGTAGTGTCACTAAGGCCCATTTTTTGTAGATGCTTGTTTAGTTTGCAGTGCCCAGTGAGGGTTCTTGTCAAGATCCTAATTCGGCTCCTGTTCATGGAAAGCGCTTGTTCCGTAAACTTTCTGTTGAAGCCTATGAGAAGCGCTTTGGAGTGTGCTTGGCCTGAGGACTTTTCCCAGAGCTTGATACTCTGTTTATAGCCCCAGGACCTGAGGTAGGTGGAGGTTGTGCACTTAGGAATTCCACAAATGGGTTCAGGGCCCATTGTAGTGCTTTCCGCTCCAGCTCTTGCTAGCTCATCGGCAGTTTCATTACCACCGATGCCACTGTGTCCAGGTACCCATCCTATCGCTACCGAGTTCGATGTTCCTAGTAAGTTCAGCAACTGGACACACTCCTTGATGAGTTTAGAGTTGATCTCCTCTGAGTTAAGGGCTTTAATTACAGCTTGACTATCAGAGAAGATAAAGATGTGCCTGTTTAGGTAGGCTTTTTGCAGACTCTCACGAACACAGCCTATGATGGCGAGTAGTTCTGCTTGAAATACAGTGGCGTATTGCCCAAGGTTAGCAAATTTCTGCACCCTTGGTTGTCCTCCGTGGTATCCAGCTCCTGCTAGACCCTCTTTCTTTGATCCATCGGTGAACCAAACAATATCACAGGTCCGGGGTTCGCAAGGCATATTGTCCTTCCATTCGGACCTCTGAGGTATGAATGTCCTAAACAGCTTATTGAAGCTGTATTCTTTTAGCTGAACATCAGAGGGCATGGCTGTGATGCTTTGATTCATGAGGTTTTCGTGCAGAACTCTCATGATTTTTGATCTCCATCTTGTCCTTCCTGCATGGTTAGCCCTTAGCATGGCTGCTCTAGCGTCCATTTGCACCTGCACATGTAGTGGAACGAGGTTGAGCAGCGCTTCCAGGGCGGAGGTCGGAGTCGATGAGAGAGCTCCCGTTGTGGTGATACACGCGAGTCGTTGGAGGCTTGTAAGATTATCCCTGCAGGTTACTTGGTCAACTTTTTTGTGCCATACCACACAGCCATATGTTATCATGGGCCTTGCTATAGCTGTATACAGCCACAGCGCTGCCCTTGGTCTGAGTCCCCATCTTGAGTTGACCAGTCTGCAGGAGGCCCCTAAAGCGATTTTAGCTTTTCTAGTCACAAATTTGATGTGTTGGTTCCAGGTGAGTTTTTGATCGAGGATGATCCCTAGATACTTGACTTCACTGGAGAATTTGACTGTTTTTCCGAAGAGAGTAGGCTGTTTTAAAGCCTCCAGTTTCCTCTTTTTCGTAAAGGGTATAATAACCGTCTTATCGGCATTCACCGAGAGTTGGGTGTTAAGTAAACCTTAAGACTGTTGACAAAATTACTGCTATTATATTATTGATATTTGAAAGCATGTATTCATGTATTACCTAAGTTTATTGCAACGGAAGCGAGCTAGACAAGTGTAAATAGATACCTAGACTAAGATAATTATGATACCTTCATATTTCCTAACACTCACTGTCAATTAGCAAAGGCGAGTCTATGAACTAGCAACGTAGGTAATCTGTTAATAGTTTACTAGCATTTAAACTGCGGAAAAAATGTTTTGTTTGCTTAAACTGCATGGATAATAGACGCAATTTATTTTAGTCACGTTGTGTCCAGCACATTACATGTAGCTAAAAGATTTAAAGTTCAACGACCTGCCATTTTCTTGACGTATGTACCTATTGGCGAATTATTTGATTTTGATGAAAGCCAGCTAGAGATATTCTCCTCAAAATGACCCATAACTGTCTGTCTCCCTTATTATGGCATACTATAGCAACATTATCCTCGAGAAAATGGCCTCTATTATGTAATAAGTATAATAACACATGATCACTTTGGGAACTACCGTCAAATTCTATTCATGATAGAGTTCTAATAATAAGACGGTGATTTTGTAAATAAGTATTTTATTTACTTTCCTATCATGTATTCTTTAATCTTACAATAGATGTATGCAAGTTTTAAACCCACATTGGATTTAAATCTTGACTACACCATGTACAATATGTACATAGCGCAAAAGGTATAAAGACTTGATTAAACTTTTCCTATTACTTAGTTTTTGTTACGAAACTCTAATAACGAAAAGAATAAAAATTCTAGTATTGTTCCTTGTTTCTACCTTTTTCCGCCGATTGAGTGTCCAATTTGTATGTAGTTTTTTTTTAAAACAATGAGGAGAATGCAAGCAGTAATAACAAAACGTCGAGCCAAGGTCAGCCAACCTTATCTTATCAAACCATGGTGCGTGCTTCATGGTAATCGATGGCGTCGTAAACTCTAAGCGCTGGGATTTTTATATGAATTACAATGTGAAGAAATTATCCGTACTAAACACGCTGTCTAATTCTGCTTATCGTTTAACAATGGCTAAGGGCCGAGTTTACCGACAATATAACAGATGTTTCTAATTTATACCACTGCACAGGAATTATGTTAGAGTCGCAAGAGAGAACATTGCGATGAGAGTGCGTTGAGTTTATAAACTTGATGAGCAAACCTATCCTAGTTTATACATGTGTCCGGAAAATAATTGAAAAGTAACCATGTACAGTATGATATTAAATACTAACTCCTATAATTAATATCTTATTTTGTATAGAAATGAATAATTACCTTCTTTATTCACCTTTTTGTTTTTTTTACTTTTTTATTATGGGTCTATAGTTACTCGAATAAAGAAAATAATTTTGTCGACGCGTTTTTACACGCATTCGCGCGTGATCAGATTCATACCTTCAGGTATTTTAATGAATAAAAAAACTATCAATGTTACATTTAAACGTCAGAATACTATTTTTTTTTTATTATTGCCGCTGATTTCGGTACAGGCAAAGTCCAATTCAAATTATTAACGGAAATTAGTCGTACATTACTAACACTTAACTAAAATAGGACAAACAAAATAGAACAGTACATAACTTGCGATTGTCTGGTAACTACTGCAATTAATTTTTAGGTCAAGGGAAACGATCGGTGCTGCCAGCCGAAAATATGAAAACATTCTGCAAGTAATTCCTCTACAGTGGAAAATTATTATGTTTTATGATAGTGTAACAAGCACTTGAATGGAAGTCGAATAAACTTAAGATTTTCCATTTTGATGTATGGTGGCTGAATTTTATCGTTGTATAACAAGAACGTGCGTAGACGCGTGTTTCTGAGATTACAATTTCATGGCGAGAAATGCCGACCGCCAACCGAGAGAGAAACTCGTTTGAAATAGAGAAGAACCAATTTGTGCACCTTTAGTACATTTATATATATATATATACACAGAACTATGAACACGACATTTTTCATCTATTAAATATTTAGATGAATCTCTATATTTTTGACTATGCAAGAAAATATATATTCATCTATTAAATATTTAGATGAATCTCTATATTTTTGACTCTGCAAGAAAATATATTATATATATATATATATAGTTTTATAGAAATTAAAATAAATACCCAAAGGTTTGCGGGAAGAAAACTCATTCTGAGTTAAGCTCACCTTTGTGCATTTATATTTGTACACTGTACATTTTTTGTATATTCCATAATATTTTGTGTACAATAAAGAATAAGAATAAATATTGAAATGTAGAGAAAAGAAAATAGTACCTACACAATGCTAACGGTTACGTAAATATTATTTTATTTTATTTCTGGCTAAGCAATTCAGTACAGTGTATACCTTGTATATGTACGTAATGGACGTTTGTCTGTATTTATCGAGGCTGGCAGTTCGAACAACCTACAGCTCAGACCTATGCGCCTGCGCCGAGACACCCGATCCGGTTTTAGTTTTAACATTTTTTGCAAGCAGTTTAGAAACCAAACATAATCCAATGTCTAACTAATATGTTATCTAAATTAATATTAGAATGAGAGTAGTTTATTTAATAAATAAAATAATTGGGCTGATTTGAGTCTTCCACGAAGCGAAAATGAAATTTACATTTTGTTAGTTTACTAAACAAACTGAGGCGATTCCTCGTGTTATATCTATGTCACGCTGATAGCCTCGAGCTGTTTGAACGGCTCACCGTGCGACCTCATTAGTATTTCAAGTGCATACAAAACAATGGTTATGTGAAAGCCGCGTAGGTAATCCGCAACTACACAGCCACCCACATAGAAAGTCCCACAAATACAATAGATTATGTGCAACTTTAAATCATTTATTTTAAACAATTGGCACTACAACAAGTCTGTTAAAATATCAGTGATTTTTGCAACTATCTTCCAAACATATCTGTCACTTCGGATGTTTTTGTCATGCGTTTTTTTTGCATTGTGTCGATAACTTAACACTACTATATAGTAGTGTTAAGTTATCGACACAATGCAACATGTTGCCTGAAATAAATTATTGTATTGGCTATAAATATTACTTATTTACTCAAAATGTTACTGAAAATCGATTAGTGAATATCCACCACCACTTGAAAATGAATATGAAACACAATGACTATAATATTTGAATCCAAGTACAAAACCAAAATATTAATTAAGAATAATGAAAGATGACATATTTTTTTTATTTCAAAATCCATGGACATTCGCAGCAATTTTGAAGACATTAAGGTCAGTGCAACGCCTGCTGCAACCCACTGTGCGAGTGGCTTAAACATCACTGGTGAACAAGGCAGTACATCAAAATGTAAACCTGAATTGATCTCTGAAACGAAACGCGAATCTAAGCTTTGCTCCTTCAGAATAAACTGCATTTTAGACTGCGCAAGCGTCCAAGGCATTTAGAATTATCTTTCTCTGAATCTACCTTTTACTGTTTCGCTTAGAGTATACCTCTTAAGTCGTTATTTTTATACAAGTCAAAATTGTTTACTTATGTTTTTTTTAACACTTGAGATTTTGTAAAACTTTTATGAATGATCAAGTATCAGTTACACAAAATAATGCAGCCATGCTTAAATAATATTTCTAGATAATCGGTCGATGTTCAGTAAAATTGGATCATCAAGTAATAATTAATGAAAGTTAATACACTTTATATTTGTGTTGAACTAAACTGCATCGATTGTAGCTTACTGAGGATCCATAACAGGTACCTAATATAGAATACAAAAGCATCCGATTCGGCGACTCGCGCTTCTTTTTTTACCACAGCGCAAAGTGCGGGCGGAGGCGCTCGGCGCTTATCAGGTGACACGCTTAAATATTCTATTTAGACGGCTCTGTTACCTTTGAATAACTTTGATTCATTGTCCCATAAACCTGTTGTTTTACTACTAAAGTAAGATCTTCAGTAGTTTTCCTTACAGCAATTGAAAATTCTTTAATAGAAACGAGGACAAAACCCGTTTTGAAAAATGTAATTCAATGGTTTTTTAGTCCTTTTCAATGGCGCGGACAACAAGCTGGAGCGGTTTGTATAGACCCCTTTGATTCCGTCGAGGAGGGGAGAACGCCATGAGAACGGCATTCGGGTATGCGAGCGGGGTGGGGCAGGTGACGGCGACAGCGGGGCGAGGAGTATAACGTCTCTAGAAATTTCCATTGCCCAAGCGCCGCTGTTATAACTACGTGTACACACTTAACCGAGCGAGAAGGCAAGAAAGAGACGCATAGTCGCCGCCTCTGCTCGTGAACTACACGCGTTTAATGTCCAGATAATCGAAGCTAACTTATGGATTTCTGTCATTGCGTCCACGATACATTTTTATGAGATTAACGCGGAAAGTTATTACTTGTTTTCTATAGAATTTTAAACAGCGAGAACTGAAAAGGGGGACGGTTTAGAAGCGAAAAAAAATTTGTTTCTCATTGACTATCAAAATATGTAAATGGCGATAGGTACTTGGCTCATCGTTTATATTTTAAACAATTCTTTAGTGTCATAGTCAAGCTTCGATCAAATACTATGAACGAAGTTGTCAAGTGAACAAAGTCGGCAGGCAAAGCGTTCCGCGGTCGCGACCGCCTCCTTTATACTCATGGCACCAATTTGGAGGCCGCGGTAGAGACTGCGCACAGTGCGCACGCGCAACTTTCGGCTACACGCTTCAGTAATACTGAGGCCTGGTTCGCTGGGGTTATTCACTAGACTTAGGGTATTCGTACTCTCTGAAACTAAATTGAACTCTAATAGAATGTACTAAGCTCGTTTTCACTTTGGACTACTTACTTATGTTAGACAAACTTGAATATATCTGTCCTTGTCTAAAGGCATCCCGTTTTAGGTTATTTTCCATTGGACAGAAATAAAGACGGGCACAACAAGCGCTTCTATTTAAAATGTAATCGTATGGGCTGTTATGCCATAAACTAATTGGGAAGCAGTTTTTGTATTTAAGAAATTGATATAATTCATACTCATAACTCATAACATCGAATATTACATCCATAATTTTGAAATATGTTGTATTGTATTGTATGCTTGTACCACATAAAATAAGGAAATAGATTGTTTATGTTGAGGAAAAAATCATTATTTGAAGCGATTAATAGCGTCAGTTATTCACATAGGTATAGCATCGGGTATAGATTTTCCTCAGAAGCATTGTAGTGCGGTGGACAAACGCATGCGCACCAGTGCGAGTGTCCGCTTGCACCGGATCGTGTAGACAATACCCAATGAACACCTGATACTGTTGATGAATAAAGACACGCGAATTGTTATAACATTACAATACGTGTATCACTTGCTACGAATTTGCGGTTTCACCCGCCAACTTGCGTACTTTTGAAGGGAAATAGCAGTACGGTAAATGTGGCGACCATTCTCAAACTAATCGGACCTAATTAAATACTCGTTAGAAAACTTATTGTCAAAGAATGTACTGAATTACCCAAGTCTTTTACAGAAGTAGGTATATATTTTTTCTTTGACTGTAAAGGAAGACAATGAACAAGTCATTTAAGGTAGGTACCTACTTTAGATGAAAAACAATTGGATTTTCAATGACATGATAAATATCTAAACGTTAATCTTATTCATGAAATACAAAACATGTTATAAAGAAATTGGTGCTAGCCACGATGACTCTTGTAAAGGAACATTTGCAATAGAACCGTCTGAATGCCAATAAAAAAAAAAAAAAAAAATAATTATTTAATAAAAACGTATACAAAAAAGGGTACATTTAGTGAACAGTAGTAGTCGGAATATGAATGTTAGGTAGCGACCCGCCCGATCTAGGTTTATTCAAACCTGTGTTTCGGGGCATCACTTTACATTTCAAATGCATTACCTATGCGGAGTTAAAAACAAGTGCCAAAGATGTACACAATGATAATATGAAAGCTTAAAGTAATAACTCATAGAAGACTAGTACGGACGCAAAGTGTGGTAAATCAACCTTAGCCATAAATGGCTAAGTTGATCGTAAAAACGTAATTAGTGTGCGTGTCGGCAGATATTTATCACATTTGTTGCTTCAGTTTTTAAAGAGGAGGATGTATGAGAATAACTTTCTGTTTGTTAATATTCTAAGTATGAAAGACTCAGAACATTAATTAGGACAGTAATTATGTACCACAATCTTCTGCATAAGGCTCCTAAAACACCCGACCTGCCCAATATGCACTGTCCAGAGCTGTCTCTCAAAGCAATTATCCACATAAAGGAGTAATCTAATAGGCCTCTCCTGCGACCCCAGATATTATTGTAAATTTGTTTTATGAAAAGAGTATCCATGGAGTTTCTTGCCGATATCTTCTCTAGGAACAACCTACTTGGAATCGTGCACCTAGAATCACGACGTTTTGAAAGTGCCTGCAAAGGCCCAGTTGAAATACAAATCTTTGACTTTGACTTTAATAATTAAACTGTGTTAGCAGTATAGTCACAAGTCCATCTCCAATAACGGTACAACTTAACATACAACCACAACATAACACCACTTTGACTAAATCGAATTCAGGATTAACTGGGATAACACCAAACATTCTGTTTTTTCCGTTTGTCCCAGATCGACAAGAAAGGTCGACACACGAAATCCAAAAGCTTACAGGAATGTAATAACATTCAAACATTATGTGGACAAACTACAAGACGACAGCAAAGACAGTTTTGTTGTTTTTGAAATAGTCGCTGGCGCATCGTTTTGAAACCGAAAGAGATTACACGTGTATTAATAGCACAGTTTAAGAAGGTGATCAATCAGCGCTCTGTACACAAATAGACCTGGGTTTTTCAACAACAGTGTAACAACACGTTTTTCACCTTTGCTTTTAACTAATGGAAAATCATTCGTGTTAGTATAGAAGTCAGTCTTTCATTATTCTTTGTTAACTCGTTCTTTTGAGTGATTGACAGTCCCTAATGCCTCGGCGCAACCCCACGGCTAATACTTTATGCATGGAATTCCCTTGAAAATATAAAGGCTTAGTTTTAACATAATACTTTTGTTTTAATTATTTATTTTTACACTCTAACTTGTCCATAAAGAAAATTACATAATTACGACTCTACATTGTATTACTCAAAACTATTGATAATAACCCCCCACCGTCGTTCGTTGTACCGATCTGGAATAATTGTTCAGCAATGAACGTTTATTGGCTCTTTTCAGTGCGGCAATAATTTAGATAACCAGTAGTTCAAACTCATCTTGAAAATATGTCGTTTATTATCTCAGAGACGAGGCTTCAAGCCAAAGATGAATTACTGTATGTTACCTACTGAAATCGCTATCGTAAAGCTAGCTACTAGAAATTGTCATGAAGTAAAATTAGACGTAGGTGTAACATTGTAAGAGAAAGTCTTAACCTTCTTATTTATTTTTTTGGTCTCGATTTTAGTCGGAACGAGTACAATCCACATTAACTTTGTAATAGATTACTACTGTACTACAAACTGTGCCCATGATTTCTTAGGTGCGGAAGAGGCGATTTAAAAGAAAAGGAGCCTATGTCCTTCCTCATGATGCACACATTTTCCTTGTCATATTTCATCAAGATGGATTTAGCCGTTGGTCGTAAAAAGGTAACAAACGGACAGACAGAGTACCTAACAGGCAGATAGAGTTATTGACGCATTTGTAATACTGATATGTACTATAAAAACTAAATTTCATACCATAGAAATTAGATTATAACATAATCTAGTTATCTTGTTTGGCTTAAAAAAAGTGATACGTTCAGCAAACAAAATGCTTTGAACGATTGCGACGCTTTCAGAGTTAGTAACTCTGCGTTTGGAAGCCGTCGCGCAAACAATTTTCGATCGGAAAAATAGCCATTTCTATGCGTATTCATTTCAAATAGATTTGTTTGCAGGTATAGTAAGAAGATAATTAGTATTATTAAGGCTTGGTAGTAGCTAACTGACTTCACTGAAACAATTTTTTATGTAAGTTGGTGCTCTATGAAATAAAGGAAAATACTGTAATTGATTTTCACCGTACTGCCAAAAACTTGGTTGTTGTTTGATATTATTTATCAACTATACTTATACTCCCATCACGTATGTTAATTATAAAAACTTCGTATTTTTACTATTGCTGAGTATTTACATTTATAATAGTTTTTCGCCCGGTTTAGGTTTCGCGTGCGATTCGAGCTATCTATCGCTGTCTCGTATACTTACATAAGAAAACAGATGCTGCTATCACTTTCTTACGATTAGCTACTGTCCGTATTTTAAATACTTTTAAGGGTGTAATGTTTATTTTATTAAATAATTTACTATTATATTTTATTTTTTGTGTACCTACTGGAAAATTATTACCTAAGTAGGATGTATTTTAACCGTATTTTTTTTTTACTTATGCAAAGGTTTTGATGGTATACCGCCTCATCGAATTCATTTTCAATACATTTTTTCATTCGATGTTACTGATCTAATTGGAAAATATTAAAACGGTTATCCACGGATTGTAATTTAAATTTTGAAACAAACGCGATAGAAACCAGTCTTAAGTATGCATGTAAAAAACATGGAGCATGCAGCATGAAGCATGGAGGCAATAGCGCAAATTTATTCAGTCAATGTCGAGTTGTCGACGAATTGTTCAGTAATATATTCTAATTATGCATACAAAAAATAAGACTGACGTAATTTCACTGTGACGAACACAGCGTACGATTGAAAATGATTCAATCAAACATAGCTAAAGTAAAGTTTTAAAGTGTAAATTACTATCTCAAGGATTTCTATAGATTTACAATAGGATCGTTTGTGACAAAATTGTCTTAATTAGCATTGTTTAATAAAGTGCCAACGTGTTACATTTGTCCATTTGTTCATCACATTAGACCTTATATTTCTGTTCCTTCAAGATAAATAAACTAAAAAATATCACGTTCTTGAAGTGGCACGTGTTTCATAACCGGACAAGAATGTGTACCTAATATCCCAGTAGAATATTTATATTGCCAAGATTTTTCATATTACGTATAGGTACTAGTGTACTTGAAGTAAGGTTTAAAACTAAATCAGAAAATGGATGGCTTAGTTCTAAAAGTCACTAACTCCATTTTCTTCATTTTGAGATATGATAATTTAATGTGAAAAAAAAACATATTTAAAAGTAATAGCTGTTTATATAAATTTGGAAAATAAATAAAACAATATTTAGTACGTCATTTAATTGAAAAAAGGATAAGACCAATCGATAGAGAAAAAAAGATAATTATTTTGAACTGGCTAACTCAAAATCGATAAAAATGGACTTAGTGACTTTTAGAACTAAGCCATCCAAATGGCGGAGATATTCCAACAAAGGTTTGATTTGAATTTGAATCTTCGTATTTAGAAGACTGGTATTAAAATCTTTCTGAAAAACCGAGTTTACAGTCAGAGTAGTTAATAATATTATTTGTTTACTCTGTATTTTTGTGAAAGTTTAGTGAGAGAAAAACACTTCAAGGCCTCCGGCATAGTTTTACTTTACTGCCGAATTATTATTGTTTTTAGACTCCTCTGCATTATTTAGGAACTTTCACATCTTAATCATAGATACCTACTCGGGAACTGTAAACATGATGCCAAAACTATATTGATTTGGATTTTATCAAATAGTCGTATTTGAAAAATAAATTGAATGAACTCCAGCCAACAGCCTTTTACAGTTACAGGAACCTACGTAACATTGGTTACATAAAGAAAATCATATTTCATAAAATTGTTTAGTAATTTTATTTCACGGCAATGAATGACGTGTGTGAAAGATGATAAAATTACTTCAGATATTTATGACGTTTTAAAACGTTAAATGTATTGTAATATTGGTAATGTGATTATTTGAATCGATTCTGAAAAACATGCCATGAATGGCGATGGTAGTTGACCTATAATCTCAGAGAGCTCAGCATGCATTGCGGATAAATACATGCAAACAATTTTCATAGCTGCACCGCCTCAGTTCTTGAGAATATCGATGTGTTACGGCAGTAATGGATACCTTACCGCTTTTTTATTCATCAAGTTTTGCATGTACCTATCTATTCCTTACAAGGTAGCGATTTCACAAGTAGGTAAGAAAAAATATCGATTTTTTGGTCGTCATGTAAATAAGCGTCGATAATATTTAGATAGATGTAGGGTTAGAAAAAATTACTAGGTATTCTACTTATAAGTATAATAAATCAATTATGATATAAATGCATAATTTTTTCAGTAACTGCATGTGAAATCGGCACGTAAGAATAAACGCACAGCTATAACGTAGTTCCACGAACAGCCATGTTAGGGTTCGGTCTGACCGAAGCAATTATTCCGCTGCATTCCGCTGTTTCACAACGCCTATGAAATTTCGCGTTACTTCAAAAAGAGTTCGGACGGTTGTTCCGTATTTCCGTGAAATACACATCAACTAATGTATTTTATGTACCCGTTTTATTGGTTTCCAAGTTTTACTCGTCTCCACAGTTTATAAACAAGTTAGTTTAACAGCGATTTTCACGAAAGTTTTCTAAACGAGTCCAATTAAAATAATCATACATGTTGACGATTGAAGATTAGTCGCAAAGCAGTTCAGAAAAAGTAAACCAAGTAAAAGCGGAACAGTATCCTAGAAAAAAAACAATAAATAACAAAATTCGCATTATAATAAATTAAAATAATGTTAAAAAGAACTTACCTTAAACACCGCCGGAGCTAACGGTATAGCCGCTTGGTTGTGGAGATGTTTTTTCGACATTTTCGGATCTTTTTCCGTCCACGCCTAATGGAAGTATTATTGGTATCCTCACAAATACTTAATAAACTATTCTTTATTACTCTTCGATAACAATTGTTAAGAAATCGTATACTGAAAACGAGTTGTGTTCTAGTCGCTGATGGCTAAAATTGCGATAGAACTTTTCGCCGAACGAAAATTTTGTTGTATCGCCGTGTTTGGTAAAAATCCGCTCGTTGTAGTTTTATAACAAATTTTTAACGAATACACTATTGCACGTTAACAATATCGTGCCAAAAAAGTTAACTTTAATGTTAGTGAGACGCGTCGGCAAGAGTACCATACGTCGTGCCACTGTTGCGGTCAAGTCGGCAATGAACGGGTGAGGCGCGACTGAGCGCGCCAAAAGGAGTGAATCGTGTTCAGCTGGTGTGGGGTCGCGCCAGACGCTGAAGCGGAGGCGCCGAGTGACGTAAGCGTGTCTAGCACTATACAGCGGACCGATAAAGCGTTGCGGTTCAAGCGCTGTATCTATACTGTTCATGGTTTTTCACTGTTGCGTCAAATTACAGTGATGATACAGCACGCCCCTAGCCTAAGAACAGCCAACGACACGCCTAGCCTTCAAAACACGTGACTCACGATCACATTATCCTGACGCGAGCTATTCAAAGCAAGGCAATACACAGAACTTACTTTTCTTGGGCAGAATTGTGGAGCTGTCCATTACTGATGGTGTATACAATCGTCTTCAATTTGCCCGTCATGCCAAAGTGTAATATTGAGATCCTTTTATGCAGAAGCCCACTTGCAGACTACAGTACGTATATTTACTATTGCTTCGCCAAGTATTGCACTGATTATAGCCTCAAGTATGGTACTGATTGCAGCGTCAAGAGTAGTATTAAAACGAATACATAATATCTTTTCCTGTTCAATATACTTAGATCGGTATATTTATAGTAAAAATCTTGACAATTGCATGTATAAATTATTAAATAGGATTTTCCGGAGTGCAATTCTACTACATAAAGAAGAGAAAATAAAAATACAGCTTATAATTGTTCGGTACATCATTTTAATTTATGCACCTGGATGCTTGTGATCAAGGCTGTAACTCGCCTGTCTACCCGCGTTTGTAAAGCGTCACACCGACATCTTGGCGGCAATAACTAGTCAACATGCCTGTCTCTACATCAACAGTAAGTGAACAGTGAACAATTGTCACAAAAGGCAAACAAACTATCCTCTCTCTTGCTATAGAAGGCAACTAAATGACAAAACAAGAATATGGGCAACAGGCAGCAGCTATCTGCTGTGCTCTAAGAAGCGTGGTCATTATGGCCCCTTTTGATCAGTTCCGAGCTTACATGACCAATCGGTGTAGGCAATCCAAATCTTAAACCTGATGTACTCATAGTAAAGTCAGCCATTGACATTTTGTTGATAAACAAAAGTACTTGTATTGTAGATATCCAGTACAAAATCGAAACCGCAACAATCGATCCGTTGCATGCAAATGATTCTCTTGTTTGCGATAAACAATTGAGGAGTTGAGACATAAATTAGCCGCTTATTAAAATTATAGTACTTCTTCTTCTAGGTACCTACCTACCTACCCTATTCTAACATTCATTTATTCTTGTACCAGGCGGTCCTGTCCTTTTGTATTTCACCCGACTATTAGTCCCAGCGTTTTGCTCACTTTCCTTCTCCTTACCAGTTTTTCATATCCTCTACCATCAGAGCTCGTTCACCTATGTACTAACAGGACCGTGTTTTTTCCGATACGTCGCTACTAGATGCGATACTCAGATAACACATTCTGTCGGTTCCGTTTTTACAAGAGCGGCTGCTGATCCCCGAAATTATATCAAGATGGACGGTCTCGTGTTACATTGGTACCAACTACCGTCGTCTTTCGCGTCGCAAGAGGAAGTCCAGGCCATATTGGCAGCAGACTACAATAAAAAAATAACAGATCGTGTAAAGACACCCATATTTCTCCAGGTACGTCTTCAGGTATGGACACGATTTGGTAACTGTTCCTGCATCTAGTTTTTGTTGACTAAACGGAATGACACATTTTGTCCGATCGGTATGGATCCGGAATACTGTCGTTTATGTGAAATCGCTCATATTACTACCTACTACATACGTTGCAGACGATATAAATACGGATCCGCTAAAACGGTCTTGGGGGCCTACCAGCGTCTCTAATTGCAGTTATGTTTAAGGCTTGATAAAATAGTTCTGCTTATTCGTACCAGGATGCCTCAGTAAAACGATTATTTAAAATTGACGGAATAGATGCTGCAAGTGCGCTGCTAACAACGTTCACTCATTTTCGTACCATGTCCATGACGTTACAATTGACAGTACACTATTTTGGGACATTCATTATATGTATAAGTTAAGTTATAAGTTTATATGATGCATCATACAAACTTATAACTTGACTTATACATATATGAATGTCCCAAAATAGTTTACTTGTTCGGTCGATCAGCAGACTAAAATCAGACATGAATTAGAGAAGTCCTAGTACGAAGTGAATACGATTCGGGACGAATAACGAAATGCCTTGAAAATGAACTGTTTGATATTTGACGCTGGTAGGCCCTTTGTAAACAGTTTCTGTGTGCACGAGCTGTCAGTTTGACGGCTCCGAAGTCTCATGATTCATCGTGACATTCATCCAACGGTATTGTATCCTGTTACAGGGTTTTGCACCAAATAGTAGATACACTCCGCATGAATTCAGCTAATCTATCACTTCTTCTTTTTCTCTACATTTACCGAATTCGTAGGCTTTACTAAAGTCCGGTATCCTGTGAGGTATTTTACGGACTCATTTAATTTAGAAGCTAGGTATGAGGTTATGACGAATTAATAGAAAAATAGGTTAGAAGTGGAAAGTGATTTTTTTAAATCAAGAAAATTATGAACACATAGACTACAAGAATCTGATATTACATTAAAAAAAATAAAAAATAAGTATCAGTGTTTATAATTGTAACACATTTCCTCCTGAGACTTGTTTTTGAAGAAGTGCAAAGTATTTTAGAACTATTATTAAGTACTATAGAATAATAACCATGAAGTGAAAGTGATCCGATCTACTTAAATATATATTACAATTTTAAAATAGTTGTAGAACGGTTGGTGTAGGTAAGTTAAAATGAATTTTATCATGAAATGGTTGTCGGTTTGTTATCTGGTTTCCCGTTTACTAAATAAAATATTGTACATATTCCATAACCGGGTGTCTTTAGATAACTTCTGGACTATTGCAATCATGTAATGATCTCGATTCTAAACAGATAACATCCTAATAAAAAATGTCTGGAGAAAACAAGTATTCGAACCCAACATTTGAAAATAATTGTAGGGTACGGTAAGGTGAAGCCACCAAACGGCTCATTCAAGTCGAATATTTTTAGATCTTCCGCGAAATGTTTTCGGGTCTTTGGTTTCGGGAAGACACACCACACTTAAAAAACAACAATAGCGCCTTGTCGCTTACAATGAAAGCATTGTATTTATTGAGAATTTGGTTGAATAGGCAGTGCGTCCTAAGAGCAGGTAAAAAACAATTGAACAGGTTTCTGCCAGTCCCTATGAACCGTGAACTGTAAATATAGATGAAAAAGCGAATAATCCTGCAAATTGTCACAAGGAAAACATTTGCAATCATAGTAATGACGTGACACTGTGTGCTTAGGTGACCTAATCGTGGAAAAGTCTGAATGCCAAAATAAAACATAAAATAGTTTTGCAGTACATAAATAATAGCCAATAAAACTTAAAGCATAAAGACGAAAATAGACTTCAGGATAACGATAACATTGTACTGTAACTCCACATCCTATAAGGATTTACGACGAGCATGCATTAGAATAAAAAAATGATGTTGGTGCTAAACCTAATGGAAATCTCCACTCGGCAAGCAAGGCTAGGCGCCACAAAATCCTTCCTACCAAGCGAATAGTCATTAAAACAGTATTGTCGAAACACGAGACTACCAGTCGTTAATCATTAGTAGTATTGTGAGTGTTTCGCTATAAAAATTTAACGAATTATAACATTTATATCAACGATATATAAAATATTCAAATGCGATAAGTCTCATAATACATGATATAATATATGTACCATCATTGTTTGTCGTAAAATGAGTATTTAATGTTTACGAAATTTGAGCTATGGCTTTGATGGTTCAATTAATTGTGTGGAAGCATATTTTTTCAACAAAATGTGTGTTTAATTTCTTGAATACACTAAACATTATATTTTCGTCAAATCATCAGTGGAAATGTATCGCTTAAATACATTACTAGATCAGATTTCAGTAATTATTTTACTATGATAATAATTCATCGTAATAATCAGAATAATCGTAATTTTCGTTAGACAGAATATTCTTCCATGAATAGGTACAGTGTTTACTGCGCAATATTAACAAGAATGATTATTCTGAAGATACTTTTGTTGATGAGCGGGGATCAATAGCTTTTAGAAAAAACGAAGTTGCGAATTGAAACGTCACACAATTTATAGAATCGTGCTAAACAATGGGAAACGGAGCGGTTAACACTTGTGCTGGTGTTAATGAATCGGTCAAATTCACGGTTCAGTCCGCTGACAGACGCCTTTATTGTAGTTTATTATCGAAATGACGATACCATCGATCACATAATTACAGCAGTTATTTTGAATTCGGAAGTTTATATCGTATTGTTTTGCGTACAGCCTACTGAAAAAGGTTTATAATTTAATGGTTTCAAATCTATTTTGCACACAGTCTTTTTCTGTTAGCACTTGGGACTTGCTCATCGGTAGTTGAGTCAGCACAAACTATCACTTGGGACTTCCTCATGCTGTAGTCGAGTCAGCACAAGGTATCACTTGAGCCTTGCTTATCAGTAGTCAAGTCGGCACATGCTATCACTCGGGACTTGCTCATACCGTAGTCGAGTCGGCACAAGGTATCACTTGAGCCTTGCTTATCAGTAGTCAAGTCGGCACATGCTATCACTCGGGACTTGCTCATGCCGTAGTCGAGCCGGCACAAGGTATCACTTTTAGCCTTGCTTATCAGTAGTCAAGTCGGCACATGCTATCACTCGGGACTTGCTCATACCGTAGTCGAGTCAGCACAAGGTATCACTTGAGCCTTGCTTATCAGTAGTCAAGTCGGCACATGCTATCACTCGGGACTTGCTCATGCCGTAGTCGAGTCGGCACAAGGTATCACTTGAGCCTTGCTTATCAGTAGTCAAGTCGGCACATGCTATCACTCGGGACTTGCTCATGCCGTAGTCGAGCCGGCACAAGGTATCACTTTTAGCCTTACTTATAAGTAGTCAAGTCGGCACATGCTATCACTCGTGACTTGCTCATACCGTAGTCGAGTCGGCACAAGGTATCACTTGAGCCTTGCTTATCAGTAGTCAAGTCGGCACATGCTATCACTCGGGACTTGCTCATGCCGTAGTCGAGCCGGCACAAGGTATCACTTTTAGCCTTGCTTATCAGTAGTCAAGTCGGCACATGCTATCACTCGGGACTTGCTCATGCCGTAGTCGAGTCGGCACAAGGTATCACTTGAGCCTTGCTTATCAGTGGTCAAGTCGGCACATGCTATCACTTGGGACTTACTGATGCCGTAGTCGACTCGGCACAAAGTATCATCCCTAGGAAATTGCTCGTACCACCGTAGTGAAAAGTGTGTACACTTTGTCTTCTGTCAGTCAGTCGAGTCAGCACAAGCTATTGCTTGGGAACATAGAAATAACGTTATAGGTACTATATATTATC
This sequence comes from Allophyes oxyacanthae, assembly GCA_932294325.1. Lineage (NCBI taxonomy): Eukaryota > Metazoa > Arthropoda > Insecta > Lepidoptera > Noctuidae > Allophyes > Allophyes oxyacanthae. Next base: position 4,376,545 of record OW028609.1, read on the forward strand.
TCTATACTTGGGAATTACTCATATCGTAGTGGAAAGATTTGCAAGTCTACAAAGGTGGTATCGGGATTGACCGCCTAAGGTGCGCCAGAAAATCTCATATTTCGTCAGTCATGGAAGCTCTTTCTTTACACAATAATAAGTCTGGTCAAAATAAAGATCATACCTAATTTGATAAACAGAAACTTTGACTGAATATTTCAATTTGACAATGTTGTCGATTCTGTTGCGTATTTTGAAAGTACTAAACTCTATGACTAAACTAGACTAAACGCATCTGTCAGTTTCTTTTTCTATTGAAACCATAGAAATAGTATTATAGGTATATATACTATCTCCATGATTGAAACAGAAAAAGATAATCATCTTTAGTTTAGTTTAGTTCTGTTCAAGTGCGCAACAGAATTGACACCAGGGGGCTTACTATGAGCTCTTATAGCAGGGCTGAAATTGAACTGCCCATAAGTTTCCAGTTTAAGCTGACCTTTCATTGTACGAAAAGCCTATACAGTGCGACGTCAGCTCATACTGGAAAAATCTGGGCAGTACAATTTCAGGCCTGCTATAAGAGTTCGTAGTAAGCCCCCCGTAAGTAATTAAATATTGGGCAAAGACAGAAGCATTTTAGAACACTCTTTATACGATCACTTGACTTTCATGCTTGATATTCTTGAAGGGTTGGACTACCTAGTAATGAAAAATAGACTAACTAGGTACATGCATTTCACAAAATACATCTACTACTGAACGTAAGTAGCCCACTACTTGTCTAACCTAATCAGTCACAAAGAACTCATGCTGACAACTTATAAGTCTTCAGCATTATTCTGAAACGTTTTCTATACATTTCCGTCCTTAAGGATCATTAGCGTCTTTCTGTGATTTTTCCCCGTACGTTGGTCGTGTGCTATCATTATTTCAATAGATCTTATGGCGTCACTTCGCAGAATGGGCTGGTTGCAACACACTGTGACTCATATCAGATAAACTGTCAGTACACTCGAACACACATTAAGATTTCGATGCACAGCAAACAATTCCACAATTAAGCAGCGGTACGTCATAAAAATCAGTGGGATGAAAATGGGCAATTTGTACGGTGAAGTCATTCGAAGCGAGTCAAGTATTTTATGGTTATCAGCTTACAGTTTTCCACTAATAAACATGGACCTCCCTGAATCACTATTCATAAATAAGCAGCCAGAAAAACATGAAAGTAAAACACACACAAGACCTGTTTCGAAACGATACGTAGGGTTAATCCGAAAGTTTACATAGATATACATAATATAAGATAGCCCTGATAGTTTTATTTTTTTCTTTGAGCACTATGCGAAATGATTGAAAATACCAAAAATTGGTCATAACTTTTGAACTGTACAATATTGCACCGACATTCTTAGAGTTAAAAAGTTTGGAAAGGACCTTGCCCACGCCCCTATTTGATTTGATCCTATTTGATCCATACTTCCAGGGACACCCTACATACTACACTAGTTACTAACAATGTGAAATGCAGTTTATTAATAATCCTGTATGTGAAAAGGAATATCGATAGGCTCGGAGCCTCAACCTTGACCGATTTCGTGTAGTTATGTCGGTCAATGTCGGAAGCTCTATCGAGGATTACGCCCGAGGGTGTGCTTGGGGTGGACGACAGATACGACGCATAAAAGTGAATAACGAGAGTGCAATCGTAAAAGTCGATGTTCCATCAGATAGTTACGATTTGTTTGTCGATTGTTTTGCCGTGGAAACTTACTTCATCTTGTTAGGATTCGTATTCATAAACCAAAACAATAACAATAACGAAAACTCAATGAAATATTTAAAAAAAATATAAATAATACTGCTATTGTCTCATTTAAAATAATGGCCATTCATCAGCATCTTAGCCTTTTCCCAATCAAGCCAGTTGTCAGGATTTGGCATCTGAATGCCCGATTTTTACGCTGTATGAAAAATGGAAATATTATCATTTTTCACATGACATATAAACCAAGCTTATGTGCCATTTTTTATTGTTTATGTTTCTATTTATATAAATGTATATTATATAGTTTTTAACATACTTTTCATCAGTCACGTCGCTTTTATGGTTAACTTTATATTTACCATAATTACAAATATAGGAACCAGTATCTAAAGTGACTATAAAAGCTATTTTATTTGTACGACAGAAACCAATGAAAGTCATTGTAAATACAGTTTCTATTCCTATCAAGATTAAAGTTCAATACCATACATTCATGGTATTCCCATTCAAATATTGCATGTGAACGTGAACGTTAGACGGCACGGAAAACTCATGGTAGAGGTACAGCTCCAGCAAATTTTGCTGGGCCCAAAATATGACTAAGGTTGAAGTGCCTCACTTTGTATCAGCGTACTAGGCTTCTATGCCATATTATCCTCATGTTCCTACTGTCGGGGGAAACAGTCCTCCTATACAGGGTGACTGATAAAACGAAAGACATATTGAAGGTAGTATTAAAAATTCGATTCTAGTTCCAAATATGTAAAAAGAATAGGAACTTAAATTCAGTTAATAGTCTAAAAAAAATATAATCGGTATTTTTGTCTGTCCTAAACCAGGTTTGAAGTATGAAGGGAATAAGGATCATACCTCTCTGCCTTATCAAAGTTCATTCGTTGTGTGCAGTTGCGTGCACTCTCTGTCTGTTTGTTACCTTTTTACGACTAAACGGCTTTACCGATCTTGATGAAATTTGACAAGTAAATATTACGCATCATGAGGAAGGACACATAGTCAATTTTTTTCTAAAAATCACGTCCTCCGATGTCCTCGTTGCCGGAGTTACGGGCACAGCTAGTGAATAAACGTGACCTATTGGTGTGCGCCCGCCTTGATTCGATCCTTCGCCCACTGTGTTGCAATACGATGGAATGTAGATAGTACATTGAAGATAGGAAGAAAACATTATTAACATAATGTCAACCAGTAAACCAGTTCAAACGGACGCCAATAAACTACGGTTAAGTAATTTGAACCCTGAATAATGTTAAAGGATCGCCTTGCCTAAGGCTCGATGAAGAACGCAGTATCAGATTGTACGCAATATAAGTGATGCGATTTATTTGAGAAAGATGGATTGGCATACATAATATCACGCCTTTATCCCATGGGGGTAGGCAGAAACTTTAAAGGCCACGTGATACGATCCTTGTATTACCCTGTTGCTTCATTTATGTATCTTTTTATTTTATCATATTTTTATTATAAAAGCCGGTTGCAAGTCCTGCGCACCTGACGTTTTAGAAGGACATCCCCAATGAGGTCTGTATACAGGGTGAACAAACATTCGTGTAACTTTTTGAATAGGACCAAACCCCAAATTGCGAAAAAAAAACTATTAAATAATACATACCTATTGAATTATTATTTTGTATGGAAAAGTAGTTTTTTATCGCGATTTCTGTGTTTGTCCCGGTTATCTATGGTTTGTCCTATAGTAAAAGTTGTTCATAATGAGTACAATATATTATGTCTGTAAATATACAGGTTGTTTTTTAATTATAATATAAAATATCATATTTTTAACCGACTTCAAAAAAAAGGAGGAGGTTCTCAATTCGACGCGAATGTTTTATTTTTTTTCCGACTTCAAAAAACTAAAAAGTATAAAATAATTTTCTTAAAAAACTTAACAGCTTCTGAAGTCGGGGCCTATAATTCTTCAATGTAGGCTCGTAGCTTGGCAGTGGCCCCGACTTCAGAAGCTGTTAAGTTTTTTAAGAAAATTATTTTATACTTTTTAGTTTTGTGAAGTCCGTTTTTACTTTTTTTTTAATGTTTTGTCTTGGCTTTGTCTTTATTTCTTCTTATTTACTAACTAAAAAAACAACTATTATCTATAACAGAAAGCTTTTACATTTATTTATGTATCAAAATAATTCATTATAAATAACTTAACGGTATTATCAATATGAGTTCCAAATTCAATCTTGGTATAATAATCATGCGTCTCGGGGTCTGATCAGTCTTCCATCGCCAATGATGCACATTAATACCGTTGCCTGACTCCAGCAACAGCCGTGACTAATTTAATCAATCGAATGGTTGTCTCAACGTTAATAAACCAATATGCAACTGCGAACAATATTACCACGATTAGAAGTAACATCGAAGATCTTCGAAGTTATTAGAATTCGATATTTGACTGACTTCTACGCGTGTTTTTGCCAGTGTAACTTTGTAATTCGTACAATTTTTAGTAGTAGTAGACTTTTTGTTCAGCTTCAGAACGTGTTATATACGTGGTTTAATGTGGTACCGTTGTTGCCAGCCTGTATATTATACTGCGTGCTAGTCTTTTATGTTCGTTGGACCAGGAAGTACCTAATGATTGCGTAGCTGTAGATGATAAATGCTTTGCAGATTACATGTAGTTTGTGTACCTTCAATTAAACTACATATGTAAACAATGTATACCTACCTAAATGGACATCAATAATACTAAGCTTTGACAGTCTGACTTATAATTACCCTGCTGTACCATGATGATGGTCCACAAATCCGTAATAAAAGGTAATCTAGACAGTACAGAGGGCTTATGCATGTAATTTTATGACGCGCCAATCATATTGCAGTGATGCTCTAACTTGACGCGAGCGTATAGCTCACTGAAGCTAAGAGAATACCAAATGTGTTGTTTTGGTCAAAATTTTAGTACAACTGCGCGGCAACTGCACTTTTTGTGAATTAGCCTATATTCTGCCAAGAGACTCATTATTACCCAATATGCATGCATGTATTTTAGTTTTTGTTTATCGTAAAGATTGAAGGCATCAATAAAAATAGTTTTAACAAAGAACACTTATATTATATGCACGATTATTAAAATATCACAAATAAAAATGTAACTTTCTATTAATGTTCGCGCCAAAACACGGTCACGTGACATGACGTCGTTTCATCGCTCATTCATTATGGTTAATAAGGAAACATGAAGGGGTAAATCATGAGCAAATAAACTCGATGACGGTGTTTGAAATAACGTTCCGTTTTACGTATATTTTAAAAAAGATAATTTGAAAAATAGTATAATTTTTAATTACAACACTTTTCACAACTTTCATGAAAGTTTAATTATTGATTTTTTAACCGAATTTCTTTTATAATTTAGATGCAAGTTCCACATTCTTCATACAACAATACGAGTCTTTAATAGGCAAAAGACATAGGTACTCCCATTCTCACTGTTTCTGCTAAACATGAAAGTCGATTGAATAGGCTCAAAGCACGAAAAGACCTAGATTTACAGTAAAATTAAATGACTCGTGCAAAATAGCCGGCAATTTGCACTAAATTCTAGTTTCAGCGTATGCCAGGAAATAAGTTTTATATTTTCTGGTTTACCGCTCGGGCCCGTAATAAATGGTTTACAGAACCTGCCTGCAGAAACCTGGATAGTTACCATAGCAACTTTAAAACAAACAAATTTATGTAAATTTAAAGAACATGGAAATTTGCAATACTAACCAGAAAATCAATATAGTAGACAATTAGAAATGCGCAGGCACTAAAGGAGCGGAACTTATAATGCCTATTAATTGAAATGGAATACACTAAATATATGAGATAATTGTATGATAAACACGAAGATAAAGAAATAGTTGATTTTCTCATCATTCTTAAAATCTCCGTGACCATTTTTATATAGCACTATACTGTGCCCGCGACTTCATCCGCGTGTTAAATGTTGTAATATTGTTTTTGAAAATAAATGCTACTAATATTACATACACTGAAAATAACAAACATATACAAAAAGTTACAATGCTGAGACCGGATTCGAAACTCTGTCAGCTAATCAGCTTCTATCCTACGGAGCAGTTTTTGGCACCTAGTTACCATAAATTGAGTTCCTAATATTTAAAACCCTGATATCATTCGTATACCTGTCATTGTGTCGTTTAGTGTGTGCAAATCTATTCCTGAAAATGGTAATAATGCAAAAGTACACTGTAAACATAACGCATGAGAATCACACATAAGTTTCTGTTACGTGAAGTCAAACGAGACGTACGAACATGTTTGGCTCAGTTTTCAGCCATTGACGTACAATACAGAAACTGAGAGTGGGTGGTCTCTGGTCTATTCTACAGTTGGAAACATTGGCTCTCCCCAAACTCCAACAAAAAATGTGCAGACATTAGCGCCAAGTTTATTATCACCGTGTATCGGAATATTCCTAGAGCAAACGATAGATGTACGATTACATGTTACACAGGCATGACGAATTGACCGAAATATGAGACTTGCAAATCATTGTAATTTTGGTCTGCACGTTAGAATGTGCGTCTTGTAAGGCTTGTTCCACGTGATGACGTAAAGAAGAATTTTTGAGATACAATTTGAGGAGTGGGACAGCAATAATAATATACATATAGTTGTTACGGCCAATGGCTTAATTGCCAAGAGCCTTGTCCAACATCTTATGAGGCTCTCGTTGGAGGGCTGGATCACGGGCTTGATATGGCAAGCGGTACTCCTCGACACGGCACGCATTGTGAGGAGGTTTCTCTCTCTAGAGCCCTAACCACCGGTAGCTTGGACCCTGTTCCCGATGCCGGTGGGCTACTACTCTTTTATATTTTTTAATGTTTTTATAATTTTATTTAAAAATATTTATATATTTTAATAATAAGTATCTACCTATATAAAAGATTGAATAAAGGAAATAATAATAATTTGAATATGAACTGTCTTATTATTGCGCCAATCGTCAAGACTTTTGTATAGACCTGCGCACTACGGGCAAGGATAACATACAAATAACTCATATGGGAGTAATAAATAGGTACACACACTTTACTTCGAAATCAAATTGCCTCCGTACAGCCTGTTAGTCTCAATGAGATGGCAACAATGTGTAATTGTAATTTGTGCCTGGACAGGAAGTGACGGTACAATAACACATTGACGAAGCATACTTGGTTTCAGTTCATTATTTTCGGGGCAACAATAAAATTAAGTGTAAAGGCGACTTATAGTAGCTAACTAATATAAGGAACTTACAGCGTTTTAATACTATGGAAGCAATATAACCAAGTATGGTACGTTGTTTACGTCATCAAATTTTACTGTGGTTTGAGTGGATACTGAAATATTTTATCTCCTGAAAGATGACCACTTATGGCCGTAAATAGTTTAATCATAAGCATTAGAAACTAGTAACCAATTGTAATTTTGGAAACATAAAGACCATACAAGATAAAGATGTACCTATTGTCTTTGTCTTCAGAATCTTACATATTGCCATTAATATTACCATAGGTACTAAACAAAATCACACGTGCTTAGATAATATTGTTTAGCACTAAATAATAGACGTAGGTGTAGCTGGTTGTATACCTATTACCTACCATTGAACGCGATCTTTACACGCTAGAATTAACGCATTAAGTGACAGGTTAACAAGCGAAGCTTATTAGGTTAGACGTCAGTAGGTGCCACATCACGTGCACATCTTTTATAATTAACTAATTCACTAGACGTCAATATTAACAACTTTGATTAGGGCTATAACACACTCGATACTTTTAACATCAGCGACTACCGATTTAGGCCCGCCGCATATGTCCGGTTTTTGCGTCAGGTTCCCTGATACGTTTACCGGATCAGGACGCCAATTCCATACAAAAGAACGAACGGGTAGAATCGTGCGTGTGCGGTGTATCGTTCTATCGTATGGAATTGACGCCTTCTGACGCAAAAACCGGACATATCCGGCCGTCCTTAGTCGCTTTTCGGAAGTTCGATACGACGACCGATCGCTACAGTCCGCACACATTGTGATGCCAATCGCAATCACAGCGAGAGCGTGCTACCACCCCGCCCGTTCTTCCCCAAGCTTCTCCTCTCCGCCAGCCGATGCTGCATCGACAGAATCGCTAAAACGCGATGCTGTATCGATATAATCGCAAAATCACTAGTTGCTGATGCTAAAAGTATTGAGTGTGCTATGGTCATTACTCCCAACTGTCCTGTCTCCTATTATGTGGAGGACCTAATCGAGGTCAGCCAAAGAGTCGTCGAGCTGGCCATATTTTTCGCCGACACCGAAACGAAAAGAAGATGAAGAATATATTATTATCATAGAAATAATCTATTAAAAAAATTATGTAAATTTTTCTGAACACTATACTTTCAAGTGTTATCATTGAAATGAAACAGTAGATTAAACTCCAGTAAAATAACATTACATTATTCTTTATCAAAACCGCATGGAATATGATGCATTTCTATCCAATTATGGCCATGTGGCAAAGGTCAAGATACGTAGTATATTATATTGTACGGGCGGCATTGGGAATAATGCTTCAACAGCTGAATTCGAGCCTTGCCAACTGTTGGAGAAATTATGGCAGGCAGAAGACAAGAATGAAAAAATAAGGGTGACGGTGGGTGGTCCTCTTAGATTGGGATTGAAATGTATGTGTATCAGACAGATGCGCAACACACCCTGATTTGTGTACTGCAATAGGACGTGTTACGAAAATAATCCTGTTTGTAAACGCATTGCCTCCAATTTTTTTTTATGGAGCTTAGGCGTTTTCTTCATCCATTTCTAATTTGGGAACATTAAAATGTTTGGAGTTCGTAGTCTTGTTAAATCTCTGACAACTACATCTTGCAAGGAAAAAGCCTCCAGGAGTGACGAATTTTGAGTTCGTCTGGCGCACCCTGGGCAGTCAGCCTCGATACCACCATTGCTAACTAGCTAATCTGTCCACTACGGCATGAGATACGACAGAAGAAGAATATTACAACCTGGATATCTTCAAGGTCTGCGTATACCTAACCACACATACATACATAACCCACATCGTCGCTTACCATTAGGCACAGAGAACAATTGGTATTTTGGTGTATTGTTCTTGCTAGAAAGTGATCACTGCTAATCTTGTCTCTGCAATGTGAAGTTATTTGTTATTCTAGTCAACAGCGGTAGTAGGATCATACTCAACCATAAACTTATTATTACTACTACGTTTATGTACTCAACATTATCAAACTTGTAAACGGATTTAAGATTGCAGTTTATTGGTAAAGGTATCGCGTAATTTTATACTATCTGGATCAGAATATATTTCCATAACAGCATCCTCATATGCAAAGGGAGCAGTTGACCTAGGTAAAAAAAGTTTTCACAAGGCTCCGTCTTATAAACGTCCATCATAAAACCTTAATAATATATCATCATTTATCTACCTACTAAATACCAACCATAACTTATAGACCTTTCGTTAGTCAGCGTCTCCTTTGGTCCAGCGGGCAACGACATCTATATTTGCCACTTTTCATATGGTGTCCCTCAGGGCTCTTTATTAGGTCCTTTACAAATCTAGGATTCTTCATTGTATGCAGGCCCTTGCTTTTAAAGCTACTATTATGTTTTTGCTATTCTACATAATACAGCAAAACCATGAAAAGTTATACTTACGTAAAATAATAGAAACTTAACAAAAGTCTATTATTATTAAAATAAAAGCGTAGTTAATTAAAACAAAGAAAACATTTTTCGCAATGGAATAACTTATGAATAAGAATCTGTAGAAGCGCCCGCGCCGAGCGTTGAGCCAATTCCAGTTAAGGACCATTGTAACTACAAAACAATAAACTCTTGACGTAGTTACCAGATTTCAAACTTTGCTAACAACTTCAGTGAATTTAAGAAAAAACTTTTGCCATAATTTATATTTGTTCAGAAATAAATTCAAGTCGGTAACTTATACTTTTCCTGCTACCACATTCAGTTCATCGAAATTGTGTGATTTTTTAGGGACTCTTTCGGTGTCGTGAAAGGTCTTCAAAAGTGTTTTGTATCTTGTTATGACATAAAGTTGGCGGTAGCATCAGCATATATTAGCAGTAGCACCTGTTTGCCAAGAATGAGGAGTGAGTGATAGTTCACTTTGCCTTAAAGAATCACCTAATTGCCAGCACGGTTGAAGGAGTGGTTTCTGTGCTACGTGCTGCGGATTCGATCTCCGCAAGAAACAAAAATAATGGTTTGGTTTCCAGATAGTTGTTGTGTGTCTAGGTGTGTGGGTATGTGAATGTAACATGTGTATATTTATAAACTGTACCAGATACAGGAGAAATCCTAAGCTTATTTTTTTTAATCCACAACTTTTCAGTTCCACCGAAAAACTAAAAGAGCGCCGTCCGTTTAAGTGACCTACAAAAATATTCATCCCTCAAACAGGTTATGTAATATACAAGGATATAAACTTAATACGCCTTCACTACTCACCCCCTATTACATGACACATCGTGACGTCACCGGCAATATGTGGGTGGGAAAATGTAGAACACAGGCAATAATATGAGGTATGATGATGATCAACATAATATTAACGAGATCAAATCTATGTTGATAGAGAAGGGAGAGTTTATTGTAATTGTAAAAATTATGAAAAAACTTGTTAATATTAATCAATAAAATTCTTAAACTAGATAAGAATCTAAAACCAAGGAAGAATGCGCCCGAAATATGACGAAGTACTATTTACCGGTGAAATGTCAGCAGGACTATGGTTGACAGGTATAGAAACCGATTGCCGCCCGGATATTGATAAAATTTTATATTTGGAAATAAGAATTTCCAAAAACAAAATCAACTGGGCTTCCACTGGCAGCGGAGCGGGCTCCGTACGAACTATACTTCATAGAAGTGCTTCCACCAGCAAAGAATCTAGCAGAGAGGACTGAACGAGTAAAAATAGTTAATAACGAACTCGTTCTTCATTTCTCTTTTGCAGAGGAAGGTATTTGTCAAAACTCTTTTATAATGGAAGGTTAGTAATTTAGTTAGTTGGAGTTCGTTCCATCCAGCAATTACCTACTTGCTCATACCCTTTTGCAGTGGATACCCGGCTGCATCCGAACTCCACGCGAATGGAGCCGCGAGTACTGCTATAACCAGCTTATATAACAGAGAGGTAATGACGTTGCGACGTTAAAGGAAACCACGTGTTTAGAATCACGTTCTGTGACTGTACCTACACAAAAAGTCAATCAAATCCAATCAGTAGTTTAGCCACAGGAACTAATTAAAATGTTCTTAATGTTGCACTTAATATCACGATCTCTAGGCGAAATTTGAAGTCTCTAATCTACACGTATAGAGTAAATAAAGATGACATAAGTTTCTACTTTGATATCCCTTGATCCCTTCACCTAGAGTCTAGACGAATGAGAGAATGAAATATTATGCAAAAATAACATGCACCTGAAAATGGTAGACTTTTTGTGTACGGCTTCGTGCAATTATACGTGTTTTTTATTTAATGTTGTATCATTTGACATGTCAAGATGATCTAGTAACACTCTTCACTGTTGTTACATAACATTAGTAATTGAAACCCTACAAGTGCTGTAGGTTTCCAGTTTATGAATGAAACACTAAACTGCATCGAGGTTGTATAATGTGTGTAGATAAGACATTGCTAACCTTAGACCGTAACATTTTACAAAGAGTTGCAAATAATATAACTATTTAGTAACTAGTTTTCGCAATGGTAAGAAGATGATAAAACCACCTGAAAAATAATTCTTTAATCTCCTTATACTCGCTCTTGAGACAGAGGTAAAATAATCCTATTCTTAATTTTTATTCAGATAAAATGACCTACATTATTCTCGTAGCTCTTACCACAACATTGTATTAAGATTTTAATCTATTATTTTAAAACAGTTTCCATGGAGTTTCTTGCCGGTTCTTCTCCGTGCATAGAGTCTCGACATTTCATAAGTTCTTGTATCTGATTTACAGGACATAAAGATCTAGATATTCTATTCTATTCTTGAGTTCTTAAATATTATGACAATTATTCATAAATTAATATAAATATATGCTGTAAACATTAGCCATAAATTGAAAATAATCTATTCGGCCCCAATAATGCTATTGATAAAAGGCATCTAGTATAATTGAGGCCTCGTACAAAGGTCAGTTCGGTGACGGAAAACCCATGGGGGGAGAGGGGCGTCATCCTGCCTGGCTGCTGGCATTGAATGGAGCGGAGTAATCGATGGCACCGGCGTCGCCTTGTCTACCTCCCATCTTTGACGTCATGAGGGAAAGTACTACATTCGTGGGGGGATGAGGACGAGCTAGACAGTAGCCTAGGCCCTGGTAAAACTGGAACTGTTACATAATTATGGTATGTTGTACACATTCATTTTATGTTGTGAAGACAAAGGTATATTTTCTAGACACGTGCTCAGACAATTCTCAAATCTCTGCAATCTTCCAATAAGAGGATATCTTTCAGTATGCGATAATGTATACAGATACCACGATAGTTTGATATGATTGATGTTCAACTAGTGGTAGGTAGGTAGGTACCTTGCATACGTTTCTATATGCTCCGAACTTAGCTTCAATTTTTTTTCTCAAACAACATTACAACGGCTTTGGTGTCGATTCTGTTGGGCACTATAACAGGACAAAACTAAACTAAGGATATTTTCCTCTGTTCCAAGTTCCAATAGAAAAAGAAAGTAAAAGATGCGTTTTGTCTAGTTTAGTACCTACTATCAAAGTGCACAACAGGCTCGACACCATTAGCAACACGTGTTTTATAAAATTTATTTGTTTACAATAAGTACCTCAAGTTCGAAAACGATACAATGATAATGACACACAAGCAAAAACCTTCATTCTGACCTTTACACCTACAAGTTTATTGTTCAGATGCAATCTGTAATAGGCATGTATGAGGCAGCAGTTTAGTCATGAAGTATGACTGAGACTATCAGGTTATCGCTTTATCCTAAAATAATATCCTCCTTTTATCTCAGATAGGTAGCAGGCACATACATTTTTGATTGAATGATTCATGCTAGCTCATTGTTTTATCTAAAAATAAGTAGGTTTCTTCATGACGAGTAAGCCAACGTATTAAATGACTTTCAAGTAATGTTTGTGAATTCCATCTCATTTGTTTATATTTGGTATTTGCGGCGACTTTCTAAGGCGTGTATTTTACAACGATGCTCATAATTTACGATGATGCTTAGCGGTTATCTATAATGATCTCGAATCCATCATTTCATACAAATACGTACTGAAATACTAACTATAAATACTCTGTTTTCCATACTTATATTAGTAAACAATTTTCACATGTCTTTTCTACGAAAAACATTATTTAAAAATATGAAAATCATGTTTTTAACTATCTTTGATAATAATTAATCACTTTTTACCAAATTTACATGTGGGAAACGAGTTGTGTGAAGATTTTTTACTGAATAAAACAAGTAAGAAAACACAGAGTATACGTATACCTACGTCATGGTTGAACGTCATACTGAATTATGTAGATATTTTTGTATTTTTGCTACCTAAGTAAAGTATATTCTAACATTAAACTAATGTTTGTTTTTTAATTCAAGAAGGCGATTTGACACAGTTTCTAAAACGTCAAATTGGTCAAAGATTTTTGAATTCGTTTATTTTGGCGTGATTTGACATTTGTACCTACCTACCTGTCAAAAATTACTATCTGGGATTAGAACATAAAAAAATAGAATTGACCGACTTCTCATTCGAGACTACCGATATAGATTATGGTTATCAACTTGTCACACACCACATTTGGTTTCAAAACTCAACCCCTGATTCAAATCTGAACATAGACTCTCTATATATCAGTCTCTCCCTGTAAAATTTGAGTACCTACCACGTTGCAAGTTAATAAAGTAAATAGTTTGAGGAATAAATTATTAATTAAAATTATTATAAGTAATAAATATATAAAAAAATTATAATACCTATATCTTAGAGTATTAATAACCTATATTAATGTAAATTAATTAAAATTAAGTTTGAGGAAATAGGAATTGTTCGCGGGAAATAGCAAAAGGCTTACTTCCTGGGGTGCCGATGCCGTTATCAAGTCCAGGGGCATAATAAATTCCTAATCATAATGTATCATGCGCATTATAATTTCACATTAGAAAACATTCAAAATGAAGGAAATCTTCGTAAGAGACATAATTATATGAACAAACGAACACTGCAATCTATATATACAGGTAAATTTTCAGAGTTTTTCAGTGTCCATTACAAAAGTAACCACAGTACTAAAATTTACTCCAAAATAAGATAAAAATATGATTTTGTATGGCTTCTGCTAGTAAATTATGCGTGTTTCCCATACTAAGTCGAATTTTCGTTTTGTTTTAAAGTGTATCCCAATACTGCGGTTGCATTCAGGAACAAAGACTAAAACTCTCTACAAACTATGCGCAGTACATAAAAAAATATCCTGTTTAACATTCTGTATTAAGTATATCGCAATAACAATAAATTTTCGATCAAACGTACATCGCAATGATAAACATTCATCATGCTGTCGAACTACCGTACATCGGGCTTTTAAACTTCGACATTCCGAAATTCAGTTTGTAAAGACTGTATTTTATGATAGGGTTAGCATGGCCTTATTGGATAAAAACCCCTAAATAAAAAACAATAAAAAAAGACTGTATTTTATAAATACACCGCGTAAGTGACAACGTCTTAATTATGCGTCGAACTAAGCCTTATGACGTTAGGCGCCGCAACCTTGCACTGACCTATTCCGAGGAACACAAATTAGATGTCGTTCAGACGTGCATAGTTTCAGAAGATCTTACTTGCCCAGAATTTGGTTCTTGGATTCCTGTACCTACATTATACGATAACTACAGAAAACTTGCATGTAATTTTAGTTTATAATCGTAAAGATTAAAGGCTTCAATAACAATTAAACAACAGTTAAAAACACTTTACATAAACGTTTTTAGTTTTGTGTGTATAAGTAGGTACTAAATAAAGAAAACAACTAAGAGAAATCCTGAAAAAACAGTAGGTACCTATATTGTACACTTCCGGTAACACTATTATTATTATTACAAGCCTATGCTGTCCCAATACTGGGCAAAGGCCTCCCTCCCTTTCCTCCACTTCTCGCGAACCCGCGCTGTATCCAATTCGTCCCGCCATCTCCTTCGTGGTCTGCCGCGACCCCGTCTTACACAAAACACTATACAAAAAATAATAACTAAGTAGGTACTTACTTCTTTTCAATTTTGAACGTACGATAAATGTAAGGTAGGTACCTATAAGCGGAAATTTTCCTCGATAAAGTCACTGTAAAAACAAAACAAAACTTCTTAGAAATCTGCTGTTAAAATTTTCCCGATACGGCTTCGTAACAAGTTTACAAACGACGCAACGGCTGGATTTGTAAGAAATAATAATTGTTATCAAGAATATCCGAAGCATCGCTCATTCCTTCGGGAAAAGTCACCATGAAATGTTGTGTGGTACTTAGTATCTATCAAATCGCAAAGCAATGAAGTTGTTTGTAACGGCTTTGAAATACAATCTGTCATAGAGTGATAGTTGATAATAGGGTGTTAGTCATCAGTGAACAAACCCTGGCCGAGGCTATAGCTACCAAAGCAAAGATTACGTTATTTTATTATATTAGATACACGAACTTTGTGTGATCAACTGCTCACGTGTTGTCGGCTGAATAATTTCTTATCTACCTGCGAAAAAGTAAGTAGTAGTTAGTACCTGTACCTACTTACAGGATTTTTGTATCGCGTTTTAAGTATACTGGTTCATAATCTTATTCTTTATTGTAGGTACACAAACACAAATAAAATACATGAAAGGAAAATACATGTAGGTACCTACATAGGCGAGCTTAACTCAAAATTGAGTTTTCTTACAGCAAACCGAGTAAAAAAGTGAATATAAGAATAAGTTCACAGGATAGACAAGTATAGGTAAGTACAACAAAAGACAAACATGCTTTAAAACAATATAAATATAGGTACTATAAGTAAAATATAAAAAATACATACATGACACACCCACAAAATATCTATTGAATTATGATACATAATTATTTCTATATTTAAATAAATAATTATATAAATGAGCAATATTAATGAAAAGAAAGGTCAATTGGCCGCTCTGAGGCCCTAGTGTAAGTTTCTGTTATCAATCTCGATTTTACGCATCGACCGCGTGCTGGCCTGGGCAGATGTTAAACTACCCAGATTTTCCAGTATAAGCTGACCTTTCATTGTACGAAAAGCCTATACAGTGCGAGGTCAGCTCATATTGGAAATGTCTGGGCAGTTCAATTTCTGGGCAGTTCAATTTCTGGCCTGCTCTAAGAATTCGTAGTCAGCCCGCAGCGCACAATAGATCTTCGCAGGTCGCAGTGACAAAGGGGCTTAGTACCCTACCTTACCTTACCTTACCCTACCCTAGACTTGGGACCCATGACAACTGCTTTAAGGGCTTATTGTACTCATTAATATGAACAACTTTTATTATGGGACCAACCATGAAAACGCGAAAAGAAAGCAGTTTTTTCATATAAATAATTAAATATTAGGTAGGTAGGTACACGTCTAAATATACAGAACAGCAGATTTTTTCGCGATTTCTTTTTTGGTTGCATAACAAATGTTGTTCATAATGAGTACAATAACCCCTTCAAGCGGGTATCCTGTTTAAATACAGATACAATATTAGTGAAAATTTATTTATTTCTTATAATTTTCTTTAAACTAATCAGGACGAGGTCATCATGGGAGATGGTTTTTGTAACAGTAACGAGAAACAAGCGAGGAACAGGAGGAATTTGAGGAAAACAATGGCGCCCAGAAGAATCATCCCTTCGGTACCTACCTACCCATATTACTTACGCTTGGTTACGTCGCGAATAGTGAGTACAAGCACAGAATAAGTTTAATATAGTATAAGTTGCAACGTTTGGGCACAAAGTATCTAACGACCTTATGTGACGTTAATAATAGCCAATGTTCCTGCCATCATACATGGTGGTGATGCATCGACAAGGGCGTAAGTAGCAAGGAAGAAGCACAAGGGGGTACACCCCACCCAGGGATGTACCCCTCCCGCACCCCTGGTACCACATAAAATGATGACTTCATTACCGCTCTCGTAGTTTTATCTAGGTCTACGAATATGGAGTTGGTGAGGCTATTGGACCTTCTTTTCTAAGTCGTTGAGAAGTGCTTCAACAAGGTAGGTACCTGTATAAGTGCCCCTTTGCAACCTACCAAAAATTGCTAGCTACGCCCACAAAACGTGATACCAAATATTATGTGGTTGTTTCCTACCACTCTGTATATACAATATTTGGCCGCGTCTGTCGCTCCTCTACAGTGCAGTTCCGCTTAGTGCGGTCTGTCTAGACCGCGCGCGAGCACCGAGGAATCGGGGGCTGAGGAAGCGGGCACTGTGCTCACTCCCCCAGTAGGTACCTTGTCCCGGGGTACCACTGGTACTGGGAGAGTGGAGGGTATGACGTATGACAACGGTCGGGTGCAGCGCACAGTTCGCTCGTTCGATGTGCCCTCGCACGACAGCATCCTACTTCCTACAGGAGCAGGAACGTCTTCTTACGGAATTCGCTTAGTGTCAAAAGTGTTCCCATGAAAGCGTTCACAATTCCCACAAGCATCCCGTTAGCAGGATCCTGCAAACCGGAGAAAAAAATCGGGAATATTAAGTATATGCATCTGTGTTGCAGCCGTAATTAAATGATGTAACAGAACTGAATGTGCTTTCGGAATGACCTGTTGTATTAAAAAGTTAATCTTATGTCGGCCTGTTGTTGGTACCTAGTCCACTGCTTGACCTGCCTTACCCTTCGGTTATGACAAGCGTGATGGTTATGTTACAATATTTTTAAATTATATTATTTATAAGGACCCATGTACTACGTAAGATTTTTTAACAAAAAGTAATCTCCCAGCAATTATCTATAGATGCAAAACATTTTAAAATTATGATTTTTTGCAGGACTCGGTTTGACGTAACGTTACCTGGCTCAGGTACCTACTATACTTTCAAAAACTTAGAAAATCCAATGGTTTTTAATACAGGAAAGATCTTTATGTTTCCTTTGAGTAATCATTATCTAGTATCTTCAATTATGAGGTAGGTACCTATCGCTCGTTTTTTTGCAACCAGCGTGTCTACCGCGTATCTTAAATAGTAATAAACATGAATTCTAGTAACTAACTTCATTACGATTATGAGAGAATAAACTTTGAGCTACCTCGTAAAAAAATTACGGATATAGAATAGAATAGAATAGAAGATTTTTATTTGTCTTTCAAATTACATAGGTAGCAAAGAGATACATCATATAAGAAGGTAAAAGACAAAAAGGTCTTGGACTCAGCATAATAGCTGGCAGCGCGATATGAGAGTTCCGACTTCATAACCGGTAAAAAAATTACGCGGTAGACTCGCTGTATGGTAACGTTATTCATGAGTTGGTGATTGAGTAGGACGGTATCAGATATACGCTGATATACGTAAATAATCATCTCTCTACTATGTCTCTCTAGTATTTTACTATTATTTATCAGACAAAGGAAGTAGATAATCTACCTACGTAGGTATTATGTATAATGTACTTGCACAGTAATGCCACATTCCATTAAGTACCTCTCAAAATTATGTTATTAATTTTGAATTCCTAAAATCGTATATATCGTATTTGTTGTGTTTTTCTTCGTTGGCAACGCCATCTGGATCACTATGCAGAGGTGTATTGTGAACTACCTACGCCTAACGCCTGGGTATCGCCTAAATTGTAATACCGTCGGGTATTGCTACATTACATTGGCCGACGGGTAGGTGGAGCTGCAGTACCTATTGATTCGGCAAACCAGGCTAACTACCTACCTACTTTATTCTCACATTTCTTGCGTCAAAGATTCTAGGAAACCAAGTAGGGAACATAATACATAGAGCAAGGGAATAATAATAATTATTATCTTTGTGTATTATAGGTATTTGCTTGTGTAACAGGTTATCTATTTTATTTAGTTTCATTTTAGTCAAAAGTATAAATGTGAACTATATATTTTTTTATGCTGGCAACTCCATAAAGCCTATCTTCGTGACCAATAGATTGGGCCCCTCATAAGGTTCTTGGGTCCCTCCAAGAATATTATAAAGTTCCATCTATAATATTCTTGGGCCCTTATTTCTACCGAACGGTTTGCTTTGTTGTGTGGAAAGATGTTTATTTCCCTTTCCCTCACGTTTACGTTTCACAACATTCTGCTTCTTAGGTTGCTAAGCATCTTTACAGAAATCATAATCCATTATCTCTCTTACAATAACGAGTCTAGTTCTTTGAAATCTGTCACGTTCTCTGAGTTTATTATAATAGGTATGATAAATAGTTAATACTTTTGTAAGGAACATGATAGATTAAAGTACGGATTATACCTATGTAATAAAAGTGTAGTTTGCTAATTAAAATTTAATTGCTACTGTTATCAGTTAGCCAGTGTCCGTTATTCCCTGTCTGTTCCTAAAAATGTGTTATTATATTTTAAGTAGGTAGATATCAGTAAATATTATTACCTATATACATATTTCATATTGTACT
This sequence comes from Allophyes oxyacanthae, assembly GCA_932294325.1. Classification (NCBI taxonomy): domain Eukaryota; kingdom Metazoa; phylum Arthropoda; class Insecta; order Lepidoptera; family Noctuidae; genus Allophyes; species Allophyes oxyacanthae. The sequence goes on from OW028609.1 coordinate 4,396,027, forward strand.
ATTTCTATGACATATTTAAGGATATTTTACAAGCCCTTGAGCTAATTGCCTGGGCCCCGGAGCTGGAAAATCAATAGTTACAAATGAGAATGCATCAGGTGATCAGCGCATCAGTCCACGCTGCGCGCGCAAAGGACGCGCTGTTTTCTTTTCATTTATCGCTGTTTCGCAATACTACCAACCCAACAAACCAGTCAGAATAACCTGTAACATTGAGAGTGACTACCCCTTAAGTGGACTATGATTTATACGGTGCGTTCCAGTATTTAGAGTAGAATGTTGAAACATATAGCTATCACGGTTATGGTCGCGAACTGAGTATATTGCTATCTTTTTCTAACGTTTCAATGCTTAGAGTGTTATAAATCTATAATGTAAAGATGCACTTCAAACAAAATTCAACATGGCTTTGGCTTTTGCTTGGTAGCTAATGGCAGCCAGTGTAATTTACTGAATTTATGGCAGCAAAATAAATTACCAAACATTCGTGTTTTTAACAGATAACATCGAAGCTCTTAACTTGTTTTGGGCGGTTTTTAATACAAATCACTTGACGAGTTCAGATTGTGTGTAATTTGACTTCATTTTATCGTTCTTGCTAGGCGCAGGTGAGGTGATAAAGCTATCAGTTGTAAATTAAAGATGAATTAAAGAATAGTTGCCGGCAATTTCTTCAACAATGAACGGATATTTTTACTTTTGGTAAATATAACTAGATGGAAGCTGTAAGTTATTCATTGCCACACTTATATTATTCACAGCATTCTCCATCAGTGTTACACTTCAAATTGTATTAGCTCTCGCTTTGGATAATTATTTATTGCTTTATATTATGTCTGTTTAAATAAAGTTCATTGTCATCATTTGTATATATAATACATAGTATCTATAATTGTATTGGAAACCATAATTCTCTAAATAATGCAGCACCCCTATAAACTAAAATTTTTGAATTCTCTAACAGATTTTTCGGATAGGTCCTAACGTACTTGTCTAAATAATTATATTATTGAATGATGAAGCATATATAAAGAAATTTCATGTCAGCTGTATGATTCCGAGTTGTGGCAAGAGCCTTTGTATCATGTTATATTATGTTCTTTAATGGATTTTTACATATCTACATATAACTATATAGTTTACAGAAAATATCAATTTTATTTCAATATGTACATTTATAAGCAAGGCAGTTGGTAGACATAATAACTGGGCCGTTACTTTGTTTTAAAAATAACCTTAGCAACAAAAAGTATGCCTTCATCCAATTGAGAACCAAAATTTGTGTGATCTAGCTATCTGACACATCAAACTTGTCACTACAAATTAAATTAAATTTAGGTAAGCATTGGTTCATCATACCTACCTCGATAGACATAATAAGTTGTTATCTTGGTTTGTTATATGAATTTAGTTTTTATGTTAGTCTTGTACATAATCACAATAGTACCTAATTCATTCTAACAGTCTCTTATCTAAGTATTCATGCCATTGTAATATCAGATAATACTATAGCAATAACAATTATTTTAACATCCACCAATTATGATCATTTTTACTCAACTTAATATCAATATCAATTCTGCCATATATTGTAGTACTAAAAACTAACCATCATGCCAGTGGTGTGCACTCCATAAAGACAAAAAAACACTGCCTACCCTAATAAATTAAGTATTAAATAATACTAAAGTTAATATAATGTCTGTAATATCAGTAAACTAAGTCTGTATTAGTAATTAGGCCACCATACCTAATTACTAATAATAATCTAATCAAAAACATCATTTAACTTGACAATACAACAAGTTAAGTTGTTTTTGCCTACCCTGTAAGAAATGTCTGTGCACGCACTGTCATGCGAATCACACATCATGTAGGTTCGGCAAAGGCTAGCATGACATTTAGCTTTTCCAATTTAAACACTCATATGCATTTATAACATGAACTGGTAAAAGTATGGGACGAAAAACAGTAATGAAGAGAAAATGGTGATGGACAGGTCATATGATGAGAACAAAAATAGAGAAATGGACAAAATATGTAACCAAATGGTACCCAAGAGATGGCAGAAGAGAAAAAGGAAGACAGGTAAGAAGATGGGAAGATGACATCACTCCATTTTGGAGAACATGAAATGGCACAGAACAGGAAATTATGGAAGGGTCTTGAGGAGGCCTATGTCAGCCAACAACAGCCTGATCGGGAGACAGGATGCTGATGCTACCATTAAATAATTTTGGATAGCATACATTATGTACAATGTAGGTTTTTTAATATCATAAATGTAAGATAAAGTTAAAACTGGTCAGTGAATAAAGGCTATTTATTATATATTTTGTTGTATTTGAACTGATACAAGGAGGTTATTAATCTCTATTGTCATCACCTGCTACTAAAAACGAATCATTATAGAGAAATCATGCTCAAACTCTTGAAGTAAAGTATGTTACTGAAACCTCCAGTGATAAAAATATTAAATAAGTACACCATAAAAAATTTAATTGCTAGTAGTCCATATTTGTATTACATTTCCATCAAAAATGTTAGAAAAATCATTAAAAACAATTAATAACAATAAACATCTTTTATAAAAGTGAGAGCTTAATTTGATTTGAAGTGTTTGTTACATTCATTGCTGATGCATTTGTTTAATCATCATACATTAAGTTCATTTGTTTATTCATCGGTATCATCTTAAGCTTCCATAGGGTCAAAATTACCTGGTGATTTATTCGTGTTAAGCATCTTAAGTTCAGTGAATTGCTATTTCATTTTGGTGTCAGTGCAGTTGTCCGTCTGTTATTGCTGCAAATTTGAGTTTTCATAAACTGTTATGAGTGTGTGGGATTTTGTAGGTTTTAAGTCAATAATGAGGAGTACACAATGAAGGAGATGGTAGGAGGTTGCTGTGTGTGCTCTGACGAGCGCGGTTGGCCGGACAACCCGCTTGTCTACTGTGACGGAAATGGCTGCACAGTGGCAGTCCACCAAGGTAAGCTCAACACAGTGGGACGTGTTATAAATAATATAAAATTCAATTAAACATTTTCTCAAATTTAATGCGTTTTAATCTTCCTAACATTTATCAAGTAATCCAATGTATTTTTTCAGCATGTTACGGAATAGTGACAGTGCCGACAGGGCCGTGGTATTGCCGAAAATGTGAAAGTGGCGACACTAAAACCAAGGTTGTAATTTTATTATAATGCTGTTCTGTGCTGTATAATGTTCAAATTCTGATTGCATTCTTATTGTTTGTTTAATGTTTCAGCGCTGTGAGCTATGTCCGTCTAAGTCTGGTGCTCTCAAGCGATCGGACACCGGAGGCTGGGCGCACGTTGTCTGCGCCCTGTACATTCCGGAGGTCAGGTTCGGGAATGTCACCTCCATGGAACCGATAGTCCTCCGTCTAATACCACCGGAGAGATACAACAAGGTGAGAACATTGACATTATAATAAATTATTATATTTATTATTTATAGCTGTCAAATAAATATCGATTTATAATTATTATTTTGAATGTTTTCAGACATGCTACATTTGTCAGGACTTGGGCAAGACACACAGAGCTAATGCAGGTGCATGCATGCAGTGCAACAAATCTGGTGAGTTATTCTAATCCTCACTTTAAAAACAAAAATTAAATCTGAATTTATCTTGAATCAGCTATGTTTCATTAAAATCTGTTCAGCAGTTCAAAAGTTACAGCTCTTTTTCTAGTTGGAACTGGGGGTTTTAGATAGTTAGGTTATTACAGCAACTACAAACCTTTTCTGTAATAATAGTACCTACCTGTCATCATATATTTTACTGTGTACATTATAGAACAATTTTACCAATTACCTCAACCTTTATTAACTCTCGAAGATGAGTACAAGAAAGTGGTGTGTAGATGTGATAGTTTACAGTGTAAACTATAAATGTGTAAACTTTAGGTATATACTTTTATTGTTGTATCAATGTTATACTGTCAGTAATGTCAAAACAAGATGGTAATAATACAATAAATCTCAGTCTATAGATTATTTGTGCAACTATTTGATATAAAGGGACTTTTTACATACAGAAAGCTATTCCAGATAGTTTCATTCCATTTTTAATGGGCAGATTATTGCCTGACTGGATGGATACTATAGCTATGTAAAAGCGAAGGTTTCATATCAATCAGAAAATCCCAAGCAAACATTACTTAATTTGGTAGTATAAAATTTGTTCAGTATTTGACAACACGGTTGGCGCAGTGGCTAAGCGATTAGCTTTCTACGCTACGTGCCGCGGGTTGGATCCCCCACACGGGGAAATTATTTGTATGATCTACAGATATTTGTTTCGGGTCTGGGTGTGTGTGCATGTGAGATGTATGTTTGTAAACTGTACCCTCGATACAGGAGAAATCCTAGTGAGGGGCAACGTTTTTAATAAAGAAAAGATAAAAGGTGAAAGTATTACTGCTTCTTGCTTATACAAATTATTTCCTTACAAGGTTGCAAACAACAGTTTCACGTGACATGCGCTCAAGGACTAGGCCTTCTGTGCGAAGAAGCTGGCAACTATCTGGACAACGTAAAGTACTGCGGTTACTGCCAACACCATTACAGTAAACTGGTTAGTTCGAATTCACATTAAATATTTCAAAACATAACAGTTTTGAATTAAATATAAATGTATTAAGATTTATTGATGGAACATTACATATTTATACATATATTTTTAAAGGGGTTTTTCCTTACATTTCACTATATCAAAACACTTTGTGATCAGACAACACCAACACTGTCTCAACATTATAAGTACCAAAAGGTATCATTATATTGGTATTACTAATGTTGTATTTTACACATTTCGATGTAACTGATATTGTACAGAAATGTCCGGAAAATATGTATGTAGTTATGTTGTTTGTGAAGATGTGGTGTTTTAATTTCCAGGAGTTATTATTAAATATCATTGTATGTCTGTTTGTATTGTTCAATCCAAAGAAATTTGCTATAAAGCGACTTCATTTAAAAATTCAGTGATTATTGGAATGATACAAAACAGTACCTACCTACCATTTATACTTCAATTGCACAATCAGGATCATTTTAGAATTGTACACTTCTCTTGGATCATGTCTGTGTTCCCATTTACTGCCATTTAGAATACCTATTTGTTTATATTGTGACAGTCTTTCAGACTTCTAATTTTGGCGCTCATTACAGGAAGCGGGTCGTGAACAGCAAATGTATGCTGGGATATTAAACATTTTTGCTCTTTACAATGATGACATACGATTTATTAGTGATTAATTAAGTATATGATACGTGTCCTATAATGTGCGCCAGCATTTAGACCACTAGGCCCAATCATAAGAGCTGATTATTGTGTTGAGTACGCGTTATAGTGTTTAACATTTTCACTTTGTCATTTTGTTATCATGTCGGCCTATTGTGCACCTAATTATTGCGTTACATCGCCACCACGTTGTGCATGAAAGTTGATTTATTCATTCATTATCATTTTTTTAGTTCACCAATCATGATGTCACCGTCATCGCCAAGGTACTAAACTCATTTCATTTTATAAACAAATTGGAAGTCATTATTTTAGAGTAGAGTAGTGTGTAGCACGTCTAACTGACCATACCTAAAGATTTATCAATTATTGAATAAAAATATCCTGTTTCATAGCGGTTTAGCGCGAACTCGTTATAATTTGACACCGACGTTATTGCCGGCGTTAATGAGCGGTGTGTGATACGTTGACGAACGTTGACTGTGCAGAAAAAGGGCGGTAACGTAAAGACCATCCCGCCGTACAAGCCGGTGTTGCACGACAGTCAGTCGAGCGACTCGAGCTGCGAGAAGGAGGGCGAAGCCTCATGCTCACCCATGGCTAGCGGCGGCGTGACGCCGACCCACGCTGGCAAGTCCAAAGGGGTACGTACGACTCATGCCTGGTAGCACAGCGGTCAAATGTATGTATTTTATAGATCCCTGCCATCTGTCATTCAATCCATTATTTTATTAGTATGTTTTTATGCTTGTGCTTCTTAGAATCACCGTTCTAGACCGGCGATGTTCCGAATATTAGTCCAAAAGTGCTTACCTTATGTTCCTCCATAATGAAAAGTGAATGAAATGAAATGACTAAGTGAATGAAAAAATCCATGACAAAATTAGGAACAGATTTTAGTTTTCGTATTCTAATCAACCCAATTTGAAGTCCGTCAATAACAGGGTGTATCTGTATTTTATTAAAATTTATTTATTTATTTATTTTCCGTTAATCGTATGGCATATTTGTAACAACAGTCAGTATCGCAATAACGTATAATAAGTATGTTTAAAATGTGCAAATTATTCTTTATGTATTTTTTATTTATGAAACGTAACACAATTTTATGGGTATTTTGTAAGTTTATGTTGCTACTTGCGATGTTTGCGCCTAATAGTATTATATCTGTGCGTTTTTAACTTTAGCCCGGGCGCAAGTCGTCTTCGCATGCCACCAGCACCGTTGTGTCAGGGAAGAGTACTCCGAACTCGTCGAAGACTCCAACAAATACTAGTCAGCCTATGGGTAAGTACATTTATTACAATACAGATCAAGGAAAAACACGCGTTAATTAAAAGTTACACACTGATCATTCGCTACACACATTGCTTTCATTGAAGCTCAATGTTACACAAGCACTACTATTAAGAAGTTATAAATTTAACATCTATTCGATGGGAATGCACTAATTAAAACCCGGCACTCCAGATTACTAATTTTCTTTAGGGCCCAAAACTAATAATTCAATTTATTTTTTTATGTAATGCGCAAAATTTACAGTATGGTTCAGTATCCGATCTCAAATGCAACCGCAGTACTGGAATACACTTTGAAACAAAACGAATATTCGACTTAGTATGGAGGACACGCATAATTTACTAGCGCATGCCATACAAAAACAAATTTTATTTTGTTTTGTTGTGAATTTTAGTACTGCGGTTGCATTTGGGAACGGACACTGAATCGCTCTGCAAATTTTGCGTACTACATAAAAAAATATCCTGTATAATAAGAAATGCGGATATAATATAATAAGAATTTTATGTTTCCTTTTACTATTATTGTATAATGTTTATGATAGCCTGGGAATCGTGTTTCGTTACACTTTTTTTTGTATTGTCAAGTAATAAAATACGTAATACAAAAATGCTTGATAAACAACTTAGTTCCTTCGTTCAGCATAATTACATTTGAAATTGTTTGTTAAATTCCCAGTGTTAATAAGTTACAAAGAAAGATACAGAATGCACCAGTGGTTAATTACATCTAAAATGATAATTCTTTAGGCTTGTGTGTTCCTTTAACAATTAATGTAGTGTTTTTTCCCTTTAGCGTGTTCTAATCTAGCTCAACCTCTCATTAACTAGGTTAATTAGTTGAACTCAATAAAATAACGATAACAATATTTAAGAATAACGTATGCATATTTTTTAATTATCCCTTTGAATCGTTCTACAATGAAATATCAATGACTGTCGGTAGTGTCCACTAAAAAGAACTTATCGATAATAAAGATTTGTAAAACAAAGGCAGACTTTACTTTTTATACTCAAAGGGTTAATTAAAATTTCCAAACCAACGGAGATCCTTTGTTAATGAAGAAAAGTAATTGTAAACGAATTGTTTTCGTTCACCGCCGACAGAGATATCTCAAGACAGCACAGACTCCGGTCCCGTCACCCGCAAACACAAATCTACGGAGAAAAGTTCGTTTCTTGTGGTAGATCGTTGTGGCATGGTAGCTCGTGTATCGATGTGGCCTAGAAATTACTGGAGTGAGATCTATAAGAGACAGCTCTTTGAAGGGCGCTAACAGACCGACTCCACTCGCGTATTCAAAGGAACTACATTTTAGCTAATGTGCATGTGTTTTACACCACAAACTTTGTCTTTACTTCCGATTGTGTTAGTTCGGAGATGCGATTGAAAAAAGACGGTAGTTGAAATACTCGCAGGCCTTCACGAAGTGGAGTCTAGTGCAGTAGAACTTGGTAACCGCAAACGTGCAGTCCGTTTGAATGCGTCAGGGTAGTCGGCAGGTTAGCGCCTTTAATGCTTAAAATTTGATAAAAGCATATATTATAGCTGCATGTGAATGATACCTGACAAGCATTTGCTTAAACCAGGCTAAGGAAAAAAACATGGAAATTGCTATAGTGATAGTTGTGGAAATTTTATATCCACTAGATACCCAATCTACTTGTTTTCTAAAGCGGACATTTTAGCTGCACTTTCACAGTTGATTTAAATGGTTTGTCTAGACTCAATATCACACAATACAACAGTGCCCTACCGACCTATACAAGATAATTTTTTATGTAGGAGGCTAAATTTGCAGAGTGATTCAGTGTCCGTTCCCAAATGCAACCGCAATAATAAAATTCACTCATTTTGATTCTAAAATTCACAAAATTTGATTTTTTATAACTTGCGCTAATAAATTTTGTATCCCCCATACTGAATAGAATCTTCGTTTTGTTTTAAAGCGTATCCCAATACTGCGGTTGCATTTAGGAACAGAAACTGAAACAAACTACAAATTATGCGCACTATATAAAAACATATCCCGTATATATTTTATTTAAACTCTTTACTTAAAACATTAAGTTACATTTTTACATAATATTTCACTCGCCCAACTGCTGTTGCAGTTTGTAGGCGGTATTAAAATTTTAATAAGAATAGAATAGATCTTTATTTCATGTAAACCAGATACAGGCACTTATGAAATGTCGAGACTCGAGGTGCTCGGATAAAGAACAGCAGATAAAGAAAATTACTAAGAAATTTATGCTGCCCCCGACCACTGCTAATTTATTGACTGTGTGATTGCATAGCGAAGAGCTTCCTTTTATATGTCTTATCTACGCCCTGTAACATATCTAAGTTCTAGAACTTAAGTTTACATTGACGCTCTTAAAGCATGTATGTAGAAGGAATGTAGAGATAAATGTTATTTTTACAATTAGTTAGAAGTGTAGTTCAACATAGGTAAGTGATGGAAGATTATGAAGGTTTTGTGTTGTTTTTTTTAAATTATAGGTGGAAGTTTTCGTTTTGCATGTATGTAAAGATATTAGATGTTTAGTGTTTAGATATAAGTATTTTAAAGCTTTGAGGTTTTAAGATTTATTGATGAGTGATAAATTTATAAATAAACAGCTGTTATTTTAGAACCGAAATATTATAATTTTAGAACATTTCAACTACCTATACTTTTATTTGGATCTAATTACTCAAAAACTATCACTAACTTTAAGTCGTCCCCGCGCCATTACCAATAACAGGGCCACGGAAGTAATCAAACTTCAGAAATAATCATTTCATTCCTATGTCTTGACGATATCAATTACATAAATCTACCCGTATCTTTAAGAAGTCCTAGTGACACTATAACGATGATACATAGGTGGAAAATTACACCATTCGTCAGACAAGAAAAAGCCGTCGCCTTCGCGCCGGGGCTCATCTGCCGGCGACGGGGCTTCTACCAGCAAGTCCAGCACCCCAGCCCCTTCGCCGCAGCATAGCACCGAGTCTACGTCCACTCAGACCGGGAAAGGTATGTCACTTAGAACAGTGCTTATTTTATGAGTCTAGGGGGCAATCTCCAATCGGTAAAGAATAGGAACGTCAGTAATCGTGTCCGGGCCGAACGAACAGACTCGGACATGGCTATTGAATTGTATGGGAATGACATTCACGAGAGATTGTATAAGGCGACGGTTCTGCTTTGACCTTTGAGCATTTAAACAGAGGAGGATTCTAAAGTGTTTCCATCCCCTCCCATCTCAATCAATAAGAAACTGGCATCGGAAGTACGTGCTGCTCCAAATCAAGCAAGAGTCAGGGTAACAATAATGTATCCTACAACCTCTGTTTTAATAAAGTTATTTTGTGTTCTCTTTTAACTATATGAATGTTGTTTGTTTACGTGTGTCAGCCATGTCTCCTTCCGTTTCAAGAATTTCTTATCTGACACCTATCATGTTTAATTGTTCTACTTAGGCGCTGTACAGACAGCGGACATTTTGTCCACCGTAATCCGCCGTCGTCGGGCACTAGGCGTTTTGTTGGCCGACAAAACGCCGCTGTTTGTTTGGCCGACAACGGTGGACAAAATGTTCACGGTCTGCGGAGCGCAGCTTTACTGTTTATCTTAATTACAACCCAACTCAAATGGGGTCACAATTAGCTGAACGTAAATAAACAAGCTTTGTTATTGCTAAAACTATCAACGGCAATGAAGTTTTCTTTATTCCTAGATTACTGTCTTGTTGTAAATTCTGCTTTGGTAGATTTCCTGTTAACCCCTGTATAGTTGAGCTCGATAGTCAGTTAGTTTTTTTAAGTACATTAAAACGTCACAACTTACACATGACGTAGAACTTAATTTCTTTATGTTTCATGTTATAGCCTCAGGCAGCTCTACTCCAGCCGGTTCTTCGAAGGTCTCTCAACCAGTGGCTTCGCCTAGCGCCAACAAGCCAGTAGAATCAGTCGGCGTCATCAGCTCAGTAGCTCAAGCTGTGGCTTCCGTGTCCACCATCACAACAATCCCGACGTACGTACTTCTCCATACGAGGTTACACAAAAAAGGATAATATTTAAAATACATAATTATATTTTTTTAATCAGTTCTGCGGCCTCTTCATCTGTTGTCCACGCCCCGACCTCGAAGCCCACATACCAAGAGTCGGTGATCACTAATACTGATCTGGTGGAAACGAAGCAGACTAAGAAACGCAAGGCTGTTGCTGCAGCTAATAATATGAACGCTCCAGTTGACTATACTTCTACTACGCCTCCTGCAAATGTAAGTGAATATAATGACCAGCTTTTTATGTATTATGTCAGTTTTGAACGCAGTAGCAATTATAAGTATGGTAGAGATTCGTTACGATTGATATTCCATTTTGAATATTATTACTTGTGAATTTAAAGTCGAGAGAAATGGGCTGTTGAATCCCTATGTTACAAATGAGTTAAAAATGGAACTGATTCAGGCGGGTGAAGGCACCTCCCAGGCCGGTGGCGTGTGGGAAGCCACTCATGTACCAGCCGACGTTCAGGTGGAAGTCATTGACAAAATAATTAAAAAGGTATCATAATTGTTGAATTTTCTAATTTAGCACATCGGGCAGTTCCAAACGTCCCTAAGTCCATTGTTTCACAAAGGTCTTGGGGACTTCTGCAACTGCGCCCGTCGCTTTCACTGCTTCTCTCACCTTATTGTCATAATTGTGCCTGGTAGTCGTAGTTCTATTCACATTGCTCTATTTCATCTCATCGACGTATCAATTCAACTGTAGATAGCTTGATCAGTAGAGGATGAATTAACCCATTCCATAGATAACACCGACGCCATATACATTGATTCAATTACCATTCATTTGACATGTACACATTGACGTGATAACTATTTTGATGTATGTACGCAGGCTAAAACCGATGGGCCCGAAGGCATGCCCGTGCCGACGTCACACTTCGCCAGCGTAAGCCCCGCCCCTCCGCCGCCCCCGCCGCCGCCGGCTCACAGCCCGGCCTCTAATCCTAGTCCTAGGTACGTATTCATAAACTGATATATGAGGGCTCAATTATGGAGAGGCGGAAAGTCGCGCGGAGCGCAAAGCGGCGCGCACTGCGGTGAAAGACGCGTATCTCCGTTCATGGAGAGCTAGTGAGAGAGCAAAACTCCGCTTTGCACGCCGAGCGGCGCTCCGCGTCTCCATAATTGAGGCCTACGATTGCAACATTTGACGTCTAATTGCTCTGACAGTTAGGTTTCGAATAAGAATAACTTACATTGTCACTAGTTACATCCCAATATAATTTAAAAACGTAGACTCCCAGTACTTAGATTACATAAGAAAGCATTATATGCAAGAAAACATAGCACATTTTATAGAAACAACTTCTTAAAGAAATTTTATGTAATGTTAAAATATGGAATCTTTATTTCAGGCATATGCCAAGCCCGATGCCGGGACCGAGTGGCCTAAATCAAATGTCAAACATACGCTCACCTTCAAACCCGCAGGTTAGTAACAATACAATAATTATCATCACGATTCAATTAGCTACCTACAGTTACCAATCTGTTACAAATGAAGAGTTTTACTACTTCACCATAAAATGTTTTGAAGCGTTATACTAGCCTTATTGCGCAACCCGCACCAGCATAGGTATTCTGTAAGAAAATCACTGTCATCTTGAGTCAAGTCTCACTCTTATTTAGGCGCCGGCAAAGTGTATCATTTTTGGGATCACTGAAAAGATCCGAAACACTGATATGTATCATTTGGCTCATCGGTGCAAAGGATACAAAATGGCGTGTACTCTTTACGGAACCGACTCACTGATACGGATAATTGAAGTATGCAAAAAATCACCTTATTGTATTTGATATGTAAGCGCCTTAGTCAAAGTCAAAGGTTTTTATTTCAACTGGGCCTTTGCAGGCACTTTCAAAACGTCGTTAGTGGTCATTTTTATGTGTATGGATAACGACAACGAGAAACAGAGTGTGAGTGATACACAACTCATTTGCTATCTTTCTGACTTGTATAGATGGTAACTATGTCACCCGCTCACTCGCGACTCGCGAGTCAGTAGTAAAGTAACTCAGTATTTCAATCCCTCTCTCGCTCACTGCTCAGTCGCCTCACAAGTGACGCGTCGCGCGGAATGATTCAGATCCAAATGATACGATTGAAACATTGTTACTGAACCAATCTTGTATCACTTCAAAGATCCGGCTACCTAATCACGATGCACGCTCGTAATCGGAATCGACTCAATTTTGAAACTACAACAGTGTTCATTGCGTTGCTCAAATTGTAGGGCGTAGTGATTTTAAAAGCTTACCGCGCAATTTAGTTTGTTGGACTGTGAAAATTGAATCGATTCCGATTGCGAGTGTGTATCGTGATTACCCTGCGGATCAGTGAGTCGGAATAAAAGTGAGATTCGTATCGAGATGCAACATTTTGTTACAGAATAGCAACCTGGCCAGCGGTGTACTAAGGCCTAACTAACCCTTCTCATTTATGAGAAGAGGCCCGTGACCAGCAGTGGGACAGTAATGGGCTAAATTATTAATGCACACCAATAAGTCTCAGTACCGTATACGCATCGCCTCGCCTTTGCTTTGCTTATGGAACTCCATTAAAACAGTCACTGCTGGAGTTGGGACGATGCTGATACACTGCCGAGACTATTGGTATGCTACTTTTAGTCTTCACATCATGAACTTTTTTTTTTCATTTTGTTACCATTTGAACGTGAACAAAAGCTTTGCTTTGACGAATGCAGAAAAGGCTTTGTGTGTTTCAATATTGCTTCACCAAGATATAATAATTTGTTCTCATTATATCATTGAAATTCAGATTAAAAGAGTATGATTACTTGTTTTTGGCTGTTTTAAATTTAACCAATATTACAAAGCCAGGATGAATATCTCGTGTTATTTGAACGTGTCCTTGACTAAAGCAGACGAAATAATATTAAAAATTCCTAGTGTTTTTGGTCTGTAGTTATTACATAATTTTTACTTTAAATAACGCGTTATTGTTGTTATATTATCTTATAACATCTAAGTCGCTACAGTAAAAACCGAAAAATCATAGTTTTTACCCTATGCATGCGTCAAAATACCAAAATAATAATGAATGAAACAATTATGCAACATGTTATATCTGTAAGGGCTAAACGTCTGGTTCATCGATGCATAGCGCATGTAACCACGGAGTATAAGCAACTGGAGTGTGAATTGGTTTATTTCTTAAGTAACTCTTACTTATGGGACAATCGCCAACGTCGCGCACTACGGCGTGGTTCTAGTATCCCAATGGCACACAGGATGACTGAAAAAAAATAACAACTGTCAATAACGCGAGACTGGTTGCTTTACTGTTGAAGACCTATTTTCGATAAGTTGCACCGAGTGCCATGAAAATATAATGTGACACAGCAATTGGTTGCGTCTCATTTGACAGCTGAATTTCTTTCAGTAATAACGTGTTCGAAGTTTAGGCGATTCGGAGAGATATTTTTTCAGTTTCTTGTTTAAATATCTAGCGCAATATTTTGGACGTTAGCACTCTGCTTGTTACTACTCCGTGCATGTAACACTAGGCGTCCCACAGTGCGTACTAATGCGTGGGTTGCGTAGGGCAAAGGCGATCGCGAGGGGCCCACTTCGCTTCTCGTCTCGGTGCCGTTGCCCTCGACCAGCCACGGGCTCAACCTCACCGCGCACTCACAGGTTCATAACTAAGGGATGGACGCACAACTGTCAATGACATTCAAGAACATAGAATAGAATAGAAGATTTTTATTTGTCTTTCAAATTACATAGGTAGCAACCCCATACATCATACAAGAAGGTAAAAGACAAAAAGGTCTTGGACTCAGCATAGTAATTAACATATTATTTTTTGATCAATAAAGAATAGAATTACGTGTCCACATTACTTATTAGCCATTTTAAAGCGACAATAGTCCAACGTGAAGAAGTGAAGAATGGCTTAACCCTATCCGTTGCGCTATTTTGGGGGACCTGCTCCAAGCACAAGCACATCAAGCTTGGTTGGAAGGGTTAACAGGAATACTAGTAATGTGCACTACACATTGCTAGTAATCTTTTGTATATTTTCTGTTTTCTTCAAATTCATAACCATCACGCTTTTATATAACCAGCAAAGGCATAGGCTGAGGTATTTCGTCGCACACCCACAATTCGCCACGAACGCTATTTGGTTCCATGTGATAATTAGGTGTGACATCTGTGGAGGTGGGTTTCACCCAATTCATCGCGCACATCTATAACTCCGGACTGCCACTTGAGATTTTAACCTAAAAATAAGTACTTCTTCATTAATTTTAAGTGTTGTCTTTTTAGTTTTGTTTTGTTTTGTCCAAAATTGTATTTTTAAACGAACAATTATTATTAATGACAAAGGTAATGCAGGAATGCTTCTAAAAGGTACGTAGCGCTTCAAAAAGAAGCGCGGTTTTTTGATGACAGTTGTGTGTTCACTCAAACATGCTTTATTTATAACTACTTACTAACAGTAACCGCTTATTCGTGTGCGTCGCACCATCCAATGGATATGCATGGTCTCCACTATGGAGCTACGAAAGCTTAGCTTTTGCAAATAAAAGTATAAATGGAGCTGGTAAAGTTTAACTTAGATACTTTAATGACATTTTCGCTTTATCTTGAAAGAGGCAAAACGTGAACGGATCTTTAATATCATTCCATTTTATATTTTAATATAGAAAAAAATAAAGTACTCTGTAGTTTCTTGTTTCATAAAATCGGTAAGGGTATGGAGAATTAATTTAGCTTCTTTCCGCTAGGTGCCGCCATCTGAGATGCCTGGACCGTCGCCACACATATTCCATCAACCACTAAAACAAGTAAGTAACTATATTATTATTAGACCTCATTATTTTATAAAATGCAACACTATTATTTTATTTTATTGTTAATTATAGCAAAAAAAAAATACCTTTGACCCATTCTACATATCATAACAATACCAAAACCGGTAAACGTTTAAATTTAAATTACAACTGAATGGACGTCTTTATTAAGACCATTATAGCTTTGTGACCGCAAATGACGGTAATGATGGGGTATGACATGGCAAGAATAATTGGTAACATGCTATCAAGCAATTTTCCTTTGTTGCACCACACCACAGATAATAACAGGTACAATTCGAACTATCAATTACATTTCCGTAGAATATTATGTCATAGACAGCAAGCCTGCAATTTCCTTCCCTTAGGGCGTATCGACAAATACTGGGCCATTACAGCGTACCATTTGTCTCGCTGACGCCACCGGAATACCGTGGAAACATTTTTCTCAACTGTACGTTAAAACACGACTCTTTATTTGTGGAAACACATGAATTTATTAAGCAAAATGTACAAATATACAACGTCTATCAGAAATGAGTGGTCATATTACTCAGACCAATAAACATATTAATAATTAAGGGTGTGGATCATACTACCAAACTAACAACTTTATGGGACCAACATCGTAATCACGAAAAAATAATCAGCTGTAATACGTTTAGGGCGAGTAGGTAATTGAAGTTTTGTATGGGACAGCTGTTTATTTTTTCGCGATTACGATGTTGGTCCCATATAGTAAATTGTTCAGTTTGATGGTCTGATAGGACCTTTAAATAAAACCACACATTTCGGATACATGTTGTGTAAAAAGAGCAGTTAAATTTGACATTTGTGGCATCATCATTAATTATCATCATCATTAATTTTAACTTTAAAATAATTTATCTTTACGAGCATTAATAGAAAATTAAATAAATCATAGCAATAATAAATCAATAAACACATAGAGAAAACTGTCAAAAAATTTGATCATGATGTCAAATAATAATAAATTCACTAATTAAATTAATTTTAATAACTACATCATCATTATTGCATTACATTATTACCTTAATTAAATTTATTTTTTAGAAATTCTGTTATATCGCAGTACGCTTTCTGTTCTAAAAACGATTTCCACTTCTTTTTTAATGTTCGCGTGTTTTGTTCCTTCCAAAACGTAGGAACTTATTGAATATTAGGGAAGCCGTGCAGAAAACGCTTTTTCATATTAGTGTAGTTTTCGAACCATGCACACGAAGTATAGTGATGTCTCGTGTATTGCGATTTACATCGACTGATAGTCGTGGAAATAAGTGCGGATTAGATTTAAGGAACCTGGCAATTTCTCAGATGTAAAGGCAAGGAAATATTCTACGCTTTTTAAAATACGGTTAGCAACTTTCAGTTGGGACTAAATGAAACCAAAGCCATTAGTTTGTTAGAACCATGGGTTAAAACCATTTGTGTGTTGTTTAAGATGCCCCAGAATTGGTTTTATCTATTTATGAATTTTTGTCTAATTATGAAGGTATAGTAAATAACCATTTAATCCCAGTTTAGCTTTGGAATATCTCGAAAGACGCAAATGTCGCACGTTTTAATTTCTATATGAAAAAGTTTCGTTGAATCAGAAATGATAACAAAACCTTTGACTTTCTCATAGACAGGGGTGTGAATAAAAAAGAATAGAGTCATCCTCACAATGAACCTGTGTATACAACGAGCACAAACTCTAGGGCTGCGTGTGTTTAGTAACATGTGGCTCCTAGTTGCACGATATATAAGTGTAACAATAATCCTCAGACCAATAATTATTTCAAAACGGGTTATTAGGATATTATCTATTTTTGAACTGGTAAATTATAGGGTAATATTAGTGAAAGCCATAGCAAAATGAGAGGCAAACAATCGTTACTTTAACCCAGCAAAATGTATACCAATAAAATTAGTCTTTCGAAAACTAAACAGCAAAATGATTTCCTTTTAAACAAAAATGTTTTGTCTGGAACAATAAAGTTCATTAGAAAAAAAAGGCTTTTCTGAGAAATGTTTCGTGCTTGACACACTAGCGAAGTTAAATATTGCGATTTTATACCTGCTCGCAACCCCTCGCGTACCTGCACCCAACGCCCGGCTAGTCCCTAACACATGGGCTCATGTAGCAGGCTTCAGTCACCCGACGACGCTTGTTAGGGGCACATCTGCCAAAGTGCTATTCTTTAATCTCGTGCTACGCCGATGTTGCCGATATGGTGTTCACATTATAGTGACAACAAAAAAACTCATGTATAATGGTGAGTGTATGTATGTCATGTGCGTTTTCTGTGTTATTATGAAGTGTGTGTTTTGTTACACGTGTTGTTCTCCCGCGGTTTTGTGAATTAGCTCGTGATTTAAACAAGTAATGTTAATTTTGTATGTGTATTTATTTATATTGTACGTAGGAGAAGTAATTTGTGAAAATATTCATCATTCGGTTGTTAGTTTCGTGTGGAGGCGGCTAAAAAGATAGCTGCTGACTTCCTTCCTTCTATATTGACACTTCACGCGAATGAAGTCCCATGAATGGAGAAAAATGTAGGTATTATACAATATACGTAAGATTTTACCAAATGTTTTTTTTTACGTCTTTAATTTCTCGGTAATATAATACTAAAATTGGAGTTTTAGCAGGCCTAGAACTAGAACGAATCGTTCTATTCCTTAATTAAGGTAAGTTAGTGTATTTGGATGTGTAACTCTTTGTGATTTACATCAATGACCTTCCCAAATAATTAACGTTCCAAGCGTTTTATTCGCAGACGATGTTTCCTTACTATTTATTAGCACTGCTCATATAGATATCGAAACCTATACGGACACAAAACAAAACAATTGTTGGCAGATAATAACTTTATGTAGCTATTTATTTACACGCTCGAAAACTGACGTGTTTGACTGTACATTTCGAATTGCATAATTCGCGATAGTTAAATTGCTGTTGCTGTCGATACCACCAAAGGTGCCCAAAACTTATGGTTATGAGCTCTTCGCGTTCCTGCAGTACCAACAGGACGTCATGGACGAGGTCAGCGACATGAAGATCTGTGTGTCGAACATTAAAGAAGAGATTCTCACATCCAATTATGCGACACCACGCAGCGAAACATGAAGCCGTCAATATGTGTGCAGTAGTAGAATAGAATAGAATAAACATTTATTTGGACACAACAAAATGAGACAACATACATAATTAGCACATAAAGGATCTCTTTCTTGGCATAAAAAAAATTAAAAAGAACAACAACTTCATGAGCATGTGTCCCAAAGGACCAAATATCCAAATCAAGTATACAGACCAGATTAATGTCTCCAAGCACCAGAAAGTGCTTGAGGCTGGTTTTCATCTGGAACCATTGTGCTCCACGGATGTCATAGAGTGCAAACTGGTAGTAGTAGATAAATATGGTAATAATAATTATGAAGTAGTACCAGACGTAGGTCCTGTTTATTATGTGTATGTATGCGAACTAGAATATGAGTGTCGTGTTGGTGTCAGTGTGCGTGATGTTTAGTAATTATGTATTAATTAGTGTAATTATATTTCTATGTTATAATGTATGTAACTTTATATGGGCTTTACTTGCCTGAAATATAAAGCTAAATTAAATAGAAAGGCCTATCGTCCGCTCTCCCAGTGTGGCGTCATGGTCCTTTTCCTGTTTTTTCTGCTGGCTGGCAGAAGATGATATTTTTTGGTCAGCGTCATTGAAGCGTTAATAAACGTACATGAGGGTTGGCAGTGGCAATCTTGTTTCTTGAATAGAGCATTAAAACGTGAACAATAATGTGTTGAACGGCAGATATGTTGTGATATTGTAACTAGTAACTTGGTTGGCTGGTAATGGTGTTGATCTGGTATAGCTAATATCTGCCGGTCTACCCCGTAACTAAAATGGTAATGCACATGAACTCTGGTAATAAACTTCATTACGATCGTGAAGGACGCCCAACTTCATGATTGGTAGATTAATCTCATAATATGCTTTGCTAAATAATACCATGAAAGGTCCACTTTAAACCAGAACAACCCAGATTGTTAAAATGGTATTCCAAAATGATTCGCTCCGTTTAGTGTCGTTACCATCATCATCATTCTCCTGCCCTTATCCCATTTTATTTGAGGTCGGCGCAATGTCTTTTTCCTCCATTCATGTCTATCAGATGTAATTTCCGGATTCACTTTCTTCACATTCATGTGGTGTTTCACACAGTCCATCTATCTTTTCTTTGGTCTGCCTCTTCTCTGATAGCCATCAACATTCAAACTTACAGTTACTCTTATAACATGGTTCTCATCTCTTTGCATTACATGTCCATCCCAGGACAACCGGTTACTTTGCAGGTTTTCTGTAACTGGTCCCACTTTCATACTTCCTCTAATATATTCATTCCTGATTCTGTCCAATCTTGTTACGCCACACGTTAAGCCTCGTTACCAATTTCAAATAAAACACAATTCGGTGGCGTGTGATGTCATATTAAAGTGACCTATTTCATAACTCTTACTACTTGTCTGGAAACGATATGTTTTATAACAACGACATACCATTCGTTCACATAATTCATTTATGATAACCGTTTTATAAAGTGGTGCACACATGTGGGCAGGCAGACGCCAATCTGTATACTTATTATAATAGGCACTTATATTAATGTTTTTTGTCTTAAATACAAGTAATGATGCATTAAATATTGAAGATGAATATTTAATTTTTACTACATTAATTTACTTTTTGTTGATGTTATCATGATTTAGCCGTAAAACCTAGTAGTTAGTAAAGTAAAGTAAAGCGACGTGTAAATGTACGGTTTATAGATTGCGAAGACCAGAATTTGGATTTTACAACATTTTTATACACTAAGTTACAACAGCAATTTAACAAAAGCGTATAATGTGTGAGTTGTTACTTTCAGGCCGCGATGGATGCTAGCATGACGGGCCACTCTCCGCATGCTATGCCTGGTCGTTCTTGGGGTCTCAACGTAGCCTACGAATTACAGCAGGATCATAACAAACCTGGGTAAGTATTATAAATACCCCTGTACTTCTCATGTCTGTGTAGTTGACTGAAGACTGTTTATTTATAAGGCTAGACTGTTATTTTTGTAGTTCACCCAATAATAGCAAAATAAAATTTCCTAATTAAAATTTTAATTTTCGCATGTTGACAATTTTACTATTAATAAATATCAGAATCCCACAATAATCCCAATCCTATTTAGTGAAGGTAGAAAATGAAAATGAAACAAAAGAATAACGATAATTTTCTCCCATAGACATATTATTATTATCTACTATTTTATCATTGCTGAGCGTCGTCGTCATTATAATAATATGGTTATGTAATAGAAATGTGCTGAGCTGCGTTTTGCTAGCGGATTTATAGAGAATACACATCGCATTCATCACATCTTGTTAAAATGCTTAAAGTTAAATCCAGTCAAAATTTCACAAATATTTATCATAATACAACAAATACAGGTGGGATAATAAATTTTATTTGCAAATGCTTACTTAGCTGTGCGTTGATCAAGTGAATTGGGACAAGGCTACCGTGATATGCAGCGCAAATATATAAAAATAAATTCCGAACGCTAAAGTCGCGACTTGCGTGCTGTGCGCTTTAGAGAATTACGCATACAAAAAGTTGAACTACTACATTTCCATATTAGAATTTTTTTTCAGTGATGATTTTCTTTTCGTAATAAATCTCAAATATTAATTCTGTTTTATTCTTTATTCAATATGGGCTGTAACTTCCTTCGTAAACAGTCGGCGCTCACCTTGGTTCCATGGCTGTGCGGAAATGCATCACATTCCATAGCAGCTTCCTATCGAATAATGATTATTCGAAACTTTATATTGTATCGGGTCTATGTATGCATGAATGTAGTCTTACTATGGTCTGTGCTTGTGTTTATTTTGTTATTGCACTGCAATTGTGTGTATTTTTATTTTGCTACATTCCTGTAATAAAAGAAAAAATACTTATTTTGTTAATAATAATATTTTGTTCTGAGAATACACGGTTAGTAAAAGGGGGTTATTGTACTCAACATTATTAACAAATTTTACGAATGGACAAACATTCAAATCGCTATAAAAAATGTGCTGTTCCTATACAAATAATTCAATATTCCTCGACTAAATGTATGAAACAGCAAATTCTTTTTCGCGATTTCAGAGTTGTTCCCATAGTAAAAGTTGTTCAATAACCCTTTCGGCTTTATGCACTCTTTCCAATTAACCGTGTAGAGTTAATAGGACAACACTTAATTAAGTGTCTCTCCGAGATCTGAATAATAAACCTCAGATTTATTTCTTTATTATGAATTAGCCAGCTGAGCGATATTTATGATATTGAAAAGCTGTGGCGTCTTTCACTATCGGTATACTACGTTAAAATGCTTGCGATGAAAATGGGAGTGAACAACATTGAAACGAAAAAAAAAACAATTCCATTCACATCACAACTACCGAAACATAGTTTTCTCTATTTTTCTACTACATCTTCATTAAAACCGCAACAATCTCTTACCAGTTTCTTCTTCACGCCTCTTCTTCTAGACTCATTTGTATCGTATTCGTATTTCATAGGCAGTTGTTCATATTTAATTTTCCCCGTTCATCGTTATCAATAGGAAACTTGCATCTAAATCATGATGAGAAATTATGTTAAAAAATAAATAATAACAGTTGCGAAAATGCTTTAATGAAACATTTATTCATAAATTATACCTTTTTTACAATATATCTTTATTGTAAATTACTTAAAACGGAACGTTACTACAAACACCATCATGGAGTTTATGACGTCACTCCTTCGTGTTTCCTGGACAACCATATTCACACGCTATGAACGATCGATGAAATGACATTATGTCACATGACTCTGTTCTGGCGCGAACATTTGAAAGTCTATTTTAATGATTCTTGCATTTTGTTTTTTTTTTACTATGTTTATTTAAGCCTTAATTTTTACGATAAACTAAAAATTGAAATACATGCAAATTCCCTATTTTATCATCCTTCGTAAACATTATTTCCCAAACTGTTTCACCTGTCCCCACTCTCCTTCCATTGTTACATTACACACAGAATCCCTTTTATCTCTACGACCACCATTACATTATTGACAGCAATATTAAATTATTATCTTAAAGTTTAATTAGATAGTTAATGCTGTGCAATTTACATTAACATAATACAATAACAAACGCTGGCGTATATTAAATGCATTATGCAATAATCTTTTTTTAAATAAGGCTATAAAATTGACCATTATTTTATTAAGTATATAAATGTTTTAAATGAGGTTTTCGAGGTATAATGTTTAGTCGAACAATATATTAACAGAGATGTGGTGTTTGACAGGGTGAGCGGCATGGCTGGTACCAGCAAGGACATGTGCCCCATCAACATGGTGCCCATGCCCCCGACTACAGTGCGCACTAAGAAACGAGCCGCCATGGCCACCTCCGTCGTTGCTATGGCTAACACAGCTTCTGCTATACGTGAGTACATCTTCATTAAAAACAAAAGCGTCATGTTCAATTCGTTTTTCTTGAGATTCAACGTTATGGGTATCAAACCTGCCGCGACTATGAGCACTTGGCTGACACGTCACGTTCTACATATTGTCTCCGAACACTTGGTCGGATAATAGTCTAACCCCCGGTTACTGAAAGGCTGGTCAAATTGCTGATCATTTCAAATCTCATGTTACCTTTTTATTGGTTGACCAACATCGACAATCAAGTCAGCAACCAATCATATCACTTGACATGAGATTTGACGGCTGGTTAAATTTGATCAGCCATTAAGAAACCAGCTCTTAAATAAATGTTGTTTTTAATTATTAATAAATAACTTCTTTCGTCATGCAAGTTGACCAATACGATGAATATTTGATCAGAAACCATGACAACTCAGACCCTAGCGAGCGTGCGTCGTCAGCCGCAGCCGACTCCGCCGCCGATTTATTCGGAGACCATCAAGGACTCGCCGCCTAGCTCCCCAAGTAAGTAAACATGCTACATGTACGAATATTTTGTACTATATCCAATTTTGGTATCCAAAAGGATCGCGCCAGATCGCAATCTCTGGCTCAAACTTGTTCAGGACGAGGCAATTTGGGTCTCGATACATGTCAACATTTAGGGACTTATTTAGAAGAAGAAAAATAGCAAAACAATTAATAAAATATTTTCTGAAAAAATGAAGGCTGACAAACCTTTTGTATACCTTTTTTTTTTTTTTTCAATTTTAATATTTAAACTTGTTTACGATTCTCCCTGGCCATTTAAGAAATTCATAAGGCTTCAGGCCTCATTGATAGTCATCTAACTCATTTGAATACAAAATTCGCTGGTTTTGTATTATTCAACCGACTTTTAATGAATTATGCGATGTTTTCTTATTGTTTCAGGCTCTGAGAGACCACTGAAGCCCAAGATGGAGACTAAGTAAGTAGCGTGTTTGGTATTTGCGAAAGATTATTAATTTTTTCTATAGAATACTTTATGCTAAACAGAATTTCTTTTTAAATGATTAGAACAGGTTTCTCTAAATTATAAATTATGACGGGGCTAGAAAAAGGAAGCTACCCTAATCTTCGAAACCTTCCACTCTCACAGGATTGGGGCGTCATGCACTGCGCCCCACATGTTAGGCAACGAGCTGAACCCCGAGAGCGGCGCAGCGGCCTGCCTCCAGGAACAGCTTACTGCTGAACTAGCAGCCCACGCGGCTGGCAGCGCAGGCGGTGACACGCTCATCCCGCCGCCGCTGATCAACAAGGCTGCTCCAGTAAGTTCAAGTCGCCATAGTGGCCACATATGATCCTGTTTTCTTCTAATCTGGAAGTATGGAGACCTGGCCTCGACTGGCAGAGCGATTGAAAGTTGTGTTTACAAATCTGTTCGAGCCAAACTGCCGCAGTTCGGACCGTTCTGGTCGGAATCTATAAATATAGCAGTCTGCAATGTATAGCCACAATACATTACATAGAGTCACGTCGTTCGCTTAAAACATGCCTTTATACGTGCTTGAATGATAAGTCTTACATCTACAGATGTGGTCCCCACTAAGCAAACAGTTTGCGCTCACTTTTAGTGTTAGTGCTCCATACCATTTCAAATGGAGCGTTCACGTTACACGAATGGTATTATTTTTTAGCCGGCACAGAAGACAGCCGTAAATTGAAAGGGCCATGCCCTTACGTGTTACAATTCGCGCAGGTCGAGTAACGGTTGCGTAATCCAATATTATATTTTACTAGCGACCCGTCCCTGGCTTTGTACAGGTGCAATTTCTCTACTATCCTTACGGTAAATATCAAAGTATTATACATAATATATAACCTTCAGTGAAAAATTATCTAACTGATGGTGAAAACCGCATCAAAATCCGTTGCGTGGTTTAGGAGGAGTTAGTGGATATACAGACAGACAGACGCGGAAAGCGACTTTATACTATGTATACAAACAAAATGTAAACTAAAACACGAAAGGTCTGATAGTGTCTGCCATCTTGCGGTGCCATTTCCTATGGAAGGTTGGTGATGATTATAGCTATATTGACTTTTCTGCCAGTCAGAACAGGATTCTGGTCCTCAACTTCTTCGACGAAACTTCCATTACAGCTCATGTCGAACTGTAGAAGTGCGTGCTTGTTGGAAATTATGTCTCTTTATGGCCTGTCATACTAAACTAAAGGAGCAATAATTTTCCAGGGCGGAAGCGGTTCGGGACGATCTTCAAGCGCTCAAAGCTTGGACCAGCTGCTGGAGAGGCAGTGGGAACAAGGGTCACAGTTCCTCATGGAACAGGCCCAACACTTCGACAGTGAGTATATCAAACCATCCAAAATTTTATCGTATAGAGTAGTTACCTCTCAAATTGTTATGTTCATGTTTAGAGCACTTTTACTGGAGACGGCATGTGGGGTATTCACCCTCGTCAAAAAATTGACCACATGGCATGTGTGCGTAATTTGCGCATGAATTTCTTTATATCGTCGTAGTTTTATTCAAGTAATTTTTCATTTTAATAATATGTGTGCGTATCTCTGTTTTATTTTCTACCCCTATTCTCCTTAATGTGTTAGACACAATATAACTATGATAAAACATCAAGCACGAGAAAGAGACAGGTGCCATGAGTTAATCCGGTGAAATTGAATTAAATTAAAACCGAAACCATGAAATTTTCGCATTCGTTATAAAGTTGGTTAGAAAAAAGCTTTTCAATTCCGATGTATGCAATCACGTTGGTATATTTTTTTTTTTTTTAAATGGCGTATTTTAGTCTCAAAGTGAAATAGTTTGTAATATTTCTATATGATTGACTCTCTTTTCGTACGAAATAATGGTCGACGAAATAAGCCTTATTTAATCGTCTCTTTCTAACGCACGATGTTTCACCATACATGAAGATTACTGTCATTGTTACGCAAGCTGCCGTCTCTAGTCCATGCTCTAAGTGTAGACGTGTCGTATTCTGTAACCGTATGTACCGCTAACTGAAGATACGTGTGCACAGTCGCTTCGCTGTTATCATGCCTCCACCAACTGCGCACAGAGAACGTTCGTCTGGAAGAACACGTAGGGAGTCTGCTGCAGCGGCGGGACCACCTGCTGGCCGTAAATGCGCGCCTAGCTATACCCCTCACCACGGGTACGTGTGACGGGTGGATGTAAGGAAAATCTTAACAATTTTTTTACAAATCCTCCTCCTTTAATCCTAAGAAAGTATGAATCGCAAACTACGATTGTGACTGCCTCGTGTCTAGTGCCGCCTGAGAGGTCCTGGGTTCGATTTCCAGCTCCCCTAGACAAGTTACAATCTACTATAGGGAATAGAAACGCCAGCAAAGTGTATGGGATTGACACTTACGAATAGGGTGGCCATCTTTTTTAATCAAAAAAATAAAGTATATTTAGGTGTGAGAAGTTATAAAACAGTATTTGAACATGTTAAACAATATTTTCATTCACGAAAGTGACCTTGCAATTATTTTATTCTCTCCACTGTTTCATCGAGCAATCGGCGCTAAATTGACCGACCGAAAAATCATTTTTATTCTGGTTATGAAACAAACAGTATTTTGCATACTTTACTTTTGATGAACGGTAGTCAATATGTATTCAAGCGAAAAACTGTATAATACTGTTTTTAACAGTATGGCTGGCAACCCTACTTACGAATCACGTGACTATTTGAAGAGCTTATGTCAATTCGGTACATTTTTCAGGCGTTTCTATTTTCTAGCGATCTTGGATTGTACACTTGTCTAGAGGTACGTATGTACAGTTCGGGTAATATAGTCGGCAGTAGCATCCCGTAGTTTGAAGTTGTGCCCAGTAGATGACAAATTCGTACCATATTCCATGGGACTTAACAACCGCAAAATTTGGGCGTTCCCGCCTAACCCTTAGGGAAATACAAGCGTCTATATATGACACTTTGTTAAGGTTTTCTGAAAATTCACCCTTTTAAATAATCATCCTTATTTAATATTGTAGCTGGTTATTGACTGTTGAATGTTAGTTTCATGTTTCCTTCCCTTGGCAATCCTGCATGCTAAATGGTAGTCGAGACACCTCGAGTACCGTCATTTTATCATGATTGGCAGTACGTCTTGTATTCTCTCGCAGGTCTGCTGGAAGAGATTTCTATAAGAAATAAGCAGTACTTTTTTATAATCCATATTTTTGTGTGTGTATAAATAAAATTAAAATGCAGTGATGGTGTTCATGTTTTTCTGGTTCACTGACTGAAAATAGATCGTTCTTTGGATAGAAATGTGTTACTGTTAACTCTAATCTTGTCTCATACATGGTTCATATCTTTTTTGTATTTATAATAAGACAATGGGGCGTTTTTGAAGACTCGTGAAATACAATTAGATATATACTAAGAAGTGTGTATGCTATTCCTGAACTTTTCATCTATGTAAATTAGTGTTGTGTAATACAAAATTTAATAAATAGTTATCATCTTTACATAAATACAGTTTTTTTATACAATTAACTCCAGTTTGGAAGACGAAACTAATAATTATACAGTACAAAATAATAAAGTGACATTATTATCATAATATTATATACTGTCAGCTTCACTGCTGGATATGTGGACTTTGTTATACGCTGCGACAATAGTAGACAATTGTACGAATGTTGCCATAATCTAGAAAGTGGATTGGTGATTATCAGCTCATAAAGTATATTAGCTGTTTTTATCCTGAGGATTGTCTATTGTCTAAGGGAAAAGTTATTTATTGACTACAGTAAAGCCAACATGAGAACCGTTTTACAGCTATGTATTGGTAACCTAATTATATAATAATGAAAAAAGTATCAAAATTGATTAAAAAGTCTTGTTTTACTTCTACATTTATTAACTCTCACAGGTGAAACAGAGTTTCAACAAATACCGTCCCCATTTCAAAATGTTGAGCATAAATATGAAAAAACTAATGTACAATTTTGCTAAAACCATCGCAGACATGCTAGACGACGAGCGATGTTACAATTCAAGTGATGTACCATTGCGTAGTGACGACTGGCCCTCCGGAGCCGAGCCGCTGCCCGCGCGACACTGGCCCCCAGATGCCGATGCCGGTGCGGCCGCCGCCGCCGCCGGTGCGCGCCGAGACTATCACCTCGGACCGCGCCCACCAGGTAACATGCGCGACGCTTCCTCTAAGGACGCACTGCCAAGGCTTGCTTAGCGCCTAGTACCTTGGTATCGTCGTATAGGTAGAATCAGATTTCGGAATTCCAAATAAGTCCATTTAAAATTTCATTAGGTACTGAAAAAAAAGGGTATATGTAGTTATCCAGATTTTGGGAACGGCAACAACTGAACGCGAGCGTCGCGTCGTATTCGTCGCTCACGCAGGACACCGTGTTAGAAGTCATTCTGTCGCTATTTTCCACCTTAAAATGACAATGACAGCACGAGAGTTAATGGCAACATAAACTTGAGATGTATTTGAGTATGCGGGGGTTATTCATGTAAACCTTCCAGATTAACATCAATAATCAACCTAGAAAATCCGTGGTTATTGTTTTTACAGTAATAGATATTAAAAAACTAGGCATCGTAATAAAAGACATTTTAAAACTTTGTGTAACAATCAAGTTTGATGTAAAGAAACAATGATATAATTACAAAAGTGATTTGCCTTTCGATGTGATGTCCAGTTTTGAGCTGACCAGTCTAATACAGACGACAGCCAATAATAAACGTGGCGAATACATTGGTGGACACCAGATCAGATTCAGATCATCCATCATGTACGTACTCTTTTAAGGCAATTCCAAATGTGTTGTCTTTCGTCTCAAGGGGTTATTACACGATCAATGGCATCTGGCCAATCTACTACGTGTAACGAGTACCTGACCGATCGGGACCAATTTTGAGCGTGTAATGTAAAAACCCCTTAACAGGCGCCGAACCGACATCTCGCTCCAGCCTAATTGATAAGGACGTTTGTGCGAATGGATATTAAATTTCATGTAGTGACCTTATAGTCTAGGTACTGACTTCACGTGAGTACATGGTGATATTGAATTGTTATAGCTTATAATGCGTGAGGTGCAGCAGAAGCCCAGCTGAAAGGAGCCGGGTGGCGGCGGAGGCGGCGGCGATGCTGCCGCCCAGGGGACCTCCTCGGCCAACCCGGCAGCGCTGCGCACCGTCCAAACCTTCATCATGCTCGAGCAACGACGCAGGGCCGATTTCTCCATCGACTCCATACTTAAATTCGATCATTAAATCGAACACCATTCGCCCTCGCTGGATTTTAGAAGCCAAATTGACAATTACATCGTTTATTATACGGCTTGTACTACCATTAGATTTACCCAAAATTGACTACAGTGGCGGAATTTAGTACGTAATCAGTGTCTGCGTTGTTTAGCTCACAAAGAGCAATGTTGGTGCGCGGCTCCACCTTGTCGCTCCACTCGCCACCAGAACTCAACTCGACGCCAGTCGACGTTACAGACGATCTTGTGTATCAGCTCTCGAGAGCCAACACTATTATAGTAATTAATCTTTTAAATGTTATACTAGATTAACGCACAGGTGTGTGTTATATTTTTGGGCGGATTCAGCGTTTATCGTCGTGTCGAGGTTGATATCTTGTATGCTGGTGGTCTACTACTAAAGTACTAAACCGACGCTTTGTGTATGGTTCTACTACACCATTTATGAAACCTAGTGTATTTTAACAATAAAGACATTACTGTTTTCAACACGTGCATTACTATAGTTTTTTCTAGAGTTGCCAACTTTTTGTGCCTACTTGTATATAGGCGTCCCTTTCGGACCAAAGTTGGTAACATTCGATTTCACTTATTGATTTTTTGCGACATCGTGTCATCTGTCATCTAGTGACCCTTTCATGATGCAATGGCGAACTTTGAACGAACGTGTTAGAAAGTCGTTGAGGCTCGGCGTCGGTACTTTGGTATAGATCTCAGGTCACGGCACCACTGACTGAGTAGATTACGCTAACGTGCGGATTATCTTTTAAGTGTTATCATATATCGACTGGAACATCTTAATCTCTTTGGATCGTTCGTTCTTTTGAACGGACGCCAGCGATTAAATGTTTACTTTAGTAATAAGGACTACGACTACGTATCGTATGTCGAAATCTTAATGGTAACGACGTAGGAAGTAAACTTTCTACTTATTATAATAAATAAATGTTCCAACTGCTGGAAAATAATAATCATGTGCTGAAGTCCAAAGTTATTTGTAAAACTTTTAGACTGGGGGTACTGAACAATATTAATTGTGTATGATATGCGGCTAAATAATAGAAACTTATTGTGCAGCTCGTGATCGCGAAATTATTGATTGAATGCATTGGGACGTTGGCCTGGATATGTTTTGAATAAAAATAAAATAAAAAGAAAGTTGGAAATCATTTTGAGCTGTAACCTAAGTTGTCGATACATATTTTAATTATTTATTCTTAAAATAGTTAAATTGTGTGTTAGTTGTTAATGGTAAAATATTTGTCGTTAATATACGTTACAGTATTCAATGGATGACTGGCATACATAGCTTGGTAATAGATGTTCTAATAATATATCTTGTATTGAGCAGGGCCGCGTCAACGTACAGTGGCGTCAGTATCGCTTGTCACTGTAGCCTGTCGTGTCCGAACATTATAGTCGTAAGATAATTGCACCGATTTACTTAATAATAGAACTAATGCTTATGTGAAGTTCATGGATGTACCTATGACTGTGTTAGGTACGTAGGTATAACAATATTTATCATGGTATTCAGCGCAAGACGCAACTCCTATATGTCCTGGCGTTTTAATGCGCTGCAGTAATCGCTCTCGGTGGACACGACGCGGCCCAGATATTGATAACCTATGTTTATGAGTACATTTTCAGTATTATACGATATATTCAAGATGTGATAGAGTACGTTCCTTTAAGATTGTGTGTAGGTGTTGGCATCAGATTTATGTGCTGTTAGTGGCACCGTACTGCGTGCTGCGTACAGAAGCTCATATATGTTTGTCGCGTAACCGAGCGAGATTTAAGGGCCATAGCATACTAGCTGCTTTTGTTTAGCAGAATCGAGCTTTTTCCTGTTCGTTATTCACTTTTTGTTAGCAAAAGGTAGCGAATGAATGCGAAAACTCGCGATTCTGCTGCAAAAAGTATAGTCCTAGTCCTAAGATCGAGTTTGTCGTTGTGTGGAATGTTGACGCTCGATTTGTTGTGAAGGCACAATCTACACCCACTTCTGAATAGCCGTAGTGCGGTGCCACCATTATTACCGGTGCAGCCCGAGTCACGATGACAATGAATGTATCGATTATTATCATTATACTACTAATCTCAATGTTGTCAATCGATGTACATCTATGTATCGGTGTTGAATGTTAAATGGATTCATGTTTGTTTAATCGTACCAATATTACCTAAATAATTGATTAATTAGTCCTTAACACCAGGCCAGTCACTCGCTTTGGTCTTGAGGGCCGTCTCGGAGTCTATTTGCCGCCAAAATGCGGAGCTTTCTGTGTTGTCCCACGCCCATTATAATGCAGATTAAGAATCAGTAGATTAATAGAAAATAATTATCTTTGTGGTTATTGATGTCCAGGGATTAAAGACCTCTGGCGGACAGCGGTCAAGCGTTTAGCGTTCTTTGCAACGTGCAATTTCTAGAGACAATTTAATCAGCAATCCATAGCTGTCAATGGAAATGCATGAGTATTCGTGCGTTCTTTTTCTGTGGGCTGAGCACGAATGTTTTGACGTATAGTAACGTAAACGTAAGCAAATTTTGATTATAAAATACGACGAATCTATCGCATTTTTGTTCAATTTTATGCAACAAACGCACTTGTTTCATGAAAATGTAAAATATCGCATGTATTTCCAAAAAAATATCTTGGATTAAACGTGTATTTTTGGTTCTAAATTAGGTTACGTTAACGTTACTATACGTTAAAATATTCGTGCTTGGGCCACTGATATTACAGTCTTGCGCGCATACAACAATGCAAAACGCTGTCTGGCTGAGTGTCCTCTAACAGTTATTGTCAGTATTTAAGATGTTGATGTAGCTCTCCTTGGAATCGTAGTCTGTGGTTCCATTGCACCTTTGCTAGAGACGGTCCTATCTTCAACTTCTTAAGTTTCAAAATAGATGCGTGTTACTGTACTGTAGCTTTAAATTTTCTCTACTAGCTGATCTATTCAAAAGGTATCTCCCAGTGCTCTATGAAAATAAAACGATTTTAAACCTAAAAATTGACTTCGATGACAATCTGTGAAACATTTAGAAACTTTTCCAAAAAAATCTTCATATCGAGACATGTTTGTCATGACACATCTATCATTGTTTCGCTATTTTAACCGTCAGACCAATAGACTTATATTGACTTTGATTCGCATGCAGCTTGATTTGTATTTTTTTATGTGTGTTTGACCTGAGTATTTATTTTCCTATATGTATAATATTAAATTGAATGCATTTAAATAAAATTTGCTAATAGGATATCACGTCCTTCCAAACTTTAAAAAAATATGTTTTTATTAAATTTCAATTGACTCAATTTTTTAAAATAAAGATTTCATTATTCGATATGTAGGCGTGACATGAACTGAGCAAAAAATATGTGAGGTTTTGCTTTTAAACATTGTTTGAACAAAATGTGTGCATGGTGGAAAACTACGCGGAGTGTAGTACTATGAAAAGAATAGACGATACAAACCTGTCTTTGTTTAAAATTTGTCTTCTGTGAAAACAAAGCCTTGACGGATTTCTTAATGGATTAAATCCTATTTACTAACGATTACTCGAATATTTCCTCAAACGTGTTAATTGTTAAAACAAAGTTTAAAAGTAGAACGACTCGATGCAGCAATGTACTACGCTACATTTCCAAACGAAGAATATGTTTTGTTAAAAATTATGTTTAAGTAATTTCTTTAGTTATTAAGTGTCCATTGTTTTTTAACCAATCCGCGTTGATTCAGGCTCGAACGTTTTAAATGGAAACAAACGTGTGAAACAGATTTTACTTCGTTCATAATGGAACAGATTTATTTGTTTACTGACGAATATCGGAAATGGATTTTATCCCATTTATTATTCCGTGCGTCTGCATTAGTGCATAGTGCATAACCTTTTAGTGCTAAGCTGGTTTTATCCAATGTAAACGAGCCTGAAACTAGCAAACGGGAAAATGGCGAAATTCTTTTTAGGATAGTGTGCTAAGACCATTGTAAACTTTAAAGAAGTGATCTCAGTCGATAGTACTGATATTTCACGGGTTCGTATTTTTACTGTTGCTTCAAGTATTTTCGACAAAAATACTATTATTTGAAATAAGAAGTCCGAGTGGTTTTAATAAAAAGCATGACTCAATAATTTACAATTAATTATCTGCCTATTTTATTATTAATTGAAACTATTTTGTTGAAAACGAAACGTTTTAATCGTAAATTATATCAGAAATATTATGTTTTATTTTTGAAGGTGCGCAGTAACAATACGATCTCGTATTAGTGGGAATCGTAACGAAAATTATGACTGATTGTTTATAATTAGTTTTAATTCAATAATTTGTTTTCGCATGCAAATTAAATTTATTTTGGTGATAACGGATTCTTTTATGCATTTATCGGATCTATCAATTTCGGTCAATAACCAAATGTAACAGAATTACTACTACTACCTTAAATAAATTAAATCACTACAAATGTGTATTATTTATCACTTCTTGATCTTATTCCTTGAAAAAGTCCTGAAATTAGTTATTTCTTTATAAACATTCATTTCAATAATTATGCTTAACTTTTTTGTTACCTACTCATCACGCAACGGATGAAGGATTTGGATGCAATTTGGTACACAGATGACCATAGCCTGAATTACGCAAACTGTTACTGTTAGCCTGTATCATCCCACAGCTGGGCAAAGGCATCCCACCTTGATTTCCATTCCTTGAATTACGCATAGGACTTTTTATCCAAGTTCATGAATTAGTTCCCCGAGGTTGCGTACGGAAACCGCGGGCAAGTGATGGTAAATTAATAAATGGCCTTATAAGGCGCTGCTGTGAGGACGTAGAAATTATTTATTTCGGCGACCTGCAACTAGCAATAAAAATAAAAAATAAAAATCTTTGACTTTGACTTTGACTTTGTTGTTTATGACGATTTTCATATAATTTCAAAAAACTGCGCCGATATTTTGCGAGTTTCGGAAACTGCTGTTGTATTTAAAAAAATATATTATAATTACAGACTACAGTAATGTTGCTTCAACTGAAGTTTCTACATCTGCGCAGCGCCTAAAGAATCTCTAGCTGACCACAAACGCCATCTGTTGTCCCGTCCAATATTCAAATTAGTTACTGTCAGAGCAGATAGATGTCGCTACGATGCGCTAATATGAAAATCTTTCAGACATTATATACTTTTAGCTGTGCGGAGTATAGTATTTATTCCTAATTCCAGCTAAAATATCAACGTATAGCTCTAATGAACAGTATGTTTTCATAATTTGATTGTAGGTACCTAAGTCATTTTGCTTGTTGCTATCCGGAACATATTTCACATTTTGCCAGCGGCCCAGTTCGAATGCAGGGTCTCGGGTGTGAGTAGGGTGGCAGCGGGTGCATGCCCCGCCGGAGCCTGCGGGCGTCAATTAGTTCGGTATTGGTTGAAACTGTTATTTTGCAAATTCTTTATTAATATGTCCGCTCATTAGTGTAAAACGCAATTTCCAAACCCTGAAATATGGTTGGAAATCCGCGAATTCATTTTTATTTTTTAATGTTTTCATCATATTTTTTGTCAGCCAAAACTACGTACCTGATCATCATACTTACGTTTATAGGTTTTTGTGAATGAAAATTTTCAAATATAAATACTTTGTGTAGGTACCTAAATCTACCTGCCCCTGTCTAGGGACTGCAACTTGTCTAAGGGGACTAGAAACGCCAGCAAAATGTATGGGATTGACACATTGACATACTGAAAAACGTAACTGTTATAAATAAACAAGTTATGGCTATTTTACAACCGAGTAGGTAAAGGAGTAGGTAGGACCTACTTGATTCGGATGGAACCTGCAAAGTTATCATATCTACACCGGTCCATACGCAAAATATGCGCATCGACATGGATTTGCGGAAACTCGGCTCGCTTTACCAATACCAGTTATCGTCACGGCTAGAAATAAACAAGTTACCTATTCCTATTTACAACCGAATAACATGGTTCGTATGGACCCTGCAATGTAGTCTTTTCCGTGCACTTACGAATCACGTGACCATTCGACACCTTGTGATTGTGTGCCTTACGTCAATTCAGTAGGTAGGTTCATTTTGCTGGCGTTTCTACCAACCCTTGTACTGACCCTGGAACCCAGGACCTCACGCTCTCACAGCTACCGTGCGCGTGGTTGCGATCGCTAGGCTAAATGAGGAAATTATTATGCCCGAAATCAAGTTACAGGTATTGCGACCGTTCGATGACCCCGCGCGGTGCGCTTGCAACTTCAACAGATGGTTGGTGAACTGAATCCAAAAACCCTCACCCAGCATGGGTATTACACGGCGAATTTGAATAAACGCAAAAAAGTAATATAATTTATTCTTAATTGCCTATATTGAATCGATTTCAGTAACTTAGGTATTTTATCCAAAAATATGAACGTCCGTAAAATTAAACCTTATTGCAAGACTCAATTTTAAATGCAGTAGGTAAGTAATGCTAGACTTTATACTATTTTCTTAAAAATAATAATAAACTTTAAAAAACGTATGTTTTGGTTAGGTAGGTACTGGTGTAAGCAGTACCTAGGTATCTAGAGCGGGTGGTTTTAAATGGGATTTAGGTACCTACACGATTTTTGTTACACCTGTATAAACATCTAATACGTTTTTTATCGAAGATCTATAATTTGAATCGCATTCTTTTTCTCATCATTCCGACTATATAATATCTATAGATTTCCTGTAGGTAGATATGTATATTATTTCATTTCAGTAACTGACTAAAATTCCCTCTTGGTATTCGTTTTTTGAAGTTTTTTATTTTGTCCGTAATTTCTGACCAATTATTTTTATTATATCAATTGGAATCCTTTTGTCATTGTTCATTTTGTCTTGCTTATTTTGGGCTTTCAGCTAAAGTAAAAAACTAATAAATTATTTTAACAATAAAGTGGAATGCCGATCAAAATTTACTAGAAAAATATTGGATGCCGTATGACCAAGCTTAGATTAGCGTAAGCGGGTGTGGAACCCGCATAAGTTTTAGTTAAGTTATGGAACCCGCCGGATTCCTTAACCGAGTGACCAAGGTAGAATCACAAGTACACATACCTAGGTATTCTTGAACTGTTAAAATTGAATGATTCCGATTATGAGCGTGTAACGTGTTTATTCTAAAGGTGCCCTACGTTTTGATTAGGTTAATTTATGCTAATATAGAACTATATTAGATAACCACAAGACAGCTCTGTAGGTACCGATTTATACCTGAGTGGCTATAGCAGTGTCGACTGCCCGGGCAATTCGACTTTGCTCTTATCTACTTAGTTTGACGAACAGGATCATTATAAGTTTATTTAATTGGACAAGGAAAACATCTTTTAAAAGATCTGTTATCAAAATGGATGTTGGCACGTTAGATAGAGGAGCGCTAATGGTTGGACTACGGACCAGCAAAAAGTTTAGAAGTCCAAGAAAATGAACTAAGATGAACTATGGAACTAACGAGCATCGCACTTATCTTGCAGCTTGGTATCTAAATGATTAACAGTCTCTAGGCCAATAAATACATAAGTAACTAGGTACTGTAACTTATCTTTTATCTAAAAAGTAGCTCAGTGGGTACCTATCACTTATCACAGTATTTACTTTCATTATCATGAAGATAATATACCTACATATATTCAAGAAGAGAGATTATAGATTATATTATCTAATAATTATAAAATTTCATAAATTCCGTAACAATGTAATTATTGTGATTGTTAGTTAATTTCAAGCAAATTTATTATTATTAGTTAACAATGAAATTAAACGAATTAATAAAAATGAAAATGCAAAAATGCTGTCCGGCTCCAGCAGCTCAAAACATTCAGAAAAAGAACATTATAGGCTAGAACAATCGAATAATATTTATAATTACATTTATTTTCAAGTCATCCTTTAATCAAAATACTTTATACCTACTTACTGTACTGGGCGAGGTAAGATGTAAGAAGCAGTTTAGGTACATGTGGTTTTAATGACTTTCTACGCTATAAATTAAATTGAGTTTATTACCGTTTTTGGTCGCAAATTAATTACTAAATCTCGACGCCTATTACAAAATGATACCATTGGCCGTTCTTGAGATATATATAGGTACCTACATACGTATGTAGTATAATACCTTGGAAATACAGTTATTATTGAAGTATAGTAGTTCACTAAACATTCAAGTCCCACAGCAACACACTTGGAGCTTGGCATGTGAACAAGTGTCACTCCTATTTTAGCAACATAATAGTTATAAGGTACCTGTGAACTTTCGTAAAATATACCAAATGTTATGTTATTATAATTGAGGAAGGACATACGATATTGCGTCGTCGTCTTCGTTTTCGGAAAGAACTTCCGCCGTCCGACGACCGATGCCTGTAGCCATACCTAAACTACCTACTACCCGCCGGATATAAATAAAATATCAACTAGGTTTATATCTTGTACACAGTCCTACAAACATCCGTGGCCCAGCTGAAAATTTCCTATTTCTGAAATTATGTGATGGACTGAAACCCGCTCTCCGGAAATGCAATTTCAATCATTGGTTTTGTTGGTTAATTTATTTTCTGTCACAGGCTTTTATCACTGGAGCCACAGGTTTATAATGGTCCTCAGCATCGAATAAACGCAGCTTGTACCTGTACGTCATTGGACGTAAATGCACTTCCATTTACGTCCAATTTCGACCTGTCCAGTGTCCAG
Source organism: Allophyes oxyacanthae (assembly GCA_932294325.1). Taxonomy (NCBI): domain Eukaryota; kingdom Metazoa; phylum Arthropoda; class Insecta; order Lepidoptera; family Noctuidae; genus Allophyes; species Allophyes oxyacanthae. Next base: position 4,434,039 of record OW028609.1, read on the forward strand.
TAAGTAATTACACGTTCATTGACGGTCAATTAACAAAGTTTTCAAACTACAAGTGTTGATCTGATGACACTCTGTGTTCACATCGAACGTTTAAAATAAATGAAATGTTCGTTGCTTAAAAGTTGCCCCTCTGGTCTCGCCGCTGCAGGGAAGGCTGCCTGAAAGGCCTGCGAGAGACTTAAGTAAAAAAAGTAAAAAACAATACGTAGAGTAAAAATGAGACTTCACCTAATCTGCGGGTCTACCGCGTAACGAAAATGATAATGAACATCGACTCTGGTATTAAACTTCAATTCGATCGTGACAGACTAAATTTTGAGCTACCTTGTAATTTTTTTACCGATCATGAAGATAGGAGTCATAACTTCATGATGGGTAAATTTTTTACAAGGTAGCTCGGAGTTTAGTCTCATTATCTTATTGAAGTTTATTACCAGAGTCGAAGTTCATTACCATTTTAGTGATGCGGTAGACCCCCTGGTCCCGAGTAGTTAACGACACCTAAGTAGTACTTAAATAAAAATCTATACCTACTAAACTTAATCTATAATTGTAGACGTTATCAACGCAAAACACTAATACAAATCTTGGATATCGTTATCACAATAAAAATATGCACCCAATGTCATTATTAATAGCAATCGCAATAGTGTAACATCATCACACGCTCTGTAATTATCGGTTTTTAATTGTGAGGGAAGTATGTGCGGGTTTATATGTAGCATTGCGACAATAATCGTCGGCGCCGCACTAGTGGTCGGCAGTTGTGTTCTAAGTTTTGTTTTCATACCTGATATCATCCGGAATGTGATTCTAAGCGTGAGTTGGGAAACTATTTACATACCTCTATTTGCGGTTTAGCACTACCATGCAGTAGGGTCTGAGTTCGAATCCCCTCTGGCTTTTGATAGGTATTCACGTGCGGATTAAAATTTTATTATCACTTGCGTTGGTGTTGAAGGAAAATATCGTGAGGAAACCTGCTCACCTGAGAGGACCTCAAACTTTTCGATGGTGTAACCAGTAACATTTGCAAGTATTTCGCCAACTCGCCAGTGGGGTGAAAAAAAATCCTCTGAATTATTAATTAGTTGTTTCAGAGATTCAGAGACATTTTGCATATTTTAGGACTAGATATAAGAGTAATCCCTATGATTATAATTCGCTTAATAAAAGTTTAACGCCTAACTGTAGATATTTTGCCGTGAGATCGATCGCACGACGCGATCGGAGCAACTGCAAGGAAACGAAACTGACGGAGTTCGGACTGTCCAGATCCGAGATCCGTCTACTGTGTGACGCGTTTATAAAGAATTCACGTTCTATACTCTACGCAACATGTGTAAACAGTGTAAAGTGCACCCAGCGAAAGAGTGTTTCACTACATACGATTGTGACTGTGTACGTTATACAGGGTGGCGACGACGTTACAACATTAAAATGTAACCACGTATTTGGTATCACATTCTAAGACCGTACACAAAAAATCAATCAAATCCAATCAGTAGTTCAGCCACAAGAAATAATTTTCATTGTCTTAACTTTAAGTCTCTAACCTGTTCTTATCAAATTAATCTTTATTTACACGTATAAAATAAATAAAGACGACATAAGTTTCTACTTTGATATCTCTTTAGACGAATGTGAGTAGAGTGAAATATTTTGCGAAAATAACATGCGTGAAAATCGTTGATTTGTTGTTTACGGCTTCAAAACTTGATACCTAATACATGGTTTCAGTGAATGTCGTAACGTCTCCACCACCCTGTATATCACTAATAGAATATTTTTTTAGTAAAAACAGTTTTTTAATTTAATAAGTACATTTTTCTCTCCACAACTCTTACCACACTTTCTCTTACCACAACATTGTACTGATAAAGATTGTCAAGTTCTATTATTTATTTGAAAAGAGTTTCCATGGAGTTTCTTGCCGGTTCTTCTCCATAGGATCTACTATTTGGAACCGTGCACATAGAGTCTCGACATTTCATAAGTGCCTGTATCTGGTTTACATGAAATAAAGATCTATTCTATTCTATTCTATTCTCAAACGAGCCATGGCAAAGAATTATCCACTGAGTACAACACACAATTAAGTAATAACAGTTTTATAATTATTTTTCTGCCATTTGCCTGCACATCTACGTTTTTTGCCCTCCGTTCTTTTGTTTAAAGGGTAGTTATTAACCTTTCATGTGCAGCAAAGAAAATCAGCGTTACATAATTATTGTGCAGAAAATAATTAATTAATTAAACTGCATAATTAGTCCTACCCACATTACTTACTCGTATCTGTACACAACAGTTTGAAAACAATTTTCAAGATATTTCTCGACTCTATTGAGATATTCCTTTCTTTGTCTGTGGAAAGGCAAGTGCCACGTAGGTACGCACGTCTACATATCAAGCTATACATTTATAGTATAAACTGACCTCTTATTGCGAGGTCAGCTTATACTGGCAATGTATATGCTTCATATGTAGCCGTCTCTACCCACCATTTACACTAAACGAGTTTTTATGTTGTTACGAGCCGATGTTTTTAAATCAAAACAATATAAAGTTGCCTATATCAGTTAGTGATAGTGTAGGTTGCTATAAGTGAAAACGTTTTAGAATTTCAGTTCAGTATATATGTAGTAGTTTCAGAGATACAAACTTTACCTCTTTATAATATTAGTAGGCATAAATGACCAACTTTTTAAACTGACACAAAACTCACTCCACATCAAGAATAATTTATATAATAGAATAAAAAATTGGAAGCAGTAAATAAAATCACTAAATAGGCACTTTGCGAATCTATATAGAGCCTTAAAAACAAAATCGCCCATCGCCATTATTGAAAATAAAGTAACTATGTAGGTACTCTAGGTACTGCAACAAGACTGCAACTTTTAGCGAAGAATGTAATACAAAATTTTTAAGTTATAAGAACCAAAGTAGCTTCACAAGTTTGAAAACTGTCATGTTATTAGCTTTTCATGTCGTATACCAAATAATATTGAATTCTGTTCAGTATTACAAAGTGAAGTTATTTTCATAAAATTTCGAACGCAAGTACAAAAATGTACATCTTGTCTGGGAACAAATTTTCGTGTGCCGGGCTTTTGTAATGCTCGGCTCGCTCGCTCCGCTCCCGGGTTCATATCAGGAACCTGCATTCTGCATGCCAATATGTCTGGAAACAAACATAATACATTATAGATACTTTGCACACATGCTGCTAACATAACGCTGTAACAAACTTAACTGCAATTAGTCATAATAACCAGAGGTTTAATTTCGCTGAATATGTTGAATTTGAGATTAAATAATTATGTAGAATCAATTCATACAGAACAGAAAATGATTATCACTTGCGAAAGAAAACGTCGTGAGGAAACCTTTACATCAACGAGGCCCTCAAAAAGTTCTTGATGGTGTGTGTAGTCCGCCAACCCGCACCAGGCTAGCGTGGTAGACTTAGGCCTAACCCTTCTCATTCTGAGAAGAGGTCTGTGCCCAGCAGAAGGACACTAATGGGCTGGATTTATTTTATTTTTATTTTAATTCATACGATATGTTTAAGTTGACATGTTTGAGAATTCATACTAATTTCTTTCTTTTTAGGCGCAAAACTTTTGTTGCACGCACGGCTATCATGTATCAAGCTATAATATATTTCCAGTATCAGCTGACGTCGCATTGTATAGGCTTTCCGTACAGTGAGAGGTCAGCTTATACTGAAACTCTATAGCTTTATATGTAGCCGTGTGAACCTATTAATATTGAAATACAAAAATCTGTAATTTGACATGACATAATTTATTGAGGTGTGTCTGTCATAAGTGTTATTAATATTTAAAATAATGGACTGTAAGAAAAAAAACAATCAATGTTTATTTAGCAAAATTTAGAGGTCCAACTCATAAACTTACAATATTTTCGCTTCGTACATCCTAAATCTATGGTCCAACTAAAAGAAATGAAATCCCACCATAAAACAGAAATAATGCCCAAGTTCGATAGCCGTAAAAAGATGTGAAATCAAAAGTTCCCAAGTTCGTAATTCAAAGTATAACGGAGGAGTAATCTTGAAACTTGGTTGCTTTGCATCGACTACAATATTTCCTAAATTATAAGTAGTACCTTGTCGTAAGTACTTATTTATATAAAATTCCTACTTAGGTAAAATTCCGAAAAACGAATTTGTGAATTTTTGATTTCACATTTTGTTCTAAACTACCAATTTATAACTACCAAAAATACAACGACCGGAAAAAAGTCACTTTCGAGCTTTTTAACTTTTAACAAGCTGGCGCGGGCCTTTCATTTGCACGGAACACAATAAAACTTCACATTTCGATGACATGTACCTACGGTTAATTTCGGAGCTGACAATAGTAATCAAGATCTCCTCTATCGTACCTAACTATAACCCTAAATGAAAACAAAAACCGGGTCTAATAATAATTAATGAGTGCCTGCTGTCTATCTGAACGTATTTCAGAAACGCAGAGTTAGTTATTGAAACCTGATGAACCACACTTCACAGTTTAAATATTGAATAATTTTATCCGTCTTAGGGCTGATTTTTCAATCGCCAGATAACTTTATCCAAGAGAATAAATTTGAATTTTTGACAGCTCTTCTATACAAAATCTTTCAAGCGTCAAAAGTATTGTTTAGATAAAAAATTATCTGGTGATTGAAAAATCAGCCCTTAGTTCTATTATTTCTTATTTTGTTTTAGGAGACGGTATTGCGAAATGACACAATACAACTGGAAAGATTCGAGGAGGTACCGTTCCCACTAAACTTTACAGTGAGAGTTTTCAACCTGAGCAATGCTCAAGATGTGTTAAATGGTGGTGTGCCGCTTATGACAGAAATTGGACCCTACATCTATAGGTGAGTAATGGAACAATTTAAAGGCTTATCGTTCTCGACTTCTCGCAACGTGACTCTTAGGAAACAGTCTATATTTTAATAACAACCTCGTTTGTTTAGCTGAACAAATGAAAATAAATTATGTTACATAATATATTTCCATTACTTTTGGTAAACAAATTTTTCGCATAATTATGTCCGCATTTAGAAAAACTGTTTATAAGTTAACAAAGAAACGACTAGACGAAACCAAAAAAGTTTTAAGTTTTCTGATGTAAAAAAGGCGTCGAAAAAGTAAAGTACCTAATAATATTTTAAATACAACCACGTGGAGGTGCCCTTTGGGGAACGGAAGAAGTCCTCACGTGCCACTGACACGTGTTTCTAAGGGAGGCTTATGAAGGTTTCTGGGTGGCGCGGATCCAGGTTTCCCCCTTCGATGTGCCATGCCTATTTTTAACTCGGCGAGCGAGAGAGCTGTATTTTGTTTTGTAAGGGAGAAAATGCATCGAGGGTGCAAGAGAAGGGGTAGGGGGGTTGGGTGCTCGGCCGGGCGCCGACGCCTACGTGCTGACGTATTACATCTACCCACACTTACCTCCTCATGCAAGACTGTAATTAATTCCTGTTATTATTTATCAAAAATCTAATTATTTTATTTTTTAAACTATTGCCCCTCTTTAGGATTTCTCCTGTATCGAGGGTACAGTTTACAAACATACATGTCACATGCGCACACACACAGACCCGGAACAACTATCTGTAGATCATACAAATATTTGTTCCGTGCGGGGATCGAACCCGCGACACATAGCGTAGAAAGCAAATCGCTTAGCCACTGCGTCAACTGTGCCGTCAAAGCTTATATTTATTATATTGAATACTTTTCTTTTTAATCATTATTTTGTTACCTATTCCATTTATTTTAAGAGAAACAACTTCATTCATTTACGAAGCTGCTAGATAATTAAGTACATAACTTTCCATGTAATTCGTAAAGAATTGCAACTCTTGGAAAAGAAGTCTAGACATATTTCTATTGAAATCTATAAATGGTCTATATAAAGATTTCAATTGAAAAATATAACTGCGTAGGTACTTGTCTCGTCACTTCACATTTTATTATTTTATTAGGACTATAAACACGTGGATGTAACGCATTCCTCTTGAGCGTAGGATATAAAACCGTAGAATTCAAAATCTCTTCAAAAGCTGCTGTAGAAATAAAATTGGTGTCGAAAATTTATGATTGTCACATATTCAGGCTGATCACTTGCTTGTATTTGACAGAATGCATATTAAAAATGTCTAAATCTTGTTATAATTAATTTTATATCACCCACCCAGTATATTTATTGCAGTAAAACATATAATACAAACAGCATCATTATTATATTCTTAAAACATCTAGTGCCGTAAATAGATCCAAAATAATCACTGTAATGAACGGAGAGTATTTTTTTTTATATTGCCTAAATCTAATAGGTGATGTCGTTATTAGTCTATACTTAACATATGACAAAGATATTCAATCTGAAGTAGCTTTTTAAAATATCCAGGCCTATTGTCGGAATCTTGTCTAAACGACTCACATTTTCTGTTTGAGTTAGTCTGGTGTAGCCTGGATAGTTTGCATCGATACCAACTTTGCTGGCTGCCTTTTCACTACGAAATAGGTAATTCTCATGTGGCAACACGTGTCGACACGACAGAAAAAAAAAATACCTTTTCCGTTGAAACTTTCATGAACTTCGAATATTCTTTCAGGTTGTACCAATCCCGAGAAGTGTTAGGCGCTGATGAGGACACATTAACCTACCGGCGACATGAGCGCTTCGAATTCGACGCCATTGCATCTTACCCGAACACTGAAGACGACATGGTGACCATTGTCAACGTACCATATCACGTAAGCTACTTGCTTCTACTACGAGACGTACTAAAACTAACTTATTTGATTTAACATTGTTTATAGGTTATATAAATATATTGTAATTTGTAAATAATGTTCAATTTGGACGGTCGAAAATGTGAAGTCGATGTCAGACAAGACCAGCAGGGTAATCATGAATCATGATACACACTCGTAATCAAGATCGATTCCTTTTTGACAAGAATATACATTGCGTTGTTCCAATTGTCGATCGGAGTTATTTTTAAGCGTGCTGCGCAATGTACTTTGTTGATTTGCCAGATCGTGCATCATGATTAACCCTGCTGGTTTAGAATCGGTGAAAATTTTATTTCCGAATAGGTATATCGTTTTCTTGAATGTTAAAACTTAACTATCTTAAAACACATTTCTACAAAAAACTCGATTGTGAAACTTAGATTTCAAACTAGTGTTTTCCTAAAAATTGCCTATAAATACAGTATACATATTTTTGGCCGTACCGCACCATAAAATAATCTGTTGCGAACTAATTAATATAAACAAACCGCTTGGCGAATTTATTAACTTACCCAACTGCGAATTTTGAAGTTATGATCGTTTATTTTTATTTTGCTTTATATTGCTCTGAGATATCGATTTTAGAATAAGACCTTCTTTTAGTATTTTTATTATCAACTTTATTAAAACCCCAAAAGGAAAACGTAAAATTATATTCAATAAAAATGTATCGTTTAATACGTTATTTATTGAACAAGATTTTAGAGGTTTAAGAGCAGCAGACTCCATTTTTTCTTATCCTAAGCATGGTAATAAAAAGTATTTTAAATATATAATACTGACTTAAGTACTTTTGTTACTTTTTTGATAGACAAAGTATTAAGAATTGTTTCGGAGTAATTATTTGTCGTGCATTTTTTAAACCATGAGCCGCAATTTTCTTTTTTAACCCCCGACGCAAAATGAGGGGTGTTATAAGTTTAACGTGTCTGTCTGTGTATCTGTCTGTGGTATCGTAGCTCCCAAACGGATTAACCGATTTTCGTTTAGGTTTTTTTGTGTCATAGATAATTTTATCCCGAGTGTTCTTAGCCATGTTTCATGAAAATCTGTTCAGCCGTTCAAAAGTTACAGCTCATTTTTTATAGTTGACGTCGGGGGTTTTTGACGGTTAGGTTATTATCTTCTTTTTATTGCAAATTCTTAGGGCACAAACAAGCCAACCTCGGAATAACAAAGGTACGGCCATATATAACGTTGTGGATATCGAACCCGCGGCCTTTACGTATAACAGAAATCCAAACCTCCAAATACCAATTTGGAACAAACACAAAAGTCACTACCAAGTGACTCTATACAGGATATTTTCTTGTAGTGCGCATAATATGTAGTTATTCAGTCTCTGTTCCTAAATGCAACCGCAGTTTTGGGATACACTTAAAAACAAAACGAAAATTCGATTTAGTATGGGGAGTGGGGACACGCATAGTTTACTAGCGCAAGCCATACAAAATGAAGTTTTTATTTTGTTTTGGAGTGAATTTTAGTACTGCGGTTGCATTTGGGAACGGACAATGAATCAATCTGCAAATTTTGCGCACTACATAAAAAAATATCCTGTATACAGAGTAAATATATTTGCTCATCGCTTAGGGAAGAAAAGAGCGGAGATGTTGCAACGCTATTAGGCCACGGTATGAAATGATATTTTTCTATAAAATTAAAAAATAATTGAGAATAATTGATCCTCTTTTTAAATTTTTGCTTTATTCACTACCTACATAATATATTATTATAATAGACTTTACAATAATATTTCACCACAAACTCTACAAGAATTTATAAGTCCTCACAAATACTTAACTATTTTTCAGTAACAGACCTGAGTCCTAACTGTCGTGTTTTTACAATGTAACTTTCAAAAGAAAATGAATAAATTTATGATATCGGTGGAAACGCTAAGAAAAAATAGCTTGTTTCTGTTGTAAAAAAGTATTGATGAAAATCGTGTTAAAAAAATATATGGGTACTATCAGACACTTGAACTAATTTCAATTTCATAATAGGACTACTTATGTCCATTCTTTTATCTCTATCCGTCGCACGTGAATACCCTTTATACATTCAACTAAGTACATTATGTAGGCACCTACTAGTTTTAAGTTACGCTTATTAATTTGAGTCACCATTAGCCCACATGATCTCTAGCAATTGGTTAAACGAGATCCAGGTTTAAAATTAACGGGAGCAGGTATACGGGCCATTACGACACATTAACTAACGAGTAACGATGTTATGTAAGATCTCGTAAATAACTAAGTTATCTGCCAGGTTTACTTAAAATCTCTTTTAACGGGGTTGAATTTTCTTCTAAGAAAACTGCTCTTGAGCCATAGACGTAGGATATACAGATGTACAGCGAAAATATCCTACAGTGCCACAAACTTATCTGACCCGGTCATGGCGTCGCTGCCGTCGCCTTTACCAATGTCATATCCCTACAAAAATGACATTTTGAAGTAATTTTTGTTCTGTAGCGTCGTTAGTTCCAATTTTGGTCACCGGGTCAGATAAGTTTGTGGCACTATAAGTCTATATTGTCTTAGCTTAGCGATGCTGACGCACGCGTCATGTTCATCAACCCGCTGTCCGTCGGGACTGGTCAGCTTGTAACTACCATGGTGACCATGGCAATCTAATTCAGAGGCAAATTATTATTATTAACCTATTCTTATTTTTTATTCACATTAAATTACATTATTCACGCAGCTCTTACCACAACATCGTATTTATCAAGATTGTAATAACTACTATATAAAAGCTTCTATGGAGTTTCTTGCCGGTTCTTCTCCATAGGACCTACTATTTGGAACCGTTCACCTAGAGTCCCGACATTTAAATCTGCCATGGCACTGGCACTTTCCTCCAAATGCCAGTCCAGACATTGACCTACATTGTTTTACATAGGTAGGTACTATGAATTGTATCACGAAAAAAAGTAACCATGGAGTTGCTTGCTGGTTCTTCTCCATGGAATGACTTACATATAGAACTGGCCAAACGATTTATCAAATGTTTTTTTATAGCCTATATGTATAAAAAAGTTTGGAGTTTGAGTTTGGTTTCATATGTACCTGATTCTGGTTTACATGAAATAAAGATATAATAGTGGTCGCCAAATGGTCAAAATACGACCACATATTATGTATAAATTTTAGCTTTCTGCACTCCTTCTCCTTCTCCATATAAACTTTAACTATGCCAAATCTCACTCTTCGTAGTACAAAGTTTTCTCTTCACGTATTAATATTTATATAGATTCTATTCTATTTTACTCGGAGAAGAACTCCTTTAGAATTTTTGTTATAATCGGATTGGGGATTTTCTTTCGCTGCAACTGCACTATAAAAATACAACGTCGAATTAATTTAGACCTCGTATATATCTTCTCAGTTGATTTAAGTCTCGTCTTTATGCCCATAAATCGCTATCTAGGAGAGGCACGTAAGTAACAAATGTGTTAAATTAGTTTCACGTTGTCTAGAATCCCGCGTGACATATTATGTAGGTCTGTCTAGCGTTTGAAGATGAAATCAGTGGCGACAAGGAAAAAGGGGATAGCTATTTTTTTTAATTGTCTTCACATCAGTAATAAGAAGAATAAGTCAATAATATCATATAAAGTTTTTATTGTATGGCATAATTATAAAGAGCTAGTTTATTAGATACTACTTTTCTACAGTAAGTGTTTTCTTATTTATTCTGGGAGCATACTACGAACTCTTATAGCAGGGCTGAAATTAACCTGCCCAGACATTTCCAGTATGAGCTGACCCCGCACTGTAGAGGCTTTTTGTACAGTGAAAGGTCAGCTTATTCTGTAAATTTCTGGGCAGTTCAATTTCAGCCCTGCTATAAGAACTCGTAGTAAACCCACAGTAGTGAAAAAAATTGTTTATGATCCTTTTGCTTCGGTACCATAAAAATGCATGTAGAATTCTCATGATCCGTTGATAACTGTCCTTGTTTACTGCATTTGCACAGATTAATATAATACCTAGTTACTACGTAAATACATTAGTTCCGAGCTGAGGGTGGCTGCGCGTCCTGACGTCCGGTCCCCCTCGTAACTGACTTATACAGTATCCTATGAGTTGTAGACTGTAGACAGTTGGACTAAGTCAGTTTTAGCAATGGTTAACGCTAGTGATGTTGCGAATAGTGATTTTACCGAATGGGTTCCGCGCTCTGCAACTTTGGCGCGTAAACGGGTTTATACTTAACGTTTGCTAACAGCTTGTTTTTTATTATATAAAATGGTAATCTGTGGAAAATGTTGTGGGTAGTATATTTAATAAGTTTAATTTTAAGACAACACTGTTAATGTTTAATATACTACTGTTTGTTTTCCCAAATGTAATAAATAAATAAATACACGCTCAATCACGGTACTTCGCCACCCGCTACCCCGCTACTGTCCGTTCCTATCGAAACGTCAGACGAATTATTGCGGATAACGTACAAATATTTATATGTTAATGTTTTTGATAATTTTTAATAAAAATACATAGCTAATAGCTATAACTTTATTTTGTGTGTATACATGATCGCAGCACGTTCATCAGACAATATAGGTAATCTCTCAATCAGCTTTAAAACTGAATCTATTTAACCGAATATATTCGGCATTAAAATCGATATTTCGGCCGAATACGATTATCTTAAATTTGCCGAATATTCGGCGCATCTCTAGTTAACGCTAATAGCGACGAGACGTCTGACATGCGTACGGGCATTTAAATTCTTGATGTTGACGATGTCTACCTACTCAGTCGTCATATCCTACAAGCGTTCCCTTTAGAAAAGGAATAATGTGATTTTTGGATTTATGCATTATCAGTTGTAAATAATAGAGCAAATGTAGCATCAAAGCTTTCAAATCTCTACATATATTAGTATAAAATAAAGTTGCTTTCCGTGTCTTTCTGTCTGTCTGTAAACCTAACCGGTAACTCCTCCTAAACCACGCAATGGATTTTGATGCGGTTTTCACCATGAGTTATATAATTTTTCACGGAAGGTTTCATATAAACCTAGCTAACCCCATAATAAAGATAGTAGAAAATTGCATTGCGTGCGAAACCGGCCGGCGGAGCGGCGGGTCGCTAGTATCTCATAAAAATTTAACGCTGCGTTATCGTATCGTGTTTCTCCTGTATCGTGGGTACAGTTTACACACATAGGTACAAACATGCTCAGACACCCAAACTCAGACAGAGATATAATTACCTATAAGGTCATGCAAATATACGTTCCGTGCGGGGATCGATTGCGCAGGTAGCTATATTCATTTAGCCACTGCGCCAACAGTACCATCGCCTGAAGTTCATTACTGGTTTTATGCGTTTACATCATTTGCATAAACGTTAACGCGGTGCAGTGGTAAACAATTACTGCATACATAATTACAGAAACGCGCGCAAGGTAGCTTGTGCGTAGGTATAGCGTCAAAACAAATAATATTTGTCGTTTCAAATCAAGACTAGCGTTAATTTTATAAAATCCAATTACTATATTGAAGATTAATCTATACAGAAAATTTTGATGCTGAAATCGGTCTCGTTTTCCTGTAGAAAAAATATCTGTTTTTAAAAGTTTTTGACGATACTTATACTTATCTATACCTACTGACACAGTATAATATATGTATGTAGTTACGAAATATAATGTAAAAATAACGTATATATTTTCAGTGCTATTCAGCTACATATTGGTTCATGCAGTTATATATACCTACCCATATTATAATACGTTTATGGTTATACTCACAGAACACAGAAAGAGGTAGTTTTCTACAACTGCACGTTTTCTCAAGATATGAGCATCTGCTCATATTTGTGGTGCGCCTGCCCCGCCCACATGGCCTTTCTAACCTCTTTTCTGTGTTTTGTGGTCATACCTATATAGGGGGGGCGAAACAGCCGCGAATCGCATCGAGAAAAGATGGTACGGCCGTGCCCGTTTTGCTCGAGACTTGGCTGGGGCACTGCCGTGCCCCCAGATAATCTGTGCCTATAATTATTTTAAACAGTAAGATATTTTTCGTGATATTTTTGCTTTTTACTTGATTTCTCTCTGGCTCACAGAGCTTCTGCTTTTGACAGCTTTCGAATGTTAAAACATATTGCTTCGTTATTTTGCGTTGCAGTATAAATTGATTAAAATTTCCAAGAAGCGAGCGATTGATTTCCTTTGTGCGTGACAAATATTAAACTTATGTAAAATGTTCTGCTTTTGCGATTAACCTTCCGTTTTTCAAATCAGTAACTAAATAAACTGTAACAAAAAGTGGTGAAACGTTTTTTATCATAAATTCATAATTATAATATAATATTTTCGGAATTTGAAACCAGAGCACTCAGTAAAGTTTCCAATTATATGAAACTGAATACAGGAGTTTAGTTCAAACTAAAATAAAACTACTTCGCAGCATACATTCGCTTCACATTTCCTACCATTTTCAGCGCTTCCTAAACTGATGGACATAATATGTGTAAAGTTAAAACTTTACGTGTCGTAAATTTCATAAATCGCGAAGTCTCATTGTGTGAAATAACTCGTATTTCACACATTCCCTAGAAATTGTTTCTGGAGTTTTGTGAACTATTCATATTCTATGTGAGATTGCTCAGATTACCAAAAACAATGGTACCAATTTTTGCTTTCTTCAATTGATTAGGGAATAATAATAATAACCTAATATTACTTTGTATCTCATTATAAGTGAACTGTATGTTTTTATGAGAAATAAAAATTCTTTAAACCTAAGTACCTATGCTGCGTTCCAATCCAAACTGTTAATTTGAAACTGGTATCATTTGCGAATTGCAATGTCTGTGGGTGAATTTTAAACATATTTATTTGCTAAGAAAAAACATAAAATCAAAATTTTCGTTTCATTCATTGAATCAGTATTTGTTTTTAAGTTTTATTTACTTTAAATACAGATATCTATGTACACCTGCAGGAATTTTTTGAATAAGGGCTGCAACCAAAATTTTGATACAAGAAATTATCTTTGAGTCTTGCTGGCTATGGCTGGTTAATATTTCCATGGAATAAGCAATTTTTATGTGTGTGCTCTTACATACAACCCCTAGAAGACGTCACCAAACTAACTGAAATTATACCTTTATAGGACATTACTATCAAAACAATACTAGGTGTAAGTGATGATTGACATTGATAAATTGACTGACAAACTGAGCGAAAGTTTACGATTTGGTTCGCAGATTTGATAACAAACAAAAAAACGTAACATTTTTCTAAAAAAAAAAAGTTCTAAATTTCCGACGCATATTTGTTCTGCTTACGAATCCATAATCCCAGTACTAAATCCATGGGATCAGATTAAGTAACGATGTCATTTACACCCGTATAGGTACACATTGCCGGCTCCAAATGTCAAAAGCCGTTTTGAGCTCATCGCAACGTACATTCCGGTGCAACCTACTGAAATTCAGTCGGGGAAATAGGCTAATGAGCGGCGTTCGTAAGCTATCTCTGGTACTGGGAAACTGTTTCCATTCATACACATGTCTGTAAGCCAATGCATGTTCTGTTTCTACCTATGTATTATTTTGACCGATTTGTACAGCCCTGTTAATTAAATTGTCTAAAATAAACGCTCACGAAAATAATTTATATTTATTTTTACTTACCGAATTATGTTCACGTGTTTGAATAAAAATGGAAAAAAGTTAAAAATATGAAGTCTGTCAAAGTTGTAGGTTAAATGAGAAAACAAAAGAAAGTTACAAGTTAAGTTTAGTATTCAGTTTATTTATAACATTCTGTCAGCGCAATTTCGTGAGTTTTATCCTTTCAAAAAAGAGGGGTGTTATTTGTTGTAGTGTGTATCTGTGTATATTTATCTGTGTGTCTGTGGCATCGTAGCTCCAAGACGGATGGACCGATTTCAATGCAGTTTTTTTTTAAATTGAAAGCTAATTTGATCGTGTCATGAAAATCTGTTCAGCAGTTCAAAAGTTACAGTTCTTTTTCTAGTTGGAGTCGGGGATTTTTGACGGTTAGGTTATTGGTATTAAAATAGGTAGGTACATTTCTGGTCCTAATAATACAAGCCTTTTTGAAATACTAATGGTATAGGTACTATAAAATAATATTTTTAGGCAACTTTTAGTAAACTGTTTTTTTATTTTCGCTATTATCTTGAGTGGTATTCTGATACTAAAGTAATTATGTATTTGTTTATGAGAAAAACAAGGTGTATTTAGGTACGTTTAGATAAAGACGTCTTAATTATGTCGATGTGGTATGCATAATCTGATAAACTAGATATCGATGAACTATTTATTTTTAATCTGTGCTACCACGTGAAGTGTTTACTCGTATAATTATGTATACTGAGTAGGATTTTAGATAAGTAAGTCAGATTAGGAATTTTATTGAATTTGATAAAATTAAATAAAGCGAATAAAATATGTTTTGGTATGGGGCTTAGGTGATAGGTATTTGGTGAGGGGGGGATTAGATTGAATAAAAATAGCCGGCGACGCTGCTACGATTAGGGATCAAGTTCCAGTTTATTCAAATTATGTTGTGGGACCAATGATATAGGCAAAATTATAATATTAATTATTATTATAGTGTTGTGTTCTGTTGTTGTATATGACCTGCCCTTATAGGTACCTATACAATAGTTTACATAAGGCAAATTAAGATTTTCATAAAACAACATCAATTAAATTAAATTATAAAGTATACAGAACTCCTGAGTTCGCTTCGTTCACTCCCTCCGTTCGATATTCCGGTAAATCGCAATAACAAACTGTCGATCAAACGAACGTCGCAATGGTCAACATTCGAGGTTTAGTATATCGCTATATAATTTGGATTTCTGTACTGCAGCCATGTAGTAGGTACCTAGGTACATCAGTATCTTAAACTTCGACATTCGAAATACAGTGTACCTAATAATAATGTAAGGACTTTTAGTAATGTGTTTAGCAGTTGTTATGCCAGACTTGGGTAAAATAGTTTAATGGAAACTAAATATTTGCTAAAAATTATTAGTAGTTCTCATTATCTATTATCAGCGGGGATAAAACTAATGCTTGCAAGGCTCCAACAGATCAAACTTCCTGACTCAAGTCTAAGTAAATAAAATGCGCAAAACACTCTACACTAAAATTGTATTCTCAAATAAAAAATAACTGTCTGTTTTACAACTTATCATTCATCACTCTCCTGCCCTTATCCTATTTTATTTGGGGTGGGCGCAATATGTCTTCTTCTTCCATTCATCTCTATTAGACGTCATCTCAGAGTTTACGTTCTTATAATCCATGTCAAATTTCACACAACCTATCCATCTTTTCTTGGGTCTGCCTCTTCTCTTACATCCATCCACATACATAAGTACTTAAAACTCTTCTTGTTACATGATTTTCATCCCTCCTCATCACATTGCCAATACCAATCTGTTCATACCTATCTGTTTTACAACTATTCTTCAAAATCATTGTCCAAACACGATAATATAGTGACGTAGGTAGCTACGACACCCTTAAATATTTCATGTCGTGGCCTACCAAACAATATTCCCGCAAAACCGCAATTTTCACAGCACTGTCCGCCGTCAATAGGCACTACGTTCCTTTAATCAAATTGCCGCACACGTATGCAAATACTGGATCCTTGCGTCTGGCACGTCACCCCCAACAACAGTTATATCATACTAATACCTGTGTATGTTGCGCCCGCTTTTTGAATCAATAGGGACCCACCACCCCATGGATATTGCCGTGAAATAAAATCACAATACAGATATGATAGACACGTGTTGACATTCACTTTAAACGTCCATTGGACAAAATCAATAACAGTAATAATGCATATTTGAGAGGCGTGCATATTTCAAGCTTACAATTTTTTTGAGAAGTAGAAAGAAAGAAAGAAAATAAAACAGTTTTATTCTGGACTCGCCAGGAACAAATAAAAGTACAATGAAAAAAATAAAAAAATTGTAACAAAAGAAAAACAATAATTAAAGCAACCCTGGACGAGACCAAATATGGCCCCCATCTCAGCATAATGCTGTGGCATTTAGAAATAGAAAATGTCACAGCGCTGGTATTCTGATGGGACTGTAAACACGTTTTGAGCACAATGGTTGAATGTTTTGATAAGTTTTCAGATAGGTACTTAGTTTCACTTTGCAAACATTTCTTTTAATCTATAAACTTTTCATACATTGTAGAATGAAAATACACATCAAGTAGTTAACATTACATACTACTTAGTTATTTATCTGAAATGCAGCAACACCTGGATTTAGTTTGCTCAACAAACATTTTGTAAATGATATTTCTCATCTCGCTATAACTTGATGCCGGGTCTCATTAAAAGTTGAGACTTATTCCGTGTGTTGAAGTAATGTCAGCTACAAAAGTCAATGAGCATGTAGAATGTTACACAAATCGTTTACTCCTTAAGCACTTTAAAATAAATTAAAAAAAAACGTAAAATCGACTTTATAACAATACATAGCGCTTACAGCAATCGCGATTTGCTGTTATCCATTGAAGAGTATCATTGTCTATCTCCGAAGAACTTCATTAGATATTCACGTCACGTCAGGAGAATATACTGTTTCAACATTTTTATATAATTAAAATCTTTGCAAAATTGGCGAAGACATAGCTGAACAAACATACAAAAAAATATAAAATAATACAGTCGAATTGAGAGCCAGCTCCTTTTTTTGAAGTCAGTTAAATACGGTAACCATCATAAACTTACAAATATCGGTGATCGTCATAGAAACACGCTGAACACGCTCATACGACAAAATTCGGTGAATTTTTATAAAATGTAAGTAAATCCTAACTTTAGGTACCTACATACGTTCACGGACTTTTGTCGACTTGACGTGTGTAGGTTATTCTGTTGAACGTCTTACAAGTTTCGGGGTTTTATTAATTACTATTTTGTGTTGTGTTGCTTTGTTTTAATTGAAAAACTGACTGTGTGGTTTTTATGCCTAAGGTGTAAACGATTTGTAGAATATTGAACAATCATGTTCATCGAATTTTGTCCCTAACTGTACCATGTTATTGGTGATTCGATGTAGGTATTTCTTAATTATGACGTGAACGTGATAGACGGTCTGTAATGCAACGAATTAGACTTTAGGACCTGTAGCATGTATTAACCACACCACTACCTATTCATTATCCCAAGGATATTGCCAACTAACAGTTAGGCGCTAAGTCAAGAGTTAGAAGATAAAAATAAGTGCTAAGACTGTGTTCTAATCGTACTATACTTCCGAAATGGGCAGAACTTTTTATAGGCTTAGGTTCTTCAATTGCAATACAGAAGAGTTTATACCTAGAACTGGATTATGACGCATAAGGATGCTATTATAAAGATAACCAACAGTTCGAGCGCTAATAGCGTGATAAACAACTAATAAGTGAAAACATAGACAGCCGCAGCGGTAGTACTTGTATATAAACGTGACGAACACTGCTTCCGTGTCATAGCAGTAAGAGTTGCTGAAATCTTTAAGACAAAGCTGCTTTGTAGCGACCTAAATCGCCACTCTACGTCTTATACCTTTATCTCATCCTCTTATCGCTCTTATAGACATACATGTAGTATAACTTAGAGCGATAAATTGATTAAAAGAAGCTTTTAAAACGCCAGAAGCTATAATACACGCAGCTACAGCAGCGAGATTTTTTTTCATTGGTTTACAAAAATCTCTATGTTTCGCTAAAATGTTTGTTGAGTTGTCACAACCTTTCCTGAACAATACTGTTTACTTATCGAAGTCTCAAACAGGCATTGATTAAGCCGGATAGTTGAAACACTCAAACCAGCTATTGATTGGACTTGGACCGGGTATTACTCGCCGCAATCAACGTATTGCAATCCGGATAATACCGAGCCGCACGGGCTCTAAGTTTCATTATTTGATGCATCCCCACCATCTTGAGGGTATGCGGCACACTACAGTGCGATTCGAGCGCCAGAACCTGTGGAATCAACCACCATCAGCGGTTTTCCCGAACACATACGATATGGGGACCTTCAAGAAAAAAGCCTGCACCGTCCTAAAAGGTCGGCAACGCATCAGTGACTCCTCTGGTGTTGCGGATGTTCTGAGGGACTATGATGACTTACTATAATAGTATAGGGGTATACTATAAAAGAAAAACTTCAAATATAATTTAAAAAATATGCATTCGAAAATCTAAATAGTTTGACTGGAAACTAATCCCAAAATAGTAGGAAAAAGGCTTTACAAAATTCTAAATGATAAGCAACTAAGTAGGTAGGTTTCGGCTGTGATATGACTAACAGAAGAGCTCTTATGTATCTCCATCATTTTCTTTTTTTTTTTTTTTTTTTTTTTTTAAATTGTACATTTTACCAAAGATCTCTTTGACTTGTGTCAATTTGAATATACCCCAGTGTATAAACGTACTATATTTAACTTCTGTTAAGTATATCATTCCTATAAATATACCTGCATACAATACTAGGATTTATACGCGTTTACCCAGAATAACGCTTTTATTCCGCGTTATTTTAATTAAATATTTTCTTAGACAAAGGGAGTTTACCCTTACAAAGATTTCCTACAAGAACACACGCTTTCTTATTAAAAGGGACAAAGTAAATTCTAGTAAATTCGCATCACAATTTTCACATCACAATTTTTTAATTATAATATGCACGTAATTATATTATGCAACGCTTCTCCCTGAAAAAAATAACAGTACCTCTACCATGAGTTTTCCGTGCCGTCTAACGTTCACGTTCACATGCAATATTTGTATAGGAATTTTTTCAGCGCCTCTAGGGGTATAAATAGTGAACTAAAGTCACTATACAAATATTGCATGTGAACGTGAACGTTAGACGGCACGGAAATCTCATGGTAGAGGTACAGGAACCCTTTTACCGTCGAGTTTATATTGGAATAGCTGACAATATAATTAATCTAACGTAATTCTATTCTACTGTATGCCTGAAAAAGTTTAATGTAAGAGTTACTATGGCTAGAAACTTTGTAGTTAGGTCTCCTGCGTTCAGTTTCCTAAAAAACACTCCATCTACGAAAATTTTCACTTTTCTAACCGAAACAAAATAATAACAGAATGTTTAATTTCTCGTCACAAACCGTAACACTTCTCATTTTTCTGGCCAAACTCAGCGGTAGTAAGCAAATTGATTTTAAAGTTTTCCAGATAAACTGCACTTAAACCACGGGCTAACTTCTATAGGCATTGTGGGCTGAACCAAACAATTAATCCCTACATCGCATCCCCCATCCCCCGTCGCCAATACTGTCCCAGCAAATTACGGTTCAATTTATTTTGCGCTATTAAAAGCTCGCCTGGCTAGCGCAAAATTGATCCTGGAGCCAAAGTAAAGTGAGATGCACTTGTGAATGAAATTCACGCATGAATAATTTATGAACACAAGCTGTAGTGTCCCCGCGCTTGAAAATGTTAGTTTTTCGGGATGAAGAGTACCTACCATTCGTTCAACATTTTAGATGCATTTTTCCTTTGAAAGTTTTTTTTTTTTTTTTCACATCCACCCAACTTGTACTGTGTGATTGAGTACCAAAAATACAACGCATTTCTAAAAATTAGCAACGATTATCTAAGTAATTTGTTTGATATTTACCCAGTAGATACTTATGATAAAGTGTAGTGCAAAATCTCTGTTTTTGTTTAGGTATATTTATATCCTCAAATTTTCCCATTATCAAAGTCCAACGCTCATTTGAAAATGAAGGCGAAAGCTCTGGTGGCGGGGTAGTGTCGTACTACTTACTCCACAGGGAACGCGTGGGGAATGGGGTAACTAGGACACCGGCGCAAATGCGGCCAGCAGCTGCGGCTTCGAATCTGTTGCAACTTATAATCTATTCACTGACGCCGAGATGTTTGATATTTAAGTTAAAGTTACGGTGTTCGTTTATTTTATTTACTCACTGAAATAAAGTACAATGACGCAAAACAAAAATCTGTTGCTCTTCAGAAGATTAAACTTGAGTATTAGATTCCAATGTAATGACAAGTTTTTGAAATCAAGAAAAAGTCATAAGGCGACTCACAATCACAAAAGACAATATTCTAATCTAAATGAAAGTACTCCTTCCCACTAAAATACTAGCTAAGATATTAAAAGGGTCTGTTCTAAATACATGGCCGAGACATCTATTTTTTTTAACTTTTATTAGTGTCCTACTGCTGGGTTAAGGCCTCCCTTCCCTCCTTCCACTTTTCTCGGTCTATGGTAACGTGCCCTACGTTACCATAGACCGATATATATACCATAGACCGATATACCGACCAATACTTTAGATAGGAGTCCATCTCATCACGCCATTTACTTCTGGGCCTGCCGCGTTGTCGTTTCCTGCTATTTGGGGCACACTCATGTGTGATTGATTTTGCCCAGACCTCATTAGTTGCTGATGCTATTAATGAGGTCTTGGGTAGCATAATATGATTATTATACCATTTTCCAAGAGTATACCGCAGCAAAGTCTATAATTAGACGTTGCAAGGATGCACTTAGTGATTTTACCGTGTAGATGCCGCTGGAAATAATTGTATTATTTACGGAAGGAAACGCAGCCCGAACCGTAATGAAGTCAGTTATTCTGCCTAGGTGACACAACACAATTAATTGCTAAGAACACAGGTGATACATACCTAGCTTTACAACGAGAAAACGAGGAAAACACCATAAATGTTATTTATAAAAGAAAACTCTGTTTCAATTTCTTCAGGACGTCGTCGGTCAATGCAGTTAGTAATCGCAATGCAGTTAGATATTATTGTAACATTAGGTATTACAGATGAAATTGGTCTGAAATAAATAACTAGCTTATGACCGCGACTTCGTCCGCGTGGATCCCGTGGATTTTTAAACATAAATACCACATCGCACTCCTTAGGAACTGATTTTTGAAACAAAATTTCGCCTATTAGATGTTAAAACGGGGACCAGCAATATAGTGCAAGAATTTCCAAAATTTCACTTTGTAGTTCATTAGATTACATCAAAATCATAAACAATCGTTAAGCTTTATGGTATTAGATAGTAAGTATACAGGGTTACTGGTTGAACACTGGACATAATATTGAAGGAGGGTGTTGTACATGAATACATTATGAACAACTTTTACTATGGGACCAAATCCTGAAATCGTGAAAAAAATATCATTTGTTCCGTACAAGTAATATTGAATTATTTGTATGGAAAATCAGATATTTTTTCGGAATTTCATTCGGAGTAGGTACATTATGATAGGTAAGTATGAGGTCTGCCTAAAGTAAACTGTTCCACGATATAGGAGAAATCCTAGTGTGGCATTACTCACTCCATAATTATCGCTTCATAATCGTTTTTAATACGAAATAAAAGTATAAAGTTCCTTTTTTACATGCGCGTGCAAAGGTGGCTATTAAACACAATTATAACAATTCAGTTGCATTCTATTGTTCATTCTTTTCAGTTTTGTTTTACATTACACGTGCAGTTAATCATCGATTACCTTGTATTATTCCAATTAAAAAGTTAAACGACCAATGATTCAATAAAGCCAAGTTCACCGACAACATAGAAGACGATTAGTGCAAAATTAGCCGTTTAAACATGAATTTTTGTATGGCTAACCGGCCGATTTGATTATAAAAATCTGTTATTTTATCGGTGAAAATGGTCCTGAGAATAAGTAGATACCTACAGGTAAGTTATTGCATTTCTTGATGACGGAGTATTATGATTCTTAAAACATTTTCATAAAGTTCAAATTGGAATGATTTACCCGTCAACGTGAAAAGCAAGAGCTTTGACATGAAACACATAAGTTCTAACTGGATCCTCTTAGGGCCGCGAAGCCTCTTAGCGATATTACGGAGAAAGAGCATACTGCAATAATATCAAATAATATATAACTTCTTCAAAATAATGTTTTGTAACAGGATAAACTAATCACAAAGCATTAATTAGTGATAATATACAATATTTGAAATAATAAATATTATAGTTTAAAAAAAAACTAGAGAAAACGCTTTTGTCATCGAAACTAAACGTGTATACAAAATTTCAGCTCAGTCGGAAACCGGGAAGTGGGTCAAATGTAACTTCCAAGATTTTTACATAGTTAGTTAGTTACAGGTGCATCTAATAAAAGCGTTCTAAAAACGACCTGTCCGATCTGGAATTGGGTTATTGTACTTATCATTATCAACAACTTTTACTATGGGACCAATCCTGAAATCACGGAAAGAATGACAGCTGTTCCATAGCTATACTATATTACTCGGGTAATATTGAATTATTTATATGTAACAGCAGGATTTTTTTTCGATATTCCAGGGTCCGATAGTGAAAGTTGTTCGTAATGATGCGTACAATAACCCAGTTCCAGATCGGACAGGGTTCTTTTTAACACGCTTTTATTAGCTTCACTTCTAACTAACTAACTATGTAAGAAAATCTTGGAAGTTAAATTTTGCATACACGTTCAGTTTGGAAGACTAAAGCGTGTTCTATAGTTTTTTTTAAATAATAATATTTTATTACATATTTGTTTGATAGAATATTTATAATTAAGTATGTAGGTACCTATATTGTTTAAAAGAAAAGAGGAATTCACAGAGCGGGACGAGAGCTTTACTATCTAAAATTAATTATGCTAACGATACCGTAAGCTATGAACCATATACCTACATTCTCCCCAAAACGCGCCCAGATTCCCAGGTAGGCCAGACAAATCAATAATGCACTGTACGCACGGCTACATATCAAGCTATATATTTCCAGTTTAAGCTGACCTCTCAGTGTACGGAAAGCCTATACAACGCGAGGTTAGCATAAACAGGAAATGTACATCTAGCTGTGTGTACGTCGTCCCGGCGAGGGTCCGGCCGGAGCTGCAGCTGAAATAGAATAATAATCATCACATTTATCTACTTGTGAAATAATTAAGTTTTTATTTTAAAAAAAAACTTTTTAAATGGAATGGTAATGTGTACAAAAATGCTGAGATTATATGCCCAGCTAATATGCATCCGTTTTAGACAGAATTAAATCAGTTCTCAAAGAAATATTAGTAATTATCTTTAAGCACCCGGACTGACTAATAATGGACGTAATATAGCTTTAATAACTATTATATTATTATTCATTGTCAAGCATCCGTTACTTTCAGAGAGGTAGGTTTAAAATAGAAACAATTTCTCTCATTCCCAAAAGTTATACATACACTAAAAATAGACATTTTCTGCTTCAACGCTGAAGCTGAACGATGCTGCAGCTTTTAATATTATTATTATTGAACTGAGAATGAATTGAGAGACCTCGCAGTAATTACTTTCTGTCGTCCAGCTTACATTTCTGTTTGAAGCTATATTTTAATTAAATATCCTAATTACATTTCCAGTCCAGATACGGCATCCTACTTTGCGCTTTTCTTTATGTACAAAACATTGTAAGTAATGGAATATTATTAAAATTAAAATATTCCTAGTTAGTTATTATAGTTCCCGTCAGATAGTTTGGCAATAAAGTCTATTGACCCGATCTGTCACTAAAACCGGAGCAGAGTAACTTAAAAATAATCAAACTATTTTTTATGGGTAAAGGCAACATTAACTAAGATGTAATGTACGTTTGAAATTATGTCATAACAAGATGGCTTCCCCGAAAACAGGGTTTAATAGATACATATTTAGCTTCGGTCACTTAGTCACAGTCTGAAACTAAAAACATGGTATAGGTGCTTTGGTTTCCTCTCTATTCGTGCGACACTTTGTCGGTTTCCTTGGCCACTTGTTGCTACTTTTAACTTCCGTTTATACTAGACGTAGATAATAACAAGACCGCTCATTGTACGTTAGCTTATGTGATTCTCAATCCTGTTTTTATTATCTGGTGTACAATAAAGAGTATAAATAAATAAATAACCATCAGTTAACAAGTAGATAAATAAATAAACACACGGCGGTAGATTAATTATACACTTCTTAGATAAATAATTATTCTCATATATTTATTGCTTGGTAAAATGCAGGTGGTTGTTTTTCTACTCCTTTATCGTTCTACTCGTGTAGCAGCTTAATATTATTTGCAGCTTAAGAGCTCTTCCTGACTTTGAGAGGTATTTACTGTATTTTAGATGTATATTTCTCAAGGACTATCAACTCCATTAACAAAATTAATTAGCTCGAGGAGGCACGAATATACTACCGTTTGAAGAACATAGTAAATTTCTGAAAGTTTATTCAAATATCTGGTGCTTCTTATTAATTTTGTTGATTTTGATCAACTTTTAAATAAACTATTTGGAATAGCCATAATATATATTATATTATCTAATAAACTATTGGGCACTTTTCCTGTAAGTAAAATAAATATAGGTTAACAGGGTTATTGGTAAACTAGAAGTGCTTTATGGGGTTATTGTGGTCGCGGGACTTATCTCATTACCGTGACCCTGGAACGTAAAGGGCTATTGAAGGAACACCGTGGATTTTAGTCAATACAAGTCTGACAGTCCCTCCCGCCCTGCCCGGGGTGGGAGGACTCATTTGATGATTTTACCACACTAAAAAAAAAAAAAAAAAGGGCTTATTGTACTCATCATTATAAATGAATTTTACTAGGGGACCAAAACAGAAAGCGCGAAAAAAAATTCTGTTGTTCCATATAAATAATTCAATATTACTCGACTAAACGTATGGAGCAGACTTTTTTTCATGATTTCTGCCTTGGTCCCATAGTAAAAGTTATTTATAATTATGAGTACAATAATCCCTTAAAGCACTATTAGTTAATTATCAATAACCCTGTTTATTATTAGTCCAACATGTCCCCGTCGAGGTTTTTGAAGCGCACTTCCTACACATTTAATGTATTTGATGTAGGAAAATACATTTACGACCGTTTTTGAACGCGAGAGGTAATGAAAAATGTAACAGACGTTAATGAACGTATTTCTGAGAGAAACATTATTTTGCTTTTATAATAATATAATATTCTAGTAGAATTTTATTTCAAAAATATTGCCTGTTATGTCGTACTATTAATTAATTTAATTTTCTGCTTAAATAAGCACCTACATTATAAAGGGTCATGCAGAGAGGGCGAGCATTGTGCGGTAGGTATGCCATCGGGAACAATTTCAAACACTAGGGTGCTACTGAGAATTTTGTTATTTTGCTCGAACACCCTAAGTCTTTTTCCGAACTGCTTGTATCCATGAGACCAATGAGGCCGTACAGGTATATTGCCAATCTTACTATGGGATTTGGTCCAAATGGCGCATGGCGCCCAGAAAAAAACTATGTGCAATTGGTCGCTAATGTCAACTCATGTCTGGATATCCAACAGCATTAAAATTCGCCCGAGGATATAGGTACGTCTAAAATAATGTAGAAGTGGGTACGGCAATTATTACTGAATAACTGATAAATAATTATTGTTACCATCCTCTTCATCCTCTTTGAGAGATAAAAATATTTTGGTGCCGGTCATATTACCTACTATTCCTTTAAAACAAAACCATTTTGATACATAACACAGCATCACGCTGTATTTCCCGTAGTTTTAGGCAGAGGTTTTCAACCAGAGATGTGTAATTACATTATGCATTACAAAGGCAAGACAAAGTTTTGCACATTATGCATTACAAAGGACCCCGTAACTATTTTTTCCGCGATGAATATTTTTTTGCTCATAGTGAAAAATTATACTCCAGATGAGATCTACTTAATGCCATTTTAGTTGATTCTGGGCCGAATTTAGACCAAAATCCTGGTAATGTCATTTAAAATGAATTTTCTTTTTCAGGCCATAATTCAAGTAGCTGAGAGTTCATTTCCGAATTTACTGGCGATTCTAAACTTGGCGATGAATGGGATATTCGGTGAATATAACTCACCTATTGCGACGGTCAAAGTCCGAGACCTGTTGTTCGATGGACTGCCGATATGTAAGAACGCCGGGCTGGTCGGCGGCATCGCATGCAACATCATCAAAGAAATCGCCCAAGACGCGCAGAATATAGAGGAACAGGAAGACGGGTCGCTCGCCTTTTCAATTTTATCTTATGTAAGTATTATTAACGTTTTTTTATTTAGATGAAGAATGAAGATGCCTTTGTTGCGATCTAGACTGCGATTAAGTTGTAGATTGAAGTCCTTTTAATGTTAGATACACTAAAATTAATTATTTATGTACGTTCAAGAGTATACCTAAATACTATAAATCTCGTACGTAACATTGAATATGGTAGAATTAGCATGACTTCATAGCGCGCGCGCTTTGTAACACTTGTTGCTCCAACCGAAAGACCCAGATCCTCGGAATCTGGCTTTATATTTTGTTTAGAGTTTGGAGGGACATTTCACCCGTTTGCACGTGCAGCTCCATGTTTATTGATCTTAATTCCTTGAAGCGGCCGCCACCCTGCCACCCACCACCACCCTTTGAAACCACGCCCTGCCCTCTACATGTACTATCCTCAAAATGGATTACGATATTCCGTAATCAGAGTATCGAAGCTAAATGAAGTAGCTGCGCCGCAGGGAAGTCACAGCGAGACGCCGCGCCGTCATTAGCCGACCTAGCTCGCATTCCTGCCTGTAATTAATATTCTCCTTTGAGCGCTCTAATTAACACACTAGAACATGATCTGGATATAGAAAATCTCTGCTCTTTCACTTATATTTTTATTATTTACTTATTTCGCTTATTTGAACGAACCAGTCGAGAGAATCGGTAACCATGGCAACTCGCTCCAGTATGGCGGCAAGCGTAACTAATGCAGTACTGCGTAATTGGATTGAAAGATTTCCAATCCAATTACGATATTGCATATCCTAGTGTCGATGTTGTACCTATTGGGCGTGGGGAAAATGGCAAACATAATGCGCTTCACTGCAACAGTGGGCCGAGCACGAATGTTTTGACGTATAGTAACGTAAATGTAACCAAATTTAGACCCAAAAATACACGTTTAATCCATGATATTTTTTGGAAATACATGCAGTATTTTTACATTTTCATGAAATAAGTGCATTTGTTGCATAAAATTGAACAAAAATGCGATAGATTCATCGTATTTTATAATCAAAATTTGCTTACGTTTACTTTACTATACGTCAAAACATTCGTGCTCGGCCCACTGAAATGGTTTGTGAGCGATGTTAATTTCAATGACGAAAAATGTCACAATCAAAACTTTTAAGGGTTCATAGCGCACTAGCTACTTTTAGTAGCAGAATCGAGAGTATTCACGTTTGTTATTCACTTTTTGTAAAAACTTGTTGTGAAAACGGGCGATTCTGCTGCAAAAAAGTAGCTAGTGACCGTTGGCGTAGCTAGAGAGTTTTCATCGGGGCAGCAGTCAGCAACCGCAGGGTTTGTAAGTAATATTAGTGTTCTCGGAAACTGATTGTGATGATTTCGATAATATTTGCTAAAGGGGAGTTCTCGGTGATAATTATTGCCCCCCCCCCCCCCACCCCCCCGGCTACGTCCATGCTAGTGAGCTATGGTCCTAAGAACGGAAGGACTAACTTTTGCCCATAAGTGACAAGTTTCAAATTGAAGACCGCTATATTGTACATACCTAATTAATATAGCAAAACTTATTGAATCAGATTTAAATCTTCCGTAATATTGCATGCCCAAAACTGATTATTTATTTTTTGAAGAGGTAGGGTACTAAACCCCTATGTCACTGCGACCTGCGAAGATCTATTGTGACGTGACAAGTAGATACATCTTTGAATTTGGAATTAAGTTAGTAAAGTGGGTTGCATACATAAACACAATGCGTGTAACACTCGAAGAAATTAGTAAGTGTAATGGATCAGTATACTTGCCAACCTAACGGGACTTTGGACACAAACATCGTTTCGAGGACTCAAACCTACTTACATAATAATTATTAAGATATATTGTGTTGGAAGAATGGATGTTACCGTAAAATGCCGAAATCCGTTCCAAGCGAGATAGCCTGAAATAAAGCGAGGATACATTGTTGACAGAAACAACGCGAACACTTCACCTGCCTCAGTAATTTCACATTAACCATTCAAGCTAATTTAGCTTAATTTCTGTGGTGTTTCCTGTGTTAAATCAGATTAGTTTTTTTTTTAGTTTTTTTTGTATTGTAAATCATATTTTTAAGTGTCACTAAAGATATTAATGTATATCTTATGCGGTATAACCGTATTTTTATTGCCTATTTTGTAGGTTTATTAGAGATACCAGTAAAAACTACATTGCGACTGGCATTTTTATAGTTTCTTAGTAACTTACTTCCAACGTTTCACGATATTGGATACAAAAGGTATTGATCGCGGACTCACCTCTTTTGAATCACTCAGCGGTCTATTGTTGGTCCTGATTTGTATTTCTTTCACCATAACCTAACCTGATTTAACAATTTTCAGAACGGGCAACATTCATTTATTTCTGATGTGAAAACACAGGATTAGAATTTTCTCGGCTGTATGAATATCCGGTCCGGGCCGTTGGATTTGTCCTAGAGGCTCCTTCGCATTCGGCGGCTGGAGTGACTGATGCAATACAAAACTGACTTGATCTTATCATGCATGTCAAGCCAAAACTGGAGTAGTTCCACCTGGTTACAATGCCCTTCACGGCGATAATAATTATCGATCTTCATTTTGTTACAGAAAGAAAGGTACCCCAGCGCGGAGTACAAAGTACTAAGAGGGATAGATGACTCCACAGACCTGGGTCGCATCGTCACCTTCGACGATGCCCCATATTTTTCGTACTGGACCAACTGGCAAGACGATGACGTCAGCGTGTGTAACGAGATCAACGGCACGGACGCTGGTATATTCGCTCCCTTCATTGATAGAGAGAAAAATATGTACGCTATAAACACAGATATATGCCGGTGAGTTAGTATATTTTCTACATATATAACAGGATGAAAGTGAGGTACTTAGTTCCTGTAACTAGTATGAACTAAAATACAGAATATTTTACAAAGAAATAAGTTACCGTTCTACTCGTGATCGTTATAAAAGCAAATGTGGGAACTTGTAGGTACTCCAACAGAAATTGCGTTTACCACTCGCCAGAGGAACTAATAGGGCTTAAGAATACCTGGACCACTATTGCATTTAAAATATTATCAAACGAATTTATAAGCCGCTTTTCCCGTGAGCGTTATAGAGGGCGCCAAAGGGATTATTTCTGGAACTAGCGTCCTCGTTTGCCGAACATATAACGACATATTGCATTCAGCAGTTCAAACGTGGTACTTACCATACTAACCATACGAAGCGTGGAGGAGAGAATTCATTCTCTATGCAGTGTAAGTATATTACAACTCGCCTACAAGTCCTGTTGAGACTGTAGAGAGTACGTCTGTGTGAGTGCTTTAATTCGAAGCTTTATTTCGTACTTACCGTACTATTTAGACTATGTATACTGTGTCCATGAGTAAACATACACTTAGTAGAGATATTTTTTAAACTTTTTTAAATGTTGGTAACACCACCACGTAGTTACGAACGTAACGTAACTAATTAAGTGCAGCCGTGTGTAACTGTATTACGGTTATTGAAATATCAATAACTCAATTGCTCATGACTGAACGGCCACGAACGTATATTGATGAAAAATAAAAGTACTTACGCTGCCACTTATTAATAAAATACAAGCTTTTTAGGAAAAATAAAATCCTCGCTCCTCTCTAGGATTATACTTGTCACATGAACACACACGCAGACGGAACAGCTATCTGTAGACCGTAAGATTATTTGTTCCGTGTGAGGATCGAACCAATAGCACATAGCGCAAAGCCAATCGGTTAGCCACTGTGCCAACCGTGGCGTCAGCTATTGGTTTTACTCGCATCCTAGTTTGGATAAAAGTGTCCTTTGTATTATACTAGACATGGTCTATCTTTGTACCAAATATCATGCAAATCCGGTGAGCCGTTTATGTGTAATTGAGTCCCAACAAACATCGAATCAACTAAACGCTTTCACAAACTTTATCATACATATTTTATATGTATATTTTTTTAGTAAAACTTTACCCCTCACTAGGATTTCTCCTGTATCGAGGATACAGTTTATAAACATACATGTTACATGCACACCCACTCAGACCCGGAACTATCTATAGATCATACAAATAATTGCTCCATGCGGGATCGAACCGCCGCGGCACGTAGCGTAGAAAGCTATTCGCTTAGCCACTGCGCCAATCGTGTTGTCAATAATTTTATACGCGAGTGAGATTTGAGGCTGAAAATAATCATTCATAAAAAATAAAAGGGCGATTTTTTGTGCCATGAGGAAAAAGTCGAAAAAAGTAGGAACTAAAAATAGCCTCTGTATTGAAACAAATCGAAGAGATCTTGTACTTTTTTGCACGATGTTAGAAATAGCAAGTTTTGAATTTGTAAGTCTGCCCTAAAATTATTATGATGACTTATTTCTTCCTAAATAATAATACCTAAATATGTAGAAACTATAGGTATCTACTCGATTTTATTATGATTATTTTAAGCATTAGTACATAAGTATCATAATAAAAAAAAGAAACCAATAAAGCTCTGTCGAACGGATTATATAAGGTTTGTTTCGAGTTTCAAATAAATTCGTTTCATTATTTGTATGAAAATTAATATTCAAAATTTGGCGCAATTAATAACTAGTAAAATGAATTAATAATATTGATATTTCGAGTTATCAAATAGAGTGGTTCCGGGAAATTTAATATCCTGTCGCAGCCATAATGGATGCACTTCCCAGTGTAATCCTTTGCAATGAATTCCTGGGATTTCAAATTAATTTGTTCGGTCCGCTGCGTCTGTGTGTGCGCCGAACTATCAGAGGGGCGGAGCTTCTATTTCATAGATGTTTATCACGCACACATAAACCACATCTGTGTGTGCGTTATATACACCCAAACCCACACATAAAAGTCTTTCATGCCTGCGTTATGTATACCCACACATGCGTAAAGCGCAACAGGATAACAATCTGTTACCTAGTACGTACTGTACTAATGCATACGTATCTCTCTATGGAGCGAAAAGGATGAATCGAATCAAGGAACGCCTATCAGTAACTTGTCATCGTCTGCCTAGCCAAACCCAACTAGGTTGGGCTCGGCTCCCAGTCTAACAATTTGCGGCTGAATATCAATATTGTATACGGAACAACTGCCATCTGACCTCCGCCATCCAATTAGGCTGCTGACTCCTGTAATGACTATTATAGATATTCGTATGAAAAGCGGGACCGACTACTTAACGTGCTTTCCGAGGCACGGTGGGGTGTCGATGTTTGAAGAAACGTTTTCCCATCCAAGGACTGACTGTGGCAAGCGCTGCTTAACTTCGTCGATCGACTGATCTGCGCGGAACATCTTGACTGTTGTGTGTGACGTCAGCAGCAACAAAAGCTTGATATTTTTTTGAAAATTAAGTTTGAAATGCTAACATATTGAAATTATAAAAAATTGTCAAAAAGTGTCTAATCTATAAAATAAAATAAATACCTACATCTATAGGTACAAATAAGAATAATTGAAGTGGGTGTTTGTAATGTCAAAATAACAGCTTTTTATTAAGTGCATAAAATTATGTAACTATATACGGAAATTATAACAAAAAAACGATTTGTTTTAAAGTCTGGCTGTCTATTTGTTCCGGCTAATCTCCGAAACGGCTGGACCAATTTTGACAGAATTTCACTGGCAGATAGCTAATGTTATAAGGAGTAACATAAGCTACTTTTATTTTAACATTTTATTTAAACAAATAAATATTTCGTTAAATTCCACGCGTACGAAGTCGCGAATGCAAAAAAGAAAACTTTACATTGGTACCGAATTTGATTGCTTCCTGTTCCACTTCGTATCGAGTTCGAAAATGCATTGGAGCAATTTGTATACGTCAATAACATACACATCAAGCACGTCCGCGACCACCGCTAGACATGACACTCCGCATAAAATGGAATGCATCATTTATATCTACTTTGTTTTTTAAAACGCTTTTATTAGCTTCACCTGTAACTAACTATGTAAAAAAATCTTGCAAGTTAAATTTGACCCACTTCCCGGTTTCGGATTGAGCTGAAATTTTGCATACACTTTTAGTTTGGATGACAAAAGCGTTTTCTTTAGTTTTTTTTTTTAAACTATTATATTTATTCTTACTTGTTTTATTTAGTAAACAATCTTCACATGGAATAAAATAAATCCAGCCCATTAATGTCCCACTGCTGGGCACGGGCTTCTTCTTTAATGAAGGGTAAAGGTAAGGTATTAAAGGGTTAGGCCTTAGTTCACAACGCTGGCTTAGTGCGGGTTTGTGGACCACAGACACCATGGACAAATTAAATGAACTAATCATTTATAAAATACAACAAATTTAACATGATGATGATTTTCATACTTTTAAATAACGTTAAAAACCATGTGAAAGTTGTTTACTAAATCAGCCAAATATGAAAAAACGGAGTATATGCTCGTGTGGCTTCGAGGACACGAATAGCAGTGACTGAGCTTGGCTCAGTGGCTCAAAGTGCGGTCACGGGTTCCTTCCACCAAGATAATTTTTTTTTATAGATAATATAGCCTTCAAATTTCCCGATCTGGTTGATTTCGTAGGTGGGATTTAAAACTTAAACTATAATACACTCGGAAGCAATAAATCTGGGTCACCAACATAATAAACTCGGAAACGAAGTAAATAGTTAAATAGTCTATAAAATACTTTTTATTTGAATAAGCTAACATTCTTAGTTTCCGAGATATTAAGGTTTATTATTGACCCGGATTCATTGCGTCCGAGTGTACTTAGAGTATACTATAACTCTTCAACTCAAACGAACTTTCCTAATTAGATGTAGGAGTAGTCAAATGTTAACATACCATGTATATTATGCGACGAGGCGAGGCACTGAGAGGATGCAGTGCCACACGCCTCGTCAACTTAGCTTTAACTTAGCTGACCACTCAGCGAATATCACCTAACTTAACTCAAAGTTTAACTTGAAGTTATTTGTAATTAGAAAATAGAGTAATGAACTGTTAATAAAACATCCATTTTCATATTATTTTTTTGGTTTGGTACAGAATTATTTTCGTTAAAAAAAATGTGTAAAGAACATTACCTCCTTAAGTGTTATAAATTATAATTTATTTCTGAAGCTCTACGTATCTTACTTAGAACTATACATATATGTATATGAACAATAATACAATGGTAAAGTTATTTTTTTTAGTAATTAGTGATAACCGTCCCAAACACGTTTCCGCAAAAAAAATAGCTAGGGACGATTCACGCTGCACTCAGACTCTTTTAAATTTATCTATTTTAGAAGCACTCTGTATTTTGCATTAGAGTTTAGACACTGAAATTAGGATTTTAATTCGTTAACTGAGTTACGATCTAAAACAGTTTCAGTCACAAATAATAATAATAAAAATGCGAAGAGAGCCTATACAGTTTACATAGCTTTAACATACAATCTTTATAAATATACATTTTTTTTTAAAATAAACTTTGCCCCTCACTCGTATTTCTCTGGTATCGAGGGTACAGTTTATAAACATACATCTCACATGCATACACACCCCGGCCCGAAACAACTATCTTTAGATCATACAAATATTTGTACCGTGTGGGGATGGAACCCGCTGCACGTAGCGTAGAAAGCTAACCACTTAGCCAGAGCGCCTACCGTGTCATCAAAATATAGTATTGGATATACTCGTAGGCATAGGATAAACTAGTCATTACATCGTGCTCAGAAAATTGTGAGACACGACCCGCTAATTATAGTTAGGTACTGGTTCTAATTACCGAAATTTATAAATATTGTTGATTGTATCTTTAACATCTAATCTTATATGAAACAGACCCAAATTTACTACTTTTTTATTTATTTTTTCAAATCTTTTTAACACCTATCAAATGAATATTCATACTAATCAATTATTGAACATGTAATTATGTATATATTTATTTTTATATTTATGTAATCAGCTACTAGTCCTTCTGTGAATGTTGTGCATGCCTGTAAGTGACTTATTTGCACAGGATCACATTATAAATACGAACCATTCTGTAAACTAATTGTAATTAAGTTGTTGGTGAGCCTTATAAAATAAAAATAAAAATATAAGCATTGTGGTATCATAAAGTGAGGCAAACAGCCTTATTTCGAGCATGAAGCTAACAATCCCAAAATGAGCGCGTATTGCGTAGTTACCGACGGGAATGTTAATCAATGTTGCGAGCGTATATGAGTGATGTATCCCGTTGGATACAAAAGTAAATCGATATACAATGATGGTAAATGCAATTGCCGAGTTCAACCACTTTCGTGAAGATAACGGTCATAAATTGAATGTAACTAGTTAGGCCCACATTCACTGACAACATAACAGATGATTAAGACGAAATCGCGCGTTTACCATGAAATTTTGTATGGGTAAACGGCCGTTTTAATTTTAAACATCTGTTATGGTGTCGGTGAACATGGCCCTTATACGACGGGACTGTATGCAACTCAATGCAAATATAAATCGGCCGATTTTATTATCTTGTTTGAAGAAGTGTCGCTAACCGTGCCGTTATTGCCATCAATTGGCTCTAACAATGCCGCGTTGTAGGTACTTTTATTTGTATTCTTACTCTTCGGTCGCGGGGAAGATGTAACGGATAATATTAGGTTTATAGATTGCATGATTAAATTGGCCAATATTCATAATTGTCAGGCAATATAATTGGTAGTTTCAGCCAACTAAACGACTACCGCGCAGATCCAAGATAAAACTACGCTTGCCGCTTTCTATATGAATGTATCTCCGATACTTCCAATCAGGTTAGAGTTTGTTTCACAATGTTCAAGAAAATACAATGCCTGGAAGATTTATCTAAACTAATATTATAAAGAGAAAAGTTGTTTTTTATGTTTGTTCGTAATGGATAAACTCAAAAACTACCGGAACGATTTTAAAAATTCTTTCACCAGCAGTATGCTTATTCCAGGATTGGGTCTACAAAATCGGCTAATTTCCTACTAAATAAAGATAGTATTCGCGTTTAAAAATCACATGTGGCTCCTCAATCCATACGGACACTTATCACTGAGTAACATAGGCTATAATTTATAGATATCAGTGGCGAAGAGTCCATACAACCCAATTCCCATCGGCTTCCCTTTAGGAATTGGTTAGTTCATAGACCAACGTAATATTATGTTATTTACTCATCCAACTGACAAAAAAAGGCATGTTATTCAGTTAGGTCGAGCTCTTCCAAACATGACTATATAGATTACAAGAGACGGTAAGGATTTTTGTCTTGCAGCATTAAGTGGCTTCCCTTATGAAAATTTTCACCCTTCGCCACTGATAGATATCATATTTATAGATATCACGCGGGCGAAGCCGCTGGCGGAACCTAGTAACGAATACTCAAGTAGTCTGCGTTTCACAATCATTATGTTAGTAATCTATGATTAATCCCGCTAATCATAATAATTACTCATGATAATTGTGAAACACAAACTAGGTAATTGTTTAAATAATGATTCAGTCCATTACTGTCCCACTGCTGGGCTCGGGCCTCCACGCTAGCCGGTTCGGGTTGGCGGACTACACACATCATCGAAAAAATTATCAATCCGTGTCGGTTTCCTCATATTTTTCTTTAACTGTTACACGCAAGTTATAACTAGTAAAATACTGATCGGCACATGAATTCGAAAATTTAGAGCCGGCTTTGAACTCAGACCCTCCTGCATGGAAGCCAAGCGGTTACCGCTAGGTTATCAGTTGGTACATTTGTTTATAATTATTCGGTCGTAATTTAGCAGACAAAACTCAATTCAGTTTGTCAAAAATTTGTTATCGGTACTCAAATGGTCTAGTAGGATCTTTCACTCAGCATTTCATTACTCAAAAGTTACTTTTTGTGGTAACCCAAGGTAAACTAAAGGTAAATTAAAAGGTAGGTTTAGTAGGTTATTAAAGGTAAGGTAAATTTGTATAGTTTTACTGTTACAATAAACTTATTTTAAATGGTAATTACCCTTAATGTCATATTCCTGTTATATGTATGTTTAATGTGTTAAAAATGATCTTAAGATTTCTTTCTGAGAAAATCTTTTTTTAGCCGTAAATCTTTTTGCTAAACTACGTTCAGTTGTTTGCTAGATATATGGGAAACTTCCAAGTTACTTGGACATGGTGCAACAGTCCCTTACTTTATTATTAAACAATCTAGGGCAGGCTAGATCTAAACTTAAGCACGAAGGACTGCATTATAAAGTAGCTGGCCTAATAAGCCGCTCAGAATTAGCTTAGCTACTAAACGGAGCGGGAATTAACCCCGCTGCTATTATACATAGCTAGACGGCGTCGTCACGACAAATCACGACGAAGATACAGGGAAGAGCTAGACGACAAAATAAATGATGAATGGTTATCTCTGGCTCTGGACCGGAAGGCGGAGGCGCTTGCCCAGCAGTGGGATAATACGGGCTGACAGTAACGGTAAATTAATAATATGTACAAATACTTTCGGGAATTGGGATTACCGGGTCCAATATTTTTTTCTCGTTTAACCCACGCACGCGGGACGCCCGCGTACCTGCCAGTGTCCTACTTATTATAGTATAAAAGGTTGAGAAGGAATAAGGGTACCTAGTAGCTGAGCTCTTACTTGAAAGAAAAGTCAAAGGTAAAGTTTTTTATTTCAACTGGACCTTTGCAGGCACTTTCGAAACGTCCTGATTCTAGGTGCACCGTTCCAACAAGAATGATACACACACCGATAAAAAATTATGTGAAAAGATATTTATTTTTCAACAGATTGTTATTGTTCGGCTAAGTTTTATTTTGATGTAGAGCTAAGACAAGGAAACGATTAGTTGAGGAAAAAAAGTTTATTTCTTCCTGCTTTTTACACAAGATTTTTGTACGTGGGAGCGAGTTCCATATAGAAAGAAAGAAAGAAAAATTATTTATTTGACACAGCACAAAAACGATTTTAAAGATAACATAACAGAAAAATAAAAGAATAAAAACATGTAAACAAAAAAAAAATATTTATCTTAAATAAAAAATGGATTGTACGTCGCAGCTGTGTCAAAAAGGCTTCCGCTCAGCTTAACCCTTAAACAGGCAAGACTAAAAATATAGTTAAATCTTTTGTCTTGTGCATTTTCCTGCATTATAATGACCTCTGAATATTAAGAAAAATATTTAAAAAATTGTAGGATTTTCCGTTTTCGAGAAAATTTACGGGTCCCACAGGGTACGACGTCGATTACGCTGAGATTCTATAACGGGTACCGTAGTGTACGTTGCCGAGTAGTCAAAGAAACAGTTTATAGTAAAAAATAATGTAATATGAACTAAAAAACATTAATTCGATATGGAATAGGCGGAAACTATTTCGGTAACGTTCCTCAAGTACCACAAAACATAAAATTTTATGAAAAAAGAAAAAAACTGCAGTTTTGAATGTCGGTGTCAGTGGCACGGTTTTATAGTTTTCAACAAATGTGGTCTCCGTCATTTCCCAAAATATAAAGATTTTCATATGAAGAATC
The DNA here is from genome assembly GCA_932294325.1 of Allophyes oxyacanthae. Taxonomy (NCBI): domain Eukaryota; kingdom Metazoa; phylum Arthropoda; class Insecta; order Lepidoptera; family Noctuidae; genus Allophyes; species Allophyes oxyacanthae. The sequence continues at coordinate 4,472,502 of OW028609.1, forward strand.
CAGTGAAGATTGATCTGAGCTTATAATAAAAAAGTGGTCCTAAAATTGTGCTCATTCACTATCAGAAATAACACTCATCTTCGGAACTAGCATTTTGTATGGGTACCAAGTTCAAAAAAAAATGCAAGCTTGTTAGAGTCAAGCACTTAAGCAAAAATAATTAAAAATAAGCTATATGTCAGTATAAAAAATGCATATGCAAGCTACATAAAAAAATACAAGAAAAATTTATAAAAACAAGTTTGAATGAACTGGCAACGTACCTCGTGGTACCCGTTACTTATATTCGGTAACTTGCTATACACTTGGCAAGGGGAACCACGAGGCACATACACATTTCTCACACTTTATTATTATTATTATAGAGTTGATGATCAAAATATGATATTGCAATCTAATAAGTAGCATTTACTCTTTCAATCTACAGCGAAATAAACAGATGGTTAGTGCAAAATTTGAAAGAAATAAATTTAAATCTTATCAGTGTCGGTGCAATAGTTGTCACCTTGACGGAATCATGACGGAATTGTGACTTTGACGGATAGATTTTTGTATAGCGAGCTCAAATTATTTTTTATACCAATCTCAAATAAATAAAGTATATTTCTAAAGTGCAAAAAATACTTTCAATTAATTATATAACACGCTGAATTTTATAAAAAGTAACGTATACCGGGAGTCCCGTTGTCGATTTAAGGGTTAAGCTGCCGCGCTGCGAGCAACCCGACAGCGCTGGTTTTCAGCGGGATATCCGTGTGTTCGCGTGAATACGCACAGCTACGCGCTACTGCAGTTGCTACGGGCACTACTACGCACGTAGCAGCGCGTTTACTCTAGTCGCCGCACCTATATAGGATATGCCAGCCATTAAATCACAATAAAAGTATCTATATTATTGCCACAAGCAAGCAGCGAATCAAAATAATCACGGTTTTTCCAGATGTATAATCCGAAACTCGGGAAATATTGTGCTAATTGTCTGTAACAGCACGTGAAGAGAAACAGAGTGGAGTGCTGGCTAACCGCTTAGCGGGCTGCGCATCTTGCATTAAATTAGTTTATAGGTATAATAAGATTAAACACTAAGTTATCGGTACATTCAGTACATCGTAACAAGACTAAGAACTTGTTACTTAAGTTTTCGAGCTTTTACAGTAATGGAAACTTAAAATGTGTATTAGTATTTCCAATGGAATCAGTGCTAATTGCTACATAGTCGATGCACATCAAAATATAATTTACTACGTAGATGCTTCCTGCGAAATCAACTAGTCGTTTTGAGTTTTGAGCTAATGAACCCCAATTAAAAACTTTTAATAGTAGCCAAAACTAGTTAGGTACGCAGATATTTTTGTAATATCCGATTTTCTCTTGCTTCAGAATATTCAGATTTAATCTAAATGTATAGTTTACTAGCAATAGATCGGTTTTTAGTTCCATCTACAAGATAAATTCTCACCCTTTAATCATATTGCCTGATCTGCCTGTCTGGGAAGCAAAGGAATATTAATACTTGATCATTTTTCTTAAATTAAATTCGGTTAACTTATTATCAAAACATCGTTGATTTTTTTACTGGTGCTGTTGTACTGCTATCACTTAGTTATTTCCGTTGTAAGATTGCAATTTTTATTTTCCGTAATTCTTTTGATTGCAGATTCCAACTGAATCAATCAATTTTTAGTTTGTCAGTAAAATTCAAACCGGTGTTCATAACGATTTCACGGCGCGGCGGACTAGTCATAGAAATAATAAGTAGGGCTCCGTTACTTAGTTAATAAGTCTATGGGTCTAGTCTATCATATGTGGTCTAGCAGGATAGATTTGCGTCCGAAAAAGGTTTTTAATAAACCGACTCGATTCACTTTGACGTGTGACTCAGTGACGCGGAATTTGCAAATATAAATAAATTAGCGCGCTTTTTTTTAAAAAAACCTATTTTTTATAGGTATATATTTTTTTTACATTTTAGCACTTTATAATTATTATTACCTGCGTATCTTGTTAATATAAATGTCATGCGATTACGGCACAAAGTTTCTCAGGCGATGTTGGGTAATATTCCCGCATTCCTCTACCAATGCAATTTTCAGCTCTCGAAGCGTATTATTTGATTAGTATTAAATGATCTGTAAAATACTCTTTATTTGAATAATCTATCACTCTTAGTATCCGACATATTAAGGTTTATTATGTTGGTGACCCGGATTCTTTGCTCCCTATTTATTTTCAAAAAAATTAAATGATGGCGTCTCATTAATTTAGCTATTCTGTAACGTAATTAATCAAAATTTAATTTTACCGCCATGATAGTTTTTTGTTGTGTATTGAAATTTTGTAAATGCAAATTTCTTTTTGAGTATGTTTGCCTATTTTTGAGTATAATGTACAAATACCTGGCCACTGGCCAGTGCTCTATACATCTTGGAACATCTTTACATTTCCCAGTGGCAGACCTCGTGCTTGCTCAAACACGTGTCCTTTGTGTCCTGCACGGCAGTTAACAGACAAAGCCTATGCTTTCGATTGGTTAGTAAAATACTCAGAATATAATGTCCTCAATCTGCAGGTTGCCGTAGAACGAAACAGTATGCTATTGACAGATAGCCTGACAAAGACAGGGTTGTTACAATAGAACTAGGCAATTCTAGTATTTCGTATTTAGTATTCTTTTGATGGTATTCAATTTTATTTAAAGTCTAGAAGGGTCAATTTAGTTTAAAGTCTCCAGAAAAATACATCAAGCAAGTATAAGCAGTACCTTTGTGTCATCTTTCCTATTTAATTGTAATTATTCTTCTTTCTGTGTGTACATAAATTGTTAAATAAAATAAATAAATCAATAACTTCTTGTCGTACTGTAATTTTGGTAAAATACAAGATGGAATAAGTCTTAGGTACCTACTCGAGATTAAATTAGCAGTATCCCCGTAGCCTTAACTGGAATTAAAATCGCTATTCGCGAGTAAGTCACTACTCCGCCGATTTTCAAGGAGTTAATAATGGACATAATAAGAGTTAATTTATACCAAGGATAAAAGTTCCAATGGAGTCCGTGTTTTAACTTTCTATTCTATTTTTCATGAATTTTGACATATTTATAACTCTACTAAAATAACAAATACACGTAAGAAGTACTTATTATTTTCATGAGACACCTCTTATAATATTTCGTGTGTATATCGGACCGAATATAGTCTAAGTTGAAACAAAGGGAAATCAAAATGGTTACCAAATGAACAATCTCATAGGCTAAAACAGATTTCTTTGTGAAACGGTAATTTCCCTGAGAATTAAATTGCAATGTCGAGTAAAACTCGCTCATCGAATGGATTATTCCACTTTGTCCCCCGGCTCTTGTGGCAGTTTCAATTAATGATTGACTGAAGTTCCAGTAATTGGTGATATTAGTTCAAATTCTGGGAGGCACCAACTAACTAAAAAAATAATATTTTAGTTATAAGTACAATTATGCTTCCGTCTCATTCTTCTTTTGTCCATCCGAAAAAGACGAACGAATGTATGTCATATTTACTCGATGCTTATCAGACTCAGTGCTATTGATAACCAGAACTAAAAATACTCAAAACATAAGCATAAATAAGAGGTCGTTTTGATTAGATACGAAATTAACTTCTATAAACAGTTTTCCCTAAGGATAATATTATGACAAAGAAAAGTATGTGAGGAAATTCAGTGCGTCGCTGTTGCGGATATACATTTTCATTAGTGTTTATAAAAAAAACATTCCGAATTCCCGCCCCTCAATTACCGACGCCCATCAATATAGTATTACTAGATTCCGCCAGGGGCTTCGCCCGCGTGATATCTTTATAAATTATAACCTATACTAGTCAGGGATAATATATCATTCTGCTGGTGCAAGAATTTTAAAAATCGGTCCAGCTGTTTTTTTGTTTATAAATTACAAACAAACATACAAAAAATCAAATCTTTTCTCTTTAAAATAGAATACAAAATAGATAAGTCTACCCACCGGCTACGCCAGAATTCTGAGGCACACCGCACATGTATACTAGGCCTGTTAGGTAATTTTTTATATTTATTTCAGATCTGTAGAACTTAGGTATCAGTTCGACACGGAATACGAAGGCATCCCGACCGTCAGGTTCGCAGCGAACGAGTGGCTTCTAGATAACGACGATGGGTGCTTCTGCCTTAACGTCACGAGTGGGATCAACAGGGAAGACGGCTGCTTGCTACGAGGGGCCATGGAGTTGTACTCGTGTGTCGGTAAGTGCTAGAAACAATCGTATCACAATAGGGTAATATTTTAACGAATGACATATTCCAGCATTCTCATAATTAATATTATAATAATTGCTCTTTGATTCAGCATTAGTTATTCTCGCAGCTCGTACCACAACATTTTACTGATCAAGATTGTAATCTATTATTTTAAAAGAGTTTCCATGGAGTTTCTCGCCAGTGCTCCTCTATAGGATCTACTATTTGGAACCGCGCACCTAGTGTCTCGACGTTTCATAAGTCCCTGTATCTGGTTTACATGAAATAAAGATCTATTCTATTCCAGTACGTATGCTTATGTATGATATTATTAGATAACTTTAAATATTTCGTAAATTTGTATTTGGCGGCGTAGAAAACGCTGTTGCAGTGGCGTTGTTTTCAACAAAGAGTACTTATTTTTGTGCGTTGTTTTTTTTTATTAAATCTCTTTGAACTCTTGTTCTAAAATTAAACTCATGTTGAGAATCAGTTATCTATCTTTTCTCATTTCAAACACTGGTCTTTCATTATGTCCCTTGACCTATAACGCGCCCTGTACCTTTATTACCCTTGCTAGATAAAAGGCAAGCGCATTTGTGATGTCTGTTTACATGTTTAATGTTATACCTTAAAAAAGTACATATTATTTAAACAGGACACCTGCTTTATGGGTTTATTATACTCATCATTATGAACAACTTTAAAAATGGGACCAACCCAGAAATGGCAAAATCTGCTCCACTGAAATGTATGGAACAGCAGATATTTTTCTGCGATTTCATATTTGGTCCCTTATTAGAAGTTGTTCATAATGATTAGTACAATAACCCCATATAGCGGGTGTTATGTTAAAATGTACACTCTGTATACTATACTAGGCTGTGACTACTTACTTATATCACTCCAACCATCACCTGACGGATATATCGATTAAAATCACAACAACACAAGACTGTAATTACTTCTTTGTCTTCACCTACAATCAGCTAATTAATTAAACTCTCACAATAGGGAACTTGCATAACCTATTTTTATTTTTAGATTGTCAAGAAAATATGTTTTTTTTATTTTCGGAGGTATGAAATTATGAATATAAAATATATTTCCATGGTATTGTATACCACCTCATTTTGAAAATAATAATTTATCACCTGAATACTTCCTTGGCATGAATTGAAGCGTTATTTATAAATTAAAAGATAACTTTTACCCACATCGAAGATTCGCTGCAGGCTGCAGTTGACAACTCAGCGCATAATACAAACAAAAAATCGGATGTCTGGAAAATGGTCACAAAAATTAGGTAGGTACTTAAAAAAATACCGTAGGCAGAGCGTGTTAGGCCTCTTTGGTTACCCTTCGTCCTGAGGAAGGCAAACGGTGAAGCTCTTATCGGCTAAAACAGCACGGTGTTCCTACGAATCATTCGCGCATACGCTGAATTAGGGCCATAGAAACAAAGAAAAAAAGAAAAATCATTTATTTACCACAAAAAACAAGACACTAGAATGATAAACATAGGTAACAAGAAGAGGACAGGTGCATACAGAGAAGAAATTTTATTTAGGAGGGCAACAGTGTAAAATTAAGCAGAAAAATAATAATTTAAAAAAATATAAAAATGGGGTGTACTGCCCCGACTGAGCATCACCTTGCCTTTTGACTATTACAGACACACTATAGCACACTAGCTCCCTCCGCCGGAAGAATCTCGTGTTTTCGCGCTCGTTATTTAGGTACCTTTTGTAAGCAAAAGGCAGCCAACGAACGCGATTATGCTGCAAAATGTATCGAGTGTGCTACGCAGAGTGAATTTACAGCGTAATAATACAGCTATACAGTTCGCCACTGTGGTAAATAAAGCTCGGAGTTATTCGCGAAATATCTGTGATAGAGTGCTATCATAGGTATACACATATTGATTTGTGGTCAGTGTGGATGATACAATCACGTTTTATTTTGATTAAATAACTAACATGTACGTTAACATGAACTCTCGACACGAGAGGGAATGTAAAGCAAAGCATTTTGGTATAATAAATATGTACCCTAATGAATTATTCGCATTTTAATTAAGTATGGCGCTGTGAGTGGAGTGAATTGCGTGCCGGTTTCAATATGATATTTGAAGGAATTCGATAATGAAATGCACTGCAATTAGCTTTATAATATTCGTAAATTGGGCCGAAAACAAATATTATTTCGATAAGAGGGGTTGTATCGGTAATGCTCTCGTTGTTCCAAAATTATTTGCTAAGTTCTGCGTTCTATAATTTCGCATGAGTAAAATTATTCATACTAATTTAATTTTGTGTAGGATTCAATATTATTTAGGTATTTCGAAACTACGAACTAATGAAAGTTATAATTTCAAAATTTTGAAATCTTCCGGCGATTTGTGGTGGTTGGAGTTGGCATGCAATGACCGCGGCGCACTAACTTTGCAAAATAATCAAAATTATAAGCAATTTTTATTCAATTTATCCTAAAACTGATAATGACTAGATAACTAATTCTTAAGAAATTTCCTATTGGAATCATATAAGCACGTATAGTAAACAATAGGGTTGATTAGAAAGTGGTTATGAGGAAGTAGGTATAAGAAATATGTTTTGAGCATATATATGATGAGTATATGATGAGGAGAAAGAGGTTGCGGATGAGAAAAATAGAACTTCGGTAGAACTTATTCTAAATTAATTTAAGTAAAATTATTATTGGGAAGAAAACAAATTCATAGTCAAGCTATCTAAAGCTAAAACAGCTAGCAAAAGACGGGACACTTTGTATTGATGAAGAGAATGACATTTCCTCATAAATTCCTCTAAATAAAATGAAGAATCGGAAGAGGGAAGGGTATTTTTTATAACTATTTTTGGGGATGTGTAATCGCAAAAAATAACGAACTTCCGCATTATTAGAATGAGGAAGAGGAATCCTCATCAATCCTAGTAAACAACACTAAATTGACTGCAATCTTATTGTAAAGAGACGTGATCGGTAAAAAGCGCTTCTAATTTTTTTATTGATAATACAACATTTCTTAAAAACTGGAACGAAAAGGGGCGGGATCGAGAGAAATGGAGAAAATGGAGGAAGGCCTTTGCCCAGGAGTGGGACAGCATAGGCTGATAATATAATATCTAATAACAATACAAAATGAAGTACTATTTCAATACATAATGAACATTATAAGAACTTGTATATAAACAAATATAAACTATATTTTTAAAAGGATTTTTGAATATTGATTTTGATATCTTTTAGTCATATTTATTATTTACTGCTGGTACCGTATCAGTTTCATTTTTAAAAGGCTTTATAAAATGCACCAATTAGCACTGAAATGAGAAAACGTGAGCAATATATTTGTATAAAGAAGGTACCTATTATCTACCAAAAAACATGCCAATTTTAAGAATTTTTTTATTTAGTTATAATAAAAAAATTGCGCTATTATTTCACTTTGTCATGTAATTAATATGTTTTCTATGCTCTTCGACTCTTAAATCAACATAAGCATATCACATCAGTGACCCAACTTCTATTTAAAAACTTATGTGACGTCATCCCTACAAAAGTATCATATTCCGTGATACATTACGACGACCATGTTGTAAGTATCCTTTTCAACTATCACGACGATAAGGTGAAAAATAAAACATAAAAAATTATATCGCCCTTTTTGTACATAATCTCGAATGATAAATACGTTTCTCGTATTATTCAAATGAAACGGTAGTTATCAATATAATAACAAATAGTCCTTTGGATTGATTGATATGCATGATTATTCAAATTATGTAGATGCGACGCGTCAGATTCTACGATCATCTATAAGTTCAAAGTTAATATTAGGCAAGAGAGGCCAGCGGCTCACCTCTTGACCCGCCGGAAATCGACCGAATGTTTACATACACGAAGCAGAGACGCTCAACTTTATGCAAACAATTTCTTGCACCGCCAAGTAATACCTATCGATATGAATTCTTATTATTGACCGTAATATTGTTGTCAATTCAGACCAAAAATACAAACAGGAGCTTGGAATTATTTTTATACACTTTGGACACTTTTTCTTATTTTAGTAACAGGTAAAACATTTAAAAATTGGCCTTTAAACTATCAGCGATATATTAGTCTTTAAAAAACCGGTCACACCGAGACAGTCCCATGGTGATTCGTATTTATTTGTTTTAACACAAAAGAAAATATTTAATTTTGCACACGTATTGTACGTGAATAGAATGAATGTTTAAACATTTATTCCATTAATATATTATGTCTATTGCAAGTTCCGAGTTGTAGACACGTTGGTGCGATGCGGCGATGACGCGCCCACCAAGGTAAACCACCGGCCTCGTCGGCGCTCGCCCGTGTCCAGGCTACTCGCTATCTCAGACACCATACAACCTGGAAACAATGACCTACATTGCTGCTCCAAAATGCATGGCAGCTCAGCCTGAAGCAATTAAGATTACAGTTAAAATACGGGCGTGACACACTTGGCGAGCGGAGTGCGCGGCGGGAGGTCGGTACCCACGTAAAAAAGAGTGCGCGTGCGCAGAGCGGTCAAACGCACATAGAGATGAATCGCGTCGCGTGGTTGACTTGTGCGCTTCTCGCGGTCGCGGACGCGCGCATCTACGGGCGCTGCGAGTTGGCGCGCGATTTGCAGGCGCTCGACGTCGATCCTGAACATATCTCCACCTGGGTCTGCATTGCTTACCACGAGTCGCGCTTCGACACTGCCGCCAAAAACCTTCACAGTGGAGACCATGGCATCTTCCAGATCAGTGAACTTTTCTGGTGCGGTCCAGGTAAGGCGTGCGGCCTGCCCTGCTCTGCGCTGCGGGATGATGACATCACCAATGACTTGGAGTGCGCATTGCAAATCCACGAAGAACACACTCGACTTCAAGGAAACGGGTTCCTAGCGTGGGTTGTTTACCCGCAGCATTGCAAACATAACACCAAGAAATACCTTGTGGATTGTGATACTAGCGTGAAAAGTCAAGTGCCGATCACCAGATCCCGTGAGTTCCATTACCAGAACAGTTATAATCAACCAACCGTTGGGTACAATAAACAGCATGTAGAAGATTTGCTGCCACCGTATTTAAGTATTGGTTCCATCTTTAGAGGAAATTACGGGAAAGTGCTCGACAGTAATAAAGGAAGAGTTGATTGGACTAACTATAAAATTAGCAATATTGACGAACTTAAACTTCCTGTGTATAATAAACCATCTGAACATACGGGTCCGACAAGTACACCACGTAACACCACGCCTACGATAACGACCACAACATACATACCGCCGGTGATGCCTTGGAGAACTATTGAAACAAACCAGTTCAGGAAGAAACAATTGTTCAGTGATAAAAGTACACGAATACCAACGAATGAAAAGGAATACACCACCGAACTAACCAAGATTTCTAGATCCACGATAGCATACGCAGCAACACAAGTAACCACAGTTCGACCAGTGTATGCTGCGAGAACTGCATACTTACCAAATATAACTACCACTACACCCAGATCAACGACTGTTACTACAGCGACGTTCAGACCACCCTCCGTCAATACTTTAGTAACGAGACCACCGATATACAGCACAACTACAAACAAACCGACTACAACTACAACTACCGTGGCACCGTGGAATATTGTGACTTCTACCCACCAACCTCGAATTGCAACCACACTCAAACCGAGTTCTACCACATCTACTAGAAGACCAATAACAGGATCAAGCACTGCCAGAACTATGGCCACAACGACCACGCTTAGACCTACAGTGTCAACGACGAACAGAGCAACCACACGAAAGTTTTCGTGGTATACTTTTACGTCTCGAACTGCTTCAACTACACCAGCGACGACAAAAATGAATTCTGTATCATTAACAAGATCAACTGCACCAGTCGAATATTCTTCAAAAATACGAAATGATACACCATTCCGGACCACTCAGCCGATCTCAACCACTACGAAAAAGCCACAAGCAACAACACGAAAAACATCTACACAGAAACCTAAATCCACTCAATCGATATTCGATCTCTACTTAAACCCAACAAAACCGCCGAAACTAAATTACAATTTCGACTCCGCACCGGAAAGTAAATTTAGATTGAAGATATTCGCCGGTGGTACCACAACTCCTGCGCCGCCGCCGTCTAGGCAATCGACCTCGCAAGAACGGAAGGAGGAACCCAACGGCGCCGCCAGAAATTATGTCCGAAGACAAACATAACGAAAATCTCATCAAATGTAGGTTTAAAATTTTCTCAACATATTGGTGATCTCCGTAATTACTACAATATAAATTCGTTCCTGTTCTGAATATTTTAATTCTACCAAGTGATTATACACACGTCATCTCTTGTGGATTAATACAATAACATACCCACACAGGATAACATTCTATAAGTAAAAGATAAATATTTGCGCAGGAAAAATAAACTGCTTTTGTATTCAAATGTAAGTTGCGCAAATGCATCTAACACGCTAATACGACGGAGATCGCTCTTACTATGTAATTTATATAAACTGCGAATTTATGCGAATGTTTATTATACCTAGTATTAGACCAAAAAGCATTTATCTACTTTTGTATATAAAAAATTGATTATTTTTATTTGAACAGCGTTTAAATTTGCGATATGCCCATCTCATTTACCTACGAATATAATATAATTAAGAGGCTTATTGATAGGAATACATTAAAACCTCTAAAAATAATGCATAACATCATCAATGGCATATTATTTTTGTAATTAACATTTAAAATAACAAGTTTCAACGCGGAACTAAAGTAAAGGTGCGATGTACCGAAGGACCAAGTACCGATCATGCCACTACATCATTTACATCAGGCAATAAATACTTAGTCATAGATACATCAAACATTAACCTTTAAAGTCTTTTATAATAGAGCTACAACAGTAGATATTCTATTAATCCAATAAAATAAAACAAATTAATGTTCAACAGATTTTAGATGGCTATCTGGTGAATAAATTAACTGATCAGTATTAATATTCATAATGTGACATCCATGAAAAGTGAATTGACCGACGACACGTTGTCCAGCCGGTTTTATTCTGCTAGGGCTGTCACAAACAACATTATTCAAATTGATTTATCGGATTTATTAATAACATCACGGTAATACTTTTAAAGATCAAACGGATAGAAGAATAATCAAAAACACAGCAGCATATAATATATCACTTTTTTATTCTAGGTATTTACTACAATTTAAAAAATACCCCCATGCCTATTTATCGATCTATCTAAATAAACCTCAGTGAACGCATTCCAATTTAAATCGATCATGATCAATATTTTGCCCACTACTGTGTATTTAAAGCCTTAAATTCTCTACGTCATCCATTTTCTTTTCTTTGCTTTGTAAGTTTGTTAAACTCAGTTGATAAAGTTTTCTGCTATTTTATATTTAATTGTCCACTTAGCATCAGACGTCTAGCGCTTTTAATTATGCCTATAAATAATTAAACCTGCTAATAACAAATCACTCTATAAAACTTCACCGTTTCTATTGGAATAGCTCAAGCGAGTATTATCAGCCTGTATAAAGCCGGGCTTCCACTGGCAGTGGAGCAGGCGCCATCCATACGCAACGGTAAACTTCAAAGAATTGCTTCCAACAAAAAAGAGTCTAGCGGAGAAGACTGAACGAGTAAAAATAGATAATAACGAACTCGTTATTCATTTCTCTTTTTCAGTGGAAGGCAATTGAAAACTCTTTCTTAATGGAAGGTAAAATCTATTTTAGCTAGTTGGGATCCGTTCCGTCCAAGTATTACTTGCTCATTACCCTTTCGCAGTGGAAGCCCAGCTTGAGATAAAGGTGACCATTTAGCGAAAATCAAAAGCCAATTGCAGAAATCTTCAAACAACAACCTAGTTTTCTTATGTCAACATAGTTTTATCAATTGTTCCCAAAATCTTTTATGAAAGAATATTTTTATCACTATGCATTGTTTTGATGCTGACCACCGTTCCTTTTTTAGCTTTAATTCCTCCGCCTGGGGGGAGGTGTGCTGGAATGCTGCCGGCTCACCTCACCATGGTAGTCCGCTTTCGGCATCTGATGGTGGCCTTCGGGAAACCTTAAAGACCGCGCCGAAGCCCACCCACATACATAATTAGGGCACATCTCGTGGGGGAGACTGTAGAGAGTGACCGCCAAACCAACGTTAAGTGCAAACCATAAAACATGAGTGTTGCATTACATAATAAATGCTGTAGCAGCGCAAGCGATAGGTTTCACAATTAGCCGTCCACAGCCACCAACATGCTAATTACGAAATTACCAGCTCTCCCCATCTGTTCGCTCGCACGGTTTTGCCAATAAACAGGTGAACACACTTAGTGGTCGAACGAATCTCGAAGACCGAGAAGAAGTAATAGATACATATCTACTACTTCTGAGGACCAGAAATCATTATGAAAGTCAACCAGTATATAGAGAGTATCCCAACAGAGAAAAAGGCTAACTCTTCTTGTCCTGCAGATGTCATAAAAACCAAAGTGACCAAGGGATAAATCCAGGGGTAGGCAGCAACATCCAAATAAAACCAAAAACAAAATACCTATAGATATTAATAAACCCCTAGAAATATTTATTTCTTTCTTTCTCAATATTATATCAATACTATACAATAATAGTCGCTGTTATCTCCACTAAACCAAGCCGGTGATTATATTGATATTTCTTCACGAGCATTTCTTTGTACCAGTTTGTTACGCGCTTATGAGAAGTATAAAGACAACTCAACTATTTCGATAACATAAGTAGTGATGCCCTTCCAATTTTAATAGGTACCTACTCATGATTATAAAAAGCTTGACAAACTGTATACTGTAATAATACTATCACATTACCCCCAATATACTATATACTCGTACCTACATAGTATTTATAAAGGTATAATTAGAAAACTATTTAACATACAAAAGTGAACACATGCCTGTGTCTTTTTTATCGACACAAAAACTATTTTACACTCAAATTAACAGATTTTCTATCTAGCCATTCAAAACACGAGCTAGTCAACGGGATAATATTTCGTCTAAAAAGGTATCCAGGGCGGTGACGCCGTTACGACAATAAATGAAACCACATATTTTAGTATCACGTTCTATTACCGTACAAAAAAAAATCTATCAAAGGCGAAACTTGAAAGATCTCGAACCAGTTCTTACCAAAATAATCTATATTTACACGTATAGAATAGATAAAAACGACATAAGTTTCTACTTTGATATCCCTTCACCTAGACGAAAGAAACTAGAGTGAATTATTATGCAAAAATAACATGCGTAAAAATCGTTGATTTTTGTGTACGGGTTCTGTACGATACCACATACCTACGTAGTTTCATTTAATATCGTCATCATCCTGTGGCGGATATGGCCTGCCTGTATTCCTTTTATTGCATCCGGCAGACAATGTGAACTGTGAAGCTTTTTCATAATACGCATTCCCCTTTCATCCCTCCACTCAATAATATGTTTAAAAAATTAATACGTCAGTGAATTTATTGGACGAAAGCAATACATAAAGTAAATGAAAAGCAGAGTAGTAAATTTAAATAAAGAGGCTGTAAGAACAGCAGTATTGTTTTAAACTTTTTCGTATTTTATCGTCCTTAAATTAAGATTACATTAATATTGCATTGCTTAGAAGTTTTTTGTCGTCATTGTAAATCATTCGTCTCGTTTTTTCATAGAGCAAGGAATAGACAAAACATTCTTATTCTTGAAATTTCATTGTAAGACAGACTTAGGATTTCGCTTTATTTTTTTTAAATGCTGGCCCTGACTTGTTTTTCTCCTGTAGGTATCAAGGTTACAAGTTTACAAACATACATGTCATATGCACACACACCCAGACCTGAAAAAACTATCTATAAATTATACAAATACTTGTTCCGTGCGGGGATCGAACCCGTGGTACATAGCGTAGAAAGCTAATCGCTAAGCCACACTGCGCCAACTGTGTCGATAGGTACATTTTTAGTTCAAGCTAGAAACAAAATGTTCGTAAAACATGGTGGTAAGCCGGATTAATGATGCAATGGTTTAACGCTTACCTTCAATGCAGGAGGGTCTGAGTTCCAAACCGGCCCGCACCTCAAACTTTTAGAATTCAAGTGCGGACCAGAATTTTGATTATCATAGTGAACATTGTAAGGAAACCTGCATACCTGAGAGAGGTTCATAAAGTTCTTGGTGGTGTGTAGGCATAGTCCACCATTACCGGGGTATTAGTGGATTAAGACCTTAATTCTTCTCATTTTGAGAAGAGGCTCGTGCCTAGCTTTGGGTCAGTAATGAAACGAATTAGTTATTATTTTAAATTAATTACAAAAAACATGAACTGTTCGCCACTCATAGGGCCGTATTAATAAACCAATCTCAGTTTTGAGTAGGTTCTTAAGTAACCACATAAGATGCTGGAACTATATAGTTCAGCATCTTATGTGGTTACTTAAGAGCCTACTCAGAACTGAGATTGGTTTATTAATAAGTACGGGCCATAGTTTCAGTAATACATAGTATCTTTAACGTTTCTAAAAATTGTAATTATGAGTTCAAAATTTTAAACGGTCACTATATGTGTATACTGTGATAATACCATACTAAATAGCGCTAGTATATTATGTTTTTGACAATGATTTAATAATGATAGCGTCTAGGGCGCTAATCGCATTCGCATTTACTTCTACAATTATTTTATTTTATTAATTGTATTGTTATATACATCCCAGGATGTAATATACGTTTCATGGAGCGCAACTATCTACATATACTTATGCGTTTTATTTAAAGAATTTAAATTTTACGCATCTTGACCTGCACAAGGTCGGACTTTGCCAAATGCGGTAACGAAATATATTATAATCTGCTATTTATATAAGTTGACGAACTAATGTAACCGCAAATACTGGCTGACAATCTTAACTTCTCGAAAATGTGCTACCAAACCTGTCTTCTGTGTGGAGTGAACAAACAGACCATAACTCATGTATTTTCGGCTTATATGTAAGCGTTTGGTTCTAAACTAAACGAACCGGAGAATATAATAAGGAAATTGCTTTATTTAATATTCAAATCAAGTCGTCGTTACAATTTTATTAGTTTTATATGCACAGAAAAAACTTGTAACGGCTACAAATAAACAAGTTATAGCTTTTTACAACCGAGTACTTGGTTTGGATACAGCCTGCAAAGTGAACATATTTACACTGAAATAACGTAATGGTTAGAAATAAACAAGTCAGTGCTATTTAAAACCGAATAATTTGGTTTGGATGGATCCTGCTTAGTCGTTTTTCCGTGGAATAATAGTAAATTATATTTTAAAAAATCTGGCCGCCTGCTACACATTAGTAATAATTCGTTACTGTCACATGAATACAAAAATATATAGCCTGTATTTAAATGACCACAAACGCTTAATATGTCGGGTGACGGCCACCTGCACCTAATATATTCCCAAAGTGTATTTCTCAGAAATGAAGGTCAGAAACCACAACCATAAACATCATTTTGTCGCTTAAAATCACACGAAGACACGGAATTAATGGTCAAGGTAAATAATAATCTTAGCTCCTTTGATGTTACCCTTAAGGATATAACAAGATGCTTCAGTTAACATGTACGAATATACAAGTATTTTGTGATTTTGAGGTAATCTCTTCAACTGCAAAACGTTACAAACAAAACAAACAAACACTTACCCCTTAATCATAAAATCTAGTAATATATTAACACTAATTAGATTATACCTGTCATTGTCATTTTTATGGCAATGAATAGAGATGGCAATAGACTTAAGAGCTTGTTTAGTTAAATAACGGTAATTATCGTTTACGAATAAGGGTAGTTTCACAAATCAACGCAACAAGGCATTGAAGTTTGTACAGGAAAAAGCTCCAGAATCCACACAGATGACGTCACGCAAATGATAGTAACATTTTTTTTTGTTTATCAAGATTTATGTTTACTTTAAAAATTCAATTCTTCAAAGTAATTCAAATGTCTTTTTCCATTCAACCCTTTAGCGTTCATTCACACTGGATACTTTTAGCGGCAGAATCACGCGTTTTCGCGTTCGTCGGCTGCCTTTTGCTTACAAAAAGTGAATAATAACCATAAACGTTTACCACTAGTAATAATAACTTTATGATAATAACACGAAAACACGCGATTCTACTGCTAAAAGTATCGAGTGTGGATGGGCCTTAAATGTTACTTATAAAAACAGTGTTGGAATGCTGTAGGTTCATTCATTCACATATTTTACTTTTTAATGTAGTTTCTATTTTCTCCATAGGTCCAAAAACAAGCCTGCAGGGCGCTTTTCCAGTGCCTTTTTCGTAATTAATTTCACTAGCGGAGCCGTCGTTCCCTCGCACGTTTCTCCTTTAAAACCAGCGTCAATCTGATAAAACTGTGTCAGCTGCTGCACCTAGGTCACTCAGTGCAGTACTAAAAAAACTCATGGAATTTTTACTAGACTAGAAAAATAAATATCTCGATGACTTTGTTGAAGCAGCATTCGAGGATGGATTCGATGGATGTAGTTTCCTTGAATCATAATGTAGGTACATGTAATATGCTCAGTCCATCTGTCTATCCAGCCTTACTAAACCCTTCGTAAACTAGTTACCTCCAAAAGTAAAGTTACATCACGATACGGTCTACGATGTACGGTGGTTACGGGTCTGGTTGTGTGTGCATGTAACATGTATGTTTGTAAAATATACCCTCGATACAGGAGAAATCCTAGTGAGGGGCAATGTTTTCAAAAAAAGAGAAGAGAGAAGATAGCAAAAAGTAAGAGAACAGCCTTGAGAATCGAAGTAACACAATTCCCTGAACCGATTCCAACAGCTTGTGAAAGCTGCAAAAACTGCAAAACATTTGTTTTATTTTTCTTCAAATGTTAAACTAGAAATTAATTTTACTTTAGAGTTTGTTTTCCATCTGTTATTAGCTCCTGGCGAAAGTAACAAGAACCTATTGCAACAACCTTTTTACCACTAAGGTGGCTAACACCTAACACCTTACCCTCTGTGTATAGGTAAATTAAATATATATAACACTAGCAACCCGTCCCCGGCTTCGCACGAGTGCAATCTCTCTACTATCCTTACATTAAATATATAAGTATTATACATTATATACCTTCCGGAAGAAATGCTCAAAATGATGGTTAAAACCGCATCAAACTCCGTTGAGACGTTTAGGAGGAGTTAGCGGATATACAGACAGACAGACGCGGAAAGCGACTTTATTTTATACTATGTAAAGAAGATAAAGAAGATGACGCCTTATTCCATGGAGGTAGGCAGAAAATATAGAACAGCACGTGCCACGTTCTTACACTATCATTAATCTTTCATACATGCACGAAGAAATACCAAAAACTTCATAAATCAATAAAACTGTACTTTTTATTTATTACCAGTTGTCTACTCAAATTATGGAATAAAAAAAAATACATACATACGCGACGAACTTTTTATTTATTTATTTTTTAATTTCCTCCTCCTTTTTGGACGTCGGTAAAAATGTACAACGTCGCACTAGTCTTTTAGTGTGAATTGAGCGCTTGTCGCAACTTGCCAAGTTTGGCCGCGCACTCGGCGTGTTATCGCCGGTAAGCTTGCATTTGCCAAGACATTTGGCATAGGTACCTATCCGACATTGACAGAGTAGCTAAGTTATGCTTTCTGTCTTGCAATGCAACAGGTACAGTGTTGCACTTCACATTTTGCTCATCGACTTGAGCTGGTAATCTTCTCTTGGCCTCGTTAACTACTTACCCAGGTTATCCTAAACTTTAGGATAAAGAGCTTTTCGTGGTTTTGAGAGACGATAGTTTGAAGAAGGAAAAGCACTGCAAGAAATAATTGTTTGGTGCACTTCGTCGCCCCTTCGATGTCCCCAAGTTTAGAACAATAATAAATTATTTACGTGAATTACAAAGACGACCTTAGTTATTTACACTAAAACAAAAGTGTTGTATAGGTATAGGAATAAAAACCTATAAATAAGTATAGTAATATTAGAATTAGTAACTGATCTGACTGTGGTTGTTATAGCTCCTAAATATGAGCGCAATACCAAGTAAAACGTTGTTTTATTTCATATTTCGCCCGTGACTTAAATAACCGGGTACCCGGTTCTGGTCGGAACCGGGACCAAAAACCCGGTTTCTGAATAAGGACCAGTTTTGCATGCTCGAGCTCTAATAGGTAACATACTAAGACGAAAAAATATATAAACCTATACTCCGTTCGAAATAACATTAGAAATTTAAATAACTCCATTTACACTTTATTCAACCGATTTTGACTTCTATTACGTGGGTGACATGACAAATTACAGCTGCAGTAAACATTTGTTATCGTAAATACGTTTTTGCTTTTAATGCCATCCTTATGCGTACGGAATAGAAGTCAAAATCGGTTGAATACACTGTAAAAGGGTTTGTTAAACGTGTCTAATCTTATTTCAAACGGAGTATACTATTCGATAATTTGATTAAAATGCAAACTTTTAATCTGATTTCATCAATTAAATTGTATTATTTAATATTTATTGTTTTTTCATTGATAAACTGTTCATTATCATCGGTGGTGTGTAATATAAAATTAATCATTCTTTCCTTTTACCCCTACCACGCGGCCATCGCATTCATCACCTGATCGATCAAATTAGCAAAATTAATTGATTGAATATCCGACCAGGGACCGCACTTTTCACTATGGAACGTAGCGTAGGGTAAGGCAGAGATCAGAAAGAAACCGAAATAAAATATTTTCATACCTTCTAAAATAGTCTAGAACAGAATTTTCATGATCTAAATCAAATACAGGTCCTTGAGAAATGTCGAGACTCGTAGCGGTTCCAAATAGTAGGTCCTATGGAGAAGAACCCCATGAAACTCCATGGAAACTCTTTTAAAATAATAGATTACAATCTTGACTAGATCAACGTTGTGGTAAGAGCTGCGAGAATAATGTAGGTAATTTAATGCGAATAAAAAAATAAGAATAGGTTAATAATGATTTGCCTCTGAATAAGAATGCCATGGTAGTTACAAGCTGACCATCTACATATCGACCAGCTGAATATCGAAGCTCCTTCAAACCAAACGTTGGTAAGTTAGTTTTGACTGTCTGAGTGCACATATTATGTCCACATTCCACAAACACTTGTTGACCCAACCTTGCAGAACTTATGCGGACATCGACATCGCTGCTCAACTTACTAAACTTATAATAAAATCCACTTATCAAAAAGGACGATGCCATCATTATTAAAAAAAGACGCCGTTATTCTGATCATGCATTTAACCTTTACTTTTGTAAATATACTAGCGGACATATAATTTCCATTAGAATTAATAATAACGTTTGATTAACACATGATTTGTTGTTATGTGTAGTAGTCGGGTAGGAAGCGTGTGGAACACGATTATAGGCCCGGCTGCTAACGCGTTGACGGCCGCTAATTAACTCATTAGGGAGGCCAACGTAGGCCTTCTCTTAAGATGCCCTTACACAGGCAGTTTATCACCACTTGCAAGGTATAGTCCGAAATCTAGTACAATCTCGTTCGATAGCACTACAGTTATCGAGTAATATAGAATCATATGTAAATTAGGTAACACAATATTTATCTAGGATTAAAATAATTTGTTCCGTGACTGGACACTAAGAGACCTTGACCTTTGATTTTATTTTGGAGTTTCTTCTGAGATAAGAAAGGCAGTTGACGCTGTTTAGATCTACAACAAAATTAAATAAAACTGTCAAGATGAAGTACTACAGAAATAAATTTATTTTAATCAGTTGCCGAGTGTTGCAGCTCTACGTCATTTTAAATTGCCCGTGTAAGAGCACCTTTACATGGATTTTCCTATAAAAGCGTCCGGCAATGTTGAATGTTGATACGGCTATTAAGCTCGCTAGAGATTTTGAAAGCATCTGTTTTTTCCTCTATCCATTAATTCCATTATCCGACGGACTTAGGGGATAATGTTGCAAGCTCCGAAAGCCTCTGTTGAAGAACGGGCAGATTTTCTTTTTAATTTCATTGTTTTCCATACATTTTACATTTCGTTGGGCAGGGTGAAGAAAACTAGATATTAGTGTCGATTCAGATGTGCATCTTGACAGTGCTAATCTAGAAAGAAAGATTTTTTTATTTTTTATTTCGTTGCAAAATTAAGGCACCACATGCAAATAAATAAAAACAAAAACAAAAATAAACATAATCACATAGACACATAGACTTATTAACTAAGTAACCCTACATAATTATTTTTATGCATAGACATTAAATGTTACTAGACATTTGTCATTTTTTTTTGTATAGAAACAAAAAGAGAGAATCGTCCTTAGTTTAGTTTAGTCTTTTCAAAGTGCGCTACAGAATCGACACCAATGCATGATAATAATTATAATGAAATTACGTAATAGGTACTAGATATTATTAGCTGCGGAAAGAATTTTGGAAAGGCGTGTAAATATGCGTACCCAAAAATATTCAATAGTACTGTTATAATAGTGATGTTATAAGAACTCTTCTGAAATGGTACCTACTATAATCCTAAGATTTTAACAACCACAACCCCTATAATTATCTAAATAAAGAAAAAAATATCTTAAAATACCCCTACTTTTTTAACCATATTACTGCTACAATTTTTATCGAAACTGTATGAAAAATGATACTATAATTCTTTGGAAAAAAATAAAGATTGATTTATTTTTTAGATAATGGAAATTCATTTAATTTTTTTATAAAAAGTAAACAAACCGTCTTATTCTGTAGGTGTGGGTGGTGCGGGGTGCGGTAGAGAGTTCCGTCCAAACACCCAAGGCCGTTCGCGCGGGTACAAGACATAATTCCCTTTGTACTACTTGTTTTAGGCGCTTTCCTCGTGATGTCATATCCGCACTTCCTGTATGCAGATGAAACATACCGAAATGGAGTTCTCGGGATGCGGCCAGATGAGGAAAATCATAAAATTTTCATGGACATAGAACCGGTACGTAAAATACTTATTATATCTTTGTTTTTAAACGTTACGAGGTCAACGTTACAGAGATTGCATATTGATTTAACATATAGGTACCTGATATAAGAAACAAAGTTGAACCTTAAGATAAGAGGATTAATGTCTATCCTAGAATGTCTTCTTCTTAGCGAATCGATGACAATCCATGCGGTATTAGTAGCATCCATTCGTTCTTTCTCATTGTTATCTGACGTGCACGTGTCAGAGCTGATCACGATTTTAAGTGCTTCAGCGTTTGCGGCACCGCACCACATCCACACATGGGGTTGGATCAGATCAAAGTGATAACGAATTCAAAAAGATCACAAACTAAAGGGTTCTCCCTTGGCCACAGATTATCAGTGCTCTAGCCATGAAATTATCGGGTATGCCTAGGGTTGCCAACTTTTTTAAGTATTAATGTATAATTTCGGAGGGGGTAAATAAAGAGTAGTACAGTCATTTCAAATGTTTTAAATCATTTTTTGCTGGCACTCGTGTACTTTGTGGCAAAAAAATAAGAGTTAATGTAAATAGAGTATTTTAGCGTGATAGTGTTATAGAATAAAAAATACCCCTATATAAAACAGAACACGATACTCTATTTCAGAGTGCGGTTGGCAACCCTAGGTAAGCCTGTGTGCGTGTGCGTGTCGGCGATACGCGCGCCTCCCTCACCCTCATCAGAGCTCCCCCAAAAATCGGTGTCTCCTCTACCTTGACCTACCTACACATCGTAGAGACAGATTTGTCGGTCAATAGGACATGTCAATGTGATCGATTGCGGCGCCTATTTCGTTTTGTGTTTTACAAAATAAGCGAATTCTACGAATTTATCCTGAAAGTGTTATGTAACTACCTATGACGTATTTGTAGGTCACGTCACAATTTCGTCGTAACCTATTTACGTGTTGCTGTTGCCCGCGGCTTTGCTCGCGTGAAAGTCGATTATTTTATACATGTGTGAAACCTTTGACAGAAGTTCAAACAAACATTCATCTCCTATTTTACCCCCTTACGGATAGAATTTGCGAAAATCCTGAAGCAAGTCGAAGTTTTATTCATGTCTAGCTGAAACGTTAAATACCAAGTTAAAAATGACGATGACGAACAACAAAACAATGGATTTTTATACAAACTTTCATCCCCTATTTTACCTCCTCAGGGGCCGAATTTCCAAAAATCCCTTCTAAGCCTACGTCATAAAAAGAACCTACTGTTAAACTTTCAAGTTTCTAGCCAGTCTAGTTTATAAAACTTATACTTATTTTTATACTTAGTTTATAGTTTATAAAGTTTATAAAATTTAGGTAATTATTCGTCGCCTGACTGTAATTAGAAATGATTAGCCGTTCCGTACAAACATTATACGGACAACATTGATAACTCGTTAAATGGTTATATCCTAATAGTGACACGCCATATGTTATCGAAAAGGCTGCGTTGGCTGGGTGTCCGTTCCCTTTACCGCAGGCGGACGTTCGTTGTTTCCCCATGAAGCATGCGAAACATGAACCTATAAGTAACTGAATTGCATGCTAATTAAGTTCTCATTAAGGTGCCGTCTGCTTCCCCATCCTGTTCTAGTTTTAAATTTTATTTTATTACTTCGTGTTCCACCCAGTAACGAAGGAGAGAAACGTTCATGCAATTTCAGTTTTAATTAGATGTGCGTGCATTGCACGGGCAAAGGATCCTATTAATGTAGGTACCTACACACAAAATCAATACATTTTGTAGGTGAGTGATCTTTCTTGGTGGTGTTAGTAATGCCGTATCTTTAATTTTTACAAGATTCTTTATTCAATAGAAAATTTAAAAAACCAAATATATCTAATTTATTATTTAATATACCTATTATATAATATATTAAATTATATACCTATCGACACTGGAAAAGCACTACTAAATAAACTTTACAAAGATTAATTTTTATGTTTTGTAATACTTATATTGTAGTACCTAAATTATAATACGATTTATTAGAATACTAGCGACCCGTTCCCGGCTACGCCCGGGTGCAATTTCTCTGTTATCCTTACATTAAAATATGAAAGTATTATACCTTCCTCTTGAATCACTCTATCTATTAAAAAAAACCGTATCAAAATCCTTTGCTCGCTCTTTTCAAATCGATATCGTTACGAGCATAGGTAGATTGGTATTTATTATACAATAACAAGTAGGTACATTAAACATACCCGCTGCACTGTTCAAGGTTTCCGTGCCAAGGACTTGGTTCCAAATGGTCATTACAGCACATAAATAATTAAATTAATCCAGTTCGTCGGCGTCCACAGCAATGTTGCAATGTTTGTAATTTACTCAACCCCAGATACGACGGAAATAAGACAAAGAAACCGTTCGCCATTTTTTTTGTAAAATATTATATATTTAATCATTTGGGTCTTCAATAATTTGTTACTGCCTTTGTCGATTTATGGCGATTTAGGCGTGCAAGCAGTGGTGGCTCAGTCATCGTCGCCGCGACTTCCGAGTCATGGTTGCGGGTTCGAATCCAAGCGGAGCTCGTTATTGGTCCCTCCGCCTTCCCCATAGTGTTAAATGCCCACTTCACGTCATCCACTATATCAGTACCCTATTATGGTGAACTCCCTTTAAAAGATATTATGATTACCAACAAGTCCAACAACACAATTTTTATATTATATAACTGGGGGCTTACGAACTCTCTGTCTCTCTCTGTCTGGGCAGTTTAATTTCTGCCCTGCATAAGAACTCGTAGTAAGGCCCCCCTATGTCTATTATCACTTGTTGAGAAACAGAACTTAGAAAGTATGGACTTACTATGGAGCTTAATTTCAAAGACAAACATCCCACTGCTATGCTACCACGGCGGGTAGACAAACCTGATTTCTCCACCTTGTCTCCTTTACAGAAGACAAAACGAAAAGTTGAGATTGAAAACGGTAAAGATATGGTTTTGCCCCCATTATTCTCTCTTCTTTCTTGTAAATGAAAAAAGAACTTGAAGGTTTTTTTTTTACTTACTCAATGGGTGTGTTCCACAGAACACAGAAGAGGTCTTTTCTGTGTTCTGTGGTGTGTTCAATTATTACGGTGGACGACGCTCGACGACGATCCGATAGTCCGGGTGATCACACTAAACCGTTCAGTTATTTGAGCGGGCATCGTCGGGCGATCGCGCCGGTCACCCTGTAAAATAGTAGGGTGAAAGTCGCACTGTTGTCAACTGACCAATGACTATAGTATATAGTCATAGGATCCGGCAGATATTTTGAGGTCGTTTGATTGGTCACTCGCTTAACGCAGCTGTGGGTTGCCCGAAGCCGTTCAATTATTCCCGATGAGCGAGCGACATTCGCACGAGTGACTTTCACACCGAAAAATGAATTACTGCACGTAGCCAATGACGATTTGTGTCTTTAGCTGCTATTTTGTCATATCGTTTAGGTAGGTACCATTTAATAAAAAAAATCAATGATTACCCTGAAAGTATACCTACCATTGAATGCTGGGTGGGGATGGCGGTTATGGGATGTAAGTTAGTCTCCACGAGTGACGATACCAACTGCAGGGCTTAAAACACACCCTGAAAAGACTCTCCTTTATCAAACTTGCTGACTGCCTAGTTCTTCTATTCTATTCACATTGTGAGAGCTCTGCTCAACTCGGAGAGTAGGTATATAGCGTATCAAATATTTGTTCCGTGTGGGGATAGAACCCGCGACACGTACGTAGCGTAGCGGGTCTACCGCTAAAATGGATCGTGAGAGATTAAACTTGGAGATACCTTGTAATGTTTTTACCGATCGTGAAGAATAGAGTCCCAACTTCATAATTGGTATTTTTTTTTACAAGGTAGCTCAAAGTTTTGTCTCTCACGATCGTATTGAAGTTTATTACCAGAGTCAATGTTCATTACCATTTTAGTTACGCGGTAGACCAGCAGAAACCCAAATGCTTAGCCTCTGCGCCAATCGTGTCGTCAAATTATGTTTATTGATTCCGGCTTTTCTTGTTATTTATTTTTCAGAACACTGGTACGCCTGTGCGCGGCGCTAAAAGGGCACAGTTTAACATCTTTATGAGACCAGTTACTGGAATACCGCCCACGCAGAGTCTGCGCACTTCACTCGTGCCATTTATATGGGTTGAAGAGGTGAGACTTGATTAACTACAGGCTTTTCGTGTTCTCCAAAAAACTAACAGATGTCAAGAACCCCCGACTCCAACTACAAAAAGAGCTTTAACTTTTGAACAATTGAGCAGATTTTCATGAAGCATAGCTAAGATGATAAGCGATTAAACTAGAGGAGAAGGTGGTAATGTGGCCCCTGCAGATATATTGGCCCCCTTCGATATTTATAATTAAGAAACATGCCATCTAGTATATCTTTGGTGCAACGCGGAGCTTGTGTGACAGTATCGATTTAATGTCCATCAAATCCGTGAGGGCGCGTCACGTTCCATTGTTATTCGAACCAATCGAAACGCGCCACTGGCAAATTTTAAAACCGCTCTGCATATAATTCATTTTTTCTAAAAAAAACTGGGTTTTGGCTTTAGTGATTTGTACATTGTGTTCGATAAACGTTTTTCTACGGGATTTTGAAGATAAATACATATTTTTTTAAATAAATATCTTTATTATGGTTTGTTTACATATTCTTTATTACTTTCAATTTGGCCCCCTCACACTGTTTGTATTATGGTCCCCGGGGCCATATAACATGTATGACCGATATATCCTTCTTTCTTCTTTTATTTTCTGTTTTGAGATGCTTCGACAATGTGTATTATCTCCATCTTCTAAGTAAAGGAAAATATGGGATACTGACCAAATGAAAAAAGCATTTGAAGCAGTGAGGACAAAGTTCATGGGCTATAAAACGTGGCCGCTGACGTGGCCGTCGACGCGGCCTCGGACGTAGTCAGGATGGAGGGGGCAGCAGCAGCAGTGCTAATGGGTGTCAGGCAGACGTTACATTTAGCAGTAGCATTGAAAGTGACGCATTCGTAGAAACCGACGCATCCAAATTAAATAGGATACCTGAAAGCTCAGATATAGACTGTATATTCTGTGATACCAGTTATTCTAGTGACAAACGTGGAGAGGAGTGCATTCAATGCCAGAATTGCAATTTATGGGCTCATACAGTCTGTGCAGGTCCTGAAAGCGAATATTATATCTGCGAATCTTGCCGTTAGGTTTTAATTAAGGTCAATACATTTAATATGACCCCCAGGGTGCCATATAACCCTCACCTGATCTCAAGTTGCCCAATTTGACTTTTTTTAGATTTTATTTTTTTGTGATTATTCTGTGGTAGTTTAATCTATTCCATAGTAAGACATGTGTAGGTAAATGAATAAGGATCACTATAATGTATTTATTTGATTTCTAAGTCTGGTATTTTTTGCATGAGGCCTCAAAAACAAAGTAGGGGGCCACATTACCACCTTCTCCTCTAACTTTCAATTTAAAACAATTGCATTGAAATCGGTCCATCCGTTTTAGAGCTACGAGGCCACAGACAGATACACACTACAAACTTGTAACACCCCTCTTTTTTGTCGGCGGTTAAAAATCTGCCACTTATTATCATGAAGTTTTGTATAGGTAAACGGCCGGTTCATTTCAATCATAACGAGTATGTTCTCGATAAACTCGACGCAGGGTGGGTTGTATGTTCCGTGGTCAAAAAGTATCTATCTCTATAATTATTTATACAATATATAGATACTATTATGTTACGGGAAATAAGAATATCTAAGTAAGAAAATGTAAATACTTATACTAATCTAGAAAATGTACCTACGAGTATGTAATACATGCGGTATTAACTACATAAGTACATAAATTTTCTAGAAAAATGCTTCCAGTTCCAAGGAATTGTATAGAATGACAAACTGGTATGAAATCATGAAAATGATGAGAGATACAATTTATTTTTATTTTAAATGAACCTACAGTACTAATATATTTTGTGGTATTATATGTATAACGCATTCATTCTTGACTAGGTAAGTAAAAGGAATGTGCACCTAGAATCACGTTATGAAAGTGCCTGCAGAGGCCCAGTTGAAATAAATAACTTTGACTTTGCATCCATAGTAGTTTGCTGGTGAACTAAGTATTTCTAGGTCTAGTCTAAACTCTAGAACAGCGTCAATGGAAATAGTTATTTCCTAGCTATTCTGTCTGTGACATAGTTCGCTGCGGAACTACTTGTTGCTATTCGTGAAGTACAAACCATTCACTTCAAAATTTCAATTTCAAGTTTCATTAATTATATCGTTGCACAGATACGTAGTCTAACAATAGAATATTTGTTACACAGCGGTGTAGGGATGCCCAGATCTGAATTGATCTTTAACAATTCGATCTTCAACTTTATTTAATAGAGTATACTGCCGTGATAAGCACAAAAGCGGTATCTCAAAAAAAAATTGTAATGCCGATTTTTATGTCATCAGATAGCTTCTAAACTAATCATTTTTGATATTTTGACCATATGAAAAAAAAAAACCCAATATAATGTATAAAAACCATTTAATAAGAAAAAAATCAATCTGTAAAGTAAAAAGAAAACTATATTTACAAAACTTAAATTTTCTCGAAACTAGCTTTCCCTGAAATACCGCTTTTGCCTTTAGCACGGCAGTATAGTATAGTCGAAATCTAGTACCTCCGGTATAATTTAAACACTAAACTCTATATATTATACACACAGAACACAGAAATAAATGGTTGTAATTTATTGTCAAAATTAATTAAAATAAAGAATTAAACGTTTATTTTTTATATTTCCCAGTTAATTTTATTCATAAAATGTTGACCACTTTTCTGCCATAAAAACTCTTTGCTAAGATTTAAAAAAGTACCGTTCGTTTTTGACGGAGCATCTTGATAAACCGTGCGTTTTACATTACAATAACGCACAAGTACGTAATGAGATACATTACGATATTGAAATTGGTGAAATAAGAGACCCTTTACGAGCAAATGTGTTATAAAAAAGATTATTTTCAAAAAGTTTAATATTGGCTTTTGTATTTATTCTAACTTCGCTCGTTTAAACAAAATAACAATGTTTTTAAGCCTTGATCTTAGAAAGATCGATTCACACTAGGTAATACGATTCAGATCGCGATTCGTTTCAACGGATTACAATCCAAAAGATCGATCCAATTCAAAAGATCAGCAGTTTAATGACAGTAGGTACGTTCTATACCCAATGGGAATTGAGTCAATTTTGACACTTTAACAATTTAGGTACATTACGCAGTATCTATGCTTTCAAATCACGACAATTGGAATAACGCAATGAACATTCTTGAACTGAAAATTACTCGTAATTACATCGATTCCGATTACGAACATGTACCGTCATGACCGTGCGGGCATCCCTGAATGTGGCAGTAAGTCAAGCTAGTAACCTATGAACATAATTGTACTGTAATTGAGCGCCTAATGATTACTGCATAGCCGGACGTAGTACTGTAACACCGTGCACTTGAAATTCATGCTAACCAAGGCCGAGAGGCTAAACTTGTGTCATTTCCCATCCACCCGAGACTTATTAATGTCAATGAGTGGATCATAACCATCGATGTCTATAGATACGCTCTGTCATACAAAGGGAAGCTAAAAAAATTTGACGTATTTTTTGAAGACGTCAAATTCTAAATTCAACAATGTTCGAATTATATTATTAGATATAGTATTATTAGATACTTGCACTAATGAAATAGCTACTGTTATTATATATTTTTTATTCAATACACAAATTAATAATTATGTTTGTAAACGGCATTTGACTGGTGATCAACCACACCATTTTTCTGAAAATGGAGTACCTGACAAGTCTCACTTTTTGAGTTCACTAAGCATATCTATAGACATCGATGATCATAACAAATAATAAAATGCAAAGAATTTTTTTGTTCACTATTATTCCAGCTCATGTCATTTTTAGGTACCTAGAGGTACCTATAATAATTTTACGTACTTCTTTTTTAATTTTCAATTTTTGTTTTAAGCTCAAATTACTTCTTTTCACTTATATTTTCAGCCCCTTATGAGGACCTCCACTAATAAAGTAGAATCTTATATAGATAGTGATTTGCACACGTCTATACTTACTGAACGCCCGAGTTTCACCGCATTAAAATATGATTTGTTTTACTAATTAAATACTTTCTTTTTCAGAGTATTGCTCTACCAGACGAGTTCGTTAGTGAACTAACAGACCGGCTGCTCAATAGTCTCAGATTAGTGGACATCTTGATACCAGTATTAATAGCAGTATGCTGCGCTGTATTGTTACTAGGCATCGCTTTAACTATACGAGTTAAGTGCAGGACACCAAATGAAAGGGTATTATCGAATGGTAGGGAATTAAACAAATAACTTACTTATTTCAGTAGTTTTATTTATGTTATACCTTTCGACATTATTGGATATACATATTAGGTAGACAGTAAGTAGGTACACAGTTGTTACTTCATTGGGTCATTGCGATGCTTGTGGCTAAATGGCTTCTCCTCTCTCAGAAAGGACGCCAGTGGCGGATATACCTACCAGAAGGTTAAGGCCTACACAAATTGACAGATCATGACGAGACATGAAGGTTCACCACTTTTCATTATTTATTATTTCACATTTCATTTGCATTTAGTAGATGATAGATTAATGGTACGAATTTTGTTGGCTGGTTCACAAGTTCGTTATGAATGAAAAGTTGCAAATAAACATTCTACATAGCTATTCCGTAGGTAGGTGTTTTCGACAATATAGGTAATTTAAAAAGGCTTGCTGGATCAAATATCTATTTACCTTTTACAGGCAGGTATTTCTTCATCCTTGAATGGCGGCTGCACACAGGGTGCCATGTACTTACCCACAATATATTAGCAACAGGCACCTATACACACAGATTCAACACACAGTGTTTATTGTAGGTAGGTAGTAGGTACTACCTACCACTTTTTTGGAAAATATTTTTTATTGGATAATTAATTGGATCATTTATCGACAGTCAACCGTGACCGCAGTGATAGCCTAGCGGATAAACCACAGAAATCTAAATAATATCTATTGACTTAGGTAATTGATTCGTCGCTTCGCTTGCTTCAAGATGGTCGCCAGTGTGCGGTCCCGATCTGCACCTCTGAATCTCTGATCAGAATTTGCAATATCTGAGAGGGCTCCAAATAATTATCAATGGTGTGTGTGTGGTTTGCCAACCTGCACCATACCTACCAGCGGTGGACCTACTTATTTAGATCTAGTCGTATCGTAGCGCGTATCACTACGCGCAGGGTGATTTGAGTAATAGCTGTTATTACCTGTTGTGCACATTCGCCAATATAACCACGTAGGTAGGTTGTTTTTTTCTTTTTCACGTGTAAGACCAAAATTCTGAGGTACCTACCTACGTACCTACATAGCCTATAGAAATTTAATTTCAGTTTCACCTAATTCCCTAATAAATATCTAGCATTTCTGAAGACTGGATCAGTTCTAGCTCAACTTAGGCCGTACCTACTTCATACAAAGCGTGGGTAGTTAAAATAGTTGAGTTACTTACTTCCTCGAAACCTACTTATTATACCTAGGTACCTACTTACTACCGTAGGTACGGAACCACCTCCAGGACGTCTTTTGGAACAGCTGCAGCACCTCCCATCATCTCTCTGTCGTGAATCACTGCACTAAACTTCATAGACGGCCCGGAGACACGACGCACATAGGTATTTACCTACAGGTAGCAAGGCCGACAGCATTAATTTATCGATTTGGAGCGCCCAAATCCCTGACCTACGCCACTCGCAGAGTTGTGAGTAGATCAAGAACAAAGTCGCAAAGCTATGCAATACTTATGTATGCGGGTGAGCGTTCCTCTCTAGCGAGAAGGTTAAGTGTAACTTGTAGTGTAGATAAATGATGATCAGTCAGGTGCCATACTTGTCGGTAAATCATGTGTTGTACAAATTTTGATGAATACCTAGTTCAACAAATTTGAATTCGCCCGATCATCACTTTTGATGTTGACGAACCCCTTATGTGAATGTTTGAGGCAAGTTTGTAGGTAGGGAGGTGCCTACTAGCGTATTACCTACTAGTCGTTGCAAGGTCGTAGTGACTACAGACTTCCTCAGTGGCTTTGCATCACCGTAGTCAGTTTGTGACAACTCAAGAAGTTCTATACCCAGTACTCACCACCAGCTTAGTCACAAGACACAACTGATGTGAATCGGGAACAAAATTCCCAGTTGGAACCACTGGCTATATATTTTTCTTCCCAATCGCATACCGTGGTGGCAAAGATCATTTTTATTTATACCTACATAGGTCGGTACCTACTGTTCAATATTTGTAGATCCACCAACTGACAAACCTGTGTAAATGTCTCTTACTAATTAGGTAGGTATAGAAAGATTTTTAACCTCAAGTTTTTTGTAACGTAAGTAGGTACTGATTACACAATATTAGATGCTTGCACTAACATAATATTTATGATACTAGGTAAAGACAAAACGCATTTAGTGGTGGATCGTTCGCGTTCGCCTCGAAAGCTCAGGAAGAACGAATTCATTTCTTGCGGACAAAAATGTGAGTGCCACAAACTTTTCTGACCATGGCGTCGCTTTAACCAATGTCATCGTCATCTCTCTACAAAAATGACATTTTGAAGTCATTTTTGTTCCGTAGCGACGTTAGTTCCAATTTTGGTCACCGGCGGGTCTACCGCGTAACTAAAATTGTAATAAACATCGACATCGGTATTAAACTTCAATATGATCGTGAGAGCCTAAACTTTGAGCTAACTTGTAAAAAAATTACCTATCATATAGTTGGGACTCCTATCTTCATGATCGGTAAAAAAATTCATGTAATGAACATGAACCGATGTCGATGTTCATTACAATTTTAGTTCCGCGGTAGACGCGCCGGTCAGTTAAGTTTGTGGCACTATACCTACAGATGATTCTACGTAGTAAGATCTTTAAGTTTAATATTCGACTGCTTTTTTGACGTACAAAAGCGAAATCCTAGTCTATAACGATATTATACCTCATATAGGTAAATCATTAGATTTCGTTAGATAATTATGTATTTCATACCTATACCTAGATTGTACCTACGTAGATATATGAAAGTACTAGGGTAATCAAATAATAGATTTTCACAGTTTCTGCGATATATTTATTTTATGATTTATAAATCATCACAACACACAATTATCTAATTTTTTAACGGAATACATCCGTATAATTTACGGTCTATATTAGGGCACTGTAACTGCTCTACTGCAACTCATGTAGGTAGGTAATTAAATTATTTGAAAAGGGTAAAACAATCAATAGGAAATGCCATGTTTTGCCTATCCCATCCCTGAAGATCGGGACTCCTGAAATAATGACTAGTATTTTTTAAACCTTCCTCTCTAACTGACGTATGTCTAAAAGAAAAAAGAACACTTTCAAAGAAAAGGAACGAGGCAACTTGTTCACATTATCGCATTATCGTCACCTTAAGATGAAAGCACATTAGTCTGCGCCGAACGAAATTGATTTTAGAATTCTTTTAAGAAATCCTATGAAACCTTGAAAATTTAGGAAGGTCACAACCCAAATCCCAGGCGCATTCAGACGACCGACGTCATCAGATTCGGTACGTTAAATGCGGACAATGTGGGACAACCTATTGTGCGTGCCACGAAACGCTGTTCCTTTCGGTGCGGCGGCGCGGTCTATTCCTTCGGCATGGATTGGTGAGCGAGGACTTATGAAACTTTGTTAACAAATGTGCGTTCACTTTTAGAGTGAAAGACTCGGGAATACAATTTTGGTTATTTTTATATTATTACATTTTTGGAAAGAAAAGTTTTACACAAGAATGCATCCAACATAATTATAATATGTATCGTATGCATCTGATATCAATAAAATTGCACATTGAAAGACACATAATTAAAGCTGTAGTAATAAAAATGTACAGAGCGCATATTTTTCTTCACCTGTGAAGTTACCTATTTCGTTTATATGAGGTTTTCACTCTAAGGTGACGTTATGTGCCTGTAAGCAGATTACAGGATTTCATTTTCAAGTGAAGGAGAAAGTAGGATTCGGATCGTATCAAGAGGCCTAAAAGAAGGATAAGGATAGAAAGCAGTGGCGATTGCTCTACCAACAACAGGTACGCTCGTAAATTATAGAAGAAATAGTTTACAGGTAATTAACGTCTCCGATTTACGGGTTTGGATATCGAGTTTATAGGTACTATACTGATACTTAGGAAATGTCCAGCGGTGGATTGCGATAAGCTGATTTGAGATGCAGTGTCTGCAGTGCAGTGCACGACATTTTGTAGCGCAGTCGACGCGCATCTGGCGCAACTAGGACGTTCCGAGGCGCGACAAAATATCGTCATCTACAAAGGTTCTAAATAAAGCACTTCCGTATTTATACGAAAATATCCATTAAAAAAGAATATAGGGTAGGTAACATTATATCTATTTATATGTACTGACTTTTCCATTTAGTCCATCTATGTACAGGGGGGAGAAGCAATTTTTTTTTAAATTTCCTACCTCTATTTATTTCAAATAGTGGTAGGTCTATCTAATTACACATAGAAAGTATATCTTAATAAACTTTTGATCTAGTATATGGGTCGAGCTTTATCGAAGCAGAAATGATACGATCACATCTTATTTCACAGGCCTGTCAATAAGAGGCTCAATTATGAATACTTGTTTTTATTCAAGATTTAGAATCAGATAAACATACAGCTCATTTAAGCTTGCTTAAATCTACTATAGCAATGAAATAAATAAATTTTCAACATTGAGCTTTATTTCAAGAAGTTAGGTTATGTCAAATAATTTCAAAAAAAAATATTTTAATTCCAATTACTAAACACAAGCGACAGCTAATACTCGTGTATATCAAGTGAAAATTAAGTCTTCATTCAAATATATATTGGAAAATAAGATCACATAGTTTAGAGGCTGATAATGGGGTTTTTAGTATTTCCCTATTGGACTAGATAAAACAATAACTAATGCATGAGATTTCACAATAGTGTAAAACATTGACTACTCAAAAATATCTAAGGTATAAAAATAGTTAACAAATTAATTAACGCAACTCAAAGATACACAAATTCACTCAGACCGCGTTATCAGCCTCCTACGGATACTAATTATATAACTCTCTACAGAATAAAGACATTCAGTCGATCAAATAAAATCATAACATTAGATTAATGTCAAAAAAACTATTACATATAATTATTGATGAAGGAACATTGATTTATTTTTATTATGCATTGTAACTGCAACGCAAATATGTTGACTAATAACACAAGATATAATTTATAAGACACGAGGCATTTTTAGTCAATACACTTTTTGTACAATATTACATTGAGTATTATTTTTATTTTCACATCGATATAAAGTATATTCAGTTAAAACACATGATATCATTACATTTATTTAAATAACATGTATCTAAGTATATTAATTTAAATTCCACATTAGTGTCTCTATGTACAAATACGAAATCGACTTAAATGTTACTTGAATGGTAAGTGAACACTGCAATTCACATGGGACAGGGGAACATCTAAGTACATTTGTTATAATTATTTAATACTTCTACAACTACGGAAGTGCTGTTTTTCAGGTGGATTGATGTGACTTCAGCAAGTATTGTCCGATACGCTTGCGCGGGCGCCCCCAACCAATTTATGGTGCTGCACTGTTAGTATAACTTTACTGTAAGTACAGACATTTAATTATTATAAAACCATTACGGTTGTACTTTAAAATAGTTTATTAAAGTAGATATTACATTCACTACACCATAAAATTAGTATAAGATTACACAACAGACGGGCCGTATGTACTAAAAATGCCTACGTCACGCTATGTAGATGCAGTTAAACCAATTAATGATAAAAATAAGATGTTCCCGATTAACATTCTAAAATTTTGCTACTATTGGTATTAAATTGGCTCATTCAAAATTTAACTAAAATATGATAATTATAAAAGATAGGTCTATTTACAATAAAACCATAGATAATTACTTTTTAACTAAATTGTGGTCTTTTTTATAGACATTTCATAAAGAACTAGAATAGTATGTACAATATATTTACAAGATTAATATAATCTATGTTACGTTATTCGACGAAATGACGTTTGTCGTCATTGTTCCGCTTACGGCCCTTGGCGTGTGCTAACATCGTAACTAATTTTTTGTGGCTGTCGCCAACTATCCATCCATGCTGCTGGAGGTGTTCCTGTTCCTCGTCGCCCTCTGAGGACCAATAGTAAGCAGTAGATCGCGGACGCGGTTTAGGTCCGGGCGGGCCGAGTGGCATGTGCGCGGTGGAGGGCGCGTGCGACGTGGACGGCGTCGGCGCAAGGTACGGATCCACGACGCATCTGCTTTTGTCAGCGCTGTTCCTGTCTGCGCGACTCCCTCCCACACCATTGCCAGCAGCTGCGTTGCGATCACAACTGGGTAAACTTATCTCAGCATCTTGCTTTCTAAATGAAATATGTCGATTATTAGCTCGTCGAGCACCGGATTGTTGTACATCTCTTTTTTTCCCTTTCTTTCTGCGAGCTGAGCTCAGCACCACCGACTCAGCGCTATTAGGGCGGGGCGGAACGCCATCTGGCTCTGATTCCGAACTCCAAGTCTCAGCCAGCACATTTTGCTTTCCTACTGTACATTTACGCCGCGCCCTTTGTCTCGCTACGCCCATGTCGTCGTATTGGACTTGGTCATACGCATCAATACTATAATCATAACTAGTGCTGATGCCTTCGTCTAATTTCGTAGAGGGTGACTTCTCCTTTGATAATTTATCCCTTGAATCTAAAAGAATAGGAGAAGAATTGCTATGCTTAACGGATGTATAATGAAGTGCATCATGTTTCCTTGATGATGTGGAATCATATCTCTTTGGTGATAAAGCTCTAAAGTCTTTGGGCAAAATGATATCACGGTTCTTAGATGTACTCGGTCCGTAATCATCATACTTTTTGGATGTTGAAGGTCCGTAGTCTATTATAGATGAGCCATCATTAGCTTTTGGAGATGACATAATATTCCGTTTTGGGGATGGACTTTTTGACTTTGTAGGAGTTGAAAATTCATCTCTACTGGAATTAGTGAGATTGTACTTATCATATTTGGAAGATTGGTCATAATTCTTCGGTGTTACAAAATCTTCTTTTCTAGGTGACACGGCATCGTTATTCAACATGGAAGAGCTAGGTTCCTCTTCAAGCAGGCTATCAAATAATTGATCCAAATTTGCTTTTGGCTTCGTAGATTCCTTGGCTTTTATACTCTTTTTATCAGTGCGCACTGCATTATGTTTAAATATCTTGCCCATAACAGCATTTTTCTCAACTACATCTTTTCGTTTCAATGGAGATAAATTTTTCTTAACCTCAATACCGACCTTATTGCTGTAAATTTCACACGATAGCAGACTATTCTCCGTTTCTTCATCGCTGCAAACGTAATCATCGGACATATATACGAAGTCATCGCCGTCAGAACCACTTTCACTCGTATTTTCAGCTTCATCAAGGACTTTGTTAAACTTCGGAGTGCCAGGTGCTTCCTTATTGGTAATACTTTTAAATCTTTCCATTAGTGTCGAGGGTCTAAACTCAAAAACCTCTGCATCATTATCCATAAATTCATAAACATCTACTACCTTCTCTGAAGTCGAGCCATCTTTGTCTTGCGGTTGAGACTTGTACTTCTGACTTGATGTATCTCTTTCCGTTTTCTTCTTTGAACTACTCTTTCTTTTCTTTTTCGGTGATGTTTCTATAGATGGAACAATAGCAGACATGTTAATATCCGATGTAGGTATGGAAACCTTAATGCCATCAAATCCTTTCAATGCACCTTTAGTGAGCACCTGCGAACTTTGATGGCTTTTTTTAGAATTTCTTCTGACCTTTTTCTTATCAGACTTCTTCCTTACTTTGAGGCTAAAGAAATAGGAATAAAAAAACAATATTTTAAAATTCTTCAATTTAATCAATAAATACTATTAAATAATTATTTCCATTATATTATTCCATTTTTTAAATCTCAGTACCTTGCGACGGAACGTATTTGACATTATTGACGAGTTAGAAAATTAACTTCATAGTTAAAAACAATACGAAATGTTTAATCAATTATCACATAGATAGATCAACATCATCATGATGATTATCATCGTTTTAAATACACTTCACATGCGTTATAGTAATACTTGTTCTACAATAACTGTGTTTTAAAGGAGACTGACGGATTTCGGCTAAAACTCCTTCAGGAATAAAGTACATGTACAATTTAAGGTCCAACCTTTCTAGTCCGCATCCCTTTAATCGGTTATTCTACTATCATTATGAACAAGTTTTACCATGAGACCAAAACGGAAATCGCAGAACAAACATCGGCTGTTTCATATAAACAATTCAATATTACTTGACTAAATGTATGGAAATGGTGTTTTTTGTTTTTTATTGCCATTTAAATGTTGGTCCCATAGTAAAAGTTGTTCATAATTATGAGTACTATAACCCCTTAAAAAGATCTCCGCTGATAAAGCCCCACCTGAATGTACCTACATATTCTGCTATAAATAGTTCTTGTAGGACATTAAACTTATCCATTTTTCAATTTAATCAGAACTACCTTATTATCATTAAGGGCCTTTTTTTATTGGCAATTCTTGTTTATCCTTTATTAAATAATTTAACCGGGAGAAAGACTATTTTTCAAGATTATTGTAATTGTATAATCGGTAAGCGCCGCGCCCGTGGCTGCTATTCCTCGGCCCCCACGGCCCGTGTGTCTTACTCTAGTACACACACACATATAATGACCTAATATAATGACCATTAATTGGTACCTAAGCTGGGCTAGATATCAACAAAATTTCCGACCTCCAGCACAATTTTCGGATGATGTTGTATTGAATAGTGAATAAGTAAATATGAAACTGTGTTTCATTTATTGATCCATTATAAGTTTTCAATCCAAGCCAATCTCCTTTTGTCACGCAGTTATCAGTTACATTATATCGTCATACTAGTCATAGGAACGCATCGTATTCATAAATTAGCTAGAATCTAATGAATCGAATAATAAATCGACTTGGTACTAATTTTCTATAGATAAAACAACCAAATCGTCTTCTTATAATTATATTATTTATTCAGAAGACATTTATTCGTTTTGAATATACGTGAAGTGTTTCTTCTTTTGAAATCAATATATTTTTGTGAACAATGAATCGATTGTGTAATTGATTTTCGAATCATAAAGCGAATATAAAACGATGCCAGAGCTGATATTTAAAAAAAATAGTAACATAGTGGAAATAAAAAACTTAAAAATACACATACCTTGTGTTTTGTTTTATAACAGCTTGCGTTTGTTTCGCAGCCGCCGCTTGAGATCTACACTTCCTCTTAATTTTGTCAAACTTGTCTTCAAACATGTCTATAGTGTCGATAATATCAGGATACATTTTCTCTTTCACTTCAGGCTGTTTTTTTGATTTGACGCAGTTAGACTCTTGATAGGTTTCTATCTGCTCACAGTTAGATGCAACCATGTTTGAACTAGAATAAGTTACTTGATCATCATTTTGATTAAGACCAACATCACTAATACTTCGTTGGTACGTAACTTTTGTCTTCAGTGTGCTCGCATTTGCAGCTTCTTTCAGACCCGAAATCAAGTCTTTTTCTAGGTTTCGGACCTCTTCACTTTCTAATATGTTTTTAGCAGTAATAGAATCGACATCTCCGTCGCCTTTTTTGGGTTTTTCCAATAAATCAAATTCTTTGACAATTGTCTCAGAACACGGAAAGTTATGTGTTTCATTATTTACAGTTGCCTTATCCGGGATATTAACTTCATTTTTATTCGATTTTAACAATTGGCAGCAGTCTAAGAAAAGTGCTTCATCACGACTTAGCCCTCTTTGGGAAAGCTGTTGCTGTCTTACTTGCTCTCTTACTGTTTTATTAACTTTTACTAAAATTTCATCCAACGTGGGCAGTTTGAGTTTTGAATATTTTGAGTTCTTTTTTCTAGCAAATTTTTTGGTTAGTATTTTAAGTCGATCTAAGTGCTGCTTATAAACTATCAAGTAGTTAGGTTCTTCATGAACTGGACGCGTTTTTAATTTCAGTTCTATCTCAGATAATTTCGAAACATGGAGTAGAGTCATTTGGTGTCGCAAATAATTATCAGGTCT
Source organism: Allophyes oxyacanthae (assembly GCA_932294325.1). Classification (NCBI taxonomy): domain Eukaryota; kingdom Metazoa; phylum Arthropoda; class Insecta; order Lepidoptera; family Noctuidae; genus Allophyes; species Allophyes oxyacanthae. The sequence continues at coordinate 4,512,161 of OW028609.1, forward strand.
TCGAAATGTTTTTTTGCATATGCCACAAACGCATGGTATAATAGGTTTTAGACAGATTTTCTTTTTCCCTTTTACTGGAACTCTCTTGATAATTTTTTTATTTGAAATATGACGTCGTGTTCGTGTTACTCCACTTTGCACAGATTTTTTATTTTCGTTTTGTAAAGATCGTTTATGCGTTCGATTCTTTGAACCATAATATACGTCATCACTTTCATTGATTATATGGAATGTCTCGGATATTTTTTTAGAAGCCAATAGATTGGATTTTCTTGGTTTTCTTTCCGAGAAAAATCCAAAACTTTCCATGAATTGTTCAGATCGTAGTTCATCGGCATCATTAGGAACCCTAGATTTATCGACATTGTTAAATGCAGCAAGTGTACGTCTACTTTTTTTATGTTCTTTATTATTGCCCTTTACATTAGACTGTCCATGTAATTTAAGATCGCCTTCAGTTTGTTTATTGGAAGTAATGTTGCCTGACTGTCGTATTTTTTTTTCTACTATATATTTCATAAGTGGGACATCACTTTTTGAAGAATCGTCGGAGTCGCTTTCTTTGGTGCAGGTTTCCGTTCCGCCAGTATTAATATCCTTATAAGCTACACTTTTTAAAGATTTTCTAGTGTCGTCAAAATTCATGCGTTGCATGCTGGATGTTTCTTGTTTAATATTGCTTTTCGATTTACTTTGGGTTTGTAATTGATATTTTGTATTTTGTGTGTTTTTATCTGAAATGTTTCTTTTACGCCTAAATGACTCTGTTTTCTCGTTCATATCGTCCAAATCAATATCGTATGGGTCATAAAAGTCAGCAGACGAAGATTTTACAATAACAGACTTAGATCGTGTCCTTCTTGCTGCTACTGGCATGTAGCAAGCAGTCCGAGCTTCCGATGATAATAACACCTTATCTTTGCCACTTGTACTGAATTTTTCGCTATCATTGTTATATTTTTCATCCATATTGTGTTCGTTCTTAGTTATAAATTTAGATATTTTGATGTTTTGATTAATATTATCCTTAGATTCTGAATTATCGGAAGTTATCTTAAAATCTTCATTTACACTTTGACTTTCAGTTACGGCAAATCGTTCTTTAGAATCTATGATAATACTCGATGGATGTAGTGGTGATTCAGAATGAATAGAACTTTCTGAACTGAATCTTACTTTGGAATCTTTTTTAAGACTATGTGTATTGTTCATTTCAGTCTCATCATCGAATTCATGCAATCTCTTTTTCTTAGATTTTTGTCTGCTTTGTAGTAATTTCTTGCGTTTCGACCCTTTGCGTTTCTCCAAAACAACTGATAGAGTTTGTTGTATATTAATATCACTCGAAAGCGAAGTAGTACTTGTTATTGAACTATTAATAATTAAATATTTTTCGGGCGTTGAGTGTGCTTGTGGTTCAGCATGATTTTCTTCATCGAGTAATAATTTAGAGAATATTCGTTGTTTTTTGGTAAGTGGTGGCTTGTGTTCAATTGCAGCTTCAGATTCATCCATACATTCAATTTCCGTCGGCGCACCTTCCACACACATTGACTTTCCGCGTCTACTACGACGTAATGGTGAAACTTGATTTTCATCTATTACCGAACATAGCTGCAAATCACTAGCTAGGCTTGCTTCAGACAACTCTGCATTCTTAGATTTTTTAACGCGAACAAGTTTCTTTATCTTTTTACCAGCATTAGATTTTAACCGGTCCGATTCCTCCACACCACTGCCTTTTTCATAGCTAGTATGTCTGTGATGTGAATCGTTTAATTCTGTTATTTTCGTCGCGTCGAAACTTTGGGTGTAACATTTTTGGTTAAGTGTTTCTGTAGAATTCGATATTTGTCCAATTTCAACTGCACACTGGGTAAAATTATCTGTAGTTTTAGTTGACATGATTATCTTGTTTTTCTTTTGAGTGTGATCTTCCTCATTTAGATCCACTGGAAGAACAGTATGTTTTAACGATTCCTGTGAAGAATTTATAAATTTGTCTGTAGCGATGTTAGTATATGAACAAATTTGTTTGTGAGATATTTCCTTCACAGCCTCAAGTGATTTGGTTTGTTGTTCAGGTTTGTGTGTGGCGGTTTCATTAAGATGACTGTTTGTCTCAATTATTTGCCTGTGAACGTCTTCTTTGTTCATACGTTTGATTTTCTCTATAATTTCTTCACTATGAGATTCCTCATTTTCTGTTAAGTTACGCCCGTTTTTCCTCTTTCTAGACTCTTTATCTCCATCTTTTACAAACTTTTCTACGAAGTTAGCTTCAGTACTATCCTTTATCTCATCCACATTATCTTCGGTACACGTGATATTTTTAGATATAACATGGTCAATACATAACGTGCTGGGATCGTTACTTTCCTCCACATTTAACTTACTAGCCGTATCTTTTAATAACATTGGTGTCGTCGTTTTGTTTTCATGACAATTATTATTAGGCAACATATTCTCAAATGAATTATCCATTTGTAAATTATTCTTCAGTTGCTCACGGTTTTTTACTATAACAGCTAATAACACATCGTCATCAGAATCTTCGTCATCCAAATTATTGTTGCTAATCTTTAACGGTATGATTGGCGTGTGCTTCTCTTCGACGTCAGATATAGGAATTTCTTTTGAAGTACTAGTTTCTTCTGCACATTTATTTATACTTGATTCAGTGATGGGGATGTGTTGTTCATTATAATCATCGGATGCCAGATGAGTTTCTTCCGCCAATGTATAAATATTAGATGTTGTAGAAGTGTGAGGTCGTTCAAGCACACGAATGTCTTGTTGAGAAAAAGATGACGTTACCATTCCCAACTTTAATGTTGATTTTTCAACAATTTGTTCTTCATATTTCTTCATTATTATTTCTTCTGTTGGGACTGATGGTGTTCGTAATTCGTTATTTGTACATGTTTCAGTGCGTGCTTCAGGTTCAAAGGGTGACACTGTTGTGGAAAGCTTGCAGGGAACTTCTTTATTTTTATTATTATGTTGAGTGCTACTTACTTCAGCCTGTTGAATAGCTAATGACTTTTTCAATTCTATTGATTTGTTACCTTCACTGTTAGTACTTTGAACGACGGTGTTTCCGACGGTTGTTTCCGCGACGGTCTTTGCTAAAGGTTCCTTTCCCGTTTCTTCGGTTGTTTTCATGATTATCGGGGATTCCTTCTCAGCAGTTAAATTTGCGCATGGTTGAGTTTCTTGTTCGACCACTGGTTTTCCAAATATGGGAGCTTCTGGTTCAACAATCGTTCTAGATTGTGATTGGTTTTCCGTTATAGATTTATTTCTTTCTGACGGAGCTTTTATTCGTACAGCTCTTAAACTAGCTGTTTTATCATTAACTATCTTTTGTTTCGGTGTTTTTTGATCATCGGTATAGTTAGTCATTTCTTGCGGTGGTATCATAGGTTTTGCGATATCGGCTGTTTGTGTTATTAGCTCTTTGTTAACAGATTGGTTTGCATTTTCAGTCAAATCAATTATTTTGTTTTCAATATTAACATTTTCTTTATAGTGCCCCTTTGATTGAGTTGCAATCAATTGATCCGGTAATAATTCGTTCACGCCATCCTCATTTTCTAAATCCTTTTCTTCTTTTGTATTCATAACCATGACGGGAGGTTTAATGTCTTCTATACTATCGTCCGTTTTAATCACAGGTGGGAGAGGCGGGGGCAGTGGAGGTGGTGAATTTGGCGGCAGAGGTGGGGGAAGTGGCGGAGGTGGAGGTCGAAGATGTGTTTTATTTGTTGGAAATGGTGGTGGAGGTAGCGGTGGGAGGAGTGGGGGTGGTGGGGGTGGTGGGACATGTAACGGCGGTGGTGGAGGCGGTGGAGGCAAAAGTGAAAATTGCGGCGGCGGTGGCGGTGGTGGTGGTTGAAGAAGGTAAGACATAGGATGATTTTCATCCATATTAAACGATCTCAAAAATTGTGACGTAGATTGGCATACATTCGTGGGTAGACAGTAATTTGGAATTGACGCATGCATATTTGCCATACTCTGGTTTTCAGGGGTCGCTGTAATTGGTAATGATGTAGATACTTGTTGCTTATTGACTTTTGATGACATCGCAGGCGAGGGCATATTCTTCGGCACTAAGGAATTTGAAACGTTTTCGCAATGTGGTCTGGAAGCTGCAGTAGAAGTAGACACATATTGGGGCAGTACATTTAATAGTTGGTTTCTATGATCTGCAGGCATTGTCCCCAAAATTTCTACTAGTTCCTTTGGCAACATTGCGATCTTTCTTGCCGTCTCAGGATCTTGGTCAACAATTGCCGTACTAATATTCACTTTGTCTATTATTTTTAATTCCGGGTCTAACTTACTGATTTTGTCAATTTCTGAGATTGTGTCATTTGCAGTTGTTGATCTTATAAGACTATTTGTTGTGGTCGGTCCAATTGGTAAACCGATCGTAGAACTATCTCCGTAATTTGATGGAGCTTCTATAGTGGTACCAGTTAAGGTATAAACTGATTTGGTATTTGCGATAGTCGTACCTGCAATACTAAGAAGATCATTGGTCAAAATGCCTGAATTTGACGATTCTATTTTTGTGACTGATATACATGCATTTGCTAAAGTGTAGACAGGTACAGTACTTTCATGTTTATTAACATTTTTTGTAGTCATTACAGGATTTGGTAGTGTATAAACAGGTAACGTCCGAACTACTGTATTAACAGCACAATTTACGGAGGATGCAGGAAAAGCCAATGATAACCTCTGTGTCGTGGTCTGAGGATTAACAGATGTATCTACATATAACGTTTTTGGTAACGTACTCGAAGAATAAGTTACAGATTCAGAAGGAATCGTAGCATGTGGGCGAGAAGCTGCCGTGACAGCGTCTTGCATTGTCTGTAAAGCTGTATTAACTATATGAGTTGGTTCTGAAGTTATCGTTCTGGTATTGGATCCCGTAACGAAATTGTTCAGCGGTTTCTGTCGTATAGGTATAGGTTCTTGCATCAATAAAGAAGTTTCTATCGTTGTTGGTTCAGGTGATGACTTGACGTAATTCTCGCCATTATTTACTTCTGTAAGTAGTTCATTTGTTGAAAAGACTAATTTGGTTTTCACATCTACTGAACTATCGTCGTGCTTATTATTTTCTTTACTAATCATATCAACTGGATTATCGTCATCCTCAGTCAAATCAATAGAAAAGCATATGTTAACTTCTTTCTTTTCAGGTTCTTCGGAGATGTCAGGAATTGAAACGCTTTTACCAGATAAATCTGTAGGAAAATCAGTGACGTCATCAATAATTTTAGGAAAATGTTTATGTTCCACATCATTAATATTGGTTGAAAAGTCCCGGACGTCATAAGCTTCCTTTTCACCTTCCTTTTCGGTTGAATCTTTTCTCGACATCCGCCTTACTGACAAATCAGTGGGAACAAAATCATCTTGGCAGCGTTTTATTGACAAATCAGCTACATCATCAAAATCGTTAATAGATAGTTTTGAGCTTAAATTAGTATTATTTGTATGAAACACCGACTGTTCCGAAGTTTTTACACGCAAATCTACAATGACATCATCCATATCGGTATCATTTTCAAATCTTCGCCTGTCTACATTTTTATTCGATAAATCTAATGTTTCATACATGTCGTAGTTGCTCATTATTAGTAAACTGTCGTGTTTAGATAAATCCTCAGAACAATCCATTGACAATGATTTGCTAGATAAGTCCAATGGCGCCGACAATATGGACTCAACATTTGTGCTCGCATGGGCTGGTGGTATGTCATTAGTTATATCACTGTAATCATTCTCTAAGTAGCCTTGATCTGGTATTTGAGATAAATCACGTTCAGATCGAACTTCAATTCGATTAGTTGGCGTCAAAGAACTTTCATGGTACACCTTTGTTGGAATATGTTTAGCAATGTGACTGTCGATATAAACCTCATCTTGTTGCTTTTGTTCACTAAACGATTTTTTAATTATTTTTTCTTCACGTGAAGCTTTATTCTGAACTAACTCCTGTTCAATTTGTAGATTTTGTTCGGTTGACAACCTGCATTCAGATCTCGGCGCATTTTGCTGATTATTTATAGATATTTGTTCAATTAATTCTCGCTGTTCATTTTCTGCCCTTAATTCAGTGGTTGACCTGGGATCAATTGCTGACCACTGTTCATATTGATGCTGTTCATTTGATGTAGTCTGTTCGTGAAATAACCTTTGTTCTTTTAATGATATCTGTCCGTTCGAGTTCAGCTCACTTGAAAGCCTTCGTTCATTAGTGAGTATCTGTTCATTTGAGCCCCTATGTTCACTTGAAGGCCTCCGTTCATTAGAGAGCCTTCGTTCGTTTGGTGAAATCTTTTCATTTAAAAACTGCTGTTCGGTCTGTGTTCTTTGTTCTATAGATACTCTTCGGTCTTTTAGTCTCAGATCACTTGTCAGCCTCTGCTCATTGAATGATTGCTGTTCTTGTAAACATGCCTTTTCATTTGACGATCTTTGCTCATATGTCCAAAGTTCGGTTGATGATCTCCGTTCAGCTAGAGCTCTCTTTTCTTTTGACGATCTCCGTTTATTTAACGGTCTCTGTTCTGGAGGTAACATTTGTTTATTGAATAACTGCTGCTCTGCTAGTTTTTCAGCTAGTAACATCTGCTCCGAATATGTCAACTGCTCTGGTACAGACCGCTGTTCCGTATATGAACTTTCTTCGGAATGTTGCCTCTGTTCCGGGTAAATTTGCTCAGGAAATTGCCTCTGTTCCATGTATGTCCCCAGCTCTGGGCGTATCATTTGTTCTGGGTATGACCTTTCTTCCGAGAATGACTGTTGTTCCGGGTATGCTCTCTGATCAGAGTATGTTCTTTGTTCTGAGTATCTTCTCGGATTTGAGTATGCTCTCTGCTCTGCATATGCAATCTGTTCCGAAAGCAACCTATGGTCAAGATGCTGTCTCTGATCGGAAAGTGACCTTAATTCAGCGTATGCCATCTGTTCCGGGTATGTGATCTGTTCTGTATATGGTATATGTTCGGAATGTGATATCTGCTCCGGAAATGTATTATGCTCGGCATGTGACCTTAGTTCCGGGTAAGGTCTCTGCTCATGAAGAGTTCTATGTTCTGGATATACCCTCTGTTCTTGATAAGCCCTGTGATCCGGGAATGTTCTCTGTTCTGAGTATGTCCTAGAGTCCGGGAATGACCTCTGTTCCGAGAAAGTACTTTGTTCAAGTAATGACATCTGCTCAGCTAGTGACATAGACTCTGGTATTGGTCTATGTTCTGAGTGTCTTCTATATTCCGTTAATAACCTTTGTTCCTGGAATGACCTCTGTTCTGATCTTAGTTCGGGATGTGATCTTATTTCTGTTAACAACGCCGGGTCACCAGCGCGTGTCAAATGTTCCGTTAGAGCTCTTTGTTCGAAAAACATCCTCTGTTCTGCCCCTGGTCTATGTTCAGATAATGAATTTTGGGGCATCTGTTCTATTATTGATCTATGCTCAACGCCTAAACTTGGTTCATATGCATTATTCTCAATAATTCGACCACCCGACATGTCATACCGAATATATTCAGATTGTTGAGGTGACTTTGATGCTTGGTAAGATTCCGGTGGTAACAAGCTGTTTGTTTTAACAGCTTGTTTTTTACTGCGTTTTTTATTTTTTTCACTTCCTGGACTGATTATCATTTTTGAGTATTGTTCTTGAGATGGTCGCACTGAAAGAAGAGTATTTTTTATATGCTCTCCAGTAGATTGTTGTGGGATGATTTCAATTTGGGAAGGTAAACCAAATAATGTCTGCTGCGAATCACGCCGAATATTTGACCTCAAACGTGTTGATTTACGTTTAGCGGGCTTTTTTATTGGTTTACCGCTGTCAGGAACAGCTGGAAACTTCTTTTGCCTTGCATTATAACTGACTTTTGGTGGCGTTACACAGTTGTCTTTACTCATAACATGGCCATGAGTTACTTGCTCCAGAGGTATTTGCTGAAGCAAAGTATTCTGATAGTGAATTTCTATTTCTCTTCCATGTGGTATTACGGACCGAGAAAATACCTCTGCGGGCTTTGGGTCTATTTTTCGGTCAATGGGTTCTTGAAGGAAGAATCGCGGATCTGCGTTAATGTGATCATCATTCTGACCCTGTAAAGATATTTGTTCAGCTGGGCGTGTAGTTAAATGTGCCCCTGGACGAGCATTTGCATCAGGAGTTGGGTCACTAGCTAGCTCAGCAGCAGGTACCAAGTGTGCCAACGCAGATGGCTCAGTAGCCGACTCCGTAACCGACTCAGCAGTTAGATCCCTAGCTAGCTCGGCAGGTGGCTCAGCAGTCAGATCTGCAGTTGACTCATCAGTTGGATCATCAGTTGAATGATCATTAGAGGATGGTTCCCCGAGTTTATTCATAAGCATTGCAATACAATCGTTTAATCCTTTGCGCGGCTTATTACATTTATTTTTTTGATTTGCTTGAGGATCTATAGGAACTTTTTGATTACATGGTATAGGTGGTTTATCTAATCTCGAATCCGTTTCCTCGTTTTCAAAGAGTTCTTGCTGTCTCGTAGGCATATGTTGCATTCTGTTATTACACTCTTGTTGTAGTAAAAAGAGATGATGGAATTGCACCATCTTGTCATGGGTTTCACAATCCGCCGTCAACCGTGCGATTGAATGCTTTAATGGCGCGTTCTGATCTGGGGCGTCATCTTGTCTTTCATTTTGTCTATCATTTGCTCTTCCATTCTGTCTCCCATTTTGTCTTCCATTCTGTCGAGCATTTTCATCCCTTTCCCTTGCTTCTTGATCATTGCCCCGATCGTAGTTTCCACCATGATCAGAATGTTGTCGTGCACCATACTGACTATTGTTAACATCTATTCTATCAGGTGCATTATTATTTGGTAGTTCATTTTGGGAATTACTGTTTGGTAGTTCTTCGTTTTGGGAATTACTGTTTGGTAATTCTTGGTTTTGGGAATTACTGTTTGGTAATTCTTCATTTTGGGAATTATTGTTTGGTAATTCTTCATTTTGAGAATTACTGTTTGGTAATTCTTCATTTTTTGAATTATTGTTTGTACCGGTAATATCGTGTTCAGGTAATTTGGTCATGCTCGTATTTTTCATCTGGATTTTTCTTTTGGCCCTGTTCAACACAGTTTTCCTTTTAATGGTATCGGTATGACGCGTTTGTTTCTCAGTAAGCCGCCGTTTTGGCTTGAGAGGTTGGTTATCATCATCATCTTTGTTTGGTATGGCCTGGTTTTGTTCTTCTTTATTTATGGGCGTATTCTCGGAACTCGTAGAATTGTTTGGTTCTTTTATGGGACGAAGCTTTCTGCATTTTGAATCGTCTGTCGAACGGTGTTTCAGTATTAGTTTGCTTCTTTGTGTATCAAGCTTCCTACGTGGACGCAACGTAGGATTCATAGGATTTATCATTACGCGGTGACGTTTCGCAGGTAAATCAGCAATCATTTTTCGGATGGTTTCGGCTAAAACAATAAAATATACAATTAAAATAGGTATACGAATTATAAGGTACAATGATTTATTTAATAACAAATACTTACCATCGCCGACTTCACTTCTTATTTTTTGCTGAGGTCTCATGTGGTTTTTTTGTTTGTGTCTCCTAATATCCTTTCGAATTTTCCTTCTTATTACACTGTCTGGCATGCGTGGACGTCGTCTGCGCACACCAAAGGGCCGATATCGGCATTTCCTACGAACTGCTGGAGTATCGCCGGCACAATCTAGCATGTGTTGGTGCAAATCATCTAAAGTTATGGATTTCTTACATTTAGTGCAATCTCTTATGCCTCGGAGTGGCCTGGTTCTATTGTACACCTGACTTGGTGGTACGTACAAATGCTTTAAAATATCTGCGTTTAATAACGGTTCTCCAACAATTTCATAATGTTGCACTTGCGCATTAGGATGTTGAATCGATATGTGAGACGACAGTGCTTTAGAATCTCGCGTTTGAGCACCGCATGCGCAACAAACATAGCATCTAGGTCTCACCCACTCTCCACTTAGCACAGAGGGTTGTAAACCATAGGACGGTGCTGACGGTGCCAATCCTAAATAAGTTGGAAGGTCCAGTCCGTCGCTGGTCGGAGGAGGTTTGTTTGTGTATTTAACTAGTTGGGATGACGACGCTGGGATCTCTCTGCTTTCTAGTATCTCTTTAAGTTCTTTATCGATCATATTCTGCTTTTCAGTCTTCTTTTCCAGTTGCGAAATATGAAATTTATCTTCATATTTTTTTCGCATACACAACTGGGTCCATATATCTAAACTTGAGACCAATGTTATAATGCAATTGTTTGTATGTGAATCCCGTTTAATTTGATCGGGGTTCATAAGACTCTTGTCATTTTCTAGGCTGTCCCACTTCCATTTGTGTTTAGGCGCAATACTACGCGGCATATAGCTGTCAAACATATTACGGGAATATTGCTCAAAAGCTAGAAGTATAGGGAAGCCTTCTGCTGTGTTAATAACAACACTATTCTTAGATTTTCTTGTCTTTATCGTGTTATCCAAATCTGGATTAAAGTTGAAGGAACCGTCAAGACATTTTGATAAATTTTCTTGAACATTACTCGCCACTTTTGAATAGAAACTAGTTTCAAAACATTTTTCAAATTTCTGAGTAGAATCGTCGATATTTTTGAACCAGTCCCTTCTAGTCGATTCTCCAGTCCTTGGTGAACGGTGGACGACTCCTAATCTTGAGAGAATCTGATCTGCGTCGGTGTTGTGAAACGAAAAGTTTTGGGGAATTCGTTTATTCCACTGTATGTCGTCTAAAACGATAACTGCATTCTTTTCTATCACAGCACTATTAACTAGACTTTTGCTGGGCGGCAAAATTAAATTCGTTGTTATATTATCTTCAATATCGGCTCCATCGTGAATTTGTGACGGCTTAAGTTCACATGATATAACAATGCCATTAAAGCCATGTCCATCAGGATATTCTTTGTCTCTTCGAAATTCGACTTTTGTATCAATATTAACATTGGTTTTAGTTTTCTTCAAAGTTTTTTGACGCAATTTACTGCGATATGGTTTTTGTTTCTCGCAAACATTAAGCTTATGTTCGGCAAGTTCAGAAGTCGATGGGAATCGGGTGTGGCAGTCAAGACAAGCAAAATATTGGTTTGGATGACTATCCACCATATGACGGATAATGTCATTGGCTTCAGCCTCGGTGTGGTTACAAAAAAGGCATGCAATGAAAAAGTCTTGTTTGGAAGTTGACAGATGTATGCGCCGTGCATGTTTAGACACCGTCTGTTTAGAACCGAACTTTCTTTCGCAATAAGGACACAGAAGCTGCGGGGCAGGTAAAGAATCAGACTTATGAGCGAGATCATCTGGTTTGTTAGGCAACGCTTTGGACGGGGTACTTGTTCTCTTAGGTTTGTCCTGAGCGGTTTTGCCTTCAACTTTCTTCGTAAATTTCGCTTGAAGACTGCTTCTCCGTGGTCTCAGTCTTCCATTCAGACCTGTGAAAGGCTGGTCTTCAAACTGCATGTTTGTGGATCTAGAAGAAAAAATAAATAATAACATATTATAAAGGTGAAATTTGCAATTTGTCGCCTATTTCAAGGTATTTAAGACCTTGTCACGCTAGAATTTAACGTACGTGCACGTTGCACGCAGCTTGGGTGCCGCTTGCCTGCTTGTAACAAGTGTACTAGGAGCTTAAGAGGGTGGTAACATTGTTAGCGACTTAAGTAGATGAACGTTTCGTAATTTTGAAATTAATTAATAAATTTTTCCGATAAAGTAACGGTTTCCAATCATAATTACAAAAGTTATCAAAAGTACAAGTTTTCATTCATAAAATAAATTATAAATCTTTGCACAATGACCAGCTATTTTTGACACTAACCAGTGTCAAAAGTAGCTACCAATCGAAACAAATATCTGTAATGTATTACCGAATTATTCTTTTAATAAATGATACTCATGTACCATTTTGACTTATTTAATGATCTGACTGATTTCAGCAGGTGTTACCCCCAATCTTTCAGAACAAGGTATTATGAATTGATGTATGATATTTAAAGCTTTCGCACTACCCGACATGGGTTGTGCATCACATCAAACACCTATCCGTTTGCCAAGTGCACTTTAAGTTACCGCACTTTCAAGGACTGCCGGCGTCTAAGATTACCCGAATCTCTCGCACGTTCTGCAATGCAATACAATTTTGATTAGCGCTTTACGGTTTTAGGTCTGACTGAGATGTATACAGAAAGTTTTGCGCCCAATCATATGAAAGTCCGCCCTAAATATATGCATTTAAAAATGTTCACTTTCAATCGAAAATTCTCTGAAACTACTGATTCAAACAAATTATAAGCGTGAAAAGGCCATTCCAATCCACAGAAAACGCGAATCAATAGAGATTCTATACACTAGTATTATTTATTATTTTATATATTTTATTAGTATTTACATATTTACTAGTATTATTTTAATTTTCCTTTATTAATTTTTCATACATATTATTTATATTTTTACAAAACTATATTAAAAAACATTTAAAAATATGAAAAAATAGTAGCCCACCGGTATCTAGAATAGGGTCCAAGCTACCGGCGGTCAGGGCTCCAGAGAAAGGAATCTCCTAACAATGCGTGCCGTGTCAAGAAGTACTGCTCTCTGAATCAGGCCCTTGATCCAACTGCCTAACGAGAGCCTCCTAAGGTGTCGGTCGAGACTCTCGGTAATTAAGCCATTGGCCGAAACGACTATCGGTACAATGATCGCTGAATCCACATCCCACACGTCGACAACCTCGCGAGCCAAATCAACATATTTGATCTGTTTATCTTTCTCGGCTTTCACGAGGTTCTCGTCATGCCGTTATGCCGACAATCATTGCGCGCCGCTCTGATCGATCCACCACCACTATATCAGGTCTATTGGCTACAATAGTCCTGTCAGTGATGATGGATTGATCCCAGATTGATCCCAGTATAGTGTGACATGGCCTTTTTCAAGAACTGGGTCGGGCACATACCTGTAGTACGGCACTTCCGATTCCACAAGGTTGTATTTTAGAGCAATTTGCTGATGGATAATCCTGGCTACAAGGTTGTGTCTATGCAAATCTAGTATTATTTATTATTACGGGTAAAGTTTAAAACTACTAGACAGATTTAGTTGAAATTTTGCAGTAACATCCGCCTAAGGGCTGGTCAACATAATAGGCTATAAATTATCACGCTATTTTCTGATGGGGATGAGCTAAAATGTAATATGTCTGTTTACTATTCGGTGTTACCACTTCATTATTACTTGACGAATCTTTATGAAATATTATATTTGTATACTTCATAGGTACGGTCGCAATGTGTAATATAAATCTAACAAAAAAAGAATCATCGAAATCGGTTGACATGATATTGAGTTATTCGACCATTTGTCGCGCACATACTTAATGTAAATTTAAGACTTATATGGTTTTCTCATGGATCCCATTGTCAGAACTGGACCAAATTAAAATGGGACCATTCGGGAAGCACCAGCTTTCCAATAAAAAAGAATCATCAAAATCGGTTCACGCAGCCGAGAGTTATGAGGTAACAAACATAATAAAAAAATAAAAAATAAACTTACGCGTCGAATTGAGAACCTCCTCCTTTTTTTGAAGTCGGTTAAAAATACAATTATGGATCACGTGCGTGGCGGGGTACGGGAATTATGCACATTTTTTTTTTAAACTTTTATATTAAGAACATTTTTTTTTAACTATTTGATTTTATTATTTATTCGACCGAGTTTGTTAATTATATCCAGTACTTATATTGAGATAAGTACAGAAGGATTGTATTTATCGATAGAAGTAATCAGAAACCTAAGCAGGGATTTTTTAATCAAATAGTAGGTAATTAGGATTTTTAAAGCCATAATTGGCGGTATTCAAATGACGTGTACTGGTTGTTTACTGCTAACATCGCGACTCAAAGTCAAAGTCAAAGTCAAAGTCAAAGATTTTTATTTCAACTGGGCCTTTGCAGGCACTTTCAAAACGTCGTGATTCTAGGCGCACGGTTCCAAGTGGGTTGGTCCTGGAGAAGATACCGGCAAGAAACTCCATGGATACTCTTTTCATAAATCAAGCTTAGGTACTACACAACAAATGTGGGGCCGCAGGAGCGGCCCCGGCTAAAATTCGACCTCAATTTACACAATATTACAATAAAAATTTTTAAAAAAGAACAGCAAAGATCATAAGTACCACTATAATATTATAATTATACAATACTAGTAGGTGCGTACTTAACACTCAAGTCAGTCACCCAATTAAGAATAGGTACCTACCAAAAAGGTACAAAGGACTATAAAGGACTATAATCTAAAGGGAACTAAGCTATACAGGGTGGAATTTTCGAAGCGTACCTGGAGGAAAAGTACTCTCAATACTGAAGACAGCACATTTTACGCATAGGAAACATTCCTTCATTAAAAAAAAATAACTGCATTTTAAGATTTATGAAAATACACTTTCCACAACCGGGAATCGAATCGACTAAAATCCGAAAATAATGTTAATAACATTTTAATACCTAGATTGGTACAAACGGCACTATCAGATGGCCTGCAAGATCACCAGATCTCACCCCTTTAGATTTTTTTTATATGGGGATATGTAAATAATCAAATTTACCAAAAATCCTATACAACTGTAAACGAGCTAAAAACTGAGGTTCACAATATAATTTTCAATATTCACCACAACCCGCTACTAAAAGTTACTATAAATTAATTCCTTAAAAGATTAAATTTGTGCATCCAAGATGGAGCACATGGATGGAGCTAATTTAAGTACTCGTTTTTTTCCTTCGAATAAAATAAGTTCAGATTTCATGGTTTTTGTCTAATTTAATTTACCATGTTTGCTAGAGAGATTTAATCCTTATGATTGACCCTATCGATTGGTGCCATAAAAGTACAGGATGCTATTTTTTCGGATTTTAGTCGGTTCGATTCCCGGGTGTGGCAAGCGTATTTTCAAAAATAATTAAATGCAGTTTTGTTTCTTTTTAAAAATCAAGGAATGTTTCCTTTGAGTAAAATTTGCTGTCTTCAGTATTTAGAGTACTTTTCCACCAGGTACGCTTCGAAAATTCCACCCTGTATATTTTCCACATTAGAGACGGTTATATGCACACATTTCGCGACAAAAAAATCGAGCATCCGAACTCCACGCGTACGTTGCGGGCACTGCTAGTAATAAATAGGAATCGCAGAAAGACAACAGCATCACCATACTCAAAGCCTACAGCTAAAAGTATATTACACATCGATGAAAAGACCTTCTGAAGTACTAGAGCCCATGACCAGAATTTTTGTTTCATTGTATTACGGCCAAAACCATTATAATATCGATAGATTCGATTACCCTTCAGGGTAAATTAGTATTTTTGAGTTCACCCAAAAGTAGGTACTAATTTCAGGAAATCGGATATGACCGCATTTTCAAAAATATCCATAATTTTACAGAATTATCGTAGTATTCGTCAGATTTTCGGAAAGTAGTGTAATGATAGGACATCGATGTGATAGATCTAAGACACCGGGAACAGGTTTGCAGACGCCTAGCGTAGCCTGTAACCAGGAGACCAGATGATAAAAATGAAATGAGGCAAAAAGATAAAATTATAGTAAACTGTCAGAAAATCTATTTTACTGGTGAATTTGGGTCAGACAATGCGAATATTTATTTTCTGTAGAAATAATGAGCACCTTTTGTTGATAGAAAATTTTGAAAAAAATTCTAATCGGTAACATAGTATTCTGTCTGAAAACTCTTGGACATGACAAAATAAGTTACGCAGATATAGAAAAAATTTATATCAGTCAAATTTTGTGCAGCACCTTACTAATCAGGCCACTAGCCTAGCTAGCCTTATCTTTTCTGAACAATATGCCATACAAAATAAAGGGATAGGCATTAGTTCAACAATAGCGAATATAACGGAACTCCACGACACGTGCTGTGGGACGGCGACCGATGCTTCACGGAATAATCCGTGAAGCGTCAGTCGTTATTTGCTTTGCTGTTCAGCAGCATTGGACGCTCTAGAGGAGACGACATTGAAAATGTCTATAACAGCATTTCGGTAAGCCAGGCAGACACGTACAAAATGTTTAAAAACTTACTTATTAAACCGGGTTGCTATGATACAGTTCGGTTAAATGTGTTAACATTTGATAACAGTCGTTCAACAGTGATTCGTATTAATATAATAATTATTAACTATAATTAAGATCTTTCGATTTTGTTAAACGTTGAATTTTCTTTGTCATAAGGTATAATGGGGTTGACATGTCCTTATTAAATGAAAACCCCTAAATATATATAATTAAAAAAGGACAAAAATGGAAAATTTCTGAAAAAATATATGTATACTGCAATGTCCCTAAAACCAGTCATATCCGACCCCTAGTCCATGGGGACAAATTGGTTGCAAATAGGCTCTAGTATAGCCCTTCGAGGAATTGGTCGAATTACTAATCACCTTGCACCCGTAGCATGACCATTTCTATTTCTATTCTTCGAAGAATAGACAAAGCTCTTTGTATCCATTTCGACATCTAGACTCACGTTTCTACGTAGACGAAGACAAAATATTATTTCCATAGCAAAGGGGAAATAGTGATGTAGTTATTCTACCAAATCCTACCGAAGAGCAGAAATATTTCTAGTCTGTAATTTTTTATATATTCTTCCGCAGACAAAACCAGTTTCTATAGTGTATAGTGGTCATGCTACGCCTGCTGATATACCTATGCCTATGGGTTAGACATTATAAGCAAATATAATAAGTATGCTGGATTCAGAATAACCTACATCCAGTAAGTTTCTGCGCAGATCACTAATTAAAATTGAAATATATAAAATGCGTAGGGGAAACACTTTTTTGTTGATATAAAAATTATAAAAGACTGTATGACGATAAAAGTTTATTGTAACCATTCTAATACGAGTCGACATAACATCTTAATCCGAATTAGAGCACGCAGACTCTACGTGATCAAACTCTGTCCGACTCCTTTAAGTGTTATTTTTAAACGTGGAGACAGAAGGTCCGCGTTACAGGAGCGCGCAAAGCCTGAACGAAGTGAAAGTCTGACAGAAACAGAGTATACGAGTTTTACGAAGGGCTGACGAGCAAGTTTTCCGAGGGAATATACCTATTTTCCTTCGTGTTTTATAACTGCAACCAAACTCAACTGGGTATGAATAAATACCGCAAAATACAAGTTGTACTAAACTTAGATAGTTATCTATCGCTGAATATAAGTACACAGTGGAGTAGTAGGTGCAGACGGAGCTCTCCCTATATGACCATGCTTCATTTTGATCCAAGCTCAGTAAATCAATCTTTGTATAACGTAATATATAAAAAAATCCTTTACAGTAGAACATTTCGGAACCTTCACAAAGTAAAATATTTTTAATATTTTCTTTTCCTTAAATACGACTTCGGGTTGTGTAACTCAAGGACTAGAAACATTTCTCAAAATAACGTTACGTAACGTAAAAGTAAAGTTATTTTGAGTAACGTTTTAAGTCCTTGGTATAAATTAACTTTTAGTTTTTACTTATAACTTCTTGGATATTGTATGTATAAGTAATGGCCAAGTTTAAAAGCCCTAAAAAGAAGTTGAAATCGAAAGTTGCCAAGTTCGTCGTTTGAAATTGAACAAAAGTGTAGTCTTGAAACTTGGCTGGTGCAATGATTTGATTTTATTTCTGTGCAACCAAAATTGATATTAGGTCCTACAGCAAAAAATATTTTCTCCCTAATCAGAAATGTAAGACCGAATGATGATCAGTTTTTCACTTCTTATTTAATTAGCTTCGCGCGTAGCGTTCATGCATGTGTGAGTTCACGGCTTCACGCACAATACAGCAGCGCACTGCATTTTGCCTAAAGGTGCTGATACACCTGAGCATTATCCAAGTCATAGTTTACCTGTGTGCCAAATTACATCCAAATCCGTCCAGCCGATGAGACGTGATTGATTAACAAACGTCCAAAATTCACAAACTCGCGACCATCCAAACTTTCACATTTATAATAATGTAGGATAGGATTTGACGACACGTTTGGCGCAGTAGCTATGCAATTAGCTTTCTGCGCTACGCACCGTGGTTTCGCTTCCCGCACGATAGAAATATTTGTATTGTTTACAGGTGCGTTTTGGATGTGTGTGCATGTGAGATGTGTGTTTGTAAACTGCACCCAAGATACAGGAGAAATCAAAGTGAGACTAACCTGCTTAAAAAATTTTTAAAGGATAACAAGTTTTGAACGCTAAACATAATCCTCAAAAATCAAAATAGTTAATATTTTAATGAATAAAAATAAGTATATTCAGCAGTTTCCGTATTTTAAAATTGATTGCACATATTGTTTTCATCGTGTTGTAGGTACCAGTTGAGCATTGTGTTTAATTTGAAGACTCCAGGGCGGGGTCACTATGGAACTTTAGCAATGTCCTTTGTATGTAACATTCGCTATAATTTATTTATTTATTAACTCTTCAATTCCCATGTCCAAGTTAATAAAAAAAAATCCTATTTCTTACTTAAAATAGCTTAGATACATTTAGTTATGATAAAAATATATGAATAAAAAAAAATAACTACTCCCCCTTTTTATTTACGGGGGGGTCACCTACAGGTGACACTGGGTATTGTGTAAAGTTAAGACTCTAAAGAACACATACTATTTTTATTATTCTTTCGGTAGGAATAAAACGCCAGTTTTTATAAAAATATTTATTTATGTGAAAAAAATATAACACTAATTTATTGTGAAAGCTGTACCGACACTTTAGATGCAAACCGGTACTGCACTAAGCACACGTTTTTCTAGTGCGTTGGTGACAAAGTCCGCATCTTCGTCAAGAGCAGTCGATTGGCGAGTGATCGGCACTCTTATCTTCACAGGATCGCCATAAGCAGAATTACGACTCGGAGGCTTGCAATATTTTCGCAAGTAGATATTATAGTCCACGCGTGAGTTCCGAGGAATCGGGGGCTGAGAAAGCGGGCACTTTGCGCTGCGGGCGGCGGCCGATGGGGCTGGGGGCGGGTACTGGGGTGTGAACCCCAGTACTCAGTACCCAGTTCCAGTACCGTACTCTCTCAGTACCACTGGTACTGGGAGAGTGCAGTGATAGCCTAGCGGTTGAAAGCTTGCCTTCGATGCAGGAGGGTCTGAGTTCGAACCCGGCCCGCACCTCTGACCTTTCGAATTTATGTGCGGGTCGCAATTTGATTATCACTGCGATAACGGTGAATGGAAATCATCGTGAGGAACTCTGCACACCTGAGAGGGCCTCATGAATTCCTCGTTGGTGTGTGTAGTCCGCCAACCCGCACTAGGTCAGCGTGGTGGACTAAGCCCTAATGCTTCTGATTCCAGAAAGAGGCCCGTGCCCAGCAGTGGGACAGCGATGGGCTGGATATATTTATTGACCTGGGTCCTCCCTGGCTTGCAACTCCTTGATAATCTCATCTAACGTCAACCTGTAATACGAAAATAATTGGTATTACTTAGAATGAATTCAGAACAATAGCGTTATTATATTGCCCAGTGTCACCTACAGGTGCCACGGCTTATTTCCAACGTTGTAGCAATGATGCTATAAGTTATTTTTATTGGAAAATATATTTGTATTATAGTTTATACATTCATTTATCACAT
The DNA here is from genome assembly GCA_932294325.1 of Allophyes oxyacanthae. Taxonomy (NCBI): domain Eukaryota; kingdom Metazoa; phylum Arthropoda; class Insecta; order Lepidoptera; family Noctuidae; genus Allophyes; species Allophyes oxyacanthae. The sequence goes on from OW028609.1 coordinate 4,531,930, forward strand.
GTAATAAGAAAAAAAACAATACTTACAGTCTGGGCATTTTTATTCCAATTTTTGTTGCAACAAATCACAAAAACTCACACTGCTTCTATTACGCGCGAAACAATCGAATGAATTTGACAAATGAAGTATAGTTAGTGCCGCCAGAAAAATAATAATAAAAAGGTCACTAATTAGCTTTGTTACAATAGTGGTAGAAATAAAAAAATTAAATGCCTTGTGGTAGAAAAAAATAAATAAACTTCTGTCACCTACAGGTGACACTGGGAATTGAAGAGTTAATAATGCTCATTATAAGTGAATACTCAGGTTTACCAGCACCTTAAAGGCGCAATCAAATCGAGCTTATGTGACGCGACGTACGTTATGTTATATCCATCAGAAGCCATCGTCTTTCAGGTATAATAATGTTACTGTAAAAGCCCGTATATTGGGAAATCCTAGGTTTTACTTGTAAATCTTCGGATTTACCAATGTGTGTTGGTAAATGTAAGGATTTTTATATAGTGAGATGATTTTCCGGACTTTCACCGTCAGGATTTGGTAAATGCTAGGTTTTACTAAAGACGATTAGTAAATGTTGGTTTTAGAAATAAAACTATGAGTATTTTAATAATCCTTTATTGCAATTATCTATTATAATCAATCAACTTACTAAGTCCTATTTATGGTTCCCCTTCGAAAGTTCGACAGTTATTAAACAAATTTTCAGGCAACAAGCAATGAAATGCAAATTTATCATTTCACAAATCAACATTCCATATAAATAAGAATGTACATATTCGGTTAGGTTACAACTCCGACCCCCTACGCACGAGCCGAGCGTGCCGCGGCAGCGGCCGGCGAGTGCCATAACCGAATCTCGTCTCTTTTTTTCACCATTTACCATATCTCTGAGGTAAAACCTAAGATATACCGAGTGAATGCTGGTAAAAGTTCGAAATTAACGATGATCGCAGAACACGCTTTTACCATAAAGAGTCGATAAATCTTAGGTTTTACAGGAAGATCTTAGGATTTCCATAGTTCGAGCTTTTACAGTAACAGTTATACTAAAAACAACGTTAGGCAACGTCATGGCAAGCCCAGGAGATGGCCGGAGAAGCTAGACAACTATGTAAGTATTTGGAAGGCTTGACCGCAGATTTTCCTAAACCGACATGAGTGGAAGGAAGTGAGCCTTTTGCCCTACAGTGGGACGATAAGGCTGAATAGTAATATAATATTAGTATAGTTCCAGATTCAAAGAGGCGCGAAACATTACGGTGATTATCCCTCCTATCTCATGGACCTTCCGTTATTTATTTCAGTTTTTGCTCTCGACATGAAATAAAATAGAGATCTTATATAAAAAAACTTTTAAGGTATTTATTTTTTCATTTTTGGTTCATTTATATTCAATTTATCTGCTGTGAACCTATTATCGTCATAAACAGGATGATAGATATTTAAAAGCCGCTCCGTGGATTAGAAGGAGGATTAAGAATGTGAGCTAACAATTATTTTCTTCGTGTACGCCATTCCTGTACTACCTATTTTATACGGGGAAATATAACTTGTTTTCAGTTGCCCCTATCTTCTTTCTCTGGATGATTTAGCAATATTTGCCGTAATATTAAATTCAGAAGTATTATAAGTAGAACTTCGCAACTCAATTACTGGGGCTGACATTCAAAGACGACAGAAACGAGTCTAAGCGTGAACTTACGCTTCCATCTGTCAAAATTTCGTAATTGTGACAGATGGAAGTGTAAGTTCACGCTTAGACTCGTTTCTGTCGTCTCTGAATGTCAGCCTGGGAGATACCCTAAGCACCGGTAGTCAGACTTTTGGGGCATCTGACTATGCAACGATTGTCAGTTATGTACGTATGATCTACTTGTTTGCACGGAGGTATTTCGATGTGTAATTAACGGCCGCATCCGAAGACTGGTCGGTGGCAGTTCGTGACATAGCAATCTGAGCAGTATCCATTTATGATATTTGTTACGTGCGGAAATCAAAATTGCGACCAAAAGCGCAGTAAACCAATCAATTAGCCACTGCGCCAACCGTGCCGTCAGATAACTCCACGAACTGCTGCTTGGCTCGCCACCTGTAGCTGCAAAATAATGCCGCGACACGCTTCGCCCGCCCGAAACCAGCAAATCTCAATCGTTTTAAGAACGTTAACTATTTGTACGTATGATTTTAGCAGTCTCAAATGCCATAGATTCATCATAAACATTAATTGATCGTTTACCACCCTCTTTACCATCGAAATAAGAAAATAACACTTATATTTAATAGCACTTACTTGTTTATCTGGTAGAGGAGAATTGGTGCAAATACATCTAATTCTTCTGGGTCAGACGGGTCGGGCTCAATGATGCCAGGGTCCAAATAGGACACTACATCATGTTCAGTTCGTCCCGACGTTGTAAAGTCCAAAAGACCATGAGATGTGTATCTAAACAAAAGTTACAAGACATTAAATAATGAGATTCTTGAATAAAATTCAAAAGCTGCAAAACAGAATCTCATAAATACTACATTTAGACGATTTTGTTGAGGCGTGCGCTAGATTGGATTGGTCGGATATCTGCGGCTGAGAACAATATTAACGTCTGCGTTTCGTCACTTAACGAATTAAGTTAGTTAGCAGTTGTTATTTATCAGCCACTAGTTACTCAAAGGCCAGGTAAGTTTTTTTGTTTAAATAATAATATGTGAGTCCTTCTTTGGGCATTTATTTTATTGAAAACAATATTATTGCTGATGATAGAACGCCAATAAGTGCAATATATAACAAACAAGTTTTCGAAAAATAAGGATTTACGCACGTTTACATGATGTTTTTATTAGTAAGGGTTCAATTTTTTATTACTTTTTTTGTTCTTTCCGTGGTAAAAAGTTGGTGGAACCTGTGGGTTTCCTTTATCTAAACCAGTTAGCTGTTAATATTGTGATTGTGTAAGAAATCTACATCCAATCTTTGTATGATATTATTGAGACAGATTATTTCTCCGTTTTATAAGTACTCATAAAATTATGTTTCCCGTAAAGACGGCAAATACAAAATAGCGACATTAAACTTCCTCTCTGATTTTGTTTTGCTTATTATAAATTTTAATAGAAGGACATGACCGCTGGACCAGAAATGTCTCTGAATGGGAACGGCAAGCGAAGCACGGGACGCCCCCCAGCCAAATGGACAGACTACCAGAAGGCAGCTGAAGTAGAATGGATTCGGAAGGCCGGTACCGAGTTGTCGCGCAAATTGGAAGAGACTTTTGTGCGGCAGTGGACTGCGACAGGCTAAAGTAATTGTTCGAATACGTTATTGAGATATCGTCGACCAAGCAAATGAATAGTTTAATTACCTACTCGACAATCTTCTTTATCTATACAATTGCTTGATTTTTATGATAGAAATATTTGTGGTCTCTACGGAACTCTTGATCGGTGGTCCCGACTCCCGCCCTACACGCACTTAACAGGTGCTTACAGTGTACGTACACACAATACTCGCAACGGATCTTTTTGTCTGTGATGTTGCGACGAGTTGCGTCGCGTCAAATCAAAATCGTGAATTTTGTCGAGCTTCTCGTTCCAACGCATTGGGTTATTTTGTTATTTGAACCTAACTTCACAGACGCAAGTTCCGTGGCGAGTATTGTACGCATCGATGACATATTCGAATCCGAATTGTTACATTACTATCAAATGCTCGCGGTCATACCACCTTTATTTTTATTTAGTAAAATATATTGAAACCAAAATGATGATAATACCTACAAACTTTTATGTTTTTATTAAATGACACAATACCAACATGTCATTAAAGTTTGTATTAGATCGACGTTCAAGCAGTTTTAATAGTCACGATACGTTGCGGTGATACATTTCGCAAACAAAATGCTTTGAACAATTGCGGCCCGCTTAGAGTTAGTAACTCAGTGTTTGGACGCCGGGCGCAAGCGATTTTAGCCATAAGGATGATCGACCGGAATAATTGCCAAATGTACATTATATCGATGGTGAATGAGTGATTCTCATGTGATAGCTCGTGCCAAAACGAAGTAAGGAGTAGAATAAGTGTATTCAGAGATATCTTAATTCGTCTTGACTTTATTGTCGCAACTAGTTTGGCGCCAAAATTTGAAGAAGTTCATTTTTATCATTACAGTTTTTGTATTTTGTGAAGCATAATTTTCTATTTCTTCTCGAAATATTTTCGATATTTGAAGTGTAAAAGTAAGGGCTTAGACACGGTGAAATCATCAGACTGTTATAACATAAAAACAACTCGGTGGGTCTCTTGAATAATTTGTGATCTCGGCTAGTTCTGTCGACTTTGAAATACCATAATAATACTGCTGCTAAAGATAACCAAAACGAGAGCCTACGACGATGTTGCAAAAGATTTATCATGCGTATATGAAGCTGATCATTGATATCGACTATGTTGTTATGTCCAAGAGATTTTTTTATGTGCTCCTTCTTTCTAGGTTTCATACTTTATTGTACCAGCACGTCTTCCAAAACGAAGTTCGGTGTTCCATACTTCAAAATTTTGAAATACTATTAATCCTAGAACTCAACCCTAATTTGGCGTTGTATACCATGACGTACTGCTAAAAGCAAGGTAATTTTTGGGAAAAATATATCGTGATCATCCAAATTTTAAGTGGTTAATATTGATAGAGGTCATTTAGCTTGGAAATGCCCGCCGCACAGCACTACCTGACGTGTAACAAGTTGTTAATGTTATCAAACTATTAACTGAATAAATATACACTTGGCGAAAAAATAAATTAAAATTAGACATAAAATAAACCAAACAATGATAAAAGGGACAAAAACTCGCTACAGTTCTTCCTATAAATTATTTCTTATGAATTACCTATCGCATTAGCTTTAATTAATTTTCTACTAACTTATATGGTATATGCTATGCATAATCCAATGTTAGGAACATTGACACTTTTTTTAAATCTGTGTTTCAATGTTACTACTCAAATCAAGGATTGTCAAATTATGGACTGAAGAGAAGTACCTAAACATTAAATATAAACTTTAATTATAAAAAAAGACATTAAAGGTTAGAGAAAATGTAAAAATAAAAATATACGAATTATGTAGTTCGCAAAGCGAACGCATAGCGTACGCAAAGCGAAAGCAGAAACATAAAAAAAAATTGTAAAATTCTGTCAAATGTTGATGTAAAAATTAAATAAACATATAAACATAAATTTAATTATTTTAAATGAATAAAGAAAACCAAAAGTTTTACAGTCGCTCGGAAAATTATGAGTCGAGCACAGCGTAGAGCAACAGCATGGCGTATTCGCCGTTTTAGTACCTAAAGTTAAAAAAATACAAATTACCTCGCGTCCCGTAACACCCGTGGATATTCCGTTACGCACATTTTGGTTCAGTTGTTTTAATAATCACTAAAGTTCATCACAAAATAAAATAAAAATAACTTAATAAAATAAAATAAAATTACTGGTATTCCTAGATTTCTATGTACGTTTAGGTTTAAATATATCTTTTTAATGTCCAATACAAAAAATATAACCGAAACAAAACACTACATTTTCATAGTCGAGAACTGACGTCCGGAGTCGAGCTCAGTCGCGACTTGAATAATGGCGATCGCAATAGCAGCTAAGGGTTGACTAGGAGAACTCAATCGCCATGGAAACGGGCATGCGCGTGTGAGTGCGAGTGTTGTATACAAGCGATGCACTTACATATAATGCAGTTGTGGGGCGGCGCAAAGCGCCCGCCCCCGGTTGTACGCAGGCCCACACGTGGCGCCTTCTCCTCGCTGTGACCAATACGCAAACAACGACTACGAATTATTTCACAGCGTGCATGCGTAGTCACAGCCAGCTTGACGCAGGCCCAGGGTCATAGCATTCAATAGTACCTGAAATAACAGGCATAATAATTATCATCATTGGCAAGTATGCGCAATCAGAAAGGGGGATAAACCATAAACGTAGGGATAAACGTCTTCTAATTCTTAGTGTTATCAATTCGTAAAGAACATTGCCAATCTTACTATGGGATTTGATGCAAAGGCCGCCTAGAAATGAAACTATGTGCATATTTTGGTCGCGAACAACAACTTGTCAGGGAATTATACCGCAATTAAATCGCCCCCAGGGTATCCGTCCGAAATAATGTAGAAGTACGGCAATTAATTACTAAATAAAAGACAAAAAAAATTAACCATCACTTTAAGATATAAAAGGAAATTAAGTTCAAAACTAAAACCCGACTACTGAAAAGGTATGAAATAACAATATATAAACAATTCATAGTGATGTTCAGAGGATAGCCATGGTCGTATGCCACTTTGCCCTAAAGCTTATGATCGCTTACTACTGTTAGACTGTATTGTTTTGTTAGAGTAGCTGTAGGTGGCATACGACCTTTGAACTATTTTTTTTTTCAGCTCCACGATGTAATGCTTGCAATATTATATATATATTTTTATAAGCCCTTTCATTTGATACCCAACACTGAATCATTAAACAAATTTCTTTTTTAGTTCATTACTTTGTTTGTATAGGGCGCCATATTAAATTTCATGTGACGTCACATAGCCTATAACCAGCGAACAATCAAGACGCTTCCAACGATGCCTCATTTGTCGAATTATGATAAGTAGTTTAGAAATTATGACTGATCACTGAACAGATGAACATACATACAAAAAATATCCTGATATCGCTGACATTACTATTCCTACATTTTGATACATAATAGCATCACAATTGTATTCCACAAAGGGTTAAGCAGAGGTGTTCTCCTAGAGTTCTGCAATTACATTACAAAGGCAACAAAACTTACGCTACGTACAATTTTTTTCCCCGAGATGAATTTTTTTCTTGTTCTTTGTGAAAAATTATTCCCGCGATGAGATCTACTTAATGCCATTTCAGTTGATGCTGGGCGGCATTTGGACCAAATCCTGACAATGTTCTTTCATATTCAAAAGATCTAACTCAGACAGTACAATGTTTCACCCCTTCTACCCACCAGTTGATAATTAGGTACTAAAGTAAAGCTATATGAAAACTAACGCACAATGAAATATTTAATAATAAATATAGGTGCATATTCTATAATTAATTATCAATAAATAATAGCCTGACAGGCTTTAACTCTCCCTTTGCGCGAAGCAGACACAATAGTTAAATAAACAATCGCCGTGAATCATTGTAGGTCATTGCGCAGGGAAAGGGGTAAAATAAGGCTTTATCTCTGTCTAGCACTCTAGTGCATAACCTGACTCTAAGTAAATAAATACCGTTGCTTGTTTATTATTTGATGGGAGCTGTTTACATAGCCGCAGATAACACACAGTTTCAAGATTGCAAAGCATAAACCCAACAGTAATCAGCATTATGTATTATTAATATTTAGATGCTACCCGCGGTTTCACTTGCATCCTAGGGGAACTACTTTATGTACCCGGATAAAAAGTATCATATGTGTTAATCCAGGGCATGGTCTTTCTGTGTTCTAAATTTTATCCGAATCCATTCAACCGTTTATGCGTAGTATTAGTAGTTGAAGTAATCATTAGAGGTGGACCGACTACACACCGACTAGTCGGAAAAACCAACTATTCAGCATGTTTCCTAGTCGGCAAAAAAGGCCGAATATTCGGCATTTTTTATCAATACTTACTAAAAAATAAAAGAAATAAAGTAGGTAATAGTCCAACAACGTAATTGCCCACTTTATGTAAAAAAAAATATCGGTGTCGTGCGTGGCTTTTTCTGTAATAGTCCCGGGCGAACTGGAGATGCAAACTTCACGGAAGTCAGAATGATCGGCATCGCCGACAAGTCGGCCGATTAATCGACAAATTTCTATCCGATTAGTCTGCTAGTCGGCTGATTGGCAAACCCATAGTCGGACCATCTCCATTCTAGTAATCGTAATCGTAGATTAGGTACCCAATATGTCTAGTGCGAAGCCTATATTAATAGTGGACTACAATTATGCAGATAACGTTGATTGGAACAGTTTCAACGACAAACGGGATTCTAAAATAATTAAATAGTTAATATAGTAACTTGAAGGACCAAAACTTCCTGAACCATTAAGTTAAGTACGGGTTTCACGGCGGATTCCATATCATGACCATGAAACGATAGGTAATAAAAAGATCTATTGCATTGAGTAGGTAGGTAGGTAGTAATAATAAAATGCACCGACCGCGAGTTTGTTAGTAATAGAATATTGCGAATTTCTCAATCAAAAATGATAAGGGATAAGTATTGTTTACTTAAAGTACACTTCTAATGTCTTAATTTATTGTATCTTTAACTTCTAGTATTACTGCATTTTATAATTTCACACTTCTACTATTTCCGAAATAGATTTGTTCAAACGTGACACTAGGGCACCTTGTAATAGGCCACATATGTACCTATAAGACAGCTGTGGACACCCTATAACCTTCACCCGCTTTTAATAATCATAAATCACTTAAGTGGCTATACACCTGTTGCGCACAGCAGTACTATCACGTGATTACCGTCTAAATATTAGCCACCCTGTCTCTTTATGCGAACGAGGAAAGGGGATTATTGCAACCGGATTGACAAGTACACCCAACTTTACACTGCTTTCTTTTCGTACCTCTCCAACTAGTGTAAGGTCGGCCAACTGGACACTTATCCGAGGCTCTAACGCGTAACTAAAATGGTAATGAACATCGACTCTGGTAATAAACTTCAATACGACCGTAGGAGACTAAACTTCGAGCTATATTATTATAAAAACATTACCGATCATGAAATTGGGACTCCCACCTTCATGATCAGTAACAGTTTTGCAAGGTAGCGCAAAATTTAGTCTCTCACGATCGTTTTGATGTTTATATTACCAGAGTCGATGTTCATTACCGTTTTAGTTACGCGGTAGACCCTCTGGTCACAAATCAGCAAATCAACATCGAGTATTTTTTCAGACTAGATGCGTGAAAGTTTGTATTTTATACGGAGCAACTGTAGTCTTCGTTTAACAGACATTTGAATGCCTGTGATGATTTAGAGGCTCATCGTGCTCTGTAAAACACAAAGCACAATGCGTAGAGGGAAAGAGCACAGAGAGATCTCAAAAAACTAACTCTGGATTAACCTCAGGAATATTGCTATCTCGTAGATCTTAGCACTCTTAGGTGAGAGATCATAGGTGGTTATTTAACAACAAGCCACTACAAATATAATTTTTAGATAATTTTCTCCTGAATTCTTACAGCTACGGAGAGTTCTAGTGTGGAAGACGACAGGCGAAGGAACATGTGTGTTGGCACAAACTGAGAGACGCCTATGTCCAACAACCAGTATCAAAAAGTACTCGTGAATAACACCCCACCATCCCCACCACCATTCACCATTCCCCACCACCACCATTTCCCATCATCTATTAACTAATTAAATTTGTTATCAAAGTCGACACGAAGAAACAGCATTATAATTATCTACTACAGATCAACAATAAGTTATCAAATTAATTACTGATAAAGTATGAAGTACTTTTTTAAAGTTGATTAGAATAGCAGCCTAGCCATACTTAAATTGGATGATCATCATGTAAACAACTACGTATACGTACAGTTCCTGATCGGACGAAGGTTATAAGCGGCTAGCTAATAATTTGCTGATGTAAGGACCTTCGCGTCCCACTAATAGTTTATATTGAAACTTCTTCTGAATCGTTCCAGCGCTAGCCCCTCAGTGATCATGTGATTAATAAACCATACTGAAGTCAATCATTGTAGAAAAACAAAGAAAAAACATTCTGCACCAACTAACCTAAACCTAATTTAGGATGTGTCCACTTAGTCGAAATTAAAGTAAGTACTTACAGTATTATTATTAGAATTGAAAACAGGACATGTACAATGAATTAACTTTTCTGTGAGCTTCCAATATTTCGGCACTGTTGCAAGTGTCACGGATAAACTAATAAGTATTTACCCGCAAATACTTTGTGTTGATAAGAAGACCTGGCTACCCTCTTTTGGTTTCGTTTTGCGCGCTCGGATCCGCTACCACTATAACTTATGTCACTCTCAACTCGATTCTGTTCCCGACACACGAAAGTTATTCTGTCCGCTCGCGCACTTTTCGCGGCATTTTTTCTATTCTTAGACAATTGAACTACTGGGGTAAATATCCCGTTTTCAATTCTAATAATAATGTTAATGACCTTATCAGTCTAAAAACTTATATTACCTACAGTATTGTTAATCTGTATAAATAAACCCACAGAACACAGAAAAGAGACACCTCGTTCTGTGTTCTGTGAATAAACCAAACAAAAAATTACTATAATAGCGTTAATGGCACGTTTTTTTATTTCACACTATTATTATTTCCTCGTTTTGATAATGTGACAGCCAAACGGGTGGCCCTAATTCGATTCCCCGTTGGTTTCTATGATTCTAACAACGTTGCACTGTGCGTATGTATGCACACTAAAGGGACTTGCAGGCTTGGCGGTTATGTTACTGTTAGTCTGTATCATCGCACTACTAAGCAAAGGTATCACACGATGATATCGCGAAAAAAAACACATTTGGTCCTTACAAATAATTAAATATTTACCTACCAATAGGTGCCTACTCAGCTAAAGGTATGGAACAACTAGGTAATGATATTTCACGATTTCAAAGTTTGTCCCATAGTAAAATTTGTTCGTAATGATGAGTACAATAACCCACATATAAAGTCAACTAGCTGATCGTACCGCATGTATCCCAGCCAATTTTTTTTTCGCATGGAAACTGCTTCATTTTTGTAATGTTGTTCATTATTATGAGTACATACATTCATTCGTTAACGTACCCGAAACTACTTAAAATTCACCGGCCCCCTGATTACGTATGATAAATATGACAGTTGTTATCGCAAATAAACGTCCTATTCCGTATTCTCTACGAAAACATCTAATAAGCGAGAGAGGGATGCATTGTTTGTTGATCGCTGTGGCTGTCAGATTTTTTTTACTTAATCAAGGCGCAGGTATATCAAGAAAACCCTTAAATATTTACAAAATGACATATAAACATTTTATCGCAGACATAGCATTCTTCTTCTTCTTAGAGTGCCTCTCCGACTAGCGAAGGTTGGCAGTCAGCTCTGCATATTTCTTTCTGACATAGCATTAAGACTGATTAAATTATACATGTCATTGTCATTTTTATGCCAATGAATAGAGATGGCAATAGACTTAGGAGCTATGAATAAGGAGTAAAAGTATAAACTATACGCAAACACGTTGCGGACTTTAAAACTGAATCTTTATACGCGGATACGTAATCTGATCGCATTGCTGAATCCGGTACATTTCTTAGGTAAAATATGAGACCTGATTAATCACTACGATAATTAGCTGACACAACAAAAACTTACAAGCATTATATTGTAAAGCATATATGGCGGTACAATACTATGGCAATTGAAATAAAAAGTATTTTCGTAAAATCATTGGAATAATCGATTCATTAATGTTTAATATTTCATCTTGATATAACATTACCGAATTTTTAGAAGCAAATGATCAGAAACCAAATTCAGAACCTCGTTTACTACTAAATTTTTATTTATTCGTTTCAAAATTAGTCAAAAGTCAAAAACTTGTGAATGGGAGAATATTTATTGCGTGTCGAATCAATCCCCGTTAAATGAAAACTTAAATTAAGAGATTATGGATAGATATCGTAAAATGACTGTAAAAAGCTGTGTAAAAAGTATATCAAATATTAAGATGCGAACCCAAGTACCAGGTAAAGTTCAGTTATTAATAAAATTACCAAAATCACAGCACAACGATAATATTGCTCTGATACTTTAGCGGTGGCATGGGCATGCCAATCCATAAACGGCTTGCTAAACTTAATTAATGATTTGATTTGATTTGAAAAAAAAAAGGGATCTATTTTTAATCTAATTACATTTCATCTGATAACCGCCTGGTCGGCCTAGATCCAGAAGGCGAAGTACCGGGTATTTTGGCGCGGTTGAGAGGCCTGGTCAAGCAGTAGACTGCGATATTCTATGTTGAAATATACAGGTGAGATTTTGTAGGAATCTCGATTGGTGCTTAGAAATCCATCTAGTTTTCAAAAAACAATAAAACTAATTATCTGAGTAATTATTCTTGAAAATATGGTTTTTTTAGTCCAAAAATGAAAAATGTCAAGATTTATTTTAGATCAAATTACGCATTTTACTATCAACCTATAGTTTTTTGGATAAATAGGTATCCTTATCCAGGTTCCCATGACGGTTTTATATGGGAAATAGATTTTTTTTTTAAATTCTATCATGACTATTAATTCGTTATACTTCTGAAATGGGGTCAGTACACCACGGATCGACAATCACAAATAAATCACAGCGTATAAGACGATTTTGTCGTACTGCGTGTTGCTAATTAATATTGCTATTCAGTGGCACGTGTCAGATGTCCAATACGTAATACAAACGAAATACGTGAACGTACCCGTAGCTCCTCTAGTGGGTGGGCAGAGCTTAGGCTGAAACTTCACCCCTACAAATGTACCAATCGTGAAATCATAGCTACTTAGAAAAATCATCCATAACATTAGCCCGTCGTCGTCATGAACCTCTCACGTAATGACCGAAAGTTTATCTTCATTGTTAATTTCAAATTAAATCAAAATCGGACCTATGGTTTAGGATTTCCTCACTTGCGAAAAAATTCAGGAAAATTTCATGTTTCATTAACGCTCCGAAACGAAACCAAAACCAACAAAGCCACAGAACAAAAGAGAAGTTACTATGTATGATCTGTGAACAAACCCATCCAATTAAAGAAATTAAAAACTTTTCACTTCCTAGACTGGATAAAATGTGTCAACTGACAACGTCACTTGACACATTTTATCCAGTTTTATGAAAGGAGACTGAGGACTGAGGAGGCTGAAAATGGGGTTGAATTTAAAAATGAATGTTCTTTGAATGCTTCCTGAGACACTACTGGGCCTTAAAATGTAAGTTGAATTTAAGTTGAATCAATTTTCAACAGGTTTTAATAAGTGAATGTGACCTGGAGTTTTCAACATCAAGAACTATTATCAAATATGCATGTTCAGTAAGTCAAGTTTTGTAGAAAATACATAACATTCCGTATCTATGGAATGAAGATATAGCAATTCAGCCTCTTTTCAATGGCTTGGACTTATCTGAAACTTCTTGGCAACAGCTAGTTTACAGTTTATAGAAATAATAAATCCTTCTCAAATGTTCAATTATGCTATTGAGGTCTACCTCAACCATTAAGCTATTGAGGTCTACCACAAGTTATTAAAAATGCCATTTCATTTTTAATAACTATTTTATTTATTTAAATCCTTTATTAAGGATATTAAAAAAAACACTAATCTTCACTATTAAGCTCGAGATAAACTTAATTAATGTCTGTTCGTACCGTGACGAAGGCCTATCCCCCTCTAACTCCCTCCATTTTAGCCTATCCTAGTCCAAATTCTTCCTGCTACCACTATGATTCCATCTTCTAATTTTTCGTACTCATTTCTTTTTTCTGTCCCTCGGGTACCATGCCCTATGAATTTTCAGTTTCTTAATCTTTACTCTGTCATCTTTTACTTTGGATATCTTCCTTATCCGTTTGTTCCTGATTGTCACTTTGACTTTTCTGCAGCATACTCCTCTCCATAGCATGCTGCCAAATTTCTAATTTTACTAAGTAAGCTTTAGTAAGTGCACATGTTTGGCAACCATATGTAAGTACAGGCAGCACACATGTCGTTCCTTAAATACAAAAGTCACACATTTCAAAAAATATAAAATGATTTTTTTGCATAAAATGCATCTTAAACGATGAAAATTATTTTTGCAAATGCCGCTCCTGTATAATTTGCTTATTTTGACTTGTGGTGCTTTTGCATTTAAGGAGCGATGTGTTGTTTAGTTATCTTTTTACTTAGTTTCTTTGTTTTTCATAATTTCCCTGCAAGTCTAATATATCTATTCTGTTCAATGCATTTCCAATTCTTTGTTCTATAATTCCTTTGTAGTAAGATCCTTGGGCGAAATCATTTGAGTCAGGTATTCATATTCCTGCACAAAATCTATGGTATTATTGCCAATTTTGATGATTATTACTACACTGTTTGTCATAGCTTATATTTTGTGGGTATTCATCGTTAAACCAACAAGATCAGTTTCTCTGTCCATGTGTTCCAGCATCTGCTAGAGCTCTCTTGATGTTGATATTGATAAAAGGTTGATCTTAAGAGTTGAGTTTTTCCAACTTGATGTTAAGACCGTATTGTTCCCAGTTAAGTTGACGAAAAATCTCTTCTAGAACCGCAGTAAATCGTTTTGTACGATAAAGGGTCACCTTGGCGCTCCACTTCGAATTGGTAAAATAGCTGCTCCTTCCCGTTCAAGTTTTACCTTTGTACCTGTTTGTGTATATATTTTTTGTAATTTTGATGTAATTACTTACATAAATAACTACACTGACAAATAAATTCATAATTATAAGTTAATTTAAGTTATTTGATACTTTACAGAACAGGACAAAGGATTTATTGAAGCCAGTGTATTAAAAAAATTTGGACTGATACTGCAGACTGACTTGTTGAGTGTTATGATTGATCTAACAAGCTGCCAAGGTAGGGTCGTAAGTGCAGGGGGACAGTGCAAGTGGTACAATAATAGAATGATACTGCAATCTGCGATGTGTGGTCGTCAGCACTGATTACCACTTGACACTTACTGATGACTGACATGTTCAATATGGATATCAAATAAATGAACTTTAATATCTCTGTGAATGGCAGATATTATACTAGGAACATACACCCATTTCAGAAGTCCCAGAACTGTCTCTCTCTCTTCAATAAGTGAATATTTTTTACATAAAAGAAATTGAATAGAAGTTTTCAAGTACATAACAAAGGACCATTATGAGCCAGCAGGATGTTTCTACTTATTGCATTATTGCAATACACAGAGGTACATGCATTTGAGAAATATGAATGTCTCTTATACCAGCAACACATCTATAATCATGGTTCAAGTGTACAACAATAATATGTATGATGTACACACGAATTTTGAGTAATTTCCGGATTCTGCACATGCAAAATTATGTGTAACTAGCTGTGCCCGCGACTCTGTTTAGAGTTCAGAGTTCAGAAGCTACGATTTTTGAAAAACAAGAATTGCTTATTTCGTTCCTCATCATGATGCACACTATTTCCTTGACAAATTTCATCAAGATCGGTTCAGCCGTTTAGTCGTGAAAAGGTAACGACCGGACAGACAGAGTTACTTTCCCATTTATAATATTAGTGTAATTATTATTGTGATGTGCGTTTACATTAAATTAATTGTATATTTAATCTACTATAATTTTGCAATCTGATAGTTTATAATTTGACATGGAGAGCAATTTTTATATTTATTTTATTATGGGACCTTCTGTCAGATCATTAGGTATATGCAGTTTACCAGCTTTTACACACATTAGAGAAAATAATGATACTGTTATCCTTCTACATTATGACTATTATATTACTGCAAAATTTTTGATGTTATATTTTGTAACTCAAATACAGTGATGTATGAACGTACTTATGTATGTTCACATCAGAGAGGTTTTTCGGCGATTTGATATTAAGATGGATTGGTAAATGTTGTACTCATGGAATGCAATGTGCACAACATAATTATAGCAAAGAATTTTATTTAAAAATAAACTTGTTGTTTCATAGTTTACCCATTAAACCTAGAAAGTTATCTTAATTGCTTAGTAGCCCAAATACCTAAGATTTAAGTATTTTTGTGCATTTATGCAATACAATATTCGTTTTTATTACACATACATATACTTTGTATAAGATAGCAGTGGTGTGCATGGAGATTTTTGACTGGATAGGCAAAAAGTATGTTGCTGCAACATGTGTATCAACTTTTGCATAATGTCTATCAATATCACAGAATACCTAAATAGGTCAATATCGAATTTAATTTAAAGAAGAACACCATACCCTAGTTAGTTAGTTAGTGACCCTGACTGCTATGCCGGAGGTCGTGGGTTCGATTCCCACCCAGGACAAATGTTTGTGTGATGAGCATGATCATTTGTTCTGTGTCTGGGTGTAATTTATCTATAATATGTATGTATCTAGAAATATATAAGTATGTTTATCAGTTGTCTAGTACCCATAACACAAGCTCTGCTTAGCTTGGGACTAGATGGCGTTGTGTGATAGTTGTGGAATATTATTATTATTATTATTATTATACGCGTATTTTTATGTGTATAATTAGGTAATACTTCAATAATTGTACAACATATTATAAATATATCAAAATAATAGCTGCTTACAATCATATGGAAACTTTATGGTTAAAATCGAATATCAATTGAATTAGCAATTTTTTTATACTCTTTTTGTATTGATTTTGCATATTTTCATATATTTTTGTGTCGGTTTACAAAGTATGTTTGAATGTGTGCAAAATAATAAGAATTTTATTTTCCTGTCATTACAAGTGAGGGCTGCAGTTTGAATATTGGCACTGTTGCATTGATCAATTATTTAAAGCAGCAAAATCATTATTATAAGTATAATATAATGTATCATTAAACACTGAAACTTAGATAAAAATTGGTTTATGTACTTATATTATGTGCAATCAGGGTATGCAATGGTATTGACTGTTGCGCATTTTGATAGTACTAAACTAGACTAAGGGCCATTTTAACCGAAAAGATAACAGATGATTAAGACAGAATCAGTTGTTTACAGTGAAGTTTTGTACTAATAAACGGCTGATTTCAGTTTAAACATCTGTTATGTCTTAGGTGAACATGGCCCTAAGATGTTCACCAACAATATGACAGATGTTTAAAATGAAATCAGCCGATCACCAATAGAAAAATTCATTTTTAAATGGCAGATTTTATTCTAGTCCACTGTTGTTTTCGGTGAACTTGGGCCTATGCGCTAAGTTCATCAACAATATAACAGATGTTTAAAATGAAATTGGCTGATTACCCATACAAAAATTCAAGTTTAATTGGTCGATTTTGCTCTAATTATCTGTTAAGTTGTCGGTGAATTTGGGCCTAAATGCATCTGTCACTTACTTTTTCTATTGAAATAGAAAGAGACAAACACTTTTAGTTTAGTCCTGTTAAAGTGTGCAACAGAATCAACACAATTGTCTTTTATCTCTATAGAATGCACTTATTGGATGAAATTTGATAGATTAGTAAATAAGGTCATACTTTCTATCCTTTATATTCAAGTAAACTTAATTGTTCTTGTTGGCAGTGCCACCAGCATAATAATGAATAAGTAACTACTCGTAATTATAAAGATCCGACTGTATTTCATAATTTCTCATAAGTAGGTGCCATATTAGTGTCAAATACTGATAAGAATGATAAGTAGATTTTATGAATGCATTAATTACATACAAATTTTATTTCAGATTTTAAATCAAATTAACTAATTTAGGCAGTATCTGCACATAGCAGTACATACTGAAAATAACATATATTATATAAAAAACATCTTAACAGCTCAAATTATTTTTGGATATTACAAAAACATGAAATTAGAACATAATGTATTCTTATATGAATAAAGTTAATTATTCTAAGAGTACTCATGTTGCTTGCTGACTATGATAAAATGTAGAACCAAATCAGTTAGTGTTGGAATATTCCTTTCATGTGTTTGGAGACCAGCGCCATCTAGTGAGCACAACCTGAATCAATCCTAACCAGAAATGAACCACCATACTCTGTCAAATTTAGGCATACTATGATGGGTCTTAGACCATGGTCAATAAGACCCTAATAATAGACATTGATTTATTTATATAGGTACATAAATATATTTCAATCTAATACTTGAAAAATAAACAATAAAGCTTCTTGACCTTAACAAATAAAATTATAAATTCTGTGTTAGCCTTGTTACACAAATACATTAGACCATTTTTTAAAAATTAATTCTAAATAATTAAATAAGTGCCAGTAATAATTTTACTACACATGTCTTACAATGATTATAATCTCAACCTCATAAATAGTCCAATTCGTGTTTATTTCCAATCGATGCAAGTGAAAATGAACAAAATATTGGGCACACAAGCTAAAAAAGCCTCTATAGCTACTTATATTATGTAGTTGGTACCATGCACGTAGCAGTAAAATATGGAGGATGCATATCCAAAACCATCGAAAATCTCTTCCAAAACGAAATCAGTTGGTAATGTAGGCTAGAAATAGCTATATTATGTTGTTTATCAACGAAATACGATTAATTTTATTGATAAAAAATGTGATAAAAGCAAGAAATGCTGTCAATTGCCACACGATAGTACCGCCCTATACGCTGATGTTGATGTAGCTTATAATTGAACTTACCTCGCTCGAGAAGGACATATTCCACGAAGAAAATAAATATAGATGAAGAGAGTTCAAAACTAAACCGAAATCGCACACTGATCCTGTAGGATTTAGTTAAGTTTCACAATTTTTTCCACAAAACAATAACACTACGCGCAATCACTATCGCACCACCACACTGAAGTTGTTGACTACGAGTCAATGCAGCCAACATAACAGATAAAATAAATCAATTATTTTGGACTTACTTCACGTCGTACAGCAAGCAGCTAAAGATTTTCCGTGACCAAGGTTTTTACACGGTTTTTATCAGAAAAAAAGATAAGCAAACATCAAATCATTGCCAAAATTTGAAATTTTCAAAAAATGTATCGCGCATTTATTGTTTTGTTTTTAATAGAAACAAGGTATATTATTTTCTGAAATACCTAGTTCGTGCGGAAGAAAAATATTACTACCCTAATACCTACCTTATGCATAATATCATGGTTCTACTCCTTACTTTTATCGAATTTACTATCTTAGATAAGTGGGTACCTATTCGTTTTTTTTTTATCAACGTACCCTTAAAGGATATATGAACGTACCATATTAAATTTATGTTCCTAATTCCTACAGCTGACGCCAAAGAAAAATGGGCGTTACGCGTTAAGTCATAACTGTAAAATTAATGTAAGTTCTATTAATAATACCCTATATAGTTTGTGAGTTCTATCCATAAACTTTACATACCTACTAATCTTAGAGCTGATATTTAAGATACTAATGACTAATAGTAATACACAGACCGAACTGCGGTTATAAGTTTATGGATCTATCACTTAATGACACTTTATTATTTGAGGTCGTTTGGGGTAGGTACAAGACAACAGCCTCCACTCGTTTTTTCCCTAAGTAGGTACATCTCTGGCGCACCCTGGACGATCGACTGACCGCCTAGGGTGCGCCAGTCAGTATGATGTTAGCGAGACTTCACCACCACCATGCTTACTAGATAACCTTTATTCTACGGCATGAGGTGGGCACATAGAAATAATAAGTAGGGCTCCCCTACAACTAGATAATAAGTCTATGGGTGGGTGAGCGATTTCCATGAGAGATCTCGTGCCGACATGACATTTCGATAGGAGTCTAACTTATCTCGTCATCTCCTTCTAAACCTGCCGCGACATCTTCGTCTAACGTTGCGTGGCGTGGGCTCCATTCAGTGGTGAGTTTTGCCCACAGCTCGTCCAACATGCGGCAGACTTGACCAATCCAGTTTAAATTTTTATTTCATACATGGAATGAAGATCTAGTAATAAATTACTAATAAAAACTTTCTTACACTTATTAATTATCAAAATAAAACTATATATTTTTCGAGGGTAAACTATCATGCGGCCTCCATAGAATGCTCGGCATCACCAGAGGAGTCACTGATGTGTTGCCAACCATTTATGCGGAGGGAAAAATAAGATGACGGAAAGAGGGGAGGAGTGAAGTATAACGTTGTATTTTACACTTATTTTACATGTTCAGACATGGTTCGCACCAACGAGCCAGGTGTATAGTGTGGGTCTGGGTCTGAACTGAACCCATAAACTTATTATACTAGTATAATATGTTTATGGTCTGAACACGATGGGATGCCAGAATGACATATCTTAGAAAAGGCCTATCAGCTGATAGTGTGGTGTGCACTAACCAATAGGCGGAGTTTGGGCGGAGTTTATTGATGGCAATAGGACTGTGAAGTTTAGAGCATAGACTTATTAACGGGAGTGATGTCCCGAAACCTGGGACAATTTTTGTCTTAGAAAAAATGTTGTCATAAGGAAGTCTCCAATTTTTGTCTCTGTGCCTCGAAGTTTAGGTGAATTAGCACCACCTATTCCGATCACTGCTTATGACCTATACTAGTTACCACTAGTATAATAAGTTTATGCAGACAAGCACTCAAGCCATCCAATTATGAAAACAAGAGAAGCGTCAATAAAAACATCTTGTGAAGACTGGAAGCAGCGGGTCTCTAGGGAAGCCTCATGTGCATACGACAATTAGCTCCATACGGCGGCAGCATTTGCTCTTTTTTCTGTGTTGGTTATAATGTTTAGTTAGGTATCGCTTTAGGGAGATTGGGAAATCTCCCTTCATGAGCTTCTTCATGGACGGAAAGTTGAGCAGTGAACTATAATACGTAAAAGTTAAAAAATGCCAAGCTAGTTTCGTTTAGCGCTTAAACTTTGGTACTGATTATAACCATCCTCAACGTAAGTCAGTGATCCTCAAGACGAAATAATGTAACGTTAACTTGCTTACCCACCATTGCAATACGCAAATACAGTCAAGTAAACACCAGAGGTAATAAAGTTATTTTATGGTCTAAGGGGTTTATTATTATGTGTTACATAATATTTTACTTCTAAGTACAATATTACATGTCTAATTATTATATAAATAGGAAATACTGAAGTAAGTATCGCATAATATTTCTTGAATAATAGATAGTATCAACTCCGTTTATGCAGTGTATAGACAGGGATAACAGCTCTTGATTTTTTAAATTGAACCTCCTTTTTTCTTGGACAGCTTTCGTTGGCCAGACTCAATGACGTAAGATGCCTCATCTCATTTATTTCAGTTTAGATCCGGCGATACAATTTTATAAAGGGGCAAATCTAGATAAAACGGTCTGATTGTACGGCACGGAAGGGGTTTAGGTACCTTTATGTAATGTACAAAAGGTGAGGCCCTCTATCGTGTTCTTTTTCTAGTTTGTTCTTTATTTAGATTTATGTTTTTGCAAATCTAGTTAGAATATTTTCAAGATATTTTAGCTTCATCAGCTTATTTCTACTCTTTCTTAACAGACCTATGATTGTCTTTAATAATAAACAAGATATAACATAAAAGTCATAAACCAAAACCAAAAATCCTTTGAGTACCTATAGATACTCAAAGCAAAAATCCACAAATAACTAAAGAAAATCTGTTTGACCATAGAGTGTCAAAGTGACAGCTGAGATGTCATTGTCATCAGTCATGTTCTAAATTCACATGTGAGCCAAGTCAAGTCGCTGACAAATAGTCGTCGGTCAGTAAATCATAATAAATAAAACGAAAAATTATGTAGGTAATTGACATTGCATGCAATTATTGCAAAATAACAAAAAATAAATAAGATTATTAGTTAGAAAATTATAAAGTTGTAAAAGTTACATAATAAAAGATTGTTATAATGAAATCGGTTAACGGATTTAGAAAAGCATTTGTGATGGCTATTATTCTAAGTGCTATAGTATTTGTGTTTTTCTGGGCTAACATGGAAATTGTCAGGTAATATATGTTATTTCTTATTAGCTTGTCGATCTTAGTAATTATTATAAGTGTAAAAGAGCATATTGGTATTTCTTATTAACATATTTTTGCTATGTTATATAGAGCAAATGAACATGGCCTTGCAGTTCGTTTAATGAGGTACTTATCCATACTGTTAAGTAAATTAAATTAATACGCATTAGCTAATACACAAGTAAGAATTACATTTTTCTACAATGTTCAAACAAATTAATTTTGTGACCCTTTATGATACAGACTGGGTTAGTAGTAATCAGCCAGTTTTATTGTTGATACTCACGAAGTCACGAGCATAGTATAAACACAGCGACATTCATAGTCATTTCAGATAAATTATGGATTCTGCACAAACCAAGCATATATATATGGGTTTGTGAACAATGTTTATGGATTTTAATATTGTTAGATTATAAAGAGTATGTTTTTTGTAATCGATCCTTTTTGGTTGCATATAAATTTATTTTTCTACACTTCTTTTTACACAACCTGTCATCTGTCTAATGTGTTTTTTACCTATAAAACTGTCAAGAGAATAAAACAAAATTAAAAGATAAATCTCAGCTTTTAATTTCATTATCTATCTTATTCTACCAGTTTTTCGTCATCTCCTGCATTTCACATTATTCTTCCAATAACATTATTAACATAACAGGTTATGGGTCCAGACTTGTAGGGAGATGTCTAATGGTAACAAGAGTTCTCATAGAGAGCAGAACTCAACAATGGCACAAAATACGGAGTTTTCAGGCAGTAGTGGATTGCTATCTATAGAGAAATTGGATGGTAACAGCAATTACGCCACATGGAAGTTTTGTATGGAGTTGCATCTTCTTCATGATGACTTGTGGGAGTATACACGAGTTACACCTGAAACGACCGATGTGCAAGGTATGAAAAAAGATCAGAAAGCTAGAGCAAAGATTTGCTTGATGATTAGACCTCATTGCTTGGTGCATGTACGCAAAGCCAAAACAGCGAAAGATGCTTGGGAAGCATTAAAGAGTGCGTTCGAGGACAAAGGTCTAAATAATCGCTGCCGGCTACTTGCAAAGCTGGTGAGTTTGAAGCTGGAGCAATTCCCATCGGTTAGGGAATATGTCACATCTGTGATGATGGTATCTCAGGAACTTCAAGACCTAGGAAAGGAGGTTGACGATGAACTGTTGGCTGCTTTACTTCTCCAAGGCCTTACAATAGAGTTCCAACCATTGAGACTAGCCATAGAAAATAATAACGTTGTTCTTACTACCGACTATGTAAAGATGAAGCTTTTTCAAATGGAGGACACCTATTCGGCAAGCACGAGTGCAAGCCAACCGACTTCAGCACTATTGTCAAATAAACATAAGGGTAAGAGTACACCGAAGAAGATCAAACAAAAGATCAAGTGCTTTATTTGTGATGGACCACACAAGGCACATGAGTGTCCTGATAATCCAAAAGGGAAGAGGGAAGCCCTTCAAGCCTTTGCACTCGGCACATCGATTCCACGATCAGAAGACTGGATCATCGATTCTGGAGCGTCAACACATATGACGAATCGCAAATCTTGGTTTAAAAACTTAAAGGATACTCCTAAGTCTTTGAGAGTGACTTGTGCAGATGGTAATGTGGTGTTTGGTGCAGGTGAGGGTACGGTAGTATGTGAGTCAGGTTTGACAGTCAGCAACGTTACGTATGTACCTAAGTTAGCTTCTAACTTATTGAGTGTGAATGCAATTGCGAAAAAGGGTAATGTGGTTGTATTTACAGATAAATGTTGTGACATCTACAAGAGAAATGAGTGTGAGGTGCGAGGTAAGCCTGTTGTGAAAGGTGTGGAAGAACGAGGCATTTATAAAATTAAGTGCTGTTCACAGGGTTCTGCGCTATCAACAGCAGAGCATGACCAGCAGATGTTATGGCATCGGAGGATGGGACATCTTGGTATGCATAACCTCAAACTACTGAGAGATAAGATGGCAACAGGGGTAAGTTTTCCTGATATTTCTTCAAAACTGGAGTGTATATCTTGCATTATGGGAAAACAAACGAAACAGCCGTTTCGTAAAACTGGTGCAACGAGAGCTACGGAAGTGCTAGGTTTAGTGCACTCAGACGTGTGTGGACCTATGAGTATACCTTCTATTAGCGGATTTCAATATTTTTTGACGTTTATTGACGATTTCACGCGAAAAACTTTTATTTATTTTTTGAAACAAAAAAGTCAAGTTTTCGAAAAATTTATAGATTTTAAGGCGTTTGCTGAAAATCAATGCGGCAAGAAAATGAAAATCTTGCGCACTGACAACGGGACCGAGTACGTCAATAAGCGAATGGATGACTTGCTGAAGAATTGCGGAATCCAGCATCAACTAACGGTGGAATATACGCCAGAGCAGAATGGCGTAGCAGAACGGGCCAATCGCACCATCTGCGATAAAGCAAGAACCATGCTACATGAGTCCGGATTAGAAAAACGTTTTTGGGCTGAAGCTGTCCATCACGCCGTGTTTCTTAAGAACAAATCACCAACGATTGCGGTGAAAAATATGACTCCGGATGAGAAATGGTCAGGGAGGAAGTGTGACCTAAGCATGCTAAAAACTTTCGGGTGCAAAGCTTTTATGCACATTCCTAATCAAAAGAGAACTAAGTGGGATGTTAAAAGCAGAGAGCTTATTCACACAGGCTTCGATGACAACGCAAAAGCTTATCGTCTTGTGCATCCTACTTCCGGAAGAATATTTAAGGCTAAAAATGTTGTGTTTTTGGAGAATCAAAAATATAAAGAATTGCAAGAAGAATTGCAAGAGGAACCTGAAATAATACTTCTACAAGATGAACCAGTTTTCAGGAATACAGTAGAATCAGATGTTTTGCAACCTCAACAAGAGAGTGATGATGTTAGCAATGTTCCTAGAGTGGAACAAGAACAAGAGAGTTTTGCTGAAAATCGTGTTCAACATGAAGTAGTTATACATGAACCAGAGGATGTGGAGTTTCAAGATTGTGAGTCTGACGTAACTAATGATCGACCACAGGAGGTGGAACGGAGGTACCCACTAAGAGAGAGGAAACCCAAAGAGTTCCCGGATCATGTTTTATACCATGCAGTGGAAATAGAACATGAACCTACTACGGTTCAAGATGCACTGTCAAGGCCTGACTGTAGAGAATGGAAAGTTGCGATTCAGGAGGAGCTTGACGCTTTAAAGAAAAATGAAACTTGGACTTTGGTAAAACCTGGACAAGCGAGCAACGTTGTAGATTCGAAATGGATTTTTCGAATTAAAGAAGAGGGGGGAAATAAACGAAGATACAAAGCTCGGCTTGTTGCCAGAGGTTTTAGCCAAAGATGGGGCATCGATTATGACGAGACGTTTTCTCCAGTGGTGAGACATAGCTGTCTAAGAGTCGTCCTGGCAATGGCAGCTAAGAGTGGCCTAAACGTTGACCAAATGGACGTAAAAACAGCGTTCCTGAATGGAGACTTATCTGAGACGGTCTACATGAAACAGCCGGATGGTTATGAAGAAAAAGGAAAGGAAGATTACGTGTGCCTTCTTAAGCGGAGGCTGAGTATGTAGCGATGTCAGAAGCTGCTAGAGAGGCAATTTTCTTAAAAAGATTGATTTCGGAGGTATCTAGTCAAGTTGAGATGCCAATGAAGATCTTCAGTGACAGTCAATCTGCTGTTGCTATTGCGCTTAACCCTGTACACCATCAACGCACTAAGCACATAGATGTGCGACATCACTTTGTGAGAGAGGCAGTTGAACATGGCCATATTGAATTAGAGTATGTAGAGACAAGTCGTATGGTTGCGGATGTTTTAACGAAACCTCTGTTGAAAGGGAAGTTCAACTGGTGTACGCTGGGTATGGGTGTTGTGTGATTGTGTGATGGATGAAAGTAGAGAAATGAATTTAAGGAGGAGTGTTAGATTATAAAGAGTATGTTTTTTGTAATCGATCCTTTTTGGTTGCATATAAATTTATTTTTCTACACTTCTTTTTACACAACCTGTCATCTGTCTAATGTGTTTTTTACCTATAAAACTGTCAAGAGAATAAAACAAAATTAAAAGATAAATCTCAGCTTTTAATTTCATTATCTATCTTATTCTACCAGTTTTTCGTCATCTCCTGCATTTCACATTATTCTTCCAATAACATTATTAACATAACAAATATCCACTTATTCTAAAATTTACTTTTGATTGTCTCTACATGAAAACCTACATTTCTATGCTCATGACTACCACAAGTTAAATGAGTATTCTATTTTTAGATTTCACATTGTTTTGTTTTGGTGGGTTAAGTATTAATGCAGAGAATATTAAGTGCAGGTGAACGTTAGTGTGATAAAAACTCAAATTGATCTGCCTTCTAACTAATTTTCTCCACATTATTCTTTACAACTAAGTTATTTATAAGTATTTAAATGTTTATAGCATATTATGATTTCCTAACATACCACTTTCAAATGCTTTATCGGCTGGATCAAGGAAACCCAAGCCGTCTAAAGCTTCCTCATTATTCTAAATATTATGCTTCCTCATATTATTTAGCCCACCAGAATCTGTAAAATATACATGCTGTGCCTGCAGCTCAAACCATTTCAAGATTTTAGTTTTCCAGGATAGAAAGTATCTATCTTAGTTTCATCTAATCTATAATTATATCTAGAATACATTTCAACTTTGCGCTGTTTCAATCAAATCCATTCAGCTGAAAGCATTCAGTTACATTCATACATAAAATAAATAAATTATACTTTACCTGCAAAATGGAGGTTTTGTAGTACAATAATATTGTGCATAGTATTACAAAGATATGGTAATATGCTAGTAGCTAGTATATAAAATGAATGTATTAATGAATGGTCGGGTGAAGTGCTGTTCATCTAGGCAGGTTACTGAGCAACCTGTATTATGGAGAACAGATATGCATTCATAATATTTGTAAGATTTGATGCCCAAAGTGGACTGGAATTTTGAAACAAATGTTAGATTCATTTATTTTGATAGTCTGCCATATGACTATCTAAGACTGAAAATAGCCAGTATTGATAACTCCAGGCAGATTTAGTAGTACACCATATGCAATTAATGATTTATTGATATTCCTGAGCAAATTCATCACAAACTATTGGCTCTTAATATGGAAATACTTGATTTGTTCTTAATTAAAGTTTTAATTCGTATAACTGATAAGCTATAATCAAAACAGTGAGAAAATAAAATGATTATTACGTAATCATTATTTATGGTCCACGACGGTAAAAAACCGAGATAGCGCTCTATAAAAGAAAGTGATAACAAGATCAGTGTTACATGCCCTATTAAATAGATACCCACTATTTCAGTAGCTGCAGATTAGCACAGATTAAAGGGAATATTAATATACGAATATAAAAAAACAATAATTAAAAATAAATAAAAAACCTTATTTTCTCTTTACATTGTGTTAAAATGCTGACTAGAAGCAAAGCCTTGGAACTAAATAATGGAGCATGGTGATTTTTTGAAAATTAAGTAAATGGCAAGATTTTTTTCTGGTTGTACAAACATGGCAGATTTGTTGTTAATATGATTCTGACAAAAATGCACTTGTTGTGATTGTTTTCAAATAGACTACAGTGCGAAATTGACGTGATTCATGTGTTATGAGAGATCAAGTGAAAAAAATTATTTGTTTTTAAAAAACATTGCCCCTCACTAGGATTTCTCCTGTATCGAGGGTACAGTTTACAAACATACATGTCACATGCACACACAACCAGACCCGAAACAACTATCTGTAGATCATACAAATATTTCTTTCGTGCGGGGATCGAACCCGCGCTACGTAACGCAGAAAGCTAATCGCTTAGCCACTGCGCCAACCGTGTCGTCAATTGATGCAAATATGTTGTGAAATCTTAGATTGCGAAGCTGAGACTCATCCTATTTGTGTGATACAGACGCTTTTGTGATGTGTTTTGAAAAATAAATATATCATAACATGTTTAAAACTTAGTTTTATTTGTTTTGTTAGAAATTATAAATATTTATACAAGAATAATGAAAATGCTCTAACCCGTGTATGGTCAGCTTCGAAAGGGGTTGATCAATGATGATCATCCTAAGGATAATTGTTTGGAAAGGCTATATAAATTCGAAAAGGGAATATTGTATTTATCATTATGAACAACTTTTACTATGTGTCCAACCCTGAAATAGTGACAAAAACATCAGCTGTTCCATAAATATATTCGAGTAATATTGAATTAATTATATTTATCAACTGTTTTTTTTTTGTCACACAAAAATTGCTCCCCCTAAACAAAATCCTGTATCCGCGACTGCCCTAGAGCAGTGACTTTTAGGAGAACTTTGTTCATCATTGACGTTAGTCTATATCTACCTACCCATCTGAAAAAATATACAACATGTGAACAGTGAAATCTATAAGCTAGGTACCATAAGGTGATCAAATACGATTAAATAATAATATCAATCAGATTAGTATAACCCTTTAAACAAACAAACGAACCTTATATAATAATAGTGGTTTTTTTTGTCGCTCTTTTGTTTGCCTGTTCTTGTTTACAAGGCTGGCGTGTGGCGGTATACCAAAAAATAAATAAAAATAGACAACCGACGAAATCGTACATTGCTGAATTTGAGAAAAATATACAAATACTATTTCCCATACATTCTCCATGAAAACATACCTAGTATGCACGTAATCTAAAATCACTGTACATATTAATAGATTAAATAATAGATTTTTATATTTTCCTCAAATTCGGTAAGTACGATTTTACCGGATTTGGAGGAAACGTTCCTGTCGGGAAATAGAGTCGATTGACCCTCACTTAAGTTTTTTGAGAAATGGAAATTTTCTCGCTGACTACATTTTTTCAAAAAACTAATAAATGGGTTTATATCTTCAAAATTTACTTAATATTTCCTTAGAACAGGACTAGCTAACTGTAACAGAAAGGGTAGCCCATCCTTAATGCCCCCAAATTTTTGCGCCATTCTGTATAAATTAAAATAAACTAAGTGTGTCTTCAAAAAAAGTTTTATTGAATCCTTTCCGTGTCGCAGCATCCAAAACATACAGACGTCCGCGGCGACTACAATAAATTTACTGTAGTTTAACTGTCTTACTTTCGCGTACCGAACCAATCATCTGGACATCATTCATCTATGCATAATTATAGTAGAACTACCTAATATTTAAACATTTGAATAGAGGTGTAAAGTCAATCATTTTCATCAACCATTTTTTAAATTAATTACAGTATGGACGAAATCGGGTCGTTACTTGCAGCGAAAGGTACACCCCTGAACGTGAAGAATAAACTATGTCACGTGAACTTCAGCGATGATAGGAGTCACGTGTACAAGGCGTCGGACCTGAAGATGATATATTTTATAACACCCACATACCCGCGGCCTGAGCAAGTGCCGGAGCTGACGAGACTGGCTCACACGCTGATGCACGTGCCCCGGATACATTGGATCGTAGCTGATGATCAGGAGATTTGCTCTGACACCGTGTTTGATATTCTTAGGTTAGTTAATGGACTGATGTTATTTGACAATTACGTGGCGAATTTGTGGCACCGCCCTGTCGTGGCTGCTGTTATTGTGTAACTTATGCCAAAGATTAACGTGTTTTCTGTATCAGGAGGGTCATATCAGCAGCATCTATGACTCCTAAGTCCTACTCATCGTACTTTGTTCGCCAGCAGAGAAGGCTTTTCTATGAAACCTTGGTGGCGTAGGCCGATGTCGAAAGTGGTTATGAGCCCATCCACACTCGATATTTTTAGGAGCAGAATCGCCCGTTTTCGCGTTCGTTATTCACTTTTTGTAAGCAAAAGGCAGCCAACGAACGCGAAAGCGCGATTTTGCTGCTAAAAGTATCCAGTGTGAACGAGCGCTAAACTAGATATAATATTTCGTAGACAGGTAGTAAACATAATTTAAAATATAGACATTTAATTTAAAATTAGTTTACAGAACCAAGTACAATTTCTCATAACTGTATTATCTCATTCTAGGCGCTCCGGTCTTCCGTTCACACACATCTCGAGTCCAAAGCCGTTTGCTTACCGAGGGACAAATTTCCCTCGAGGAGTTGCCAACCGCCGCGCAGCGCTGTCTTGGCTCAGAGGCCACGTAAATGAAGGCGTGTTGTACTTTGGTGATGATGACAACACTGTTGACCTGCAACTCTTCGACGAAATAAGGCAAACGAAGAAAGTGTCCATGTTTCCGGTTGGCCTGATCGGAGACTATGGAGTGTCGACACCGATCGTCAAGGACGGGAAGGTATGTCAACCACAAAATTACATGCGCCACTCACCCTCCCCCCCCTCACCGCTTTTCCCATGCGAGTAGGCAGAAACAACAATAAGAATGTGCATCCTTACTTTCCATCGCGGGAAAGACCTGGATGCGATTAGCACAGACCAGGGAAACATGGCATGAAAAGGAGGAGGCCTATACTCAGCAATGGGTAGAAACGGGCTGTCAATGATGATGATCCTTACATATCCCTTAACAAGATTTTTATATCTGCCGTATTATGAAGAGCTGGTTATGGCTAACACGCCGATGGAATGATCTGCTGGAGATAACCGCACTTGCTGCGTTTTATAGCCCTTGAATAGATGAACGTTTTTCACTTTTGGTTAGACTAGAAGTCATTATAATCCACGTCAAATATTATATTACTTGGGGAAAGGGATGCATAAGAAGATGGGGAATTGTTTGCTATTTTATATAGCCAAACTATGAAATCTTGCTACATAGAACAATAAATATTATAAATTCGTGTTTATGTATAGAAAACAATAAGGTTTTGTTCTCAACTCATCTATTGTGCGATTTCATACTGTAACTACTGTTTATCTATAACAAAAGATACAACAATACTAAACAAAAATAGGTACTTCTCTGGCTCAGTGACCTGAAGTGACTCTTGGCCTCCTAAACAAGAACTCTCCACTTTGCAAGGTCTTGCTCAGTTTCCTTTCCCCTAAAGAAAAATATTATATATTATCAGGTGGTGGCTTTCTTCGACTCTTGGCCCGGCTCTAGAACATTCCCTGTGGACATGGCTGGCTTCGCGATCAACATCGAGTATCTGAAGCCCTCCGCCTCCATGCCATACATCGCCGGACACGAAGAGGACAGGTTCCTAGTAAGCTTAGGATTAAAACTCGACGATATCGAACCTCTTGCCGCAAATTGCTCAAAAATACTAGTCTGGCATACAAAAACTGCAAAATATAAAAAACCATCTTTAAAAATCAACGTAGATAAGTTTGATAATTTACCAAAATATGAAAATTTCGTTAGTTTACTGAAAGAAACTTCTAGACTAGGCATGGCAAATCTTAATACTAGTAACGGTATGAAACCTTACATCATACGGAATCGTAAGCAATATGAAACTTTGGGTGGTCTGCTGTAGGTACTTACATAGACTGCAAATAAGTTTGCATATTAAGTTTTTCTCCACGTACTTTTCTGCAAAAGTCTTAATGTACGTAATCTTATTGTTACGATCTTAACATTTGGTTGTGTTATCTAAAACGTTTAGTCAAAAGAATCTCTACATTAGGTATATTATATTATGCTTTTATAAAGGTTTGTGCTTTAAGAGTATGAAATCTTATTTTTATTTAGACATATTTGACTTGTGCTACGCAGTCTAGCCTCAAAAACATGATAAAACAATGATGTTTGACAATTTTTTCTCAGTAATGTAGTACTTTCTTACCCGCCTAAATAAGAAGAAGAGATAAACTACCACGAGGTAGGGATCCACCCAGTTCGTAGGTTACGTGCTATTCCAGGTAGGCCGGATATTGCGATAGCTCCGCCTCACCTTGGACATTCGCAGGAACTTTGAAGAACATTTCGTTCGCCTTGTCCTGAGAGGGTGGCGGGTAATTTCCAAAGACTGCTACCAGATACGGATAACCGTGGTAGGCGGCATGCCGCTTCTACGCGGGCGTCATGCTATCAATGGCTCTTTATGGGCCGAAACCTTGCATGGTCTTGTCGATTCATTCCACTGGACCCCGGGTGCTTAGGATGATATTATAACCAGAATTGAAAATACCATATAATTATAAACAGTTTTGTACTACTGACACACTTAATAACTTCTCTCATGTTTAATGGTGTCTGATGGTATTATACAGGGTTATTTGTAAAACACCGGCAATGCAATCCTTAAAGGGGTGAAACTACTCATCAATATGAACAACTTTTACTACGGGACCAACCATGAAATCGCGAAAAACAATTCAAACTTTTCATACATTTTGATGGAGCAAGGTTAATCTTTTGTATGAAAAGTTTGAATTGTTTTTCGCGATTTCATGGTTTGTCCCATAGTAAAAGTTGTTCATATTGATGAGTAGTTTCACCCCTTAAAGCATTGCCGGTGTTTTACAAATAACCCTGTATACTACAAAACTGTCCCCTATGTTGTGAAACAAGAAAACACATTTCAGTTTTTAAAGCATTCATTACATAGTTTATTTCATTCCATATATTTATGTTACGCCAACTCGTAATATAATGAGATAAGGGCAGGCGAATAATGATGATTCATTTATAATTGAGACATCCATTCACTCATACGATCATAATTTATGATGCTACAATTCTGGGGACGGTGTCCATACTCAAGTGCCCATTGTTCGTTGAATAAACTTTACGATATAAATTACTCGCAGATGTGTAAGGACTGCAATTACTATTATTATGACCAATGTCAATAATTAGCTTACTTTGTTGCCGTTTTACAATTATGCTACTTACTATTTTGGGAACTTACGACTATTTCCCATTGTCATAATATTCCAGTCGGAAAATAAATTAAGTAACACATTTCATTATATTGATGTTTGTTAAAAGCTAAAGTTTATAATGGAACTGAAATTCGTTTTAAATTAGCTAAATACACATAAAAAGTGAGAATTAATAATTTCAAATATTATAATTTAGTATAGGGTTAAAATCCAGTGTGATCTTAGATAGAAACTAATAAAATTATTCATAATTAGGTCAAGCGAAAGATTTTTAAATTCAAACCAGTAATAAGATTTATTTCACATAGATGTTGTATTTTTACACTTTTCGTTATATTTACGAAGGATCTTAATAATTTTAGCATTGTTAATCTACATTTGTAGTTTCGTAGATTATTTGTGCAATGTATAGTCTGTGCAATCGTTTAATTTTTACAAGTTATGTAAATATGTTTATGATATCAATGACTGTTGTTACAAGTGTCTATTTTATGAATAAATTCCATGCCAAAATGTGAAGTCTCATAAAAAAATTAAGTATATACATTATAATTTTAACGACTTAAAAATTCACTGATAGGTTTTAGTGGAATTACCTAAATTACAAATAGCGTGCGCTTTTGACAGTTACGTATGGTATGTGAGAAGTCTAGTGGAAAAAAGTTATATGTAATGACGCGACTTCTTCTGTCGCATTGCTATGAGTTCTAGCATCAGAAGTGCTCATGCTGCCATCATGGAAAGATTAGCCAGATCTTTCCATAGTTTCGAATTATGTTCATAGGTAAAGTAGAGTTAGCACACGTCCTTCATGAGGAGAAATCATTTACATGCATAATATTTAGTTACATAACATAATATCGCTGTTATTACGTTCCTGTCATATAGTTGAAGTGTTGATCAAAACAAAGTAATAATAACGCGTGTGTTTTTATGTTATTTTGTGAAGTTAATATTTTATAGGAAAGAATGTGATAGAAAGCGACGACACGGTTGGCGCAGTGGCTAAGCGATTAGCTTTCTGCGCTACGTGCCGCGGGTTCGATCCCCGCACGGAACAAATATTTGTATGATCTACAGATAGTTGTTTCGGGTCTGGTTGTGTGTACATGTGACATGTATGTTTGTAAACTGTACCCTCGATACAGGAGAAATCCTAGTGAGGGACAATGTAAAAAATGAAAAAAAGAAGAAAGAAAGCAATTTTCAATACTTATTGCTTGAACAAAGTGCACGATCGAAAACGACGCCTCAAAAGGCTGAGGTCAGATTCTTGCTTTTCTTGCATATTTCATTATCATACCAGCGTATATAATAGTGCGTTCTTCTTGTTTTAGTTAGTCTGTGGTAAATGAACTTGAATTACGATAATAATTGCATTTTGAATTATGAATGAATTATGATGAATGAATTTGAAGATGACGCATGTATTGCATTATGAACCTTATACCACTGTAATAAAAGTCACACCACCACGTCATCATACTCAAATTCTATTTTTATGAATTATGATAATTTTGATGATTATATTAGAAGCACGTCAGCAGCTTCATACTACGTTTTAATAAATTAAAAAACGTATTGAGTGGTGGTGAAATTTTAAGACAATTAATCAAAACTAACTAATAATGGTGATAATTAAATCGGTCCGTATTTAGTCATGGCCTATTATTTATAATAATTAGAAAGAATTTTTTTACTGATGTTTTGGTGTGACTGCCTGCTTGGAAGTGAATAAAATATTTAGATATACCCATAAATACTGCTCCAGCTAGTTAGGTATATGCGCCGAGCAGTCGCTGAGGACATTTACCGCATCAAATAGTCCTAATCGCACATGTATCTTAAGAACCGTGTGATATTATACCTATTGCGAGAATAACCATTAAAAAGCTAACCCAAAATGTTCAGTTCAAGACGGGAATATGTGTCTGCACCACGTGGTACACGATGAACCTAAGACTATTTTATAAATGAACAAATAACGCGGGCAATTAGTAAATTAAATTAAAAATTATAAAATAGAATAATCAGAGAATACCAATAAATCTATGAAATACATTTGAATTCCAAGAAGGTTTGTAGCTATATGCCATACAAATCTACATTGACCAGAAGATAGGCAGAGTCTTTATGTACTGTTTGTAGGCCACGTCATGGTCGAACCCAAAAAGATTTTTCCTTTATTCGTAACAAAATATTCAGTACCTTATGTTTTAGATAACAAAATTATCGATCTACTACGTAACAAGTACGAACGTGAAAGGTCAGCTTATACTGGAAATGTCTGGGCAGTTCAATTTCTATCCTGTTATAAGAGTTCGTAGTGAGCCCCCAGGACATTAATGCCAAAGCTTTAAAATCATAAAACTGATATAAGTATAATAATAATAACATATTTTCATTTAAAATCCAATAACAGAACATAACACGCATTATTTGCATTCACTACCTCATCCACTGTACAAAAAGATACACATAATAATCATAATATTATTATAAATTCTCAGAATAATTTTATACCCCTAACAAGCAATAAAAGCTTTTCTCAAATAATTTAGTAGATTATTTTTGACGTTTATCATATCTCAGACCAATAAAAAATTTCAATAGTCTGAGAATCCCATTTATTATACTCGTACTAATTCTATGTATGTATCTATGTATATACAAGCATGCATGTTTGCAACAATATTATAGATATTAGGCCTATATATACTCCTTTCTTTAGAGTTAATTATTGATAAAATACTGCATATAACATTGAAAAGTAATACCTAAATATAATAGTATTTAATGATAAGCTGTTTAAAAAATAATAAAAAAACATTTTACAATAATTTATCATTAGTTAACAAGTTAAGTGCATAACTATTATGCCGCTGTTAATTAAAATGATTCAGAGGCATCGTGATAAATTTTGATTCGTACGTTGATAGTGTTATACTTTTATTTAAAGTTGCTTTTTATTAAAACAATTATATAACTTAAGGCTCTTATTATATCGATTACATTGAGTCCTAAGTCGTGTATGAGTTTTTTTGAAAGTATTTTAATGTATTTTTACTTCATTTTTTAAAGACCTTAGAACAAATTTCTCTTTACCAACTATACCCATAGTTTTGTAGCCTCTGCTGTGTATCAAAATAGAGTTTTATTATTATTTCCTTTATTATCGTTAAAACATATTTCATTGCATTATAAAAGATAATTATTTTAAAACAATATAGGTTCATTTAAAAATATTAAAAAGTAGGTACCAACTGTCATCGGGAACAGGGTCCAACCTACCGTGGCAGGGCTCCAGAGAGAGGAACGTCCTCACAATATGTGCCGTGTCGAGAAGTACCGTCTTCTGTATCAAGCCCTTGATCCAACTTCCCCACGAGACCTTCATAAGGTGTTGATCAAGGCTCTTGGCTATTAAGCCATTGAACATAACGGCGATCAGCACTATGACTGCTTATTCCACATCCCACATGTTGACAATCTCGTATGCCGTGTCAAGATATTTAATTTGTTTATCTTTCTCGGCTTTCACAAGATCTCACCATATCTCGATACATCCTCGCTTTGGCATGGAGAAAATATTCTTTGCGATTGTACACCTACGGTTCTGTAGAGTTTTGGCATTTAAGAAACCTCGACCCCCACTTTTCTATGAGATAGACAGTCTCCTTGCCAAGGAATGTGCGGGATTTATCCGATTTGCTGTCAGCAATGTTCGGACTCTTAATTCGAGTTGATGATTGTTTTAAGTTCCTGAAACAAGGACAGCATCCTACTGCGGTATGCAGTTAGGTTAGTTCTTCCCCCTGTAGGCCCGTAATATGCGTTCATGACGTTCTCGTTAATGGATGTAGTCCATCTTATGCACTACACATTGCCACCGGCAGCGGGGACTCGACTTGGGGCCGGTTGGCCCCTGCCCCAGGTTCCTCGGTGGACGGCCTCTTCCTGGCCGACGTAGAGGTGTTCGCTACGTCCACCGAGAGAAGTGCTTGTCGCTTGAAATCGACACGGCTGCAGCCGTCAGTGTGACTGGTGGTACGAGTTCCGACGGCTGTTGTAGTACTCTGGTTCTTGTCAGCATGAAGTCCTTTTATTGGAAAAATGTAGAATTTATAATTCTTATGACGAGTTATCATGACAACTGTCTCCTTTATAATTTTTGATTGAATCTATTTTTTACCGTATTCCTGGGTGACGTAGTTTTTTAATGATAAATTTTTCATTGATAATAATGATTCTGCTTAATACGTGTACTGAAAACGTCTTAAGAATTAATTTAGTAAATAATTTCGGATAGGACTGAAAATTATTATTATTACCTATCCACCTTTAATAGTTGCAAATTTATACATACTGACCCATCTCAATGAATCCACCTGTATAAATAGTTTGCAGAGTTGTAAAAATATATATTAATGATTTAAGTCAGAAAATTACATCCATAGTTGGTACATTAATTCTTTTGGTTTACAGTCTCACAATAATTCCAATAAGAGATAGTAATAAATAATAAAATAATGAGGAATAGAATGCATACAATAATTACAATACATACACCTACTGTCCGATCCAGTGCCGTAACTAGGACGGGGCCAGCGGTGCGCAGGCACAGGCCGCAGAAATGACCAGTCCAGGACCAAGTTTTGGGTCATGCACGGTAGTTAGTAGCGTACATACAATATCTATTGTTTATCGCGTAATTAACTCTTTTACTATAATTTATTCAAAATTCTATCAAGTACCTATACTTAAATAAAAAATTAGTTTTAAAATGATAGATTTATTTTTATAGACATTATTCTCCATTTTATTGTCAGAGCCGGGTAAGATTAGAACAATTTTCAAAGGCAATATAGTAGCTCACACCGTGCGCATAAAAGGCTAGTTACGGCACTGGTCTCATCATAACTTATACTAGTATTGTTTTCATTATTGCCAATAATGTATATAAAACTAAAATACAGTAGTTGCTGACCAACGCAACGCTATAGGTTACGGTAACCGCTTACCATCCAGCGGGCCGTAAAGTTGATAGCCAAAAAAGTAGTAAAAAGAAAATCTTACGTATATCACGTAAGATTTTTTTTATATTATAGTCTTGAAATGTACCTACCCGATATATAAATATAAAGTAGTAATAAAAATTGACAATAACATGTAAGTAGGTTATACCTAGCCTAGCCCTGAATAGCTCTATAACTAATGTTTACGTTATTGGAAATTTTGAAAAGAATATTGGTACATAATCTAATGTAATATTAAGCTTTTAGAGGTGATTAAACTTGTCATATAAATAAACCCGAGTTACTTTCTGTCTATTACAAAAGATGTTTTAAAGTAAGACTTGTAAAACATAGTTTTTAAGATAGCCCCGTCTCTTTTTGTTATATGACGTTAGAAAGTGCCGGATATATTAATAACTTGGGTTTTACTAGACTTGGTTTAAACCATCATTTATAAAGGGGATTGAGTTTTGGAAAAACGTCCAAACATATTTGTTCTTTTTCTTGACTTCTCAAATAAAATTCAACGTCATTGCAGTTGCTTGACATAAGCACAACATAAGTCTGCCCCATAGATATCCACGTCAACGTCGAACGGCATTGAGCCGTTTGCTTCCAACGACCCCGCGATTGGAACCGTGCACTGCCTGCAAAGGCCCAGTTGACATAAAACTCTTTCTCATAAATAAAATTCATGCTGACCGATAATTATTTTGAACATTGAACATTATTGAACTTTGTTTAATCTCTTTGTTAATAATGAATCTAATGACATCTGAAATTCTTGACACTAACCGCCTTATTAATTTACGCTGCAGCTCATGAAGCAGCTGCAGGTCATGAATAACGGTATATCGGTATTGTAACCATACATTTTTTGACGTATAAGCATAACTTAACTTTGTACAGTATTTATTAGTAGGAAGGTAAATTAAATACGGTGTATATTGTTGCTGTGTGAGATGATCTGATATAAGTAGGCTGCCTCGCATTAAGATTTCGCTAGACTTTAATTATCTCCATAGATGGAACAAAATAGTGCACATTTTTTATGTATTAATGTCGACCTCTATCGGAACGGTTCTATTGCAAATTCAGACATTTAAAATATGACCCTAATATACGGTTTTAAAGACTCATTTATACGTTTTCGGTTTATAGAGAATCCGTTATGCTTTTATTTCACGTGTCACAAATCTGCTGGACTTACCTAAGCACTTTTGCACTGTAATTAAGACTGGAAAAATGTCAGTGAACCTTGATGTTTCACTGAGCATAGGTTAACGAATCTCAGTACTAGAATAATCTCAGATTAAAACTTATTTTATCAATATAAAATAATTGATTTAAATATTAACGCTAAAGCATCTAAGCGTTTTCAATTTGAAGGGCTTTTTCTAATATATTTTTAGTTTTATTCCTTATTTTTTAGAGGAAACTAAATTCATACACAGATTATATTTTTATAAAAATATAATTTATATGTTGTTTCAGGCTACGGCCAAACTGCATTTATCTGCTCATAGTGTTTCGTTGCTGCATTCTGCCAAAACGTGCATGTGGCACGATTTGAATAGAATTATTTATTTATTCGACACAGGACATAGTTGACAGCGTTGACAGCACATAAAAAATTAAACTTAATATGGAAAAAAAACAAACACTGACAAATTTTAAATAAGGATTTTAAGTGCACGCGTGACGCACATGCCAATTGCCCATACCACATTATTAATAATTATATAAATAACAGTAATAATAAGACTATGCCTATATCAAAAGAGTTACCATCTCAGCATCGGGGTGTGTAACACCCAGCGCTGATTTTCATTTGGCAGCCTTCAGTGACTCGCGGACGAAGGTAAATAAAATCAAACATAAATAATGCTTTGTAAATAAATATTGAAGAGAATGATAATTTCAAAATATGTGAATAAATATAGAAGAAGAGAGAAATATATAAGAAACACATATAACCGCGCATGGATTTTACTATAGGTACGTTGGAATTGATAAAGTATGTAGTTGTATGTAGAATGCAATATAAATTATCGCATTCTTAGATAATCCATAGGATAAAAAAACGCTAGTAGGGAAAATGCAGTTTGTCTGTATCCTTTGTTTATAAATTTTCCATGTATGTATTATCAAGGGTGATATTTATCAATTAATTTTGTTATGTTTTAGAAAATAAAACGAGGACTAGTTCTACGGTTGTATATTTGCTTCATATAATTTTAATTGGTTTACCTAAAATACTCGTGTTTGATTAAGTATAAGTTTAAATAAATGTATTGTTATCGTAATAAAAGTTACACCTATGTAAATTGAATGTAGGTTTACAATAAAGGTACCTACAATATGTGAATGTTGGACATATTTGGGATCAGGCTATTAATATTTCATATGGAATTGATTTTTAACATCAAAATACATTGTTTTAAGTATTTTAATTGGCAATAAAAGATTGTTCAGTGTATTCATAATAATCGATTTAAGAAATAATATAAATTGGAATAGAATTGGCTGTAGAAAAAAAAATAACGTTAGGATAATATAATCGAATAATTAATATCAGAAATTCAAGAATGTTTACGGTTGTGGATCATTGTGATTATTTAATAAGTTAAAATTCAAAATTCAATTTACGTTTTTCTGAGCATATCCGTTATTATTCCGCATAAAACTAGTCGATAATGGAAATATTATGTTATAACTACTAAACTTAACAATAGTGTGTTATCTTTTTGTACCGTGCGAAGGATTTTTAGTGGAGCATTCCTGTTTGAAAATCTTAAAAGAAATAAAAAATCAAATATTATTTAATATAGTTTTATTTACTTTTTACCCGATATGTATAATATATGATCTATTCTCACATCCTTATAATAAAAGTTCTTATACTAACCGCCAAATACTCAAACACATCTCAATGTTAAGTTACCATTAACTCTCATGCTGTCACTTTAATATGGACAGTTGCGACAGATCTTTTAAGAGTTTCTTAGGGCCAAGTTCATCAACAATATAATAGATGTTTAAAATTAAATCGGCCGATTACCCATACAAAAAATCATGTTTAAACGGTTGATTTTGCTCTAATCGTCTGTTATGTTGTCGGTGAACGGGCCTTAAAACTGAGTTGTGTATTTTAAAGTTAGTTCCAAGTGTGTGTCGTGCTTTTCATTTGCGATATAAACTTAGAAATAGTTAAGTATTTATTACTAGAAGACATTTCAAACAATTGAATCGTTGTTAATTTAGTAAAGCTACTTTTTGTTCACTGTCGCATTTAATTTCGTTTTATAAACCGGCAACTCGACGTCGTCCCAATGCAGCGTCACTTTATCGAAGAATCTAGAAAACGAAACTAATATGTATGTTACATTATATAATATTCTCATTTTGTTCGTGTGAAATGGCTGATCCATATGGAAAAAAATAGCACTACAGTAGCGTTGATAACTACCCCCCACTATAGGTACACCTATCATTGCATATGAATGTGTTCATGGTAAAAGCACGACTGGCTAATATCACACAATACAAAAAAAATGTATATCGTATACGGTATATACAGAGGGTGCAAAATTTTGGGGCATTAAGGGTGGCTACCCTTTCTGTTATAATTAGAAAGTTCTGGTCTTAGAAAACTTAAGAAGTATTTTGATGATATTAAAAACTCTATCATTAGTTTATTGAAAAAAGATACAGTCAACATGAAAATGTACATTTCTAGCTACCATCTGATATAGCTACGAATTACTAACCTAAATTGGATCTCCTGAAGAACTTGCTGTTCATGATCAGTCAACCCTTTATCCAGCACAGCGACCGTGTCTCGAAGCTGCTCGACGTTGAAGAAACCGCATATGTTGGTGTCAATGTCGGGTTGATTAAGTGTGAACCAGCTCGCTAAACGAGCCAACTCCACGTTTTGCTCCTAGAAATGGATTATATGGATCTAAAGTCAGCATTAATTGTGTCTCATGAGATACTTAGTATGTAACTATTTAGATAGTATTTACCTAATGCACTGTAGCGTAGAAACCATCGACTTTAATAAAATTACTAAGGCCCTTAGGGCCAAGTTCACCAACAACATAACTGATGCTTAAAATGAAAACGACAGTTTACGATTAGTCCAAAATCAGCCGTTTAAACATATAGTAAATGGGTAATCGGCCAATTTCATTTTAACAATCTGTTCTGTTGTCGGTGAAAATAGCTATTAGTTGATAAGTGCGTGCCTACTCGGTTCTCC
The DNA here is from genome assembly GCA_932294325.1 of Allophyes oxyacanthae. NCBI lineage: Eukaryota > Metazoa > Arthropoda > Insecta > Lepidoptera > Noctuidae > Allophyes > Allophyes oxyacanthae. Next base: position 4,573,795 of record OW028609.1, read on the forward strand.
CTGTTGCATGTACAAAAATGTTATGTTTTTGCTGTGTTTTTGTTTTCACTTTAATGAAATAGGAGCAGACGACATCTACATATTCTGCCCGGAATCGTCGGTCCTCAAATGGGAACATTGCTGACGTAGTAGGTTTGTGGTGAAAAAGCTGAGTCTATTACCTAACTATAATCACTTTCATAAGGCCCAAGCTCACCGACTAGGTACATAACAAACGATCAGAGCAAAATCAGTCGTTTAAACATGAATTTTTGAATGGGTAATCGACCGATTTAATTTTAAACATCTGTTATATTGTCGGTGAAAATGGCCCTAAAACAAATATCACTACCCTACTTCTGAATTGGATCCAAGCCCTCACTCATGACACCGATACTGATAAAACTTTCTAACTTTGCTTAGACTCCTAATTTTGCCTAGTACAATACTTATCGGTAAATCTGCTAGCCTGAGCTTGGCGTCACTTTGCCCTGTACTTACCTACAAAATTTCCAGACTAAGCTTTGCCATTGTAATGACAAGTACCTAAGTAATTAAAGGCTTTCTATCCCAGGCAAAGTTAGGAATCTAGGCAAAGTTGGGTAGTTTTACGGACTGCTGGCTATCACAACACAAATGATGTAGATACATCTGTATTTTTCTATGATCTTATAAACTTTGATTGGTACCTTGCAATAATTGGAAGCTCGTTTGCAGATGGCTTTGATGTCATCGCTGGCCGGGTGCCACGGCTGAGGACCATGGTTGGAGAGCAGACCCATACCCGTAGCCGCTGCATTGATCACGCCCACTCCTTTGCCCTACAATAATAGAAAGCAAGCAGATGGAAGAAGCAGAAGGAGTATGGTTAAGATCACCTACCATGTAGCGTACTCAAGCAATGCTTAACATGACAGTTCTTTTTTTCAGGACGAGAAATTTGGAGGGTTATTGGTAATTTAGCTAATAGTGCTTTAAGGGGTTATAGTACCTACTCATCATTATAAACAACTTTTAATATTGTTGGACATATAATATCAGGTGTTCCATTTATATAATTCAATATTACTCGACTAAATGTATGGAACAGCTAATTATTTTTTCACTATTTCATATTCACAATCACAACTCTCTCTCCGAAAAATTACGAACTTCTATACAAATTAAAGCAGAAAAAAACGTTGAATAGCCTCGTCTGAAAACACTTGTGTTAAAGTAACCGATATACAGAACTACAGATTTTGTCTATTTAGAGCTAATGTTTTGCTAAAGACGGGCATATAATTATCTAATAATAGTTATTTGTTATACAAGAGTGCAAAGTTGCTTTTTAACCGCGTGTTCAATTTTGATGACCGAGCAAGCGAAGGATTCTAAAATTGAATCACGAGCGCAGCGAGTGATTCAAAATTAGAATCCTGAGCGTTAGCGAGGGAATCAAAAGAGCACGAGGTGAAAAATCTTTGCACTCGAGTGCAACACGTAACTTTTCATTCCACCTCGGCGAGGAAATGACTAAATGCAAAAAAAAAACGTTTAATTCACAAACTTAGTGCACACGATGTTCTAAATTCAATTTACTTTATCCTCTAGAGAATAAAAACGGCTTTTCCACTCAGATATTGAAGATTAAAAATACTCTTTCCGAGATGGTGGGATGAAAATTTACTTTATCCTCTAGAGAATAAAAACGGCTTTTCCACTCAGATATTGAAGATTAAAAATACTCTTTCCGAGATGGTGGGATGAAAAAAATCTTTATCATTTCAACTTGTCAAAAATTCAGTAGATTATTAGATTACCAGTAACCCTGTATAACATCGTTATAGGTAACACCGCTAAAACAAAAATTAGGATACAGTCTGATCGATTAAATAACATAACAACAGACAGTGGCCTGACAGTTCTTTATGGCTGAGAGAGAACATTATCTAGCAGTGGATAATAATTAGACACATGACATGATAACATGATGTAGTTACCTTGAAGAACTTCGTGTAATTCTGCAGCCGATTGTCGGATAACGTCGACTTCGCGTACGACAGTATCGTGGAGATTTTCACATCAGACTCTTCAACGACTTCTTTCATGAGATCAATGTCATAGTCTGCAAGACCTATGTATTTTACTTTCCCATCCTGTACGGCCTTTTCTAAGGCTGGCAGGGTCTCCTTCAATACGACCGATAAGTCAGGCGCGAAAGTGAAGTCATGAATCTGAAAAAAAAAATACTTTTGAAGATATTAAAAACTATTTCTCATTTACTGGGTACCTTCTTAAATCCTAAATAATGCCTAGGTATATTTATTGAAATCGGGTTGAAGTTTCAGGGATATAGGTTCTACTACCTATATTCGTAAAACTGTGCGGGTACTATGTACCTGTGCTCTGTGTATTTAAAGAGGTACTTATGTATTTGGAAGTTTTTATCCTAGGAAAAGTTAGGGATTGCAGGCAAAGTTACGGCATTTGACGGTACCTACCCACCTTAGATAGGTATGTACCATAAAATATAACATAAATGCCAAGAGCAAGGACGAAGATAAGCTGCTAATACCGTGGGTATAATAATTTTGTGTCATAAAAAGCAATAATTTCAAGCTAGGTAATCTTCCATACGTCACGTTTCCCTCCCTATCTATAATGTCCACTACATGCGGCAAAACAGGCGATTTGATTTGCCTAAGGCTGGCGTTTGTCCTGAAGTATGGCGCAAATAAAGAGGTCGTGAACAAACAAGGTGGCGCAGTTTGGCCTGGTCTGTCGTCATAATAATTACTGTTCTTACTTCTTACACATCTCTTGCGGTTCTTGATCATTCAAGCATCTTTGCGACCATTGAACAATGTCTATAATAGATAGATAAGCTTAATAGGTACAAGGCCGGATTTTCCGCTCATGCCCTGGTAATTAATGAAGCCCACCAGCCCACCGAGAGGGTTAACATGTTTGACTTTTCATGATCGTGACCGGCTAAATGTACACAAGTTCAACATGTCAGGCTTTTTGTCAATAAAATAGCAGGAACGAATTATATAGATTTGTACATAGCCATGGTGTGCAGAACGAGCGATTCAAAGCTTGAAGTAAGTTTTGTAAAAAAAACTGATTGATTAGTACCTAATAAACAATTTAAAATACCTGACCGACCTTCTTAGTAAAACGTAATCTGGCTTTTAGGGCTGATTGTGTAGGGCAGAAATGATCAGTCACTGACCTCTAAATACAAATTATATTTATACAACGTGTAGCAAAAATGGGTGGTAATATTTAAGGGTGTGGATCAGACCATCAAGCTGAACAACTTCCTCAATGAGACCAACATCTTAATCGCGTAAAATTAAATAACAGCTGTTATGTTTAGGTCAATAGGTAAAGCATATCTGTTTTTCTAATTATTATTAGTCTTATACACTACCTCGAATAATAATAATCACTTAGGTATCTAATCAAAAATACTTATCAGTACTAATATTTACTGATAAGTATTTTCAAGAGGAGTGAACCGCGGGTAGGTACCTACCTACTTCTTGTGCATTGTGCTGTAGTCAAGAGGAAAGATTTTATGAAATAACAGGAAATAACAAATGGTACTATTTCCTTACTAGCAGCGCCGTCTTTACACAATAGGCACGTAGGGCATGTGCCCATGGCCTTCAGCTGGAGGCTCCAGTGGGCCCTCCTTCGGCTGGAATCGATTAACTCAGGAAAATAAGCTACATAATAATAAAGTAAAGTTTTTTGTGGGGCCTCACTCAGAACATTCGGATATTAAATAAATAATAGCAAACAATTATTAGCTGGAGGCCCCGCGTGTCTAGGAAAACCAGTTATATCTATGTATGTATATTGGGTGCAGCCCTTGTGGGCCTAGGCATATTTTTTAAAATCTAAAAGTTAATTGAGAATGTTATTAGCCGGAGCACGCGGGTACCTAGAAAAACCAGAGCTATATCTACTTATCGTTTTATCTATCTGTATGCTAGATGACACAACAAAAAGTTAAATAAAGTTAAAAAAAAAACCAATATCAATGATAAGGACTATCATAGATTACTAATTATATTATGAACTGATAATTACGTAATGTAAAATATTGGACTTTCATCTCATTACCTAACTTGTTGAACCTTTGTCAAACAGGTTATGGTATCCCAGGTATCCCAACCTATGAATAAAATTTTAATGAATCAATCGATTTGTCTACCTTATTATTGAACCGCATTTTGGTACCTACATATAGGTATTTCTCATTCAAAACAAAATGCAGGCATATTAATGTATTGCCACATTGCTCATTTAACAAAATTGAGTTGACAAATTCAAAACATTAAATTAATGATAATGGGTACAATAATTGACATGTTAGTTACTGCAGTATATTGATCAATGCCTATAGAATTTGGATGTCGAATTGCGAAAATATCTACCCAGGATGTTTATATATGTTACTTACTGTGATTTTTTTTGTGGTTACATTAGTAATATTCAAACGTGTAAGTCTAATTTATAAATTGGCCTGATGGAATTGAAATGCCTATTCGCCATAAGTCGTGTTGGATATGTTTATGGAGTTTGCAATTTTCAACGCTTCCAAAATCACTTATTAGTAAACATTTATCATTCCCAAATTATCTAGTCTTTACATCGCATGGTGGCGTGGGAACCATCAATCAAGATGTTTTCGAGGACACACAGATTAAGAAAATTTAATTTACCGAATTGCTGTCATCTTGCGATACCATACGATAGGTACGATGTTACATAAATGAAAACAGCTGACGATGAATTGCCGCTGCATAATAGATGCAACGAAAACAGTCACTTGACCGTGATTTACACCAATCAGCCGGAAGGTCAAGATTGCGAATGCAGTTCTAGATCAAGCTGTTATTACAGTCGCCCCCTCCGTTGCGTAAGATTGATGACCGGAAGAATATTATTCTAAATTGGCACTTGGCTGAGCCCGCATGAGCTTGACCTGTATCAAGTCCACGTAATCCAATCCTAGGAGAGTCAGCGTGTTGTCTACTCCCGCCGCGGTCCTCTCCGCTGAGAAATCGAACATTTTTTCCGTAGTCTTCTCATATCTTCCAACTTTGCTTCCGATGAAATACGATTCTCTCGGGACTCCAACCAGCGCCTGTTTCATAAATAAAACATGATTGTAAAATCATCTAATATTGATACATATCTTAAAGTACCTACCTATGGAATATTTATCAGCGTATGCCGTAGATTGACCCTTTGCAAATAAATGTAGGAAAGTAACGGAGTAAGACAGAGGAGAGCAGAGAAGGAAATAATTTATATCTACAAAATTTCTTTATTTATTTTTCAGGAAGACGGCACAACTTTAAATAAAAATATAGGTACCTAAAATAATGTAACTATAGTATAGGCCATACATGTCCTCACAATTTACTATCATATGACTATCATGGTAACAATTTTGCTAGCGCAGTAGATAAGTACCTACTAAACTTACACACAAGTTAAAATATATCTATGTGAATTGTGAAGTAAATTAATAATAAGCTTCAAGTAATGTTATAAACAGCACTTTGGAAACATTGGCTTTACCTTGAATGCTTTTCATCTTTGAATATTTATGTTTTCTTGTCTAGGCAAGCTAGCAACTAGGCACAATTAGGTACCTACTTTCTTCATGTACCTACAATACTCTAAAGTCTCTACTTTTTTAAGCGGAAATATCTAGGATAGGTATCTAAATAAAGCAGTAACTCTACCTACCAAAAAGGTTAACGACCTGTTTAAAGTTATGATTCAAATACACATGAACTGAGAGTTGTATAATTATTCAAATGTGGATGAGATTGAGGACACAGATACTATACTCAAAAATAAAGATCCATCAGTCACTTTTCATAGATTTCATGATCATTGAGTACTGGAGCGTCAACCATTTGCGCTGGGCCACGCATTGTACAGTACAAAAACATTTATTATATGACTTCCAGATATTTGTTCCGACTTCAGATGAGTATGTTTGTTTCTTTGGTAGCAATAACAACCATGACTAGGGGCTCCTAGTTTGGCTAAGTGTTAGTGTGTAAGTTTATTCTTTAAAAAAATCTCCCGCTACTCAATGATAGAAAAGAAGAAAGATAGGAAAATAATTTTATTCCGTACGGGATAATGACGGCGCCACATTCACAATAGACGAAACACAATAAAAAAGAAATAGGTATACTTCGAATAAAAAAAATAAAAGAAAACATGCCGTCGAGCATGCCCGTACGGAAAAGGTTACCAACTCAGCATATGCTGGATGTGGGACACCCAGCGCTGATTTTCAGTTGGCACCCCCTGCAGATGATGCCATTGCCACTACCTACTCGCGTTGCGACATAACCGTAAATTCATTTACATCATCAAAAAGTAAATTCTAGATTTTGTATAATATAACTTTCGTCAGTCGTCGTCGTTACTACGGATTTCTCACGTGGTTTCGATCCCGAACGAAAGCTCTAATCAAGAGCTTTTCACCAGGCGAATTCGCACTCGCGAACCGAACTCAACTTTAACGGAATATCTCTACAGTTGTTACGTATGTCAATCGTATGTTTGTCAGGCCGGGATTCTAATTTATTTTAATTCACATTAAATTACATTATTCTCACAGCAGTTGCCACAACATTGTACTAATTAAGATTGTAATCTATTATTTTAAAAGAGTTTCCAACTTTCCATGGAGTTTCTTTCCGATTCTTCTCCATAGGACCTACTATTTGGAACCGCGCCCCTAGAGTCTCGACATTTCGTAAGTGCGTGTGTTCTATCAACCGACAATAATCAGAGTGAGATTCGAATCGAAATGCGAGAAGTTCTTATAGAATAGCTGCTCTATTCAGCTACTTTAAGTAAGATTATGTAAAAAAGTTACCTACCTTTCCAATGGTGCGCTCAGAAGTACCCTGGCCATACCAGGGGCCAGTTTCCAAGTAATTCACTCCGCATTTAAGAGTTTCTCTTATTAATTGTAGGCCCCTTTCTTCGTCGAATGTTCTGAAACAAGTTTTTTTATAAGCCGTTAGAATTTACAAGTGTATAGTGCGGTACATATAGAATATAGATGCACTTAGTTTGGTCGCAAATCTTGTTGGTAACCGATAAGATGACACAAGCCTCAAAAATCTCACATTGGTTTTAATATTAATCATAACTAGTAGATATAGAATAGTCAATTCTATCAATCAGCGCAGCGTATCGCTGTATATTGATGCTAGGGCTGCCAGTTGCCACCCGGAACGTTATTTCAGGTAAACTTAGGTACTTTATATTTTATGAGAGCAATAAAGTACCTATGTATACGTACTTTATTTTACCTATTTTGACTTTTCAAGGTTGTTTTTTTACTAAAAAATTCAATTGTTAAGCGATTTTTTGCATGTAACCTGTCTCTAAACTTAATAAAAAAATATTTCATTATGTATAATTTATGAGATAGATATAGATAGATTAGATAGATAGATTATCTAATTAAACAAACAAAATCGTATTCTTTTTGAAAAGACCGACCAAAAACAAATGCGTCGGTCGTATAAAAGAAAACGATTTGGTTTGCAGTTTGTATAACTAATTAATAAAACTGCAAACAAAATAGTAAAAAAATTGAAAAGTCCGACGCTATTCCTTGATTTCTATCAGTTTTTGCCACATCCTGTTTACCTTATTTGCTCAAAAAAGTGGCAACCCTAGTGGCCACGGCTGAAGGTATTCACGTCATGATTTTGTATGAACAATAATATGCATAAAAATATCACCAATATATTACGAATAATAACAACTACTTATACTGCACACAGTTATCATTTCTAAATCCAGCGCCTGAATGTTGAAAATGGTATGCATGGGATTAATGACCAGCTGCTGACGTAACTACCTAGATTGTTAGGTGTTGTTGGTTTGTTAGTGCGTACGTACCTACCTAGTGTGCCGATTCTTGCCGTTTTTATCTCGTCCATGGCACGGCTAAATTGACCTCTAAATGAAACTATATTATCTGGATAAAATCTATAAGTATTAGGATTATTTTGACATTACACCTACCTATTATACCTATTTAAGTAGGTACCTACCTACCCAGAGGTCAGGGTGTCTCTACAAATAAAGTCGCTGTGACCTCTCCGCTCGATTAAGGTCCGATTAAATTGTGAACATATTAGATTTCTCAGAATTGGAGCTCAAAGGGTATAGTAGTAGGTACCTACCTACCTAGGTAGGTATCTACCTACTTGGTAGGTACTGTACTTATGCTGATAATAAACATTCTACTGATTCTGCATTCCCATTACCTACCTATATTTAATGCTGTTGTTAATAACATTGCGTTTTTAGAGAGATAGACCACGTACAGAACCTAACATGTCATGTGCAAACTTAAATATTGTTTTTAGTCCTCATAGAACATAAATTAAATAAGTACTAACTTCCTCCAATACCTACCTATAGTATAGCAAGTAGTACCTACCTAACTATTCATAGTAAGTAGGTACTTTAATTCTGAGATTTAGGTTCCATTTCCAATTTTAAATTAGGCGCTAATCTATCAAACTTCTGTAGGTACGTACTACGTACAAGTCCCCCTGTAGAGTTCGTGTCGCCAACTATCCATTTTATTGTTGTCCTTGACCCTAACTACAGTAGGTATCTATAGTCAAACAAGCTGTTTGAGAATATAGTAGGCGTTTGTTCCAGACAGAAATAAGATTGCATTGCCACATCGTACCTAAAAAGTTATAAATGAATGGTAACAACAGAATATAAATAATAACGGTAGGTACACCAGCCAGTTGAGGTAATTCGTCACTGCCGCCTTTATAAGTCCAGACGAGTCTATCATTGTTTACATTTAAGATTCCTGAGTGTAAGCAAATAAACCAAACGTATAATAAGAATAATAATTACCCGTAAAAGTTACTGAACGCAGCGCCTCCCAAGCTGATATGGGAGACTTTGATTCCTGTATTGCCAAGGTCGTTATATCTCATGTTTAAATCAAATAAACTAAACGGTATCTGAGACACAATAAGCAACTCTCCTCGTCTGCGACATGCGACATATTGAGCCGCGTTATAGCTAGCCGTTCAGTGGGTGATACTACTGATAAGCTACCTACTGCAATTTAATATTGTTCTACATATTTATCATAATCATCTCATTGTATACTCATTGATTAGGTATATTTCTTTTAAAATATTTATATTTATTTTAGAATTAATAAAAGTAATAGGCGGTACCTAAATAAAATGAGGCTTCGAATGTCATTTGATATTTTACCTTACCAACCAGATGAATGATAATGTAATTTAAAAGGAATAATGAGAAAACAATATTAAAATACTTGCAAAATAAGATTTGGGTGTAAAATCACTTTCTTTATTTATTTTTAATTAGAGTTAATGTAAATTTGTAATAGGTATCGTAATTATTTTCGTTTGACACCAAACTATTCATATTTTCTACCAATCTAGTAATCTTTTCACTGCTGGTATCCGGCTATGATAGCGTCAATCGTCGTCAATCTTTCAATCTTGGATAACGCAATAATGTCAAACGTGGTGCGTTCTAAACATGAATAACTATTATTTATAAAAATAAGATTCAAATATTATAAATTCGGTCGCTAGGTCATCTTAATTGCTCCCGTAAATGTAGGAAAAAATATCATCCCCGCAAGTGTAAGTTTACTGTTTTTATAAATTATAGGCCATCCTCTTTTCCTATTTTGTCATATTTTTTTTTGCACAGATTGCCTCTCATCTTCCCAAGTATCAAAACCTTAGATTATGTAGGTAGTAAGTTTATGGTTGACGCTTTCGATCAAATTTTGTGAGTTGCTAGGTGACAAAATATTTGATTTCACAAACGAAATCATAAATTACTAAAATACTCCATTATTAATATCAACCCATAGAAATAGTATAGGTACTATATATTATCTCTATGTATCAACCTTATTAGCATTAATTATTTTGTCTGAAACCAGCCAGAACCAGCCACATTGAGACCTTAATTTTAAAAAAGAGCTCGGTGTGAAATGCCTTTGGTAGCACTGTAGACAAACACTGGTAACACTGCGACGCCAGTTGCCAATCGGTATTCGAGCCGCGAGGATTGGCTGTAGCGTAAAGCACGCAGTGGCGTTTGGCTGTTTTATGTTATTACTGTTATTAGCGTGACCGTGAGCTTAAATTTTAAACTGTATTATAAATAATCGAGTTCATTTCAAGTAACATAAAATGTAAACATTGTCTATTAAAATATCGTAACCGATAAAATGTGAGTAAAATTATTCTAAATAGTTAGAAGTGTTTGCCGCATCTTTACTGTTTACGCTAAGTCGATTGAAGAAGAGCCAATTTTTTTAAGCTGTGACTTTTTTGTGACTAAATTAAAGTTTTAAATGAACTTTAGTGCTACTTTTGAAAATAAAAGTGATTTGGACTGCTTTGGTTAATCGTCTTTTCAAGTGACTTCATATTATGATATTTCTTTTTTCTTAACGCTGTATATTGTTCTTATTATTGAAAAAACGCAGCTATTTTATACCACTTTCTGAAGTACTTATTAGGTTTCTTTTAATGATTTTAATTTAGGTATTATCACAAGGAATAAGTTTATTCAAGTTTTTCAAACAATCAAAACAATATAACCATGGCACCATACTTTTATATAATTTTCTTTGGAAAACACACAGACGAAAGAAGAACTTATTTTCATGTCTAATTGATTTGTATTGATGCTATCGGTATTACTATACGTAATTTTAAGGTTAGAGGGTCATCTTAGTAAATCAATACAAACTTTTTTATCTCTTCATAATTACCTAATGTTTGAAACCTTTGATATTATCTACTGATATAGGTACCTAGCTACCTATCTAGTTGATATTACTTTTTATGCCAAAAAGTTTAGTTATAACTTTTTAAACTTGGGTGAACTTTTAGGAATGAGTGAAATATAGAATTGAATTATATGATTGACTATTTTTTTTAACAACAATGTTAAAATAAGCTTAGAATTACTTACTTATATACCCATGGCTTTAAAAGTATATACCTATATTATGTTTATACAAAAATAACTAAAACAGTGCTTAATTTGCAGAATCTACAATGAGAACCAGGGTCCTACGCTGCCGGCCCTTCTCTACCCGTATCCTGGTGTTGCTGCTGATCATCCTTGCCTTTGGTGTCTATTGCTACTTCTACAGTACTTCCCCACAGAACTATATTAAACCAAGTAAGTGAACTTGTTTTTATTTCCTTTCCTGCCAGGTATATTTATATCCAGTGATATTTGTGTTTCTTTTGTCCGTTGTAAAAAAATCCATAATTTTATTTTTAGTTTTCGATATTTAACAGGTACCAGGTATCTTATTTTGCAATTCATTTATGCCTTTTTATTATCACTAAGTTTTATTTTATTATATCCTTATTATTTTAAGTTCCATGTAAATATATTCAGAGATTGCCTCCATCTTTTACTTTTAATAATAATATTTTTAATTATGAAGAAAATTTAGGAATCAATAAACTTAAAAATTGTAATAAAAGAAAATTTATGATAAACCCAGAGCTAGCCAGAGTACAAAAAAATGATAACTGATTCTTCTGGTAGAATTTTTGTTACCTATTTGCCTTACCCATAACCTTGGTTGGAACTCGTTTAAGAAATTGTAAAGCTTCCTTTCAATGCAGTAATTCGCGATTTCAATGTGTAGGTAGGTATGTATGTTGAGTGGTCGTAAAATTAAAATCACCATTCGATTTTGTTAGTACTTCAGATTTGAGTGTATTACGGTGTTGTTATGCTTTTGATATCTACGAATACGCATCTGCACCTGACATTTTAAATTGATGATGAGGCAGTTCCTAATTGGGCAATTTCAAAGAATAATGGTTTATGGGATACAATTCCAAGCGGAATGTCACGTAACGAGCTACTAACGTGTCTTACTACGACGCGAAGGCTTCCACACTGCAGAGTCCTTTAAATTTAATCGAACCCTCCAATATACTCGCTGATCAAGATTTTTGGCCGTTCTCCAGTAAAAGTCCAATTTAAACCGGCCAGTCTTATTTTAAAAGCAAACAAAAATTTATCAAAAAATTTCTATTATGAATCATCAAATATTTTCGGCTGAATAAAAAAGTGTAAAGAATTTGCTGCAAATGCAAATGCTAGTGTGGGGTCAGCCTAAGATGTAATTTATAATTATTAAAACCTGTTGCCAGTTTAAAATAAAATTGAATAAGGTAATGTACGCAAAATTTGTAATACGGTATAGGGTGTCCAATTGTTTGAGTAATTGTTTGACAAATCGGTTTGAAATAGAACTAATTAAACGGATTCAGTGCGGTATTTTTTTAGAGCCGTGCTAACAATAATTGCATTGGACAAAGTTTAGCAGTAAGCGTTGGACTACTGTAGGTAAATACTTATTAACCGAAGCAATGACAATAGAGATCGATAGACTGGCCCAAGTCTGGCCCATCATCCCCTTACAACACCACAAACCACGGGTGTATTTGTACTTTACCTATTCATAGACGATGAAGCAGATGAAGTTATTCTAGTTTTTTTAATATTAAATTGAAGCCCGTTTTAATCATTTTATCAAGTAGGCCTATAGAAAGAAAGAAAGAAAAGAACATTTTCTTTACCACAAAACAAGACACACTAATAATGATGGACACAGGTAATAAGAAGAGGACAGATGCATAGACAGAAAAGACATTCTTTTTAAGTTAAAATGAAGTATAAAATTAATAATTTAAAAAAATAAACAATGAAATTGTGGGTATAATGATTAATGAGCGACTATTCGGTGTGTGTCCCGAGCTGCAGCAAATGGGTGTCCAGCTTAGCACGTGCCAGGCTATGACACGTGACGCTGATATTCTGCTGGATCCCGGTTATGACATACGGAATTACGGATGTCGAGCAAAACTGTAAATTGTGTGTGTGTGTATTTTGTCGAATTTTCTTGCAATTTGCAAGCCCGCTTGCCGATATAGTACATCTAAATGGCACTTTAATTCGTAGTCAAACTCAATCCAAATACTACACGGTTCTTTCCAAAAAATCCGCAATTTGAATACACGGAGACAGACAGGAGTGCGCTTGCTCTGACATTGAGATGCAAAACTGATCAAAAAATAGAGCAAATGTGCGGGGTGAGCTATTTGCTCGATCTGGTGGATTACTATTGTAAGCTGCGTTAAAGCCAATCATACAAGTAGGTATTTGTGTGTGCCTAAAGATTATTTTCTCTATTTTGACTATTGCTAATTCTCTATTTGACTGTCGCTAATGACGATCACGTTTCCTTCCCATTTACTCGATTGTTTAAAGTTACATACGTTTCGATTGTGAAATATCGACAGAATCACAGAATCTGTAACCTTGCATTGACGTAAGTAAAAAATTGCTGGATTTTCTACTAATCTATAAGTACTTCAAACATACTGTTTCACACGCAGAGAATTTGTACCAAACCAAAACCTTAATTGAAAACCTTACTTAGTTACCTACTTAAAAACCAATATCTTTTCGAGATACCGAATATAGTAGACAGGCTAGGTCGGGAATAGTCCGAAACATTGCCATTAAATATGTAGTGATCATTAAAATATGCATGCGTCGCTTATTTTACTGTTCATGAAACGACAAGTTTGTAATCAAAATAATAATTCAACCGAATAGAAGGTATTGTAGGCATTCAGAAAATTATTCATAGTCATTTGACATGGTGTTAGATAAACAGCAATGGTCGTACCTTTAGAACATCACCATATCAATTTCATCACGTACTCAATACCTATATAGAAGCAAGTATTTTCACGAGTAGCAAACAGTTAATTATTTTAGTAAATAAATAATATACTCAATGTTTAAATGAATACTATCACGGTGGACATCCAAAGAGAAATAAAATTAGCAAGGTATAATACGATTTCTTATACCCATATTAGCACGATATTAGTTACGATCATGGTTTAGCTGCCATGTAAGCATATCGAAATCTACACTAGCACATCACAAGTTAACTCAACATAATTTAGCAATGGAACTCAATTACGGAATAAATTGGCTATTTAGGTGTGACTGTGACATGAACTCCAATGTTAGGTGTGAGTTACGAAACGACGAAAAATAGTTAAAAACAAACTGTTATTAACTATCCGACGATATAGTTATGTTTGTAATTATTTTAGTGAACGGGAACGTGATTCCTCTTACGTTCCGCGTTCCCTAATACCTCCGTGCCCCCAGATAAGATTTCACGATGTCAGCTCAATATTAAAATCACGATTCGGTAAAAACACGATTTGGTTTAAAACTTCCGTTTCATAAAATACTATAGTCTAGAATCTATTATGAAAATATCCCTCAAGTTAAATAATAATTGAAAAAAATGCAGACCATTACTGTCGCACTGTTACGGGTTTATTAGAATGAAAAGGGTTAGGCCTTAGTCCAAGACGCTGGCCTAGTGCTAATTGGCGGACTACACACACCATCGAGAACTTTGTGAAGCCCTCAAAGATGTGCAGATTTCCTCACAATGTTTTTCTTCACCGTTGACGTAGTTGATAATCAAATTCTGATCCACTCATGAATTCGAAAAGTCAGAGATGCGGGCTGTTTTTTATCTCTGTCCGTTTCCTCAGATCCCTGAACTTATTAACTAAATATTGCTACTGTAACACTATATACTACATCATATATATCTAGAACATAAAAAATATAGGTAGATAATGCCAGAAACAAAAGGAATTATAATAATACCAGCACTATCTGCATAGAAATGAAACATGGAGGTGTTTGCCGGCGTTGGGGACCGCAGCCATGCAGAGTTATTTATGACTACGAGCGACCGGCAATATGAACTTGTGATCAAAGTTTATAGCTAAAGGCGTAATGGAAAATACTGCTATTCAAATTACATTGAGAGTGATTTAAACGCTGTCTTTCAATAAACTCGTTACGGATCGAAAGCTTTTCTTAGAAAACGTCCTGAATTTCACTAAGGCATCAGTTCAATGTATATTTGGTAAAATAATAATGTTGAAGTCTTGTGCGTTCCCTTTGATTTTAACTTTGCTTCATTGTTACTACAACCACAATTTTAATTAGCAGTTTATAACCTGTACGGTTTTGTAGCGTACTCCTTTTCCGTAATAGCTTGTTTGTTATTGTACTGTACCAAAAAGGTGCATAAGGAGCCTGTAACCGTTGTTCGTTTGATTAAACAATCGATTAATAATTTAACTTCGCTATAATTTGAAGGCAATACAAACTAAACGCACTGACTAAAAACTTAGGTCAGTAGGTACGTCTAAAAATACTAAAAAACTATTGAGGACGCCGCTTAACATTTTCTTATTCATGTTGAGTATATTTATGACAACAAAACTGCACATGTCATATATTTATGGAACAGCAGTTCTTTTTCGCGATATCAATCTTGGCTCCATAGTAAAAGTTGTTCATAATCAATAGTACAATAACTCCATAAAGGGATTGCGACTAGAAGGTTAGGACCTTGAATATTTATTTTATGTTGTATGAAATTCACAACGAGAAAACAGGTCATGGGTCAATGCATACCACGTTTAATCTAACATGGTATTCATTAGCCCATAACAAAGTTCCCGAACCCTAAACGAATGGGAGTTTAGCTGCACTGCAGTTGCAAAGCTGTTCTACCTTCCAAAGCGCCAAGAATGAACTGTTTTAGGATACCTCACTTTTCTATGGGCGTCAAACCCACGTTGCTCATTTAACGAAATATTTCTATGAGGATGTGACCTTGGAGTATTTATCTGTGGCAGTTTGTGAACGAAGGAGTGACTGATAATCTGAGACTCGATGATTGGTCCGAGCTCGGTCTTAAGTAGGGTCTTGGTAGACCTTGGAAAAACTGATTTTGTAATAAAGTTGGATTTATACAAAGGTTTAGTCGACACCTAGTCTTGTTATACCTGGTCTAAACTTAGGTTTAACACATCTTTTGTAATGAGACTGAATGCATTTTATTCTCCGAGTATTATGCTACAAATAATTATTGAAGTATAGTAGAAAACTTGTAATCAGTAACTTGTTTTCCTACAAATTGGGTTGTAAACTGATGGAGTCCTTTTACTCTTATTTCGTTGCTCAGACACAGTTTACTCAGTGAAAGTTAGCCCATATGGTGAAAAACAACTGTATCGGAAAATCCAATTACCAATCGAACGCAGCAATCTAACTTCTCGGCCATAAAAGGTGTTGGTTACTTTGCCAATTAATCGATTCAACTTTTCATTTTTACAGTTATCCAATGTAGCAGTTTTTATAAGCCTCTTGTATAGGTATATTTACTGGTATACGTTAAATGTCCATTTAATAATGCAATGCAATCACATAAACAGTGATTTTACGAGGAGCAGAATTTATTCGCACCAAGTTTATGAGTACGCTCGGAGCGTAGACATCCTCATACTTATTCATAATTAATTTTATTCAGACAACACGAAGAGGCTTGGATCCACTTATCACTGTAAAGCAAGTGCGTATCGTAGGAAATATAGCAGATGAAATGCTTATCTTTCTGGATATCCGCACGTGGGCGCTGTCAATAATCTGCCATGCGGCGTTTACGCGACGCGACGTTCGTACATCCGCTGTGACGTGGAAACTTGTTTGACAAGTTTGAGATGGATAAATAAATCAAAATTGTAGATTGGACATTAATTGCTATCTTTAATTGGAATTCGATTGTCCAATACCTTTGTAATCACTGTCATCATGATGGTCGCTGCTGATGATTACGTAATACAAATATTTAACTGTGATTCTTTTGTCTCATATTAGGTATTTGAAAGCTCAGTCACAGGTCCATTTAATTTGTTCTGACTCACATTTGATATACCTACGTAAGTCAGTCATAGCGTGGCTTTCTAGGACGGGACGATATCCTGCAGATGGCTGTAAATATAATACGGATTTGTAATTTTTATTTGTATGGAACAGCAGATTTTTTTGTTGCGATTCCCGGGTTGGTCCCATAGTATTTTTTTTCATAATGATGAGTACTATATATATACCCCTTAGAAGGTACTCTGCTAATAAAGTACGAGATTATATAAACTCTACAATAGTATTAATGATATGGCTTAATAAAACTGCCAAAAAATATAATCATTCTTTCTATATTGACGTAACCCTTATGGTGAGATTTCAATGTTTGTCGTCACACTACACCATGATTTGTTCGAAACTATTTAAAGCTTCGGAACTCACATAATGACCTAAACAAAGAAGTAAAATAATTTTGATAAAAAAAGTCTTCGGATTTTGAATGAGGTGTTAAAATTTTAATGTCAAGGCGTATGAGCAAATATAATATATAAAAAGGGCTCTACTTACACATACACATCTCACAACATTTTGTATCTATAAGTATTAATTACCCAAAATATCTGATAAAAAAATATCGTTCGGATCCTTATCTCCGAAGATTTCCATTCTTAATTTTTGTATGTGAATTGCTATGCAAAAGAATAGCAAAAAAAAATTGATGTCCGTTTTAGATCCATTTATGCAACTTACATTGGTTTTAATAATATCCTGTTCTGTTCTTATGAGTACGCATATAATATGACTATGTTAATAATGTAACGGAACCTTCGGCAGGCGAGTCGTACTCGCAAGTCGCACTTAACCGGTATTCAGCGCTCATTTTACCAAAAACGAAAATCTGATTTTGTACTCTGCTTTGAGCTTTTGACGTCGCCATTGGCATTGGTAAAAGGAAAAAGAAATACCTACTTTATCCTTTCACATCTCATATTATGGTACCAAAATTTACGGTTTAAGAAAATTTATTTCGCTCAAAAAGAATACAGTTATTCATTCCTATGAGGAAAAACAGAATAATTAAATTTACTTTTATTTACACTCATATCGTAAAGTTCTGATTATGAATTAAAAAAAATACCACAATGACAAACTTTATACATGTGCAACTAAAACTAAAAAGTTTTATGAACAGCATTCATAAAAAAATTTGCTATTAAAATAACATTTTTCTAATAAAGTAAGAATAAACTTCATTTCGGACCGACCAAGGAGTTTTCAGTTTAATTTAACATTAATAGCGGCTGCACATTGTCTATGCAGGCGCGCGCTAGGTCGTACGCGTCGTTGAAAGCACAGAGCCATTATTGTGATTGTTTTAACTTTGGTTTTTTATTTAAAATTTTGAACACAATTTCGTACAAATCTCACAAATGCCGTAAAGCCTGACAGTGAAAATCCGATTGTTCACGAACATTGGTCGAACCGAACTGTGTTCGTGTTTTGTTTGTTAATTCCCGTCCATACATTCGATCCAAACATTCGTCATCAGTGTTCGTGTTCGCGGTGCTCATGTACGAAAATTTGTAGTACGTCTTTCGATTTTCGAGCTTAGAGGTCTCAAACAGATAAACGTCCATAGCGAACGACGAACAGACAGTGATACTTTAAGATTATATTAATTCATAATTCACGTCGCAAGTGAATGGAAGATCGGGAAACTCTAATAAGAGCAGCAGAAAAGAGAACCGATTATTACGGGAATAAGAAGCTCATTATAGCTAACAAAAGAGCCAATCCGTCTGGAGAACTGCTCTGTCTACCGGGATAAAACCATCCCTGTTTATTGTATCCACGGTCATTCATGATGTTTCTTTTTTTTTAATTTCTTTATTTACTTTTCCGTGTTTCAAGTAACCTTTGTCTTTCATCAAAATGTTGGTTCGGCAGTTTAGACGTGACAAACTTATTTTAACTTTTATAATATTAGTGAGGATGCACGAAAATCGTGGAAATGGAATTGAACAAAAAAGCTGAGCAGAATGTGTTTTACGTCAATCACTGTTATATCAATACGCATAATACCCATATTAGAATGACATCGTTGTATGAAAATTTATAAATAAAAATACGTTCATTTTAATCCGAGTCTTGACTGGTCCGGCGATAAAACACTAGGTCATCTACTGTGTAATTAACTAGATGACAAATGTGAGTAGGTGCAGGAAAATGCGATATAATATCACAATGTGATTTGCCACTAACATAAAAGTTATAAACTGTATAGGTTGTCACTTTATAACTTTTATGTTTGTGGCAAATCACACACACACACACATCAGTATGATACACGTCAGTAGGTACAGCTTTGTCTAACCCTTCAGAAAATACAGGCGTGATGATAGGTATTATTGTTAATGTACGGGATTCGGGAAAATTCAATCAAAGTTTATATTCCCATAAAATTATTATATTTTCTTTTACTGGTTATACGTGCAATAATGCGACCAGCTCGCAGCCTGACAATCCCGTGACTGGCGAGGCCGATAGCATGCAGTTTACAGCTCTTATAATAGGATATACTTAACTTATCTATCAGTCCCCACATCACTATAAAGAAGTTATCGAGCAGTATAATTAATAGAACATTGTATTAATCTTCGGTATTTACCTACAAGCAACAATATTTAACTTTGTGTATTTTAAACTTTGACTTTGACTTTGACTTTGTCGTGCCGCGCGCCACCACGAAACCAAAGAGTTTTTTCGCCCTCACTAAGTTGCGCTCTTCGTTTGATAGTACGTTTGATTAGTTTGGTGTCTGGTGTACAAATAACATTTCTATTTTATTCTATTCAATTCAATAGAATAGACTCTTGAGGTCAGGTAATAAACTGGCCTCAAGATGTCTGTCTGTTTCATTAAAATCAAATAAATCGTTTTGATTACTATGTTATGTATGTTTGATTACTAGACTAATATGTTATTCTCTCTTATGTTTTCGTCAAAGTTTTAAAACTTGCCCGGAATTTGATACTTGTAATTAAATTCTCTGCTGGATGGTTGCATAGCATACGGTAATAATAATATTCTACACAAAAACTAATAAACTTGTAACTAAACACAGTTGCTGTGATACTATTAGGGCCATGTTCACGTACAATATAAATATAACAGATGTTTAAGAATAAATCGGCCGATTACCCATACAAATATTGATGTTTAAACGACTGATTTTGCCCTAATCATCTGTTATGTTGTCAGTGAACCTGGGCCTTAGACGGCGGCTCCTGAACTAGGCGTTCCCTT
This sequence comes from Allophyes oxyacanthae, assembly GCA_932294325.1. NCBI lineage: Eukaryota > Metazoa > Arthropoda > Insecta > Lepidoptera > Noctuidae > Allophyes > Allophyes oxyacanthae. The sequence goes on from OW028609.1 coordinate 4,593,955, forward strand.
TATTTTGCTCTCACCGTCTCTCTGCAACAAATTGGAAACCACTGATTAATTCTGAAAATACCAAGAATACCTAGCATAAAAGATAAGACGTTGTATTAAAAAATTCAAAAGATGCAAGTAGGCAGTAGGCACAAGTCTTGAATGGTCGACTAAACTCTCGGAATGCGATGCCTATTTAAAAATTGCAAGCGAACTGAGATCAAAGTATTGTGAGGCTTGGGCGAAGCTAAGGCACTGTTGAATTATCGAGTCTTTACTAACGTTTTTATTAAACGCTGTTCTGTCATACATCATGATTTTGCAAGTAATATTTCAATTGTAGGAATAAAAAACGTGAAAAATCATTTAGGCTTCAAAAATACCATAGCAAAAGTTTTAATTGTATTAGGTGACACATTGAGCTATTATATTATGTTGCGATGGACATATCGGGTACCTATTCTGCTTATTACCTTATCAATTTTTATATATTAAGAATACTTTGAATAATAAATATGTCTGTTCAGTTAATTTATATCTCATTTCACGGTCGTAAACACGGTAAGTAGGTATAATTATTATTATGTTCTCGATCTTTCTGCTGGTGCAAACATCCCAGTAATGCGAATAGATTTGGCAATTTTTTCTTTCTCAAGATCATTTTTCAAATCATTGAGCTATTCTACAGTGTCTATGTTTTTTGTAGCCCGGTCAACAAGTCTGGAGACGGAATTATATATAACATTGAAAAATAAAATTTTATAGTTTAAAAAAAACTACAGAACACGCTTTAGTCATCCAAACTGATAGTATATTTTGGTAATCCATCTAATCTACAAGTAACGTAGTAATATGCTAATGCATTATTTAGGTACGTGTACGTGCTTGTAGAAAGTTTCCCAAGTACAGTCAGCGACTTAAGTACCTAAATGAATTTTTCGTAATTTTGATATTAATTTATCAAAGATAATAAGTGTCCATAACTAACCATTACAATAGTCGATAAAGTAAAGCAAGGTATTCTAAAATAATTAAAAATAATTCATTATAAAAAATAATGAACATGCTTTTGTCATCCAAACTGAACGTGTATGCAAAATTTCAGCTCAATCGGAAACCGGGAAGTGGGTCAAATTTAACTTCCAAGATTTTCTTACATAGTTTGTTAGTTAGTTACAAGTGAAGCTAATAAAAGCGTGTTAAAAATCAACGTTTACGTTTTTCCGTATAACAAACTATTAACAATAATAATATTTGTTATCGCTACATGACTGCGTTACCCGACTCAGAACAAACAACTTTATAATTATCTTAACTGACGGACGTAACACTTTGTTGCACTTGTATGTACTTGAGCGTTTTCAAGTCCATGTTGGTTGAAAACCCTTTGAACAACTTGAAGAATTCATATACCTATGACGGTTTCATCTAAAAGGACGGGTCGCTCCTCGTTGTGTTTTTTTTTTACGGTGTAGTAAAGTTTAAAAGGCTCTAAAAGATTTATTCATACCGTTAAAGCTACGTAAAGCTAATATCGTGTTGGTTTTTTTAACCTTGCAATAATTGTGCATGGAGACAACCTCCCTAGGATCTTTATAGTTTTCCCCTTCTCTAGAGTTTGCTGTTGCCAAATTGCGCTGTTGGAAAATACTTAGTACCTATACGTACCTACTTCGTGTTTATTTCCACAAACAAGTTGCAATCATGAAAGTCCATGAACATCCAATTCAATCATTTGCGTTTCATTTTTACCTTTTTTGTAGTAAAATTTTAAAATGTATCGTATTTCTTCCGTAGATTCACTCATCTGGACAGTACGAAAAACAAATGAAAATCACACATTTTCCTAATTTGAATTTGGAATTATGTTCTTTAAAATTTAAACTTTCAATCAGAATTGTCGGCATCGGCACCCTTAGATTATTTACATAATCTAAGTCGGCACCACTTGCCATAACGAAAAATAGAATAGAATAGATACTAAAACCAGCCAGATCATACATACTATAATGCGAAAAGACTTTTTCCCCAACCTAATATATATATCAAAATCAGTTCTCAATATGATCTAAAAAATAATAAAACCAGAAACGTGCGTTTTCGCGTTTGTCGGCTGCATTTTGAGGTGTTATTCATAACGCACATGACAATATGTAGGAGGAAGCTTTCAGATTATTCTATTCAGAAAGGAAGTTAAATTGCACAATTTTGATTGTGTCCCGTATAACTCGCCAAATCAAAGCGAATTAAACCGTTTGACTCCGACTGTTCACAAAACAACACAAGAACTTTGTTCCGGCTTTTTCATTGACTTTGTCCATAATATTTTTGAAATTTTCCTCGTAAACAATGTGGTCATGGAAAATAAAGTTTCAGGCCAACCGTTCAAAAGTTGCGCTAAAACTTTTGTGTACTTACCTCTTTTTAAACAAGCTAACCGTTATTGTTACCTGGATGGCAGACTTTATTTGCCGTAAATAAATTGAAGAGTTTTTATAAAAGTATTCAAAGTTACTACGAGACGAGTTTACGGAGCGTGTCATCAGTTTTTTTTATGGTTATATTATAAGTACAATCGTTTCGGGTAGCTTTTTAAACAAAATCCTATTGGGGGAGGCCTTTGACCAGCAGTGGGATGAGACTTGAAGCTAACAGTAACAGTATGTGTTATTATATGACAAGGTTATACTGAGTTATCGCATAATCCATACTATCATAAATTCATAATACATTCGTTTGGTTTGGGGAGGCCTTTGCCCAGCAGTGGGATAAGACAAGCTAACAGTAACAGTGTGTTATTAAATGAAAAACTTATATTGAGTTGTCGCATAATTCATACTATCATAAATTCATAATATGTACATTCGTTTTGCTTTGCTCAAACACGAGTTTTCTATAACAACGTTTGTCAATGAAAAACAATGGTCCTTTGTGACTTTAGTATTGAATTCTAGCCTTTCTATCATGTTATAGTTTAAGTAATGGTTTTATAGCGCCGATATTTGACGACACGGTTGGCGTAGTGGCTAAGCGATTAGCCTTCTGCGCTACGTGCCGCGGGTTCGATCCCCGCACGGAACAAATATTTGTATGATCTACAGATAGTTGTTTCGGGTCTGGTTGTGTGTGCATGTGACATGTATGTTTGTAAACTGTACCCTCGATACAGGAGAAATCCTAGTAAGGGGCAACGTTTTAAAAAACAAAGAAAAAAGAAAAAGAATTATAATTTAAAACGCTTTGTTTGAAAGACAAACGTTGTTGAACCTTTACGCGAAGTACATTTGTTTGATAAAACTGCAGTTTATTTAGCAAATAAACTGTTATGCCTATAAATTGATTCATATTAAATTTACGTCCGTTTCTATTTCTTCGAAATGACGCTCTCAATGCAATACTATTCTATTTGCAAGAAACAAAATCCCCCGTAATGTGAGAGATTGGTAGACTCTACTTTCAATTATTGAATAAGACGTGTGTAAAATTCCTAAATCAGATGGGCCAATGTTTAATTATTTTTGGAGTTGCATCGGATCGCGCGATCCGATAGGAAGTTTCTCCGATATCAGATGCAACAAGCAATGGATCGCGCAATCCGATGGGAACAACCCGATTTTTTTTGACGTCTCTTCTCTACGCCACACTCTATAATCAAATGATCTTGGTATTACGAGTATATTGAGATATATTCTTATTGTTAAGATGTGTATTTCCTGATACACAAATTCTGCACACACATAGAAAAATAGCTACTAGGCTACTGTCTGAAAAGAATAATAGATAAGTTTACAATTTTTTCTGGATAATTGATATAATAGTGATATTGCAGATATATATTATAACTTCAATCGGGCGAGTCTACGGTACTTATCTTTTTCATTTTAATCTTTGACATGCGCGATTATTTTATTAACACCCAAGCTAAAATGATATGACCTTCTCATTATGAGTTTACGAGATGTTATGCGGCGCACATTTAATGTCACAGCTCGAAAGCTCGGTAACGTCCAAAAACAATAAAATTCGAATGTGTTAAGATAAATCTGAGCGTGATTCTCCAGTTTACCGATCTGCAACATGATATTCGGTAGCTAGTCCGTTCCCTCTTCATGTTATCTGCCACAACATTCAAGTCAGCGTTACTTTCGGCAGTTTTGCAGGTCAGGCTTCCTTGTTTGCGTATCACATGGCTGAGCTATCTAAGACGGCATCTCAGTAGCTTATTGACTAGGACAGACGATCGACGATGATCCCAATATGTATGCGGCCCGTAACCTGTGTGACAGACTCTACATATGACATAAAATAAATAATCATTCATGTCGTTTATAACTTTTTATTAAACACGAATTGTTTTCGTAAAATGCTTTTATTCAGGATGTAGTTAATGTTCATCCGAACTTTGTTTTTGGTGCAAATATTTTGTTATACAACAGATGTGCTGAACTGGCCATGATGAAGATGGCAGGACGAGTTAGAGAAAACAAATATTGAATTGTGCGTACCAGTGGCGAAGAGTCCATACAACCTGATTCCCATCGGCTTCCCTTTAGGAATTGGTTAGTGCATAGACCAACGTAATATGGCTTGTTATTCAGTTAGGTCGAGCTCTTCCAGACATGACTATATATAGATTACAAAAGACTGTATGGATTTTTGTCTAGCAGCAATTTTTGAGAGAATTTTTGGAACGGCTTCCCCTTTTGAAACTGTCACCCTTCGCCACTGGTGCGTACTGGCTCTAGATCGGGAGGCCTGGAAACAGGTATTCCGATGTAGTTAAATATACTGCGTACCCCACTATGTAAATACTGCTATGATATCGGTTAAATAATTTCAACGGTGCATTCGATATAATTTGACGACATGGTTAGCGCAGTGACTAAGCGATTAGCTTTCTATGCTGCGTGCCGCGGCTGCGGGTTCAATCCCCGCATGGAAGAGATAGTTTAGATAGACCGCCTTTGTACATTGTACATGAAACATTTTAAATAAATTAAATAAATAAATAGTTGTATGGTCTACAGATAGATGTTTCGGGTCTGGGTATGTGCTTGAGAAAGGCTTGTGATGATATGTGTATTTGTAAACTAGACACAGAAGAAATCCTAGAGAAAATAATAATTACAAGATTGTTTTTATAAGAAAAATTGTAACGTGTTCCCATGGGAAGGTTGATATTTGCAGCATGCAAACAACGTTTAACGTGTCAGGTAGGTAGCTAGATAGATGGGATTCCGTACCTACTTCCACGAGTTGGTCGATTCGTGTCGAGAGTAATTGGTTTCGAGAGACGTACCGATGAATTTAAAATATTTATTTTAGTCAATTCGGATTGATCCACTTATTGTACCGAATGAATATAATATATGGATTTTAATACCTATATATTATATTGATAGCACTAATTCTTCTCGACGTCTAAAGAAGTAATATTATTTAAAAATTCATCAATATGTCTCCAGTCGAATTTACCAAAAACTCGTTCTTTTCGACATGTAGTTAGGATGTAAGGGCATTGTATGAAACAAAACCTATTAAATACTTTTTATAATAGCCACGTTTCAGTTGTATACAGTGTGTTTTATTTAACCGGAACAGTACGAGAAATCAACAAAAGAGCAACAGAAAAAAAATCTTAGGACACATTTGCTTATTTTATTTTATAGGTAACCGTGCGAAGTATATTTCGTTACAAAGCCGCGACAAGATAACTTTTGTCTCCCAGAAACAGTAAGGCTTTTAAAATTGGTATTGAATGCGATTTCTAAAGTAGCCTCGGACTTCTAACATCAGAGATTTAAGCTCATTGTAAAATGTGAAGATTTTATTGTATCGAACTGTTATCAGTGTATCGTAATTGTATTGAAAAGCAGCTTAGGCTTTACGCTGTGAACTTAATTTCGTGTGCCGTAGGAATACAAAGCTTTAGGTAATATCCCTTTAAATTATAATAAGTCTGTTTCAATAAACTTTTGCGAAATTCACCAATAATTATGTGTGGAATTTTTCGATATTTCATTTGACAAAAATAAGGGCAAATATCTACTAGTATGGATGAATGCTTCCGTAAATACGAGGCTATAATTTTATAGGTAATAAATAAAATACAATATAATTTTATAAAACGCATGGAATTCATTCAATTGAATAAAATGTAACAGGCCGAGACTGTATTTCATGTGGCCAGCGGTCAGCGTCGGCGGCTGAAGTTTATGGTTTCCTCTAGCGCCGCTTTTAATTTATGTGTAAGTCTGTTAAACTAGGTTATTTAAAAAATTATAATTTTTTCATGATGCATTAATTAACTAATTACGGAAATTGATTTCGTCTGTTGGATCTGCACGTCTAAGGCAAAGTGGCAGGGTTAGTATTGTTCTTGGCCGCAGGCGTCCGGTTAGGATTAAGAAAATAACCAAAAAAGTACTAGTAGTCTATTCTTTTCACCCTGTAAAATGTAAATGTTTTCATGCGGGTACAGCTATGTTTATGAGTTGATTCGCAGTGTGATCGTAAATTTAGGCGTCTAAATGGACGCGTACACTGGCAAGTACCTAAGTGTTAAATAGCATAGCACCTATAGCAAGCGGTCATTGTAATGGTTTGGTTGGAGCGAGGCAATGTTATACAAGGGCCACGACTCTGAAAGAGCAATATCATGTCACGAATGCATGAGAATCTTTTGTTTCCATTACCTGAACGTGCCTAGTACCCGAATATACTGTCAACAAAATTTAAAGTTAATGAATATGGATTGATGAATATTGCATTAATGAGCTGCGGCAGACAAACAGTAAACATCACAGGACTACGCTGGGTATTTTGAAAGGCCTAAAACAGTACAGCTTTTGTCTTGTGAATAACGATTAATATTAGGAATACGCAAGTGCGTTTGTCTGTTTGCTCGTTACTTGATGTAATCGAACCGAATTTGATAAATCGCCGCCTTGCTACCTAGAAAAAGTAAGTATGGCTATTTAAAAAGAATTGAAAGCAAAATTCGGCTCTTTACGATATTTTCAAGACACTGCTCCGAACAATTTTCTCGTCGACATAATATCTGCAAGCATATCTTCCTTCAGTAAGTACTGCACACAAGGCAAAAGCCAATATTGAAGATTTCTAAATCAACAGAGCCATTTGATTGTGGGTATGTTTCATTTTTAACCTCCGACAAAAAAGAGGGGTGTTATAATTGTGTATCGGTGTATCTGTGGATCTGTATATCTGTCTTGACATCGTAGATACTACTACTACTACTACGGTTGAACTGTCAAAATTATATCGAGTCCGATTAGGAGCGTGTATCATAATTACTCTGCTGATCTGTAGACCGCGTCCGCCGCAAAGAAAAGTTAAATGCGCAGTAGGTACCACTGCTTCACAGTAATTACCTTCATGAGTTTGCCTTCCATGCGTTACGATAATCACGACTTAATTAAACTTAATTGGTTTAAAGTGTCGTTGAGTTTATGATCCTAGATCGAAAAAAAGCAGTGGTAAATAACTCACTTGGACTTTAATTATGGTTGCCAACATCTTTTTAAAGTTACAAAGTTTATCGGATTCTGATTTTAGAGAGGGTAACGAATGAGTACCTACAGACTTTAAAAAAGAGTATTATTGTATTTTTTCTTTTGTTTTTTTTGCTGGCACTAATCAACTTTGTGCCAAAAAAGTCAAAGTAAATAATTATGTTCTTACGTAGGTACTTTATTAGTGTTATAGATTATAAAGTACATCTTCATAAAATAGAGCATAATACTCTATTGTAGAGTACGGTTCGCAACCCTGTTTAATGTAATTAATGTGTACGAACATAATGTAAAGCGAAGTATTTGGGAATTCTGAACACTACACCGTTCCGTCTTCTAGCTATGTAATTTTCGGGACCTAATGTAGGAGAAATTATTTTGTTTGTGGCTCGGAAACATGACTGATTTTACTCGTATAACAACTGTAATGTGTGTCGAGCTTTAAATCGGAAATTGAGACTGATGCCATTTTTAACCCCCAACAAAAAAAAGGGGTGTTATAGTTATAAGTGTGTATCGGAGTATGTGTGTATCTGTCTGTGGCATCGTAGTTCGTAGCTACAAAACGGATGGACCGATTAGAATACAGTTTTTTTTAATTGAAAGCTAGTTTAATCGGGTATCATCTTAGCCATGTTTCATGAAAATCTGTTCTGCGGTTCAAAAGTAACTGCTCTTTTTCTAGTTGGAGCCGGGGGTTTTTGACGGTTAGGTTATAGTAGAGATCTAATAATACTTAAAATCTAGCATACCTATTTTAATTTGACGTCTTTCATTAAAACTCGTTTCGCTACTCTCGGCCTTGTAAACTTCAGGTAAATACTGTATGTTAAATGAAAGATTTCAAGTTGAATCGTATTATGTCAGTTTCTATTTCATCTAAATAGGTACTTAGTTATGTTTGCCAGATACCTAGTTAATTAAATAGTAGGCGTATCAAAGAGAATACAAGTTTGTTGCCTTTTCATCTAAGCTTCCCATTATTCCGTTAGTTATTTATAATTAAGATAATGTAATTCATCTGTTGATTCATTAAAGTTAAGCTATTAGAAATACTGTAATTATTTTTAACCTGGAAATGTATTTGTGTATTGTGTATTGTAATAACATCAATCAGTCAACTCCGTCTGTCGTCAACTGCTGGACTTGGGCCTCAATATAAATATCCTACTTAACGTACGATAAAGCTTCTATCTGAGAATAAGGGCCGAGTTCAACGACGAATGAACACTATGTTTACGACAAAAACAATGATAAATGGCAAATAGTCATTTAACATTATTATTTATATCATTTTATGTGAACTTGCCCACAAAGTTCAAGATTCGTATGTTAACAATAACCTAACCGTCAAAATCTCCCGACTCCAACTAAAAAAAGAGCTGTAAATTTTAAAAATACATAAAACATAGCGATGATACCTGATAAAACTAGCTTTCAATAAAAAAAAAACTGCATTGATATCTGTCCATCCGTTTTGGAGCTTCGATGCCACAGACAGATACACAGATACCCATAGGCAGCCAAGAAGTTGTCAGTAACACGAGTCAAAGTCTACCAAGTCGAATTAATTAATCGAATCTCCCTAAACGTCGTCACCTGGAAGCTACATTGCCCTCAAGCAATATTGAAACGTGAACTGCACAACCGATGCAATTAGGGGCCGTCCATTAATCACGTAATGTTTTTTTAGCATTTTTAACCCCCGACCTCCCCCTTGGCGATACGTGGTGAGGTTTAAGACTCGCCCCGCCCCAAATCACGTGTATTTTTTAGTACTTACAAAGAATCTTTAAATACAGGTATAAAGTATAATCTAATTTTATTCTGAAATTAAGGACCATGACAAAAATGTCTAGACAGAAAGGTTGCAAGTTGTTTTTGACTGGCATAAAAATGTTATTAAAGGAATGGTGTAATCATGCAAAAAACATATATTGTACTGTACATGAACATATATTTAATATTTTTGTATGTATACATATATGTTTTCCTACATTGTCCTTGGACCACGGAGTAGCAAGACTTTCTTCAACACTAACAACTGGATAAGCATCTTGCAAGTCAGTTGGTGGCACTGTGCTTTGTTGAAGATCAACGTTGGTTTCATCAAGCCACGTTTGACGAAAAAATAAATACACGTCATATTATCTTACTACACCCGTGCACCCCCACCCCCCTTGTGATATTTCGTAATTTTTGCTAAACGCCCTCCCCTCCTTTTAAGCCTCACGTGATTAATGGATGGCCCCTTAGTAGTAGGAGCGGACTGCTGTACTGTATTGGATGTATCTCATTACCAAACGATATTCACTACACTAGTACCTATAGCGTTCGGTTACATCGTCATTAAACGAATGCAAAATGTGGACTCGAAATAGGTTTTTCCCTATCTAGTTACAAAAATGCAGAAAAGAAATAAATGCATTTACCTACTTCGCTCAGTTTATTTAATGAGGTCGAGATGATCTAACTATGGACTGAATATAAAAATGGAGGACTGCTTACATAATGCTAAGGGTCTCTTCGTTGGAAATCTCTTTGGGAATACGATATTATACATGTTAAAGTTTGTGAAGATGTTTGTATATTTCTTACATGAACGGCTGAACGGATTTAGATGAAATTTGGTATATAGTATATACCCTGAATTAACACAAAGGATATTTTCCAAGGTATATTTTCCCAAGGCTGCAAGTGAAACCGCTGGCATATAGATTGACAAGTAGCCGGCTGTGTTGCATACATAGGATGTTCAATAAATATTGTCATTTATTCATACCCTGCGATAACTATTTAATGAGTTAACGCTGGTAGCCTATACACCACTATTTTTTTATTACCAGAAAAATATTTGGTAGTGCTTTTTTCATAATTCTCTATCTTTTACTATGGGACCATGGGACCAAATCTGATATCGAGATTAAAATAACACCTGTTCGAGACAAAAGTGAATACCTAACCGAGTTCAATGTATGGAGTAGTCGATTTGTTTTAACACGATCCCATACTAAAATTTGTGTGAAATGATAAGTAGAGAAAGCGCTTACTTTTTTTCTTGTAGGTAATAAATATTAGGGTTTATTCAAGGTCCTAGCCTTCTAATCCCCATCTCATTAAGGGACCCCTAAAGGGATCGGAATTAGAAAGATAGGACTTTGTATATAGAAAAAAATACATCTTCATTCACTTTGATAGTCTCAAGTGGTACCATAAAAATCACGGGCAAACTCATTTCGGAACTGGCGTCCCATTAAAATTTTATCAACATCCTAATATAGCGAAATAAACGCGAATAATTTTGTAAAGGATCATCGATTGTAGCTAACAAAATATATTTTGGTTTCCTATGATTCAAATAAAATAATACGACAGCACGAATTTCCGAACATCCTTTGTATTGGTTATAGTAGGTACTTAGGTAGGTGTATACATACACGTGTTACGGTGTTGCAGACGAGATCAATTTAATTTTGCATCCAACGTTCTCTGTTCCCCTAACGTCCGCGTCCGCCTTGTGCATGACGGCCGACACCGACATCATGCAAAATGCACGTCTATTATAATTTAATAGGGCTATTCACGTTACAGAGTCGGACTTACAGAGTCGTAGGCATGTGTGGATTCAAATCCAGATAGGCACCAATGGCGTGACCGTCTCGCACTTGCCGGTTTTTTAACATATTAAATAACTCGAAACGCAGGGTGCTTATCACCTCCGCTTAAGTCTTAAGAGCCAAGTCAACTCGATTATAAGTACTCAAACATTTATTACACTCAAAAGACACAAATCAAATCAATCCGTAGATGTCAACTACTGAACGAGTTAACATGGGGGGGGGGACTCAATCCTGTGCATTCCCTGAAATTCAGTACTACCTATGTGATTGAAATCGTCCAAAATTGAAAACAAAACAAAAATGGAAGAACGAAATTGTCCAAAATGAGTCTATTTTTAAGTCGGACCCTTAATAATTGGTACACGGTTAACTTAACGCTTATTAGCTTGTCAAACACATTATACCATAGTTACAAACACTTTGCATAGTGTCGTATCTAGAAGGGCGTGAGCCATAAGGGAAGCTATTCAGCTCAAGACCCATTCATGTTACGGCCATTCATTGTTATCAATTGAGATAATGGTGAAACATCGATCATCCGGAATCAGCGTCACAGAGATGCAGGCAAGCGTTCTATATCGTATGCGATTGATTGAAAGCGGTCAGTGGGAATAACTTTATTATAAAAATCGTACTACGCGCCACGTTTTGTCCCAATCCATGTCGGCTTGGGAATAACTTTTTGACAAAGAACGCAGAATGCGGTTCCTATGATCGATCTATACGTGCTGGCTTTTGTCGACAAACTAGCCAAACATACTTTTGAACGTTCAAAGGCTTCTAAGAAATCGCGCCCCGTACCGCATTGAGTCTAGCTCAAACTTATAAGAAGATTTTTCCCTCGCGCGATCCATACAAACGAAGATTGATCCTATTTTGAATATAAATCAATGACTGTCAATAAAAAACACGGTCTGGAAACTAATATCTGTGTCTGTAGTTTATCAGAATTCCGTTGAAATATTAAGTTTTAAAGTTACACTCGCTCGTTATAATTTTCGATCAAACCCAACTTCATCCTAATATTTTAAGACAATAAGTCAATTTAGAAAAAAATAGAAAACGTACAGTCATAGAAATTATTATTATTATCCTGTATTAAAAAGTTTATCCACATATTTACTGTTATATGAATAATCGTCAAATTACGATATATTAAAATTACGCGCGGAAATGTTGCAAAATGAGTGTTATATCATTAGTGCGCGCGAGGGCTGGCGATGTTCGACAGAGACTGCAAACACATAATTCAAATAAGTATATAACGTGGCCGCAGTCTGTGGGGAAAATCCTCTTAAGAAGTGTGACAAACTAAACAAAGTCAGAGAAGCTTATTAATGTACCTATTAAATTCGTTTTAGGCGCAAAATTAACTTCACAACCAACTCGATCAAAATTGCCTTACCTATGTACATACTAATATAAATCCCCTGTGAGTCTATAACAACATAACATGGTTTTTTTCTTTTAACCGTGTCTTTTTTATTTTAAAGTGAACTTTATACAGTGTGCGTCTATCTTTATGATGAAATGGGAAGTGGTTTTGTGCAGTTAAATAACCACAAACCACAATGTTCCGCGGCATTTTTTATATCTCTATTAGAAGTCTGAATAAAACTGAAATGTCTGTCTGATTTCGAAATAAATACTTTACATTATGCTTCTAATCTCGATACTTATTAATACACATGTGTTTCTTAGAACCTGTATCTGCATCTTTTCAGTATACATCCAGAAACTGTCAATTACGTGCAATTGTTACTGTTATGTGTATGGTTCCAATGACATGAAAAAATGTGCACAGCATGCAAAATATAACTCTTACATACACATATTGGTACAAAGGTGATTTCAAAGGAATTTTCTTCTTTTATTGCTACAAAAAATCGTTTTGCCAAATTGTTACAAGTAATTATTATTAGTGGGATTTTTATCGCAAACAAACGTGGACCAATAGCTTTAGTTATTGCCGTATAACGATCAGAATACGTTGATTACAATGTACTAGTACTATACTGATTGCATAGTGTTGTGGCTTTATAAATAGGTGTATGTACATGAACATTCGGGTACCTAGCTTATGGCAATTAGCAAGCTTAACCCGAAACATATGCACTAATGACGATACTCTGCTAATAGAACAAGACTGCAGTGATATACAATCACTATTCAAAGATGTTTGATGAACAGAATATAATGTACAGACAGCATCAAAAGCAAATCATCTCAGTAAAGTGAAAAGTGTTTTAAAGAATAGAAAATTGCAATTTTTTGTAACTTTTGAATTACGATGGGTCTTTGAGTATGATACTCAAAGCGATAGGTATACAAAAAATCATAAGTTCCTATTATAATTTATTTAAAAATGACGCTGATATTGATTAAGCTATTAAAATAAATAGTTATATACCTAATTGTATCTATCCACTGCAAATTATATACTATTCTGTTAACATTTGTTTATCTCACCATAATTATTATTACAGGTTTGGTACCTAATGCAATAATGCACAACTGTACGAACTCCTATGAATACAATAAACTACACACGTAACTATACAAACGACAAGTAATTTAATGTCACCTTCTCGAATCCCGCCGATGTACAAGTAAATATATCCAGTCGCTATGCAACATGAAAGTCATAATATATGTATAATGAAAAGCATTGTTATTGCAATTGTTTTTATTGTGTGATTGTTTATTGTACTTATGGACAAATGTCTGAAATAAATGATTTATTATTATTCCCTTTATTTAATTTTTAACATACTTTTATATATAATTATTATGACCTTTATTCAATTTTTAATACTTACATTCTTTCATATTTTTAAATAATTTTACAAATAAAAAAAAATAAAAAACATTTAAAAATACAAAAGAGTAGGTAGTAGGCCACCGGCATTGGGAACAGGGCCCAAGCTACCGGTAGCTAGGGCTGCAGAGAAAGTAATTATTATAATGTCCTTTATTCATCATTATACATATGTTTTACATTTTTAAATACATATTATAAAATAAAATAAAATATACTTTTAAAAACATAAAAAATAGGAACCAACCGGCATCGGGAACAGGGTCCAAGCTACCGGCGGCTAGGGCTCCAGAGAGAGGAACCTCCTCACAATGCGTGCCGTGTCAAGAAGTACTGCTCTCTGAATCAGGCCCTTGATCCAACTGCCTAACTGCCTAATTATTATTATTATTATTGTTTGTGTAAAACAGTTGCAATCAAGAATCCGTAGTCTGATTTCCGCTAAAGTGAAGTTTGCTCGCTTGGAAACCCGGCTCTATTATCTCTTTTCCGGAAGTGAATACCACAACTTACCTCAAATAGACATTTCATATAGTTATCACATAGGGGAAATGCATAGTACGTATAAATGAAAATGATTGTTAGCAGAATATTTAAAAACATTAACCGTACAGGGATATATTATAAATAAATGACGCAGTTGGCACAATATTGAAACACACATGTGAACTTTGAAATGCCCAAAATAGACGTTCCTGTTATAAATAATTATGTAAGGGCAAGACTTTTAGGTCAAGTTTTCGAAGATAGAACTTCATTGGCGTGGTTTTGAATTTTCGTTTAACATGGAAATACGAAACTGCGCCTGTATTGCCAAGGTCAAGGTCATTATAGATGTCTAGATGCGACAAGTAGGTAATGGTGTTTACAAATATAACGTGCAGCAAGCTTCACAAGCTGCAACTTGCAGAAGTTAGCTTGCCGCATCTGTTTACACAGTGGATACAGCTTGCGGAAGTCAACTTCAGCAAGTTTTTTTATTTTATTTATTTAAGGTCGCTTTTTAATAACCACTCTGCAAGTTTTATTGCTAGTCTGAACCACACTTTATAGAGAATATTTTTGACAATCTGCAGAAATTAATCGAGTTTAATTACATACTTACAGTTTAAAAAAGTGTGCTATATCAAATAATATTTCAACGCGTGTGTTCCTCAGTGTTGGAGCTAATTTAAGCAATTAGGTGTTCGCTGACGTCTATTAATCTTTTTTATTACTCTATGTGCTTATAAATGGCATTAACTATGTAGTGTATCTACCTACGTATATCAAATTTAAATGTATTAGAATATAAAATTGGGAAAAAATATTATACATACGTATAACGTACCTATCTATAGCAACGCACAAAACTCGTGCTCACGATCATTTTGTGTTCCATGAAGTATTTTTATTGACTGTACGTATTCTAAGTCCATTTCCGATTATATCATTGTTACTATTTTCATGGAACATCACTGAAGATCATTGATGCTAACTAGTTTGATGACAATGAATAGGGTACATTTTTCACTGACACACTTTTTTGCCCGAACTGAGGGCACTGACGTGTGTGAATAGGCCTTAAAACAGGTGACGGGTAGTTTCATATCTCTACAATTTTAATTAGATCACCATCGACTTTGACTGTGTCATCGTCTCAGCAAACTGCATGCTACATGCTATGCAAAAAAAGTTAATATTGTTAGCATAAATCACAAAACACTGAAAACTCCGTGTTACTTTCATTTGTTGTATTTTAACTTAGATAGGTATAAAACTCTGCGTCTCGTGTACAGTAATTTCTTTTTTTAATATAGAGTAGTATTGAGTCCGGATACAATTGAACTGTATAACTTTTTGCTTTTGTACAACGGGCCTGCACCGCTAATTGCCCATATATTATCCCCTTTATTTCACCCTTTAAAACGAAATTTTCGATTATACTCCACGGAAATGTTGAATCATACACACTAACATAAATTGGGTATTTTTATAAACCTACACGATATTTATTATTTCAAAGGCCGAATGCGCATAACTTTACAAAAGTTTTTAAAAAGGAACAAATACCGCGCTCTTTCGAATTGGCGAGAATGAGTGCGTGGTTTTCTTGAATTAATTTGTTTATTGTTTCCTAGCAAATTAGAGAAAAGTACTATAGAAGTCTCGGGCGACGAAAGTACTCGGCTTCGCTTCGTCCTTACATTATTACTCGGCTATCAATTGCTTTATTTCAGGCTTGGGCAGTACTACTATATGTATATTATTATATACTATTCTTTTAGAATTTTTAACTGAGCTGAGCGTTTTTCTTTAACTCTTTTGGTTTCAGATTTCCCTCCTGTTTCATTTGAATAAAACACAGCTGTATATCTTGAAAGTTGTAGTCACAGTTATATTTAGCTTATTCGCTTGTGCTGCATGTAAATGTTGAATGTTCAGAGTATCGAATATACTTTCTTTTATCATTTTCTGAGCTGAGCGTTGAGTTATCAGATATTTAGAACTTATATAATTATCTTCTCGGAGTTGTAGTCTGTTGGGTTTAGCTCAAGCTATACATTTTAATGCCATGAATGGTACGCATCTACTTTTAAATTACACAACTACTATCACATACGACGTAGTTGTATTATGATATTCATTGTTTTGTTTCTTTGTTAGATGCGAATGTTTTTTTGTGCATTGATGGCTTTGCTTTTATTCAGTGTCTTCGGAAAATTGCAATGCGAGTTTTTTTTTTGTATTTGTAGTCGTAGAGTCCTTCCTTGTAGAGCTAAATGTTAAAGTGAGACTTTCTGTGATTTGCCACCAACGAGTTGTGGGCTTTTTTGGACACATCATGCAATCTCCAAAACATAGCTTGGAAAGTAGGCTCATACTGGGTCACGTGGAAGGCAGGAGAGCGAGAGGTCGCGCGCCAGTCAGATGGAGCGATGCTGTCAAGAGAGCGGTTGGCGGTAACATACAACCAGCCGTGCATTCCACGTCAGACAAATATAAATGGAGACGAAATTGGTCGCGATCCTCAGTATTGAGAGGCCGAGGAAGAAGTCGTATAAAACCCTGCTACTGCAGAGTCGATGTTCTTATCTTTACGGATATTCACTGTTCGTCAACGAAACCGGCGGCGCCGCGTATTGATCGTTTACATTATTTAATTGTATACAAATAAATCTGTATTCCTAAGAGACGGTACAGAGCAAATAGCAAAAAATAGTGAATCGCAGGTAGCGCGCCTTGCACTCTGTCGGGTAGGGATTACCGTTAAATTGTATCGTTAAAGCTTAACGTACAATGAAATACTACGTTCAACTACCGTTGAAAAATACGATTGCTTTTAAGGATTGTACAAAACCTTCTACTAAGGGCCATTTTCACCGATAAAATAACAGATGTTTACAATTAAATCGGCTGATTATTCATACAAAAATTCATGTTTAAACGGCTGATTTTGCACTAATCGTCTGTTATGTTGTCGGTGAACTTGCCCCTAAATGTGTTTACATTCGATCTCTGATCAGTGCGTGCGCTACCAGTGAGTGAGTTTACCATAAAGATTACCATTTCCATTAGTAGATATCCCAGTTCACGTGCCTTAAGCGCTGCGCAAACGTAAAATTGAAACCACTAAACTTTTTACAAGTTTCCATAAACATACTCAATAACTAAAACTCACAACTAGAACTACGCAGTTTCATGAAACTACATGAACATTGTCATAAACTACTAGTTGCGGGCTGCCAGTTACCGAAAGTTGGAGATCAAAATTGATACGTCTGCACAGCTCCTTATAATCACATCTCTCGAACACAGAAACAGAACAAAACTAAGCTTCTATAACGTCATTTCTTTCCTTCATATTTTTTTGTTGTTTTGTGAAAGCTGCATGCTAATTAGAAATATGTAGTACCTAAGTAGAACAAGTATGAATGTGAACACATGCGAATGCATATTGCTAGGCGCTCTTCGCTTACCACTCCAATTGGTTTCTTTTTTATTCTGTTTGCTCTGAAATCTATCACATATCCATGGAAAAGCACGTTCAAATATGCAAATTCTACGGTAAAATGGTGATTTGAATGGAAACTTTAAACATTTATTACTGAAACAAAGGTTTTTATTTAAACGCTGTTTTTGAGCATTTCTGTGTTCTCGAATAAACCAATTTACCTGTAAATTTAAATACAAGGAAAGTTATTACTATAACTTGTTTATAAAGCTAGGAAATAATGATAACGGTCAACGTTCGATCGATCATTTTCTTTTCTGAGTTTCAGGAAATCTAACATAGGTAGAGATTCGCTTTACACTGCGCATTCTAAAAACTTGAGATATTTATTTCTGTCTCATGCCCAGCTAAAGTAGCATACAACTCAAAATTATTTCATTTTTCGGTTACGCAGTAATTTTCTTTTTAATTTTACGACTTTTGCCTAAACTCCCAGTTCCATTTTATGATTTTACGCAATAAAAACTGTACATGTTGGTGTCTGTTCTGTTTCCACTTTGAGATTAAAATCATACATATTAGCTGGAGAGGAAATAACTAAAACAATATTGTGTTCGTGCTAATACTGTAGCGCGGTGTTTGCGGAACAATGTTGTACACTTCTGTGATGCCTGATTGTGTAATTTATTCTTCTTCAACCAGTTTTTATCAACTGGTAATAGGTCGCCTCGTGGGATATCCATCCATCTCCATGCAGTAGGGTCAGATTTCGAACCCGACCCGCCTTTCTGACTTTTCTAATTCATCTGCGGATCAGAATTTGATTATCACTTGCTGAGCACTATCAAAACATCGTGAAGAAACCTGCACATTTGAGAGTTCTCAATCGTGTGTGTAATCCGCCAAACCGCACTAGGCCAGCGTGGTGGACTAAGGCCTAACCCTTCTCATTCTGATAAGAGGCGCGTGGCCAGCAGTGGGCAGTAATGGGCTGCATTTATTTTATTATTATATAAATAATTGCAGTGTAGTCTTATTTCAATATTGGAGATAAAATCTCCTATATTGTAACGATGTCATTAACAATAAAACAATGTATAACGAAGGAGGGCGCTAGGTTATCATTTGGAGCCGACCGATAGCGTGATCTTGAGTAAATCCGTTTGTAACCTCGCCTGAGACCAACAGTACCTAGTAACTACACAAAACATATAATAAATGACCTTGAAATTGTTGATAAAATCAAATCTTCGTGTTTTTTTTGCAAGGAAAGTTGAAAACACAAATTCATTATGCCTTATCGTCTCCCGCGTTTACACACGGTTAATAATATGGGTTACTATTAGTAATAATACATTAGGCAGTTTTTAGGGTTCCGTACCCAAAGGGTAAAACGGGAATCAATAAAGTCAATCTTTACTATAATCTAAAAATAAAAATTACATGTATGTTCCCTATTAGACATATCTACTCTGTAAAAAAGAAAGCGCCAGACTATGAAGGGTTATTAAATTAGGGTCATCTTTGTACAGTCAATGGCCAAATAGTCGGCGACTAAGCGTTACTGTATAGACTTATTGATCGCACTGCTTACGAATGATTACTCATAAAATGTTATGTGTGAATGTAGGAACTAGTACAAAATCAATTCTCTCCTAATGACACCTGTCTGAAACATTTTCACCTTTATTGAAAAACTGAATAACCTTTGAAATGTATCAAAGGATTCTGCTGGGCTATTTCCTTCAGTGAAATTCAACTCACTTCATTTATTTTACGTCTTAGCAAGGGAATTTTTGCTGTAAAATGTCGCCCTTCTTTCTTCAACACTACTACAATATTTTTATGAGATGTGAACTGATCTAGAAATGTGAAGTAAATGCGGATTTTTGAAGAGTGGAGCCATAGACAGATCCGTCGTATCTCCTCTTTTCTATAAATAGATCCACTCGCTGAGCGTTGTTTACGAGACACGTCAAAGTCAATGTTTTTTTTTTATTTCAGCTGGGCCTTTGCAGGCACTTTCAAATTCTCTCAGCCCTACTCCTGTTTCTTTTTACTGCATATCGGTCCTAAGGTTTAACGAAAAATTATTTATAGAAATCTAAGTCGGCAAAAACAAGCTAGTTTGTAGGTGAAATGTTTAAATGACAAAATCCTGGAAATTGGCACTTTTAAATTTATATCGAACAAAGCAATTATTGCTTTGTTAGGAACTTAAAGCGAAAAAGAAAAATATATGAAAATACTCATATTTATAAAAATGATTCAATACGATTGAAACAAAAGAATGAAATCAAAAGGCTTATACTTGTTAACATGAAACAGATGTATTCTATAAGAATGAAGATTACACGATTTTTTTTACCTTGTAGTTTCAAGCTTTACAAAGAACTGAAATTAAATGTTTATTATCTAAAACGCGAGGAATTTAATATAATTAGACTTTATCTGTATCGAAAACCAGGAAAGTTACTTTAAAATAGAAATAAAATTTACTTCTTGAAAAGCTTTCCTATAAAACTGGCTAAACTACTATACTAATATTGAAATTATTTATTCAGAAACATCTAACTTTTACTCACGATTCCGCTAGTAAGAAAATTAGATTTTCTCCCATCCATCTACCTATTTATGTAAAATGTTCACTTTATGTTTGTACCATCTGTTTATTTTCTCAAATGAAAGATATAATCATGGGGATCTTTTTAATATAAAGCGGAATTTCAACATTTTCTCTTATAATTTTTTTTCTCATTTCTGTCTTGTGCTCACTGCCTTCTGTCCCCTTAAATTATTCCACATTCAAATAACTTGTCAACCGTTAGGTACTAGCTGGATTTATAATGCGAGTAGTATGGGTCATTGTTGGTGACATATTAATTATGGTTTCATAGTTCAGTTAGAACATGGTATTTTCTATCAAGAAATTCAGCTTTTCAGTCTACCGCTGGGCAACGGATTAGCCGTTATACTGTAGAAGTCTAACGTCCAGCAGTTCCTGTATCGAGTGCAAACCAGAAACCAATTTTCACATGACATTTTCAAAATTGAAACTTTCGCAAGGCAAAGCTCTTGTGAACTTTTACGTTTTAACTCTTTTAAAGGAACCGGGGATTACTTTTCTTCCAACCTTCATCAAACACACTGCTCCGGCTGCTGCGCATATCCAGGTTTCTATTAAAAGTAGTTGTTTTGTGGGCTATAGCCAATATTAAATGAATAATATATGCGCCTCCAAAAACAAAAACACCGGATTTTATATTTTGGAGATAATAAAAAATCAATGTCTTCAAAATTTTACAAAAAAAGTAAAAGAATGCAAATGCAACTTTTATAACATGTCATATTCAAAGAAATGGCTTATATGTATATCTTACATATAACTCCATTGAACCATTATAACACGGTACAATATTAACGTACTGTGAAATGTATCACCGAGCTCTGATATATTTAAAGAAAAGGACAATTTCTCGGAATTACGAACAACGGCAGCGAAGATTTTCCTTCACTGTAGAATGCGACAACGCACTTACGAACATCAAAAGGTAAATATTGAATCAAAAGCGAATAGGAGATATTTGGGGATTTTTATTTATAGAAGGAAATCAGTAGGTAATAAGAATAACGTTTATAAAAAATCTGTTGCCATCATCTGCCTGGCCTTTATCCCAACTACGTCGGGGTCGGATCTCAGTCTGACCAGATGCGGAAGAATATCAGTATTTTATACCGAACGACTGCCATCTGACCTCCGCCACCCAATTAATGGGAGACTGATACCCTAAGGTTAGCCCAGTTGTCAGACTTTTTGGGTTGCTGACTCCCGTAACGACTGTCATAGGTATTCGTATGACAGCCGGGACCAACTGCTTAACGTGCTGTCCGAGGCGCGGAGGGGTCTCGATGTTCGAAGAAACGGTCACCCATCCAAGGACTGATCTGTGCGGTAGTTATACCTATGTAGCTACAAACACCAGTATAAAAACAAAAATAAAAATCTGTTGTATCATCCAATATTTCATGACGTGATAGATATGATAGTGTTATGTATAAATTGTTCGTGTTATGAAATAATATGTGTATTAACTTTTTAAATGTAATGCTTAATGCTTTAATAACATGAGTTACCCACCTGTTTATTTTGAACAAAATCCCTATATACATAACCTACTATTATCCCCGTGTTTATTTCACCTTAAAATAAAGTAGATACATTTTTAAATTTTATAAGACTTTATACTTACGTAATAAAACGAAACAGTTTCTTCTTACCCGTATTCCAGTTTTCTTTTTATGTCTGAATAGGACTAATGCTAGTCCATTATATAATCCTAATACGAGCAGTAGTAAATGTTTCCTTTTTCTTTCAAAGAACTTGCTACAGTTAGCTTTTATTTTATTGCCGGTCTTGCTACTTTTGAACATAATATTGTATATTACAGGTGACTGTTATTATCCACGCCGGTATAAATGCATTTCGAAAATAGTCCATTCCAGTAAAATTTTATTCCGTTAAAGGACTAAAATTAAAAGTGGGAACTAATATAATAGTATGTATTCAGATTTTGGAAACTAACTTATATTTCATCTCTGAATTAGTCATATTTAAAATGAATAACATTGCAAATCTTTGCTCTTAAAGTTACTTCAATTGGAGGGATATCAATATTTTATATCATAAAACAAGATCTCAGTCATGCATTCGTATGTCCATTTGTCATAATAATCCGTCATCTATTTATAATCAGTCTGTCTGCGGAACAAACAGAGTGCCATTATGCGAAAGTATTGGTTTTCAGTAGTTTCGTTTAGTAATTTATATTATACAATTATAAATGGGTTGCCGTTTCTCTGCGGCGCAGTGGCATGATGGACATATTATGGATTACTGTCCTTTACTGTCCAGAGTCCAGATTGATTGAACGAGGTTATTTTCTTAAATTACATTACCAAGTTTTCACAATTTTTAATATAAGTTGTACCCATTATAGCGTCATCTCGATACTAACCCGATTGATAGGCTATTAAGCATTTAATGGCTTTAGTAATTAAGAACAGGGGCGCCTTCTTGCTCTTCTCTAAACGTAAATACGAGGGTGAGTCAAAAACTTCGCGGAATGGAGGAGTTTAGAGAGGGGAGGGGGGATTTTTGTTGTCTTGTCACTACTTTGTGACTCAATACAACTTTACATGGAGAACACATCAAAAAGCAAAAATAATTTCATGTTTAATTTTAATTCTCCCCCCGTACAACGAGATTACAAAGTGAAATGTTCACATTACAAAGATATCCAATTATCCATACATTCACATCATATACATATATTTATACTTTTCTATTGTTTTTCTGACCTGAAAATATTATCTTTACTGAATGTGTTGTCTTAGCTGTTCATTACACCGACGTTTTAAAATAACAGACGTCGCCTCGGCTGCATAAATATTTTTCATTATGCGACTTGTTCAAATTATTATTAGAAAAGTCTTTGTAGTTTAGTATCTACGAGTTTCCCTTATATTGAACATAGAATGAGATCTCGACGGTCCCAAATAAATTCGCTTTAGGGTCGGAATAAGTAAGTACAAAAACACTTTCTTGGTACACAGGTCTTGTGTTTTTCTAACCCTCGTATACTAATGAAGAATGAGGATCGATAACACCAAATATTCGTTGAGCGATCGACTGCTACGCTACGTTTCGCGGGTTCGAATCCCGCAAGGAACAAATATTTTTATGCCCAGACCTGGAACAAACTATGTGTAGACATAGTTGTTCCGGGTCTGAGTGATTGTGTATTTAAACGCACCCATAATACGTGAATAATTCCTAGAGCCAACGTTTTATATATTATTATTTAAAAAAATATAGTTATTTAGTTTTATACGACCGATAGATAAATTTCGTCTATGCTAAAACGATCGGTTCAAAAATTTAAAAATTTGGATCCATAGATTCATGACTGTGAATTTTGTCCTATTTCACCATAGATTAAAATAATAAAACTGGAAAACTGATACAGTTTATGCGCAGTACAGTTTAATCTTATACCGTGGCCCCAATACGACATTTAATGCAATTACAGGCCACCAATGAATCGGTACACAGTGTACTGTCTTTATCTAGGGGGAGGGGGCAGACCTATCTAAGGGATGACGACCCGTCTTAGTGTTGACCTCTGCTCGTAATTTTGTTATGCGTTCTCTGAACTTTGGTGACCTTTATGGAAGTTTAGGTTAAAAAAGTCCTTGAAAGAAAAAAATAGTGAAACATTTTGTACGGATAACGAGAAAAATGTTAATTGGCTATTATTATGTAAAGTTGTAGAGACGTGTGCGGACGGACCCCAACAACCGCCTCACACGTCTGGGAATGGTGTGTATGTATCTATGTTAAAAACTTCTATATAGTACGATATTATATAGAATTTGTTCCATGATGTAGTTACAGCAGGGACAGGGCACGAAGTGTTTTGAACTTGCTTTAAAAGTAGGATTTTATTTTTGATTTTATTCACATTTACAAACATTCATGTCACATTCACACACCCAGACCCGGAACTATACAAATAAATGCTCCGTGCGGGGATCGAACCCGCGGCACGTAGCGTAGAAAGCTAATCGCTCAGCCACGGCGCCAACCGTGTCGTCAAAATATGTCATTCGAATTTTCCAGCTTCTATTTTCCGTTTTGAAAACTGGGAAAATAATAGTGAATTCATAATTTAACAAGTTGATTTTTGCTACTAAACCATCCTAACCGTCTTTCAGTGCAGCGGGTCTATGTCGAGCGAACTGAAATAGATAAACAGTTGAATAGGAAGTGTCGAGTTGTTGTTGTTGTCGGGTTGAATTCTACGTTACGGCAGTCGCGGGACGCGGCAGCGAGTGTTGAAAATCCGTTTACTGAATTTCAGCCACCACTTATAAATGCGATTTAAACACCTTACAATTACTTTAATGCACTCTAGAAGGTAGCCAGTACTGGTGTAATCGTTAGTTGCATGACGTACCCATTAAAACTATATTTTTTTCATAATTAATTAATTAGCTTCAATTATTTTTTGTATCTTTGTCAAGAAATGTAACCCTTTCGGATCGGACAGTATTTTTGTGTCGCAGTTCATGTAGCTCTATAGAAATAATTTGATAAAGTTTTCAGAGACTATTGGGCAACATGATTCCACAATCGAAGTTTATCAATCAATTAGCCTGTCGCAGTGCTTACAGACACAGTACACTGGCACTGGACACATTTCTCTACAAAACTGCACCACAATATCCAGTAATTTACATCTCCCGTTCTCGCAATCCAGTAATTCATATAAAATCATCATGAATAACCCATTTCAATTTAAATCAATTTGAGCAAAGGGTATGGCAATGTTTTGCGAACGTCTCTATACTACAAAGAAACTATACAGCAAAGATTCAAACTAGTATTTATGCCTAAGTATCCTTGTCTACCTGTCTGTAGCCCTTAGCATTTCTTTGTATTTTATGTTAGTTCAGATAACGTTTACCATCCCGCGGCTCATTCAGATGTACTTTTATATCGAAAGGTTAAAAGCTCAAAAATGATGAGCTGGTCTTGGCAAAAACACCTAAATATCAAAACTTATTATTTTCAACCCAGTTAGTTTAGACAACAAAGTTTAAGGTCGGCAAAACATGTATTATACACTTAAAAGGTAGACAATCGGCGTCATTATTTCATACCACGCACTTAAGGTGCTTGAACGTATACTGTCTCCGATACTTTCTTTTAAGTTTTTCCAACAGCATTAATATTTGAACCACTTTCTTCAGTGAACGGTTTTAGAAAGAAAGAAAGAAAAACAAGAATAATTTATTTAAAAAAAAATACAACTGCAGGTACAGGATTTCTCTTTAATAGCGTTATCTAATCAGCTTTACTTGAGCAAGATCTTGCCCATAATAGTATTGTATCTTGTTGTTGTATTTTTCAATTATATACAGAAAAAAGTAAGGATTTTAATAATTTTTTGTATAGAATTTACAGAGCGACGTTGTTTTGGTCTACTCTACAAATACATATGCTTTGATATTCGTATTTTTGTCGCATTAAAAAAAAAACAAGTGATCCTACGTGTTTTATAATATGTAGATATGTAGTTTTTTACAAAAATAACTCATAGGTAATGTGTTAAAACAGTAGACTGCAAAAAAAATTCAGGTCCCTAATCTTTAATTATATTGTTTGTATCCTAAAGCCTATTTCTCTTTTCAAGAAAGATCTGTGTTATGGGTCCGCCATTATTTATTTGTTATTCTACGCTATTTTCTAAGTCGCCACCGCCACCACCACACCACCAGTTATAAAATACTCGAAAGAAACACCAATTAAAAAGATTAAAAACCTGTCTGCTGACCAAAAAGATGAACTGGAATTATTGACTTAGAAGCTGAAAAGTTGGTGAACATAAATGTACCTATTTTAATTAACGCTGTAATAATATGTATTTACCTGTTACATAAGCTGTGACTTGGAAACCCGTTTATGAACACCGGGAAACCCCGCTATATCGATGGCGAGGACTAATTTATTTCATCGAAGTCCTCGCCATCGATATAGCGGTCACAGCTATTTTCAGATAATCAAATTGACTATACATTTTGCTCGTGCAAAATGTAAACTTAAAACAATCCACTTATAATTATGTTTCCCGGTGTTCATAAACGGGTTTCCAAGTCACAGCTTATGTAACAGGTAAATACATATTATTACAGCGTTAATTAAAATAGGTACATTAATTAATTCTGAGAATGTGAGCCGGATCTTCTACCGCAATTGCAGCCTGGCGTCGCGGCGTCGCATCATTGCAGTGGTAGGTACTCCCTGGAGGGCAAACAAACACTACTCATTATGCATAATTATACATTATAATAAACAAACACGTGTAACTTTCATTATATATTTATTCATATCAAACTTCTAAGTGAATTACAATTTATATTGTAAAGTAACTTAGCTAAAATAAACTAATTTATTCAAATAATTATGTTCACCAACTTTTCAGCTTCTAAGTCAATAATTTCAGTTCATCTTTTTGGTCAGCAGACAGGTTTTTAATCTTTTTAGTTGGTGTTTCTTTCGAGTATTTTATAACTGGTGGTGTGGTGGTAACTGGTGTGGTGGTGGTGGTGGCGACTTAGAAAATAGCGTAGAATATAATAAACCTTCCGTATTCATTATTGACCGATGACGTTCTGTTCGTGTCTCAAGCGCAATAATTACCTACGAGTTATTATTACGCTTATTTCTCAACTATGCACTTCGATTTAGGGAACCAGTAGATTTTTCCTTATATATTGTAGGAAACCAACCTGATAATCTTGCGGAATATTTTTAGAATTTAAAACACCGTTTTAAATAATAATTATTAAAGAAATAACGTTTTGTTGTTTCGATCACTCTCTGAAGAAATAAAACCACACTCTTTTGCATACATTTTATAGGGAAAATAATATCTGCAACTGGCGTTACAATTGTGGTTTTGATACACGTTTGCCAGACGTAAAATCTTTTCATACACTGTGTTTACGATTTCAAAATAAAAACAGTTGTAGCTACTATAAAAAACGTGATACAAAGTTATCCGTACCCTACCCAGGTATGTCTTACAATGCATAGTACACAAATTCACACGCGGCGGGCTTATTTTTATAGACATCTTTCACTTTCATTCTCGAGTACTACTGCCATAAATTATTCGTTTACTTGTATGCTTTGAGTATAAGCTTGTATGATATTGAATAATCGCATGATATTGCTCCTATGAGCGATAATTACTTGCATCCA
This sequence comes from Allophyes oxyacanthae, assembly GCA_932294325.1. Classification (NCBI taxonomy): domain Eukaryota; kingdom Metazoa; phylum Arthropoda; class Insecta; order Lepidoptera; family Noctuidae; genus Allophyes; species Allophyes oxyacanthae. Next base: position 4,621,667 of record OW028609.1, read on the forward strand.
TAGAACACTCTAAAAATTAAAATTAAATAAATCTCTTTTTTTATTGTGTACTTGAGCCGCTAAGCCGCAATGTGGTTTTCAAACTTTATTAGGTAATTGCAGAATACTGTACGAAGCGTTGCGAACTTGCTCTATTTCAACGCCACAGCATTGCATTGAATTTCTACTACATTTGACAAATTACGAAAGAATACCTAATTATAGTTTGAATAAAAATTCGCTTCCATCTTTGGGAATCTGCCATATTGAATTTAGAGTGACTTCATTTTATTTTCGTATTCTCAGCAAACCCTTTCATTTGATCATGATGCTAGATAAGAAAATTTTGTCCGCCATCTTGGGGCGTCCGCCATATTAGATTTAGAATGACGTCACTTAGCTAATCACGCATTGTCATCCAAGCGTAATGTGTACCTATGCCAAATTTCAGCTCAATCGGAAACTGGAAAGATTTTTAAAGCGTGTTAATACCTTAACAAGAATCTTAAGGTTTTTAAAATAATAAGATAATGTCAAGTACGACTTATTTTTGACAAAACCATTAGAATCGTCCTGTATATTATATTCTTTCTAGTAATAAATAACGATTACCTATGCTTGTTAAGTAACGTAAAGGTTTTGCAGAGGGTTGAAGTCTTGCTAAGCCAACATCACGCTCAGAGTAAGTTAGAAATTTTAATTTACACAATATTCGAATTCTAACTAACCGTAAATAATAAATAGCTTTACGTAGTTTCAGACCCGCAATTACAGCACTTGTGCCTGCCAAAGTGAGTGCAATCCTTCTCTCTATTATATGTCTGTGGTGAACACACCGGCATGAAAATCAATCTGTTGCACCAATAGCTTAGCTTGACACTAAGCTATGCAAAATATTCTTATTTAAATACCTGCCAATCGCTCGCAGTCGCTGTCATTATCATGCCGGGGCCGTATCCCAGACGAAATCAATAAAAAAATAAAAAATACCATTTGAATTTTATGTCAGATTTTTCTAATACTTAATTTTGTGAAAAATATGTGTCAGTCATTTCATGTGAAACTGTACTATTGTACTTGGCAGGTATAATAATAATAATAGCCATTATGCACTCAGATAGATAGCTGTTACGTGCAAAACCTGCAACGATATTCCCTTAATAACATTAGATGAAATATCAGCATAAAAACACATCTTTTATTTAAAAAAGCCTTTCTGTGCTAATTTCATAGTTGTAAGTAAACACCAATGAAATCATTGAAATAAAAAAGTAACTGTTCATTTGATATTCTTCAATTCGAGTACCTAACAAGAACGCTTTTCCTAAAGTAATTCAGTGCCTTGTTTAAAAGTTAAAATCTTACATTTTTCATGACCGAGACTAAACAAAATTTCTTGAAAAGCGAGTAAGCTGATGAGATCTAAAAAAGAGAGTGTTTAGTCTGTCTTCTCTGCTTTTTGGTTTGGCCATTCTACTTTATTAATTCAAATATAAACAAACAGACAATAACGTACAAATAGTAATGTACTTTATCATGTAAGAAGAAAAAAATTGCTAATAGGCATGAGATGAGAGAGAAAGTAGTCTAATAGTTTTTAACTTTGAAATATTTCTTTCGCATGTCATTAGATTCGTCTAGCAATTAATAAATTCGTAGAAGCTCCAACAAAAAAAAAACGAGTGTGCGTGATTTTTTAACATTAACACCGTGTTCATTTTTCGACTTTCTATTAAGTTTTTTAAAACTATTGTCAAGGAATCAACACTTGACTCGTAACCTATGTATTTGTATGTATAATTCATAAACTTATTATACTAGTTACCACTAGTTATAATAAGTTGGTATAATTGTGATATCCTATAGCCACTAAGGCTTACTTTTATACTCTAGTTACTATTCTTAACCTGCAAGGCACAGACAACTTTCGTCTGTGCTGCAAGGGATCACAAGTTGTCATGGTTACTCAGACACCAAGTACCTTCATGATTAATTTAAGTATAATGTTAAGTTTTGTCATTTATTGTATAAGAGTGACCTTACGAGGCTGGCATAGCCACCACGGTGAACTGAAGCCTCAATAAAAATTTGAATAAAAAAATAAAAAAAATAGTACACACTACCTCTCATAGTGTGAATTTACTTTTTATCTCGGCTAAGTGTTGTGTAGGGAGCACTTAGTGCTCCCGGGCGTTTTAACCGGGATGACTGGAGCCCAGAGCAGCCCCGAAACTTTTAATCACCATGTCATCTCCGCTTAAATGATAACTCATTTACCGCATAGTGAGATTTTGTTTTGATGTTTTATATAGAAAATAAATAATTCTCATCCTAATTGTTAAAGTTAAAGATTTTTATTTCAACTGAGGGGGGCTAATTTATGTAATGTTATGATGCGCCGATCATATTGCAGTGTCGCTCGAACTTGACACGAGCATATCTCACTGGACAAAGGGAATACCAAATGTGTTGTTTTGATCAAAATCTTACTGCAACTGTGCGGGTACAGCACTTATTTAGTTTACGTGAATTAGCTTACTGGGCCTTTGCAGGCGGTTTCAATACGTCTTAATTCGGTGCATGGTTCTAAGTGGGTTGGTCCTATCACTATACATATAGAAGATACCGGCAAAAAACTCCATCCTCCTTTGTGATTATATAATATTGTGATAACGCTTCAATAAAAGTCAACACAACCGGTCAGCCATTTTATCCTTATTAAAAATCTGCTACAATTTATTATTAATCTCACTCAATTTCCTATAAGCATTATGAACTTACGAAACACTGAGAATATTGTATGGTCAAAATCACTATGTCGACTATTGAAAATAATATTTTCGCCTTGATAAAACTAATTGTCATGTTGCAAATTTTAACTTGTAACTGGTTACTATTGAAAATAATATTTTCGCCTTGATAAAACTAATTGTCATGTTGCAAATTTTAACTTGTAACTGGTTAGCAACTTTAATCTCATAACGTGTGAGATGCAAGTCTTTAAAACTGTAAGCACCTATGTAGATTCTGATATTGTGGAAAAAATATATAACGCAACATATTTCTGCTCAAGTACAAAACATGTTTGAAGCTTCGTGGGAAAAACTAGTTGCATGAAGTTGAGAAAAGTGCGCGTGGTACTCGCATTTTCCTCAAGCAACCCAACGTGTTTACGTCGCCTATCTGACAAGTGTCCCGAGCGATGACTTGTTTGTACAGCTGAATGGGTACGTCGACCCCTGCACAGCGAACTTAGCGTGTGCTCTATGAGGGAACGGAAGATACCAACTGAAGTATCGAGGGTCTAAATACAATTTATTACTGACATCTAACCAATAGACACCATATCGTACTTTTCGTGAAATTAATTTTATCTTTTAATCATACGCATGGCTACATATCAAGGTATACATTTTCAGTATAAGCTGACCTCTCATTGTACGGAAACCCTACCTACCTTTCTAGACCAGCGGGTCTACCGCGTAACTAAAATGGTAATGAACATCGACACTGGTAATAAATTTCAATACGATTGTAAGAGACCACAGAACATCAAACATGTTCATTACCATTTTGTTACGCGGTAGTCCCGCCGATCCCTTTTAGGGATTATTGTACACATCCTTATGAACAACTTTTACGGGAACACACCTGAATTCGCGAAAATCAGCTGTTCCATACAAATAATTCAATATTACTTGACTAAGTGTATGAAACAGCAGATTTATTTTTTCAGGGTTGTTCTTAATGATGTGTTTAATAACCCCTTAAAGGGATTGGGACTAGAAAGGTAGGACCTTATTATAATGCGAGGTCAGCTTATAGGTACTGGTAATCTCGTCCCGTCCCGTACTTCACAGTTGTTCCATTATTATGCATCATTATATATTTATTTGATTAATAGCAAATGGAATAGTGCCCTAAATACAAATATTTGTTGTGATTGAATTCGGCAAAACCACAACCTGTAATTTAGTATCAATGCGTATCCTGTGGTTCCGGAAGTCCCGTAGACCGCGTAGGTATTATTTTGGCGTAATTACAATATTTAGTGGTGTGGTGTAATTATAATTATTATGATCGTAAAATAATGAGTTCATTCTATCCAATCGAGATGTTAGGGAAGTCAAATAACGGCGGAAATTTTATTTATTTATTAGACCAAATTAAAACACCATTACAGCTTAAAACCAAGTTGATGCTATGCTATTACTAATACGGGTAACACCAAATACATTTTAACATAGGTATGTATTATGTTCCTATGTTCGGTTTGACATTATCTTTTTTATTTTTCGGTAAACATGGTGAATGGTTATGAATACGTATTCTACTGAATTGTGTCGAATGAAATTCTTTTCAATACCTCTTCGTCAGCGGGAGCGGCCCTTTGTGAGGTCTTATATGTCATACATGACGAAATAACAAACTACTTTATTTTATTCAGTCTCTGAAAAAATGCCTTTGACGGACTGTCTATCTCTATTGATTCTAGAGTAAGAATAAAAAAATGCTATCATAATGTAAAATTAACAATTTTTCCGGTCGAGGCTAAAATCGTTTGCGCCTGGCGACCAAACCCTGAGGTACTAACTCTACGGGCCGCAGTCGTTCAAAGCATTTTGTTTGAGAAATGTATCACCGCTAATACCATGACTGTACCTATTACCTATACCTACATTATTATTATATTATACGATTGAGTTATTTTTGAACAAACTTTTTCCCGATGCGCCATTGCGCGGCGCCAACGTGTCGATAAACGACATGCACTGTAACTTCGTATTACTTGCCGCTCACCTCGGTAATTTCGCTCATCACGATACGCCACGCGATGCCGACCTAACTCGCCTCCCACGCATAGCTTTGTACTTTTATTGTATTTTTCCAACTTACTATTAGGTACGACACGTTACTAACCTAATGATTTGTACCTTTTTAGTTTAGAAATAAATGGGAAAGCAGTCAAGTCGAGCGACCTTCAAACAACTAATCTAGAGTATTCATTCATGTATAATATTTTGTAAATATAGTCGAATATATTGTTATTTAGTTAAATAGTTAAATTTATATATATTTCTCATTATGTAAACAAAGTAATATACGATTTAAATACGTCAATCTTAATCAGTAATATCTCATGAATACGCTTCACCTTGTGCAAGGCGAAGGGTTATGTCGGACTCCTGTCCGACATAACCCTTCTACCTTCCTTCCTTCCGACTGGCTAAAACAACACGGTGTTCCTCGAACGACCCATGGCAAGATTCACTCGCGTATACGCTAAGCCCCCAATAGGCCTTGGTCCGCCACTTGCATTGGCGGACCTCGTTCCCCTTCGCGATCTAAGTGCCGCACAATCCACTAGAGAGGTGGTATCAGGTCTGGCTCTGATTGGGCGACGATTTTAACCTAATAGCGTATTTATTTTGCGCTCTTCCATCGGATAAGCTATAATAACCATACTTACGTATTAACTATTCAGGAATCTGTAACCCGTGCTACAAATATCGTATTATATATTCACGCATAGATGCAATATTTAAAAGGTTAAACACAAGCAAAATCTAAACGTAGATATTCTGCTGCCAACCTATTATAGAAACAACGCCGCCGGAGGATTGAATCGACAGCGAGTACTAGAAACAAGTTTAAATCCCCACTAGTGCCGTCAACTAGTGCTTCGTTGTAAATTATTCCATTGATCCGTGCAATGTCCGATAATTTTGAGGAATATTACTTGGTTCGGTTCGGTTTTCCTGTAACGAGATTAAATTTTAGTTTTTGACAAAATCTGTTTTCTTTGCCGAACATAATAGTAAGTAATTATTATTCGTTGTAATAATTCAAGAATTATATTATTATTTATAACGTGGTTTATCTCTATCTCTACGTAATATAAAATGAAGTCGCTTTTCGCGTCTGTCTGTCTGTCTGTATAACCGCTAAGTCCTCCTAAACCACGAAACGGATTTTGATGCGTCTTTCACCATTATTTTGAGCATTTCTTCCGGAAGGTGTATATGTATAATACTTTCATATTTAATGTAAGGATAGTAAAGAAATTGCCCTCTTGCGAAGCTGGGGAAGAGTCGCTAGTAATATATAAAACTAAAATAATAATTTGTTATTGATAGTATACCAGAGAGGTATTAATAAATGTATTTTGAAATACTTAATGAGAATGTTAATGATAACGTAATTTTTGTAGCTACGAACTAACGTAACGAAACAAATTACTGTTAAGTTAATTAAGTTACAGTTACTGCTATGTTATTTCAAGTCAACTCCAAATAAATATTTAACTAGGAATATGAGAAACCTGAAAATTTTTACGATTTTGAGGTGCGATTCCGATGTAGTCTACGGTCTGCAGTCTGCAGCCGCCATCGGACACCTTAACATTGAAAATTAGTTTGTTTGCTACGTTAGCTCTTAGATAAATATATTCAACGATTTAAAAAAAATCTTTTATCATGAAGTTTATTCCCCCCTTCCTGTCCTAAATTGGACGATTTACTACAACTATTTCTGAAAAATGCTTGCGGCTGAAATCAATATTTTACATGGAAAAAACCATTATAAATCGGCAATCGGACATTCTAACTATATCTAAAGTTTAGACTGATTGTAGGACTGAAAGGGCTTCTGACGGTTCAAAGGTACTACGACATTCGTATGACAATTAATAAATTGTAGAATAAAAAGAACTTGGCAATGAGGCATATAAAAAATATAGCCTTTATTATTTTACGGCACATTCCTGGATTTCCAATTCAAAACACTTTTTAAATCGTGTTTTTTTACGTTATGTGCCATCATCGAAGTTCTTTGTTTCTACGCCGCTGAATTTTATAGATATAGGTATCAGAATCCAATTAGAGTTATTGTGGCCGCTCAGCCGCTCCTCTGATTCCTGATTGCGATATCCCAAAACTAATTGACATGCATGGGAAACAGCACACTAGGTACTCGCTTTACAATACCGATACCAAAACCTACAAATAGAATATACAGTATTATAATTATTAGCAGCCAATACCATACGGGTGTAGTGTATTCCATACTAATAATTAAACTCCTGACACCCGTAACACCATATTATTTAGATATTTATTATTGAAGTACATCTAAATTGCAAATTAAGGTATTAAATTCTAAGTTAATACACCTTGTTTAGGTCGATTTTCGCAGTCGTTTTGTAATTATAAGCGCACAGCACATACGTGAAAACCAAAGAGCTTTAACAGGGTGAAGTTTGAAATGAGTTCATAGCTTCCGCGGCAGCCGTATATTATGCGGCTTTCGCTTAAGGCTGCCTGTCCACTGAAGGGAAGAGGAGCGAAGCGGTGCAGAAATAGAAAAACACGAACCAATAGTAATGCACAAAATACACGAATCCAGTCCGCTCAGCTTCGGTGAACATAGCTTCAGCGAAGTGAATATTAGTTTAATAAACTGTGTAGCGGAGTGAGGTTGCGGAACAAGGAAGCAAGACCGAGCAGGGCGATGGCGCTGGGGTGCTGCCGGGTTCAGGAGACCCGGGTGCCGTTGCCACGCGGCCCAGTTACCGCCGTCCGGTGCTCCGTTCAATCTTTCAGCTTCAAATACGTTGTCGATCTTGCTCCATTTCAGTATGATAGGGACAGTCCGCTTTGCTACTCCGCACTTCTCCCTCGCTCCGCTCGCGCCATTCCAGAGGACAGGCAGTCTTAAAACATTTTTTTTCCATTATTTAACGATATTGACATTGAAGGGGACAAAGTGAGATCTTTCATTTGCCTCCTCTCACACAAACAAATACACCCAGGACTCAGCACGAAGACTCCAACCATTAAAATTATGTCATTCCCATTTAATGTAGACCTTAAAAAGGATTTTTTTATGGCAAATGCAAATTTTTTAGAGTAATAGTCAAATGCAACCGCATGTAATAGTTCAATAGTAGTAGTAATAGTTCATAGTTCTGTAATATTGGTGATAGTTCGGAGGCCTAAGTACGCATGGAGCGCGTTCTACGTGCGGATTGGCCCGCTTCGAGTTCTCCAACCGGAGCGCCAAACGCGGTCGAAGCGTAAAACCGAGATTGTTAAGATGCCCCACTCGCTTCGTTCGTATGCTGAGCAAGTATGCAGTCAATTTGCCATCGAAGGGTGGACCACTGCCGTGCCGATGTTGACAGCTATCTATTGGGCACATAATATCGACACTGGAAAAGCAAAATGACTAAATCGCCAATATGTAAACTTTACAGTGGTACACTTTAAAGTTTTATTTTTATTTTCTACAAAACGTATACTCTAGAACTATACGTTTTGCAGAAAATTATCCATTCGATTGAATATTTTCGTAAAAAAAAGCTTAAAATGTGCTCAAAATGTGCTTAAAATGTTTTGCTTTTCCACTATCAATATGCGTAACGAAGTAACGATATCACGGAAAGTAGAAATAAAGTAAATAAGTAACTAAGTCTAGAAACGTCTATATTTTTTTATTAAAACAGATTCCTCGTTTCTCCTGTGGTTTATTCAACAGTATTTTCACACAAAATATATGAAATCAGCTTCTATAAATTTCTTCACCATTTGGGATTAACTCAAATTCGGCTTAGGTAAAGCTTATTAATTCGTATTCAATCTTTGCTTTGATATCCGAGTTAGTCGAAATCAGTATTATCTAGAAATTTATTGGAATTGAATACTGTTATGTAATAAGACACAAAGCAATAATAGAAACGTCGTACACAAGTGTAGACACTGCTGCTTATCGTCTTGATTTGATCTCGGTAGAACTCACAGATGAAGCGAGTCGAGGGCTCTATTCATATTATAGGTTACCAACTTACCACATGACAATGACGCTATCTAATTCGAAGTAGCAATCTGAAGCTACGGGATCAGCAAATCAGAGCTTTGCGGAACAATCATGTGCATAATAATACTAATCGGATACCCAGGTCAAATTATTCGTGCCTGTGTGTGTGCCTTTTAAATTCTAATTGATGTACCATTTGCTTTCAGTCACTATGAAGTCTTAGTTAATGCCGTTGACCTCGTACACAATATTTCATGAACTCCAAATAGAGGGAGAATTGTTTTTTTTTACAATACCACATGTGTGCTTGTATTTTGTACAAAATCCATATCTCTGTGCATACTGTTTGGCCAGATGCTGCGCAAATGGAATCTGTCATTTTATAATTATTATAGTGCCACAAACTTATCTGACCCGGTGGCCAAAATTGGAACTAATGTGGCTACGGAACTTAGATTATATAGTACTTTATCTATGCTACGGAACAAAAATGACTTCGAAATGTCAAACGTCGTTTTGTAGGGAGATGACATTGGTAAAAGCAACGGCAGCGACGCATCTTTACTTTTTATCTTATTTAACTTATTAACTATTTTACTTGATACTGGCAGAATAGTCGACATCGCCTCAATTGCCATATAGAAAGAAGAAAGAGAAGAAGACGCCAAGACCGTCAGATAAGTTTGTGGCACTGTAATTGGATGCAGTTGGCGTATGGTGTACAAAGACAATCATTTACCAGTCTGTCATCAGTATCGAGAAGATCGATATCCACTTGTCGCCGTAGTTGTTTGCAATATCTGTTGTCGTTGAATACTCCCATCGTTAATATTGACGGTGATTGAGCCGTCTGAGTGTAATAATAAAGTTATACTTACGGTAGTCGTGAAACAGACGGGCTCCCGTCACTCGATGCAGCTTTTAACTAACTTGAAATAGATCAAGGGTGGCAGGGCTTGTATGTTTTTGGGATGCGCGCTATGATATTATAGACATTATATTATATACAGGATATTATATATTATTTGACGACACGGTTGGCACAATGCGATTAGCTTTCTGCGCTAAGTGCCGCGGGTTCGATCCCCGCACGGAACAAATATTTGTATGATCTACAGATAGTTGTTTCTGGTCTGGGTGTGTGTGCATGTGAGATGTATTTTAGTAAACTGTACCCTCGATACAGGTGAAAACCTAGTGAGGGGCATAGTCTATTAAAAAACAAACAAACAAAGCACCTGTAACTTTTCAAGAAACTATAGTCTTTATTTTATTGAATAACTAAATATTGTGATTAAGTAGGATACTTATCAAGAAGTACCGATTAAAATTAGACATGATGATGAAATTGTTGTATATTTCGTATTTTTTTGACTACTTATGTTACGATAAGCCGGCCATAGTAATCATTCTTTTTTCCAAACGAATATAATTCTTTTGAGCGATCTATCGATTTAGAGAAAACCTTGTGTTTCAGTATTCAATTTTAATAATCGAATGGCTTTATGATATTGTTTTATTCCATTAGAAAGATATAAATCAAAATATTTAAAACGAAATATACAATATTATCACTAATTGATCAGCTAAATGTAGAGAAGTATAATTTTCTCAAACATGATGATATTTGATTATTATTTAGAGAAACATATTTTTGGCTGTAAATAAAGAATTAAATACGGGTTGGCATAAAAAAAAGGCTCGCGAAACTTGAAATATTCTTGTTATTTTATTGAAATTGATTTAGCGACATGATCTCAAGCGAAGAAACAGAGTCAAAAGAGCAGTTTTATTCGGCTACGATATTCTGCAAGGTACTTCCCCAGTAGGGCAGCTCAAATTTTGAATGAAAAGCAATGATACACCTAAAAAAAATCCGCGCTTTGTTTGAGAAAAATACTACACAAACCTTTAGCAATTATTTGGGCATTAATGGACTCACGTTTGTGTGTAATATAACGTTCGTCCATCGTACCTGATTTGCCGGCAGCAGTAATGTACTATTTACAGACAGATTTAATTGAATGAAAGCTGCTGTTACTAGGGCTCTCACCGTTCCATGTCCGCACTAATTACAAATGACATTTCGGAAGTCCCGCTAATACCCTGTAATAATATTTGGCGAACTATTCCCGGTATTGAATTTGCCTTTAGGTGAAATAATTATATCATTAAAGTACAAGTCATGCCCAATTAGCTGCAAGATTTTGTAGTCGACATTAAGCAGCTGATTATTTCAACTAACGAGAAGTTAAAGTTTTTTATGGGAAATTAAAAACTGACGATGACTAAATTACTTTAGTTTTAAGTTTAATTAAACCAAGTTCACATAAACACTGTCTTTTATATATAATTAAAACGTGTAAATTGTGGATTTTATTTCAGTAAGTTACGAAACGCAGATATTAATATTGTTTTTAGTCACAGGTGCACCCCGTTAGTTAATGTTTATCGTGTTGTAATGTATGTTTATCTTCACACATATCGTAACGGTCTGATTATGAATTCAAAAATAGTACCATAATGACAGATTTCAAGCACGTGCAACTCTAACAAAATTAAAAAGTTTTATTATAATACTTAAAGTTTTCTTTACAAAATAATGCTATAAAATAACTTTTTTCTATTTAGTAGAATTCGGATTTGCATGCGCAGTAGACTGCTGGGTTTCGGGGCCATTATTTTGTTTGATTTTGTTTTAACTTTAGTCTTTTATTTAACTGCGTAACTACATATTGCATGAGTATAGATAAAGTATTGTATGAAACTGCACATAACTAGGTGATACCTACGATCGTGTGATAAACACAACCTCGTGTTTTAATAACCCCTATTATGCAACAGTTTCATAAACTAGGCTATTCCATTATATCCATGACTTTTCGTCCATCTAAAGGTTATCTAGAAAATATCGCTTGACGCGATACGACCGCATTGTGCATTAATTTATCACTCTATTTTTAACCCCCGGCAAAAAAAAGGGTGTTAAAAGTTTGTAGTATCTGTCTGTGGCATCGTAGCTCCAAAAAGGATGGACCGATTTCAAAGCAGTTTTAATTGAAAGCTAGTTTACTCGGGATACGTCTTAGCTATGTTTCATAAAAGTTACAGCTCTTTTTGTAGTTGGAGTCGGGGGTTTTTGACGGTTAGGTTAACTGGTATGTTTTTATGTTGATGTGCAATAAAGCTTAATTATTTCTAGTACATTCTAATCTATTATCACGTGATCATTGCTAGTGTAGACCATTGAAACAGAAGTCCATGGTAATGTGGACACAGCTTTTAACCGATGCCTAAAATATAAACATACTTTGAATGCACAAACAATGCGAAAACACAAATGGTTATCAAATTGGGAAAATGTATCGTATTTCAATCAATAGAAGAAAGTTTTTTCTTTAATATTTGGAACGGAACAGTAGAGTAAAAGTGTCAAAATGTATTGTCAATTGGTTGCGATATCTAACCGGATGTACAATTGAACATTTTCTATTTCTATTGCGTTCGTGCAGGAAATCGTACAACTATGTTCGTGACACATAGACAACACAGGGCGTTGATAATACCATGTTCCATTATATAGGTTGTAATAACAGGGGAAAAAAAACATAAATATAATAATGGTCAATTGCTGTGCTATATTATGTAATATTGTCGCTTACAAGGTGTCATTACGTTTTGTTACAAAGTATTTAGTTTGTAGTAGGTAGAGATAGGATGAATTATTTGTAAACAACAAAGAACACATATAAGTTGTACTTATTGAATATTTCTAAAGACATGGACAAAGGAATCGCGATATACACTCTTTAAAAGTAACATCTATGGCAACAATGCTGGCGTTATCTTCGTGACATGCAGATGAAATATATAATATATTATTTTGCATTGTTTCAGGAAATAGTCTCAGCGCTGACAGCGATGACATGAATTTGAAATCTCCGCCGTTTTACCACGAGCAGATACGTCAGGAAGAGGCATGTGTAGTCACTTTAATTACTTTTAAGAATAAAACAGACATGTGTGTGTAATTACAGTTATTATAGCAGTTATTTTCCAACGAATCTTGACTGTATGCCGAGCAATATGTAAACATCACAGTATACTAAAAAGAAGTTTAACCCTAATTTTGCCTGCTAATGTACTCGCAAGGTAAGTCATACTATTATCCGTTAAGCTTGAAGAAAAAACAGTCCATGCTCTTTTTAGAAATTATGAAACGAAATCTGCGTAACAAGCGTCACTACAATATATTTTTCTTTAGCATTTAATTACTTGAACTGAGTTAAGTATCGTTAATTAAGTAAAGTACAAGGCCAAAGGCATCGTGTATAGAATGATATTCAATCAGATCAAATGCATTTTACAATAAAATATCTACCGATATTTTGACCAGCAAAAAGTATAAACTATACAGGATTACTGGTAACTGCATATTCGTTGCATAGAGAAGCTAAAATGCAACAGATTAAACTCTCTACCCGTAAACACAAAAACAACGGAATTAAGAGATAAAAAGGCACCATGATTTTTAAAAAAAGATCAATCGTTTTCATTAATTGTGTTCTGGGATCCCGTCAATCAAAACTGGCACCAGTATTTTAAAATTTGTGTTTTTCAGCAGATTCCTCTGGAACAATGTCCAGCGTTAAAAGAAAGCGCAGCGGACATCGACACGGTTGCCATCTACCCGCATTTTGAATTTCAGGTACGTAGCATTTTTCGAAAATTCTATACTATAATTATATTAATACATGAAAAGAAAACTTTGTACGGGTTTTTAAGCATATTGCGCGGACGAAGGAGTATGAGATTTGGCATAGTTAAAGTTTATAAAGAGAAGGAGTGTAGTTTACTAAAATATATAAAAATAAATCAAATTAAAGCATCTGTTTGTAATGTCAAAATAACAGCTTTTTACAAAATGCATATGAATATACGGTATATTATGTATGTATGTAATATTTTTTCTGTCCGTCTGTTTGTTCCGGCTAATTTCCGAAATAGCAGGACCGATTATGACTGGACTTTCACTGGCAGCTGATGTTATATGGAGTAACTTAGGTTACTTTTATTTTAGAAAAAGAAAAACTATGGTGCTATAAATAATAATTTTGTTAAATTCCACACGGATGAAGTCGCAGGCACAGCTAGTTAATATATAATATTACGGTCGAATTTCGAACACTGGGCGACTTAATTAATATTTTAGTAGATATGAAACAATGTAGTCAGGGTTTTAGCCAAGTAATGACACAATTAAAGTCGGAAACGATAATCCGGCTGTCTTTATCCATCCAGCGCAGCATCGATGGGATGGACCTGGCTAGACCTCTGACCTTTTGAGTCCGCAGCGGTCCCTCATGTACTTATACCTATATTCAATTAGAAAATCTACTTAAAAATATCAAATTTTGTATAGAAAAATCATTTTGAGAATTGGTTAAATAATAGCTTGGTGAAATTACGTGTCGTCATTCGTTTTTACGTTTTTACGTCAATACATTTGTCGTATGTTCGCGGCACGCCCGGCGCTTTCCGCTACGTAACGCTAACGCCCTACTTACAATAATCTCACGCATTACTCATTTTACGTCAGTTCTTGTACTATAATAAGATTTGTAATAATTACTCATTACATAACAGTTGATTGATTTTTTTATTTCTGTGTAAACCACATTAGTCGGGTCGGGCTGTTGTTGACAGGCTCGGCCTGTTTAATCTTTGAACATAAATGGTTCAATTAAAGTTCTGGGTACTGAGTTTCATCCTATGGTCTATGGTTCTAGTCCATCAACATCAAAGGTAATATCGAAAGTTTCTAGTGTCACACTATTTATTCACTAAAACTTCACGATTTGAACAATAGTTCTTTATTAGTATTTTAACGTTTATCAAATTCTCCACCAAAATAATAAAAAGGCGTTGTGTTTCAGGCCCTCAAGTTCCGGTGCTTGTGTTAATGAGCATCTTGAACTTGACCGACTGATTCGTTAACAATTAAATCCAACGTTTAAGGGCTTTTCGGAGGCCTGTTCACCTAATAGAGCACTCTTATATAAAGAATTCTAGAAGTCGAAAGATTTTTATATTGATAGACCTGCAGGCAGTTTTACTGCTGATTCTAGGTGCACGGACCCAAAAGTGGGTTGGTCCTGCCATAGATTTTGATGTAGAAATTCTTCGATTTATATTCAGCGTACGTTGTAAGGTCAAGACTTCAAGAGGCATCGGTAAACAGCTGCACATTCCTTAATTACCCGTTCGTGTTCTGTATCGATGCTTCCTCATGTACGCTAATTTGCCTATCGATTTGGTTTCTCATCTGTTATTCACCAACGATGTCAAGGTTCCTATAAACTCTTTGTGTAGGTATTTTCAAATCGTGCTGACAAACTCGGCTAGGTTTTATTATGCACTCATTTAAGTGCATCCTTGTTTTCTTCTGATTTGAGCATTAAGAAAATAACTTTCATAATTATTATCTTATAGGAATATGTGTGCCTAATATGCTAATGAATATCATAAAGATTATTGTCACGTGTACCTATGTTATAATTCACCGATTGATAACTAAATTATAAATCACTGTTAATTGAAGAGTGCACAAACATAACCTCATAATATTATGTACCTATTAGAATCGTTATTATTCTCAGGTAACTAAAGTTATAGATATTCAAAAGACCTCTTTGGATATTTATAACAACATTACTTAATTGGTAAACTAGCCGTGTGGGGTGCCCGTGGGCGATGTTTTCCGGTGTCCGCTAATCTGCGAGATTACAAAGAAGAATATGTCGAAATAAGAATCATGGAACAAATCAGCTCAGGGCTTACCACCATCTTTTACATAACCATCATATTTCAGGAACATTTTGTTTAAAGCTTAAAGTAGGTAACATTACTCAGGTTTGTACTTACTATTTAAGAATAAGAATGTTTTGTCTATTCCTTGCCCTAAGAGAAAAACGAGACGAAAGATTTTCGATGACGTCATAAAATTACTTAGCGATACAGTAAAAATAACAGTGTAAGGTTAAGACAATACTGGAGATGATGGTAGACCCCTAAATCTCTACTTTGAATCCGCCTATGAATAATAAATATGTGGAATCTGCACTCGTATAATGCAAATCTTCATGTAAACTGAAGTGTTCTTGGCCCAGTGATTTGGTACTTGGTAACTTAATTATAGCCAAACAATGTTCCGTCCAAACAGTCAAGGTTGAGAAGGAATTTTAAAAGTTGTCCTGTTATCCACGCGCCCCGGTTCGCGTTTTCTCAAAGCGAACCTTCCGGAAAAACTTCTTTACTAACTGAACTTTGAGATTTGATTTAATAAAAGTCTTTCATCATTTTCTTTTACGTTTTATTCCGACATGTCGAAAGTCTGCGTCAATTTCTTAAATCTTAGCTCCTCTAATTGTGGTGTTGGCGGATTTTCTACCACCCAACCAAAGTTTCTTGGACCCTCAAAGCATTAGACGAAGATGTATCTACGTTTCCAAAGCGTGCCCCCGGACGAACTAACTTTAGCAACTTTTCTACAACTCGTCCTCATGTCATTGGACAAGCACTTGACAACCACCGCAGATGTAGTATATTTTGGTAATCCATCTAATCTAAAGTAACGTAATAATATGCTAATGCATCATTTAGGTACGTGTACGTGCTTGTAGAAAGTTTCCCAAATACAGTCAGCAACTTAAGTAAATGAAATTTTCGTAATTTTGATATTAATTTATCAAAGATAATAAGTGTCCTTAACTAACCATTACAATAGTCGATAAAGTAAAGCTATGTATTCTAAAATAATTAATTATAAAAAATAATGAAAGCAAATTCTCATTTATAAATAATGTTATAGTTTAAAAAAAACTATAGCACATGCTTTAGTCATCCAAACTGAACGTGCATGCAAAATTTCAGCTCAATCGGAAACCGGGAAGTAGGTCAAATTTAACTTCCAAGATTTTCTTACATAGTTAGTTACAGGTGAAGCTAATAAAAGCGTGTTAAATAAACTTTGGAGATCGCTGACGGTACCACCACCAGTTCTTGTGATCCTGTTTACTGTCGCAGATGACTTCTGCCTAAAGTACTTATTGGTCTAATATCTCATACTAAGTCCTGTAAACTCAGTCTCCAAGCGTGATACAGATTCGTTTGACTCTGATTTGCTCTCATGATTGTTTGATATACAATTATACCAATATTTTTGTTATTATTGATTTAGCTACCTCGGATTTCTAAAATTACCATATCTAAGATAATGAAAAGTAATAAAAATGTTCTAAATAAGCTTACACCACGAATAATTGATTTCCAATAAATAAGTTGCTCCAAAAACTTTGTTGCTAACTTCGCAACCTTGCTCTTTGATAACGAGATTTTTACCGAATCACGTTGTGGTGGTATAAAAAACGCCTTATTGCGACAAGGCGTTTATTTTTTTTCATGCGTAGAATATACTTACGAGAGAGTAATGAAAACTAACTATCTTGTTGCCGAATGATTGTACAAAGTACAAGCATACATAATTATGCTTACCTACTACATACACATATTATGTCAATGTGAGTGCCGCAAGGGCTGTTGTTACCTGTTGTTACTGTAACTACATACACGCAACGTCCGTTACTTATAAAGAGCTCTGGACACAATTTATGCTAATTATAAAATTCTAAAGCGAAGCGAACAATAATCCTTTTTTGTCAGCTCCAGTCCCAATACAAAGATTTTCACAAAACGGTCCGTATGAACTAACGTGAATTCCAGGCGAGGTATTTGCTTCCAATCTCAGATAATTTGTACGGGATGTACTCTTTCGAATATTAATTTGAGTCTCGTGATCGCATGGCCTGCCGTGCGTCGCGTCTGCATGGTGCAAGACGACTTTGTAGAG
Source organism: Allophyes oxyacanthae (assembly GCA_932294325.1). Classification (NCBI taxonomy): domain Eukaryota; kingdom Metazoa; phylum Arthropoda; class Insecta; order Lepidoptera; family Noctuidae; genus Allophyes; species Allophyes oxyacanthae. The sequence continues at coordinate 4,639,368 of OW028609.1, forward strand.
ATAAAAAGTTCTACTGCAAGCTCGATGCAACCGTTGCCTTTTTAACCGACTTCAAAAAAGGAAGTTTATGCATTCGACGAGATTTGTTATTGTGTTTCTCATATATGTCCACCGATTTCTCCGAGATTTCTGGGTTGATTTACGTGATTTTTTTTTAACAGATAGTTTTTTTGTATATGTCCGTTCGGTGTTCCCATATAAATATTAACTTCGGTCGGGTAATTTTTCAACCAGCTTTAATCAACTTATTTCGCCTATATCCACTTCGCCTATCTGGATGATATGACATGAATCATAAAAGTAAAAACCGACTTCAAAAAACTAATAACGAATAAAATTATTTTCATAAAAAACTTAGCTTCAGAGGGCCGAGCTCAAATGTTTTTGACGTGCATCGTTAACGTTAATATAAACTTTTAATTACAAAATATAACGAATCTATCGCATTTTTATTTAATTTTGGCCTTCTTCACCTTAGATTGGCACCGACTTCAGAAGCTAATGAAAGTTATTTTATTCATTTTTAGTTTTATGAAGTCGGTTTTAACTTTATTTTAATATCTTTCCACACTTGCTCTACCATGTTCACGAATGTTTCATAGTACATATGTACTTACATAATTATGATTTAGTAGCGCCACTAAACTATATTCACGACCGTGAACGCAATGCCATACGTATCTTGAATAATTACTACAACAGCGGAAACAAAATCGCTGCTGTATCAAGCAATTAGCATCGATCAGTCATTTCGGTGATTGACTAATGCAGAGATAGTGACCGCACGTAATCACCGGTGGGCATAACCACCTATAATGGTACTCTACCAAGTAAGGAACTAAACACATTTATATGGAACGAACGGCACCGTCGCGCATGGACATATATGGATGGATAATATAACAAGTCATAGTCATTACTGTAGATTTATTGCGTTGTATTGCGGTCTCTTGCGGTTCAGTATTTATTTCCTATAGAAATACGATTTCAATTTTGTCGTGAAACAATTTGATTTTTAAGTTCCGACTTTACAAAATCCAATTTCAATTCCTTCGAATCTCGTACGAAGTAAATGTCAGGATTCAAAACAACCAATTCTAATTATCGATTTTAATTAGGTACTTACGTACAATTTTTTTATCGGGTTAGAGATGAATCGCCGCACTCAAAATTCGCAAATGTTGTGCGAATCTATCAAAAAGATTTTTTTATCTACTTATGTTTGAGATTTCCTTTAATAATATAAGTTATAGATAGTTTAAAACAATTTCATTCCAAAGATCTCATGGTACGAGCCATTCTCGAGGGAACCTGATCACCAGAGAACTTCCGAACTAATACGAACATTGCGTTTGCGAAGGCATCCAGTTTCGCGCCGATCAGTTCGAGCGCGTGCCTTTGCTCCAAGTAAAATTCTTTCTACGGAATTACAAGTAGTTGTAATAAAGCTACCAGTATAAAGGTCGAGTAAAGACGAACCCGACTATAGACCTATTTCGGATGACTCCCGTTACTTTGATTGGACCTTCGTAGACAAGCTAAATGAATTGAAGGGATAAATAAATAATGTATGTGACATTAAAGGAACTATTTCGTGGGTCCGAGTGGCGAGTGGCTGCTGGCTGGTCTCATTTTGATATAAGATGAAACGCTTTGGTTTAAAAATATTTCTCCCTTATCACAAAAGACGGTTTAAAGCAATATAGTGAACCCTAGGTTTTACAAGTAACATTTTTTTTTTACCTTAAAATATAGATATGTTTTGGAAGAAACGCTTTTGTCAAAAGATATGAGTAATTATTAAAAAAAAAAAAAAAAAACAACTAGATATCGATACCTCTGGGCTCAAAGGTCGTAAAGGACATTTGGGCGAAAACGACTTTTTGATACTGTTTTACTCAGTTTTTAATTCTCTATCGATCTGTATATTCCGTTTTACGAAATTCGCAAAAAAAATGCCTTTACGACCCACATAATTTGAGACGTTAAACATAGTTTACCGTGAAAATATGGTTGTAAATAACACTCAGTTACCAGAGTGAACTCATTTTGGTAGTAAAGCAAAGTATAAACCAACTTTTTGGTGTAAAATACATAAAAAATATGAATTGTCTTATACCACCTTAGGTGGTTAATATAATTCACCTCAAAAATTTGGATGTAAAGGACATCGTCTTGGCAAATTATCCTGTACACCCTTACAATTGAAAATAAAAAATGACAAGTGTCCTTTACGACCTAGTTTCATTTTATTTGCCAGTAAATAATGTGCGACCTGAGACATTGGGGGTTCACGGTTTTCACATTAATTACCTGGTGAGGGTTTTCATACAAATACCCCGAAAGTCTGTCCACCAGAGTAACCGCCAGTAATAGCGTTGCGGAGTAAAATACTGATATTCAACCGAATGTGGTTGGACTGAAAGCCGACCCTGAAACACCTACTTGAAAAAACTGCAGGGTATGGATGTTGAACCTTGGCGAGGGTCTTAACGTGATAAAATTCTGTCGCGACCCCGTGCGTCGCAACTACGTGGTGTCGATGCAACGTGTGTCGCTACAGTGATTTGTCGCGACTACGTAAGTCGCAACCACGTTCTGTCGGAGTGACGTGTGTCGCAACAACAATCTGTCGCGACTCCATGAGTCGCAACCACGTGCTGTCGGAGTGACGTGTGTCGCAACAACGATCTGTCGCGACTACGTGCGTCGCAACTACGTGCTGTCACAACAACGTTAGTCGGTCATTTGTTCGTCGCAACTATGAGGTACAGTCGTACAGAAGAGAGTAGAGAAAAGGCAAGCAAGAAAAACTATGTTAATTACCAAAATATTATTTTTTATTTTTAAACATTTAGAGCTTTGTGTTCAATTAAGTAAGTACAAATAAACGATCTCAATTTGATTACACAAATGTACGTTTTATATATATTTTAGATAAATTCTTCGCAATTCTTCGCACACGCTAAGAAGAAGGATAAATTAATAATTAAACTTAAGTAATATACTACTGTATTTTCTTTACGAATATTCATGAAATAACATAATTATACAAATAAAACGTACATTTGTGTAATCAAATTGAGATCGTTTATTTGTACTTACTTAATTGAACACAAAGCTCTAAATGTTTAAAAATAAAAAATAATATTTTGGTAATTAACATAGTTCTTCTTGCTTGCCTTTTCTCTACTCTCTTCTGTATGACTGTACCTCATAGTTGCGACGAACAAATGACCGACTAACGTTGTTGCGACAGCACGTAGTTGCGACGCACGTAGTCGCGACAGATCGTTGTTGCGACACACGTCACTCCGACAGCACGTGGTTGCGACTCATGGAGTCGCGAGAGATTGTTGTTGCGACACACGTCACTCCGACAGAACGTGGTTGCGACTCACGTAGTCGCGACAGATCACTGTAGCGACACACGTTGCATCGACACCACGTAGTTGCGACGCACGGGGTCGCGACAGAATTTTATCACGTTAAGACCCTCGCCAAGGTTCAACATCCATACCCTGCAGTTTTTTCAAGTAGGTGTTTCAGGGTCGGCTTTCAGTCCAACCACACTCGGTTGAATATCAGTATTTTACTCCGCAACGCTATTACTGGCGGTTACTCTGGTGGACAGACTTTCGGGGTATTTGTATGAAAACCCTCACCAGGTAATTAATGTGAAAACCGTGAACCCCCAATGTCTCAGGTCGCACATTATTTACTGGTGAGGGTTTTCATACAAATACCCCGAAAGTCTCTCCACCAGAGTAACCGCCAGTAATAGCGTTGCGGAGTAAAATACTGATATTCAACTGAGTGTGGTTGGACTGAAAGCCGACCCTGATACACCTACTTGAAAAAACTGCAGGGTATGGATGTTGAACCTTGGCGAGGGTCTTAACGTGATAAAATTCTGTCGCGACCCCGTGCGTCGCAACTACGTGGTGTCGATGCAACGTGTGTCGCTACAGTGATCTGTCGCGACTACGTAAGTCGCAACCACGTTCTGTCGGAGTGACGTGTGTCGCAACAACAATCTGTCGCGACTCCATGAGTCGCAACCACGTGCTGTCGGAGTGACGTGTGTCGCAACAACGATCTGTCGCGACTACGTGCGTCGCAACTACGTGCTGTCGCAACAACGTTAGTCGGTCATTTGTTCGTCGCAACTATGAGGTACAGTCGTACAGAAGAGAGTAGAGAAAAGGCAAGCAAGAAGAACTATGTTAATTACCAAAATATTATTTTTTATTTTTAAACATTTAGAGCTTTGTGTTCAATTAGTAAGTACAAATAAACGATCTCAATTTGATTACACAAATGTACGTTTTATTTGTATAATTATGTTATTTCATGAATATTCGTAAAGTAAATACAGTAGTATACACATAAATACATACAAAATTACATAATCCATTTAATACTTAAGTTTAATTATTAATTTATCCTTCTTCTTAGCGTGTGCGAAGAATTGCGAAGAATTTATCCGTTCAGAATACCTTAGCGGGTTATCCTTAAGAACCTAAAAAATATTACACTTGTCGATTATTTCCTTATTTTGTTTAGTTTTGTACAGTAAAGTGGATTTACGCCCTTAGGTTATATCATAGGGTGAAAATTTGAAGGGTGTAAAGGACTTTTATTTTTAAATTTATGGTCGTAAAGGAAATCTATCTCGGTAAATACGTCACTAGGGTAATTTTTTAACACTGCACTAGATAATACTAGAAATTCTAAACACTTTTTTCCTAGGTTTCATTTAAATAGCTCAAGAAACAAAAAAGTTAGAGTAAAAATTTTATAATTTTTTTCGTTTTTTGCTTCTCCTGAAAAGTCGCATTTTGTCCTTTACGACCTTTGAGCCCAGAGGTATCGATATATTTTTCAGTAAACTTTCTAAAGAATTTAATGAAATACATTTTTATCAAAGGCATTGTAAGAAGTTTAAACGAAGCAAGTCTAGAAATAAATCGTTCATTAGGATGTTCACGTGCCGCAAGACGCGAGTGACGCGGCGCGATGCGACGTCAATACGAAGTTTTCAAGCATCCTCGTAATCTATTGACGTGCATCATACGCCTCATAGTTTCACGTTCGCTTTCTGCTTTGTAAACCAATGAAAGTTACAACGCGCTCGCTTCGATCGTAACTCGATTTTAAAACGGTTTATAATTACTTAACGCTTCGTGGATTTCAAACGACAAGAGTTATTAAAATGTCAACTTCAATTGTTTTTCCAGTTTGCGTAGAAAATACTAATAAAAGGGCCATTCATTAAAATATTTTTATTTTCAGCCGAGCTGGTTGCGCACAAAGGAATTTTGGGACAAGTCCTTTGAGGACCGCTATGAAAAAATACACAACGATACCCGCCGACCCAGATTGAAGGTAGCTACATAATCTATACATTATCCATATTATTAGTGTCTGTACCTACAATATGGGTTCCTGTGTTACTTGAAATGAACTTAATTTTATAGATATTCATGTGACATGAATAATATAAAAATTAATGGACTTTTGTTACTTGTAACGTTTCGAAGTGACTTTATGTGTTTACTGTCTGTCTAACGTACGAAATGAACGAAGCGATTGTTTGCCTTGCGCACCTATTATTCTTCTGCGAAGTTATATTTTTGTGAACGGTCACAGGTAATTGTGGTACCTCACTCACACAATGACCCGGGATGGCTGAAGACCTTCGAGCAGTACTTCGAATGGAAGACAAAGAATATCATCAACAACATTGTGAACAAACTCCACCAGTTTCCGAACATGACCTTTATTTGGACGGAGATATCGTTTCTGAACGCTTGGTGGGAAAGGTCGCATCCCGTCAAACAAAAGGTACATTGTATGTGTAAATATACTTACCAACATTTGTCATTAAATATTTTAGCGGCCACTTATTTCCTTGATCGTTATGATACGCGGCTGCAAAAGTCTGTTAAATCTGCTGATGATGAAAAGTCAAGGTGATGATTTCATTCGATTGGCGAGTTCGATTCCCGCACATTTCAAATATTTGTTTAGTCTACTGTTAGTTGATCGGGGTCTGGGTTGGGGCTGGGGTATTGATCAAATTATAGTGCGGCAACTAAGTAGATAATAGAATACTGTTTGGATGCTCGAACCATGCCCAAACAATTCAAAAAAATAGTAACGTAAATCTTTCTTTTCCTGTGGTCATGGCCCCTTTAGCGGATTACATTAGTAAACTTGGCTATAGCACTCACCTGTGCAATAATAAGTATAATTATTTCTACGTGTATCCACCTATCTCTCTCAATTAACTTTGTTTTTTGATGCATCTACCTTCATTGTCTCTGCATCACCCTAAGGTTGTCTGGTAGAGAATGCCTAAGGCATTAAGATCGCCTTTGTATATTGTACATATCGTCGGTGATACTGCAATACAGCGTAAGTAACAACAGACAATACCGCGTAACTTATGTGCGAACTTTACAGTAGAGCAAAAAAGCTAGGTAAATATCTCCTCTTCTACTTATCTTAGACGTGTCTGAACTTTAAGGTATTTAGAAATGTGCTTTGTTAACTTTTATGATAAATATCTAATTCAATCCAACCAATCAATTCAATCAGCGTCATGATCTCATAGCCGCGACGTCTCTTTGCAACTTTTGCACTTCCGCGGTATCATCCACTGTTAGTTCCGCGGTATTGCAGTATCACCGAGGATATAATCATTTAAAATGAATAAATAACATCACCCACTAAATAACCCGATGACCACGCGTGGAGATTATATCGACGTTTGAAAGCATAGATAGATATCCGTGATTGAAACGCTATTTGGACGAATCGACTTTTTTTTAGTTTAATCTTTTTTCTTCAAACGGAACATTAATGTAACATTAAAAAAATGTCGCTTTGTACAAATAGTCTTTCAACCGTCGATATGGCTCTATACCTACGGGGAAATTAGCTTTTTAGTTTCTTTGCGTTCTGTTTTTATTATAACGTACTAGTAATCAAATCTTTGAAGCCTTTATAAAATCGCCGATAGTGTAGCAACTTGTTAATTCATCAACTTCGTAAGGGTGGTTACGTTTTTAAGAGAGGCAAATTGAATATTACAACGATCCACTCTGTTACAGGCATTAAAAAAGTTGATCAAAGAAGGTCGTCTGGAGATCACCACGGGCGGCTGGGTGATGCCCGACGAAGCGTGTACGCACATTTACTCGTTGATTGACCAGTTCATTGAAGGTAATGCATGCTCTGCAATATTTTCATTCAATGTGTTACTTATATAAAACTATATTTTATTATATATTATTTCCATATTTTCTTTAGGCCATCACTGGGTGAAAACCAACCTTGGCGTCATCCCTAAGACCGGCTGGTCTATCGATCCATTCGGTCATGGGCCAACAGTACCTTACCTGCTCGATAAAAGTGGCCTCGAAGGAACGATCATACAGAGAATTCATTACGCGTGGAAACAATGGCTGGCCGAGCGACAGATCGAGGAATTCTACTGGATGTCAGGATGGGCCACCAAGAAACCCTCAATGATCGTTCACAATCAGCCATTCGATATTTACTCGATAAAAAGCACGTGCGGTCCTCATCCCTCAATTTGTCTAAGCTTTGATTTTAGAAAAATCCCTGGCGAATATTCGGAATATACCGCTAAACACGAGGATATAACTGAGCACAATGTGCACAGCAAGGCCAAGACTTTGATCGAGGAGTACGATCGCATCGGATCTCTCACTCCGCATAATGTGGTGCTCGTGCCACTGGGAGACGACTTCCGATATGAGTACGCCATAGAGTTCGATGCTCAGTACATCAATTACATGAAAATGTTCAATTACATTAATAGCCACAAAGAGGTTTTTAATGCTGACGTGAAGTTTGGAACTCCCCTCGACTACTTCAACGCCATGAAAGAGAGGCACCACACAATACCGACTTTAAAAGGCGATTTCTTTGTTTACTCGGATATCTTCAGCGAGGGAAAACCCGCTTATTGGTCAGGCTACTATACCACTAGACCCTATCTGAAAATTCTGGCTCGTCAATTAGAACATCAGCTTCGAACTTCAGAAATCTTATTTACTCTCGTGTCTAATTACATAAAGCAGGTTGGCCAACAAAGGTACGTTGCTTCTGAAAAGAAATTGGAGAAATCTTACGAACAACTCATCTATGCGAGGAGGAATTTGGGCTTATTCCAACATCACGACGCTATAACTGGTACATCCAAGTCCAGCGTGATGTACGATTACGGCAATAAGTTGTTCACTAGCTTGTACCACTGCATCCGATTACAAGAGGTTGCTCTCACCACAATTATGATTCCCGACCAATCCTTGCACACGCAAAGTATAATACAAAGCGAAGCTGAGTGGGAAACTTACGGCAAACCAATAAAGAAACTGCAGGTGTCTTTTATTGATAAGAAGAAAATTATCCTATTCAACCCCTTAGCCGAAATCCGCACCGAAGTGATCACTGTGAGGTCTAACACCTCCAACATCCGCGTGTTCGACACTCGCAAGAAGCAGCACGTCCTGTACCAGATCACACCCAGCATTGACATACAAGACAACGGCAAGCGAGTCGTCAGTGAGTCCAACTTCGACGTCATGTTCGTGGCCACCATACCACCCATAACATCGGTCACATTCAACCTGGAAGAGCACACAAACACGTCCCATCACTGCGTTATATTCTGCAACAACTGTGATGAATCACAAAAATCTGATGTATTCAGCACCAAGAAAATGATGCCTGGTGACATCCAATTAGAGAACACGGTAATGAAACTGCTTATCAATAGAAACACCGGATTCATGAGACAGATTTATAGAAAGGATATTAGAAAGAGGACTGTCGTTGATATGCAATTCGGAGCATATCAGAGTGCTCAGAGGCACTCGGGAGCGTATCTTTTTATGCCGGACTACGATTCACCTGAAAAAAATGTTCTGCATCCTTATTCTAATTCGAATAATATGCAAGATGACAACATCATCATAGTCTCTGGGCCGATTTTCACTGAAATAACAACAATGTATCTCCCATTTTTATTGCACACCGTTAGAATATACAATGTAGAAGACCCGGTACTTTCACGCGCTGTTTTCATAGAGAACATTGTTGATTTTGAAAGTCCACCGAAAAATAGAGAAACAGAATTGTTCATGAGAATACAGACTGATATACAAAACGGTGATATTCCGGAATTTTATACCGACCAGAACGGATTCCAATACCAGAAGAGAGTCAAAGTGGATAAATTGGGAATAGAAGCGAACTACTACCCGATCACGACGATGGCGTGGCTGCAGGACGAGGAGACCAGGCTGACGCTGATAACTAACCACGCTCAAGGCGCGGCCTCTTTTGAACCTGGACGCTTGGAGGTCATGCTCGACCGACGGACCCTCTATGATGACTTCAGAGGAATCGGCGAAGGAGTCGTGGATAACAAACCAACTACCTTCCAGAATTGGCTTTTACTTGAATCAATGCCCGGGTTCTCGCGATCTAAACGAGACACGAGCGAGAAAGGATTCAAATTTGTGAACGAGCGCCATTTTAGTCCCGATCAAAAGGACACCGCTTACCAAGTACCATCTCAGACTGCCGACTTTCTGAGTAGGACGCTCAATTATCCCATAAATGTTTACTTGTTGGACACGAGCGAAGTGGGTGACGTTGAGGTGAAGTCCTATCAATCATTCTTGCAAAGCTTCCCTGCCGGCATACACCTGGTGACTCTCCGCACGATTACCGACGACATACTGGAACTATTTCCTAGTTCCGAAAGCTACATGGTACTACATCGACCTGGCTACAGCTGCGCCGTCGGGGAGAAACCAAAGAAAAAGTCCGCGAAGTTTTCGTCGAAAACCAGGTTCAATGGTCTAACCATTCATAATATAACATCAGTCAGTCTGACAGGCCTAAAAACCTACAAATCTCTATCGGGCTTGAGCGATATCCATTTGGACCCAATGGAGGTCAAAACATTTAAGATCAGGTTTTAAAGACTGTTAGTAGTAAAATAGGTGTAATACATTTGTAATTTTATAATTATTTACAAACTTTTTAGTGAACTTACTTGCCAGGACACGCTTCGGCAAAGATATAAGTGGAGTAAGTAGGAAGATGCAATTTTGATGGTAATGTATGATAGCATCTAAATCGACTGCGTAATTAGACCCGTTTGAGGAATTAGTTTCGATTCATGTTATGCACTCACACGAAGTAATTTGCCCTGTTTATCCTTGATATTACATTATAATAAAAATAATTTATCGTCGACCCAATGATCATTTAAGTTCAATGGAAATTTCGACTACCTACTAGTTAAATCTACCTCAGGACCAAATGTTATACCTGTTCATCTATTGATTTTATAACAAATTACTAATTATACTAGTTCAATTAAATATTCATAACTTTATCACTAACTTTTGTTAAAAATTGTTTTCTACTTTTTATCTATAACAACACTGTAAAATTTATGTTATACCATGTTTATCCATGACGTATATTTTAAAAACCTACTCCTTGCGTTTAGTACTCTGTTTCAATTTGAACTAAGTCATAATAATGTCTTACATCCATAATAGGTTGCTGTGATAGCGTTTATGTCATAAATTGAATGTATTTTTTTTACTTTAATATTAGTTACCGATATAATTATTTTATGACTTAGATTCGTTATTTATACTATATTTAAATACAAAAATATATTGAATCATGTTACATTGATTTATTGACGACTATTGTCTTATATCTGAAACTTAAATCGGCCTTATTAAAATTATCAATGTTTACAATATAACATTATGATCTACAAAATATTGAACAGTGACAAAGACGTCTAGGTTGTGTTTCTTATTTTTTGAAATGATTTATTTTTAAGTTTGAAAGTGATATTTGAGTTACATTTAATATTGTAAGTTATAATTTAATCCATATGCTAGGCATGAATTATAAATAAAAAGGAAGGGTGTAACAAGTCGATATAATATTATATTTCGACATTTCTCTTCACCCTTACCTATGTTATTATGCCTTATTAATAAAAAATATGCAGTTCTAAAAGAACAAATAAATAATATATAATTATAACAGAATCCTTTCAATAAAATAATGACTAAAGATCTGTGTAGGATTTATTCAATGAGGCTTTTATCCTTTTTATGCATTTGATGGACCAAACATTACTTTTGTTTAGTTGTAATTAACCGTCATGACATAATCTTGTAACTAGGTACTAGTTAATTGAATCTCGCAAGTTCCACTTTATTGCTATTCTTTGTTTGTATATAGGTAATTGCTATAACATTGTATATTATATTATTTAAGATTAATTTTAATATTTTAACATTGCCACTAATTTATACTTACAATAAATTATTGAATCACATACGTTTGATATTTATGGCTTGTTGCGACCTTATGTTTTTGAGTATATTTTTATATACTTGTATAAATAATAATTCATATGTAGCGCTCCCTATTTTTTATAATATTATGATTTTGTGATAATCTATAACTTGGAATCATTACCATCGATAATATTTAGTCAATGAAAATTAGATCTTAAATGTATGAAAAGAAAGAAACTCGACACTAATTTATGCAAACTTTATTAATTCACGGAATCTGTTTTCTGTTTAATAATTATTTGTAATGTTTCGTTGTATAATTTGGTTGTACTTGACGTAATTTAATCATAGACATAAAGTAGCTACTAAATTCGTGTGTACAATTTAGTTCGAATATTTGAGTAGTTAAAATAAAAAGCAATAAAATATATATGAACATGTTTATTATAATATCCCATTCATGCAAAAACAACGGACATAGATCCTGATAGGTCTCTTTTTAGAATATAGTAAATTTTATGCAAACAGTTAATCAGGAATTAGAATTTATATGTAACTTTAACAATAGTATGTACCTATTTATAAAATTACTCGTCCAAAGTGAGTGTCGTGTCATTTCTTCTTTATTCTACTCGCAATCCACTCTAAGCCTAAATGTAATCTGGAAAGAAAAATAAATCATTAAAATATGAAACCTTTATTTATTAAAATACCTATATTTGTGTTATCCAAGAAATCAGACAATTATTGTTAAACATCCTGGAAAAGTTGTATAAAACAACTAAATAAAAGTCGAAATAGGCAGCAGTGGCGAAGGGTGACAGTTTTAAAAGGGGAAGCCGTCCCCTAAAATGCCCTCTAAAAATTGCTGCAATTAATGCTCCAAGATAAAAATCCATACCGTCTCTTGTAATCTATATATTATAGTCATATCTGGAAGAGCTCGACCTAACTGATTAACAAGCCTTTTTTTGTCAGTTGGATGAGTAAATAATATAATATTAGGTTGGTCTATGCACTAACCAATTCCTAAAGGGAAGCCGATGGGAATCGGGTTGTACAGACTCTTCGCCACTGATAGGCAGGTATTTGTTTGTTAAAAACATTAGATTAGATTTCTTCTATCTATATAGTCGAAAATAACACGTGAACAGATGCAAAACCTTAAAAAAAAAGGTGAAATGTAATTTTGCAACTAAATATATAAAGATAAGATCGCTCCGACTGAAACTCGACAATCACGTTGCCCAAACGTTTCGTTTGAATGACTGACACCATTATATTACTCCTTTATATCCACAATTACCCGTATGTCCTTCAATTGCGACATAATATCACTTATTCAATTAAGTGAGTTTTATATTTACTTTCGACAGTCGCATCTATCAGAACGCGAAATCCTTAAGGTTAAATATATCTTTATTAAACTTTTAACGTCGCATCACGAACTTTCTTGATGCATCGAAAACATCGGACGTTAGCTAACTTTGACAGAGTGATTTATACTCCGTCCACGGATTTATAACTCGTTAACGATGTGACGCATAGTGCCATCTAGTGTACCTATTGCAAACTTTTTAGCTAGAACTCCGGAAGTTGTAACAAGACTGCACTTCACGAGATAAACGGCCTTGCACGTCCATATAATTATTATATTTAATCATTTAGCCGGGACTATACAACGGCGGGCTCAGAAAGCGTTCTTTTATATTTCGATTCTGAATCCTATGACTTCGGGTTAAATTGTAGGAACGAGGACCCTAAGCTATTGTATTGTTCAGGTATCTTAGATTACCTATTATTATACATATCACTGTTCTTCAAAATATTTTAATCTTATGCGTTAGACTAACATGCGCGTTGCGACAGAATTTTGTCGTCATGACAAGACGAGATAATGCCTTTAAAAACCTGCTTTCGTACGACATAATGCGACCACAAAATTATTTCGCAGCGCTCATGGTACTTCGGTATGTGATCTATTTTTCTTAATAATTATGTCGTAAACATAAAAACACATGATACTTAATAAAAAGGTTTATTGTAAAAAAAAAAACAATCGCATAATGTTTTATACAAAAATATTAAATAGCGCATCCGAAAATTTTGATCTATGAAATACGAGTAAGTACCTTACTCATAATATCTCTAGAACCGAGTCAATCTGAAAAAGAGGAAATATTATCAGTACTTGAATTACTCCAAATCAGCTCCAAGGTCCAAACATCCATGCAGTAGAACAATAATTACCGGGAGCTATTTAGGGCCATTTTCACCGACAATATAACAGATGTTTAAAATGAAATCGGCCGATTACCCATACAAAAAATCATTTTTAAACTGTTGATTATACCCTAATCGTCTGTTATGCTGTTGTAACTTGGGCCGTAATAGGTGAGCATTATTATAACTTATGATCTTTGTGGAACTGTATCAAAATGTGATATAATATATGTGATTTGTATATATAATAAACAGGACTGCAATGGTCACTTTATTATATATCGGTTTTCTGATTTTGGTTCTTGCACTCTGGTTTTGAATATTGCCTTCGAATGAAATGCAGTTAATATGGTAAAATTCGCAACGTAGGCGTATTGCGATCTTGCAATATTAATATTGCTCTCAGCTGTATTAAACCTCACGAGCTAGGCTGCTTAAAATCAGTTGGTTGTTAACACTGCGGGACACTGACCGCACATGTATAGTCTAGAGATGTGATGTCAGACTTCCGGACTTGATGACTTCTGTGACGACATCTTCTACACCCCATTAAACGCTCACCTATCAATTATCTCAATATTTCAATGTAGGATCAGACATACATTTAATTTGCACTGACTCTCGCTTTTTACGCAGATTACGCTGTGGGATTTATACACATTACGTTGAACACGTCTTGAGCCTTAAATTCTGTGATTCGATTCGATTCATCTTCAGTTATTTCACATTATTCCAGTAGCATTTTATCTTCATTCATTTCATCATCCTATTTGTAGAATTCACCTTAAAAATAAATAAACCTGTATCACATTTTAGTCGCACAAATAATTTATCTATGATTAAAAATAAATCATAATCAGAGTTGTATAATACTGTTTTGGAACTACATACTACATAAAAGCTAAACCGACAAGAGAATCGCTCTTAAATGAACGAGAGACAGCACCAACTAGAGTTGGTGCTGTCTCTCGTTCTCGTGATTTTAGGCATTAAAAACGAAAATAAATGTTTTGCAAATCATACTTACGTCATTTAGTAGTTACTTGCGTATAATACCTGCCACAAACTGCACTCGAGAACGATTAATAATTCACAAATAAAGCAACACGAACAACCTGAGTGCTTTCAAGCAACCTGAGTGCTTTCAATTTAGCACAGGCGCAACACTATTAAAATGTGTCATTTCTAACTCGAAAGGTATCGGGTCTCAGTATCACCAGTGTAATTTTATTAAAATATTGCGTTACAGTGTCGGATCACGTTATACAAAAGATACATGTATTACGCCTATAAAAGGTGCCTCCTTGCTGCTGCCCCTTTAGACAACAACAATCTAATTTCCAAGAATAGAAATCCTAAAAACTATTTAAGGTCTTATTTTAATAATGCAAAATATTCTCAAGATAGGGCCTAGGACCTGATAGGACATTTCAAATATCAAATTAAAGCTGCAGTAGATTAAAAAATTATGTAGACATTAAGATCGGGCGGCGCAGCGACGCGATGCGTGTTTGTTTCAGAGTAGCCGAGCTCGCCAGGTCATGTGGTCGAGTTCATGATCTTATTGCCATTCGTGACAAAGCATTACTCAAAGATTCGTGATCATAGACGAATAAAGGTTTTAGGTAAACGGAAACATCAAGTATTTTAATCCATTCTGAAAACGTATAAAAATAATTATTTTAATATATTTTGCTAAAGAGTTTTTGTAACCTATAGATTTACCTCCTAAAATATTTTGAATTACTAAAAGGCCTTATGTAATTGATACAGAAGCTGGCGAACGATTACGTGATCTGCAAATGTAATTCTCAAGTGTTACGTCTTTAGCGATCGGAGTTCTCTAAAAGGGCTGCAACTCTTATACACTAACTGCAGCCCGCCTGTAAGGGTGATTATGCACGATAGTACAATTTTTATGGCAGGACAAAATGCGCTGCTGTCACCCTACTTGCACGTTGCCACAATTCTGGGTAAAATACACCTTAAATAAAAATTTGTAACATGTTTTTACCGAAACCGGTTAGGGATATTAATAAAACCAAATTTTTTACTTGCGCAAAAATGAACTAAATACCTAGGTATTTCACAAGAGAAATACCTACATCAAAATAAAAAGCACACACCATCATCAATGGAAATATTACGAAGATGGCACGATACATTTTATACCTATTGATATTTATACATTCGCGATACAATTCAAATAAAAGCAATGATAAGATATTTTTAAGACACCGAAGTTGAATGGTGATAATAATAATTTACTACACTGATAAATAGTTTGTTCTAAAGCGAAATATTCCGTTCTCAATAGCGTAAAATGTAATATAATAACTGATCAATATGGTGAACAAAACAACAACACAAAAACTAAAACGGAGGGCTTACTACCAGCTCTTATATCAGGGCAGAAATTTCCAGAATAAGCTGACTTTTCATTGTACGACAAGCCTATACAGTGCGAGTTCAGCTCATACTGGAAATGTATGGTTCAATTTCAGCCCTACATCGAAGTCTGAGGCTGACATTCAGAGACTACAGAAACGAGTCTAAGCGTGAACTTACGCTGCCATCTGTCAAACTTACGAACAAATCAAGTTGATTTTGACAGATGGATGCGTAAGTTCACGCTTAGACTCGTTTCTGAATGTCAGCCTTATAGACTTCGTAGTAAGCCCCCAGTTCATTTTGTATCTTGCCTATTCTATTGGTCATCGCGGGCAATGCGCGGCTTGAATTAATTTTTGCACGATACATTATCTTTTCTAACTGTAGGCTAATTCACGTAACTAAAGAAGTGCAGTTGCCGCGCAGTTGCAATAAAATATTGATCAAAACAACACATTTGGTAATCTTTTTCTTCTTCTTTCGTTATGGCAATTGAGCCGATGTCGACTATTCTGGCATTTGGTATCCTCTGAGCTTCAGTGAGATACGCTCGCGTCAAGTTCCAGCGACACTGCAATACGATCGGCGCGTCTTAAAATTACGTGAATTAGCCCTCTGGTCTACGTTAAGGGATCTCATTAACGAATATTCACTAATTTTTAAGGCTCCCGCATTATTTGTGTCGTTAATAATATAGTTCATATTTTCCTATTTTATTTGAATGTCAGAATTGTTATTGAATATCACACTTCTGTACCGAGTGTACAGAATTCTGATATTCAATTTAATCAATAAGTAATGCAGTTTTAACACTTGTTGCGCTATACTTAGGTAGTGCAAACGAGTTTTGAAGTAGTGAGTTAAGCTTGTTGGAACTTTCACTCCTTTGGCGGACGAAGTAGTATCGGAAAGTGATACAATACTATAAATGTCAAGTTGCGCGGTAAGATAATTAAAATTTGATTCTGGAAAATCCCTAGTGGAAACAACCAGCAATGGCATTCAAAAAGTATATAACATTGGCTACTCGAATCCCATTTTATATTTCTTTTGTTTTATATTTATTGATTATGTCCAAAAAAAGTGCATTTTAACAAACCCTTGAACAACCTCGAGTCACATCTTTATATTCGCACGTGATTGATCATAGTTGAGTTCTATTCGCGGCCACGGAGGATTCATTGGTCAATTTAACCACTTGTTAGTCCCGTGAGCTGTGTAACTATAAAGCATTTGCAATACTTGACCGTACCCCTCTCCTGTGAGCGCGCAGCATGCCTGTATGTGCCACGGGTGCTGCTTTATCGATGTCAAGTCCAACTGCTCTGATATCTCTGCGGCCGTCATTGAGCCTTTGACGTCCTGGAATCAAGGATAAGTACACTAAGTAAAGATATAAACATGGATAATTTTCGTTTTTACATACTAAGTATCTATTATAATAGGATGTAGTTCGCGTTGGGCAGAGATGCACGGAAAAAGGGATGGCCTTTGCCCAAAAGATGAATAGTACAGTATCAAAAAAAAAAAGTTCCTACCTATTTCACTTCACTATTCCATCGTGATATTACGATGATTCTGCTAATGTCAAGGTTGAGGTATCAGGTTATAAGTTATAACAGAACTTACACTCAGTTTATAAATCCCGTATGCAATCCTACCTTTATCCTTTTCTATACCTTTACATAAAACTACCTACCTATTTAATTTGCTACATGTTCAATTACTACGGTACTAAAATTACGTTTTGGATGTCAGATATAAAATCTCTTGTCATTACTCAATATGTCACGCTAACTACAAAACAGTTAGAACGGGTTTATTTTTTGTATGTCACGTCTGTTCTCGATAATTCACGTGTTGCAAATTGTTAGCGCGCCACCTACACTGGCAATGACAACAAGCAAAGCTAGGTCCCCTATGACCTTCGGGCTGGATCTATTAAATAACCGTCTGTCGGTCCCTCCTGTCCCATATTAATAAAAAAAATGTTAGCATGCTTATGCCACAGTAAAGTTTGTATTTGATTATTTATTGCCAACTTTCATAACCTAACAAACTGCTTGCCTTCTTTTAGGTATGCATCTAATTATCTCCGAGAAACAACACGTTCAAGGATAGTAAACAGAGTTACAATTTTAAGTATAAAAATAATGATGACGCCATAAAACTGAGACAGGTAAATAAGACATGTTATAGCGGAAAATTTATAATTAGATATTTTTATTTATAAATATTGATTGTTTGCGATAGGACATATATTATTATATATTTATTTTAGATACCGATAGGTCTGACTATTCTGTTTTAAGATATATAGTTATTAACATCGCTGTCTTACCTAATACTTGACTACACGAGTTGTCAGTTTGTCACCTTGTCAAGCGACCTTGTCACCTGATACTCTCTTTGTTATTTATTAAATAAAGGACATTGCCAGGTTTGGTCAATATGCCCAAAGAATCAATTGGAACGCATATT
The DNA here is from genome assembly GCA_932294325.1 of Allophyes oxyacanthae. Classification (NCBI taxonomy): domain Eukaryota; kingdom Metazoa; phylum Arthropoda; class Insecta; order Lepidoptera; family Noctuidae; genus Allophyes; species Allophyes oxyacanthae. The sequence goes on from OW028609.1 coordinate 4,657,841, forward strand.
AAGTTTGTGCCATTTTTCACTATATGGGCAAAAATGTCATCCCGGGAAAAACAGTTGCGTAGGTCGTAAATTTTATTGCCTAATTTGAAAACCTCTGCCTAACTCTTTGCGGAATACAAGCGTAATACTATGTGTATCAAAATAGTTTTGTTTTAAAGGAATAGTAACATTGGTCATAACCAATACGTGGATATGTTTATCTCTTAATGTGATAGAAACAATCATTATTTTATCAGTTTTTCAGTACCTACTATTTGCCGTATTACTACATTATTTTGGACGGATATTATCGGGCCCATTGGTGTGACCGTGTGATTTCCAGGCATAATTCGCCGTCAGCTACAAAATGCACATACATAATTTCATTTCTGACCGGCATTTGGACCAAATCCCATAGTAAGATTGGCAATATCCTTTTACTTTGCGGCGGTTGAAGAGAAATTTTACTTTATTCCTATCTATACATTCGATTTAGCTATGATAGAACATTGAAATGATTTGAAACTTAAGCTATAACAGTTTTTGAGTTTGACCTTGGACTCTGATTTTTTTTAGCAGCATTTCGATCGTGGGTACTTTTAGAACCATAATTTATTTCTTAGATCATTCAATTTTACGTTGAACTTGACTGACTTACTTTTACATTCCGCGAACTGGTTTGAAGGTTTTATAAATATTATTCACATTTAATACCGACAGCTACTGTTACGCATTGTTATAAGATTCTAGCACGCATAAATGTTGACGGCTAAGGCTGTGACTAAGAAAAAAGTTATATGTGACACCATCCATATAACACAGATATTGTAAACGATTCTGAGATTATAAGAGGAACCATTTAGTTTTTTCCCCATCTTTCTCCATAGAAAACCAACATTGGAACGTGGCAACTGGAGTCTCGACTATATGGTAAGTTCTTTAAATAGGCAACCTAACCTACCAAAGGCCTGTGTGCCTGCATTAATAAAAAATCTATCCTATCATTATTTCGATGGATGAAAGGGTATTTGTTCTAAGCGACATTTTGTTTATAATTTTTTTAGATGAACTAAATACTCTTTGATATATACGTAGATTGGATTTTCGAAAAATATCTAAAAATAAAATAACAAACAGCCTTTCAACCGTCGATTTTATCTTATCTGAAATGACGTCTTTCTGATAGAGATGAATGGAAGAAAGATACACTGCGCGCGCCCTCGATTATAAAGAAAAGATGATGTTATATCTACCTGTTTATTTGCGTAGACCAGCAGACAGGCTCGACTGAGTTCCTCGTGCTTCAGCATCTGATGCAGCTCCTCACGACTAATGTTCAACCGCTGTCGATCCGTGGAGTCAATTACCATTATCACGAACTGGATGAACAGAAAACGAACAATGCAATCATGACACGCCACGCTGACTGTATTGGGAATTGGGACACCCTCATTATCGCAAGCCATTGATAAAATTATACATCGTGTTTGATATGTCGCTATACCTAGATCGCTCAGCATTTTATGTCACGAACTTATCATTGCAACATTTCTTTACAAAAAACACAGCATTACGTCCGTGTATACCTATTCTTCGAAAGCAGGGATGTGCCAAATTTAAACCTGTATTTCACCGATAGCTTGATAAACTCGCATGTAACGACACAAGTTCAAACTCCAAGCTATTTTTATACTAAAATGGTGGCAAACAAGACAACAGCCCGCTTGATAGTAAGAGGTTGCCTACCACAACCTATGGACGCTTACAACACTAAGGGCATCCATCACTCGCGCGTTACATTACACCCCTACTCCTCCATGGAACAAAATAGCAGTGATATCTTATCTTTGCCTGACCTACGAATCGAACCCACGCTCAGCAGACGCGCTTGTGACTTCAAGACTAATAAGTTTGTATGTACATTTCTTTAATTGTTTCTTCCAATATAATCCATACACATAAATTAGTTCATATTATTGCAACCAATCGCAAAGTACACCTTACAAGTTATCTATCGCATAATTGAGGCCTATTCGAAGGACAGAAGGACATCACATAGGTATTTCTTCTACTTTCGCATAGTGTAAGGAAACGGAAGCGTAACATCGATATTATAATATTAACTATTCAATAATATATTATGGACGACACGGCTCAGCTATTAAAAATGAATACATTTCATGCAACCGATAATAATAATGTGTATTTACAGCAGCAGTTAAGAATCACTCATAACGGGGTTATTTTATGACCTAAGGAAACCATCGCCCCTAAATTCATTCAAAATAGTAGGTAATCTTGTACATCTAGTTAACGGATAACAGTAATTTGTCCCATTTGATAGGGCAGCCTTTCCACCTGCCACTTCCTCCAGGCTACGGAGAATTTCTTAACAATAAAACATACACAACGTTCGGCGGACGTGGTGACGAACTTAAATAGGAATATTTTTAATCACCTTAGGAGTTCTAAAAATGATAGTCGTATTATCAATCACACAAAAACCATAGATAAGACAAAACACTTCCTAATATATTGATGTTTGATAATAGTATATACATTTGCTAATACACAAATAAAACTTCGCTGATATAATTTATTAACGATTTAACCGGTTCATGATTGATTCCGATAATTACAGTTATTTATAAGTAAAATTTAATAAATAGGTAAATATTTATTGCATACATTTATCGCATGTCACTTACGCACACATATTTCCGTTTGTTGCCTCAGTTTTTAGCGGGGAGCATGTATGAGATTATCTTTCTATGCGTTATTATTCTAAGATAATAACAAATGAGGCTGTTTGGTTACACTGTTATCGCTCATTATGGTCTCAATATTGAAAACTTGTAGAAATTATAAACAAAGGCGAACGTGGCTCTCAGTTAGCTCATTTTCATAATGATGTCACACTACTAGAAGTCGATCCAGGGGAACTATTCTGTATCTCGCATCTCGATTCGAATCTCACTCTTACTATTGGTTGATATTTGACGAATTAACATAAGATAATAAACGTGTAACTTAATAACAGGAGCGGTGAACATGACTAGAGCACATTCAGAGGTCGGTTATTATATTATTATTATTGTTTTAAATTTTGCCCCGCACTAGGATTTCTCCTGTATCGAGGATACAGTTTACAAACATACATGTCTCATGCACACACACCCAGACCCGGAACAACTATTTATAGATCATACAAATAATTGGTCCGTGCGGGAATCGAACCCGCGGCACGTAGCGTAGAAAGCTTATCGCTTAGCCACTGCGCCAACCGTGTCGTCTTATTAAGTTATCGTAGATCAATTCATCAGTTATCAACAGATAGTAAATACGAGTGAGATTCGAATCGAGATCCGAATTCTTACAGAATAGCAATGCAGATGCGTTGAGTTACCTACTAATATTTCGACGATAACGTCACGTACTAAAACAATTATTGAATGGGTGGGTATTGTGGGTAATATCCTATGGAAGTTGCTGAACGATCGAAGATACCCGTGACACGTGGCGTACTTGAATTACAAGCATCTCATCAGTATAATTTCCATCTTTTTACATCATGTTGCATATTAAAAGAATAACTAAAGTCCTTAGAAAACGGCCAGGCTTCCAGAAGTATACTGCGATCGTTTATTTTTACAAAACTGAGATGAATAGTATCCTGTCTCTTTTCAGTTACCAAGTCATAACAACTCGAAACAATATAATTATAAACATGGTAAATACCCCGTTTTGAACTCTAATACCAAGTCACCTCTCTATCTTTCGTCAGAATAGGTCCAGAATTTGAATCGTGTACGTAACAAACTCCTTCGCATTATGATATTAGTCGATAACTGTGTCATAAAGACCGCCAAATTCACTATTTTTCACTTATTTAATTAGCAGCATTAACCTAAGTCTTATTATAAGTCGTAAGTAATAAGCAAGGTCGAATTTTTGTCAAACTTGAAGAATGACCAAGATGCCGGGAGCGCAGCTATTGTGTTATTTATTCACGCAGAACCAGATTTAGGTCAACCTATCTACATAAAACTATCTATTGTAGATGGATCTAGTAAATACTAGGGGAACATGCCGTAACATCAACACATTTAAGCTTTCAATTCCATTCAATTTGCCTCTGTATTTGTTTTATCTTAACAAATTTTAGTTTGTTCAGGACTTGAGCAAAAGAATATAAAAATACTGAAACTATGATTAGATCCTCTTATTTTAAGAATTAAATTGGTATGAATACTAAACTTACGAGACTGAAGTAGAGAGTAAGCATAAATCAAATATCATAGCACTAAAACATATGAACACTATTTATTGTATTATATCCATTATGTTGTCAATAAAAGATTGTCTAAGAAAGAGATATTTAAACACACGCCGCTAACAATAAGCATTGTTGTTTATTCAAACATTACTCTACACATACAATACTCTATTTTATAACAGTGCTATATTTATGTAATTATGATTGTTGTCCAGTAATGGAATACAAAAACAAAATACTTTGTCCTCATATTTGTATCAATAATGTTTAATTCAGTATTTTGTATGAATGTATCCTGCTCATCCAATCTTACCTCATATGGTATAAAATAAAATTAACAGCTAATTAACCTAACAAAATTAAAAAAAAAACTGCTATAACCTTTCTTTCTATATAGTCAGGCATACATTCAGAGATTATTGTGTTTGAATTTCTTTCGAAACATCTATACATAGTTTAAAAATAAAATTGCTTTCAGTGTCTATCTGTCTGTATATCCGCTAAGTCCTCCTAAACCACGCAACGGATTATGATGCGGTTTTCACCATCATTTAGAGCATATCTTCCGGAATTTTTATAATGCATATTACTTTCATATTTAATATAAGGATGGTAGAGAATTGTACCCTTGCGAAGCTGGGGGCGGGTCGCTAGTATATTATAATTATAACATGCAGTTACCTCACTGTTAGTGTAGTAGGTGTTCCATGCTGATCGCAAACTCTGCTGTCCACCGAGATCCCACATGACAAAACGTAGGTTCCTCCACACAACCTCCTCTACATTGGAGCCAATGGTTGGTCTGGTGTGAACAGCTTCTCCCAATAGCAGCTGGTATAGAATCGTTGTCTTGCCAGCATTGTCCAAGCCCACAAGGACAAGTTTGTGTTCTGTGGAGATTAACAATGCAAAAGAAAATACAGTATATTTACAGTATATTATCTATACATTAATAGGTGAAGAGAATACTTTTTACTCCTTTATAAGCATATTGCTCGCATGGGGCGAGTGTGAGGTTGGCATAGTTAAAGTTTATATGGAGAAGGAGTGCACAAAGCTAAAGTTTATACAGGATGACTGGTTGAGGGAGGGTACTCTACTCATCATTATGAACAACTTTTACTATGGTACCAAACATGAAATTGCGAAATAAAAACACCTGTTCAGTAATATTTAATTATTTATATGGAACAGCAGATTTTTTATTCATGATATCATCGGCCTGACTGATTTGTGAACAATGCAGTGTTAATTCTCTGATAACTATGGTTACTTATGGTTAGGTGGCTAATAGATAAGTTTACTGGCTAACAGTAGCGTGCGCTCCATACACACAAAAAGACATTGCCTACCCTATAAATTAAGTATTAGATAATACAAACGTTAATATGTCTGTGATATGAGTTAATTTAAATCTTAGGGTGAGATGGCCAGTCACAAACATCATTTAACTTGACAATACAACACTAAGTTATTTTTGCCTTATTGTAAGAAAATATGTGTGCAAGCCTCTCTCTCTCTCTCTCTCTCTCTGTCTAACAACCACTCACATGTAAGTAAATAAAACTGAAATGGTGACAGCCTACCCTCCAAAACAGTAGTACCGAAACATTTTTTGACCACATGGACAACTAGAACATTTTGTTCAGAGCAACAACCCCAAGGTTCAAAATAAAAATTCTGATGAATTTGAAAATAAATTGAATCATTACTTTTGGGGAAATATTAAACTTGAATATTTTGTTTATAATATAGACCTTTTAATTTCAAATAAATGTAATTTTTGAGTTAGCATCCTTTTTACAAGTCAAATAAATGGAGCTGATACTGTCAATAAATATTAATTAAGTATGGATTAATATTTTAATTTCATAGACCTTAATTTAATTCTCACGGACCTCTGCTCTAAAAGAAATGGTTAATTTTAAATCAATGTTGATGTTTGTAATTTCTTATTCCAAATGTTACATTATGAGTAATGTGCACAAAACAGTTATTACATCAATTGCCATTAAATTTATCTACACCATCATGTTTTTAGATTGTAAATAATTTGCAAATATTAATAATCTGCAGTGCAATACAAATAATTGAATATTACTCAACTAAATAAATATAACAATGAGTGGCGTGCACACCATAAAGACAAAAAGAGACTGCCTACCCTAAAACATTTAGTATTAAGTATTAACGTTAATATGTCTGTCAAGGTCACAAGGTGGCCAATCACAAATATAATTTAACTTGAAAATACAACACAAAGTTGTTTTTGACAAGCCTGTAAGAAATGTCTATACATGCCACTGAGAACAATCATTTCTTTTTCACGATTTCAGTATTAGTCCCATAGTAAAAGAGGTCTGAGTGTCCTCTCGGGGCGGAGTGATGTTCATAATGATGAGAACAATAACCCCTTAAAAGTGTCAGGACTAGAAAAGTAGGGCCTCCACAACAAGACCTTATTTTTAATAAGGCTTGACGGAGTAATGGTAGTATATTGGAGTATTTGTTCATAAGGCTTATGTTTGTATGCATGTTTATAAACAAATATAAATAATTAATTAATTATATGGCTTAAATAGCCATACATAGGGGTCTGGTTTATAAATAAAAGAATATACCAACAAAAGAAACATCCTTTTACAACCCATAGCTGTGCAAAGACAACCTCTGATTTCAAAGCTTTACAACTTATCTGATGCACAATCCAAATTAAACTAAGGATAACATGGTGTCACAATAATGAGACACTTCCTAAGACATAAACTTACGCTAATGAAACTAACTATTACAAAACTTCTTGATGAAGCCAATTATCTTGAAAGTACTGTTACTAAAAATACCGAACAAAGAACCAGTATGTTTTATCACTATAATTTGTTAGTTGCACGTTTATTCGGATGTATCGTAAATCATACTAAGTATGTTTAATTTATCAGTAATACCTACCTTCAAAATATTTCATACAAAATGAAATATTAAATTACTATATTCTTACCTTCATTCCCGAACAAGCTCCATATCTTGGATATCAGTAAACCCATTGTTGGCAAACTTTACACCACTTTGCACTAAAAAGATCAAGGAGACGACTGTAACTGGGAAACTACTTATTTATTCCCATTGTTGAAGAAATTTGTACAAGTAATATGCAGTGTTATGACTTAAAAATCCACTGCATACTACTTTGTTAACTCCTTTCACGCTCTAGTTCACTTTAATATTTCACTAAATAGCATTCTTATTAGTAAATGTAGCAAAAATATGTTTAGTATGTACGCGTCTCGGTACTTTTCTAATAATTTCTTACAGAATGAACGATCAACGAACGAACGACGAACAAGACAAGACAAGACACAAAATGACAAGTGTTGCCAATAATAATATCCTAAATTACCCAATAACCTCGGTCAAAATCCCCGACTTTGCGGAGAGGAAAATTGTATTCCCCATTTAATTACTAATACATTGCATTAAAAAATACAGATTCGTAGAAAATTAACAAACCCTTACCTTTTTGAAATAAAAACTGCGTAAGTAATTAATTCTACGTGTGAAAATCCTAGATAAAATTGACAAATCAAAATATATTAAGTTGAATAAATTATATTGGATCCCAATATAATTTATTCAGATATGATTTGTGCATTATTTACATGAATACAAAGTGTATCAATACTCTCCCCACAGATTCTCAATTGGTTCAAAACTCCCTGTGATTTGAGGAATTCCCCTCAAATCGGCAACACTGAAAATGAGACAACAACACGATTCTGTAGGAGACTATTATGGTAGTTCAGTGTACGGAATAATGGATTATGTCAAAAAGTGGGTCATACGCGGTCATACGCATTATCTAAAGAATCCTCACGTCTGTATTTTATCAGTTCTCAGTTAGCTCTCAGCACGGACATAATAATTATGTACCTACTTAAACAAGGTTCTCAGATATAGAACCCGCAAAAGGGTCAGCAGTTGGTCAGTATGGAGATCAATGGGTTAATGTTATACATAGATCTCTATACTAAAGTAATTCAGTAGGTATATAGTCCAAAGGTGTTACATACGAGCTTAGCATACGAGTTTTATTTGTAATTTTTTTATAGATAATATATAGAAAAACCGAGAGCTATGATAATAGACCCCTTTACGTTCCATTCTACGGTGGATGCAGATGTCGCACAAATTTTATTGAAATAAATCATTTAAAATATTTATTCATCCATGCAATATTTATAATTTTTCAATATGTAATGTTACTGAATAAATAACTTTCTAATACATTTTTTTATAAAAGTCTTTCTGTCTTTCAGTACGGTACTTATGGAACGGAGTGAAGCGAAAGAAGAAAGCGCGGGATTTAATAAAATGGCTAAGGCATCGATCGATCTATGGGATAAGGTCATTCAATAATATATATTTTATAATACACAACAATGCAATGGGTTGGTAACAATGACATTGGTTTGTAAATATACGTGGTGAATGCCTGTAGTAATCTAAGAGAGGCTTCTTACGTCATTGAGTAATCTCCATCCACTAATCGCTGAATGGCATAAGCGGTACGTTTGCAGCAGAATCGCCCATTTTTGTGTTCGTTGGCTGCCCTTTGCTTATAAAAAGTGAATAACGAAAGCGAAAACGCTCGATTCTGTTGCAAACGTAGCTAGTATGCTATAGCACTATTTAGCACTAATTGACTGATCATTTGGTCTACAGTTATAAAATGGTAATGAACTTAGACTCTGGTAATAAACTTCAATACGACCGTGACAGATGAAACTTCGAGCTACCTTGTAAAAAAAATACCTATCATGTAGTTGCATAGAAATAATAAGTAGGGCTCCCCTACAACGATAATAAGTCTATGTGTAGTTGGGATCTTGGGACTCCCATGTTCATGATCGGTAAAAAATACAAGGTAGTTCAACGTTTAGCCTCTCACGATCGTATTGAAGTTTGTTACCATTGTCGATGTTCATTAAACCATTTTAGTTACGCGGTAGACCAGCAGAGTGAGGTCGCGAGGTTGCCAGCTGATCGCCTAGACACTGAGTGCTTAGTTGTCTAAGCCTAGACATGTTGACATGTCCATCTACATTCGTCATGGTTTCAATAGGTATATAGTGCCACAAACTTATCTGACACGGTGACCAAAATTGGAACTAACGTAGTTACGGAACAAAAATGCCATCAAAATGCCATTTTTGTATGGAGATTACCTACATTGGTAAAAGCGACAGCAGCGACGCCACGACCAGATGGTCAGATAAGTTTGTGGCACTTATAGAAACGCCAGCAAAATGTATGTGATTGACGTTTACGAATCACGTGACTATTCTACAGCAAGCGGGTTTTTTATCCGAGTCATGGAATCTTAGATAGAGAAGTAATAAGCGGGTTCTTCATCTGCACTGAACATGCCAGAGTTCCATGATCTGAGTACAGCGCCAATCCAGTAGGTATATTTGGCTGGAAAATCGGGCTTGCGTTTCTATCCTCTAGCGATTGTAGATTGCCAACTTGTCTATCTTCTCCATAGGACCAACCCACTTGGAAAAGTGAACCCTTTTTACCGTGCATTCACGAAATTAGTTATAAGTGCAAAGGCCCAGCTAAAATAAAAAACAAACTTTTAGATACTCTACAAAGTCGAGACGGGATTTCTTTGGTTTCTAGTAGGTACCTGAGTTTTATTTGTTCCCTTTTCAACATTTATTTTGTATCGTGGGTGGGATTACAGACATAGGTACCTACATCTCACGTGCACATATACCCAGACCCAGAACAACTATCAAATATATTATTAGTGCCATGACGGCATCGAACCCGCGACACGTAGTGCAGAAATTAATTAATTTGATTTGAAAGGCAATCGCTTTTCCATTGCGCCAATCGTGTAGTCCGATAAAGACTTGTTCATCATAAAAATATAGGTAGTCACGAAATAAAAAAATCTCCGTTGCCCTTTTCTCGGCAACTGTACTAGTTGGCTGCCGACACGACCTCGTCTCGAACCCTGTAATGTTATCGCATCATACCATCATACAAGCATCCTGTAAAGGTTCACTGCAGAAAATGCGCCTACAATGTTTTTTTGCTCAGAGTGAAAGATTGGCCCGCGGTCCGAATTGCGCTAAAAGTGATAATATCGCGAATCCGACCAGTCACAATAATATTATTATTACTCAATAGCTCTCATATTTTGTGATTGTGACTAATAAATTTGGTCGGATTCGCGATATTATCACTTTTATCGCAATTCGGACCGCAGGGTAGATATTATACCTACACACCACATAAAACACATGAGTTTGGTTCACAGAATAAATAATATTTAGTTTGGGCAGCATCTAGACCGGATGGCTAGGGCCATTTAAATATATTTTGAGGGGCCAGCCGTTGTGCAGTGTAGTGTGTGTGAAATGAAAATAAATTATAAATAAATCCAGCCCATTACTGTCGCACTGCTGGGCACGGGCCTCTTCTCAGTATGAGAAGGGCTAGGCTTTAGTCCACCACGATGGCCTGGTGCGGGTTGGCGGACTACACACACCATTGAGGACTTTATGAGGCCGTCTCAAGTGTGCAGGATTCCTCATGATTATTTCCTCCACCGTAAATGCAAGTGATAATTAATTGTGATCCGCACATAAATTCGAAAAGTCACGAGGTTCGGGCCGGCTTCAAACTCAGACCCTCCTGCACGGAAGGCAAGCGTTCAAGATTGTGTTTCATGTCTTATTAATACTTACGAACATCAATCTAGCGCGGACTAGACATAAGTGATCTAATTTAGTTGGTCTTAGACCATTGGGTTTAATGGTCTAAGAGTTGAGTTCAGCGGAGAATATTATCTACTCAGTAAAGTGAATATTCTGGAGCAATATTCATTCTAAGTATGAATGTAGATTTAGCTTTTCGTAGATTAATTATTAAAAAAATAAAAATTGTGTTTTTTCTGTGGCTAGTTCTTTTTATTAAACTAATTGTTAGGTACTTAGGATATAAAGTAAAAACATACTTTAAGACTAATTATTTTTAGCTATTCACATTATTAAACAGTACACATGACTTATCACGAAACAACATTACACAATCATTCACCATAATGCATTTTCGAAGTGCATATCAATAAATACAGCATACCTAAATAAGTATTGCACTGATGAAAACATGAAAATCTAAATTGGGTCCATTTCGTTCTCATGTCTTAAAGCCCACGGAGAATCTACGAATGCTGTAGGAGAGGATACAGTCCATTACACGGCATTGATTGATTGACCAAATAAGGTAGGTAATGTTTTATTTTTTCTCTGTACAATGGAACTCCCGAACATCGTTATAAGAAAAAATATTACGTCTGAAATTGAGTACCAGTACCTATCACTGCTCTCGACCTTAACACAAGTGATTGTTCATAGTATGAATGAATGAATTTGTCTAAGACAATAAACCAAGGCCTTCTGAAAATTTAATAATTTATCCGCAATGTTGTCAATTCCATGGGTGGGAAATTGCTATGACTCATAATAAATACAGGTGCACCTTCATCTGTGCCTGGTAGGTTAGTTTGATAAACTGACTTTATATTCCGCAATATCTTGTTTATAGAAAAAGTGCTATCTCCATTACAATGGAGACTTAATGAATTATCTATTTGACATGAAAAACTTTGTCGGTGCAAAATCAAAAGTGCAGAGTTCGGAATGAAATGTCGTAAGTTACTTCTGTGTAAAATAACTCTAAAGTTAACGATACTAACATCACATGGAAAAGACGTTTTGATTAAAGGTAAAAACATGTAGTAGCAAAGGTCAGTATGATTTTTGTCGATAAAAAATATATCTAAGAAGTAATCTAATGCATTGGCGAGATATAATGCCGTTAAACTAGGCAACTTGAGTTCATCTTGCTGGGGAATCCGACTGAAACTGCTACTACTACTACTGCCGCCAGAGTCAATCATATTTTCTAATAATATGAAATTTCTATGGCAAGTTGCGCTACTATCCGCTAGCCCTTCATTTGTTCCTCGGTCATCGTTAAATAGAACACGTCTGTCTAACATAAAAAGCAGTTGGCCTTCTTGTAATGCAGTCACTCCTTGAGCATGATCTGTAATAAAAGTTAGGCGACTTCTTCTGTCTTGTATAAACGCCATACTAGTAATAGGATACATATTTGATTCAATACGTCTGCTAATATTTAAAATTCGAGCTGTATATTGGAAACCATTGTTATCTGTATAAATCTGTGGTGGATTACCATTTGCTATATCTGTCTGTATGGATAGAAAAAGTTCCAGTTCCCTATTCTTCGGAGATACTTCATAATCCACTTTACTTTCAATATAAATAGCATTTGACAAAGGGCTTCTTAGAAGATTAAATATTTTGGTGGTGTGTTGTAATAGTCGACCATAAATCGAAGTCAATTCTGTTGTGACTTGTCCTGATACAATTAATATTATTTTCTTTTTAATCCCCAATCTGTATCCCGTCAATATATCTTGCAGAGGTTTGCTAACATTTGTATTAAACAAAAACATCCCAGAATTAATGTCGGAGTCTCTAAATGCGCCATAGTCAACGAAAACGGATTTTTCAATGTTTGTTTCTTTCTCAATGACAGTTTTCATGAAGCCGGTAAATTCGTCGAATATAAGTCGGTGTTTATAACTTTCAAGTTGTACATCACCTGATTGTATCGGTTGTATGATGAACGGAAATATTGACCCGTTATTCATAACATCTTCAGCTATGCATAATAAACAGTATATCGAAGCCGCGTTTTGTGAAGCGTCATATGTCTCTTTTATTTTAAATAGTTCTAACGTCAAAGGAGGAACCATCACCGCAAAGTTAATTTTGAAGAACCTCTTGGATATTTTGATGGTGTTGTCGGAATTATATTTCCAAACAGGATTTATTTGTATGGATACATCCTTTCGATTATGATCCACTATTCTTAAGTTAGGATTTCTTGTAACAAGTTCCACTATTTCCGTCCGCTCATGACTTAAGGAGTTAAATACGTACACTTGATCCCCTGGAGAAACTGTTCTAAATACTGAAATAAATTCGCCATCTCTATAGACATACTTTTGAAGGTATGGTGTATGTTGATCAGGTTTTAAACTCAAAAAACTTGCAGCCAGTTCCTGTATATACCAGCAGTCTTTAACGGTTGACAAAATCTGATTATGTACATATTTGAGGGCATTTGCTGAAACCGTTCCGCTATCGACATTGCGATCAGCCAGGCGGGCTACTGTCTCTCTTGCTTTTATAAGTACATCAAAAATTTGAGTAATATTGGAGTCCCGAAATACATTAAAATTCAATGCAAAAGAAAATAATAGTTCCGTTGTTCGTAACGTAGACTGGAGACGCCTCAGTAAAATTTTGGTGAAAGGTCTCGATGTGTAAAAACCAGTCCAATACGCAGGGCTTCCAGATCTAATATCAGCAAAATTCAGAAAATCCCCGTTTAAAGTTTGATAACTTTTATATTTTGCTTTTATTGTGGCAAAATAATCTTTAACCGTGCCAAATTCAATCGTAGCTTTATAAATATCTTTGTTAGCTGTAACGAAATCAGCAATTTTTTGGTAATTGTTATATTGAAAATCAAACTCGGGCTGCAGTTCATAACTATATAGACCACCCAAAGGTGCAATTATAACGTTGTGTGGGGATATAGTTCCCGTTTTAGAGTATTGCTCTAGAAGAAGTTCCGCTTTTTCCTTCACATTGTAGGCGCTAATATCGAGGTTTTTATGGCTCGTGGCAAAATTATATTCCGAAACACAAAGGGGACCATTTGGGCCGCAAGCTTTAAATCCAGCTGAATTAAATTGTAGATAATGTGTCAGGACTGCGTGTTTTGGATATCGATCATTACCAATTCTGTTTAACTCTTCATTAAGAGTTGATGGATACGATCTATCGTCGTCCCAATTTTGTAGCCAAATAAAGTCGCTGTATTGATACTCAGCTAAAAATTGTTCCCAAGAGTAATGAAGATTAGTTAAAACCACATCATAAATATTCGATGCTGCTAGGATGTAGATCATTGTGGGACTATGACTAACGCTGTTAGTAAGCCAAGCTACCTTTGGCGCATAATTTAAATGATGTTTCAGCCACTGATGTCCTGAAAATAATGATATCAATATTCAGCTATATAATGGTCCAAATATGGCCGTGATGTAAAGTTAAACCTAAAAGCGGCGCAATAATACGGAGATAATTAATGAGCGAGTGTGTTAAAAAAAAAATAACACATTTGCTTTTGGATTTCATCCATGTATTAAATTAAGTTTATGATATTCGTGACAAGTTTGTTGAAAAACGTCGCATGAAGCGTGTAAGCTTGGTCATTACAACATTACATCGGCTGGGCTGCAATCCAGCCTCGTATCCTAATGTAAGCATCGTCATTACGCTCTCGGCTAGTCGGCTCTATTACCTATGCCCCTCGCCTTCAGCTGGGACTGCAATCCAGCCTCTAGTGTAATGATCAACTTAGCTCACTTGTATCATATACTACATAATATTATTACCTTCTATAAGTTGATGAACAAGTCCAAATAAATGAGTTGTAGCTTCATCTGGTTCCACCCAACCCCCAGTTGTTATTTCAAGTCTACCAGTTCTTACTAGTTTCCGGAATATCTAAATAATTGTAGAAATTAAAATTATATCACCTTAAAAATGTCCGTACTCAGATCAAGTATTTAGGTAAATAATAATCTACTTACCGATCGATTTTTGTGTGTAGTTGTACGCCACCAGTGGCTCAAGTGGGAAACCTCATTCCAGCTGAATGTAAGTTTATTATAGAATTGAAGTTTTTTCACAACATTTGATAAAATTTTACTAACGCTATCTTTGTGATATTGTTCGAATGTACGTTTCCATATAGTATCAACGTGTGTTCGGGGTACTAATAATACCTGAAAATGTAATAATGTATTATGTACCTAATATAGGTATATTGAATAATATTAGGTACTAACCCACGATACACAAGAAATCCTAGTGAAAGGCAAAGATTCTTTAAATATTGTTTGAAAAAATAAAGAATAACGAAATGCTTTACCTTGAGTGGGGGCCATTTTGAATTTCGCATGAGTGATTCATAACGGCTATCAAAAATATGATTCCAAAAATGCTTCTTAGTCATCCAGAATGGCTGTAATAAGAATCTAAGTTAGCTGTGAGTCTAGGTATATCGAAAGTTTTACATGTAACATAAATATTAGGTACCTCTATGTTTAATTGCGAAAATTTATCTTGAGCGTCGATATCGGTTTTTATTTCATTTATTACCGAACAAGTGAATGGATCTGATGTCAAATTGTAGCTGAACATTGCACTATCCATAGGTAACCCTTCAATCAGGAAATCAGCCTTCTCATTATCAGGATCGATGTCTATAATACTATGTATCATTTCCCTATAGGCATGTGAATTTTCAGTTTTCATTTTCATTTTAGATTTTGGAATCAGAATACCTTTGATCTGTAAACTTTCATTATCTTTAGCTGTATCGTGGAAATCTGGTATAATAACAGTGTTTTCTCTGCTATTCCCTCTTTGTTCGACACTTTGTATATCGCGTTCTTCTATGGGTGGGAAAAACCGAGATGGTGTTGGTATTTGATAGTAGTTTTTAATAGCCAATTTTATGTTGCTTAAGGTGCTTTTGTTGCGATTACTATCTTGACGGTCTTTAGGCGGTTGAATAGTTACATTAAGATCTGTGAACGTATTTCTAGCTAATCTTAGTTCACTTGGTATTTCAGGTTTTGTAATTTTCATTTTAGAGTACGAAGTTTTGCCTTTACTTGTTTCAAGTGACGTTAATATCGTTGACATTTTTGGTCTTTGTATATTATGGTACATTGTCTTCATTTGAGCGACCCCTGGGAAAATTAATGCTTCATTGAAACGTACGGAATGCCGATTCGTGACATTTTTCCATATTGCTTCTCCAGCGGTATTTTCACTAAACGGCCGTTGTACCATTTTCGATTGGTTGCGAACGATCTTGCGCAATGCTGAAATTAAAAATAATATATAAAAATTTGATTCTTTTTTTCATAGTTTAAGTAATAGATATTATATATCGTCACAATAGATCTTCGCAGGTCGCAGTGACAAAGGGGCTTAGTACCCTACCTCTTTTTAAAATAATAATAATAAAATAGATATTATTATCCTAAATCATCGCTTGGCCTTTAAAGAATACAAAATACTGAACTCACTGAAATCAAAACACTGAAATATCAATCTAGTAAAAATAATATGATAAAATCATGTTTTATATTTACGAAAGTTAATACAAAGTTTAACATTTCTTACTCTTCTCATAGCACACAACTTTTGTCGACAATAAGAGCACAAATAAGACAGCTGCGCACGACACACGGAGTATACTGGCCATCGCCGTTGGGCAACTAATTGAGGTGTCCAATATGAGCGTTGTTTGAAAAATATATCTTCAACACCACACTGTTTGCCTACAGTGTCATGTTACGTGAAGTACGGATGTCTTGTTTGCAAACATTTTTGGTTATGAACATGTCCGTATGATGTTTATAAAGAGGGCGAAGTTGGCTTTAGCTTTCATTCGCAAATTCGCTAGACAAAACATAACACAGATTTTTATGACTGGCATACTGGCACGGACAGGATATTAAACAAAAAAGTTGAAGGCCGTGTTTACATAATATTTCAGAGTACAAATAGGAGCTATTACCTATGAAGTGTTTACTATTTGGACATTATGTTATGTATTACCAGTCGTGTAAGCAAAGAGCCTCCACGAGTGATGAAACCCTGGCTGGCAGCCTTATTACCACCATTGCTGTCTGGCTAATCTTTCTACTAGATTCAGCATGATCGCTTCTCACGTATAGGTCGTGTTGACAACACCAGGAGAAATAATTGTTTTCTACAATATACAAAAGGAAGGTATTTTATTTATGGAAGGTATTTTATATTGTAAATATTTATGAAATAAATAAATAAATAAATTGAATACAATTCTAATGCTCTCAGGAGATTATGGTAAATATGGGGTACAGAAAGGGCCTCCCCAAGTAATGATACGCATGTACATCCGGCGCATCCTGGACAGCCAGCCCCGTCACGAACCATGTTGACTGACCATTTTTCCACAATTCTCAAGTGAGAGCTCATGTCATCAAGGTAGAATGAAGGCCCTTACGATTTGGACACCATTTTTTTATACCACTAAGCAAGCATATGGTCTTCCCGATGGTAAGCGGTTTCCTAAACCTATGGACGCTTACATCATAACAAGGGGACTACTCGTACGTTGCCAAATCTGTAAAAATCTTTTCACCCCGTGCTGTAGTCTCTTGGGAAATCCTCGGTAGGGAGTTGATTCCATAACCTGAGCGTGCGTGGGAGGAAACTTCTCTGAAACCGCACGGTACGAGACCAGTGTGGCGCTAAGGAATGCGGAGGAGCTCCCCGGTAGGGTAGGCGAGAAGTGCGATGGTACAAAGTAGCCGTTGGCATCAACAATTCCTCAGAACACTGTCCGTTGTACAAGCATCATTTGTTTAAACATCACGCTCGGTAGATAGATTGCGGATGTGTACCGGCACTCTTTGTCCCATATCCATGCATCATAAGCAAGGGAAAGTACAACTAAACCATTGAACATGTTATACAATTTAACGCAAAGGAAAGGAATGATACGCAGGGTGGAGCAAGATTAGGGTCATTTAGGGTGCCCATAATGCCCTAAAATCTCACACTCACCCTTTTTTTTTTCTTCTTTCAATAATCAGCTATACATACATATAACCGTACCTATCATTATCTAAAATTAACTGAAAATACAGTAGATAGGTAATAATGATTATTGATGACCAATTTTCATACGTGAGGTTATAGGGACCTAGAGAATTCGCCGGTAACGTAGTCAAACATAACATATTATGTATGGCGAGTACCTGACCTGGTGTTGCAACACCACCGACTTCCCAATATAGAAGTGTCGCCAGCCCAGACGGCCCGCTATGCTAGGCTTGGCAACTGCGTTGTGATGGCGACGCTTCGCTTCCAAGAAAATACATTGGCGTTAATTACCGCTCCCTCACACGGTCGCCGATCGGACGTTTTTTGTTGAAATTGGCCGGCTTTGATACCGAGATTTCCTTATATTTTGCTTTTACTTTCGGCAGTCAAGAATAACCAGCGTAATAGCTTCCAATTCCAATGATGGATATTACGCTCGGTCGGCGATCGTTTTGGCTAATCATTTGATGACATCCAGTCCCCAAGGATTGCCACAGAAACGCTGCTATAGCGACGTTGCTATGGCTCCCTTACAGACTACCCTGAAGAAGAAGATTCTAAACTACTATTACATCTGGACATTGAGTAGTGTTAGATTTGGCATAATTAAAGTTTATATTATGGAGAAGGAGTGCAGAATACTAAAATAACGGTCGAATTTCGACCACTGGGCGACCTCTACTAAATAATTCTGTACGCAGAAAAATACTTCGCTCGTTATATATGTAGATATATATAACCACAAATAAAAATATAACCACCATAAAAATATATAGGTACCACATAAATACGTTTATTCGAGTAGTTAGGAGTTCCGCAGGATAGCAATTTTGGCCCTACATAATATAAAATTATATTACAAAACTAGCTAAATACTGCAATGATTGGCGGTGGGGTTGGCGCTGTGGCTAATCGATTGGCCTTCTGCGCTACGTGTTGCGGGTTCGGTTCCCGCACGGAACAAATATTTGTATGACCTAAAGATAGTTATTCCTGGTTTAGGTGTGTGTATATTATATATGTACCTGTATCTACGATACAGAAGAACTCGAAGAGTGCGGCAATGGTCGATCACGCAATCTATGGCCAATGAAAGGGTAAGCGAACCACATTTTACGCCCGTTTGTTATTACATACGAGGTAGGTACGTACTGTAAGTTCCGCCAACGCAGTTACTCGTTGTCACGCCAAAAATACGTTCTACTTCTGTATGATGACGATAGTTACGAAAAGTGCGACCAATATTTAAGGACTTAATGGCATTGACCTGACATTAATTATAAATAAAGTATAGAATAGTTAGTCCTTTTTTACGTGCGTGTATCGGATATCGCTATTCTACAATCTAGCTGCGAGATCTACTGGATAAGCCTCCTCATTTTTTGCCATAGAAATTTTCTACCGCACAAGGCCTTCCCACATTTTTCTTACAAAAATTCACATCTTTTCAAAACGCATGCGCGAAAGTTAAGTCTGAAGTTAGCGAAGTTAGCGAACATTTTGATACCAACATACAGTTAGAAATGGGCGGGTCATTTTATTGATCGACCCTCAATCCCCAATAAGGGGTGACTCGCCGGCGTCACCCTAAAGTGCCGATTTCATCACTGCCAAACATAAATGTTAAGTTTTCTTCTATGAAGTGACAAAAAGAAAGTAGCTATGGTAAGTAGAACATGTGATTCGTGTAGGTAAATTGATAGCATTGCTTTTATTTGTTTATTTATTTATCGTTATCTAAGTATGCCCGACTATTTACACATTACTTATAGTGCGTGTACAACAGTAAGTTGTTGACATAATAATTGATAGTTAAGTAAGTAAGCGTTATCCGGGCATTTTCCGCTGGTACACCCGAATTTAAATTCAGTTTAGTGAATTCCAATCCAGAGATATGTATTTAGGGCATCTATTAAAAATTATGGTAATTGCAAAAACAATTCAATAAATTAAGCAGATATAAACCTTGCAATGTTTGTCGATCCATGAATATATCTATTCGTGCATGTTCTTGGAAATAGCTCTGAGGATGCCATGCTAATTCTCAGATGTTGGGAATTGTATTTGCACGTCTTTAATCAGGAAGACGCTTTAGTTAAATTCGGTGTAAAGTGTTATGACAATGACACAGAGATTTGTTCGTGTTGCAGGATCCGAGTGCTATGACCTCGTCAGGGTTGCTTGAGTGGGAGTTTTCCTTACCATCCGATCAGATCATCTCTCACGGATGGTACCACGGTGCACTTAGCAGGACTGCGGCCGAGAGCCTGCTGCAACAGGACCGAGAATTTCTCGTGAGGGACTCATCGTCACAACCAGATAACTACGTTCTCAGTTGTCGGTCAAATGGACAGCATTTACATTTTGTTATACAACGGGTAAATAATAACTACTATGCTGTCTATTATTTGATAGGTATGTAAAAATAAATATTAATGAAAGATTTTTCAGATCGTGGCGCACCCAGATACTGTTTACGAAAGACACCAATATCAATTTGAAGATGAAGCCTACGACACTGTGGCTGACCTTATTACTTCTTACGTTGGATCTGGAAAGCCGATATCAGCCGCATCTGGAGCGAGAATCCAATATCCAGCTAATCGCGTGATGCCACTGACGAACTATATTCAGAACGACGACATTAATATGGTCACGTCTCCGGTTGGAGACGGCTGTTACGGTAACCCTTATAGTCTATACAGCCATTTTGCAGCAAAGCCAGGAATGCAATTACGAGTGCCTTTTAAGAAACAACGATCTCACTCCTTGACCCCTATCGACATGGGACAACATGTCACTCATGGCAAAAGCGCAAGTGCTGATGGAGTCATTCAGAGTCAGACTAGCAAGCTTGGAAAAAACTTCTGCAGCGAATCTAATTCCAGTTCCAGCACTTGGGATGCAAATCTTCCAACTAGTCCCCCAGCCAAGCCAGCCCGATACGACGGCCCGAAAGCAGATGAGAGGCGACTAGAACTCCAACGAATCTACCAAGTCTCTGGATCGGATTCAGGAAATGGTTCTGGAGATTCTACTCAAAGTTCTGCACACAGTGACCCAAATAAATCAAGAATGGATTCAGATTACAATTTGGTGACACCAACCATGAAGCAGCAATTTGATTACGAACTCAGTGAGGCCAAACTTTTGCAGTCAGAAAATCTCGATTATGTGGTAGACTCAAGGATTAATCTGGAAAACTTTCAATCGCAAATCATACCGACTGGGCTATCAAAACCGCTGGAGTCTGAAACTTTACACACGATCAAGCTATTATTACGTACGTCCGGGCCAAGAATCCTAGCAAATCACATGACGAAAGTGGATTTATATTTCTTGTTTGATGATGCTATTCAAATTGAAGGACTCGAGAAAACGGCATCAGGATTAGAACTTCTATTTCTACCTCAAGGTCGACCTCTGCGTTTAGATGTTATAGAGAGGTAATTACAATATGCATAACCCATAAATTATTAACACATTTACTTAAGGACGATTATGTAGACTAGATTTAAATGGATTTTCAAATTACAGGACTGAGACAATGCGTCTGCTTATAGCGGTGACAATATTAACTTGTCAGACGGATAGACAGCGAGCCGATACCATCAACGACTGGATACTCCTGGCAGTTGAAACAAAGACTGCTCTTGGAAATCTGTTTGGCTTTTCAGCTATCATGTTTGGGTTATGTATGCCTCAGGTAAGCACACATAAATCTCAAAATCAGCCTTATAATTCGGTCTACTCTACTGCTGGGATGCCTTTTCTTTGAGAGGCCTCAGTGCGGATATATGGATGTTCGGTTCGCATTTTTAGTTCTAGTGGTTTATGTTTTCTTTCACCGTTGGAGTAGGTAGTAGAATATATTGTAATTATATGCGCGCATAAGTCACAAATAAATCTGGCCCATTGGTGAAATGAAATTGTATTTTGTAATTAGGATTTTTCAATCATTTTACAGGTCTTTTTTGTATATTAGATGGTGCAGGCATTTCCTATGACTAGCTCTGAGGACTTGAGAATAAACACCGAAACAAACTTTGGGGTCACGGTCTATTTTTAAAGTCTAATGAATGACCTTTTGAAAAAACCGCCATTGTACCTACCAATAGCGCTGAGCTCAGCTGACTCCCGACTGATCGACAGACTATCTACGGAATTAATAATAACTCTCTGTTCGAAAGGTGGAGTGTTTGGAGAATGCGTGGAACATTTTGAGACGTGTCTACACGGATAACGCGTTTATGTTCGAGGCTAAATTACGGCCTTGCTTCAAGAGTATGAACGAAGGAACGAATCCTCTGCCTCCCAATACAACGACTCCGTATATCCTGCCTCCAGTACTGTGCTTCCATTTATTTGGTGAGTATATATCCAGAAAAGAAATCTATCC
Organism: Allophyes oxyacanthae; assembly: GCA_932294325.1. NCBI lineage: Eukaryota > Metazoa > Arthropoda > Insecta > Lepidoptera > Noctuidae > Allophyes > Allophyes oxyacanthae. The sequence continues at coordinate 4,680,336 of OW028609.1, forward strand.
ATGCCACTTGACTGTATTTCTCTATAGCAATGTAACGATTACTGAGAAGGTAACAAAAAATATCTCTTTTGATTTATAGATGGTGAGGGTGGAGGACTTATGCAACCGGACGATACGTTCCCTTATGGCTTGATGAACAGCCTGGAGTTTGACTTCAATGCGACTGCTGCTCATTTGGACGCAGCCCGACACTTCCCCAACCAAATCGAAATGTTCAAACGCAATGCTAGAACCGTAGTACAGGAAATGTCCTCTTTAGGACCTGTATTGGACCCCACCCTGCTTGAACTATTCAGAACTGAATTCCATATAAACTTTTTATGGGGTGAGAGAGGAGCTCTAACGACGCCAAATCAAAGATTCGCACGACTAACAGACATTTTGACAGCGATGGCGAATAAATTAGCTAGTCAGCCGCCTGATGGGGACGATTGTGTATAAAGTTTATTTTTCGAACCTTTACCATATCACCAAAGTAAACAAAACGCCAATTTATATTATTGTACAAGTTTCTTTGAATAAGCTAGACGCGATGTATATGTATCTCATAAACCTATTATAATTTAAGGTAATTTTATGTGTAATTTTTTAAAGATGGGAGACTTTCAAACAAGAATGGGTACAAAACGATTCGAGTCGCTACTTATACCCACATTTTCATGAATCCTGTTTACAATTTAGTATGATAGCGGTGAAAACTTCCAAACCAACACCTAAGTACACAATTCAACTTTATTAGGTTGTAGGCGAATCAGAATGTTTGTTCTTGCAAAATGCATTTGTACCTAATCATTCTTCTAGACTGTAGGTAAGTAACTATGTACCTTATTATTATTGATCTCATATTATTGCTGATAATGCATGTGAAGCGAATTCCGAGATCTCACATTAGGTAGTTTTATTATTTATGATAATACCCATTTGTTATACATTTGTAAAACGTGAACAATATACTAACATAAGCAAGCAAATTATTTTATTTAACGTTTACATATAGTACATTTTTTTTAAACTTTGCCCTCATTATATTGCTTCTGTATCATGGGAATAGTATACAGACCATAAACGATAACTTTATGATACAGACATAAATCTCACATACATAAATATACAATCAGTCATACAAATATTTGGTTCCGTGCTGAACCACAAACCACCGGGAGCTGCACCAAAATCGCCAGTGTGCGATATCTAAATACATGTGCCCTACAAAAAATTTTATATGCTGTATTTTGTATTTATTGACGGACGGGAACAAAAATCAAGCACGAACAAATTTTACTTAGTAGGTAGGTACTTTGAAATTATTTTCTACTCTTTCTTGACAGACTGTATGTGCGCACGCGCAATCAACCCTGATTGGATGCTATGGATTTGCCTATCGCAATAGTGAACTAGAAAATTTTGGAACTTGAAGTTCAAATAATTAGTAAATTGATTGTAATTTTACTACCTTATCTCAAATTATTTGACCGACTTATGCAAACAGCATCTCTGCCGTTATGAAACCTAGACAAATAAAACGAAGTCTTATCATTTTATTCACTTTAATCATGAAAACATACAAAATATAAACTTAATTAGGTACAAAATTATCTCACAAAAGAAGAGTGTAAGTTGTATTTTTGATAAATAAATTTTCCTAAAAAACCATTGGTGACCCCATAAAAGAAATAAAGAAACCCATACAGGCTGAAAGTAATAAAGTAAGAGAATATTGTTAAGCACTAAACAAGCCTTAAGAGATACTTAGTGTTTCCAGAAATAATAGTCCAAACGGTTTCTTATACATCAAAGTCGATATTTTTCAAGATTTTCATAATATTGTACTATTGCAGACACTGGCTGTACTTTAATTGATTTCATACACTTTAGTTTTAGGTCTCCTTTGATGAGGTACAATTGGCAATTTTTCCGGTCGACCATTCTTAAGGCTAAAGTCGATTGCGCCCGGCGTCCAAACGAGGAGTTACACAGACGTTAAAAGTATTTTGTTTGCGAAATGTACCACCGCGAATTATAGTAACTGTACACTATTATATTGGATAATTCACATAAAAGTTATAAGTAAACTTTATGCACATATAAACAAACCTAACCAGGATTAGGACTATTATCTCTGAGAAAACCGATACACTATTTTAATTGAGTGAATAGCTAATATACGGAAAATGATGAAGACGGATTGCTTTAGTCTTTCTGTAAGAAATCAAGGCAATGCCACTTTGTCAAATACACTTATTATTATAGCAAAATATAAATTACACACTGCAAAAGCATGCTTACTTCTGATATAATTATTTTTTCGACTTACAAAATACGTGTCTAATGAATAGGCAATGTACCATTCTTTTGTGTTCCTTTTTACATTTTTCAAGACCTATCTTCAAACACCTGTTATTATAGCTACACGGCGGTGATGATACCACTAAAATTATACAAATGTTAAATATGGGCGAGTCCTTGTCACGACGCCTCAAGTAGGCTTAAACATGCACGTGATCATATTGATCAAAATACACACAAAAATGCAAATACTACATCTTAAGTCGTAATAGCATCAGTCTGTATGTAACAGAACAATAACTATGAAAATGAAAAGTGAAATGAAAAAATACAAGCTTAAATCGTCAGCATAAGTCAACTTCGTCCTATTGTTTTAACATGATAAAAATGTAATAAACAAAATATCATTTTCAATATATCCAAAATAAACATTTCATAATGGTCGTCGTTCACTACATTCAAAGTTATGTATATTAAATTCACGTCTTAATGTATTATTTTTGGAGTTAGAGTCGCCAATATAATTCTTAAATTGTTATCATAGATCGACAGTCTGGGGTTGCTTAGAGCACTTATCAGAACTTGAGAGATTTGGCGAAGAGCGCCACAGTCGCCTGCGTCTTGTCGCCGTTGAAACGCCGCAGCTCTACAATAGCCTGAAACGTACAAAGTTACCGTGAGCGACTCATACCCGTCCCATTATCGTATCGGGGCATAAATAGTTAAAATCTATACTATAGTAAACAGATATATTTATGTATCTACCAAAATAGTGATAGTATACTAGAAATTTTTAATCAGCTAACTATAAATATTAATTAATCAGTACTATACCTGTTCCCTGGTGAATCCAAGGGATACAATTTCTTCTACTTCCGATTCTCCGAAATGGTCATTTGGCAGGATCGTCTGGCTAGGATCCCCGAGGACTGAAAAATATATTACAAGGATTTCATTTTAGGGTTATATTTACAAACAAAAACATAAGAAGAATGGATATATTTTCACCCGAGACTTCAGTAATCTTAAGATCCAGTATCTAGTATCTAGCTAATGAATCCATCTACCTACTATACTTACCCATCCTCTGGTTATTGATTTGCATGGGCACTGGTGCTGATTGGCCGCTAGACGACGGTCTAATACCCTGCTGGCCGGCATTGTCTGTTCAATTTTAAATATGTTACATAATTGTCATTATCATCATCAACCCAGTACTAAGTGTAATTTTGGTTACAACTTGAATACGTTTACAATACGATGTACATAAAGCCTGTCGTACCCGCTGATCCATTTGACCGCAGTTCAGAGTCAATTGAAATATACATGCTGACGTACGTGGCACACATTAAGTCCTGTTATTGAATATATTGTGTCAATGTCAACGACAATATCATTTGAATGCATTTAAATATCCTCTCCCTTGATATTTTACTTTGAAATCTTGGCTGCGGTGGTTTGAGAAAGGAAATTGAATACGGCGGTCCAGTTCATTTAATGTCTACGATAAATCTATGTTATCTATATTATATAAATAAAATAGAAAATCTATCAATGATTTCACAGCTTAGTTTGAACTCTACTGCTAAAACTCAACTCATAAACTACATGCATGGAGTAATTTGTGCACTAAGTTAATGACATGTTACTAAAAAGTATACAACGTCTATCTGAAATGCATGGTCAGTATTTCAGAGTGTGGTTCAGACTATCAAACTGAACAACTTTATATATAGGACCAACATCATAACCGCGAAGAAATTATCAGCTGTCCCATACAAAACTACAATAGGTACTCGACCCAAACGTTTGGGACAGCTAATTATTTTTTCGTGATTATGAAGTTGGTCTCATAGAGAAAGTTGTTCAGTTTGACGGTTTGAGCCATAAACTTAAATATGACCACGCATTTCTGATACACATTGTAGAACAGATAGAGCCCTCTAGGGATTTTATCGAAAATATTTATTTCAAGACTTATTTCGTACGATATGAATCGTGAAGCAGTCAACAATATCGTACGTGATCACAGAATTGAACCTGCCTTATTTATTTTAGACAAATTTTAATATCATGCAGGACGATAAATAATGAGGACAACATATAGAAAATGTTATCTTCAACGGTTGATGGCACTTACTCGAAAAAGTACAGTCAATGAAGTGATGAAATAAAAACGTAAAACAATAAACACATACCGGAATAATGCGTAATATCCTTAGTAATAAATATGCAGAAAAAGAACAAAATCGTAAAATCCCATGCATTGTCGAGTTAAGTCCCCTTGTTTCATTCTGTTTCTCAACTTCGTCGTTTCATTACCGTTTCCATTCACTGACCCGACTTTCCCGACAAATATGCACGCATTACCGACAAGCTGTTTAGCTACTCCGCACATGCAATCAACTACACAGAAACAAGGGATTAATTTTACGATTTTTATTGTTTTAAATAATACGTTACTATTTTTATTACGGTGCAAAACGAATGACAGGGTCGCCACAATTTTTCTTATTGTACTTGTTATTTCTTTTTAGCACGCCCACCTTGCTTTGACTTCTCCATAGCTTCCTTGACTTGTCGTTCCTCGTGGTCCCTCATCGATTGGTTGACGATTTCATCTTCAGAATATCCTGACAGCCGAGCACACTCTGGCAGCTCGGATTCGGGCAAGAAAGGAGTCTCGGTGCCGGTCGTGCCGATACGAAGCACGTTGCGCTTCAAATCTATGTTGCACTATGTAACAAGCCGTAATTATATTACAAGAGCCAAAGATGAGCTTCGAGATCAGTTCTCGTAATAACCCATTAAAATATTAAAAGGTCAAAACGACTTTGCCTATTATCTATTATAGTATGACCTATACTCAGCATTAGCAAGTGGAAGAAAAACAAAATGCGAAATAATAAAAATGGGATAGGATTGGAGCATGATTATTATTCAGTATTGGTTGTCTATGAGAAGGAAGTTTTTTCTTAAATCGTTTATCTTGTGGAAGTTTAAGAAACTAAAGATGATTAATTCCTAAACCTTATCAGATAATAGATTCAAATAAATAAAACATTCTGTATTACCTGATGTCTTTTGAGCATGTCTAAACCAAGCAGCATGTCCATGGGCTGCTCCTCAAGTACGGAGAATGATGTGGTGAGGAAGTCCTTCTCGATTCTCATCTGCACCATATGGATTCTGCCTATAATTCTCTGCACGCCAACGCCTTTCGCGATGCCTGCCCATCTAGCAGCCAGAACGTTTTGTGTTGATATTTGAACGATATTCAACATTGAAGGTTGACGGGCTGATATTATAATAATATCATGATGGTGGGGTATACTTGTTAATTAGACCTCACATTTAAAAACTGTAATACCATTAATGCGGCAGAGCTAAGTCAATACCATTGATATTGAATGATTTGTTAGTAGATTTACAAAATCTAGACATATAAATTATAAGGGTTGTTGCCATTTTAATAACAAGTTTCAGCTGAGACATTGCAACTTTAAAAACTGGAAAAAGAGATGTCTGGCTACAATAAGTCACACCTGAATGCATCCCCGGCTATTTAGCCTGTCTGCACAGAATAGACAGGAGTAAGACAACATTGTTCACTCTCACCACCCATATTCAACGTTGGCAGTAAAAAATATAGTCGAAACATCTGATGAGCGAGTTAATGATCTCGTTTTTATCTTGTATTGTTGAAGAGCACAAAGTTAATTATATATAATCCTTTAAGAAGTCGCAGTGTCACTAATGCAAAGTTTACTCAATATCATAACAAATTAGGTAATTTAATTAGCTTTAACTATTAGTAAGATACTCACATAATTGTATATGAAAATGCTTAAATCATTGATAACATTGTCATTTAATCAACAATTCTAACATGTTGACTGTTAATAATTCAAAATAACGGTCTGAGCAAGTTTCTTATTCCATAAATTTACAAATGTTTGCTGAATAAGATATTTGTGAATACATCTTTAAGTCAATGGCCAATGGTCAATGATACTTTATAATATGATGTTGAAAATAGGGATAAATCGAATGAAGACTCATATTAAATAAACAACTTGTTGTGTTTAGCAATAAAATTGTAATGTAGTGCTACTATAAATTGTCATTTAATTTGAAATTAATAGCACTGAATGACGATTTTAAAAAGCAAGCAAGTTGTTTATTGTTGTTTGTTATTTCCAGGTAACTTGGATATAATGAAATAGGCCTACACACACCTTGTGTCCACTAGGCGCATGATGTTGCACCGTTCAGCACAAGCAGCTGACATGATAGTAGTCTGAGCACCAGAGTCAATAAAGGCCTTCACTGGGAATCTAAAACAAAGCACCAGTGTGCAAAACAGTGTATTACTATCTTTATTCTAACAAGAATCTTGTCATCATAAAGACTTTCTGTATTTCATGCAAATATTTAATTTCTATAGAAAATTCATAACTGAACCCTCTGTAATAGCAACAAATGGGTTCTAGACCTAATCCTTGTTGACTGATTTCAAAGGTATGATGATCATAATATTGAAAGATTTCAACAAAAATATAAATTATTTCTGAAATTACTGCACCAAAGGAATGGAAGCAATGCCACTTACCCATTGACATGACAGTTAATGTATAGCATGACAACAGTGCCAAATGTTTCTGGGTTGTACTCCATGGCTGCCTCCATGTTGGCTTCAATGTTCTTCTGCCGAATCTCCTCAGCAATCATTCTTTGGGCCTCAGTATCAAATGGATCCGAATTCATCATCCTAAAAACAGTCTAGCTTTGTAAGGTTTGATCCACGTTTACACATATCTCATCAAAACCATTTGTAATGTTTTCACCTTATTCGCTGTTGCTGACGTTCAGTCCTAGCTAAAATTTGTTCGCGAAGCACAGAAGCAAATGTATCTATGAAACATAAGATTTAAATTTACAAAATATGTATATATTCATCACTAACATGTTTACATATGTCACATACCAAGGTTGCCGCTGAGGAGAGCATCAGCTAATCGGGGGTTATTTTGCTTGAGCAATGCAAGCTGGTCTGGATTAGCCAAAAACATCTCCCTGATGATACGTGGGTCCTCTTCAACTGGAGGGTTCCTTGCTGCCATTGAAGTGCTAGCCCCAGTTGGTACCCTGATGTTGCTGAAGTCTAAACTTGCTAAGCCTGTTGGCAAAGCTGCAAGGGAGATGATGTTTTTATTTTATTTTACTAAAAAAGTATGTGACTCAACCTCTAAATATAAAAAAAATATTGATTAATTGACATTCAATGTCATCATTTTTTTAATCAAGAGTGAAGCTCTCTTTGTTTGTATCTTGGCAGCCAGTAAATAATTTGACAAAATTACATCTAGTGTCATCAATGACAATAGGCATGACAATGCAACTTTAGTTGTACAGTGAAAATAAATAGTGATAACAACATACCTTGGCTAGAATCAGTTTGGTTGAGGTTTGAGGCGGTCTGCATCATATGGAGGAGCACGACGACGTCCCCATCGTGAACACCGTGCTCTTTTAGCGATTTTTTATCGTCCAAAAGCGGCTTGCCATTGTAATTCAGGATGATGTCTTTCGCAGGGAACCCGGATTCTATTTCACAAAATGCTTTAAAATTCTCCAACTCCAAATCCTCGGACACGTCCAGGACGAATATCTCATCGTTCAGAGTTGTAACTGTGACTTTCATTGTGAAATTTGGGTGATGTGCCGTCTTTGGACGAACTGTGTTCACTGAGGTAAATACGTGTTGTTTGATTTAAACTTCGGGGATGACTGTCCAAAACATTTTAAATCTTGTATACGCCCCTCGATTACACTCGTTTTGTGTACACTAACACAAGCACAAATAACACTATTGGAACCGTTCCCTGCGATATATAAAAATTATGTATTCAATTCACCAAGGTGGACTCGAAGTTGCGGGCGTGTAGGGTTGTATTACACTGGCTTACTATGGTTTGCGCTTGGTTAACGGTATTTTTATTTTGACACCCATATTTGCAAAAATAGTCGTATATTTTGTATTATTTGAATGATAAAATATATTTCGCAGTTTTCTAACTGCTGTGTTTGACATATCATTATTTTTTAAGAGAAGAAGAGTAAGAACTTATCGGTTTTTTGACAATCTTCTGTCTGTCAAACGAATGACTTTTATCGATTTGGTTCGGTCTATTATATCTGTAGCGACGGACAACACTATAAAAAAAAAATTCATTGTCGAACGAAGAGAAAACTCAGTGGAAACACTTCAAACATTGGGAACGTCTCGTTTCCTTTGTTACATATATTTTCTTTTTACGTAGGTAGTCGTGTGTGCGGAGTGTTCGCTTTGGTTGGTATTTACTTAATATAAACAATGCACTCATCATAAAATCAGAGATAATTCGTGATTCTTGATTTATCAGTTTATTAGACGAGTGTTCCGGATATTATAAATTTACAATGTGAAATCGACACATGACGTAGAATGGTGAGTGTTTTTTTGATAAATAACTACTTTGTAATTTATATATTCTCGTAAATATCAATCCTAATACTTCTGGGATTGTATTCTACTTGATAGTTTTTTCTTCGTCATTGAATTTTTTCGCGAAAGCTAGGCCACGAATCTGTTAAGTTGTCGATGTCGAGATATACAATCATGTTTTATGTTATTGACTCTTGAAGCCTTTAGTCACGCTTTCATACAGGTTCGGTGCTGCGGCCTCAGCATCTTAAGTTATAGTATAACCATCTTATATCTACAATACTTGGTGCTATAGCAAGACATTGTGGCCTACCTACCGTTTTAGCAAAAAAACTGTAGGAACTTATTTTAATATTTAATTTTTGGTTTACATAAACCTCATTGCTATAATTTCAATGGTTACTACTTCAGAATCAGTGCATGTTGTTTGCAAAGCCCTGATGTGTCTGGTTGGTGGTTGAAATGCTTTTTACTTTATCCATCAACATAAATCTGTGGGTACGTACCTACCTACTTATGAAAATAAAACTGAATTACTATTATATTATTTTGAACATTAATAATTATTACTTGTCTTATTAATAATGTCTTTTAAGCAGATCGAATTCTAATTATTATCTGGGGATAATAAAGACATCTACGGCAATCACTTAATATTAATGTAGGTACGAAGACTACTATGTTTTGAGGAGGGGAAACGAAAAAGGGCCCAGTCAAAATATTTTTAGTAAATAGTATATTTTTTCTTTTTTTGGTTTACACGTGGTTACCATGAAAATGGCTCATTTTTCGAACTTGTTGTCTTTAGTCTACACATGATCATAATATTTTTCATACTTTTTATTAGTCTAATAATGTGTTCAATTATTTGAAAGAATGTCCCGTTTTGTTATAAAGTAGAAAGATTTTTGTCAGTTCTGTAAAATTTATTTTCCATATATTGGGCCCTTTATCGTTTTACCTCTTCATCTATAACAATGAATTGGCAATGACCATTGCTTATCCATAAAACATTAATATTAACTGATTCTTAAAAATTACAGAATATATCAGGACTTCAGATCAGCGCATTTAAGAATAGCATAAACATGTGACTGTATCTGATAGAATGAACATCTAAACCATTATTTATCAAAATAATATAGTTGTGACTTGGGTCAGATTGCTATTATTAGCAGCAAACCTGTCAGTATTCATATAACTATTATTAGTCTTAACTGTACATATAAGTCATCTTCAGTAGTTGTAAAGAAAACATCCATTCTATGAAAACAGGTTTATTTGAATTATTAATAATATGGCTAAATACTATATAAATAGCTTGACGGAATTTAACATCTGCCATTCTGTTTCTAAGACTAGGTTTAGAGGCAAATGAGAAATGGTCTCTATACTTAATTTATTTATTTAAAAAATAAATAAATTTTATATAAGAAATAAGTAGTATTCTGAACTATTTAATACAAGTCTACACATATAAAAGTCCTCTTCTTCCTTTCATTATCTCAGCTTGTGGCCAGTCTGCTCTCCAACAGGTGAATATTATCTATGCACGGTCTTAAAAAAATATTTCACCATTGCATCTGCAACAGTTTGGTGGCTTATGGTCATGGCTTTCACAACACTTAGGCCGAGCTTTTTAGGCCTACCATGTGATCTCACTCTCGGTCAAACTAGTTCAAGGTATTCATTACCTATGTACTTCCTGGGCTGATATGAAATATAGCCAAACCATCACAATCGACTCTCTTGCAGTTTGTCTGCAATGTTACGTACTCCAAGGATGCCACGGATGCGCTCATTTCGGATCCGATCTGGTCGGGTAACGTCACACATTATCATTTTCCTGAATCAACGTACGCACGCGTTGGTTAGAGGCAGGCCGAGTTTCGCTATTGTACAATGGTACAGATTGGATGATGCAGTATGCCGCAGACTGCCCATTAAATTCAAGGGTCTAGTCTAGTCTAGTCTACCCTTGAGTTTAACGGGCATTCAGCGGTCACGGGTGTCACCCGTCGGCGTCGCCTCTCTCCACTGTCAAAACTGCGCTTATTCGGGTTGGAATGTCTTGATCAATGTTGTCGGATTCGACTAGTACGAACTACCTACTTATCTACTCTAAGTACTTGATTACATCGGTTTATATAAGCTATTCGTTCCTTACGGTTCTTTTTCCGGTATCCTTACTACCGCAGACCATATATTCGGACTTCGCCATATTGAGTTCAGCTTCAGTTTTTGTCCTATCCTCATCTATCAGTGCTACGCCTGTGGCATAAATATTTTGCTCAAGGAGTCAGGTCATTCATATTCGCCATTATTACATCGAGCACAGAACTGAATAGAGAAGCTGAGCGTAGAGCCTTTGCACTCCGGCGATAGCTGGAAAGGATAAACAGAGGTTTTCACCTTCATTATGGACCCGGATTCGACGTGTCATCGGTTACGAACTGGGTGTACAGGTACACCACGCAAGTGTAGCAATTACCCACCCTTTGATCGGCAAGTCATAACTCCGGCATTTGGTTCTTTATGCGGCGAAATCTTATCAACACCTCGTAGCCTTATCGGTGCTATATTCACAACGTTCGAGGGCAACTCAGAAAATAGAACATTAGCGTATTACCTATTCAGTAGCTTGCAGAAGTAGCGCTGTCACCTCGTTCACCGCGGCTACATCGCATATCAAGACACTCTGGGAGTCTTTGACGCAGCGGCATTCTGTGATCTCCTGCGACATAATCGAGCTCACTGTATCGATCGTGTCGTATAAAGGTGACAGGTGGACCTTAGCTACAGTTCTTTTGTGGTACAGCCCCTTAGTTGCCTTTGGGTCATTCCATGGTGGTGGTGGGAAATTTTGACAAATTTACTGATACACTTATATTTATAATGTCATCAAAGCATATTACATTCTTAAGTATATGATAGTATTCCTATTTAGATAACTGTTTCAAATGATAATGCAGTACAAAATCTAAGTTTCTGCTTTCTTAATATTATGTATTTAAAATCACAGATTTCCAAGTGACGGTTGGCCCTCGAACTACCCTACTCTCCTCTTTATATACCTACGTGTACATGTCTATGAAATTCAGATCAGCTATGTCAATTTTAGCCCTTAATTTGAATCAGGACGATAGTTGAATAATCTTGCTATATATATCAAAAGAAGTACTTAAAAATTCAAGGCTATATTTTTAAGAGACCTGTAAACGATATGTACGAGTAAGAAATTTAATGAATAACTTGCCAAGTGTGCATCGGTATCCGCGGGTATTATCTATTGTTGGAATCTAATAATTATCTTTTTAGCCTCTTTTGATCTTTGCCACAGACGTACGCTAGTGAAATATTTCGGTTCCAAGTGGGTTTTCTTTTTCAAACATAAGATAAATAATGTATGTGGGGTGCTCGATGTATTAGAACACTATCTGAACGTATAATAAATCCAAAATAGCATGTAATTATGATTATTAGTTCTCTAGTTATCCTCCGGTCTATCCTTGTGGCGGCTGCTCACTCCCGAGCGCGTCTCGTTGAGGCTCTCGCACGTGCCATAGCGCTTCAAGAGCGGTAGCCATCCCTATTTTCAATTTATTCAGTTGATCCGCTCTCCTCGTGCCTTGCGTCCTTTGACTCGGGCCAAAAAACCGACACCTAGCGGAGCGACAAAGGGGCGAGACGAGGGACGACGAGAGGAGGATTGATCGCCGTCCACATTCTCGCATAGCATCGCCTCGTCTTACCTCGTATGGCCTCCTGGAGAGTGTGGAGCTGCCATTATGGTATCGGTGTCTCCCAATAGTTGGGTGGCGAAGTTCAGATGGCAGTATCTTCGTGTAAAATACTAATATTAAGACGCATCTGGTTAGATTGGGAGCTGACCTCAACATAGTTGGGAATAAAGCTACCTACCTACGGTTAGAGTGCAGATATAGGTATTTGGTATAATGATTTATATCTGACCGTTGTGTTCTAACATTAGAGCCATTTGTAAATCTGAACAGCAGACACAGAGGTGGTCTGTTTTACATCTTACCTATTTTCAATTCTGTTTACAAGTCGTCAATGTAAAACAAACAATTGCTGAAGGTTTATAATATTTCGTAATCTACATGACCATTCAATAATTTCATTGCAATAAACCTGTTTTCATTTAAATATTCGCAGAAAAATTATAAATTCTCAAAAATGGTTCCCCGGAACCCGTACTTGACAGCTGCTGTAGAAGCATTTTTCTTTTCAGAACTTCATCTCGCTCCAGTCAATTAGAATAATTTAATCAGTGAGTTATAAACATCATGTCGTCAGTGGGACAGTTAGTTCCTCAGGTGACGAGAAGCCCCCCAAACATGACGATCAAATTTAACGGCCCCCACATTGAGGGATCCTTCTGCACGTCAATCGATTATAACTATGACCCTGTCATCAGCGTCCTATGCGCTATGTATATTGCATTTGGGATTGTCTATACATTGTTTGGTGAGTTACTTTGTTTATTATTGTTTTCGTTTGTCAGTTTTCTCTTGCCGGATGAAAAGAACTGGCATGGATTGCGGATAAATATGTTTTTTTTGGGAATAGATGGTTTTTAGTCTTTGGTACTAGATACTCAAAGTTTTTAGTATAATAGATGTAAATAGTTTCCTTGAAACAAATACGAAATCTACAAGTTTTGCGACATAATAGGCTGCGTAAATATTATAGTATGTGTTATTCAGATATATTCCTTTCATTCTCACAATCATCTTAGATAACGACCTAGGTATTCGCTTTATTATTATTAAACACTTAAAATTATATAGAGTGCCCAAGGAAATATTCTAAGTAGTGAACTGAATAATAACACTGATCATAGTAATTTAAAAACGTAACCCATGATTTTTTTTATCCAGCGAATATATTTATAATCTTATATCTTGTAATTTAAGAATTAATCGTTTCTTATCTGCAATCTGAAAACCGACAAAAACAGCAAAGTTACTAAAAAACTAGGTGAATAGTTTTATGAGCGATCAAACTTGATTTGACTATAAAAATATATATTTTTATATCGCAAATTAACATAATGATTACGTAGTATAGATTACGCGGACATACTAATTACCCAACTATACAAAGCTCTGCGTTGTGGTATCTTGAAGGCTACTCGAGTAATTGATATACCATTAACAGGGTGTAACAGAAATCCCTTAAAGTACGAGCTCTATTGCTCATATAGACCTTGGATGAAAGTCATTCGACAGAGTAAAAAAAAACAATCTTCAACCGATTTACACGATTTTTGTTACAACCTGTATAATATGAAGTTAAACAATATTAACAGCCTGGCCATGTGCCATTTTTTGCACACAATCTAAATGTACATTTAGATGCGTAGTAAAAATAATAATATAAACCACCGTTTTACGCACACAGTTAGTTACGTTCTAAAAACATCGCAATATAAAAGTAGGATCCCGTATGATGAGTACGCGCACAGATAACTGACATCCCCATTGTTATAAAATTCAGTTAAATCTGTGGATATTAAAGTGTGCTTTTTCGCGAAGATTTCTTGATTAGTTACCGTAATATCACTAATTCCCGTGCATCCTTGGCATACAGTACCAAAATTCATAGAAATCACTGAAAGTTCACGGCAAATGTAACATAAATCAAATAAGTTTTCCACTTTAACAAATCAGGTTATGGTAGTCATATCTAGATTACTTAGACCTCCTTTAGTGAAATCAAACATATTTTAGTCGGATTTATTTGTCACAGGGAAAGGGCGCAGATCTCTGCAGTGTCAGCAGTGCCCGGGCAGTGGTAGTTTTGGTCAGAGCATTTGAATTTCGTCCAAAATTAGAAAAGTTTTCAAAGACACGTCGTCTTTGCCCGCAGGGTCTTAACAAAGTTGACATTGCCCGGGTTGTGGTCACTCCGCACTCCATTCAAACTATGCCCTACTTAAATTCGGTTATATATTAAATCAATGCATTGAAATTTCGGAAATATAAGGTCCAACCTTTTTAGTACCGATCCCTGGGGTTTTTGTACTATGAACAACTTTTATTAAGCGACCAACATTGAAATCGCGAAATAAAATCAGCTGTTCCATACAAATAATTCAATATTACTGGACTAAATGTATGGAACATCAGATTTATTTTTTACGATTTTTTTTAGGTCCAGCTTCACATAGTAAAAGTTGTACATAATGATGAGCTGGAAATGTAGGACCTTGTATATCAAATCCTAAAGAACTGGGGTACACCTACACCGCTGTCATTATTCGGTATCTGTTTTTGTGGCGCTACTAGGCGATGGGTTAACAACCTGTTACGATCTATCCACAGTGTAATGAATTCGGCATTTACCGTTTTTTGTAATTTCGATTGGGGATGCCCCGAATATTGATAAGTATAACGATTTGAAATCTTTTCATACCGCAAAGGAAATAATACTATAGTAGCGAAAGACTTCAAGGCATTAAAGGTGGCTAGTGGCTACACTTTCTGTTATAGTTAGAAATGACAATATAGGTACTTGTTGTCTGTACTTTTTTCAGAACAATATTATTTGTGGTTATTAATGTCTTCAAAATTTACCTAAACTCTCATAAGACCAGAACTCTCTAACTTTAATTGAAAAGATAGCCACCCTTAATGCCCTAAAAATTTGCGCCACACAGAAATATTGCATGCATTTGTAGTAGAAAATTTAATTTTTAACCGACTTCAAAAAAAAGGAGGAGGTTCTCAATGTGAAGCGTATGTTTTTTTTTTATGTTTTAGGCTACATAAAAGTGTTATTGAGTGTATTTATTAATTGCACCTTTTAATTTGTTTGTATATTTCAGGCTATCGATGTTTCAAGGCTAGTATGTTCCTCACTGGTTTCACGTTTGGCTCCGCTATCGTTTATTTAATTTGCCTCCAGGAATATCTGATGCCTCCGTATGGTAATGTTGGTAAGTAAAGTTTGCCATTTTCCTAACTAAACCTGCAAATCCTACACACAAATTAGTTTAAGGCAGGGAAAGATGAAGCCTGCCGGTGATTTGCGTTGGTTTCTGACCTGATTTAATATTCTATAAATTTTTAAACATTTCCTAGTTGCATTGGTAGCGTGTGCCTACTACCTTATGTAGCTACCGAACATCTTGTATCGCCCTACTTTGGTCTGTGTGGGTGCATTAATATCAAATTGTCTGTCTTTACAATGTAATTGTTCAATCACGATACAGAGGAAGCATTCTGTTTTTGAATAAATCAGTATTTGAGTTTTCCTGACTTCAGTGGGCCGAGCACGAATGTTTTGACGTATCGTAACTTAAATGTAACCAAAAGAACCAAAAATACACGGTTACTCTATGATATTTTTTTGGAAATACATGCAATGTTTTTTCATTTTCATGAAACAAGTGTGTTTGTTACATAAAATTGAACAAAAATGCGATAGATTCATCGTATTTTATAGTCAAAATTTGCTTACGTTTATGTTACCATACGTCTAAACGGTGCTCGGCCCTCTGTACCTACATTAAAAACATGTGTTTTTTGTTCTTGCACGTAGGTGTAGCCCTGTGCGCCGGCCTTCTGTTCGGTCTCATCACTATGCTGATCCAGTACGTGGGATTGTTCATGACCGGCTTCCACACCGGCGTGCTGCTCGCTATCGCCGGCCTGGCCATCTACGATCATTTCCTGGACTCCCGCCCGACTACAGTAAGTATTAGCATATCCTCACACGTTAATGTGTATTCTACCATACTTTGTGCGTGATAAAATAGTGACCATTTCTATGTAGGTCGCGATCACAATGAATATCAATTAGTCCTAGACGTATTTTATGAGTTTATATTTATTAGCAATATTCGTTTGGCAGACCATTTAGGTGTTTTTAATTCTGTTGCAAAATACCAAAGACTTGATATTTACTAAATGATAAAACTTCTCATCTAGACTTCTTTTATTTAGAAATGATAACAGAATTTGGGTCTTGTTAAAGAATAGATGCTGATATAGCAAACAAATTGAATCTAAGTTTTGGTTTTAAGTCTTATCATATGGCGGAACGGAAGGAAATCTTAAGAATTTTGAGAATATTGGTTAGTCGTCGATCGAAGTGCGTCATCGAACGCGTCGATTCTATGTAATATGATTCATTATTATCTCGTCTCAGAAGGTGCGGACTCGGCCGCAGTTTGACACATAGCTTGTGTAAAACTTTGTTCTTCCAAAAAAATAATGAATCGCTAAAAGTTTTGACTCATGTATCAGGATATCGCCTCTGCAATTTGTATTTCGCATTCATTATTATTGACTCATTTTTCATTTACTATCAAAGGAATTTATATAAATATAAAATACAGTTCCAATTAATACCATTCAATAGCCTGCATTGATGCTTTGTAGCTGGAAAAATTGAATTCAAAGAGAAATATATCAAAAATGAAAATGCTGTATGTTTCTCATTCCGGGAAACAATTTTATTGGTGCTCGACATATCAGAAATTATAAACTGGTCTGATAGAGAAGTATATCCTTTATCCGATTATTTTTGTGTTAAGCTTCAGTGAGTTGTACATGACGTCATCTCATGTCATCAAAGGTGTCACGCTGAAACTACTTTGACCTCTTCTGTCGTGGACGGTTGGTTTCTCTGTCTACGTCTTCTGTATGCGTGAATGATGAATGAACGATGTGGTTTTTTGTTTAGAAAATTCAGGTAGAGAACAGCGGCTTAGAATTTGGACCTGTTGCACGATTTGGTTCGCAAAAAGACAACTTACGATATCGAAGGAACTTTGCAACGATTGTTTTTTACTTTCTGTTTCTTTAAGGTCCTACCTTTCTAGTCTCGATCCCTTTAAGGGGTTATTGTACTCATCATTATGAACAACTTTTACATTGGAACGAACAATGAAATCAGCTATTCCATACAAAGTACAATATGTCCTCGATTTACTGTACAGAATAATTTTAGAATTTCAAATAGTGTATGATAGGAACCGTTATCCGGTACATGTAATCGCCATAAAATCAATAGGATGCGTTGTAGCTATAGTTGCATCTAACAATATAATGTGACCTCAATTGCATGCTCGGATGTGTTCTGCTCCCAGATGCACACACACTGTGCGCTCCAACTATTTATACTGGTTATCAATTTGTGCGATACAAACGTGATCGGATTGCTTAAGAACCAACCGAAGCTTTTATTGGTTGGTACTTTCCCATAAATAATAATTTCTCCGAGACAAACGACTACCTACTTGTAGAACATTATTAACCCGTCTTGTTGAAAGTGAACAAGAATAGACATAAAGTCACAATTACTTGACCTTTTATATTCGCACTCCAGATGTTGACTAAATGCTAGGGAACGTCATCGAGTAACAAGTTCTCTCAAGTGTAATTGAACATCTAGACATGTTTTCAATAGCCAGATTAAATCGTCAAAAATGTAATCTTTTAGTTGCTAACCGTTTTGTATAAAACTTGATTGTTTTGTACAGCATTGCACGTGGACTTATTTTGAGACCCAATGTTTAGCACACCGTGTGAAATTATTACAATGACCTAGTATTTTCAATGGACATATCTCCAAAAAGACTGCAAAGATTTTTTCTTGATCAGTTTTGGTATTTTTGTTTAGGTCCTGTTTCTGAAAAAGATTTTAGCCAGCATCTTACCTAAAATAAAACCTGTTTAATTGTTATTAACTCTTAAAGCAGTAGTAATAATCCGTAACGGATTGTCCAATAAAAACAAACACATACCGTTTAAATGTGTGTATAAATGCTTAATTGATTCAGATGAACGTAGTAATTAGCGAAAGTATTGTAATCGTTATTGTAAGAAACAGTCAACTTGTATCGTACTAACAATAGCGTATTACGTTGTTTGGAGTTATCGTTTTTCATTGTAGCACTTTTGTATAAAAGCAAATACTATGACGCTATACGTCAGTAAAATAACATTGTTGATAACTAGATATTAGTAATTCGAACTAGTCCTTTAAAAAACTGCAGTAGATATCACAATTGACCAAAGCATTACACTAAATACAAAGTCCTACTTTCTAGTCTAGATCCCTTTAAGGGGTTGTTGTACTGAACATCTTTTACTATGGGACCACCCCTGAAATCGTAAAAAGGAATCAGCTGCTCTATACATTTACTCGAGTCATATTGAATCACATATCTGTATGGAACAGCAGATTATTTTTTCAAGATTTCAGGGATGGTCCCATATAAAATGTTGTTCATAATGATGAGTACAATAACCTCTTAGGTAAAGGGATTGGGACTAGAAAGGTAAGAAACTTATATAATTGGTAACAGAATTTGTGCATGCTGATCACGGACGCCACTCTGCCAGCTAATTACTGTAATTAGCAGGCTGAAGAGGCATATTAAGCTACTGGCATGTAGATTACCCCACACGGACTGCTTCCCTATAAATAGAATAGATCTAAATTTTTCCTACTCTTCCATTTAGATTGACCGGCGAACGTAAAATGGAGTGAATACAATTCTCGTGGTACGGATCGTAAAGAAGCTTTTCCGAATGGAAAGTAATTAATTTAAACTGACTAACATTCTAAAGTCAATTATGTCAGTGTTTCTGTAGGTAATTAAAATAATCATTTTTTGGGACGTCATTTTAATAATTTCTCCGTGAATTTAATCTTAACTTATAACTGAACGCTAAAAAGACGCCTTGACAGTTAATTTGTAAAGACTAGGAAAGTATTAAGCTACCACAAAAATATTTTTCAAAATGTACGTTTAAAAGTGCCTTTTAAGCATAACTAAAATAAATGTGCAGTCATTCACTCGGCTTGAAGTTTCCAAATGAAGCCATGCATAATTTGTTTGAGAACAACATTCGCGCGTTGTCCTGTAGACCTAGCCGGTTACTATGACTACACGAACTTCTATTACGTAGTTTGTTTGCTTGACTCACGAAAGACAATGGGTCGGTAGAGAAGTAGTTAACAGTTAAACAAAAATAAAAACAAATATTGTTTCCAATTTGCAGAACGAGTCACTCGAAACGCATTATTGAAATATAGGTCAATGGATACTCCAGACTACAGGCGATACTGCTTCCTATCCATTAATACAAAATCAATGAACTGTTTCCCAGTATTTTCGATCAACGTTACTACGTTAGTACAAAGTTGTTGTTGGGTTCTTAGCAAAGTACTCGTAGTTTAAAGTAGTCCGCTTAATGTCGATTTAAGTCTTTATTATTCACAAGGTAAGAGTAAGTTGCCGAGACTCCCATCGACCAATACTATTTAAAAACTGAACCTAGAATGAAATTGAAGCTTGTAATCCATTTTTGACGGCACGGTTCGCGCTGTAGGTAGTTAAGCGATTGGCATTCTGCGCTACATGCTGCGGGTTCGATCCCCGCACGGAATTAATATTTGTATGATCTGCAGATACCTAGTTGTTCCGGGTCTGGATGTTTGTGCATGTGAAGATTTGTGTTTGTAAACGCACCCACGATACAGGATTAATAAGTAGAGGGAGAAGGATAAAAAAAGAAAAAGAAAATTAAGGAAAAAGTTAGGTACTAAAAATCATGAGTTTTCATTTGCATACGACCCCGATAGATGCATTGAATCACAAGTCTTGTTTTCGGACTGCTGTTTACTGGCTGCGCTCATGTTTATTTTTCTCGGTGTATCGTTCATCCGTTGCTGTGTCTGCAATCGCTACCTATACCTATGACCGATTGACCGTGAGACTTTTAATTGCTTAATTGTTTTATTTCGAATACTATTTTAGTTCTTGATCACACGTAAACAATTATTTTTATTTTAGTGACTGCAAAATATATAATTAATTATAATAAAATACAGAAAATACGCAGTTATTTTGAATTATCAAAATGCGTCGGATCGGAAGTGATGATAAAGATGTCAACAATGAATTTGTACAAATGTTTTGGTAGATGTTATAGAATTTTTTATATATTTAATTTTACGTTATAAATGAAAGAAAACGACTATATTTTGAACTGATGATATCAAAGTATAAAGTCGGAAGCCCGCTAATATGGCCGGCCGTTTAAACTGTCTAGTTTTGGATGAATTTTTGTTATTCACCATAAATTAATTTTTTAAACAGTTAAAAATTTGTATTCTATTTTCAGTTGATTCAATTATCCATTAAAACATAAAAAAATACATTCTTCTTTATTATCAGAAAAAGTACATAAATACACAATTAGTCGTAAAGGATGTTGAAAGGATATAAAGAGCCGAAACCTATTATACTTACTCATCATTATGAACACTTTGGTCCAATAGTAAAAGTTGTTCATAATGATGAGTACAACAACCCCCTTTTCGGCTACTCGGTATAAAAATCATCTTTTTTGTGAATTAATTTCAACTGATACTGCGAATTTTTGAATTAAAATGTATATATTTCAAGGCTACCTATAATCGGTAGAAAGAAACATAATAGACATGTATATTATATTCCTAATTCCTAGGTTTAGTGCTGTGCGTTTTAATTTTATTTAGATAGCTACGATTGTCTCATTAGGTTAGCTCATCGCCGTACTGGTATTGATGATGATAAGTACACGCAAATGAGCATCACGGATTCAAGTCAAGGCAAACAGATGACGAATTGCATTGACAATTTTTTTTTTCTGCCTACATTGTGCCCAGCTTTTAATAAATCTATTGGGATTCCAACCAATCTAGATTATTAGGATCCAAAAAAATTATGGACGTTATAGATTGAATTTGAGTCATACCGTAACATTAATGAGTAATGCTATTTCTTACTAGTCCTGCTAATATTATAAATGTAAGAGTTTGGATGTTTGATAATCATACTCGCCTTAAAGCAGGGAATTCACTAGAGGGACATGCTCGCGGGCAGTCTGTCTGGGCAAGCCTGTTGCCGCAATACACTACACAGACCCATTAGTTTCTTTTAGAAATATGCATCGGGCAGTCTGCCGGACCGCCCGCAACGGTCCTACACTGTCCAGACCAGAGAAATACCTATAGTCGCGAAGTCCGGCGGATATGCCCGGGCCCCGAATACATGCCCGCGGACAAGTCCGTAAGTGATTTACCCGCTTAACGGCTGAACGGATCTGAATGAATTTTGGCACATAGGTAGACCATGACCTGGTAATCCAGGTCCTCCTAATGGAGATAGGATACTTTTTATCCGGGTACATGAAGTAGTTTCCATAGGATGCGAATGAAACCACAGGCAACAGCTATGTAAAATAAAAACCAATTCTTACGTAGGCCAGATAAAGGTTTATCAATCAAGTTAGGTGAAAGTAAAACTAACGATAGTGAAATCCAAGCGATGATTTATTAATGAACACGTTTTAGCTTTGCGAGTCTGTCGATAAACAAATGTAAGGCGAAAGTATTCTAATGTCAATGCGATTGCACTATGTTTTTGCGAGATTAATTCTACAATCAGTAAAATAAATAGATTGGGCGCAATCAATTAGTATTTTACACGTCCTGCGAACTACAATCGGGCCAACGTGGAATGTGGACGAACGTGCACGTAATCCCTATGGATCGGTTGACCGGCTTATGTACAAGCCTGATTGACCCTACACCGATTACGTCGAGTGCAGTGGATCGTATGTCATCAGGATTGGTTACAAGCAATCAAATGCAATTTTGCTATTCAATGGCATGTCCCAGTCAGATGTTAAACACAGTTGGTAACTGTCGAAACTATCACTATCGAGATGTTTCGCGTGTACGCTACTGACGCCAGTACCAGCGGCATTTTGATCGGTTAAAAAAACGCCGCTTGTGCCCCGGCACATCAGACAAAATTTCCGGCGTCTGCGCCGCGCCGCGCTTAAGAGGGCAAATACAGATTGAATGATGATACTGATGACATCATATCAATTGTAAAGTTGATAAAGAACCTCGGATTATAAAAACGTAAATTACCTATCTTTTACGAGAATTTTCACAGATGCGGAATGGCTGGCGGTGTTTTGGATGATGATACTGATGGTGTCATATCTATTGTAAACGATGATAAATTATTTTTACATATATGGATAAAAAAAATTGTCGGAATTGCTGGCGTTTAAACAAAATCAGGCATTGCTTGTAGTCCTACATAATATATACCTGGGGTGGCCAACCTGATTAGACCTAAGATCTACTGTTTACTGACGAAACCCTGTGCGACCTTCCAATTAAATACCTACTTGAAATTTTAAATGAAATATGGTTTTTGCCTTCCCACGGTCGACTGGACTAATACCCGCGATCGACCTACCGCTGATATACCTATACTGTGCTTGTAGTGACTAGTGAGTTAATGCAATTTTCGTATGATGATACAGATGATGTCATATCTCTTATAAAAACTGATTAAGTACCTGGTATTACGAATATGGTACCTATAATTTTGCTTCGATGCGGAATAGCTAGCGACATAAACAAGTCACTTCATGCATCCTTGGATGTTATTAATCACTCTGTTAGAAAAGTTTACTAATAAAGTTCATTAAACAGGATAATTTTAGTATATAGATAAAAATTGTACTGTATGTGTACAAGGTCCTACCTTTCTAGTCTCGATCCTTTTAAGTGTTGTACTCATCCTTATGAACAACTTTTACTATGGGACTAACCCTGAAATCAGGCTGTTCCATACATTTAGTTGAGTAATATTAAATTATTTGGATGGAACAGCAGATCTTATTTTTCAGGATTTCAGTTTTTATCCAATAGTAAAAGTTGTTCATAAAGATGAGTACATTAACCCTTTAATTAAACGGATCTGTACTAGAAAGGTAGGACCAAAAACGACGTGTCTTGTTTTTTTCTAATCCTTGGACATAGTAACGGACTATACATAGATACGGAAATTGTAGCTCTGAATTTAAACAATTTAGAACCTCATACATGCACACGATGCGGAACATCACAATAACAATGTTACGAACCGACGCTACGGCTCCAATTGTGTGTCATTCATAACACAAAAGTTGTTAAAGTCATTATAATGTCTGTCCACTGTCCAGTGGTATACATTGTATCACTATTGTGAATATGAAAATGCAAAATAATACTAAAATGTCCTACTTTATTAGCGGAGGTCCTTTACAGGGTTATAGAACGCATCATTATGAACAAATTTTACTATGGAACCAACCAACAAATATATGCTGTCCCATACATTTAGTCGAGTAAGATTGAATTATTTGTATGGAACAGCAGATTTTTTCGCGTTTTTAGGTTTTAGGTTTTTTAGGTATTTAGTACCTTTAAAACGGACCTCTAGGAACTGAATATCCGATATAAATAATCTCTTATTGCACGGCGAATAAATTTTATTTTTGTACAGAAATGTATTTTTAAGCCTTTGTTTCATTCACATTCGGTTAAATGAAATTGAGTTTTATTGTTTGTAGTGCCGTTCCATATTGAATGAAAATGTGTTACTGTTAAATATACTAAAATTTAAATTAAATTATGATGAGTATGGACTTCTTTAAGCACTGTTACATCGGATCTTAGAAAGCTACCTCAAGCTATGCTAAAGCGGTATCAGAATAATTATCAGTCTATGCTTGATAGTTGTTGGTCACCTGCAAGGTGTATCGTTCACGCTCATAATCGAAATCGATTCAATTTTAACTGACAGTTCAAGAATGTTCATTGCGTTGTTCCAATTATCGAGTGCAATGATTTTTAAAGCATACGGCGCAATGGACTTTTTTGAACTGACGAAATCGAATCGAATCGATTCAGAGTGTGTCTCGTGATTAGAATAGAATAGATCTTTATTTAAAGTAAACCAAATACAGGCATTTATAAAATGTTGAGACTCTAGGTGCGCAGTTCCAAATAGTAGGTCTTATGGAGAAGAACCGGCAAGAAACTCCATGGAAACTATTTTAAAATGATTATTATGATGATTAACCTGCTAATGCAGAAGTTTTAAGATAGGTACTAACTACGGGGTTATGCAGTCAGTATCTTACAACACTTGCTATAAAAGGGGTTGGTCTATTTTTAGGCCGAGCTACGGCATATTTCCACAGCTTCGCGAACGAAAAAGAAAACACTGTTTTTTCAATTGTTTTTCCTGTTTCTTGGTTCGCATAACGTGTTGTAGAGTCTGATTACTTAATGGCGTCGGTCGGTAATGAGTTAACACCTTGTTTCTACTTATGTGCTGGTCGTTGCAATGAATGCAACAGTTATAAAATTGAACACCTTGTTGTACTTCAGTGCATAATAATTAGACATTATACCGGTATTGTTCAGAGTTCCTGTAACGTTCAACAGTAGGAAAAAGCCTGATCGATGCGTTGAAATGACAAACATATAGTATTGTCCCGGAGTGCCTTCCTCTACGTCCCGCAGCTAGCCCTCTGGAGGGAGGAGGACTCACGGAAACAACGTTGAAAGCAGTTGGAAGTAGTAGTAGTAATTATGAAAACACAACCCCACTACGAAAACGGGTTTATTTGGTAACAAGAGAATAAACTTCACTGAGACATGATTTAATAAAACTGGATGGATAACACATCAGTAGGTAATTTAATACATGATTTTTCCGATAATGTTACATTATAAACTTATAAAATCTTGTTAAATGAAGGATTATGGCAACAGATCTGTTTATTAGATAAAGGACTTCGTCACAGTATCATGCATGATTTTCTATTTATTATTTTTCTCTGACCCGTGATCGGTCCGCCCGCCATTATCATATTACCTCACGTAACCCAAGTTTAAATGCCATCGCTGCCATAACGAGTTCTAAAAATGTATTTAAAACTGACCCGGCTAAACGTAAATATACCTAATAAAATGTTGCATAATTATTTGCAAGCTATTTCGCGTCTAATCAGATTCCACAAATAGTAATTTGGGTCGAATAGTATAATATTCGACGAAGATATGGAATTTATTTGAAATTTTTCATATAAACCTGAATACGTATTGGGTTTTACATAAAATAGGTTTTGATTTTGCCTTTTATGTACTAGAAATGTGGAGTGCCCATCTGATTCGAAATGTTAATTTGCTAGGTACGGTTTTAGGGCCGAGGCCCTCTAGCTACTTTCTGCAGCAGAATCACGCGTTTTCGCGTTCGTTATTCACTTTTTGGAAGCAAATGGCAGCCAACGAACGAAAATGCGTGATTCTGATGCTAAAATTATCGATTGTTCTATGACTTACTACACTATTGCAACGAGTTTATTCATCATGAATTAAGTCAACCGGGCTACTGTTTTTAACACGCTTTTATTAGCTTCACTTGTAACTAACTAACTATGTAAGAAAATCTTGGAAGTTAAATTTGACCCACTTCCCGGTTTCCGATTGACCTGTTTGCATACACGTTCAGTTTGGATGACTAAAGCGTGTTCTATAGTTTTTATTAAACTAAAATATTTTATTAGAACATGTTATTAATTAATATTATTTCATTTGTTTCAGTACTGGCTCTGTGTAGTAGTGTTGCTCTGTTCAGGCATATTCTTCGCAGTCATCAACCTTTATTGGAAGAAAGGTAAGGCCGCTATCTTATCATAGCTGATAACATGGTGATAGTAATGACAGTATTATATGTATGACTCGTGTAAGATTGCAATGTAGGCATAAAAGGTCCTAACTTTCGAGTCCCGATCCCTTTAAGGCGTTATTGCAGTCATCATTATGAACAACTTTTACTATGGGATCAAATAGGAAATCACTAGAAAAAAATCTGCTGTTCCATCCATTTAGTCGAGTAATATTAAATTATTTGTTGTATTAAGTTTTATCTATTGCTTATCATATATTATAAGGTACAGGGGTATAAGGAACTGCCCAGACGTTTCCAGTATAAGCTGACCTTTCATTGTACGAAAAGCCTATACAGTGCAAGGTTAGGCACATACTGGAAATATCTGGGCAGTTCAATTTCTGCCCTGCTTTAAGTGTTCATAGTAAGCCCCCAGGTAGGGCATGGACTTAGAAAGTTAGCTGTGTAATCCCAGGTGGGCGCCATCTAATTCATTAGATCGTAGCGGCCAATGGGGCCGGTCTTAGGAATAACTTTCTACTTGTAATACTAATTAGTTACTTATGTTTGTTTTCGCCGGATGCATTTTAGTATCCGTACTTGGAAAAAGTTTCACTCGCGAGCGACTCGGTAGTAATGAAGTATTAAAATTCATGCTAATTTTGTTAGTTGTTGTCGCAGCAGTTGGTTTCAATAAAACCCTGCTTTTATGTTAGTTAAATCCATGAATTGCATCTCTTATGAAACTAAAACTAACTAAAGCTCCTTTCTCCGACTCATCATCTTGGGGTTCCGTCGGGGTCGGCTCCCAGTCTAACCAGATTCTGCTGAATATCAGTATTTTACACGGAGCGACTGCCATCTGACCTCCGCCACTCAATTACTGGGAGACCATGATACCCTAAGGTTAGACCGGTTATAAGACTTTTTGGGCTGCTGACTCGGGTAACGACTGTCATAGATATTCATATGACAGCCGGGGTGCTTTCCGAGGCACGAAGGGGTCTGAATGATCTAAGAAACGATCCACCCATGTGCGGTTTATTTACATTGAATTGACTTTGTAAAAAGTTATTCTATGTAGTGGGAGACAGATTTATTGGTGGGCTTCAGAGAAATTAATCAGTTTTTGAAAGTTGTTTTTTTTTTCAACTAAAATGAAGGTTGACATTTTGCAAGGGATAATTATGGCTCTATAGTTTTGAGATCTGCAAATGAAAATCGTCGGTGATTAACATGTGATTGGCTGACTAACATGTTCTGAAGCCGACCAAAACAAAAAACCCATTGAAATAAATTTTCTTTTACTGAGAGTTTCACAATTCATTTACCCTACTTATTTTACAAGTAGTACCCATACTTACTAAAAATGAATAGGAATATTTTTAAAAGGTGGCGTTCTCAATCTTTGTCTACTCTTTATTGACTAACTGCATTACGGTTATGAATTAATGATGTATTTGTGTTTGCATTGTGTTCCAGCACTTACAATCTTCGGCACGAGCGTGTACGGCGGTGCGGTGATCGCGACGTCTCTGGACTACTTTTTTGAACGAATGATGATGCTCAAGTGGGTCAGTTGAGTAGTTTTATGCGTTATTTACGTAGCTGCGGCGTGGATGTCTGAATTCGTAGTTGTGTTTAAGAACCGTTGCAAATATTTCCGTGGTTATTGATAAGTATACATACAGGATATTTTTTATGTAGTGTGCAAAATCTGCAGTGATTCAGTGTCCGTTCCCAAATGCAACCGCAGTTCTAAAATTCACTCCAAAACTATTTATTTTATTTTGTAGGGCTTACGCGACTAAATTATGAGTGTCCTCCATACTAAGTCGAATTTTCATTACCGGCATTGTTTCCGGTCGACCATCAATAAGGCTAAAATCGTTTGCGCCCGGCGTCCAAATGCAGAGTTACTAACTCTAAGCGGGCCGCAGTCGTTCAAAGCATTATCTATCTACTACTACTACTAGCGACCGGTCCCCAGCTTCGCACATGTCCAATTTCTCTTCTATCCTTACATTAAATATGAAAGTATTATATAAACTTTCCGGAAGAAATGCTCAAGATGATAGTGAAAACCGCAACAAAATCCGTTGCGTGGCTTCGGAGGAGTTAGCGGATATACAGACAGACAAACGCGGAAAGCGACTTTATTTTATACTATGTAGTGATAGTGATGGAGTCATCCAATTATGTACACAAATTAATATGTAAACTAGTTAAAAGACTTTAATGATAATCTTCTACTAACAGCCTGCGTGTATAAATGACGGGTCATTAATATTACTCGCCCTGAATATTCCAGACTTCAGTTTCTAGTGCGAGGGTTCTACCTATGCGGGTGTTAGTAATTTGCTCAGCGCGCACCTCCCTTAGCGAAAACGAGTTTATTTATCAGTTTTTTATCCTCTATCAATCACTGGCAATTGCTAAGCAATAAATGTCCTTCCATAGATACCAAACCTTTCTTTCTATTGTCTTCTTGCTCATTTTGCTGGCGTTATTATTTTCTAGCGATTGGAAATCGTCTTGACGTGGTGTTGTTTGATCCGTGGCCATTTATTAAGTTTTCATATAATATGATCATGATAGCTGTTGTAATTGGTTGACCAACATCAATTCAACAACCAATCATATCACTTAACATGAGATTGAATGACGGCTGGTTGAATTTGATCAGCCTTTGAGAAACTGGATGCTAATGTACCTACCAATAACTTTTGACCGCAGATTAAACCATCCACCTGAGAGGCGTCCTTTAATGGCTTTGCTAAATAAACCTAAGGTCGAAGTCACTTTGCTAGCGTTTCAAATGCGTTTACTTACTGCGAAAACTTATGAATGTATTCGTTATAGCTGTGGGAACGCGCGAAACTGGAGCCTGCCGTGGCGCCGCCGTGCCGTTTGTCGTGGCTGACATTGGCCGCCTGGCCCGCCGCCGCTATTGTGGGCTTGACTGCTCAGTGTGCGCTCACCGCCACTGGGGTCTACCACGAACAGAGTGAGTACAATCTTTTAGACCTAGGCCGTAGTGGTGTTTGTATACAGCGTTGTATAAAAAATGTTCACCTCGTTCGCTACAACGCTACATTGCATGTTGCACGCGACACTCTCTGTTAAAAGTAGCGTTACTATGCTTATCGTGCTCCGCCAGCCAGTTCTATTATTCCTACTTTTCTATCTTCTTGAGTTGATTAAGCAAAAATAACCATCAGCTAAAGCGCTGGACTGTCAAGTTCATCCAAACCTGTTGCAGTAATGTCTCGAATCACATTCTAAACATAAGCCTTCTCTACTATTCTGTAATTGCTAGCACCGCCTTGCTTTAATAACGGTTATAATATTATGTTCTATTTATTTCCCAAATTACATAGACCAACGCAATATTTCTTCAAAAGGTATAAGCGCCCAGAAGCGCCGCCTGAAGGTTCAGCAGACGCGCCCGATCACCCGCGAACAACGAGCCGAGATGAAGCAGCGCAAGTACAGATACCTGTACCAAGTCCGCACCGCGCATGGAGATGTGATCTCACAGGTATACATTATCTTTATTATGGATTTTTTCTAAAGAAATTTCTGATTCCAAGCTATTTCCTCCTCTATGAGTCGTTTTCCTCATTGATGATGGTCGTGACCAGTCTTTGATCTTGATCACTTAAGACTGCTTCATTGGAGTCAGTTATCCATACCATTTGACTTTAACTAGACTGAGTTGTCTAAAGCGTGACAAAATTAATAAGTTGCATACTTCCCGTGGCGGTGAATTATGCCGGAAGAATAGAATAGAATTGATCTTTATTTCATGTAAACCAAATACAGGCACATATGAAATGTCAAATAGTAGGTCCTATGGAGAAGAACACTCCATAGAAACTCTTTTGAAATAATTTAGATTACAATCTTGATTAGTACTATGTGGTAAGAGCTACGAGAATAATGTAATTTAATGTTAATAAAAAGTAAGAATAAATAGTATAATAATGATTTGCCTCTGAATATGAATGCTATGGCAGTTACAAGCAGACCAGTCTCGAGGCTCCAGGGACTTCGACTGAAGGTGTGTTAAGGTTATCTGGTAGAAATCGCCAAGTATCGACCGCCTTTTGTACATTTATTTTTCTAATTATTGTATCTTTTCTTCTATTACTGGTGTGCAATAAAGTGTATTGTATTGTGTGGCGTCAGTCCGAGGCTGCCTTTGCTGTGGGAGCGGAAGACTCGGTGGCACTCGTTATAGATTATTAGTTAATTTGTTAATCCTATTCGAATTGTTATATGTATAATATTATTGTGATGTAACACTATTGGATCTTGTTAATTATTCTTATTATTCTATTCCAGTCGTACGTACAAGCCCTGCAGAAGAAGGCCCAGTGCGGCAACTGGAGCGGCAGTGGGGGTGGTGAGTGCAGCACCCTGCAGAGTGACTCCACCCATCTGACGGTACTCGCCGGGTCAGAGCACGCGCCCCCCACCGACTCTGATGATGATCTCAACCAGATCCGGGCTGCGCATTAAATTTGGTACGTACTATATACGTTGTAGGTTTTACAATGGAAAAGACGTTTCGTGCCGTCTAAATGTAGCGTGGGACGGACAGACGAACTGATGAAGGCAGTACCTTTAGACAAGTATAATATAATCTGCAATCGCTAGAGCAGGGCTCACCAATTAGTTTCATTTGGGGTCCGTTTCTACTTTTTTACAGCAGATAAGGTTCTAAGCCACCTACCTCCCCCCCCCCCTTTACATTGTCACGTGTATTTACTTTATTAAAATTCAATGAATACGCTTAAACTTAATCTAAGAAGATTAAGTTTCTGTTTATTGCACTGTTTACTTAAGGTCCGCACAAAATATGTGCCGCGGTCCGCCATTGGATGACCCCTGCGCTAGAGAATACAAACGTCAACAAAATGTACCGAATTGACATAAGCTTCGATAGCTAATATGCTGTGCTATCGAGATGCGAGGTGTTCTTACGATATAGCTCCCAAGCACACCTGAGAGGGCCTCATAAAGTTCTCGATGGTCTGTGTAGTCCGCCAACCCGCACCCGACCAACGTGGTGGACCTATAACTCTTCTTATTCCGAGAACAGGCCCGTGCCCAGCAGTGGGACAGTTACGGGCTGGATTTATTATTTTATAGGTATTTTATCCATACATTATTACGAAAACAATTTTTTTCTTTTTCAGATTGTATGGTATAAGGCAGGTAACGGATCGCAATTTATTTTCATTCTATGTACCCAGTATTATTGTAAGAAGAATCCACTCATATAATTATTACATATTAGTGTTTATCATTATTAGTAATCATATATTTGTATTTAATGTGTTATTATTATTATAATTGACATTCACGTACGAGTGTGTGACGGAGTTCAAGGCCTACAATATTTATTGCCAAATATAAGTTAGTTATAGGTATACTTTTATGTCAATTTTTGGCTAAATTTTTGATGAATTTATATAACAAAAAACTGAACCGTCTATCGATTGGATTTTATATAATGTAAAATGAATGCTAAACATTCCAAAGTTAGGTGAATACATAAGTTAGTACTAAGGATGAACTAATTAGATGTTATTTTGACGAAAATTGCGCTATTTTCTACAACTCCGTACTTCTACATCACTGCCATCGATACAATTCTGTCCTAATTACAAACGGTCTTGGACTCCTTGCGATATATTTGTGTTAAGTCGAAATATTTACTTTATACATCTCCAAAAAAAAGTACTGATTACCACGGCTTCGTAGGTTAGTACCAACATTGGCCAAGTCCAACACGGTTGGCGCACAAATACTGGCACAATGATTGGTCTAAACTTTAGACTCTAAAGGAAGCCTGTTTAAGATTAGGTGGAAATCCCAATAAACTATCTATAGCTATAAGGATGCTTGTAATATACACGTTATTGATAAAGATATAGATAAGGGGGTTTGGCTGAAATGGATAGGTTATTGGCATTTATCTGTATTATTACTAACTCTAATACTTCTAGTTTTCTGATTATCATACCTATCCATACGTACAATAGAAATATATCCATTCACTGTCGTCTATATATAAGACGTACAGTACTACAAAGCTGGCTTAGCTATAGAAACCGCACCGAAAATTTATCATTAATTAATCATCACAAATATAAAATAGTTTAACATCACAAAACGTAATTTAGTTTAAACTTGGCCGTCGCCTATGCTATATTAACATCATCCTGCGATAACCTGTCGTACAAATTCTTACATAATTTCTTTCCATAATGGAGTCCCCCAAAAAGTAGTGGAAATTGCTTCAACTGTCCATTTCTTTAAGTATTTATATGCATTTCTAATGACGGATACACACCAGCTGAGCGAGCGCGCACTAAGACATCTCTCAAATAGGAGCGAAAGAGACAGATGCCGTCGTTCGCGCTCGCTCGACCGGTGTGAATCGGCCATAATGTGAATCTTTTAGAGCACAATGCGATTTGGATGTGATGAACGGGTAAACTCTTATGAAGAGTCTAGACTTAAGTTAGATTACTGATTATTACTAAAAGTGTATAAGTAGAGATCGAATTTCTTATAAAAATATCTTGTACTATTAATTCTTGTTCATTTGTTAAGGCTTTCGACGCCAATGCAAAGCATAAAATGTTATTTTAATGTAATGCTAAAAGATTATTTTTATTTAGAACTACATGATCGTTTGAGCGTTAATAAGCAAGAGGTAGCTAAAGATAATGTGATAGGTAAAAACGCAATGTTATGTTCTGTTCAAGATGTTTGTGGGAACAATAGTTTGCTCAAAGCAAAAGCGCAAATATTAAATCTGCTCAAATGGTCAGTTGTCGATATCGTACATTCTACGCACAGTGTGATAATTTTATTTTTTGGCCAAAGTTTATTTTAGTTGTTACATGGCTTAAAGCATAAGTTTATTTTTATCTTGTATGTTATCCTGTCAAATATGCGCATATTGTTGTAAAACAGGTATTTAAAAATATTAATTGACAAGAAACTTTGTAACTGTAAAGGTCATTGTACTGATGAAATAATATATAATTTCGATTTACAAGATCAGGTCAAAACAACCTGAAGTGTATGTATTTTATGATACATAACTTTGAGGTGGGAAACGGCAGATTTTTTTAATACATTAAATTGCTTTTTTTAACGTATGGGTGTGATTGGAAGGTTTTAGGGAATGATGAGGAGGAATGAAAGGCGGTGAATGCAGGCAGTTGAGAACTAAAGCATACAGTTTATTAGTAGCTAAGTGAATGACAATGACAGTGCAGTACATCATCAGTCAGACATCAGTCATATCGGAAATTCGGAACTCAAATCATATGTGGAAGATTTCTTGTATACTAGGGCTCGAAGGCTGCAATATACAAACAAACTAAAAATAAAACAATTTAAAGCCTATCTATATACTCATCTATAAAGATATACAAGGCCCTACCTTTCTAGTCCCGATCCCTTTAAGGGGTTTTTGTACTCATCATTATACAACTTTTACTTTAGAACCAAACCTGGAATCGCGAAAAAATCTCTCCATACATTTAGTCGAGTAATATTTAATTTTGTAGGGAACAGCTGATTATTTTTCGCGATTTCGTGGTTGGTCCCATAGTCAAAGTTGTTCATAATGTTGAGTACGATAACCCTTAAAGGGATCTAGAGTAGAAAGGTCGGACCTTGTATATTAAAGCTTTATACCGAACATGGGGCAGCTGTTTAGTGGTTTTCTTTTTACCAATTTATAATAGATACACTATCGCAGACAAATTTTAAAAGTATTTTTTTATATAGTTAAGTTGCAATTCGTATTTAGTTTCCGACCTCAAGGTTATATAAATAAGAATTAGATTTTTGTATAAGTGTAAATAATGTAGGTATTCATAGTGTAAGATTTATATTACTTAGGACATAATTATGTGGCTCGTTTAAGAGATAACTATTATTCTTTGTCCTTTTCTGTCTCTGAACATAGTCACTTAAACGCTCAATTTCTAGTCTTTATTTTGTATTTAATTTCAAAAGTTTGACTATTCCATTGTTATCCGTTACATAAACAGATCCACTAACATTTATTAGATATTTTTTAAATATATATTCGTTTATTTACGCGTAGTTTTAAAATTTGCATAATTTATGAGTATTTAGTTTATATTTTCGGAAAACTATACCTAATTTATTCCAATTTATATAGATACAATTTATTTTATCTCTGTTATGTTTTGTAATATAATTTTGTAATCGACATTCTATATTTTATATGCGTTGTTTTCTTTTATATTTTATTCCCTACACTTAGTTTATACACTATATAAATCCATAATATATAGATATAAAATACGACAGCATGGCGCGACCCTCCGAATTACTGTTTCAATGTGTGTAGTCACATCTCCTTACCGAGCAATAAATCCTCGGATTTATTTTTGTTCGACGGCCGTCTCAATACGCACACATGCGTTATGTCTTGGTGGCGCTTTGTAAATACTTTCAAACGTTTTGAATTTTAGAGAGCCGCGCCATGTTATCGTAATTTATTCATACATTTCCTTAATACCAGTATTTAGAACACAATGGCCCTTCAAACTTCATTTTAATCTTTTGACCACCACAGTCATCCAGTGATGACCAAACACTAGCCAAACACGTCACTGTTATCATTTGATGACGAATATTTTCTATTTATATTCATCGATGTGTATATTTACGAAATAATTGGCTGTTCATCGAATAAAAGTGGTTTAATTGAATTTACAAATATTCAGCTTTGGTATACTCTAACTGGGGATCTAACGCGTAACGAAAATGGTAATGAACATGGACTCTGGTAATAAACTATATAGTCTGTCAAGAAAGTCATGAAAAGGATTGAGGGCGCCACTTGTATATTCTCTTGTTTATTTTTAATATATTAATGCCGAAAACATTTTTTTATCACAAAATATCTACACAGAATAGTAAAATAAACACATCGTTGTACCCAAACTGACACCTACGGTACTTATTTAGGGTTGCGAGCGAAGAAGAATTTTAGTTCCTTCAAAATCCTTTTCATGACTTTCTTGACAGACTGTAGCTATAATTTAAATCTCTCAGGATCATATTGAAATTTATTACCAGGTTCGATACTCATTACCAGTTTAGTTACGCGGTAGACTCACTGTTGGATGTTTGTAGCGATCAAAAGGTTAATTAAATAATATACGCTATTTTGAATTAGTTACATAGTCTAAGACCCGGCAGCTGATTCCTGCAGATATCTAGTATTTTAAAGAAACAAGATTTAAATAAATTATTAATAATAATGTAATTAAGCGGCGGTACTTGTCATTAGGCTTTGTACGCGCCGTGCGCCCGAGACATTAGACAGATGCGACACCGAAGGAAACAAGACGGTCTCCGACACGGACCAGTACGTTTATGAGGTGCTGCCAAACGCACTCAAATATTTATAATAATAAAAATAAAAACTATGTAGGTACAACTATATTTTTTTAAGTAAATTAATCGCCATTTGGAATAATTTTACTATAATTAATCACCAATAAAAATCGAGTTTCATTAAAAAAATTATCTTCAG
Organism: Allophyes oxyacanthae; assembly: GCA_932294325.1. Classification (NCBI taxonomy): domain Eukaryota; kingdom Metazoa; phylum Arthropoda; class Insecta; order Lepidoptera; family Noctuidae; genus Allophyes; species Allophyes oxyacanthae. The sequence goes on from OW028609.1 coordinate 4,716,261, forward strand.
CTGCCGGATCTTGTACTAACATACATTTACCAGTTTGAAGTACCGTAGTCTGACTTTTCAGGACCTCATATACCCGCAATTGAAGGTAAAAAATAAAGCTGTCTTCATAATAAACCTTACCATTGCGCAATTAGTTTTACTATTTAGTACTCTCTTGTAATAATAATTGTATAATACTATCAGACTCACGAACAGTGGCTTCTCAACGTATTATCTCATATAAAATTAAGTAATAAGAAACAGTAAGACTACCGCTGATTCTGCATAAAACGAACACTGCCGAATAATAACTGAATATTAATAAAAAGTAGACAATCGAAAATCTAGACTGACTTAGTCTCGCACATAGAATAACGAACACGAGTATTTAATAATAAATTTATTCAAATTACAAAAAAATTGTGACGCCCTAGCATTGGCCTACTACTAAGATGGACATTGGGTCTGCGCTCAAAAGTGTCCGAGCCAAAGAGTTCCAATCGCGCGCCAATTTTTTGTTTTGTCAACCGACAGAATACACGTCAAAAATGCGGCTACTGTATCGTGAAAAAGTTGAATAGGCTGATAAATTGTCGCAAGTAAAATTAAGCTGTTTACTAATGACGATACAGTTTGAATTAGGATGTAAATAGTTCTTTATTTCTTTAAATTAGACACATTTTTTCTTAGACCCTCCGTCCATTGTAGGAGTGGGTCAATGCGCCCTAGCAACATTTCTTAATAGTAGCAGGAATTTAAGTCTCTACAAATTAAGCCTAAGATACAAGTCTATAGTCCAACTTACGTGCGGCCCCAACCATCCGTTCTATATAGCCCGATATTTACAAGTGCTTCATTTTGTTCAAGGCAAGGCAAGCTAGGACGCTAGGTTAAGCTATGTAGGTAAGGTACCACATAGGGGAGTTTGGTGGCTGTAGTTACAACTAGACGATCACCACTGGTTAAAGATTAGTATGGAAGGGTGTCGCTATAGGGTCCACATGTCAGCGTAGCTTCACTTGGCACCAAACTCGTAGCAATTAAGATCGGTGGCGCTTTCCTCGGACCTCTCTAACACCATCATCTCATCTTTTATGGTTAGTTTAGTTTCATCAATTTGTATAAAAATATACTGATCAATTGTAACATTTGCGTGAGATTACTGACGTGCATATTTACGGATTTCTCGATTAGTTTCGGTCTCCACCGAAGTCCTTACACTCATGAGCTCTTCAAGAGATGCTGCCGCCTCGCGTTGAGAGTAATATGCAATGCAGCGCGATGTATCCGCATTGCCTCTTTAAGAGCTTATGATTAGGGCTCCTGTCGAGTTCTAAAATAGTCTGGAAATCTCGAAATAAAGGTGTATATAGCCGAACACACTTATTGGCACAAGTTTTCACTATAAAAACTACGATGCACCTAACTTTGTCTTTATAATAATTATGTCTTTGCTAAGTATTTTGAGTAAATACTTTCAATATGTATATGTTCACGTTTAGTTTGCTTATGCATCATTTTATATATGTATCTATCTATGAAATTGTATAAAATATCAGTCATTCGTTGTTGGAGGTGTCCGAGAGGTCGTATCGTTCGCACTGAGCTCATCGCTGGACTTAATGATAGAATTTAACACGTAATGCTATTTTTGTACATAGAAGGATAGACGGATCAAAATTTATATTTTGGAATTAATTCGGGCACCATTTGGGAACTAGGTCCAGGAATTAAATTATGAATTTTATTTATGATTGTAATTTAATTTTGATGACATCTTTATCTGAAATATTTTATGAAAATTAAGAACGTACTCAATACGTTCTATTATTGTAGTATTTGAGTTTTGAATAACTAAAGAGATAACGGAGGGACCTTAGGCGGGTTGTTTTCCAACTAATGGCCATGTTCACTGACAATAATATAACAGTTGTTTAAAATACAATCGGCATCCATACAAAAATTCATGAATAAACGGCTGATTTTGCTATATTCAACTGTTACGTTATAAGTGAACTTCGGCCTAAATATCGGATCTTCGTTGGTATATACACAATGGACTATTATTACTTAAAACGCACTTCATTTCGCTCAAGAGTTATACTTATAAAGACTTTGTAGACTTCCCTGCAATTTAATATGATTGTGGTGTTAAAATAATTCACATATTGTGTAGCTTATACAAACCAACCGGTCCAATACACGTCTGGATTCATTTCTTATTGATGTTATAGTAGATAGGTGTCGTAGTAATCAATTTTTTGTATAAAATACGGTTTTCGGCACACGCCGGTTTAATTATAAGCAGATGTTGTAGTTATTAACAAAATTATTCTCAAACGGAATTGTGGTTATATCTTCTAATTTGTCTATTATAGTCGAATGTTGGCTGGCGACTTTGATAGATATGACTATATTGAATGTTGATTGTTTCTCACTTCTTCTTCTTAGCGTGTCGATGGCATATTAAATGTACCTACTTGGCCCAGTATTCCGCCACGCGAATAGCAGAAAACAACTCCGCAAAACCATGGCCCACCTTCCATCCTGCGCCTCATGCCCTACCACCTGCACGCGTGAGGAGCTTATGTCTGCAACTGATTCTGTTTCTCACTGTGTAGGAGTCAACTGTAGTTTTTTTACAACAGTTGACTAATAAGTATTTTAATACTTATAAAGGAGACCACGCCATACTTGATGTTAAATCAGGTGGGTACAGCACCACTGAAAATTTATCGAAATGAATCATTAAATTGTTTCAATAAAGTCACAACCAAAACTTGATTCTCATATCTATCGATGCCGTCACTTGCATAGACTTCAGACTTTAAATTTAAAGGGAAGAATGTCTCGCGGAGCAATCTAGGTATTTGGAACAAAATTAGGAGCGTTGTGTCATCACATAGGCTAGTACAGTAAGAAAAAGAATTTGACTGTGGTAATTTGTTAGTGGAATAAATTTTTGAGTAGATCAAGGAAAAATGTACACAACTAAGTCGCTTATTATAATTGCAGTGTTTTTAAAAGTTTACATCGCGTGCCCTGGTAATTCAACAAGAATAATTATCTACTGTTCGAAGTAAAGCCATGAAGGCAAAAATAAGCCATTTGATAACGCAATTATGTATTTCAACACTCGATAAAATTATTCTGCTGTCAAACTGATTATAATAATGAATGAGAGCGCAAACTTATTGGTCTCATATAAAAACAAAACGGACGATAATAAAATTAAGCGTAAAATGGGATTAGTAATAGATATTTTTGGACTAACGTCCCTTCTTGCCAAAACTGTAATGTAAGAACGTTATTTTAATAAATAATTTGTTGTCATCTCACAAATGTTGCTGGTTTTATTTCCTGTGGATAAGTTATAAAATAGATAGACCATAATTTCATATTTCTCCGGCTCTTATCCCATCTGATTTGGGGCGCCATTTGTCATCTTCCGTTTATTATCTCTATCAGACGTCATCTCAGACTTTACTTTCTTATCATATGAGTCTGTCATGTAATATCCATCCACCCGGTAACGCATAAAACATAGGCAGGTATTTATTAAGGTGCTGATATACCTGAGCATACATTTGTAATGAGCATCATAGCGAATGTTACATTACAATTCACACGACATGAGCGAACAGGAACATACTCGGGAAAAAAAAATATTTCAGAAAAATAGATAGAAAAATATTTTTGGCGAACATTTACTTGAACGTTCGCTAGAATGTTCTATTCGTTGTTCAGTTTGACAAAAATATTAAAACGGTATTTTGTTACAACAGAATGGTCAGATTTATCAGCACGTTAGGTTTTAAATTAATAACATTTTATATTCTAACACATTTATTTATTTATTTAACAACACTTTGGTTTAATTTTATAATCGTATAATTTACAGCTTCAGTGTATTATGTTACTACTTTCTTAACCTATAATAATACGTTACTTTATGTATGGTACATTTATTAACTCATTCATAATACTTATTGTCTAATTTCAGTTATATATTATGTCTTGTGAACAATTAAATATTATTGATTTAAATATTCAGTGTAAGCTTCATAAATAGACAGTGCAGGCTACAGTAAGGTATTATTATGACAACATTTTTCAACAAAACAGGCAACGGGATATCTAGTTGCCACAACACCAGAGACAAATTACGAGAATGACCCACAATTTAAATTCACTATTCTTGAAGAATAGTAATCGAAGTATTACATCAAAAGTCCTACATTTCTAGTCGCGATCCCTTTATGGGGTTTTACTCATCTTTATGAAAAACTTTTACTGTGGGAACAAACCTGAAATCGCGAAAAAAACCAGCTGTTCTATACAAATAATTTAATATTACTCAACTAAATGTATGGAATATGGGTCAGCAGTTTTTTTTTGCCATTTGCTCATTCATCATCCAGTAAAGGTTGTCTGTAATGTTGAGTATAATTACCCCTTAAAAGGATCAGGCCTAGAAAGGTGGGACCTTATATACCTGAGCTGGCAATCTATATACACTGAGCTGTTTGCAATACTTTCCAGTAAATTAACAAGAAGAATAATTGGTCCGACTTGTAATCCATCACTTGGCCCGTACCACTGGCCTGACCTTATCCATTTAATTTCATACATACTGTCCATACCACGTCTCCTATTATACAAACCGCGCGATTTCCAAACAAATAATTATTTAAATAAGTCAAAAAACATAACAATTGGTTTGCGCGATCTCACTTTTTATATTACTGAAATCTTTGTTATCTATTCGTATTTACAATTTAATCACGTTTTTATTGGTTTTTTTTACATCTCAGTGAGTGTCCGACGAAGCGTATCGTTACCTGTATGGCGCAAAAAATTACGTTACAAATGCAGAAATAAAATTAGTGCACTTTAGGTAAGTGACCGGACGATCTAAATTACAATTTTATTGCATTTGTATAAGTACATTACCAATTCGTTTTATGCACCATTTTAATTGAAGATCTCTTCTCTATAAATATTGGGTCATTTTTCTTAAAGAAAGTACAGGCTATATTCGATTTAGCTGCCCTTTACGTGAAATTCAAGCACTTCCCTTTAAAGGTTTTTTTTACAATACCGAAAGGAGTTTACTATACTGAAATCAAACTACTTTTTATTACTACGGGACAGACAGGCGCCATTTTGTAAATTTCTGCTCGAGCCATTTATGTAATACACCCTGGAACTACCTATTTTTAAACAGGACACTTTAATGGGTTATTGTACTAATTATTATAAACAACTTTAACGATGGGACTAACCAGAAAAACGCGAAATAAAAATCTGCTGTTCCATACATAGGTAGTCGAGTAATATTGGATAGTTTGTATGGAAAAGCAGATCTCAGATTTGGTCCCTTGTTAAGTTTTTTTAAATTATGAGCACAATATTATAACCCCTTACAGGAGGTGTCCTTTTTGAATATACACCTATATACTGATTACATCTATGGCTAGAGGTTTTCTTATTTGACGCTCGAATAGTAATACATTTTTTCTTACAGTTAAAGAGGTTTATAACACTGCTTTTTCTATAACAGGGAAAGGGGTTGACACAAGCTCGTTAATTCATTACTATAATTATTGATAATGATGCTTGTAATCGCAAATTGCTAAACAGAATCCTAACGATCCACGACAATTTTGAAAATGACGTCATATTTAGATAGGTACTATTGAAAATCGTTCATGTGTATTTCTCCTTTTGTGGAATTATATGCATGTGGTGATCTCCTCGACGTAGGACGAAGGGAAGATCCCGTACATGCCGTTGAGGTCGCCGCTCCACCAGCCATCGTCTTGTTTCTCGTGTATGTTTATGATATCGCCTGCAAATAATCGGAATTTCAGACTATTCTGACACAAATCAAATCACATGTACGAAATTGTATGGTATGTACTTATATCAAAATATGATTATCAGTAGTGAACTTAAACCTGTTACGAGGAATTTATTATGACTGTAAATTCTTTATAATTCACCAATATTTTTGTGTCTGCTTACAAATAAATTCAAAAAGTAGACAGTAAGAAATTGTGTCAATTTACGCTTAGAAACACTTTAAGAAAATTCGCTTGGCAATTTATGCGCACAATGTAATTTAATAAAAAAACAATTGTTGACTGCATTAGCGCAGTTTTTCTGCAGTCATACTGACCGCATTAAACAGATTTTTTTTGAGGACTCGCTATTGGAATGCAGTCCATCTGTATGCAATTTTATATCCTCTACTTTGCTACATAGCTTAAGCCGGGCTTCCACTGGCAGCGGAGCGGACTCCGTACGGGCTCATTTTACTCGCGACGGTAAACTTCATGGAAGTTCTCCCACCAACAAAGAGTCTACCGGAGAGGACTGAACGAGTAAAAATAGATAATAACGAACTCGTTCTTCATTTCTTATTTGCAGTGGAAGGCAATGTCAAAACTCTTTCTCAATGGAAGGTATAACTTGTTTTAGCTAGTGGGGGTCCGTTCCGTCCAGCTATTACTTGCTCATTACTCTTTCGCAGTGGAAGCCCGGCTTTAGGTAGGTATGGTTAATATATTTACCTGGCGTTAAATTAAGTTCATCGTTCAGTCTAGCCTCATAGGTGTACAAGGCTCTGCACTTCCCCAGAGACGGCGTCTGCGGAACCACGTCGACGCTCTCATTCTTGATTATATCAGTCAAATCAGTGGAACTATCACTTTGCGATGAAAATTCATCTGAAATAACAGGTTTTATTAAACTTCAATGGGTAAGCATGATAAAATAAAAATAAAGAACACGGAAGTTAGTCTTACCGAAATCACTGTCCTGTTGATTGGACAGTCCATCTCCAGCGCCGCGTTCGCTCCAGTCCAGGGGACTTTCTGGTGGATGGGGCGTCTCCAGCGTCTGCGTCTGAAGAGTGGGCGGAGGTAGATCTACAACGGGCGTGACCGGCGCGCTCTTGTTTTCTGTATTCCTCCTGAATGAGAGATGTTCAATCCTCAGTTTGCTCGACGCTCGACTCATGATGGAGTCTCGGCGCTCCCTCTCCTCGCCGCCGTTGACGCTTTTTGTTAACGCTGTGTAGTTCGGCTGCAGGTTCTTGTTCACCTCGCTTTGGTAGTCAGCTTGAAGCCATGGCGGTATCTGATAGTAAAAAGCAAAGGATTCTTTAATAAACTGGTCGTGTTTTTATTATATGCGTATTTTTTTACAATAAGGGCCCATCCACACTCGGTAGGTACTTTTAGCAGCAGAACCGCGCGAATTCGCGTTCGTTATTCACTTTTTGTAAGCAAAACGCAGCCAACGAACGTGAAAATGCGCGATTCTGCTGCTAAAAGTATCGAGTGTGAACGAACGCTAACAAGTAACAAATCTAAAAGTCTACACAGTTAGCAGTTTTTAACCCCCGAAAAAAAAGAGGGATGTTATAAGTTTGTGGTGTGTATCTATGTATCAGTGTATCTGTCTGTGGCATCGTAGCTCCAAAACTGATGAACCGATTTCAATGCAGTTTATATTAATTGTAAGCTAGTTTAATCGGGTATCATTCTAGCTATGTTTTATGAAAATCTGTTCAGCCGTTGAAAAGTTACAGCTCTTTTTCTAGTTGGAGTCGGGGGTTTTTGACGGTCAGGTTATAATATATGATATCTATATATAAACTCCTCAAAAGAAATAATATTTACTGACTTTTAGTATGCTCTGTTGCAATCCTTGCTTGTCCCTCACAACTTGTATATGCGATGCTAGAGGGTGCTGAACCGGTGGCCTGTTATCAAGCTCGTTCAGACTCCTTGTCATCTTGTACCGCACTGCTTCCAAGTACGTCAGCATAGCTCGCATCTGAAACAATTCAAACTACAGGGTGACTGGTAGAACGAGGGAATCTGCAGCTGTTCCATACATTTAGTCGACTAATATTTAATTATTTGTATGGAACAGCTGATTTTTTTTTGGCGATTTCCGCTTTTGTCCCATAATAAAAGTTGTTCATAATGATGAGTACAATACCCTCCTTCAATGATTCCCTCGTTCTACCACTCAACTTGTATAAGGACTAAAGAATCTGGAACCTATTCTAGTGGGCCTTTTGTAGATACAATAAGTTGTAATATTTTTTTATTATCTAAGTGTTGTTTTTTATCTTAAGTATTTGCTTACTAGGTAATATGAGCTCCGACAGTTGCTTATAAAATACTCTGAGGTAGCCTGGGGCTGTTTGCCTACCTATTTGCCGAGAAGTGAAGGCCTTATTGCCAAACAAAGGTAATCTAGTTTGTTGTTATTTATTTTAAAAAATGAAGAGCTGTTTTCATCTTAAAGTGACTACTACCCAGTTTAAAAGTTAATATCAAAAATATTTACGTTTACGCGGTAATAATTAGCCCAGTCATCGCTTGTCCAGCGTAGTTTCCTCGATCCCCTGACCTTCGGCTTGCGTTTTAACTTGGGAGACACGGGGACAGGCATCGTGGAGTACGACGGCCAATAGGCCAACCGATATTATTCGTTAAAATTAGACTTTAAATTGTTGCTTAAGAAAATCTCAAATAAACCGCAGTCCGCGGAAGCTCTCAACGAGTGTACACAAGTGACTACCGGGAGAGACGCAAGAAATTATTGATTTTCCTTGTTTCCCCTTTCCCTCTCTCGCCCACCAAACTCGTGCTTCGTCGTGCTTTCACCCTCACCCACGTAACCATTTGACCTTTTAAAAGTACGTTCCATTGCTAACTTAGCTTACTTTATTGGCATTCAGCTCTTAACATAGCCTCTTACTGTAAACAACTTCAAGGACCTAAATATAAATAGGTAGGAATCAGAACTTTAACAATTTTTTTTATTGAAAGAAAGAAATACTTTCAAAGTATTTTTACGAACAAGCTAGCTTAAATGACTTGATTATGGATGTGTTAACAATTTTGGTGATTCTGAATTGGAACGTAATTCTACTTTGACGTTCCAATTCAAAAAAGAAGATTGCTCTTAGATCAATAGTGACTATTCACTACTGATCTAAAAGCAATCTTCTTTTGAGCACCCTGTGCCTATGCACAGGGTGCCTGGACCCCTTGGGAGCCTGCTCGGTCCAAGCCCTATAGGTACCTATAATCATACCATCAGTATACTGCATTTTATAGTTCCGGTACTCAAACTGTCAATACATAACAGTTTTAGTAACGAAACGGCATGGTTGGCGGAGTGGCAGATGGTTTGGCTTTCTGCAGTTCGGGTCGCTGCGCTGGTTCGATTACAGATAGAACCTACTAGAAAAACTAAGATAGACTGTTAAGGACCCGTGATTTAATTAGAGCCCTACAATTAATAATAATAATAAATAATGGTTTATTTCTCTCTTCACAAAGGTGATAACTAACACACATAACTAACATTACATTCTTTTGTGGTACACAACATGGTAAAAGATTATGCTTGGCAAAAGACTCATTAGGTACTAAATGGGAAGGAACACTATCGATGAATTAATTTATACCTGCACCTTTGCATAACCCAGAAGGGATTAATCACACTAGTAATATAACCGCGAATGTAAGTCTGTCTCTGTTTTTTATCTTTTCAGGATTAAACAATCCTGAAAAGATAAAAAACAGAGATTCAAACGAGAAACAGAGATCGTACAGATTTTGTTTTTTTTACAAAGGAATAGTGTGTAGGTATCATTTTAGAAGGAAACTTGTAAGTGTTTCGTCTCAAAAGGACGAGAGTGTACGGCTGACGTGTAAAAACGAATAAAATATTTACTGATATACTTACATGGTATAATTTATCGGCAACATTCTGCTGTGAGTCATCGTTGCCGAACGTTGGGGTCTGTTTTATGGCCATGGACAGTTTTTCAAGACCTTGCTTGGATTTTCGTTCCCTGTCGATGTCTTGTTTTACTAGTTGGAGAATCTTAAGTAGTGCCTGCAAGTTATAAATAAATTTTTAAAGTTCTGAACATCACTGTAGGTACGTATCTAGACCGCATATTGGTCTGTGACCGCATGCTCGTAAAATCGTATTGCTTCTATGATAAAATATGCTTGGGGCCCTTATTCGCTATGTTATGTGAAAAAATATCACGCAAGTAACGCACTTTTTTTTTTTTTTTTTTTTCCTAGTTTCATTTGCGATCAGTATTTATTTCTATGAGCAAATTTTTTTTTTTTTTTTTCCTTTTTATTTCGGGTGAAGTACACTACTACACTTGCACCCTTGTGCTTCGTCTTCAATTATGTCTCTGCGCTTCAACCTTCTCCGATAGGTAGGATTCAAGAGCTGCCGTGCCAATTGGTTGGGGTGGTTAACCAGTTTTTCCCGGTATGTCTTTACATTGCTATATATTTCTTCAGCAACTGTATTTATCTCAAGTATCTCGTACAGTTCTGTGTTCCTTATAAACCAGGGTGCATTAGATATTGTCTTCAGAACCCCACTTTGGAAGCGCTGAATCATGTTAGTATTGGAGGTGCAGGCCGAGCCCCACAACTGGATGCCATACGTCCATATTGGCTTGAGAACAGTTTTATAGATAAGCAGCTTGTTGTGGACAGAAAGTTTTGAGTTTCTGTCAAGCAGCCAGTGGAGATCTCTGTATTTCAAGTAACGCACTTGCGATAAAAAAACAACGTATAAAAAACCACGCAGTCAGCGCGTTAGGTACGTTTTCACATGGCATAGCGAAAAATCGGATAACCTATCGGATCAGCGTGGAAATAGAGAATTGATATTCGAAATGTAAGAAGTTACCTGTCTACGTCGTTCCCTGTTCATGGCGAGTGTAGTGTGTTCGCAGTAGAAGTCCGGTAACAGCTGCTCGCTGGCTCCGGTGGGCGCAGACCTCACGCCGCGAACTACCCTCATGTCGGTGTTCGCGTTCGCGTTATTTATTGGGTTCACTAGCACGTTTGTGGCCTGTTAACAATTGGAATATTTTTATAAGATAAAATAAGAAAGTTTTTAAAAAACAATCCCTGCATTTGAAGCCTACGTCCAAATTGCGTGATAGTAGGTATAGTACGCGGAAATCTTTATGAGCCCTCGAACTCTCTCCCTCTAGCACCTATAATAGTACGCTTATTATAAGTGCTAGAGGGGGAGAGAGAGTAATGTAGGCAGTGTTTCCAATAATTTCAGTTTATATAATTTAATCGTATCTCTATTCTTATTATCACAACTTGACAATCACCTCTGCTAGTTGAGCAGGCACCGCGGCTGTTAGCCTGAGGTAGCAGTCGGCAGCAGTTTTGAGCTGGGCAAGTCTCTCTTCTTCAAGAGACTCCAGCATGCCAGCACCTTTGACCACGCTTGTCTCCCATTCCAACCTGAGTGAAGTAAACATATCTGGATAAATTTTTCGTTAGACTTACACATAGGTATCTACCTACTCTCAGAGATAGTCAACAGCTAAAAGTGGTGGTTGGGAAGTAGTACTGAATCAAAGCATAAGAAAGTAGGTATAATACAGAAACGATCAGAGAGAAGGAAGCTATTTTTAATATCCTTTCCTAGCATGTACGTAACGCTATTTTTATTCATTAATATTGTATGTTTACCTAGCTCGTTCCGCGTGTACACACACATTGTAATATTCGATTTCAGTTTTTTTCACAGCATCTTCTGTCTTCCTCTTCTTGACCTGAAGTTTAGCTGCGTCCTTTTCACTCGTCGCGTTTGGCAGCCGCTCTGCCCGCGCAGCGGTCAGGATGGATTGTGCGTGCGGTATGTGTCCCACGCTCGAACTTCGCGACAGACGGCTGTAGACAAACATCATGGGAGCTAGTGACTCATTCTGAACGCTCCCTTACACAACATTCGCAAAACAAACACTCGCTAGGCCATTCGCTTCGGCAAAAAATGAAGGATCCTTCTAATATAATGACTTGCGCAATGTAATGTCCCGATAGTCTAGTATTGCAAACAAAAAACAGGACATTAACATCGTCAAGTTAATCGCAAGAGGCAGACCTAATGTCCAACGTGGCGTCCTGTAACTTCTCGTTCTCTCGCGCCGCGGTGTGAGAATGTTTCTTTGACTTTGCTTCTGCTGTTCTCCACTCACCGAGTGATCGCGTGGTCTTATCAACGTTACCTTCAATCTGTAATTTTAAATTATATATGATTCAATTATATATTTTGTTAGCGTGTTGAATATTCCTCTCCGAATGCCTTGGGTGACTCACCTTCTTCCTAAGTTTCAACTGATTGTCGATTACATGTTTCATTGGTTTCACTAGTTCATCGGATAGAGCACTTGAGTAATTTCTGAAATGGAGCAATTTTACCGTTACTTTTAAAATCCTTGAGAAATAACTAGCTGAGTTTTATTTGAATGTTATTTGTCTTTTCCAATTACCTGTGAATTTCTGATCGTTTCTCCATCTCCATAGCGACATGTTTCCACGCTTCGGCGCACGAGCCGACGCTCTCCTTGCAAGCTTTCGTCAACTTCGTGCCAAGCTTTGCCAAGCATTTTGAGTAGTATATTTCTGCTTCAACCCTACAAAGAACCGACGCAGTGCATGAGTAGATATCTGCGGTGTTTCACAATCTGTGACGGAAGCGAACGTTCGTAGGAAATAATCACAGTGGCGTAATGATTTGTTTTTACGTCTGTTCGTCTTTGTGGTTGTGTAAAAGCAATGATAATGCAGTCTCGGCCAATGGGAGGATATCAATTTTTAGAGCGCGCGTTATTTGTGTCTCGCGTGCTGGCCCACTTGGCGGAACCTCGCGACGAGCTATTTTTGATTTTGTGGCCATTGCCGTGCCCTTACTTTCGTATGCAACATTTATTATACGTCGTGCTCGATATCTGTACATCGCGGGGAAAGCTAAAGCGTGCGTGTGAACAATATAATATCAATTATACAGCATGACGAGAACTTTCGTATTGTCCCTGCGCCTGCGCCGCCCGTTGTCTCGGACCATTCGCGGAACGAAGGATCGTTCGAGCGATGTGCTCGTAAACAATAAGGTATTGTTTTATAGTTAATGTCTGGAAAGTAAACGTTACGAAGAAATGTCGATAAGATTGTCTGGTGCGTGCACGACTTGCATTGAGGCTGGACCGGCGCGCGCGTGGGTCGAGCGAATGATGCGTAACATTTTACCAGTTATTAGAAAAAGTGATAGTACCGTTGTTATGAACATGCAGTACGTTGTTATCGGTACCTACTGTTGATTTGTTGTTCATGTTGCGATTGAAAGGTATTAAAAACCAATATTGTTATTTCAATTTCATATTTGTGTTACAAAATATTAAATCGAGTTACGAGTACATACAGGTATGTACTCGTAACTCTATTTAAAGATATTTGTTGAGTTCTTACTTACCTCTCTTGTAAAATAGATGCGAGTTCTTTACTGAAGTCGCTGCCCTGTTTCACGTAGCGACGGAGCTCATCAAAACCATTTTGGGCCTGTAAAGAAGAGACACGTCGTGTTATTATTATTAAATTGATCATCTATTCTATAAATTCTATAGGTACCTAAGTCATGTTAAGAAGTAAGAACGAATCTTCAAAATTAAATGGCCGAAATCGGCTTTCAGTAAAATGAATTATGCTTTGGGGGCTTATAGGAGTACCGCCATACAATTTGAAAATCACTAAGTATCCAGTAAGTAAGTAAGTCAATGGTGATCATTTACGACACCTAAGGAATAAAGGGGTGGCTTTCTCTCCGTCAGGCGTTAGGACTCAGGACTCAGGACGAGAATTACAATGCACTATCTATTTACTGTACTTATATTTTTTTATTGAATTGAACATAGGTATTTCAACCGATTTCAACGCTGTTGCAAGCGCCATGATCGCGGGACACAGAGTTGAAATATCGGGATCTCAATTCAATAATAAATTACTTACAGAAGATATCTCGTAAGTGGCAATAGTAGTGTAAGTACCTATTTGCAAACCGTGTAAGTTTAAAACACCATATAAGAAGATAACAGACAAACTTTAAAAAAAACCTGTGTTGTTGTGACGTGCACATAATTTCAGCACTACTCGCTTCGGGGAATCATTATCTACTAGTATATAATCACGATACATGACATGTTCTATCCTATACTACGTTGTCTAAGGTATATTAATCATCTAATCACACAATTATGACTATTTTCCTCAACGATAACATGTATTATTTTACTACACCACACTGTTCTTTTATCTGTGTATAGTAGTTTTTCCCATCGTTATAGCGATGTAGTATAAGATAATTATTATGTTGAGTATGCAGTCAATGGTGTACGCAATTGTGCTATGCATAGAAAGTCATTCAAGTCTCCAGTATTGCATAGAATTTAATTTTTTAATTTATTGTCGTACGGTAGTATCCACCTTGTATATGCACGTCATTCGGTATTTGGTATATACTTAGGAGTATATGGTGTAGATATACGTACAGGATCATTTTTATGTAGTGCGCAAAATTTACAGAGTGATGACTGAATCACTCTGCAAATTTTGTCCGTCCCCAAATGCAACCGCAGCGGGTACTAAAATTCTCTCCAAAACAAAATAAAAATATGATTTTGTATTGCTTGCGCTAGTAAACTATGCGTGTGGGCTACTAAGTCGAATTTTAGTTTTGTTTTAAAGTTAATCCCAATACTGCGGTTGCATTTAGGAACAGACTGAATCACACTACAAATTATGCGCACTACATAAATAAACATCCTGTATACCTACATTAAAGCATATAAGTATGTATTGGATGTATCCAACTCTGTCCTCCAGTCGTATTAGTCAGTGTATGGCGTAGTGGTGAAGAGCTCATACAACGCGATTCCCATCGGCTTTTCTTTAGGAATTGGTTAATGCATAGACCAACGTAATATTATATTATATACTTATCCAACTGACAAAAAAGGTATGTTTTTCAGTTAAGGTCGAGCACTTCCAGACATGACTATATATAGATTACAAGAGACGGTATGTTTTGTCTTTGGTGAGTGAGCTTTTTTGGGACGGCTTCTCTATGAAAATTTTCACCCTTCTCCACTGGTAGATATAGACATTATAGCATTTATGTATGTATTATTATACGTATCCTCCTCTATTCTCCAGTCGTATTAGTCAGGAAACTATTTGGAAACGACAAATATAGCGACAATGTTCACGCACTATACACATTGCAACCAAAAGTACTGTGAGATAACAAACAAGATTGAATATGATGGTTATAATAATAGAAAGAAGTGTTCGGGCTGACTTCGGTTATCTGACGAAGTAAAAGCTAATACATCAACGACAACACTAGCAGTAATTAGGTATGTGACAACACGACTATCAGGCGATACACATGTTTTTGTACTTCCACCTGTTAAGCAAGCACACGACTTTGTACTTTATTTTGTGAGCGATAAGGAGGAAAATGTCGTAGGAGACTTGAAATGTCGTCTGCAGGCGATAATGATAGCTAGCAGCCATTTGTAAGTGTAGGTATGTATGACTAGGTGGTATTAAAATTAATATTTTATTATAGGTATGTATGTAGGTACGCATTATACCTGACTAATAATTTATTCAAGTAAATGACTCATATACAGGCCGTATACTTTAACAGGACACCTGGTTTTAGGGTTTATTGTACTCATCATAATAAAAAACTTTTAAAGTGGCTCAACAATGAAATCGCGAAAAGAATCCGCTGTTCCTTAACTTTCGTCGGGTAATATTGAATTAATTGTTTAAATAAGGTCCTTCCTTTATAGTCCCGATCCCTTAAGAGGTTATCGTACTCATGATTATGAACAACTTTTAATATAGGAACAATGCGGAAATCGAGAATTAAAAAAAATGCTGTTCCATAGTCGGGTAATATTGAATTTTTTAATGGAATAGCAGATATTTTTATCGTGATGTCTTCTTTAGTCCTATAGTAAAAGTCGTCCATAGACATGAGTTCAACAACTCCTTCAAGGGATCGAGATTAGAAAGGTATCTAATATCTACCTTCAATAATATCTACCCTGATTTGATTGATTTGCTTTTTCCTTGGAAAAGAAAGAAAAGAAAAATAATTTTATTCCGTACGGGATAATGACGGCGCCACATTCACAATAGACAAAACACAATAAAAAAGAAATAGGTACACTAATTCTAATAAAAAATTGAAAACATGCCGCCGAGCATGCCCGTACCGAAAAGGTTACCAACTCAGCATATTGATGAATTGGATGAATTTGTTTTTGCTCATATTGATAAATTACCTATACTATAATTATAAATTATTATGTAGGTAGTATGGTTGTTGCCAATGTCTTTCACACTACAAAAATTTTAGAATTAGAAGAACGACTTAAATTTTTCAGATTATAAGGAAGTGGTTCAATTAGAACTATCAGCACTTGATCGAATGTTTTGAACAATTAAGACCTTTTAATGGGTGCGTTAATTAATATGAACTTCAGTTTTCAATGTCTAGGCCGCGTAATTCATGAACCTGATAGAAAATCAATTGGACAAAGTAACTTTTGCATAGTTTAATATGGACTTTATGCTCTTAAGTGATGGTTAAATGATCTTAATGATCAATAGAGTTTTTATTAATCATTTTTATTACTAGAAATCCGTTCTTTATAACTGCTTTGTTTGCTTTGACTTACATGGGCCGTGGGGTCTTTGTTACATGGGACTACCAGCATTGGCGAAATTAGGCTAACCAATACTAGATACACCGCTGATGAACCCTTCTGGGAATACAGGCCTGATCCTATGAATTAATTTCCGAACGAATCATTGCAATAGTGAGGAAATCAGTAATGATAGAATCTGCGTGTATTTCCCTCAATTAATCCAACTTTCGCTGAAAGATAAGGAGGTGATAAATAGCTTTACTTTCCGATTTCCGCAGTGGAAATAGTTTTGCATAGTTAAACAACAAATATCTGTTTATTGAAGTTTCGCTCATTACAGAAGTCGTACGAGATAAGGGTCGGACATATTTGGGTTGAGTAGGTATTGAAGTTTTGTATGGAACAGCTGACGATTGTAACGCGATTACGATGTTGGTCCTATAGAAAAAGTTCGTCAGTTTGATGGTCTGATCTACACCCTTAAATATAACCACACATTTCTTATACACGTTGTATTAAGTAGAACGGAATTCAAATCTTTAT
This sequence comes from Allophyes oxyacanthae, assembly GCA_932294325.1. Lineage (NCBI taxonomy): Eukaryota > Metazoa > Arthropoda > Insecta > Lepidoptera > Noctuidae > Allophyes > Allophyes oxyacanthae. The sequence goes on from OW028609.1 coordinate 4,733,371, forward strand.
TTCCAAAAAAAAAACATAAAATGGTAGGATTTCTATTGGCCCCAAACTAGGCAAGCCTGTATCTTGGGAACCAATTAAACTCTTTTGGGACTCCTGTTAATATTTAAGGTATAATTTTTGGAAGGTAGCTTGAAGTTTGTACGTCTGTCACGATTCAATTCAGTTCATTGCAGTTCAGTGTAAATAAATTGGTGATGAATGTAATCTTCTCCTGAAATTGCCACACTCGTAACTCTTCGCTTAGGCTGGTTGGTGACGTCATTTTAGGTACTAAGAATCCCTTAGGGTTGCTTCAGACGCACTTAGGATCTAAAAAATTAATATACTTTATTTTGTTCTTTTTCTTAGCGCGAATGTTTCTGAAAACAACATTCTGAAGTTTTCTTTGATGGCAGATACAATGTGGTTGCGATATCGACCACATTGCAACCACAATGGAACCGTGTTTCCTTATCGAAGATCGTTTTCGATACGAGCGTACTTTGTCACTAGGTACAACCACAGAAAGTTCTGCAGTGGGACTATTCACACGTACCAACTGCCTCCCACAACTGTCGTTGGGTGAGGTTCAAAAGTAGTCAATCTGTAAACGAACATTGCCTCATACGACAAGGTACCACATGATACGTAATCATTTGTCTGTTTTAGTGATAAGTACCTACTCAAATTCTGATCCGCGTTTGAGTTTTATAAGCCAGAGGCTCAGTCGGGTACTAACTCAGACCCTCCTAGTCCTACGGCTTACTCAAGTGTGCAGCTTTATAAGAAAAATCTAAAAAAGTCCCAATGGCGTGTGCACTGTGCAGTCCACCAATTCCTTTAAACAGGGTATATCTGGCAAAGAACGATAAACTCCTCATTTATTTTTAAGTATGTTGGGGTTGTAGAGCAGGAATAGCAACAAAAAGAGTCCAGATTTAGAAAATCATTAAAATGCTTGGGAATTAGCTTACGGTTGGGTTTCCCTTACGGATGGGCCGAATATTCGTTATTTATGTTCGGTATTCGACCGATTTACCGAAAATTCGTAATCGGCCGAATATTCAGCTAAATAGCTAAACATTCTGCCGTATTTACTTGCAATAAAAAGTTGACCCCGTGCTTGTTAAGACACGGAAAAATGTCCAAATGTTCGAGCTTTTTCTCCCACTTATGGTGTTTTGGATATTATTGAGATTTAAAAATTTATTAGATACTTACACAAAAACAAACACATGAGTCAATGTTTTGCCGCAAAGTAGATGATGCAATAATAGGCCCGAGCAAGCGGGGTCAGTGGAGGAACGGCCAAGCGCTTCAACAAGCTCAACTCAGCTTCAACAAGCTGCACAGAATTGTAATTTCGCAACGCACTATAAAGTGCGCCAAATCCTGCCAAATATTCAGTTTGGTAAACTTTTAATCTCGCATTCGTATTCGGCGAAATTCATATTCGGCCCCATCACTTAGTTTCCCGATATTCTAGATCCTATAAATGATAATAAATATGCATAAGCATATTTTACTAACTAATATTTCCACATAGCAACGTTACCTATATGTAAGTACTTTCCTACATCAGAATTTTCTATCAGCTGTCGTCGTAATGAAAAGTCGTCGTCGTTTACACCGCCATTATCGCATTCACATCACTCGCAGTAAATAGTTCTTTATCCACAGGTCACGCGCTACAGTGGTTTACATCAATGGTTTAAAATATACCTACCCAAGTACTTAGTTATACATTATACGAGCGTACAACACACACTATAACTTTCTTTACATGGCGGCTTTCACTGCATTAAAAAATACCACTTAAATTTGAGTTGGGAAGGTTTAGTTTCGCACGATGGACGTAGTGGTGTTGATTTCAATATGGTTTGTGCGCATGATTTGAATGTCGAACCGCGCACGCGCTTCCGTCCGCCCCGGGAAGTGCGCGCATTATGAAATGGAAACGGACCGAACCCGAACTAGGTGAATTTATTATCGTCTAAATAATGATTTATTACAGAATAACATTATTGATGATCATTCAACCAAAGTCGCATATGGATTAAAAAAAAGAAGATAGCTTTTACATGTACCTTTATGGCTAGAATTCATAACTGCATAGCATGCACTGGAAAGAAACATTGTGAAATTTTCTGATAAATAATGTTGTTTTTTGTCAGAAATCCAGTAAGAGAGGCCTAGCTGTGGATAAAGTAGAGTTTGTCTAACGAAAGCTGAGAATGAATTAGCTAGGGTTTCATGACACCTGAGTTTTTTAATACCCCGGGCCCGGGGACGAAATTTTTTAATACCCGGGATTTCCCGGTAACCAGGAATTTTCAACTTTATTTTCTAAAAATTTGGATTGATTTATGTTTAATTACATCACAATATTCAAAAAGCTTATCCGGGAAACACTCATAACACAATACTGAATTAAATTTTCTAATGTCAAAGATATTAAAAGATAGGTACTTATACTAGAGAAGACTCGATATTTCATAAATGCCTAAATCTGGTTTACATGAAATGAAGATAATATTCTACTTTACTTTAAAGTAGCTAGGCCATGGCTTCTTTTTTCAAAATAAGATAAATTTCCCCAGAAAATACAGGAAATCCCGCAGAAATTTTTCATCCCAAAATCATTACGAAAACGGGCTAATGCCATGGCGCTATTAAAAACTTTCACCACAAGTTTTTCTGATAATCAAGTAAAAAACGTCACTTTTTCCATTACCCCAATTACTCGTAGTGATTTCACTTTCACTCACAACAATCGAATAGTGGCCGCAAAACCTCAGCTGTAATGACAGTTCTAATTCTTTTTTTTTCTTTCTTATTACGTCTGATAAGTATGCGGTAAACTGCGAATTTTTTTCTTCAAATTAAAACTTTGTTTTCTTGAAATAATCCATTTTCAGCTACCATGTTTTATGTTTGTTTGTTTATAAAAAATATATTTTTCTGAAGTGACAGTGTAGTATTGTATTTATATTCATAGCACAGAACTGGCACCCTGAGATAGATGTGGTCGCGGCAGACCACGTAGGAGATCGCGGGATGAATTGGAATAGCGCGGGATCGCGAGAAGTGGAGGTAAGTGAGAAAGGCCTTTGCCCAGTAGTGGAACAGCATAGGCTTTTAATAATATTAATAATTATTATTCAATAGCTTTCTTAATGGATACAGCTATGCTTGATTCCTCTCGGTCCAGTTTCAATAATCGATCAAAAATACCTTATATAACAAAGATTTACATAGTTGATGATGAAAATAAGTGAGATTAATAAGCACACGAGAAATTGGAAACGGAAAAGATAGGTACCAACCAGTGGCGAAGGGTGACAGTTTTAAAAGGGGAAGCCGTACCAAAAATACCCTCTAAAAATTGCAATTAATGCTTCAAGACAAAAATCCATACCGTCTCTTGTAATCTATATAGTCATGTCCGGAAGAGCTCGACCTAACTGAATAACAAGCCTTTTTTTGTCAGTTGTATGAGTAAATAATATAACATTACGTTGGTCTATGCATTAACCAATTCCTAAAGGGAAGCCGATGGGAATCGGGTTGTATGGACTCTTCACCACTGGTACCTACCTACATAAGATACTGTAGAACGCGGAATAAATTTTGAGAAATCGAAAAATATACCGGCTGATATTTTCAAATTCAAGGACGCCTACATTTCACAAAATCGCCATTGTATTCGTCATTGCAAGATACACGCAACAATCTTTTTTATGCGGCTTGCGCCAAGGCGAAGTTAATGACCACATTTTTTTAAGTACGTTATTACAAGGTATTAAATACGGTAGATTCGACGTCATATGATTGTAAACGTGTTAAGGCGGCCACACACGAAGTCAAGCATGCATTAACCATTGCGTTTACATTATGCATGAGCGTGTAAGGCTTCCCTATAGTCCATACTTTACTGTTAATTTTAACGTAAGACAGCTGCTCGCAAATTAACCACGTCGATTTCATTGTTAAATAACATGATTTTGCCCTCACTATTTTGAAGACGGATACTTTGTTGACATAAATATTTCTTGAAAAAGTAGATGGTTGTCTAAAATTCGGTAAAAAATCTTCAGACTACTCGGTGACGTCGGCAGCAAAACTTTGATAGTTTATATAAAAGTAATTAGTTAGAAATTGGAAAGCAAAAAATATTAAAAGTAGTTTCTTAAAATTGTCTAATTTATAAAATACCAAAGAAATACTTTACATACCTATATAATTGTCTTACAGTTCGTTTATCTAATACTATGTCGTTTGCACAAACGACTGGTCATGAAATCTCGTCAAGCATGCAGTTACGTATGAAGCCGCCTTTACTAAACAATGATTGCACAGTGTTACGACCACGTTGTTACAGTAATTACATATTACATTCATTTTGACATGTATAACATTCGTTGGATACGTTTCACTCTGGCAAAGTGGTGGTTGAAATTCTTTATAGGCAGTATGGTGGTCAAAAGTCTTTTATAGATAGAACTAAGGAAAATATTATGCATTTTCCGAGTGATTAGTTTAAAAAACCACTTGAGGACAATCGGTAACAGTAATTAATTGCTTGTGTAATTAATTACTAATTAGGTAGGTAATAATGACTATTGCTTTTATCAATAACTGTATCAAATGTTCACCAAATTACATAGGTAACTTAATATTCGTTCTTATGTGAACTTTAAATAAAAAACCACTTTAAATAAAAACTGAAAAGAAAAAAACAAGTCCAGTAGAATTCTAATGCGGAACATAGCGACTTTAACTGTCGGGGGACCCATTAAAAATCAAGACCGGCTCAAATCTTCCCAATAGTCTAATATTTGTATTATCGTTTTAGTTGTATTGCTTGGATACGATGCAGAGAATCCTAGTGTGGGGTTTAAAGGATCTACCGCAGGGTTGCCAGATAGGTACAGGTTTATCATTTCGTGGGCATTTCTGAGATACACTAACAATTCTTTTTTTAAATGTTATAACTAGTACTTTGAGTTCAATTATAGCAATGTTTTCTTATGTGATATTTTTTTTAAAGTAAAAGTTCAAATAATTTAACGAAATAATTATTGTATTTTACTTTTAAGAAAATCTAGTATCCGGGAAAATAACGTATAATTCTGGACACAGGACCAGACATATTTAGGGGCATTCCCGGATTTCTGGCAACTCTAGTCTACGGAGATGTGTTTGTCATTGAAAGTATCTTACATTAGCACGATGGGCAATTTGGATACGGTTTAGGCTCCCCAAAGCACTACAACATACCTGCATAAAATATCCTTAACCCTTTGACGCCTTTCATTGTCTTACAAACACAGTTCACCGATGAGAATATCATGATTTCGTCCTACGGTCCATTTGCCACACTCACAATTCACATAATCCTATATTATGTATTTGAAGGTTAACTCACCCAATAATAATCTTTAAAAACGGTGTTATTAGTGGATCTCATGTTAATCATCTCCTCAAGGGTGTTTTGCCACCGGTCCATACCGGCGGCGATCTTGTTGGAGACGTTCTCCCGGTTCATGGTCGCCTCGGCTTCCTCGTCTTTGGTCGCAGCATCACTGCTGCTCGCCTCCCGGCTGCCCGATGAGCCCGACTCTTTACCGTCGCGGCCTATGGCACTGAACGTCCTGAACAAAAAGAGATCTCCAGTTAATAAAATATTGAAACAGTCAGCACGATTTCGTTATACTTATTAATGATCCTTCGAGTATATAATATCGTCTATAGGCAGTCATTTTAAACCTAAGTATATTCCAATAAACTTTTTAGACTACAAATATAACAAGGCACAAGTAAAAACAAACGAATATTACTTTTGAACGCACGTCTCTTCATCGGCCACGATATTGTGTTAGATGTACTTTGAACGTATCACGAAATTATTTAGAAACAATTGACTACTCATAAATTTATAATTGGCGACACTACACAGCACTAGAGATTAATTTTTGGTAACACTCAGATTTTGAATTTATCGAAATTCGAAATATTATTCGAAATTTGAACGCGACCACTGTCAGGCAAGTTATGAAGACATGTGAATCATACTTCCTATGTGATGCGTAACACTTTTCTTACTCACCGTTTCCTATAATTATGAGCATTTATTCGCGAACTACATCGAGAAATAAACGTATTAGGATATCTGTTCAATCTGTGGAGTTTAAGTTCTATGGAATGCTGGGTCCTTCCGTTCAGTCTAGCCAGTCAGAGATTTATTTATTTATTTACATACCAAACTTACACCCTATCATTACAGGTAGTAAACCCTAATGCGATAGAGAAGCTAAAACAACAAAACAAAAATCCAAAAACACCAAAACACATAATCAAAATATTAGAAAAAATTACAATTACCTACACCCAATGACACCGATAAGATGAATCTATAGTAAGCCAAAAGCCTTATTTACCCAACACCTTGTCCTTACTGTGTTCAGATCTAAGTCTAATTATTACTACTGTTCATTTTCTGTTTATTACGCCACCTTCAGAAAGGTGATAATAGTGATAGTAGGTAAACTTAGGAAAAAACGAAAACAATGAACAAGTTTTGGGTGAGATCATTAATTTACTCATACCGGTAAATAAACATTTGCTTTAAGATAAAGTTGCTTTAATTTAAGCTGCAGAATGTAAGCGTTTATTGGATGTTTATTATAGTGACGGCATTGAGGAAGTGAATTATTATGAGGTGTTGCCATTTCGATAATGCAACCATATTAAACTAAACAAAAGTGGATTGCGTCAAACATTAACATTTTAAAGTATTTGATGTTGGTAAGATCTAGAGCGCTTCAAAAACGGTAATGTTCTGATATTATTACATTTAGTAAATTACTACAGACGTTAACTGTTAAGTAACACTTACAAATGACGTAATTACTAAGTTACACACTTGCATCGTGAGTCGATACAAACTTAGAAAATTAGGTAAAATACGGGTTTTCTTAAGTAATTACCGCAATCGAAACCAAATAATGGCACCACTCAAGACTAGACATACCGACTAGCAATATGTAATCTGATCTACGTATTATAAAACGTGTTTGGCATTATCTATTTTGAGAATGGCAATATCTCTGATACCGAAAGTAGTGAGAGTAAAATAAGCAGATCCCCCATCAATTACCAAGATGTTTACGAAATATTGTTTACTGCTCTTAAAATTAGCTCAGTCCCGTGGGACCTTCTGATAATAACTAGTGGTCACCCAGAGGTCGAAATTCAACCGTAATTTTAGCTTTCTGCACTCCTTCTCCATATAAACTTTAACTATACCAAATTTCACACTCCTCCGTGCGCGCAATATGCTAAAAATGGGGTACAAAGTTTTCTCTTCACGTATTAATATATAGAAGATAATAAATATGGAATACGAGTCATGTTAGGCAAAAAAATATCGGCTGCATTATACATACTCGTAGGTACCTAATATAATGTTGGTTAGTCATATGTATTACAGCTGTACCGGAAAAGAGCGTGACTTATACAAAAACGTATGTAACTTATGTAAATAAACAACATATTTACCGGAACATCGTTATAATCATTCCGGTCCGTGGCTAAGTATTATAGACTACACTCTTCCTGAAAGCGATGTAAATGCTGCAAAGGGTAAAAAATAACCAACAGTGTTCAAATCTGGAGAGGGAAATTTACAAGATTTTTATTTTGTAGCCTTTTCTGGATCGGAATGTTAGGTCGTCTGGTAACAGGATCACAAAGGCTTGGAAGCAACGGACAGAATGACGAATGAATTTATTGGAAGAAAACGATAGGGATTTGAAAGTTTTACTGTTGGCAGAGAAGTTGAAGAGCTACCGTTTGTCCTGAAGTGGGCATGTAAGATGGATGTGGATGGATGAGAAGCTAGTTGTTGGAAGGGTTGTAAGTGTGAATGTAGACTGCTATAAGATGAGGCACATAAAAGAAAATTTGGATAGATTGGTGAAAGGTGAAATGAATAGGTAAAGAAATGAAAATTAAGATGGGAATGGAAAGAGAAGATGGAAGAGTAAGAGAGACAGATTGCACCGACCACAAGTAAAATGGAATAAGCGCAAGGAGGTTGATTTAATTATTATATTGATAGTAAATGGATTAGGAAATGTTTTAATGAAATATTTTATTTTGTTCATTGATTTATGCATAATTATCTAGTATGTAACAAAGGTTTCGTAAGTATCGGCAATTAATAAAATAATGATAGATAATTAGTTTGCTTATGCAATAGGTATTCATGCGTAATAAGTCAATAACAATGATCGTGGCATTGCATTTATGTGTTCTTTCTCAGAAATTTTAAACACTTTCGAAAATATTTTATAGATACTATTTATTACACGCAAGGTGACTCAAGGTGGAATACAATGTTCTCTCGTGTGTGCCAAAATGATCATTAATTAATTTACCTTAAAGGTTGAAATTGCAAAATTATGAAAACCGCAACAATTGCATTCGTTACAGCCGCGTGTGATCTTACGTTCGTAATTTAGTTTCGTTTTGTTTCTTCATCTTTATAAACGTACTTACGATTTATCATATATAAGATACCTAACTGGTAAATTTCAGAGCAAAATGTGCAGTGATGGCCCTTGCCACAGATAATATACATAATATTATTATTATATTTTATTTTATTTCTAATACTAATGCCCTTGCTAATGATTAGTTCATAGACCCTTACGTAGTTCATTTAGTACCTACGACTCAATTCGTTTATTAATTGATAGGTACAGTAAAACGGATGGAGGAGATATCACGGGACGCATTGGATGTCTTCATAAAATACTGGTCAGATACAGTTCAGGATCGCGACAATTAGAAGACAGAGATCCAAGCCTTTACCCAGTAGTGACACTATAAATAATAACAGGTGCAGTTGATCGAGATTTATAAGGTATGGTCCGTTTTTTGTTTCTATTGTCTCGTAAATGTATTTGCTGACCACCAGATTTTTCTAAATTTTACCCAGTTTGTCAAACTCTATATTCTGATTGTGTCTTCTACTGCATTATTTACTTACAGATCGCGGAAATACATCACGGGGATCCAGTAAAAACATTCTCACGCAAACTCCCGAGAATTTCACTTCGAAAAACAGCACCCGTCTCACAATCGTATTTACTAGAATTACTCGAATCACAGCACTATTATCTACACCATTTCGTAACGTTCTAACCGACATACACGACCTCATAATGATAAATAATAGCACTTAACACTACAGAGTACAGATGGCTCGGATGTTCAGTTTTAACGTTTTTAGACCACACTCTATCATTTACGCGAAGCTCCGAAGGTCGGATACCATTATCATAATTCCTATAATCAAAGAGAATGCTTAATCGCTTATTTTAATTATAGACTCATATAGTGTTGTTAAGCCCCAAGGCTCACATTGATGGGCTGATTTTTCTGTACTGTACCAGTTTCTATTTAAATCTGCGCTTGACACCAATATCGAAGTGTTAAAATGAAAGATCGATTTATTTAAGATTAGTGTAACGCAGCCAGGAAATGAAACGTCTAATGCTGTCGATAATGACAATGGATTAAAATATTTTGATAGATACTCATACACTATAAATTAGTATCTTAGATTTCAGCATGTAAAAACTTGCAGTGCAACAAAAAACAGGTTAAATTCCATTTTTTGGCACACCATTTCCTCTGTAGATAGGCGCGTAAAAGAAAAGAACGCAGTTACATCATTATTTCTTAGAACTAAGCACGAAAGTAGCCCTGACCCTAATTATAGCAGCGAAACGCGAGCTGATAGAATTAAATGTTACTTAAAGTAAAACGTTATGATATACCCGAGGGATGGTTGATACCTAGTTTGATTATCGAAGGATTGGCATTAATAAAAAAAATAGAAAAAGGTAATCTTAGATGAATGCTCAGAAGAATACAAAAAGAAAATACTTCTCGCCGTCAAACACAGAGATGTACGTACATCGACGTACATACGTAGATACGCGCGAAACAGGTGCCGATCGTCACAGTGTAATATTTGCCTTCAAAATCGGACATGTTCTTTTGATTGAATTTTCAAAAGAAAATTTCCCCATAACTCAGGTGTTCTTGTAGCATGCATAATATGAATTCCATTGAAAATAGAAAAAAGAAAAGTCGACGAAAAAAAATCTACATTTTGGTTAATTATTTTACTGCCATAGACGTCCCTAGTTGGATTTTCTAAATACAACATTGGCTTCTCCAGACTGAGCTTAACAAGCCACAATAATGCCGGTTACCAAACTCGTGGCTTTTCGGAGATAAATGCGATTGAAATTTTGATCCATATCTCTTGAGTGCTTCACTTGTTATGTTATACGGCGAAGCGTCCTTTCGTTTTTATTCATCCGAGGATGATCCATAGCAAGTATTATTAAATTAGAATATAAGTAGGTACTTTAGGTTGTCCCTTATTCGAGAACGTAAATCAAGACGAACGGTATATAATATATATTTATATATATATATATATATATAATATATATATATATAAATACCGTGTTTCTGTCAAATAATTGAGGCTAGTACTGCATTTATTCTGTTACTGAGAATTAATTTATGAACGGCAATACTAAATAGCTCCTATTGGTGCTTTAATAGATCTCCTTATTCGTTTTAAATTAACATTTATCGTATAACATTGATGCAGTGCATTGATGTATTTCTTACCGACAAGAATTAATGCTTTTAGATTTTTTATTGCATTAATATCTATTGCTATTCTGTCTAATAATGCATTAGTATTTTCTGGTTCTGCATGTTTTGTGGCTATCAGAAAGCTACTCTCTCTTCCTGATAGAGAGGCTAGAAAATATTCCTGATACGAAATATGACTAAGGGATGAACATCTAATCGGCAAGGTTCCCAGAACAGAGTAACAGAAAGTCGCTCTTTCTCTTTTTAATCTCCAGAATATATTATAATGGTCCCGCCTTTCTAGTGCCGATCCCTTTAAGGGATTATTGTACTCATTGTTATTAACAACTATAATTATGGGAAGAAAGGCGAAATCGTGAAATAAAAACAGCTGTTCCATACAAATAATTTAATGTTACTCGACTTAAACATTTAAAAGTAAAAGTTGTTCATAATGATGAGTAAAATTATTATAACCCCTTAAAGGGATCGGGACTAGAAACGTAGGACCTTGTAGAATGTTATATTTCATCGACATTCTTCTTTATCTCTAAAAAATTAGGTTTGTAATACTGACTTTCGCCAATACTAACGACTGTCAGATAATAAAGATTTTTTAAAGTAATTTCCACAGTTTTTTTAAACGTTATACAGTATATTCCGGTATGGAAACAATGACGTTTAGTTATGCCTTTCCACTCGATGAGCACATTGTGTCCTAGCTTTTCATTCTTTACGGAAATGACCATTATGTGATTCGAAGGTGATAGGTTATAATAGCCAGTTCATTTGGAACGTAACCATTTTTCAACTCAGAAGCATTGACGAGTGTTTTTGTGCTTTTTCGTACGATCAGAAGAGAATGGGATAAAAGGTGGCGAAATACCTTTCTTTTGTTACAAAAGTTACTTGATACCTGTTGAGCTCTTTCTTAGTAGCTTGTGGTAACAATCTAGCTTCACAGAGAAAAATATTGTGTATCAAGACTACCAAAACTATTCTCAATATATCTCGGCGGTGAACATGGCCCATCTCTTTAGCGATTCTTCTCTCCCACAGCTGATAACATCGCGGTTGTTAGGAAGCTCTATTGTTTTAGTTTCATTATCTAACATTTAACTCTGTTTGACCTTTAAGGTCACAGAAAGGTCACCTTTCTAGGAAGCTGCCCCACTTTATTCAGTATGCTACATATTTAGCCCCCATTATTTTCTCTGATTCCTAGATATCTGCTTACATATAGCCTTAAGCGAGCTGATACTATTGCAACTAGCCTATTGCTCGTGGATTTCGCAGTTCGGCCGTTACGTTACATAATGTAACCGCTTCGACGGACCGTTGGCAATCCGACGTCACTGGCTCTTTGGCTACTATTTATCACATGAACTTAGGGTTGTCACGACGAAAACCACGAAGGTAATTAAAGATAGTGCGAATCAGAAACTGAGTCACAGCTGTTTTTTATTTATTAAACATCTGTTTAAACACAAACAATAACAACAACACAAATAGATAAAGAAACGGAGAGGGGCTCATTGCTACATAGCTACCACACAGATAAGTTGCTCAACAAGGTTAAGCAGCGCTTGCCGCGGTAAGCCCTTGGATGGGATGTTCCTTCAAAAATCAAACCTATTCGTGCCTCGGAAAGCACGTCATACGAATACCTATGACATTTGTGATAATGACAAATAGATAAAAAGAAACACAAAGTTAGTAGGTGTTCTCTAGAAGTAAGTATATATTTTGTAGAGACAGATCCGTTAACAAAAAATAAAGATTTATTACAGTATCGCTATTTGGCCGTAACTCATAATTACACCTACCTACAACGTGTATCAGAAATGCGTGGTCATATTTGAGGGTGTGAATCAGTCCATCAAACTGAAGATCCATGTCCCATACAAAGCTTCAATACCCACTGGACCCAAATGTACAGCTTTTGTTCAGTTTGATAGTCTGATCCACATTCATAATTATGACTTATTAATGTAATCATTAATCATAATGTAATAATAAAACGGTTTTAGATGATACCTTATACCTACTACTGGAAGCCAGATTTTTTTTAATGTATTCTTTAAAAGTGATATTTTTTTAAATGTTTAGGTACTCTTAATAACTTAAAAAATAACTAATATAAAATTGGAAGAAAAACATACTTAAGTCATTTATTTATTTATTTTATTTCTATGTAACATTATTTATTTATTTATTTCAATAATTATGTATGAAACCAGTATCCCGGAGGTTAAATAAATTATAATCTGCGGACTTTAAAATTGTCTTAGATATACTGTTTAGCAACCCTGTTCGCTGGCAACTATCATCCAATCATCGAATTTGACTTTCATCATCGCTTTGTGTTATTTATAACTTGATTTTATATCAAATTGAATGTGTCAAATATTGATTAAATACTGGAATAATTTATATTATCACATATTATTATTACAGCTATTATTAAAGTAGGCGACATTTGCCCTCTGCATTCATATTCATAAATAATGCATTTTATGTGTCCCTGTCGAAACTTGATTCCAACTTGAATTTTAATAGATACAACATTTACATTGATTTAAATAGATTGACTTTTTACGACTCTGTGATCTTTGTAAAGTTTATTTATTAATTACAAGCCGGAAAGTCAACAAATGTTGACATCACGTGTGGCATAGACGACCTACATTTAATAATAATAATAATAAACATGTTTAGATGTATTTATAAACAAGATAGTGTTAATTTCTTACACAATAGGCGAAATACCTCAATAATATTTTTAATGTGTCAAATGTATCATTAGTTACCGATTCAAATGATCGATGTAGATGTAAACGACGAATATAAATTATGACTGGCATCGATAATACTATTGTAGTATTTTTTACTAGGTATATTGTGTAACCTAATTGGATGTTTTGTATGAAAATATGCTAAATAGAAGGTCAGCTAAACGGAAGTTCTCGCATAGAAAATGTTGTGTTTATCCAGTCGGAAAAAGAAAACAAATAACTTACAATTTTGCGTAAAAATAACAACACTTATGTGTTACGCATTTCGTACAACTGACGTCAATCAAGATAATTTGATCGAAGAATTAATGTTAAATGGATTAGGTGCTAAGCCTGTAAACTCCCGCGCAAATCATTAATGCCGCTTTGGTAAAATGTCTAGACTTCGTAGGCGATTGATAATAAGGTAACCAGTTGCTGAGACTGTTATATTGCAGTTTGCAATCGCTTGTTACAACTCAAAGGTTACAACACACATTATTCTAAGATTTGGCTTGAACATACTCTTAGGCTATAGGGGATAGAGTGTATTTACACTGCTTTGGAACTAAGTACTTTCTTTATCGACTTTTACACTTTGTTTATTGACTTCGTCGGTCTTAGCGTATGCTCAGCACAATTTGGGCTAAGCTAAGTATAAGCTAAGCATAAGTATAAGCTAAACTTAGCAAAGTTTAAGTAAAGTCTGAGCTAACTCAAAGATCACCCATGGATAGATAGCGTTCAATCGATCGATCAAAAGTGGGGACGTAAGACACCTTAAAAACGACGGGACAAAGTGCACTATAATTATTATTATTATTAGAAAACGGGGGACAAAGTGGAATAATCCACTCAAAAGAACAACAAAGACACAGACGTTCTTATGATGTTTAGGTAGCTAGATACGGGTTTAACCCAGAGCTATATGTAATAAGTACTTAGGTACCCAGTAAGTATATTTGCTACTGACACCATTCGACAGACGCATGGAAATATTATAAATGGTAACAAGCGGTAGTGATCACTATAATTCAAGTAGAATATGATCGAAAGAGGGCACAGTACCGCACATCTGTGCAAATGTTAGTGTATTAAGCTAAGTAGGTGTGCACTAGTTCTTGAGGAATGGAGGAAATGTGGCACGCAGTACACGAAGAATCCATAGAATACTCGTTCAAGCATTGAAGGAATGTCAATAAATATACACATACATTTTTTTACGTTGGCAAAGTAGATACCATTAATGATACGCAAATAACTACCTAAATACTTTTAAATAAGGCCGAAAGTCCAAGTAAATAATGTGTTGTATATTAACAAACATGTTATGGCCAGTTTCGTAAGCAGAATCTTGGCATTATCGACGTTTTTTTCGGTTTTGTAAAGCATAGATTGCCAATCTTGATATAGCGATAGTAATTACTGTATAACAAGTTAACAAAATAGAATGAGAGATAATAATATTTGAGTAGCAACAAATGTTCTATTCTATAAATCTATTATTTATTTGAAAAGAGTTTCCATGGAGTTTCTTGCCAGTTCTTCTCCATAGGATCTACTATTTGGAACCGTGCACCTAGAGTCTCGACATTTCATAAGTGCCTGTATCTGGTTTACATGAAATAAAGATCTATTCTATTCTATGTTTTTTTTAAAATTCCTGTTATGTGTTTCTGAGACAATGTTTTGTTTGAGAAATTATTGCAATTTTTCGCAGTATAAAATCGTAAGTAAAGATAGATTAGTTTTACATTCCTGAGTAGTGTAGTGACTAGTGCGTGGAATATGTTGGCTGCAATCCAAAAGTTCAGTTATCTTTCTTAATATTGAAAAGCACTCGACTCTATTATTTGCTTTACATCAGTGATAGAGGAAATACTTACCACATTAGTGATGTGACCTAAAGAAATTGTTACATTAAAATTAGTCAATTCTTTTAAGGAAGCCATCGATCCATATGCATTTATCATGTAAAAATATCTACTGTAATATGTCACGATAGCTATCAAAGTATTGTGAATTTGTGATATCATATACCTACGGAGTAACTTACACCAGAATATATTAATTTCTTAATAGAGTCGGTGCAGTAAGAAATGTGAGACGACCGAATTTACGCAACGCTCTACGGTTTGCTTAATCATATGCACATAATTAACTATGTAAGAAAAAATAAAGTTTATTTACAACCTTGTGTCAAAACAATTAAAACATACCTACCTATTTATTCAGAATTAAAACATTGCTACTTCCTTCCTATGAAACGTCGGCACGTAACGTATCCGTAACATGTAAGTACGGATACCACATACGACCATCATAAAAAGACCCTCGGCAGGCACGAGGAATAAAGCGTAAATAGGTATGCGTTTTCTGGTTCGATCGGCGATCTACCTGAGGGAAATCGGTCGCGAGGATCGGCCTCCGAATGACAATCGATTTACTGCGACGAAAGTGTTGCAGATTGATGCCTGTATAGCATCCATTTGGCGACTTTCACTAAGTGCCAGTGACCGCTGTGACGTCACACGACGTCATCTCACCGCGACAGTGATGGATCGAATGTAGGTAGGTACCGATTGTTGATGTTTGACAAACGATAACTCATCGTACCGATAAAAGATTAAGCATTATGTATTTATTTGATAATCATGTAAATTAGCTTTCATGAATTATTCATGTCAGTACGGTAGTAAAAAATTGTAAGTAGTTATTTTGTCATAGCGAGTCCACTTTCTTTAGTTATCGATAAACACGCAATCAATGGATCGTTACAAAATCGATTCGAAAAACGTTAGATGGTCACGTTGTGAATGTTATAGTGAAATTAAAATCGAAACCTTGAGTTCTTAAATTAGATTTGACATGGCGATTGGTATTCCCGATAATTCAAATGTGTTATTGGCATGTGTTACAAGTACACAACGGATAAGTATCGAACTTAGAGATCGATTTTAAGTAGATGGTAATCGATGTTTGAATGACCTAGTCGAATCGGTACTGGATTCCTAGCCGTACAGGTTTAGTTTTAGGCCCCGAGTAGACGACGGAGTTTTTATCCAGCGGACTGCAGTGGAAAAGAATGACCGTGATTGGTAGTTGTTTTGACATTCGTCACGGACTCAACGTACATCACAGTCATTTGGTCCGTTTGGTTTGGTCTTTAGAACTTCAGTGTCGTCACTGGCAACAACTGCCACCACAGTAACTTTAGTCCACGGCAAAAACTTCTGTTGGAAAAAAAGCCCGTCGTCTGCTCAGGGCCATGGGGTTCTTTAAAGATACGTTTATTTAGTTTTTTTTTGGTATCACAATCCTGAGGCAATTAATTAACAAGTAAGTTTGACTAAGTTAATAGTTGCATAAAAGCAGATTGAACTTTATACGTCGCAAGATTTAATCGTTCGGTTTTCAGGCATTGAAACGACTAGCAGCACTTATAAATAGCAACCTGTAAACCAAACGTGTAAACTGATATAATACAAAAAAGTATCAAATTATGTATCAGTTAATCTGACCGAGACTTAGCTACTAATTAGAAAATAACTGAAATTAAATGCATAAATATCAAGTCAGTTTTAACGTAGCCTTGATTGGTTCACGCAATCGTATTAAGTACTTAATTCATTTTTTTGTAGTATGTAAGTACACGGTATTCGTATAAATTCAATACAAGATTGTCCAGTTCAATTCAATGTTGTCACTTTGACATGAGACCTTTGAATTAATTAATAATTAATTGAAAGTCATATTCTATGATTTTATTAATAATATATACTCTATGTACCTACTCTAAAAGTAATTAATCTGAAAAAGAGATCTGACTTTTGAACTACCTAACATTGAACTTGTGATTAAAAACTATCCGATCTGCATAATATGAAGATGTAAAATAACACAAGTGGAGATATCAACGCAAATAGTAGTAGTTCATGTCTTGTCTCGATTTATAAATAGTGGATATTTTTTTATTAATCTATATCGTGAAGAGAAAACTTTGTACCCCTTTAGAAGCATATTGCGCGCAAGGAAGAGTTTGTGATTTAACATAGTCAAAATGTATATGGGGAGGAGTGCAGGACACTAAACTTTATAAATATTATATGTGGTCGTATTTCACTGGGCGACCACTAGTCACAACACAATAAATACTCCACAATCGGTTTACACAAAACAAGAGAATGACGTTC
This sequence comes from Allophyes oxyacanthae, assembly GCA_932294325.1. Lineage (NCBI taxonomy): Eukaryota > Metazoa > Arthropoda > Insecta > Lepidoptera > Noctuidae > Allophyes > Allophyes oxyacanthae. The sequence goes on from OW028609.1 coordinate 4,751,003, forward strand.
TCGCATTTAATGTTAAATCAGCATTCATTTACACGCGACAATGAAAGACCATTGTAAATGTAATTAAAAAACGGACGAGGTAAACTATTCTTACTGGATCTCTTATTATACCGGAAGCTAAACCGATTCGTTGGAGTTCTATGTACCTTTGTTAACTGGTTAGAAATAGTCAGCTTTTACATTCAACCACCGTAATTTTATCTGATGAGTGTGGAGATTGTTCGGCCATTTCCCACGTTTCGTACTTTCAAAATAAATGTTGTTAAATAAAGGTTGTGTTACGATTCTTTTCGCAGCATCTTATCACGTGTGTTAGAAGAAGATGAGACAAGTTATAAAGCCGAAACTGTCAGGCATGGCAGGCAGGCCTAATTATTCATCATCGGTTAGCTAATAAATTGAAAAAACATCTGCAAAAAATGAAAATAAAAATACCTTAATGAAAATAAAATGTACAAAAAATGTTCCTCCTCTCTCCTACCCCTTTTGCCCTGCCTGACAATATGTCTCCACGATGATACATAATACAGTTAAAAATAGTTAGAAATGTTACTACAGTGTTGCGGAGTTTTTAATTGACCATTTATTTTAACATAAAATGTACAAACATTTTCTTATTGTGATTTTAAGTTTAGTTTTAGTTTATTTTGATATTTTTATGTTTAAATATAAGAATTTTTGTACATTTTTTTGCAAATAAACGTATTGAGTATAAAGGCTTGAGATACTTATGAGACATGACAGAAAACCTATAGACAGAAAATTTCCCATATTTAGATAGAATGCTACCATTATCTACTATCGGCTAAATTGTGAAAGTTACAACTTGCGAGTAAAGTCCCTAAAGTTAATTATGAAAGCAGTGTAACGTGTCATTTTGAGATAGTTTATCGAATGTCTACCATTCCTCTGCGCTAACGTGTTTACCTCTGAGCATCTAGAACGAGTTTACCAGTAAAACTTTCTATGAAACAAAAGACATCCGATATTGTCTAGCGAAAGCCATCCAGGCTGACGTGATCCTTATTAAAAAAATTAATCTGTTTGCAAATTTCGACCTACAAACACTGATCTGGATCTATTCTTCGAAATCGCGTGACGGGTCACTGGCGACACAGATTGGCGCCTGTCAGAACAATACCACATTAAAACGATCTCACAGATCGGATCTACTTACTTCTTGATAGTTTATCTGTGTGCCAATCAGCAGTGTTCGGTTGAGAATATGGCATATAGCTGCTATTAAAATACAAATGTGTCATTTGTGGGTTTACGGGTGCCGTCACATAACCTGACTTGGTGATTAGCACTTGGCCGATACGAACACGAATAGTTCAAATTGATTTCAACATTATCTAGGAGTCGGGTATATAAATATTGAAGAAAACACATCGTTATCGTTTTTGATCCGTAAGACATTCATTGATGCACATTATTTGAGATTCGCGGCTCTAGTCCAGGGGTTCTCAACCAGTGGTCCGCGAAAAACTAGGCGTCGGAAACAAAAAAAAAAAAAAAAACGTACACGTCGAATTGAGAACCTCCTCCTTTTTTTTGAAGTCGGTTAAAAATAAACAAGGCGCGGCGCGGTGGCTCAAAAATCACATTGATTTTCAAGTTTATTAAATAACTAAAAGTTATGATTTTATTTTTCAAAATCTTGGAACATTTATTAAGAAACTCCACAAGTTTCAAAATAAAAATTCTAAGAATTTTGTAAATTGGGGTCCCTGCATCGAACAATAAATACAAGTGGTCCCGAGACAAACAAGGTTGGGGACCACTGCTGTAGTGTAAGTTTCTTATAACAATTTTGATTTTACACATGGATCGCGTTCTGCGTGCCGATTGGTCCACTCCGAGCTCTTCACCAATCGGAGCGACGAACGCGGGTAATGCGTAATATTGAGATTGCTCAAAGAAACATAAACTAAGCCCTCAGATTAACCGATACACACCTAAAAATAAATGTGAGCCATTTTGGAGCAGAGTTTATAGACCTTAAATCCGTGACTCACAAAAGGACAGTCCAATTCCTTTATTTGGAAACTTGTAAAGAATACGATGTCGAATTGTCGAACGAATCGAGTAGCGGGTTATTAAGTGGCGTAAGTTTCATTAGCCGGGTGAGGTAAGACTGGTGCAGTGGTCATGGCCGCAGCCACGTGAAGGGGATGGGATGGTGGGAAACTGGAGGTGTCGAGAATAGACCACTTGATCGACTAGTTTTTGTACACTCTGATCGAGAGAAACTTTGTTGGATCATTATCTGGATTGCAGTTTTAGTAAAAAACGTTCGTATTCCGTATATATTTAGCGCATATAACTATATATACGGAATACAGAAAAAAAAAACACGTATGTATGTACTTACATAATAAAGGAAATAGCGATATTTTCTCCTTGAAAAAAATCGTTAAAGAATGTTGTTTTAACACTTCGTATTCCACACATGTAGCTACTATGTTGAAATACTTATTCACGCTGGTATTATACATACTTATTACTTACAGTACGTGATTTGAAACGTTAAAAACTTAAGTTAATTATTGTTAAACCAAACGTAATTGCGCAAGTTTTATAACAAAAACATCCTATGTAAAATCGATGATTCAATTAGGCAGCTAAGGTGCATTACGTTGCGATGTAATTGTGCAAACACTAATTAAAATATTAAGATCGACTCGTTTAGACGTTGAAACCGCAAATCATTAGTCGAGTGCACACCTAGCTTTGGTACAAAGAGTAGTATGCGAATGAAATGCTAATAGGCATATCAGCAGCCCGTAAACGGCCACCTCTAAACAGGAGCATCCTTCCAGATCTCTATAATAAAAAATTATGTTTATCCTCTTTTAAGAATCCCCTATGATTCCCATGGATAGTTAGGGATAGCCGATTCTTTGCCAAAATATAAGAACCCTAATATCTCAAGACAATGTGCCATGTGTATTAAAGAAAAAAATCCCTGTCATTGATCTGCCATTGGCCAGTGTCGCACCCATGTTTGTTAAGTGAACTCTATAATATGTTTACTGCTCCGTGGCTTAGTGTTCCGTAGTAGCGAGTATCGGAGCAGAACCGACCGCTACCGGCGCGCGCGGGCGTCGGCCACCCGACACATAAACGTGTCACTATGTGATGCACCGTGATTTATACGTGCTCTATCAAACCACAGTCTAACTAAACATTTTTATAATGTCCTACGGCAAGTAGCTCGGCTGTGACGCAAATTATGTAACACGTTGTCACGCTTGGCTTCGCAGGGAACTGCTGATTTCGCGACATGGGACATGGCATTCAATCTACATAATTATGATCATTCATATCATCACAACATGTACATTCATCGATCCTCACTTGTTCTGCCCGCTGTAACGTCAAACTAAGTTCTGGTGAAACATAATTAATTTGAACTCAAGAATCATCACCACGAACAATCGTAAAGCCAGGAGAGATACCAAAGCAGTTCCGTTAGGGTAACTGCTAGATCGGTATCGGTATATCTTTCATGACAAGCAAATTAAATATGTAAATATGAATTGCAATTTTAGTAAAATACTATCGTATTCCGTATATACTCAATCAATTCATTATTAGTGCCAATTCCTGTTGTTAGTGCTATTTTACTGCTCCCCGGCTGCCTGAGATTTGTCAAGCGACAGTTAAAAGACTTTTGAGAAAAAACACAATAATCCTTTGAAGACAATGACTTGAAGACATGTCTATTATAACCCGATACGAATGACTTCTGTTAAATTGAAATAATTTAGGTAGGTACCAATATTTATTAATTTAATTTTTCTGTATTTTATTTTTATTATATCTACTGGTAATTATCTAATTATAACCTACGGCAAAATACCGACCGGGAGATGTAAGCGACATCGTAAAGAAAACTGATACAAAGGATTCAGTGCGTTATTCTGGAACCCTCAGCGAAAGTTGGATATAGGGTCGGTCTTTCCAAATAATTTACGACATTTTTCGCCGTTCTTACAACTAACTAGAAAATTCTGCGAACAAAACCAGATTTGTTTTAAAACACCGACGCATAATTCTTACTCTTAGGTTTCCAGAATTAAGTACTGAATCCATGGTATTGGTTTTCATTACGATATCACTTACACCCTGTATAAATAATGCATTCAACTCATTTAATAACAACATCTACGGACTCAACACTTCATTCGGATACATGGTCAGAAAAAACTAGGGCCATGTGCAGCCAAGTGTGTGTCAATGTCAAAACGTGGTGGTGACGTCACGTCCGGCGCAACAACAGCACTCCGGAAATACGTCATTACACTCATTTTATGGACTTATGTAACGAGAGAGTTAGTTTTATTTTATTATCAATTTTATATTGGTCATATTCCATTTACCCACCATACCACTACCATTTACAATATACCGCACGATAAATTATTCTAGCAATAACTTATATTTATTTTATTAAACAGTTATTGTTGCTGATTGTATTGCACATCACACTAAACTTATTTCAATCTCACTACATAATTATTATCTTTCTTACAAAGTCTATGAGAAAGGACAGAAAATATTTAGAACTGTCAGATTAGTCGATGTCCTACATCGATGTCTAATCGCGACTTCGCGAGTTAGCGTGTTTGTCATAGAAAATAATACCCCCCGGTATTTTGTCAACAGAATCGAACATGGGCATGCGCAAGCGAAGTTTCTAACATTATTGAGTAAAACATCTTCCAACAGATATCTTCGCGCTGGGCAGAAACGATCGTAAATTTTTAGATGTCTCCCTAGCTGACTGCCTACTAAGTTTAAGTACTACTTCCCCCTAATGTGCATTGCACCAAATTGTGCAATCGACAAATTCTTTATGGCTAAAATCGTTTGCGCCCGACGTCTAAACGCAGAGTTACTAACTCTAAGCCGGCCGCAGTCGTTCAAAGCATTTTGTTTGTGAAATGTATCACCGCGAAGTATCGTGATTGAATAAACGCTGTATAAAGTTATGCCATGAATAACAGCATTTTAACACACCTCTATATTTTCGTGAATAGACAATGACCCTCGCCAGTCTCCCACGCTACAGATTAAATAATAGTTCACTGCCAATAATATTATTATCGGCGTAAGTTAAATATCGGCGCATGCGTTTGTTTCAACTGTTGTCAAACATAAATATTAGCACGCTCCACTGAATTGCTTGTTATAATAACATTATATATTATATATTAACATTGTATATTTATATACGACAAAACGATAATAAGTATACAATAAACATCGTAATAGTTTATTTAACTAACACGTTTGATTTATTTACGCCGTTGGCTTATTTCCAGTTATTCCAAAACGAAAAAGAAGATAAGATTTTAAAAAAAAACTTTTTCGTATTTTGAAGTCGGTTTTTACTTTTTTTTAAGTTTATTTTGTTTTTCTATTTTGAGTGGCTTATACAATACACAATATTATGCGACTACAGCAATCGCGAGTGATTTGCTGTTATCCATTGAAGAGCTCCTTCATCTATCTCCGAAGGCCTTCATCAAATCTTCACCAAATTTAAATGGCGCCACCTAGAGAGTATACCTACCCTTTTATCTTTTGAACCATTTCTTTTAGTAAGGTTTCAGCTCATTTTCAATGACTGTAAGGTTCATAAAAGCTAATTATTATGACTGTGTGAATATCTGCTGAATGCTGAAAGCAAACGCGTTTTTTATTTTACTACATTATCATGCTAAAATGTGTGATAGATAAAGTAGTTTTGATCAGCTGAAATATACTTAATTCTCGCTAAAATGTTTCATTATTTTAAAACTTTGGTGTCGAAAACTTGGTATTGAATATAAAACGGTGTTCATTTCATACACCTGTAATTTTTTAATCCAAAATCAATAACTTTAGTACTCTTCTCTTCTTTAGTAGTTTCTCTTCTCTATCCCTACTTAGTATAAAATATAGTCGCTTTCCGCGTCTGTCTGTCTGTATGTTCGCTAACTCCTACTAACCAACCAAGCGATGGATTTTGATGCGGTTTTCACCATCATTTTAAGCATTTCTTCCGGAATGTTTAAATGCATAATAAGTGATCAAACGAACTTACCTTGTGATGTTCGATCATTATTATACGAAGTGCTTCGTTCGAAGATATATGTTGTTAACCATGCAGCTTCCTCGATTTACTCGGCAACTGAACGCAATTTTCAGAGCTAAAACTAAACGGTATATTGAGTGCGTTATCTGTGTCCCTACGTCAACTGTCATTCTTTTTAGAGTCTTGTAAGGTTATCTCAATTTTACTGGGTTTAGGGTGGGTAGGGAACATATATCTTCGAACGAAGCACTTCGTATAATAATGATCGAACATCACAAGGTAAGTTCGTTTGATCACTTATTATACTGCATGCTTCGTTCTCGATATATGTTGTTAACCATGCAGATGTTTAGAGACATGGTAAACTTGAGATGAACCTTAGAATCCATAAGTAGGTACTTATAACTTCAAAAATTTTTTTTTTTTTTTTTTTGATAAAAATCAATGTAGTTTTATTTGAAACAACTTAAATATTTTAAACTTATATAGAATTTCCCATACTTAATAACAGGAAATGTTTATGTTAAATTTTTTAACATAAACAAATAAGACTGATTTTAACTTAAAATCAGTCTTAATTGCTAGATACCTAACAATCTAATTTTATAATAAATGATGAAGGCAAGATTGAGATCAATAGTGACAAAAAAATAAATCATTTAAAATAGGTATTTAAAATTATTCTGCATTATGCACAGCATGGGTAAAATCTACTAAATTAACAATTGGTTGGTTATAAAAATATTCAACTGTTAATGAGTTACTTATTTGTCCAACCAGCAGTCTGACTGATTACATCTGATGAAATTCCTTGTTTCTTAGCCTTGGCAGGAGAGGCGTGGCGTGTACTGAAGATACTGGTATCAATACCGCAGACAAAAGAGTACTTTTAATCCATCTACCAATGGTAGAAGTAGGAAAAGGTTTATGGAGTTTTTTAAGTGTTAAAAACAAAATAATAATCATTATACACTCTAATATCTCTAATAAATCTTCTGTTTTGGCTGAGCAAATCTCAGTATTTCAAAACAGGGGTAGGTGAAGATTTAGCTGGGTTCGTCCCACAGCCAGAGTTTTAATCATATCAGTACTGGCAATATTGACACAACAATTTTCAATAAGCGTTATATTAGGTACTATAATAAGTGATAAAGTTTGTGCTCATTGAGCTGTGCTTAGTGCAAGCAAAACCACCACTTTCTTTGAGATACTTTTAAGACTTTATGTCATGTTGGGAATCCAGTTTAATAATCAATTTAGAACTTTATTTGGATCCCATATTCTTTGGTATTTTGCCAATAGTGGTTTAGACTTACAGACTCTTTTAAAGTATCTGACGATTTATTTATTAATTATTTAAAATGCTTCATGTACAATGTACCTACAAAGGCTATATACAGACATATACAGACTATCTATATATCATCCTCCCCAATTTTAGAGCCTATTATCAAAGATAGAGCTGACTTGTGAGAGTTAGTTTGTTAAAAAAAATACATAATAAATTGTATAGATGGAGCAAATGGGTCTATACCATGTTCCTGATAAAAGCTCGACCAAGTTTTACATGTAACATTATACTGTTTTAATGTAGGTATTACTTGAAAGGAATGCAAACATGACATACATTTATGTTGGGGGAATAGCCCTTTTCAGCCACGCTTGCCTGATAATCCCGGCAATCAGATTAAGCTGGTGGTGAAGAGGGTGGTGGTATCTGAAAGAAGAACTTCAAAGATATTTTGTGATTACAAATAGATTCGCTTTGAGATTAAAAAATAAATTGATATAATAAATTATATTTATATATTGATTGCATAATAAATAAATTAACATATCCTGCATTAAGGGATACCAGGCTTGTGACGGCCAGTGGGGTGTGACCAAGATAACTGTTGCTTTTTTTTTTTTTTTTTGAATAAATTAAAATCCTTAAGGAAATATTCTGTCCAAGCCAGGGTAAAAGCAACAATATTTATTGCCTCTGGATCTGGTTTCCAGAAGACATAGGAAAAATATTTAGTATTAGTGTGAGATGCAAATATTTCTGTATCAGGTTCTTAATATTATTATTATTAGTATTTATATTTTGTTATTTTTCTCCCTTCTATGAAGGGTTATTATTATTATTATTCTTAATTCAGATTATTAAATCTACATAGTAGTAGTAGTAGTGTAGTGGTCGAATCCTACATTAGTAAGATGTGACCACTGCCATATGGATCTGGCCAAGTAATTTAAATATGGTAACTGAGAACCACCCATTCTATTTATTCAAGATATTGCTGTGTCTTAATCTACATGCAATAGGATGTTAGTATTCATAATTCTTTACAAAAAAAGATTAATGCAAAAATATTGCAAGCAATTTTAAATTTAACTTCTCTCCAGTAACCTTAAGCTTTATAGTTTTCGTAAACAGCACCAGTCCTGGAGGCATAAATGAACAGTTCAATATCATGTTTATGGTAAGCAATACTTTTACATACTGTACTGATATTATTAGCCCACCCTTGCAGATCTAATTTAATTTCTGAAGTAATTCTATTTAACAGCATAATTTTCATTGCTGTTATCTAAGTATTTATGCTTATGATGTTCTAAAAATTTGGTATATACCATAAACTTATTATTACTAGTGGGTATAAAACCAATCATAATGGTAGCTGAACACGCTGCAATTAATATTTCAATTAACTTTCCTAGATCATATATAAATAACAACTTTCCAGGTGTGACTTTGTCTAAGGGCGATTCTAATGTCACATTTCTTGTATCAAATATAAAACCTAGAAATTGGTAAGACTGTGATGGTATTATTCATCAATATGTATTATTATATATATATTATTTATTTGTATGTACTTTTGTCAAAATTTATAACAAATCCCAAGCACTTTGAGAGCTATTGTTTCTTGAACATTCTCTAAGTATGATTGATAACCAGATCCTATACAATATAATACCAGGTCATCTAGATATTGTACTGACTTGTAACATTTTGTCTAAGATGTGTCACCACAACCTTAATAATTTTTGTGAAAATATTAGGTGCAGAGCACAAGCCATAAACTCAAATAATTTGTTATATTGAAAACATAGGTATTTCTATATCGTAAAGTAATATTTACTAATAATATACCTAATTATGATTACCTACTTAATTATTATTATTTTTTTTTTTTTTTTTTGTACCATTATTTTTTGGTATCAAAAATATTAGAATAAGTGAACTGGCAGTGGCTTGCACTCCATAAAGACAAAAATACACTTCCTGTCTTAATAAATTATGTATTAAGTAATACAAACATTAATAAGTCTGTAATATCAGTTAATGCAAGTCTTAGGTCTAACTGTAAGTCTTAGGTGAGGTGGCCAATCACAACATCATTAAACTTGACAATACAACACTATGTTGTTTTCGCCTAACCTGTAAGAAATGTCTAATCACGCCACTGTGAACTAGTCTTTACATGACTTACAAGGGGATATAGCTCCCAATTTTAATAAATTGCAAATCATTATATGCATGTCCAGTATCTTCCTCAGCTGATTTTACTGAGTCCCGGTGAGGCATTTATACAAAGGTAATTGAGTATCCTTTGATATGGTCAGGTATGGACTTGTCTAATTTTCTTCCAGCAAGGTAAAAAATGTGCAAGCCTTCCGGCATGACTTACCTCTATGTTTGAGCAGGAGGTTTTTCCCTGTGAGGCATTGTTTTTCTTGGCAGTGGACTGACAATGCTGGCTGTAATGTTACCGGGCCTGCATTTAGGAATGGATCATCTTGTGTCCGTACCTCGCTGAGTTTCCCTTATGATTTGTTGTAGGCTTCTTGATGGATTGGCCACTTTGTTGGCAAGTTTTCAAAACTTTGAACATATCACTAATTATTTCCATAGATATAGTCATCTCTTTTACAACATCTAAAAACTTTGTATCAAGAGCAGGGAAGACCAGGTTTCTCCTTGATTTTGTTTGAACAAAATGTAAATCTGTCAGGATCCTATCAGCATCACTGAGTAGGTACTTAGATTTTAATTGGTCCACTGTATTATTATTTACCAACAATTATAATGCAATATAGACTATTTTTCAAAATATTGCTCCAAATATGAGCTAAATTGCTATTAGCCGGAACATATTAAGGTTTATCTGGCATAAGATTGCCCAGTGCTAACAGTACCTCCGAGCTTATTGTTTATGCTGCTGAGGTAGGCTCAGGTTCAACCGTCGCAGTGGAGATATTTTCCACTAAACGAAGTTCAGATTCATTTGGGATTAGATCTGTCACAGGTCCTGGTGACGTATCACTTGGTTGAATAATTTCGACTTCTTTAGAAGTGTCAATAGGTAATAGGTATTGTAATCTGGAAAACGTTATATAACCATACCACTGAAAACAGATTGTACAAGTGATTGATAAAACTGCTTATTGAAGCCTCACGGACTTCACATAAGAGTAGGATGATCTCGTGCGTATATCTCGTATACACCCCGAGTCCAATGAGCACGTCAATGTATCTCGTACACCACCCGTGTCAACCGGTATGAAGGTTATTAAAATCTTTGCGGCCTTAACTGCTATGAAAGCCAGTAGCCGTACCGGTGTAATAGCAATCACAAGACAACGTTTTTAGTACCTGGAATACTAGAACGTAATGTATCACTTAAAACATCAGGCGAAGAATGATTGTCGTCTCGACAACGCTTCATTTTGCGTTCAATTTTTATTATTTCCTTCTTGTAGTAATGTAAATCCTCTTCATGATGCCTTTTAGGCATAGTTTGAGATTTAATTGAGGACATAAAGTTTTATTATTTCAATGAACACAGAGATACAACGTATCAGTTGCCGCGCAAACGAAAAGAATGACAGTTGACGTAGGGACACAGATAACGCACTCAATATACCGTTTAGTTTTAGCTCTGAAAATTGCGTTCAGTTGCCGAGTAAATCGAGGAAGCTGCATGGTTAACAACATATATCGAGAACGAAGCATGCAGTATAATACTTTTATATTTAATGAATCGTAGATAAACTGCACCGCCCCGCGAAGCCGGGGACGGGCCGCTAGATAGAAATAAATATCGTAAAAAAAAAATAGGCCACTCGTCCATACTCATTTCGTAATGATAACAAACGTTTGCGCAAGTGTCATCCTCTGTGACACTCGAGTTATTATATTGCACAACAAAAAAAAAAAAAAAAAAAACAAAATTTGATAGTAAAATGAAGCACGGCAGTTTACTGAAGCATGGCAGTTTACCACCGAAGTTGCTCCACACCATTCCGTCTTCCACCTTCCAAATCCAGTCCTTAGCCAGATTTGATTGGTTGAAATAGGGAGCTGCTTAAGGCGCTGAGCAAACGATGGACTGTTTCTCCAGTCTGGTGAACTGCCGCAGACAAGAATGTCCGTGGTTGTTGCCATTGAAGATACTAGATTTCTAATGACTACTACTAATACAATGACTGTCGCGTCGTGTGCGTTGAGTCTGTGCCGAATTTCCTTATCTACGGCAACTTTTTAACCCCCGACAAAAAGAGACCCCTCGTTATAAGTTTCTAGTGTGTATCTGTGGATATGTGTATCTGTGTATCAGTCTGTGGCATCATAGCTCCAAAACGGATGGACCGATTTCAATGCAGTTTTTTTAATTGAAAGCTAGTTTTATCGGGTATCATCTTAGCTATGTTTCATGAAAATCTGTTCAGCCGTTCGATTTATAACTCGGTTCCTAGTGGAAATCGGGGGATTAAGACGGTTAAGTTATTGTTGTAAAAATTCTTGTCCGCTGAACAAAAAGTTTGTCATCTGCGCCGCGTCTATGGGATCTGATGCACGACAGATATTCATAATTATTATATTCTTGATAGAAATATAATTATGTACCTACTTCAACAAACAAACCCTTATTTCGCCCTAGTTTTTGTATCAGATCCGCGTGAATCTAGCGTGTCAAGCTCTCCCACGGCGATAAAGTGAGACATTTTGCACGCAGATTAATTATTATTATTGGCAGCGTATTAGACAAGGTTTTCTGTCCGTAATTCATTGTAACTTTATGCTTGATTACATAAGTCGGCTATCAAAATAACATAACATACCATCACGCCCTTAATTCCCGAGGGATAAAGCAGAGATATAGATAATTTTGTACACCCGATGCTGTTCCAATCACAATGAGAGCTACTGAGAATTTTTGTAATAGAAAACTCCAATTTTGGCTAACCCAGGAATCAAACTCAGACCTCACGCTCAGCAGCCGCACCTGCGACCACTACACCAATGAGGTAGACGTATCAAAATTTTAATAATACTATTTTCTCTAAACAATAAACCCCACACTAATAAAATATTGCTATTTAAAAAAAATCCCTACTCTTGTCATTTGTATGATTATAGTAGTAGAATAGAGATGGCAAAGGATCATCAGCCCACATTCGTCCACTGCCGGACATAGGCCTCTCTCAGTAAGCGCCATATGTAAGTCGTCACTTTCTGCCAAGCCACATTCCGTATGACGTCGCTCCACCTGTCCGGATAGTTACTAAAACAATGATTACTTAATCATCGTTTAGTAAGGGAGTCAATCTAATTAAGGCTAATGTAATGTCTCCATTCATCTAAAAGTGTTGTTACACACATTGTCCGGCAACCTTCCATATCCTACGGTTTCATAACTCGAAAATTCGATCGAACGAAGGTCGATTTTGAATCGATACAGCGATACAATCGTGAAAATTCTTGGTACGAATTTCTGGAATATAATTGACAGGTATCTTAGCGATAACAGCACATTGGCTAATACGAGAATAAAATGCATTGAAAGGCCCGCAATTAGTGATGCAGATGCTATCTACTTAATTTTATTTGTGTGTTCTTTTGAAACAGAAATTAAATGTAATGTATTTCATACAAACAACGACGTTATATTTTATTTTTGGGTTAAGGTTGCTGTTTGTGGCAGAACTCAGTTTGTTGTAATCCTAATTAATATTTTAAAACAATCGCATATTTCTACGTGAATAGTCATTATCAGCAGATTACATTACATAGACTTCTCTTTTGCAACTTTTCAAAAAAGAAACTGTCTAAAATGACACCATTCATTCAATAAATATTATAATAATTATAACCTATGTTATATTAAAATAGCAAATAATGCAAAGTAGGTAGGTACAATAAATTAAATCCTATTAATAAATATCTAACGAACACAAATAAATGGTGCTATAATTTTAATTAAATAAAATACCTAAATAATAATAAATAAATAAATAATAAAATATCGAACTAGAAAATATGTCTATTTCAAAAACCAGCGAACAGTGGAATAATGTAATAACTATATTAAAAATAAATATATTATTATATTAAATTAAAAGTACTAAAATAAGCAGCTTTTCCTTTCTCCTACCAAACCATACTGTGCCCGACAGGATCCATAATTGATCCATCGATATAAGTCTACCATCTTTACTTTATAGAATGCAAAAAGAATATATTTTTCTTTTGATAATATTTATATTGATTTCATTTAATGATAATTATGATCGCGTATTGGGCTTCGCTTATTTTTCGCAATTTTTTCAGAACATAATTATAAAAGTACAACATAAAATCAAGAGCCTAAATCTTACTCAAATGTTTCAATTATATAATCGTCTACTACTGGTGCTTCTGGACCACAACCCAAGGCGGCTGGACAGAAGAGAATAGTTGCCTACTTAATCTGCATAATAATAAATATTATAGTTTGAAAAAAAATCTAAAGAAAACGCTTTTGTCATCCAAACTTAACGTGTATGCAAAATTTCAGTTCATTTGGAAACCGGGAAGTGAGTCAATTTTAACTTCCAAGATTTTTTTACATAGTTAGTTAGTTAGTTACAGGTGAAGTTAATAACAGCATTTTAAAAATTATAGCCCAGTTTTTATTAAGATTTAGTTTTGATTATGAACGTTTGTCGAATGCATTACGTTTGACGGGTTACCATGTTGCGGTTTCAGTTCGACAGGTTCCATCAACAGCTCTAGAGATTAATGTCTTTCCCGTATCGATTTACCAATGATGTACTTTTTGCAATTGAACGAAGAAGTTCAGATGGTTCTCACGATTAATATGTTTGATAAAGCGATATAGACATGAGCAAACGATATGCAATTAGTATTAAAAAAAATTGAAGGCAATTGCAATGCCTTATGATTGTGCTGTCCGGTTTTGTAGTCATACTACATGATAATAATATACAAAGAACTGTTCATCTGTAGGAAGAGTTGTCAACTTTTTTTACAAGTATTATAGTATATCTGATTTTAGTGAGGGTAAATAAAGGGTACAGACTTATTAATAATAATAATAATAAGAAAATTATGATGAATATGATACGATACGATGATATGATACGGAGAACCAGGATAAATAAATGCTGACGAGAGCCGCTACAAAACAGGCACGCCCAACACATCCGGCTCCGTCACCGAGCTCCGCCGAGCGGTCGCCGGGATCCAGCCCCACAACGAGTGCTGTGAGACCGGTGGCCGTAGTTGCGTCGAGCTCGAGTGACGAATTTTACTCTCCGCCGACGTCGCCACCACCTGTACGTCGGCGGGGAGCACGCCGGCTGCCGGGACGCTTGGAGCCCCGAGGCCCACCGGCCTCCGATGGGGATCCCGCCCCCGGTGGATGTGCGTCGCGCATGCGATGGACGAACTCCATTAATGAAAATGTCATGCGCGCGTACTTTGGGGCTACAGAGGGCGAAACTAACCTGACTGCGTACCGTAGTCGGATGCTGTCTCTGTTCCAGGTACTTGAACCAGCCATCAGTGTCTCTGCCCAGCGACTGTCGGATCAGGTGCGGGTTATTCAACGAAATCAACGATTGAATAACGCCACACTTGATAGGCTGCGCTCAGAAGTGCAGAGCAGCCGTGTCGCCACTATCCCGTCACAGATCGTGGTACAGTCGCCTACAATCTTAGATAGGGTTGACATAATCCCGCCACGATCCGACCACGTAGATGTGGAGGAGGATGATAGGGCTGTTACTGTAAGTAGCCAATATAACGAACAATTGAGGAGTGCATTGGAAGGTGCGATTCGGGACTATAGATTTGTTGCTCCTAATGTTAGACCGCGTCTGCCACGCTTACCCATGCATAATAGAAATAGGGCGTTGGTGTTTGCCTTGGATTCACTGCTATCAAGTTATTTTGAGAGTAGCGAAGATCTCGTTGATACACACTCAATCCTGTATTGTGCAGCTGTTGCGACGTGTCGTATAGCGAACGTAAAATTCGCAAACGATGAAGTACCTACACGACCAAAACCACCCGTAGCAGGGTGGCAACGCAGGATTGAGCGTCGTATTGACGAGGCCAGGGCACTCATCGGCAAACTTAACTGCTTCAGGCAGGGCAATACTCGACCAAGGGTGATGCGCTTTGTGAGGCGAGCATTCTTAGGGACCGATGTCAGTCCTCAAGATTATTTCTCCCGTGTCACAGAGCGCATCGACTACCTGAAGCAGAAGGTTTATGCATGGGCAAGCCGTATTCGACGGTATAAAAGGAGAGTCGACCGATTTAGCCAGAATCGCACGTTCCAACGTGACCAAAGATGGGTGTACAGAGCTTGGGAGCGACCCACCCAAGGTGTCGATGACACACATCACCCGGATGATGAGGCCATGAGTTCATTTTGGCGCAGCATCTGGTCGGTGCCAGTCAATCACACTGAGGGTGATTGGATGCGGGAGATCGAGCGTGCATGTGAACCGATTGAAAATATGGGGACTATTACAATTAGTCCCCAAGACGTAGCCAGTGCAGTCCGTCCATTGCCAAACTGGAAATCTCCAGGGCCGGACGGATTGCACAACTTTTGGCTAAAATGGCTACGAAGCTCACATGCGCACTTGGCGTCTCGATTCCAGTCGTCCTTAGAGTCTGGCGCGCTTTCACAGTTCTTTACAACAGGCGTTACCCATCTGCTCCATAAATCAGGTAGCACCGCGGAACCCAAGAATTATAGACCTATCACGTGTTTGCCTACAATCTACAAACTACTTACATCCATTCTGAGAAATAAAATCAACAATCATATTGAACACAATAACATTATGTCTGCCTCTCAGAATGGATGCAGGAATGGGTCCCGCGGTACTAAGGAGCTACTCCTCATTGACATGACCATAAGTCAGCAGGTTCGCCGATCCCGAAAGGATCTGTCGACATGCTGGATAGATTATAAGAAGGCCTATGACTCCGTGCCACATACATGGCTCATGAGGGTGCTAGAGTTGTATAAAATTGATGCAACCCTACGCGCCTTCCTGATGACATGTATGGGACAATGGAGGACGGTTCTTCGCTATCCGGGATGTCGGCAGATTCCAGGAAATGGCGAAACGATCAGGATCGAGCGAGGAATATTCCAAGGGGACAGTTTGAGCCCACTTTGGTTTTGTCTGGCCCTGAATCCTCTCAGCACAGTACTGGAGAAGTCAGGTCTGGGATATCATTTACGGAGAGGTGGTCAGGTTATATCCCACCTTCTTTATATGGATGACCTTAAGCTCCTTGCCCCCAGTAAATTGCAACTGTTGGAGTTACTGAAGATAACTGAAATCTTCAGTAATTCCATTAAGATGGAATTTGGTGTGGACAAATGTGCAGTCATGCATGTCAAAAAAGGTGGAGTTGTGGAATCTGCGGGACTACAACTCTCGGATTCCATAAACATCAGATCACTCTCTGCAAATGATACATATAAATACCTGGGTATGGCGGAGGGGCTTGGCATCAGTGATAAGGATATGAAACAATCGTTGAAGGAGCGCTTCTTTGGCCGCCTACACAAAGTACTCAATAGTCTTTTGTCGGGTGGCAACAAGGTACGTGCCTTTAACGGTTGGGTCATGCCGGTCCTGATGTACTCTTTCGGCATACTCAAGTGGACTCAAACTGAACTGGATGCCTTGGACAGAAAGGTCAGGACTCTGTTGACGGCTAATCGAATGCATCACCCACGTTCATCAGTAATGAGACTGTACATCCCGCGAAAATGTGGGGGTCGAGGTTTTTTAAATACTAAGACCCTCCATAATCGTGAGGTGTGCAGTCTCAGGGAATATTTTCTCCATGCTGATGTGGGGATGCACCGTGATGTTGTCGCAGTGGACAAAGGCCTCACCCCGCTCTCCTTGGCTAAAGAGAACTGGCGCAAACCTGTTGTACTAAGTATAAATGGCCGCAGGGAAGTATGGCAAAGCAAAGAGCTGCATGGACGCTTTTATCGGGCCCTTCATGGGCCCGATGTTGACTTTAAAGCGTCTATTGCCTGGCTACGTTTTGGGGACTTGTTTGGGGAAACCGAAGGTTTTGTCTGTGCAATTATGGATGAAGTTATAATGACGAACAACTACCGGAAATATATTATAAAGGATGGGACGGTTGACATTTGTCGGGCATGCCACTGTCCCGGCGAGTCCCTTAGACATATCATATCGGGTTGCTCTCGTCTTGCTAACGGTGAATACTTGCATAGACATAACCAAGTGGCCAGGATAATTCACCAACAACTTGCTTTGAAATACAAACTTGTGGATTCTGAAGTACCGTACTACAAGTATGTGCCCGACCCAGTTCTCGAAAATGGTCATGTCACGTTATATTGGGATCGATCTATCATCACTGACAGGACTGTTGTCGCCAATAAGCCTGACATAGTGGTGATAGATAGATCAGCACGCCGTACAATGATTGTTGAAATTACCGTCCCACATGATGAGAACCTCGTAAAAGCCGAAAAAGACAAACAAATCAAATATCTGGACTTGGCTCGCGAGGTTGTCGATATGTGGGACGTGGAGTCAGCAATCATTGTGCCGATAGTCGTAACGGCTAATGGCTTAATTGCCAAGAGTCTCGACCAACACCTCGAGAGGCTCTCGCTAGGTGGCTGGATCAAGGGCTTGATTCAGAAAGCAGTACTCCTTGACACTGCGCGCATTGTCAGGAGGTTTCTCTCTCTAGAGCCCTGACCACCGGTAGCTTGGACCCTGTTCCCGATGCCGGTGGCCTACTACTCTTTTATATTTTTAAATGTTTTTATAATCTTTATTTTTTATTTAATTGTAAAATTATTTAAAAATATATAAAAGTATGTTAAAAATTAAATAAAGGAAATAATAATAATAAAACATTTATTTGCATAAAACATGGTATAAAATGGTGTAAAAATATAATTATAATGGCACAAACATGTTTAGCTAGTATAAAACATAGCAAGCAAAATTTTAGTTTCTGAAAATGTTAAATTAAAAGTTTTCTTCTGGGGCAGTCGGGTAAAAAGAGTATTAAGTATTTATTCCAAAATCAGTTTTTTTGTGTGTACTTAATGGCTCGGACTAGTAATAGAGTATTTTAGCGTACTTTATTCGTGATATGGATTATAAAGTACACCGAGATAAAATAAAACGCAATACTCTTATTTTAGGGAACGCTTGGCAGCTCTATGTTTAGGTTCCAAAACATTGAACCTAGCCAGCCAGTTATTTAACTAGGAAATGTCGGCCTCATCTGGCTTTTACCTGACGTGTAAAGTGTTGAAAATATTTAGATACTACTACCATAAGTACCTACGCACTGACTTCGAATTAATTGCATGCTGCAAATTGACTCGAATTCGCTTCAAAAGGTTGCTTCAAAAGGTTAAAAAGGATACGCAATCAAGGAACAGATGCATATAAATGCAACGTGAAAGTCCAAATTGTCTGTATTTATTTTATTTTTATCCCCGTCTCAAGGGCAGCTGGTCTGTGTGTGTTTCAACACTCGATGTTCCAATTGTGAAGGGATATTTATAAATATTACCAAATATTTCAAATCGACACTTATTTTTAACCTCCGACAAAAAAGTGGGGTGTTATAAATTTGTAGTGTGTATCTGTGTATCTGTCTGTAGTTACAAAACGGATGGCCCGATTTCAATCTAGTTTTTTATAATTGAAAGTTAGTTTAATCAGGTATCATCTTAGCTATTTTTCATGAAAATCTGTTCATCCTCTCAAAAGTAACTTTTTCTAGTTGGAGTCGGGGGTTTTTGACGGTTACGTTATCTTACTGTGAAGTAAGAATCAAATTAGGTCTACATGAGTATACGGCAAAACTACAAAAAGTTTCATTATAATTTAAAATAACATGAACATCATCGTAATGTTACATTTGTATGAAAATTCAAGACGGCGTTATCGCAGTGTCAGCGTTGACGTGTGAATGGTTTTGAGCGTTATCACCTATCATCCAAAACGAGGTATTTGCGTCATAGCCAGCGTAACTACCGCCCGCTTGAGTTTAGCCATTATTAACTAACCCATCCAAAATCAATTAATATTTATAATTACCTATCCTAATAAATAAATTTCCTGAGGAGTCAATAATTGACGTCTACCGTTCTACGTAAGGTTTAGGAGGATGTGGGTGTCATAAGTACTTATAGCATAATTTAAAATTATAATTAGTATTACATCAATTACGGATGTTAGTACCTACTTGGAAATCTTCTCTAGCAAAGGAAGCGATGGTCTAGACTTTACTGCACTTCCTGCTGTGTCTCTTGTCAGATTAAAACGTTGGATTGTCAAATTCTTTTTAAAAAATGGTGTTATTACGTACGAGGAGTTACATGGTACTCAGCAGTCAATACAAAGCTTCAAGCGTTTGATCTCATGCATGTTACATAACCTATAACTAAGGGATTTAATAGTCGCTATAGGTTACACAAGTGAAAGCATAATTTCCATCAGATTTTACGTAAATCTAACAGAAATACTTAAGTTTTAATTTAGTACCTATAAATTAATATGTTATAGTACCATTAGCACACTGGAAAACGTAATGGATAGAAATTAACAAGTTATTGTTATTTACAACCGAGTATTTGGTTCGGATGGAGACCGCAAAGTTAACATTTATCTACACTGAAATAACGAAACAGCTAGAAATAAATAAGTTATTGCTATTAACAACTGAATACCTTGGAAACACATAACAAGAGTAGATGCCGTAAGGTTGTCTCATCATTTAATTATTGTCAATGGTGTACTGTCACGTCACATGCACACTGTGACGTCACATGACGCCATGTTTTCAACGTGCGCGCCCGACGACAGCGCAGGCGCAACGATTGTTTCTATGATAATTATTATATCTCACCGCAATGGCCTCATTCATAAAAGTGAGTTCGCTTGTTTGTTGTATGACTTTTCCATAAGGTATCTATGAATCGTTAATGTTTTACAACTTTCAATTATAGACCTACATAGTAGGTACACGAGGCAAAAAACAACCTTGTCAAAATAAAATTTCAATTTTACTAGTGTATTTGAAGTTTTAGAGGTCGAAGTGACAATATTCTATGGCCAAAAATCGTACCTCGCGTGCGTTATTCGAAATGGACAAAATAAATCTATTAAATTACGAAATTTTCTATTTGAAGTGGTTAACGCGAGGACAGACGGTGCCGAAGTACCGTGACCAATTGACAACAGTGTGAACTATGGTTAATCACAGTCGCAGGTTCACGACTTTGTCATGTCACACACGAAACGTACAGACCTATTGCTGCAGTACACGAATCTTATACAAATGACGTTGTTAAAAATAATTGGAATTACAATTAAACTTTAACCACAGTCCATAGATTACTTAATAGATGGCATAACTGTTTGTGCCGACGGCTCTATCAATTTTGAAGTAACAATAAGTGCTACAATACTTGCTCGAATGACTGATCCCACAGACGTGATAGACAAGGACATCAAAGAACTTGAAGATAATCAGATATAACTTAACCAAGTGGAATATATCTCACTACGTTTGAACGTATCTTAATAATATCTTATCGTCAGATCAGTTCCGGAGATAGGCATGTCTATATACCTAGAAATTGATAGGCACAACAAACTTACAAAATTCTTTGGACCTGTCATTCGATTTGCCCTCATTCCATACATTGCTCGAAAGGATTAGGGAAATAGAAGAACGAAATATAAAACGTTAACCAAACTTTGTAGTGCTTCCCTAAATTAAGTTTCAAATAACGATATGGCTTGTCTTAAATTTTATTTCAGAAGATAAAATAAAACTTAACATATTATAAATATATCGTATTAAAAAGCAAAAGTGAATGGTGTAATCTAATTAAATAAGAGGTTTCCCAATTTATTGACTAAAGTCCACAACAATGTTACTTTACTTTATAGTTTTCGTCTTCTCTGACAACAGTAACATTAATTCTATGAGTAATCATTTTATGAGCCAGTTCAGACTACTCTACAATATATATTATATTTTATAGCACAACAATATCATTCAGCATAAATTTTATATGGACACGTTCACGCATAGCTGTACCTACTATACTTATTAGGTACTGGTTTCTCGATGTGATTGGTTGTTGAAGTAATGTATGCTATACCTATATTATAGCGTAATCTGAACTGGTCTTTACGTATAATATCAAACAAATAAATAATCCACGCTTCCACTGTCAACAAAAAAAAGTTTTCCTTTTGAAAAAAATAATTGAATTAATGGCATGACAGGACAAGATATTGGAGCTAACTATTGTGTCGACAGAATACAATACGCACGGACCAGTATCAATAAAAAATACAGTTGTAAGGTGAACTTAGTCATTGATATTCTTATTATTGTCAAGGTCACTGAATTTGTTAAGAAATTTTGTTCTAAAATCTAAGTATCAGTTGGCTATTGATTTCTACTGCCAAGCTATTAACGATTGACTAAACCTGATCATGAATCGAGACTTGTTTTGTTAGTTTTATCTTTGTAATTATAATCAATATCTTTGCAATTTACCCTTTCAGGAAGCTAGCGACTTGAATCTTATAATCAATCTTTTCTATTATCTAACATTTGGAGGTCAGTTTCATAAAGCTATTTCAGGGCAAGAGTTAATGGAGTTTGTATATTTGACTTCCTACTAAACTTATTTTGTATTATTGTTTCCCCACACTTTGATTTCTCCTGTATCGTGTGTACAGTTTATAAACATACATGTTACATGCACAATTGCACTCACACCCAGACCCGGAACAACTATATTTAGGGTATAAGTATATTTGTTCCGTGCGGGGATCGTCATATTAAACACTTTAATAAATCTATATTGAACGCGACACTTCCACAACTTTGTCGCCGCGACATTGTCGTTACTATGTACCTAGCCTTAGGCTACCAATATTATTTACTCTCAGAAAAGCAGAATTTTATAAGAAACCTACGAACATTTTGTAACAATTTGTAATTTAAATCTTGTAACAATAGCTCAGAGGATACCAAATGGCAGAATAGTCGACATCGGCTCAATTGCCATAACAAAAGAAGAAGAAGCCACCAAATGTGTTGTTTTGATCAATATTTTATTGCAACTGCGCGGCAACTGCACTTCTTTAGTTACGTGAAATTAGCCTACAGATCTCCGTCATTCTAACTTTATCATTGTTAAAACACCTATGAATCTTCTACATCACTAGCTCACATGAAATTCAGATCATATCCCTCATTGAAATCTACACCGGTAATCTATCCTCCAATTAAGGGCACTGTCACACGGCCAGTTCGTGCGCCGCTCTCAATATATTAAACCTTCGGGACCGAACAATATATTCATGACCGGTTTTTGATGTGGAACAACTAGGTTTTTCCTTTCCGTTAATTGTCATATCGGTTCCGTAGGCAACGGTAGTGGTATTGTTGCAATGCGCTCAGGGACGCAGCACTGCTGATTTTAATATGGCAACCTTCATAACCTCGTTAGCTAAGAGGTGGTTGACACTTACGAAATAAATACGGCTTCACGCTTCATAGCCCAATTCATTATAATTGTTGAATTTCCTGCAAAAATTCAAAAATGTATTGTTTCGCTAGAGCCATTGTTTTGGTCCTTTAGGAAAATATTTTTAAGGATTTTTGTTTTACGGTTTTAAGAATTGTTTTATTTTTAATTATTGTTATAGCTAGGCGATGCCGCGAAAGTTTGATTACTAAAAATATCTCCATTTCTGATTACTTAATTCAGAAACGTTTTAAAAAAAACATACAGAAAAACAAAATCAATAAAACTACATTTGCACCTGAACCTCGTTCAACCTGACCTTTTAAAAAGATCTCGACACAATGTAACAAAGAAAAATCAAACAACGTTTTGGGACAACCTCTGTAAGGTAAAATCCACTACCTACGTGAACATACGACCTTGACACTTAATAAGAATTAAATATGAAACCAGCCGTGGGTACAACTACCGAAACACCTGACTGACCCTGATGTGATAAGAGATACAACTAGCAAACTAAATCTCTTACTTGACAGCTTACCACCTAATAAGTTTGATTATGATTAATTAGAAAAATAATATGACATAATTAATCAAGTCAGTATTTGCCGCTAAAGAATCAACGATGCAGTTACACCAGCTATCGTCAAATAACACGTATTTTATTATGTTGTAAGCAATTATGTGTTTTTGATTAATTATAAATTATTCTTGCTTGTCAGTCTTTCCTTGAGCAACATTTGTTTTTGCGACACGTACGTTTTTATGTTTTCAGGATGTTAATTTACTGGTGTAATGACTTTAGTAGGCTTTATAGATCGACTCTACACGACAATACTAGACTTGAACATAGATTTTTATCAGCACATGCGAAGGTTGCCTCTACAAGAAAACTGATTGTATTCTGATTGATAATTCTTTTTCGCCATTGCTTGTATGCACAGGCTGCTTTAACGTGTATGGTTATCATTTAACCTGTTATTAAAGTTAAAGATTCAAACCATCCAACTGCTTGTCTAGTAGGGTCAATTGACCAGGCAAGCTGAGATGACCCTCCCGTATCCTGTCATCACGTTGCTCATAAGTGTTCTAATCAAGATTGATTCCAATAACAAATGAACGTTTTATGAATGGGCATTTCTTTGATTCATCTTTATGACAGATGTTTCTCGGAGAATTTAGTGAATGAGAATGAAAGACCTCTAAAAACAAAAAATAGCTTCTTTGAGCAATAACATCTGAAATAACATCTCTGTTAATTTTTTACCACTATCCGTGGAAACCTGTAATTGGCTTAATGTTACTTATGCTTTCTGTCTATTTACTTTTGTACCTGTTGGTTTTCCTAATTATAAATAAATAAATAAAACATCCGGCGTAACCAGCCCCTCTAAGACAAGTTCCAATCTACGATCGCTAAAGAATCACGGAAGTATTCGACAGATTATGTCAATTCAGCACATTTGACTGACATTTCTATTTTCTAGCGATTGTTGATTGCATACTTGTCTACAGGTACTGGGCAGTTAGCTCCGTCATCTATGAACCTTACTGACTATAAGTAGGTACCAATTTCCAAAATGACAAAAGATTTTTCAAACGCTGCTGTGAAAAAAAAACCCTGACAATTTTACTTTTGACAGATATTTGTACTCTGAAAATTGTTTGACTAAATTACTTCTTTATCTGAGATTCTGTGCTTCTTTTTTAGCCTTATGGACTTGTTGATGATAACAGGCCTAGGATTTACATAAATAAAACGCAATCCTAAAATGGATTTATGGCCAAAGGAGATTTATATTTATGTATGCGTGCTCGTGAGAAGTATTTTAAGAAATCAGAATTATTACAGCGCAGTCCGGGTGAGTTCTAAATCTGTTTCTTTGAGCACAATATCACGTTTTCGTATTCGCGGTTTCCTAGTTTGTCTGTGGTTTGCACACAACTGCGGAATCGTACAAGATGATAAGCTAAGTTCATACCGGCGGGCCTAGACTTCCGCTTTTATGTAACGCTCATTTTAGTTCTATGTAATTTCAACTGAGCGTTTTGCATATTATTAAAAGTTGTTAGGTTCATTACCTATAATTGCGATTTGATTTCACTCGATTAGTGCAGCTTTCCTATGGTGTTCTTACGTTATACTCGGTACAAACGACATTAGGAATATTCCAAATTATTAACAAAAGAACAAAACCTAGATACCTCATGAAAATAATCAAATCTCTATTTCCGTCAAGGCAATAAAGCAAATATGCTTTCACTATTCTTATCCCCTCTTCTTCACATAATCTCTGCCTCATTATGAAACTTCGAATAATACCTGCGTTAGGGGAAAGTATTTTAATGCAAACTTAATTGGGTGCCGTCAGACGCTCTCCAATTATATGTTATTACCTACAGTAGACTACTGCACACGGCCCGACTTATGCTAATAAAGATGCCCACGTAAATTGAATTATTCAAGGTATTATTTCAACTGTCTTTGCGTAACAATGTCTTAGATTAATACCAGCTTTTGAGACGATCACATGTCGAACAATCGATTGCTCAGATGTCTTTTGTGTTCCTAATCACCCGCAAATTGGTGTAATGAGCGCTGACGACATCACGTCACGCGCACCGGCGCAGGCGCACATCACACTAACGGTCCGCTCATTTCACAATAATAAAAAATGCTAAAACACCAGATGGATCAGCTGAATGGTCACATTGTGATGCTCAATTGACTTTAATAGAAAGGTCGCGGTAATTACATTAGCGACGCTCTCCTAATGTGTAACACTGACCTCAGTTATAATACTAACCGACGCAAGTACGGAGAAAGGCGATTTACGAGTATCTTAGTAAATCAAAATAGAACCGTCCGTTTGATGATTATAGCGATTTTCAGCGTTTATCGAGCGTCGGAGACACAAAAATCGAGTGCACCACAGAGAAAATAGCACCAATTTCGTCAGTGGAAAGTGGTCTAGGCGTATCTGGTGATACCATTGTGTCGGTACTGGTTAACATCGGGTTTTCGATCCCTCGGTGGGTACAATGTAACTGTACTGTAGTCGTTGACTGATAGCCGACGTCGTGGAGACGCTAATGCCTTGAACTGGGTCAGTAGAGCCAGCCGTGCGCCTATAACTAACACTTGGAACTTGAACAAATAGAAGCTGGTATTAGGGCACGTCGGCGAGCCATGTGGATTGTAGTAATTGGACAATAGCGCGCAATAAATAATTTTAAAGTGACCTATTGTTTTAATTGAATGTGCATTGAACAGCTGTCGCAATTTTAGGTAGGATGGGTTGTTATTGAACGCAATTAGAAAGGTGTCGAGTATCATATTGGTATGTTTACAAGTATGTTTTATTGCTGGGTTCATACTTCATACAGAGGCGTGCGAATGGCGCCCAATGGACACACGCTTCCTGTGTACAACACAATGAAAAGTTAGACAATGAGGGTTTGAGAGATCGTGTTTACAAAACAGACGAAGCAACCTTGTCGCTTGGTTGACGGTTGATAACTTATCTTCATTGTTTGTTAAAATGAAGATTAGTTTTATGAAATTTTTTGACGGTGATAGATGCTTGACTATTATTATTAAAAGCGATACCTACCTACTTTCTCTAGACATTGAAAAACGGAAGTCCGATTAAGATTCTTAAAAAATGGTTATAGGAATCAAAAAATGGCAAGTCATTATTTATACAGGGTTATTTGTATTTTAAGCTTTTAAGGGGTGAAAGTACTCATCAATATTAACAACTTTAACTATGGAAGCAACCCTGAAATACCAAAATCAAATCTTTTCATTAAAAGATGAACCTTGCTCGATCAAAATGTATGATTTTTTTAATTTCTTTTCGCGATTTCCGTGTTGGTCACATAGTAAAGTTGTTCACATTATTGAGTACATAACTTCGACCACTTAAAGCTCTGCTGGTGAATTACAATAACCCTGTATATACATCAGTTGTGTGAGTTAATTAAACTAATCATTTCTATTACTTTTGAATTGACTCTAATCACGAACCATTTTCGGTGGCACTTATTTTTACATACAGTTATTCATCTGAAATTCATGAGAAGCAGGTTGTATTGTCCGAAGAGCAGAGGTCAACGCTCTAGACTGCCAAATATCAGTAACATGACGGTAACTTATACAGTGTATAGAAATAAACATTATCTGCCTAGCCTTTTCCCAACTACGTCAAGGGTCGGCTTCCAGTCTATCCAGATACGGCTGAATATCAGTATTTTACACGGAGATACTGCCACTTACCATCGACACCCAATTGTTGTTAGACTGTTTTGGGTTACTGACTTCCAGTCTCTCGAAGCGAAAAGTAGAATAAATATCTATTGCTCCCGATCCAATTTACATAGTCCATAGCTGCCTTTATACCCAGGATCGGTGTCCAATAAAATAGTTAAAGTCTTCTAGTATTCTGTAGTGAATCGTATTCTTTGCCCAGGACCGGACAAACACAGTCAAGTCAAGGATTGTCCGGGTAAAGTTGTAAACGCACGTGGGGTAAGGTGATCATCGTTGTGGTCGATCAGTTGCTTGTTACGTCACTGACTTGCCACTGCGCATCGGAATGTCAAGGTCGAAATCTTAAAGCATCCTCCGCTCTGTGATAGTACGTACCTTTGGGTTATAACGGTTATCGAGACGAAATCAAAATGATTTTTGATCGAACATGAATTATAGGTGCGTCGAAAATTAGGTTTATGTATTACACGTCGGGGTCTCATGTACAGTATTCAAGCCTTCCTATGTAGGTATTCGTGTGAATTAGCGCATACAAAAAACATTGAGATATGCAAACAATAGAAGACAATAATTACGCGATGAAGGCCTAAAGTATAGGGCTTGTAAGTTGTAACTCATGGCGTATTTATAACTCAATAAGCTTGTTAATAAATCTAAATGCAGATAAATTATATGAGATTATCGAATACTCCCAGGGTATGGAAAGCGGGTCGAAACTAACATCGATATATTTGTGATAAACATTCGCGTCATTAAGCAATTAATAGCGAGAAATTAGCCTGTATTGGGATTTAATTTCTTGTTATAATAGTCCGTGCAGTCACTGCAGAGGTTATAAAAAACTTTCTGGTTACAACAAAATTTTAACCGCGTCGTTACCTAAGTGGACATATTATTATTTTGTTCTGTATTCAGAGCACATAAGGTAGTAGCAGAGACTTGAGATAATATAGACAGACGATAAATTTTAACTTAATTGACCATTGTTGTCACTTATTATATGGAATAATTATGTATAGAAACATTTTTCGGCAGTTAATATTGGTGAATAACATAGCGGACACTGATTTCTTAGTAGCTAATAACTAGCTTCTAGCCTAGGCTAAGAACAGTGGAAAGCAATACTTCAATAAGAGACGTATTTTTTGAAATTTAAAGAGCATGTCTAAAGAATATATTTAAATATTATTATATACTTTATTTGTGTAGTATATTTTATGTTGATTACTTTGTAAGTTACTCTATTCTTCAATTTCAGTTAAGTTTTTTTTTGTATCTTTTTCGTAGTTTTGTTTTTAACCCAAAAGTTGACTGGCTAAAAAGGACATCTTACTCGTATGTATCATTTTTGTACATGAAGTATAAATAAATTAATAAAATAAAATAAATTACACGTTCATTGAGTAAACTTGGGATCCTTCTGTGGTGGCCAAAATTAAATACATACAAATAGCTACTTATTCTGCTATCTTACAAAAAGTTGTGAGCTACTGGCTTGCGATTCATGATCCGGAGGCGGGAAGCGGCCACCTGCGCACCGTCCGCCATCATTACCAGCGGTATTACAGAGCGGAAACTAATTATATGTACACGTCCTCATATAACTTCCTCTCGGACACTCTCCTGGATGTGCGAATAAATCACTCTGTTTCCCAAATCGCAGTCCCTAGAACTTGACATTCGTTTTTCTCGTGATTGACTGCCTCATGCCTCTGCATTCACGCAGTCGTCGCAAGCGCGGCTTCTGAGCGTGAGATCCAGGTTTGGATTCCCAGGTCGTGAAAAGTGTTTTGGGTTTATTGTGTTCTCGGGAGTAAGCGTACGCGGTAGGAGTCGATTATCATAATGAGAAACCACATCATCTATATTAGCAAAGGGCAGAATTTTGGCCGTACAAAAAAAACAAATGCATATTTTGCTTTGAAAAATAAATTAGTTTATTTTTAGCTAATCTTAATACCATAATTTATTATTATCTATTGGCACAGGTAACGTAGAATGTTATACAAAACGGATTGAATTCATTAATTTGTTGTTTTATGGTACAAAAATGTAAAATATGGTAAATAACGTAATACTTAATAAATAAATAGGTAAGTACTACTTGGAATATACTTTTTTAACGGCCTTATTGCTCTGCTGTAATGCATTTCAAATGAATTCCAATGGGTGACCTTGAATAGGGCAGCGGTACGCTTGAAACTCGTACCTAGTAGTTGTGATGCGGTATGAGGACACGTGGGTAGACGAGACAATAAGCGAATATGATCCTAAAAGCCACCTCTAAGCCTGGACAATTGTTATCAACAAGGCTGTATCAAGGTGGACACTTAAATAACCTTATTACATTTCCGGTAAAAAATGGGGTATTTAAATGAAGGAAGTATAATTATATATAATATGTGTTTATTAGCATTTTTTATTTTATTTTTTTATTTCATTATACTTTCTGCACTATGTATAGAGCCGGATTGAATGCCTTACACTTCCTAATGATAAAGTTTGTTTATAAATTAGACTTCTGGGAACTAAATATCTAGTCTAGGCCACCGGTCTGACTCTGAGCTATCCCGAAGCATTACTAATATTTTTTTTTAGAACATTTTTATACCGTCTGGCTCGCAATTTTTGGGTTATTTTAAACATTGCGTATTTGCAAGTTTACATTTACTTTTCTTGTTATTGAGGTCAAAATCTTATTAAACTGGCAATATTCTGTAGCTGGAGAGAACTACGAACGATACAGACAAAGCAGTATACCTGTGAAGATAAAATATCATCATCATCATCATTCTCCTGCCCTTATCCCATTTTACTTGGGGTCGGGCCGATTTTTTTTTTTTTTTTTTTTTTTTACATTGCCCCTCACTAGAATTGCTCCTGTATCGAGGGTACAGTTTACAAACATACATGTCACATGCACACACAACCAGACCCGAAACAACTATCTGTAGATCATACAAATATTTGTTCCGTGCGGCGATCGAACCCGCGGCACGTAGCGCAGAAGGCTAATCGCTTAACCTCTGCGCCAACCGTGTCGTCAATATGTTATGTGTGTTATGATATGTTTTTTTCTTCAATTCATCTCTATCAGACGTAATAAATAAATAATGGAAAATTGATATAATTAAGAAATAATTGAAACAAAGATTAATATTTACAGTAGTACTTTTAAAATACATGATGCTAAATTGGTAAATACATACTGCATACGCATGTAAAAATAAAACTATTTAAGTTGAAAGCCACGTCATGTAAGAATGCAGGGTATCTTTATTACCTTCCAGTAATTAGTGTGACGCAGTAACCACATGACGACAATGCCGGAGCCATTATGCGCTGATATTTTCGCTCAGCAAACATTGTTTAGTAATGAAAGATAGTGCGTGAAATTCATTATCATGTACAATTATCATATACAAGACGTGCAAAAACAAACTCCGTCGCATCCTAAAATGTAATTTTTCTTAACTCAACCGATTTCAGTTCTTTCCTTAATCATCCCGAGAATATATATCATATTCCCAACGGCTCCCAAATAAAAAAAATAATTTAATGATAATAATTCCCATAAGCTCCAATGATTAGCGTTAGCAATGTTTTTTTATAATTTTTTATTAACTGACTGATGCCTTAGGTAAGTTATGTTCAACAAATTATTAGTGTAAGCCACAGGCGTTTTTCTAAAGGACCATACATACACAACTAAAAAAAAAAAAAAAAAAAAAAACTTACTTTGGAGCCGATGGGAATCAAATAGGTATCTAGCTATTTTACTGTTTATTTATTTTCTTGTACAAATCTTGGAGCTCTTGGGACTTAATCTATGAAAAATTCCTTCCCAAAGAACAATAGATTTGGAGTAACTGGTAATAAATCCTCGTGAGTATTTATTCCTAAATCAAACTATTGCGAAGCTATAAAAAAAAGTCCAATGCTTGTGTGTCAGGTCTGGCTAAAAACATTTAAAAATTATATTTTGTTATTCCAGTCGCTCTCATCATCGTTTTGCGTTTTGCTTTTAATACATGCATATACGATTCATAAAGGAAATCACTATACACATTCCGTTATGAAATAATACGTATCATAATCATCATTATTTTTTTATAGAATATAATAGAAATATGCTTTATTGCACACTCGATTGCACTCCTTGAGAAAAATCAAAAGAAAACTGTGCACCTATTCTATTGATCAATGTACAAAGGGCGGGGGAAAAAGAATAGTCAAAGTGTACCTGTTTTAAAGGTTTTATTTTGAACACAATTTTCCTATCAAATTATTTTTTATGCTATCCGAGCGATTTCTTGTTAATTTTTGCCTTGGGATAAATAAGGAACACATTTCTGTTGAGTTAAGATAATAAATTAAAATCATGTAATCGGTTGAGTTAAGAATATCGTTTAAGATGAATTAAGAACATTATATCTACTAGGATGAGACGTCACAGATGAATGAATACGTAACAACCCTAAAGTAACTATGAAATCTACTTCCTACTGCGTTAAAACGCAAAACTTAAAATAAATAAAGTATAACTTCCGGAAAACTATCCATATGCAAATAAAACCCATAGTTGACACAAACCACTAAATCAAACAACATAAAGAATTAAAATATGGAGGAAGCCACACGAATCACCTCTAATAACACAAAATAATGATTTATTCCACCACGAACTTATGATTTAACACCATATTTACATTTATTACGTAACGTCAATCACAAACCATAAATATTACGTTTTCAATTTATGCTTTATCGTTATTTTAGTTTAGTGAGAGCAAATATTCGGATATTACGTAATTTACGTAATCCGAGGGCAGTAGGACAGGTCGGTGACCCGTCAAATTGATTGTCACAGTAACTAGCCACGCATTAGGTATAGGCAGTAGGGTATTCACGTCGACTTCTTTACCTAGTTTGAGACTAATTGGACTTAGGCACGAGCTCTGTTTAGTCCTAGGTACACGACTGCGTGTTCGCGCAATATGCACAACTTAAAGAGAATATGATAGTAATCATACTATTATTATTATGTAGTACTAGTGACCCGTCCCTGGCTTCATACGAGTGCAATTTCTCTACAATCATTAAATTAAATATGAAAGTATTATACATATAAACCTTCCGAAAGAAATGCTCAAAATTATTGTGAAAACCGCATCAAAAGCCGTTACGTGGTTTAGGATGAGTTAGCGGATGTACAGACAGACAGACGCGGTAAGCGATTTTATGTTATACTATGTAGAGATAGAGAAGAGATAAATATTAGCGTTCGTTCACACTCGATACTTTTAGCAGCAGAGCATTTCGCGTTCGCTGGCTGCCTTTTGCTCACAAAAAGTGAATAACGAACGCGGAACCTCGCGATTCTGCTGCTAAAAGTAGCAAGTGTGGATGGGCCCTTACATCCATGTTTTGCATGAAGTGACTAAAATGCTTCACCTACAATATCATGTTGTCGATTCTGTTGTGCATTGTGACAGTAGTACTAAACTAGACTAAATGCATCTATCGCTTTGTTTTTCTATTGAAACAGAAAGAGACAAACGCCCTTCGTTTAGTTTAGTCTTGTCAAAGTGCGCAACAGAATCGACACCATTATTTATTTAACTGTGCTTGTTCGTATTTCCAAAAAAAAATTGTGCGCTTTTTAATTAGTTTTCGCTTTTTCATTTCCACACTGACCAAGAAACCATTAACTAATTCATAAATCTAAACGGTGCCTCCACAAGCAATGTACATTGTACATTGTTATTCAGCTATGCAGTTTGAGTCACACAACAATACCATTTCTTTGAAAGATTTGAATAGTGTATAAGCCGTTGCCTCGCCTCGGTAGCCAGTTATTCTCGGCTAACTGTCTGGCGTAGAAATATTATGTGTGAAACATGTAACACATAAACAGCCAAGAGCTACTACGGTCCACCAGTCGTCCACTATGCGCCTATCATGGACCACTGCGCCCCACCGTGGAACACTGAGCCAATAAGTGGAACGAGAGATTCTCTTAGTTTCTATTCAAACATTATAATTTCTTAGTTGATCGAGATATTTATAGAGCTGTAGGTAGGATTGCAAATATTTTCAAATATTTATTCTTGTTGCAGCGACATTTATATAGACAAATAATCTATGTGTTAAGCAATCCCTTTGTCTAATTTCCTTATGTAAAATCCATTTACTAGGGATGTATATACGTATAGTCTTATTTTTATGTCATTATTACACAGTACACCAGGAACGGAAAAATCAATAATTATAACGACGATTGAACTAAAGGCTATTATTGTTCTAAGCGACATTATTTGCTGTACTTTTTTTTTAAATTACTTTTCGAAACACAATAATAAAATAATAAAAATACAAAAAAAATGTCGCTTAGAACAAATACCCTTTCAACCGTCGATAATATAAATGAAAGTCAAGTTGGAAAGATAAAATTGAACTGGGCAAAAGGAGAGCAAGTGGCGGGCACAAATATGCTCGCGGCCTGTTCTAGCGGGTCAATGAAATTTACACAAGTGCCCTTTACAAATAATACCTATTGTCTTACTACCGGTACACAGTATTGCCTACTTACGTAATGTTTAGTTTTTGGATTCTTTAGGTTATCGGTCGTTTATGTAAGTGCTGTCATGTTTTTGCTGTGTGTAGTCTATATAAGTTTTAGGAGCTCATTTATTTGTTAAAAGTATATGTAATAATTAGCTTACAATACAAGATATATATACCTCTATTTTTTGTTTTATAAGAACGAAATATAATTATAATTAGCCTTCGATTTTTAAAAGTCATAAAACTTCTATATATTTAATAAATATGTTTAAATAAATATAAAAAGGCGAACTAAAATTAGGTATACCATAAGTTTAATTATTGTTCTCAAGTAAGTGACTTACGTTTATAATAAAATCGATTCTTAAAATCTATACTTGTTAATTGGAACGATCGCAATAAAACGCCGCAGGGAATTTGAACTATTTTTTTTTAAAGATGTTTTTCAAATAAATAGTTATTCAATAAATATGTAACTAAGTACTTGTAACGATATGTGGTTGTAGTTTGACTGCACGTCTCCTTTTTAGAAACATTGCAAAACGGTTGGTCGACGCTTTGCGTGACCCGAGGGCTTGCTTTTCTTTGGTCAAAGAATAAGCATTGCCATTCAACGTGGCAATGCTGCCAGTCTTCTGGGCACAATGGCGCTTCTAATTAACAGCGATGAGGAGGTCTACTTTGACGGCTAGGTGTTCAGTTTTATATTTGTATTATGTACTAGGTAATTAGGCAGTGCACATAACTAAGTTTAATTGACAATACATTGATGTGGATTTCAATAAATCAGAATTCGTAGTTGTAGTAAATTTAATCTTAGTTTAAGCAATGTTTTGTAACAGATACTTTGTTAGTGAAAGCAATACCCATGTAAATGTATAATTGCATAAGTTGTAGTCAGCTTCGCGTCAGTTCCAGCTCGCATCGAAATATCAGCCATTTGTATGCTAAACTCCATCTTAATGTCCATTTGGAGTAATTTAGTAAGGTTGGTGCAATGGACGTCCGTTACATACGTACATACATAATAATAATTATTAGTATTATTACGTTATGTGGATAACTGAAGTTTGGAAATTGCCTCTGCCATTCATACGAAAGAGAAATATTTATTTACCATGAAAGGATTCGTAAAGTGTACGATTCGTAATGTTTCGCCGACAATAATTATTAATAAGTACTAGCAAGGTAACAATTAAATTGAAAAACCCATTGAGGCGCTTGGAAAGATTTAAATTAAAATTAAATTAGGTACCTACAAACAATTTATCAAACAAGGAACTAATATTTATAACTAAAATAATATAATGTAAAGTAGAATAAAAACGGTAAATGTAAATAATTATGATAATTTTTTATGTGATAAAAACTCGTTCATAGTGAACTTTTGTGTCCCATATTGTACCAAGAGCAATCTTGATATAATAAATGGGTCACAAAAGTATATTACTTCATTTGTTTTGACATAGGTACACGATTTATATGAAAAACTGATCTTTGAGCGTACAAGAGGAATTCGGAGAATGTAATCCAGATTTTTGGACAATTCCTATCATCCTATCCTATCCTATCTACCAAGACGTTGAGTTTCCTTCACTATGGTAGAGCTGAGCGATGCTGATGCATGCGTCATGCTCGTGAACGGGTGCCGTCTTCTGTAGGGACTGGTCAGCTTGTGACTACCATGGTAATCTTATTAGGGGCAAATCATTATTATCCTATTCAATTTTTTTTATTCACATTAAGTTACATTATTCTCGCAGCTTTTACCACAACATCAAGTTGTAATCGATTATTCTAAAAGAGTTTCCATGGAGTTTCTTGCCTGTTCTTTTCCATAGGACCTACTATTTGGAATCGCGTACCTAGAGTCTCAATATTTCATACGTGTAAGAAATAAAGATTATATTCGGACGGACGGAGTGACGGTACGGTTGGCGGCTAAACGATTGGCTTTCTGCGTGTCGTCAGTTACGTGCCGCGGGTTCGATCCCCGCACCGGACAAATATTTGTATGACCCGTAAGTTGTTTCGGGGCTGGGTGTGTGTGGATGTGACATGTACATACTTATGTTTGTAAACTGTACCCACGTTACAGGAAAAAGCAGAGGTAAGGAATGATTTAAAAAAAAATCTTTCAACCTTATGAATATTTTTAAAAGGGTACCGCAGATTTTTTTTTTTACTGATTTATGTGCGTTTTTCTCCTCACTAGATCATCTTACATTTCTCGATACTTTGATTTATGATCTATGTTTCGAGAAATCTGTGTGAGTTATGGCTACACCATCTACTATTGTGTGAGTGATTGCTGTAAACAACACTATTAGAATCTCTGTATGTTATACAGTAAGATAATTTCAACAGTTTTTAAGAAATTAAACCAATGTAAAAGTTGAGTATTAATATGTTTTAATATTTCCTTGTAAATCGAAACCAAGGTTGGACCTCAATCACGTCAGGATTAAAGTATCGGAAATTAATTATAAGTAAATGGTACATGCGTCTGTTTGTCAGGCTACGTTCCAAATATCACTCAGTCACCTTGTGCATCGCGTACTTGGTCAAGCAACTTGATATAACGATGTGTTTCGACGAAATGCGACACTTAGTCGCCAGTATTTTGCAATCACTGAAATAATTGCAGGTGGTTTGAAGGCAATTGAAGGCAGTTATTTGTTAATGAGAATTCAGAAGATTTACAATTTCAATTGTCCACTTAGTGAACTAAAAAATTACGAGCATGACGAAAAAAAGGAAAAGCTGACTTCAAAATACTAAAAGGATTAAATTTAAAATAGATTTCATAAAAAGAAAAATATCTCTGAAGGCGGTGCCAAGCTAAGTTGCATTGAAGAAAAAAAATAAAGTTTCGCATTCAGAACCATTCGAGAAAAGTTCGAATTAGAGCTTTTCTCGAATTCAAAAATACTTCGATAACACGAGAATTGCCTCGCTGATGTGGTGAATGAAACAAGACTGGTAAATAGTACAGGAATGAGTGGTTTACATCGATATAAGAAAATATTTAAAGATACGTCCCTACCTAATGAGTGTCTACATTTTGATTGAAAATTTAATCAATAATTCCGTCACGAGCCCTAACATTCAAAGTGGAAATGAATAATTTTAGATAATAAACAAACAATGGCGTAACTTAAACCTTAACAGTAACTTTCCAGTTTCACTTAAGTGAAACTTATCAAATAAAATTATTACATGCAACGTTAAAAGTTAATTAGTAATTCTAAGATATGTAGGAATATGAACATTTAGCGGATAGGGTTGTCAAGGACGTGTAATGTACTTTTATGTTTATTACGCACTAACTTTAGAAAGATAATCACTACACATTATTAACCGGAGTTCATGACCGTGTCTTTTACTATAATCAAGTTAAAGTTTTATTGTTTAGTTATTGTTTACTATATTCGAGTCAAAGTTTTGTTTAACACATTTTTATGAAGTTTGGTCTAGTAAATCGATGTCGGTCTTATTTGTGAAGAAGCTTTTGGCAAACACAAATGCTTTTATCTTTAAATATAAGCCTTTTATCAACCATCTGCGAAACTTTATAAACTCAAAGATAGGTATGATACTGAGTTATTTTATTATAACTAGTGGTCGCCCTGTGGTCCAAATTCGACCGTAATTTTAGCTTTCTGCACTCCTTCTCCATATAAACTTTAACTATGCCAAATATCACAATACTCCGTGCGCGCAATTTTCTTAAAAAGGGGTACAAAGTTTTCTCTTCATGTATTAATATATAGATGTCAGAAATTTTTCATTCACAATATTATCAATCTATTGATCAATTTTGATCATTTTCCTCGCTTATCTTATCAGCCCGGAGACATCAACTACCTACTGAATAAGTGAGTAAGTAAGAGATGTTTTTTTACTTTGACATTAAATTATCATTCTGGTACAATAAATTGCTGAGGGAATGACCACGCTTGGACGTATCGCTGTATGTAATTCTACGTCGAAAGTAATGATAGTTATTACGCAATTTTTGTTACCTTTGACGACATTCACGAGAAGAATTAAAGCTCCAGCAGACTCGTAATGAGAAACTTTAGAATGTAGGTACGAAGGTACCTATATGAGAATGCGCACACGATACCAACTATTTAATCTTTCCAACCATTTATTTTACTTTTGACAGCTCGAGTACCTATTATAAGTCCTCCTAATGCGTTAGGTACACATTCGATGTTTTATAACAATCGACTTTATTTAAGAAGAAGTTTTAATCGATTTAACACATTGATATTTTATTTTCGCTCAACGTTTTCGATTGTAAAAAAAAGCATTTTTCGTCTATGGTTGCCTGTCAATAAATAAGAACTCGTGCTTATGTCAAAAGTAAAATAAATGGCTGGACTTGGGCTGGACGGACTATACGTTGTCCCAAGATTTTCATTACGACATAAACTGATGTGTCGGTGATCAGTCGGGCGTCTCCTGAATCCCTTAGTATTATTTATTTGAAGAGGTAGGGTACTAAGCCCCTTTGTCATTGCGACCTGCGAAGATCTTATTGTAACGACCCCTTAGTATCGTTTCAGCCGCGAACCAAATGGCAATAATCGTTTTCAATAAAAAACTCACTTAGTAATTAAAATAATTATAACACTTTTTCACTTGACAGCCCTGATAGCTGCCTACTAGCGACCTCTGTGAAGGTAAGTCAGTTGTTTCGCAATTAATTAGTGTGTTATTTGTGTGGTAAGATATTAATATCACACTTGCCCACGCGTGGATGTCGCGTGTGACCGGTGGGTTAAAATAAAACTGCTGTGGAAGTCCGGATACCGATGCTGATATGCGCATTGTACAATAATGTAGGTACCTAGTAAATTCTATATGTAAATAAAAAACTTGCGCGCACGGAGAAGTGTGAGATTAGTTATATTTGGAGATTTTGGAGGAGTGCAGAAAGCTAAAATTTAGATATTTATAATGTGGTTGAATTTAGACTATTGGACGACCACTAGAGTAGATAATTATGGTGTTAGATTTTTCAAATTCCGTAGTGTGTAGTAAACAAATTGTATTTTCATTATTGACACGGTTATACTAGGTAAGCAACAAGTATTTGTAGCAATATACACGACCAGACAATATTCAAATAACTTGTTTTACTTTAGTTTTAACGTAAAGAGCAGGCGATGCTAATGCGTTATATGCAACAGAGGTATCAAACTAGTTTTTAGAATCAATAAAAATTAAATCTTGCATTTTATCGAATTATCATACGTATTCGTATTGGCTTCAGTTTTTATCACTGTTCCAGTTCATTATTTTTAGAAGAACGATTAAATAATATGTAAAGCAATGTCATTTTTTTTCAGATCCAATTTGATTATTATTAGTTTGTAAGTCACCAGCCAAGCTGGCTTGTATCAGGAAACATAAAATAATAACCTTAAAAAGTCTTACTATTGTTAACGTTGAATGAGCAAAAATCGTTATCTTGTTATACAGGATTTTTTATGTAGTGCTCAAAATTTGCCGTGATTCAATATCCATTTCCAAATGTAACCGCAGTATTACAGTTCACTCCAAAACAAAATAAAAATTTGATTTTGTATGGCTTGCGCTAGTAAAATAAGCGTGTCCTCCATATTAAGTCGAAATTTCGTTTTGTTTTAAAGTGTATCCCAATACTGCGGTTGCATTTAGGAACAGAGACTGAATCACTGTACAAATTATGCGCACTACATAAAAAATATCTCTGATAAACCTACATAGGAGTTTCGGGATAATGCTACGACATCACTACATAGTACAAAACAAAGTAGCTTCCCGCTGTCTGTCCCTATGTATGCTTAGATCTTTAAAACTACTTACGCAACGGATTTTGATGCGGTTTTTTTTAATAGATAGAGTGATTCAAGAGGAACGTTTGTATGAATAATACTTTCATATTCAATGTAAGGATAGTAGAGAAACTGCATCCGTGCGAAGCCGGGGCGGGTCGCTAGTAGTAACAATGAAATAACATAAACGGCACACAACTACAACGGTATCATCAAGATACACAAAAATTTAAAAAAAATATCTCTTTACCTTTTCAACATGTTGGCCATGACCGCTCACGTAATTTTAATAACTTCAAACATTAAATATTTAACAAAAACTTGCACTAAATACACACAAGTCGTTCTTAGACCATCACTACACTACATCCCACTATCTAGGAGAAGGTGTTATCATGACAGATCGGGTATTCTTGACGTTTATCAGACTATAATCTTGGAACAACATGTCAGTCATGCAGACATGCCACTTATCTCGCGCTCTTTTGATATTAGAACTGTAAAGTAGATAGCACAGAAGGTCCTCTAAACTGCTTTGCGCCCACGCATATGAAACGAAAATGAGATCTAAATAACATAACCGTCAAATACCCCCGACTCCAACTTGAAAAAGAGCTGCAACTTTTGAACGGCTGAACAGATTTTCATGAAACATAGCTAAGATGATACCCGATATTATATACCCCTACCCGATACCCCTAAATTGTATTGAAATCGGTTTTCAACCAGTGGCGTAGCTAGGTAACCAAAGGCCCTGGGGCAAAAAATTAACTAGGGCCCCAACTAAACTATTTAAAATCGTTGGTCCGTATTCGTTGTTTTCCGAATTCGTCGTACCTATCTGATTTTAAAGCACATTTTTTTTTTACAAAATCAGTCTTTTTTTTTTTTTTTTACCATTATTAAAGTGGCGTTCCTGGAATCTGGTTTATTTGTATTTCGAATGTGGGAGAAATTTTCACTACTTCAATTCATAGTTTGTAAGTCAGAGCCCGAGGGGCCCCCTGAGTTTGGGGGCCCCGGGGCACTGCCCCGTCTAGCCCTCCGGTAGCTACGCCACTGTTTTCAACGTGTAATCATAGACTGTTAAAGCTGCAGAAGTTCGATTTAACATTTGATTTTATTTTACTATTTCATTCATGTATTGTTAAGAATGCTCCTTCTATCTTTCATAAATGTAACGTTTTTGACGATAAACTTATGTCTCGCAGCATCCTTTTATGGAATTATGCCTAGTATTATCTACCTATTCCATTATATCTTTTGTAGTATACAGAACAATGCAACTAGCGCATTGGTTTTGAGAAAAATCTCTGTAATTCCAGTCGCAAGCATTTTCAGCATTGAAATATTGAAGACGTCATTGGTTGTTAGCAATGTCACGGATCAAATATTAGTTACTACACAGACCTAGCACTGTAAGCGAAATTCTAAGTCTGTGAGCTACTACGTTTCCTAGAACCATATTAAGCTACAAAGCGATTGATTAGACTAAACTTATCGACACAAAGAAGAAAAAATGAATATTGATATCAAGATCACAATCTTTCAATAAACAAGCAAAATTAGATCAATAGTAGATACAGGTGCTAACATACATCATGTTTGATCGTTGCTGCGATCAAACATTCATGCACTTAGGGCCATCTTCACTGACAATATACCAGCCGATTAAGACAAAATCGATCGTTAACAGTGAATTATTTTACTAATAAAGGCTGATTTCAGTTTAAACATCTGTTATGTCGTTGGTGAACATGGTCCGTCCAAGTAGAACCTAGAACCATGTTATGAGACTCACGGCTGCGGAAAGGTCCATAAAGTGTAAATAAAAAAATAAACATTCTTGAACTGTTAAATTCCGATTACGAGCGTCTTATTGTAATTACCAGCCTATAGATAGCTATTTTGTAAGAACATTTCGATCTATTTAATTATTTATTTATTTATTGGCACACTAAAAAGGTAGCTAGTTTATCTAGACAGTATTCCTAAAAATGTGTACACAGCATGGTTATAAAAATAAAAAGAAACAGGACAGTGCTACAGAAAAAAAATGAATATGACTTAAAAGCTAACAAACAAATGTAGTTACAATTATTTTACAAATTATGCATTTTATTCATAATACGCCTAACGATAATATTGAATTTGTAGAATTTTCGGTTGAACACATCCAACTCGTCGCTATATTGAAGCAATAGCTCGTTGTATAGACGACACATCCTCACAACGGGATTATAGTAGAAAGTGTTATTGATGTGAACATTTAAAATAAAACTTTTCTGATGAGCATCAAATCAAGTCTTCGTCTAATTGTCGGTTGATATTTTGTCGTTGATATACGACACACGATAACTTAATAACAGGAGCTGTGAACATGCTCCAGTCATGTTCACAGCTCCTGTCATTAAGTTACACGTTTAATATAGTATGTCCTCCAATATTAACCGACAGTGGCGTGCACAGACATTTCTTATAGGGTAAGCAAAACCAACTTATTTAGTGTTGTATTGCCTAAGACTTAAATTAACTGACATTTCAGACATAATATTAACGTTTGTATTACTTAATAATCAATTTATTAAGGCAGAGGCAGAGTCTTTTTGTCTTTATCATAGATATCCGTGGTCTTTATGGAGTGCACGCCATTGTTAACCGACATTAAGCCTGATATTCGAATCGAGATGCGAGATTTTCTAACAGAATAGCTACCTTCGCATAAATTAAAGGCGTATAGGATATTAAATAATTACTAATTAGTAAATCTAGGTTATTATTCCAGCTATTTCCCTGTGTATTTTGAATAGTTAATAACTAAGACATTTTTTGCTCGTACCTTCGGCATGGCCCTGGCGGAAGCAAAGTTAAGGTCAGCCCAATGTTATTTGTATAAAAGTATGCAATAAGAACCTACTAACAATTTAACAATTATTGTATGAGATACAATAAATTTTAACTCGAATTTTGAAATATTTAAGTATTTAAATTGTATCAAATAGATTTGTTTATTTTCGTTTGACGTGGCAAATCTAAATGTTGTGTCAAAATGTCATGACAACATTAAACTTTAGATTTCATTTAAAAAAAAAAGTTAATTTTTCTCCTTAGAAAGATTTCCTATAGCTCTGGGACAGTACGGGAAATAATTCCCCATATTCTCTGAGTTAATAAAACACAACGAATATATTACGGTATTTTCTATAGATAGGTACCTAGAAGGTACCTACTATTATTTAAGCTTTATAATTGTGTTTATAATTATCATAATTGTAAACACTAGAATATCTCGATATTTTGAGGAATACAAAAAATTATATTCCGTCTAGGATGCAATGCAAGATGTGGCGATAATTTTCTAAATATACTGCAGATTTTGAAATACACGGCTCGCTAGAACTGGGTGAGCAGACTTCATCAATAAATCGTCAGCGTTCTATAGCAGCGTTCTATAAATTATTGGGAGAATCGGCGCCAAGAGCTTGAAGGCAAACTGTTCAATGGCCTACAAATAAAAGTGTCCACTGTATAGAACTATTTATATATTGTATTATATTATAGTGCTATACTATCCAATCTGTAGCAGTTCACAGCTGGACTTACATCCATTTTATAATAACTCTGTCATTTAAGAAAGAAAGAAATATATTATTATATTATTTATATATCTATTGATTGTTCAGGTGCATATACCTACACAATATTATAATATTTTCTCATTTATCGTTATCTAGCTACAGAAGCATAAAGAATATCAAACGGTATGTATTCTTATACATGTTTAAATTAAAATATTAATACAGTTTAGAAATATTATATTTATATATATTATGATTATTATTTATATTTATATATATTTTTATATTTCGGGTTACTGAGCCAGAGGAGTAAGTAGTAAGTAAGTAAGTAATATAGTCCCGATTTCCTTAAAGGGGTTATTATACTCATCATTATTCATTATGAACAACTTTTACCACGAAACCACGAATATAAAAAAAATTGCGGTTCTATACAAATAATTCAGATTTGGTCCCACAGTAAAAGAGGTTTATAATGATGAGGGACCAGGACTAGAAAAGTAGGACCTTATAATTACATACGTCGTAAAAAATTAAGAATGCTATGAATGTATGTAAAATCTAAGCTTGTAGCTTGGGAGTTGGAACTCAATTACAACAATAGCAATTTTTCTACATAGATCTTTATCATCTTAAAGACTCGCAATTAAAACAAAGACAACGAGAAACTATGTAGACTTTGTTACTACAAACTAGTATTAGAATCGCTTAGCAATTAGGTATTATAATTTACGTAACAATAACTAACCTATTGGCGGACTCTATCGCAGCGGAACACTTAAATAAGTAGAAAACGTAGGTCAGCCATACCGATTCTGTAAGAAAATCTCGTATCTCGATTCGAATCTGATTTTTATTGTCGCTAGATAGACAATAAGGCAGTCGTGGCTTCCACGTAAGAGTGAGATGCGAGATATATTTACGGAAAGCTATAATGAGCAGATACAGAAAAAAAAAATGTTCCGTTTTGACTACAGTAGGCTAATTCCTGTAACTAAAGAAGTGCAGTTGATCAAGTTCGGTGATTCTGTCCATATTATTGATAGAATAATAATTAATAGATTAGCA
Organism: Allophyes oxyacanthae; assembly: GCA_932294325.1. NCBI lineage: Eukaryota > Metazoa > Arthropoda > Insecta > Lepidoptera > Noctuidae > Allophyes > Allophyes oxyacanthae. Next base: position 4,795,279 of record OW028609.1, read on the forward strand.
AGTTGTCACGCTTCAGCCACTGAAATTATGACGTATTCCTCAATGAACTAAGGTAATATTGTTACAGTTTTCCTCAACAGTACCATGAAGGTCGTAAGTAATAAATGGTTATTGATTTACGGCTTACGCCATTGATGATATAACCAATCACTCTGTTATACAATAGACGTATTGCCATTTGCGAGAAGATGGACAAATAGGTAACTTGCCATAGCTAAATCAACATTCATTTGATCCCTAGACTCTAGGGGTAAATGATTATTGACATCTAAGGCCTATGCCTCCGAACACGTGGGAAGCCAAAATAACCGGCAAATTACTTAAGAACCTAAATCAGCCTTAGGCGAACCTTACACGGAAGATGAGATATACGTACTACGATGCAACGAGACGGGCGCGAGGAGATTGTTTTTCTTGATTCTAAAGGATAAGACGGAGCAGACTAAGACATGCGACATTTTTTTTATGGAAGAATGAGGAGATATGGTGTTCATGTATTGAAATAGGAGTTAGCGGATATAAAGACAGATAGACACGGAAAGCGACTTTATTATTTTATACTATGTAAATAAGATAAAGAAGAAGTAGATAAAGATTATCATGAATAGAAATTGTTAGACGCATCTTATGTGCAAGAGGTTTTCTACCCAAAAAATAAAGAGATACTGGTATATTAGATAGTGTTTTACGGGGTTTTCATTGCACGGCGACGATATCCAGTCTATTGACAGTTTCAGGTTTGTTGGAGTCTATCCAAATTAATGAACAGAACTTTGTCATAATAATATGCTTAATCTCACGATCAGTCATAGTCGCTATCATTAATGATATTAATCTAGGATAAAAACACTCAACCCGGCTGACCAAATCGCAAAAATTGCATTATTCAAATAGGGATTGGGATTCACAGTTCTATAACCTACGGTTTCTGGAAGGCTGGTGAAATTTTTGATCATTTCAATTATCATTATAGCTGTTGATTAACCCACATCAACAAACAATTTTATATAAATCAACCAGTTAAGAATATATGACGGCTGGTTAGATGTGATCGGCTTCTATGAAACCACGTTAGTCGACTAGGGGTAGTAAGTCAATGGTGTTACTTGATGAGTCTTGTCGACTCGTAAACGTATTACCAGCAGTAGTCATTACAACCGAGCCATTAGCACTATTTCATGTCATTAGGGATAAGTCTTTATATACCATTCTTACACCGCTTGGGCCACATTCTCAAGATGAAGAAGTCCACCTGGTATTTATAGAATAGTTTCTGTATTTGACCCGAATGGGCCGTCAGTCCGTTATCTGGACTGTGAGTCACGTTTGACTCCCGCATCAAATCGATTGCTAATATTTAAGATTGTTCTTGTTCTTGTATTGCATTATGATGGTCTTAAATTCTTCTAATTCAAAGATTATCCTAAAGTAAAATAGTTATTAACGAACTCATTCTTCATTTCTCTTTTGCAATGGAAAGCAGTTGTCAAAACTCTTTCTTATTGAAAGGTAAAACCTATTTTAGCTAGTTGGGGTCCGCTGCGTCCAGCTATTACTTGCTCATTACCCTTTCGCAGTGGAAGCCCGGCTTTAGGTTATAAAACACATCAATGTCATGTCACCAACGTTCTAGTGCTCCTTGTATGAGTAGGCCCAACAAAAGTCGATAGTAGATACCTTGCAATAATTAGCATTATCGCTGCCCAAAGCTATCGCGGGCCAAATTTTGAAATATAAGTGATACATATCCCCTATTAAACTCTTTATACAAGGTCCTGCCTTTGCAGTTCCGATCTCTATAAAGGATTATTGTACTGATAATCATGAACAACTTTTCCTACAGGACATTTGTGGTACAGGTGGTAACCACGGCGATGACTACACGTTATTTAACTAAATTCGCTCTTCGTTTATTGCCATCTCTGTTCATTGACACATAAATGACAAGGTCAGGTGTAATTTAATTTGCAATAATAATAATTTATTTAGTAATAATATAATTTATTATTATTGTTTTTGAAATATATAATTTATTTAGCAATTATTTGTATGATCTACAGATATAGTAGTTTCGGGTCTGGATGTGTGTGCATGTGACATGTACCTATGTTTATAAACTGTACCCTCGATGCCGGAGAAATCCTAAGTTAGTGTTTAAAAATTAGAACTTTATTAGTATGGGGATGTGTCATTACTCATTACGTCCCGTGTTATAAATCTGTTGATTGATGTTTTTTTCAATCTTTTGATGCAAGATGTTACAAAAGTAGCAAATTGTTAAAATCTACCAATTACATTTTATAGTAGAAAGTTTATTTGACTCTATTTTGAAAAATAAGCGTTATTTTAAAGGTTTTTGTGTTTTACATTATTAATTCACATGTATTATGAAAAGTTCAAAAATCTTTCAAATAGGTAAAGCTTTGTTTTCAAAATAGAGCAAAAATAAATTTACAGCTATGAAATGTAAACATTGGTGGATTGGACCAATAAGTACTGAAGCGATGAAATGATGCCACTTTATTTAAGATCTAATGGCTTTTTGGACTAACCTTCTGGGCACGTTACTTAATTTGTATCCGGATATAAATGACTATCCGATAAAAATGCCGCTGTCGAAACAGGAATTCCTCATGAATGACGCTCAAGGTCATAGAAAGAGAAAAATATTTTTAAAAGTAAGCTTGACTGAGTAGGTTACATATTAAGATATAATAAGAACTCTTGAGAAAACATCGAAGATAAAGACGGAGCAATCGACCAGTTTTTATTTCCCAATGAATGTTTGAGATATCATTAAAGTCTTCGCAATTCTTTATCACGTATTGCAGGCCACAGCGATGATTTCTACAGTCACATTGAGTAACTCAGAACGAGAAAGTTTGGTCAAACTTTAGTTATTGATTATTCAAGTGCAGTATTGTTTTAGTGTTAGGTAGGTCTTATATAAACTATACCAAGGCTTAATATTCATAATGCTGCATTTATAATTAACTGATTTCCGTTATTTAATTTAAAGACGTAACAAAATGGATATTTAAAACATTATTACCTAATTAGATCACCAAAGCATTAACTATATTCTTTAACGTTAATTGAGTATTATAATATTGTTAAAATATGGTCTATTTTGGCCTTAATTAATATCATTTACATAACTTTTTAATTTAATGATTTGAAATTCGAAGGCGTAACCTCGATAAAAACGAAGGTGGAAACTTACTTTTTGCAACCGTCTACCCGCAAAAACTGCATAATTTCTATCAGCTGATGACTGCCGTAGCTGTCATTATTATTTATTTGTGAACTAATAGGATTTACGAATCTCAATAGGTTTACGTAACTCAATTTATAAGCTTAAGTTATGATATGCTGCAATTGATCGTTTTCCACCTGACACTCTGTGGTCTTCGTCAGGGTAATTGATGACACATAAATACAGCAATATGTGTTCAAAGTACACGTTTTAAAGGTTGTATTTGTGTGTCAATATACGACAAATTAAGGAAAAACAGTGTCGGTGTCTCTTTCATTTGGTAATATGCAATGAGCTGGAACTTGCGTCACCATCGCCCTATTCATACACCTGTCATTCAGGCCGCAACAAATGCTTTAAAAATAACGTTGTTATTATCCCTTATTTGTTTGTAATTTTAATTGTTTAGTTTTTGTCATATATTCATTTTTTATTCACATACGTTTATTTAAGATACTGTATATGTGTAGGCATAGAACAGTTGTATTTTTGTTCGCGAGTTCATGTTTGGTCTCATAGTAAAAGTTGTTCATAATGATGAGTACAATAACCAATGAAAGGGACCAGGACTAGAAAGGTAGCACCTTGTATTATCAATTGTACATTCCTGGTAACAAGCAGAATTTGTAAAGTGACATAATTTTCTATTTAGTTACTATAAGACTTCTGTATAGTACGAACCGTTCAGCCATATAACATGATTATCTCATAAGCACGCTTTGGCATTTGCCGCTCGCAATATTTCCATTATCATAGGTACGTAACAATGTCAACAAAACAAAACGTTTGGCCGCGATTTGAGGAAAATCTTACACAGGTAACACTCACCGGTGTGTAGATACTGCTGTAAATAAACACTAGCGACAAATCCACTCACTACTCGTCCACTGATGCGGTAAAATTGTTTTATTTCACTTGGTTTTCTCGAGGGGAAAACTAATGAAGTATCGTATACTGCGTACTGGCGCGAGTGTGTGCATGTGGCACACGACCGTCGTCCACCGGCGTGGGAGTGCGACTGAGTGAGCGTGTCGGTCCGTCCGTCTTTCCGTTGGTCCCTCCAGTCGGATAAATTCAGCGGCGCCTAGCTGCGCTGGCGCAGGGGGCTGACCGATTTGCTTCGCTCGCTGCTACAACGAGATGTCACTAATACTTTGAAATCCCTTGCATAATTATATTCTATCTTTTAACCCAATTTCCACAAAGGTAAAATCATTATGACAACATTGCCGTGACTAATTAAACCTATTTAATGTGCAACCATTAAAAAATATAACGTCAAAGGCATGTCAATACATTTGAACTGATTTGAACGTATAGATAGCATTTAAATTACAAATTGGACTTGTTTCTGATTGAGTTTTGCTAGGAATACTTTTGTGGCTATATTCCAGCGCTGTTTAGGAAAATAGACATGGACCTAACGGAAGAACCAAGCTTACAGCCCATCGGAGAACCGCAAGCCTCTTATACAAGCACTAACATCTGTGTTGAAAATGAAAAAGAAAATGAAAACGAAACAGAACCGGCACCTAAACCGGCGCCAGAAGTGAAAAAGAAGACACGGCAAGACTTCTACAATGTTAAAAATAAAAATTCTTCCCATACCAAGTTCTATAAAAAGCCAAGGCATACAGAGGAGTTCCAAGTGGTTACCAGGAATGAATTTCTTAGCATTTCAGAGTCAATGTCTTCATCGGATACATTCCATTGCGTTCATGGGCCTGAGGGCAAGATATATTCGGAAAAGGGACTAATGAAGAAGAACATCTTGAAGAAATTGGATCCTCTTCCTGTTGGTAAAATTTATTTTTGACAACTGGTACTGTTAGCCTGTATCATCCCACTGCTGGGCAAAGGCCTTCCCCCTTGATTTCCATGCTGTTCGATCATGTGCATGATGACCAGTGTTTGTTGAATTTGAATGTGTCTGGTTCGTCCCACCATCTATTTCGCGGCATTCTTTCATTTTGACATCTACGAATATAAATTCAAGTCGATAGTAGTTCCAAAATAGTTCAAGTGAACTACTAAACTGAATGAGTTCTATGAATGGATTTTTACCGACTTCTATAGCTAAAAATCAAAGCGTCAAGCTCAATCCATTATACGTTAATTGTATTTTATGGGATAACCATAGAGATAATACATAGTACCTATAACTAGAGAGCTTACTGCTATAATTAGTTGTACGAAATTTTGTGCCCACATGAAAGTCACCCGAGATTCTGCGGTGTCCCTCTCGCACACATGGCCATTACTCATCAACTTAGTAATCTACTAAATTGGTATTTTCAGAATCGTTTTTACATACATATTAGAACTAATGAAACTTCTACCCACGGCTATCAAAATAAACATAATAAAAATTATAATTGACGTGCTTTAAATATTATATTAAATATTATATAATATATATTTATATATATAAAGCTCGATTACCACTGACTCACTGATTGACAGAATTGATCTCCCAGATGGAGCCGTGGGGGGTACAAGTCATACATGAAGTCATAAACCTTGAGGTCCAGTGAGTCCGGGAAAAATCCGAAATGACCTGAAAGTGGAACCCTGACCGGAACTGCCCTACGGATCTCGAAAATTACAAGTCGCACACCCATAGTGCTGGAACTAAAAATGTCAAGAACCCTGGGCCGTTTGACGAGCCGGTGAAAAAAAGATGGCGTCCATACAAAAAAAGATGGCGGCCATACAAAATTGAAACGCTCACCGTTCCGAAACCGTTGGAGATAGCGGGGGGGTGCTCGACCAAATGTCATAGAGGACGACGGGGGCTTTCCGGTGGGGGTCATTAAAATCCAAGATGGCGGATTCAAAATGGCGGCCAAAAAAAAATATGGTCCGAGCCGGCTGAAAATTGGCATCCGGGGGTTTTCGGGGGCACCGATTCATAATCCGGGATCAATTTTTTTTTTCCGCCATTTTCCAATATGGCCGCCATACAAGTGTTCATTTTGGATTTTCACCCAATTGTTCTCCCAGAAGGAGCCGTCGGGGGTAAAAGCGATGTATGGGAGTCGTATAAAGGGGGGTCCTGTGAGCTTAAGAAAAGTCCGAAATGACCTGAAAGTGGAACACTGACCGGAACTGCCCTACGGATCTCGAAAATGAAAAGTCGAACACCCACACTGCCGGAACTAAAAATGTCGAGGACCCTGGGCCGTTTGACGAGCCGGTGAAAAAAAGATGGTTTCCATACAAAAAAACATGGCTGCCATACAAAATCAAAAATCATATTTTTTTTAAGTTATGTTACAAGCACCACCTACAATGCCCCGCGGGCCGCATGCGGCCCGCGCACCCACGCGACCTCTAGTTTATATATATAAAGCTCGATTACCACTGACTCACTGATTGACAGAATTGATCTCCCAGATGGAGCCGTGGGGGGTACAAGTCATACATGAAGTCATAAACCTTGAGGTCCAGTGAGTCCGGGAAAAATCCGAAATGACCTGAAAGTGGAACCCTGACCGGAACTGCCCTACGGATCTCGAAAATTACAAGTCGCACACCCATAGTGCTGGAACTAAAAATGTCAAGAACCCTGGGCCGTTTGACGAGCCGGTGAAAAAAAGATGGCGTCCATACAAAAAAAGATGGCGGCCATACAAAATTGAAACGCTCACCGTTCCGAAACCGTTGGAGATAGCGGGGGGGTGCTCGACCAAATGTCATAGAGGACGACGGGGGCTTTCCGGTGGGGGTCATTAAAATCCAAGATGGCGGATTCAAAATGGCGGCCAAAAAAAAATATGGTCCGAGCCGGCTGAAAATTGGCATCCGGGGGTTTTCGGGGGCACCGATTCATAATCCGGGATCAATTTTTTTTTTCCGCCATTTTCCAATATGGCCGCCATACAAGTGTTCATTTTGGATTTTCACCCAATTGTTCTCCCAGAAGGAGCCGTCGGGGGTAAAAGCGATGTATGGGAGTCGTATAAAGGGGGGTCCTGTGAGCTTAAGAAAAGTCCGAAATGACCTGAAAGTGGAACACTGACCGGAACTGCCCTACGGATCTCGAAAATGAAAAGTCGAACACCCACACTGCCGGAACTAAAAATGTCGAGGACCCTGGGCCGTTTGACGAGCCGGTGAAAAAAAGATGGTTTCCATACAAAAAAACATGGCTGCCATACAAAATCAAAAATCATATTTTTTTTAAGTTATGTTACAAGCACCACCTACAATGCCCCGCGGGCCGCATGCGGCCCGCGCACCCACGCGACCTCTAGTCACTAATATATAAAGCTCGATTACCACTGACTGATTGACAGAATTGATCTCCCAGATGGAGCCGTGGGGGGTACAAGTCATACATAAAGTCATAAACCTTGAGGTCCAGTGAGTCCGGGAAAAATCCGAAATGACCTGAAAGTGGAACGCTGACCGGAACTGCCCTACGGATCTCGAAAATTACAAGTCGCACACCCATACTGCTGGAACTAAAAATGTCGAGGACCCTGGGTCGATTGACGAGCCGGTGAAAAAAAGATGGCTTCCATACAAAAAAAGATGGCGGCCATACAAAATGGAAACGCTCACCGTTCCGAAACCGTTGGAGATAGCGGGGGGGTGCTCGACCAAATGTCATAGAGGACGACGGGGGCTTTCCGGTGGGGGTCATAAAAATCCAAGATGGCGGATTCAAAATGGCGGCCAAAAAAAAAAATGGTCCGAGCCGGCTGAAAATTGGCATGCGGGGGTTTTCGGGGGCGCCGATTAATAATGCGGGATCAATTTTTTTTTTCCGCCATTTTTCAATATGGCCGCCATACAAGTGTTCATTTCGGATTTTGACCCAATTGATCTCCCAGATGGAGCCGTGGGGGGTAAAAGTGATGTATGGGAGTCGTATAGAGGGGGGTCTTGTGAGTTTAGGAAAAGTCCGAAATGACCTGAAAGTGGAACGCTGACCGGAACTGCCCTACGGATCTCGAAAACGGCAAGTCGCAAACCTATACCGCCTGAACTAAAAATGTCGAGGACCTTGGGCCGTTTGACGAGCCGGTGAAAAAAAGATGGCTTCCATACAAAAAAAATGGCGGCCATACAAAATTGAAACGCTCACCGTTCCGAAACCGTTGGAGATAGCGGGAGGGTGCTCGAACCATTTTCATAGAAGATGGAGGGGGCTTTCCGGTGGTGGTCATAAAAATCCAAGATGGCGGATCCAAAATGGCGGCCGAAAAATAAGTTGCTCCGAGCCGGCTGAAAATTGGCGTCCGGGGGTTTTCGGGGGCACCAATTCATAATCCGGGGTCGACTTTTTTTTTCCGCCATTTTTCAATATGGCCGCCATACAAACGCATGTTTTGGAGCAATTGTTCTTCCGGAAGGAGCCGTGGGGGGTAAAAGTGATGTATGGGAGTCGTATAGAGGGGGATCCTGTGAGTTTAGGAAAAGTCTGAAATGACCTGAAAGTGGAACGCTGACCAGAACTGCCCTACGGATCTCGAAAACGGCAAGTCGCAAACCTATACCGCCTGAACTAAAAATGTCGAGGACCTTGGGCCGTTTAACGAGCCGGTGAAAAAAAGATGGCTTCCATACAAAAAAACATGGCCGCCATACAAACGCTTCTTTTGGAGCAAGTGTTCTCCCAAAGGAGCCGCGGGGGGTAATAGTAACGTATGGGAGTTGTATAGAAGGGGATCCATTGAGTTTAGAAAAATCCGAAATGACCTGAAAGTGGAACCCTGACTGGAACAGCCCTACGGATCTTGAAAACTACAAGTCGCAGACCCATAGTGCCCGAACTAAAAATGTCGAGGACTCTGGGTCGATTGACAAGCTGGTAAAAAAAAGATGGCTTCCATACAAAAAAAAACATGGCCGCCGTACAAGTGTTCATTTTGGATTTTCACTCAATTGTTCTCCCAGAAGGAGCCTTCGGGGGTAAAACTCATGTAGAGGAGTCGTATAGAAGGGGGTCTTATGAGTTCAGGAAAAGTCCGAAATGACCTGAAAGTGGAACGCTGACCGGAACTGCCCCACGGATCTCCAAAATAAGAAGTCGCACACCCGTACTGCCCGAACTAAAAATGTGTAGGACCTTGGGTCGATTGTCGAGCCGGTGATAAAAAGATGGCTTCCTAAAGTTATTTATTTATTTATATTCCTTATTAAAGTCGAATTCAAAGTCAAAGTCAAAGTCACAGAACAATTAAGAGAAAATCAAAAATTAATACTTGTATGGAATAAATAGTGTAATAAAATACTATGTAATGATAATATAATGTAATGTAATACCAAGATGGTAGACAATATTTTTTTTATCTACCATCATGATATGGGTATCAAATGAAAGGGTCTGCTGGGAAGATAACGAAAAACAAAGTCGATGTCGATGTCAAAGTGAAAGTCGAATTCAAAGTCAAAGTCAAAGTCACAGCACTTTCCAAATCGTGTTTTAATTTTTTTTTAAGTTAATTTAAGAGTTCTACCACAACCTCCGCGGGCCGCCTGCGGCCCGCGCACCGCGCGACCTCTAAGTTTTTTGAACCCTAACCGTTTCGAAACCGTTAGAGATAGAGTGGGGGTGCTCGACCAAATATCATCGAGGACGAGAGGGGCTTTTCGGTGGTCGTAATAAAAATCCAAGATGGCGGATTCAAAATGGCGGTCAACAAAAAATATGGTCCGATCTGGCTGAAAATTTAATTTTTTATTTATTACGACCACCGAAAAGCCCCTCTCGTCCTCGATGATATTTGGTCGAGCACCCCCACTCTATCTCTAACGGTTTCGAAACGGTTAGGGTTCAAAAAACTTAGAGGTCGCGCGGTGCGCGGGCCGCAGGCGGCCCGCGGAGGTTGTGGTAGAACTCTTAAATTAACTTAAAAAAAAATTAAAACACGATTTGGAAAGTGCTGTGACTTTGACTTTGACTTTGAATTCGACTTTCACTTTGACATCGACATCGACTTTGTTTTTCGTTATCTTCCCAGCAGACCCTTTCATTTGATACCCATATCATGATGGTAGATAAAAAAAATATTGTCTACCATCTTGGTATTACATTACATTATATTATCATTACATAGTATTTTATTACACTATTTATTCCATACAAGTATTAATTTTTGATTTTCTCTTAATTGTTCTGTGACTTTGACTTTGACTTTGAATTCGACTTTCACTTTGACATCGACATCGACTTTGTTTTTCGTTATCTTCCCAGCAGACCCTTTCATTTGATACCCATATCATGATGGTAGATAAAAAAAATATTGTCTACCATCTTGGTATTACATTACATTACATTATCATTACATAGTATTTTATTACACTATTTATTCCATACAAGTATTAATTTTTGATTTTCTCTTAATTGTTCTCCTAGAAGGAGCCATGGGGGGTAAGAGTCATGTATGGAAGTCGTATAGAGGGGGGTCCTGTGAGTAAAGGAAAAGTCCGAAATGACCTGAAAGTGGAACGCTGACCGGTACTGCCCTACGGATCTCAAAAATTCCAAGTCGCACACCCATACTGCCGAAACTAAAAATGTCGAGGACCCTGGGCCGATGGACGGGCCGGTGAAAAAAAGATGGCTTCCATACAAAAAAACATGGCCGCCATACAAGTGTTCATTTTGAATTTTCACTCAATTGCTCTCCGAGAAGGAGCCGTGGGAGGTAAAAGTCATGTATGGGGGTCATATAGAAGGGGGTCCTAAGAGTTTAGAAAAAGTCCAGAATGACCTGAAAGTGGAACGCTTACTGGAACTGCCCTACGGATCTCAAAAACTATAAGTCGCACACCCACTGTGCCGGAACTAAAAATGTCAAAGACCCTGGGCCGATCGACGAGCCGGTGAAAAAAGATGGCTTCCATACAAAAAAACATGGCCGCCATAAAAGTGTTCATTTTGGATTTTCACTCAATTGTTCTCCCAGAAGGAGCCTTCGGGGGTAAAACTGATGTATAGGAGTCGTATAGAAGGGGGTCCTATGAGTTCAGAAAAAGTCCGAAATGACCTGAAAGTGGAACGCTGACCGGAACTGCCCCACGGATCTCCAAAATGAGAAGTCGCACACCCGTACTGCCCGAACTAAAAATGTGTAGGACCTTGGGTCGATTGACGAGCTGATAAAAAAAGATGGTTTTCATACAAAAAAACATGGCTGCCATACAAACGCCTCTTAACACGCTTTTATTAGCTTCACCTGTAACTATGGAAGAAAATCTTGGAAGTTAAATTTGACCCACTTCGCGGTTTCCGATTGAGGTGAGATTTTGCACACACGTTTAGTTAGGATGACAATGCATAGTTAGATAACTGACGTCATTCTAAATCCAATATGGCGGACTACTTATGTATTATGCACTACCATGATATGGGTATCAAATGAAAGGGTTTGCTGAGAAGAGTACGAAACTAAAATAACGTCGCACTTAATTCAATATGGCGGACGCCCCACGATGGTAGACAAAATTTTCTTATCTACCAACCTGATATGGGTATCAAATGAAAGGGTCTGCTGGGAACAAAACGAAAAATGAAGTCAAAGTGAAAGTCGAATTCAAAGTCAAAGTCAAAGCACTTTCCAAATCGTGTTTTAATTATTTTTTAAGTTAATTTAAGAGCTCAACCACAACATCCGCGGGCCGCCCGCGGGCCGCGCACCGCGTGACCTCTAAGCTTTTTAAACCCTAACCATTTCGAAACCGTTAGAGATAGAGTGGGGGTGCTCGACCAAATATCATCGAGGATGAGAGGGGCTTTTCGGTGGTCGTGATAAAAATCCAAGATGGCGGATTCAAAATGGCGGCCAACAAAAAATATGGTCCGATCTGGCTGAAAATTGGTGTCCTGAGGTTTTCGGGGGCACCGATTCATAATCCGGGACCAACTTTTTCTTCCGCCATTTTTCAATATGGCCGCCATACAAACGCATCTTTTGGAGCAATTGTTCTCCCAGAAGGAGTCATGGGGGATAAAAGTCATGTATGAGAGTCGTACAGAGAGAGGCCCAGTGAGAAATAACCTGAAAGTCGAACCCTGACTGGAACAGCCCTACAGATCTCGAAAACGGAAAGCCGCAGACCTATACTGCCAGAACTAAAAATGTCAAGGACCTTGGGTCGATCGACGAACTGGTGAAAAATCATGGCTACTATACAAAAAAACATGGCCGCCATACAAGTGTTCATTTTTGGATTTCACTCAATTGTTCTCCCGGAAGGAGCCGCGGGGGGTAAAAGTGATGTATGGGAGACGTATAGAGGGAAGTCCAGGGAGTTCAGCAAAAAACCGAAATAACCTAAAAGTGGAACGCTGACCGGAACTGCCCCACGGATCTCGAAAATGAAAAGTCGCACACCCATACTGCCCGAACTAAAAATGTGTAGGACCTTGGGTCGATTGACAAGCTGGTAAAAAAGAGGGCTTTCATACAAAAAAACATGGCTGCCATACAAAATCAAATATCATATTTATTTTGCGTCATGTTACAAACCCCACCTAAAAAGCCCTCGCGGGCCGCTCGCGGCCCGCGCACCGCGCGACCTCTAGTCGTATGGTATGAAACATATACAAAAAAACATGTATGGCAGCCATGTTTTTTTGTATGAAAGCCATCTTTTTTTACCAGCTTGTCAATCGACCCAAGGTCCTACACATTTTTAGTTCGGGCAGTATGGGTGTGCGACTTTTCATTTTCGAGATCCGTGGGGCAGTTCCGGTCAGCGTTCCACTTTTAGGTTATTTCGGTTTTTTGCTGAACTCCCTGGACTTCCCTCTATACGTCTCCCATACATCACTTTTACCCCCCGCGGCTCCATCCGGGAGAACAATTGAGTGAAAATCCAAAAATGAACACTTGTATGGCGGCCATGTTTTTGTGTATAGTAGCCATGATTTTTCACCAATTCGTCGATCGACCCAAGGTCCTTGACATTTTTAATTCTGGCAGTATAGGTCTGCGGCTTTCCGTTTTCGAGATCCGTAGGGCTGTTCCAGTCAGGATTCGACTTTCAGGTCATTTCAAACTGGGCCTCTCTCTGTACACATGACTTTTACCCCCCATGACTCCTTCTGGGAGAACAATTGCTCCAAAAGATGCGTTTGTATGGCGGCCATATTGAAAAATGGCGGAAAAAAAAATTGGTCCCGGATTATGAATCGGTGCCCCCGAAAACCTCAGGATGCCAATTTTCAGCCAGATCGGACCATATTTTTTGTTGACCGCCATTTTGAATCCGCCATCTTGGATTTTTATTACGACCACCGAAAAGCCCCTCTCGTCCTCGATGATATTTGGTCGAGCACCCCCACTCTATCTCTAACGGTTTCGAAACGGTTAGGGTTCAAAAAACTTAGAGGTCGCGCGGTGCGCGGGCCGCAGGCGGCCCGCGGAGGTTGTGGTAGAACTCTTAAATTAACTTAAAAAAAAATTAAAACACGATTTGGAAAGTGCTGTGACTTTGACTTTGACTTTGAATTCGACTTTCACTTTGACATCGACATCGACTTTGTTTTTCGTTATCTTCCCAGCAGACCCTTTCATTTGATACCCATATCATGATGGTAGATAAAAAAAATATTGTCTACCATCTTGGGGCGTCCGCCATATTGAATTAAATGTGACGTTATTTTAGTTTCGTAGTCTTCTCAGCAAACCCTTTCATTTGATACCCATATCATGGTAGTGCATAATACATAAGTAGTCCGCCATATTGGATTTAGAATGACGTCAGTTATCTAACTATGCATTGTCATCCTAAGTAAACGCGTGTGCAAAATCTCACCTCAATCGGAAACCGCGAAGTGGGTCAAATGTAACTTCCAAGATTTTCTTACATAGTTAGTTACAGGTGAAGCTAATAAAAGCGTGTTATGAAGCGTTTATATGGCGGCCATGTTTTTTTGTATGAAAGCCATTTTTTTTTACCAACTCGTCAATCGACCCAAGGTCCTACACATTTTTAGTTCGGGCAGTACGGGTGTGCGACTTCTCATTTTGGAGATCCGTGGGGCAGTTCCGGTCAGTGTTCCACTTTCAGGTCATTTCGGACTTTTCCTGAACTCATAGGACCCCCTTCTATACGACGCCTATACATGAGTTTTACCCCCGAAGGCTCCTTCTGGGAGAACAAATGAGTGAAAATCCAAAATGAACACTTGTATGGCGGCAATGTTTTTTTGTATGGAAGCCATCTTTTTTCACCGGCTCGTCGATCGGCCCAGGGTCTTTGACATTTTTAGTTCCGGCACAGTGGGTGTGCGACTTATAGTTTTTGAGATCCGTAGGGCAGTTCCAGTAAGCGTTCCACTTTCAGGTCATTCTGGACTTTTTCTAAACTCTTAGGACCCCCGTCTATATGACTCCCATACATGACTTTTACCTCCCACGGCTCCTTCTCGGAGAGCAATTGTGTGAAAATCCAAAATGAACACTTGTATGGCGGCCATGTTTTTTTGTATGGAAGCCATCTTTTTATCACCGGCTCGACAATCGACCCAAGGTCCTACACATTTTTAGTTCGGGCAGTACGGGTGTGCGACTTCTTATTTTGGAGATCCGTGGGGCAGTTCCGGTCAGCGTTCCACTTTCAGGTCATTTCGGACTTTTCCTGAACTCATAAGACCCCCTTCTATACGACTCCTCTACATGAGTTTTACCCCCGAAGGCTCCTTCTGGGAGAACAATTGAGTGAAAATCCAAAATGAACACTTGTACGGCGGCCATGTTTTTTTTTGTATGGAAGCCATCTTTTTTTTACCAGCTTGTCAATCGACCCAGAGTCCTCGACATTTTTAGTTCGGGCACTATGGGTCTGCGACTTGTAGTTTTCAAGATCCGTAGGGCTGTTCCAGTCAGGGTTCCACTTTCAGGTCATTTCGGATTTTTCTAAACTCAATGGATCCCCTTCTATACAACTCCCATACGTTACTATTACCCCCCGCGGCTCCTTTGGGAGAACACTTGCTCCAAAAGAAGCGTTTGTATGGCGGCCATGTTTTTTTGTATGGAAGCCATCTTTTTTTCACCAGCTTGTCAATCGACCCAGAGTCCTCGACATTTTTAGTTCCGGCGATATAGGTTTGCGACTTGTAATTTTCGAGATCCGTAGGGCAGTTCCAGTCAGCGTTCCACTTTCAGGTCATTTCTCACTGGACCTCTATACGACTGTCATACATGACTTTTACCCCTCTGCGGTTCCTTCTCGGAGAACAATTGCTCCAAAAGAAGCGTTTGTATGGCGGCCATATTGAAAAATGACGGAAAAAAAATGTTGGTTCCGGATTATGAATCGGTGCCCCCGAAAACCTCCGGATGCTAATTTTCAGCCGGCTCGGACCATTTTTTTTTTTGGCCGCCATTTTGAAACCGCCATCTTGGATTTTTATGACCTCCACCGAAAAGCCCCCGTCGTCCTCTATGACATTTGGTCGAACACCCCCCCGCTATCTCCAACGGTTTCGGAACGGTGAGCGTTTCAATTTTGTATGGCCGCCATATTTTTTTGTATGGATGCCATCTTTTTTTCACCGGCTCGTTAAACGGCCCAGGGTCCTTGAAAAAGTAGAGGTTGCGCAGTGCGCGGGCCGCAAGCAGCCTGCGGGTGGCGGTTTTGGTGGAGCTCTTAAATTAACAAAAAGAAAATATATACACGCTTTTGAAAGTGCCTGCAAAGGCTGTTGTAATAAAAAAAAATGACTTTGACTTTGACTTTGACTTTGACTTCGACTTTGACTTCGACTTTGACTTCGACTTTGACTTCGACTTTGACTTCGACTTTGACTTCGACTTTGACTTCGACTTCGACTTTGACTTTGACTTTGACTTTGACTTCGACATCGACATCGACATCGTCTTTGAATTTGACTTTAATTTTCGTTTTCTTCCCAGCAGACCCATTCATTTGATACCCATATCATAATGGTAGGAAAATTTTGTCTACCATCTTGGTTGGAGCGTCCGCCATATTGAATAAGTGTGACGTTATATTACTTTTCGTAGTCTTCTCAGCAAACCCTTTCATTTGATACCCATATCATGGTAGTGCATAATACAATATGTAGTCCGCCATATTGGATTTAGAATGACGTCAGTTATCTAACTATGCATTGTCATCCTAACTAAACGTGTGTGCAAAAGTTCAACTCAATCGGAAACCGCGAAGTGGGTCAAATTTAACTTCCAAGATTTTCTTACATAGTTAGTTAGTTAGTTACAGGTGAAGCTAATAAAAGCGTTAAAAAAAAAAGGTGGAAATAAATTTCGATCCTGGATAATGAATCGGTGCCCTCAAAAACCCAAAGACGCCAATTTTCAGCCCGATCGGAATATATTGTTTTGGCCGCCATTTTGAATCGGCCATCTTGGATTTTTATGAACACAACCGGAAAGCCCCTTTCATCCTCTATGACATTGGTTCGAGCAACCCCTCGCCATCTCTAACATTTTCGGAGTGGAGGGCATTTCTATTTTGTATGGCGGCCATGTTTTTTGTATGGAAGCCATCTTTTTTTTACCAACTCGTCAATCGACCCAGGGTCCTCGACATTTTTAGTTCCAGCAGTATGGGTGTGCGACTTGTAATTTTCGAGATCCGTAGGGCAGTTCCGGTCAGCGTTCCACTTTCAGGTCATTTCGGACTTTTCCTAAACTCACAGGACCCCCCTCTATACGACTCCCATACATGACTTTTACCCCCCGCGGCTCCTTCCGGGAGAACAATTGCTCCAAAAGATGCGTTTGTATGGCGGCCATATTGAAAAATGGCGGAAAAAAAAGTCGGTCCTGGATTATGAATCGGTGCCCCAGAAAACCCCCGGACGCCAATTTTCAGCCGGCTCGGAGCAACTTATTTTTCGGCCGCCATTTTGGATCCGCCATCTTGGATTTTTATGACCACCACCGGAAAGCCCCCTCCATTCTCTATAAAATTGGTTCGAGCACCACCCCGCTATCTCTAACGGTTTCCGAACGGTGACCGTTTCTATTTTGTATGGTGGCCATGTTTTTTTGTATGGAAGCCTTCTTTTTTTCACCGGATCGTCAACCGGCCCAGGGTCCTTAACATTTTTGGTTCCAGCACTGTAGGTCTGCGACTTGCCATTTTCGAGATCCGTAGGGCAGTTCCGGTCAGCCCTCCACTTTCAGGTCATTTCGGACTTTTCCTAAACTCACAGAACCCCGTTCTATACGACTCCGATACATCACTTTTACCCCCCACGGCTCCTTCTGGGAGAACAATTGGGTGAAAATCCAAAATGAACACTTGTATGGCGGCCATCTTGAAAAATGGCGGGAAGAAAAATTTGATCCCGGATTATGAATCGGTGCCCCCGAAAACCCCCGGACGCCAAATTTCAGCCGCCTCGGACCATATTTTTTTTTGGCCGCCATCTTGGATTTTTATGACCCCCACCGGAAAGCCCCCGTCGTCCTCTATGACATTTGGTCGAGCACCCCCCCCGCTATCTCCAACGGTTTCGGAACGGTGAGCGTTTCCATTTTGTATGGCCGCCATCTTTTTTTGTATGGAAGCCATCTTTTTTTCACCGGCTCGTCAATCGACCCAGGGTCCTCGACATTTTTAGTTCCAGCAGTATGGGTGTGCGACTTGTAATTTTCGAGATCCGTAGGGCAGTTCCGGTCAGCGTTCCACTTTCAGGTCATTTCGGATTTTTCCCGGACTCACTGGACCTCAAGGTTTATGACTTTATGTATGACTTGTACCCCCCACGGCTCCATCTGGGAGAACAATTCTGTCAATCAGTCAGTGGTAATCGAGCTTTATATATTAGTGATTATTATTTCCATACGTTATTCAATAAGATTGATTATTACAATATTTGGATACCAGTAGTTAAAGAAGTTTGCATGCGGGAAACACTACATCATTCAAAATGGCTTACATTGTCAACTTAGTTGTCAACCCATTGTCAACATTCGTGGTTTTCATAGTTCAGAAATAAACGTGATCAAACATTATTTTTGTGCCTAGAATAATTTTTTGGCGACAAGATGGTAAATACTTGAGTTATGATTGGGTGCAAGCGAGAATATTATCCTGGTTGTGGAATATCGTTCCATAGGTAAGTTTCATTGAGTAGTGTGACAATATATTTTTATTTTGTGGGATATAGTTGCTCCAAGTACTTATTTTAGATCGTTTCACATAACATACAGTCCACTAAGTTAAATAATTTACGTACTTTAATAAATTTGGATTTGTTTTCCATAATCTGTAATGCGTAGCATATTTTCGATGCATTTATTGTTTTGTATAATTTGAGTGATTCCAAGTATAGTATAAGTATACATACAGGGTTATTTGTAAAACACCGGCAACGCTTTAAGGGGTGAAACTACTCATCAATATGAACAACTTTTACTATGGGAACAACCATGAAATCGCGAAAAAAAAATCAAACTTTTCATACAAAAGATTAACCTTGCTCCATCAAAATGTATGAAAAGTTTGAATTTTTTTTCGCGATTTCATGGTTGGTCCCGTAGTAAAAGTTGTTCATATTGATGAGTAGTTTCACCCCTTAAAGCATTGCCGGTGTTTTACAAATAACCCTGTATATAGTTTAAGTTAATATGTTGAAATCATTTGTTGTTTGTTGTGCCGAATAGATAATAATGTTTTTTTGTATCTCTTATAAAATGATAGACTTTATTAAAATTCCATGTTTGTTTTTTTCAGGATTCCAGCTGATAATAAGCAGAGGGTGTTATGGGTAACAGCCACGAACCTTGACATTAGTGTGTAAAAGTTCGCATGTGTTTGTGGCGTAAATTTTAAAGATAATGAATTATTTAACAGCAGCAAAAATAAAATTAAAACCTGAAGCAGTTCCTTCAATATTACCATAGGTACTATTGTAATATGTTTAATAATTATCAGTTGTTGTATGTGTCTGTTGTATAATGTTGTGTGTAATTGTCTGGTCTGTAATAGTTTATACTAATATATTATAAAGTATAACACATTGCACAAACTTAAGATTCACACACTTTGCTTATTGTTTATTTGTGTTTAATATTTTCCTATTAGTATAGTTAGATGGATTAAACTTTTACTGGATTGGATATTGTACTTAGATATTGTGCCATAATGAAGATCATTTTTGACATTACAGATAGCCACAAAAAGAAAAAAAACTGTACGTGCAAAATAAATTGTACGTGCAGGAACATCTGGTGAATCAGGGCATGTAGGATCTTGTAGTAAATGGGAAGATGTTGCAGTTTCCAGTGAACCACGAACCACCAATTATGAAAGTAAAGCAAGAGGAAACAAGCACATAAACCCAAAATACAACTATAATGCCAACACAATTAAAATTACAATCAACCATTAAGTTTCTAGCCGGTCTCTTCTCCATAGAACCCGGCCCACTTTGGAACCGTGCATCTAGAATCTCAACGTTTTGACGAAACGACGACGACCTTTTTATGCCGATTTGAAATTTAAAAAAGTTTTGCTTTGACTTTCATTCATTGTGTTTTATTGCTTAATGTTGTGAATGATGATTATACTTGAGTTTGCCAAACAAGAATATTATAATAAGTGATATTCGATTCTGCAGCACTAAGCATGGGTTACCCTTTCTGCTATAATAGGAAAGATCTCATAAAGAAAGGTCGTAGGATGGTCGCAAAGCTAAAAGAGAAAAAGAAAAAAGAAAGAAAAAGTAGAAGAGGAATTAAATTTGTATCTTAAAATGTTAAAATCTAATGTTTCCTATGACTAGAGCTGCCAGATGTCCGGAATATTCACGCATGACATTTTATTATACACGTAATCTGTGTATAAGAAAATGTCCGGATTTTTCCGCAATGTCCGAAATTTTCTCTAAATTTTCTTTTTTAATAAATAGTAACCTTGCATATGCCTATTTATATATTATGCCTTGCCTGTGACTCTAATTATAACCAAAAGGGTGTATGTATATTTGTAAGAACGTTTAGATACACTGTATGGACCGTATATTTCACTATTTACTAGGAAAAAAACAATTCTTACTATTCGATATCAGTAGTTAATTACCTGATAACTATTCTCATAACATAATTAAATATTTCTATCATGTCCTACTTTTAACTAAAATGTATGGTTACCCTATTAGACAAGGACACGGCTACCACAAAGTATTCTCCCTCAGACCGGCTTTACGGCACTATTAAGCGTTCCAGTACTTGTACTATTTCTATGGGGATAACACTCTTAAATGAGATTTGCGAAGAAAAATCTACAATAGTGCATCATGTATCGGTAGAAATGATTGCTAGACCATCGATTTAAAATCTTTTTGTGTATTAGTAGTTTTTCTTTCTTTCTTTCTTTCTTTCTTAGTTTGTAGCAACTGTGTGATGCAGACCTATAATCTCGTTCAAATACGTAGGCCTCCCATTTATTAGTCTTCAGTTCCTTTTTTTTATTATTTAACCTCTCAAGAAACGAAGAATGGAAAGAAAAAAAAAAAAAAAAAAAAAAAACTATTGAATGCGGGCACCGGCGACCGTTCGTAGCTTAATGAATTAAATAACTCTTTCCTAAAAGATCCAATATGTCCTGAACTCTTTAATTCCCAGATGAGGAAGGAAACTAGGACCTGAAAATTAAAAAAAACTATCTAAATTTGTCCAAAGTCCTTCCTCCAATTTAGTAGGTTTTATTTTAGAAATCTTAGTTTTTATTGTAGAGAGAGACACAAGACGGTAATAATACCCCCAATGTGGAGCGGAAGATCCGGACATCTGGTTTAGAATTTACAATGCTTCAATTAACAAAATAGGCAAGAATTTAAGTGATAAGTTTCTATTCATATGCGCCATCTTTACCTTTAAAATAGTTGTTTTACTCAGAAATATAGAGTTTCTCATAGTCGTGTACGTTACCCGCATCTTTGTTCAACTATTTTAGTCGCGATGCCTTCGAATAGTAAGCGACACAGTATTTATGAAAGTGCACGTTGTAAATAAATAGGACGATTGTCCTTTTATTAAATTAAAGTGCACTTTCCCTAGCCCACTTACCCTTTTAATCAGCTATCATAATTTCTCGTCAAGCGACATTGACCTGACCTGAAAACAATGCCATTGTTTTGTATTCTTTTGCAATTACCAAAACAAAACTTAGTTTTGATTTTATTGTTAGACTACCTAACACATCATGGGATTCATTTCGGATTTTGAGTGCTTATTAATTTCTACGCAACGGAGTCATTCTAATTGCCTCTAACTTTAGCCAATCTTTGAATGCATTAAATTATACATTAGGACTAATCACGTGCACTTTCAACTGTCATTCATTGTGATCCACGTCTACGGTGCACATTCGTTCAAGAATAAAGACCAAAGTAACAGATGCCGCTGTTTTATCGTAACATTCTGGCATTTTTTCTTTGTCGTTTGAAGGCACAGATAAATCTAATTTCTACTGCTCATAAACATCTCCGGATATATGTAGATTTTTTCAAAAAATACTATCGTCTTCTTATAAAGACAAAACAGAGTTCTCTTTGACATTTATAGTACCAGCAATCGTATACTATTTACCCCAGACATTATTATTCATGATTTCTACTCGCGCCGAGGACACGACATTTAAACAATTAAGACAGTAGTTAAAACTAGTCGGAATAACCGTTGCATGTTTATCGTCTATAAAATCGTGACTGACTTAATAACGTCTTGTGGTTCATCTCTATATTTCCTTTTGATGAATTACCATTTAATTTTATTTCAAGAAAGCGTCAAATTATTTTGCAGGATGGTATAAGAATTTGGGCTGGCGTAACATACCTAGTTTAAAAAATTTCAACGATCGATCTAATTAATCTTTGAAATTTTCAAAACGATGCCAACTATGTCATAATTAATCTTGCTCATTATGCTGAGCTTATTGTTTAATCCAAAAGTAATTTTCAAGGTATTGTCGATTATTTCCTGGTTCATTGCCACTATTCTATTCTTTATCAGAGAGTATAAACTACTTATTCACTTTTCTTTTTAAGATCGCAAATGGAACGACGAATGTCCTCCGGCATATGATTGGGAAATGGCGGGGAAGTTAGAGTACATGGTCCAAAGTTCAACGGTGGGACTACAGACGGAACGCTTCACAGCTCACCTGCGAGACTTCGCTAGAACTAGCAGTAATGGATACGTATCCTTTTTATTAAAAGTCCTACTCGGAATTAATAGGAATGGTTGCCATCTTTTTGGCAGCAAAACTCCATTTATAAGGTGACTAGAACGTGGGCGTATATAGCCGAACATGTCAATGAGTAAAACGTTGTCTTAGAGCCTCAATCAGTATGTGACTGCCATAGCTAAGTTGATTGTTTAATGAATATTGAACTTACAAAACGAGCGATGGACATTCACCCTATAGGCCCCTAGGTTCCAGAAAATTGAGGTAATGCCCAATGGAAAGTCAACGTGATTGGCAAGCGAGTCAGTAAGCGTTGTAACAGTGAGGTTGGTGCACTGGTCTGCACCCGTAGCAGGAGCACTTCTATTTCTATTTTTCCAAGAATGGACAAAGCTCTTACTCTATTTGTCGACATCTAGACTCGCCTGTCTACGTAGACAAAGACAAGTATTCTTTCCATAGCAACGGGGAAGTAGGTAGTGATGTAGTTATTCTACCAAATCCTACCGAAGAGGTTAGAAATATTTCTATAATCTGACATTTTGTCTATTCTTCCGTAGACAAAACCTGTCCCTATGGTGGTCTGGTCATGCTACTCCTGCGGGGTTTTGAGTACTGATTCCGCCATTATGTCGGTCGTCAGAGCATCAGGGTCAGGATACATCGCGTACAGTCCAGGTTAATTTAATGTTTTCCCGTTTACACATTTATGAAAAATATTTAGCTCAATGTAATCCTCAGAGAGTTGATACTCTAAGCAGTTTCTGCACGATATTGGACTACTTATTGGAGTCGGTATCTAGAGCGCCATTGCTGAAGGAAGGCTTACTGTTACTACTTCAAAACTTAACCAAACCGATTCTGCTGAAGGCAAACTCCGATGTCATCACGTATTTTGATATGATCAGGGATTATATGGGATTTATGGGTAAGTCACCATTCATTATCAAACAAAAAAACCTAGTGACTTCGTTACGACATTAAATAAAACCACGTACATATCTGGCCTGCAGGGGTGCCAACTGAAAATCAGCGCTGGGCTCTCCGCGCCCAGCAAATGCTGAGCTGGCTACCCTTTCGGCATGGGCATGCTTGACAACAATATACAATAGGATGACTATTTTACTCTTTTTTTTTTTTTTTTTTTTTTGTTCTCAGTGTCTTATTTATTTTTTACTGTTTAAAGGTTAACTTAATTTTTATTTTATTTCTCTCTCGTGTGTTGTCAATGTCCGTGCTGAATAAATGTATTTTCTTTCTTTCTTTTGGTATCAAGTCCTGAAGCCGTACACAAAAAATTAACGATATTCACGCATCTTATTTTTGCATATATTTCACTCTTCTTTCATTCATCAGGGGTTATCGTCAATAGTGACGAACGCCGAACTCAGGTCTAAATATGTAAATGCCAGCTACCCTCATTTTACAGTTAGTTTTATTCATTATATCATTTACCAACGGCAACGTATAAATGGCATCTCCAATGCCAACATTATTTTGGTATCCAAAATGTCTTTATTGAATTACATCTACTATTTACATATAAATGACACATAAGACGACCTAGTTAGTTAGAGTTAGTACGGTAATGTGCGGTGAAACAGGAGAAAAAAAATGGGGCAAATAATAATTTATTTGGAATATAGGGCGAGCAAGTGAGGCGAACTTGGCAATCATCGTGATATTATGAGTAAAATTAAGAAAATTTAGTTCCTGTGGCTGAACTACTGATTGGATTTCATTGATTTTTTTGTGTGCGGAGACAGAACGTGATATCAAATACGTAGTTTTATTTAATGTCGTAATGTCGTCACCATCCTGTATATTATACCCTTCCTACCTTGGTATAGTTATGGCTTCTGTGAACGAACTTGGGGTTTTGTTTTAGATTAAAACATAGAAACATAATATGTGTTGTCCTATTATTGATAGAGCCTCACATAATTATTAATGATATAAATTTTTTCATACTTTGCTCCTCACTTAGGATTACTCTTGTATCAATTCGCTATATCATAAAACTTCACTTTTCTGAATGAAAAAAAATACGACACCTACTAAGTAATATTACGTAGACTTTCGTGTTCGTAATATTATTCTGATTGAGGCCAAGTCGATATCGCCACTCCATTTTGTGGCTGCTAAAGAGGACAATGTCGTTGTCACTCGAGGGAATTTTACTCCTTTTGAGGTGATATGATTTATGGACCAAGTGCGTGCTGCACATATCAATTTCTCTAGTTAGTTGCCTACTAGATAGTAGGTCAGTAATCACACTTGGCAGATGCTCCGGATTTATTTTATTCGAAGCCAAATTCGTATCGTTTTAAGTGGTTTTTTTTTTCTTTTACATTATAAAACATTTTTGAGTATTCGGCAGTTAGTTATACCTACTCGTGTAACTTATCATTATCCCAATTATGATTTATTATTATAACAAATAAAATATAGATTAAATCACCCAGAGCGTAGCTTTTTATTAGAGAAATAATTTTGTAGAATCGGATCAGTAGTTCCACATACAAATAAACAAATAAATTTTATCTCTTTATAATATTAGTATAGATAATAATTGGAATAAATATAATACTCCGCACAATCATCATTAGGTAATCATATTTATTCACACGTGTATAATGGCACAAATATGCGATTGTAAAACAAACTTATAACAAGTCGTTGTCAGTAATCTGTTTTCTCTTTCAATGTCAATAAACATTTTCAACTTAATCATAAATGAAAGCAAAACAAAACATTGACTAAACCGTATCTACTGCCTCACCACAAGTTGTAAAAAGTGATGAAGGAAATGAATAAGGACGTAGTTTAGTAGAAAGGACTCAACCCACAAAAAGTCATTTTTGAGTTATCGAGATTTGAAGTTTAGGTGTGTATTGCTGTAATGATGTTGTATTTGGAATATTTTGAAATATTATAACATAAGGCAAAATATATAAAAAAAAATATGAGTCAATTTGTATTACATAGAGTAACTCATTTTTCGAGTAATTGGGCAAAATGTGGGTTTGAGTCGTTTCTGCTAAATTGGTTTTAACATTAAGGAGTGTTTCTTTTAATTTCTCAAAAAGGATCCAAGTAACATAAAAATGTGAAAAAATTGATATTTAATAAAAGAAACATTTATTATTTTGCAATTTACGTATTTATTCAGAAAGCACAATGTTCTTAAAATGTAATTACTATTCTTCCCCATCATTGTCATCACCCAGCTCCGGCTCCACCTCAAAATCTGGTTCCGCTCCGAACCCATCCACATCTTCCTCAGATTCCTTTCCTTTTAATGACTTGTAAAAGTCCAGGCAGTCTTTTGGGATAAGATGGGACATTGATTTTAAATCGTCCAATTTTGCCTGTGCAATTTCTTTGCCATCAGGCCAAAGAAAACTGAAATCATCCTCAGAAATATCTAAAACTTTTCCTCTAACTTTTTTGTCAATGTTGAGCTCTTTAACTACTCCATATACTCGTATTGTCATAAAAATGGAATGTTTAAAATTCTTTTGCTCAAAATGTATGGATGAAATACCCAAAATCGATTAGCATCGATTACAACATTACTATGGCCAATCAATGGGTTATAATCAGTAATTAAATTTATTTATTTATACTTTATGCACTAAGTACAGAGGCGGACTTAATGCCGTAGGCATTTTCTACCAGTCAACCTAAGGGTGATGCAGAGAAAAAAGTATGGTAGGTGCACGGACAAGATAATTATACTAAAAAAGTAAATTATACATTACTTATAACTATTTATACATAAATTTTTATATAATATACACTACGTATTATATATACACTATTATACATAAATAAATATATATATAATTATATATACATAAATATACTATAAGTAGTAAGAAATCGGAGATGATTCTGCCAATTTGGTGCGAAGATGTTCACGCACTTTTTGCTTAAAGGAATAGCGACTAGTCGCCGTCCTAATTTCCTGAGGGAGCGCATTCCACTGTAAAATAGACTGGACGAAGAAAGAAGAGACTCAATACATTTTGAGCACTACATCCTGTATATCTCCTATACCCCATGGATTTAGCCAGTGCCACTTACACTGATTTAATTACTGATTATAACTCATTGATTGGCCATGGCATCGTCGTGATCGATGCTAATTCATTTAGGGTATATCGTCAATACATTTTGAGAACTGCATCCTGTATATCTCCTATACGGTATACCCCATGGATTTAGCCAGTGCAACTTATACTGATTTAATTACTGATTATAACTCATTAATTGGCCATGGTATCGTCGTGATCGATGCTAATTGATTTAGGGTATATCGTCAATACATTTTGAGCACTACATCCTGTATATCTCCTATACCCCATGGATTTAGCCAGTGCCACTTACACTGATTTAATTACTGATTATAACTCATTAATTGGCATAACTATAAAATTGATCGAATAACATTGAATTTCTGGGTATTTTTTGAGCATTGTCCTTTCTTTTGTCTTTAGCCAATTCACTTTTTCTTTTAAAATAAATGTTTTTCTGTTTACTATTTTCGTTGAAAATTTCCATGAAAGTAATTTAACTGAAACGACTCACATAGTTTGAGTCATTTTAGCTGAATGCAAAATCGGCTTGTTTCTTCGTAAATCAATTTATCAGAAATGATCCACACAGTTTGAGTCCTTTTAGTTGAATAAAAAAATGTACTAGTTTCTATGAAGGTATTTTAACTGAAACGATTCAAGTGTTTTGAGACAATTCTGTTATATTAAATATAGACCTGTTTCTTTCAAGTTGGATTTATTAAAAACGACCCAAGCAGTTTGGGTTATTACAGTGGTTTATAGAAAAATACCCGTCTCTATGTGGGTTGGTTCGCATCATTAAAAAATCATCCTTATCTTTATAGTATCATGGATCTTTTTTGCTGAGTAAAAGAACCAACCTTTAGGACCTTTTTGGCATATATAACTCATTTTTGACCATAGTGTGGGTTGAGTCCTTTCTGCTAAACTACGTCCATTGATGTATGAATGACATGTCATTGATGTAAATTCATTGAACCATAATAAGACCCACGAAGAGGTTGATTTAACAGTTTCCTTATGGTAATGACGCCAACGCGGCATTTGTAGGAACACTGGGCCAAACACGAATGTTTTTGCCGTATCCGTAACGTTAACGTAAGCATATTTTGTATAAAAAATACACGTTTAATCTTTTTTTTTTTTTGAAAAAATATTTATGTTGCGTAAAGTTACTTAAGTTATTGGATTTTATAGTAATTTCAGCTTCCCCACGTAATTGCATTAGTTCATATAATTTTTAACATGAGGATGCTGGCCTTGCTGTAAAATCCAAAAACGTGAGTAATACTATTTCCGGGATCCCAAGTTTCTATAAAAAAATTATAAATATATTTTTTGTTGTTTTACCCACTTGTTTATCTTGTCGCCAACTTTACGTAAATTAGCCCTACCTATTCCGATCCACTGCCCACGATATTAATTCCCTTTCTCTCTGCTATAAATTAATAACTGATGTACTCAAGTAGGTTCCCAGTAATATTATTTATTTATTTATTTATTTTATTTATTTATGTACACACAAGGAAACATGGTAATAAAAATGTTACAGACAAATGAGCACAATGGAACTACTTATTTCTAAAGAAATTTCTTCCAGTAGTCCCGCAGTAGTTATCTGAAATTTTAAACCAGAGTCACGAAACAGAGGCTAACTAATACAAAACGCCACCTTTTGAATCTTCAGAGGCGTTTGAAACTGCAGTGTTAAGTTACACTTTATGTATTGTTGTTATTTACTGATTGTAATTACCTTCCACCCACCTCTGGTCTGCTTTGGAGCCAGCTTTTACTTATTTCGATCTGGGAGGCAATTCTCGTTTCCTCCGAGATCATCTCGGGATCGAGTTGCCACTTCTTGCGCTATTTGACGTTTATTGAAGTTCTAATTCAAAATGTACCTACGCTATGTCTCGATCGGTACCGATCAGTCAGCAGTCGAAGCAATTCAAGCAACTTTCCTTCCAAAAATGTTAGGCTCCACTTTTCCAGAATAGCTCCACTTAATTATACACTCGGGAAAAGTTCAAATACCTACAAACTTTTTCTCGAATTCCGAGACTATTTCGGTTGCACAAGAATTGCCCCCTGGAACTGCACATAACAAGGCATCAAGCGATAACAATAGCTATATCAAAAGCAGCTATTTTATTACTTTTACAGTATTATGATTTCGTACCAACGTTTCATACATAAATTGAGCAATAAATAACTATGACTGTGGTGGGGATCAAAGAATGTTTACCATTTTTTTTACAGTTTCTTTGTATTACGGCTATTTTATATCTCTTTCTTGTACGTAGGTTTGCTCGTGGAGATCGGTTTCGCACTCGCACTCTGTGTTTGTCTATTACCACTAATGTAATAAGTATAAATAATAATTATATCGTTTTATTAAAAATCAAGATATGGCGATAAACATTTTTTGACTGCGACTGTACAACCCATTTTTGATCCAACCCAATACAATATAGGTACCATCCAAAGTAGGCCTGTTTTATATCGACACGATGGACGCAAAAATCTGTCAGTTTTCATTTGTGACTTTGTTTTAGTTCAGGTAGTAGTTTAGTTCGTAGTATTCAAATTATTTACGTTTCAGGTTACCTCCTAATAAGAATAGAGGAAGATAGTCTTTTCGACTTAGTTTCCAAGGCCATAATCTGGCACCTGTCCGCCCCTGACGCTCTCCGGGGCCCGGGGACTGTTCTGCTGCGTCACACCCTGGCTGCCGCAGCCCCGGTCCTGCAGCAGACTACCGTCAGAATGATCGCTGTTGCCACTTCGCATAGGTTCCCTACTTTCTTGGAGATGGCACTGTTGTTGGCCTGCGATACTGTGGATAATTGTAAGTAACATAGCATTACCAGCTGGCATCACGCTTATTCCCAGAAGGGTTGCGCAGAGTAGTAGGTACCTACACCCGCATTTTGGATTTCAACCGATACTGTTATTAAGTCCTTCGTAAAAGGAGCGACCTTATTGACAGCAGCTAGGTACACTTTCACCCGCCAGACTCACTTTTTCTAAGACCACACGCTCAGGAGTTACGCCTGTCCGACCACTAGATTAACGAGCCAGTAAGTAATAGAAATCCTTATCACAACATTTCAGTGCCGAAGGTCTTGTAACTATTATTTATTCTGTGCCGAAGGCTTATGATAGTGCGTCATAGTCTGTTATATAAATCCTGAGGAGATATAAATACTAACATTTATATGGATTTACATTACATGGTCTGAAATAAAGAATTATAGCCTTATACAGGGTGCCGCAGATGTTATCACATCAAATGGAACCATGTAATTAGTATCACGTTCACGTTGACCGTACACAAAAAACAATCAAATCCAATCAGTAGTTTAGCCACAGGAAATAATTTCATAATTTTACACATAACACGATCTGAGGCAAAGTTTGAAAAGTCTCCAATGTATTCTAACCAAAATTATTTTTATTTACACGTGTAGACCAGATAAAGGTGACATGAATTTCTTCTTCGACGTCCCTTCAGCTAAGCTTCACGAGACGAGCTAGACGAATGATAGCAGAGTGAAATTTATTGCAAAAAAACTTGCGTAAAAATCGCTGAATTTTTAGGACGGTTTCAGAACGTGGTACCAAATACGTGGTTTCACATAATGTCATAACATCTGCGTCACCCTGTATAGGCTTGCCTTCTACGTCAGCATTATAATAAAGCTATAGTCCTCGAGATTTAAAAAGCCACTTTTGACATATATCATTTGAGTTAATTTGGGATGTGAAGCGTATAAATCGGTAACCAAAAAGATCGATTTTTATAATAAATCGATTTAAAATTCTAAGAGTATATAATTGTTTAAAAATATGAATAAAAAATCGAGAAATTCATCTGATAAGCAAGTTATTAATGTAGCAGGCACCGAATTTAATATGAAATCGCATTTCTGTAGGTATCTTCATAGAATAATAAAACATATTCATAATTTTATGCCAAAATTATTTATCCACTTGTACCGGTAATAATGGTCCACCAGTTATTGATTCACTTTCGAAGTACTCACATAGTTTCCAAACCAAGTTGCGGGATTTACTATTCACAGTACGAAATCGAATAGACAATTTGAAAAAAAAATGTAAAGGACGGCCGAAATCACAGTAGGTATTAGAAACCATGTACCTATAGCAAGCCAAGTCAGCTTAAAAGCGGGAACAGTCCAAAATCAAAGCCAGATCACAAAAACAGAGGTATCGGAGAAATACTCGTAGAGAACGAACAATTAGTCGGAAAAATCGCGAAAAACTGCACAGATGTCATTGTCATTACTGCCAGTGTCAAGCAAATTGTGATCATAGAGAAATTAAATTAATTATAATAATATAATGTACGTGTCATACAGCCTTTAAAGAGTTTTTAATACCTACGTAATTTTATACTGATATTTCAAACGATTTTAACGATTCTAGTGATCACATCCCTTTATTTAAAAAATAATTGATTGAGAACGTAACCATTTTTATGATATTTCGGCAGTACATAAACATGCATTTTAAAAATATTTCGATGCTATAACAATACTTATGAAATTATATACCATGCTAATTTATACGTATCTCAAAAATTTATAATAATTTCATAATTATTATCAAGTGTATATTCAAAATGGTTTTTATTCACAGCCTATAGTAACATTGTCAAGTTACATGCTATCGTTCTTTAAATCTGTCATAAGGGACTTCTTAGATCTCGAGGAGTATATATCACTACTCTTTGACCGGGTGTTATCTTGAACACTTCGCCCACAGAAAGTAACTGTGTTTTTATTTAGTAATCGGGATCACTTCTTCTTTCATGAGCTATTTCATGGGAATTGCTGATGCCGTAGTGGCCAGTCAGCAGTGGTTGTATCGAGGCTGACTGCCCAGGGTGCACCAGACCTCATGTTTTTTCATTAGCGGAAGGCGTTTTGATCAGGGTGAATAGTAATATCATATCAAAGGTGAATGATATTTTGATCACAAAAGGATACGTAAGTGGTAATATTGCCAATTTGGGGATAACCTTCCACCCTTAACTTGGCACGTGAATCTTTGATATAAATTTTGGAACGTAACCTACGGGCACGGGTCATACAAAAAATTACACTAAAACATCAATGATGTTATTTATTCATTTGACAATCTGTAGGTAACTCACTTCATAAATTAATTAATTAAATTATAAAAAAAAAACATTCCGGTATGTGTAAGTTTAAAGCCATTGTTTTAAAAATCTCAACTATCAATGTACCTATTTATCATCGATGTCTAACTTTTTCAAAATAACTAGCAACGCAAAGGCGTTTGACCAAGTTCCCTTAACTTGGCCTAACTTATTTTGCATTACATCTACAGCTTTGTTTGAAATGTTTATGTTCAAAATTGGCCCAAAGAACCAAACTGTAATTTAGAGTAAAGAGTAACCATCTTACGAAAGAAAAGCGAAAATGATTATGTTTTATCTATTTCGTCATTTTTAATCATTATGACTTGAACGAAGTGTCGTAATGACGTTATTAGTTCTGGTAACTGAAAAATATAGGTACCCTAGTGTATATTTTAGAATTTCTCAACAGCAGACTTTATTGTCTGAATCTACTCTTCTTATAATAATAGTAATTTAGGTATTTGCAGGAATTAATCTCAAAGTTAATTGAGATTTTGAGAGAGGTAGGTAGGGCATAGCGGGACTTTCCGCTCAAAATAGGAGCTGCCCGACTAGGGAAGTACCTCCACCTTGCAGAATATCGTAGCCAAATAACACTGTTCTTGTTCAGTGTATTTTTCTTACCGGTGACCAAGGTCATCCAGTGCTCCTTGGGGAAGCGTCCGTCGTTACGACGCGACGCGACGCGACGCTAGTAGTACGATCGGCAACGCGTGAGTGATGCCCCTGGTGTTGCAAGCGTCCATATAGGTTACGGTAACCGCTTACCATCAGGCGGGCCGTAAGCTTATTGGCCTCCTTAGAGTAGGTATAAAAAAATATAAAAAAGTATAGCAGATGGTTTTTCTTGGTAAAGTAGTGTATTCCGCCATTGTATTGATGTGCTTGTTATGTTTAAGTTAAGACTATTTACTCTTCTTTTTGATATTGGATCAGAAACTATGCACCACATCGATACGGCTCTTTACTCCTGAATAATATAATATTGGGATCGTAATATAAACTCCAAGGTATAAACTGGCTACTCGTACCACGCTACCACGAGTAATAATGTCACCTCACTAAACTGTGTCATTTTCTTCTTGAAATAGAAAATATATAGCCAATTATTGGTTGCCAGCTTGCGGCTAACAATAGACCCTTGAGGCGATGATATATTTTGAACTGTTCCGTTTTTCATCCGGGCCTTTATTGTAAACTTTCTACTATTTTTTTTATGGGATATCTTTGACCAGGGAAGCTTGTTTGTTATTGTTTTTGATTCAGAAAAGAATAAGCATTTTCGAGCTCGAAGTCTTTGTTCTAAATCCAAATTCATGTAACAATAACACAATTCAAGAACCGTTATTTTTTTTTAAATTATGCGTCATTTTGTACGGATGCGGATTATCCATTGTTTTCAAATCATTGTTCATAATATTTTTTGATATTGCAGGCATAGCTCTGATGAAAGAAAATATAGTAGAGAATATTTTCTATCGTTTCAATCCATATTTTCCTGAAAGAAATTTACCGAATTATGACATCAATCCATACGATTGTCAGGACTTTAATGTGAAATTGGGTAAGTGAAACCATAAAATGTTTTGAAAGCCTCTCCATAATCAATTAACGACCGTAGATTTTTTGTTAAAATTAAGGAAAAGAAAATAAAATATCTGTTACATTGTCACGCAGGTGACAGCAGTGTGAATATGTCCACGACCATGTCCATCCTCCTGGTCCTCGGTAAAACTACGAGACAATATTTGGACGAGAATCCAACACATCGTGTACTTCTCCCAGCCCCCGACTGTTATTCACAAAGGTGACTGTACCTAATGAAAAATCATTATACAAGGTCATATCTTTCTAGTACCGATCTCGAAGGGGTATTGTACTCATCATTATGAACAACTTTTCCTACGGGACCAAGTATAAAATAAAAAAAATAAAAATCTGCTGTTTAATACAAATAATTCAATATTATTCGACTAAATAAATGGGACAGCAATTTATTTGTCGTGATTTCACATTTGGTCCTATAGTATAAGTTGTTCATAATAATTTTAATTGAAATCTAGTTTAATCGGAATCTTAGCTACGTTTCATGAAACTCTGTTCAGCCGTTCAAAAGTTACAGCTCTTTTTCTAGTTGGAGTCGGGGGTTTTTGTCGGTTAAGTTAACAATTAACGAACGCGAAAACGCACCATTCTCCTGCAAAAATTAGTTTGTGTGCTATGACCCTTACTTATGCTTATTTATCGCTATGGCAGATGTTTCATCTGGGCGTATCGTTACGAGTGCCGGGCTCGGGGGCATCGCCACGAGAGGATGACCCTCACCGTGATAGCTGCTGTACTGCTCAAGTGCTTTGGCGACAGCATGCTCCTCTTCTCCTCTATATTAATGCCAGGTGAGGCACACAGAGTGTAGGAAGATCGATGGCAAGATGGGTCGACGACCGATAGACAAGTTGCAATCTGCAACCGCCAGAAAAAGAAACGCGAGCAAAATGTATGAGATTGACATTTATGAAGCACGTAAATAATCGAGGTTTAAAGTTAAATTAAACTAATAATCTTCAAAATTATTTATAAAGAAATTATTCTTTAACAATTCAGTACATTTTCCTGGCGTTTTTATTGTCTAACGATTGTACACATTGACGTAGCTAGGGAGCTATCCAAGGGGGGGCAGCCGGTCAGCTAATCAGCAACCGTAAGGTTTGTAAGGGCTATGTTCACCGACAGTATAAAAAATGTTTAAATAATTTTAAGTTAAATTTTAAATTTTAAAAGGAAATAATTTTACAAGGTATGGTACTGAATCTTTTTCTCAAGATAAAAGAATAATAACAGTATATTAATTCTTCAATACTGACGTGTTTTAGAGTGGACAATGAGTATTGTAGGGAGGGTACTGCCCACCCTTCCTACGCCCATGTGTCTACAGGTACTGTACAAGATTGGTGCAAAACAGGGTTGAATAGCGTAAAAAGAAAGATTTTTATTCCATGCAGGCTGACAAAAGCTGCAAATGATGATGATGATGAAATATTTAGGCCTACATCCAGCTCAAAACACACCGTGTGATTCTTGAGGAGTATCTCAGCATTTATTCTAAGGTCACATTATAAATAAAATGTCTACTGCTATAGCAGACTGCACAGTTTGTTATTGACGGATTAATGCCCCTGATTTATTTTCACATGGGTTATAGTCATTTATTTCATGTTATTTTACATTTCCAACCCCAGTAGGAAGATACCTAATACCTAATCATATTATATTTTGCCAGATCTAGGGCACGTACACGTACCAAATCGCCACGATCAATAGCTGCGCTTGCGACCCTAAAATTCCTGTCTTATAAATTATTATTATTATTACAAGCCTATGCTGTCCCAATAGGTACTGGGCAAAGGCCTCCCTCCCTTTCCTCCACTTTTCGCGATCCCGCGCTGTATCGGGCCAGTCTTTAAGGAAGGCGTTCAATTCGTCCCGCCATCTCCTTCGTGGTCTGCCGCGACCCCGTCTTACTGTCTCTTAAATCGTGTGTCTTATAAATAAAATGGAAAAAAAACCATAGATGGGAAATATGAAAAAAAATTAGGTCATTTGCGGTTTTTGTATCAATGGGGTATTGATTTCGGAATGAGTTCCATTAACGGGTTCGCCAGCCATAATTTGAGCACTTTCACTTCCGTCGGATGTAATTGCGTTGCTTGAAGAATGGCCGTCGTTCAACCGTGTCCCGCCGCCACTGACGAATCTGGTTCATCCAGAATTACATCATCATCAGTCAGCGTCTACAAATGCAGTAGAACAACTAAGGTGTCCAAAAAGAGCTAAAAATCTGAGGAACAGTCAGTCAGCTTCAGATACAGTGGAACGGCTAAGGGCCTATGCACACGGTACGGCGTATATTCAACGCGCCGACCGACGCACATTTCACTAACGCCCGCTCACGGCGCGGCGCTGTAGATGACCAAATTTTAAAACCCGAATTTCGTTTAAAGCGCATAAACGTGCGTCATGTGCGCGTCGTCGGCGCCGTGGGCATAGGCTCTTAGGTGTCCAGAAAGAGCTAAATATGTTACACCTTATGTTGACACCTTAGCTGTTCCAATAGCTAATCAACTGCCCTCATCATAAAATCCATTCCAGTCAAGGTGTTCATAATTAAATTATTGTAGTCACAGGTAAAATTATCCTTTATTGAATACTTTTGTTATTTCAAAGAATTTTTTTTTGATGTTTTTACGTATCGTAACGTTACTAAGCAAATTTTAAATCAAAAATACACGTTAAACCCATGATACCTTTTGAAAATACTTGCGGTATATTTGCTTACATTATCATGAAACAAGTGTGTAGATATATTACGTAAAATTAATCAAAAATGCGATGGAATATTAATTATATTTTTTTTATTAAAAATTTGCTTTCGTTAACGTTACAGTAACGTCAAAAACAGTCACCTACTGTTTCAGTAACAAGTGACACTGTACTTGCGTTTTATTCCCGCAGATGTGATATCACTGTCAGTGTTAACTGAACTGCCTCCGAGGAGCGACTGGGTCGGCACAGTCAACTTCAACACTGCTCAGCAAGATGTGCAGTTCAAGAAAATATTGATTCACTTTGTCGTTGAACTGCTCAAGATATTCCCGTACAATAAATTCGTAAGATGATACCTACTTATAATGAGGATATTAACTTCAATCTGTGAATAGTCCACCTTCTCGGGTGTCGTGAAAGACAACTGTTACGAGTCAAGAGTATAGGCAGCAATATTCTCTTGTGTGCTAATAATAACAGCAAACTGCGACAGCCAATTCGTCTGCCAGTTTTTATACAGGGTGTAAAAAGACTCAAGTCATAACTAAGGCGAAGTCTACGCATACAGTTAAGTAGCATTTTGCAATAATAATTGTTGGGAAATTATTTTTATTTTCAGTTATTCAAAATAAGCTATTTTCTGCAGCTCGCAATGTAACACGCGCAACGGACTTTACTGTGTATAGAAAGTATTAATTCATATCAATACTGTTGTCGACAAAAACGTAGAAGCCAATAATTGTGACCTTGACCTTCAATATCTTCATAACCAGTCTCTTCCCAGATATGGCTCAATATAAGATAATCTTCGTGATTATGGGAAAAATACGTGGCTCTCGGCTTTGATAAGCTTCTTTTTACATCCGTTATTAACCCGGGCTTCCACTGGCAGTGGAGCGGGCTCAGTACGGACTCCGTTTACCTCGCAACAGTAAACTTCATAGAAGTGCTTCCACCAACAAAGAGTCTAGCGGAGAGGACTGAATGAGTAAAAATAGTTAATAACGAACTCGATCTTCATTTCTCTTTTGCAGTGGACGGCAATTATCAAAACTCTTTCTTAATGGAAGGTAAAACCTATTTTAGCTAGTTGGGGTCCGTTCTGTCTAGCTATTACTTGCTCATTACCCTTTCGCAGTGGAAGCCCGACAAGCGCAATAAGCATCTCGGTTCGGTCGGTAATAGTCCCGGTTTATATTCAGCAGTATAAGATTACGTGCTGCTGCTATGCCTGTTATGCTAAGAATGTGACATCCTTTCTAAAACAATCCCTATCTCCACTGCTTATTTCTAGCTGTTGGAGTCCAGACACTGGCTTCTGGGTATAATGTATTTGCTGGATCCAGGTCTATGCCACCTCAAATCACATTGGTCCCCGCTTCTATTTGCTGAACTCCGAAAAACTGCCCTTCAAGCTTTAGTTTGCACTCTGCCTATAGCAAACCCCAAGCTGATCAGACAGTACGGATTAATAAGAAGGTAAAAATGTTTATTTTTATTTTTACCAAAGATTAGCACCTTATTAGCACAGAATAATATAGGCAACATTTTCTTTAAAAAATCAACTGCTAAGTGCGACGATATATTAGTGTGTATGGGAAAAACCTGATACCTAGGTATACTGTAACCTTGTATAGTGGAACAATTTCTAAAATTGGTTTTGTAATTCATGAGAATTACCTGAAACTCACAAGCAAAAATTAGGTATTGCTTTATAGGTATCTATTATACAATACTCGTTCATTAACAAAGTCATGTTTCCAGAATCATGTGGTACATAGAATGGTATTCGGAGAGCCCGTTTGAAATTCCGGTGCTGTACTGGTGCATAAGAGTGCTGCAAGTCGCCATACGGTATAAAACGGATCCCGAGCGAAAGACCGCTATGCAAGACCTGTTTGATACGCACGGTCTTATCATACTAATTCGTAAGATATTATCTATTATAAATGTACTATGAGACTGCCTTATTGGTCTAGAGATAGCGGCGCGGCTGCAGAGCGTAAGGTCGGGTTCGATTCCCTGATCAGGCTAAGAGAAATTCTGAGCCCGTTTTTTTTAATTGTCCACCTTTGCCCTTTGTTCTGAGTTTGGATTTGTACCCGATAGCCTAATTTTACTTTTCGAATTCATATGCGGAGCAGAATTTGATTATCACTAGCGCTAACAGTAAAGCAAAAATACACCGGAAATGTTCCGAAAACAAGTTCTCGAATGTGTGTAGTCCGCAGCCGTACCCGGCTACCGTGGTGCAATGAAGCCTAATTCTTCTTATTCCGAGAAGAGCCTTGCCCAGCGGATAGTAGGTATGTAATGGGCTAAATTATTATAAAAACAGTAAAAAAAAGTATATTCTTGACTAAGGCTTACATTCAGAGACGACAGAAACGAGTCTAAGCGTGAACTTACGCTTCCATCTGTCAAAATTTGTTCGTAAGTTTGAGAGATGGAAGCGTAAGTTCACGCTTAGACTCGTTTCTGTCGTCTCTGAATGTAAGCCTAATCATAATCATAATCATAATCATAATCATAATCATAATCATAATCTTTATTTCTCTCATCATCATGTTACATAATTACATAGAGTATACAATCGGTAATTTTTCCGGTTGACCATCCATAAGGCTAAAATCGTTTGCGCCCGGCGTCCAAACGCAAAATTACTAACTCTAAGCGGGCCGCAGTCGTTCAAAGCATTTTGTTTGTGAACTCGTATCACCACAACGTATCGTGACTGACGTAACGCCAAGGAGCATCAGTGAAGCTTCTGTCGGTAATCAAACAAACAAACAAAGTCATCCGTTTAACATGACGTCTGTTAAATTATCGGTAAACTTGAGCCCAAGTACCCTAAGTTGTAAAAATAACGTTTAAATTTAAATTTTGACAGCTACGCGCTACTTAGTAGGTACTACTTGAGTGATATCGCGACGGCTTTGTTGAGAGCAGGTTATTATCGGGCCTTATTGATACTGCGGGTGTGATTTTTGATTTCTTCCTCCACCTTAACATAATGTGCAGATCTCTGCTACACTCTCCTGGAGCAAAAGCTGCCACCGCTGGAGAGAAGCCAGGCGGTCATAGCTGTGTGTCTCCGCATGCTGACCAGTGCTGTAGACAACAACAGGCGGCTGTCTTGCTGCGTGTACCCCACCATCAGGTGGCCAAACTCCATCAACGGCCTTGCAAGGAAGATGATTGATGTTGTTGTGTATTCTCTTGAAAATCACTTTATTGTAAGTGACAGGTGAGTC
Organism: Allophyes oxyacanthae; assembly: GCA_932294325.1. Taxonomy (NCBI): domain Eukaryota; kingdom Metazoa; phylum Arthropoda; class Insecta; order Lepidoptera; family Noctuidae; genus Allophyes; species Allophyes oxyacanthae. Next base: position 4,834,528 of record OW028609.1, read on the forward strand.
GAAGAACTTGTTTTTTTTAGGTATAACACGTCTGACTCAGTTAACACGCTATTTGTAAATTTATATTAACCTAATGTTATTGTGGGAATGAAAACTAAATAGGTTTGAATTTGACGGATAGTTGTGTAAGTAGTGTTGTTATCCTGCCTTTGTTTCCTGCTGTATATCAACTTGGTAATCATACTTAGCTCAAACAAATACATAAATTGCGCGCTTATTTGTGAACATTATACAATGCGGTTTTGAAATGACCTAAAATGTTAGAGCGGCTACACATTGTGAGACAATCGTATCGATTCTGTGGCACGCGACTGGACTAAACTAAATTAAGGACGTTTGTCTCTTTCTGTTTCAATAGAAAAGGAAAGTGATAGGTGCGTTTAGTGTAGCTAGGTTAGTCAGTACAAACTAAACTAACGCATCTGTAATTTTTTCGCATTTTGACAGTTCAAAATATGCTACAGAATCGACATCATTTTCTCGTGTCTTATAGAAGAAGAAGAAGAAAAAAAATATTTTATTTCTGCAGCAAAAACGACACACATACAATACAAATAGCAGCATCCATACCTACTAAACATTTGCTATACCAGCAAATGAAAAACCTTATGACTTAGGATTATGAATGAGACACTACTCTTATATGAAATTCAATATGTACCTACACACTATGGCTTGTGTCGGATCAACATGGCGATCGTTTGGACAAATGTCTTGGATACACTAGTAACATATAATGTAGGATACGTTACGCAAAATTTTTGTCTACTCCAGACAAATTCCTTGTTTAGTCAAGACAATGCCTTATAATCTGCAGGCAGTCTTACTGGGCCTTATCTTGTTTAGAAATTGGAACCTGTTGCTAGCTGAGAAGCCTAAAGTTTATAATACACAGGGTTTAATTCATGTTGTCCTAGTACCCTATAGGGCCAGAGGTCCCTATTATAAATAGGGCTTGCCACGTTTCCAGTTGTGTAGTAATTGTGTTACTAAAAAGTAAAGCACGGTCTTGTGACAGAGAATTATGTCACGAGCAATTAATATATAGTTCTCCTCATCGGTTTCGATGATGGCGACCCTAGAATAAATTATCTTCCAGCTGAGCCCTAATATGGCTCGCTGCTAGACCAAACTCGATCACAAGACAGGCAATAGAGTTGGCTCGTAGTTATTGGTGTATGTATAGAAGGTCTCTCCTTGGGTATTTCGTGTTTTTCGTCAAGTGCCACGAGTCGACTTTCTTCGAACGTCTTTATCTTTTTGTAGATGGTAGAACTGTAGAACCTTTGTGAAGCGAGCTCCTCCCAGCATGTAGGGTCAATAGCGCAAGCGTTCAGGTGTCTCCTGAACACATCCTTATAACGCAGATGCTGACCACCATGCTTCCGTTTCCCCTCCGCCATCTCAGAGTAGAAGACTGCTTTGGGTAACCGTTGGTCTTCTATGTGAAGAACGTGACCACACCACCGTAGTTGTCGCTGTATGAGTAGAGCTTCAATAGCATACATTCCGAAGCGATACATTCAATTAGCAGTTAATATCGTGCTGACAGAGTAAAATAGCTAATTCTGACTTTCTGACATGCGGCACCAAAGCTCTAGAAAGAGAGCGACATGTCGCCTGTTATTTTGTCGAATCCCGCGACAGATCAGATCAATATTTATGTCATGTTTGTCGTATTACACCCGCAAGTGTGTTTATACAAGTGCGTTTCTCATTGCAGGTGGCTGATAGCGCTATTAAATTTCATATGGGAAGCGATTATATGGAAACAAGAATATAGGGAACTATTCATTGGCAACGATGGCGTTTATAAGCTGCTGGATATAATTACAGTAAGTGAGAAATTATTTATACGGTACTTAACATCAATAGTTCCTACTATTGATGTTAAATACCGTAGATATAATTATGCGTAATAAAGGTAGGTTACGGGCCATCTATTATATATTATATAGGCCATATAATTATTACCCTTCTATTTAATAGATCTCTCCAAACGGTAATTAAAATATTATTTGTGTTTGAGTATCATCATGACATTTCTCTTTTTTACAACTCTTCCTTGTCGGTCATTGCTTATATACTTCAATAATTTATCATATTATTGGACATTCAGATTTTTTACCATATAGATTTTACCATGATATTTTTTTTAAACTTAGTAAAAATTTTGAAGGCAAGTAAACGGTGTTTTTCCGCATAAAATCCGAAATAGTGAATGGATTTTGCGCGCGAGCACATTGAGGATAGGTAAGTTCAACCCAACTACTTTCACAACTCGTTGATTTATGCACAGAATGATATCAATTCTCAATATCTTGTAATTACGGGATGCAATCACGTTTGGTCTGGACGAGGGGCACTTGTGACTTGTGGCAATTCGTTTAGCAGACCAACGGACAGAACTATTAATATCGCCGCAGAGTCACGCGACTCTGCGGCGATATTGCATTCGCAAAGGGGAGTCGTGACTTCCTATTTGAAAGATTCAATTGAAATAAACGCTGGTAGTTAGGACTGTTTCTTTTACTATCTAGAAATGTGGTTCTCAACATCATGCTGTTCTTGGATGAACAGTGTACCTATGTACAATAAGTATTATATTAAAGTGACTTTGTTTGCAACAAAAGTGAACAGAAAATGCCTATTTTCGGAAATGAATATTTTGAAAATTGAAATAGATGGGTAAAATGGCCAGTTGTCCAACAGAATCGAAATATTTATGTACCATAGGTACGAAGTGTTTTGATACGCTCTTTATTTTTTATTATGGAGGTCAAGCTCTGAGGACTTGAAGGAATTCGAAATTACTCTCACAGCGAAGGTAGGTCTGTGATTACATTGGACTTTGGAATAATGCTCGGTGGATATGAAATTAATGAAATTGATAAATGATGTCGCCGCTGAGACATATATAAAATGCCATATAAGTACTTTCTGGGTGGCATTTGTAATCCTGGCTATGTCCTTTTTGCCTTATTTGAAGTCTGTTGGTTTTTCGGCCAAGGTTTATAATATAAAAGTGCCCATCATTATTCTGTGGCTATTCAAAAATTGAAATACCTTTTTTGAATCCTCAGTCATCGTACTCGATGAGAATGGAACTAATTATGTGTAGTGTACCTACTGTATAAACGATACCTTACGATTTTTGTAAATGTCCTAATATTACACTGTATTTTGCTTTCTCCGCATTCGTAATGAAAAGCACTGTGTGTAATCTCGGGTATAAATTAAAAAGTATAAATTTTTACCCTTTATCAATCTGCTATTATCATTCATTGTATTTTTTAATCGAATATTAATAGGAACATTTTGAATAGGTTGGAGTCGGCGTTTCAGTATTTAGATGCAGTTTGCATTTAACACGGCCAACCGACCAACAACGCCAACATGATGGTTAAGCGATTGGCTTCTTGTGCTACGTGCCGCGGCTTCGATCCCCGCATAGAACAATTTTTTATAGCCCACAGATAGTTGTTCCGTGTCTCGGTATGTGCATGTGACATGTATGTTTGTAAACTGTACTCACAATAAGGGAGTAAATACTGGTGAGGGTAAAGTTTAAAAAAAAAAGAGTAGCGAATGAAAGAAACTTTGATATCCGCTGACTTTGATAGTTAGATTATTATTGGGTTAGATAGAGAGAGGATGTAAAAAGTCCGTTGTGACGGTTGACGGGAGTATTGTCTGTATTAACATTAACCTCCGTTTGGGTTCTGGTTATCAGTTTATCACAAACTAAAAATGTCTAAAACATTTTTAACACGAAATGTTTTTGAGGAGATAGTTTTCCCGTCCTATCAATTAAATACCAAAGGAAATAATTGCTACCTACATGCAACGTAATGCATACGGTGCAGTGATTTTATTTACGTTTGCTTCTCCAGATGGCGTTGTTCAGTCTCCTGCATCTCGCTATGGTTTCGTTACAGCCGTTTAGCTAAGCTCTCGATGGAATATTTTGCTATCAGATTTTTATTTTTGTACCTAGTTCCTAAGCTAGTTTAAGATAGGTGTAAGGTAGGGTTCTTTTTATTTACTTTTTTTTGGGGGGAGCGTTCATGAGACAGCGTTACAGCCCGTTCTTTCTTGAACGGTCCCCCTCAAAATTCATAATAATTTATAACCGCATCGTCGCAAGAACTAGTTACCTATTAATAAGCAATATAAGCATACCTATTAATATAAAAGTATCCACAGAATACAAGGTGGGTATCTAATTGTGTAAAAATATAACCAATTAAATTAAGTATTTTGTATCCAATTCAATACCTACCTTAATCGTTCTTATTTTTAACGTAAGAATGTCTTTAATACAATTATATTAAAATTCCCCGAATCCGCAGAAAAATTGATTCCATTTATTTTTTAAATTACATATTTAGTTGACTGACGAAATAAATATCTAACTTAGATGATGTATAAATTGGTACTCTTTAATTATTAATGTATAGAAGCCTGTACACAGACGTAAATCGATCGATAAACGTAATTATGTGTACATGTCCGGCCGCCATAATTTGTCGGATGCCGTTTAGGCAAACAATTTATTTTTTTTGCTTCAATTTCCTTTGGGGAGCATGTATGAGAATAACTTTATATGTCCGTTGCTGGGGGAGCACTGAGTTGGATCTGGGGGTCTACCCCCTAACAAAATGGTTATGAACATCAGTCTTTAGTAATAAACTTCAATAAGATCGTGAGAGAATAAACTTCGAACTACCTTGTAAAAAAAATACCGATCATGAAGATGGGAGTCCCAACTATTTCTTTTCAGTTTGGGCTCTCACAATTCTAATGAAGATTATTGCCAGAGTCTGATGTTCATTACCATTTTGTAACGTGGTAGACCCGCCGGTTCGAATTTTTTAAGGGCAATGTGGCTCAGCACGGGCTGGTTCAAGTGAAGGTTGGAGAGGATATTTTTGTGTTTTTTTTAGGTAAGTACTTACCTATCTCCTCCGATTATTTCTCAACGTACGCAAAGGCTGAACATTTATGTTCGATAATTTCGCAGAGGGAATAGGCTGCAGACTTGGTACCTATTCTCTTCCGGCCTAAGCAGAGATTTATCGCTTTGTAGTTACTAATGTTTTGCTGCGAGTGGCTGCGACATGCGCGCACGTTTTAATTACCATAAATAAGTACCTACAAAAGAATTTTTTTATTTTATTATGATAGAAAAGACGAAAGTGGTTTTTAGATATATCTATGTACGCACAGTTACATTTTCAGTATACGCTGACCTCGCATTGTATGAAAAGCCTTGCAATGCGAGGGCCGTTTATACTGGAAAAGCTAGATATGTAGCAGTAAGTAGGTACTTCATCAGTGTGCTACAGTGGTGGCTCAGGGGTCGTGGCCACAATTTATGGGTCGTAGGTTGTGGGTTCGAATCCTGGCGTACGCGCACCATTCGGCCAGATTTATTTATGACTTGTGCAAATTATTTATCACCTGCTACTCTAACGATGAAAGAAAACATTTAGGGACCCGGATCTTCCAGGACGGAAGAACATTCGAGAACTTGTGACATAAATAAAACTCTCACTAAGGTTGCCTGGTGGACTAGGTTTGCCAGATAAATGTATATTTAGGTTATAGGCAATCTATACGATAGTAAAGAAATAAAAAACTACTGTTCCATACAAATTACAAATAATTGAATATTAACTCGACTAAATATATGGAACAGCTGGTCTCTTTCGCGATTTCAGACTGGGTCCTGTAGTAAAAGTTGTTCATGATGATGAGTACAATAACCCCTTAAAGGGACTAGAAAGGTAGGACATTATTTAATATAGTATCCTACTATATTTTGGACCAAGATACTATAATACTGTTAGAAAAATATATAGTAGCCAAATCTACTATACATAAGCCTGCGGCGATGAGGCAATACGCAATACTATAAATTTCCGTTTGTCATATATATCGGTCGTGGAATGAAAACTATAGGTTGTATAGGAATAGTTGCATATCCCTTGTCTACTGATTAGGTTAATAACATAGTATAATTAGATAGACTTATTAACAAGTTGTGCCATTGACTGTGTTGAACCATATTTAATGTATCACCATGACGTCTAACAGATGACGCGGCCCCCGGTCCAATGTATTGCGCTAGCGCTGATCTGTGACATCGCCAGCGCCGGTGATGCAGTCGGACACTTAGTATCTTGGCGCGCCAATCTCGGAGCCTCCAATGCGGTACGTAATCCTCGGATCTGATCAGGAACTAACGAGTGTAGGCCACAAGTGAAGAGCCTGTACTTTGTGGAATTTGAAACACGCGTTCGATTAGGGAGAAAGATATTATCTAAAAGTGTTGTTTTTTTTTATTTTATTAATATTAAATAATAAAATCTTTATTCAGGCAAATTACACCTATACATAAGAAATGATAATAATGTCACACTATTATAAAAATACATAGTAATATCGACGATCGACGTCATAATTATTAGAATAATGTTGTTCTTTTAGTCTTAAGTTTGGGTTTGGCTTCCAGCCCAACCTACACATTCACGATAACTGCGAGCCACTGTCTGAATAGCAACTTCGGGATCAAGTTACGGGCAAAATATCGCAATTAGCTAAAGTCACCCTTACAAAACTGTTTCTGTATTATTACCAAAGATGTTATAAGCAAGTCTTTTTAAAAATCCCAGGTTTGAAGATAGCCCCATCTTTTTTTGTTATATCACGTTAATAAGCGACGTATATATTTATTTTAGAGAGGGTTAAAGCAAATCTGAATAAGGGTTCATGCCTCGTTTAAGAGGGGTATAGGTATCGTATAAGAGGGACAGCAATTAGTGAAAGCGCTTTCACCCAGACCCCAGTGTTTGTTGAAAAGCAGCACGATTGCCATTGATACAATCATTTCACTAAATACGTACAAGTAGTGGCCAGTTGCGGATAGGTATAGGCGATAAGGTTTTGTTGTGCAAGTGGTACCTACACGTTGTGTAAAGAAGAGAGATGGTATCCAAACGAAGATAGTATAAAAATTAAATAAACATTACCTGGAATTCATTGAGTTTTTGTGTTCTTGATTTGGACTGCCTGCGGTTGAGAAATTCGCCTAATCTACCTAATTGATCCTTAACCTGTAATTCCCAGTACTAAGGTACCGATATTCGGCCGCATCTGGTTATACTGGGAGCCAACCACAACATAGTTGGATAAAGGCTAGGCCGATGCTGATATTAGTCCAGTTAAACCTAAACTAACTGAAACTTCTATTATAGAATTCAAAATTGGTGTCGCGTGGTTCGACGATCGCATCCCTGCTGGCGGCAGTATTTCGAGAGGAATGCCATTCGACAGGAGTCCGCTTGAATGAATACGGTGTTATACAAGGTTAGAGAAATTTGTATTATTCAAATGTGTTTTGGTTCTCATAATGTGAGTGCCATGAAATTTTGTATCAATCTCCTCAAGATGGTTAACTGCTTTTAAGAATAGGTACCTAAACAATTGACTCAACGGTCGTATCGTCTTCAAATCAAGCGCAAGATGTCCATATTTCTATTATGTAGGTGGGTATTTTATGCATCAAATAAAAAACATCTAATACAGTACACATTTGCATAGTTACTCCGTATTACATAGACATCATAATTATGGATGTTTAACATAATGTACCCAGTTAATATGACTTCAGTTTAATCTAGGCAATTGCTAGATATTTATGCCATTGCTCATAGAGGCTCTTTCCTTGCAGTCCAAGACTTGATACTAATATTTTTCAATAGATATGGACTTTCCTATCATGTCATCCAACGCTCAGGACGAGCTGTCAAACTTTGACTTCCGTTACACGCAAAGTCACCGTACTAGGATATGCTTGGCAGCGGGTGACTTGGCAGGTTCGCGTATGTCAAAGGTAACTTTACTAACTTTACTACATAGAAATAGTACAAGTACTGGAACGCTTATTAGTGCCGTAAAGCCGGTCTGAGGGAGAATACTTTGTGGTAGCCGTGTCATTGTCTAATAGGGTAACCATACATTTTAGTTAAAAGTAGGACATGATAGAAATATTTAATTATGTTATGAGAATAGTTATCAGGTAATTAACTACTGATATCGAATAGTAAGAATTGTTTTTTTCCTAGGAAATAGTGAAATATACGGTCCATACAGTGTATCTAAACGTTCTTACAAATATACATACACCCTTTTGGTTATAATTAGAGTCACAGGCAAGGCATAATATATAAATAGGCATATGCAAGGTTACTATATAATAAAAAAGAAAATTTAGAGAAAATTTCGGACATTGCGGAAAAATCCGGACATTTTCTTATACACAGATTACGTGTATAATAAAATGTCATGCGTGAATATTCCGGACATCTGGCAGCTCTAGTCATAGGAAACATTAGATTTTAATATTTTAAGATACAAATTTAATTCCTCTTCTACTTTTTCTTTCTTTTTTCTTTTTCTCTTTTAGCTTTGCGACCATCCTACGACCTTTCTTTATGAGATCTTTCCTATTATAGCAGAAAGGGTAACCCATGCTTAGTGCTGCAGAATCGAATATCACTTATTATAATATTCTTGTTTGGCAAACTCAAGTATAATCATCATTCACAACTTTTACTACGGGACCAACCATGAAATCGCGAAAAAAAATTCAAACTTTTCATACATTTTGATGGAGCAAGGTTAATCTTTTGTATGAAAAGTTTGATTTTTTTTTCGCGATTTCATGGTTGTTCCCATAGTAAAAGTTGTTCATATTGATGAGTAGTTTCACCCCTTAAAGCGTTGCCGGTGTTTTACAAATAACCCTGTATGTATACTTATACTATACTTGGAATCACTCAAATTATACAAAACAATAAATGCATCGAAAATATGCTACGCATTACAGATTATGGAAAACAAATCCAAATTTATTAAAGAACGTAAATTATTTAACTTAGTGGACTGTATGTTATGTGAAACGATCTAAAATAAGTACTTGGAGCAACTATATCCCACAAAATAAAAATATATTGTCACACTACTCAATGAAACTTACCTATGGAACGATATTCTTCAACCAGGATAATATTCTCGCTTGCACCCAATCATAACTCAAGTATTTACCATCTTGTCGCCAAAAAATTATTCTTGGCACAAAGATAATGTTTGATCACGTTTATTTCTGAACTATGAAAACCACAAATGTTGACAATAGGTTGACAACTAAGTTGACAATGTAAGCCATTTTGAATGATGTAGTGTTTCCCGCATGCAAACTTCTTTAACTACTGGTATCCAAATATTGTAATAATCAATCTTATTGAATAACGTATGGAAATAATAATATTTAATATAATATTTAAAGCACGTCAATTATATTTTTTATTATGTTTATTTTGATAGCCGTGGGTAGAAGTTTCATTAGTTCTAATATGTATGTAAAAACGATTCTGAAAATACCAATTTAGTAGATTACCTACTAAGTTGATGAGTAATGGCCATGTGTGCGAGAGGGACACCGCTAAATCTCGGGTGACTTTCATGTGGGCACAAAATTTCGTACAACTAATTATAGCAGTAAGCTCTCTAGTTATAGGTACTATGTATTATCTCTATGCTTTACTATAACACGTCCAAAAAACACTACGTCAATTTAGTACTTTTTGGAATGTTTCTATCGGAATTTGTTATCCTGTTTATGTCTAATGTCGATTCTATAACGAATACTTACATGAATTAGGTCCGTTTTACACAGCGGTGCTAAGCCGTGATCTCTGTTTAAGCAGTGTGTCTATCGTATAAAATTTGTATGAAAACTCAAATCTGTTCTCTGTCTACTCATGTAGGTAGAGATTACCGCTGAGCATCGTTCTGTAACATATAGTTTTAGCGAACAAAACGGCCTATGTAAGGCCCGATTTGTACCGAGCATTGAATAGTAGCCCGCATAGGAGATGGATTTAAGATTGCTATAGTTCCATTTCAAGAAGCTATTACACCTACCAGTTCTGAGAGGTCCTAACCCTCAATTAGACTGAAATTTAAATTTGGACAAGACCATGCAACTTTTACAGGAAGTCTACCAGCGTCTCATATTGTATTTATGATTCAGACTTTAAATTAATAGTTCTGCTTATTCGTGCCAGGATGTGTTCCTTTTAAGGACTTTTTTAAGTTTACGAAATAGAAGCTGAAAAAACGCTGCTAACAAAACGTTGTCCCATTTTCGTACCATGATGTTACTATTGAAAATCGACTTATACCTATTTAATTGAAGTGTCTCCTCATCTCGTGTCAAATTAACGCTATAGCCCAAAATAGTTCACTTGTTTATTCTTTTAGCAGACTAAAATCAGACGTGATTTAGAGACATCCTGGTACGACATGAATACGATTTATATTATGGACTTATAACAAAATGCCTTCAAAATTAACCGTTTGCTATTTGACGCTGGTAGGCCCTGATTCCTAGATTTGTGTCTTAATACACGATTAAGAGAAAAGCTTTAAAGTTTTAATTGTGAGGTTGTTTCAGGCTTTTGCACTACTGCATTTGTTATCTGATGATCTGGAGTACAGAGTATCCCTGGCCGACGAAGCATACAATTTTTACAAGAACATAAAATTAGCCACGGAAGACGAGGTCTATCTCCTTTACTTAGAAATCTTAGTGTTCTAACTATGGTATTTGTCTTTTGGCTTCTTCGACATTCTTGCATATATTTTCATACATGTACGCCGCCGGTTGCGAGTAGGCACTACGCACCTGACATCTATAATTATTATTATAGATTACATTTTTATTCATAGTCTTGCTTTCTAATTGATAAGCCTTTAGAAAACCGAGCGGTATACGGGCGTACTAGTCCGTGGCTCCCATGGATGAGTCACAGCAAGCGTAACGTAATGGGCCGCGCGGTTTATAATATTATGAGCGCCGTCTGTTCAGCGCATTATAATAATATAGGTAATAATAATTAATTTCTTTATTCGGGTAACTATAGACCCATAATATCCCTTTCTCCCCTTATCGTCACACTCAGCAGCACAGCAGTAGCACTGAGGGTGAACAAACCAGTATTTTCCACCATTTGTCTCCTTGACAGAAAACAAAACAAATTAAGAGAGAAAACAGTAAAGAGCTGGTTTTGTCCCCAATTTTTCTAGCTCCGCTTTTTTACCGTGCTAGCTTTGCTGGTTTTTCACGGGTTGATTGAGTGATTTTAACCGTACCTATAATTTTATTGTTATTATGTAGGTAAAGTAGTACCAATCTAATGTCTCTATAGGTGATGTTGGTCCTCTGCTCTCACTACCTGACACTCAAACTGAACGAGATTTGGAAGGAGACCAAGTTACAGAGCACTGGAATGGTCGACAGAGACGACATTGTTCTTGACGACTTTGTCAATCTTACCATGTGAGTACAAGTTTTTTTTTTAATGGCAATATTTTTGGGTCTTCCTACGTACCATGGAGCGTAGTGTTATAAGCAAAACAGACCGTGTTCAAAATACTACATTGCGCTCCAAAACACATTACTGACGTAGTTCATAAAGCCGCAAAATTAAAGTGGGATTGGACTGGCCTCGTCTGCCGGATGTCTGATGAACTGTGGGCCAGAGTAAACACATAAAACCTTATATTTAACCTTTAAATACTGAGATGGCTTCAATATCTGTTGTTGTTTAAAATTTTCATTGATAGTGGCAACGACAGGAATCTACACTATTATTATAAACATTAAAGATTTATATTTTTATTTGACAAACTGACAAAAATTCTAAAAACGTATGTTTCGGCTTCTGTATCGTTCCTAGTACCTATACATACGTAGCACTTATTTTTTTTTTAAATATTCAATGTAGGTACAGATTTAGCCTCGTTACGATTTTATTATAAGTATAGATCATGAATAAATTAAAAAACTACTGGACCGATTTTAAAAATTCTTTCACCAGTTGAATGCTGCACTATCCCTGACTGATATAGGCTTTTATTTTGATAAAAATAAAACGCATCGGCGAACCCGCGGGCAGCCGCTAGTAAATTATAAAGCGTTTTTAAAACCCTAGTTTTTATGGCAAAGTAAATGTAGCCATGATACGGCGAGAAAGGCTCGCGGTAGACCACGAAGGAGATGCCGTGACGAGCTTGATTCAACACTGGCTCTAAACTGAAAGACCTGGAATCACTAGGGAGACCTATGCCCAGCAGTGGGATGTTACCGGATAACAGTAACCAGTAACTGTTTATTATACAGGATAGACCATAAACAGTGGTCCAAAAATTACACAAAGGTAGAGATTTAAAAAAAACTTAATATCTACTAAAAAAATTACTTACTGATTTTTGCGGAACTTAAGTTGTGTATAAATAAAGATGGCTTCAACACAAAAATCTTTTTGGCCCACTGTGCATGGGCCATCCTGTATACCTACAGATCTACCTAGGTTTTATAACCACAGATATTGCAATAACTTTATAAAATGTTGAAGAAATATGTTATTTTTTTTATTTCAGAGGCTGGTCGAAGCAAATTAAACTTCAGCAAGAAGATGTTATTGCAAACGAGCGAAAGAGGGTAAGTAACTATCAATACCTATGCTAAGGCTTTCTATGTATCCTATATTACCTTATTATTCTAGATTACAGACAATATGTCAAGTCAGTAGTCAGCAGTAGTGTGCACAGGCATTACTTACAAGGTAGGCAAAAAACAACTTATTAGTGTTGTATTCTCAAGATTGTGTGGTTAGCCACCTCACTCTAAGACTTAAATTAACTGATATTACAGACATATTAACGTTTATATTACTTCATACTTAATTTATTAGGGTAGGCAGTGTGTTTTTGTCTTTATGGAGCCACACACACCATTGGTAGCCAGAGAAATCAAGGACCTAGCAAAATAGAAAAAAAATTACTACCTATGCCTATTCCTTGGAATATTGAGCCGGGGTAACATTATTATCACTCGGCTGATGCATATAAATAGTTGTCTATACTGGTTGTACCTATGCAGCCAAGAGCAACACTGAAGCGAAGTAATAGTGGCCCAGTGGACGTGGCTCCGACTTGTCGGTAGTATTAGGTTCGAATCGAAGAGGGTGCGCTCCGATGGGTCAGATTAATTATTAATTATTGTTTGAATTAATGTAAACCTAAATGTGGAGGTAAAAATGAAACATTGTAAAAATGTTAAACCACTTTTAAATTGTAGGTAGGCACTTGAATTTATATAATTTTCGTTATAATAATAATTTTAGGTACCTACCTTTAGATATTTAATTCATTTTTTTACTTTTATTTAGATTTGTTTTTTATTTTTTATTATTCTTTATTTGAAGAAGGTTTGTTCATACATGAACATGTCACCTCCATAATGCATCAAAAACAAAACTAAACACTTTGGAACTAATATTAAAATAGAACTAACTTAAAACTATAGACGAACGATTTTTAATGCCGATCTGCGTCAGCCTACATTCCTCTGAGAGAGGTGAAGACAATACACTGTTACACCATCCCACGTCTTATGGAACCACATCAAGTTCGGTTCGCTTAGGATGTCTAAAAACTTCGTTCCTGACACATTCCATTATATTTTATTTAGATACTTAAATATTTATATAAACTTAATTTAAACTTAATTTATATAAAATTTTTGTGTAGGTAGTCGAATGTTTTGAAGCTCAATTATAGGCAGGTACCTACACTGATGTAACTTACCTGACACATTTTTTTTAAAATTTTATTTGTACGTCCACGTCCCTTGTTTGTGGACAGAGGTCCATCATAATATTATCTAATAATAATTTTTTCATTAGGTACTATATATAACTTCTCGGTGAAAGAAAACAAAGTGAGAAAACTGGCACGTCTTATAAAACATAATAAATAGCTTGTGACTAACTAGGTATTTTGCAAATTTTGCATAAGTATGAAAATAAAATCCTTTCTTGATTATTTAGGAACTTGAACAAGAAAGTTCACTGTACGCGTTCCTGGGCCGTATTCGCCTGAACATTGCACTAGACGCGTTGCGCTCTGTGCGTTGCGTTGCACGCTCCACCGACCGCAACCGCATGACGCACGCTCTATTGCACGATGCAGTGTTCGCACACCAACGTCGTACCGTGTTTGCTAAGAAGGCCAATGCATCGTTGTTGCGTACTTATAAACCCATGTTGGATGATCAGGTTTGGTTTTATTTATATTAACTATACTAATACGTGAATAGAAAACTTTGTACTTACCCCCTTTTAAGCATATTGCGCGCACGGAGGAGTGTGAGTTTGGCATAGTTATAGTTTATATAGAGGAGTGCAGGAACCTAAAATATATTTATAATATTAGGTACGGTCGAATTGCGACCATCAGGCGAACTCTAGTGAATATTACTAGCTGTTGCCCGCGTTTTCTCTGGTATCCGGATGATCGAGTCCAACCCAGGATCTCACGATCATTATTTTGCGTTCACTAGTCCAATGAAACAGATAGTTAGGTACCTATTCGTTATCTAATAATTAACCCTTTTTCAGAACATAACCGGACAGAATGTGAAGATTACCAGCATCTATCTGAAAAACAAATCGAAGGTCGTCGACCCTCCGAGTTCATCCCCGTCTACACAAACTAGCGAATAAATATCATCTTCGAATTCATTCTTTTTGTGGTGTCGGCATGAAAATTGCTCATCCCGTAGTGAAAGATTAAGATTCAAAATGGGACTGACTATCCAGAACGCACACTGGACTTAGGTACCTATTTTCACTCCTTTCGTGCCCCACCGTTAACCTTCAAAAAGGAATAATATACAGGTGCTCCATCAACATTTGTTCGAAGAAACCATGTTGTTGGTTTGAGTTATGGAAATCTGGAATCGGAAATTCACTAAAGTCGAGTAAGCAGACTTTTTCATAATGGCGCCCGTCCCCCTTTTTTTTAAACGCATAGTAGGGCTGTTTCATTTCGTGGGAAACGCATATGCCTGTCTTCATACTGTACTAGGACTTAAAAAAGTTTGACATTGGAGAATAGTTTTTAGTTCGACAGGCAGGACAAGGCTTACCTATCCGTGAATTCAAACGGGGCATAATCTAGTAATTTAGGTAAGAATATCATGACGAGACTGTTTTGCTATTTTGCTGCTCAGTAAATAATTATTTTTAAATTATTATTTTCACGAAGGAATAATTATAATTTACATCATGCTATCTATAATTTTGGATAGAAGGAAAAAAATAAAACTTTTTTGTAAAACATCCGTATTTTATTTCAGAAGCCAATAATGAAAATGTCTAAGTAATCATTTTTACAAACATATCAAGCTTGTAACATGCAACGCAACACATTGTGTCCGAAACACTGATATACTTATGTAATAAATGATAATAATTATAATGTTACCAGTTCACAACTTATCTAAGTAGGTATACAAATTGTCTCAGGTGTTATGGTAGGTATAGAAAACACACAGATTTTATATTAATTTAAATACCTAACTACGTACCTCTACCTAAGTATCTAAACTAAAAAAGAAATATGAAATATACACCCTATGAATGTACCTAGGTATTATGCGTGAAAACTCTGGGTTTTTACACAAAATCTATGTTTTTCATGTCAGCTGAAAGATAAAATATAGTTACAAATGCAATAAAATAGTTAGGTACATGACGTAGGAACTTATGCTATGGTCGAATAAATTGAACAGTACTCAACAACAACAGTAATAGGACAGTAGTCAATTATGAATAAACTTTATTAAAATTTTACGTTTATTCAATTACACCGTGTACCTATACATTATGGTGGACTTTTAAAGTTCTTATTATTAAGCAATAACTAATAAATTATACATTTTGCAACTGGATGTTTTAAACCCAGATCGTTTTATGCAAGCAGCGTCTGTTATCCAGATACCAAATGTGGAAATAGTGGAATTATTATTCCCTAAGAATGTTTGTTTCCAGATTAAAAACTAGACCCCAAAAATAATCTATTTCACATAATATAATGACTAATTAATTACTTGCTGCGTAAATAAAAATATATTATCAAAATTTTTGCTTTGAGTCCTTTACCTATAGGTAGTACTTTTTCTATGTATTTTAATTTTTATCTGCCACACGAACTTAGTGCTTAATTTATTGTTATCGAATGTTGTAGGAAGCAGAAATAATTGATTTTTGCATGGCTCCAGTAATTTACAATAATTTGCTCAAAAGTTGGAAAGAGGTAGGCAATGAAGCATTTAGACACAAAGTAAATTCACTTGTAACTGAAAGAGCCTATTAGAGTATTATTCACTTTTTGATGGAATTATTTTGATTTCATATATTAGGGCGCCTCCAAATTAGCAGCAAAGAGCCGCGCGGCAGTAGCGCACATGCTTTTTCGAGTTGCAATATGGGGGACGAAGCGGCTGTAGCGCTTTTATAATTTGTATGGATTTACAAAGAAGCGGCAGGTCATTGCTGTTATTATGAAGGGCCCTAATAGTTCATTTCTGTTGACATTGAATTTTGACAGTTAGAGAAAAATCATTGATGATTTTGTCATTGTTGATTGTTCCCGTCATTGATATTTTTTGTCATTGTCATGTAGTCATTGATATCTAAATATCATCACTCAGCCCATCTCTACCGTTTGTCGAACGCATCAACAGCGCTGCACGGCTCATTGAAAGAAAACAAGCACGTTTTAGCTGGGACTGACGCGCGTTATAAATGTCTTCGTGTGCAAAGGTGTACACGTGAATGTTTTAAATGCTACAGTGACTACTGTTTATCACTTATTTCAATCAACAATGCCATATTGTGCAGATATGTCTTATTGTAAAGTTATACGAGTTATAGAAAGCATAGATAACATGATTAGGTTAGGTATGAAGTCTACACAATGTCTAAATAAATACTATAGGTATAGTGAGAATTTTTTTTAAGGATATCCATGGCGGCTTTGCTTACCTACCTAATACATATATTAATACCTACGTAATAGGAAGATATTTTGTTCTTAAAATTCCTAAAATGTGGCCTTTTTGTTCTTTAAAAACAGTAGGTTCGATATTCGTGAAATAAATATTTTTACAATGTTTTTGGATAGAAAAAAATATATTTTCAAAAATACTTAAATTCAGTTTTAATACATTTCAAAAACTCTAGATGGATTTCTAAGAACAAATCTTCCTATATCGGTAGGTAAGCATAGCTGCCATAGAGATCCCTAAAAAATCCCTCGTTGGCTTAATGTAAGTACGTGCAGTATTACGATTAATGTCCTGAAACAAAGTTAGGGCCGTATTAATAAACCAATCTCAGTTCTGAGTAGGCTCTTAAGTAACCACATAAGATGCTGGAACTATATAGTCCAGCATCTTATGTGGTTACTTAAGAGCCTACTCAGAACTGAGATTGGTTTATTAATACGGGCCTTAGTATCCATGATTTAAATTATTTCTTAAAGTAAAATATATGGCGATTTTCTTACCCCAGTGTTGACTTAATTTTATTTATTTTTATGTTAGTCTGAATTGAGTTATTTTATATCAAACTATTTGTAACAACGATGAAAGAAGTTTAGCCATCTGCGGCAAAACAATAAAATAATTTAATAAAGGGTTTTACCTCATATTGAACACTAACATACATAATTATATTATTGTCAAACTGTACAAGAATCAAACTAAAATAAAAACATGAGCAAAAATGATTAAAATTAAAATTCAATACGATATGATATAAAACAGCTATTCTATCAAATAAACGCCTTAATTAAAGTGAGCTCAATTATTGGCAGACAGGAAAGTATCTTATATTATGATGAATAAGAACACCCTAAATGGTAGGACATGGTATAGTGGACTCACTGGTAACAGGAAACAACAGTCACCGAAAAATATACCTACTGAACCGATCAAAGTGGTGAATAATATATTGTTAACAGTTCATGATATGTGTCACCATGATATAGGTAACGTGACAAGGGGGTCGCGAGCGCACAGGGTGGCAGTCAGTTGCGCTCTCACCGCTCCCGAGAAGACGGCGACACATTTTCGAATGTCACCCGGAGACCATAATGTGCCATAAGTTACCACTTCACCTTCATAATCTCCCTTCACTAAACGCAAAGTTAACTAACACCGATGTTTCTAGTTATAATAATGTTGTAACTAGGCTTAATTAATTATACCTGGTGGTCTCACTACCTATTACCGATGTGAGCGTCCATACCTATACCTACTGCGAATAGTCGAATAATATTGACGGTATGAGAGTTCTTACTATTGAGCCTATGCTATGTCGTGTGCACTCATATCACATCTTTATTTCGAAACCGGTACATCGAAATTTAGGCTGCGCATTTTTTGATTTGACAGTAATAACTTCACTATTTGATATTAAAAATAAAAACCCAAAACTTAGCATGATATCAATTTGTCTCGTCATTATACAGAATTATTGGTAAATAGAACAGTTGAAAAAATATATATTTGGAAGTTACGAGGAAAAAGATATGTAGGAGTAGGTATTAAAACTCCAAAATAATATATCTATGCAAAATAAAGTTATTTGAACTTTCGAATAAATAAACTACGCCTATAGATTATTTATTCAAAAGTTCAAATAACTTTATTTTGCATAGATACATGTATCTAATAATTTATTGTAAGAAACGTTTATCCAAAGGACTGTTAAAAAAAATCACGCGCTCATTTCTACAATACGAAAGGAGGTGCGCGTAGCTTCTGACTACTCATTATTTATTTTGACGACACGGTTGGCGCAGTGGCTAAGCGACTAGCTTTCCGCGCTACGTGCCGCGGGTTCGATCCCCGAACGGAACAAATATTTGTATGATCTACAGATAGTTGTTTCGGGTCTGGTTGTGTGTGCATGTGACTTGTATATTTGTAAACTGTACCCTCAATACAGGAGAAATCCTAGTGAGGGGTAGAGTTTAAAAAAAATGGATCTATCCCTTTCTCACACGGCGCTTAGTGAAATATCAAGCATTTTACCCGCACCCACCAGCAATTTCGTTTCACGGCATGCGTAATTGCATACTGATGTTCTATATCTCGGCAAAACCTACAGGACAAATTATGACATTTTATTTAGTTTAGTACCGGTTTAGAAATGAAGATGAGATATATGTCGATATATATAATTATGCTATGAAACCATTACTGCCGCCATATTTCATAAAAATAATTGTATTCATTCACAATTCGTAAATATATTAATCAAGCCTAACAAAAGATCTAAATAAACGAGTAAAATGCAATCTTACTATCTAATTTGCGCCTAGTACTTCGAAAACAAAGTATTGTTAAAGCACGAGGCGCAGAATTTAATTTATCTAAATTTTGATGTTCCTGATTAGAATGAATTACACTAATATGTTTTGACCTTTGACTGACTAGCGACACGAATGGTTAAGGCTAACATTAAAATGATCCATTTAATTTTAAAAATAATGCGTATAAATTTACAAAGGTGTCGATTCTGTTGCGTATTTTGACAGTAATAAACTAGAATAAACGCATCTGTCCATTGGACTACTACTACTAGTACAATGGGCACTGGGTCTGCGCTGAAAAGTGTCCGAGCCAAGAGTTTGAAAACGAAAAGAGTTTCAATCTCGCGCCAGTCTTTGTTTTGTCAACCGACAGAATACACGTCAAAAATGCCGTACAGTATTGTGGAAAAGTTGAATAGACTGATGTCGCAAGTAAATTAAGCTGTGTACTAATGACGATACGGTTTGAATTAGGATGTTATAGTTTTAATATTTCTTTAAATGTACCTACGCTTATAAGAACGAAGCCTTGGCAGAAAGGCCGTGACAGCCACATTTAGTTATATTTATGTATAGGTTAAATTTAATAATAAACTATCATAGGATACGTTACCTTTGTAAGTATATTTAAGCTAGTCTTACTAAATACGTCCTTGTGAGAACATTTGAATTTTATTTGAGACCCCGTATGTCATTTATAGGTTGACTGGGGACACATTTTTAGTGAATTTTATTCTAGACCCGCCGTCCATTGTAGTAGTAGGTCAATGCATCTGTCACTTTTTTTTCTATTGAAACAGAAAGAGACAAACACTCTTAGTTTAGTTTAGTTCTGTCAAAGTGCGCAACAGAACCAACACCATTATCACCCATAAAATAAGCTTTTTATTTAAACGATATGAATGATCAGTAAGAGTGTAATGTAAACTGTATCAAAAGGAAGCTTGGCACGTTACGTGAGTCACAATCTCAGTCATTAGATCGAAGGCACTCTACTTAAGATCATCTTTTACTATATAATAGTATATGTGAACTACGCCGCACTATGTTTTATTACAGTTGCGAAAGGCCTCTGTTGATGCCATGCAGTTTATATTCAAGATATATAAAGTTCTCTTTTTAAGGAGTTATGGTACTTTTACTATGGGACCAAACCAGAAATCGCGAATAAAGAATCGGTTGTTCCATACAAATAATTTAATATTACTCGACTAAATGTATGTAACAGCAGATTTTTACCATTTTCAACGTTGGTTGCATAGTAAATGTTTTGTTCATAATTATGAGTACTGTAACCCCTTTAAAAGGTCGTCCGCTATTAAAACAGGACCGTATATAATACTATGATAATGATTCTAAAAACCATTATGGTATAGTAGATAATTAAATATTATGTATGTATTTGAAGAGATATTTAAAAAACAGCTTGTCTATCAATGAGTTGAATATTAAAAAATATTAATTAAAATATCTCTAGTTATAGTATAAAATATGAGCATCCGCGTAGTAAAAGGAAATTGAGTTTACGATAACTGAATATCGAAGTAAAAATCTACATAATTGTAGGTAATTATCTTATAAATTACTTGACACAAAATACCACATACGATTTATTTATTAACTACATTTATGAAGTCTACAGTGACCTTTTGTCATCGAATAAATTATATTCTTATCATTCATAAATATTTACATTAATCATTGAAATATTGTATAATTATACAGCGCGTAAGTGATATCGTAACGAAAACTCATATCATGGATTCAGGAGATAATTCCGGACCTCGAATCGTTAAAATTTTGCGTCGGTCTTATCAAAAATTTTACATTTTTAACACGCTTTTATTAGCTTCACCTGTAACTAACTAACTATGTAATAAAATCTTAGAAGTAAAATTAGACCCACTTCCCGGTTTCCGATTGCGCTGAAATTTTGCATACACGTTCAGTTTGGGTAACTAAAGCGTGTTCTATAGTTTTTTTTAAGCTATAATATTTTTATTTATTTAAATTATGTTCGCAGATGTTTTAGATAGTTATAAAATCTGCGAGCAAAATCGTAACTTTTTTACAAAAAATACCGATTCATAATTCTAGCTTTGAGGGTCCTAGAATTGTGTACTGAATCTTTAGTATGAGTTTCCGTTATGATGTCACTTACACCCTGTATACAATATACAATTACCGATGAACAGTTTCCCGAAATAATTTCATCAACAAATATCTACACATATAATTTACACACAAAAGCGAGAAACAATTTTAGAAACGTTACATAAATCGAATCAAATTTCGATTAAAACACGATGGCGTTGTAACCCACGATAAGTATTAACACTTAACGGGAAACACTGGTCATGTTATTGAAATGTACTCAAAATTAGTATAATGTTAGGTGAGGCTAGTTCTTCCCCACACGACGCGTTGTCAATATCTAATTAAGACTACATCTATTACCTAAGAAAAAGCTTTGTATTGTAAGCGTAATCTTACGTTGTGAAGTATAAACATTTTATATACCAACTTAATATCCACGAATTTCTTACGATATTATGTATTTATAATAAAATTTAAGCAACAGTACATTATAAACATATACAATTTATATAATTGAACATTCAATAAGCGGTTACATAATTAAAATGTTTTATATTTAATTAACATGTACGTTAGATTTTTCTTAATAATATTATCTTCGAATTTGTCGGCGGAAACATAATACAAGTTTAATTGAAGATGAACACAGATAACGTTTCGACATTCAATTGTCACGTAGAAATAGTGATTTTTGTATTTACATACAAAACTACGCTACGAAGCATCAGTCATTATGAACATTGCAATTTTTGTGATTGGTGTATTTTTTATTATGAATACTAATTTGCACTATGTAATTTGCACTACTAATTTTCAGGCCGTAGGAATTAGAGCAGCTGTAGTCAACCTGTTGTTCACTCGTATTCACTCACGCCTTCCAGGTTATAACTATCGGGAATCAGACGGGAATCGGGATGTCAAGGAATTCCACTATTTAGCAATACGCATAAGAAAAGAAATTGATCGAATCTCGCCGAGACAAGTTCGAATAAAATCGGAAAATTTATTGCTTGATTTCGTTCGCAAAAGCTCGGTACTCTCCGACAACATTAATTAACCTGAGTCCGTTCATTTAGATAAAAAAAACACCGATCTATAACAAAATCGTTTTGGTTAGCGGCCCTTGTAATCCAGCAAGTTCAGCGACCAAAAAGGTTGAGCAGCTCAGGAAGCCTAAAAAGCTCACCTTTAGCAATTCACATACGATTCTCCATTGTAACTGTCAAACTGATAATTGCTGAATATGAACCTTACGCGTATGATATTAAGAGTTATCAATTAAGTAGATATTTTGACATTGTAATATGAATCATATTGTGATTCATTCAAAGCGGCCTTTTTAGGCCCCCTGATTATAAATGCTCGTCATTGAAATAATAGATAACCCCAAACAATGTGTTCTTTTCAGTTCAGAAAAGAAGCTGACTTATTTTTATTTTGTAACGCGACCATTTCTTTCCACTATGCACACTGCTAAAAATCATGAAATATGTAGGCCTAGGTATATGAAAATAGATTTCTATCTACAGTCCGTAAAGTACCTTACGTGTTTACGTGTACTTAAGTGTTTTGAAATAATAGCAGGGGTCGAAACTGATTACATGGTCAAAAGTACTGATTTTACTGACTGTACGACTCAAAAATACTGACCTATTACTGACTTAATGTCAAAGTCTGAATGTGTGAATAAGGGGATTTCAGACAGTGGTAATAAGTAAAAATTTATTCATTTTGTGTTTGGCTCCACCATCCCCATAGCCAACCTGCACCACCATATTAAATTATGTAACAAGTAATAAAATAGAGTTATTAGTCTTTTTTTTTATAAAAGTAGGCAAACATACTAATTCTTAGCTAAACTGGCCAAAAAATACATCTTAATCTAGTGTTAGCGCATACTCTGCTTTGAAACAGCACGCAAATGGACTGTAATGGGAAGTGAGATGTCTTTTGACAGGCTTGTCAGCCAGGTTTGCGAACCAGGCTTGGTCGTGGGTGGAGCGACCATCATCACATCATTGAGCCTTGTTTTTTTTTTTTTTTTGGTTCACAATACTGAATTCTATCATAAAAAGGTAGATTTAAGAAATTATCATAATTTATATAATATTATACATTTCTTCTGTTCTCACTGTCAAACATTTTATACCGGGTGTCTTGTAAGACACCCTGTATAAAATGTAGTCGACGTCTAGTCTGAAACGGATGATAGGCCAAGTCAGAACAGTAATCAGAAAAAAATAAAAAATATCAAGTTACGTATTTTTAAAATTATAGGCATAAAAGAAACGAGGAAATCTACACGCTGTGATGGTTTTTATCTCACTACAAATCATTAGATACTTTTTTCATTTTTATTTTTATTATGACTAATCCTGAATAATGCTGTAAATTGTTACCTAAAATGTAAAGCCAACTGCTCCAGCTTGGAAGAAAATGTCACTACCAAGTTATTCAAAATGAATACTTCGCCCAATAATAATTGACTGTACTGAAAAAAAAATGCACCACGCTAGTTTAGCAAGTCATTTTAAAAGTTGGCGTAATTAATAAGGATTCCAAAATGGTATGACCCTTGCTAAATTATTCCTTAAATTATGGATTTGTTTTTAAGAAACCCAATTTTTTACGAATTTACTTAAAATGATTCTAGTTTGAGTGAGACGGAGAGAATCATTTTACGAAGTGTGAGCGAGACAGATAGTGATGCCACTATATCAGACGGAAAGACACGATTTTAAATGGGTGAATCATTGAACCTTTTGAGCTGCCAGGGGTCTTGAATGGTAAAGTTTATTTGGATTTTTTACAAAATCATTTATCAAATTTATTGGAAGACGTGCCACTATGCATTTACAGAGACACGTTGTTCCAGAAAGACGGCTGCCCAACGCACTATGCCCGCTCAGTTAGAGAATATCTCGATGAGGAATATCCAGGCAGATGGATAGGGCGGTCTGGTAAAATCTCGTGGCCAGCTTGTTCACCTGACTTAAATCTACTAGATTTTTTTTACTGGGTAGCGGTTTAAGAAAAAGTTTAATCAAAGCCAATCGAAAATTTAGCTGAGCTACGGCAAAGAATAACGGAAGCAGTTGAATTTGTTAATAACGGAAGATTCGCCTGTCTGATAACCCGATCTGTTTTAAGAAGATGTCGAGCTTGTATAGCGGCTGAAGGAAGGCAGTTTGAACTTTGTTGTAAATGTGAATCCAATAATTTAGGCGTAATTTAAAACTTTACTAACATTACTATGGCCCGTGGTGCGCTTGGACTATTTGGAAATAGGATTTCTGTCTCGCACGTTACGCTTCGTAAAACGACTCTTCGTCTCGCTCAAACTAGAATCTTAAATTTACGGCCTTGACGAAAACGAAAGCCATGATTCTAGTGTACCCAAGTACACTGGAATCATTTTAAGTAAGTAAGAGAAATTGGTTCAATACTGGAATCCTTTACAAAAAAAAATTGTCCATAATTAAAGTAATAATCTAGAAAGTGTCATACCATTTTGGAATCCTTATTATATGCGCCAACTTTTAAAGTTACTTGCCAAACTAGTATAGAACAATTTTTTTTTTTCAATACAGTCAGTTAATATTGGGCAAAGTATTAATTTAGAATACTTGGTTGGGCTAAAAGTGACATTTTCTTCCAAGCTGGAGCTAGTTGGCTTTCAATTTTAAGCAACAATTTACAGAAGAATTATTAAGGATTCCTTATTAAATAAAAAATTGAAAAAAAGTAAAGATTTGTAGTAACAGGAGTTAAAAGACCATCACAGGTTGTAGATTTTTTCGATTGGTTTTTAAATGCCTGTAATTTTAAAATTAAACAACTTAGATCATTTTTGTATTTATCTGATAACTATTATGACATGGCCTATCACCCGTTTCCAACTTGGCGTCGACTTCTGGGTCAGCCTGTATATGAAAACCTGTAGCGAAAGGAACGTAGGTGCCTTAAATACTGACATTACTGACCATTTTTAGAAAAAACTGACTTATACTGACCAATGTTAAAAATACTGACTTTTACTGACTTTACTGACCAGTTTCGGCCCCTGTAATAGTGAGGAGCGAATGATATTATAAAAACTGTCTAAAGATGGCGATTCACGCTCAGGCATTCCTGACAGACCATACCTGTTAGAAGCTGATTTTCATTGTTGTACTACCCGCATCAAATAAAAATTCCATCCTCAAAATCATGATAGTGAGCTGCAAATTCAAGACGTCGCTTTCATTGAAAACCAACGACATTGGAGCCGTCAAGGTAAGGTGTATTGTCTGCCTAAAAGGTGACGAAGGTGGCCAAAGCATCAGCTACCCTTTTGGAATTGCCGATGTAGTGATGTTCATGAGCAGCGCCCATCTCAATTAAAATGCTTTTGTTTTAAAAAAATACTTATCAACTGTGATAAATATACATAAATACAAGTACGCTTTCCTGTAAGCGATATCAACAGGCATATCTGCGAAGTATACCTGAGCATGTATGGCCTTTACAAGTGGTAAAATAGTTAAATTACAAGAACACAAAATCTCATAAGTATATAATTATTCCACCAAATTATTTTTTAGTTTTATAACTTAAATGCGGATTCGTTGTCTATATGACTATTAAACCTGCTCATTCAATGTTATCATTTGCAATTATGTTCAAATCGTACTGCGCAATCGCTAGAACCTTACTCTAATAACAATCATACAGTCTTACATCCATCCAGTCTAGGAGCGGTCAGAGCCTTCGGAGTTGCTGAACATGGATGCCACCATGTTGTCGAACTCCGGGACGGCGTCTTCGAACATCTTGAGTTGTTTGGACATCGCCTCGGAGTCCGTGGAGGCGGATTCCATCACTATATCGGTCCATTCGTCGCTGATCGACCGCGCTTGCAAACATTCTTGGTAGAAGTTCGCCAGCTCCGCTATTGGACTGCCGTCCGCGAAGGGGAACTCCTGAAAATGATATACGTATGAATATTTGAGACGACCGTGGTTAAAAGGCTATCACGCGATGCTAAGCTGCGCTTTCCTTCTTTATCTTTGAGATCCTGTGCCTTAGAGAGCACGTAATGACATCATTCCACCCATTCACAATACCATTAATTTGTTAGACACTGTCAAATAAATAAATAAAATACCTCAAGATAGTCGGTTGGAGATTTTACAAACATTGCCTAAAGATGGTGATAAGTGTAAAATTAAGAA
The DNA here is from genome assembly GCA_932294325.1 of Allophyes oxyacanthae. Lineage (NCBI taxonomy): Eukaryota > Metazoa > Arthropoda > Insecta > Lepidoptera > Noctuidae > Allophyes > Allophyes oxyacanthae. The sequence continues at coordinate 4,861,134 of OW028609.1, forward strand.
TTTTTTATGCAGTTCTTGTGGCTAAACTACAGATTGGATTTGATTGATTTTTTGTGTACGTTCACAAAACGTGATACTTAATACGCGGTTTCTATTAATGTGAAAACATCTGTGGCACCCTGTATTGTATAATTATGCCTATTATAATAATATTATTTTGTGAAGGTTACCATCAATCCCGAGTATTTGTCCCCGTTCTTCGACTTGGGCACTTCGATTGCCCTGCTGACGGCGTGTGCTGACGTGCTCGGTGTGCTGTTGCTGCAACTCGGCTTGTTCGCATTTTCATGGTCAGATGTTGTCAGTGTCTTCATTTTCTATAAAACCCATACAGAAGCATTATAAGAATTATTATCAGTCTTTGAATATCGACTATGTGGCTCTGTAGGTAGCTATAATAGACTAATACTAACGTGGTATTGCTGTAATTACTACTTGAATTACGTATGTAAAAGCCTGATGTTATTATTCTGATAGATTCTGATTTGATTCTGATTTTGAGACTGACGGCGCTAATGGGTTCTGCTGCCAATCCTGAGATAATCAATCTACGGCAGGCACATCGTGACATACCATACTGTTGTCAGCAGTCATTCCAATAGAGAGTTAATCAGAATTGACACGACCGAACCAAAGGTAGGAATGTGGAAATGTGGAAGGCGGGTCATCATACTAGACATGGGTAACTCGTCTATTTTATGTGAGGATAAGGAGTAATTCATTTTACCTTGCGAGATACTCACGAAGTGGGAGGTGAGGTGAGGAATCACTCGATGGTGTATTTACCTCACATGGGAAACCGAGGGAGCGATTCGGGTGCCGAGGGCGGTATTATTGACGTCTCTCTCACACACACGTCACACACGTCTCTTTCGCTCACAATCGATTCGTTTGCTCACTTACTCGCAACACGATTCGTATTGTCATTTAAGGACGTGAACGAATGACGTGGTTCTATGTTGAAAATCGAGTAACTCTTTCAATTTGCCGTTACGAGGACCTCAAACGAGGTATGTCATGGTTGAGGGACACATAACCATGTCGTGCTACATTATGTTATGCTATCCAGCCACCTTTGATTCACACACTCGGCATGAGGGGAAGACATAGATTTACTTATTTATTTAAATACCATAAAACTATCATTACAAGTTTGCGACAGCCAATTTACACACAAAAAATTAAAATTAAAGCACAAAATACATCTATGATCATTGTTTGTAAACAATAGTACTTTTGCGAATTCACCCCAGTGACATATAAATATATCAGTTTCGACCTGAATATATGGTGCGAATTGCTCCAGTCAGAGGGGTTTTGGCCAGCAAGTTGGTCCTGGCTGATGGTACGACCAGCAGTGGTGGGGGCCGTCGCCTCCACACATAACGGTCGCGTACGTGCAAGCACGTAGATATAAGTTAGTTCTCTTACATGTTCCATTTTCTCCTTCTCAGCCAACAGCCATGCCATGGGAGGTTCTGGTGGCAGTTGTTCGCTGAGTGTCCGGTGCAACTCCTGGATCTTCTTCGTGTCAACAAACGCCCCCGCTGTCAATGGCTTGGACAGGTCCAACTCTTTCTTATCGTAGCGATTTTTTCTATAATACAGTTACAATATGGAATTTAATTTGTCATAATAATACTCTCTAGAGCAGCTATACTCAACCTGCGGCCCGCCACGCTTTCGCGGAAGGCCCGGTCAGTTTACCGATTCCCATCAGGATGATGTTTTGAGGGTAGCATGTATAGTCAAAAGCTCGATATAAACGCAATTGTTACAGAGCGTTCACAACTTCAGAGGTTTCATAAAACATAACAAACTCTTTACGCAATCTGTTTGTCTTTATCTTACGGCCCGAGTTGCCTAACTGTTAAATGAATATGAGCCACGAAAAAAAGCATTAGGCTGTAATGGGGGAAAGAATAGAATAGAAATAAAGAATAAAATAGAAAGAAAGAAAAAAATAAAAAATAAATGATTTTATTCCGTATGGGACAGCACCACAATCACAAAGGCCTGCTCAGGATTCAGCGCATGAGCAAGTGAATCCTGCGCCCCAGCCATAACAACACCGCTACGGACGTCGTCAGAGAAGGCGGGTTTCCAGGCTAATTAGCGAGAGACTGATTCTGCTGCCACCGACCTGCTTGGCTAGCATGGTAATTAAAGGGTACCATCTACCTTTTTGAATAAGCTGAAGTGATAGCGGCTTGGTCGCGGTTATAACTTACTTGGGACTCTCTGTATAGAAATGGTCACTTTTGACCATAATGCCTGTGGTGGCAGGCGAGGCCTCATACTCAATCTTCTGCCTGGCTTCAGGCATAATCGTCATTTTCGTCCGGTACACCACTTCTATCATCAGTGTCCCGATCGGCGTGTGCAGCTCACTCACTTTGACATTCTTACGCTTTTCTCCTGAAAACCAATATCATTGTAATAAATACATTACTACAGATCGGGGGGTCGGGGGGATCAAACTGAACAACTTTCATTATGGGACCAACATCTTAACCGCCAAAAAATAATCAACTGTCCCATACAAAACTTTAATACCTACTCGACCCAAATGGGATAGCAGATTATTATTTCGCGATTATGATATGGATCCCATAGAGAAAAAAGTTGTTCAGTTTGAAGGTCTGATCCACATCCATAAATACGACCACACATTTCTGATTATATTTTGTATAATATGTTAGAAATATTATGTGATTGCATTTAGTCTTGCATATTATGCTTGTTCAATGAATGCATTGGAAGGTGATTAATATAGATGGATATGTTAATAAACAGTATCGCTGCATAATGTGTCACGCAGGATATCATTTATTACTTGAGCATTTTAACATATTATGCAATCGGCTAGTTATTCTTTATAAGATTTATAATACACTAGCGACCCGCCCCGGCTTCGCACGGGTGCAAAGTCTTTTTAATCTTACATATATCAAAGTATTATACATATAAACCTTCCCTGAAAAATTATCTAACTGATAGTGAAAACGGCATCAAAATCCGGTGCATGATTTAGGAGGAGTTAGCGGATATACAGACAGACAGACGGAAAACGACTTTATTTTATACTATGTAGAGAAGAAGAAAACATAACTGATTTAAGGACATTTTTAACATAATTATTATAAAATGTATACTAAGTATATTTTCTTTCACAGTCATCACATCACAAATACTTATAAAACAAAAACCCTCACCTAAAACATCATAATTTGGTTCACCGCCATAGATCTTATGAGAGATTTTGTAAGACTCGCTTTGCTGCGCCCGGGACAGCTTGTACGCCGGCGTTATCCTGGATATGGTCAGTGTGGACTTGAGCATCACACTCATCCGGTAGTACACGGTGGACGGGGAGCACACCTCACTGCCCGGAGACAGCTTCACAGTCCACAACTCTAGTACCATGTCATCTCCATCAACGGTGTGCAACGATATTTCTATACATAGAACTTTTGTGAGCGCATCCACAACGGCGCCGTTCAGAACGCGTTTCGTATCCTCTGTGACCCCAGGCTCATCGGGGATCGATAGGTTGAACTGAAACAAAATAACATTTTAAATACACAAAAATTGTAAGCAACCTGATATTAAAATTAAAACTAAACCCTTCTCATTTTATTAAGAGTGCCCTTACCCAGCTGTGGGACAATAATGGACAGTTTTTTTAAATTTAAAGCCTACCAGTCCTGCCCTTAGAAGTCAGGAAAACTATCCAAGTACCTGTTTCATCGATTCCAATTGGTTGTGTTACCTTAAAATTTGTTATTTATTTTATTTCATTTTTTTCATTGCATCAATAAGTAATTATATATCAACACTCTGACATCCACCATTTAATTTTAATTTTAATAATAATAACAAATACGCTTTTTCTGAGATTATTAAGAATTGTTGGTTAATTGTGTCATGTTACGGTTATCATAAATTTAGAATAATGTATCATGTGTTTGTGTATGTATGATAATCAATAGTAATATAGACTACATCCGAAAATATTTGTATGCCTAATGGCAAAACATAGCTGAGCCTAACTAAACTTACCATCCACTATAACCTGTGTTTACAAATAAAGATATTTGATTTGATCGAACGGAAAGTCATAGGATTAATTACCTAGCAAATTACTATAAACTATAAACAATACAGGTTTTCCTTCGCCAAAAAAATACATGCCATAGATTAATATAATTATACAATATTTGAACGTCGCTAGATGTATTTGTGCTCGTGACTTTACCTATCATTCCCAGAGGTGTTATAATGTATTTGTAACTGACTGCATAATATTATTTACACAGCAGTAAACATTATTATTTATTTGTGTTTGTGACGTAACTAAGCAAATTCAATGTTTAAAAACAATATCAAGGACTTGTAAATAATAACAATAGAAACTATAATTTAATAATAATTTAATGAAGAATGAGCTAACGAGATTTATATGTAGATATTATAGCCCATTAAGACGCTAACAAGATCACAAGTTCTAATAGTACGAAAGATATCGCAGCATCTGTTTTCTTACGTAAGCGTACGGGACAGCAATAACACGCAAAACCAAAACGAGGCGAAAATAGTTTTTAATTGAATTAAAAATAGGAAAATCGGATCGAAAATGGCAAAGTAAAATATAAGTCAACGAAGTTTGAGTAATTTGTGTTTTTCATACAAGGCCCTTTCTTTCTAGTCCCGTAGGGTAATCACGATACCCACGCGTAATCGCGATCCATTCACTTTTGACAGTTTAAGAATGTCCATTGCGTTGTTCGAATTGTCGTTCAGTATAATTTTTAAACATACTGCGCAATGTACATTGTAAAACTGTCAAAATTGAATCGATTCCGATTTCGAGTGCGCATCGTGATTATCGGTTTTTTGCGGTTTCAATTTTAGTATCATAGTAAAAGTTGTTCATAATGATGAGTACAATTACCCCATAAAGGGATCGGGACTAGAAAGGTAGGGCATTGTATGATATATTACATAGTATTATTTGAATTGGTTGATAAATAAATATAAGATATTGTTTGAAGGCCATGATAAAATTATGTAACTTTGCAATTACTTTTTATCGAGTCAAACAGGTGAACCATGTTATGGAATCAACCAAGTTTTTAGAAATATCAGGAAATTTAAAAAAAAAAAAATACTATGCTCATATTTTGCTAACTAATTCATCAGCGCCAACCAAGTACTGTCGGCGCGTTAAGGGCGTCAAGGGCTTAATAACACTGGTCAGTCTTCATTTTAATCTGTTGAGAAACTAGCCAAGGTTTGCTTCCATGCTTTACAAAACAGTGAAGTTTTGTAATGCGATTATTTATGAAACACTATTTCCCCATTTATAATTCGGCTGCGACATAAATATATACAAGTATGTTATTATACAACAGCATTTTTACTAAATCACTGTATAGTTATTGTAACAACATAAATCCCACACAGACCTGAAATATTTGTTACATACAGGAATCAAACACGCTACCTGTAGTGCATATATTATAGCTAATTGCTTACCCAATGCACCACCATGTCATCTATCTGATAATTGGCTATGCTTGGAAGTTTGGAACCACCAGACCATAGCGGCAATTATAAATATTAATATCACAAGAATATTGGACAAATAATAGGTCAGTGTAAGGTCTGATGTTTTCAGATTATTAGGGTTTTTTACAGTGGAATTAAGGGAAATAGTTCTTTGTATTTTTCACAATTTTGGCTAGTACAATTTCATGCTTTGGGAGAAACATTTGTGTTGGGAAATAGGGTTGATTGACTCCCACTTAAGTTTTTTGAGAATAGTCTGATTACCTTTATACAAAAAACAAAAAGTGAGATTTTTAAAATTTTCAATATTCTGAAGACAAGACACCTTAAGGCTCCAAAAGGTGTAAATAAATACAAAATCTATTGATTCACTACACTAATGATACTAAGGACATTAAAGCTACAGTTTACACACAGCAACAGCACATCTATAATAATCATACTACTTGTTAATAATAGAAGTCAAGTGAAACAACAGATAATTGTTTTAAACTTGTGTTCACAATAGAATGGCAGACACTGAAAAATACAGTATTGCACAGAAACAGAAAAACTATCAAACATAATAAACAAGATGATACAATAAATTGGTAGACTAGTAAACATACTCCACAAGTAGGTTAAATAATTATTATTATCATGATCTAATGAATTCATGTGTATCAATTTAGTTTTTACCTGGCAAGTGTAAGGTTGGCAGAATTACACCCATGGCATGATAAATAACTATAATTATGTTGAATTTGCCAGGTGGACCGTGTTGTGCTTATGAATAGCTGCATGGAGGAAGACAAGGATATGTTTAAGGACACAAGATCAGTCAGCTGATGCTCAGTGAGGTAGTCCAATTGGTTGGCAAGTCGGTTTCAACCACATAGCGCTTAGTGTTACAATGTTTTCCACATTATGTTTGTATGTTTTGTTGTTTTTCGTTATGGCATAGCAGAGGCCTGTACTCAGCTGTGGGTAGATGTGTGTGATGATGATGTTTTGTTCATGATTAAATAAATGAGATAGAGTGTTCTTATTTGTTTTGTTAGTTAGTACTAGAAAATATTATTAATTTAGCAGACATCAGATTGTTTTATTTTTCTTCTATCATTATCATTAACTAGCAATTATTAATATTAACTGACCGGAAGCAAGGGTGCCAAATCTGCCCCTTTGAATATGTGAGAAGGCATCCTCCTGCGAGGATTCCTCTACTCTTTATGACCACCCTAACATTATCCATATACAAATTATTATATACCTTTTAACCCTTTGAGCTCCAATTCTGAGAAATCTATTATGTTCGCAATCCGATCGATCTCAATGATTGGAAAGGTGGATATTTATCTCATCCTAAGTTGTTCTTTCATATTGTCCTACACAAATGTACCATACAAAATTGTAACAACCTAAATTTAAAGAGTATACTTGGAGTTTCTTGCTGATTCTTCTCCATAGGACCAACTTTTGTTAGAACCGTGCACCTAGAGCCTTTAACGTTTCAAAAGTGCATAATATTTGGTTAGTTTGAAATAAAAACTTTTCTATTCTATTTTGTCCTATCTTTAGACGTCTTGTATTGTTGGTTGCAGCTAAGCCAGCAGCTGTAGCAAGCTGGACAGCTAACTCATTGGAGTGGTTATTATGTCGATGTTTGTACTTTAGTAGAATTCATAATGAATGACATAGGTAGGTATAGTGCTGCTTACCCATTGCGGCGAGGACTCTACTCCGTTGTCGGGAAGCTTGTCGTTACATGCATGTGTAATCTTCTTCCCCTGCCTGCTCTGAACCACTATTTGCGCCACCTTCAGGGTCAATACCTTCGTAAACTTGTAGTACAGTTTACTTCTGTCTTGCAACTCCGCGTTAGAAGATGCCATTTTCTTATCATTTATTAAAACTAAATCGATAATTTCATGTTATTTCAACTATTTACGCAGCGATAAAAATAATACATGGTCGTAAAATAACATCTTAGAAAATCATTATATAGGTATTTGTTATTGCAAATTATTCATTTGATTAAACCACTTTTAGATAAAACAATTAAAATTGAGCTAAGTTTAATTTTAATTTTTGATAACAATAAAAGTAATCAAGAGAATATAAAACGCAAAGTAGATACGAAAACGCCACCAGATTATAAAAAATCATATCATAGAAGAAAACTTTGTTGGGATCTCAGAGATCTCTATAATTCTATTTGTCAGTATTTGTCATATTACTAAAATATCCCTCTATCTGATTGGATAAAACACTTTGAATGTGTTCTGTTATTGGTTAAAAATCTGTCACTTTGCTTATAGCGTTTCTTTCTACTCACCACCTAATGCATAGGTAGATTATCTTGTACAATAACAGAAACTATAATAAGATTTAAAAAACAATTAATATTATGTTATTAGGTATTTTTATTTTGAAAAAAAAAATATAACTACTGAATAGTTGATAAATACTAAATATTAGTCGAAGCTTGAATACTTTAGTTCCACTTCCACCGTTCACTCGCCTTCCTCATATAAAATTATTTCAAGCTAAATTAAATAACGTTCCGATAAACTTAATACTTAATAAACTTTTCTACGCTTTTCACCAGCTTGATTCCGCGCGCGAACTTCAATCAAAGTAAAATAATATTTTGCTGCCCTCGCTGCGCTCGGGCGTCTAAATACTTCGTGTGGGAATTGGTTCCTTTTGACCCTTGTATCTACTATTCTTGAACCTTGAACAGTCAAAATTGAATCGATTCCGATTAGGTAGATACGTGTTTCAAAAATAAGATTTCCTATTCTTGCAAGAACATAGGTAATTGCGGAAATTTTTGAAACATTCAGGTAGGTACCTATTACTAGAGTTGTGGATAGTCGATTTCTTCTTTACTTTCTTGGTAATAAAACCGTAAACTTATTTCTACTAGTTACCATAACCTAACCGTCAAAAATCTCCCGACTCCAACTAGAAAAAGAACAGACTAACTTTTGAACGGCTGAACAGATTTTCATGAAACATAGCTAAGATGATACACTAGCTTTCAATTTAAAAAAAAACTGCATTGAAATCGTTCCTTCCGTTTTAGAGCTACGATGCCACAGACAAATATACAGATACACAGACACACAACAAACTTGTACCCCTCTTTTTTGTCGGGGGTTATTAATAAGTTATTATTCCTTTGACAATAGATAATTAAGTAAAATAAGATAGTTAGATCGAACGGCTTTGTTATTAGGTATGCAAACCTACTAGGTAAGCTCATCAAATAACTTTCTATGTGATAGAAAATAATGAAGGACAATGAGGTTATTACTGTGGCAGTAGATATTCTACGTCTATCAATTATTACGTCAATGTTTTTAGGGTTCCTTTACCGTTTTAGAAGTAGTTGAGGTAATGTAGGTATCTATTGTTTAAGAAACCGTAATTTGTAAAGTCCAAAATGTGTGCTATGCATATGCTATGCCTTGCCTTGTTTGTACAGAATGTTACCTAAATCGTGTAATTCCTTATAACGGGTGTAACTTCCATGAAACTAAGGGCGAGGCTAAAACGACGGTAAAACGTGTCATGGAGGAGTAGCTAGAGGGAGAAGCAGCATGGGTCTTCCGGCTGACGCAGAATCTCTCGAGACATGCCTGTTTCTAGTCAGTTCAGTCAGCTGGCATCAGTTTGGCTGCATTAAAACTACAACGACCAATTACCAACACCAGTTGTCTCCATTGTTTGACGACACGGTTGGCGCAGTGGCTAAGCTATTATTATAGCTTTCTACGCTACGTGCCGCGGGTTGTATCCCCGCACGGAGCAATTATTTGTATGATCTACAGATAGTTGTTCCGGGTTGTTGATTCGGGTCGTGTGTGTGTGCATGTGAGATGTATGTTTACCAACTGTACCCTCGGTACAGGAGAGAAGCCAGTGAGGGGCAAGGTATTTAAAAAAAAAACAAAAGAAACTGTTCGTTCTTCAATGGACAATTATTGAATAGAAAGTCTTATTGGTCTATTTGTAGCAAGCGCATGTGCTGAGCGCGAGATCCTGAGTTCGATTCTCAAGTTGGACATACCTAGTTTTATTGGATAGCCGCCCGGAGTTTGGAATTGTGCTCAGTGGATAGCTATGGGCGCGCCCCACATGCATGTATGCATTTCACACGTTAAGTTCCGAAATTTATGGATTTTGTGGTATCTCTCGTTTCTGTATCTAATAGTACGGATCTCTAGCCTAATAGCTTACTTTCCCGAGAACTAAAACACGACCAATCAAATATGAAGTTAGTACTTAGGTAGGTACCTGACTAATAGCTATCAATCCGATGGCCTATACAAATACTTACCTTTAATAGATAATTGGATAAAATTAGTAGTTGAGCAAATGATCAAACACAATACATCATGGCCAACTTATTATGCATAATGAATGTACTGATTGCTACTTGCTCGAAGTTACCTAAGCGACGTGAAACCACCTAAAGGAATGGAATGCTTTTGAGAACACAGCGTTAGACAGAAGTGAAGCTAAATAAAAATAAGTATATCAAAATGCTTTACATGGAAGATGCCTTGGAGTAAGTACATCTATAATAAACATTGGCCTTATTATTTTGTATATGGTTACAATTATGAAATAGAGAAAAGATGACTGCCACTTATTATTAATATAATCGCATTTTTTCATCATTGGCACATGATCGGACACTTCGAACAGCATCGAAATCAAGGGGGAGGCCTTTGTCCCTTCACGGAATTCCTCTATTCACGTAATTTTATAACGCACCGATCATATTGCAGTGACGCTCGAATTTGTCGCGAGCGTATCTCACTGAAGCTAAGAGAAAACCAAAAGTGATTTTTTGGACAAAATTTTACTACAATCGGCAACTGTACTTCATTAGTTACGTGAATTAGCCTACAGTAGGTAACAGTAATCGCATTTTAATTACAGAGGCATCAACTCTCCTATGGACTTCGTTTACGTAAAGTTATTACGTATGGTACTAAAATCTATGTTTTTTTGGCCAGCTGAACTCTTTGGAGAAAAATGTTGGAAGATATCAGAATATAGGGGTGTTTACCCTATTGTTCTAAATGTACTTATTTTATCGTCTAATATTGCGTACTTAGTAGCGCATGGCGGAAAGTTAAGCTTTCTTGAAATAGGACACATGTATATAACTATGTTCTTGACTATGCTGTCAATGGTAAGTACCTATCAAGACCAACAGTTAAGGCTCTAGACAGACGGACCGCATTTCAACTGCAATCCAACCGCAAATTGCAGTTCGGATGCAGTTTGAATGCAGTTAGCACGACTGCAATAGAAATCCAACCGCAAATTGCAGTTCGGATGCAGTTTGAATGCAGAATTTCATCCAAACTGCAATTTGCGGTTGGATTGCAGTTGAAATGCGGTCCGTCCGTCTAGAGCCTTAGTGTTTATTAATTCATGCCCGAAGGTTTTACCACAGGAAACAGGGAGGAATTTCTGGTAGTTATAAAGGGCGCCTTAGGGATTATGTCGAGTACACCTATCTACTTATAGTTCTTCTAGTACAGTTATCTAATTATTTACTTATATACAGGATGTAATAAAAATCTTGTAAATCCCTTAGGTACCGAAACCACGCGCTCTACTGCTTAATTATGAACAACTTTTACTATGGAACCAACCTGAAATTCAAACAAAATCATGTTTAGATAAGTCGGCTAAAAAACAGAAACTCAAACTCAATCTCAAAATCTTTATTGCGTTTATGCATTTATCAGCCCCGTGGCATTCTCAGTTGGAGATTGGCGTAAACAAAGCGTGGTTCTGGGCGGCTTGCATCCAACGGCTACCCACGTGTCCAGCGGTCCAACGCGGCAACGGTCCATTTCCCAGATCGTAGTCGCCATTGCAGAACCTTCCTGCCCTAATAGACGTTTGTACGTAGTTGATAACAATGATATTATAGCATTAGTCCCCCGGTTAACTGTAGATAAGTATTATTACTCTGATTTAGGTAGGTAGGTTAGATACCTACTGCTTGCACAGTGAGTAGGTATTGTACTGGTACCTGCTAGAGGAAGGTGGGTAGGTAGGTACCTAGGTAGGTACATTATAATAATTTGACTTATTTAATTTTACAGTCAAGGTCAATGATTCTGCCGTTAAATCCTAAATATAAAAATATACTGGTGCAATATTTTACTAAAATGCATCTTTTCCATCATGCGAACAAATCTGAATACGCCAAGTCGGTAAGTTTTTATGGTAATTAACTTGCTAACATTCCTTTGCTGTTATTGTATGCTAAAATTTATCGAGTCGTGGTTCTCGACAAAATGTAGGTAATATAATTATATATCTACCATCCCTCTCCTACTGCTCCTTGTAAAAACCAACTTTATAATTATGTATAACTTTCCAAAAAAAAAACTGATAAATGAGAAGCGGGCTGTAGATCAGACCACTGGGAATTATAAGGCAGTGTCGGACCCAACTTTCAGCTCAGGGGAATTGATTTGAATCAATTCCAATTCAAATTTGAATTTTTTGATTGACATTCTGGGGGTCTACCGCGTAACTAAAATTGTAATGAACATCGACATCGGTATTAAACTTCAATACGATCGTGAGAGCCTAAACTTTGAGCTAACTTGTAAAAAAATTACCTATCATATTATTTGGACTATTATCTTCATGATGGGTAAAAAAAATACAAGTTAGCTCAAAGTTTAGGCTCTCACGATCGTATTGAAGTTTAATACCGATGTCGATGTTCATTACAATTTTAGTTACGCGGTAGACCCGCGGGTCATGAATGTCAATCAGCACAGGTTCTGGACGCCAACTCAGTGGTGATCAAGTCACCCAATCCACGTGACCACCTCCTGCCGGGCTAACATGAGTCCCGCGACATAATTTTGTCGTCGCATTATCTCGTGCGGAAACAAGTTTTTAGAGGCATTATCTCGTCTTCTCATGACGATAAGCTTCTGACGCAGCGCGCATGTTAGCATAGCTGAATGCGTCTAAGGATGTAGTATACGTTTACGGGGTGTTATGATGAACAAAAATATACTTTACCTACCGCTGATACTTATTTTAACTGTGATGTTTCAGATGCACATCCAAATGCATAAGATATCCCACTTGGTTGCGCTTTTCTTATTCTTTCAAATGCTTTCTGGTCTTACCTTATTCAACGTTATCCCCATGTACCTTAATTATAAAAAGGGTAAACTGCAGCATCGTTATTTGGTAAACGACACGTTCGATTTGTCTGTTTACTTATATTATCCCTTAGATGCTACTACGAATCGTAACAGCTACCATTTTACAGCTACATTTAACTGGTAAGTACCCTAATTAATTATTATGTTAAAATAAACGAACCGCTAGGATACTAATAAAATAAGAATTGGTGGCTACTGAGCCATGCGCGTCGTTATAATAGTACTTAGATCGAATCTAGGCGGGTGCGGACCAATGGTTCAGATTAGATGGATAATTGTGAAGGAAAACAGCGAGAAGAAACCGGTAAATCCTAAATTCGAAGACTTCTGACGTCCCTCTATGGCGTAGTTCTATGGGCCCGCATGGTGAACATGCCAGTCCTTCTCTCAGAGATTAGCCTTGAGATGAGACCCAGCAGCTGGGAACATCAAAAAGCTGAAGATGATGAGGTACTCAGTCAAGAGCTACGACGTAGTAGGTACCTAATGTTTTTTTCTTGCGAAGTCCACGTGGTTTTATCGAAATTTTGTGGAGGCTTGTTATTAGGCTTGTTGTTATTAGTGTAGGTACCTAATGTTTAAAGAAAGTTGTGTAGTACCTACCCCTGACGTTATAACTGTAATTAGCCTGTAAGCCTTCCTAAAAATAAATACCTACTTAAATAAATGTTAATTATGAGTATGTACCTACCTATAGGAAAAGTAATTACCACACATAAAAAGCACTTACATTAATATAACTTTACAGGTACGCGTCATATATGTGCTCAAGCGTTATTTGCATGAACGATCTTTTGCTATTTCTGATGGTATTCCATGTTTACGGACATTTCAAAATACTCTTAAATATTATGGCCACCTTCCCAAGACCAGCTGACACCATAATTGAAGACGGTGAATTAGGAATTACGATGCAGAAGAACCAGATGTTCTCTCAGACAGAGTTAGATGATGTTTGTATTAAGCTGAAGGAATGCATTGATTACCACAAGTTTCTAGTAGCGTAAGTAAAAAAAAATGTGTTTCTTATTCGTATTTGCATTTTTTTGCAGTACCTACTTTGATTGGCACTTGGCACAATCACAGAATGGGCACAATAGTAATACCTACCTATCCTATTACCCCTCCGTAGCGTGCTTGTGCTAGTATTCTTCTTTTTTTTCTTTTAAAAAAAAAACGTTGTCTCTAGGATTTCTCCTGTATCGAGGGTACAGTTCACAAACATACATGTCACATGCACATACAACCAGACCCGAAACAACTATCTGTAGATCATACAAATATTTGTTCCGTGCGGGGATCGAACCCGCGGCACGTAGCGCAGAAAGCTAATCGCTTAGCCACTGCGCGAACAGTGTCGTCAAACAACACAAAACAAGTATGTGGGTTAACTGGCGATAGTTCACTGGGTAGTGTTTGTTTAGGATACCTGGCTCTCACCCAGGAGGCTCGGGTTCGATTCCCGGTATCGGAACCAAATTTATGTTCGTGGCAGGAACATAAATAAAATTGTGTGAATTTATAGAAATCACTTTAATCTAGTCACAGACAAATGTCTGTAAATCTAGTCACAAATTCGACCATCTTGGATAGTATCAAAACGGAACCTTTTCTATAGTGTTGCCACAAAAATCCAACAAAAAATAAATTTGTTAGTTACGTATTAAAAAAAATTGTTTTAGCTTCACCAATACCATGTCTGATGCATTTGGGCCGATGTTATTAATATACTTCGCGTTCCATCAAGTCTCCTGCTGTTTATTGCTTCTTGAATGTTCTGTAATGGTAAGTACCTAAATTCATAAGTATATAATATGGTGCCTATTATAATTCATACTTTAAAAACTAATAGCTACGATGTCTAAGATACCTAATAGGCAAAAAACCAAAACGGTATTAAAGAAAAAGATCTGACAATAATGGTTAAAATCAAATAAACCCTTGGATACATAAGCATGCATCGCTTCATGAGTGATAGGTAGGTATAGGTACAAGAGGCTGAGTCCATCAAGCAATTGAGTATAAAGATTACACTACCGGATTCGATTTATCACAATCGATTATAGATGGCTCTATGATAAGCGAGCGTAAAAGCCGATAAGCGAAGCCGCCATTGATAACACCATTCTTCAATTGATCGTGTTTGCACAAAAATGTAATATTTATAGAATAAGTAATTTTTATAGAATAAGTCTTCGACCAACAATAGTACCTACTATTGTTGGTCGAAGGATAGTGTTCTAAAATGAAGATTTGTTACAGACCTTCGAAGCATTAATCCGTTACGGCCCACTTACGATAATAGTGTTTCAGGCACTTATACAGATATCAGCTATATTTGAAATTATTGGGACAGTGGTAAGAATATAATAATGATATACTCATTTGTTAATATTTAACGCATATGCCTTAAATATAAACATAATATGGGCATATCTGGATCTGGGCAATGCCGTGTCATGAATAATTCTGCGTCCACTAGTGGACTAATTTATAGTCACCAATAGGTTCCTAACGTTAAGGGAATCGTAAAAGATTCTTATTAAACGCAGTTTAAAAATTTATGATAAAGCCGGTACCTACTTATAATAAATAATAATAGGCTTTCAAGAGTACCTATAATAATACGTGTCAGTCCACATGCAAAGGTACCTTTATGGCCCGTATGGAATTACGCATATTCCTGTAATCTGCCATTGATAAGCTATCAATATAAAAACCCCGACTCCATCTAGAGAAAGAGCTGTAACTTTTAAACGGCTGAACAGATTTTCATGAAACATAGCTAAGATGATACCCGATTAAACTAACTTTTAATTAAAAAACTGCACAGAAATCGGTCCATCCGTTTTGAAGCTACGATACCACAGACATATACACACTACAAACTTAAAACACCCCTCTTTTTCCTTGGGGGTTAAAAAAGATCAACCTCATAAGATGTGTAGTTACACAGATATTTTATTTTTTTAAATAGATATTATGTTGGTATTATTCGAAATTATGCACTTTCAGGGCTGTTTCCTGAAAGTGCATAATTTCGAATAATACCATTGATGATTCAAAAACATGCAAAAGAAGTGTGCGCGTTTGTTCTTGTCACTAAAAATATTACAAGAAAGAAACCCTTAATTTTCGCACTCTAATTGGCTAAAAAGTACTATTGTAACAACATAAATTGATTAGATTTAGATTACATTAACTATCATCGAAACTAAAAACGGACTATCTCTTGGACTGACACCATATTTCAAAAAATTTACAGAGTGAGAAATTAAAGGAAGGAATTTATGAACTGCCATGGGAGTGCATGGACACTAAAAATAGACAAATAGTACTATTTTTCTTAATGAACGTTCAAAATCCGATACACGTGAAGGCTATGGGTATTATAGATGTTGGCGTAACGACAATGTCATCGGTAAATATAATTTATTATTGACTCCAAATATACCTATCTATGTAAAGACTGCTTCATTTAGAGGCAGCCTTGGGTTGCTCAGTTTGTGCAAGTTCATGTCGCGGGCAAATCATGACATCCTGTGTGGCCTACTGGTAGGTTTATCAGGATGTCATGGTCGCCGCTTGCTATGTAATTTTCCTGCCGTAAAAGCATTTAAGTCAATGATTAATTTATTTCTTATTTACAGATATTAAAGACATCAGTATCATACTTTACTTTCCTCCGCACTGTTCCAGAATAAACAATTTACTTAATTAAAATAGCTCCTGTAGGTACGACCATAGGAATGATTGTGCAATTTCAACATACACTGATAGATTTCAAACTACAATGATAGGCTTGAAAATGGAGTTAACATCAGGTGCTGTTTGCAGAGTCTTCAGGATTTAATAAAATACTATTTTTAATTGACTTTTTACACACTATATATAGATATCACTAATAACCTGTTCACACCTACACACACATTTATTTACTTGAAAATTATAACGTTGATGTAAGATTAACAACTATTAATAAAACAGTTTCACACAAGTAAAAATATTTTATTGAAAATAATTTTTAAATAGATTAAAAGTCATTAATTATATCTTGTCTTATAATATGTAGGATAAAATTAATTCCGTTGAATTAATAAATACAAGTTTATACAGATCATATACTACGTAAAAATTGGCTTGAATTATGAATTGTTTAAAATTTTACATACGTTATAGAAACTACTGGAAATATAGGTAATCAAAGGAGCCGAGTTGATACCACAGTGTAACTACTCTGTACAGATACCCCCGGGTTAAGACATTCTCAGGGCTGTCACGGTACATAATAATAAATTAACACGATCTCACTATGTCAAACGACGGCAATTGCATTGCATTCGAAATCAAATGTCAAATCCTGAGTTGCGTACAGATGATTGGGATATCAATTCTGGCAACCTCGAACAGTTTCTCTGAGAAAACAATGGCCGACCGTAAGGAGTTATACTGTGACTATACTCATACAATAAGCCTACCTTAAATCTTTAAAGTCAGGTACACTTACTTTTAAGCAGCGTCTACGAATACAATGATATTAAAAGGTTATTTATATTTCAGACAATATTACTATATTAATAGAAGTCTGGTTTATGGAAAATGATACTTTTGCTAATCATTGTTGAAGCTACAGATCCGAAGCAATGATACCATTTACATCTACAATTGAATGTTTAGTATACCAGAGCTGAATCGGCTACATACATAAAAAAAAAAAACGTTATAATATATAGGACCATAATAACATGTATGCTAATAATCTATTAACAAAAATCAAAAGAATTATTTACGGTAAATGTGGTATAATGTAAACCTTTAAGGGTAAAAGACTTCAGTGGCACTGTAGGAAGCGACTGAATGGCAGCCGGCAGAAGCTCAATCTCGATCGTGATCTGTGATCAAATATATAAGAAATATATATCTATTGAAGCGGATTGACGGTTCGACACATCAGATCACACTTCGATCTACTTCTTGGGTCAATCTGGATCGCGATCGTTGATTTTGATCACAGATCGCGATCGAGAGAGAGCCTGATAGCTGCTTATCAACTAAATAATTATAAACACACATTCATACTAAGCCTGACACTTATTATTGGAAGACTCAAATACAGACCGAAATACGTATAAAGTTTAGCGTTAATCATTTATTGAACAACCTAGTAATACGAACATATACTATTAAAATATTTCAATAAATATGAAGATAAACTAACAATTGCATAGTAAATTTTAGGCATGGAAGAAAATTATTCAAATTTTACACGCACTTGCATCGACCACCAGAGACCTGCTGCTCCTAATGGAACCCGATGTAGGACGAATATATACGATCAGAATTAAGTTGAAAATCCTTTCAACTTGATAATTATTTCAATAATATGCGTAATGCATGATAACGGTATTAGAAAAAAATTATAAATAAATAATAGTACACTACAAATAAATGGCTTCAAATAAATAAAAAATAAGATGAAGAATTCAAGGTCGGTGTAAAAACAAAACAAACTTTTTCATTTCTGTTTAGAAATTGAGCAAATATTTTGTCTGTCTGAACATATTTGAGCAAACAAGGCGGTAACTTTATTCGTAGCATCACTACCATTTAAGTTTCCTCGCTTTTTGTTATTGCACCTACCTATCCTTAACGACCTTAAGCTGATTGGTATATCATCCCAGTGTCTTTATTTTTTGTCGTATTTTTTTGCACAATTTTACTACTCAAACCGAATTTTACTATACAGATTATGAGTGAAGTCTAGTGAAGTTTAAAAGAGCAAGCGACACGTCAACGTCACACATTTGATGCAACGAGACTGATTCGAGTATACTTCAGCGTAGTATTTTTTGCCACATTTTACTAATACACCGGCGGTATCTAGTTGGTGCGGTAGCGGAGACCAATCAATAATCTAAGTTCGCCATATAGCAGAATTCAATCTTTAGTTGACAAGATGTGTCAATGTTTTGTAGCCATCAGTTGCCACGTAAAAGCTACTTTTAGCACCACCATGACACATGTACCTATAACTAAGACATGGTTTTAGATTTAGCGAAAATCTAAAACCATGTCTTGATAACATTGCTTTCGGTAATAAATCTAAACTAATATTATAAAGAGAAAAGATTTGTTTTTTTGTATGTTTGTTTGTAATGGATAAACTCAAAAACTACTGGACCGATTTTAAAAATTCTTTCACCAGCATATTCAGTGAGTAACATACCTAGGCTATAATTTATAAACATATCAAGCGGGCGAAGCCGCTGGCGGAAGCTATATAATATAAACAGATGTGAGAGCGAGAGTTTTACCCATGCTTGCCAGACGAAAGTAGCGCCTATTCATAATAATATTTATTGAAAAATTAAAAAATACCTAGCGCATTATCATTTTCCATAAAAACAGACATTCAGAGAAGACGATTCGAACTACAATACTAATACACAATAATGACGAAGTTCGTTGCAGCTAACTTTGCCAATTTAATTATAGCATCGAACTTTGCGTGCAAAAAGTACGAAAATATTAATCATTACGGCTAAAGATATTGCTTATAGAATTGATAAGGTTTAACCGTTGCCTCCCTGAAAAGTATAAGTTTAACTTGGACCTTACGGCTATCATCTTATGGTGGAGGCAAACCTAGGGTTTTTCTGACAAGTCGCTCAGCAATTTTATTGAACTGGTCGCGGTCTTCTCTCCACATTTTGGCGGCGTCGACGTTAGCGCCACTTTCATCATTCGGTTCTGAAATAAGAACGTGACATGCTGATATTTTTATTGGACCTTTTTTTTTTCGTAGTTTGGCAGTACTTTTATTTCTATGATGTGAAATGCAAGAGAAGCGCACAGCATGAGGTTTTCGCAAACAGCAATCGGTTTTATTGTAGTAGGGGGTTATGCTACCATGGCAACGCATCGCACAGCTAGACAGCTATAGCCTAGATATAGATTGAAAATATGTGGGCTCAATCTAGGAAGTAACACGCTCTTACAGAAGGCCGAGGTACAGCAATATTTTATTCTTGCGTTTCCTGCAGTGAGTAAAGATTACCAGAAGCCCATTGAAGACGATCGAACTGAGCCTGCGTGGTGGATTACGAATATTACGAAACATTCCCTCGCTGAGAGGCCCCGAGACCCAGCAGTGGGAAGAGATATAAAGTAGTTGATTATTCAATGATGAATTTGCCTCTTGACCAATCGAGGGCCTAGGGTAGAGTTTTTATTCCTATACAGGACGAAATTACCCATTTAAAATCGGTTCGGTCAAAAAGTGGTAACCCTATTATTATGTAAGGTACTGCTTCTGTCTATGGTCGGTTAATTCTTGAACCGAAATTCAACAGCCGTTGCATTTTCGAGAACCATAATAGCAGACTTTGCTTATGATACGTAAAACAGTAATTCATTTTCGCTACGGCAATTGAAAGACCTATGTTTCATACAAACACATCGATTACGTTCACTGAACACGGCAATTGAAAATTTGGCTATAGCAACACTATTACTGACGGAGTAGGCTCTATAGACTAGGTTGCCATTGCCAATCTATGACAGCCAGTAAACATCGAATGCTGAACGTGGTCCACTTCAATGAACGGTCTTGTGGAAATATTGCCTTCTAGTACAGAGTAGATACATAATATTGAATCTTGGCATACATAGCTATAACACGTATAATACGTGATAACAAAATAGAATTTAAAAAATTATTTGTAGGTAATACGTGATATTTCAATCGATTCTTTTATCGATCGTTGCCGGGGCGACATGTGCAAAGGTCAAAATCTTTATCTTGCTTGATATAAAAAATGCAAAAGTAACTGTTTATTTATTTGTTACCATTTCACGACTAAACGGCTGAACCGATCTTGATGAAATTTTACACGGAAATAGTGTTCATCATGATTCATGAGACAGGATGGAGGCAATTTTATTTTTTCATAAATCCTGACGTGCTTAGTTCTCGCGGGCGGAGTCGCGGGCACAGCTAGTAAATACATAAATAATATAAACCTGCTTATTTAATCTTTTGTTTCTTTATTAATAGGTTCAGGATCACTCTCAATTGAGTATCGCAAAGCAACTTGGAACGGCAGCTTTGTCAATTGTCATAATAATAATATGGTTACGCGCACAGCAATTAATGCATATTTGCAGACAAATAACAATATTTTAGTTATAAGTTGTTCAAAAATACTAATATTATAAATGTGAGAGTTGGATATTTGTGACTCAAGGCAGTTGAACAGATTCAAATTTAGCACAGAGATACACCATAGCCGGGATTAACACAGGATACATGAAGTAGTTCTCCTAGGATGTTAGAGAAACCGCGAGCTATTTTAAAATTAAAATGTGACAGGTAATACTAACCAGCTAACATGCTGACGACGGAAAGTAATATCTTCTCCACACTTTGTACAGGGGACCATCGCTCAGCGCTGCTCTCGTACCCCATGGGATCGTCTCCCGGCGCGTGCAGGATTGATATGCATACTCGACCATCAGCATATACTGGAAATATGAAAACGAACTCCTGTCAACATTCTTTTAGGTACAAAGAACGATTTTAGACATTTTAAGAAAGTCACATGCTGTTGAATTTGCCTCAAACTATTTGCGTGTAATATTTGAGGCAGGTCATGTCCAGACGTCGATCAGGCAGGTCATGTAGATCATGCAGGTCCTATTGTTGGTGACAATATAAAGCTTGTAAAAAAGACAAAATAGACCAGCTTTAATTATTTTTTTGACAGAATCCCCAGAACCCACCCTTCACTGTGACTTTGAGCCACTTTGAGGTAATCTCATGAACTACAAATATTTTTTGAGTATTTCTCATTGTGTGTGCAGACGGTAATTAGATTTTTTTTTTCTTTAAAGCAACTTATGTATTTATAAAGTTATCGATTTGCACGGAAATAAATAATCTTTGTGCGAAAGCCTTATTGAAAATTTATTCATTATCATATTAAATATACATATAGGTCATAGTCTCTATTGTATTATTAGGCAAACATAATATTATTTTTTCGAAAACCAACCCCTATGCTATGGGACGCAAAGGATCTCAGACACACCCGCATGGAATGCAACCATTCAACCTCAAAAGCTATCACTGCTTGTTCAGTATACTATATAATAATAAAACTCAATTTATATATTAATAAACAATTATTATACTTCTGAAAGAAAACACTTACTATTTGGATGAAACATTTCACAGATGAACTGCATTTTGGGCGGGCTCAATGGATAGTCTGGAGGAAAGACTAATTTCGCCGGAAATATGCCACCTTCGAAACATGTTCCCTCAGGACCTCTGTAAAGGACATTCAAACTACCATCAATTTAAACATAATAATTTATATATTGTTATTCTTCTTCTGGTATATGTGTGTTCATGCCAAGGTGGAAGCGAGGATCTTAATGAGGCTCACTGCCTAGGCAGTACGGGATGCACTAAGGTATTTCACTCTAGGCATATTACCTTACACCCCTTAGGCTGACTGTCCACTGAAGCGGAGAGAAGAGGAAAAGTAACCTATAGAACACAATATTATCACATCACTTAGGTGAGTGGAGAAAATACAGTAATCTTATTGCTTTTGTCACCACTCTGCTACGCTTCAGTGGACAGACAGCAATTTAAACTAGTGGTCGCCCAGAGGTCGTAATTCGACCGTAATTTTAGCTCTCTGCGCTCCTTCTCCATATAACCTTTAAGTATGCCAAATCATACACCCTCCATCCACGCAATATGCTTAAAAAGGGGTCCAAAGTTTTCTCTTCAAGTATTAATATATAGATTTGTATCACTGTGAAAAGAAACATACGTGATTAGCGCCTCCCATTCAAAAAAGTTCTCTTCGTTGATGGGTCCAGCAATTATACCTTCTGGGGGGTTGAGAGTCAGTTCTGTAATCAACAAACATCTTTCTTTTAACTTTTGATTGCCGATAATACAACAAATTGTAAAAATAATAGTTAAATTGGCGATAAAATTGTGTGTGTGTAAACGAACAATCAGATTGAGAATAAATTCAGTTGGCAATCAGACTTGTCATGAAATTGTATTGAGTGGAAGGGTAAGGGTAATAAATAGGTACTTTATGGCTATGAAATACTTAAATATTAATAATAAAAATATAAGCCGCATTTGTGTCCAAAGGGTGAGGGCCAGAAAATATTGAATAAATCAGTTAAATATTGCAGTAAATAATGAAAACATGTCTCAGGAGAGATTATTGAAATAGATAATACTAGTAGGACGTCATCGGTTCTCGGTCGTGTGCGAAATAATAATAGAAAAATTCGTAACTGTTGCAATACTACTAGGTATATAGTTTTATTTATTTTAGCAAAGCAATGATTTTTATTTCATGATTGTGAAAGTTTACCTTCGATATGAAATATTGATATTGCCGTATAAACTTACGTTTGTATTCAGCCATTAGCCGCCTAAGCGCTGACCCAGCCATGACTTTTAAGCAGTAGCTATGGTTAATTTCATCTAGTCTAAAATACAGACAAAATCTTAGCTTCAGCTTCGTGTCAGAAAAGTGCCGTCTTGTCTGTTGATTCGATTGCTGCCATTGCTTGAAAATTGTCGTGTTGCAGGTTTTAATTATATTGAATGATTTTGAGCATTGCAGTTTTTATCACTCGGTCTCTTTTATTTTTCACTTGATAGAAAAAGAGAAACCTATCTCTTGTTGCACAACAACAGCAGTGCAGAAAACTTGCAAATTTTAAATGATTCGTGGATGTGACAGCGAAATGTCACGAGTGACGAGCGAGTGACGGTGTGTCCAGATTAAAAAAATGTCATTTTGCTAAGCGGGTTTTTTATCTTAGATTTTGTTAGTCCATTTAAAATAAAAATTGTGCATTGTATAATGTTGATAATAATATCAAAGTAACAAATACCTACATTGTTAAATGTTAATAAATTCATGATTCATGCCAAGAATTCACAAGAATTACATTGTTGCCTCTTGTTGCCTATGCTTTTACGTCAGACATTTTGATAATAAAAAAAGTAGTGCATAAAAGTTATGTCACTAACATAATCTGTGGTCAAAGCAAAAGAAAAGCGGACTTTTTAAAAATTCTGTCTTGTACATAATAATATTTTGTAATTCGTTATTTTCTGTGTATCGAGTGTTTTAATATAATTTTTAACCTGCCTCTCGAAAACAAAGGCCCATTTAGGTGCACATACTTCGTCTGAGTAGTCTAGGTGTTAGGTCAGAAGTGAGAGACGCTAGCGGACGATTTGGCCGGTATCGAGTAGGTACCTAGCACTGCCTAGCACTGCTTTTTAAATTTACCATGCCCGTAGCCATCTCGAAGATTAAATCTTCCGGATATTCCCTCCTTTTTATTGCGTTTATTTACATATTCATATTTCCCCTTCAGTGCATACGCGGTGCATTCAGCGAGAGCCTTGTGGGTGCCTGTTTAACAGGTCTATGTGGGTAAAAGAAGACGCTGATATTACTCTTGCGTTTCTTTCGCTAGGGGGTACCACTGCCTATTGACACTAATTTGACTAAGCGGGCGAGTCGCATTCTGCCCCGTCAACAGTCCCTCCCTTTGAGCTCCAATTCTGAGAAATCTAATAAGTTCGCAATTTAATCGGACCATAATGGAGCGGAGAGGTCACGCCTCGCCCCGTCAACATTAAGCCTCGCCGCACACAGGCCTCTCGCGACAGCGTTTTGTGGCGGTCGCGACGGGCCCGTGTGCGGCGAGGCTAATATATAATAACTTACGTATATATTTAAAAAGTTTTGAGTAATTTTCCTTTTCAGTTACGAACTACAGCCGATTGAAAAATTACTAATAATTTTATTTTTATTAGTGGTTTATCGAAGTCTGTCGAAGTACAATAAATAAAATTATCATAATTTTTTTACTGACAAAGATATAGAAAATGGAACAACTTGGTGAAAATGTGTCGTCTTCAGAGCCATTAGTCCTACTGCCTGAAAATCCTGTAAACGTTGTTCAAGTAAGGAAATAATTACTTAGCTACTTAGATGTTAAAACATTGAAAAGCTGCCCATTTTGGTCTACGCTTAATTATTTTGCACAGAGGTGAAGTTATCGAAATGAGACAAAAGCTTGACGTCATTGGGGCCTGTTACACCATCAATATTAACACGCAAGACGCGATTTAGAAATACAATGTAAAGACCCTGTGGTGGGTGCTTGTTAGATGTTGCTAAAAGCAACAAAAAATACATAAATATCTAATAAGGAATAAATAGCACGTCCAATAAATAATAATTTATTTTCACACGTTGTACTTACTTATTTTTTTTACTTACGTTATTTTATAAAAAAAAGGTGGCATCCCTAGTCTGGATTTGCAGGTACAGGGTCACCCATTACAAAGACTAACTACAACAGGTATTTCGTATCCTCGTGCGACCCTTGCTACGACTATAGTCATAATTATTTAACCATATAGTCATAATTATCAGTTGCAGTACCCGATGGTGTGGGAAGACGAGTCCTCGGCGAACTTCACTTGTCGGTTATGCATGAAAACATTCTACAACAGGAACGCGTTACAAAATCATAAGAACACGCAACATGATATCGAGGGTACCGGCAGTGATGGAGAATATCAACCTAAGCCCACTCTTCAGAATGATCAGGCAAGTCATTATTACCTAGTCATTCCCGACCAAAAAATAATCAGCTGTCCCACACAAAACGTCAGTACCTACCTACTTGACCCAAACGTGTGGGATGCCAATTTTTTTTTTCGCGATTGCAATTTTGATCCATAGAGAAAGTTGTTCAGTGTGGTCTGATCCACACACTTCAATATGACCACATAATTCTGATCATACAATATGTTGTATAAGGTATGTTCAAGACAAAATAAAGTTTGGCATAGCAACGTCGGTAACGGATAAACAGATAACAGATCAACATTGTTATTGTTATTGATATTTAATTTAAAATAAAGGTCACGGTATACATATAATACAATCATAGCGAAAGTCACCACGGGTTTACAGAGTAGGTACGCGTACCTAAAGGTGAAATTGATGTTTGGGAATCGTTTAGTGGAATTTGATGTTTGGGTCAGCTTTATCATATATTGTACAGTGGAAATAGATGTTTGGGTCACATTTATTAACCCCCGACCCCGTCTTCTAAGTGACGACTCCATGACTTGATTGACGTAATGGCCAAGCGATTGGCTTCCTACGTTAGAGGTATAGGTAGCGGGTGTGTGTACTGTGCAATACACGAGAATGAAGAAATAAATACTACCTAGTGTGGGGGGGAACGTTTTTGTATTGGCATGTTATCATTATCATTCCGTCAACTGTCTATGAATGATGAATCTCACTCAACTCTTAATTTTTCAAATAGAAAAAAAAATCCACTCTATAATATAATTTTATATTACTTAATGGGCAGAGGTCTAATCTACTATTAATCCTAAAAAGTAGATAGTAGAGAATATTTAAGGTTTTGAGGGTTCAACCCCTCCCCCCCTCCCAGGGGCGTATTTACCATAGGGCCAAGGGGGCCATGGCCCGGGGCGGCAGGCTGCGAGGGGCGGCCAAGCCGCCCCTCGCCGCCTTCTCTGGGCGCCTTTTCTTGTCAAGCTTACCTACCTAATATATTTTTTATTAGATTTTAATTGACATTTAAATTAAAAACAAACCAAACAAACGAACTCTTCTAACCGCCAGTGTCAGAGTCAGAGCCTTTTATGGCCATAAAAGGTGACTCTGGCAACCAAACCGCTTTGGTCAGATATGAAGCTGCAGGGTTGATTAAACAGTTGAATTCCCTGGAAACGGCAATCTGGTCAGAATTTTGGAGACTGGGGAGCTATTTTGAAGCAATTTAATATAGCTTCAAAAGTTCTGCTAGCGGTTAACTCAGACCTGCAGGGTAATCACGATATACACTCGCAATCGGAATCGATTCAATTTTGACAGTCCAACAAACTACAATACGCGGTATGCTTTTAAAACCACTACACCCTACAATTTGAGCAACGCAATGAACACTGTTGTTGTGTCAAAATCTATCTATAAATAATCGACTCACGATTCCGATTACGAGTGTGCATCGTGATTAGGTAGCCAGAGGTCGTTTCTAACTTTTATGTCTCTAATTAATTTCATTCAAAATAAAATGTAATGTTTTGACGATTTCGAAGAGGCGGGTAAAACGAAATCACCCGAAGAATACAAGCACAACCAAAAAAGAGTTGTCAAAAGAAAGAAACGTGATGATGAGAGTCACGAAGGAGAAGTGTTACTACCGGGTCGTGACCACTTTCGAGTAAATACCTTTTTCATATCTCATACTCGGAAAGTAGTGTTTGTTTGATCCGAGTAGCGGGTGGAAGACGCTGCTCCAGTGCTCTCCGCCCTTGGGCGGTAAAGACTTATAGTAATTGCTTCCCTCAATAGGGCGGGAATGAATTTTAAAAATAGAACTAATGTTGGATAGGTAGTCGGCTAAGATTTTTTTTTACATAATTATGAAAAATCATATCATAGTAATATTATAAAGAGAGAAGTCCTGATTGACTGACTGACTTATCATCAACGCACAGCCGAAACTACTGAAGCTAGAGTCACGAAATTTGGAGGGTAGGTCCATTTTGTATTATAGGCAAGCAATAAGAAGGGATTTTTGAAAGTTCTGTCCCTAAAGGGGTGAAAATTTGTATGGGAGTCCCTTCATTTTTGAACTGAGAAAGATGAAAATTGGGATTTAGGCTTTTGGTTACAAATAAAGAAATACGTGATTCTGCGTTTTTGGAAACGCGTTGTGAGTTAGTTGGTTTTTGAAGTGAGAAACGTGAAAATTGGTAGGTATTTCGGCTTTTGTTTAGAAATAAAAAACACGGGTTTCTGCGTTTTTGGAAATTCTACCCCTAAAGGGGCGAAATAGGGATGAAAATTGTTTTTGAAGTGCGAAGCGTGAAAATTGAGATTTAGGATTTTGTTTAGAAATAAAGAAACACGTGTTTACCTAGTGAATAAATGGTTTATTATTTCACACCACACAGGTGGTACCTACTAGTATTGCAGGTTTTTTTCTCTTAAATAAAATACTTTTATCGTCAATTAATGGGGCGGCAAAGCTAACTGGCCCGGGGCGCCAAATCTGTAAATACGCCTCTGCCCCCTCCAGAACCTCAGACGGTGAAAATATTTTCAAATCTATACACTCGTTATTGAATCTTGCTGTGTTAAAATGAATATGGCCTAAATGTATTAAAAATGTATTAAATGGAATTTTATAAACTGGTCAGATATGATTGCGACCTATACAATAATTTAATATACTTTAGGAATTAGTGAGTGCAATTGCAGTTATTGTACAGAATATGAAATAAACTTAAAAATAGACGCATTAAGCTCCACAGTGCATCATATTAATTTAATAAGATTCTAATTAAGAATAATCTCGTACAGAATATTAACGGCCTCTGCGGCTTCAAGTTTATACCGCTAAATAATTATAGTGGGGACCAGATCACTGGACGCGATGGTCTGATCACGCGTGCCTTTTCTGAAGACACTACTTACTTGATCGTTAAAATTGAGGGCGATGATCTAGATAGCGACGCTATGAAACGATCAAGACTAGACGGAGTTGTCAAAAGGACTCAAATGAAACCAAAACCACCAATTGATCTGAGGTATGTCTGTCTGTCCCATAAACATAATATACTAGTGTATAATAAGTTTATGGTCTGCACTTCTACATATACCTATCTATATAGCTCATTAATGCGTATTTTTTATAATTGGTTTTAAATATTAAGTATTAATAAATGGTAAATTTCCACTAAGGGCCCAACCACACTCGATAGTTTTGGCAGCAGAATCGCGCGTTTTCGCGTTTGTTATTCACTTTTTGTAAGCAAAAGGCAGCCAACGAACGCGTAAATGCGCGATTCCGCTGTATAAAGTATCCAGTGTGAACGAACCCTACCAAAGAAAATATGTTTCTTATTAGCAGAATTACCAGTCCCGAAAAATGGTGTAGGTACTACCCACAGCTAGGTTATTTTTACAGAAATTATCTGAAAGTGTTATTTTTTGCAACTTTTTCTTTGCCTATAAGTTTCTAGATTTTTTTTTATAGATAGTCCAATAGACAATCCTGGGGTCATATTTTTTAATTTGTTTCTACCAGGGGCCCCTTTACTTGCACTTTTCCTTCGACTCTGCGTCCGGATCTGCAATGTCGTCAGATCTTCTTCAACTGCTGTGATTATTCAGTACACTACCGGGAAGAGCACACTAAAAGACGCAAGGCTGCGCTGCGCTGTCAAGTGTGCGAGAAACGACTCGACCGGGACTTCTACCCGTCTGACACGATCGCTGCTCAACTTCACGCTGCAAATCGGTTTACCTTCTCTTGTCGAATTTGCAGTCAATTATTCCTGGATAGCACCGAGTACGACGAACACAATCGTATCGTACACGCAAAGACGAAACCGCATCAGTGCTCCATTTGTGCTAAGCGATTCACTCAACAAGGCGGCTTACAACAACATATGCGAATGCACACGGGCGTCCGCCCTTTTGTTTGCACATTTTGCCCAAAAGCATTTACACAAAAGGCTGGATTGGACCAACATCTCCGCACACACACCAAGGTTAAGCCATTCAAGTGTGTGATATGCAGCAAGTGTTTCTCTCAGTCGGTACACCTTCGACAACATATGCGAACTCACACCAATATCCAACCTTTTGAGTGTTCTGTGTGTGGGCGCAGATTCAAGCAAAGCAGTCATTTAAATTTCCATATGCGCTCGCATGTTGGCGATGGTTCAATAGTCGTGGAGAACTATGTGCAAGGAGATGGGCATGACAATCAAATGGAATTTTTAAACATAGCAAACTTGCAGACAGTGCAAGACGGCGATACTCTTTACTATGCGACAGAGTTGGCACACGGGCCTACATCAAATCAAAACCCCTTTTCCTTCCAGCCACAAGTAGTTATACCTGAAAATATACTTTCATTGTAAGTTTCCTAGAAAATGAGACACAATGTTTGCTAGATTTTTTTATATAACAACTCTGTAATCAGTTCATTGTTGTAAGCATAAATTAGATAATAATATCCTTTTCTCTAGCAATACAGGACAGTTGGCAATGCGTGCAAAATGCTTTGTCGTCGTTGCACCGTGTTGCCAATACCTAGTGGGTAAATTTTCATAAAATCTGTTGCAGTAAATATTAGCACAAGCATGTAAATGTAATGCATGCAATGTATGTGTATTGTATAGTCATGTTTTGTCACGTTTTATTAAAATATCAGGCTAAGCATAAAATGTATTTTCTTTTAACTACTTACCCAAGTAATTATACCTAGATACTACGGCGCTGCACCACAATGCAATAGGTTTCTACACCGTATCGGATCATAATAACAAAGGTTTTAAAAGAACCTACATGCGATTCATTAATAAATATGTAACAATATTGTGTAACAAAATAGAAACTGCATGAATGCAGCAACACAAGGGTTGCGCTGCAACACGATATTAACGACAACTTGTATAGAAAACCACTTGCAAAATTTATATCGAATTGTGCATTGGTTGCACCCAGAGGTACTAGGAAAACATAACTATCAAGGAGGAAAACAAAAGTACCTAGGCTTCATAAATAAAATCATAATTATAATTATGTAGGTATTGGTCAGGAGAGGGTAATAAACCTCTAAAGTACATACAATAACCTCTTCTTCTGAATTTTCTTTTCAATATTGCTAAAATTTATTTTGTTTTTTAGATTTATAGACGTAAAAAATATACACGGGGACGGGGCCCTTTTCTTTCTGAAAAGAGGCCCTTGCCCAGCAGTGGGACAGGGCTGGATTTATTTATTTTAATTATTTATAGATACCTATTGAAAATCAATTGGACAGTAAAAAAACAAGGACTAATCAAAGATAATTTTTAATTTTAGATATAACTTTGTTATTTTTAGATCTATCTTTAAGTAGCTAAAGTGAACACAAGATGATTTTGGTATTTATTGTACAGTCATATACCTAAAAAATTAATTAAGAAAATCATAAAATACCCAAATGTCGAAAATCATCCTATTTATCTTTACCTACATTTAAAGTAGGTATCTATCTCTAGGGTGAAATGGTTGCAAACTGAAACTGCATAATATCGCACCGATGCACGATGCAGTGTATTTGAACAACAAATTCCACTGAAAAGTGCATCACTTGCATTGGAGGTACCAGGAGGTTATGAAAATCGTAGAGATGAGCTAAAAT
Organism: Allophyes oxyacanthae; assembly: GCA_932294325.1. Taxonomy (NCBI): domain Eukaryota; kingdom Metazoa; phylum Arthropoda; class Insecta; order Lepidoptera; family Noctuidae; genus Allophyes; species Allophyes oxyacanthae. The sequence continues at coordinate 4,892,228 of OW028609.1, forward strand.
ACTGCAATAAATACTAGAACGTATGCTAATTGCACTTTCCCTCTCCAACATGGGGGAAATAGGCTGTTTCAGTGGTTACTACCTTCCTGCTTCTACACTGCTGTTATTGGGTGCATCTGAGAATGCGCAGTAGGATAGTTCGTTCAGTCTCTGTTCAACACATACGGCAGTCTGATCCAGTGCTCTATGCAGTTAGTACTACTAACTTAGGTACTACCTGAAGCAAGCTGTCATCGATAAAATGAATGTGCATTAATGCTTTAATATTTTAGGGAAACCTTCCAAAGACTTTGTGATTTTACGTTATGATCTTATTTCTCGAGTCGTGGTTACAGTGTCTCCAAATATTTAAAGTTAACTTTATTTCCTAAATGTATATAAGCAGCTATATTTGATGGAAATGTATCACCATGTTCAATTTTTTTATGTGAAATTCATTTAGTTAGCTTTTGTAGAGTTATGTCTTTCAAATAATTTTGGACTAGTGACATTCTTTGATTATTTACTGTTATTATATTTTTCTGAGATTCAGTATTTTGCAGCCTTTCAGTAAATGACAATTTGGTTCGTAGAAGCTGAATAGGTAACCTGACTTTTTATGTAGATGTAAATTAGTGGTCTTATCTTTATATCTAATCCATAATTCTGCAAAATAATGTACCAAGTATGTAATATAGGTACCTCTAGGTCTACATTAATTCCGTTTTTATTCAGCAAAACTTAGGATAAAAACCATCCGGTGTTGTGAAAAAGGCGGCTGCGAATCTAAGGCTGCGATAATCTAAAACTTAGTTTCTTGGCGGAGTCCTATCTCCAGCAGTGCATAGTCTGAGTTGCAGAACAAAGTTTTTTAGTTGGGTAATAAATCTATTTTGTGCCCCTTTTTAAGCATATTGCGAGCACGGACTCACGGAGGAGTGTGAGATGTGGTAAAAAGTTTATATCGTGTAGGAGTGCAAAAAGCTAAAATTACAGTCGAATTTTAACCACTGGGCGACCACTAGTACCTATACTTACTGGTTGCTCTGTCTACGACTAGAAATATATCTACTTATAAAAATCAGGACACGTGTTCAAAGTCGAAAAAGTATGCTTTATAGATATCTATATCGAAACTTAGAATTCCCATTATGGGATGATCAACTGATAATAAAATGGTCACGTTTGCGATGGTTCATGGATGGATTGTGTAAAATTTGACATGGATTATAAGAACGTAAACTCTAAGATGACGTCTAATAGAGATGAATGGAAGAAGAAGACATATTGCGCCCACCCCAAATAAAATGGGATAAGGGCAGGAGAATGATGATGTTTGCGATGGTTCAGGTCGGACCAAATTAAACTGGATATTTTTTTATGTAGTGCGCAAAATTTGCAGTGATTCAGTGTCCGTTCCCAAATGCAACAGCAGCAATAAAATTTGCTCCAAAACAAAATAAAAATTTCGTGTCGCATACTAAGTCGAATTTTCATTTTGTTTTAAAGTGTATCCTAATTCCCAATACTGCGGTTGTATTTAGGAACAGAGACTGAATCACTCTACAAATTATAAATATCCTGTACCTATAGCTTTAAACTTTATTAGGAACCAATGACCAAAGAAGCCTCTCTATAGGAACAAATAAAAAAGCTACATAATTATTAATTAAATTATTAAAAATATACAACGCTTTGATCATTTAACAAAATCTAACACATCTAAGTGACGGGTAACGGGTCACTTAGAAAAACCGCGATATCTTATAAAGATGTGGAGATCTCTTAGATCACTCGTATGATGATACAAGTTAGGTACTTGTATCATCATTACTGAAGTTACATGGGCTCATGGAGGAAATACCAAGAATTTTAATTAATATGAAATAGTGTGCTATATGTTTATGTGCTTGCTTTTATGTAATACTAATACATCTACAACATACTAAAATTTCACGAATCAAGCTCCCGAATTTATGGAACTGTCACAATTTTTTTAAGTGTCTTGTTATTTTTGCGTCCCAGTGTATGAGGCATCGTAAGAAGAAAGTTAAGTGAGTAATTTATTTCAAATGAGACACCGCATTAAATAATTAAAAACCGAAAACATGAAACGTACCTCAAATAGTCGTGTGGGACTCACGGCTGCATCAAAAAGGTTCAGGTCAACGTAATAATGCCAGACACAAAGGACCTACGCTGATTTTCAACTGAACCCGAGTAAGAGGACCCATACAAGCTATTGTCATATTAGCATTTCATATAAATGTTTAGACGAGCTCATATATCTATGACAGAATAGAATTACATAAAGTTGCTTTGTCGAAGAAAACTAATATGATTGAACTGCAATCAGTCTGACTAAACATTAATTGCGGAAATGTATGTAAGTTAGTAGTACGGTTGTTATGATGTATGCACACTATCCGTTTAGACAAAGGTATTGGAGCGATGACGCGTCGTCAAAACATATTCCCGGCGTGTGGGCGCGGCGCGTTGGTTACAATTCGGTCTTTTGTATATTTTGTTAGAGCCGCGTATGGCACGCCATGAAAACAAAGGGATCCAACTGATGGCTGCATCCTGACCGACGTGCAACCCTTTTGTTTGGCTGACCTTTGTAATGTCGTGAACTAGTTTGTTTTGAAATTTTATCGCTGCATTCTTACCACATTACTAGATACTAATTAAATCAGACATTGTATAATGTAGGTAGGTATAGTGTATCTGTAATGTATGTCTTTATAACCTAACATCGTCTTTTTTATCTGGCCTGAGCGGTTTAGGGAACATCGGCCAACGAATTATCGTGATAGCAGCATGCAGCATGTAATGTGCATAAAAGGGTAAGTACCTATCTGCTGTCGATGTGCTGAATTTATATCACATATTTTTATGTCACTAAAGGATTATTCCTTTAGTGACCTTTTATGATAACCACAGAAGAGGTAGGCTATTCTTCACCAGAAACCAAACAGTACTTTTATTTATCGAACTTAAATACAAAATAAGTACTTACTTACAGCATTTTAACATTGATATTAAAACATACTTTCGAATTTAGATATCTACATAAGTAGGTATGTAAGTACACATTTATAGTGACTTCAAACTGTAAGTTCAACGATTATGAATATTATCTTAGCCACAAGTTTTTGCTTGCATAACATTTGCTTTTTCAGTTTTCGCACCCGATGTTCTTGAGCTTATCTTTTACCAGACATGTTGTAAAACGTTGTATTTTTTGTGTCAGTATCAGATACCAATTAGTAAGTTTTTTAACCTCAAACAACACACATGTGGCAGTTACGCCAGCCGTGATTTACATTTGTTTACATCCGCTGTCCGAGGGTTAAAACTTAACCTATGTGTTTCTGTAAGGGTTAACTCCAAATGTTCTGTAAAAGTAAAATTAATTTATTCCTGTAAATTCACTCAATATATTTTGATGTGATCTCAGGTCGTAATGTTAACTAATTATTTATTCTGTGATGTCATCAACAGTTAACCGCCGAATAATCAAGAACAAGAAATTCTCACTATCTTTTCTATTCATCATCTGCCTAGCCTTTTCCCAACTTCTACGTTGTGGTCGGCTCCCGGTCTAATCTTTTGGAATATTGAACTAAATTGTTCTAACACAAACTAAAGTAGTGTGTTCTATGAAATAGAAAAAATATTAGATACGCCAATATCGCGAAGGCGGTCTCCAATTCCTTTTATTAAAAATTTGATAATATGATATACGACACCAACCAAGTAATGTACATTGTCTTAATCTCCTTGTGCGGCGGGAACAAAAAGCATTTGAGAGATTTAAATTCCCCCTAACGCCTTTTAAGTCGCCGTCAGCCGATGGTGTTGTTTACATTCGCCGTCCGTTAATGGATCCTGTTCCATGCAAATGTAGGCGTAGTGATAGAAGTACGTCTAATATTACTCTGCCCCATTATTACTTACGTCAATAATATGTTATAGTGGCCGTGTTTTGTCTACGGTACTTCGTTTAGTTAAAAATTCTGCTCTTTCTAATAAACCCAGTCAAAACAAGTAATCAAAAGTATTTGCAGTTTGCAGGTGTTAATAAATCGTTTTAGTTACTTGCTTTCCACATGTTCCGAAAGAAAAATAAACGTGCTATAATGTGTAGACGTTACGTTGGAGGCATAGATATCCGATTTATTCCAAAGTCCAACGTTTGCGACATTCCAATGTGCTATCGGCAGTTTACCAGACATACTTTTTCAACCTAATAGGAATTTTTGTACGCAGACGCAACAGGTAGCCAGACGCGAGAATTACTTTGAAAAATGCAACTCTTGGTATGTGAATTTTTCAAATCGACAGCTACGTAGCTTCGTAAGTATTGTATAGACGAGTCGATACAAAACATCGATATCCCGGTGTTTTGTTTGGAAAAGTGCCGAGACGCTAACATATCGGTGGCGGAAAAGCGAATTGAGTTATTTGCACTATTGCAATTTTGTTTTTTTATAAAAAATTTGGATACGTCTTGAGTAGGTGCATATTTTATGTTGCATTTAAATGTGATTGTTTTAGTTGTTTTTCAATTAAATATTTAATATCTTTATTTGCAAGAAAGGTATTAGAGAGGTCTGGCCCTGGGGTCACCGACCCGCTTGCCCAGCCTCGTGACTACGGTCATAACAGCTATATAAGATTGGCCTTTGTGCAGCAGTTAAATTATATTATAGATAATCATAAATAAAAATAAATAAGTAAAAACAGCCCATTACTATCCCACTGCTCGGCACGGGCCTCTTCTCAGAATGAGAAGGGTTAGGCTTTAGTCCACCACGCTGGCCTAGTGCGTGGCCCTCTCAGATGTGCAGGTTTCCTCGCGATGATTGCCTTCACTGTTATCGCAAGTGATTAAATTGTAATCCGCATATGAATCCGAAAAGTCAGAGGTGCGGGCCGGGTTCGAACTTAGACCCTCCTGCATTGAAGGCAAGCGTTCAATCGCTAGGCTATCGTTGCGTACTTAATCATGAATTTGAATATTTTATTACCAAATGCATGACCAAAAATGCCTATAAATAATTGTTCACACAGTCTCAAGCGCTGTAACCACAAGACAAAAAACCATCAACGCGTCACGCGAGCTTCCTAAAACTCTATATAATAAAATCTGATGGAAACATTCCAGCTTCCAAAGTCTGTTTCTCATTGCCCGTCCGTAAGGAGCGTTCACAGAGGCGTTGGGTCGCGCAAATTTGTCTGCCCGTAGCTTCCCGGTGTTGACGGACGCTATGCAGATGGCCTGGGCGTCATAAAATGTAATTTACAACCATGTTTCATGCGCACACGCCTTTAGTCAGATAGCTTTTATGTATTGTTGGATTATGTTACAGCAAATTTGATTTTCTCTTGCATTTGATGTAAGTTTGTACTTTGTTCGATTAGTGGATAGTGTAGATTAGAGACAGAATTTTTTTTTTTTTGCCTTGGACTAAATTATTTCATTTTTGTTATACTGTGATATCAATAATATTTTCTATCGTTCTTATTTTAATCTTCATAACATAAAAATAATAATAATAATCGTTATAGAAAAATGTTCCATTTAATTACTCGATATTTATTTATTAACATATTTAAAATGCTTTATGTGCAATGTACAAAGCCGGTCTTAATGGCGTAGGCATTCTCTACCAGACAACCTTAGGGTGATGCAGAGACAATGAAGGTATATGCACCAAAAAACAAACTTACTTACATGAGTTATCATGAAAACATTACAAAATTGAACACTTATAATTTAATATACTATATTTATCCTTACTAATACTATGCTTTTCTTCTTGATAAGAACCTGGCAGAGAAATAATACTCAAAATTAGCAAAATAATGACCGATCATAATAATATTATCTTATACGTTATTATAAACTAATTTATAAATGGACTTCTTAATATATATTTATGTATTTTAACATCATTCTGAATCGTAATCATAAAGGTCCATCCATCCAAAATTTAAGTGCTAAGCACTTGTCGGTGTAGCAATTTCCATTCGGTCCTATCTAATGCCAAATCATAAAGGTATCTAATAAAATTGATAAAATTAATGTTAAATGACTTGTATCTACTAGTAAAAATATATGGAAATAATCCTAAAAAAATGTTAAATGAGATACAAGTTCTAAAGACATTCTTGAACGCTGAAAAATACCTAAATATTATTTCATAAATTTATCTGTAATTGAACTACCTATACATTGTTTAGTAGGAGCAATTTGAAAACTTTATCTCAGACAGCAGCAACGGTAAAATAAAATTATATTATCATTCTAGTTTCGGGTTTATTCAAATTAAATTCTTCTTCACATATTAACTAATCGAAATCTTGTAAGATGATCTACCGAGCACTTAAGATTTTTCTGAAAAAGCCTGTTCCACAAATAGCTGAAGCTATGCATTGCTGCTTTAGTATGCAAGCATCACACACACATCTTCACGCACACACACTATCAGAATAATTAATATGCTTGACCATTGTTGACCACTGTGTAAACTAGAACGGTTTGCTGGCTGTTGTGTCCTGATTCAACGCGATTGTCTCTTTCCCTCCACTGGATGCACCGGACTACAAGAATGTTGCATTTTCTTCGCACAGTTGCACCCCCAACCCCTTCCTATGACCTAGGAATCCTATAGTCTGACCTAACGCTTTGAGTTTATGCGATCCTAGTAAGCTTTCATTCCGAAGACTGCACTCCGTTGCATTTTACTTACTCAGTTGTTCCTAATCCATTCTTGATACATAAGAAACCTATATGGCCGGTCGTATCAAACTTCATTCGCAGAAACTTTATTCTAAATAAAAACATATGTCACTTACTTGGGAACAATACTAAATCATGCTTAAAATTACAAAAAGTTCGCCATCATCAACTTGTTAGTTAGGCATTCATTTCTCTAAAAGCGATCGACTTACGATTAGATACTGACTAAGCTGAGTTTTAAATGCATTGAATGAGTTTATATTTCTTAAACGTGCTTATACGTATTTTATAGTTGTGCTCCTTGAAATATTGTAAGCATTTGGTTGCCATAGTTCATTCTGATTTTTGCTATAACTAGTAGGCTAGCTCGTCTTGTGCTACGTTGACTAACTTATTTAAATTGAGTAATTATTATGTTTGTGTGAATACTTAAATACTATATTAAAACTACTACATTATACGCAATACGCATACTATACTTACCTATCATGTTACGAAGTTCATAAACTTACTCGAAAAATAACTAATATTTTTTGACGAAATGAATGTCTATGAGATATATCATCTGCCTTGCCTTTTTCCAAAACTACGTTGGTGTTGGCTCCCATTGTCATCAGATGCGGCTGAATATCTGTATTTTAAACGGAGCAACTGCCATTTGTCCTCCGCCACTGAATTACTGAGAGACACTGATACCCTAAGGTTAGACCGGATGTCAGACATTTTGGGTTGCTGACTCCCGCAACGACTGTTATAGCACTTCGTATGGTAACCAAATGCTTAACGTGCTTGCCGAGACAAGGAGAGGTCTTGATTTCCCAAAAAACGGTCACCCATCCAGGGACTGACTGCAACAAGCGTAGCTTAACGTCGCTGATCGACTGACCTGCGAATTAGCTTTGTAGCTACGAGCCCTTTCGCCCCTCAGTCTATGATATACACTTTGTACAAATTCGTGATATCTTTTGTTTTAATGCAACCGGCTAAGTGACTTATTCATTCCGAACTCTGCATTCCATTGCAGCGTTGCATTTTCTCGCTCACTTGCAATCCTAACCCCTTCCTGTATCTTAGGAAACCGATCTTGTCACCAACAACGCTTTGACCTTATGCGATCCTAGTAAGCTTCCATTCTGGAGACGCTTCTCCATTGCAGCGTTCGTTGCAAGAACGTTGTTCGCATGGAGTACAAAGCGACATGGTGGATAGAATTTGTAAATAGATTGCTTGTTGCACTTCCGCGTGATGTGCGATAAGAAGTGGTTTTTTCTTACAGCTTTCTTTTAATAACAGTGTTGTATTGTCATGTAAAATGACCTAATTATGTTTGTTATTGAAAAATATGCAGCCTTAATCATAATTTCACCTGAATAAAAAACAAAATCACTTCAGCAAAGATGTTTGGTTTCGCAAAATTCTTATTTCAAGATTTAATTTGGTTTTTATAGAATAACATCCATCGAATAGTGTTTTTATATTAACTTTTTAAAGATGATCAATACTCAATAATAGTAAGATTAATTTCTTATTTATTTTTTATACTACTAAGGTGGCAATCAAGCATACGGCTTGCCTGATGGTAAACGGTTACCGTAACTTATGAACGCTTGCTACACCAGGAATCCCATCACAAACACATTGCTGGAACATACTTTAAGAAATACGTACGACGCTAGTAGGAGGGCTACTAGCGTCGTACGTATTTCTTAAAGTTTCGTTACCCTTTTTTCGTAGCAATCTGCTACGAAAACCATTTGTGACGTCATATTATAATATCATGAATTCTATCTACTCAAGATTTTTTTTTAAAGAACTACCGAATACATCATGCGTTGGAACTAATTTATATAACTGTTTACAAAGAAAGATTTTTCAGGATTGCGCCGCCCTAAGTGAAAAGTTTTGCAGAGCAGGTGGTTAACGCGTGCGCTGCGCGGGGCGGAATGCAACTCGACCTTTGCATGACTACTGCTATTGATAAATAATTATAGCCGTATTATTAAGGTTTGTCTAAAAATAAATAAGACTTTGATCGCTGAGCGATTATGCCAGACTAATGATCAGGTAAATTATTGGTGAAAATATGATTTCTGGATTTATGACATCCTGGCGAATCTAATTGGAAAAAAATTGAAACAATCGAAATTGTACGTTTTACCTTAGACGTCTACTTTTAGGGCGATAACAACACGATATCTTATTCTTTTAGTCTTAGCTTCATAGCTGGATTATTACGGGAAGTATATCAAAGAGTGGCATGCAGTTGTAAAATCAATTGGATTTTGTAACCACTTTCAATTTTTTACTTTTACACCACTATGATTTTGATTCAAATGGCGTCACTAATTAACCGACTACGGAGAGGATTATATGATTGACAGGTATGTATATATGTACGTTCATCAATTCCCTCATAACATCTGAACTACTTATTTTGTCAATCTAATCAATTAGTATTAAGAAAATAGAACTTGATTAATAGACAATAATTTTTATTATGATTAATTTTGAATGTTCAAGAATGTTCATTGCGTTGTTTCAATAGTCAAGCGGAGTGATTTTTAAAGCATTCTGCACAAATATAATTTTTTTAACTATAAAAATTTAATCGTTTCCGATTTCGAGTGTGCTGGGCTGCCCATAATCAGCGAAGTGCATGAAATGGATTTTTAATGACGGATGAATAATAACTAGTGGTCGCTCAGTGGTTTTTTTAGCTCACTGCACTCCTCCATACAAAGTTTAGCTATCAAATCTTACACTCCTTCGTACGCGCAATATGATTAAAAAGGGGTGCAAAGTTTTCTCTAGGTATAAGTATATATACCTAGATAACTTTGGTAAACTGGAACTAATCTAATGAGTAATGACTTAAATTAAATGAGAAAGATACCGCTCACGATATGTACTACTCATAGTGCAATGGTGTATTTCTCATGAAAAACGCTTTCTATGGGCTTGGGATGTGGTTCGTGGGCGGAGTTTATTTTGCACTAAATTGCATGCAGTTCGCCAAAGAGTACTAGGAAAACATAAAAGTGGAAGGGTGGTTAGCACTAAACACAGGTATCCTAGGTGATCCTAGGTTACAGCGTAAGGTTGACGCATGCGTGAAGGGGGTTGGAAAATGCACAATCCGTCAAATCATAAAAATGCAGCGCAGCTCCGTGATAACATCAAGGCGTCGACAATTCTGTGAACATTGCTGTTTAGATATGGTTAGTGATTATCGTGTGAGAATGAATTCCGAGTGTTACCTGTTAGGGACCTCCAGTTAGGGCTGCACAATCATTAGGAAAAGCACTGGATGATGCAGTTGTTACCGTTTTTTTCTTGGAATTGATGCAAATATTTGTGCTATGTAAATTCATAAATAGAATGCAGAAATAATAAAAACTGAATTCAACTATTTCCTTACGATGACGTATTTCAAAGTATTTATGTGATAGTGATAATCTAGGAAGTTAAATTGCATTATTTCGTCTTAGGGCAATGATATTTTTTGTAAAATGTCATTGTCTAAGGGCAGATTTGTTAATCGCCAGTGAATTTTTAACCACTTTTCTATACAAAACTGTCTAGCGTCAAATAGACATTATTCTTTAGATAAAATAAAATAATTTTCTTAAAAAACTTGTCAGCTTCTGAAGTCGGTGCCACTATCAAGCTAGGTGCATTAAAGAATTAAAAGCCCCGACTTCAGAAGCTGTTAAATTTTTTAAGAAAATGATTTTATACTTTTTAGTTTTTTGAAGTCGTTTTTACTTTTTTTTTAAAGTTTTTTTTTTCTTTATTCGTCGAATAGCAAACATTAAGGGCCATTATTCGACAATCGCGAATAATTGTCTGGCCTACTTTTCGAAAGAAAATAGTACTATAGATTTAGAAAGAATCTGGGCCGTAATTACAAATCGGGCCCAGTGCCCGTGCAGTACGAGTCTTCGATTAATGTCAGACTCAAAATATTTATTTGTAAACGAATTGTACATTTAATTTATTACTATATGAAAAACGAATTGTTGGCCTGCTTCACCCGTACATAAGGATAGTGAAGTTCTCTATTAGTGAAAGAATTTTTAGAATCGGTTGAGTAGTTCCAAAGATTACTGTCTACTATAGACCGAAGGCAGGTCTGTGCCCTCTACATAGAAATAAACAAACACACCAGGTATTTGCTTGTGTGAGAAAATACTACAATAGCTATACGTGTATGGAAAAACAGTGAAACAATAATATGTTCATAGATCTAAGTAGGATTCATACTAAAATTACGAGAAGTTTGGGTAAAAGTGATAAGGGAAAATGCCGCCATGACCTTGACACTCGGCGGCAAATCGATAGGGTCAACGACACTTTGATATACGCGTAGGTACTGTACGAATATGATCGCACCCCCACCCGGTGGAGGGCAGAGGCCTCGAAGGAGGTGCTGGTAAGGTACCTACGTGAGTTACGTCGAGAATCTTTGAGTAATACTCAAAGTCCGGAATAGTATTTTATGTTTTTATTCGAACTTAAAAAAAAATGTATAATACTTTTTGGTAAGTATGAATGTGGATGGATATAAGAGAAGAGACAGACCCAAGAAACAGTGTGAAATACTTTGAGTAGGTATCTAGATACTCAATGGTGAAATAGGACATGACTGATAAAAGTGAACTTTGAGGCAACGCGGCGACATCTGATAGAGATGAATCGAAGAAGACATTAGTTCCTACCTTTCTAGTCCTGATCCCTTTAAGGGGTTCATCATCACTCTCCTACCCTTATCCCATTTTATTTGGGGTCGGCGTAATATGTCTTAGGGGATCTTTAAGATCCCTTTAAGGGGTTATGGACAATATTTACAATGAAAGCAAAGTTGAAATACAAAATATAGAGTGCTCTTTGCCTGAAAATGGTAAATGTATAAGACAATTTCGCATCAAATCCTACATCGACCACGTGATTGTACGACAGCATGACAAAACGTAAACAAAATACCTAGACCTAAAAATCTCATAACTACATTACGCAAGAAAAAAAATAACAAGAAAATGACTGTACAAATTTCCCTCATGAATAACAGCTCTATGGGTTGCCATTTTCACATCAGTAGGAGAAAATCTATAAGATTGATTTTCCTATTCAATATTGATACTGCGTGATATTTTAGCTACATAAAAAAAAAAAAAAAAATAAGATTTTCTTTCTTCATATTAATATTGTTGCCACTATTCAGTAATAATATTAGTATTACCAGCTCTGAAAACAAAGGGTTTGCAGCTGCTTAGCATTATCGACCCAATGCGTCGCCCATACGAAAATTTCACCAGAATGAAAGTACTGGACTCGTAGTTAGTTCTAGTTTATACCTATGTGTATTGCATTGTATATCTCATGTTACTTGTAAATATTCTGATTTCTATTGGATTTGATATTGCATTTGGTATTTCGGAAATTCTAAGAAGAAATGCTGACTGGTGAGCTGGTCAGTGTAATGCTGCGCAGCTGGCGAACCAGCATTGCGACAAATATGATTATGTTGTGTACCTAGCATTGACTGTCTTTCAGGTTGCTGGCGTTGTTTTTGTGTTTTTTGATTGTGTTTGTGTGCTAAAAAATAAAAATAAAAGTCCTCATTCATTACGTCGACATTCGTGTTTAAATCAATTATTATTTCATAAACCCATAGTATGTTTAAATACCACACAGTAACTGCTCCACTCAGACTATGCTGCAGTGTACTGTGTTGTGTACTCAAGCAAAGATTTATCATTTTTCATCCCGACATACATATAAAATATGCGATATCATAGACGTAGGATTTCGCTTAAATCGTATAGTGGAAATTTTCAGTTGTTCGCCATTTTAGCATCGCATTTTCGGGAAGTTGTGGCACAGACGGGGCACAGAACAGTATGGGAGGAGTACGAAATTACGAATACGCATGCGTTGACAACTGCTCAAGGGTTGCCACTAAGAATAAACGAATGACGACTATAGGACTAGGTCTTTGAGTATCTAGGGACTAGGTATACTAACGACGACACCTCGGTACATGCGATTAAATACGTATATTGTATACAATCAAAATCTATTCATTTAGAAAGCTCAGGTATATAATATTAATTTTACAAGCAATGATATGCTATTTTCCTATTTGATATTTTTGGATTATTTCATCTTGTAGGGTTACCAATTTCAAAATCGAGAAACAATAAGTCGTTTTATTTTCCATTTAAAACATCATTTTGTTGCTCCCATAATACTAAAAGTTTCGTTACTTCTTAGCGAACAATACAGAACTATTTTTAGGTTACTTCCTCAAAAACTATGGTTAGTTAGTACCTAGATTTTAGAGCTGGCAAGGAAAAATGCAAATCGATGGGAAATGCCACACCCTTTATGCACTTTATTGATTGCACGCCAAATAACTTACTAGGATAACATGAATACAAAAGGGTATTTAGGCCCAACTTTAGGTATCCTAGATTGACGCATGCGTATAAAATAATTTCAAGTTGGATATGCACTACTATATACACACTACTATATACTATTTACAGTCAGTCAGTGCAGCAACGTACAGTTTTGTTGACGGACTGCTTGGAACGGCTTCGAATGATTATGGTTCTTGATCTTGGAATGTTTTTATTTTTTCAATGTGTGTTTCTTCTTAATGAGTATAATAAACTTTGCGTCCAATTTTAGTTATGAGGTACTTTTGCATAGTTATGATACACTGAGGTTTAGTAAATGTCGCGAGGATTCTAAGCTTAATTTGAGAATAAAATAATACGTCCCGTTCTTAGTGGTTATTTTTATTTTATTTATAATTATACTCTTTACAATTTTACGCTATTAATTAATTTTCACGCCTGTTGTCGTTTGTGTAGTGAACAGCATCTACAGATTAGTTGTTTGCGATGAGATAGTTGAGATTAATTATTTTATTATGTAATTTAATCTCGTGTAACAAAAACAGCTACAATAAAATCATAGTGCATGCACATAAGTATTTGACCCGTTGTGTAAAAGAAATTAATATAATATAAAAAAGTAAACAATTAAATTTTGCGAGGCCATTAAAGTTAAAAAATAATTCACATAAATAAAAACCTAAAGATGATGTTCAAATACTATTCAATGATACCCCACTTCACGCCGTAACATAGTTTATCGCATAAACTTATTATTACTTTACTTCTACGTTTATGGTTTATCGACTTTATTTTTTTTCTTTTTCACAATATGGCGTCTGGTTGTCGCCATATTGAATTTTGATTACTGTCATGTCTTAAGTGACACTCGCAAGATTAATCGATTGACGTAAGAATTATGAGAATCGGCCCACACGTTTGGTCTCTAGAGTGCCACAAAGGAACAAACATACATACATACATAGACTGATGAACACATTACCCTCCTTCGCATCGCGCAGTCGGGTAAAAATTCATAGGCTCAAAAGAAATCTTCATTCGTTCAATCGGATGATTTGTAATCAAACAAACTTTACTCATGGCAAAAAATGCGCGTGTTAGTGCAAAAGCAAAACTTTATGTTAAGTACTAGTGTAAAGTCCCGATAAAAGTAAGTATCTAGATAATTTGATCGCGCGATCCGATGGGAAGTTTCTTCGCTGTCAGATGCAACAAGCACCGGATCGCGCGATCCGATGGGAACAACCTATTTTAATTAGTCATGTAGGTACTCGTAAAACTAATAAACTAATTAGCACGGTTTGGGCTTTTCGCTAGTCACTAGCGTTCAAATTGATACCCCTGTCTAAAGTTATGCTTACTTCTTATAACATAACGAGCGAGAGGAAAAGCCATTTTAAGATAGTTCTAGGGTCGTATGATGCATTGAATTCTCAGAGTGACGTCATAACCACTTTCACTATCAATGAGTGCAGGTTGCAGCTATCGATTGGCTTGCTCCACCTCCAGTCTAGCTCTGTGTTCCTAGTGAAGCTGAATTAGTTGGTGCACTTTTGTCTGCACCTCGGGAGCCATTCTACATATATGAAAAATATATAGAATTCATGTTTTTGACAAAATATCACAAATGCAACTTAAAAAAACAAAACAAAAGTTACCACTTCTCTCTATTTGTTAAGAATTATTTTACATGTATTTACCCGACTGCGGCGAAGCCCAAAAGGAGGGTAATGTTTTTGGTTGGTAGGTATGGTATATACGTACTTATGTGTGTAATGAGTAGGTCTGTGTCTATGTTACCGTACTAGATACTCAAAGATGTTACCTCATAAAGACTCAACGAGTGAACCGATTTAAACTAATGATGTGTCCTTAGATTTGTTTTAAAGGCGCGAGTGATACTGGATACATGATTATAAAATAAATAACATGGTGGGATATAGAGGTCATGAAAAAAAAAATTACTCACATGACCATGTTGGGTATCAAGCATGTATCAAAGTAAAGGGCTCGAGAAGATGATTCCAAAAATATAGCAAAAATGTAATCCAATAAAAGATAGAAATACAACTTGCTAAATAAAGTATAAAATAAAAAAAGCAAAAATATCAATCTAGGATTAACGAATGCATTAAAATATGCCTCCGACTGCATGTTATAATTTTTGGTAAAGAATAGTTTTTTTTTCATCTTATCTCCATTTTTTATTGCGTTTTTTTTGCAGTTGGGGTTTGGCTTTTCTAATAATAAATATGCACCGCTTAAACTTTACTGAACGAAACTTTCAAACTGCCGTCAGAATAACACTGCAAATGCAATATTTCAAGCAACCTCTTTCATGTATCTGCGTTCCTAGTAGCGTATGGTCTATGAAGATCATCCATTGACGGTGCAGGTGGAATCTTGTGGAATTTCTCTATAACCGAGATACAATTAATAATTATGTCCCGGAGTCCTTCTCTCTACGTGCCTCGGCTAATGCTCAGTCACTGGGAGTGAGGACTCACGGAACAACGCAACGTTGAGAAGTAGGAGGAACAGAAAATGATCAGGAAACGCAGGGAACGGTATTTATATCAGGTAATACAATATCTTATTGTTCTAAAATAGTATAATCAATTAGAATTCCATAAACTGTTTAACATGATTCAATAAATATGGAATAATAACTTATAAAAATAACAATAAGTATAATAAAAATAATTTCGATAACAGCTGTGTCAGCAGAGTGTCTGAAAAAAAGGAGATGAAAAATATCTAATTTTGAATTTCAATTTGGAAGGTTGAGGTGGCCAGTAATAAATGATAAATGAGGTGATAAAAGAGGACTTCTATTCTACTTACTTAAAGGTAGGTATCATCGATAAGTATTTTTCGTGGTGTCCTCTTCATAGAAAAGTATACGCTTGTCTTGCGTTCACTGCTTGTCTTACATCTTGCCTTGATCTTCTTCATCTATCATATGAGAATCGCTTAAGTGGATAGATTATATCCAGTCAGCATTGGTGGTAGCGAGGCTAACTGCCTAGGGTGCGTCAGACAATTGTTTCGTCATTCATGGAAGCGTGGTGGGCCATTGGTCGAATTTCGACCGTAATATCAAATATATAAATAGAAATTTTAGCTTTCTGCACTCCTTCTCCATATAAACTCCGTGCGCGCAATATGCTTAAAAAAGGTACAAAGTTTTCTCTTCTCATATTAATATATAGATTATGCATTGTACTTTAAATAGTATCTATCTATAGATTAATGTTCAACCAGTATGATAATGCCGTGATGAGGGATTGTCCGGTAGATAACCCGGTTCTAATTGCAAATCAGAGATTTGGTTCGAACTATTAGAATAAGATACCTAATAAAGAGAGAGAAATCAATGTTTATTCATGTAGAATTGTAGATGTCAGACATAAGTGTCACGATACAAAGTTGGAAAAACGGGCAAGAATCTCAACGGAGAAAATAACTGCCTGTAAAGACCATAAATAAGACTTCATATAAGACTTTGTCCATTACGAGTTTTTAGTTACCCAGTAACAATTTCCATTACTTTTATTTAAACATGTTATCTTTATAACTAACTAACCCCTAAATAACTACCCTTTGCGTTCATGAATTCCTAGTGATATTTGGCTCTTTCCACCTGTTTTAACAGGCAGTATAGTGATACTGCTAGTTTAGTGAGACTAACGCCATCTATTATTGAATGTCGAGTTAAGTAAAAGCAAACCGCTTTTGTTTATGGGTTCCTAGTCCCATTTGGCAATATTAGGCTGATGTCAGGCCAAAACTGTCTAAGATCACTAGGAACTTCATAAACGCAAAGAGGTCATGCTGAGCTTCACTTACGACATCTGTACGGTTTTCAAAAATCTAAGTGGGTAAAGCACAGTTTTTGGTTTTACAGAGGTTTATGTCTGTTCCAGTGGTCGCTATATAGTCATGCTGAAAAACGAACCATTCGAAATTTTAGGAGCCGCCAATACTACGTAGAATTTTGAAAAATCTACAGATGTCGGTAGGATTTCAGGCTAAAATACCCCTATGATTTTATGTGTTCCTAGTGAATTTGGGCATTTTTCAGCCGCTACCAGGCCAAAATCAGCCAAGATGACTAGGAACTCATAAACGCAAAGAGGTTATGCCGAGCATGACTAGCGACATCTGTACAGTTTTCAAAAATCTAAGTAGTTAGCACAGGTTCATAGAGGTTTCTGCCTGTTCCAGTTGTCGCTATGTTGCCACGCTCAAAAACGAACCATTCGAAACGTTAGGAGCCGCTAATACTACGTAGAATTTTGAAAAATCTACAGATGTCGGTAGGATGTCGGGATACCCCTTTGCTTCTATGTGTTCCTAGTAAATTTGGGTACTTTTCAGCTGGTGCTGGGCCAAAACTGTCCAAGATCACTAGGAACTCATAAACGCAAAGAGGTTATGCAGAGCTTGACTAGCGACATCTGTACAGTTTTCAAAAATCTAAGTAGTAAGCACAGGTTGACAGAGGTCCCTGCCTGGTCCAGTTGTCGCTATGTGGCTATGCTCTAAAACGAACCATTCGAAACGTTAGGAGCCGCTAATACTACGTAGAATTTTGAAAAATCTACAGAATATGTCGGTAGGATGTCGGGATACCCCTTTGCTTCTATGTGTTCCTAGTAAATTTGGGTACTTTTCAGCTGGTGCTGGGCCAAAACTGTCCAAGATCACTAGGAACTCATAAACGCAAAGAGGTTATGCAGAGCTTGACTAGCGACATCTGTACAGTTTTCAAAAATCTAAGTAGTAAGCACAGGTTCACAGAGGTCCCTGCCTTTTCCAGCTGTCGCTATGTGGCCGTGCTCAAAAGCGAACCATTCGAAACGTTAGAAGCAGCCAATACTACGTAGAAATTTGAAAAATCTACAGATGTCAGTAGCATTTCAAGATACCCCTTTGCTTTTATATGTTCCTAGTGAATTTGGGCACATTTCAGCCGGTTCCAGGCTAAAACCAGCCAAGACCACTAGGAACTCATAAACGGACAGAGGTCATACTGAGCTTCAGTAGCGACATCTGTACATTGTTCAAAGTACTAATTAATATTGGGTGCTACTACCGTTTTGGCACTTTACACCTGTTAGCACAGGTAGAATCATTAACCCTCCGCCCCTGCAGGTGGAGACGGTTCATGAGAGGTTCACACCATACTAATAATAAAACGAACCGTTCGGAGCAGCCAATACTGCGTAGAGTTTTGAAGAATTCACAGATGTCGGTAGGGTCTCACCACATTAAAATAACAACAAAAAGCCGGCAACAGATTCACGGCGTGAACACCGTGAAAGAAGCGTGAACGCGAGCGTGGAAGGTTTTCGCGCTCTTTTGCGGAATTCGCAACTTGCTCTCCGATCCGAGTTGGTTTTTTTGTGTTCGCTTCAAAGGATTCGCGAACGTGAACGCCATAGACATAGTTATCTGTGGTGAACGCTCTCCAAATTATATTATTCATGCGCCATAGTCAGTCGTCGTTAGTAGGCGTACTTATGTGTTAATCAGACGGTTAGATCAAAACAAAAACAAACTTTAAAGTAATCGTGTGTCGTAAATGTAGACTGACAATTTCTTTTGCTTCAAGTTTTTTTCAATAACTTTATAAGTATAACTTTTTTTTCTTCTTTTCTGACTTCGCACATATTATAGAACTTTATAAGTATGCGTATAATATAAAAGTATACCGTAATGATTACATAAGGTAGGTATAAAGCAACCGGCCGATCATTTGCTTTAAGTAACTAATAAGTATTGTGAGAAAGTAATAGGGTTCATGCTGTGATTGCTGTGATCTGAGGGTCCATTGTGCTCTACAAAAACGGTATATGCTTATGAATGTGTTAGTACATTTCCCTAACAGTTATAATATTTCTTGAGAGCCCTGACACCCATAACACTAGTTTAATCTTAGCTTGAGTGTCAGAGGAATAATACCTACTATGTACAAACCTACAATTTATATGCAAAAAAACATGTTATACTAAGTGGTAACTGTAAAATTGTAAAACTGGAAATAAAGATTATTCTTATTCTATTCTAATATTGAAAACTAAGGGAGAAGGGCTTTAACTAAATGCGTGAAAATGTCTGGCATCCAAGTAGTTGTTGATTGTGAGGTGAACGAGGGTGAACCGTCTCGAATAATCTGAATATTAGGGTTTCTTTTTCGAGTATTTTTTTAATGTTAGACATCATTACTTCTTATCCTGTCAAATAACAATGAGAAGGTATTGTAATGCATGTCATTAGATATTAAGTTTAAGACGAATAATAGCAATGTAACCAAGAGGGTATGGTAAAGAAAAATTGCCGATCAATTTGTAAATAAACTAAGACTACAACATGGCAAGAGACCAGATGGTATGTCGTTATTGCCATGGAAGCTGGGTAGGCCCATGGTGTGGTACGCAACTTGTGTCGACACTCTTGCGCCTTCCCATCTTCCTGGCTCGGCAGGCTGTATTGGCGTTGCAGCTGCAGCCGTAGAGACACTGAAACGGCGCAAATTGAATAACCTTATCAGTAGTTAATTATACATATATTTGAGCCGTTTGGTGTCGAAACGCTCAGGTCATGGGGTCCGAATGCATGTCTCCTATTCAGAGATATATTGCAAAACGGTTGGTCAACGCTACGCGTGATCCGAGGGCTGGCCTATTCTTTGGTCAAAGATTAAGCACTGCCAGTCTTTTGGGCACGATACCGATTGACAGCGATGAGGAGGAGTACTTTGACGCCTAGGTGCTCAGTTTTAAATTTGTATTTTTCTTTTTTTTGTTTTATTTGTCTAACAATAATTAGACAATAAATAGAAAATATGTACATTTAAGTTTATATAATTATTATGGTTGTAGATAGTTTAATAAATAAATAAATAGAAAATATGTACATTTAAGTTTATATAATTATTATGGTTGTAGATAGTTTATTGTTTATTAATAAAGATAATTTTTAATACTAAAAAAAATATCTACCTATTATGTATTATGTATACTAGTGTACTATATACGATACTACATAAAGTAAATTATTAAAACACATTGTAATCATTATAACTTAAGAAAATATACAAATATTGTAAGTTTAAAGTTTAAGTTGATTATGTTTATACTTTGTGTTTCACATTTCTTACAGTTGTAATCCGAATTTAAAATTAATTCTACAAAAAATACTGCCAATAGAAAAATTTAATATACTGTGTTGTTATGTGTATTTCGCTACTGGTGTAAACTGGGTATTTTTAAGTTCATATTTATTCAGACTGAAATTTTAATAACAAAAAATATATAATTAAATTAAAACCTATTTTTGTACTGTATTAAATAAATGTTCTATTTAAACACTAGCCATTGTTTATATCTACCAATATTTTTTAATTTATCAATTTAATTACAGGACTTTATCCTTTCACTGAAAACTGAAAAGTAAATTTTTCGATTACTGGTACTTAGTAGAGTTTCATGTTAAAGACTCATAGGGGCATAAAATTCAATTTTAATTTTTTGAGGTATCAATCGGCCTTTATTCTTGTTCTTTTTTTCTTATCATATACGGCCCGCTTGAATTATAAACGGTCACCGTAACTTAAGGATGCTTTCAATAGACCTTACTCAATCGACTCAATCTTTTATCTTACTCATCGCAATTTGCACTTAGTTAGGGGTGGCTGCAATGCAATAAATACAACCCAATATTAATGTGCGAGGGATGAATGTGAAACAGAAGATAATTAAAGGGGGCGGTTGCAGGCATGCGCGCAGCATCCAGACGTCAATAGTGCGCTATTTATAGGTTTCGGTACCAGGACTAAAGGACCTTACGAAGTTCTATCGTTATTCGTGTATCCGAGACCTCTTATACAGATCTACTTTCCTAATCACCATTCAAAATCGGCATCAATTTTTTTGACGTCCAGCGATCTGTTTGTGGCATGTTGCTGGCATGGGTTTTCCACGTACTGTAGTTTTACATTTTCGAAAATGTTACGTGTATTGAATGAACTACATACACGTACATACATACAGTGTATATTGTAAATTGTTTGTCTGGTAGAATGGCTATTTTGCCGTGGAGCATACTGAATGCAACAAGTCTCTGTACTATGAATGACTGTGATAGTCTCGCACACTCTAGTTTCAGTGTAAAAATGGTTGCAAAGCTGCAATGCATTCATTTTTATACTGACAAAGTAGGTACCTACTACCTAGATTCTTCTTCATTGTTTGAGACGCATAAAATGCTTATAAATAAACGCTTAACTTAAAATCATAAAAACAGGATAAAACTGCGAATTTTGTATGATTAAACGCACTTCATTTATTAAAAAATTAAATTAACTTGTACTTGTCATTTATAAAGGGCAATATACTTACTTAAGAGTTAGTTTAGTTAAATATTGTTTAATCATCGTTTATTATTAAAAGTTATGTTAGTAGTCATTTAACTTTTAATTTGCACGTGTCTGATAATAGTCTGTCTCTAAAATAACGAGCTTTTAGAACACGTGTAGTGTTTACACCACTGATGTGATCGCAATCGGGTTTCAGAGAACAGTGCGTTTCAGATATCAAACGAAGCCGTTTAGGTGAGTAGTGTCGACAAATGTCGCTACAAAGTTTATTATCCGGTCATTATGGTGATAAAAGTCAGCAGAGATAGCGCTTTCGTGAGTCAACATCATTTCGTAGGGTCTGTTGGCTATTCTTATTGTACCGTTGATCCAAGGCTAAATTCGACGCTACATCTAAACTTCGTTTATTATAATGAATGGGCAAAAGTGGCATGCCAAGGTATGAATATCTTTTGAACCATTTCTGGTAGAGTCGTTTCAGCACATGTCTACATTGACTGTTTTGGTTCAAAAAACTATTACATTGCGATGAATCCCCGCTGAAAGTAAACACGTTGTTTATGATTGTTGTCTATAAGTAAATTTCATTGCTTTAAATGACCTTATTCTTCCATTGTTATAACTTAATGTTGCGTACAGATGGAGCGAGCTTGTTTTTGTTGCATCCGATGGATGGATTCGAATCATGGATGTCATCATTTCATGACTTCAGAGATGTTGACATCAGCGAGGGACGCTGCTAGGCGCTTGATGAAGAATCAAGCGCCTAGCAGCTTCCCTCGCTCCACCATAGATTCAGCCCTGACTAAAGTGTAACTTATCAAACAAAATAAATACATTTGTATCGATAACTAGTGCTACAAAAAGGAACTACGTAGCAACGAACGTAATAAACTGACTACAATGGTCGTTAATAAGCGTGTGTAATAAGAATTCGACCAATCAGATAACGAAGTCGGCATCACGTAAGGGAAAATATTATCGAATCGAACATATACACAACTGTCCGATATCAAGCGTCGGGCTTCGGGTCGTCAGGCAATATCACCTCGCCTGGTCGGAGGATCCTCCCTTTTCAATGGAGGAACACCTTGCCTCGTTCCTCCTTACATTTATAAAGAAGAACCTGTATTAGTTCATATACTTTCCACCACTACTTTGCTATAAAGACGGCTAGCCCGGTCACCGATGTTCGCGTACACGCAATAATTATTTCTCTCTGTACTGGTTAGGTTACTTAAATTATATTATAATATCTCACTTTGTTAAGTTTTCCTTTATTGGTGGATGACACAGATGCACGGTAAAACTCGAATGAGTTTATGTTTCGACGGTAGAAGGGCTATTTGTACTAAGCGACATTTTTTATATTTTATATGTTTTAATGTTTTTTCGAAAAACGAAACTTTATATACTTTTCCTGTATCATTAAAAAAAATTCGCTTAGTACAAATAGCCTGTCAACCGTCGGTTTGAATCTATTTTTTTTTTGTTATGTGTACGATTCCCTACCCTACCTCTATGTAAATAAATAACAATAATAAAACATTGGGTTTTGTTATTCAAATAGCAAATTCAAATAGCTTTATTGTGAATCTCAGGTAAAGTAGATGTTAATATAATTTAGTTTGGTCATGAATATTATACATCTCCGTTTTATCTTGTGCAAAAAACAACAGAACTATGAAGATTTGCTAGTAGAAAACCCGGATAAAGCTCGCCTTTGTAAATGTTTTCTCCTAGTTTTAATTGTTAAATTGATTTTATTTGTGTACAATAAAAAAATAATAAAAGGTAAGTGGATTTCTTTGAAAACGTCTCCAAAGGAGCTGAACAAACTTTTACATAGTCATTGACCTTTGTGGAGTAGAATCTGCAAGGAGTTACGAAGGGTCTACGCCGCTACGATTATTAGCCATAGCGCATGCTACGCAGGTAAATGGAACATTTATTAGTGTTAAATATTTCTAGAAATAATTTTAAATTGAAAAGCTAGATTGTTATTGCCGTTTGATGAATGAATACTTACCTACTGAGTGAGCACCAAAGTCGCTGACAAACGCATGTATGTAGGTACTTAGGTATCAATTCTTAGAGGCCACGGTCACTCGCACTCAGTAGAGGATGTGCTTATCTCAATCGTATGCGCCGTCAGGCTTACGTTACATAGTAATCTAATAAAACGCCGACTTTTATTATACCAACATGTGAAACACGTCGAATAAATCGTAACATGTCGCTCCCAATGCGATTTCTCGAATTTTTGGTTTGTAATAATGGTTGGAAAATCAATTAAACTTCAGCAATAAAATGTCTAATTGCACACCAAAAATTAAGGCGAAACCGTAAAAACCTCAAAGCAAACATCACTAGATCGTAAAAGGTGATGAATGGAGGGTTCAAGATCAGGCAATGATCCGCCGCCTGCGCGCGCGCCGCTTGTAGCGTCCGCGCCATGTTGTAGGCGGAGCTTACGAAGCCGTTTCGTGTCGGAGCGCATCTTCCTTTTAACTCCGTATTCCCTGGAAACACTGCGTTGGAAAGAGAAAAGTAGCTTTGAAATACTGAGCAACTACCTATCTTATGTACACGTTTGTCATCAAGGAGTACCTGCTGTTCTATTTTTAAAATTCTTAATAGCTTCTTTGTTAATACCCGCATTCCGCCACTTTGTTCATATTTTATTTTTGGAATAAATAAATAATGAAATTTTACAAAAAAATAAATTGAAAACGTTGCCAAGTTAGTTATCCAACATAAAAAAAACGTAGATTTTTTCTTTCAATACATTAATTTTATTATAGTTTTTACTCTAAGAAAATAAAATTACAATAGTGGTAGTATTAATGTTTACTACAGTGGCAGTGATTGTTTATAGGAGAGATCAGCAACCCGCGCGGGCGCATCCGTGACGGCGGCCGACCCGTATTTATAGCACCATTCGATAATAATGATTTATTTATTTATCACGACATATGACGTCACTTTAGTGTACGTGTGATGTAACGGCAAAAATGTTATACACTGAGAAACGCTTTGATCTTTCATTTCCCTTCCTCGGTCTTGCTGCTTTAGTCTTCATAACTTGGATGTATTTCGGTTAAAGATATGTCTTCGTAGTGACTGATGCACCTAGAACTGACAACTTTGCCTTCAGGTAAAGGTTAACGAACGAAATCATCAGGTTTTAGCACGCCCACCTACAAATAAGCTCTAGAATGTGAACCACATAATATAGGTACAACTCCTGATATCTTGTCTTTTTAGGAGAATTATGATGTCCTTAACTACCTATATGAACATTACTGCATTAAGTAGGCGATTATGTAACTTAATGTGCAGCATTAAAGTTGAAGTTTGTTTAATAAAACTCGTTACAATGTCTTCCTCTTCATTCGCTTCAATGGTGTGAAGAACTGCCAAACGCCATTGATTCTTTATTTTATGGCTTCCAAACTAAGTCGTAAGATATCCGAATAAAGTTTGTTTTCGATTGCGCTCCTTAGTTTACACGTGTGTGTAAATAAATCCGGCAAGTTTAATGCAAAACTTTTGGTTTACGCTTTATGGTAAATATTTGGTGTACGTCGTATAACTGTTTTATAGTTCTAGTAAAATGTTTGGTTTAATTGTGCTAGGTCAAGAGCGGGCGTTCGACAGGCGTCCTTGCGACGGGTAAATATTATTGTCTAAGCGGGTTTTCCGCTGTTTGGGTGTTTGTATGAGTTTGTGGATGATACAGACGGGGATCTGCTAGTGCAATGACCGCACTCATAATATTGCCGCACATCCTGACATAAGCCACTTTTGAACCACTAGACATAACATTAACCCAACTTAGTTGGGCTCGAATTCCATTATAGCTGGACTGGAAGCAGCTGAATATCAGTATTTTACGCTTACTAACAACTATCTATTTTCTAACAACCACAAATGAATGTCGGGTGTCTATATTCTTAGGTTTCAGCTGGTTCATTCAGACTTTTGGGCTCTTGACCGGTCGTACAACACTGCAGTACCATAGGTGTACACCGGTGTATACTGGTACCAGTATGCATAGTAAACTAACCTTCGACTCTGCCTCCCCTTTGAGAGTTTGTAATGTTTCATAATACAGAACCTCAGTTTTACATGCGACTGCGCCGCGTTATGGTGCACAAATTTCAGTACGTCCTGCCTTTTTGTACGAGATGGTTTAACGCATCGGCGAGTGTTGGTTTGCCAATAAGCTAGCTAGTGTATAGAGGCGGACGTGGGTGTGGTGGCGAAGAGCGGTGGGGCGGCAGCGGGGCGGCGCTGGGCGGCGCGCGGCGAGGCGGAGGCGGCGGCGCGCGCGCACTGTGAGCCCGCACGCGCACCGAGGCACACGCACGTGCACGCATGAAGACCGAGGACCAAACCACCGAGGAGGCGGCGCGCCGAGCGCCCGCCACCCGACGACAAGAAAAACCACCCTTCTCCTACATCGCCCTTATAGTCATGGCTATACGACACTCGCCAAACAAAAGGCTAACGCTCAGCGAAATTTATGCGTTCCTCCAGCAACAGTTCCCGTTCTTCCGCAGCTCCTACCAGGGTTGGAAGAATTCTGTACGACATAATTTAAGTCTGAACGAATGTTTTGTGAAACTGCCGAAGGGGCTAGGCAGGCCAGGGAAGGGTCATTACTGGACAATAGATCCATCATCAGAGTTCATGTTTGAGGAGGGTTCGTTTAGAAGAAGGCCGCGCGGTTTCCGTCGGAAGTGTCAGGCGTTGAAGCCTCAGTTTGGAAGCGGGAGTTATCTTTGCGGTGGTGGAGTGCCGACGCTGCCGCCGTCGCAGCCGACGGGGTACGAGCTAGCCGGTGGAAGTGGCGCTGGGGCCGGCGGGAGCGGCTCGCTGGACTATGGGGCGTGTGCGTACTCTCACGCGAGCTCGGGCCAGCAGCTTGCGTACGGTGGCGAGTACTGCGCGTACGGCGCCATCAACGAGCGCGAATGGCCGCTGGCCTACGGCGGCGTGGAGGCCGGCTACCGGCCGCCGCCATCCTCGCCGCCGCCGCACCACGACTTGCCGGATCTCATACCCAACTACCAGTACGCTGTCGCCAATGATCATGGTGAGTTTTTTATAAGATGAAGGTTGTCGTTTTAAGTAATTGATTTGGTTCCTTAATCACACAATGTTATTGAGTTTAACTGTTCGGAAATTATAAGTGGCAGCCCGGGGTTGAATTGTAACCGACTTGTAATTGGTGAATGACGGGGCGCACCTTATCGCACCGTCGCCGTCGCACGAGACAATCATCTCTCCCGAAACCTTATAGGATCAAAGGTGTGGTGACGTAATATTATGACTCTGTAATCATTGTTCTCATGAATTCATGTTAGAGAGTAAATTGGTCCCTAAAGTTCCTAATTGGCCGTACCCTGATTAAATACTTATAAGTGTTCCAGTTTACCAGACCCAGTCTGTATGAATATTTCGAGTTTTCCTTGAAAAAGTGTGCGCGCGGTCGTTGTTTTTATACATTTTCCGCTTTACGGTAACTGCGGTCGAAGTAGAGAAAAGATCGCACGGGGTACTGATTGAACTAGGTTTACTAGGTGGTTACTTATAACCGGACAACTTTGTCGGGTGATATAAATGCAGAATCATAGTGTGTACATTGTCAGCACGAGTAGGTACATTGACTTTACTGGTAGATGATGCTGCACTTCCTCCCGGATACAATCTTGTTATACTCACAGGATAGGCTGTTCGTAGATTCTGTAGTCTCAATAAGAATGATAATTATATAATTTATTTAAAAGAAATAAAGCTCGCTTAGCATAGTCGTAGCACTTCGTAGCACTATGACTTTGTTTTTACTTAAATAAATTTAAGAAAATCTTTTTGATATTTATTCACACATTTAGTCACAGGGCGACGTAAAGTTATCTATAACTTATTTAGTTCTAACGGGAATTATATTTTACTTACAATACTTCCCACTTTATCGTAGCACTTCGTAGCACTATGATTGAATCCTTAAGTGTAAAAGCAAACTTTGTCTAATTATGGGTTTCTGTTTAAAGTAGGTAGAAGTAATTTAAGAATTATTTCAATTATTTGATGAAGATAAATATATATTTTTTTAATGATTAAATTACAGTCTTTTGTAAAATGTTTTTAAAATGAAATTAATTTTATAGCGAACACCGAAGGAATGTTTTGTACCAACTAAAATGATCCATTTTGTTAGTTAACAATTTGTATTGAAGGAAATAGTCAGCCTAAAAAGAGACACCGTAATCGTGCCTAGCTGCTTCCAGGGTGTGCCGCGGGTCCTTTCATGCATCATGCATGCATGGGGTATCATAGATCATAAATAATTTAAAAGTCTTAAAGAAATATTATAAAAGCCTTAAAGATAATAAAGAGCATCAGAAGGCGTACAAGCGTGTAGGTAGGTATAGTACTCGCGAATCTTTATGAGCTCTGAACTGAGCTCTGAACTCTCTCTCTCTCTCCCTCTTGCACCTATAATAAGCGTACTATTATAGGTGCTAGAGGGAGAGAGTTCAGAGGGCTCATAAAGATTTGCGAGTACTATACCTAGTTAAAATCTAAATAAGAGGTCTGTAGCATTAGATGTCCAAAATAAACATTATGTGTCAGGATTCATTGAAAAACTTAGTGTTCAGAATTTTGTATACTGTTCCACTTATTAGCAGAAAGTGAAATATTTTTCAAATTTCATTAAAATCAATGCTTGCACGCGCTATACAAGGGTATATAAGGGTATTTTTAAGGCCTATCTATCTAGTCCCAATCCCTTAAAGAGGTTTTTGTACTTTAAGAACAATTTTTGCTATAGGACCAACACTGAAATCGTTAAAAAAAAATCAGCTGTTCCAGACATTTTGTGGAGTAATATTGAATTATTTGTAAGAAACAGCTATTTATTTCGCAATTTCAGTGTTGGTCCCCTAGTAAAAGTTATTCATAGGGATGAATACAATAACCCATTAAGACTTTGTATGAATGTTCCTAATCATTGGAGATAATGTTATTTATATGAATGAACAACTTAATCATATTATGATTAATTCAACAATTATAAAACATTTTGACTAAACCGCTATCCTCAACAAAACCATGTTGCGCGATATTTTTTTTTAAATCTTTGCCCCACTCTTTTTTTTTCATGTATTGTGGGTACAGTTTACAAACATATAATATCTCACATGCACAGTTGCACACACATCCAGACCCGAAACCAGTATCCGTAGATCATACAGATATTTGTTCCGTGCGGGGATCGAACCTGCAGCACGTAGCGCAGAAAGCCAATCGCTTACCCACTGCACCCACCGTACCGTCAAAACTCGTCGTTTTATAATAAGTTTGAAAATATCTGAAATAAATATGTAATATGTAATTTATTTAATATGTGAATGCAAGGGGCTGTTTCGTAACACAACCACATACGACTAACTAATATTAGAAAGAATATTTTTTAGAGTCTCTATTTTTAACCCCCGACAAAGGAGAGGGGTGTTACTTTGTACTGTGTATCGATGTATATGTGTATCTGTGTATCTGTTGTTTGTGGCATCGTAGCTCCAAACTGGATGGACTGATTTTTTTTAGACGAAAGATAGTTTATTCGTGTATCACCTTAGCTATGTTTCATGATAATCTGTTCAGGCGTTCAAAAGTTACAGCTCTTTTTCTAGTTGAAGTAGGGGTTTTGACGGTTAAGTTATTATTAATTTAAAATATCATCAATGTCCACTGCTGAAATCAACAAGTCTGTAAAAATCATAAATTTCCACGGGCCTATACCTATTTATTAACAAAAAGAGGTTAAACAAACAAAGCGAGCATTCCCTAATTATGACAAGGTCCCACACGCGTTGTAATAATTTATCACGCTCCAGGCAGTTCCTCAAAATGAATTGGACTGGACAAACCACTTGAGAGGGGCTGGTGTCGACACTCACAATCCTGAGCCACGTCACCATCTCAAGTGGCTGAATTTCGAGTGTTTACAGAAACAATGCGATGAACGAAACTTATTAATTTAGTCAGCTTAGCAAAATGTGTATTCGTTTTATGAAATTAAATCATCGATAAACGTAGAAATAATGGATACATATATATTGTAATAGACGATAGATATGGTTCGTCAGTAGTATCGCTTGCTAAATTTAGTGAAATTATCTATTTATTACACCTGAAGAGAAAAATTTGTACCCCTTTTAAGCATATTGCGCGCACGGAGGAATGTGAGATATGGCATTTCAGTTGAAGTTTATATGGAGAAGGAGTGCAGAAAGCTGAAAATAATATCACGGTCGAATTTCGACTACTGCACCACTACTAAAATTAATTCAGGGTTGGAAAAAATCAAATTATTCATGATTATTTGATTTTTTCAAAAGATTGTTGATTCCCGCGCTGTTTTTGGAACACTGCATTTATTTTTAAAGCTCCGATGTTTGCAGACGTTAGTTATTAAAAATATCATACCTCTTCGAGTGGTGGATGGCATAAAAAATATCTTTGACAAGGAGCAACAAGCAATGATTTACCCAATACTTTGCTATTCGAAACGGTAGCTTCCTCAGCATCAGTAGAATTAATTTTCTCCAAATTTGGAATAGTAGCAGAACAACAAAACCGTTAG
The DNA here is from genome assembly GCA_932294325.1 of Allophyes oxyacanthae. Lineage (NCBI taxonomy): Eukaryota > Metazoa > Arthropoda > Insecta > Lepidoptera > Noctuidae > Allophyes > Allophyes oxyacanthae. The sequence continues at coordinate 4,922,416 of OW028609.1, forward strand.
GGAAACGAAAAGGGGGAAAAAATATTTTTCTTAAAAAAATAAACCCACCTTTTCGCAAGATTTCAGTTGAAACTGCACCAAAGATAAGTACAGAAGAAATAATTGTGTAGTCACCGTAAAAAAGAAACATTTATACCTACATTTTAGTAATGCAAGCTATTTTGTATTAGTAATGTGTGGAGCAGGCAGCACACGTTATGTTAAATCTACCACCTTCGTTCGCTTGGTTCCTAGTAAGTTGATTCCGTCTAGCTATTTCAGATCAATATGCTGTAAACTTGCTGTAAACTAACGGGGTGGCGCTGCACTGCCTATGCAACTAGATTGGCTAATATGACGCCGAGTCGTGGTTGTGTAAGGATTGGAGGACGCTGCAGAGCCCCCCGTCTCCGGGCGCTTTTCCATTTGCTTCTGGCACATAAAGATTTTATGAAATTTTTCTCGTTTTAAAAAATCATACAATACATTTTCTCAATTTTAGTTGTGTAAAAAGACTGTGATAACCTAGCGGTTGAACGCTTGCCTTCTATGCAGGCGGGTCTGAGTTCAAAACCGCCTTTATCTCTGACTTTTCTAAATTAAATGCTGTTCAGAATTTGATTATGGAAGCTCCAAAAGTTCTCGGTGGTGTGTGTATTCCACCAACCCGCACCAGGCTAGCGTGATAGACTAAAGCTTAAAACCTTGTTATTCTGAGAAGAGGCCCGTGAGACAAGAAAGAGGCTAAATTATTATGAATTACACGGGTTAAAACTGTACATAAGAACTCTTGAAAATGGATTATAAGAAGGGAAGTTTAAAAACGATTTCATATTTTTGCTGTAATTTTCTGGAATAACACGTTTTCCTTTTATATATCCAGGCTCATTATTTACACATAAATATTTAGTAAACAATAAAGAATATTTTTTTCATAGTTTGTAATCTTATGCCTCTGATAAATCCACTCATATAATAACTGGTTCCATTTTCAAACCAGCCATTGAAAACTCAGGCTTAAAGCAAGCACAGCCTAAATAAAGGCACAGCTCATATAAGAGGTTTTGAATTCCGAATAATAACACTGTAAACTTGAGGGAAGCGAAAATATTCTAAGTTTATGCAGTAAACAATATCCATCAGGACAATACACCAATTGATACAGTCGACTGATTGGTTGACGCAACGACAGTCTGTCAAGAAAATAACAGTACATAAATTACTGATCATTAATAAAAGCTATTAGTCAAAATCTTCACTTGGGTAATGAATTCTGGGAATATAGGCAATTTAAGTAACCTATTTTCAATGTAAAAGGTTGATGAAAATGGTTTCATAATTGTTTAAAAATCCCAAAAACCATAGCAAGATCAGAGTTACGAGTAAGTTCCAGTCTTCCAGCTTCTTAGAGAGCTTAAGATAAAGGTTTAAGTACCTACCTTTTCCTTTATGGAATACATTCACCGGTAATTGCATGGGTCTGAGGTTTTAGCTATTAGCCAATGTTCAAATTGACACTTGTGCAGTACAAAATAACAAGCAAGGGGAAAAGCCATTTTCTCAGTTTGTGTCGTATCAACTGGAACAATACATGCGCAGAGTGACGTCACCACTCCTTTCACTTTCAATGTGCGCAGGTTGCAGTTATCGATCGGTGTGCTCCAACCTCCACCCTGGTTCTGTTTTCCTAGTGTAACGCTGGACTCTCCATACAAATTTTGATATTATTTTATTGATCGGACTCGCTAACAGGTTGTGTTACTAGGATAACATGAAGCTACAAGAGTTGGCGCGTTTTCCAATGGTTTTTTACGATTTTAAATACTTTTTATGAAATAATTTAATACCTAATTGTCTTTTAAAATCCCGACAACAGCGTTAGTATCTTGTAATGTTAATCTTATCGCTGCATTAAATCAAAAGTCTTCTAGCTCGTCGGTAGCGTTATTCACATTTCTTTCTAGTTTTCTACTTAGCTCCTGTAATAAGCAGGATGAATAGATCAGTATCAAAGAATAAGCATTGACGTTCAACGTGGCAATGCTGCCAGTCTCCTCGGCACGCTACCAATTGACAGCGATGAGGAGGAGCACTTTGACGCCTAGGTTTTATATTTGTATTTTTTTTTTTTTTTTTTTAAATAATTATTTATAATTTTTAAATATAATTTAAAATTTAAATTCAGAAGCATTTATTCAAACTAGACTAGATTAGACAATTAGACTAGTTTAGTACTTTTTGAAGTCAACATAAGACACAGTAGGTACCCCCAAAACGCTCACCCATTATTTCTTCCTAGTTGTTATAATTAATCAATTAACAAGCGAGAAGAAAAGCTATATTCTCTATCTTCGCGTAACACATGGAAAAGCGCAGAATGACGTCATGCAATTTTCAATGCAACCAGCCCATTGATAGTGAAATATCAATGAGAGGCGGAGCATGTTGCAGTTATCAATCGGCTTGCTCCGCCCTCCACCCGGTCCGTTTTCCGAGAGGGTGGCGCTGAATTTTTATTGACTAATATGCGTCACAGCCAGGTTGTATTACTAGGATAACATGATGCTACAGGAGATCGCCTGGAGCTCGTTCTTCTATAACACGAGCGGTGGTTGGCTACAACCATAGATGTAGGATCGAAAATATTAATATAAGTAAGTAAATAAGTCTATGGCTACAACTTGGCTACAACAATGAAGAAATTTGTATAAATATGATAATAAATAAAAATAGAAAATAATAATACCAGTTCATAAACGATCAGTTGCAACAGTCGAGGACAAGGAAATTGTTAAGTTTAATAGCTATTGAATACCTATGTCTCATGCAATGCCTACTATGACTATCTTGGTCGATAAAATCAACGAACATTAAAATTATAGTCTATTTTAAAGTACTTATAAGTAGATGTATGTAGTACGTATTATACAACGCAGAGCATACTTTGAAACTGGTTGATGAGTAGGTTATGTATAATACAATCGTAGCTATTCTTTTTGTGACTATTCACGGTATCCACTTATTTCTATTTCTCTCAAATTCTCAAAAAGTGTACGATTTTATTATACCTAACCTATCCATTAAACAGTTTCAAGGATCGCTCTCCGTTGTGTAACGAATATCGGACGACATGATTAGCGTAGGGGATAAGCGATTGGGTGTCTGCACGTGTCGCGGGTTCGATTCCAGCACGGAACAAATACTTGTATAGCCTACAGATGACTGCACTATATTATTAAGCGAGTATTCGCCTCTTGAGATTTAAAAATGCATAAAATTCCTTGTGAAGGATCGAGGTATTGTGCTCCTCCATTGAAAAGAGAGGATGCTGCGACGAATGCCCAGCTCTGGGTTGTTTGATAGAGTTTCTTTCTCAGCGGCAAGATCACGGAAAATACACTTTTGTGCCCAGCTTTAAAACAGATAAGTATGCTATATTATACCACTGTTCGTCAAAGGCCTCCCTCAAGCTAATATATTTTTTAAATTTTAGATAAGATACGGTCTTTGTTTATTTAAAAAAATTATGAATACAGCTTCGACGGTTGCTTATTAACATGCAAATTATTCTCGTAAGCAGTTTTATAAATGCGTTTTAGTTTTGGTTACTATAATATGTTAAAACAAATAGCTAATTTTTCTTCTATTCTATAGATCTGGTGCAAACTGATTGGATGCCTCTGTTCAGATTTTATTTTATTTATTATTCTATTTATTTAGATTGTATCCAACTAATTTGCGTTAACTTTCTGCACATGATTTTCAATAAAACAAGTTCTATATCGTTATCTAGGTATACTTACATCTGTCTGTATCTACTTCAAAATGCACCGCCACCATTAAATCCAGGCGTTCTGGAAATATCTGCAGTTCCAAATTCACATACACAAATCCGAGTGCTAACTGCTAAACGTAAAGATTAAGGCGCAGTGTACATAGTCGGCTAATAAATACCCGAGTTCGGCGCATGGCCGGATAATCGAGAATTTATCGCCGGCCCATGTGCACATCGGCCCGTTTCTGAGAAGCTCCAACACTCCCTTATGACGGTCATAAAAGTTGTGGTAACATGTGCAATGGTAGTGCCTGCATCAGACGAGTTCGCTCATGCTCTTTAAAGGTCGGTGTATACTGTCAGATTGGGCGTTTACGTGATTCGGTTGTATCATTGTCTTGAGAAATTTATTCGTTGTTATTTGAAAGATAGTAATTTACAGATAGTGCCATCTACGAGGACGCGCCCCACTCTTCTTCCTAATCGCTTACAATACCGTAAAACTGTCTGACTTTGCCCGGGATAGAAAGCTTTTAATTACTTAGGTACTTATCATATCTAATAATGGCAACGCTTAGTCCAGAAATAAAATAATGTCTTCTCTGTCTATGCACCTGTCCTCTTCTTATTACCTATGTCTATCATTCTAGTGTGTCTTGTTTTTGTGGCAAATAAATGATTTTTCTTTCTTTCTTTCTTTCAGAAATGTTGTAGGTAAAGTACCTGGCAAAATTATACTGACTCAGGTGCGTAGATTTACCGATGTTGTACTAGGCAATATTAGGAGTCTAGGCAAAGTTGGAAAGTTTTACCGGCACCTACTTACAAGTGTGCAACATTCCACTAGTGTTTTAGTTTTTACACACTAATTACCTATGAGTGCACACGCACACTACGATGAATAGACTAATCACGAGAGAGCTATACGGTCAACGGGAAAGATGCGTCATAAATTTGTCGGGGGGCGCGTATTCGTGGATGGCTGTATCTGTAGGTACAGATCTTTGTGATCTGCTTCACAGGTAGGTTTATTTTACTTCTCAGCGAGAAAAACTTTGATTGACTTCATTCCTGCGCACTCACCAACCAAATACACAAAGTGGTGACGGATAATACCTTATTTCTGGTAGAAACCAATGTCCAGCTGCGGACTACGATACTTAGTTTTACCAAAATAATAGAAATAGAAATAAATCTTGATATTATTGCCTGGTCCTCATGATACACACCATTTCCTTGTCAAATTTCAACAAGATCGATTCAGCCTAGTCGTGAAAAGGTAAGGTACAGACAGAGAGACAGATTACTTACTTATTTATACACGATGGCTGGTTGATGAATGGAAATATTGAAGGACGATATTGGCTACGTTCAGTAATTCAGTTTTCGGTGCGAAAGTCACTCGGGCGAATGTCGCTCGCTCATCGGGAATAATTGAACGATCCACAACTGCGTTACGCGAGTGACCAATCCGGACCAATCGAACGATTTCTAATTATCTACTGCTGTATCCTATGACTACAGTCATTGGTCGGTTGATAGCAGTGCGACCGAGTGCGACTTTCACCCTACTAATTCACGGAGTGACCAGAGCGATCGTCCGACGACGCTCGCTCAAATAACTGAACGGTTTAGTGTGAACGCCCGCGTCGTCGAGCGTCGTCCGGCGTAATAACTGAACACACCCATTGTACTCATCATTATGAACAACTTTTGATATGGGAACAATCTTGATGTCGCGATAAAAATCAACTGTTCTATACATTTAGTCGAGTAATATTGAATTATTTGTATGGAACAGTTAATTTGTTTCGCGATTTCAGTGTTGGTCCCATAATAAAAGTTATTCAAAATGATGAGTACAATAACCTCCTTCAATATTTCCATTGTTCAACCAGTCACCCGTGGGATGGATCATCCATCACACATAATTTTGTTCCTATTTCATTATAATTAAACCATTTCAATCACGTTTCATACAGTCCATTTTCGATCCCATACATTTTTGGTGATTTAAAATGCCCTTGCATATTGTAATTACCTAATTTACAATAATGATTTATTGTTTTCTAACCTTAACATTTGCAATTTCGAGTTCGTTTGACTTGCCTTAGTGTTTATTCTTTTCGGATCGCTAGGTTACAGCGTTTTTATGGCTTTGTCGTAACGGGTGCAGTCTGCCTGAATTTATAGTGGCCGGAACGTGTTGCATTCCAAACGCTGCAGTTTTCCTACTACCGTTGCAGCGACATTAAATCTTTTATGTTTACTACGGGCATCGGCCGTATCTTTTGCTTTACAATGTAAAATGTAGGCACTCATTCGTTTCAAGGATTATGCTGAAACAGAAAATCAAGAATGCTCGTCTGAAATGAGGGGAGCGATTCAGTTATCGTTTTTTATCATAGTTATAATAAGATAACTTATATATTATATTTCTAAGAACCACTGAACTCAAATCTATTAGTAGTTAGTAATCACAGTACAGAACTAGTTTTACCATACAATTTACTTGAATAAAAACCGATCATAAAAATATAAAACTTGACTGAGAAGAGAGCGTGGTGTGATGTATTTTAGTTTACGTGTGGATAATGGCGCGTTACGTTGCGTACGCGCCGCCCGATGACTACGGGCAGCGCACGCGCTCGCTACGAGTATGATGTGTTTACATGAACGCCCGTTTGTTCAAGCCGTTTGATCTTTATAAATGCAATAGGTATTTCAAAAATATCGCCGTCGGCGGATCTCTAACGCTTTCGCTTTAATAAAAAAATCGAGAATGATTTTTAAGAACGACAACCTTGATAGTCTGTTTATGCTCGACTAGGTGCTCAGTTTATGAGCATTTTTTGATTTAACGTAACTGACGTCTGTTTGAAATTTTTATTTCAGTACAGAACAGAGCGTCCCTATCGTTTTAATCAGGCTACCTAAGGCATGACTAAGCAATTTCACAAAGATGAGGTGTTTTTTTATTTACCACTGACGGCCTGAGGTTTGTTTGTACGATTACTTTTGATATTCTTCGAAATAATTTACTGTTCATTATTCACTTTGATTCTTACTAATCATTTTGATTTCCGACGGCTCGTAGCGTAATAAGAATAATTATTAGAGCTTCATCACATTAGTGGCAATTGATATTAGTTTCTTCAAATCTGCAGAAAATTTCTTAGACAAAATCTTCAACGAGGTTGATTTTCTGAAATACCTTGAACTCTTAATCGTAGAATGATCACTAAAGGACCAGTATACTCGTACCTACTTTTCATTTTCTTTCAAAATAAGAAAAACGGTGATGTCCTTTACCACAAATACTTGCAACGCAAACGCAACACATAACAAAAACCACAATACAAAATATCTCTATGTTATTCCGATAAAGGATGGTGAGAAACCGATGTTATATTCTCATGAATGAATTTTGCTAACTAATATTTCCACCACTACATTAGCTAAAGGATCACATGATAACTTATGTACTGGAGGCCTGCCACCATCTCTTACAGCAGAGCTACCACGGCAAAATGGGGAGAGATAAAAATCGGGGACAAACCCATCTCTTTAGCGTTTTCTCTCTCGATGTTTCCTTTTGTCTTCTGTCAAGGAGACAAAGAATGGAGAAAACGGGTATGTCCAGGCGCCGTGTTAGGTCTACTGCAATATTGTTTTAATCTTATCTAAGAAATACTACCACAGTACTGTTTACTTTTTTTAATAAAAACCGTACCCGGCTCGTAGGACCAAAATAAAAATCTCGATCTTGTTATTATCATTTTGCTATAATTATCACTGGTAAGCATTTTCAAACAAATGATAGAAATATGTATCTACATCGTCGTACTATAATGTTCATAAAATAAGATTACTTTAATATTGTATTGCTAAGAAGTTTTGAGACGTGAGCAAGGAATAGATACAACATTCTTATTCTTGAAAGTATTACTTTAAGCTATTCATCCACCATTGGCACCTTGATGGATGACTCTTCGTTTCGGCTCGCTACAAGTCTACGCTTGGGCGCTCCTTGTGTTGCTCCGCATCGGTGTCACTGTGGTGAAGCTGTCGACAGCCTCGGACACCATGGCCTGTCCTGTTACAGGAGCGCAGGTCGCATAACACGGCACGCCAGCATTAACGACATTATTCGTCGAGCCCTTGCCAGCGCCGGCGTACCAGCGGTTTTAGAACCTAACGGCTTAGTACGTGACGATGGAAAGAGACCGGACGGCATGACGTTAGTGCCTTGGAAGGTGGGTAGGCCTTTGGTGTGGGACGCTACTTGTGTCGACACCCTTGCGCTATCTCACGTTGCAAGTACGGCGGGCTGTGCAGGCGCTGCTGCTGCAGCTGCTGAGACCCTCAAGCGGCGCAAATACTGTAACCTTAATGGTTGTTACAGATTTGAGCCATTTGGGGTCGAAACGCTCGGGCCATGGGGTCCGAGTGCGCGTCACCTTTTTAAGGAAATCTCTCGCCGTCTGGTCGACACTTCGCGTGACCAGAGGGCTGGCTCTTTCTTTGGCCAAAGAATTAGCATTGCCATTCAACGTGGCAATGCTGCCAGTCTTCTGGGCACGTTCCCGGATGACAGCGATGCGGAGGAGTACTTTGACGCCGCCTAAGTGTTCCCTCTTTGTTTTTATTTATCTTTAATTTTTAATTTATTTGTAAATTATGTTATGTTATGTAAGTTTATAATTATAGTTGTCTTTAAGCTTGAAACAAAACGTTCCTGAAATAAGATGGTTTTATAAAAAATAGTGGTAAGCCTATCCATTTTTTCTTACTTGTTTTATAATGTAAACAATCTTACTGTGTCTTTTTACATAAATAAATTAGTTTAATTAAATCGAAAGAAAACAAAAAATATATATTTATTCGCAACAAACTCTTGATTAGTCTTGATACAATGTTACGCTAATAATGTAATGTACTGTAATGTGTGTGTGTGTGTGTAGGTCATGTTGTGTTGTGTTGTTATAACGCTTTTGTCATCCAAACTAAACGTGTACGCAAAATTTCAGCTCAATCGGAAACCGGGAAGTGGGTCAAATTTAACTTCTACTAAGGTTCTTGGGTGAAGCTTATAAAAGCGTTTTAAAAAAGGAGGAGAATTGTAAAAATAAACAGAAGATATATGTGAAAAACAAATACGTATTTAAAAAAATATTCTTACCCCATCTTTTGAGGTATCTTCCGTAGATTTGATTTATTCCTTTTTATGTAATAACCTAACCGTCAAAAACCCCCAAGTCCAACTAGAAAAAGAGCTGTAACTTTTGAACAGCTGAACAGATTTTCATGAAACATTGCTAAGATGATTTCCGATTAAACTAGCTTTTAATACAAGAAACTGGATTTAAATCGGTACATCCGTTTTGGAGCTACGATGCCACACACCGATACACACTACAAACAACGCCCATTTTTTTCGGGGGTTAAAAAGACACATTAAGATTATAAAACTGTTTACATTATAAGATAAAAGTAAAAAAAAATACTATAGTGTCGGCATTAGCAAGAAGCAAGAAAGTACCTACCTACTTGTGACAAACAGCACAATATTCAGTGGAAATCGTTCTAATATTAAACATGAATTAGTTCCCATTAATTTTTCTTAGCTTTGATTCCATTCCAAACAATCATTATAATTTGTGGTGCACTTTTCAACTCGTTCATAAGAGAGAAACATTATCAAACATTAATCTCTGAACAATCGTTTCGTAATTTATTGACAGAGCACTTTGACTTTTTTACTGAAATTGAACGTTATACCTACTATGTCGATTAAATGTGTTTACATTTCTGCCGACAAAGGTTCTAAAATTAAAATTGTCCTTCATAATATAAAATTCAGCAAAATAAAACTTAAAATCTTAAAATGAATAATGTATCATGAAGTCTTTTAATAATATTACCTAAATATATCTTCCAATTATTGTTTTATGTAGTATCGTTTAGCATTTAAGAAATTATTTGGTCATAATCAATTGCCCATTAATAATAAACGGTAACAAACGTTTTCCGGTGACTGTTCAAACAGTTATATCTCTAAATAAAACATCTTCGGTATTGTGCTATTTTCTTCTCGATATAAATAACTCGAGTAATTGACACAGATCGATGCATTTGACTCGATGTGTGCGGTCTCGATTGGAATCGATCCCTACCCAACATCTTTACATGGAGGAAGGTGCAGCCAGAAACTACACAATGTGTAATTAAAACATTATAACAATAAAAAGAAAAATAAATTACATTTCACTTTTAGGGAAGTCGGGCCTATTCAGTTTGCCACATACCTAACACTTTGCTGGTATTCTCTCGCATAACGTACCTACTTTAAGAAATATGAGAAATAGGTAGGATCTATTATAATAAATAAATCATTCCTTACTACTCAGTCAATTGGTACCCTGACTACTTCTTCTTTAGCGAAATCGTTACCAATCGTTACCGTTTACATTAAACGCGTTAATTTATTAGGTATAACGATATATAAAACGTTTCTTTCTATCTAAAAGTAAAACTGAAATGGTTGCTTAAATTCGATATAATATATTTGATATCAACACAACCCCTCTTACTGGGATGATCAATGGTATATAAGATATCACCTACTAATGAACTAAATAATTTGTGCTTTTAATTCCAAAAGCTTTTAAATTTTACCATAGACAATAATATTTCCACTTTATTAGTCGCAGCGTGGTTTATGGGTGGTCCCTTACCCGTTCCGAACAAACAGATCCAGCATGCTCCTACCATAAACACACAATCCTAAAAAAGAAAAAAAAACGATCTTCCCTTCGTTTTCTTCCGAGTCCCGGTATAAAGGATAAAAAGTTAACCCTTTCACATGCCAGCCTTGACCCTTGTTGAAATAAAAAATGGGTAACTTTTTACAACTGCCAGATATTGCTAGAGGGCAAAAAAAATTGCAGATTTCGAATTTCGCTGCACAGATCCTTGACAAGTTTTTAAAGATAACTCTTATTTAATTATACGGGTTGTAGTCTTCGTTGTCGGTAGTCAAAATCTTTTTTATTAGGTACGATAGTTTTCCTAAGGTAATCATTTCAATAGTTAATAAAATAGGCATTACATGAAACATATTTCAGCGTTTTATAACAGCGATGAAAAAATAACATTCGTTTCAATATTTTTATTTTCATGTAATTCTCGTATTTTAATCTTGCTTGGCATGCTGCATTCGTTATTTAAAAAATAATAAAAAGTATTTTCCTTGATTTAGGGAGGATCGATGGCGCAATACCAGATTACCTTTCAACGTTTGTGACTTGAAAGTTTACGGTCTCATCAACGATTATTTACATTCAGGTATTAAAAGTTCAAGTTCCTACAATATCACCGCGAATTTTGTATTGTTGTGTTCAAAGTAATCCGATGTATAAACAGATATTAAAATTAAACTGAACATTGCGATTTTTGCACGCAAAATATTATTGTGATTTTTGTGTCACCTAAGGTCGAATTTAAAGACGATACCTACAGCAAAATCACGAGAACGAAATTATTGGCATGTGGTCAAAACACGGATTACTTTGCTCTTATTGTTTTCTGGAATATTGCGTCTTCGTGAATCCTTAATGCCAAAATCACGAAATTGAATCCATTTCTAAACTAACATTCACATACATTTTCAACGTCGTAAATGAACGTAATTAGGAAACATGCATGTGCTAATATAAAACGAATTATCCAGTTTTATTGCTATAATGACATAAAAACATATTTTGATTACCATAATAAATTTCCGGCATTCAGGATTCACATAATTCGCTGGCGAAGATTTTACATTTTGTAATTTGTAAGTATTTTATGTTCAATTGCTGTGCGACTTATGCGAATTCTTGTAACATTGGCTCCAGGAATAATATTTTAGCTGTTTGCTCCCCCGCTGTACCTACCTGTGTGTGCCACTTAAATTCCAATAAATCTATTAGTTAATCTGTTAAAGTAACGTATGTAATTCGGTAACGGGTCGGCGGGCGCGCTGCGCCGGCGCACATCTCTCGTCGCCTGCCAACTTGAGAGCAATTTATCCCATCGGCGAGGCCCTCTCCCTGGCGTGATCTATGGGCTTTAAAAAGCGATGACAAGTACTGGAATGTTAGCTTATGAAACGTCCACAGAGTACACACTAACACTTTTATTTTTCATTATGAAAATGACTTAAATGTAAACACTCAAATTAGAGCTAGTTTTAGCATTCCTAGAAACCGAATCACTGCCTGCAATATATTTATCAAGGCGAACTGATGAAAAATGTCGATAATCTTCTGCTGTCTCACTCAACAAAGTGAAATGATGAATGTCGTAATCAAATGATTTCATTCCGGAATTTATATTCTGATTTCCATTCACTTCTGAGAATAGTCGGAATAAGAAAATGAGATTACAGTATTAAAAGAATTTACACCAACATAAATGTATAGTATGATCAAAATTCTTGGAAAATCTTAACTCGAAGTAAGATTTTATTCCTAAAACCGCCCAATTGGGAGCTGTTGCTAGGTTTGTTTAAATTATGGCGATTAGGTACCAGAGGCGTGCATGTGGCCGCCAACAGACGAGCAGCAGGCGAGGCGAGGCGCGATCGATGGGAACTCGCGTAGTGTGCAATTATAGCCTAACATCCACATATTTTATGTGAACCTGCTGGCGTATGTGGGCTTTTACGCCGTCTTCACATTTATTATATCAACGCGTTGTCAGCGGTGCACTGGTTATTTTTTCCACAGAGTTTGTGGTTTCCGAATACCGTGGAGCTGTCTACTGTACCTACCTATTCTTTTTTGTAAATTATTTTCTTATCAAGCTTAGTGTTCAATTCAAACAGGCTGATTTATAATTCTAATACGACATAGGATTTTAGAAGATATAAGATGTGTTTTTTTATATGTATTGGATCTACAATGCTTACCCCGATATTGTTCAATTTCAATTTTTTATAATAGTGCAATGTTTTAGGTCAAATTGCTGATACAGCTTTATTAACTAGATTGATTTTTGTATTTGGACATAATATGCAGCATTAAAAATTGTTCATGATACCTACTTCATAATTTTCAGCCAGACTCACTGGTGGTACTTCTGTAGGTACAGATTTATAACTATAACTAAAATATTCATGATATCATCCTCACAGTGTGCATAAAAACAATGACTTCCTACTTACTTAATACTTCTTTTGTTTGCAGGCACGACGCCGATGTTCGCAGGGATGCGCGGGGTCCACGGCCAGATGCTGTCCGGCGGCTCCTCGATCAGCGGGCTGGGGGGCTTCGGGCTTTCCTCCCCGCTGCCAGCTCTGCCACCCGACCGCAAGGTCTACTCCACGCCACCGCCGACGCCGCTGCCGACCCTACCTTCCCCTGCCTCCGTACCCACGCCAGGCCCCCCTCCGTCAACTTCCACCACTGTCCACACCTACTACCAATAAACATTTTTTTAATATATTTTGTATTTGTGGTAAACTAAAGGTAAGGTGTGGTGACAAATGACGTCACAATTTGGTGTTTGTTGAAAGTGCGTGTGATACGCACAGAGTTAAGATTGCTCTCCAACGCAAGTATAATTGGAGATGTGGTGATATATTATATCTATTTAATAGCATTGTCATTCAACTGACCGGATTTAATTTTGATTGCGTAGAATTCAACCAAGGGCTGATTAGGTACATGAGATTTATATAATTTTCTTTATCCATGTGAGTAAATATCTGCTATCGCGCATTGCAGATATGCCAAAGTAATTCATGGCATAGTATATAATATACAGTTGATTTACACCGATGCATCGCTGGCGCCTGCTACCTACTTGTCCAACATCAATGATCAATGTCATTCCAGTCCATTAAATTGAGTTTACACAATTCTAAAATCAAGTTGGCATTGGCACACCAATGGTTTGGTGCTAGCCACTGCTAAACTACCTACAGCACTACACCCGACTGAATACTGTACTGTAAATATGTAAAGCAGTCGGGCTAACATGCGCGCCGCGACTAAATTTTGTCATCGCATTATCTCGTGTGGAAACAGGTTTTTATGTCGTCTTGTCATGACGACAAACTTCTGTCACGGGGCGCATGTTAGCCTAGCTTATAATACCATCCTTATAGGTACTAATCACATAACTAAGGAGCTCATAAAGAACCATAACAGGCCGAATCCCTAATCAAGTCACCTAAGTACCTTCAGGCATGTAGTTGCGTTGTCACAGCCCGTAATAATATTGTTCAAACCGCACTATTCAACATAAAATTATATTTTGCAGATACGTTGATGTCTTTACCTTTTAACTATGAGATAAGACAGCTTTTCATATACTTACAGTGGTAAACAATTATTAATCTCAAATCCATACAAAAACACGCGCTAACTAGCCTTTGCCGTGTCGTAGGGCCGTCATATGCCTCAAAACAGTATAATTATTTTGTCGTTTAAAATCATCGATGTCTATAGATATGCTAAGTGAACTCAAAAAGTGAGACGTGTCAGGTACTCCATTTTCAGAAAAATGGAGTAGTTGATCACCAGTCAAATGCCGTTTACAAACATAATTATTAATTTTTGTATTGAATAAAAGATATATAATAACAGTAGCTATTCCATTAGTGCATGTATCGCTGTTCTATTTATATATAATTCGAACATTGTTGAATTTAAAATTTGACGTCTTCAAAAAATACGTCTCATTTTTTTAGCTTCCCTTTGTATGACAGAGCGTATCTATAGACATCGATGTTTAAAATAAAGACTAGGTTTTAAAAAACAATTGAATGAACATATTGATGAATGTATGTAAACTAATCTCTGCAGAAAATTTAGAGGTGTAAATCAGTCTCGTTTCCCTGTAGAATGAAAATCACTGTTTTTAAAGAGCAGTTTTTGATATTTTTTTCTCTGATGTAATATTAACCAATCATCTGGAAATTATCAAAAGATGTCAAAGACATGATAAATGAAGTATCTACATAAATATCAGTTCCGAAAGTTTTGTAATTGTTGAGAAAAATTGAGATCTCCGCCGCCATTTTCAATTCGTTGACTTCAAATGATGTTTCATCACTTTTTCTTTTACGTGGACGTATAAAGCTCGTGCTCGTGCCAAATTAAAACCAAAATAATATTTTAAGGCATGGATCACAAAGTAATCAGGTACATGTTTCATGTACAACTTCAATTAGAGTTGCATGTCACCGATTTGGGACTTCTCGTGGTCGTCTCGGTTGATTAACCAAATGACCGGGTGAATAAAAGTATTGGGATTTATTGTTTCGATTACAATGAGTAACGTAAACAACGCAAGAAGACTTATGAACGCAGTCGCCTTCAAATAGAAACGGTCAAAAGTATGATTCAATGCAATTTCAAAATTACATATTTGGAACTTCATAAGTAGATAGGTATTATGGTAAACGACTTGCAGATACTTACAGCTGAAATAATTAATTTTAATTTTTCTGTGATTATACACTGAATAATTACGAAATTGAGGCAATAGTTAAATTGATTACCGAAAGTTTATCTTTTATTTTTTACCTGGATATTTTTGGGTTATCACTTATCACCCAAATCCCGGTCAGAGCTTATTATGTCTACCCTATTCAATGAATGTCAGTACCTACTTACTTTAATCAAGGGTTCGGTTATATTAATTTGTAGGTTAGTGAAAATATTACAGAGTATATTTAATAACTAACTTTATCAGTCTAATTATTAAAATATATACCAGACATTGGCTTCAAACAATAAGATTTTGACACAACGTGTCTCCAAAAGAAATCTTTTATTTGAATCAAAACTAACGCTAAGCAATGATGCTTTAAAACTGCATTATTATAAAGTCATTTGACGAACAAGTATTTTATGTTCTAAGTATAGCAGGTAAATAAGAAGTCTTTATTTTAGTGTATAAAATATAAAAATATCTATGCCAAATATTAAATTCTATGTCCCATTGATTAAGTTTAAGAAGTAAATCACCAAAGTCGCGCATCAGTGATCGGTTCATGTAGGTAGATGGATACGTAATTAGAATTACATGCTTAGCATTACTATAGATGTAATTAATTATATTGTAGAGAAAATATTTATATCTTAATCATTCATATTCATGATAAATCAAAAAACATATACAGACGAATTGGAGAACCTCCTCCTTTTTTGGAAGTCGGTTAAAAATAAGCGTCAATTCTCTCAGACACCAACTAAATAAAATTAGCAATACTGTTATCCTTATTTAGCATTTAAAACAAAAGAGAGATAGATTTTTTTAAATCATTCTGTAAAACTTAGATTAAACTTAAACTTCGACATAAACTCAGACGAAATCTCAAAATTATATTTTAAACTTGGGGAGAATTCCACATGCCGTGTAATTTTGAAAGCTCTGAATTTATCTCATTCTTGTTTTTCTTCTTATCAAAATACAATATAATATGAATATTTTAAATTTAATCGGTGCCTTATAGAAGCAATAACTTTTAATTGTTTTCACGGAAATGGATTCATTCAATATACGCGCTTGAATCTCCTGAAACGCGCGGTTTCAGGTAATAATCTAGAATGATTCTCATTTGTATATGTAACGTTGAAACTAATATTGAAACTTACATAGTTTATGCTTGTAGAAATAAATGCCTATACAAAACTGCTAATGGTTTCTATTCTTTTGCGCACTTTCCCAGGACTAGACTAGACTAAACTAAATTAAACTAAGGACTAATCTAAGACAAAAAAAAAAACAAAAGGATAATTGTATCTTTTTGTTTCAATAGAAAAAGAAAGAGACAGATGCGTTTAGTTTGTAAAAATGCGCATCAGAATCGACACCATTAACTGAAGTACCGGTAAAACTTCCTAACTATACAATACAATACAATACACTTTATTGCACACCAGTAATAGAAGAAAAGATACAGTAATTAGAAAAATATACCTAGACTTCTAGCTTTGCCTAGTACAATATCGGTGAATCTGCGCGCCTGAGCTTGGAGTCACTTTACCTAGTACTTGCCTAAAACATTTCGGGACTAATCGTTTAGTAGTAGTAGTAGTTTATTTCCACAAATCGGCACTGAGTGAACTTCCAAGGCAAAAACATCGAACGCGTCGGTGCCCATCTTCATCGCAGACACCATGGCTTGTCTGCGTGATAGGTGCCACTCGGTGCCACTAGCTAATCTTGGTGCAGCAAGTGTTGATTGTGATGCAAAGGCAACAGCATCCGCCGCAACACATTTTTCTATTGAGTGAAAGAGTACTTATAATGAGCCTAAAATAGGTCAAGATATAGACCAAAGCTGTTGTGGCAAATCACATTTTTTATAGTTTTTTGATATTGAAGTATCGTTGCCATTACTATGACAAGTACCTAAGTAATTGAAGGCTTTCTACCCCAGGCAAAGTTAGGAGTATAGGCAAAGTCGGACAGTTTTACTGTACTTAAACTTAAGCTAGGTGTATACTTCTGGAAATGCAACGAATCGCATTAAAGGTAGGTTATAGATTATCTGTTATTGCACGAAAACTTTAGTCTACTTAAATATAATCGCAGTGATCATAAGTACTTATAGTAAATGTAAACCAGTAGGATATTTATCAAAGTCATTAGTGAATTGCTAGAATAATAAAAATAATTGTAAGCGTCACAAAAGTATTACGTTAATATTTTCATATTCACATTGTTTTATGTCAGAATAGACACGATCTATTTTTTTAGTTATAAGCTGTTTCTTTTTTTTAAATAAACTCTTTATTTAATTTTTTTGTTATTATTCGTTTCTTCGAAATTGATTGTCACCTGCGTTACTGGAAACATCGTGAGGAATCCTGCACACCTGATAAGACTCCATAAAGTTCTCAATGGTTTGTGTAGTCCGCCAACTTGCACCAGGCTAGCATGGTCGACTAAGGCCTAACCCTTCTCATTCTGAAAAGAGGCCCGTGCCCAGCAATTTGGACCATAATGGGATTTTTTTTTTTCCTTAACTATAGTTGTAATAAATTATGATTTTAATTTGAGCAACATAATCAGGATTAATTGCATACAGGTTAGCATAAAGGACTGCATCCGCAAAATTGACAAAAAATTGTTATTGGTACCAAAATGGTCTATTAATACGGCCTTTCATTCAGAATTTAATAACTCAAAAGTGACTTTGTGTGAGTTAAGTCCTTTCTGCTAAACTTTGTCTATTTATTATATTTTCTGTAGAGAGTCAATTTGGAAGAAGCCTATGGCAGTGTTGGGGGACTCTCCGATAATAATTGATTGTTTAAAGATCAAAAAGCTATAGAAGTCTTCTTCAGTCATGTCGGGATGAGCTGACATGGAAATTGCACGTGTCGGAGGAAAGATTAGCCAATCAGCATGGATCGACTGCTTGCTGGTGCCCAAAGTGCGTCAGTTCAGCGTTCCCAACCTTACAGTCCTACAAGAGTCCTACAGTAACGAACAACGTCAAATGTGAAATTAATAATTTAATGAGGTCAAAACTTGATTAAAGCCAAATCGGTACCTATTCTGTATTCTGCTAACATTTTGAATCGACACTTAATAATAAAATTGGTATTCTAGTCTTAGAGTAGTAATCTAAACTAATATTATAAAGAGATAAGATTTGATTTTTTGTATGTTTGTTTGTTTGTATCTAATGGATAAACTCAAAAACTACTGAACCGATTTTTTAAATTCTTTCACCAGCAGAATGCTGCATTATCAGCGAGTAACATAGGCTATAATTTATAAAGATATCACGCGGGCGAAGCCGCTGGCGGAAGCTAGTTGTACTAATATTCTAATCCATACAAAAACGTCAAAAATGAGATTGAAATGAGTCTGTAAGAAGATTGAATTCAAATCATACTGAAATATTATATAGTATATTATATTTATATAGTACCGATTTTTCGTCAATTCATAATAACTCAGTTCGGTCAACTTTCAGCCATAGTGCAAATTAATCAGGTTTCTGACTGTTCATCGACTACTTTTGATGTTGACTGCAGCTCACCTCTGCCTGTCCCTTCGAGTAATACAGTCGTGGTGTTATACAACAGTGTTCGTTTCTTATCTGGCGTAGTACAGTGGCACCCGATGACAGCTGCTCGATAACTCTACAGTTTTAGCTCGGTAAGTGGTCGCCTTATGACGTAGTATCGTAAATAATGTTCACAAAAAACTTCCCAGCCGTCGACCGATGAGTGCAGGTTCGAGCCGTCTCGTGTTTTTAATGATTTCAAGATTTCTAGAAACAAAACAGAACTTGAGGTTGAAGACTTGAAGTGTATTCGCTTGAAAATGTTCATTGAGATGAGAATTCTTTAAAAGAAATAATTATTGTATGTTCTCTTGATATAAATATTTTTCCCAACTACTTTTAAAATTGTTGGAGTTGGTTTTTAGTCTAACCAGATTTAATCTAAACAAACTTTTCACGGAGCTGCAAATCTTGACTACAAATTAGATATAAGTTCAAAATAGGTACCTACCTATATGCTTTCTTGACTCCTCGATCCTACCCCCATGCGTTCGACGTGACCGAGCCAACACAGCCGATACGATTTCGCCGAGAAGATGCAACTAGGGTCTGACACAAAAAAAAATCAGCTGTTCCATACAATTATTTCAATATTACTCGACTAAGGGCCAAGTTCACCGACAAACAGGATGTTTAGGATGAAATCGACCGATTATCCATACTGAAATTCATATTTAAATGGCTGATTTGGCTGTAGTCGTCTGTTATGTTGTCGGTGAACTTGGGCCTAAATGTATGGAACAGCTGATTATTATTTCGCGATATTAGGTTTCTCTCATAGTAACACTTGGACTAGAAAGATTGGACGTTGTATAGAGCCAATGACAGTCCACTGCTGGTCAATGGTCCTAAAAAGGAAGGTCTTGTCTGCCACCAGATATACAACTGACTAGTTAGGTAGGTACCTAATTAATATTAGAGATATTTAATTTACATTTATACAGGGAATAGACGCGTCAAAAAATATATAATTATTTAACGTGTAAGAAAGGAAATTTAGAGGGTGTCACTATCGAAATTATCGTAATAGGTATTTACTATTGCCAAAAATCATTTGAATGATTTTTGGCAATAGTAAATACCTATTATTAGTTGGTACTGGTACTTTCATTAGGTACTTGAGTACCTAATGAAAGTACCAGTACCAACTAATAATGAAAGAATTGCCGGCGCGACTAAATTAATAAATTGTTTGTTTTGTATTTTTTTTTTTTTTGGTTTTTTTGTGATGATCTGAAATGATACCTACAGTTATTGAACATCCCATTTCGATTTGTCACACTCGCATGTTTTAAATTTCACCTGTAGGCACCTACAATCAAAGTTTTCTCAGGACAAGAGCAAGGCCTTAGCCACATTCATGTGAATTATTGTGAGCTTAATTGGATCTCCAATACCTAATTGGAAATTCCCGTCAAGCGTAGCTAAGTAGACGCAATATAATTATAGAAAATTACGCTATTAGAATAGAATAGAATAGATCTTTATTTCATGTAAACCAGATACAGGCACTTATGAAATGTCGAGACTCTAGGTGCACGGTTCCAAATACCTAGTATTGAATGCAGGCTCCGCCGGCCGGCGGATACAGTTCGCAGCTTGATGAACTCCGGTGAAGAACCCGCTTATTGATGAATGATTCCCGCGAAATATAATCTCTTGTGAGATGAGTTGCTGTGCTTGCTTATTTAATTGAGACGAAAATGAAAATAGAAGAAATAAAACTTTCGTAAGCGAAATCTAAGTCCAAAGAGAATGTAATACATACGGAGACTACCTGCCTACCTGCTGTCTATGGATCTCTATGGATTTATCCGCCAAATCATGTCACAAAGATCCAAATATTACAATTTTACATAATTTTATGAATTTTATATTATTATTTTTCCAATATTTTAAGTATTTATACTTACTTCTTCTCTATAGGAACAATGCAAGCTTTATCTACGAAGCTATATTATGACGTGTTAAAAAGCGGCCTCGAAGATACGATTCTGGAATCTGACTTCGAAGATGAGCGAGGAAATAGCCCGAGATCAACTTCAGATGTGGGCTGCTCCGCTAGGACACACATGAAGTCCAACGCAATACAAACGCAGTGGAATCACAACGGCAAAAACTTTCGCCACGAGTTCACAAATACCAATAAGGCGAAGCTACTCAAAAGGCCTAACAGTAGAGTGATAGCAATTCACCGAAGCGTCAGTTGTGAAGATATTGCAGTAACTCGCATGCGCGGCGTTCAAACCACGAGCAGTGTCGACGTCCCTATAGTACGTGGCAAAAAAAGTGTCGCTGTCGACTTCTTTCGTTCACAAGTCGTAAACAACATTGCCACCTCCACACAGATTCTCCACTCCACTCCACGAGTTGATGATTATGTTAGAAGAAGAACTGATTGTGACCAATCTGACAAGTGCCAGAAAACTATCAAATATGATTGCTACGGCTTTGTCCCGTGCAACAGAGGCTTGGTTGCTTGCCAGAACTTTACCTTAGGGACCGCAGACTTCCGTCGTTCGCAGAAAGACAACTGTTGTACCAAGATTATTGGAGGCAGTCGCGTACCCATACGCAAGCGATTGAAATTTTGATTTACAATTTTGTTTGTTTTGATTTTGTTTCACTTCAGTTTACTATGTACACGTTTTATCCTGAAACCGGCATTTTGATGCACTTCCGCTAAGTAGCTACTTTACTATTATCTTACTAAGGTTTCCTTGCATCCAAGGATTGTACGGCTGTGTACCTACTATAAACTCATTATAGGTAGTAGGTAGTTAATAGTATAATTTTATGGTACCTACACTACTATTACACTTCTTTGGTTGCTTAAAGTGCCCTAATCTCAGTGTCACCAATTACGATTTAGATAGTATGGATTTCAGACTTTGATTTCATGATAGTACTAAGTGTGCCCGTGACTTCGTCCGCATGGAGTTCGGGTGTTCGAATGTTGTTTTTGAAAATATCTACATATTGTTACTAATAATTATTATTATATTGAGGTACTGAAAAAATATAATACTATAGTGTATGAAACTACCTATCTACGTATTAAAACACTCGTGTTTTATAACCCCCCTATTATGCAACAGTTTCTTAGTAGTCAATTTTGTTCTGAAGCGACGTTAGGTCCAATTTTGGTCACCGGTATTGTATTTCTATGGGTCACGGGGTCAGATAAGTTTGTGGCACTGTAACCTAGAGCAACTTAAAGTCTAGAAAAAGTAGTTCATAACGACAAGCAGAGCAGGACCTTAAAAAATTGTGTAATATAAAAAACAATCTAATATTCTAGTAATCCATTTCCATGGGTTCGCCCTCAGATGAAGAACCCGCGGGTCTACCGCGTAACTAAAATGGTAATGAACATCGACACTGGTAATAAACTACAATAAGTTTGTGAGAGACAAAACTCTAAGCTACCTTGTAAAAAATATACCGATCATGTAGATAATTATTATGAGTCCCAAATTCATGATTAGTATTTTTTTTTACAAGGTAAGTCGATGTTTATTCTCACACGATCGTATTGAAATTCCAGAATCGATGTTCATTACCATTTTAGTTACACGGTTGACCCGCCGCTTACGCTAAGGTTCGCCCATATCGTAGAATGTGTTCCATTCATAGACACGAGAAGTTCGACAGTTCGTCTCGTTACAGTTCCATCTTCCATGTAACTCCTATGCTCCTGTTCATTGAGCAGTTTTCCCATAAACTTAGAATATTTTCGCTTCCCTCAAAGTTTTCCAGTAGGTAGTTATTTATACTTAGCATTTTTTTCTCTCGCTAGATGGCGTTGGCAACAGTTTTGATAACACAAAGATATTATTAATTATGCTAAACAAAGATTTCCACTACCATGATAAAGTTTTTAAAAGTAATTATCAGAAGTTACGCGAGCGCCATCTCGTTGATGATGAAAGAACTAAAATTACAATACCTATAGTCCTCGAGATCTAAGAAGTCCCTTTTGACAGATTTAAAAAACGATAGCATGTAACTTGACAATGTTACTATAGGCTGTGAATAAAAACCATTTTGAATATACACTTGATAATAATTATGAAATTATTATAAATTTTTGAGATACGTATAAATTAGCATGGTATATAAATTTATAAGTATTGTTATAGCATCGAAATATTTTTAAAATGCATGTTTATGTACTGCCGAAATATCATAAAAATGGTTACGTTCTCTATCAATTATTTTTTAAATAAAGGGATGTGATCACTAGAATCGTTAAAATCGTTTGAAATATCAGTATAAAATTACGTAGGTATTAAAAACTGTTTAAAGGCTGTATGACACGTACATTATATTATTATAATTAATTTAATTTCTCTATGATCACAATTTGCTTGACACTGGCAGTAATGACAATGACATCTGTGCAGTTTTTCACAATTTTTCCGACTAATTGTTCGTTCTCTCTACGAGTATTTCTCGGATACCTCTGTTTCTGTGATCTGGCTTTGATTTTGGACTGTTCCCGCTTTTAAGTTGACTTGGCTTGCTATAGGTACATGGATTCTAATACCTACTGTGATTTCGGCCGTCCGTTACAATTTTTTTTTCAAATTGTCTATTCGATTTCGTACTGTGAATAGTAAATCCCGTAACTTGGTTTGGAAACTATGTGAGTACTTCGAAAGTGAATCAATAACTGGTGGACCATTATTACCGGTACAAGTGGATAAATAATTTTGGCATAAAATTATGAATATGTTTTATTATTCTATGAAGATACCTACAGAAATGCGATTTCATATTAAATTCGGTGCCTGCTACATTAATAAATTGCTTATCAGATGAATTTCTCGATTTTTTATTCATAGTTTTAAACAATTATATACTCTTAGAATTTTAAATTGATTTAATATAAAAATCGATATTTTTGGTTACCGATTTATACGCTTCACATCCCAAATTAACTCAAATGATATATGTCAAAAGTGGTTTTTTAAATCTCGAGGACTATACCTACTGGAAACGTCTGGAAAACTGCTCATTAGTCCGGCAACATTTAAAACATAGAATTTCACCGAATTTCACACACGTGGACCGCTAGGTTTCCGCTTTTTTTGAGTTTGAAACGGATTGAAAAGAGACTGTACCTGGGTCTGTTGACTGTAATGTAACTGAACAAAGTTGGGAATTGCATGAAACCTTATGAGCCTAATTTGAGTATGAGTTAACAAGTGACAAGTCTGTGAGTATCTAGAACTAAAAGACAGTCAGTCGTTAACTCATACTCAAATTAGGCTCAAAATGGGCTCAAAGGTACTATAAAATTATCTCTTCTCTATGGCTCAAAAGGTTTCCTCAAAGGTGACAGTGAATGAAAAGAAAACAAACTTTTTATTATTTAAAAGACTGAATAATTATTATGGATTTCATAAAACCATCTGAGGACTTATGTAAGGTCTTTAGACATATTTTAAATATTTTTTTCTTAGATTTTTTTAGATTTTTTATTTATATCTTTATGTAGTCTGTGTCACAGGCTACGTTCAGTAATTCAGTTTTCGGTGCGAAAGTCTTGCGAAAGTCACTCGTGCGAATGTCGCTCGCTGTAGTAACCTACATTGTAAAAATCTACCTCTTTGGTCTTGCTAAAAAATATAGGAATTGACACCTATTCTTATGTCAACTTCTACGTCTTAAATATATTATTCTTCAACGATTTTATAATGTTTCATATGTGTTTGATTTATAATAAAGTGGCGACGAGAAAATGAACCCGCAACAATGGGAAGAGTTTTTAAAACTTCAAATGGCTCAACAGCAGCAAATAACGGAGCTGCTGAGAGTGATAACTGCACAAAAACAAATGCCAACAGCATCAATACCAACACCATCAACATCAAAAGAAAGCACAAAACATGAAAATTTAAGCAATAAAATTAAAAATTTTACTAACGATAAGTTTAACCCAGAAATAACATCTGTAGAGAACTTTATCGAATATTTTGAAACAAAATGCAACATATATGGAGACGAATACAAAGCAGTACAAAAGCAGCTTCTCATCACATGCTTACCACCGAATGTATTTCATAAGGTAAAAACTGCCTTCTTGGGCTCTTTTGACAAAACTTCATACGAAGACCTCAAGGCAAAATTACATAGCTTCTACCACAAGAAAACCACACGTTTCAAAGCACTAACGGAATTTTGGAACTGTGTGAGGCAAGAAGGCCAATCCATGGAACAGTATGCTAATAAACTCAAAGAACTAAGTATAGACTGTGGGTATAAAGGTGACCTACTAGAAAGGCAATTACGCGATCGTTTCGCAACAGGTTTAAACCATGAAATGCTGGAAATTGACCTTAAACAAAAATGGCCAGATCTAGTGGAACGTACTAGCAATGGTGAGATCATAGACATCACGTTTGAACAAGTATTTGCCGTTGCCCTGTCACGGGAGCTAGCAGAAAACGACAATACTGAGCACAAAATTACAGTGCAACGCATAAAAATGAGGAGCAAGACAATCAAACCAGATACTAACAAACGTCCTCTTGACAAAAACCAGTGCAAGAGATGTGGAAAATATGAAAAACATACATTTAATAATTGTGCAGCCAAAGACCATACATGCAAAGCATGTCAAACAAAGGGACACTTTGAAAGTTGTTGCTTGAGGAGTGGACGAGCGTACCTCTCATTTCACACATTTCAAAAACAGAAACAGACTGTCAACAGTTTATCAAATGGAAACAATGCAGACATAAACAGAAGACCAACCCGAACATATTCTTCATCTGACGATAGTGATGGAGACACTGACACTAATGTCTATAAAATTAATACTAACACTACCAGATGCAAAAAGATAGATCCCATTATCAACGGATTCAAATGCAACATGGACTGGGACCCTGGTTCTATATATTCAATAATAAGCACCGAATTCTGGAAAACCATTGGTTCACCAGAACTAATACAGGGTCCAAAGCTGCGAGCATATGGCAACTACAAACTAAAGCCAAAAGGTCTAGCCGAGGTAACAGTTGAAGTCCAGGGAAAAATAAGAATTTTACCGGTTGTTGTCATCAAGAAGGCAAAGCCAATGCTATTTGGCTTGCAATGGAGCGAAATGTTTGATATGAACTTCCCCAATTCGGTATACTCAATCACAACGCAAAGTATATCCCTCAAACAAATTATAGATCAAAACAAGGAACTTTTTGATGAGCATTTAGGGGAAGTTAAAGACTATTGGGTAAACATCCATGTTAAACAGGGGACAGAACCCAAACATATATCAGCGAGGCCAATCAAATTCGGCATAAGGAAAAACGTGGAGATCGAGTTGGAGCGCTTAACAAAAGAAGGTATAATTGAAAAGGTGGATCCAAATGAAACACCTGTAGAATGGGCAACGCCAACTGTAAACGTTATGAAATCTAATGGTCAAGTGAGAATTTGTGGCGACTATCGTACAACAATTAACCCAGTACTAATTTCACACACATATCCAGTACCACAGTTCGACCATCTACGGCAACGCCTTGCTGATGGAGAGAAATATTCTAAGATTGACTTGAAGGATGCGTACCTACAGTTTAAAATTGCACCAGAATCAAAAAAGTACTTAACAATAGCCACACACAAAGGATACTTCCAATACAATAGGATGCCATTTGGAATAACAACGGCACCATCAATCTTTCAACACTTTCTCGAAAATCTACTACAAAATATACCTAATATAGCTATATATTTTGATGATATCGCAATAACGGGAAAAAGAGACGAAGAACATCTTAAAACCCTGTCAGTCGTACTGCATAAACTGAAAGAAGCTGGCATGAAGGTAAATCTAAAAAAATGTATCTTTCTACAAGATGAAGTCGAGTATCTTGG
Source organism: Allophyes oxyacanthae (assembly GCA_932294325.1). Lineage (NCBI taxonomy): Eukaryota > Metazoa > Arthropoda > Insecta > Lepidoptera > Noctuidae > Allophyes > Allophyes oxyacanthae. The sequence continues at coordinate 4,949,133 of OW028609.1, forward strand.
ACATACAATCAACAAACATGGCGTCAAACCAACAAAATCAAAGATTGAAGCTATCCTCAAAGCAGTACCTCCAACAGATGCCAAAGAACTAAGATCTTTCCTTGGTCTGGTAAATTTTTACGAACGGTTTATTCCACATTTGCACGGTATATGCGCCGAACTTCATACTCTTACGGGACAGAGACAAAAATGGAAATGGACTGACTACGAAAACAATATTTTCGAGCAAACAAAAAAATGTATTGTGAGATCCAAACCCCTAGCAGCGTATAATGAATCACAACCTCTATATTTAGCATGCGACGCATCAGAAAAAGGACTAGGGGCTGTTTTGTACCACAAAAGAAATAATAGTGAACAACCGATAGCATTTGCTTCAAGAAAATTGAAACCCGCGGAATCCAGATATTCTGTGATTGATCGAGAGGCACTTGCTATATTTTTTGGAATCAAGAAATTTGATCAATATTTAAGAGGAACTAAATTCACTCTTATAACAGACCATAAACCATTAATTCACATACTAGGAGCAAATCGAAACTTACCAAAAGTGGCAAACAATAGACTGGTCAGATGGGCATTATTGATTGGCAGCTACGATTACGACATTATTTATACAAAAGGAGAAAATAACATAATGGCTGACTACTTGTCGAGAATGCCCAACCCTAACGAAAAACCATCCAAAGCCGAATGCTCAGTAAATAAAATTACACAGCACTTACACGGAACAAAATTCGAAGACATTTATCTTACTGAAGAAACAATCAAGGAACATACTAAACGAGATGAAACACTAATGAAAGTTTATCATTGTTTAAAAACTAATTGGAGCCTATACCGATATAACGATAACGTATTACAACCATACTTTAGAAAACGGAACGAACTCTCTATAGAAAACAAAATATTGATGTGGCAAGGACGGATAATTATACCAGCAACTATTCGAAAAGCAACACTCAAATACCTCCACAGAGGACACCCTGGCATCTCTGCAATGAGGGCACTCGCACGGTTTTATGTTTGGTGGCCTTCCATAGAAGAAGACATTGACAATTACGTCAAATTATGTCGTGGTTGCCAAGAAAATAGACCAAACAACCCTGAACTACCAATATTTTCATGGTCTATTCCGAACAACGTTTGGGAGAGAGTACACATAGATTTCGCAGGACCATTCCAAGGTAAATACTGGTTAGTGCTGTGTGACGCCCTTTCTAAATGGATCGAAGTGAGGCCAATGGTCAGGACAACAACTGATAAACTCTGTGATCATCTCAGCGACATTTTTACAACATTTGGATTACCTGAGATTATCGTATCTGATAATGGCTCACAATTTACATCAGAAGCTTTCAAGATTTATTGCAAGAACAGAGGGATAGAACATATCAGATCATCCCCATATCATCCTCGTACCAATGGCTTGGCTGAACGCCTCGTCCGAACCTTCAAAACTCGCATGGCTAGCAGCTCACAGAAAACAACAGAACAACTAAGAGATTTTCTTTTCACCTACAGAAACACACCTCACAACACCACATTGAAGTCTCCAGCGTTTATGATGTTTGGCAGACAATTGAATTGCGTTTTGGATAACGCACGTCCTAGCACCAAGAAAATGCTACAGCACAGAGAGGTTCGGAATAACATTGCAACTGAAAACCAAATGACATCTAACCATCGTCCGGGCAGTACTATCTATGTACGGACTAGAGAGGATCCTATATGGAAACCAGCTGAAATCGAAAGGAGAACACACAAATATTCCTACGTTATTAAAACACCGGAGGGAATATTACGACGCAGACACGCAGACCATGTGAGACCACGTGTTGTCGACGAAACAACAGTGACGCAGGAGAACACTACGCCTTTCCACACACCTGCCGGAACACCGACTACATCACCTGACACGACCACACTGAGCTCTTCACCTGATGCGACCACACCTAATACATCACCATCAGTAATTGATACGTCACCTCCAGCTCTCCGACGAAGCGTGAGAACAATCAGACCTCCGCGACGCCTTATTGAGGAGCTTTAAGAGGCTGGGGAGGAATGTAGTAACCTACATTGTAAAAATCTACCTCTTTGGTCTTGCTAAAAAATATAGGAATTGACACCTATTCTTATGTCAACTTCTACGTCTTAAATATATTATTCTTCAACGATTTTATAATGTTTCATATGTGTTTGATTTATAATACTCGCTCATCGGGAATAATTGAACGATCCACAACTGCGTTACGCGAGTGACCAATCCGGACCAAACGAACGATCTCAAATTATCTGCTGCTGTATCCTATGACTACAGTCATTGGTCGGTTGTTAGCAGTGCGACCGAGTGCGACTTTCACCCTACTATTTCACGGAGTGACCAGAGCGATCGTCCGACGACGCTCGCTCAAATAACTGAACGGATTAGTGTGATCGCCCGCGTCGTCGAGCGTCGTCCGGCGTAATAACTGAACACACCCACAGACTCTGTTATATAAGCTGTGGCAGTGATCTTTTATTCAAGTGTCAGTGTCAGCTGCTGCTGTCACTGTCAAAGATTCAAAATAATAACCTTATTTTTACACAATACAATACAATTTTAATACCAACCGAGTAACTGAGCGAGCCTGTAAACAATGAGCAAAGGAATACTTTTATTTAAACAAAAACAATGAGCCTACAAGACAAGCTGAAATCTGTTATGAAATACCTGAAAATATTGGCAGCAACAAGCAGCGGCAGCTTTTTCATCTATTACACTATCGGACAAACCTGCAAATCAATAGACAGAATAGTAAATCCCAACGTATTCGACAGGGAAAAGAAGCATGTAGCCGAATATGTTTACGTCGACGACCCATCGTACAATCACACGTTTCAAATAGAATATGACAAAGCAACAAGGCAATCAGTGGGACTGGCTCGCATATGGAAAAGCCTCAAGCATTCGTTAGCATGGAGACTGTTATGGTTATGTCGTCATGGAAATAAGGACCAGCGGAATGTAGCCTTAGAACAACTCGCTAATTTCAAAAATAATAAGATCTGGGACTGCTGTAAACTCGCTCAAGCTATAGACAAGAATACAGCAGTCCTCCTGGCGCGGACCCGCGGTGCGGACCTGCGGTACTTCCTCCCACCTCCTATTCACGTTCGGCGGGCAGCACTGACGTCCGATCTCGTCTCGTTCAAACTACGAGACCTCATCATGGCTGTACAAAATGTAAATCCTCATAGTTGCATTCAACATTTTCTTTCTAAATACTTTGCAAACGTACAGGAGGCAGCGATGGAATCTGACAGTATTCCGTCCAAACCTGACACTGTGAGTGAAAGAGATCTATGTATATTGTGTATGGATGCTCTTTACCATCATGTTAGCCTTTTTAATACTAAGGAATATGAAAATGATCTGTCTATAATTAAATTAAGAAACATGGGTGTTCTAGCAATATTAGCTGAATCAATGCTAAGATATCGAGATGACCCAGACTGCGATTTAGCTGCCCTTAAGATTCTTACTGTTATGAGCGTGCACTGTAATTTACTCACAGACTTTTTCCAAAATGGTCTCATAGGTGAGTTATCAAGGCTTGTAAGGTCTAAGGATATCCGTTTGTCGAGCTCAGCAGCTGTGTGTCTTGCAAATTTATCAGGAGAATATTGTTACAGACCTGGTTTATATCTATTACATCCACTGTACAGAACCACCAATACTACTTCATGTGATACCCTACTGGTACACGGACTACGAGGAGGAGTTTTCGTCACGTGGAGGCAGCGAGACAAAAAGTGTGCTGAGCCCATTGGACTTATAGAAGTCACTGTATCAGAAGTTGACTGTGACCCTTGTGAGCCTAAGCCATCAGGGCCACAACCCAACTTTATTGATCCTGAACTGCAGCAAGTGATGGAAGATTTAATAGAAATTGAAGATCAGGCATTGTTGTCAGAATTTGAAGTTGTTCTTCATGATATTCCTATTGAAGCAATGAGAGAACCGTCAGCATCTAGCACTTTTACAGCTGAGCAAAAACGTGTTGCACTGAATCAAGAACAAGAAGACAAATGTAATTACACAGTGTGCTGGCCTAAGGACTGGCTGCCAAAAGATGTCAGTAACTTAAGGATACTTGGAGTTAATTATTGGAGTTCACTCTCAGAGTGGCTTGAACGTTGCCCATTACAAACAGCAGACATCGCAACCCGTGCTTCCGAGATGGTCCCTGCACTTATTGATGCTGGTGTTGGTAATAAAGAAACTCCAGTAGTTTGGCTAGCTCATTCTATGGGTGGGCTAATTGTTAAGCAAGTACTTGTTGAAGCCTCCCAGAGTGACCAGCAGCATTTGAAGAAAATTGCTGATAACACCAAAGCTGTTTTATTTTTTAGCACTCCCCACAAGGGTAGTTCTGTTGCTACTATGCCTCGAGCCGCTGCTGCTGTACTGTGGCCTTCTAATGACGTAAGACAATTACAGGAGAACTCACCGGAATTATTAGATCTGCATAGAGCTTTCATACAGTTTGCCGATGCTTATGGATGGGAAACAATAAGTTTTGCTGAAACAATGCCAACACTAGTCACTGCATTCAAAGTTCCTGTACATTTTGTTGAATCATTTTCTGCTGATTTAGGTCGTGGTGAATTTTATCAGCTACCTCTAGACCACTTGTCAATATGCAAGCCAGCAACCAGACAATCAATTTTATATAAGACAGTATTAGACGTGTTACAAAGAGTATCCATAAAACAGGTTGAATTGCCATATACCAATACCTTTATACAATGGATGGTAGACATGTTGTGGTGGATTTTAAGAACTAAAGCCAAAGAAGTATTAGAAGCTATAGACGATGATCAAACTAATGAGGGTTTACGATGGACTGAAAGAATACTATTAAGCACTTTCACTGATGATTTTACAGATTAATGTGAGAAGTATATTATTACATATTGTTGCCAACCAGTTTATAGTTGATTTTGTGTACTTATATTTTTGTTTGGAGTTATAATTTATTTATACTTTTTATTTTTATTTCCTGAGAATGGCTTTGTTAGTTAAAATTACCTGTTCCCGTATTATATTTTCTATAATGTATGAGAATCAGTGAATTTGTATGTCGTTTTAAAAGAGTACTTATCTATACTACCTATGAATGCCAAGCATTACTTATAATAAATTCTAACAAAGCTACTAATGTTGCAACACATGAATTTGGTGCCATATATACCTAATAAAGTATTATTTTTGTTATAATCGTTTTTTGTACACCTTCAGTATTTGTAGGCTTCATTTGCATCTGATTATTTTTTCGTGATTACGATGTTGGTTCCATAGAGAAAGTTGTGCAGTTTGATGGTCTGATCCGCACCCATAATATATATTATGACTACGCATTTCTGATACACTTTGTGTAGGTACCTATCTATCTGCTTGTGATGAAATATCAATAGTCGTAACTATGTTGAGGATCACCTCCACTCCATGGGTACCTAAGACCTACTTACCAGACAGAACAATTCGTACAAAAATAACAAACGTGTTATGACCAAAATTGCGTCATTTTCTGCTTTTCGTCACCAATAGGTAGATAGGTAGGTACCTACCTACTTACTCAATTATTTTTTTACTTTCTTTTGGTTTATGTTAAGCAATTCTTCTATAGCTAGAAGTATCTACACGTAATATTTTGATCTACGATTGATAAGTAGGCTGATAATTCAATCGCCAGATGGATACCTACTTACAAATTATTTGTTTTTGTTAATTTTTAAAGCTTCTAATACCTACGTACTCATACTTTAAAATCAGATTTTTAGACTTATCATTTTGTAGTTATAGTGTAGGTATTACCACGGAATTATTTTATTGATTACACCATTTTAAACAACAAATTTAAATATTTTAGTTTTTCAAGCAGTAGGTTTTGATAATTTTTATTACAGAGCCATCTGTGTTCATTTTAGAAAACCTCTTTACACAATGCTACGTCAGACTTCACAAGTATTCAGTGCTGCCAACTAAAAAGTTTGAAACTGAATAAAAGTATACAAAATTGATTATTTATTAAATTTATTTATTCGGTTCACCAACAGTTGTTGCATACCAATACCGAATACGTAGAATGGTTGAGAATACAAACTACCTACCTACATGTAGTTTACGACCTGAGTATAAAATTTGGTTCGGTTAACATTCACATCAATGCTGCCATGTCTATGTCGATAGGAAAGATGAGTTTTTATATCGGGTTTTTATGATTGTTCATACCCGTGTTCAACGGCGCGGTGCAGCGGTGGGGTCAAAGAGTATATAGTAATATAGGCTGAATATGGTGAACATGAGCTGTTATGCTATACTGTTCCGCTGACTGCAGCCCTGCATTATATTAGATATTTATAGCGTGTGTATCCCGTAATGTAGATATTTTGTCTTTTCAACTATGCTATTTTGCGTATTCAAGGAAAAGACAAAATATCAACATTACAGGATACACACGCTATAAATATCTGAATCCCGTAATCTCGATATTTTATCTTTTGATTGAATACGCAAAATAGCATAATAAAATAAAGGTATTGTATAATAAAAACGGTACCTACAAGAACGATAATATTAACTGACGGTGTTAATTCTACGAGAGGAAATAATTACGAAAATTGTACTAAAAAGTACGTAAAGGCAACACTGACCGTAACAGTTTAGTTCTTTCAGACTACTAATAGATGTCACTGCTAGTACCATAGCCCATAGCATAGCAGTAACTCGAACTTATTTTCCAATTAAAAGAACTCGCATTGTAGGTATTGTAAAATGTGAAAAACCAATATTTTAAATTATATTCTGTAACTATTAATGGAAACCCCTGAGTCCGAGTCAGGCTGATTGATACTCCACTAGGTAGGTACCTTATTCTTCACCTTCTTCTGATTCTTCAATGATTTAGCGATTACCTTGGTAAGTATCTAATTTACATTTAAATAAAAAATTAAAAAATTAAATCAAGTTATTATAACAATAATTATAATTTTGCATATTATTAGAGGTAATTGTGATTTTTAAACTGGTAATATTATGCATAAATTTTCAGACTGACAGGAATCAGTTTCCCATCCCCTAAAGTGCCGCGCCCTCTTACCACCCAACTCCCTTTTTCTGCGCATAGGGGTGTGGGAAGACGGGTCTTATTCATACAGTCACACGGCTCACGACTCGGCACTCGGTGTAGTAGTGGGGCGAAAGCTTGGCTGCTCTCCACTGACATCTATCACCCTTTGATTGTGAATTTTTGTATTAAGAATTCTCCGATAGATGGCCATAGTTGCTCCGCTACGAAAGTTTGAAGTTGTAATTAAGTTTGAAGAGTTGACGAAACTTCATCTTTCGCGATCGCATTAATTATTCGGAAATTGTTGATCGAATTTTTTTAAGAAAGGAGTTATCATGTTATTATAATGATCGAATTTAAAGTTTGATTGATTAAAACATTCAATTCAATTCTTTATTCGTATAATAATTATTGTCTTTATGTTTTTTTTTTTTTTTTTATCTTGGTAATATCCTCAAATGAGTCCTCCCACCCCGGGCAGGGCGGGAGGGACTGTCAGACTTGTACTGACTAAAATCCACGGTGTTCCTTCGATAGCCCTTTACGTTCCGGGGTCACGGTAATGAGATAAGTCCCGCGACCCCGGCAGGCTTCGGCCCTCTACAGGGGGGGCCCCGTCATCTTGCTGACGTTCTTTGAGGCGCGCGTGGAACACAACGCGCCGTCGACCCGGGCATGGTCCATGGTCGGACAGCGAGTTAAGGCTGATATTTCAATCGCCAGATAACTTTATCCGAAGATCCGAGGGAATAAATTTGAATTTATCTTTTCTATACAAATAAATATCAGTCAGGCGATTCAAAAATTAGCCCTTAATTTAATAAAATTAATTAGGTACCTATTGCACATCTAGTAAATAGATAGGTACTTACTTACATCTACCAGTTGATACCTATTATTTTTTATCTTCTTGACTTATAGCTTCGTCCACGGATAATGGTGATATTTTTATGGATTTTGCTATGCTAGCAGATTATGCTATAGTCCATCGATGTCCTATAGTCTGCATTTAAGCGTGTTCTTTCCGTAGTGCTCGAAAAAGTTGTCTGCACTAGATTGGTTAACCACTCATTGGTCAATAGATATAGGTAGGTATAGGTACCTAATGCATTGGTGTATTTCTTGACATATCCAAGGCATTCGATAGAGAAGCCATTAAAATATATTGGTACCTACTACTAGTATTCGGCATAAGAACTCGGCATGTCACTAGGAAGCATCCTTGGACAGTAGCACAGTAGTTGGACAGCTGTAGTTAAATAGCTCTTCAAAATTTAACTACAGGTAATGTATTGGTGGATTTCTTGACTCATCCAAGGCATTCCATAGGGACGCCATTAAAATATTTTGGTACCTCTAGTAGGTATTCAGCTTATGAACTCGGTATGTCAATAGGAAGAATCATTGGACAGTAGTTAAATAGCTCTTCAAAATCTAATTAATTACTATTTAGCTATACTACCTATTAATATTAAAAATCTTATTAGTACCGAAACATCAATAGATTCTGAGGCTAAGACAATACACATCACGTCGTCGATAGGTACCATAATAATCAATGATAGGTAGGTACTTGTGTACCTATTGCTTAGTTTTTTCTTATGTTATAAGGCCGACAACACGCTTATTCTCGATGCCCTTAGACACCAGTGCTGCTAACCTTGATAAAAGTTGATTCCCACGTTTGTTCTAATAATAAAGATAATAACAAAGTTAGTGGGTAATCTGTTACTTATGATAATTTTTAACATTGAAGAATTTGTAGAAGTTTTTAATTTAGGTACTTAGAACGTGTATCTTACAACAAAAAAAATTAAAAAAAGTTTAAAAAGGTCCGTCCTAAAAATCGATTCATTTTGGATAATGTTGTGAGAAAGGGAAAAATAATTTCAAAAATATAGTTTTTGATTTAAAAAAAATACAGTTCTTTTCTTATGTTTGCGTTTGTCGGGAAGAGATTTATCAAATCATTTAAAAAAATGACTAATCTCTACTATTCTTTTAATAATTCTTTTTCCAAAAAAGTCCGCACGTGTTACGTTTGACTACCTTTTTAAAAGAAATTACTCGTCATTCTGAATATTAAAAATTATTATTAACATCATTATAAACTCTATTTGCAGATAGGTAGCTCGCACCCTAAAAGTATCATTACTCTAAGGACCGCACCAGACAGGCGCACTGTCACTGGCACGATCGGTTTTGCGCCACGAGAAGTACTTTTATAAACACACAGATCTTCCTTTAAAAAAAAAAATCGTTTCCTCACTATTAGAAATGGGTTGCTGGGACGAACTCTTAAACACTTGAAAATTCTGTTCCTTTTAAATTGTTCAAAAATGATAAAACAACAGGAATCCAGAAAAAAAGATCTGTATGTTCTTACTTATTGCTTACATTATTTTAGAAACTAAAGATATATAATACAAAATTTTAAATGAACACTGTCTATCTGTCTTTATGCTTCGCCAAGTAATTTTTTTCATACAAAGTCTGCCGTTTATTTCTGCGAACGACTCATAAGACTGTCGACCGGCTTACAGCGACTTACGAGTACATCCTATTTTTCTAATTTTCACATTTTCTGTCCGTGGAAGGAATCAATAAGCTTACTGACCGAAATACTCCCCTCTCTCTTTCTATTCTCCGCTCCTTTCTCTTATAGGATAAGCAGTAGATACTCTTAAGGTGAGTACAATCAATCCATGTGTCGATTTAGAGAAATATGAAATTAATTTACTATTAAATATTGATAAAACTCCTTTATGTAATACTAGCGACCCGTCCCCAGCTTCGCACGGATGCAATTTCTCTACAATCCTTACATTAAATATGAAAGTATTATACCTACATATAAAACTTCCTCTTGAATCACTCATCTATTAAAAAAAACCGCATCAAAATCCGTTGCGTAGTTTTAAAGATCTAAGCATACATAGGGACAGACAGCGGGAAGCGACTTTGTTTTATACTATGTAGTGATGAGTAGTTTTATTTTTATATATAATTTTTCCCTAATCGCTTCTGATTTTTCTCAAGGGAAATACCTACCTTTATTTATATTGAACCTTATATCAAACCACAAAATATTTTTTCGGAGATAAAGTTATCAATAAAGGTAACTATTATACCTCACATCACAGAAACAAGTGTCTGTATTCATAACTTTATCTCCTTTTATTTTATTATTTATATAATTTTTAATTTATTTATTTATTTGTAAATAAAAAGGTTTTAATCGCTGAGTAAACATGCCAGCCTTATTGATTCACAAAATTGGACTTACGGTCTAGGTTTAATCGTTAGTTTCAGACGATTACACAAGAAATTGAAAATAATATTTAGGTACTTACCAAAATTGAACATTCATAGTGAAATAGTCCCATACTTATAAAAGCTATTTCATGAACATTTCTTACCTTATCCCTTAATTTGACAATGTCTAATATACTATACGTATTCTAAAAAAAAATCTGCTGCCTTTTCATTTAAAAACTACCCAATTTAATTTAAACCATTCTTTATGGCAACATTTTACCTGTAAAATAAAAGTATTTTACTATCTGTACATTCAATGTGACATGACATCCAGCGCTCAAAAGTTTTCGACACTGATTCATCACCGGGCGCCTTTGGTAAGTTATGATATTCTTTTATTTTTATTAGTGAATCGTATCGATTTGGCGTGAAATTTTACTAAATAATGATTAAATATTGTGATAACAATCAAATAATACATTTTTGTGCACTGACATGAGTGATAGACACGATCAAAGTTCTTTGTATAGCGGGTTATACAAATTGCTATGCACAACAAAGTTGAATTATAAACTTTAGTATAACGGGCTATACATTTCGCTATGTTTAACAAAGTAACGCTTTTATCGTTTGTATAGGGGGCTCTACATTTCTTGTTAAAACTAAACTATATGGCACTATATGGCTTGCATATTCTGGATGTTTTCATGTCTTATTTATTTATTTTATAGACATTTATTTTCTTGTCTTTGTTTCTTGCTTGGATTGCGGATTATAGCATGTGTTTTTCTTAATAGCGTAAACCTGCAACAAGGAGCCTTCGCATACTCGCTTTAATTCCACCAGAAAATGGGAAATCTGATGCTAGTGGTGGCTCCTCAGGAGAAGAAAATGAGGAATCTCGCCTTTTTCAAAATTATATATTTTCGGACACATCTTCTGAATATTTCATCTCTTCCTTCTGAGCCATTTCCTACGCCATCAACATCAGCTGTGAATATTTCAGATAAAATTAAGAGTAAAAGAAAGACCCCTTCTTCAATCAGATGCTCAATTAAAAAAAAAGTTAAAACCGACTTCAAAAAACTAAAAAGTATAAAATAATTTTCTTAAAAAACTTAAAAGCTTCTGAAGTCGGGGCCACTGCCAAGCTAGATGCATTGAAGAATTATAGGTTCCGACTTCAGAAGCTGTTAAGTTTTTTAAGAAAATTATTTTATACTTTTTAGTTTTTTAGAAGTCGGATTTTACTTTTTTTTAAAGTTTATTTTATTTTTCAATTTTGAGTGGCATAAACAATACATAAACATGAGATTACAGCAATCGCGAGTGATGTGCTGTTATTCATTCAAGAGTTCCATTGTCTATCTCCGAAGATCTTCATCAGATCCTCACTAAATTTAAATGGGAATACTTCGGAAGTATACCCTTTTAAACAAAAAAAGAATCATCGAAATCGGTTGGCGTGATATTGAGTTATTCGACCATTTGTCGCGCACATACTTAATGTAAATTTAAGACTTATATGGTTTTCTCGTGGATCCCATTGTCAGAACTGGACCAAATTAAAATGGGACCATTCGGGAAGCACCAGCTTTCAAATAAAAAAATAATCATCAAAATCGGTTCACGCAGTCGAGAGTTATGAGGTTACAAAGGCATTGTCGGTATAGCAAGAAAGGGCAAACAAATGTATTTTGCACCAAATGTCAACTCAGACTTTGTTTTATACCTAATAAGCGCAATTGTTTTTATAATTTCCATAATTATTAATTTTTAATAAAATGTTCATTCGAATTGTTTATTTTATTTTCCACCCAAAACGATCTGTGAGTTACTTAAGTATGGTATACTATACTAATATTTAATGAGTATCTTTTTTGAACATCGTGATATGTATAGTATATTATACTAAACATTTCTAAGAACTGGATGAGCAGGTATTTTATTTTATATTTTTCCACTTATATTTACACTCAATAAAGTAAAATAAAAAAAGAAAAAAACTAATTGGTTAAAAAAAAAACCTGCCAAATTAAGGGTTATCTTAGATACTTTGTTGTTTTAGTATTTTGTTACATAGAATTTTCTGTTGTCAGATAAACAGCGTATAGGTAATTAGACACTGCATAAGCATAGGTATTACACCATATAGATTTAATAATAAGTAATATAGACTTTTTGGTTGTAAACGCGGCTGCCAATTTGAGATCGTAGGTTAAATTTCCAGGTCAAGCACAGTGTGAGGAAAATTCTCTTCGTTAGGTTCACCCTTTTTATGGGGAAAATGTGGGTTTACAATATTACACCTCTGTAATATAACACCAACTTTTTTTTTCTTCCTACGTAGCTGCAAGGAAACAGCCTCCCCGTATGATCATAACGAACATTGGAACTTGAGGCCAGCCTCAGACTTCAAGTTTATAATAGTTTAGGTCTAATCATAAAAATAATGTCTCATTATGATCAGACAAGACAAGCCTTGTTGTAACTGAAGTAAAAAAGATTGTTATTTTTTTTGAAGTTATTTAAAACATAATCCCACATGACGCAAACTCGTCTTGTTACTAAATCTACAGATAACAGAAGAGTCACAAATCTATGAATATAATTTTATGAAAAACTAACAACTAGGTAGATATTGTAACCAAAGTGTAACACAGGGCAAGAAGAAAATTCAAATTATTTATGAAGGGTGCGGTCACAAAGCTAACTAAACCAATCTCCAAAGTGAAAAGTCTATCCACGTCTAAAACTTTGACAAAGGCAAATAGGCTTATCGAGAATTTCAAAGCATAAGCTCGTCTTAATCCAAGATTAGCAGAGATCCTGCAACCGCTAGGTATTGTAGGTAGCGCAAGTTAGAGATGTGCCAAAAGTCGGCCACCAAGGCGTTGTCACCATGGTAACCACTCCATGCTTATCGATCCCCAAAGTTATCTCCTCTCGGCGGCCGGTGGCCCACATAGCCCGTGCCTTTGTTTCCCAAAATTTTTGTTACTTGCGCTTGGACTACCTCACTGGGCTACCTACATTTATTTTTCATGTAAGAGAAATTGTATTTTCGAGTAATAACTTGTCGAATTAAGTGAAATTCGTGATCAGTTTCATAAATCTGTGTAGGGTGTGTGCAAGAGAAACTAGATAATCTCATTTAAAAAAAAATCCCTTACGTATCTAAGTAATAAATATTCTATCATTTAGAAAATACTGACGGGTATGTATGTACTCAGTAAATAAGATATGATTTTTATTATTGATTTATAACAATTTTCTATGAAAGAGTGCGAAGTGAAATCTATTATTAATTAAATGATCCAAATTAATGAAAGTAAAATAAAGAGAAAAGTTTTGAAATTAATTAAAGTAAAAAAATAGTATAAAATTAGAATTCAAAAAAATTAAAATTCAAAATTCATTTATTTCAGATACCTAACTCAGATCCATACATTCCTATAAATAATCCAATAAAAATAAAATATAATACGATATAAAATACAGAATACAACACAATACACTTAAATTACCCGCTTAATAAAGGATCTCCATAGCGGAGAAGAGATTCTATCTGCCACAGTCTTCAGAATTCCGTTGCAGCTGCCACGCGTTCTGCAGATCAGGGATACAGTTCTCTTGCGAACGACGGCATGAAAGCCATCGGTGCGGTACAGCGCAAACATCCCCGATGCACTGCAGAAGTATAAAGTGGAAAGTTTCGTTTAAGACCCCAAGACTCACTTCTGGTCAAGGAGACAGAGATTAGTAAAAATAATAATGTTTCTTTCCTACTTTATCTTACTTTTCTTGTTCAAATTGATCTAGATTTGTTAATGTAGGTAAATATTTCCACGACGTTATTAATGAAACCGGAAATGATGTAGCCACCATAAATAAAAATAAAAGTATGGAATGAATTTGACAGGTAGAAGAAAAATATAATTGACTGTACCTACTTATATAGAATATCATAAAATATAAGTTAGACCCTCGAAGCCTCCAGGGGTGTTATTATCGCATTATGTGATAGATGAAATCTCCGAGGACTCCCGACTTTATTGACTCTTATAATACAAAAATATAAGTACTTATCGTTAGCAAAGTTAGAGCTGTACTGTAAATAAGGTCCTACCTTTCTAATTCCGATCCCTTTAATGAACTCCCCTTATCAATATGAGCAAGTTTTATTATGAGAACAATAATGAAATTGATTTGACGACACGGTTGGCGCTGTGGCTAAGCGATTAGCTTTCTGCGCTACGTGGTGCGGGTTCGATCCCCGCACGGAACAAATATTTGTATGATCTACAGATAGTTGTTTCGGGTCTGGTTCTGTGTGCATGTGACTTGTATGTTTGTAAACAGTACCCTTGATACAGGAGAAATCATAGTGAGGGGCAACGTTTTAAAAAAAAAGAAATCGTAAAAAAAATCTACTGTTCGATACAAATAATTCATTAAATATTACTCGACTAAATGTATGGACCAGCAGCTTTTTTTTCCATACTTCCTTTCTAATTCCGATCCCTAAAAGGGGTTCCTATAAGGGATCGGCATTAGAAAGGTAGGACCTTATACACTGAAGCTTACTTAAATCCTTCTCATAATAGAGACTTGATCACTTATGTCGGTCGTTTCTGATTTGATTTTATCGGCTGCCTGAAGTGGAACTTCATAAGTGCAGGACTCTCAACCCGATTGATTTCCTATCCAATTATTATTGTGTTTTAAAAAGCTCCCAGGGCAGGCCCCTCTGTAGGTTGAAACGTTATCGCCTCGTTAGTGTGCAAAAGGATTCTCTTTGCAAAGGATTGGTACCTGAGAGCTACAAGCATAAAATTATACAAAGAAGACTTGCTGTCATAATTTTCTACTAAATAGATAGATACGTAATAAATACATTTTGAATATAGGGAAATTATCAAAGTGAAGAAACACTTTGATAATTTCCCTATATTCAAAACTGATTCCTGAAACTGAACTTCGTATGTACATTTAAATACATGTATACACGAACGATGTATATATACACGAACGATGTATGGTTATTGTAATATCATCATCAGCAGGTTTTTGTTTAAATATCCTGTATATTTAAACAAATAAGGGGTATATGTATAATTTTTTTGATTTTTTTTTCGCTGTTTCGTCGTTGGTCCCATAATAAAAGTAGTTCATAATGATGAGTACAATAACCTCTCTCAATATTTCCGTTGTACAACCAGTCACCCTGTATAATGTTTGACAGACAGAAGGCTTGGAAATACAATATGTATTTAAACAATTCCCACATTGGGATATTTGACACCAACTCGTTATATGATTATGTAATATTATTACGTAAATACCTACTAATTAGAATAAAATTTCCGCTACAGAAATATGTTAGAAACGGTGGTAACCTTGATGAACCAGCGACGCGATATCGTGAGTACAATCTTCTTGGACGTACGTTTTTTATGATACAATCATAATTTATAAAAGAGGAAGTTCTCTGTGACATATTCATTCATAATACCATTATAGCGAGACCAATATAGAATTAGTCGTTTATCTATCCTCAATATCGTAAAGTTCTAATTATGAATTCAAAAATAATACTACAATGACCGCAGACTTTATGCACATGCAACTTTAATAAAATTAAAAAGTTTTTATTATGATACGGTTTTCCTAACAAAACAATGCTATAAAATAACTTTTTTTCTATTATAGTAAACCATAGACATAATATACTACTGTTTATTATATCTATGTAGTAAACTTCGGTTTCACCAAGGAGTTTTCAATTCAATTTTTATAGCAGCCGTAATTGTCTATGGTGGCGCGGCTAGGGCGCTTGCGCGGCGCGCTATAGCGCATGCGCGCTGAGTTCCGGCGCCATTTTGTTTATTTACAATTTACATTAATAATGTGTTAACTACCTATTGCATGAGTATAGATAAAGTAGTGTATGAAACTGCACATAGCTAGGTATTAAAACACTCGTGTGATACTATTAAAAATCTCGCCTGCCCCTCGATTTTTAAACACACACTCGGGTTTTAACCCTCTATTATGCAACAGTTTCATAAACTAAATTATGGTTGCACAAAAGATGCATGTAATCACAAAGTCTTTCAATTAGCAGATGATATTAATGAATATCAATAATAAGAACATCAGGGATCCATAAGACACAAAGACGGCGATCCGAATTTTTATCCAGAAAAGGCTTTTTTGAAGAAAGTCTTCTTGTGGATCTATTTCAGCAATAGGTTGTTTGTCAAGTCATAATTTGGCGGATAAGCATAAACTTACAATTCTGTCTAAACAAAACAGTAGGGTACTATTTAAGGCCCAACTTTAATAGCAAAGGTTCTTTCGAGGAGTTATAGTAGTCATCATTATTTACAAATTTTTAATTGGGGGACCAACCCTGAAATCGCGAAATAAATATCTGATGTTCCATATAAATAATTCAGTATTACTCAACTGTGGAAAGATAGGCATTTATTTTATTTATTTATTTATTTATTACTCAACTGTAAAAGGAGATTTTTGTCTCGATTTCTGGTTTGTTCCCGTACTAAAAGTTGTTCGTAATAACAAATACAATAAAAGGAACTCAGCTTCCGGATATTTTGATATTTATTATAAATACTTATCGGATTTTTAACGTACTTGCTTTTGTCAATTTTGTTTCTGGGCATTTCTCCAAATTACGAAATACTCTGACACCCATAATGATTTGTAGCCATTGCCAATTACTTTCTAATGTTCCCTTTACCACCACGGCTTTAGCAATGTTACGTGTGAACCTTACAAATTGTTGGTCCTTCTTCCACTTATACGAGAGTAAACGAGAAAGAAAAAGAAATAAGATCTGCATTAACCGTAACCTTGGTAATTTGGTGTCGATCAAAAACGTTGCTATTATTAGCGTCCAAATTTCGTGACTCGAATAACATTTTTATAATTGCCATTACACTTTTGACGTGGGTTGGACCTTTCGATATTAAAGTTATTATTTTGGTAGTATGGAAAGGTTCTTCAGTTTCCAAATATTTCGTTATTGCTTTAATCTCAAAGAGATTAAATTAAGACATTTTAGGATAAAATTGAGATTATGAAAGAGGCTCAAATCTTTTTATAAAATCGTATTTGGATTATAAAAATTGAAAGCCCAGCTTAGTAATGAAAACAAATAATGAACATCGTCGCTTACAATTTTTGTGATTTTAAACTAAAAACTGTAAGTAATTAAGATTAAAAAAGTAATATACGAGGAACAGGGCTACACTATTATGTAGTACGTAGTACTACGTACGTAGGGGTACTACGAGCTCTTATAGCAGTGCAGAAATTGAACTGCCCAGACTTTTCCAATATAAGCTGACCTTTCTTTGTACGAAAACCCTATACAGTGCGAGGTCAACTCATACTGGAAGTGTCTGGGCAGTTCAATTTCTGCCCTGCCATAAGAGTTCGTTGTAAGTCCCTTGGCCATCTTGCCGAAGCAGTTTAAATCGTTCAGATAAATAGGTTAGCCACCAGTGACCCACTAACTGACTAACTACGTCTAGTACGACACAGCTAAAAGTTACATCGATGTACCTGACCGAACAACCAATCGCAGCCACTCGCTTGGATAATTTTACAACTGATTAGGGCATCGTAAAGACCATGTTTTACTGCAGTACTAATAAACATTTGTGGTCTTGAACTCGCATTCAGTTCGGAAGTGATCGGTTTTACGAAGTTCAACGATGCGAATTCTTAGTTGTGTCGTATTATAAGTCAGGGGGGAGTTATTCTGTGTTTGACGAGAAGGAGGAACAGCATTTAAATTAACAATAATCTACATAACTTAATCCTGTGTATAAATTAATATTGTCGACATTTTTCTTCTGCTTTATAAAATATAAATTATGAGAAACTTATTGAAATAAATTCACGAGGCTATTTTAAAAGAAGATAGAATTTTTTCTTATAAAAGGTAAGCCTTGGTTCTAATATTATGAGGAGTAGGTAAAATAAATTGATTTTCTTTCTTTCTTCTTTCTTTCTTTCTAGGTACGATACATCTGTATTATTATTGACTTGGTACATGACATTTTTTGGTCCAACCGCTTTGTTTAAATGAACTGGAAAATATTGTTATATGAGATTGCGAAGTGTGAATGAATTGATCGAAATGTTACAACCATGTTGAAGCAATGATAGCATTGTAGCTGGCCTATCGGAAGGAAACACTATTGTTGCAAATTCAATGCCTATTTGTTTTTTAAACATTTATGTACTCGGCTAATAAGGAAAACGACGGAAAGAGGTCTGGAAGGATGTGAGAGACCTCGGCTTAGCTGGGTACCAGTGGCGAAGAGTCCATACAACCCGATTCCCATCGGCTTCCCTTTAGGAATTGGTTAGTGCATAGACCAACGTAATAGGGCTTGTTATTCAGTTAGGTCGAGCTCTTCCAGACATGACTACTTATAGATTACAAGAGACGCTATGGATTTTTGTCTTGCAGCATTAATTGCAGCAATTTTTAGAAGGCATTTTTGGGCCGGCTTCCCCTTTCAAAATTGTCACCATTCGCCACTGCTGGGTACCAACTATTTTATCACAGTCTACTACCAGACATAGGTCTGTCTCCAGTTGCATTATAACAGCCGGTTCCGTAACCTGTCTATCGATCTTCACTGTCTTCTTCATGACAGAAAAATAAAGATAAAAGCTAAACCAGTCCTGTAATTAATTCTTTAAGCTACTACTATAGTACGTCCGCTTAACTCAGTCGGTTGGCGTCTGAATTTGAGGTAGTTGCGCGGTGCGGGGGGAGGGTGTGACACACGCCTACTATTGGCTAAGCTAACTTTTATGGTGGATATCATAGGCCTGTGACTGACATCTCGCGTCACAACCCTCCTGCACCGCGCAACTTCTTTATAAACTCCGGCACCAACCGTCTAACATAAGCGGTAGGCCTTTAGTAGATTTTAGAAATGGCAAATCGTTACTATTTTATGTTAGCAAATTCTTCACAAACGACTTAGGTACGTGTAGTTTCGTCGAATAAAGAACTCTACTATAGCCAACGTTCGATTGTGCTGAACGTGCTCTATGAAGATGACGGCACTTTCTGACTCTATGTAAGAATAAATATAAAAATTGTAAAGAAAAATATTCATCCGGCGTAACGTATTAGATACTTGTCATGCAATACATCTCTACATAGTATAAAATAAAATCGCTTTCCGCGTCTGTCTGTCTGTATTTCCGCTAACTCCTCCTAAACCACGGAACGGCGGGTCTACCGCGTAACTAAAATTGTAATGAACATCGACATTGGTATTAAACTTCAATACGATCGTGAGAGCCTAAACTTTGAGCTAACTTGTAAAAAATTGCCTATCATATAGTTGGGACTTCTATCTTCATTCATCGGTAAAAAAATACAAGTTAGCTCAAAGTTTAGGCTCTCACGATCGTATTGAAGTTTAATACCGATGTCGATGTTCATTACAATTTTAGTTACCCGGTAGACCCGCGGATTTTGATGCGGATTTCACTATCATTTTGAGCATTTCTTCCGGAAAATAACCCTGTATAATACTTCTATATTTAATGTAACGACAGTCGAAAAATTCCACCCGTGTGAAGCCGGGAGCGGTTCGCTAGTTTAGTATATTTTTAAGAATTTATTCAGAATAATTGAGAAAATCTCTCGTGAGAAAGAGTTTTTTATTCCGTTTACTATACACTGTTTGATTGATGGTGGGCAGTCATAAGACGTTTTATTTTCAAAAAAGTTGTGATATAACCATTGAATTAACAGTGTCTACATTTCATTAGTGCCTGTATCTGGTATACATGAATTAAAGATCTGTTCTATTCTATTCTCTTCTTCTTCAGTACCATGAACTATCACAATATTATTAAAGAGAGTACTTAGTTAAATTCTTATAAAAATCTTTGCTCTTTTGTTAACTTGTTTCTGTAATTACAATGATTACTCTTGCAGTAATTGTTCTAATTATTCCACTAACAATACAACCATTGTCATTATAATCAATGATTCTATTTCTGCAATCATTTACGTGATTGGTTGCTCCGTTTCTTGGCGGTACTTAAATTATTACTGTGCTCTATATCTCGACTCGCGAGGCAGACACTAAATAAGTGATGCGATCAGCTTCCGATCTGTAATTGACAATACAAGCCGCATAACAGTAATTACTGAATAAGTGGTTGCTTTTTAATGTATGAATAAATTATGTTGTATGTACCTATATTATGTTTTACACAGTAAGAAAAAATCGAATCAGCTGTTTACAAACACGTGCGGCGGTATGGCGTTGTAAAGTAAATGTTCATGCTACAAATACCGTTGTAACCTAAACGGTTTTATGAAGAGGTGGCAGAATATAAGGGTAGATTTAATCACCCGTTAAAACATCGGTTAATGTAAACTATGTTTGTATTTGGATAACAGTTTTCCAATGTTCTTGGTGCGTTGAAGCTCTTCAACATACTATATTCGCCGCAGTTGCGCAGCCCGCCCTTGATTTAATAAACCGTCAGCCCAAAGCTACGTTTGTCAAAATAAAGGTAATCCGCTTATGTAACATCATTTTAAAATAGGTAGATAAATGAATGGCAAGGGAAGCCGACCGAGCGGCGGCGCGGCGTCACGTGCGAATCCGTGAAGCCAACCTACACGTGGCGGTTACGTGAGTCGGATTAAATACAGGAGGGCAATTTTCGTGCAATCAAAGTAATATTTTTCTCGAATTCCAGACTACTTCGATTGCACAAGGATTGCCGCCAGTATTGCGGATTAATAAAAAGTTAGACGACTGGTCGCACCTTAGAATACTACTTGCCCCTGTGGTTGGCCAGTCGGCAATTGCCTCGTCTTTATTTAACTCCTGACAAAAAAGAGGGGTGTTATAAGTTTGTAGTGTGTATCTGTGTATCTGTCTGTGGCATCGTAGCACCAAAACGGATGGACCGATTTCAATGTAGTTTTTTTATTTGAAAGCTATTTTAATCGGGTATCGCCTTAGCTATATTTCATGAAAATCTGTGCAGCTGTTCAAAAGTTACAGCCCTTTTTCTAGTTGGAGTCGGGGGTTTTTGACGGTTAGGTTGTAATATATAGGACAGGACCCATCCTATAACCGTCTTGTGAAAATTGCTCATGCGCCGCAATATTTACATGTTGTACCTATTTTATGAAAGAATTAAAATGAAGTTAAACCTGTCGGAAGTTCAAAAGGCAGCAGAAAGTATCAGTTCCCATATTTTTATTTCATAAATTAATAAGCAATAATCTGTTTTTAAAACATTTCAATAATAACTGTTAATTCAATGTTATCATAATACGTAATTTAACAATAATTTTAATTAATTAAGTACCTATTAATATCATTATCATCTTACTGCAGGCTAAAGAAATTATTTTAAAAGGTGTCAGAGCAATTTCTAAAGTAAGTTCTTTCCAAGTAAATATAGAAGGTTTTGACAACAATTATAGCTTTTTGCTCTTATAATATCATCTTAAAAGGAAAACAAAATCTTATGCAAAACTTCTAAGTGGTTTTACGAAGGAGTGTTTTACACAGTTTTATTAATGTTGTTACACTGAAAAAACATGACGGTTAGAAATAAACGCGTTATTTCTATTTACAACCGAATAACTTGGTTCGGATGGAACCTTTAAAGTCGTTTTTGCCGTTTATTTTCGGGACTTTTATTTTTACTTGTAAAATAAAAGTCCCGAAAATAAACGGTACATCTTACACAGTGTGTGTACTTATGATAAAATCAGTTGATAGACACCTGTCTATGAACGACAAGCCACATGTAATTGCCTTTTACTTAATTATTGTATATCATTAGTTCGTAAGGTGTGCGCACAGGCAGGTGGACAAATAACCTGGTTTACCAGCCACAGATAAATTATATAAAATGAACTTTACATTTATCATGCCGTAAATGAGTATAATTGTTATCGTGCGTACTTTATTTCAATTTTATATTTTATAGGTAATAATTAAGAGAGACTTCGAGGTGTACAGTCGACCAAATAATTGGTCTATCAAATTGCTTGTACGCCATTAATCAAAAAGGTCTATATTCTGTTGTCAAAATAATGAAGTTTCAACTTTAGTGATATTTTCATTTGATAGAAAGTTCTGTTAAAATTGATAGACCACTACGCTAAGGAATTATTATACTCATGGCAATGAAAAAATCCTGAAAACAAAAGAAAATTGCCATGAATTTCTTTCTTTTGTAATAAAATAACAGTTATTATGGAAGAATCACGTCCAGATACTTACATTGCCTACTCGATGTCCTGGTAATAACAGATGGCGTTTTTAAAAAATGATGACGTCACCGGCTTCTCTGAATATCGTTGTGGTTTATTTTTATTAAAAGCAACATTCTTTTGTAAGTTTCCATAGAAAAACTTTGAACTTTCTATAATATTGTAAGGTTTGCGCCCTTTTTCCCACACAATTAGTTGCAAAATAAAAACTTTTTAAAATTGTAAACTCACGTTGGTTCCATAAACTAGTTTGCGTAATCAAGTGAAATTGTTAATACTTGCACGTGGCTCTCTTATTAATGAATAGAACAAATAGGTAAGGTTCCAAAAAGCAGTTCCATCATTGTATCAAATAGAAGTTTTTTTTTTTTAAATTTGATTTGATTGGTTTATTATTCTAAAAGTAAAGTTATTTTTAGTAAAACTATGAATTAGGATTTACAATACATTCTATAAGATAGCATAGCCCCGGTGACCTACTTTGCTGATAAAAATATAGCGAACATAAAAGTGTCCCCTTCTCCAAAATTGGAACGTGATACGAACTCGGGGATAACCCTAAGGAGAATATTAACGTATAAGTATACTAATACCAAACAAAATTCTTAGGCCGGGCTTCCACTGCAAAAGAGTAATGAGCAATTAGTAATAGCTGGACGAAACGGACCCCAAATACCTAAAATAGCTTAGATTATTGATTTGTCTCTCGGAGACCAATCAATAAATCTAAGTAAGATAGGTTTTACGTTCCATTAGTAAAGAGGTTTGACAATTGCCTTCCACTGCAAAAGAGAAATGAAGAAATAGTTCGATATAACCAATTTTTAATCGTTCAGTCCTCTCCGCTATAGCTCTTTGTTGGTGGAAGCACTTCTATGAAGTTTACCGTTGCGAGTCAAACGGAGTCCGTAGTCCGTACGGAGCCCGCTCCGCTGCCAGTGGAAACCCGGCTTTACTAGAACAGTTTTCAATATAAAATGTATGAACAAAAGTAAGCTCACTTTACACTAAATAGGATGTTTTCAAGTCAGTGATCTTATTAATACACTTTATACTTAGGATACCTATTTTATTTAAGCCCAAAGTAGGTAATGCACGGTATAGTTGAACTTAGTTCTTAGCCAGGCGGCTCCTAGGGGCCTCCGAGAACTGAGACATGAAGCAGCGTTTGTCCAGCGCTTTATCTCCCAAGACCGTCCCTTCGAGTAGCATTCAATTAAATTTTATAATTTTTTTAAGTTTTAGTTTATAAATCCAGTTTTCTATTGTTCAGGGCTCAACCCCACAAACTAAATTCTAAACCATCAGTTTTAGTAATATAAAAATATTTGATAAGTACTTATAATTTTATTTTATTTACTCGAAGCTTCCTAAGAATTTTAACTAGTTTGATTAACATAGACGAATGGGGTAATGATCAGATAGTGTAGTGCGGCACGCTATACACATTTATATCCTGAAATATTTCAAGCTTGGCACAGCGGTCGGGCGGCTGCGAAGCTTGTACCATTCCGTACCAAGTCCCCGTGTCGGATCCTTCAAGCAAGGTATAAAAGTCTGTAAATAATTTGCAAATATCGCGCCTTGGTGGAATTGGGTCATCGATCGGTGCGACCGATGTCTTTGTCCATAAAATTGTACCCATCCACATCCAAAATTCATTCTTGTATCTAATATTTCCAAATGTTTCCGTTAGAAAGTGTTGGTCCAACTCTACTCGATTGACTATTCAGAATCTAGAGAACTTAGTGTAACTGTGCTTTATCCTTTTTTATCCTCAAACAAATAACAGAGACAGAATAGTAGTTAAACCAGGATTATCTTGGTTTATAATAAGGCCGCTAGTTATTTTGTTTTTGTAACGATTATAATCCTTTTTTATGATGTTATTTTAGTCCTGGCTCCCGGCCATTTTATTGAAAAAGTATACTCAGTACCTACTGCGTTTTATTTAAAAAATATAAATTAGTTCACTTCCGTGTTAGTACAGCTATAATGTTATTAGTTTGACACACTTTGCCGACTGTAATTAAGTAGTCTCATTTGCGCATGTCTGAAAATTAAAGTCTTCAGAAAAATGGGTTGCTGCATCAACTATGTAGCATTAATGAAGTATAGGTACTAACTTCTTATTTAAACTGGATAAAAAAAATGCGTTGTATATTCCCAACATAGGTACCTAGCTAACCTAACAAGGTTTATAATAACCTAACCGTCAAAAACCAAAAAGAAAAAGAGCTGTAACTTTTGAATGGCTGAACAGATTTTCATGAAACATAGCTAAGATGATACTCGATTAAACTAGCTTTCGACTGCATTGAAATCGGTCCATCCGTTTTGGAGCTACGATGCCACAGACAGATACACAGATACACACTACAAACATAAAACACCCCTCTTTGTTTAAATAGTATCACAATACTTACTTTTGTCAGCAATCCGGCAATATCATTTTAAGTTCAAAGTCTATTTTAGGATAATAATAAGGTAGATTCCGGCTTATATTACAGTCGTATTATACCAATATTAACTTACTATAGAACTTTTTCTCTAATAGTCGTTTTGTCCCCGACTCTATCCGACTGCACGGAAGATTTAACTTACTTTTTAGTTCTGTAGTTAAGCTCTTCACATGTATGAGAAAGATACGGCTCCTGTGGGAGGGATACTTACGGGAGATTAAGGGGGAGTTCGTGGTCACATACTCGCATACAGCTCTACATTTTATGCTGTTTAAAAATATAAATTGGTGTCGATTCTGTTGTGCATTTTGACAGTAGGAACTAAACTAGACTAAACGCACCTGTCACTTTCATTTTCAATTGAAACAGAAAGAGACAATCGCCCTTAGTTTAGTTTAGTCCAGAGCCCCAAGTCTGCTAATTTCTGCTATCTCAATCGTGTCAGAATGGTCTCATAATTGTTGATTTTTGCAGTATCGTTCAACCTATTTTCGGCACTATCGGCACCATAGTCATAAGCATAACATAACAATGGTTTTCATGAAAGCACATCTATGTGACATCCGGGTATGGAGACAGCTAGGAGTTTGATTTTGATAGCGTAGGTATATAAATCTCACTAGGTACACACTACAATATCCAAGCTATACATTTTCAGTATGAGCTGACCTCGCATTGTATGGGCTTTCCATACAATGAGAGGTCAGCTTATTTACTGAAAATGTATTGCTTGATGTGTTGTCGTGTGTATCTATTAGTTATTCAGCTTAGTAATAAAATTAATCTAATTCTGTTATGAATTTTCAGCGTTCAATGCCTACGTATACATTTTACATAGAAATATATGTATGTGTTTAAAATATTTAAGTGGCGGATGTTCCGCAGTGGATTTTTATCATCATCATTCTCCTGCCGATAACCCATTTTATTTGGGGTCGGCGCAGTAATATTGAAAAATACAATTATTATGTATTTTTCTTCCATTCATCTCTATCAGACTGTATGCAGACTTATCCGCACTTCCGCAGTGGACTTATAAGTGATCTTAAAATTCGCCAGCTTAATATTTTGCTACTAAGTACTTATGTATCCTATTATTTAATGAGATATTATATAGCTATAGACAGCATAGCAACACCATAGTAAGATAGTTCAATGAAATCTAAATTATGTGTGTTAATTGTTGTAACACGACGAGCGTCGCCGCGGGCCTCTCTTGTAATGTTCAACAAACAACCTTGGTCTCGTCGCCACTTCACACCACTAGATTGCGCTACCAGTATCTTAAACGCTGCTTAACGATGACAATATACAGGATAAATTTTTATGTAGTGCGCAAAATTTGCAGTCATTCAGTGTCCGTTCCCAAATGCAACCGCACTACCTACTAAAATTCACTTCAAAACAAATTTTAAATTTGATTTTGTATGGCTTGCGCTTGTAAATTATACGTGCCCCCATACTAAGTCGAATTTTCGTTTTGTTTTAAAGTGTATCCCAATACTGCGGTCGCATTTAGGAACAGAGACTGAAATCACTCTACAAATTATGCACACTACATAAAAAAATATCCTGTTTATGTGTGAATACTACACTGACATCATTGATGAAACTGTGAACAAATAGGTACATTTATTATACATTTTTTAATAATCTCTACGTTATTCTACAATTTGAAATCCTGAACAAGCTCTATCTAATATTAAATGGCAATTAGGTACACTCAGTTAAAAATAAAGAAACACCAACAGAGAATCTTTTCCTCATTTCTTTTAGTACAATAAAAAAGAAAAGAAGTGAATCGCACCAGGAAACGAGTTCCCGGTCAACAACAACGTAATTCCTTAAGCAGATAAACGAGGGGAAATCAACAATACGATTCTTGGCAGAAAGCATTGGATGGCACCTTGCATTATTTCTGAGAAGTTAAAACTACGGATTCAGAAAAATTTACGGCACATTATTTCATCTGTTTTAAAGTGATTTAACACCAAAACTCTGCGAGCTAACGGACATAACTCCGTATTCCGAATCAATTTTGCCGAGCGTACACTCTGTGGATCCACCATGTTGGAATTTGGTCACCATTTGGCTTCACATAAAAATTTAGACAAAGCAATATGGCGGACGCAAAATTAAATGAAATATAGTTGCGAGAGTTATGGATGTACTTTAATCTAACTTTCACTTGTCTAAGGTCACTAAAGGTCTCAATCGCAATCAATCTTGTTCTTAGTAATTATTTGAATACGGAAATCATAATAAACTGCCTAGATAATAAGACTGGCTGTCAACTGAAATACAAATAATCAGGTCTACTAATTATAAGTTAATAGAACAAATCATTTGAATGAATTATAATTTACGTTACTTATTATTTCTACAGCTGCTATTAGTAAACCATTTATTTTGGAAGGAACTCCAGCAATCCTAAAAGTTTGAAGTACAAATGCAAGCGATGATTCTAGAAAAAGTGTTTTTTTTAATCTTTTTTATTGCCATCCACGACGTTATTTTGTAATACATCACTATCGCCGAACAAAGAATGCTCAGTTAGTCACACCTAGCAACTGAACTGAATACAGTTATCAAACTCAAAAGCAAGCGTAGAACAATTCAACATAAAAATATAACAGGAAGTTAAAAATACGGACGTCACACAAAGACCTTCGTTGTTACCGCGTGTTGTCCATAATTTATCCGAGTATAACCCTGTGGTTAATTATAGGTACTATGAAGGCGCAAGCACATGTGCGCATGACGTAAGACACGCTGATGTCAGTGGGCCGGGCCTGGCCCGCGCATTCTATCAGCACGGCGAACTAGCACGCTGCAGTTTAGGGTTAGGTAGGTCGCAATTCATACTATAATAAAACCAGAGAGAATTTCAGAAACATTCTTTTTTATTTTACTTAATTTTGATGGTGAAGTTTAAAGATAATACTATTATTATCCTTAAAATTCACTTTAAGTTTCCTAAGACCACAATTCTCTTATTCTATTCAGGGGCTATCAACATCATTCGTTTTTTGAAAAATGTTGCGGTCAGCGAGAAATATTTCATATCTAAAAAAACTTATGTGGTATCAACCGACTTTATTTCCCAATAGCTATTAATTTATTATGTTTCCTCCAAACAACCGACGAAGCCGTATGCCAAAATTAAAAAAAATAAAAGTCTGTATCCCTCTGATATCCTCTGTGTCTGTATCTGTGTTAGTGAAAACATACATTCGTATGCGTTAACTAAAATACCTTACACTGACCCATTAAGTTTACGTTAGCATAGAGTTAACCTAAGGAAAATTTTGACTGTGAGCACTCACTTGCGAATTCGGCCGAATATTTCCGAGTTCTGCTAACACTTTAGCAGGAGGCTTAAGGGATTTATTAATCACATAAAAAAGGTGAAGCCGTTGGAGTTGAGAAGCGTGTCTTGGCAAAACTTAATTTAAAATCAAACAATCGTACCCCGATACTAACTTACAGTAGAATAAAAATATAGAAACGTACGTGAAAAAGGTTTCACGATTCCACACGCTTCTCAACTCCAACGGCTTCCCCTTTTTTATGTGATTAATAAATCCCATAAGCCTCCTGCTAACTAAGTGTTAGCAGAACTCGGAAATATTCGGCCGAATTCGCAAGTGAGTGCTCACAGTCAAAATTTTCCTTAGGTTAACTCTATGCTAACTTTTTTATTTGTGTCGTAATTTGTGTAAAAATAAATTGCTTTTCTTTCTTTCAACTTTACTTTGGTTTAGGTAGACTAAAAACTTCATACTGGATTTTTATTTTTGTGTATTTCAAAAATCAACTTTGCTCGTACACTACTTACAACTGTGCAACTTACATATTTTTAATGCCATTTAGGAGAATTTTTATGAGACGATATTTCTTCAAGAATCTTCATCAGAAATGAACAACGTACTTTTTGAAATGAAACTTGTTGTCAATCTTTTAGACATATGTCAGGTGTCAAAATCATAGAGATAATATATAGTAATGGTAAAAATCACAAAAAATAATCTAAAATATTGGCAAAAGGTCCATTCAAAAATTAAGTATGGCTGTCTAGCCAAAGTAAATTTTTGATACTTGAATTTTTGTTAGGTTCTTGATACGGATCCTATAAACTATATCTATTTCACACTTGTCCATTTTTTATGGTTTTTTTGCAACGCAGATTCCACACTCCACATTTGGACTCAAGCCTCTTAGTAGCATTTCATAGATGATTTTAGATTCGTGAGCAAGTTCCTTCGGATGGCGAAACGTGTTGCTAAGTAGAACTGGTTGTTACTTAAAATAGAAGACACCGAATTTCGTATTCATTGCGTTATATCCAAGTAGTTATCGTCAGAATCATATTTAATATCGCGCAATGTAGGTACCAATATGCAGCTCTGAATTATATTTTTGTTCATTCGTCATACACCTCTGCCATAGTGGTATAGATGACTTTATAGTACCTACCTAATTCATGAAATCATGAATTCATGACGCATGTCCATGTGACGTGGTTTAAAAAATATATTTATAACGATCCTCGTATAGTTTACTGAAGACGCAACTATCTAGATACTTTCAATAGTGTCAACATAATCGCACATTCGGGATTATCTTAAAACGCGTAACTTTTGTACATTGATATTAGATGACCCACATTGAGTAGGTCACCAAGGCAGTTATCAGTTCCGAATTTCCGATTATAAGTATGTGTATCTAGCAGTTAGTATAGTTTAAGTACACGACGCTGAATAAGTGCGATCTAATTTCGATGTAGTACAAACTTAATTCTATATAACAAGAGGCACGTCATTCGTTTTCTGGCAACCTTGCCACTTGCTAGCGTTGTTTACACAAACCGGCGCTTAGTATTGATTCGAAAATCATCTTGACCCACTTACGCGGAACGTACCATAACCTGCGTATCTACTTAGATACCAAATTACGATACGATCGCGTTCGTTAACAACATTTAGATAAAAGATACGATTAGATCTAAATAGCTTTTATTTTCCGTTACCGATTTATAAACGATTTAATGCGGTTATTCTTTGTGTAATGTTTACTAGCTAATGACATGCTAAAATTATTACACTATTAGGTCGTTTATTCTCCTTTGTTTTTAACAGTTACAGTATATCTAAGCTAAGTAGTTTTAGTTTTTTGTTGACAAAGGACAATGGGCTAAAATGTATGGGGCGTGGCGTGGTCCAAATGTCTACCACTAACGAATCCTATGTAAATGAATAGTCCGCCAAATATGGAGTCAATTTTACTAAAACACCCACATAGATATGGTGTCAATTAAATGTTAAAGCTAAATAAAAAAAGTATTTTGATTTTGTTTTTGTTCAATTATTTTCTATTACAATTGATCTACTATTTGGAACCGTGCACATAGAGTCTCGACATTTCATAAGTGCCTGTATCTGGTTTACATGAAATAAAGATCTATTCTATTCTATTCTTATTCAATTTATCAATGTTCAATATATCAATCAATTAATGTTGTACATACGTGATCGTTTGCACCGCACTGTGTATTTTTGCATAGAATAGAAGAAAAATATTATCTTATAAAAAAGTAAAAGACTTCAATAAACTAAAATGTTTACAAAAACAGAATCATTAAAATCAGTTCTCAATTACCGAAGATATCGCTGAAAAACAGAAAAAAAATACTGTCGAATTGTGAACCTCGACCCTTTTTTTTTAAATCGGTTATAAAGATAAAATAAAAATCTAAGACTCATTTTTATTGTTAAATACTGGTTACAGTACAATACAATAAAAATACATCAAGTGAAGAGCTGGGGTTCACTGATTCCTAAGTGCGAAAGGGAAAGAAAACTGTTACCGCGCTAAAACGCAGCTGCGCGGTTCTGACGATGACGTCAGGGCATTAAATCAGAGAGCTACAATAATTGCGTTATATATAGAAAGTCGAACATAATATATAGAAGAATAATAAAACAAAGAAACCATACCTTCATCATCATTCATTCATTTTCTTCATTATCTTATTAGCTGTATCCTTTTACTGACAGCATAATATTTTTAATTCTTAGTAAAAGTTACTCCTTATTTAAAGGACTATTCAGAAACATAAGTGTTAGTGGTGGACATTTGGACCACTTTCACCCAATGTCCTCTTTTTACATCTTAATCTCCTAAAATTTATCTACACAGGTCTAATTTGTTATTACTTTATACCTACTATAATTAAATAGGTAGGAACTACAATACAAAGGTAGGTCTTCGTCTTACGTATCAATAACTTTTTCATTGGATGTCTTATTTCAGTTATTTGGTACTTATCCTTACAGGGTGAGAGAAAACAAAAACAATTTATATTGCCGTTATAGGACCCTAAATAGATTGATTAACATCATTCCAATATCCGCAGTTACGGAAATGCTCCACTTACATCACAAATGTGATTGGAATTGAGAATTTCCGACTATGGTACAGAAGTTAAGAGAGGTGTAGCGGGACTTTCCGCTCAAAATAGGAGCTGCCCGACTGGGGAAGTAACTCCACCTTCCAGAAAATTGTAGCCAAATAACACTGTTTTTTTGCTGTTTTGTGTCCCATACGGTGAGTAAGATCAGTACTTCTTGCGGAAGCACCGTGTTGGCAGTACCCGGGACCGGGGCGGTGCTAAATTACCGCCATTCTCGTTCCTGGTGATGACTCCGGCGGATTGGTACCGCATTTTTGTCCCCAATAGGTACCGATGCTGGTGTAGCGATTCCTTTAAAACCTTTTCAAGACCTTCAAAAGGGAGTGATCGCTTACTATCAGGCTGACCGTAAGCTTGTTGGCCATTAGTGGTTAAAAAAAATATGGAAATAAAGCCCCTATTCAAGAGTTCACGTGATTTTCGGCTCTCGACGCTGTTCTTTAGTACTTTGGTAGTCGGTACTAATCAACGGGACGCAGCATTAGATCGTTCTAGACAGCTCTCTGTGCCGTAACGACACACATACGTACCTAAATGTTGAAATCTGGAGCATTTCAATCAGGCCCAATTTAGTACCGAATCGCCACTAAACGGGCTACATTCCTTGTATATTCTTGTCAAAGGGATTTTGTACCTTAACGCCTTGATATAAGGATTTTTAAGATGCTTATCATGGTTGCAAGTCAGTAGAGCGCAGAGTGGGAATAAAGACGTAGTATTTACTTACTTAATCAAGTATCTATTTAAATAATAAGGTCAGTTTTCCAGTTTTGAAGGAAAACATCATGAGGAAACCTGCACATCTGAGAGGACCTCATAAAGTCCTCGACGGTGTATAGACTACCAATCCGCATCCAATCCAGGCCAGTGTGGTGGACTAAGGCCCTTCTCATTCTTAGAAGAAGCCCGTGCCCAGCAGTGGAGCAGTGGGCTTTGACAAAAAGTGAGCCGCGTTTGAGCACTGAATTTTGTTTGACTCAGAATATTAATTGTTCTATGAATATTCTATG
This sequence comes from Allophyes oxyacanthae, assembly GCA_932294325.1. Lineage (NCBI taxonomy): Eukaryota > Metazoa > Arthropoda > Insecta > Lepidoptera > Noctuidae > Allophyes > Allophyes oxyacanthae. Next base: position 4,981,769 of record OW028609.1, read on the forward strand.
TTTAGTTTACATGAGTACTACCTACACACTGTGACATCTTTGGAAGCCACTCGAAGCCTTACTTGGCCCTGAATGATAGATGGAGTATTGATTTCTTGAAGGTCAGTCTTAAGGAGTTTTAGCTGAGTGTTCATAGTGTTAGTCACGTCATACGACGCATTGTTTTTTTTCAATTCTCTCTCTTTAATTTCCTCCATTATCGTGTTATGGGTTCTAAATATAGGTAAATTGTCAAGGAAAATCTTGTCATTGTGGGTATGCTCCTTTAAAAATGTATACTTTACCTAAGTACGAGTCTGTCAACATATCAAATGGCTTTGAATAAATAATGCTACCTAAGAGTATTCTTGCTTGGTTTAAAAGGTTCTAAGCGAATCAAGCAAATTCCTAAGCGTTCTTCTTCTTCTGATCGCGATGTGTAAACCATTATAATATTATTTTTAGGCCTTTGATGGTTATTTCACTTTTTTAACTGACAATTTCACTTGTAGGCGCTGGGCGCACGGGGTGAAAATCTATAGAAAACACCTAGTTGGTTCGTTTTCAAATATCCAACGTATTTTTTCGTAGAGAAGAAGTCTGTATTTTATGTAGTCAGTATTTTTTTTTACTGTTTGCTAACAGTACCTAACTATTAGACTAACTTACCAGGTCAAGTCTTAAACTCTAAAATGGACACAAATCAGATGATTTGAATAGGTACCTATAATATAACCTAAATCAAAAATGCGTGGTCATATTTTTAAGGATGGGGATCAGACCATCACACTGAACAACTTTCTCAATAGGACCAACATGGTAATAGCGGATAAATAATCAGCTGTCCCATACGTTTGGGTTGAGTAGGTGTAGGTATTGAAGTATTGTATTGGACTACCTTATTATTTGATGTCCATTACGATGTTGGTCCTACAGAGAAAGTTGTTCGGTTTCATGGTCTGATCCGAACCCTTAAATAATAACCACGTATTTCTGATACACGTTATATACCTAAAATGATTAGTCCAACTCGTCAACACACAGGCCAAACCAATAAAACTAGAACTATGAAAGGACAGTAATATCAGTTAGACAGTTACCCAGGCAAGGGACAAGAGAGGGTTTTTCAAAAATCATCTCCTAAGGCCCAAATTCACCAACAACTTATCAAACTATTAGAGCTAAATCAGCCGCTTAAACATGAATTCTTGTATGGGTAATCGATCGATTTCATTTCAAACATCTGTTATATTATTGTCGATGAACTTGGCCCTAACTAGGGTCAAAACGGGGAATAAAATATATAACGAAATTCATGCGAGCAGATCGGTAACAGCTAGTGGCTTATATTTAGGGCGTTGGGTTCGTAAACGTTTCTAATTTAGCGGGCAACTCTGTGTACTTGTAATCGCATGATAAATAAATGTAACGCGACGGTTATCGCCCGCTAGCCTTGGCCTGCTTTGCCCACACTACGAATTTGACGGCGGATATAACAGAATAGGACGGCTCACTGTTAAAATAATGTAGTAATGAGTTGGGTAGCCCGATGACCATAATGAGGACAAGCTCGGCGAAATTAATTTTTTATTTACGTTCATGGTAGCTAGGTTGACTATCAATGTAGGTACCTACTTATAAAAAGATAGGCCACCGCGTAGATTCATGGAGCGTCCCGTCTCTGTGATCCATCCGTGGACTGTCCGCGCCCCGTCGCCTCTTATAAGTCACACAGAGGCGCATAATTTATGACGCGTACTATTTAGCTCAGTTACTAAATATTTCTAGGAAAATTGAAAATATTATGTCCAATTGTCCAACGTCCTACGTGTTTAAAGATTAGGTACCTGTTTTTATGATCTGATAATTCTCATCCGCAGACCTGCAAGTACATATCACGGAAAAAGACGAAGGCCAGATATTTTTATTACTTCATTACATTATCATATTATATAATAGGCACAAATTCCTTTGTGTGCCTTAGGACTATGGCGTCTTACTGTTCCGTGAGTGAGGGACGAATGGGATAATAGAGATTTCTGCATTCATAAATCCGACAAAAGTGTACAGTGCGATTCGCAAGATACGACGCATGGAACTGCGCCGCGCGGGATTACCTGGCCCAATGGCCTTGAAATGCCAGAAAAGGATATCAGCATATATTTCCTCACGTAAGCAAATGAGACAAAAATAGTGCCGTGAGCGTAAATTCGACCAAAAATAGGGCTTTTATTAGTTTAAAGTATATTTAAAGTAATTGAAAGAAACAATTATAATTTTCAAGATGACATTACAGTGTTTTGGTGAAGAATTCTTGTAGAAAAAGGTTAAACATGCTTTTATACTATTATTTTTTTACAAAAATGGGCAAATTTTATTTATGAATTAATGAAATTATGTACAACATGTACACTCTAAGCCTGTACCTACAGACTCAGAGCATGAGCGAGGTCTTGGTCAAGGGGATTACCTAAATTGCCCAATTTAATGGATTCTTTGAACTTATTGCGTTGTCGCTGTAAGACCCAGGCTCATGCTCTATGAGTCCGTAGGTACGGGCTTAGAGTGTATATTTTTGCTTTCTATGAATGTAATGCAATATTGGTCCCAATACACTCGACTTCTGTTCTTGCTCGCTTCGCACAAAGGCGCGTCAGGGTATAATGTATATGAGCCACCACCATCAATTTCATTAAAAGAACAAGCAAAAACAACAGCACCTTTTAACCTCGTTCATATTAATATATATAATATAAATTTCGCTCCAAAATTCACCAGATATATCTCTACATAGTATAAAATAAAGTCGCTTTCCGCATCTGTCTGTCTGTATATCCCATATATCCGTGGTATATCCGCTAACACTTAAACCACGCAACGGATTTTGATGCGTTTTTCAGTTTTCACCCTCATTTTAAGCATTTCTTCCCGAATAATATAATATAATAGTTTAAATAAATAAAATAATAAAAATAATTAAATAAAATAGTTTTAAATAAAAAATATAATAGTTTCATATTTAATGTAAGGATAGTAGAGAAATTGAACTCGTCTGAAGCCGGGGACGAGTCGCTAGTTTCCTGTAAGGTGTACTCCGTTTATTTTATAGGAGCCAGCACATCGTCCTATAGTTATCAGAATATGGTGAAAAATCGTTGGCCACGCCCATGCTGCCGTGCTAAACGCAAAAGCGGTATCTCAGGGAAAGCTAGTTTCGAGAAAATTGAAGTTTTGTAAATATAGTTTTCTTTTTACTTTACAGATTGTTTTTTTTTCTTATTAAATGGATTTTATACATTATATTGGGTATTTGTTTTGTCATATGGTCAAAATATCAAAAATGATTAGTTTATAAGCTATCCGATGACATAAATATCGGCATTACGATTTTTTTTGAGATACCGCTTTTGTGCTTAGCACGGCAGCATGCTGCAACTGTCATCGGTAAAATATATAGATTCACAGTTATACATCTCTGCCTTACCCATCATGGAGTACAGGCGTAATGGCATAATAATATTGACGAAGCATACAGGAATGGTGCGTATATCTCTCGAGGGCCGATCGCTAACGTCTAACTTTTGTTGGCAAGGTTCCAACCAGACTAAACTGCTGAAGTTGATCTGAAAACTGACTTTCCGTGACACATTTTGTATCGATCTAGCTCTATTTATATGGTGTGACCGCGCGATGTGCGTTTTGGGTTACCTAACTTCTATTAGATGTATGACAAAATTGGACCGCGGGGTCTTATTAATGTGTCACGCTTTTATTTCAATTACAGAAGTGGCATGCGAAAACCGGAATTTACTTTTAGATTTTTACTAACAATTCATTCTAGATATAATTTTAATTTTCTTTTCCTTTTGTAGAGCTAAAGGTACTTTCCAATATTTTCTTCCGTCTCAAGGTCACTCGTTTTCAAAGCTGAGGCCCTCGTGTACGTTTCTTTTAACAATCTCGAATTTAGTCATCGACCGCGTTGTGTATCGATTGACCAGCAGGGTAATCACAATGCACGCTCAAAAACGGAATCGATTCAATTTTGACAGTTCAACAAAGTACATAGCGCAGTATGCTTTAAAAATGATTCTGAACGACAATTCGAACAACGCAATGTACATTCTTAAACTGTCAAAAGTAAATCGATCCCGATTACGAGTGGGTATCGTGATTACCCTGCCGCTCCAAACTCTTCACCAATCGCAGCACCGCGGTTGATGCGTACGATCGAGATTAAGAGAAACTTACACTAGGGCCTCTGAAATTATTATACTCACGGATCATGTGGCGTGCTCAAGGAGGAAACTAAAGTATTACCTTGGATCCACCTCTCACGCTTCGCCTTACGGAAGTGACTCAAGAATTCAAGTACCAACGTAGGTATAGTATCTATATTCACGTAATACAATAATCTATTTACTGTTAAGTCTATAGTCTAACTAGATGTAAGTTTGGCATCAGATTAGTGTGGCGATGGCGTGCCTCGACTCGATAGTACACAATTGCTGTACAATGCCACATCAGTCGAGCACAGTCCGTCGAAGAAATCGAGCAATCGATGGAGACACGATCACGCGATTCAGTTCGTCAGAATTCTCGTTTGTTCCCATCTTCGTGTTCGATATCTTGAGTTACCTGTTCTACTAGAATATAATTTAAGCTTACATGAATTCATTTTTTTTATATATTATTTATCAATAAAATTATAACCGTCAAATTTCTTGTAAGAAAACAGTTCAATTGAACCATTAATTAACATGTTACCACAGATTTATTATGAAGTAGCATGATTCTACTTGATGGAAACTTAAAACCAAATGAAGAATGCTCTCAAATAGCAATATAAATGTTTGTTATAAGCAGATTACTGGCTGCCAAGTCTACACGCTTCTAAAATAACAACATTACAGTAAACGCACAGAGAGAAGGTTTCTACCTTAGAATAATAACGCATAGTAGTACGTAGTAGGGCTAGTACGTAGACGCAAAGTGAGGCAATCCAAACATATCCATAAATGGCTAAGTCGATCGTAAAAACGTAATTATGTGTGCGTGTCACCGGCCATTTTATCGCAAGCCACTTACGCACACATATTTACGTTTGTTTCCTCAGTTTTTAGTGGACAGCATGTATGAGATTATCTTTCTATGCGTTATTATTCTAAAGTAGAAACCTTCTCTCTATGCGTTTAGTGTAATGTTCTAATGTATGATGTATGGCAGGACAATCAGTATAAAATGAAGAACCAAACGACGAATCTTATGTATCTTCTAATATCCTTTTTATGTGTTTAATTACCTTCGTCCGTGAGTGCAGGGGTGCCAACAGAAAATGAGCGCTGGTTGTCCCACGCCTAGCACATGCTGAGTTGGTAACCTTTTCTACATGGGCATGCTCAGCAGCACATTTAGGCGTATTTGCAAATGAAAAAAAATATTTTTGTGTTAATTTAATGTAACTTTTGTGTTGTCCTACGAAGAATAAAATTATATTTATTGTTTTTTCTTTATATCAAGAAAAAAACATACATACAGGTGGAAGTAAAACCAAGAACTTGTCGTTATCTCTCGATAACTTGTTTATAATTATTACAGTATCTTATGCCTTACGATTATATACCGTCAACACGACACAACATAAGCAATGAGTCATTGGTTACGTAATACAGCTATGTACCATTTTACCTTATTTCAATGCCAAGTTGTAGTTGACTGGCAATCATACAGAAAAATCTTCAAACTGTAAAGAAAATTTACTGTAATGTTTATAATTAAATAAAACTCAGCAGATGAATTTTATATTTTTGGTTTTATATTTAATAAGATTGACAGATCAAGAGAAACAATACACTAGCTCTTAGAGTATTCATATGTCACTCTATGCAATATCTATTCAACAAGATTTGGAGGGCATAGGAGCCGGAGTGGATGATGAATTCCTTGCCATCATTATGCTCGCTGGACTTCCGGAGAGATACCATGGGTCATTTGTCATGGGTCTAGAGCATTCAAATACTAAAACGTGGAACGTACGTCGGAAAATGTGGTGACAGCTCTTCTTAAAGAAGATCCCCGAGGTGTTCCATTAACACCAAGTACCAGTAATCGAGAACTTGACAATGTGGCACTGCAAAGCAAGAACTACAAGAAGAAAAACTTTTGCGTCTACTGTAAAAAGCTGGGCCCATAACCATTTATAATTAAATAAAACTAAGCAGATGAAAGCTTATGTTTTTGTTTAATATATGCATAGAAATAGATACTATCTCCAAGTATATATGAGACTGACAGATCAAGAGAAACAATAATTTCAAAATAATAAATCTATCAAAATATTATTTTGATAGAAGCATTGAAAGAGGTTTTGTCCAACAGTAATATATCTGACGAACCGACAGGAAGATCCAGACTGATAACAAATCTTAAAAAATAAAAACTTATTTTATCAAAATATTGCCAAAGTGCTACGGGTTCGATTCCCGCACGGTACAAATATTTGTAGGATAATGGGTATGTGAGATTTATGCCTGTAAACTGTACCCACGATAAAGGCCCAATAATAGAGAAGGGCAAACTTAAAAAAAAACTTATTGTAACAGTTTTATTCAATATTTTACTAAGTACTTAAAAAAAAAAAAAAAGTAAAAAAAAATTAATCTTTGCCCTACACTACACTTTATCTTTTTTGTGGGTACAGTTTACAAACATATACACACTATGATATATTCACATAGGTATCATAGTAACAAGGGGCAGATGGTTTGCGAGTTCATCGCACCCATATCAAACCCACGCCAGACCTTACCGAAATCGGTTCAGTGCTTTCCGAGATGAAACTTTAGACTGTTGTGGACAATTTTCATGCACTTGTTACTTGTTATTTCGTAGGCGTCATTCAAAATATAAAGCCTTATTATTTTATACTAATCTTTAGTAGAGTCCAGTGTTTTGTCAGGTTGTAGGCCTACTAAAATTTTGCGAACTCTCCGTGTAAACACTCGGCAAAATTTTAAGCACTAAAATGGTATTTTACGTAATTAAAAATAAAATAAAATAGATTATTAGTTTAAAAAAAATTATAGAACACGCTTTTGTCATCCAAACAACGTGTATGTATGCAAAATTTTAGCTCAATCGGCAACCGGGAAGTGGGTCAAAAACTTCCAAGATTTTCTTACATACACTCGAGAGCAATGAATCCGGGTCACTAAATAAAGCTTAATATCTCGGAAACTAAGAATGTTAGGACAATCAAATTAAAAGTATTTTATAGACTACTTAATATCTATTACTTAAATAAAATTAATAAAACTCCTTAGTTATTATTTATTTTACTTATTAAAAATACATTAATTTAAAATGCGTAAATATTTCTTTTTTTTAATATACTCACTTTTTATAGAAACTTATATCATATTCTCACATTTTAGTACTTTGTATTACCTCCGTGTGTTGTCAATACAGATGTCATGCGATTCATACGGCACAAAGTGTCTGAGGCGATGTTGGGGAATATTCTCACATACCTCTATCAATGCAATTTCAAGCTCTCGAAGCGTATTATAACTTGTGTAGTATTAAATAGTCTAAAAAATACTCTTTATTTGAATGAGCTATCATTCTTAGTTTCCGAGATATTAAGGTTTATTATGTTGGTGACCCGGATTCTTTGCTCCCGAGTGTAGTTAGTTAGATACAGTTGAAGCTAATAAAAGCGTGTTAATAATACAAAAAGTGGAAGCTACACGATTACACCCCAACATCACATACTTACATCCCTTTCCATTTTGTTTAGTTTCAAGATAGAGTTTATTTTATAAATATTTTATTCTGTGTATTATTATCATACTCCATGATTATTATGTACGTTTCGCCCTGTACTGGAAGGAAATGAAAAGCACAAATAACTATCTACATATTATATATACTATTATATATATTCATATATTATTATATATATTTTACACTGTCGGTAAAGTTACTAAACAGTAGATAATGTTTAAATTAACACCTTCATATTCACACAGAAGTTTTAGGAAAAACATTTTTATCAATTTAAAAATCAGCATAATGTGTTCAGCATAAAAAATATTTTTTATCATTTTATTTCGATGCGATGCTACGCGTTGCTTTCACGACGTAAATATGTACATCCAATAATCAGAAGACCCTCAAAAACACACTTGTGCTGGCCTCTACCGCCCAGTTCCGGCCGTGCAGTGCGGGGCGAGGAAGATTAATAATTCGCTGGTTACGTTAAACAAAGGCTAAACATTATAATACCGCCGAAACACGGCATTGTAAACCTTAACCTAGCGACATTAGAGCGGAATGAGCTACACCATTACGTTTGTCATTATATTCGCGTTGGAAGCGACACAGCTGTTGCCAAGGCATTTTTATCTGAAACCGTTTTTTAGAAATTCGCCTAGACGTGAAAGTTATAAAAAAGTAGCTAAATATTAAGCACGTACAGTTATTTTGGTAACCAACCTAACCAAAATAACTGTTATTTTGGTTAGTTAAATTTTAGATGGAACAACGTAGAACTATTGAGACGGATAAATTCAAATATTCAGCGAGCATTCATCTGAACAACACGGCATTTTCGAATTGCATTGAAGTTCATTATGATATATTGAAAAGTTCTATTCGTCGTGTGTGAATTCTAACTGTTGAGCACTCCCGTACATTTATAACGAGGCTGTGGAAATATCAATGTGCATTTCTGAGGTGGAACAGCCTTAACAATGTTCTAATTTTAGCGGAGAAAAATATTTTCTTATTTGCAAATGGGAAATGGAAAATAATTATTGATGACGGTAGATACTTTATTATACTTATTAATATTTATTCGACTTTAAACTAATGTTTACTACAGAAGATTATTTTAGTAAAACCTACTTACTATTATTTTACCTTCAATAATCAAATTTAATTTATTAAACATGTATATAACAGATAAAATGTAACCAAAAAAAGATTTCACCCTATTCGTACTACTTTGTCATAACTCGAATTTTTTGTATGAAAACCATTATTTAAGGTGAATTTTCTTATTGTTTTCCAGCCACGATAGTTCTATTTGAAAGTCGGAATAAGTCAGTAACGTGATTTCCGTGCTAGGTATATAGCCAGAAGCCCAATTCACACTATGACTGAAAGTTGACCGAACTGAGATTAAATTATGAATTAATAAAATCGGTATTCTACTCCTCTTAAAGTTCAGTCCGATTTAAGTATGATTTGAATTGAATCTACTTACAGACTCATTTCAATCTCATATTTAACGTTTATGTATGGACGAGAATACCAATTTTATTAACTGTCGGTTCAAAATGTAAGTAGAATACAGATTTGGCATCAATCAATTTGCGATCTCATTACAATATAATTCATGTTTGATGTTGTTTGTTAGTGTAGGAGAATACCATTTGTGCCATTTATGGCATTAAAACTAGATCGGAACCACAGATATAGATTTATCTGTGTTTTGAACATTTTTAATTACGAGAATTGGCCTTCAGCTATTACAGCAGAGCGTAATAAGCAATGTTGATAAAATAGCGTGAGAAAGGACAATGCTCTGACATAATGCTTAATTCATGGTTCTAAAGTACTATGGTTCTAATATATTAATTATAAAAGGGTTGAATGTATGTTTACGTTTGTTTATTGAAATGGTCGCCCACTCGACCAATTTTTATCTCTTCGTTTTCATTTTAATTACACCCCTACAGCGTTCTTATTTTGTTTCAACTATATTGTATTAGTATTTTGGTGATACCCTTTGTTTCATTAAGGGGCCCGTGTGTAAATGGCTACCGCAAAGATGTATTGATCTGCCGGTTCAAGCCGCGTCGGCCGCTGTCATGCCTTAGATGGGTGACCGCCTTTGCGCATTGGGACCCCCCTCTAGCCTCTGAGAGCACGATGCGGCGGCGGCGTGTCGTACGAAAACGTATCAAAGTCTTTACAGGCGATCAAATGTCCAAACATCTGGGGGTCTGCCGTGTAACAAAATGGTAAGTGAGAGACTAAACTTCGACCCATCTTGTTAAAAATTTACCTATCATGAAGATGGGAATGCCAAATATACGATCGGGATTTTTTTACAAGGTAGCTCGAAGTTTAGACTCTCACGATCGTATTGAAGTTTATTACCAGAGTCGATGTTCATTACTATTTTGTTACGCGGTAGACCCACTGCTCCCGCCTGACCGGTAAGTAGGACCGTTTTTTCAGTTATCAGGTTTCAGGGGTCAGAAAGCAAATGCATCGTGTTGTCATTCAGCCGCATCCACTTACACTGCAAACCGGGCTGTACAATGTTGGAAAATAGTCGACTATAGAATAGAATAGATCTTTATTTCATGTACAGGCACTTATGAAATGTCGAGACTCTAGGTGCACTGACTTAGTCATGGAAAGAGCATAAATATAGCTTTAATTTGTTTCAGTACCCTAGTTACCCTAATTCTAGAACCCTTAAGTCGGAGGAAAGAGTTTTTGTCTCTGTGTGTGTTTACCGCTTGTACAACGGACAGTGTTCTGAGCACGGATATATATGGTTCTGAGGAATTGTTTGATATGATGCCAACGGCAACTTGTTACCATCGCACCTTTCGCCATCAGTGGCGTTTTTTGGCATCGTGTGGTTTAGAGCAGTTTCCTCTGAGTTGTGGAATCAGCTTCCAACCGAGGTTTTCCCAAGAGACAGCATGGGGTTCTTCAAAAAGGGAGACAGATGATTTTTATAGGGTCAGCAACGCGTGACTGATGCCCCTGGTGTTGCAAGCGTCCTTAGGCTACGGTAACCGCTTACCATCAGGCGGGCTGTATGCTTATTTTCCACCTTAGTGGTATAAAAAACCTATCATTAAAACTCTTAGTACTAAAACACGACGGGTATTGTCGACGAAGCGCAGACAATGAATAAATAGGGACTTTATAAATTTTGCAGCGAACCTAATTGAAACCCCTTTGAGAGGTGCTTGCAAAGCTGAAATAGAAATAGTAATACTGACGTTTATCGTTCTTTATAAATACATGAAAGATTTGAGAAATTTCGCACCTCGAACTTCGAACTTTAAGAACTACTTTATTTCTAGATATTTCATTAACACTCATGTTAAAGTAGCAGTAAAACATTTTCCTAACAATATTTGCTTTTCCTTCTCATATAATATATAATTTAGAAAAAAGGGTTGCCCTTTTTATATATTCATTAAGAAGTCTTGTTCTATCCACTAACATATTTTTTAAAGAATACATGCGTCTTCTAATAATTGCATCGAATAAATAAACCTACGTAGCATGTAAGCCGTGAATACTTTTGTAGTAGTACACACAAGTACTTATTTCTGGTAGTTACTTAGTTCATAAGTACATGAGCAGTATGCCAGGTGTTCATTTGAATACTAGATTAGATAACCGATAATAGACTCTTCACATAACTGTTGCATGCTTTAACTAAATGGACACTAACAGTGACCTACCCTTTCAGCTGACTTTTTAAAAACAACACTGTTGATACATTTTTCTTGCTTTCTCTTTATAAGTAGCTTATTGTTCTTTAAACTATACACGGGTGTATTTGAATGCAAAGCTTGAATAATAGTTAAATATATTTGTACCTCCGAGACAGATTCTTACTAAGGTCTCTCTGAAATTTTTGGTCTTTTAAGCCGCATTCATTTTACTATTATTTTAGCCTATTAGGTTTGTATTCTGAATCTATCTAATACATTTACATTTCTAATACATTATATTCTATTTATTTCTTTCTTTTTATTTTATATTTTTTATTTCTTTTATCTAGCGAAAACCACAAAAAGAAGAAAACCGGTACAAAATTGTAATTTAAATTAATATCTAAACATATTACGCATCCATCAAAAAGTACCTACGATTACCGCTATCGATTGTTACAAATCGAGCCGTTAAAATAAAACACGTGTAGGAATGATAACAAGTAACTATGTATTTATTATTATTTCTGCGTTTTGTTATCATGCGTTCTTGTACTAATGTATGATTCAATATATACAGTTGTATTAAATGCTATTGAATTGGTACAAGTGAGACTGGTAGACTTGACAGCGTTTAGCTATGCCAGGCGAGTGTGCACGAGGTCGCACGGCCGGGTAACCACTGCCTGTGTGGGCTTGTACAATTATTATTATAAGGTACATCTGTCAGCTTAAAAGACCTTAAACCCTCATTGAGTGAAAAAGTCGAACACAACGTGTTTACCATACCTCTGACATATTTCAAAATGCCACCAGGTTATATAGCAGGAAATCTAAATTAATAAAAAACTAACATCTTTCTACCGGGAAATATAACATCCTCTAGAACCAAAAGGCAAGACATGATGTAGATTGCGAAAGAGTATTTATAATTGAGCCAAAATTGTGAAACTCTTGACGTCTGGAATATGAATAAACAAACAATATTGTTAATATTTTCATATTGACCTTTAAACGTAATACCGAAGTATTAGTTGCACATTTTTGTTTTATATATTTTGAGTGCCTTTGGCTGCTCCTCATCTGATGGTAAGTGACGATGCTACCGAGGATGGATTACATAAACTATTGCCTATTCACTCTCCCCTTGAAGACTCCCAAAGACGATATTATAATTATGCCTCGGAAATAGTAATAAGTTAGGTCTACACAAGTGTTTTGTCATTATTATTATTAATAAATAGTTGCTTTAATGTATACATTTACATGCGATAAACGATCGAACATTATGATAGACTTTTCTTCAAGTGATAGACCTTCGGCGTCATCATGATAGACTTTTCTGCCTTTACTACTTGTATCTAATTAATACTATTTTATAAATGTTGGTTAGCTTGTAATTGGCTACTGTGTAAGACTAAGACCATTTATAACATAGTACTAAGTAACCCACTGTATATGTACAAACAATCTGTAAGAAAACCTTAATAAATGGACAGCGTTTGAAGAAAATTGTAGTTTTATACCGTATGGTGGCCAACAAGCATACGGCCTGCCTGATGGTAAGCTGTTACCGTAACCTATGGACACTTGCAACACCAGAGGCATAAATCGCGCGATCCCGACTATTCCCGACTCAGTTAGAATCCAAAAAATATATGCCTGACGCAATTTCTCCATAGATCAAACGACGATGACGTCTTTAAAACAAAAAGTTATCGACGCAAATTATCTGTCCGATAAATCAGAAACATGCTTCCTTTCGCGATAACCTTGGAACAAAAATGCCTAAGTCCGCAGTGTCGGCGGCCGGTACATAGGCTAGGTCGCCAACCGCCAGCGTTTCGTCCTCTAAACATTCATGTCTATTTAATGTTCGTGTGTAGTAACTAGTAACTATGTAGTACACTCGAAACGTGGCTGTTCGAGTCTCGCACATGTAGCAGCCCAATCATATAATCAATGGAATTATTTGGACAATCTCGCCAAATCGGGTGGAAAAATTTCGGAATAAAAAGGACCAGTGGGCTTAGCACGAATGTTTTCACGTATCTTAACGTTATCGTAAACAAATTAGGAATAAAAAATACACGTTTAATTTAAGACATTTTTTGTAAATACATGCAGTATTTTTTCATGAAACAAGACTCGACACTGGAAAAGAAAAATGGCTAAAGCGCCAATATGTCAACTTTACAGGGCACATTTTAATGATTTATTTTTTATTTTGTGTAAATCGTATATTCTATTACCTAAATCATAATATAATTTATTAGAATATACGTTTTACAGAAAATGATCCATTATATAAGATAATATTTGAATTTTTTCATAAATATACTTTTAAATGTGCTCGTGTAAAGTTTACATAATGGCAGTTTAGCCATTTCACTTTTCCACCATCAATGTGTATCTTGCATAAAATTGAATAAAAATGCGATAGATTCATTGTATTTTATAATCAAAATTTGCTTACGTTAACGTTACCATAATTATTACGTCAAACCATTCGTGCCCTCAGATCTTATCAAAACTTTACCACGGTCACAGACCACGGTACATAATCACCACGCATATATTTATTTTGTTCCATATTCAAATTTTGTTCTCAAGAGATCTACGCCGTTTACGAACGAGATCGCGAACTAAATAAAACACTTTAATAACTATAAAAGTTGAGCCACAAATTTTCAGCTTTTTTAGGTCAAAAACATCGCATTACATATTAAAAAAAAATGTTACTAGGAATAATACTTACTGAAAAAATCGGCTGTGATAAGTCTCGATGTTTCAAACGTATGTTGTTCATTGTTAAATTAGGTGTGGCATAGGTATCTCGTTGTTGTGTATTATCGCTGTTCTAGATCTAAGTACTTCGGTTATTTTTTTCTGGGAACACGGGAGGCAATTTCATTAATACAGTAATCTACATTACAAAATTAGTATTGATCCTTTAATGGGTATATTCTTAAATGATGCTATATGTGAGAGGCATTCGGGGCTTCATGAATGTCTTTAGCATGTAGGTAGGTACTTATAGATTTTTTCAGAATTGTATGCTTAGAATTTTTCAGATTGTAGTTAATTCACAAAAACCCGGATATTATGGCCCGGCTTTAGAGTGTAGAATAACTGGACGACAAGAGGAATTTTCACAAAACTTAATAAATAAAATAGAAAATCGAACCGTTTAGGTTTCAAAAACGTTAAATCAAGGAATTCCAATTTTGATATTCATTTAGTCTATTCAAAGGCTGTCTCCACCCATCGATATCCTTTACTGTGGTAATGGAATGGAACTATGCACTATAGTTCACTGGACCGGTACAAATCCGAGTGAAGGTAGTTTATGTAATTGCCTTTGAAACAGCACAGATATTGGCCCTGGTCCTGCTCTTGTAGCCTGCAATTAATTCTAGTCAAGCAATTGCCTTCCATACTCCCGCTATTAAATTACCAGAGAACGTTATACAACGAGTATCTATGAAAATGTGAATAGATAAAATATAAGGAAATAATGTATTGATGATGAATAGTAACAGTAGTAAAGTAATAAATTTATTTTTTATAAAGTAAATGAGGAGGACAAAGTTTTTGAACATTATGGTCACATAAAGTAGTTCAAAAGTCTATTAAAACTTTAGAGTGAATGAAGTGACTACACCTATGTACGTCATCGATTTATGTTACATAAATAAAACGTCTAAACCGGTGATGAGTTTCTTTACATCAATTTGTAACGGAAAATCTTAAAAGTTTGATATGAGATTGTACGCGTTCGTTCATATGTGCGGCCCAGTCTGAATATATTTGCTATGCCTCCATACAGTCGCGTCTAAGGAAAATAGACTGTATGTCGACAGTAATAAGGTGTTTAGTCACGTTTTTCAAACAATGTTGGTTCGCTGATAAGTAGTTAGAAGTTGCTCAAGGCTGGCGACTTGTGGAGGAGTAAAAACTTGGTCAAGGCCCGGTCTTAGTCAAATGGTTGTAATATGTCTGGTTTTGGCACTCTCTCGCGCATATTTGGAAATTCCCAACGATTGAAATTTGGAATTAACAATGGGAAGGAAATAGGGAGATTAGCGTTGAGGAAATCAACACTAATTTAACCACTAATGGCACCTACGCCTGTTAACAAAATTAAATTCTGAGTACAAGTAGCTACTGACCATTTTTATTGGATATTGAACTGAAATTCAGAGATTACCTAGGTACTGCAGCTGATTATATAATTTATAATACATATAATTACTTTGAAGCAACTTTCTTATTATTATTATTTATTTGGCTTAAATTCGGCCCCATTTTAACAAAATATACTAAACGAATGTAACAATGTTAATGTACACGCAACGGCGTACAAATTCGGTCAAATGCTCGTATTCTGTTTTGATCACTATACTGGTTGGTATAATGACCAGTATTGCGTGTATTTCTAAGATATAGTTCTGGTACTCATTGTGCTACTGCTAAGGTGGGTATTGATCGGCATCGTAACGTGCAACCTTCATGACACGAGATCTGACAAACTACAAGTAGTAGCACAATAAAAATATACATAAATTAAAAAAAAAACACACTGCCGCCGTCTCATACTAGCCAAACCACGACTTAGGTACCAAATATTTCTTGAGCGCTGTTATATATGTATATTTTTACAGCGATAAAGTTATATAGACATAACAAAAATAATTACTATGTAAGTCTACATTGAAAATTGACGCCAATATAATAATACGTCTGAGAATCAAATCAAATAATTTATTCAATTAATTTTTCGTATCAAAAATAAACTAAAAAATACATAGTCTTACTTAGATATAACACGTCTGCATGAACAAGGTTAAACTGTGTTTCAGGAGAGAATAAAGGTAGGTTGTCCAAATTATTTATTTAAGAAAACTTATTCATAATTATTATTTCTGTGGTGTTAGGCAGCTCAAAAATTTATCGATCTTTTTACGATATAAAAGGTAAAAATATTTTTAATACAATTTAGTCAGTGCCTCATAGAATCGACGGCATTATTTTATTATAGGTGTGAGGCAAATTTATTTTTCTTGTATGTTTCCGGTACATTTTGTTGGTCAAATTGCACGAACCGAGAAGAGAAAGTGGGACAGTTGTTGTTATTATTTTCGAATGACCTTTTACGACGTAACGGACTAGAAGAAGTACCTATTGGAGTGTAAAAGCGAATTCATGCAAAGAAACAGATATCAGTGTAGAGTAATGTAACGTGAATGGTTTTGTCAGAAATGTATCATATTTTTCTCCGATACATTATATGAATTAAATCTTTGAATACTTATAGAGATAATTATAATAAAATATAATAAACATTAACATTTAAAAATAAATATTAACATAAACATTAAATAAATAAATATTAACATTAAATATACATACATATAATATACCGTATAATATATATATATTATATGTACATTTTCTGTAAATTATAATTATGTAGGTAATAATTTACAGAAAATGTACAGTTTTTGGTTCGCTACGATTTCGTAACGAACCAAAAACTGTACATTCTCCATTCTTGTCTCTTCCGTCAGTTCTTTCACTTCTTTGTACGGCTTGACGTCCAGCTTTTCCTTTATCTGGTCTACGTGCCTCCTTATAGGTCTTTCTCTACCTCTGTTGCTGTCTTCTACTTTGCCTACCATGATATTTTTATAAAAGTTTCGGGCCTATCATTTTTCCTCTTCTGGTCTCAATATTCCATAGAGGATATTCCATTTGGAATTAGAACAGGTAAATAGGTGTTTCCTAAATGAGTTTAATCTATCACATGAGTCAATTAAACCTGAACAATCCCTCGGACAACACAGTCGGCGTTACCTATCAAAGGAATCAATGCACAATAGTTAGTGCTAAATGCCGCTTTATCGTAGATTATGGATGTTGCTCATCTCCTAATTGTACCATGCCTACAAACTACAAGATATCGTTAGATTAATGATGACGTTATGAAGTATTTTCCTCGTAGCGTGGGTTGTGTGACATTCCAAAGAACGTAAACATACAAAATAAATGTCAAAATTTCGCAAAATTAAATATAATGTCGAAAAACGTCTAATTTCAAGATATGGCTAACATTTTCAAAGGACAGTATTAGATAACTAAATTGGGCCATGTGGTTATAACGTAACCGTTAAAAACCCCCGACTCTAACTAGAAAAAGAGCTGTAAGATTTGAACGGCTGAACAGATTTTCATGAAACATGGCTAAGAACACTCGGGATAAAATTATCTATGACACAAAAAAACTTAACGAAAATCGGTTCATCCGTTTGGGAGCTACGATACCACAGACAGATACACAGACAGACACGTTAAACTCATAACACCCCTCTTTTTGCGTCGGGGGTTAAAAACCACGAGGTCGATAAAAAATGTAGGTTCTAATGATGACTATTGATAAACGAGAATATGGAGAAGGTAAAATATAAATTCGCAAGTCAACGACGACGCGACGCCGTCTAAACGTGTTATAGTAAAATCATGTTAGTGTAGTCATTCCGCATGCCTCGCATACCTCGCCTCGTCAGAGAAAGAATACATGACTTTGATCCTAACATATCCAATATCGCTACAACTACGAAAAAATATCTCGCATTAATATAATTGGAAACTAGTTTGCTGTGCATAATATTTTTTATTACAACTACCGACCTGTCCCCGGTTTCGCACGGGTGCAATTTCTCTACTATTCTTACATTAAATATGAAAGTAAACAAAGAAAAATAGAGATCCCATGAAAAATGATCTTATGGTGAAAACCTGAAAATCCGTTGCGTGGTTTAGGAGGAGTAAGCTGATATACAGACAGACAGACTGATGCAGAAAGCGACTTTATTTTTGAGAAGTATTAGAGAAAAAAGTAGAGTTAAGAGAAAGTAAGTACCTAAGTAAGTAAAGTAGAGTTAATTAGAGAAGTATTAGAGAAAAAAGTAGGGTGAAAGTTAAAAGTAGAGCTTTATTGTAGAGAAAAGGAGAGATAGAATACGGACATAGACTTATTTTAAATCAATGGATAGAGGAATTAACGCGGATTTACCTATGAATTTTGACTAGTTTGCCCTAAGGCCTAAGTTTCTTTAACCATCTCGATTTTACGCATAGCACGCGGTGCGGCGGGCGGCGGCGGCGCTCTGATTGGTGAAGAGCTCGCAGCGGGCCAATCGGCACGCAGAACGCGGTCGATGTGTAAAATCGAAATGGTTATAAGAAACTTACACTAGGCCCTCTGATCGTGGTTGTCAAGGAGACAGATCAAGGTATTCGCAACATCAGGCAAACAATCTGTTGGGACCATGGAGATAGTAACCTATAATGTTGGGACTCGTTGGCTAGTAACTGCCATGAAAAATGGCAGAGGCAAATTATTATTATCTTATTCTTATTTTTTTTATTCACGTTAAGTTATTATTCTCGCAGCTCTTACCACAAGATTGTAACATTTGTAACCTATTATTTTTTTCCATGGAATTTCTTGTCGGTTCTTCTCCATAGGATTTATCTACTATTTAGATCCGCGTACCTAGAGAGTCTCAACATTTCAAAACGCCCTGTATCTGGTTTACATCCAATAAAGATATTTAGATATTCTACTCTAAAGGTAAATTCGCCCTTATTTCTGTATCGCATAAAAGGAATTCCTATTCGAGAATGTAGCAAATTAAGATCCCTTCTTTCTCATCATGATTACTATTCTCGGGCTGGATAAACTCAATACATCACATGCGTTGACTAATTCTTTCCTTATCCTGTTACAAAAGTACGACTAATTCGTATGCATTGCGCATAGGCAATACAGTCCGAAGTCTGTGAGATTCCATGATTAATATTGTTCTCTCTACATCCTTGTAATTAGGTTCCCTTTCACACAAATTGGTAAACGGAGCCGCTGCTAAACGGATTGATGTAATGTTTGGGGTTGACTACAAGTTAAGGCTTCCGTTATTATAATATCAAACAATTTTCTTTTCAATTCAATATTTAACTAGTTTCCGTTAAACACGAACATGTAACAATTTACCATTGTGTTCATTTACCATTGTTTCGACACCGTATTGGATCATTCACGGCGTGGCATCACGGGGCTAACCGTGGCGTAGTGAACGTTATCGCTCGGCTAGGAGTCGTGCGCTAGCTGCGCTTGCGTCGAAATTCGTCGGTGTCATCGCACTGGAGTAGCCTAGTTACGACGATATTTCGATAGAAGTGGCCACCAACGTTTCCTCCCACTGCCAACGCGAATTTGGACAGTTATTACGAATACGCATTATGAATTTAAAAATAAATCAATTTATTCTCATGTGGTACCAATTACGTGTACTCATCCCTAGTATTAGAAGCAACTACATCGCTTTCTTACTCAAAGAAAATAATATAATGTGTTCCTATAAGCCATTTTATTTTATTATCTGCAACGATAATTTATTGTGAGACGCTCATAATTATGTTACGAGACTATTTCGAAGGGCCTATTTTAATAAATAATTCCTAATACATTAATAAACAAACTTCAGGTTTGCTTTGAATAGATATTGTGAAAAGAACCCGTATTTTGGTACTGGCTTTGTTATCTCAGGTCGAGGTAGACTGCTTTTGTCCACCTTGTATGTCTGATCCGACGTCATTCTTCGAATGACCTTACATGTCCAAGTGGTTAGGTGTGCTTAATTTACAGTAGTTACCTTTAAAATTAACATGATTTTGCCGGTGACTTCGTCCGTGTGGCACTTACACCATGTTACTTCAAGAGCCTTACCACCATCTTATATACAATCATCATAAATGTCAGGAACGTTTTATTTCCAGCTTAATCTAATGTCAGTGAAATTCGAATAGCTTTTTGCACCGAACCCTTTTTCCTCTTTTCTTTTTCTAAAATAAAAGTCGTCTAAGTAACCCCTAATAACATCAGCTATCTGCTAGTGAAAGTCCCGACAAAATCGGTCCAGCCGTTTCGGAGATTAGCCGGAACAAACCGGCAGACGGAAAGACAAAAAAAAAATATATTAGTTTTTTTGTTATAACTGCCTTATATACCTACTTTCGTATGTATTTAATCAAAAGCTGTTATTTAGACATTACAAACAGACACTTCAATTTTATTAATTTGTATAGATATAAATATAGATAAAAATACTTCAAACATAATAATGTTAAAAACGTAGGTATTTCTTAAATACTTGAAAACACGAAGGTACCCAAAATTGTGTTCGGCTGTCTGCAGTTTCGAGCTCTCTTCTCTAAATTTTTAATAGGTGGATTTCCAACTGTCAGGTCCCGTACCGATCTCAAATTTAAACTGTCTTGTAAATGCGGAAATAGAAGGAAAGAAATAAAACATTTATTTGTCACTGAAGCATGAGACAACATCTTGAAATAATATAAAAACATAAAAAGTACAAAAAAAGACCATACGTGTCTCACGACTGCGCCAAATAGGCAAAGCTAAAGTATTTATTTACGTTTTGACTTCTTAATTTCTTCGGCTGATTTTGTTATTTCGAAATCTACACTTTGTTTTATTGTTAGCGATCCGGATAATTATTAATTTTATGTATCATTGAGGATTAGGTACTGTTACCGTGATATTTAGATATTAGGAAAAATGAGAACATTTCTTTAGATAGCTACTTGATAGCGGTGGTTGGACGTGGTCACTATTCGCCATTAAGATTTTTATTACACTAAACTAAGGTCAATGTGACTGTATAAAAAATAAATTAAGTGCTTGGTATAGTTTTCGTGACATAATTGAGATCATAAAGGACATTGTGTATTAATTATATGTCTCGGGAAAGATTTCGCGAAGTTTGATGAAGGATTAAACTTTGAAAAAGATCGTTTCGCGTAATGAAATACTAATAGCGAAAACTGTCTCCCGAACTCTAAGAGTAATGAGAGCCCTACTTATTTCTATGCATATACTCTTAGCGCGAACTATTTAACAAACAAATGTCAAACAAAATGTCAATTTCAGAAACCCAAATCTGAGTATTGGGTTTCTGAAATAGAAAGTTGTTTACAAAACTGTTTGGTATGAAAGTTATAGCATGGGCACTAATGGGCAGTTAAGTACTAATAAGATATTTAACATCGTTCTAGAGCATTGCGTGAGTCAGCTAATCGAAACTGATTGTGTTGATGTTTCGGGCGGGTGACAAATACTATTTTCGTACTTGTGTTGTTGCGAACTTGTGAACTCTGGCACACATCTGCTTATGAGCATGTCATGGTATGGTATGTATGGTATGCCATTGTATTGGCTAGATTGGGCAGTACTCGTTCTTAACATTTCTCTTTGCGTAATATCACTCAAGTAGCTGTAAACCAAAGTGTAAACTTTTTCTGAATTCCCTTAACCTTGGCTTTTCCATAAGTAATTCAATCGAAAATGTCATCATTTACATCAATAGTGCCTATTACACTAATTACATTATATTCTTCAAACTAAATAGAAACAATTTTATGGAACTTTCTCATCTAGAAAGTATACTCAAGCAGATTTTAGAGCTAAATTGAAATTTTGTCTGTTCACAAAGCCAGCGAATGGAAAAGTGTGACCAATCAGAAAACGTTGCAAATTTTAAATGGATTTGTTAGGAATTTTGTTTGTGTGAGTAAGCAATTCATTAAAACTGTGTAGGATTCTTTTAGAAGCCTGTATATCAATGTGGCGTGGGACCGCCGAAATGACTTTCACATTCGTTTTTAGAAGTTCAAGTTAGAAATCGCCTTATGGTCGAGTGACAGCGAGGACAAATGTGAACCTTGAGTTCATGGGTTTGCTATCGAGGTCAGTATCAAACACGAGCGGTATGTCGACAACAAAGGCACCTACCTACTTATCATACGTATATTACAATTTATCAGCTTGTAAACTTGATGAACTAGAGATTTCCTTATGTATAGAGTTATAAAGAATCAGTTGAATACAGATAAGCTAATTGCTAGATTCGCTTTAAAAATTGTACATTGATCCAAAATAATGACTACGGCAGTACACGATACAATATTTTATTAATCAATATTATTAAAATCTGAATTTTATAAAATAATAACATTATTATTTTTAGCTTCATTTTCTCGCATTTTTGGCCTTTTACTTTAATGTACCTACAGTCCTCGAGATTTAAAAAGCCACTTTTGACATATATCATTTGAGTTAATTTGGGATGTGAAGCGTATAAATCAAGAACATTGTACATAATAAATCTGTTACCAAAAATATCGATTTTTATAATAAATCGATTTAAAATTCTAAGAGTATATAATCGTTTAAAACTATGAATAAAAAATCGAGAAATTCATCTGATAAGCAATTTATTAATGTAGTA
Organism: Allophyes oxyacanthae; assembly: GCA_932294325.1. NCBI lineage: Eukaryota > Metazoa > Arthropoda > Insecta > Lepidoptera > Noctuidae > Allophyes > Allophyes oxyacanthae. The sequence continues at coordinate 5,004,591 of OW028609.1, forward strand.
GGCACCGAATTTTATATGAAATCGCATTTCTGTAGGTATCTTCATAGAATAATAAAACATATCCATAATTTTATGCCAAAATTATTTATCCACTTGTACCGGTAATAATGGTCCACCAGTTATTGATCTCTTTCGAAGTACTCACACTCACTCACACTCACACTAACAACTTGGTTTGGAAACTATGTGTTTCCAAACCAAGTTGTTAGAATCCATGTACCTATAGTAAGCCAAGTCAACTTAAAAGCGGGAACAGTCCAAAATCAAGGCCAGATCACAAAAACAGAGGTATCCGAGAAATACTCGTTGAGAGAACGAACAATTAGTTGGAAAAATCGCGAAAAACTGCACAGATGTCATTGTCATTACTGCCAGTGTCAAGCAAATTGTGATCATAGAGAAATTAAATTAATTATAATAATATAATGTACGTGTCATACAGCCTTTAAAGAGTTTTTAATACCTACGTAATTTTATACTGATATTTCAAACGATTATAACGATTCTAGTGATCACATCCCTTTATTTAAAAAATAATTGATTGAGAACGTAACCATTTTTATGATATTTCGGTAGTACATAAACATGCATTTTAAAAATATTTCGATGCTATAACAATACTTATGAAATTATATACCATGCTAATTTATACGTATCTCAAAAAATTATAATAATTTCATAATTATTATCAAGTGTATATTCAAAATGGTTTTTATTCACAGCCTATAGTAACATTGTCAAGTTACATGCTATCGTTCTTTAAATCTGTCAAAAGGGACTTCTTAGATCTCGAGGAGTATAATCAATGTGTCAAAGTCAAGTCTGGTTAACTAATGATATTTCAATTTGAACTAGATTTTGCTCACCATATGCTTGTACTTATGCCAAATCTGAGCCCTTATGTAGTTCCAACAAATATGTATTGGTGGTATACTCCTGAGATTTGAAGTACCGACTGCAGGTAAGTGAACATCCTTGCAGGAAGCGGGCACAAAAGCCGAGACATACATTGTGCCCCGAGACTATTATGTAGCACGTAATCTAACAGAAGTCATCAACAATGCATCGACGAAACACCGCACGCCGCGGCTTTAGTATTGACGAAACCACATTTTACTATACCTACAGGTACATAAATATTGAAGGACATTACTTACCCTAGACTTACCCAGTCTAGGGTAAGTAATGTCCAGTAATGTAATTTCAAATGGAGATAAGACATGTCGACAAAGACTTATAAAAACTACACCAAGTCTGGTTTGTAATTTTTTTTTATTTATGTTTTTTTTTTTTGTGATTTTGTGATATCTAATAAACGTTTCCAAAGGGCAATATAAGTAAGTACCTAAACCTACATGAGTTTATCTCCTTTGTCTGTCTACATGGAGCTCTTAGCATTCACCGACTTACTGTAAATTAATTTGTAGTTACATTCAGGCTTCAGGCACTCTCTATAGTTACAAATTGAATAAAATCTGTCAGACAAGAATGCACTTGTATGTCAGAAAAAGAAAATGGAAATCGGATCAGTGGTTTTAGAGTTTACTGCAGTCAATAGAAACGTTGATGGCTGTATCACCTAGCAATGTAGTACCTAGTTAGTCGCTTTAAAAAAGGGAGCTGTTTTATGAGCTGTGGATAATATGGTGTGGAATATGTTGGCGATACATTTGTATTGGATTTCGCATTCATGCATCATGTTGCTAGTGCAGCCAATGTTTTTAGTTGGGAGGACTGTTATTAATAATGTACCTGTAATTAATTTTCGTTTTATTTTCCTTGCTTTCATTTCACAATGATTTATTATTCGATAAATACCTTTAAACCGCTGTGTACGTCTGTTGACATATGATTGAATTAACAATTTAATTAGTACTAATTCCGCGGTAATTGACAAAGCGAATATATTGTTGACGTTCGTAATCAACTCGCGTAATTTAGTTACCAATGACGCGAGTTATCAACAATTATTGTATAAAGTTTATTTTTTAATCCCAGATAGTAATTTCACAGGTGCAAATATTAAATCACGCCAAAATGAACTTTATATTAAAAATCTTTGACCAATTTGACGTTTTAGGAATGTCAAATGGCAATCTCAAATTAAGAAACAAACTAGATTGATTGGCGTTATTTTTGTAGGATAAAATAGAAATATCTCGCTGCATCTTTTTTATAAGGAAACAGAGAAAGAAGATATCAAACATTTTCTATGGACCAAATACCTATGCAACAAAATAAATCATGAAAATAATACAAATATAATTATTTTTAAGCAAAGGTAAGCAATTTATAGGTTTCGTAGTAGTTAGTAGGTAATGGCTTTACCATCACTATATTTAAAATAATTCCAAACGTAAAAAAAAAAAAACATACAATGAAAATTGGACTGGCAACTAACGGTATCCCTGGCCATTTCAGTTCAAATTATCATTGTTTTTTTTATTACAATGGTAATTTGATATGAATCTGATCAATACAGAATCGGAGTGGACCCGTAGCCCGGCCCGTGCGTACAAGACACTACGGTAGGTACACTGTGCGGCGATGCGATGGGAACTACGCTTCATTGTTGATACGAGTAGGTACTTTGGTAATTGACGCATGAATCGTAATTTTAACCAAAAACGGTCACTATAAAGTATAATGCACATGGAATTGGCTGTCGATGAAGACTGAATTTATGCTAAGACTAGCTTCTACCCGCGGCGACAACCGCGTGAACACAACAAATAAACAGACATGGACTTTCTGATAATAATATTAGTCTTAAAGAATTATTCTAAGATGTTAATGTCTTTTCATTTTCATTATGAATGTAAAGTAGATAATAAATTAGTAAAAAACAAAACATTAAATTATTCATTATATATTAATACGTGAAGAGAAACCTTTGTACCCCTTTGCGCGCACGGAGGAGTGTGAGACCTGGCATAGTTAACGTTTATATGGAGAAGGAGTGCCGAAAGTTAATATAACGGTCAAATTTCGACCACTGGGCGACTACTATATAATATAATATATAATAAAATACATAAGTGTGTGTTTGTTACTCAATTACGCATAAAGGACTGAAAGGATTTGGATGAAATTTGTCACACAGTAACCATGTCTTATATTGCCATATCTGATATTATGACAGAAACATGGTTCTCGGTTCATTACGAAAATGTCAATAAACTATCTATAGGCAGATTGTATTGAAGACAAAAACTAAGAAAATGTGCAATTCTGATCTGCATACGCTAATAATGACAAATAATTGTAATGTATGTAAATCACTCCATTGTAAGATGTACGTGTTGCTGAATCTAATATTGCGCAGGCCGTCCGCTTCTTCTGAACAGATGCAACACATTGCATGGTGTTTTCACCTGTTATAATATGTCTTCATAGCCCATTTTACACACTGCTGAACTCGGGCCTCGTCGTCACGATCGGTAATAGGGAACATTGCCACGGGCATACGCATTGGTTTAGCAGTATGTTGTTATAAGTGTGATGTAGGTACATCAATTGACTTATTGTGTCAGATTGTAAATGTCAATAAAGTCAGTTAGATTCCAACCGTGGTTTCATTATGCTTCATTGGCGACGAGAAAATAATAAAATCGTATATACGTTGAATCTACGCGTATTTCGCATCGAGTAATTGTAAAATTTTGTTCGTTGTGTACGTTGGTGTGGAAATAAAGTATATCACAATGCCGATCGGTAAAATCGAGCCGTTTGATCTTACCTCTAAACAATGGCCGGCATACATACGACGTGTCAATCAGTTCTATTTACTTAGTTCGGGCTCATCTCGAGCCACAGCGTTCGGACATTGCCGAACGGCATATCTTTCGACAAAGGAGACAGCGACTCGGTGAATCGTTGACTGAGTATTTACAAAATTTAAAACATCTCGCTGTCACGTGTAACTTTGGCAGTCGACTCGAGGAGGACCTCAGGGATCAATTTGTATCGGGTCTCGCGAGTGAAGTGATGAGATCTCGAATCTTTGCGGAGAGATCAATCGACTACCAGAAAGCGGTGGAGCTAGCTCTGGCTCTGGAGGCGGCGGACCGGCATGCAGAAGTAAGCGCGGTCGGACCGGCTGCGACTGGGAGCGGGGGCGCCGGTGGCGGCGCGGGCGGCAGCGAGGCGGGCGAGGGCCTGCACGCGGTGCGCGCCCGGCCTGGCGGCGCTCGGCCCGGCGCGGGGTGGCCGGCCGCAGGCGGCGGCGGCGCCCGGGACGGCGCAGGCTGTTGGCGGTGTGGCAAGGCTCATCCCACAAACAAGTGTCGTTACGTAAATTATAATTGTGACAATTGTAATCAACGCGGACACTTACGTGTGATGTGTAGTAAAGTGCGTAATCGTAAAAATTGTGATACTCAACGCCAGCATTTTGTGGATGAATGTTCCGAAGATGAGTTCTTCAACATGGTAGTATCATCAGCTCAAGGTAATAAACCTTATTTTATTAAGGTACAAGTGGATTCAGAAATTTTAGAGTGTGAAATTGATACTGGTAGTCGTATATCCGCTATAAACGAGAGTTGTTACGAATTGTTGTTTAAAGAACGATCTTTACAGGTGGATAATTTAATTTTGCGTAGCTATGCAGGCTCAAAAATTGAACCTCTCGGTTACATTCCAGTGAACATTAAATTTAAGAATGTATCGGCAATTAATGTTCGATTGTATGTTATAAAAGGCGGCGGCAAGCCATTACTTGGCCGAGATTGGTTGAGTGCTTTAAAGATAACTCAAATTAACGCTGCAGCCGACTAGCCGCCGTCTGAGGAATCCCTTTTTTTTCACTAAAAATATATGTAAGGGGCTTGTGATCGGAACGCAAAACAAACCGCCTGCCAAAGAGATATTGATGATGCTTTGTATCGATTCTTATTTCAATACAGAAATTGTGAGCACGCAACGACTGGTGTGTCACCCGCGGTTGCGCTTTTCGGACGTCGCCTGCGCGGGCGTCTCGACGTGCTGCGTCCGGACAACGCATCCGTGGTGCGCGCTGCGCAGGAAAGGCAGGTGGCAGCCGCTGGCGGACGATATACTCGCCTCGCTGTAGGCGACCACGTGCTCGCTCGCGATTATTCCGGTAAACGGGACAAGTGGGCGAAAGGTTACATTTCTGAAATCACTGGACCAGTTTCTTGTAAAATAAAAGTTGGAGAAGGGGATTTGGAATGGCGCAGACATCACGACCAACTTGTCCCGCTTCGTAGTCATAGTCGTTATTCTCTATCGCGTACGAGCACGTTGCCAATAGTACAAGAGATCGAGGGGTCTGATGGTCATGTTACATCGCCTGTGGTGGAGGAGGCGGGCGCGGGAGGTGATAGCGGAGGGCTGGTGGAACCAGAACCCATAGTGGCTGAATCGGCAGATGAATTTGAGGACGCATGTTGTGATGACGGGTTAAGGGGTCAGCCAGAGCCGCGGTCGTCTCTAGCGCCAGACGCCTCCGCGCGAGCAAAGAGAGCTCATGCTAGATCTAAGAAAATATTATAATTTATACAAAACTTATCACTTTTATTATTATTATCTCATACGTTTATTGTTTCATTTGCGGTATGATTAAGTTTCGAATATTTTGATTTGTGTCTTCCGATTTGGTGAGGAGATGTGTGATGTAGGTACATCAATTGACTTATTGTGTCAGATTGTAAATGTCAATAAAGTCAGTTAGATTCCAACCGTGGTTTCATTATGCTTCAATAAGAAAATAGGAGGACACACCTACCCAACTTCTTTACAAAATCCCGTAGTAGACAACTGTTACGTCATTAACCAAATGAGAGGGGGATTCGTCGATCTTATATCGAAGCCTCACAGCAGGCTTGACCTTCGAAATTCAACATACAAAGCCTATTCAGTTTACATTGGAACATTTCGACCTTTTTCAGCAAACTTTATCACGGCAAAATGGGGAAGAGAGAAAAATCGGAGACAAAACCATCTCTTTAACGTTATCTCTCTCGATTTTTCGTTTTGTCTTCTGTCGAGGACACAAAGGGTGGAGAAAACAGGTTTACCCACCCGCGGCGCTAGCCCTGCAGGTATTCAAATTCAAATTCAAAGGTATTACCTATAGTATTTTAAAAGTAGGTAAGTATTTATCAATTCAGACAGATTTAAACTGTACAACGCTGACTCCTACGTTGGATTTTTAACTGTATTTAAAAATATTATCTGTTTGTGTCATCAGAGTAATATCTCCAACCTTTTTAATTTGTAAAAATACTCAGATTGTCACTTACGATTTTCTTCCTGAAAAAGCTCGATTTATAAATGCTATGTCGTTGAGTATACTTTTAGTTTGTCTTAAAGCTCTTAGGCTGACATTCAGAGACGACAGAAACGAGTCTAAGCGTGAACTTACGCTTCCATCTGTCAAAATTTGTTCGTAAGTTTGACAGATGGAAGCGTAAGTTCACGCTTAGACTCGTTTCTGTCGTCTCTGAATGTCCTATAATCTAAGCCTTATCCCATTTTATTTGTGCTCGGCGCAATATGTCTTTATTTTCTTCCATTCATCTCTATCAGACGTCATTTCCGGATTCACTTCCTTCACATTCATGTCATGTTTCACACAGTCGATCCATCTTTGCTTAAGTTTATGTGTAAATAAATTTTATTATATTAATTCTATTGTAACATTTGACAAAGTGTGTATGTTAGATTTATGTGTGTAAACTATGAAATCTATTGTGACTGCTCACCATAAATTTTCGACCACTTTACTTAGGAAATGTTATTTCGAAAATGAAGGGTATTTTCGTATTAACATTTCCTCGAAAGAGACTGACAAATTCACAGAGGTAACGTTCGTTTGTTGCGTTTCCAGCCCGGTCACAAAGGACCGACAGACAATCAAAGTTTACTCGGGAACACTCGTGTCAGGCAGGAGTGAAGATTAATTTATATTCGTACCCGAATAAATAAGTCCCTGGGAATAAATTTGCAATTTGTAGTGACTTTGTGCTAGACGAGAGGATTTAAATTAGTTTTCTTTTCTAGTATGCTTTATGGCGCTATATGGGCGTGCTCGTCAGTGCAGTAAAATCAACTACCTTTATATATTTTTTATCCGTGTTTGTTTGTTATTATTTCTTATTATTATTTTTGTTTCTTTCTGATCTCTGTGTTTCAATTTTATTTTATTTTTGTACTAACGATGTATGTCATTTATCGAATAAATATTTTCTATTCTATTCTATTCTATACTTATAAAGTGGTCGCCCAGTGGTCAAAATTCGTCCGTAGTTCATAAAAATTTAAGTTTTATTTTATTTAATGTATTTGTAACACTTATTATAATTAAAATTATACATTTTAGCTTTCTGCACTCCTTCTCTATATAAACTTTAACTATTGGAATCGACATTCCGCCGTGCGAGGGTTACCTACAACGTTTTCTCATCACGTATTAATACAGGATATTTTTTTGTGTAGTGCGCATAATTTGCAGTCATTTAGTGTCTGTTCCTAAATAAAACCGCAATATTGAAAAATTCATTTTTTTTTTCATTCATTCATATTTAAAAAATCCATCTTATTAAGTAGGACACGCCATAAACTTATTATACAAGTGGTAAAGTAATAATAAGTTAATGGGACACGCATAATTTAATAACGCAAGCTATAGGTACAAAAAAAAAACATTTCATTTCATTTCAATTTTTATTTTGTTTTCAGATTTTATTTTCACGATTTCAGGTTTGGTCCTATAATAAAAGTTCTCCGTTATTATGAGTAGGTACTATAACCCCTTAAAAGGACCTCGGTTAATAAAGAAGGACCATAAATAAAACCTATGTAGAATCGGATAATTAAATAATGTATATAAAATTATCCATCACGAATATAAATATACTTACTAAATAAATACTTTATTTCTTTCTATGTCTTCGTTGGCGCAGAAGGACAACGACCACGAATATTTTCAACGTCGCATCTAAACTATTATAGTTCCACTTGCAATTCTGTACGTAACTGACTACAAGCTACAAGTCCGTCTTCCTTTGACACGAGAAAGGTGTTAATTTAATGAATAACGGAGTGCTTTCTATGTGTCCTCCGACTGAGGGTGGGTTAACCTTGTCTGTTCCTTTTAAATGTATTGTTTGACCTTTGTTAAAATCTTTGTTTGCAAGACTAGAAACTCGAAAATAAGAAAACATCAAAAAGATGAGGAAGAAGATTTCTTTAGAAATAAGCAGTACCTTTGTACTTTGATATCTTTACTTAATTTCTTTGTCATGTGTATGTGTGTATTTAAATAATAAATAAATAAGACAAACTGTAATAGTTGCATGAAATATTGGTCCTTTTGGGGTAGATAGAGAAATTTCATAATTATGTCTCTGCTGAAACTTAGACAAGGTTAAATTTTTCTAGTCCCCCCTAAAGGGTTAAGGGTTTTTTGTCCTCATCATATTTTATTATGAATAACTTTTAATTTGGGACCAACATTAGAGTGTAAAAAAAATTTGCTGTGCAATAGATTTAGTCGAGTAATACTGAACTATTTGGGGAAAAGTAGATTTCTTTTTCGTGATTTCATATTTTTCCCATAGTGAAGGTTGTTCATAATGATGAGTACAATAACCTCTTATAGGGATCGAGACTTGAAAGGTTAGACCTTTTATACATATACATATACAGGGTTATTTGTAAAACACCGCCAACGCTTTAAGGGGTGAAACTACTCATCAATATGAACAACTTTTGCTACGGGACAAACCATGGAATCGCGAAAAAAAATTCAAACTTTTCATACATTTTGATGGAGCAAGGTTAATCTTTTGTATGAAAAGTTTGAATTTTTTTTCGCGATTTCATGGTTTGTCCCATAGTAAAAGTTGTTCATATTGATGAGTAGTTTCACCCCTTAAAGCATTGCCGGTGTTTTACAAATAACCCTGTATAAGGTAGATACAACAATTAATAAAGTGGTTACGTAAATTCTTATACACGTTGGATTCAAACTTCATGTATTTCTTCTTTACAAACGGGGATGCCTAAACGCAAAGTCCGAAACAAATCGCGTAACTGCGCGTGAGTAAAGCCGTATAATTATGTATTGTACGTACACTAATTACGTATAAAACAATAAATAAACTGAACCTGAAGAAGGCAGCTGGGACAAACGGATGCAGAAGACAATGAACAGGATATACAGAATTTGGTATTATTTAAAAATATTGTATTTAAGTATAGAAAATATGGTAAGTAAAACAATTTGGTATAAAGTTTTTTTTGGTACTTTGAATATTAATTTCTATTTCTTTTTCACACCAGCCAATAATAATATGTTTGTTACAACCAAACAACCAAAATTTGACGTTTATGACTAAATATCAAGCAATAAACATCAAAATTTACGCGTTTTATTACTTTACTTTAGATTTTATAGACATCGAAATTCTCAGACTAAGTACTGTGACGTCATCAGTAGCAAAAGTTTGTAATTTGAAAATTAACTAGGTACTACTTGGAATACAAAATTATTGAAATTAGATGCATATAATTGTGCAATCTATAGAATAAATACCTAAAAAAAATATTATTCAATACCTCACATAGTTCGCCGTACGAACTCTACGGCTACCGCATAACCCCTGGGATTCGGGTCGCAATTTGTACACAAGGAGGTTCCATAATAGGTCCCTCTGTAGAGAGCATAACAACACTAGTATGTCGCGGAACTTAGCCCACACAGTAGTACCTATCGTATGACAAAGGACCGTAATGACCAAGGCAAGCGGTGTCACATCACTAGTCAGAGATATGTCAAAGGTAATGAGGGCTAGTATGCCTCAAAGCCTCTATAGGCTCTTATGTTGATAACTACAGTACACTATTATCTACTACATTGATTGACACATTAAACAAGGTCTTACCTTTCTATTCCCGATCCCTTTAAAGGGTACTCATCATTTTGAACAACTTTTACTAAGGACTAACTCTGAAATCGCGAAAATTAAAACACCTATTCTATACAAATAATTTAATATTATTCGACTAAATGTCCGGAACAGCAGATTTTTTTTGCGATTTCATATTTTTATTCCTTAGTAAACATTGTTTATAATGATGAGTACAAGTAACCCTTAAAGGGATCTGGACTAGAAAGGTCTTATACATAGAGTTTTATTTTATTTGCTTTTTATTACAATAAAAAATGCATTGCCTGTTTTACGGCTTTCGTTAGGTACATCTTAGATGCCTTCGACTGCATGTTTGGACTGATTTCTTGTTCTAAGTGAATTTACAATAATCACAAATGCAAATATTGTCGTATTGTCGTAGTTAGTAGTAATGGTTAAGGACTATGCTAACGATTTGAGAAACCCTTTAATATTAGTGTTGATGGACTGTTCAATAAATAATTGTTTTCAAATTATTGAAAAAGGGTACTCTGTCTTCTTTTCATCTTGTTTCCATCTTTTTAGTTCGTATTTTTCGCAGTCGGGTATATTTTTATTTTTTCATTATGTTATAATTAAACTTTCTCTTTTATGTAAATTTGTAAAAGGAAAAATTCTTGATACCGTACATTAAAAGAATAAACATCTATTTTATGTTCATAACTCTTGCCGAAGCCAACCAAAGTATAAATTGATACCTACAAGCACAAAGTTGAAACAATGCAGTCTTTGTTTCATAAATAACGCAATTGATTAAAACGCTACAGTGTGCCTCTATTCAAGCCTATTATTGTTTATCGTAACAATTGTTTCTTAAAATAAGTTGTTGTTAAATACGTAAATATTTCATGATTGTTACAAACACTGGCTGAAAACTTGTGAAGCGGCGAGTGCACTCTATTATTATAATTGGACTAATTTGAATTTCGAATGCTCCAGTAGGTACCAACCGGTGCCGGTAGGTAGGTATGAACCCTACGGTGCAACCCGTTGGTTGAAAATGTAAATAAAACATAGTGTTAGTTTTAGTCAGTTATTATTTCGCGCAAGTTGCCGGTCAACAGTCAATTTGTGAATTGAATGGCATAGTAACAGTTGGAGCAGACAGAGTACACAACTCACCAGTCACTCGCGAACTTATTATTTTTAATTCTTGAACGAATGAAATCTTGAAATCTATCTCTATAGTTGTAGACAGACAAAAAAAATATTAATAATATTTTATTTAAATAAAAGACTGTTCTTTTTTTTCGTTCAATATTTCAGCTGAAGAAGAGCCTATTTATGACAGCTACAATCTGTCATACAAATGTTCGTACAATCATCATGGCAGACAGATTGGTAGTACTTATTGGCAGTGCCACACACACTCATTTTCAGATCGCTCATAACCGTTGGTTTTGAAATAAGTATTAAATTTTAATTTTTATCGCTAAGGGATAATACCTAGTACCTACTTATGTTAACGTTATGTTTACTGGGTTTACAAACAGGATGTTTTTCCTGCATCTCGAATACCAGGAAACTGTGAAATAAACTAGAACTTAATGAAAGATACTTGTAACTAACAGGAAAAAATTATGTTCCGGGCTCTGTAGCATAAGTAGGTATAACTTAATAAAAGTATTAAATTGATAAATCAGCTACATTATGAGAGGCCTCGAGGGGTCCATGGCAGCAGTAGAAGATTACGAACTAATGTGTATATAAAACCGTACCAATTAGTAAAATAGTGCACTTATTTAAATTGAAAATCCATTACTAATCATGTACCGACTCGGTAGTAAGTTTATCTTTTTTATCAAATCAACCAGCTTTTCAGTTTTCGTAAAAAAAGGTAAAAACACAAAAGTTTTCATAGACATTTTAATAAACCATGTTTTTTCCTTTTAACGTATTATTTATTAAGCTTTGCCTGTAGGCAAAGTAATTTGTTCTGCAGCAAATAAAATAATTTAATATAAGTAATAAAATAGTTTCAGATTTTACCCTAACTTGCCGGTTCTTCTCCATAGGACCTACCTACTTTTGGAACCGCGGACCTAGAGTCTCGATATTTCATAAGTGCCTGTATTTGGTTTACATGAAATAAAGATCTATTCTATTCATCTCAATGAATCAACCTGTATAGCTTGTGCATTTCCTGCTAAAGATGACGCGGACGGTGTGGAGTAGCTCGTTTACTCCTGCGCAGTAATGAATTTATACCGGAGCTCCTTATTGCTCTAGCGGCGTCTTGGGGACATGATTACATTAGATGTACATATGTAAGGTACCTACTCGTATATGTATGTATACATTTTGTGCACCTTCATTTGTCTCAATGTCACGTTGGCTTTATTATTGTGTATGTACTGTCGGTCAAGGAACCTCTACTACTCTAAGGTTTTAATTTGTTTGCACGCCATAACTCAAAAAGATCTATATTCTCTTATCAAAATAATGAAGTTTCAACTTTAGTGACATTTTCAATTGATAGGAAGTCCTGTTAAAATTGCTAGACCACCTTTTTTGGTCGACTGTACACAGCCATGATTACTTGCCACGATCATTAACAAGGGAAGGACAACCAAGTGTTAACATAGTTTAATAATACTGTCTGAAATCACTGTATAATCTACAAATAGACAAAAGTGGAGTTGCTCGCCGATAATTATCCAGAGGGCCATCTTTTTTGAAAATGTTACTAAGACTCTAAAGACATACATAATATTGGAATTATGTGATTTTTTTTTTTTTTTTTTTATCGTGGTAAAATCATCAAATGAGTCCTCCCACCCCGGGCAGGGCGGGAGGGACTGTCAGACTTGTACTGACTAAAATCCACGGTGTTCCTTCAATAGCCCTTTACGTTCCGGGGTCACGGTAATGAGATAAGTCCCGCGACCGGATTTTTTTATTCTAAATAATATTATAGTTTTAAAAAAACTATAGAACACGCTTTGTCATCCAAACTGAACGTGTATGCAAAATTTCAGCTCAATCGGAAACCGGGAAGTGGGTCAAATTTAACTTCCAAGATTTTCTTACATAGTTAGTTAGCTACAAGTGAATCTAATAAAAGCGTGTTAAAAATAACCCCTCTTATGGAAAAATAAACCGAGTATTCTCTTATAACAGCATTTTTTTGCTTTCAAACCTTTTTGCTTATAACATTATTAAATAAATGGAAAACAAAGGATTCTCACAACTCCCGCAAAACTCATTGTGCTAACTAATGTTTTGGCTGCGAGTCTAATGCACGTTTCATAAACATTTCCAATGTCCAGACACAGCGCAATCCGCGCATATTTACAATATTACAATAGTAGTAGGCATCGCGTGGGCTGCTATGTGCTTCAGAAATAGAGGAGCCGGTCTTGTTCCATTAATGACGCATTTTGTGATTCATTTTCCAAGGTCGACCAGACGAGTTCTCTTCCTACTGCATGTAAAATACGTTTATTTTATACTTATGTACGCACAGCTACTTAACAAGCTATACATTTTCAGTATACGCTGACCTCTCATTGTACGGAAAGCCAATACAATGCGAATTCAGCATATACTGGAAATGTATAGATAGCTTGATATGTAGCCGTGTGTACCTACGAGTATTATGACATTGAGGGAAAATTATTGAAGTACTAAGTACAGTGCGCGATAGGTCGACATGGTAATTTTCTAGTCATTTTAAATACACAACTACAAGCAACAACGTGAGCGTGATAGAAATTGATAAACGCGGTCGATGATATTAAACATAATGATAAAGAAAATACTAAAACAAGAAAAAAACCGGATAATAAAAAAACATAATAAATTAAAATCTATAATTCCCATGTCGCGGACTATATAGATGCATTTTAGTAGGAAAAGCCATGGCGAAGTGATAATGTGCGGAGATGTATAGTCGTAGTGCCCAATTATGGACGATTGCTCGCGAGGACCTTATTACGACGTGTCCTCGTCGTCGTCCGGCTACAATCCTTTTCTCTTGTTAGGTGGCGTGAATAGCGTGCCTCATTTTGTCTAAAAGTCGCAAGCGCGTGCTGCTCGTAAGGATTCATCCCAGGGTCGGGTAGAGTTATTGGGTTTGCCTGTATAAAGAAAGTTCTTTCTACCAGCGCAGAGTTTCCAATTGTACCCGATAGCAGCAATTCAAGCTCCCTATTCAAGGAACTCAATAAGGGCATCGGCGTACTGTTACAACTCTGCCTTAACCTTCGGAGAATACCAGCATGGTGCTATGTATGTAATAGCGTGGCGTCTGAGGCCGCCTTTTGTGATTAATGATATTGGACTTTTCAGAACACTTAAGAGATTTACAGACAGGGACCAAAACCGGTATGACCAATACCTACAGGTACCTAACACATACATTTGTCGGGGTATTTTTAAAGGTAACCTTAATTTTTAACGTAGTTCCATCAAATTGAATACAACCGGCATTAATACCCGTTACCGAAATAAAAATTACACGTGCCGTCCGCATAAATTCAAAGGGCGGACAAGGCCTGTGTGTGTAAGTAGTGTATACCTATCGTCGGTAATTTTTAGGTTACCAGTAATAAAATGGTTACCTAAATTTAGAGGTAACATGTTTAGTTATCTTGGTTACCCAGATAGCGGTAACCGTATTCTTAAAAGTAACCAAAATTATTTTATATCTGTACTCTAATTTATAGCGGTTTTCGGTCCCTATTTTCAGATGTTCCACGTTAACAGGCAGCCCGCAGTCAAACCTAGTGAAGGGTAATGATTGCTCACCAATGAATAGTTTATTCAACTGGCTCTACGTTAGCAAATAAATCCTCTGACTTACCTTTCAATACTGTCAATTCAACTAGATTGAGTCTATTCAAACGAGATTTTTTCATGCGAATGAAAAGATGAAACCGTTCGGCGGAATCAATCTTTCAGCATTCAGGCCCGGACTCCACCACAGCACAGAGGAGGTGGAGATGTGTCGTAACCTCTAATAAGATTTTGTTGTTAAATTATTTCTCCCTAAGCAGATTATTATGTCTCTAAGCAGAGAGGAGATGTATAAATTACGATACCTTATACCATTGGTTGTTAAGACACATCTCCGGTCCATTCCGCTTTGATGGAGTCCGGGCCTAATCTGATAGTGTCCAGCTAAGACCGACGGACGTAAACGTAATACAGCATAATGATACCATACCCGAATTGAGTAAGACGGTAAATATAAATTTCCTAATTATAATTTTCACGGGAACAGGGACGTCGCGTGCGCTCTGCTGGTTGGCTTAACTCCAGTTTTATATTTAAACGAACTAGTAGCCACTGACATTTTATGAAGGAGATTTTGAAACATTTCGAATTGTGCCATAGTCATAAAAGCTTAGTGGCACGTCGAGTTTTTATTGTGCACCTCCTCGGCCTTATGCAATTGCGTCAAGGCACCTGCAGATAGCTACGTAGCTGCATACAGGGCTATTTCTAATTCACCGACAATGCTTTAAGGGGTGAAAGTACCAGTGGCGAAGGGTGAATATTTTTACTAGGCAACCCGTCCAAAAATGCTTGGCCAGGCGTGCCACATGCTGTGCAGTATTAATTTAACTATGGCTTGAACTCATGTAGCAACTTACCAGCCTTCACGTATTTATTAATACATCATAACACATGATACCTATTGATAGCTTCTGGTGATGACCACGTAAAGGGAAGCCGATGGGAATCATGTTATATAGACTCTTCGCCACTGGAAAATACCCATCATCAACAACTTTTACCATGAGACTAACCCTGCAATCGCGAAAAAATATGAAACTTTTCATACATTTTGATCGAGCAAGATCATTTGAATGAAATGTTTTCTTTTTCATGATTTCAGGGTTGTTACAATAGTAAAAGTTGTTCAAATTGATGAGTACTTTCACCCCTTAAAGCATTGCCGGTGAATTACAAATCACCCTGTATACAGTGTGCTCGGTTCACATAAATATCGATGTAGTAATTAAAGGAGATAAGAATCACATATAAATAAACAATGCGTGTTCTGTGTCGTCACTCGTCGAGTAATGGACTCTGTTCTATGCACAATCGTAACACTTGATAGTATTGAGCGCAGCTAACAACTACTCGGTGCGGATTTCTGTCCTAAATACTAAAATATGTAACTTGTTTAATGCACCCAAGTGTAATCAGAAGAGGTGAACGTACAACTAAATAGATACAAGTAAGGGTAAAATCATTTTACTAAACATTGGTCTACGACGAAATAATTGGAGGATATTAATAAGGTCCTTCTTTTTTCGCGGAAGTTCTAGTATGAACAACTTTTACTATAAGAAAAAAACGAAATCGCGACAAATAAATCAGCTGTTCCATACAAATAATTCAATATTACTCGACTAAATGATTGAATGATTGAATAGCTGATTGTTTTTTTGCGATTTGAGGGTTAGTTCCATAGTTCTTCTTAATGATGAGTACTGTAACCTCCGCTAATAAAGTAAGACCTTATATTTCAATAAAAAAAATTGTTATTTTATTTACCATGCTTCAAGCAAATAAAGATCATTTCATTTCATTTCATTTCAATATAAATTGTGAACGGATTGAAAACGGGAAATATTCAGGAAGCCGATATCATATTTTGATGGAAACATTCGTGCCTCATCTTTTAAAATGGGCATTTGACTGTTATTTTCAGGAAAACTGAAGCTAAAAACCTTCCGCAATAATGTAAAAATAAATTATATAAGTATTTTTAAATATGCGTAAGTTCTAAGCATTTTAAATTGCTTAATAGATAGAGATGGGTACTACCGGCTTGTGCAATCATAAATTGTGACAGCTTCATACATTTTACGGGAAAGGGATGGATAGTGCCTCTATAGAAATTTCAAAAGCTTAAGTCCGGCTTATTAACTGATTTTAATTATCAACTATGGTGTTTTTTATATTTTCTTAATCTATTTATTTTTCTAATATAAAACATTTCTCTATTTTTAATAGTATTCCACTTGAGAATTATTTTCCTTGTTCTTGACGGCACTTGAAGTGCAACAACTTTGCTACTCTGGTAGGTAGCATTCTACTGTACGTACTCTACCAGCACATCACCTGCTTAGCCTTTTCTAGAATTTACTTTACAATGTACTGTCACTGCCTGTATCTATTATATCATGATGTCCACTGCTAAAATCGGAACTTTTAGTAAGTAGAATAAAATATGAAACTCCAAAACCACACTTTGTAAAAAAATATATGATAAATCTCTTTTAGTTATCTAGCCAACATAAAGCCCGTCACACACGTAGCTATAATATATATTATAGCAAGACATATTACGATATATTTTCCATAGTAATCTTCGAGCGACCTCAGACGCAGCTATAATATATATTTCTATTACGTCATCAAAATATGTTATAGTATAGCTACCACGTATGGGGGCTTGCTATAATGTAATATATAGCTCAGTATATTAATATATATTATAGCTACGTGTGTGACGGCCTTAATGGTGTAGATTCGGTTGCGCATTCTTTATTTTTCTATTGAAACAGCAAGAGACAATCGCCCTCATTAATTTACTCCTTAGAACTAACCTACAACAGTAATACATAAACATGCGATCACAGCAATCGTGAGTGATTTGCCATTGAAGAGTTCCAGAGTCTATCTCCAAAGATGTTCATCAGATGTTCTCCAAATTTAAATAGGACCACATCGAATTTTGTATAAAGAATTTTTTAAATCGGTCCACAATTGGCGGAGAAATCAGTGAACACACATGAAAAAAAAACGAAATGACATGACATGCTGGGACAGATAGTAGAAGTGAAACTTCAACGGACAATATATCGTCTACCCTCTCCACGCGGCCGTAACGCTTTTTCGTAAAAAATCCTAATACCCCCCGTCTATATAGAAGTTTCACTTCAATAAATACATACAGTCGAACATAGAACCTTCTCCTTTTTTGAAGTCGGTAAAAAATGACGTCTCAAGCCCTTGGAATGGCACTCTTTGTGTAGAGTCTATAATACACGTGTGACGAAACGGTTAGTGGAAAATAACACGGAAGCGTTGCGTATATACGCGTAGGATGCGTGTCATCGCCAACGTGTAGTCGTCATCGTAGTCTTTACGTCTATTACAAACCATTTAGACAGCAGATTCAAAAATGTTTTGGTCCCTATTTATGCCACTAACACTATTATGCATCTTCATCGCCAAACTGCCGAACCAAATTTGAGATTATGCAGATGTTTGAATTGAACCCAGAATGGAATAAGTACCTACTTTTGGTTTTTGATAGGGAACTTTCTAACCTTTTCATTACGAAGAATTTTAATTTTCACGTACCTACAGTATGTAGGTAAGGTACAATACTCGCCACGTAGCTGATATCTTTGTGGTTCTAAAGTTAAGTTCAAATACTGAAATTTCGGAATAACCCAACGCGTTGAAGCGAGAAGCACAAGGAAATTCACTATGTATTTTACATAATTAATGGGTAGCGCAGCTTTATACAAATTAAAGGCCACTTGACTATCTTTCCATGTGAGTATCGTCTAAAACCTAGTCAAATGGAAGAGCAGCCTACGATAATCTGTCTGAAAAGGCTGCTTTAGATGTACTTAATGTACTACTTGGGAGATGCTTAAAAGAATTTCTCAGTGTGGCCTCTTTAGGCTCCCTGATCTTTCACAATAAATCATTACAGTGGTCTCGTAATAACCAGACTGAAATTATTTGATCTCACGTTTATTATTAACTCTGAAAGTAAATCAGTCACTCAATATGGGCTAAACTGATTTGAAAGAAAAAAATCAACAACATTGGTAAAATGCACCTCTTTACCAAGTATCAAAATTACCTTATAATAAAATTAAAAGCAAGACTGGATCAGTTAAATAATATTATAAATAGGAGAAGATATGTTTCGCAATCGGTTGGCTTATCACTAAACCGTAGGCATGCAGGAAGTCGCCCTGGGTATTTACATTGTGCGATAATTTATATTATTCATATACCACACTTGAGTTACACTACATGAGGTAACGCTCGCTCGTATAACGAATAGTACTACTCAAAATACTTTAATAATAATAAGTTAGGCTTATTGTCCCATATGGGCTTAGTCGTAGAAGGCGTTTCCTACAAGATCATTTCGTAATCGAGTATGCATTTCGAGCGCTGTTTGACGTTTATGATGGTTCGAATTCGAAATGCACGTCTCGAACAGTACTACTGAAAAATATAAAAATATTATAGTTTGAAAAAACTATAGAACACGCTTTAGACATCCAAACTGAACGTGTATGCAAAATTTCAGCTCAATCGGAAACTGGGAAGTGGGTCAAAAACTTCCAAGATTTTGTTACATAGTTGGTAAGTTATAGTTAGTTACAGATGAAGCCAATAAAAGCGTGTTAAAAATCGAAGCGATTCGAGTGACTTTCCTTCGAGAATTTCGGGCTTGACTTTTTCGAGAAAAGTTCGAATTCGAACTTTAGTGTAAACTGGAACCAATAATCTCTATTATTATATAATTACTGTTTTAAACTACCATTCGTATAGGATTTTTTATTTATTTATTTAAAACACATACAACTATCATTACAGGTTTCCCTAATACAATAGTTAAATAGTAGTAGTTTTGCGGTGACTAATATTAGATAATAAGGGTAATTTTAAAAAATGCGGCCTGTGTGAATTCACTCAGACTACAATTGAAGCAGTCAATCTGTGGTTATATACATAAGCATGAGAAATTACTTCAGGAGTGGGTTACACCTTCACTATACACCCTAAAAGCACCGTACTGTGAAGAGTAATCTACCTTCAAGTGTGGGCATGTTGTTCCCCTAATGGTCGTTAATTATAAACCTCTGCTCAAATCGACGGGGTTCCCCATAGATTACGGGGAAGCGTGTTATACGTATTGTATATACCCGTCTACAAAATCCTTAACTTTACAAGGAACCGAACGATTTACACACGGATACATAACAAGCACTACATTTCCAGTATAAGCTGACCTCGCATTGTAAAGGCTTTACGTACAATGAGAGGTGCCTCATCGCCTTAAAATAATGTATTGTGATAGCCCGATGGGGCAATTATTTTTACGCCCTTCTACTTGATGAATTAAAAGAGGGTAAAATTAATTGGTGTTAAAGTTACATCTTTTCTGAGTCCAAACTGCCTGACTTAATTATTATCTTATATACTAGAAAACGACGGTGTAGACGTCCAAAAGGCTATTTCTTATTTATTTTATTTACTTAACAACAATTTATATATACACAGGAATAAGAATAATTACAATTAAATAGGAAAGCCGACACTAAGGTACTGCTTATTTCTCATGAAATCTCTTCCAGTAGACCTGCTAAAGGAAAGTCGGAAAAAAAGGAAAAAGGAATTGTACACTTCAGTGTGGAATTAATATAAAAGGTCACATAAATAAAACTTATGACATTATAATACATCCTAACAGATACACTTAATAAATTATAATTATTATACAAAACCTGTTATTATTATACTAAGCCTATTATACTAAATCCCACCTATTAATGGAAATTTCTATAGAGAACATTAACACTCCATCATTATGACATACATTATGATGTCACAGCAAGTACTCGTCAAGTATGTGGTACAGAGACAGTGGAGAGAGACCTTCGACTTGCCCTAACAACCGTTAGCCGAAGGCAGCGGAACCGCGTGTCATTAGAAACCCGCTTGAGTTGCGCTTGCGACACAATAGTCGCACAGCACAGATACGCATAGATCAACGCTATATACGACAGGTGTGGCACTCTGTATAAAATTAGGCTGCTTTCTTTATTGGACAGTGTTGATTCTAAAAATAAAGCATTTAATACCTATAGAATCCGAGAGTCTGGGGAACACATAGATACATATAATAGGAACAACATGTTCAGGAGAACCAAAAAATGTCATGACAGTACTTAACAACATTACATGACATTATTGTTACACCCCGAACTGCCCCCTCTCTTTTTATCTGCATAATGTGTCCATCCTAAGGTTATTTGGTAGACATCGTCGAATGCTATAATACCGCCCTTTATAGATCTCTTTTTCTTCGTATCTTTTCTATTCTTTCTGGTATGAAATTAAATGTATTGTATTGTAACAGATTCCAAACATTAATAAATTCCACAAAAGTTAGATCCAAAACTCTTTTATCACGAAATAAAACAGGTTGTAGATCTTTGTCGAGTTGCAAATACATATTTATTCCGATACATTATAATAAACGGTGAATGAAATTCTCAGGCTTATACGTTAAAAAAATATGTAAATCGGGGACAAAACCATTCCTTTACCGTTTTCTCTCTCGATTTTTCGTTGTCTTCTGTCAAGGAGACACAAGGGTGGACAAAACGGGTTTTTTCACCTGCCGTGCTAACCCTGTAGGGCAAAGACCTTCATTCCCTCCTTCCATTTTTCCCGGTCTGTTGCTATTTGGGACCAATATTTTTTTCTATCTATAACTAGCTTTGTTTATTAAAATTTTAATTACAGAATGATAAAAAGATTTTTGGCTATAAATTTATCGAAAGATAGTCTATGTGTTAGAGTCTCGGAAATAATTGAGGTACTGCAAACTGCAGACGAACGATATTGAGCCAATTAAAGGCTCTTCTTGTTATAATTGGGTGCTGTACACTACTGCTGCAACTAACCTATCTCTTAATTGAATAATTTCAGGAGCACTCGGCGGTATTGTTAGAATGAAGCCTGGCTTAGGCCATGATGTAACATCATATCGAAATTACTTGGCTCCCCTTTTAACCCCCGAAAAGGGTGTTATAAGTTTGTAGTGTGTATCTGTGTATCTATGTATATTGTATACATATATCTCTTTTTTTAATTGAAAGCTAGTTTAATCCTAGCTATATTTCAAGAAAATCTGTTCGGCGTTCAAAAGTTACAGCTCTTTTTCTAGTTGGAGTCGAGGGTTTTTGACGGTTAGGTTTACAGAATTCCTGTTTTTCCTATGTTTATGAAGTTCCAATGAGATTGTGATCATATTTCATTGAAAAAGAACTAGACGGATGAAAAATCTACTGAAAGTGAACATTATATTTACTAAGTCTAATAATTATCGATGTTAATTACTGTGATAGACATAATTAAAAACGGATTTTGTGGCTCAATTGAAATGTTATTTAGCACACCTTTCGACTTCTGCGCTTCCATCTCACAACGGAGATGCCTATCTTTGCAATTAACTATTCTATAGCCTCCGGCTCTAGAAAGGTCGGTAGATTTTTTTCACAAGTGACTATGGAGTGAAAGTCTCCGGTGAGCGGGCCTTTTTTGGCATTGCCAAATAACATGGTTTAGAACGGCCCGCCTCGCTTAGTAACAGCCGTCGTACTTATGTTCCGAAACTGTTATTTTACATACAATATCCGACTGTCATGATTCGATTTAGATTACATTAATACTTAATAATGAACTAATAATTTCATTGCTCCCACATAAACCGTTATGGTAATCAATTTTAAAGTTGATGTCTACATAAGTATCTATTTTATGGTATCTGTGTACCTAGCCGAAGAAGATACGATACATTTTTATGGTCACAGATTAGGAACGAGTCCGTGCAAAGCTGTAAACTTTATAAGTACTACACAACATGAATGAATTAGAAGGAAATACTTAACAAATGCGTAGGTATTTAGAGTTGGTACCATAAAGCGGTAATAATGTATCGCGTGTCCAATGATATTTTTTTCAAAGGTTCGTTCGTGCAAAGGCCTTTCCGTATATAATTCTAAGCATAATGATGGCGATGACGTAGATCATCGATAGTTCGTTATGTGGTAACTGTTGGCGAGTTCGAATGCCACCGCCCGGTGAATATAAGCACGAAAGAATTTCGCGGATCTCCCGTCCTATTTCTGCTTATTAAAAAAGTACGTTCATCTCATTCTGACACGTTTCACCTCTAAAACGCTATTCGGCTCCAGACAGGGCCGAACTTGTTGGACAGGTTTCTAAAAATAGCGGAAATGGGCGATTTTTTGAGAATAGCCTAAGGTCCACGGGCCTGTCTAAGTTAATCGTTCGACCGCTTGTTCATTTTAGTTCGATTTTATACTATCTATTAGAGTTTTTATGGCGCTATAACACATGGTATTCGCGATGTTTGAGGTCTTGACGCTAGTAGATAGTGATTTTTTAAACCCTGTGTGAAGTAGATACGAATCCATTTATTGTACCTATAAATTTTGAGATACTTTCCTAATAACAACATCAAGTTAGTTATCGGTTCTTCTAGTACTATTATTAGTCAAGCGAAACATAATTTAATTAAAAACATTTTAATAATTGTTCTCATATTATTAAGGAGATAGGTAAAGCAATAATGATACAAGAAATCCTATCAAATTAGATGATCGAGTACAAAGCGTTTCAAATCTGTGTGACAGCTGAAGAAGAATTCGATCTAAATGTAGTCCTCTACGTTGATTGAGTAATTGTACTGTAAATTGAATTACTAGGAAACGGCAGTAAAAAGAAGAATGTGAAATAATGACATTTCTTCGGCACACAGCACAGGCCACAGCTCCGCCGGATAAACGAGTGATGATGTTGATGTGTTTAAAATGCAAAGCTAACATAGAATATTATTGTAATAGCTTATTTGACAGCTATTAAACTGGTTCTAATTGTTAAATTACCTAACGGAAAATATCGAGTAAAGACTAAAATCTATATAGTTAGGTAGATAGGTACACACATTTCCATTGACGAGGAATCAATAAAAATAATATGATAAAAAGTTAAAAAAATGTTTTCTTGTCACAAAATTAATCAAAAGTGGTCTATAGTAAAATTAATAGAATAAAAAAGAATAGAATGGAAAAGTTTTTATTTCAAATAAAATCAATAAAAATAATGAATTTGCATATAAAGATTTATCAATTTTACATAATTATTAAGTGTTTAAAGACAACCTGTAAGTTCTCAAACATGACGAAGATTACTCTTTTGATGTTTTCTATCTTGCGTGATATGTATTAAAAAGACTATAATTTATGTTCTTAGCAAATCATAATAGGCAATTTTGGACCCTAAGCTTATAAAGGTTTTTTACTGGAGTTGTCTTTCAAAGGTGAACGCGCACCTAACCGCGCCGTACGTGCCGCATTTCAGTAAATTGCTGTGGGTATAGGTACCTATTTTACCCACATTTGAATCACGTCATCGGATCAGGCGCGAGCGGTTCGATTTCGATGACGTCATCCGCATTCTACCCCAACAATTCTGCGATTCGGTCAATACTGATCGATCCATTCGGCTTATAAGGCACGGGGTGGAGGTGTACGAGACCATCAGCAAATTCGATTCAAACAGCGCGTACAGGGCGCGGCAGCGCGTGTTACATGTGCGCATTCAACTCAAACAGCGCGTACAGGGTGCGGCAGCGCGTGTTATATGTGCGCATTCAACTCAATCAACTCGTGCGCCCGCCATTGCCAAATTGCCAAAGGTACTATCATTAGTAATAATAATCTCGTCGGGACAGACTGGACCGCGGTCTATCACTAAACCTGCTTTAAGTTTAAGTTATGTGCCTGTTTTAAGTCCGAAGAGTTTATGCCTGAGGATTTTGAAGATAAAAAGACTATAGAAATAGGATTATGGGGCAATCCGCATGGCATTTAAATATTTTCTACACAGTACCTAGTCGATATTTTATGTAGAGTCAATATTACAATAAAATAAGAATAATATTTTTTATGCCTAAGAAAATGCTTGATATGAAATGATTCATCAATATTTTTGTCAGTATTTTCATCAATTCTTGCTTCACCTATGAAAAATTATAGGCCATTTTGTCGAGCCACTTATTTTTCACGTAGACCGATGAAGCTGTATTCAAGAAAAGCCCGAATTGTGCGATAACCACATAGTATCACATCGAGTACCTACACATGATCAGAAACGCTAATGTGATGGTCCCTATGCGTGTTGTAAACCTTTTTGTGGTGCAAGGGTCTAGACAGAAGGAAAATGAGGAAGTAAGGAAACTTTACTTGCAGAATTTTTATCAACATTAATTAGTTAAATAACAATTTCATTAAAATACATCTGCAATTTCACTTAAAATTTTCAAATGGAAAGCCGTCCCAAAAATCTCTCCAAAAAAAAAGCACACTCACCAATTTTAGAGAACATTAAATAACACTGCCAACAAAGTAGGTACCTATCAGCATTTCGGCTACCACTCACATTATCCAATTCCTAAAGGCAAGCCGATGGGAATCGGATTATATGGACTCTTCGCAACTGATAGTTGAATAGCTGCAACAGTACATAAAGCGTAGGTACCGCCGAGCTGGCAACATCAAATTGAAAATGTTAGTCCAGTAGCTCGAAAGGCTTTGCCGCTATCTCCTCCCATGTTAACTTATATGTAAATCAGTTCAGCGTTTACGTCCTCTGTGCGACTTTGTATGCACAAGCTTAGTGAAACCCTGCGTTTTAGCCAGTTCTCTATATACCTATGTGACAGCTTTACGAAAGCCCGTGTTTGTTTGGTTGGATTTTGGAAAAGGGGGATAGGTAAATCAAATTTTTGCAAAATGAATTTTGGCATCACCGGCCTCACAACATCGATTGTGTTGGGATAATAGGAATGTAGGTAAGTCAATAATCTGATGATCTGATGAAGACCTTCGGAGATAGATACTGGAATTCTTGGATGAATAACAGCATACCACTCGCAATTGCATTAATAATCGCATGTTTCTACATATTATTATTATTATATTATTACTCAAAATAGAAATTAAAATAAACTTATAATAAAGTAAAAACCGACTTCAAAAATCTTTTCATAAACAGCTTAATCTACAGTGTTGTCTTTTTCACTTTGTAGTGAAAAATTTGGTTTTATGACTTTTACTTGGTGGCACCAAAGAATTTTTACTCTCATTTTGGACTATACGAAGTCTCATATTTTTTACACAAATTATCATGTCACTAAGAAAAAGCTTTAACCAGCAATGGACCATACCAAATCGGTACCTAAGTTTTGTACACCGAAATAGTAAACTCTACTAAAAATTCTACGACGTTAGCGTCAACCATTACTCTGTACATTCAAACATCAATTTGCAACGTCGGCAATAAACCCGTTCACCGCCACCGGAGGACGCGACGCGACGTCGACGTTTTGGTCGTATATTTATAACGACATGACAGCTGCCTCAGGGATCACTGTTAGCAACGGCGGGCAGCAAAGTGTTAACAAATAAAATTATTATTTGTCTAGCTCTAAAATTCGCCAAATTTTTTTTAGAGCTAGATTTGGATCGATAGGTATCTAACTGATACTGATTTTAGTATGATACTTGACAAATTGTAGCGTTGTATGAATTTACTGTTGATCTCCAGAAAGTGGTGGGACAGTTTGAGTCAAAAACCATCGTAAAGATCACCACGATGATAGTATTTAACATCTAATATTTAATTTTACAAATTAGAATATTTCAGTAGGTATGTTCTATTAGTCTCTACACAGTAAATCTGAAAAAGAGTTAAATCAAGTTAATAATTTTGTTGACCGCATTGCACTGGTCCTTTCTGCTGGTCTACCACTTAACTAAAATGGTAATGAACATCGATAGGTACTGATCGTGAGAGACTAAACTTTGAGCTACCATGTAAAAAAATACCGATCATGAAGATAGGAATTCCTAAGTTTAGTTAAGCGGTAGACCCCCTGATTTGTGCCAAAGATTGCCAGTTTAGAAAAAAATATGCTTTCTTTCATTTTTGTTTTCCTAAGTAATTTTTTAACTTGGTTTTTATTCAACAACATCGTATCAAATCTTATGTAATAAGTTGTATAGAATATTATAATTTTGTGTCCTTCGAACAGTAAATAATTGTTTTATCTTTATTTATTTTATTCAAATCATTTTCCCGTTAGTACAACTCACGCTTGGCGGTACTGGTCCGAATCCAACCCAAACATGTTCACAAACTTTCATATTTATAATCCCAGTTTGATGCCATATTATATTAGATACCTACATTTCCATTGATGTATTCGAAAAAGATGGTACCTAATACAACACATACTACAAAAAGAATCACTACAACTACAACGGACATGCAGTGTCGGAACTGTGCAGTACCTACACGTAAACAAGTGATTACCGACTAGTTATGTTTGCTTGGCAAGCAATTTGTGTCAGCGTTCAGCCCACAGCAACTGCAGCTATCCTGTTTGTTGAGGCTACGGCTCGAACCAAATTAATTGCCAATTTGTTAAAAATTTGATCAACCCATGAATTTATTTTTCGCGATCGGCTGTTTCAGGACTATCGATTTATTTAATTACAGACATTCAAAACGTCTTATTAAAAAATAAATCGGACTTGGACTTGTATTAGGTATAAGGGCCATATTTTAGAGTAACGCTGTTTGAGTAACGTATGTACGATCATACGATGTATGAAATGACAGACCCAAATCTATGCTCAAGTAGCTGAACCGAACCGCTGAATATCTTCCTAGCGGGACGATACGGGGCATAAATTACTTATTTTTGAAATTTCTGGGTTGGTTCTAAAGATCAATGTACACACGGCACAATATCAAGCTGTACATTTCCAGTATACGCCGACCTCATATTGTATAAGGTTTCCGTAGAATGAGAGGTCAGATTAAACTGATAATACCTACGTGTAATATACCTACATATATTTCGGTGGTAAGTCCAAGTTAGTCCCAAATTGTTTACAATGATGAGTAAAATAACATAATAAATACACCCTTTCCGACTAACCTTGCATCTATAATATTTTTTTATGGATCAAGATGTTGTATTTTCATCTAAATTTCATCTTCAATAAGGACTTCGAGAACATTCTTTCCATGAGTTTTTTTTTCCCAAAGGAAATTAAGAAAAACGGCATAGCCGGTCTAATCATTTTCCGCCATCCATTTCCCTTCGAAATGAAGAAAACACAAAAGATATTTATAGGGAAACTGAGTAGGTACTACAAAAGTAATCATGGTCTATAGATTCAAAATGAATTCCATCTTTCTTGGATTTTTATTAGTCCGATTGACGTTATACTTATAAACAAGATGCACTCCAAACAATGTTATGGCGCGTGTACATTAGGTCGGTCGCCGAAAATGTCGACCGCATTTGGCAACCAAATGCGTTTCCTTAGGTTTGTGACCGAACCTAATAACAATTTAAACTAGTCGGTTACCGCAAACGGACTGCAATCGAATATGGCCGAACCGAACAATGTAAAGTCGCCATTATTAAATTTATTATTAACGGTATGGTTTTTACAGTTTTATTTCAAAAATCCACTTTAGTGCTGTGCATTTGGGTGTATACTTATACGGTAGTATACTTATATTATACTAGCTTCCGCCAGCGGCTTCGCCCGCGTGATATTTTTATAAATTATTATAGCCTGTGTTACTCAGAGATAATACAGCATCCTGCTGGTGAAAGAATTTTTAAAATTCCCTTAGTTTTTGAGTTTATCCATTACAAACAAACATACAAAAAATCAAAGCTTATCTCTATAAAATATTAGTTAAGATTGTAACGAAAATTGATACCACGGATTCAGAAATTTTCAATTTGAACACTGCACCAATTTGGTCCAATTTTAACAGGAGACCAGCTGAGCGCGGTATCAAATTGAAAGGTACGAGTAACTGGAGCCTTGGCCATGGGATACATATATCCCTAATGGAAAAAGTATGGACGCCGTGGGTCCCGAACCCATAGTAGGTACCCTCACCTTGGCACCTACGCACCCTGGTAAGACAACGAACTAGGGATCGACACGACAACTTCTGGCTGAACCACGGTGAGTGCAGACAAGCCAAAGAGAAAATACCAGCCATCGACGGTCGCGTCAGCAGGCAGCTGCTCCGACTGACAAAGCAACAACTACGTAAGTACAGTAATGTGTGATCACGGAGTGTGTGATGCTGTTATTAGGTCACGTACCTAGAGTCCCGACATGATAAGACCAAGTATGGATCAGGATGTTGGGCTACGAAGGGGACGGATGAAAGGCAATTGCATGCAGCGGAGATGCGAATGTTGAGAGAGATGTGTGGTGTAACAAGATTGGATAGAATCAGGAATGAGTATACCTATTAGAGGAAGTATGTAAGTGGCACCAGTTACAGAAAAGCGTAACCGATTGTCGTGGTATCGACATGTAATGTGGAGATATGAAAATCATGTTATAAGAAGAGTTGTAAGTATGAATGTGGATGGCTATCAGAGTGGGTAGACCAAAGAAAAGATGGATGGACTGTGTGAAACATGACATGAATGTGAAGAAAGTAAATCTGGAAATGATGTCTAATAGAGATGAATGGAAGAAAAAGACTAATATTGCGCCGACCCCAAATAAAATGGGATAAGGGCAGGAGAATGGTGATGACCTAGAGTCCCTACATTTCATAAGTGCCTGTGTCTGGTTTACATGAAATAATAAAGATCTATCCTATTCTATTCTACATACGTATTTTGAATTATTATTTTGTTATAGTAATTTTTATTTTTCATTTGGTTTTATTATAATAGAAACTGATTTTATGTTGCCTTGTAGCTACTTATTATTTTTGTTTGTACACCAAATTGTAAATGTTTTGATTATCTATTAATCATGTGGTTGTCTATAATTGTTGCAACACAAGAAAAGCGAGAATTTTATGTAATTTATTAATTGTGTATCTAGTGTTTGCAATGTTGACGATCCTTAAACTAAATAATAAAAGAAAATATTTTTTAATTAAGTAGATAATCAGCAAAACTAAAATTGCTTTCTATTAAGGCAGTAATTATGTTGAAAGTGTCGGCGTAAGCAGCAAGACGAATTGTCCACTATGGCAGCTATGCAATATTAGTTCGTCTTGGTCCACGGCGGGCGTGATAACGTTTCCATATTGCCTACTCCACTAGGTACGGTGCGAAGTATACTTATTTAAATTACCTTGATTAATCTCGAAAAAAAATTGTTACTACAAGTCTACAACCATTAAACTCTACAATGTGTATGTATCAAAAACGCGTGGTTAGAATAACCTTATTTATGAGGCTGTCTTTACTCTAAGACGCTGGCATGGGCACTAAAGAGGACTAAATCCACGTCAAAATTATGAAAAAAAAGAATGCTTGGTCATATATAAGGGTGTGGATCAGACCGTCAAACTGAAAAACTGAACAACTATCTCATATGAGGCCAACATGGAAATTGTTTAAAGACGTTATTATAAATAATTCAAAGTTGTTCCTAATTGCGTTTCTTTTTCAGGTTTCAACCCTCCAACTAAATTCCTGGCTTCGGCCTTGGTTAATCAGATTCTCCAGACTGATCAAAGATGGCTAAAGGTATTGGTCACAGTGAGCGGCTATAAAATGCAAATCTATTTTTTATTTATTTTTTTCCATAACACTAACTAGTTTACTAAATCTTAGTAAGTAACTACAATGCGTGTAATACGCTGCCATAGCATTTTTAACGAGGGGACTGCGGTTGATCCTGGCAGTGCTGACTGCTGAGTCCAAAGGTACCATTGAACATTCTTCAGGAATGGTCTACCGCGTAGCTAAAACTATAATAACATCAATTTTATTCTAGTAATAATGAACTTCAATTTACCGATCATGAAATTGGGACTCCCATCTTTACTATAGGTAAATTAAAAAACGTTAAAACCGCATCCAAAGGTGTGTGTGTGTATCCCTTTTATTAATTATCGTATAAGTACAGACGACTTGCGGACGCGGCTTGGCGGCGTCAGGTGGTGACGTCAGAGGAAGCCAGGCTTTGTTGGCGCAACAAACACTTCACTGTAGCTCCGGATAAGCGGAGACTTGCTCCGATTGCAAATTCTAAGAACACAACAGAATATTTTATGAATTATTAATAAGTATCGATTTACGTAGAGTACTTACCATCTTAAGGTGTTTCTAAATTGTTAAAAGTTATACAACTTATATGTTTAAATGAATTTGAAATGAGAAATGCTAACTAAATAGTGCAAAATAAAAAAGGTAATTAAAAAAATCAAAGAGCCCGACTGCTTAAAAAGTGAACTTTAAATAAAAGAGAGAGTTTAGTGGTCTAAATAAGTTGTTTTTTTAATTTTTACACACTGTGTCTATGTGTCTATCATCCATATTAAATTAAATTATTGTAATCTCTTATTGTGCATGGACTTAAAACTGTTAGCAATAAGATGTCTTTAAAATAAAATAAATAAATAATAAATAAATATTTCCAGTCGCGGGACTACTGGAAGAAACATTACAAATAAGTAGTTCCATTGTGCTCATATGTCTGTAACATTTTTATTACCATTATATTAATTATCATTTATAGCGACAAAGTTCACTTTTAAGCAGTCAGGTATTTTGATTTTTTAATAAATAAGGTAACTTCTTTTAATAAGATAGTCAACTGTAGAGACAATAACCGTAGAGTGAAATCCTTATAAGAACACCAATTTCCCAATCATATTTTATAATTTAATAAGCCCGTCCCACCTCTGACTCTTCAAATTTAAGTCAGGATCCGCGGATCTACCGTATAATTAAAATGGTAATGAACAACGACTCTGGTAATAAACTTTAAAAGGAAACTCAAAATTTAGCCTCTCTCGATCGTATTGTAGTTTATTACGAGTGTCGATATTCATTACCATTTTAGTTAGGCGGTAGACCACTAGAATTTGATTATCACTTGCTTTAGCGGCGAAGGAAAAACATCGTGAGGTACTGCACACATGAGAGGGCTCCATAAAGTTCTCAATGAAGTGAGTAGTCGGCCAACCCACGCTACGTCAGTGGGGTGGAGTGGTGGACTAAGGCTTTAAACGCTTCTCATTCTTTGAAGAGGCCCGTGCCCAGCAGTGGGACAGTAATGGCTTCAATTATTATAATATTAAGACTGTCACAAACCAAACAGAATGTTCATATTTCCAAGATTCGTATACATTTTATGGCTTGTGCCTTCACCGATAAGATAACAGACCATTAGAGCAAAATCAGCCGTTTAAACATGCATTTTTGTACCGGTAATCGGCCGATTTAATTTGAATCAACTGTTAAGTTGTCGGTGAACGTGGCCCTAAATCAATTACTTTCATCGCTACTTTTTCGATAAAATTTTAGCAGATTGCCAGTGGCAGACATCGACGCAGACATGACGTGACAGTCCGGAATAGATTAACACGAAAATTCAAATTTTGTAATGTAGGGCCTTTGCCCTATGGTTTGGCTATAGTGCGAAAATCGACGCGGCACTTTGTGACGTACGCACTGGCCACTAATAATGTTGGACGCCGCGCCGACGCGACGGAAGATTCGAAACTACGAGAAAAATCGTCGGTTCTCAAAAAATTTACGATTATGTTCGCTGTTTTCTTAGCTAGTTATAAATTGTGCGAATAAAATCGTATTTTTTGTTTTGGGGGTCTATTTCTTGCTCTAATAAAAAAAACGAGACGAATTATTTACGATGACGTCATAAAACTTCTTAGCAATACAATAATTATTATAAGGACGTTACAGTACGAAATTTCAATGTAAGATTAAAACTATATCTACTGCTGTAAGTGATGGTAGTAGGCCCCCTGTTTTTTTATATAGTATTTTGATTAAAATACTATTCGCACACTAAAAATAATAATCTGGGCACCCTTTCGTATCCACTTAAAAAACATCGCAATACTGTAAAATATGTAGGTAAACGTGAAAGCGACACTGATGTTTCTCATCTGATCTGAAAACCAAATGCATTCATGAGATATATTATAGGTAAACTATAGGTAGGCTATGCTTATTCAAAACAGATGGTAAAATTTTATTCATTGAATAAAAGAAATAGAATTCGTATCGGCCATTGACCCCTGACAGGCATAAACAGATACAGCGCTAATTTATGCTCTCAATTTGTTAATTTAATCGGAAATTTCATTCACTTTTCATTTTCTCGCTGAGCGGTGTCTAATCTTATCTGAAAAGTGTCCTAAGTAGTGTTGTAACGAATAGTGCATTGGGCCTGTTTCCGAATTTCGAGTGTTCGGCTAACCTGGCTGAATAGCCAAGTATTCGGCCGGATTTGAACCGAATTTATAGTTCTGTTCTCCCTCTCTACTCTATTCTAAGATTCAAGACATATAATACTCAAATAAGATTTCATTTTCTTTAGCTCAATCGACCGACAGGTTAAATCCATAATTAAAAAGAAACTGTTTTTTAAGTAAAGTTTCTGAAATCGATTCAGTAGTCAATTATGATCAAACTTTCAGGACTTGTGTTGTTGTGATGTTGTAGAATACTTTATTTTATTCACTGAGTTGGCTGAGAATTTTTTTTTTCTTTTTTTATTCATGACTATACATATCTATAATTAATATAATTAGAATTGTGACTTATAGAACTAACTCAGAATACAACAAAATTAAGAAAATTCTGTCGTCCGTACAAGTTTAGTATTTGTTGTTCATCTAGCTAACTCACATGGTTCGCTGCCTGATGCGCTATGACATCGTGTCCCCGCTGTCGCTTTATCTATTGTCTAGTGCACGTTAGAACACGTTCATTTGAATTTACTTAACGTAAACTATTTTGCAATTTATTTAATAGCAAAATAACAAATTTCTTACAGTATATTGATACGGTATTAGATATTCGTCCGAATAGTGATCTAATATTCTGTATTCGGCCGAATAGTGAAAAAGTGGCTGAATACCGAATAGTTGCTGAATATTCGCTATACAAGGGTTGAATGCTTGCTTTCTGTCACTAAACAGTAAAGTAGCTCATTATTTATTTCATATGTTAACAACTTTCCGCAATTCGTATGATTCAAAAACTAGACCAAAATTAAGTAAAAAAAAATTATTTTTTCAGTATACAAATATCTAATTCTCAATTTAATGTTACTAAAGTTATGACACAAAATATCATTTAAGGATTTTTCTAGTTTTCTGAGTTTTGATCTAGGTGTGCGATATGCTTTTCAGTCCTACACTAATTGCACCTTTGATCTCTATACAATTCCGAAAAACTGCCAGAATATAATATCCATTTTAATTATTTATAGCAAGCGTGGCCAGAGCACGACTTCGCAAACTGTTGATTTGTTCGACAATCAAGACAAATAATTAACAGACGGATCACATTCATAGAACTTCCAAAGTTAGGGTTTCTAATTAGAGACAATTTAATTATTTAACTGCGTAACTATTGTGGTGGACATTGCGCAGAACTGTAATGTAAACACTTGTGACTAATTGCAGACATTAATTAGTTGGCTGGAATGTATAATAACGTGGAAAGTGTCCAAACTTCGGAAAACTTGGAGTGTGGAGTCGTACTACTCGGAAAATGAAGTGCAGTGAAGCGGTACATTCGATTCAAAATACGCTTCCTGCTACCGACATCGAGTGCAGAGTGTTGGCCGGTGGCCGGACATCCCCCTGTTCGGCTTTCGACACGTTAAGCCGAATAGCATGAGGGCTTTTAAAACGTCAATTGATTACTGAAGTGGTCGTACGTTTCATAAGAAATTGAAATAAATAAAATGGCGTCGCTTTTAGCTGTGAGCAGTTGAGCGACAAAACATGGATGATATTTTATATTTATTGTTTAAAAGGTTAGACGAAAGAACTATCTACAATTAAAGTTGGTGAAAAGTTTTGCTCTGTAAAAGTTTTTGGTAGGTAAAATGAAAGTTTAGTAGTCTGTCAGTGAAGCTTTTCCCGAATAAAAATCTATTTTGTGCATGGGTCCAAAACTTTGCCGGTACTTACTACCTATAATCTATATTAATGGTTTAAATCGGCTTAAAGCCTCTACAGATGCGGCTGAATATCCTTAATTTTACACTGAAAAAACGTAACGTCGACGTAAAGGGACTAGAAAGGTAGGACCTTATATGTATACCTATTATCAATTACCATAGTTATTAGCCCGCTACATTAGTTACGCGATGACGCTGACGCTAAAGCTACCAACCAATTATCTTGTGTGACAATCAAACGTCACGTTACCGCAGTGTCAGCGTTGTAATTTGGTGTCCGTATGGATTGAGGAGCCACATGTGATTTTTAAACGCGGATACTATCTTTATTTAGTAGGATATGAGCCGATTTTGTAGACCCAATCCTGGAATTTGTAGGAAAACCCTTAAAAAGTTACATGACATTAAAGGTGGCTCCTCAATCCAGACGTTTGAACTGAGTAGCCACTATAGAACTCGAAAAGTAGACGATGGATGTTTTTGAAAATTATGTAGGATTTAGTAGGCATTATGTACAATATGTACGAAAAATTTGAGTTTTGTAGTTCTTAATTTGACATAACTACAATACTTTGATTGTGGCTCCTCAATCTAAACGTTGGCCTATTCATGCAATGCGTTGTTTTTCATAAACTAAGCGGCTAATCAAAACATATTTTTAGTATCATTTAGTAGTACATTTATCCTAATTTGTAGTATAAAAATACGATCGTAAAACGATTTAAATTTGGTTATAACACACATTTTATGTGGCTCCTCAATCCTGACGTTTCTTTATGAAAATATGTACGTAACTCCTAAAGCTGTTAATGGAATCGAAAAACGATAACATGGCCATTTAGTAGAAAATTCTACTAAATATACGTGCAATCCTACATTGTACATAATCAGTATTTCTAAAGATATCAATTATTTGAAAATTCCTTAGCAATTTGGTGTGTAGGGTGACCATAAATAACTCAAACCAGGATAATAAAAGGAATTTTAATTGCAGCTACATAAATTATTCGTGATATACCTACTCAAAGACCTATATATACTTACACAACCATCGTTATAATATAATAAATTAATAAGAAGTTCCAGTAAAATAAAGTAACAAAAAATTCACATAAAGCGCGCCATGTATTTTTTCATTTTTTTTTTATTCTATCAAGCATCTGTTTCTATGGCATACAGCCAAAAAAATATTAATACCTCTTTACACATTGAAATTACTTACGTAAACGTATCTAACAAAATCTCTTTCCGTATATAGAATAGAAATATCAAATAACATGACAAATAAGGATTTTCATAAGAAATTGCCGGTGTGATAATGATAAAATCCAATAAAATCCCAAAAAAAAACATCTATCAAAATAAGCTAGCAAACGCGCCAAGCGTTAATTAAGCGTCTATTAAAATATGATAAATAAACATCCCATTGCATTAAATTATTTATTTTTGTCAACAAATTAACATAAATTTCTACAATTAACATAAAGAAAAAAGTATTCCGTTTATTAACTTCTAATATTAGGCTGTTTGATGGTATCGCCGTTGCCTCTCCTTCCACCTGCGCGCGCATAGCTAACGCAACCACCAATAGACACGGCGCGCGAAAAATGAAATCGTAAAATAAAATAATGAAATTTTATTGGATTTCATCATTATCACACCGGCAATTTCCTATGAAAATCCCTATTTGTCATGTTATTTGATATTTCTATATACGGAAAGAGATTTTGTTAGATACGTTTACGTAAGCAATTTCAATGTGTAAAGAGGTATTAATATTTTTTTGGCTGTATGCCATAGAAACAGATGCTCGATAGAATAAAAAAAAAAAATGAAAAAATACATGGCGCGCTTTATGTGAATTTTTTGTTACTTATTTATTTTACTGGAACTTCTTATTAATTTATTATATTATAACGATGGTTGTGTAAGTATATATAGGTCTTTGAGTAGGTATATCACGAATAATTTATGTAGCTGCAATTAAAATTCCTTTTATTATCCTGGTTTGAGTTATTTATGGTCACCCTACACACCAAATTGCTAAGGAATTTTCAAATAATTGATATCTTTAGAAATACTGATTATGTACAATGTAGGATTGCACGTATATTTAGTAGAATTTTCTACTAAATGGCCATGTTATTGCTTTTCGATTCCATTAACAGCTTTAGGAGTTACGTACATATTTTCATAAAGAAACGTCAGGATTGAGGAGCCACATACAATCTGTGTTATAACCAAATTTAAATCGTTTTACGATCGTATTTTTATACTACAAATTAGGATAAATGTACTACTAAATGATACTAAAAATATGTTTTGATTAGCCGCTTAGTTTATGAAAAACAACGCATTGCATGAATAGGCCAACATTTAGATTGAGGAGCCACAATCAAAGTATTGTAGTTATGTCAAATTAAGAACTACAAAACTCAAATTTTTCGTACATATTGTACATAATGCCTACTAAATCCTACATAATTTTCAAAAACATCCATCGTCTACTTTTCGAGTTCTATAGTGGCTACTCAGTTCAAACGTCTGGATTGAGGAGCCACCTTTAACGTCATGTAACTTTTTAAGGGTTTTCCTACAAATTCCAGGATTGGGTCTACAAAATCGGCTCATATCCTACTAAATAAAGATAGTATCCGCGTTTAAAAATCACATGTGGCTCCTCAATCCATACGGACACGTAATTTGAATGGTATTGGGACTATTCAATGGGAATGGTATTTTTTGCTTCTTTTTTTTATTATATCTCTCACAGGTGGCTCATTGAGCCGTTACTGTTTAATCGGACTTTCGATGGGGCCAGAAGGGCCTCCGACCTATTAAAATAAAGTGAATTTAAGCGTGACGCCACTAAAGGCGTCTCCTACTGAGACACGGGCCTCGGCTTAGGGCGACGCTGATGGGGCAACAAGAGAAGGCTTGCTGTGTCTGTATTGAATTATTATTATTAGGGACGTTTAGAACTATCGACTCAGCAGTTCAGCACGGGCTGGCGCGAGTGAGGGTCGGGTAGGATATGAACATGAACACATCGCGACGGGCCTCGACGGCGAGGACGGTATGACGGTCTGTCGTGTGTGGATGTGAATGGTATTGTACACGGTACCTATATAGGAATGGTATTGGACTTTATGGGTGTCGGCGATAACACTAACGTTGACGCAGAAATGTCATTTAGTATAAAATCGATCAAAACCATTCACGCGCCAGTGCTGTCGCCGCGATAGTGTGGCATTGAATTTACATACAAAATGAGTCATTATGGAGTGTTTGCGCTGTCGCTCACATTGGTGGTAATGTTTGTGTGAACATGATGTTGCTGAACGTCGACATACATGCATGCATGGTGAACTTAGGCTTTAGTGGGTACTAAAGCCTAAGTTCACCAACAATGTAACAGATGATTAGAGCAAAATCAGACGTTAAACATGAATTTTTGTATGGTTAAGGGGCCGTTTTCATTTTAAACATCTGTTATGTTGTTGGTGAACATGGCCCTAAATGAGACATGCATCAGCGTTGTGGTGCTCGTCTGAACGGACACTTATTTCTTATTGTCAAATACAAACTCATTAAATATTTAATCAATTTAGCCTTTTACACGAAGAGTGTATTATCTGAGTGCTATGGAATCACTATGCACACCACATACATATTCGGTAGTTATTAATATGATGTTTCATACTTTATTTCGGGTTCTGCCTGGTACAGAGCCGTAGCAAAACTGTGTAATAAGGACAGACTCAAAATAATTCAGGGCAGGCAGGCTGATTTCCGAATTATCGCATTTATATCTAGATTATATTTATAGGTACTTATTTCGCAATACTTTCGTTAATTTTGTCTGAAGCATATTTTTTTTTTTTTTTTTTTTAATAACATAAAGTACCTAACCGTTGTGTATACAAAATTGGTAACTTAGTATCTAATAAAAAAATTATGAAGAATCGACCAACGCCTAAAGAACACTTATTTTTAATTCTTATTTTATATCTAAATACTTCATACCTGCCAGTTCCACTATAAAATACAGCTTCAAAAGTCTGAAGGTAACTTAAATATGATACAATTGTTCTGAAGGAAACTAGACGCGACGAGCTTGGGAATTGTTTGTTCCGGTCAGACCGAATGACAATAGAAACTCAATAAACTGTACGACGCTTTGCTGAACAAGAACTTTTAGCTCACAACCGCATAAAAGCAGTCATGAAACAATATTGGTATAATATACTTTATAAACGGATTAATGATACCAGTGCCATAGCGGAGGATATTTATCTATTGTTATAAATAAATTTAATTGAATTGAATTGGATATCTATAGCTGGTCATACTCTTAAAATGTTCCCAAAAAATATTTCTTTTTCTGAAACCTATCGTGTCGATGGCATGATTTAGATCTTTTCGACATATTGGACATATTGGATGTTGCTATAGGGACGACGCTTTCGCCAGCGTTCATGAGTGCTTCCCTAGTGCAGGTGTCAGGGCCTCTGGGCACGTAGAACAAGTTATAAGGTTGGCCATGGTAAAAATACTTACCTATATAACTGTCATCAGTCATTAGTTCTGTGTGAGGTAACCTACTCCTGAGAACACAAAAAATATTTTTCAAAAAAGCATTTGGAACAAACGCAGCTAACCCTAGAATACTATTATTCGTTCGTTACGATTAACGACGCGTACATTTTTCGCTGTATTCAATCTTTCTAATGAATACGTCGATCGTCCTGAATCTTGGAGTGAACTCAGTCACTAGAAGATAAAGGATTTTTTTTTTGCAAACAAAACAAAATAAAAATTTGTTTTTGTATGGCTTGCGCTAGTACCTAAATTAGTCGAATTTTCGTTTTGTTTTAAAGCGTATCCCAATACTGCGGTTGCATTTAGGAACAGAGACTGAATAACTCTACAAATTATGCGCACTACATAAAAAAATATCCTGTAGAGACCATAAAGTTATTATTAGTGGTAAGTAATAATAACTTTATGGTAGAGACTTGAGGTAGCTGAAGGTTCAAGAAAATGTAAGTAGTTAAGTTCCATTCCTTCAATATCCATGCACCACCGGATATGCAGGAAATGACAGAAAACTCAATACTCTTTGAAAGGACAAGTCACTCTAAGAAATACACGAAACTACACCTAGTATAGAGCTAGTCGATGGAAGTACTGTAAGTAATAAAATTGTAATCGATCGCTTACTGATGCTGCGACGGAGAAAACTATGTTAATTCGATACTTCTCGAACAAAACGATACATATTGATGACTAGTTGCAGACATCATAGCAACGATGTATTTCTGCATTATTCATTAGAATACATGCGATTAGATTAAAGTTCGTTTTCGATGGAGCTATGTAATGTATGTTATAATAATCTTCATGAGAAATCATACTTTCAGCGCAAAAGTTTCATAGACGTGAGTTTTACCTAATGTTAGAAGATCACCTAATCGCTTCTTGCAAAGAGGATTAACAAGAAGATCGTATGACTATAAAAGAAATATTACCTATGTAGTTTTTCTTTATAGCTATTTGTTTGAAATCAAAATCATTTAATTCTTAACAAATATGCGTAGGTAGTATCTCCAGATTCTACCATTATGCATAATGGTGTAAAATGATTACAATGCAAAATACGAAATTACCTACATAAAATTCCAATTAATATATCTAATAATACCATAAAATTTAATAA
This sequence comes from Allophyes oxyacanthae, assembly GCA_932294325.1. Classification (NCBI taxonomy): domain Eukaryota; kingdom Metazoa; phylum Arthropoda; class Insecta; order Lepidoptera; family Noctuidae; genus Allophyes; species Allophyes oxyacanthae. The sequence continues at coordinate 5,045,072 of OW028609.1, forward strand.
AAATCACTAAGAAACTATCGCGGGCTTCAAGATGATTAAATTGATTTTATTTCACACATTTGGAGAACAATATTGTAGATAGGTAGCGTCTACAAGGATACTAGTAGTATGTGCATAATTTATGAATATCATCCAAACTTATAGTAGAAATGAGCTTGCGAACCCGAAGTAGGTCAATTTAATTCATACATTCATACATGATTCATAATAGAATTTCATAGTGCTTTAATGAAAATGTCATTCATAAAGCGGATGGGAGGCAAATAAATCATGCAAGAGGAACTTTCCAACAAGACCATGTACCTATGCTTTCCATCTAGCTAGATAAAGCAGCACAGTGTCTGCAGCCGCTTCATAATTTTGTTTTGTGATGGCCTTGTGTGCTCATTGAAGTGTCCAAGTATCGTATGGGTAAATGTAATTGTATCCGCTCCACCTTTAATCCTTTGTAGGCTTTAATGAAGAATCCTGAAACTGCAATAACCAGTGGCGTGCACTCCGTAAAGACAAAAAGACACTGCCCTACCCTACAATTTTTTTTTTTTTTTTTTATGTACTCCTAAGGAAGCATTGTAATAAAAATGTTACAGATATATGAGCACAATGGAACTACTTATTTCTAATGAAATTTCTTCCAGTAGTCCCGCGACTGCAAATATAGATGATAGACACGTAGACAGTGTGTAAAAATGATAAAAAAAAAACTTATTTAGACCACTTATACATAAGGTATACGAAACTAATCCAATAACTACACACAACTACGAAAGAAACTACATAGATAACAAATACAATGAACTACATAAAACGTACATATAAATACCTATCTAGATCTATAAAAAACAAATACTTATAATATATATGGAATTATGTTTGTATTAGTATTAAATAATACAAACTTTATTTATTTGTAATATCAGTTATTTGTCTTAGTGTGAGGTGGCCAATCACAAACATCATTTAACTTGATAATACAAGAAGTAAGTTGTTTTTACCAACCCTGTAAGAATTGTCTGTGCACGCCACTGGCAGTAACTACTCGTACGTACAGGTTGTTCCATAATACGACTTACAGATTGTTCTCCCAACAATAGCTGATGAAACTGGTAACAGTAATCGTTAAAACTGATACCGTTTTACGTTGCTTATCACTGTTACTAACACTATTTTTTATCTTACTATAAATAACAGCGACGTTATGATAAGTGCGTATTTGTGTTTGCACATTATTGTTTGCAACTTTCGGGTTCGTTCAAAATGTTCAGTTTCATTTCCACTAGTTAAGCGATGGGCAGGAATTTTTCTGCTGTTTACTGCAAAAAAAGAAAAATCTTTTTTTTGTACGCGACGTTCGTCCTTCGTCCGTGTTCCCACAATTGTTTACAGAACAGATTTTCTTCTTTTTTCTAATTAACGGTTTCTGAAACGAAGAAAGACAATAAAAGACTGCTTCGAGTATTGGTTTCTTTACAATCTGCAGGATAAATAGTAGGCAGGTAGGTGGGTGGTAGGGTATTTAGACGTAATTACTAATTAATTAGTTCGCTGCATCCAGACATTTCTAAACATTTATAGTTTTTAAATGCTTAGATTTTTGTTATTATATACTGTTGTTTTCTTTATTATATACCTACTTTTTAGGTAGTAGTGGTATTAAATAGGTACTCTTTAGAAAATTAAAACCTGTTTATTTTTTGTGTTTATATCTAATACACTAAAGAAAACTGAAAGCTCCGTAATTCGTTGAGTATTCACAATCATTATCGGTATAATGATTGTGAATACTCAACGAACGCCGAACGAACGTCGATCGTCGCCTCCACCCTGTGGTGGCTGCGACGCGGACGTTACGACATTAAATGTAACTACGTATTAGGTATTACCTTCTGAAGCCGTACACAAAATACCAGCAATTTTCACGCATAAGTAGGTATTATTTTTGCATAAAATTTCTATCTAATCTTATTCTTCAAAAAAATCTACTGTTCCATACATTGAGTCGAGTAATTTTGAATAATTTGTATAGAACGGCAGTTTTTTCTTTTCGCGATTAAGCCTAGAGACATACGTCAAAGTGATGTAATAATGATGATGATGATTGATGAATGAAGCCACAAGCCAAGTCATAAATTTAAGTGGTCTAAATAAGTTATTTTTGTCATTTTTACACACTGTGTCTACGTGTCTATCATCCATATTTCCAGTCACGGGACTACTGGAAGTAATTTCATTAGAAATAAAATAAGTATTCCATTGTGCTCATATATTATGTATGTAACATTTTTATTACAATGTTTCCCTGTGTGTATATAAATAAATAAATGAATGAAAGTTGATGGACGTATAGAAGGTGCATTATTAAAACTGCTGCAGACTTTATTAACAATTAAAACTAATTAGCTATCGCGTGATATACCTTAGCGGTCACACTCAAATACTAACATAGTATATCATTAACTAACCGAGCAGTTATAGCCTAGCCGTTAAATACTTGCCTTTCATGCAGGAGGGTCCGAGCAGAGGCGTATTTAAAGATTTGGCGCCCCGGGCCAGTTAGCTTTGCCGCCCCATTAAGTGATTATAGAGTATTTCATTTAAGAAAAAAAAACCTATGTGGTGTGAAATAATATGAAAAGAAACCTTAAATGAACCATTTATTCACTAGGTAAATATTTTAATTTAAATGTTAATTCAGATATAAAATATAATAAAAAATATTGTAGGTAAGCTTGACAAAAAAAGGCGCCCCCGCAGCTTGCCGCCCCGGGCCATGGCCCCCTTGGCCCTACGGTAAATACGCCCCTGGGTCCGAGCTCGAAACCAGCCCGCACCTCTGATTTTTCGAATTTATGTGCAGATCAGAATTTGATTACTTGCGTTTACGGTGAAGGAAAATATCGTGCCCAGCAGTGGGACAGTTATGGACACAGACAGTGTCTACTAATCATCATCAGGAATTAGAGCGAATCTGTTGACGTAGAGTTCTTGATACGCAGACTTTGAAACTCTTAGGGCCATGTTCACCGACAATATAACAGATGTTTAAAACGAAATCGGCTTATTAACTATACAAAAATTCATATTTAAACGGCTGATTTTGCTCTAATCACCTGTTATGTTGTCAGTGAACTTGGGCCTTAGAGCTCTATCATAAATCGGCCGGTAGAGTCCACAGCTGTACACTGTTTCTCTTTTGGTGATGCTTGTCGAGCAACAAACAGCCTACAGCTGTTGATGGTGGTAATAATTATACATATTATGTACTTAATATTATATCAGATAAAGAGTCTACATCACTTTGTAAAAGCTTCTAAATACTATACAATGTCCCGGAATCCTCCCTCTAGAATACTCTAGATCACCGCTGTGTCTTATTTGCAGGTAATAGTCTCGAGTGCCCTAAAAACTTAGATTATGTAATAAAAATGAAAATTGTGAGGCGCAATGATTTAAATTTGAATTTGGAAGGTATTACCTTTATGTGGCCAGATATAAGATGATTGCCAGGAATCAATGGTAAATGAGGTGATAATACATGACTTTGTAACAACAGTAATCAATAATTTTCCAAAATATGAACTAAAATCGGGAACGATTAAAACAATGGTATCAATTATGAACTTCAATGCTTTATTGATGTTCGTAATAGCAACAAAAGGGTTCTAAAATCCACATAATTACATACTGATGCGTGAATTAAGAGCATTAGAGCCAGAGCACACTAGTTACCTACTTTTAGCAGCGGAATCGCATGTTTTCGCATTCGTTGATGATGCTTTATGCTTAAATAAAGTGAATACTAAAATAACAAACGCGAAAACGCGTGATTTATTTATTTATTTATTTAATGCTTTATGCACAGGTAAAAAAAACACTGCATAAAGGCGGACTTAATGCCATAGGCATTTTCTGCCAGTCTACCTTAGGGTGATGCAGAGACAAACATGGTGGGTGCAACATAAAATAAACGTTAATTTGAAGAAAAAAACTCTGTGATACTTACTCTGTGTGGGTGAACTGTGTGTGATTCTGCTACAAAAGTAGCTAGTGATAATGAATCCCTACCATCAGCCGCTTATTAGCCGCTGGCACTGTTGGCAGGTCAATCACAAATTGATAGCATACCACGTGTTGGGAATTCGGTGCCATCATAGCAGAGCAGCGCATCTGTATTAGCGACTCTCATTGGACTAATTTAGTGAATGTCTGTAGCATTTGTACCTGCATTTTACGATTTATATATATATATATATATATATTATATATATATATATATTATGTATTAACAACAGCTTCCGTATCGGATTTGTCAGTGTTCATTAAGGCGCAGACAGTAGTTAATTGACTTTGCTTGGACATGGTTTTAGTAGGTAGTACCTACTATAAAATACGGAAAAATTAAGCTAAATTCTTTAAAAATTTAACCCTCTGTTCGGTTAGAGAAAGTAGTATAGTAAAATTAACTTAAAATTAATTAAATAATACCTTAATTTTTTAGTTTATTTATATTATACCTTAAAATTATTTAAATTATAGTAAAAGTACCCTCTAGTATTAGTAAAATTAGATTTTTGCTTCATCAGTGTTGTCGAAGATTTTTCTTCTTGTAGCTTTAAACTTTTTGAGATGACAAACAACTTCTAATTTATTAATATCAATTGATATTTGAAAACTCTCTGAATTGTCTAAGATCTAAAATAATTACCGTGTTTTTCCTAAGTGTATGGACATTCTTTACAGAATACAATATTTCAAGCCCGGTTTTCACTAAGGTACATGTGTTCCACGATCTTGTCGCCCGAAACAAAATTTACGTTTCGCGCCGTTGCAGTCGACATTCACGTGTCGTGAAACATGTCGCCTACTCGCCTGTCGACGCTCTCGGACCGACAACTCGCGCGACTTAGGGTCGCGCGACAGTCACCCGACTGAATTTGTGTGAAGACGCGTGTCGTTGTGTGCCGCAATTTTTAATATAAATCGATCGAATCGATGCGCCTGCCCGCGACATGTCTCTCGACTTTTTCCCTTAGTAAACAAAAGGATTTAGGCAAAAAAAAAACCGCTCGACTAAAAAGTTTTTTAAATTATTCTTTTTATGAAAACGTTTTTAAAAATGACGAAACTATACTTACCACTCAATATGGCAATTCAGATTTTATTTTATATTAGGCAATGTTTACGGATGTATATTATATATGGACGAAATCTTTTCGGATGTATGGTAAAGTTTTTCGAAAGTCTCGTTCTCAATGTTAAGAAACATAGAATAAGAATTATTACTACAGGGGACTTGCCACCATCTTAAACAAAACCATCATTTATTGCAGATATGTTTTGTTTCAAGCTACTAATGTCAATCAAATTCGTACCTATCACATTTCAAGACTATGAATGTTTTGTATAAATTCCTTGTTCTAAAAGAAAATTAGATGAATGATTCAAGATGACATCACTTCTTAGCAATACAATATTAAAGTAATCTTACTATAAGGATGTTATAGTACAAAATTTCCATGTAAGGTTCAAACAATACTGCTGTAAGAAGTAGTGGTAGGGCCCCAGGATTATGCGTTGAATGACACGCACTTGATAGTTAGATTTTTTAACTAAATATTATCTATATGGTTCATTGCAATTCCTCGTGTGTGTGTAATAAATTTGGTCACGATTTATATTTACAATTATGAAGGTCTGCCAACAAACTATGAAGCGCAGTATAAGGTGTTAAATTAACGGATCTAGTTCGAAACACTATAGGTACTGCGCTCCAATACGAAGATAACCGGTGTTCAAAAGGCCGCGCAGCTAAAATGGGACTAAGCAGGACATGTCTGCCGCATGCCAAAAGAACTGAGGGCCCAAATACCACAAAATTGTTGCGTTAAGACAATAAGACGGGGTCGCGGCAGACCACGAAGGTGATGGCGGAGGCGAAGACTGCAAGGAAAGGCTCGGGAGCGCGACAAATGGAGGAAGTCCTTTGCCCAGGATTGGCACAACATAGGCTATCTAATATATAAATAAAATGTTTGGTTGTTCGTCTTATATGCGTTCCTATTCATCCGATTACGATGAAATTTTGATGAGTTGTAATGCGCGGACCTGGGAAGAATACAGAGGGCCAGCACGAATGTTTTGACGTATGGTAATGTTAACGTAAGCAAATTTTGATTATAAATAAAATACGATGAATCTATCGCATTTTTGTTCAATTTTATGCAACATACAAACTTGTTTCATGAAAATGTAAAAATATTGCATGTATTTCCAGAAAAATAATTATCATAGAATAAAAATGTACCTACTGTTTATTCTAAATTTGGTTCCGTTAACGTTACGATACGTCAAAAAAATTCGTGCTCGGCCCACTGATTAAAAAAAACAACACCGAAAAAAAACGTCTTTTATGCGTTCCTATAATGCATTCGATTACGATGAAACTTTAGTGAGTTGAAGAGCGTGAGTGCGCGGTTTCTGAAAAAAAAAGTATAGCAAGGCAAGCTGAGCTCAGCTAGTAGGAAGTAAATAATAAAAAATATCAATATACACTTTTAGCCAGTTATAGTATGTCTGGTTATAGGTACCTACCTAAGAATCATTTGGATTTAATTTCTCTGACTATCATCTTCAAAAGATTATTTTTGTTTTTTAAAGTATGGAAATAATAAACTAACCCTCCACCTGCAGTACTCCCAACAGTAATAGGCTTTTGTTCAATGATTGCGTTTTCTGATTTTTATCTTTTTTATGTCGTAGTAACGTTTGACCTAACTCGTTTAAATCACTCCACTCTAGGTATAGTGATTGCTTCAGTCATACTAAACTCTCCTTTTAAATTTTTCTTTAGTACCTATTTAAAATAGATACTTATTAACTTCTTTTAAAAAATAATGTTACTTGCAAATTCTACATTACTTTCAAAGGTAAATTAGAATTCGCTTCTAGCATTTTATCAATCATTGTTATTTTGATATTACAATTGTAAATAGTGTATTGTTCTTCAGTGATAATAGAAGCATTATTTATGAAACTATTCATACGCTAAGCCATTGTTTTTTCTGAACTGTAGAAGAGTGAAGTTTCGTAGAAGTCTCAAAGGTTATCAAGGACAAGGACACGCCTTGCTATTGGGTGACGTCCGCAGAGGGCGGGCCTAGGGGTGCCACCCACATACTTTGAAATTGTTCAGTGTGACTCGTGAACTACTTTGGTGTTACTTTATTCAAAAAGTTTAAAGTAATTGTTCATTATATCAGGGTTTAAAAAATTGGGTATTTGTAAAACATGCAAAATAAAAATAAAAAATTTACTGTAAAACAGCTAATCTCCAAATAAAACCAGTTTAATTAATAAGTCGCAATATAGAATAGTCGCATAAAAGGCACAGTAATTAATTAGGTATTATGCTAAACATCATTCGCAATTGGCAGCGTGTAATTAATACAAATAGAGGCCACCGCGCGGACGTCGCGTCGCACGATGATGCTGGCTGGAACAAAAAGGAAAATGAGCAAACTTGAATTTCGTCATCAGTCGGTTGAGTTCGCGCGTCTTTGGCGAAGGAGTTTAAAATTTAGGCAGCGGGGGCGGCCGCGGGGCTCGGGGGGAGACATCCGCTCGCTCGCAGATTGCCCAATTCCCGCCACGAGAATCATGCCGCGCCGACGATTATTTCGATTTCGTCATATCATACAATGACTGAAATCCAACTGTTACGACACAAATAAACCAAACGAAAGATATCACACAGAAATACATCAATATAATTAAACTGTAAGAAATGTAGAGCTCGACAAACTAAACATCCAAAACGGCCTTGTCTCAAGCAGAAAATTCAGTGATTTCGCAGCCGAATCAAATAACAGCTTGCGTAATCCCTGACGTCACTGCGGACATAGCCATGCTGGGAGCGGTGCAGGAGCTCTGCTCCGGGGGCAGCTGACGACTCCGGCGGCGCAGCATTTGGACGACAACGACGGTTACATGCCGATCATATAGGAGAGAGAAAAAGACTGACTACTATTTAATAAAGTCAAGTCGATTCCTCCCTCCGACACGACCGACATTTTAAAATAATTTTCTCTCTTCTGGTCTTCATAGTTCAGAGGAAATCTTCAGCTCCTACTGTAATTAAAATATTAAACGCGACACGTGCGCGTACGCCTACAGCGCGACGTGAGTCACATGACAAAGCAAAAGGAAAAATATGACTAATTGTTCTGTAACAGCGCACAACCGCTCGCGGAACGAGTTTGATAATGCAATAACTTTTTGGAACGAATGATAAAAAGTCGCAAAGTGGCTACTCAACTACAATACGGAAGTTGCAAAAGTAGGTCGCGAACATCTCACAAATTTTTAAATCGAAGCTAAATTTAGTTTGGAAGTCACTTTATAGTTGTTTATTATCACTAGTAGTCCTTAGTTCTAACTAGCTTTAACGCGCCTCACATCTCACGAACAAAAACTAAGTTTGAAAATTTTTCAACTAAAGTTAAACTTGCACTCGGGTCCTATGAGCTCTGAGAACACGACCAAAGCGGACGACGACCAAAGTGCGAATGGCGGCACGTAGCGGAGAACCATGGCGTTTGCCGCGAGAGGGGCATGGCAGGGGGCCCGGGGAGGGGGGCCACGGGGCGTGCTGCGCGCGCAGAGAAAGGACGCAAGTGGTGATGTAATCGCGATCGATGCACTCGCTGCCGCGCGCCACCTTTGATCAACTATGAGCAACTACCTGCCCTAGGGGGGCACGCATATTATCGACCCGCTGCAGCACTGCAGCTCGCCGCGCCGCCTGCCGTTAAGTAGGTACTAGGTCTATATTATCTATGGTGAAAACGATTGTGACGCATAAAGTAGTGCTAAGGTGGAAAATTTGCTGATCTCTGCGGGCGACGAAGGAGCGGATTCTATACGCGAGGTCAGTGACCGTAAGACACGTGCTGTAATTCACGTGTAGTAACAAAGAAAACCCGTACTATGCATGATTTTGGAATAGTAGCAGTCTGTAATGGCCGTCTGGGCGGGGCTCTGAGAAAACCGTGATTAAGTTAGAATAACTTAAACAATTTATGTGGTGGAGAATTTGAGATAGTATTAGTACCAGTTCGTTATTGATCAGTTAGCTTGGTACTTGGTGCGTGCGGAGCGCGCGCTCGTCGTGCTCCGTCGTGCGTTTCCGTAGCCCCTCGACGTCTATGTAGGTCACACGTGTAAGCGTTATCCCCACCAGACCGGCCTTGGCTTACTTTGACCAAATGGCATATCACCTCCCCTTCTCCTTGGGCACCGCGAGACCGCAAGAACGCGACCCAATGTTTACCCCTCTACCAGCTCGTCTCTACTCATATTTACTATTTGCTACGTAGGTACCTCTTTGTGACCCTCGTTAGTTTTGACCATAAACGTACCTATTAATAATTACTTGGGTAAGATACTAACTTGGCGATAGTATCGCCAAGTATCATAAATTATTATCTACATATCATGGTGAGTTTATCATGAAATATAAACCTAGGTAGGTATCTACCTATATTTTAATTGTAAAATATAACGGCGCTGCTTGGGCAATGCGTAGTAGGTAATTATAGTAAATAATTGTTACTAATATCATAAATAAATATTATTTTTGTAGTGTAACAATAGGGGTAGGACAAAGGGCGGGGCCCATGCCCCACCCTCTATATAGACGCCACATATTTTTTTCTAATGATATTATTACTATTTTATGTAGAGTCAGGTCGCATCACGTTTTTCATTCTATTCATTTTTTTTTTAAACGAATTAGGGAAAAATCTCGTCAATTATTAAAATTATCTGCCAACGTTGACAGTTGACGGGTTAGGGTTTGGTCGGCGCACGGCAGTAGTGCGCATGTCACAAGTGAGCGGCTGCGCGGCGCGCACCGCGGGGCTTGCTAACGATCTAAGTCAGTATCTACGAGGTCGGACAGCCCAACGTGGCCCCATCGAATCAAACTCGCTGAGTCGCTGCTGATGATGAAAACAGCATTTCGGCCTCGTTGTATCTAGGACAGCACCCGAAATAACTAGGGCACCGTTACTGCGCAGCTACTAACGCAACTCATAGCTGGCGTTACGCGACCAATACAGTAAGAGCCGCGAAAGGTTGCGTCGTTCCGCAACCAAAGCTGATTCCGAGCGGCGCGCGCATGCAGGGAAGCTCATCATAAATTGGTGAGTTCAGTTGCCGAAATCGACCTCTCCGCATTTCGTGTCTAAAACACGTCTAAAATATTTATACGCGGCGATAGACATTTACTTAATAAATTTAAAAAGAATCGAAATACGTAAAACCAACGCAACGTTAGCATTAGTTTTAATTTAATCGATAATGTTACGTTTTTCAAATAGCCAAATTAACTAGATACAAAGAAAATCAATAACTGGGCGTCTCTCTTTGTTTGTAGTTCGCGCATCGACGCATCACTGAGTGTAACATCGACAGCTGCAGCACCTATTGCAGCGATTCGGCAATTGCAACGAAGTGCATTTCCTGTACTATTGATTCCCGGCACATAGCAAAACCAGGGCACTAGAACTAGGTAGCTGCGAAAACGGCTGCTGCTAAAGTAAAGAGGTTCTCCGCTCCACATCTAAAAGTTGTCTTGAGAAGACAAGATGAATCCATTCAAAAAAAAACTGAACGCAACATCGGGAGCGGTCACCATTACAAATTACAACGTAAGCATAAAATGAATAATATTAATATGGATGTGTAGGTATTAATTTATTGTGTAGGTTGGTGTTGTTTAGATTTAATTGTAAAACTTTGATGAATCTTTATCAATGTTGACTTGAATGTTCTTGTAACCATTTCCATCTAAGGTCCAAGTTCACCGACGACATACTTAACAGTCGATTAGAACAAAATCTGCCGATTAAAAATGATTTTTTGTATGGGTGATCGGCTGATTTAATTTTAAACAGTGGTTATATTATCGGTAAACATGGCCCTAAATATGTAGCGTAATTATAACTATAACTTCTCAACAAAATACCTGGACAAACTTTTATGTTAACCCAAACACTTCAAAACAAAAAATCATTTGATTCTAGTGTTATTTTGTTAATAAAAATAATAAAGTTTTCTCTAAGAGTAAACTCATCCATTTTTTATGCATAATGTATCTATACTCACTCCGTGAGTTCAAGTGTAAGTACTTAATTTTAAGCTTAGTTACCGCGCAGCAAGATTTGTCTCCAGTAGGTAACCAACGTTTTTTAGTGTATTTTTTATTAAATAACGGTCTTTTTTATATATTTTTTTATTATGGTGTAAGTACTTACTTACTCGATTATCTGTAAAAGTTAGTGCAGGTATTTTGTTGGGAAAATACCAAATTGTTTTATTATTTTATCTATTTCTAGAATTATAGTAACTTCATTTATTCAAGGCTTTGTGTGTATATATATTTATATATATATATATGTGACTTTTGATGAATCTTTAAATATTCTTGAAATGGTGACCATTTCCATGTAATGTATTATAGTATACCTATATTATCATCTATACATATATACCATATTGTTTTATGATTTAATATATTTCTACAATTATACTTTTATTCATAGTTAAAATAAACTTCCTTATTTTCCTTATCTGTTGGTTCCCATTAATAATATCTAAAATAACCACATTTAGTTTATAATTTAAGGCGATAACAATTTGTTAGCTTTTGAAAACTGAATTCATAGCGACCTATTTATGTACATTTATTGTACATCTATTTATTCTTACTGAATATTACCTGCTGAAACTTTAACAACTTATTGAATTTGATAACTAGGGTAGATTACTTCCTGATATTATCCTTGTTTTAATGCATGGTAGAAAAACAACATTATTCCTTCCTTAGTGAAGCAAAAAGACTAAAAAATGTAGACGAATTCAGCAGAATATAAGTAAATATTTACTGTAAAATAATTAAGAAATTATAAACACCTAAAGTGCTTTTAAAATTGAAATTAGGTAAGTTTCAATTAGGGCTAACCAATTTTGAGCGTACAAAATGCGTATTATTGAGAACTAAATATTAATTTTTATGTAGGTATTTAGTATTTGATGTTAAAGAAGTCAAAGTCAACGATTTTTTTATTTCAACTGCGCATTTACAGGCACTTTTAAAACGTCGAAATTCTAGGTGCATGGTTCCAAACTTGGTTGGTCCTATAGAGAAGAGATTGGAAAGAAACATGGATACTCTTCTAAAATGAATCTTATATTTTACAAATATAAGTAATGAAAAATCACATCACAGAAAAATTATGATAACATCACAGTTTTTTTTAAATACATTTTGAACAAATACTGACAACTAATAACTTATGTTATATTGGTAATAATGTATTTCAACAGTTTCCAGCTATTGATATAAATTTTTTGTTGGTAATAAAAGTGGAATTATTTTGGTGGTTAGGTACTTCTTATTAACCGACTTCAAAAAAAAGGAGGAGGTTCTCAATTCGACGCGTATGTTTTTTTTTTTTTACCTAGCAATTCAATTCAAACTATACTCTTGTGGAATGGTTTTTCACGTGGACATGAAACATTTAAAATATAGAATTCCCAACACAATAATAGAGTAGTTTAAAACAACATCATGTTTAGTTTATAACAACATCATAATTTTTACTCTTTTAGTTTATAACAAGATCATAATTTTTAGTTTATAACAACATAATAATGTTTAAGGAGGAGAGACTTAACCATAACTGAGTATTTTAATTTTGAAACAATTGAAACACATTTAATTAATTTTCTAATTTTGTCCAGGTGGTATCTTATCTGATCAATTAATTTACTAGTCTACCAATTTATTAGTATGAATTATGTGTCAGTTGACCGTTGTCAACAACACAACAGGAAGTAGCCTGTTGATATAAATCTGAATATCTTGGTAATAACATAGGAAGTTATCAAAGGCCAAGTTTTATTTTGCATATTAAAATTGATAATTCTGTTCAAGCTGTAAAGAAAATGGTGCAAGCAGTCCGTGACAAGTATGATTATGATCAAAAATCTTATATGTATTAATATAGGTATGTATTAGATATTTAATATATTATATTTAAGTATAGGAAGTAACTAACTATAATATAGTACGTTGTTATAATCTATAGATTAATACGTAAAGAGAAAACTTTGTACCCCTTTTTAAGCATATTGCGCGAACGGAGGAGTGTGAGATTTGGCATAGTTAAACGTTATACGGAGAAGAATTGCAGAAAGTTAAAATTACGGTCGAATTTCGACCACTGGGCGACCACTAGTATAGATAAATTTACTGTTCATATCAGTTTTACAATGTCAATGATCAAATCAAGTGTTTTCAATAGCAATGATTGAATACTTTTGCACCAATAATCATAATATTAGAACAAGTTTTATTCATAATATTATCATCAAACAATGCATTCCGGACTAACTCTACCATAGCTCTACGAGAGCTCTACGACGCTCTACTATTATAATTCGTTATAAAATGTTCTACTTTTCTTTTGTTTTCTTTGTTTTGTATATTTAAGTACCGTTACGTTCAACTCGATCTACATTAGGTATCGATACATTAGGTACCTTAGTTCCTGCGTCATATTTGTATGTTAGGCAACGAATAAATCATGTTAACTAAATATTAGATAAGCGAGCTAATTTAGGTACTGAAAATGCCTTGAACATGCCACCACGAGCCAGCCGGCAGTGATAACGGTGTAACTATACACGAAACAGGGTGATAACGACATAGTCGAATAGACAGGCACACGTGAAGTACCTACTCACGACGCGAGTACATGATCAAGCGCCGAAATGAAACGTTCCATTCTGTACCCGCCCACTACTCTACACCGCGCACGTTTCAACTAAGTAACATGATAGTAAATATATTGAAGGATGTAACGAGAATGTACTAACCTGTCATTTTTGAGCCTGTCATACGTATCAAATGCTTCCACCATAAATACGTACCTACTACATGTTAAACACTTTTAAAGTCTTATGTCACCCAATAACATAAATGTAATTAGGTATGATTTCAGAGTTAACGGTTGGGTTCAGAAACAAAAATTAAGTATATAACAATAAGGCTAACAGGCGGCGTTTGATAAGACCGCGATAACTCATAGTTACTGTAAATTTTCGCCAGCAAAAAAACTGTGACCAAATGAAAAATCGCCAATAAAAAAGTAATGTCCAAGATGTGTGAACGCGCAGCGGGGACTCACCTGGCGGGAACGGGACGCGGCATCTCCTGCTTCGGTCGCTAGAGGTATGCCAGCGACGGCTGCCATGTTAAGTATATTTATGACAACCGCGGCGGTTAGTACGCTGGCGCGCAGACCACGTCGACGCAGAGCGATGCCGCATTGTGTTCTATACTCTATACGTATGCGCGCCGAAAGACCCCCCTCGCCCCGCGCGCTGAGCACTTCTCCGCCTCTTGCTCGAAAGTAAAAACGTCGTAACCGTAAGTGGCACATGACACCAGGAAAATAGACCCTTGAACCCCCAATAGAACCGAAGGAAACAGTACTTATCTCTATGGCAACACTGCAACGGTTTATGCGGCATTTGTCAGCTATGGAACCAGAAGTCGTTGATTATTCGGTTCCTAACGAAAACTGTAACTAAATGTTCCGAATTCGTTGGTAGAGGACCAATTCGAGGCAGGGGTCACGTTATCATGCGACATACTTTACAGAACACAAAGCGGACCTAATTAATACGATATTGTTGCTTTACCGAATTAATGTTCCTCCGTGCAAATTAGTACTAATTAACTTTACTATTGGTTAGTTACATGCCTCAAGTCTAAATTAATAACACAACGTATGATTTACTTTTACGGTTACTCTATTAAGTTCAAGAGTGACCGCAATCAGAAGACATTCACAATTCGTATAAACTCCCTAAACATAAGTATCATAATAATTAAGTCAGTCTAGGTCATAAAATCGCTATAATCTTAGTGCATAGAGCCGTGACCGCAAGCACTAACAACGGTATATCTATTTGCGAGAGTCTAAATAAACTGAAACTTTAAAAATAAAAAATTGTAGTTAGTTTGTTCTTAAATTATTTGTCTGTGACTAACTGGGACTACCTGGATTCTTGGTCGCGGGTGCAATTTATCTCCTCAAACTAAAAAAATCGTTTCATACAAATTACTGCAAGTGACATCATGAAATTGAATAATTAATAATAGTTATGACTAATTCACTTCTTAATAGTCACTTGAATCAAATTATAAATTGTTACATATTACAGGAATCAATCAAATTGAAACAATTCCATGCATTGCACATTGAACAACTTTACCTATACACCCGAAATCATTTAAATGTATTTAGATGTCTCAATGACATTGTAGCAATAAATTTTATGTAATATTGAACCGAAATTGAACCATATAACAGCTTTACAGAACAAACATTTATTAAATTGTCAGAATCCATTAATTGAAAACAGAAATGTTCACAAAGTATTTATCCAGAGTTTTCACTGTTATTACTGAAGACCTAGAAACAGAACATAGCGTGAAAGGGCTCTAATAAAACAACAAACATGAACAGAACAGTAACATTCAGTCAGAACAGAAGTTACTTTAATGAAACAGTACAAAAGTAACTTTAATCCAGCTTAACTTAATCGTGCTGAATGTGAAATTCGAAATAACATTGGTCGACTAAGGCCCAAGTTCACCGACGACTTAACCGATGATAAGGGCAAAATCTGCCGTTTAAAAAATAATTTTTGCATAGGTAATCGCCCGATTTCTTTTTAAATATCTGTTATATTGTCGGTGAACATGGCTCTTAGGCCCAAGTTCACCGTAGAATAGAGCAAAATCTGCCGTTTAAAAATGAATTTTTGTATGGGTTATCGGCTGATTTAATGATAAACAGCATTTATATTGCCGGTGAATGTGGCCCAAAGCGTTTTGTGGAACCCAGGTAATTAAACACTTGGAAAGAACTAGGTAAATGTAGATGTAAATTGTTGTGTAAAAATCGTGGATCAAGTAAATAATTTTCAGATCTATCACTGTCTTGTGTTGCAACTTGACCTTCGTTTTTATACAAAGTTTTGGTACAAAATATAATAGCTAATGGTTTCAGTTAATGAAATATGTATAGTTTTACCCATATTTATGTTTATATTTAATTTTAACATGTCTATTTGTTTGTTTCAGATACCAGACAATTGCGAAATGGACACTTCACACCACGTCGATGTTCTGATGGTTAGTAATATTAATTAATTTATTATTATTCATTACGTACCTATTTATACACTAAATATTATTTGAAGCCTGATTTAGGTTTATTAGCCCCCAAGAAAAAAGAGGGGTGTTATAAGTAAGTACTTAGTTACTTATCTGCGTATCTTTTTATATGTGTATTTGTGTGTCTGTCTGTGGACCGAATTAAATGCAGTTTTTTTAAAATTGAAAGCTTGTCATCTTACCACTATGATTCATAAAAATCTGTTCAGCCGTTCTTGTCAAAAGTTACAGCTCTTTTTCTAGTTGGAGTCCGGTTTTTTTGACGGTTAGGTTATCGTTTGTTCAGTCAGTCGCATATTGGCGTACTCTCCATTCGCAGTCCCTTGTGAGTTATCAGGGGGTGTACTATACAAGCTCTTATAACAGGGTAGAGAGCTTATATCTGGGCAGTTCAATTTCTGCCCTTCAATGAGAGCTCGTAGTATGCCGCCAAGAATGGCAGATAGACCGAGCACCAAAATTCTCAAAGATTCAAAGATTTATTGCGTACTAAGTGTATACATTGGTGTTTGTTTTGGTACTTATAACTTAGTCGCCTTTTACAAGCATTGCAATATTGAGGGCTATATTACTATTATAATTATTTTAAAGTATATTGTTAATATTACAATTGAACTAGGTATGTGTTTATTCTTATTATATTACATTGTTAAAAATTTATGTATGTCAAAAATTACAATTGGAATATTCATTCTGCATTATGCATTCTTACTAGATTTAAAAAAACTAAAAAGTATAAAATAATTTTCTTAAAAAACATAACATTAGATTAGATTATTAATATTATTAGGTAAAATAACATAACATAACATTTTAGTTTTTAAGTATTTAATAAAGAATATTCTCCAATTCGTGGTTTGCATGCCTTGACACAACTAGCAGATATAATATACCTATCGTTCCCATGAAATATTATTATTGCAGAGCTTGTGATGAATTTACAATTCCTTATCGATTAACTGTTCAGACGTTGCTACTGCCTGTAAACAGCGGGGGTTGACAACATTCGGGGAACGAAGTCTCCACGTCGTCTTTTTTTTATATTTAGTTCATCCTTGTTATATCGTAATTTTTTCATTCTTATTACGATAATAGTAAAGAAACACATTTGGAATCACCTTACTGCAGTATTGAGCTCTTTAAGAGTGATCCGATATGTAAAAGCATGAACATACACATCGCTTTAAAAAAAAGAATTTCACTATTTTCTTCCTGATTTTGATAAAACGATCAAAATACAACAGAACATTATTACGCTATCTTCGCCATCCATCGCGCACCTAGAGTCTCGACATTTCATAAATGCCTGTATTTAGTTTACATGAAATAAATATCTATTTTATTCTATTTCTAATAAAATGATGATCTATTAAACTCCAAAGCCAATTTTTATTTACTAAAACCTGCAAACTTCACAGGTCCAATGTGAATCTCATTTCCCATTTTCACATTACATTATTTTCAAATAAGAATTTATTACGCAAATCAAAAAAAAAATGTCTATTGCCTACGGTACATAAAGGCTGGAACCCTCTGATCTAGATAAAAGTTGTTGTGAAGTTGTTCGACCCGTTTTGTCCCAAACACACCTTGTCCAAAGCTATTGAACTTCAATGCGCGATAGTTCTTTTATAATCGCATCATTGTTATTACATTACATACAATACAATTACCAAACTACTGAACCAATTTTGATGAAGTTTCTGTAGAACCAATCAGATTTTTTCAAATCGGTTGATAAACTACGGAGTACTGAGGTAACAAACGTTTAAAAAAATACAACCGAATTGAGAACCTCCTCCTTTTTTGAAGTCGGTTAAAAATATATTTGCATGCATTTTAATACTTGCTTTTAATTCTATTCAACAGTTTTTTATTGCGATAGGTACTTGATGCCAAGTTCACCGACAACATAAAAGACGATTAGTGCAAAATCAGCCATTTCAGCAAGAATGTTTTTGTATGGGTTGGGTTTGGGTAATCGGCCGATTTTATTTTAAACTTTTGTTATTTTGTTGGTGAAAATAGCGCTTAGTGTTACAAAAACATTTTTGGAAATAGTAAATTATTTTTATAACGCTTTTATTAGCTTCACCTGGAACTAAGTAAAAAAATCTTGGAAGTTAAATTTGACCCACTTCCCGGTTTCCGATTGAGCTGAAATTTTGCATACACGTTAAGTTTGGATGACAAAAGCGTTTTCTTTAGTTTTTTTTTAAACTATAGGTATAATGTTTTTAGATTTGTCGCTTTCCTATGTTTCAATTTATGCTAAGTTAGGCTTTGCCTTCATTTCTATACAAAGATTTGGTATAAATATATTACCTTAGTTTATATATAGCTTATTTAAGTTTAGTTTATTTATATTTTTATATAGGTGGTATATTTATATAATATACTAGCGGCCCGTCCCGACTTCGTACGGGTAGGTACAAAGTTAGCGGTAGATACTTTTTAATATTCATCAATTCTTGACCTCTTTTAGTGTCAACTTTCAAAGAACTTTTAATTTCTCTTAAACCATCGATCGTTTCTCACTTCAAAAACAATTTTCACCCCTATTTAGCACCTTTAGGGGATGAATTTCCAAAAACGCACGAACACGTGTTTCTTTAATTCTAACCAAAAGCCTAAATCTCAATTTTCACGTTTCTAACTTCAAAATCAATTTTCACCCCTAATTTGCCCTTTCAGGGGATGAATTTGCAAAAACGCAGAAACACGTGTTTCTTTATTTCTAACTAAAAGCCTAAATCTCAATTTTCACGTTTCTAACTTCAAAATCAATTTTCACCCCTATTTTGCCCTTTCAGGGGATGAATTTGCAAAAACGCAAAAATACGTGTTTCTTTATTTCTAACCAAAAGCCTAAATCCCAATTTTCACGTTTCTCACTTCAAAAATAATTTTCACCCCTATTTTGCCCTTTTAGGGGATGAATTTGCAAAAACCCAAAAATACGTGTTTCTTTATTTCTAACCAAAAGCCTAAATCCCAATTTTCACGTTTCTCACTTCAAAAATAATTTTCACCCCTATTTCGCCCCTTTAGGGGATGAATTTCCAAAAACGCGGTAACACGTGTTTCTTTATTTCTAACCAAAAGCCTAAATCCCAATTTTCACGTTTCTCACTTCAAAATTAATTTTCACCCCTATTTCGCCCCTTTAGGGGATGAATTTCCAAAAACGCGGTAACACCCGTTTCTTTATTTCTAACCAAAAGCCTAAATCTCAATTTTCACGTTTCTAACTTAAAAAACAATTTTCACCCCTATTTCGCCCTTTTAGGGGATGAAATTGCAAAAACGCAGAAACACGTGTTTCTTTATTTCTAACCAAAAGCCAAAATCTCAATTTTCACGTTTCTAACTTCAAAATCAATTTTCACCCCTATTTTGCCCTTTCAGAGGATGAATTTGCAAAAACGCAAAAATACGTGTTTCTTTATTTCTAACCAAAAGCCTAAATCCCAATTTTCACGTTTCTCACTTCAAAAATAATTTTCACCCCTATTTCGCCCTTTCAGGGGATGAATTTGCAAAAACCCAAAAATACGTGTTTCTTTATTTCTAACCAAAAGCCTAAATGCCAATTTTCACGTTTCTCACTTCAAAATTAATTTTCACCCCTATTTTGCCCTTTTAGGGGATGAATTTGCAAATACCCAAATATACGTGTTTCTTTATTTCTAACCAAAAGCCTAAATCCCAATTTTCACGTTTCTCACTTCAAAAATAATTTTCACCCCTATTTCGCCCCTTTAGGGGATGAATTTCCAAAAACGCGGTAACACCCGTTTCTTTATTTCTAACCAAAAGCCGAAATACCAATTTTCACGTTTCTCACTTCAAAAACAATCCCAATATCTACGTTTTATACTTCAAAAACAATTTTCACCCCTATTTCGCCCCTTTAGGGGATGAATTTCCAAAAACGCAGAATCACGATTTTCTTTATTTGTAACCAAAAGCCTAAATCCCAATTTTCATCTTTTTCACTTCAAAAATTAAGGGACTCCCATACAAACTTTCACCCCCTTTTTCCCCCCTTTAGGGGCTGAATTTTCAAAAATCCCTTCTTATTGCTTGCCTACAATACAAAAGGGACCTACTCTCCAAATTTCGTGACTCTAGCTTCAGTAGTTTCGGCTGTGCGTTGATGATAAGTCAGTCAGTCAGTCAGTCAGTCAGTCAGTCAGTCAGTCAATCAGGATTTCTCTCTTTATAATATTACTATGTATAATCTATAACTTTAACACGTCTGTTTGTTTGTTTTAGGCACCAGTCTGCGAGTGCGAGATGGACGAGCCAGAAATGGTTTACACATACCACGTCAATAGCCCAGTGGTTAGTACAAAATATCAATTCATAAATGCGCCCGTGAATAATCCAATTTGAAAAGTCACACGACGCGCCGTGACGCGCGATCCTTTATTGCAAGAACTACTTGAACCTAAAAGTTTTAATCAATATTCTCTTATTTTTATTCAGAACAAAAATATTTTATCAATGCCTGATTTATATTAATCGTTTGTTGAGTCACTCGTATTTGTCACAATGGCAGATAGACCAAGTTCCAAAATTCCATGCTCCTGATGTATATAATTCATACACACATAACGTAAAAAAAATAATAACAACAAAATATTATTCGTAGTGAAATCCATAAACTACAAAATCAATTTTGATCTACTAAAACCGTGTACTTCACAGGTCAAGCTTGATCTCATTTCCCATTTTCAAATAAAAAATTATATATTCGACAAATTATCAAGTATTTATGTAAAGTAGAGAGGATCAATTAAAGAATTTTAATATTTTAGAATAGTTTATTATACAAAGAATATAAAACTAAAATTATTTATTCATTCTGATTTGATTTCTAATTAGTAAAATCTGAGAATAATTTAAGTATTCCAATTTGATTTTAGAATAACAAAACGAGAACAGTAGCCACCGCATTCTTAGAAGATCAAAATATTATTATCTAGTCGTTGCGAAAATATTCAGTTGGTATTGGATACGATTTTACTTGGTATGAAGCAAAATAGTGAACAATGTTTTGGGCAGGCTTCCGTAGTGCGACATTTATGGCTGAAAGTGAATTTTCCAAGCGATTGCTACACACGGCTGCCGAGGAAAAGACACCACAATTCTTCCTTGAGCCTTTTGATTAATCTTTTATACTCCCCGAGATCTAAGAGGTCCCTTTTGACAGATATAAAGAACGATAGAATGTAACTTGACAATGTTACTATAGGCTGTGATTTAAAACTATTTTGAATATACACTTGATAATAAATACGAAATTATTAAAAAAAAATAGGATACGTATAAATTAGCATGGTATGTAGTTTCTTATGTATTGTTTTAGCATCGAAATATTTTTAAAATACATGTTTATCTACTGCCAAAATATCATAAAAATGGTTACGTTCTCAATCAATTATTTTTTAAATAAAGGGATGTGATCACTAGAATCGTTAAAATCGTTTGAAATATCAGTATAAAATTACGTAGGTATTAAAAACTCTTTAAAGGCTGTATGGCACGTACATTCTATTATTATGATTAATTTAATTTCTCTATGATCACAATTTGCTTGACACCGGCAGTAATGACAATGACATCTGTGCAGTTTTTCGCGATTTTTCCGACTAATTGTCCGTTCTCTCTATTTCTCTGATACCTCTGTTTTTGTGATCTGGCTTTGATTTTGGACTGTTCCCGTTTTTTACGTTGACTTAGCTTGCTATACTTGGATTCTAATACTGTGATTTCGGCCGTCCGTTACAATATATTTTTTCAAATTGTCTATTCGATTTCGTACTGTGAATAGTAAATCGCGCAACTTGGTTTGGAAACTACGTGAGTACTTCGAACGTGAATCAATCTGGTGGACCATTATTACTGGTACAACAAGTGGATAAATAATTTTGGCATGAAATTATGGATAAGTATGTTTTATTATTCTATGAAGATACCTACAGAAATTCGATTTCATATTAAATTCGGTGCCTACTACATGAATAAATTCATTATCAGATGAATTTTTCTCGATTTTTTATTCATAGTTTTAAACGATTATACACTCTTAGAATTTTAAATCGATTTATTATAAAAATCGCTATTTTTGGTTACCGATTTATACGCTTCACATCCCAAATTAACTCAAATGATATGTGTCAAAAGTGGCTTTTTAGATCTCGAGGACTATAGTAGGTAAGGTCGGCCAAAAACGTGGTCTATCAATTTTAAAAGAACTTTTTGTCAAATGAAAATATCACTAAAGTTGAAACTTCAATATTTTAACAAGAGAATATAGATCGTTAATTGTTTAATGGTGTGCACACATTGAAATTGTTGCTTAGTCTAATCTTTAAAATATAATTTTTTTGAAAATAGGTACCTAACCGAAATTGTTTTGCGCACGGTTTGACAGAAGATCACTCAAATGCGCGCGCATGTTATTTTCATAATTTTTGATATGACATACAGTAGGTACTATTGTGTACTGTGATACTGTCGTAAAACTCGTGCTTCAGGTACAGACCTCAGAGTAAATACTAAAGAAGTACAGACCTATCCACCAGATAAACAATGATATCATAGACGATGCCAATGGGGAGAGATTTATCCACAAACGACCTTGTTTTTATTATGATGAATTTTGTTTAGGTCACTTACTTAAGCTCTGAGGAAGACGAAGCAATCGAAGCGTGCGCTTTTGACACCGCGGTTGCTGTCACCGAAGCCAAGCGCTCTCCTGTAGCCAAACCAGCGTCTGCTACGGCCATTACAGCCACAGCCACTACGGTAGCTACCACAGCTGCCGTTGTCCATACCGCTTCCTCCGAAGACTCTGTTGCTTCCCTTGCGGCCTGGACTGCCGAACTCAAGGACTCAACTCCAGCCAACTCTGACTCTCCCACAGTTATCACAGCCTCTGCAGCTTCCTTCATAGACTCTACGGCTTCCCTTTCGGCCTTTACTGCCGAACGCAAGGACTCTGCCGCATTCACCGGGGTCTCAGCGGCTTCTTTCGAGGACTCAGCCACTGCCTTTGGAGTCCTTGCCGCGGACTCCGAGGAATTTGTCGAGGCCTCCGAGGACTCGACAACTGCCTCCGCGGCAAGTGCAGCTGCGCCCGCGGCCGCTGTCGCTGCAACCTGCACCTTTGCGTCGAGTCGGGAGGTTAGTTATTATATAAATTTCATATTTTAAAAGTCCCTTATCAACCGATCAAATACTTTCTAGGTATTTCTCACATCCATTCCGCCTCAGTTACCTCAATATAGAACAGTAGAACTCATCTCATGTACCTGTAACCGGAAGACAAGTTAAATCTGTAATAGGTCCTAACTTTGTAGTCCCGATCCCTTTAAGGGATTATTGCATTCATCATTATGAATTTACTATGGGACAAAACATGAACATGACCGCGCGAAAAAAAATTACTCGTCTATATGTGTATGAAACAGCTGAGTACTGGGTTGGTCCCATAGTAGGTACCTACTTAAAAGTTGTTCATAATGATGAGGACCCACTAACCCCTCATCATTATGAACAACAATAAAGAGATCGGGACTAGAAAGGTAGAACCTTCTTTAATAATAAATAAGTTTTAAGATATTGTAATCTTAAAACTTATTCACTTCTTCAATCCACTGATTAATTAAAAATGGGAAAATGTGGGATTATCCTAAAATAAATTGTTTATTTCCCACATGGATAACATGGCGCAACTCACAGGAAATAATCCAAAATCGCTAACACACATCTCGAGTGCATTTGACACAATTCCTTGTACGTACACTATATTCTGGTGCCGCATGTGTCTAACGAACTATGTGGACGCAAAGATTCATAGCCATTGCATTGTTAATATTAAGGGGGTCAATACTAATACTTGTAATCTCATGCAAACACGTGAAAGAGAAAGTTCCTATGTTGTTACGAACGAATTTCAACCTTTATCTTTTTCACTTTCCCCTGCTCTCAATTCTTTTTGCTGCAACGATAAATATTGTTTTGACGACGTATACAGGCCAGAATATAGTTCAAGGTTTTGAGTTTCGACGTAACGCGGATACGTAGATGAATTATTTTTCGTTAGTTTCTGTAAAATACCTACCTACGTAGTCAATTTATGAGTTTTAGCTCAAAAAGCGCGAGGTGGCGACCTATATTAGATAGTATACATAACGTAGTAAACGGCCCACCAAGGACGGACACGGGCCCTTCTTACGTAAACCAGGAAATAAATAGGTCGCGGGGGCACGGGATCCCCTGGGGGTGGGCTACGTGCTGTTTCGGGGGGGTGGATGGTGCCAGCGGGGGAGGGGACTGGCAAACTAGGTGGCCTACATGTTCACGGAGCCCGCTCCACTGCACAGCGCTTTTTCATCGAGGCCACCGGTGCCGCTGTAAATGAATCATCCGCGGATCCCACCCGCACACGAACTGGGGTCTACGTTTTGTTGTTATATGAATCTTCAGGATGACCCGCTTTCTCTAATGCCATTTTCTAGCTCCTTGTAAATTGCCAATTTATGTCAATTTGTCAGAAAAAACTAAATATAGAGAAATTGTTTCATTATGATAATTTAATGGGCTTTCCTGAACCTACCTAAAATTCTGGTGACCAGTTTTTGCTACACTATGCACTTATAATATCAGAATGTTGATAACAGTGACACAGACTAGGTAGTCAGGTGACTACGTCATCCGCCGCATAGCACGTCGCGTGTTATGATTTGCACATTCTTGTCTCGTAAGAACGATTTGTGGCGCAATATTAATTAACGGGCCCAATGACGCGATGGTAAGATAGCCTATGACTTTCGGTTAAAAGTGTTCGTGGAGGCCAGTGACTTATTCTACGAATTCTTTATAGCAGTAACGAGATAAATGAGCATAGGGCCCGACTGCACTAGGGCTGTTAAACTTGACTGTAGTTAGGGTTACCATCCGTCCGGATTTTTCCGGACATTCAGCTTTCCATCCAGACTGTGTCCGGGTTTTTACTTAGATGGAAAATTGGATGATTGTTTAATTTTTGCATTAAATTATTTAAAAATAAGAGATTAAGTTTTCAATCTTTATTAAAACTACATACAACTAGTTCAACAAGTTAATGAGTCTCATGTCATTTTAAAACAATCGACTTCTAGTTCAAACATAAAATACTAATCCCTGTAAAAAAAACGTGCACTGCGCGTGGGAATTATTTAATTTCATAGCTAAAATTACCGGAATTTTCTTGAAATGTCCGGATTAAAAAAAAAAAAATGCTATTTCCTGTATTTTGTCACGACTTTTGATATTTAGAATTGGTAACCCTACCTGCAGTCAGCCTCGTAAACTTTGCGGAAAAAATGTTAACGCGCCGCCGTGCTATCAAGACTTTTAGATTAGAAACTGTCATCAAGCGCTGATAAAAAGATTTTCTGTCTGCCAGTAGATTTCATTTTGCAATCTATGACTATAGATACTTATGTATTGAGTTCTTCGTGATTAAATTGATAAACCAGTTTACAGGATTTTTTATATACTTCAGTTCAATTGGGGTAACTCAAGAATCATAATAAGATTCTTGGGGTAACTCATTGTTTCACAAGGGTTCTGGTCCAGCACTCATTGTTTAGCTTATTAAAGCGATGGATGGATCTTTTAACAGAATGTTAAATTTATTTCAATTATTCCTCAAAAAGTTTGAATATAAATCTCTCCACAGCTGTATCTACCTAAAATTACAGCTTTAATCGTAACAGTCAGACTTCTTTGGATATAAAATAGGGTGAGACGCACACGTGTTCCTATAGATAAGTGCCTGGATTGAGCACAAAAGCCCTTAACACCTTTGCAGGTCTAGTGCGCTATGAATGGGCCCATGGCGCCTTCTGTGCAAATACTTGTATGTGCCTTTTCTGTCAATACAGGAATTACTGGATAAATTCGCGATGAATAAGTAAAGAAACCAGAAACCAGTGCAATTGTATAGGTAGTTTGGGATTGTTTTCTCTATTGGTCTGAATAACTGGTCGTAATAGTACAAAGGGAATTATTAACGTTGTCTGGCCTCAGACTCTGAGCGCGCTCCGGCCACGGGCACGTTGCGATGTTTAATTTAGTTTTTGTTTTATAGCTTATTCTTCACTGCATTCCGTTATACGCCACCATTGTTAAAATGTAATACAATCCAATACATATTATGTACCGTAAGTACCTATATGATTATAAAAACTCAACCACGACATCACAGTTATTATAATACTATACTGCCATTGATTTATTGGTTGAACAACAGTTCGATACATGGTTAAATTTGACATAAGTAGGTATGTGACCTATATGAGACCATGATGATAATTTTGTAGATACATAAGTACCTACTGAGAAGTTTTGATTTCTATCCTCACTGATTGATATTCAACTTTCTGCTTCATAGGGTTAAAAGGAAGGCCTATTTTTGTTACATAATTATGTCCGAAAATTATCGATCGATTTAGTAAGCAAGATCTATGTTTGCCATTTAGTGTCGAGGGCACAGACGAAATTTGTCTGTGGTCGAGGGTATCTATATATTAATACGTGAAGAGAAAACTTTGCAACCCTTTTTAAGCATATTGCGCGCACGATATGGAGAAGTGCAGAAAGCTAAAATGTATGTATAAATGTATAAGTACCTAATAATTATGTGGTCGAATTTCGACCACTGGGCGACCACTAGTTAGTATTACTTAATGTGATTGAATGTTAGCCTGCAAATTATTTATTGACTCTACAAGTCTACAATGAGTCGGGAGCCCTAAAGAGAAACAGTCCTATTATCTCAGGGTATTTTTTATTATTACCTATTATTAAATAAATAAATCTCAGGGTAAGCACAGCCTCAAGACTTCGCTGTGAGCACGACACAATGAAAGCCGCAAACATAACAATTAGTTTGGCACGATCCTAGCACGAGCAGTCATTATGTCGGTTCGTGTAATTAATATCGCGTAAACACAATAGGTACTGCACGCGAATACGAGTACGACAGCACCATGATGAAGATCTGAAGAAGTTCTTCATTATACATTCACAATAAGCCCTCCTCAAAGAATCAGGATTAAAGGTCGATCTTGTAGCACCAGTCACGTCAACGTATATTCGTTACTCTAAATTAATAGGTAGAGGAAAGTATGTTGCGAAAACAATTTGGAACTGCGCCTGCGCACTGACTGATATTATGTGACTGGTGTATATGGATCGATCTTTACGGGTTTCTTTAAGCATATTCGAGCATGCCATCTACGAGTATATCGATAAGTCAGTTTAAAACCTAAATATAACCTTTTCCTGTTGTTGATAAATTTTACACCATACTGTATGTTTATAATTTTATTACTGTATTCGTAATCATTTCAGGTGTCCGTGTGGTGGGTTTTTGTTGTACAAAAAGTGTTTCACTCGGCACACTATCTACTTTTGAATGCTTCGTTTAGTACCTCATCAGCTTGGGTAAAAATACGTAACTATCATAAACTACTCAATTCATGTTTAAAGAATGAGTAAGATCATTCTTACTCATTCTTTAAACATGAATTGAGTAGTTTGAACACAACAATGAAAATTTTTCAAATATTACGTAAAGTTCAAGACAGCCAGATTATTTGAAATTAGAATCGGTGGGTAGAAAAATAATAATAAAAACAAATAGTGGAATTATCTTAAATTGTATTTTAAAAACTATTAGATTCTTTTTTCATGCAGTATAATACCATCATAAAACATCGTCATTAATATCATTTCCATCATCATGATCAGGTTCATTCATCATCAGCAATTATCACGCTTGAACGGAGTTGTATTAAACGTCAGCAGCCGAGTAACCACGATGCGATCTCGTAATCGGAATCGATTTAATTTTAACACTACAAGAATGTCCACTGCCTTGTTCCAATTGTGGAACGGAGAGATTTTAAAAGTATACTGCAATGTGGTTCGTTAATCTGCCAAATTAATGCAATTCTGATTACGTGCGTGTGTTGTGAGTGCAGCACGACCAAAAAAGAGAGAGAAAATCGAGGACAAAACATCTCTTTACCGTTCTCTCTCTCTATTTTTTTGTCTTGTCTTCTGTCTAGAAGACAATGGGTGGAGAAAACGGATTTGTCCAACCGCCTTAGTAGCCCTGCTGCTGAACAAACGGTGCGGCGCGGAAATACACGAGTGGATAGGCGAGCGGTCTGAGTGGTGATTTTCAATATCAATGATTACATGACAATGACAAAAAATATCGATGTGCTAACTGTCACCGCATTCACACATTGCATGTCATTCATCATCATCATTTGTCATTTTAATGTCACAGCCGAAACCGAAGTTCGCGTTCATTCAGTCATGACCAATATCGAATTATCGAGTGATAATTTCAGGCATTGATGATTACGATTAAATTACGAATCCATACGAATTAAATTTCCACAAAATGTGAATATACATTTCAAAAGGTTTGGTGGCGGATTATTTAAGAAAATAGAAGACCTAATTATCAATCTGATAGACAAATATAGCAGACACCAAAAGTAATCAACTTATTGATCCTGGGTATCTTTTCCATGGTTTTATCGTATGAGTTGATACCTATGATCAATAATTTGATTACTTATTCTGGCCACCATCTTGTATTTGAAAACACAACACAGCACTTTCATTGAAATTGCCGTACCTACCCGAAAACCATGGAAAATTGGAATTATATTAATATTATAAACCTATTATAGAATATAGGGTAACCTCTCCAACTATTGAACCGATTCTAAAAATTCTTCCACTAATAAAATTCTATACTATCCCTGAATGATACCTATACGCTATTTTTTATTTTGGTAAAAGGCAACAGTTATCATCAATAATTTGATTACTTTTGTTGGGCGCCATCATAAATCTTAAATCGATTTATATGTAATTTTCAGACTCAGATTAAGTAGGTACTATTAATGATGAAATAATATTTATGTAATCGTCTGTTTATCGACCTTCAAAAATAAAATAAAAATAGATTTTAGACGAAGTAAGTTTTGAACATGAATTTACAATACAAAATTATTATTTTAATCCAAATCCGCCGCCTACGCCGTCTCCCGCATTGTTCTCCGCACTGCGAAACGCTCCGCC
Source organism: Allophyes oxyacanthae (assembly GCA_932294325.1). NCBI lineage: Eukaryota > Metazoa > Arthropoda > Insecta > Lepidoptera > Noctuidae > Allophyes > Allophyes oxyacanthae. The sequence continues at coordinate 5,074,548 of OW028609.1, forward strand.
CTCCAGTCCGCGCTATTCCGGGCTGTTGTTTTTCCTGGTCTTAGTGACTTACTTAGAATCCATAAAAAATGCTAAAATTATTCTCTCTACTCAAATTGTGGCATTGATAAACAATATAAAGCACTAGCCATAGCGGAGAAGATACTCAACAGCAAAGAAACCAACAAATAACATTTAATTTAAAAAATAAAATTGGAGACTTACCTCATGGAATATTTTTCTAGACATGGCTTTGAGCAGGTATCAGCGTATCAGCCCGGCGCCGACATTGTTGGACATAGACCTTTTCCCAGACTGCGGTGACGGAGAAGAATAGCAATGGAAAGGCAGGCCACTAGGTTCGGGAAATCTTCAGTCCGTGGCCTAGAGAGGTTGTTAAATGGCAACCATATACCGGCCAGAAGACGGAGCGTGGGATGACTCCAGTAGACGGACAGACAATCCATGGGGTCGCGGGCAGCCATCTCATGCAAGCAGCCCAGAACCGTTCGTTATGAACAGGTATTCTTGTAGCTATTTCTTTGAATCAAGCTGGCGACATACTGCGATTTTCATCTGATATTTTACTACTGCGAATTATACAAAAATACGTGTTAGATATTTACCAGGACAGCTGGTGCCCCACAGGCTGTACGCTTTCAGTATTAAACACGGCTCTAAGGCTGTACGTGAATACACTCGTACGTTGTTTAATGGCCATACGTCAAGTTCTCGTTCACTATGAGATATAATTAATAACCGACTTGTAAATAGATTTATAATTTTTCAATTTTAATAGAAATTAAAAAGACCAAGAAATATTCTTATATTTTAGATTATCTTGAAGTAAATAAGTAAACAATAAATTTCAATTATAATATAGGTATTTTAGACTTATTAAAATTTTAATAAAACAAAGCATTGAGTAATTCATGGTCTTTACAATAAGACGTACATTTAATTTAATGTTTATTTAATAAATGGGCTGAAATTATTTTTGTAAAATTTTGGTTTAAACAAATCTGCCCTAAGAGCAGTTAGATCTCATGATTGAAATTTATAAGTCATGCTGTGTTAGAAACTAAATAATTTACAAGTATTTTTTTATTATTCCTAGTGTTTTTGTTTTTAATTTAGAGTAGGTAAGGTAGGCGTGTGAAGATCTTTGAGGAGGGCGATCGCTGATCTTTGCGTTCTGCTCGTGAACGGGTGCTGCTTGCGGTGATTGGTCAACTTGCTGGCTAAGATTGATGTTATAATGAACTAGCTGTGCCCGCGACTCCGTCCGCAAAGAAAGATTTTTCATAAAACTGAAACCCCATTCCACCTCTTTAGGGGTTGAATTATGGAAAATCCTTTCTTAGCGGATGTCTAAGGTTGTAGGCTTTATAGTTCCTAAGATTACGTGATTAGTCAGTGAGTGGTTTAGCTTTTATACATAGTCATCGTCCAGAGATTACTTACTATTAGGAAGTTGTTGGCGTAAACCTAAAAACCTATATGTATTAAGAATTTCACCAATGTTCATTAGAACCTAGTTGGTGATGTTTTTTCTGTTGGTGATTCTAAATGGCTAGTATTAATATAATATAAGTAATAATATAAGTAAACGCTCACCAAAATTATTTTTGGACCCGCATTCTATTATAAACAGGTGAATACGCCAAATGTCGGCCCCTGGCTGACAATAGGAAATTGAGGTAAAAAACGATCTTAATACCGGTCGAATTACTCTGTAATAAATATTATGTTTATTAGCTTCCAGTCTAATAATAGAATCTAATTATTTCAGATTAGGGATATTTTTTTCCAGTATTTTGTTTGCCTATAATATTTCCTATTCACGATCGAGGGCCCACGTAAGGCAATTAAAATCAATTATAGAAATGAACGTCTAACATATTCAAATTATAAAGCTTTTCAAGTAAAGGACCGCTATTAGAATTTGCAACAACCTTAGACCTATATATGCCTATTATGTCAGCCGACACAATGCTGCCGTGGTGTACAGTGTGTATTTTATTTTATTGATTGTTGGATTTTATCATAGTTCACACTCTTTGTTCCTTACAATGTTTTTTAATAAGATTTAATTAATATTTAGCACTATTTAAGGATACGAAAATATTAGATAAATATTTAATTATGTTTTTATATGAATACTTCATCTGTGAGTCAGTGACCGATGTATATAGGAAAATGTATTCAGTTTTGAGCCTACTATCACCCATTAAAGTTTCTTTGATCGTTTTTACATTGGAATACCATTTACCAGGCCGAGATCAGACATAAAAATTGCTATCGAGAATTGGGAGGAAACGGCCGACATTAGGGTTTTTCACCCTCCTGGCAAGCAAAGAGCCTCCACGTGTGTCGAAACAAGAGATCGTGTGGGTGGCGCAACTTGGGCAGTCAGCCGATACCACCATGTTGCTGACTGGCTAATCTGGCTAATCTTTCTACTACGGCATGAGCGATTCATAAGTGATAGCTACTACAGACTCGATATAGGTACAGGTGACTTTTAGTATGGGCAAAAACCTGAAATCGCGAAATATACCGCTGTTCCATATAAATAATTAAATATTACTCTACTAAATGTACGGAGCAGCAGATTTTTGTTCGCGATTTCATGTTTGGTCCCATAGTAAAAGTTGATCATAATGATGAGTACAATACCCTCATTCAATAATTCTCTCGTTCAACTAGTCATCCTGTAGAATGTAGATAGACCTTGCATTTAGTTTTCTGAAGAAATAAAATCAAATAAAATGCTTCCTGCTTTTTATCCTACACCTACATAAGATTTGTGATTTTTTCGAACACAACACTGACAACACTATACAACATACACATTATAAGAAATACTCTGACTATACGGTAGACAACCCAAAGTAACGGTGGGAATTCACATGATTTATTTTACATGTATTATTACTATAATATTTTTCAAATATCTAAATTAATTATAATTAGTACATACCTATACCATAATATTATAGTATAATACGACTTATATTCAATATTTATATATTTTAAATACCTAATATTATTTATGTACCTCTTTACTGAGCGTGTGTCCCAAACATTTCAACTATTAATTATAACAACCTTGGTGATTTGTTTTTTATAATTCGATATACGTGTCGCGGGTTTGATCCGCGCACAGAACGAATATTTGTATTGCCTACTGATAGTTGTTTCGGGTCTGTATGTATGTGCATTCATATGCATGATCTATGTTTGAAGCTCAAACATAGATCTCATTTAATGTTTGATCTATATACCCAGGATAGAGGAGAAATCCTAGTGTGAGGATGAATATTTCGTAAAAAATTGACTTATGACCGAATCTTTTGTTTTTTTATTAGGAGGCGTCTGGTCATACCATATGACTGGTGCAGACTGAAGAGGTGGACGCCGCCTCACCCGGCGCCGCCGCCGGGTCAAATGGCGATGATGAGGGCGATGAGGCTAGGTGACTGATCGACAACGCGCGGCTTGGGCCAAGCGTTGGCGGACCTAGCCGTGACGTGACCAAACCGCCGCTTCCTCGGGGGTCTTGGGGACCGCCGCTTCCCAGACTCCAATTGACGACAGCTAGCCACGAAGACCTGGTCGCATGTACAGAAAATATTCTGCGACGCCTTCTTGTTTCGGCCAACTACGACTCGATAAGTAATTTTCTTTCACTGTATAAAGCATACGAGCGTGCCGGCAAACCACTTCGTCAAGTTTATGACGCTTATCAACCGATGACTCGCAAGCACAAGCACACCTGCGTCGGACTGGGCCTCGAGCTGATGCGGCGTTGGCGATGCCTTGGAACCAGATTTAAGGGATTGGCCGCGTCAACAGCGCTGCTGTCATGCGAGGAGTCTGTGCCGGACGTGGACACGTATGTCGACTACACTGATGGGCCCTACGAGCTGCTCGCTCCCGACAAGGAGCACGTCATGGTCGGGATCCACATAGATCTTAGTGGAAGGTTCGGGATATTAATCGCCGATCCGGGCTACCATGTGGCCAGAGTCGTTACGGTAATGATCGACAAACAGCCTCCCCATACCGGGTTGTTCACTCAGGCCGAAGAACCGGACCAGAGGAAAGAATACCATTACATATTTAACGAGAAGAACAGTAGCTACGTGGAGTGGCATGAGATAGTTAAACGCGACAGCGGAGAAGATAAGTCGCAGGTGTCGCTGGTATATGCCGACAGACCCTTTTGTGATGGGATTCGCTTAACTGAAAAACGAAATCTTATTTACTCATTTAAAAGTCTTGTATCCCGCGATCAGAAAGGTAAGTCGGTCGCTGGGCTGTATTTTGTTTTAAAGCACTCTTATGAGGCCGCAGATTTTACCTTCTTCTACCACAATGGTGATAAAAAGCATAAAGGTAAGATTAAATTTAAAGATTTAGGTAGCCTCGATGAGAGTACCATAAACAATATTCAAACATGTAATACTCAAATGAAATACCATAAAGGCAAATTGTTCTCTATTATTAGTCAAATTAACCATGCTGTAGCCGATGAGTCGTTCGTCTCTCAAAGTCTTACTCTTAATCAGCACATATGTCAGTTGTGTATTTGACAGTGTGAAATACCTTAAGCTTAGGGGCAAAAGAAAAACCCGTGTAGGATTTTCCTAAGCTTATGAAGAAGTTACGGTCGAGTTCCAGGAACGTACGTATACTTAGTATAACTATTTTACTTACACACTTTATCCATTACTTTTCTGCATTTCTTACAACGTCATATTTTTAGTTATTTCAGAGAAATGACTGGATTAAATAATAAAACAAATTGAATTTATTATGAGCTCTAAGATCCAACATCTAACATCAACATCTATTAACGTAGTAATTAATAAAGCATTCGATAATTCACTAACGAAATATTATATTTAAGTGCACTAGCAGAAATATTTTAATTGTTTTTGAAATTGATATCACATTTAAATTAGGTACTACTTTATTGGTTGTAAAGCTGTACAGGCTACAGAGTTAAAAACACCACAGTTTGTAGAACCAATAAAAAAATTCAATTTTTAAAAAAAAAAAATTGTTCCCGAAAATCGACCGTAAACTTATTTTGCCTCGCAAAAGTAAAATGTTCTGCCGTTGTAAGTAAAAGGACGCATTATATTTACTTATTGTGAAGTTGCTTAAATATTTCATTATATAATCAGTAGAGAACTGCATAACTGTACATAATTTTTGTATTGCCTATAGGCTACTGTCACAAAAATACCTACAAAAGAAGGAAACGCACAGATTCTGTAAAAGTAAAAGAAAAATCTGCTCAATTACGAATTACGCTCTTTATTTACTTTTATTACTCTTCACATTTCCGTAAGTAATTAATTTTTTAATAACTTTATATTAGTTAAGTATTTTACCTCTGCACTAACTTTCATATTAACGTTAGCGTTTGATTAGGGAGATAGATAATTAATGTGAAATATTCTAGAGTTTTTAATATTTGCCCTCGTTTTGCGTCCTTGTTTTATGACGGCAGCGTATATTTAAATAACCGCCTATTTCAAATCATGTAGTGTAGGACACTTTGATTATGAATAGAATAGAATCCAACTAATGACAGTTCCTATTTTCGCCTAAAATGAGAAAAAAATGCTATTTGGTAACGATCACTAGATTCAATACCAATTAAGAATTATGCATTCATTTTAAAATTAGACATGTACTAAAACATCCAATCAAATGATGTAGCCGGTCATTCGGGATGTCCGTGTGTCCGGGTGTTACTAACGTGAACGTGATCTAGGTCGCGCGACGCGTCCCACTGCCAAACGCACACACCCGAAGGGACCCACCGGCACGCACACTTAGATACACATAAGCGGCGGCCTCGTCAGAAAACTAGGCCGAAAAACTCGCGCATGCGTTGTCGACGACATACTATAGCTATTCAGATAATACTTTCTTATTACCCTAAAAACTGTAAATCGAGTATTATAAGGTAGGTAATATAGCCAGGCCTAATAACTATAGCTTCTTACTAGATATCAATGAACAAATGAACCAATTCGAGAAGTAGTGTTGGTTTCATAGAGTAACCCCATTTATAGCGTAGATGTTCAGCTACATTCAATCTAAGCCTTAGTAGTTTACGTCTATGATCTAGGCCTAATTAATCACAAATTGAATGATTTTTAATTCGATGCAGTTAGGAACTTAACTAGACAGTCGGTGGGATACCAATATTTGAAAAAAAAAGGAAGTGAGGTGAAAAAACGAATGAACGAAATTTGAATTAACTTATTAATGTATATAGGTATATGCAAACTTTTTATTGAATTCAATGACTTGACGATCAAAACACGATATAGGGTGGAGTTGCCTAAATCGGACCGGCTCGTAATTTGTACCACGTCAAAATCTACAAAACCATAATGTTTAGTTTTTAATTGGCAACATTAAAAAGCAGCGCTACCAACATTACGCATTGGCAGACATTTTGGATGCGATGACACAACAAAGAGCAGTGTAGTAAACAAAAATAATTATTACGGCGTTGTGATCTTATTTTATGGCTGTTTACCTAAGGATTTGTTGTCGCAACGGTAAGTACAACGCAGTTATTGTGTATGTTTTTGGAAAGTATGCATATTTGTCTATTTTTTTGAGATCATAGTTTTGTGTTTAGCATTTCGAGGTTATAATGCCGGCTCGTATAAAAATAAAACTTAGTGTTGCCTTATTTGTACCGGTAGGTTAATCCTAAAATGTACCGGTACAATTTAGGTGCATGGCGGTTCATCAACTCGTTTGTTAACTAGATTGAAATATTTTCAGATGTCTGGAGAGAATAAAAAGTATTATAAATGGACGCAAGATGATTTAGACAAAGCTTTAGATTGTTTGAAAAAGAAATCTATGGGAATTAACGAGTGTTCACGCATGTTCAATGTACCTAAACCCACTTTAATGAGACATTTATCAAGTTCAAATAAATATGCAAATGATCATACCATTTCAGGCTGATTTTAGTTCATAATATGAAAGCTTTATTTAGACTGATTAAGATTAAAGTAGAATAAGAGGAACTTTAACTATTTTTATACAAAAGTGTTATTTTATTTTGTTCTTGTTGTTGATTCAAACTTTATTTTCAGTACTTAGGTTTGTTATTAATATTTAAAACTTTATGGACAATAATTTTTATATAGATGTATAACGGAAAGGCTGTTTTTAGTTAATACCACTTGAATCTAATTCTGATCGTGAAGTACAATTTAGGATACCTATGGTACAATTGAGGAAACCGGTTTCCTAAATTGTACTTTCTAAGACTTTTTTTTATACTAAATTTTCATATAATTCTTTTGTATTTCCTTATTTTCAAGTAATAAAAAATAAACACCAATACAACAACCCTTTTATTTCTAGTAATAGAATACTCACCAGATACATAGTTTTTGTGAAAACTTGTAAAGTTCGTTAACTGGTACAATATAGGCAACCTTACCCTATCTCTAATAAAAATATGAAAAAAATATTATTAGATTTATTAGAATTAAAAATAGAAAACATAAAATTATTCTTTCGTGCATAAGACGCAGACTACTGAACCAAACAATAATTACTAAATGTAGTCAGCAATAAAACACATACAAATATAGGAGATACAGAAATTCCATAATATTAATTATTATAAATTGACATAAATTAATTTATTAACTAATGTGACAAACGAAGTTAAAAATACCTTAAAATTAACTACAAAAATATATTAAACACCACCAAGTACAATAAACTAGGGGATTCGGCTTTGGATTAAAATTAAATCATCTTACACGAACACAGGAATAATAATAAATTATTCATAAATTTTTATCAGCTAAAATTAATAAAAGCATCCGGAAAAAATTAATTAAGACATATATATGGAGCATAGCCCTATACGCTTGTGAAACATGGACCCTCACTAAAAGAGATCGAGAAAGGTTAGAAGCTTTTGAAATGTGGTGTTGGCGTCGAATGGAGAAAGTGTCCTGGACAGAAAAAGTGACCAACGAAGAGATACTAAGAAGAGTAAATGAGAAAAGACAAATATTGAAACACATAGAAAAAAGACGAGGAAACATGATTGGTCACTTGATTAGGCACGATAAGTTCATTACCAACATTATAGAAGGAAAAATAGAGGCAAAAAGAAAAAGAGGAAGACCAAGAAGAAACTACATTGATCAGCTGAAAGAAAAAGCGAATATACAAACATATAAAGATTTAAAAGATTTGGCGTTAGATAGGACCGAATGGAAATTGCTACACCGACAAGTGCTTAGCACTTAAATTTTGGATGGATGGGATTCATAAATTATTATTTTTAACATAAATACCCTCGACGTCCTCCTTATTCTTTAGAGCAAATGAATTTTTAGAGATTTATTTAAATTGAACTATTTTTCTCATTCGGTCTTTTCGCAAAATAGTTTACTCACTATTATTATATATTTTTTTATTATTTTATATATTATTTATTTTAAAATTATATATTATTACCAACTCTATTAGTTTTATTATGGTAACATTATTTTGCTTAGAACTGTCAAGTTACTGCATCGAATTAAAAATCACACCTAGAAATTATATTTTCAACAACTTTAGACTAGGTCGAGTAAAAATTAAGTAGGTAGTCACATTTTTTTCATTATAAATATTGACATGAAAATCGTACGTACTGTACTTAACAAAATTCGTGGCTATAACTAGCTAATTAATAAAAATTAACCATACATAGGTACATATTACATTATGAATAAAAAAATATTTAAAATGTAATTAGTTGACTCGCAATGGCAATGCTGCTATTAGATATTTTTTATTAAGAATAATTTAATGTATACCTAAACCTATATTTAAAAAAAATCTTAAATAACGAGTATCTATAGGTACAAACCATCATAATACGAAAAAAAACAAGAAGTACTTTTGATAGGAAAGGCTGAGAAGATAAAAATATATAAACAGGAAATGAGTTTGTACTCCCTAGATATCGAAGTCTGGAAAATTTTGCATTACGTCAAGCTAACGGCTGCGGATTCAGTAGGTACCTAATACTTGATGATAAAATACAAAATTAAGTTTTTTATTAAACATCTTCTGCCGTCGCAACTGCAATACGGCAAACGGCTTTACTAATAAAATAACAACATTATTCAATAAAAAACTGATATGACTAAATAGTAATAGAAGAAAAGTTTAACCATTCCAAGAAAATTCTACGTATGAAAAAAATACTCTGTAAGAACCTTAGAGATGACGTACTTACGACTACAGTATTTTTTATTGTGCCAGTCTAGATGGAGCTGCAGAAAGCTAACAGGGACAACAAAGAGGTCTAAGTACATACTTTAAGTACTACAAAGGAAAACCCATTTCTACATCGTTGCGATCGGCTAAATGATAATTGTGATGATTCTAGAGCTGCTATAATGATACTGCCACTAACTTGTGATGAGATGAACATGATTTTGCCATAGTTAATTGACTAATAATAATAAAAAGAGAAGATTTGCTATTGCCATGTACCTAGATAAGCTTTTTATGTTATCATTAATTTTAAATGTAAAAAATAAAAAAGATATTTTTGAGACAGAATGTTCTCAGAAAATATCGTTACAGTTTTTTTGTAAATTTTAAAATAATACATTGATGTCTAAAATATACCAAACACTTACATAATTAGTTTGCTTAGATATATTTTTAAATATCCAAGAAAACAAATCTTACGTGATTTATGTTTGTCAATATACACGATATACACACTTATACCTGTGCACATTGTCTAGGGATATTTGATAGTTGCATATTAAAAAAACTGCCGAGACCTTAACAAGATTTGATGGTGATTTGTTTTTATTTTTATTCCATTTCCAAACGAATACAAAATTTGACCAGCGAGAAAATTTTAGGTAAACTGAAAGACGATGCACTCCAACGTGACTTTCCTGAAGCGATTGGAACCAGGCAAAACATGATATCAAGATTGTGTTCACATTAAAGTGTAGCTGGAGAAGTGGCTGAGAGACAACTAATAGAAGTCACTAAAGATTTTGCAAGTTGCAGCAAAAACGCGACCAAAAGCCATGCGATTGGTTCAATTGCCTTGCAATAATTGGTCTGAACCCAGTTACTGAGTGACCAAACTGAGAAGAGGAGACTGCGTGAGATCTATTTTCGTGCTGGCAGGCCACTTTCTACTCCAACACTAGAACGAGGCAATCGTGGACGAACACTGCAGTGGGCAAGTATTAATGTCATGGGTGCTTTTACTGGATATTCATATCCGATACAAAAGCACAAAAATATTGATTCTTTTTACTTTTATCCATCAAAACATATACCCCTCATTTTAATACAATGTCTTATCACGTTTTTTTTTGTTTTGTCTCTAATTCACATAAATAAATAAAAATAAGTTGATTTTTATTTATGATAGTCCATTTTTTTGCATTATTATAAACTTGTCTTAAGCAATTTCTGATATTTTTTAGGTATCTCACAATAAGTAACTGAAATATCCCTAGACAATATTGATGTATGTATTTGTGTCCAATATTTTACGATATAAGTATTCCGCTTTTTAATTTGTGACTGTCCCACGCCAATTTTTGTATAAAAAGTAAAAGTAAAAAAAATGTAGATGATATTGAAATAGAATATAGATTATTTGTTTGTGTGGTCTATAAAATCCATAATATAAAGTAATAATATAGGAGCAATATTTAAAAAAATAAAAAAAAATCCTAAAACAGAACTGTAGGTACCTAGTTCCAGTTCAGGTCAAATAATATCATGTATCATTATTATTTCTGTTTTTGTAGAATTAAAATCATCGTAATAGGTACCCGCTGTGAAAAATTGTACTTAACTACAGCGTTAATAAAAATAAAAATAAAAACGAAAAACATTAAAAAACTAAACATAAAAGATTGATACTTCGAACATAAAAAATGTATTATTAGATAATATTTTCAATGTTTTTGTATGTTATTAATATTAGTCGTAGTATTTTGTAGGATAAGTCTTTATTTCCTACAACGTGGAATTCAGAAAAAAAAAACTAATAAGAAAAAAATATATAATATATATAAATTACCTATACATTGTATATTTCTTAGAAATTATTTTGTAGTGTTTTAGAATATTGTGTGTTTAGTATTCTAATAACCTCTTTTAACTATAGGTATGGTAATACTATGCGATTCAAATAAGAAAACAATTGGACTTTTGGCCAGTTATAAATTATAACGCTCTGTATTCAAAATACCTACCTACCTAGCTCAATAATCTTAAATTAATAATTTTAATGTTTTTGTAGTACTCGTAAACATGTAGGTAAGTAGTTGTCACAACTTACTTAAATTATAGGTAAGTCAATATCAATATGCAAGCGTGCAAGCGTATGCTTTGGATATTTTTGGAACTAAGCCTGGGTTGCACCATCTTACTTCAACTATACCTAACAAACATAAAATCTTCAGATAAAGTACCGGTGCAAAAAAATTGTTGCACTATTTGACAATTTTTAGCTAACGTCATAATTTTAACTGTAACCATTAACCGCCCACGCTTCGCTGGTTATTGTTATTGTTAACTTTTTCTAATTACTAATTTAATTAATAATTTATAATTAATTTAATTTTTCTAATTACTGTCAGACACGTCTAATAGGTATAACCTATATAAAACGTCTTGTCACTTATCAAACTTTTACTAACTTTAACATTCTACATGACGGTGCAACAATAGATAGTTAAAATCTATGATCATTGTTAATGTTACTGTTAAAGTTAACTTGACAGTAACAATAACTTAGCCCTTGGTGCAACCCACCCTAAGTATAGATACCAATTTGATTAACTGCCTTGTTGAGTATACTTACACGGTTACAAGCAAAATCATTGGTGCCTTTTATTTTCTCTTTGAAACCTCCAAATATGCTTACAAAAGAGAATGGTATCGGTTCTGTTGCGCATTTTGAAAGTACTAAACTAGACTAAACGCATCTTTTACTTTCTTTTTCTATTGAAACAGAAAGAGACAAACGCCTTTAGTTTAGTTTAGTCCTGTCAAAGAGCGCAACAGGGGGATTGACATATCGTAACGAAAACGTCATATCGTTACTATCATATTTTTAAATATGATAATAACATTGAAAGTTGTAATTTATTTCATGTTTTTTTTTTGTTTACATTATACTTACAGTCATCGTACTCAACTTTATATATTTATAGTCGAATGTCTATGCCGTAAGATAAACTCTTTAGGTAAGATCGCGAAATGAGACTACATTTACGCCTTATACCTACCCATAAATAAAGTATAATCTAAGTACCTACCGAATTTTTGCAAAACCTCGTGCGTTAACGCGAAACGAAAGAAAGATTCGGATTAAACGATCCTACGCCATACAAGTAAGAATTGTCAAAAATTAAATTTGAAAGTGTAGTTTATCATCATTCCAAATCGATGTAATCGGTGTAATTGTATTGTACGCTTGACTTTCTCACTCTATATCTTGATTTCTCTTTCACCCAAAGATTTGCTGGAAGAAAACCAAGAAGAAAACTCATTCTGAGTCTCGCCTTTATTATTATTATATCTGTAAATTGTATTTTTTTAATATACCATATTTTGAATGAATGAAGAATAAGAATAGAATGTCTGGCTATAACTATTAATACTTGATTTTGCATGTGATTGTACTTCGATTTGCAAAATTGCATAAATAATTATTTAATAAAGATCAGTGAATTAATCCTCTTCAATGTAACCCTTCCCTGGGCGATAATGGCTTTACTGTCGATACCAATGCCATGTAATCAATAAAATCAAGTAAAGGTCTTATGAGTGTTGTTATTTTACCTCCCCGTTTGTTATAATGATTGACATAATATTATTAATTAAAATAGGTAGTAGACGTGTGCGCTGATGCCGGCTTCGGTGTCATCGGCGTGGATACGGTTGTTTTGGATACAATGCAGACATTAATACTAGTAAACTAAACACTAGAAATGTCTAAATATACCTATGCTTATTGGTTTATTTCGACGTATTTGTTTGGGCAAATTCAATAAAATACCATTTTTATATGATCATAATTTATATTTTTTTTAAATAGCGCATTTTGCCGGTAACTTCGTCTGTCACAGTCATTTGGCGAATAACTCTGCCTTATTTTGTTTATATTAAGATGTTCACCATCCACCAGACGCGATAAGTTCTTACAGAATACCTAGTTCCCTGTTATCGAACCAGGGAACTATTCACATACACACATCGGTACTAAACTTAATAAAATCTAGTCCTCGAACAGAATAGAATAGATCTTTATTTCATGTAAACCAGATACAGGCACTTATGAAATGTCGAGACTCTAGCTGCGCGGTTCCAAACAGTAGGTCCTATGGAAAAGAACCGGATAGAAAATCCATGGGAACTCTTTTAAAATAATATATTACAATCTTGATCAGTACAATGTTGTGGTAAAAGCTGCAAGAATATCTAATGTAATTTAATGTGAATAAAAAATAAGAATAGGATGATAATGATTTGCCTCTGAATAAGATTGCCATGGCAGTTTGGAACCTTTGCCCTACGGCGTGAACTTCCAATCAAACACTTCATAGTTGAAACTTTTTAAAATTTCTATATTGAGCCATACCAGAGAAGTCTGCCACCACTTTCTACGCTCCCATTCTATTGCTGTAGGTTAGTTTTGTTTGTTTTTTATTAGCAACACCACTTTCCATGTTACGACACTCTGTTACATCATTTACACATAACTGGGTACTACCTATGCCGTAAAATTTGAAAGGGAAATACGCCTATCAGTACCTGCAGTATTTGAAATATACATTTATTAGTTAATGCTAAAGCCGAAAGGGTAACAGTAATTAGTTACCTTAATCTACGTTTCTAGAAAATATTCAAATATCATCAATACCTACTGATTTAATTTTAATATAATATACCTAAGTTCATAAGCGTAATTCATCTCGTCAGATGATTTTCCAAATAGATTTTTCCAACATAAAAAATAATAAAACATAAGTAGCTAAGTACTCAGCAGTTGGAAAGGAACCTTCCTCTTCAGATATCTGCAGGTCGGTAACAACTTACAACCCTTGCCTTCTATCATAGTACAATACTCGGCATGAAACTTGAGCACTGATCGATAATTAATTTAACGATTTTGAACCTTACTATTGAGACAATACGACGCGCAAACAATTTACTATCCCGCCGAGCACTCAAGTTATTTGCTGTACCTACATAGATATGCAAATGTCATGCACTCTCTCATCTATACTTATGTTTATTAAGCAAAATTATTAAATATAAGTAATAATAATATTATTAAAATAAATTAAAATCATGTCATGATTTTATTTATAAAACCAACTCTACCTAGTAATTAATTAACGAATAAATATAACTGTACCAGTCGGATAAATACACAGAAGTATTTAAAGTAAAAGGCTGTAAGTATAGCACAGTTATAAACAAACCCACTTAAATGGATTGGGTAAAGGATTTTCAACGATGACCCAGATATCAAAAGGTCTGGTTCTGATACACGTCACACGAACAATATAATTCTGTGTAATTATATTGTTTATAGAACAATATGGCCATTCTCCTAACATTCTTTGACTAGCAAAATCTTATAAAACATATAACATAACTAAACGTTATAATTCATATTATGTGGTTTTATTTGCCTAAGAGTCGATTTTTCTATCACCAGATAACTTAAATCCGACGGAATAAATTTTATTTTATTTTTTGACAGTTTTCCTCATAGACTTATTAACTAAGTAACAAGGGAGCCCTACTTATTATTTCTATGGTTTTCCTATATAAAGTCTGTCAAACGTCAAATTTAATCATAGGATTAAACGATATCCGTGGGATTAAACATTATCTCGCGATGGAAAAATCTGCCCCAAGTAACATTATTCTCATTTATAAAATAAGTGTTATTAAAATTTTATAAACGTAGGTACCTAATGCTTTGAAATGCTTTCCAAGTCAAACTCTTATACTTACCTGTTTTTTTAATAAATCGCATATTGTTTCTAATCTTTGGAACGTGGCACTAACCCGGATGGCGCTATGTGAGGGTGGCGCGGGGTGCTCCAGCCTACGATCCACTTCCACTGACCCAATTCCTGGCGTCTCGTATGCTCCAAATTAGTGACCCCAACTCGTTTGCAACGTACCACGAAGCTTCGATATCTATACTTTTTATATATTTAATGGCGAACCTCCTGGTGTGCCGTATAAAAGCCTTTTGTAAACTTTCCCTTTTTAAGTGGGTGAACTGAAATGATAAAATAATTATGTGAGTGGAGCCGAATAGTAGCTTAGGTGGGTGTATCAACCAACACTAGCTTAGATACTTATCTATTTAATAATTAGGTATAGATAGTTAAAGAAATTGAATTTTTAGGTGTACCAAGTAGGTACTGAAGAGTATTTCAGGATTTAGGTAAGTTCGTATTGTATAATATAACTGTGCTCGAAATGGATTGCCTGTTTTTTCAGATTGACGTTGGCATTCGACTGCTGCACAGCAAAAAAGAGGAGAGAAAAAATCGGGGACAAAACCATCTCTTTACCGCTTTCTGACTCGATTTTTCGTTTTGTCTTCTGTCAAGAAAAGAGATAGGTATTCTGTCACAAAGAGTTGAGAAAACGCGTTTTTCCACATAAAAATCAGTGACTAAAACATTTCTTTACCGTTTTGTCTCTCGATTTTTAGGATTCCGTAGCCAAAGGGTAAAACGGGACCCTATTACTAAGGCTCCGCTGTCTGTCCGTCTGTCACCAGGCTGTATCTCATGAACCGTGATAGTTAGACAGTTGAAATTTTCACAGATGATGTATTTCTGTTGCCGCTATAACAACAAACACTAAAAAACAGAATAAAATAAATATTTAAGGGGGCTCCCATACAACAGATATGTTTTTTTGCCGTTTTTATAGATAATAATGGTACGGAACCCTTCGTGCGCGAGTCCGACTCGCACTTGGCCGGTCTTATTAGTTTTGTCTTCTGTCAAGAAGACAAAGGGTGGAGAAAACGGGTTTATCCACCCGCCGTGATAGCTTTGCAGATGGTAAAGGCTAATTCATACGAAACAGACGAAAATTTGGTTAAAGGCGCAAACAATTGCCGGTGTCAATGATAAACGAATGAAACATGAAACTGTTCGTTTTACACCTAAGTATGTACTTAGTTCTCATATTTCTAAACATACGAGCATTCCTTAAGTTCTGCGTTCTGCGTAAACGTGCATACAATTATTAGATACCTATGCATTATGTTGTTACATAAATATTGATAGGTAGGGGGTAGGTAAGTCTAAGTAAGCAATACCTACCTAATGATAATATTATTTCCAACAAAAAAATAATAAAATAAATCTAGCCCATTACTGTCCCACTGCTGGGCACGGGCGTCTTCTCAGAATGAGAAGGGTTAGGCCTTATCCACCACGCTGGCCTAGTGTGGGTTGGCGGACTACACACACCATCGAGAACTTTATGAGGCCCACTCAGGTGTGCAGGTTTCCTCACGATGTTTTTATTTCACCGTTATCGCAAGTGATAATTAAATTCTAATCCGACTAAGTATTTAGAATTTTAGCCTTTCGTAAACATGGTAAACTAGGTATATTTATTTTATCCTTTTATTGCTGTAAGCTAGCTAACTACCAACTAACTAACTTATAAAATATTACCTAGTTTAATCAAAATAGTTTCTTTGTTTGCTTCTCCTCTTTTCCTACTTCCTGTAGGTAGCACTCTGCGTGTGTTGTAAGAGACAATAAAATGCCTTCATAGCAATTTCAACTGTGCACACACTTTTTCGTTGACAGTAATAAATGCTTATTTAAATAAGTATTTAATATCTAACCCTGTTTGTATCTACTTCTACAAAATGTCATTGACGTTTTTTGTGATTTCCCAAAGCGTTCGATTGCGTTTACCACGACACGCTTACTCGCAAACTCAGCCACTATGGTAGGTATTAAGAATATATGGCCCTTAGTGGAAGTAATTACTTCTTATAGGTGCTGAGCGTAAGCGAAATCCTACTAACGGCACTCAATCTTTCGGATTACCTACCTGTGCGACCCACAAGGCTCAATTTTAGGTCCATTCTTGTTTTATAAGACGAACAAATAAAAAGTCTTCAATTTATTTGTTCATAAAAACAGTATTTTTTTTTATTTGTTTATCTTCATTAACAGATTTATACCTATTAAACGGGATTCGTGTATTATGGATGCGGTAAGTAAGTATCTAATAATCTCGAAGCATAGTAGGTACATGGAAAACTATTTTTTTTTTAAATTTCTATGTGTTAATTATCACGGAAATAAAAGAATCCTAACTGTTTTTCCTATTTACATGGCGAGTATTTCTAAAATACTAGGGTAACATAGTTTAGTAGGAGTTCATTTAGGTACCTACATTGTTCATACAGTTGACATTGGTAGACCTTTCTAATCATCGCGAAAAATTAACATTATTGGATTTTTTTCTGGTGCCTGTACAATTTACTTCATTTGATTAATGGTCCTAGTCGGCTGATTCTAATATTAGGTGACTGGGACAGCGGTCCCAGTAGCCTCACTATTCTCTTTTTCTTGAAAATCCCATCTAACACCTACAGTAAATAATTACGGCTGCACTGTTTAGGTAATAGTTCTCTAGCTAGTAGTAGTGTACATACTAAGTAGGTATTGTTAGGTCGTTAACCTCAATTATGAATAATTTTGCGATTTAGCTATGGAAAAATAAATAAGTAGGTAGATTACGATCTTTGTATAGGTACCCAACTGTGTAAACAAAAATACTACTACTTACGTAAACTTACCTATAATCAGTAAGTAGATAGTTACCTACTTCATGGACAATCAAGGTATTCATAGTTCATTCAACAAGGCTGCACCTCCATTATAAAAATCCGGTGCCCTCGTTATCTACAGTATGAATTAAAAAAAATAGGTCAGCGCGATCGAATGGAGTTAGGAATTCAAGTACCTACAGGCAAATTTAATGATTCTGTTCCCGTGAAGATACCGGTGGTAGGTAGGTACCTACTCATGTACCTACCTCATCCAACGTTTGATGATTTTGACCTATACTTAGTCGAGACTGTTAGATTGTAATCCTGCTCCTAGTTTGCAACTTGCAGGTTTTACTAGACAAGTTCAAGGTTCCAATGTGTTTTTCTAGAAAGTAGGCAAGCCCTCGTGTAATGGACAAATAGCACTAAACAGTTACAGGTACCTAAGTAGGTATAGGTATGAATTTGGGTAGGTACGACCTAGATAGATACCTAGGTTCTTATTTCGAAATCGTTCAAAAGGGTTTTAAAGATAGTTAGTTCCCGTTTTTGTTAGAAAGTAACCTTATCTTTTATTCAATCTGGAGTCTAGAATACCTACTTAATGCTTTTTGAAAGTCAATAATGTTTTATCAAAGGCAGAAATCATCGCCCGTCCTTGTCCGCTTAACGCGCTTGACCTAGTTCGGCCCGACTATTCCAGCGACAATATGTATCTAACATTAGACGATAATTTAGTACAGCTACGATATGACGTGTCGTAACGATGGGAGGCGTGTGGCTAAATTGCCTGTGTATGTTCAGTTTTCATAAGAAAAGAGCAGAGAAGGACACCGAATGCGTATTTTCTTCCATAACAATTGCACCTCCTTGCACCCTTTTCCCATGAAGAGAGTCTACTGCGCGACGTATGACTCATGTTAATTTGTATGACTATGTACACAAAATAAAAATAGGTACCTACTACACACGTCACGCCATAAACTTCAACGGGAAAAAACTTCAGAAAAAGTCGCGAAGCGGCTTCCTGTACAATGATATTTCTACCAATTAATGCAATAAGTACAAAGTATCAGCCAATCGCTGAACTACCAACTCGATACAAACAGAATCCTAGGTATTAGAAAATTTGAAAGTCAACCCTAAAATATCCAATGCGTCCTGGCTGAGCCGAAGGTCCTCAAATAACAGGGGAACTTGATAAATCACGATATGTGTGCTGTTCATCATTGAGGAGTTCCATATTGGGGTATCTTCGAATTTCATAATGATTTGAATTCTTACGTAGGTACCTAACGAGTTACTTCCTTTGATCTTCAGTACAATAGGTAACCCAATTACAATAATGTATGTTCGTCATTGCCGAGTTCCGTGGCGAGTGGCGTATCTTCGAAGTCCACGGTCAGTTTCTGATTTAGAACACACATAAAATATATTATGTTAATTACATTATTACGTGCAGTACGAATTTAACGAAATTTGTAGTTATATGTATGTACGAAATTTGTAACTACACATTATTAAACTAACGAATGTCTTCTATGATACTATTTTGAGAAATTAAGGAAAATAATTTGATCCCATAATAAACAACATAAAAATTAGAATTATTATTTTCAATAAATTGTTTATGTGCTTTTAATTCTTTCAAGGGAGTTGAATCCGTATGTAGAATAATAAACTTAATCAGTGAAAGGTACAGTGATTTTAAATACGTAGGTAGGTATTTTATATGTAGGTACCTATTTATCCAAGCTGTTTGGGTAAAGCCATCTAAAATATTCTAAGTTTATGGGTAAAGCCTGATTAATGCAACCCGAACACTGTCACCTGGCGAACAAGTATGCATACAATTTTTTTTTACCAAGCCACTACACCGTTTCACTATACTCACAATACGTTGAAAAGAATGCAGAGGTGGTCACACAGGAGTACCGGACTTTATCCAAAAAGTTTGGGCAATTCTAAGAAAACTCGAGGCAACCAAACGGCATGGCTTCAAACAAACGGTTACGAGCGGGTAATCCGTTGGTAAACATAGACATATCTGAAAAGAGAGACCTACGAAATAAAATACAATTATTTGTTACATACATATTATTTATTTCAAAAACATTATTTGTATTCGCAATAAGTTATTCAGTTTTCTGCCAAACATTACAGAGGACATTGCCAGGATTCGACCCAAATGGCACCCAAAAATAAACTATTGGCATTAAACATTTATTTAAATGGCATTACATTTAACTGTACACCTCTGCGTGAACAGAAAAAAATAATTTAAATACATAACCAGAAGTTTGAATATTGAATAAGTAGGATAATTAATCATAATAGGACTAACTTTGGATACCTACTCATTTAACTTGGACAAATCTTGTATAAAAATAAAATAAAAATTATCACAGTTTGTTTATGGGATCAGTGAGCTAAAAAATAACAGAAAAATAAATATACACTATAGAATAGAAGATGTTTATTTGTCTTTTAAATTATATAGTAGGACTCAAGAAAATACATCATACAAGAAGGTAAAAGATAAAATGGTCTTGGACTCAGCGTAATAGTTGACAGCGTGAAGCATGCTCAACTGCTGATATTCTGTCCAAGCCAAGTCATGCAGTGGCGTGCACTCTATGAAGACATTACCCTCCTTTGCGTCGCGCAGTCGGGTAAAAAAGACGCTGCCTACCCTAAAATTAAGTATTATATAATACAACGTTAATATGTGTGTAATATCAGTTAATTTAAATCTTAGAGTGAGGTGACCAATCACAAACATCATTTATCTTTACAATATTATAACACTAAGTGGCTCCCGCTGAATACCAGCGCTGTCGTGTTGCTCGCAGCGCGGCAGCATTATATGCTGAGCGGAAGCCTTTTTGACACAGCTGCGACGTAAAATCATTTTTATTTAAGATAAATATATTTATTTTTGTATTACATGTTTTTATTTTTTTCTGTTAATTTATATATAAATCGTTTTTGTTCTGTTTCAAAAAAATACTTTTCTTTCTTTATTTAAGTTGTTTTTGCCTACTCTGTAAGAAATGTCTGTGCACGCCACTGCTGTTATGCGTTGAATAGAACATATTTTTTATAGTATTCGTTATGTATAATCGATACGTACAAATGTTGTAATATAATGTAAAAAAAAAATGGATAAACATGTCCAATATTTTCCTAAATCCCACAATAAGATTGGCAATGTCCTTTTATATCACTATAAAACTAATATCATTTAAAACGATGTCTTTTGTTTTGCACTTTTTTGGGTTAGGCCAAGGTCTGATAGAAATAGTCTAATTCATTGATGTTACACATATAAATACTACGTTTTTCAAGATCATAGCTTTCGTATGTTAGAAGTTTTATTTTTGTTATGTAAAGTAGTTGTGCACGCGACTACGTCCGCGTGGAATTTAACAAAAAAAAGTAGCCTATGACTCCTTATAACATCAGTCGCCAGTGAAAGTCCCGTCAAAATCGGTCCAGCCGTTTCGGTGATTAGCCGGAACAAACAGACAGAGACAATTTTTTTTTTGTTATTGTTACCTTTTATGCTTTAATATGCATTTAGTAAAAAGCTGTTATTTTATATAGTTCAATTTTATTTATTTGTATAGATTTATAATAAATATTTCGGATTGTCATGCGACCCAATGTATAGGACCTTGCAGTTTAGTATTTAAGTAATACTTCAGCCAGGGTTCAGCTGTGCCAAGTGGCTTACTTTAAGGCCGTATTCTCGACGGCAACGAGCGGCGCTGCAGCCCTGCGACTCATTTCCCCTAATTTAAAGACAAATTAGGGGAATTCAATTATTGTACATAAATACTGTAAACAAAATAAGGCCAATAAAGCCAATAGATGTCAATAATAAACTTATAAAAAAGAATATCATAAAATGTTTATGAAATGAAACCAATAAATTATGATATTGTGTAAGTTAACCTTTCATATCACAAGCGGCCACGGTGGACCTTGAGAATTATGAAAGTCTGTTTAGTCAGATGAATACCAAATTGCAAGGCCCGTGTGAAGACAACCCGGACTAAAACTAATTAGTTTAAGTAGTTGAACTGCATGAGGCAAGGATGGCAGCGGCTTTAACAACGTCGCCGTTGGATTTGTTGAGATAAAGGTGACAGTCTTCGAATGTCCGGCTGGTGCCCGCAGTCACCTTCACGCGTACTAGTTTGATGGCATTGTGAACGTTCCACTCGCAGAGTTCAAGCGCCTCGAGACACTGCGTCGCACTAGCCTGTCAAATGCAAATGTATTATATATGTTAAAAAGAATAACCCGTCTTGATGGATCACCTGTATATCAAAGAAGTCGGTTAATAAAAAATATAATAGATAAAAAAAAAAACTATAGAACACGCTTTAGTCATCCAAACTGAACGTGTATGCAAAATTTCAGCTTAATCGGAAACTGGGAAGTGGGTCAAATTTAACTTCCAAGATTTTCTTACATAGTTAGTTACAGGTGAAGCTAATAAAAGCGTGTTAAAAATAAAGCTCACCTTATCTTTTAGGACCTTGCACATAACGCGCACTTCGTCAGATTCAACGCCGCGTTGACGTCCGCATGGCTTCTGGTCGGCGAACTCCAGGAGATCCTCCACCGACACATGGTCCTTGCAATCTGGAAGTGTATTGTGTAGCAGTAAGTATTCAATAACTATAGCTCCTTGGTAGACATAATGACAGCTGACCGCGTGACGAAATAAAACAAGAGCGGACAAATTAGACCTTACCTTTGACTAGAGCAGTGCTGCTATCGGAGCCAACCGTCTCATTTCCAGCACTAACTGTTATGTCCCGTTCATCCTCTTCATTGAACATGGCATAGAAACTGAAAGGATTAGCGTTGCTGGGGCCAGCCACGTTGGTGAAGGGGTTCGTATTATTAGTCGAATCGACTCCATCAAAAACATCCTCTGAAACTAAAGTCGTAGAGCTCGGTGGAAATGCGGGTGCACTCCCACCGACCTCTGCTATTTCAGTTTCTTGAGTATTCTTAGTAGTATTCTGGTAAATGATGGACTGCTGGGTTGCGTTTGTGGGTTCTATCCCCGCCTCAGGTTTGTCCAGTATTTTTAATGGGTATTTTCTATAGTGGCGAGGCTTGTCCACCAGCATCGGTTTAGTCGTTCGAGGCGGGAGTGGCAGCACATTTTGAGGCTGAAATTAAAAGTTTGATTTACATGGAATACAAGAAAATATATATAAAATAAATAATTAATCATGAAGATCATTTATCCTGAGGATTGTATAAAAATCTAAAACTTACAGTAATTGTTTGAACTTCAACGTTTCTTGTGCCGCCTCTAGACGGTTCCCTGAAACAAGCATTTGTTAAAATATAATTAGAATCAATTACCATAGCTCATTTGTGATTTTTAAAGCATCATTCCTGATCTTCACTTTTTATACCTTTCAATGCTTTTTCAATTAACTACCACATTTATGAGAAAACGTATTTAAAACCAAGACCAAACAGCATTGAAGTGGAATTAAGTTCCAAGGGAACCAAACAACACAGCGACCGTCAACCAACCAACTCAGTCGAGTTACAAACTCGACTGAGGCGGTAATAGTCATTTTATCCGTCGTAACAACTTTGTATGAGTGTAGTTGTATTCAGGATGAAGTCTAGTGAAATTACACAAGGCATTCCAACTTTAGTCTTAGGTCTAAGGTATGTTGCGGATGACAATGACTGCTGTGATCATCTACCATCAGGTGACCCAAGAGCTCGTTTGCCGTACTCTAAGGGCCAGAGCACACTCGATACATTTTCGCGTGTACCGTTTACAAATCGTGAATAAAGAATGCGAAAACACGCGATTCTGCTGCAGAAAGTAGCGAGTGCGCTATGGCCCTAACAAAGATCATACCTGACATAGTACGGCGGGTTATTCTGCAGCGAGTGGAACTGTACGTGGCTATGTGCACGCGCCGGCTTCGGGATGGTGGCAGACTTCAAGATGCCCGTCGACTCCGCAGCGTGGTGCGACATCAGTGAGGTCGACGGGGTCGGCTCTTCAATGAGACTCGTGTAAGCCAACTTAGATTCGGCAGAGAAGGTAGACTGGAGACAATAAAATGATTGTATAACTTGAATAATTAAACTAATAACGTGGCAAGAAAAGATCCGACTCGAAGGACCGTTAAATGTAGGAGCCAGTAGTTGTAAGCAACATACATTTTCAGTAGAAGTTGGTTGTTGATTAAGTTATTGGAGCACACAGAAAGAACCACAAGTTGAGTTAAAGTTATATTAAAAGTTAAATAGTTCACACGTTGAAAATTGGGGTAATTATTTCCCTTGACATGTGTTTAGTTCCACAGTTGATATCGGACTCGTCATATATTGCTTAATAATTTATAATTATAGATACAATATTTGTGACGCATCAGCTATAAGTAAGTTACGGAGTTTGCAAATATATGTGGGGTTGTTGCCCTTTGAACGGAGACCGTACAACTTACCGTGCAGCTTAGAATAAAGAAAAACAGTAATTATCAATCAATCAATTATAAAGCCTCTCGGAATCCTACCTACCTACGGGATTAAGACCGCCATTGTACATTGGTACATGAAGCATTTTTAATAAATAAAATATAATCCTCTAGTGAAGAAGTTAAGAGCTAATAATAAAGTTATGAAATCATACTTGCAGGTCCGGCAAGCTTCTAGCTTCTTCACTGAAGTTACGCCGCTCTGGTTTTCCTGAACAAAGGATAAAATAAACAAATGATTAAACATTAGATACTGTGATTACATAAAGAAACTTAGGAAATATTTATATAATAAACTGCTCCTTCCATGCGAGAACACAGTAGAAAAAAGGTCTCCACCATAGATGGTTTGCGACGGCCAATGGGGCACTTCAGCTGTTCCGTGTTTCCTACGCTGACTAATGTTTTCTGTTAGCTAGGGGCAAGATTCACTTAAAATCTAGAAATCGATATAATGTTAATACCTGCAGTCTCCTTTTCTTTTTCAGGCTCGTGAACGTTGGGTGCATGATTCAGCAACATTGGGAGCTTGAAGTGGAATCTGCCGGAGCGCTCATTCGGCGATTGCGGCACTTTCTTTTCTCCATCCAGGTCATTCATTGATCTATAAAGTAATTGTAAATAAATGTAAGTTCATGCAAAGTTGTCAACAACTAGTGTTACAGTAATAACTTAATTTTAAATTAAAAGGAACGAACTGCTCTTTATCCCAGTGTATGAATATTGCAGAGTTATAGTAACCGACTACAAAATCGCGGCTATTAGTTGAAAGTAGGTACAAGGTTCGATCTGTATGCTTACTTGGATGTTATTTCATTGGCCATAGCGACGGCCGTGTTGAGCGTCTTCTCATCGTGAGCCGACATCGGCTTCATGGTGCTCGTGGGGAACCCTTTTTTTCGCTCCGCCTTAGTAAGCGTCTGAGATCTGGAATTTAACGGTAAATGTAAGAACCAAATCCATATAATATAGCGTTTCGAAGCCATCAGAACCGTATGAGAAACGTAGCACTTAAATTATTTGAGATAGACTTTTAATATGACTTCATAAGTAGCTTTAAAAGGACCCTGTCTTTCCATTAGTTCTGAGGTATACACTTAACAAATTTGCCTCCGTTTGCCCCTATTCGTTACTAATAAGTAATAATCGAAGAACTATAAAGCGTATATTTGCGAATATGTCAGTAAATTCAAATAGTAAGGACATTTATAACGTTATACTTAATCTATATATTAATATGCGAAGAGAAAACTTTTTTTTATTTTTACCCCTTTTTATCATATTGCGCGCTCGGGGTACTGTGTGATTTGGCATTGTTAAAGTTTATATGGTGAAGTCGAATTTCGACCACTGGGCGACCACTAGTTTTATATAAATATTTAAATGGACTATACAGCTAAGAAAGAAAAGTACATAATTATTAAATTTATATTTTTTAAATAAAGGTACAGCTACAGTAAAAAATATATACCTACCTAGAATAAATAAAATATTGATAAAATCGTGTATCAGAAATGCATGGTCACAAAAGTTTAATACCTACTCGACCTAAACCTATGGGACAGCTGATATTTTTTTCACGACTATACTATGTTGGTCACTTATTGAAAGTAGTTCAGTTTGACCACACATTTTTTATACACATTGCCTACGAATTAATTACGTTGCATATAAAATAAAATATTTTCTAAATACGATATCGACAGAAACAAATCAGTAAAAAAAAGGCATTAAGCGATAAAGATAGCGATACAACATTTGTTGCATAAAAGTATGTTACATACGGCCGTTCTTCATCTGCATGACGGCGAAAGGTTCTAATCCATTGAGGATTGCTTGCAAGAAAAAAATATTGTTATGGTAAGTTATTAATTTTTCATTTATGACTACTTTAGTTTGTCATTGATCATTATATTAGATTTGCTTAACCAATATCATTATAAAATACAAAATTAACAAATAACGACCATTTTTAACAACCATTTTCAACGGTTTGCCCTTAACTTCCATGTTTTTTATAGGGCTAATTATTCATAAATAATACAGGTTATTAAAAAATGCCATAAGTACATATTGGTAATTGGCCAATTTCCTTGATGAAAGTTATACTAGAGCCAATTTGCTACAAATTTGAACTCATAAACCAAGGGTCGGGTATGAGTAATTATAGAGATATTGCAGTTTTGTCATTTGTTCAGACTTGCGTCCAGAAAATGCTAATTGTGAAAAATCTAGTTAACTCTGAAAACGTAATTGACCCTTTTCTATAAGCTGAGAATCAATCCACTAAATTGGAAGATATTCCAATAAAAATGACAGATGGCTTTTTGGAAATTAAATTAAATAATCAGTTTTTAGGTTTTCTTAATAAACTGTTACAAATGTTCAATATACCCCGGTTATTTAAGCAAGCACGCAGCCGGCGTACTTCAAACACACGCGTTAATATCGCGAGTTTAACGAATAGGATGGCTGGCATAATCCTCTCTCTCAAGTCTTTTTGGGATTTCACCGGTGAATACACTAATTATTTCATGTGACTCCAAACGTGGAAGTCACACGAGTATCATATACATTTATGAAGTAAATTGTATTTTATAAAAGAAATCCATTGATTTATCACCTTCTTAGGGTTTGGGAATTTTGGGGATGATTTTGAGATTAAGTGTTCACTCGTTTCTCAGCTTTCAGGGGGGCTAAAAACGCCGCTTTAGACGAATGATAATATGATTCATATTACGAATGTCAAAATATCTACTTAATTGACGACTCTTAATGTCATCCGCATAAGGTTCATATTCAGTAATCATCTGTTTGACAGCTACTAAGCAGATCATTAGATGAATTGCTCAATGTGGCCTTTTTAGGCCCCCAGATAAGTGCCAATTAAGTGCTCAGAGTTGACTAAGTTTTTCACAATTAGCAGTTTATTGTCGTTACTCGGAAAATCAATATCTCTAAAATACTCATCCAACAAGGACTAACGCCTTCAAGGGACCCCGACCCAGGGGAAGGGGAAGGGACCTTCAAGGCGTTGGTCCAAATACCAATATCCTGTATACATTGTACCTTACCGATTATGATCAATATAATTATTAATCTGTTGGAAGATCCCGAGCTTGTCAACGCTGCATGTAAAAAGTGAAGTTAAGTACTACTTTTTTCTTGTCAAATGACTTCGAACTTTACAATTTTGTCAATTGAAATCATACTTTCTTGAATACTACTAAGTGACGGTTAGCCAACGTTGCATAAAACTAAATATTAAAACTGCATTGCATACTCTATAGACTCTATGATGTTATTAAATACTCATATATAAAGTATGTATTTAATAACATTATTACAAGATTACACCATTACGATACTGTATAGTATTATAGTGTATCTAAACGGTGTAAAAAAACCCTTAACGAAGCCGAAGTCTACTCAAACAGTCCATCAAACCAAGTAAAATTTTGCAAAAATAATAGCTGGTAACAATTTTTATTTTTAGATATTTATAACATATTAATTGCACGCAACAGGCTGTGCTGTGTGTGACTGTGTGTAGAACGCGATGGGTAGGAGTATAGGCGCTTTAAATTGTTTAATAATAACATTTCAGATGTGTTATCGTAATAAAAGTAATAAAAGCTTGTGTTTTGACCTAGAATTTCTCGATAGCCAGTCGGTTCCCAGGTGGCTCTTAAGGATCAATATGTGGCTCTTAAGGATCTTTTTACACCCGATACATGTGTGATGTCTGTATATGTTAGAACTGGTCTACTAACTACTACTAACCATAGCCTAGATAGGTAATCAATATCCTAAGTTTCCATTAAAAACTGATTTAGTTCATGGTCATACTTACACGAACGCAGAACGTCTGAACGTCTTTTTTAGACTGCGTGAAAAAATGGTGATAATTAAACGGGTGAGTTTTTTAAGGTCTCTCAGCTTAGCTAACCGTTACAAATAGGATGTTTTTCTTTGAAATCCATTTAGAATTTTTGAAACGAATCAATACTGCAATTATTTATAATTTTTAAATATGGTATATTTCGGTCCCTATATGGATTTTTTTCAAAAATAGCTATTTTTGTTACGAAATTAAATCCTTCTGTTTCTAACGAACAAAAAGTTGTGTAAAGTTGAAAATTAACATTCGATTTTGATACCTTCATCAGTAGATTAATGTAGCAGTCTATTGCCCAGATAACTAATATCTGTTTCCTTTGTTTTGTAACCTAACTATTATCAACATAGCCTATCGCAGATTATTATAAGACATTATAAGCCCGCTAGAACACAGCCGTATTCCGCGTCCAGTCCTCCCCAGCTAACTTAATATAATATAGTATAATTTTGCCCATTACTCTCCCACTGCTGAGCCCGAGGCTCTTCTCATAATGAGAATGGTGTTGCAAGTGTCCATAGCCTGCATACAGTCACCGCTTACCATCAGGCGGATCTTATGTTTGTTTGCCAACTTGGATTACACACACCATATGTTTTTGTTTCTTTTTTAATGAAAACATTTCGCTTCACTAGGATTTCTCCTGTGTCGAGGGTACAGTTTACAAACATACATTTCATTTCACATGCACACACACCCAGACCCGAAACAACTATCTGAAGATCATACAAATAATTGCTCCGTGCGGGGATCGAACTCTCGGCACGTAGCGAACTTTGTGGCGCTCTCTCGGGTGTGCAGGTTTCCTCACGATATTTTTCCTTCACCGTTAACAATTCAATTCATTTATTTAATTCAGATAAAAATCCAACGTTAACAACGTTGGATTTTTATCTGAATTATATTCCGCATTAATAAAATTCTGATCCGCACATGAAATCGAGAAGTCTGAAGTGAGGGCTGTGCTCGAACTCCGACCCTAAGAGGGTCTTGAGGTCACCTGAGTTCGGAAAGCAAGCGTCTAACCGCTAGACTATCACTGCAACATACTGCTTGTATATTTATACAGGACATCATTAAGGGTTTATTTTACTCATAATTATGTACAACTTTTACAATGGAACCAAACCTAAAATCGCGAAAAATTATCAGCTGTTCCATACAAATAATTCAATATTACTTAACTAAATGTATGGAACAACAGATAACAATATTTTCGCGATTTCCGTGAGTTTTTTATAATTAATACAATAAAACCCTTAAAGGTGCCCTGTCTATATATACATCCTGTACCTGTACCATAACTTAATAGATATAAATAACCAAATCATTAAAACTTGAAATATGAAAATTACCTGTTTGCAGGTTCAGGCTTGTCCTGTTTGGCTGAAGATGATGTGCTCTAAAAACATGAAAGAATTGCATATAATACAAAGTCATACTAAAAATAATAGACGTATATCTAAAATGTATGTAACTATGGAAATTAGTGATCAAATACAAGCGCATATAATTTCACGCGGCAGCAATTCAGCGCAGCGGAATAATATTGGACTTGTCCAATGTCCGCGCAGCAAGACATGAGCTTGGCTTCCTTGTTTGAGTGCTCACGCACGGTTTGCAGTACTATACCCTATTCAAGAACCGAAAAAACGACGTATATACAACCTTATCAAGTCCTTTCGTGGTGAAATACGAAACTAGGTAATGAAAAATTCTAATCTTACTTAATGAAGAAGTCTTTTAAGTATACCTATTAACCTCACACAATTTCGTTTTGTATAGAAATTAATGTTCTGAAATACAGATTGGCCACTATACAACTTTAATTTTATATCAAATGAAAAATATCCAATATTTTCCAAAAATACATTTGGTATTTTTCATTTGATATAGAATTAATTTAAAATTAAAGTTGTATAAGTTCTTATTTGGTCATTCTGTATGTTAAGGAAAAAAGAATTCTTAATAGTCGGCAAATGTTTATTACATTTAGTTTTATTGTTCCTTGAATAGTGTATAGATTTCGCGAGAGGCGCAATCGTGGCGCATCTCCGTTTTACTACTTTCGGCCCCCACACACCCAAATGCGTGTGGTCCTGTTGTTTATGTGGATGTTATTGCTGAAAACCCCGACTTTGCATTTACACGCTACAATGCATCATGCTGCGGCATGAAATAAAGTGCACCTCTAAATCGCGAAACTCTACTGATCAATATTGTTACATAATGCAAATAACTAATATTAGTTAATGTACAAAGCGGCTAAATCCAGTAGACTAAACAGGTCAGATTGAAATTGAAAGTTTCAAACACCAGTCGTTGCACAATTCACTTAAACTAGCCTAGATCAAGAGCTGACACGAATACCAGAAATGTGCAACAAAAAAGCCACTTTCTTAGATCATTTTTTAACATTTTATTTAAGACTAAGTTTTGTATTTAATACAGACTAAAACTGAGTTTACCGATTTTACATTTTTGATGTTACCTACTTGTTACATTTTTTGAGTGAACTAGGAATAAAACCCATGAAGCGGATAAACCAGGAAAATGCATTCATAAAAAATATTTATCTGCACTCATATCGTAAAGTTCTGATTATTAATCCAAAAGTTGTATTGTGATACAGTTTTGTAACAAAATAATGGTATAAAATAACTGTTAGAGTACACTTCGGATAAACCAGAAGATTTCAATTATTTTTTTATGGCGGCTGCACATTGTCTATGTTAGCGCGCGGTATGTGCGATTGACTGCTGGATTTCGGCGCCATTATTGTGTTTCTTTTTATTAACGTTTGTTAAATATGTAACTACCATGAGTATAGATAAAGTAGTGTATGAAACTACACATAACTAGGTATTAAAAGACTCGTGTTTTAATAATATGCAACAGTGTCCTAAACAAACTGATAGCAAATATGAAATATGAAAAAAATATTTTTGCTAGTTGTGTGATTGGCTACTAATCATTAGCAAAACCTGAACAATAAAAACGAAAATCTACTTTATTAATGCAAGATATTTAAATAAATATAATATTTTTTGTACGACAGATTTTGTTTTGTTCTTATTCAAATAGCCCGTAATTTTATATCAACAAATAGAAAAAATGCTTTATGGTAATTTAAATAAAATTGAAAAATATGCAAAAGAATATTTTGAAATTATCAAACTATACCTGCCTAGCTTTTTTAGGTTCCAATATTAAAAAATAAGTGTAAAAATAAATACAATATAAACAGGACTGATAAATTGTGATTATAATCGCTAAATCACCATATTGGTTTGTAAATAATGTTGTAAAATTTTGTTGAAATGAATTTAGGTTAATATTAATAGAATTTAACAACAATGTTGCAGCTTTTTTGTTAGTAATTCAAATTCATATTTACACAAAAGTCAATGTACAATGGAACTTAAATATTATTAAAACATTAATGCAGAAAAATTATTTATACTAAAAATTATCACTCCGTGACAAAGAAACTAACTTACAGTGCATAAAATAGATTTAATAAACTACGTTAAAGTCTACAATAATTTTTAGAATGGGCTGACTAAAGCTCTACCAAACCTATAATCTCACCGTTTATCCATAACTGTACCACTTGAGCAAAAAAATTTCATAAGAGTTATGTATTATTTATTTATTATATTATGTTTAGACAAGCGTTGATGTTTGCTTGAGCCCTGTAAAAATAATCAATGTTGTAGTCATCTAGGTGACCGAGACATATACAGGACGATGTTTTAAATGAGGGACGTAGTAAATAAGTCTTCTTAAATATGGGTAAGTGATTACCAAAGATAAAATATTACGCTGGTTCTGGACTCTCGCGAGGTGAGACGAAGAGAGATTGTGCAAGGCGAGGCGACAGCGTTGGGCGAAGCGAGTATCGTCGGCGTCACCTCCACTCGCGCAATCCGGACAAACCTATCGCTTCATCTCACGTTGCAGGAGTGCAGAGCTAGTATAATGCTAGCACTTCACTTTCGCTATGGCATGTGGATGTGAACGCAAGCAGAAGAGTGACATTATGATCCCATTTGATGGTGATATAATGTAAGATAGAACTCACTAACTCCTCTTGATTCTAATAAATATCAAAACAAAAATCCTATTTCACATTATGATGATTGTAGTATTGATAAGTATCTTATGATAGAAAAAATAGACCGATATCAAAGGCGGTGCATGTGCATTTCTGGAACTAGTTCATTTGTAGTGTACATCAACTTAAAGATGCACAGCAGTCGTGGTTTTGTAAATGAAGACTTAAAATGATCTGTTTTACCTACAGTTTTGTATCTTGATGACATGTTGCTGTTTGCAGGCGATGTCGTAGATATGAAAAGTGATGCAGAAGAGGGAAAACATGAAGAAAAGAAGATTAATGTAAAATAATTAGTATAATTACTTACGGGCTCTTCACGCGGCTTGGTGTCAAGGCTACGAAACAACGACTCCATTTCGTCTAGCAAACTCTGGCTAAAATCAGTGCTGCTCTTCTGGAATGAAACACAAACCACAAACATTAAAAGAGGATCATAATATGATCGTAGTGTTTAAATGCAAATGCCTCAAAACGGTTCGACATGGAAGTATATGTCGCGCAGGTATAATGATCATTATGTATACAGGATATTTTTATAGGTTGTGCGCATAATTTGTAGAGTGATTCAGTCTCTGTTCCTAAATGCAACCGCAGTATTCAGATACACTTTTAAAACAAAACGAAAATTTGACTTAGTATGGGGGACACGCATAATTTACTAGCGCAAGGCATACAATTTTTTTTTTTTTTTTTGGAGTGAATTTTATTTCTGCGTGTGCCTTTGGAAACGGGCACTGAAACACTCTGAAAATTTTGCGCACTACATAAAAAATTATCCTGTATAGCATTAAGGGCTTATTTCCTGCCACCCGAATTTGCGCCCACGTGCGTTTCTTGCCTGTATAACCGAGGGCCCGGTCCTCATGCGTGATTTAGTGAGCTGCGGGCCACACGCAGGACAGGAAAAACATGTAAGAAACGATAGGATGCGGGCGGCACACAGGCACAAATGAATATCACAGGAAAAAGACCACAAGACGGGATCGGTGGACGACCTACAATCGATATTTTAAGCAAAACTTTGTTATACGAAGTCAAGGAGTAAAATACACAAATTGGGGCAAGTGATTTAGCATCTTGACGTCTCACAATTGAAAGAGGCCACACTAAGTCGCCTGTTTTAGAGATGTGCGTATTTTCGTATGTTACATGAATAAAAAAAAATAAAAAAAAACTGTGGTGAGATTAGCCACCAGCCACAGCGAGATTCGTAACGGGTTCAGACCCGTTACTCGTTACCCGTTACGATACTTCGAGTGCTAAAATACTGTGTTAACAAAGATTAATACCTACTAGACTGTATAAAGCTACGTAAAAAAAAGAACTCACACCTACATCTAAGTTTTCAGGTTTGGGTGCTAAGCGGTCTGATCTGCAAGAGGAAGTAGCAGTGCCCTCCTGCGAAACAAAAAAATAATAATAAAACAGTGAGCGACCAACACATAATATATAAATTAATACGTGAAGAGAAAACTTTTTACCCCTTTTTAAGTATATTGCGTGCACGGAGGAGTGTGAGATTTGGCATAGTTAAAGTTTATATGGAGAAGGAGTGCACAAAGCTAAATTTAATTAGTAACGGTCGAAATAAATAATAATATCGGTTTAAAGATCTTTATTTCTCATTAAAACAATTAGTCACTTACATGAGAACAATAGTTTTGTAATTATTAATATTATAATCCGGTGGGGTATAAGTTGCTGATAATCACTCAAAAATCCAATGCCAATGTCTGTCACAAGATACGACTTCGCTGCATTAATATTATGTTATATGAGTGGCTGGTCCAAGTTATAAGCGATTTTCAAAGAAATGATTCATTACTAGAAATGTAAATAGACAGCTTTTTTTTAAATATGTTGAGCGAAGTCGCTTCTTTGACATCTTTTGGAAGTCTGTTATAAAGTTGTGCTCCCACATATGTTATAGTAAATGTGTTAGTAAATACGAGATTACATTAAAATAGAACTTTTAACACGCGATATTCAAGCTGAACTTACCGTGTCGGTGTCGGAGATCTCATGGTACTCGTGAACCTCGTCGGTCTTTGGAACGGCGCCGTTGTCGGTTCTGTTGGACCTTCCGAGCGTAGCGCACCTAACCTGATGGGAAAACTTTAAAAATTAGCACTTCTTTATTAGATCGTCATATTGAGCACCAAAATTGTTGAGAGGCTATTATCTAAGGATAATCCCGAGTTATTATGAAACCAATAATATAATGCTTCATAGCTAAATTAGGTTTCATGGCAATTAAAAAAAAAATTGTTTATGTTTCAGATTTTGTTTGCTAACAGTTATTATTAGATAAATATCCTTTCGGACCATTATTTTTATCGACCTCAATTTAATATCGAGTTTTTGTGTATCCGCAGAGATAAACACTTAGATATACGTGATCATAGTAGAATGACAATTATCGGATAGAAAAATATGTTATAACATGGAAAAAAAAATCGATGTTACTTTTTTTCTGTAGTAATTAATACACAGGTAACTTGATATACAGTTGCATGCTTTAATTCTTGAAGGCATGGAGTATACATACCTTATTAAGAATACTTTTGCCTGTTGTGGGCTCTGATAGAGTCCTGTGATTTGTTCTCCTCAAACTTCTCGTCTTGGTGTCACCTTATAACAAAAACGTAACCAAATTAACATACGAATTTCACATAAGCTTCAAAGACAACCAGATGATAAATATAAAACAGATTCTGAAATCATTGTACAGTTTTTACGTTCGGAAATAACATTGAAAATGTGAAATCTAATATCTAGAACTAGATCGAACGCAGAATATCGCCGAATTTTATCGATACAAAGATTTCCGAAGTATTTTCTATATGTAGCTATACTGTCAAGGTACTATTTCCCATCGAGTACTGCTAAGACTAAGCCATGACCTTCCTGACTTAACTTTTGTATCATACGTTGTCCCGCTAACCACATGGTTAAGTAACATAACTCCATATTACTCTCATAAAGGTCTCATGTTTAAACTTGACGCGAATTATGCCATTTCCGTTCTCGTTAGTCAGAACGGTAATTGATAAGGCTCTAAATCACAGGATATTCTGTCATAAATAATAAGCTGATAATGGAGTAATGTTATAAAATAAATTTAAAACAAGTACAGTAGGGTATCCCATTGAATTAATATTTCTCATGACAATAATTTGACTAAAATAAGTCATTAAACTGGATGGTAATTTTTATCGCTATACGACGATATTTGCAGTGATAATATTAGTTCATTTCAAATTAGAATAGTATCATGGAAATGGCCGACAGGCTAATAGGCAAGAACACAGTGTATTTAGTGTCAGTATTCATTCCGTGCAAATAAATTGCACAGTAGAAAATGGCAAGTTGAAGAAAGGAATTACCTATTTTGTCATCATTCTACTTTTTTCCCAACTTAAATGAAAACGGCGTATAACGCTTGCCGAAGATGATTCAACAACGCTCAGTTCAAATCCTTTCCTATTATAATAAAGGATGGTTTAAAGCAAATCTCGTAAAACTCAGGTTTTAAGAACCTTTTTTAACCCCCGACAAAAAACTCCCCTCGAGATGTAATTTTGTAGTGTGTATCTGTCCAAAACGGATGGACCGATTTCAATACAGTTTTTTTAATTGAAAGCTAGTTTAATCGGGTATCATCTTAGCTATGTTTCATGAAAATCTGTTCAGCCGTTCAAAAGTTACAGCTCTTTTTCTAGTTGGAGTCGAGTTTTTGACGGTTAGGTTATTTACGACGTTAGAAAGTATCAGATATATAACACCCGGGTTTTACTAGACTTGCTTTAATCCATCTTTATAATACGGGTTTAAGTTTTACAATACTTACAAGATAAATCAACTTCATCGCAGTCAGGTCTCGTGCTAGACTTACTGGACGTCAGCATGGGATACGGTGTAGTGTCAGAAGCGCCCGTAAGATGCGACGGCGAGTTCGGGTTGATGAGGGGCACCTGCTCGAGGTCCTCCGAAGGCTTGTATGGAGTCACGACCTGACGAGGTGGCTGCCGGAGAATGAAGACATAACTTAAACACTTATTATTTCAATTTAAGTTATAAAATAAATAAATAAATCCAGCACATTACTGTCCCACTACTGGGCACGGGCCTCTTCTGAGAATGAGAAGGGTTAGGCCTTAGTCCACCACGCTGGCCTAGTGCGGGTAGGCGGACTACACACACCATCGAGAACTTTATGAGGCCCTCTCAGATGTGCAGGTTTCCTCACAATGATTTTCCTTCACCGTTATTGCAAGTGATAATCAAATCTTAATCCGCACATGAATCCGAAAAGTCAGAGGTGCGGGCCGGTATCGAACTCCGACCCTCCTGCATGGAAGGCAAGCGTTCAACCGCTAGGCTATCACTGCTTATTTATGTTATGTTTATAGAAAATAAGGTTATGTTTTTGTATTGTTGTTAAATATTGTTCTTAGAAACACATCATGATTACTATTACCCGCTTAGTACGCGCTTTTGCTATAATAACCACGCGTGGCAGGCTGATTTGTGATCGTGTATTTGTAATTATTAGCACATACATTATCCCTTAGTTGCCTTTTACGACACCCACAGTACAAGAGGTGTGGTATATTATTTGTTGAGAACCACACAATAATTTTTTATTTACAACTACTGTATAACAAGGTAATAAAACAAAGCACTTGTATTCAAGAGGAAGGACAACAGTAACCTCCTAAGCATTAATAACTACATCACCAATCCGTTTGTCAAATGTGGTGATTATGAAAATATGCTCTAAATGGGTCCACATTCAGTAGTCGGCGGTTGGCTGATATAATGTGCATCATAAATAGCACATTAAAATACCTGATCAAATAAAATACCAGCGCAAATTGGAATACGAGGAACGTAGCTACACATATAATGTATTGTGCATTTTTATAGGTGGTCATTTGTATTTCTAGATTTTAAGTATATTTGTGATAGCTTCATGTAATATTTCTTACTTTTATTAGTTATTCATAAGCCGTCTACTTACATTAGCGGTTTATTACAAAAAATATCAATTAATTAAACATTTAGATCTTAATAGTAATAGGTAAAAAATCCATAGGTAGGTACGTTAAAATTGGTTCACTAAGTTAGTTTCCATCCACCAAATTACACAAAAGCGAGAAAAATTACGCTAAATGGATGTGTCCTAATGAAAAGCATATTAATGGTTGTGTGGAAAATAGCGTCTAAAGCACTGCGTGGATAATCTTAACACAATTTTATAAATACACGTTTACATTCCAAGGTTTTCAATGAAGTTTAAGTATTTTTTCTCTTTGAGAGATTGGTTTTTTTTGTAGATCTTTAGTGCCGTGCTTTAAAGGCTATTAATGTCATGTTGTGTTGGTTGGAACTGATTTTATTAAGGAATTGAGTGTTTCAAATAAATATCCTTAAGTTTATTTTTACAGATACTTGTGCCTCATAGTGTACCTCGTACACACATGGAACTGTAAGAAGCTTTTATTAGTTTTAAATGGATTTCAGCTTTCTTTGATTTTAATTAGCACACAGCTCTTAAGCTTTTCTGTTGGGCCTTAAAAGCGAAACCTTTCTCAAAGACTTTCCAAATGGTAGTAATATCACTATGATTTGAACTAGTGCAACATAAAATGGTATAATGGAACATGAGTGCACAGGAGTGACCCCGGTATATAAGCTTATGCAATAGAAGGTCCTCTGTTAATATTGTAATGTTACTAGCACCCAAAAATAACGTCATTTTCCATCATCCACACAGGTCTTTAGCGTACAATCCACCAGTACTTACGCATCCAGCGGGGTCCAAGAAGGAGATATCTCCGAAGTAGGCCCCATCGAGGCCGACATGTCCGGTATGCTTGACATCGCCTTGCGGGCTGGATATCATGCTGCGCTGGATCGTCCTCTTGCCCGTGTACGTGTGCCGTTTGACGTCAGAGCGCAGCAGGGACGTGCGGATTGACCGCGCCGAGTGACGGATCGGATGCGGTGATAACGTGCCCGACACGTGACATACACTTTTCTGAATGGAACATATGGGGGTGATGGAAGCTTAATGTTGTTACACTTCATTTTAGAACTGAATAAACCTTTATCTAGCACATATTTTTGGAGAAAGTAAAGTCTCGTTAACAACATTCAGCTTATACTCAAATGGCTGCACCAATGATGTAGTTGCGAGTGAAATAGAGTTTAGAAATATAACACACAAAATCACGTTTTCAGCGATAGAATGTCATTTCACATTATCGTCAATCTTTTCTAGCATTGAAATACGTGTAGCGCAAACCCAAAAAGTTGAATAAGAAATTTAAGGTGAAAAAATTAAGAACAGAAAATTCACACACAGAGAAACAGGGATAAATAGGGAGAGAAGGTCTCACAGTGATATTTATCATCTAAGTTGCGGTACTCACCTCTGGTGCGATGTATTGTTTCGTTTGTGTAGGGTCGAACATGCCACACGCGCCTCCAGGTAGCACGCCGTACCACAGTGGAGATTTCGTCATATTTCTGGAACATAATATAACAATTATCAAGATTCATTAATCACCACCAATTACTTATTGGAATTTCTGAGCGACCGCATATTGGTCCACCGCTGACGATCAGGATATCGGTCATTTATAGATTAGGCTACTTAAAATATTACCGCACTGAGTTTTAAAATTATTGAGTGCATATGGTCGGGTTCGCGACGCGGCGAACGTTGTTCGCGCCGAAGTGTTTGAGTGCACGAAAGATTGATAAATGTATCGACCGTCAGCGCTACACTAAATACTAAGCAACGGAGATTGCAATACAAATATCTCGCAGCTGGACTTAAAGACCCCTCTAATCCCGCAACGGCTGCAACGGGACATAATGGGACTAGCCTTCAATTTTAACTGTCCAGCGACAGATGGGGATCTTTAACTGGTTTGTCGATTGTATAGAGATATTATTCAAAGCCAGTGGCTCGAAATAAACTGTCTGGAGCAAAGGATGGGGAAACAATAATTGGCTATGTAATACGAAACTGCTTTTTACCAAGTTATTTAAATAAATGAAGTAAGAAGAACCAACTCAGAGAAAAACTAAACAAAGCTTACGGATACAGATCATACTCTAACTTATACATTTGACAGATATTTGGGCTCCTGAAAAACCATCTTGGTATGAAAAACGGAACCGATGGCTCATCGTGTTCTCTGGGCCGAAGAGTAAGGCTTACATTCAGAGACGACAGAAACGAGTCTAAGCGTGAACTTACGCTTCCATCTGTCAAAATTTGTTCGTAAAATTGACATATGGAAGCGTAAGTTCACGCTTAGGCTCGTTTCTGTCGTCTCTGAATGTAAGCCTGAGTCTCTATGTATAAAGAAAAGTAACCCAAGAGACGGGCATGGCATATGCGGCTTGCGCGGTACCCAGTTAGTCATGAACCCTGCAACTCCGTTTTTTATAATGTACGCGTATAGATACTACAGACAGTGCGCGCAGCTGAGGAATTCGGCAATGATAGAAAGTTGAAAACAGATCGCAAGCAAAACGTAATTAGGACGGGTCACAAGCAAAACGTAATTAGGACGGGTCACAAGCAGTTCGTATGTACAACATCTGTGTGCAACCTCGCAATTAAATGTATTGTCCAGAAAGAGCCAAAGAGCCAAACACTCGGTAGTTTTGTACCTACTTAGTTCGCAAAGGAATATGCGCCTAAAAAAGCCGTCTAATCGACGAAGCGTTTGGTCAACCGGTTCGGACACGGCAAATGAATAATGATATAAATCAAAACTTACTCTTTTCCTAATACTGTTATAATTTGTCCGGTTTTGTACTCTAGGAAACTGTTCCGCCTTCCATCTTCTGGTTTTTGAAAGTTCACTGTTGCTTGCACCTGAAAAGTAAGTTATTTATTTAATTGCAATACTTGATACTGTTGATAAAATATATAATTAATTATTAATGTACTTTACGTCATTTATGGGGTGATAATTATTATCCCACGATCATTCCTTGTTCTACAGTAACTTAGGTCCGTATTTAAAAATAAACACACAGTGAACTTCGACCCACAGTGGACGAAAGTATTTACTAAGTAAATAAGGAAGTCATTAATCTTTAAATTATATACCTGCTCTGGCCGTATACTGCCCAACTTTGGGCCTAAATCCTTAAACTTCGGTCTATTGTTGAAATCGTGTGCCCAGCACTCCAACATTGTTGTGTAATAAGCTTCGGGACAACATTCCGGACGTTCCAACCTCTGAAAACGATTGGAAATTAACATGCATAAAGGCCGCCATGCATGGGGAGGATAATCTTGCCCAACTGCAGTAGTTCGGACAGAAAAGATGCGTGGATATACACGATTCAATCGCGTCAGTCGCTATCGCTTAGTCGTTCATGCTACCGGATGTGCTTTAACCTCGATGCCAAATCTGGATATGCATCCGTTAAGACCAAGCCAGTATTGCCTGTGTGTGACCCTCTCTGCTCTTGAATGACGTAAAAGGCGACTAAGATATCCTGTCAAGAGAATCCTCTTCCGCAGCAACCTCCATTTAGTAATAACACTGCAATTACCAATCCGGCAGTATTCGGTTAATTGTAGCCGTTACTAGGATGTTTAGCAGTAGACATTCAAGCGCTCGTATATACATAAAAGGCTTAGTGCTTCGAACTCAACAGGATGTACAGCATTTACCTATGTGCTAATAAGACATCTGTTCGGCTATTACGGTATAATTGAGTATCAAACGGAACCAATAAATGAAATCTTATCTTACTTGGAAATTAGGAGAGTCAATAGCTTCCAGTATCTGTTGTCCAGAAAACGCAGCCCATGGCTGAAACCCGTATGTGAACATTTCCCAAAGGCAAACGCCGAACGCCCATACGTCACTTGCTGACGTAAAGCGCAGAAATAAAATGCATTCTGGAGCACACCTGGAAAGAATTGCATGTATGGTACAAAAATATAAGTTTTGACAATAACTTAGTGACTGGACAATGTTAGAACTAAATCGCAAAGCCTACAAATGAAGGCAGAAGCGAGGAGGAGGCAGCACAGCAGACAGCAGTGGTATACGACAGGCTGACTATTAATAGTCGTTTCAAAACAAAACACCAATGTTTCCTATATCATATTATTCTTAAAATTTCCATTTAGTGAAATATTCTCCTCTGACGACGATCGCAATCAAAGTAGATTTGGCGTAGATTTTATTTGTTTTTTTTTATTACTACCTATTCAAAATCTATACATATTTTTGATATTTGATGATAACCATAACGGACCAAACTGTCTGAGATTTATGTTGTTGATAAAATATAAATGTTGTAGAACAATGCCTGTCCTTAATTTAAGTCCTTTATTTAAATCGCCACTTTTCTCAATGACGCCTTGTTTTTCGCCGAACTTCGACTTGGTGATATTTATCATAGAGATTTTCGTATGTCATCTTTTACAACAAGAGAAGGTGTGATTCTTCTTACATTTCTTGTAACATAAAAATAGTAACAACTAGGGAATGTAGTTACTACTAACTACTAGGTACTACACAAAAAGGTTAACCATCATTACATGCACTCATTACAAAGTCATAAATCTACATTACTGAACAGAAATTATAGGTTTGAAAGATAATGCAACTACTAAAAGAAATATAAATAATGTAAAAAAAACAGTGTAATTTTAGACATACACGAAAACAAGATTAATTCGCAGTCCGTTCATAGTTACTGTTTTGTATACGAAGTACCTATATGTCATTTTTTACGCTCAGCTACTATCATACTCCACATATCTTAGCTAAGCTAACTGAATATATAAATATTTTGTTTAACAACTTACCATGCTACAGGTAGTTTGAGATTTACGTTGTAATTTGTTTGATAGTAATCTTTTCCGACGCCCAACGCTCGCGACAGTCCAAAGTCGGATATTTTCACTCGGTCCTTGCTAAATACTAAGATATTCCTTGCTGCTAGATCTCTGAAAAATATTGACATAAAAGATAGCTCAGTATATTTTAAACTATACACCCCTACTTTTTAATTAGGTACCAGATAAAATTTAAAGGCATTCATTGCTCATCATTCTACTCAACTTTTATGATCAAAGAGAAAATCACCATAAATACCAGCTTATCAGAGTTCTCAAACACCATAACAATAATTTATTCTGGCACTTTCAAGAAAAGCGCGAATAACTTCCAATATTTTGAAATAATGGCAGTGTTTTGGTGTGTTACCTACCAAATCTTCAAAAGAAAAAGTTCGGGTCAATAATATTATAACAAGTCTGTCATTCGATTCGACGTATGGCAATATTATAAACTATTATTTGTTGTACACACCTATGAATCAGTCTTTTGCTTTCTAAATAAGTCATGCCATCACAGATCTGTTCCGCAAACTCGCAGAGATTCGGCACTGGGAAGTTGAGTCGAAGTGACACCTCACGCAGACACTCAAGAAGTGACCGAAGTGGAGCCAGCTCCGTCACCTATAACATATTTAAAATACATGTGCAACCTGTGATGATACTTAAGTTCTGGCACGTACTGGTTACAAAGTTTGCTAACTGTGTGTGACTGTTGTAGCTAATGCCAACACAATACATAGATTATTTACCAATAGCTTTTATGACAGGCAGCCCTGTGAATTTTGCTCTCTTATAACAAGAGTGATGTTCTTTTTATAGTAAGAAATAATTGTTCAGGGGTATGATTTTTGTGTCCCCTTCACCTATTATTGATTAGATATTATTTTGAATTAAAATGTACATCAAATAAATAA
Organism: Allophyes oxyacanthae; assembly: GCA_932294325.1. NCBI lineage: Eukaryota > Metazoa > Arthropoda > Insecta > Lepidoptera > Noctuidae > Allophyes > Allophyes oxyacanthae. Next base: position 5,117,783 of record OW028609.1, read on the forward strand.
TACTAAAAGACTGGGTGACTCCTTGCAGAGAATTTAGTAATTCCAAAAGGCCAAATGTTTATTCATTCATTCGAGCTTAAACTTAAGCAAGGGCTAATTACAGTAAACATTTTAGGTAAGAAGTAATTTGATATTTCTTACCAACATCAAAGAGTCCAAATGTAGTACAACACCATATAAGCGCACAATGTTAGGATGCTCTATACTGTGCATCACTGCAGCCTCCTTCAAAAATTCAGTCGAGTTTGACGTCATTCGCTCATGACCCAGGCATTTTATAGCTACTTGCAGCTGTAATATGAAAATAACGTTTTTGAAATGTTACTGGAATGTATTGTTATGGACCTAGTTTCAATGGCAAACTTTAAGTAACTCCACTGCTAATCATGGGGCCCTTCATAAACTGAAATATTAGTATAATGTGATCTCTTTAAGTTTTATATAATAATAATGCAATCTTTCTAAAAATGTGTTTGTATATATTAAAACAGGAGATATTATAACCTCAGAAAAATACTTATAAGTATTGATAAGATAAAAAGAGTCCTCACAGGATTACAAATATTTACTGGTAGCTACAAATATTTACTGCTCTGCGACCAGTGCAATAATTTACTGCTGTCTGACCTCTGCAAATATTTACTGCTTTGTGGCCTCTACAAATATTTTTTGTTTTGTGACCTTACAGTCCGTACAACTGCACTATCTTTTTATGCTATGGTTGTACTATAATGCATTATAATGTGAAAAAATTAAATGGTTCTTACTCTTTGGTTTCCTGTAGTCCATGTTCCCTGTTGCACCACACCAAACTGACCCATGCCAAGTTCTTTATTGATAGTTATGTCCTCTATGGATATTATGTGTTTTGTAGGTACTTTTACATTGTTTTCGCAAAATGGCTGGGAGTCAAATGGTATAGATGAGTGACCTTGTAAATTCTGAAAATGAATAAGTAGTACATTCTGTCAATCTATAAATAGACATAAATCACAACAATGTTGTGTTCGTTAATAATTTTTCAATTGGATTCTCTAATGTTCTGTAATTATAATGCAGGAAACTCAATCAAATTATTTCAAAGCTGTAATAGTGGCAATATTAAGTATTGTTCCTGTTAGAAACAGATGGCATTCTTGATTCTTGTCCAATGAACCAGAAAAAGTAGATGGAGGAGTATTGTCATCTTAAAGTGTTTCCTTAAATAATAGTACTAACCGGATCCCTCTTTTTAGTAGATTTGAGCATTTTTCGTATCTTTAATATATATGGATTTGGGAAGTATTTTGAGTATATCTTTTTATATCTCCTCTGTTCAGGCCTTGACAAACCAATTTGAACTAAATCCTCAGTCAGTACAAACTTGAGTTGTGACACTTTTGTAACTTTTAATATATCTCTGAAAGAAAGACAGAATAGAAATCAATAAGTCTGTGTTTAATATAATAATTATTAGTGCATTCTGATCAATGGTCCGCAAATGTATTCAGTGATTTTCCAAGTTAAATTTTAAATGCTTTACAGCAAATTCACTATTGTTTATTTGTGTTCACTTAGAATTACAAATTTTATCATCTATATACACATTTCGTTATTATAAGTAGAATAAAATCGCATTTGCTGTACTGAGAATGTGTTCATTAATTCGCTTAGCATTATGCAAAAAAAAATAATACGCATAGCAAGTAAAAAAAAATTTACAAGACTACAAAGTAACTGACAAATTAGGTAGTACGAAACGAAAGTTGCAAAAGGTAGTGAAGCTTCAAGCTCGTACAACAACACAAGTTAACAAAACTAAGCCTACATGTAGTTTATTTACCTAAACAATTCATAATACTGCTGAAGTTCAGCTTCTTCTAAGAAATCATTTAAATTTTCACGATCTTCGAATACAGCGGCTGATTCTGGAAAAATAAACCCCAAACAACATTCGATGATGGAGAAAAACAATTTTAATAACTTAAACTGTTAATTTTGTTCACACGGCTTACCCATAATGCCGATGAGAAAACTAAACAAACGCGAAATAAACTGTTAAAAATAGAATATAAACAAAAAAAACTAAAAATGTGCTACAATCACAATATTTTCTGAGCAACTCATCAAAAAATAATAATAAATCACGTCACGGTCAATCCAATCGATTAGGTACCTACGATAGAATAACGTTCGATGAAGTGTTCGATACCACATTCGATACTCAATTAATAGTTCTATCATCTGCATTGATAATCGACTAAAAGCATTAGTATTACGGGTATTACGTGGTCCTTGAGGCTGACATTCAGAGATGACAGAAACGAGTATAAGCGTGAACTTACGCTTCCATCTGTCAAAATTTGTTCGTAAGTTTGACAGATGGAAGCGTAAGTTCACGCTTAGACTCGTTTCTGTCGTCTCTGAATGTCAGCCTATAAGCGTAAGTGTAAGCGTGAACTTACGCTTCCATCTGTCAAACTTACGAACAAATTTTGACAGATGGAAGCGTAAGTTCACGCTTAGACTCGTTTCTGTCGTCTCTGAACGTAAGCCTTAGTTCCTAGGTTAAGTCTAAGGCTGACATTCAGAGACGACAGAAACGAGTCTAAGCGTGAACTTACGCTTCCATCTGTCAAACTTACGAACAAATTTTGACAGATGGAAGCGTAAGTTCACGCTTAGACTCGTTTCTGTCGTCTCTGAATGTCAGCCTAAGTCATAATAAATAAATGCGAGTAAACTTCTCTTCCCTAAAATACAGGGTGTAAAAATACCTTAACGATGCACAGTGTATAATTATACATTACAGTACTAGATTTTTACACAAGTTTTTGTCGATTTACTTTCAATAATTTTATTAGAGAGTTATCATATTTTTACACATTTCTCTTTCTCATTTTTTTCTCCACAATAATGGCATAATATATTATGATTTCTAGACTAAACGATTGCTTTAATATGGCTTTATCGATAGTAATAAAATCACATTCTAAATCCGCGTTATTCGAAATTTATCAGTAATTTTCTTGTTTTGGTCAGAGTTGTCTCCTTCATATATCTGAATATTTTTCAAGATTATAAGGCTTATTTATTATTTTAAAACCGTTGATACCTTGTTGATACTAACAAATATAATAATATATGGACAAATCTGAGTCTGAAATAAAGGTTTTTTTCGATATATTGATCTTTTTTCTAACTATCATTGTCTTCATTCCGAAGTACAAAACTAAAAAAACGGGGGTAGGGTTCTATCTATCATTAAACCAACTTTGCTAAAAATATAAAGGGTAAGCCTGGTAAGCTAAAAATAAATGTGTCATAGAACAAAAGTTGTTCAATTTATGTATCTAGTCACCCCCTAAAGTTTATACACTTTTTAAAGTCATTACATATTTTGATTATATCTAAATAAATATCATCAGACAAGGCGACAACCCTACCCGTTAAAAATCCGTAACGTATGTAACGCGCGCAACAGACTGTATTGCGTATATGTAGAAGTGAATGGGTGGGTGTGATCATAAACTTAGAATATTTTCGCTTCCCTAAATCTATGGGTGTGATAGTATAAAAAAACGCTAAGTTTAGTTTATTATATGTAATCAAAATTGTGACTTTGACATAGAGACTTTGACCTTTAATATGACCATAAACGGTTTATATAATCTAAGCCATAAACCTATAGATTAATCATGAAGCATGCTCGTAATCGGAATCGATTCAATTTTGAGAGTTAATAATGTACATTGCGCAGTATGCTAAATCACTCTGCTCGACAATTGGAACAACACAATGAATATGTCAAAATTGGATCGATCACGATTACGAGCGTGTATCGTGATTACCCTGCAGTCTGTAGCTGGTATGGCTCAATCATAGAGATAATATATTGTACTATCCATGGGCTCAATACAGAAAAATATTCGTGATGTTGGGAAGAATAATGTGGCTCTCGGCTTCGTTACCTATAGGTTTATTTACACGTTTACACCCATGACTTATTATAGTCAACACCAATATCTATACCTATTTGAAGTGATCGTACGTTTCTAGCCAACACAGCACAATAAATTATGAATTAATGGACTATTTTTAGTCGATTAAATTTTAGTAATGTTGACCATCACATAACATAACGATGACAGTATCTGTTAACGAAAGGGTATCCAACAATAAAATAAGTTCCTATTACGGTAAATATCCAATAAAATAATAAAATACTAAACTTTTTGTAATACATTGATCAGTTCATTATTCATTTACATATGTATGTAAAATTTCTTTAAATACTATGGATATAATAATACATTATCAGCTTTATTTAAAACTTTAGTTATTTACAAATGAACCGTAGTAGATTTATTTCTGGTGCATTGGCAACACTCACACCTACATTGCAAATATGGCGTAGAGTTGTACAAAATGCAGTGGGAGATATTTGATAAACTTGTCAATTCAGAATTTTATTAAAAAGACATGTACCTAGGATAAGACTTTTTCAATCAACTATAGTGTGCTAGACGAGTATTAACAGTGAAATGTGAATTTTACGCAATGTAGGTACATTACCTAGTTAATATTCTAATTTGAAAATAAGTTAAGAATTTCACTTCTTATCGCTACACCGTTTAGTCGTTTGTTTTTAGTAAAACGATCTTTTGTTTACGTATTGTCGTTTGTCTTTTGTCTCGCTACCGTTAGCCCATTGTTTGTATAATTTTTGGTGCAGTTTTGTCAAGACAGGATTTGATTACAATCTGCTCAGGCATAGTGTCAAACCAGTATTGCATTTTTAAATTTTTATGTTTCGGAATCAATTGTCACTTGTATTATTCTTAAATATTTATGTATATTCCTTGATTACTTGTCTGTAAAGTTATTATTCGAAGATGTTTGTTATGTAGATGTAATGTGTTATGGACTATAAGATTTAAAAAAATAAAAAGTGAAGGAGATAACCAAGACTCTGGTCGTGAACATGATGCCGCAAACTAGAATGGTAAGTGTTTATTTATTTTCATTTCTTCTAATCGTTTTCACTTCATATTCCAACTATTTTAGTCTGCAAATCACTTCTAAAATGCAAACTTTGTAGTTGTTATAACATATTCCATTCATATCAATTGAATATGGTTCCACATTCTTGTGTGGCTTATATCTACTTAAGATACATTTTAGCCATCACCATAGGCATTATTCATGTATGATAGATAATCAAAACAGTGTAGGTATATAACATCAAAGACAAATCTATAATCAAAAATATTGACCGTATTTAATAATAACAACTTAATGCTCTTTCTCTCACATTTCAAAGAGTTTTATTGTAGAATCCTTGATATCTAGGTTGTTACTTTATTACAATGTTTCCTATGGGGCCTCTACTTGAGGTGGTCATTTCTACCAGTGATTGTGATGCAAATGTGACATCAATTATACATCGAACAAAAGGTAGAACAATTATCTTTCATTAAGAATGTAATCAGGAAGCATTAAGTATTTGACACATCAAGGCTAAGTCTGCAACTCTTCTGCAAATACATAACTGTGTTCATTACTATGTGTAATATTGTAATTTTACTTTATGTATTGTTACTCTAATACCTGTAATGTTCTAAAATTACACTAGTTCCCCATATGGCCATTCAACTTAAAACTTTGGTTTTCATACATCAACATGATCATTAAAGTTGATGATTGCAGTTATACTATTGTTAGCGCTCTTTCAATTCTCAAAGTTATTATAGAAGAATATTACACAAATCCTTTTTTTATGGTTAAAGATTATAGCTTTGTAGGTATATAGCTCTATATCTTGACTTTGAAACATAATTTGAAATCAACATAACTATTCAGGAACTTATCTCAATACTACAAGTAATTTATATATGGGGACATATATCTATAGATCTTAAAATTGCATGCATAAAGTGTTGGTTATGTGTAACCAACACTTTATGTGTGGGGGTGTGTGTGTAAGTGCTACACTCAATTTAGTGTAAATTATGCTTTTAATTCAGTGTGGTTTAAAGTGAATTCTTATTTGTGTTAGCAGCACTTGTTATTGATCCAGGCATTTCAACCAAGTATGGTATAAAGGCGTCAGTAAATACATACTTGATCTTATCATTTGATACAGTACACATAAAGGACTGTAGGTTAAGAGTAATAATGGTCTATAATGGCTGCAGTCCATATAATTGCATACTTGTGAAAGTCAATGACAGGCAATGCACATGCACAGGGCATTGTGCCTCTCGCCTTGCACAGTATAGGCATACTATTGGTTACTCTGTCTATGGTATACTACTAATTCACCATTGTAATTACTAAACTTGTGCAAATGTCATAGCACGCATGTCCATGTAAACTTAACTAACCTGGAAGCGTGTTAAATCCTCATAGCCTGAAGCACAAGTTTGCTAGTCAGGTATAGCCTTGCAGTTTCGTGAATGGCCATATACAGATTGTTTTTACAAAAAAATTACATTGTGGCATCTACTAGTCAACATTATTGTTTTGGTTACATTTCTACTTCTCTGTCTATGTTTCTACCAAAAGCACTTGTCTGCTGAGGTTTGACTTTAACGTCGTAATTTTTTACAGAGATTTTGCATTAAACTCAATAAAATCCTTTGAAATGATAACTTATAATCATACATAATTATAATTGTACATAAATATTCACAAAAATTAAATACAGCGCAATGTATACGTTATTTCTGTGTATTTATATTATTGTATTAATCTCTGAAATTCGTATAAAATTAAATGAAGATGTTCAGGCTATACAATTTGGTGTGATAATGCTGTTTCAACACTAGTATTTTACTCCATATTATTGATAAGAGAAGCGATTTGGTATTCTTATCTCCAAGATACACGGTTCAATTTGGTAAACTTTAGTTCGGGTTTACAGGACCTATACTTTGCAAAATTACTACGATTATCCCTACGTAATTTTCCTACATGTTCTGAATTTTAGAAAGAATTAAAGGAAGTTATAACTTCAAAATCCTAAGACTATCATTTTCCCGTCGCCGTTTGTAGTCAATTGTTAAGATGTCACAAACATGGGTAATATTTATTTCGTATTGACAAAACAAATGAAGAGCTTTGAAAGACTTTCGTGTTCCATTATAGAACATTGTCATTAGATCGAAAAAGATGTCGGTGAAACATGAGATGTAATAGAATTACGAGCAAACATCTTGAGTGATGGACGTATAATAAACTGATAGACAGGTTAACCCACACAGTGTCATAATTATATCTTTTTACCCGACTACGGACAGGGTTATATGCTTTTTTATCTATTAGTATCGTGAAGAGCAGTCGGCTGATTGTTAAACGAATTCCTACGACAGTAGTTATGGGTAGTGGAAAAGTCTCGACAACCAGTCTAGCTTTAGGCCACTGGTATCTCCAAGTAATTGGGTTGTGGAGTTCAAATGGCAGTCGCTGATTGTAAAAATACCAGTATCACTTCATCAGATTAAAGTGGAAGGTGAACCCACCATAGATGGGAAAAGGGAAAAGACAGATGATGCGCGAAGCTTTATAGGTATATTGAATAAGCTACCCATTAAATCTATGTTCAACTAACCTACCGAATAAAATCACTTTTTTAAATCCTACTGGACCGGAACTTGAAAATACTATTCTAGACACGTATCTGTCGGATGGCAGCCGAGATCGCGATATCATTACAAACTTCTGATTTCTTTCTGATGCAGTGAATGTGACTCCTGATGTACCTAATTGTTGATATAGCAACCAATATGCTAGCATAGTTTGCGTTCGACATAGCGTTAGAGATAGCATAGTTATAAGCCAAAAAGTTGTTTGAGCAGACCCGTCTCCCTTTCGTTTTCAATGACAGCCAGCCTGTCCCGGAAGCTCTAGTTTGGGTATTGCTTCGATCGCTCCGGTCATTGTCTTCCTATCGTTGGTACCCACCCTACCCTTCGTTTCAATATGTTAGCTTGATGCCTGTTTTTCAGATAATTCTTATAAAAACGGTACAAAACTTACTTAACATTTTTTTTATAAGGCCTCAAAGGCGTACCTACTTTTAAGGCGTATTGTTTCGATATATTAAATTTTATGTAAATCATTTTCTTTCTTCCTAAGGTTGAGGGATCAACTGGTTTTCAAAAGCATGTCATTCTTGCAGATATTCGATCATTGGCATCGGCTCTCAACCTTTGCAAGATCAACCAGCTTTCAGTAACAAATATCCCTTGTCTGTTTTATCTGCAGTGCTACCATTATCATTATTGTAGGTACGCATTTGCGCATAACCCGCGTGCAAATTACAAAATGACGTCATAATCTCGGTATTAGTTCAACGATCCGCTTATCAGTTTGAGCTCCGTAACCCGGGGCAACAAATATGCTACAGGGCATTTTCACAATAGCCGATACGACTCCTACCCGACTCCGCGTCCGCCTTCTGTAGCCCCAAAATCTCGTAAAATATAAGAAATATTGAAATAATTTAATTACCTTTAAACAGTTCGAGCTTTAGAGTTTAAATGCCAGTAAGATTAAACTTAATATTTGTATCGAAATCGTTATCAGATTCGCGACGAACTAGTATCGTATCGCACAGCGAAGTGTCGTGGCGTATGGTTACGTTGGTCATCGCTATAGGGGTCAGCTTAAGCGATAAAAAAATATAATGTCTATAAACACGTCTGTAAAGATTGTACCGATCTCAATCTGTGGGATTACGGGTCTTGAGCCTTGTCTGCTCTGAAACACGTTTCCACGACCCCGGTTTTAACTGTAGTACCTACGCAGATGATATGACAAAATTACGATGTTCAGTGGTTTACTGGAAGCTTTGAGGAAAATGCGCCCCATGCGAGTATACCTACGTACTGGGCAAAATTATAAATTCAAATTGATTGATTGTTTGTCAAATAACTATTAAATAGCTGGAGCCTGTAAAACCCTTCGCGGACGAGCTCCACGACTTATTTTGTCGACTATATGTGCCCAGCAACTATCTCAGACACCGACGGAGTCACCGGCATAAATTGTTCGCAAAGCCATTATGCCAAACTGTCGCTAAAGCCGAGTACCTACCCAGTGTGTCGTTCGTACCCTAGAGGTGCTCAATGCCCTCGTGATTGCCAATGCGGAATGTGATGTGTTTGCGGATGAACGGAGTATAATTATGCAAGTGTGTCTGGTGTTTTGTGAGGGAAAGTATGCGGGGATGTCCACTATTCCATTATAATTACGTAGGTATATAATATTTTATGTTTCTATGTTAATTAATGTAATTGGTATGTCACCGTTTTAATTAAATATAAAAAAAAAAAATACATTAAATATATCTTCATAATGATATACCTAAATGCAAAAAATATATGCAAAAATATATATCAAAAACTTTAAAAATACTTGAATCTTTTTTTGATGATATTCAAAAAATGCGATAGTTTGCATAAGGCTAACAATATTAGTTTATCTCGAACAATCAGGAAATTGAATTAACGGTGGCCTTGAATGTCAGATATAAATGTTTTGATGGTAATAAAAATATTCTATCCCTAAAATAATAACGCGTTTGTTACGTGCGGAATGATATTATAACAATAAATGCTCGTTACGTTACGGCTGCATTTAGTTTATTATTTCTACATATCACTCATATTCAGCCTCATTTCAGGCTTTGGGAATTGATTTCAGCTTGTTTAGAATCAATAAAATACACAGTAATTACTGTAAATTTATTAATTTCAGTTTTAGCCCAGTTTTGAAATAAATAATTAGTACATTCCTGCAACGGCCTGCAAGTCAGGTATTGATGGGCTTAAGATATAATGTGGGCCGAGGCACACATACATGAGTCCATCAATGATCAATTGCCATCCAAGCTTGTATAGTACATTCTCAAATAAAGCGCGGATATTCAAATACGAGTGAAATGTTTTATTTGAAATTACGAAATTACTTACTTATTAGTTTCCTATCACGGCTCTTGCCGCTCTTGTATTTCAGGTGGCATCGTGGTAAAATATTTTCATCGGACTCTGTTTCTTCGCTTGAGCTCATTTCGTTAAATCAATTTTGAAATTGATTTAACGAAATGAGCGCGAAACGAAATCACCGCGCCATTTTTTTTTATTTTAGTCTGACGAGGATGCTATAGTTTCTATAGCATCACATTCACATTGAAATTGCTGGTGAGTAAACATAATAAAATTTCTTTGCGTGTTGAAATAACATGGTAGTTAATAATTTTCATAGGATATTGCCGGAGTGATAACACGAGTGATTTGGATTTTCTTTCATACCTTATTGCCAGCCGCTGAGGGAATTCTTTTCAATTTTTTTTGAACCCCTCCTAAAGTTTGATTTATGTCCAAGAAGCTTATTTCTCTAAAATAATGATCAAATATCCAAGCGTGTTTGATAAAGGACCTAATTGATTTCTTAGCTCTTCACTTAGTTTTTCATTTTAAATACCAGGAGACGATTATCACCGACCACACACAATAAGTTCCCAATTAAAATTCCTCAGAGGTTTTGCTTTCCGGAAAGATATTTTATTATGTAAAGTACAGTATTTGCATTTTATATAGACACGTCTTCGCTCTTCACTTGCGCCGATCTATCGAGATAACCCACATACTATGGTGCTTAGCGGTTGAGGTAATTATATGAATAGGTAAGGTCGGCCAAAAAAGTGGTTATCAAATGAAAATGTCACTAAAGTAGAAACGAAACTAAACAAAATCACAGAAACCGAATATTTAGTTTTTTATCAAATGAAACTGCAACCAAATCATACACTTCATAGAAATTATCTGATTATGGCTAAAAAGCGGATTGCAGAATAAGTATAACAAAAAAAAAAAGAATAAGTAGAAACTCTTAGATTATGTAATTACATAATCTAAGTAGAAACTTCATTATTTTGACAAAAGCATGTAGACCTTTTTGTTTAATGGTGTGCAAATAAATTCCAACCTTAGGGTGGTAGACCCAGTTTTTGGCCGACTGTACGCTTGTCGAACAAATTAGTCCTTTGTATAGTTCTATAACCTCGCTAGTAATAAAATGCTGTAGGTACAGCCCGAAACTATTAGACTGAATGCTAAATACGAACTGTATAAATACTTAAATAGGGGCCTGTTGTTAATTGATTACGATTATTTAGATAATTTATTTATTTATTCTTTGGAAAGCTTACAGACTAATAAAATTTATTAATATAGTACAATATGTAAAATAAGTTGCTAATGAAATCTTCCACATATAAAATATTACAGTACCTAAACCTAAAGTAAACATTACACACACACACACACAAAAACCACACACACGGTTTCGGTTTGTCACAGTCAAACCGATTACACGGTTTTGTGGGACTATGCCAATTATGTGTCAATTTGTGAATTTTTCAATAAATAATAATAATAATAATTAGTTAGTAAAAAATAAAACAAAATTAAAGAGAGAAAAGAAAAGAAAAGAAAACCAAAATCTAAATTTCTAATAAAAGTGGAAAAAAAAAACAAAAAAAAATTAAGAAATTCTTTTTACTTAAAATATGAATCATGTACGATCTTTTTCAAAATATTCTTTATTTAACGTGCGTCTTAATGCGGCTGGACTGGTGCTGAATAAATCAATGTTATGATGTGAATCAAGATTATTAAACGTAACTGCGCTGCGTGAAAAGAATGCATTTCGTCTGTAGTTAGTGGTCGCAAAAGGTACATTTAATAATGGTCGCTGTCTAAGGCCTGAGTGCTGAGTTCGAAGTTCTATTTTGGAGAGAAGTTCGGGACTATTAATGGAGCTGTTTGCAATATTTAAGAAGAAGGTGAGATCGTTGATATTGCGTCTATATTCCAATGGCAGGAAATTATATTTTTTACATCGTTGAGAATAATCGTTTGAGCATTGCTTTGCCTTAAAATCCAGGTACCTCAGGAATTTCTTCTGTATGGACTCAATACGCGACTTATACACTCCATATTGTGGGTTCCATACCTGTGACGCATATTCTAGATGACTGCGTACGTAGGAACAATACAATACTTTAATTGGTTTTAATGAAATAAAACACACTGATGATCTAATTATAAAACCTAGTTACGATAAGTGTACGATACGTCTACGATAAGTGTACGATACGTCCTAGTTACGATAAGTCTACGATAAGTGCTAGGTTATGTTTCAGTCATCTATTTAGAACAACGGTTGTGTAATGGCTTGGGTTGTTGAAATGGCCAGACGAGTATCTGTAAAACTGTACCCAATAATAGATCCTTGTGATTAATTCTTATTCATTACGTAGGTCGATGTGTATAGACGATGACAGTATTGCGTTTATTGTAATCCGTGAAAATACGGCTTGAGTGAACTGACCGAGTTCGGGTTTCGTTTTTCAGCGAGTATTGCCGACTGGTAAATCCGAACACGGTTTCAAGAATTCTCTCATTTCTTGTGTTGTGTTGCATACAGGCAATTCATGTAGAAAATGCATGTATTGTATAAAGTTTAATGGCAGACCATTGTTTAATATAACTCATTTGTATTCCTGTCTTACGTGATTCTTATTTATGGCAGGAGTTGATGACGTGGTTCGGCCTAAACAAATCGGATTTTATATTATTAAAACAGAAACACTTAGATATGAAAGGTTCTTATGGAGAGTAGTATACGTGTTTGGGTGTTAATCAAGTTCATAATTTTACTGGTAGAAACTCAATCTCAAATCGTATTATAACTATGCAGCTGTTTCTAAGAAAGCTGAATACGACAGTAGGCCTGAATAAACTTGGCACTTGCTGGAAGGTTTCGTCGAAAGAGCAGAGCTACCGCTTCTACTGAAGTTTTTTCTAGAATACTTTATCATCAAGAAACACTGACAAAACTCTTAAATTCTCCTAACAACTATACTTTTGATGCACTTATTATTTTCCATACAGATAGACATACTAAGACGTAAGATATATGGTCGGCTTTGGTTGTACTTTCAATGTTCTGTGATTTAAACTTAAGTTTCAATTGATTAAAAGCAATATGAGAAAATTATCACCGGAACAGCTTTGCTTATTGTTACAGAAACCTTACAATAAATAACAGACAACATTACAATAAATAACAGACAACATTACAAATAAAGAACAGACAACATTACAAATAAATACAATTAATTTGAAGTAAAAATCGATAATTTGTTTTATTGTGCCCTGTAAAATGTTCTGTCTGATGTTCGTCTTTTTGGTAAAATATATGCGGGTAGATAAAAACCTTTTTATTTATTTTTGCTGGTCGTATGAATTTAAGGGGTTCAGTTTATTTTTTGCATATAGGAGTAATAAAATATGGCTTCCACATTTTTATTCCTTGTGTTAATGGTCCATAAAATGAGATACTCAGTGTATCCCAAAAAAATTGCCTATAGCTTAATGTTTTTGTTATCAGACTTTTCTGAAGTATTGCTTCAGGCAGGTTTATAAAACGTGTCGCATGCGTACAAAACCTTGTAGGTCATATCTTATTAGATAGGTAGAAACAGTTTCCCACTGCGAACTATTCTCAAAGCATGCAATGAGAGATCCCTCCCCCTGGGACTCTTCCCAAGGATGCTAAGCCTTCTGTAATGTGGGTCGGCCGTGGGCGATTCTCTGATATATTTTCTACCATTTATAATGACTGTGTAGTGTATGAAGTGAAACTTTGCCGAGTCTAAATTGATTTTTCGGGGCAATCATCATTTATACTAGTAACTACTTTATACTCCTTTCACAACACAACATTGTAACTAACTCAATAGCTAATTGAAAAGGATTTCTGGTTTGTTCAAAGAAAAACAGAGATTTTATTCAATGATTGGAAAAACAAGTGGCAAATTGATTTCTGTGTTTGTGATTTGTTTAGCGAGCGCTTATTTATCTTTGAAGTACCAGGAAATATTGCAATGTTCGTGTTATACTTGTGAATAGACTTTTTTGTGAAATAAAGAACAAAGTGCCAGGCCCAACGCTTCACAAGGCAATCGCAAGTTATCCGATTTAGACAATACTAGTGCAAACGGAAGAAAAGCTTCTATGCAATTTCTTCATTTTAAGCGAATGGAGACCATTGAGTTCTTTTTAGTTCTATATAAAAGTTTTATTAATAGAAAGTAGCCACTCGAAGAACTATATTATTGTTTTGATACCTATTTTTATGTTGAATCAGTTGACTGTAATCACTCCGTCAGTCACTTTATGAGTATGGTTATAGAAACAGTTTTACGTAGCTGTTAATGTTTATTTTATGGGTATCCCTGCTTTGCACCTTTATTGCGTGTTTCATATTATATTTCGATTTCTCGATTACAACTTGAGTCACTTATATTAAACTGATCTAGTTTCATCCTATCTACCATATTTGCTTAACGATATAGGTTAAATTAAAAGACAACTTTTCTTAACGTTCCCTCCTAAAATGTCATGGCATCGCGCAAATGTTATTCTATAAAAGGATCCTTGATTTTTTTATGCTTCTATGATGGATGGAAGCTCTTTATAAATATAACATAGGATAGAGTCAAATCTATCTACCATACTTAAAAGGCTCGAGGCAATTTTATCTAATTTCGCATTTTTCATTTTGCGTTGTGCGCTGCTGTTAAAATCTTCGGACTCTGATTATACGCATGAAAAAAAGCATACTTATTGCCTCGGCAGCAGATCAGCATCGCCTCAACTCGAGTAGTTAGGTATTATGTTTATTAAACTCTAAACTGCAACGCACACATAACAGCACAGTAACGGCATCGGCAAAAACAAGGGAATGGCCGGGTTGACGGCAAGTCGATGTGGTGAGGCGGTTTTGATCCGTTACTGGGGCGATACGTGTGCTTTAACCCGTAATTTGCAGAAAAGTGAAGCCTTCATAGACGAATACGAATCCCGATAGTGACGCGTTTGGAACTTTGAATATAAACGACTGTCTACTATATGAATCTATAGAACGTGGATAAGCACCAGCTGAGAGAGAAATTAGTTTGAATTGCGCTCTAGGCCAATTTTATGTTACGTTGTAATAAAATATATTATTATAGTAAGATTTAAGATCTGTTTAGATGCGGAAGCTTGATATTTTTCTACTTCGGGAAATAGTCATTTTCTTTCGCTTTTCCACTTGTGTTCTCATATTGAATTTCCACCGTTTTTTCATCAACGTTATGCAGCATCCAAAGTGTCTTGACTAAGTTTCCTGCTGTTCTGAACTTCAAAATCTATGCAACAAATACTGTGCTTCGCGTTTTTCACTATTAATTATTTTCTCCGGTAGGTGGAGTTAGCGTGTCTATGGCGCATTTAACCTTCGTTGTAATTTCCGTGATAAATGTAACCCCATTTGGATTAGACTCTGCATTTATAAACGCTTTGTTATGTAATACGAAATCCATTTCGCTTTACCTTAACATTTATATAGAATAGCAACTACCCAACTCCGTCGGTCTTCAGTGGCAGTGGTTCTTCTAGATAATAAACGACTAAATTAATTAATTTTGCTCTTTTCAATGACAGAATATTCAAATCTTTCCATAGGTCAGCCAAAAAAGTTTTATGAGGGTTTACCTGCACAGCCTCACCTTTCCGCTTATACCGGTAGATATACAATATCTTCTTTTGGTTAAAGGCCAAGACAAATAGTTGTTTCAAAGTGAGAATTTTATACACTGGCACCTTTTTGTTTCTAATACAATCAAGAATAATGTATGAACTATGAAAGACAAAACATTTAACCTTTGAAAAGGGTAAATAATAGGGATTTTAACAATACAATATTTGCCACAACTAGTTGCAATTGCCGTGTGATCTTGGTTACAGACCTCTACATCGTTGCGTGTCGCCAGTGGAGACCTAATGATACATCCGTCTTCGATACTTAGTACTAAGATATACATTTATATAGTTATACTGCGATCGACAATCAGTCGTCCAGGCGCGGTTATTGTTCCAGTTACATGTTAATTGTTAGTTTATGTACATATTGTGATCGCAGATTGATTATGTTGATGATTTTGTAATAGTTTTATTTAACTCTACGTGGTAATTCGTTAGAATCTGTAGTGTAGAAATATTGGTTGATTTTAAAACAAGTTTTTAATTTCAACCTTCACGGCTTCATGTTCATCTGGGCAGAGCGCTAGAAAGCTTCCAGAGAATTGTTCATTGAAGTTGTCCTGTAATAAATCTTTAGAATTAGAGACGCTACACAATATGTTTATTAAAACTGAGTTCATCGAAGCTTGATAATAAATTCGAGATGATATAAAATACGAGTCTGCTAATGATTTCAGAAGTTTTCATTGGTCGTTAGCTTCTGATATCATGCCAGTTATGCAGACTATCGTTGTTAGTTAGTGCGCTAACAGCGAGGGGCGGTCGATGGTTTGGAATTTTAAACTTTCATGCTTATGCACAACGCTTATCCGTCGACCAGGGTCGTAGGAATTTCTGCAGTGATGGCATCACTATCCTATTAATTTTAAATAACCACAACGCAAGCTAGGTAGATCCTACTTGAAACGTTTAAACTCCACCTATTTTACTAAATTAGGCTTTTAAAACCAGGGGCTCGTCTCAAAATTTACTGTAAAATCAAAATGTTAGCTTTATGATTGATAGACCAAAACCAACCACGAATCCACCAAACAATCGCAATGAGATTGGAAATTCTATTTATTTTTTACTTTGACTGTTTCACCAGCGAATATGCAGATCGGCAGCCTACAATACTTGTATTCAAACTGATAAAGTTGTTTAGTTTTCCTCTATTTGCATCGTGTCTCCAATAGAGGTAGTGTATACAATAAAATGTATTTTTTTCTGTTCTTTAGTCCAAGGCACACTAACAGGTTGCCATGACACGTGGCCAAACCGTCGACTTAAGGCCAATCTTCTGCAACTTGTCTGCAGCGACACGTGTTATTCATCATATCACGGATTATTCAACGTTACGGCATCAACATTAAACTTAATAAGAAAGCACTCAAAACCTGATTAAAATACTTCTTTTCCACAAATGAAACGAAAACGAAAGCGCTACGATCACAGGCGAAAAACTACTTACCTAAACCCTAAACAAAACTATCAAACACCAAATCGTCACGTGACATTCCGGTTGTCAGCAGTAAACCGCAGTAATGTATTTTAATATCATTAAACATTTAGTTTAATCGAGTTTAATTAAAAACACAGATATCTGCAGAAATCTGCTACCGGATCAGACTATAACGGTACATTAAATTTCCCTATTGACGAGTTAATTGGGCTTCGGGGTCAGGTCCGGTCACATTTCGTTAGACCTGGACGCCGACCACAAATTAGTTGGGATACGGCTGGGACGATGATAATTTAATATTAAGTATCGGAAAAATATAAATTATACAGAAGCTACTGATTGTCTATAACGATAATTTAATAATCGTAAAGTTGAGACGTTGTGTTGACATATTTGATGAAATATAAAGTCTGCATGGTTATTTTTTTTAAATATAATGGACTTTTTTGGCAAGCTCGACTGCTGAGCGAGAGGTCTTGAGTTCGATTCCCGGGGTAACGTGTTATTGGGTTCTTCTGTTAGGAAATTCTCAGTAGCAGCCCGGAGTTATGTAAACTATATTTTTTTTCGCTTTTACCTCGTCTGGAGATCAAACGAAGTGCAGATTGTAAATTGTGCCCATCTCGTGTTAATATAGTTTCTGTCTCTTTTCTGTCTTCTACAATTCTACAAGCTACACGATAAAAAAACCTTTGACGCCATAGATAAAGGCATTGCTTTCAAGGTAGTGACTCTCCAAAGTTTATGTAGAGATGGCTAAACACAGATCACACGCACTGAAATAAAATAGGAGTAAAAATAAATAAAATTGGGAGTGTATACTCACTGTGCACGCCACAATTTTATTTATGTATACGGATTACCGCATAGAAGAAACTGTGAGAGAGACGTCCGCACGCAACGAAAATGACAATGTGTGAGATGAGTCAAAGTATCGCCTATCGTAAACTATAGTAGGTACTCGCAAATCTTCATGAGCCCTGAACTGAGCTCTGAACTCTCCATCTCTCTCCCTCTAGCACCTATAATAAAATAAGCGTACTATTATAGATGCTAGAGGGAGAGAGGGAGAGAGTTCCAGGGCTCATAAAGATGTGCGCGTAATATACTTAGGTAAAACTCCATTTTCACTTGATTTTTTTTTCTCATTTGTGAGAACGTAATCACAATCGTCAATCGAATTTATTCTAAACAATGTTGGGAAAAACTATTATGATACGCTTAGGCCGCGTTCCTGACCACAGCGCAGCGGTAGCAGGGCGGTACTGACTCCACATATAATAAACTTTAAAAAGTAAAAACCTCAACCTAAGGTGCATTGAAGAATGAAAAGGGACTTCAGAAGCTGTTAAGTTATTTAAGAAAATTATTTTATACTTTTTAGTTTACTGAAATCGTTTTTTTTTTAAAGTTTATTTTATTTTTCTATTTTGAGTGACATAAACAATACAGAAACATGCGATTACAGCAATCGCAAGTGATTTGCTGGTATCCATTTAAGAGTTCCATTGCCTATCTCCGAAGGTCTTCATTGGATCTTCATCAAATTTAAATCTGACAATCTCTCAGGAGAATACTCTTCCAAACAAAAAATTACCATTTAAACCGTTTCAAAATTGGCGAAGATATTGGTGAACAAACATACAGTCGAATTGAATTCGGTTAGCAAATATTCAAATAGCGGCAATCATTTGTATGGAGCAGTTCTACTATAATATTCTTGGGAGCAACCGTCCCCGCTGTGGTCGAGAACGCGCCCTTAGGGTTAGAAATGTTAGTGACTTGAGCATTCGTGCATTTCAAGTGTCGTAACTCCCCGAAACCTGTGCCGAAACGGCCGCACTCATATTAGTCATTAGTTCGTTTCTTAGTAAAGATGTGCGGTCGTAAGCTTATTCATAATAATTATATTTTGAAATCCAGTACTAGTTATGGATATCCATCAGTAGATTTGATTAGTCTACTACATATAGTCTACTCAGAAATTGATCGATATGTGCGTCATTCATATTTATTTATCTTCCATTTAAGCTTAAAAATCCGCTCATTGTATAAAACTCATCAAATACTTTCATAAACTAATCGGTTAAACAAAGAGATCTATATTAAGAAAGTTGAGCCCTTTGACTATTACTAAACGATTACGGCGTACCCACCTAAGTATGTAACGTCCTGTAATTAAGTCCTTAGTAATTGGGACACTAGAAAGAGAAATTCTCGTACTGTGTATTACTTACTACACGTGCGTGCGCAATAAATGAAGACCGTCTCAAGAAGTGACGAGTCGAAATAATTATTTTAAGGCTCGAGCGAACACTAAAAATAAGTCGCCAGTGTGATGTCATGAAAAGTGTTACGTACCTATCCGACACGCATCCGAGTATGACATCAGTAATTCTGCTCGCCACGATCATCTGTTCGCCCGTTGAATTATTATCACAGTTCCCACCATTTGTGATTCACCGTGTTTTTTTCTAGAGCTTAGATTAAACGGATTTTGCAGAATGTAGGTTGGCTAAACCATTATCAGCAGTTGATACCTAATTAGAGAGTTGAATCCGGCCGTTGTTCTCAGATAAAAACCACAAAACTAAGGGACGGACAAAATGGACATGTTTTTGCCACGATTGCTAATTACGTCTGGTATAAATCGTCTAAAGTATTGTTTTTGGCTTCAGTTATATTTTATATTACATTTTTTAATCAAAGTAAGACATAACAGGATATGCCCTTGGGCTAAACGTTTTTGTAATTAAGTATTTTCTAGAGTAAAACATCGTTCTTTTACATTTTAATGCTAGCGGTAAATAGCTTTCCGATGGTGTTGTCCAGTGTTGTCGATGTGCTATATTATAACATTATTTAAAGGAGACTCTGTCATACGTTAGTTCACACGTTGTTTATTATTTTTAAACAAATACTATATATTTACTTAATTTTAGCTACAACACAAAATATTTATATTCAAACAACGCCCACATAAACAGCGGATGGTCCGTCAATGTTGTGTCTCTCAACATGGCATTGTTTTCGTACGGCTGTTACGTCGCGGAATGCGTCACTCGGGCTCTAGGTATCTACGTGAATGTAATTTTGCGACAACAAATCGCCTTGCAGTCGGCTGCCAGTCCAGCAACACACGTTCACGCTATGCGGGCTTTGCAAGTGACGTTTGAAGGTTAACTGTTCTAGTTAGCTGGCGTTCACGCGACCTGCGATAATCGGGATAATCACAGTCACCGATAGATGCTGCTGTGTGTCTAGCCTGGACTTGGGCCAGCCCACTCAGACACACAGAACTACTGTGACTCGTTCATGACGCCGCATATTTTTAACGTAACAAACAGCGCAGACACACACTCGAGTGCCAAATGTAAAGTTCACTAACATAGATTTGGCAAGAGTAGCTATTTACGCGAAGTGTCTATGCTTCTAGCGAATAATCGTGGACCACGAAGTCAGTCATTCTAGTGATCCGCGTAGGAAGGCGGAGGATCAAATCAAAATCTCTGCATTAATTTACAGAATTGCTTACAAGTGGTTGCTTGCCTATAATAATAGATTTTCATTTCATATCGAGAATTGATTCACTGAATGTCTAGTGTTTGAATAGGTTTTAAAGAAAATTCAAATTATAATAATTTACATATTCTCGGAGTACTTAAACGCGTTGCACGATGAGCTTCTTAGATATCTGTACAAACAAAATATTAAGTTATATTAGGTACGTTCACGATAGAATGATTAAATTGATATTTCCCGCAAAGGGAACTAAAGCCGTAGCCTCGAAGTGGATTGGAGATTAATTATCCGACCGGTACGATCGCTGCATAAAAAAATGCGATTTTATTAGTTAACTCTGTGATCCTGGGCAATAAGTAAGCCGCGTCGTCGTCCTAGATAATAATTTGCTTGGGGTGTCGCATACTAATTAATTTTACTTAGTGTTACATACCGCCAATATCTTGCACTTGTTAACTTTTAATATAATTCCAGTTCGAATTTCCATTATTCAAGACATACACCAGTTCATAACTGTTGTGTTATTGTTATCGTTCAAACAATACTGGCATTCATATAAAATTCCCGACCATCATGTGTCTCAAGAAAAATGTAGGCAATATCTATTTATAGAATGTCGTCGACGGACTGTTGGAGAGGAAAGAGATACATTTTAAGCTTATACATATTTCAAACTATCTAACATAATCTATAATGAGCACCCTGACAATCGCATAGCCCTAGCTAGCATATATCCGAGGCAGTTTCTGGCATTGTCTTTTATATGCCACGAGCAGCATTTCATCTAAATTTGTCCATCACTCCATGACAATGGATTCATCTTGTGACCTAATGTAGTGGCCATATTTTTACTAACAATGACAGTCTCGGAAGTAGCAAACAGCAATACCAATTGGCATTCTCAGTGATGTTTTGTTGGCAGACGTGATCAACGGAACGTACCTCCGTTCGATATCGGATAGATGTGAATAAACGACACTAACCTTTTAATGTGAGATTAATACTTGTACGCGTACTATAGTCGATGGAAATTGTAGGCGCTTGTAATTTATTACGACTTATGTGCCAATCCGATTCTAGTTCCACGCTGTTCACGACGACTTTAATGAAAAAGAGTCTCGATGGAAAGAAATTCTCATTATGGCTGTTGATTAAAAAGCTTGGAAAATATTGCACAGTTTCAATAAACAGAAGACTAGCTAATTTGAAATCTGTATTTTACTGGTACTTGTTCATTTATTTTCTTGCTACGTAACTAACTGGTCATAAATCTGTCTGAATTAAAAAAAATGTATCATTACCTCTGACATTTGAAAATATTTTATTGAACTGTTCACAGCGACAGCTGCATGTACGTTTATATTGCTTTCCTGTTATTACTAAACGTCTTTTGTTCTATAACGGTCACCTCTCAAATGCGTCTAATTTATGACACCAGAGTAGGTATCCCTTGTGCTTTTCTTATTTTTAAATTCTTCATAGTTCCGCGGTGGTTATTTCTGGTAACAAAGTATACTTAGGTACTTATATAAGTTTTAGTAGAATTTCCCCATCAAATCCTAATCATGCTTGATTTTATGTCTTATCATAATACTACATATAAGCTAAATATACAGGTGTGCAATGATTGAATTGCGAATCGAATCGTTATTTAGTTACTGTAGTGCAATGATTCGCATTAGTACTAAATGGGCGCCGACTTATCGCTGTGTAAAACATTATCATGAATTATCAATTAAATTAAGGACGTAATAAACATAATTGTTTTGTCCGATTGTAGAATACAATTTAAGATTTCGCGTGAAGTAAATATGTAAGTGGGAAGTTAATTCAGCGTGGAACCCTTGTGTGAACATTCAAAACCAACAAAAGAACACAGGGTTCACGACTTTAAGAGTACAGGATGTTTCATTAGCGAGCCATTATCAATATGTGTCAAATTGCTTTCTAATGTGTTCAAAGCCATCAAAAGATTTCTTGTAAAGAAGACAATAGCCTGTGTCAACCCTGTGTGCTGTAAATACGTTTAGAACCTTCGGACCCATTCAGTGTTGTAATCTCGATTCATCCCACTTGTTCTAATTTTATTCACTGCATCTACTGACGCTAGTAATATTGGTTACCAATGTTCCTGTTTCATTTACGTTCGATCTCGTTTATATAGTGGTCTGTCCCGTTTAGTGAGGGACTAATTTGTCTTTCAGAATTCAATGAAAATAAAGTTTGATAACCGGTCTAACCTTAGGGTATCAGTGTCTCCCAGTAATTGGAAGGCAGATGTCAGAAAGTCTTTTTGTTCTTCGAAAGCCATTCTTTACCCATTGCTGGGTGTAGGCCTCCTCCTTTACGGCCACTCCTTAGATGGCACTCGCTCCTTGTAAATTACTGATATTCAGCCGCATCTGGTCAGGCTAGGGGCCCACCGCTCATCCCAACATAGTTGGGGAGAGGCTAGCCAGATGATGAATTCAATGAAAATATCTAATGTTATTTGATTAAAAGTATGACTAATTGCAAATAATTAAACATTGTTTTGTATACGAGTAGGTAAAACATATTATACCAACTCCATTCCATAAAAGTTAAATTACATTTATTTTTAGCTAGGCTTGTTGCAAATGTGAATGCAGTTGCACATTATCCCGAGATGATTTGTACCTACTGAGTCGCGAGCAGCAATAATTCTAGTCATTCTAGTTTCATTACAGATCGAGATTGGAAGACATGATGAATGATGCAAGACGAATTAATGTGCCTAATGAATGAGCAGATCACGTTAGTTTGCGTTTATACGTACGTTGGCAACGTACTTGCGTATGTATTGTGTGTACCACAGGGAAATCGACATCGATTTAGCAGCATGTACATAAATGTACAAATGAGTAGAGTGTAGTACTGTGTAATCATTGTAGTGTAGTCGAGGTAGGTACACCTCTAGCACGAAACAATAATAAAGAAAGCTGTAATATTACAAATCACAAAATTCGAATATCGTACGGTAAATTGCGGTAAATACAAATAGTTTATTCGCAGTAAATAGGGTTCCTTCTACGGTGCGTTGTGCAGGGCGCCGCGCAGAAGGCGTGAGCGCTTGAACTGCTCGATATTATCAATTTTTTTATTCATATAAAATCAAACTAACGGCTATATAATAATATCTTCTCAACATAACCTACCCCATAAACATGGTTTCATGATAGAATTTTAGTAAGGTAGGTAGATACGCATTGTAAATAGAGAATTAGTCACATCTTTAGGGGAAAAAAGCTATATCGAGCCTATTATTAGGTACTAGCGGCCCGTCCCGACTTCGTACGGGTAGATACAAAGTTAGCGGTAGATACTTTTTAATATTCATCAATTCTTGACCTCTTACAAAGCGTTCCCGTTCTCGAATACATCGCACCGTACATCACAACGTCGCGGTCCTAAGGTTATGTAAAATTAGTGTCAACTTTCAAAGAACTTTTAATTTCTCCTAAAACATCGATCGTTTCTCACTTCAAATCAATTTTCACCCCTATTTCGCACCTTTAGGGGATGAATATCCAAAAACGAACAATCACATGTTTCTTTATTTCGAACCAAAAGCCTAAATCTCAAGTTTCACGTTTCTCACATCAAAACTAATTTTCACCCCTATTTCGCCCCTTTAGGGGATGAATTTCCAAAAACGCAGAAACACGTGCTTCTTTATTTCTTACCAAAAGCCTAAATCTCAATTTTCACGTTTCTAACTTCAAAAACATGTTTCACCCCTATTTCGCCCCTTTAGGGGATGAATTTCCAAAAACGTACAATCACATGTTTCTTTATTTCGAACCAAAAGCCAAAATCTCAATTTTCACGTTTCTAACTTCAAAAACAATTTTCACCCCTATTTCGGCCCTTTAAGGGATGAATTTTCAAAAACGCAGAAGTACGTATTTCTTTATTTCTAACCAAAAGCCTAAATCTCAAGTTTCACGTTTCGCACTTCAAAAACAATTTTCACCCCTATTTCGCCCTTTTAGGGGCTGAATTTCCAATAACGTGGTAACACGTGTTTCTTTATTTCTAACCAAAAGCCGAAATACCAATTTTCACGTTTCTCACTTCAAAAACAATTTTCACCCCTATTTCGGCCCTTTAGGGGATGAATTTCCAAAAACGCAGAAGTACGTGTTTCTTTATTTCTAACCAAAAGCCTAAATCTCAAGTTTCACGTTTCGCACTTCAAAAACAATTTTCACCCCTATTTCGCCCTTTTAGGGGCTGAATTTCCAATAACGTGGTAACACGTGTTTCTTTATTTCTAACCAAAAGCCGAAATACCAATTTTCACGTTTCTCACTTCAAAAACAATCCCAATATTCACGTATTACACTTCGAAAACAATTTTGACCCCTATTTCGCCCCTTTAGGGGATGAATTTCCAAAAACGCAGAAACACGTGTTTCTTTATTTGTAACCAAAAGCCTAAATCCCAATTTTCATCTTTCTCAGTTCAAAAATGAAGGGACTCCCATACAAACTTTCACCCCCTTTTTAACCCCTTTAGGGGCTGAATTTTCAAAAATCCCTTCTTATTGCTTGCCTACAATACAAAAGGGACCTACCCTCCAAATTTCGTGACTCTAGCTTCAGCGGTTTCGGCTGTGCGTTGATGATAAGTCAGT
The DNA here is from genome assembly GCA_932294325.1 of Allophyes oxyacanthae. Taxonomy (NCBI): domain Eukaryota; kingdom Metazoa; phylum Arthropoda; class Insecta; order Lepidoptera; family Noctuidae; genus Allophyes; species Allophyes oxyacanthae. The sequence continues at coordinate 5,143,042 of OW028609.1, forward strand.
CAGTCAGTCAGTCAGTCAGTCAGTCAGTCAGTCAGTCAGTCAGTCAGTCAATCAGGACTTCTCTCTTTATAATATTACTATGATAAGTAATTCTGGCATCACACAGCACTTGACAGTATGTTCAATTTTGATACAATGATTTTATTTTTTCGCAATATAGACATTGGTGAGATTTACAGAGGTTAAAAAGATCAAAAAGTACTATAGTGCTTTGTTGGTGCCAGTCTGTACCCTTAGCCCCGACCCCGACATCTGCTTAAAGAGAAGCATGCTTGAATTTTCCAAATGCCTCTGCTCTGTAATTAATTTTAGTGGTGGGAAGCTAGTTAGCTCTTATTATATTGTTAATTTTATTTACCGTTGCCATAGTCTGTTTCAATTCTAGCAGTTTCATAGTAAGCAACTAGAAAGACTGGCTGATCGATCGATCGATCGAAAACAGTTGCGAAAAAACAGGGTGATTATTTTGGCCGTAGTTTGTGTACCTGTGCACTTGGTAAACAAATCACTGCTATGTTAACAGTGTTTCTTGAAAAAACATAAACAGTAAACACTGCAAACACAGTCCCCAGCTCACAGAACCCAGAATCTGTGTTCTGTGCCCCAACTGTAAACGGAATTTCCAAATCGAGTTGGTATTGAATTTTCTTGTTGACAGAGTTGTGACCGAGCTAACGAAGGTTCGCAAATGAAGTCAGACTTATTAATTAGAGATTTATTTCTGAATTATAAATATTTATTTTACTTATTTATAATTCAGAGAGAGATTCCCAGAGTCGCGCACCTAGAGACACAACATTTTATAAATGCCTGTATCTGGTTTACGTGAAATAAATATCTATTCTATTCAGTTATGCCTCCATTAAGTGTTAATTAGAATTCCTACTTGACAACAAAATTGAAACCGCGAATCGCTTTCCTTTTCCAGTTGGGTTTATTTTAAAAGTAAGTTTACCTCTTGTGAGGATAAATGAAAATAACTTATGATAGCCTAGCCGTTGCAAGCTTGCCTCCATGCAGGAGGGTCCGATTTTGATTCTGGCCTACACCTAGCAATTCGATTTCATGCGCGGTGAAGAAAAGCGTCGCAGTGAGAAAATCTACACACCTGACGGTGAGGAAATCCGCACATCCGATAAATCGAAAGAGTTCTCGACTACCTATGTGTATGTCCACCAGGCCAGTGTGGTGCACTAAGGCTTAAATCCTTCTCATTTTGAGAAGCGGCTCGTGCATTGGGACTGTAATGGGTAGAATTATTAATAATTTTCTCACCTGTAACGAATAGCCAGAAGTAAGCGAAATACACGAATAATCCACTGCAATATACTTACTTTATTAATAAACTGATTAGGTATCTCATTTTCTCATTGTTATTGTATTCAGTGGCAAAATTAATATAATTGATTAATTATGTTTGATATAAAAGCTAAAGTTTCTGAGCCCATTGTCAGGCTACGTAAGTTTTTATCCTTAACAGTTGGAAATTTAAATGTCATCTCTAGAAGCCATCCATTTATTAATCCATTATAGCCATATATTGCCCGCACTTGCTCTCAAACTTTGGGGCTCGTTACATTATGTGATTTGTCTAAGTAACCAAACTCCTGCTACCAAGTAGGTACCTGAAACCAGCTAAATTCGATAAATGAGTTGAAGTATCGTCAAAGTTTAAATTATGATCGATTAACCTGAAATATAGAAATATATATTTATTATCTTATAGATGGAACTAATGATCCCAGCGGGTAAGTTCAGACTAGCAAGAGATCACGAGTTCAACCCTATACCAGCTATGACACAGAATAGTCGAAAAAAAACAACAAGAAAACATTACAATTAAAAAAAACTATTAAATTAATATTGGAATAACACTTTACGCCCGGGTAGTGAATTTAACAATATTTTGTGCTAAAAGAAGAAACATTACACACTGCAAGCGGGGGTCGTGGTAGCTCGATTGGCAAGAGCGACTGGTGTACTGACCAGAATATCGCAAGTCCGAGTCCTGTTTGCGGCCAAATTTTTCATTACACAATTTAAAAAAAAAACTATTATAATATTATAAGGAAAAAACGAAATGTAAATTAACCCGTCACGCGTAAAAAAACCCTATTTTAAACGCCTAGGGTACACCGCCCCTTACGAGTACGTTTTCAGGCTCCTGGGGTGAATTGCGCAAGTGGTCTAGGGCTTTATAGTATTACATTCCTTCAATAAGTTCTATTATGTCAGCTCTTTCGCGTCGGCAACAGCATTCACGTGGAAATGCTTATGCCATGGTAGAAAGATCGGCTAGGTCAACAAGGTTCGCAATGGGGCTGATTGCCCATGGTGCGCCAGATGTAAGTACGCACGGCTACATATCAAGCTACTTGAGTTTATACCCTTTCAACCAAAAAAAGAAATTTCTAAATCGGTCCACAAATGACGGACAAAGGAGTGAAAATTTTAAAAAAGAATCCTTTTTTGTAGTAGGTTAAATATGAAAAGTAGGATTTATTTCAAATTTCCTAGTACGTTACCGTAGCAAATGGAACCAAGCTTCGGCCTTCACCGAGGTTCTGATTGATTTGGACACTTTTTGGCAGCAGTTGATTAATTCATGCCGTCAGAGACTGACGTGCATCGTTAGTCTGTTTATTAATTTCGATTTAAATGCCGTAGATAATAGCAGAAAATGAGGATGTAAAATTTTAATGACTGAACATTTGTAATTTTTTACTAGTCAAGAGAAATCTTTCAGTGTTTTATTTTTTTATGTACTATGAAGATACAGAGTATAAAATAAAGTCGCTTTCCGCGTCAGTCTGTCTGTATATCCGTTAACTCCTCCTAAACCACGCAACGGATTTTGATGTGGTTTTCACCATCAGTTAGATAATTTTTCACGGAAGTTTTTTATGTATAATACTTTGATATTTAATGTAAGGATAGTAGAGAAATTGCACGTGTGCGAAGCCGGGGATGGGTCGCTATTCAAGTATAAGACAGTTTATGAAGGTTATTGACATGTCAAAATAATTTAAAGTAACTATACGTATGATTGTGATTTGTTGCCATCAGATAGACGTACCTAACTTAAGATTTGACTTAGCACAGACAAAAATTTCTTAGTCTAGACTCATCTTATAAGTAATCCTAAAATCATACCTGTACCTAGTAAACGCTATATTACTATTATAATATTATAACAATGGAACTAGTTAAATAAAACTACCGTAGTACATGTTTTAATAAGAACTGAATCCTTATTCATCATATTGCTTTAATATTACCGTGATCTGTGAATCACATATAAAAGATGTATAATCTTGATACAATAGTTGCAGCCTGTGCTTTTGTATTATTTAATAAATTTGGTGGTAAGTAGAAATGGCGCGGGCTACGCGCCAACTAATCGATACAATATACTTTTTTGTTATAAACGCAAGGTCGGGGTGGAATTTGGAACCGGATTCAAACTCAATACCTAGTAATAAAGGGAATAAATCATTGCGACCGTAGCGGTTGTTTGGTCTTACGGCAGTCTCGAATGAATATTAATTTTTAACAAAGAAGGTATTTATGCTGAAGTAAAGTTAAGTTTTTATATTAATTTTTTATTACCATGTCTATTAATCATTCTGTAAATTTTAATGTTCACTTTTCTACTTGAAACAAATCATGGTCCAGCAGAATCCTTTTTGACAACTGTCGCACCATCTAGGGGCGGGTGAACGCTCTAAATCCTCCCTTGGTTCATTGTAACTTGTAACTTTCCTACCAGTGTCAATTTTTCTTTATCATTAACCTAACAGGACGCCATCTGTCCGCGCCGCAGTGAACTTCGTAGTTGAATCTTGTTCAGGAAAATTCGAATAGATGGCGCTAGTTGTCTCTATTTGGATTGCACTTGAAATTAAATTATTATTCAGGGAAAGCTTAACGAAGCGTCGCAATCAATGTATTAATTTGATTCTCGTCTGTTTGGATTGAACTGCCTCATTGGTCTAGTAACAGTCGTAAGTCGACCTGGGAATCGAACTGTGAAGTTCGATTCCCAGGTCGACCTAACCATAAATGGATTTACCTGTTAAGCAATTCTGACTAGCAGTCTTTAGTTTGGGATTGTACTCGGTTGATGAAAATAGGCTCTATATGGGCCCTATTTATTATATGCATGAAGAAGCATATGGGGGACTTAATAACGGCTTCGGCTAAATCTTGGCTTCAGGGAATACAGGGTAAGGCTATGCTATTTCACAAGAACATTATTATTTTGAGTAGGTGCAATTGTTTGTTGGTGTTGCGTTTTATGCGCGTTATCTGTCGCATCACATATTCTGGGTTTATATAGATCATTCTTCATAGGGCGTTGACGTGGAAAATCTTATGACATGCATGACGTGACCCATCTATTTATATGTTTTTCTACTATACCTAATAGGTACTACACTAGGTACACTGCAATAGATATCGTTCAGACTGCGTGATGTCATACGTGCGCCTTAGCATCATCGTTTTAATGACGCAGGTCTACTAAATAAATCAGGATAAACCTACATATTATGGCAGTAAATATTGTTCGAAGGTTGCTAGAAAAGCGGAGGACTGGTAGGATGATGCAAGTGATGAATTTATGTGCAAGATTATAGAACTCGTAAATTTTTATGACATTATTGACACCAAACTTGCTGGTAATGGCATCCAACATCATCGTTCTCCTGCCCTAATCTCATTTTAGTTGGGGTCGGCGCAATATGTCATTTCCTTCCATTCATCTCTATCCGACGTCATTTCCGGATTCACTTTCTTCACATTAATGTCATGTTTCACACAACCCATACATCTTTTCTTTGGTCTGCCTCTTTTCTTATTGCCATCAATTTCAATTATTATTCTTTTAGATACATGCATCCACATACCCTTAAAAATAATGTATTCCATCTTAATAAGATCCTACTTTACTAGCGAAGGCCCTTTTAAGGGGTTATAATAGTACCTACTCATCATTACGACAACTTTTACTTGATAAACCCTGAAATCGCTAAAAAAACCCAGCTGTTCCATAATCTAATATTGCTCAGCTAAATGTATGGAATAGCAGATTTTTGTTTTGCGTTTTCTTGATTATTCTCATAGTAGTAGTATTCATAATTATGAGTATAATAACCCTTTTAAGGGAGTCTAAGGGATCGGGACTATAAGAACGACTTTATAGGTAGTAATACCATTACGGTACTAAAATATTCCCCAAGTTATAATTTGTAGTTGATGAGTTAGAAGTACTACTACGTTGTAGTTATAAGAACCTAATTTCTGTGACTAAACTGCAGCGCTGATCAAGAATAGTTGCCGTCGAAATTCAACTGTATTCAGAAATAGCCGTTACACCCAGCTAGATTTGATTGTGATTATATAAACCACTGGAGATACCTACATCTTATGCTAATTTGCTTACCAAAGAGATTAGGTACCTAGTCACAGATTACATTTTAGTTGTAACTCTTGTCATGTCTTTGTAGCTCTTAGTTTGTATTTTCAGCACAAATACTTGAGCCATTGGGCTAAATGGCCGTATCGTAATTATGTTAATATTAGTTATATGCTTGGTGAAGCTTGCATTGACATGTAGAAGTACAGCATAACTATTCTCTAACAATATCTCGCATCTCGATTCGAATCTCACTCTGATTGTCGGTTGATATTTGATGAATTGTCATACTACTATAACTTAACAAAGGAGCTGTGAACATGCCCTAGTCGAGTTCACAGCTCCTGTTATTAAGTTACACGTATATTATCGTAGGCACGTCACTTCGTCAAATATCAACTGACAGTAACAGTGAGATTCGAATCGATATACGAAATGTTCTTACAGAATATCTCCCTAGGGCTGTCAAATAGGTAATTTAAACAAGTCCAATCGTGAATTGTATATAAACACACACATCTTAATTATGTAACGTATCTTTTGAATATGTACATGTGTACATATTTATACTCGTCACTGTATACTTACTCTTTATTTAACTGAGTATTTACAGCGACGAGCATAAATATGTACAAATGTAGGGATATTCAAAAGATACTTACAATCATAAAGTTATTATTACTAGTGGTAAAGTAATAATAACTTTATGCTTACAATACTTTCTCTACAACAGAAAAATCCGTATACGCGACAGCGCCGATGTAAACTTAAGTTAGGTTTCATAGTTGGGTACGTAGGTCATAGCTAGGCCGTTTTGTGCGTCGGTCGTCCGGTCTAAAATTCAGTTTTGAATGTTGCTACATGTATACATATTTTTGCTCATGACTGTGTTAGGTAACATAAAAGTAACTGAAAAAATGATTGAGAACTTACTCTTACAACTGAGCACGACACAAGACTAAGCTATTCTATTAGATGTCTGGTGTATAGGCAGGCTACAATTTTTACATCAAGCTTGGAGTCTAGATACCTATCTACAAACTAAATAGGGACCAAGCGACTCGGTTTAGTGTTTGGGATAAGATATTTTGAACTTGAGACCTTCGTCTTGTGAAATTGGGTCGTGTGACGCTTGAAAAGAAAAGGTAAAGATTCGAATAATACTGTTTTATATCCCAATTATTTCTACCCGTAGCATATTTATTTAGTCGTTCAACGTAGGTTCTCAGATAATTATGCATATATCTTTGATAAATAGAATTAAAAATGGTCAATGGTGCTAGTAAATGTTTAGTCCGTCAGATTGCTTTAATCAAAGGTTTTCATATAAAATCTTCAGTTTCCTAATTGTTTGTGGAAAGTGGCTTTACGGGCTTTACCTTATAAATTAAAAATAAGATATTGCCTTGATATTGCAGATCAAGAATAAAATCTTTGGTGTGATATGATTTTGTATCATCTGCGTGACTAATATTAATTATTACGATGTAATACCTACTGAGATTAATTTAGGTAGGTTTTTTAGACATTATAAAAATTTAATAAAAATATCTACTCTGAAAAGCAAATATTTAATCGAGTTTTTCAGATTGTGGACGGATATGTGGTTGAATAGATATTCGGGATTAGATATCTAATAGAAGCTCCCTTAAAAAAATCCATATAAATGAAGCAGTTACACTAATTGTACACAAAAAAGGCTGGAACGTACGGTTACGTTCCAATGACAATAAACTTGAGACTTAAATAAAATTTTGGTAATGCTTTATCCATATTTTGTAACACGACTAACAATATTAATCTCTTGTTTAGTTCAATTTATTTCTAACAAGACTGAATGTTCTTTTAATACAAAAAGATATTTTTGTAGGTTTCGCGTTTACACAGATGTGATAAGTTTATTGTCCGATAAGGCTCAACGCGATGTTACGATAATTGGATGTGCTACTCTTGAACTGATGAGATAATATCTTCTGATATGGACGTAGCGTATTGATCCTCCATCATCACTATACATACGTAAGCTCGTGTGCGATATCATACAAAATGTTATTGGACTGGAATATCGCAAAAACTCAGAGTTTGGTGTCCTTGAATCTTAGTAGCACGGCTACATACCGAGCTATACATTTTCTGCATATGCTGACCTCTCATTGTACGGAAAGCCTATAAAATACGAGGTCAGCTTATACTGGAAATGTATAGCTTGATATGTAGTCGTGTGTACGACAAATAGTGTATTGTGTAAGGTTTAATCCATTCGCGTATCAAAATATGTATTAGGGAGAACCTTTTATGAGTTTTTGATCACCCACACAAGTGTACCGAATCCTCAAGCTTAACATTTCAAAACAGAAGGTCTAGAAACGGTAAGTGGAACTAACGGAAGCTTGAATTATAATGTTTTCATTCACTGATAGTTTTCTTGAATTGCAAATTAGTTAACGAGCTGTTTATTTCTATTTCATACAAATAAGTCAGTGTGACTCAAATAAACATAAAATTACAAACTTAAATCTGTGTTCAAGGAGAGATTACCGCTGAGCGTCTTTCTGTAATAGGTATGGACTTATCTGTTTATTTTATACATGAGCTTGTAAGAAAAATAATAGTATCTACAGAATATGAGCAAAGCAGTGGGATAATGCGGGCTAACAGTAACAGAAATAACGAACTTCCAATTCCAATTTATGTTAATGGCTCCATCGTTATTCGATGATTCTGCCAAATTCAAGGTTAAATGACACTGTGATAAGTATAAAAAAATAAAAACAACTGAATGTTACACCATTGACCGGTGTTTGGAGCGTTGAAATCAGTTGAACATGCTGAAAACGGACAAAACAAAGTATGTTAATAAACACAAATAAAACAGAATAATTTACATGTAGGGTAAAAACATAATCGAAACCTTGCTAGATTTGACACTGGCCTTTGGCAGACATAAATATTACAATTATTACATAGGTACAGGTAGGTAATTAATAATTCTACCGTCCAATTACTTTATAAGTTACTGCTAAAATATCATTCCAATAGAACGGTAGCATTATTTCAACATTGACACCAAAGCGCGGTGTCTTAGCTACCAATAGGATACCGTAATTTTTCCATCTCCTCTCCGTTTAGTTTTAATAACAAAGCCTATTGGTTGTTACGACACATCTCCGCTCGTCTCCGCTTTGGTGGATACCAGCCCGGTGTTCGTGTTTTAAGTATAGAACAAAAAGCTTGAACTTATTTTTCATGCCAAATTGCCGACGCATTTTCCGGTTATATTTGAGCCTTCGGCGAGACTTATTTTGTTCAGGTAGTTGGTGGTTGGGATTTGGCTCAAATTTAGAGACCCTAAAGAAAACTTCGCACTACCAATGGCTTTTTACCAAGGAGGTAGGTACCTATTCTACATTCTCCATATTGTATGTACCGTCCATATATGTATAAGGTCGTACCTTTCTAGTCCCGATCCCTTTATGGGGTTATTGTACTTACTCATTATTATGTACAACTTTTATTATGGGAACAAAATAAGAAACTGCGAAAAAAAATATTTGCTGTTCACTACAAATATAATTCAATATTACTCGAATAAATGTTTGGAACAGCTGATTTATGTTTCGTGATTTCTGGCGTGGTCCCGTAGTAAAAGTTGTTAATAATTATGAGTACGGGACTAAAAAGTTAGGACTTTGTATATATTATACAAGGTCCTAACTTTTATGGATAGAAATTTTCATAAACTTAAATTTTTAAAACCCGGAAAGAACTCGTTGTACGCGAAGTTAGGTATCCATTATGCGAGAAAGGGCCAGGCCGTTTGTTTGGATTTGGATTGGATACAGGAATTCCCGAACAATAGCGCTTTTCAGTTTTTTCAGTACGTATAAAAATCCGGAAGCTTACGATATGACCTAGATTGAATGTAGATATATTAAAGCGTGATTGGAATCATACAAATATAATATACATACTATAGGTACATTCGCACCGGGATGGCAGGATTGTTATTTTCTATTGGTAAATGTGAAGACACGAACATATTTAATGTGATTGTATGTTTTATCATAAGTTCACACATAACACATGAATTATAACCATGGTAGCCTTGATTACTAGTATTTGGTAAGTAAAGAAACTTAACATATTTTATAAGAAAACACATTAGGTACATGGAAGTGTTTTATTTTTAAATTATAACAAGCGTGTAGGCTGCTTAGGTTATAATAATTATAATCTTTGATTTAATTGGACTTTAATATGTTTTAATTGGGCAAGGAAATTTATGAAAGAAATGGTTAAAAATTTAACTAAATACCCGTATTCTTAGGAGACTGTCGGGACATAAACGTCTATATACTTATGTTATCTACATGTCTTTTATAAGATTCTCAGACTTTATTGTCTATATCTCAATCTTTTATAAGATTATCAGAATTTACAATTCAAAGGATATCTACGAGGTGCATTCAATAAGTACCTAGCCTCATCGCCAGAGGGCGCTGTAGTTTCAAAAGAGTTTTACCACAGTGTAGCACATTCTTTTTAAATTCTTTTTTCAAATTTTCATTCCAATCCCTTCATTTGTTTTAATTTGACAACTTATGGAAGCCAACGTGTCGATCGGTTTTACAAAAATGGAAAAAGAGCAATATCGTTCGGTGATTCGATTCCTATTTTTAGAAGGGAAAACGCGCATCGAAATCAAAGAGCGCTTGGATGCTGTGTACGGTGACTCTTCTCCATCGATGGCCACCGTCAAGAATTGGTTCAACGAGTTTGCACGTGGCCGTACGTCGGTTTTTGATGAACCACGTCCAGGTGCACCGAAAACAGCTGCTACGGAGGAAAACATTAAAAAAATCCATGATCTCGTATTGGCAGATCGCCGATTGAAGGTTCGGGAGCTAGCTGAGACTGTAGGCATTTCAGAAGGAACAGTGCATCATATTCTTCACGAGGAACTCGGCATGAGAAAGCTGTCGGCGCGATGGGTGCCGCGTTTACTCACACCAGAAAACAAGCGCAACCGTGAGACCACATCGGAGACGTGTTTGGCGCTGTTTAAGCGGAATCCAGCGGAGTTTTTGCGTCGTTTTGTGACCGTCGATGAAACCTGGATCCACTGGTACACACCAGAGACCAAGGAGCAATCAAAACAATGGATCCAGACTGGGGAACGTGCTCCAAAGAAGGCGAAAACTGTAAAATCGGCCGGAAAAGTTATGGCCACCGTTTTCTGGGATTCACAAGGTGTGATCTACATCGATTACCTCGAGAAGGGTAAAACAATTACAGGGCTTTACTATGCCGATTTATTGGGCCGATTCGACGCCGAATTAAAGAAAAATCGACCCCATCTGGCGAAGAAAAAAGTGCTGTTTCACCACGACAACGCACCGGTTCACACGTCTGCCGTTGCCATGGCCAAATTGGTCGAATTACGCTACGAATTGCTGCCCCATCCACCGTATTCTCCAGATTTGGCCCCTTGTGACTTCTTTCTGTTTCCTAATCTGAAAAAATCACTCGCCGGGAATAGATATGGATCGAATGAGGAGGTCATCGCCGCCACGGAGGCCTATTTTGCAGAGTTTGACAAAAACTATTTTTCGGACGGATTAAAAAAGTTGGAGCATCGCTGGGCTAAGTGTATCGAACTAAAAGGAGACTATGTTGAAAAATAAATTCCCACTTTTCCAAAATTTTCGTTTACTTTTTGTAGGCTAAGTATTTATTGAATGACCCTCGTATATAATATTTTCTATTTCATATCAGGGAGAGAAGAGTCCCTCAAAAGCCAAAGGTTACCTATAGATATGGAAGCTGAATACCTACATTACGTGTAGGTCTTCGTAATTTTATATTTGAACTCAAATAGAGAAAGAATGAGACAAAAATCAAAATGTTTCGGTTAAAAGACGCACATTTCACGCGACTCGTTCCTCCGGGACTTTATTATTATTATTTTTTTTATTTTTTATTTTTTTTGATGATTTACCATGCATAAAAATTAAATTTTTAAACAACCTACGCAATCTCTACGCATTGAAATCTCAGATCTCTTATCAATCAAAACACATAATATCATTTACCTGCCGCTGTAGGCTTACTGAATGCGTTTTAAACCATTGGTCTTCTTTCCAGGATGTAAGTATGCTCTGCCAGTAGCCTCGCCTCGTTTCATCCCTGCACTCTTCTCTGACACTCAGCTTCGCACTCATGTCGTTCAAGACCATCGTGAGCTGCTGGCCATGTAAAAAGCACTTTAGAAAAGGACCGAAAAGGATTTGGGCTAATAGAAGATGTAAACAAAGTTAGTAATTATACATATAGGTACTCCTTTACCTACTAATAAATGCGGAATGTAGTAAATGTCAAGGTTATATGTACAGTTAATTCTGATGTTATTCCAGGCATAACTTTATTCCACGTCTATTATTAAGAGGGATCCTATATAAACAATTTAGCTGGAGAGGAAAATACTAAACGATTAATATATCTATATATTAATACGTGAAAGAAAACTTTATACCCCTTTTTAAGCAAATTGCGCGCTCGGAGGAGTGTGACATTTGGCATATTAGTTAAAGTTTATATGGAGAAGGAGTGCAGAAAGCTAAAATTATGGTCGAATTTCGACCACAAGGCGACCACTAGTAAATATAATTAAGTCTTCGGGACAAAGTAGTTGAAGGCTCATTGACGGATTATCACAAATTAGTATACAGGAAAACGGTTGTTTTAAACATTCTAGGAAACGTTGAAGTTATGTATCATGTAATTATGTTCGTGTAGTTCTAGACATGATATAATGATTCATATTTTTTAGAATCGTGACTAGAAAGGACCAACCCAATAACTGCACTGGTGGAGGGTTTTATTCGCCGTTCCCAAAATGGTACGCAATGGCGGTAGTCACTACACTCTGGGCAAGCCGTTTTGCTTCAAAGGCAGCCCTACTGCACCAAAGAAGCTAGCTGCCCGTCACCAACTTACGGCTTTTTCAATAAAGGTGGTTTAACATAAGCTCCATAATATAAGTAGTACCTACCCATTAATCAGTAGAGCGTCGCCTATAGATAAAATATTACTTTCCCGTGTTGGTCTATTTGGGCTGACAAATTTGATGGTTATTCAGGCATTCAGGTAGATCGGACGTCAGCGCCTTATTGGTTGTGACTGGGTACATCGCGTTTGCAGGCTAAATGCGTGCTTTCTCTTTTCAACGGATATGATAGAATAGAATAGAATATATCTTTATTTCATGTAAACCAGATACGGCCCATATGAAATGTCGAAACTGGGTGCACGGTTCCAAATAGTAGGTCCTATGGAGAAGAACCTGCAAGAAACTGAAAAGAAAATGTAATAATAATATTAATGGGAAATGGCTTTTTATTTTTCCGTAAAGAAGATAATAATCTGAGTGGTTATAATATGTATAAGGCGCATGCAAAAAATAAATGAAGATAATTATTTAAAAGCCAGCTACGAGGTTATTTAATGATATTGAACACTGCATTCTCATGACGGTCGTCGCGTTCTTCATACTGTAAAAGCATTCCTGGGATGAAAGTTTTTGACGTACGTAACGTAATTCTGTAGGTTATTCTATATCTAGACTAGACTCATAAAGTACGAAATTATAATATAAAGGGTACTTTAAAAAATAATCTGAAAAACAAAAGAAAGTTTTATAAAAAGGTTTTCATAGACAATATAGCTACTCGTACCTCCTACATCGATTTTATTAATCAACCGCTTTTAAATCTCCTTCAATAAATTAATATCCAAAGTCGTAAATAACCACAAGGTGAAAAGAAACAGAAGACAAGGACGCAAAGATTTATGTTGGGCTCTGTTTCAAGACCGGTACAAGCGTTAATGTCGTCTATGGATCACCTCCCTGTGGACCTAACCTACAGTTCTATTAAAACACCGAGGGAGATTATATCTTTTATTCATGGTCTAATTTTGCCTCCACTTATTCATTCGGAAAAGCTGTTTGGCCTTCAGATGTTACGGTGGCGCTTGATAAAATTTTGCCGAGTAAGTATCTCCCGTGCCCTGTGATGCGTGTAAGTAAAATAGGTTGACACGCGTAAAGGCGCGGCGGGCGCAGATTCAAGCGCACTTCATACTGTATAATATTCATACTGTATAAGAAATTAATAATAATATTATTATACGTCATGTTAACGCTTTCCACCGTAAAACAACATTATTGATCGTTAAACGCATCAATGTTCTAATTATACGTTTACGGGAAATAACATTAACGAACCAATTAATTTATTAGAGCGCGCAAAGTTTCAGGCCATCAAGTATTGAATTGAATAAGAATCTAAAAGTGGATCCTGAATTATTAAATAATCATACATTATATAAATATCCAAATATCAATTGGTGAAACAGCTAAAACGGCATAAATAACTGCTCAAAACATTAACCGTTTTCCTAAAATTGTCTCTACCACAGAACTCTCTACCGAAACGTCAGGAATTTGTGAAAACAGTGTTATCATTAGGTCATTAGGTATATCATTAACGGAAGCCTTATTTTCTCAATTTCAGGAACTGACTATTTAATTTATAACTCATATTTTAACAACAATCTGCTTTTTCAGACAGAAATATAAGAATATCTATAAAAAACTAAAAATCAGATTGAGTTGCGTTTCTGAAGTTACCTCGCTTTAAAGTTCCCTTCGATCAATTGTGACATTATGTGTCATCATTATGACAGTTTCATATCATAACCGTAGGAAATTGCGACAGGCAGTGAACGCAATTATTTGCGTTCACTAGCAATAAGTAAACAAATAGATAGACGGGATGCTAACATGGCATCGGATTTTCTCCTCGGCAATCTCGACGGATGTAGCCTCTTCGGAGTCTATTGATCTGCTAGCAATCCACTTCTTTCATGCTCGCTTTAGAAACACCTATAATATAAAATATTTCTTGGCCCTCGAGTCAGTCTCAGTCAGTATCATGTTAGTTTATGAATATTCTAATAGATACTAAAAAAATGTTGGTTTGTAAGTCTTTTAATGTAGGAAGGATGTTTTTAACAATAAGATTAATCAAGGAATAAAATACCGCTTCAATAGGGGAATAATCCAGTAAAATTGCGGTTCAGTGAACCATGCTGTGTTTACTTGCTAGCATAAACAAACGGGGTTGATATATTTATTATAAGTATAGAAAGTTAACTGTCGATTTTCAATACTTTGTTTATAATTTATTATTAGGTAGATGCGTTAGATAAGATAGTTACATTTGTTATCACGAGCCGACCCGAATGTAGTTACACACATTACAAAAATTATAACCAAAATTAAATTAAATTACTAAACTATTAAATTTGAACATAATTAAATTCAAAACAAAAAAAGACATAATTAAATTAAAATCTGCTTAAATTAAAATAACATTATGCTATTCTGGTATGCTGATAAAATGTAATTTATGCTTCAAAACATTTTTATTTGTTGCCGCTACAACGGCTAGAGTTTATTAAATTGCAATAAATCTACACTTTCCTAAATAAAAATAAATCTCGATTTGATTACTTAAATTTTTATTTACATGACAACGACCTACCCACCAAAATAAAGAATTCATGGTAGGTGCAGTTTTCGAGGCTGTTATTTATGTTTTTATTAATGTTTGATGGGTCGCTGAATATAAGTCGTCTGCGAAAAAACGGGACTTTCGTAAACACATGAATTTTTTCCCTGTACCTTATTACCTATGAATTCCAAATTAGTGACATTTTTTTTCCGAAAACGTCACAAAGACATGCTCAAGGCATTTTCTAATGCCATTCGATGGTAGATATAGTGTTAACAAAGTCAGCATAGTCAAGTGACGTGGTGAAGTTTCGCTTTTCACTACAATTTTGTCATCGAATCTACTTTTCGACTGACACTTGGCTTGAGTTGGAAAGTCTGGCTCACTCACTCGGCTAACTAGAGTTAGGTCGCTAAGTAATTACGACAATTTATGTTAGTTACAGTACCAATCCCAAGTACACTCACCGGCTTCCTTACGTCCCGGCCAGTCTTTTAATTACTAGCAGCTTAGTCCTAAAGAAATGGTCTAAGGATAACCATAGCTTCGCTTCAATTTTTATTTCGCAATAATATTTAAAGACCTTACAAACTAGTTCGTACTATCCACCAAAACCTGGAACTACGCCATAGTGGCACGTAGGCGTTATCTAATGTCCGAGTATGGGGCTGTCAGTTATAGCTTTCGGGTGCTATTGGGGCTGGCGCGTACCCTAAGCATGATGGAGGCGCATCGCTTGTGCACGATGGCGTGAAAGCCGATATTCCCGCATCTGGAAACGCGGCAACAGCAGCACTCTAAATGCCAATTTAGTGCCAGCCTTAAATATAAGCACCTCACTTTTCTTTACATTGTATCTGAACCCATGGGTCTCCGCGTACCTTTCACATATCGTCAGCAAACCCATCATTGCAATCGTTGTTATTTCATGCTGACTTATGTATTTTTGTACGACAATTGTAAAATAATGCTCTACCATTGCATAATCTCCAAATACACAAAAAGCTTTGTAGTTTTTTCCAATGCTTGATCTTGAACTCCTATTAAGTATGGCTCGTGATTTTAAAGTTGCACGAGTGTAAATGTTTTTATTTACAAAATATATCTTTTATTTATTTATTTTTATTCACATTTTTGTTGAGGCTTCAGTTCACCATGGTGACTATGCCAGCCTCGTAAGGTCACTCTTCGACAATAAATGACAAAACTTAACATTATACTTAAATTAATCATGACTACGACAAACTACTATATAATTAAATAAAAAGACAAAGAAGATCTAATTAGAATTAATCTGTGACAATCCAGTGAAGATGCGAAACAAGAGTAAATGATAAAATGTAGCAGGTACTCAAACCCTACCATTACGTATTCACTAATATTGTTAGTTCAAAAATATGCAGGTATCTTAAGCATTCATATAACTTTGGGTCGCTCATTAATTCTTGTTTTTATGCCCTGAAAGACCCTCGGGAGGGCAGAGAGAATTTTTCCTGAACAAACATTTTCAGAAAGTCGAGTATCGCCTCCTTTCGGGAATTTTCGGAATTATATTTCGTTAATCTGTTATCAATAATCTACCATGGTAGCTTGTTGTAACTATTTTCTTTAATTGAAGATTACGAGTAAGTATGTCGCACCTATGACGTGTTACATATTTCTGAAATGCACGTGTTGGAATTCCCTTTTATAGATTTAATTTATCGTGTATGGTTTCGATTTAATCACATTCCCTTAAGTACCTACTTCAATGAATTACATAACTTAGGTACCGATTTCTCTTAAGCTTCGATCTTCCTTTACCTACATTGAAACTTTTGTAAATACGACGGAAGGCTGACGCTACGAGTAATTGAGTATATTTGCTATCATACTTCAGGAGTCTATCAAGAATTATATATGGGTCAAGCTACCGTCATATTAAATTATTAAATGAGATATTTAAAACAGATTATTGACGTGGTAGTTGTCGTGTCAATCACTTGCGTCGTGACCATGTTATCTGTCACACTCTACACTATCTAGTCCGATCAAAGCACTCGAGTGATAATTAGTAGTAATATTTTATACGTAGCTATCACAAGGGTAAGCTACACTTGTGATATTGTATGCGCAAACTGCACTAGATTAACAATCATTTATCAATGTCCATGTCGGCATAGAATCGCGTAATCCGTAGTTTCGCGAAAACACGCGGGGTTTTGCATAATTTTGATTATGGCGTAAAGGCGGTCCAATTACGCGATCCTACTGAACCGGTGTTTCTAGTTTTGTTATTTCGCGAAAGTACGGTCTAAGTCGTGTTTTCTTGAAATTACCAAACAATTTTGTCTAGTTACATCAGCCAGGATCCAAGGGTATGGCAGAGAACTCTTGAGAGTTGAGGGAGTAAAAGAGAGCTTCGCTTATGCCCTTCATGTAGGTTTTCTTGCGGCCCATGCTAAGGCGAGCGACCGAAGCTATTGTGCCGCAGCAGCGGCCGCTGAGCGCGAGAACCGAACATATTTTGTTAAGTATGCTAGGAGCTCTAAGTTTAGAGTACCTATTATCAATTTCCCTAAACTTATTAAATAATTTCCCGAAAACAATCAGTAGTTTCGCGGAATTACTACTAGAATCAACAATTCAGTAGGGTCGCGTAATGTGACCGTCTTTACGCCAGTAACATCATAATTTTCGCGAAATTACGGATTTACGTGATCCTACGGCGACATTCATACATCAGATAGTGGTCCTAGGTATTGATTTAAAGGAGAGCCTGGAAAATTTAACTTGTTATTCAGTTACAAATTTAACTTGTTATTCGTCTAACGGGATTATGATTGAGATTAATCCGATCACTAATAATGGCTAAAAAGGCTTTAGTATAAATTTGTAGCTAAAAAAACAAAAAACCTGCCCAATCGTGATTAAATTATTTCAAAGTATATTAATTTTACAGAGCATTTCGCGGATTAAAATGTTATTTATATTGAGCATTAGATAAAATAACGAATACTCGGTATTTCTCATTATTTCTTACGGTATTATAACATTTAACGAGCTCTACTTATTTTAATGTAAGTAAATGAAAAGGCAAATATAAATATATATCATTTTTTACCTTTGTTGTATAATTAATTATATTTTAAGTACAAACAATTGGAGCCTCGAAACAAAAATCGTCATAGATTTATTTTTGTTCATTTTACTCTTAATAATTATTTAACAGATGGGGTGTGTGTATGGTTGTAACGTGTTGTTTGTAAAAGTTCTTGGCGTTTACAGAATGCTTCACGTAACGAGTCCTTATGACTTGCTTTAACTGAAAATTTATTTGAGTAATACTCAAAGGAAAGTTTGATTGCAGCGATTTCTATTTATGTATGTGTGTAAGTCCGAGACCAATAGAGCAAATAAAATACTTCTTATAACTGAGTTTTCTTTTAAAATTCTCCGCTTAGGAGGTACAGTACTGCCCAGTGCCCATGTATTCAGCCAAGTAAATATAAAATTCTCTTGACAGAATACATAGATTTTAAAATGCCATGTGGCACCGTTAAGCTTTATCGCTTAACGTAAGCTTATGCTTGGGGTTTAATAATGAGCTCTAAGTAATTAAGTTTTTATCTCACACTAAATGACAGCTTGCGACTGGCTATAACTTCTTTTTAATCGTTTTTCACTGTATTTTCTCCTGTATCTAGGTACAGTTTACAAATATAAGTACATCTCACATGCACGCATACCCAGACCCGTAACAACATTCTGTAGATCATAAAAATATTTGTTTCGTGCGGGGATCGAAGCCGCCGCATGTAGCGTAGAAAGCTAATCTATGAGGCACTGCTTCAACCGTGTCGTTTAGAAGTTAAACCCGTAATATAAAAGCGTCAGTAAATAAATAGTACCTACCGAGAGCATCCTGCTGGAGAGCTGTTCACGGTACAAAACATATTAACACTACCCTGTCAGTTTATCCTGCAGGCAGCAAATTACATTAAACAAAACCTGGAACAGTTCCCGACGTGGGCAGATTCTTATAAACACCTCAGACGGAAGCGACATCATCTCCGGTTGCCGGGTAGACTTAGCAAATCGCAAAATGAACTCGAATACACCTCCCGAGACTATAAATTATAATGCGCCGAGCATCAGTTCCTAACTTCCTGCACGCGCAGGCTCAAAACTCTGCGGTTCAACAATGCATACTACAGCATAAATGAGTACTTGACCGACAAATCAATCAATGGTCCGAATTTAATTAATAAACGAATCACATTTGTATGCGAAATTGAATATTACCACCACTAATTACTAGCCACTGATTTATTTAGTTGGATCTATTTATGAATTAATATTTAACAATAATGTTATTATGATTTTCGACATGTAATTTGTAACTTATCAGTAAATATTGAAATGAATTGTTTAAAAAGTACTGTTTACAAAATAAACAATTTCATTTACTGAATGCGTAAAGCGGGGTGTAAGTTTGACGTAGGTTATGAAGGGTATATTGAACAATGTCCATTATTTTCATTTCTTCAAATCTGAGTTTTCTTCACCATTTAAAACGATCATAAGCAATATCACAAAATCATCAGAAAGGACATTTATGCATTCCCTTCATATGTATTTACAGGTAACATGTTCTAATGCTGTTTCATCTTAGGTATGTCATCACCTTTGTTTGATCTGTTTTGGACTAGATACGCCCATCGAAATGAGAACATTTGAATGTTCTGGTCTTATTAATAGCCAACAATTACAAATACACCAGCCACAACCACAACTTTGACTGAAACCGATTTTAATTTGTAACTTAATTTGTATTTTTTTTTGGTTCCAGTAAGTACGGCGTACAAAGTTCGGAAATTTTTAGCGAATACAGACATTCCATTAGTTTTCTGAAATTTCATGAGCGCTTCATTTCGTTAATCCAATAAATTGATGAGTTCATTGATTGTTAATTATTGAATATGGCAATTTAATTACGTTACTTTACGGTTTTGTGAATTTACCATTATGTTTGGCTCAACGTATTTTTGTATTATAATTATCGATTAACTCACATACGTAATACATACGTTTTCGTGATGGTAGCTAATCAACAAAGATTATCGCGCTGATTCGAGAGCTATTTGTTTTAAATTAGTGTTGTTGCTATCAACCAGTGATTTGCATGTGGTCATAAAAAAATAATATCAATGTAAATGTCTCGACACAATTTTTCAGCAAACGTAAATTTAAAATGTAATAATTTCTTACTTACTTTTATAGCAGATGGTGATAAAAGTTGTTGGTAAAAAAAAATAAAGAAAAGAAACCAAACAACAACCAAGTTGTATGCGGTTATAATTTTGTAGAATATCTTCACGTGAACAATATAGCCTATTTTGGTTTCGTGAAAATATGTTTTGCCTGTTTTGCCTGTTTGGCCAATGCTGTTTATAAGAACCAACCAGATTATGAGTGTTAAAGATTCTGGGAACAGTAATTTACTATAGAGTAGATCATGGTGCCTATGACCGACAAACCCAAGCACCTGGATGTATTGAACGTGTTTCCAGGGATCAGGAGGTCTATCGCGTAACTAAAATGGTAATGAACATCGACTCTGGTAATAAACTTCAATACGATCGTGAGAGAAACTTCGAGATACCTTGTAAAAAAAATACCAATCATCAAGTTACTCCGATCTTGATGATCGGTATTTTTTTTACAAAGTAGCTTATAGTTTAGTCTCTCACGATCATATTGAAGTTTATTACCAGAGTCGATGTTCATTACCATTTTAGTTACGCGGTAGACTCGCTGGCTGTCTAACCAGCAATTTTATATCGATAAAACGCAGATAGTAGATGTAGCTCAAAAAGCCGCTCAGCTTAAGTGGGACTGGGCAGGACATGTCTGCCGTATGCCCATCGAACTGTGGGCCCACATGGCACAGAACTGGTGTCCTGAGACAGTAAGACGGGGTCGCGGCAGACCACGAAGGAGATGGCGGGACGAATTGGACGCCTTCCTTATAGAATAGCCCGATACAGCGCGGGATCGCGAGAAGTGGAGGATAGGGAGGGAGGCCTTTGCTTTGCAGTATTGGGACAGCATAGGCTTATAATAATAATAATGCTAGGGAGGGATTTGTAAACAGATTAGTTCATGTGCTCTGAAACTGATGAGTCCGTATTAAGACGCTTTAACTTGGATAATTATGTTAGAATGGTATAGACTCACATGTAGGTATGAACTAGGTAATTCCAAAACATAAAAGCCTAATCCTTAAAGTAAGATAAGAGAAACAGGTAAAACAAGGTTACTTAGTAAATTCTTAATCACGTATAGTAACGATTTTCTCGGTGCAGATAAATCTCGAAATAAGAAGTACAGTGTCGTAAGTACGAAGTAAGAGTACATTACTGTCCAGGCCTGAAATAAAGCAATTATTGATAGCTGAGTGAATTTAAAACGACAAGGCCTCAAGGGGGGTCTGGTTGTTTGTGCATGTGACATGTATGTTTGTAAACTGTACCCTCGAAACCCTAGTGAGGGGCAACGTTTAAAAAAAAAAAAAAGGCGCCAGGCGAATATTTTTTAACTAAACGAGGCCGTTAATTGATATTTCGGTCGAGACCTGTAGGTACAGTAATTTTCTTTAACTTGCGAGATAACAATAAACAAATTAATTCAAGAATCATCCACAATACAATAGGTACCTATTTAATTTATAATCGCGCCAAATAAACAAGCGCGCGGTTATTTTTTCATTTTTAAACCTTCTGGAAGAAATGCGCATTCAGCCTTTAAAATAATAAATATCGTGTAACTAAATAACCTCAATTTATGTTTGTGTGTGTTTTACACAACCTCGAAGAGTAATAAAAAAAAACTGTCTGGTAATTTATATTATTGTCGTGTTGGAAATTGCTGGCGTATCGTATTTGTTATTCGTTAAGAACTGGAAAGAGCCGATTGATGTAGCAGTGTCAGAGCAAGTGAGAGAAAATAAAATAATAAAAAAGTTGTTCATAATGATGAGTACAATAACCCCTAAAAGGGATCGGGACTTGAAAGGTAGGACCATTATGTTCATTTTATAGTAAGTCCAAAAATGTTTTAGTTTCAAATACCGTGGAGAATACTTAGGACGGTAGAACAAATAACAAGCTTGGTAAAGTTTATACGGTTCTTGAAACACAACTTCATATAAAGCTAGTCTTATCCAATACCTAGTCATAGATATCTTCTAAGAGAAAACCCATAGGTACCTATTACCCAACGTAGGTAGCCATTACGCAAGGCTCACGTTACGTTTTGTAACAAGGTAATAAAACGCCATTCTTACGTAATGATGAGTACCACTACTGGTGTTCATGTCACCATTGCAGACTAATGCTTTTTAATAAGACATAGGCATTGTCTAGACACCCACAGCCCACTACAATGACTTAGTTTGCACCTTATGCTCTCACTCGGACAACCTCTGACGTCTGGAGTTTTAAATATTGACAACAATGGTTCTGTTTGGGTCTAATGTAATATACAAGTTCAAGTTGTATATTTAAACAAGGTACCTGCTTTAAGGGGTTATCGAACTCATCATTATGAACAACTTTTACTACGGGCAAGACCCTGAAAACGCGACAAAAAAGCAATTTCAATACGTACGTAGTCCCATAATAAAAGTTGCATATAATGTTATGTACAATAACACCTTAAAGTAGGTTGTCTGTTAAAATATACGCCCTGTATAAGTACCTATAATAATATCTACGTAGAGTAATTAATACCTCTCAATCTACTTTTTTTTGGTGCACTTACCTTCTTTGTCGTCTGGTATAAATTGCCTACGGGCGGCATTAAGACCACCTTTATACATTGTACATTAAGCATTTATAATAAATAAATAATGGATGGACTGCAAAGTTAATTTCTACTGTACACAATTTCTACACAAGAGGAGGTCCGTCCTATTCATGCACTCTTAATTTTTTTATTAAATAGATATCCTTGCAGGCATGAAGTGAATTGCTAATTATATACAAATCAAAATAAAATTAAAATATACAAATAAATGTTTTGAACAGGTGGATGGTGTTGATTATCCATTTTTATTTCGTTCTTCTCTCGCAGTACGCTCACAAAAACGTGACGTTTCGTTGTGATGCAAGTTCGCCTACGTTCCTTCTCGCCCATCTTGAGGAGGCTGAGGATACCATCATCCGGATAGGTGGGAGGCGGTAGTTTAGAATAACAGAAAGATGTATCTACCTATATTGGCCGGCCGACACCATCCATTCATTTTTATATATCATTTTTAATAACAGGTTAGTTATGGGGCCCGTTTTACTGCTTGACCGTTTGGCAGTTCCAAATCGACGTATTAACTTATTATCTCTTAAAACAGCATTAATTACAGGACAGGAACATTTATAACACAATAATTCTACATATACATAGCAAATACTATAAATAATACATAATTATATGAGAGGACAAAGTCAATTTATTCTCATATCGAGTGTTCGTTTGAACAACGTTAATGTAGCTCAGACATATACAGCTTGCATTTACGTACTGCATCATTGTTTTATACAGCTGTATGGGAACATCAAACAAAATAATTATATTTCCGCTTCCTTGAGCGCGAATATAAACTAAAATGCAATTGAGCATGCCTGTCGCTGACTCCTGACTTGTTACTTTATTATAGGAATCGGTTACATTGACATTTGAGACTACGAAAACGTCGAAACGAAACCTACTTATTCTTTACTTTATCATGTTACATTTTATTTAGGCTGCTTGTTGTTGGGGTTATTTTGAGCACATTTTTTCTCAATCGGTACAATCCAATTTTTCGCCAAAAAAATTCTATTATTTGAGTGGAAACATGTTTGCTTATCAAATTTTCATATTAAACCAACGAAGCACAGTAAGGCCCAAGTTCACCGATAACATAACAGACGATTAGAGCAAAATCAGCCGTTTAAACATGACTTTTTGTATGGGTAATTGGCCGATTTCATTTTAAACATCTGTTATTTTGTCGGTGAAAATGGCCCTTAGACGCGTAAATTGCGCGTGCTCTATATTGAGAACAGCTTTTTTTATTTTATTAAACTCTCATCAATAATGCACACAATGCCTTTCAGAATTTGTTCCACATACGCCATTCACTTCTTTTATATGCAAATGAGAGATGTCAAAGTTGAACACTTAACGAGAGAGATGAACATAAATAGCTTGTTGCACTAGGCCCTAGTGCAAAATATTCATCTCTAAGCAAAATAAAAATAGAACAAAATAATAATATTGTAAGTTTATAAAAAGTTTTTAATCTTCTACCTATAGGAAAACACTTCTTATCTAGTCTAAAAGTAATTTTGAACTAAGATAAAGCACGATAAATACATTCTTAAAGATAAAAAAAACATATAACCCTCTCCGTAGTCGGGTAATAAAATTAGCGAAGATTCTTATACAACATTGTATAATTAAATTCGGTGTTCGTCAAAATTGCTTCGAATGCAAGTTTAGCATGTAATAACTCCTCCGATGGAGACGTTACACTTGCCTGCACAGGTGTTACCGAAACCAATTTCCCTATTGTACAGTAGTTTCGTAAGGAATTTTGGACCGGATTGCAGCTTGACTTCCTTTATAGGTGGGTTGTTGATCTGTGAGGATTCGACGTAACTGTACGGATTTGTGCGAATTTATATGACAATTATTCAACCCCCATGTACTAATTAATTATAATAATCATGTATGTTCAGTCAAGATACGTTGCGGTGACACATTTTGCTAATTAAATGTTTTGAACTACTACGGCCCCTTTTGAGTTAGTAACTCTGCATTTGGATGCCGGCGACCGGAAAAATTGCCGATTGTATGTACTTACTTTACAAATCATCGTTATTTTGCGAGTTCGATTACAAGTAACACGAAACCATACGAACGCATAAATGATTTGATGCATATTTAAACGCTAAAATTCATGAGTGAAACCATAATATTATGATCAATAACAACACAATACTCGACTGACGCATCAAGTTTACGAGAAGGTATAGGTATGCCCATGGATATCGGTATGCCAGATATTTTTCAGCGAATCAAAGCTGGTCTGGTTTGGCCTCGTTTGACGTCCGTAAAATCAGTATTTATACGGATAACGGCTATTAAGAATTTTCAACTTGCGTGTTTATACCTCCACGATGTCAATATCACTGTATACTTTATGCTGGTCAATTGGAACGGAAATTATACCTTGGCAGGCAAATTAAATGACTGAATAATTTTAATTGGCGCTCTTCATGTTTAACTCGCAATTTTTTGAACAATATGGGTGTCAGGATTTTTTCATGACAATAATAACTAAAGCTACAAAAAATATACGAACAACACACATCTGTAAATAATTTATTATTACTGTGGCGCGGTATCGATTTGCCTGGCTTGCTCTTACAGATTTCATACAGAAATCAATTCCTAATAAATTACTAAGTAACGAAAGGCCTCCTGCGGCCAGAACAATATGAATGTCTACGTTTCATCACTTGACGGGTAGGTACTACCTAAGCATTTTCTAACAACATTTGTTAATAGAAACTGAACTGAATTGAAACTGTGCAACTAATTGAACACTCAACTAGGAAGTTGACACTTCTATTTTATGTTAAGTATGTTTACTTTACCCGCTTACCCTTTAAATCCAACGCTTTACGTGCACAGCTTCTAAATGCATCTGTACCTAAAGCTTTATTACTTACATAAAGCGGTGGATAAGGGTTGTTCTCATTATAAAAGATTTTTATTTAGGTGATAGTGTAGGTAATTAATTAATTAGGAGCAAAATCACGTGTCAAAAATAAAATTGTCTAAATCTAAAATGTTTTTTTTTTTGTAAAATATGTCAACTCCTTCGGACCTTATGTCACCATCATAGATGTAAATATCAGTTCCATGGAGTCTATTTCTTTCAAAGCTCAATATTTTCAAAAGTTCTGACCTTCTAGTGTGTCTACACAATTTAAAGGACTTCATGGCCCACCATTCCATGTCATTAAATCCTAACTTATTTCCTAATATATTTAGATGCAAAACTGAGAGATTTGCATCTAAATCACCTTTTCTGAGAATGACTGATAAAAGGAGAAGAAATTCTGACACTTTTGATATGAACCTTCTATAGAACAAACTAGGCTATGCTTATGAATAGAACATGTTTATCATATTTAAGTAGGTCTCCGTGCCCCTGCCGTAATTTGTACGCGTAGACCCCAAACAAAATACATTAATTTAGCTTTGTTTAGGAGTTTGTATTTGACTTATTCCTACTAGAGGATTGTTGGTTTGTTGATGTTTTAAGGGTATTGTAAAAATACTAAAATCGTATAACTTGAGTACTCAATTTTGCAAGCGGGATTTGTTGGGGCGTAGAGCAGTTCATTCTAAAATGGCTATCTTGAAGCATGCAATGTAGGTTAGGGAGCGCGACTGTGGCAGCTGGGTCTTTACTCTCCCCGCATAAATTATTTAAGCACTACCACACAGATACGTACCGTCCGGTTTCAATTTAGACTATAATATACTTAACAAAAAGTAGAAACCGTCTCTATAAAATACTAAACCATATTAAATTATTTTCATAAAAAACTTAACAGCTTATGAAATCTGTGCCACTGCTAAGCTAATGTACATTGAAGAACTCACTCACTAAGTTTAAATAGGACCATCTCGGGAGAATATTCTTTCAAACATAAAATCATTAAAATTGGTTCACAATTAGTGGAGATATAGCTGAACAAACGTACAAAACAAAACACGTTGGAATTGAGAACCTCCTCCTTACTTGTTTGTAGTCGGTTGAAAACGCCTTCATACCTAGTTATCGCACTGGCTAAAAGATAATTTTGTTTCGGCACCCTTTCTTTCATCATTTTATCTACAGATCAGGAAACGGCCACCTATATTTTTATTTAAATTTATTATTGTTCGCAACGCCTTCAGTGATTGTTATAAATAAGCGCTTTAAATAGGCAAGACACTTTCAGCCCCTGGAAATCGCTAATTTATCGACTGTGGTGGCCTTGGGCTGTAATTATAAACTTGGGTCGCTTAAGTTGACTTTGTTGTATATTAAAAAAACATCGCGCGTCATTGGAGCCCCTACCTAGGTATTGTATGTATGTAGTAATTCCGTGTTTGGCGGCGGCAAATAAAATTACCTGATTGCACGTAATAACTTAAAAACATTATTATACTCGCTTAAACTACAAGCGTTATTCCAAATAGCACGCTGTCGACGAACACAGTACTCTATGCTTCATATCCAATCCACTACGGAGGTTTTGTAACGTGTTTGTTTCCGCCCGGAGCTATTATATCTGCGCGAGATGGTACCATCACTATCGACTCGGCCACTATTCGCACCTAGGCTTTTTAAATAAATATGCCATTCGATTACCTGCGGCTTTTCATTCGCTGCTTCGTTATTAATAAAACAAACATGATAGATCAGATTTTTACTGTAGTGAAACATGTTGAATGAGCTGCGGACTGTTCAATTTATTTTCGAACATTCTTTGGCTGATCCATGTTGTTTTTATTTTGATTTCGCGGGGGCTTGACTTGTTGTTTTTTCCTGCTGTAAACACTATCGAGAAGTACCTGCCTTGTACATTCCAATGTCTTAATAAAATCACGATGCCTTATAATAGGGTAGTAGACTACTATTAAAAATAGACAGATATTTTATTTTCTCATAGTAACTAAACAAAATAATTAATATTGGTGAACAAATCGGTGAAGCTTTTGAAGTTTCTATAATTATGAGGCACTACCTATCGTTTTCCCGCAAAATGGAATGCATAATGAAACTGTCACAACTGACTATGACCTTACTCTAAGGACATGACTAACTTATGACGTCATAAGGTAATTGGGCCGTCTCTGTCGGTTAAGCAATTAAAAATTCTTAACCTCCTTTAACTTAGGCATATTTTTAAATATTTAATTTATATTTATTGGAGAAGCTTAAACTTTCCTGATAAAAAAATAACAGTCCGAAACCTTATCGCCGGAAAATTGGACTGCGCTTCATTTATCCTACAGATGCATTACGTTTTGAGGCCCGGTTTATAGCCGGTTATGCTAGGAGTTCAATTATTAAATCACTCGCGGAAAATCACTTACCAACTCCAAATACACGAGAGAATTTCCACTGTAAATTGAGCGAAGCCACACCCTGTAAATTTTAGGTTCGGGGGGTAGGTAGTCGAAACCTGATACAATAAGCGGGCAGATGCGAATTATATTAGAAACATAATTCTCATTCTTAATGTAAGTTGTTTTATAAAAAAAAACTATTGGGCTTCCATCCATCCAAAAAATAATCAATATTGGGCTTAGAGAACGCATTTTATAGCGCCTATGTTTGGACGCAGTTTGGATGATCCAACCATTGCCATTGGGGCTGCATTAAAATTAACAAAACGAAAACGCATAACAACCTAAGCACATGGGCTACTTTTTGAAGCTTCCATGGGCTACTGAATCATTCTTTGGAAGTAGGAAGGATGCAGCTATCGTTAACGAATACGCGCGTTTTAGCTTCAAAAAGTACGGTTATGTTCCAGGCGCGGCATATTGTATTGAACATTCTTTTAATAGTTTAAATTTATTAGCCCTGCTGTATCTAACAAGACATAGACCCGTCCAAATAACGTCGGCCTTAACTCAAAAACTAATTGAAATAGAGCAACAAATTGGTAAGTTGTATCTATATAGATCTTTCGTTTTAAGATACCTTCGGAACATAACATACAACGTGATTAATGTATACCTGCTAAGAGCAAAAGGTAGTGTAACATAAACCTAGGAATGTTACTTACCTATGTTAAAAATGTCAAATGAAGGAATAATATGCATTATTCAGGTCTACAATATGCTTTACACTGACTCCGCCCATTTAATAAAGCTTGTCGTTGAATTCAGAAATAGGGTAGTTTTATCATTTTCACAGGCTTTTGTTAAACACAGTTAGGTACAGTGAAACAATGAAATAAGTAATCAGATATAGGTAGGTGAATTTTTCTCTGGTAATTAATAGAAATAGTCTTTATTGTACACCTGATAAAAAAGGAGCAATAAACATAATAATTACAATTAATTATTTTAAGATTGTACAAATGTACATTTGGCGGTCTTATCGCAATCGGCGATTTCTTACAGACAACCATCGGATGGAAAGTACAGCAAGTAAAAAATAAAGAGGGTAGCTCTTATGTACCTTATCCAGTAATATAATATTATTTAATTAAAGGCCAAATTTTTGTTTATGTAAAACGTGGATATAATTAATCCATCATTATTTCTATAGAGTACTTAGGGCCATGTTCACCAACAATATAATAGATGTTTAAAATCAAATTGGCCGATTACCTGTACAAAAATTTGTATTTAAACAGCGTATTTTACCCTAATCATCTTTATGTTATGTTGTCGGTGATTTTGGGCCTAAATCTATATCTGGTAACCTGGTTACTTGTATCTTTGTTTGACAGTAGGTACGTAAGGGTGCCTTATACGGGCTGGGTATTGAACAGAACCCAAGAAACTTAGTATACTTATACCCTTCTGAATCACGTTCTACATCAAATAGTACCTTGGAAGAATAGCTTCACGACACTCCAGGTAGGTACTCAAAATGTTATGTAGGTACATGCTCTAACAGTCTCTATCCTATCGTAAGTAACGCCTGGATGAAAGAGGTGTGGAGGAACGAGGTATGGTGTTCCTCCATTGAAAAGGGAGGATCCTCCGACCAGGCGAGGTGATATTGCCTGGCGGGCCGAAGCCCGACAGTTGATGTCGGACAGTTGTATATATGCTAGATACGAATATCTTTTTCCTTGCGCGATGCAGGATTCGTAATCTAGTAGTAGTTCTTCTATGTTGCGATAGATGTCGCTACATCACTCCCCCCCCAGACCGGAGGTTGATATTGATGAATCTTGAAGTTGCTTGCCGGGGCCAGTGATGGTTCCAGTGAGTCGGAACTGAATGCCGCGTAGTTCACGGTGAGTCGGAACTGAGTGCGGTGATGCTGCGAAGTCCTCAGTGAGTCGAGGTAGCGCAGTGAAGCGTAGTGGCTGGCTGCTGCGTCGACCAGGAGAGAAGGGCTCTGCTAGTTGACCGGCCGAAGTGCAGTGTGCTGTGCCAAGGTCGCTGATGAGGCCGATGGGTAGAACCAGGCTTGCGCGGTCGCTGCAAGTATATGGTTACCCGTTGGGGCCGAGGATGCTGGCTGGCAGGAAGAGACTTGCTGAATGCTGCTCGAAGAGGTGCTGGGGGGTGCTTGAGAGGAGTGAAGGCGATGATGCAGAAGGTTGCGAAGATGTTCATTGTCAGGCAGTGGCGAAGGGTGACAGTTTTAAAAGGGGAAACCGTCCCAAAAATGCCCTCAAAAATTGCTGCAAGACAAAACGCCATACCGTCTCTTGTAATCTATATAATTATAGTCATGTCTGGAAGAGCTCGACCTAACTGAATAACAAGCCATTTTTTTGTCAGTTGGATGAGTAATTAATATAATATTACGTTGGTCTATACATTAACCAATTCCTAAAGGGAAGCCGATGGGAATCGGCTTGTATGGACTCTTCGCCACTGTTGTCAGGGGTCACCACTGTGGAGGAACGAGGTATGGTGTTCCTCCATTGAAAAGGGAGGATCCTCCGACCAGGCGAGGTGATATTGCCTGGCGGGCCGAAGCCCGACAGTTGATGTCGGACAGTTGTATATATGCTAGATACGAATATCTTTTTCCTTGCGCGATGCAGGATTCGTAGTCTAGTAGTAGTAGTAGTAGTAGTAGTGTGGTTTTCTTACAATTTTTTGAGTAGGTAACTTTAATCCTATGTATATTATTATGTAGATACAGAGATTAGGTACATTCATTGTGTAAGGATTAGTAAATTGCGAGAACTCGTTCATAAATAACAAAAGAGACGTATTTATTTGATTGTAGCACCAATCTTGGAAATGACGTGCGGGTAATAAGCTTCATTGACGTCACTCACACTGTAAATTGTCTCACAGACAAACATCAAGAGCCACATAAAATGAAAATTACAATATAGAACAACCTGTCATTGATCGCACTAAATAATACACGCCAATTATCCTGTAACAATGTAAAGAATAATTCACTGTGCTTTATCCTCTTATTTATATATCTTATTAATTGTGTATTGAAACAGTCGGAATGTCAACTGAAGGATCGAAATCAGATTGGCGAGTTTGGATTCCTGATGCCGTCTCATACGACATACAGTTTAATTGAAGTTGAAAAGTCCATTAACG
Source organism: Allophyes oxyacanthae (assembly GCA_932294325.1). Lineage (NCBI taxonomy): Eukaryota > Metazoa > Arthropoda > Insecta > Lepidoptera > Noctuidae > Allophyes > Allophyes oxyacanthae. The sequence goes on from OW028609.1 coordinate 5,174,386, forward strand.
TGCGCTACCATACCTCGGAAAATTAGCGTCTCTATGGGAAAGGTGTCACTAGCTCTACTATTCTGTTAATCTGGTGATAGACAAGATTTACGCGTGCGTTTCATACGCCAGACAGAACTATGTGCAACAATTGGAACTAGGTAGGTTAGGAACTATCGATAAAATCCTTTCAGTAGGTATTGTAACATTAGGCAATATACAACACTTACCACCTAGATTATAACATGTAATATGAAGGTTTACTTAATTAAATAGAAAACACAAACTGAAATGGCAACATTTAAATTGTAAAGGACGAAAATACATAAAATGTAATAAAAGTAGATACGAAGACGGCTAAATAAGAGAATTAAGGGTTTAAATTGACTATGTGTATGTTTGCCTGAGACAACGACTACCTACGCTACGCCTAGAACTTAAGACCATATTTTTGAGATTATTAATCAACTTTTTAGTTCAACATAACAACATAGCGTATTTAATTTTGATTTAATTGCTCCAGAAGTCCAGAGAAAATCGGATAAGGTCGCCCCGCATGAAAAACGCAATAAACCTCTGAAAACTTCCATTTAATACAATCTAGACAAACTCTAAAGCAAATAGCTACGAAAGCCGATGACAAGGCCGGTGAAATGCCTTCAACATGGCTGTACAAATGAAGCTAAAAATCTCCACAAAAGGTATCATCTTAATAAAAGCTTTAAAGAATAAAGACTGCACTGCAGGGCGGGCTTTTTAGTCGTTCAAATAGTAAACATGAAATAATATTATGAATTAATTTGATTAAACATTAACTTAGTTCCTTCCAAGTATAACAATGCATTTTCTGACATTGTCATGACGGACAGTATCCAATAAAATGTATAAAAGTGTTTAAATAGGCATGTCTTCATGCTGAAGATAAGCTAGTACAATGGATAGGGTTCCGTCAGTTCCGTACCTTACCCGTAAGGTCCGGACGTAGCCCCGATGTCATGGCACACGTCCTTCGGTCCACGAGTCCGACCAGCATATGGAAATCAGAAAATAATGAAGAAATTAAACGCATTAAAAAAAGCAGAATAGCTGGAAGATATTTAAATCAAAAATTGTCCTTTCTCGTTAACTTTAACATCCGCTTCTGCCAATTCATTCCGACTCATCTCCGCCGCGGCCGCTGTGAATATTACGAAGGTTGTCTAAAATTTAATAATTTCTAAGGTCGAGCCAGTTAGGTACTGTAGTTTTGTTACGTTTAATATTGCTTTTTTACGTTTTTTCTTAGTTCCTTACACGTATAAAGTATTATTCGATACGTCATAGCATCTTCAGGTTAACTTATTGACGAATACGCAATATAATTCCTTCGAGTTGATCTAAGAAATTTAATTTATAATACCAAAAGATAAACTTAATTTAAGTTTAAAATGGTTACTTCGTTGTTCATTTCCTGTTTATTCTTGGCGCCTTCGTCTGCCTGACTTATTAATAGTCTAGAACTTCATCTGGTTTGTAATGTAATGGAATGGTGTGACACGGATGTCACACCATTCCATTACATTACAAACCAGATGAAAGAAAAAATATGAATTTCCTTGGAATACGTCGGAACGTATTCCAAGGAAATTCATATTTTTTCTTTTAATTTTATATCGTTTAGGTATAAACATGAAAAGCTTTATGGCGTCTTAAATAAAATAGTTAAAACACATCAGAACCTTTAAATTAACCGACCACATCTTTATGACGTCATAAACTTGACGAGCAGACTCTAGGACTGTTCTTCCTAGCTTTGACGATTTCCTCCGCAATGAGCTGCCGAAGTGCTCTAATACAAGAATGAACGTTTGCGCAATAAAAGAGAATTGTTAATTTAAAGTAAAATCTAAAACAAGCACAGAAATATTATATCCTTCATAAATATTCAGAAATACATGAGGACGAAATTAATCAGACTGAGCGTACTTCGGAATTTTTTTAAAACTTATTATTTCACTTACTACGTAAATTAATGTAAGAAAATTCTCTGTATAGAGGCGTGGGCGAACGAATCGCAGTCTAAAATCGATATCTCGTGAAACTTAGGACGATACCCTATTCAAAGCCTCGCAGTTTACGGTTGTTATAATACCTATTATGTAGGTACAACAAACCTTTGTGAACGCCAGCCCTATGTCACCCAGATCCTGAACAGTGGTTGACATGACACTATCTTTTCTTTGATAATGTTGCAATAGACGTTTTGAAAAAGTGCTGTGACTTGCGTGTGAATACCTAACTAACGAACATAATTGAACATAAAAAGTAGATAATTATTACGTAAAAGCAGTTTAAATGGTTCCATTTAAAGAAAACACTTCATTTATTTGAACTTGTGCTATAATTTATGCGGAATTTTCCAGCTCCCGCTTGGATAACCGTGGCTTGTTTTTTTTTATCTCATAGTACGAGTCAGTTCGTGGGAGAAAAATCTACACAATTATGCAAATAAAGAAATTGAAGTGTCTGTTTGTGATGTCAAAATAACAGCTTTTTACTAAATGCACTTTTAATCATAGTTTATTAGTAATGACTAACCCCGATGTTCAAACGTCATTTTAACGTTACCGTTTACATTCAGGTACAAGTGTTAAGGTATTCATTACTTTCTAGTGTTGTAGTCCTAGTTCTTAACTAGTCGACTGACCTATTCGTAACTCCCAATCATAATGTTCAATCTAAACCTTGGTTCATAATATTATCGTTACTTTAGTTACGCACCCAAGGAACTACTTTGAATATATCATGATTGTAAATAAATGAAGCAAATAAACAATACCTACTAATTGAGGAGGCAGAGATTTATTTTTCAGTACGCAAAAGCTTTTAGTTTTTAAGCCGGATTTTGATTAAATCGGCTCGATTTTATTGAATTTGATTGTAGACGGCTAGAATTAGTTCAGTCGAGCTTAGATCTTTAGAAAACCAAGAATTCTGGCTTATTTTGCGTTCGAGTAAGGACTAAGTCAAACAAAGCATAGTAGTAACCAGTAAATAGGTACGTTTTGTATTTCATTATTTTAAATAGGGTATCAGTTGACATGTTGCCGCGTCGCGCGAATCCATTGAAGGAAATAGGTTACGGAAATAGGTTGAGTGAGAAATCTGTGACGACATGTGCACTATTGCGATCTTTAAAGCCGATAAGTTTTGTCTTCCGCCATTTTTATTCACTGAGAAAAAACGATAATTTTATTTACATTTCTTACCCTCACACTGTCTTTATAACTTATACCATGGTTAATATAGATACTCTTACTCTGATTAAACTTATTTCAAGTTAACAGGTAGATACAGCGCCTTTGTGAACGAGAACGGCACTCTAAGAAGCAAATAAAATCAATTTAGCAATTAGCTTCACTGAGTAGCTGCAAGATATCCACTGGAAATCTTTACAAGTATGTCACGCGATCGGAGAATGCACAAGTCTTTGTTTAGTCAATTATTCATGCAATACAAAGCTCACGTTAGCGTGTTTACCGGTGCATCATAATAATTTCATGAGCTTTCCACGCCGTGTAAGCATGCAGGTACTCAATCAAGTGTCCGTTCGTGGTGGTGAAAGGCTGACATTCGATTTATCCACGTAGCGACGGAAATACATAACCATCGTGACGGATGTAGCACTTTATCGCCGTGTGAGATTTAAAAATCATATGCAACTGGTTTTTCCGATTGCGTGATTGTCAATTAGCGAAATAACATATTCGGTAGGTACCATAGACTTATTAACTAGGGAGCCCTACTTATTATTCCTATGGTAGATAGGTAGGTAGGTACCTAATTACCTATGTCACGTAAAGATTTTATTTTGGTGGTGGATAGAGTTAGTTCTACTCTATCTACGTTTGGTAGGTATTTTTCATAGACTAATAACTATTCTATGTCTATGGTATTTTTTTATAGTTTAGGCTTAGATTATGTAAGAGTTTAGGCAATTTTAAGCTACTAATGTCAATATTTCAATATTTAAATTTAATATGTCAATATTTTTTACCAACCAGTATAAGCTTAGATTATGTAAACCTCATCTAAGAGTATAAGTATTACTTTTTAATAGATTTTCAAACTTTTACAGCCGCTGACGTCATAGAGTAGTCGGAAGATGTCGATGACTTGTCTCTGACCAGTCAAGATGTTCGTTGCCACCAAACACCAAAATTGTAGCTACGTTTTTTTGCTAACTATCACTACTTAATAATTATAGAAATCAAAATCATTAGACTACCCTGTGACGTCATCAGCAAAAAGATTCGTTGTTCTTAATTAGGCATCAGTTATATGAACACTTGTTGAAGAACTTCATGGAAATGCTTTTTAAAACAAATATGGAGGAGCTCAATCCTCATTATCGTCATCTGAACAAAAAGCATTAATTATTTATAGTCATTGTTTAAGCTATGTTTAAACATTCATCTTTGATATTCGCGGATTTATTTATTGTAGGTATAAATTTTTGCTCTTAATATTTCCGTAAAGCCAAAAGCGTTTCCTCTAAAAATAGATTTATTTGATCTGCTCTCAATAAATTTAACAATGCTTTTGGATATCATTTATTTAATGTATGAGGCATATGCTTTTTATTTCTATCAACAACGGCAACATATACGTAGTTTAATATCATACTTATATTAATAAATTTAACCAAGGTTAGTGCAGCGTAGTCACCGAGAGAGAATATCACCGTCTTTGGATAGCAAGTGCTATTTGCGTATATATTCCAGGGTATTAAAAGTGTTCTGCAGGTTAATAAAACCATGTCATATTAGGTTCCGTGAAGTGTGAAACCTCCAGGTATAAAATTATATAGATATTGAATTTAGGTATTGGAGTTTTAAGTTGAAATATACATCACAAGATTCTTCGAATAAGTTGGAAGATACATGTGTGGATTATGCTTTGCACATTTCACAATGCTTGATGACGAAAGTCTCCAACCAGTGCGTCCTGCCTGTACGTACGGTGCCGAGGCCTAGACACTGACAATTTGGCTAGTCCACAAATTTAAAGTCGCTTAGCGAGCTATGAAGCGACCCATGCTTGGAGATTCTTTGAAGGATAAGATCCGGAATGAGATCATACGAAGAAGAACCAGAGTCATCGATATAACTTGCAGAATTAGCACTTTGAAGTGGCAGTGGCCATGTCTGTCGAAGGACCGATTGCCGTTTGAGCAGACGAGTCCTTGTGTGGAGATCGCGAATTGGCAACCGTAGTGTGGGACGCCCCCCAGCTAGGTGGACCGACAACCTGAGAAGGGTAGCTGGGTCAGACTGGATGCGGAAGGCGGAGAACCGGGTGTTATGGCGCAACTTGGAAGAGGCCTATGTCCAGCAGTGGACTGCGATAGGCTGAGGTGAAAATTGTATTCTTTTTAAGGTATTTGCATGTCAGTAGAATGCTCAAGGAGGATGCATTTACTGTATTGTGTAACTCCGCACCGATTGGAATGTCATATTTCCACGGTGACTGTCAAAGGTACCTGAGTTTCTTTGAAGGCAAGGAGAATCTTGTTACCTATTCATTTAATAAATATGTAATAGACCTGGGGCATTAATAACACCAATTCGGCATCTGTCTGGAGCCGCTTTAGCGACCCGGCCAAAGTTCGAGAACGTTCGAGGCCTCGAGCGCTGCCGCACTACCCTATACAGGAAAATTTTCAAGCACTTTTTAACATTCCCTTTAACTTTGCAATGGAAACTAGTTTGAACTAAACATTCTAACAAAATCTTAAGCATGAGAGTTCATCTATACTGGATCATGTCTATGAGGCTAAGTCAAATCATACAGGAACTAAATTAATAATAAAAATAAATCTAAAAGTGTAAGCAGCCAGAAGCCCAATTCTCGTAATTAATTTATAATATGACTGAAGGTTGACCGAACTGAGATTATATTATGAATTGACAAAAAGTCATGTATTCTACTCCTCTTAAAGTTCAGTCCGATTCCAGTATGATTTGGATTCAATCTTCTTACAAACTCATTTTTGACGTTTGTGTATAGACGAGAGTGTCAATTTTATTATCTGTGTCAGTTCAAAATGTTAGCAGAATACCGATTTGCCTTTTATTCAACTTTCGATCTCATTACAATATAATGTCACGTTTGACGTTGTTTGTTAGGGTAGGAGAATACCATTTGTGACATTTATGACATTGGTAGTAGATCGGAATGAGATCCGAACTATATTTTGAACATTCTTAATTACGAGAATTGGGCCCCAGGTTTCAAGATACTTCAGTTAAATTTCGAACTACGAACTTGGGAACTTTTGATTTAATTTCTTTTTGCGGCTATTGAACTTGGCGATTACGTTACGTAACAAAATATATTTTGTTGGGATACATTAATCATTAAATGATACGCTCCTAGACGCCTTGCTGACATAAATAGAATGCCACCTAAGTACCTACTTATGACATCAAGGCGGTTAAATTTTGTTTCTCATAAAAATTAACCACAATTTAGGGGACATCAGGATGAGCCCCTTTAACAAGTCCTTAATAATCATAACCAGATCCAGCAAGTCCCCTCTTGTTATCCACCCAGCAACGCCCTAAGCCGAGGTCTGAGTCCCACGATGGGGCGCCCTTAGCCCTGTGGTTGCTTAAAAACTAATTCATGCCTGGCTGCAGGCCCTCTGGTTTCACCGCTTGACCGATTAGGAAGAGAAATACGTCGAAAAAAATAGACGAGTCCCGAGATACGAGCTACCCTATGCTAAGTTTGTGGCTCGATTGTATTGGTATTATTTCGGTAAATAAGACATTTATCAATATTTTCCAGTGTTCTTAAGAATTCCAAGAGATGCGGGAAGAATAGACAGACTTTTCTGTTGTATTATTATATGACATAATAATGAAGAATAAACCTGCATAAAACCTGTATTTATTTTAGGTTTCATGCTGTTGCAGTTTAGTAATTAAGTAGTTTTAGTAATTACCTACTTTATTGTATTTTATCTCTCAGAGATAATTATGATAAAACTTTTCACTGTTGTTATTACAATATTCGGTCTTTATTATTATTTTTTGTCCAATCCTTCTTTCTTTTTCGATTTGATATCAAATCCCTGCTGTGTAGATAATAAAATGTTAACAATGTTATAAACATAATTCGAGGTATCGCAAACGTCTTTGTATTAAAATTGAATCAAAATGTAAATTAGAATCGTTTATTTCGAGTCAGTACTGTGTTCCTAAAATATGTTACGAAAAATTTGAGTTGCTTGCCTCTAGGAGAGCAATGCAATGAATGCAATATTTCCATGAAGTAATCATAATTTATTGTAGTAAGTACTCGTACCTACTTATTTATCCTTACTAGTCCGAACTAATATTATAATTGCGAAAGTAACTCTTATCTCGCTGTCTGTCGGCAATCTTTTGACGACTGAACCGATCTTGATTAAATTTGACAAGGAAATATTGTGCATCATGAGGGTCATAGATATGCAACTGCGATTTTAAAAAATCGCACCACCTTCCACTCCGACGGAGTCGCGTGCATAGGTAGTTATAGAATAAATAAACCAGGAGTTGAAGGTAGTCGAGTAGGTACGATGCAGTTCTAAAACAACTGATCTATTGATTTTAGTTGTGTCTAATTATATTACCTATTTGTCTAGTTTGGGGCTGCTATCACCTTAATTGCCGACCCCGACAAAGATTCCAAAAACCCCAGACATGGTTGAAACCAGGATTTTACTCCAGACACCCTTGATTTTTATATAATTATTAATATAGCCAACGTGACGGGCGTCCGTGTTTCTCCCGGACACTTTGGGAAGCCCCGAACGCCCCCGGACGCCCTCTCAAACTAGGACAAATCCGGACGGACGGCAGCCCTAGTCTAGTTGTTAGATTAAATTTTAAACCAGATCAATGGCTTTCGATATTTGCTGGCGTCAACTTTTGCACAATCGTCGTGTTGTGGGCCGAGTAACTTGATCTGCGAATATGGAGCTGCAGACTGCAAGTGGACCGGTTAGGGAAGGGGCCTGGTTGCAATGTACGTACAAAATTAATAAATCCAACACTGCTAGCTTGTATTTAATTCCATTACTCGTATGTATTCTTCATCAATTCAACGTTGAATTGTATTCTTATAAGTAACTCAAAACAGACCTGGAAACCTGGAACTTACCAAAGGCATTTTCAAATCAAAATAAATTATATCAACCTGTTTTCCTTGATCTATTTCTTCTAACGAATAATCAATAAAATTAACATGGGATTGAGCGACCTACCCTGAATCCATGCTGGCATCTGTAAGTCGTATTCTAATTTGACTGCTAATAGTCCGATTCAACATTAATTCGAATAATTTGCCAAATACAGACAGCACAGCTATGGGTGTGTTGATTGTGATGTCTGCCCTATCATCTCCTTTAGGGATTGGAATAACTCGCGAAACTTTTCACTCCCGGTCTTAGGGTTTAGAATACCGAACTTACGTAGGTTGGGTCGTAGTCGGGTCCCGCAGCAGAGTGATCTCGCAATCGCTTGACGGTATCACCGTGACAACAGCTACACGTGCGCTGTCTGCACGTCCGGCAGCTGCAGCGTCAGATGCCGCGCACTCCGCAGATAGATGATTCGAAGTGATGATTAAAAATCTGCTTTTCCATACAAATTATTCAATATTACTTGACTAAATGTATCGAATAGAAAATTTATTGAAAAAAAAAAGATACAGCTTATTAGATTTTATGGTTCATACCATAGGAGGTAAAAGCCGTACTTCTTAAAATGATCGAGAGTAGAATGGTTGGGTCAATATTTACCAAAGCTATATATCGTATGACAAAGGCCTCCTCCACTAATGTTCCTCCTCCGGCTAATGTTATAAATTAGGATAAGAAAACATGTACCTTCAGCAATAAAGGCTTTTATAAATATAAAATAGTAAATATTTGTAAATATTTAGTCTATGTATGTAAATACCTTTTTCTCAAAAATTTATTAAATATAAATAAATAAATAAAAATATATCGTATAGCTCGAAAATCTAAGACTGGCAGGGGAGGCCGCGGCGCGGCATGCGTGGTGTTTGGGAACGCGATGTTCGCCTCAAGCGGCGGGTGATAAGCCGGGTTCAGTTCAGACTGACCGAAAGGCTTCGCGAGGCGCGAGTCGCGAGGCATATGTCGCGACGCTACCTCGGTCCAAAATGAATAACCGTGAGGCTGCCATCACGCGATGCGAGGCCAAGCGATCAGTTTCATCGGGTCTCGACATGTTGACTCTCCATTTTGCTCAGGCGAGGAAAGAACGCGACGCAACTATCCTGAGTGGGCGAGGCAATCGGATTGAGGCGATTTGAGCACAATGAAAAACCAACACCGCTAGGGTGGTGCGAGTGTTGCCTCGCGCGATGCGACCGAGCGATTGTCTCGCGAGGCGGCTCGGTCGGTTTGGACCCGGCTATACCCGTCTGGCGGCTTGGTTGGTTGGAGGTTGCTCAGCACCAGAATGTACCTCCGTATTTATTAATAACATTAGTAAACTGCTTAAGATGATAATTAAAATTGATTTTTGCACTCTGACTTCAAGAATATCGGTACCTATATGTGTATAGTACCTACATAGTGTGCGTCCGGCGACTGCCGCAGATACTTATTAGTAGTACCTACCTAATTACCTATATTTGTAGTTATTCTGCATTGAAATATTTATGCTTATTTTAATACATAAATCTTTTTTCTGTGAACTGAGACTTAAATAATATTTTTTTCTTATGGAGTTGTGTAGGTAAATATCCGACCGGCCACCCTTTATTTGGTCCGTCCGAAAAGATGTTTTTTATTATTATTATTTTGTACATTATAAATACGCTTACAGGATTTGGTTTAGTACCCTTTTAGCTTTTCATAGGTTTCATTTTACCCATTGAGAGTAACGTTGTGTAAACTTTTTTTTAGAAAGGTATTGTTTTGAGGGTTTCATAATAGTTTTTATTAAAGTCTCTAAAGTCTGAAGTAAAACTTGTTAGGAATCCTTATTGTGATCACCGTTACTCCGTTGTTTCCCCACCCAAATCCAATTATTATAAGATTGTCAGAAATCTGGGGCCCCGGCAGAGGCCCAGCCAAAGTTCGAGGGCAAAGCCGGGAGCGCTGCCGCTGTACTTTTTACAAGAAACGTTTTGAGCACTTTTAACATTCCCTTTTAAATTTGCCAAAGGAGACATATATAAAGCTAAACTTAATACCATGTGGGATATTCATAAACTAGCTCGGAACCAGCCTTATGGTTTCAAGACTACGAATTTTGAACGATGAACTTGGAAACTTTTGATTTAGAAGAATAGAATAAACATTTATTTTAGATCTTTTTACAACTATCAAACTTAGTTATTACTTAACACGATGTTTTTTGGTGGGATAATGTAAAATACAGGAAATACCGAACGAAATTGCAATATTACTGAGTAGGTCTGTATAAAAATTTACTGTTACAAACAAGTAAAATATTGGCAAAAAGCTTTCGTATCTATTGTTTTTTCAGATTGCTCGGGTTGTGCGTATGTTCAATATCAATAACATATGGAACCCTTTGCGCTCGAGTCAAACTCGCATTTGACAGGTTTTTGTTTAGGGGAAAGAGACATCGTCGAATGATAATTTTTATGTGATATTTCTTTTGCAAAATATTATGTTTAAGTATATGGATTTTAATATTAAGTAACTATATGTATTGACGTTGAAATGTCTCCTAGGTTATTGGCCGGAGACCATCGTTTATGAAGGAGACGACACGTACTATCCTAATTCCTAATCTGCAATTATTTATATATAACGTTTTTATCCTACTAATAATTATTATAAATGAGATTGTGAATTCGATTTTTTGTTAATCAATCTCGCCTTAGCGGCTGAACGGATTTGGATGAAATTTTAAACACAAGTAGACCATGACTTGATTAACACATAGGTTTTTGAGGACTTTTTATCCGGGTAAATGAAGTAGTTCCCCTAAGATGCGAGTGAAACCGCGGGTAATAGCTAGTATTTGTTGCATATTTGCGTTCTGATCGATAGACAAGTAACATTGTATAGTGTATTAATTGAGCGCACACGGTGTGGCAGCGCATCGTGTCCTACGCGTTAATTCTCACGGACTACATTGATCAATGGCCGTTTGTGAAACTCCCCTCCAGCTTTCTACTCTCAACTACCTGTTCCAGAACAGCTATTTATTTTTGTATCGTCGGTCGGTTGGCTTAATTAAGCACTTAGGAAGTTATATCTCCCGTATCTACTGTTACTTTTTAAAGTTTGCAACTTAAGTGCTCGTCGCTATATCCGTAAAAGACATTGGAACAACTCCCTACATAGGTAATGTAAAACTTTAAAGTTTCATATGCAGTTTCGAAGTTAATGCGTACTACGCGTGTATTTGTCATATAGATTTTGCCATGATTTCTTGATTGGAGTCGTGGCAAGTGTAAGAAGCAGCGGAAATCGATATGCAAAGTAGGTTGGTTAGCAATGTGGTGTGGAGGTCGCAGGCTATGCGTGCCTATGATCGATGGTGTTGCGTGCGTCTCGAGCGCGGTGAGGTCGCGCGTAGGGCCCGCGCTAAACGGCTCCCGCTCCGTGCGACCCTCATCCAGCACCGGTAGAGCTCCGTGACGTGGCTTCTCTTTGTTCCAAACCGCCCGTCGACGCCACCATTGCCTCCGCCTCCGTCGCCTCGGTTAGCGACGCCGCGCCTACCTCTCATTGCGCATGCCCAGCGCGATTCTCATGCGTCCCCACTACGTCATGATTTAAAATGATATGCGGTGCAAAGTAGCGTACATTATATCGGTACGTCGTCACAGTCGGGATAGTGGCTGTTGTGACTGTTCCAATAGTTATCGCTGCGCCCCTGTTGCCGTTAGTGCTGAAGCCGTTTGGTGGCCTCACCGTGGTTAGTTGGGAATTGGAAAGGGAGCGCGCGGCAACCCGGTATCGATCTGAGAGTTTCGTGTGCCCGCTCGTGCACGACGCGACGTTCTCTCGGGATATTCGCCCAGTGGTCGCCGTCGGCGCCGGCCTTGCTGCACTGTTTACGCGCCGTGTATATTTATTTCATCCGCGCGATCATGCTCACCGAAGCTAATTGATAACGCGACACACGCATCCGCGAGCACACTTCCGAGCCGCACTAGGCTCCGCGACAAACGTATTTGATCAATTCCCGAGCAGTGAAACTTTAGGTAAGTCTAGTTTTTAGCTTTCAATGTGAAACTTTATTTGGAAATTTTATTTAAGTAATCCGAGTGATTTTTTAAATTTTTGAATAAATATTGTTAAGTTGGTTAGGATTTTTAGGTATTATTAATTATCTAGTATAATATTTTTGTGACTATGTGCCATCATCCTACGTATAGGTACAATCTGTGTTTAAAGTGTGTTCAAATATTTCTATTGAGTGTTTAGCCGGCCATCTGGTTTATATTCTAAAGTTAGATTGTAAAATCGTAAACCGCAGGGAATCGGTACATAGGTATTAACAGAGCGAACGTATTCCATCCAGTCCAATCATACTGAAAAATTTCGATCCGTTTCATTGTGCAAATAGGATGTAGTAGGTATATGCGTGCCTTTTTAGGTAGGTACCTTGCGTCCAAAATGTAGCCACAAAAATATATGGAAGAGCTTTCACACGTGATGTACTTCTTATTCATACTGCGCATGTCTTTCAAGTTTATTTGACATACCTGCTACAATAGAAGTCACAAAATGAGGGACAGTTGTTTTCCTTGAACAATGTTCCGACGGACAATATTTTCGACAAAAATTTGAGCACATCACCTTTCAAATCGATCCAAATGGATTGACTTGTAAGGGCAGAATAGGTCCACAGTTTAATGTACAATACCTACCTATTCTTAAATCTCGCTTTAAGAGTACACGGAGACTTTACCCGCAGAGGGTGTTTATATGTTTAGCGGGGGAGAGAGCGAGAGCGAATAAGGGAAAAACCGCTATTGAAATACCTAGTAATAGGTACCTACCCAAAAGAGTTCGAACATATGGAACAATTGATGTATCGTCGTTGTGGTCACCAAACGCATAGGTCATCATTGTTAGATTATCTTATCGTGTCTATCATTATTGTTCTTACGTAAATATGACGTGACCTACGAATAAACACGTTTCTGTACCTACCTACATAAATTATATATTTATTATATAGATAATTATTTATAAGATGCAACATTTATTGTGCCGATACTTTTAAGGGGTTATTGTCCTCATCATTATGAACAACTTTTATTAAAGGATCAATCCTGAATTCGCGGAAAAAATGTCAGCTGTTCTATACAAATAATTAAATAATTAAGTACGTCACTGAATGTATGGAACAGCAGTTTTTTTCTCGATTTCGGGTTTGGTCCCATAGTAAAAGTTGTTCATAATGATGATTACAATAATCACATAAAGGGATCGGGACCCGAAAGGTAGGAGCTTGTATAAATGAGTGGCGAGGTGTAGTAGAGACTACTTTTCAGGTTTTTTATTATTCTTTATCTTTAGGTAAGTTTTATTCTGTCAGATCGATAGATAAAAGAAAAAAAAACATATTTTATTTGAATAACTAATGATTCAATTAAATTCTTAGGTAGGTATTCCGAGATGGACTGACTCTTTGATAATAATACCTTTTTAGTGGGCAATTAAAAAGATTTAAAGAATTAAAAGAAAAAAAAACCTTCGTCCTTTGGTTTCAAATGGATGCAATGTGTGGACGGACCACGTACCCTGCGATTTTTATAACACTTGACCTCAATTTAGTGAGTCCTTTAATTTGTATAACTATCTGATGCATTCATAATTAGTTTTTTTTATTATTGATGCGTTTAATATTATAATTAAATTCATGTAACACGACATTAGGCAGAGTATGCACGTGTGGTATTTAAGTATACTACTATAGGATGCCAACATTAATATAAATGAATAGTATTTATTAAGTCATGGGGAGACCTTTTTCCAGCAGTGAGAGATATATGTTGACAGTAACAGTATTAATTGACTAAGAAAAGAAAGAAAGGTAGTAAGTAGGTAGAGAGAACGAAGACTTTTGCCATATCGAGGACTGTAAACAAATATCATAGTAAAGGAAAAGATGATACGTGCATAATGGGCAATAGGGGGGAATGTGGGAACATCTAAAAAAAAAACAAGTAAAAAAATAAAAAAAAATTGTAACGACTTAAACTAACAAATACAAAGTCTGACTTAGATAAACACAAGTGTTCTCTATGTATTCAGAAAATGTTGTAAAGTAATCATTACTTCCTTTCCTTTCAAGAAGTTGTTTTATAACTTTGACATAACATTATAATTCCTATATATAATCTTTTTCAACGTAAATCGTACCTGTTTTCTTTCATACCTTTTTGAAAAGTTGATAAAATAGTTTTAATCCGCAAATAATTGATTTTTCAACACTCTTTTATTAGCTTCACCTGTAACTATGTACCTAAGAATATCTTGGAAGTTAAATTTGACCCACTTCCCGGTTTCCGATTGAGCTGAAATTTTGCATACACGTTCAGTTTGTATGACTAAACCGTGTTTTATAGATTTTTTTAAACTATAATATTTTATTATTTATTGTATCTGCTTGTCTTCGCTTGACGGGTTAGGTATAGAAAAATATGTTAGAATATTGCGACTCGGGAATATTTCCAGAAAATCTGAAAATTTCTATTATTGACATCCCAAAAACCTCCCAATATGAAGCCTCCAGCGGAATTGATCAAAAAATCAATCAATTACAGATTATGATCCTAACGCAAGTAATTGTATATCATACTTCCTGTAAGTATGATATACAATTACTTACTACTTACTACTTACTACTTACTTATTACTTACTTATTACTTGTTACTTGCGTTTGGATCATAATCTGTAAGCGAGGTACACATGCGTCATCATTTCTATAAAAGCCTTAAACGGCGAAACCGATTTCACGTGCACTGTATGTTGAGTCTTTTTCGAAGTTGAATTTATGTAGAAAATTGCGCTTACATTTCTATAGAAAAAAGACCGAAGGGATGTATCTTTTAAGAGGTTAAAGTCTCGGCGCCACGACTTGCAACGTGACCCTTGTTCTGTACTTAGTATCGTGCAGTGTACATATAGGTATAAGTACGCGTAAATCTTTATGAGCCCTCGAACTCTCTCCCTCTGGCACCTATAATAGTACGCTTATTATAGGTGCTAGAGGGAGAGAGAGAGAGTTCAGAGCTCAGTTCAGGGCTCATAAAGATTTGCGAGTACTATATGTCTCATAGACGACCCTTCACATAATATTATTGTACATAGGACATTAGTATGCGTCAATGAGATTGACTGATGAACTACTATACATACATACTGCATACTTACTGCTCCTATATTTAAATTGACTTTATGTACTAAGGCACATAGTTACTTTTCTGTCACTAAAAATTGTTAACGAAGTAGTCACAAATAGATGATGTTATTAAATACTTTACTTGGCTGACCAGTTATTGATCGAATCAGTGTCATCTTCGAAAAAGCTTCGTTCTACTATATTTTTCTGAAATATAATTATGTGTATATAAACGAGGGTTTTCAGGAAATTTAAAGTTATTATAGATACTAAATTCTTTATATTTTATTTATTCTCTAAATTCATCAGCAATTCGCGTCACGTTTTAAAGTTTCATATTGGACTGATTGCTAATTTTCATTGCCGCGATAAAATGCAACACATTTGGGTCTCTGTAAGTTCTAAGGCAAATTATAAGAAAAGATTCGAATTGATTTTTATAACCAGTTTCAGGCATTTATGAAATATCGAGATTGGGCACTCGTGCACGGTTCCAAATAGTAGGTCCTATGATGGGGAAGTATCTGGAAAAAGCTTCATGGAAACTCTTTTTTAACCCCCGACAAAAAAGTGGGGTGTTATAAGTTTGTAGTGTGTGTCTGTGTATCTGTCTGTGGCATCGTAGCTCCAAACCGATTGGCCGATTTCCATTGCTGTTTTAAAAATAATTAAATCTTGTTTAATCAGGTATCATCTTAGCTATGTTTCAAGAAAAGCAGTTCAGCTGTTCAAAAGTTACAGCTTTTTTTCTAGGTTTTAACGGTTAGGTTATAACTAACAGTAGGTGGTAATTACATAATAACACAAACCAATAAAAAATTACAAAGCATGTATTACCTACTGCATAATTATTAGACAATTTTCTGTAACAACGCATAATCAGCTCATTATCAGCTCTCAGATGTTAAGGATATTTGCTTTTCATTAGGTACCGCGATAAATAATGCAACATATGAGAACCACGCGTGACGCGTAATTTAGATATTTAGGTACTTTTACACCGACCTAACACTGGATAATTAGCTAAGACTGCCTGACGTTAACGGCGTTAATAATTTATTTAATTAAAGCTTTATAGGAGATCTAGGAGTTTTAGGACTCACATTTATTTAAAATATCTTGAAAATAAAAAGGATTTCTATTCATTAACAAAACTATCTGGAACTACTTTAGTATCGCCATGTTTTTCAATTCATTGTCATATTTTATGATTTATTTGACTTAGCTATGTCCGCTCCGCAAAAGTTATTAATTGTCCTCTTTGTTTTCCCTTTGTATCTTTCGAGCAAGGCCCATGTTCAGCAGTAGACGTTAACGATCTAATATTAGGTTGGGGAAAAAGTCTTTTCGCATTATAGTATGTATGAACTTGTAATAAAATCTCTTTGGCTATACTATTTGTATCTGGCTGGTTTTGGTATCATTGAAAGTTTAAATTTTAAAGAACATAATTCCAAATTCAAATTAGGAAAATGTGTGATTTTCATTTGTTTTTCGTACTGTCAAGATGAGTGAATATACGGAAGAAATTCGATACATTTTAAAATTTTACTACAAAAAAGGAAAAATGCAACACAAGCCGCGAAAAAAATTTGCGATGTTTATGGACCTAGTGCAGTGTCTGTGAGGGTAGCACAAATTTGGTTTAAGCGTTTTCAATCCGGAAATTTTGATGTCAAAGATGCACGTCGCTCTGGTCGCCCTATTACGGATAAAATGGATGCCATTTTTGAAAAAGTGGAGCAAGATCGGCATATCGGTAGTTACGACGTAGCTGAAGAACTGGAAATTGACCACAAAACAGGTTTGGCACATTTGAAAAATACTGGGTAGATACACAAAAAAGCTCGATATTTGGGTACCTCACGAGCTCACTGAAAGAAACCTAATGAACCGTGTACTCATTTGTGATTCTTTATTACGACGTAATGAAACCGAACCATTTTGAAGAAGCTGATAACTGGTGATGAAAAGTGGATCACGTACGACAAGAACGTGCAAAAAAGGTCGTGGTCAAAGGCCGGTCAGGCTTCACAGACTGTGGCGAAACCCGGGTTAACTCGCAACAAGGTGATGCTGTGTGTGTGGTGGGATTGGAAGGGCATTGTTCATTATGAGAGTTCAGAATCGATGGTCCTGCCTGGTGGTAACAACCACCAGGCAGGACCATCGATTCTGAACTCTACTGCGAACAACTGATGAGATTAAAGCAAGAAGTTGAGAGAAAGCGGCCGGAATTAATCAACAGAAGGGGTGTGGTTTTTCATCATGATAACGCTAGACCTCACACATCTTTAGCCACTCAGCAAAAATTAAGAGAGTTTGGCTGGGAGGTGTTAATGCATCCGCCGTATAGTCCTAACCTTGCACCTTCAGATTTCCACCTGTTTCGGTCTCTTCAGAATTCTTTAGGCAGTGTCAGGTTAACATCACGAGAGGACTGCAAAAACCACTTGTCGCGGTATTTTGATCAGGAGTCCAAAAAATTCTATAGCAATGGGATCATGTCCCTACCTACAAGATGGCAAAAAGTTATCGAACAAAATGGTACCTACATACTTTAGTTAAATGTAAATAAACTATATTAAAAAATGTTTAGAATTTTCTTAAAAAATGCGAAGAAACTTTTTCCCCAACCTATTATTATAATGGTGAAGATGAAGGCAATCGCTACATTTGAGCAACTCTTACATTCTTATATACTTACTTGCAGGATTGGCGTTGTTAGCACGGAATTTCTAGTAATTGTTTTTGTTAGTCTTCATGGTAACAATGTTAATATCTAGTAAAACTCATATCTACGGTTTAATGCTTAACCTCCTCAAGGCACAGTAAAATAAATGCTTGTTTTAATAAGCCCGATTAACCAAAACGATTTGATAAATATACAGATCAAGGTAAAATTATATTACTCCAGGGTAGGTATAACAACTTGAGTCTGGTTGGTTTAAACTAAATACACGATTAATAGAATCGAATAATTCTTCGTATCCGCACAAAAAGAACAGCTTATTAATTTCTGGCTATTTGCCGGCTAGACTTATGGCGCAGCTTGCCCGCCTGTGGGCACAATTCTTATCTCACCTTACCTTACTCAGATGTGGTAAGAGTAACAATTTTTTTTTATTTTTATTTTTTAAATTGTCTCCCATTGCATTTGTACCTTGTATCCGAGGAATAAACTAAACTGAAGCCTAGGTAAAAGCAAGGTAAAACCAATATAGGATTCCAGAATATTTTGGGTCACCTATTTGATTGACTCTAAGATTTATTGGGATATCATACTATAGATTATTTCAAATCATACTAAGTGTAACTGAAACAATAATTCGTAGTTCTTGCGGATGAAACGATACTGATAACTTTCGAATAACGCGGAATTAGATTGTGATTTTAATACTATCGATAAAGGCATATTTAAGGAATAGTTTAGTCTAGAAATCATAATCTAATACGCTATTATTGTGTAGAAAAAAATTGAGAAAGAAAAATGTGAAAAAATGTGATAACTCTACATTTATTGAAAGTAAATCGACGAAAACTTGTGTAAAAAAGGAGTATTAAATGTATAATTATTAACTGTAATCAACACTCAAATAAGTAGTTTCATTCTTTTTAAATATATTTTTTTGTCATTTTTAGGAGTCAGATTTAGGTGAACTTTGTGATTTTTTATAAAATAAACTGCTTGCCGTATCAATGCCGGAGTTTTACTCTCGTGCCCAAAATGATTACAACTATCGATTTTTACAATAAAATCGAGATGCAACAAAAATGGGGTTTATAATACACTGTGCTAGGTAGGTACTGTAGGTAGTCGGGTTTTAGTTTTTGAACTTAATTTTTTATAACGTATACCTTTAACAAAGTCGATCTTGAATTGCTCATCTATAACTTCTGTATACACTACGAGTATCCGAGTATCCTACCAACAATTTACGTCAAATTACTTTTGACCTTTGTGCTCGACGACAGAAACAAACCTATGTATGTGTTGTGATACCCGCCATTTACAATGTTTGAAGTAGCAGGACCAATGTTTGTCATTGGTTTGATAGAAATTAGAAATATAACCAGAGGGTTTAATCCCTTATTGCCTTTCCCGATAATACGATAAAAGTATTAGCTCCGCTGTTTTCTGAAGGGTAACAGATTACTTAGGATTTATTCAAAGTTGCCTGTTGCATGTATTTGTGGTGTTAATTGGATTGAGTGTGAATATAAAATATAGCATTACATATTTATATAGTTCCAGTGCTATGGGTAATTGTAGTTTAACAATCTTCATCCATCCGTCCATCTTATAACAATTTGCAGTGTATTTTACCTGATTAAATTGTGGCAATTTTTTTATGCAGTGTACCTTTCATTATTTTTACAATTTTAGTTGTCTTACGACGAAAATTCTTAATAAGATCTGTGAGCGAATTCAATAAGAGGTCTATAAACAGAACCTGCGTTTATTAAAGGTAGGTATCAATCGATGAGCAAAGACAGCTAGCTCAACCTTTTTTACAATTCCAAATTAGTTATCTTCTTTGAAATTTTCGTCATTTTCTCTTGCGAACCTACTGCGGGATTTGATCCAAATGCCGCCCAGAAATGAAACTATGTGCATTTGGTCGTTGACGTCGACTTATGTCTGAAAGTCAAACTGTACCTAATAATACGGGCTAAGGACGTCCGTCCAAAATTATGGCAGTAGGCCTACAGCAAATAGTAGTGAAAAACTGTTAAAAATATTATTGTAAGTATCGGTCATATTACTAGGTATTCCTATAAAACAAAAACATTATCCTACATTTTGATACATAACATAGCAACACACCTATATTCCACAAGGGTTAAGCAGAGGTTTTCACCCAGAGATGTGCAATTTTTTTACATTACGATTGCAATGAATCCCACTAATTACCTACATAGGAACCTACCTACCTACCTACATTATTTTTGCCCATAGTGAATAATTATACTCCCCGATGATTTCTGTTCATTCGGGGTGGTATTTGGATCTAATCCTGTTAATGTCCCTTATTTATCTGCTTACTGAAGTAATTACCTGGTAACTAGTATTGTTATACGTTTCTACGAATGAAACATTATGATAAATGGCCACGCACACACACGTCTGGTTAATGCTCTGTTGCTCGTATGGGGCTGTTTAGGGGGCACATCGATTGCGTCGCAAGTCACCCCTCTGCCAAAGTAATTCAATGAGAGATAAAATTGCAAGCGCCGCTTCATTCCGATAATTCCAATGCTTCTAGTCTGTAAAGCACTTTTTATCATAACCCGGTTCTTCTCACTACTTATTAATTATAGTCTTTTATTTGCCGGAGAAAATTTGTGATTAGGTATATTCTTAAATGTTTTTCTAATGTGTTCGGTTTAAGCTATGCATCTGTCTGTCTCATTTGAATGTGTGGAGAACATCAATGATTGCACGTTTGTTAAAGTAATGTGTATAATTAGTTCACTGTAATAAATAATGTGTAACTGTTTGTTTTGTTTGTGTGAATAAATAAAATAAAATAGTTCAGTAATGGAGAGCCTGGCCAGTTTGCATCCCATTATATTTCTGATTAAACTTTCGAAAGAACCTCTACGGTTTGGCCCAAAGTCCCTGCGTAACCTCCTCCAAAGTCAGGGTTCCTCCTCACACCGGAGTGTACCTACGACTCACTCAGTTGCCATTAGTGGTTTGTCTTGATAGAAACAGTATGTAACAAAGGTCTGATACTTGACGTAAATTGTCAGGAATGCAGAAGTAATCGGATAGATGGCCAATAAACCTATCCCTATAAAAATTCTCGTATAGAAAATAGTTGCGTACCTGAGATTTATTTTGAGACACGGTTAGCGGGCCTAATGTCCCACATTGAACTATTGCCGAATGTGGCATTTTAGGAGATTCGTAAATACATGTTATTACCACAGACAAAAGCGTCTGTGGTTATTACCATGTTATTACATGTACGAATCTCATGGTACCTAACTATCAAACAGATGATTGCTGATTGCTGAATATGAACCCTTCACGAATACACGAATCATACCATAGAGATAATATATATAACTCATACTTCATTTAGGTGGCTAATTTGTTTTTTGTAATGGGACTTTTTATAACCCCCACCATTAACTGGAGAATAATGTTGCAGCAATAGCAGTCAAATGAAAATAAAAATAAATAAAGTAATATATAATGAAAGTAAAGGCAATCCAAGAGGAAAAAAAATGGTTTCTTTATTTTTCTACAGTAAGCTCTCTTCTGTGAGCATATACGTATGTGCGAATTGTGCGACAGCCGTCCCTTTTATTAAGTTTTCTCAAAGTAACCGCTTTCCCGATCTTGAAAATTTCTTTCAGTGTCGAAAAGATGACACTTTTCACACAATATTAAAGGTAATTTCGGTCGAAGCAAACGAAGACAGGCTCGCCAGTATTATTACAAAACTGAAACAACTGTGTAATATGCTGTACTATTTTTATTCTAATATAATAAATTAGCGTATTTAGGTATGTTTAATTCTATGCACATATTTTTAATACTATTCCCCCATTAATTAGTGATTCAAATACCTATCATTCGAAGTCCCTAAATAATTATGTTCCCCGTACAAAACATTCAATACGATCCACAGTGTGCATTGATTGGAATTTGGAATGGAACAAAATTGTGTTAAATGTGTGTGTTGTCAACTTGTCAATAATACTTACACAGATAAAAGCAGACTTTGTGTTTAATTTGACCAAAGGTGGGTTCCACTAATAAATACAGTATCAAAGTATGTGGTTACAAAAACAGGCCTTTGAAACTGGACACACGTACGTAACCACCGCCACTATTGTCTGTACCGTGCTAAATAAAATATTGACAAACACGGAACAAACACCGCCAGTGACCAAAAATTTGTACGGTATTTTATCGTGAATCGATGGAACGCTGCCGAAAAAAGACTGAGACGTGCGTGGACCAATTCGCACTTTGTATCTACCCTACCAAATATTTCTAGGTTTATAGCCACTTTAAAAGCTGTTGCTTTGAAAATCATAAATCGTTTGTGATGCTTCCAAAATAGAAAAACTACCTACCTGTACGTTCTTTTTTTAGACTGTTATCCGTATTACTTGGAATAAGCGACTATAATACACCATGATGTCTATGGAATAAGCTCTTGTTGGTCGTCAAAGACTTCCAGTGAAAGGCAATTGCGTGACAGGGGTATCCTACCACCATATAATTATATACCCTGCCATCTCTCATTTCCTGAAATTGACCTCAGACAAATCATTTTCATCTGCCATATCAGGGTCCGACATCTCAGTCTGACAATATCTACAATCATATTTATAGTCTCGCTAACATTTTGCTGGCAGAAAGGACAGAATGACGTCCAACTAATGTGGATGAAATTGTGGATGAATTAGTGTCTAGCTAGAGCTCTATTGCTGTACTCATGGAACGTGCCTCTAGACGGCACTAAAATGTAGTACCTATCTGCTTAAGTTAAGATCTTTTCACGGCACAGGGCTTACAACAGCTCTAGAAAAGCCTTATGGGTTCAAACAATATTATCTACCCCCTGGGACTGTATTAAGACTACCGCGCACTGCGGTAAAATTCCGTGCGTTTTTTTTACATCATTTGTGTAACATGCATAGAGGAAGCACGCGTACTGCGAGAAGAAAATCGCGTACGAAAAGAAAGCTTTATTTTATTCGTTGCGGCGAAAAAAACGCCCCGCATGTCAACGCACCACAGTGCGCGCTAGCTCTAAGTCTGAAAGCTTGTTTTATTATGAGTACAAATTTTTCTCCCAAAAGCCACCGTTCTCATTGACCCTGACGAACACGCAATGTCTCAAAAGAGGCTTTATGTTCGTTATAAGTACTTATTTCATTCGTGTAACCTATTTCTTATTCCGTTAGGTTCACGTCGCGTCTATTGTGTTTGTGATAGTACAGAAAAATAGGGTACGAGGGTAGCCATAAAATAGCGAAAGAAGTGTTGGTTAACTGGCACTCGATTCGCGCTTTATCGTAGATATATTGTATAGTAGTTTTAAAAACTTCTTTGCGTGGGTCTAAGCAGCGTGTACATTGAACATACTGTATGTGGTATATAGGTATTCAAGTTATGTCCGCCATGATTGTTTCCTATCTTTTACAGAATTGACGGGTAGCAACTCCAGGCTTTCGGTTCGCCAATGTACTTGAAGTTTAAATAAAGGTTTCAACGAATCATCTTGTGGGAAATATTGCCCTTTACGGTTACCGCCACGAAAAGGTGGAGAGAGATGGCCTAGCCTATTATAGACCGGGGAACACAAACCCTAACCGCGTTAATTAAAAATGTGATCAAATTTAAGAAGTACGACTGAAGGTCGTCTGGCACTACAGTGAATGTCGAAACTGCGACAAGCCTTAACGTCGACGGGACTTATGTGCGCCAGGGTTTATCCTAGAAACAAGTTATCTCCTATAGCCAGATACTTTCAAAATCGATTAAGTTTTTCTCGTAATATCTAATATTATATTGTGTAACGCGAAACTACGGACTGAGACTAGTGCTTTCGGAAAATCCTTAAATAACTTGAGTGTGACTATAATACTATAAACCTAGGTCTGTTGGAGCTACTAGCATACCAAAATATTTTCAGTTTGGTCAGAAGAAACCACTCCATACCTACTGTAGATTAAAAGTAACAAATTTTGAAATATTATTAAACAACCTTAGACCAAAGAAAATATGAATGGACTGTGGGTAACATGAAGTGAATGTGAAAGAAGTGAATCCGGACATGACGTCTGATAGAGATGAATGGAGGAAAAGGACATATTGCGTCGACCCCAAATAAAATGGTAGAAGGACAGGCGAATGATGAAGATGAAGACCGTTATATCGTAAAGCGATCATACGGTGACTGTATATACATGAGTTAAGTCGTGTCGAGGATAAGACCCTGTCGCAGGTGAGTCCCGTTGCCCCGTTACACTTAGCCCTACTAGTTGTCCTTACCAGTGACGCTAAGTATAATTTTATTTATACTTATCCATATTTGATATAACGTATTTAACTTGGGGCACCCCGACACGTATAGGTTAGATTATGTTAGAACTGAGCCGAAACGGGCGCTAGCCAAGCGAGCAGTGCTGCGGCAGCGGCGCGCGAGTGATTGAAAATTTTGGCCGCAGTTACTGGATTAGGGCACCGCGAACAGATCGGTTAGGTGAGTCTATGAACGTTTAAAAAGTTTACTGGTAAGGATATGTATAAAATAAAATTATTCTTAGCCCCACCTGTAGGGACTTTTGTCGTAGTTCCGTCTTTCGCTGTATTGTCCGTCGAACTTTAGTCGTACAATGAATTTAACTATGAACTACTTATACTGATATATCAGCGTAATACTTAGATGATATCTAAAAGGTGTAAGCGAACCTAATTTATTATTCTTTGCGTAACTTAAGGTTGGCCAACAAATGATGATGGTCGCTACTTGAATACTACCATATTTTTTACCAGGTTTAGTGTCACACTGTGGAAACGGATTCCAGCCGTAAGAAGAATACCAATTCAGGTTTGGTTGGTGTAAACGTACTTGTTGCTTTTTACGACAGTGTCAACTCTTGATAATTAATTAAGGTACGGTTCCATATTATTTTCATAAACTCCAAGTCATAATATTAGATACGCTTTTAGATTTCGCAAAGACCAGATTTCATGACATTGTTACTATCACTAATTATATCTTTTTGTTAATCTGTCCTAAGCTTCGGTTAAATTATGAAGTCCCAGAATCTGGTAATCGAATATTGGTATCTATAAATAACATAATCAAACTTGTTGGCATAGATATAATATTTGGGCGTCCATCAGGTGATAAACTTTGTTTGTGAGGAAGTATCAGTTTTACGACGGCCATTTCTTCAAAATAATAAGACATTAATAGGTTTTATATACCTATTAGTATCTATACTATACTATCTTTTGACGACTTCGGTGGCGCTGGCGTGGTCATAATGATTTACAACCCTGTTTTTCCGGATGTTAACTGCCAGGTACGAATCTAACTCAGGACCTAACTACTAAAATGTCATTCCAAAACGGTTAATTACTGAAAGATCATGCTGAATTTCATTCTACCAGAGCGATGGCGATGAAACATGCTATTAGGTGTGGTAGGTCGACAGTGACAACGCAGGTCTGCATTGGAGAAGCGGAGTGGTGGGGCCTTTGCCCAGTAGGTAGTGGAATGATATGAGCTGACAGTAACATTGTTTCTTATACCCGCCGATATCGATCCCAAATTAAAAATATTTTTGGTCAGAACTTGGCCACTATAATCCGAATAAAACACCTAATAAATGTTTACTAATAAATAATAATATGACTAGATACAGATAGACCCATATAATGTAGATATTCGTAGGTATTCCAAACATAGTGAGATGTGACCTTTTCTGTAGAAGAGTTAATAAGAAAAATCAAGTTAACCTTGTCTATATATAATATCAGTTGATATTTCCACCCCACCACGCAGATTATAAATAAAACGATCCTAGATAGACTGCTTCAACTTGTTTGTTGTTTATATTATATTAAAAAGTAAAATTCTGTGTAGCATATTTGACTACAAGAGGTGATCAACTCAAGTAATTAGCGTTTCTATTTATTATTTTTTAACTGCATGTCGTATTGTAGCGGTCTTTGGTACGAGTTTCGCGATATAGTCCAAAGCGCAGGCTTCACCGAGAGCCAAGCTAGCACGGCACGAGCTTACAGCAAAATATGTGTTTGGGCTGAAAACTAGCTAAAACATTTTGAAAAGTAAGCTGTTTTTACCGGAAAAAACAGCTGTGTCACAGCGACTGTCGGCCACCTAATTAATTCCGTATATAGGTTGCCTGTTTTGCAATTAGGTATTCTGCGAAATAATAAAATGGAAAAAATAATTTATCAAATACTTTCTATGTACATTCATTAAGAAAATGAAAAGATTTCAAACAATGTCTTATAAAAATTAAACTGTATCAAACTTTGAATGTTTATATTTCTTATTTTGTGCATTTGAGTTACTTTTATGCATACCTACGTTGAGCGTTGGCAACTTGACGTTGAGGTGAGAAAAAATTTGCGACGTGTGGGAAAGCGGATGTTGCGCCTAATAACTTTACTGCACCGTGGTAATGGCAGTTTATAGTATATTATAGAACAATACTGTTACTCGTACTTGTGAAATGGGACGATCCGGTTTATGTGTCCCAAAAGTACATAAGTCTTATATTTAGGAAATTGCTTACTTACTCAGCGTGACCCTTCTCTAGGAAAACTATCTAGGTATATGATGATGAGCTTTAATAGCAATAAACATCAAAAGAAAAATATCTATCAGAATTTTGTTGCAGAAAGGAATTATGATCATTAAAGTGCATCACTTCTGTGGAATACTTACTAAAAATTCTGATACCGATTACCTAGGTATGGCTTTCCATACGGACCTGCCAGTTTCAAACCCAATCATAAGGATAAATGCAAAATACCAAGAAAAGTGTATCACCACAAATCGAAAACAAATAATAAATTTTATCCTCGTCGCAGGGAATATTAAAAAAAAAAGATCTCTACGAAGTAACGCATTAGTGTTTGAGTCAAGTCTTATTAAGGGAATCTAAGGAAAAATGTTTGCTACACCCGCGCTAGTCAGGCTCTTCTCATCCTTATGGTACCTACAACAAAGTTCCTACTACAGGCGGATAATGCCACTTACGTATTATTACTATCGGTATCTTTAATTAGGAGAAGTTTACAAACAATAGGCTTAATTAGCTAGCAACATCATTGTTAGACCAGTGCAATTATCTGCTCAGTTGCATTGTTGCTGTTTTCATTATCACGAAAGATGATAATTCTGTTGTGTAATTGAATTTGATACTTCGTTTTATATTTAGGGCTCCGTCACACTAGAGAAAACAATAAATATTTCATTCCAAAATCATAGCAAAATGCAGGAAGGATGTAACTGATAAAAGTGTCAAACGTCGCGCCTCTCTGCGGTGAACAGCGACCTTTTCTTCTGTAGGTTTGTTAATTTATGGGCCCGTCTGGCTAAAGTCCCCTTTGCAAATCATATAAGTAGGTACGGCGACAATTCAAACATGCGCTCTGGGAAGCAATTCTCGTTTCCTGCGAGATCATCTCAAAATCGAATTTGCATTTCGAGCGCTATTTGACGTAAGTATGAGATGGTTGGAATACGAAATGTACGTTTCTAACGGTACCGACCAGTCGAAACAATTCGAGCGGCTTTCCTCCGAGAAATTTCGGGCTCGACTTTTCCAGAATAGCTCAACTTAATTACCTACCACTCGAAAAAAGTTCGAATTCGAACTTTTTCTCGAATGCGATACTACTTCGACTGTACGAGAGTTGCCCTCCTGGAAGCGGTTTATTCCAACGTAAATAATGTACTTTCTTTAGATAACAATTTAATACCTGCTGCTACAATTGTACTTAAAAGTATGTGAGTCTTACATGTCTTGGTCCTAAAGAGGACAGATAAACATCGAGGTGTATAGGAAGAAACCACAAGAAACGCTTACAGGCACGAACAACAAAGTAAGAAGCTTAGATAGAAATGCAATTGTTCCCTACTGATAAACTGCTTGCACAATGGCCACGGCTTCTTACTGTTAAAATATTTTCCGTCAATTTTTAAATTCCTTTGGGAAAATAACATTTGATACTCTGTATTTCTCTTCCATTTTTAACGAAAAGTAAGTAGGTATCTATTCTCTAAAATTGTTCCATTTACCGAGTGCTTTTAATTTGTATGAATCTAGAATTGACCGGGCTGCTGTTCAAGTAGAATGTTAGTGTATTCAAAAACTGTTTACTGGATATTCTTGAAGTAAGTGGAGATTCAGAAATGGATGCTTGCAACTGTGCTGCTTTCATGTAACTACTTTTATGTATTCTTGTTTAATTAGTCGAGAAATATTATTTGTAAGGAACAGCAGATTATTTTTTCGCCATTTCAACTTTGGTCCCATAGTAAAAGTTGTTCATAACGATGAGTACATTAATCCCTTATAGAGATCGGGACGAGAAAGGTAAGACCTTGTATATTTCCCTTAAATCGTTCCACTTATCATTTGGCTTCAATTTCTACGAATCTAAAATTGTGATAGACGAATATTCTGAACAAGGTATTCTGTAGAACTTTATTGTAAACTAGCGGCCCGTCCCGATTTCGTACGGGTAGGTACAAAGTTAGCGGTAGATACTTTTTAATATTCATCAATTCTTGACATCTTACAAAGCGTTCCCGTTCTGGAATATGTACATCGCACCGTACATCACAACGTCGCGGTCCTTATACTCCGTTCGAAATAACATTAGAAATTTAAATAACTCCATTTACACTTTATTCAACCGATATTGACTTCTACTACGTTGGTGACATGACAAATTACAGCTGCAGTAAACATTTGCTATCGTAAATACGTTTTTGCTTTTAATGCCATCCTTATGCGTACGGAATAAAAGTCAAAATCAGTTGAATACACTGTAAAAGGGTTTGTTAAAAGTGTCTAATGTTATTTCAAATGGAGTATAGGTTATGTAAAATTAGTGTCAACTTTTAAAGAACTTTTAATTTCTCTTAAACCATCAATCGTTTCTCACTTCAAATCAATTTTCACCCTTATTTCGCCCCTTTAGGGGATGAATTCCCAAAAACGCAGATACACGTGTTTCTTTATTTGTAACCAAAAGCCTAAATCCCAATTTTCATCTTTCTCAGTTCAAAAATGAAGAGACTCTCATACAAACTTTACCCCCTTTTTCACCCCTTTAGCTGAATTTTCAAAAATCCCTTCTTATTGCTTGCCTACAATACAAAAGGGACCTACCCTCCAAATTTCGTGACTTTAGCTTCAGCAGTTTTGGCTGTGCGTTGATGATAAGTCAGTCAGTCAATCAGGACTTCTCTCTTTATAATATTACTATGATTTCTGAAAGTTCTCATTTCATATTAAATTTCCTTGAAGACATGAATGGAGTTCTAATATGACATGTAACCAGTCCCAGAACTCACATCCATAAAATACAAAAAAAATACAATTTATATTTTAAAAAATCATGGGTGCTTTATCCTCTCGCACGCCAAACGGTGGCCGGCGCGGCGCACAACATTTAAATATTTTAATAATCAAAATATTGCAGAATTTTATTAAAAATCTACAGTATTTCCAAGTTTTCTACAGTCATTTTGTTTCTTTTGTCCGTTTGAATCGAGCTGATAGTAGAAAACAACTCCGATGCGACTTGCGACAGCCGTTTTATAAATATAGATATTATTTTGCAATTTTCTCAAAACGGTATTGTAAAGTCGGTCTGTCATTCAGATAATCGATAAATAGTCGCAATGATAATCGACAATTATAACGAATAATCACTAATTTTAATTAGATTGTAATCGTTTCATCACTAATTTATAATCAATTAGGCTTAACATTTCAGAAGTCTTCTTGTTTCCCTATTCACTGATGCAAATATTAAAATCTATGGAGATTGGCTGGACGTTGAACTCGCGACACTCGTGATTAGTACACGCACGTTGAGAGTGCGCGAAATGTGGCGGCGCTTTTCAACCTCACCGCACCGTCTTGTAGATGTGGCAGCGCGTTTGGTCCTCACAACATCGCCTCGTAGATGTTGCACCAATCGGACAGTCTCAGAAAAAATGTAACGTATACTTTATGACCAATATATCACTACCTAAATCAGTCTTGCCTGCGTTCAAAATGAAATGTCTGTGCAGTTCAATTTTTGCCCTGCTATAAGCGTAGGTATAAAGGTAGGCGGAGGTCAAGAACGACAAAATCGTCATTTCAATGATGTTTAATAACAAAGAGATCATTTACAATAGCAGAAGATGAATTAACAAGTACTATTAAATTCTTATTAGAAATACATTATTTACTTTATAATTATATATTTATTTACCTGTCAATATGATTGTGATCGAAATTGTTTATGTTAATGGGTTTGTAAGTACTTAGTTACTTACCTACGTTCATAATTATTTTTTTATTAGATATTCAATCAAGTGTAGCTTCGTTAATATAGTCGTTGAATAATAATAGTCACTTAGTAAGTTACGATTTGTTTTGAATAACACCAAAAACAAAAGGAAAGCCGGAAAATGCTCGTGTATTATGTACAGAATTATACATGATCACGTAACTAGTTGTAAAGTACTTCGACAAATAAAGTTCTACGTATGGTTACATGATTACACAAACTATTACTATAGCATGATAGAACATATTATGATGATTAGAATTATAGTCTACGTGTCTGCATGGATGCACAGACATCCGACAAATAATTTCAGCATGATGTTTTTACAATTGGGTTGGATATAATCAACAGATACCAAGGGCTTGTGCTATTTACCGTCTATAAGTTAAGACACGTTTCTGAAATAAATGAAATCCTTGAAACAATCACATACTTATCAATTAAGGGGATTACATGACTCAAATACAGTTAAAAAAGTTTGTTGATGAAATTAAGAATGCAGTAGCCGTATAAATAAACTGAACTTGATAACTATAAACCTTAGTAATATAGTACGCCTAAGTATATGCTATAAACTTAAATTACAAACGGCAGGCTACTAAATTAAACTTTCATTTGCTATATTAGCAACATTGTTAATCGATGGAAAATTGAGAATCTTTGTCTATCTACGATGCGAATAAAATAATTCTATAGTAATCTATGCCACGATCATAAACTTATTATACCTACTAGTGGTG
Organism: Allophyes oxyacanthae; assembly: GCA_932294325.1. Taxonomy (NCBI): domain Eukaryota; kingdom Metazoa; phylum Arthropoda; class Insecta; order Lepidoptera; family Noctuidae; genus Allophyes; species Allophyes oxyacanthae. Next base: position 5,205,595 of record OW028609.1, read on the forward strand.
GTTGTATAATAAGTTTATGGCCATGATTGATGAGTGCAGTGCAGCAGCCATCAGAACAGAATAACTATAATTTTATCTGAAGGAAATAGAATGCCTGGAACAAAAAATTGTGCTTTGTATTGGAGAACATAGGTTGCTCACTTTATTCTAGTAAGTGTACCTAGATAAAATTAAGAAACTGCTCAAATAACTGTTCTAAATATATTCAAGTTATTTACACATAAGAAGTCAATGAAATTCTAAATAAGCGCTTGTACAGAATACAAATTTTATCTGGCCCTGTCCATTATGGGTTTTATAGTCTGTACCTACCTCCTGCAAGAGTAATAAAAAAGCAGCTGTATCTCTTAAAATACCATACAACTGTAGTAAGATATCCTTGACTGCTCTTCGTTTTCAGTCTCGCGGAATTATACAACTATCTTCAGCTCCTAATGCTCATGTACCTGTAATTTATCACTTGTAAATTACAAAACAATATATTATATAATTTTTAACAAACCGATTGACTACAGCAACTTACGATTAATTGTCATCATCGATCAATCTTGTCGTAATTGAATGGTTCTACGACACAAAATTATTGTTATTTGTCGTAGAAAACTTTTATGTGCCCAATAAAAATGATATTACTTACAAAGTTCGTTTGATATTCGGGATAGTGGCAATTTAAGTTATAATAAGTACTTACCTAAGAGAAATACAGGGTGTAAATGACACCGTAACGAAAACTGATTCTGAAGAATTTTGTACATGATTCTGGACACCAGAGATAGAACTTTGCGTCGGTCTTTACAATTTTTTTATGATTTTGTTTGTAGTTCTTATATCTAACTAAAAAATCTGGGAACAAAATCGTAAATTTTTTTGAATAAGTCGACGTAAAATTCTATCTTTTGAGCAGTCCAGAATCATGTACGGATTCCATGGTATCTTAGATGGTATCTATCAGTTTTCGTTACGAAGTCACTTACACCCTGTATTGTCTATTTGGTATCTAATGTTAGTTCTTTTCAATAGATAAACAGATCATCTCGAGGATATCTGCCATCTCATGAACGAAATCTTTAATTTTGATTATGGTACTAACAAACTTAAAGTAATAATAAAGAATTTAAAATCGTTGTATTTTCAATTGTCTATCAAAACATCTTTAAAACATCTACGTAGGTTACTAGATACGATTAGTAATAGTAAATAAATTCCTTATCGTTATGGTAAATCTTACTCTCGGCTGAAACGGCTAATCCTAATCGTTTGATGGTATTTTTTTAACCGTTTACTTTGCTAGACATAAAACGGCGTCACTCTCAACTTATTGTGATAACTTGTTTGATATGAGCTTAGCGCGGATATTTGCTTGGCTTATATTATGATTGCATTATACCCATAACATGTTAGATTCTACCCGATAATGAAATTCAGTAGTGTTGTAGATTTGCGCAATATACCTGTAACAACAACAAACAAACCAAACAAAACGAACCAAACATGATTAGATACAGTTATGTAAACATTACAATTCGGGACAGCCTAAAATAGGTACTATGAGGTTTTGTAGAAAAGTATTGCTTTCACTTTATTCGATTGTAATCGATATATCAGTTAAGGTATCACATTTAACAGGAAAAATATAAAAGTATCGTATGTAACATTTTCTATTGGATATACTAAGTTTTCTTGTCACAAAGACTAGAAGATATCTTTGTGAACAGTAAATTGTCTCTAAATAGGCGCTTCTCTCATACGCTCGCCAGCGAAATCAAAATTAGTATCTAGTACTTATTTTTTCGTAATAAGTATTTATTTTTCTGTAAGTTTTACCTTAACTTTAAATGCTCTCCTATAAAGTTGACAAAATTAAGCTTAAAATAAACAGCCTCGCCGTCGAAATGAGTTCGATGGCGTATAGACCTCAAACTGGAAATGTTGCCTCGGAGCCGGTACCTCGGCTAAATTAATGCAGCTGCGACCTTGTGACGTCCACGATCCCCACGTCCGCATGCACGCAACTTGTTCACTTTGTCCAACTTGGATTGGCGATCAGTCCACATTGTGTATCGCTATTATGAAGGTAACTTCAATAAGCATCGTGGTTATCAATAATTTTCTCCCGCGTTTAAAATGCGACGAATCAAATTCATATATATCTATATGAATTTGATTCGTCGCATTTTATAATACCTATAGGTATTATAAAACTGTTATAATTCATTACTTGTGGCCATCTCACTTATACTTGAGATAGATACGATAAAACTGAATTACACTACAATCGTGTGTGTTGCGCAACAACTAATCAAAAATTAAATAACGAAGGATTGTCGTATAAAAATATAATAATATATGTTTGTTACATATATTATTATATTTTTATACGACAATCCTTCGTTATTTAATTTTTCATCAAAAACAAATTGTTAAAATGGGTAAGGTTCCTATATAAATAAATGCACGTCGGCCGACAGGGATCGGGCAAATAAAATAAAAGGAAAAATTTAAAAATCAAAACAGGTAGTCAAGGATTTATTCAATGAAGTAGCGTCGGTTCACCCGAAACCAAAGAGCATTTTGTTGATTAAATTTTTTGTTTGTATTACAAATAAAATACTTGAAACTTTTGTAAAAGTTAAGTTAATAAATAAATTATTATAATTCAGTTTGTGGAATAACACCCGTATTTAGACGAACGGCAAAAACCTGGGACGTATTACGAATAGATCGAACTTCGATAGCCATCGAGTGACTCCACAGATTACTAATTAGGAATATGCGACGAGATTGGTGTGTGTTACGTTGCAGCCCGGCCACGGTACTAAAGTATACTGTAGGGATATGTAGGTACTATTAAGGACACGAAAGAAAACAAATAGAACCACATATTTCACCACTTTTACGCATTATCTACCGATAAAATAAGCCTATTTTAAGTGGCTTAAACAAATTAATCAATTCAACTTTGGTACGTGTTACGTACTTACCTCTGACACGAATCATCGATGTGGATCAAAGTTGTGGAGTTCAGCAGATCTAAGCCTGGCCGGGCTGGGAGGCTGGGACGGATACACTGTAGCCCGGCCACTAATAATGCGCAATAAATGGTAAAAGTATGTGGTACAATTTTTTTGTGTTCCGTATTATACATATCCTTACAGTTTACAGCCGTAATTATGACCTTGTTTGGCAAAGTGGCCGGGCTGTAACGTAAATACAAGATTGGATCGAATACAGGTTTCAATAGGGCCAGAGGCAGGATTCTGCGGAAGTAATAGTTTATTTGGCCCTCATTAATCAATGCAAAGCAGCCAAGTATCAAGACTACACTTCTGTTAAATTTCGATCTACGAACTTGGAGAACTTGCGATTCCACTTCTTTTTACGGCTATCGAACTTGGCCATTACTTAACAGAATGTTTCTTGGTGGGATTTATTTTATTTTTGTTCGTGTACCAAATTTTCGGTATATAAACATATTGCATTGCGATTTGCGCATGACGTACCTACTTCTTTTCCTATATCTTAGCTTCGTAGACAAGATCCAGTATAAGACGACCCCTCATGCGTAAGATTTTTTTAGAATGTCTTTTTCAAATTATATTTGTAGTTAGGTACCTACCTATTGAATATAGTGGGACTAGATTTTGGGTTATACATAACTTTTCATTATGTCAGATTATTTTCCATGGTGGTGGCTTACGATCTACTACTATATAAACGGCATCGCAGATTTTTTTTTATATAACTTGGCCCCTCATGCTTAAAATTTGATTAGCACATTTGGTTCAATTTATATTGGTATAGAAAACAGGATAGTTGAGGCTAGATTTTTTCAGAGGACCTAACCGCGTTGTCATTTACTATCAATGATCTTCTAATTACAATCGTATTTCAGTAAAGTTACATAGGTATACGGTATACCCGTATAAATCTAGCGGTGATTCATGAACCATAATTGGTGACTCTGTAATGTCAGATTTTTCCCTTTGGTTGTGACTTGTGACTTAAAGATCTAATATTGGGAGTACAGTAGCATAATATTCATCGATAAACCGCACTTTCTTTTTTTTTCTCAAGAAGGGTTGTGCGGTAGTGCCCGCGGCCTCGTTCTCGATAATTGGCGGGGCCGCTGCTGTGGGCCCAGATTATTACGGGGTATATTGTTATTAATACACATAATTTTGAAATTTAATGCACCTAAAGTCTCGTTTCCAAAGCGCCTGTAAACGGTCAGTTGAAATTTAAAACTATGACTATAAGGGATACCTTTTTAAAACGCTTTTATTAGCTTCACCTGTAACTAACTATGTAAAAAAATCTTGGAAGTAAAGAAATTTGACCCACTTCCCGGTTTCCGATTGAGCTGAAATTTTGCATACACGTTTAGATTGGATGACAAAAGCGTTTTCTTTCGTTTTTTTTTTAAAGCTATAATATTTATTATGCTGATGTTTATTAGATTAGCAACAATGTGACACGATGTTCATCGTTTATGCCTATAAAATATCTCAAGCTGCGTTCCAACGAACGTCGGATGTGGGCACCAGTTGTTATGTAGAACACCTTAGATAGGGAACGTAGCGCGCCGGCCGGCGGCGGCGCAGCTTTGTAAAAGTGATTGGAGTTCTTTTGTTTGCCCACAGCAGATCGCTGGCTCCGATTCACACTTCAACCGCTAAGGAGTTTATTTGTCTTTCTTTTTAACACGCTTTTATTAGCTTCACCTGTAAATAACTAACTATGTAAAAAAATCTTGGAAGTTATATTTGACCCACTTACCGGTTTCCGATTGAGCTGAATTTGGATGACAAAAGTGTGTTTTATACGTTTTTTTAAATATAATATTTTATTTTCCAATCACTCCAAACACAGCGTTTTGGTATAAATTTCAGCTAGCATTTCAATATTTATTTTTAGTAATTGAAGCTACCGAAAAGGTCTGAAAATAAAATGGGGTAAATAATGTTGCATATTGATAATTTTTTCTATGAACAGCTGTAAATTTCAATGTCTGGGAAATGTTTCAAGGGCTTGTTACATAGCTATCGTGCAGATCAGTCGATCAGCGAGGTTAAGCAGCGTTTACCGCGGGCAGTCCTTGGATGGGTACCCGTTTTGAAACCCCTCCGTGCCTCGGAAAGCACGTTTTGCAGTTCGTGCCGGTTTTCTTATAAATACCTATGACAGTTCTTACGGGAGTCGGCAGTACTCAGCAGCCCAAAAAGTCTGACAGCCGGTCTAACCTTAGAGTATTAGTGTCTTAGTAATTGGGTGACGGAAGTTCGATGGCAGTCGCTCCGTATAAAATGCTGATATTCAGCTGCGGTTAGACTGGGAGCCGACCCCAACGTAATTTCAGAAAAGGCTAGGCAGAAGATGATCTGGGTACCTTTTCATACATTGTAAGCCCTTTTTCTTGTCTGGTATGGAACGCAACGAATTACCTAGAACGGTAATCTGTAGGCGGGATTGCAGGTAGGCGAGCGCGGGCGCGGGTATGTGCAGTTTTGAAGCGCGCGCATTTCGGAGCCTAATGACGCCCGGGCCACCCTTCAACTCTCGGATTCTACAAGTGTCCAGTAGGCAGTGCAGCCAAACGCGTTAAGGTTTCTGTCTCAAGTAGACGTGGTCATTTTCAGCTCAGTTTCCCGTCGTACCCAGTACCGAAACTTCTAGGTGAGATCCATTGTCGACACGTATATCGTGTTAAGTGTATTTATTGCCAGGTTTTCTGCGGATTTAATAACAGTACAAAAATAGTTCTTTTTAAATTCAGTTTTTTTTATTTAATTTAATTTATTCCACAAAGGACTTGCATTCATTTAACATAATAATTATTTAATTTACTAAGATTCTCTTTGTTTGATGCACAGATATTCAGTTTCATTATTGTTAAAATATGGACGCATAAATTCTATACCTACCTTTAGGTATAAAAGGTATCTGGTAGAATTTGTGAGTCCAGATTTTAACGAGAGCTGTCCATCGTAAAGGTAAAAAACAGGATGCAGAATTGATTTTCAAAAATGTATTTACAACGTACAATGCCGTCGGGTGACTGCAAATGACATCGGGTGACTGCATTTTGATGAAAAGTTCCGAGTGTTAGGCAGAACTGAGGAAACTCAATTTAAATAATAATAATTATGTCTGTTCGACCGGGGAAATCAAGTTTAATACTTGGTTATTTTGAGATTAGTTATAGGTAGGTATGTTAGAGTTAAACTATTCCAATGTTGTTTAAAATAATGTGTGTTTTATATGACTATTATAAAGAAATAGCATACAGCGATTTATACAATAATTTAGATTTTGAATCGAATATCGAATAAACTACTTTTATTTTTATTGACTTTATTGTTCATCGTTTTTATTAAGATAAGTGGTCATCTAAGCAAACGTAAAGGATGGGTGATAAATATATGTCGGCTATTTCTGTCATACAAAAATTTGGACGTGAACATGAAAAATACATTTCGCACAATCTTTTTGCGCTCTTGGGAAATCAAAACAAAACTATTCAAACTGTTGAAATTTATGCCGAATAGGCTTATTGAAATGTTTTGTAGTCGGTAATGTTTTGTATATTGGATTATAGTCTGTTCGAAAATTTACTTTAACTAACAAAGTGGTAACTAGGTATTAAAAATATTGTAAAACGACTTCAAACCATTTAAATTTTAATACCTTTCCTTTTGAACTAGAAAGCAACTGAAAGCAAGTACCTACACATTCTGACATGACATGACATCATAAATAGTCAGTCATTCAACAGGTATAAGGTTTAGAGGAGTTTTGCATTAGTGTTTATAATTTTTATTTTTGCCTCACACTAGAAGTTTCCTGAATCGGGTTACCTACAGTTTAGGGCCCATCCACACTATCAAGTGACCTTTAGCAGCAGAATCACGCGTTTTCGCGTCAGCAAAAGGCAGCCAACGAACTCGAAAACGCGATTCTGCTGCTAAAAGTATCGAATATGAACGAACACTTACAGACATACATATCACATGCACATACCCAGACCCGGAACAACTATCTATAGGCCTTATAGGCCATACAAATATTCGTTCCGCGCGGTGTCAAGTTCAGCAGCCAAACTGAAAATACGGAGTTTTACGTCCAAAATTATGAAAAATTTCAAAGATCTGATGAATCTTTTTTAATCAACGAAGTGTCTTGTACTATGAACATGAAAGTTGATAGCTTAAAAATTTAAATGGACTTTTTTACCCTTCAAGAAATATGTTTTATAACCCTCATACGAAACGCATGAGCTAAATCCGATTTTCTGAGCTTATAAACCTATTTTAATAATAAATGAATGTACAAAGACGTTTCAACCTGATACGTAATTATTTTTAAATCATACGCTTCTAAAAACTCTTGCTGCCATTAAGAAACCTTCGTAATATAATAAAATAATAATACTTCCTGGGCAAGTTATAAGATTATAAGCTGAACGGAAGAAAGAAATTTCAAAGGTATTTTAAATCGGGCCTTCAGTGATCTAGTTACCCAAGACTCTCAAATAGTTATAAACAAATTTCTGTGCGCTTTATGCCTTACCATTACTTAACAGTAATAAGTTGCAAAGTGCATTTGGTTATTAATACCGAAGTCTATCACAGGTAGCTAGTGTATCGCTTTCAATTACAACTTTGGTGTAAGTGCAAAACAGATTTATACTACATTAAACTTAGGAATTGAGGGCGGTGTTTTGCCTTCGTTTGCTACCTACGAGTATGTGTCACTATAATACTGTCATAAGTACTGCCAAACGCAATTTGATGGAGTTCCACATCTACTCGTATTTCGGTGATTTTAATTATGGATGCATGGCATTCCGGTTTTTCATGTTGTATTGTCGTAAGTTCATTATTTAGTTTCATAATTATTCAGCATATTTTATGTTAAAAAGCAACTATTCAAATAAATGCAAATTATGTTCCACAATAAAATAATTATTCGCGAAAATAACCTTTTACAATACAATACACTTTATTGCACTTCAGAAATAGAAGAAAATATACAATAATTAGAAAAAGAAATGTATAAAGGGCGGTCTTATCGCACTTGGCGATTTCAGCCAGACAACCTTAGGACCAACCCTTATACTAACCATTGTTCCAAATAGCAAAAAATCGACTGTCCTAAACCTAGTGTAGTTATAATGATAAAGGAACTTCGTCATTGAAAATATTCAGATTTCGTTTACTGCCTAAATATTCCTACGGTTGGTTCGATTAAAGGCTTTCGGTAGGATTAAACGGAAACGTGGCCACGAGTCGTTCCGAATTGCACGGTTTTATTCAGATATAACCTGGCTTCTACTGCAAGACACAAATAAATAGCATGTACAAAACTGCAGATTATTATTATTATAATTATTATCTGACGTTGTAAAAGTTTATCCATGATTCAAATTTTCTTGCCGTCGGCCACCGAAACATACTTCAATTTGAATTTTATTAGATTAGGTTACGTACTATTTAGCTACAAACTTTTATTGCTTTTGATTATGGTTGTATAATTTTTTTTTTTTTACATAGATTTAAATATTTTTCCTTTTTTATCAAACTGGAACAACTCAATGATATCTATATATTAATAGATACGTGAAGAGAAAACTTTGTATCCCTTTTTATGCATATTGCACGCTCGGAGAAGTATGAGATTTGGCATAGTTAAAGTTTATATGGAGAACGAGTGCAGAAAGCTAAAATTACGGTCGAATTTCTACCACTGGGAGACCACTATTTCAATAATTCCACAAATATTTGAACAGTGCAAGAATGTACAGCATTTATTATATAGCGTCGGCTGTCAGCCCTCATTACCGCTAGCTCTTTCATTTCACCCAAAGCTAGCGAATGTTTTCATACTTAGGCAGTGTCTGTAAAACTGCGGGGCTCCCGTTGACTTATTTGCCGTCGGCGGAAAATGCTGAATATCGCTACATGATGAAACGATGATCGTAACTTTTAACCTCAATTAGGTGAACCGCCATAACACCAGCGCTCACATAGAAGCGGAAAATTGCCTTTTTCCACACACCATGTTGGGTTTCACACGCGCCGCGCTATTGTTCAACTGTGAAAGCTACATTTCCGAGCTGTCGTTTCCGACAACCATTGTGTCGATACTACTTATAACTGTTCTGCGGTATTCCTCTTCTCTTCCTGGGATCCAAATGTTCGCACATGAATCTACAAAGTACCTTTTCCTAAAAAAGTTATAGGTACTAAACTAACATTCTAAAAAAGTTGACATGATTATAATAGAAGCTGAAAATAAACCCATTCCATCAAGTCAAATATCTTTGTCCAATAAGGGTTGGTAAGCGAGATTGGATCAGGGTCGGGATGCGCTGGCTTGAAAAGTGAGGTCTTCGTTCACAAAGACTCTACACGACAAATATACGTTCTAATTACGTTGGAAGGCGAACGTATCTAGCTAATTTGATAAAATTTCTTTGCCATGTGTACTCTCATTAGTTTCAAGGTTCTGCGTATGCTTGGTATATAATTAATTACTTTATAATATAAACTGCAAGGTTTTTACTGTGCAGTTTTTTGTAGGGCGCAACTATAGCATATTTATTAGCTTTACTTGTTTCTTTATGTTACCTCCAGCAATATTAGTAAACAAAATTAAAATGCATTAGGTACAGCCACGGGAGGAGAGAAAATTCTTTCTCTTCTTCGTGGTTACAGCAAATTCAAATCATAACAATGAACATATGAGTGAATGTCTTCATAGCAGAGCAAGCAATTGCTCGATCGAACAAAACTAATAGCTCGCGTTGAGTTTCTAAGGCTTATCGTATAGTTTCGTTCGAATTCTTACGAGTACGTACCATTTTTGTTACTATCACGCACCTTCTACCTTGCCGCCGCCCGCCGTTCAGAACAGGAACGATTCCAGACAATATTCTAGTACCTGAAAAGTTAGTTTCATATTGGCGACAGATTTTTAGTTTATTACCATTTTTATATAGGTAATAGGTACATTTGTGATTGAAAACTTTCTGTGTTTTTTTTAAATATTTGAGTACACTAACAAGCTGCTATCATACCCCCAAATACTCAAACGCATCTCAAGTTTAAGTTGCCATTAACTCTCGTGCTGCCCCTCTCATTTTAAGGTAGTAGCGACAGACTGACTTTTAAGAGCGTCTTAAAATTGAGTTGTGTTTCATCTGGTAGGATTAAGTCTACTCTGCAATTTAAGCGGGACTAGCTAAGAGGATGGAAGCTCGAGTGTGCTCCACGAGAGTCAAAGGACGAACTGAATAACAATAAGTGTGTGTCCCTCTCAGGGAGCGCGACCTGAATGCTTATATAATTTAGGTGGCGCTGTGACGAAAGGCTAGCCTCAGTGCTGCAAGTGCGTGGCCAAGTGCGCCTTGCCTTCACGTTCACCATTTACACCTTTATTGTGCCGTATATAGAAACAAAATGCAATACCATTTTACCATAACGAGATATTAAACAGGAATATAATTATACAGCGCAGACGGTACAGAAACAAAAGAACCCTTTCACCGTGTGACCTACCTATATTATATACAGGATATTTTTTTATAGAATAGAATAGAAAGCATTTATTCGATAAAGGAAATACATTGTCAGTACAAAAAAAAAATTGAGACATATCACAAAGAAACAAAAAAATAATAAAAAATACAGAAGTATCTACGCATAATTTTCTTAGTGATTCAGTGCCTGTTCCTAACAAATAAATACAACCGTATTATTGGGATTCCCTTTAAAACAAAATGAAAATTCTACTTAGTAGGGGGACATGAATAAGTTACAAGCGCAAGCCATACAAAATCAAATTTTTATTTTATTTTGGAGTGAATTGTTGTACTTCAGTTGCATTTGGGGATGGACACTGATTCACTCTGCAAATTATGCGCGCTATAAAAACTGATCAAGAAAATCGCATTAAATATAAAAACGCGGTTTTGTTCTCCGCTGGATAGTCTGACCATAAACTAAAGTATAATAAGTTTATGAGTCTGCCTCAATTCTGCGGCTTTCTTCAACTCGGTCTAACAATTCAAGGCCTTGCGTGAAAATAAACGAAGAGCCAAATGTTTTTATTTTTATAATTTATTACTCCAGTGGCGTGGTAAGCCTTTAGTCGCTGCCGGACTTTATATTGCCTTCATTATTCCTTTACCCTTGTGACACGACACTTGCTTGTAGTAAGAACTGGTGTAGAGTGTAAAGCGGCGTTCTCCGAGATATTTTGAAATTTTTAACTGCCAGTTTTGTTACAATACAGTGTTTTTGCGAGGTTTTAATGTTCACTTAATTGCGGTAATAATGTCAGTCGGCAGTGAGACACACATGAAATTGTGAAACGCCGCGCAGCCGCCGACGTGCCAGGAATACCGGCCGCCTGTATTACCCATCCTTCCAATTGCAAACGCCACGGCTGCAACCTTTGCTCATCACATGCACGGATTGCAAACGACACTATTGTTATACACCGTATATAGCGTTACGTACCCATTGCGGTGGCTAATTCGTCTTCATTAGCAGTACGTGTGTAACCCGATCGTGTATCTGATTCGGAAAATAACATGAATCACAGTTAAATAAAATCATCTACAAATCAAGATTAAGACATTGTAATGTAAAGATACAGCCGTGAACCCTGCAATAATAATATCTCTAAAGAAACCGGATCAACATCTTTGTGTCTAATACACAGTAATGCTGTATCCTAGCGTTTCTCAACAATAATTGAAAGGAATGGGGCTCAATAATACCAAATTATGATACGAGTGCAGCATGTGTCGCAACAATTGTTGGCGTCACAACAGCACTAACGTGTTTATCTCGATGGCGCTCAAGCGCTCGCCTTGACCGTGGTGTTCAACACTTGCTAGTGCTTCTATCTAGTGGACCCAGTTATCGACGCAGCTCAAGAGGTTACCGGACAGATAAACTCTGCGGAGTCCAGTTTATACTTCTTCGTTATGAAAAGATGCGAAAAAGAAATAAGTATCCCGTTACTGCTTTATGGAAATAGAACCCATTGCATATAAATCGCAGCGTTTTGTTTTTATAGGCTGAAGATGCGTAGTGATATTTCCTAGAATATATTTTACCTACAAACACTTAAATGATTTTTACATCAGGATTTAAATTTAGAATACGTTCGTATGCGTGAGCATGTAATGTCTTCTTATATTTGTGTAATGAACACATTACTCAGTCAAAATATGTAAGCTCTCCATTGGTGTATTTATCTATTATTGCAACAATATGTTCGTAACATTATTAGAACATTGGTACAATTGGCATTTCATTGCATAGGTTATCGTCACTGTTTAGTGATGAATATTAATTACTCAGCTCCAATATATGTACGGATCATTCCAATAATTAGTTGAGCAAGCATGATGCGCTGGTAATACGATGATGTCGGTACAATGAGCAGCTTGCAATAACTCGTCACGAATGTATTTACCAAACACGTAGGTAGTTAGATATTTATGTAACATTAATTAAGATTTATCGTAACTTTAGCACTTATTAATTATAGAAACACAAATATAGTTATGAATGGTTTATCTAATTGCAGGCAAAGATCTGTACATAATGATTGCGAAATCAGGGTTAACAGAAGTCAGCAGGACACGACACAGTTCGTGATGGCGCTACATTTCATTGTCTATAAACGCGTCTCCCGTCATATATTCAATGCCGAAATATCTGATGTCGTATGCGCAGACACGTCCAATTGCTTCGTCAAACCGACATTGAATGAAACAAGTGATCTTGGTTTTTGGATCATCGTATAACTATTTTCGTGTATCGACTGTAGAGTGCGCGTAAACCACTTAGGCTATTTTTTCCATAGCATTTAGAAACATCTCAAAATAGCCATCCACGTAGGTATTGCTTTTATGACGTAACAAGTCGCTGCGGGGAGCCGGCGAACGTAATACAGAATTGCATGGCAGACTCAGTAATATCTGATTCTGAGCGGGATATAAGAGAGTGGTCACTGTCAGGCCAGTAATTCCGTTCAAGTACTGCGGTTCCAATTTGACGGTAGATTCGCCTAACATAGAACTTTCTTCATTACTCACATAGTTGTTTCAAAACGCTGTGTATACGGCCAGACAGCATTTAGTACTTTGAAACGATCCTTTTATCTACGACATTTCGGGAATACAAAACCGTACTTGTCATAAAAGCTTTAATAGTCGCCTTTATCCACAAACAAGGACGAAAGTTATTGCGACTTCTGCAAAAGTACCTACATGGAATTTGTCGTTTGAGATGAAGTTGTGATTGTAACAATCACGATTAAACAAGTCGCGGGTCTACCGCGTAACTAAAATGGTAATGGACATCGACACTGGTAATAAACTTCAATACGATCGTGAGAGACTACACTTCGAGCTAACTTGTAAAAAAATACCAATCATGAAGTTGGGATTCCTATATTCATGATCGGCAAATTACAAGGTAGCTCAAAGTTTAGTCTCTCACTTAGTATGGAAGTTTATTACCAGTGTCGATGTTCATTACCATTTTAGTTAGTAGACCCGCTGTATACTCGTTTCCTAACAATGGTCTGTTAAATGAATATAAATCGATATAAGTAATCAGTTACCATCCAATCAACAGCAACGCTACGTTTGCAATTTGGACCGGCCATGACAGGTACACGGCGATGTCTTGTTACGCTATATGATGGATTTGCTAGTGACGTTGCATTTTAGTGAACGCCTCCCCCTTGGCTTTATTATCGAATTTCCTTTCGATGCCGAGTCAAAGGCACCTACATCCATTAAATTAACGTAGCTATAGTGTTCATTATGATAAGAATCTTGGAACATTTTATCTAGCAAAAGTTACGGCTCTACTACGGAACATTTTCCAATATTTTCCCGGCAGCAGATACGGACTTTGTAGTGGTTGTGAGGTCATTAATACCGTCATTAACGTTTCCCGACATGGTTGAACGTGTGGGGAATTGAGTGTTTGTCATATCACGAGAGAGTAAACCGCAGAATAATTACTATCACACAAACGCCACAGTAAGGTGCGATACACCGTCAACAAAAACAACATGGACGAGTAAATTTATAGTTTAAAGGTAGTTTTATTAATATTAAACTGTCCTGGACTGTTTTTAACCCCCGGCAAAAAAGAGGGGTGTTATAAGTTTTTAGTGTATAATCTGTGTATTGGTGTAAGAGCTGATAAACTGAGTCGCACTGTGGAGTCATTTCACAACTGCTTGGGCGGTAGACTTTATCATCAGCTTTATCTTCAAATACAACAAGCAGAGACGTTGCTTCTTAAGAATCTACAACTTACAAGCAATGCATATATTTCGAATTTAAACGGAACGAACACAGAGTGTTTTACAATTTTTCATACCATATCGCACGGAATTAATATTCTTTCAGTTTCAATTTACAGTAGAAAGCTGTATAATTCAAAAGAATAAAAAAATCCCATATGATGGAATTATGTAGCAGGTATTATTCTACTCTACCGAGCCGCACAATATTGTAAGCTCACGAAATTCAGTGTAATGAACATTATATTTCGCGGCTCTAGTGGATCTATACAATAGAATAGAAAAGTTTTTATTGAAAATAAACCAAATTAATTAGGCACTTTTTAAACGATAAAGAATAAGGTGCACGGTTCCAACAAAAGTTGGTCCTATGCAGAAGAACCGGCAAGAAACTCCATAGATACTCTTTTAAACTAAAGTTGTTACAGTTTTGTATAGTACATTTATGTAGGACAAAATAAGAGGGATATAAAAATATTGATTGAATTTAATTTGGACTATCTGACTACAATGTTGACTCGCATTGTATAATTTGATAGCACGAAAGCTTTCTCTATTGTTCCCGTAGGTATTCGTGTGTAGGCTCCGTCAATGTTTCATGCAAATCGTTTATTAAAGTTATTTTTGTCAAGTGTTGCGATGCGGACTATGGAAACAGATTTTATTACTCTACGTTCTATGTTCGTTCTATTCAGCTACATACTGAACGGTCCATATCCTTCATGAATGTTACATCAGTTGTCAGGCATCGTTGCTGGCTACGATTTACATTAATTACGGATTTCATACCTGAGGCTATATGGATTTAGAAACCTAAATTTACGCTTGCCAAAACTTCTATTTTCAATTTTACTATTTACAGTCACGATACTTCGCGGTGATACATTTCGCGAACAAAATGCTTTGAACGACTGCGGCCCGCTTAGAGTTAATAACTCTGACGTGGGTTGCAAACGATTTTAGCCTTAGGGATGGTGGACCGGAAAAATTGCCGTCTGTACCTAACTCATAAAAAACGAATAGTCAAACACCTAAGTAGCTAGCGCCATCTTAATGTTATTAAGCGGTAACGGTGTTGTTCATCATATTACTTTCGTTATTAAATAAATGTCACGATACAGACAGTGAATAAAATTAGCACGCGTGCATACTACTACCAAATTGAATTATAGAAAAAATATGTCAATTTTTTAACGCGATGCCAACGTGAACCGTATTATATAAAATGCAACAGTATTGATACTGCATCGATTGAAGTATTTTTTGGGGCAGACTACCTATACTAAATGAAACATAGCGCAATCAACCATCTCTCCAACGACAACGGAAGGCACGACGCGGCATGGCAGGCGCCACGCGGCACGCTTTATCTTTATCGGTGAAGTGCCCATGACATTTCCGCGCCCTAAGCCCTACTCTGTCGCATCAAATACCATCATTTACTCACTGATACAATAATTTAATCAAACATCGGACTGTGAATCAAGTCTAGACGTTTTCGACTATAATTAAACAGCATATAAGCACCTTATTCGCTATTCCTGCTTCTATAACAATTAAATAATTCAATATATTGAGTAAAATATATCTACATTATACAATACAAATATATATTTGTCGCCTTTCCCCGAGTTCCCCTGCATATTTATTTAATGGCAGTTTAGAACAACAGCACACATTTGTCGGCTACCAAAAATTTTTCATAGTGAAATATAACTTTTCTGGATTTAGATTTTAAATGCTAGGATAAACATTATATGAACCAACCAGTTAAGTGTAGCTAGGTCTGTTTTAACTGTTCAGACTAGGTAATTATTATTTATGTATTTGGTCAATTTTAAGCGTAATTTCGTTTTTCAAGTGCATATGATGCACCTTTGGGACTTTGAGTCTTTGTAAGTATTATATCTTAATTTAGAATACACTATCCTCAGATAACTCAAATCTTTTTAGCGTTATTGGGTAACAAAAATCCACACGAATATATTCGGAAGATTTTTAAAATATCCGTGAAACCGGTAAAAATGAAAATCTTTCTCTTTGAGCTATGTAAAGTAAATCAAACGACTGCGCCGATGAAACTTGATAGGTAAGGGCCCATCCACACTCGATACTTTTAGCAGCAGAACCGCAGGTTATCGCGTTCGTTATTCAGTTTTTGTAAGTAAAAGGCAGCCAACGAACGCGAAAACGCGCGATTCTGCTGCTAAATTTATCGGGTAGGAACGAACGTTAAGTATTGGGTTTCCTGAACAAACAAACAACGAAATAATGTCTCAATAATTTCAATTAAGGCTTACCACAGATGACAGACCTTTTGTGCAATGTCTAGGGCGCACATTGTTTGATGCCAGTAGAGCCGGCTGATCGACAAAGCAAAGTGTCAATTTCTGATAGTAATTAAAAAGAATTGCTGGAAGGTTAATGCCATCGGAAAAAAGTTCGGACGGATTTGTTAGATTTTATATGCGCCGCGGACTAGATCGCACAAAGTCTGTCGTTTGGGATAGGCCTGTCTTTCAAATGAAAACGGCTTTGAGTAGATCCAAAGGAAAGCGGTAATAGGTGTGATGCTAACATTGCCACTAAGTAATAATTGCAGGACGCGGCAAAGTAGCGACTTCGACTAGGTATTTGTGTCGCCATCCTCCTATTTTAATAATGCATCGATTTTAATATTACGTTGTTCTTAGGACAGAAACGCTTCGTGTACCGTGTAATTATAAATTCTCGGGTATTGCCGTATTGCTGTTCATTATTAAATAAATATTTGATTATTCATATCCTATTCTTATTGTTTTATTCTCGCAGCTATTACCACAACATTGTACTTCTACTTTAAAATTAAGGCCATCTGTTCGTTTGGCAGTATACCTTTGTAGATAGCAGAGTTCATGAGTTATGCCTATCGCCGGCGTAGTCTAGACTACCGACGACGACGGACTAAACTTTCTTATCGCGAAAATTGATATGACTAGGAGACTATAAACGATAACTGAACGGTAGCTTAAGTTATCCACCACGGTTTTCAATGACTATGATCTTATAATATCATTATCAACGTACTTATTCGTCATATTTATGAAGATAGTGGTACCACGTATGTCTAAAATTCTTTTTCTGAAACAAAAGTTAGTTTTATTTTAGCTTAATTATAAAAATTAAATTATAATAAAAACTATACAAAATGAGCACTTAAGCGTTAATCTACTCCATATCGCTGTCAATTGGCAGCGTGCCCACAAGACTGGCAGCTTTGCAACGTTGAATGGCAATGCTAATCTATGACCCGTTTTGCAATGTCTCTAAAAAGGAGACGTGCGCATTTGTACCCTATGACCTCCGAGCGTTTAATTAGGCAGTGTACATAGTTAAGTAGTAGTAGCAGTTTAATATTATTAAGAACAATGTTCCTTTTAGCATTGTCTATCAGATTTTATCAATCTTTACCAAGTCTCAAAATATTCTGTTTTGTTACTTTCTGAAAACAAATGAAAACCGTTAATTAAAATTCTGATCAAGTGTTTTTTGTTTTGTTCTAGAAATCAAGATGGGTTGCTTCGTCAGTAAAGATAAATTGACAAAGGAGGACATGGATTTTCTCAAAACGCATACGTCCTACGATGAGACCACCATCAAGGAGTGGTACAAGGGGTTCAAGGTAAACTTTAAATTACTCTATAGTATTAGTTCCGCATGTTAGTCGCCGGAGATGTACGTCGCTGGCGTCGCGGTGCCAACTAACATAGTACTTGACGTGCAAAAGAGTTGTTATTAACCTATTTCGACACTGGAAAAGCAAAATGGCTAAAGCGCCTATATGTAAACTTTACAGGAGCACAGTTTAATGGATAGTACTTTATGGTTTTTACGAATACGAGTATATGTTTTATAGAAAATTAGCCGTTAGATAAAATATGATTTTTTTCGTAAAAAAAAACTTTAGAATATTCACCTGCAAAGTTTACGTCATATTTACGCTTTAGTCATTTTGCTTTTCCACTATCGATTTGTTGAATAAATATACCTACCGATTGAATGCTCGTCGGAATAAGTTTAGTTGTGATGTTTAAATGGGTGAAACTTGAGTGTTATCGAAGCCTGTCGGAACTACAATTGACAGTCGTATATATCTTCAGTCCTTATTAATAATTAAAATTCATTATTAATTTTTATCTCTTAATAGATCACATTATTCTCAGACTGTTTGCCAAATACAGATACGTTTCTTTAAAATGGTGGAGCTTATTGAATTGGGAACTTTCTTCAGACTAACCGTTTTATTCTGCACTATAACAGATTGCATTGGACTCCCGGTATTTACAAATACCGATAGAGTCGAGCTTTTTGATACTTCAGTCGCTCCGATGTTCAGTTGTGGAATACTTGACTGAAAAATGCGCCTCGGCTTCAGCGTCTTGTAAATATTATTCTATCCACTGAGCTTTAACATGAATATTCCTTTCACTGAGATACCACTAATTCAATAAAATATGCAATCGTTTTGTGTATTTATTCTAGAATCTAGACAAAACAATACAAGGTTCTAGCTTTTTAGTCCTGATCCCTTTAAGGGGTTATTAAATAATTATGAACAATTTTTTGTATGGGAACAACCCTGAAAGCGCGAAAAATTAGGTTAGCTAGGCTAACTGGAGCTTAAATACAATGGTGATTATTTATTTAATAAACTTTCTAGGTAGCTTTGGTTCGACCAGTCGACATTATAGCGATTACGGAATTTTTGAATTAAAAAAAAAAAAAAAACATACCCCTCGAATTGAGAACCTCCTCCTTTTTTTTGAAGTCGGTTAAAAAGTCGTTAATACGTTTAATTTGATTTATCGTTAATATATTTTTACTAGGTACGCATAATTATTACATTCGTTGATTAAAATAGTCTCTTGGGTCATTGTCATTCAGTCTGTATCTACGTACTTCACTGTGTATAGGCCTCTCTTTACATAAGCTAACTCGCAAACAACGGTGAATTGACAAATTTGACTTTGCACGAAGTTACACGATCGTTCTAACCGCGTCAGGGCCAACAGGCGTTGGATAGTTTAGGGCCGCAGATTGCATGCACATCTGCATTCTAGCGACGCCGGATTTCTAGACAAGCTAAATTTTCGACGTAGTAATTATAACAAAATGTTTTTCGTTCCAACAAATAGGTATAATTATTTCTTTATTATTTGAGTACATAGCGATAAAAAATTCTGTACTATTACTAACAATATTTGTACTTTTTACTTACAGCAAGACTGCCCTAACGGCAGACTTACACCGGCCAAGTTCGTGGATATGTATAAGATGTTCTTCCCCTCTGGGAACGCTGTTGAGTTCTGTGACCATGTCTTCCGCACATTCGACATGGACAAGAACGGATACATTGATTTCAAGGTAACATTAGGAACATTAGGTATAGTTTTAAGAAGCTGAGCGTTTAGGTAGGTACATGTACCAACTGTAGGTTTTTTTTTATTACCCTCTGGTGGACTAATATAATGTTTAGCCATTTGTTATTATTTCAATCATAACATGTAAGTAGCAATATATGCGAATATTCGCCGAAAGGCTAATTATTCTATTGTTATATTCTGCAAAAGCGAATTAAATATTCTACACGAATATTTAATTAAAGGTCGTAGCTTGGCGGTTGGCTGTGCGAGATTGAACGCTCGATATTGTGTTTTCTAATTGACACTAGGTAATAATAAATCATAATAATTCTTAGCAATATAAATTTATTATAATATTTATTTACTAGTGATATTAGAGATAACATTGCTAAGCAATAATAAATTGATCGAACAATAGACTCCGTACCGTGGTCTTGTTTGTGTTGTACCGACTCGCGTGGTGTATCGAGATGACTGTGTTTGTTGTAGGAGTTTCTGCAAGCGATCCACGTGACGTCGAGCGGCACTCCTGAGGAGAAGCTCAAGTGGGCGTTCCGCATGTACGATGTAGATGGAAACGGTGTCATCGATATCCAAGAGATGACCAAAATAGTGCAGGTTAGTGTGCATCTAAATTTTTCACAGATCAATACGGAGCAACGCCCTTCCAACCGAACAGTTGCTGCAAGTTAATAATACCACAACATTCCGAAATAAAAATATCGACGGGGATGATATTACGTCACCGATCCCGAAGCACATTTAAATATGATGTTACAAAAGTTAATTGCAGCAGTTAAATGTTCCCCGAGCATATTGAGTTATGATTGCGAGTCTTGTTTCACATCACTTGTATTTTTATCAATTGAGAAGGGTTATGGTTTGTCTCAGATGGTCTTCATCTGCTCATTTTACATTGTTTCCTTATTTAATGAGCACAAAGTTCCGTTCGCTTAACTCACATTTGTTTTGTCACTCGGACTAGATATGGAATCTTGCTCTATTAAAGAGTACCGTCACACTTCACGTAAAGACATGGTTTGTTTTCGTGGAGGATGTTGAACATGAAAGCTCCATTAATGGCCATTGCACACTCGTTACTTTTAACAGCAGAATCGTGCGTATTCCCGTTCGTTGGTTGCCTTTTGCTTACAAAAAGTGAATAATAAACCCGATACCGCGTGATTCTGCTTGAGAAAGTAGCTGGTGTGCTATGGCTCTAACAATATTTTTGTTGGTCGTCGGTGGCCATCTGACGACGGGCGGTGGTTGGTGAACTTTGTTTGCAAACACACGTGCGGTGTCGATACTTGTCAGCTTGCGACACCTCGCTGCAGGTGGCTTTGTTCGAGGAGCCTCGCCAGGCTCCTCGAACAAAGCCACCTGCAGCGAGGTCCTTGTAATTCCTAACAAAAAAAAGACATTTTTTCCACTTAATTAAAAAATATTGACAATCGTTTTATTCTTTTTTCAAACTAAACATGCATTTGAGCGACAGACAAGAAACCTATACCCATAGAGATAATACATAATATTTCTATGCCTATACCTCGTTTAGAATAGTATTGACAGCTTAATATTCGCGAGAAAATCCCGCATCCAATCGATGTAATTTATTTATTTATTTCAAATAGGTTCACCCACAGCATATTGTATAATATACTTATACTTATGTAATGCAGTTAATATTTCGTAATATTACGACTTAATATGAACGTACAAGATTGTTAGAGAAACAGAATTTCTTAACGACGCAATTTGATGGCAGTCTAGCTCTGAATTTTAAATTTATTCATAGTTAGATTTATTTGCCGCTGGAAGTTGCTGATTGTTGCTCGGGTTCGGAACGCAAACCCTGTGTAGTGTGCGCACTTTGGGAGAGATTTATCTCCAGCAGTAGACTGTGATAGGATTGAATACATTAATATTATTATGTTGGAAGAACTACGACTTGTATTAATATCCGACATTTCTTTGACAAAAGGACCTTACAGCCACTTTTGAATAAATTATTATCCACTAATGTTTGCATTAACCTCATTATCCACGAACCACGGCGTCGCGAAACATTATCGTTCAGTAATCACGTTGATCCAAGCTGGGAAGCATTTAGGACACCGTCAGTCATTAGCGCTAGTTAGCTTCAAGATAAATATGTTATCTAAATCACTGTCGAGAGGGAAACGCCCGTAACTCAGTTAAACGCTATAGGGATGGGCGCTGAGACTGGACGCTTTAGGGATCGAAATTCGAAATGTTGATATTTCATAATACGTAGGTACCAGTGCCTAGACAAACAACCCTATCACGAATGGCTCTGTGGACACGTTAATACAACTAGCGCATACGTATACGTACTTATGTACGTTTCTATAATAATAGATCCAGTGATTCGTGGCTTTCGGTCATTCACTATTCTCGCCAGAGCTATATTTGATTGTGCTCGATGGCACTGGTCGCAATAAGCTACCTATTCTAATCATTGCTATACTCGTCAAAACAAAATAAGGGCCACTTGCAAATTTCGACATTATGGGTGATTTAATGATCATTAACTATATCCATGTGGTGAATTGTACAGCGTTGTGTTATCTTAAGAGTTTGCGAACACTTTTACGGCATTCCGCTTGAAAAACCGTTAAAATGGGTATATTTTATCAATTTTTTTGAAACCAATTAATTTTACCCTGTTTTTAACGTGAACTTTAAGCTCATTTAACATTTGTATTGTACTGAGAATAGTTTAGTGTGTCGAGTCACTGCGTACATCGGCATTTTAAGAACGTAATTCCACAGGTTCGACTTCAAATGGAGTTGACTACAATGACCAGGACCATAACACTCATCCAAGAAGGCTATTCGTAGCGATCTGTAGTTTTACAGCCGAGATTTTCGCAGCGAGCGATTCAGAATGCCTGGAATTGCTTTTATGAGATCCAAAATTTTGTCAGAAGTCAGGAATTAGGCAGAGCCAGAGGAACCACCGCTCAGGAAGACCGCTACATAGACTAACATGCACGCAGAGAGAGCACCGTCACTTCCCGCTCTTTGCAAACTCGCTTGTGCCTGGCCACAGGCACGTGACTTAGTGACCAAACAATTAGAAACCAGTTTTATGAAGACCAGCAATTGTCCAGGAGTCAAGTGGGGCGAATTCCATAGACCAGTATTCATCATGCAAATCAATAAACACCCGGAAGGCAACAATTGGACTGTAGCGTAAGTGACTAAAGCACATTGCTTTTTACAGATGAGAGCAAAGTAAAAGTTTTTAGTGTTGACCGTTGCATAAGGGTGTGGAGATGAAAAGGTGAGCAATTTGCAGATGCCTGCATCCACAACAATGATCGATTTGGAGGGCCCAATGTTATGGTGTGGGGAGGCATAGGCCAAACTGGAAGAACTGAGCTTATAACACAGAACCAGGGTACAGTAACAACTTAACGATACATCCAGGAGGTCAGGAGACTCTATGTGGTGCCATTTACATAGCAAGTAGGAGCAGGTATCAAGCTGTTGTACGGAAATGCACGCGCTTATACTGTTAGAGCCACCAGAGAGACACTAGAAGAGGCTTGTATACAAGCGTTGCCGAGGCCAGCGAACAGTTCGGGCTTGAACACAATTGAACACATGTGGGATCTGTTGAAAAGAAGAGTATGAGACACAAATTGATCAGTGGACAATGAAAGACAGCCCTTAAACGTCCTAAAATCGAGCTAGGAACAAATCTCTCAAGAAACAATGCGGCATCTGATAGAAAATGTCCTCTAGGCTTCAAGAATATGTTCAGAAAAGAGGAGGTTACACCAGATATTGATTCAAAAAGGAAGAAGAATAAACGCCGTGGAATTTCATTTTTAATTGCATTTTTAGTCCAAGTGTACTTTTTGCTGAAATTGAACTTTTTCTTGAAAATATTCTAAAACTGATTTTCTTTTTTGTGGATTGTGTAAAATTTAAGCCCATTTCATTAAAAACAAATCATTGCAATGAATTTTATAACTTAGAAATCTAGGAACCTCATAGTTTGCCCAGAAGATCAAAAATATAAGGTGGCCCTTATTTTGTTTTGACGAGTATATAAACCTTGTATCAAGTGCATACTATCGGAAATCAATATAAAAGTTATTATAATTGCATCGATTAACAGTCAGCCACATAATTGAGCCTAACGTATGATAAATTCCCAGCAATTGAAAAATTAAAACATCGTAATTTTCTTTAGCATTGGTATTATCGATTTTAAAATTGCTGTAGCGATTGTCTTTGGCGTAGAATATACATTAGGTGCCGCAGATGTTATTATTATTATTATTAAATTATGGACGAGCAGCAGGCTTGCTGATGTGTCCACATCAAAGTACTGGAGTAAAGTCAATTTCACATGTAGTAGTCCAATGCATAAAATTCTGTTTTTAATAATTTAAATAGAATTTTTTTCTATTTTTTATGTTATCACATTAAATGGAACCACGTAATTAGTATCACGTTCTGTGACCGTACACAAAAAACAATCAAATCCAATCAGTAGTTTAGCCACAGGAAATAATTTAAAATTTCATAATTTTACACATAAATAACGATCTCTAGGCAAAGTTTAAAAAGTCTCCAACGTATTCTAACCAAAATTATTTTTATTTACACGTGTAGATCAGATAAAGGTGACATAAATTTCTACTTCGATGTCCCTTTACCTAGACGAATTATAGAAGAGTGAAGTTTATTGCAAAAAAAAAAACTTGCGTAAAAATCGCTGATTTTTTGAGTACGGCTTTGTTACCAAATACGTGGTTACATTTAATGTGATAACAACTGCGGCACCGTGGTGTATATCTAAATTAGCAGTGTAATGTTTATGTACGAGTATCCCTTATAATTTTGCCGTAATTTGTAACTGTCAGTCACTTTAACTATAAATAGGCATTTTATGTGACCGTGGTTTCAGTGCGATTAATAATTCATGCATCCACATCATCAATAGCGTGCCGTTTTACGAGTACAAGCTAGAGGCTTTATTCGTCCTTTGGAAATATTCTGTCATTCAAAGTCAAAGTTGATAGTCAGTTACAGAAAATTAGAGGACATTTTCTGTTGAAGGGTCATTTACGTAGACGACGATCAGTCTTCAATTATGATAGTAAGCGTTTTGGTGTTGATGCTATAAGTACTTTTAATTGAATAAATAAATAAACGATATATAACTAACATCTCGCCTGTATTCCTCAAAGACTAAGGCCAGGGAGAGATAACCTTACTTATTTTATCGGTATTGTACCAAAAACTTCTGTTAAGTTACGTTTAAAATTACCAATTAGGGGTCATCCTTAAAGTACATCACACTAATTTCATGATTTTTTGACTCCTTATCACAGTTGATCACATTTGTGAGATGTCCCTAGTTTGACGTCACATACTTTGCAATTTTACATCTAGAAATTTTTAAATTAAAACAGCAGTTCCGAAATGCGTTTTATTTCCATTTAAATTATGTTTTAATATGATTTTGAAGTGTGACATCACGAAACTTAGGACCCCCCCACCTTGTCACATAATGTCACACTTTGTCCCCCCTTAACATGTGACGTACTTTATGGATGGTCCCTTAATGGTATTTTATAACAATACAGTTACGTAACTTTCTATTTTCCAACTTTTCCATTTCTATAACAATGAAAGAAAGAAAGAAAATTTGTTTATTGGCACATATAAATCATCAACTACATTATAAGGACTAGGATTTACAATTATTACAAAATAAAAGTGTATAACATAACATAAATTTGCCATAGTGCCAAAAGTTCAATGCACTACAAAGCAACAATAAAACGTTAAATTTAATTCTTCTCAAATTCGATAGGTACTGTAGGTACGAGCCCACAACAAGCGCAAATTGATTACACTGAGAGTGAGACCGCGAGTGGAGTGCGTAACTAACAGCGACCACAAATAGGATAGAGAATGCACTATTGATAACGTTACAGTTAACTTTATTTTATAACGCTACTAAGAATTATAAATTGTCGATACAACGTTACGCAGATATAGCGTTATAATCGTAACGTTCATCCGGTCCCTGGTTTAGGCTGAGGTATATCTACTCTTGTACACAAAACATTCTATTTACCGGCCACATTTTCAAAACTGGAATAGCAAGTGCTTTCCTTAAAAACAAAATCCAATAACAGATTGCACGACTTCGGACACATACTCAACAGCCGCGTTTAGAATAGAATACCAACTTATTGTACACTGATAAATTTTTGACACTTATTTATGTTTATAAAAGATAATTATGGTACGAAGGGCGGTTATATCGCAGTCGGCGATCTCTTCCAGTCAAATCAAGGCTTGTGATCACTAAACCAATGAAGCAGCCAATGATAAAATTTGCGGGATAAAATGCCCCTCAATGCATTTGCCTTTGGAATTTTTTACTACTTCTACTATAGTTCCTTTTCCTTCCTTCTACTTTTTTTTCTCAAAGTGAAAGTTTTTTATTTCAACTGGGCCTTTGCAGGCACTTTCAAAAGGTCGTGATTCTAGGTGCACGGTTCCAAGTGGGTTGGTTTCTAATTAGTAGTTTGAATGATTTAACCATTGTTTTATTGTATTATTCCCTGCAGTTTTATTTAGGGCCGATTTTACCAACGTCAGATAACGTTAACCAGGAGATAAATTTGTAATTTTGACAGGTTTGTCATACAAAAGGTGTCTAAATTTAAATTTATTCCTCGGATAGTAGTTGGTTAGTTCGACGTTGGTTCCGCCCTTATTAACTTAGTTTGTACTTGTCCTAATAAGTGGTCGGTTACCGAACCACTCAGGAAGGAGGAAAGTAAAATATAATATGAGCCGGGTACTTCCCAGGACGTGGCCAGACTTATACCTGATTATCTTAAGTATGAGCTTAAGATAATCAGGTATAAGGTCAAGGTGAAAGATTTTTCGTGTTAAGTATAAAACTGGGTTGCAACGGAGCTCGGTCTCCGTAAATTTTGAAGTGGAGGTATTACATAGGTTTTGTTCGTGAATGTAATGTAAATTGTAATTAAAAAGGAGAAAGAAAGGTCCGCACGTAGGCTGCAGAAGAAGACGGGACGGGTTGGTGCAGATAAAATTTGCAACAAATCATTTTACTGAATAGTCGATACTAGATGTCTTTTTTACCGTCTGGAAAATAATATGGTGTGTCAAGTATGTGGAATAGAAGCTATACACCAGAATAATTTTTTCATACCATTGAGTTTATCCAAATAGATGCATGAAAAGAAACCATACTACGGTGCTTGAATGAATAGGTACGCATCTAACTGCTCTAGGTTTAGATAGCGCATGAATGAAAATCACGCCATTTTTTTTGTGCAAAATGGGCTATACATTAGTAGAGTGCATGGCTAGAAAGATAAAATACCGAGTAACAAATAATATATTTTTTCTATTTATCTATTCCAGTCTTAGATTAATGACGCATAGAAAGATAATCACATACATCCTCCCCACAAAAAACTAAACCAACAAACGTAAATATGGGTGCGTAAGCGGCATGCGATAAATGCCTGGCGACACGCACACTTAATTAGTTTTTACGTTCAACTTAGCCATTTATGGTTAAGTTTGATTTACCTCACTGCGTCCGCATACTGGGCTTTCTATACGTTCTTAATCTAATGCTGGCGCCTCACATCGCTATTCGTGTTCGCGTATTCGTCTTGTTCGTCCAAATACGACGATGTGTAGTCACTCTATTCGCCTATATTTGCCTATATTTGCACGAACAATACGAATACGCGAATACACGAACATCGTATCCGCCGGGTTGTCGGTTTTTGGTCACATATCAAAGGATTGCGAATATACCGAATATGTTCGTATACCGTCCACACATGGCTTGCTCAGTAGAGCGTGGTGCGCGACAGCGACGGATTTGTTTATCATAGATAATGTATTAAGTTTAGTACTTAGGAGTTTTAATACTTCTATATACAGAAAATAATAAGCCGCTGCTGCTGTCAACAGGTCCATCTTTGCGTTCAAAAATATAGCAAAAATATTCGTGAATGTTCGCCATATTCGCTATTCGTGACGATGTGTGGACGGTGTGTTCGAGTTATTCGGACTTCTACACGAATATAGCCGAATAAACGGCGAATAAAACCCCGAATACCGAATAGCGATGTGAGGCGCCAGCATAAGGTCTGGCTTCTGCTCGGGTTACGTATCAAACCTAATTTTTTCCGACCGACTACGGTAAGAAAAGTCACTCAATATTGGTTAGGTACTTTATCTACTGTTTCACTATAGGTAAACACTGAGTTTTTAATTGACTCCATAAATTTGACGTTTAGGGTTCCATGTGCAATAAGAAACGATTATTTGAATAATTTCGTCTGGTCTATCAATTCGTCCATTCGTCCATTTTATTCAAAGACTTGAGATGATAAGGCGGAAATGTGGTACATAATATATAGATATTTATCGGCTAGGTACATAGATAAAATGTAATAATCCTGAAAAAAAAATCTAGCTTCAACCAGTTCATAAGCTTATAGCTAACCAAGACAATTCGTAATCAATCGCATGTCAACTCAAATGACGAAACAAAAATCAACTGTCAAAATATCTTTGCTTCTTCAGAATTCTGTCTTCCCTTTTTGAGGGCAATTCCGTTGATTAAGTTCAAAAATAATTACAAATATATTTTTCTATTTCTGCCTCACCATCAAAGTTCCGCTTCCGCGGAGGTTAAGCCTTGAAGCTCCGCATCCGCTAAGAGTTTTCCGTTACAGTCTTGATATGAAGTTAATAACTGAAAGGATAAAATAAGTATTGTTTCATTTTCATGAAACAAGTGTGTTTGTTGCATAAAATTGAACAAAAATGCGATAGATTCATTGTATTCTATAATCAAAATTAGCTAACGCTTACGTTACCATACTTCAAAACATTCGTGCTCGGCCCTCTGAACACCTGAGAGGGCTCCATAAAGTATTTGATGGTGTGTGTGGTCCGGCAACACGCACCAGGGCAACATGGCCTTAACCTTGTCATTCTGAGAACGAGGCCCGTACCACAGCTCGTACTTGGCAGTGAGACAGTTCTACAGTATGAGCTGGGTTACTATAAAGGTGCAAACCTAATCAACTAATTATGTCCGTACACGCCGATCAAATTTTAACCGATAAATTTGAATGTTGTAGGTACAATCGCATTACAGATGCGATGGTGCGTCAAATCAACGTCGGTTGCAATTTCGTGATCGTTATTATCGATTCTAGGTCGGTTCAAACGGAACAGCAAAACAAATGAATAGCATATACGTAATTGTGTGCGAGTGAAGTAGACAGCAGATATATTTTTTATTTCCAAAATATTTACAAGAATCTATATTGTTTTTAAATTCTGCTCCTGTATTGGTTTATAAAACAAGAAAAAGTATAAAGTGGAACCAATTATTATTGCTTTCTTAGTCTACGCACTACCAATAAGTCGGTTGTCTGTAAAAATATTTTGCGTGAAATTTATCATAGAAGGAAAAATTAACGAAACCTTATGAAATTCAGTAAGATTGCGGAAATCAAAGCGATTTGATTAAAAATAGTTGAGAGTCGCCCCGTACTAATAAGATAAAATAAAACGATTGACAATATTTTCGTCATCTATTTTTGGATCAACATAGCCTGAGTGGGGTAAAGGCCGCCCCTGAAGTGGAGCCAAATGTGGTCACATTGAAACCTAAATAACGTTACGTAACCAAAGAGTAGGACCCGGAACAGTCGGCATAGAATCATGTCCATATTCCATGGTGCTGTGGATTAGTCCTTTTTTAACCCCCAAAAAAAAGAGGGGTGTTATAAATTTGTAGTGTGTATCTGTGTATCTGTCTGTGGCATCGTAGCTCCAATACGGATGAACCGATGTCAATGCAGTTCTTTTTAATTGAAAGCTAGTTTATTCGGGTATCATCTTAGCTATGTGAAATGAAAATCTGTTTAGCCGTTCAAAAGATACAGCTATTTTTCTAGTTGGAGTCGGGGGTTTTGACGGTTAGGTTATTTAAATTTACCCATCCTGCTACGGGAACATTTACATTTCTGTAATTTTCAGTCCACTTGTCATTAGCTTCTATCATAATCAGCCAAGCCTGTTACCAACTATGTTGGGATCGCCTTCTTTGGCTTCCATACAAATGGTTTACTTTTTCACATTCCAGGCCATCTATGACATGCTCGGAGCTTGCTCAAGTAACCGACCAGCTGATTCGGCCGAAGAGCGTGCTAAAAACATATTCGCCAAGATGGATGAAAATAACGACGGTCAACTGACACAGGACGAGTTCCTCAAGGGCTGCCTGCAGGACGAGGAACTGTCGAAAATGCTGGCACCTTAAATTGCCTACCAGCTCCTTTTACCCCTGCGATCCAGTCTCACATACCCACCCCCATTGTATTCCTCACGATAACCCGACGGCGTCGTCTTGTCCACACGACAGCATTATTAATTGAAAAGCGTAACAGCGAACTTTTTATAGTTTCAGTCGACCATTCAATCATTAAAAACATACTCTCACTGTATATATTTTCAAAATTACATTCATTAGCTCTTGCAATTAAAATATTTTCTCTTTAAATTTTACCACCGAATATTTTTTTTAACATTGGCGTTTGAATCGTTGTGGTATAAGTGGAGGTAGTTTAACCAGGTCCGCTGTTAACATCGAGGCGGATCCAACACGGTAAACGGTGCGGTTGTGTTGTATTGCTGTCGTGTTGACGTGGCAGGAGTACGTAGCGTGTGTCTGTGTAACTCACATTGTGTTAGCGCATCCCGCTCGCGTCAAGTTTTATAAGTATTGCCCGGCATTTGTTTACTAAAGTTAAATATTAATCACAAAACAAGCTAAAATGTCGTTTTACCTCACTAAGTAATTACAGTACGAATCTATTGATTGCGTGCGCATGTTTGATCTGTACTCTCCGCTCCTCAACCGAAATCACAGCTCTAAAAACAGATACGAATCAACAATGTATCGAAGCGGTTGGTTCTCGGCTCGGCTTGAGGTATTTTAGGCCCGACACGCTGCCGCGAGTGTGTGTTGCGCTTCACAATCTGTTTTCCCACGACACACGTGATTATGTCGATTGTAAAAAAAAGTATTGTAAAATTAAGCTATTATTGATGTAACGAATTTGACGTCAATGAATCCTCGAGTTAAAATTGTCCATTCCTAATGATATATTGTATGAATGATATTGTATGTGGAATGTGTCGCTGTCGGATTGTCCACTTCGCTAATATTATAAGATTATGTCCGAACCATTCACTTCGTAGACGTTCTATGACTATTTCTATGAGATTCTCGGTCTATCTGGTTCAACGTAATATTCGATCCGATGACGGATTACTATAATACTGCACGGTATATGTCAATCTTAACATTTTAATATTAAGGCAAAATTAGTGTAGCTCTGTATGTACAGAATCGATCAGATTGGACGAACAACGCACACGACTTGCACGCAATACATACGACGCTAACCAGATAGTAACGACGCGACCATCACGATATGAGTATGACGAACAAACACAACAATCTGATCAGTTCTGTCGGCGTTAAGTTCAACTTATGTAAGTTAAAATAACCGTAATATTGTAATGAGTAAACTTTATACTATTATCGTTTCTAGTATCGGTGTTGTTTATTATTGGTGTTACTAGTTGATTCGTCAGGGATGAGTATCGCTCGGTTTAGAACCGGGCAGGGAACACGCTTCTTTATCTTCATATTGTTTGAACGCTTTGGTATTTTCCCTTTACACTTGTGATACTATTTATCAGTTACTTCGCGTAGTACTAAATCAACCTACCTACTATTTCTACTATTACTTGGAGTATTTATCCCAGATAATTTTCCACTACTGTGCCTTCTAGTTCTCCGTGTACATAGTTTTCATTCAGCATAATTTATTTCATCGTCTAAGTTACTTTATTGGATATCAGTTTGCTGTCAACTTTGCCAAAGGTGGCCAAATCCATAACATTTTTTTTTTTTTTTTGGATTTTTTTTGTGTGCCCTATTCCCTTTTCACGTTTAATTGTAAATTTTAGTTTTAGTGTTTGTTTACTTTATCGCAGTCTTCACCTATTGCCTCTGGCCGCACACCGTCGTAAGGGTCGCGATATTATTAATTCATTCAAATCCTATTTATCGTTACTGTTTAAGCTGTTTTAGTTTGACTATTAGTTTTCAGTGCATACATTAAAGGTTAATTATTTATAATTTTTAAGTATGTAGGAACAATAACGTGGAAATTAATCAGTATGAAGAAGTGAAGCATTCAACTATTGTGGGCTTGATAGATGAGCACAGCACAAAAGTTTCTATAAAAATAATATTTCTGGTTTTTTTTTGGATTAACGACTTATCACGATTGGTTTTCTCAATGCCAGTTTCGATTAAGG
Source organism: Allophyes oxyacanthae (assembly GCA_932294325.1). NCBI lineage: Eukaryota > Metazoa > Arthropoda > Insecta > Lepidoptera > Noctuidae > Allophyes > Allophyes oxyacanthae. Next base: position 5,237,796 of record OW028609.1, read on the forward strand.
GAGTTACAGCTCTTTTCGTCGCGGAAAATCAGCAACGCAGAGCGCTGGGGAGCTATTCTCTAAGAACATCTGGCATCACGATTCGAATTTCACTCTTATTGTCAGTTGATATTTGACGTATTGATATACGATAATAAACGTGTAACTACATGCGGCCAGAATAAGCTGACCTTTAGTTGTACGAAAAGCCGATACAGTGCGAGGTCAGCTCATACTGGAAATGTTTGGGCAGTTCAATTAAAGCCCTGCTATAGGAGCTCGTAGTAAAGCTTCTGTTCATTGCATTTAATGATATCACATGCACTGGAAACTAAGCATCCTCGCATTAATTTGTTTTAAAAACATTCCATATGATTACGCATTGCAGAATAGTCATTTAAGTGTTTACATAATTTTAGTGTACTTAATTCTACCTGTCTCTTCTAGACTTCATTTGAGTTATATTATTGTGATGTTTTGTATTAAGTTATGAATGAAAGTTATTAAATATATTTAGTTATTCATTTATTACAATTTCTTGGCAGTAGTTTCTGTTGTTTTATATTCAGTTAGTTATGACCTGTCCGACGACAATCCGGACGATTAATTTGTAATATTATAATAACGCAATTCTCCATGTTGCCACGACTAAGTACGTCACATTAGTAGAACAGTGTAACATGACCATTAAACGACTGAATTTTATACAAACATAGATGAAGAGGGATCAATAATTCTCATCTCGGACTTGAAGGTAGCTTCGCAGACAGGGTGATGTGTGACATATCAGAAAATTGGATTTTCGAATGGAAATATTAAAATTAAATATTTAAATAAACCTTTAATTTTAACGACAAGACCATTTCTTAGAAAATAATCGCCCTAGGCGTAACGTACTTTGTCTCACGAACATGCAAATCTTTTTACGGCTTACAGCAATGTCAGAGTACATAATTATACTAAACATAATGATGTTAAAGTTTTCATAGTATTTAGTCAATTGTGATCATTATTTTTGACAAATTTTATTGTGACGCGACCCCGGCCTATATGTCAGTTGCTACTGAACTTTTTAATTATGGTTAGTTAGGCGATGCCGCTTCCTTGGCAGTCTTTCCTACAACCTAAATGAACCTTAAACTCAATTCTTACCTATTTTGACTCGAACACTTCACTTCGAAAAAAAGCTATTTGTATGCACTTTAACCGCACCACGTTTATGTAACTTATATCATAAATTTAAAAATATCTCAATTCTATAGTCGTAAAAAATGTGAATTATTATGTTCGCTTGGGGTTTCAGTTTTATTTACCATGTATTTTATACTATAATTAAAATCTAGGGCAACAATGTGCGTGAGACGTTGAGGGACTACACACTTTGACGTGGATCAGCATTAGCCGTTCAAAAACGTCTTTATGTCAACGTAATAAGTAAAAGACGCCGTAGCACGTCTTCGGTTCAGTCGAATGACGCAATTCGGACGAAGCCGTGTACAGCCCTATTTCATTGACTGATGTTTATTATCGGCTTGATACAGTTATAAGTATATGGCTTGATGCAATTCCGCGTCGATGTTTGTGGCCCTAAAGCGATGAATAAATCCCGAGTGAGGGCGCCACTAGCTGCTTACTGTTCGTTCAAAATCTCGTAGTGAGACGGTTCGTTCTCTTTGTGCATTATCGCCCATTTTTATACTTTAACATTGATTAGGACTTAAGTGAATACTTTCTTCTTGGTCTCATATAAAGTCTCAATCTGTGAAAACAAGGAGCTACTCTGTTCTATACGTGGCTATTAACATCGTTTACCTAATATTAACGTGTGATTTTTACATTAAGCTTAATAATTACAATGAATGAATGTGGATTAGGAATCATTTAATATAATTTATTTATTTTATATAAGGTCCTACATTTCTAATCCCGATCCCTTTAAGGGGTTATTGTACTCATCATTATGAACAACTTTTACTATGGAACTAAAACCTGAAGACGACAAAACCGAATCAGCTTATCCATACATTCAGTCGAGTCATTCAGTTGAATTATTTGTAGGGAACAGCTGTTTTTATTTCGGGTTGGTCCGATCATAATAGTTGTTCATAATGATGAGTACATTAACACCATAAAGGGAACAGGACTAGAAAGGTAGGATCTTGTATACTTAATTATTATTAAGCTCATTTAAAATGTTATAAACATTAGTATTTCATGTTTTGGGTGTGCATTTTATGTAATTTATGTTATGGGTAATAATAGCTCAGAGTAGGTAAGTACTCCTTACTCTGAGGGTAATTGAGGGTTGCCATTACTGGTTCTTTTGTAAAAATCGAATCAATGCAGACAGCGGCTGAGTTTGATATAAGGCGCCTTTCCTGTAAACAGATTTTACAGGCATTTGGGGCTTTCACGCTAAACGAGCAGTTATTTTCAACTCAATTGTATTTTATTATAACTTTTTATTTAATAACTAACAGAGTAGTTACCTTTGATTTAATCAATTATAATTTGTAGAACTTAAGTAGACGTACTCTTAGTAGTAAGCTTCAAGCACTATTCATTTGTTAAGTCATATTGTTTCTATTAATTATGTACTAGTATTTAATATAATTTAAGATATTATTATTGTAACTAGTTGCGGTAGACGCACAAAACAGGTAGATTAATTTTGGATAAATTCAGGTTGTTTGCTCCTTAGATTCAATCACATTTTTTTATTGCTTTAAGTTTGTGTATACCATCTCAATATATAAAAGTATGTGTTTATATATTATGGTAGGTCTCTGTCGAATCTTGTCTTGACAAAAACTGTACTAAAATTATGTTTTGTGTAACTAAGCGGTGTCGACACGCGGTGGATGATCTTGCGAAATGAGGGTACTTGTCACTGATTGGTAGAGATTCCGTACAGTTTTCTATCATCACGTTTGTTAACATCAGAGTAAGATACTCATAGTACTTTTCAGATACCTACAGTGTGGACCCCGCTTTACTTCTTGAAGTCTGAGTAAAGTATTTAAAGTCCATAGTGTATTAATTATTTACATTCAAACTTGAAATTTCGTGGTTCATTTTATTTACAGCGTGATGTCAACTCTGACGTCATTTTTAGATTCATTAGGCAATATCTGTAAAAGATAACAGTATTCACAATATTTTCCATAAAATTAAATATCTGTTGTATTTCTAAGAATACATATTTTAATGAATTCACATTTTGCCTATTCATGTATAATATACAAATTACAAAACAAATAGTTGATAATTATTTGACATCATTACCGTAGTATGCACGACAACATAGTTTACGTCTACTTACAGTATAATAACATAGTCATAGATTCCAAAATCATGTACCTACTTGTAGGCAGTTTACTTATTAACATCGCAGAGCGTAGGTACCAGCTTAGTAGAATATTGTAGTGATTTTCAGTTGAATAAATCGATAAAATAATTTGTTACTACTCAATCACTCCCATTTTAGTTTCTTTTTATTTTGTTTTTATGGATGGTATCATAGGATCTAGACGGCGTTAAAAAAAAAGTTTTTTTAATAGTATGGACTATAACACTCATAGAAAAGTCACACAATTTAAAGAGCAATACTTTCCTACGGTCTTACCGCCAGAATTCACGGTATAAGATGGTGTGAGGAACTAACAGGCGACTCAGATTGATTCAAAGTTACTGACCATATCGCCTATATGCAGCTTGCTTATATAAAGTCCTTTCATCCGTACACGACATATTTTAAGAGGTGTATCTACCAGTGGCGAAGGGTGACAGTTTTAAATGGGGAAGCCGTCCCAAAAATGCCCTCAAAAAATTGCTGCAATTAATGCTGCAAGACAAAAATCCATACACTCTCTTGTAATCTATATATAGACATGTCTAGAAGAGCTCGACCTAACTGAAAAACAAGCCATATTACGTTGGTCTATGCACTAACCAATTCCTAAAGGGAAGCCGATGCGAATCGGGTTTATGGACGCTTCACCACTGGTATCTACAACGTGTATAAATGGAAGGACCATGGAGAGCGTGGGGGTCAACTGCGTAACTAAAATGATAAGGAAGATCTACTCTGGTAACAAACTTCAATACAATTGTGAGAGATTAATCATTGAGCTACCTTGTAAAATTGTGGTGATGTTCATTACCATTTTAGTTACGTGGTAGACCCGTTGCTTCTGCTTGTTACGAAGTGTTCCGCTGGATATGCTAAAATAAACGCTAGATGTCTACACATAGGTACCAAAATGTACGCGATAGCTTACTACACACCGTCATATGAGATGTTATTAAAAATTTGCATCACAAACCATTAATTACTATAATAGATAAATCTAAAAATAACCCTGGAGGATACTATCAATACTGTGTACAGTGCAAATTCACAAAACTGGCGCAGACGCAGTGCGGTTGTCGGCTGCCATTAAACGCAATGAAAGATTTGTATCACTGAAATGAACGCTACAGCTTACCAGACACCGTATTATATGTGTGTACGGGTGTTACGAAATGAAAAATATTACACAACGCAGTACAATGCCTTACCCGGTCTAAAAATAACCCTGTAGCTCGATCAATACGCCAACGCATTTTCCCAGAATTGGCACATGCGCGTGCGCGTGACCCATGACATTTTTAATGCAATTGTTATGCACTTGCAAACCCTAGGACATAAATAACGAAATTAAATCTGTCTGTCTGTGACCCTTCACTCCTCATCCCGCACATCACCCCGCGTGCAGTGCGCATGATCGATCGTGTCTATTTTTACTTCCGTAGATATCATTAGCCTATATTTTCGAGAGACCAGGCTTCGTGTAATTGTTATGCAGATTTTTTCTTGAATAAAGCCTACGCATTACGTACGGTATAGAATATTAGACAGGAGGCTTTGTTTTCAGTAAAAGAGGAGTCTAGTAGCTTTACCTAGAATTTATCATATTTATAGAAGACCATGGGCGTAGCTAGGGGAGGGAGGGAGTATTGAAGAAATATACTGTTTACATTATTTTTATCCTGAGAAAAAGATTTTAAACCATGATAATAACCTTTTTTTATCATCTCCGAAAATCAAAAATTATCGAAATCTTCAACGTCGTTTCCGAGAACGCTAATATTACTTACAAACCTGATCAGCTGGCCGACTGCCCACCCTAGGAAAACTGCCTAGCTACGCCAATGCATAAGACCTACCATTACTAGAATACGTTATGTAGAATGTATACAGGCACTACTTCTGCAAATATAGGAAAAGAATGTTCTTTTTTAGGACTGGTACATGATTTTGACATCAGTAAACTATACTGTCGTGCACACTCGCCATTTTTTGTTTTTGCTTTTAAATATTTGTTCCGAAATATGATAGCGTTATTTCGAAGGCTTCTAAAGGTCAGAATTTTCCCTTTATCTTAGTAGGCTTTATTTATAAACGTTATTTAACATTTTTCAATTTATTTTTGTATTTAATTTTACGGAACGTTGTAGGTACAACTACGGTCAACGTTCTTTATATCATAACGTTTGTAAATAAGATAGCACTAGTTTGTAGATTTTACAGTATCATTTTTGTAAATTAATTTAATTAACATGCAAGAACACTGCATCATGGTTTTAGCGAAATGGAATTTGATCAATTTTCCACGTATTAATTTGTGAAATTTCCATTGGAACACGACTACTCGAGATCACAAACAGTTCTGAGAACTCTCTACGTTTTCATCAAGTCCGGGAAGTAGATTTAGTACAGAAAGGGATATTTTTTTTGCAGAAATAAATTATTTTTCTTTATTTCTTCAAAACTGCTAGGTATACACTGTTAGTCGGAAAAGGTATATAGGGTGACTGGTTGGACGAGGGAAACATTAAACGAGGTACTCATCACTATGAACAACTTTTAAAAGAATGAAAGAATAGTGAAAACGCGAAAAAAATATCGGCTTTTCCGTACATTTAGTCGAGTAATATTGAATTATTTATGGAAGAGCTGTTTTTTTTTGTCGCCATTTCAGGTTTGGTCCCATAGTAAAAGTTGTTCATAAAGATGACTACACTCCTTCAATGTTTTACTCGTTCAACCAGTCACCTTGTATAAAGCCGAAAGGGGGTTATTGTTATCATCATTATGAACAACTTTTACTAAGGGCAATAGCGTGAAATCGTAAATAAAAAACTGATTTTTGTTATGCGATTTCATCGTTGATAATTTTCTTTAAAATATTAGTTAACTTTAAAAATCTTACGTTTTGGTTATTGTATTATGCTTTTAACTCAATATTGTAAACTGGGGTGTCTGAGGTTTTGAGTTTAATAACACGTTGTATATTCACGTGTTGAAATGATTCAAGTTATCAAAACATATTTTTATTAATACCAATGTTCACTGCTGAATAGAGACCTGTGAATAAATCGCGATACTGAACGGTCAGAATTTATAATTAATTGAAACTTTAAATTAAAGATCATTCAACTGTTATCTTTATTAAAATTCTAATGCTCATAATAGCTGAACAGAGGAGACAGTTCAAAAAGATAATTTACTTACTGTTACTCGCTTCCTAGGAGAACTGCTTCATATACCCGGATAGATAGTATCCTATATGTTAATCTAATACTAAATTAAAATAAAAAGTGAAAATTAAATTAGCTAAATTTCATCCGCATCAATTTAAACATGCAAATATCTTCACAAACTTTTACATATTAATATTAATCTGATCATGCAGTTTTGTTGCAAAATTTTATGTGTACTTATATTGTGACAATTTTAATTTTTAGTTATTATTAAATTCTTACTGTGTTTTAGGGCACAAGAATTGACTAACTAAAAGCAAGCAGGTTGTGTAATATTTTAACGTCCTTTCAAAAATACAAGCAGACTACAAAAATGGGTAAACAAAATAGTAAACTAAAGCCAGAAGTCCTTGAGGATCTGAAGCAGAACACTGAGTTCTCAGGTATTTTGAACGTTTATTTAAGATCGGGAGGGCAATTGTCGTTTCCTACGAGATCATCTCGGAATCGAGTTTGACCTTGATGCGCTTTTTCGACAAATCGGAATTGTTTACTTGAATCTCGTATTACACTTACGACTTGAATTTTATTTCAATTAATACGAGATTCGAGTAAACAATTCCAATTTGCGAGATTTTATAGTCGAAAAAGCCCTCGAAGTGCAAACTCGATTCCGAGATGATCTCGCAGGAAACGAGAATTGCCCTCCTGCAAAGCTATTCTGTACGAACATCTCGCATCTCGATTCGAATCTCACTCTTATAGTCGGTTGATATTTCACGACTTGACACACGATAACTTAATAACGGAGCTGCGAACATGCTCTAGTCATGTTCACAGATCCTGTTATTAAGTTACAAGTTTATTATCGTATGTTAATTAGTCAAATTTCAATCGACAATAACAGTGAGATTCGAATCGAGATGCAAGATGGTGGCCGCTTTAGGCACACTGGGAGCTATATCTAAGTTGTCTATTCAGTGGATATTTAGACATCATCGTGATCTCAGATGAAAAACCCGGTTACATTAATCGTGATTCATCTAAAGCGGCCTTTTTTGACACCCTGGAAGATTTTTTAGGGATGGCAGACATGCCAAGTTTTCTCTTGACGACTCCTTGGTAGCACTTTGCTGTCATAAGCTTTATCTTATCATCACTAAATTGCTTCTTGCCATCCCTAAATAATTATACTTTATCATTGAAACCATCTGTTAGTTTTTCTCCAATCTTAAAATAATATTTCTCTTCAAAGATCACTGCACTGTTACTTATTTATTTTGATTTTTAATTTCATTATCAATAGAACCAATTAAATTGGGCACCTTAAAATACATATTGTAGTTTGAGTTTTGTACCATTTTCTTTATATGTTTGTTCTTATATGTTCCATTACTATATTTTCAGATGCAGAGATTCAAGAATGGTACAAAGGTTTTCTAAAAGATTGCCCCAGTGGTCATTTGTCTGTAGAAGAATTTAAGAAAATATATGGAAACTTTTTTCCGTATGGCGACGCGAGCAAGGTACTGTTCTAGAAATAATAAAAGTTTTGAAAGCTTTACACTATAACACATTGCTAATGAACAGCCAACTGAAGCCGAGAACAATAGTTAAGTACCAATGTCTTCGTTTCCTCAATTAATTAACATCATCGACTGGATATCGGTCTACGGATATTGCTATTTGTACCTACTATAACCTTACCAACGGATGTTATTCCGTAAGAATCACATCTCACGCACGCCACGGTTGGCGCTGTAGTTAAGCGATTGGCTTTCTGCGCTACGTGCTGCGGGTTCGATCCCCGCACGGAACAAATATTTATATGATCTGCAGATAGTTGTTCGGGGTCTGGATGTTTGTGCATGTGAAGATTTGTATTTGTATATGCACCCACGATACAGGATTAATTACCAGTGTAGGGAAATGTTTAAAAAATATAAAATAATCTCGATTCGAATCTCACTCCTATTGTCGGTTGATATTTGACGAATTGACATTCAATAACTTAATACCGGAGCTGTGAACATGCTCTAGTCATGTTCACTCTTGTTATTAAGTTACACTTTTATCATCGATTATATACAGGATGGCGATTTAGTCACCTGCATCCTTTAAGCAGTTGATTCTACTCATCATTATGAACGACTTTTACTATGGGAAGAAAACGAAAATAGTGAAAAAAAAAAACTGATTTTCCATACATTTAAGTTCACATAATTAGTGGAATAATTGATTTTTTCTTCGTAATTTCAGTGTTGATCCCATAGTAAAAGTTGTTCATAATGATGAGTAGAATTAACTCCTCAAAGGATGCAGGTGACTAAATCGCTATCCTGTATATAGGGTGAGATTCGATTCAATATACGAGATGCTCTTACAGAATAGGTCCCCCGAATTGTTTTGTATTTTGCCATCACGTAACGTTCCATGTTGACAGTTTGCGGAGCATGTGTTCCGAACGTTCGACGCGAATGGCGACGGCACGATAGACTTCCGGGAGTTCCTGTGCGCGCTCAGCGTGACGTCACGCGGCAAACTCGAGCAGAAACTCAAGTGGGCCTTCTCCATGTACGACCTCGACGGCAACGGGTATATCTCCCGACAAGAGATGCTCGAAATTGTCACTGTAAGTATCGCTTTAGACTTTCCCTTGTATTTTTGGGTCAGCTTGCTAGTGAGCGAGCAGCTGAATCTACCATCAGGACTTTATTCGTAAAGACTGCCGTCTGATAATATCGATATCCTAATCAAAACTGAACCAGGAACCTAGACCTAAGGGTGGAACAAGATTCCTATTCGGCGTCCCTTGGACATTAGATTTTGAAGGTTTTGACGCCACTCGTCATCCGGTGTCTAGAGCTACCACTCCTCTTGCTTTATCAAGTCCAAGGTTAAATGTTTCAACAATAATTGTCAGTTGTTCAATTGATGTCTATCTACTCCCCGACAGAATATTGATCATACCCTTGCCTTTAAAACAATCGGCTCTGAAGGATTGATGATCACAGAATGCTATGCACTCACATACCGCTGCATGGGAATCGTAATCAGAATGTTCTTTATTTGCAAGAAATGAAGAGTTACCACTGTTTACTTCTCTGAATACAAGGAAATATTTTCTAGATCGGTAGGTACTCGAGATTTCCCTCTCTGACAAAAATGACAAGTCAATGACAAAACTCAAAATGAACAATACTCCTAATATTTCTCCTTTTTTCATCAAATCAAAATTTCCATGCGTACGTTTCTCATCAATCAAATAATCACACTTATTCATAAATATAAATATAGGTATACTTAAAACATTTAACTAGCGCCATCTATCAGAAAATATAACGAACGACTTGGTGTTTCCAGGCTATTTACAAAATGGTCGGGTCTGTAATGAAGATGCCCGAGGATGAGTCGACGCCAGAGAAGAGAACCGACAAAATATTCCGACAGATGGATAGAAACAAAGATGGGAAGCTCTCCTTGGAAGAGTTCATAGAGGGCGCCAAAAGCGACCCGTCCATCGTTCGGCTGCTGCAGTGCGACCCGCAATCACAGTGATACCTTAAATATTAAATCTTACTACTCAATGAGTACCACTCAGTCTATCCACACTTATATAAAACTGTTGTAAAATATCACCCTTATTACAATGCTTGTAAGAGCTAGTGCGCGTCGTAAAGCGTTGGTTACACATTAAATCAGTTTGTTGTCCTGTTGCTTGGCTGTTTGCTACATGTCCGCTCTTCCCTTAGATTTCCATAGATATCCAGAGAATAATAGAAATGTTAATATGTGTAAAAATTCTAAATATAGATGTTTAAATCATCCGCCCTTTGGGAACTCTGTGATTCTTGTTCACGGGCCAATATACAAACATTGGACACAAACAGCAGTAATTTATGTAATCGAAACGATTCGGAATGCATACTATGACGGAGTTTCTCAACGAAACCATACATGGTTGTGACAAGAAAAATATTACATTTATTCTAAATAGATATTCATGTTAGTACGTACAAAATAATCCAGTGTGAATTTATACAGTAACAGATAACACCACGGTAGAAAATTTGTAAGTACAAAAATGTTATTATCAAATAGTTCAAATATATATGTAGGGACTGTTTAGATTTGAAACAATACTAAATTAACGAAATTGCAAGCAATAATTCCAAAGAGTATAGCGTATATTACGGTAAGATAAATCTATGAGAAAATCTTTAATATTTTAAATATTGATATAGGTTAACAAAATTTTGTCTTATATTATACAAATAATCATTTGTTTTAAAAAGAAGGCAAAGAAACGATGTCAACAAAAGACATAATTACGGTAGCTAGGTAAAAGACATGGAAGTAGAATATGCGGTGAGCTTAATGGATTCCAACTCGTGTACAATGTACACTCTACTATCTACTAACAACCAAACAGCAGGACAAAGTACGTGCGACTGTAATGTGTATAGTGTTCAAAGATTTTTCGCATTAATACTAGTTAGGTTAATACACATTCTCTGCCCACAAACGTTTTGCGGCTTGTCTTATAAGCGGGCTCGCGAGTGTTCGGCACTGCCGGTCACTTCGACTTCTCGAATGTTCGTCTACCGCTGTGTAGCCGATAGCTAAGATGGCGTTCCGTTTTCAAGTATTTGAAATGTTTAATAATAAATGTTTGTAATAGATTTATGATAATGAATGTAAATTACCTGTAGATAGGTATCCTTGTTGAACCCTTTAAAGATTGTTGTGCCGAGAGATTTTATTCCGGGATGTGTTCCGGCAAGGTGTCTTTATGTCTATTTTACATCGATAGTCGTCATCGATATAATATAATGGCCATGCGTGTCTTCATCTCACCTGCCCGCTTATATCGCGTTTAAATTTTAATCCAAATATCTCCCTATATTATCGAAAATAATTTATTATATCTACAAATATATTGATTGTCCCAAAAATCACTACGTGGGTGTAATATGAGATTTTAGGAGTTTGTAGATCTTAAATGATTCAATTTAACTTGTCATTGATCTTGAAATTGTAAGTGTGTCTTTCAATACATCTCATAAAAGTAATAATCTATAGTGTTATCCGACAGACAAGCGAACGCCGTAGTTGAAATATGCTGTAGAAAACTGTATTTGTTTATAATAATGTGACGATATTTCGTCATGCCTTGAGAAATAAATGGGAAAGTAGCAACATACGCGCAGTGCCTCTACAAACGGTGCATCTCGAGCACTAGTGACTCGTTGGCCGGTTGATTTTTGCATGAATATTTTGTAGCCAGTTATCCGATGCGGCTGTCACTTTAGACTGACCGCGTCTCTCTGCCGATAGATGGCGCTATTGACACGATTGGTACTGTGCGTATGCCGCTTAATTATGGTTCGGCAGTAAAATAAGGTTGTACGGCTGTCTTCTCACTGCTAGCGATTATGATAAACACTGATCATGGGTTGTGTTACTTACTAGTAACCGGTACCTGGTTAAAGTCAGTTGCTGATCTGAGAGAAAATACTAAGATTACGAAACAAGAAATTTGCTAAATTTGCTGTTTCAATTTAATCGTTTGGTTACTCGAAGCATTGTACGCAGATGATTTACCTGAATATTATTTCCCACATCCGCGCTTGTATGTGTAAATTACATGCCTTATTATATTCTAAATCTCTTCTTCGCTTCGTACTACTATGCTAGCATTGAAAAGACAGCGAATTTAAAGCACAATTTAGGAAGACATTTACGCAACAAACGAGACATACAAATATGATTATATACAGTTATTAATATTAATTTATATAGTAATGAATATTCATGCTGATCTATTCGCGTAGCTGATATTATTAAGGATTAGTTTTAATTAATGACAAAAATATAAATTCATAATTATAGTCCCGAGTCAGCCTAAGTATTATTATTCAATTATTTTGTTGTAAAATGATTTGTAAGGATTTTAAAATATGGTTAGTATAAAATGTAACAATGGACAGTAGAGGAATGTTGAGTTTTGAAGTTTTGCGGTAACAGAATCGTTGCAGTGCGCATATTCGGCTTTGGGGCAGCCGCAGGGGGACCACCCATTCGATTTCATTCGATGAAATTGAGATAAATAATAATTGTCATACATAACTTTTAAATTCGTAGCAATCACAATATCGTTAAATATATTATTGGGGTATTCTGTACCGAAAGTCCTACTGATGGAGGTATTTTGGCAAAAGCATGTAAGACTGCAATTAATTGTTATAGTATATGATAGATATATTTAGAGACCCCACCCCTCGTTAGCTGTGGTCTTTCTACGAAAGCCCTGAACCAGACGCTCGGTGACGCTTCGACTGAAGTGACCAGTTTGTTAGTTTGAGCAGACAGAGCATCGCCAGACGAACGCCGCGCCGCTGCGATACCGCCTTTATGTTAAATGTTGTGTAAATGTAGTAAGCGTTAATATTGAGTATAGACTTTTCTAAAGCAATAAAATAGACTGAATTTATTAATGGAAATTTAGTCTGCGCAATTTCGTTCATTCGCTACATGCTTTAAACCATTGATTGTGATAATATGCGCCGCCCGCCATACACTGCCGAAGCGTGTAGCTATCTAACTGAGTATGTAACCCGTCTTCCAGGCTATTCGCTAACTTAGTCGCATATAAAATCGCAGCGGTGCAGTCCGTTAGTCTGAAATATGCCCAAAATTTAAAACATTATTGGTATACACTTAATTGGTAGTTATTGACTCTTTAAGATTATAATAGGTTACATATTATAAAACTACATTTTAATATTTATTTGAAGTATGTATCACTACATCACAAGTATTTATATGCAGTTAAACAAATATTGAATAGATTAGTGTTTGTTCTTTGTCCTTTATCATGTTAGTTGAATGATCTTTTAGATTGTACACAATTTTGTTATAATGTACCTATTATGTAGTTTTTATAACACAAAAAATCGATGGTTGACTGTTTGATAGAATGTATACTGAACGAAGCAGCCGGGGCAAACAAGTTGTAATCTATAATCACCAGAGGATAGAAACGCCAGCAAAATATATGGTAGGTACTAGACGTGTGCGCCGATGCCGGTTTCGGCGTCATCGGCGTCATCGGCGTAGATGGTCGGACGGATACAGTGGTTTTAGATACAATGCATACATATACTAGTAAACTAAACACTAGAAATGTCTAAATATATGCTTATTGGTTTATTTCGACGTATTTGTTTACGCAAATTCAATAAAATAACATTTTTATATGACCATAATTTAAATAGCGCGTTTTGCCGATAACATTGTCACAGTCATTTGGCGAATAAGTCTGCAATATTTTGTTTTTTATAAGATTTTCACAAGAACCTTATTAAGGTTCTTGGATTTTCACCATCCACGCCGATGACGCCGCCGCGGGCATCGGCGCACACATCTAGTAGGTACTGATATTTACGAAACACGTGGTTATTCGACAACTTATGTTAATTGTACATTTTGCTGGCGAAGAATCTCCATTCGCTAGTGATTGTACATTGCAATAATTTGTCTAGGGGAGCTAGTTCTCTTCAAGGTTCTTATAATCTCAATATGAATATCAACGTGTTAAATAATTATAGCACTCAGTATAATTTTATTTGTTATAATAACTACATATCTATAGTAAGTTAGTGACACAATACACAATGTATAGTATTTTAATTTTATAATTTCTGATTTTGTAATGTATCGCCATTTTTACTAACGCAATTGTTGTGGCATATATTTGTTTTTCACTAAGCTTTTTAACTAACACTAATATTTTAAGCACGCTTTAATTTTTTTTTATTAGCTTTACATGGATGTATTAAGGATAAATTCTCATTTTATATATTATATTATACAATGCGAATTTTATTTGACCGACATTTTTATTTTGCTTCTCTAGCTAGCTAGTTCATTGAGCGGAATATTGAATCAAATGCACAATGTTTTTATTTCTCGCACAACCGTTTATTGTACGTGTCGATGTTGTCAATAGTGTATTTATTGTGGAATTGATGGTATATTGAAACCTTGTTGAATGTTCGAGTGCTCGTACCTTTCACATAGATGTACCTATACACCAAGCCGTCAGTGCTTATGATATACAATTTATAGTATATTATTATAGTATTTACCGTTCAGCAATAAACTAGAGGTATAATTTACTACAAGAGATCGTAACGTTGCAACTTGAATTACACACTGAACACCAAACATTATATCAGAAGTCTTCTCTAATTTATGCAACTGATGTCTGAAGTTATACAAATTTTATTATATGATATACTTTTTATATTCTCAGTAAGTTTATATATCTGTGAGCTCGAAGTTCGATTATGTGTCGTAGAACAAAACGCCGAAAACATTATATAAACACGACAAATAAGAGGAGTAACAGAAAATAATATTTTTAATATATAATTTTTTGATTGTGTACAGATTATTGAGTGTTCGGTCGAATTTTATATCAGTGTCATATTTGGTAATAAGATGTTTATTCTAAACATAGTCGTTACATCATTCTGAATGACGCCTTTTATTCTAAGTGTTTAAAGTGGAATTAACTTGTATTTTGAATTAGATTAGTGAAATAGATGTTTATAAAAGTTAATTACATATACTATTCCTTACTTCTATATCCAGACAACAGCAGTTACTATGCATTTTATCGATTTTCTGACTGTGCAGTTGATTCCATAATCAGTTTTATAGATTCAGTCTGAATTTGCTTTAACTTATGCGGTGAGGTGATTTGCTATACATAATCGCCATACCCGTGTTAGTTCAAATGTGTTCAAATTGACATCTCCCGAATTTGTCCAGTACAAAACTAAAGTGTGCAACATGGCTCAGTGCGGCACGGGCGCGTGCGCACCGACCGCGCGGAGCGACCCCGCCCGCCCCTTCCCCGTGTGCTTCCAGTATATTTCTCAGCAATATCAAGAGCAATCGTCTCGTGTTTGGTAGTAATATTATAAATTTTAGCTTAGTCACAGCATACAGCTGTAAATTATGAAACAAACCTGCATTATGTGAGCGAATCACCTGATAAAGTAAACTAGATAGATAGGTTATATACCCAATATTAGATAGGGTTCTGTTTAAAACGCTATATGCCCCGCGTCCTAGTGAACGTAGCTGATTTTCTGGATACCACAGACTATTATTTTACTGTCTTCCAGTATTTTAAGCAGTAGACGACTACGTTGCGTAGTTTGCCTTCAATATTATGAAAAGATATAACCCTTATGTTCAGGTTTTATTCCTGATAGTAAACAAGCACCGCTCTAGTTTATTGCTAGCATTAAATGGGTGCTAATTATACATACATTACGAACTAGAATGCTTTGAAACAATATAATTTATTTTGGCGGCGCTATAGCGGTTTTTATATGTATTATAAAGTTACAATTTCTTCCTAACATCTAATTAGACACGTTTTTGCTCTTACCCACGTATGCTTATACGCCTGTTTGAGTTATTTACTCTACTTATAGGTAATTTAATATCACTTGTAATCTATGGTGCATAAAATGTCCTCTGAGATTAAAGGATTGTTATGATATGGGCTAAGTAGCGATAGTTTAGGTGTGAGATGTGCCTGAAATATATCAAAGATACTTGAATGTATATATATATCGTACCGACTCACTCCGAAACACAGTGTTCACACAAGCAGATAATTATTACAGCGCGATCTACGCTTTGTGAATGGAATGGATCGTAATTTTACATCACTTACATACGTACACATAAGCATGACACAGGATTCGTGCTGATCAGAGAGGTACGAATTCACAGAAGTGTCGTCATTACATAGGCACACTAAGTTGGTCGGTACCAAGCTTACCTATTCAAACATTTTCTCCACCTTACACTAAACTAAAGCTACAAGTATAAATATTTTACTTTTTGTAAGTATCAATATCTAATATCTAAAGTGTTAAGCATTTATGAAGTTATTATTTATTACGTAAAGATGTACGTTATCTTAGAGATTATAATAAATTATCTAAACTCAGGGTGCTATTGTCTCGAGAAGAGTGCTTTCGGCGCCGGCGATCGATTGTTGCAAAGTCCAGTCTTGAAAACGAAATACTAGTAAATTTTGAATCTGTTGATAAAAATTGGCATTGCCGTAATCATTTGGCATAATACGCGATAGTGTAGTCAAATGTAAGCACGTTCTAGTAAATCGATGTTCGTCGACAAGCGCTCGTGTTCGACGCGTTAGCGCAGCTATAGAGTTACTCGATTGCCCCACAGAGACGAATCTGGCCGCAGTTTCGGCAATCGATACGGCCGAGCAGCTCGACAGACACCCACGCATTGGACGTTTCTTGCAAAGTGCACTCTTAACGAATCAAGGACCAAAATGTACAAGAGTGGTAGTACCTAAGTTGTAATGATGGTACTCTGACAATCGGACATTACTCCGATATCTAATTAGTACGTGTATAATCACTGACTACCTAATTGTTGTGTATTACATATCAAATCGCAGAAAATTGGACATGTTCTCGGTGTTGCGAATCCATTCACTTCGCATACACAATGACCGCTTATTGAATTGAGGCCCTGGTGTAAGTTTTTTTTACCATCTCGATTCAACGCATCGACGGCGTTCGGCGGTCCGATTGAAGAGCTCGGAACGGGCCAACGCAACGCTTTCAAAACGAGATTCATGCAATCGAGGTTAATACAAGAGACTTACATTACTGTTCCAATTTGCGATCGATTCAAAATTAAACACATACATCTTTGATTCAGTAATAGCACCCTGCTCTTTGACGATTATACCTACCCTAAAGTTAATGTTGAGTATAACGTCGACTTAAAATATGAATATTTGGCTCCAACGTTGCTTATATACATAAACGAATACATTTTGTCTTGGCAATTTATTGTTCTGTGTAGTCAATTTGTGATTCCTATAATTTTCTTTAAAATTGACCTTCTAGTTCTGATAATCTGTTTTAGATTAAAATTATCTATTTATTAAATCTTTCTCCTCTCAAATGACGTTTCATTTTCTACCCCATATAAATATTATCCTTATCGTCTTGGCTTAAGCGTTTACAATAAAATGCTGTCTATACTTCTATACTCTTAATAAATTAATGTATTATAAAATTTATTGTAATCTGTTTGGTGTTCAAATAAAATAATTATGTAAAATTGGGTTGATTTTCTTGGTAATCCAAATTTTTATGAGTCCATGAAACATTAATGTAATGTGAAACACACAAAGTAGCATTGTCTGTGTCATAACTACATAGCCTAGGTACTTGTCCAGTAAACTCTACCAAGTCTACACGTGGGTAATAGGTAAAAATCCTAACTTTTCCTAGACTCCTAATTTTACCTATTACGCGCCTGACTTAGGACTCACTTAGCCTTGTACTTATCTACAACATTTCTGGACTAAGCGTCACCATTATTATAACAAGTACCTACCTAAGTAATTGAAAGGTTTCTATCCCAGGCAAAGTTAGGAGTCTAGGCAAAGTCGGGCAGTTTTACGGTACTTAGATAATGAAATGACAAATACTATCTACAGGTGTGCCTTCACCTAGCTGAGGTCTATGCACGCAGTACATAAAACCAAGTAATATTTTGCAAAAATAATTGCTGGGACTCGACCGTTATTTTATGGTAGGTATGAAAAACAGTTGTTAGAATCTGAACAACGAAAGCAGTCCAAGATAAAGTGCGGCCATTAAAAAATTCTGAAGCTGTTTTTACTGAATATACCTACACTGTTTATCGGAGTTGATACAATTTAATATTCAAGGATTATTAAATAGTATCTACTCCGTTTATGAAGTATATACTCAGTTACATTACAATACAATTAATTAAAAAAAAAAAAAAAAAAAAAACAATTATATTAATAGGTATGTATGTACCGTTCCTAATAGACGGCCGGTTTTGAAGACATTCTGTTGGTTGGTTAACCTGCCATCTAGCGGACGTCTGGAAAACTGCGTGCAGTCGAGGGAAGCTTTGAGAATTTATATTATCGCATAGAAGCCTAGTACGCGGACGCAAAGTGAGTCAAATCAAACTTAGCCATTACTGGCTAAGTCGATTTTAAAAACGTAATTATGTGTCGCCAGCCTTTTATCGTATGCTTCTTACGCACACATTAAGTTTGTTGCCTCTGTTTTTAGTGAGGAGCATGTTTAAGATTATCTTTCTATGCGTTATTATTCTAAGACCATATAGTATAGACCATTATGTAGGTATTAGAAACATAGTAGTAGGTAATGGGATAGTCAATAGTTTTAAACAATAAAGCCACCTCATCAGCTTCAACACTAACCAGTAACTGTAACTGGTAACCAGTAGGTAAATATTAGTAAAAAGACAATTACCTATATTACCTATTTTAAAGAAATCAAATGAGTAATTACGATTCGTGTGTCCGTTACCGACCTTAATAAACACAAAGTTTCTACAAAGGTATGGGGTAAGATTACTTCGAAAGTACGTCGGATGGAACATTACTCCATACAGTAACCTAATTTAAAATAAAAAACCGGCCAAGTGCGAGTCGGACTCGCGCGCGAAGGGTTCCGTTCCATTATCTATAAAAACGGCAAAAAAAATCACGTTTGTTGTATGGGGTTCCCATACAACAAACGTGATTTTATTGCCCTTAAATATTTATTTTATTCTGTTTTTTAGTATTTGTTGTTATAGCGGCAACAGAAATACATCATCTGTGAAAATTTCAACTGTCTAACTATCACGGTTCATGAGATACGGCCTGGTGAGAGACGGACAGACAGACAGCGGAGTCTTAGTAATAAAGTCTCGTTTTACACTTTGGTTACGGAACCTTAAAAAGGAGTCCTATTTACAACCGTTATTTCTGGAATCTAGAGGTTAGGTAGGTATATAGGTAGGTGCTCGGAGTAAACCTGCGGAAGTATTATAGAAGATTGTGCGACAAAACTGTATCGCAATTCATAAAAGTTCGAATGCACGTAACGTAGTGCGACGGCACGAAATAATGTTTTGTAGTTCGACATAATATATTATGTTGGGAGCCGAACTAGAATAGAATAGCTTTTCTTTCAGATAGTACCTAAATAGGTGTAGGTACTTAAATAGGTGTTAGGCTCTTTAAAGGTGCACGGTTCCAAAAAAGTTGGGATCATAAGTCAGGGAACGTTAGGAGTACAAAAGTAATAACAGTTTAGAGTTAGGTACTGATTAAAGAAAATATAATACCTACTTAAATCAATAAATCTTTTTTCATTTTGATGATGATGACTGCACAATAATGTCGGAACCGTCCAGTTCTACGTCACACGTACCTACCGAAATATTGTGGTCCAGAAAGACGAGTGTCCTCCAAGGAGCCGATTGGCGATAAGTCTTGGAGACTAATGGTGATGGCTTTTGGTGATGAAGGTCAAAATCATCTTTGAATCGCTGGGCCAGCGGAAATGTAGCTGTAAAATTTATCAGTAGTCCCACTTTTCATCAGGTAAGTATTCCATGATTTTCGGACTTTGTGTTTTACAACTAAGTAATTAATTATCAGACCTGGTTTTTTTTTTAATTTATTTTATAACGGTCGTCATGAGCCAATGAAATTAAAAATAAATACGTTCACGTCCTTTACTTGCCGAAAATGAGCAAGTAATAACATTAATGATCATATTCGGTCTTATAACTTTGACCGTCCTGAAAATCTTATAACTACAGTGAAACTTAAAGCGACTCATCCCATGGGAAACCAATATGAGTCCGAATTTAATATCCAAAAGTTATGGTCATCAATATTCACTAAACTTATACAGCCCGGCGAAGATATGAAATTACTGTAAATATTTAGAAAGCGGGACTTACGCTTGACCAATATTTTGTTCCCTCATAATTATCATTACGGCAGAGTATAGATTTCCTTAAATTTTTAAATCAAAAGTGGGGTGGTATACCCTACTACACTTTTCATTAAAAAACCTACGACCGGAAGCATTACCACTTTTTCTTCGAATCTTTACTTAGGACCTCATACACAACATTGGAAGGTGAGAAAAATGCACAGTAGGCACATAATTATTTTGAGCAACGAGTAGGTGCCCTAGGTACCTATAACAGGCACTTAAATGATCAAAACTAAATGGCACCTAGATACTTAGATAGTGTCCGCAAGTAACTCTAGCCAAATGAAACAATTACAAACTCAACAGCCGACGTCCGTTCAAATTAAATCAGCTTAAACCAAATAAAATTACACGCCAAATTGATTTAAAGCTCAGTACACACACATCTAAATATAGTATGTATAGGTGGGCTTCAAATTGCGTATTTAAATAAGTACCTATCTATACAGGAACACGTATGAACGAGTTTATAGAGGTTGGCAGCAGAGTTAGTTCTCTCTCTGTATGGTGTGTACTATGCGTGAGGGGGGGTCCGAGGGTGGACGGAGGGTAGGGGGCAGGCGGCAACGGGTGGCGTTCAGGACGCGCCTAAGGGGCCTCGTCCAGAGAAAGTAAAATATCCTGGTATGGGGGAGGCTAGTATTGTCAAGTCAATGTATAACTATAGCTTTAAACTATATATCGGGGGTCCATACTATAGCCTGTGGAGTACTTATTTACATACGTATATAAGTTTATCTATTATGCAGACATAGGAAATGGAACAGGTTGGGAAAGGGACGCTGCCAAATTTGCTTACATCTATTGGACGTAAAATCGTTCCAGTTTGTAATATTGATTCGAATTCTCATTACACGATGGTCACGCTTTGAAATTATGTACTTTGGTTTGAGAACATAATAATAGCATGAGAGTAGTATTTATTATTAGCTATTCAAATGACGAAGAAAACTTTCTTGTGACAAATAGAAATCCTAACTAAATAATAACTTTATATGACCTTAAACTCTCGTGTCGTGGTGAAAGTGCTGTACTAATTTCCACGGCCTTGTTGACCTAATAACAGCGCCGTAGTTGCAGTTTTTAATTTCCTCCTGCCCCATGCCAGCCACCCCATGCCGTCTGCTACTCGAGTTTGTTTTTTGTTGAATGTTGCATTTCTTTTGCTGGTTATAAAACTTCTTCCAATTATTAAAAAAGGTGCCTTTTATGAGGTGCATGTCCAGCAACGTAGCGTTGACGACTCCGCAAGAAATGGATCCAGGAGAATCTTTACCTTTTGCTTTAGAATCTATTTCAGTATGATGCATACCGCAGTTATGCTGCCACCATCCTTCAATCATCAGATTATGATTCCCACGGCATAAACGGAGTGCGTCGTCACAAAACACAAAATAAGGTACCAAAATAAAAATTTAGTCGAAGAGCTGATTACTCTCTTAAAAATCTCAAATGTAATATCAAACCAATAAAAATAAAAAACTTCTTACACACGAAAAGTTTTGCAGCACTTAGAAGTTCCCATCCAGCAGTCGATATAGCTATTTGCGTTGCCATGCAGCAAAGAACAGCTACGTGCAGTGCAGCTTAGTGATGCAAGACACTGCTATGCACGTAGCCGTGCAGCTACGCGTATATTCGCGCTGTCTAATATGCTACGACATGCGACTTCGCAAGACTGCTACGCACGTAGCTTTACAGCTACGCGTGTAGTCGCGCCACTGTTACGTACGTAGACGTGCTGCTACGCGTGTAGTCGCACCGGACAATGTGCTACGATGACGTCTGTGTAACGTGCTGTGACCGCGCATCTACGCGCGAATTCGCTACGTGTCAAAGCTACGCGGCGAAATAAAGCGGTAATTTCTAACCAATATAATTTATTTCCAACAGTAGACTACGACTGGTTACATAGTATTATTTATATGCTATCGAACGTAGTACATTTTCGGTTCGAAAAATAAAAGTCTAAAATTCTCTTTGAAAAGAAACGATATTAATTTTGGTTTTACATAAGTAATAATTTCTTAGGTATACTGAACCTATTCTAAGAAATACCAGCTCTAGACCTAAAATACTCGTTAAAATGACATCGTATATGATAGTTTCAGAACGCAACTATTATTTCGCCAGTTATTGTATATTTTACTATTTTAAGTTAAGAAGATTGAGATCATTAAGTCAGTTTTAGTTCAGTTTCGAAATCGAAAACTTCGTCATAAACCTAGCGAAGTCTTAGGACTCTCTAGCTAACGCAACGGCGTGAGTGCTCGTAAAGGACAAGCGGTACGGCTCTACGGAAAAGTCCGTGTATCTTATTCCTCAGACTAAAAGTTCATTTTTGCTTAACTTTTAATGTAATCGTCGAAAGGGTTATGGGCAAAATGTATAAAGATGACGCATGACGGTAGCTCTGAATCTTTTGGAATGCAGAAAGGTACGATCATTTGTTAAATTATTATTATTATTGCTAGCACCTCTTGTCAATGACCGATCATAGTAATTCGGAATGACTTTTTGTACTTACATTGTTATTGGAGGTAGGTAACTGCGGTCAGGGTCGAATCAGGTATTCTAGAAGAGGCCCGAGTTCAGCAGTGTGACAATAATGAGCAAAATTATTATTACACCGGATGCTTTTTTCAGTATCGGGGAAAAAATACAATACAAATACAGTACATTGCACACCAGAAATCAAATAAAAGATATAACAAATAGACAAAGAGATTTACAAAGGGCGGTCTTATCACACTTGACGATTTCTGCCAGACAACCTTAGGATGGACAGATCTGCAGGATAAAAGAGTACACGTAAGTAGTTCACGATGTCACAATAATAATAGAAAGAATATCGGATATGATACGCAAATGAAGTAGAAGCCCTTGGTAGGTATATCTTGAAACATTTTTTTAACACGCTTTTATTAGCTTCACCTGTAACTAACAATGTAAAATAATCTTGGAAGTTAAATTTGACCCTCTTCCTGGTTTCCGATTGAGCTGAAATTTTGCATAGGTAAAACGTTTAGTTTGGATGACAAAAGCGTGTATTTTTTTTTAAACCATAATATTTTTTTGTTTACCTACGTACTTTATGAAAGAGTATGTATGACGTTATGCATAACCTGAATAAATTATTTACAAAAATTATTCGTGAAAATCTATATTTTTTTTATATAACCGAACATTTTCTATTCAACAACAAAAAGAATAACAGAATCTGGTATTTTACACCTATATGTATTAATTGTCTAATAAATTGTTTTAACTATTTAAAGCTTTGTGTGAAATGAGGATAGCAATTTAATATCATGATTTCAAGAAATTAAATGATAAATATCACGTTCCGTCAGTATGCTATTACACGCACAATATACATCAATGGATGATCCAATCAGATTTACCAAAGAGGTGCCCAAGTCCAACTTACACACCGCAACATTAAATTATTAATCAATAATATTAAATTAGTTTAATAATAAATTAAAATTTTCCACAAGAAATTTTTAATAAGGATTATTTTCTAGCAAATATATATAGGGTTTTTGACCCAAGCGAGGTTGAACGAGGTGATTGTATATCTGATTCTGAACCCAAAACAATAAAAAGGGTACCTTAATAGAGCCTTTTGCCCTTGACCGACAGACTCGTCAAGTGTGTCGGGTAGGGCTAAGTAATATTTATGGTGTTCTATGGATTTGTTATGACATAGATGAATAAATGAAAACGACTAGTTATTGATTGATTGATTTGAAAGAGTTATTGTAATTTTATTAGGGATTTTATCAGTACACTTTTTATCTTTTTTATAACGTTGCACCTCAAGATTTCTCCTGTATAAAGG
Source organism: Allophyes oxyacanthae (assembly GCA_932294325.1). NCBI lineage: Eukaryota > Metazoa > Arthropoda > Insecta > Lepidoptera > Noctuidae > Allophyes > Allophyes oxyacanthae. The sequence continues at coordinate 5,262,060 of OW028609.1, forward strand.
GTACATCTTAGAAACATACATCTCACGTGCATACACACCCAGACCCGAAACAACTATCTGTAGATCATACAAATTTATGTTCCGTGCGGGGATCGAACCCGCGACACATGGCGCAAAAAGCTAATTACTTTGCGCCACTGCGCCAAACGTGTCGTAAAGAAAGTTACATTCTTGTAACGGTTTATGTCGTTCTGAAGTTGTCACTCAAAGTGTTGAAGTCTTGTCACTCAAATTCTGGCCTGTAATATTCCCTGCTACCCATAAATAATTATTATACCTAGAAAGAGCAAAAAAAAAAAAAAAAAAACTAAGAATTTTATTGCAGACGAATATTGTCGTTACTCGTAAGGTAATCTACTGGTAGACAAGCAAAATAACTTTACTTTTGTTTAGTACATTTCATGGGTACTTAATTTCCTCTTATACTTTCATGTCCTACCTTGGGGTATGGTTTTAATTTCTCTATGTAAAAGTCACTTGGAAAGCGATTGCCGTCTAAACAAACGTAGTGACGCAGAAAGAATGCGTCGTGCTCGAAGTAAGGTCGGACATTTAGCTGCAGGGTGGAAACGCGTCTACCCTAACTGGGGCACGCGGTATAGGTTAAAAAAGAGAGATCCAATAATATAAGGTGATTATCTATACGTCTAGTTTTAAATGCAATAACCTGCGAAAAATATTGTAAAAGGTACCTATATTTCAATTGTATTTTTCGTTTGCAGAGTTTATGCGCTCTGTTACCTAGACTGAATCGAATACGATACAATTCTCAACTAACAAAGGCATACCTACCTATTTTGCTTACGTAATCAACTGGGATTGGAAAATACACACATCCTACCTACATCCACAGATTTGTGTAACACTCATTACCTAGCCAAAGCCCCTCTCCACCCAATTATCATGCGAGAATCTTCAAACAAAGCCGTAAGTCTTATGTGAAGTGATGGAAAATTTAATTAAGTTCGATCGAGATGTTGATATGCGAGCAAGCACTCATCTGAGAACGGCCACGAGGGGTGGCGTCCGAGTAGCGCATGTAAATGCGAGCAACGCACCGACGCTACGGGCCGGAACCTACAGCCGCAGTAGCCTACATCGGGAGGAATGGAAAATATATATCAAGCCGAGCGAAAAGTCCACTACACACCCCGAGGGTGGCGGGGCCCGGACGTGCGTTCGATTCAAACGAGCCGTGGCCGCCCCCGCTTTGCCGAGCTCAATTTTATCATCGAAGCTGCGCGGAGCGGCGATGCACGGCACGACGTGAGACGTGTGTGCTGCGACAGCTTCACCGCACAATGCACACGTACTGCAAGTGCCGCACCGACAAACCGCCACGCACTTCCAACCACTCTGCCCACCTACCGGACACTACCACCTTATTCCTTACCCAATGCAGAGAACGTTTTTCAGATGTAATTTCAGATTTTTTCCTTTAGCCTCGAGAAACTCCCGAGGAAAATAAATATGCTTAAACCCGACCCCGCGCCGGAAAAGAGGAAAAAATATTAAAAATTAAGAAAATATTTGTTTTACAGTTATGTAAACATCTCTAATTACGACCTGTTCAAATTATTATTTTTTCTTTGCAGCGTGCGCGGGGCGGCGCTCTAATTAACATCTATTACAGGTATTTCGGGAACAGAGGAGTATCATTTGGCGAGGGCGCTGAGTACACTCAATTAAACGAGGACGGCGCCCCCGCCTCGCGCCTACGCCTCGGCCGAGTGCCTCACTCGGCCACCGCTGTACCTCGTCCTAATATTGCATTCACTCGACATGCAGTCTTTAAGACGTAGGAGCATCTTTCTGTTTCTTTTATCTCTGATTACGATGAGTGATTTGAATACGTATGATGCTGACGGTCGGCTACCGGATACCGCGTTATCAGCGTCTAGACGAGTTGTTTGGACCTGTTGCATAGGTGGCGTGCGTCGTGCGTGCAGCGCCGTGCGGTGTGGCATCGCTGCGTACCGCTAGGTGGCGCTGTCCGGCCAGTCGACACACTAGGAGCCTCCCCGTGGTCACCCGCTCGGAACGTTCGCCTCCACCTCCTCTCCCGGCCACCCTCTTTAAAAGCCAGTGGCGAGCTTCAAGAGAAAGTGCCGCGTGTGTACACTCACATGCGTACAACCATCTTTGGCGAGAGCCGGCGGGCGCAGGCCGGCGGGGTGAGCCTCGGATTATGTGGAGGCACCTCCCCCCGTATGCGTAAGTGCGTTCACACAAAGCCTTCCCACATACATTTGCATAGTGACATTGTACGGTAATAATGTATGTGACCACTCGCTCGCCGCCCCACGGCGACATCTTTCAATAGATCGCCTCGCCGCTTGTTCTGTGCCTCCCGATGCCTCCCGCACCCCACAGCATCTCCCTTGCCGCTTTCTAATTAAAATACATTCTATAATATATTATTTTAATTTTCGATTTCGATACGTATACAATCTCTAGTTGTATCTATTACATTGATATAGTTTCATCAAGAATTTGATGTTTAACAACGTTGAAATATCGAATACCAATAGGTAGGTATTTATAGATTAATAGATCATATCTCAGAAAAGTACGAAACTTTAATCATGAATCTACTGTGCGCCGTCCGATCAATTTGATCAGAAGAAATTGAATGTGTAATTTTGATTTACATATGTGACTAGGTACACATGTGCGTATAAGAGGATTTCTTGAAGTTTCGTCGATATAATAGAAGGGTGGGCGAGGGTGGCTCGGACGCTCACACGACGGCCGAGCGTGCGTGTGTGCGTATGTCTCGGACATGCACGCTACGCAGATTTCTCTAACGATTTTCCCGGAGTGTGAAATGTAAAATAAGGGGTTAGACGAGGCTGAGCTTGCCCTCGCCCCGCGCACCCCTTACCTACCCCTCCACTCGCCAAATTGATGACCAGCCACCCACAGGGCGATCTGTTCAAATTTAACACATATCGTATTTAAAAGTAAAACGGTTCGGAACCTTATCTTCTCTCATTAATATTCCCTTGCAAATTGTTAGAATACATCGTGCCGAGTTTATTTTTTAATTTTCTGTAAGTAGGTACTTGTAAGAGCCGCATTCTAATAATCTTCCTTCTTTCTCTAGATCTTTAGGGTAAATTTTGGGTAAAACCTTTACGGTACGTTATTTATTTTGGAGTAAGCAGAACACAAAGTAATGGCCCATTATATCCGCGTGTAATGGAACCACTTCTTATCTTTATACCACTATCTGGTAGTATCTTTAAATGTCATATACCATATGTATGTGTTTTATGATAACCAATATTACACTATTTTAAACACACAGACTTGCCTTAGGTACCCAGAATAAAGTTGGAGTGCAGGAATATAAAAATACATCTTGCTCGATTATCCACATTCAATTTTAGACTTTATAATAATATTATTAAGTACCACTATAAATATTCATCCGCTTGTTTTCAAACTCAATGCTTGTCAATTCTAAAGTTCTCCTAAAATCATTGATCATTGATTGACCAGGCCACCCATCATGATACTGTTAAAATTAATTTTGAAGTTTACCTATGTATGTACTATGTACTAAAAATTATATTCTATTAGCAGTGCCGTGACTGCGTCCGCGTGGACTTGAATACTGAGTTATTTTCCAAGATAAAAAGTACCCTATGTCTTTCCCTAAGTTGCATTTAAGTTACTATGCTGAACTTCGTTAAACCGTTCAGCCAAGTCAAGACAGACTCACAAACATTCATTTAGTTTTACATTGTTAGTAATGAACAGCCTAACGCACCGTTCTATCCAAGGTGTTTCGAATATCGATAAAATTTTATAGATAGGGGTAGGTATGGGTCTAGGAGTTCAGTCCATTAATTTATTCAGTCGCGACAGTTTTAGATTTTTCCAACAGCTGGGCTTTGTAACCAAAGAAGAGATTCTTTTGGGTAGGTAAGTACCTCAATTATTTTTAAGTTCAGAGACAATTGCAATGGTACATTGCAGTGAGGAGTGTCAGTTTAGTGAGTAATTCACACTACACAAACCATGTACGTGACCACCAAATCATTTAGTTATTTTTTCTCGACAAAACAAATTTCGTGTGCGCAGTTCCTGTGTATACCAGGTTCTATCAACAAAACATTCGTATCCACAATTTTTTTTTTAAACCGATCCCCACATTTTCTGTTTATTTTGGTTTCTAATGTTATAGAAATCCAAATTACTACAGAAACTACTTCCCTGAGCGAAATAACAGTGGTGTGGTGATACGAAAGCTAGAAACCGGTTGCTAACACAGCCACCCCCGCGTCTAACTGTATTTATCGTTTTTTACCACACCCGCTGCATTCCTATGCACCCCTATCTCCCCTACAATGCGTGCACCGCTTTCGGAAATCGATGTTTTTATTCAATCCAGTATCACCCCTTATTAAAGACAAAGTTTGGTTCAGAATATGTAATTGGGATTTTGACAATGTTAAAAAAATCTTTACTTTATTTATATCATAAACTACAAAGAAATATCTCATTAGCTTTTTGGAGAAATCTTCAAATCAGTATTTTTTTCTCCAAAATTTTGTGACTGCGCTAATTGAAGTCGTGAAAACGGTGAAGACAGTCATGAGCACAAATATGTATAGACTATACATGTAGAGACATGTAAAATAAATTATTATCCGTCCTACCCTTCAAGGAGTACGTGAAAAGTGGTAAATAAGGATTTATTTTAACGCAAATCGCAAATTAATGTCTTGTCAAAACGACTTTCTAAAAGGAGCCACAATGCTTACAAGTTTGTTGCCAATTAATGCCAAGCGCAAGAGTAACACTATAAAACAAAAGTTAGGAAATTTAGATCAATGAAAAGTTAAATAAAATAAAAAATTGGACAGAGTTAGGAACATGTCAAATCAAGCCGTGTACCTAACAGAAATATGTGATAGAAAGAATATGCAACAATTTTGAAATATCGCTGTTATGGCGGATGGCTATGAAGCAACAAAGAACAATTTTACTGCGTGTTATCCTCAAAATTGCAAGAGAAATCCGAACGCCCGATGAGCTGCGCGGGCGCATCATTGTTTTCTCGGTGACGCTGTGTGGGTGCGACTTAGATTTTTTTCTGTAACACACAAACGCATTTACTACTTATGTATGCGTGGCATTTCTCAGAAACCTTTCGTGAGAATCGTGCGCATTGTCCTTGTGTGCGTGCAACGTGCATTTTACACCTGTTTCGGATGTATTGGTGTGGGTAGTTTTTTCTCTCGTGGGGGTAGAATGCGTTGTTGCTAGATGCGTGTTTTGGATGCACTGATGTAAATTTGACAACGTCGCGCAATTTAGATACACCACTAGTTTCCATTCTGGGGTTGTTTTTGGTTTCCGAAGTAGTCAAATACAAGTTTTTGAGAGCAAAAATGTTACGAATACTCTCAGACCAATAAAGATACTTCTTTAATGGTCTGAGCGAATACTATAGTAAATTTTTGTGAAATGACAAACATGAAATACGATCGTGTAAATTAATGAGATAATACTTTTAAATAACCATTATAAGCAATGGAAAACGAGAAGTTTGCTATAAAAATAATCTATATCTATACCTATATTAATACGTGAAAACTTTGTACCCCTTTTTAAGCATATTGCGCGCACGAAGGAGTATGAGATTTGGCATAGTTAAAGTTTATAATTATGGAGAAGGAGTGCAGAAAGCTAAAATTACGGTCGACTTTCGACCAGTAGGTGAACACTAGTTGTGATAAAAATACGATTTTTAAACCATTCTTAGTGGTACTTCTATTATGAGGCTCAGTAGGATGTGATCACGAAAAAACTTTAAAAGAAACTTCGTTTTTTTTTAATACTAAAATATTACAAATTTTAGCTAAGAATTATAAACAAAAATAAATCTTATGATATAGCAATTATACACCCTCGAATGCATAATGAAATATTTATAATTAATAACATTAGAAGAAACAAAAATCTACTAATTATTGTACTGTCAAAATACTGTATAAATAATAAGTACAGCCATTACGCTGACACTAGGTTGTCGTTAGATAAAAAGAAGTTTTTAATGAAGTGTCAGTTACCAAGGTAAATGCACTTTATACTTGAGTATAATTTACTATTCAGAGAACTTGCAAAGGTTAAATATATTGCAGTCTGATTGCACATATCGATGGTCATACGTTGACACCTCGTAACTTACATTTTTGAAGAAAACGACTTTCGCACATGAAAAAATTCAAAATTTCGCGCCGGATCGTACTATTGACAGCTCATAATTTACAAAAAATGTCACTCGAACATTTTATTCTAAAGTTGGCACCTCACTAATTTTAAGTATCAACATGTTCTCACTTTGCGTGCTGTTACGAGGTGTCAGCGCTAAAATAAACGTATAGAGTATACTTCTAGCCCTTCTAGCACATTACTGCGTGTTTTAATTGTATTAAAATTCGTTCTAAATTGAATATATAGTTGATATTATATATCATGATGCCATTAATTTCACGAAAAGCTCCCGAAAGGATCCGTACCCGCACAAAGTAAAAACTCTGAATTATGATTTTTTCAAAAAATATGATGTCCCAAAAGTTATGCGATACGATAGCATCAGGTCTGGAAAGAAGATCCTGTGTTCCAGTGAACACAGGATCTCCTTTCTTCTATACTTCTCTATATCTTTCTATATCTACTTATACTTGTTTCATCAGGCTTGTACAAAATTGCTTTTAGGTCAGTACCTAAAAGCAATTTTGTACAAGCCTGATGAAACAAGTTTAACAGATGAAAGTTATTCTGTGTTGCCAAACAGACCAAAGAATATTATTTTTCATCTCAATAGCTCGGAAAGGCTTTCTTTATTCTTCGAAATCTGAGCGCAAAAGCCTATTTAATCCGCTAGGTTTTTCCGAAATTCAAACGTGACGAACTATGGTGTACAGCACAAACCTGGGCCCCAAGTCTGCAAATTATTTCTATTAATGGTAATTACGAGAGCATTCTGCCACGATTGAGATAGCAGGAGTTGGCAGACTTGAAGCCCTGGACAAGTGTAGCGTGCTGAAGAAAAACTATTCAATTATAATTCAGCGTCTAACATTTTCCTTGCTTTAGTGAGATGAAAAGTTGTTTTCGCACGGTTGCAAAATGATTTGCGTCTCGTGTCTTTGAATCCCTCGCTACGCTCAGGATCCAATACAAGCACTCGCACCAAATAACAACTTTGCAGCCTTGCATAATAAATAACTATTTCATGTCCGTATGGATTGAGGACTGAGGAGCCAGATGTAATTTTTCGGTTCAAACGTCTGGATTGAGGAGCGACCTTTAACGTCATGCAACTTTTTAAGGGTATTACTACAAATTCCAGGATTGGGTCTACAAAATCAGTTACTTTGCTACTAAATAAAGACAGTAACCGCGTTTAAAAATCACTTCTGGCTCCTTAATCCATACGGACACTAATTTTCCAGAGAGAGAGAGAACCTAAGAAAATCTCTTCAAAGAACCACTGAAACTTACATCCACCAAGTTTAATGATTTGCAGGCTCTTAAAAATAATACCTGCGGATTATCACTCTTTTTACGACAATTTCCCACATAATTAAGTCCAATATTATGTCAAGTACTACCGAAACCATAGGCTGATGACATTAATTAACTAGTGCTGACTGCTCGTAACTTAGCATTTCTGAGACTATTTTGAAATTGTTTACTCGTAACTGATTACTTATTGCTTTTTTGGAAAAAAGCCCCAAGTGGACGTTATATATTTGATCTCATTACATACATAAACTAATTACCTACCAACTATATATTTGTTTTATTTTAATAGCCGCTCTGACAGATTTTAGAAAGTTTTTTCCTTCTCCTGTAAAATTTGACATAAAATAGTTACGAGGTGTCAACATATGACCATCGATATTGTAAAGCTATTGTATATTGTCTTCTTGGCATTTTTTAATTGCTTTTGGATTTTGTTTTAGCTAAGCGTCGAGACAATTTGTTGAAATGCTTTAAGAAAATCTAGTATCATTTTGATTGCGAACACAACAGTCTTCTTAGTATTCTTTGGGAGGACCTAAGCAAGAGCTGGGATCCACGTAACTCCATGGAATTATTTATGACCGGTTCATCGTCGTAGGCGAGTTTCTGATCTTATGCAGAGCCATCTGTAAGGATCGTGTAATATTATTATTATTAAATTATGGTTGAGCAGCAGGCTTGCTGATGTGCCCACATCAAAGTACTGGAGTAAAATCTATTTCACATAAAGTAGTCCAATCCTTAAATGTTTATTTGTAATCATTTAAATAGTCATATTTAGTCAAGGGCTTGATTTACGCCATTTATCTAGGCGACATCTAAAACTATTCACTGAATAAGCAGACAATTCACTTTCCGGGAGATAAAAGCGTACAGATGGATGTTGCTGTTCCTCCATCCGATGCGTAGCCTTCATCTTCACGATGTACACAAAATGTGATGGAGTTTCTATTCCCAGCTTAGTGCTTAACAAAAACTAAAAGAACCTATAAATAATCACTTTGAAATAGATCCCAAAACACCGTTCCAATAAACGTAACCAAATTGCTTAGCATGAAAACAAAACTTTGGTCAAAGTTTAAATGATAACGAATGCTCAACAAAAAGTTGGGTCCGTTCATGTTGCACTGCAGTATAACGGGCGTTCGTGATCGCAAACTTTTTCACTTCTTACGCGGGTCAGTACCGAATGTTCTGACATCGCAGACATAAAAATGAAGTTTGATAATCGGTATATAATAACATGTCTGGCGTTCGCTGACTAAAAACGGGAGCATTCGTAGAATCCGCTCAGATGCGACCTTAGCTAAAGTCAAATCGGTGAAGTGACTAAGACTAATAATTAATTTTTATATAGGTACGTACGTAGCGAATGTGTTGCATTCGTTTTTGTGTGATCGCTTGGCCTTCGCTGTCGGTAAGTGTTCATCTCGTTCGTCTTTATCCGTTTAATATTATAACTGTGTACTACGACTTAACAATTCGTCTGTAGTTAATCTTAATTTTTTTTTATTGTTACCTATATTATTAAAGTAAAAGTAAAACCAATACTGAGACCTATTCGCAATAGGTCTCAGTATTGGTTTTACTTTTATAAAAGCCACTCATAAGTATGTTTTACTAAGAATTCTTGCTATTGGCACCGATTCTCTAAGGCACCACAATTTTATTAATCTTACTTAGTACTTAACTATTAGTATAAGTGTGAGAATCTGTGAAGATTTTTGGGTATTTGAATGTTTATTAGGTATTCAATTATGCTAAGCGGTTGAACGGATTTTAATGAAATCTCGCATAGAGATAGACCATGTCCAGCGTGGTTAACATGCGCGCTGTGACAAAATTTTGTCGCATGACAAGACGAGACGATGCCTATAAAAACCTGTTTCCGCACGAGATAATGTGACGATAAAATCATGTCACGGCGATCATGTTAGCCCGGCAGAAGGACAATTGTCGTATAATTGAAGTAATTTCGAATTCGAGAAAAAGTTCAAAGTCGAACTTTTCTCGAGTGGTAATTAAGTTGAACTATTCTGGAAAAAGTCGAGCCCGACATTTCTCGAAGGAAAGCCGCTCGAATTGCTTTGACTGGTCGATACCGTTAGAAACGTAATTTCGAATTCGAACCATTATAAACGTCAAATAGTGCACGAAGTGCAAACTCGATTCCGAGATGATCTCGCAGGTAACGAGAATTGCCTCCCTGAATTGACACATAGGATGCTTTTTATTCGGATACATGAAATAGTTTCCCTAGGATGTGATCGTAACCGTGGACAACAGCTAATTTAATATATTTAATATATCTTAACAACCAAGCACGAATGAGAAGGAAGAAATGAAGCTAAGGCATAAACAGCGCAGGTGAAACTGTTCAGCACAGCATAGGTTTTTGTACACAATGCATTACTATCAGCTGGTTGAATCGAAACAAAAGATTGTACAATTTTTTATAAAGTAACAGGACCTAGTAAAAGTAGACGTTGGAATTCCCTGCCCGTCTTTGTTCCCCAATTATTATTTAGAAATCTTCAAAGTGTGAGTAAATATGCATTATTTGAGCTTGCGTTATCCATCCTCGGCAGCATCATCACTTACCGTCAGATGAGGTGTTGCCAAACGCACTCAAATTAATAAAAAAAAAGTAAAAAGCTTTAAATTGTCAATGGATTCGATTGCTTCAAACTTTTTCTTACATTTCATTGTAAAAAAAAAATGATAACTCTTTACATGTTATGTGGTAAGTATGCGTATAATGTAATAGTATAACGTGAAAAGTGAATGAAGTTTGATGCAATTAGCCGTATACGTTATACCTGTGCTTTGCGTACATCTCCGTATCATACGCATAGGTAGAGTTGTCAAATTAAAAGATACGTGAAACTTCGGCATATTTTTTAAACGACAGATATACCTGCCTGGGTCCTTTCTGGGTACTCTCCATTACGCTCGTACCTTGCGAATCTTGCGATGATCTGTCAAATTCTATATGCTAATGACACAGATCAATGTGGTTTAACCAAGACCCCCTGTCTAAATTCCCTATTCTAGGGAATAAGGCCCCTGAGCTAGCGTCGTTTTCATTTTAATGGAAATTTTACTTCTTTTTTTTTTACTTGACAACTGTTAAATTATTTCTTCGGGTTCTAGTTTTGCGTTTCACTAAAAGATGGAAATACTTTTTAGACGGTGCCTTATAGAATCAGCGCTATTATCAAAGTCAAAAGAGGTGCCTAGTCGCCCCGAGCAGTGTTTATCCCACAAAGGACAAACGTGTGGGATACCAATTTTATAACATGGATTTATTATCATCACGTTGACCTACAAATATTTCATTTAGATATCCGCAGAGATTCATCGCATCGATTATATTATTATGTTAAGACTTTATTAGTTCCAAATTTCGGTGGTTAATAATTGACATTATGTCAACATAATTAACGCATTATAATGGCGCAGTGGCCGATGTCTGCATGGGCTGCAGGTTGGTTTCCTGCGTGGAACTATATATTTAAATTTATATTTAAATATTTGTTTGACCGATAGGTTGTTCCAGGTCTGGGTGAGAGTGCCAGTCAGATTTATCTCTCTAAACGATACAGAAGATGTCATTCGGCACAAATTCTTGTTATTTGTGCTGAATGATGTACCTACATGAACTTCAAAGCGGCAGACTTAAATGTCACAATACATATATTTTTGACGACACGATTGGCGCAGTGGCTAAGCGATTAACTTTCTGCGCTACGTGCCGCGGTTTCGAACCCCGCACGGAACAAATATTTGTATGATCTACAGATATTTGTTCCGGGTCTGGGTGTGTGTGCATGTGACATGTATGTTTGTAAACTGTACTCACGATACAGGAGAAGTCATAGAGTGGGGCAACGTTTATTTTTAAAAAATTGCTATCGGATAACCTGAATAAAAATAATTATTGAATTATTGGTTTACACTAGCAATAAACCGCAAGATCATCATTATCATCATCAACCCTCTAATGGGCAACACCCTGGCCCTGCCCAGCAGTGATAATCAGACTAACAGATACAGTATAATGACGAAAATAGACGTGTAACATCTGAGTTCTGGAAAGAGACAACAAGAGAGCTAACATGAGATGTGAAATGAACAGAATCATTTAGAATAGAATAGATCATTATTTCATGTAAACCAAATACAGGGACTTATGTAATGTCGAGACTCTAGGCGCGCGGTTCCAAATAGTAGGTCTTATGGAGGAGAACCGGCAAAAAAACTCCACAGAAACTCTTTTAAAATAATAGATTACAATCGTGAGCACAATGTTGTGGTAAGAGCTGCAAGAATATTGTAATATAATGTGAATAAAAATAAATTAGAATAGGCTAATAATAATGATTTGCCTTTATATAAGAATGCCATGTCAGTTACAATCTCTACTATAATGAAGGATGTGTATCACCAGTGATTCAGTGTTAATTTTAATATAAGTATATACCTAGTTGAAGTTACGATGAGGCTGACATGCCATTATGGATAAAAGCATCGAATAAAATTAAAGATTAAAAAAAAATAAAAAATGAAGGATCTCAACGACACACCATTTCACACTATTAGCTCTTGTAATTAGTTGACTAACATCCTGATGTATTTTATTGTATCCGCGAATCATGTAAGTCGGCTGGTGAGATTAGAAAAACCAGCTGGTGTAAGTCATAAAGAAATTAATGACACCGAAGACTCATAGTAACAAACGTCGCAAGAGTTGAGAACTAAAAACTTTGAAACAGATAACGATACACCTTTGTTCAGACGACTTTTGGATTTACCAGGAAATATTTATTACTTTCTCTTTAAAGATAAGACTTTTTTACAATACTATTGTTGTAATTCTCCAGTAATAAGTATACCATCTTTTGTTTTGTCGGGCGTTCGTTTTAAAAGCGTTGCTTAGTTTTAGGAAACGTACTTAACAGCTTAAGTTTTTTAGCTTGCTTAGTTATCTTATGTTTGTTGTAAAATCACACATTTATGAAATTTGAAAATGTTTAGTACCTAGTAAAGTTTATTTTCAATGAATTCATTTTATAGCCGTAATCCGATATAGCATTACTGACTTAATATGAAAAGCCGTGTCACGTTCAAAGGGTTTAAAATACATGAATATTTGTTTGTGGAGTTTCTTGCCGATTCTTCTCCATAGGACCTACTATTTGGAACCGACCTAGAGTCTCGACATTTCATAACTGCCTGTATACCAAATACAGGCACTTATGAAATAAAGATCTATTCTATTCTATTCGAAAAATTTGTATTATTTATCAATAATACTGACAAAATAATGTACTTGAATCTAATCTTGAGACTGAATTCAACTAAAAGTTGTCAATGAAGAACTGTGCTAGTAGATATAAACGGCGTGAAGTTGATGACTCAGAACGATTCAGCTAAAAAGATTGATAGTGATAACCATCCGAATAAGTCGCAACCACGACGCTCGACAAGGGTAGGGCAACGCCACACAGCTAGCGAAAGGTTTTCAGTCGGTTGCATCAAAACAAAAAATCTTAGATCGACGGTTGAAAACCTATTTGTTCTAAGCGAGTTTTTTTTGTATTTTGTTAAAATTGTTTATCGATTTTTTTTTAATTAAAAAATAAAAATACAAATAAATAATGTAGCTTAGAACAAATAGCCTTTCAACCGTCGATATATTCGTATGCCGTAAACGTAGACGTCAAACTAACAATTTCGGTTGCTTCAAGTTTTTTTCAGTTTTTAAGTTTATGAATTCCGTAACATGAGAAGTATATCTTAAAATATGCGTATAATGTAAAAGTATATCGTAAAAAGCGAATGAAGTTTGATAAAATCGACCGTAAGTGTATAATTTTGTTATTAACGTGTAATAAAATAATTAAAAGTAAATATAATAAATGTTGTTTTACCGAAATACAACAATATACGGAAGAACAGTATGTTGTGTAGTGAAAATTTAAACACACGTGTGTCATCATTCACGAATCAAAACCAATCGTAAACCACCACGTGGGTCCAGTACTTCATCTATGTCGGACAGGAGGCATGAGTTCCATTATATAATTGGCCTGATGATAATAGATGGTTAATAGATGGGGCTTTATCGTAAATAAGTAAGGACCCAGACGGCTGGAAAACAATATTTTGTATGGCAAAACAATAATTTTAATAAAGCATTGATAAAATAATATTTTGTATTCAGCACATCATTATCGATTTCATAATTTGACGAATTGAATATAATCATACATAATAAATAACCTAGATACACAGATTTTCGATTGGCAGGATTAGGTTATTATCTATTGTTACCAAATCTGAAGTTCTGATAATTCGTTTCTAAGACGACTACATAAATTTTTATTGTGAAAATCAGCTTTTCCAATTTGTTAATCTCATTTTCAAAGAAACATCGGATGACAAAAAATACACTCGAGAGCAATGAATCCGGGTCACCAAATAAATCTTAATATCTCGGAAACTAAGAATGTTAGCATAATCTAATTAAAAGTATTTTATAGACTAACTTAATATCTATTACTTAAATAAAATTAATAAAATTTCTTAGTTATTATTTATTTTACTTATTAAAAATATATTATTTAAAAATGCATAAATATTTCATTTTTTTTATATCCCCACTTTTAATAGAAACTTATATCATATTCTCACTTTTAGTACTTTGTATTACCTCCGTGTGTTGTCAATACAGATGTCATGCGATTCATACGGCACAAAGTGTTTGAGGCGATGTTGGGGAATATTCTCACTTACCTCTATCAATGCAATTTCAAGCTCTCGAAGCGTATTATAACTTGTGTAGTATTAAATAGTCTAAAAAATACTCTTTATTTGAATGAGCTATCATTCTTAGTTTCCGAGATATTAAGGTTCATTATGTTGGTGACCCGGATTCTTTGCTCCCGAGTGTATTATATTCTATGTTAGATCATTTTTGAAGTTTGACTACGAGATAAAGTATCTTATTATCTATAAAAGTATTCTAGGAATTCGTAATAGGTAAGTACTTATAATTTGTCGTATTTGTCCTTGTTGTTAATGACTAACGGGACGTTTCAACATAACAGATTCACAAAATTGTGTTTAAAAGTTCAAAGATTTTATCACATAAATATGTTTGAATCTTTAAAATAATGAGTTTAGTCTAAGAATTGACTTAATAATATAATAAACATTAATATCCAACTATATTGTTTTACAGACGTTCGTTTATCAACGCCTAATTAACATTGTCGCTTGCAGTGAGACCTCGGGTCGCGCAAAAGTTGTCGAAGCTCAACTTTGTTTGTCAGGCTGTGTGTTTATTGCCTTCGTCCCTCATAAAATGTTATGAATGATACAGTTCGCGAGGCAGGGATTAACCGTTTAGTAGCTACGTTTGGTAACCATTATACGTTTAGTTGGGCCTTTTTCAGACCTTTTTGTGTTGAATATTTTCAGCTATATTTATATGAAGGGTGTCCCGAGCACTTTTACAGCAAAACAAAGGTTCACACGAATATTGTTGTGCATTGTTTTTGGTATTGGTACTGAGATTTTTCCACTTGTGCGGCGGCTGTGTTTGTTTTTATTCTTCGAACAGCTGTCTCATGCTAGGTATCATTGTGTTATTAATAGGTACTTTTTGACATTTATTTCTTACCGTAGCTTCCGTAGTTTTGTGGTTAGGTACACTTGATTATTCTTAATTCGATGCTATTAAGTTATGAGTGTTATGACGTAAAGGTATTCCCCCAGTTTGTAAATAAGTTTGACGTACTTCCCCTACATTTAACATTCCGAAGTTTGTTATGTTTGAATGAGTTAATTAATTTTATATTTCTGCAATAATATGACTGTTAATAATGTATTCTCAGTGTCTATTTATCAACTATTATTTTATCCTTTATGTCAAAATATAACTTGATTATCTTGTTGGACACAGTGTCGGGAGGAGAATAAAACAGTTTTAACATTTTCTACAGATTTACATATTTCCTCCAATAACAATAATCTATCAAACCTAAGTTATAAAAATTAGATCTTCTTACAAAACGTGTAGTAGTACAGCTTAAAACAAGACTTACGCACAGTAAGGTGGGGAACAAGGAAGCCTCTTTATTTCAGTGAAGGAAGCTATCGGCACAGTCCGAGAAAATCGATGTCGGCTCCCCTCATAGTTTGCATGGCCATCGTCCGGCCGCGACCACCACGCTACAGAAACTCCGTGCTTCTACAGACTTAACCTACATCTGTGAATTTTTTATTAAAATATTAATATTATATGACTGGACGTAAGGGGTAGTGCTTTCGACGTGTTTAGAAAAAAATAAGGAACCGCGCCTGCCTCCCCGCGTCCACCCGCACCCCTCGCACGTCCACGATGCAAAATTTTCAGTGCCCTGCGCACCGCTCGGCCATTCTGATAATACAAGCTTTTGTACAAGCTTCGCTCGTTGAATACAATGTTTTTGTTTTTTATTTGATAAACTTCATGTTTTGTTATTGTAGATAATACTGCATCATAGCCATATGATGAGAAAGGAAACTTGAATTTTTGGGTAATAAACTCCAAAGTGTTTTTACCTTTTAAAGTTATAAAAAAATAAGCAGAACTATGATTCATATAGAAGGACACCACTGCCGATATTAGCACGTAATCATTTCATTATGACTCCTTTTATCTACCTACTTGAATTCACAAATATTGTTTTTAAAACATGACCTCGAACAATTTAGTTTTTATTCTCTTTATCATAATCATTCAGATCTTTTTCGGTTATTGACTTCTAATGAGGAAATGACATTTGCTTGTCATCTATTACAAATGAATAATAATGAACATGTACATACATACGTATGTGTAACTATTTATTTTGTTTTCTGATCAACCGGTCGATAAAGAGGTTGAAATTATTTCAATACCAAGGTGACCCATACCGTTTGCAATACATGCATCAGTATAAACAATGCACTTAAGATAGTTTTAATTAAATGTTTAGAATTTGGTCTCTATTATTTTTTACGTACAACATAATAAAAGGAGATTTAAAATTTAGAGAATTTCGTCGCAGGGCTCTGTCCGCCCGCATTGTAAGGGTGGGTGCTATCGCTATCCTACTCGGACGCAGCTTCACCGGACATTTCGACCGGGCATTTCAATTTTGAGAAAGAGTAGGACCAGCCCCGTCCCCTGCGCGCCTCGACCACCCCCCGCTTGTCCGTCTCTCTCGCACTAAGGACACACAAAAGGACGAAGGAGCGATAACTTCATCACCGTGCGACGGTCTCTCTCGCACACACGCTACGGTGGGGGACGACGTTGCGAATTGTTATTGAAGTCATGCCCCCGAAGGCGACTTCGGGAAGGCTGTCAGTTGCTAGTAAACGTTCGCAGCGTCCGTACCCGGTTGACCCGCGACGCCTTCGCGCCGCACCTACCGCACTACAAACTACAACGCATCGCGCCACCGGGTTTACAAACAAGTGCCAAGTTGTTTTACCACTACTGCCTCTGTGATTTTAGTTTATTATAGACATCGTTATTTATTATTAGACTTTTACGAGTGACAATAAGTTATCGCTTCGTTACTATGAAACTTTTGGCCGAGTGACGAGGAGAGTGATAGCATAGCGGTGTGTTATTGATGGACCTAGGATCAGTGCGGCCGAGCGCGCGACTGACCTGCGGGTGCGAGTGTTTACAGACGCGCACGTGGCCGCGTCGCACGCCCGCGCGCCGAAATGCCGCGAAAAACTTTCTTCGGAAACATTGCCGCTGTTTAAGTAGAGTCGCGAGGGGAGACGCGCCGACCGCGACCATGACTTTAACCTGTAGCGCTTGATTAAGCGTGGACTACATGTACGTCGACACGAGAAGTGCCGTTTTTTTATTATTTTTTTTTCGTTGGAGGAGACGGTGCTCTCCTTTGGATTGATGGTTTAAATGGCTAACAGCAGCACTGTGTCGTCGACTTTATCGTCGAGGGACTATCACTGTAAGATTTGCGATCTCTACTTGGACACTGTCGAATCGTTAGAGGTACACTTGCAATATCATAAAGAGAACTTATACGTGAAGTGGGGTACGCAAAACTCACACAATGATACCGATAACAATAACGGTGTGAAAGTGAAGATCGAGACCACGGTGTCGGCGCCGGCCGACTCGAGTGACAACATGATCACCAAGCCCAGCCCCGAGTTCCAGCAGCGAGCCACGCCGGAGACGTCAGCGCAGTTCCCTCACCCTGCGACCCCGCAGAGCTACCACAGCGCGCCCTCGCCCTACCAGAATTCCGACCAGACCAACTTCTCGCCGGGAGCACAGTTCGGTAATAACTACTCTCATTCTGGCTTTCCTCAAAATCAACATTCTGAACAGATCAACTGGGAACAGTCTCAATACAACCAAGAGTACCATAAACCGAACCGGTTTCATCCATACAACATGCAGGAGCGAGTGTCGCAAGTATCATCCTCGAGTCCATTGTATGGACAGCCACTCAATCAACCGACGCCATCACCTTCGCCGAATCAATGTGACAAGTGTGGATTCGTGTGCGACTCCGCCGTCCAACTAAATGAGCATTGCAACTCTGCTCACGCAGGCGCCAGTGCAGCTCCCACGTCAGCGTCAATGCCGTTTCAGCAGTATGCAGGAAAGCAATACAACAACTCCGGTTACCAAAACGAAAATATAAAGGTAAAGGAAGAGCATGAGGAATCATCAGATATTCTAGATTTGGATTCTCAAAAAGTTGTCTATCAAGGTAATGAAGGTGACCAGCCGACCGCTCCTTTCGAAGATGCGCCACCTCAAGGCCGAGAAGTTAACACACGCACGGTACCAATGATGCCCTGGGAGACGCAAAAATTATACAGTAATCCTCAGCTAAACGGCGATGTATCGCTTTTTAAAGAACAAAAGATGTTTGCTGAACAAAAAGCGTATCCATCGGAAGCAAAAATGTTTCACCCAGAACAAAAGTTTGCTTATACACAAGACAAGTTTCTCAGCGTACATCACGATCAAAAGCCTTTTATGCACGTCGATCAAAAAATATACCCAGGCGTTCAAATGCCACCCCTCACTGATTACTCGGGGCCGGGAGCATCTTCAAATCCTGATATGAAACCGCCTTATCGTCCATACGATTCTCCTACGGCACCACAAATAACAAGCACGCAACCTTCAAATCCAACATCTTCAACCCTTCCGAGTATCGGAGGCAAAGGCGCAAATTGGAAATCGAATGAAGCGCGAAGACCGAAGACGTATAACTGCACCGCTTGCAATAAATGGTTCACTAGTTCCGGACATCTAAAAAGACATTACAATACTACGCTGCACAAAAACGCGGTGAGATCATCGGGTCAGCCAGACCCGGCGACCATGCCCATCTCTAGCCACCATCATCCGAGTCGCGACATGTTGCGCGCCCAGCAGCAGGCCGCCGACTCCAACACGCAGAGCCCCGTCCCGTCCGAGGACGGCCGCAGCGTCGATGACTCCGCGCTCCAGTCGCCCTACGCATCTCAGAACTTCGATCGATCGCATCGGGTCGCCACCATGCAGTCCAAGTCACCGTACACGCATCTTCAACAGGGTAACTTAGATAATAATTTCAGTAATAATCCTCTAGCTAATCACCCTTTACAACATCAGGTTGGGGCTCATCCGCTCAATATAGGTAGTCAACCGCCGGGTATAGGGAATCCAAGCGATAGTAATCACCATTCATCTAAAGGTGTAGCAATAACAACGGCAGGGAATCCCCCAAACGGGGAAGCAGGTCCCTCTGTTTCTCAAAATCACCATATGAGGGGCCTGCTATCAGTGTCAACCAGCAATATTTCAACTCCGGTTCTAACGCAGAGTACGCCGGCGCTTACAGCGCACACTCTGCCTCCGTTCAGTCATTTGGGTGTCAACCCGTACAGCCCGAGGTCTACGGATCCTTTGGGGCCTTCGGTTCCGGACCCCACGCACACCCCTTTATATTTGGGTCAGAATTTTCAGCAGACTATAGCACCGAGTTACCCAAACGGGATGGCCCCCCACGTTATGGATATGGCTATCAACAATCTGCCTATAGCCAATCCGGCTACTTTTGGTGAATCACCTCAAGAAGTCGAGGTTATGGAACAAGAAACGTCAAGCGAGCCTGCTGGCGGACGCCTGCCAAGCTTCTCGCAGCTCCAGACTCAGAGCTTCAGCGTTTATGTTTCTAACTATATCACTCAGCCTAACGTGGGGGGTCAAGTAGTTGCTGACGAGTCGACCGCTGGTTATATCATCGTCGACCCGGTTAACTCAACTTTACAATACGGCAGTCCTGACGTATGTGGATACAGTATGGAGTATGATCACAACTTTTCTCCTAGAAAAGTCAAGGATATGGATGTGATCGATTACGATCCGGAACATACAAAAGCTTATCCGTATGGTTACGCGGTTGAAGGAAAAACTATAAAGCGCGAAGTAGACATGTTACAGACAGATTCAGGTGAGCTTCAAATATTAAAGATAGAGGATATCATGGACTATGCGAATAAGGAAAATTATGGGTCTCGGATGAAGTCTCCGGCTAGTCCCGAGAGCGCGAAAGCTGAGAACGAGAGCCGCGGCTCGCCGGCACCGGCGGTGTCATCCACCGTGCCGAGCACGCCACTCGCAGAGCGAAACCAGATGAAAAAGTCGGCTACGACCACTGTGCACAAATGTTACGAGTGTGATAAACTTTTTAACAAAGGATGCTATCTTACGCAGCACAATAAGACTTTCCACTCGGGTGCGAAGCCGTTCAAATGCATTCGATGCGGCAAACGTTTCTCAGACGACGCTTCGTACGAGTGGCACTGCGTCAAGCACTCTGACAATAAGCCGTTCAAGTGTGTTGAGTGCCCGAAGTCGTTCAACCACAAGTCTGATCTGCGCCGGCACATGTGCTTGCACTCCGACTGCAAACCGTTCACATGCGATCACTGTGGCAAAGGGTTCATCAGAAAGGACCACATGGTCAAGCATTTCGGCACTCATAAGAAAAAGATACGCTCTTCGACGTCGCCGACGTCATCGTCATCGGTGACGTCGACGTCGGCTTCGCCTACGTCAAACTCGCGCGCGCTCCACATCGCATTCAACTGAAAGCTCTGTAACAAAGGTATCACACCCACATATCATTTCATACAGCTGCAGATAGCTCGTAATGAAATTTGATTTTCTTAGAGCCGGTAGTTAATTAAAACATGTTGTTGCGCCGGGATATTTATTTAGATCGCGTTATATCGTTGTAGGGTGGCCGCGGCGCGACTCCGGCGCATGCGATCAGTTCGCAGCTTGTTTTTTGTTGTTCATTCAACCTAACCTTGCGTCCGGCCGGCACAAGGTGACTTTACATGCCTGGGTGTCTGGGCGCTAAACATATAATTACATGACGTTAGAGTAATTCTACGATATCATTTAGATCGAACCATATCATTTTTACATATTGAATACGGAAAAACGTAGAAGTAATTAGATAAAGTAAAGATCGTCGTTTTATTTGGGAAATATCAGACGTGACGTACATCACATATCTTATTTTATTGTAAAATATTATGAACTATAGGATTTTTTTTACTTTAGTTAAAATTCTATGTTTTCTTACGATTGTTGAAGTTTAAGAACGATATGTGTACTTGAAAGCTATTTAGAGTAATTTTTGTAAATATGGGGACACGATTGCCAGACATTTATTTTAAGTAGGAACTGGAAAAATACAATTCGTACACCGGAGATAAGTGTCATGCTTTAAATATACGATGGGTACAAATTGAGATTTCAAACGGTATAGATGAATATTGCCAAAATATAGGTTTAATGGCAAACTTTGTAATGATGATAGGTCGAGTAGTGTAAGCGGCGAATTATTGGGAGCGGCGCGCGCGCACGCAGGTCGCGATTGCGTGCGCGCCGCTCGCGCCGCGTGAAGCGGGCGACGCGACGCGATCACGCGACCCGCGCGCCTCTGCTACGTAGCTATTTAGCGATTTTGTTCTAGGTGTAAAATCTTCTATTGATTATAATTATTACACGTATTGATATTTTCCCGGTGCTTCCTATTATTATTTTGTCTGTTAACATTTGTTTTAATATTGTAAGTTAGTTAACTTCTTTGTTTAAAATTCTGAATTTTTCCTAAAATGATTAATGCTAATTTATGTCCAATTAAGTAATTAAGTTACCAATACGTTATTTGAACGAATTTAGTTATACATTCCTGTTTCGTTAGTGGTAGGAAAGTAGTCTTCCTAAACGTTGCCAAATTGATTCCGCCAACTGTCTGTTGCGAAACGATTTAATTTTTAATAATTTTTAGTCTAATGATAATGAAAATTCTCTAGCAATAATTTAAATAATAATGTAAATGTTTTTTGTATAGTATTAAAAATTAAAACGGTCACGATTACTGATTTATTGTACTGAACAAGTTATAAGGGAATCATGAATTATTTGTATATAGGATTGTAAAAAACGGTAAAATCACATTATGACGGACATATCAAGGCTGCAGTGCGCTTGCGCAGACGTGTCAATATTCTTTACCAGCGCTGGTGTCAACGAAACTTTAGGTCAGCTCATGCTTTGTGACTGCTCATACTGTTATTTACTTTTTTTCAAACTCAAACTCAAAATTTTATTGCATTCCATAATGTGTCCTACTTAAGGACGTAGGTACTTACGCATTCGTGCAGGATAATGACACGATGCGCAGACGCGTCCATATCATAGGTCGATACAGAAATCTAATACCGAAAATTTGTTTACCATGAAATAAAAATGTGCAATATATAAACATTATATCGACTTAATTTTTGATAATGTTTGTATTTGAATGTTGATTATATTGCAGAAATATTTTTATACACATAGAATAACACTTACAACGTTGATCTACCTCATCAGCGCATAATTACTTATACATATTATATAAAAATTGCAATCCGAGAACATATTGTACAGTAAAGCAATATGTTTAGCGCATTACAGTGACCAATAGCTGTGAATAGCTCGGACCGATATGGCCTACCTCGTAAGAATAGTATATCTATCTTTATATCAAATGTAAAACTAGTGCGAATGTCAGTTCCACAAGTGGCATCAACTGACGCCTGTGTTCGTTCATATATTTGCACAAACAAAAGTGAAACGACTTTTATACATATCGCACAATATCAATATATACAGTATCTCTGATAAATTATATGAGTTGTTTTTGGAAGTACTACATAAAAGTGTTAAATTGTTGAGAATATTGTATAACAGTGAAGTTTTTCTCCTATAGCAATAACGTGTGAAACAATATACGAAACTAAACTACCTCAAGTAACGAGTAATAGGGTTAGAATGTTGTGAGGGCGGGCGGCGCGGGTGGCGGGGCGGACACAACTATATACCTCATCTTGCCTTCCATGTTACGTTTAGAGAGTGATACGTTATACACAGCAAAGCCGCGCGCGCGACCCGCGCCCTCCGCCTCTCTCCGTATAAATATATATTTTAGAAGGCATGTTTGTCTCCCTCATCCTGTTTAAAGCACACACTAGTAGTATCAATTAGATATTAACTTATGTAAATATATAATATCGATAAATTTGTTATTTATCATATTCTATTATCGTACTCATCGATAGACTTATTTTTAAATAAGTTTAACGTAGCGATTTCAAGTTTATAACAATAGAATTAAGAACGATAAAATGTAAGATTTTTGTGATGACTATATTTGTGTATAATGTATTAATTTAATAATCAGTTACCAGATGATTTCTGTTACATTGAGTTGAGTAAAATTGGAAGAGTTAAATACGATAAGATGTTGTTTTCTTTATATCTTGTTCCCTCGTCCAGTCGGGTCTACAGTCTACATCTGTAGTGACAGATATTGCATGCTTTTCATTTTTATTACCGACACTTGTTAGCGTAGCGACAAAATTTAACAACCGTAGGCGACGTTCGAGTGGATGTAATCACTGGATGGAACAATGTTAGTAATCGAACATCTTTACAATTGAAGTTTTCTTCACGAATGCCACTCGAGTGTTGTCTAGACCATAGAGATAAGTCTTGATTATAGATATATCTAGTGTAAGGCGACAGATCTGTCACACCGCTACGGCGAAGGCTGTGCGCTCTGCGTTGGTTCGTTCACGCTTGTGGTTAGTTTGTTCACCAATGATAACTTCAACGTGTATCGTACTTCATCAGATCTCATTTTAGATACTTTTAGATTTAACGATATGTATTGCTTCGCGAGCGTGAACGAATCACACAAATTATTCTATTGCGAACTTTTTGTATGTATACAGCAAAGCGATTGATTGTACATTTTGATGTATTTGTCATTTCCCAGCAAAATGGACGGGAACATAGGTAATGTCTACGGTTAGAGCTGGTAAGGTTGCATATTGTCTCCGAAGTCGCTGTAGCAGTAGTGTTTGTTGCAGATCTGTGAGTTAATATAAATTTAATGTGAAAAATATTATTGTTTCATTTCCCTGTATCCCTCTGCACTGTGCGATTTTTTATGCTAAGCAATTTTATTTCAAATAATATTATTATGATGATACTAACCATTTTAGTTTTTATGATATAATTATTTAAACGTAACTGGATGTTTTTTTTTACTAAATCATAGTAAAAATAATCATCAAGTTAATAATCCTGATAGCTGCAAAAAGTAGAATTTGTTTTCATTTTCTGAAAAAATACTTGCATTAATGAGTCAATCTAGGTATTCAAAATTATATTCATTTCTCAAAGTTTACTCTGCATTTACCATATAAACTATTGGTAAATACTGGTAAAAAATGTATATCTGTAATGTAGAACTAAGTTAATCATTGTAATAACTTATATAGAATGACTCAGTGTGTGTCACAGTAAATAACAAAATAAACAAAGAAGACCACTTTTCTTAAAATCAATCGTAGCTGAGTTAATTGCTTTGATAAAAATAATTAAAATTTTGGGAATAATGATTAAAAACATGTTTTAAAATCATTGAATGCTTTATTTAGCAAAACAAGATACACACACCAACCACACACTGACAAGAAGAAGAAAAAAAAACAAAACAATCTGATAAAAATAATAATATTATAAAAGTTCGTCGACAGCAAAAATATTTTTTGAATGAAAGGCGTAAATGCTTATCGTGGAATTATATTTTACGGTATATTCTAAGCGTTAAGTATGAAATATAAAATATAATACATTTATCATTGTAATCTTGATTTGAAGTTAAGTAAATAGTAAGGTACTCAATATATAAGGGCTTACCTTTATAGTCCCGATCCCTTTAATGAAATGTTCGCATCCTTATGATTTATCTTTTGGTAAGGGAAAAAACCTGAAAACGCGAAAAAAAAAACTTTGCTGTTTCATACATTTAGTCTATCTAGTTTGATCCCATAGAGTACCTACTATAACCCCTTAAAGGGATCGGGACTCGAAAGGTAGGACTTTGTATTTATTGGGGACATAGTTATTTTTATTAGATGAATAAAATTCTAAAATTCTTTGCTTCTATTGGTGAGATGCTTATGGTGTGTCACGTTCCGAAATAAATATTTATAAGAATATTTACTGGCAGGCCTAAAAAGTACTTTTTTGACAAGATTCATTCCAAAAATTGTTTGTTGTTTGATAAAACTTTTTTTCCAAAAATATTTACATTTATAGGCTTTAATCTAAAAACGTATAATACGATCCTAACTGAACTAGGATCCTGTACCCTAGCCTAGGGTCCCTAAGTATTAAAAGTGGAGGAGCAGTTTATCATATAAGGTAAGGAATTATACCAACTTAAGGACCAACTTTTATTAAAGGACCAACACTGAAATTGCGAAATAAAATATCTGTTGTTACATACACCGAGTCCAATAATATTGATATATTTGTATGGAACGATTTATTTTTGCGTTTTCAGTTTTGTTCTCATGATAAAAGTTCTGCGTACTGACGAGTACGACACTCGGGAGCAATGGATCTGGGGCACCAAATAAAGCTTAATATCTCAGCAACTTAGAATGTTAGCTTAATCAAATAAAGAGTATTTTATAGACTATTTAATACTTCTCAAATAAAATTAATAAAACTTTTTAGTTATTATTTGTTTTACCTAATAAAAATGCGTAAATTTTAACGCAATTTATTTTAAATATCCAAATTTTATCCTGATTACCTTTTCTCACATTTTAGTACTTTGTATTAACTCCGTGTGTTGTCAATACAAATGTCATGAGATTCAGCCATGCGGCACAAAGTTTCTGAGCCGATGTTGGGGAATATTTTCGCATTCCTCTATCAATACAATTTTCAGCTCTCGAAGCGTTTTATTTGATTATATTATTATTAAATAGTCTATAAAATAGTCTTTATTTGAATAAGTTATCATTCTTAGTTTCCGAGATATTAAGGTTGATTATGTTAATGACTCGGATTCAATGCTGCCGAGTGTATAAACCTTTGAAGGAACCGCTGCTAGTACAGAAGGACCTTATATTAATATTTCCTTAATCCTGTTTTTATACATATCGACGGTTGAAAGGCTACTTGTACAAAGTGACACTATTTTTAATGTTTTTAATTTTAATAATTTTTTTCCAAATTCGAAACTTTTTATATTTTTCCTGAAACATTAACAAAATGTCGCTCAGTACAAAAGTAAAAGTAGCCTTTCAACAGGTCGATATGTATATTTTTTAATATCTATTGTATTCATCACTGGATGACTTGTAACATAAAAGGAAACCTCAAACACAATATGAGCGTTTTAAGCTCAGTTCTATATAGCGTACTTAGATGTTGCTCAGACTTTACTTTGGAATTAGGTACTTTCTTTATTGACTTTTAGACTTTGTTTATTGACTTTGTCGGTTTTAGTGTATGCTCAGCTCAATTTCAGCGTATTATGACTATAAATTCCAAATCAAAATAAGCATTAAAATAAGCTTACCAAAGTTTAATGAAACCTGAGCTGTCAAAATACGCACTATAGATCTCAAGCCTTCGAGGATAGAACTTTTTTTAGGGAATTTCAACATAACAATAATCTTTTGTTCTACGAATTTTGGAAATAAAAATATACCCATCTTTCCTTACTAATCCGTTCACTTGAATCAGTTAATGTTCTTGTTACATATTTCCGAGTATCGTAGACAGATGTTGTTTATTATAATGAGCGTAATATTAATCCTTGAAAAATTCTATAGCCACCAGGGCCCAAATTCACCAACAATACCTATAACAGATGTTCAAAAAGAAATCGACCGATTAACCATAAAAAAAATCGTGTTTATACGATAGATGTTGCCCTAATTGTCTATTATGTTGTCGGTGAACTTGGGCCTAAGGCGCTGAACAGGCGACGGAGTGTTTGTCCGATGGACTGTCGCGAACAAGAATTACCGTGGTTAGTAGTTGTTGTCAGTGAGGACACTAGAGTTCTAACATATCGACCGTCCTAGGGGCCTAAAAAGGCCACATTGAGCAATTCATCTACTGATCTGCATAGTAACTGTCAAATCTGTTTGACAGTTACTATGCAGATCAGTAGATGAATACTGAATGATTTCTGAATGTGAACCTTATGTGGATGACATTAAGAGTTGTCAACTAAGTAGATATTTTGACATTTGTAATATGAATCATATTGTGATTCATCTAAAGCGGCCTTTTTAGCCCCCCAGTGCGTTGAGTCCGCGCCAAAAGTTGCGACGGGAAACAATAGTACCAGCCATGGTCATTCTTGTTCGCGGCAGTCCTGCGTCCGGGCACCAGCGGCGTTTTGTCCCTCAGGCTAGCACGGCGGGCGGACAAATCTGTTTTCTCCACGCTTAAACGAAAAATCGAGAGAGAAAACGGTATAGAAATGGTTTTGTCCCCGATTTTTCATTCTCCCCTTTTTGCCGTGCTTAGGCTGCCTGTCCACTGAAGCGAAGAGGTGACAAAATAACGAATAAAGTTCCGATATGTTCCCCCTCGGCTAAGTGACGTGATAATACTTGTATTCTATTGGTTACTTTTACTACTCTCCGCTCCGCTCCGCTTCAGTGGACAGGCAGCCTTTTGCTCTATTATCGCAGCAATATTATCCGGCCTACCGCGTCGTCTGCGCAGCTCCTAAAAGGCACCCTGTATAAAAAATAGAAAGACTGGTTATTCAAACTCCTACATAGCAGATTAATTCTTATTCTGCTAAATTAATTATTAATCTACGTTGGAGTTGAGCGGAGCTCAAGCGGTGTGAGCTGAGCTAACCATTACCAAGTCGCAGAGGTGTAAGTATATTGAGAAGTAAGTATAGCTTAAATGAAAATAATAATAAAGAATCGTAAGTATTACTCCACCCAAACCATGTTTCTTAGTATCTGGGGTTCGATTCCCGATAAGAATATTGACTGATCCGTTACTTTTATTTAGTTTGATTACACTTTATTTAGATTTTATTATTAAAAATCATATTTTTAATACCTACACAAATTAATTGTCTCTGGATTCGACATAATTAATAAATAGCTTGATAGTTTTTTTGTAGTTTGAAAGCTTTAGGTAACTAAAAAGTTAATGAGTACCTACCTAGTTTTGTTATAGTTTTAAAAGATTTGGGTTAATAAGCAGAAAAAAATCAGTTCTTAAATAAATATAATATAGTATAGGTGTAGATGCATAATTATATAAGTAATTTTATTTTTTTGGATAATTATAATTTATTTACAAGTGGAACGAAAATGTTAAAAAAACAATGTTAATAAAATATTTCGAAAATAAATTTTAAAGATACTTGCCATATTTCTATCTAGTAATATTCAATAGGTATACAACATTCTTAATTAGGCTTCAAAATTTTCTAAAGAAGTATAGATAAAAATATAGCTAAATAGGGACGCTGGTTGCCCATACAAAAGACTTCAACGGGCTTAACTGCCTTCAAAGGCAAACGCGTGTATTGAGAACGCGGGTAATTAGGTATGTAAGAAGTTATTGTTTATAAGTATTTTTTATCTGTTTATTAATTTTATTACTGGAGTTTGTTATACCTTATGATTTTTAGTAATGTATCAGAAATGATAATATATTTCTAATTAACACATAATCTTTTATTTGTATTTTTCTAATCACCAAGTATTTTTTCTTAACAAAGATGGTAGTTTTTACAGAAAATAAATATCTAAAATTTAGGTATGACTTTTGGGAATTTGTAGGTAGAGGTACCTTAATAAACTTTCATGCAGCAAATTCTTAGAAATAGTTAATCTAGAAAACTTATTAAATTATACTGTAATAATTCAAATATAGACTACAGAAAATTATCATCTAGTTTGTATTTAAAAGTACTTACTTGTCCTTCGTCATTTGGACATTATTCAGCACACCTATACAGTTTATCTCGACGTCGACTGTAGTTACTGTAAAGCTAAAAATGTATGAAAACAACGTGGGCGCGCATTTGAGTGAAGTTCTGTCGAGAACTCGAGCACACTTTTTTATACATTTTGGCTTTACGGGTGTATGATTGTTGTACAGTGTACACCTTCATTTCACCGATGCCGTTATTGAGTCCCATGTAATAGAAGGTGAGCCTATTCCCATCTACCGGGTACGATTTCAAACTTCAGGCCGCTACTGAGAACTTCCACGAATTATAATTATGTGCAGAAAGTAAGTATTATAATATCTCTGTTTATTAATTTATGGCTACTACTATCGAGACTCCGTCTGCGAGCATATCGGAGGTAGCAATTTTGTAAAAAAAATTATATTTCCTTCCTCATGATGCACATTAATCTATTTCAAATTTCATCAAGATCGGTTCAGCCGTTTAGTTATGTAAAGGTAACAAACGAGACGAAGTTACTTTTGCATTTATAATGTTAGGAAGTATAGTAGGGTTACTTACTAAACTGTCCAGCATGTATTATCTAAAAATAGGGCTAGGCATTTTGACAGTGTTGTATTTATAAGACTAGCTTGACTAACAACAGTATGGATTAAAGTGAGCGCACGCTATTGCAAGCCAAAGTTACTTCAAGGCAAAAAAAAAAGATAATCTTTGTATTTTAAAGGTAAGATCGCACTAGTCAACACTACACTGCAGTAGCAGCCGCGCCGCGCCCCGCCGCCCTCGCCGCCGCGCCGCGCGCCGCTGTGTCCAAATATTGTATTTATAACATTGACCTACTACTACAATGGACGGGGGTCTAGAACAAAATTCACGAAAAATGTGTCCCGAAACAACGTATATAAGCGTAGGTATATTTAAAGAAATATAAAAAACTATAACATCGTAATTGAAACCGTATCGTCACTACTAAACAGCTTAATTTTACTTGCGACAATTTATCAGCCCATTCAACTTTTTCACAATACAGTACCGGCATTTTTGACGCGTATTCTGTCCGTTGACAAAACAAAGTAAGGCGCGCGATTGGAACTCTTTTTTCGTTTTAGAACTCTTTTGGCTCGGACACTTTTGTGCGCCGACCCAATGTCCATCATAGTAGTAAGTCGTATGTACGTAATATGAAATCGTGTCGCGCCGAACAGTTTCGCTGCCGCGTAGGGCATTTTATCTCATACCATTTCTTATAAACAGTATTTGGCTGTTTCGTTCCGTTCCAGTTCATTTCCGCTCAGTGCGGTCTTACCTTAAGTCGTTATAAATTTTAGTTGTCAGTTTAAATGAGATAAACTTCATTGTAATGATATAAAATTAGTGATGACGCTAATAAGATTATGAGAATAAATTAAATGGAACTGGATCAAGTAGGTATTGAGGGTAATCTGCGCTTGATCAGTAGGCTCGGACCTTTTTCTGGTTGCCTCCTTGTTGAAACGAGACTCACTTCGTGTGAATACGTCTTGAAATGGTGCCCCATTTGTAATTGAGTAGTACAAATTATGACACAATTACTGTAGTACAGCTCTTGTCAATTTTTATGGTCATTCTGAATGTAGCTGTTTACCGCCCGTTCGCTCTTTTACAATGTACGTCTGTCCCGCTCATACGTATTCTACGCATCGATATGCGGCTACATTCAGAGCGGTCATAAAAATTGACTCGAGCTTTAAACATTGTGAGTGATTTTAAAGTTATGTTGAAGACAGAACTGGGGGCTTAATACGAGCTTTTATAGAAGGGCAGAATTTGAACTGCCCAGAAATTTCCAGAATAAGCTGACCTTTCATTGTACAAAAACCCAATACAGTGCAAGGTCAACTCATTATGGGAATGTCTGGGCAGTTCAATTTCAGCCCTGCTATAAGAGTTCGTAGTAAGCACTCTGTATGAAACTTTCTCCCCTTTTTTCTATTTCCGTATCCGTGTTTTCGCAGTTCACGGTTTTATCCTTCTTTTGGTTTTATCAATAGCTTTTTCTAAGGATTCATAAAACTTTTCTAATAAATAATTGGATTACCAGAATTGGTAGTGGGTGCATTTTGTTTAAATATTTGTGTAGGTTTTCCTGTTTATGTTCACATACTTATATCAATGCCACTCTTTCGGATATAATACGTATAAAATCCTGTACTTTTATGTTTTTGTTTTTTGACAATAAATCCATATCCGCACATAATCAAATATAACAAATACACGATACAGCCACAACAAATGATGATATCCAAATAGTAAAATTCCCATGTACTTATGGTACATAAGTGCGTAGTACGAATGTAGTAACTATTTTTTTTTTTTATTCTATAATTATAATTAACACACTTATATGATACAATAATGCGCAAGAAAGTAGCGTCTTTAATGCGGAGAGTGCGAGGGAGCCGGAATAGCGTCCTGAAAATGATAGACGACAGAACTGACACAGCTCTGCTTCGTAGGTTTACATGTGTTTGTCCGGTAAGTCTGCGGTGTGGGGAAGTGGTGCGTGGATATTCTGTAGTATATAAGCAAAATTATTACTAGCAACATTAGCTATGGGCTGTTTTGTCTGAAAATAAACGATTTTTATTTACTTATTTATTATTTAAATTACTAATCCCCACCAACGAAAACGCAGGTTTATCTGTAGTGTGCGATCTTAGAATTTACAAAAGTTATTAGATCAAATTTCAAGTTCATCGTTCATGGTTTGATATCGTCGGTGCATGTTTGAAAGGGAACTCGTGGCGAGTCGGCGAGTGCCGGCACGATGACCTACACCGGTTTCGCTTTCGTTCGAAGGTCACAACTGAATCAGAGCCATGTAGTGAGGCGACACGTTTCGTCGACCATGTGCGATTTTTTTATCGATAATTTAAAGTGTTTGTATGTATTGAAATTCAGAGGTAGAGGAAGCGATTTAACGAGATTCAGATCTGTTTTATTGAACAAAACTTTCGACATTTTTGTTAAATATTCTTTGGGATAATATTGAATAAATTATGCAACAGCTGATCATTTAATCTTTTTCTAATTTAATATTTTTTTACATATTTTCGTATAGAAAACATAGCTGGCTGTCCGTAACACAAAATAAACGTAAAAATACATTTCTATCGACATGATTCTTGGTCCTCACGTCACTGACCAATAACATCGAGATTCGTTGCTGTAATAACAACATCATTTAATTGAACACATGTTTGTGACAAACTCACTGTACATATTTGTCGAGGCATATTGCGTTTCTTATTTATCTTCGCCTATATATTAGGTGTATTGAGATTGTGTTACGTGATAACTCGGACATTTTTATATGGCACTCCATTTTTGTTAACCTGATATTTTTTGTGAGTTGATCTACGATGAATTACATTTTGTACAATTTCGTATAAAAGTCCGATTCTGTACGTTACAGTTATTAAAGGAATTTAAAATAAGTTGCTTAAACTACTGTGGGCCGAGCACGAATGTTTTGACGTATCGTAATGTAAATGTTACCAAATTTAGAACCAAAAATACACGTTTAATCTATGATATTTTTTAAGGAACACATGCAATATTTTTTCCTTTTCATGAAACAAGTGTGTTTGTTGCATTTAATAAAATTGAACAAAAATGCGATAGATTAATGGTATTTTATAATCAAAATTTGCTTACGTTTACGTTACCTTACCTCAAAACATTCGTGCTCGGCCCTCTGAAATCGTCTTCTGCATGAATGCACTTATTCAGAAGTTGCTGATGCCGTTGTAAATAAAGATAAAGGAATCTATTTGGCTATTTATGTAGATGATGGAATTTTAATCGGTGAAAACGAAGCTGTATGCCAGCAAGTGCGTTCATGACCCTCCTATGGTCCGCGGGCGACGGGGGAAGGGTAACAACAAATGTGGCGCGGCACGACTGATGATCACTGTCAATAATTGTAAGCGGCACTGCCACCTGCATACTTCTTGCCATTCCGCGCAGTGTCTCGTCCCCCTGGCCCGCACACCATGGCCACCCATGGGATTGTCACCAACGAGCTTGCGGCCTGTTAGTTAGCAAAGGTCATGATGCTCAGGATGTTCCGGACGTAACTTAATAGTATCTTTATTCCGGGAAGATTTCCCCTGCAAATCTTTTTAGAATTATAGGGTCATAAAATAATGTTGTAATTATATTACAATATATCCTTGTAATTAGGCTAATAAGTAATTTAATTATAACTTAAACTATATTTAACTAAGAATGTGTCCTATAGCACTTTTCTTTTTGTCTCTGTTAAGGGGAAGACACTTTGTACACGTGTTCTTTATTTATTTTAGAATTAAGCGACATTATATTTTAATATTCCACAACAAATAATAAAAACCTATATTTCATTTTTAACCTGTTGTAAATAAATACCTTATTTTTATAATCACATGACGACATGAGGTGAAAGACCTCATCTGTTTACAAAAAATAGTAGTTAAACGAATTTCAAGTTCAAGCACTTGCAATTTAATGAATGTCTGAAATAAAAATAAGGAAAACTAAGCAATAATAATCGTGGCATGAGACAAATAAATTGGTGTTTACGACCCGCCAAAGGTGTTTGAGCGTATCCATTAAAAGTTTTTACAGCTCAATATATGCAAAATAAAACTTTGATAATCGTCAATCCTCAGTTTTTAATAATTCAGGATATAATTATATACAATTTTTAAGTAAATTAATTTATATTTTATACTTGTTAACAATTTTCAGGCACTTAACCAACAACCACTTAATTAGTCAGGATCTATTTACCACGTTCCAGTGTTCATTTCCTATGGAGAAAAACGGGAAAAATCGCTATGGTTATTCATAATAATTTTCTCAGAATATTGAATAACAAATACTAATATATAGGTAGGTACATTGATCTCGAACTAGTTATGTGAGAATAATATAGGACAAAAGAGTTGGAACTTATCGAAGATCTGTACACCAAACAAGCCTGATATGAAAAATGATTTGATTTGATCGGTATTAGTATCCGTAAATTTAAAAGTATCATAGTAAAAACTTTTTCGATGCTTCACCACTCTTGTAACTGAAAACATTGCTGTATTGTTAGAATTTTGCTGTAGCTTTTGTTTCTTATGTGTCTAGAATTTAGATCTATTGTCATTATTATTAAACGACTATTATTATTATTATTATGTGGAAACTTTTAATTGGCCATTTATTACTTTATTTAATTGAATACTAAACTGTGTTAAATACCAAGTTAGTTTCGAGTATTTTTTATTTTTATTATATGTTTCATTTCTAATTAATTAGGCTGTGTACATATTTAAGTTTAGTTGCACATAATAATTTAATTTTGTAGTACATAAGTTGATTGATCTGATCATCGATTGATATGGATAGGAAATATGAAAATTACATTACCCTTTATATAAAATAGTTCCAAAATTATTGAATTCGCCCGTTTGTTCGTAACTCGATGACTAGAGGTATAGGAGTAATTTATTTGGTATTCAATTAAGTTCCGGTCTCACGCGCTCAAGTGCGTTGATAACATAAATTACACCGTGGGCGGACGGAGGCTTTGATGCGGTTACTCTTCTCGAAATTTTAAATATTCAACTCGGAACATCCGAACACAAAAGATTCCGAGTTTTTGTTTTAATAGTTTTGAAGGCCACTCTGTATTTTAAATCAATTTTGAAATCGTAACTCTTTATTTAAATAATAATTCGAATAATTCTTTATTTAAAGTATAGTTTCAATAACAGATTGTCAAAATTTTTGTTAATTTAAGTTTATCCATCGAGATTTTACTCAGATGAAGAACCCGCTTACGCTAAAGATTTTATGTTAAATTGTTTCTAGTTCAATCTGTTTTTTATGTGTTAAGGTACATCAGTCCAACATGCTGATCGGATTGGATATATAAACAATTTTCTGTAGAAAAAACCGGTAGTTTATAGAATAAACATATGTTTTCCGTTTAAACATTTAATCCATTTTAGGGATTTTAACACCCAGAGGACAGAAACTTTTTCTTTTCCTTTATTGTTTATTTTAGTTAGTCTTGCTAAAGTTAAGTCATAAGTACTTAACTTAAATTGAAACTATGTCCTTTGTATGTAGGCTTTCTAATATGTATACCGAATTCCGAAGGCTAGAGGCGCTGCGTGCTGAAACACAGGCTAAAAACCTAGTGCGGCGGCGAATGATAATATACAGAAACAATTGTACAATATTTAAAAAAAAAAACCATTTTAGGGATTTTAACATACAACAAAAACAGATCCCATAAAGATAAATAATTTCAGTTTTCATTTTTTTCGAGATATTATTGAACTCCTACCAAACGACTAAAACTTTCCTCTTCATATCATTCAGTGATAACTTAGCGTCCACATAAAGTGCACGTCCCACGATCCTAAAATATGATCCATTGGGCCATAGACATGGCTTCATTATCCATAATACCTTATTTTTATTTCAATCATTATGTTATTAGCCTTTCCGCTGGCAAAACGTCAATGTGATTATTTTAATATGCAAAAATTTCGTTATTAATCATAATCGTATTGTTTATCATAAAGTAAGCCGACTCGACATTAAGCCAAGGTTACAATGACAGTCAATGACTAAATCAAGTTCACAGATTTTTGCCCCCATGCCATACTTCAAATTGTGTTGAACTTAGTTTTGATAAATCCGTTAAACAAATATGAGATATTTTTCATTAGGTATGTGATAGCCTAGCGGTTGAACGCTCGCCTTCCATGCAAGAGGGTCTGAGTTCAAACCCGGCCCGCACCTCTGACTTTTCGGATTCATGTGCGGATTAGAATTTGATTATCACTTGCGACAACGGTGAAGGAAAACATCGTGAGGAAACCTGCACATCTGAGAGGGCGTCATAAAGTTCTCGATGGTGTGTGTAGTCCGCCAACCCGCACTAGGCCAGCGTGGAGGACTAAGGCCTAACCCTTCTCATTCTGAGGAGAGGCCCGTGCCCAGCAGTGGGACAGTAATGGGCTGAATTTATGATTATTATTATTTATGTTGACTTGCATTTGAATTTTATCCATAACCTTATAAAAACTTTTAAAATGTCTTGATAGTTTTTAATATTCACGTACATTATCATTGATATGTATCATCAATCATCATCATCATTGCGGCCCATGTTGTACGCATTTTTGCGCTACTCTAACCTTTCCGCAGACAGTTCCGTAAGAGTCATAGTCTGCTGCATATGTGAATACCGGTGACATACATTGCTCGAAATCTTTACCTTTAGGGCAATGGATAAATTGCCGCGCAAGATCCAGCTATTTGCACCTAAAGCTGGGCATGCTCGGGACATGCGTCTCGTATATTCACATACACTTGGGGGAATTGCAATAAATGATTTTGAAAGATTTTGTAGTAAAAGACCATAGAAGACGTACAAAACTATAGAAGATCTTAAAGGTAACAAATTTTTTTATCAATTCACACAGAGCAATCCTTTCAGTTTGATTTATTTCAACTGAAAACTATTTTGTAAGGATGACAAATTGTGCGCAACAATTTATTTGTGTGTCTAGCTGGTACTTGCAATTCAATCAATCCATTTAAGCCCATCGCAGTCTATATCAGCAGGACGTACGCCTCAAATTGCGTCACAACATGCAGTCCTCCGGCTTCCGCACTGAGTTGCAAATGTGATTTCGAATTACAATGAAATAATGTCCAAATATTTATTAGTATACAAGGTGTTAAAAAATTTACTCTAAGAATTTCGTGAAGTTGTTGTACTCATCATTATGAACAACTTTTACTATGAAACAAACATTGAAATCGGGAAATAATAATCTACTGTTCAATACAAATCAATATTATTTATTAGATTTCTTTTTCGCGATTTGTCCCTTTGTAAAAGTTGTTCATAATGATGAGTACAACAACTTCACGAAATTCTTAGAGTTAATTTTTTAACACCTTATATATTGATTCTAGCAGTTATCGCCTAGCGGTCGAACGCTTGCCTTCCATGCAGGAGGGTCTGAGTTCGAATTGAGGAACCCGATCCGCACATCTGTCTCTTCGAATTTATGTGCGGATCGTAATTTGATTATCATTTGCATTAACGGTGAAAGAAAACATCGTGAGGAATCTTGAAAGTGAGAGGTCCTCATAAAGTTCTCGATGGTTTGTGTAGTCCGCCAACCCGCACCAGGCCTGCGTGGTGGACTAAGGCCTAACCCTTCTCATTCTGAGAAGAGGCCCGTGGCCAGCAGTAGGACAGTAATGGGCTGGATTTATATGTTTATTATGGATTCTAGTGCATTTCAAAGTAATATGCCTAAAAAGAAAGCCAGGGGTAAGTCCACAATTAGCGTAGACTAATCTGAAAGCTGAATTCTATACTGAAAAACATAACAAATACGTATTTATGGATATTTACAACCGAGTACTTGGTTATAATGGAGCCTGCGAATTCGTTTTTACCGTGCATACGGAGCTACTGCAGTCAGTGACCTTCGATGGGTAGAAAACAAATTGTCAGGTTACAGACTACTTGTACCGGTTTGTCATAGATATTTTACATGGCATGGAAGCGAATTTCAATCAACTTCGGTTTAAAGATTCATTTATGTCTCAGAAGAACAACATTGTTCACTTACATGAGAAACTTAACTAAATATAATTAAAATCAATTTAATTATAAAGAAGAGTTCGATCTACCATAGTAATTTAAAAATACCAATTATCATTATGGTACACGTTCAATCTCTTTTTAAAAACATTAACAGATATAGAGTCTTTTATATAATTTGGTAACTTATTATATAGCTGACCTCCCTCAAATTGTATATTTTTTATTCCTAGACAAAGACTTTTCCAATCATTTGATACAAAATTTACAAGTATTAGTAATATTTAGCGATGCAGATGCAGTAAGAGCAAGCTCTGCAAGAAGAAATGTTTTGGAAGATAGAATGCATTATGGGACATAATAATAATATTTTAATTTAAAAAAAAAACACATTGAGAAGGTACAGTAGATTTAAAATTCAGGACATGATAAAATAACATTCGTAAAATGTAAAAAAGAAATAAGGCCGTTGGAACCGTACTATTATTTCCATGATTTTTCTCCATAAGGCTCAATACATATTGTCATTTACCCAGTTTCGTCATAGAAAAGTTAAATCGCAATTTTACCTTGAACCCAAACATTTACCTTACGACCTGGACTATAAAAACGGTTCTGGAAAATAAATCGTATGTTTGTCTTTTTGTCGAATGCGTTTCAATATGGTATCATGTCGATGCTAACGACCGTACGTACTTGAAACGCGAGAGGTCAGTGTCGTGCTGACGGCATTCTGTTTTGCAATTATAACTTAGATGAGAATGGACGTGATCATGCGCACGACAGTACATACACGACGTATGTACCCGTAGTTCATGGCCCTCGAAGGAATCAATTTCTCACAAAACTGCACGAGTTTTTGGTACATTTCAATCGGAAAAGTGAAAATGTAGCATCGATATATGCAAATTGATGTTGATGTTCGTTTTTCGGTGTAACTTTACTGATTTATCTTTTGTTGTCTTAGAACTATCTGTTGTTTATGTACAACGGTCCATAGAGCAAGTAAATGCCTTTAGATTGACGACTGAAAACAAAAAAAAACTATTTTTTTTTTCACGATTTCTGTTATGTGTCATGAGATGAAAGATGATGTTGTATTGATGAGTACTTTCACCCCTTAAAAGCATTGCCGGTGAATTACAAATAACCTAACCGTAAAAACCCCCGACTCCAACTAGAAAAAGAGCTGTAACTTTTGAACGGCTCAACAGATTTTCATGAAACATTGCTAAGATGACTAGCTTTCAATTATTTTTTTATTGAAATCTGTCCATCTGTTTTGGAGCTAAGATGCCACAGACAGATACACACTACAAACTTATAACACCCCTTTTATTGTCGGGATTTGATAACCCTGTAGATTAATTAGTAAGGATAAATCAAATATTAGGCACTTTTGAAACATTATAGAATCTAGGTGCATAGTTCACAAAAAAGTTGATCCTCCTGCTCTATTGGAAACTGTTTTATAATAAAGTTGTTACAAGATTGTTGATAAAGTTATTACTTATCGTATCGTATTTATAAAAGCTAATACAAGTATTTATTTTATTTCAAACAATCATTGTACAGGCTACATTAATAAGTCTCCTAGCTTTACCTAGTAGAAATAATAACAATGTTAATTAATTAAAATTAGCTGCAGGTCCTTTAGTGTTCAGCCATTGTTTTCATTCAAGTATGATGTAGAAATTAAAAAATAATACAAATGCGCTGGACCGCTGGTGTTTAGTTTACTCAGTAAAATAATAAGATTTTATAGTATAGTACTATGCACGAACAATTTTTTTTAAGTATATAATTTTTCTGTTTTTTTATAAGGTAATGCTCTTATAAATTCCTCTTGTACCGTGGGTACAGTTTACAGAAATAAATCTCACATGGTATACACTCAGACCCCCAACAACGACAGCAAGGTTGACTCAGTGGCTGAGCGATTGATTTTCTGCACTACGTGTTGAGGATTCGCTCCCCGCAAGGAACAAATATTTGTATGGCCTACAAATAGTCTATCCGGGTTTGGGTGCACCCACGATACAGAAGAAATGTAAGTGTAGGGCAGAAAAGAAATACCATCTGTAAACCATAAAAATATTGGTTCCCTGTGGGAATCGAACCCGCGACCTGTACAAAGCCTATCGCTTGTAGTCCCTGCTCATTAGCATCCGTCAATATAGCTGTAACGTATATTGAATGAATATGCATAGGACTATCTTATCACTTTCTATCACTGTGATTATTTATCTATTATATTATGTAAGTATGTTGTTTTAATAAGTAGTAATTGAATTATATAATTATCATTTTGTATCTTATTTATTTTAGTTGTATCTATAAGTATCTAATAATGTAGACATATTGTTATGTATTATTGTATTGTATCTTTTCTTCTATTACTGGTGTGCAATAAAATGTATTGTATACTCGTAGTAGGGCGACTGGCGATCACCGAGTTGGTGAAGTTGGTGATACAAGATATAACTACGCAGCCGCTGCAGCACAAGGTACCTAAGTATCTAAAATATTATTACGTAAGGAAGTACGTAAGTCGAACAAAGAGATTTAAACAACACAGTTACACCAGTTTCTAAGGACAATATGGATGCATTCGAGTAATCTTCTTTATCTTCTTTCTTTACATAGTATAAAATAAAGTCGCTTTCCGCATCTCTTTGTCTGTCTGTATATCCGCTAACTCCTCCTCAACCACGCAACGGATTTTGATGTGGATTTCATCATCATTTTGAACATATCTTCCGGAAGGTTTATAAGTATAATACTTTCATATTTAATGTAAGGATAGTAGAGAAATTGCATCCGTGCGAAGCCCCCCACGGGTTGCTAATATATTATATAGTTAATAAACATAAAATCCTTTATTATCCCTTAGTTACAATGCACATAGGTATTTATTAACAAGAGCATTCATAATTAAGAACCCTCGACCGGTATCGGCCTACTCCAATAAAGAGAAAACTTTGTACCCCTTTTTAAACATATTGCGCGCACGGAGGATCGATTGTGAGATTTGGTATAGTTAAAGATTACATGAAGAAGGAGTGCAGAAAGCTAAAAAACGGCCGAATTTCAACCACTGGGCGACCATTCGTTTTTTCGTGCCATGATTTCCCGGCCATTTCTGTATCTCGTCTTGCCATTGTCTTACTGGTCTGCCTCTTCTTCAGTTTCCATTTGGGCCTTTCCAAGCAGTTGTTCTTCACAGCCATTAATAAACATAGTTGAACTATATTTATATAAAACCCTTAAAAATATCTAACTTCAGTTTTATAGAAAACATCATCTATTATTTGGTGATCCTGTTTATATGTCATCTCTTTGTTCAACAATTAATTTTTGCCAATCTTTGGCACCCATAAATCTTGTTAAATTTTTCCTTACATTACAATCTGTTGTGTTATAATATACATTGGTCGATCATTGACCTGTGCCCTTAGTATGCCTTTTACAATATTGAGATTGCCCTCCACCATTTTTATAAAAATTATAAATTATTTATTTCAGAATAAGTTCCATATTTTACAATTTAGTTAGTAACATTATCATTAATATCATAATCATTAATTAATATATCATTAGTATCATTTCTTAGTCTATCCAAATTTGGGTAAATTTTCTTCTATTTACCTGCTAAAAACGTGGCATAAATCTGTAATCATTTTCCGCTCTACATAGTTTTCAGTGGTGCCGACTGCCGAGGTGCTTACCATTGCATCTAAGTAGAGTACTGCCCATACCGTATGGAAAGACAACCATGAAGTAATAAAAATAGTAAGTAATAGAAGTTGCGCTTCACATCTTTTTAATCCCTGAGGAATAATCAAGTTTTGCCAAACAGATGATTAAAATTCCGACGCAGGAGTGCAAATTGTTGTTGTTTTTATTTTCAAAATTGTTGAAAACGTATAAAACATTCGATATCGGGCCCTTCCTTATTCAAATTGGTAATATTTAAATTTGTCCTTGTTGATGACCAGATAACGCCGGTCAAGTAGTACCTACGTAAATAAAAATGATTTGATTCGGTAAAAAAAGAGAAGTTCGCCTGCACTGGTGATTGGCCGTGCGGCTTCAAGGAGGCTGCAAGGGGAAGGGGTCCTTGACCTATATTGAGTCGCTTGCGCATCTCACGCACTTATTTGCACTTGTGTTTAACACTGCAGAATATAGGTCTCTTTGTGCATGAATGTATCCGACATGCTATAGATACACATAGTTACTTACGCATTATAATATACAGGGTGATTGGAAATATCCAATCAACCTGTGTATTATAATGCGTAAAGGAATACCTTTGTCTAAAATGCAACAAATTAAATAACTGCATTTTAGACCCGTTCCTGAACAGCCCCATAGTGGAATAAGTCGAATTACCTTATTACCTACTACTACTACTGAAAGTTACATGCGTTTACTAAAACTGTCTTAGTAAACTCACAAATAATGCAACTTCGAGTAGAATGCACCCTAGTGTCAGATACGCTGTTGACGCTTACACACTGCTCTCACCGTTTCTTTTGTGTCTTATTAGAGGAAAATGAAAGGACACTCAGATCCAGGTCAATAAGGCAATAGGAGGGGGAAACATGGACATCCAGCTTTTAGCGGGGTGAGGGGGAGGGGGTTGGTTATCTGCAACAGTATTTAGATATAGAAACATAATTTACCAACTAACTGGCCACCTTTTCTGGGCCGGCCTCGGCGGCGTTGTCCATCTTTAGGCATTGTGTAGAGACCTTTGTCCACTGGTGGCTGGTAACCACATTTGATCTGGTAGCTTTTTTGCCTACGTCTGCCATTTATCACACTGCACTGCACTGCACAATTCCAAATAGAGAATTTTCCAAAACTCAATAACATGGATTAGAGAACTGAGTGCGTACCCAGAACTCGCTCAGGCTACTAGAACAATAAGTCAATAAACTTTATTATACAAATAGCACAAATTAAGAATACTGAGTAATTAATGTATATCTCGCAATAATAATTAAGTAACGGTGGCTGTGGTGTGGTAATGTAATTTAAATAATACTACAATTTTCCAGTCCTTTTAAGATGTTTTAAGTTATTGTATAATTTTTTTAATTTAATTTAATTGTTCACCCAATGGTTATGTTTTAGTGACACTTGCTATTTACTATTGAGATGTATTTTGCACTGACCTGTGACAAACAATAAATAACTAATCTATTCTATTCTAAATTGACCATTCTGATTTGTTATTTTTAAGGTAAAGGAGATGATTTGCAACATTTGTTAGGGTTCCTTCGTAACGTTCGTCCAAAGTATAATCTTACTGAGATATGATATGGGGATGG
This sequence comes from Allophyes oxyacanthae, assembly GCA_932294325.1. NCBI lineage: Eukaryota > Metazoa > Arthropoda > Insecta > Lepidoptera > Noctuidae > Allophyes > Allophyes oxyacanthae. The sequence continues at coordinate 5,305,007 of OW028609.1, forward strand.
ACTGAAAACCTACCGCATCATATCTAAATATAACCTCGAAAATTTGAACTCAATTTATGGTACAGTAAAAATTGGCCCTTTAATAGCAACGGTGTCTCAGAGTACTCCCTCTACGTCCCTCGGCTAGCCCTCTGGAAGGAGGACTCACGGAGTATGATAAAGATGTATATTTTTTAAAGCTTCTACTAGCGCGAAATATAGGTATGTATAGTGGTGTTTTTTTTTAAAGCTCTCAATTTTCTATATAACGTTACGTTTCACTCGTTGCTGTGCGTGAAAACAGTAAGCATGTCATATTTATATTTATATGCAGTCTTTGCTTTTTTATTATATGCAGTTTTTGTCTAGCGGTGGAACGTTTGGCTTCCATGGAGTAGGGTCTGAATTTGAACCCGGCCCGCGCCTCAGACTTTTCGAATTTATGTCTGGATCGCAATTTGATTATCACTTGCGTTAACGGTGAAGGAAAATGATCGTGAAGAACCCTGTACACCTGAGGGGGCCTCATAAAGTCCTCGATGGTGTGTGTACTCCGCCAACCCGCACAAGGTCAGCGTGGTGGACTAAGTAAGGCCTAACCCTTCTCATTCCGAGAAGAGGCCCGTGCCCAGCAGTGGGACAATAATGGACTGGATTTATTAATTATATTTTTTAAATATATCCCTCAATTTGATTTCTCCTGTATCTTGGATACAATTTACCCACGTGCACCTGTCTTTATGCCATACAAATATTTGTTCCGTGCAGGGATCGAACCCGCGGCACGTAACGCAGAAAGCCAACTGCTTAGCGACGGCGTTAACCGTGCCGTATTTATTTTGACATTCTGTACCCAACTGTAACTAGGCGGTATCAGTAGGTATCCGGAACGCTGACCAGTCCGTCTTATTGTTTAGGTTTAATCTCTGGAAACTCTCCGATATAGGCGGGTGAGGGGGAACGGTTTCCGTTTTATAATTCGATAGAGTAGGTACTTCTGAGGGGCCTCGCTCGAATATCTAATAATATTCGATTTTGTATGAATCAGCCTCTCTGGGATCGCAGTCCACTGCTGGAGATAGGTCCCTCTCAAGGGGCGTCACAATATTCGATTGTCCAAAATCTGCTGTCAGTCCGTTTCCTTTGTAATAAAACCATCTACAGAAATATATTTGCAATTGTGAGAATCGAAATTGTGATCTGGCAATGGTGAAATTTCTCCGCTGTGCTGCATGAGGTTTCCTGTTATTAAGTATCACGAAAATATTTTATTTTACGCATTAGCGCCTTTTATAGTGTAAAATATTGCAACGATTTTACATCATGCGCACTTTGTACTGTGTTGCGTATAATGTGCATATAAACCACTCAGACTCAATCAGTAATGAAATATTATTGCATACAAAGTGAACAAAGAAATTATTGATGCAAATTGTGACAATCAGTCGAAGAGACAGTAGCTCTACCATGAGTTGAATGCTACGAGTACAATCGCTTCAACGATAATGTGATCGATATCGAGCTAACAAGAATTTCATGCACACAACTTCACGCCTAATATAGCTGTGTTATAACATTCTTTCTCTCTTTTTTGTTCCTAGATAGAAAGAAACAAGTAGGTATATTAGGCGTTAAGTTAGCTGTAGAATGATCAAAACGATACCACGACTCCAGTTAGAGTCGTTTTCAAAGTAACGTTGGATGTCTATAGAGATTTTAGTTCCAGAACGTTACCACTAGAAATGCTGAAAAATTTGCATACAAATTGTGAAAGTTGAGTTCTTTCTTTCTTTCTTAGTCCTGATCCTTTTATAGAGTTAAGAACAACTTTACTATGTTCCACTATGTATGTAATACCTAGAGTTGAAACAAATAGCCTTTCACCCATCGATATTGCGGTCAAAATTCTTAATCAGTCAAAATTTGTTTTGACTGCAAAAAATCAGAAGTACTTTAGACTAAAGACGTCGCGCGACGGTCAAAAGTAGTTTTACTTTAATCTAATGTGAACCTGGCATTAGCCGGCCGCTTCCGCGGCACCGCTCGTTTCGCTCGCTCAGCTCATGCGTTGTAGGGTCACAGTTCCAAGCTAATCTAACCGACAGTTTGTTTTAGGCAAAACAATTTTCTTTTGACTGCAAGCTTAGTCAAAAGTAGTTTTGACCATTATTTCAGTTAAAAGTACTTTTTAAATTTTTTGACCTACGTCTTTAGTCAAAAGTACTTTTGACTGTTTTTTGCAGTTAAAAGTACTTTTGTCCGGTTAAGAGTTTTGACTGTGAATTGTGACGTATTATATTCGTATACATTTTTATGATTACTGATCCTTTCTAATCACAACCGGATGCTTGCGGCCGAGAACAGTACAAATGTCTGTGTTTGGTCACATAAATTAATAGAATAAATTAGAATTCTTTTGACGGAGTCGCCTGTGACGTCAGTGGAAAAGATGCAGCATATAATAATAATAATTGTTTATGTATCAAATATAATTACATAGGTATATTTATTCACCGTGGACCACACATTAACATAATTGGACATTGAAAATCAATACGATATTGCCCTCTTAAACTATACAGCATCAATGCACATATACTTGACTAAGGTAAACGAACGTGATGATACACACCAGTAGGTTATAATTAAGTATGGATGTCACAGTCGAAACTCTTAGCCGATCAAAACTAATTTTAACTGCAAAAAACAGTCTAAATTAGTTTTGACTGCAAAAACATTCAGAATTAGTTTTGACTAAAGATGTCGGTCAAAAGTAGTTTGACTGAAATATCGGCCAAAATTACTTCTGATTAAAGCCTGCAATCAAAAGAAAATAGCTTTACCTAGTTTTTACATTTACATAGCTTTTACTAGTTGGTTAGTTTAAGGTTAAAACTGTGACCACACAACGCATGAGCCGAGCGGTGCCATGGGAAAGCCAGGCTTTCTTTTTAAATTAACCTATACTTTTTAGCTTTTTAGTCAATACTAGTTTTGATCGAAGTCCTTAGTTTTGAGAGATTTATGCAGTCCACATTAGTTTTGACCAGTTTTGAGTTTCGACTGTAACATGGATATACACAAGTATAGTAAGTATGTGCTATAGCAATTAACATGGCTGTCCTTGAATCTCAGACGACCTTAGGACTGGAGTTATGCATAAAGAATCAAACACTAAATTGGAGCTGCGAACAAAAACTGGTTGGATCGGTTCAGTCAGTGACGTCACCAGGCCGAAACGCGACTGCTTCCGACCGAGGACATATAGAAAACGACAGGGAACTAACTGTTGATGCTCTGAACTTAATGGGCACAAGGCTGGCTCGTCTGGCATAGGTTTTTTGTTTTTAAATTGGTCTACTATTGAATTTATTTGTTTAGCCGCTATTTGTTTGTGATAGGGAGGAAGTATTTATATTCGAAGCTACTCATGGAAGGGATGCATTGTTTTAGAGCTTATGTAGATCATAGTCACGTCTATACCGCTTGAAGAAGGTAATGAAGGTGCGCCTGCGCATACCGTTGGACTTGTATTTGTAAGACTATAATCTGAATAACTACAGGACTATCTATAGTCAGCGCACGCTCCTTATAGTTTAGTTCCTAATAAAAATATACGTATTAATATAGAAGTTTATAATGGCCAATAAAAATATAATGTCTAGCTGTTAAATTGAAATTGGAACACTTTGGTGTAGGTTAAGTATTTATTTAGTTTTTTTTATTCGTTTTTTTCTTCTGTCGTTTCTGTTCTAGCTGATGATGATCGTAGTAGAAACAATAGCCAGTCAGCGTTGGCGGTAACGAGGCTGATTGCTCAGGCTGCACCAGAATAGTCAAAAGGCAGGTTGATGCTCAGTCGGTGCAGTATACCGACATATTTTTTATTTTTTTATATTATTATTTTTTCTACTTAATTTTACACTGTTGCCATCCTAAGAAAAATGTCTTTTCTGTCTATGCACCTATCCTCTTCTTATTACCTATATCTATCATTCTAGTGTGTCTTGTATTTGTGGCAAGTAAATGATTTTTCTTTCTTTTTTCCTAAAAGTACTCAGAATTCATGTCATGGAGACAGTTTATTTCCACCGCGAAAAGTTTTTTACAAATCAGTTAATTAATAACTCCTTATTGATTTAATTTATATGCGCGATTTGGTTCCAGATTACATATTTATGCTATTATAAATGAATAATCTTGTCCGGTTTCCTAAAATAGTGCGTTCGGACTCTTTGATAGGCCGTTTCATTATACAAGCATGATATTTATTGGATTATTAGTGATAAGTATTCGATAATTTCCGGCAATGTGTGGTCACCACAAAAGTGCGTTGAGCCGTTTCTCGGGATTGTAACTAGGGTGACCATTAATATGGAAATACTGGAGCAAAATATTAACACATTTATTGGAAAAAGTTGCACCACGCATCCCTTAAAGAATGAACCACTTTTTTATAACATTGTATATCATTTATACAGAGTGTTTATTTAAACACAACACCTGATTTAAGAGTTACTGTACTTATAATTATGAACAACTTTTACCATGGGACCATCATGGAAACCGGGGATGGTGATCATGGCAATATCCCTAGAAGACAGTTAACAGTAGAGGCCATATGATTGCAGAAGAACGTCTACCACTTACACACGGTTTTGGATATTCAGAATTTAGTTATCTTTAATTAGTTAGTAAAAACAGATATAGCCCACGGAACACGAGAGTTTGGCTAACACACCAAATACAAATTCATAACCAAATACAAACTCCTTTCAGTACGAAACGAAGCGTCATGTCGTTAAAACGTCACATGTGCTGTCATTTTATTTATTATTTATGCCATCCTGTGTTAGTAGTCAGCCGGAGTGGAAAGAGGAGCCAGTAAGCATTGGTGGTATGGAGGCCGACTGGGCAGTGTGCACCAAACAAACTCAGTATTCGCGACTCGCCTCGTCAGGGTGCCAAGAAGGCTGTCGAAGGCAGCATGTACCAAGCGGTCCATACCGCGGAAGAATGCAAAGATTGGAGGCGCGAACTTCTATCCGAGGAAATAATGAAGAAGGTGAGCAATTCGAGAAGAATCTTACAAAAGTAATCCGAATCTTATAAAGTGTGGCGGTACTAATTTCGCAGTATTTTTCGCTTTGTTGTAAAAAACTTGTTGGTTACTCATAGGTCAGCGGTGCGAGGCCAAGTCTTTTTGTTAGCTTTTTTAACATAATTTATATGTATTGACAAAGGATATAAATCTTTGTTTTATTAGTGTATTAAATAGCTCAACTACAAGAAATATTGAAGCCACAATTCAGGATAATTGCGTAAAATCATAATAGCGCTCGAGATCGCAATGTTTTTGTTTCCGATTGACTTAAAACGGATTTATAACTTACTAACACACCGAGTCAATGTAGTTGTTTATTTATTTTATCATCGTCATTAACCATATTATTGTTCTGCTGGAACTCCGGCCTTCCCTCTGAAAGAACATTGCGGATTGGTGTGTCATGGACATTGCCAATCTTACTATGGGATCTGGACCAAATACCATTTGATGGCTAACGTTGGCTATGTCTGAATATCAAACGGCATTAAAATCGGCCTGAGGGTATCCGTCCAATATATCGTAGAAGTTTGGAAAAAGTACTACACACAATTGATAAAACAAATTACCATCTTCGTCATCGTTTTTGTGAGATATTTTTTTTAGAACGGAATGTCAATGCTTTTTCGCATTAACCGGATAGCTTGATATATGTAGTCGTGTATACGCGCGCGACTGGGTTCGTTAGCACGACCTGCGACTCGGTAAGTCGACGCCACGACCATTAGGTCACCACTGTTGAATTAGTCATTCAAAGTGACCACACGGTTGGTGCAATGGCTAAGCGATTAGCTTTCTACACTACGTGCCGCGGGTTCAATCCCCGCACGGATTAAATATTTGTATGATTTAAAAATAGAAGTTTCTGGTCTGGATGTGTATACATGAGATGAATATTTTTATTGTATCCTCGCTACAGGAGAAATCAGGTTCATCGAAATGTTTGAAGTCAAAATGTTTTCGATTATTAACTTTCGCTTTCGACTTGCATTTTCCTAGACAGTAAAATTGACCATAATGCTGTTCTTCGACAGGAAGTTTTGTCTTAATTATAGATAAAACTCATGACTGTATAATAAATAATATTTAAAAAAAGTCTACAAAAGCCATTTAATTTAAAAGATACCGTAGAAAAATCACTAGATCATCAAGCTTATCACGAATATAAAATACATTTTAGATTGATGATCAAAACTTCAAGTAATAATTATAATGTAGCCAAACTGAGCACATACATAATTATAAAAGATCAATCATATATCACGAATATCGTTTCTAAGTATTAATAAATGCATAATAAAGATGCAATTTGCACAACAGGGTGTTTAAATAGACTGCTATCTAAATGACTAGAAACTATAGTTTTTGGACGTAGTTGTTGATATCAATTTTGATATTCGTCACACGACGACGAATATTTTTATACAAATCTGCGTCAATATCCTGCGTCATTCTCGTTTGTTCAATGGTTCAACGACTTTTATACCTTGGAACTGCTATTAGTTAGCCGTTTTTAACCCCCCAAAAAAATAGGAGTGTTATAAGTTTATTGTGTGTCTGTGTATCTGTGTCTGTCTGTCTGTGGCAACGTAGCTCCAAAACGCATGAACCGATTTCAATGTAGTTTGTAATTGAAAGCTAATTTAATTGGAAATCATCTTAGCTATGTTTCATTAAAATCTGTTCAGCCGTTCAAAAGTTACAGCTCTTTTTTCTAGTTGGAGTCGGGGGTTTTTGACGGTTAGGTTATTACAACTTAGAAATGTAATGGGTTGTAATGATCCAATGTAAAGAATGACGAACGTGTGCAATGGGATTTTTTTTAAGAATATGTATCAAACAAAAGTTTCCTAGGATTTGGTAGGTAATATTATGAAGACTGACAAAATTATAAGTCAGCATGCTGCATCTTGTGGTTTTATAGCTAGTTCTCCTAATGCTGCTGTTCGTCACCGGCCTAGGAGATTGGGGCTGGCCAGTTCTCTGTGTCAGAGATGCTAGATGTAGTGAAAAAATATTTTTCTCCAGCAAGCTCGGAAACTGCTTCATTATTTTAAAAAAAAACAATACTTTAATCGGCTCAATATTACTCAGCCGTCAATAGGCTTGGACAGTAAAGTACTATTTACACTCTACATTATTATCTAATGTATGTAAACGTAACAACACCCTGTTCATTAGTTCTCACGTCCGCGTACACTTTATTTTATCTAACTGCATTATTAAGAGGTTACACAGCGCTGGTGGTCCGCGGCATTTTTGATGCATCACCTTCAAATAACATTAGCCGATACGTTTGTTTTCCGCGCAAATTATTCGAGACAAGACCTGTTTACGTAATTAGTAATATAATTTGTTTAAAGGTCACAATGGGATCAATGCAATCATCACTAGCGAGAATTTGGGGAAAACAACATTTTATAAATACTTTTTTTGACATGGCAATCGTCTTTGATTTAGCGTGGGAGATTATAATGTAGGTTTGCAGTGTTTGAAATTTACAAACAAGTTATGTTCGGAAAATGAGATCATTTTGTTGACGCCGCCGCCGTAGCACTAACTTTGCATAAAGCACAAAATGTTGAACACATATTATAAGTGCGGTCGGTCAAAAAGGTGATATTTTAACAGAACTTCCTATCAAATTAAAATATCACTAATGTTGAAACTTCATTATTTTAACAAGAGAATATAGACTTTTTTGTTTTATGGCGTACAAACAAATTGTAACAGTGGGTGGTAGACCAATTCTTTGGTCGACTACCTACATCTTGAACTACTAAGAATTGGACAGTAATAAATTGCGAAATTAAATTATTATTAAGACCTAGAAAAACTTACCGTTTTTATTTTTGGAATAGGTTTCATTACTAATTTTTCGCGATCGGTTTGAACATAATTTATGTCAATTTATTACTATCTGCTAATGCATTTTTTTATAAATTAGTACAAAATATTTTCCACAACATATTTATTATGAACCACCTTTAAATTTAAATTAAGAATATCGTACGTAGGTACCATAAAAAACTTTAAAAGTGGTTCTTGCAGTTTTTCTTTTTGCCGCCACGATGCACCAAGAGTTTAAAGACTCGTTTTTATATTTTTGAACCAATTTAGCTGAATCAAAGTTGTTATTAGAGTAACCATGTTTTTAATTGTAATTAGGATTTCTTGAATATGATTTTATGTATTTTTGTGTTGTAGTGAATCTCTGAATTTCTGATGAATAAACTAGTGAATCACAGATTTGATATCAAAACGATATTTTATTTTGGTCTTACAACTTCTGTAATTCAATATTCCAGTAACTAGAATCCAAATGATATATCGAACATACTAAATATATATTTAGTGATTTCGATATTCTTTATTATTTAACTTTTCAAATATTGTCAGCGTAACAATCAAAGGATATCTAGTGACTTTATTTAAAGTTTTGACACTTACTGCGACGGATTTTCACGCCATTTTGACGTGGAAGTAAGAATAAGTTGTAAGACGAGGTTCAAAGCTCAAAAACTTGCGGCAAACATTTGAAAGTCGGATTATACTGGATTAAGCCGAGTTAACTTGATCAAATTACTTTGTTTAAAATTATCCAATCATTTGGAATTCTTACAATGTTTATCGCTGTGATATAATCTATTATGTCTTAAATGTAGGAATAAATTCTACAAAAGACCTTTTCTGAAAAATACGAGGCGTTTATTTGTCTTAAATTACCAAAATTTAAGACAAATAAACGCTTCGTATAGGTATTCTCGAAACTGAAATTAAGTAATTTTTTATTATTTTTTAAACATTGCCCCTTACTAGGATTTTTCCTGTATCGACGGTACAGTTTACAAACATACATGTCACATGCACACACAAACAGACCAGAAACAACTATCTGTAGATCATACAAATATTTGTTCCGTGCGGGGAAAGAACCCGCGGCGCGTAGCGCAGAAGGCTACGCTTAGCCACTGCGCCAACCGTGTCGTCTTTTGCGTGAATTATGCGGTAGTAAAACTATCGCTCTAATCTTCATCGAAATTAAAATTGCATCTATTATTTATGAGTCCCAAAACGACCTATGGATATCTCCATTTCATAGGATGATCTTTTTGAATACTGTTGTCTATTAGAACAGCTTCGAGCACTAAGAAATATGGACTGTGCGTGACAATTGTAATAGCGGGGTCACCCTAATCGCGATAGAAACGCAATATCGCGTGGCGCTGCACCGATGCAATAATTGTTGCCCCGGGACGACCGCCGCACGACTGACTTTGATTAATTATGCCAGCTAACAAATTGCAACCATTTTTGTACCGTGCTGTACGGACATTTTGTAGCGTTGTTGTTTTGAAAATTTTGTGTGAAATTTTCGTTCATGCGCTCGTCGTAGTCAAGTCTATTATCAGACATACTAGTCTTACAAAATCAAGTCTGATTGACTACAGTCCAGAGACAGAAAATAACCTCTTCGCTACTATATCAACTATATGAGTGATGAGACAGTTTCGTAATAACGTAAAACAGTTTAGTCTCTTAGAAAGCTTTTAGTCGTCTTGTATTTTTCAATTCTTTTTTTATTCATATTTTTGTCGAGGCTTCAGTTCACCTTGTGTGCCAAGGGTCACCTTAATTCTTTTCTTCAAGCCGTAGTGTCCGTCTCATTCCCGTGGTCTTACTACATGACTTTGGTCTGCGCAGGAATTATTTTTTTCGGATGCTTGTTGCCGTGATTTCGTGTGGCTTTGGCATCTGCCGAACAAGGCTCAGTGTTGCTCTGGATCTTGACGAAGCTACATCATTACCATGGATTCTGATGAAGCTCCACTGCTCCTCGTTTTATTGATAAAGCGAAAGTATCTATCGTGTCGAAGGCGGTATTGGTTTCATCCAATTACCAGTACAAATATTATAATAGTTGTTCGTTGCTGGTATCGAGCTTCCGGATGAGACTAAATCGTTGATCGCTGATGCTAAAAGTATCGTGTGTGCTCTAAATAATTTATAATCAGATCGCACATGAGTTGATTCGAACCTGACTTGTACGGGATGACGACCACTGGGCCACCGCTGCTATCTTCACCACACTTGTATAATGATAATCACAATGACTTCGCCATTGATGCTTTTTAACACGCTTTTATTAGCTTCACCTGTAACTAACTATGTAAGAAAATCTTGGATGTTAAATTTGACCCACTTCCTGGTTTCCGATTGAGCTAAAATTTTGCATACACGTTCAGTTTAGATGACTTAAGCGTGTTCTATACCTAGATTTTTTAAATTATTAAATTTTATTAAATTTCAAAGTAAGTAACGACCGAATCGTTTGCTAATCTGTTTTCATGGTATGTTGCTATGCGAATGACAGGTGATAGTATCCCAGTAGTGACCCCAACTCCGCTCAAAGTGAATAAGTCTGTCGTTAGGGTTTTGTTGTTGTCTGTCTCACCCCTTCGAAGATTTCTCAGGGTACAACTGAGACAGACAATCTTATTGCATAGGTATCTCTAATTCATTTCAAGGGTAGGTAAGGCAGAGATATTTTGCACACATCGATATGAGAAATTGACATCTTGCACGTGTTTTTTTTTATTCCAAGGTGTCATATAAGCATACAGCCCGCCTCATCGTAAGCGGTTACCGTAACCTGTATACTAGACGCTTGCAACACCAGGGGCATAACTCGCGCGTTACTGACCCGGAAAAAAGTTTTGTAGTAAGTATACCTATTATAATATAATATTGATAGTTTCGAGCGTATGGCACCCGTGGGTTGCAGCTGAAAACCAGCGTCAGGTGGCCAGTATCACTGCCTCCTGACATTATGCTGAGTTGCGGCCTTTTGGCACAATAACTCATTGTTATTTTATGTTTTCTTTGTTATTGGTTTTATTATTTTTTTTGTTGTGCTAATAAACTCTTTTTCTTTCTTTCTTTCTCCGTCATTTTGCCGATGATTGAAAAGTAGAAGAGAATAGGTACATTACCATTTAACGGGCTCAATTTAAAACACGATTTTGATACAGAGAATATCAGGGGATATCACTTAGAGATAGTGTAGCTTTTTATAATGAAATATTTTTTAGAATCGGTTTAGTAGTTCCAGAGATTACCGCCTACATACAAAAAACTTCTTTATATTATTAGTACCTATACAAGAAATAGAAATAATTCGCAAGTCTGAGCTATTTTCATTTACTAAGGCGACATTCAGTGACAGGCTACCACCATACCATTTTATTAATAACCCGCGTGCCGGGTACGGGTGTAGTGCGGCTTATGAGGTAGACATGCTTCAATGTTTATAGCGATAGCCTGCGTAGCTACTACGAACTATGCTAATGAGCGCAATCGGCATGTTACGGTACTTATTTCCTATAATCTTATGAGTTATTTTAGTGTCCTAAGGCCTGATTTTCGAGACCTGGGTTCCTAAAATGAATAATAGGTAGGTAAGCTCAAATATGTCAGAATTTGTGTTAACTTTGTATTCTTGCATGGTAATCACTAATAAAATTAGGTGGTACTTAAATTAATAGAAATAAAGACACGTCCTCGTTAGAATTAGGTTGTCATTGAATGGCACAAAAATTGTAATTAACCTTCTATTTCTCAAAATATATTTTGAGGCCAATACCTTTTGTTTGGTTTTGTAACGGCTGTAAAAACCCCTTCACAACATGGAAGCACACATTTGAGACTACAATAGCAATTAGCAATCAATAGAAAAGTGCGTATAATTCGGAGCGGTCGCGCCGCGCCGTGCCAACCACAGGCTAAGGTGCAGGATACACCGAGACCGCTAACCTTGGTGTTCCGGTACCTCTGTTTTAATGAAACAGTCATAGCCCAACGCCGCTGTTGTCGGACTGGCGAGTAAAAGTTCGATCCCCACTCGTCGTTCGATGTGGGTCCATTCCTATGACAAACGTACTTAGCTTAGTTGGAGGAATTGAGAAGGATCAGCAGGAATACTAGTAATATGTTAAACACATAGTTAAGAAAAGACTTACAAAAAAATGGTGTTACGATCATAACTTGAAGAATCTTGTCACACGGACGTGTGATTAGGGGAGGGTGTGTATGAAAGAGCCGATGCAATTTTCTCCCACTTGCCAAAATCAATTCAAATTTAATTTTACTCTTTATATGACAACACTGAATGTCTGTGGGTCACAGCTATTCAGTGTTGTCATATAAAGAGTAAAATTAAATTTGAATTGATTTTGGCAAGTGGGAGAAAATGCATCGGCTCTTTCAAAGCCTGGCTCTTTCATACACACTCTAACCTACTGACCAATTAAAATTCTTATGTAGTTATTTGAGGTAGCCACCATCTAAGATTTAATATAAGTAATTATATTAACACGGTGGAGCGTCTTCTTCTGTACTGACACTACTTCTAATATTTTGAGTGAAGTGACTGTCATAGGATCAGTAAACTTCATCCATTCCTCCAGCAGGGCTAGAACGGTGGATAAACTCATTTTGTCCATCTTTTGTCTCCTTGACAGAAGACAGTGCTCTGTATGGTTAGGATGGGGAAAACACAATATACATGTCTATGAGATTTCTTTTGAGAGGCATGGGTAAATCACCCTTGAATAGGTGTTACTGTAGTACTACAGCGCGTCTTACAGTAGTTTTATAGTGAAATAAATACATAGACCAAGTAAGTTTCCCGCAGGCATTTTTTTAAATCTTTGCCCCTCTCTCTGGTTTCACCTGTATTGAGGGTACAGCTTACAAACATACACATCACATGTCCACACACCTAGACCCAGAACAACAATCTGTAGATCGTACAAATATTTGTTCCGTGCGGGGATCGAACCCGCGGCACGTAGCGTAGAAATTTAATCACTTAGCCACTGCGCCAACCGTTTCGTCAACCATTAGTTGCGAAACTAAAACTATTAAATCACATCATTACGCTCATTGCACCACCATCTTTACCTTCGTGTTACCCCTGTTATTATCTAGACCGCAAGCGATTTTGCTCACTTAGCAACCTCCAGCCATTTTACACGCCAAACTATGCAGAACATTGAGCATGCACATCGCAAAAATTGCACCATGGCTTACAGCGATACGGAAACTTTGATGAAACTATTTCAATAAAAACAAAAGTAATAAATGATGTATGAAAGTGCATGTTCTCAGCATTTTTATAGTGGAGCGGTTGGTGCAGAATGTTTTGTAGGATATGATAGTTTCACTAGAATATCACGAAGTTGCTAAATACGACCGATTATTGCTTACAACGGTATAGAACGGACTAGGATTTATTTATCTTCAAGAAGTAAAACCATTAAAAAAGCCTACAAAACTTATTCAAAATTTGAATTTTCTATTCCCTATAAATAATTATTATATTTTCTTCGATTTTAGAGTAGCAAGGTATGCAGCTTACAGTTCAAAAATATATAATAAATATCATTAAGAATTAAATTACCATAGATATGTTTTTTTTTAATTGGTCAGTTATTAACCATAGTCCACATGGGATATCTCATAACATTGATTAAAACAAACAAGAAAATTATCTACATATAAACGTAACCACGAAATTATCGCTATACAAAGTCGTTTGGTAGGTACATTAATATAATGCGTAAAAAATAAAAAAGACCACCCCAAAACAGCAATGTTAATAATAGACAAACAAATGGTTTGAAACGACACAGATAAAGACAGCATTATGATAAAAGAGAGATGTGTGAAAGAGACAGAAAATCCTAGCTACAATATGGGTGGTCGAAGACTTTTTTTCATTGCAATTTATGTTCGTAACAATCTTTTAAGAAATGGTTTACGATTACTATCAATTTGAAAGTGGACAGTTTATATTCCGAACAAAATAAAGTTAAATACTTTAATTAAATTAGTGTGGTAATTATTGAGGATTATGTCACTTTAGGCCCGATAATAGGACATACGACGGCACGGTTGGCGCAGTGGCTAAGCCATTGGCTTTCTGCTCTATGCGCGTGATTCGATCGCCGCACGGAACAATTATTTGTATGGCCTACAGATAGTTGTTCCGGGTCTGGGCGTTTGTGCATGGTTACATATTGTATGTTTGTAAACTATACCATGATGCAGCAGAAATTTTTGTGTGGGGTAATGTTTTTAAAAAAGGAAAGATACGTGACAAAAAACTTTATACTCCTTTTTAAGCATATTGCGTGCACGGAGGTGTGTGAGATTTAGCGTAGTTAAAGTTTATATGGAGAAGGAGTGCAAAAAGCTAAAATTACGGTCGAATGTCGACCACATGGCGACCTGTAGTTCAAATAATTACCCTTTTACAAATCACATCAGTCAGTAATCCGTTTACATGAATACGCTTAAAAACCGCGTATACACCGTAACCGCGTAGATTACGTCTTCACACCGCGAACAAGAAACCACCGAACAGCGCACGGGTTTGTCACACTAGTATGCACGGAGCAAGAGCGTAGCGGGGTACCTACGTGGATTGCACGCGAAGCAGAGACGCGGAAAGACGGCGCGGGCGCTGCGCGGTTGCTCAGCGTAGGCTGCATGTTCGCTGTGCGTATGCGGTGTTTGTGGAGAGATTTCAAAATAAATTTTATGTAGTTAGCAAAGGAACCAAAATTGTAATAACCTCTGGAACAACGCGCAGACGCGCGCTAATTCCGAGGCGACACAGAGCCTATAGAAAACGCTTAAACCTGTACGCGGCCTAACGATTCTTGAAACCTGATTTCACGTCTGCACTACCAGTTCTGTTTACCCCGTCAAAAGCACGTGACAAAAATACTGTACAACTCAACAGACAAACGCTCAAACAACGCTGAAACAGAAAAGCATAGAATATCTGAATAATTATGTAAATGACTGCAGTGAATTTAACCAGACATTAATCTTTAAAATGTCGTCTGAAACACGATGAAACAATAACATAGTGGAACTGAAACGAATAAATGTAAATTGTCCTATAATTTCGTTTACTCGATATTTTTAACTAATGGTTTACCTAAACCGGTTATTGGCCTACAGTTACGCGAACAATAATTTATCATTTAAATGAACTTTGTTGGGTTCAATCACTGTAAAAACATGTCGATTATAATAAATAGGTACTCATTGCACAACAAAACTAATATAGGAACAAGTATTAAAATAAATGTAATCTATAATCTACATCTTTTTACATGATTATGAACAAATGAAAACCGTTGAGTTTGTTGCGTTCCTTGTCAGATGCAGTCAGTAGGAAACGCCGGCGCCATTTAGATCTAAAAAAAGTTGTAGAAGCTTCGTGTAAGGAATTATTTACAGAAAATAAATCATTATTTCACAATAACTAGTTTTTATTTACTATGGCATTATCGATTCCCATTCGATAGCTCGTGGCTACTCGACAAAAGAAGAACAGACACAAATAAGTCGATATAGGCAATCACTCAGACCACCCTAATTATGTAAAAATCACCTGAAAGCAACCCGATAGCCAAGCGGCAGCAGATTGAGTGCGATCGGTCGCGAGCTGTGAAACAAATTCGTATTATGCACGGCATTTGTCCGCCTGTGGCTACTTGTCACGTTTGCAGCACCAAGTATGCACTTTTTAGTTTGTTTATTGTCTGCCAGAGGGTGAACCCGTAAGTCGTATTACGTATTTGCCGTATTGGCAAATACGTAATACCAAAGTGATGTTTGAGAGCAGCCACCGCGCGATTTGTTATTTGTTACGCCTGTTGCAAACTGTCTGCTACATCGGTAATTAGGGGGCCTGAAGAACTACCGGCAAGCCATACAAATACTTCTATGCGGGTATCGAACCCGCGACCCTAGTTTAGAAAGTCAAACAATGCCGCTGCGCCATTCGTGTCATCAATATTAAAAGTTATAAAAGAACGCAACTTTTATTCAGGTCAAGATATAATATCAGTCTGGCAAGAACGGTAATTAACATAACATAAGCGTCACGCCACACACGCCACTGCCGGTATTAGGACCCGCGCGTCCCCCGTGGTAGGGGGCGAGTTTACTGACATTACAAGTATAACTGGATTCACTATCGAACACAGGTCCTCAAAGTTTAATTACCATTATTTAATAGAATAGACTAAATCTTTATTAACTCTCGACTAAAAAGATGGGTTTTATAATTTTGTAGTGAATATGTGTATCTGTCTGTGGCATCGTAGCTCCAAAATGGATGGACCGATTTCAATACAGTTTTTTTAATTGAAAGCTAGTTTAATCGGAGGGGGTTCTTGACGGTTAGGTTATTTCATATAAACCAATTACAGGCACATAAGAAATGTCGAGACTGTAGGTGCGTGATTCGAAATAGTAGGTCCTATGGAAGAACCGGCAAGAAACTCCATGGAAACTCTTTTAAAATAATAGATTAGTATAATGTTGTGGTAAGAGCTGCAAGAATAATGTAATTTAAGGTGAATAAAAAAATAAAAATAGGGTGGTTGATTAGCCTCTGAATAATAATCGAAATTGAACTACCTATGCTTCATTTTAAAGTATGTGTAGGTAGGTAACAAGTAGCATTGCTATTACCATAGATACCTGTTACGACATGGCACCATTGAATTTTTTCTCACTTTCATTATACCAAAATGTATTACAAACCTAGCTTTTGCCTACGACGTCACCTGCCTGTATGTATTGCTGATTTTATATAGAAATTTCAATACCTCATTGAACATCATAGGGTTTTATTTTCGAAACAAAATTTAGCCTATGTTACAACGAGGACATTTATTATCCGTGCTTATAACCTATCTATATAGTCAAATAATTTCTAAAATCAATTTTGTATTTACAAACAAACGCTAGGTACAGATATTTTCTTTGTAGTCTTTACTATTGTGTCTACAAGCAATTTTTTTTTGTATTCTTTTTCGTCTTTTTCTTGCAAGAATAAATGAGTTTTAGTTTTAGTTCATACTATCTCATAATAATCGAAAAAATTAAGATACAAACTCGCACAGTTCTTGAGTTCGATTTCATCGCATTTTAGGCACACAAAAGAACTAGTACCAACATTTTATGTACTCTATAAATAAAACGATAGACGTCATACGAACTTCATACGATACGACACGTACGTATTCTTGAGGTCTAGCATGGGTCTGGAGCATAAAAACTCGAGTAAACCAGAAGTGGAACACCTTGTGTAAGAGTTATGAGCGTTCACATGCTATAAGGGCTTGTTTATAACGTGCCGACGGTTTGTTTACGGATTATTTAGTATCGACTTATTTCGTGATTATGTTAACAATGATTTTAACTGTATTCTTGTATTCTGAAATAATGGCTGTGTAATAATATTCGTAGACGTGTTCTCTATTGCGCCTAGGCTTGCCAGATACGGGCTTATAATATCATTTCCGCGACTATTCTAGAGTAACGGTGTCGGGCTGCAGTAAAATATATGAAAATAAATAGGTATTTAATTAAGCCAAAACAATGATTTATTTGTTGAATTTTTAAAGGGAAAAGAAACATTCAAGGTATTTTCTAATATTTACTCTTGTACCTATCTACAGTAGCCACATTATTGTGTGTATACATATTGTGTCGTACTGGCAACTCTAGTTATACTCGTATCTATATGAAAAGAACGAGAGTTCGGAATCCGGGACAGTAAAGTCTAATTACCAGACACGGGACAGGACTCAAAATTCTGGGACATTCCCGGATTTCCCGGGCATCTGGGAAGCCTAATTGCGCCTCATTTTGAAACAGTTAGTAGCTATACTAACTATAAATTAAAAAAAAAAAAAAAACTATTTGGGCGGGTATTCTTAGCAAAAACATAACGATATTAATATAATTGAAAAAGTGTGTACATAGGTACGTAAGTAGGTACATAAATCTTCAAATAAAATAATGTTATGTTTCCTGTGTAAATGTTGACAAAACTTATTAATAAGCTGGATAAGAAAATATTAAAATAAATGTGACAAAATTAAAATATACTTCATAGTATAATAAACTTCATCTATACAATACTAGAAACACAAGTACACCGTAATAATATCTAGTAAAGTTGAGTGCTACGAAATTCTACGTCACTGTAGCTTTGTTGCTACGTCACTGTAGCTTTGTTGCTACGGATATCTCGTAGTCATTTAGTTGGCATTTTATTAAATTGCATCTTCATAATAATGAGGTTAGTTATGATTTTTGTCCTGCCTCTTGGTTATAGTTCAGCGTGGGACTGAGATTTTTTCTCACTTCTTTCCTTTATTTCTCGTATAAAACATACCCGGGTGTAAAACCAGGTTCTTTTTAACACGCTTTTATTAGCTTCACTTGTAATTAACTAACTATGAAAGAAAATCTTGGAAGTTAAATTTGACCCACTTCCCGGTTTCCGATTATACACACGCATACACGTTCAGTTTGGATGACAAAAAGCGTGTTCTATAGTTTTTTTTAAACTATAATAATTATATTTATTTAAAACGGGTGTCAATGTAAAACCATTTTGTCACCTTGGAACAGTGAACCACGAATGCACCCGTCACGAATCCAATATTATATCAAGATCGCCAAGGCAAATTTCTATTATAGAGCTGTCGAATGGTCATAATGAGGTGGTCATCTTTTTTTTGGGGAGTCAGCCCGTCAGTTTCGATCTATCTCTATCTACATAGATCTTCTTCTACGTGTTCAGGAATATTGATATTCGAAAATTACTATTTAGATACAAGTTGAAGAAAATATAGAAAACAGAAAATATATTTTCTTTGAGTTAATATTTCTCCGTCAAATTAAAATTTCGCCGTTTGAAGATTAGATTTTTATTGACTTCATTTTTAATTTTGCGCGTTATCCTTATGATGAACGTGCCTTAGCCGGATCAGAAGGCTATTATGATAGGATGTTCGCGCCGTAGCCTCGCGGTAGACGGCGACGAGACGCGGTTCACTGAAAACGTTCCACCCTCGCGTTACCGGTAAACTTTTATTTACTAACTAATATTCTTCAAGCGAATACTTATTTAAAGCTGCTTGTTTTTTGTTTTTGTAGATATCGCTCGTTATCGGAAGAATATTTATTTTGAGTTCTTATTTTAAAACGAATGTGCGTTTTGTTTTTGTTTTTATTTGTACTATTTTATAGTTTGCCATTTGTTTTTTTTTTGTGGTGTTTCATTGTTTGTTTTTGACACAGTTATTTGCATGCATGCGAGATTGGAATTTAGTAAATTAGTTGCGCAGAGATGACGGGTTAACATAATATAATCAATGTTGTGTTTTTTTATTAGAATGCGGCTTAGATAAACAGCACCAAAAATCATACACGTGTTACAGGGAATTACTTTTTGTAAATTGCACATTGGCTAGGCTTTTTAAATTACATATTCCTGCATTATTAGAAATACATAATGTTGATTTTTTTCTTAGTTTTATCTATTTACTACAAGAAAATCTTTAACAAAGTGTAACAAGTTTTTGAGGTCCTTGTGTATTTTAATTTTTGTTGGCGAATTATACCTGTAGGAGTTTCTTCCCTTACTGGGGGACGTTTGAATATCTAGCAATATATAGAAGAAAGTATTTCCATGAATCGCAAACTCTAAGAATAGTAAGTTCATAAATAGATCATTCCGTAAACCCTTTTAGAGTAAAAATTTCGAATTGAATGAACCTCACAAAGTGGTGTGCAAAAATACACACTTCAACCCTTATATTTCAGCTCTTTACCTAAAATTAAAGTGCATGGTGCTGATTCGACTGTTGACCTCATAAACATTTTACACCCGCTTGATGACGTCATAGTAAACCATTATCGGATCAATTTGCGACTAATATATTTCACGTAGAAATCGATTTTAATGCCTCCAAGGTAAACATGCGTATCGAGCGGCCCCTTTGATGTCAACAAAGGCGACCGACAAAGGTGCCGAAACTCATAGTCTCGTCTATTGTTAGAATTAACTTTACTGCACCAACTGGCAGTTGTGAGTACATAGTAATTTGTTAATTGTTTTAATGTTTGCAGTTTCGAAGAAAACTGTAGTTATACAAATAAATACATTTTTTTATTATTATGCGACATATACCTTCTCGTTTCGTTAACAATCACTACATTTAACATAATCCGGAACTTTCGTTATAACATTATAATTAATGTCTATAAGTGGACATTAGTCGTCGGAGTACCTACCTTTTAAATTACCGTTTAGCAATGTTATAAAGGCTTATTTATAAATTATAGAGGCATTTACAAAACTGCTGCTTTATTATTTAGAAATAACCATCCGATAGCTACTAGAAACAAAATAGTTTTATATACTAATCGATTCATAATTGCAGATCTCCGATATTATTATCAGTGGATCATTTTTTATGGTAAATAAAATAAACTTCAGCCCTGAAATTAAGCTCTGCGGACAGCATTGAAGGCAAATACT
Source organism: Allophyes oxyacanthae (assembly GCA_932294325.1). Taxonomy (NCBI): domain Eukaryota; kingdom Metazoa; phylum Arthropoda; class Insecta; order Lepidoptera; family Noctuidae; genus Allophyes; species Allophyes oxyacanthae. Next base: position 5,325,514 of record OW028609.1, read on the forward strand.
TTTGATACCAATTTTATTCGGGGTATCTTTTTAAGATTCCGTAAGAATAAAGTTCTTTAGATCCATTTTCAGTTCAAAATATTAAGATTTTTTCATTCAAGAATCTTTAAAATATACTTTAATACTAAAGGCTTTATACGCCCGCAAAAAAGCATTACACGTGGTTAGGACCAAAAATAGAATCATTATTTTCTTATTTCCAAACGAAATCGTTTGAATATCTGTTTCACACTTTACATATTTCATACGAATATTTCTAGGAATTCTATTAATATTGGACTAGAAATAAAATATAGTTCATGAATACTTAAATCGCTGTGTGAAGTATTCACGGAATAACGTGTTATTACTGCATATGTTCTGAAGTAGGTTTCGTGTTAGAACCACATAAATCACCTCCCTTATCGTTAAATAGCTTCAATGATACGTGTATCGATATCTATCGAAAAGGTTCGCCTGTGGGTTTGTCCACACGATGCGGTGCGGAGCTGCACCGCACCACATAGATTTTTCAGTGCGACATAAGCCCAATCTATTTGGGCCTTGTCATATCTGTAAAATAAGCCTAAGGTAGAAATAAAAATAAGCATAAGGTAGAAATGAAACTAAGCTTAAGGTAGAAATAAAAATAAGCATGAGGTAGAAATAAAACTAAGCTTAAGGTAGAAATAAAAATAAGTATAAGGTAGAAATAAATAAATTACTTCTTGTTGACTTTTGAGAATGAGCAATATCTCACATCAGATGTGCAGCATTTACCTACTTCAAATAATGGAAGAAAAAGGTTACCTGTCTTTAATCAGTTAGCCAAGTCAATGTACTAATTCTTCTAAAATAAAATATTTAAAGCTTTGCTATTAGTACTTTATACTTACAATTATTAAATTATACTATATATGTACATGAATGTATAATCTAGTTGCTTCCAATAGAATTATCCAACAATGTTACCATTATCAAATTGAATGACTGACTCAATGAAAATTATTACTTTCGCTACGAAATGTTACAAAATACATTATAAAAAAGAAGATATTATATAATATCTTATTCATTTATTATTAAGTGACGAAGAAGAGATTGAAGGGAGTCAAGTGGCCAAGATTTCCGGAATGAACCCAACATTTTCAAATCTGGCCAGCACTTGAATTACAGAGGCATTGAGATTTCGTGTCCCGTAAAAAAAGAATTTCGGTCAACCCTAATTAAAATGGTCAATTGAATCATAATAAACTGTGGGTCAATTTGGCACGTTTTATGGGTGAATGAGCTGGTATTAACTATTTTAAATTAACTATAAATTATCAGTTTCATGTTTGGATAACTCACTTATGATTACTAACTAAAATTTTAAATTACGCTAACACTAAATTATGTTGCATTTAATTTTTTATTAAATGCAGCTTTCCTTTTGGTTATAACGGTGAAAATCAACAAAATTACCTATTTAATTTTCGAACGAAACACTTCATATGATAGAATATTATTTACAAGTTACGGGTAATTTACTTTATTCATCATTTCTTTTCATATTTACTCTATATTAGTCGTCGCCAAGTGGTCGAAATTCGACCATAATTTTAACTTTCTGCACACCTTCGCCATATAAACTTTAACTATGCCAAATTTCATAATCTCCGTGCGCGCAATATGCTTAAAAAGGGGGTACAAAGTTTTCTCTTCACGTATTAATATATACATACTTAGATAAACTTTTCTATTATTATAAAACTAAGTACCGACTGATAACATACAGTTATGAATTCAAGAAATAATAATAAAATACTTCCTATTAATAAATTTTCATCGTACAAGTCGTGTCCCAAATCAATTATTATATGTAACAAATTCGGTGCACATTGCACCATGATCGTCCATTGAAATGTCTGTCGCATTCAACTGGCTATACAGTCGGATGTCTAGCGAACAATATGTGAAAGGGACAGCTATATAGACAAATATGAGACAGAAGTTATAATTCCCACAACGATTACCTTCACCTGAGATTTGACAGGGATGTTACTAACGGGTAGGGAATTATCAATGGAGGGTTATCGATGAAATCTGTTTAGTTATTTCTTACACCTTAAACTTAGGTAATTAATTTTGGTTATATTTTCAAATTTAATGCAGCTAACTTATGATTAATAAACAGTAGAAATGTATCAATGGTGTGAAAACGGTTTACTGTCACTTCGTCTCCGTGGGCTTTATAGATTTTGTTTATATAATTATAGTTTCAACTTCCCTTACCGATTTAGGCTAGTGGTTTGATGGTGAAAGATTATAATAGGAGTAAGTAGGTATTACTTGGGTCATCATTGTCTATTTCTTATCCCACTATACTTGGGGCCGCGGCAATATCTATACAGTTTTCTAAAAGTAACCGTTTTAGTTCGAAAGAGATTTAAAATTAAATTATCGACAGTCATCGTAACACCACTACCAAGAATGCACCTTGACAGCACTAAGGGAAATGGTTTTTTTAATCACATCAATCTTCACAATATATCATCCCTTTATTTACTCTGTGTCGCTACATATTCGCGCAGCCGGCATTGTCTGGTCTGCGATAGCTTTTAGGGCAAGGGGTCCCAATGCCGCCGGTGTTCCATAGAAATAATCACCATTGATGCACGTCTGATGCAACATCACTATAAATGATCTTAAAGAACAACTAGTTCATTATAAGTATGGGAACCGTTTTTATGTAATAATACTTAATAATCCATTGAAGTCGCTAAGCTTGGTAGTTATTAACGAAGATTTGGTTTGAATGAAGTGGATGAAAAAGTCAAGGCTAAAATTCAAATATTATTTGAATTCTAAATTCAAGGTCTTTGAAACTGTAAAAATTCAAATACTATTTGAATTTTAACTATTTCAAAAACCTTAAATTTAAAATACTTAATATTTTTTACTCTAAGAAACTATATAATTCATTATTATTATTTTAGTTTATTATTAGTTCAGTATTTTCAAAAATATCATGAAATATACGTGTATTTTTTATTCAAAATTTTCCGTTATGAAACGTCAAAAAAATCGTGCTTGGCCCCCCTCGCTGACTGCATTATGTCTGTTTAACTACTCTGTAACTAATTATTTTTGCTCTTCACTTCAAACAATGCCACTTAAGTCCTTCACACTTCAGAATTTCGTCTAATAATTGTATTCGTATACTAAATAGGCATAAATCAAAGACACTAAATTGCAAACACAATACTAGGTAGGCGTGGACTTTGTTCCTTTTTGAGTCCGGGGGGTACAGCTCCATTGTGATGGTAATCGCAGCGGACTGAAGATTAGGATGCGGTAGTAATCAATACCTTTATGCTTTGAACTGCTTTTGTGCGATGACCCAGTGGCAGGTTGCATTGTATGGTCACCTCGCGTGGACAGGGGTTCGTAAGTGAGTATGTAAAGAGTAAGGTCATTTTTGATAAACAGGTTGTATATAGTGAGATGGGGAAGTTTAAGTAGATTCTATTTTCAAATGAGTTGATGTTCAATAATTGGTTGAAATATGATGAAGTATGAGTTGTATACGTGTATTGTACATATGTATGTAGTTTATTTAGGTTTGAATTAATCAGGTGTATCCTTAGGGTATTTTTTTACAGTTTATGTTTTTTTACTTATTATAATGTTTAATTAGCTGTTCTCATGTGTTGAAGTCAAACCTTAAGATTTGTTTAGAAGTTAGAAGTGCTAATTACCGTTTTAAAACCAAATTATGAAAGTTAATTTCATTAAAGAGAAGGTACATGTTTTTTTGTTAAACAATAAATTCACGAGAACTCTAAGCTCCCTTTGTTTTCTTATTATTTTTTACAAGCTTTTTTATTTAATTCTTAATAAAGAGGTTTAGTTCAAATTGTTAAATCAAAACGTCTATACAGTTTGGTCAAGTCTATTGTTCAAGTTTTTGAGCTTTCTACAGCTTTCCACAAAATTTGGGAGTTTCTCCAAAAGTCATCTTATTGTAACACGATTAAACATAATCGGTTTTAACTGAGAAGATAGGAATTTGGATGTAGGTACTCGTAGTTTCATTTGATATTGTTCGATGCGATGGTTATAAAAAAGAGGATTTTAATATTATTTTAAAATACCTATCTTTTCTAATAATATTTGTGATTTACCCAATACTAAATAATGGTACAGTGATGCAATATTTAGTATACATATTATTTATTTATTTATTTTATTTTAAAGACATCTTATTGCTAACAGTTTTTAGTCCATGCACAATAAGAGATTACAATAATTATATTTCCTATACAACGTGTATCAGAAATTCCTGGTCATAGGGTGTGGATCAGACCATCAAACCGAACTTCTGTATGGGACCAACACCGTAATCACGAAAAGAAAAATCTGCTGTCTCATACAAATCTTCAATACGTACTCGACCCAAATGTATGGGACAGCTGATTTTTTTTTCACGATTACGATGTTGGTCTCATATAGAAAGTTATTCAGTTTGATGGTTTGGTCAACACCCTTAAATATGAGCAAGCATTTCTGATACACGTTGTAAGATTACGCAGACATGTACTGCTACATCCACATTTTAGTCCCATGCAGAGGGAGGCGAGGAGGTACTAGGTAGTAGTACTTAATACGTAAACCTCAAAACATTTTATTTTATTTAAGCCACCTTCGATAAAAAAATCCAAACGCATTGCTCTGTATTTATAAAGAAACTAAAAGTAGAAACAACACGGCTTCACACGGACCTGTCACAGCAGGACGAAAATGTTGGCCTGTTTACGTGCCATGCATTGAAAGCCTGTAAACATATACCGAATATGCATAAGTCCAACATAAAATCGTAGCTAATAACGATGTGCAAGACAAAGTCACGCGCGCGGGTTCGCTCACAAAATTCAACAGAAATTATATTCGTATCGTAGTCCATGCAACGTGCATTTGGCGCCTATGAGATACGTTGCTTTTTTTCAACAATTATGGAACTAAATTCCTGAACACATCCCACACAAAATTCAACTTTATCTTAAGATTGAAAAAGATCAAATTCCTCTTAATAATTTCGTGTTCTGGATGAAATCTAAGTTAATCGTTTTACAAACAGGTTCGTTTCTAATCTCGCCGTTAACATTTTAAATTTAGGGTTGATGTTTCCTTGCGTTATCGTGTCCTTGTACCAGGATAATAATAATGCATTTTTTGTTATCCAAGATGTCCGTGTGCGATGCACCGATTTCTGTCTCTGTGTGCGTCTTGTCTAGCAGCTGTGCCTATTATTTTGGCGTTGTGTGCGAGACTTGAATAGTGTGACTTTGTGAATTTGATACGTTGTTGCACTATTGTTTGGTTCTATTGCAAATCTAAGTTTATTCAAAAATGAATTTAATATCAATATGCATATATTATATTACGAGTAAGAAGGTTCCCATAGATTCCTTGAAGAATGTTACAACTTATACAGACAACTTGAACCAAATTCGGTTGGTATTCTAAAATGTCGTTGATATCAGATATAGCCGTCCCGTCATTTTATGTTCGACGTCTCTAGCGGCGTTTCGTACAATACGACGTGAAAAAAATTGACGCTCGATTCTACAAAACGCAAGACATCCAAGGCTGATTATGTTGTACACGCTTGCGTGACAGGTTGACATTCAACTTAAAAAGTATAGTTTATGGCAGCAGGTAAGTTAGGCCAAATGTGTTTATATTCTGTTTTGTAATTATGCAAAGCGATGATAATGACTCTGTCAAGTCACGATTAAGCTATATTCGGATTTTTTCAGGAAACTTTTTTGCCGCATTAATGTTTATGGATGTGGCAAACTTATTAATTTTTCAACCAAACTGGGTCAGGACATCAGACTGCATTTATAAATAACGCTGAACAAAACACATGCATAGTACCTTTATGCTGATATTATGCTTTTATACATAGGTAATAATGTTAGACTATTCCCCTTATTACAAGAGATGGTATAAACCAAGTCTAGTAAAACCTAGGTTTTAAATATGTCCGTCACTTTCTAACGTCATATAACAAAACGAGACGGGGCTATCTTAAAACCTGGGTTTTACAAGACTTGCTTTGTCTTTAACAATGCAGTATCTATGCTTATGCAGTTTACAACGATCAAAACTGTTTAAGTGCAGCATAAAAACAGTCAAAACTTTTTTTTTGCATCGTTGGCAACGCCATTCCCAAGAACATGTGGACCGCTACGTTGCTAGATCAAATACACCATCCTGCCGACATTGTAGTTCCTTTATCAATACTTTAAAAAAAATCCTTGTATAGCATCCGTCTCCCTCAAATCCGCCATTAAAACTTCATAGGTGTGAAAGGGACGGGTACAGAGGAACATCTTCAACATAATTGCTTCCAAAATGAATAGATGTTAAACAATAGTCTTAAGAAAGAATGACAAAACGTCCCGCGAAGTCTCTTCTGACGGTACAATTGCCAATTTAAGCTTAACACTTAATTTATTTTCAGACAATACACTTCTTAAACTTTTGAGAAATAGGTATTATTAGATATACTTTATTCTTACTATTTTATAGAGGTATTTCTGTCGGGCGAGATAAATCCCAACTGTAGCGAAGTAGAATCGATTGGTCAAATCTTCTGTATCCGACCTATTTTTTTATGTCAATTAATTAATAGAAAAGCAACATTTTGCTCACATAGCCTGCGACTTTTAGTTATGAACCATGGGCTCACGCTATTTTAACCTTTACGTTTGCCTACCCCCGCGTGGATCAACATTGAGATAATATATTGTGGTTTACGTAGCCGATAATATTATTTTCAATAATTTGTGAATTTATCAAAGGGTTGAATGGAAGATCATTTTTTTGTATGACCTCACAGAACTAAGCGGCTCTGGTATAAGATACATGTACATCAATATGTATTATGTTAAGCATAGGTAAACATGTATTGTATACTACACTGAAATTTAATTAGGTGTAGGTATACAGTGTAATATACAGGGTGGGACAACATTTTGGGGCATTAGGTGACTACCCTTTCCGATGTCTCGGTCTTAGGAAACTTTAGCCGAATTTTGAAGATACTAAATACCCTGTTATTCGTTTTTTGAAAAAGGTACAGTCAGCGAAAAAACTGTAATTTCTCAAAAATCTTAAGTGGGCTCAATCGACTCTATTTCCCAACAGGAACCTTTCTTCCAAACAACCTTTAGACGTGAAAACACAATTTTGATTTTTAGCACATGGCGTCATTTATCAACGTTAGTTACGTGGTATAGGACTATCAACGACCATTTTTGAATATTAATTCCTCCGGTTATAAAGCTAAGTATGATGTATTTTTTCCTACTGGAGTCCTATCACCACCTCTTACAACAGTATTGTTTTAATCTTACATCGAAATTTCATACTATAAACGACCTTAAAGTAAGATTAATTTAATATTGTAATAGTAAGAAGTTTTCTAACATCATCGTAAATCATTCATCTCGTTTTGCCTTAGAGTAAGGAATAGACAAAACAATCTTAATCTTGGAATGTCATTGTATGAAGTTGATTAACATTAGGTCGTTTAAAATTGAAATAAAATATTCCTGAATCATGATGGTTTTGTAAAAGATTGTGGTAAGCAACGTGAAAGTTAAAATGATTTCTATTAGCATAAACATTTTCATAAACATTTCATAGTCAAACCAAACCAAACTCGCACGACCAAATACATTTCACGAAATACCAAAATATAATATTGCTTACATACGAATCGCATTGTTACCAAATATGAAGGTTAATAAACTCCACGAAATACTGAAGGGAAGCATTCAGTGTTCTGTAAACGTCCTTGAACCATCGAAACTTGAGGATGTTATAAACAATACTCCACCTCAGAATATCATAAGCACGATAAAATTTCAAACGATAGATACTCAATCACGAACGAAAATTAATTCAAATTGTTTGATTCGACCTTGAGTTACCTGTGAACTGCAGTTAACCCGTTGGTTTTAGTTTGATGAACCCTTCGGCGGATGATTTTAGATTTAGTATGTAGGAAAATATAATATTTATATTAATGGATTCTTTCCTTCCTCATTTTTTTAAAAAACGTTGCCCCTCTCTACGATTTATTCTGTATCGAGGGTACAGTTTACAAACACACATGTCACAGTAACCCACACCCAGACCCGGAACATCTATCTGTAGATCCATGGAGTACATGTGTAGATCATACAAATAACTACTTGTTCCGTGCGGGGATCGAATCCGCGGCACGTAGCGTAGAAAGCTAATCGCTTAGCCACTGCGCCAACCGTGTCGTCAACATTATATTATATTATATTTCCGATTTTTTTTATATTTACGAATAAATAGTTCATTTTAAAGTCAACATTAATTATTTCAGGAAATAAATAGGTTACATTTTTATTTAGCAATAGCAATATTTTTAAACAACGCAATGAATTTGGAGAAAATATCATCTCAAAAGTTAATAATAACATAGTGTCAAAGCTAGTGATTAGTCAGGAAAAGTATGGCGGCTTAAAATTAATTACAAGTTAACTAAACTGCCAATAACTCGTTTACAAAATCAAATGAAATCATTAACATTGGCTTTGTTTCAGGAATAAAGAATCAAAAGGAAAAAGAAAATGAAATGTGCCAGACTCCACCTCCAACAAAGATCTAAAGGAAAGATAAAGTTAGAGAATTCTTCATTGGTTGAGAAGCCAAGAAGATACTGCCAGAAAAGACTGGTGAACCCTGAGCATGAAGAAGATCCGAGGTGGATGGATATTTTTGACAGGTTCATACTCTACGTAATGTTTGTTTTTCTAGTATTTATATAATTTACAAGAGAGGGCGACGATACGACTTTAAATGAAGCCACGTATTTGGTATCATATTCTGTAACTGTACACAAAAAAAATCTATCAAATCCAAACTGTAGTTTAGCTACAGGAACATAATATTTAATTTTCTTAATTTTACAACTTAAAAATAGATAAAGATTACATAAGTTTACTTTGACGAATGAGAGTAGAGTGAAATATTATGCTAAAATAAAGTGGATTTTTTGTGTATGGCTACCAAATACATGTTTTCGTTTAATGTCGTAATGTCGACACCACCCTGTATAATCATATAATAATAAAAAGGTTCAAAATACAATAATTGTACAAAGTACGGTGGACTCATCTGTCATCGTATCCCGCGTCAACCTTGCTCGAGCGCAACCCTCGAGGAGAGATCTTAACCTTGAACATCTTGCGGGATAAAAAAATTCAAGGTCATGACGCTTTTTTCAATATTATTTTGAATAGTATTTATTGATTCCTCGCATTTTTTATCAACGTCATGATTACTGATATCCATCTATTTTTTAATTATGCCATGTTTTTGCATGTTTGTTTGAATGTATTTTTTTGGCGTAGATTCCATTGCAACCTGAACTGTGACCAACTCACTGATGCACTCGACAGCGTCCGAGCTCAGCAAGATACTGAAGACATGGTCCTCACAGTCCAAACCCTAAAGTTTCAAGGTGATGTGGACCAAACGATACGACCACGAACTAGCTTCAAATACAAAAAAATCACTGATGGAAATAAGCATAGAATGTTTGTGAAACAAGCTGTCACCGAAAACGAGTTCAGTGACGATGACAGATCTTCACAGCTAACATATTATTACTTTGATGATTATTTAAAATACTTATACAATAATGACAGATCAAGACCAACGTCTGGGAAATCTAGTGTATTGCTAAAGGGATTTAGCAAAGATAAAGTCGGGGAGAATAAAGTGACGCATGTCGAACTAACGAACACAGATGAAATTTACAAGTCAAGAAAACCTGAATCCAAAATTAAGAGTCTTGTTAAAAAATCACCTCAGCGACAGATGAAAGACGAAATTAGAGACGTCTCGGAAACTATTGAAAACACAAAAATTACTTATCAAAAATCTGGGAAAAGGAAAAGTCTTACGATTTCGAGAGCTCAAAGCCCTGAGACTGTTCAGGTAATTAGGGTAGATGTTGTCTGTAATTACTCCAGCAGTCCCACATCAGATTATGATGAGAATAAAAAAGTTGAATGTTCCACGGATAGGTCCGTACGAAACTTGGAAAATATGATGGAAAATTCTATTAAGAATAACTATTTTTCTAATAAATACCTTTTGACGAATACAATTAAATCGGTAGACGAGAATTTATCGGGAGGTTCTAAAGTGACGCTTCTCTGTAAAACGTTTAAGTTATCAGATCGAAACAAAACATTTGATAAGAATATAGGAAATGATAAAAAATATTCCAGAGCAATCAAAAATACAAAGAAGGATAAAGTTAAAAAATAATGACATATCTCACTAGAATTTCTACCCGATTAATTTATCTCATGAAGTCAACTTTATCATAATCTACCAATAAAATGAGTAAATAAATATTATGTCAATCGTAGTATTGACATATTTATTTACCCATTTTACATTTTATTATAGAATAAACGCTGTCTATATTACCTAGGTTGTGGCGCGGTTATCTATTACCTAATAAAAACCATACTAATAACATTGTAAGATAATTTTATTATTAATAATAAATTAAAGACTTGTCAAGTAGGTACTTTGGGGTATTTATTACTTTTACCTTTTCTTGTAACAGTTTCTCTACCCCTGTGATTTGCGAACAGTAGCGCCATCTAGTAGGTATTGTTTGAAAAATCATAAACATCTGAGACTGAAACAAATGCGTGTTAATCTTTTTAATGTTATTTAAAACCCCTTTTTAAATTAGTTATTAATGTATACAACTCGTGTTTTGAGTCATAATAGGATAATACGGAGCAAACTGGATAATACACGTGTAGAAATGGTTTCTGCTGATATTGCACTTTTACTGCACACTGAGTGTGATTGTAATAGAAGTCCGCGCACGTGAGACACCACTGTTGACATGGGCCTTCTTAGTTATAATAAACTGCCAAAATTAATGATCGTATTAACATTGTCATCAACACTACGCTTTAGGTGTGTTGTTATTTAGTGTACAAGAGCATGCTGGTAACAAGCCCTCTTGATTTAGTCCCATAATTGCATTTTACGTAGAAGTATATGTCACCGGAAATGTATGAAACGTACGAATAGTACACATTCCTAGGAATTGTGTACAATTCCTAGGAAATTACAAAAGAAGGTGTTACCGGTAATATGTTTAATCCTGTAATCTTCACTTTTGTTCAGTTTCATATTCGCGGCTTAGAGGTGACCCAAGGGCTATCCCAGCCACACCTTAACCTACTGTGACAGAGTTCATGTGTGGCTGAAATTATTTTAGTCATATTACAAAATATATCATAGAGTTCCTATCTATCTTAGGAACTGTACCTACACACTTACTAATATAGTATTACATACTTTTCCGTTAACATATATAATATATAATTATTTAATAGGTTCTAATAAATAAGCTTAAATTTTGTTCAGTTAAATTGCGTTTTTTGGACAGTAGAAAAGTAAAGTAGTAAAGCTATTTTTATGAACGTCCATGCGGCGACAGCGCAGTGACGTTGAATACCTGCCCGCAAACCTGCCGGCTTTCTGGCGCCACCCACCCTTATTCTGACCACCGGTTGTCAAACTTATGCAGTCATAATTTTGTTTTCTCGAGTGCACTTATTTTTTATTGTTATTTTAATAATTATTTAATTAAATTAACAATAATAATTATAAACATATTATGCACACCTTATTAGGTAATTAATGATGCAGAGTACTTTATATTTATTTGTAACGTCTGTTTTAAATACCTACCTGTATTAAGCAAATAAATAAATAATTTGATTTGATTTGATAATCCTTTGCCTTACATTTTAGACGAATACTTCGAAAAAATTACATTATGTGCCTTTCTTTTGAAAAAAATGCAATAAGGCACCAATTTTTCTCAATATGTTTAGATTACATTTAGTCGGAAGTCCTCTTGGAAATAGACGATTTCGTAAAAATGGACTAACGCGACACTGAGTATTATTATTTAAATATGCACAAAATAATCAGAGCGGTTTATTTCGTTGCGACTGACATACAGTCATCCATCAAGCTTTCTTTAGAGTGTGTGAGTTACTATAGTCTGTGAGGACGCTTCGATTGACGTAGACGGAATTATAGATTTTACGGGCCGATGACAATTTACCTTGCGTAAAACTTTGAGCATCTCTGAACTTTATGCAGAAAAAATATCGTAACGTATAGTTTTCACAAGACCAGTGATTTAGTGAAACGATGCGTGATTAAAAAAAAAGTCGTTCAAACTATAACGATGGACCAGAAACAGAAAAAAATAACAAAACATACTGTAATCAATCTTCCAGCGTTTTCAAAAATAGACAGAGATTATTAGCGTAATGCTATTAAATTATTGAAAAGAATGCTTTAAATGACAAAATGATAATTTACGATGCTTTTTATATTTATGTATATGAACTGGATTATTTACTAACTATGGACCTATGAAGTTACTAGCGTATACCGCCCATTAGGCCTCCGCAGATCTTTTTGAGAAGGAAAGAGGTGCTTTTTGAGAAGATAATAGGCAGCAGATTCCTCCTTCTGAGTCATTAACAACGACATACTTATCGCTAGCACCAATCCATGGGGTCCAAGGAAATAGGCTCCATGAGTAACGAGACCTGTGATCGTCTAGCGCACCCTTGGCAGCGAAAAGGCCTAGGTACTTAGATAAATACTATCCGAATCTGAATACTATCATAGTATGGTAGAAATATGCTCAAATTATAAATGATTTTGGTATTGCTTTTGTATGGGCAACTCATCCTCGGCGCCTCTTAACACTTTGCCCAACTTGTCGAGATAGGACTCAAAACCTCATTAGCAGCATTCACACTAGCACCATGAGGTGGTCCGGTGCGGCGTATCAAGTATAGGAAAAATTCAAACATACGAGTAGAAATTAATTCCTCTAATTACTATACCTAGCGGTTTCCAACGCACGGTTCCAACGGTTCCAACGGGTGGCGACGCTGACGCATGCGTCATACTCGTGAACGGGTGCCGTCTGTCGGAACTGGTCAGCTTGTAACTGCCATGGCAATCTTATTCACAGGCAAATCATTATTATCCTAGTCTTATTTTTATTCACATTAAATTACATTATTCTCGCAGCTCTTACCGCAACATTGTACTGATAAAGATTATAATCTATTTTTTGAAAAGAGTTACCATGGAGTTTCTTGCCGGTTCTTCTCCATAGGGTCTACTATTTGGAACCGTGCACCTAGAGTCTCGACATTTCATAAGTGCCTGTATCTGGTTTACATGAAATAAAGATCTATTCTATTCTATTCTATTCCAAGCAATACTGACGTCAAAACGTGTACAGTACATCGGTGTCAGTCACCGAACGGACGAACTTGCGCAAAACTGTAACTTAATTACTGGCGCAAACTTGCGTGATGATGGCTTTGAATTACGACTTTCATTTGCAGCGCCATCTAGCGGGGGGTGAGAGAAACACGGCGAGTTCATGCTCGGGGATTGTGAATACGTATGCATTAGTTTAATGTGATTAAGAAATTGCAAATTATGCGCGCATGAAGTTAAAGCTTTGCAGTTTGTACCTACTTTTAATTTCAATTTTAATATAGGTACCTATTAGAGTTATGTTCGTTAATACTTATTATAACTTTTTACAAATTTGGATTAATTTGGATTTACACCCTTTTGGCTTGTTACGGATTTGAAACATTTTTAAACTGCATATTATAATAATTGTAAGCTAATTGCGTAAAAACTACATTATTTTTATTTTATATTATTTATTTTATAACTAATAATGTGACTAGAAAGGTTTTCTTGATATTAATAATTGATTGACTGTATTTAAGCGGGACTCTATATGAACAGGTATTGTATTATTGGTATGTATTTATATAATTATGTGGGTTGCATACGTCAGTAAAAGCGCGCGACGTGGCAGCATCTAATTTTTAAAATAAATTACTACCGCGTAGATACTACGTTTGTGAAGTACTAGTAGATGTGTCTTCGCCCTGTGTTTTCTTTTTTTCATTAGGACCGCGACACACTCCACTCTGACTGTGTTGCTTATGAACCTGTATCATATTATTAGAAAACATAAACCAGTTTTTTTTATGTTTTTTTATTTAATTGGAGCAACAAACAGCTACAAAACATAAGGAAAAGAGTTTTAAGAGTTTATGTAAGCAATTATTTTTAATAGCGATGTGCAAGTGCGAAAGACAAGTGAAGGAAATGAGTTAAGTACAGTCATGAGCACTAATATATGTATAACATGTAGTGACATTCAAAAGTGAATTTTAGAATATAACTCATCATCATCATTCTTCTGCCCTTATCCCATTTTATTTGGGGTCGGCGCAATATATCTTTTTCTTCCATTCATCTCTATCAGACGTCATTTCCGGATTCACTTTCTTCACATTCATGTCATGTTTTCTTTGGTCTGCCTCTTCTCTGATAGCAATCAACGCATACCTAAAACTCTTCTATTTCTAAATTTTCTTTTGAATGTAGATCCATTTGGAGGTACATATGTATTTGTGCTCGTTATTGTACCTGTGCTTGGAGATGTTGCTCAGTCGTAATCATGGATATTCCGAATAAGAGCACACAGGATAAAGAAAGAAAGAAAGAAAATACATTTATTAGACATCACAAAAACCAACACACACTAAAATGAAATAAAAATTACGCACACTGAAAGCATAAGACATAAACAACAAAAGAAGTACAACAATAATCAACGGTATCGGGCTATCCTGATAGTTTGTGTGATGCGTGGTAGGCTCGGTGTCGTAATGCGTGTCTAATAGGTCTCAGCTCAGCATATTGCTGCATGTAACTGCAGCGCTGATTTTCAGCTGAAGGATACAGGAGAAATGGTAGTGTGGAGCTAGGGTTTTTTTAACAAAATAATCAAATGAGCGTGCCCTCACCAAAGTCAAGACTGGAGTGTGACTGGAGATCTGGAGTTAGAAATGTATTACGGGCTTTGCACACGGCGGAATTCTTAACATACTTCATAAAAGAAGGAGTTTCTGTATTGCATAATTATAATGGTTCTATATTGCGTATAAACAAAATTGGTACTAACAACATTAGCTATGTGTTTTATCTGAAAATGTTTCATTTTTTATTTGATTTTATTCGACGTGTCTCTGTATTTATTTTCACCGATTTCTCGGAATCGGCAGATCTGATAGATTAATTGGTGATATTTTATTTATTTATTTATTTATTATTATTATTAATATTTATAAAAGAATGTTTGTATAAGTAATTAAAATATAATGCGAATATTGTTTTTAATATTTAGTAAGAATAAATATTAGATAACCAACACCAAAGCAATAATGTTATTGAAAGAGACTTTTTAAGAAACTTTACTTTGAAAAATAATATGGTCTGTTGCAATTTTATGAAGCACGAAGCTGTCTCAATTCGTGATATCCAAACTGTGCTTTTAAACACGAAAACTTTACACGATATTAATGTACGTTCCGTATTTGCAAGCAGTCGTTGCGTTGCGTTTACGTGCGTTTCTATGCAGTAAGGCGCTTCTATGTAGTTGCTATGTGTAGTGAAGATTAGTGCTACAAGGCAGTGCTACGAACGTAGCCGCGCATCTATACGCTGCGAAATCTTCGTTTTTTTAGTATATTGATGTTCAGTAAACTGGTTAATACCAATTCTGGGAATTGAATAATATTATTGTTATAACAAAAATATGATGTGATTTTACGTGAAAAGGTGGTGTGAACTAAATAATAAAATATGAGGCTCACTATTCGTTCGTTTTTCTTGTTTTAGAATTATTTATATTTAATTGGGTTATAAATATCAGAGCTTTTGCCAATGTTATTTTTCAATGAGGACTCCTCCTTTTTTGATGACGGTGAAAAGCATTTTTATTGTAATGGGAAGTGTTTGTGAAAGTTTATTTCTGTTGTACTCAGGTTCTCTAAAATCAATAGAAAATAATTTGAATCCACGGCCCTTTCATCGCCGATGGACGCCTGATCTGTTGGGCTGCTGGGCTCACTTGAATATAACTAAAACTATTTTCCATCCACGTTTTTAAAGTGTACAAACTATTGTAATTTATTAATCACTATAGTTATGGCCAACGAATTAGTTTAGCGATCCAACGACATAACGCTGCCAGCCTCCTAGGCACTATGCCCGCAGCGGTGCTTTGGAAGAGGTTTTTTGTTTGTAGATTTATACCTAATATTTTATTATATTTGTTTAGTTATTAATTTAAGTTTTTGTAGTTTTAATATTTAGTTAATTATGTACAAATTGTTTATGTTAAATAATTATACTTTATAGTTTTCGGTACAATGCAGATATATACTAGTAAACTAAACACTAGAAATGTCTAAATATATGCTTATTGTAATTAATTGATTTCCTAATCTAGTTCTTGTTCCAACAGCAAGTTATATGTAATATTGTCGAATATCCTTAAAAGCAATAACACAAAGCAACAGTCCTATATACAGGCGTTACCTAAGCGAAGGTGTACATACATAAGCAAGATCACTAGCAGAAACGGCAATGATTAACGATAGTAACGGAAACGTTTGTGAATATTAATTTGTAGTGGAGGTCACCATCGCTTGCCAAGTGTGACACGCCGAAACGAAAGGATTGGTGCGATATAGACCCCCTCCCTTCCCTAGGGGTGAAATGTGTGTGCCGAATTTATAGGTGTGAGAGATGGAACTTCAGGGTAGCTAAAGGGTGAGGTGGACTTCGGACACCCTCACTTGGGGGGTTTGTAAACCCCCCAATTTGCCCTAGTCCGGCGCCCCCGCCCGGGGCTCCCGTTTCTGTCCAAGCGATAAGAGGGAAGAGGGGAGATCGTCAAATGGACGTTTTACGCATAATTTAGAGAAGTAAATGGATTTGAACAGTATCCACGCAGCATAGGTAGGTACATATATTGAAACGGTAATGCGTCGATCATGTGGAAACATTACTCGTGGTCGATTGATTGTCAATCACTACAGTCAGGCATATTTTATTATAGATTCGCGACTCTTAAATTATTAACATTCGACTTAATGAGACATAAAAAGAAACATAAAATAGGTATTGTTAACATACGACGTGTTAGAATTTGTACAAGACGTATGGTCTCATTCATTTTAAGAAAACATCTAAAATTATCGCACGAAATCCACAGAATAAAAACTATCAAAGTTTAATAGTTAAAATTTTAACTGCTTAAAAAACCACAAAAAGTTGTTCCTTAAAAAAAATTTAGAACCCGTTCATTTGTCGTTCAATATCCAGGAAACTTTGTTCACTTTTTGTTGTACTTACGATTTCTCATTCTTCGTGCACAAATAGGTATTGAAAATTTCAATAAAGTACGCTTTCTACATTGCGCCCAATAGGATTTCCACGTTCTCTGCAAAATACAAAAAAATATTTTTACTTGGACCTTAGAACCGAGTTAGGCACTAGGTACATAAAAAGTAGGTATTTTTCTTTTTCAAATAGTTCTTTAAGACTAAAATATTAAGGTTTAAGAACTCATTTCCTACAAATTACAATCAATGTTGACTATATACGGTTTTGTATACATATAAAACAAAAGTAAAATACATCAAAATAGTAACGTTTGTTATAAGAATAATTTGGACCGCTTGGACATGACTCTCCGGTATTAGAACAGCTCAAGTAAGACTGGTCAGCTGTTAGTCAATAAAAAGGGTTGGCGTTACAAAGCAGAAATGTAGGTACCAAGGAACAAGTATGTATAGTACTAGAAGTTGTTGATATAGTTTCCGGGAACGACAAAAAAGGAATCTAAAATATGGTCCAGAATATCTATAATAATATATAAAGTGTCCTTTATATTTTGATGTATCTAAGATTTTAATTACATGTTTTTCCTATAACTAGGTATATAATTTATTTTTATTTTTATTGTGTTATCATTTCTTTCTCTCACCGGAATCGGTCACGCAGTGGTGGAAAGATTAGCAAGTGAGCGAGGTTCATGAAGAGGCTCACTACCCAGGGTACGCCAGTGGTACTTTAGAATCGTGACCCGGAACTCGGGAGGGCCTTTTCGTGCACCCCACAGAAATTATAATGAGATAGTGTGCTCTGAAACTTGGAAAAATATCTAATTAGCAATTTCTATTTATTTTAGAAGTCTATAACTTTTATTAATAAGATATCTATCTTTTTAATTCATTACGGGTACTGAGATGTTCTCAGATAAAATCACGTTGTGACGTCACGGTCTGAGACAGCGACTGTAGGTATTCTTACTTTAGCTGTATTCTGAGGGGCTGAGAAGTTACAATAATACGAGTTCCGGACGTCAAGTTGAGCGAAAGCTCGACTGGTCGGAACATTACTGTTTTAGGAAGGCCCTACTGTATCTGCTTTACTATTAGAGCGTGCGCTTAGAATAGTCAAGAATAGATATGTTACACGTCTTCTCTACAAAATGCTGAAGACATAACATAGATCACATCTAATATACTAAATTGTTTTATGATTCTATGTCTAATAGAATCATAAAACAATTTAGTCTATTAGATGTGGACTGGACAGAACATGTCTGCCATATGCCGATCGAACTGTGGGCCCACATAGCACAGAACTGGTATCCCGAAACAGAAAGACGGGGTCGCGGCAGACCACAAAAGAGATGGCAGGACGAATTGGATGCCTTCCATAAAGACTGGCCCGATACAACGCGGGATCGCGAGAAGTGGAGGAAAAGGAGGGAGGCCTTTGCTCAGGATTGGGATAGCATAGGCTTTTAATAATAATATAGATGTTCCAATGCGAGAGTCCTCCATCGCGCCGTGAACTGCTACAGACCGTTAAAAAGAAAAAGTTGGTGATCTCAGCCACATCTTGAGACACGGATAATACCAACAGCTTCAACTCATAATGATGGGCAAAGTTAGAGGCAAACGACACATCGCAAGAAGGAAGACATCATGCATGCGCTACATCAAAAAGTAAACCAATATTGCCAGCGACGAACAAGTCTTTCGCCTGGCACAGGATTGAGAGATATTCTCTAAGCTGGCGGCTAATCTCCAGTAATAGAGAAGCACTTGAAGAAGATGTTTTGTTGCAAGTACGCGCATCTTCAAGTCAAGTCAAGTCAAGTCAAAGATTTTTATTTCAACTGGGCCTTTGCAGGCATCATTGTAGTGTGTCTATCTGAACTGTATAGTTATTGTCAACACCATATGAAGGGTAATATGTGGAAGTAAAATTCGATTCTGCGAGCGGAGGTCGCGGTAGTTTGGGTCGCAAGAGCGGCTGATGTACTGACCCGGAAGCACACAAGGTTGCAAGTTCGAGTCCAACTCGCGTCCGAATTTTTCTTTCTACAAAAAATTGTAGATATTCCTACGATTACACGATGATATAGATGAAATCTCATTAAAGACCAAATTTTCAAAAATATAAATAAATTTTTATCACACCTGTCAACAGGTAACTAGATATTTTCATATGGTCATCAAAATATCAGGCCTCAAGGTGCTGCTCTTAAGACCCGCTAAAGCTCTTAAGAATAAGTAAAAAAAACCGCAGTTCAGGACGATTGAAAAAAAATGCAGTACAATCAACTTGAAAAGGATTCTAAAAGAAAATGAAGTCCGTTGAAAATAAAGCCTATTTTAAAAGAAATAGACTTCATTATCAACGGATGAAAATAATTATTCCATATACATATTTTTGTGCAACAGCTTTTTGTTTTTGTATTAATTTTGTAATCGGTACCTCTTACAAATATTGCATGTGAACGTGAACGTTAGACGGCATGGAAAACTCATGGTAGAGGTGGTAGAGGTACTGTATCGGTAATTAATAGTAATACGACAAGAATAACTAGAACTGTTCTAAATAAGGATTATAGCCGTAGGTATTTCTAGGTAGACAATCGTATCCTAAACAGAGTTATAATGTAAATAAAAGTTTTGTTTCTTGGAATTCGGGGAACACAGATGTAACTTATATTTTTCGGTAAAAGTATTTACACTTAGTAAGACCTATAAACGTTGATTTGAATTCTAACTAATATTTTATAGTTTATATCAAAGTTGTTTTTATAAATATTTTGCAAATACTTTGCCCCCAAGGGATCTAAAACCGTGCTCTCGGTGAAAATAACATTTTATGAAGAGTTAAAAAGTATCAGTATCTTCAAATCCCATCTTTTATTAAACCTGTTCTTTAACTAATTGATTAATAGCATGGCATATTACCATTTGGATGATTTTTTAAATATGTGCACTCCCAGCCAAAATGGTTATGAATAATGGGTATTTAAAAATCGACCATGTAGGTATTTCATATTATATTACCCACTTCAATGCTGCAAACTTGGACATTATTTACTTAATTTGTATACGAGAGCTTCATCAAAATACCCTATAATCTATCATGATCATTATCAGCCGTATACCCCAGCCACTGAAAATGGACCACCAATCACCAGCCAAGGTTCTATCTTCTTCTTTAGCCTTCGTGGACCAAATATTTATTGTAGTACTCCTCCATTCCCCTTCATTGGCATTCTGTCTTGGACAGTTAAAATCCAGTTGCTGCTCGTCTTCATTTTGACGTCATCTTTCTATCTCATTTGCGGTATCCTTTTAGATCTTTTCTGGTTCCATAGTCTCCATTCTAAGACTCTTTTATACTAGTCTTGCTTTCTGGCAGCATGACCAGGCCACTTCCACTTCAATCTTGCCATTCTTTCCACAACCGTCCGCCACCTTACCTGTCTCTCAGTCTCACGCCTACCATTTTCCTTTCCATTGGTCTTTGCGCTTCTTGGAGTTTATCAGTCAAGGTTATTTAGTGTTGAAGCCATAATCACCATGGGTGGTTCAGTGGATTAGGGATCGCAATAATATGTAAACTATACCTTTAAACATTGCCCAGAAAGATTTTGCTGAACAGTCTCTTGACAACATCAGTTGCTTTTAACAAAACCTTCTAAACAATGGTCAGCAGCACTATTTTACACGTTGACTGTCCGTCATTTTAAACCTTGCTTTGACGTTCATGTATTATATGTACGCATGCAATCAAGCCCATGTTTGCTAAATATCGTTCAATTAAAATTAAGCAGTAATCAACATAATTATATGCAGTTAATTTTTTTATTAAAAATGTCGTCTAATGTGTTAATTTATATTAAAAGCCATCTTTCATATGTTTTATATTTAACATTACCTATATTATTTTATATTTTCTTCATATAATATGTACCTATAGCCATTCTTCGACAAACAAGCTATTGCCAATATGATAAACGCATTCCTAAGCGATGCTTACATACTCGTACGTTCCGTGATCATCTCATTACGATTCGTATCAGTCTGCAAATGGACGGAATAAGGTTAAAATATATTTTAGAAGAAGATTTCTACTTCGAAGTTTATTTTGGTACTCTGGCGGTATAGATAAGGTGGGCCTTACCAAACTATCGTCAAAGTTTTCATGTTCCTAGATACATCTACTTTAGTTCTTTTGAGTATTTAGTATTTTACTGATCCCAACCCGCACTTCGACTATTCGAATTCATGTGTGGATCAGAATCTGAATAACCCTTGCGTTAACGGTGAAGAAAAAAACATCGAGACCTGTACACCTGAGAGGGTGTCATGAAGGTTTTAATGTAGTAGTCCACCAACCCGCACCAGGCCAACATGGTGCCCAAGAGTGGGTCAGTAATGGACATGCACAACTGTTGGCGGTGGAAGCTAAGCGTTAAAAGTTGGCATTCACCTCAGTTGCAGAATTTCGCCATTGCTGTTATACATGCCAAACTCTTTCCGGGCGCTGGCATACTGCCAAGCAACGCTAGCAAAAAATATTTTTATAAATAGTAAGATAAAACTGTTTCGTTTCAATTAAATATACCAGAATAACTTCTATAATAGCGAAAAGTCGAGAAGTAGATATTTTTTTTTATGTTACAGCCTTACAAGTTTAATTCTGTTTGCCTATTCTTAGTGGCGTGAATCCCATAGAGACAGAAGGACTAAGGGCACAAACAAGAAACCGCGAAAGAAAAATCTCCTGTTCCTTACATTTAGGGCCATGTTCACCAACAATATAACAGATGTTAAAAATGAAATCAGCTGATTATCCATACAAAAATTCATGTTTAAACGGCTGATTTTGTTCTAATCGTCTGTTATGTTGTCGGTGCACTTGGGCCTTAGTCGAGTAAATATAATTATTTATATGAAACAGCCTGAAACAGCGAATTTTTTTTCTCGATTTCTGGTTTGGTCCCATGGTAAAAGTTGTTCATAATGATGAGTACCTACAATACCCTCCTTCAATGTTGCCCACGTTCATAGTCACCCTGTAGATTACGAAAATATTTACAAAGCAATGTTATTTTATTGGCACATTTCTTCGAATTTTCTACCTAATGATAATAACTCCTGACGTATTTTTGGTAAGTAATATTTTTGTTATGATCACCCGTCCGTATGTCTCAGTTACGTGGGCAGTTTCTTTAAAACTTTGATGATATTTCACAGTTGGATGGATTTTATCTTATAAGTCAAACGTGTAGCGAGATTAATAAAAATTAATAGAAACATACCTTGGAGAATTGAGGAAAGGAGGTGAAATATTTTCTTCGTACTCTGTATACTGAGGAATAGAAATACAAAACGTTTGATGGAGAAAATTCGACCTTGCCGACATTGACGATTCGATACCTATTGATGACACGGTTGGCGCAGTGGCTAAGCGATTAACTTTCTGCGCTACGTGCCGCGGGTTTGATCCCCGCACGGAACAAATATTTGTATGATCTACAGATAGTTATTTCGGGTCTGGTTGAGTGTGCATGTGACATGTATGTTTGTAATCTGTACCCTCGATACAGGAGAAATCCTAGAGAGGGGTAACGTTTTAAAAAAAAAAAACTTACATTAATAGTGCAAAACATTTTTGGAGGTAAATCTATAGGATACAAAGACTCTTTTTAGCAAAATAAATAAAAATAACATCATTTTTTTTATCCCAGTCTATAGAAAAAATCGTCATCAGAACGGTATTTGTTTTCTTTTTTCAAGTACACGCTTATATGGCCGTAAGTTAATGGAAGCAACACCAGGATAAGCTGGCCTGGCTTGCTATTGAAACTATCTTCTACGGTAGACTCAAGGTTAAAGTGTTTCCATGGACGTATGTGCAAAATAATACGGAACATTAACTCTTCCTGATTCGCTGTATCATAATAATACAGCCTCATCATCATTTGGCAATTCATATTTGTAATAAACTTTCGTCAAAACGCACAATGAATGGAGAAACAATAATGTCATGAATTTTCCTACATTGAAATGGTTGACTCGAAAAGGGTACATATAGCCCGGGTAGACGGAGTGCCGAAAACGGAGGTGTGTTTGGCCACTACATGGTACCATCTACATCTAAGTTCTGACTGCAACAAGCTAAGATTATTAATGTGAACATTACTGCGTATAAATACCCAAAAAATATAAAAAGAACGCAGGAAATCAGAAGAAAAGTCACGCGATAATAAGTGTTTATAATTTTTAATATCTTTAATTCTCATTCTTTTTTAAAAAAGATGGTGCCCCACCCTTTTTGTTATTCCTGTATCGTGGGTACGTTTACAAACACAAGATGTTACATACACGACACGCAGTCTCGAAAAAACTACCTGTACGCCATACAAATATTTTTTCCGTGCGGGAATTGAACCCACGACACGTAGCGCAACCGTCGATCACTCAACCATTGCATCAACTATACCAAAATGTGTGTGTGTGTTCAAAATGTTCGTTCATCATATTTTAAAATATAGGTAAAGTAATACTAAATGTAGGTATAATATTTGTTAATTGTTTCGAGCTACCCAAAACAAGCCTTCATGCACCAAATTTTTCACAAAATGCAGTTTAAAAACTAAATATAAATGCTAGTAACGTTTAAAGGAAAAACTTTCGGACGAAAAATAAAACCTAGCCTGAGTAACACGTACAATGAGCAATAAAAATGTGTCTCGTGTCCGAACTTTTTCTAATTCAAGTGTTAGTGCGAACGTGCTGAAAGGAGGAGATGCATTACCCTGTTTATCGACGCACCTATTGTTATACTCGTATAAACGACTGCCGTTTGTGGTTGACTGAACTTAATTATAATTGTTTGATTGGAGATGTGTACAATTAAATATTGCAGGAATATGTATAATATAGATTATATATTAATACGTGAAGAGAATACTTTGTACCCCTTTTTAAGCGTATTGCGCGCACGAAGGAGCCTGAGATTTGGCATAGTTAATGTTTATATAGAAAGCTAAAATTTATATATAATATTACGGTCGAATTTCAACTACTAGTGAAATGATCTAGCCTTTTCCAAATCCTAGATGTGTAGGAGAGCCCACAATTTTTTTTCGGTATTGTGATCTATCAGCGCTGCCATAGTAGGTAGCACCTGGTGTTGCCATCTGACATTATGCTGAGGTGAGGCCCTTTTGGCATAAAATACTTTTTTTTCCATTAAATGTAATGTATTTTAATTTTAATTGTGGCAAAAATCGCAATTTTCTTTCTTTCTTTCCTGTAGGATATTATGACAGTGTAGGATACCTAGTTTTTTTAAACAGATTAACCGTGGCTTACAAGGTTTGAATTAAGACCAAGACCTGATATTTTCCAACACAAAATTCAGTGCATCTAAAGTGCATTCAACCTTGCAGAACATTGAAAGTTAACCAGCGTAAACTGTTGAACAAAGTTCGTTGACACTTTCCAGTACCTACTTATTAAAACTTTCTGTAACTACACACTTATTGTGTTTGTAACTGAATTTGCTAAACATTTTTGAATACTTATATTTGATTGACCTTAAGTGAGTTTTACTCCAGGAATGAGCTACCATGGTAAGATTAGTTTGGACAAAGTGAAGGGATCCTCTCAATAATATCGTCTATTTTGGCATGGCGTCGTACAGGTTGTCTATATTATTCTGTTTTTTGTTCGTGATGTAGAATGATGATTCTTTTTCTGTTATACATGATACATCGTATATTAGAAATGCGTGCTCATATTTAAGAGTGTGACCACCAAACTGAATAACTTTCTCTATAGGACCAACATCGTAATCGCGAAAAAATAATCAACTGTCCCATTCGTTTGGGTCGAGTAGGTATTAAACTTTTGTTTTGACCCGGAACAACTATGTAGGCCATACAAATATTTGAACCGTGTGGGGTTCGAACGCGCGGCACGTATCGCAGAAAGCCAATCGTTTAGCCACTCCGCCAACCAGGCCGTGGCTATCCAAGTTTTTAACTGAGTCTTTAACCTTGTCTCACTGCCCGAACCACAAAACCAAGTCTGCGTGCTGCTACGAGTAAAAGAACAGGGCGGTCCTTCAATAAGAATCACTTACAAGCATTACGTGATATGTAAAATGTCTCTTAGGTATGAAAGTAAGTATGAAAACTTTCTACTCGTGTCTTCTAGAATGTCATGTATACGTTTCCACCACACATCGGATGCCCACTAAGTTGTCACCACTAACAGCCTCGTGACGTCAGGAGTTAAGCTGCCTATTGAATTTTTAACCATCACGTACCCTTTTCAATTACCATCGAAAATAGGGTTGCTTCACTGTCCAACCTCGGGTGACAATCCTTTTTGCGCTGTTTAATTATTAACGAAAATATCTTAATTTAGACGTGAGCGCTGAAATCGCTTTTTAGAGCTAAGTGCAGATTTGTGATGCAAGGGTATGGACAATCAATGTGTAAAAATATACTTGCCTTGAATGTTGATTTTAGATTAAATTATAAATAATTTTCTTTTTTTGGATGAATATTTATGCTATTTATATTTTAAATATCTGTGCTATAATTAGTGTGGATGTTAAAATCTATATTCAGAAGCTGCAAATATATACAGTTTTTAACACTTGTTAAAATATACTTGTCCTTATAATTTTTATGCAAATGATAGACAAATATGGCAATAGACCAAAGAACTATTTTAGTTAAATATCATTTATTTGTTGTTTATTAGTAAGGGTTCATATTTAAAGCTTTTCCCATTTCTTATTCACAAGCAAAAGTTTCAGAGGTGAACAACTATATTGTTCTATAGTATAGTCATTTAAAAAAGCATGATAACATGCAGAATACGTGAGTACATTGCTCTTTATCATCTACTACGACCCTGCTTCCAAATATAT
Organism: Allophyes oxyacanthae; assembly: GCA_932294325.1. NCBI lineage: Eukaryota > Metazoa > Arthropoda > Insecta > Lepidoptera > Noctuidae > Allophyes > Allophyes oxyacanthae. Next base: position 5,351,809 of record OW028609.1, read on the forward strand.
CGCGTAGCTGTAGCGTAGCACTTTCAGAGGTGAACAACAGTACTATTAAAAAAGCATCATAACATGCGAAGTACGTGAGTACATTGCTTTTTATCATCTGCTGCGAACCTGCTAGCAAATATATCCCGTAGTTATAGCGTAGCACTTTCAGAGGTGAACATCAGTATTGTTTAAAAAAATATTATAGTTTAAAAAAAACTATAGAAAACGCTTTTGTCATCCAAATTAAACGTGTATGCAAAATTTCAGCTCAATCGGAAACCGGGAAGTGGGTCAAATTTAACTTGCAATATTTTTTTACATAGTTACAAGTGAAGCTAATAAAAGCATTTTAAAAAAGCATCATAACATGCAAAGTACGTGAGTACCTACATTGCTTTTTGTCATCTGGGGGCCTACCATTAATGTTTTTGACTTATCGTAACGTTAACGTGAGCAAAGTTTGAATCAAATATACACGTTAAATCCAATAATATATTTATTGGAAATACATGGAGTATTTTTAGATTTTCATGAAACAAGCGTTTATGTTGCGTTAAATTAAACAAACATACGATAGAATTATTGTACTTTTCATTCTAAATGTGCTTACGTTAGCGTTACGATACGTCAAAAACATTTGTGGTAGGCCTCTTGCTACGACCCTGCTACCAAATATATCGCGTAGCCGCAGCGTAGCGTAGCTGCCAAGTAGTGCGAGACAAGAGCATAAACTATAGTTTCCAGTTAACGGTTTATTACGCATTTAGAGGCACTTACGTTAAGTCAGTAAATTTTCACTTCCTTGTCATTTTCTGCGAAGGTTTTCGTTATAGCCTTATATTCAAGCATATTTTTGTGTAGTATCTGTTAGTGTGATGAAAACTTAATAACTGATGTTGTACTAGTCTTAGTAGCTGATATTGTTCCCTAAAGTAACTAGGTACTATATTAAAATATGCCTAATTATATTGATACCGCGAAGTTCCCAATGGATAAACAATAACTTATTTTATTGCTGAAGTAACAGGCAATATTTTTTTTTGTATTTGCTTGCATGTAATCTGACTATGTAAGTGACTGTACAGTCCTGTCTGCTCTGTCCCAATTTTTTGTTTCATACTCGGAAGGTGAACGGGCAATATACTGATTGGTACTCAAAGTGAGTACTAAAGAAAAGCGATTATTGAATGGAAATTTTAATGTCAGATGACTTCTACCCGTAGGGCCCTAGCGCTCTAACTACTATTTGCAGCAAAATCACGCATTTTTGTAAGATACAAAACACTAAGGACTATTATTAAATATTAAAACTATAAGGGAAATAATGTAACCATGGCTTATCCAGCAAAAAACTTATTAATGAACTAATTACTCTTTATTTAGTTTTTTTAAAAATATATATTCAGGAATTTAATCCATTGTTTTTTTAGCTTCGTTTTATATATCCAAGAATATTTATAATTTATTGTAAAAAGTGACTTGAAAAATGAATACATGAGAAAATAATTTCTAAAAAGAATTAATAGGACAAAAGTCCTGCAGTGGACATGAAACGGCTGCTGTGATGATGATGATGTTTGTTTTCTCCTCACAAAAATCTTCTAAATTGGGGTTGAAAATAGTTGTTTTGAGACAAGAAGTAAAAGAAGAGTAGTTTTTAATTGATAAGAAGAAAATTATTGTTTTGTTCATATTGTTGAGAAGTTCTCACCAGGGGGGCTAAAAAGGCCGCTTTAGATGAATCACAATATATTATGATTCATATAACAAATGTCAAAATATCTAGTTAATTGACAGCTCTTAATGTCATCCGCTTAAGGTTCATATTCAGTAATCATCAGTTTGACAGTTACTATGCAGATCATGAGATGAATTGCTCAATGTGGCGTTTTTAGGCCCCCAGGTTTACAAAGACAAATGTTCTTACTGAAAACCATCATGGATTATCTTCCACCTGGGGGTATTCCGGATTCCTACTGGCTAATTTCACCATAGTGTTCCGCTTTCAGCACCTGATGGTGGACTTCGGGACCTAAATACTAAGAAAGAAGGAAAGACAGACTCTCTCATCTTTCTTACTTAAATATCAGTCATGTACCTACGAAAATATAAATATATTTTAGCTATCTATCAATTAAAATATTTGTAAATTCTCGGAACTAACTTATTTATAAGTAAATGGCTATTTGCTGTTGTCACTTCTAATTTGTCACAAAATAACTAACGATATAGACGAAAATCAGTATAATAAATAATTTTACGTTTTGTTTGGGCCGTTGAACCTGCTAACTTAAACTAATAACGCACACTTCCTTACGTTTTTACTATAGATTCAAGTTCACCGACAACATAACAGACGATTAGAGCATAATCAGCCGTTTAAACATGAATTTTTGAATGAGTAATCGGCCGATTTCATTTTAAACATCTGTTATTTGTCGGTGAAAATGGCCCTTAGTCATTTAAAGCTCAGTTTGATTGGCCCAACTTTGCGTCCACCACATGATATAAAATAATATAATATGTATTATGAAGATGAGAGTCCCAACTTTATGATCAGTATTTTTTTTACAAGGTAGCTCGAAGTTTAGGCTCTCACGATCGTATTGAAGTTTATTACCAAAGTCATTACCATTTTGTTACGCGGTAGACTCCTAGATATTTACTTCATTTATCATGTCTTTGACATCATTTTGGTAGGTAAGTAGGTAATTGTTTTACATGATTAGTTAACTTTTACAGCTGATATTTTTTTATCAAACACTTCTCATTAAAACAGGGATTTGCAGTCTACAGGGAAACAAGATCAATTTAAGACTTTAAATTGTCTGTATAGATTAGTATGAACACACACTTCAATTAAGGTGATTGGATTTTATAAATTTAATAATACTCGTGGTCGCCCACTGTGCATTGTGCAATGGTCGAAATTCGACCGTAATTTTAGCTTTCTGCAATCCTTCTCCATATAGACTTTAACTATGCCAAATCACACACTCCTTCGTTCGCGCAATATGCTACAAAAGGGGTACAAAGTTTCCTCTCCACGTATTCATTTATATACAAGATACTAGTTTATATACAAGATATACCCAGATTCTTTATTTTAAACCACAAACTGTTTTGAACTTTTGTCGCATTACGCAGCTAGCTTGTGCGCGTTATTGTATGCAGCCGACTTTAAAATAATTTGTTTACCACTGCATCGCCTTTGGCTGACCATTCTACCGACCACTCGTTACAAGAGCTGATAATATGAAGGTCTTGTATCAGACTCATGCATAGAAATAGTACAAGTACATGCACTCATGTTACATGTCGGTAGATATTTGTAGGTGTCACTGAAACTATTAAGACAGGTGGTGCCATCTATCGCAGTTCAAATTAAGTGAGTTACATTTTATTCTCAAAATAATTTCAAGTTCCGTTCCGATCTACCTATCTATCGTTTTAAAATAGAACCTATTTCATAACTATTTTACTTTTTATTCTAGGAAATACGCACTCATCCTCTCACACATCTCAAACTTACACAGAAAACATACACTCTTTAGAAAGACTCCCAGTGCACCTAGAATCACGACGTTTTGAAAGTGCCAGCAAAGGCCCAGTTGAAATAAAAAACTTTGCCTTTGATTTTGACCTTATTTTAATTTTATTTTAATTAACTACTTGTATTGCAAAGATTTTATTTTAATTTGTATAAATTTTATTACACATTTCCTGCCTTCAGTGGTATTATTTATTTATTATTTAGATATGATATCTATACTTACTTTAACATCCATTTCTAAAAGAACATATACATTCAAACAATTTTTACCTTAATTGCTTGACAGGACAGCACACCTATATATTTAAAGAAATTTATTTATTTCTTATCTGAAATCTTCTCGCTCTTGTGTCGTCAATGTGTCCGTGCTAAATAAATGTTTCTTTCTTTCTTTCCTTGTTGAATAAAAGAATTGATTGTTTCCCAAGATATAGGCATGCCTAGTTTGGGGACAATATAAAATTTCTAATTTTTTATTTAATTTAGTTTTTTGGTCATTTATGTTTACATACTTAAACCTAGTTATACCTAGTCCTACCTTTTTGATCCCGATACCTTTAAGGTACACGTGGAAAAAAAACACAGCTGATCCATACAAATAATTCACCCCCCCCCCTCTTTTAACCTGCAAATCTGTCCATCCTAAGGTTGTCTGGTAGAAATCACCACGTGCGATAAGACCGCCCTTTGTACATTTCTTTTTCTAATTACTGTATCTTTTCTTCTATTACTAATAAAGTGTATTGTATTGTATAATTCAATATTACTTGACTAAAATGTATGGAACATCTGATTTGTTTTCGCGATTTCAGGTTTGGTCCCATAGTATATTATGTATATGTACATATTATGTTATGCATACATAATTATAATATCTAGGTAAAATAATATACAACGTCGCCGTCGTACAGAAACAGTATGTAGGGAATACTCACTGCGTTACGTTGCGTAGGTAGTTTGAAGTTACAATAAATCGATATCTGTCCAGTATCTGTAAGTTTAGATAAGTCTACGGATATCAAATACGTATCTATACATAGATAGATTTTATTCTTGTGTACATTAGACACTTAGGTACTTGAAGGATTTTGTGATGGTAATGGTCAGTTCAATTATGAATATAATTATTTTGAACTTCTGCAATGACCAATATGTAAATCTGTTTTTATAGAAGAGATTATTTTAGCTGATAGAATAAAGCCTAATTAGCCTGCTACTTGATATCATTGTATTTTTTTATGACTTACGTAACGTATCCTTCAGTAACATACTTACAATTTTTTTTATTAAAATTCACTACTACCAATTGATATATTCATCCAAAAGAAACCTCATTCTTTTTTTTTAATTCTTCATTCTAATGCTTTGTAGTTTCTATTAAAGTAGAAACTTTCTACACACTTAGAACCAAAGAGCATGGACAAGCATCTCAAAAGTCCTATTCCTGCTTTATTTTTACCGTTGGCTATTAAAGCTCCCCTTGCTGGCCACATAATTACGGCAAGCTTCGGCTGGTAAATCCGCGAGTTGAGATACATATTAATACGAAAATTTAAGCCGGGCCGAGCGTCGCAAGTACGAGCCCTGCCACCCCAATAGCCACCTAAGTCCGAATAGGTACCTTTCTCGGAGCGTGCGTGCGTGTGTGTGTCCATTCTTGTGTGTGTGCACAAATTTCATAATAGGTGTGGCGTTGTGCTCCGCTCAAATTTTACATCTCACATCTCATGCGTACAGGATGTTTTGGATTTGGGTCCAATTATTTTGAATGGATTTCTTCTCGATTAACCACCGAATCCACTGTCACAACTCAAATTTTAAGTTGCCGTCAAATCTCATGCTGTCATTTTCACTTTACGATGAAAGTATCGAATGGCTTTTAAAATCTTCTTAAAATAAAAAGTTCTTTGGAAATTAGTGAGGAACTTGAAGAGTTAAAAGCTTAAAAAACGTGAATATTTTGTGACTATTAAATACCTTAATTAACCGAGACATAATATAAGATGGATTTTTGGACGAACGTCAGCTTTATCGATTATTACAATAAAATAATAATTAAATTTAAGTATATGTTATGTTTTGATAATTAATGTATAAGAGTATTACGAGGCTGGCATAGTGACATAGGTGCACTGAAGCTTCGACAAAAATAAGAATTTAAAATAATAATAATCTGGACTTGGCTCGCGAGGTTGCCGATATGTGGGACGTGGAGTCAGCAATCATTGTGCCGATACTCGTAACGGCTAATGGCTTAATTGCCAAGAGTCTCGACCAACACCTTCTTGAGGCTCTCGCTGGGTGGCTGGATCAAGGGCATGATTCAGAAAGCAGTACTTACTCAAATCTCAAATTTACACCTTATTTACTCATTGTTAGGACACGGCGCGCATTGTTAGGAGGTGCCTCTCTCTAGAGCCCTGACCACCAGTAACTTAGTGTGTGTGGGTTACTACAACTCTTTTGTATTTTTAAATTAATTTATTAATTTTAAAAAAATCTTTGTAAAATTATTTTAAAATATTTTTAAGTATGATTTAAAATTGAATAAAGGAAATAATAATAATTATAATTATTTATTTGCCAAAATCATACCAATATATTTATCCCAACCAACCACAGACTAAGCATAGCTTGTATCTTGGGGCACCGGAGCCTGGAGTGCGATTTATCTCGATAAACATGGTTACAGTTTCTGATTGTAAATGTAAACTTAGTTCCGTAGTACGCATTATCGCTTCGCCTATACAATAAATGTCTCATCCCTAACAAGAGAAAGGCTCACCAGAATCAGATTTAAAAATTAAAGATGCAGGTAATTAATATTATAACAAATTCTATTAATTTCAAACTTAACAAATCTGATAACAATTAACTTTAGTTTATTTACTATAATTTCAATTTATTTGTTGATGAAAATCTTTCTTGGTCGGTACTCGGTACCTACGCCCTTCGGAGATAATGTCTTAAATTCAAATATTTACTTAACTAACCATCAAAATCAGAACACCCTGCGCCGTGGTACTCACGGACATGCGTGCTATATCTATCCGTACCTAGGTAGGTGCGTTATTAATTTATCTGTAGCGGAGAACTAACCATCGCCCGGCGGGCCGCACCACCCACACCCCTGCCCCACTGTTTAAACATTTCCAAATGAGTATGCAGAAGATTGTGCCTAATACATGGCCATGCGTGGTGGAACGTACCCTGCCCCTCTAAATTACTCGAGCCTTAATTAAAAGCCTAGCATTCTGTTCATGACAAGTATTCCAAGCGACCTACGCAACCTCTGATAGTATACTAGTACTCTAACTAAATTTCTCTATTGTTATAAGGTTCGTTTGCACTTTCAATTTATTCGTAGTTGGTTTCATTTAAAATTGAAGAGTTCGCGACTATTCTAGTTGAACTTGAAGGCGGGTTGGGTTTTTTATCATTCAGAAAGTCTGTAAACAACATCTGTAAACATTATGATTAAGAAGACATGGAAATGGGATAACAAAAACGACGACGTAGGTAAAATACGCAAGACATATTTTTTTTCTCCATCTCCTTGTCCTCCCCTGCAGGGCTAGCACGGCAAAAAAGGGAAGAGAAAAAATCCGGAGACAAAATTATTTTATTACTGTTATTTCTGTCAATTTTTCGTTTTATCTTCTGTCATGGAGGCAAAAGGTGGAAAAACGGGTTTGTCCACCCGCCGTGCTAGCCTTGCTGCTGGACATAGGCACAAAGAAAGAAAGAAAAAAAGGAAAAAAAAGCTTGATGAAGATACAAACAAAAGCTAACAAAACACGACGAAAGAACAAAATTATAAAAAACACATGATATAACAAAACAAGAAAGAACACAAAGGGATGGACTGTACAACAAGTATATTTATTATTTATATATTATTAAGAGAAGAGATTATAGAAAAATAGCAAAGAAACTATGGGTATTTGATTGGATTGGCTTCTCAAATTTTCATTTTTACGATGGAACAGACAAAATATGTTGGAAAGTCCCAAGAAAATTAAGATTTAAAAAAAACATCCTCATTTTGTTACAGATAACGATGTAAATAGACAGATTACCGAGCTCGTAGTTACATAACTTCCGCGCAGATCAGTCGATCAGCGAGGTTAAGCAGCACTTATCACGGTCAGTCTTTGGATGGGTGAACATTTACAATGTACATGTACAATGCGCGGTCTTATCGCTAAAAGCCATGTCTTCCAGACAACCTTTGGATGGACATGACTAGTAATTCGGTGGCAGAGGTTAGATGGTAAAATACTGATGATATATTGCATCTGGTTAGACTGGGAGCCAAACCCAATCTAGTTAGGAAAAGCTAGAAGAAGAAAAATAAGAAAACAGAAGATGTATATAGATTACCAAGTATTATTAGGTAGATGGTAGATGCTTCAAGTTTGCGATACAACTAATCAATACACGATATCTACCTATTCCTGAAGTACAATCGAGTGACGGAAATAGCAGCGAAATTCCAATTAATAAGTCTATTGAAATATTTTATAATTAAAAATAAAAACAATTTTTAGAACAAATTCTTGTGATTCGTGTCCATTATTGTCTTCGATGACTCAACAGTAGACTACCGTGACCTTTGTTGACTTAGCAATGTTCAAGTTCTGATTTAGACTTGCCTTATGTGATTGGATAATAAATTGAGGTGATAATAAAAAAAATCGGGGATCAGAACGGCCCCCCATTAGATGGACGGACAACCTAGTAAAATCCATGGGGTGTCCTCAAAGCCGTTTGACGTGTATATCTATTAATTATAATAATTTTTTATTTTAAAAAAAATTAATCCTGTGTCGTGAGTGCGTTTACAAACACAAATCTTCACGTGCACAAACATCCAGACCCGGGACAAATATCTGTAGATCATACAAATATTTGTTCCGTACGGGGATCGAACCCACAGCACGTAGCGCGGTAAGCTAATCGCTTAAACTACAGCGCCAACCGTGCCGTCTATGGGAGAGGTCTATCTATGTCCAGCATTGGACGTAAAAAGGTACCGATGATGATAATTAATCAATACAAATAAATAAAATTGAAGTGACTGTTTATAATGTCATAATAATAGATTTTCACTACATGCATAATGTGAAAGTATGTTATGGTATTTATAAGATAATTTAAAAAAAAAACTGTCGTTTTTTTTACTGTTTATGTTTTGTGTGGTTGTTCCGGCTAAACTCCGAAACGGCTGGACTGATTTTGACGGGACTTTCACTGGTAAAATGCTGTTATTTTAACATTACAAACAAACACTTCAATTTTATTTATTTGTATAGATGCATCGATTTTTATTGCTCTTGTCTTATCAGTACCTCTACCATGAGTTTTCCGTGCCGTCTAACGTTCACGTCCACTTGCAATATTTGTATGAGAATTTTTTCAGCGCCTCTAGCGGTATAAATAGTGAACTAAAGTCACTATACAAATATTGCATGTGAACGTGAACGTTAGACGGCACGGAAAACTCATGGTAGATGTACAAAAGAGTATTTGTATTCTATTCTAACCAATGTACCTACATCGTATACATACTGTAGTTATATCGTATATCGGTATTTTAAATTTCGTCATTCGAATAACACTTTTATTGTTAAACTGAGTTTTGCTTTCCGATTGTAATTTAATGGACTGGACCGCGGTCCATAACTTCTCGGAACTTCAGACCTTAGAAAGTCTAGATGATTAGGTAAGGCAGTTAACTTAGCCTTGATATATTGTAGCCTCAGCAGAATTCGGTCTGGATTTACGATACGATGATGTAACAATACTGGGGTATTGTTACAACTTGTTGAAGCGGCAATAGTCAAACGCCTGAAGCGGCACACTGATCTGTAAGAAGTGGTCCGTTTGAACGTCATGTGACGTGGATAAAAAATGGCAACTATCAGTATCGTACAAAAAATATATCTGGACTATATATAAAAAAGACGTTACTTATAACCTAACCGTCAAAAACCCCCGACTACAACTAGAAAAAGAGCTGTAACTTTTGAACGGCTGAACAGATTTTCATGAAACATAGCTAAGATGATACCCGATTAAACTAGCGTTCAATAAAAAAACTGTATTGAAATCGGTCCATCCGTTTTGGAGCTACGATGCCACAATAAGATACACATAATATACACAGATACACATATACACAGATACACACTAAAAACTTATAACACCCCTCTATTTTGTCGGGGGTTAAAATGGATCATGAAAATATTTATAAGTAGGTACTAATTATTTGTAAAAGGTACATAAAAATTATCTCAGTTAAATGAAGTTGATAAAATGTATTCGACAATACAATAAATTATTAATAATTTATTCGACATTGAGTCAATCATTTATCCGAAAGAAATGTTTGAATTCAGTTTCTCCTTTACGTCGCATTACGACTTCTGTAGGCACGTAACTAAAGAAGTGCAGTTGCCGCGCAGTTGCAGTATTTTTTTTATCGAAACAACTCATTAATTGGTATTCTCTTAGCTTCAGTGAGATACGCTCGCGTCAAATTCGAGCGTCACAGCAATATCATCGGCGCGTCATAAAATTAGCCCTGTGTAAAACATAGTACATGATAAGGAAGGTTTTAATACCAAATAATATGAAGGCCGCGTTTTGGCGACCGAGCTGCGCGCACGTGGCATGGTGTAGAATGAGGTAAACCTCGCACTTTTATCCCTTCACGTGCTATGTACCTAGGTACGCTTTGCACGTTGCACGTGGTCGTCAAAACGGGGCCTATTCTCCCATTGTCTGCTTTTAGCTTGGTTATGCATACCTATTTAATATTAATACGCTGACGACCAAGTGTTTGCACAAGTGTTTCAATATCTCTAAATTTAACAAAGGTATCTAAGGATGTACCTACCTATAGGTAGGTACGTGAAATATCTAAATGTTGTATAAATAACTAGGTACCTCTTGGGTACTTTTGTCTAATTCAGAGATATTGGCAGACTCATGTCAACATCTGGTGGTCAGCGTACATACTAAATAGGTATGCATAACCAAAGAATTCATGCATGCAGGCTTTGTATTGCACGTATGAATAATTTACAAAACTAGTTCATAAATTAGGTCACCGAAACAATACGTTTCAGCGGGAAAGTACCTACACAAATACTTAGTTGACTCCCGACAGAGTTCAGGCGAAAATGAATGAAACCAAAAGTCAACGGCCGTAGCGATTTGTTCAGAACAACAGTCTTAATAACTCGCCCCATTTATAGTGACCTTCGTCTTGAGATGCGGGAATTAGTCGAAGGGCGCGAGTTCATACTTTTTTTTTAGAAAAAGAATACCAGTGTTAGGATGTTTTATTATTTTTGTTTATACTGGGGGAGGGTAGTTTTAACAAGAATACAATATATAATAATGATTATTATGGTTGACTTATGTGTTCGAGATCACATCTTTTTTAGAAATTTATGAGTAGTAGAATGTGCGGTAATTTTGAAACTAAATCTGTTATAACAAAAATTGAGTGTAGATAACAATTTTATTATTATAAGAACAATCTACTCTTTCTTGGTACAAAAACTATTTGGATTTTTATTATTTACATAGGTCTCTCACATTTAAATGTGGTATTTGCAAAATTATCCGGCCCCGAGTATACTACGACGGACGGATCGATTTCTTGGTCAGTCAAGTGATCTGTTTGAGCGACCTCAATTCTCAATTCTAGTAGACTCGCCTTAGCTGTTATTTGGTTAATGTTGCACCATGCTACTCAAATGCTACACTAATAAATCTGTTTTTCGCTCCTATGGATACATTTATTGTGATAGGTAACTGGATCAACTGGATAAAATACGAACTGGTGACCTGTCCGTTGCACATTAACGCCCTAAGCTGTATCCATTTTTTTTTAAGAAATATTTGATTGTAGATAATTGCTATTACCTATTAATTATTTAAGAATGAGAAACTTATCATATTTACTGTTCAATATTAAATAATTATGGTTTTTTACTCTACACAAAAACGAATATATAGTCACTATAGGTGTGTAGTTCTTTCGATAGTATTAATATGAAAAAGTTAATACAGGATCCATGAGGTATCATGGATCACCCATCATCTCTTCCCGAGTATCTTTTGTTAAACTGACACGTTCATCAGAAGTGAATAAAATTCGGTTATTCAGAACGAAGGTTGCGAAATAATCTCTACAATTTCTATTTTTTTATTTTATTATCCTTGATGAAAGGTTACTCACTTCAAAGTCCATCGCCTCATTTGTACAAGAGCACTATCAGCGTAGCGAAGCCTCAGTGGAAGTTGAATAATGTCATTTGACATTTTTAATGTGCTTGGGTCTTCACTGAACGTGATTTGGTATCAAAATTAATAATAAATGATAATAATACTTGTGGTTAACTTGAAAGATATAGCCATTAAAATTTTTACTGATTTGTAGGATTATTTTCAATAGATTATACTGATTATCAGCTGATTATGCTGGTTTTTGTTAAAATGATGTATAATAATAAACATTTGAAAACGAACTGATATATTGTTTAAAAAATTAATCACCGTGTCAGATTACGGAGCGAATAATCGTCAAAGCTAGGTGTATGATCCTGTTCATAGATTTGTATCAAAAATACAAGTATTATTCAAGTGAAAAAAACTTACATTCAAGAATGACCAACCAAATCTACGTTTCTGTGTGAAATATTGTTACCGACTTCGCCGTCATTTTCACCTGAGCCTAGGGTTACCACTAATGAGAAAACGCCAACATGTGTGGACAGCGTTCGACGCGTGGACTAGAAATTGTATAAAATGTGGCTGAGCACATTTCCATCGTCAAGGGAATTTGCACAAGGAGGAACAAGGAAGAAGCGGGGGCACCCCTTTCTCTGGGGGGTTCGGGCCGTCCATCCGCCCTACATACGTACGAGGGTTGGCTGTTTACAACGAACCGGGCACGCACGCCGCTCTCTGTTCTACAGAATCAGGGCTGCGCGCCGGACACGCAGGGCTGTCGCTGGACACTTATTTTAAATCTTAATAATCAGTTTTGTATTTTCTTTAACTATTTTATTTTATAGGAGGAGACAGTCATGGATTTTGTCACATCAAGGACAGCTTATAAGCTTGCACTTGCGCTTGTTCGATTTACTAGGAGACATAATCTGTTGCTACGAAAAAATTCTGATCCGAAAAATAAATAAAAATCTAACAATACTGCTTGAATATTAACTTAGCTGTGTACTTTAAAAAATAGTAAATAGCTGTAGGGTCACCTCTTAATTTTGTTCTATAGTAAAGATAGCAAGTTTCAAGGCTAATGTAATAAACTTTGCTTAGCAACGGAACATTGTCATTGTATCATTGTGAAATAAATTTAGAAAGTAACTTTGATAAGCAAGTACGACTGTTGATCTGATCATACCTAATAATGGACAATTATGACAAATCAATATAAATCTAAAATTGGCAACTTATTATCTTCTTTATGTTAACCCTTAGATTATTGATTGGTTGTCGCGGCCGCTCCAACTAGATACCGCACTACCTAAGAAAAATGGCTCTTTGAATGCGTCAACTCATTTGACATTGTGATTGTCATGTGGTGATTGTCATTCATGGTTTGTTTATTTATTGTTGAAATTATTTCGGAAATTATACAATCTTTACTGATGGTACATATCCCAGTGTTTTTTAAATTTTGATAGTGTTGTTTTTGCACAGTTTTACTACGCAAACCGGCATTTTAATCTGACCGACTCACTCGAGTACGCCTATTCTTGCGTAGTATGTTTTGCCGCATTTTATTAGTACGCCGGCGGAATCTAGTTGGAGCGGCTGCGACAACCAATCAATAATCTAAGTGTTAACCAATAATATATGTATAAACATACCTAAAGGAATCAGTAAAAATCTGAGAATAAAGTAAAACTCCAATTTCTTCAACCCTTTAATTATTTTAAAATAACAAAACAAAGTCAACTTTCCAAAGAAAACGAAACTCTAAAAAGTTTAAAATAAAAAATTTAAAATATTCAAATAGTCTTGAATAGTTCGAATTAACCCTAGCGGGCTAGTCGCCGTACTAGATGACGCAGGGTGGTCGAAGGGGCCGTGGGGGTGCGGCGAGCGAAGCGGGGGTCGTGCGGGGCGCGCGAGCGGGCGGCTCCCCGCGACCCCCGCGCCCCCGCTGGCCAGGACGCGGACGGTAACACGAGTGCGCCTATGCGAGGCATGTATCTTGGACGAGCAGATATAACAGAGAAGTAGCCCCCAGTACCAAGCTTCGAATCGGACGCTCGCCAGTATGCTCTACTTGAGTTTAGAATTTTATGTTAGGTAGTTATTATACCAAATACTTAGAAAGTCCGAGTAGTACTAGTTAGTACTGATGTATGACACATCAGAGGCCCTAGTATAAGTTATTATTAACAATATAATGTAATAGATATTTATTAAATATCTGCATGTTGTCTAGTAATATGAAAAATCTCGCTCTGAGTTCCCTACCCCCTGAGTACCCTCAGAGTTCCCTGGTTGAGCATAACGATGCTGACGTTCTCGTCATGCTCGTGAACGGGTGCCGTCTGTCGTAACTTCCATGGCAATATTATTCAGAGGCAAATCAGTATTATTATTATCCTACTCTTATTTTTTTGTCACAATAAATTACATTATTCTCTCAACTCTTACCACAACATTGTATTACGTAACTATTATTTTAAAAGAGTTTCCATGGAGTTTTTTTTGCCGATTTTTCTCCATTGGACCTCCTATTTGGAACCGTGCACTTAGAGTCTCGACATTAATCTCATAAGTGCCTGAATTTTGTTTACATGAAACAAAGACATATTCAATCTCGGTGTTACGCAACGTTAGCGTTTGGCGCTGATTGGTAAAGATCTCGGAGTGGGCCAATCGGCACACAGAACGCGATCGATGCATAGAATCGAGATTGTTAAACGAAACTTACAACTCCCCTCAGTATTAAATCTATATCATAATACGTGAAGAGAAAACTTTGTACCCCTTTTTAAGCATATTACACGCACGGAGTAGTGTGAGATTTGGCACATTTAAGGTTTATATGGAGGAGTGCAGAAAGCTAAAATTACGGTCGAATTTCGACCACTGGGCGATCACTAGTTAAAATAAAATCTCTTATGAAAGTTTACACAGTGTGTAAACTTTCATGCGTCTAGGTAGTTTGTTTGTTTTGTTGGAGTAATTAAGATGTAGACCAATTATTAAAGTAAATTATTACTTATACGAAGATAAAAAAAAAAAAAAACCGATTACGGTGTAGCAAACATGCATCATTTTTCATTATGTTAGGCGGGTAGATGTTACTTATGTTAGAAAAAAAGTAATTCTAAATATGCACGTGTTGCTGAAAATGTAAATGAAAGATAGATACAGACATTCAACATACAACTTTTATTTTATTTGTTAACTTACATAATTAATGCGATTATGAACCAAACCTGAGGTATTCAGATTTCTCTTTACTCATCGTGAAAATCAAAATGGCGAATGACATGAGATTCAAACAAAAAAAATACCCAAAATATCTTCCTTTTTTTTATAACTTCTCCTTTTTCTTTCTAGAACCTACCGGTCGCTTGGTTGGGGCCGATAACGTTAGGTACATAATATATTTCTGTCTGTAATTAACTAAACAGAAAAATACAAAATGAAAATCTAGGTATAGGTACTTAATCAGTAGATAAAATGTTAACAAACACTACAAGCTGATGATCACTATATTACGTTGGTGTTTGAATTTGTGGTAGTTTCGCGGTGCGGGGGGGGGGGGGGGGTGACACACGCCTACTATTGGCTAAGCTAAGCTTTATGGTGCGTATCATGGGCCCGTGACTGACATTTTGCGTCACACCCCTCCCGCACCGCGCAACTTCTTTATAAACTTCGGCACCAACCGTCTCAGTTAAGCGGTCGTACCTACTATAAGTACAGACATACTGCTATAAAATAACCAAAACAACAGATCTAAACATATAAAATAATCATAAATCTTATATAACTGTCTAAATTAATTTAATATCGAAGTAGAGTATCTTTCCCTCCGGTCGCACCTATTTTACATGTGCGCGGACTATAGCTGCCCTTCTATTGGTAGGTACCGGCAGTCTAAATAGCATCGCCGATTCTGAACGGAATATATTCCGTACACTCCGTGTTGCTTCCAATGCTCCGGTTTCTACCATTCCCCGCAACATTTGGTTAAATCACGTTCGATTTTTTTCAACGAAACGAGTGAAAAATATCTTTCTTTTTTCCGAACGGGTTGCGTGATTAAAACGGACGGCCTGTCATTTAGGCGGTTTCATTTTCACTTCGCCAGTTTTGGCTCTGATTTTTGGTTGTACGCCGTAGTTTGGATATGATTCGTTTTGCTAGAGGGTCGCTTTATATGACATTTTTGTAGGTAGTGTGCGGGAAATTTTACAACCCCATTGCACATTGGTGAAATGAAGAGATGACACGTAAAAAATACTTCTGGAAGATGTTGTTGCCTTATTCAATTAAAATTATCTGCATTTTCAGTATTTTTTCTGGATTGCTTTAAATTGTTATAAAGCTAAGAACATAAGAGATGTTTATTATTATTTTCACTATAGTCAAAAAGGTTATTCTAATCTTACTAAAAATACTATTTAGGGTATTTGAATAATGAATAATTATGATAGTAGTAAAATTGCTAACATAAAATATTGAAACTCCTAAAATCCGTTTAAAAAAATAATTCGTGAATTCTAATAGGAAGTAATAAGTATAAATCCTAGATACTCAAAGGTATAAATAGGCAAATACTTTTTTTACTACGAAAAAATCCGAAACGAAAACAATTCGTCAGTATATGGATTCTATTGGACAGTCAACAAAGAAAGAAATCGTTACGTAACTCCTTTTAAAAAAAAGAACTCACAAACAAAAATGGAAGAACCAAATCAGTTCTAAAAGTAGACAATTTTACAAACACGTAGGGCCCTATAAAGGGGTACTCTCACGGACCGGATACATCCCCAGGGGATGGACGTTACTTCGTTGATTTTTTATAAATATTAATACGGTCATCTCTACCTTCCCCTCCATTGTTTGATCAATAAATATAATTATTGATCATTTCTCTCGGAAGGAATGTAGAACGACCTAATACTTGTCACCAAAAGTATTTTTTTTAAAACAATTTGAAATTACTGCGTTTTGCTCCAGTTACATGTTACAAACTTGAAAATGAGTTACTGAATTACAAAAAATATTGGAAATCGGAAGGCAACCTTTTTATTATTATATAAAAATAAATTAATAAACTGTGGCACTGACTCAACAATACACAATCAAGAATAAAATTATTAGAATAAGTAGTTTTTAAAATATTGAAAAATTGTACAGTAAGTACCTACTACGAATATCAATATGGTAATAGAATATGTAATAGTATTTTCTTAGAGTATATTTATAGTAGAGTATTAGTATAAATAGCTAGCTTTATTTATAATTTTCTGTGCTATACTAGTGCAAGGGAGGCCTTACGGTACGCAGCGTAAAGTCGTAGTACCGTAGACCCTTGTTTCTGTGATCTAAGCGTAGAGCATGTGCTACGAAAAGCGTAGCGGTTGGTAGTTGTTCAGCTTGTCCGTAGAAGACTACGAGTACAGTTACGAGCACAAAGAATACACGTAGCAATATTCAAAAGAAATTTTAGAAAACATATTTTATTCTGAAATCTATGAACACAACCCAAGCATTATTATAATAATATGTTTCCTGTGAATGTTTAAGAATTTTATTCATTCGTTCTACTAAAATTTTACTTTTGAATGTCGCTACATGTTACGTATTGATCTCGTGACTGTATAACCATACTCATATAGTAATCTATGGAAATTATTTGAAAAGACTGAACATTTCCTAATTACTTGTATCCACAAATTTTATGGAGAATTAATTATTTTTGGAAGTAAAGCAAACGTAGCAATTGTTAAAGGAACAGGGCCGAGGCTTTAGTGAACCAGGAACCAGTTATATATATGTTGCGGTCAAGGCGATGTAAGTTTGTTTGTTAGTCGTTTAGTCCATAATATTATATGTCTGTTTTTCTGGTCTACGCGGCTAAAACACGGTATCACCGAGAGGAAATAAGTTGCTTTATGAAAAAGAACAAGCTGCTTGCTTACCTTTGTACAAGTAACAAAATCATTCATTTGTTCCAAACATGAGTGAAGTGCTACTTAAGTAAGAAATGAGAACCTACACTTAATAAAATATTTAAATTTACACACTAATATTTTAAAGAGAAAGTATTTGTATTTTTGTTTGTTTTAATTAAACATAAAAACTGCAGGACCAATTTTAAAAATTCTTTCACTAGTAAAATGCTATATTATGACTAAGAAACATAGGCTATATTCTATTTTCAAAAAATTTGGGGTTCCTACGAAAAGTCCGATAATATTACCCAAGGTGTAAATATGTCCACGTTGTCCACCCGTGCGAAACCGGTACGGGCCGCTAGTTGTAAATAATTTATGTTCATTACAGGTGTAAAACTGATGTACAATAAAAACTATTTCTATTCTATTCAACCTACAAAATTAAAAGAAGTTCAAGAAAGTTTGTAAGATGAAATTATAGTAAAAAGAAACTTAGTAGGTACTTTCGAATTTCCAAGGAAATTTATTATGTTTTATACTTTTGTGATCACGTGCAATCTGTCACGTAGCACCTTTATAAGAGGCCATAAAATGATGGAAAACGGAAGTAGAAATATTTTTGTAAAAACATAAATAAACAAATATTGATGAATACAATTTGAATATTGATTTGACAGTGTCATGGTTCCAAATTATTTTTGTTTTTCTTGGTTATGTACCACATGGACCCCCGTCGTCAGTGTTTTGTATAATATAATATCTATAATCAATTTGTAATGGCGCCGATTGGGTAAAGGACAAAAATAAATTATATTTTCTCCCTTTACCCAATCGTCTTTTTTAAGAAAATTAACACTGAGACGATAGAGCTATCAAATTCTTAAATCTGCAGTAGAATCAAAGATTCAAATCCAATGTTACGAGTAAACATAGAGTATTCCCACCACACTTTCATGTGGGGGAGGGAGATACATCCCACAACTTTTACTTTCATTGCATTCATGTTTCCATACACGCGGGCTTGTTGCAGTTACGCTAGTCTAGACTAAGGCCCGGTATGCACTAAAACGAAGCGGAGATGACCGATGGGAAACTAGAATGAATCACACAAATTGGAAATAACGAGAAAATTGTATTATTGATAAAATATCTCTTATAAGCGTCATATTAATATTATAAATCGGAAAGTGTCCCTATTTGTTCGTTTCTTACTTCGTGATACCTGAACTACTGAATTGATTTCAACGGGCAAACAACATAAAAATTAAATCTGGGGAAGGACAAAGGATACTTTTTATCCTGGAAAATAATTTTGTTCTCCAGGAAGTCCAAGCGGAAGAGTTGCGGGAACAGCGAAATAAAGTGTAAGATTTGTTCAGTAACTTACCCCTGACATAAGGAAAAGAACTGCATCGATGATGAGCAGGGTCCGTGGTGGCACCAACACTGTCCTCAGACCTTCAGCGTGCAAGATCGACAGTACTTTTAATGTGTACTGGGCAGGTGTACACCTACACAGAAATAGGAAGTAGATTTTATTCTTATTCTTTATTGTACACAAAATATGGAATATACAAAAAAATTTACAATTTAAAAATATATGCACAAAGGCGAGCATAACTCAGATTGAGTTTTCTTCCATTTTAGTAATTATTGTGTAAACTGTTTTGTTTACTAACACCTTTTAATTGTATTTAATGTGTACTACTAACAATCCTTACTAACGCTATCTTTGTAAAAAATATGGACTATGTATGTCTGAAATAAAGATTAAATAAATAAATAGGACCTAAACCGACCTACATTATTAAGGCTATTAGCTAAATTTACTATGAACTAACTTCATTTGTAAATAGTCACTAACAAAATGGATCATGTTATCTGCAATAAAATAAAACAATATAAAACATATTATTCTTTCCACACCATGTTTTTTACATTTTGAATTACATACTATAAAGTATTCAAAATACTTTAAAAACATAAAAAACAGGGACCAATCAGGAACTGGTTCAAAGCTACTGATAGCTTGGACCAGCGGGTCTACCGCGTAACTAAAATTGTAATGAACATCGACATCGGTATTAAACTTCAATACGGTCGTGAGAGCCTAAACTTTGAGCTAACTTGTATTTTTTTTACCGATCATGAAGGTAGGAGTCCCAACTATATGATAGGTAATTTTTTTACAAGTTAGCTCAAAGTTTAGGCTCTCACGATCGTATTGAAGTTTAATACCAATGTCGATGTTCATTACAATTTTAGTTACGCGGTAGACCCGCAGGACTTGGTTTCCAGAGAGAGGGACCTCCTCACAACGCGTGTCGTGTCGAGGAGTACCGTCTTGTGTATCACGCCCTTGTTCCAGCCCCTAACGAGAGCCTCATAAGGTCGAGGCTTATTATTAACTAGCTGTGCCCGCGACTTCGTCCGCGTGGAATTTAACAAAAAAAAAATATCTCTTTTCCCTGTTTCTTTTTTCTTTTTCTAAAATCAATTTAGCCTAAGTTAATCCTTATAACATCAGCTATCTGCCAGTTAAAGTCCTGTAAAAATCGTTTCAGCCATTTTGGAGATTAGCCGGAACAAATAGATGGACCCCTAGAGAGAAAGACAAACAAAAAAATCCTTGTTTTTATACTGCCCATATTCTTTCAGATTCATTTAGTAAAAAGCTGTTATTTTGACATTACAACAGACACTTCAATTTTATTTATTTGTATAGATGTATAGATTATTATACATGCTTTGTAGTGCTTTCATGTATAGATGTACACAATGTACCTATAGGTACCACATGCTGTGCACGGAAAAAGCGTGTGCAAGTGACGAAACCTGAGTTCGCCTGGCGCACCCTGGACAGTTGCCCTCGATAACGACAATCTTACCCTGCTCGTGGAGACTCGACACAAGATAAAGATACTCAGTATAGTTTTTCGAAATTGAATTCTTATAAAAATTATGGATAATAATATACTAAGAAGTGCCGAAAAAATCTTTTAAATTTTCTCTAGGATTTCCGTACCGACAGGTCTAATTAGACTGGTTATAAATTTATTGTGAAATACACTAGCATAACTTGATCTCTTAATCTGTATATTTTTTTGTTTGAAAATTTTCCCCGCTCTAGATATCGATTTAATTATTGTTTTTGGTTATTGCACTTTAAAATTGTGCAAATATATTGTGGCAGGCGGTATTATAGTTAATGACTCGAAAATAAATCAAGATGCTTTGAAATTGAATCACCTGTCGACTTAAACGGTGATCTCACTCACTCACACTCGAAAACACACGTCAAATGAACTGGTAAAAATTGGTAGCATGTGTCTTTTTAAAAAAGATCATATTACCAATATCTTTTTACACGTACGAAATAACTTTTTATTCGAATGCCTTAATTGTTTGTTTTTTTGTTGCTGTTTTAATATTTGTTTTAACTCATAGACACGTTTATTTAGAAAAGTATAAACATGAACCAAATAAAATAAATTTTAATTAGATACCTACCTTTTTTTTTTGAGTTTTGTACAAGTTTTTTTTACAATGTCTTATCGCAATATTTACAACTAACCTAACCTAATTATTTAAAACATAATTTATCTGGCTTTTATAATTTCGTAATTTCCTTTGTCAGGTGGTTCAATTTTCAATTTCGATTATCAGTCATTAGCGATGTCACGGAAATATTTGGTTAAAATATTTCTTAAACACAATCTACGAAAATAAATCTGGTGTTTGTTTACCAAAAAGAATTGAATGAAATGACGTCATCAAATGAGGGCGGCCCAAGGGCTAATAAGTGGGCCAACACGGATATCACTACTGTCTTTTTTTGCCCTTTACCCTTCACAAAGGGTGTTCGTAAAACTTACCATCGAAATATTGTTTTACTTCTCGTTTTAATTTTCAAGAATCACAGCCGTGTCGTTTATCTAGTGAAATGTATTTTCTTAATTAACAAGTAATACAAATAAAATCTTTTCTAAATTAATTCAGATGAATAAATATTGACTACCGTCATATTTGATCATTAACGCGAATATAATTATAATTTATGACGTATTTTAGTGTCTTATAATAAATTATAGGTCTTTCAAAACCAATGAAAAATTCTAATTACCTAATTGCTTTTGAAAATTTTCCAGGGATCTAATAAGTTTCACCAAAAGTTTAGTAAACTTTATTACCATAGTCAAATAGTAAACGTTCTATTAAATTATTGTCATTAGCATTAAAGGAGTGATACGTGACAGTAGCTAACCGAAACACATGAGTCCCTTAAGGATATAAACGACTCAGAGGGCCGTAACAAACTTATTAATCGTAACCGGAAAACTCGCAGTAATTTTTACAACATATCCGACTTAGTTATACTGAGCCTCTACTTGAATCATCTCGTTATTGTTTCAGCGTAGTTATATTTAAATAAATAAAAAAGTTTATAAATAAATAAAAAGTTATCGGGCACATCGGCGCTACTCGTAAAGAGTCATAACGAGCGGCCGCAATAAACAGCGTCGGTACGGGCGTGCGTTCCGAAAGGCAAATCTGTAAATTCAATTAAGGTTCGAGCATTTTTCGGACACAGGCGTCCGGAGCGAGCCACGCAGCCCTTCCGCCGCAGGCTCTCGCCCCCGCATTGGAAAATTTTCTCTCGAAAATTGAAGATATTTCGTGCCTTCTCCCTGGGGGCGACTCGTTCCTCGACACTTATGGTCGGCGTCCTCCGGGTGTGCAGGAGGCTTTTTACATAAAGTCCACACGTATAGGTATCGATCGTGGGCGGCCGGACAGGGTGTACGCAGATGACGGCCCCCAGCGCTCCCTCTAACCCCCTCGCTTCCCCCTTTCATTATGTAAGTGCGTACCTAACGCGTGCTCGCGCGGACCTGATTAGGGGGCCTCTTTTTTAACTGACCCCCTCACTTGGTGCGATTAAACTTAATTTGAGAGTGTCCTGCGAGAGGCGATTAAGTTTCACTAACAACTAAGCCTTGAAATATTGTTCGCAATTTGTTACGCTACGCCAAATGCGACAATGGACCGGCGTTCGCCCACATATATTAGTGTCTTACCGGCCATTGCTGATCATTAAGAAGACTTTGGTTTTAAACTCGGGTAAAGTAAGTCGGGCTCATTTAGTTTTACAGCTCTGCTCTCGTTGATCGCTAATTTATAGCTTCAATGCTTTACAAAACAAAAAATATTTAATCGCACTGCATCAATAGACCGTATTTAATTTTGGTTTACAATTCAACGTTTTTTCAAGAACATTTTATAATTTAAACGTCCAGCCCGTTCCGTTGTAGTAGTTCAATTTACCTGTTTCTGGCATCACGCAAAACCTTGCCATCTTTGCTATATCGCCAGAACTCCCAACAGAGCATAATTTCCACTGTACGACTCTTAAAAGAGCCCAAAACTTCTCGGAAAAGATGAAAAGGGGTATGTCTACATTAAGTATTCGAAAAGTGGAATTGTACAAGAAAAGCAAAGTCTTGTTTTAAACGAGGACGGGGTCTTATATCGAACTTTTCCAATGATCGGACAACGAAGAATTTTTCAATATAGATGTTTGGCGCATCTTCTATCATTTATATTTTAGTATTCCGTAAGGGAGATGCGTAGAGCTGCCTTCGTTGAGTTTTATTTTTTGATAATAATACTTTATAACTTTAAAGCTGTCAACTTATTAGGTAATCGTAATTTCACACTTAGGTTCTTAAATGGAAAAATCTGTCTGTAGTTGTTACGAAGTTGTTACATTAGGTGCCCCTAGTTAATATTTTTATCCAATTATTCTAAAAAAAAACTATAATATAAATATTAAAATACTAGAAGAAAAATATTTTACTGTTTTGTAAGTCTCTACTGTAAATGTAAATTACTTCAAGACTTTTAAGTTTTAAGAAATAAAACTTAAATAAAAGTCTTGAATTAATTTCATTAGGTAGTTTGAGGTGTTTGTGGTCGTCGACTTGCTAATGACATGCACAGTATAGAGAAATTAATACCCTATTTGTTCAAGCTTCGATATAAAAGTGAACGTATTTACGGCGTTGATCGACCTTTGAGTACGTATTGCTGAGTATTTCAGAAAAAAATATATTGAAAAAGAACTATACAGTCAAGTCATTCCTAAAAATCTGTGGATTTTTTTTTGTAATCTGCCATCAGCTCTCTCTGTATAATTATTGGTTTCTGTTATTTTGTTGTAAATAGCCCTAAATCTTTCCAGTGACTGTTACAAGAGGTGACTGAGTGAATAATATCGAATGGATGAAACAATGATTCGAAAATTAACCCTATTTGTTTCTGAATTACAGCCCACATAATTAGTCTAATTAGATTTAGATCAACTGAATGTCAATATTTTACGCGCAACTGCCAACTGACAGATTTTTTATTGTTTCCGAAAATGTTTACCCCAGCAGGGCTAGAAAACGCGAAATAAAAATTTCCATATTTTGGTCATGCCGTGAAGGGAGAGCAAAAATTCGGGGACATAACTATCATTTTACCGTTTTCTCTCTCAATTTTTGTTTTGTCCTTTGTTATGGAGACAAGGAGTGGAGAAAACGTGTTTCTCCACCGACCATGCAGTAGTATAAATAGGATAAAAAAATTAAAATTAAAATATATTTTTTACCTCTAGGCTACTCCACCGATTTCGCAGCGCTCGCCAGCGCCCAAGCTCGCAGCCGGTGTACTATAAATAGTATAGTCTGTTGCTGTTCGTAGATTTGGACAAATTAAACATCTTCTACTTGGCATTACAGTTTCGTACCCTTCGATTAGCCCCCAGGCAGGAAAGACTTAACAACCGTCGATAAAGAGTTATTAAAGAAGGGATGCAGGTTTGAAAAAAATTATAAGGGTTGAAATTGGCCGGAGAAAGCTATGAAAAAGATGTGGAAAGAGAGCGGGGAGACCTTTGTCCAGCCACTCCTAGGCAAATCCTATTGTCTCACAGGACAGTGAAAAAACTAGATTTTTAGGGTTAAGAACCACCTTACACTTGGTGTGAAATTATAGGAATATAGCTTGCTTTACCTCATAGGATTGTTTTTAGAAGGGAAATAATGGTTAAGTTACCTTAAACTGAATTCAAATTTCCACTTGCGCAAATGCTCAAGTTTTGCGTAAAGTACGCAACACTTAAATATATCCCAATAACAAACGCCATCTATTAACCAAAATCGGCAATTAATGCGTTCTGTAAAGTAGAGGTGTAAGACGTATTATATACAAAGAAAATTAAATTTTAATTATCTAAGCATTCGCGCCGTGAGTGTACGTCGTGCTAAAGTATAAGCTAGAATTAAAAGCATTTTCATTAAGTTCTAAAAAAGAAGAGGTACCTATTAATTTATTGACAGTCAGTCAGTCAGTAGTCAGTACCTACAGTGGGCCATTCAATAATATTCATACTCCAAGTTGTATCCATAATATTTATTTATAGAGGTATCTCCGCATCGACTCAATACAATTGTAATGGTTGGAGCAGTGTACGTTTATCAACTGATTTGATGTACAGGTATCTTACGTAACCCTCAGTGAATGGGCTGGGAGAAGAGCCAGAAGAAATATACGATACGGTACCTATACCAACGAATGTAGAGAAAAAAGAATAAGAAGACGGATCCTAGGCAAAAGCCAAACTTAATAGCGCTAGGCGGAAGAAGACAAAGGTATAGATGTTTTCGATATACAGGTTGACCCATCAAGGTAGGTCAGTATGGCGAAGTCTGAAACTTTAAGAGTTAGAGAAATATGTTCGAAAGAACCATGTCGTTGATTTTAAAGACGAGAAAAACTGCATTAAAAGATTAAAAAAAGTGACTATAGTTTACATGTCCAGTATAAACTAATAACAAAAGTTCCGTATTACATTGTATATCTACAATAATAAAATCTAGCATTTTTTTTTATTGTAGATACCTACATGATTCGATATTATGGTTTATTCTTACAATCTACAAATATTTTTTTTGTAGATAATAAAATATTATACTTTATCTTTTTTGGAAAATGACCTGGTACGGTTCCCTGCAAAGGCCCAGTTGAAATAAAAAACTTTGACTTTGACTTAAAGTTGCGTAGAGATTTTTTTTTAAGTCTTTGGGTGCAGTTTTTCTTAACTTTTTCTTTATCTCTTATAGTCTCAGTCTTCACCATAGGTAGGTACTGACCCCAACTTGATGGATCATCCTCTGTACCGGCCGGTTGACTCAAAGTTCCATGAATTCATATCTACGTATAATTTAAAATATACGCATACTTATCATGTTTTCACAAACAAAATTGCTTGAAATAAACTTGAAACAACCCCAATATTGACAATGTTTCGTCTCCTTTATTAGGTATTATTAATTAAATATTATTAATTAAAACCCTCTTTTTTAATTAATTCGGTGTCAGTAAAAATATGACAAGAACTTAGAAACACATAAGTTACTTAACCAAATTTTTCTTCATCAACATCAAGACGTCTACGTCTTCGTATGGATACCTAGTTTACTGATTGTAATTATTAGTAGATCCTACCTGTAATGGAAGTTACTTGAATATTTTATTATTCCATAACAAAGTTCAATTTCTTTTACCGGAGTATTGGTAGTATCAGTAACGCGGGGAGTTTCCGCAACTCCACGTCGATGCGCATAGGTATTTTTTGTACGGGTGGGACTAGATTGTTTCACTCTACCCAACCCAACTCCTCGAGAAAGGCCGTCAGGCATTTGATGTTGCTGGCGATCTCTCGGAGAGTACGTACTCAGGTTATCGAAGTACTTGGTCCGGTAAGTGGCGATCTCTGGGCAGCTCAGCATGACGCGGGCCGCTGTTTCACCCACCTCTATGCAAGCTCGGCAGAGAGAATGTCTTTACCGGAGTATATAAAATTGCTAATTTATGAACTCATTTCGCCTTGTATAAAAAGTGAAACAAAGTACAAGGTAACAAAGCCGGGCATCAAATTGCTTGAGATAGCGACATCTATGAGCAAATCACAATATTAATACAGACGCAGCATTCTGAAAAGTCGGTGAACTAGCTACACAGACTATCAGTGTTCGTTCAACTCAATAGGGGGCACTTTACAGGTTTGCTTCGCTTACTCATAATTTTACTCCTCAGAAGAAGAACCCGAATTAAAGTAACTCTAACCGATTGGTAGGAGTTCTGTCTCGTTGTTACCTGTTGGCTGATAGATGGCGGTAGGAGCGATTACAGTATTGAGTGCTTCTTTTGATAGATGCAATTCGTATCTATAGTATTTTTGGAGGTAAGCAGAAATACATAATCAAGGTTTGTTAAATTTTGATCCCACTTCCCAATAACCTATTTTGCATCTGACTATTTATAATAATAAGGGTCAAATGACGACTTGAAGCAATAAATGGAACTCAGTAAGGGATAAATATAAAAAATCCGTTTGAAAATGTGTTTACGTAATGACTAGAGATCTAGAGTCCAGTTCCTATCAGTCCTTGTTCAAGCGTGGTGATTGTGTTAAAATATAAACATCATGGTCATGCAAGAGAAAAAAGTTCAGAGATGTTTTTAAGTAAATTACTAATTAGTTACATCTAAGGATAATACGCAGATAATATGTAAATTAAAAAAACAAGGTATTCTATCTAATTCTTAAAAAATAACATGAAAAGAAACTAGGCAACGTGGTTCATTTTCAATATTTATTTTCTGATGAAGTGAATTACTGTAACTAAAATGGAATAACAAATGTCATGAAATTGAAATCAATGAAATTATACTCGTACACATCATCATGAACCTAAAAAAAAACTTTAATCTTCATCTGGGTTAGAAATTAGAATCACCTGTAGCATCTTCAGTGAGTGCCTAATATTTTGAGCCATTTATGTACTATATTATTAGGGCATACCCATAGGCTTAATAAGTACTTTACTTATTCTGTATATTAAAAAACCCATAGAGATAATATATAGTACCTACCTTGTAATATTTCAATGATAAAACCATCGTCCATTAAAAAAAATAAACGTCGACATGACAGGTCGCGGAGAAGGCGGGAACATGGAAATAATATGAATAAGTACTTCTCGTACATGGGCGGGAAAGGATGGGGCGGGGGGGTGTCAAACATCACAGAAAAGTTCTTCGCGCTAACATCCACATCCAAGGAATCATGAAGCCCGCCATCAGAAGATTAGCCAGAAGAGGAGGCGTGAAAAGAATATCGGGATTATTTTACGAAGAAACCTGTTCTGGAAGAAGTCTCTCTGTATATCTCGCTTTGCTATGCTGTGCCCTGCTGTGCGAGATAAAGAGCTGATGATTGCTTCGCACCTTTAAAGTATTTAAATATCATTTTTTTTGCACTAGAGCCTTTGTTGGCCCGGTACTCCACTGGTAATATTAGAGATATTTTAACGTGGTCACATTTTTCAAGGAATCCATTATAATAGTTCAGAAACTATCGTTTCTCAGGAGACATTGAAAAGTATCCGGCGGTAGCGGTTAGAGATATAAAGTTCAGGTAACAATGAATGATATTTTTCAAACAAATATTTCTGTTAGTACCTTTACAGCAGGCGTTTTCTTTTGTAATAATGAAACTTTCATCAATATCTCTTAATATCGGCTATCTCCATGTTCAAGGTCTCATCTATAGGTGCACAGAAACTACTTATCTACCTAGTCTTGCCATAAATATTGTCACGAAGAAAAAAAATTATTTTTTATTGCAAATAATATTTATTACTTTTACAGTGTGTTAGTTTAATACATAAATATAAAACAATTTAAAATATAAAAAGCTTATTCGAATTGGTCTCCATTGGCTGCAATACAGTCCTTTAAACGTTGAGGCCAGTTATCAATAGACGCACGCACTCTTTCCATGGGAAAATTCTTCACTGCCAATCGTATGGATTGTTTTAGGGACTCCAAATTATCATGGCGTTTAGAGCAAGCCATACTCTCTAAAACTAACCATAAATCATAATCCAGCGGATTAAGATCGGGACTAGCCGACGGCCAGTCTTCAGCTCTGATGAAGTCCGAAACGTTCACTTCCAACCAAGACTGCGTGGACCGAGCTTTATGACCCGGCGCCGAGTCTTGTTGGAAGGACCATACTTGGTTAATGAACATGGTGTTGTTAAGGGGCTTAACTACCTTCTCAAGAATGGTATCTTGATACACTTGTGCCGATGTTTTGATACCTTTTTCACAAAAATATGGCTCAGTCACTCCTTCATAGCTAACGCCCCACCAAACCATCACTGAAGTCGGATAATGCCCACGTTGCACTCTGTCGACTAATTGGGAAGCTTCCTTAGAGCTTTGAGCATAAATTCGGTCATTTTTTTTGTTAAAATGTTGCTCAATTGTAAAGATTTTCTCATCCGTAAACAAAAAATTTCTGTGACCTCCCTTTGCGTACAGCTTCAGTAGTTGTTTCGATTTTACCACCCTATTCTTTTTTAAATTATCAGATAAAAAATGACCAGTGCTTCTCTTATAGGCTGCAAGTCCTAAGTCATCTTTTAAAATACGCGACATGGTTCTGGGTGCTATCTTCATCTCCCGAGATAAAATCTTTTGCTTTCGGACAGGATTTCTTCGAATTCTTTCCCTTACTGCTTTGACCACCTTTTTCGTACGAACACTACATGGACGGCCAGATCTTTTTCTGTCACAAACAGAGGAGGTCTCATTGTACCTATTAATAGCCCGGTACATAAGCATTTGACTAATACCAAGCGTATGGAGAGTTTTAAAAATTGCATTTGGCTCCATACCAACTTTGTGTAATGCAATTACAGCGATTCGGTTCTCTTTATCACCCCACTCCATTTTAATATGGCAAAATATTGTACAATGTATTGGCGCCAAAATTAGAAAACACAATGAACAATCGTATAAAAATGACAGATTCCAAATTCAAATGTAATATCTTTCTTATTTCTAACTGTAACAGTATTTATGGCCAGACTAAGTATATGTTTACAAATAGAAGGAAGAAGGTTTTCTAAAGTTTTGCTGACATTGAAATTAATAATTGTAAACTGTCATGGTAAATAACATTTTATACGATACCATGGCGCTTGCAATAGTGCCGAAATCTTAGATACCTAATTATTGATTGGTTTCCGCCACCGGCAGCGGAAACCAATAAATAATCTAAGGTCAAGATATTAGGAACTCACAAAAAAGTGAATACATGGTAATTATCCCGATTTTAATATTAATTTTTAGAACGATTTTAGAACGTTGTATTTTCTATAAACGACAATTTATGTAACATTATTGAAACTTTAACGGAAAGATGCAGCTCATTTGCCCACTTAAAGCCTGTGTGCATCGTTCACTTTGCATATAGGCACCGTTAACGACATTTGCATACTGCCAACATTCTAAGAACATTTTGCAATTTCATCCTAAAACTGTAAACTGTAATATTTAGAATCTCCGCTGTTCGCGTTCGTGTTTCGTTCGTGAAACGCGTGTAACCTTGGTTTAATAAAATAAAAGTTTTTAATTTATTGCTTGTGCAGAAATTCCTAACTGTTCACAGTATAATTTTATTAGGGGTCTCATTTCAAAGACTACACTTTGTCTCTGCTTCAGGTCATTAGGGCTGGCCCACATCTCGTTGCCATTAGAACGCAGGCGTGCGGTCGCAGTCATTGTTTTAAAATGATTTATTCATCCGAGCTTTAGGAGAACTTGGCGAATAAAACGTTCGGTCTTCACGGGTGTTTTGACTCGGTAATTTAGTGTTATGTTTGAGATTACGTAAAGTTATCGTAGTGAAGGGTTAATGTTTCATCGCGTGCCTTCTAAGATTATTCGGTTATGAAAAGGAATACCTACGAATAATAAAAGTATTTATTATTCTCTTTGGTTATTTTTATCCTCATATTTCTTATTTTTTTTATTTTATTAAGTCTAAAACGTCATCGTGTCCATCGACTATTTCTGTCAACAAGGTTTATTATCTCTTCTTCAACTTGCCAAAATCTGAAACATTTTGCTTATTTGGACATTCTCATTTTTTTTATTTTTTTTATTCACATTTTTGTTGAGGCTTCAGTTCACCATGGTGACTATGCCAGCCTCGTAAGGTCACTCTTCTACAATAAATGACAAAACTTAACATTATACTTAAATTAAGTAAGTATTACTAAATTTTTTTTACGAGACAAAATAATTGCAAATTCTTACAAGTTTAACAACGAAACTCATACTCTCCGTAAAACTTCGACGCGACCTTACCTTGAAATGTACACGTAAATTAGACCCAATTACCCAGCCCAACTTGCGAGTTTTGGCAACTAGCTCCTTACATAGTTGCTTCTAAGACAACCACGAACCGACACTCAACTGAGATATTTTATTAGAGTTTTCGTTAGTAAACGTACTTATATCGGCTCTTGAATGGAAGGAGAGAACATCACTTTTTCTATGGGCATCTAACTCATATTGCCTTTTTGACAAATAATTAAATAACCTAACCGTCACAAACTACTCCATCTAGAAAAAGAACTGTAGCTTTTGAACGGCTGAACAGATTTTCATGGAACGTACCTAAGATGATACCAGATTAAACTAGCTTTATGTACTTATTTAAAGCATAAATGTATATAATATAAATATATAATATATTATAACATATATTTGTATTGAATTACATAGGTTCTATTATGAATATTAACCTCACCTAAAATTAATAATGACTAGTGCATCTACTGTTTTAGTATCTGCATCGCTCTAAGGTTGTCTGGCTGAGAAGGGTGACATTCAGAGACGACAGATACGAGTCTAAGCGTGAACTTACGCTTCCATCTGTCAAACCTACGAACAAATTTTGAAAGATGGAAGCGTAAGTTCACGCTTAGACTCGTTTCTGTCGTCTCTGAATGTCAACCTTAGGCACCTTTGTACTCGTACATATTTGTATGAAAAGTATTAAATAAATAATATAAATAAATAGATACCATATTTGGTACAATTAATTGTTCTAGTTGAATTGATAAAGAGTGCTCTCCCTAAGCAGTTGTTTATTCTAAGGGTCTATTATAATGCTCGTGGGAGGTAGCCTTTTTACCCGCCACTTGGAGCACTAGAGCAATCTTAACATATTTTTACTACGCCGTAAAAACGGTAATGAGCCCGTGAGAGACGAAACATGGAGATACTGTACCGTCCCTGAAAATAGTTTATGAAATGCTAGATTTTCATTGTACTTCATTTTGTATACTTAGTCCTCAGATTAAGAACCCGCTTAGTTTATTTATTTATTTATTTCTTTTTTTCTTAGTTCATTGTCAATAATTTTCTCGTAACATCTCTTTGACATAAATTTTGATAGGTACCTACTACAATTTAAGAACCCGCTTAGATACTATCATACTAACTGTCAATGAGATGTCACAAGAAAAACGTCTATTTGTTTAAAACCATAGAAATAGTACAAGTACTATGTATTATCTCTATGTTTAAAACACACACAACAGCCACAAACTTATCTGACCCATAAAGTTATTACTACTACGTTTATGATCTGACCCGGTGACCAAAATTGGAACTAACGTCGCTACGGAACAGTGGGCCGAGCACGAACGTTTTGACGTATAGTAAAGTAAACGTAACCAAATTTTGATTATAAACTACGATGAATCTATCGCATTTTTGTTCAATTTTATGCAACAAATACACTTGTTTCATGAAAATGTAAAAATATTGCATGTATTTCCAAAAAAATATCAGGGATTAAACGTGTATTTTTGGTTCAAAATTTGCTTACGTTTACGTTACTATACGTCAAAACATTCGTGCTCGGCCCTCTGAGGAGTCGTTGTCATAGTACTTAGATAATAAGTCTATGGTCGTTGTAGGGAGATGACATTAGTAAAAGCGACGGCAGCGACGTTGTGGCACTATATCACTTGGTATCACTAATCGATAACATACAGATTATATAAAAATATAATATAATAAATGAATCGTTAGAGAACTCGATGTCTGCATTTGTCCGGTAGGTACTTTTACCGTTACTTGTAGTTTTTTTTAAACGTGGGTTGCGTCTTCTATCCGAAATCTTCACTTAAGCTATCATCCAGACTGAAACAATTATCTGCAAACCATACAAATATTTATTCCGTGCGGGGACCGACCCGCGACACGTAGGTAATACAGAAGTTGATCGCCAACCGAGCAGTCTAACCAGCTGCATTTCAGAGACTTATTTAGTTTCCTCATATTCGTCTTGAACCTGGGGCGTAAACTAATTACCTACCAACGTAGGTTCGGCGGCGCGGCGTAGGAAGTTGTATTTAATGCCAATTTCCTGATTGATCTAGTAGGTATAGGGTGCTACACTAATTATTTGGTACGCGAATGATATTAGATCTAGGTATGCAAGCAAGCATGTACTTACTATGAACTCTATGCTAGGTTGTTGATCAGATGTTTTTTTTTACTATAGATTTGAATGATATTAGCTTGTATGAAAGCATATACTATAAACTTTGTGCTAGGTTGATGGTTGGATGTTTTTTTAGTATTATTTATACTTACTTACTTTCAGGAAATGAGCTTCATTAATGTATTTTATAAATATCATCTAATCGGTAAATTAGTATAACTATGACTAGATCTAAGTGAATCTAGATTTTCCTCTCGATTATTTTATTATATAAAATGTCGAGTGGAAAAGCATCGAGTAATCGATCGATATTATGGTGAATGCAGACTTGAACAAAGGTAATAACTGTAATCATACAGTGATGTAACTTTAGAACAGATACAAGATGTAACTTTAGAACAGACACAAGAATAGTGATTGAGATATTCAGTTTTCCAAAATTACTTTCTCTTTTTGCTCTAAAATTTATTTTGCTACGGGAGTACGTTACTAACGTGAGTAAATTATTTTGAGGCTATCTGTAACTTTAATAACCAAATTTTAAATAGGTAGTAGCTCCATACCATGATCACATTTGCGCAGACTAACAACTAGGTAAAACTCAAGAGATTGTATTCAGTTTAAATCAATCATATTTTAGCGAACACCAGGTTTTAAATAAATTACAAAGACTACTTCTTTAACAATATTGTACTTACAAACTTAATATTGGTATCCTTACAGCGTCTCCCAGTAGCGGTTTGAGTCATATTTCCGTCAAAGAAAATCTCTACTGGCGCGCGATCCCCCGAGCTAGCGATCTTATAATGTCGGGATTTATTAAAGTCTAATAAAAATCTTGAATCGAGCAGCTTCCTAACTAATCAGCCGGATATATGAAACCCGTAGTTAATTAAAACTATTCTCTTTATACCAAGGCAAGTTGTAAGGATGACAGCCGATCTCCTCCAGGAAAAGTCTATAAGGCGACCCATACACCTACAATATTTTTGTCCGTACACCCAGACATTACAATCATATTGAGTCAATAAAACTGACGAACCATTTGCGTCAATATGGTGTGAGCAACATTTCTGATCAAGATTTAGCTATAGCTAATGTAGTTAAATATTGATTGTGAAATAACGTAGACAAAAATGTCGAATCTGGACTAGAGGGGTGGCTGAAGAATAAGCCGGTATATGAACGCTTTCTGAAGGACCTAACTGGACCACTCCGAACAGTAGACTAAATATTATAGTGCAATATATTATCACACATATAATTAATGAATATGTTGCAATCAAATTTAAACTCGCTCAAACTTTTGTTCAATCATTGTGCAATTTTTAATAATATTTCAATACTACCTACCTCTAAACGGTCAATAGCATTGCGCTATAGGGAATTTGCATGTTTTTTTTTTGTATAAAGAAAAGAAAGTAAATAGAAAGAAAAAGAAAATATGCATGAAAAAAAAAAAAAAAAAAATTTGCACGAGAAATGAAAATATCACTGTGATATTTTCATTTCTCGTGCAAATTTTTTTTTCAAATGTTCGCGCGCAACACATTTTCGTTTAACATGACGTCATTGCATCACTCACAAGGACGAAACAACAAACGAAGGAGTGACTTCAAAATTCGAAAATGGTACCTATTTGAAAGAATGTTCCGTTTTACTTATTTTTTAATAAAGAAAAAGTAGAAAAGATATAATTTTAAAAATACATTAATGCACTTTTTACAATTTTTATTACAGATTTTTTAACATAATTTCACATTATAATTTAGATGCAAGTTTCTCTATTATGAAAATGCACAATATTATTGTAGGTGTATGGGGCGCCTAAGAAAATAATTAGGAGCTCTAAGTTCTGTCGTATCCAATCTGTAATCTGATTTAATACTTCCTCATTTTTGCGTCTTTGGGATAAAAAATGATTGGAATTCGTTTGTCATCCAAGATCGCTTAAGCACCCTTGAGCTGCTTTCGTCTATGGGCGCTTGTGTCAGGTTCTAGTTGTTCAGATTACAAAAAATCAAGACAAAAGGTACCTAATACTTTCACCAGTTTCTAAGGCGAGTAATAAACTATTTTATTTTATTTATTTACGGCGATAAGTAGGTACTTTTATATTTTAGGTTTTCTACTAAACTGTATATAAATAATGTTTTTCAAACCAACGTGACGTGGAAAATACTCCCTGGCTTTGTTTTTTGTGGTCTTGAAAACGCGCTTTGTTGTCTTACTTAGTATAAAAATGATAGGTACACACGGCTACATATGAAGCTATACATTTATCATTCCGTACAATGAGAGGTCAGCTAATCAGCTTATACTGAAAATGTAGCCGTGTGTTTTTTACAATCTTACGTAGGTAGGTGTTATTATTACTCAGTGTCAATTTAAAATTGCACATTGGGTTATCATTTTTATAAAAGAATAAATATTATGATAGGCACCAATAAAATAAGTCAGTGTTCATAATAACACTTTATCGTTTTTCGCGTTTTTGCTTATGTAAAAGCAATCAGAATAAATGCAAATAATCTGCAAGTCGTGTAAAATTATCGTCAAATAGAATTTCCCAGTGGAACAAATCCCGATCTCCTCACTCCGATAAAACAAAACCAAATAAAAAGCACCGCTTTTTCTTTCGTTTCGTTAACTTTCTTTCATTTTTTTTTATGATGAACTACTTGACTCACAATAAATAAAATTAATAATTCAAACTTTACACACTGAAATAAGAATTGAATATTTATCATAAATATTGAGATGAGTAATATTGAATTATTTGTATGGAACAGCTCTTATTTTATTTCGCGATTTTTAGGGTTGGTCCCTTATTACCGTTGTTCATAATGATGAGAACCTACTGACAAAAACCCCTTAAACGGATCGAGACTAAAAAGTTAAGACCTTGTATAAATGATTTTATTTTAATAGATACTGTAGGTAACTTTCCTATCTTTCTGACTGATAATTATATTATTATTTTAAGGATCTCCAACAAAAACGAATCAATATGAACTACAATAAATTTATGACCTGTGTAGGTACTCCTTCAATTACACGAGACCACAACACCGTAAATTAAAATCTAAACAAAAACAAAAAATAGACATAAATAGTAATGAACAACAATAAAATTAAGAATAATGTGAAAATTTCTAGTTCTAGGAACAAAAAAATCTTCTAAATTACAGTTAGAAAGATAATTATTGTGTATCAATAGATCTGGAATTGTATGTTACCATTATGTATGTAGATAATATAAGAACCCATGTAACTTCATATAATACGTTTATAGAGAGGCTTCAGAAAAAGGGCATACACACACAATCACAAAACGTTATATATAGTAATTAAATAGTCTTATATCTGTGTACTCCTTCAATTAATTATAGGAGGCCACACCATCCAACAATTTTCGACTTGGCTAAATATACTATAAATATTTAATATAGGTATCTACGTTTAAAAAACAAAGTAAAATAACTTAAAAATCGAATTAAAATACCTACAATTAAAATAAATGAAGGTTACATAGTATAAGAAGAATTACATAATAATTTCAAGTAAAGAGCTGTTTTAGAAAACCTGTTTTATTTAGCTGTAATGTTACAATATTTAATTTATTATTTATTATAGCTTCATAAAATATTTTTTCGGATAGTTTCTCCTTTCTGTTAATCTTACGTTCTAACCGCATACCCACTGGGTTTTCTCTGCCGCAGACGGTAGCGAATACCGCTTAGGTCTGAATAGGCCTTTAGAAGGTCTGAAGCCACGAGCAGCATTCTCAAAGGGATTATTCATCACAGACAGAGTATAAACGAAATTGACATTTTAAAAGGTAACGTCGCTAGATTGCAGCAGCGTTCCTAATTACATTATAATATTAAACAGTATAGTAAGGACTTGTTACGCTTAAATTATGAATTTTATTTTCAAAAAAGATTCTTCTAGGATTCGAGATTTGATTAAAGTTTGAACCCGTTTTTTCAACGGCTAGCTAGTCAGAGGCTACCTATTACGCAGAATATTTATTTTCACCAGTTTAATCTGTGAAGCAGTCCGTAATTATCTACCAAATACAAGATATTTTATTATGTAGTGTGCAAAATTTGCTGAGTGATTCAGTGTTCGTTCCCAAATGCAACCGCAGTATGAAAATTCACTCCAAAATAAAATAATAATTTGGTTTTGTAGGGCTTGCGCTAGTGAATTATGCGTGTCCCTCATACTAAGTCGAATACTACTTATGTCGAATTTTCATTTTGTTATAAATACTACGGTTGCATTTAGGAACAGAGACTGACTCGCTCTACAAATTATGCGCACTACATAAAAAAATATCCTGTATAGAGCTGGTTACAGCTACATGACGTAGTACAAAGCAATATT
Organism: Allophyes oxyacanthae; assembly: GCA_932294325.1. Taxonomy (NCBI): domain Eukaryota; kingdom Metazoa; phylum Arthropoda; class Insecta; order Lepidoptera; family Noctuidae; genus Allophyes; species Allophyes oxyacanthae. Next base: position 5,389,346 of record OW028609.1, read on the forward strand.
TGCAGGTAAGGCGCGGCGCAGATGACGGACATTTTGTCCGCCGTTGTTAGTCGTCGGTGGGCACTAGCGATGCGATGTATTGATTGGCGGACGTTCGGTCCGCCGCGCCGTGTCCGTTGTTGATGCTCTATCGTCGCGGCCAATAAATCCGCTGGATAAAAAATGTCCGTCATCTGCTTAGCGCCTAAGTATGCATATAGGTACTATAGGCAACATAACCAGTAGTGATCGCAACGTAACTTATAAGTGGGAATATTGGGATTCGTTTGTAGTTTTGAAGTGAAACTTACCCCCCGTAAACGGGGGGTATTAGGATTTTTCTGTCACGAAAAAGCGTTACGGGCACGTGACGGTAGACGATAATTATATTGTCTGTTGAAGTTTCACTTCTACTATGTGTCCCAGCTCCCAGCACACATCTCGTTTTTTATTTTAGTTTTAAACCAGTTTAGGAGTAAGCGGGCCTACCTTACGAAGTTTAGTGACTGAACATCGTGCAATTTTCTTGTGGTGAACCGTTACCCGAGTTTTTTAATTTAACAATGCTTTTGATAGTTGCCAGCGAAATAAATGCGGACACGTAGACAAGGATCCGAGAGCATGTACACAAAATGACAATTTCCCATCGCCGGAGGATAGAAACGCCAGCATGTACTGTAGGTATTGATATTTATAAGCTGTCGAACGGTTATATTACGTGATGTGCAAACCCATATAGTTAGCTAGTGTTTTTATTCTCTGGTAAACGGAGAGGGTCACCTTAGTTATAGAAACTGGTTAGATTCATCAAATCCCCCGATTACAATTAGTAAAAGTGCTGCAGCTTTTGAACGGCTGAACAGATTTTCAAGAAACATAGCTAAGAACGATCCCGATTAAACTAGCTTTCAATTTAAAACAAACCGAATTATGATCGGTCCATCCGTTGGGGTGCTATAATGCCATAGACAGACACTCAGATACACACTACAAACTTATAACACTCCTCTTTTTCGTCGGGGGTTAAAAATGATGAAGAATTTCTTTGTCATGTTCTGAACAACTGTGCTATTATTCTGTGATATTCTGTTGTCTAAAGCTGTCTTCAAAACTTTAGACGTTAGCTATACTGTAGATATAATGGCGTTACTGAACTTACTCCCTGACTTCTAACTTGTACTGGCCAACCAGTAGATATTAATATTTGCATATACCGATTTGAGCAACAGAATAATATTACAACTTTAGGTTATTTGTTATTATGGTTGTTGTAAACTCTGATTGCGCGATGTAGGATTTGAGATGTCATTTCATTTGATAGGTGGCGCTGATGTTCTTTTAGGTATGTGTGGTCGCTACACGGGAAAACAAACGTCGTGTTCATGTTGCCTAACGCTATTAGGTCATTTGAGGACCCTATTGGTGCAGTAGCTAAGCGTTTAATTAACTTTTAGCGTTAAAACGTCGCGGTTTCGGCTCACACATTGACAAAAATTTGCGTAACCTACAGTTTGTTCTGATTCTAGGTGTTAGCGTACGCGGGGTGCTGATGAGCTACGATGCCATAGACAAACAGATACACAATACAAACTTATAATGCCCATCTTTGTTGTCGGGGGTTAAAAAGAAAGACATAACAGTCAGTGCGTCAATAAGTTGAACATATTCAAATAGCACAACGCACAACATTCAATACACTTCAAGTGGGTGTGGCATCAATGAAACCACACGTTCTATACAACACGGAAAACTGAAGGTATTTATTAAAACTTGCGTGTTAATATGAATTAACTGAGGGCCGAGCACCAATGTTATGACGTATGGTAACGTTAACGTAAGCAAATTTTGATTACAAAATATCTACCATTATCTAATCTGAATCTATCGCACTTTTGTCTAATTTTATGAAGTATACACACTTGTTTCATGAAAATGCATGTATTTTCTAAAAAATATCATGGATTAAACGTGTATTTTTAATTAAAAATTTGCTTACGTTAACGTTACGATACGTCAAAACATTCGTACTCAGCCCGCTGGCTTGCTTCACTGCGGACTCGTTTAGGGTAAGCACAGACGACCAATAATATTTAATCGGTCCTACAGTAATATTCATAGAAGATAAAATAAATCGGTGTTCTGGAAGTTATACAAGTTTTTTTGATAATTTGTGGAAAATGCCGTTGGTTGCACATTTATTCATATTTTATAAAATTGTTTTTATATAACATGTAATATGTAACTGTTTATTTTCCCTAATAAATAAAATAAAATAAAATACCAGGGACTAGGAAAAATCAAACTAAACGTGTATGCAAAATTTCAGCTCAATCGGAAACCGGGAAGAGGGTCAAATTTAACTTCCAAGATTTTTTTAGATAGTTATTTAGTTACAAGTGAAGCTAACAAAAGCGTTTTATAATGTAAATCATAATATGGTTGAAATGAAATTACCTGTTATGATTATTGTTGTTATTTTCGTTATTATTTTGATTTATTTGATTTACATTTTAAGTATTTTAATTTGACCTATACCTTATTAGTTAACAATTAAATACTATGACTATGACAGGTCAGTTTAGGGAACTTCTGCTGCCTATTCTCTTGACAGAGCCCCTTTGTTGCCTTTTACGACACACACTCAGAAGCATCTGTCGGACGTCGATCACAAATCTGTAGTTTGCGTCGCCGTCGGATTTAATGTCGTGCTCAGACAACAGGCAACAATCTCGCCCACTCGACGCTCGTACAAAGGGATTCCTGACCGCAGCTTTCCAAACACCCAGTAAAATATTTATCGTTGTTTAAGTTTGTACAACAAACGTGCACACTGGAATTTAGTTTTCATAGTAAATTCTGAATAAATATATTCTGAAAATAGACGATTATTTTCATGTTAATAACAATAAACTATTTCTTTAAAGAAATATTTAAGATAAATATTTTTTATTTTTTTAAGATAAATATTTTTATTTTTGTTTTACATGTTTTTAATTTTTTTAGTTTTCTGTTAAGTTCTCTTTAAAATCGTTTTTGTGCTGTGTCAAATAAATACATTTTCTTTCTTTAGAAACAGGGGTTGTAAGCGTAGCTTGATTGTGTCCCGGGTTCCTTTCCTCGTTCCGTTCCGTAGTGTTTAAACATTTTCAGTTAATAATCTCTCTCCTGATTATAATATTCCGGAGATCTGCAGTATATCGTGGCCAACCCTTCGGGAATATTTATCGTGATGCTACGTTACGTACATTTCGACATATATTATGACGTCATCATTATACATTTCGGTACTCAAACGAAAATGGTAACTGGCATAAATGCCGTCAGTACTGTTTGTAGAAAAAATGCTATACCACATGTAGGGAACCACATCGTTAAAATTAATACAGAATATTGTACGGGAAACCGAAAACATGGCTAATTGGAAATGTATGTACATTATTGTACTACATCTTTGGAACCGTGCATCTAGAATCTCAACGTTTTGACGAAACGACGACGACCTTTTTATGCCGATTTGAAATTAAAAAAAGTTTTGCTTTGACTTTCATTCATTGTGTTTTATTGCTTAATGTTGTGAATGATGATTATACTTGAGTTTGCCAAACAAGAATATTATAATAAGTGATATTCGATTCTGCAGCACTAAGCATGGGTTACCCTTTCTGCTATAATAGGAAAGATCTCATAAAGAAAGGTCGTAGGATGGTCGCAAAGCTAAAAGAGAAAAAGAAAAAAGAAAGAAAAAGTAGAAGAGGAATTAAATTTGTATCTTAAAATGTTAAAATCTAATGTTTCCTATGACTAGAGCTGCCAGATGTCCGGAATATTCACGCATGACATTTTATTATACACGTAATCTGTGTATAAGTAAATGTCCGGATTTTTCCGCAATGTCCGAAATTTTCTCTAAATTTTCTTTTTTATTATATAGTAACCTTGCATATGCCTATTTATATATTATGCCTTGCCTGTGACTCTAATTAAAACCAAAAGGGTGTATGTATATTTGTAAGAACGTTTAGATACACTGTATGGACCGTATATTTCACTATTTACTAGGAAAAAAACAATTCTTACTATTCGATATCAGTAGTTAATTACCTGATAACTATTCTCATAACATAATTAAATATTTCTATCATGTCCTACTTTTAACTAAAATGTATGGTTACCCTATTAGACAAGGACACGGTTACCACAAAGTATTCTCCCTCAGACCGGCTTTACGGCACTATTAAGCGTTCCAGTACTTGTACTATTTCTATGGACGCCACTTACTCGTAAGTACGTCACGATGACGGAACATTTGATAATTTTTATGGAACAGTTGATAATTTTTTCTCGATTTCATGGTTGTTCCCATAGTAAAAGTTGTTCATAATGATGAGTACAATACCCTCTTTCAATATTCCTATTATTCAACCAACCATCCTGTATAGAAGATAATGAGTAAAACGCATTAACTTAGTTAAACTTATTCTAGGTTTCCGGTCATGAAACGGCCAGAGTCGTAAGGCCACATCACACTAGCTACGTTCTGCAGTAGAACCGCGCGTTTTCACGATCGTTATTCACTTTTTGTAAGCAAAAGGGAGCTAGCGAACGCGAACACGCGCGGTTATGCTGCTGGCTAGTGGGCCCTAAGTGTAGGTTAACCATCATGTATTTTATTCTTAGCAGATAGAAAGACCCTGCTGTCCATACTATTAACATAATCCCTACGATACTTTTTACGACACCCAGGAGTTAAGGAGTATAACACTAACTACTTATTGCAGCAGAATCGCGTGTTTTCGCGTTCGTGGTTGCCTTTTGCTTACAAAAAGGGAATAATGAATAAAGTATCGAGTGTGAACGAACGGAAACGCGCGATTCTGCTGCAGAAACTAGCTAGTGTGTCATGGCCCTTACGAGTATGAGCACTCTTTAGGAGGTCATATACTGCTAAACTATTTCAGTTGCAGGTATTCAGTGGCAGTGGTAGTACGTTATACCACAAACCTTTAGAATTATAGATGAAAGGTCTGGTTATGCATTGACTAATAAATGAGTTAACGTCCGGTCTTCTGACTAAGGTTAACATGAGGCTGCTAAAACGTGTTTATTTATTGTGCCTTTATTATATTTTAAAATACATAATTATAATAAATAAATAAATAAAAAAATACACATTAAAAACCATAAAAAGTTGCAGTTTACCGGTATCGGTATCGGGCTACCGGTAGTCAGGGCCGCAGAGATAGGAACCTCCTAACAATACGCGCCGTGTCCAGGAGTATCGCCCTCTGTATCAAGCCCCCGACCCAGCTGCCCAACTCGAGCCTCTTAAGATGATCGTCGAGGCTCTTGGCTATTAAACCAGTGGCTGTAACGACTATCGCTTTAATTATTGCTGAATTCAAACTCCAATGTCGACAATTTCATGTGCTAAGTCTGGTACTTGATTTCTTTTGAATTATATGGATAATATTAATGAATTATTGGATTTATTTACAGACCAGCTACTTGCAAATTGTAATATTAGCTGAAATAGTTGACAAGCCAGAGTCATTTCCGTGTTTATTAAACTAAATGTTAAATACTCGTCTATTTTCTGAATTTAAGTTTCATTGTTTTGTGTAAATAGCAGCGTTATTTGATAGCTATTAATTTTACGTAATTTTTAGCAAAGTTTAGTGTTGAGTTCAGAGATAAGTTTTATACTTAGTTTAATCAAGAACCCAGCTCTGTTGTTTCATTAGACAGAAGGGACTCCATGCAGGGTATGTAATAACAAGGAACGATGTGATCCAAGCGTTATATCGTGAGATTCAGCCAATTTACCGCCACTTGCTCCCCGCTCCTAAATTCTGTCTTACCAATTTCACGATTCCCGCTACCAATGCCCGCAGGATACGGACTAAGTTTCAGAAATCGATCGGTGACCCAAACCTAAGATAAGAAATTTTGAAAATTTCATTCGTACAAGGGTCCACCTGATAAAAGTGAATAAGCATCACGTGGACATCGATCGTGGCATCGACATCGTCGAGAATAATGAGAGATGAATAGTTAAAGTCTCCTCACATTTTGGCAACTTGCGCGGTAGGCGAGCGCGGCGGCGTATTGGGCGGGCGGGATCGGTGAGTGCGCGAGGGGAGGTCGATAAGCAGTGTGGATCGGTAGGTTGAGGCAGACGGTCGCTTGCGTTGCCTGCGAAGCGGTCGACACGCTCTCGTCGTGACCCGCAACTCGGTTCATTCCGTCGCCAGAGTACTCCCGCGTCGCGCGCGCCTGCCAGCGGCCTTCACCGGCTCACCGTTAACCCGACGTAAGTATGCTTTTCAGCCAACCTGTGGGTCGCCGCAACGCTCTCTGGGTCATTTTATCTCGTGAATATTTTCAAGCGCAGCATTTTTTCACGCATCCGGGTCGAATGGATTTTTTACGCGCGCTGCGGAGCTCTGCTACAAAGAGGGAATCGTCATTTGCTTTGTATTTTTTAAATAAGAATATTGAAGCCGCTACTTCACACTAAAATATTAGTGCCAGCTAAGGTATTTTTTTAATTTAGGAAATGAGTTTGCTTTCTAATATATCTTCGTTTAGTATTTCATTGAGTTAGTTTTAATTGCATCAATAAATATAGATTATTAACGACTGTTTTATCTTAAACCGTGTTTAAATTCGGGTTAGTAATATTCTATGGGGCAAAGTTTTGGGTCGTGCCAGTGTCGGGGTTTCTCTTTTACTCGTAGGTATTGACTTAGGGCTTTGTTTAAACTCGCTGCGTGTGGATTCAACACCATTCGGGCACCTTTTAGTATTATCGGTTTAAATTTGTGTATTAATTGTGGAATGAACGTTGTAATAAATTAAAAATGACAGTAAATAACAACGGGCTCAAAATTTTGTAGTATCTATATATTTTTTAAATAATAAACGAATTTGATCGCCTTACAATAGATACGGGAAGGGTCTGGTTAATAATTTTGTAATTCGAGGATTTTCAAGTATTTTTTTCATGAATTGTAATTAATAAATGATCACGGAAGCAATTGATCATTTTCATATCCGGTTTCCAATTCAAGCCCATTTCTTCTTTCAATTAATGCTCATCCACGGGTTATTACAATGGAATGGGTAAACATAATTAATATTTACTTTGGTTTTGGGTCAATATGGGTGCGATATGGGCGTATTTACATTCAGCGTGCGCTGGTACAGGCGCCCCAAGAATGATTAATATTTATAATTCATCTTATTATCCATACTAATATTATAAATCCCAAAATGTATGTTTGTTTGTTCCTTCTTGACGCCTCAACTACTGAACCGATTTCAACGAAATTTAGCATAGAACTTAAATACAACCTGGGGACATGTGATACCTACTTTTTATTCCGGAAACGATCTACGCGGGTAAAGCCGCGTGCAGAAGCTAGTATTTTATATATTAGGTACTCAAAAATCAGTACTACTTGCTCAGCTCGATTAAAATGTGATTAAAGTCCTCCATTTAACTAACCATCTCCTAAAAAGGATCTCAAGGGTAGGCAGATATATAAAAAAAAAAAAAAAAAAAAAAAAAAATTATAGGCATCTTATTGCTAACAGTTTTAAGTCCATGCACAATAAGAGATTATTAGTAGTGGGATTATTAGTTTTGACTATGGAAAAGTAAAAGTTTTTATCACATAATCCATGGGAATTTTTACGTGTAGATAATTTATTTAATTAAAAAGCCTTTTAATAAATGAATAATAGTCCATTTACACCAGTCCCACTCACTTTATTGAGACGTTCTTCAGTCATAAGTAACTTGATTCTAGGATAACGGAAATACGGGGTTAATATCTCCATTAACAAATTAAGCAGGTATTAACTCCGTATTTTATTGCTGTTTATTAAAGTTTAATACTTTAATAAAAAGCAATAAAAAATATTTTTCGGACAAAGACTTAGATATTAAAATATAAAAGAATTATGCACAAGCCTTTGCTTTTATTACGAGAGCCCAATTTTTTTTTAAACTTTCTTTACGTACGATTTAATGGTATATTTTCATTTAACGTTTCAATATTTAAATTTAATTCAATGTAGTAGACAAAATTAGAAACTTTAATTATAGGTAAATCGAATCAGAAGGATCCTCATCACTTACTAATTGTTGATTAAAAGTACCCGGAAAATTTGTTTATCTCCCCTAAAATTGTTCTCGTTAATTCTAATGCAATATTGCCATTTTCCTCTAAATATTTTTCACTCCTATATTTTCCCGTCATTCTGAAAATGATTTCTTTCAGTACAAAAGACATCGCAGATATATCCTTTTCATATGGAAATTTTTCTTTTAAGAGTTGATCGAAATTTATTTTGTAGTGTCACTACGAGTTCAATATTGTCTTGAATGCTTTTACCAGCTAAAAAGGACCGTTCCGATATAGAAATCTATTTCAGTGAAGATTCGTTTCTCTCTTGACACTAACATTAACTTCAATCGAACCTTTGAGTTTTTAAAATCAATTTCGATAGAGATCTCTAGATAAATTAGTATAGATACCGCCTTTTGAATCATAATAAATAAGGGTAATAGATTTATTGTATTGATTTGAATCACTGAACGGTGTATTTAAAATTGGGTATAAATTTTTGGGAATATAATAAAACAATTTGTTTCAACAATATTAAGTACCTACTTCAGTTTTTCCTGTTCAGAGTCGTGTGTATTCAACACGCACTTCGGTAATTAATGTTCAAACATTAAACTTTTATTTCATGAAGAATCATGATTTCAATTTTTTTTTAATCTGCTGTCATATGTAGCATTAAAGTTCTATTTTTAAAAATGATTTCGGAAAGCGATAACAATATAATTACCCTCCGGAAAGAGGAATTAAAAAGTTAGTTTTATAACAGATTAAATTGTTGCATTTATGATGCAATCCGTCCATGTGTTTGCCGCACCTATTAATATGTATAATTTCTGGTATGAAACCTTTGAAATTCCGGTAATAGATGTTATCGGCAATCTGTATAATCCTAGGGTGTAATCTTCACATTTGTTCAGTTTCATATTCGCGGCTTAGGGGTGACCCAAAGGCTACCCCAGCCGCACCTTAACCTACTGTGACAGAGTTCATGTGTGGCTGAAATTCATTTAGTCATATTATAAAATATATCATATACTTCCTATCTATTTTAGGAATTATACACATTTCCTAGGAATTGTATACAATGACAGATTATATACTTTTCCGTTAATATATACCTATATTATAAGTATGTTTTACTAGTACGCGTATAATAAATAAAAGAAATACGAAATATTCCTTAAAAAGAATTTCGTCAACTTACATCAACGTTGTGTCTTTTTTTCAGTAACTTTTGGACAGCATAGACAGCATATGGAATAATTATATCTTAAATTATTTTATTGATCTTCATGTCATGTACACGAAGGTTCACTCAGGGTCGCGGCCCCAAATAATAATAAAATCAATTAAACTTCGAAGAACGTTTTATAAAGGTTTTCCGAACTTTCTCCTTTCGTTCCTTGGACATCAAAATAAGTATTAAGATATTGGTTCTGGAGCTTTCGGATAACTTTTAGTGACTTAACACCTCTCAAAGCTTAACACAGATGCTTCCTGTGTCGTTCGAACTCTTTCTAACTAAAGTCGGAGCAATTACGACTAGTTCTCATGCAAACCGACTTTGCACTGCTACCTGAAGATGTCTCACTTCCGGGATCCGGTACAAATGGGTACCTTTTACACCGACAGCACTTTTCTGTACAATACTAGTTCTCACGTACTCTTCCATTTTAAGGAACTCAGAATTTCAATTTATTATTGATATTAATGATTTCAAAATTTGCCAATCATTTCGCCTTGCAAAGCCGAACTTTCTGAAAAATGTATTAAGCTCGACGTACTTATGTACAATCCGATTTATCGTGTCCAACTTTTCTGTTGTTTTATTTTCATCTTCGATCAGTCCTTGAACAGCTTTACTGTTATGTATTGGTGGTGAAGAGAGTTTCTCAAGCGAAAATTCCCTCCTTATTATAATTTAAGTGTTACGTTCCAAAGTGTAGACGTCCCATATGGAAGAACGAGTAAGAAACTCCATGGCTACTCTTCTAATATAAAGTACATTGTTCTCGAACAGTTAAGTGTCAAAGTCTAAACTAAGCAAGCCTGATTATCAAATTAATGAGAAATTATTGATAAGATTGCCATGGCAGCTGTGAGCTGACCAGTCCCAATAGACGGCGCGTTCACGAGTATGACGCATGTATCAGTTATAAAGATACAAACAGGGAAGAACCATAAAAAAAAACTTTTCAAATAACCTTTTCTGTTTGAGAACTACTATAAAATCTGCCTTTGAAATAAGTCAGCTCATGTGCCGGTCGCATACGAAGGACAAATACAATCATGTTGAGTGTTTAAGAAGCAGGATTAATGTTGAGTAATTGACCAGCCGGATGAAAATTATTAAAAAGAAATGGTTGAAATGGACAAACTGCCACTGCATATGGATTTCATCAATACGATTATCTGCCCTATAAGCCTTCTTGAACACAAAGGACGTTAGTGATCGAATGGGTTAATCCATCCAATAGAGGTTTTGGTTTATAAAAAAATCGAATAGCATGCAAAGCTTTCAAAGGATTGACGGACTACCAAACGACAAATTCAGTTAAGTGCTCCATTCTAAAATTGCAATAAAGCTCTTATGAAATCCATCAGGCACTGCAATATTTTATACAAAAGCTATATAGTATGAGGAGATTAAAAATGAAACAGAACACGAATAGATAAAAAATCATTTTATTATTGATATTAATAACATTAATAAACTAAAACACCAGAAATCGTCTAGATTTCGGATCTGACTTTTGGTTATTATCGGAAACCTAGGAATAAGATTTTTTTTCTTTATTAAAGCGTTGCCTCTCACTAGGATTTCTCCTGTATGGAGGGTACAGTTTACATATATCTCACATGCACACATATCCAAACCCAAAACCTGTCCCGAAATCTGTAGATTAAAATATAATCTACGGAACAAATATTTATAATATAAATATTTGTGTATAAATATTGTGTATAAATATTTATAATATAAATATTTGTGTGCGGGGATCGAACTCGCGGCACGTAGCGCAGAAACCTAATCGCTTAGCCACTGCGCCAACCGTGTCGTCATTATTGTATAGTATTGTCATCAGTTATTTCTTATATTTAATACTTAGATTAAAATAATCTAAGATTTAATCTCAGTCGATCAATTTCAATTAGTGATGTGAACATTCCCTTTTATATGATATTCAATTCTAATTTATCAGTTTAAATATTTATATGTTTATACGCAAGCGGACTTCTGTTTTGCTTTTACGCCCTTGCACTTTAATTATCCACAGAAATGTCCAGGATAACCCTAAAATTATACACCGGCTCTAAATCATCAAGTACTTCTTTATCGTTTACCGATAAAGCCTCAAAGTTACTTCCCTTACTTTATAACCGATAATCGGAAATGGCAGCTCATTAAACCTCAGAATTTGTACTAATCTTTACGCCTGAAACCAGTTATACTCTTGATACATATATAATACTTCATAATTAATATATCTCACGTATTTCAATTATGAAATACCCGATCAGTGGTGGACCACAGTAGGTATAAGTGTAAGGTATACAAATATATATAAAGTGGCCTAATCTTAATTGGGTACCACATTGTATTTATAATTCTTTAATTAATTATTATTATTCTGTGTGTTCCACCTCAACAGGGTCGAAATCATTCAGTAACTACGCAAGTACTTCAGTAACGACTTGGAACTGACGGCATTCACAAATTCATAAAGACTAATGTAATTTTGAATGATTACATTAAAATTACAAAACTTGGTTGATTAATTATTCTGTTTAGGTTTTGACTCATTTTCTCTTTAATAAATGCAAAGCGGAAACGTAGGGAACCGTATTTATATATTTAATATAACCAGTGGTCACCCAGAAATTCGACCGTAAGTTTCGCTTTCTGCACTCCTTCTTCATATATAAACTTTAAGTTTGCCAAATCTCACACTCCTCCGTGTGCGAAATATGCCTAAAAAGATCGATAAATTCTAAGTTATTACAAATTAATATTCCTCCAAAACATTATACCAATGACAACGAAATTTGTTGAATGCCTGCGTTTCTATTACTTTGCTACACGGGCTACGCGGGTGCTAGGCAGAGCTACGCAGCCGCTACGCGAGATGAAATGACCTGTATTTTTTCTTTTTGTAACTGTTTTTATTTGTCGGATGCGCTGAGCAATGCTATTGAGAGACTCGTCTGAGCCGGGACTTAGATACAGGGTGTATGTAATAAGGAAATGTAGCTCAGCATAGACCGTCGACACAATTTCCTTGATTGGTTTCAGAGTTTATGATGTCTGTAAATGTTGGAGTATAATATTTACAGTAAATATTTTTTTGAAGCTCAGTTAAAGCTAGCATTTCAAATAAAAATTTAGTGTTGACTGCACGTTGCTAAAATAATTTCCATTTCAGGGTATTTAAAACTGTTCTTAAAAAAATACATATCGTTTAGTAAGGAACATTATACCGCTTTTATGAAATGATCTTTATTTGCTTTATTTGGTACATAAAATATTAAGCCCGTTAAACATCGCCATAGTTTTGTGGCATGCAAAATTTATATTAATAACTAATATAATTAGATAAATAATCTGAACAGTTTATAAAAATTCATTTGAGAATTAAATAAATGTAAAGGATTATAATCAATAATGAATTAAATTATTATTATGTTATATTATTAAATTAAAATGAATAAATTAAATTTGCATTAAAATATCATCAAAAAATTCATTGAACAATGTTCTACCAGCCACTTATAAAGTTTAGTCTTGAACTCTAATGCATTTCGGAATTTTATTGTATTTTGAAAATTTAAGAAAACTTCATAATCCTTTAATTGTATATTATGAATCATCTGATAAATTGAATAAGAATGAAATACGAGATAAAATTGAAAGCCGAGCAGCTCAACTCAGCTTTTCCATTAAAAAAGAAAAGAAGGTAGACGAATTACATAATTCCACAATCAATCATTTATTAGATATTGCGTTTCCATGTCTGTGTCCTTTGCTTAGAAGTGAGTAACGGATTATGTATGGTTAGCGTAGGCGAGGCGTAACTCTAATATTTGCTGGTAGTCTACCAGTAGATAGGTACCTACCTACCTATATCTTGTATTTTCAGAGACGTGATATTGAAATAAAGATTTTTGCGTTATTGTTCCGATATTAGTTTGGTATTTGTTGTTTATTTTATCAAATTCTATGCAAATTTTGGAGTTATTTAGATTAATCTCCATGGAGTTTTTTGCCGGTTCTTCTTCATAAGTTCTACTATTTGGAACCATGCAAGTAGAGTCTCGACAATTCATGAGTGCCTGTATCTGGTTTACATGAAATAAAGATCTATTCTATTCTATTCGATTTGATTCTATTTTATTCTAATAATATCTTTAAATTAAGTAAGTAAATCTTTCTATTTAAGCCGTTTAAGTACCTAGTATTGTATGCGTAGACTTCGGCTTCGTTAAACGTGTTTTTACATCCTGTAAAGTATTCACAATGATATGATTTTTATGCCATACAGTTCCTACTTAGATTGTCTTTCAAAAACCAAGAAACTGATAGTTTAATGAATTTCTAGATTTTTATTAAAAAATAATAATAGAACCTATCTTTTGACTCCATTAAAAAGGGAAGTCCTACGTCCCCTCTATCAATTCTCATAACTGTCCTAAAACTCATAACTCTAAATATTCGTCAAAAATGTGCTGCAATTGAACGGTGTGCAACTGAAACCTCTATACAGGATATTTTTTTATATAACTAGTGCGCATAATTTGTAGAGTGATTCAGTCTCTGTTCCTAAATGCAACCGCAGTATTGGGATACACATTAAAACAAAACGAAAATTAGACTTGGTATAGAGGACACGCATAATTTACTAGCGCAAGCCATACAAAATCAAATTTTTAATTTATTTTGGAGTGAATTTTATTACTGCGGTTGCATATATGAACGGACACTGAATCATTCTGCAAAATATGCGCACTACATAAAAAAATTTCCTGTAGACCGATAATCTGCAATGTCCATTGTCCATCTCACGCATATCATGTATGCAACAATGTACATTAACTGGTCCAACGAGCACCTATTAACCGCATCAGTAGAAGCCCCGAGCGAGTTTAAACCCTGAACTAATAATTGCATTTCGATTAACTTGAGGGTGTGAATAAGGAAGGAGCAAATTTCGTATGGAAATGACCGTAGCAGGGTGTTCTAGGAATACCACGAAATCACAGTAGAGCAATGAGGAATGCAATTCTCCATTTCGAACGATTCTTTTTTTAATGAAAAATCTCCAAAACAAACATTTTCTTCCGCCGTATAATAAACGCAAAAGTTTTAATGTAGCACGTGTAATAATTATAATGTTCCATTATCATCCCGCACTGTGGTGTCGCGAAGATGCGAATACAATTTACGGTTTATGACCCAAACGTATTTACATAATGGCCCATATGAATTCATGCTGAGATTCCGCCTTGTATAAATTTGTTGCAATAAATATCAGTTTGTATACTTTGTAGATTTCGCTTTTTTGTTACACCTAAAATACAAACATATTAGTATGTTAGAAAGAAGGCAGACGGTCAACCAAATTAAACCACAGACCGCATCACACCCTTGTCAGTTGTTCTATATTTATACAATTGTAAGTAAGGTAATAAATACATATTATTATCTATATCAATCACTTCCGCCAGAGAACTTCAGCAGCAATTCAAGTGCAGCGCATACGACAATGCCTATAATTAATAACACTTCTTATTATAATCCCGTTGTAAGGATGCGTCGTCTATACAACGAGCTAATGCTTCAATATAGCGACGAGTTGGATGTGTTCAACTGAAAATTCTACAAATTCATTAATAACGTTAGGTATATTATGTCAAAAATGCATTTGTATTTGTCACTACTTTGTTTGTTAGTTTTTAAGTAATCTTTATTTTTTTCTGTAGCACTGTTCTGTTTCTTTTTATAACCATGCTGTGTACACATGTTTAGAAATACTGTCTTGTTCGGAACAATCTCCCTTATTATATTTATGTATTCTGTTTTGTATGACACTAAATAAATAAATTCTTTGTGAATCGAATAACAGTACCCACTGATCCGTAACAATTCTAAAATTTCTATATTCTTATAAAAATAAAGCACATTTCTATAAAATATATTTCTAGCCCGTTAGCGCATGAACGCATCTCGTATTTATTCCGAATTCAATCTCACAGAATTATCCATCCGACATGACCGGTTATGCAGGATATAGAATTTTCCGATCGGTGCGTTCACAAGTTAGTCTGAGATTCCATGGGTGACTCGCAAGCGATAGTTGCTAGTTTCTTTAGTATCTTGATTTATGAAAAGAGTATCCATGGAGTTTCTTGCCGGTATCTTCTCCAGGGCCAACTCACTTGGAACCGTGCACCTAGAATCACGACGTTTTGAAAGTGCTTGCAAAGGCCCAGTTGAAATAAAAACTTTTGACTTTGACTTTTACAAAAGTTAAGGTTAGCTGTCGCTCAAGCTACGAGCAAGGCACGGAATGCCATCTTTACCGATTTCCTACAGTAAAATACTCCGAAAAGTCGCTTTCATCTATCATTTGAGCGCATTAGTCGCCCATGGAATCTCAGCCTTACATGTGAATGTGACGTTATTCTATGCAGCGTGTTTACTTTGCAACTTAAGGCTGTATTTTTCGAGGATTTCGTACTTTTGAAGAGGTGAAGTGTCAGCTTTTTCTATGGTTGTAATACGGCATGTATGTGAAGTGTATTTATAGAGCGAGATTTATGTACCGGAAATGCTATTTTCTTTATTTCAATTTTTTATTACAAAATAACATAAGTTATAGCAATACAGAAAACGTGTTTGTTGTATTGATGCCCGATCTAAAGAGAACAATAGAAACGTTAGTATCAGAAATAGGCCAATTTATCTGACTAAAAATATCATAGCCAAAAATAATATTAATAAGAATATAATATTAATTAAGATAAGATAAGAAATAGGGCATTATTACCTTTTGTTGTACGTATAGATGATCTCTCGAAAAATAATTCTATTTAGATATTCTAACAAAACGATACGATTTCAGAACATAATTATATGTAAGGGTCTACCTTTCTAATCCCGATACCTTAAAGGGGTTATTGTAGTCAGCATTATTAATAACTGTTGCTATGGGACCAACCCTGAAATCGCGAAATAAATTCAGCTGATCTGTACAAATAATTCAATATTATTCGACTAAAATGTATGGAACAGCAGATTATTTTTTTTGCGGTTTTGTCGCTGGTCCCTTTATAAACGTTTTACTTAGTTAAGTTGTTGTTATTTTGGAATCTTTCTATTATAGCAAATTTTGCACAATAAAATATAGCGTGATTTTAATTCATGCACTATCTAAACCCAGAGCAATTAGATGCGTACCTATTCTTAATTTTTCTATTACGCAAGCCCCGACTAAGGCTTTCTTTCATGTTTCTATTTGGATAAACTTAATGGTATGAAATAATTACTGTGCTGTAAAGCTTCTATTCCACCCTCTTGACACACCATAATATTTTCCAGATGATAAAAAAGTCATCCAGTATAAATAAAAAGAAACTTTTAAAAAATCTCTCTCACTATTCAAAAGATAGATATAGCTGAGGTTTTTCGAAGTTTCCTGCTCCGCCCGTATGAAAATTGTAAAACGTAAATAGATGCAATACCATGACAATCATCTTTAAGTCCCGTTGAATAAGATTAAAGTACATAATAATATATGCAAAGATCTTATGTCAAGACAAAGCTTGCTCTAGTATCTACCAACTTCGACATTTTCCGCTCTTGATCGCATAGATGTTATCGGGGCGAGAACGTGTTAATTTCGGACCGATATGGCGTTCTTGTCCAACCTATTATCTCAGATTCGTGCTACTGAGCGCTTTTGGACTATGGCTTGGACATTTTGATCTAAATCCGTCACAGACAGAAGATCAATATTGATCGCGACCCCATTTCTTACTTAGTTTTTCCTAATTCTAACATATCTAAACTATAATGTTAAAGTTTGGCAAACAACTGCTTTGATAACCAAACGTGCAACAGTGTTATTTTATAAAAGTTTTGTAATATTGACTTTTTGGTTCAGCAACCGGTAATTTACCGGATCTAATCTCCTGGACACTCCTCCATCGGCCGCCATATTTCCGCTGACCGTAACGTTTTCAATATTATCTATTTTTACTGCCAAAGAAAGCTTTCTAGGAAAATCTGTCTTTAGTTCATTATGTAGGTATAATGCAAATTTCTTCAGAGTAAACGAGAAAAAGCGAATCTTTCTTAATTACACATAATTTGTTTTGCTAATTTCTGTTTGAAAGTGCTAAGACTAGACTGCGAAAACATTGACCTAAATAGGGGTAGAAAGGTTTCAACGCGCTTTTGCTTATACATTAAACAACCTGTAGGCTAATTCACGTAACTAAAGAAGTGCAGTTGCCGTGCAGTTGCAATAAAATATTGATCAAAACAACACATTTGGTAATCTTTTTCTTCTTCTTTCGGTATGGCAATTGAGCCAATGTCGACTATTCTGCCATTTGGTATCCTCTGAGCTTCAGTGAGATACGCTCGCGTCAAGTTCCAGCGACACTGCAATACGATCGGCGCGTCTTAAAATACGTGAATTAGCCCTCTGTATGTATTTGTAACAGATATGCGTGGTCATATTTAAGCAAACCATTAAACTGAACAACTTTCTTATGGGACCAACATCGTAATTGCGAAAAATTATCAACTGTTCTATACGTTTGGTCGAGAAGGTATTGAAGTTTTGTATGGGACAGCAGATTATTTCATCGCGATTACGGTGTTGCTCCCATAGAAAAAGTGGTTCAGTTTGATGGTCTGATCCACACCCATATAAATATGTAGCTACTTTTTCAAATCATTTATTAATTATGTACGTAGGTAGCTATTTTAAAATTACACAATATATTAATTTTGTCTCGCATACAATACATGCACGATTGGATGAATGCATAACAAGTTAAACGACTAGTTTCCTCACTACTTCAATAAACTAACCAGCTGCAAATAAAACAGAACAAATTAATCGAATGTAAGGCAACGTTTCTATAATTTTCCAAGTCTACAGAAATAAAGAGGCTTTAGAAAAGCATGCAATAACGAGACGGAAGTGCGAAGTACAGAAGTGCGAATATAGCTGGTCTAACTGTGCGACTGTGTAACACCATAGACCATAATAATAAATATTCAAAACATTTTTTTTTCTTTTTTTTTTATTCATAACAATTTGCTTTGTGTTTGAAACAAGTAAATAAAAAAAAACTTTTTTTTATTTTTATTTTTCATTAGGTACTTACATCCTCTAAAAAAAATTTCGCATACTGCAGTTAATTGTTTGAAAATTGTATAACTGTGGCGGTAGCGTAAGCGAAATCCTAAGTCTATGTGTGGCAGAAACCATAGCACGTGACATTCTTTTGTTTGTGTCAAGTATATCATGAATAATTTTGTTCATAAAACATTGACATTGATATAAGTAAGTGATAAGTCACTATGGTCAGACTCGCATTCCCTTGTGGAGCGATATTAATCGAGTCATCGGAGTGAATGCTTCTCACTCACTCACTGTACTCTCTATTGTTGTTGTCCACGCGATGTTGACGGTTAACCGTTTTCTTTTGTTGGGTATCTTTTACATTCTAAAAATAAAAAGTAAAATTAAATGTAGAAGGTTTCATTGACAGTTGCCGTAATCGTAAGAAGTTGTCTGTGTCATTCGCGAACATGCGATTACATGGTGCTAAAATTTTAGACCTTGTGAACATTTCATGATTACAAACATTTTTGATGTATTTAAATTCGCGGTAATATCTACGATATGAAGGTAGCTGTTTGTGTGACAGATTTGTAAAAATTCAATTTCACGTTCGGTACATAATTTTATAGAACAGACGCATTTGTTCTGTAGGATTGTTTTTTCTAGTGTAATGAGCTAAATTACTTCGAATCATTTCTAAAAAATAAAAAAGGCCGTTGAGCGATTAATTCCCAGACGATTCCTTTGATTTATTCCGCGTAGCAGCTCTAATAAATTATTATACCAAAGAAGCTTTTTACATTTATTCGGCTTTGAGAGGATTTGTCTAACACTTTTAAAATTAGGGATTTATGAAGGACTTGCTGAGGGACTTGTTGATTGATTTATTTTTTCGATAGCTTGAATTTAATCGAAATCGTTAATTCAAAACCTTATAATTGACAGTGAGAGGTGGTTCATGCGCCGAGCGTTTTTCCGTATACGATACACAAGATTTTTTCGAATGAGATCAGTGACAGTGGAACGTAACGGCGGCCATGCGGTATTTCTCGAATAGGATTCGTACCTATATGTGAAAATATTGCATTAAATATTTGTCGTATAAACAAGGCCTGGGTGCTCAAAAATCGATTAGCTTGTGCTTGCCTGTTCGAAACAGCTTTGATTTTCCGTTTAATCTCCATGTTAAGCGTAAAATGAAAGAAAATGGAGCACCTATCGTGCGCACAGTAAACGTCGACTACCTACAGGAAATAGGATATTGGAAGCAAAGGCGACGCCGCGTCGCCGGGATAGCGACTAAAGTGTAAAACTAACATTATTGCCTCGAACAACGCTAATGCATCTTGCAGTTTCATTATTTACAGTTTTGCATGCCAATACAAAGTGATAAACTAAGTTTTCTGATTGATAGAGAGAGATTGGAATGATTCGATTTTGCTGATATTGTAAATGCATTTTTATGCATGTTCAATATTTTTACAGTTGCACGGATTTAGATAAAAATTTCTGGAGTAACCCAGATCTTTCCACGCGGTGGAGACGTGATCAAAGCTAGCTTTATAAGATTCGGAATGACAATTTATTGTTCTTATGTGACGTCTATAGTTTATGTAGTTTAGAGAACGGCACACGTTTACATTTTATAAAAAAACTTGACTCCATACTAGCGTTTCACCTGTATCATGGGTAAAGCTTATATCTCAAATACACACACACCTTGAGACCCGACACGGAACAATTATCCTTGTGAACTAAACATACAAACAGTGGCGTGCATTTCATAGAAACAAAAAGCCACTGCCCACCATAATAAATTAATTAATAAGTAATCAATTAATTATTAAGTAATGCAAACGTTAATGTTTGTAAAATAGGATATTTGGGTCGGTTATCGTCTTAGGGTGAGCCAATCACAAATATCATTTAACTTAAACTTCACTATACAATACTTAAGTTATTTTTGCCTGTTCTGTAAGAAATTGCTGTGCTTACCACTTGCGAATATTCGCACCGTGCTGGGACGCAGCGGCGAAAGTATAGTTCAATTCAATTCAATTTATTTATTTCATATAAAATCCATAGTACAATCGAATAAATGCACAGTGAAATTAAATAAAAATAATACAATAGAAATTAACTACATAAAATTACAACATTATTGTATTCTTTCGATGTCAATTTAATTTGAATAGTTTAATAGTGCTTAGCCTCTCCGACAATCGTGTCGTTGTTATATTCAGCAATTGGCAGTTGAATATTTCTCATCTCCGCTCCATTGTCACCAGAGATGAGTCCTGAGGTATTGCCATATCGGATATTGCTACTGTGGCCACATTAATTTGTAGGTTGATTGTAATAGTTAATAAGCAGATGGTAGGCGTTGTCTAGATTATTAATATTTATATTTATGGTCCTGCTTTATTAGTAGTAGTCCTTTTAAGGGGTTATAGTATTCATCAATAAGAACAACTTTTACTATGGGACCAACCCTTTATTAAAGTTTATTTTAGTGATTAATTTTAATTTTAGTGTTTACTGTCACCTCTTAGTTCTCTGTATTCTTGTTGCTTATTTATTTATGCTGTGTTTACCTATATGTAGTTGTTGCACTGTTACATTTTTACACTGTCCTAGTATAATACTACCATGATTGAAGTGTGAACAATTGTTGGTGAATATAAAATAAAATAAAATAAAATATTATATAAATTTTACAATTTAAAACTACTGATAAAATAATGCTGTAACAATCGTCTTCTATTAGTATTTCAATAGGGATATTACTGCACTATCGATTAACAATAAGTGAGATAGTGGTCAAACGCAAGCTTATGAAATATAGGTATATAAATATATATATGAAATAAATATATATTAATTTAATTTATGTTTGTTTAGCAGAACAACTTTGAGTATAGATACCTTGATAGATACTCAAAGCAGAACAATGTAAATTTTTAGTATTAAGTGATCTTGGTGTAAGTTTATTTAAGTTTTGTGCGTCATACTGGGCGTAAAAATAAAACCTTTTTCTTTCTTTCTTTCAAATATAAAAAAACCCACAGGTGAAAATAGGCGGACATTCACCATTATTTTAGTACTTTAGACACGTAATTTTATAGCCAACTATCGCTTTCATCACCAGGAAATCCTCATGTAATCGAAGTAGGCTCGAATTTTACATTTTCTCGAGTGGTAAGTAATTCAGGGCCCCAAGTCTACTATTTCAATTGTGTCAGAATGGTTAAGTAATGGTTGGTTTTTGCAGTGTCGTTCAACCTATTTGGACTTCTATAGGGGCCCAGTTGAGCTATTCTGAAAAAGTCGAGCCCGACATGTCTTGAAGGAAAGCCGCTCGACTTGCTTCGACTGGTCGATAACGTTCAAGACGTACATTTCGAATTCGAACCATCAATTTATCATCAATCCATCAATATACATACCATCAATTAAAAACCATTCGAAGAGCAATCTCGATTCCGAGATGATCTCGCTGGAAACGAGAATTGCCCTGTTTAAAAGTAGGTACCATAAAATGTTTGCAATGCCCTAAGATTTCCAAATTTTGCTTGATGCATATTGAAACTTAGAATCAATTTAAATTTAAATCGTGCACATGTTTCATACATTAGCATATCTACTGCCGGGTTCTAAGTAATGACCAGTCCAACGCGCTCTTCCGTCGATGTCCTTTTCCAACGCTACTAGAATATGTATTGGTTTAAATTATTTATTAGTTGGATTTCTGGACAACACCAAAGTGAGATAAATTTTTTTCAGTAAAATAAAGTGGTATCGGATCTTTATTTTACTTGGTACTTTTTCATGGAGTATACGACACTACAATATATACCAACGTAATAATAAACTACTAATCGACCATTTTGCCTTACCTATCTATTTCGGTTTGACGAGAATTCCGATAAAGTTAAAAAATAGTTGTAAGAGTTTAAAAAATAAAAACAAAGAAATTAATTGTTGTTTAGGGCTGTACCTATGTTTTGAGTATTTCCTACTTTTGAGGGGGTGAACTATCACCTGCTAATAGAAACTCACGAACAAAAACTCTTGTAGGACTGTTATAGTCATAGATAATCTTCTCTGAAAATCATTATTATCCTATTCTTATTTTTTATTAATTTTAAATTATATTATTCTCGCAGCTCTTAACACAACATTGTAATAATCAAGATTGTAATCTATTATTTTAAGAGTTTGCATGAAGTTTCTTGCCGGCTCTTCTCCATAGGACCTACTATTTGGAACCGTGCAACTAGTCTCGATATTCCATAAGTTACCTAGTTTACAGAATATAATATGTTTATGTGAATTGAATGCGTTTTGTAACCCAACAAAATTAAATTCGACTGGTTTTTATTTACGATACGTCCATGAAACTTAGTTTTTTTGGGGAACAAACATTTCTAAATTAATATCTTTTAGAGAACGGGCATTGCCGAAAAACATACTGCGACCATTAATCTGATTTCCAAGCGGGGCCGTTTTGCGAGTATTCCCTTAAGGCCGTTTTTCGTCTCCATCGTTCGGTCTGTTAGGGTTACGTTCAGTAGAACGTCAACGTGCTGATAATATGATAGATGAGTATCTACTACGAGCGGGTTTATTTATTTTGTAATCATTAGACGTATGGGATAGTGTTCAGGATATTCATGCCAAGCACATTAACCAAATCACTATTATGTGATATCTACATAATTTTTAGATAAATAAAACGTAAGTTAGATACTTTTACGCGGCCATATTCGATAAAAATCAGTAACCGAAATAATCATTGCAAAATCATCACTTTGCAGTGTATAATTCAAAATGAGAACACATTGTAATTTCTTATTTGTTACAGAAAGATGGTTTGTTGCCACATTACGTAATTTTTCGAGGGTTGACGCTTTTATAATCACTTCCTGTATCGAGGGTACAGTTTACAAACTTACATTTCACATGCACACACACCCCGACCCGAAACAACTAGCTGTATATCATACAAATAATTGCTCCGTGTGGGGATCGAAACCGCGGCATGCAGCGTAGAAAGCTAATCACTTAGCCACTACGCCAACCGTGTCGTCATTTGATAGAATGACGAACACAAATTCGCAGCCGATGTTAACGAAACTTACGTTCTAAAACTAGTGCTCGTACTTCCGGAAATGTCCGAACAGCTATAGCCGACAGGCATGCATAATTAATTCAGTTTACACTACGGCCGATGTTAGGTGACAACACTGACACTTTAGGAGTACCTGCTATGGCTAAATTAGCATGGGACGGATTTTATTCGATCCCTTCTAATTTTAGCCGTGTTTTTTTTACTTTAGCAATCATGTACGATATTATTATCGAGGAATGAGGTGCAGGGAAGAGCCTCCACGAGAGATGGATTCTGAGTTCGTCTGGCACACCCTGGGCAGTCAGCTTCGATACCACCAATGTTAATTAGAATCTTTCCACTATGGCATTTAAGCGATCACCATTATGTATAGCTTTTACAACGTGTTTCAGAAATACGTGGTTATAATTAAGGGTGTAAATCAGACTATCAAACTGAACAACTTTCTTCATGGGACCAACATCGTTACTGTTACTGTTGCTGTTAGCCTGTATCATCCCACTGCTGGGCAAAGGCCATTTGATTTCCATGCTGTTCTATCCTCTGCCAGTGATGACCAGTCCTTGCTGAATGTGTCTCGTTCTTCCCGCCATTTCTGTCGCGGTCTGCCGCGTCGCCGCTTTGCTGTGTCAGGGCTCCATTGCGTGGTTATTTTGGGCCACAGTTCAGACGGCATACGGCAGACGTGGCCTGCCCAATCCCACGTTAGTTTAGCGGCTTTTTGAGCTACGTCAGTGATTTGCGTTTTGGAGCGCAGTGTGGTGTTTCGAACATCGTAATCGCGAAAAAAATATCAGCTGTCCCGTACAAAACTTCAATACCTACTCGACCCAAACGTAAGGGACAGCAAATTTTTTCGCCATTACGATGTTGGTCCCGTAGAGAGAAAATTGATCAGTTTGACGGTCTGATCTACACCTTTAAATATGAAGCACGCATTTCTGATACACGTTGTATATAGCTTGTATATGACAGCAGAAGCAGGAATGTTTTCACATTATTTCAATTGGTTCCAATGTTATCTTTCTGGTATACAAGAACCAATTAAGTGAGACCAAGAAATAAAGACAGATACGGCCTTTTGCATCTTATTATGATGGGCAAAGTCGCCGGCAAGAGACATGTTGGTTGCAGGAAGAAATCGTGGCTGAGGAACCATCGGGAGTGGATTGGAGTCTCGAGTGCTGCACAACTGTTTCGCCTCACAAGAGATAGAAAGAAATATGCAGAGCTGACTGCCACCTTCGCTAGTCGGAGAGGCACTATAAGAAGAAGAATAAGAATTTAAAATGTCAATAATGTAAGCCTTACCTCTGGTGCATCCAATTCTAGGTTATTATTTTTTCCGTAGGAAAATAAATATTATTACTCAAGCTAATATTCTAATCTTGTTATATAATTTGAAGGTTATTTAACAATCTTTATCAAAGATTTTCTCTTCACTAGTCTACTCCAATTATTAAATAATAACTTGTATTTTACTTATTATTCTTGTTACATTTACTTGGAAAATAAAGCGCGTAATTTTTTAATAACAATACCTGTCTCATTTTATTTACCTTATTCTTAGAGAAAACAATCTTTAGACTCTTTTGTTACTTCAGCGTCTCAATAAGTATAACTGACGGTAATCATTATTACCTGTGTGACCCAAACTATGTATTAACAAACAGTTAATACATAGATCCACACTAAAAACTTATAACACCCTTCTTTTTTGTCGGGGGTTAAAAATACCAATGATTTCGCTAAAACATTGTATCTTCGTTCAAACAAACTCAGTCGATGTAAATAATACCTTACACATTAAATATAAAGAGGTGCTATTAAATTGCTCCATAAATCTTAATGGTCGTACCACATGGTTGAAATGGAGGGAAAATAATAGTGTCACCGATTAACTTCCAGCACAAATGACGGTAATTCGTTACGGGATATGATGGACTCCGGCGCAAGATGTTTTTGTAGTTCACTATTCATCATCGGCCTAGTCTTTTCCCGAATGTTGGGGTCGGCTTCCTTTTGAACCGACAACGGCTGATTTTCGGTAGTTATATATAACACGTTCATTTTTCAGACAGATATGTACCACATCCTCGATTGGTTGCAAACGAAACCGCGGTTTAAGATGACGCATATTTGCCTTTATGCCTTTCCAGTTTTAATGTAAGGGTACCTCCTCCAGAGCTACCGAGCTTCAAGTATTAGGAAATTGTAAACGATCATTTGAGAAGGAATATTTTTAATAATTCATGAACTTCTAATTTATATTCAGCGATCTCTGAATTATACTTCTTAGTTGAAGTACTTTAGGTTTTGAAACAGATACTTGTCAGTAAAATAAATGTTATCTTTTTTAAGAATACTAACTTTACTAACAAATTTTTGTATTTGTTGTTTGTATGGACAATATGAGTCTAAAATAAATGAATTGAATTGAATAAAAATGCGTTGCGCCATATCACTTCATTATATTAATCTTCGTATACAGGATTAGTTCAAGCCACTTCTTCATGAAGATTTGCGCCTTGCACGACCATGCCATTATTTGATAAATCCCTTCCACTTGCAAAATTCACAAGCTATTTAATTTTTATTATTTTTTCCTTTCTCACAAATTGTCTAAAATGAGACGATTTTTAGGACGAAACTTATGGAATAACTGATGAATTTACGTCCTGGTAACATTTAAAACTTCAAGTACCCATTTTTTTTTATTTGAAAATTTCACGTATTTGCATGACCTACAGAAACTTGTTCATGCATACCTACACAACCAGACTCAGGTTGTGTCTGTGGACTGTCTGATTGGACCCAAGATACAGGAGAAAATGAAATGAGGGGAAACACGTTTAAAAAAATACGACAACGTGCAACTTCAGTTTAGAAAATTCCCTACAATTCTAGAAGTCGTAGGTTATATTTTCCTTAAAAACCCCAACAAGCGCATCACAAAACAAAAATCGGTTCGGGCTAATTTGCCACCGTTCCACCGGTATCTCATCCTGTCATCCATGATGGTTGGGTCTTCCTCTACTAATGAGCACACGAGCAATTTGAGCACAGCGCACCGAAGCAAATAGGTTGGAGAAACCTGATGTAGCGAAATTATTTTATAAAATGAAGAAAAAACATATATAACTTTGTAAAACAATGATGCACTTAGTTTAAATAGTCTAATCCTACACTTTTTGCCTATTTTTGGACAACTACTCTTTTTCTTGTAGCGTAACCGTACCAAGATATCTGTCCCACAACCTGAGAGAATAGAATAGAATAGAATAGAATAGAATAGAAAATATTTATTCGATAAAGGACACATCGTCAGTACAGAAATAAAATAAAATAAAATTTAAACACAGAGATCAGAAAGAAACAAAAATAATAATAAGAAATAATAACAAACAAACACGGATAAATAATATAATAAAGTTGATTTTACTGCACCGACGAGCACGCCCATATCGAAAGGGTTGCCAGCTCAGCATTTGCTGGGAGCGTTTACATTACGCCAGTAATGACATACTTTGAAGTCTACCACCTGTACTGGACTACTTTCTTTACGGCCTGGTTCACACTGCAAATAATTTCCCTTGAACGGGACACGAGATTTTCTCAGTTAAAGTGATATTAAAATGTTTGTAAAGTATTTAAAAATACGTAGTTAACTGCGTCTACGTTAAAATTATCGCCAACGATCGTATGAACAGGCCCTTATGTTCAATTGGTTACCATTTATTTGTTTTGCAAAAACTATTCCAGATGAGCACTAACTGTAAATATACGCCGTATTTATTTATATACACTCGCGGACAAATAATACGGGTCGATGACGAAAATCCCTGTAACTTGCAAATTAATGGTGGTACATGCATGAAACTAACTTTATATTAGAGAGAATTTTAATATCAAATGAAATAATACCTTAAATGATATACAACATAAGTAAAAAAGTTAAAATCTTAAAAACCCCGTATTTGGAAATAAATTCAATTCGCGGTTGCTTTAATTTTGCTTGTTTTTTCACTTTTATTTTCAATCTATCAAATCCAAATGATAAAAGGCGGTCATTGTCACCTTTCACCATCATTATTGAATTACTATCATGTCGCTAACACCAAAAGAATGTACACGTATCGTCACTATGTTAGAAGAAGGCAGAAGTCAGCGAAGTACAGCAAAAACAATAGGCGTGTCACTTTCTACAGTGCAGCGAGTCGTCCATCGTTTCCGAGAAAGTGGGCAGAACATAAGATGACCAGAAACCAGCAGACCGAGATGTCCTACGGCTCGAGAGGATCGATTTATTGTTACTTCCATGGTCCGAAATCGGCACCTCACGGCATTTGAAGTAACAAATCAACTTCGGGAGACACGTATAGACAACGTAAGCGAGCGGACTGTAAGGCGGCGCCTCCTTGAAGCTAATTTGACCCCACATAGACCCGCAAATCGTCCAAAACTTGAAAGGGAACATCGGGTAGCAAGATTACGTTACGCCCGCGAACACGCACAATGAGGAGACGAAGAATGGGCAATCTGACGAATCCAGATTTGTACTGTATGCACATGATGGGCAGCGAAGAGTCTACGGACGGCCAGGGAAACGTTTTATTCCAGCTTGTTTTGAGGAAAAAGTGCCGTTCGGCGGTGGATCTTTTATGGTTTGGACTGGAATCTCTTCAGAGAGTCGCACGGAGTTACCGCTGATAGAAAACGGTACGCTAACTAGTGCAAGATATGTGGTAGAAATTCATAATGAGCTTGTCGGCCTATATTTAATTAATATGGGTGAAAAATCTATATTCATGCTTGACAACGCCAGTCCACATACAGCTCAAATTGTAAATGAGTATTTTCAGGACGTTGCCATCAATCGCATGGACTGGCCCGCGACAAACCCGGACCTGAATCCAATTGAACACGCTTGGGACGAGCTTGGGAGGTGTATAAAAAATCGAAACCTCGCTTCAGCGACACTTTGAGATCTGAAACATACGTTAGTGGAAGAATGGACCAATATCCCGCAACATCACTTAAGAAACTTAATAAATAAATAAATAAATAAAAATAAAAATCATCTTTATTCAGGCAAATTACACCCATACACAAGAAATAATATAAATGTCACACCAGAAAAATATAGTAATATCGAACTTAATAATTATTAATAAATACAAATGTCAGCTAATATAAAAATGAGATAAGTACATAATACACAAAGGGATGAAATGTCAGACGTCAGTGTTAATAAACAGCATTCCCAATCACCTGGCAGCTGAGAAAAGAGCCCGTGGAGGCAATTTAAAGTATTAATTTTGTGTTAAAGTTCGTTTTTGTGTTGTATGTGAGGTACCAACCAGTATTATTTCAATGTAAAAATTATTGATATTTGGTTTTTTTGTGTAATTTTGACAATTTTACTACCAATGTTTCCAACATTTGGTGTCGTTTTATTAACTGTTAAATTATCTACAACATACAGTTTCAATCATGCCGCTAGCTCTATTATTTTAAGAGTTATTTTAGTTTTTCGTACCGACCCGTAATATTAGTCCGCGAGTGTATATTGATTCCCATACCATCAGATTGTTCAGCATTATAATCAAACATTGCACTGTTGATTCAAACTGATATCGTATGCCCATGTTTGGGAGTGATTTTATTAATGTTAAATTGCATGACGTAATCAGCGTATAAAATAGTAAACGTCCCATGACTGTTGAAGATGGGGCTTAGTAGACCACATGGGAGCATAATGAGATAATCACCGAGCTTGAAAAACGGATCGGTGATTATTATTAACCTGGTGTTGTTATTAGCGCACAAGAGGATGCCCATATGCTCCACTTGTCAAGATCCATTCGGCCCCTTTAAAGACTAATATTTGGATGCGAGAAAGTGATTTATTCTCTGCCGCGAACAACACAGTCGTTGCTTGTGGACGATTTATAAAAAGAAGCAAGATGTCACCGACACATCTGCATGGTGCAATGTTTCATTTTTTAAAGTCACGCTTCGATCACACTGTATAATACATGTCCCTAACGGCAAACACAGCCATTGATCTGAACACGTCTGCTGCTAAATATTACCTTCCCTATAAATTACAACAATTAATTGGTATTATTACTTTTGTGTAAGTACCGGAATCAGTCAGTACTTCTTTATTCTGCCGATACAGTAGTACAATTCATTATGACCCTTTTCTAGTAAATAACACTGTAATTAAGCAGTGGCGTGCTCTTTATCAAGACAAAAAGAAACTTGTTAAAAAAAATCTTCGCAAGTTCCTACACCACAAATTGCTAGCCAAGAAAAAAAGTAAGTATTATTTTTTCCACAAAATGGTCGTAAGTTTCAAACAAGTATACAGTCTCATACGACGTATATCACGCTATGAATTAAAAACTTTCTCAACATAGACGACAGAACTTGTTCTCCGAACGTTTTATTAAAAATCTTGACAGTAATAGATTATTTCCTATTAGCTCAGCCGCTTGGAACTAACCAGCGTTCGTTATAAACTGTCATATCTCGCTGTTGCAGCTAAGCATTACGTTGCAGGCTTTGGGGTTTTCCTGGTCATATCTTGAAGGAAATAGGTCAACTCTATCATTTTTATAAGGTCTATTTAGAGGCTAAATAAATACTAAAAGGATTGTACAGTCGGCCAATGAATTGGTACATCACCCTTAGGTTCCAATTTTGTTGTACACCATAAAACAAAAAGGTCTAATAAAAACTTTATTTTGTCAAAAAATATAAGTTTCAACTTTAGTGATATCTATTTTCATTTGATAGTAACTTGTGTTAAAATTGATAGACCTGTTTTTTAGCCGACCGTACATCTAACATTGTTCAGAGTATAAAATAACATCTCACAAAGGTCTAGTATCTAGTAATTATTGTGCTTCCCAGATAAGATAGTATTATTTACATAGTATATGCCTCTTTTACGAGAAGCTTTCTAAATGACTTAATTAACTTGACTAAAATACCAAGGTAAGTACGTTGAATATAGACGCAATTTAACTCCACTTAGAAATTTTAACACCGAATCGAGAAGCTTTGGTTTCCAACTAAAGTTAGCAAGAGATAAGAGAATTAGGGGTGCCAACTGAAAATCAGCGTTGGGCTCTCTGCGCCCAGCAAATGCTGAGCTGGCTACCCTTTCGGCATGGCATGCTTGACAGCATATACATATTATTTAAAAATATTTTCATAATTGTTAACTTTTGATGTGTTATTTTTTCATTTTTTTTATTATTTTTTTATGTTCTCTCTCTTATGTTGTCAATGTGTCTGTGCCGAATAAATGTTCTTTTCTTTCTTCTTTCTTTTCTAATTGTTTTGTATAAAAATTCTGTTTCGAAATAGTTGAAATGTTCCTGGAGCGAGATTTTAATTTCTAATCCTCACCAAAAGGCAAATTCATTGAGAATTTAAAAAGCGGAACACATTATTTATGAATATAAGCTTTTGTAAAAACCAGCTCGGCCAGGGATAATAAAAAAATACCATTTATTATCTTTACTTAGATAAAAAATTACTGCAGAAAATAATAATAACTATTTCAATTTATTTATTAGAATATATCTTTATTTTATTTATACCAGATACAGACACATAAGAAATGTCGAGACTCTAGAGGTCGCGGTTCCTAATAGTAGGTCCCATGAAGAAGAATCTGCAAGAAACTAAATGGAAACTATTTTAAAGTAATACACTCGGAAGCAAAGAATCCGGATCACCAACATAGTATATAAATAAATATTCTATATAATAATCTATAATTAAATCTAAATATTCTATATAATAAATATTCTATATATATATATAATATATAAGCAAATAGTCTTTAGAATACTTTTTATTTGATTAAGCTAACATTCTTAGTTTTCGAGATATTAAGGTTTTTTATTGATACGGATTCATTGCTTCCGAGTAGATAATACAATCTTGATTCATGCAATATTCTGGTAAGAGCTGCGAGAATAATGTAATTTAATGTAAATGAAACTTTGATTGCCACAGTTACACGCTTACCAGTCCAGACAGACGGCACCCGTTCAAACGATACGGCACGGTTGTAGGACCATGCCTTCTTTGTCTTTGAAGTTAGAAGGTAGAACCATAAACTTATTATACTAGTGGTAAAGTGTAATATGTTAATGGGTACAACATATACCCACTAGAACATATAGGAGTAAGAACTTAATCTAAGCATAACATGATGTTTAGTTCTATATACGGTATATGATGAATAGTTATCGCAGTTTGACTTTGTAAGAGTTTAGAAACTTTGATTATTGCCGAGAACCGCTTGAAGTTAGCGTGCACTTGATAAGATAGATCTTAGTAAGTACTATGCAGAAACTTGCAGAACTCACTTAACTATACGTATATATCTATACTAATATTATAAAGAGGTAACATAAGATAGAGGGTAAAAAAAAAAAAATGATCTTGCTTTCGCAGATCTTAGTAGGTACTAAGCGGAAACTTGCAGGAGTCACATAATTACACATCTATATCTATACTAATATTATAAAGAGGTAAAATTTGTTTGTTTGTATGTAGAGGGTAACAGTGGCGAAGGGTGAAAATTTAAAAAGGGGAAGCCGTCCCTATAAACCCCACCAAAAAAGATATACTCACCAATAAATGCATAATTTGTCATAACTATGCCGACAAAACATTAAGATTTTGGCTACCACTAACATCGAAAAATCCCAAAAACTGCTCCTCTACCCCACTGTCTGTTGGTCTATGCATTAACCAATTTCTAAAGGGAAGCCGATGGGAATCGGGTTGTATGGACTCTTCGCCACTGAAGGGTAATATCTGGGACAACTGAACCGATCCTAAAAAAAAAACTACCCCTAAGTTGTATCGGTCTTATTTTATTATAATAAAAACAAAACGCGCATGTGAAACCACTTTAAATATCTGTTATTTTTAACTGTGACGATAAATACGCCTCACCTCTAAGCGGTAGGCATTAAACGTGCGGCCTTGAGCGAGTGACGGAGCCCTGCTTAATACCTATGTGCTAATCTAGGGTAGGTACATTAAGATGAGCCCTGAATCTAAAATAGGTACTTAGATCTCTTTCTATTTCTATTTTTGATTTATTTAACTTAATTATTGTCCAATGTACGTACGTCCAGGATTAAATATTAGGTAACAGAATATTTCGTCATAAAAACTATAAAAGGCAATCTTATCGGTCACGGCGATCTCTGCCCGATAACTAAATGGAAATAATGGCGTGCCGTTACGACGTGATTGAGCCACGAACATCCAACCATCCGAAAATATAGCAATTTTAATAGTATTAGTAGGACGACCACACCAAAATCGAATAACAGGCGTTCGCGATGCAAATAGGAACATGTCATTTCGGCGTTCCAAATTCAATTGTCGCGACTGACAATACTCAATGCAGTATTCAAGTCCAGCAGGGTAATCACAATGCACGCTCGAAATCGGATCAATTCTATTTTGACAGTTCAACAATTTACATTGCTCAGTATGCTTTAAGTAGTATTTGAAACTGTTGTATAATACATAATAAAACACGAGTGGTTTAATACTTAGTTATGTGCAGTTTCATACACTACTTTATCTATACTCGAATCATGCAATAGGTAGGTACCTAGTTAACACATTAATAATGTAAATAAACAAAAATGGCGCCGAAACTCAGCAGTGTTGTTAACGCGCCTGCGCTGCGCGCCGCGCATGCGGCCTAGCCGCGCCACCAACGTGGCGGCTGCTATAAAAATTGAATTGAAAATACCTTGGTGGAACCGAAGTGTTCTTTAATAGAAAAAAGGTTATTTTATCTATCCTCATATCCTAAAGTTCTAATTATGAATTCAAAAAACATACTATTATATAATGACAAACTAATTATGTAGATTTTTTGGTTTTAGACTGATTGGTCAC
The DNA here is from genome assembly GCA_932294325.1 of Allophyes oxyacanthae. Classification (NCBI taxonomy): domain Eukaryota; kingdom Metazoa; phylum Arthropoda; class Insecta; order Lepidoptera; family Noctuidae; genus Allophyes; species Allophyes oxyacanthae. Next base: position 5,422,900 of record OW028609.1, read on the forward strand.
CCGCCATTTGTGTTCAGTTTTTACCGTGGCCATGATAGGGTTGTATGGCAGCGTTCTATTATATTCAGTGGATTTTCGAACATTATTTGTTAACATTTGTTGTCAGTAAATAATTAGATTGGTATACATAGGTATCTTTTCTACGACAACGAGGAAAGTACACATTGAAATTAAAGTGCATCGGCTGCGATACCATTTACTATCGCTAAGCACTTCAATTTTATTAACCGCTTCAAATTGCATCCCAACGGAATTAATAGAATTCCAAGCAGTACATACTAGGAATTCTGTTTTAATTTAATCTAGAATAGAATTGTGGAACATAGCTTGGAGAGTAAGCTCATACTGGGTCGTGTGGAGGGCAGGAGAGCAAGGGGTCGGGCGCCCGTCGGATGCAGCGATGCTCGCGGAGACAAGAGAGCGGTTGGCGGCAACATACAACTAGCCGTGTACTCTACGTCAGACAAAAATATAAATGGAGACGAATTTATAGTCCCGATCCTCAGTATTGAGGGACCGAGGAAGAAGAAGAAAAATAGAATAGTGCCACATAAACGTAGCGATCTGAAATACGTGCTGGTTTACTTGGATCAGACATGAGTCTATAAATAAGGTATAAATTACTAATTACGACTCTAACCGCTAAATTCTTGAAAACAATCTAACGTTTAGGCGCTCTTCTAAATAATTCTCTCTCTATAGTATTAAAACCATTTTGACAGCATAAGCAGTTAACTTCTAACATATTTCATGCGTTTTTAGGAATACACTCAATAGTTACTTTAAAAAAAGTAAGCTTTCCATTAATTTCCTTGAAAGTTAAAAATCCTATACTGATGTCGGTCACGTACGTCTCGGTCGCGCGTACGAATACACATTGTGTTCAACACAGCATCATGTTGCAACGCATATAACAGCGGCGCATAAATTGCCGATGCGACACAGTACGAGTATGTCCTTCGCGACCGACGGTACGCGACCGACATCAGCATAGGAGGAATTCAGGCCTTACAGCAGTGGCATGTGTCCAGAATAAGGAGATGTCAGTCCTTTTAATGTTACTTAGTAATAATCTGCATGCAATAAAATGGAAGGACTTTAATTAAATGCAGTTTCATTTGCTTTTATTGCAGCTGCCTTTGCTATTAAACGCCGTGATCTCTCAAAAGATGTCTTTTGAGAGATCACGGCGTTTCAAAGCAATGAATGTTCAAAAGAGGTTTCCAGCAAATAGGATACTTAAGAACCTGGCAAAAGTTTTTCACAAAGTGTTTATTGACTATGAGGGTAGCATTCATCTGGGGGCGCGGTAACAGCGGCCCAAGTTCGAGAGCGAGACCGTGAGCGCTGCCGCACTACCCTTTACAGGAAACATTTCAGGCACTTTTTAAGATTCCCTTGAACTTTCCAATGGAGATACATACCAAGCTTATAAAATATACCATGTGGAGGTAAACTACACTGGAACCATAGCAGCCAAATATCAAGACTTCACTTCTGTTAAATTTTGAACTATGAACTCGGGATCTTATGATTTCACTTCTATAACGGCTATCGAACTTGACTTACTTACTTTACTATAATAACCTACGATATTAATTTGTTGCTATTTTAAAATATATGACAAAAGTTTTAATATTTATGATTTAAAATAAGCTAAAAGGTTTCGCAGAGAAATTCCTTACCGTAAAATATAACATTAAAGTTAAGCCAATCTTTTCGAACCGCTTATACCATAAAGTTTCGTTTACTTTCATTGAAAAGTAAACGTAAGGGGCGTTTACTTTTTGGGAAACGGCTTAAAAGGCTTGTGTTGCCGCAAGGCTCTGACTTGAGATAAGATTGCGCCCAATTATTTGAGGATCTTTATATTCTGTCACGACCCTGAAGCCTTGAGGAGAACGACGCGAGAAGGAGGAGCACTTTTACAATAATAATCTTGATACTTAGTTGTGGAGGAACGAGGTATGGTGTTCCTTCATTGAAAAGGGAGGATCCTCCGACCAGAGGTGATATTGCCTGGCGGGCCGAAACCCAACAGTTGATATCGGACAGCTGTTGTAGGTATATGTGTTAGATAACTTAGATACGATATTCTTTTTCCTTGCGTGATGCAGGCCTGTACTATTTATATGAATTCGATTGATTGGTCGAATTCATATAAATAGTACACGATTTAAACCTCATTGAACGTTATAGGTAATAATAAATTAGTTTAGGTGGAAGGAGCAACATCTGTGTCTATGTCTGAACATTTTGGGTGTTGAATAAGTAATGACGAAAAATACACGAAAAATTATGATATAGCGCAAAGTTCCAAATTTAAATTGATATTTGGAAGCGTAAAGTGGCCTGTGATGAAGGAGATTGCTAATACTTCCTCAAAACATCAAAATGAAAATGCTCCAAAAGCCTTTTCCATGATGGACCCATATCCTGAAGTAAACTTGCCAAACGAGCAGAGGTCATTGCCTCCGAGAACATCCCTAAAAAATGACAAGTATAGATAATGTTATTATCAGTGTATTTGTGCAAAAAGTGGTAGCGTAGTTACTGCCCATTCGTCTCATATAATCCTTAAATCGGCTTTTATAGCACTCAGGGACAAGATAGAGAGAATTTATTGCCGTTTGTAAAGAAATCTGGGTTCGGCACGGTACCAAAACTACGTATTCACCCTTCATCCAATCTTTTAATATTAAAGTATAGGTCAAGCAGAATAGAATAAAAATACACCATATATATTATATATTGTACACCAGTTAACATAGTATTTACAATTTAAATTAAGCAGTATGGACATTTCTTACTAGCGACCCGCCCCCGGTTTCGCTCGGGTGCAATTTCTCTCCTATTCTTACATTAAATAGAAAATATTATGCATTTATATCCTTTCGAAACAAATGCTCAAAATGATAGTGAAATCCAAATCAGAATCCCTTGTATATTTAAGAAGTAGTTAGCGAATATACAGACAGACACAGTGGGCAACTTTATTTTATACTTATGTAGGTATTTACATTTATTGCCGCAATTATTTTAGTTGAAAGTCTCAGTATTATTATCAGACTTTAGGTTCAAATATTGGCCTCAAACTGTCGTTGGGCGGATGATTACCTACAACGATACGTAAAAACCGTAATTCCATTCATTTACACAACCCTAAAAACTATTCATTCGGTCATAAAATTCTATCTCATTCCAAACCACTCGAATCAAAGCGTATTGTGTCCCTGAGATTAGAATTTCATGGACCTCATCTCTATGCCGAGGATACCCCAACACCCAACCAGAAGGGAAAATTAAAATAAAAAAACCTTCTAAAAATCAATAGCTATACTTCATAGGAGACCACAGGGTTTCAACCTTAAGGTATTTTCGACAAAAAAGTTGAATTGTATTGCATTTTTCCACCCAATTTAATTTTGGTGTTTTACGCTTAAAATAAATTGGTGTGTAGCCAGAAGTTGGTCACATAAATGATGAACGGCGACCAGGCAAGGATTTACATACATGATATTTAAATGCTCGCTTAAACGTTTAAGTAGAAAATATGAATGGATAGGCAAATTATGTGTTAATTTTTTTTCATTAAGGCTTAGGCACGGTGAACTTTATGTCCTTCTGGATACGATAATGAATGATTGTGCTCATGGTAATGAAGAATGCCTAAAAAAAATTGTTTGCGGCGAAAAGGTTTTCTTATGTTCGTCCTTCTGATGCTCCTTGTAGATCCCACCTCAAAACCCTTCTTAAATTTCAATCCCATAAAACCGATTTCCATTCTTTTTCCTTCTCTGTCCATGCAGACAGACTGTGGAACGCACTTCCGCTTTACATCCGCGGATCTAAAACGATTTCCTCTTTCAAAAAACGCGTTAAAGAACATTACCTATCCTAATTTTTTATTAAAATATGTAATATATTTATTAGTATATTCATAATTATTATGTATTAGTTTATTTTGGTATGTATCTTTATTATACGTAAACGTTACGTACCTTTACTATATTCCTCATCGTTAGCTCCTTATCATCTACCTATCTTGTTTCCTGTAGTTACACACCGTGTCTTCTTTTCTTTTCACTCTTTCCTGTCGCAGGTCTGTTGGCATAAATTTCTTTAGAAATAAACAGTGCCTTTGTACTTGATATCTTTACTTATTTTCTTTGTCATGTGTACGAGTATGTGTGTACATAAATAATAAATAAATAAATACAATCTCAACCAGCTGATCGTAACATTATGTATGGGAAGCCGAAATGTTTTACGCTTGGTAAAGGTTTTGCTTTTGCAAAGTTGTGCATCATCTACGAGTGTATTCTATTGATTGTTTGTTTGTTATAAACTCAAACCTACTGAACCGATTTTAAAAATTCTTTCACCAGCAGAATGCTATAATAACACTGAGTAACATAAGCTATAATTTATAGAGATATCACACGGGCGAAGCCGCGGGCTCGAATTATTCGTTAACGTGTGTATGTGGTTATGTGAAATACTGGGAAAAAGGCCTCTCAAACAAGAAAGTATTACTTCTACATACTTCTATATAAACCCTTGTATTAAAAATATAATAACAACATATTATTTTAGACAATGATTAATGGTCTATTTTATACACCTACGTCCACCAAGGTTTCGATGAGAAAACAAAAACGAAATATTTTCAGGAGATAAAACACGTACCATATTAGAATTCGGCTTAAAGAATTCTCGGGCGTGGCATCGCTTAATTCAATTTTGCCTTGAGCGATGCCTTGGCCGCAGAATTGGGAGCTTTTTCAATAATTTCCAAGTCGGTACTCGAGTACCTACATCTACATCTAATTTCAGGTTGAATAATTTAATTCCTTTATACAGTGCTCAAAATGTTCTCGAGTGGTTCCGATGAATATCTACCGCGTAGCTTCGTAGCGGTTTCGTAGGCACGTAGAGGCTTCGTAGTATCGTAGACGGCAAACAGCTTATGTTCTAACAGGGAGCTTATCATTGATTCGCCTTATGACGCTTACGTCCACATATTTGTATGGGCTTCGAGTACTGTTTACGAGACGGGATGTTGGTAAACATGATTTATTGTGGCTTCGACTGTGTTATTTCCTTATTAATAAGGATGTATCTACGCAATTTTGCTATAAATCAAGTTGTATCCAGAGTAAAAGTGTCATCTGCAAGTCTCTCGCAAATAAAACAAGAGCGGAATGTTATGTACAACGCCACAGTTAATCCATAATCGTTATAACCCAGCCTGTAACCACACCTCATGCAAAGTGGAATTTAATATGAAGGCGTTCTAGTTTTCCATGTTGTCCAATCAACGTCAGATAACGTGGAAAAGCTGCAACATGAAAAATTATTTATCATTTTAGTTAATAAAATGGCAACAAATATACGAGTATATCGTCGTCGATAGTCTCATACCGCTAAAATTATCTAATTGACCCAAACGTATAGGACAGCTGATATTTTTTTCGCGATTACGATGTTGGTCCCATAGAGAAAGTTGTTCAGTTTGATGGTCTTTACCTCTACGATGAGTTTTACGTGCCGTCTAACGTTCAAGTTCACATGCAATATTTGTATGGCAATTTTTTCAGCGCCTCTAGCGGTATAAATAGTGAACTAAAGTCACTATACAAATATTGAATGTGAACATGAACGTTAGACGGCACGGAAAACTCATGGTAGAGGTACTGATCCACAACCTTAAATATGACTACGCATTTCTGGTACAGTTAAATATTTGACCGGTATTACCCCCGAATACTCAAACACATCTCAAGTTTAAGTTGCCGCTAACTCTCGTGCTGTCACTGTCATTTTAAGGTGGACAGTAGCGACAGAACGAATTTTAAGAGCATCTAATTAAGTTGTGTTATACTATTCGACGGTTAGATCTAAAGTGAGTTTAGAACGAGTTATAAACATTTATTCGTGTTATTACCCAAAAAAGTTCGTACCTATTAGATAGCAATAAATGGTTGTCAGTAAATACTTATATATTGTATATAAAAAAATTACGTACATTTAGATCTCGCCTACTCCATTTGCCACATAAAGTTATACAAAGTCTATATAATTATTAATAAAAAAATATCTCTCATTTGAAGCATACATAAAGTTCAATGAACTTAAATATATTTTGGGCAAGCTTACAGATGAATCTTTCCAGTCACGATTTTCGTTAATATGTATCTATTGATTTAGGAGCAATGTGTGGTGGAATTTATAAAACATTTACTTTTGTCATTTCTCTTCGAATCATATCACCAATCACCACCGCTCCTGCGGCCCCAGATAATATTGTAAATTTGTTTTATGAAAGAGTATCCATAGAGTTTTTTGCCGGTATCTTCTCCAGGACCAACTCACTTGGAACCGTGCAACTAAAATCACGAAATGAAATGAAATTTATTTTGCTTGAATCATGGTACAAAAAAAGGTGTTACATGGTGATGATATGTGGCATTACATGTTCCGCCAGTAGCTGGCATTCAAATTTTTTTTACATAAAAGATATTGCAAGATGTTACAAGATTAGCTAAACAATGTAGATGGAATGTCAAATATAACAAACAAACCCAGAAACCCCAGCCCACCCAAGCCCAGCAAAAGCTGCGCTGGCTACCCTTTCGGCATGGGCAATCTTGACGACACTAATCAATAGGATGACTATTTTACTTTATTTTATTTTATTTTATTTTTTTTACTTTGTTCTTTGTCTGTCTTATTTTTTATTTGTATTTTTTACTGTTTAAAGGTTTAAGTAAATTTTTTTATTTCTCTCTCGTGTGTTGTCAATGTCCGTGCTGAATAAATGTATTTTCTTTCTTTCTTTCTTTTATAAACGACGTTTTGATAGTGCCAAATATAAACGACGTTTTGAAAGTGCCTGCAAAAGCCCAGTTGAAATTAAATATCTTTAACTTTGACTTTGACATATTTTCTATCTGTAGCTATCCCACTTTTGAATAGTTTTGGACATCAGACGCATATTTTTTTTGGAGTACTGGGACTATTTTTCTCTCCATATAACTTATTATGCATGAACCTACCTATCTAAAGTGTTTGAATATTAAAGTAATTTACATTATAGATGACAAAACAAAATTTCTAATAGTTACGGGAATGGGGACACGCTGAATCCATAAAATTACGACCGCCCTAATTAAAAAATATTTTTTTAAAGTTGAGCTTCAGAATTAACCACACATTAGTATTTATTTTGGAAATGAAATGGACTGTGTAAAAGCCTTGAAGCCTTTCTTTTACGAGTACTTTGATGGTAAAAAGTTGCAGTAAATTGGCTTTTAACGGCGAGATTCCAATTTGTTATGCGGAGTTTTAAATAAATTTTCAGCAGCATTCTAAAGGAAAAGCAGTATTTCAATTTTATTTTCAGTTCAGTGAGAATAATATATAAGTAGCTTTTTGTTCATAAAATGACAATGGAAATACGGTATAATTTATAACATATAAAACTCAATCATTAACATAAGCCCACTGTGGTCGTCCACTACGGAATATTTATTTATTTGGTCTTCCTACAATTATTGTTTATACTTATAACATAATTTAAAAACATACAGAATAAAAAAATAAAATAAAACAGTGTAACAATCCATTATAGGTAAACACCACATGAGCAATTTGTTATGTGGATTAAACATCCAAAGTTCACAGGCAAGAGACATATACAGTAATGATAATTATTTTGTTTTAAAAGCATCATAAGAGCTACACAGACGCTACACTACAACAAATCAGATACACAGTTAAGAATTTTACCCTTTTGAAAAATAGGAGTATACACTGTATTATTTCCCATAGATAATATCTATGTATGGGAAATGGATCGAGCGCACAATAATTTGTACCCTTGGATGCTGGCTACGCTTTGAAAATAACACCTAAAATATTTGAAATTCGGCTCACCTATGTATGGGTAGAATTTTAACCATCCTGATAAATATAAATGAAATAAAAAGTAAGTATAAAATAATTTTCGTTAGAAAATTAACAGCTTCTGAAGTCGGTGCCACTGCCAAGCTAAAATCGATCTGTTGACAGACAAATCGGTGAATATACATAAAAAAAAACATACATACAGTCGAACAAAGACCCTCCTCCGTTTTTGAAGTTGGTTAAAAGGGTATACCTACCTATATAATTTTAAACGTCTAACACTGGATCTATAGAATTCGCCTCGAGAATTCCGCACGGTACGCTTGCCTCCACAGAACAATTCTATGTTCTGTGCTTGCCTCCTAAAGTGATACATTATCCGCATTTTTATTTTCTTTCATTTATCAGTGTCGAAAGGTGAGATATTTTATAATTCAACGTCATTCCTATATTCTCCTATTAAGATGCTTTGTATGAACCAATTTTCCTGCAAATAAATATCTTATCTAACTCTTCGGGTTATAGTACCTATTTAATACTGATTTAATAAATTGTGTAATCAAGTGATATTGATCCCATCCCTATGGCAGTTTTGTAGAGCGCTTAAGCCTTGGTGTGCCCCGTACTTTAATTTTTATAAAAGATCAAAACAGTTTCTCAATGATTAATAGATACGACAATTTACTCTATTTCTTTTTTTTTATACCCCTAAGTTTGTAAACAAGCTTACGAACCTGCCTTATGGTAAACGGTTACCGGTTACCGTAATTTATATTCGCTTGCAACACCAGCACAGACACGTCAAAAAAGGTGAGAAAGAAAATCAGGGACAAAACTATCCTTTTACTGTTTTCTCTCTCGATTATTCGTTTTGTCTTCTGCCAAGGAGACAAAGTGCGGACAAAACAGGTTTGTCCACGGAACATACGGAGACAAAACCATCCCTTTGCCGATTTTTCTCTCGATTTTTTTTAGTCTTCTGTCAAGGACGCAAAGCGTGGAGAGAACAGGTTTGTCCACGGGAGATTTGGAGACAAAACAATCTCCTTGCCGTTCTCTTTCTCTATTTTCCTTTTTGTCTTCTATCAAGGAGACAGAGGGTGGAGAAAACAGGTATTTCCACGGAAAAATTCGGAGACAAAACCATCTCATTGCCGTTTTCTTTCTCCATATTTCGTTTTATAGATTTCAAACTACAAGTGCAGCATCATTTTAGAGCATCTTTCACTATGCTCCTTGATGCGAGTGCACGGTTGTTCGATTGTTATAAAAATGTCGATGTGAAATCAGTAACAAATGGAAACACCCCGTCGGCAATTCGTAAATGCCGACGTGACGCTCCGTACGCTCCGATGCCGACCAAGTGGACTCGCAGCTTAAAGCTAGTAATAAAGTTGTATAGACCATTCCACGCGGTCTTTGCATAGCTAGCCTGCGGACCAGATGTTTTTATACAAGCCTTTCAGTGTTACGTGGAATTTCGTTCGTACATTTACACATTCTAACGTACTTGTACGAACATTTGAAACTTGTTCTTAGATGTTAAAATTTCTTAGAGACATTACATTTTACCGATTTTCTACATACATCAATCTCTCTTTATCGTATACACCTCAATGAATAAAATATCTAATAGATACGATAACATTATTAACAACTCGCCTAAAAATTGAAAAAAAATATTTAGACTTATTGATGAAATAATTATTTTTTTATTAAACTAATATTAGGTACTAGCGTAGTAGTTGAACGCTTGTCTTCCATGCAGGAGGGTCTGAGTTCGAAACCAGCATCTCTGACGTATAGAATTTTTGTGCTAATCAGAATTTCATTATCACTTCCGTTAAACGGTGAAGGAAAAAATCGTGAGGAAACTTGCACACCTGAGAGGGCCTCATGAAGTTCTCGATGGTGTGTGTAGTCCGCCAACCCAAGTCCACACCAGGCAAGCGTGGTGGACTAAGGCCTAACCCTTCTCATTCTGAGAAGAGGCTCGAGCCCAGCAGTGGGACGGTAATCGGCTGGATTTATTATATTGATACATGAAGAGAAAACTATATACCCCTTTTAAGGACTTTTTTTTTTATTGCGTCCACGGCGGGGTGTGAGATTTGGTATAGTTAAAGTTTATAATTGAAGAGAATTAGTGCAAAAAGCTTAAAATGAATTAAGTACGGTCGAATTTCAACCACTGGGCCACCATTAGTAGTAGATAGTCATAAATGCATCCATTGAACTTACATTCGATTAATTATTCTTGTTGAATATCCATTAAAGTCCATTATAGATCAACAAAAGTCTTATAAATTAAAACCATATATTAATATAAATATTACATTGACTTCGTTTTTAAAATATACGGAATTAGTCCAGCCCAGAATAATTTAGTATTCAAATTGGGCCTTTCTTCTTTTAATATTGCCCGTTCTAAAAATAATAAGCGACCACCTATTATTTCACTTCAATATACTATTAACCAATACTACTGCTTACTTTAGTAGTCCTTACTACACCGATCACATTTTTCCTTTTATTCCAGAAGTATTTGAAATTGCCAAATCAAATAATCTATACCTACCTACCTACCAAAACGGCCTGAGTCAACTCCTCGAGAATAAGGAACCGAAAATAAACGAAGGTTCATTTCCCAGTTGAGTTTAAAAATAATCAAATTAAGCTGGAAATAGAACGAATTTAACTTAATATTAGTTTATGACCCTTGTGTTCAGTACACAGGGAATATTTCATTCATAATTTACTTTGAAAAAGTATTAGTTTCTTTAGAGGTTTGTACGTGCATTTTGTACAAAGGGCCTAAAAAGGTCACATTGAGCAATTAATCTACTGATCTGCATAGTAACTGTCAAACAGATGATTACTGAGTATGAACCTTATGTAAAAGACATTAAGAGTCGTCATTTAAATAGATATTGGGACATTCGTAATATGAATCATATTGTGATTCATCTAAAGCGGCCTTTTTAGCCCCCAAGGTCGTACTTTAATAGCGGTGGTCCTTATAAGAAATTATACAGGACAGTTAGATTCTGCATAAAATATGACATGTTCTTAGAAACATATAATATATATTAAGGGTATAAGGTAGGTTATACATAAAAGTGCTCAGAAAGTATAGTTTTTAAAGAAAGGAAATAAAAATAAAAAATATCGTTCGCAGACTTTTTAGGTCTATTTGGAAAAATAATAATAGATAGCAAAATCGATTGGGTTGCAAATGGTTCAAAATTCAGTTGCAAGATTTGACCTAAACAAACAAACATACATACAAAACAAATATTGCAAGTTAAATAGAACCTTGTAAAAAGTAACAATGTTATTTTAAAATCACTGTCGAAATCTTGTTTATTTGGGCAGAACGAAAGTGGTGGATAATTGGGAAGTAAACAAAATTTCAGTTACTTCCACCACTATTCATTCACGAAAATAAAGCATAAAAATATTACGCGTTTCAAAATACATAAGTCCACAACTCGCAAAGATAAACAATCTCTGAAGCCATTTAACAATTATATTCGTAAACCAATTGTTTTGTTTATAAAGGACAACACTTTTTTTTATATATTTGCGTATAAAAATCGGTTGTCCATTTTTATGTAACAGTTATTGTTATGCTACTATCATTGTTTGAGTGTCACAATAAAGCAAGTTGGGTTCAAAGCAATCGACATTATTTTCTAGGTTTATCAAGTCAGCCTAACGAACGATATAATTAGGACATAATGACCTATCAGATTTGAGTATAGAGTCTTCATTCACTGTCAATAACTTTATATCACTTAGCTACTATCTTCAACAACAGGATAGTACCTACACAATTCCAGTACTTAATTTAAGCCGATTTGAGTATTTTATTTATTTATATATTCTTTATTGTACACCAGTAAAACAAATATACACATAAAACTTGCACGAACATGGGTAAATTGTACAATGGGTGGCCTTATCGCACACGGCGATTTCTTCCAGGTAACCTTTGGATGGACAAGAGTGAAATTAATAAGAACAAGCGTTAGTTACACAATATCCTCGTCCCACTCGTTATCTATCTATTTAGGATCTGCCTTTATTCTCACCGTAAATCTGTATTGTGTACAAAGATCAGATTATTGGCTTTCAAATTGGCTGTCATAGTAAAAAAACAGTGTTATGGGAAGCGCTTTTTGGTCTCAATATCTCCTGCAAGCTTAGCATGACCGCCGTAGAAACGGGTTTTGTTTACGGTAGAATAGACAAAAACTCTCTTCGTAATATTACGGTAGGATTTGTTAGAATAACTACATTACTAACTACTTACCCGTTGCTATGGAATATTTTGTCTTTGTATACGTAGAAACGTGAGTCTAGTTGATGTCGAGATGGATAGAAAGAGCTTTGTTTATTCTTGAAAGAATAGAAATAAAAATGGTCACGCTACGGGTGCTTGTTTGAACGGGAGACATTTCCAGTAAAATATCGTTATTTTTGTTTACTTTTGACAAATATGTTCACATTAGTAACACAACCTACTAAATAAATAAAATATTATCTTATTCCACATAAAAAATATTCTCAACTGGAGGAGTGGGTCGATCCAAAAAGGGTATAGTGTCCGCCGCATGCGCAGCTCATCCGACGATAGGCATGATTAATTGATATGTCATTTCAGGATTGCTAATTTAAATTTGTTTTCTTCAACAGGTATACAGTTGGGCCAATGGTCCCAGCTTACATGCTGACGCAATGGATAGGTATGTAATATGTACTATTTATTTATTATAATTAAAACGGCCGCAGGCCAATTAAATTAATTATACACATTTTAATTTATTAATATAGTACAAATAAAATTCATACGCTCATCTCACAGTACTCCAAGCATACCAACATTAGCAACTTCCATCCGTCCGCAAACACGTCACATTCAGGCTTAACTTCAAAGAGGCCGTTGAGCGCGGACAGTGTGCGAGGAATGGGCGATTGGGCTCGCGAGACAGTGCGACACGGGGGCACGGCAAACAATCTGTGCCTCCTACTACGAATACCCAAGTTACTAATAAAGCGCTATTTTAAGTTATATCATAAATAAGCCGCATTTTAGCCATACATGTTTGATGTGTACAACATTATTTTGAATATATCCTAAAGCCAAATTTCAAAAAATGATCAGCCATCCCATTGGCTTATCATTTTTCGGTTACAATGTTGGTCCCATAGAGAAAGTTGTTCAATTTGATGGTTTAATCCACCCTTAAATATGACCACGTATTTCTGATACACGTTGTATATTTGCATTTTCTTTTCACTTTATGGAAAGTATTACATTTTTTTTGTCAACCACGTAGATGAGTACTACGAACGTAATTAACATCCGTTCCACTCAAAGACTGAAATGAGAGGACGGCACTGACATTTTGCAGAGATGGTATTGCAAATAAACCATGCCATGCCTTTAAGTCTATTTTAATTAACTTTTAAGAGAAATACATTCGTGGGACATCGCTTTTATAAGGGTTCCTTATCAAAATGGTAAAAAACCGAACCCTTATGGTGAGACTTCAGTAGCTGTCCGTCACACCATGATATCGAAACTATTACTATCTTATTACAAAATATGGTTTTAAAGCAAGTACAGTAAAACCCAGGTTTGAAATATATCTATCACTTTCTAAAGCCATATTTATAAAAAAGAGACCTGTATCTTTAAACCCGGGTTTTACAAGACTTGCTTTAAACCATCTTTTGTAATAAGACAGTTAAAGATCTCCAACTAGAAATTAAATTGGAGTTTAGCAAAAAAATATAAACTGCGATTATTATAAGTTGGTTTAAATAATACCCTGTTCTTAGGAGTACGTTTATTTGCTATAATGTACGGAAACCATAGTGCGCGAGGCACAATACTTGACGTAATTTTATTTTGAAAAGTCAGTTTTCGCTCCCATTTAAGTGCAATATTGGAAAGCTTTTTATTCCCCGAAACTTTTTTACAAATATTGCCTCAACCTGACACTGACGCGGTATAATAGAGGGATAGAATAGAATGGAAAACCATTTATTCGACACAGGATATAGTTGCCATCATATAAAAATAAAAATAGAAACTTATGTAGAAATATGAAAAAAAAGAAAAGAACAAAAAAAAAAAAAAAAATCTGTTACAAAATTGAATCCACACATACTGGTGAAGTTAAAGGTGTAAAAGCTTGTAAAAAAGCTCTCATCCTTGAGAAAAGTTGTATTTTCACTGCACAACTTTTACTAAGAAGACATTTTGTGACTTAAGTAATTCGTGATACTTAACTTATCGATTAATTTCCGCTTTGACAAAGTTCTCTCAAGTCTCCAGCACACGTCACACGCGCACACAGCGTCTTGTTTATCAAACAAGTTCCTCCCAACTCATACTTGCATTTGTGAGAAACCTCAAACAATACGTAGGTACCTCCTTATATATTATTAATTTATTCGTATTTGTATTACAAGGCCGTATAAATTTATACGGTTAACTGTTTACTGTAACTTTGTAGATCAAATATGGTTTGTTTGTTATTTTAGTATGAACTTTGGGTACTTTATCATCATCAATATTCTGGAAAATTCACAGCATTATTGAACAGGTAAATATATAATCAACTTATTGAAATACGGATCATTTATTCGTTACGAAATGGGTCATGTTCGAGTGTCATCTAAATAAGCCCAGCAATATTTAAATTATAAATTCGTCACAAATAAAAAATTCTGTGTAAAATGGCTAAATTCAATTGCAGTGACCACTTAGGTAGTTGGTATTGGAGCTAAAATGTCTTGAAAAGTAGCCAGACCGACCGACTATAAAAGCTCAGTGGGCCACTACCTCTCGCTTTGTAACCTCCCCAGGGCGGGCGGCGGCGGCGTGGCGCGACGTTGAGGATTTATTTCCTAGATACTAACTATCCTTTTTATCTTTCCTTTTTATTACGGCAACTTCGCTTTTCATGATGGATTCTAATGAACATTAGTCCTCATCCATTCAAAAACTAATTTCAATAGGGATAAAAAATAATCTTTACATCCATGTTATCCTTAAAAAATATCTCAGTTGACGATCATTAATCCGCCAAGTGGTTTTGGCTTGATGTGAGTAAACAGACAGACAGACCATTATTTTGTCATATGTAAAGCTAAGGATATGTACCATTTATTATGCCATTTTACCTCATGAAATGAGGTAAAAAATCGGTTGTAATAAAAAAATTGCAGACTTTCATATTAATACATGAGATAGATTTACTAGCCATAGCGTAATAAAAAGGGAATTGATTGAACAATTTTAATATAAGCTTAATAAACCGAACAGCTGCCATTCAACAATTAAATTGCAGCGTATAGTATCTATATTTTGACAAGGCTATCAAATCATACGATCAAATATCCCAGTAAACAACATGATTGCTATTGTAGATAGAGTACTCCGTTTTATGCGGCGGGCAATTATCGGTTCGGTCGGATCTTCGTAAAAGCCTTTGAATATCTAGAACGTAAAAGCACATGAAAGGGATATGCTAATGAGGCTTGTAACTTTGACCAACAGTCAATGGTGTAAAAAGTAAACAAGAAGTTTCTTTATATAATTCGGACGCACTGATTATAATTATTACCGAAAATCTGTAACCGATTATCGAATGTACCAAAATAATTTAATCGATACAGGTTCAAAGTTACAACGAATAAAAATAATATACATATTTGGTGCAGCAAGGGTTTTAAGGGATCATCAACATTGGGTTTTCTTTTGTTTCGTGGGCATGCGCAGGGTACAATCATAGACATAAAACTTACAGGAACACACAGGGGAAGAACTTTTTTAAGCATATATGTATATATTATTCCGTGCAGATATCGAATCCGCGACTCGTAGTGCAAAAAGCCAATCGCCAAACAAGCCGTCACATAATTTATGTATTTTATTTGTTGCAGGCCTTATCAATGGTTTAAGGAAATTGATTGGGGCGGGTTGCGGAGAGATGGACACAACATATTTACGAAACTAATAAGGACCAAGGACCCTCGCGAGTCTGAAACAAGCCAGGAGGTAACCCTTCCTGGCAGGCAACGACTTTCGGTAAGTGATAACTACTATTTTACTTTGAAGTAGGTCTAGTAGTCTCCAATCTTTATGGCTGCTCTGAAGTAACGCAAGCCGATGCGCAGAACGCAATATTTTAAAATTTTATTTGTTGCCCACCACGAGTTTATGCTATGTGGAGTAATATTGGTGCGGTTCGACTTGGTGTGCCAAATGGCATGTCTGAAAATTATGTATCAGCGGGACGTCGGAGGTGCGCGGGTGCAAGCCGCATCGACCACGGTCACCCGCGCACTCATCACCCTAGTCCCGCCCTCGAGTTAAGCCGGGCTTCCACTGCGAAAGGGTAATGTGCAAGTAATAGCTGGACGGAACGTACCCCAAATAGCTTAAATAAGTTTTACCTTCCATTAAAATTATTATCCTGTTTGGTGAAAGCACTTCTATGAAGTTTAACGTTGCGAGTTAAACAAAATCCGAGCGGAGTCCGCCCCGTTGCCAGTGGAAGCCCGGCTTTAGTGGGAGTGTTACGTCCGTAGGCGAAGCACACACACATTGTGCTCTCTGTGCGAGTGTTATGACCGCACGCGATACACACGCACTCTGACCTGTGCAGCTGTGAGAACTTCAGAGCGGCCAACAATTTTGGAAACTATGTACACGTCAGTAGTGAACCTATTAAGTTTTTGTACCATAAAAGACTGACCGAGGGCCTATTTCACAATTTCTAAGTAACGGTACTTGGAAACTAATCTATCTATCCCCGTACTAAAAAAAATTGGAATTTTTAAACACTTCTCTAATTATATGCCAATGAATAGAGATGACAATAGACTTAAGAGCTAGTTTAATCATGGTTAACGGCTTATAGATGACGATTAAACGTTATTTAACTAAACTAGCTCTAAAGTCTATAAAACATTAACGCCCTTGGGTTAAAGTTATCATTTTCATAAATTTTTCCATCGTAACAATGTTATAAGCAAATAAACTTAGATCTACATTTATAAATAACTGGAAGCCTTTGAATTGCAATCGTGAATTTACTTGTCATTTGTGAACATTTTTATAAAATGCAATGTTGTGTGATCTCAACATAAAAACTACCCTTATCTGGAAAACACTTACAATTTAATTCAAATGAGATGCAAAAGTTTAAAATAACATCCACAAAAGTTTCTATAAAGGTAATATTATCTGGAATATACTAAGAAGCTATGTTTGTTAGTTAAGCAAAGTTTTCTACGTAAATTACAGAAACTTCTAGAAAAGACAATCTAACAACACTCAACAATTCCTGAGTAACGCTTCATGTTAATTATCATGACTCATCTCCTCAAAAGTTGAAATAACCTTGATCCGGAGTAGAGAAAACCAAGATAGTGTTGAATGGCAATGCAAAGATTTCTGCGTAAGTAACAGAAAGTTCTAGAAAAGACAATCTAACAACACTCAACAGTTGTTGAGTAAAGATTCATGAATCAACTCTATCAAAAGTTGCATTAACATTGTTCTTATCTGACGGAAGTACATGGAGTAGCGGAAACCAAAATAGTGCTCAATGTCTTAAACATGATCAAGATGAGTGTAACGAGTTGCGAGTGCGAGTGTTGGCAGTTCCCAACTAACATGTCCAACTGGAGTTGGAAAACTAAGTACGATCAAAAGATTTCAATCACTTAAACTGCGCTACGAATTTATGAACGTGATTGATTTGAAAGGAATGGTCGATTATTTTGACGACTGTAGTATTGAGATAAAAATATATTGTTTTTTTGTTATTATACTTTCATATGCATTTAGTAAAAAGCTGTTATTTTGACATTACAAATAGACACTTCCATTTTACATTTTTGCTATCTTATCAATAGGGACTAAAACGGTTACCATAATAAACCCATAAACGTAGCTGGCTTGAAATCTAAACATACTTTGCAATAAAAAATACATCATTCCATCTTAGTTTTCTCTTGGGAAGAAGTTCCTAAGTTATTCTGTAGACTCGTTCCTTTTGCAAGACGAGCCAGACCACTTCGGGTCTCAAAGTTAGGATTTTCCATCAGTTGTCGCACTACGCGATTGAATTTCTTGCTTTATAAATCGTCCAGGTTTCTCAGTAAGCTATAGATAATATCTGTTAGTTTGAAGAGTGGTTTTCATTCAATTTGTTTGTAAACTGCTCCTTTATATAATTTCAAAAGTAGATTTAAGCGAAAGATAGTCGCTTTCTAAATAAGCTTCAGTTTAGTTCAGCTACATTTTTTCTAAGTCAATTGCACGGTTATATCGAATCGGTTGGAAAGGGTAAACGCAGATAAAGGATGCGACAAGATTCAGCATACAGGCTTATAGAATTATTAGCTTTTGCTTGCGAAGACATCCATACTAACTTTTGAATTTTTCAATAGAATAGGAATTCTATTGAATTATTTGTATGGAACAGCAGATATTTTTCGAGATTTCATGGTTGGTCCCATATTAAAACTTGTTCATATTAAACAGTAGAACGTATGGCTACAAGTTTTTTTTTTATCTTAGACTGAATAAATTTTAATGCTAATAACTTTGTTCAAACTATTCAAATCTCACGTGAAACAGGAACTACATAGTGTTAATAATTAGTTTTCTGTCGTCAGTAAAGTTTCTAGTCAATTTCAACAAACCATAATTACATACAAATTTCGAGCGACAAGCTGTCTGCTCTGAATAATGCAATTTTGAATTTCACGTACAGGAATACAAGTTCATGTTCCAAACATTTCACTCGTGTTAGAGCTAAACGTATTAAATCCTGAAAATTATTTCGGTTTGTAACTTGTTGGACCTGTTCTGTACCTCTACCATGAGTTTTCCGTGCCGTCTAACGTTCACGTTCACATGCAATATTTGTATGGGAATTTTTTCAGTGCCTCTAGCGGTATAAATATTGAACTAAAGTCACTATACAAATATTGCATGTGAACGTGAACGTTAAACGGCGCGGAAAACTCATGGTAGAGGTACTGTTCTGATCTGTTGACTGAAAATGATATCCGTTATGTGTTGGATTTCATTTTAGTTAGCGTTTTTCAAATGGTTTCTGATTTATAAATAGTATTATCTAGAATGCGGTATACAAGGCCCTTCAAGTCTCAACAAAACTTCGGTTAAACAGAAAAGGCTAAAAATTTATTGATTGATTGAGCCAAATATAAGAGACATCTACCAAAAAAGAAAAAGATAAATACGTTCTTGACATACTTTTTCTTAGATCACAACAATGTATTTATTCAGGAACGCCTAAATCATTTTCACTCAAGCTAAAATTTTCATATCTTAAAATAATAATAAAAAATCGCTTCAAAGACATTTGCTCTTTTCGATCTTTTTATATTTACAGTTCATACGGAGTACGGATTTTCTAATAATAAAACTACAAACATAACAAAATCCAATGAAATTGTTTTAAGTTTAATTGCACCCTCCTTTGATGCTGACTTCGTCAATATTTGGACTGGAACCAAAATTAAAAAACACTGTAGATATGTAATTAAACTTGGCGAACCGGAAACTCACTGTACCTACAACATATTTGTAATTGGATTCCGCGGCAACCAGTCATAAAAATGTTGTAAGGAACAGTATTCGAAACTGCTATTTAGTTACCTAATAAATTCCAATTTTACATATCGTTACCACTCACATAGTCTGTTCCGCTAAGGAAAACCTTTAACGTATAAAATAGTCGTATAAGACGATATTTATGGTACATCAATATCCGCAGGAAATGTGCCGAGTGGCTTGGAACGTGATTCTGTGTGGATGTCATAACTTGCGTTTGCACACCTCTTAGATAAGGTTTGCGGAAAAACTTTGAAAGTTATAAAGGAAATATATTATACAAGGTGTAATACACAAGTCTTATAGAAAGTCATTCGCTAGGCGACTAAATAAGTGCCTAGATTTTACTTTTCACTCCCGCCCGCACTTTATTCAGTAAAAAACCGAATGCGGGACGCTCCTCGTGTGAAAACGTACATAGGAATTATCTGCACCAAAACTGGATCCTGCTTCTTCGAGGACGACGAATCCAGTTTGCAGTGACAAAAAACGAATAGCAAAACTCGACCGGCACCATAATTACGTAAAAATTACCTGACAGCGACCCGACAGCCACGCGACAGCAGACGGAGCGCGATCGGTCGCGAACTGTCAAATAAATTCGTATTATGTACAGCTTTTGTCCGCCTGTGGCTACTTGTTGCGTTTGCAGCGTTAAGTACGCACTTTTTAGTTTTTTTATTGTCCGCCAGAGAGCGATCTTGTAAGCGGTGGCTGTCACGCCGCTATTGGCAAATACGTAATGTGACGTGATGTTTGACAGCAGCTACCGCGCGATTTACGCCTGTCGCAAACTGTCTGCTACATCGGTAATTAGGGGGTGGATCGCTTTTTGCAGGAGTGAACCCTTGTATTGAAATACGTTCACCAGTAATTGGATCCTGCAAAAAACTGGTTCCTGCAAAGACCAGGATCATACAAAGAGCAAGATGTTACCTTAAGAACGGGCCGTCACTTACGTTAAAGTACTTTGTTTTCATTAATTTAACTGAGTCTGATTTTCAAGCAATAAGACTGTTTTATAAGCAATTGAATGGTAATACGAAATTATAAAAAGTGAATCAAAGTAAAGTTTTAATTAGGTACAGTTAATGTTTTGAGTGTTGTTGCTTTTATTACAATATTCTAGCTGTCATGATCAAGGATATGGCCATTAACGGTTTACCTTTTGTTGAATATTTACTATTCTAAAAATAAAATTTTGATGATAATAATACGACCTTGAACTCAGCAATCTCAGCGTATGTTACCAAAATATACCTAAGCGTAAGTAAGTATTAAGTCTTAAACGGTTTTACGCCAGTAAAATCCAAATAAATACCCAAAGTAACGTTTACAAATACCTACAGATTTGTGAGGGTATTGTAACCGTTTCTCGCCCACTTTACGCAACAGTTGCCCGAAATAGGAATGATTTGAGGCCGAATTTAACCCCGGTTTGTATTCAATATGTACCTAATACAAATTACAGAACAGTGGAATACTTAATACAAACTTGAAATATTTTTTTTGTTAAAGTTCTGTGAATGGTTAATAGGTTTTTTTTTTGTAAAAAGATATAATTATCTAATATTTTATTGTTTGTTTAGTTATTGATTTAACATTTTTTAGTTTTAGTATTCAGTTAAGTATGCACAGTGTTTAGAATAGAATAATTCTTTTTTTAATGTACAGGCACTTATGAAATGTCGAGACTCTAGGTTTATTTATTTTTTAAACAATTGAATAGTGTTGATCCCATAATCCACAAATGAGAACACAGCTTTAGGTTATGCCTTTTTTTTTTTTTTAGCGTGGTAAAATCATCAAATGAGTCCTCCCACCCCGGGCAGGGCGGGAGGGACTGTCAGACTTGTACTGACTAAAATCCACGGTGTTCCTTCAATAGACCTTTACGTTCCGGGGTCACGGTAATGAGATAAGTCCCGCGACCTCGGCAGGCTTCGGCCCTCTACAAGGGGGGCCCCGTCATCTTGCTGACTTAGGTTATGCCTTGGAAAAAATACTCCTACGCAAAATTAGCGAAGTGTATAACCATTTCATTGAGAAGTTTAAAATCGATCTAAATTCATACAACATATTTTTATTGCTGAACAGTTTATTTCTGAAAACAATTAACATATTGTTAACAGTTTGTTTTCCGTCTCTCGGGCATAAATATAAATATAGAAGACAGACTTTTAACTTTCACTCGCAAAAGCCTTCAGTTATTTTAGTGAAAATTAGCGCCGGGCATTGATGTCTGGCATACGCTGAACTGAACCTTTTTGGTTCAGCCGTGAGGCCCACACGATTGTGGCTTATATAGTTACTTAAATAGTGACTTATCTACATTGATAATTTATATATCTATGTAATTATTTTAATTTATGTTTTTCTCGTTGTTTTTTTGGTTTATTTTTTATTATTGCATGACGTGCCTTAATTTTGCCCCCAAATAAATTAATTCTCTTTCTTTCTTCTAATGTGAAATAATCAGCTCTTCCATACAATTTTTTTCTGTATAAACGATGTTGTGGAAAAATAAGAAAATAAGAAATGTTTTTAAAGTACATTTATAATCTTCTGCGACGCAATTCCATTGCATCAAAATAGTAGTAACTGTCGATATCGCATTCATGTCGGTTTAAAAAAGTGGACATCTAGGCTTCCTAAGCCGCTTATTGCATTACTAAGACATATTTAACCATAAGCGGTAAAGAATAAAGTTCAGTTTTCAGTGTGGTCGACTTATAAGACGCATCTGCCTTCTGGTAGCCAGTCGCAGGCTGTTACTGAGCAAGTTCAATTGTAAAGTATCTACTATTTATATTCAAAAACTTTATCATCTGTCTTTTTTATGTAGGCGACTGTATTTTTAAACTTTGTTATTTATTGTCGGCTACTTTTAAAAGTCGATGTAGATTTATATGGGTAATTAGGTTTTTAAGATTCTGCAAATTTTAGTAGTGGGCATTAGTACATATAATAAAGGTATTAAATACGAGAGATATTTTTACGAAATCTTAATTACAGTTTCGTGTTCAGTGTATTGGAAAATTACGCTATTGAATAGCCTTTCCCGTTGACTGCAAATGGACATGTCACATGAGGCTTACCTCACAGTTCCCTTTAAAGCCCATTGATGATCAAAGTAATAAATGAAATTCAATATTTCCCATCCCATCGCACACCAAAATTCCTTTGTCTATAAATATTGGATAATTTTAGTCCATATCGTATAAATTTGCAAAAAAGTACAAAATGTTATTGATAAAATTTAATTAGGTGCTATTGGTTATATTTTCAGGTCGTTCCTTTTATCGTTTATTGAATTTCATAGGGTCTTTGTATTTTCACAATCATTCATAATGAACAAAAAGCTGTGCTTAAAATTTTCATCTGTATCGCACGCATTGGTTCACATTCAACAAGGGCTGGTTCGAATTTTAATTTACTGATTTCGAATTTCGAAATTGTTTCTGTCGGTGTCGGTTGGGGTCGGACGCTATTTTGCTATTATCATGGCGCCGCAGACCGTGTCGGGAACTGTTTAAACAATTTCGATTCTAATTTGTAACGAGTACACATTAGGCGCTGCACAAAACACGATTAGCTGACAACAATAGAATCGATTATGTTTTCACGTTGTAACCGATAGTTAGGTGTATCGTTTAGATTACTACTATTAATATTTTGGATTTGATACATTTAGATTTTTCATTAAAACAGTTTTGAGTAGGTAGTTCTTTTGTCATGTAGATAATTGCCTATAGCTTAGAGAAAAGCTCAACAGGCAATCAACAGGACTGACTGCCTGTTCTGAGCGGTAAAATGTGAAGAACTCGATTTAATATCCAAATTAGTTCAATATTATAAGATTTCTGGTTATTCATCCGATTCCTTCAACAAAACTACTGACACTCGTAAGTCTATAAACTAGATTAAATTAATTAATAGGTATAACGGAGAGAAAGCTAGTAAATATATAAAAAAAATATTGTAGCAATACTTCAAACACTTGTTGGATGGCCCCTAGGGATGCTGGTATGTCAGGAAATAAATTCCCCGACTTCTTTATACGTTCTACATCTTGTAGTTTATCATTCATACTACGAAGCAGTTTTTTTATTGGGAATGATTTATAAACATACCGTGTTTTTACTTAAATAAAATACGTCTGTGTATAATAGGTTTTTGAAGGCTCTATTAGCGCAGTGCTAAGGCACTAACACAAAATTGTATTTTGAGCGGGCAGACCTGTAACCTACCTAGTTAAGACTAGGTAGATTACAGGTCTGCCCGCTCAAAATACAATTTTGTGTTAGTTGAGTAGGTACTTACTTAGTTGTATATGTACATACATGGGATTTATGTCTGCAACTGTCTCACGATACAAGAATATGAATATATTATTATATCAGAGTAACAGAATTTGGATGCTAGTTTGTTTCCTAAAACAATCAGATATAATAAAATATAGAACTTAGATAATTACACTTTAATTACACAATATGCACAACATAGGTATTCTTCCCAACTTAATTCAATTGGATCATTTCTCATTACAATCTGTTAATATGTTAGCTTACACACAGGAGCATTAAGATTGTATATTAGATCATAATACCGTCCTGTTATCTCATTCATAACCTATGTACATATTTAGTTCTGTGTTAGTTTAGTTATCTATCATGTTATGTTATCTAATTAGAATCTCAGTGTGGTTAGAGCAGAATGTTTTAAGGCTGATTCACACTACACCGTACTGAGTCCGAGTCAATCGATTTAAACGTGGACACAACACACGTAATGCAGCTCGGTAGGCGTTAGTTAAATAAAAAAAAACAAAATCCAAACGCACAGAGCGGTGCGGCGTCGCTTGCCACGGTGGTGCGAACGCATAGAAATTCCTCCGCGCCGAGACGCGGTGCAGTCAAGTGTACTCGACGAATTACCTACAGAGTGGTACGCACGACTATTTATCAAATATAGGTACATTTTCAGTATAAGCTGATCTGTTATTGTACGAAAAGCCTATACAATGCGAGATCCGCTTATACTGGAATTGTATAGCTTGATATAAAGCCGTGTGTACAAAATTCGACCACGCACCACTGAAGCATTCGGTGCCGCCCCGCTCCGTGTGTTATTCGTCCTAATTATAAAATTTTCCTTGAAACTGAGCCGCACCTCGGCTTGGTTCTAGTGTGTATGAATCGGCCTTTACAATTTTTTTTGTACCTAAACTTAGTTTATAACAAATTGTAAATTGATAAGTAAAATGTTGTTACTAACCATTATGAGTCATAGTTACTTGAAAATAAAGAATATAATAATTTTACAGATCAACCAAAATAACAAGATTTTTCTTTTACAGCGATGCCTAACAACAACGGATCTTACTTCTCTCGGCGTCGGTTCCTGTGTTGGAACAGGAATGTACCTGGTAGCAGGGATGGTAGCCCGGAAGTTTGCAGGGCCTGGCGTGGTGATCAGCTTTATTATCGCCGCCATCGCAAGCATTTTTTCCGGTAAGTGGTAATAATTAAACTATATTAGGAAGGATTGTTTGAGAATTGGATGCGGTAACCGGAAAGTTGTTAAGTTGTGCCGAAAGTAGGCAGAGGCTTATGTCAAGCAGAAGAATGCGACAGACCGAATCGACTGATTGTAATTGAATGGAAGCTTTATAAGATGGCAGACGACTTACTTTTTGTATGTCAGTCAGCCACCCATCCTATGCAAACTGACTCTTTCTGTCGTTTCATCTGGAGCAGCTCTCAGTCAGCAAATATGTTAAAAATTTCTGAATCTTATACAGAGTGGCGCAAAATTTAAGGGGTTTAAGGGCAGCTACCTTTTCTGTTATAGTTAGAGCGTTCCGGTCTTAGAAAACTTGAAGTGAATTTTGAAGATATTAAATTAATAACCTATAGTTTTTTGAAAAACATTACAGTCAGCGAGAAAATTGTCATTTCTCAAAAAACTTATTGGGGCTCAATCGACTCTATTTCCCAACAGGAATGTTTCTTCCAAACAACCGACCAAATCGAACTTAGATACTGAATTTGAGAAAAATACAAAAACCTATTTCCCATACATTTTCTATGAAAACATACCTTCGTTTGGAAGTAATCTAAATTCACTTTACCTTACATTGATCCATTAAGTTTAGCGGGTGTTCCCAAAATGTCACCCGCTCTGCCTATTTTGTTATTTTAATCGTATGGTATAAATAACTTTTTGTTGTTTCGTCAATCCATTTTTAAAGCGCTTTTATTAGCTTCACCTGTAACTATGTAAAAAAATCTTGAAAGTTAAATTTGACCCACTTCCCGGATTCCGATTGACCTGAAATTTTGCATACACTTTTAGTTTGGATGACAAAAGCGTTTTCGTTAGTTTTTTTTTTAAGTATAATATTTTTAAATCATTCAATTAACAGTATTCAGTAGTACCTAACTACTGAATCCTGTTGTCATACTATCAGTAAGACAGTAGTACCTATTCTTAAAAAAAATTAAGGATCTGTTAAAAATTAAAAAACTGTTATTAAAAAAATAACCATGATTTATTTCGTTTGTACAGGTGCTTGTTACGCTGAATTTGGAGTTCGTGTCCCCAATACGACTGGAAGTGCATACATGTACAGCTACGTGACTGTTGGCGAGTTCATAGCCTTTGTCATTGGCTGGAACATGATTTTGGAGTATTTAGTAAGTACTCTTTTATTATCTTTCCTATTTTTAGGGTTCCGTACCCAAAAGATTTTTTACTAAGCCTACACTTTCCGTCTATGTCTGAAAATCAATCTCATAAAATTTTCAGTTTTTATGTGATTTGCACCTACTCGTACTTCGGCAAATAAAAATCCAAAAGTTTAATCTCGAGATTCAAAAATTGGCAATTTTTCAATTGTTTGTACGGAACCCTATGTGCTTGAGTAGGACTCGCACTTAACCGATTTATAAAACTTGGTGAGAGTGTAAGAGGGATAAAAATACACTAAAATGATTATGAATGTTGGCGGTATTTGATCTCTGACTGAAATGACTTTTTTAAAATGTATTTACACCCCAGACTAGTACCTAAGGGTACCTCCCTTTTTTCCTTCCACACCTCTCTATTTTTAGCAACTTCTTGCAATGTCTGCCTCGCCCAAACGTCCATCTGGGCTAACATGCGCTCCGTGACAACATTTTTTCGTCATGAGAAGACGAGATAATTCCTTTAGAAATATGTTTCCACACGAGATAATACGACGACAAACGACGGCGCTCGTGTCCGTCGGCACGCCTCGTTGAGTTAACTTTGTTAACTCTTTCATACATAGAACCTTTATTTCATTTTTATTTTGCATCCTATTCGCTTGTTCAGCTTCTACTTTGTAGATCGTGACACAAAGTTTGTAAGCAAAAGTTGTTATGGACACAGGTCCAGTTCATCACGCACCTACGCCTCGACAAAAATATTATAAAAAAATGCATTTCATACACTCTCAGGTTGAGGTCCTTTTATCAAATTAAATAGAACTTTCATTTAATTCTTATTTTGAATCCGATCCATGTTTTCAACTTTCACTTTGTAGACTATTCTATGACAACTTTGTTTACAAACTTTGTGTCACGTTAAACGTCGACAAAGCTTCAAATATTTGCACTGGAAACAAAACTGAGTAGAAGTATTTGTTGAATTTATAATTCTGAGATCAAACTAATATTATGAAAGGACACGATTGTTTGTTTAGTAATAGAAGAAAAGTTAAGTTAATATTTTTCATTGTATTATAATGTAACGACGTAGAAGACATAGAAGACTACTTAGCAAGGCAGCAAAAGCCAACTACAGTGGCGCGAATATATGAATTCCGCCAATCTACGAGGCCTGCATCGCGCAAGGAAAAAGATAATCGTATCTAACACATATACTCGTACAACCACGGATATCCGTATACAACTGTCCGACTTCAACCGTCGGGTTTCGGCCCGCCAAGCAATATCACCTCGCCTGGTTGGAGAATCCTCCCTTTTCAATGGAGGAACACCAAACCTCGTTCCTCCACACACACAATAAATTGCAGCGTCATTTACTAATACCAAATGGAAAGAATAAGCTTTAAGAAGAAAAACATCAAGAATATTTTAACGGAATTAGGTTTGCATTTAAAACATGTTTAATAGAAATCTCAGCAATTCTTACATCAAATTGCCATATTATTCCCTCTGAGTACATAATTCATAAAATAGCTACAACGTTTTGATATTAAATAATCTAGAAGGAAGATGACTTGTTATTGTATTTGTAGATGCGATAATGTGCAATACATAATATTATTAATGTCTATGTAAAAGAAAGGTTTGCTCACAAAATTCAACAACATAAAAATATCTCATAATTAAATATAAGCCTATTATAGGTTCATCATTGAAGAATGGGCAAATCGACTAAGTCGTTTCATTCTGTTGACTGCAGTCGTCTGTCTCGTCGAGAAAACAATTGTTCTTTTTTCCTTTACTACCGTTGTAAATTGCTTGACTCATCTTTTCAACCAATAGAAATATATCAATGTATTGAAAAAAATTAAATAACTTTATATTGCAAAAACATGAATGCCGAATTGCTGAGACGCGGCACTTGTACGGCTTTTGACGAAAAAAGCGCAATGTTCAATACTAACATTTCCCTAGTTCCTTCTGGAACAATCGATAAGGTAACCTCAGGCGCGGGTTACAAGGTTTTTATGTCATTTCTTATTTTGTAACGGCACGCAATGTGGAGCGGCCAAGTTGGCCGGCTAGCACTTCCATTTGGGAAAGTTTGGACGCAAATTAAATTATACCTTTGCGCTCTTTTCCTGATGAAGGAATCTGTCATGGTCCGTTCCACGAAACATTTTTACTTTTAATGATATCAGTGATAATGTTAAAGAACTTTTACATACATTTTGCATAGTTTGAGTAAAGTGATAATGTTAAAGAACTTTTACATACATTTTGCATAGTTTAAGTAAACTTATAAGAAATTTTGTAGAATTAAAAATTCGAATTCTGGTTCTCACTAGTCGCTTTTGCCAACTAAGCTACCGCGACCCCTGCTCGTAGAATCTAATTTCCATATTTTATCCATCATAATATGGTGACGGTGGAGGACCTTTCCATAAAAATTGTTGACTTTAAAAGTTCGCTGCGCAGGCGTATGCGTTCTTCCAATATTTAAATATACTAACTTTTAGGAAGTTCCCATTCTGAAATTTTTCGCACTGTCCTCATCTGAATCGTCTGACAATAACTGGTAACTAGTCTTCTACCAAAATACGGTAATGACCGTAATCAATCTACAGTACCTACTGTAATCTATCTGTAATGTTTTCTTCTATTACCTACTAGCAGTGGCGAAGAGTTTATACAAGCCGATTCCCATCGGCTTCCCTTTAAAAATTGGTTATTGCATGGAGCAACAGACAGTGGGGTAGAGGAGCAGTCTTTGGGCTTTTTCGATGTTAGTGGTAGCCGAAATCTTGATGCTTTGTCGGCAGTGTTATGATAAATTAAGCATTTATAATGGTGAGTGTGTTTTTTTGGTGGGGTATATATGGGACGGCTTCCCCTTTGAAAATTTCACCCTTCGCCACAGCCTACTAGTGTGCAATAAAGTTGTATTGTATTGTATCAATGAATGGAAAATCAGGTTGGTGACCCCAGGACAACCTCTTACACTTCACCACAAAAACTTGCTTCGACAATATTATATTTGTGTTTTATTAGGATTCGCACTTATATTTTTGTCTATTTGGTACAGATCGGGACCAGTGCATGTGCCAGGGCTTTGAGTGCTTGCTTCGACTCGCTCTGTGATGGTGCCATTGGTCACGAACTTACTGCCAAAATCGGAACAGTCTACGGTAAGTAACTTTGTAAAATTTCAGAAGAAACACTACGGAAAGAGTACTTAAGTTCAATACGACGACATTTATAAAAAATATAGGTATTTCAATTTTGAAGTGTGTATACAGGATATTTTTTTACGTAGTGCGCATAATTTGTAGAGTGATTCAGTCTCTGTTCCCACATGCAACCGCAGTATTGGGATACACTTTAAAACAAAACGAAAATTCGACTTAGTATGGGCGACACGCATAATTTACAACCAGAAACCATACAAAATCAATTTTAAATTTTGTTTTGGATTGAAATTTAGTATTGCGGTTGCAATTTGGGACGGACACTTAATCATTCTGCAAATTTTGCGCACTACATAAAAAAATATCCTTTATAATATAGGTACATAAACCTAGTTCTCAGCATCTTAATAAAAATATTTTAAAATAAATATGGTGTACTAAAGTAGGTTTGTATCTATGTATTTAGTAAATACCTGACATTAAAAAGGTAACGCAGAAATTGTAAAAAAAATAATTGTGTATTTTATATAGCTGCAATGTATCATTTTGGATACCTACTGCATGCATTTAATGGTTAAAAATTACTGACGTTAGCCACGATATTACACTGCAATGCAAACGAAATATTTTACTGATACCGTTCGTTTTCTATTCAAATAAAAGTCGAATTTTATGAACGAGTGAAATATGCAATCTAGCTTCTAAATCTTTAAATTATATATGATTTTTAATCTATCCATAAAAACCGTCAAGATCCGTATTTTTAACCCCCGACAAAAAAGAGGGGTGTTATAAGTTTAACGTGTCTGTCTGTGTATCTGTCTGTGGTATCGTAGCTCCCAAACGGATGAACCGATTTTCGATTAGTCCATGTTTCTCCTATTTTATTCAAACTGACATATCTAATGTTAATAAATTAGGGACTAAAAAGTCATTAATAATGCAGCCGTCAGCATTACGTCGAACACAGCGTCGAGCATTCGCTGGAAAGATACATTGTATCGAAGTGGTTTTAAAAATTGATCTTTTGCTTGTATTGTACCATTCGTAAGAACGTTACATTACATGAGAATGCTCTAGTTACTTAATATTAATATTTTAACATCATATTTATGAACACGTCTTCTAAAAATAGTACTTCACCCTTACAGTCTGTTGCCAAAATAACCAAGTTTCGCGAAACGGATGTTAATAGCAAAAACTTATTATTAAAACATAAAGGGGAAGGAACTTGTTCCTTAGTTGCTTGTAATGCCGCCCACGAAACGGAAGGCGGAGGTCTATGTGCCATAAATACAAGATGTAAAAAAATAAAAATAAATCGCTATTTTCGGTTTGCTTGGTATGGGATCAACACATTAAAAGTTGTCACAAGTTGTGATCTAACAACCCCTCAAAATAGGTGTCCTATTTTAATTGGCATCCTGTATACCTATTATCACTAATTATTATCCATCAACATATTTTTTGGATTCGTAATATTAAAGATATATTTCAAACAGCGTATCTACAATAAAACGTCTTTGACTTCGACGGGACTTTGAATTCTGATGGTCTCTATAATATCTATACTATAATGGCCAACTACTATTCATATTATTACGATCATGTATGATACAAATAATGACACGGTTGGCGCAGTGGCTAAGCGATTAGCTTTCAGCGCTAAGTACCGCGGCATAGATCCCCGCAAGGAATAAATATTTGTAGATCTACAGATAGTTGTTTCGGGTCTGGGTGTGTGTGCTTGTGAGATGTATGTTTCTAAACAGACTGTTCCCTCAATACAGGAGAAATCCGAGTAAGGGGCAATGTTATTATAAAAAAAGTGTAGGTATTACCAAGACTACTCAAAGTATTAGACACAACAACGACGAATCATAAAAATCTAATAGGTATTGACCATTAGAACGGATAAAGTGTGCCTCAAGCACAGTCAGTTGATATCGTGAATTTGCGATTGAAACCAATAATTGTTACCGTTGGCCTATAAATGCCTATAAAACGGCCAGTCTATTCCGTTACCGGGAATGTTTGGTTTGAAATTGAACACGCAATTTTTGTACCACCTTAAACGATATTCCGTTTCGTTACCCAACATTGAGAAAATATTTAAACAAGTTTAGTTATGAAAATCGTGCGATAGGATACCGTCAGTTACAAACCAGTTGAAATTTTCTATCTAATCCTATTGAATGTATTACCAGACTACTTCTTACTTCTTTTTAAAGACCAGCTTTTAATAAAATTATTTTGTTGAAGTGAGATTTTTTATTTAATTTCTCTTCGAGGTGAGTTATACTTTCTCCTGGGAAATAATTGTTACATTTGGCGTTATGCGTAGTACTTCGGCTTCGATAAAGGTCTTTTTACACGTATGGTCATGGCGTAAGGTTTACATACTATTAGTATAATGACTTTCTATGAAACGCATCTGTCAAAATCTCAAGGCCCCGTAAAGTAATGTAGGAACCATGGTACTATAAATATTATCTCTATGGTAGGAACTTAATTATTCATTGTTTTCTCTTGCGCGATTTTTCGCATAACAATACGTCATTATAAATAATAATTATAATGTCATTTCATCTAATTTTTAATAGACATAATGTAATAATAGAATTGAAGATTTAATATTGATAGATATAATGATACGGTTTAAGTTAGGTAGATATGCGACCTCGAAAAAACGCGTGTCGGAAATCGCGCTGTCGTGTTAGAATTATTAATAAAATTGATAATAAAATTATCAAACCATGTTTTATACAGATATTATTCGAAATGAATATTATACAGTGTATTATTATACCAAATGAAATTAGCAAGTAAGTAATAATCAGTTAGATATAATACGTGAGCGTTTGTTTGTTGTTGTTGTTTTTCATAGCCGTCGAAGTTGATTAGCCTGTTTCGTTAATATCATAGTATAAAGCCAGTACATCGAACATCTAGCAATGGTCCTCCTTCTGTCACAATGAACTTTTATATAACACAATTTCCTATATTTTCCAAATCAATCGTTTGAGAACGTAATATTTAAAGGATCATAGGACATGAAGGTAAATGTGAATGAAATTAATTAATTTTCTCAATACCTACTTATAATTTTAATAACTGGGTTATAATGGGTTTAATTTTAGTTTAATTTTTATTTAAATTTTAATTAATGTATTTTATTTTGAATTTTAATTAATGTTTTTATTTTATTTTGATGTTTAATGAATGTATTTTATTTTGAATTTTAATGAATGTATTTTATTTTATTGTTACTGTTGTCTCTGAATAAATGATTAATAATAATATGTACCTATTGGATTATTCTGCGCCATCATGTCACGTCATCTGATGAATATACTATACATAGATATGTTCCACCTACACCGCGACAGTTGTAATGGCCTATCTTGTATGAGACATTTCAAATTTCCGCGGGGCGGGGGCGATACGGTACATCAGAAATTCAGAACGCTACCGTCACCGCCACCGCGGCTGTGTTGGCGACTCTTAATGATCACAGATCGAAACAGTACACAAGATTTAACAACCCCTTTGTTTCGTCACGATATTTGCTCAGAAAGAAACTTTTTCCTTATTGATAAAATTTTGTACTTACTTTTATTTGTGTTATCATCTTCAACTGGTTCTTTTCTGATATAAAGCTCCTACCGTAATACGCCGCCATTTATATCCCGTGCTTATTCCATCTAGATTGCACCTGCCTTTTCTTAATATCGCCCGCTGGCACGTCCAGCATTTCTATTGTCAGGTATAGAATACCACTCAGATATCGTAGGTACAGTACGTACACTTCATAATGCGAGACAACCTGCACATTTTAAAATGATTTTTGCCGGTACGGTTACAACACTGTAGTTTAACATCTTTGTGTATTAGATATTATAAGCCATATCCTTGGGAGTTGGGTGTCAAAAAGGCTACTTGTTTGGAGGCTCATTTTGAGCAGTGCATGTTTTCACGATTTAATATTTATAATTAAAATTATCAACCACATTAAACCATTATGTAAAACCATGGAGATAGTATCTATTTCTATGTGTAAAACATACTATTGACCATAGAGATAATATATAGTGTACTTGTACTATTTCTATGCTATTGACACCAATGACATTATGACATATCAAAATTATCGTTCAACTTATTCGAAATTCAAATAATGCATTCGCATATGATTCGCATGCCCGTTCGAAATTATAGTTTTATGAAATCGCTGCTCGCGGAAATGTACTAAAATCAAATATTACAAACTGGTGTGTTTTGCTCTTTAGTGGCGCAGTGGCCAGTATGACCTGCAATTAGATAAAAAATTAGCTTCGCTCATTTCCACTCGTTCCGTTATTGTAGCTTCGTGATGGAATTATTATGATATTTTTTTCTGTACGTTAGATCATAACGTTCGCAAGCTTAGTGTAGTAATATACAGCAGTATATATTTTTAATAAATATAAATAATATTTATAGACTGATATATAACAAAAACTTTTATAATAATAATATAGTACGACATTTTTTTATGATGAATAGACCACTAGGTAATATTATCACCATACTTTGTAAGCAGTCGGAACGTCTTGAAACTACGTCACGCGATAAAAGCTTTTGTTCGTTTTAAATGTGACTGCTATTAATCTTTCGTGGAAAAGTAGGTTAATTTCCATACTGATCGATGTTACGGAGTAAGGAACCTTAAAATTTCATTTGACTACGATTTTTAATAAATACTGAATGGGTCAATATCAGCAAATGAATTTTTTTGTCAATTTTGGTGGCTAAATATTTTCTTCAGTTTTTTGAGAAAAGAAGAACCTAGTATGAGAAAAGAAAGTCCACTAAGTAGACTTTCTTTTCTCATACCAGGTTCTTATTTTCTCAAAAAACTGAAGAAAATATTTAGCCACCAAAATTACAAAAATTTTCATTTGGTGATATTGACCCGAATGGAACTCATCCGAATTCTTTATATATTTGAAAGAAATATCGCATCTAAGAAAACTACTTCAATTTTCTGTTTTTAATTTCCTGTATTTCCTGTTTTAACGACATAATAGAAACTACAAAGAATCATTTATAGTCGCGTCGACCTGAAAAAATACTAATACGGGTTCCGATTCATAGTACCTGAACATTTTTATTTGCTCGCGTTTCCACGGAAATAAATTTGTACAAATAGTGTATGGAATGTAACGTCTTATTTATTACTTTAGACGACAAACGGTTTAGTTATTTAACTAGGGTATTAGATGAAACAAATAAAAACACGGTTTGTTCTTGTTTCGCCTAATAGCCAAACAACATGATTTTTCTTTGACTTTGGTGAAGGAATATTGTGGTCGACTCGGATATTTTATTAAAACAGCGTTGGGTTCTCCGCGCCCAGCAAATGCTGAGCTAGCTACCCTTTCGGCACAATGCTTGACAACTAACCTATATCTTTTTAAGAACTTTATAGGTATTTAATTTATCATTTGTCTCTTTTTGTAGTGTCATTTTTTATCTTTAATCTTCTCTCTCTTGTATTGTCTATGCGTCCGAGTTGAATATATTAAGTATTTTCTTTCTTCCTTTTCTTTAACATGACGTAACGTGTGATGGTCCAACAGAAATAATCAGCTGTCAAGTTTACACTAAGGGCTATGTTCACCGACACTATAACATTGTTTAAAATGACATCGGCCGATTACCCAAACAAAACTGAAAACATGATTAAACGCTGATTATGCTCTAATCGTCTGTTATACTGTCGGTCAACTTAGGCCTAAGGCCCCAGTTCACCAACAATGCAAATGTGACAAAATTTGCCGCTTAACACAAACTTTTGAATGGGTAAACAGTCGTTTTCATTTTAAACATCTGTTATGTTGTTGGTGAACATGGCCCTAAATAGCACAATTATTTAGAAACACATTCTTACCTATGGGATAAAGCACACTAGGTACTTTTTGTAAGCAAAAGACAGACGACGAACGCGAAATAGCGCGATTCTGCTGCAAAATGTAGCTAGTGTGCTATGGTCCTTAGTGGCGCACTGTACTAGTCTGTAAGTGACGTATAAAGTACGTTCAAAACAAAATATTAAACTGATAAAAAAGTTATTGTTTCATTGGTCAGTGCTCGGGAGTCATGCCAAACTTTACGGCAGTGGTGACAGTTGCGCCGATTTTATATTCATTGTTTCAAACTTCGCACCACAAAAGCAAAACGCTGGATTTTATTATTGGTGGTTTTATGAAAGCACGCATTGTGAACAGTTTATAAAGTGTGTGGGGGGGTGTGTGTGTGTGGGAAGGCACGGTTGGCGCAGTGGCTAAGCGATTGACTTTCTACGCTACGTGCCTCTGTTTCCATCCCCGCACAAAATCCCAGAACAAATATTTCTATGATCTACAGATACTTGTTTTGGGTCTGGGTGTGTATGCATGTGATATGTATGTTTGAAACTGTACCCTCGATACACAAAGAGATCTAGAGAGACAAAAAGGTTATTAAAAGCAGCTTTGAATGGGCCTATGTGCTGCGAATTCTATGAACATCACATCGAACCAACCAATGTCTCAATTCTCAACGAATTAAAAATGACCACCATGCTCTCCACAACATGTCTCCTCAGGTTACTCGAATTCTTCGGGCACATTGCAAGAAAACATGGTGATAGCCTAGAGAAAATGCTTATAACAGGCAAGGTGGAAGAAAAAAGACCAAGAATAAAATAGAATAGAATAGATCTTTATTTCATGTAAACCAGATACAGGCACTTATGAAATATCGAGACTAGGTGCAAGGTGACGAAGCTCAAATGCGTTGGTCTGACTAGATCCGCTTGACACTAAACTCCAGAGTGAGCGACGCCGTCTATGCTGCCGGAAACAGAGCAAAATGACGAACTATAGTCCAAAAGAAGATTTTACATAGAGATCACGACCCTCAACAATGAGGAGAACGACTCATGGAGGATGTTCAGCAGTCATGGTTGAGGTGACGGCAAGGAGATGACATCAGGGAAGAGGGAGGCGAGATAAAGTGTGACTGACTTGTAGATAAAATACATTCCCTGTTAAAACGCATTTATCATTCGCTGTCCCCATACAACAGATTTTATTTTTAAAGTAAAGCATAACCACACGCAATTTATCAAAAATAAATGAGAAATTAATAAATGACTGAATATTTTTCACTTTTTGTAATTTAGACAATGTACCCTAACAAAAACCGAATTTGTTTTACCACGTCCATAAGAAAATTTAACTATGAAATTGATCATATTCTTATTTTTTTTTTTTTTAAACATTGCCCCTCACT
This sequence comes from Allophyes oxyacanthae, assembly GCA_932294325.1. NCBI lineage: Eukaryota > Metazoa > Arthropoda > Insecta > Lepidoptera > Noctuidae > Allophyes > Allophyes oxyacanthae. Next base: position 5,459,676 of record OW028609.1, read on the forward strand.
AGGTTTTCTCCTGTATCAAGGGTACAGTTTACAAATATACATGTCACATGCACACACAACCAGACCCGAAACAACTATTTGTAGATCATACAAATATTTGTTCCGTGCGGGGATCGAACCCGCGGCACTTAGCGCAGAAAGCTAATTGCTTAGCCACTGCGCCAACCGTGTCGTCAAATATTATTATGATCATGAAATAACAAAAAAAATCTAATGGATTAATTATGTGATTCAAAACAGTTATACAAAAAATTACTTATGAAAATGAGATTAAAATTAATAATCACTTTGCTGGCTAAGTAATAACAAGTTTAACGAGCCCAATGAATGAGTGAAGACCAAGAACTGGACAAAAAGACCACGAGTCAGCAAAGTCAGCATTCGTGCTTAGTCTTTTTAAACTAATGAGGCGAATAGTAAGATCTTTCTATCTAAAATGTTATGCCAAAGTGTAGCTTAATATAATACACATATCATTAGTTATTATCCTACTCCAAAGGTTTCAGCGGAGCGTAATAATCTCCCCTCATTTATGTGTAAATCGGTGTAGAGCAGTTTAAATAAGGTTGATCGCAGCGGGTTAATGTTGGCGTCCTGCACCGTCAGGATTGCTCTTTTCTGCTCAGGTTACCTATTTTATTTACTTAGTTGAAATAAATTATTAGAACTTCTACTTCGGATTGAACTCCGCCTTTTAATTATTTAAAACGCCGAATTCAATCCGCAGTAGAAATCTTACGATTACCTCATTTTTTAATTTAGTATGCGTGCATTTTCTCTTTACTTGATATTTCACATGTAAATCATGATTTTTGAAATGGTTAAAATTTTAATTATCGTTTTCCAATTAATCAGAGTCTCACAATAATTAAAGCATTATAGGGAAATGCATGCCTGTGTATAAAAACCGAAAAAAGGGGAATATCACACGGCTTCATGAATAACATTTACCAATTTCGGACGAAAATGTCAGATTAGAACACTCCTCGTCCATTACCATCCATATTATGAATGGTAATGGAAGCAGACTAATGGATATGCATGTAAAGAAAAATGAGAAAGTGAATAAAGTCAGTGATATTTTTGAAGTGAGGAATTTCTTCTTCTCGTTTCCCCCATCATTGGATTAGATTCTAAAAGTCAAACCAGTTCTATCCAATGTCACATAGGATTGTAATATTTCTCTCAACCCACATTACAAGTACATAAATAGCAATTAACGTCCAACAAATGAACTAGAATTACAAAGCTTAGACTTTAGCCTTGAATTACGTGGCTTGAGAAAAACACTCAGTGGAAGAGAACAAACAATAGCCAAGAACAACTGAACTGACCCTGACCTGTGAAGTAGATGGAATAAGTTTAGAAGTCTTAGCTAACGTTGCAAGTAAATAAAGGTCTACTAAGGAGTTAGGTAAAGTGGGACTTGAAGAAGCAACGGTCAACAATAATAAATAAAGACTGTTTCCAATTCCAAAGTTCTGTTTACAATTTGCTGTTAAATCGTATGATTCATTTAAAGATTTATTGGCATAACTTAGTTCACTATGTGTTGTGCAAAAAAAAGGGGCTAGAAATTATACTCATTTTTGGAACAGCATCTACTGCCGAACTAGGTTAAAAACCTGTATTTCAGCACATGGCGCCACTTCCTTTCACTTTGAATGTTTCTTACCTAATATCTATTATCAGTAATCATTTCAAAACGTGGATTCTATTTATTTTTCGTCTTCTTCAATGGAATATAATTATAGGTTTTCTGGAGCTCATATAGGGTAAACTACTAGTGATTGGACGTTACGAGTTATTGGACAGTTCAGTGATTATATCTCAATAATAAGGATAATATTGAACTTTAATGCCATCTATGGTGCCTTTTCTGTTCATTAGTCAATGACAATCCTTAGTGATTCACGATAGTTATGTTCCTATGTTTGGAAAACTTGTATTGGTTGAAATATTGTTTTTCATACGGTTTACTAGCATTCGCATAGGTTTTTTCGCAACGGGAACCTATGACCTATACTAACGATCAAGAGTTTCCATTATTAGTTTAGTTTTGTCATGAGATTATCTCAAACTCACAAAGAAACGTTATTGCTTTTTGATGTAAGTATAGATAGATAGATAACGCTTACATTCCTCCAACAATCAAATGTATAATGTTCTCGTCGTGTATTATTAAAAATACAAGTGGGGAGCAACATGGTCCAATATGTAACGAATAATTCGTTCTATTTGGGGATGTTATTTAGGGTATTACTTTATTCTGATATGAACACTTTTTTTTAGAAATTCTTGTCATTTATTTTTATAGTAGGTATGAAAATATATAAAGCTCTAGAAAGCTGAAACTCAAGTAAATACAGCATAAAAAAATGAAGAAGATGTTTCAATGTTGAGAAACGAATGCGAAATAATCGTTGAATTTCAAAAATCATCACTTCATTATTATCTTCCTTTAATACAAATATTGCGTAGCATCAGGGGGGCTAAAAAGGCCGCTTTATATGAATCATAATATGATTCATATTACGAATGTCAAAATATCTACTTAATTGACAACTCTTAATGTCATCCGCATAAGGATCATATTCAGTAATCATTTGTTTGACAGTTACTAAGCAGATCATTAGATGAATTGCTCAATGTGGCCTTTTTAGGCCCCCTGAACTTAGAAAAACATTTATTTCTACTGAAATACTGCAAATCTAAAGTATTTAAAGCCTCTCATATCTGATTCAAGAATTTGTCCAATATTTTTCGACCCGCGCGGTTTACCACTTCGTAAGTCGAAATCATCGGATCTCTCTCCTTTGCCGTCTCTACTGAGATTATTTCTCCTTACATGACAAATGGACATACGTTTAGAGCCTTTTAGGGATTACATTATGTTGTAGCTATAACTATATTTTTACATCATTCACCTAAATAGGTACTAGATATTGGTTGGTTCGCAAATATTTTTATTATCGCATCAAGAATATAATAATTTTATTGAAATGTTAGTTTCATTACTATTGGTTTGAGTTGTATAATGACAGTATTACATGTGATTCGTGATTTTTGACAATAGGAATTTTTTGATAATTACTCATCTACCTACTTCTTTTACTTCACTTAGGGCCCATCCACACTCAACACAAACACACACACAAAAGACAGCCAACGCATGCGAAAATGCGAGATTCTGCTGCTTGAAGTATCGAGTGAAAACGAACGCTTTGTGGTTTTACCTATGCTACACGCGATTTTTTACTTCTCTTTCAGAATTTTATAGCTGTCAAAGCCAGCCAATAATTTTAAAAAACCCAAAGTAAAAACAACAAAAACTATACAGTTTTATACAATTTCTATGCGAAGCGTAGTACCGAAACTAGCAAAAACAAACTAATAACAAATGTTTCTGATCAAGCAGAATGCGATTTGGATTTGTTTGTACCGGAGTTTCAGTATGCAGCAATGTTCATACTTTGTAGAGCGTATTTACGTAGGTGTACAGTCAGATTGGTGCAATAAATGCTGTAAGCCGTAGAAACCGCTCTCATTCATCCAGAATCCATATTGAGCTATGCATAGATATCCGTGGTGCTATAATTATCTATTAGCTTTGAAATCTTCGGAAAATATCGCTTCTATCCAATATCTGACAGATATAATATCGCACAGACGTTTGTTACGTGGTAAGCAAAAACAACTTAGTGTCAAGTCAATAATATTGACCAATAATAGTGGCCACCTCACACGAAGACTTAAATTAAACTGATATTACAAACATTATTAACTTTTGTATTATTTAATACTTAATTGATTAAGGCGGGCAGTGTCTTTTTGACTTTATGGAGTGCACGCCACTGAATATCTATTTTGGAACGTTATTTTTCTAATACTTCTTTTTAGTTATTATGGTATTATTTAATAACTAATCAAATATTTTCGATCGTATTTACTGAAAGTTGGTGTTTAATGATTACACGAACATTTTCATCACGTAGTAAATTAACAATCAACAAGGTCTCTATTATCAGCGAAAATGGGATTGGATTCCAATTTGACAATTTAATTTGAGTATAACATTATACCTGACAACGCATTGACATGCATTAACGTGAAGGCTCGTAATGGTGATGAATAAATTTATTGATGACACTGATGATACAAATATGAGATCCATTGGTATTATAGTCGATGCAATATTCAACAACAATACGCTCCTTAAAATATTTCATTGCAGCCTCAAAAAAGTATTGCATGCAAACAATTATGACACGTTTTAACTTAGGGTTTGTCCACATGATGCGTTGCAGTGCTTCACCGCACAGATATTGCGCCGCATTGAGAGCCACACGAGCCGTGCGGCGTCACAACGTCGTCGCCGCGACGTTGCTACAGCGTCGCAGGCGTACACTTCTTCCTGCCTCGTCCCACTGGTTGCAAGTCCGGTATGCATGCGGTGCAGTGCCGGACCGCACCGTGTGGCATACCATGGAGATATCTATATAAGACGCCGCAGCGGCACCGCTCAGAAGTTGCGCCGCCGCCGCCGCCGCCGCGTGGGCAGACACTTATATAATAAATACACAAAATAAATTGTGTCCCCAAAACATTACGAAAGATAAAAAAATATTACACGTCCCACCGGTAACCATGTTTCATTTAAACGAGATATAACAGTCGTACCGCTTAATGTGAATAAAATTACAATATATGCTGTAATTACTCTGTGTTGTGATGATGAATATTATTACAGCCATACATAATAAGCTACATTTAGAGCTAAAACATTTGTATCTTTATTATATACATTCGAAATTAATACTCTACAAAGAGTATCAGAAAAGCGTGGTCATAATTATGGTGGGTGTGTATCAGAGCATTAAACTGAACAACTTTCTCTATGGCACCAACACCGTAAGCACAAAAAAAAAATCTGCCTAATACGTTTACGTTGAGTGAGTTACGTATGAGTGAGTTTTGTACGGGACAGTTGATTATTTTTTCGCGATTGAGATGTTGGTCCCATAGAGAAAGTTGTTCAATTTGATGGTCTGATCCACATCCTTAAAATGTGTCCTCGTATTTCTGATACACATTGTATATTTTTCATAATAAATGTGATTTGGGATACAGATAGCAATATAATATTCGTTTCTCATCTGATCTAAACGTCTCACTTTAGTTATAAGGCTTTTCCTCCGTCAATTCACGGCCTTTGGGCATTTTTGTTAATCATTGTCACGCTTGTCCAGTTCTCTCGATCCTCGTTCGCCGTCACATCTATCTCCGGATGCAACCAATCTCATGGTACATTTCCTCCTAAAGTGAAATTATCTTGATCCATTTTGGTTCAAACATAGCTGTCTAGAGTATCTACCTGAACTTTTTTACTCGCACACTTAGTATACGTAGTAGATAGGTTAATAATGATGACTGGTGAAATCTTCTTAAAACAATGCTAGGCTTATCTATAGAAATATTAGTGACTTTATGTCCTTCGAGTCTAGATGGTCTCAACCCCAAAATACTCAGTGTAGTACAAAACTGTCGCGACACAGAAGTCTGTACATCTGTGACAGCAGTGTGCTAATTGTGTTGGACATAGTTTTTATTTAATTTTCTCTTTTTTCTTTTAAAATTCAAATTGACAAATGAATGTTTGGAAATAAACGTAGTTATTTTGACACGATGTTAGTATCGAACTACTGTCTGCGTATAAAACGGTCTTATTTTTTTGTAGTATGTAATTAGTCACCAAAGTCGTGTTCTGTGAAACGCATTTGAACTTGAATTGATTTGTGATTGGATTTATAAAAATTCTTTTGGTGAATTTAGTGGGTAGAATATTCGGTATCCATCTATCGATACAATTAGAATTCTATTATACCAAACTATAAATCCCTGCCCAACCACATACAGACTCGATTTCCAACAATCACGAGTAAATCCATGATTCCAATTACGTGTAAAATCGTTTTAGACTTAGATTATGATTGACGACACGGTTGGCGCAGTGGTATAGCCTTCTGCGCTACGTGCCGCGGGTTCGATCCCCGCACGGAACAAATATTTGTATGATCTACAGATAGTTGTTTCGGGTCTGGTTGTGTGTTTATGTGACATGTATGTTTGTAAACTGTACCCTCGATACAGGAGAAATCCTAGTGAGGGGCAATGTTTTTTTTTTAAATAAAAGAATATAATTATTATGTTATTGATTGGTTTCCGCTGCGGTAGTGGAGACTTGAAATGCTATCAAAAGCATAACTTAACCTACAGCAAGAATATTAAATCTGGAAATAACGTTCAATAGAAATGAATAGAAACATGGTTCATTGTACACCAACATAAAAAAAATACAATAAAGGCAGAGTAAAGGAATGTACAATGAGCGGTATTATCGCTCAAACCAATATTTTCTAGACAACCTTTGGACAAAAATTCATCAATAGTGCAACCTGTACCTCTACCATGAGTTTTCCGTGCCGTCTAACGTTCACGTTCACAAGCAATATTTGTATGGCAATTTTTTCAGCGCCTCTAGCGGTATAAATATTGAACTAAAGTCACTATACAAATATTGAATGTGAACGATAGCGTTAGACGGCACGGAAAACTCATGGTAGAGGTACTGCACTATTTAATATTTATAATATCTGAATTTTTAATAGATTCTGAAACTTTTTAGGTAGTTTCAGCCTTAAAATCAGCCCTTTGTATTCACATAATAACTTGAGCATTTTCAAGTCTGGTGCATCTTTAGGGTAATTAAACTTTGATTAACAATGCGAAGCCCCATGAGGCTCCTTCCTTTGCAAGACTTAAGTCTTAATATTTGCATGCTAATGAACTGAATAATAATTATGAACCCAGGAAGGCTTGGACGTAGTGAACTTGGACTGACAGCTTCTTTGAATCTGTCGGTAACGTTAAAGATGTTTTTTTCACAACTTTATTTTTAACAGTTAATTAGTTTTCATTAATAATTATGACTAGCTGTTGCCCGCAGTTTATATCGATTCAGTTTAGAGGGCGGTTGAATTGAATATTGAATGTTAGAGATACCACTTTTCAATTTCTACATATGAGTACCTACATATATTTACCCAAATAATTTTGGCTTATGAGTACCTACCACTACTACAGTAAAAATAGGGAATAAAATAAGAAGTGCCTCTTTAAAGAACTAGTACCTATATTTTTCTATAAATCTTACTTATAAGTTATAATAAATTTATATTTTTAAATACACATTAAAAAGCTGGGCTGCTTGTAATACATAGATTGTTCTATTTTATTTTCATACTTCATTACTAACACTGAAAAATAAAACATTAACAGCGATGCTACTGAATTAATCACCACGTAGCAGGTACTGCTACATATCAAGCTATTCATTATCAGTATAAGCTGACCTCTCATTGTACCTACAGAAAGCCTATACATACAATAATACAATAAAATACTGGATATGTATGTATACAGGATATTTTTTTATGCAGTGTGCATAATTTGTAGAGTGATTCAGTCTCTGTTCTTAATGCAACTACAGTATTGGAATACACTTTAAAACAAAACGAAAATTCGACTTAGAAGGGGGGGACAAGCATAATTTACTAGCGCAAGCCATACAAAATCAAATTTTGATTTTGTTTTGGAGTGAATTCTAGTACTGCGGTTGCATTTGGGAACAGACACTAAATCAGTCTGCAAATTTTGCGCACTACATAAAAAAATATCCTGTATATAGCCGCGTGTACCACCATTGTTTGCAATGGAGTTAAAAATTAGTCACATATGCAAATGGGCTAAGTCTTTAGTTCTACACACTTTACAGCATAGAACATTATACCTTCAAACCTTGAAGCAATTACTTTGTAATACTTAAGTACTTTATGCACTCAAGTGTATTAGCGCCCATCCACAGTTAAGGGCCGATCCACACTCGATACTTTTAGCAGCAGAAGCGTGCCTTTTCGCGTTTGTTATTCACTTTTTGGAAGCAAAAAGCAGCCGACGAACTGCTGCTAAAAGTATCGAGTGTGAACGAAAGCTAATTGAGATTTTGCTGCTTGGATTTATTCTGCTTTTGCCTCGTAACGAATTTTCTCTCCGGTCACTTTGTCCAGTACTCAGCTTGAGTCACTAATCGGCTTTTGTGTCCAGAGGTCTCCGATAAAGCAAACTATTACCCGCCCAATATATTTTTCAAGAGTCTAAATAAATCCTTCTAAATACCCAAAACCCTTTTGGTGTAATCCCTCTGAAACGGTTTTCTGTAATCTTAATTGCCATAAATATTATAAATCTAGCCAGAATATCAAAATTTAGTCCAAATATCGCGCGCTCTACGCTCATAAAGTTCCTACTTTGGAAGAAAACAACATAAACGGTCGTATTACAAAAGATGGTTGTAAAAACCAGGTTTTAAGATAACCCCGTCTCTTTCGGTTATATGATAATAGAAAGTGAGGGATATATTTAAATATATCCCTCACTTTCTATCTTTCTGACCTGGATTTTATAGAAAGAAAAGATGAAAGAAAAATATATTGCTACTTAAACAAACAAAAAAAACAAATCACTAATACACGTTGTAAAATTATGAAAGTGTGTAGTATAATATATATATTATGTATATAAAATACAGTAATAGGAGTAGGCTCACCGGATGTTGATCCGTGTGCATCATGACCACAGCACGGATCGACGCTGGTTTCAGCCCGCTCCATAATCTCTATTTAAATTATATCTATGAATGCGGGTGGGTATGTAGGGGAGAGTGTGTATGAAAGAGCCAGGCTTTGAAAGAACTGATGCAATATTCTCCCACTTGCCAAAATCAATTCAAATTTAATTTTACTCTTTATATGACAACACTGAATAGCTGTGACCCACAGACATTCAGTGTTTAAATTAAATTTGAATTGATTTTGGCAAGTGGGAGAATATTGCATCGGCTCTTTCAACGACTGGCTCTTTCATACACACTCTCCCCTACAACAACATCTGGATATAAAGTAAACATAAAAGAACTACTAAAAAGAAGATAGAAGGTCTACTAAACTTGTTATAAACTATGTTTTGTATTATGGGGGAAAAGATTTAGATTCCCTTTCTTCTTAGTTTATATTCGTATCGGTGACTAAAAAAACTTCCTACGATATAAAAGCACTTGTTATTTGTTAATTCGTGTCTGATTGACCTTTCAGCCATATAAAGAGTAGGTACCATGAAATGGAGCCAGAATCACAAAAATCAATATCTATTACAGGTACACATCGAAGTATATTCCAAATATTATCTAATTAATTATTATAAGATGCAAGATTTTACTCGTATTTTGTGTTCATATCATCCCATAATCACGTCAAATTAATTGAATGAAAACGTTGCAACGAGCTTAAAGCATTTGATTCTAGCAATAGTCCTGTTTAGCTTGAAACTAGGAGCGGCTGCACATTGAAGACATTGTCTCGTGTTTTATGAGAAAATATAAGCATGATATGTTTTGTCTTTATGTCAAAATGTCTTGGATACGAGATAAAATTCTTGTATACTTCAGACAAAATGCTTATCTAGTCAAGACAATGTCTTGTAATAGGCAGCCGCTCTAACCGTGTCTGTATTTAAATAATTCCAGCTTAGAGAACTGGGTTGGTGTTCTTCATAATATTATGTAAGACGAAAATCCCGCAATATCCTCTGCGTATTTATTCACTCCTTTCGCCACTTAAAACTACAAAAGGACCAAATCTCGTTCCGAAAGACCAGTAATATTCTCGAGATCTACAATACAATACTTAGGTAACCGAAATATTCGCATTTTGTAGTATTTTAGTTCTTCTTTCAAGATTCCGTATAGTTACAAATATCTCTATACTAGTGACTAAACATCAATAGATATCTTACAGAAAACGTTAGATTTACTCATATTATATTAAAAATAAAACCCTATTTTGAGGGAAAACAGACACTAATGTTTGAGAGCTGTTGTCAGATTTTCGGCTACCTTGATGGGATTGACTTGACGGCGTGCTCTCTGATGCACGTACGAGTCACGCACGACGTGTAAGCACTGATTATCCGTCCTAAATGCAACCACCGCTTCCTTGTTATTCTTTACAGATTCATCGAAAAGCGTGATAGAATGGATTAGATTAGTATTATTTATAATGATAGTCATTTAGCCCCGACCAGTTCTGCTACCAATTAAATAGCTTACTTTTAATGACTAGGGAAACTAGAAATGTGAACTTTTTGTCTTTTATCGTATAACTTAAGTGGTTAGTTAAGACGAGAATTATCTCCCCTGTAGGTTTCCGTAGCTCCCCGTGTTGGATAATCACAGTATACAACTCAATCATTCTTATCGATTAGTGTTCGGGGGAAATATACCAGATGCCGCCGTCCATCTAATTCATTAAGATGTTTGCCCGGCTGTGGTGCGTATTGGGCGAGTTCTACCATGTTTAGAAGTAACATCGAATAAACGTAAGCGGAATCATACTAAGCGGTCATAGACGCTTTTATGGCCATAATGATTTCTTATGTTCAAGAACACTTTAATTCGGGAAGTTCTTCTGCGCTGACGAAGAACCTGTCTGTTAGAATGTTTAGTACGGACCTAAGTAAGTTATGCATGTTGCTGCCTGACCTATGTCTCCACCATGACATGAGAATCTCATGTCATTAAGACTACTTGATGTCCTAAGCTATCCACGCCTATGGGCCCTAATCCAAAAGAAAATCAGAAACGATCTTTTAAAAAACCTTGGAATTTGTACGAAAGAGATAAGTAGAGTGGCTATTAAAATAAAAACGAAATGCGATTTGTCATTTTTCCGGACAGCGTATTCGCGATTAATAGTGTCAAAGGTTCTAAATGCACGAACGCGACTATTTACGTTGGGTCAACGACAACTCATTAATCTAGTCAATTAACGCGTGGATTTTCAAGTTTCATGTGAGAAACAATTTCTTTTCGGTGCTGTTTATGGTGTCCCCCGAGACGTTACTTAGTTTGCTCATAGGCTAATCCGGCACTGAAGTTTATGCCAATACGACAGAAGAAGATTTGCGAAGATTTTCAATGTAACCTCTGAACTTGGTACTATTGCACATACACCCTATACAATTACTTAGGTACAGTACTTCATAAGATGGTTGATATATTACCAGCAGTTTATTATAGAGCCGTTCTATAATGATTCTCGTATTTTCTTGGTGTATTAGCTACTTCATTATCAGTAAATAAATGTGGTTATGGAGGAGATTGCAGATTGCTAATGTTTGGAAGGTTTCGTTTTACATTTTCAAAGATGCGGACATTTTTAGAAGTTTCAAAAGTCTTGCTCAATTAAAAGTCGTAAAACATTTGGGCCAGGACCCTTTCTTCAAAAAACTTAGTAATTAATTAATTTCTCAACTTTGGTTTAACCGTTATTAAAAAAGAGTTTTACGTACCTACCTATATTTTGTTCTGATTCAGTGACTTGTTATGAAGTCCACGTAGGTACCCGCGCGAACCCTGAGGAATCGGGGGATAAGGAAGCGGGCACTATCCGCTACCCCCGACCGTCGCTAATAACCAATTCCTCGGAGCTCGTGCGCGGACTGTAACTATCTTTACAGAGTCACGTTGAATGTATTTTTTTTCTCTCACAGTCGCCTCACGGAACCTTTGCTGTTTAACCGGACTTGTGGCGAGGGCTGAAGGGCCTCCAACCTTATATTAAAATATTATATAATATAATTAAGCGGCAGCAGAGCCTCCCATAGTGGGACACGGGCCTCGGTTTAGGGCGTCGCTGAGGTGGCTACAAGAAAGGGCTTGCTGTGTCTGGCCTGGTTTATATTATTTATTAAGGGGCGTGTTTAAGACTACCAGCTCCGTACGGGCTGGCACAAGGGAGGGTCGGGGAGGAAACACGTTGCAACGATTCAATAAATTTTTACACCTCTACAAATTGCTGCACTCCAAGATATAATGAGAATTGATACAGCGAGCAAACTTAATAATGGACGAGAAAACAATGTAAAGGAAATTACACCTTTAGTTAGGTACCTACTACTTACAGTCTTAAATAAAAATCAATAAATTGATGTAACAAAAGAGCGATTCTGTATAGGATCGATATCAGTAATTACTTGGTGCAGAACTGTAGCAAACGACCTTGTTAATCTATGATTGAGGGGATAATAAAGCCTAATGAATTTCTGGTTCTTCTCCGTTCGTGACGTCATTAATCCCGAATGTCGTGGTAGCTCGCCTCTGATAAATTTCCAATAGTGTGGCCATAGTGTGGCCGTCTTTGAAATCTTTAATTGACAGTTCCGTGAATATTACTTACTACTTCCGTATATAAGGTCCTAATTATGGGGTTAATAAATTATAGTAATCATTATAAACAACTTTTACTATGTGAGCAATAATGAATTAGCGAAAAAAAAACTGGTGTTCCATACATTTAGTATAACATAATACAAGAGAGACAAGATTAAAGATAAAAATAAAACTATTAAAAGTCACAAATAAGAAAAAAAATATTAAAAAAGAATACAAATAACACAATATTTTTCGTAATTTCATGGTTGGTCCTATTGTAATAGTTGTTAATAATGATGAGTACATTAACCCCTTAAAGGTATCGGGACTAGAAAGGTAGGACCTTGTATAGGACCACTTAAATTACCTATACATAATATATGCAATCAATCCCCTTAAGTAAACCTAGGTTATTATTGTTTGGAGTATGTAGAGCTGTATGATTAATATTTATTGTATTCGTAATTTTTTTTATTTAGATAAAAATCTGTCAGTGAACAATCTTCATCGTATTATCATGATTAATTTTATAGCAAGTGTATAGGTTTACCAAAGCAGGTGGAAGGGTTAATTCTTTCTTTCTTGAAGAAAAATATATTTTTTCATACCATATGTAAAACCTATATTGCTAGTAATTTTTTTTTATATAAACTCTAAACTCTCAACATTAAAAATTTCAAAAAAGACTTCCACATTCTGGCAAAACAAAGGACGTTTATAACGCATTTAACCCTTAAATTCTTTAACAACTTTAACCACTTCAAACAAATAAAGGTGTTTCATATTAAATCGAAGGTTCCCTAATTGAATTCCTTCCGTTCATTAATCGTGTACCTAATGGTGTTTATGCCGAGGAGTTGAATGTTAAATAATTTTGCTACACATCCTCAACGAAAGAGTTACCTACCTTTACAAAAGAAGGTATTTAAAGGCATTGTTTTATATTTTTAAATAAAATCGAAGGCCCTTTAGGCTTCACCACAAGTCCGGTTATACTGAAAAGACTCCGGATGAGCCAACTGTGAGAGACAATTACCCAAAAAAAGAGACATTGTTAATGTTTCCAATATATTTTCTTTCAGCAATATAGATTTCAAGTTTTGACCTTTCCCCTAGCTTATACGGAATAAAGTTACCTCTAATTATGATACTACAATTCGATGGTTCACTATTAATTGTGTTAGGTTAAATTATAGACTAAAACTCTCGATTGAGACGGTTTCAGAATGCTATTTTATTTAGGTAACCATTACACATTACGCTTTTGTTCAGTTCCACAGGTATATCCAGAGAGCAAACCATAGAGTTTTCAAACACAAGCTAGGTGATAAAACTAACATTCATTATTGCATACTCAATACATTGGTTCTGAGTTACAATTTTAGCACTTATTGAGTTTTGAATGCTAAAAGGTTCTATATGACACATACCAACATAAATATCAACCAACAATTTATAAGCGTGAGATTCGAATCGAGATCGAGATGTTCCTACAGAATAGCTATGCTGGCACCCAGCTGATGTTATAAAAGCCACCTGCGACCACCAGTAATTCTCATTTGGAAGATAAAAAGTAATTTTCCAACTCAAGCATGCGTTTTTAAACAGTTATTTTCTTTTTTATTCCATTATTCATTGAATTTTATTGTTTTTATTAGAACCCCCTGTAGCCGGTACTGTGACATGGTAGTTTGGAATACTGCAGATTGAAAGGTTAGGAGGAGTGAAAAATCATCAAGTACGGTGAACTTACTAAGCACTATTTAGGAAAGGAAAATGTAAATAGGTAATCTTACTATGTCTTTTTGTAGTGTATTATCTGATACGAAAATAACTCAATAATTCGACACATAAAATCACACAATTTCTTTTTGTTGGAATTTATTTTTTTCTGCTTCCCTGAATACGGTGTAGCTTTTAAGAATTGGCAATCGGAAAAAAATTACCTTATTATTGCCCTATTTAATTATTCAACCACAATTTCGAAACGTTTTTACTAGAGCAACATTCGTTCAAAAAATGTAGTTAGTATTTAAATTTCAGTTCGTGAAGACAAGTCACTTGAAGTCTTTGGTTACGGTTTCTGCGTGAAGGAAACGTCTGTAACATTAATTGCTTTTATCTTGGCATTTCACTTCTATAAAAGCTTATTATCTTTAAGTAGGTAATTGAAGCAGAGGCACAGTTAGCGTTAAAGCACTATTAGGGATACCGTTTAATATGACGGTTAAATAGTAATCCTTTCTTTGGGACGAGTTTATCTGTGACTTTATCTATGTTAGTGATCAGCGCAATAATCTTCCGTTGTCATAGTTACTTAGTTTTGTATTTGAATTTATTTTTATATTTAATTCGTAGCTTTTTGTTCCATTCTTGATCATCGCTATCCACATTTCAAGTTTAAAAATTTTCTCTCGCAGGTCAGCTGAAAAAGATTTATTTTTTATAATACGCAGTACCTTCTTTTCTCTTATTTTAAGTATTCTGTGTTTTGCACAATGTGTACTTATTTATATAAATTTTTACATAACAAATAAATAAGCAGTAAGTTTAATAATTTAAACTTATTTCTTTATTTATATATTCTTTATTGTACCAAACAATCGGAATCATGACCCACTTAAGGCTTAATTTTTACGTAACAAATAAATAAGCAGTTAGTTTAATATTTTAAACTTATTTCTTCAATTATATCAGTAAAACAAATATACACATATAAGACTTGCACGAACACAAATTGTACAATAAGCGGCCTTATCGCACACGGCGATTTCTTCCAGGCAACCTTTGGATGGACAAGAAAGAAAGAAAGAAAGAAAAATCATTTATTTGCCACAAAAACAAGACACACTAGAATGATAGACATAGGTAATAAGAAGAGGACAGGTGAGGTGCATAGACAGAGAAATGAATGAATGTCAAGAGTGAAATGATTGGTACATTATATAGCACTTATAAAATTAAATATATTGTAAGTATAAATAAATATACAATACATATATATATATATAGTGCGATGCAAACAATAAGGAAATAAAGTACAAGAGAAAGAAAATTTATACCACGGAATACAATTACAACGACAAATATCTTATATGCTTTAGAAACCAAAGGTGTATGTAAGAATCTGCACATACACATGCTACACATGATATTTCTGCCTACCTCATTCATACCCTGCCGTCTGCAATCTACTAACTAAATCTGGAAAGGCAGTATGCCTTTCCAGATTTAGTTTCATCTTCGGAAACTGTATCTCCACTGAGATAAGTTATCTTTATTCTTTTGAATCCACAATAGATTCACTTTCAATTTAGCTAAGTCCGTCATTAATATTCAGCAATATTAAGCTACACCCTGTATCTAGACTCAAATAATATGCTTACAGCTACGATAAATCTTGAATGAGGGACTACCTTCACAAAATGTTATCTAAAACCAACGTTTTACGTCTGCGGAATAATTTGAAATCCCTTTTGAGAGCTCTCTCTGGTTAAAAACCGCTCGAAAGCACTAACACGATGTATTACATAAATCTTTATACATTTTAATATCACGTACGTAGGTATATGTTGTTTTCCTTTTATTTTGCGTTCAGTCTGGCGACTATGAGAGATGTATTGTGTTGATTGGACATACTAACGTGCGGACTCAGTTACCCATCGGGAATCACTCATAGTCAATGCTTTTGTTTTGTTTTTTAAAACGTTGCCCCTCACTAGGATTTCTCCTGTATCGAGGGTAAAGTTTACGAACATACATGCCACATGCACACATACCCAGACCCGAAACAACTATTTTTAGATCATACAAATATTTGTTTTGTGCGGGGATCGAACCCGCAGGACGTAGCGTAGCAAGCTAATCGCTTAGCCACTGCACCAACCGTGTCGTTAAATAGTATTTTTTATTTTATTTATTTATTTATTTCATAAAAATGTAACATGAAAGCCTTAAAGTTAACAACAGTAATTAAGCTTGTATTTAAGAGATAACATAGGTACTATCAACTATTCAGGCCACTTGGATATAAGTCACATTACCCTCTGTACTAGTAAAAACTTTGGTATGGTAGTTTATTGCAGGGTATCCTGATTTAAGATTACGTAGGTAGGTATATGTAGTAACATATTGTTCACCCATTTCGGGTATGTTCAACTTCAACAACCCTTTGTCTGCTAAGCCGATTTAATATTCTGACAGACAAAGCTTTCAACTATTTTCTGTGGAAAATGATTCATACGTGGCGTGAATATGGTTTATATTATTAAAGTTGGAACAGCGCTAGGGGCTCGTCGGTACTTTAAATTTATTTTCTAACTTGAAGTTATGTTTGCTATAGTATATAATTTAAGTTAGGGTGCAGATATTATAATAGGACTTTTCACTAAATGTTCACTAAATAAAGTTCGTGGCGTCGCTAGGGGGGTAGGGTGGGGGCGATCCGCCCCGGGTGTCACCCGTGCAAAAGTACACTTACCTATACTCCGTTCGAAATAACATTAGAAATTTAAATAACTCCATTTACACTTTATTCAACCGATTTTGACTTCTATTACGTTAGTGACATGACAAATTACAGCTGCAGTAAACATTTGTTATCGTAAATACGTTTTTGCTATTAATGCCATCCTTATGCGTACGGAATAGAAGTCAAAATCGGTTGAATACACTGTAAAAGGGTTTGTTAAACGTGTCTAATCTTATTTCAAACGGAGTATAATAATTTGTCCATACGAAGAAGACTGCAAAGAAAACAGTCTAATTCGCACCTTGATTACACATCTTGATTACGTGAGTTTAATTTTATATTGGTGTACAAATAAATTAAATAACTTTAAAATAATAATACTAGGCTTTTTAATAAAGACTCAATGACTTGCTGATACCAATAATAATTTGAAATCGTACTATTCCATACAACACATTAAAATTGTAGGCTTTCTGGTTATCGATTCCGAGAGATCCAGCGCCCCGACAAACCATTTTGTAATCCAAATACCTATAACGTAACTGACAAATCATAGGGCAGAACCACAAACGTGCGGTGCAGTACCGCAACATAAATGTTATACCATTGCAAGCTTAATATTTGCAACAGCAGGACGAAGCAATCAAATGGTTTCGAGCCATATATAACAAGAAAAAAAGCAATGTCTTTGAAAAATTACATACTTAAGTCATGTGGAACGCGCGTTTCTGATGATATCATTATGACGTCACTCCAGTATTCAGTTAAGTGCACTTAATATGCGACAAAAGTTCACGGTCATCTAGGAATGTTGTTCATACTAGAATTATTATGAACAAGATGTAGGTTAAGAATGTAGGAAGCATTATTCAAATATAGTGGGATGGAATCGCGCGAATAATTCAGAATTCCGTGCAGACAATATTCTAATGTCTTCCTTTTTCCTTGAAATACCTTCATGCTTGCTTGGAATTTAAAACCTGGGCCTAGTCAAAGAGTTTGCTACAAAGTGGTTTTAAAACTAGTTCGCTAAGACAATGCCGATTCTAAATACACCTAATCTACCGTCATATTAATTCTAAATTCAAAAAGTATATTATAAATAAAAAAACAATTTAAAAAATAACAATAAGTATAATTTAATTGACTTTATTCATCATTCGTATCTAAAGACCAGCATTTTACCAATTTAAGTACTCATACTGTATTCATCTTGGTGCAATTTTCCGCTATTTTATTACATTCTATGTCTGGCTAATATTCTGAATGGAACTATAATTGAGTCCACGGCTAGAGTAATAAAGCCACAGTGCTGCAACTAATAAAACACAACGAGGAATGACAAGGATAGCACTTTATGTTTCTCTTGCAACTTTTTTACGTTCTCGACTTTACTTTTATATATAGGGGAAGTTGTAGTACGTTTGAATTTTTTTCAACCTCTGTAAATCTATTGTAGTAAATATTGAGCAAAATCAAAATAATTATGTTTATGCCTAATTTTAAAAGCGACGTTTACTAGCCCAAAGGTTATCTATTAGGTAGGTAGGTTATCATTTTCTGAAAATAAACCAGTGTCCCAAAACTGCCTCATACGCTGGCTGATTTGTTAACAGCGCATGAGTGGATGCTGCACATTGATTGATGCACAGTATAACTGACTTGATTTCGATTCAATTAAATTTCCAACACGACAATAATAGAAATTGCTGGTAATATAAAATTATTTTTTGTTATGTACGGAACCTGGATTTTATAGTTTGAACACAATAAAAAATTCCCTGGATTTTGAAAGTATTTAGAATATTATTCAAGAACAAAATACGAACTCAAATATTATTTTTCAACTTTTAAACTAGGCCTTTTGTCATCGTAACACAAATGAATGAAAATGGTTAATAAACTAAAAGCTACAGTAATTTTATAAGATACTAACAAGTGAAGAAATTGTAATTGTCTGCTTAACTGAACACAATCGTCTGTTCGAATTGTAACCACACTAAATGCCCAGCTAAAGGCGCTACAGTCAGATGGCAACCACAATGTGGCCACGCTATGATTGCCACACGTCCTTCGTAAAGAAATATTGAAACTCATTTCACAGTTCTACCCAGGATTAATGGCGCACGCGGTACGATTGTAAATCCAATCACGGATGGGCAAATATTTCTCATTCAGAATTATTCATATCATGTAGAAGATCAAACACTTTTTTAAGCACGCTGCTTAGGTATACACTACGACATGCTTAACATAAACTAACAAAGTTTAAATACAAACACTGCAGTGTATGTTAATTCGCTGGATATTTCCCGTGTATTAAACCTGAACTAATCAAATACAAGTTACACGAGAAAAGAAAAATAAAAGCTGCTCACAGGTACCTAATATGATTGGATAGATCTCGTTGCGGTATGTCGCTGTTATGACTAGTATCCATCAAAGCCAGCACCACATTAGGTAATCCGCGTCGAGATAAATCGAGACAATTCGTTTTTTTTGTTGTTGTTTATTTATTGTAAAGGGAACTAATAATTTCCTTATGCTGAAGTCTATACAGAGTGTTTTATTTAACCGGAACAGTTTTCCTATACCTCCTTTCGCTTAAGATTTCCGCGTATGGCAGTTAAATAAAATATTTACTGTAGAATCTACAGCTGACAATAATATTCACTGGTACTACGACGTAGCTGACACGATCATGTCAATGACAGAACTACGCTATCGTAGCAGACAACCAACCACGTAGGAGCGCTACGCGTCGCCATTATTAATATAAGCTTGTTGGTAAAAAATATAAAGCTCTTGGGTGGTCACGGAAGAGGGAGAAAATGATCAGGGGACTTACCACCATCTCTTAAAGCAGTATTGTTTTAACCTTACATCGAAATTTCGTATTATACGTCCTTAAAGTTAGATAACTAGTATTGCTAAGAAGTTTTGTGACGTCATCGTAAATCATTCATCTCGTTTTCTAATATAGCAAGGATTAAAAATAACATTCATATTTTTGTAATGTCATTGTACGAATATGATTGACTTTCGTATAAGCTTGGAATAGAATAGAATAGATCTTTATTTCATGTAAACCAGATACAGGCACTTATGAAATGTCGAGACTCCAGGTGCGCATCGGTGCATATTGTATCCAAATAACGGTGCTCTTTTGCAATGTTTTGTTCCTAACGGTGAGCATGGTCGCCAGTGCTCTTTGGGGAAACATCGTGTTGGCAGTGCTCGTCCCCCTATTGCCAACACGACGCGGTGACGCTAGTAGTAATGTCGGCGATAGACAAGTGATGCCCCTGGTGTTGCAAGCGTCCATAGGTTAAGGTAACCGTTTACCATCAGAAGACCATGCTTGTTTGCCACCTTAGTGTTATGCCTAAAAAAACCGCAATACAGGTACCAAGTATCGGCAAAAATATCAGTGGCAGTTTAAAAGTACCATGCGCGTGTGTCCACAAAAGTATTTCAGACTAGCGTTCCGACCTTACCTCCTCCCATACCGCCCAGGGGAGAGAACTGTCCAGCATAATTAATCCTTTTGACACCACGAATTATGAGACAGCTTTTACATTTCACGTAGAGAAAAATCGTTCTTATAAGAATCAATATAGAGACGAATATTGTATAAAGTTAAAGCTTCCAATTCGTGTGACTTCAAACGACGTGTGTAATCGGTTTACAGACAAAGGCCCAGCACACAATTTCCTGTGCCTGATATGGATACTTATACTTTTTTTTTTACTTTGTTGCCAGCGTCGTCTGTTGAAACAAAAGGTAATGATATTATGTTCGTAAGTTGTTTACGCGTGTTTATTACGGGTTGAGCTGAAGCATACTTAATAAACAGTACCTACTCATTCTACATTCTAGCACTATATTCTATATATATTCTAGCACATCTATATTATATCTACATATATTCTAGCACTTTTAAATCTGATTATTATTCTGATTTATTATTAGATCTTTTGTGGCACCCACTCTCATCGCTTGGGTAGATATAATAGAAGCCATCCTAGAAATTATTATATTTAGATAGGAAAGATCCTTTTATATGTGATCACAATCCGCTTGCGAAGTGAGATAAGTAACTATAATTTATGACTCATGACTATTCCTTGTAACGGTCTACATAATTATATATGTAGGACGGAGACTTTTGGTCAGCCATGGTAGTATACGGGCTGTAAGGACGATGTAAAATTTGAAAAAAAAAAGCAAACTACAGACAGCACCAAAAATAACAACAATGTACAAATTATCATTGACCCACTTCATGCCAAAGCTACATTTATAGCGGCCAGATATACATATGTTAAGGACAACGAATGCCTATGCCTATGCATGAGTGGCTTGCATGGTGATTCGACTTCGAAGTCTAGTCTAAAATAAACCACTAATAACAAAGCGATTGAACAATGACCAGTGTAAGTCAAATACCAACTTGGTAAAGACTTCATTAAGGTACTTATTATGGGCCATATTTCGACATTCATCTTAAACTTTGGCTCTGCTAAGTAACGTAAATATCGTACACGATATCAAATACAGATCAGAATAAAGAAGCATTTTGTTCTAATGTATCTAATAATATTATACAGGGTGATTTTTATATATTATTTCGACGTGGCTATTTGCGACAAAGTTCATAATAAAATAATGTTAAATCGGAGATAGTTATAAAATTTTGAATAACACCGATCTCATATAATTGTACCTATAATTAATTAAAAAAGTTGTGAGACATCGATTAGTTTTCTAGAAGAAAATATGCTATATTATTGTCAAGTAATGCTGCCTATTCGCCCTATTTTCTCCAACATACAGTACGCCCAGTATATCTCATTCGTTCACGGCAGCTCTAACTGAAAGGCACAAGCAAGAAATGTGTCATATTATGTACAGCCAAAAATTGTTCCGCGTGTCTCCAACTGCTAAGAAGTAATATGCTATACAGCATGATACTATACACAACCTAGGTATATAACGCCCTTACTACTACGTAATTCGGTTCACCCACAGTTTGCTGTATTAGATCTCCCATAACAGAAGGTTAGCCTGTAATAAATGTACGTCACTAATTGAACTTCGAGACCGTAACTATTTTACCCTTGAAGATTAAAGTCACAGTGACGCCGCGGTGGCGGTGGCGGTAACGGTGGCGGTGGTGGTGGCAGTAGCGGTATGTTGTGGTTGTACCCGACCGCCACCGTGTGTGTTTGAGGAGTCCCATACTAGAAAGGCCGTTACAACTCTCTGGCACCGCCGGCGCTTAAGGCGATTTCTCTACGATTGTGCTATAGGTCATATATCTGATTACCATGATATTAAAAGTGATGTTGTGTTTTATCTCAGTATTAAGTCTTTATTTTTGTCCACAGGAAAACCACCAGACTTCTTGGCCTTCGGAATCACGTTACTGATGATGTTCGTATTGGTAGCCGGCGTGAGAAAATCCCTGTTCTTCAACAACTTGTTGAACGCTATCAACTTGACTGTATGGGTTTTTATCATGACGGCGGGCCTGTTCTACATCGACTTTTCCAACTGGACCGAACACCACGGATTTTTGCCTTTCGGATGGAGCGGAGTAAGTAATATTAAACTTTTTTTGGTTAGAAATCAGCACTCAAGCCTTAATTCAGCGTCAAATAAACAACGTTCTAGGCAAATTGCCGATTAACATGAACATTTATATTGGTAAGCGCGTGTTTGTAAACCAGGTATTTAGTTGATGAAATTGACTGTATGGCCAGTAATAATAAACCGCTCTCAACATCGAACTTAGGGTCATAGCACACTCGATACTTTTAGCATCAGTGACTCGCAATTAAATCAATACTGCATCGCGTTTAGCGTTTATACACACTTGATACCTACTTTTAGCAGCAGAATCACGCATGTTCGCGTTCGTTGTCTGCCTTTTGCCTTTCCCGTGCGATTCTGCTGCTAAAAGTATCGAGTGTGGATGGGCTCTTAGGCGTTTCGTTGCGTTTCAGTGCGGTATCACAGTAGCACGCGCTTGCGGAGGCTGGCATCCGAATGTGTGCGTTCAGTTATTGTATCGAGCGAGTAAGCGCTAATCGAAAATGTGCGGGGCTTAGAGCTCAGTCGCTGTGTCAAGCTTCCGACAAACGACTGAACTGCTAGTTCCTGATGCTAAAAGTATCGAGTGTGCTATATAGTCCTTAGGGTCAGGACATTTTAATTTCACACTAAGAATTGTGTCAACTTACAACGTCGCAAAAACATAAACTTTAGAGATGACCTTGAGAGTTCCCAAAACTTGTTTTTAGATCGAACTCAAACATAAGAACTGAGAATTGTTACGGTTCATACAAATAAAGCTAGATGTAATGATGGCATTTGTTTCAATAATTCCTTGGCTACAAGCACGAGAATATATGAAAATTATAATGCACCTCGATATATTACATTTTAATTCTTAATTCTTTATTGTACACGAAAATGAGATAAAAGACAGATACAATTGAGATGGTATGTACACAGGAGAGTTTAACCCAAATTTGAGTTTTATACCAGCAAACCTTGTGCATTACATACATTAACCTTTTGCATTTTGTTTGTGGCTAATATTGTGAAAAATGTTTCATGTCATCTTCTGTCACTGGCAGTGGCGATCGTTATAAAGCGTTTGACGTCAAGGTACGAAGTAGGTAACACATTTATCTAGACCATATATGACAAAAGCTTTACAGCATAAAGGATTTTTCCCCAAACAGTCTGCTGTTATGATTTTCCCGAAACAGCGTTTGCCTCGAAATTGTTAAAAAAAGGCTTTTACCTTTCACGGTTTCAAACGTGAACCGACGTCTCCCACTTGTCAGTCAATTGATATTTTGACATATTGACTCTCCGCTGTTGCGATTACAAAGTGGATTCACGAGTGAGGTGCTTACTAAATAGAAGCATTTTTGCTGAACAGCAGCAAAAATGTTTAGTTGTCAGTTGGTTTTAATACTTATGCAAAAAGATTACCGCCCTATATATTCAATAACTAAAACCGAGTCAGCGCTGCAATAATTTATAGGGCAGAGTTTAGGTCACCTCAATTCGTCGGAGCAAACTAGATCAAACTTTCATTCGTTCCGTTGTACATTATCTCGGTCAGTTCGCAGTAAGACAACAGTCTCAACTTTGGTGTAACAGTTGGCGCTATCGCTATGCAAAACTGATACTAATATCGACCAAAGACCCAGTTTTCACAGTATTGTTGCGAGATAAAGTTTAGTTTTAACTCTGACAGCAGGCACACTCAAGGCGCTCTTGAACGTGCTATTAATTGCTAATTTGTGTTTCAATTCACCGAGTTGGTATGGTACCCATTAAAATTTGTGTTTTGAGATCAACATCAACACTAGGTCAACTATCGACGTTAGGGAAAATTCAAAAGGCGTTTGGGTGGACGGTCTACATCTCGTATGAGCCTGCCTTAAGTTTTCAACCATGAGAGCTTGGTTTCCAACTCAAAGCGCCTCGAATGCCTAAGACGTGCGAGAAACGCTGTTGAAGGTAATAGACCGTAGAGGAAGAAGGTAAATTAACAGCCCATTCATAAACTTTAAAATATGATGTTAAAGTTTATGAATGGGCTGTTAATGATTTGTTGTTTGGTTTAATTATCACTTTATTTTCATTGTTTTCATGCTTTAGCAGGTACTTTAAGTTTATTGTTGCTAGACGCGGTTCGACAGCGGACGCGTCTAGCAACAAAATTACAGATGTCTTTAAGCACTATTGTGTCTGCCATAATATTCAATTAAATATTCGATGGCGTTAACTCTAGTTATAATAAAGTTGCGTGATTACGGATTGTTACAATAAGTCCACATTTTTACGACGCGGTTTGGTTCGTACTAGCGATGGGTTATAAGTTACTGTTACGAGTATAACTTATAATAGTCAATTGTGTTACCTGTTATCTTTGTTACTGTTACACAAAAATAACAGGATGAAATATCTGTTACTAAATGGTTACTGTTATTTAACAAAATAACAAGCAAGGCTCGCTGTGAATGAAACAAATATATTGTTATCTGTTATTTTTAATTGTAACGATAAATACGCCTCAATGCTAGTTCGTACTCGTTTATAGTTTCAATATACTTCAGTGTTGCGCATTAATAGGAGGAACAGGGCAATTATCGCATGAATTCTTTGGCTGCTATATCATAAGTCGATATTCGGTACAGACTCGGTGCTGAAAACTTACCAAGCACCTACATTTCAAGGAGGCTTTCCTGACTTCTGTGAGATGACTTATTGAAATGTAAGTGCTTGCTAAAGTAAGTTTTCGTCACCGAGACCTACCAATGAGATAACGAACTTTATCTGTCTAGTTTGGAGTTCTAGCTAATTAATATCTACGTGCAATAGACAGTTGAGTTATTAGGTATTTTCGGGTGTGTTTCGATATTATTAGACATTATTAAGAATATTATTACTTTCTACTCTGTTCTTGAAAACGGAACGTTACAGCAACAGATCTATAGTGCAAAAAGAAGTTTTTCTTTCAAATATTTTGCTGAAAAGTAATTATTCGTAGAACGGTTTTTTTTTACCTCTGTCTCTCCTTATGTTAAGTGATGAAAATGGTACACATTTGCCTAGAAGGAACCTATTCACTTGTGCCTTGAAGACTCCCAGGTTATTACTATCGACAAATACAAGGTCGGTACAGACCGGCAAGGAATTCTACTCTTTATGATAAAAGAATTAGCAAACCGCTCGATGCATATGAGTGGAATGTCCACCGTATACAGTGACGCATCGCTGTGCGTGTGTTCGTCCGATGGTGGAATGGGCTTGGGGAAATTAAGCTTTGTAATTCCAACGCACACTCCCGAAATGCATCCGATGAAACACTTATACTTGCAACCAGCGTCGATGTTCAAGGCTCTAAAACCTTGCCTCGCCCAATGTGTGGTTGAGCCTCTTGACTCCTCTCTCTATCGTCCCCAGTGCCTTCAGCTAGTATTTAGCTGAGCCGTGCCAAAGATAAAATACAAATAAAAGGGGTTTGGTTTGCCACAGTTAGCTGTGGCAAACCAAACCCTTTTACATATTGTTTTCAAAGGTTGGATCAAAATAGCCGAATAGGTCCACCTTATTAATATAAAATATTTTCTTGTTGCCTTTTCGCATAATGATTTGAATTTGATACATATCGACCTCGTCCTTCCTTTCGTTAAATTTTGAGGATTTTAGAAGATATTCCTCTCACAGTGGCCTGAGGCTTTGTGGTTAATTAATTCAATTGGAGCTTTAGCTAAGAAACCGGGTTGAGCTTTTATGGCCTACGTCGCTGTAAATCCAAAATGTTGTATTTTAATGGTGGTATTTATTGTACAAAAGCAGCGTAAATATAACTACATATTCTGCATAATCGGATTATGTCCTCGTAGTTGGTACCCACTACCCCTTAACCTACCTACTTTCACGCAGACGCTGATTGATGCTGCTAATTTGTGGTTTTAATACGCCTGTTCGCCTTTCTAAATAAGGTAGATAATAATAATGTTTATTTCATTGCCAACCAGGTATTCACCGGAGCAGCCACCTGCTTCTACGCCTTTATAGGTTTCGATATCATCGCGACTACTGGCGAAGAGGCTAACAACCCAAAGAGGTCGATCCCCTTGGCTATTGTCAACAGCCTTGGCATCATCCTTGTGGCTTACGTCACCACCTCCATGATCCTGACGCTAATGGGTAAGAACGTTTTCATTTACAGTAAAAAAATTCAGTTCAGTCTTTCCATTTTAGATTTTAGTTCGTTTTGCCGTATTTTTTTAGCCCACCTATTGCGTCGGTTAGCATTCGACATATTGCGTGTTTATTTTTCGAGCTTTATAACTATCCTCGTTTTGTGTGTTTTGATTTCAAACGGTTTGACTATACCTACTCTTGTGCCGTTATTGGGTGATTACTCGAATCGTACTAATATTTTATTTTAATTCGTTATGATCGTGTAATACATTTTCAAACCAATTTCATTGCCTCAAAGGCTTTTTAATCTAATCCTGTAGAGTTTACCCGAATTATTTGTTCAAGTGGTTGACTTTGATTAGGCGTTTGATTCCTTGAGCCAAATAGCGCTTAACATTGAGATAACACTTTGAATTCTTGAATTATGAATAGGAATAACACATTTCTTACGTAAATATAGAATAAAATAAAAGGTTACTCAGCAGATTTAACTAATATTATTCAGCCTTATATCTTGGCTTTTAAAACTAGAATTATTTATAGAAGCTTTGCGAATAAAATATGATTCGGTAAAATGTATAAAACTTATACCTAAGTTGTTTACATAACGCGTAAGAGGTTTGAAACAGTCAATACTAAGCAATAAATAATGAATCATTGTGGACTTTCTATGTTCAAAGATGTTTAAGTTACGGTATATTTCTTTTTTTTTTAATTCACATTTATTGTATTATTATTTCGGGAATGTAACATTAAAATTATTATTTTGGTACATTTACTATCATTTCCCAAATTATAAATTTTTAAATATATTATTATGCCTGGTTTTGTTTTCATAGTAAATAAAATTATAGTAAGGTTCATTTCGCCTATTTTCATAATAAATATCAGTTTTCTAGATTGTGTAGAAAATGTCGGAGCGTCTAGAGTCTTTTCTCATAAGTTAAAGTCATAATTTAATTTGCGTCGCAATAAAAGTCACTTTAATAGTAAGAAAAGATAGTAGTTTGCTCGTTACGAAACATTATTAGACCAACGTTAAAATTGAATGTTAAAAAGGAGATGTGTAGATGATAGAAATAAAGCTTCGAGTTTGAGACAGTAGGTGCGTGTCACGAACTCCCAAGGAGTGAACCACAGACTGATCTTTTTTTAATGTTGCAAAAATGTCGGCAACGTGGCTGCGCCCTCTGGCGGAAAATGTAGTAAATTATTATATTCTCTCGTTTCCGTGAGCTCGTGATCGCCTTGTTTTATTTATTATAAAAAAATTACAAAATATGGTTGTATCTGAAAAAACAATAGAACGCAATATCCAATAAATTATAGAAACACATATCTATGTGTTATGCGTCGCCTATAAGATGTAACAAAAATTATAATGTAATATGTACCTACCTAAAATTAAATATAGTAGAGGCCCAGACACTATCAGTATTTTCAAATTATCTGTGCATGATTACATAAAGCCGTTTATTCAATCAATCAAATTTTATTAGGCTATCGCAGTGCTCTGCTTGATATATTTGGAGAACATGTCAATCGTTAGTGAGTACATCTGTTAAACACTATTTAAAAATAGAAGATAACCAGACGCACAAGCTGTGATGCAATGCAATTTTGTGACATCATAGACTTGGCTTGACCCGGATGCTTTTCGCGTGCAAAGTTCCCCCTACCACAATGAACAGGTCAGGGTTGTAGCCCTGGTGCGATGGCCTGGGCACAGCATACTAATGTAAAATTGCAGCCGTCTTGGTATCTATCTATTCACTAGTAATTTTTAAAGAAAGAATATTAGATTCGTAATTTGAAGAAATACAAATCAGCCCTAAAACATTTGTTTTAGATAAATAGTTTGAATATTGTACAAAACTGTACTCAGTTCACTCTATAAACTCAGCTTATGGCAGTCAACGGCTGGGCAAAGGCGTCTCTCAACTTGCACCACATCATGTTCAAAAATTCCAGTAAAACGCGTTTATTTGAGGAAATACGTCGGAGACCAATTATATGCACTAAAAAACTTCTATCATATTTCTGAAATACGTCATATTACTAGTAACACCTTAATTTGTATGTGTTACCGGAAATGTATGAAACTTAGGAATAAATATAGCAAATAGCTGCTAAGAATAAATAGAAATATATGCAATTCTGGTAACAGATGTTACCGGCAATCTGTATAATCCTGTAATCTTCACTTTTGTTCAGTTTCATATTCGCGACCCAGGGGTAGTCCAAGGGCCACCCCAGCGACACCTTAACCTACTGTGATAGAGTTTATGTGTGGCTGAAATTCTTTTAGTCATATTACAAAATATATCATAGATTTCCTATCTATTAGAGGAATTGTACACTTTCCTAGGAATTGTATACAATGACGGATTACATTCTTTTCCGTTAACACATATACAAAAATATTAATGTCATATATTCACAACGCAAAGCTTTAACTTCGCAAAAACGCTCTCCAGCCAGTGAACGAGTGAAGTTATTTCAACATTATTCAACCTCCTTTTAAAAAGGTATAATTTCAAGCGTCTCTCCTCAAAAATCAACAGAGTATTCAACTGGGTATTTTATTTAGTTTTGATTTAATTTAAATTAATTACGTTGGAAGACAAACGAATGGGTCGAGATTTTGTTTTTATACGTTATGAGCTGTTTCGAGTTATATTCTTTATTAAAACGGTTTAGTATTAAAGTTAAATAGATTATCGTTTGAATTTTTCGCAAAATATTTAATTTAACCTTCTTAATACTAATAATCAAATTGAAATTCCTTTACTGTGAATATTCAGTGGCTTAAACAATGAAAAATTCGTTTTGATCAAGTATACATAATACACGAATAGAGTAGAAATACTCTTTGGGCCCATTCATACTCTATACTTTCAGCAACAGAATCGCGTGTCTTCGCGTTCCTTATCCACTTTTTGTAAGCAAATGTCAGCCACTGAACGCGATAACGCGAGATTCTGCTGCTAAAAGTACCGCTAATAAATATTATAGTTTAAAAAAAAACTAAAGAAAACGCTTTTGTCATCCAAACTAAACGTATGCAAAATTTCAGCTCAATCGGAAACCGGGAAGTGGGTCAAATTTAACTCCCAAGATTTTTTTACATAGTTAGTTAGTTACAGGTGAAGCTAATAAAAGCGTTTTAAAAAAGGAGCAATGAACATAATAATTACAATTAATATTTTAAGATTGTACAATGGGCGGTCTGATCGTAGCCGGTGAGCTCGAAGTAAACAAAAATTCCCTGATATAATAGAATAAGCTGCCTTTAAAGTGAATCACCCATAAAGTTGTATCAGGCACTTGTTATTAGATTAAACTGTAATTGATGCTTGTATCCCCTCGAGGGATGAACTAGGTTACTGAACGAACAACACTTCAACGATGAAAATGAAAAATAAAAACAACTGTAGCTCGGTGCTACGTGCAATCTATCCAATGTAGAACTATTAAAACTCGTTTTATAAAAGCGTTCAATACATGAGAATTTGAAAATTATTGTTCAAACCTATTTAACAAAAAATTGTTAGTTTTTTAGTAGGTACATTTTCAATATATATGATATAATACACAACATCTCTACATAGTATAAAATAAAGTCGCTTTCCGCGTCTGTCTGTCCGTCTGTATATCCGCTAACTTTTTCTAAACCGCGCAACAGATTTTGATGCGGTTTTCACCATCATTTTGAGCGTTTCTTCCGGAAAGTTTATTATTATGTATAATAATTTCATATTTAATGTAAGAATAGCATTGCATTAGAAATTGCATCCGTTCGTAGCCGGAGATGGGTCGCTAGAGTAACATATTAATAAAATATCTTGAAAGTAGTTTGTTAGAATCGGCTACTGAATCGATTTCAGTCATATTCGTCGTCGGGACGTCGGTCATCGATGAAAACCAGCGTCATTGGTGTTGCCAATGACAACAAGCTGATCGATGCCCATTTTCTTGCACATGAGGGACACACACTTCCATTCTTTATTTTTCATTGTTTTTATCTAATTTTCTGGTTTTTTTTATGTTTGTTATGTGTGCATGCTCAGTGTCCTGTATGCAAAAAATAAATTTATTTTCTTTCTTTCTTTCTTTCTTCTTCTATATTTAATATAGGTACCGTCCGTATTCGATTTAAAGTATTTGCTTCATTAATTTCGTAAATTCAACAATTAATAATAAAGCTTGTGGAATCCTATAGGTACAATCTGGCACTTAGTAAACGTAAAACCTGAATATAATTTGTTCAAACTTACTGAAATACATTCAGTGACTGCCGCAAAATTAGTTCTGACCCCGTAGAGAAATACAATTGGCTATAAATTAATATCACAGCACACGAAAGTATTGAACCGAATTATTTGGAGTGTTTCTACCAACATTTCGATAGCAAACTGTTAATTAATTCAAGTACCGTTTGTATCTTTCAACTTGGTCAAGCCATCTCTAACGGCGATATTGTTTTAGGCTTTCATCAAAATTTCGTAAAGAATGATAAATAATACGAGTACTCGTAATAATTATTATTCATGTCCTAGTAAGATTACTTTTTATATTGTAATCCTAACAAGCATGGTGCCGTCATCGTGAATCATTCGTCCCATTATCTCTTATACCAAGGGATAGATAAAACATTGTTATTCTTGAAAGATCATGGTACGAATTTAAGCAACATGACTTGAAAAGCTTAGCGTGCATTTCTTAAATAATTTCGGCTAGTCCGATTTGGTAGGTTATATACTTACTTTGAAGGAAACATTTTTATAAGAAATAGAGTCGATTAAGACCCACTTTAAGAAATATCAATATTCTCTCTGACTTTACCATAATTAAAAAATCTTTTAATAAGGTTTTTAATATCTTCAATATTGACCTTAGGTATGTTCACCAACACTCCTCAGTCTCTAGAAAGAGCGCCCCAACTTTTTGCACCACTCTGTATTATGCTATACTACGTATTAATAAATTATAATTCAATTAATTCCCTTTTCAACTACAACTTCGCGAACTATCGTTTCATTACGGCGAAAAAAACATGTAGTTATGATTACCTACCATACCATTACCATACACAGCCACTCGTTACAGATACTGTGTTAGACAGTGTTGCCAGTTTTCACACATTAAAATTTTCTAACTTGTAAGATGCACGAATGAAAAAGTTTTGCTCTGGGACAAAGTTAATTATTAAACGAAATGGGGTTAAGGTTTGACGGCAAGAACCAATTGTGGTCCTCTTACTAGTTTCAATACTTTATGATAGCGACATGCCTCTGAAAATGAAATAGGTAGATATGTTGAGTATTCAGAAAATTATAAATTCGAAGTTACAATTAACGGCCTGGTTTAGTTAAAAAGAATTTGGCTGGCGCCTCGTCCTGCCAATATTACTCAACAGTAATGTACTATTATTTCAGTTAAAATAATCCTTAACAAAATGAAAATAATGACATACAAAATTCAAATAAATTATAATCCTGATAAACACAAAGTTCAAGTACCTAATTCAAATAAATACAAAATTGTGCTAGCCTATCACAATATTGTAAACTATTTTAACTACCTGTCATATTGCACATCCACTTGTTTTGGGCAATCCGGACCAGATTCAATCATCTGCAGGATGCTGATGCTAACTGCCCGCACACACTCAAATAGAGAGGCAACGTTTTTGCGAGCGACCGCTTTGAAAACCTGTGAAGTTATCCGTACGTGACTCTGCAAACATTCCAGATGCACTACAAAAGCGAGGCAGCCGTATCAGCGTCCTGAATATTTATGTTGTTGTATTGGAAACGCAGAGGCCCCTTTGTTTTGCAGTCCACTCTTTCCAATTTTTGTTAGTTTAATTAATTGTTCGGATCAGACATTTTCATTAGGCATTAACAAAATTATCGCATAGCCGCTTTTCGAACAAATAATTATAGTAATGTGAAGCTTCATAAACGCTTAATACCCTATTAATATTTGTATCATTGCACGTATTTATATCTTGAATATTTGCAATACTTTGGCATTTTCAATTTAATTCTGCGGATTACTTTGTATACAATACTAATAAAATGAATGAATTCAATGGCGAGATTAAAATTAAATTATATTTTTGAAACGTTGCGGCATCGGTCGTTTCGCTGCACCATCGTTAGTCAACGAGTAGTTTCATTGAAATGTCCCGGCCATGCGCGAAGCGGCCACACCTGAATAGATATTCTGTAAGAAGTTCTTACTAAGAACATCTCGAATCTCGATTCAAATCTCACTCTTATTGTGAGTTGATATTTGATGAAATAAAAAAAAAAAAAAAAAAACTTAATACCGGAGCTGTGAACATGCTCTCGTCATGTTCACAGCTTCTGTTATTATGTTGACGTATCGACCCATCCCCGGCTTCGCACGGGTGCAATTTCTCTACTATCCTAACAATAAATATGAAAGTATTATACATATAAACCTTCCGAAAGAAATGCTCTAAATGATAGTGAAAACCGCATCGAAATCTGTTGCGTGGTTTAGGAGGAGTTAGCGGTTAATATTACATAACATTTTGGTTTGTCGTGTATGGAAAACATGTCTCCATTTTTTATGTTTTTGGTATATTATCCATCCAACGCTCCGTAATTCGTTTATTAATAATTAGGATTAATCTTGTATATTATCTCATTTGCAATAAATAAAGTGTCGCTCGTTTTATAAATAGACCTTTTTATCGGGACAATCGAATGAAATTCATCGCATACTATCTAAACCTTTTAAATTCGTTATGTTTACTTTAAAAATGGGTGTGAGCTATCAAAGCGCTGTTGAGCGTTTAAAAAAACAATTGGTGAAGTTCGTTTGAAATACCTGCCGCAGTCCAAACAAGTTCCTCAAATGAAAAATAAACTTGAATCAATTTTCACTAGTAATAATAACACACGTTTAATAACTTTGGAACACGAACATCATTCTATAAAAAAGAGTACGAGTTCCACTTTCAAATAAAATTGAAAATGTTTTTTTTATTTCTACCAGCCTTCTTTTTTTATCACTCGTTGCCTTCGAGTATCTAGAACACTCAAAGCTTGTTGCAAAATATGAAATTGATGATAAATTATTATGCACTACTGCAAACTCATTAGAAATTTGAAAAAGGAAACATAGACAATGAGTTAGTGGTTTTTTGAAGACCTTTTTTAAATAGCATCATGAATGTTTTACATGTTTTAAATGTTTTATTTACACTCATCGTAAAGTTCTGATTATGAATTCAAAAATAGTACAATGATGACAGACTCTATGCACGTACAACTCTGATAAAATTAAAAAGCTATATTATCATAAAGTTTTCTACATAATAATGCTATAAAATAACTTTTTTCTATTAAAATACACTTCGGATCGACCAAGAAGTTTTCGATTAAAATTTTATAGCGGCTGCACATTGTCTATAGTGGCGCGCGCTAGGACGCATGCGTGGTTGACTGCTGGGTTCCGGCGCCGCCATTATTGTGTTTGTTTTTGTTTTAACTCTGGTCTTTTAATTAAATAAGTAACTACCTAACTCGATATACCTATGCATTCCACTAAATTCGTTGACAAATCTTTCAAAGTTCAAGCTGCTCGACTGTGGAATGCGTTGCTTCTTTCTTTCTGTGGGACTTGCAACGCTGCCAATATTTAAAAAGCTAGTGACGGACCATTTCCTAACACGATAATTTTCTATTTTATTTTTTGTATACTGCACCTATATGTTAGTGTATTTATACAATATTTTATTGAATTGTATTAGTGTGTATTTTTAATATTATATTTGATGTACAATTATAAGTACCTACCGACATCCATTTTCGCCCGTTATCTATTTCTTTTCTCATAATATCCATCCAATGGTTTCCTGGAACAGATCGCTGTGCGCTTTGAGTAGTACTACTCGTAGATACTCAAAGGCTGTGCGCGATAAGACCGCCCATTGTACATTAGCTTAACTGAGTGTCAATACTTTGTTTAATTAACTAGTGTACAGTAAAGAATATAAATAAATAAATACCTATTGCATGAGTATAGTTTTTTTTTTTTTTTTTTTTTAGCGTGTTAAAGTCATCATATGGCTCCTCCCACCCCGGGCAGGGCGGGAGGGACTGTCAGACTTGTACTGACTAAAATCCACGGTGTTCCTTCAATAGCCCTTTACGTTCCGGGGTCACGGTAATGAGATAAGTCCCGCGACCCCGGCAGGCTTCGGCATGAGTATAGATAAACTAGTGCATGAAACTGCACATTATGTAAATAAGTATCAAAAGACTCGTGTTTTAATAAACCCTTTTATGCAACAGTTTCAAAAACTAATATGAACTAGGAATACCTAGTACTTGGGGATTTTAGATTTGTAATTCGAAGTAACTCAACTTATCAAAGCCAATGTTTTCAATGATAATACAAAAGGCATCAGTTTATAATTATTAAAGATTATTTCAAATTATTCTGGATTCACGTTTCTTTCACCGTTATTGTGCTAATGTTTATACAGCATAAACTTATTTCTTTTGAAGAAATTAATCAATCAGAAGAAATTCAAATTACAATTAAGATAATTAAATATTATTTCATAAACGATTAAAATTACTTAACTAAAACATAATCCATTAAAGTAACCAATCCTTAAAACATAATTACCTTGTTATGATATTATTTCTTAGGTAATAATGTCTGGAAAATTCCTTGTTATAGTAAAACTTTATTATCTGGAACGCGCTGAACCATTTAGCGTCTTATTAGTTTTTATTTTAACACTTCTAGTTTCCAGCCCGGTCTATGTGAAAATAAAAGAAAATGGCCGACTTTATCTGCGTGTGTAAGTTTACTGTTTAAATCTTAAAGGGTCACGTCACGTTTTTGGGGCCTTGTATTCATTCTCCTGTATCGTGGGTGCGTTTACAAATACAAAAATTGTATTCAATTGTGTTACAGGATCTAATAGTAAACTGGCTTTGACTACTTTCGAGAATTCGCACTATAGGAAAAAATACCCAAACATTGCATGCCTATTTCATATTCACAGAAAATCGGTGAATGTAACTTTTAATTGAATTTGATAACGAAACACCAACTATTACCGGTCCATCAATGCATCATAAAATCAATGGCCATAGAAGCTTGGCCGGTGAATGAAGCGGTGAATATCACGTTGCACCTCCATTGAAATGATACGGGAATTCACTGAACGTGCTAACTCAATTTTACTCCTAAATTATTCCAAAATGTTAGAACGGTTTCCGATGCAATATTTTTAAATCGCTTCTATTGAATGGTGATCAAGACCATCAGTAAATGAAATTTTAATTAGATCGTTAACATTGCACATTGGACTTTATTTTATGATATTTTATCTTTCAGTGTAGATAGCAAAACTTAGCCAGTACTTTGAACCATAATATTACATCTACGCACACAATTTTTCCGACGAGAAAAAGACGCACTATGTCGACAAAAATGTAGTTGCAAAGATATCTGAAAAGCCTCGCTGTGCTAAGTTAAAAGACTACAATAGTGTCAAAGTATGATGACGGTTGTCAGCCACATAAGAGCATCACTGTTATGACTAGAGTACAGGCAACATGCCTGCAGTCTTTGGTCGATGTTTTGTTTGCGAAAATAGAACGTTTGACGTCCCGTACTCCAACGCATGTGGTCCACAAATATGGGTTCCTCTGTGAAATTGCAAATGACTGACATGTTCTCCGGTTTTCGGAATAATAGACGTTGTTGCTCACAGATTGAATCTGTTGGCGACTCTCTGGCCTATACCAAGGCCTCCAGGCTTCTCCAGGCTTCTCCAGGACCAACCCACTTGGAACCGTGCGCCTAGAATCACGACGTTTTGAAAGTGCCTGCAAAGGCCCAGTTGAAATAAAAATCTTTGACTTTGACTTTGACTTATAAAAATTATCTCGTCTGTAATCTCTGTATCTCATTTCCATCAGTTTCTAATACCTAACCAAAATGGATGGTCTCACAATTAATTAAGTTGATCTAACATGGACTGCTGATTTACAATGTCTACTTTCATACTCAGCAATGTGATGGTTAAAATATTTTTTTCTCTAAACCACCTTTCTAACCTAGAACCATACATAAGTCTGCGTTTCGTCACTTTAATGAATCATTTCATCTCATCTTACATTTTTGTAAACTTAAGTCATGTCAAGAACTTCAGAATACAAAAAAAAAAACTTCATCTTATAATGGCTGCTATAACAGCAAGATTATATCAAGATTGAATATGGAAGAGATGAAGAATCGATTCAACAGCAAATAATGTCAACGCTTTTGACATTTTTGTCATTTGACAAGTCTTTTCCAAATTGCACCAAAAAAATTGTTCCTCTTCTTTCCACATATGCGGTTCTCAATTAACCACATTTACCACCCGGCATTTAAACCAGCGCTGCCGTATTGATAACGCACCGTAGCAGCATATGCTGAGCGGAAGCCTTTTTTATCACAGCTGCCTCGTACAAACCACATTTATGAAAAAAAAAATAGGTTTTTTTTTCTTACCTGTTTTCAAAACCCTATAATCTTTTTAGGAAATACGAAAGAATGTGTTTATTTTCTACTCCTGAAACAAAGATAACCTCGTGGTTCTCAAATAGCCCGATTTTATGGTTCATGAACATTTTTAAAAGC
The DNA here is from genome assembly GCA_932294325.1 of Allophyes oxyacanthae. NCBI lineage: Eukaryota > Metazoa > Arthropoda > Insecta > Lepidoptera > Noctuidae > Allophyes > Allophyes oxyacanthae. The sequence goes on from OW028609.1 coordinate 5,496,896, forward strand.
GACTACTGGATGATGATAATCCAGAATATTTTCCACTAAACACGAAATTCATGCTCGTCATGAACTAATGAATTAACGCCCGTATAACGATTAAATTCCTTAATTAATTGATAATCTCCTTTTAGGCATGCGCAATCCAATAAAGTTTCATTAAAATTCATAATAAATCTGTCTGAATAAAGGAAATCATAATCTGTCTGAAATCATTTTGATGGTGATGTAAATAAGTGATGTGTTACATAATATTCTCAACTATCTCTTGCCCATGGTTTCAACTGCGCGTTTTATTTTTATCATAACCGTCAAAAACCCCCGACTCCAACTAGAAAAAGAGCTGTAACTCTTGAGCGGCTGAATAGATTTTCATGAAAAATAGCTATGATGAATTCCGATTAAACTAGCTTTCGATTAAAAAAACTGTATTGAAATCGGTCCATCCGTTTTGGAGCAACGATGGTACAGACAGATACATAGACATACAGATACGCAGATACACCGATACACATACTACAAACTTATAACATCCCTCTTTCTTATCGGGGGTTAATAAATAGCCTATATTCCTCAAGGATAGTGTAACTTTCTATTAGTGAATTTTTTTTTAGAATCGGTTATGTATTTCCAATGATTATTCCCTACATACTAACAAACAAGTTTTATTTATTTATTTATTTAATGCTTTATGCACAGGTAAAAACACTGCACAAAGGCGGAATTAATGCCATAGGCATTTTCTGCCAGTCTACCTTAGGGTGATGCAGAGACAAACATGGTGGGTGCAACGTAAAATAAACGAAAATTGGAAAGAAAAATAAAATTTAAGATCAAGTAATAAATACATAGATACATACATATATTATTATAAACCATAAAAGAAAACATACATATTGATATACTGCGTCAAAATACACAAAAATACGAAATAGTGAAAAACGAATCCAGCAAGTCATCGCTGGGCCAATCGCCCAGCATCGCTGGGGTTTTACCTCTTATTAATATTAGCATATCTAGATTGGTAAGTGTCCTCGACGTTTGCCTTGTATTGCACTGTAATTAGGTTTATTATGAGCTGATTTTGCTTATGAATATAAAATTTGAAAATCGACGAAACCATGGCACTCTGCAGCTGCCAGCCATAAAATAAAGCCTCCATAACATGGTATTTTTCTACAGACCTTAATTTTGTTTAAATTTTCATCACCCTTAATAAATTTACTTTTGTCTACAGTACCCTTCGATCAAGTGGACACCGACTCTGCTCTGGTCCAGATGTTCGCCCACGTGAACGCCCCGACCTGCAAGTACATCGTCGCCATCGGAGCGTTGGCTGGCCTTACCGTCTCCATGTTCGGATCTATGTTCCCGATGCCCCGTGTCGTCTACGCTATGGCTCTTGATGGACTGATATTCAAGTAAGTGTATATGGAAGACCAATAATTTTATACGGCCTACTTTGTAGTTATTTTATTTATGGTATCGCTCCTCTTGAGAAAGGCGGACCGACTAAAATGCGTGTATGGAAGAAATAAATATGATTCTTAGAGCAGTGTAGAGGTACAATCTTAGATTATTGATTGGTTTTCGCAGCCGCTTCAACTGCGACAAACGATTTTTTTTTATCGTTAATATTAATATTAATCTTCCTTGATCCATGCGTAGCGGATGTGTGGGAGGATAAGTTAAATTCAATGTGATGATTGTAGCGTATATTTCTATATTTCCACAAAAAATTACTTAAAAAACATTATTCCAAAAAACACACGTTTCAGAAAATTGCGTCATCCTAAGTTGACAGTTCTACGATGACAGTTAATATTTAATATTTATTTACTCAATTACAAAACGGTTTCACACCAATGACATTAATCAATAAGGCACACAAAAACAAAGCCAATACAACAGATCATACACAAAATGTTTTACAAAATTCAAGACATGCTGACGGAATAAGGTTGAAGTATCTCTATGGGTTGAAGTGGTTGAAGCTGTCGGCTAACGAGTCACAATCTGGAACGGCATCAATAAAGGCGTTGATTGCGCTGTGCATGCGACACAGAGGAGAATGCGCCCGCGGCACTGGGTTGCTGCGAACAATCTGCGCGTGCTGTTGTGTCACTGATGCCAACACAGTAAAAACGATTCTATATTTTTAGCCAACATGAGCGCCTTGCTAAAACCATGTCTAATGGGGTATTGTATCGGAAAATCAACACCCAAAGTTTATATACAAAATCCGCGTGAATGAAATCGCGGGCAAAAGCTTTATTTACCTTTTGAAGGATACACAATTACATTATCTCAACCTGCATTCAATTTAATATAAGCCGTTACAGAATTCTGTCTACAGCGTTACAACGTAATTACATAACAGACATACCATTGCATCGTTGCAATACCTCTTGGAAATCGTCTTATTTCCTCGACGCATTGTTATCGGTTTTTGATATCCTGCATGAAGTGGAACGTAGCGCACGACTCGCTTCGATTTTTTTTTAATGAAAATATTACTTGCAAATGTAATATGTTGAGATTTGTCTCAACCAGACTTTTGTGCTAATGCAAAAATGAAAAATAGGTTATTTCCAGATAAAACTCATATGTACATAAGTAGAAAGTATTTATCTTTAACAATATGTAATTATTAGCCAATCTTCTAATAATAAATAGGTAGGTACTTACACACGACATCGAATTTTAGTACAATGACATGGCCCGTACCTACGTTGTGGGTAGAATAAAATATAGTATTTATTATTATATAATTTACACCGTATTCATTTTGATGTTATCATCTCATGGTATAGTGACTTTAAATCAGCAAAAATATTGATTAGCTAAGTCAGCCTTTTAAAAAAGTGACAATATCACATAATTATTCTTTGTATTATGTATTTATGCAGTTTCCGCGTCATGAGAATGCACATTTGATTAAAAACTAGCTAACAGAAGTTCAACGAGATTAGGTGTGACAAAACCTATCAAAATCTCCACTTTACGATGTTCTTTTATATTTTATGAAGTAAACGAGCCTTGAAACGAGTCGGTTACTTGAAATCTTTTGTTACGTTGAATTACGGGCGTAAAGTTAGGACTTAAATACCAGGAGCACATAAATAGGGGCGTGAGATTAACGGTTACGAACACAATTATTAAAAACTGTTTTCAAGAATTGAAATGCCTACTTTTCTTTTAAATTTTCAAGTATATTTTTGTTCAGATTTAAAATTGTTAATTTAATTTAATTTTCTTAGCTTGGCTGGTAATTTTATTGTGCATGCTATCTGTGATGCTGAGGCCTCCTATAAGCGAAGGAGTAGGTACACTTATATGATACGTAATGTACCTATACTAATTTTGTGAATGTGTGAGTATCGTTTATTGGAGACCCGAAATAGAGAAATAAATTGAACAAGTTAATAATTTACAAACTTAATAATACATAGTCTTTCAGACCACTTTTCTCTCGACAAGGCATCGTTTCCCTTTGTATAGGTACTCGACATCGCTAAGTGTCATCCCTACCTTACAACCGCAGTATGCACGGGTGCCCAGTAAGCTTTGTAAATAAGTTTACCTACAAAACGAGAGAGTGGGGTTTTAGGGATGTTTGAGGCAGTAGCAGTAACAAAAACTTATACAGCTTGTTTTTAATGACAAAAGCAAACGTCAGGAATCACTGAAAGATTTATTGGCATCGAGTCTACAGAATAATCCGAGCAGAAGAATTTAGCACTGATATGTCAACAACCTTAATTTCAACGACCAAAAGCAAGAAAAAATCAAAATAATATCTACTTAATAATAAGCTACAATATTTAGTTGCTTTTCCTTATGTAAATTTTATGACTATGGTTCCAACTAACTATATTTATAGCAAATGAAACTAGCCTAGACGTTAACCCCAATAGCTGACGACACTGTTGACTGTTGGTCTTTGACTTAGCTTGAACTCGTTCCATAGCTAGTTGGATCGGTCAGATAAACAAGATTTATTTAAATTATGAATTTGCCAAGCGTGTGCGTATTTAGAGCCAAATCCAAAACTATAAGAAATTGCGAAAAATACTCAAAGGAATCCTCGGGGACACAATAGATTTTTGAAAAAAAAAACCTGTCCTTGTACCGGACTTTTTGTTTTTGAAAAAAGAACACAGCCTGTATTACACCAGCCAAGAACCTTAGTTCTATCTAAGGTTCTTGACACCAGCCAATAGTGTCGCATAAAAGAATCAAATTCTGAGAAGTAATGTCAAGCGGCAAACTAAAGGAAGGGCTATTTTTAACAAAATACAATTTTATTTATCTTAATTTCTCGTTTTCAAAAATCTGTGTTCTTATATTTAGTCATTTACGAATAAGCAGGATGAATCTAAACGCACACAGTATGTAAATATTCAAATACTCATGTTTATTTTAAATAATAATATCTAATTTAATAGTATTGATAATAAAATACGTAATCAAGGGGCCTCTAATGCACAATATTGAACAAACCCTTTGCCTCCCGTTTACACCACTATTTGCTGTATCAGGTCTGATTTCCAAAATTGCAACAGTTAGTTCTTTGGGAACGGTTAAAAAACCAAGTGACTTAATATCACTAAATCAACACTATGTCCCCTTGTTGAAATGCAAATCGTGGACACACCCTTTGCCTGTCCGCTTTCCGTGATCAGCCCTATTGACTATCCGCGGTTTCAATTACGTTGACGAAGCATGTAATGTGGTCCTTACACAGACACTAATGAAAATTCAATTGATTTGTGGTCACGAAATTGACAGCGACTCGCCAGCGAATTTCCCGTTGTTTTAATTTGTAAGCTATCGAAAATCCTTTTAGCTAGCTTTTAATCATTAGGTTAATTAAATAGCAATTATGCTATCCGCGGTTTTAAACAACTCTGCTTTAGTATATAGAGAAACAAAATATGTAGGGTAATCCCAATGCTTGATACGAGAAATGCATATTTTGTGATGTGCTGTCTTCGTTAAGCCCTCTTTGTGTCACCATTTCGCTGAATCCAACAAAAACATAATTACATACATACTATTAATAAATCCAGCTCATTACTGTCCCACTGCTGGGCACGGGCCTCTTCGCAAAATGACAAAGGTCTAGTTCTAGTAGGCCTTAGTTCACCAGGCTGGCCTGATGCAGGGTTGGCGGACTACACAACCATCAAAAACTTTATGAGGCCCTCTCGGATGTGCAGGTTTCCTCACAATGTTTTTCTTCACCGTCATCGCAAGTGTTAATCAAATTCGAAAAGTCAGATGTGCGGGCCCCGGCCGGTTTCGAACAGGCTCTCCTGCATGGAAGGCAAGCGTTCAACCGCTAGGCTATCAACAACATCAAATTATGACGTCACTCCTTCGTGTTTCCTTGGTAACCATATTCACATGCTATGAACGAGTATTGCTGCATTGCAATGTCATCATGTCACGTGACTCTGAGTTTTGGTGCGAACTGAATCTCATATTTTTATTTGTGATATTTATGTTTATTTAAGCTTACAATATTTACGAAAAATAAAAATGAATGTAAGTTATAGTACGCGCAAATCTTTATGAGCCCTGAACTGAGCTCTGAACTCTCTCCCTCTACCACCTATAATAAGCGTACTACGCATTCACTCGCGTTCACCTTTCGAGAGCTCATAAAGTTTTGCGATAACTGTATTATGTAGTACCTACGCTGCCTATCTCAGGTATTTATTTATTTATTAAATCAATTTTACATGTACAACATTGCAGTAAATACTTTTATGTATTTATGTGTATGTATGTAGAATGTATATGGTATATTCAACCCTTTGACAGCAAGTGCACATTATTTCCTTAATTGACACAAAGCGTCATAATCAGGGTTTACAATATCACAAGCGTTATTGACATCGGTATTAGATAGTTAATTAGATACCCAATAATGTACAGTTTGTGTAATTACACCTTGATTTAGTAGAATGCAGTCCGATGTTCTTACCATAAAGTTATTATTACTTTACCACTAGTAATAATAACTTTATGGTCCTTACATCTTACTGTATAATATTATATATTTATGGTCTAATATTTTTATATTACAGGGTGTAATTAACATCGTAGTAAAATGGATGTAGTAAATGATTCTGGACCAGACAGGATTCAAATTTTAAGACAAATTTAAAAAAATATTATTTTGATCGTAGATTTTAGTTACGTTTAAAAACTGCGAACTATCTCATGAAATTTATCATAAGCCCGACGCAAAATTCTGTCGGTGAGGGATCCAGAATCATGTACTGAATCCATGGTATCAGTTCTAGTTACGATGTCACTTACACTCTGTATAATTTTGTTTGTACCGACAAAATTATTATTATTATGTACCTCACGTTCAACCGATAGTAGTCTGGCTTATGCAAGAAAGAGCAAGCACTGTAATGGCTCGGCCAATCAGAAAGTCGAAGCCGCAAGTATGATCTTAACCGTGATTTAATTATTCATGAAACTATCGATGTGATTGGATAAGAGGATATACCTACAGCATAATTAAAGGCCACTTAGCCTATTTACTAATAAATTGCCCTGACGATACCCTAGGCAACGATGAACATTATTATTTGATTATTAAATTACTGGTGTAATACGACTACGTATCTAGTACGAGTAGGTACAGTCAGCGACAAAAATAGCTGATCATTGTACAAAGTTTTATAAGGTTTGTGGAATGAAAACTTGTAAAATTATTTTTATAAACATTTTTGTTTTATTTTTCTAATTATTATTATAAAATAGCGTAATTTTAGCGACTAGTGTAATGGACAGATAAGAATATTCTAAAATTTAAAAAAAAAATCGCAATTTTTGTACCACGGCATGACAATTCTTAGTAAAGGGCTCACGCCGACATAACAGCAATAGAATCCGTGAATTATAGGATGATAGTGATGATAATTACCATTGGCAGGGTACGACAGTTCATTTAAAGTTTTAGTTCTCTAGTTAAGCTAGAAAACTACCCGTCCTCGTTAGCCATCTATACCACTGAGTATTGAAATAGGTCATTGTTGATTGCGCTAAATTCGCTGACATAGAATATTCGCTGATTTCTGAATGGCTAGAATTGCTAGTAATTTCCCAGTTGATAAATAAGTAATGGTTGAGAGATTTTAACGCACACTTTTCGACTGGTAACTACTCTGGCAGAATCCTGCTACGACAAAACTCGTATTCGACAGAACACCACTCCGACAGAACACTCCTTTGACAAAACACATATTCAATAGAACATAAATTCGACAAAACACATATCCGACTAAACACTATTTACATGAACATAAATACTGAATAGTGTTCTGTTGGATATGTGTTTTGTCTCGACGCAATATTCTGGCGAATTTCTGTTCTATCGAGTAGTGTTCCGTCGAATATATGTTTTGTCGAAGCAGTGTTCTATCGAATTTATATTCTGTTGGAGTCGTTTTCTATCGAATACGTGTTTTGTCGAAGCATGATTCTGTCGGAGTAGTGACTAGTCGGCTGTGTGTGTCGAAATTTAGTATGACAGTCGAAGATAACATCACAGATAATATTTCAGTTTCGTCCGAGTCTACCCAAACTTTTTTTACGTAGATCATGAAATTATTCGGCGAATTCTAAAATATTCTGTAATATGATGGTATCCGGCGAATATGAATATTTGTATTCATTGCTTCACTGATTTACTTTACCGCATTAATACCGGTAAAGTATGAAAATGAACTAAAATATAAATTAAGTTCTATTTGAACGCAGCTTATACTAATACGAATTTTGTACAATGCATACATTTTAATAATTTGAATGTTTAAAGATAAACATTAATTTAGGTATGTTTGACTCCAAACGGAACTACTTCTTTTTCGACTTCATTCTCCAATGAGGCCAGTATTTTCTCTAAGTAGGTACAAATATAGGCAAATCAATAAATAAATGGTCCTTCGTGGACCCTTTAGTATGACTATTAGAAGTTTAAAGATGTCTACGAACGGAACATATTTGGCTCACGATCAGTAGGGCCGATTTGTAGAGCTGTACCAATTGGCATGTCCATAGGCAAGTTGTATCAGCAACCCCATTTCTTGGACAGCTTTCGTTGGCCAGACTCTATGTATCTAAATACCGTCAGCCTATATCATTCCACTGTTTTACGATGTTTTTCTTCTATGGAGTCGTCTTGAGCTATCACATGGGAAGGGTTTATGCCGTAGTGGATTTAGTCAGTCAGTATCGTGGTATCGAAGCTAACTGCCCAGGGTGCGCCATAACATCTCAGGTTTCGTTACTGGTGAAGAGTCAGGCTCTTGCAAAATTGTAGGAAGGCCGAATGTTTAAAAAAAATGCCAAAATAAATAGAACCTGTTTTATTCTCATCTGACAACCCTACCACATACATAACTAGTTTATCTCTAACTAAAGGAAAAGTTCTTATTTGTTTAGGGTTCACACAAAAATTTGTCTGGGTGGTTTAAATCCTCCAGTTTGCTGCAAACGCACGTCTCTTTGAGGAGTGATGACGTACTTTGTGTTCCCTTCCGTGTACGAGACGCGAGAATGTGGATAACATGCATAATTATTTTACTGGCTTTAGAGAAAAGGAGATAATGGAGGGAGGCCTTTGCCCAGGAGTGGGACAGCATAGGCTGATAATAATAATAATATGTGTATTTTATAAAACTTTATGATATGTATTTAAAACCGTAAAAAAATATTTATAAAATGAATAAAGAAGATAATAATAACAGTGAAAGTATTTTACAAGAACCATATTACAGTATTTTGGTAGTAAAATGTGGAAAAATTGTAGAAAGTCTTTGGAGTCTAGATTCCATTGATAATATACATACAATTTGTATGAGAGTTGTTATCTTATTGAGGAACAATACTGTACGCATAGTAGGTACCTATGCAGTAAATGGGAAAGATATTACGTTTTACTATTTTTCAACGGTATAACCTCGCCTTTTATACCAAATTATGACGTATTTGGGCAAATACTTTCCAGTAGTCAACAATATCTTAATTTACCTACATCAATTACTACACAAATGAATTTAATACACTCTTCTCTTTCGTGCAGGAAACTGGCTACAATTTCGGAAAGCACCGGCACGCCTGCCTTCGCGACCATCTGTGGAGGAATAGCAGCGTCTGTGGTGGCTCTGATGATCCAGTTGGAGGTCCTCGTGGAGATGATGAGCATTGGTAAGTACAACCCACAGATTGACAGATTATACCCGCGAGATGTTGAATATTTTGAGCAAAGACCAACCATGGGTTGTTATTTTTTTTACCTAATGACCGTTATTTGCCCGGGATATTAACAAAGACTTGGCAGACCGCATGCGGCCCGCGGTCCACAGATTGAGTATGGCTGTCTTAGAGAAAATCTTGAAACAAATTAAGATTTTTAATTGATTAAATCAAGCTATAATAATAAACGGAAAAGGATACGTCAACATCAAGAATACCAAAATATAAGAACAATTCAATAAAACTACTACTAATAAATTAATACTAGAGGTCGTCAAGTGGTCGAAATTCGACCCTTTCTGCACTCCTTCTCCATATAAACTCTAACTATGCCAAATCTCACACTCCTCCGTGCGCGCAATATGTTTAAAAAGGGTTACAAAGCTTTCCCTTCACGTAATAATATATAGATAATATAAACGAATATAGTATTACGTAATTATTTCCAGTTGGGCAACAGAGAAGCTTCACAAACTAACACGTGTATTTCATCCAATTTATTCGCAAGTAATTATTACCTCGTCGGAGCTCGAAATAAGTGAGTCACTTAACTTAGCGACCTGTACCTAAATAGCGAGTCGAGCTTGAGACATAACACAATTACACTCTCTTACCTATTTATTTCTGCAAAGTTTTCCTATAATTCTAACGGTGTCTTCAGTGTCTATATTTCTGATACATTTTACACCCGTTCGTTATCTTTCTCATGTAAGGTAAACTTTATTGTTTTTGATTGAGTAGGTACAATTGTTATACTGATTTTTAGTGTTAGATACATCAATCAACCCATTTTGGGCATACTATAATTTTAATTATAATATATTATAAGAAGAAGAAGGAAGACTAGATATCATTAAACATTATACTTATTTTTACATTCTAAAAATTCCTTAATTGTATAGAAACATTTTTCTGTTAGCCATTTTTTAAATGTATACGAAATAATCTTAAGGATAATTCTCTTAGAGTCTAAGGTTTTTTGTTGTAAACTTTAACACACAAACATTGTGTCATTGAGCATTTTTTTTAATGATATCAGAGCCGTCAAATTGCACTCAACATTATTCTCAAATATTATAAGATTGCTATAAGACTAGGGGCTTCAGTAACAGCTTTAGAGTTAGCAGCCGAGATATTAGGATAAGAGACGCTACTGTCCGATAGAGATATAACCCATATTGTCACTGGCGACTTGTGGATATGCTGTCACAATTTCACTCGTTAAACTGCTGATGATCGCTGACTAACCCCTGAGAATACTGACCATAAAGGGTATTGTTATGTATGTGTGCATAATTATAATAGCGGCTTATGTGTGCGTATAGGTGTGGCCAACGGTCGCTCGTCTCTGACGAATAAACAGTGTAGTTCTAGCCAGCACGCGTTTTACTTGCGTTCCCTAGTAGAGAAATAACAGGTTTGTTGTTCTTTGCGCTCGTATCTTATGCTTGTCATGTCACGATGTTGTATAGCTGAAAGCAGAAGCTAACCTGTCACTAAATCAAAATATTGGAATTAGTAACTAACATATTTCAACTTTTCCTTGAAATTTCTTCCGAATAGGACCAAACTGTGAAGAGACTAGCAAGAAATTCCATTAATACTTATAAACTATATGTAAAAAAAAAAAAAAAACAGATAATTATGATCAATTTTTACTGAGCAGAACTCTATGAGACAATATTTAAGATTGTCTATGTAATTTGAACGTGAGAGCACTGAAGCGAGAACATTATTTAGATCGCTCTTTGAATAAAGTAACAACTGTTTCCAGTAAAATGATTCGTATTATTTTTCAAATCCTACGAATCATTTTACTGGAAACAGTTGTTACTTTATTCAAAGAGCGATCTAAATAATTAAATGAGCACGTAACCACGTAGCAAACGCGTAGCAAGTTGCTACGGATACGCAAACGCACAATTTTAACAAGTATACAATTATTTGGTATGGCAACGACTTCCCTACATAAAGTTTATATTTTATGATCAGTTCAATATTGTCAGAAATAGGAAATCAAGTTCATGGCTATAATTAATTCTTCCAACAGTTCGTTAATAAACTCTCGTTCGCACGCAAATTAGACTCCTATCCGTTAGAACATTATTATAATAGATACTTCAGTAAAGTAGTGTTATTTTTAGAAAAATAAAATAATTAATGTATAAATCATTTGGTAGCCTACTATAGCCAGCTACAAACATTTCTTCTGCAATGTAAACTAGTTGCATGACGTAAAACGACGATACCATTTTTTTGCGATAAGACCAATAAACAAACCAAAAAAAAGGACTTACTTAAAGTCTGTTACATTAAATCCAACCTGTCTAGTACTAATCCCTGTAAAGGATTATTGTACTCATCATTATGAACAATTTTTAGAGGGAACCCTGAAATTGCGAATATTAAAATTTGCGGTTTCATACAAATAATTCAATACTACTCGAATACTAACTACTACTCGAACTACTACTACAAACTACTACTCGAATGCGATGTTCGATGTATGGAACAGCAGACTTTTTGTCGCGATTTCTCTTTTGTTTCCATATTATAAGTTGTTCATAATGATGAGTATAATAAACCCTTAAAGGGATCGGGACTAGATAGGTAGGACAATACACCGACTATATAAATGTTAATATTCGGTAATATAAAATACATATCAATGATCCATGCTATGTCATCATTAGAAAGTAAATGTTACCATGACATAAATATCTTATTCCATCTATCTATAATTTTATTTTACCTAAGTAGAATACATAAAGTTGAGTTCAGCGTATTTCATATTTATACCGATGTCCTAATACAAGCATTATTTATCACTAGGATCATAAAAATGCTATAATCTAACAAACATCTGGTCGGGTTGTATACGAGTGAAATTTACGATTATAGGATTTAATAAAATTATATTAACTACAGCTTTATATCACTTCGTTTGTCTAGAAGTCGAAAACGTGGCGTTGAGCACAAGATCCAGGATTCAATCTCTACGGTTGAGCAAAGTGTTATTAGGTTTTTGTATTGCGAGAATTCTACAAATTAATGAGGAATTATGTCTATTACATGGAACTAAACAAGGAGGGGCTTGTAGCTACATTGCTACCGCGCAGACCACTCGATCAGCTGGGTTAAGCAGCGCTAGCTGCGGTCAGTCCTTGGATAGGTGACTGTTTCTTCGACCATTGACCCCCTTCATGCCTCGGAAAGCACGTTAAGCAGTTGATCCCGGTTGTTATGCGAATACTTATGCCAGTCGTTAAGGGAGTAACCAGCCCAAAAAGTCTGACAACCGGTGTAACCTTACAGTATTAATGTCTCCTAGTAATTTGGTAGCGGAGATCTGATAGCAGTCGCTCAGTGTAAAATACTGATATTCAGCCGCATCTGGTTGGACTGGGAGCCGATCCCAACGTTGGAAAAGGCCTAGACAGATAATGATATGGAATTAAACAAATAAATGTAGCGGTACACATCACAAGTACACCACTGCCTATACTTTACTCGCTAATAGGTGCGATAGTTTTCATTTTCGTAAAATAGTATTATACCACCTTGTCGATCAAATATCTAATACTATCTACGAAAAACTGCTAGTGTAATACCGTAGTTGCATTGCTCCCTTTGAGGATCACCGAACCCTGTGAAGGATAATCCGATTGTATGATGCTTATACAAACGGTAAAGAAGAGTTATGAATACCGTATTTCTTTCTATTATTTATTATTCAAGAAATACTGATCCACCTTTTATGGATAATCGTACCATATAATTTTGTGATGCATATGCAGACGGTACTACTACGACTCAACGTATGCTTGTGTTCACTTTCGAACTGCATCAGTAATTCTTAGCTACCTATACAGACGCTATTGGACGTCGAATTCGATATTGACTGAATATTCACCCTTTAGTGATCACAGATCTCTTTGATGGTTAGTCGCACTGTTTGTTTATTAGCTGCTATAGCGCACGGTACCAAACATTCTAAAGGCGCAAACAGACGGAGCATAAGTGATGTGACGCCATGTTATATCATGTTTGAAAGTGTCAGCAACATTTTTTAAGACAATTCCGCTTCTAGAGCTAACACACATCACCACGTAATGACGTTGTCGTCATGACACGTTGCGACGCCGTGCCATGGCGCGACAGCGTTTCGTAGAAAATTCTGTTGCGATGTAGTATATATTTACTTTTTATCGTGATAAAATGTTTTGGATTCGCCCAGTAAGTAAATTCTGTTACACTTTGTGTTATTCTTAAAAATAGCAGCAGGAGAATACTTCTAGTTGGGTCCATATTTTGACAGGAATTTATTTCGTGGTACAATCCGGTGCGTCATAGTTTTTCACGACGAGAACTTTGGGTAATGGTACAACGTCGCAATGTACTGTGTAATGTGTGTTGGCCTTAAACTGTGTTATTTCGTATGTATATTAAACATGACAGCTGATGCCTTTTGATATATGGTCACGTACGTCACGTCAGTTAAGCCAAACCTGTTTGCGCCACGTCAAATTACTGTAGATTTTGACGGTATACTGATCAATCCTTTGAGAACCATTGATCCTTTGATAGTTCATCCATCTGTACTAGCTGCATTAGAAGATTGTGCTATAAACGTCGTATAGGTACCGTTCACGTATTAACGGAACACATTATGAGTTAATAAAATGTGTTAATTCGCTGCATTCAGTCAATAACATGAAGTTTGAACTAAATTTAATTGCATTATACCTCACAAGCGAGACAGCACAGGAATCAATTGGACTTGATTAAATTAACATGCTAATAGAGTTATAACATTGACTAGTGCTCGGCCAGTGGTCGAAATATTATAAAATATTAGCTTTCTGCGCTACTTCTCCATATAATGTTTAACTATGCCAAATCTCAAACGAGGAGTTTGAGATTGAAGTGCGCGCAATACCGATGCTTAAAAAGGGGTACAAAGTTTTCTCTTCACGTATTAATATATAGAAGATATTTTATAAGTCCTATGACCTTATGTGTCGCCCTACGCGTACAAAATGTATTAACTTCCTGTCAAGAAAGGATAAAAGATAAGTCTATCCATGTTTTCAATCTCATAGTTTGAGACTATCGGATCTGCACATACAAATAAAACTCGCGTCAAACTTTTTTAATCCCCGACAAAAAGATGAGTGTTATAAGTTTGTAGTGTGTAGGTATCTATTATATGTGTATCTGTGATTCTGTCTGTTACATACTAGCTTTAAAACGGATGGACCGATTGCAATGCAGTTTTTTTTATTGAAAGCTACTTTAATCGGGTATCATCTTAGCTATGTTGCAAAAGTTATAGCCCTTTTTTTAGTTGGAGTCGGGGGTATTTGACGGTTAGGTTATATAATAAATGAATGATATACGTGACAGTCTCACCGGTAGTGGTGATCGCAAAACGGCCTTATTATGAACCAAGATCATCTTAAAATTAAAGATTCAAACATGATGCTATGTAAACACTACTTCACTCACTATCATTTGTTTGAGAACAAAGAATTAAAGAGCATATTTACACCAAGACTTTTTTAAATACACAATACGGTTAATAGGTACAGCTCGCGTCAATTTCTATAGCCGCTCTGAATGTAGCCGTTTACCGCCCGCTCGCTCCTCTGCAACTCATACGTGTTCAGCTAGGCTAACATGCGCACCGCGACAGAAGTTTTTCCTCATGACAAGACGAGATAATGCCTCTAAAAACTTATTTCCGCACGATATAATGCGACGACAAAATTATGTCGCGGCGCTCATGTTAGCCCGGTAAGGCATCGGTACGCGGCTACATTCAGAGCGGCCATAAAGATGACACAAGCTGTACTTCAAACCTTCAGATGACTGGTTTAGCGAATCAAAAACATAATTTCGTTCTAAAATATGGATATTCCATCGCCTTTGTGCCTGGAATCAAGCACGCAAACAGAAAAGATAACGTCTGACTGAACTATAAACGTGATACCAACTTTGAACAGCTTCTTTGTTCGTAACGTATAAGCTATCAGCTATAGCTATAAGCTTGTCAGTAGACGTCGTAAGGAAATATGGTTATATCTAACTACGTTACTGGCAGCTGCTGGCTCGGTTTATAAATGAGATCAGTTAACTAAGTTACAAATACTGAACTTGTGACCGATTTGATCACAAAAATTGATCTATATTTATTATTTATTTATTTATTTAATGCTTTATGCACAGGTAAAAAAACACTGCACAAAAGCGGACTTAATGCCATAGGCATTTTCTGCCAGTCTACCTTAGGGTGATGCAGAGACAAACATGGTGGGTGCAACGTAGAATAAACGATAATGGGAAAAAAAAAAAAAAAAAAAAAATCAAGATCAAGTAATAAATACATAGATACATACATACATATTATATTTTTATCTATATTCTTTAGCCTTCTTTGACCAAATGTTTGGTGTAGGCCTCTTTCTATCTTTTCCATTTCCCACTATTTTGGGCAGTTAAAATCCAGTTACTGCCCTGTTATTTTGATGTCAGCTTTCCATCTCATTTGCGGTCTACTTCTAGGTCTCAAAAAAAAGAATATGGACTTGATTGTGCCCAGGACTAGACTTATTAGGGAACCTATACCTATAAATTAGTATCACTTATTAATTTCTGTTAATTTCAGTATAGATAGATACAAGTTTGAGACAATTTCGTCGAAAAAACACCGAATAAGCATCGATAATTTAAATAAACTCGTATTAAAATTTAAAAGACTGTTTCTACGGGACGATATTTCATGATGGGTGTCATAAAATATCGCAAGGAAGCTGCCATATAAATGCAAGTAGGTATGAGAAAGATATGTGGTCGCACAGCTATCCAGCTGTAAACGTATGCGGTGCATAACTACGAGATGTCACATCTCTCTCGTTTGATAGAACGCCAATTCGTTTAGAGAGAGGCGTCACGTAGGCACGTAGCAGCCACGTAGCACATAGCTACGCAGACGTAGACCAAGATATATATTAAACACTATCGAATATAAAAACGAGATGTCCATTGTGTAAAAGATGTTTAAGTATTTACTGTTCATGTAATAAAATGCCACGCTGGATTTAAAAAATACTATAAATACCTTCGATATCATTATCATGTATTCTTTGATTTTTTTAATCGGTGTACTGCATAATTATTATTAAAAGTATATTTACTACTCTTATATAAATACACCGAGTGAGATTTGAATAATATTTATTACCGCGCAACTTATGCAAAATCGCCCTAAATTGGTATCAGCGCTGGTTTTAATAACTCTGCAAATAAAAAAATACCTGATTACAATATTTTTACATAAATATGTAGGTACATAGTGCTTTGTACGTTGAGCCAACAGGCTTAATAAGTTACGCACACAGCGGCTTGAGGATCAATGCGGCTTGTCTGCTGCAGGCCTATAACCTACTTTTAAGCTATCTATATACAGAGCTATATATCACATGGTTTTTATAAACGAAGGGTGCTTGCATAAGGAAAACAAGGTTGCCTACTGATTTACTGCTTATAGCGTGCTAACAAAGAAATACGCACATAAAACATACAACAACCATCTTAAAAGTAAACACGGTTAGCCGAAAGAGGGTTATTTTACTAATAATTACGAACAACTTTTGCTATAGGACAAACAAAGAAAACGCAAAAACTAAAATTGCTGCTCCATACATTAGTCGAGAACTATTGAATTATTTATACGGAACAGCTGATTGTTTTTTCGCGATATCAACCTTGGTCTCATAGTAAAAATTGTTCATAATGATGAGAACAATAACCCTCTTTCGACTTTAAAGATCCTTTCCGATTAAACAAGTAGAATAAAAAAAATTGTACATAATTCTTGGCATAATATATGTATTTATCAATTGACATTAATAAATTCTAAAACATTGACATTAATTTAGAATATTCCTAGGAATTAATTTAGAATATTCCTTGACATTAATTTAGAATATTACTTGACATTATTTTTAATATTAATTAAAACAACATGACCTTACAAAATGTGACGGCAAAACATGGACAGAATAATTATGAAATATATGCATAATTATGACAACATCTGTGTTCTAATTTACCCATATTTGTAATAATAGTTATTTGTTATACAAGAGTGCAAAGTTGCTTTTTAACCGCGTGTTCAATTTTGATGACCGAGCAAGCGAAGGATTCTAAAATTGAATCACGAGCGCAGCGAGTGATTCAAAATTAGAATCCTGAGCGTTAGCGAGGGAATCAAAAGAGCACGAGGTGAAAAATCTTTGCACTCGAGTGCAACACGTAACTTTTCATTCCACCTCAGCGAGGAAATGACTAAATGCAAAAAAAAACGTTTAATTCACAAACTTAGTGCACACGATGTTCTAAATTCAATTTACTTTATCCTCTAGAGAATAAAAACGGCTTTTCCACTCAGATATTGAAGATTAAAAATACTCTTTCCGAGATGGTGGGATGAAAATTTACTTTATCCTCTAGAGAATAAAAACGGCTTTTCCACTCAGATATTGAAGATTAAAAATACTCTTTCCGAGATGGTGGGATGAAAAATAAATTATTATTGCTAAAGAAATGCTGCTTATTCGTGTTTTGAAAGCGTTGAACTTAAGTAATTAAAGTGGATTAAAGTGGACCTCACTTCACTGGACATAATCGACAGTCACATTAAATTTCAGATTAGAATGATGGCTTATAAAGCAAATTGTTACTTATTTAGTATTGTTGTTACCTTGTAAAACAGCAACTAAAATCTTCTTCACAAGCAGTTGATCCCGCTGAGAACACAACAATTCAATTACGAAACAATCCCGAACAATGCTTTTGTTGAATCCTTTATCGTGTTTTTATTAGAATACCGAGTGGTATAGTGGAGGCTTTTTGATGTTGAACCCTTTCAAAGATAGGAAAAAGGATAAATTAAATATTGAACAATATTCTTTCAAAGTATTGAAGCACTATCAAAACAATTCGTTTGATTTCCGTTGTGTACAACCTAGCAATAGGCCATTGAACCCAAACAAAACCTCGTTTAGTACCCTGTTCATTTTTAGTGCCGATTGTCTAAGGTACCTTACTTGATAATTTGGATGGATATCTCAAGTATAATAAAAGGCGCCACAACAATACACTTATAGTACCAGCAATTTAATTAAGTAATACGATAACACTAATTTTAACTTCAAAGGGAACATGCAAAAATACACGTAGCTGTATTTTCTAAAATAAAGCAAAATCTATCTGTGTTTAATGAAAAATCTTTTCGTATCCACAAAGGTTTCTGAGTAATATAAATATAATAAAATATTACTTATATACGTTTTAAAGTGTAATATTAGTTGGATGTCCGTGACAGACGACCCCTTTGCTCTAAAATACGTAAAATAATAACGATAGAAACTTATATTTATAACTTGGATTGGCTCGCCCGCAGCGGATCACCCTCACGCCTGGACGAATAGCTAACTTTGTAACTATTGTAGCGATAATAATTAATGAAAGAGCCTTTCTCACTCGGATAATTTCTGATTAAAATACATTATTGGGTACATGGGTTTGTGAAATTAGAGAAAACTATGTGTCAAACTGTAGCAGGTAGAACAAAATGCTTTGAACGACTGCGGCCCGCTTAGAATTAGTAACTCTGCGTTTGGAAACCCAGTGCAAACAATTATAGCCTAGGATTGTCGACCTCAGTTTTACAATTGTATTTTAATTTTTATTTTGTTTCAAATAATTAGGTTGTGTACATATTATTATTTAAGTTTAGTTGTAAATCTTGAATTGTCTATAATATATATTTTTAAACATATAACATAAATCAACATCAAAATAAAATAAAAAATTGACAAGATTATGTGCCTTAGGTCATTGTCGAGAATCGTCCTTTCGTCTCTAAACTTTTAAATGGTTCTCGAATATTCTTCACTCCCTCTCCCCCTTGCACTGGACTTCCTCTTCCTCATCCCGTTGAGCTTCCAAAAAGACCTTATTACGCGTAAACCACTAAAATAAAACACACGTCACTATATTATATTTCTAGTCAAAGGATCTACAATTGATTTGAGGTAAATATTGAATTCAAATCTATAAAACAGTTTCACTGCAAATTCAGTTCGCTCGTTTTCGATGCGCATCTTTGATTTATTCGCGCAACCATTCATCGCAGTACAACGAATTATCATATATAGTATACGTACGGGTGGCGTTTGATTTTAAATGCGTCACTGCATTGAAATTATTATTGTTATAAGCCGTAGAACCGATGAGCGTTGTGGTAGACATGTTCTTGAGTGGAAACCGCAAAATGGCAAATGTAGGGTAAGACGCCCTCAGGCTAGGTGGAGCGACAATCTGCACAGTGGACTGCTATAGGCTCATGATGATTTAGCCCTCACATAATAAACGACTGTACGACGTACATACTTACATTAAAACAATTATAATGCTCTTTGAGTTGCATTGTAAATAATTAAGTATACTGTAGGGATTCATTTATATGGCAAACCTACAAAAATTTTCTTGAGATAATTTCAAGCCGGCCTAGATCTTCCAATAACCATTTTATCTCGATAATTTCCTTGCACTATTGAGTACCCCGCGGGCTCCCCAGGGCTGACAAGAGGCTCTTGATATACATAGATTAGAACGCAGTGTCGAAGTTAATGTTATGCCACTCTGTTTACCTTATGAACCGTAATATGCTCGCTTTACAGATTAATTAGGTTTTTCCGCGAGTAAATTCACGTGGATTCCAGGCACTTTGCCATTTGCAACGAACGAGATACAAACGACAAAAACATATACCCTGAACTTAATGAATTAGCTTCGTGAAATCAAATATGGTAGCAAAATACACCAAATATTCAAAACAATCCCATCCGTTATGACAATCTATTTCAGAACTCTAGGCACCGTTTAAGACTACAAGCAAGTTTCCGGTGAACTGAATACACTGAAAGCCGGGCCGACTGCGGAAACGATCCGAAGAACCGGCTGACCTACTGTATAATTGTGATGCCCAGCCATCACGAATATATAACAATTTTTTTTATTTTAATTATTAGTCAAATTAACGTTGTAATAGGGACTAAAATCGGTTCGTTTTCGTTCGTTTAAAAAAACATTGCCCCTCACTAGGATTTCTCCTGTATCGAGGGGACACAGTTTACAAACATACATGTCACATGCACACTCAACACATGGTTGAGGTATATATTACAAAATGGTTTATTAATTGCTGAACTATAAAATCTTCTGTATCATCATATCTATCAAGTCTTGTGAGAATATGTTGGTGTTAGCTTGCAGAGATTCCCGTATTATACACGGAGTGACTGCCCTATAACCTCCGTAACCAAATTACTAGAGAAACTATAAGCCCAGACCAGACATGTTCGGGCCGCTGACTGTAATTATATCTAGTGTAATTATAGGTTATATCAATCAACTACAAAATATATCTTAGGCCTATTTTCAGCTAAGGAAATGTGGACAAACCACACGAAATATTGATAAAATAATAATAACTCTTGACTTTCGATTTTGATTTGTAAAATATTTTATTTCATAATTGTATTGAGTTTATATTTTTGACTTATAATTATTTTGATTTATACTGTGTTTGATTTGAATTTAATTGTTTGTTTTGTAGACATGTAACACATGTTCCTACGAATAAATGTCTATTTCTCATTGTCGTCATCATCATGACGTTTTCTCAGTCGGCCTGCGTGCGGGTTAGCGAACTACACACACCATCAACAACCTGATTGGCGATTCGTAGGTAACCAGTTGTACTTGTACATACAACACATTTTCGCATCATTGAACTGCAACAAATATATTCAAATGATCGCACTATGAAATCCAATTTAAAACTTACTCAGACGGATCTAGCTCACAGGTATACAAATAATCTAGTCACAACATTCCCAATAGTCACATACACACACACAGAACAAAAAGAACAAGACAAACAAAAGAAGACAAAAGAACACAGAAAAGAAGACAGAAGAAGTTAGTAACAGTATCCCAGATCTTTATCTTTTTGTTTTCCATGCATATTTCATGCATGCGTCGTAAAGAACGCTAAACAGTAGCGGTAATGGCGCAAGTGCTAGCGACTGTTGAGCAACTTGTTTTCGACGAATTACTCATTTAGGAGGTAACTGTTCTGCTGCGTAATTTTAGTTAGAATGCATCGAGTATTTTTAAAACATAAATAATTACTAACCGTGTTTCAATAATTGAATCCACCTCGCTTATATTATACATATATCTAGATTAACTTAATCTAGCTGCAAGATTTCTCATTGCCAATGACACCGGGCAGTCGCACTACAAAGTAACACTCATCCAATTTTCTCACTGTACCCCATGAATAAGTGCACGATACAAAGCTAAAAGGAAGCGGTGATATAGCGAGATATTAAGAAAGTTTTTCTATCAGACTCCTTGAAAGAAAGAAAGAAAGGTAAAAGATCACAGACTCCTTGCTATTCTGATGGCTGATTTCTTAGTCACTGATTGAATTATTTTGTCTTCCTAAATTCGTTCTGGAATAGTGACCATTTTTGGTGGAATGAAACGTAAAAAGTAGCGCATATTACAGGATTATTATAAGGTTTTCTCCACCCAGCTGTGAATCCTAAGCTTTTGTCTCTATATAACTACATAAGAGACTTATTTGAACCCAAATGAAAGGATTCCTGTCGTCATATTTGCCGGCTCTCATAACGTGACGAAGTAAAATACATTTGTCCCTTGACTCATCAAAGCTCTTTTAAGCCGAGATTTGGCTTTTGAAAGTCGACATTGGATTTTTTTTTATCACTGAGATAGAGTGCCTACGTGTATATACATACACGGGGTTTAACCTCCCTTCTCTCCCCCGTGGGTTTAACAGTCTCTAAATGGGGCTTAGAAGAACGTATTAAGAAATAAATGATAAGCACTTTCTAGATAATAAATATTATATTAGACCAGGGTCCCAAGTTTTTTCATTTCTTCTTCCTTCCGGTCCTTTCCCTTTTAAGTAATCGTTCACACGGATTTATAAATCCTATCAACGACTTTGTGAACTAAAATTAGTTTAACACTATCAATACTTCAACGGGCACAAACTTATAACATACTACCTCAGCACGCTATTTCCCTCGCGGGTTTTATTTTTATCAAAATACAATATCGTCTATATCACTCAGGGATAGTGTAACTTGTTTTGAAGGATTTTTTAGAATCAGCCCTGTAGTTCTTGAGATTACTTACAAACAAACAAATTATAACTCTATAATACCTGTTATATGTATAGACCGTAGGTAGATACCTATACACCGTGTCAGAAATGCGTAGTCCTATTAATTAAGGGTATGGATCAGACCATCAAACTGAACAATTTTCTCAATGCGACCAACATCGTAATCGCAAAAAAATAATCAGTTGTCCCATACGCTTGGGTCGAGTAGATATTGAAGTATTGTATGGGACAGGTGATAATTTTTTCAAGATTATGTAGTCCCAAAAAGAAAGTTTTTCGGTTTGATGGTCTAATCCACATCCTTAGATATGATCACGCATTTCTCATATACGTTGTAGATAGGCGTACAAACGATTGGTACCAAAATGATACCTTCTCTATCATTTTCATAATTATGTTCCTAGTAATTGAATATCAAAGTACCGTCGGTACTTTGATCAGAACCTACTTTAGCTAATTATCTTCTAAGCTGTAATATCTTTATATAATTTCGGAGAATTAATAACAAAGCTTTCATACAAACACCAGTTTGTAAAGTATAATTTACTTATTATTTTATATTTTGTTTTAATAGTTCAGTAATTTATATCTACTAATGTTATAAATGCGAAAGTAACTCTGTCTCTCTGTCTGTTTGTTACCTTTTCAAGACTAAACAGCAGAACTAATATTGATGAAATTTGACAAGGAAATATTGTGTATATCATGCTCATGCTGCATACTATTTCCTTGTCAACCTCCCACCAACCTCAAGTACATAGGCAATTTCAATAATCACAGCATCCTAAGTCCTCTCCGACGGAATCGCGGGCACAGTAATAAATATTAATAACATCTCGTTAGGCGATCGGTAGAAGAAGAGTTTGTTGTCGACGCGGCTCGCTTTATAAGAGTTTCTCTTTTTGCAGACTTAACCACGGGTTACCTTTCTCGACGTCGCTGACAGAAAATAGAAAATGTTTATGAATAAAAGAATATTAAATCGTCGGCCTTATTGGTGTAGCGGTCGCAAACGGCTGCTGCTAATGGGTTCAATCGATTCCCAATTTGGAATATTGAGGTTCAGTAGCAGGTCCAATTATGGATTTTTTTTAAACATTGCCCCACCTTATTTTTTCTGCTGTATCGTGGATACGTACACGTACACTCAAATCCGGAACCACTATCTGGAAGCTATGGAAATATTTATTACTAGCGGAGATCGAACCCGCAACACGTAGCGCAGAATCCCAATCGCTTTAACACTGCGTCAATCCTGGGATTTGCTAATTAGACGTATTGTTAAATAGACATTTTGATTATTTGGACGTTTTGCTACTTAGACGTATTGATCGTGAGGCAGTCGAAGTCGAATTATGTCTCTGAAGTGGGTGTGAAGTTATTTAAAAAACTTAAATCAACCATATATTTGTTTGTGTATAATATTTGAACCAATGGATAAGTGAATGTAGGATATTTTAATTATATCACTTACATTTAGATATCCATAGAGAAAACTCCGATCAACTCAACGGCGTACCCTGCTTTCGGCCTATATGGCAGTCTGCGGCGAGACGCGACGTTACGCGTACTTGTTTTGAGGGCGACCAGACGCGACATACTTTAAATATGAACTCTCAAGCAAAATTGTACTGTATTCCTCCATGATTCGATAACTAATGACCTAAATCACGTAGGACATTTGTCGCGTGTAGCATCTCGTCGCATCGCATCGTGTCGTGTCGCATCGCATCGTGTCGTGTCGCATCGCGTCACACCGTATTCGTCGCTCACGCAGGACACCGCGTATGAGACGCCCAGGAGTCCCAAAGGACCTTTTTCTTGTAAATTTCTCTAACAATTCGCTCAGGGAGCCTTTGCTGTTTAACCAGACTTGTGGCGTGGCCTGAACCGGACCTCCAACCTTATATTAAAATATAATTATGCGACACGCAGCTAAGGGCGTCGCATAGTGGGACACGGGCCTCGGCTTAGGGCGTCGCTGAGGGGACAACAAGAGAGGGCTTGCTGGTCCTGGTTTATATTTATTAGAATGCCTGTTTAAGATTACTGGCTCAGCACGAGCAGGCTCAAGCGAGGGTCGGAGTTCCAAAGGACCAGAAACATGAGTTTATTTATATCAATAAAGTAATAATGTGAATGCAATTAAATGTAATTAATTAACACTAATTTACTCGAACGAGTACTTTAAGCTTTTCATTCATGGTTGAATAACTATGAACATTAAGCTTAAAATCGTTAAACGAATTGAAATTGATCACTTTGCTAAAGTCAATTTCATGTGTTAATGAACTGTTGTTTGTATTAATTAGGTTTCTGTTTATTTCGACGATAAATAATTTAATTGATCCGAGTGAAACAGATTTGTATTAAATAACAGTGTATCGTTTTATGCAAATTAAAATCATATTATTTTTATAGGTAAAATTCTTATATTTCGGAGATCTCGACTTTCCAGGCGGTTCAAAGATATTATACAAATCGTCCAAAATCCATTTCAGCACGTAATTATCGAACCTTAGGTAGGTACACATAATATCGTAAGAATAAGGGTGTGTTACCGAGGCAGTAAAAAGGCAGATATTTTCAAAAACCTTTTTTTTTTCTTGTTATCCGCCACTGAGAATTGTACTTGGTTATTAAGTACTTGCTGATAAAAATTATAATTGTGACAACAAATTATACAAGGAATAGTGAATGTCGGTATGCCACACCCTCACTTGTTCAGATCTTCCTGCATAGAAGGCAAGCGTTCAACCGCTTGGCTATCACTGGGTTCCTCAACATCAGCTCGTAAATAACTGCTAAACGTGAGACTGTTCATGATAAATTAAAAGGAACGGTAATAAAGCAATATGCCACTATCCTTTTTGCCACAGGAGGATAATTACCGTAATTTTTATTACATTAAAGTAAGCTCAAACTTAACAGCATTACAGTCTACTCGATTTATCTAAATAAAGATTAACTACCAAAGCAAAGTTTTAATCACATTTAATTAATTATTACTCCACTGGTTCTCAATGGTGTTACAAGATGGAATTTTTATTTTATAATTAATGTGGTTCACTACTCCTGTTGAGAACGCTGAAAATTCATTATATTACAAAATTTAATATTATATTTCAAGAACCTTATTACCTAGACACAGCTTAGGCATCTACTTTTATTATATATTTTTATTACCTAGACACTGCTTAGGCGTTCTTTTACTAGTATTTGGAGTTACAGGTTTTGAAGATTCAATAATCATGTATTGTACACGTATTTTGTTGATACATACTTTTAGTAAGTCTATTAACGATTCACTTTTCAAATCATAATTAAGATGTTATCCAGACTAAAAAAAATTATCCTAATGCGCGTATTAATTAACATACTAAGTAATTTTTTTTTTTTGTAAAAGTTTGACCAAAATTACAAGTCTTTTAGCTACATTCAACTGGACGTACAAACAGACAATGGTTGAGGTTAAAATTAATAATAGATCCATCTCGTAAGATAAATTATTTTACTCCACGCGGTTAAATTTGAACTCAGTTTTCCAATTTGTATGATAATTTATTAATACGAATAGGGTTCTATTTAGGACGGATACCATTCAACCTCTCCGTCCGATTAAATAGATAACATAAAAGATTTCCAGGAACTGGTGGTCAAAGAGTTAAAAGCTTTTCGCGATGACCTAGATGACAGGTATTTTAATATAGGAAGCTGAAATAGCTGGCATTAGGTTAGTAGGCCAACACCCAAAGGCAGCATAATGCCTAGACCATTGCCTTGTAGAACCCGCATACTTAGATCGACTAATATTTTGTCATATCGCCGTTGATACTCCCATACCTCGTAACTAACATTGCTAACTACCGCGTATGTAAAAAAAAAACAAAATTGAGTTTCTGCATCGATTTTAGACCATCACACGTGTTGA
The DNA here is from genome assembly GCA_932294325.1 of Allophyes oxyacanthae. Classification (NCBI taxonomy): domain Eukaryota; kingdom Metazoa; phylum Arthropoda; class Insecta; order Lepidoptera; family Noctuidae; genus Allophyes; species Allophyes oxyacanthae. The sequence goes on from OW028609.1 coordinate 5,523,391, forward strand.
TCAACAAAATAAAGTACTTTATAACTTGATATAAATTATTTATATATAGGTATGGCCTTTTGGGCCCGGTTGTCATACGAATACCCTTGACAGTCGTTACGGGAGTCAGCAACCCAAAAAGTCTGACAACCGGTCTAACCGTAGGGTATCAGTGTCTCTCAGTAATTGGGTGGTGGAGGTCAGATGGCAGTCGCTCCGTATAAAATACTGTTACTCAGCCGCATCTGGTTAGACTAGGAGCCGACCCCAACGTAGTTGGGATACAGGCCAGGCAGATGATGATATAGCCTTTTGGGTAAAAGAGTTTTCACAAAAAGTGTTCATGAAAATACTGAACGAAAAAACGAACTCGGGAGTCTCTAAAACTTTGCAATAGAACTTCTACCAAAAGGTAAATGCAAGTGGCACTGCCATGGAAATAATAAGTAGGTATCTTTATTGTGTGTGTCTATAGCGTACTGTATCCCCTACTTGTATCAAAATATCGACTAAATTCATTGTCATTTTATGACATCGATTTTAGTAATAGTTGCTGGAACAAAATCTAAATGTTGGTATTGTCCCCAGTTTTTCTCACTCCCTTTTTTACCGCGCTACCCTGCTGGAGCATTAATTTTACCAGGATTTTGCACATAATTATCATTTGGTATTTTTTTATTCTGGTCCCTAAAGAACGATATCCCAAACTACCAAGTAAATAATTGGTAGGTCACAAACAGATAATCCATTAATTTGTTCTACTCTAACAGAATAGAAATACTCTTTCATGTACACTGGATAAAAAAGGAACAATTAACATAATAATTACTATTAATCATTATAAGATTGTACAATGGGCGGTCTTATCGCAATCGGCAATAATACAACCCCGACCCCTACAATACTTACCTTTTTACCAAATTTTTTTTCTCATGTGGGTTCCAGTCTCTTACACTATACTCCAAGCTTACGAACAAGCAAAATAAAGTGTCAACGTACGTAGATTATACTTTGTGTTAAACTATCACATAATGGATCAATTAATTAGAAGTGTATAAGCCAGGGTGGAAAATCAGAAAATATTACATTTTCATATCGTCCTGGATTTGTAGAAAACCTAATGTTGCACTCAGACATAAAAGTGAACAAAGCTGACAACATATATGGCAGGATTGCCAGTACCCACTCAGTGCTCATCCGTGCCACGTGTAAATTGCCCCTATATTGTTCACACTCAACCCATGTACTCGATGGCCTGTGAACCGACTATAAAGGGACTGCTATTTCGCTACAACTGAATCTTACATGAATATAAAGCGAAGTTTTTCATATAAAAAAGTATGAACCTTGCCGTATCGCAGGTCACGACGATAAATCAGCGTGGAGTCGCGGAAAAATTGTTTAAAATATTATAATAAAACGCTTTCTTTGTGCTCATTATAAAGCCTATTGCTTACCGTATGCCTACAGCGCTCTACGTTTATATTAATTACTAACTATACTATGTTATATCGTCTACTCATTTCAAATTTCCATTATTATTTCAATTTTGAGAGCTTTTGTTGCTAATAGAGTATAATGGATTTTGTGGTTTCCTATTTATTGAGGAAGTAGGGTGACCTGTTCAATAGTTAACCACATAAAATTCAAACCACCATACCTCATAATTGTTAATTAAAAACATGTTTTCTTCTACTCTGGTCAAGAGGCAGGTTCATTAGCTACATATTGGCATTGAAGGACTGTTCGTTTTCCAAAGGAATTCAGAGAAAAAAAAGTTTTTAAAAGAAATGAGAATTGGCTAACTGTGTCCACACTATAGTACACTATTAACCGGGAGGTATTCAACAGTTAACCATGGGGTACACAATTAATCACTAAATATGATAAATTAATTATTTTGAAATAATAACACCATATGTTATTAAATTGACCTTTTATTTAGATTTTATTAGAGGTTATTATTTTGTCAAAATTAACACAAAATATATGTTTTCCTTATAATAATTATGAACAAAATAACATGTTTATAACATTATCAATCAGACTTCTCGATTTGAGACATAATAATAATAAATAATGCTTTTAAATGCAAGCAAGGCTTTTAAAGCATTACTTTTTATTATTATGTAATTAAATTAACATTTTCATGCTTAACAGCACATACAACTAGGAGATCCATTAAGTTTAATTATAACTTATACAGTCAACCATGGTTAACTGTTTACCAACTGCATTTGGTTAATTGTAGGCCACCCTGCTCCCAAATCCGTTGACCTAACATCACTTTTAAATAAGCGTCACTGCAGACATAATATCTATACCAAATAAAGCATGTTTAGTCTGTCTACACAGCCGACAAATAATGATCATTGTAAAATCAAACCAAAGGAAGTTAAGAGAAAAAGTACTCACGCTATTTTTTAACTATTTTCATTAAAAACACAAAATTTGATGTCACACAACTAACGCCCGCACTAGCTCGCTGCAAATTGGGGAGGGGGCAGCGCCATTTTGACGTCTGAATTGCGCGGTTGCACGAAATAGTGACGTCACGTTTGCCAACTATGGGCATGGTTGATTGTGTACGAGTGGTTAACTGTTGGACAGGTCACCCTACCATGTTGAGTAAAAACTTAATGGTAACACGGAGCGACTGCCACCTTGCCTGCGCCATCCAATTACTGTGAGATACTAATACCGATGTGTAAAAAATGGACCCCCGTTTAAGGACTGTCCGCGGCGGTTGTAGGTTAACTTCGTAGACAGACTAAGCTGCATGGTAGTCATTTAGCTACGAACCCCTCTACGGTCCCCTCTACGTTTAAATATACTATGTCTGGATAATGTGATATTCTTTCAGACAAGCTTGAAGTAACCCGGGATTTATCTCCTCAAGAAAAAAGTAAAAAGATAAAGACATTATACTAAGTACAAGAAAAAGTACTTTGCCATCGCGTTACTTTTAAAATAACTTATTAAAAACTTCGCCGGAATAACGGTCGAAAAAGTCTTGATACTTGTGGTTATTCACATTGTTACAATTCGAATTGATAACGTCTTGTTATAGGGAAGTGCAAAGAGGATTTCGACAGTACAGAATAAATAATAGTAGGTATCGACTCGACTGTGACTCGACGGTAAGAAAGAGAAGCGCCTCGCCTTACTTTACGAAGCACCACTTCTTTTGAAAATGGAATCTACCAACAACGAGGTTCGTATTGCAAAGGCGCGATCCTCCACTTTAGACCAGCCACTTTACAATAGCGTTTCTAGCAATCAAAAGTCTGGTATATTGTCTGTAGTGTAAGTTTATCTTATAGAAGATCTTATCAGGCGTTTTATTACTAGTGAATATGATAGTAACTTGCTGTTGTCCGTGAGTTCTCTCATATCCTAGGAAAACTTCTTCAATTGCCCAATTTTTATGTAACATCTTCACAAACGTTCTCATTTTTTTATAATTATAATTTTTGTTAATATATTTTTGGCATTATGGCTTTCTAGTATGTAAAGGAAGACGGTTTTAAAATGAAAGCAACGCGATTTGATACGTTGCCAAACGTCACGCTTAAGTATTATATTATGTACCTAGTAAGCTTCTGCTTCTTATAACATACAAATTATGCCATGGAATAAAACCATAGAACACTATAGAGTAAGTAATAACAAAAAAATCTGATACCTAGGTAAATCCCTTAATTTTAATTATTTTATATTATAGGTACCAACTATCAAGAAAGTATCAAGATGAATTCAATTTCTTTTTGACATCAATGTAAATTATTTTTGGGCTTATAGATTTAAAAAAAAATACCTGAGCTGGGTGATCATTGACTAATATAATTAATACTGGTGATACCCAACTTTGCTTGCAACACCGTCCTTTTACGAAAGATTCTTGTCGTTGTGAACTTATAGCGTGATGAAAGCTTGTTCTCAATTTATTCACGCCGTTGTACCACACAGTACTAGTAAGAGAAGAAGACAAGGTATCTTCCTATAAAAACCTCAAAACCACAGCACATATTATTATTCCTTGATATCTCTTGAAACAGGGTGTTCTTGGCCGGCCCATTCCCACACGCAAGTAGTCGGCGCATATTGTTGCCTTGACCTACTTAGAGGAGGCCGAAAGTCACTGGCGTTTTGGGACCAACCTTAGAAACAATTCGGCTAACGAAAATGCATAGATTGTGTAGGAAGATAGTTAGGTATTTGTTATTTTAACTTTTTAGGGAGAGCTCTTGTAGGTATAGCCCGAAAAATAAAAAAATATTTTTGGTAAATAAAAAGTTATTGGGCACATATTTCTTACAAAAATTAATGTTTGTTTGTTTGTCTTCTATGCGTTCCTATACTATTCATCCTATTACGATGAAACGAGCGAAATAAGTTGTCATGGAGGGAATGGAGAGGTTTCTGTTAAAAAAAATAATAGTAACAAGTCATTTTTAAAAACAATCTTTCATTAAAAACTTTGACTTTGTTTCCTACTCTTCAAGCTCTTTCACTTCATACCCATATTAACAGGGTTGACTAAATAACCACCATCCTCCATATTGTGACGGCGGTCATTTAAAAAATATTACAATATTAAATATTGCATATTACATTGTCATCAAAAATAAAAGTGTATGCAAAATTTTTGCTAAATCGTTGGAGTGGAAATGTTTCAAAATTCAGTTGCAAGATTTGACCTAAAAAAACAAACATTGCAAGTTAAATAATGCTTTCCTATACCATTCATGCAATCAAGTACGATGTGATCTTTGGTGAGTCGTTGTGCACGCGCCCGATAATCTTTTTGATGAAAAAGGCTTCTAAAGTTCTAACTATGCGTTCCTAATCCGATTACGATAAAACTTTGGTGAGATGGAGTGCAAGCGCTCGCAAAGGGTAAAATACAAAAGAGGCACTGCAAGGCACAGGTACATAAAAATATAATGTAGGTATATATAATATATAATTATATTGTACATACCTACACTTAGATAAAAATACAGCAATGTTTGTACAACACTCCACAGCCTGTAGATTTAATGAAGAGAACATTAATTTTAAATCAATAAGTTTCAAGAATCAATGACCTAATTTGAACGCAATTGGGTCACTTATTGTACCAACTTAATTAAATAAATAAAGGTTCTATCAACACAACGGTACTTGCTTGTCACCTCATATGACGTCATATAAGATCACAGCTGGTTATAATTACTAGGACGAAGTAACGACCCATGGCTAACCGTAGTCACATACAGTTGGCGTACGATGATAAACAGCTTCATTGTAGAACCGAAGTAATAAATCATTATCATTTGGGCCACGGATTAGAGGTTGAGAAACTAGCCACTTAATTTTGCAGTAAAAAGGCGCCTTATTGTGTATCCTGTTCACTTTTTACAGCCTAAGAATGCGATAACGCGCGTTTATGCTGCAATAACGGGGTACTGTGTTTAAAGTGCGAGTGAAGGTAGAATATTAGCGCATAAGAAGATGGTGTTGTAAATTGAGCATGACTAATAAAGGCTCCCCACACAGGTGCATCGATAATGCGACTAATACTAAATAACTCAATATTACTCGACTAAATGCATAGAACAGCTGTTTTGTTTTCGCGATGTCAAGTTTGGTCCCATAGTCATAGTTGTTTATAATTATTTATTTATTTATTTATTGCATTCATGTTGTATGTATGTTGTGTTGTTGTTACATGGGTAGTATAGAGTTTCTGACATGAACCCTGCTAGGGCACAGCAAAATATTTTTAGGTACATATTATCATTCAAATTAAAATTAAAATTAATTATTTCATGTCATGCATTTGATTACATTTTTGTTATTTTAATTAATTATGTTATACATTAAATAGATATTACATTTCTTTTTGAAAATTTACATTACTCACTACAATTAATTATTTTATACATCTAGTCACAATCACTTCACAGTATGCTGCGAATGCAGATAATAATATATATATTATGTCAATTAGTTAGGAATTCTTGTATACCTACTATAATAGCACTTCCGTATTAAATAGTTTTTAAGTGCGTTTACAATTATGAGTACAATAGCCCTTTAAAGCACCATTAGTTAATTACCAATAACCCTGTATGACCACAGCTAAAAACGCGGCTTTGTGGCGAGGACGCCGGACGCATTAGCACAATAAAGCGACTGTGTGATCTCAGCTTTAATACAGTGTATATACGCGCACACGCGTTTACAAACCCCTTTAAATACGCGGCTACATACGCGGCTACCTCTAACGGAATTTCGCATTTGAATAATCGCCAAAGAAATTGATATTATGGCTTATTTTAGGGTTTTCGTAACATAGAATAGAATAGATCTTTATCTCATGTAAACCAAATACAGGCAGTATGAAACGTCGAGACTCTAGGTGCGCAGTTACAAATATTTAGGATTAAATAAAACTTTGTGTATGATTACGGATTACAGCTTATATATTGTTTTATGATATAGACGAGACACTGACAGTAATTTCAAAATAAAAATAATAACTCTATCAAAAATGTCACCGGCCAGGGTGCAAGCATTGAAGGAGGTTCTGACCAACACAAATAGTATGTCCTATGGAGAAGAACTGGCAAGAAACTCCATGGAAATTCTTTTAAAATAATAGATTACAATCTTGATTAGTACAATTTAAATGCATGCATGCTTTTGTTTCATGAAATCAACCAGACAAGACTCAACTCCAGGATGACAGTAATTTATTCCGTATATGGAAGAAAATTAAACGTACGGTTAATTAAAATGTCAGTGTTGCAACAAAAGTAAATATTTCCCGAATGTCGCTTTGGTATTTATTCACGTCCTTTTTGCACATTAACCAAGCATTTATTTTATTTCCTATATGCAATATTTCTTTGATTCAATAAAATGAATTTCAATTACAATATCAATTGATTTTACTTATTGCATATTCAGTGAAAGGATGGCTGACTTTTTTTTACATTGATGAGCGATTTTTAAAAGAGCTTTCGATAAATAATAATAGAATTAATTAACTTTGTTAATTATTTTCATGGCAATGTCGTTAATGGCAACTTAATTTCAATATTTTTTTTTATATAAAGTAGGTGTCTAACTTTTGCTCGTAGTGACGACAAAGTAGTTTAAGAATCTTGATGTCTACTTATAATATCTAACGTACCGTAATAAAACACCTAAAGATGATTACAACTTGATAGTAACAATGATCGTCTTATTAGATACTTAGCAGAAAACATGTAGGCTGGTATAGGAAAGGAAAGAGGAAAATTTTATTTATAATTTATTACAAATTTACTATTGCTTGGAAATCTAAAATATTGAAATAAATTGCTTAAAATTAGTCTAAAATACAATAAAAAGAAATCATACTTACCAATACCTTTACATACCAAATTGCTTAGGTAGGTAATTTATTATTATTATTTAATTAGCGCTCGGTGTAGTAACACCACCGGAGCCACACACTGCGTGAATAAATTAGTGTTGCCCTCATGAAAAATTCCGTTAGGTTAATGGCTCGTATACATTAGTCGATATCTTGATTATAAATATACAGCATACACTGGTCTTGTTTTATACAAATAGGGTTTTGTTTCTTTAGTTACTTTTGTACACACTTTTGGGTAAGGATTTATTTACGACTCGGTGTGCCCGCCACTGTCTCTGAGGACATCAGAAGCAGCGATTTCTGAAAAAGAAAACCTATTTCCTCCCTCGTGATGCACACTATTTTCTTGTCTTTCAGGAAGACCGTTTATCCAGATGTTTAGTCGTGAAAGATAACAAACAGACAGAGAGACAGAGTTACTCTTGGATAATATTAGTTAGACAATGTTGCACGGCGGCGTTACCATAAAGGGGCTTGTAAATAATCAAAATATTCACGGCAACCTGTAGCCATCAATTTCGAGCACCATTGTCCAGTATCACATGCTCAATCTATTGCCCACTAGTTACCATGTAATGTGTCGCTCTGTTATTGTTGGTAATTAATTGATATTATTGGCAACGATTTTGTGATTACACGAATAGTTTAAAAAAATCATAGGTGATGGTGATAAGTTCTTATAGCTGCTGTTTATTTGATTTTAATAAACTCGTGCGCGAGCGAGAAAGAAACGTAGATTGCCGCCTTAACTGTCGTATTGTCCACAAGCGGGCGATATCAGCGTCAAAATGGCGACAATTTTCTCAACGCTTGATATTTTTGACAATATTGTGGCAATATGGTAATGTCGTCTTAATGCTGAAATATTGCTGTTACATTGCCGACCATACTTGCCGGCCACACATTGCCGTGAAAATGTTGATCGTATCCCTTAGATGGATTAAAAAGTGAGCGAGCAGGGATCGCGGTAGCTCAGATGGTTAGAACGGTTCGTGTACTGAATCGGTCTAAGGTTCGGTTTCTGTTCGCAGTCGATTTTTTTTTAATATAACTTTTTTGACTATCCTTTGTTGTTAAAAGTTCGCTTCGCAAGTGTAATGCGCTTCATCCATATACCTAAGTATTAATATACCCTATAAATATACCATAAGGAGATTGAATCGAATATTTCGAAAGGACTAACGCGGTATCTACATTTAGCGCTACAATAATTAACTACGATATACATGGCAATAGACGACCTATCAGAATATAGCGAAAATCCTGCATCGCCCTATGAAAATGTTCAGCGAACCTAACACATAAACAACTGTCCGACATCACTCGTGGGCCCGCCAGGCAATGTCGCCGGGGGCTTAGAACTCTCTTTTACAAAACCATCATGTTTCAGCTTGTTTGAGGAACGTTTTGTTATATCATAATAATTGTACAATGAAATTTCAAGATTAGGAATGTTTTGTCTATTCTTTGCTTTATGAGAAAACGAGACGAATGATTTACGATGACGTCATCAAACTTCTTAGTAATACAAAATTAAAGGACGGAAGGGGATTTCGATGTAGGTAAGGTTAAAACAATACAGCTGTAAGAAATGGTACTAGGCCCCCTGGTCCTCCCTGGAGGATGCTCCCTTTTCGATGGAGGAACAACATACCTCGTTCCTAAATGTGTAAGGAGTATACGTAATAGATAGTGCGCTTCTTTCCAGTCTCTGTGAAAGGAACGTAAAAGGTATTGCCATTTATCTTACCAAATAATAAAAAGCATAATATCAATGCAATGTTAATAATAATTAATAATACCTGAAAGAATAATAGATACTTTTGTCCTCTTAGATTACTAAGGGCAAATTTTTCAATCGCCGAATAATGTTTTATCCTTCGAATAAAAACGCTTGACAGATTTTGTATAGGAAAGCTGTCAAAAATTCAAATTTATTCCGTCGGTTAAAGTTATCTGGCGATTAGAAAAACCGCCCTAAGCAACATCGATGAAAATGTAAAAAAATACAATTCATTCGAAACATTTCTACTGCTAAGTATTCTCGTAATAATCTAAAAGCCTCAGGCCACAAGCAAAAAACAGAATGGACGCAATACAAAGACATTTACAAAGTCAATTATGTCTGGTCGTACCTCGCGGGGATTATTTTTATGCAGGAGATTGCATTGAAACTGCCTTTGTTAATTAATCCTTTGTAAAGACGTATAAGCCCGGCTAATGCAATAAAACTTCTACTTATTAATTACTATTGAATTACACTTTTTTATACTCTGTCATTTGTATTATGGTGCCTACATTCCACTCAATTCTAGATATTATTTTTAAAATAATAAAATATTATTGTTTAAAAAAAACTATAGAACACACTTTAGTCATCCAAACTGAACGTGTATGCAAAATTTCAGCTCAATCGAAAACCGGGAAATGGGTCATATTTAACTTCCAAGATTTTCTTACATAGTTAGTTACAGGTGAAGCTAATAAAAGCGTGTTAAAAATCGGACAGTACATAATAAAACTAGAAGATTGATTTTTCATACGTTACATCATACTTTTGAGTAAAAAACTAGGTATGTAGTTCGATAATAACATAAGAACAAGTAAAAATATTGTCTTCGCACCGCAATTATTTATGAATAAATATTTAGTTTGTTTTAAAAGTTCTGTAATATTCATATTATAAATGAAATAGTGTGATCATTCCACATTACAATTACTATTTAAATGCATTGCTCGAAACCACTTCACTCTTTTGCATGGTATAACACCAATCGACACCATTCAGATGAGTTTGATGGATGTAGGTATCGATAATAATTCATCCGGTTACCCGAATGCCATTCGCTCAAATTTTTATTCCGAAATATGGGAAATAATAGTAATGCAATTCTTGTTACTGCAGTTTTAATGTTTTAAATATTTCGTGAAATCGGATCAATAGATCCTCATACTTTTTGTTTTATATTTCAAAATATTGCAGAATTTGAGCAATGTAATCCCCGTAAGTATTTTTCAGACGACTCTCTATAAAAAGACTCATTGTAGTGTGCTTTAGTGTACTTTACATATAAAAATATTTGTATGAAATAATATGTTGTAAACAAAAAATAGTTGAATTACGGCGTACTCGTACCACGAAAAAATAAACGAAATCCGTGCCAAATAGCCACCTTCTATATTACAGAATGGTGTACAATTTTATATGTTATGAGTACTTAGTCAAATAATGTTGATGGAATAAAAAGGGCAGAGTTTATCACTACGACCAATAAAGAACACTCGTATAAGGAAAACCGGCCTAGTGCGAGTCGGACCCGCGCACGAAGGGTTCCGTACCATTATCTATAAAAACAGCAAAAATATCACGTCTGTTGTATGGGAGCCCTCTTAAATATTTATTTTATTCTGTTTTTTAGTATTTTTTGTTATAGCGGCAACAGAAATACATCATCTGTGTAAAGAAATTCCCAAGTGTAGGTAAAGAAGAAACTGTTATTCGTATTAGCAATAATTCATAGATTATTTAATTCTTCTCCAGGTACTCTTCTGGCGTACACCCTGGTCTCCACCTGCGTCTTGGTGCTCCGCTACCAGCCTCACTCCACCAACCTGATCGAGTTGCTGCCCCAGAGCCTCCGCACCCCGGTGGACCCTGAAGGCACAGCCAGCGCTAACCGGGAGACAACTTTCGCGGTAAGTAGTTTAATATCCAGACGGTGGATTCCCCACAACTGTGCAGTGTCCTGCATACAACAGATGACCAGCAATGGTGGTTTACGGGCTGATACGATACGAAGATGGGTTTATATTAAACATTCTAAGGTAAGTCGCTAAGCGAGAAGAAATACACAAAAAGTTATGCTGGGCTTAAAAATTTCAATGTCTATACATATTATAAGACGTCTTGTCCTAACTAACAGATCGATTGATTGACTGATCTATGAACGGTCACCCTAAACCGCTATTTGGGCTAGAAACATGAAATATTGACAGTAGATAGATTCCTTTTATGATGAAGGAATCCACTAAGGGATTTTTGTAAATTGCACCCCTAATGAGGTAAAATAGGGGATAAAAGTTTGTATGAAAATCCGTCATTTTTTAATTTAACTCAATAAAATTTGGTATTTGGTGTTTTGGTTAGAAATAAAAAACAAAGGGTTTCAGGGTTTTTGAGTATTTTACCCCTAAGCTAAGGGTATAAGGGATGAAATTTTGTGTTATAGGATTTTCATAAATTCTACCTCTAAAAGGGTGAAATACGATGTTAGTTTGTTTAATATTCTGTCATATTTGAATAAAATCCGTAATATCCACTTCTACGCGAACAGAGCCGTAGGCAACAGATTCAGTTCTTTTGCAACTCTCGCCCATTGTATCTCACGTTACATCACATCACCACACAATCGTGAATCGTGGCGTCACATAATCTCCAGTCCTTATAGTATAACTGGTACAGCTGTTCCATAGAAATAATTCAATATTAATCGACGAAATGTACGGAGCAGCTGATTTTTTATTCGCAATTTCATTTTTAGTCCCATAGTCAAAGTTGTTTATAATGATGAGTACAATACTCTCCTTCAATGATTCCCTCGTTCTACCAGTTACCGTATACATATTTATATATTAAAAGTAAACATTCTTGATGCAATTATGATTGGTGCCAACTGAAAATCAGCGCTGGGTGGGTGTGCCATTTGGTACTGGCATTCCGACAGCACGTTGTTTTTATTGTTACCTTTTGCTTTTTTATTTTTACTTTTTTATGTTTGTGCACTGTGTTGTCTGATGTCTAGTCCAAATAAATGATTTTTCTTTCTTCTTTCTTTCTTTCTGATTCACATATTGAGTTGTCTACGCCATAAGCATATCTATGGAAAATACCGCTCGACAACAAAACCATGAAAGTTGTTTTAGTCGCCTAAACCATGAAACGTTAACACACTAATGTTTTAAATACGAAAGTAAATGCCTCTCTATCTGTTTGTTACCTTTTCACGACTAAACAGCTGAAATAATCTTGATGAAATTTGACAAGAAAATAGTGTACACCATTAGGAAGAACACAGATTTTCTTTTCTCTCTTTTTTCGCATTCCACGCAGACGGTGTCGCGGGAACAGTGTAGAATAAAAAATGCAGCAACTTCAAATATCAATTAGCAACGGCCCAATCGAAATCTGTTTCTAGGATGGTAGAATCAGGTAGAATAGTCTCGTCATCATCAGCCTATAAAATTTATATATTTATATTTTATATAATTGCTGGGTCTAGGACATAATTATCTGAGAAACCAGTTATAAATTAGTTTGACATTGAAAAATCACTGATCGCTTCCTGAGAAGTTTTGTGCCAGCTAGAGGAAAGTTTTCTTAATACTTCACACTAATTACCAGTGGGAAAGAAGATAAATATGACTAGACAAACAGTTTTGACGTAACTTGCGCTCATAAAAGTGGAACAACAAATAAAACTGACAACTATGTGTTAATCAACTTTACTAAGTTAATATAATTTAGAGCTGAGGACAATTAAGCGATTATTATGTGCAGGGTTGTTATTGTTATTTACAATGCAAAAAATATTAAAAAAACTCCATTCAAAAGGGAGGATCCTCCGACCACGCGAGATGATATTGTCTGGGGGGCAGAAACCCAACGGTTGATATCGGACAGTTGTATACAGGCCGAATTTCCCAAGTATGCGTGGATGGTCAAAACTATAAGAAACTATAAAAAATTGCGAAAAATACTCAAAAAAAACTAAAACTGCATCATTAGACAATTTTTTTTAATTAATTTTCTATTCCGTTGTCGGCTATGAGTATCAGAACTCTCAGGCCCGAACACAGTCTTTATTATTACACCAGCCAATTGAATAGTGTCGCTTAAAAGGATCAAATTCTATATAGTAATGTATTACGGCAAACTAAGGAAGGGCTTAAAGGACCATGGGCAAAGGACAATGAGTAATTCTGGACCAAACTCTCAACAGTGATGAAACCTATGCCATGTGAGAGCTTTTGGGGTATTATATAATTCATTCTATGGCAGCCAAGTCGAAATCGAGCGCGAACATGGTGTTTTGGCACATTTTCAATACTGAAAAACTTGCTTTTGTTTTGCGACTACCGGCTCCTTATTTGACTCCAATATCAGCTTATTTGTGTCTATCTGGTAGGGATTATCGATATTCATCGATGGTAGATTAGGGGGAAAACATCAATGATTGTACATTAAAAAAAAAATAGTCCTCAAAAGTATCGACACATAGATGTTACGAGAATAATATCGGCCCATCGATATACAGAAGTATATCGATGGGCCGATATTATTCCACCCAATTCACGCTAGTTGACTTCCTAGTCAACTATTAAAAGTTCCCACTCCAATCAAAAGTTATTATTATATATTTATTTTAAAGGACAATGTGGGATTTTGTATGGACCCCGTCCCCACCCACCAACAGTTATAGAATGCGTGTCAATATATTTATTAGGAGCTACAAAAAAACTAACTACCTGTTTCAACCGCAAAATCGATGGGGTTCTTAAAAAAAAAAAAACCTTACCTAACCTAAACCTAACCTAAACTTTTTTTTTTTTTTTCTTTTTTTGTTTTACGTGGTGAGAACCCATCATGGGCTGTCCTCCGCCTGGGGGGGGCGAAGGGGTGTGCCGGACTCCTGCCGGCTAAACTCACCACCGTGGTCCACTTCGGCACCTACACGTGGGCTTCGGGTGCTCTTAAAAGACCGCGCCGAAGCCCACCTCGGTGCCACGCCTATTAGGGCACTTCTCGGGGAGGGAGACTGTAAACAGGTCCCCCTCCCAGGAACCTAACCTAAACCTAACCTAACCCAGACTTTGTTTTTAGATTATGGCGAGAACTGACCCCTGTGGAACCTCGCAGGTTACCTCCTTCCGCTTGAAGCCACCGTCCTTGCCCACGTAGCGAATGTGCCTGTCGCGCAGAGGTCCGCTTAACCTAACCTAACCTAACTAACCTAACCAAACCTAACATAACCTAACTTTTTTTTTTCGATTAGCGTGTTGTGCACCCATCATAGGGCTGTTCTCCGCCTGGAGGGGTGTGCCGAACTCCTCGGTAAGAGTCCGGCACACCCCTCCAGGCGGAGAACCTAAACCTAACCTAACCTAACCTAAACCTAACCTAACCTAGACCTAACCTAACCTAAACCTAACCTAACCTAAACGTAACCTAACCTCTAAACAATATTATAATCTTAATTAATAAATATTTGTAAATACGGAAACCGTTTTCATATGCAAAAATAAATCGAAATAAAAAATTATCTATGAATTCAAATACCGGGGAATCCCCATATATTCGAAGAATGTCGCCATAATAAAAAATGATCGTCTATTTAAGACCTTTCGAATGAGATATGTTTCAAATCTGTTGGAGGGTGGGGACGTTTCTTCCCATTGTCCTTTATAATAAAAAGTCAACCACGTGCGTTCCCGCAGAACGCCCCACAGGTCAGGCAAATTGTTTGGTTATAATAAACACTCAACCACGGGTATCCCTTCAGAACACCTTTCACATCACAACAAAGCCGTTTTAGATCACGTGCGTTCCCGCAGAACGCCCCACAGGCCAGGCAAGTCGTATTGAAGCTCAAAATATTCACTTTTGATTGCATTCACGTGCAAAGCCGCATGGCATGTCCGACATGTTATACTTTTGTCTGTGTCATACACGATCTTTTCAATGTAGCGTACACAGGTAGCGTATATGTAAATATGCGTAATAAAACAGGGCCTTACACCCTGTTACTATATCACTTTATTTATCTCAATGCCATAAGCAGGGAAACAACAGGAAAAAATCACACTACGCGGCAAAATTCTCACTTTGATCACTCGAATCTGAATCAGTCATTTAAATACGTTTCTCGAGTTTTTTTAATAAATGTGATCTTTTTATTTCCTGTCCTGGCTTACTTTTTCCCGTTTTTATGTTAGTTTTCACTATTTTTCACACAAAGAACAAAAAATAGATGATTTCTCGATCAGAATTGGTGGTAGAGCATTGCCGCATATGTGTACAGATTTCAGAATTGGAGCTGCCCTAATTAATGCGTTCTAAAAAGTAGCCACAGATAATAGGTTTGCCGAAAACATTTTACGCATTATACATGCTAAGACCAATACAACAAATATTTTATTTGATTACGTTACATTAAGAAATCTTAACAGACAACGAGTTGCCTTTGAAAAGCTTACCTTTCAAAAGCAACTCGTCTGTTAAGATGCTCATCTTCCTCAGTTGCAACTTCTTGATACTAACTGATGATGATTTAGTTGTTATTTCCCTTGGTTAATATCAGTTGAAACTTGTAAATCTATGATACAGTCTCTGAAACCTAGTACATAGTCAGCGAAATCTAGCACATACACCCAATTCACGCTAGTTGACTAGGAGTACCTAGGTATATCGATGAGCCGATATTATTCTCCTCAAAATTGTCCTCAAAAGTATCAACACATAGATGTTAATCTATGTGTCGATACTTTTGAGGACAATTTTTTTTTTATACATTCATCGATGTTTTCCCGCTAATCTACCATCGATGAATATCGATCATCCCTACCAGATAAACACAAATAAGCTTATATTAGAGTCAAATAAGGAGCCGGTAGTCGCAAAACAAGCAAGTTTCTCAGTATTGAAAATGTGCCAAAACACCATGTTCGCGCTCGATTTCGACTTGGCTGCCATAGAATGAATTAAATAATACCCCAAAAGCTCTCACATGGCATAGGTTTCATCACTGTTGAGAGTTTGGTCCAGATTCCATACAAATTTGCCCATGGTCCTTTGTATGGAATCTGGACCAAACTCTCAACAGTGATGAAACCTATGCCATGTGAGAGCTTTTGGGGTATTATTTAATTCATTCTATGGCAGCCAAGTCGAAATCGAGCGCGAACATGGTGTTTTGGCACATTTTCAATACTGAGAAACTTGCTTGTTTTGCGACTACCGGCTCCTTATTTGACTCTAATATAAGCTTATTTGTGTTTATCTGGTAGGGATGATCGATATTCATCGATGGTAGATTAGCGGGAAAACATCGATGAATGTATAAAAAAAAAATTGTCCTCAAAAGTATCGACACATAGATTAACATCTATGTGTTGATACTTTTGAGGACAATTTTGAGGAGAATAATATCGGCTCATCGATATACCTAGGTACTCCTAGTCAACTAGCGTGAATTGGGTGTATGTGCTAGATTTCGCTGACTATGTACTAGGTTTCAGAGACTGTATCATAGATTTACAAGTTTCAACTGATATTAACCAAGGGAAATAACAACTAAATCATCATCAGTTAGTATCAAGAAGTTGCAACTGAGGAAGATGAGCATCTTAACAGACGAGTTGCTTTTGAAAGGTAAGCTTTTCAAAGGCAACTCGTTGTCTGTTAAGATTTCTTAATGTAACGTAATCAAATAAAATATTTGTTGTATTGGTCTTAGCATGTATAATGCGTAAAATGTTTTCGGCAAACCTATTATCTGTGGCTACTTTTTAGAACGCATTAATTAGGGCAGCTCCAATTCTGAAATCTGTACACATATGCGGCAATGCTCTACCACCAATTCTGATCGAGAAATCATCTATTTTTTGTTCTTTGTGTGAAAAATAGTGAAAACTAACATAAAAACGGGAAAAAGTAAGCCAGGACAGGAAATAAAAAGATCACATTTATTAAAAAAACTCGAGAAACGTATTTAAATGACTGATTCAGATTCGAGTGATCAAAGTGAGAATTTTGCCGCGTAGTGTGATTTTTTCCTGTTGTTTCCCTGCTTATGGCATTGAGATAAATAAAGTGATATAGTAACAGGGTGTAAGGCCCTGTTTTATTACGCATATTTACATATACGCTACCTGTGTACGCTACATTGAAAAGATCGTGTATGACACAGACAAAAGTATAACATGTCGGACATGCCATGCGGCTTTGCACGTGAATGCAATCAAAAGTGAATATTTTGAGCTTCAATACGACTTGCCTGGCCTGTGGGGCGTTCTGCGGGAACGCACGTGATCTAAAACGGCTTTGTTGTGATGTGAAAGGTGTTCTGAAGGGATACCCGTGGTTGAGTGTTTATTATAACCAAACAATTTGCCTGACCTGTGGGGCGTTCTGCGGGAACGCACGTGGTTGACTTTTTATTATAAAGGACAATGGGAAGAAACGTCCCCACCCTCCAACAGATTTGAAACATATCTCATTCGAAAGGTCTTAAATAGACGATCATTTTTTATTATGGCGACATTCTTCGAATATATGGGGATTCCCCGGTATTTGAATTCATAGATAATTTTTTATTTCGATTTATTTTTGCATATGAAAACGGTTTCCGTATTTACAAATATTTATTAATTAAGATTATAATATTGTTTAGAGGTTAGGTTACGTTTAGGTTAGGTTAGGTTTAGGTTAGGTTAGGTCTAGGTTAGGTTAGGTTTAGGTTAGGTTAGGTTAGGTTTAGGTTCTCCGCCTGGAGGGGTGTGCCGGACTCTTACCGAGGAGTTCGGCACACCCCTCCAGGCGGAGAACAGCCCTATGATGGGTGCACAACACGCTAATCGAAAAAAAAAAGTTAGGTTATGTTAGGTTTGGTTAGGTTAGTTAGGTTAGGTTAGGTTAAGCGGACCTCTGCGCGACAGGCACATTCGCTACGTGGGCAAGGACGGTGGCTTCAAGCGGAAGGAGGTAACCTGCGAGGTTCCACAGGGGTCAGTTCTCGCCATAATCTAAAAACAAAGTCTGGGTTAGGTTAGGTTTAGGTTAGGTTCCTGGGAGGGGGACCTGTTTACAGTCTCCCTCCCCGAGAAGTGCCCTAATAGGCGTGGCACCGAGGTGGGCTTCGGCGCGGTCTTTTAAGAGCACCCGAAGCCCACGTGTAGGTGCCGAAGTGGACCACGGTGGTGAGTTTAGCCGGCAGGAGTCCGGCACACCCCTTCGCCCCCCCCAGGCGGAGGACAGCCCATGATGGGTTCTCACCACGTAAAACAAAAAAAGAAAAAAAAAAAAAAAGTTTAGGTTAGGTTTAGGTTAGGTAAGGTTTTTTTTTTTTTAAGAACCCCATCGATTTTGCGGTTGAAACAGGTAGTTAGTTTTTTTGTAGCTCCTAATAAATATATTGACACGCATTCTATAACTGTTGGTGGGTGGGGACGGGGTCCATACAAAATCCCACATTGTCCTTTAAAATAAATATATAATAATAACTTTTGATTGGAGTGGGAACTTTTAATAGTTGACTAGGAAGTCAACTAGCGTGAATTGGGTGGAATAATATCGGCCCATCGATATACTTCTGTATATCGATGGGCCGATATTATTCTCGTAACATCTATGTGTCGATACTTTTGAGGACTATTTTTTTTTTAATGTACAATCATTGATGTTTTCCCCCTAATCTACCATCGATGAATATCGATAATCCCTACCAGATAGACACAAATAAGCTGATATTGGAGTCAAATAAGGAGCCGGTAGTCGCAAAACAAAAGCAAGTTTTTCAGTATTGAAAATGTGCCAAAACACCATGTTCGCGCTCGATTTCGACTTGGCTGCCATAGAATGAATTATATAATACCCCAAAAGCTCTCACATGGCATAGGTTTCATCACTGTTGAGAGTTTGGTCCAGAATTACTCATTGTCCTTTTACGAATATCTTCCACAGTCGTCATTTTGAATTTATAGGTCCAAATTAAGCTGTAAAGAAATATATCTATCTATCTCGCGATCGAATTCGTTTGAAGACACAATGTTAAAATCACCTTCTATTCAGATGAAGGCAGACCGTTCCATTTCAATAGGAACTGATTTTATAATCCCAGAATACCACAGATCGGGACACCTATTTACTATATATACAAATTTCACGGAAATAGCATGCGACTGCTAAAAATAGTTTCGCTTGTAGGTTTCTTTTATGCAATCTACACGAAGAATATGTATTTCCTACAAAAATTCATAGCAAAGTAAATAATTTTCCACAACGTACTTATTACAGTACCTACCATCCTATTCGTTGGAAAAGAGGTCTTTTCTCAAAGTAATCACAATCAAGCAGATTATACAGTATAAACTGGGTGTCCGAAATATCAAGAGATGACGTTATTTTTATGCAAATTGTGGCGCTAACAAAGAAAATGTAGAGTAACTCGGAAGTGAAAAGAAGTGAAAAATGATAAAAATAAACAGATTGTTAACATTTATCGCGGAACGAAGTAAATTAGAGCTAGCGACGAAGAAAATGAAAATACCGCAGCCTGGCCGCCTCCGCAGGGTTGGGATGCAACGTAAAGTTCGTTATGAATAAAGTTCTATTTTGAATTAATACAATCTCTTTCAAGCACATCTTTGTCAAAGGCATACTAGATGTTGTTCAAAGAATCGACGATTCTATTAATAATAAATCAGCGGTTAAATCGATAGCCGCTCGTCTGCCATTATTAACCATAAAAAATTATCTTTATCTGTTTATACTGAGGTCATCATCTGCTTAGCCTTTATTCCCAACTATACTTTGGAGACGGCTCCCAGTCTAACCAGATGCGGTCGAACATACTGATGTTTGATTTTACACGAAGTGAGTGCCATTTGGCCTCCGCCACCCAGGTAGTGGGAGACACTGATACCTTTAGACCGGCAGTCAGACTTTTTGGACTGCTGAAACCGTAATGACTGGCATAAGTATTCTTATAACAACCGGGATCAACTGCTTAACGTGCTTGTTGAGGCACGGAGGGGTCTCGATGTTCGAAGAAACGGTCACCTATCCAAGTATTGACCGTGGCAAGCGCTGCTTAACTTTGTTTGTGTTTATATTGAGGTGATTGATTGAAATAAGTTATAAAAATAGGCTTACATGGGAACTAATTACGGTATCGGTAAAATGTGGATACAGAGGGTCTACCGCGTAACAAAATGGTAATAAACATCAGACTCTGGTAATAATCTTGAAGACAATCGTGAGAAACTAAACTTCGTACTATCTTATAAAAAAATACCGATCATGAAGATGGAAGTCCCAACTTTTGTTACGCGGTAGACACCTCTACTAAACATTTCTGAGAATACTAGCAAGACGCTATGCGGGCAATGGCATATATTATGATGAAAAAAATAATGATTCAAAACCAAAAGCAAATCGGACTACTATCAAACAATTCAAAGAAAAACAGTCCTGTAATTCTTTTTCTACAACAAACAGATACGAACCGAAGGCGCCTTTGTGTAATTGAGTTATATTATGTATTGTTATCAACCAGTTAAGAAGGAACACCCTCCAACGTCGGCTGGGAATTACCTCCTGTTCAACAATTTTTCTCATTTTCTCTGAAAACGTTTCTAGGAAATAAGGGCTGATATAACGTTCTATTTCTTACCGATCTCGATAAAAGAAAAGTCTATTGTGTGTGGGCGCCGGTGGCAGTTTGATGCTTAATGAAGTAAGTATACGAATGTCCCAGTATCATCATAATAGGCCTTTCCGTCGACTACAGACGATTTAGATTTAAATCTTAAGAACAAGAATAGGTCTTTTTTTTGGTATCGTACCTATAAGTAGTCCAATTCCAATAGCTCAAACAATAATATAACTTGTACATCGGAAAGTGGGATGTTTCTTGGGTACGCTTGACGGCTTAGATTAAAGATGGTCGTGGGTTGTGCGACCATCTTCATCACGCAAGCATCTTGTTTGTCGCCAAAATGGTGCGTGTTCCCTTTTATCGCAATTTTTTATGTAGAAGTTGTAATTATTAATGAAATATAGCCCATTAATAATTTATAATGATTTGGTATTAGGATATCTGGGCCGGTATAATAAGAACTAATGTACCTAAATATAATTGGCAATTTGCTTTGTACGAGACCACGGAACACCCAGTTTTGACCCAGGAAGCAACATTTTCATCCATTTTTTGCAAAACTAATTTGTTTAGAAAACGTGATATTTTTTTATGCACAAAACAAGTAATTTGTATATAGGTACTTAACTCAAAATTACTATGTATGTTTAAAACTCAGGAAGTGATAAAATCTAAAATCAGTCTTGACAATCATTTTATTCACCTACTTGCAACTTTTTCTACTTTTATAAAGTTCTGTTTTCCTCAATATAAATTATAAATGTATTATTACTATTAGTTTATAACAACTTATGTATACATTGTGCAATAAATAAATAAACTTTTAATTAAGTATGAAACTGTCAGAATAATCACACTTTCAATACGCTTCCGGAAAAAATCAACTTTCAACAAAGTCAACCGGCGGATCACACGCGCCATTATGTATTCATCACGCATGGACGTAATCTGCGATTCACTGATATTGGCAAACACTTTTTCAATTAACTTTTTTTAATAAAAATCTGGTATATTAGTATTGCATGAATGCACAGAAATCTCTATAAATAGGTAAATATACGTACAAATAAAACCGTTTTATTATGTAGGAACAAATTTTGATCGTATCCCATATAGCCAAACACTGTAAAAGAACCTAATAATACTTTATACAGTCGATAACGCGTTTTATTCTGTTAAAATGGCCGCTTTTACTGTTTATCGAGAAACGTATTTGTTTTTGCAGTCGTCATGAACTCATGACAATTATTTTACGGACAATATGGTTCGTTATGATTACGACAGCTGTAGAATATTTTGCTTTAAACTCGTCCTTTGTTGTGCGTACACAAATCAAACTCAAGGGTTGTATATAATTAATCTTTGTACGGGTACGCAACATAGGTACACGTCTTTGAAGAAGTTTAATATGACCTATTGTAAGTATGTTTGAGTATACGGGTCATAATACTGGCATAAATAATTACATAATTATATTATTATGTAAACTGCCATTATTCTGCCTTTACAATCGGAGAAAAATAAAAAGACTACCAGAACGCTTAGTAAGTTGCATCAACTAACGTTAGTACTCCATAGTGAATAATTATTCTATTTATAAATAAAATATAAAATAGGTATTTATTTTATTTATAAATTTCACAACAATGTTATTATTATTTACAACAAGAAGGTAAAGTTTACTAAACACTTCTTGCTATCACATAATTATAGCACGAGAAATTTGTAACTACAACGACATTTTTTTCTCGATGCAGAAAGGTTTTTTTCTACTTATTAATAGAAACTTTCATCGGAACCTAAACATTAAATTAAGATATATAAATTATAACTGTTCCTGATAAAATTAATCAGTCAGTTAAAGATCGATTACATAAAGGTTGGTGTTATTGTTAGTACACAATTTCACTGACATAATAATGTTATTAATAACAACATCAATTCGACTAACATCTTATGAGGCTCCCGTTGGGGGTTGGATCAAGGGCTTGATACAGAAGGCGGTACTCCTCGACACAGCACGCATTGTGAGGAGGTTCCTCTCTCTGGAGCTCTCGCCTGGTAGCTTGGACCCTGTTCCCGATGCCGGTTGGTTCCTATTTTTTATGTTATTAAATGTATATTTTATTAAATTTTATAATATGTATTTCAAAATGTACAAAATATGTAGATACGTAATGAATAAAGAAAATCAATAATAAATAATAATTAAAGTTTATTTTAGTTTATTTATACTAATTAGTACTAGTAAGGTATTTTATGCTCGTTAGTTGCTTGTACAATACTTGACATCCACGCAACACGCGGACCATTGGCCGAGGCCGCCTTGCAATACAATATAATCTATGCCTCATTTTGGGTTGGCAGTTTTATATTACATTGTTATACAAAGGACTATTTATTTCGAAAGTGGCGCAATGCATGTACCTACCTTACAATTGTGTTCAAACGGTCATACTTGACGATTTTCATTCAGAATCAGTAAATAGCTGTGGTTATTTATCATCCCGGACACTTAGATAATTGTTTTGCATTCCCTCCACGGAACGTTCGTACGCTACTCATCTCCGCCCGCTTCCGAACAAAGCGAGTTATTTCATTGAAATAAATAAGATACACTAACGGAATATTTCCCGACGAAATTCGTAGATATGTAGGTATATACCTACATATATATCTTTATTCCGTATCCATTCTTGATTTGTATAAAAATCCGATTTGTTTGTGAATAAATAATAGCAAATTCTTTTGTTGATCCTAGATATTTCCTTTGAAAGACTATTGGTAAGAAATGAATTTATTATGACATCTCAATCTTTGCATTTGAAGAAATTCAGTAAATTTGATACCTGTCCGGCTCAACCATCAACCTACACCATTTTCTATAAGCGTATTTCTTTTTTATTCATATTTTTATGGAGTCTTCAGTGCATCTTGGTGACTATCTTAGCCTCTCTTAAATATTAAACATATGTAGAACAAAACTTAACATTTTATTTCGTCAGTAAAATGCGTGATGGGGCTTATTTATATACCTACACAGAAACTAACAGCTGCTACTGCAACCAGTTACGGGTTTAGTTCTCCAATCGATTGATGAATTATTTACAATGGCTAAACATAAATACTTGAGAAATACAAGAAACCCGAATAGGCTTGTCTTGCCCTTTCAGCCAAAAACGGCCTTATTTAGTAATAGTTGTTACGCAATGTGTATAAAGATTTTTAATGCTTTGCCCTCGGATATAATAAATCTACCTACCCGATACTTTAAAGTTAAACTTAAGACGTGGCTATCCGAGAGAAATTTTTATACAATTATTGAATTATTGACATATAAACAGAAATGACATAGTTAACCTGACTTTTACAATTTAATTCTCAATATAATGTAATATAATTTAATACTCTGTACGCTTTGAGTATGATACTCAAAGTCTGTACGTAACCATTTGCATGCCTGCATGCTGCGTGTTTGCTTGCCTTTACGGCAAAATATGTGATCCTACAACTGTACTAACACCGATTATAACCATATTTTGTGCAAATAAATGAATATGAATTTGAATTTGAAAAATTTGAATCGTATCCTAACCAAATTAAGGAAAACCTAAATGGAACAAATTCCTTTTCCTATCTAATGGTAGACTTATCCAATGTAAGCTCCCAATAATTAAGTAAATAACTTTGCCTAAATAAAGAAGTCAAAGTCAAAGATTTTCATATCGAATAAAATCGTGTTCTACAAAAATATTTCCAACAATAATTTTCATTACGTTTAATCGGATTTGGAAAACTTAGTACTGTTTTTACCTAATGATTCTGTTTTGTAACTTATGAAGGGGAAATTATATTTGTCCTAAATTGCGTTTATATTTTGATTTCCGCGAAAACGGAGCGGAGTTCGTTTTGTTTTCTATCGGATTAAGTCTCAACTCTCGAGTGACTTGCGGGTGGCAAAATATTTTGGTCATTAAGTACATAGCGAGTACGAGTAATACATGTTTCAATATGTATCAGTTCTACTGATTACTTCCTGTCTTGCTGTGTGTATAGAGATGTCCAGCTTATAGCGGGGCTTTGTTCATGTCTCTCTATGTTGGGACAGTCTGCAACGCACTATCGAATCTGAAACAACCCTGTTTTATAGCCCCGGGGCCCACTTTGAAGCCTGCGGTTACAGGTAACGGACAAACAGATTGGTTTCCAATATATGAAGTGCCGGATGTGGCTGGTACAGTTCGCTTGTTTACATGCTGTGGTTGGACTGAAATCATTTCAACGGACGTTTGCCGTTCGTCCGTTGGAGCGTCGATATATGTATATTTGAAATATAAGCGTTTGGTACCTAAATAAATGCTAGACGCGGCGGCCAAAAGTACTTAAGTCAGCTTTTGCGTAAAGTTTTAAAGAGTCACAGCACCCATGTTTTTGTATTATCCGACGACTGGAATAAGCACGTAAGTCATTGTCACTTCATTCAGTCGCAATAGTCGACTGTACCATATAACCTAAATCGTATCAACAAATCAAGCGACGATATAAACCACTTAAGTGGACTTAATTTTTTTTTCCAGCAAGGCATGTCTTATGTGCTTATGTCTTCCGAGTCTAGAATGTTTCCCTGATCTATAGAAAATCATTGTCTGTGTGTGGTCAAAGAATAATTCATAAATAACAACCGACCTATCGTTTATTATTTACATTGATTGTTCCACAAAATCCCAAGCTATATGTATTATGTACGATCTACCTAACAAATCGAAATGCATTTTAGTTTCACCCTAAGAGTAGAGGAAAGATTTTTAACCTTTCTAATCACAACCGGACGCCTGCGGCCGCGCCTGCGCCTGCGTGACCTAATTAATGAATTAAATCATTTTTCACTTCATTGGATATTATCTTACGGAAGTAAATCGGTGACCTAATCATATGACGTGTATCGAGAATAATTATAGAAACGAACGAATAGTCGGTGTATATATTGGCAAAAAAAAAATGTTTAATAACATAACCGTCAAAAACCCCCGACTCCAACTAGAAAGAGAGGCGGCTAAATAGAGTTTCATGAAACATAGTTAAGAACCATCCCGATTAAACTAGCTTACAGTTAAAAAACCTGCGTTGAAATCGGTCCATCCGTTTTGGAACTACGATGCCACAGACAGACACACAGATACACACTACAAACTTATAACACCCCTCTTTTTCGTCGGGGTTTAAAAATGGTTTGTTCCAGAGATCTGGCAAACAAAAACACACGTTGAACCCTTCTACTTTATCTTGTATAGTTATAACACAAAAGATATTGTATTCTGTTACATAAGCTCTCATCACACAAAATCTTTTTGTTTTTATCATCAATCACTTAAATTAGCTTTCTACTGAGTATTAAACTTCAGAATAGTCTGTAAAAATTTCACAATATCACGAGAACGTTTCATATAAAATGTATGAACGCAATATATCGTCGAAAGCCGTTTAATCCGAACGCAATCAAGATTTCTAAATACAATTTTGATAATATGGATAGCACTTTAAGCTTTTAAGCGGCCTTAGTAGATTCAAGATGCTTTTTATGATTTGTGACTCATCAACTTCACTTTAGACCTGGTCCAGAAACATAGAAGAGAGGAAACACATTATTTAACAAAATGCTTATCGGAAACTACATTTAACGAATTTATTTTTATTTTTAAATGTAAAGAGTGTTCTTTTTGAGTTGTCTCATTACGAAGCCAATTAAAACCTTTTTCTCACTTTCAAATATGTATAGTTATTTTTTTTTTATTACCTATAAAATAAAGTCAACGGATTTTGATGCGGTTTTCACAATCATTTTGGCTTAAAGTATGTGATTAACATTTTGCAAGCGAAAATATGACTTAACAAACAGCACGACATGAAAAATTAATTATTTTCACTTCCTTTTCTCTGCAGGCACACAGTTCAACCCAGATCATGCCTCCCAGCCAACGCGTGATGGTCCGTCGAGTCACCAGAAGGTAAAATGCTTACAGCGAACTGCTGGCGATTCTGCCCAGGCGAAAGGCCGGCCGAACCTTCCATTGCATAAAAAGTATGTGTGTCTATGGGCTAAGCGACTAAAGTTGTGTTACAGTTCCCCCGATTCCGATGATACCCTGCCTGGTGACGACAGCGAGGACCGAGATGACACCTTCCTGGTCAATTCCAATACGGAGAACAAGTTCTACGGTACGTAATAATGGTTTAGTTTAGTTTCTGCTCCGTCGACGCGGTGACGGTTAGATCTTTAGCCTGTATTAATAAATCCCTCTCAAAATAGCTATTCGAGGGTTCCATTCGAGTAGCTTTCAAAATAAAACTTAATCATATCTTCATACATCTAAGCTTTCGTTAACCCTCGATACTTTTAGCAGCAGAATCGCGAGTTTTCGCGTTCGTTGACTGCCTTTTGCTTACAAAAAGTGTATAACGAACGCGAAAACGGTCGATTCTGCTGCTAAATGTATCGAGTGTGGATGGATGATTTTATTAATCAAGCCAGCCGCTGATCAGCTGTCAAAAGCGTAACATTGAGAGGGTTTTATTAATAGAGACCATAATATTTCTTGTTATAAAATTCTTTTCAGTATTGTTCCTGTATTTCATGTAGGTACTGTTGTAATTTGATGTTGATTAATAACAGAGTTAATCTCTAGATTTAATTAATCTTGGATCTATCGCCGAGCGAGTTTTTCATTCATTGTGTTACTAAATTCGTTTACATTGTTCAGTTTCAGCACTTTTTGTTTACTTAGTAACTATTGTACATAATGTACATTGTAACTTAAACTTTGATAGCTTTATGGTATATTTGTATTTGGCCTCTCTACTTAGTTATTCTATTATGGACCTTTGACGAGAGAAAATAGTTTCTATGTAGATTTCGCTATGTTGCTACGTTATTAATAAATTCATTTTTGTATTTTTGTGTCTCTCTGGAATCAAGGTATTTTTTGTGTAACCTTTTTGAAGACTCGCCTGGGGCATAAATCTGTAGTCTTAATTTCTAGAAGACTTTAATTGAAAAATAAATAAACTGAACTAATAATAATAATACCACTGTAAACTGTGTGTCTTGTAATATCACTGAACACACAGTCATGTATGTAGATAAATCTCCTATTATAAATGAACATTATCATAATTATATCATTTAAATTATTTGAGTATTTAAATTAAATTACGTACCACGCCGTAAATGACTGATTATTTATTATTATGCCATACACTTCAACCCCCAAGAATTATTATAATGCACTAGTTCTTGCCCGCGGTTTCTCTCGCATCCTAGGAGAACAACTTCATGTGACCGCATAAAAAGTATCCTGTAGCACGTTAACTCGTTGACGAATTTAACTAGTTAATCGACTAGTTGAGTAACGTAAATCAACGTTGCCGTTACGTAAACGGAAAAACCGTCGACGATCCATCACTATTGTCGATAGAACTCTAGTTGTGATGTTTCTATAGTACAAATGGCCGCATTACTTCGCTGAGCGGTAACAGATAGAATATATCTATCTCTATTACTCTTATGACGTTTTGTTTATGTAAAGAGAAATGTCTATAGGTTTTCTGTTTACACTTGATAGAGTCCCTCTACAGTATTATTGCTCTTAGGTCCGTTGTCTGCTCAGTGCCTTATCCATGAACATGATTGAGTAACAAAGACATCTTCACAAACTTTCACATTTATAATATTAAGTAGGATTATTATCTTCAACCATTGTCTTCTTCTATGTTGTAGAAATCAACAAAATATTATTTTATATACTATATAACAACATTGTATAGATACCATGTCGGGAATAAAACTTAATTAGTTTTACTTGTCTCATATCGATTTTCTATTATGTACTTACTAAATGCATTATAAAACAATATAATTATAATTTTTCTGGGGTTCGTTTTAGCGAATCTTTACATAAAAAGCACAGGGGCGTATTTACCATAGGGCCAAGGGGGCCATGGCCCGGGGCGGCAGGCAGCGAGGGGCGGCGAGGCAGTAAATATTTACCTTGTGAACAAAAGGTTCATTAATAGGTTTTTTTTTTTCATTTATTATTTCACAACACAGGTACCTTTGTCCAATAATAGGTACCCATTACTATTGGACATAGGTACCTGTTGCATACCTATACCATTTTTTTACTTAGATGAAATATTTTATCTTCATTTAATGGGACGGCAAAGCTAACTGGCCCGGGGCGCCAAATCTTTAAATACGCCTCTGAAAAAGCATACCTATATTCTTCTCAAACCCACTCATTCCAAGTAAATATAAATAGCTGTATATAAATTTTTGCGGGTATGGTGGAATGCACATAGGTACGCGCGCCTTCCGCTTCCATATTTCCGTTTCCACCACCCATTTCAAAGATGCTATTGCATAATTATATTAATATTAATACACATTTTTATACCTGTGATATCTTCAAGAAAATATTTCTCAAAGGAGTTATTTTTCTTTCGTTCGGTTTCCAATAACAAGGCATTCCCAACAAATTTTTCATCTTGGTTCTATTTCTCCGTATTATTATAAGCCTCCTATAATGTCCCTTCTTTGTCTGTTGCACCGATATTTTTGTAATAAGCAGCTCTTTTATCATTTCTTGCTATCTCTATCTCATTGTATGATTGAATGGCCATGTGAAATGAACTCAACATTGAAGAAAAAATTGAGGGGAATTCGTAATTGGTTTTCGATCAAAGACATCCCCCTCTCGATATTAAGTACTTGTCCGCTGATAATTTCTCGAGACTGTTTGGTCGTAAATGGCGCAATTATCGTTTTTTTTATCAAGTTAAATCATTATTCAGTCGTTTTGTTCATTATAATCATACAATTAACCTAGTTTGAACAGGATTTTGATGTTATATCACGTTGATAGTGGTTCTATTAATCTCCTTTTTGTGGCACTAAGATAAAAACGAAAAACTGAAACAATAAATTTTTCATTTATCTTCCTTTGCCAAAATTTTCTTATATTTATATTGTCTACCTTGTCTTTACATCAAATAAAGCCAATATCGATTACAATTATTTGAGTTACCTAGTCACCTTGGTCTGAATAATAATCTAATTATTATATACCCGATGAAAATCTACCATAGTGTTTGTCATACTATTTTCGAAAGAAATTTTTTAATGTATTCAGATCGTAATTGTTGTCAGTCTCATGAAAATCGTACCCGTTTAAACTGTAGTGCTGTGTGTGTGTGTGTGTGTGTGTGTGTGTGTAGTGCTTCTCCGGAGAAGAGATGACAATTGTTAATGAACTGATAATCTATTAAGAACTGCCATGTCCCTCTGACCCCATCCTTTGCTGCAATATTAACGAAAGCTAATCTTTCAAGCAACCCCTATGCAGAAAAATAGGGAACATTCATCTATATAATAATTATAATGAGAAATTATAATACTTATTAAAAGTTGTTTGTTAAAAGTGCTTTAACGAAGCATTTATTCAAAAATTATACAAATGATCTTTATTATAAATTACGTTAAACGGAACGTTATTTCAAACACTATCTTCGAGTTTTGACGTCACTCCTTCGTGTTTCCTTGATAACCATATTCACACGGTATGAACGAATAATGCAATAACGTAATGTCACGTGACTCGTGTTTTGGCGCGAAGATTTGAGTCATAATTTTATTTGCGATATTTATTATTATTTTTATAAGGTTAGATATAATTTATTTATTTTTTACTTCTTCTTTGTTTATTGAAGCCCAATTATTACGATAAACTAAATATCCATGCAAGATATTATTAACTTTTTGTGTGTGATAGCGTGTTTAGTACAGGGGGCTTACTACAAGCTCTTATAGCAGGGCTGAAATTGAACTGCCCAGAAATTTCCAGAATAAGTTGAGCTTTCATTGTACGAAAAGCCTATACAGTGGGAGGTCAGCTTATACCAGAAATGTCTGAGCAGTTCAATTTCAGCTCTGCTATAATAAGAGTTCTTAGTAAGCCCCCTGGTATATTGCTTCTATCTCCTATACTTAATATTGTTCGGTAATATACCTGCAACGTGTCTGTGCAGTTGGCGGAGGCTCTTCAGGCAGCAATACCAACTGCAGCCGATTCTTCGCGGCACTGAGTCGACAACTCCATGCCATGAGCTACCTGTGCCCCGGACTCTTCCCCTGGGTTGATTGTGGACCAGCTACTGACCAGAGCGGTGAGTTTTCCTTCTTTGTTTAAGTATCCATTGGCGAAAAACTATTGTTCGCGCTCGCTATCGCCAGATGACCGCGGCGGCGCTTACTGGCTTAAGGTCCTGGGTAGCCGTTGAATGCTGGTGGCATGGAAATCCGCATTCTCACACCGTTGCTGTCCTTTAAATGCTTAATAAAAGACCTACCTATATCCATCCCACGCATGGCTGATCTTAGGGATCGGTTATTCCTCAAAGCAGCATGAGCGATTAATGTGTTGTATTTTCTAAATCTTTTCGGATGCTCCATAACCTAACCTTACATAAAATTTCGGTCCAGCTCCCTATAACTTGAGGACTGAAAAGCTAGACTAGACTAACTAGCTAGACTTACTTACTAGACTTTTAGGTATATCTCATTTCTCCTAATATTCTGCAACAGGTTTGTTCGTCATCAAGTCGGTGGGCATCATGTACCTGCTCATTATCGTCTTCGACCTGTTTGCTGCTTACGGAAACCCTGGCACCGCCACCTTCACCACTGTCACTATGGTACTGCTGCTACTGGGAATTATTGCCATCTTGCTCATGATTTCAAGGAGACCCCAGAACCGGTGAGAATCCTCCAAAAATTTACCTTTTTTATTTCTTATTTAATCAGCAAATCGGTTGATATCTACACTTTTACACGGTAGGTACAAAGTTAGATGGCGCCGGCATTCCCTAAATAAATGACCTCTTGAGAAGAAACGCCAAAACCTACTCAGGGTCATTCTAACTATAGGCACTGTAATACAATTGGACTTATCTCACCTATGGGGATAGCTTCCAGTATTAGATACCTACTTGTTTTTTTTTTATCTGGTGCTGTTGGTAATCTTTCATCCAACTAGATAAAGAGCTAAAGCGGGCTCTTTATTTGAGCATCCAACTCATAGTATTTCGCTGTTTTGCTCTCCAATTCTGCATTAAAAGACTCAACACACATTTAGAAATAAATCCTATGTCAAGATGATGATGAAGATTGTCTTAAAAGTCAGCTTCCATCCTGGGATCTAAATCCAAATAAAACGCGGGAGCGGATCAGGCGTGCTTAAGGCTTTGAAAGACGTAGGTACTTTTAAATTAAAATCCTGTATGGAACACGTCAGTGCTAGGTGCCTAACCTCGCATTGACATTTAATGCGCATTTTAAGTCCAATTTCAGAACTTTTTCATAAGCTACTCTCAAATATGGTTATATAAACTTCAACTCGGTAGAAACGCCCCTGACCTTAAACCCTGACATTTAAGCAGCGAGATGTCAGTGCAATTCTCATGAATTTAAATTTTCTCGATTTCCGATAATTACGTCTTGGCGAGGAAAGTGTAACGTGAAATAGATTCCTGCCTCGTACAGTCACCTACATAAATGTAGGTGAACATTTTTGAAAGGAAATAATTATTGTTTTTAACAAATCATCATACCGATGAATAAAGTTGCACTATTTTATTATAAATGGTTGCAATGTTTTTTATAATTGGATAGTTTCCATACATAGACCAGTTTGAAAATTTTGAAATCTTCAGCTAATTTCGTCTCTGATTGTACAAGAGGTGTTGTGTTCCCATTCCTAAGATGTTTTAATAAATCAATGCTTTAAATCTTATTGTGCTCAAATTAGGTACATAGTATAAAATAAAGTCACACATCACGTCTATCTGTTTGTTCAGTAACTACTTCTTAAATATATACAACGGATTTTAATATCTAGTACAGTTTTCACCATCATTTTGAGCATTTTTTCCGGCAGGTTTATATGTATATAAATAATACTTTCATGTTTAATTGCACCCGTAAAAAGCCAGGGGCGGGTCGCTAGTCAATTAGTGGGTAATATAATTTATTTCTTGGCAAGGATTCCACGTTGAGGACACTTATCCAGATATTTTTCTTCTTATTCTATTTATCCTTTTATTTTGACATAAAATACTTTAATTAATTCAAAAATTTAATTCGTTGCAGGGTCGCTCTCATCTACACTACCCCCGGATTGCCCTTCGTGCCAACAATTGCCATCATCGTCAACATCTACCTGATCTTAAACCTCTCTATCTTGACTCTGGTCCGCTTCACGATCTGGATGATTCTTGGTAAGTTAGTAAAAAAGCGAGAATAGTTTGAAAGTTAGGAAATAAAATGTTGATTTATAAACGATGTGGTATACAGTGTGCAAGTGTCATCTTTATCTTGTGCCATTCTTAAAATAAGACAAAATGTCTTAACTATTTCACAATTGCAGGCTTATTCATGTACTTCAAGTACGGCATAAAGAATTCGACTTTGGAAACGAACCCGCCAGTCCCGCCACCAGAGACCCCGCCTCCCCCTAATCCCCTGGACCGCACCACCATCCCCCCGCCTTCGCCACACCAGTCCAGGCCCACCGGCGACCGCAACATCTTCGAAGGAGACGGCAACAACGGATTGTATGGTAACATGGAGTAAGTACCAATCATATAAACTTTAGAATGATCAGTGTCTGTAGACAAGATGGCTCTCCGATCGTCAGCGAATAGAATCAGAAAAATGTACTGAATTGACATAAACCGTCTAATGGACACGTGATCTGTCAATGTCAACTTGTAACTGCCATGGCAATCCATAGAAATACTACATTTTGTTATAGCGGCAACAGAAATACATCATCTGTAAAAATTTCAACCGGCTAACTATCACGGTTCATGAGATACAGCCTGGTGACAGACGGACAGACAGACGGACGGACGGACAGCGGAGTGTTAGTAATAGGGTGCCGTTTTACCCTTTGGGTGTACCTATCTCTTTGTGTCAATCTCATTCACAGGTAATTATTATTTTATTCTTATTTTTATTCACATTAAATTACATTATTCGTTCAGCTCACAACAACATTGTAATCTATTATTTTAATAGAATTTCTATGTCGTTTCTTGTTGGTTCTACTCCATAGGATCTACTATTTGGAACGGCGCACCTAGAGTCTCGTTTTCTTAAGTGCCTATCACTGGTTTACATGAAAAAAAGACATAATGTATATATGTATGTATTCTACTCATAGACTAGGGGAGCCCTACTTAATATTTCTATGATTCTACTCGATACATGTTGCTGACGTTTCTATTCTCTGGCGATCGGAGACTGTCGTCTTTTCTAAGGGAGCTGATCCTTTCTAGTCCTTAGTCTTAAACTTTGACAGAGTAGGTAACGTAGTATGTTTGAGAATCGTGAGTAACATTCGTGTTTAAAAGTGTGTACGGCTGTCGCATGCTTTCGGGGATATTCGACTAGATTCGGACTTAACTTAAATTTAGGTACTCATCAGCTCTTCAGGCTGAACTACGTCCACTCGTGACGTACTATCTTACGTGGATGAAGCCATACACGCTCGTGACACCCTCAAAGTTAGCTTAATGAATGAATAGGTACTGGAATGCAACGAATAGCCAACACAAGTCATTCAGCACAATCATAACTTCTTCAAATGTTTTCTTTAACTACTATTAGTGTTGATATTAGACGCGTTTAGACGTTTTAGAATTTGAATTCCAGTGTAGACTGCTAACTCTTCCGCACTCGTTCTACCAAATGACACCGCTTTTCCAGGTATTCAGGTCAATTGCTCAACTGGCATGATTCTAACTTGCAATCAGATCCTTCAACCAGCCGAGGACCTAACCCATCAATCCACCAACCTTACAATTCGAGCTACAGGCAGGTGGAGACTCGGTAAGCACGGAAGTTATGATTAAACTCGAGGGAAATATCTGAATTATAGGCAGGCCTATTGTTCGCTACGTTGAATAGGCAAAAACAGGTGACAGCTGAAGAACTCGAGGTTCACAGATGTTTCCGCCGAATGCTACATTCATTATCAGTCGTTCATTACCATTGATTGCATATTTAACCGACGAGTAGGTGTTTAAAACGAATGTTTAACAGAATTAATGAACGATGTTTGCTGTTTCTTTGCACGCTCTTAGGTGCCACCTAAGGCTAAAAACGCACTTAGGCACTAGGCTATAAGTATCTACGTGTAATATTACTTAGGTCTCTTAATAAACTTTGTTTATAGCGGACAAAATACTGCAGTGTGACGTAATATCGAAGTGACAACCTCTCGATGCGGGGCTCCACCTGTAGATAGTATTACGTTATAGTCGCTTTATTAGTATTAACAGTCTCTTGAATGCCTTATTGATCTACCTAGTACTCAGAAACGCAGCTGATAAGATTGAGTCTTGGGTTCAATTCCCATGTCAGGCAAATAGTTATTGATTTTTTATGATAATTAATCCTGAGATGCAGATCGAGGTAAACGGTAATAGGCTCTTTATTATAACAAGTGTGAGGACACTCCGGCTGTCCCTTCGGGAAATACAGGGTGCAAGTGATAACGTAACGAAAACGGATACCATGGATTTAGTTCATGATTCTAGAACCTTCAGAGTAAAATTTTAAGACGGCATTTTCAGAAAAATTACGATTTTGTTCGCAGTATTATTTTTTGATCGTTATAAAAACTGCGAACAAAATCGTAATTTTTTTGAAAAGATTTACTCCTAGTTTTGCCTTTGAGTATTTCAAAATAAGGTACTAAATCCATGATATCAGTTTTCCTTAAGTTGTCACTTACACCCTGTGTAGGTGTGAAGCATCACACATCGTCATCAGCAACATCAATCAGAATACAGTCAACGACAATACAACAGGTTGCCTTCAACATTTCAGATACAACGCGAACACTAATACGACCACTTCGCATACGAGTTCCATCAGCCGACCACCATGGGCGTATCCCGACTCCACCTACGACAACTGGGACGACTAAGCTCTTCACGAGTGTTCACCTTGGCTTTTATAAGAGTAGGATGTAATCTAAAAACTGTACGCTTCTTTAATACTTGTTTTTCTCGAAAAATCTCTTCTACTCTGCTAATAATTTTGAACACGAACTGCAATTTCAATAGAAACCGGTGATGTTTGATTATTTTATAATCTTCTGTATACAGAATGTCCTGGCAGTGGACGTTAAAATACTTGGGCATTTAAAGTTCTATAATTTCGTAGTTATTAATAAAACTGATATGCTACGAAAAAAATAGACGCATTGAGTCAACCTATAATTTTTTTGGCGTTTATCGCTGAACTGCCCTATATTGAATCACGTCTTAAATACAGCGCTGTAAATAGACCTTTAAGAAAACACAAATTTTTGATCAAACATCTGATGCTACGTCTATTTCAATGCGACTAAGGACATGGTCCCCTCTATTATTTTTATAGTGTAGCAATATATGAGCTACACATAACACTACATGCTTTGACTTTCGCGTAGTTTGTGTACATAATATTTACTGATTTATTATACTTCTTGGCCATTTACCGTAGATATTAATATAATACGTATTAAATATATTTTTATTTAGTATGGTATGTAATAAATAGACTGTAATTATTTTAATGATTTTATATTAAACTTCGCGCATTTTAGGGATCCCGCAACATACCTACCTACTGCAAGATATTCAAATTATACAGGTAACAAACATATCTGTCGGAATTATTAGAATTCATCATTTTATAATACTATACTACTTTTAAAAATATAAATATCTATAACATTTCAATGCTAAAACTATATTCTTTTAATGCGGGGTCATTGGCGCACTGAGACTAAAACAAAAATTTATATTTTATATACCTAAACAACATATCATGTGAATTTCTAGTTTGTTTTACTGTTATGCAAAATTTTCTCCTGTTATCAAAAAATATGGTAGTTAGAATACACCTACCTACAGATAGTCATATTTTGTAACCCATGTATCGGCCTTAAGTTATAAACTTACATAAGATACTTTCTTTATTTTTATATGCGTTTTCACCTGTTTCTTGTTACGTAAGAATATTTTTATGCAGCTCAAAATGTTAAATAATGATATATTTGTCAGGCATAATATTTGGAATTTATGTTTTATTCTTCTTCTATATATAAGTTTTATATAATTGAATATAGTTATAAAGGTGTGGTCACAATCCGCAACCGGCTTCTATATTAATAAAGTATAAAAAACAGCAAATCACTACGTTAAGGTCTTCCGATTGATTTGTGACAACTCTCTGCAGAGGAGCAGCACTTAATACATCTTCAAGACAAAGCCCAAAATAAAATTCATGGCTTTATTATAAACACTGAACCATGTGAGTGTGACTCTACTTTAAATATGATACCATTAGAAAGATCTTTGATTTTTTACGTTTTCTTTATCAATGGATTTGTGCCATTTAATATCATAAAGTTTGACTTTTTATAATATTTACAATTTAACTTTGGCTGTTTTGATTCTAGTCATGTTTAAGTTAATATATTTTCTAATACTGTCTTTATTTTTAACTCTATGTAAATTATTCTTAAAAATGTGATATTTTAAGTAATCTTTTAACTATAAACTTAATATTATAATTATAGTTGAACTCTTCAGTATGATATATATCTACGTACCTACCTATGATTTAGCATTTATCATTTAGGCTAATAACCGATATTGTTAGTTAGATTATAATTATTATATAAATTATAATATTTCATTGTATCATACCCTCCACCAACAACGTTTGTGCTACCCAAAGTTGAAATTACTTCAATATGGCAATCGTGCAGATAGAGTGGTTGAACTTCAAACTACACTTTGGCAGTACAAATGTTGACTATTGTAGATACAATATTTATAGGAACTTATTATATTAATAATTATATCGGATATTATTTCATTCTAGCCGCGTTTAATAAGTTTTTACAGCTGGTTCAAAAACCATTGATTTATTTTATATTTATGAATAAACCATATAGATAGTATATATAAAACATATCTGCAAGCCTCATTTATTACATATATATTTATATTTAATTACGCGAGTAGACAACTTTGTTATACCTACATTATATATTTAGGTTAAGTATTTTGTCTGGAGCTATCTCAGGGCAAAATTCTATTTGGATAACAAAATTATGATAAAATTGGTAAGGCCTTAATGATTAAAATTGTTGATGTTGATAAATAACTAGTAATTGTTGGCTTTTCTAAGGCGAGGTGTAATTCCGCTTGGAATGAATTGATTTGTAATTAAAATTGTTAAAAACGGTTTGCTAACAGCTAATGATATGAGTTAAAAAAATCATTTTTGTATTTTATTTTGATTACGATAAAATGTTTACTTCTTCTGAAGAAGAAGAATAAATTTTGGAACTGATAACCGGACTTGACAATATTTAATGATCTCAGTCGGCACCTGAACTATTAAACAAGGCCAGTAAGCATACGATGTTCCAGTTGCTCCCTACGAGCAGGACGAGCCCGGCAAGTGTTGGGACACGTGGCTTACTTATAAGAATGCGCGTGAGATAGTTTTAAAGACAACTTGCCGATTAACCGATGACCAAACTTAACGGCGCGTATAAGAAATATACGACCCGTCTGCGTTATAATAAGAATAACAGCAGTAATGAACACAGGAGACATAAATATTCTTGCCTCATTTAACAAAACTACGAGCGAATCACGCGCTTTCTAGCCGGGACTAACACAGCTACGTCCCGCTGTCCCGCATCAAAATAGAGATGATACTGAAAATAACTCTCTTATAATATAATAGTATTAAGGTATCTTTTGTGTGAACAAACACACACACACTTTGTAACAATAACTGTTAGTATTAATGTGCTCCTTCTATCAGACACATTATAATTACTATTAAACGCTGTGAGCTTGGGAGGCGTTTACGGTACTTGTGTACTAATACACCCTCAGTGGTTCAATCCTGACTGGTAGGTACTGGGTGCTCACACTGGTGTTAGTCCGGCAAAGGCGATCGTGGAACGTGAGTGGCGGCGCAGCGCAGACGCCGTCCGTCTCGCATCTGCCGTAGACGTAGACAGAATGAACATTATAATTATAGCCGCTCGTTTCGATCTAGGCTTTGGCTGACACACAACGCTAACGTTGCTCGCACGGGGTACCTATATGTTACCATAGTGCAGCCTTCATCCAAATTACGGACCACGCGTCGCGTGCGCGTTGAATCTGCACTGATTATTCGTTAAACGAACGCCCAGGCTGGACGAATGCCAGTGCGAGGGTGCCATAACCTACATCATACATGACTCGTTTATGGATAGATTTACACAAATGATTGTAATCCACCTGGCTAACTCGGTACGTCCAGATTGGTCGTCATCGCAGTTTATCGAAGAGAATTTCAGCAAAAATTTTGATCGACTATGTTCATTCAAAATGATCAGTCATTCCAATTTATTGTTTCCTCGTGAAACGTTTGACCAAGTTATACTCTAAAGTCTAACGTATAGATTCTTTAATGAGCCGATAACACGAGTCATAGGTTACTAACTATAGTCCACAAGCACGGGTACCACGACCGAATCTGCCTTCCCAGGACCACGGACTTTCTCTAAATTCATTTCAGTTCTGTTGAAACAAACTGTCCATAAACCATTTGGATTTTGCTAACATAAAAATTATAACGCTCAAATTTTTATTTATTTCAATAATCTTAATTACTTTCATAGATAGTTCATTGAATTTTAATTATAAGCTGTTGATACGAAGGATATAGGTAACTAAGTCTTAATTAATGGTGTTGTTAAGCGTATTATATATTTAGATAAGTATTAAAATGTTAAGCGTAGGGCAGACTGTGTGCAACCGTAGCTGGACTAACCTTGCTATGAAAAAATCGAAATACTTTGATCAGTGACAGTACAATTAGCAACATT
This sequence comes from Allophyes oxyacanthae, assembly GCA_932294325.1. Classification (NCBI taxonomy): domain Eukaryota; kingdom Metazoa; phylum Arthropoda; class Insecta; order Lepidoptera; family Noctuidae; genus Allophyes; species Allophyes oxyacanthae. The sequence continues at coordinate 5,563,221 of OW028609.1, forward strand.
CCGATTTTACCCTGAAACTGACTGACACCGATCCGACCTAAGGACATGAGCAGCCGCACCAATTTAGCTGCAAATGTGGCGACCATCAGATAACCTCCAAGCTAAAAGCAAGAAAAAGCTGAGGCAACTCAAGTAGCGTTCTGAAAAATCATTCTTCATCCTTGTAAAATCGAAGAAGGGTGGACGTCACATGCGTCCACATTTGCCAGTGTCACGAGCATTACAACCCGCATTTACTAATTAGAGCTTTAGATTCAATAACTTATTAGCAAAAGAACATCTCCAATTTAACCGATCCAAGAGGAGGTAGTCTGGCCAAACGTTCTACGAACCCATTAATTTAGAATAAGAATCAGTTCACTATTATAGGTAGCATTAGGACTGGACGTAACCATTTTCGACAATAGGCCTTGGTTTCGACATTCGATATCATAGCTTGTGTGCGACTGTGATTAAATTCAAATATACCGAAGATAAAATCGAGGTTACTTCGGGCCTAAAATACGGATATATGTAGGACGGAAATAAATCCCACCTAGATGAAATTCCGGACACTTTAGATGAGAACTTCCTAAAGTGACGATACCTAAGCGTCAAAGACACCCAGAGCAGTCAACCCACAGATGAGTCAGCGTCAATAAGAACTTTGTTGGCTGATAATCCTACCACGATGGTAAAGATGTCTAAGGTTCTAAGCTGCAATGCACATAGTTTGCTCTAAGCTTTAAAATACATTGAAAGGTTTACATTGAAGGCACGGGGACAGTAGGGCTGGTCAATAACGGTTTAGTAGCCAATTGTTTTAGTTAGTTTCAATAAGGTTGGTTACCCTTAGCCTTGAGTGGAGATTGAGCCGTGTATTTTAAAGTGCCGAGTCGATGTTCCCCATATTTAAAGTTCTCCGAGCACTGCTATTATATTAAGTGTAGATCCTGTTTTCCGTATGCATAAGGATATGCGGATGCAGGGTCGAGCGTCAATATTGGCTAGAGGTGGAATCGTGTTCTGGATACAATAATGGATGTTCTACAATAAATCAGTTGTTCTTTAACAACCGATTTACTGTAGCAGACAAAGCTGTAATTTGGACGTTGTTCTAAACTGAAACTATGTGCCAGGCTTTAGGTACAATTACCTATACGCGAACATCAATACCACGAGACAACCAACGTGGACGCACACTACACTATCATGATGACAAACCCAGCGGCTCATGCTACAGACTTCTGTATGCCCCAAAACAACAGTGAGTCTTCGCTCATAAGTCGTGTAGGCCCCTCAGCTTAATATTTTCGCTCAGTAGTTGTAGGCACAGACTGACAATATCTAGCCTTGTCGTAACCTCCTATTTCTCGATTACACAGTGCAAGCCTTTGAAGTACACAATAGAGATCAATCAAAACGTTTCAAGGGGTTATATCCCGTTGTTTACGCTAGATATTGTCATGAACCTCTGTGTCTCGCATTGCTTACATTCCTATTTTAGGATAACATAAGGTTAAATTATAATTTGCCTATTCGGATCTCTACTTTTGGTTAAGTATTTTTATTTTAAGGATTGATAAAGTTATTAATACATTAAGTTTTCGGCTTTACGACTATGACTGATTGTAGGTACTTCCGTTTCCATTGCGTAACCAGGTTTCATCAAGGACCTTCCATTGTTTATGTATTTGATACATTATGTTACATTGCATGTATTCCGAAAGTACCTACTCTCCATACCTTAATTATTTTTATTTTAGATTTTATTCAATAACATGAATTTTGACTTCGAAGTAATAACACCTAGGGAGACGTCAGATTGATATTCTAAATATGGAAACAATACAGACCTATCAGCCATAGCCGCGAAACATTAATGCACACTATCATATTATGATTTAGGTTATAATTTAACTGTTTCTGCTGTCGCCGATCCGGACCGCAGCAGCGCTGGTTAAAATGATAGTTAAGCACTTACAACATTGCTTTTAAGAGATGTTCAGGAGAGAGATTTATTGTAGACAAGCGTATCTACGATTTAATTCGAACAATTTGGAGAATGAGGTACCACCTGTAAATAGGCTAACATCAGGTAAGTAATAGATATTATTTAGAAATGGTGATGAGGAAAGAATGTGTAGGAAAATTGAGTAAACGTAGAAAAAATGTATCCACAATTATTAGAGTATTAACATAGCCAGCTTTTGTTTTGTACATGAGAACAACCAGAAGATATGCGATGAGCTTTAAAGTAGCAAAGGATTTGCTAATAGCAAAATCATTCACGCAGGCCATTCGGGAACATTATAGCCCGTAATAAAGCTCTTAAAACGAATCAAGTTTAAAATCAGGTAGTAAGGTTGTGTATTGTATGCACGGAAGGATATTGGACCAATGGATGTAACCGAATCGCTGCTTCGCTCCGGAAACATTTTATGTGATATGTAAACTTGGTATAACCTTAATCGATCGTAATAAAATGCAAAAAAATAATTAGTGCTGTTTTATTTTCCATAAAGTCCTTGAGAGAATCTGAAAGCTTTTGGAAACAATCAATGTTCAACAAAATATTCTCTTTACATAAAGGCTACGTGATCACCTGAACACCCGCGGGTGTCGTAAAAGGCAATTTATGGCATTAGATATGTCAAGATTGTCAATGTGCTCATACAACAAGCCCAAGTGCATAGACATATTAATGCCCAAGTGTAATGATGTTTGTTTTATATTAATTTTTATAAATACTATCTATCTTTTTTTGCAATTCTAGCATCGTTCTCGCATTCCATTTTGAATTTTGGTATAAATTGATCAGGCGCGGCCAGAAGGTAGAACGGATTGATGATTTATTACAATTTATGAATTTGTTCGTATTTTTTTTTAATTAAAATTTTCTCCTGTAAAGTTTACGTATTAGCGCTTTAGTCATTTTGCTTTTCCGCTGTCGATATTCAAACTGAACTGGGAAGCTATTCTGTAAGAAAATCTCGAATCTCGATTTGAATCTCACTTATATGTCAGTTGACATTTTGACTTAACATACGATATGAAACGTAACTTAATAACTTGTTCACAGCTCCGAGAGGTATGTCTCTCGGAGCTGTGAACAAGTTATTAAGTTACGTTTCATGAAAATGAAAAAATATTGCATGTATTTCCAAAGAAAAACATAGATTAAACGTGTAGGTATTTTTGGTTCTAAATTTGCTTACGTTTACGTTACCACACGTCAAAACCATAAACTTATTATTACTACTACTACGTTTATGGTCAAAACATTCGTGCTCGGCCCAGTTATTAATTTAACCGTTTGTCAATTCATCAAAAATCAACCGGCAATGAGTGAGATTCGAATCGAGGTGCGATATTTTCTTACAGAATAACTATGCTGTTCCTTCGTAGCGTAAGCGGATTCTATATGAGGTTCCTTCTGATACTACCTATTCACATTATTTGAGCGTCATGTCAGTGACCCATGAGGATAAACAGCAAATTTCAGATAAATTTATAATAAAAAAATGGGCTTATTTTGTAGTACATAAAACGTACGTATCTCTAGACACGGATAATCGATTACCGATGTGGATTTCAGCAGATCTGGTAGCCGTGCCGGGACAGACACGCTGCGGCCCGACCAAATTGAAATGTGGTGAGATAATGTAATACAATTTTTTTTCTTTTGTGTTTCTATCCGTACAGCCATAACCATGACCTTGATTGGAACTGTGGCCGGGCTGGAATGTAACACGCCGAAAATGTGTATTAAATCAAATACTGTGGTGCCCATAAAGTTATTATTACTAGTGGTAACTAATAATAACTTTATGGTGGTGCCAAAAGTAATATGAATTAAATAGTATACCTACGCCATAAAAAAATGGGTCAAAATAAAAAACAAAATTGTTGACGGAATCAAACTTTTATTTCAAAACCTCATAATGCCGTATCATGTGCGCTTTCTTCTTTCAAACACATAAACATTAAGAAGAAATGTATGTATCCTTTCATGGAACTACGTATTATATACACATTGGTTCGTCACATATATCGAGAAAGTCATCCAAACTTTATATGTTGCTACAAAACATTTCATTTGAATTTATTAATACAACAATTATAACAGATAAAATGTTTACTATAACGTTATTCTACTCATAAATTAATAACACAATTTTATAATACTTACGGGAAGCATCGGTACACATTGGTTTTGTTTGTTAGTAATAAATCGATTAGCCACTAATTTATACCTTGCCAATCCTACTACTTGGGTCCTCAAACATTTTAAAATAATTAATCTAGTAAACTATGTTACTATTTATCTTGCCAGCCAATATCATAGCCATAAAATTACTCTTAACTGAAACTAAAACCTCGTATTTATTACATTGGAGCGTAATCCTAAATCAAGAGTTTTGGTGTTATTATAAACCCCAATATTCGAAAAATTACTATCAAACAAAAATTATAGACTAAAAAGGCGTTAGTTTTACGGATAACTTTTGTAGAAAGAGGGGAGACATTTTGATTAAACGTTCTGCCCACTACGACCACTAGTAGGTATATTCGAATAGTTGAGTATGAATTATTAATTCTTCAGCTAACATTATGATAACATTGAATCGAATATATGGATAAATGATTTGATAGGAATTAGTAATAATTTAAACATAGGTACTACTTGATTAATATGTAATGTCGCTACAAAAAAATCCGTGTATCCTCGCCTGGTTTTGTCGCTAACACTGTATTATCGCGTACCGTTGTATTATAGTAAAAGATGAAACATTCTACGTGTATAGGTAGATACTTGTAGATACTTAATGTTACTTACTGTTTGTCGGATAGGTACCGAGAGAATGCACAGAATAACATTAAAAAAACTTAATTCTATCTTAGTATGGTTATTAAACATGTACCTAAGAATCAGAGTAACGCATGCTACGTGATGACATAACATGAAATACATTGATATTCTAAACGCAACTATATACCTACAGTATTCTGTCGGTACCCGAGCGATAGAGTGGGATTAAAAGGGAACATAATATACAATGACAGATGAAATCACAAAATTAAATACAAACAAATATGGAATATACACATAAATATCATATCAAAAGTGGAATTGAAAAAAAAGATTTTCAAAATCCAGTGAAAGAAAACACAGTTTTTCAAAAATCACAACCATCTAATGAAAATGATCGATCACATTCGGTTGCTAAGCAGTTTAGGCTCGGTAATATTAGCATGACAAAGTTGACACTGACGACCGTGAAACCAACGTGAAACATATTTGAAGATTAATTGACTTCTATTTTTATCTAGTCTAAAATTTAGACACGTTGACGTTGGTAGGTTTAAACGGAAATAGATAGATATATCAAAGTCGAAATAGTTAATAAATAAGTACACGACTTTTAATACATAAAACATGCAAATTAATGACAATCCGTACTACGTATGGTATAAGCGCATCCGTCGGCAAATTGCCACAGTTGAGCCCATTTAGTTAGGCCTCTGTAGCGGTCTTATAAAACAATTTCAACAGTCGCGAAATAGTGTTCAATCCAATCATCAGTAATCAACCTTCGTCATGTTTAATAAACGCCTCAAGTCGCGTTTAAACCCAGTTCAACTGCACCGCCATTTGCACTGGTTAGTTGCTACTGCTCAACAGTTTAATAAAATGGAAATGCAGACTTAAATAAACCGCGCTCGTAACGCCAGCTCACTATAACTAAGACACTCATCAGAATCACATTACGAGCCTTGGCTCTCGCTGGCGACGGTTTCTTTTTCTGTGTGTTTATTCTCCGTAATTTCTGCCCGGTCACCATCGGCTTGCGCCTCTTCGGCGCCGGAGGCTTCCAAAGAAGTGCTCTCGTCTTTTTCTTCTATGGACGAGTGTTCGTTGCGCAGGCTGGTCCCACCCGCACCGCACTCGCCCGTGGGACGCAGTACGAGGTACATCAGGAGATCGGACAGAGATATGATGCCGATCACCTTATCGTTCTCGTCCACGACCACCAGACGATGTACCTGATAATAAAGGTTGAAGAATTTTGAAGAACGGGTTTGGTATAGGATTACGAATGGCAGTGTCCTACAAGAAGCTGCATTCATCACACTCATTATCGCATTTTACACTAATATTACTTATAGATGCGAAAGTAACTCTGTGTTTGTTTGTTACCTTTTCACGACTAAACGGCTGAACCGATCGTATGAAATTTAACAAGGAAATAGTGTGCATCGACTCATGAGGAAGGCGATAGGCTATTTCTTTTTTCAATAAACGCGTCCTCTAATTTCCGTGCGGACGGTTTCGTGGGCACAGCTAGTTTAGCATACCAAGATAGCAAAAGAAAAAGGTAGGGAGCTGTGATTAAACTATTGGCCACGTAATCAATTCTGAATGTTTTAGTAATAAATGAGCATCAGTATGAAAATATTGGCAAGTAAGTAATTGTGAAAAAGCAGTTGTGGCTCAATGATAGCAGGTCGTGAGTACGAATCAAATGGGTTTGATTTATGTGCTCATTATTCATCACCACTGATGTAACGGTGACGGAAAACCGAAACTAAAAACCCGCGTCTTTACTTTTGGAGCGTGATCCTAATCACGACTTAAGATTTTATTATAACACCCCAACTCAGAAACCCGACTTGTTAGGACGCATCGTTTAAGGAATAAAGAATTTTTGGTTCTATGGACTACCTCATACTAATTTCTCCTGATCATGGGTACAGTCAACAACATAATTAAACATAAATATTCACTATCGGTAAGACATCCGTGCTGGGAAACGAATCCGCAAGACGCAGCGTAGAAAGCCAAGCCGCTGCGGCAATCATGCCACAATTCAATGACATCCACTAATCCGCAATGGGCCCACGTAATGCGAAATACATGCGAATGTTTCATTCGATGACAGGCCCCCTCCGGCCGCGCCTTCAATTCGAGATTTCTTGCTACAAACGATGAGTTAGGCCGGACAGTCCAGATCTTTCCGGCCGCCTAATTGTGTGTAGCCCGCATAAGGATTACGACCATTCCTCGCCAAGGGAGGAATCATGCACCCCAGTAGGCTGGTGATAACAAGTATAACAAAATTACCTCGGCGCGCACTATGCGTTCCATGACGTCGAACAGTGTCTCATCTAGGGTACACTTCTGAACACCCTCGAACCATTCGTTGCGGTGTTCGTTGGCAGTCTTCAGGGACACGTCCAGGTTGTTGTACGTCTTCTCGGCCGCCAGGTTCTGGAAGAATGAGGAATATGCTGAGTGTTATGGAAGAGATTTAATCAAAGACCTAGGTTTCGAGTAGGGGCTTCATGTTAAGAAATAACGGTTTCCTACAAACTCTTTATTATGTCATATATGAGCTATCAGAGTTATTGTAAAAGTTATAATTAACTATGGATTAATAGCTTGTATGTGAAAGTAATGCAGTGATAGCCTAGCGGTTGAAAGCTGATCAGAATTTGATTATCACTTGCATTAACGGTGAAGGAAAACACCGTGAGGATATCTACGCATATGAGAGGGCCTCATAAAGAACTCGTTAGTGTGTAGTCCGCCAACCTGCACCTGGCCAGCGTGGCCTAACCCTTTTCATACAGAGTCTCAGGCCCGTGCCCAGCAGTGGGACAGTAATGGGCTGGATTTGTAATAATTATTATAATATTATCATTTTTTATATGAAAATAATCCGAATATTTTTAATATAGTCATCATAAGAAAGCTCTTTTTTGAAAGTACGATGTCGCCAATTCCGCAAGTTTATCACAACAAAGCTATTTTTAGAGTACAGCAAAGACAATCGTTTATAAAAACTGCAGTCTGGCGCATGAGACAGAAAGAAGAATCAACATTTTGTCACGAAATTGACTAGTAATAAAAAATAATTTTGTACAGAAATAAAACTTACAATGACGTCAAACTTCGCATAAATATCCTTGAGGTGTCCGTCGGAGTCAATGAGAGGCAGCGCAGACACCCGCCGGTTGACGAATTTGCGCAGCGCTTCTATGATCGACGTGTCTTCGGTGGCAGTCTCGATGTCGTTCAACGTGCCTATGCGCAAGTCGCGCAGCTTGCTTTGCAGGTACGACGGCTTTGGCAACTCGTTTATCTGGAAGGAATTGATTTGGTGGATAAAATTTATAACAACAACGACCCGATTGGTGTAGTAGTTAAGCAGTTGGCTGCTCTAAGTGTCACTCACACCTTCAAGGAATCAAAGCCTCAACGATAGTTTATCACAGTTCTGAATGCATGTAATGTAATTATGTTTTTTTTTGTTATAATGTTTAACGGCACACACAAACTAAGTAGCATTTTTAACCATAGCAAAAGAATAGTATCAGTTTTAATCATCTGGAAATCGTTCTGTCTGCCCCAGTTGCCTTCTGCAGATCATTGATCATCTGGGCAGGTCTCGCGTCTCTCAAATTCTTCTCTCGACCATCGGCTCCTCAGCAGACAAGGCCAGTCAACTCCTCGTAAAATAACCTATAATTCTATCACGCTTGTATTCCCCGAAGTATGCGCAGAATACAGTGATTTTGCACCCAGATATCACTTCTAGACGCGGCGGTCAATAGAACTTAAACGTCATTTTCACGCATTTTGTTTGTGCTCAAAGGAACTTAAGTCCGATACTTTCAGTACTAATAATAATAGGCTTAAAATATATACCTAATTCTTTTATTTAATGTCTGAGTAGTTCGTAATTAAGTAATAAATAATAATAAAAACAAAAGCCATAGTACCTACTTTTTTTACATCCAATTGAATATAACCGAACCCAATAATCGAATCCATGACCTAGCGTTCAGCAGCTGCGCTTGCGACCACTAGACTAATAATGCTGTTTCGACGTAAATATACAATTAACATTATACTTACGTATAAGAACAGAAAACGCAGAATCCTCTTGTGCGTGAGTATGTAGAGGACGTTGCCGGTCTCAGGGTCGATGACGGGCAGCCGATGTATGCGGTTGGTGATGAGCATGCGGATCGCCTCGAACAGGGACGAGTCCGGACCAATCGAGACCAGCGGCATCACTGAGCCTTTCAGGACTTCTGCAAATATGGTGCTCGTGTTTAACGGAGGGCCGGATAACCCATATAATATGGACAGTTCTCTTACGGTAGACATTTTACAATAAGCTACATTTTTATGTACAACTAGCTGCAATACTCGTGTCACTGCTAAGCCTCCGCATGGTTGAGAGTAATGTCATGTAGACTAAAAACTTTTCTCGATAATAACTCTAAGGGCGCCCACACAAAACCGCGATGCGATGCGATACGAATTCGCAACACGGTTAAACCGATAGGAATACGTCGAGTGAGCTCGCAGATATTTGCGATGCGGTACGAATTCGCAGTTATGTGTGGGAGCCCTAAATGTAGGTGAAAACCGCATCGAAATCTATTCACCGAATCCCAAGTGAATCATAATTACACAAAGATCAGTTAGTTAGCTACACACAGAAATTGTATTATACAGAAGTATAGCACGCGCAAATCTTTATGAGCCCTGAACTGAACTCTGAACTCTCTCTCTCTCTCTCTCCTTTTAGCACATAAGCGTTCTGCGCAGCCACTCACGTTCAAATTCCGAGAGCTCATAAAGTTTTGCGATGACTATAAATATATATATTATATCAAATTTTCTGACAGATTGTTAGGACGTATATCATTATATAATCTAAGACGTATATCTTATTCTTGGGCAAAAACTGCCAGTACTGATTTAAAATTCAGTAGGTATTATCAAATATTCAGAAAAGGTTGGCAATCCCGTCTTACGTACTACGGCGAGTAAATACGAACCCTACTCTGAGCGAAACAGTTATTATATTTTCGCATCGCGTAAGAGCTGCTTTGTCGCACTTGGAGAGTTAGTTACGTTATTAGAATAAAGTGAATACTGGATTGTGTCCCACTTCAAACAGTAAACAGCGATATTTTATTTATTTTTCAGAGTATCTACCGCTTCGAACCCATTGTAATTTGTAGGATAATGCTAATCTTTATTCTATCGTACAGTACTTCAAGTATACTCACGACGCCATGTTTCAAGTCTGTGCTCTTCTAGCTCGTCCATAGTGACATTCGGGCTCGTGTAGTACATCTGAAGTATCTTGATGAAGTCCGTGATGGTCAGCATGCCGACGAACTTCTGGCGGTTGGAGTCCCATAGAGGCGCGGCACGGACGCCTGTTGGCAAGGTTGGCATTGGTATTGGCTGAGGTGGTAACAAATAACGGACGTTGGGCTTGGAGTAGACAATGTTGGCTGCCAATATTGTCATAGGGAACGTGTGTGATTGCTAACATAAATTTTTAGCAGGTTAAGATTGACCTTTTATTTTAGAAATGGGGATAACATTGCGTGAGTCTTCAACCTCTACTTTTTTTTTTTTAAATTTCTGTATGCGGTAATTTTTGAGCAATCAAACAAAGTCATCTATTAATTTACAATCTCCACCTAATGGTTCCACCGGATATCCTGTGTAGGCAAGCAAACATTATATAATGAACGATAATAAGGCAAACAGCAGTTTATCTTTTGTTGGATTGTCCTCTATCCTCTGAAGTGTATAATCAGTCAGACTTTAGACACATCACAGTTAAGCCTGTATCAGACGGCATGGCACAAGTTTTATTTAATATTGCAAAAATTCCTTATTAATTTGACCAGCAATTATCGAAAGAAGTACAAAATTATAAAAAGGTAAGTATATCAGAATGATCGTATCTATTTTTCACTGAATGGCGATCAAATGATGTCCGGCGCACTTAAGCCCTCAATCCCATTACGAACCTTTCTATATAGCTCGACCGCCGTAATCGCGGCCCTCCCGATGACTTTCCAATTTAATAAAGACAACAAAATTATTATTTCTTAAGAAATACTTAGGGAATTATCTCAATACTGTGTATAACCGTGCACACCCCGCAGCTCTGCGTCCCGTAAACAATCGGGAGAGCCGCGCTTACAGCGGTTCGCCTACAACTAGCTAATCTTTCCACCAAAACATAAATAATTTCCACGTAAAAGCTCACGCCATATTGACACAACAGTATTGACAAATCGTTAAGTTTATTTTGTTATTGCAGGTATTGTGGGGTCTCCTTATGCAATTATAAGCAAAAAACGTACCATGTTATGTGGCTATTAGTGCTATGTATGCGACGTCACGCCAATTTGAAGCGCACGCGCATATTAGATGCAATGCGAGCTAAGTGGTTCAATTAAACAACAACACAGCTAAAAGCACTCCATACCGGAGCTCGAACCTCAGCTTAGGGCGTTGCTGAGGAGCGAACAAGAGAGGACGTGTTAGGTCTGGTTATGATTATTTTAGGACATGTTTATGCCTAAGGACGGCGAATTCGTGAAATCTGTTTTGGACGGCCGATACCACTAATGGGTTCGGGTACGAAGGAGCAGAGTCGAAGAAACGTTTCGACTCTTTTTCCATAAACTGCCTGATGGTCGGCAAGTTTAAATCGACATGGAGTTGATCATGGCGAACGTACCAGATTCGTAGCTTTCCGCTCGATTTTGGCGTGTTTGCAACTTTTGCCTCACGTGTGCGAACAAAACGCATAAGTCATAATGAGACGGATGCACGTGGTGTAAATTGGCACCTTAGACTTTTAAGGAGCAGTTTATTACGCGCGTTAAGGAAACACTGAAGACGAGCGCGGAGACGACGCGATGACGAATCGTCTATATGTGCCCAGTGAATTTGTGTCAGTAATCTAAGTCTTTAGTTCCCAAGGGATCTCTGGGCTGGACATAGATATGGGTCGGGTACGAGCGACGCTACATCTCGCAAAGAGAATGGCTGTGCTCTTGGTCGGATTGACTACGATCCGCCATTTCTTAAACCCCTGCCCTAAGGCAACAGTTTGAAGAGATCGAGATATGCCGTCAGGGCTTAGTAAGGGCGGAATAATTGATGGCCTTATCGTCGACGAATAAGGCCAATCGACACTTGCCTCTATCTGAGATATCTGGTGTACAGCGTGAAAAGAAGTGGGGAAAATACAAAGCCTTGAGGGTATCCGGCTCGCATCCGATGGGGAAATGTTAGGGCATGGGGGTTACTAGCTTCATAATGACAGGGATGGAAGGCTATCGATTAAGGCACCTGGTTAATCCTGGCCATGTCTGATCATAACCGATGGCCTGTATTTAGGAATACACCTCAGTACCTCTCTACCTAGTATTTCTTCGCTAAGTGCACAAAAACGACAGCTCCAATGCTTTAAGTTATTGGAACAAGAAATACGATATACCTGGCAACCACTAACTAGGTACCAACTATACAAGTTAATTACCACCAACCAGAGGATAGCAGATTCAGTCATTGTGTCATAATTATAAAGGCGTTACAACGGTGATCCCGTGTTTTAGGGCGCGTGGTCATAGAGTATACCTAGTATACCGAGGGAATCGTTGAAGAGGTGTGTTGTACTCATCAATAAGAATAACTTTTACTATGGGACCGAACCTGAAATCGCGAAATAAAATCAGCTATACCATATAAATAATTCAATATTAATCGACTAAATATATGGAACAGCTGATTTTTTTCGCGATTTCCGCTTTGGTCCCACAGTAAAAGTTGTTCATAATGATGAGTACAATACCCTCCTTCAATGCTTCCCTCGTTCTACCAGTCACCCTGTATTTATTTGCTTTTATCATGCAACAAATCGAGATTATTTATATGATTTCTGGACTATGACCTAGAATGGGACCACCGTGCAACGTGACAAATGACACGGACGCCATTTCAGAGCATTGAACAATCGACCAATATTACAGGTTACGTAGGTATTCATTTCTGACATAAATACTGCTGTTTGACAATACTGGCTTGAATGTATCAAATAGAAGGTGAGGCTTGTCGAGAGTCGAGTATTGTTTAAGTTTTAATTATCTATTTAGACTAGAGGAGACTGCAGGTGACGCAGTTTTTTTTATCGTATTACCATTCAAGCTGTACCCTTAATAGTGTAATTTCTATTGACTGCTTGTCAGGCGAAGTGTGACATTATGTGACAAGGGGTGGGAGGATCACAAATGTGATCAATTGTGACAAGGACGGGGGAGGGGTCAAAAAATTACGAAATTAGTGTGACGTACTTTATGGATGACCCCTAACGGGAAAACCTGATAATTACTCTGTAGATAAGTTTGTGATTTTTATACTCGGCTATCGGTAGGGTACGGATGGTATATGAACCGAATTTAAAGAAGGATTCATGTCTCGTGATACTGAGTGTCATACCATAGTATTTTACTACAAGAATTGGATACCAAATACGTTGGACATTTGCGTTTCGAACCCTTGTCAAACAGGGCAGGTTTTCCCATAGAAAATAATGAGGATAAACAAAACTCGCCCTTGACTTAAGGGGTGTAAAACTGAATATAAACCATCTAAATCACATCCATTTTAATAATCAATCAAATATACTATTTTTATTCATGTAAACTACTTTCAGACACTTAGGAATAGTCAGACTCTAGTTGCCTGGTTCCAAAGTGTTAACTTCCTAATAACCACCTTAAGAAACAATACAACCACATGGTGGAGACTGTAAATACACAATATGTAAATACAAAAAGAAACAAAAATAAGTAACAATTATGTAACAAAATTTGTTTAGGTACAAATGAGCGCCCGTTCGTTACAGGGATTTGAAATAAGCCATATATAATCTGTAATGTAAAGGTCAACAAACTTCTTATCATGTATCCTTATCTATTAATAACAGTTGTAAATGTTAAGCTATCCCGATTTAAGTCTTACATGTAATTAACTAATCTTATGCACTTTATTAGCCTGTAAAAGTACACTATTGAATTAAGGCCTTTTCACAGACCACTACAAAAACCATCCTAAGGATTCCTTGAAAGTATTGGCAAAGAGATTAGTGATCAGACTGTTTGCACAGAAAGATGCTGCAGCCAATTATGGGCATAATCTTTTAGCCGATTCTACACCTATGGGGAGACACGGGTGACCTATTCTTTACCGAGAATCACACAGCTTATAATACAATTATTTTATTTACAAAAACAAGTTTTATTTTAATTTAAATAAAATAACAACACCATGGTGTAGGGGTAACTAATCAAGCATTTAACATTATACAACCCTTTCGTATTGAACAAATCTTGGAACGATATACACCTTGGTTTCCATGGCAACATGACCGTATTGTTTCTTATGGGGTTCGGCCATTCATTGGGAAACACCACAGCTGTCTAAATAAATAAAAAATGTCATTTATTTAATTTCTTTAGTTTCCTCGCTTTGCAGCGTATCGCTAGTGTCGAATATGAAATGTCGCTTTAGCCAATCAGAGAAAAATTTCGCAACGCTTTGGATAATGTATTCGCTCAGACAAAAGTAAGGTTATGTTAGAAGGTATATGAACACAATGGTACAAAAAAGATCAAGAAGTCAAAAATAGTTAGTTACATCATTTTTGTATACTTATAAATAAGAATTTTTGATTACTTGATTTTTTATATCTATGGTTAATGCAACAAAAACATGACATTGTACAAAAGATAAAACGTACACCTAAAAGTGGCATTATAATGATGAGTAGAATATATTTTTTCCTTAATTATTTTGTAGATAAAAACCATTTGACTCTATGTAAACTAACCTGTCATATTGCACTCAACATGATAAATGCCGTTAATGTCCACGATGTATACGCAAACAGTTTTTCACACTGACCGTTATAAACAAGTGCGAAGAAAGCCTTCTTCACCAGGAGCTGTGTATCAAACACCACCAGCTTCGCCGAGGTCGGTATCAGGTCGTAGCACTTGTGGAACTTGAAGAACTTAATGAATATCTGGGACTCATCCTCCTCTGAAATGACCATAATTAAAAACTTAGTATTTACATTGAAGCATACATATTGTGCGCGGTCGCGGATGTAAAATAAGCAATGACTCATTTTGGAAGCCTATTTATAACTTCGTACAAACACTAACATACGTAATATTTGTATTGGTTATCTACACTCTACCACATTTGAAATGCCATTGGATAATTTAACAGTGAGATAAGTATTCAAGCTTTACTTGTGTGAACGTTTTTGTGGTTTTGTGAAAGGAGTTCGAATAAAATGAAGGTAAACGAGTCGATGTTTACAAAAAAAGGATTAAACAGAGATGATACTTTTCGGAAAAGCATTTGTCCGTGTCGTTGCGTCACGCGATTTGAATAATCATCTGAAAGTGAAATGAATTGTATAACTCGTAATGACCTCGTGTAAAACGAAAAAACAATGGTTCGATGGGAATTCGAGATAAAAACAAAGGCATTCTAATTTATTAGTATATTGCATGCTGAATTCCCTTTAGATAAAATCGTATGATGTAATGAATAATAACATCCCACTCTTCATCATCTTCTTTACTGAAGGCCGTGTCCACGTAATGCCTACGTTTACACGTTGTTTTGTTGCTAAACTACGACCATATTGTCCTTCCTAATCCGGCAAATTATGGCTTGAACGTGCAGCAAAATTACATAGATATTGGTTTGTATTACGCCTAAACAAATATTGAAGGTGGCAATAGTGCACAACGGTATATTATTGAAATGTAAGGACAGTGTTCACTGACAAATACTAGTTTACAGCTGTTTATATTTAATCATCTGGTTATTTGACTGTGAACTTGGCCCTTAGACCGAATTGCATCATGTTATTTTAGCAGACACGTAAATGTAAGCCTAACTGCTCAAAATTCGTTAATCGACCCTTTTCCCAGACTAATTTCACCTGTCTAACGAACGATAATATAATCGGCGCATTAAAACAACCCATAAGTGAAGATCATCCAAACTAAACGTTTGATAGACACAGCGCGGCCGCAGCCAGATTTTACACTTCATTAAATAAACAGAACACAAATTGAAAGAGGTGTATAACCAGCACTGGACTGTGATAGGATGAGCTGATTGATTTGAATAGACAGGTATCTTAAACCACCTTGAGGAATCTGGGTCAAAAACCTTTGTATACGATGTGTAAACAACAGCTTCTGAGTCATCGTGATAATTTATTAGGTACGTAAATATCAATAATAATAATATTCGGGAAAATTCAAATCCCTGTATTGAGTAATCCCTTAATTCCCATGCAGTCTACTATTGATTGGCTTTTAGCTGTAGATACCGTACGCGCTAACCGGACAAATGTCTGGCTTGACCTATTAACCAACAAATCTAAGAGGATAACACCCCACGCTCATCAGGGATAATTAATCAGGGTTGTATCGAAGAACAAACTCACAGAGTATTTTCAATTAATTTTTCAATAGGTGGATAAACCTCAGACTACAAAAATTGTAGCAATTTCAAAATACAAACTGGCTATCGTATCACCGGGCCTTTGTGAACAGCAATTCATTTATCGTTTCAACATTCTAAATAGGAAGTCCATTGATTTGATAAGACTCAACACGAATGTTGTGCCTCAATATTTGTTTGGTTTAAACTTAAATATGAGATAACGCAAATACACACATGACCTTTCCTCGAGTTATGACTTATGGTTATGACACATTTCACGGAAATGAACGAACAGCTGATTGTCTTGTTTTCCTGATATTCCCAAAAGGTGCTGAGCAGACGACGGAACTTTCGTCCGGCGGACTGCCGCGGAACAGAATATTCGTGGTTGGTAGACGTAAAAACGAAAGAATTTATTATAATATGTAGATAACATGCGTCGGCAAGGAAGGAACATATCCAATCCGATGATTATATTATAATCCATTTATGTAACTAGTGGTTCCTAGTACCACTTATGTAACTAGGTATGTAATCCATTTATATAACTAGAAAAATCCTTCCTGTACTCGTGAAACTACTCGTTAAGCAAAAGTATATAAATATCGGAACCAAGACGAAAGCTAAATAGTTTTTTTTAAATAGATAAGACGAGGCACTTACGTGCTTTATGATGATTTCAATTTTATTGATTTAAATGTGCATAAAAGAGAAGAGGGAGATCCAAAATAAGATGGATGGATTACAAAATATGGCTAATAAGAAAGTATTATCGTGAGATAACGTCTGATAGAGATGTTATTTGTATGATCTATAGATAGTTGTTCCGGGTCTGGGTGTGTGTACAATGTACATGTGACATGTATGTTTGTAAACTGTACCCTCGATACAGGAGAAATACTAGTGAGCGGCAGACTTTAAAAAAAAGAAAAAAGAATGAAAGAAGACATTGCACCGACAACAAATAAAATGTAATAAACAAGAGAAAAAAATCATGTTTCCTATCATGTCGGTAGTTGGTTAACGTCTACTGTAAGGGCCATACCTCACCGAGATGCCATGGCGACGTGGTCAGCGACGTTGCCATGGCTACGTCTGGCGTCCCTGCGTCGCCAGACTGAGTCGCCAAATCGCGTCGCCAATGCATTCAGTTCTGTCTCGACACAGTCAGGAATGGACGTGGAAATTACTGCACTGTTATTATATTATTACCAGCGTCGCAAAAAGATGAAACGAAAACAGAAAAAAATATGGGTACATCCGTTTGTATGTATTTGGCGACTGGTTGGCGACTGAGTGAGTGACGTAGCATACAAACACGTGCAAACAACTGGCGACGCCGCCAGGTAGCCAGCGTCGCCAGTCGCCGCATGCGGAGCGGTCGACTCTGGCTACGCTGTCTACTTGGCAACGTCGCCAGTCGGTCGCCAAGTGAGTTAGCCGTCATACATCTCAATAAGAACTAGTTGGCGACGTCGCTGGCCACGTCGCCATGGCATCTCGGTGAGGTATGGCCCTAAGACAAAGCAGAAGGAATATTACCATCATCACGTTTGGCAAACGCGTTGGTAGGTAATCGAGGTTTGTTGTTTGGACTTCTGGGCATAGGAAGATGCTGCTACACGTTGTGTGTCAGCGACGACAATACAAGCGGGACAAATTACCTTAGGAAACTACACGGCATAATAAAAGTGGTATCTCAGATTAATTCAAACGTGAACTATGATACTATTGACTAGAAATGAATGGCCGTGAAGATAGACCACTTGTTCCGTAAACAATTTCGATGAAACAATCAAGGTAAACGCCTTTGTGTACCGTTTGGCGTTGTTCTAGCAATAAACACACACACAAACATAAAAGCTGATTGACAAACTATAAACCAGCCTGTCACCAGTTTTAGGCCGTTTAATGATGATAACAATAAAGTTAATGGGTCAGTGAAAGGTACCAGTGATTTTATATCACGTGCGAAGGTATGTTTTCATAGAAAATGTATGGGAAACAGTTTTTTTTGTATCTTTTCAATTTCGGCAAGTGTGATTTCGTCGGTTTCGGTTTCGTCGGTTCGTCGACGGTTTCGGCGGTTATTTGGATGAAATATTCATGTTGGGAAATAGAGTCGATTGAGCCCCCACTTAAGATTTTTAGAAATGTCAATTTTCTAGCTAGCTGTACCTACCTTTTTTCAAAAAACCTAATAATGATGTATTTAATATCTTCAAAAGGAAGCGTAGGCACCCTTAATGTCCCAAAATTATGCGCCACCCTGAATATATTTACATTAAAGTATCACCCGCTGTCATTAAATAACAGATACAAAAACATAATAGTAGAAACCGTTTATCTCCCACAGATAAACAGTTTTGGGTAATTGTTTCCGTCATATATTTTAACCTGAGAACCTGAGACCTTGAAACTGTGTTAGAGTAAATGAAAGGTTTATTTTTAATTGTAGAATATGAGCTGTTGAACGTAGGTACTTGGTTAGCCTGTAACCATCCCTAATACATCTGCTGTACAGCTTCCAGCAGCTGCCAGTCCTTGTTACACTCATGTCTGGATAACTGCTGTACTGAGGCCCATTTTGGATGTACAGGCCCTGAACAAAGACTTAACCAAACCTTGTACAGTTAACATTTACAGTCTATAGTATTTGCTAAATCTCTATTCCAGTTTTTATACAGATTCGTTGTTACTTGGGTCCTGACTTCTTGAGATGGTTCTAATCATAATAGAGATTCTGTAATGTAGGTACTTTGAAAATGGCTGTATTTAGTAATAATGAATATGAGAATACTATATAGCTCACCGGTGGAGGTTTTAAAATCTTTTTTCTTAGTTGTACCCGTCTTTATGATGCCTATTTATATGTACAGTCGCGATACGTTGCGGTGATACATTTCGCAAATAAAATACTTTGAACGACTGCGGGCCGCTGAGAGTTAGTAACTCTGCGTATGGGTATTGGGTGCCGGGCGCAAACGATTCTAGCGTTTAAAGCCGGGCTTCCACTGCGAAAGAGTAATGATTACTAATGAGTAAGTAATAGCTGGACGGAACCGACATCAAATAACTAAAATAGGTTTTACCTTTTATTAAGTAAGAGTTTTGACAATTGCCTTCCAATGCAAAAGAGAAATGAAGAAAGGGTTTTCGTTATTAACAATTTTTACTCGTTCAGTCCTCTCCGCTATACTCCTTGATAGTGGAACTTCTATGAAGTTTACCGTTGCGAGTCAAACGGAGTCAGTGTGTGTCAGTGTCAGTGGAAGCCCCGGCTTAAGGATGGTCGACCGGAAAAAATGCCAATTGTACATAGGTACACTGATCAAGTTTCGGCCTGACCCATTAAATGTCAGTCAATTAATCAGCTTTTAGTTTCATATTAAAAAACTTGTAACATGGTGTGCTTGTAAAAAGTGTTTTATGCTAGTCCCTTCTGTGAGGACCTAATCTTGCTTCATCAAGCTAAGAACTCACGTGGGAGTAAACTATTTGAATAATAAACTAGTACAAATGAGTTTGGCTGCCATATTTAATACAGTCCAATGGGTGTCAACCGGCCGAAATGGATCCAATGTGAATATTTATTGTTCCGTAAGCAAGCGACTCAAAACAGTCCTTTACGGAAATGGTTGAGGGAGCTCTATTTCTAGTGGCGGACGAGTTAAGCTGATTTTCTCAGAACGA
The DNA here is from genome assembly GCA_932294325.1 of Allophyes oxyacanthae. Taxonomy (NCBI): domain Eukaryota; kingdom Metazoa; phylum Arthropoda; class Insecta; order Lepidoptera; family Noctuidae; genus Allophyes; species Allophyes oxyacanthae. The sequence continues at coordinate 5,583,262 of OW028609.1, forward strand.
TTGAGCCGAGCCGTTATGTTATGTATAAATAGTTAAATACCGCAAACATCGAGCTACCTACAAAGAAAAGCGAAGTTGGCACTATGAAATCTTTTAATAGGTGACTGACCGCATACAATTAAGATGCAAGAAAAGTTCCTCCCTGTGTGAAGATGCCCAATTACGGCCGGCGCACTGCGAGCATACACAGCAAGCGCCGTTACAGTCCTTGCAAACTGGCAAATCTTTTCACCACAACATGAAAATGTCAAGTCATGCCGACACGACAAATGACACACAAAATCTATACTATACTTCTATACCTACTAATATTATAAAAAGGTAACATTTTGTTTGTTTTTATGTAGGGGGTAATCTCGGAAACTACAGAACCGATTTAAAAAATTCTTTCACTAATTGAAAGGTACACTATCCCTGAGTGATACAGAGTATATTTTATTATGATAAAAATAAAACGCGCGATTAAAACCGCGGGCGTCAGCTAGTTGAACATAAAATTGTACAAAAGTAAATAGTACACTAGTAACAAATTCATTTAGCATGACTGTATAAGTAGACCACGTTTTATTAGCGATAAAAGTTTAACCGATGCGTAATAACAACCCTCGTGTTAGGTACCCTACTACTGTGCCGTTAACCTGGGACAATATCAAATTACTATTATGGAGATGCTAAATAAAAGGCTTAAATATTCGAATGATATCCAGATCCATATTTCTAGAAAGAAAACAGAACTGAAAATTAATTATAATTAATCCTACAATATGATTCAAAATACTGAATTATAATAAGCAGAGGTACAGAATACCTCTTGCTTCGAGTGGCAACGGACACTAACAAATACACAGAAGTACTAGGTAGAGGAGATAATTAAAATAGACTTATTTTAATTCCATTATAAACCATAAAATTTACGTTCCGACTCGGCCGTATTTTAAACCCCATTCATTAACGAACCTCAGCTGAAAGCCATTGGTACTAAAATACCAGGTATTCACTACAGGTATATTGCGTACAGTTCGCGTCAATCTTGATAGCCGCTCTGAATGTAGCCGTTTACCGCCCGCTCGCTCCTCTAGAACGTACGTCCGTCCCGCCGCGCGCTGCCTGATTACGTATGATAAATAAGACAGTTGTCGTCGCAAATAAACGTACTATTCCGTATCCTCTTATGAAAACGTCTATAAGCGAGAAAGGGATGCATTGTTTGTTGGTCGCTGTGGTTGTCAGATTTTTCTTACGTAATCAAGGCGCGGTCTTACGCCTGCGCATCGGTATGCGGCTACATTCAGAGCGGCTATAAAGATTGACGTGAGCTGTAGGACCAGAGCCACCAAAGCGGAGAAGAGCGGTGTCGTAACAACCAATAGGATACCATAACTTTCCCGAAGCCCAAGGCCGCGCCGCCTCTGTGTGCGAAGTGTGCGGTGCACACAGGCGCCAAGACAATAGGGGCGCCGCCATCGAAATTATTTTTGTTACACTTACACAACAACATATTCAAATAAGTTGAAACATGAAGATTCGTAAAAAAAAAAGAGGCGCTTCATAGGTTTCGCACACAGGCGCTGTGGGGGGTCGGCGCGGCCCTGCCGAAGCCTTTGTGCAAAACTGCGTTGCACCTTTATGGTCGGTATCCATCAAATAGATAAAAGATAAGATTTTATTATTGAAGTTATAGGAGAGGGGATGGGAAAATTACAGTATCCTATTGGTTATTATGACTCATGTCCGCTTCTCTCCGCTAAACTCACTTGCTTCACCGTGTAGACTCGTATTTTTTTCTGCCTCAACGCTAACATTTTACATTGAAGCTCTTGTTGACATGTTATTACCGGATATTTAATAAAATTTCGTAATAAAGTGACATGCTAGATTAAAAATAAAGTTAATGAACCGCCTAATGCATGTCAGGCAATGCGAAAGTAGGTTTCTGTAGCCATCTACTGTCTGAAAAAAAAACTGAAAACCAAACACAACCGTAATGGATTTAACCGGACACGTGGCATCAAACGATTGGCATATCCTTTTGTGAAAATAAGCTCTGTAGTTTTCATGAGGAATGCGAGTGTACAACTGGTAAGTCACAGTCTCGCGGACTACAACATTCACAGGCCAGTCACGTTGAAAATATCGGGTTACAAAAAATGCCTCAGCAAAACGAAATAAACAATAAGTAAACGATTCCAAAGCTATTCTATTATGTTCAATTATTCTGCGACTATTTCACAGGTAGGTACGTACCTGTGCCGAGTGCCGACGGAAACGAATTGTAATTCGAGTGAAATGCAATACGGATGTTGTTATTATTCGTTAAAATATTCTGTGGCACTCACGACGAGTAGCCTGACACTTGTCCTTGATACCTGATATAATATGAGCAAACACGCAGTAAATAGCGTGTGCTCATGAAATAACAATAAAAATACTCCACATTCCCTTTAAAACCTACATACGAGATATTAATTATTATAAATATATTACATAGTCTGTTCACCAATGTGTTTACGCAGTCGAAATGTTCAGAAATACACATCAGTATTATAATTATATTATAACAGTGCATTTTGGCTGCATTCTTCACAGTTAGCTGCGAGTTTGTGGCGGGTCGAACTGCGCCCGTTTACACCACTTACCCGACCAAAGAATGCCACTGGTTCAAGGACACCCAAGGAGTAACTGCGACTTGAATGGCGTATAAAAAGGCGAGACGATTAATTGGAGCTAACCGCACAACTGCTTTATTTTAAACCCCTCGATATTATTATGTAATATAATATAATAATATGTATGAGAGTGTATGTAAAGCTTTACTGGCGTCAAGTTTTTGGGGAAACGCTACTAGTTTCGGATTCGATTTTGAGACCTCACCGCGTGAGTTAATATCTGAAAGCTTAAAAGCTTTGAATTCGAATCTAGTTAAACACATCCGAAATCATGTCTGTCATTATAGCTATACACACGTGTTTGTTAAGGGAATGTCTCCCATAAATTGTAGATACACTTGAACGCCGGAAATGGCGGTGTTTGTCTTCCTACGCCTTGTGATCACAGTCTATGTATTAGTAGAGTGCACCTAATGCAATAAATATTTGATCACCGCTGCATTGATCATGAAATTCAGTCAATTCAGTCATGAAATCAACGACGCTGAGAAGCGAACTCTGTATATTGTTAATTGATGAATGATTGGAATTATGATCCCAAGAAGACGGTTATATAAAGCAGAGGACAGACACACGCATCATTCTTTATTCACGTATGGAAGAGAATGTAGAGCCAAGAAACTACACAACGCCAGGTAAGTAGGTACCTACTACGATCCTAGATAGGATTACCAGTTCCAAAACTAAGATTTTCTGACAAAATATCTTATTATTCAACAAATTTCCTGACTTTTTATGATTATGTAATATGCATAATGCATATGCGGACTCACCGGAGTTAGCGAAAACATCGTTTATGTGTTTTTTGGTTACAAAAATAATGTGACTCAATACGACACGACACACGACACGTTGACGACACGGTTGGCGCAGTGGCTTCTGCGCTACGTGCCGCGGGTTCGATCCCCGCACGGAACAAATATTTGTATGATCTACACTCTACAGATAGTTGCTTCGGGTCTGGTTGTGTGTGTGGTTGTGTGACATATATGTTTATAAACTGTACCCTCGATACAGGAGAAATCCTAGTGAGGGGCAATGTAATAAATAAAAATAGAAAAAGAAATAAGTATAATTTCCTTTATCTTTCAAAAAATTCTGAAAAAATCCTTTTTTTCCGGATTTTCTTACAGAGGGCCTTAATTCCTGACATGTCAGGAAAATATCTGTCATCTGGTAACCCTAATACTAGGGCGCTTGTACACCATACAGTATTTTACGGATCTAGTTAGATCCGTATCTGCCAATTGGCAATGAACGGTGTAGATCAGCTTAGCGTCTGAGATACACCATTTTTTTCCCTAAAAATCGTTTAGTAGTAGGTAAGTGACCTTCTATAGTTCCTTGTGCCCTTACAAACTGTTTATATCTACTTATTCCACAGTAAAATCTTTTAATGAGACGAGAGGACACAAGAAGGCAAAACAATGAGAAGTAAAAAAAGACCTGTGGTAAATGATCATTTTTCCGCTGCCCATGAACATCCGCAATATCAGAGGAGTCATCGATGCGTTGCCGACCTTTTAGGATGGCGTAGGCTCTTTTCATGAAGGTCCCCCATGTCGTATGTGTTCGGGGAAACCGTTAATGGTGGTTGATTCCACAGTTTCGTGGTGCGTGGCAAAAAATAGCGCGTGAATCTTAAGGACGATCGCAAAACCATCAAGACCGTGGGGGTGGAATCTTGATTTGAAACGGGTAATGAAAATCTGCGATTGATAAAAACGGAACTTCAACTGATAGTTCTTACATTATTGAGGTACTTATTGGATGAAACATAAAGATGGATGCTGTTTACTGAAACACGACGGAAGAAGAAGAATCGTAAACTGGATAGACGGATTCGGACGAAACACAGGAAAGAGGAATATACGTGGATTAGCACCACGGATATTTATTTATCCGGAAAACATTGTAACTCTTGTAGACCATGAAAAATAAATCGCAGCCTGAAACTAGGATAAACTTTTGGATTCGACACCAGGTCAAGCTATTTAAAAAACGTCAATGAAAGCATCAGACGGAATATATCCTTGAATAAAATCCGTTGCTATCCAAATAATGTTCAATAGACGTTAGATGCGGATACCTATTTGTTTATTTACGTTCATTGCTGGTGGGTTGCGCACGCGGCGCTAAGGTTGTATGACGTCATTAGAAACCTCAAGTGTTGGCGTAGTCATGCTAATATCGAATTGGAATACTAATCTAAAATAATTAGATGGTTGTAAGCAAGTGCAAGTGGCGTCACCAGCTTAATTTTAAATTATGAATTTAAATGACTCGATAAATAGATTTTGATTTATTAATGTGTAGAGAATCATATCATAGATATTCAAAAATTTCAACACACTTCATAAAGGAAGTGACCATGCCATAGTTTCACTTTACCTGCCATCTAAAACATACCAATCGTCTATTAACTATTGATAAAGCTTATCCGTTTGCACCAAATATACACTTTAATAGTGGTTATTTTGAGATGTCAATGCACTCTCTGAAGACACCGGTGTAGGTATATAGATCTAATCATCACATCGTCACAGCACTGACGAGCACAACGAAAACAAAACTCAAACATCAACAGGTAGAGATGCGCAAGAGCGCTCGCGCAGCGTGGGAGACATAAACAAGCCGGCACCTTTGAGGAGCCAGTCTGCAAGGAACGCCTTCCAAGCGCGCCCGACGGCCTCAAACTCCTTGATGAGGTCGATGGAGTAGACGGACTCGTCGTCGTCGGCGACGGCGAGCGCGGGGTTGTCCGAAAAGTAGTGTAAGCGCAGCATGCGCGGGGCCCGGGCGGCGCATCGCCCGCCGCCTCTCGGTGCGGCCCGCCGCGCCTCCCACGGCTCACTGCTAATTATACGCGCGCGCCAGCCGCGCCGGCCACGCCGGGAGACGCGACGAACTTGACACCACTTGCCGCACCCGCGCCGTTGCGCACCCGCTGCTACGTCGCTTGGCCGTCTGCCCCTTGCCAGCGCACGCCCACCACCGTGTGTCCGAGGAGATGCGACTATAATGCATCACTCGCCCGCTTTTGAGAGACAAATAGTGTTTGATGACGCATTTGTATTGAAAAGCTTAGCGTTTTACTCTATTTATGTCACTAAAATAATAAGACGTCATTATTTCGATACTCGCGAAAGAATTTTAATAATAATTGTGATTTCTGCTACATCCAGAAAAGTTTATCCTCGTCGATTGATCAAAATGATCTAACATCATGTAATTTAGAATCACATCATAAGCCCGTAGACCTATAGTGCGGATCATGGGCGGAGGCTCTCACTGTAGTGGTCCACAAGGAGTTGTAGAGAAGTACAGTGAGAGGTCGAAAAGAAAATATAGTAATATAATCATCACGTATGGCAAACTCATTGGTAGATATAAAATGAGTAAGTGTAACAATTAAACTTGGAAAAAAACTAGACCACAAAATGTAAAAAGAAAAAATGTTAATATTTTCCACGAATATATATACAACTATACGTACCATAAATATACATTTCAATATAAATGAAATTTAAAAAAACTAATGTGTGACTCGATTTGTCTGCCGTCCCCACGGTCTATGTATAGAAAACTAAAAATGAGCATGCCAGTCATTATAGGTACGGAAGAGTCGCTCGTCCGTTGATCTCTATTACCATTTATTTGGCCCGAAAATCTTATAAAATTACAGTAATGGAGAGGTAAAATAACATAATTATAAGTTAATAATTTTATCGATAAAGCAATAAAGTGAGTTTGACACGATAAAGTAAATTGATTGAAATGACCATATTTTAAACGTATTTTTCATGATTTTACTATATTTACACTAGGTATGTATTGCACATGAAAACCATTCATGAATAGTAAAAAAATATATAAATATGCAACTCATTTTGTAGATAGTATATCTACAAAATGTGTAGGTAATTAAGTAGATATACAGAACGCAGTGACTTTATGGAATTAAAAATGTTCTGATTAGCAAACAATCCTTAAATACAGAACGTTTTATAAACAATCTGTGTCGCTAAGATGCAGTGGACCTTGTTAAAATTCTCGACAAAACGAAGCCTTAAGCTAACAGCTAACATAACAGAAAACTAAACAAATTATACGTCTACTAAAAAAAATTTTAGGCATGAAGAAGAATTTGACTATCATATTAACGTCCGAATAATAAAAATGGATTGACGGAAGACAAAAAGTGATAAGTTATTTAGATACCTTCGAGAGACATAAAGTTCCTTTGACGTAGATGGATTAACATAAATCTAATATCTTCTCCAACTAAATTCCGAGACATGTGCTTTGCTTGTGTATCACATTATAACCATATTGGTAATTATACGTGAACAGTCTATTTTTATCCCAAATAGTAATTTGACAGGTGCAAATGTCAAATCACGCCAAAATGAACTTTATTTCAAAAAGCTATGACCAATTTGACGTTTTAGAATAGGCAAATCACTATTTTAACTAAAAAAAAACAACTTTATACAAAAAACATTGAATCAAAACGTAAACGTGACACAGTTCAAGAACACAACCAGAGTGGCGAGAGTAATAATGTGGCGACGATAAAAAATGAATTTATCGCTATCAAACCAATCATTAAATATTATATGACCGAAACTGACAATTTATATTTTTATGAAGATAAAAGAATATTGGCGTTGGTAAACAGTGTTGGTGTTAATGCCTGCGAAAAAAGACTCGCCAGTCTTTGTTTGCAAATGTTTGTCGCATCTCTAAAGCCGGGGGCTTCCACTGCGAAAGAGTAATGAGCAATTAGTAATAGATGGACGGAACGGACCCCATTAGCAAAAATAAGTTTTACCTTCCATTAAGAAATGGTTTTGACCCATTGCCTTCCACTACAAACGAGAAATGAAGATTGAGTTCGTTATTAACTATTTTTACTCGTTCAGTCCTCTCCGCTAGACTCTTTGTTGGTGGAAGCACGTCTATGAAGTTTACCGTTGCGAGTTAAACGGACTCCGTACGGAGCCCGCTCCGCTGCCAGTGGAAGCCCGGCTTAATGGTAAACTCCATTAGAGAAACGACATCTGCTAAACTTTCTAAGGGTGTCATGATCAAGCTAATTATAGCTCATAAGCAAGTTCGGCACATCTGTCTGAACGGCCCGCCTTGATGATGCCCGCAATCGATCGAAATTAATTTGTATTATAAACGACAGCCTTTGCAATATTATTAACTGTTTTTTTATTTGCAAGTGGAAACTAACAATTTCTAACCACATGAAGTAAACAGATTATTATAATGAAAAGACAATGCAATTAAGGCCCGGAGACGTTTATTGACCAGTCATTCTGACAAGTTAGTGTTAAGTACTAAGAGAAAACTTTTAGGCAAATAATTTATTATGAACCCAATGCAAACTGATGAATTTCTAAATTGTGAGTCACGAATTCGAATGTCCTGAAAAATTAAGGCTCATCTCTGTTATTCGCGCTAAAAGAAAAATAAGATTTGAAAACCGTAAAACGTAAGCGTAAACCTTCTATAATTTGGGTTCTCTTAATCTAACCTAACCTAACCTTATATAACTTCAATATTATCGTTATCCTTTAAGCCCCGTTTTCACTAGGAGACAAATATCCCACCACACATGTCGCTAAAAATGTGGGGTGAGGTCGAACGACTTTACTCGACGTTGCCCGACATCTTTAGCAACACGCGTCCCTTGTCCCTTATTGAATACGATGATTAATCCCTCAACTCAAGCGACAGGCCGAAAAGGGACAAGGCAAGATATGTTGCCAGACTTATCATGCGACGTCGCTTGACGTCGGACGACTTCGCCCATCTCTAGTGACACGACGTGTTGCGGGCCATTTGTGCTCTAGTGAATAGAAGGCTTTAGGTTACTAGAAACTAAACAATCGAAGTGAATGAGTCTATTCATCAATTGTTTTTGTTGAGGGATACAGGGAGAAATTTCTAAGAATCATTAGCAAACGTTGAGTGAATAAACTGAACAAGGCTCGAAAATCTAAAATTAATTATAACAAAGGAACTCGACTGCTCCAAGTTAGATAACATTAATAAACTCTTCAGACACGGGGCTTATTATTATTCTTACAATCACAATACATTAGAATTTATAATTATGCAGTCGGTGTCGAGAATATTTTTAAAGGCAGTATTTTGTGGTAGCAACAGTATAGAAGAAAACGATTCTGTTTAGCAAATTCAGTATTTAAACCATTCATCCTTTCAAAAATGTAATATTTAGATTGGATTTACAATGCTGGGATAAAGACCTATCTATCTATACCTTTTTTTACCAAAATTCATTAATATTCGGCTTTATGAGGGGTGATAGAATACCGATACCTACACTTACATTTACATTACTTTTGATACTCGGTTAAAACCCGTGACGAGGCTAGTGATGACACTGCCATGATAAACTCTATCTGGCATCATAAAAGGAAAACGGTTCATTATCAATTGTATCTATGTCTACCACAACTTCACGTAGGTAATAGGTACACATACAAATTAACTTATTAAATAGAACTCTTAATCGATATTCTCAGTTTAAAAGATGGTGAATAAGTACAGAATCTGTAACTTACCTAAGTCGGAAAGGCTGACTTTTTCCAAAAACGGGTCTGCCACCGGCAACTGCAATAAGAAGCACAAATTATTTCGACTGCTCTCCTCAAAGATCTTCAACCTTCCACCTACTATAAATTAAAAACAAAAGCACTATAATAAAAAGTATAAATTATTCAAACACAGAACATGCATGAATAATAAACTTCAATCATGCACACAACGGTTCGTTAAGACAACTTTATTTGATGGCAACGTCCGTCATCGGTTGCCGGAGTGGAGCACTGCACAACCGGCCTGACAGTGGCGCCCACTGTAGATCCTCTCATAGTTCGAGAGTTTCCGAAACAACAGATTTTAGGCCGAGCCTATTCGGTAGTTTGCTATTAATGTTTTGAATTTGTTACAAGTGCCACTAGAACGGAAGTCTGCAGTGCTGCAGGCCTACGAAGTCGTTATGAGATAACAAGAGCAATTAAGTCCAGGTCAGGGCGTATTTACGGACTGTAACATTTTTTTATTAACGAACGGAAAATTAGCTGCTATATTTTAATTAACGAATTTAAAATGAAATACTAACTATTTTTATTTTTTATTCGGTTCATGAATTCTTACACGGACAACTTAGCACAAAGTGCTGAGTTACTAAGTTGTCTGTGATAACTTATCATAATATTTAACCTTACTTTCCTTATACTAAGTAGGTAATTGAGTTCCCTGTTTTTTTTAACGATTTGGTTATGACAACAAATGCACGATAAGTCGGAATTTACGCAGTGCAATTGAGTTCAGATCTTCTGACCTTCGCCATAATTAAGTATCTAGCTGTTGATAACGCATAAGTTGATGTTCCATTCCACTAGGTAGGTATTATGTGATAAACCTTTCAATCCGCTCTGCTTTATGATATACATAATTTACTCGACTACAATTTATAAAACCCGAAACCAAATATTTACAAAATACACACAAGGAAACATACAAGGAATAAATTTAAACTTTTCATTTGGGTGTTACTATTTTTACCGATTACTAAAAAGAAAAGGCTGTCTCTTCGATTTAATGTACTGTTGTATGTATATACTAAACTAGCTGTAGTCCGTTGAATTGCTCGCGTGGAAGGCGATTTACGTGTATTTTAAATCTGTTATCATCTGTTCCTTGACATGAAAGTGACAATGACATGTATTCTTGTATATCGCTGTCTACATTTCGTGTTTTAAATTCTCCTGTCGCAGGTCTGCTGGAAGAGATTGCTTTTGTGAAATAAGCAGTACCTTTGTAGGTACTTTGTTCTCCTATTTAATGTTTTTTGTCTTTCATGCGTGTACATAAATTATTAATTAAATAAATGACAAGGTTATTTTAGGAAGCCCAAATCCGGAGGCGGGATGTCATATTCTTATGGAAAAATCTTCAAAAAAATTGGATTTGGATACGAACTATCATCCCCTATATTTCCCATTAGATGTGGAGTTCCCAAAAAATTCCTTCGTAGTGGGGCTCCATTATAAAAGGAACCTACTGTAAAAATTTCAAGTTTCTAACTACAGCGGTTTACCGTGTGCGCTCATAAATCAGTCAGTCAGTCTCTTAGTTATCTTTGAATAGTATAGATAGATTCCATAATTTAAATGTGATTGTAGTAACATCTCAATTTATTCCCGTTTTAACTCAATCCTCACACCGAGTTGACACTATTATACAAAGCTATACAAAATAAATAAAATAGAAGTGTTAGTTTGTAATGTCGAAATAACAGCTTTTTACTAAACGCATAATTATGAAAGTGCCTACTACATACGGTAATTATAACAAAAAAAACATTTTTTTTTCTTTTGGACCGATGTTGACGGGACTTTCACTGGCAGATAGCTGATGTTATAAGGAGTAACTAAGGCTACTTTTATTTTATTTCCGAAAAAGAATTAGGGTACCGCGCTAAACAAATTATTTTGTTAAATTCCACGCGGACGAAGTCGCGGGCACAGCCAGTGAATGAATAAAATAGTTAAAAAGATTTAAGTTCAGACAGCTTCGAAATTCAAACAGATTTTTTATGGACCAAGAACCAGTGCCAAGATGTAATTACAAAGTATAATTATATTGAAATTATCACGGAATTGATCAATTACATTTAATTTTGATGCAAATACCAAATTTGGTACCACGGGTTGAATTAAAGATGGTATTTTTTTATTAGTCCTCGTTTTTAAATGATAATGTTACACGACGTCATTTGCACACTGAAGAAACAATTAGGTACCTACTTACAAAGTCCAATAACACGTTCTTAGCACTAAGTAATTGTGCCAAGTGCAAACACTGATTGCCGTCGTCACTACAATTAACAGGTAGGTACTTGACAGATATAGCGGCACTAGTGCTTTAAGATTAGACACGTTGGAAAGGTAGGGGTATTGCGGTATGGTGCCGATAATTGAGTACTACGTAAAAACATTGGTTACAATAAAACAGTTACGTTCGACGTTCGTTAGTGAACCTTGACTTATTTCATTAACACATAGTATAAATAATATTTATGTCAGTTATATTAATAACTTTCTGTGCATGGCTGTGTTCACAGAACTCAGAAAAGAGGTTTCTCTGTCTGTGTTCTGTGGTTGTGATCGTTAAAATCTCTGTTAACTTTTCTACTACTCTCCGTGGAAACCCATAAATGGCTTATTGTTACTATGCTTTCTGAATATTCACTTTTGTACAGCTGTTGGTTTCTTAATTATAAATAAATAAATAAGTAATTAAAAAATAATTGCCCGTGCCAATGAGGACACAATTTGTTATTGTTCAAATTTAGAATCGTGCGTTAGGTAAACTAAAAAAAAACATCCACGTCGAATATAGAACCTGCTCTTTTTTTGAAGTTGGTTAAAAAAGCAGGCGAATGATGAAATGAATCAAGCGTATTTTGTGAGCGGGTAAGGCAATAAATCAAAGTGTTCACCCTACCCTTGTCCATGGTAGCAGGCAAAGAATAAAGGGCAACAAAGGGATTATATCAAAAGGGTGGGAGCAGTGTCCTCTTGTGTGTTTAAGAACAACATAATCACTATGGGATCACCGGTCCCCTTGCCAAGCGGTTCATTATATCATTCATTGTCTTTGCAGGCATTGATAAAGTTCCGACAACAATACAGTACATAATGTACATATTGAGTTTGGAAAAAACATACATAGGTAGGTCAGAATCGGCTTTAGCACCGTTTAGTGTTTATTACGAATTTTTGTCACATTTGATATTGTTCCGGCGTTTTCCGATTTCAATCCGTATTTCTCGGCCGATTCAATGTTCTAATATTATTTATTACATCAATAAAGATTTTACAATTCATTTTGAACCTTATTACAACGCAGCACAATTTAATATCAATCAAAATAAATGATCAAAACTACGGCTACATAATAACTGTATACATACCTAATAAGGTACTTCATTATTTTATTTCTTCGTGACATTAATACGAGGGACACCGAGTATAAGATATTAACGCAATTGGTGTTAGCTATGTACAACTGTTAGCTACCTTAAGATTGCTTAATTGGAGGATAAATTACATAGTTAGAATGACTGGTAATAAAAACACATTATGTTTTCAAAAGTTAATACTTACTTAGCGTGAGTGCAAATGGTGAAGAAAACTACAAAACCGAAAGAAACAAAGGACTGTAAAAAGTAGGCTGCGAGAGCTTTTTGATTAAACCTAGGTCACAGGCATAAAAAAACAAGATATTTCGTTTCAAACTTACCCCTCGTGAATCACGGAACAATATGGCGGCATGATGAGGATCGAGGAAGGCATCCGAGGCCCTGTGTCGGATGGTTGGCACATGGCCTAACGACGACCGGCGCTTCTCCGCGTCCTGAGATGTGGCTCTGCGCAGATGAGCACCTGTGGATCAAAAGGTATGCCTTATAAACAACCATAGGGTTCCATAAATTAGGTCACTGCATAACCCCAAACGAACGATCGGATTTCCTCTTTACGGCGTATGTTAATGGTGATTTATCGATTTAGATATAGGTACCTATATTCAGCTGATAAAGCAGAATTTCCAAATCCTAACAATGACTTATGAGAAAAACCAGAAATCATACCATTCGTACCAGTAGTTAGGTAATAATTATGCTTGTAACCTAAACAAGAAGGAAACGTGCGTTGTAACAAATCATCGTGTGAAGAAATTGTTATTTAAATTATTTAAATAACAATTGTTCGTATTACACAATCATTTCCTGCAAATATAAACGACTTACATTTTATCTTTTGACTAATGAGTAGAAACGAGACTATTTCCTTTGAACCAGTCAAAGCAGGATTTTAACTAAGAGTTGCATATATCCGTAAGTGGGATTTGTACCGTTTTATTTACTTCAATACAAAAATATTTTTATGCATTAGTTAGAGTAGTGTTAATTATGCGCACAAAGAGTTTGCTGTGTAAGAGAATGATGCAGATCCGCATGGTGTGTGGATGTATCCATTAAGGCCCTGAACCACAAGCTTGTTTGCCACAAAGTAAATATTATTTTAAAAAACCTTTAGTTTATCGTAACAATAAAGGTATCGAGTAGTTATTCTTCGTCTATAGAAGATTCAAAGCAATTACGATACCCGATGTATTGTAATTGTTGAAATAGAACGCAACCTTAAGTCAAGTTGATGTCGCCTGACATCTGTCACTGAACTGACAGCTGTCATTTAGCAGCCTTTATTGTAATTTTATGTCTTCCGCAATACATGTATGCATTCAAGTTACCTTGTATTCGAAGTTGTTTTATTTAATTATCCAAGTAGTTCAATATTCTTTTTCGATATTTCCTGTTATCCTCATCCACTGCTGACTATGTCTCAAGTTCCAGTCATTCTAATCCACGAATGTAATAGCTAGAGAGCTAGAACACTAAGAACCCAAACCATATTTATCGTTAACATCTCTCTAAATGCACGACCCAATTCTAACAACACCAGCATACTCCACCATAAGCGCCCGATAAATCTTTATGTTGTTATTGCTTTTCAATAACACGAAGCGCCAGTAGAATTACGAACGTCCTATAATAAGCCCAGTTATTAAACTCGCAGTACGTTAAAGGAAAATGGAAGAATTAAGTACTGATATTTACTCAGATGGAACACAAGACAATAGTATAATCCCCTTATTTACAAATGATAGTTTAAAGTAAGCTTGTATAACCCAGGTTTATACATATATCTGTCACTTTTTTACGTCATAGAACAAAAAGAGACGAGGCTATCTTAAAACTTGGGTTTTACAAGACTTGCTTTAAACCATCTTTTATAATAAGGCAGAATAGATAAAGATCGAGAGAGAGCTCTTGAATCCAGAAACTCGGTGAGACCCTCCGAAATCTTAGTTATTATTTAGTATTCTGTAGTGAGACCCTAGCGTTGAGCCCTTACAGCTCGAGCATAATTTGAATTAATTGGAGAAAATAATGAATATTGATTAAATATGAACCGGACTACGGAGGAGCTCCTACGTGGAATCGGATCTTATGGTCGGTATAGTATAATGGATAGTCAGAAAAAGCTCCAATCACGTACAACTCTATTTAATAGTGATTTAAATTCATATAATAATAGAGCTAAAATATATGTGTAGGTACAATTACAAATATTTTTTTTGAAAATTATGAACATGATTAGAAGACAGACAAATCCTGGCACTACAATGACCAAACTGCAACTTTGACTATAACGACAGCAGAACGGATAATACGTGCTTGTAGTCAGTGCCTTTACTCACGGAAACTCATCACATAATTCCAAGTAGGTACTTTGTAGTCAGATTACGAGCTAAGGTTAAGTCATGGTATTTCTCAGAATCTTTATTTTACATTTTGTGGTGACCATCTTTTAAACTGACACTCGTTTTAATAAGAGTATCTATCTATAGGTGACTGATCGTCTTTAAATATATTTAGCCAACTGCCCCAGAAGGAAGTAATGTTATATCCTTTAACAGTATGCAGCCCTAATTTGATTATTCAAATTTACAGTGACTCATTAGAATCTCTAATTGACACCAGACGTATGATCCAACACTCAGCTCGTTTAATTGGGTCAATTTAATTGGCAACAAAATTAAATTAAAATAATAGTGAAGTTTTAACCAGTTTAAATAAACTTAGCGGTGAAACCTGGTACGTACCTAATTGCATTTACCCTGAGGTACTCCACCCCGAGCGACGGGTAGGTCAGAAATATTTTCGGTATCACCTTACCTAAACCCTTTTTAATTAAATGTAGGTCCTAAAATTACATTAGTTAATTAAGTTCTATTCAAATAAATCAGATACCTAACACTCAAATATTTTAATAGACATGAACAAACCTTATGTTGAAATCAGTTTATGAAATCCGTTTACGTAACCAATGAATATCGGTAATGTCCCTAGCTATCTACGCATACTCGAGAGTAGATCGATACACAACGAACAAACAAATTGATTTATGAATACCATTAGGGCTCAATTATGGAGACGCGGGGCGTTGCGTGGCGCGTTAAGCGTCGCGTCGTGCTGTTAGTTCAGACGTATATGGTCATGTATAAAAACGTTCATGCAGAAGCGTTTGTTTGATATGTAACGTCGTTTGCGGCAGAGCACGCGGCGATGCGCGCGTTGTCGCAGGGAAAAAGGCGGGCTGTAGAATTTTGCACGCGCCGCGCATCGCCCTGCGTCGTCGTAAACGAGACATCATATCGCTATATGTTTGTATTAGCGTGTATGTTGCAGCGGGCACAACACGGGCCCCGCCGCGGGTATCACCACGCTTCACACGCCGACTCTCCATGAACAGAGAAACGCTTGAAGCACCGCAAAACGCTAAGCTTAACGCGCCGTGCAACGCCTCGCGTCTCAATAATTATGGCCTTACTAGGTATATTTCGTGAGAAATCCGATATAAACAATTATCGTCCTATCAGCCCTGTGTCTCATTTATACATGGTGACGACGTTATGACATTGAATAAGTGAGGTTAGGTAAGAACAAGTTAGTAGAGGTACGAACCGATAGCTAAATGCGTTGTGCGTAGGAACGCACACTTGTCTCATGAAAATTAAAAAATACAGCATCTATTTTCAAGAAATATCATGGATTTAAACGTATATTTAATTCTAAATTTGCTTACGTTAGCGTTACGATACGTGAAAACATTCGTGCTCGGCTTGATCACGGTATCGTCATTTGTGGAGACTCGATTTTCCATAAATCACATTCGTACTCGAATTAGAACACTTATCAGAAACGCATTATCAACTACAAGCTGGATTCCAACCCAAGCGTTCAAATTACTGATATGATGTCGAGATCGAAACTAAACTAACAAGACCAGATTTTTGAAAAAAGTGAAATAGAAACGAGTGATTTAGACAATTTTCAATTTCACCGCAAACGTCAGACATCATTGACCGATTCAATCGAATGATCACGGAATTAAAGTCATTTAAAAAGTTAAGGCATAATAATTAAAGTAGAGCAAACAAACGGTGGAGGATTATGGGATTTATAAAAAGTATGACGTGTGAGAGAGACCTTAAACAAACTAAGAAAAAATTACTGCGCTACATTGTTCTCACAGGTGACATTATGTATTCTGTAGAGGCCTTTCCGAAATAATATGGCTGAAAATCAGTAATTAAAAGGTTATGGCGAGCGAATGATATCAATCTTTATCTATTATACCGCACATCTAAATGGAGTTTTGTCATATTATCTATCATTGTGGCTATAATCGGCTGTTCTTTTATCGCCTATTGTATAAATCTATTGTACTGCAAAAGGCTTTAGAATTTAATATGAAGGACGAAATCTTGTTCAGTTTAAATCAGTAATGGTCAAGACAAACTGACAAATGAATAGATTCCAGAGAAATCTATAGAATAAAATGATCGAATACTGAAAACTGTCATAGATCTTTGATAAAGATGGCATTATCACTATAATCAGAGGCGTTTCAGTATGTTTGCGTTGTATAATGCTGACCTTATCCTCAAAGGTAAATATGTTTATAAGTGGAATCCTTTTATATCTCTGCCACTACTATCAGGCACAAGTCAAGTACTATTTTGTACCATAAGCGTTGAAATAGAACATTAAAATTGATTAGTTAGTACTTAACAGGATTTTGAATTTCCCATGTTTCGGCACTGTTGCAAGCGCCATATTTACGGATAGAATCCGTCTAAATATCCTGTTTGAAATTATAATCTTAGTGTTAGTGACCAAGTCGGTTTAAAAACATATGACTGAAATTGATTCATCTGTAATGGAAAATGCACTGTTTAAAATTAACGACAAGTTATTTACATTGAACGTATATTAACTACAATAATAATGATTTGAATTTCCAAGCTAATCTATAAATAAATGGGAAAGTACACTCTTTTTCATTTCTAGATTAGCATAGCTGATGATCCTGCGCAAGCCGTAAATATGACTCAAAGCAATAGGTTATTATTTTTAAGTACTTTGAATTAAATAAAAACTAGGTAAGATTT
The DNA here is from genome assembly GCA_932294325.1 of Allophyes oxyacanthae. Classification (NCBI taxonomy): domain Eukaryota; kingdom Metazoa; phylum Arthropoda; class Insecta; order Lepidoptera; family Noctuidae; genus Allophyes; species Allophyes oxyacanthae. The sequence goes on from OW028609.1 coordinate 5,601,054, forward strand.
CACGAATGCAGTTATGGAATATTTTAACTGGGATCTAGCTAACTGGCCGGAATATGTATATATCATCCCAAAATACCAACTAAACACAGTAATAATAAAACGATTACAGAGATGAATAAGATATCTGTGTATTACTAATATTATAAATGCAAAAGTAATTCTGTCCGTTTGTTACCTTTTCACGAAAAAGCGACCAAACCGATCTTGATGAAAGACAAGGAAATAGTGTGTAAGGAAGGATACAGGAAGTTTTTTTTTTTTAAATCGCAGTACCCTAATTCCACGCCGACCTACGGAGTCGCGGGATCAGCTAGATCTGGGGGCACGGCAGTGCCCCAGCCAAGTCTCGAGCAAAACGGGCACGGCCGTACCATCTTTTCTCGATGCGATTCGCGGCTGTTTCGCCCCCCCTATATCTTCGACGTGGACAAAGCTACGAGTTTAGGTTTTCGGTGAATAATAGTAGGCATTAGAACAAGCTTAAGTTCGAAATTACATGCCAATTGAATTAATTACATGCCAATTGAATTAATAGTTTAGGAGTTACGGTCGATCAAAGTTACACCATTTTGTCACTCACTGACTCACTGACCGATCATCAAAAATCTAAGGTACTTCTAGCAGACTTAGAAACTTCAAATTTTGCACCAAGATAGGTCATTAGCCACATATAAAGGAAAAATTATAAAAACATTAAAAAATAATATACCATAGAAAACAATTTTATATTTGCGGTTTGGCAAGAACATTGTGTATGGATTTTGACTGCATTGTTAACTTTGTTCGCTGTTTAAGTATTCAATTGGATGAATAAATACATAGAATAGAAAAGAATAATATAAACTGTGGTCAAGCATACGTGGCCCTTTCAAGAGTGACTAGTTTGGGTGGATTACATTTAATAAATGTGAATTTTAGTAGTATCAAAGCTCAGGAGATAGCAATAGCTGAATATAATCGACTCCGAAGTATACATACTCGTATATCGCCCAGACTTGTCTACCTTAGAAGTAACGAAGCCTCAGAAAAGAAACAAAAGAGATAGAGATAGAGAATGGGTTCTAAGCAAAGCAGTAGCTGAAATACAAGAAATTATGAGGTCACCTAAAAAAAAAGAAAGAAATACACTTACAAAAAATAAATGAGATCCCACCAAAAACATTAAATGTAAAAAAATGCCAAGTCTCTCGATGCAGTCTTTCCATCGTAAAAAGTTTTGAGATCTCATAGAAGCCAAGTCCTATTCAAATTATTTTGTAGTTATAAATCAACATTTAGTAATTGTATCAATAGTTTTCTTTATATTATAATTATAGTGACTTTTTTTTTGACGCATTTTTTTACATTTAATGTTTTTGGTGGGTTTTTTTTTTTTCTTTTAAAACAACTTGAAGCTTAAAAAGTTAATCTTTTCCAGGATTTAATTTGTTTGACTACAATTAACTTTTTGGAAATCATAATAATGTCTATGAGAATGTGCTATCTACGCAGACAATTTGCACTGATTGCGCTTCCTCAATGCCACTTCCGCAAGCCCTGGAAATTGGCCACCGATTAAGTGCTGATTATTTCCTTTGCCAAAGGAAATAATTACGATGAGAGAAAAATAGAGAACGTCACAACAGGACGCCACAATATTGGAAGGGTTTTCCATGAAGATAAAAGCAATTTCAATATAAAACATCAATATTAATAAATAGGTACTTGATATATTATAAACGAGTTCTCCTTCGAGTATCTTTTTTGGGATATAGGCATTTAGGAACCACGTGGAAGTACTAGTCTGTCATACCAAGATATATTAATTTCTTTAAATGACGAACAGTCAGGTACATGGCGCACGAACGAACTTCAACCATTTTATTATGTATAGTGGTTAAACTTCAGTCTCCAGACCCAAAGAACAAAATATAACGACATTAATTTAACAAAGTTAGAAGACATGTTCGCCTTCTGACGTCGAAGAGTCCCAATCAGAAATCCAATTCCCGCATCGCGACAAATGTTTATACGACCTACATAGTAGAATGTTCTTAGATTCTTGCAAGATTATTACCTATGTTTATTTCCTTATAAAATGTTTGACTCGCTAAACATGTTACTTATGCCCTTGGAAACTATTAATAGCCAACTGATGAATAATCTTTTGATAGATTAAGTTTGTAACTATTAACACAGCTAATGCCCCAATAAATAAATTGCATAGTTAAAAAAAAAAAAAAAAAACCGTCTTCAAAAAAACAAAAAGTAGAAAATACTATAAAATATTTTTCTTTAAAAAATCTTACAGTATCGGAAGTCGGTGCCACTGCCAAGCTAAAAGAATTAAAGGCCTCGACTTCAGAAGATTTTAAGAATTTTTTAAGAAAATTATTTTATACTCTTTAGTTTTTTGAAGTCCTTCTTTATTTATTTTTTATTTTTATTCTTATAGTGGCATAATCAATACATAAATATGCGACTACAGTAATCGCTAGTGATTTTGCTGTTATCCATTGATTGATTGATTGTTTTTTGTTATGATTGATTGTTTGATTGATGAGTTCTATCGTCTATCTCCGACGGTCTTCATCAGATCTTCACCAAATTAAAAGGTACCACAATCAAGAGCCCTTTCAAACCAAAAAATAATTTTCAAAATCGGTCGGCTATTGACGGCGAACTTAGGTACATAAAAATAAATACAGTCGAACATACAACCTCCTCCTTTTTTGAAGTCGGTTGAAAAGTATAAGTTTTTATTTAAACTTCAACAGAAATAGCTCATAGTTTATAAAAATATAAACTTAAAATTATGTATCCTACGAATCAACGTAAATACGTTACAAGTTTAAAAACGCATATAGCGATCTATTTCTAGATAAATCATTCGCAAATAATGCCAATAGACATTTAAGAGACTTGGCCTATTGGTATGACTTGAAGATGTTATAAAAATATAAAAGTAATTTTGCTATAGAATAGAATGTATTGTGTGATAGGTAATAACAAAGTTTCGCAATAAACTGGCATCATCCACAGTCCAATATCACCCACTACGGGGCGGGGATTTCTATTCTATTCTACGGGGCATAAACTTCTCTCTGATTGTGCAAGTCTCCACACTTCTGCGCCAGTCTTATCCAGGCAACAACTGCCATACAATGATATTAATGTCACCTACTTATCTCAATTGAATCATCCCGAAACTAATCACCTTAATGACAGTTATAATGTGTTGATTAACTAGGTAGTTCGTTGTCGGCCAAATATGTAGGTACGCTTCAATCAAATTAGTTCCCAGAAGTATCTGATAGATTAATAATGTATCGGCCTGTTAACCTCGCCAATTAGGCAAATAATCGGGACCGATGAGGTTAAATAGTTTAAATAATTGTATTAATCATATTTGGTGGATAATTAATGCGTGGGAACAAGATTATCCTATCAAAAAACCACCCATAACAACACGCATAACTACTGTCCAAGTTCGATAGCCGTAAAAAGTGAAAGTTCCCAAGATCGTAGGTAGTAATTAGAAACTTTTGGTTTCAGTTCTTTTTACGTCTATAAAACTTGGCTGCTTCTCATTTTATAAGTAAATACCTATAACACAAATTGCTTATTTGTGATGTGTGCATCACAAAAGCCTATACTTACCGAAGTACGTGTAGGGATAAAAATAGCTTTTCCAAAATATCTTTATCTCTTTGATCACTTATTAATAAATATGTAACTTACTACGGTTTGACTTTGACCGTAAAACAGCATCTACCTATAATAACAACCAAATAACACACGTACCAAAAATAAATTGTTTTACATGTTTTTATAGCCACGCCAAGGAGTTATTATTATGTAATAGGTACCTACCTATCTTTCACAAAATTCAGTTTCAGTTTTATATTATTTTTGTTTTGGAACGTGTTTTTAATTTTTTACTTTTGTTTGTTTTAATTTTTTACTTTTTACGTGTGTCGTAATTTGTGTAAAAATAAATTGCTTTTCTTTCTTTCTTTCTTCTTTCTATATAGGTAGATTATATAGTTTACAAGGGAGGAACTTTATAATGTACTTACGATACTCCGACACAGCCTTATTCAAGCAGAACCGTCCCCGATGCATAATGTTATTAAGCTACTAAAAACCTCTTCGTAATAATGTCGCGCAGCACTAATTTCGCATAAACGGTATTTTTTGTTGCAAATGTTTTTTAACGTATTATTCCACTATGTTCATCTGGGTCAACAAAGTGGAAATAATTTGTGTACTTTGTTCACCTCGGAATAAAATCACCAAGTTACATTGACCTGTATTCCTGTATACTACAATGGACATTGGGACCGCGCTCAAAAGTGTCCTAGTCAAAAGAGTTCCAAAACGAAACAAGAGTACCAATCGCGGGCCCGTCTGTGTTTTGTCAACCGACATAATACACGTCAAAATTGACGTACTGAGTTGTGAAAAAAAAGTAAGTTCAAAAACTAAAAGCGTTTAAGATACTCAAAGCTAAAACCAGACTACTAAAAAGTATGAAACAAGAAAAAAAATTAATACATATTCATAATGATGTTCAGAGGATAGCCGTGGTCGCGGCGGGTCACTATCGAAGCCGCATGTGCAAAGTCAAATGTTTTTATTTCAACTGGGCCTTTGCAAGCACTTTCAAAACGTCGTGATTCTAGGTGCACGGTCTCAAGTGGGTTGGTCCTGGAGAAGATACCGGCAAGAAACTCATGGATACTCTTTTCATAAATCAAGTTGTCAATAAATAATATGTGGTTTGGTGCAGAAGATAACCACTAATCTCTATTCCGTCGCTAAACTAAAACAATTTACTGATACATTAACGCAGAAGGTATTAATTAAGAAAGCAACAAAACGTAATTAAGGTTTCATTAGACGCCAACCAACTCAATATAACAAACAATTAGTTAGGTAATGAAAAATTCGGTGTAATGGGAAATATTCATCTCTACTTAATTTATATATAGTTGTATGTATGTTTTAAGAATTACTACACAAGGTCCTACCTTTCTAGTCCCGATCCTTTTAATATTATTGTAATCATAATTATTATGAACAGCTTTTACTATGGGGCCAACCCTGAAATCGCGAAAAGAAAATCAGCTATTCCATATATTAAAGGCCAAGTTCACCGAAAATATAACAGATGTTTAAAATGAAATCGGCCGATTATCCATACAAAAATTCATGTTTAAACCTGCTATGTTGTGGGTGAACTTGGGCCTTAGTCGATTAATATTGAATGATTTGAATGGAACAGCAGAGTTTTGGCTATAACCATTGGCTATAACGACTATCGGTATAATGATTGCCGAGTCCACTCCCCACGTGTCTACAACCTCGTGTACCGAGTCAAAATACTAATCAACAATCATAAAACTTATTTATGTTTTGTTTTGAGGCTTCCTTAATTAATTAGCAACTTTAAACCTAAGGCTTTACCGCATTTCAGACGTCACGTTAAAGTTAGTTACATAATTCATAACGTTTTCTAGAGAGGCAGACGACAGCTATTCTAATTATATCATAGAGCGGCTGCGTTGGTACCATATCAAAACGAGTAGGTAATAATTTAATGGTTCTCTATCGGAAGCGACAATTTAGCCTACTGCTTAAAGAAGTAGGCAGTTGCACATTTTTATAGCTTTTAATTTCCGATCGATTCGTCACATGTTAAACAAGTACCAATTGCCATGGTCGCGTTCTTATTCGCACAATATATAAATAATTTCCTTTTAATAAAGTTTTATCGTGGTGTGTCATTATCGCGTAAAATTACAAAATCGTCCATTACCAAGTGCACCAAGTGCACGAGAACGCTGTTCCTGTTTTGTGTTCAACGTCTGACCTCTACAAATATCAAGGAAACCTGGTTCGTGCAGTATGATGTAATCTGTATCTACCTATAGAGACAAACGCTGCTGTCTGTCATCCGTTCCCTTTATTCTTCTCTTACAGTACAGAACCCCCGGGAAAATATACGCCAACCCTTAGCTAAACCTAACTTTAATCGGAAATATTTATTTATTTACTGTAACAATTTTGGTTATGGTTAGAAAGTTTTGCTTACATTTTGTTCTTTGTTCACGTCTTATAACAGACTCATGCTGTTCACATGCCAGACGTAGCTTAACCTGAAAATTTATATAGGTACATCATTGCCTGACGCTAAATATAATGTAATATCAAAGAATAAAATAAAATATATACCTTTCATCCAGGCTATTCAACTCGTGATTGTATCACGAAAACATTAAAATATTTGTATGGTCTACAGATGTTCGTTCCTGGTCTGGGTATGTCTGCATGTAAGATATAAAACATGTTTTTAACTGTATCCACGAGACAAGAGCAATTCAAGTGAGGGGAAAGCTCTATTTAAAATAAATATTATAGTTTAAAAAAACTAAAGAAAACGCTTTTGTCATCCAAACTAAACGTGTATGCAAAATTTCAGCTCAATCGGAAACCGGGAAGTGGGTCAAATTTAACTTCCAAGATTTTTTTACATAGTTACAAGTGAAGCTAATAAAAGCGTTTTAAAATCAGACGCGTTCTCCTCATACATCTCAGAAATAGAAACTTATCTTAAAGCTGATCGACTCTATGAGAAAAATAATCATAAAAGTAAGAATAAATTCATTCATACGCATGTGTATACGAATCCTTATTATTAAAAAATCGAGTTCATTCTTGACTTATTAGGATACAAAAGATTGCTTGTTACTCATATTGGAAACTGTACCTACGTGTATGATGCAAGTGACGAAATAAAATAGTAACCTCAACATCGAAATAGTATCTATTAATTATAGTTATGCACTTATCGTCCATAAATAAGAAAATTAACACGAATTAATTTTGGTGCTATGTAAAAAACTTATGTAAAAATCCAGCAAGGAATTACGACAATAACATTTAACAGCATTGAACAATATAAATAAGTGCATAAATACTGGACAAAAAGTATTTAAGCACTTGTTTGTTTGCTCCAAAAAGATGAAATAAAGATAAACATTAACATCAATGTTAGTTAGCGAGGCAGACAGAATCCAGACAGGATAGGGCACGTACCGAGTGCCGTAAAGGTTATCGCCAATACATGTACAATGTCACTGAACAATGCGTATTCATTGGATATTATCCACCCGCTAATGAATGGCTTGCTGGTCACTAGGTGAGAGATTTTAAGAAAATATCGTATATTAATTATGTATTTAAGATTGCCCAAATTTATGGCTCTAAATATAAAAATGTAAAAAAAATCAGTTCAAAAACTAAAACCCGACTACTGAAAAAGTATGAAACAAGCAGTGATGTTCAGAGGATAGCCGTGGTGGTAGGTACTTAATTATTTTTTGTCAATGAGTTATTATAGCAGTTTTCACCAGTTACTGGCCACTTCAACTCGTCTATTAGTACCTACTTTAGTGTGCTTTAGTGGCGTGCATCAAGTTCTACTGTATTACTGTAGGTACTAACACCATTATAATGCCCTCAACTCGCAAAGCAAGTTTGGCGTTCAGGGTGTTTGGTTATAAGGGAAACAATGCATGACAAAAGGCATTAAAATTAATCATGTTTAATAATACTGTCTAGCGATATGCACGCCTAAGTGGATTTTAATTAATCCGTACATAAATACGAATCCTTTCATTCATTTACGAAAAGCATTATTAATTCGATCATTTCAACTGGATATGATTTACTTATTCAAAACCAATTCACACTGTAAATGTCGATCATTCAGATATGATGTGTTCCAATAGTTGAACGTAGGTACTATTGTGTTTTATTATTAATTGAACGTTCCGATAAATTTGTAATACTTACTATACTTTCATTTTAAATTGATCGTTGCAGTTGCTATAACTGATTTGTGCCCGTCTATGTTGTTTAGAAATGTCAGAGTCACATCATCTTTAGAATCTATCGCGATATTTAAATTGCAATACTGAAGAGTAGTGTGTGTAAATTAAAATACTTTAAACAGATTATTAGAAGAACGACATCAATTAATATCTCATCCAATCTCATCAGTTAAAATCTGCGAGATATGGACGCGATCAAGATATAGATCGATCGATAAAACTTCTTTTATAGTAATTTATGTTACAGTATGAATAAAACGTAGAGAGCATTCCAAACGCTGACAAATGACAATACGTTCGGTCATTCATAGATGCATTCACAGATGATGGGCAAAGAGTATCGTGCCCCCATTTTAAAATAAACGCAACGCCGTATCTTCGCCAACTGCAAATAATTTAGTAATGAGCATCACTGGGCCGGCCACACGAATAATTAGTGTTTAGTATAATGACAATATTTCTTCTTGAAATATAGATTAAGTATTAGCAGCCGACAGGTTATTACTGTAGATCTTGATGAAGTAAATGTAGATAGATGATACTGTAGAATGAGCAGTTTTTGGGTATAACTACATCCAATTTAAGACTGCAAAATATATAATCTCATTATGGCTACTGACAACTCAACTAGCTAACAAGATTCATCAAATGCTAGTATTACAGCAAACGGGCCTAGTGCAGGAATCAAAACCGTCTTAGAAAAGGCCACTGCCCTTCAAAGATTAAACCAATGATATTGATACCATACATTGCAAATGCATGCACGTTAGTATAATATAACGTTCTGCGGCATCACACATTAAACCACAAGAAAGTGTGCTGTGAAAGTCCAATCTCATGCGAATCGGAGCGAGCAATAAGACAAAAACAACTAACAAATCCAAATCAGATAACTAAAAATTCCTCATTAATTGTATTTTTATGACGTAAGGTAAATGAGGATGACCTCAAAGCATAACATAATATTATAAACGAATTGGTAGACATTATTTATTTTATACACGCTTACAGAGCGGGATTCTAAATAATATCTTTTGACGATCTTGTTACGTTTTCTGTGGATATTTCCACAGTTGCTTTTATGCAGTTCTCAAACTCCAGTATATTTCCTATTATCCTATTTCAGATGCACGAAGATTGGATCTCCGTATAATGTTACAGAAGTAAGTCTACGACATAAGAAAATAACAGCCCCAACAATGTTGATCGAACAACAATATAATCTAGTGGTATGTACAATGTACATAGTGGAGTAGTAAATATTTTCACGAATAGATACTATACCTTCTCTTAATATTTCGTCGAAAATCTGGTACGTGGCACCGCAGTCTTCGAGCACTGTCCTCCTTAAAATTTTGTGCGAGTGATCACCATCGAGAGACTTTGAGCGCGAGCGAAACTCATCACTGTCCATAGCACGAGCCTCTTCGGTACTGGCGACCGGAGTAGCGCAAGAGCCTCGGCGACCTTCCCCAGACTCGTGCCGCCAGTGCCCCACTTTTTTACTAAACGTTCGAATCAACTCTTGTATCGTGTGCTTGTGCCGATGACCGCTACCGCTTGACCCTGACCCTCGCCTTTCATTTTTTTCTTCTTTGCTATCTTTACCATGATCTTTGCCATGATTTTTGCCATGATCTTTACCGTGATCTTTACTGCTCGATGCAGTTTCGGTTAACTTTTGAGCAAAACTTTTGCTATCAAAACGATTCCTATGGCTCAATTTCGAACTGGATATTTCACCATAACGCTCGCATTTGCTATACTCGTGTTCTTGTATGTCGTCCATAGAATCATTATAGAGTGGGGAGACAAAATTTCGGTAGTCATGACGAGGCGCGTGGTATGTGCTGACGCCACTGTGATGGCGCTCTCCATCGCTTCGCTGCCGCCTGTAGTCGGGATGATGGGTGTGGTAGTGCAGCTGCGTAGGGGAACCTCGCTCCATAACATCGCGAATGTAACTCGCAAAGTTTGGGTAGCGGTCCCGGGGACTAGAAGCAAACTCATATGGACTTCCCGAGTTAGTTCGTAAGCTGCGCTGGGCGCTAGAACCTCTTGAATGGATAGGAATAGGCCTTGCGGCGGCAGCGGCACCAGCGGAGCCTTCATTGTCCGAAACACTGCGCATTTCCGTAGAGCTCAGAGTAGAATACCAGATGTTACCGCTGCTGTCCTCTTTCTCTATTGGAGGTGTAGTCTCACGGTGGTGTTTGTGAAGAAAATTTGTCAGCCCGTGCATTTTAAATACTGTCTATTTAATCTTTGCTGATTGCTAACATCTTCATATTAATCAGATCTCGGACTAGCGAAAACATAGTAAGTAATAAAGTACCTACAATTTTTTTAAATATTTAATCTACCGTGCTACTGAGACTAAATAAAATTAAATAAATTAGGTACTTTCCTACTTAGCTCGGAGGAATTAGTAAATAGTAATATAATAATCGTTTAAACATCAACGACAAAATACATTTAAAGTTATACTGTCTACCGATATCAGATTTCATTGACCCCAAACAAAACCAAAATTTATTTATAGAAACCTGCTTCAAGGACATTTTAAACACCAAGCCTTTAGAGAATACATAATATTATAAAAGTGAAAGAACGCAAACATCCGCGTGGTAATAAGTGGACCAAAGAGGGGATAAAAAAGGTCATACCAGATTCAAGGTCACGTCGCCCTATTTAGGGGAGTGTAATCATGTGGCAATGCGGGAACAGGGCATGGCCTTGGGGATGTAGCGGACGCCAACATTTGGTACAGGACGCATGCGTCGCATGCGATGGTACATGGGGTCACCTTCACGCCGCGCCAAGTTGATTCACACCATGCAGGAATGGCAATATTGCATTTCCACGTGATGATTTACACGAAATATTTATGAATTTTGATGTATAATTATTATCGATGAACCTAAATAAAAAAAATTGACGATATACCGAAAAACACCCCATTGTTCTATTTTTAGACGTCTATGGCAATTATTATATTCACAGATTCCGAATGATAGTTAGAAATCTGAAACTAATATTAGAACTATGTAGTATGTTCAACTTGTTAAGTATATGTAATATCTATTATTTAATCATTACATACTTAGCTGTAGATAGGTATCAATATTTGTCGTGGCAAAACAGAAAACAAGGAAAACTAATAACACGGTTATCAGTAATTAGTAGGTATTAGGCAAGCAATTTATCCGTTCAAAGTCGCTGAGAAAATGTATTAAACACACATTCAATTATTTTATTAGATTACTACCGGTATATTTTTTTATTATATTATAAATCAAAAGAATGATAATACCTACTAGTTAAAAATGTTATAAACACGACTTTATAGATTGCAGCCCGCCAAGTGGTACATTCACAATTTTCCGTAGTCTACTTGAAACTGCACATAATATCATGAATGAAACTACCCAATTAGGTTTCATCTCATTTTTACTTTTTGTGTGGTAGTTTCGTGAAACATTGGCAACTGGCAGTAGCGTGCACTGCATAAAGACAAAAACGTACTCTAATAAGTTAAGTAATACAAACGGTAACATGTTTGTAATATTAGTTAATTTAAGTCTTCGGGTGAGATGGCTAATTACAAACATCATTTAACTTGACAATACTTTACTTTACTAAGTTCGTTTTGCCTACCCTGTAAGAAATGTCTGTGCAAGCCACTGCTACCTGGATAAACTTAGTGTAATATATCACAAATGCCGTGCCTTGGTTGTATGTTTTATATTGGAAATGTGAGGCCAAAACATCAACATTGTTTGGAAGTAGAAAAGAGTAGTAAGAATTTAATGGAAACGGAAACCGTAGCCTTTTATGTATAATGGAAATCCTCGAGGACACAAGATGTCTGAAATGTATGGAATAATCATTCAGGCTCGTCTTTTCCCAGCTACGTGAGGTCGGCTTCCCTCTATCTAGATGCTGCTGAACAGCTACTTATATTACACACGAACTACGAAGTCTGCCATCGATCCGCGCGGTAGACAATTTGCCACGAGCCCCTCGAAATGTTCGGAATGACGCCGTAAAATAAACTTAAAATATTTTCGTTATTTTCTAACACGCAAATCGAGAATAAAGCGGAAGCGAGCAGACCTTTAACTTACATACAATTATAGACTAATCCACAGACATGATGTTTTAAAAATATGCCAGTCACATGTAGAATTGTTCAACAGCTCTAAATTTCTTTCAAGTCATACTTGTTTTTCCGGATCAATAAGACAACCATGTCTGTCTATGTCTCTAGATATTTTAAAATTAAAACAGTGCTGAAATGTGATAGAAATAAAGCGTTTGATCGTTACGCATAAAAGATATTATATTTTTGGTTAATTTCGTTTTTCTGATATTTCTATTTCCTTGACTCAAACTGACACGATTCCTTAAAAGGCCACATGACTTCCTTATCCTAGTCACTTGAAAGTAGAAATCAAGTTATAATTGCATTTATACGATAGACATGAGAGGATAATTCATTTTCAATGCCTATGTTATTGCGAACCGATTGCTAACGACACAGTCAAGAGGTCAACAACTAGGTAAGTAGGTACGGTCGCAAACAGAAATAATAAATACAAAGAGCAAATAGGTAAACTAAAATGAACAATTCCTCCAATACCTTGACGCCTCACGCGACATATCATTGTCTACATGAGAATGATAAAACATGAAAATTTAAAAAAAAATAGATTTAAATAATCTGCTGGCTGCGGTAATATAAGGTTTCAACATCCCTAGATAAGAGCATTAAAAACTTATCGAGAATTTTCAAACACTGGCGCGATAAGTAGATAAAGTTTGTCATTTCAGAGATAAAACGTTATCACGGTATCCCTCTAAAATATACATTACGGATTACAAATATAAAGATTACGAGACATTTGGGACAAAGAGTTTCATTGAAAAGTATTTGCTTGACAACTATCTGACATTAACATGTAAACAGGCAAACGACGATTGCGTAGGTACATATCGATTTGGGATTTAATGCCTAACGTATTAATCACATAAGAAAACAACATTCATATATTTTTCAATGTCATTGTCTATTTTCAAGAATAGAAGAATTTTTAAAAATAGAATTAGAGTATAACTTGGTAGGCTATTGTTTTAGTTAATGTATCAAAATTAACACACCTGCGCAATTATGTAGCAGAAAACCAATAGAAATGTAAGCTATCAAAAATGAACGCAGGTATAAAACAATGTAATTATTATTTATCTGTTCTAAATACCTAATGAACTTGCATCTTGATAACTTGATGAACATGTATGTTGTACTGGTATTTAATAAGAAACAGTCAAATTTGATCTATTTATTTATATACTAAGGAAAACCCGAAAAATACGTCTTCCAAACTTAAGAATTTTATAAATACATCGTATGTCAGTATGATTTTAAAATATCCAAATCTGTGTGTATATAAATAAAAGATAGGTAGGTACTTTGTATTCTTGCTTTAGTGTGTTTGTCTGTTCGTTCATGTGGATTGATGTTTAAAGGCCGGATAAATAAAAATTGCCTCTTTGACGGCCTTTTGGTAGATATTTGGTAGATAGGATAGGAATAACTCGAACTTATTGCAGTGAGTGCAACTTGTTAATTAGTCAAGTAAAAAAATGCAGACAGAAATAAATATTCCAGAAATAAAAATCCACGAAATCGCTAAGTATTCTTCACTTCAATTTTTTTAGTTTTACGACTGGTTACGGTACTGCAGATTATTTTCGCATTAGTAAAATTAGAAATCTGTTCAGTGTCAACGCATTTTTATAAAATCATTAACAGGCAGCCTACCGCAATCCACAACAGAAAAGTCGTATTTCAGAGAGAATTAATAAAAGAGGTATGATTGAGATATTTCCGAATTTTATAATGTTAATCACATAGACAATAGTAGAAGGTAGTAGATTATACTTGACCTACATAGGAAAACCTTTTAGGATTTATAAATGAGGAATTATTAAAATGGTTATAGGTATCTTTCTTTTTCAGACGTTTCATTCTGCTCTACGCAGGTCTTAAATTATCGTGTTATAAAATTACTATATCAATAGTAAATATACTTTCGTAAACGAAAAGCAACCCTTACTCGATCCTAATCCTAGGGTATTCTTAAGTATTCTACTATACTACATAGCTCCAAAAAATAAACAGTGAGACAAGAATTGCGACTTCTCCAAAAATAATGCTTTATTGCAATAATATTTAAATGCACTTGCAATTAAAGTTAATTCATATTTATGCATGGTATAATCGTTTTGAATTGAGTAATAGTGTGATTCTAATCGATTGAATATTTGCGATAACATGGGAAAATAATCGTACCAATCCAACAATTTAGAATAATTGTTAAATTACGTTTTCTCTCAATTCTAATAACATACATTCATAAATTAATTCATAATATTATACTCTGACCATATTACAACCACCACTGACCACTCTTGACATTGTATTGTTTTTTTTAAATATATTTAATAAGTAAAATAGTTATATAGCTTTGCCCGCGACTCCGTCAGCTGCGCTTTTGGGAATAAAATCTCATGTCCTTCCTCATGATGCACACTTCCTTGTCAAATTTCATCACAATTGGTTCATCCGAAAATGTAACAGATAGACAAAAAGATAGTTACTTTCGCATTTATAATATTAGTAAGGATATAGATTTATGACTAATGACTTAAAAAAAGATATCCTAGAAGCGTTTACTAAAAAATAAAACTCAACCCTGAACCTCAAGACCGATTGGTAATAATGTATTATAGTGATGATACGATTACAATTTGTCGTAATCGTCGATTAACATTGCGATTCCGAAATATCCCAATCTACAGCAAGATGACATTATTCCGTTTCGGAAAAACGCCACAAAATAACTAGGTATCCTGTTTTGAGAGAAGTTGAAAAAAAAATCTGTTTAAAACCCAAGGCTGACAAAAAAAGAAACATAATGACTGTAGAAAACTTGGAAATACTGAGCTTTTTTAATACAAATCTGCAATACTTAAATTTTTATAATATTTTGTAGATAGGTACCACTTTGATTTTAATAACTTGATACACATATTCTTAATTTTAAAACATGTTTTAGGTATTTAAAGTTTATAAAAGTTGGTGATAATCGTAAATGTCGATTATTGAAGTAGTGAATGATAATCGAAATCGTAATCGTTTCATCACTAATTTATTAGTTTTTTGAATATCATCATTTTGTTGAGTTACTTTTAATTTGTACACAAAGTTTACCTCACACACGATAAGTTTAACAAGTTATAATATATTATGTAATTCTGATAAGTATTAATATTTAATAGCAAACCGTTTGTAAAGTAATCTAGCTACTGATATTATTATGGCTAAACAAATATTCTCAGTTACCTGTTACATTGAAATATGTTTATCTATCCAAACCTGTTCTTTATAGATACAAGCCGAAGGTGCTGATAAATTGTGTTTATCGTTCGTCAGGGAAAATATTAACAACAATAAGCGATGATGATGACAAATGGCGCGTTTTCTGGTAGACCTTACGTACGGACCTGTTACGTGGGGACCTAAACAATATTGTTTACAACATGTGTCGCAATGCGCCAGCAAGCATACGACCAAGCAGTTGTACGAGAACGCACACCATGTGCCACAACAGAAAAACGTAAACACCACGGCGTGGTACCGGCTACGGCTACGCCGAGATCTGATCAAACAAAGGGACGCGTATCTCGTACCACATCCGCACCGTTCATGGGCGATTTAACACAATGTCCCGCTCATGTGCATCGTAAATAAATATTCACAGTTCATTGTATCGTTGTTATTATTATCGTCTGTGTGTGTACATCGCGCGCGACACGTCACTCACTCGCGGCGGACGTTGGAACACTAACTAGTAACTTAGTGAAATAAATAAGCTACCAAAGAGAGTGGGAACGAGAGGGCATTAGAGGAGATGCGCGGAGTCGGGCACACCGCACACGACAGCGGTACGCGGACCGGACCGCGTGGCGAGCACGCGACCTGCGGGCCCGGCACGGCGACAAGACTCACGTCGGCGGCGTCTCCGAGCGGCGGCGGCGGGCACACCGCGCAATCACGAATCACGATGCACATTGGCCTTGGTGTGCCTGCCGCGGCCGCAGTGATGTCACTTGGATGGACCTACCGCTTTTACACTCTGATCTTACCAATTTAACTATTCAATATTATTCACGTCCAATTCGTGAGGTTGCTTGACCTCAAAGTATTTATTACCTAACTAAATTTCGAAAGTTGTGTCTACCTAGAAGTCTGTATTGTTTTTATCTTTACTTAAAGAATAATGGAAAATCTTTATTAAGGCGGCCTATGGTTTTGAAAGACGCAATAAAGTTACTGAGGTGCGGAGTGTGGAGAGCTGTCTTTTAGTAATTCGTTTTTTAGCTTACACAATTGACACATCTCTAGCTATAATATAATTCAATAAGACCAGGAGTCACACGCCACACGATATCGGAAATAATCGTGAGAAGTTGATTTTTTCCTGACACCTATATCCGAACAGAGGAAATACTAATGCCGTATTGCTATTGATACACTGTTGACCTATTACGGTCAACAACGGTAAAGGTCAACAACGATGAAGATAGATTGGATGCCCTTTTAAAACCGTACCTACCTAAATTAAGGTCAGGGGTCATTATTATTTTGATGATATTTTTAGTAAGAGTAACCATAAATATCATGAACCTAGCTGCTACTCTGCTGAAGTTGTATTTGTTCGGGATAAAATGTTGCCTTTCTCCACTACTGAGATAAATTGTGGTGAGATAAGTAAATTAATAACAATATTATAGTTTTAAAAAAACTAAAGAAAACGCTTTTGTCATCCAAACTAAACGTGTATGCAAAATTTCAGCTCAATCGGAAACCGGGAAGTGGGTCAAATTTAACTTCCAAGATTTTTTTACATAGTTAGTTACAAGTGAAGCTAATAAAAGCGTTTTAAAAATTGCCTTTCCGATAGAAAAAATTATTGTTATAACTAAAGGGTATAAAACAATACGAATTCATCAAAAATTGTTTGGATTTTATAAAAATATAATTATATTAGTTTGAGCAATTTTATGATTTTTTGAATGAATAGGTATATTTTTAGTTTCTTGAATTATACAATTTAAAGAATATAAATCGATTGGTCCAAAAGAAATATGGTCAATTTTATTCCTTTTATTGGAAAACTTAGGCTTGACTAACAATGTAACTAGGTAATCTAGGTATAGGTAGCCTATGCTAAATTTATTTTTATAAAAGAATGAGATTGTTTTTTCTCTACAGATTTTTTTATTTCTCCGTATTGTTCCGTTTACGCACTGTACACCTATTCATCAATGAACATTCTTTTTTATTTAATTATTTGTCGGCGATAACCTGAATACCTGGATTTTCATTGAAGAAACAACTTTATTACTCTACGATATAGATATATCCTTGCGGCCATAAAGTTTAATTACGGCTTACCGAGTTACAATATCACTAATAAAAGAACTGAAATGTCTCCTTGAACTTTCTGGTATGATACAAGCACAAAAAGGTATGGCCTCATTAATATAATGACTGTAATGTCGGATCCCGGCCACTGAAATGAATCACATAGTACTCTGTTGGTTCCCCACTGACCTCTTTATAATTTAAAAGTGGGACGCGGATACTGGGTACTTGTGTAGTATGTTGGACAGGTTCTAGCCAAATATTAATAGGTATTGATTTAACAGATTCGTGAAATCATGACAGAAAAGCGAGTAGGTACTGCTAGCGAATTAGTTGGGTCTTTTCTTCTCCCCAAGCAACAATACTAAAAAGCGGTTATAGGTACAAAATTTTAAAAGGCGAAAGCACTCTTGATTTCAGTAAACTGAATAATACTAAAGCTTACAAAAAATACAAATCGAGAGTAAATTCATAACACTCGTAATACATTGACCTCTAAATATAATCTCAAGTAGCAAGAGATATTAAAACCGGACTGTCCATAAAATTATTATTATTCTGAGGTACGATTGTATTGAGGTGAAGTAGGTTATGAAGAGCCTTTACACACGACGACATATTCGCGCGCGATCGACGCGTATCAACAGAGCTGCAAACGATCCACTGAAACGTAAAACAGACGTGACTATACCACGTTCGAAGTGCGTTTTACTTGCGTCTGACGCGCATCGACTGCACACGAAAATATCGTCGTGTGTGAAAGCTTTAAGAAAACTTTAAACTGGGTAGCGACAAGTCTTAAACTCGCCGATAAAATAAATAAATTAAACAACTACACACGTTATTCTCACGTGTATATTTCGGGAATCTCTGACCAGTCTGTTTTATTAATTTCAAGATAGTATAACCATCATAAATTCTAACGACGTACGTCAAAGGACACATCTTGCGTTAGCAAATTTTTCTTGGACAGAAGGTTTTCTGTCCAAGAAACTAATAATATATATTATACTACTAACCAGTTTATGAAGACTGTAATTAAGTACACATTTTCCATTAATCTGAATTAATTCTTCCTTTTTCTTACAAGGTAGCAAATCAAAATGAGGCCTCTATCTAAAGACTGTCGTGGAACTAGCATTATTAAAACTTTTATTGTCATTATGACTCGTATTCGTATACATTGAATTTTAAAAGATAAAAGAAACGCAAGTCGCAGAAAAAGAAATTGACATACACGAATTATAATAAATAACTATGTTAATCTGAAATCATAAGTAATTACACCACTAACGTTACAGCATTTAATCTAGAATATTTTAATTATGATCTGCCAGCATGAATGTGTCAGCACGACCGGGGAAGTACTACCCCCTCCCACAGCATATCGACGTTATGTAGAAGTATGTATACTGTTGCGTTTCGTTCGTGAGTGTGGAGTGCCGAAGGCCCAATTCCTCCCGTAGTCCCCTTCCTTCTCCTTTCCCTCCCTTTTTCCTAACACCATCCTAAAAGGTCGGCAACGCGTCGGTGACTCCTCTGGTGTTGCGGATGTTCATGGGCGGCGGTGATCACTTACCATCAGGTGAATCGCAAGCTCGATTGACATCATATTATAAAAAAATCTCATTTTAATTTAATAACGGTAACTGAATGCCAGAGTTGTTATTGTGACTGTTGTAAAACAATATCTGCGAAGATAGCAGAATCTCTGGCAGGCAGAACAACATGAAGATGATGCCAAAAATTACATCTTTTCATAATAAATTTCAATATGTTCTGAAACAAGAAAAACTTGCGCACGAAATGCACTAAAAAGAAACTAACCGAATAAAAAAAAATACCGTGTAAAACTTTAACCGCGCAGTAGGCAAGCTGTCAAAATCAATGGTACAATTTAGTTAATTTTCTCTATGAATAAAGCGTCCTAAACAATGCAGATGGCGTGGAAAATACTTCCATTTTTAAATTGTGCCCTGGGATTGATCAGCACGTAGTCTGGAGCGGAAATGGAAATGCGAATCTTGCATAAGTAGAATAAGTTTCATATTACCAAACGCTTTCATGTGAATACAAAAGCAAGGTTAATACCGCCCAACGAAATTCACAGTCAGTCGATTTACATAAAATAATATTTATTGCTATTATTTTTAACAAACTTCAGATTTCTTTACTCTATTTAACGAGCTCTTTTCAGTCGTAGGTCAGTCTACAAAAAACTTTTATGACATCCGACAGAATTCACGGAATCTCAACTTCTCAGCTTTCCTATTAAGGTGCTCCAGATAGCAAACGAATTTGTCGATTTCGCTTCCTCCACCCGCGCAACCCGCGCGACCCCCTGTAATATTACGGAAACCGCTCGGAGCATGTCAACGCGAGCATCGCGCCAGACACTAAAAAACTATATAATAAATAGAGGTGGCAATGTAAAATATATATTTGTAGATTGTTTCACTTATAATTAGGTCTATATAGTAACAGAGTTACTACTAGAAAATTAATACCAATAACAGTGGTACAATCACTACAATGATGAATGATTTTATAAAAAAGGGAAATAAAAAAATTATGCTTCGTCAACGAGCTTCCGAGCAAAAAATGCCTATTACACTTGCCGAGTTGTTAGATGATTTGGTATTAACTAATTATAACTTGCTCTTTTATTTGAAGGATTGCTTGATTCATTTAATATTCACTCATATAAATATATCACGATTATTAGATATTAATACCTAGCATTAAAAAAAGTAAAAACCGACTTCAAAATACCTACTAAAAGTGTAAATAATTTTCTTAAATTCTTCAATGCACCTAGCTTGGCAGTGGCAACGACTTCAGAAGCTGATAAGTTTTTTAAGAAAATTATATGTATTATACTTTTTAGTTTTTTGAAGTCGGTCTATACAATTTTTTATCGTATATTTTATATTTCTATTTTGAGTGGCTTATACAATTCATAATCATGCGATTACAGAAATCGCAAGTGACATGCTGTTATTCATTCAAGAGTTCCATTGTATATCTCCGAAGTTATTCATAAAATCTTCAACAAATTTAAATGTCATCTTGAGAGTACCCTTTGAAATAAAAAAATAATTTTCAAAATTGGTATGCAATTGGCGGAGTAATAGCGTAACAAACATACAAAAAAAAACATACAGTCGAATTGAGAACTTTCTTTTTTGGAAGTCGATTAAAAATGGGAATAATAAACACTTACTTCATATCTTTGTTTGGTAGCAGTGTTGGTGAATAGTTATATATAAAGTATAATCGACAAGTATTAAAATAAAGCTAGGTTGGTACATAGTATTTATTATTATACAGGGTGGAATTTTCGAAGCGTACCTAGAGGAAAAGTACTCTAAATACTGAAGACAGCAAATTTTACTCAAAGGAAACATTCCTTTATTTTAAAAAAGAAACAAAACTGCATTTAAAGATTTTTGAAAATACGCTTGCCACACCGGGGAATCGAACCGACTAAAATCCGAAATGAATGTTAATAACCATTTTAATACCTGGATTGGTACAATAGGCACAATCAGATGGCCTGCAAGATCTCCAGATCTCACCCCTTTAGATTTTTTTTATGGGGATATGTAAAAAATTAAATTTACCAAAAATCCTATACAACTGTAATAGAGCTAAAAACTGAGGTTCACAATACAATTTTCAATATTCACCATATACTAACACGCTACTAAAAGTTACTCAAAATGAATTCCTTATAAGAATTTTATGCATCCAAGAAAATGGAGCTCATTTCGAGCAACTAATTAGTTAATTTAGGTACTCGTTTTTTTCGTTCGAATAAAATAAGTTTAGATTTCATGGTTTTTGTTTAATTTAATTTACCATGTTTGCTAGAGAGATTTGATCCTTATGATTGACCCTATCGATTGGTGCCATAAAAGTACAGGATGCTATTTTTTCGGATTTTAGTCGGTTCGATTCCCGGGTGTGGCAAGCGTATTTTCAAAAATATTTAAATGCAGTTTTGTTTCTTTTTAAAAATAAAGGAATGTTTCCTTTGAGTAAAATTTGCTGGCTTCAGTATTTAGAGTACTTTTCCTCCAGGTACGCTTCGAAAATGCCACCCTGTATATAGTAAAGGAATAGTATAAAGAAAAACAACAGTAGGACGACGCCTTTGATCTCGCCGACAACGTCATGACAGTGTGGCATTAGTGCATGGAGGCTAGGGTTGTTACAAGTAGTGTAGTGGTTTTCTACGGTACGTGCCGCGGGTTCGATACGCGCACGGAACAAATATTAGTCTGGGTGTGTGTGCATGTGAGATAATGTCTGTAAACTCTACCCACGATTCAGGAGAAATCCTAGTGAGGGACAATGTTATATTAAAAAAAAACAATATTTATTTATTTATTTTAGATCAACATCGTCATCAACATATTATTATTTACTATTTTAAATGTTGATTATGACAAATTATCAATTCATTAATAGAAGGTAGCTCTGAATTTTGGTCACGTAGTCACGTGGTCATGGTTTATATAAATAGACCTCACCAAAACATGAAGTTTGAATACCAACATGATGGGACTGCGTCCCATAGTTTGGGAGATATAAACTTTCAAAGTTTTAGTCACGTGGTCACATAGATCTCACCAAAACATGAAGTTTGAATACCAACATGATGGGACTCCGTCCCATAGTTTAGAGCTTTCAAACATTCAGTCACGTGGTCACATACTAAATTTGAATTTATGTTTATAGAAAACATCAAAAAGATGGTCTCTATATTTTTAGACAAAGTATATTTTAGAAGATGAAACACAATTTGTATTGACTTGACAGATAAAGTGACAGATCAGTAGACTCTATCTATATCTGATTTTACTAAAATAATAATATTTCAAATATGTACTAAAAAAAAATCAAAATATGTTTATAAAGTACATGCCATACTACTGAGGCAAGTTATATAGGTTGCCCCCTCTACACAATATTGTGTCTAGAGAGCAAAATAAATTCTGAATTTATAAATCGAACGCGATAGCCTCGATCGACACGGGTATCACGTCCGAGAGCCAGCGGCAGACTGCCGCCCGTCGCCCGAGCACGATCCATCAGCTGAAAATTGGCACAGATTTACGTTTAAATTCAAGGAAAAATTGAAAAATGACTTTTTTTTTAATGTTAAACGTTGGACTTATAAATAAAAGAATTATTTATCTATTGCTGCAAATCAGAAATAAATTAAGCTTCAAGTTCCGAAGAAGATGAAGGTTTAAATTCTGATTTAGGTGTTTTATAATCGCCAATTACTATAGTATAATCTACTTAAAAAATATATTTGAAACGTTGGATTTGAAGTAGAGATCTTGAACTTTAAGACTGTATTTTTTATTTATTTGTAAATGGTATAATTACGGAGGAGATAGCGATATAAAACGGCGTTTTGGTCGGGGTACTGCCTTAACCTCCTCCCATAATTATTTGTAAATTTTTCTATTATTCCCTGTTTTGCGCCAATCTTGTCTAGGATTTTCCGACAAGCTTATTAATATCATCCTAATCATTATTAGTGTAGGAATCTCTCCGGACCCACTCTCGGTCGCTATTTTGTCAAGGATTTACTTCACATGCCGTCACCACATCTAGCCAAGTGTCCTGCCCAACGCCATTTCAGTTTTGTTATACGGATGCAATCCACTTTGGTCATTTTTCGGATATCCGTATTTCAAACTCCAGTCAGTCGTTCAAGTCGATGTCTAACATAGCACGCTCCATGGACCGTTGGACGACCCTCATGTTTAGCACAGTTTCCGCAATGAGCGTCCACGTTACGACGCCATAAGTCATTGTAGGCAGGACACATTGGTCAAAGAGACGGGTCTACAAGTATTGCGACATTTTTCGATCCCTGAACACATCGTCAAGTTTTACGATAACAGCCCATCCTAGCTGATTTCTCCTGGTGATCTCCTTGTGTCTCTGCATCCTGCGAAAAGATACCTAAATAATGTCCAAGATAAACGTAATCAACATCTACAGTGTTTCACCCCCAACCATAACGATAGCAGATAAACAACCTGAAATATCAACTATCACCTTCGTTTTCGATATGGTTATCTTAAGGCCCACTGTTAGAAATGATGTTATAGATCTTGTAACATCAGTTGGAGATCTGATGCTATTTCACTGATGAGGATCAGGTCGTCTACAATATAAAACCGAAATCCTCAACTTTTTAAATCATATTTTTTTTATCTCAAGGCATCACAAAAGCTTTCTAAAGTAATAAAATATCAGGTATTTGAATCCGAGAAATGCACTTAGAAAACATTGTAAGATATTTTAACTTAAATGGCATTATTTATTATTAACCTTAAATAATAATAAAAAGTCCTGAAATAAAGCATTAGCCGCCTACGCCAACTATGATTTAGAGAAATGTATGTAGCCATAAGATCAAAACAAAATTCAAACATTCATAAAATCGTAATTCGGGATAATTCTGACTGAATGTTTAGTTTGCAAATCTTGCAGCTGTGTCGCTTTTGAACAGTTTTTGTAAAGGAGCCCGAAGTGGGGCCATATTTCCTGGAATTACATAACGGCCGTTCGGGACTGGGGATTCACCCAAACACCATGAGAATAATGTTTTTTATAGTGAGAACTATGGGAACAATGTATTTAGTACCTTTGTACTTTGTGTTTTGTTTTCTTTGAAATGGAACAAAAATGCACAAAGCCCATTAGCATGGTGAGTTCAAGTTTAAGTTTCTGCGGTATGGGTCGCGTGTTCGAATTAGCAATCTAGAATTAGGTAGATATTTGTATGGTTTATAAGTAGTATTTTACAAGCTTTTATTTAACTTGCAATGTATGTATGTGACTATGTTTCTTCTGGTGGAATCATGCAACTCAATTTTGAAGCAAATATCTTCAACCGATTGAGCTGAAATTTTGTATACACGTTTAGTTTGGATGAAAATGTATGGTTAGCTGTGTAACGTCATTCTAAATCCAACATGGCGGAACACCCAAAATGGCGGACAAGTTATTTTTAATGCAGTACTACTATAGGTATCAAATGAAAGGGCTTGCTGAGAATAACTCGAAAAATAAAGCGACGTCACTCTAAATCCAATATGGCTTGTAAAGATGGCGGACTAAGTTTTTTATGCTTTCCTACAATATGGGTATCAAATGAAAGGAATTGCTGTGAATACGAATGCGAGTTAAAATAACTAAAAAGTAAAAAAAAAAAAAAATGTAAAAAACTTTTTTTAAATCAAGCTTTTATCTGCTATTCCCTAAATTTTAGTCAAGTAATATTCAATTATTTGTATGGAACAGCAGATTGTTTTTTGCGGTTCCGAGATTGATCCCTTATTAAAAGGCATTCATAATGATAAGTACAATAACCCGCTTTCCGGGTAACCTTGTATATATAATCTGAGTTTTGGATATGTAGTTATGAAAAGAGGTCAACGAAAAACTAGAAGCATAAGAAATACGTTTCACTTTGATGTTCAGTGCTGATGTGAGATGACGTTACTCTTTATAATTTATTATTCTAAGTACTTTTGTCCCTGACTAAAATAGAACATGTACAAAGAACTTTTAGATATTTCTTGGTTTGCAATCCTTACTCTAGTTTTCTTCTTAGCGAGTCGATGCCAATTTATATTGACCCAGCCAAGTAGTTGGCCAGAAGGACTGCGCTATCAGTAGCATCCAGTTCTTCTGGTGCGCAGGTGTCAGGGCTCGCCGAGCTCGATGTTAAGTGCACCATCGTTTGCGGCACCGCACCGCATCCATACATCAGGTTGGAGACGTGAACAAAACCCCACCTGAACAGGTTTTCCTTGCTTCAGCCAACCTGAGTCCAAAGTCTATTTAAAGATTTCCAGGTCAGCCAAGGCAACTCGTGTCTAGGAGGAAGATTTTCAGAATAACCTACATTCAATGTAGGTTCTAGTTAAAAATAAGGTAACAAGAAAATACGGTTCAACTAAGAAAATAACTACAAATCCCAAAGAAATAAGCGGAATAAATAATAGTAGAAAATAATTAGGTACTACCAATACCAATAAAAAAGAAAGAAAACAGTAGGTGTATCATCAGCCAAATAAGCACACGAATAGAATAGAATTTGTTCCGGAATAACCCAAATTGCGATCGGTACAGAACAAGGACACCATGGTACAAAATGGGGAAAGACCAATATGTTATTTTAATCAAATAGTAAAATCATCCAATTGTTTAATTATTGGTCCAGGCGACGCGACGTGCGACGTGTAGGTAAACATAAAAACGTACGACTAATGTAATCATCAATAGCTGTAACCCCCAAGGGTGAGGCAAAGCGTTGCCGTTGCCAGGTGTCCCGATATGTGTGGGAACTGGGAAGTCCCGATTTCCAGGGGTCCGTGGACACGATCCGATGTACCTACCCATTATCGCGACGCCAAATGACCCAATTTTGAGTGATTCAAAATTCGGCCATCAAAAAATATAAATTCCGCGCGCGCGCGGTTATGTTGCATCGCATCTAAGATTTGCATCCTTCTTTATTAGTCTGAGTCCGACGCATTCAATATAAGTACCACACATACGTAAGCGGAGGCAGAGTTATACCAGCGGTGATGATGTTTATTATAAAAACCTAGTATTTTTAACTGTCTCGAATTGAAAACCATTATCCCGATTTATTTACCTTCATTTTTTCATTACCTTAAATTTGTCATACCGAACCTGACAACACTAGACAGAAGCGAACTATTACTCACGCACTGTTCCTCGATGACGTCAAACGGTCGCAATAATCGAAAGGGCAAACCAATAGGTTTTGTTGCATCAGGGATTATTCACTTCTGTCACAAAGTTTATATAAAACTGAGTCCATCATAGAATAGGTACATCTAAGGGGCCAGTTTGTGAAGTCGTGTGTCGTGTGTCGAGGACTACACAAGCTCAATCAAAACGTTAATAAACATTGTTTTTAAAAAAACTACCTGATGTACATTTAAATATGTCGGTGTCAGAACCTCTGTTTACGCTAAACTCCAAACAATTCCAAATCTTTTAATTACTAGTACTGCTTGACAGTTAATCCGGTTCGCTGTAAATTCCTTTCAGACCTTTGGTAGCGTCAACAGCTGCAAATTACACCCTTGCCTTTTGTAAGTTAATTAAAAAAACAGGGATAATTTATTTAATTCTTGTCACGATATACTTGGCATCGAACTTTATAGCTCTTGCTAAAAATATTTTATTTTTTAACCTTGCTCACCACTAGGATTCTCCTGTATCGTGGGTGCAGTTTACAAACATACATTTTACATGCACATGAACAGAATATCTTATTCTGCGTACTTATTAATAATGATTAATACATTTATAAGGTTTTATTCACAGATTTACGGGTAAGGTACGTAAACAAACGAGTATTTTAATCCTTAAGATGATAAAATTGTTAATAGGCAAGGGAGAAAAAGTTGGTGTACACAAACTGTTTTAGACGACGTTTCTAGAAATTAATTAGTATGATGCCTATGAAATTCTATTTTAAAACCTTACCTAAAGATTAATTATCTATAAACAAAGAAAATTAATGTTTCCTCTTTATGATATTAGTGTACCTACTGAATGTTTATATTATACGTATCTAATATCTGGGTTATTCCAATGGGAGATAATAAAAAATACAGAGCAAAGTACTTAAATTATTTGGAACGTTTTCGCTTATGCTAAAACGACGTGCTAGACACGTCATTAAATTAAATGGCATTACGAGTTCTTATTTTATAAACTTATTTACGTTTAGGAAAATCGAACAAAATGTTTGTTCGAACTTTGCATGCAACACAAGTCTATCAATGCGCATGAGTTTTGGCTCCGTTTCAAGTATTATGCATAAATAATGCATTGCACACATGACCAAATATCAATATTGCAGGACAATATATTACCAGATACTTACTGATATATTGCATAAAACAACATTGCTTGTTGATACAACCGATGACCTACAAATAAATGTTTATAAACTAACGTTTTGCATAGCTCATAAAATACGAGTGTCATTAGTAAATTACAAAACCTGAAAACAAATCTAACTTTTTCTAATGCAGGTTGTTTATAAAACAGCCATTTACAAGCATCCACATAATTTTCCGAGTATATTTAGAAGCAATACGCAACATGTTTACAAACATCAAACGCATCACTCAGACCAATTTACAATAATTAGAACTAGGCATATTGGCTGCATATCGGCCTCTGGGCATTACCAGTCAATTCATAACAAACATGGCTGTTTGATCAAAAATGTATGGTTGTACCTACCTATTATGATACTTATTGCATTATAGATACCCGGTTGTATTAAATTGTCTTCGTTCGCGTGTATCTACTAAAATCAATATGACGAACAAATAATGTAGGTATGGCTGTTACGCGGGAGCAACGTTTATTTGGTTACATTTTACACATTTAATGTCTCATTTGTTTAAGTAGGCATAACATTTACTTGAACAGTATTTAGAAGACAAATATAGTATCTATAAATTTATTTTCGGCCGTAAGGTTAATTTTTTTGTGGTGTGAAAGACAACTCATTTTAATCTCGTGTTCCTAAAAAAATATTATTTACATAATTTTGTAGTCTTCAAAACTTGATTCTTAATAGGTAATTATTTATTAGAGCATTCAGAGCCGGTCCTTATTCAGGTACCGAGGTTTTCAGTTCCGTTTCCGAACAGAACCGGGTACATGGTTCTTTAAATCAAAGTGAATTATGAAATAAAACCATCGTATTAATTTAGAAAACATAACTTTACAGAAATTACCCCAATCAAACAAGATTATATTTGTACTGGGCTTTTGAACTCATTTAAATTTATCTTCAAGGAGCTAATGTACATGATTAGGTATTAACAGATAAGATAAACTAAGCTTTCATAATATACACACATAATAAGACACGTCAATAATTATTAATATAGTTCTCTGTTTCTACTGTACGTACCTTCTGTTTTTCAATTTCAAGGCTTACAGCACTATTTGTATTTATCATACAATATCATATAAAAGTGTCAGTTAACAAATTAACTAACAGCAATATCGCTGAATTTATTTTTTCTTTGGCTGTCGCGGGACAGAAATTTTAATGCACCAGCATGTAATTGACAAGCAAAACTAAAAAATAATAATATCATATTGTCTTCACCAATTTTCCAAAACAGGAATAATAATCCTGTCTCAATAGGCCATAATAATTAATGCGTCGAAGTAGACATCTACAATGATGGTGATGAGAAAATAAGCAACTTACCTGCAGTATATTGTTGTTGCTGAGCTACCGCCCTCTGAAATAACAGAAATTAAACAAATATAGGTTAAATAGAAAACAAAACATAGTATAAATAAAAAAGAAAGGCGGATGGGTATGTTTACTAGATTTCAAAAAATGGTTTTTACTAGATGATCTAACTAAAATCTTAAAAGAATAAGAAGGTAGACGACATCGCATTCAAAAATTAGATGGATTAATAAAGTACTGATCAAGGTCACGATAACAAAGCTAAAGATTAAATTATAATTTTTACACGAGGTGTACGCAGTAATAACATCAGGGTAGGTACAATAAAGCATTACAACTGTTTATTTAATAAACATTTTTCCAATAAAATCAGTGAATCGAATAAATGCTGCAAATTATCGGCGCATTGAGTCCAATCCGATAACAAAATGGAACGACAATCTCTGGTACCGGGTTAATGAATTCCCACGGTTAGAAATAATGTTTATTCAAGATTGCTTATTAAATTGGGCTTTCGTAACTACTTTTCGTACTTGACATGTCGATAACAAAGCGAAATCGGTGGACAGTAGCAAATAGGCGCAACCTGCAAACGGCAAAGCTAACGTGCCGACTGCCGAGCAGTATTCTTTCAAGAGCCTAAGCCTTGTATTCAGTTTCTACCCCATGCATGACAAGTGGCATATTAATATCACATCACAAACGTATATATGTATCTCCAAATCCTTTGATTTCCCAAATTAGTTTGCTAATAATTATAGTACCTATCTATTGAGATATAAGCGTGTGCCGACTTAGTTTTGGATTCAAAATTTGATACAAGTTAAATAAAAAATATTGGGTGAACAATTCACGATATAACGACAGCAAAGTAATTTAAAAAGAAACCATAAAACAATCATACAAAATACTTAAAATAAATACAATGGAACACAAACAGATTGATAAGTGTCAATACATTACCGGTCCATATTTGCTGTGTCCTATTTATTTGATCACCTGCATTAAAGGTTAACACGTATTATACAAATGTCTTATTGTGATGCTCAAGTTTCATGGACATAGTCATAGTAAAAATTAAATATAACTCAAGATATATTAGTAATAAATTCTATATTTGTATTAAAATTACGATTAATCGCAATGGACAATTTTCAGCATTTAGCAATTAATCGTAATCGATGATTATGTTTGTGATTATTAACGATATTTTTAAATGAATTTTGTTTAAATTATCGTCGTGACAACCTTTATAAACGCGCCTAATAGATTGCATGACGTTAAATCATGCATTGCATGACCGCCTTTGTACATCGTACATGAAGTATTTTAATTAAATAAATAAATCCGAATTTGTCTTTGAAGTTTCTGGGAATGGGACCCACAACACAATCACAATGACAGAATTGAATAGTTACATCTTGTGCAAACTTGTTTTAAGAAAATTTGATAATTGTTTAATTTCTATTTGATGTTTTAATTTATTAGGGCTAATATGTATGTCTTGTCTTGTGGCTTTTTAAATAAAAATCTGCAATATTTAAATTTTGACTAATAAAATTTGTACCATTTTGATTTCAATAACTTGAATACACATTTTCTTAATTTTAAAACATGTTACATTTAAAGTTTTTTTGATAATCGTAATTGTTATGATCGTTTTATTACATTTTTTATTATAATTTTAATTATTTATTTATATATTCTTTATTGTACACCAGTAAAATAAATATACACATCGAACTAATTAGGCAGTGTATATAGTAATAGTTAAGTTTAAGATAGAAGATTAAATCAGGGTTGACATAATTTGAAAATTAAATTCCATGATTTCCCAGGATTTCCAGGAAAAAGTCACCTCTAATGTTCATGTTCACCTCTATTTAAAAAAAGCTTTTATTAGCTTCACCTGTACCTATGTAAAAAAATCTTGGAAGTTAAATTTTACCCACTTCCCGTTTTCCAATTGAGCCGAAATTTTGCATACACGTTTAGTTTGGATGACAATGCATAGTTAGCTAAGTGACGTCATTCTAAATCAAATATGGCAGACTTCCAAAGATTCACTGCACTACTTATTTTTTATGCACCCCCATGTTAAGGTGCTCCAGATAGCAAACGAATTTGTCGATTTCGCTTCCTCCACCCGCGCAACCCGCGCGACCCCCTGTAATATTACGGAAACCGCTCGGAGCATGTCAACGCGAGCATCGCGCCAGACACTAAAAAACTATATAATAAATAGAGGTGGCAATGTAAAATATATATTTGTAGATTGTTTCACTTATAGGTCTATATAGTAACAGAGTTACTACTAGAAAATTAATACCAATGACAGTGGTACAATCACTACAATTATGAATGATTTTATAAAAAAGGGAAATAAAAAATTTATGCTTCGTCAACGAGCTTCCGAGCAAAAAATGCCCATTACACTTGCCGAGTTGTTAGATGATTTGGTATTAACTAATTATAACTTGCTCTTTTATTTGAAGGATTGCTTGATTCATTTAATATTCACTCATATAAATATATCACGATTATTAGATATTAATACCTAGCATTAAAAAAGTAAAAACCACGGTAAAAACCGACTTCAAAAAACTAAAAAGTGTAAATAATTTTCTTAAATTCTTAAATGCACCTAGCTTGGCAGTGGCAATGACTTCAGAAGCTGATAAGTTTTTTAAGAAAATTATAGGTATGTATTATACTTTTTAGTTTTTTGAAGTCGGTTTATACTATTTTTTAACGTTTATTTTATATTCCTATTTTGAGTGGCTTAAACAATTCATAATCATGCGATTACAGAAATCGCAAGTGCCATGCTGTTATTCATTCAAGAGTTCCATTGTATATCTCCGAAGTTCTTCATCAAATTTAAATGCCATCTTGAGAGTACTCTTTGAAATAAAAAAAGAATTTTCAAAATCGGTATGCAATTGGCGGAGTAATAGCGTAACAAACATTAAAAAAAAACATACAGTCGAATTGAGAACTTTCTTTTTGGAAGTCGATTAAAAATGGGAATAATAAACACTTACTTCATATCTTTGTTTGGTAGCAGTGTTGGTGAATAGTAATATATAAAGTATAATCGATAAGTATTAAAATAAAACTAGGTTGGTACATAGTATTTATTATTATATATAGTAAAGGATTAGTATAAAGAAAAACAACAGTAGGACGACGCCTTTGATCTCGCCGACAACGTCAAGACAGTGTGGCGATCATAAAGTTATTATTACTAGTGGTAATAGAGGAACACAGTGTGCGAGTGAGAAACCAATCTTTAGGAAAATCCTACGTGCGAGAAAGAGACACAATTAAATGTTCGTAGGACCGATTTGAAACAATTTATGAACCATTAGGGCCGCCTGTCAAAATAAGATCTCGTATTATTTTATGATTTTCTTCACAATCGTTCTGTATTTTATTGGATAAATATCAATAATCGAAAAGGTTTCGTATCCTGTGTTAGACTGCAGTGTAACTTACAGCAATAATGCAAATAAAGAGACCTTTTACAGGTAAATACCGTACAGTGCAATACTACTTTCAGAGTGCATATTTCCATAGAAAATATTCCTAAAATTATTTAGTAATACGTTTATAACATGCAGTAAGCCCCCTATTTTCTAAATAATATATTATTTTAAATAATTATGTGTAAGATAAAAAAATATTGTGTTCGTGAAAATGTGAAAATTAAACCGTTTGGCATAGGTTGTGTGTACAAAATCTATCGAAATGTCGATATTTCCAAATTAATTTTTCGTACTACCTAGCTTCGTCCATTGCATAACTTGAGAGTTATTGTTAATCCTTGCTTAATTGTATATTGAAAGGTTGATTTAGTCCGGCCCGGCACATTGTCAGATAATCATAGTCGGAATATTTCTGACGCACCGGAGGGCACTCGACACTATTCACACCATGTTTGTACTATTACAACATTTTAATAGTACGTACATAGCCCATACCCGCATTTTGTACTAGCCCCACAGATGACAGAATTTTCCGAATCGTACGTCCGCTTCTACAAGAAGCAAACTTACGATTCCGAAGATTCTGATTCTGTCGCATATTAAAATACATAAAATAGCGCTATTTCCAGACAAAGAATAGCCTGGTGAAAAAAATAACTTCATTATATTGACTGGCTAACTTCATAACTTCCTGGTTTCCGGACCACATTTCTCGGCCTGTGTCAGTGTACAAATACAGGGATCTATCACCAGAACCTTCAACATCAAAACCGAAACGTCTGACGTCAAGAAATAATGAATATGATAATGAATGATTACATAATGTTTACAATAAATTTTCTTTTTACTTATCTATTCGTCACTTTCGTGACGTTAATAATTTTGCCATCCTAATATTACGTAACTTTTAATATTTTAAAATGACAGATTAAATATGTCAAATAATATGGTATTTTAGTAAGAACATTTGAAAGATTTAATTGGTAATTTTAAAAGATTATAAGTTAGGTAAGTACATAATTTAGCCTACCAGATTCTAAATGATATTCCAATCCTTATTAGTATAGCCGATTTTGATATCGATATTGCAGGGATATTGTCAATTCAGTGATATTATAATTTCACAATAACACGGCCATATCGATAATGCGGAGACGTCAAAGTCACATCCCTAAACGTCACACACATGTCAAATGCGCTAACATACGTATTTCTTTTTTGGTCTCGCGATAATGAAGAGACTTTTCCTCTATTACCACTAGTAATAATAACTTTATGGTGGCGATAGTGCATGGAGGCTAGGGTTGTTACAAGTAGTGTAGTAGTTTTCTACGCTACGTGCCGCGGGTTCGATACGCGCACGGACCAAATATTAGTCTGGGTGTGTGTGCATGTGAGATAATGTCTGTAAACTCTACCCACGATACAGGAGAAATCCTAGTGAGGGGCAATGTTATATTAAAAAAAAAAACAATATTTATTTATTTTAGATCAACATCGTCATCAACATATTATTACTTACTATTTTAAACGTTGATTATGACAAATTATCAATTCATTAATAGAAGGTAGCTCTGAATTTTGGTCGCGTAGTCACGTGGTCACGGTTTATATGAATAGACCTCACCAAAACATGAAGTTTGAATACCAACATGATGGGACTGCGTCCCATAGTTTAGAGCTTTCAGACATTCGGTCACGTGGTCACATACTGAATTTGAATTTATGTTTATAGAAAACATCATAAAGATGGTCTCCATATTTTTAGAAAAAGTATATTTTTGAAGATGAAACACAATTTGTATTGACTTGACAGATAAAGTGACAGATCAGTAGACTCTATCTATATCTGATTTTACTAAAATAATAATATTTCAAATATGTACTCAAAAAAAAATCAAAATATGTTTATAAAGTACATGCCATACTACTGAGGCAAGTTATATAGGTTGCCCCCTCTACACAATATTGTGTCTAGAGAGCAAAATAAATTCTGAATTTATAAATCGAACGCGATAGCCTCGATCGACACGGGTATCACGTCCGAGAGCCAGCGGCAGACTGCCGCCCGTCGCCCGAACACGACCCTTCAGCTGAAAATTGGCACAGATTTACGTTTAAATTCAAGGAAAAATTGAAAAATGACTTTTTTTTTAATGTTAAACGTTGGACTTATAAATAAAAGAATTATTTATCTATTGCTGCAAATCAGAAATAAATTAAGCTTCAAGTTCCGAAGAAGATGAAGGTTCAAATTCTGATTTAGGTGTTTTATAATCGCCAATTACTATAGTATAATCTACTTAAAAAAAAAATTGAAACGTTGGATTTGAAGTAGAGATCTTGAACTTTAAGACAGTATTTTTTATTTATTTGTAAATGGTATAATTACGGAGTAGATAGCGATTTAAAACGGCGGTTTGGTGGGGGTACTGCCTTAAGGGTATCAAATGAAAGGGTTTTGCTGAGCAGAATACTAAAAAACGTGATGTTTAGTTTTTTTTTTAACTATAATATTTTAGACTCATAGTATTGCTTTAGCTTTATTAGCTTAGCACAACTATTTTTGTGTGACCACACCAACAAATTGTTGGCTTGGATGATTAAGTTCTACTTTTTTTAACCGTTATTTATTCAAAGGAAGTTTGTTCACATTCATCTCCATAAAACAACAAACTCAAACACTTCTGAACGAATTCTAAAATAACATTAACTTAAAACTACCTATAGGCAGACTTAGTTCACAAACTGCATCTTAGGCTGACATTCAGAGACGACAGAAACGAGTCTAAGCGTGAACTTACGCTTCCATATGTCAAACTTACGAACAAATTTTGACAGATGGAAGCGTAAATTCACGCTTAGACTCGTTTCTGTCGTTTCTGAATGTCAGCCTTAATCACTTTATTATTCTTGGCGAGTGATTTCATAACCCATTATTATTATTATTAGCCTACGACGTCTCACTGCAGGACAAAGGCCTCGGGATCCCCTCTTTCCACTTTTCCCCGTCTGCTGCTATTAGGGGCCAACATAGCCCATGCAAATACATAAACATATCACATTTCGAATGGATCGGATATAAGGAGCTCAACCCGTCAAACAATGTACAATGGATGAAAACCCCCAGTCAATTCCCCAATGGATAAACCAGTGAAGTGTTCACAATCTAGACAGACCTGATTGACGTCATAGATTGAATAAAGCCAACAGATAGATAGACACATCTATTTATTTGTAGAAAATAATAGATAAGGGCCATAGGCCCATAGCACACTTGATACTTTTATCATCATGCTGGATTCAGCGACTGAATCCTACAAACATTCAAATGCCATTTTCGACACCCCTCAAAAATAATAAAGAAGTTTCAGGCGAATAATTTAGCTTAGGTTCACTGTATTAGGAAATGCGTTTATAGTAACATACATAAAGAAGTTGAATACTCAGTAAAATGTGAGATTATGTGTTCGCAGACGAGAGCAGGTCGAGGAACAATTAGTGTTACAACAGTAGTAGCTACCTACTTTAGTAGTAGTAACGGAAAAGTCAGTCATTTCGCTAATAGGTACAGGCTTTAGGCACTCCCTTTTACTATAAGTGATTTTACAATTTTCGCGGGATGACAACATTACTATAAATCATAAAAATAAATATTAACTTTATAATATATTATATACCTATTTTCAATCGATTAACATTTCTTTTGTAAAACACAGGTACAGAGATGTTTTAAAAACCACCATACCATATTAAGACCACCATTTTTCACTGATAGACTACACACAAAATATTAAACCATGCAGCATGCTATAACAAAAAAAACAAAAAACACGCTGGAGTTCGCCATATTGAATTTAGAGTGACGTCAATTTATTTTTCGTATTCTGCTCAGTAAACCCTTTCAATTTGATACCCATATCATGATGGTAGAAAGAAAATGTTGCCCGACATCTTGGGTCGTCCGCCATATTGGATTTATAATGACGTCACTTAGCTTATCATGCATTGTCATCCAAATTAAACGTGTATGCAAAATTTCAGCTCATTCGGAAACCGGGAAGTGGATCAAATTTAACTTCCAAGATTTTTTTTAATTTTTTACATATTTAGTTACAGGTGAAGCTAATAAAAGCGTGTTAAAAATGATGTAAAAGAAGATATGAATGTTGATATTTCTTAGTTCTTGTTAATTTAATATGTATATCTATTCATAATTTAACAGCAAAAGTATGAAAACACACTGGCACATTAGTGTTGTTATTATCTAGCAATTCTTAATAGGTATATAATTAGCGTTGTTAACCTTAATTTTTTATTGATAAATTATTGAATCTTTAACGTTATTTACTCAAATAAATATTGTTTTCCATGAATATTATATTGTTAACGCCTTTACATAAATGTACTATTTGCTTTACATGTAAAACAAAATCTAACAACTACACGCATGTCAATATACTAAATGTATTTGAATACAATTAACATAATGTATGTATTTAAGTCATTATGCATGTAAATAGTCGTGATTCATTGATACAAGATTACAATGTCTATGTTATTGGTTAAATGTGTCTTTAAGTGGAACCCATATTGAAATGTGTACGTAGATACATTCAGTAATATAGTGTCCCAATGCAGAATGCTCTAACGCATATCGATGTGTAATAAAAACAAATTAAATAAACATGCTATTTTCAAACTGTACTATACTTCAAATGTGCCCTAACAAATCCTTTTGCGAAACGTATTTATTATGAAAACATACAAATTAGTAATGAATATGATTGTATGCAACGTTCACAAGTAGGTGGAATCTAAATGCGGCTGCACGTTGTCTTGACTAGATAAGCATTTTGTCTTACGTAATTTTCGTATTTTCATATATTCGAGTAGTATCTCTTAGATCATAAGACACAGGACGAGGTCTTAGAGCGGCTGCACATTGCAAGACATTATCTCGTGTCGTATGAGAAAATTTGAAATTTTATATTATCCTACACACTATATCTACGCATGATATTGTCCCGGAGTACCCTGTGTGTCCCTCTACGGACCTTGGCTAGCCCTCTGGAGTGAGGACATATGGAAACAATGCTGATAAATAACTCAGAGAAAGTTAAAAAACATAACCCTTATTAGTAACTTCTTGTACGTATATAATATTTAATTCTTGTTATAATATTAATCTTAATAATATGTAAAACTGTAGAAAACACATTCAAAAGTAGGTACATCATTGAGTTATTTGATATTGTAATATTTATTGTTGAAACTTGTCACAACAGCTGTCTACATCTTATGAGAATTGGAGAAGGAATAACGAAAAAGAAAATTATGTAAAATGTTGATCCAGCGCAAAGTTCTAAATTCGAATCAATATCTTGGAAGCATGAAGTGGCCCGTGATGAAGGTGATTGCCGGTATTATAAGTAATTAAATGATAAAGGAGGACTTCGTCACAATATATCATGTCGGATAGGCATGGCTCGCTTGGACAAGATGTCTTGGATACGTATGATACGTATAATGTAGAAAACCTAAGATATAATAATTCTTATATACTGCAGACAAAATTGTTATCTAGTCAAGACAATGTCTTATAATGTTCAGCTGCTCTAACTAGGAGGCCCAGATGCACTCAATCACAAATACGTCCCGAGCAGCAATCAAATTGTAATTGATAAATTACGTACATACATACAGTCATATTTCATCTCACCTAAGGTCATTTAAGGTACATAAAAAGGTCAAATAAAACAAAAAAGTAACAAATTAAGTATCTATTAAACCCGCTGTATTATGGGTCGTAACCACCTTCTAACTAAATCAAGGCTACATTAACATTTTTATTTTCATTCTTCGGTATTGCAAAGTATCTTTACTTCACAGATTTTCATTTCAAAAACAATTTTAACATTTTATCCCGAAGAATGGCATTTTATGTAAAGATGATAAGCTCCCAAGAAAAGCGTTGACTCAATTTTCTCTTGATGCCGCACTCTTCATTATGACTAAATCATAGTACACCTACATAAGTGTTTTTTTACCAAGTACAAAGGTGATGCTCTACCTGCCTTAACAATAATTAAAACTTAACGATTAAGGGCCCATCCACACTCGATACTATTAGCAGCAGAATCGCGCGTTTTCGCGTTCGTTATTCACTTTTGGTAAGCAAAAGGCAGTCAAAGAACGCGAATACCCGCGATTCTGCTGCTAAAAGTGCAGTTGAGTGTGAACGAACGCTAAGATAATATCTATTATCATCATTTATGAATATGTTGAAAACCCGTGTGAGCATTTCATCTCGTATTTAATGCCAAGTATTTGTCTTCGTTCAGTTGGCTGAGCACGAATTTTTTGACGCATCGTAACGTTGTTAGCAAGCAAAATAAAATAAAAAATGCAAGTTTAATCCATGATATTTTCGAAACAAGTCGACACTTGTTTCATGAAAATGTAAAAATATTGCACGTATTTTCATCAATTAATCTATCGCATTTTTGTTTAATTTTATGCAACATAGTCATGTTGCATAAAATTAAACAAAAATGCGATAGATTAATTGCAATTTATAATCACAATTTGCTTACGTTAACATTACTATACGTCAAAACATTCGTGCTCAAAAAACATTAACCATAACTAAAGGTCTCGTACCAAGCCAGGCAATGACAACTATAATGTGTGCATGATGATAGTGTGAGATAAAGAATGACACCCAAACGCTATAAGAACATACATTTGGGTAAGTAGGTGTAGTTTTCATTCGTGAGTTTCAAATCTTATTAGTGTAGAGTTTCTGTTACTGTTACATTACTGTTAGCCTACATCATCCCACTGCAGTGTCGAGTTATCCTATTATATTTACTGAAAACCCCGTGTACAATTTAGAATAGCGCAAAATGATTTTGAAGGATGGAAGGTAGACAA
Organism: Allophyes oxyacanthae; assembly: GCA_932294325.1. Lineage (NCBI taxonomy): Eukaryota > Metazoa > Arthropoda > Insecta > Lepidoptera > Noctuidae > Allophyes > Allophyes oxyacanthae. Next base: position 5,640,147 of record OW028609.1, read on the forward strand.
TTTTTTAATTTTTTTTAGTTGAAGTGCTGTCTGTTTTTAATTTGCAAATATAACAGAATAAGCATTGTTGATTGAACTTACCCACCACAAAAAAAAGAAATCGCACGTGAAATATGTGACAGTTTTGTTTTGCCCAATATTCCGACAAAAAGAAAGAAAAAGAGTACACTACAACAAAAAATAAAGGGAATACAAAGAAAACATATAAAATAAGTTGAGTTATTGTGTCAAAGGGGCCGCAGTTCAGCATTATGTCAGGAGGCAGTGATACTGGCCACCTTGAGCGCTCCGTCATCCGATTATTTATATTTGAAAATACGTTCTCAATGGGACCGTTGATAAATTTATTCATAGAAACCTGGGACGAGGACCTAAGTGAGGGCAAATAAGCCGGATAATTCATATTGATTAATTTTTGTGAAATGTACCTAAAAAACAGGGGTTTCAAAAACAAAGAAACAAGGAGTTCATTTCCACAGTTATTATTTTGATTACGGGGAAAACAGTTTATGTCTTTTTGACAATTAGGTACTCAATTTTGCTCCTTAATAAGGTCCTACCTTTCTAGTCCCGATCCCTTTAAGGGGTTTAAGTACTCATCACTAGCTGTGCCCGCGACTTCGACCGCGTGGAGTTCACGTGCTCGAAAGTTGTTTTTGAAAATACATGTTACTAATATTATACAGGATGGAATTTTCGAAGCGTACCTGGATGAAAAGTGCTCTAAATACTGAAGACAGCACAATTTACTCAAAGGAAACATTCCTTTATTTTTAAAAAGAAACAAAACTGCATTTAAATATTTTTGAAAATACGCTTGCCACACCGGGAATCAAATCACAAGACAAATAGTTTTTCTTTTTGAAGGAGTATTTGTCTAGTGATTAGGCACATTTGAGCAATTTTATTTATTCTTCAAAACGTAATTATAAAAGTCTCTGAAATTTTAATGAAACTTAAAACCCTGTTCTAAGCTAGGCCAGATTTACTATAAAGCGGCACAATTAGCGTCCCGCAGACACGCATCACGGAACGCATTATTAGAGCCGACGAAACGGGAGAAACGTTTGAGAACCCTAGTCATAGCCTACGATATAGATGTAGAAATAGAATATAATGATAATTATTATGATTGTATATATGGCCTATCTGTGACACAGACACAGGCTTAATAATATTCCACTCATAGGGACGGATGGAACATCAATGCAACTAACTACCTCTATAGACTCGCTCAACTAAGGCCCGCGCTGCCATCTTGCGTGTTAAGATTAAATAAATCTGTGTAACGAAACCATAGCGACTTATATTTTTTCTACTAACGCCATCTAATTATTTTTAAGGAAACATATTCGACTGCATAAATTAAAACCGGGTCTTAGAAAATGAAAAATTTCGCTTCATTATGATAATTATAATACATCTTATTCTTTTATACATACAAATATAAATAATTATAACCAATATATTTATGATATTTTATTTATATTTTGTACTGTAGGTATAGGTCGTGACGCTAACACCATCTAGTATTTATAGTAGGTGAACATGTTTGAAAGGTCCTTTTTACTAATCAATCGAGACCTCTGCTTTGTACCGGACTGCTTGCAATAGAGGGGTCAAGCTGTATTTCAAGATATAATCTACCGATTGGAAAGTTTCATTAAAATCTGCTCGGCCGTTTTCCCGTTTTAAGGTAACAAACAGACAGACAGACAAGAATTCTAAAAATGATGGATTCGTGTTCTATTCCTTATTTCTAGCCTATCTATTTTCAATGTACAGACATTTCGGCCTCTACGAATTTATGAATTATTATAGATTATAGATAGATAGATGAACAACTTTATTATGGGACCAAACATGATTTCGCGAAAGAAATCAGCTGTTCCATACATTTAGTCGAGAAATATTACATTATTTGTATGGAACAACTGTATTATTTTCTTAACCTAGTATAGTAAACTTGATTCTTAGTACATAATTAAAATGAATAAAACCGTGAAGGCGTATCGTAGGGCATTATATTGTATCCGCAACAGACTGATCTCGTGATACAAGAATGTAAGTAGGTACTTATACTTGCCTGTGCCAAATTCGTTTCATATTAGAAGGAAACGAAGCGCAAACAGTTTAAAACTCTTTTCATGCAGACTTACAGTGCCACAAACTTATGACCCGGTGACCAAAATTGGAACTAACGTCGCTACGGAACAAAAATTACATATAATGAGTCATTTTTGTAGGGAGATGACATCGGTAAAAGCGACGGCAGCGACGCCACGACGGGGTCAGATAAGTTTGTGGCACTGTACAACTATCTACCTATATACAGGCTGACTGGTAAATCGAGGGAATCGTTGAAGGAGGGGGTTCTACTCATCATTATGGACAACTTTTACTATGGGACCGAAACTGAAATCGCGAAAATAAAATCAGCTGTTCCATACAAATAATTCAATATTAATCGACAAAATGTATGGAACAGCTGATTTTTTTTTCGCGATTTCCGCTTTGGTCCCACAGTAAAAGTTGTTCATAATAATGAGTAGATCCTTCAATGATTCCCTCGATTTACCAGTCACCCTGTATATATTCTAAAAAAAAGTAAGTAACTGCTGTTCCTTGGTAAGTGGAAGTGGAAAGGCTGGACCGGTACGGCAATATTTTTTTTAATTTACGTAACATTCCGAATAAAGTTTATGGGGAAAGGAAATTGGAAAAGTTCCCCGGAAAATTGGAAAATTCTGTAAAAACTAAAAGTGCTTTTTTCTATGGGATTTTTGCTACTATAAGGTTCTTGACTACTACGTATACGTAGAAGGTAATTTTTTTTTATCGGAATTTATACGTTCTGATTTCTGATACGAGGTTATGAACATTGTGCGGCGCGCCATTATTTATTTATCACAATAAATAAATAATGGCGCGCCGCACAATGTGATTGGTTAAATCCTAATAAAACAGTGATTTCTTTAGTTTAATCCTACTTATTAAATTGTGATTTATCAAAGATGTTTGTTTAGTTATCGTGTTTAGCATTAATTTCATTAGATTTCAGAACGCATGGAATGGCACTGCGTCTTGTTATATAATCAAAACATTACTTTTATTAAGATTGCATGATTCCGGTTAGACTTAAACCTAGTTTTTGTTTTATTTTAGGTAATTAACCCGGGTCTATTTTTTGATAAAAATATAATTTATACAGGCTAAAATGTGTAGGCCCAAAATTTTTTTCTCCTTTTGATAGAAGAAATACTGTCGGGTCAGCTAGTTTACTATAAATGTACAAACAACCTCGACATGACTTTTTATCTAATTTGCATTATAAGAAATCTGAAACTTACAAAATGATACCGTTTTGTGCACATTAAGTAATATTTACTTTCATTGTAAAATTGCAGTTTTTGTAAATGCATATTGAGAAAAAAAATTAAATCCAAACTCTTTATTGCATTCATGGTTACATAGGTTTTACTGTATATCGTGTATTAAGGTTCGATATGAAACCCGGTAAGGGTACAGCAATATAATAGGCACATATTATAAGTACTGAATATTTAATTAAATTATAACAATATAAAAGCCTACAAAGTATAGATCCAAATTCATGCATATTTTCTTTCAGACCTAATACGCGCGTTGACAATGTTATATTACGCAGCTTACCTTTAGGAATACTTTTAAACATTATACAAGTAGTAAGTAAGTAGTTTTAAGTAATTTCCTGGTTTTTTTATTTTTTATGTTTGTTATGTGTGCATATGCTCGGTGTCCTGTGTGCAAAAAATAAATTGATTTTCTTTCTTTTCTTCTTCTTTACAATACAATGGCCCCGCAGTCTTATCACTAATTGCCTAACAGTTACTTACAATAGTTAGCTACAGCATAGGTATTGTCTTAATATGATCTTGTTGGCTTTTTTTATACGTATGAGAAAATTATAGATGAGTTCGCGTAATCTAAGCCGGAGACTAGACGGCACAACGACATTTTATCTCTTTTTTATTTCAAAAATGTGACGGCTTAACATCAAGTTACTACGGTTGCTGGGAGAAAATCTCAAGCAAAAAGAGGACTGTTAATATAAATTTCTTCTACTGTTCTGTAAGCATAAGCTCGCATAAGAATTACTCATAAGAAATATCAATTGTTCTTTTGAAATATACTTTATTTTCCTTCGGTTTTCGACATTTAGTTTCTGAAAACCAAAATACAATTTGAAGAGATAGGTACTAGAGCCAAAATAAGTAAGTCTGCCGCTACGGAAAATATAGACCCAATTATAGATCATGCTCAGGTTTAAAAGGGCAAAAGTAAATGCCAGTATCATGTAGGTGGATGTTGTATGTTACACATATTTTATTTATCGTTGTAGTATTATTTATTTATTTGAAGAGGTAGGGTACTAAGCCCCTTTGTCACTGCGACCTGCGAAGATCTATTGTGATGCCTCGTTGACCATCTATTGAACGTTGTAGTATACTAGATTATATACTACAACTGAAGGTAAGTTAAAACGAATACCTACTAAAATAACACTCCTAAACTTCAGTGCCCCACAGAAGTGCGAAAGAAATATATTCTAATATCACTATTGAGCTTAAAATCTATAGCACAGATGAGATGTACTAATCTGAAGTACGAATCAAAAAGTGTATGCGATAGTGCGACAAATGGTAGATCGAACTTATTGTAGTGCGAAAATATGCACCCGACGGTAATAGGTAGATTGGAATAGCAACCGATGTAGTACCACGGAGATATTGCTCAACCCGTGAGCCACACCTGCATAATAATCAATACTTTAGTTTAATAATTAATTAGTAGGCACGCCAGTTCAACGTTCTCACGAATTTGCCTGTCGTAAACAATATTAAAAACAATCATGATTACTAATATTACTATGCCATCTGCAAAACATGATACAATGATGACACCTACATTTTTTACGTGTAAGTGAATATTTACCAATAAATTATTATGATTATAATATTATTATTCGATACCGGTCGCCGTTTTGATGCTACTGCACTGGCCCCTAAAATTCGGCCCGAATTTAAATAAATACCTACCAATTATTCCAAATTGGCTGTGCAGTGTACTTACCTTATAGACATAATAGACAATAGGTACATTATTATCTAAATTAAAAAATATTCATCTAAAATTGAATGCTGGCCGAATACGGATAACAATTCAGGGCAAGGAATAAAAAACTATTAAAATATTAGGTACTAGGGCTGAGAGAGGACCATCTTTCGGGAGGAATTAAGATTTTTATAAAACAGGCTGAATTTTAGGGGTAAATGAGTACCAATAGATATACATGTGGTTCTTTTTATATTGTTAATGGATAATACAATCAACCATAATACGGATTAAAAGGACATTGCTAAAGCTCCATACATGATTAGCCCTGGAGTCTACAAAACAAAGATTATGCTTACTATGTACAACTCGATGAAAACAATATGTTTCAAGCAATTTTAAAACACGGACAGTGCTGAATATATTTTTATTCATAAATATTGAAATTATTTTGAGGTTATGTTTTGCTTTCTTTCAAAAGTTGTGTCATGTCAACTACACTACAACGAAGATTTTAGTCGATGCATTTCAAATGTATAGAGTATTTATGGAGTGTATGGAGTATTTTTTTAAAACGTTGCTTCCTTCTAGTCGTCCTGTATCTTGGGTACAGTTTACTAAGATAGGTGTATATCTCACATGCACACCCAGCCAGACCCGGAACAAATATCTATAGTCCATACAATAGTACAATAGTACAATAAAATAAAATTGAGCTAAGTTAGTCATTATAGGTACTCGAGGCTGGATTGCAGCCCGAACCGAAAGCAAGGGATGGAGCGTAATGGAGCCAAGAATGTAATGACCAATGCTCACGCATTTCATACGACGTTTTTCAACACACTTGCGAGGAAAAAATAAATAGAGTTAAAATCCAATTTGCGTATTTCTTCGTTTGTGATTGGATGAGTTAGCTATGCGCGCGCAGGATGAAGTATGCGCGCGCAGGTGGAAGAATGCGCGCGCAGGTCGAATGAGACGCACTGAGGAAGCCGTAAAACCTACTATTAAAAATATAATAAACGGAATATTTGTTTATTTATGTTAATGTTCTGTTAATTACATAAATTAATGTTAATTTGTTGACAAAAACAAATAATTTAATGAAATTAAATTAACGAAAGAAAATACAAAACAAGTCTTGGCAGTATAGATTAGTGCCTTTGTCTGTCCATGAAAAAGACGTATGTTTATCTCGGTATACCTACTTATAAAATGTTTGGGTTATGTTCATGTTGTTTTTATGTTGTACAAACGATAAAAATAATTTTGAAATTAAAAAAAACAATAGCTTATTTATATTTATTCGAATTTTGTTTCATTGACTTAATTGTAGATTAATTGTACTACGCTATTGGCCTATTGGCAAACAAAAACAATATGGACGATACTATCATTTCCGATAACGTCATTATTGAGTTGATTACTTTTTAAAATGAAAAATGATTCAAGTACTGTCCGCATAAAATGAAATTAATAATAACTACTAATAAAATACAATTGTAATTGTAGTATATTGTTCATCTTTGTAGACGACGGGGCCAACCGTAGCAATGTCCTTTTTAATTAATAATTGAAGAAAAAATAAAACTAATTTCCTATGCAAAACTAGACAGTTTTTATAACGGTTGGCCATGCTTCGGTCTTCCAACATTATGCTTTGTTGGCTCCGTGCTCTGACGTCATAATTATCACGTCAAAGTATTTATGTCAGAAGCTTTTTCTTTTAGTAAACCGTTGTTGTTAACACTAGATTAAGTAATTAGCTCTGGATAAAGCAAAAGATTTTTATGGAAATAATGTTTTTATAAGACGAAAGAACATATTTGAAAAGTGTTTTGAATTTGAAGTAGATTTACCTATGTAACGATTGTATTAGCAAAGCATTCAGGCACATAGATATCCAAACTTTTTCAATTGCAACGACGTCAAAACAGAACTGTCTGAAAAATTAACTCGTTAAAGTTAAAGAAATGACAAAATAACAGATTACAGTGCCACAAACTTATGTGACCCGGTGACCAAAATTGAAACTAAAGTCGCTACAGAACAAAAATGACTTCAAATTGTATTTTTTGTAGAGATGGCATTGGTAAAAGCCACGGCAGCGCCGCCATTACTGGGTAGTAGATAAGTTTGTGGCACTGTATTTTCTTTAGAAATGAAAGTATGTGTCCTTTCCTATAAAGAGTGCGTTTGGCAGCACCTCACCTAATGGTAAGTGATGATGCTGCCGAAGATGGATCCGGCAAGCTCAAATAATGCCTACATTCACTCTCGTCTTGAAGATTCCTAAATTATACGTATCGGGGAACACAGACGCTGGCAAATAATTCGGTTATTTAAGCCGAATAAACACACGCGTCCTAGTTTGCAACTTGCCAGTCGAATATTATCCTGTCGCGTCTTTTCCCCCGAGTTATTTTTCCCTAAGAAAATTATCATTCATAAACTAAGCGATCCTCTACCATCATCCTCCTCTAGTATCCTATACTCCTATACGATTTTAATAGCTTTAGAAACAGTTTCATTAACACCAACAGTATCAAAACAATACTGGCTGAAAACGTAGTTCGCCGTTGTTTCGCGGTAACTTCGATGATAGAGTTGACAACTAATATAACTTCTACCTTTTAGAGCCCACGGTACATACACGTGAATATTGAAGTAGAACTCAACTAAAATTGGTTCAGTTTACTTAGAGAGGACAACGATAATAAAATAAAAAAACATAAATTTCCAGTCAAAAGATGTACTCGTAACCGTAACTGTCTGATATACTAAATAATTGTTTTTGAAGCTCTAAAGAACGAGAAATATATACTCGTCAAAACAAAATAAGGGCCACTTGCAAATTTCGACATTATGGGTTATTTAATGATCATTAACTATATCCATGTGGTAAATTGTACAGCGTTATGTTATCTTAAGTGTTTGCGAACACTTTAACAGCATTCCGCTTGAAAAACCTTTAAAATGGGTAGATTTTATCAACTTTTTTGAAACCAATAAATTTTACCCTGTTTTTAACGTGAACTTTAAGCTCATTTAACATCTGTATTGTTCTGAGAACAGTTTAGTGTGTTGAGTCAGTGCGTACATCGGCATTTTAAGAACGTAATTCCACAGGTTTGACTTCGAATGGACTTGACTACAACGACCAGGACCATAACACTCATCCAAGAAGGCTATTCGTAGCGATCTGTAGTTTTACAGCCGAGATTTTCGCAGCGAGCGATTCAGAATGCCTGGAATTGCTTTTATGAGATCCAAAAATTTGTCAGAAGTCAGGTATTATACAGAGCCAGAGGAATCACCGCTCGGGAAGACCGCTACATAGACTTACATGCACGCAGAGAGAGCACCGACACTTCCCGCTCTTTGCAAACCCGCTTGTGCCTGGCCACAGGCACGTGACTTAGTGACCAAACAATTAGAAACCAGTTTTATGAAGACCAGCAATTGTCCAGGAGTCAAGTGGTGCGAATTCCATAGACCAGCATTCATCATGCAAATCAATAAACATCCGCAAGGCAACAATTGGACTGTAGCATAAGTGAGTGAAGCACATTGCTTTTTACAGATGCGAGCAAAGTAAAAGTTTTTAGTGTTGACCGTTGCATAACGGTGTGGAGATGAAAAGGTGAGCAATTTGCAGATGCCTGCATCCACAACAGTGATCGATTTGGGGGGCCCAATGTTATGGTGTGGGGAGGCATAAGCCAAACTGGAAGAACTGAGCTTATAATTCAGAACCAGGGTACAGTAACAACTTAACGATACATCCAGGAGGTCATAAGACTCTATGTGGTGCCATTTGCATAGCAAGTGGGTCCAGGTTTCAAGCTGTTGCACGGCAATGCACGCGCTTATACTGTTAAAGCCACCAGAGAGACACTAGAAGAGGCTTGTATACAAGTGTTGCCGAGGCCAGCGAACAGTTCGGGCTTGAAACCAATTGAACACAAGTGGGATCTGTTGAAAAGAAGAGTATGAGACACAAATTGATCTGTGGACAATGAAAGACAGCCCTTAAACGTCCTAAAATCGAGCTAGGAACAAATCTCTCAAGAAACAGTGCGGCATCTGATAGAAAATGTCCTCTAGGCTTCAAGAATATGTTCAGAAAAGAGGAGGTTACACCAGATATTGATTTAAAAAGGAAGAAGAATAAACGCCGTGGAATTTCATTTTGAATTGCATTTTTAGTCCAAGTGTACTTTTTGCTGAAATTGCACTTTTTCTTGAAAATGTTGTAAAAATGATTTTCTTTTCTATGGATTGTGTAAAATTTAAGCCCATTTCATTAAAAACAAATCATTGCAAAGAATTTTACAACTGAGAAACCTAGAAACCTCGTAATTTGCCCAGAAGATCAAAAATATAAGGTGGCCCTTATTTTGTTTTGACGAGTATACTTTCGCTACTCGACCAATCTTTCCTGAAAACTTATTGCATACTGAGTTCACGATGAAGTAAATCGAAGAAGAAGATTGAGAATGCAGCAGATCCAAATAAATACACACAGCAAATTAAAACTCTTCACAGGTTCAGAGATGAACCGTCAAGCCCAACTAGTAACAACACTTAAACAATTGATGTTATCATAAACTAGCATAAATATTCCCTATCACTCAGGGGTAGGATGGCTTTCTATTAGTGAAAGAATTTTTAGAATCGGTGCAGTAGATCCAGAGGTTACAAATTTTACCTCTTTATAATATCAGTATAGATAACATTGTATTGCTTCATAAATACATTATTTTTTAAGCCAAAATAAATAATTATAAATCAAACATACATCAATTACTTAAATCAAATCAGCTTATCGTAGTCCGTTGCTAGACATATTAAGCCACACCCAAAATATAGGTAAGTACAATATCGTATCTGAATCATTTAGATACGATAAAAACCAAAACACAAGAGTATGAGGTTGAGTTAATATGGTGTGATTTGTAACGTGGGGTGGGAAGTGGCTCGACAATGCAGGCATTGCAGCGTTATCGTGCAAAACGTAGGTAAACAAACTAACTACTAACACATGTGTGATGGTAAATGCATAAAATATGTAAAGGGCTACTTCGTGGACATTCAGCAGCACCAAGTAATAAACGAGTAACGACAACTCTTTCTCACTCTTCCCGACTGTTTATCCCACATGGTGGTGGGGGTCAGCCTTCCTTATTTTTCGCCCCCACTTCGCTCTATCCTTGACATCTATATCGGAAACTTCGCATGTAGCCATATCTCTATGCACTACATCTATCGACATGGTTTTAGGTCTCCCTCGGGATCTCCTAATAGGTACAGATAGATGTGTTGCCAGTACGTAGTCCAATGGTATTCTCTCTACATGTCCATGGTATCTCAGCCTACTCTCCTGCAGCTTAGCAGCGATTTTGAGTACGGTAACGGTAATATTTTAAAAATATAGGTCACGATATTTTGAACTCCTATCACCTATCGTGGGCAGTATACCTAGCTGTCGAAGAGATTATGCAAATCAAAACAGCAACAATACACTGTGTAGGTACAATTTTTTTTATGAATTGCTTTCCACACGTTGAAATGGCAGTAACATCCGCTCTAAAAATTCTTCATAGCAATTGATGGAGGGATTTATCTTGTGAAGTAAAATTAAGGGGAAGTAAGTGCTGAAACGCTACTCGAGAGGAACCTATGTCTTACAGTGAGTGTATATAGTAATAGGCTATTTAAAAGCTATGAAGCTTCGCATTCATGCAGCGAAACAGAAATCACATATTAAACGGAGATCATATGAATAAAAATTCAGAGGACTGGACGAAAAACTAAAGTGAGGCCTGATTAATTAGCAGTTTTGGGAACTAAAGTACATTATAAAACAGAGTAGAATTCTTGAAAAAAAATTAAGCCAACTAATCGTAAAAGATTTCAAACTAGCACCATTTAGATGAGGATATAAAGACATAATATAAAACAAATATTCTGCTTAACTTCGTATAACAAAAATAGCTTACGATAATCAGCGAGATAATCACAAATATAGATAAAATATCAACTTAACGTGACCATATAAAAATGTCAACAACCGATTATCGTTCGTAGCTCCATTGCTAACCGAATGTTAGAGTCACGACATAAAACATGACAATAAAAGAGTTACTGAGATATGAAGCCGTTGATTTGGAGTCGAGATAACAGGATAATAAACTCTAAGGATAATAAAGTATTTTTATAGCTTTAGCCTGGATTTGTGCACAAAACAATGTGAGAGATGAGAGATAAAGGACAAAATAGAATAAAAAATACCCGTACGTACGGGTTAAGGGATTTAAAACGCGAACAAGTAGAAATGCCAGGAGGAGCGCCCTATACGGATCCCATTACTGAGATCCTTAGCAAAGGCCAGATGCGCAGTACTCGCAACCAGCCTGCGTATATAGAACGATGTATGAATGTAGGATGAAGCAAAAGGGTAGGATCGTAGCACGTGGCGTTCTACAATAGTTTCTACTTCCCCCTATGGACAAATGTTGGATGTTACTCGTTTGTAATGTACACGTTTCTATAGGAGACTTGTCTTTCTCTTTCGATACATTTAACAGGTAAAATTCCACCGTTTAAACATAAGTACCAACTTAATTATATTTAAATTGCTATGTATTAACGAGGTAGGAATAAAAGATTATATATTCAATTAATTGTTGTATTGTGCTGTTTGACGTGTCGCTTTAATAAAACTTGACCTAACAATCTGGTAGTGCATTCATACAAAGTCAAAGTTAAAGTCAAAAGTTTTTATTTCAACTGGGCCTTTGCAGGCACTTACATACACTTATACATCGATTATGTGCAATTGGATACCTATTTGATGCAGGCCAGACCATACGACAACTGTCGTTAGTCCCTGCCTAAAAAACACATTGTTGTACAGAATTACAGATCAAAATAAGACGATTTGTCATGAATCAAGATCAGTACTTGGCCACAATGGCCACGGTGTTAAAGATGAAAGCATGTACGAAGTACGATGCTAAGTCCTCTATGATAATAATTGTGACCTGTGCAGTGACCAACAAAACTTTCCAAAATTAGTATAAATATTCCACAAACTGACTTTTACCACAAATTAGATCTCTCATCAATGAAAACCGAAGGCAACGACAACATCAACTATATTGCGACTCATTCCACCTTCATTATCCAAATAATGACGTCATGTTTACTTTCCGATAAACTATGTTGGGAGGAGTGTAACTAACAAAGAAATTATCCATTCTCATTAATTCGAAACGCAATAAATAATAGCAAAACAGATTTTATTCAACATTCCACAAGTAAACAGTTGTTTCGAACGATAAAAACAACGAATGCGCATTTATAGGACAAGAGGTAGCTCAGCTTATTACAGACAAATTGATCGTCAATCATGATAACCGGGACTAGAGATAATATCGGACTATTTTCCGGCCAAGTAGCTTTATCGAATCTCTCTTGGTATATTTTACGGTGAAGGATACTTATAGATTAACTATAATAAAATTATTACTGTAAACAAAATTTGAAACGAGACAGTCATGTCACCCACAGTATGAGCGTATTATAATTGCATGAAATGTACATTACAAGTGTACATTAATATATTTCATAATTAAGCATATAAGTTTATGTCGGTCTCAGTGGAGTCTCGTTATGAAGTGTAAATGCACACTGGTTTTGTTCCTGCAGTAAGGATCATTGTGATGACTCACTTAATAACAATTCGTGAAGTATAGCATAACATTGACTCCGTGTATAGGTACTTTATCAAGAATGTAAAACATGTAAATTTGATTTAGGATTATTTAAATTGGTCTTTACAGACGTAACAATAAACCAGTTAATTGTCATGACAAAAATATGCAAAACTATATAGTTACTGTAATGTTCTCCGAACAGCAACTTTCAGGGGCACAGCATAAACTCTACATTAATCTTCCTTGCAATTTTTCACGGTTGTCGATGTTTTCCTCGGTCGACAATGTTATGTATTTCTTACTATCTTTATTCCGATGTGTGTATGCAAAATTCATTGTTATGAGTTCGGGATCAATAGGTTAAATCCCCGTTTTCAAATCGAGGTCACTCGTATTTGTCTCGATCCTATTTTTTTCAATACGGGGACTGTACGAGACATGTGCGAAGGTATACATGTTTTACCCAAAAAGAATTATGTCGTCATCTTTGATAATAATTAACAGATACAATACGACATTATCGGTTGCATATCACAATATTATCGATGCGAGCTCCGATTGCATTTAGCTATATTATAAGTACTGACGAGGCAATAAATTCAATCCATCCAGATTGGATGCGTCCTGTCGTCGTTTATTGAAACATTCAATTTAAACAGAACAGTCACTGTACTCAAATTACGAGGGATATGTTTTGCATTATCAATTTTTGCACATGATAATTGAGGACCTATGTGTAAACGAACATCCGAATGGGTAATTGAAGATCTCGTGGCTGTTGTTATTGTAGCACTTATCATAAACCCACCGGCCTCGGCCGCAGTGTCGCATTACTTTTTCTAAACAGGAGCGTAGGTAGCCAACAAGGACTAAGGAACAATGTCGTAATTTGTGGGATATTTTAAAAGTAACATTAAACATTTTGCTTGTATCAAAGCATACAGCGATATAAAATACATATTTTATGTTATGATGACGACAGTGTTGTGACAAGTTTCGTCAATAAAACAATGATTTTTAAGATGTATCTGAGATCATTCTTTCAGTTCGTACAGGTACTTATTATTAACTACGGAACACAAATTTAATGAGCGATTATTTATCTGTAACTGTAAACGATCTTATGTCATAAATGATGATTTTAAATTTGGAACCTCAAAATGCTTTGCCATAATAACTGAAGAGTAACAACAACAAAACAATTTTTTACCTGTTGTTGTTGATTCTGTTGCTGCTGATGGTACTGGGCGACAAGTCTGATACCACTCAATTCCAAGGACCGAGGATCTAGAGATCTACTACGTGGTTTCTCAGAATAAAACACATCTTCGTCTCTTTTGCCCTTTTTCCACCTAAAGTAATTGGCCATCGCCCCATTCACTATCACAAACACGTCTTACACTAGTATGTACATTTCAAATATTATGTTTAACACGAACGTGGTTACAGTTTACACACTTTAGTAAAACCGGGGAGGTTAGATCGCGAAGGCATCTCCATAAGTACTGAGAGATAACGTCGCTGTCGCCGTCACGAGACGTCGTTATTGTTATGCAACGCGGGAGTGTGTAAGCGACCGATATCCGCTAGTACCAAAGCCGGTTCCGCTGCGGAACTGGGAAATAGACGTGGGAGATGCGCCCGCGCCATAATGATCTAACTTGTAACAGCGCACGCATCCACCCCCAAAATGCCAGCGCCGCGCTGTCGCAACTGATGACAATGGTTGACAACTTAACACCTCCACATTATGTATATTTATTGGTCAGGAAAATCGTGATCTCGCAATAGAGCCCATAGTTATTTTCAGTGTGTTGCACAAACTAGTAATTTATGTAATATTTTCCGTATTCGTTTAGCCTCGACGTATCACAAGTGGTTAGTGTGTCAGTGGTCGCAAGATACTCTCGTGTTTACTTCTTGAGTGTGTTAATATACGTTAATTACACCTCGTAGATGCCCATCTGCGCTTGCGACTGGGCGGAGTGGACGAATGCGCAGTGTCGCAGACCTTAGGTTTAATGCGCCATGTCACTTGTCTGTTTAATACAAACCGTATGATCACGAATGCACTTTACTAGTAAACAACTTGCGCACGAGTCGATGTACAAAGCAGTAGGTGATGTAATCAAATCAATTTAAGGATAAACGTTTCAAAGCACCTGAATAAATGCATGTTGCATACTGTTGTCAAACTATAATTTATTATGCAAAACAAAACTGATTAAAGAAATGTTGGTAAGTAGGTATTTTGTTGAATAATTATAAAATAAAGACATACTTAATAGGAGAGTAATGGTGCGGTTAGTCGAAACAATGAATTAAATTGAACATTGTTACATTGCTAGGCCGATTTTTTTATTTTTTTTTCATTTTCTTTTCTTTCTTTAATCTTTTTAGTTCCATCTTCTCATAACAAAGCTAGTCTGCTAGTACATAATATCCCTGGCGTATAAATAAAAGTTTGAGTATCTCTGTGCAAAACACAATCAAATACGAGTGCAGTAAAATGGCTAGTTGACGGTGGAACGTCACCGCATTGTAGGCAAGGCACTTATTGCGCGATGACGAAGTTCAGCTGTTGTCAGGCGAAGAGTGGTCGATACGTGCATTTGAAAATATATTCCCCCTTGTAACAAAATATTATTTAAAGCAATTCTATAAAACCTAGGTTTTCAATATATCCGTCACCTTCTAACGTCCTATAGTAAATAGAGACGGGGCTATCTTAAAACCTAAGTTTTACAAGACCTACTTTAAACCATCTATTGTAATAAGACAGATAGACTTAAACCAAACGAACACCTATTAAAAAAGGACTTTGTTGATATTACAAAGGACATGTTTCCAACATCGCCATAAAATCTATCAGAACCGACGTTATGATCCATTTTACCGTATTATCTTACTAGATATTATTTTAAATCCAAAAGTGTATTTTTCTAAGATCTACTTGTTCCGCTTTTAACATTTCACGGCTAAATTGCCAAGCTGATTTTGACGTTTGGAAGAGACGTAACTTTAAACCAGAAAATATATACCTACTCACGCGAACGTAGCCACTGGCACAGCTAGTGTTTGATAAAGAAAAACTTTTTTTTTATATTTAATAGGCTTGCGTTTGGCCACAATCTCACCTGATATTAAGCGACGAAGGAGTCGAAGATGGTGCACCCTTGCGTAGAAGTAACATATAGTTAGATAGTTATACTATCAAGAGATTCTTTTCCATGTCAATATTTAGCTATGCACAAAATATTATTCTTATTGTTTAAGCTGTATTTTGTTAATATTTTGAGTAATATTTTTATTTCAAGTTCTCTTGCCACAGTTTTAGTCCCAGCCATTGTTATAACAAATCTTAATATAATAAGTTTTCCTTGAGAAAATTCCGAAATAAATTCATTTGTGAGCGAATTTGTGTCTCAGAAGCATCATACCAACAATATTTAGCTGTCACACCTAGATTCTTATCTCTTTGTGTTTCAGTTTGCAAATGTGAAACCTTCATATCTGCATGAAAATTTTATTACTATTATGGTTTTCAGAATCTGATTTTATGATAATTTTTAATTAATTTAAAACAGAAAATATCTTAAAGATATTTTTCAATAAAAAATACACCTGATTGATGTCGGGAGGAGAGAGGGGGAGCCAGACCTCACGACGTATCACCGAGAGGGAGGGGGGATGAAAAAGAGGGCAAAAGAACCTCACGTGTTTAAAGGACTACCTCTATTGATCACAGTCAAAACAAATCTCACCCAACACTATATTAAGTAATGGGCAAATTTGATAGCCGTAATAAGAAACTGTGAAATCAGAAGTTCCAAGTTCGTAGTACGAAATTTACAGAAGTATAGTCACTTGGCATTGTGACTTGGTATTGTAATTTGGCTTTAAAATATAGCCTCAAATATCCTTAATTCTATACAAATATAATTTGAACCAAATGTGCTAATAAAATCTTAAGCTTGAGGGGTCAAGTTGTATAAAACAGCTTCAACGATGCCAGTTTAGTACAGATCATAAGACTTCAAGGAAAATAATGTGACAAAATGAAAAAGTTACGTATATTCCAAAATCTAGCCCCCATCTTGAAGTGGTATGGTGGTCATAATATGGCGGTGGTAAAATCTTACGCATGAGAGGTCATCTTATACCGAATATAGTCTACAACGATGTAATAATTAAAATAATCCTAACCGGTCACCAAAATCATTCGATAATATTTTATCTACAGTTGGGCAATATATCAATGAAATACAGCCACACAGATGGAATACGTACAGCGTATCATTGTATAATTACAATTTCATTAATTATTCATTATAAATGAAACCTAATACGGATTTGGAATACCATGTTGACGTCTGGGACCAAGCCGGTGCTACTTGCAAATTCTAGTAGCTGATAATAAAAAAATAAAAAAATCAATACAAAGTGGAATTATGCCGTCGTATAAATCGATTATACTCCTTCGAAAATATTTAACGATAATTTTTTTATCTACCCTTTTATATTGATTATGCCACATATAAAATAAGGAATTTGTATAATTTATCTAACATGAATCAGATGAACACAGCGTCAGGCAAGTATCATCAGCATACAGATACGGAGGGTAGACCCAGGCTGATGAAGATTCATATAAAAATGTTAAGAACCGGTAATATAACCTATCCATCAAAAACCCCCGACTCCAATTAGAAAAAGAGCTGTAACTTTTGAACGGCACTGATACACACTAGAAATTTATAACAGCGCTCTTTTTAGT
Organism: Allophyes oxyacanthae; assembly: GCA_932294325.1. Taxonomy (NCBI): domain Eukaryota; kingdom Metazoa; phylum Arthropoda; class Insecta; order Lepidoptera; family Noctuidae; genus Allophyes; species Allophyes oxyacanthae. Next base: position 5,657,739 of record OW028609.1, read on the forward strand.
CGCGGGTTAAAAACAGTTGTGGTTAAGGTGGAAAGGCTAGCGAACTGTACAGGTGGAACAAATTATGCAGTGCATCAATTAGTTACGTAAAGATATCGCAGATTGTCATTGATTGTCCCATACCGCGAAAACTCAATTTTGATTTACTTAGTACGTACGTACTCGTTATTTAACAATGTTAGTTACGCGGTCTGGGACAATCAACGACGTTAAGCAAGATACAAATACATTGTTTCAAAACATACCCTACAAATACAATAATTTTTAGTTGACTTGACGAAAAGCACACACAAACAGTCCGATTCATAATTATATGTAAGCAAATTAATGTTGTACTAAATTAAAACAGTGCATATTTAACACGATAATCAATTTGCTTACCAATAACGAATAGACCAATTTGCGAAAACTATAAGTTTCTAACGGTCACAATAGCTATGCAATTATATATATTTCACACAAATAAAAAATAAAGGAACATATTTACACGACTTCTACACGTACAGCACATGCCCATCGCTGTTGTTCGATGCCGGCGCAGATGATCCTATAGAACTTATCCCTCACCAATTCAACTTAAATACGTGTCTATAAATCACGGAAAGCGATCCGTATACTACAATTAAAGGTCTGCAACTGAACTAAACAATGAAGAATGGCGAGGACTAAATATCAGTCTTTAGTGAAATTTCAGTAATTATTTACAAACAATAACTTTAAAGAGATAATTTAAAAACCAGTTATATGTTAAAACCGCTCCACAAATTGAGCCATGAATGATAGGCAGAATAAAAAATAGTAGGCCATATAAAATGTGAAGATGTTGTCGTCAATGAAAGACAATGGTCTGTCCCTTAAAGACAGCGAATAAGATTGCCTGACGTATAAAACGACTTATAATAATTATAGATAAAAAAAAAACTAAAAACATTATTTTGAAAGTGCCTGCAAAGGCCAAGTTGGAATAAAAAACTTTAAAATTGACTTTGACTTTGATTTTATTTTTCTTATTTTTCTCAGCAAACACTTTCATTTCATACCCATATCATGGGAGTGCATAATAAATACCTAACAGCTAGTCCACCATCTTTGGGAGTCCGCCATATTGGATTTAGAATAACGTCACTTAGCTAACCATGCATTGTTATCGAAACTAAACGTGTATGCTAAATTTCAGCTCAATCGGAAACCGGAAAGTGGGTCAAATTTAACTTCCAAGATTTTTTATATATTTACAGATGAAGCTAATAAATCATGTTAAAAAAATATAACATTTAATAGTCCCTTACTAATACTGTTAGCCTGTATCATCGCACTGCTGGGCAAAGGCCTCCCACGTGATTTCCATGCTTTCCGATCATGTGCCAATGATGGCCAGTCCTTGTTAAATTTGTCTAGTTCGTCCCGCCATCTCTTTCGCGGTCCCCTTAATTGTTTATAATTATGCAACTTATTGTAACAAATTGGAAAACGTCATGATAAATGAACAAACTGTAAATATTCAGTAAGTCGATCAAATAAGTTATCAAAAATTCAATAGGTCCTTTTGCAAGGGTTTAACTGTATGAAAGTAGCATGAATAGAACTTTATTCATAAGTTAATCTTGAGCAAGTCAACCAAACTAGTAGTAGGTACCTACCTAGTTTTCAATAGGCACTTGAGAATTTGAGATATCCAATGGTTTATTACTTCGTACTTACACGTTACAGTGGTCAGAATATCTAATGTGCGAAAGTAAGATATCATTACAATAAAATATAACCCTGCCTTTGCTGTCACGCAGTCGGTTAAAAAGAGAAGATGGACTTGCCGCTGAACAGCTTTGAAGGTCGGACAAATAAAAGCAATTCATTTTAATAGTCTGGGATGAAAGGGTTAATTCTTTTGAATTCACACGTACCTAACATTACTCAAAGGATTCTATATCAAGGTTTATATATCTACAACTTAATATAGTGCGTTTATGTGACGAGCACGGCAAACATAAAATCATATCGATACTGGTGAATGTGCAAGCTTTATCAGGTGTAAATAAGCTACGTACTTCGCATCGTTACGAAGATTTTTTTGTACTGGACAATATCTGGGAATCTGGGAACCGACTGGTTATAGAGATATTTAAGGTGAAAATCCCAAATTTTATTTTACGTATTTACCGCATTCCTTTTTCTTATTTTTGTTATTACTAAACTTTCTTACGTGCTTATTATACTCCCACACCCATGTCCAGGCCGATAACATGTAATACAGTTTGTCGCGCGTTACATTGCGAGCTCCATAACTGTTTCTATATTTGAGACTTACCACCTGTATGACTGTGTACCAGGGTTGTTGCGAACATCAGCATTTTCAACATCAGCATCCGCATTGATCGATGCTGATTTTTAATGCTGATGTTCAAGTCGTAACATGACCGCAGAGGGGGCGGGGCTTATAGCACGTGTTGTTTTCGCTTTTGAGTTTTGACCAACTACGATTAATTATTACGAAACTACTTAGTTTAATTCTATTTTTTATTAAAAGTGACAAAATTTATTTATTTTATTTCAAAACTGTGCATCTTTTAGATACAAAATTCATAATGGTCACTACATTTTCCCTGCGTTTTTTAAGAAAATTATTAAAATCAGCATCAGCATCCGCTGATGTCAATGATAAAAAATCAGCATCAAGATCAGCATTCACTGATGTGAAAAAAATATGCATCAGCCCTCAGCCTCAGCCCTGCTGTGTACATTATGGATTGCAATAAAGATTGGACATTTGAGATTTGAGCTGCAGAAAATAGCTTACTTTGAATAGCTAAACATAAAAGTCATTTTCCAACAATTATTTTTGCACAATGTTACTTGGTTTGATGTACTGGTAGACTTTAGCTTCGTTATAAGTCTTTTTACACCCTGTATACATTTGGATAAGTTATGTGGTCTCTTCTAGGTGGACAATTTGCTGAATAAGAACCTAGAAGAGCTCACTCAAATAACGCCCTTTGAACGAAAGGGAATCCGGTTCCTAATTCAATGTGGTCTCTTCTAGACAGACAGTTTGCTGAATAAGGGATTATGATAACAGTATGGGCACTGGGCAGCATACCTTCGTACGATTACACCTTCTTAGCATACTTTTTCAGCGTTAGGTTATTTACCAATACATTACCTATTTAACTTACTAAATTGCCTTTTTTAAAGTGAAAAAGGGTAATCGTTATTTTCTGGATCCAGTATTTTCTAAATTTGCTAATCAAACTTAAAATTCTACATCTAATAATTATGGTTAGACTAATGTTTAAACTTCATAAAAAATAAAATTTCCATTTTGATCACGTTTTAGATTCAAACATATCCATGAAATAATGGTAATTTTTCTTCTTTGGAGTTTTTAATCACATTCATATTATTGTATGTAATCGTGGCATCTATTACGATAGCTCCAGCTCATATCATCAATGTTATATAACTAATTAACTATGTATCTTAGGTCTATATTAAAATAAGTCATGCTTGAGGTTTATCTTATCTGTACCTACTATAGATGACTAATTAATAAAACATAACATTACATGACGACAGGTACTCAGATTATAATGGTCCTAAAAAGTGAAGAGCTAAACTTAAATAATGTTGAATCAAACGCAGCCACAAATTGATGTAATATGCACCAGTTCAAATTAATAACACCAACCATAAAATTGATAACAGCACACTCTGCAAATTCCTGAACCCAATGGCTCACATGACATTCGATCATCGGATTCCACACCGTTCGTTACTGTCACCTGCCATCTATCACATATGGACTCAATTAACTCGTGTATGGTCTCAGTTTCAGTAACAACTATAAATTTTAAAGCCAAAACAATCAGTGTTGAAGCTATTTCATTCACTTGATTCTATAGCTACTAAGTATGTATAGGCATATAAACAGTTGCATGTCCATAAAATTAGTTGCCAATAAACACCGTATCAGAAAGACGTATTTCTTTTCCTGAGACAACCCTGTGCTAAAATCAACCTTATCACCATTACACTATGATGACAACACTCTGTTTTCAAATACCGCCAAGTTTTATTTTTCTTTGGAATGTACGATTTTACCCCATATTGTGTGTCTACACTGGTGCCATCTACTGCGCCCGACTTCAACTAATTCGTACTGAAGTTGACTCCCACTTACCGCTTTTCTCTTCTCAGCGCCCTCTATCGGCATGGTCTGGCCCGGCACAGACGCGCGGCCGCGGAACATCTCCATAACTTTGGCCATGGCACTGGGACGACGACTTGACGCTGCCGTTACTGTGTGGTAGTACTGTTGGAGAGCAAGAAATCGTAGGTATAATGTAAATAATTAGCTTAGTTAACACAGTAATGTTTATTGTAGTTGCAAGGTGGCCCCATGTAGGGGAACATTACAGGGTGGTTTGATGATTAAAATGCACAAACGGTATATATTCCCACTGCTGGGCCTCTTCTCAGATTAAGAAGGGTTAGGTTTTATTCCACCATGCTGGCTTAGTACGGGTTGGCGGACTGCACATATCATCGAGAACTTTATGAGGCCCTCTCTGATGCTCAGTTTTACTTACGATGTTTTCCTCCACCGTTATAGCGGAATAAGCACAGTATAAATGTACCTGTAAAAATCTATCTGACAGCCACAGCGACCAATAAACAATGCATCCCTTTCTTACTTATAGAAGTTTTCATAAGAAAATACGGAATAGGACGTCTATTTGCGACAGCAACTGTCATATTAAATTTATCAGACGCAATCAGGCGGCGGGACTGGAAAGGTCGGACATTATATTATTATTGACTGGTTTCAAATACAAACTGATCGAAACAAAGTTACGTAATCGGTCGGCTGAAGTCATCACCAGAAAATGACCTGCCTACTTGGTAGAATCCTTGAATTATGTATACTGTGCGATGGCCAAAATAATCACTCAATGAAATGACACATCTTTGCAGTTTAAAAAAAAAATATTATTAGCGAATTTTTCATTGTCATCAAATTCATTGGCGTAGTTCTTCGGCTGGGTTATGTATTTGGTGGTATTCCAAAGTTCATCACTCCGTATTGAAGAGTTCCATCGAAGTAATTACGTCCGATTACATTCGAAAGGTACATTGGCCGTTGGGAGATAAAATAAAATAGCAGATTGACAGGCCATCGTGTTAACCTATTTCTTTCAATTGACACTCATAACTTACGAGGAAAGAATCGCAATTGAATCGCTACGTTTTTATTTTATTATCAATGCGCAGGAGCCATTTGGGTCGATTTATTATTTTCATGACTACTTTGTATGGACATCGTCATTATCTAACACCTACACATTTGATCGAGAAAATCTGCACTGCGATCGTAAACTGATGACGTAAAAATATAGACAATCGGTAAATTATACCACTGTAAATTTTACGTGAGGTCAGGCTTTGGATACCGCCACGCTTGTCTATGGGTATCATTTGGCCTAAAGAGAGGCCTAAATTCAGCAGTGGACTGCCTAGAGGCAAATAATAATAATATTATTTTGCATTTCATCACAATGGCGCGTAAATTATTCCAACTTGAACCTTATGTCAGTGTCATAAAAAAATGAAAATATTCATACCCTCGTGTCGCTTCCAGAGTGTGGATGTGCTGATCCATCCTTAGCCTTCAGTACAGGAGTGCTGATGGCTGGTTCCACTTTCGACGTCTCTGGTTTTGAAGGATCTTTGGTAGGAACGTTCGATTTTGTTATGTTCTGGAATCAAAGCAATAATATTAATGAAACAGTTAAGGAGAATATAACTACTCATTCCTACATCTTTCATACCGTTTTCCCTTATGAGAAATATAGGGTTATTATAATAATAATAAATCATCGCAAAGCATGAACTTTGGTCCCATGTTTATCATTTTCTAGCTGGCATCTGTTAGTCCAATGAATCTCGTAATTACCGTGGGGCAACTACTACCTGATCTTCACAATATGTCGAGAAATCGAATTTCTTAACGACAGATTTTCACCATTCTTATCAAAGAACACACTTGAAACTCAACACACATAACATGACCAACCTACAGCTTCTTACCTCCTTTGACCACTACACTATTCCAGTGATTGTACCCATACAATCAACTTTGTCATTCATTGTATTGATAACAGTTTTAATTAAGTATCGTTCAATTACTACACCTACCCTATACCTATAGATTTTCCTCACTAGTGACATCACTATTACATCATTTATCTATAATGAGAAAAACAGTAAAATATACCTACTTATATTGTAATATGAATGTATCCAACAGAATAACCATGTTTATGTTTCCTCCTGGAAACTGGCAAATGTTAAAGATAGCAGAAGTAGTACAGTTTTACTAGTCTCATCTCTCTCGTTAGTCGTCGTCTAAGGCTGAGATCTATAGTGAAGTAAGTAATTCTAAAGCAAAGTCTGAGCAAAGGCTAGTACGTTCTAATAAAGATCGAAGCCTAATTTTAAGAAGACATCTCTCTCAGAGCTTTTCTTCGTGTATGCAACCAGATCTCGCTAGCTAGGCTCATTTACGTAGAAATTAGACTCTTTAAATATGTAAATCTTCGACAAGAGCAAGGGTCTTAAATTTAAAGAAGTAGTACATCTCCAAGTTCTTTCACTCCATTGCTCTAAGACAGGGTTTCTCAAAGTGGCGAACACCTAGAGCAGGGATCACCAATTAATTTCAATTGGAGTCCGTTTGTAAAATAATATGACCGTCGCGGTCAGTTTCTACTTTTTTACAGCAGATGAGCACTTGTAATTTTTAAACACTTATCAAATTATACCTGTCCTTGTCATTTATATGCTAATTAATAGAGATGGCAATAGAATTAAGAGCTAGTTCAGTTAAATAACGTTTAATCATCGATTATTATTTAGGGTGTGAAAATTCACAGCTTTACCGTTACCTGTACTTTATTTACGTCAAGTTGAATTTTATTTTTTTACTAATCTCTCTGACCTCTTTACTCAGTTGTGAACTTTCGTACCTAATAAAGTTTCCAAAGGTGAAGTACTGACCTGAACAGCAGCCATCACCTGCTGCATTATAGATGGTTGCTTCTTGATCTCACCGCGAGGCTTGGACTTAAGAATGTTGAAGAGCGCGGGCCTTCGACTGACCCCGGAAGTTCCTGGTACAAAAACAATGTTTTGAAAACAATCCAACACTTTATTGAGGTAAATATGTAAGTATATAAAAATTCTTATATTCTTTTAACCCTCTCTGTTACACTAAGAGTTCTGGTTTTAGGAAAATTTGGGTGAATTTTTAAAATATTATCCCACCAATAAACATTCTGTTAAGTAATGGCCACGTTCGATAGCCGTAAAAAGAGGTGAAGGCACAAGTTCCCTATCTAGTTTAAAAAAAATCTTTGTTACTTGACAAGCACGCAACAAGAAGCAAAATAATTAATAGATTCTTAATCTTGTCCATGTTGTTGTAATAAAATCTTCTTGAAGTTCGTCTTCTTGTTGTCCACGATTAATAAATATACACTTAGTTACGATCACAGTGTATTTAATTATTTATATACAATTTATGCTCTCGTCTATCTGCGTAGGTACTCGCAAAGTCACAGATATTTTTTAACATTACATAGTAGGATTATTAACACTTTCCGGCACACTCAATGAGAAACAATAGAAGTTTTATTGTTACCACATCTATATGCAGGCAGTGTCCCGCAAAGTGTTAAGTTTGTATTAAAATTACTACAAATTCTTTAGATCATGAACTTGCATGGCCCTTTCAGCTCCAGCTACAACTATGGCCATAGTTATCATTATAATATTGTTTCTCTTACCGTGTATAGTCTGCTGATACATAGGATGTGGTTGGCCCTCATCGTTGGAGCCTCGGCGCTTGCGCTCGCCCACCGACTGCGTACTGCGAGTGATCGCTGCATCGAGACGTTGTTCTGAAATGTACAAAATTACCAATTTATTATTGTGTAGCTGGTATACTGAGGGGCTTGTAGCAAAATGGTTACCGTGCAGGGTGGCTAAACACCGCGTGCCGCAGTCTTTCCTTCTATCGGTAAACGTTCGTTACACATGGAAAGACGGTCCCAGTCAGGAGCCGAAAAAGTGAGTCAACCGACATATTAACGTTAAAGTATCAGAAAGCGGTATCTCTCAATAATTGGGATGCGGAGTTCAGATGGCAGTCACCTCATGTAAAATACTAGTGGTATTCAGCCGAATCTGTGGGTCTACCGCGTATCAAAATAGTAATGAACATCAGACTCTGGTAATAAACTGCAATACAATCGTGAGAGCCTAAACTTCGAGCTACCTTGTAAAAAAAATACCGATGTAAGCCGACCCTAGCATGGTTGTAAAAATGCTAGGTAGTCCTGGTTGTACAGAGCGCAAAATAACACGTATTAATATAATCAGCACCATGTTTTTACAAAACGATCGTTTTGCTTGTGAACCCTAAAATATTTCCTATGTCTCGGAATCAAGCATCCGTTTTAAAGAACCGGCACAAAAATAGGTTTGTGGTTTCGTAGAACTTCATTTATGAATTAAGAAAAAAAAACTGCTTTTCCCATAGACTTATAACTGTGCTTTTCCTAATAATTTGAGTCGGTGTATGTATTATATTTGCAGTTAAATAAGTATCCCACCATGAAACGTTCTGTTAAATAATGGCCAAATTCGAAAGCCGTAAAAAGAAGTGAAATCAAAAGCCCCCAAGTTCGTAGTTCAAAATTTAACAGAAGTGTAGTATTGACACTTGGCTGCTTTATTAAGTCTGTTCATCAACCAGTAACCAAATTTTTATTTATTTAATTAAGCCTTAAAGCCGGTGCTCAAAGAAACGGCCATTAATTTTAGCTTAGTGAAATTTGGAGGCATATTTGCCAGTGAAATGGGGATGTTATTAAAATACGTAACAAAAAAAATTACAAATTTAATATTAGTTATTTAACGAATATCTCGACATGGTATAAAATTTATTTGATACTTTTCTCCATTGCAAAGTTTTCAAGAAACGTTCTCGAACTTTGGTCAGGTCGCTGCCGCGGCCCAAGATTCGTAGTTATAATCAACACCCGAAGAAGGGTAGGCGATAAAACGTTCACGCAGTGTGTGCGTATCTGTGTCAGAATCTACATACCGTACCGAGCAGCGGTCACGCGGTTATGTTACAAAACGGTTTCCATTGATGCACGTCACTCGTTACGGTGCGTCCACGCATGTGCAACATGCAATTTGTAAGGTGTAATGCAACGAATTCAAAAATGGACTTATACCTTAAAATTTACTACACATTTGCTATTATACCACCAGACACACCTGAACACCTCATACCCCCACATAGATCACTACTGTGGAGGAACAGGGTATACTGCATCGCAAGCCGACGTTTGAATTCAGTAATATCTTACAACTAAACTTTCATAGCGCGATGTAGGATTGCAGTTGTCGCTTATCTCCGATAGATGGCGCTGGAGTACGTTTTGCCATGTAACTAGTAGTCGCTACACTACAATTCGCTTCACCTGGGTGTAGTAAAAGATGACCGAGGCATTATGTAATAAGAATGGGCAGCAGGATCATCTTCCGGTGTGCTACTTACTGCGATAGCCAATACATCTGTCGAACGTGGAATTGAATTATATCCTAGGACCATTCATTGTAGCTGTCAATATTTATCTGGGGGCACGGCAGTGCCCCAGCCAAGTCTCGAGCAAAACGGGCACGGCCGTACCATCTTTTCTCGATGCGATTCGCGGCTGTTTCGCCCCCCCTATATCTTCGACGTGGACAAAGCTACGAGTTTAGGTTTTCGGTGAATAATAGTAGGCATTAGAACAAGCTTAAGTTCGAAATTACATGCCAATTGAATTAATAGTTTAGGAGTTACGGTCGATCAAAGTTACACCATTTTGTCACTCACTGACTCATTGACTCACTGACTCACTGACTCACTGACTCACTGACCGATCATCAAAAATCTAAGGTACTTCTAGCAGACTTAGAAACTTCAAATTTTGCACCAAGATAGGTCATTAGCCACATATAAAGGAAAAATTAAAAAAACGTTAAAAATAATTATAAAAACATTAAAAAATAATATACCATAGAAAACAATTTTATATTTGCGGTTTGGCAAGAACATTGTGTATGGATTTTGACTGCATTGTTAACTTTGTTCGTTGTTTAAGTATTCAATTGGATTAATAAATACATAGAATAGAAAAGAATAATATAAACTGTGGTCAAGCATACGTGGCCCTTTCAAGAGTGACTAGTTTGGGTGGATTACATTTAATAAATGTGAATTTTAGTAGTATCAAAGCTCAGGAGATAGCAATAGCTGAATATAATCGACTCCGAAGTATATATCGCCCAGACTTGTCTACCTTAGAAGTAACGAAGCCTCAGAAAAGAAACAAAAGAGATAGAGATAGAGAATGGGTTCTAAGCTAAATGGGTTATTGGGTATAATAACGCGTTCAGAGCGGTACTGGGGCTGCCCCGCTTCTGTAGTGCCTCGGGCATGTTTGCGGAGGCGCACACCGACTGTTTTCACAGCACCATGCGCAAGCGGTGTGCGTCCTTAGTGCGCAGGGTGCGGGCCAGCTCCAATACCGTCCTGGCGATGATCGCTGGCAGATTAGATTGCCTTTACATACGGCGCGGCGGTGCTGTGGCAGACATGTTGCCTATAATGCCGGTTAGCATGTTGTGTGGCTGCTGTTTTACTTTTCATGTTATTTTTATTGTATTTGTTTTTTTTGTGTTTTTTTTTCTTGTTGATATGTGTTATAGTTGTTACCTGAATTAAATGAATTTTAATTTTAATTTTTAAGCAAAGCAGTAGCTGACGTCCAAGAAATTATGAGGTCACCTAAAAAAAAAGAAAGAAATACACTTACAAAAAATAAATGAGATCCCAACAAAAACATTAAATGTAAAAAAATGCCAAGTCTCTCGATGCAGTCTTTCCATCGTAAAAAGTTTTGAGATCTCATAGAAGCCAAGTCCTATTCAAATTATTTTGTAGTTATAAATCAACATTTAGTAATTGTATCAATAGTTTTCTTTATATTATAATTATAGTGACTTGGCAATGAGCACAAATTAAAAGCTGCTTGCTGCCTGGAATTATATGCAAATGTTACTGACGAGACCTGTGATCAGATTATTCTGCGCAGTTTACTAGTCTTGGATGAGACTGACTGCCGTTGCCGAAATTCGGTTGGGACGACACGGATAAACCAAAAGAAAATTAATTTTGTGTTATGCGGTGTGTGACTTTCAACTCCTCCAAATATGCCGTTTTATTTGTTTCTTCTTGTGCTCATTGCCAAGTCACTATAATTATAATATAAAGAAAACTATTGATACAATTACTAAATGTTGATTTATAACTACAAAATAATTTGAATAGGACTTGGCTTCTATGAGATCTCAAAACTTTTTACGATGGAAAGACTGCATCGAGAGACTTGGCATTTTTTTACATTTAATGTTTTTGTTGGGATCTAATGGTCAGCAGTAGACGTTTACGAGCTGTTGAATCATGATGACTAAACATCGATTCTCCATTCGAGAGAAACCAAGCCATAGTTACTAACGCTTATTTAATATGGTTTCGTTAAGCCTTCTCAAGGTCACGATCATACTCAGTTGTGTTGTTCCAGTAATAGAATTTACGCACTTCTCGCCACACTTTACGATCATTGCAACGACTTTCAAGAATGGTGTACTTATGCATAAGTACCTATACGTTCGACAATGCAAAATAATTTTCGCGTTATTAATTGTTAAAAAAATGCTTAACAGAATATTATAATTATTTCTGTAAATTAAGTAGCAAAATGTCTCAACTGGCAAAAGTCGATCAAACAAATAATATGCTATTGCATCTATCAAACGACCCTTCGTAACACAGACATCGCATCGTAAACAAGATTACAGCAATAATTCTCAACAACGTCATATGTTTACCTAGACCACACAAATCTAAATAAACCTACTTATTTAGATCCGTGTGACCTAGACTGATAGTTTTTAGAACAGAGAGTGAGTGCATATTGAAAACGCCTAATCAAATTTCACGTCTTAAAGATTGTTATACAAAAAGCATTTGTTACGGTTTCGAACTACGTTTAGTGCTACTACCAAAACAAATTAATGTCAGTGCCGTAATAGAGCCAAAGTATTTAAGTGGACATAGAAACGCTATGCATTATGTATTGTGCGCGCTGTGGTGAGTGAGACCTATATTCCGTGAGACTTCGACATTCATAACATAATGCACTGCACAAACGCACAAAAAATAATTTATCCCCATCACTATTTTAACACATGGAACTTTTCAAGCTGCAAATTATATCAGCTCCGGGAGTCGGGCCTACCGTTTATTCAGTTGTCATTTATCACAGTACTAAATTAAGTAAAATAGGGTTTTATTGCGTAGACAAACATAATATTATGATAATGTTCGCTACTATGACCACAGCTAACTCAAGGCCGCATGCTGTCTTGTATGTAAGTGTAACAGATTCATGTTATTGAATCTGCGTATTGCTATTTAATTTTACCTCATATTTTCCAGCACACTTCTAGTTTTCTTTTCTCACATCATGCAATCGAGTGCGTCCAATTATATTATGCAGAGAACTTGCAAAAACATTGTTGGTTTAATGAGTTATGTGTAGTTTTCTCAATACTTTGCGAAGTTTTACTGTTCATAAACCATTACGGTCAGCAAATATAATGTATTCATAATACTTACTATAAAGCCATCAAGAAATAGTTATCCTATATGATTATGATGTTATGTATACGTTAAAGTAGGTAATTAATTACACTGTATACTATTGCTTGTGTCTACATTCGCCGGGCACCTTTGAGATTGGTTAAAAATAATTATGGCACAGTGCTTTGTGCACACATAATATTTTGACTAGGTACTCCATGCTTCAAGCAAATAAGTTAAACAAATTTTCATAAATATGCAATGTAGGCTCACACAGTTTCTCGTATCGATTATAACAGTGAAATGTTTATTTTCCTCGTGTCGATTATAACAGTGAAAAGTTTATTTTTAATATTAAATCGTAAATAGCTTGTGCATACATTAGCGATGATAGCTCAACGGTAAATCTTGTGAAACGTGAAATGTTCAATAAGTTATGGTCAGACAAATAGCCACAAACAAGATATCGTTGATCTCGGTTAGTCTCGTGCTAACGCCGACCCTTACGACTAGACAGCAGCCCGGCAGCCCGGCTGGCGCGTAGCCAGCTCGGGCGTGCGACTCAAATATGTAGGCGCACTCTGGCAAACATTGAGGGGATCTACTACACTCTCTGGCGATGATAAATCTATATTTAGGTACTAACAGCGGAATAAATAAATTTCGGTTTATTTGACAACACATTTTATAGCATTTAACACTACATAAGGTTTAAGCCGTTAAGGTGTTCTGCAAGTAGTAGAGGTATAAGGTAGAATTCGAATCTCGAATTGCATCAAGGAAAAATCAGAAATCAATCACTAGCACGCAAGAAAGAATTATGTCATGATAGTCGCGTGCTGGACCTATGCCACTAGATACTGCGCTAGCAATAACAAACGTAAAGGTCGTATAGCAAGCAGGCCCGCCGCTAGCTGTTTGTGCGCCCGCGTGCAATACCGATTTTGCCGCCCCATGTAGGTAAAACTTCTCGGAATCGGCGAATCAATGGAACGCTCCCGAATTCGATAACGTCCAAGCCGTTTGACTTATCCCAGAAGAAAGAACTGTTAACAAAACTATTACAGTCAGTGGCGGAATTACACATTTGCCGCCAGTAGGTTGTTCAAATTTTGCCGCCCCTACCGACCTCTACAATTAGTTACCCTAGTTCGTCACAATCATATTAATTTTAATTTTTTGGCGATGAAATTGTAACTTTATGATTTGTGCACTATCGTCCTAATTACCTACACCACCTTTTTCCCGTAATTAGTATGATTATGAACTAGGGGATCGATGTGTCAGTTCCTAAATTATTTTTACAACCCAACGATGTAAAAATTGCACAAGAAATAGTTTTTGGGTAGATATATTTCTGAGCTAATAAAAGCTCAATTATGTATGTAATAAGGCGGGGTAAAGTATGCCTTAACACTACTTACACAATAATTTACATTCGGTAAACCTAATTCAATATTTTTTATTGCGCTTACTTACAGTTTAAAAACAATAATTATAAGTATTAAATTATCTGGTAACAATCCAGCTGATGATGACGATGAAATTCAATTAATTAAGTGAAAGTTTTACAATAATTTTTTGCGAAATTTTCTATTCGCAAAATCATTATTATCTCGCTGTATGAAAACTTGTTCATTAGTTCTGACTCTAGTCCCGCTAGACTCTGGCCCCAAATTTGCCGCCCCTAAAATCTGCTCTCCAGCCTACTCAGCCTGCTGGTAAATCCGCCACTGATTACAGTTTCATGTGCGATAGTTCTGTTCGAATGCGTACAAACAAGTAGTTAAGTACAGACTAAGAAAAAACTCGGTGGTGGCGACTAGGGGATTCTCTGATTTCGCGAAGCCTTCCTGCCATAGAACACGACTACGGGTACTGTGTAACATACTTATTTGACCCGGTAAGCGTCGCGCTGGCGCGGCGCCGCCGCCTTTACGGGTTTAATTCTCAATACCATGACATTTGTTATGTTTTAGCTGGGTCTTATAATAACCTTGAATATTTTTTATCAATCAATTTTTTTTTTTCATTATTTTCGGTCGCTCAATTTGCCGCCCCCTAGACGTGCCGCCCGCGTGCGGTGCACGCCTTGCACGCCCGCTTGCGGCGGGCCTGATAGCAAGCCACGTACACGCTCGGCGAAAAGCCTCCAGCTTATGACATCACCTTCATCATCAACATCACTCACCTCGTTTCTGTCGCCTGTCGTCACTGCTACGTCGTACTTCTTTCTCCTTACGCACTTGAGCCTTCTTTGCGGGTTCTTTTTGTTTGGTCGCAGTTGCGGCACTCCAAGTCCCAGATCGCGCCCTGACTTGTTCGACATCTAATCCAGGCACTTTGGGTACAGTCTCATCGATCCTCAATATTTCAGCCGTAACACTAGCAGATTCATCTTTGCGTGGTGCCTGTAATAAGAATAAAAATACAACCTGATGATTTAATTGTGTACAGTATTAAACATTTTAAAGTTTCACAAAGCCTCAAAATATACTAACTCTGTTTTCGGTCCTTTTAACCCAAATATCTTCGGAACTGGGTGGCACTCCATCAACGGTGGATCTAATTTCGATTAAACTACTATCAAAATAATGTTTATCAAGGTGGAGATTCTGTCCTGCAAAAATGGAACGCACGTTTGGCCGCTGTTCTTCAGCGCCTTTGGTCCCAAAATGAACGGTATGTGCATTATGCACATGTGAGCGCAGTGCCCGTTCGACCGCCGGCGGGGCAGTCGTTGGCTCTGTCGTTGTCACCAAGAATTTGTGCTTAGCTCCCATCACAGTTCTTTTAGGAGGTTCCAGGCCATCAGCTGCGACATGGCTATCACTAGATATTAACTCGGTGATAACATTTGCATTCTGGTCTTCTCCTGTTTCGTTTGTATTACAGTTTTTAGCTAGGTTTTCTGGACTGCTACGAGAATCAATTTCGGCACTAACTTCACTCCAAATAGTGGAAGACAGTAAATCGTTATCTTTTCTCTCATCTTCTTCATCTTCTTCGCGACATTGTGACAACCTCCGACGCTCCGGAAATGGAAAAGGCGAATTGGAGTTCCGGCTTGACAGATTATTACAGTGATTCATAAAGTAGTGCTGAAAGAAACTGTCCGTTTCTGGAGTATCATTATTGTCGCCTTGGATTATATCCTTTAAAGCGGCTAGAGATGTGATGGTGTTGTAATTAATAGCATTTACTAAGTCTTCACTATCGGTGGAGCTGGCCGAGACGCTTCCTCCGCCATCTTCGTCGGCCAGTTTACTCATTTGTTGGCATACTTCCGCTAACGTGACGTCAGCCTCAGCATCCTGGGTTTCAATTTTTTTCTTCTTCTCATTTTTACGTCCGCTCTTCTTAACTTTTATATTCGAGGTCGATTTTTTTTCGGTATCCATTGAACAGCATGTGCCTTTTTTGCTTGGCCAAAACTACGATATTTTTTTAAAGCAGCAAATTTCTTAAGGCACTTACTTACTTTACACAATTAATTCACATAAAGTCACATGATAGTACAATTTAATGTCAGAAATTAAGTAATATCGTAACAAGTTTCGTGGCTTCCGTCACCGAACATAGGGCATGGTGTTGCTGTATGATTCCAAACTATTTGCAGCGAACATTTTACGAATCTGGAATTATAATATGTTTTCATGGTCACGTTCTCCTTTCGTATCAGTCTTATACAATATTTGCTAATATACATTATATTATTATGTATGCTACCACGAACATTAATAATCTTAGCTATAATTTGCTATTCTCCGCGTAGTCTTGGAAATAGAATAGAATGGATGATTTTTTGTATTTTAATTTACATCGTAGGATAGCAAGGAAACAAAAGATGAAATCGCGAAAAAAAATTCTGCTGTTACTGTTACATACAGTCGAGTAATATTGAATTATTTGTATGGAACAGCAGAATTTTTTATCGCGATTTCAGGGTTGAACCCATGGTAAAATTGTAATTGTAAAATAATGATGAGTACAATACCCTCGGCATCTACCTACCACCTACGGCATCGCAGAAGATGCCTTATAAAACTTGACCCCTCATGATTATGAATTTGTTAGCACATTTGGTCCAAATTATATTGGTATAGAATTAAGGATAGTTGAGGCTAGAATTTGGTCAGAGGACATGGCCGCGTTGTCATATACTATCAATTATCTTCGATTAAAATCATATTTCATTAAAATGACATATACCGTGTAAAGCTAGCGGTAGGCTCATGGACCATATGGCTTCTTCGTCACATTTTTCGCTTTGGTTATGTCTAAAGTTTAGAAGACACAACCAAAGGGAAAAATCTGACATTACGAAAAAGATACCATAATCATGGTACATGACCCTACCGCTAGATTTATATGGCTGATATTTGGCATATTATTATTTATTAAATCTTTAGACTTTAAAGATCTACTAATATGCCAAATATCAGCATTGTAGGTTAGTGGGATGTGTGCGTGTCCCGAGCCATTTATCGCATGCCGCTTAGGTACGCACACATATTTACGTTTGTGTCCTCAGTTTTTAGTGGGGAGCATGTATGAGATTATTTTTCTAAGCGTTATTATTCTAAAGAGTAAACACTTGAAATTTGTGGCTCTAGGTGAGTCTACGAATATCTCCACATGGTATATATTTTAACTTAATAGGTACTTTAAAATAGTCTCCATTGCATAGTTTGAATATAATTTCATATACAGCCACTCATAAACCGCCATCGATTGGCCGATTGTACACTTTTATTAAAAATATTATCCAACGAGATTGATTGCCCGGATCTTCTGCATAAACTACATTTTAGTGTCCCTCAGAGATCAATTAGGTTCAATCCGCCTATCTCCATTCCGTCTTCCTCCTCAAACTACAGGCAAAATTCATACATTGTGCGAGCGAGCAAGAACTTTAATAAATTATGTAAAGAGTTTTCATTTGACCCATTTACTACTAAAGGCTTTACGGTACGCAATCGGCTGAACTTTGAATTTTTTCATTAATACATAGTATTATACCTAGTATTTTTGTTAGTTATATTAATATTATTGTGCATGGTTGTCCGCTGTGATCGATAAAATCTCTGTTAATTTTTCTACCACTATCCATGGAAACCTGTAATTGGCTTAATGTTACTCGTACTTATGATTTCTGTCTATTTACTTTTGTACAGCTGTTGGTTTTCCTAATTATAAATAAATAAATAATAAGAGGTCGAAATCTTTTCTGTAAAGGGTATAGCAGCAGCTCCCGGGCCTCTTTCTCGAACTTTGGCCGGGCTTCTCCAGCGGCTCCAGATTCAAGTATCTACAATGAAATCACATATCGATGGGACCATTCCAATAGAGTATATAACTTTATTACTATAACACAAAGGCTTTTTAGAATGATTATTCTCTAAGTGTGATCAATTTTATCCTAAGTGTTTCTGAGGGTTGTGAAGTACCTATAACCATTTGGATATCTCAGATTATTAATATTATTATACTGCAAATATGAATAGCAATAAGTATGTTAATGTTTCAGCAAATAGGAATATAAAAATAAATGACATGTCTGTTTTTCGCATAGGTAAATAACACCATACTAAAATACTAAAAACCATGTAAAATCAGAAGAACTATGGACGTGATGTGTTGATTATTACACAATAGGAACAGAATTGTTATAACAACAACAATAAAACCTACCTATTTGCTTCAGTCCCACATCTACTTCTCGAATGGAATGTTTTTTACTGCTGGTATGTTAAAAGCTAAGTCAATTAAGCCTTAAAAGAAGATATATCATCTGAAACTATTATCACATATATTTTCATCTACGCCCAACAGAACCACCACAGCAGCTTCCCTAGCTTATTATCCTACTTACTAGCCGAAAATGCATGCATGTGTGCATGCTCGGTGTCCTGTGTGCAAAAAATAAATTGATTTTCTTTCTTTTCTTTCTTTCTTTAAAATACTACTAGTTCGAGCTTGAATAAAGTAACCTATTTTCATTGTTTTGGAATCAGAAGGAGAATATAATTTCACGTTCATCTGTTCAATTGTGTATAAGCATTCAGTGCAGCAAAACCTTAAACACCTGCAAGAAATGCTCTAAGAATATAATTATGCCTACCACTAAAACCGAAGACTCGAAATAACTGCTCTAAATTTTTCCCAACTCACAACAAACAGTGTGATAACGTCAATCAAAGAACAAAGTACACAAACACTCCAGCCATACAATAGAACCGAACAGCATCCATAAAGTAATTAGAGGAGATCAAAAAGTCATCACATGACATCTCGACGTAGAGTCTTAAAGCCATGTATTCACTGGGCAAAAATTGAGGCACAACACGTGACGTTCAACGTATTTGGCAACGTTGCAGCAGCGCGCGACGTTTATCAGATATCGCGCAACATGACGCGCGTCTTCTCGTTTGTTTCCGTCAACAGTTGCGCATCAAATGACGTGTGTGGACGTTTGCGGCAACAATTTCAATAGTGTGGTCTAATGAACGTGTAGTTCAACTTATTTAATTTTATGAACACTAGCTCCTCAGGCGAAATTTTGCCGACGACTGATCATGGATTGACAGACAACGTTGTTAAACTAACTAACCGCGTCGTCGCCGTATGTTAGGCTACATGTTGAGCAACATGTTGCGCGTCAATTATTGCCTAGTGAATACATGGGCTTAATAGACGCACGATGAATGGCCGTGTACCGAATAATAATAGGTCCACAAGTACTTGCATACTCTGTAACAATGTGATTGTCATAATTAAAGCATCTTCGACGAGTATTGATGAGTTACTTAGTTTTTGTGCTCAGATCAATTCGTCTGAGTTTTTGTAAAAATCGTCGTGTGTGTTTTTGTTTTGGGTCAAAATTAAGCTTGTTTTTTAACTCAATATTCTAATTGGGGTGTATGAGGTCTTGCGTTAGTTAGTAATTTACTCGTTGTAAAGACTACTCTAGACGATTGAGTTTAATTTTGCTAGTGAAGCATGTTGAGATTAATGAACGATACATGCTAATCCGAGTGTGCAAGGACGCCGTCACAAACTGCATAACAACTAGCAAGCAAAAGTACTCCGCTATAATGCCTCTAGGTAAATTAGTTGAGAATATACATTAATACAGTTAGACCTAAAAGGATTACGTATTAATAGAATGCTTTACACAATGAACTTATACTTACTTCTTGAACGAGATTTATGAAGCATGGCTTAGAATCCTATGTAACTGTTACTGTTAGCCTGCATCATTCCACAGCTAGAAAAGGCTTCCCCCATTATTGACCTTTCGGTCTAGAGCCAGTGTGGACCGTTTATAGAAATCTATGAGTCGTTTAAATCTGGGGGCACGGCAGTGCCCCAGCCAAGTCTCGAGCAAAACGGGCACGGCCGTACCATCTTTTCTCGATGCGATTCGCGGCTGTTTCGCCCCCCCTATATCTTCGACGTGGACAAAGCTACGAGTTTAGGTTTTCGGTGAATAATAGTAGGCATTAGAACAAGCTTAAGTTCGAAATTACATGCCAATTGAATTAATAGTTTAGGAGTTACGGTCGATCAAAGTTACACCATTTTGTCACTCACTGACTCATTGACTCACTGACTCACTGACTCACTGACTCACTGACCGATCATCAAAAATCTAAGGTACTTCTAGCAGACTTAGAAACTTCAAATTTTGCACCAAGATAGGTCATTAGTCACATATAAAGGAAAAATTAAAAAAACATTAAAAATAATTATAAAAACATTAAAAAATAATATACCATAGAAAACAATTTTATATTTGCGGTTTGGCAAGAACATTGTGTATGGATTTTGACTGCATTGTTAACTTTGTTCGTTTTTTAACTATTCAATTGGATGAATAAATACATAGAATAGAAAAGAATAATATAAACTGTGGTCAAGCATACGTGGCCCTTTCAAGAGTGACTAAAAACATTAAAAAATAATATACCATAGAAAACAATTTTATATTTGCGGTTTGGCAAGAACATTGTGTATGGATTTTGACTGCATTGTTAACTTTGTTCGTTGTTTAAGTGTTCAATTGGATGAATAAATACATAGAATAGAAAAGAATAATATAAACTGTGGTCAAGCATACGTGGCCCTTTCAAGAGTGACTAGTTTGGGTGGATTACATTTAATAAATGTGAATTTTAGTAGTATCAAAGCTCAGGAGATAGCAATAGCTGAATATAATCGACTCCGAAGTATATATCGCCCAGACTTGTCTACCTTAGAAGTAACGAAGCCTCAGAAAAGAAACAAAAGAGATAGAGATAGAGAATGGGTTCTAAGCAAAGCAGTAGCTGAAGTCCAAGAAATTATGAGGTCACCTAAAAAAAAAGAAAGAAATACACTTACAAAAAATAAATGAGATCCCAACAAAAACATTAAATGTAAAAAAATGCCAAGTCTCTCGATGCAGTCTTTCCATCGTAAAAAGTTTTGAGATCTCATAGAAGCCAAGTCCTATTCAAATTATTTTGTAGTTATAAATCAACATTTAGTAATTGTATCAATAGTTTTCTTTATATTATAATTATAGTGACTTGGCAATGAGCACAAATTAAAAGCTGCTTGTTGCCTGGAATTATATGCAAATGTTACTGACGAGACCTGTGATCAGATTATCCTGCGCAGTTTACTAGTCTTGGATGAGACTGACTGCCGTTGCCGAAATTCGGTTGGGACGACACGGATAAACCAAAAGAAAATTAATTTTGTGATATTAATGTTTACGCATGCGGTGTGTGACTTTCAACTCCTCCAAATATGCCGTTTTATTTGTTTCTTCTTGTGCTCATTGCCAAGTCACTATAATTATAATATAAAGATAACTATTGATACAATTACTAAATGTTGATTTATAACTACAAAATAATTTGAATAGGACTTGGCTTCTATGAGATCTCAAAACTTTTTACGATGGAAAGACTGCATCGAGAGACTTGGCATTTTTTTACATTTAATGTTTTTGTTGGGATATTTTTATAGTGTTTCGGTTACGTGTTTACTACAACATGTACGGTTGGATTTGGGGCCGCGGCAGCGACCCTGTCAATGTTCGAGAACGAGATCCTTTACAGAAAACATTTCGAGCACTTTTGACCATCCCCTTTAACTTCGCAATGAAGACAAGTCTCAAGCTAAATTTTATACCATGTGAAGATATGCGTGAACTAATCTAGAACCACAAATTTCAATTTTCTACTCTTAATATCTTGAGTTACACACCGACAAAAACTCGAAGTGCCGCCCCCAATCAAACTCTATACAGGAAAGACTTTTAGACCTTCACAATTTTACTATAAGTATACCTATCGAAGATTTTAGTTCATAATTATAATAAATAGAGTTACCTAATTGAATTATAATAGATACCCGTTCATCAGCGTCCTAATATGTTAACACGTTTCATCTGATTAAATTCGTAGGCATTCAAACATAACTAATTATTCCCACAGTTCCTTATTGAGGCAACTTTAATAATATTACAGTTGCCTCAATAAGGAGCTTAAACTTCAATATTGTATTTACAATATAATATTTACTGTGGTAAAACTGACTTTTTCGATGATAATAAATACACCGCAGGGTCAAACATTCAATGTTGCAAGAATTAATTTGAGCGTTGAGTACTTTTTCACATGGACAGCTATAATGTTGTAGCTCTTTCGCATGTGACTTCTAAACAAAATCTGTGTGTGTTGTCTCATGAGAAAAAAACCGCCCGTGCGAAGCAGGAGCGGATCGCTAGTATAATGTATATATACAAGCAATAAAAATAAATAAAAATATAATTTACTTATTCAAAAAAGAAAAGTATGATAGTTGGCGTAAAAAAATACGGGGAAAATTTCCCCGTTTCCTAGGCTGTCCACAAAAGTACTTATTGATATTTTAGCGCATTAATTTACAAGATATTCTAATAACAAGTGCAGAATGCCTATTTTGTAAACTGTAATAATTAATAATAACGGAATGTTTCCTAAGACAGTTTTCCTGTAGGTCTTTTGGTATAAGATTTCCCCGTACTGTTCCGTTTAAATAAAACATACTGTATAATGGCGTTATATATACCTGATTTACACAATTCTGTCGGCATATTCGTATCGGCAGGATGATTACGCAAGAAAAATCTGAAAGCCACAGCGACCAACAAACAATATATCCCTTTTTCGCATATACATTATATTTTTCTTAAGAGGAAGCGATATATTTTAGCATGGCTATTAGCAACAGCAAGTGTCGAAAATAAAATCAGCTGTTCCATACATTTAGCTGAGCAATATTTTATTATTGCATGGGACAGCAGATTCTTTTTTCGCCATTTCATCCTTTGTCCCTTTGTAAAAATTGCACATAATGATGAGTATAATAATTTCCTTTCGGCTTTATACCCATTCTGACTAACTATGTATATGTATGCCATAATAAACATTCAGACAATAGATTTTAAACAAACAAACATACGTTGACGAGAATGGGGATTACATCACTATGCTATCATCCATCAGTTTCACTAAAGTAGATATATAAATTAAATGTGGTTATAGCTAGCTAAAGTTAGAGTAACCACTGAGGACCAAATCCGCAAACGTTACTATTTTCCAAAGTTAATAATAGACTCTTCTTCTGTCATCACATCATCGTCACAACTTTTTCTGAGAGTGTATTGTGGGGTTTACTATAACTGCAAACCTTATTATACTATTTATACTTAATTTCTTCATCTTAATACGTAAAACCTCACTTTGTTTCGAAACAAGAACGAATAGTAATTGATAGTCCTAAATTCTGAAAATCCATGATTTGATTCCATTATACTAGATAATATATAGGTAAGATGAGATATCTTAAAGATCGATAATACTAATATGGCGACATGAGGATAATAAATGATGAATTAAGTACCCCTAACCCAACTGTGCGAGTAACAGATAGTTTTACACAATAAGTACACTATACGTACAAAATATTTACGTCAATTTATCATTCAATCAATATGAACAGCGATACGCGTGACTTACAAATATGTTCATGATTTCTCACTTTACAAAATTATTACACAAAACGCTTATAAAAATAAAATCAACGTTCATATAATTAGTATAAATGTATTCCAGTTTTTGCGTGTGCAGTAGTATTTGAGTAATAATAGATAGTAGATTGTAACTTGGCTTCTCATGCGCATCTCTTACTTGATTGACACGCAATTTGTTAGTATTTCAGTCACTTGATGATATTAAATTGCTGTTTAAACAATTCGGATATCTTTTTTATATCTCTTTCCATACAGACACGTACCTATATTTTTATGTGACAAATTCTGCGAACAGTGAAGGAAAGTTTTTCATTAATCTTATTTACAGATAATTCTGCGTGCTGACCACGTTACGATTCAAACTACAGGTGTCAAACGCACCCTCCAAGGGTGCATTTAACTGTTGACTACACATCACAAACAGCTACAAGTAGCCCATTTATTAGTGCTAGATCGTCGGCCATAAATTATAGCATGTGGAGCAGCCAAGTTGAAAATCTCGGTAATTTTGTCAAGAGCTGCACTGAATAGAAACGAACTGGACAATAGGCAGAAGTGCAGAACCCTGGTGGCCTGGTGCTCACCGACCGTGAACGAAAAGGATTTTTCACTTCAGTAGCTCAAACATGTAGGTTTTGCTGCCTGAAATCAGTGAGCAAAATGCGATTTTGCTCACTGAGTGAGACAAAGTAACTTTTTAATTTTTGTTTTCAGAAAGCCGCGAATATCTTATTCAGCCTTGGGTTAATCATACAATTCGAAACATTCACACTCTATCTCTTTCCCACCATTAGAAAGAGAGAGAGACAAAGACCAGCCCTTTCGAAGTTCCGATTTTGAATTCGACCTCAAAGACAAACACGTTCGGAATTTTGTACTGACTAAAGAAATTTTGCAAAAAGACAATTATGTCCAATGACCAAAGAATCCTCTCTTAATTATGTCTTATAGTGTAATTTATTGAATTTTTAATTTATTGTTGTATTTAAACGAAAATAAGTATTTACTGCAAATAAAACTGATAATTAACCTGTAAATATTTATTTCTAGTTTCAATAATGTTACGTAATATATTTTATCTCCTAAAGTGTTCTCGCTGCTGAAGTGAAAAGTTATGTGTGTTACACGAGAGCAAAGTTTTTTGCATCTCGTGCCTTTGAATCCCTCGCCACACTCAGGATTCAACTTTAGAATCACTCGCTACGCTCGTGATTCAATCGTAGAATCCTTCGCTTGCTCGAGATTCAAAATCAGCACTCGCAACAAAAAACGACTTTGCTCTCTTGTTGCACAAATAACTATATTGTCGCTAACAGCAGCCCGAACAAAAGACAACCAATGTATGCACATTATCTGTAACTAATATCACGTGCAAAACTCATGGGCACACTAAACTTGGATAGCATTGACCAATAACCTACCTACAGACACAGTCGAAAGCCGTAGCTACTCTCACAAGTCTAGGATTACCTATAGCTTAAAGCAATTTCCAATTTACTCTGAATACTTTAGATAATGATGAAGTCTTTGTTCAACCACTACATGCATTCTGCTAGAAAGTAGAGTTCATTAAATCCAATCTTGATTTTTTTATAAAAATTCATACAATAAGTGACGAGCCGTAGACGCAATGGAAAATATAATGTTCGGTGGCCGGTTGCGGCATAATGAACTAACCCTTCGGGAAAATACAGGTGTGATGCTATGTGCACATATGTGAGGAAACATAATCTAATGTGTGTTTTGAAGGATTGTGTCAGCGCGTCGCCAATGCTTCATCCGTGCCGCTATCGTGCTGAGATTTCTCCAGCGATTGTAAAATTTGACTATTAACTATACGGTGTTCTTTTATATTTTTTGCAATGTCTAGGTTCACTGGACACCTAGTTATTACAACGAATTGTTTCAAATATCAGCACAATTTTCTCTAATCAGAAACAGTGAAAGTGTGTACGTAACCAAAAACGCGAGTGTAAGACTATGTATTAATAATTATCAAAAAAAATTAGAAACTTTATAAATAAATAAAAATGAACATGTTTTTTTAGTGAAGTTCTCCAAGATATTGACCTAAACAGACAACACTGCGACTTTACTAAATAAAATTACTTCATAAAGCAAACATATTGTGTAATAGTTCTGTTTTATTTGTAACCGACTTCAAAAAAAAGGAGGAGGTTCTCAATTCGACGCGTATGTTTGTTTGTTTTCTGTTTAGTTTTTATGGGAAATCGTTTTAATAAAACTTCTACCTATTAAGTAGATAATGATGACATTAATAATAGTACCAAATATTAACTTTTATTAAATTATCTGTCACATTACTCGGGAACTGCCACTAATCGGACAGACTTCGCATTCGTTTTCGTCAAGCCTTAAATCGTCAAAATCTTTGGTCTTGAAACGCAAAATCCAACTATCACCATCGAGATTTTTAATACTTACAACATAACATAATTATACATAAGTACTGTTTATGTATTGTAATTTATAATTGTAGCCATTAAATGCAAAGCGTCAAAGATTATTTGCATGGTATTATAATGCAATACATGTGTATGAAATGAACACTGATACATAATAAGTTAAAATTATAATAATCCATAGAATGCAGCTAATATTTATCTCAGGTGAAACTTAAGAATGAGTCCACATTTTAGCAATGCCGTTTTGGAATATCATGCTCTTTTACTAGGCCTGTCACAATTTGAGGCAGTATGTTTTAAATAAATGAACGCGTAACAGGCCAAATCTGTCGTTTCTTAAGGGCGCGTGTAAAATTAGGACGAATATTATTACCATTTAGGGTTTCCAACTCATCTGAGCCACTGTGCTCAAAGGATTTGATTCATTAAACGTTTGCAGAGAGCTAGAAATTAACAGGAAGCAAAAACATGCCAGTTACACAATGATAGCGTAGCGATTGAACGCTTGAGTTCCATATAAGTGCTAGCCCAGTGCGCACCATTGACTTTATCGCATGTCAATTCGTCAAATATCAACCGACAATACGACAATTAAACCGACCGATTACCTATACCTACAAAAATTCATATTTAAACGGCTGTTTTGCTCTAATCACCTGTTATGTTGTCAGTGAACTTGGGCCTTAGAGTAAGTTCTAATCTGAGATGCGAGATGTTCTGACAGAATAGCTCCCCAGGTCAGCGTGGTGCATGGTTGAGGGGCCGGGCCCAACAGTGGGCCAGTAATGGGCTGAATTAGGTATATATTATTAATAATTATTATCATGTTCACATGTAAATGATATGTTTTATTTAAATCGATCAGATGCTTCTATACAAGTCTCAATCAAACGGAAAGTACAGACAGTTACTCAGAAATAATTATTAAGAGTTGGTCATAAAGTGTCATCGTCCGTTTTTTTTTACGTACTATTGAGGATTTACTGGGAGAAAATCTTGAGCCCCGTCGAAATAATTCAAAAATTATAAATGGCTTGCTATCATAAATACACGTTGTGATAGATGATCTATTTTTACAGCGGTGTGAGTAATTTTCACACTTTCGAATTACAAATGCTTGTTACTGAAGTTAATAATGCGAATGTTTTTTATAGAGTAAGTAGAATTTTTATGATATTAAAATTCAACTTGTCGGATCTTCGGGAGTAGGTACTTACTTATTCGCATGAATCCTATTCTTTTAGTGTATTAATAAAATAAATAGTCCAGCAGTTCACTACACTTTACAGAATCTTATGGAAATCTTGTTTAAAACTCCTTTCTTCATAAATGGGAATCATTTTAAAAGAGACGTCGAGATTATAAATCAAAATTGTTTTGTATAATAGTTAGTTTCGCTACTACTACTACTACTAGAACTAACTACAGTTGGCAAATAGCAGGAAAATCTGGGAAAGGATTTTCTGCATTAAACTCGCTCATAATTCATGCTGCGTTTATAGTGACTTCGTCACCCATGCCGAGAATGAATGCATGCTGAATGTCGAGAATCGGAATCGCCATCCAACGATACCAAACAAAACGTACTGTATGGTGTTACCAAACAAAACGTACTGTATGGTGTTACCAAACAAAACGTACTGTATGGTGTTACCAAACAAAACGTACTGTATGGTGTTCTTTTTAGAACTTTGGACTTATAACTGAACTTTGGATTTCATAACCGGAGTAAAAAGAACTTTTTGTTAAGAAGGAATTAAAAGAAGGTAATTTTACACGTCGTACCATGTTTGTTAAGGATGTTGTAGGTTACTTGAACTCAGTCAAAATTCTTCCTATAAAGTAGATACATAGTCTCAAGATTAGCACCATGAATTATTTGCATACATATTGCATAACTTAGGTTCAAAACAATAGAAATAAATGGCGCCTAAAACGTTTAGCTGCTGCCAAATCTTAACATCATTTTCTATAAATAGCAGTACGTACCTACAGCTCATAAACAAATTTAACAACGACCGGCACTCTACAACAATAACAAGCGTTGATATTTATGTTTGTGATATTAAACACGATTCGCGGTTTTGCACTATGATTGTATAAAACATTTCAGGAAAATGTTCCATGAAGGTTTAACTATCGTTATTTCTCATTTTTTCGATGATTTTTTCATGAACTATGAACTTTCGTCATCAGTTCATATTGAACACAAAAAGGCCAGGACCCCCCCTTGTCAGACACGAGGAGTTACAAAACGTCACAAACGTCTAATCTATATCTTGATTACGTATCTATCTTAGATTCTATCAAAGTGTTTAGGTCAACCATCAAAGCCGTTACATTAATTAGTAATAGAAATAATAATATTATGAACAGTATTATGATTACGTAAACAATTCTATGCGACAAGTGAAGCCGTAAACATTATACAGGATTGCGCAAAGTTTTGGGACATTAGGGGTGGCTACCCCTTCTGTTTAAAGGAACTCTATTCTGGTCTTAGCGAACTTAAGGTGAATTTTGAAGATATGAAAAACACCATTACACCACTAAGGGCTAAGCAAACAAGTTACTTTAAACATCAGCGATGATCAATTTAGTCACAGCGACCGAGCTCTACACTCTGCACACATTTAGGTGGCAATCGCAGTGATCGCGGCAACGCTAGTTACCACCCCGCTCACTCTCCCTCTCGCTAAGGGCCATAGCCATAGCCATAGCACACTCGATACTACATACAATAGGATACAATTAGGTAATTCTCAAAAAACTAATGGATCATTGTAAGGTAGAGTGATTCTAGATTACGTGCATACGAAGGTACTTACATGTTTGTATAGATATGGGAATTAAATCTTTGTATTTTTCTCAATTTCGGCTAGTATGATTTGGAAAGTTACTTTTAAGCCTTAATAAAAAAAAAACAATTTTCTTGCTAACTATACTTTTTTTTAAAACGAATAGTAGGTACCGTTTTTGTATCTTAAAAATTCACCTAAACTTTCCTAAGACCAGAACTCTCTAAATATAACAGAAAAGGACCCTTAGTGCCCCTAAATCTTGCGCCACCTTGTATTATTATATACTACTTTATTATATACATGTGCGTCAAGACGTCGCGTTGCGTTGTTATGTATGTTCTCTAGCCTCTTCTAAATCAGATTATTTATTTATTTATAATTAGGAAATCCAACAGCTGTACAAAAGTAAATAGACAGAAATCATAAGTAACATTAAGCCAATTACAGGTTTCCAGGGATAGTGGTAGAAAAATTAACAGAGATTTTAACGATCACAACCATGCACGACAACATTAATATAGCTGACAAAAATACTATTATATATACTATGTATTAATGAAAAAAGTCAAGGTTCAGCCGATTGCGTACCGTAAAGCCTTTAGTAGTAAATGGGTCAATTGGGTGGGTAGTTATAAATGTTTATCTAATCTAACTCATTAGACTGCTCTTGTCTTTGCTTCTGGATCATATATTATTGTACAAATCTATATAAGCCACCTAAAGAGAGGTTCAAAACCAGAATAATTTTTAAATGGAACAAAATTTATCTTACCACCCCAAACCTTTTAAAAATACCTCCAGAAATAAACTTCACTTGCCATTAATTACTTGTAGATCCAACAACGAGAACTTACCCCCCACGCTACAACAGATCTAGGGCCTTATTCTTTTGTCCAGAAATTTCTAAATCATAAGAAAAGAAAAGAAAGAAAAAATGTTTTTTTAAGAAAAACAACAAATTACACTTAATTGTACAAACTGTAAAACAGTTTGTTGGCGGATGCAACTCCCCTTACACAGTCTACTACAAATATCTGGATAACTAATATAATATAATATCTGTCATTACAAAACTGAATCACATAACTCCAATGAATT
Organism: Allophyes oxyacanthae; assembly: GCA_932294325.1. Lineage (NCBI taxonomy): Eukaryota > Metazoa > Arthropoda > Insecta > Lepidoptera > Noctuidae > Allophyes > Allophyes oxyacanthae. The sequence continues at coordinate 5,687,886 of OW028609.1, forward strand.
CAGATTCTCAACAAAGCGTTCAAGAAGAAACTTAGAAATTAGGGTGGTCTTTTCGCAAGTTATCAAAATGCAATGCTGATTCGCCTTCAAACCCACAGTTACTGTAACAAAGCCAAGGCGAGGCAAATTAAAAACTCGATGCTTCGCGCAAACGATAACAGACGTTTCGCGAGGTCGCGCGGTATAGAATATAGATCCGGCTAATCGCGTGTGATACCCACACGGAGTGACGTCACATGGGTCTTCACAGCGATCATTATGATACTTTTAGCTATGTAAGTAAAATCTTTATAGCTGCGAATTTACTTGGTAAGTACACGCATTGTTATTAGCGTTATAAACCGTATTGCTCTGCCACAACTCATAAGCACACAGTTAAGAGAGAAGTGAACATTGGGGAATGGTGTCAAATATAGGTAATCCTTAATTTTTTCCTGTTTTTGAAACTGAATTGAATTGAAATTGAATTGACGTGGAAATTATGATTGAGCGTACCAACCAGGATAGTACTAATGACTTTCAAACATACTCTAAATATTTTTGAATTTTAAAGATGGTGAGCCATTATTATGGAATTAAGTCTGTTGGGAGGCCTATTTATTTCCAGCAAAAGAAATCTTAAAGCTGATATTATGATGAAAGAGACCACAAACCAAACGCAGTGGTAATCAATTATTATCTTAAATCGGCTGCATACAAAAACGCGGGCGAGCCATCTTGTACATATTGCGTCAAAACAGTATATTTTTTTGTTTATAAACTATCTTTGGTTTCTAAAAGCTAATTAATATGTTGATAAGATGAAAATGTTGAGGCATAAATCGGTCTCATTTCTATATTTCTTTTAAATCTATTTGTTTTGAACATTACAATCCTTCTTATTATTATGTTAAATAATGGGACATAGCAGTATACATGCCGGGAGTGAGAGGCGACAACCCCTCTCATCCCGTAGAAGACGCACCGGGCCGGAGAATTGACAATGACCTCCGGCCTCCATGATTCCCGGCCTGCGGGCGGTGGATTGTAGGAGCATTACGTCGCCCGATCAGAAACAGATCACAGATGGCAGCGCGCCGTGTGGCACGTGCGGCTTTCCAGGAGACGTGCGGCACTAGCTGCACAAAGGATGGGACCCGCCATCAGTCGCTACACACGATGAGGCGGCCGGACAGATCTGGACTGTCCGGTCGAATCCGTCCGGCCAAACCCGGACAAACCCATCGTTTCTAGCAAGAAATCATGATCTGAAGCCGCGGATGGAGCCAGCCTGTCATCAAAGAAATTTCATTCGATTGCCGGATAACCTGCCGAGGACTGAGAAACTGAGAGGCGCGGCCGACGCGCTTACACACCTCCGACGAATTCGGCTGCGCCCTCAGTTAAGATCCGTCCGCCCGGTCCTTACCGTGTATAGCCCGCATTAGTGTTAGTGGCTGGTCCGACCTGCCGGGACTGCGTCAGAATACGGTTGTTTATCCCGCGCTCCAGGCCAAAGGACATGAGTAAGGAACACCGCAGGTTTTTAGTCGGTAAGAGTCCGACGGACCCGCCGTGGGGAGGCACAAGCCTCCCCTGGGCGGAGGAAATACAAGAGGATTGACCCACGTCAAAAAATAAAAACGTAGTAGATAACTAGGTAACTAGGTATACATACAGGATGGCGCATATTTTGGGACATTAAGGCTGACTACCCTTTCTGTTATAGTTAGAGAGTTCTGGTCTTAGAAAACTTTAGGTCAATTTTGAAGATATTTAAAACCCTATCATTAGTATTTTGAGAAAAAGAAATCCGCGAAAAAAAATTCATTTCTAAAAACTTAAGTGCCCATCTTCAAACAACTCTATTTCCCAACAGGAATGTTTCCTCCTAAGAACCGACGAAATCATAATTACCGAAATTGAGAAAAATACACACAACTGCAGTTTCCCATACATTTTCTATGAAAATATACCTTCCTATGCACATAATATAACAGCAGCCATACGTTTACATACCACAGGGCCATCCTTTCCAATCCAAAAAGGAGTCAAGCAAGGTGATCCGCTATCTCCTAAACTATTCACAGCCACACTCGAAGAAGTTTTCCAGAAATTAACGACGGATTGGCAGGACAAGGGCATTGTCGTCGGAGAGAGGAGATTAACTAATCTTCGCTTCGCTGACGACATTGTCCTGTTTTCTTCCTCGGCAGCTGAGTTAAGTCTAATGCTCGAACAACTGAGCCATGCCAGCCTCGAGGTCGGACTCACAATGAATATGACGAAGACAAAGTTGATGACGAACAGCACCAAACGCAATATAGGAATTGGGGGTGTGGGGATTGAATATGTCCATGAATACGTATACCTCGGCCAAATAGTCTCCTTCCAGGCGAGACAAGATAGAGAAGTTGCTCGACGCACCCAAAACGCCTGGAAGAGCTATTGGTCGATGAAACACTTAATGAAGGGGACCCTCCCTCTATCATTAAAGCAAAAACTAATGGACATGTGCATTCTCCCCACCCTCACCTATGGCGCGCAGACGTGGTCGTTAACTTTACGTCAAAAGTCCGCACTCGGGGTCTGCCAAAGAGCAATGGAACGTAGTATCCTAGGGGTCAAGCTTACAGACCGCATAAGGAACTCGATACTACGTTCCAAAACACAAATTGCTGATGCAGGCCACACAGCTGCCAAATTAAAATGGAACTGGGCAGGTCACATCTGCCGCATGCCGGAGGAGCTTTGGGCAAAAACAACCACACAGTGGGTCCCTAATAGCAAGAAACGGCAACGCGGCAGGCCCAGAAGGAGATGGCGTGATGAGCTGGACGTCTGTCTAAAGGATTGGCCCCAAATTGCTTTAGACCGGGAAAAGTGGAAGGAAGGAAGGGAGGCCTTTGCCCTGCAGTGGGATACTACGGGCTATTAATAATAATAATAATAAAAATCTTCGGCTTCGTCGCTCAGCTCCGCCTCGCAGCTGCCGGAATCGGCCTCAATAGTGAGTGCTGACACAGCGGCCGCTGCAGTCGCGTCGAGCTCGAGTGACGAATACTTTTCCCCACCGACGAGCCCACCACCACAACGACGGCGAGGAAGAGGCCGACCGCCGACGAGCTTGGGACCTAGAGGCCCACCGGCCTCTGTCGGGATCCCCGCTTCCGGCGGACGTGTGCAGCGCATGCGATGGACCCGGTCAATCGACGAAAATGTCATGCGCGCATACTTTGGGGCTACAGAGGGGGGAACTAACCTCACAGCGTACCGTGTTAGGATGCTCTCTCTTTTTCAGGTGCTCGAGCCAACTGTCAACGTATCGGCTCAACGACTGTCGGATCAGGTACGGGTCATCCAGCGTAATCACATGTTGGATGACACTGTGCTTGATCGCTTGCGATCTGAGATGCAAAGTAACCATGTCATTGCTACAATGTCACAGACTGTGGTCCCACCACAGTCCAACCAAATAGTCAATCACGCTGACGAGGTGAGCAATGACATGGGTACTAATGTAAGTACCCAGTACAGTGAGGAAATGAGGAGTGCTTTGGAGGGTGCGATTCGGGAATATCGATTCATGACGCCTGAACTTAGGCCACGCTTACCTCGTTTGCCCATGCATAACAAAAATAGGGTGCTGGTGGCTGTTCTGGATTCGCAGTTGTCAAACTATTTTGATAGCTGCAAAGACCTTACTGATGCTCATTCAATCCTGTATTGTGCGGCTGTAGCGGCATGTCGTGTAGCTCACGTCAAATTTTCGGATGACAGAGCTACACGACCTAAACCAACCATACCGGCATGGCAATGCAGGATTGAACGACGTATTGGTGAGGCCAGAACACTCATCGGCAAACTAATCTGTTTCAGAGAGGGCAACACTCGTCCTAGAGTGATGCGCTTTGTGAGACGGGCGTTCTCGGGGACTGATATCAGCCCTCGAGACTACTTTTCCCGTGTCACGGAGCGCATCGACTTCCTGAAACAGAAAGTGTATGCATGGGCGAACCGTATTCGTAGGTATAAGCGGCGTGTGGAGCGATACACTCAGAATCGCACGTTCCAAAGAGATGAAAGGTGGGTTTACAGGGCTTGGGAGCAACCAGACCAAAGTGTAACTGACATGCGCCTACCAGATGATAACACCATGTATTCATTTTGGCGTAGCATCTGGTCGGTGCCTGTCAGCCATACCGAGGGTGAATGGACTGGGGATGTCGAGCGAGCGTGCGGTCCAATACCAGAAATGGGGGCAATTACGATCAGCCCCCAAGACGTAACACGTGCAGTCCGTATGTTGCCTAACTGGAAATCTCCAGGACCGGACGGGCTGCACAACTTTTGGATTAAATGGTTTAAAAGATCGCACGACCGCCTGGCGGCTCTGTTCCAGTCAGCCTTAGAGTCTGGATTACTGCCCGAGTTTCTGACGACAGGAATAACCCACCTCCTCCATAAATCAGGTAGTACTGCGGAACCCAAAAATTATAGACCAATTACGTGTCTCCCTACAATTTATAAAGTTCTTACATCCATTTTGAGAGCTAAAATTAGCAAACACATTGATGACAATTCTATCATGTCCGCTTCTCAAAATGGATGTAGGAACGGGTCCCGCGGTACTAAGGAGTTGCTCCTCATTGATATGGCCATTAGCCAACAGGTTCGCCGTTCTCGAAAGGATCTGTCGACATGTTGGATAGACTATAAGAAGGCCTATGACTCGGTGCCACATACATGGCTCATGAGGGTGCTAGAGTTGTATAAAGTTGACGCAACTCTATGCACTTTCCTGATGTCATGTATGAGGCAATGGAGAACAGTCCTTCGCTATCCAGGATGTCGGCATATCCAGAGGATTAGCGAGCCGATAAGGATAGAGCGAGGTATATTCCAGGGTGACAGTCTGAGTCCACTTTGGTTCTGCTTAGCCCTGAATCCCCTTAGCACACTGCTGGAGGATTCAGGTCTAGGCCATCGGTTGAGGAGAGGCGGTCAGGTTATATCTCACCTCCTTTACATGGATGACCTGAAACTCTTTGCTCCCAACAATTTGCAGCTGATGAAACTACTGAAGGTAACTGAAACCTTCAGTAGCGCCATCAGGATGGAATTTGGTGTGGACAAATGTGCGGTCATGCATGTAAAGAGAGGGGAGATTGTGGAATCTGTGAGCACCCAACTCTCGGATTCCATAAACCTTAGATCCCTCTCAGCAACCGAAACCTATAAGTATTTGGGTATGTCCGAAGCGTTGGGCATCAATGTTGTTGACATGAAGCAGTCGTTGAGGGAACGCTTCTTTGGCCGACTGAAAAAAGTATTTAATAGTCTTTTATCAGGCGGTAATAAGGTGCGCGCCTTCAACGGCTGGGTCATGCCAGTTTTGATGTACTCTTTTGGCATACTCAAATGGACTCAAACAGAACTTGACGCCCTGGATAGGAAGGTCCGTACATTGCTGACGGCATATCGAATGCATCATCCACGGTCTTCGGTTATGAGATTGTATATCCCGCGGAGATGTGGAGGTCGAGGCTTTCTAAACGCTAAGACTATCCACAATCGCGAGATATGCAATCTCAGGGAATATTTCCTAGAAGCCAACGTGGGGATGCATCGAGATGTAGTAGCGGTGGACAAGGGCCTCACCCCGCTCTCCTTGGCTAAAGAGAACTGGCGCAAACCTGTAGTGCTTGACACTAACGATCGCAGGGAGGTATGGCAGAGCAAGGAGCTCCACGGACGCTTCTTCCGGGCCCTCCATGGGCCCGATGTAGACTTTTCAGCGTCCGTAGCCTGGCTACGTTCCGGGGACCTCTTTGGAGAAACCGAAGGTTTTGTTTGTGCAATTATGGATGAAGTTATGATGACAAATAACTACCGGAGATTTATTGTGAAGGACGGCACGGTTGACATATGTCGGGCATGCCACCGTCCAGGCGAATCAATCCGTCACATTATCTCCGGGTGTTCTCGTCTAGCTAACGGAGAGTATTTGCATAGACACAACCTTGTAGCCAGGATTATCCATCAGCAAATTGCTCTAAAATACAACCTTGTGGAATCGGAAGTGCCGTACTACAGGTATGTGCCCGACCCAGTTCTTGAAAAAGGCCATATCACACTATACTGGGATCAATCCATCATCACTGACAGGACTATTGTAGCCAATAGACCTGATATAGTGGTGGTGGATCGATCAGAGCGGCGGGCAATGATTGTCGACATAACGGTCCCGCATGACGAGAACCTCGTGAAAGCCGAGAAAGATAAACAGATCAAATATCTTGATTTGGCTCGCGAGGTTGTCGACATGTGGGATGTGGATTCAGCGATCATTGTGCCGATAGTCGTTTCGGCCAATGGCTTAATTACCGAGAGTCTCGACCGACACCTTAGGAGGCTCTCGTTAGGCAGTTGGATCAAGGGCCTGATTCAGAGAGCAGTACTTCTTGACACGGCACGCATTGTCAGGAGATTCCTTTCTCTGGAGCCCTGACCGCCGGTAGCTTGGACCCTATTCTAGATACCGGTGGGCTACTATTTTTTCATATTTTTAAATGTTTTTTTAATATAGTTTTGTAAAAATATTTAAAAATATAAATAATATGTATAAAAAATGAATAAAAGAATAATAATAATAATGCACATAATCTAAAATCTCTGTAACATACACTGATCCATTAAATTTATTGTTATCTTAAAACCTGGGTTTTACAAGGCTCACTAACTTATCTCTACTATAAAGTTAAACTTTAGAATGCATTGTCGAAATTAAAGTCTGTCAAATCAGATTTCCAAAACTGTGATTTTTCAACTGATGATGTAGAAGAAACTCTTTCTGAGTTAAGCTCGCCTTTGTATCTGTAAATTGTATTTTTGTAGGTATATTCCATATTTTGTGTACATTAAAGAATAAGAAAATCAATACATAAATTTTAATTTAGCATTACTTTTGGATGAAGAAACCGGCCGTAACAACAAAAAGTTGAGAAAAATACTTGGGAGTACGCTACACAGTGACTGTACAGTACACACATATTAAGTCTGAATAAAAAAAAAATTATTTCATTTAAATTACTTATGTCCATTTTATTTCAATTTAATTTATAAATCATTTTATCATATTATCAATTATTACACAGGAAAACAAAATCAAACTTTTTTTTTGTTGCATGAAGTTTTTCTACTGTTGTTTACTAATTTGGGTGCGCTGATTTCAAATCTACCCTCAGATTTTTTGTAGCAGCTCTAGTTAGTGAGATACAGGTACCGTCTTGAATTTACATAAGTAGTCGGTAGTTTTTATCAATAGCGGTGTAACTTAACTAGTTCCTTTATAAATTTCATTATGTCTTCCTCAAGAAGGACGTGTTTAAATAATCCTGATTGTTTTTGTGTTATTTGTGGAGAATATATGTTCCAAAAATTCCGTTTAAATGTGTCGGACTTTGTGAAAAAGGCATACTTCGACTACTTTGGGTTTCCGTTACCGTAAAACGCTAAACCTTGGATGCCATGTTTGGTATGCAAAAGTTGTGTTGAATCTTTGCGACTGTGGGTAAACAAAAAAAGACCCACTTTTAAGTACAAAGCTCCTATGATTTGGCGTGAACCATCCAACCATCATGACGACTGTTATTTCTGTGTATCGAAAATCATAGGAATAAACCACAAAAATTGCTCTAAGTGGATATATCCAAACTTAAAATCTGCCATAAGACCAGTCTTGAGTATTAGTGACACATCAACATCACAGCAGCCATGTACATTTTCGGAAAATCCAGACCAGTGCAGCGGACAAACCGAAAACGACGGCAGTGGTAGCGACAGTGATTTTGATTGCTACGGTAGTCCCCGACCACTAAATCACGATGATCTAAATGACTTGATCAGGGACCTTGGACTGTCTAAAACGGCTTCAGAAATTTTAGCTTCCCGATTGAAAGAAAGAAATTTGTTGACCAGAGAAACGAAAATATCGTACTACCGTAACAGGGAAAAGGATTTACTTCCTTTCTTTACTAAAAAAGATAATTTTGTGTTTTGTACTGATATTCCGGGCCTAATGACTGCAATGGGATTAAAAGAGTATAATCCAAATCAGTAGCGGTTGTTCATTGATTCGTCAAAACGAAGTTTGAAATGTGTACTTTTACATAATGGTAACAAACTTGGTTCCTTACCTATTGCTCATTCTACAAAGCAAGCAAGCATTCAAAATAGTACTCATAATACATGTCACTCTAGAAAATCCAAAAAAAGGAAATTTTATTCAGAATAAATATATTTAATAAATTTTTTAAACTTATACTATGTGCATTTTCAATGAAAAACCCTGTCACTTCATAACTCCAAAACTAGAGCTGCTACATAAAAACGGCATATATTTTTGAAATCAGCGCGGAAAATTTATTCAGATTCATGTAAAAAATCTCATGCAACAGACATGCTGTTTTCCAGTGTTATCAGTGCAATAAGGTAGTAGTCTTAAGTTATTAAATCCTCTAGAACATGTTTGTCATTGTTATATTAATAACCTTCAAAGACATAGAATAATAAATAATCCATTAGAAGTAATTATTTCAGACCCATTATTATTAATATTATTTGTATGTAAAATGGCAAAAGTTGGTCAAACATTTTTTTTGCACCAATCAACTCATCTTCTAAGGGCAAATTCATTGTATCAGATGAAAAAACTTGAGCAGCAGACGTTGGCCAAATTTTATGGTAACTTTTTCATACATTTTGTTTGACAGGCGTATAGTCTGAGTATGTGGACAGTTTTCCTGCAGCTCTTATGAATTAAGATTTACATGTACTGTTCTGTTTAAATGAAACATACTGTATATGTGATAATAAACAGGGAAACACATGTAGAAAGTTGTTATATTCTTTAGATATTATGGTAATGATGTAGTCAAATTACATCAATGATAACATGCACACCACTTTTCTAAATGACATTTAGTTCAATTTAAGTTTAAAAAATTATTCATTGAGTGTCAAACGGCAGACATTAGTATTGTTCTTGGCTGCAGGTCTCCAGTAGTACCAGTTGTTGGTCACCTTAGAAACATCCAAGTTTTAACTTAGTAAAAACTATGTAACTAAGTACCACATATTTTCCAAGTTTTATATTTTTTTTTACAAATTCTTTCTACTGGTGCACATTTTGATGATAATGTACTGTCAAGTACTGTGTATTTACCTACCTCAAATAGTTGAAATGACAACATGGTATGGATACTGTGATATACATTATGTAGGTAGGTAAATACCGGTCGTCAACGAATTGTTAAAAAAAAAAAGTACTTTAAGTGTAGGTATTGTCGATACCTATACAAATACTCAATAATTATGTACCTACATTACATTATTTCGTCCAAGACTACGCGGGGGCCACAGAGGAATATGCGAAGGAGACGATACCAAATAACTATGAAACAAACCGTAAACACATCAATAACACGCACTGCACTTAGTTTATAGAAAAAATTAACAGTCCCATCACAAAAATAATCTTTGAGTCTTTTATTGAATAAGTTTTCAGCTCAATACACTACACTGCATTTTCATTTGACATGACATGACAACCACAGTCCACACTTCCACAGATAACTTATACCTATCCACAGACCTGCCTTCGTACTAGCCCTGCGGTCCGAATCACGTAAAACGTGGTAATATTGCTCAAAGATGCGGTCCGTACCGGCGCGCAGCCGCGGGCAGCGCGGCGCGGCGGCGGCGCGTGAGCTGAGCATAGATTATATACGCCATCATCAGTATTAATATACACTAATACTGATGGCGTGAGTGCGCTAACGACAGAAGGCGTGACGTCATGAATGACGTCATTAATTGTATAATGTATGGGTCTAGATCTAGATGCTCGAAATAAAGAATTTTTAATTTAATTTAATTACCTGCGCCATGCTCCTGCGTGAAATTACTGTGAGCCAAACGTCAAATTGACATTTGCGCCATTTGACATTTTGTGGGATTGTGATATAGGATATAGGTGAATAGAAAAAAATCGAGAAAATTGCAGTCCCAATGTGATGAAGGTACAGGGAGAAAGTATGCGCATTATTTGCCGCCACATTCAAATTCGCATGAATGTCTTCGGTAGTGTGTGTGTGTGTGTAGTGATGCAAAAAAAAAAAAAAAAAAACGGCTTAACTCAAAAGTATAAAATAATTTTCTTAAAAAACTTAACAGCTTCTGAAGTCGATGCCACTGCCTAGCTAGGTGCATTGAAGAATTAATGGCTTCAGAAGCTGTTAAGTTTTTTAAGAAAATTATTTTATACTTTTGGGTTTTTTGAAGTCGGTTTATTATAATTTTTTTAAATGATTTATTTTACCCTTTTTAGTGCAAAACAAGTTTTAATTAAAAAATTAATGTCTGTCCTATTCACCGTTGAGGAGTTCTCTCGCCGGAAGTCAACTCTGAGAGCAGCAGCCATATCATGATGGAGTTTAGAACAGGCTATATTATAGTAAAATCCATTTACAAAATTCGTATCTTTGCTGTTCGTCGTTGAGGAGTTCCACTATCCACCTTCTGACTCCATCATCAGATCAGCTCAATAGTACCAGATTATTGCATTGTTACTAAACTTATTATGTATGCAAAATTTCAGCTCAATCGGAAACCGGGAAGTGGGTCAAAATTGACTTCTAAGATTTTGTTACATAGTTAGTGAGATAGGTTTTCCTCGATTTCCTTGAGATTCCATCATCAGATCCTGACTTGATGATAATGGGACCACCTCGGGAGTATACCCTTTCGAACTAAAAAATAATTTTTTAAATCGGTTCACAATTGGCGAAAATATCGATGAACATACACAAAAAAAAATACATACGCGACGAACATAGTACCTCCTCCTTTTTGGAAGTCCGGTCCGAAAAGAGGTCCGATCTTAGGTTCGATTCATTATCACGTTGACAGCGCTGTGAGCGCACCAAGAACATTGTACATTGTACAATGTTCTTGGAGCGCACTTTTGTTTCGAGCCATTTTCGGGCCAACGATTAAATCGTAAGCACCGTGAGCACTGAAATCGCAATTCGGACCGCAGAGTAGGATAATACCAAAGATAATACAATAAAAACCTCTGCCTACCGAGCTCATTTAGATCGATGGCAGGTTGACAGTAAAGAAATTCATAGTTCCATCCAGGGTTGCCGTTTGTAAGGAATTCCCCAAACTACGGGGTATTTCGAAGCAATTGGGTAATCAGAGAGGACTGTATTCATGCGGTAATTTTACTTACTCCCGAAAGTGATTCGAATCTAATTTTGTTGTTGTTTCGAACTCGTGACTCTGATTAGAGCTCGATGTTAGAGTTATATTGTATGTACCTACTTGTATTGTCTAAATTATAGGGGTACTTATGGAGATCTTTGCTGTTCTTTAGCTATAGCTAGCCAGATATTAGTGTAAAGGGATATGCCCATTCGTTAAGGAGGTTTTGGCCAAGTGGCGTCCACAAATACAGCAAATTATAGGCATTAGGGTTGAAATCATAGAAACAAAATCAACCACAATTTTTTACATAAAACTTGGACAGAATTTTAAAATTGTATGAAAAAAATTCAAGGTTGATATAAAACAAACATGGAGTTGACTGGCAAGCCAGTGTCGTCGTGGTAAGCGGGTACGGAATCCAATGTAAAGCCAAGGTCGTAATCGGGAGCGGGTACAGGGTCCATAATACTAAGCAAAGTCGTCGAATAGAATAGCAAAACCGTGAAGGAAAAAGAGGAAAATTCACAACTCTCAAAGCACAATAAACAAGCATACTTAATAAACAAGCGCAACAAACAAAATGTTAACTGTCAATTTGTGTTTTTTTTTTTTCCATTTGAGCAACCAGTCAATTCGAATTATCTTGTCGTAGGGATGGCGATCCAGCATCGACTTATTGAAAAACCGTTGTTCGATTGTCGTTGAATCGATATTTTTAATAAACTTGAACCAGATCACTGCATAGATTTCGGAAGACAATCATTAAACATTTATTTTATTTTATCTTTTACATAGAAATAAAACGTTTTAATATAGGAAGCGGAACAAAAGAAAAAAGTTTTTCAGAAGATCGTTATTCAGTTTTCGATTTATTTGATATCGGTTTTATTTGTGACAATTGACATCACTAGTTTTACAAGATTGACATAGCGTGCGGAAATGAAGATTGCATTACATTAATTGATTGAATGTCCTTTTAATATAAGTTTTTAATTCCCGAGTGTTAAAAACAAATAAGAAATAACAATATTTTAGTTAATAAATAACATCTTTTTTTGTATTTTTCACATTGGTGTAACGAATCTGCCTACCTACTGGCCAAAAGTGGGCATTTGCCTTTGTTTTATGAAAAGAGTATCCATGGAATTTCTTGCCGGTATCTTTTCTAGGACCAATCCACTTAGGCTTACATTCAGAGACGACAGAAACGAGTTTAAGCGTGAACTTACGCTTCCATCTGTCAAACTTACGAACAAAATTTGACAGATGGAAGCGTAAGTTCACGCTTAGACTCGTTTCTGTCGTCTCTGAATGTCAATGTTAGAACCGTGCACCTAGAATCCAGACGTTTTGATAGTGCCTGCAAAGGCCCAGTTGAAATAAAAAACGTTGACTTTGAAAATGTAATGCTGGCGCCTCACATCGCTATTCGGTATTCGGGGTTTTATTCGCCGTTTATTCGGCTATATTCGTGTAGAAGTCCGAATAACTCGAACACACCGTCCACACATCGTCACGAACAGCGAATATGCCGAACATTCACGAATATTTTTGCTATATTCTTGAACGCAAAGATGGATCTGTTGACGGCAGCAGCGGCTTATTATTTTCTGTATAAAGAAGTATTAAAACTCCTAAGTACTAAACTTAATATATTATCTATGATAAACACGTCCGTCGCTGCGCTCTACTGAGCAAGCCATGTGTGGACGGTATACGAACATATTCGGTATATTCGCAATCCTTTGATATGTGACCAAAAACCGACAACCGGTGGATACGATGTTCGTGTATTTGCGTATTCGTCTTATTCGTGCAAATATAGGCGAATAGAGTGACTACACATCGTCATATTTGGGCGAACAAGACGAATACGCGAACACGAATAGCGATGTGAGGCGCCAGCATAACGTTTAATTTGACAACTTTCACAAGATTTGCACATATAAATATAATGAAGTTTTTATTATTTATAATTGTTAAAATTTATTAATTGTTTTTATGAAAACGTCTGGGTAAATTCAGGTTTTCCTTTCTCCAAATTCGGAGATTTTGACTGAGGTGATTCGGTAATTTAGGACAATCTTTGGCAGCACTGCCCAAAAGTCAAACTGTCAAATTCATAGACTACTAGATTATTCAAATGTCAAATCCATCAAATGAATTGAGAATTTTGAGAAATCCCAGCGAAAACCTAGGTCTGTGAGAAATCGAAACCCCACCGTTTGATGGTCTATCACTTTACGCGACTACTGGCGAAATTGTGGGCATTCCTCCACAGAAGTCACTAACCAAGAGTTGAAGTTGAGAAAGCCATCCATCCTGTGGTGCTGAGTCTGAAAAATTGTGTACCTACATATTTTCCATATCTCGGCCACAAACTATATTATAGAGATACTAACGCATGTGCAATCGGTGCGACAGAACTGCAAATTGCAATCAAAGACTAACTAGGTACCTAGGTACTACTAGGACTAGATGGACAACGACTACTATGAATGAGCATTGACTTGAGTTAGTTATACAGAGCATCTTGCTGTAGTGTGTTGCTTGCGCGTCGTAGGTATTCTATTTTTACATGAGTCGGCGCCGTATTTGACTGCTCGTTCAAAATGTTCATAGTTGGTCTAACTGGCGGACTTGCGACTGGAAAAAGCACAGTACTTGCAATATTTCGGGACAATGGTATAGCAGTCATTGACGCAGATGAAGTGGCTAGAAAAGGTAATTAAATGTTTCTTGTAAGTACTTACATACCTACTTTGAAAACTTTAATGTCAATGTCCAGTGATAGCGAAGTTGACACAATTATTGGTATAGCCAAGTGACTATCATACATTCGTTCTTTTGTGGTCATTTGGTCAGCATCTTAGGGGCGGATTCCTCCACAAAATCCCAATGGAAGTTGAGTTGCCTTGCAAAAGTAGCAATTTTCTGGGGTCTTATATAAATGCTTAGCAACTGGTTTTTTAATATTTTATCCTTATAATACCAACCTACTTTATGCAGGATGTAGTTGAAATAGATAGAATGCAGAAGACAGAGGAGAAAGTAATCTTGTACGGCTTGGGAGAGCTCTATATCCATGGATGCAGTTAGGGGGGTGATGGCAAATATCTTAAACATATAAAACACAATGATACCTGTGAAATGTTATCTCCCATAATAACAATTTTTCTAAGAAATCACAGCATACACCCTTTCTGCTACATTGTTAACTTCAACTAGTGCTATTTTGAATTTTGATTAAATAGGTGGAGGATGTAAGTTTTGGTCTATGCATCATAGAAACCACTTGGTATCTTTAACATCAGTAGTAAAGTTATATCAATAAATACATTCTTATTGGAAGACCTTTTTTTTCAAATTGTCATCCTTTAATTCACTGTTGGCAGTAGTGTTTTCAAAATTTAAACAGAAATAAAATCATTTTCAAAATTAGTTATAATTACAAATCAACAGATACATTTGAAAAACTCAAATCTAGGATTTTCTAAGAAAAAATCTCCAATTATCAGTTAGGTGGCCAATATTATGATTACTGCCTCCTGACATTATGCTGAGCTGCATCCCCTTTGGCACAATATATTATTTTTATTTCATATGTTTTCTTTGGTGGACTAATGTATAATAGAGGCTCATTCTGAGAAGAGGTCTGGGCAAATACATGTGGGCCGATAGGCATTTGCCTACTTTGCCTTTAGATTAATTTGACCCTGGTGATGACAAGCTATTTGTCATTTACGCAGTACAGTGCTTTAGCATAGGTACTTCAATGATCTGCTATTTTTCATTTCCAGTATTGGACCCAGGTACAAAGGCGTGGAGGGAATTGAGGGAATATTTTGGAGATGAAGTGTTACTTCCTGATGGCAAAGTGAACAGAGTGCGGTTAGGTGAAATTGTATTTGATGACATTGAGAAGAGACGTAAATTGAATGCCATCACACATCCTAGAATACAAAGTGCGATGATGAGAATGGCCATGTCGTACTTTTTTTCAGGCCATAGCTACATAGTCATGGAGGTGCCATTGTTATTTGAAACTGGGAAGATGTTGACGTTTATGCATAAAATTATTACAGTTGTTTGGTGAGTATCTGAATTTTTAAATGGGTTGCGTTTTACTTATGCCTGCCTGTAAGAATAATGTTCAACAGTGATCTCTACTTGAGCCAGATTTGAGTCTATCGTTTCATACAAAAACGTTATTCAAACACTGCTCAAGTGCTTGATCATGGCTAAATGTCATTGTGAAATACGGCCTCTTGCTATAATCAAATATCTATCTTTGCATTATATATTATTATTCGTTTTATTTTATATTTCCAGTGAAGATCACCAGCAGCTAGAAAGGTTGTGTAAAAGGAGTGATTTTTCAGAAACAATTGCTAAGAAACGCATAAGTTGTCAAATGCCACTTGAAGACAAAGTGGCAAAGTCTCATTTTGTAATAGACAACTCAGGGAGCATGTCGAACACTAAAAACCAAACAGAAGATATATTAAGATTGCTCAACAGATCAAAGTTTACATGGTAAGTTTTTAAGATACTCTCGTTTTCTTATGGGACTTAAGACTACAGTTGGCGCAGTGGCTAAGCGATTGGTTATAGCTGTGTTACGTGCGGCGAGTTCGATCCCCGCACGCAACAAATATTTGTATGGCCTACCGGTAGTTGTTCCGGGTCTGGGTATATCTATAGTATATTTGTTCAGTTCCATAAATAGTTATTTTTTGTTGATGTTAAAGCGCGTTGACTGCCTCATTGGTCTAGAGTTTATCTAGTCGACAGTGTCTTTTAATGTGTAGGCAGTCTTAGACTTTGTTTATTAACTTCGTCGATCTTAGCATATTATGCTCAGCGCAATTTCAACATGTTATGGCTATAAATTCCAAATGATAGTATAAGCTACGCATATAAATAAGCTTAACAAAGTTTAAGTAAAGTCTCAGCAGAGTCAAAGTACGTACTATAAATCTCAACATTAGATCTAATACTATGGCTATGCTTACAAAATTCAGTCTAAAATCAGAATTTAACGAATTTTTTTACAATTGTCATAATAAATTTAGATCCTGGTTCCTTTGAATATGACTGTTTCACATAGTCCACCAATCTTTTCTTTGTTTGCGTATTTTAGGCGCCTGTCTCATCATAAGAAACTGACTATTAAGTTATAGAAATAGCTTATGATTTATTATTATGTGTAATACATTATTATTATTTTATTTGTTACAGGTATTTTAGAGCAATAGTTGGTATAGCATTTTTGTCTCTAGTTTTTGGTGTTGGGCATTTATTCAGTAATATTATCAATAATAATTAAAACAAAGTCATTTAGTTAAGAGGAAAGGCGGTCGCCGAAACATTTGAAGAATAGGAATTTAAAAAATCTATCGCTAGTGCATGCCTTCACCGAGCGAAAGCGAAGTGGACAACTGCACCATACTGATCAGACCAAAAAAACAGTCAAAATCGAGGTTTTGTATTCCTCTGATTCCTCGTCCAAAAGTGGACCGATATTTGTTTTTTTTTTTCACCTGTATTTCCAATTTTGAAGACGTCTGTAGGTTTTGCTTTTTTGAAATACACTGTCAAATTGCATTTTGAACATCTGTTGATGGCGTTCAAACATTATTAAGTGCGATATCTCGAGATTAGTCATCACTGTCTATAATCTCATATTGCGTTGCGAACAATAGGCAACCTGCCGCCTCACCATTGTCCCAACCTAAGGCGCGGCCAACTAGTTCCGCGCGGACTATAACTGTGTGGTCGAGACTCAGATGTTCATTTGTTATATGTATTATGTCATTTGTAACTAGGGGTGATAATTTTTTAACACGACTTTGAAGCTCCTATCTTTTTTAAGGTTTTGTGTAAAACTCCGTTTGTCTAACCTCCAATTGTTTTAGAATTTTTGTAAGTATATTATTTCCGATAACTGTGGTTCGATTTTTACTTATTTATTATCACGAACTACTTTTATTTCATAGCTTCAAGGTTAGTCCGGAAGGGTATATAAAGCCGGAATGCGTTATTGTACTCATCATTCTGAACAACTTTTACTATAGGACCAACACAATCGACAACCAAATCACCAATCGACCAACAAATCGCGACAAAAATATGTGTTGTTCCATACAGATAATTCAATATTACTCGACTAAATGTATAGAACAGCAAATTTTATTTTTCCCGATTTAGATTTTTTCTCCAATTGTAAAAGTTGTTCATATTGATACATTTATTGCGGTGCTCTAATCTAATCTTTGAAAGAATCTAATCCAATATTTAATAAATACATATTATGTATAAATAATTCAAACTGTAAACACAATTATTTTAATTATAATATGTACCTATATTTTACACAGTTTCAACTGCACATAAATTACATATATTGTTGGAAATTATGCATGTTTTTGTTGCATTATAAATTATAATCCGGTCAATACTAATGAAAGCAATAATAAAACGTTAAGTAATTTATATTAAATTGCATTTACAACATAAATATGTACATACATGAAAATGATTTATTATCTGGAAATGCATCTATTTAGAGGAGTAGGTATCAGTTATCACATAGTTATAGAATTCACGAGGGAATAAGGTAATTATATTGATCAAATCCAGGTTAATGGTAAAGTAGGTAATGAATAGAAATATTTTAGAAGTATAAGCTTTGCACTGTGCTCAGTTAGAATAATTATTTGTAGAATATACCAAATATTCCATATATTTATAATTTAGTATGGAGGATTTCGATGTATTACTTAGATATTTACATCTACATATTGTAAGCCTGTACCAATTGTCAAACAAACAATTAATTATACTTAGTGGGTAGGAAGCTTTCAGGAATGATTATACCTATTTCCTATATTTTTACTATTAGGTATTCCATGTTAAAAAAAATCTCCTACTTGCTCAGAAATAAATTTAAAGTTAAAAAAACTAAAAGTTACGTTGTTGTATTAAGTTTTAAGACATCAAAATTATGATACCCAGTTATAACTCTGACGTCTCACTACGTCTTCACAATGCAACCATTACCTCTCAACGCAAATCTACTGGTTTTACGTATATTTGTTATTTTTCCGTAGACTGCCTTTTGTTTTTTTTAACTTTAATTTATTAGGTACACGATATTTATTATTTTAAGGCTGAATGAGCATTTAGTTTCATAAGCTTAAAAAGGGAACAAAGACAGGGCGCGATTTTATTGGCGTGAATGAATATTAAATACCGTATTGTGGATTTTTTCATTAGTTTATTGTTTCTTCCCAAATTAGACTGTAAAAGTAGGTACTAGGTATACCAAGTCTCGGCCGAAATAGCAATTAACAGCTTCGTTTATTTAAAAAGGGCTAAGCGTGCGCCTTGTCCTTTTAAAATCAATTCTGAATTCTGATTTACTCGGCCGTGAATTACTTTATTGTATTTACTGCATTGTTCTACGCTCGTGACGGTAACTTTCAACGGAATATCGAAATAATACCGGTTTATATTAAGTAATATAATCGTTTTAATAGTAAAAAAGTAATATCTGATATTTAGCTATTTTAACTGCAATTGGTAGTACCTAAGCATCGATGGTACTAAAGCTGGGTTGCACCATCTAACTTTAATAGTAATGAAGATCACAACTGGTTTTCGAATCTGTCAGATCACCTATTTAATTTGAGAACCGCCACCATGATTGATTATTACTTACCCATCGTAGATCGAGCAAACCAGCAGTTATGTGTAGATCTGTTTCTATTCTGTATCTATATTTTATTTGTATAATTTAATAAAAGTTATATATTTTCTATAAGTACTTATGTAATACAGCAATACCCAATATTTTGTATAGTTAGGTAATAAACAGCAAATAATAATAGAAAAGCAATATTTAAGTGGTCTTTTTATATAGCAATAAATAATAGAAGGGTCTAAAAAACAAAATGTATGAATATTTTTTGCCAACTTTATTATTTTTTATGGAAAGTTCATGCTTGACCATAAGTTAAATTATGCCAAATTTACTAAGCCAATGTTTACTAAGACAAAAATTTCTGCCTGCAGTCAAATTAAAATAGCTTTGTACTTGTCTTTTTGTAAACGATTGTTAAAATAGAGGTTGTCGATGTCTAGGCCCTCTAGAGAAGCTGAACCTAAATATCAGCTCCATTAAAACGCGTTACACATTATTAATTCTTTAATAGGTACTCCACGAGTTAAGGCATGATAAAAATATATCTCTTGCCATGGTCTACAATAGTATAACGGCAAAAATTAATGTATAATTATGACACCAGATGAATAATTGCATTAGAGTTTGTTTAACTTGTGTAGAGAAGTTAAGTTTTTAAAACCTAGTTTCGGTCTTATCCACCAAGCTGCATTCCTGTGCGTTACCGGCGTAACATGTTTCCTAAACACAGGGTCAGTTTGGTTGGCAACTGCTGCTATTTCGCCCACGGCCGTTGATAACACATATGTCCCATTGACGATTTGATCTGGAATCTTGGGACCATTGGCAATAGTATCGTTGTCTGGCGGTGGTGGGACAAACACTTGCTTAACTGGATCATAACTGTATGACCCGAAGATAGCCCTAAAATAGAAAAAGATTTCTTTTTATAAAAACATGATTGTGTGGGAAAATATGACTGTCCTGTATAGTTAACACTTGGCGTGGTGACTGATGATAAACGGGTCGGGTAGGTACCTAACAACATTGATGCCTATAGGCCGACCGCGGCTGTAAGTACGGCCCTCCTGGTGGTTTGCTGAACGTGGAGCCACGTGGCGACCGGATATGCATGGTATACACCTACTGTGATAGATATCTAGTAATAGATTAGCTTATTTAGTTATATTTTGAGTTGAGTATTTATTTAGCTGTGCAATCAGTAATTTTGATTGGAATTCGGATTATTTTTGTATGCAAAAGATTTTTTTTTAATGCTGTCCATAGAGAAATACTATATCTAATGTACATTACATTGTTGTCTTTAGTAAAACGGAAAGCTATCGGGAGAGCTACGCTTACGGCAGCGGTCGAGCTATTGGTACCAACCAATACACGACGGTTTCCAGTCACCTAGAAACGGGACTGCATTTATTTAAGGTCACTAAGTTCATGTATCTACTTATGCTAATAAAAATTCTTGTGTTGTGCAAAATGGTCACAGTGCAAGTGGTCCTACAAAAATGGCGAACTTTTCAGCATTTTCTAAGGACGACTATAGCATCCACGCCTGAAGCTGTCTTTACGTCATAAATATAAAGCAGGTTCTTGAATATTATGTGCTACAAGCTACAATGTATGATTGATTATAATATAACATGTATATTTCGTATATATGTTATATTTATGTGTAATGATTTAGCTGTTGCTCGCGATTTCACCCATGAGATTTATTTTTATTAAAATAAAAATCATTTGGAGATAGACACAGACAACTTAGCCCAATGTCTGTGGAGATAGAGTAGCCTTCTATTAGTGAAATAAGTTTTATAATCAGTTCAGTAGTTCCAGATGTTACCCCCTATATACAAACAAACAACCACCTCTATTATATAATATTAATATAGATAAGTCGATTTGATTTTACCAATCGTGTGCATTTACATACAGGTAGTTACATAAGGAGACAGCTCCAACAATAAGGCAGTGTTAACAATAAACAGTAATTTATTGAGAAACAAATATAAGTTATAGGCAAGTAAGTACATTTTATATTCGACATTGTTTAAATCCTTGTAAAACAAAAATATAATGGTGTGTATTAGTAGATAAGTACATCTTACTGAAATTACTTAGATTGTACATTTCATCATTTGTAAGGTATTGTAGATAGATTAAATATTAGACGATGATTGCTTAGTTTTATTTAAAGGTCCCTGTTATTTATAAATTTTAAAAATATAGGTACATACGGTTTTGCCCCCTCTTCTACTACAAAACGTTGGAGGGATTCTCTTCTACCAGAAACACTGTGATAACTGAAAAAACCTTAAGATAATAAATATATTTAGGAAAAAAAGTAAACATAAACATACGTCCGTATTTCTATTATAGGTACATACTGGAATAAAGGCTGTAGAAAATAGCACAAAAAAATAATAAATAAAAACATTTTATAAACGTACGGCTACATAAAGTACTAAACATTTTTCAATATCTATAGAGGTGCCTATATTTTTTAGTTTTATTAATGCAATAACTTTTATGTTCAGCGAAAGAATTACATTTTGATTGAATCAAATCGAATACAAGAAATATTTATTTTTATCGAGACATTGTTATGCAAGTAGTTGGTTTCTGCTAGCATGATGTATCAATCAGGGTAACCTATCATAATTTCGAATTATTATACTCAGAATTTTAAATGCTCAAAAACGATTGAATAGAATTTTCAAGATCCGGTTTCTTTTAGGTTTAGGTACATGATTTTGTTAATCCGTTTTATACACTATTATAACAGAGATATCATCACATACACTATTATCAGAGGTATCATCACAGGGGCGGCCCCAGCAATTTTTTTAGGTGGTGCGATATCTTTGTACAGCGGTATTGTATAGCTGATAGTTGCTAATTTATGGCGACGGACGGTCAAAAGAGGATACCTATAAAATATCTTTTTCCAATATTGATACTGATAATTGGTAGGTACCTAGGTACCTAATGATAAAGCCAGTAAGAAGTTTGATATTCGTCCAAAACGTAAATTTATAATGATCTTACCTACTCTTCTTTTTGTGGGTAAGGGTTTAGTGGTATATTATAGTGCATGGATTTTATTTTTTGCGCAGACGATCTATCATTGTATTTTCGGCGCCCCCATAAGACTACGCCCAGTGCGCCCGTACCGTTCGCACCGCCCAATATACAATAATATATTGATATATGGCACAGCCCTAGGGCCGCCCCTGGGTCCCACGTTTCTTTTTTTCAGTTTCGTAAGACCGAAGTAACTTTTGTCTTATAAATATTAGATAGATACTAGAACAACAATAATTACCTACGTCTTCTTTTATATGAGACAGAAATAACACAAAAATGCGCAGGCTTAGATTATTGATTGGTTTCCTCTGCGGCAGCGGAAACCAATCAATAATCTAAGTGCGCGGAGTTTCGCGAAATCTCGGATTATGGCGTAAAGGCGGTCACATGCGGTCCTAGCTGATTGTAGATGTACTAGTAATTTCGCGAAACTACGGACCATTAAATACGAAACTAGTGTCGTGAAACCGCAACTTAATTACTGTAAACTTGACCCTCATTATGATCGTACCTAGGTCTTTCATTACTGCCTGGCGATGGCGCCAGGAGAATTTAGGTACCTACTAAATGACGCGCGGCGCGACTTGCGCTTTTCCCAAAAGTAGGTATAGAGTGTGCGAGATATGCGGGTAGGCCGAACTGGGTACCTAACTACCTACTTAGGAAATTAATATTTGTAATTATGTAGGTACCGCGAATCAGGCTTAGCGGCGACGATGGAGACAGACGATGTGATGCACGGTAGGAATGATAAATCAAGCAACGCCGACTATCACAGTCAACTATGTACTATACAAGTAGCGCTGCACCAGTCTATCTTCTACAAATCTTCGGTCCATCGGAAATACGCTACCTAAGTAGCTTAATTCAGGTAGGTACCTATTATTATGTTCTTCAACGGCCATCGGTCCTTTGACAGTCATAGCCATTTTTAGACTGCATAAGGAGAAGTTTTATATTGAGGTTGTCCTATGACCGGCCATAATGGTATATACGAGGGTCATTCAATAAATACTTAGCCTACAAAAAGTAAACGAAAATTTTGGAAAAGTGGGAATTTATTTTTCAACATAGTCTCCTTTTAGTTCGATACACTTAGCCCAGCGATGCTCCAACTTTTTTAATCCGTCCGAAAAATAGTTTTTGTCAAACTCTGCAAAATAGGCCTCCGTGGCGGCGATGACCTCCTCATTCGATCCATATCTATTCCCGGCGAGTGATTTTTTCAGATTAGGAAACAGAAAGAAGTCACAAGGGGCCAAATCTGGAGAATACGGTGGATGGGGCAGCAATTCGTAGCGTAATTCGACCAATTTGGCCATGGCAACGGCAGACGTGTGAACCGGTGCGTTGTCGTGGTGAAACAGCACTTTTTTCTTCGCCAGATGGGGTCGTTTTTTCTTTAATTCGGCGTCGAATCGGCCCAATAAATCGGCATAGTAAAGCCCTGTAATTGTTTTACCCTTCTCGAGGTAATCGATGTAGATCACACCTTGTGAATCCCAGAAAACGGTGGCCATAACTTTTCCGGCCAATTTTACAGTTTTCGCCTTCTTTGGAGCACGTTCCCCGGTCTGGATCCATTGTTTTGATTGCTCCTTGGTCTCTGGTGTGTACCAGTGGATCCAGGTTTCATCGACGGTCACAAAACGACGCAAAAACTCCGCTGGATTCCGCTTAAACAGCGCCAAACACGTCTCCGATGTGGTCTCACGGTTGCGCTTGTTTTCTGGTGTGAGTAAACGCGGCACCCATCGCGCCGACAGCTTTCTCATGCCGAGTTCCTCGTGAAGAATATGATGCACTGTTCCTTCTGAAATGCCTACAGTCTCAGCTAGCTCCCGAACCTTCAATCGGCGATCTGCCAATACGAGATCATGGATTTTTTTAATGTTTTCCTCCGTAGCAGCTGTTTTCGGTGCACCTGGACGTGGTTCATCAAAAACCGACGTACGGCCACGTGCAAACTCGTTGAACCAATTCTTGACGGTGGCCATCGATGAAGAAGAGTCACCGTACACAGCATCCAAGCGCTCTTTGATTTCGATGCGCGTTTTCCCTTCCAAAAATAGGAATCGAATCACCGAACGATATTGCTCTTTTTCCATTTTTGTAAAACCGATCGACACGTTGGCTTCCATAAGTTGTCAAATTAAAACAAATGAAGGGATTGGAATGAAAATTTGAAAAAAGAATTTAAAAAGAATGTGCTACACTGTGGTAAAACTCTTTTGAAACTACAGCGCCCTCTGGCGATGAGGCTAGGTACTTATTGAATGCACCTCGTAGGTATCTAAGTACTTAATCATGAAAAATAATGGGTAGTTAGGTAATACCTACAGTACCTAGTTAACAGTACATCATGTGACCACTCACCTACCTGAGTATTATCGGCCAAAAATGAAACTTGCACACAAGTAACAAGAGGTAACCTGGCTATTACTATACCTACACTTAACACTTCTGCCTATGTCGGCACATGTTCGGCACGGACTATCACGTGGGAATCGCTCATGCCGCAATGGAAAGATTAGGCAGTCTGCAATGTTGATATCGAGGCTGACTGACCAGGGTGGTAGATAGTAATAGTTCGTATTCTTTGGCCAAACGATCTCAGGTTTTGTTACTCGTGGAGGCTCTTTTCTTGCACCCCATAAATGATTGGTAGGCTTTCAGTACCTACCTATCTAGATTCTAGATAAAGTTCGTAGGTATTATTACCGATTTTTAAATGTTATCTACGTCTACTTTTATTTTAATGAAAACGGGTAATTTAATACCTATCAAAATACCTACTGATAGTAGATAGGTACCTACGTGATAAACGACTCAAAGGCAGTCGTAGACAGAGTAACCGGTACTACGCTGGAAAAATCACTCGGCTCAGTAATTTGAACAATGCAATAAACATTCTTGAACTGTCAAAATTGAAATGATTTGGATTACGAGCGTGTATCGTGATTATGTAGGTACCCATCTATAGTTATCGCAAAACTTTATGAGCTCTCTGAAGTTGAACGCGAGTGGCTGCACAGTACGCTGATTAAAGGTGCTAGAGGGAGAGTTTAGAGCTCAGTTCAGGGCTCATAAAGATTTGCGCGTACTATAGATACCTTGCGGGACAGGACAGGCAAACAATGCCCACCGACACCTCGGCGCCAGATTACGGATCCGATTCAGTCTAGCGTGAATTACTTTAAATAAAATTGATCTGCCCTGACCAGTCCTGACCGTGACACGGTTGGCCGTTGTGGCACCCGCACAGTAGTTCCATTCTATATTTACTGTGGTTGCAGGTTGTGGTCACGGCTCTTGAAGAACCCGCATTTAAGTTACCTACGGCGGGCTTTACGGCAAAGCGTTACAAATGTACACTCACCTTTTTCTATCCATCCATAGAAACGATAATTATATTATCTCTATGTATCCATCCATGATCCGACTTGAGAAGTTGAGATCCGATTTATCAGTGGATTTATCAGAGAGGCTTCTTACGTCATTGGATTTATCCTTTGTTATAGGATTTATCCTTTGAGTACCTATATAAACTACTCAAAAGTCAAAGGATTTATCATTTTTGTCATTGGCAGCACTGCTCAGGGTTGCCAACCGCACGAGGTTCCTCGTACAAATACGAGATTTTGTTATAGGAAATCATAGATAGATTTCTATATTCAAAGTAGGAAATATAACGTTTTTTTTTGTGGGCAACATTTTATAGCGTAAATGGATTTTTACACTTTGGCTACATTGGGTGTGCTAAATGAAAACGTTTCCCAATCAATCTTCCTAATTTCCAAATAACCCCAAAATAACCCAATGTGTCTACTTATCATTGAAAAGTAGACACATTAGGTATGTTCGGGCGAGGAAATTTTAAAATGATTTTTTATTGTGATCAAATTTCATTTGTAAGTATATTAAAAAAAAATAACAAATGTCTGTTAATTTCATACTCATTTAATATGTCACAATTTTGGTTTTATTACATTTTAAATGCTTGATGAATGTACGAAGTTGAAAAGCGAAAATACGAGATTTTAGTTGTAAAAAAAATCTACGTTTGGCAACCCTGGCATTGCTGGGTAGGTACCATAGACTTATTATCTAAGTAACAGGACTGTGCACTCTGCTAAAACAGCGAGCCATCTGAGATAGTTACCACAGAGTAATTTTATCTTGCTCTATTAGAGTGACCATCATTTTGTGCATCGAGTGAGACGTTGTTATTTTTAATTTTCCTGTGATGAATTGTGATGTAATGACTTGTTTGTGACTGAATTTGTAAAAATAAGTTACGCAGATACCTTTAAAAAAATCGATGGATTTTGGAATTATCGGGGTGGGCTCGGTCTGTCATTGTTTAATTACATGTAACTACACTTGTAAATATGGTTAAATATATCCACTCCGCACCGCATTTAGTACCCATATCGTAAACAATAATTATGTAGAATCAATTTTCTAATTAAACAGTTTTCTTAATCTTCCTTGATTTCTACAAACTTAGATATCAATAAAATTCCGTTTTACCAAGGATAGAAAATCTTGGACCATTTATCTAATAATGATAGGTCTGTTTTATTTGCCCACGGATGCAAGGGACGGACGGATGGTTTTATTTAAAGTGGTACCTAATAGTTTCACAGCATTGCACTATCACCGCCAATACCAATAAGGTATGCGAAACATGAAATGAATATAATATAAAACATGCAGGTAGCAGTGGCGTGCACTCCGTGAAGAAAAAAGACACCTGCCTGCCTACTAACCTGCCTACCTTAAAAAAATAGTATTGAATAATATTATAATAATTACATTAATTGTGTATAATATCAGTTAATTTAAGTCTTAGAGTGAGGTGGCCAATCATAAAAAGTCATTTAACTTGACAATACAACAAGTAAGCTATTTTACCTACACCGTAAGAAATGTCTGTGCACGCCACTGGCAGGTAGGTACTTGCTACATTTCGTTTCTACACACGATATTAAATAACATCTCATACATAGCATCACGTCTATGTATTCCCCGAAAGTTTAGGCAGAAATGTAATACTATTGTACATCCACATTCCGCCGATACCGTTGTTATGTAGGTCCTATGTAATAGAAAGAAAGAAAATATTTTTTTTTTTGCACAAAGGACACAGGATAGTAAAATAAAAATATAAAAACGAAAAAAACTTTTAACGCAACTATACAATAAGCTTTTAAATTATAGTTTAAAAAAACAAAAAACACGCTTCTGAAGGTGCCTGCAAAGGCCCAGTTGAAATAAAATCCTTCGGCTTCGGCCTCAACTTTGGCTTCGGCTTCGGCCTCGGCTTTGACTTTGACTTCGAATTGCACTTTGTCGTCGACTTTGACCTTGACTTCGATTTTTCGTATTCTTCTCAGCAAACCCTTTCATTTGATACCTATATCATGGGAGTGCTTATTAATTAACTAGTCCGCCATCTTTGGGAGCCTGCCATATTGGATTTAGAATGACGTAACTTAGCTAACCATGCATTGTCATCTAAACTAAACGTGTATGTAAAATTTCAGCTCAATCGGAAACCGGGAAGTGGGTCAAATTTAACTTCCAAGATTTTCTTACATGTTAGTTAGTTACTTACAGGTGAAGCTAATAAAAGCGTGCTAAAAAGACAGGTTAACATAAACAGTATTATTTCGTGGCTATTAATTAGGCATTGCAGTCGGGTCGGTACATTAGTTAATGTCTTTCGTGAACATGACTTATTGAAGTCATCTGGCTTAAAATGATGACTGGCATCGCCACCGAATTTTTCCCAAATTTTATAGTAATCAAAATTTTTAGGATGCCGAAATAGCGAACTAATTATAATTAATAATTATATTTTAAAATTTGTCATTAATTTAATTAATATAGTGAAATCGTAGCACTAGTACAAACTCAAAGTCCGACAGTAATATGTAAATATTGGCACCCTATCAGCAACTTAGACAAATTTTGTAAAATTTCATTATATTCAAGGTTACCCGTGGAAGGATATTATTACAGCCAGAATATGTTGCAATTCCACAAACTTTCACGCATCACATTCACCATTTTCGTAAATAAAATATTAAAATACGATTAAATATTAATTTAGTACCGTCAACCTGTCACAAATTGAATGACACGAGCTTTTTTTGAAGTTGTCATAATACACTAATAAAATCTATCATAAAAGTACGGAGGTTTAGTTTTTTAAATAAGATTACGAAAAAAAATTATGATGATAAATTTGTTTATATTTAAATTTTAAAAAACATTGTACATCTAGCAAGATAGTAAATTCATTATTTTAATAATTTTTGTGTACGATTCCAATCTTCGTACCAAATCTACTAAAATTTACCAACTTCTATCCTGGCAATTGTTAAAACGAGACACACAGCTCCGTGGTCGCTCTTTCTAGAGGGTCTCGTCTCCTTTTACTTCAAATACAATTCTTAAGCGATTGTGATAAGGTCTGTTTTTCTTTGCGATATTTTGCTTATTGCTTGTTCTAGTTGTAGGGGGGAGCCCTACTTATTATTTCTATGGTAGGTACTTATGTCAACCTAAGTACCTATACCTGTCAAACTCAAACATAGGAGTACCTAGGTACAAACACTTTCTGCGTGAAAACGAATCATTGTTTGAGATTATTACTAAGCTGTCATTTCGTGGTTTATTTTCGTCATTTTGTGAAGTGGTGTATTCAATTTTTATTGTTGGGGACTAACAAAATTCCTCGTATCCTTGAACCTAATTTTGATAAAAAGAAACGCTACGACAAAAATATAGTGATATAAAATTTGCATTTCAAATCTTTTGTATGATTTTATTCAAACTTTATTGTAATAATATAGTTATTTTTCACGTTTCTGGGACAAAGTCAAGAATGTGTAGATAGTAAATGGCCTCTGCATATTGTGATTAGGCGCAAAACCTGTTATATTGTTGTTATTGTGGAATTATTATGGCTCATTTCGGAAAACGCGATGTCACATATAGCGCACTGAATAACGAATTAACTCCGCCACTGGCGGGATTGATCGGATTGGCGGAGACCACGAATGCAGCCCCGACTATTATCACCCTGGACCACGAGCACGAAGATGCCAATAATGTTATCATCCACAAAGTGCCCAAGAATAAAGGTAAGTACGACACATGTAACCCTTTGTCTAGTCTTTGTTCACTGCCAAATGATAAATATTGATTCTAAGTAATGTTTTGGAGTGATGATTGTTTATCCAAGGCCATTTACATGTTTTTGCTGTATCATCATATTTATGTTTAAAAATACATACCTAGGTACAGTATCTCTACATTTTGTATAAATTGTGTGGTGTGCTTTTTAATCTTATAAATAATTGTAATTATCAAATATGTAAAAATATATTGTTTTCTTTTTACAGGAGGATGGACTCATATAGAGGATCTAGACTCATTTTTTGCAAGGATGTATAGATACTATGTTCGTGGTGGATTTTACCCAATGATAATGTCAGATTTATTTTATTTGTTGCAATTTATTTTCATAGTGTGGTTTTCCACATTTTTGGTGTATTGTGTAGATTATACAAAATTATTTAGGGATGATCCAAATGCCAACAGAAGTGAGAAACTTAGTTTAAATGATGTTATATATTCTCCTGCAGTGTGTGTGAAGAGTGTTTCATGGAAATGGTGAGTAAATCCTTATCCTGACTTGATCCAAAATATAATAGGTAATGGTTAAACTATGTGGCTGTGTATTGATGTTTGGGTATTTTAATTTGCATGTTTACATGAAAATAGTAAATAAAAACAGCATGTCCAAAATTATAATTCACATACCTACTAGTATTATTTTGGCCTATTTATATTATTTTTATCTTTTTCTTTGTATGCAATGCTGTTTATAAAGAATTATAACCCAAGAAAATTACAAATAACAGGTCTATAAATATATCCTTCAATGTAAAACTCAGTTATGCACTAAATGTAGCTCTGCAATTTATGTTATCAATCTTAATAACAAGCCTGCCTTTATCTGAGGTGCATACAGTACGACACAAATGTATCAATCATACAGTTCACTAAACATCTATTGTTTGATGCCACAAATTAATTCTGTCTAGTCGAATTTATTAGGAAGCAGGGTACTGAATTTGCAAATGTGTTTATTACAGAGCGTTCACAATTTCACTTAAACTAATAAAACATAACAAACTCATTATGCAAATTTTTTATTAGATCTATACTGCTTTCTTTATTTTTATTTATTTATCATATGGCTTGATTTAATAACTGCTATGTGTATATGGCCCATGAAAAAAAGGTTTTGTATAGCTGCTTCAGGAGCTCTTGTCTGTGCAATCATGGGTGTACCCAGCTTTTTCCCTAGAATTTTAACAGATCTACTGTTGTTAGACACAATTAATAAGCAAAATTTACGGAATTCAGGAAGGGCCAGAGAGTGGGCTACTTGCCTACATCTGTAAAATCTGTATTGATGTTGTTGTCTTTATCAATAGTTCGATAGCATTGTCGATGGTGAACTATGGTGATGTTTTAATTTTATTCTTTGGCTGTGCTTTTAATTTAGATCGAAATGCATTACATAGGTAATGAATATAATATGAGAAAAAAATAATGCACATCTTGCGGGCTGTTGTTCTGAGATTTCATAAATTCGACTTTTCCTATTGATTACAGAACTAAGGCAAAGCCTGTATTATAAACTAGGTGTAATTAATTATGATTTTCTCATCTGATTCTAATTTCCTATTAATTTTTGTTACTTTTTCCTTTTAACTTGTTTTTTTTTATGAGTCACTAAACTGTACTATCAGAAACGGTGCCTTCATTGCCTGACTGTAGGTGCACAATCAAGGACTTCAATTAATTCTGAAATAATATTACTTATTTGACCTTTTCTCCTTGTTTGAAACATGCCGAATGCATGATTTGATTTGTTATAACACTTTTAGTTGGAACATATTTCAACCTACTGGTCATATAAATGTTTTAAGTAAAGTAATAAGCTCAGAATTCTTACAAATGTTATTATTTAAAACCAAATAAGTAATATAACAATAATAAATATTTACCCGTATTTGTTTTAGGTGGTGTCTCATCACATTATGTGCTGTTATTTGGTTAATGAGACTAGTGATATCAATATACCATTTATATTATGCCTATGACACAAAATTGTTTTATAATAATGCTTTAAGAATCAAAGAGGTGAGTGTATAGCTTATAAACATTGTACAAAGGTTGATCCAAAAATAATAATTATGAGTATTTTAAATATGGTTGGTGGTTAAAAAGTAAATATATTTTTATTATCTCGTAACAAGTTGTTACTATAATTAGTACATCTTTTATACTTTGAGAAATAATACCCTTTGAAATAATTATTTTGATGATATCTTGATGATGATGTTTGTTTATTTCCAAAATTTTATTTTTCAGAGTGATTTAGTTTGGATCAACTGGTCTACGATACAGGAGAGAGTCAGAGAAGCGCAGCCAGAGCATCACATGTGCGTCCATAAGCAAGAGATCAACGAATTAGATATATACCATCGAATACTCAGGTGATTAATTTGTGTTTATAACTTTTGTAGAACAGAAATTAATTCAGCTTTCATGTAGTATGTACTTGCTTATGTTTATTAGTTATCCGATACCGGATATCCGGCCGAATATTCGACCTAGGTATTAGCCGGATATTCGGTATCCGGATGTCTGGCACCAACCGAACCTGTTGCAATTCTAATTGGTTGAACTTTACACAAGCATAGACAATAACACAAAACTTCCATCTTTTGGAATCAAGTTTGCAGTTTTTGAAATACAAATATACTGCATTACACCTTCATGGAATAAATTCCCATTCTCATTCCCTATCGTCCTATTTATTATTATTACTATAAGCCTATGCTGTCCCAATCTTAGGCAAAGGCCTCCCTCTCTTTCCTCGACTTCTCGCGATCCCGCGCTGTATTGGGTTAGTCTTTAAGGAAGGCATCCAATTCGTCATCATAAATTATATTTATACTTAGAAAATATTTCTACACCAAAAGGTGTTTATGGAGCGTAAATTGGGGTTGTTATTTGTAACCCTTAGGTAAACGGCATGATATTATATAGGTGTATGAAGGATAATGAGTAATGAGTATTATTTCTCATCATTTCAGATTTGAAAATTATATGGTGGCAATGGTCAATAAAAATCTACTTCCTCTGCAAATACATGTGCCTTGCATCGGTGATTTTCACTATTTGTCCAGGGGTTTAAAATGGAATATAGAATTTTTGTTGTTTTGTAAGTAATTAATCAAATAATAATCAATAGGTAGTTTCCGTTGGAAACATTTACAGATTGCTGACTGTATCTAGGTGATCAAGATCACTTATTCATTATAATATCGTACCAAAGACTGATTAATAACTGAGCCTATTGCTGCACCAAGGCTGGGCACAGGTCTGTTCTCAGAATGAGAAAGGTTCAGGAATTACTCCACCACATTGGCTTAGTGCGGGTTGGTGGACTACACACACCAATGAGAACTTCGTCGAGCCCTTAGAAGGTGGCTTCCCATGGTGCGTTATTTTATGGACGGCCGAAGATCACTGGTACCCGCGCACCGCACCGTGGCTCTTCCCACGGTGCACGTTGGTCTATGCGGGTGCGAGATTCGAAGCCATTTTGTCATTCCAAAACGCCAAGTGGAAGAAAACGTATGATACTTTTAAACTTACCAACTCACGCGGTTCCGACGCTCCGATACAGATGCGTCTCAGATACCACGGACGAGCCTCGTCTCACGATGCTTGCCTTCATCGGTAACGCAATTTATATTATAATTAAATTTTGATTCGCACATAGTTTCGCATGTCAAACACATGTATCGAAGACAAGTGTTCATCCGCTAGTCTATCGCTGCAAGTATAACCCCTTTGATTAGGTATATTCTATATTATTTTCCCTCTATCTGCTTCCCCTATAAATGCTCCAATGATAAAATAATTTTCGTCAACAGATAGTCCGTGGAGTGCTTGGGAGAATTGTTGGCAGCTCCGTGGATGTTATAAGGATCATTCGAAACGAATGTTACTCGCCCGTCAGCTAGAGAAACAAATACTATGGTTGGCCTTAGTGAACTTACTGCTCTCGCCACTTATACAGGCATGGCAGATACTTTACTTCTTCTTCAATTACGCCGAGGTTTGTTTCTTAATTTGCCATGTTCGTATTAATATCTACAGCTTTTTAATGTGTAAAAGTAGTAATGTAATCATTAGTTACACACTTACCCAAGTAAGACAAGTTCGGCTTCTAGTCTGATCGAAGCGGAAGAATGCCTGTATTTAACACGGAGCGACTGCTGCATGACCGCCGCAATGTAGCTCAGGTCATTTATCAGATATCAATACATACTTTTATATTGAACCATGATGTGATATTATATCAAATATATTTAGTTTCTTTCTTCGTTTATTGCAGTTAATCAAACGTTCGCCCGCATCGCTGGGGTTGCGCACGTGGTCGTTGTATGCTCGCATCACATTGCGACACTTCAACGAGCTGGAACATGAGCTCAGAGACAGACTGAACCGCGCACATAAGCCAGCCACTAAATACCTGTCCAGTTTCTCGTCGCCTATCACTACTGTTATTGCCAAGTAAGATCTTTTCTCATTAATTACTTGACTAAGTAAGATTATTAACCAAAAGTATATAAAAAAAAAACTGTTGTACTCCTTTCCCACTAGTGTTCCACCAGCGTGTGTCCAGTGAGGATTTAAGCTGGTGAATAGAAAAACAGAAAGATAAGGAAGAAAATAGTTTTTATTTTTACGCCCGGTGTGAAGTCCTTCACCTTCACTAAAACCTTACACCAAAACCACTTAATACTAAATCATTGTTGTAGCGATGCGCGATTCCGAGATGTTTTGATCATCAAAAGAATCGTAGTCGACGAAATTTTCAATCGAATAACGCAGTGTTTGAGACTGGCGCGTATTGAAGTCGTCGCGAATTGTCCAAAGACTGAAAATGATACAATCTAACCACCTTAGTTTAACCATACATTTTAGACGTATAAGCTGGACTAAATTTCATTCACCGTAAAATTTTAAGATCAGCGAAAGTATTCTATGACGCAGTAAGTAATATTATAGCGAGACTCTTTATTATCATGCGTAGTTTGTGTGAGTCATAATTCATTGACTCCGACACGAACATGAATGGCTATTCGGAAGATTCATTTACGATTACAATCTACTACTATATCAGGTGTAAAATTGAAAGATATTTTTTTATATATTATGAACTAGTAAAACATCTTTTCTGATGTTCGTTATACGGCACAGGACAGGAAACCGTCATCACTCAAGTAGCTTCAAGGGGACAAATGCATCCCGTTATATTAAACATAAAAATCAAGTACAAAACGGCCGTAATCACAACGTTATGAAGGTCTTTCAGAATGACAAATAATCTGCGTCATAAATTCATACTATCTATATTCGAAACGTGACACTACAGAAATCGTAAATACGCTATAGTATTTATCTAGTAAACGACTTATTGCGTAAACAATGCTTATAGTCTATTTACGTCGCAATGTTCATTTTCGACGAAAATAAAACTATTGCGATTTGGCACGTACCCCGTGACAGATTTATACTAATGTAATGGCAATGATGTGTACTTTCGCTCCGGTCGTTTACTGCTTTGTCTCTGAAAATCCCTTAGATGAACTTTGAATACAGATCTATATACACAATATTAATTAACCCCTCTTTATTTATTATCAGTTAACAAATACAATTAAATAGGAAAGACAATTCAAAGGTACTACTTATTGCTCTAGAAATATTTTTCAGCAGAACTGCCAGAGGAGAGTAGGAAATAAATAAATGTCAACTTAAGTGTATGAAGAATTAATTTTTCTTTCTTCATAATTATCTAATAAATCTTAACAGTAAAATATAAGATATTATGAAGCTAGCATTACTTAAAAAACGGTTACTTTTCTTCAAACAAACATATAAATATGTTTTAATTAATATTAATAAAGTGTTTCGCACTAGTGTTTATTCCAAAGTACTGTTAGAGAAATCATTATAATTATTGACTACCTGACCGATTATGGTCATATCCATAGATATCCGTGGTCATATCTGTAGAGCGGGACCATACAGACATGAACTTGAACATAATCGGTGTACAGTTTAAAATCCTTGTGTGTTTACAAAGATAATGTTTCAGGAACGTGGTGTTTTTGTCTGCGAGCGTGCTGGGCGTGTTGGTGGTGTTGTCGGTGTATGACGAGGATGTGCTCACGGTGGAGCATGTGCTCAGCATCATCACCATACTGGGCTGTGTCTTAGCTGCTGCCAGGTCGGTACACCTTCTATGTTATCATTTATTTTGTTATTTTTAGATTAGTTTAGAAGAATTCTCATATGATTTCTTCTGTGTTACGGAACAGTAAGTTATCATTGTTTCTTTGAAACCGTGCGGTAATCGAACCCGCGACCTATAGAGCAGAAAGCTAATTACGTAGCTATTGCGCCAACAATGTCGTCAAAACTTTTTCTTAATTTTTATTATACAATATTTTTTTGCCGTTCGTTAGAACTATGTTATGATAAAACTATGAGTGCTAATTCCGTATACAGTATCAATTTGTAGGTTACACCCAAAACTAGGTTTGTTTATTTTATTACTAGGACAATGTAGGGATTGGAGTGTTCCGATCTGTGTTATCGCGGTCACATATGACCTCTTTAAGTTACGTCTTTTATCGATATATTAAGGTTTCATAAGCGGCTGCGAATTCAAGACTTCTTCAAAATGGCGGGCTTGTAGGTAAGCCAAAAGGTTAGAACGACTTTAAGCTTTTTAGGTACCCCACAACTGATCTGGTACACCGAAAATGATCGAACAACTATTCATAATAAAAATAGTATCATGTCCCAACATCAGAAACTTGTATATTATTATAACAACAAAATAACGAAAATTAACCTTATAGTTCTGTTCGAGACGTATTTTGTGAATATATACGCTCGGTCTAGTTTAGACATCAGTTCATATAAAATTGCAACATTTTTGTATTTTTAAGTACCATTGTAAAGTTTATTTGGTGGCATTAAAGGTTTTTTATTATTTCAGGGCTCTAATGGGAGAGGAGGAGCGTTTAGGTGGGGGATGCACGGGCCCCTCCCGCGGCGAAGAGTTGTTCGTTCAGGTGTTAGGTCACGTGCACTACCTGCCTGCCGCGTGGAGGGGCCGCGCGCACACCAAGGACGTCGCCGCGCACTTCCAACAACTCTTCCAGTTTAGAGCCGTACGTATTGACTCTACAATTACAAGATACTAGTGGTCGCCCAGTGATCAAAATTCGACCGTAATTTTAGCTTTCTGCACTCCTACTCCATTTAAACTTTAACTATGTCAAATCTCTCACTCCTCCGTGCGCGCAATATACTTCATATTATTCATATTCTTTATTTGCATTCCACAATGTACATAAGGTGGTAAAAATAAAATTTGGTAGGTTACAATCATGGACCCTGTAGGGCACAGCAAAATATAGGAGAGAGGAAGATGGTACTTATGTTTACTTATTGCTTTAATTTATTAATAAATATGGATAGCATATTATAATTTTTAATTTATTAATAATATTTCCTAATATGTATTTAGTTTATTATAAATTATTATTAACTAATAGTTATGGAATTTAATATGTTTTTATTTTATTTTTTATATCTATTCATTTATTTCGTTTTATTATTACTGTATTTTTTATTTCAAACAGGGTCCAAAGTTTTCTCTTTACGTAGTAATATATAGATTAAGACTCAACCCACATTATCGCCGCATTGGTTTTGTAGTTGCAAGCGCGGTTGCTGAGCGAGACACGAAACCACCGATTCTCAGGTCGGGGAGTATATTTGACTTTTTTTCTTAGAAAATAATCAGTAATTGCCCGGAGTTTGGAAATGTGGTCTGGTGGATGGCAAAGTGCTCGGCGAAATGTGATAACGGTGGAGGCTTTGCGTAACACTTCGAAGAATACAGGCGTCGTGCAATGTTATGTTTTGTTTATATATCTTACCATTTAGAGACGCGATGCGAAAAAATTAAACCGTCATCATAACAGACCGTTTACGTCCACTCTTGATCATAGGCCTTCTTATATTATTACCGCAACAGTGAACGGTGAGAGATATTGTCGTAATCACTATGGGTGGCAGACAGAATAGTGATCGCAGTATGTTAATAGCACGGCAAAGGATGGTACTGCTCATCCATTCGCATAATCTCTTGGTCTTATTGTACTACATTTACATCCACTGGTGGAGAGAGGTGGCTTTTGTCTTTGTCGGCAACCACACGGTCACTTGCAATACTGTCGTGAATGACACGTTACTAAGTAGACACTATTATGGTTGACAATTATTTAATGTTGCCCGCGTAAGACGATTTCTGATAATAGCTGTGCGCCAACGAATGCCCTTCGTTGCTTTTTTCTCCTTATTATGTAAAGAGTTTGCTATGCGCTAACGTCGCCTATGAATTTGCCCTCTTGAACTATAGTACAACGTGTAAAAGGATCAGTTAATTTTTAATCTAATAACCCACCGAGCAGTTTTGACACGCTGGTCTGTGCAGGTGGTCTCACAAGGAAGGCGGTGCAATACCTTAATAAGCTATTTAAAGTGACCGTTGTACACTTGTGTAATGTGATACACATTTCATGCTTCTAACTAGTTTTCTAATGTTAAGCTGAGTGCATAGGTGCTAATGTGATTTTAGTGTGCGATGGGACTAATACTAATGTTTAAGCTCGGCGAGTTGCGATCTATCGACTGTGTAATTCAGCATTACAAAATGGTAGACATGCATCATGTTGACCGCATGTATCCACCATATCTAACTCCATATTATAAACATGAACGCTTTATAGTATCGCACGAAGCTGGCGATTGAAAAGGGCGCGGCTTATGTTACGAGTTAATTACTGAGTACTACACTGCAGTAACTACAGCTTGTAGTACTGAGCCGCTTGGGACAAGATAGTAGAGCCGGCGCTTTTTGATTTTGATTTTTTAAGATTAAATAAGTGTGAAGACCCAAATCGTTTTTATATATTATTTGGGTCATGTTACCTTTGAATTGCTAATATGCTAAGCGATTATATGCAATAAATTCGCTATAAGATACTTGTTGAAGTGGGTCTATTGCCTATAATTTAATTAATGTGTATAGCTATTTTATTTATTTTAAACTTGTCTTTGACTGAACAGTCATACGCCCTTAATAAACGATAATTAAATGTTGTTACACCCAGGGGTGCCATACGCTCGAAACTAAGCTCAATAGGTACTACCACAAGATAAATACTTAAAAAAAGTTTAATAGGATGTGTAGTGTGTTATACGTACTATTTTACAATTTCATACGTACATAACAATCAATAAAATATAATTAAAATTAATACCGA
Source organism: Allophyes oxyacanthae (assembly GCA_932294325.1). NCBI lineage: Eukaryota > Metazoa > Arthropoda > Insecta > Lepidoptera > Noctuidae > Allophyes > Allophyes oxyacanthae. The sequence goes on from OW028609.1 coordinate 5,726,436, forward strand.
CACCTTACCGACGTAGGGCAGTGTTTGCGTTTCACGTTTTATATTGTTATCTCTTTCATGGCGCATGCGCGTCTCGCCAGCGCCTTTTACCCCGGCTCGCTCAGTCTCAACATGCAACAGTGCGTGCCGCTGCCCAGCATTCAGCATCATTGCATTCGCTATCAGATGCGAGCGATATAGCACAACATTCAATAGCACGTCCCTATACCATAACACCGTTACATATGCTTTGTACTAAATAAATATTTAATTATAGGCGTACATCGTGTTCGAGCTGCTGAGTCCGCTGCTATGTCCATTCGTGCTGTTTTCGCTGCGTTCCCGCGCACTCGACATCGTTGACTTCTACCGCAACTTCACCGTCAGCGTACTCGGCATCGGGGACGTTTGCTCTTTCGCTCAGGTACAATACTTCAGTAATTTAAGCTTCTAAGAGCCTTCGCACACGTTGGAGCGCAGTAGACGCGCGTCAGACGCGCTGTAGGATCGATTCAGTCATGCCGTTACGTATTTACTTCGATATCCCACCTCTATGTCTGTAGCGCGTTTGAATCGATTAAAATGCAAAACGCGCGCGGTTTCTCGTGCTTCTCATGCAGGTATGAATCTTATTCAAAGCGCGTCTGTATCGATTAAAATGCAAAAAAAAATCGTCTTGTGCAAAGGCCCCAAAACATGTGCCAAAAACAGTGACAGATTTTAGACGAATTCTACTTAAATTTTGCGACGAAATTTGTTTCCACTGTTAAAGTGATGCAGCACTACATAAAAGCTAAGCAACAAAGTCGTTGCGAAGTATCTACAGGGAAACACTTACCACCGAATTATCAAACGCAATTCAATTTTAAGTTGCCCTTATGTCTCATTATTTCTCCTTCACTTCAAGGCTGACTGTCGCAACATTTAGAAAAAAATAACTACAATGTGTTCTAAGCAAAAGAGTATCTAATATCGTCTTAAAGTGATGCTATATTAAACTTAAAGATAAATAACCCACTATACCCAATGATTACAGTTGGACATCCGACGACACGGTCATCCTGATTGGCACACACCCGGCAAATTAAAAGGTATGTTTTACGAATTCCTTTTTGTGGATTATTGATATAAATAGTAAGAATACATAACAATTACAAACTATGTTTGCAGGAGGCAATAGCAATGCACAATATGACCAGGGCGAGGGGGGTAAAACTGAGTTGTCATTGGTGGCATTCTCTTGCCGCCACCCAGGCTGGCAGCCCACCGAACCGTCACAAAGACAGTTCCTACGGTCGCTTCGACAGAGCATGCATCACGCTATACCTGCCAACAACCATCTTGTAAGTGCACCTTCAGTACCCTCCAGTTATTGATGAACATCGGGTCGGTAAAAGAAACTGAAAAAAGTATGCAGTTACCTAATTCCCTATATTAGAATTTTACATGTTCTGGCTCAAGTAATGTCTTTGTCGGCGGTTTTTCTTGTGCCCACAATTGTAACGAAATGAAAAAAGTAACCCAAAAATAAAGATTCTGGCGCTAATCGAAACCGCCGAAGTTCACAGCTGAATATAGTTCTCTTAACGCACCGATACAAGGAACGGTCTTGGCGGAATATTGTGACTTACCCACAAGAAGATCGGTAATCAATGACTATGCTTTAAATGAAGCCTGTGCTCTAGACAGTACCATTATTCGTCTTCTACGATACTCATAAGAAAAGCGGACGTGGCCATATTCCATTAGGAAATTTTTCGAAAATTCTTTAGGGAATGTTACCTGTATAGTTATGGTGTATTTCAGAACAAAACGATGCTGGGATCGTACATCCAACAAAGTTTATTTGGTGCTATCACGCCGTTACCTGCAGTTCTCTCATACTACCCACAACAGAAGCAACAGTACAGATTACCAGTAAGTGTGCTTTTATTTCTGCTTATGCTAGTTGTTAATTGCCAATTAATAGTGTAAAAAAATTCTAGTTTAAAAAAAAAAAACTATAGAATACGCTTTAGTCATCCATACTGAACGTGTATGCAAAATTTCAGCTCAATCGGAAACCGGGAAGTGGGTCAAATTTAACTTCCAAGATTTTCTTACATAATTAGTTAGTTACAGGTGAAAGTAATAAAAGCGTGTTAAAAAGGAACATGTATTAAAGTTATACTTGACATATTAAGTTAAAAAAAAGTAAGAAGTGCTTTAATAAGGCAGTTATGTACATTTTTATTGTGGTAGCAGCATTTCACGTAGAAACATTCTTTATCACCAGGATATGGACGAGACGAGCGACGAGGATGAAGCCCCATCGGCTGGTCCCATGCACTCGGCCCCGCGGTCTAGTCCCCCAATGGGGCTAGCGGGTGTCAGCTCCGCGGTCGGCGCCAGCGCAATGGGCCTCGACCCACAACCATCCGGTGACGATAACCAAGACATGTCCGTCAGCACGCTGCATCTATATGACCTGTATCTGTCGCAGGTATGACCTTTATATTTATTACTTAATATAGGCTTGCGTTCGACCACTATCATGCTTGTTGTGACAATGCAGTCGACGATGAAGTAGTTTGCCTATAAAATACATTAGTATTGACTCGAAGATTCGGAGATTGTAATTATATTCTATTCGCTTTATGGCGATAATAATATAATTTGTAATGTGAATTTTAAGTTACATAATAATTGTATATTAGTATAAAAAGTCTGGATCAGGATTTACTGCTTCATTAATTGTATTTAGCTAGGCTATACAAACGAACTGGGGGTCTAAAAAGGCCACTTTAGATGAATCACTATGTGATTCATATTACAATTGTCGAAATATCTACTTAATTGACAATCTCTTAATGTCATCCGCATAAGGTTCATATTCAGTAATCATCTGTTTGACAGTTACTATGCAGATCAGTAGATGAATTGCTCAATGTGGCCTTTTTAGGCCCCCTGTGCAAGTAAGAAAATAATCCCTTTCAACAGTGTCATAAACTTGTAAGCTTCTAACTATAAATATGGAGAATGGACGTTATTGTATGTGCGTTTCTTCGCTACAATATTGAATGGTCCGATCGTAAAATATAAAAAATTGTTTAGATCTATTAGCAATGGACTTTTCTACAGGTATCGGAGTAGTGACGAAACCCTCTAACACGTCCACTACGCAGTGTTTCATATTAAGACGACAACTATTATTTAACGTGTCCCGTGTCCGTTTGTCGTTTCTTTATTCACATCTATGACTAGTCGTAAAGATGGTGTTTCTGTTATATCTTTCCTATTTAATTGTAATTATTCTTCTTTCTGTGTGTACATAAATTGTTAAATAAATAAATAAATGGTGTTTCTCATGTGGTATGACTGAATAACAAGGATAATATTCCATTGCAGGCCGGTCAGAATCTATCCTGCTGTACGAACAAATGCAGCGAGCGACCGCGCGCCGGGCGCTGGGGCAGCACCGAGGGGGAGGACACGCCGCTGCTGCACCGCCCATAACACTGGTGTTTGCTGTCCCCGCGCGGCCTCAAGCATCCCGTCTGGGTATAGCCAAAACTACACGCGTCATAGACAATCCCGTCGGACACGTCACTTTTCATTAAAGACTCTTTGGTGTTAGAATTCACGTTTTCGGTTAAACATACGTTTGTGTGGTTGTTTTGTGTGTTCAGGTTTCCTAGTGCAAAAATTAAGGTTTTGTGAATAGTAATCTATCTCTCAGTCAATCATATCAGTCTATTTTCAGCTATCACTTATCATATAAGGTCATTTTTGTTAAATATGCATTTTTAATACGATATTTTTAAATCGTTCCTAAATGCAAATTTCACGAACTTGATAAAATGTAGGTCCTCTGACGGCTCCTCTAATCGCGTGTCGTACTTAAGCTATATCCATGTTCACTGACAACAATCTGGAAACAATCCACTAATAATAGCGTCCGCTGACGTCATCGGAAATAGTCATAATTTTAGTTTTAAGTTCACCAAATTCAAAATTAATAGTCAGTGAAAAGGGTCGCGTTTCGGGACATTTTTGTACATTTGATGACTTTGAAAGAGAACACACGTTTTGTAGATAGTATTTAGAATAGTAGAACGCACACTATGTTGTTGTTATGTCTTATGATGCTTTGAGTATAGTCCACTGTACAATGAGTGTACAATAGAACAGAATGTGTAAAGAGAATCAAAGCTTGTTGGTCTCATCCAAACAATGCGGGAAGCAATGACTGCGTACCGATTGTTTGGCCTTCCATATTTGTCGAAAAGTCGGTCAGGTTTTAGGCTAAAACCCTGTCTATGTGGTGTGTCTCTTGCAATTAGGCTACTATGATACACTTCAGTGACAAGTGACAACCTAGTCTTTCGTAGTCCATTGCTGGACTGCCAAGTATGATGATAAGTGCATACCAGACCCAGGCTTATATTGTTATAAAAGCATGAGCACTACTCATGCCAGATTTTATAAAACAGAAACATGCGCTATATAAGAATAACATGACATGGACTTCGACAGTCTCTTAACCCCGTTAATCACAACCGGTCGCCTCACAGCGCTTTAAAAAGGCAATTTTACAGTTATTACTTCAGTATACAAATCAAAATACCTATATTTACTACATCATTTATTTACTCAATAACTTTAAATAAACGCTAATAAATAAAGCAATAGTAGTAGTAGGAAGTTAACAATATTCCACTTCCAGTAGATTAAATACATAGTTGAAAAGAAACATATTTTTGTATAATATAAAATATAAAGGTGTAACAGGAGCGCGCATATCACTGTAGAATGTTGGTACCAAAACGTCTAAAACACCAAAATAAATATGTTTACTTAACTAATTTACTATGCTGTAGTGTCTGTCTGTACTGCGTATTTCTATCGTACGAAATCCACATAGGTATTATAAAATGGCGACTGTAAAAATATATATTTTCGTGCACAATTTTTATCAGGAGCTGAAATAAATTTTAAATGAACGTGATTTACTCCATGTTAGTGATTTATTAGTTTTGATAACAGTTGGTAGAACAAAAAACAATTTCTTTCGCGACTGACCACTTCAGAATCCAAGGAAGTTACAGAAGCCTATTTCATTGCGGCGGCTTACACACAATATTTTAAATATACGCATGGGATATTCATGGCTCGTGTTAATGGCTGTCGTGCTGATCCATCGATCACCGATGGTAAGTGGCGTGTGCCACGGTCAACGAAATCGGATGGGCACCGTTTTTTTATATAACGAGATATATTCATGCTTCGATGCACTTGCACGTTTCGGCCATTATCTGCACAGTTGTTATACGAATATCTGTGACATTCGATACAGGCAGTCGGATGCCAGTGATGCCAGATTAATTCACTGTGTGAAGAGAGTGATCGCCAGTCGCGCTCGTTCGTCGCTAATACTGCTGTAAAAGAACAAAATGTATGCAAAAGTTATCATAATACCAAGTTACCAAATACTGCTTCTCGGATTTTTAATCCGATACCGAGTGAATTCCAGTAATTTTTTTTTGCTATCCTTGTTCTTTTTATTGGAAAGTTCACGCTTGACCAAAAATAGAACTATGCTAATTTTTTTTATAAAAAATTTGCATATTCTTCCTAAGATAGTTTTCCTGTAGCTCTTTTTGTTTAAGATTTCTTAGTACTATACCGTTTTAATAAAACAAAATCTATCTATGGTCTAAATCAGCGTTACTTGAACTGTTTTAAGTTTGGGTCCCAGGAATTTAGGAGAATTATCGCGGACACCAATTCACACGTTGGTTTTATCGATATACCGTGACTGATTATGAGGCTTGCTCTACCAGGTCTACAAGGGTCCGCGGACCCTTGGAGGAAAGTGGGTAAAGCGTCCGGGTGACTGTGATCCGCGGATCACAGTCACCCGGAGCAATAAAATATTATGATAATAATATGTACGATTATTGTTCACGTGCTTATTTCGGGAAATGCCGACTTGTTTCGGATTTGATCAGATCTCTTGATCATGACCTTTACAACGAAACTCACTCATTGACAGGAATGCCACTGCCGAATCTTTCATTATAGTTCCTCAATATTACGCTTTTGTCGTGTAGACATGAGCTCGCACATCAAAATAATTGCTCATGCCGCAGTGGAAATAATTAATCCAATCAGTAAAGATTGTAACGGCGCTGATTGCCCACAGTGCGCTGGACGTACTTAGGTACCTCAGGAATCTCGTTTCTGTGCACCCAATTAGCAATAATATATTATATACATGACGTGTTAAATAGTGAGCAAATAGTTATTTTTTTAATATTTACATTATGAAGAATTACAATATTTGTATTGAAGTAAATAAATATTAACATAGGCAAAATCTAGTGTTATCTACGAAAGCAATACAATAGACGAGAAACCAAAGAAATTTCTATTTTTAAGTAAATGTTGTGAATAAACTATTTACATGTATTTATACCATTTGTAACTTTTTTACGAGATATCCATGCCTTTATAATTAAAAGCTTTTCTTACTCGATTGTCAAGAGCTGTTGTTGCAATTTTGAATGGAAACTAATTCTATTAATAATTTTGCTAGCTGTTGCCCATAGACTCATTTAAGATTTTGGAATTGGATAAATACCAGCTTCAGCTTATATTACTTGATGCAAATGCATTATCAGTTAGAGTGTTGTGCCATTTAATAACAGCCATTAATATTGTACCAATATATTTATATTGTATAGACAGGAAGAAAATGTGGATTTCGTCTTAGAATCGTCCCCTTCATAATAAAGTCAGATAAACAAGTATACAGACATGCACTACAGTTTTTTCGTCGGTTTAGATATAGAACTATTTATTTGCAGGAAACATTGTTGCAAATAGGAAGAGATATCTTAAAAAAAACTGCTTTAGAGTTCCCGGAATATTATACAGTCCCGGTTGTAAACTATTTGTTTACTCGATAAATCATTAAAATATGTATTATAGTCAGTCTGTTTCGGTCTGACGTTATTAATTCCAGCTATTGCCAGGGTTCGCCTATAATTCATTACTTCATTCTAAACTTCTAATCAGGTACAGTTTAATAAAAATATGAGGCACCTTAAAGTAAATATAGAATCCATTACATTTGTTGCCTTAGCTTTGTATTATAACGTGTATTGTAGGGAGATTCAGTACTAAATATCGACATTTATAATGTTACATGTTAAGTAGAGTAACTGGTAAATCAATTAACTTGTTGATTAATTAAAGTATAATGCCATACAATAAAGTCTGGATTAATATTTCACGACTGGTACATAATCGGACTCATAAGTATATAATAATGTATTGTTATAGCTTACCTTTACTCCCATGTACAAACTTGAACCTCCTTACGGAACACAAAATATTTTTACAATTTTATACACACATATATTATAAGTTCCTAAAATTATTAGCGGATGTCCTTTTAAGGGGTACTCATCATTATGAAAAACATATATTATGGTACCAGAAATCACGAAAAACATCCAGCCATTCCATACAAATAATTCAATATTACTTAAGTAAATGCTTGGATCAGCAGAATTTTTTTTGGGTTTTCATTCTTTGTCCCATAGTAAAAGTAGTTCATAATGATGAATATACTATAACCACTTAAAAGGGCCACCGCTATTAAAGTAGGACCTAAATATATTTACATTAACATTTCAATTATATTAGGCACAGCAACTTCAAACTAACCGGATAATATTTAAGCTTATCACATAGAAGCTAGATAGTTTAAATAGATATATATTACTACCGTTGTTTAAATACTGCTAATTGTATTTATCAGGTCTCTTCCATAATTTAAGATCCGTTGCTAGGACAACGCCGCCAACGCAAGCCTTTGTGAGATCAGATTAAACTTAGATTATGTATAGTACTCGCAAATCTTTATGAGCCCTGAACTGAGCTCTGAACTCTCGCTCTCCCTCTCTCCCTCTAGCACGTATAATAAGCGTACTATGATAGGTGCTAGAGGGAGAGAGGGAGAGAGTTCAGAGGGCTCATAAAGATTTGCGCGTACTATATATACAGGAACCGTTGCTAGGACAACGCCGCCAACTTTGTGAGATCAGATAAAACTTAGATTATGTATATATAGAATGATCGGTAATTCGACCAATTCCGTGAAGGGGGCTGTACTAGAGCATATTTGCAACCAATTTGACCCTACAATTATGAGTGGTTATAGAGATAATGCATACTTATTTTTTTTCCTTCTTTGACTGAAAATTGCAAAGAGATGGTAGTTGAAACTGGACAAATATTTTATATTCCCGTAGGTATAGTAGACGATAGAGACAAAATCGGCGAATAAATGAGACATTTCCAGGAATTGATCGAATTTACCAATCAACCTGTAGTTACTGGACATATTTGATTAATAATCGAAATATTTTGCTAACTCTTAAAGTTTTGAATCACGGCCCCTCAGGCGCCGCGCCGCGCTATAGCCATATCTGTTACGAAATCCGCTGGCCGGATAACACGCCCCTCTTCTCACGACATTGTTATTGTTAACAATTAACCGTTTTAACCTTTCTAATTATAACCGGACGCCTGCAGCCTAGAACAATATTAATCAATAGTCAATAGTCTGTGTTTCGTCACTCATTGAATTAATGAGAATTATTTGAGACTGCTCCTATTTTTTACGTGGTCATTTAGTGTCAAATCTAAGCAAACACGAGTCCCGATTATCTAAAATTCAAGTGTAATAAAAATGGCTACGAAGACTACTCATTTAAATTGCAGTACATTATTGTTATTAAGTGGTTTTATTAGACTGAGCAACAAGTGGTTTTATTAAACTGAAAAGTTAAAGGTTAACGCGCACTTGTCCGCGCCCAACGAGCCGAATTTTAGAATTATGTGTATGTAGTCTTATGGAACCTCGCTCAACAATCCGCGCCGAATCCGGGAATCGCCGGAAAAATTAGGAAGGCTGCCAATCCCTGACGTAATCAGAGTCGGCGCGCTGTGTGACTGACGTCGTCCGCATTCTACCATATTTATTTCTGTCATATCATTGCGTGATCTATACTTCTTCTGGCTCGGCCGATTCATCATTGAATTCGGGAAAATACATCTAAGTGGTTACCTACGTATAAGAAATGTTTGCTTCATAAATATGAACGTATAATATACTATATGACCTCATATTACAGGAGAGCAGTTTTAAACTTTCAATATGATATAACATTATAAAAAACAAAAATACAAAAAAATACAATATTTACTAGTTAACTTTATATACTCCATATATACAATAGTGATGCAATGCAAGATGCAATTTACAGCCAAGTAATAGCGTAGAATGTTATTGCTTATTATTATTATTGTTCTCATAAAAAAAATAACAAGTAAGTCAGTGGCAAGATCAAGAGCCTCTTTCGTGAGTTACGCTCACAATATTAAAAACACATACTACTCCAGTGTATTCTTTGAGAATGCGGCCTAACCTTTGACAGTTGATAGACAAGACATGGAACTTTTTATAAAAGTTTCTTAACTTAAAGTTGTGATACATGGTTAACGTATGCATAAATTACTTGGGTGTAAATTACATTCTTGTATTCGGTAGTAATTGTCATGAATAGAGGCCTTAAATCCGATCTGTGTACTCATATTTAGTAATACAACGCAAATATTCTTACAATATTATTACTATGTTACATTTACATACTTACAAACTTTCGCATATTTTTATGAACATATTAATCCTGCTGTTTTTGATATATTGCGAGTCTTTAGGCTAATTGGATCTATTGTAGATATTCCCCTTATTCATAATCTTGTTATAAACCTCTAATAACTAAAATGACTTTAAAATTTGTTGTCATCTCTTTTCATTTATATGTAAAGTAGCAATGACAGGAATAATTTATAAAGCGTTTATAGAACATCAGTTTTTTTATGAATAAGAGGGATTGACTTTATTGCAAATAGTACAAGTATTGTTATATTCAGTTCGATCATGTAGTTCAGCCACATCGCCGTGAGAACTATTTGAAATAGTTGCATGTACCAGGTACCTATAATGTTACATGATTTTATGACAGCTTGTATAAAATGTTACAATAAGGTACCTTAGTAAGGTATACCTATAGAAACTCGATAAACCTTACTAAAATACCTTATTGAAACTACCTAGACCATAAGGTAAGATGAGTATATTTCTTAGGAATCTTAATAGGTACATCGACTTATATTAAATCTTGGCAGGCCTTAGCTTGTAACCTACAGATACGCTTAGAATTATACCGATACGCAACCCGCCAGGATGTAGCAGATGGAAAGTAAACTATTTTGTATTAATTTTATTCAGCAGTTAGATATCTATTATCGTATAAAGATGGGCGCGAAGCCGGTCTCTACATTTAAAAATATCTGCCTATACCATGCGCCTTATCTAAAAGGACAATTGATGTAGTTCCTTTACTAGCAGTAATCGACGCTTTTTACCTATCATTAACAGGTCGAGACTACTTAAATCGAGACTTCTCTATTGAGAGCAACCCATGATATGAGCCATATTTCGCCCCCTCCGTAAGTTACCCGTTTCTTGTCGCGCTCAAACACGTCTTAATCCAAACCAAAAAATATAGTTGAGCTTCTATTTGAGCAGTCTGCCATCTGTAAAATATCCCTTATAAGTGTTAGAAAAAGAATCCGAAAATCTAGACTTTATTGTTTCTAAACAATGGTGTATTATTACAAAAACTTAAATCATAATTATGACGAATCAGGTCTTGTTATTTGAAGTAAAGGAATCGGATAAAAATGACTACATTATGTAAACAAACCTCTGATCCTAGAAGGCGTGTATTACGAATAAAAAGTACAATGTACTAGGTACCATTATTACATAACACAATGTAATTATGGACAGAGTTGTCGTACAATCGGTCACTGACAATCATCAGTAGGATTCTTGCGTGTCCCACACTTTATGGCACGCGTCATTTTACCTTAAAATAAGCACTTTTACTGTAAATAGTGAAGAGAATGTTCCAATTTGTTCGAATAAGGCATAACCTTTCGAATTACAACCGGTCGCTTGCGGCTTAGAACAATACATTCTTTGAATTCGTCTCTTAATGAATTAAGCAGCAAACAACAAAATATTTTTAAGTATTATGAAAAAATTATAAGTTATATATATATACAAATATCATTATTCGTAAATAATAAAGGTGAGTTTTATTTACGGATCTCTATGCCAGCTATGCTAACCGTTAGAGATACGAATATTTGTTTTTAAAAACCCTTAATGCCACTCAAAATCTTCAGATGGATTTCTAAAATCTTTCCTATCTCTAACGGATAGCATTGCTGCCATAGTGATCTTAAAAACAAAACTCAACCTGTATATTTACACCAAGAGCCCCCATACATCTAAAGGTGCTGTTCTTGTAATAGCTTTTTCAAATATTTTTCACCACTTTCACAATACTCAACACTATAATTATACAATATTTGCATTATATTCTCAAAAATTAGCATATTTTACTATTAATGTAATTATGTACAAACATGTAAACTTCAGTAATGTTCACTTCTGCATCAGTCTTCTCTCTCAGTAAAATATCCCCTAGGATAGGTAAATAGGCAATCTTTGTAAGGCTTCTGTTAAAATACATTATGACGCATAATATTACCCTTCCGTTTAGATATAGATATACCCCATATTTTTCAAAATTAGAGCTTAATTAAATATTATTATTATATATTCTTATTAATTATCGATTATAATGTTAACTTTATTATAATCGTAATTTTAAAATTAATTCAGCTTTAACGCGTTTTTCCCCGTTCGCAGTGTTTGAACCTAATGCTGGCACTTCACATCATGTATTTGTACGAATATTCGCGTTAAATGGCCAATGCAAAATCACATTTGTATAGTTTACAAAAGGTTTCTTTTGCATTGGCCATATATCGCAAATATTCGTACGAATACACTATGTGTAGTGACATCATTACACTATTGCAATAAGCTTAAAAATTAGCGTCTTAATCTTTTCAGTTAAAGTTCTACGGAAATATTATGAATTCGTAAATGTGTCACCTTACCGGGCGGCACATGGAACAATGTGAACAGATTGTATTTTAGTGGCGATTAGTTTTGCAAAATTACGTATCATAGGATGTCCCAGAAATGGCTTACATGGCCTTCTCATTAAATTATATTAAGTTTAACAGGGCAATCGACATTAACGTCCATAGCGCAGTAGGTACCTATTACAAATTTGTGCACGTTTAAAGGTTAGTATTTGATTGTAAATTAGCTGTTACGATTTTGTGATTTATTGAAATGACTAAGAACTTATTCTTGATTGATAACAAATATTTTTCTAATGAAGAAGAATGTTTTTTGTGCATTTTTGTGGCCTTGTTCTAAATTTTTTGTATTTGAATATATTTTCATTTCATTAGAATCGTAGTTTATTAACTGATTGTATAAAAATACCTACCTATATAAAAAGTTGTAATACTGTATAAGAAATGTGTAATATACAGGTGTATATTTAAATAGGACACCTGCTTTTAGGGGTTTTTGTACTCATAATTATGAACAACTTTTTCAATGGGCCAATATAACATGGCATAACAAAAATCTGCTGTTCCATACAAAAACTCTAATAGGTATTACTTACTTGACTAAATGTATGGAACAGCAGATTGTTTTCGTGATTTCGGTGTTGGTTTTTGGTCCATAGTAAAAGTTGTTCATAAAAATGAGTATAATAACCCTTTAAGCAGGAATCCTGTATAATAAAAATTGCTTATTTTCGTAATCGCATAAATATTTGAAGGAGTAGTATTATAAAGTTGATAAATAAGATAAATACTGAAATTGTCTTACCTCGCAATTAAAGGAAAAATAATGAGCAATAAAAAATGGTTATAGTACATTACTGCAGCGGCCGGCAAATCAGGTATTGATAGATGAACGATAATGTGGGCCGTGGCACATGTAATTCATTCGTTCGTTCATAGGTACGTGCGTCCATCAATGCCCAATTGCCGCCAAGGCTTGATAAGTATTACTTTTCTTAAATAAAGCATGGATATTCAATCTAGTAATCTGCATCGATCGTAATTTGGCCCATTTTATTAGGCTTTTCTATTACGGCACTTGCTGTCTCTTGTATTTAAGGTGGCGTCAAAATATTTTCGTCGGACTCTGTTTCTTCGTTAAATCATTTCTAATTCCAATAGAATAACAATGATAATTTTTCACGATTTGCGCGCCTTGTTTATTTTTAGTCTGACGAGACTCGCTTTCTATAGTATACAGCCAAAAAAGGTATAATAATACCTCTTTGCACATTGAAGTTGCCGGTGAGTAAACGTAAGAAAATCCCTAGCGTATTGAAATAACATGTCATTTATGGATTTTCATAGGAAAATTCCGGCGTGATAACACGACAGGTATGGATTTTCATACCAACATCCGCTGGAGGCGCGTTTATTATTTTTTGAATCCTAATAATTGATTTTAGGGGTATCTCGAAGGTTTTCAAGATTTTCTAAATAATGATTGAATATCCAAGCAAGTTTGAGTAATAATATTTTAAAAAGATTATCAAAGTAACTCAGCGCTCAAATACGAAATAATTGATATTTGGAATATTCTTGAAATTGTAGTGGATGTTTACCACTTTATTATAGCTGTTGTTATTAATAAGTTGAGTGCATTTCATAGCTCATATTTCGGCAAAAAGAGAGTCAGCTTGTAGTGAACGTGAAGTATGGGCGTAACAATGGTCCGCCTATTAAAATAACGTAATATATTTGGAACTAAAATGGCCGATTATGCCTGCTGATAACTCAGATTCGGTTGCAGAATCGTGTTTTTTGAAGTCCAACTTTGCCGTTTGATGGACAATCCCAGATGCCCGTGAGGTGAAGTGCGCCCGGCCGCAAGTAGTACAACTGGTACATAGAACTTGTATTGACTGGTTAGCGCACATCAATGTGATAAGTTATATAGGTTTACATAAGTTGTCGTCGTATGGTCGATTATATGACGCGACCAGATTAAATGTTGTACCTCATTGTTATAGGCGAATTAAATGAAAGTATTGAATGACTAACAGAAAATACTCAATCGCTTAATATACGTGTTTAGTTGCGTCTTTGCCCAACGTGATTGTGTTTAATATAAAAATTCCTATTACTCACAATCACGATGTGCAAAGTTGTCCATGACCAGGTCAAGTCAACATTTGACTTGGTTCCCGAACTTAATAATAATCTAGAAATATGTAATAAAAATCTGTATGTTTGAATCAATTTTACGAACTAATCGTATGGATCAATTAACAGTTGCGAATGATTTAGAATGCCTGGACAATAATTATGAATTATTGTTTTATATCGCCCAGGTATTATGAACCATGCCCAATTCATTACTATGTCCATAAAAATACAATTTTGCAACTTTCAATTTCATCTATCTATACTTCTAAACAAGCAATAAATACCTATATTGTAATATACAAGGTCACGCATCTAATTCGCTTATAGTACGAGTATTTTATGCATAAATCAGGCTGTATTTTCTCGTGGATATTAAAAATCTCCTGTATAATGTAAGGCTAATGAATATTTACCTTAGTCTTGTGATGTGTTCAATTTATTTAAACTATCGTGCCATGTGTAGGCACAGTAGGTATGTAGCGCCTTTGTATTTCATAATTATAATCTTACTGTGTTAGTTGGCGTTTGACCTGAACTACTCTGAGCATACAGATGATTGGAATCCAGCATTGATTTGTTTTTATATTTCGACGCCTTTTATCGTAGTGTTTCGGGAGCAGCATAAGACAGGGCTAGCTTACGTCTTATGTTAACTTTATTAACCAAATTTGTAAATATTTAGTTCAATTTATAAATATAAGAATACCTTGTGATAAAACTAATTATATATTTTTTGTCAACTCGTCTCGTAATACGTTTAGATAGTTATTTTTAAATAAACTCTACGTTAATAATCATTATTTTGTAATATGAATGAACGATAGAGAGTGAATATTTCAGTACCAATGTTCGCTATATTCATTACGCGCATTGTAAATAAAAGTTTAAATAATTCTCGTGTTTTAATTAGTCTACCTCCATTATTACCCCACATTATATAGGTGCCCTATATTATTTTGAATAAGTCTTAGTTTAGTAACTAATGAGTTTTATTGTCTATCGAATAAATGGTAATTAGTCCCATTTACCCGAACTACATATTCTAATTAGCTGATAAATACTAGAAAATCGTCAGTTTGTGACGAAGTCCTCTTTTATCACCTCATTATCATTTATTACTGGCAATCACCTTCATCATCCATGGGCCACTTCATAGGGATAGTATACAGAGTCGAATTTTCGAAGCGTACCTGGAGGAAAACTACTTTAAATACTGAAGACAGCAAATTTTACTCAAAGGAAACATCCCTTTATTTTTAAAAAGAAATAAAACTGCATTTCAAGATTTTTGAAAATACGCTTGCCACACCCGGGAATCGAACCACCAGGTACGCTTCGAAAATTCCACCCTGTATATTTTATACCTTGTATGGGCCACTTCAACCTTCCAAATTGAAATTCAAAATCAGAACACATCTTCATTTTTCATCTCTTTTTTCACACACTCTGGTATACATAAACGTAACACTGGTCTGTGCTGGTATTATAAGACTTGGATAAAGACACGGCTGTTGTCGATTTTATTTTATTTTATTTGTTATAAATTTTATAACTTATAATTTCATATTTATGAAATCATCATAATATATATCATATTGAATCATGTTTAACTGTTTAATTGAATTTTAATTAATATTAACTATTAATTTTAACATCAAGCTGTACCTACTATTAAAAATAAAATCATCATTCATTCTCCTGCCCTTATCCCATTTTATTTGGGTAATATAAAAATAAAATATTATAGTTTAAAAAAAACTATAGAACACGCTTGAGTCATCCAAACTGAACGTGTATTTTCAGCTCAATCGGAAACCGGGAACTGGGTCAAACTTAACTTCCAAGATTTTCTTACATAGTTAGTTACAGGTGAAGCTAATAAAAGCGTGTTAATAAAAAGCCGTTCTCCTGCGTTTTCTGATCATTTTTCTGTTCCTCCTACATCTCAACGTTGTTCCGTGAGTCCTACCAGAGACTGAGCACTACCCGACTTTTTTAACGGGCCTTAAACAAGCGCAACGAACCGCGTAGGCGCACTGTTACGTGTGTAGCGGCGCGTAGACGCAATGTTACGTTCGTAGCAGTGCTTAATAGCGCATTATCGCTTGGTAATGTACGTACCTAGTTGCGAAGACGCATTTAGAACTGCTACGCTTGGCGCTTGAGTAGCAGCGCTTTTGTCGCACGGAAGGTACGTGTTAGTTGCTACGACCGTGCCTAAGTTAATGGCTACGTAGTACGTACGTTGTGTTGTGGCACGGCAACGCACCTAGGCGAACAAGTGTACAGAATGCGCTTCGTCCTGAGGAGACATTTACAAAAATGACGCATTAGTTAGGTATAGTTTGAAAGAACATCTATTATTAGTGAAAACACATTCAAGTTCTTCTTGAGACACCTTAAAATCTGTGTTATAGTGTATCTATAATTCATGTATAATTATGGAACATCTATCTCCTTCTTTTAACATTATTAATAGAAATGTTATAAATATTTCTAAATACGACAGATAGATGAATATGATTGTATGTTGTGAAATTTGGAATATAAAACGGTGCAAGTTATGAAGGTTATTCATATATCACACTCAATGTGACAAACATTGAATCAAAATAGAAAAATTGGCGAAATGTCGCCACACGGTGTATTGTTATAGGTCAAGTATTGTGTCCATAATTGTTTTTAAATTTAAATAATACGTAACTAAACGTACGTACGTAATTGTTTTTAATTTTGACGGCATGGTTGGCGCAGTGGTTAAGCGATTAGCTTTCTACGCTACGATCCCCGGGTACAATCCCCGCACGGAGCAATTATTTGTATGATCTACAGATAGTTGTTTCGGGTCTGGTTGTGTGTGCGTGTGACATGTATGTTTGTAAACTGTACCCTCGATACAGGAGAAATCCTAGTGAGGGGCAATGTTTAAAAAAATAAACAAATTATTGTGTTTAAAAATGTAATGTACCTAACCTAACCCTAATTGCACATTAAAAAAAACTTATTTTGAGACCCATTCTATCATATACTAGCGAATAAATTATATAAATCGATTTAAAAAGAACCGAAATATTTCAATGTCAAAATCCTTATAAAAAAATTAAAATTCAAGTTAAAATTGGATCGCTACGTCTAGCAGTTAGTGATGTACCGTTACTGGCTATTCGCCTATCTGATGATCGGAATTGCGTCGATACTAGTGCTGTTATAAAGTAACCTTGGAATTTCATCACCAATCTGTTATTTTATTTTGTCGTGTAGACTACAAATAGGTTTATTGATTTTATTATAAAATCTACTCAATTTAATATAAAATCTCAAGGAATAAGTATAAAATCGCATTATTCTTTACATGATGGATTTATTATAAATTCGATACGTACCTACTCATATTACCTACAACCAAGATTTCAGTATGAAGCACAGAGCAAAACGAAATTGCAGTTAATCCACTGACGTAGACTCTGTGTTCGTATAGCTAGGTACAGTATGAGCGACAACATTAATTATAATACGTCAGCATTTTGCTTTAGGTATTTGAAACAGGTCGAGCAAGATAGGAGATTGACGGAACTATAATATATACAACAACTCTTTATCTAACGAAGTGATTTCAAATCCTACTCCATTATGCATCAAGGAAGCAGTTGCCCATGCATGATGAAGGAAATTATTTGGAAGAAGCTTAACACGGTCATGCAGCAATTAATACTATGGCATTATCCGTTGGATGGGTCAGTGACTTAAATAAGCTTGTCGGAAAGTTCTTTCAAAATAGGCAAGAATGGCGTAAAAGGGAGGCCTGTGACGGAAGCTGTGAATGTTGAAGATTTTGGATAATCAGTATAAAGTAACTATCGTCAAAACCGATAGGTATGTTGTTATGCAAATGAAAACGAAGACGATCGAGAACTAGTTTGGACCGCTAAGTCATCCGTCCTTGACTTTTGATGCATTCACGAGACGACACTGGACGATCAATTAACTATTCTACCGCAAAATGTTCGATTCGGACACATTATTAAGAATAAGCGCCATTTTGGTTTTGGTACCTAACCTTGAAATTGTTACTTTGATGATTGACTTATATCGTTTGTCTGCATGAAAAAACTGGATGCACGCGCATTATAAATGTTTATGAAAGTTAAACATTGGCACCTGAAAGCTGAGATTGCGGTGGAAAACCAATTTGTCACTTTTCTTGTAAACTTTTGCAATTTGATTGACGGCAATCAACTTGCAAAAGTTTTCAAGAAAAGCATGGATAGGATCACGTGGTCCTATCCACGCTTGGCTCAAATGTTTGTATGACGTAGCACGTACCTACTGTTATTTTTCCCAACTCTGCCCATAAGTGAGAGGAATCCGATCTATATATGCACTCTATGACTAAAGAAAATTAAGAATATTTGACAAACTCGAATAAAAACTGTGTAAAAAACATGAAAATGGGTTTTATTAATAGGTTATGATCTATGCTAACTTATTAAGAAAACTATATAGAATTTCTATAAATAAATACTTAGGTATTCTTTATAAATAAATATTTAGGTATGTGATCATATACTTTTTGGATTGTGATTTTTGTTCTTTTTGTATTCGTAAATTAGATTGCTAGAACCATAGAATAGTAGATAATAATACCTACTGCAAGAACACGAATTGGGATTTCCTGATGGATGTAAGTTTGAATTGTAAATAAATTATTGACGCGGTCCAGATATTTATGGTCCAACCTTTCTGGTCCTGTACCCTTTAAGGGATTATTGTACTCATCATTATGCGGTTTAAACACCCTATGTGTATGTGTAACCCTATATACTCATTCAGGGTTTTCCATAACACTCCACACACACCTTTGACAATTTAGAACCCATTCCTTACTCATCGGAACTTGTTATGCTGTTACCCTCTAATAACTACGCTGGGCAAGCGGGCTGGTAATTGATGCATTGTATGCATGTAGGCCACACATTACGGGGAACCTGCAGGATGTTAGCAGTGTCCGATATAACATCAGAGTTGAAATTTCATTTCTCTCGACGTGTCCTTTATCACAATCAAATGGCCCAAGCCTCTAAACATACTACAGTTCCTAAGGAAACTTTGATTTAGCTCAATACTAATCACAAATGGCCAAAAGCTATAAATAATCGTTACTTAATTCCTACTTGGAAGCGTAAAGTGAATAATCTTTAACCTCAACAGGAAAACAATTCCGTCGTCCTAGAATAGGTATCACGTATACATTAACTAACATTAGGCGAATCCGATTTGGCTCATTTTATCAAGGACTTCTTTGAGAGATGGGCTTGGCCGTAAATGCATCACGTGGGCCCAGTGGGGTGTCAGTATTTTTCATAAAGTTATGATAGTATCAAATAATTTTGATTGATAAGTGCTGACGAACCTAATAATTTTTCAGCTAAATTACCTGTGAAAACAGGTGAATGTGATAACATTGTCCACTTATTTTAGTCGATATATACGTCATGTTCAGTGTCGTTATAGAGCATGATACTAAGATGTTAAGAATCACAATTTAACTGATAATCTGCATACAAAATACAAAAGCACAAACAATTCACACGACAAAACAATTTATTCGACCGTCTGGCAGGGTCTTATGTAGTGGCGCCAACTTGGGGAATGTTTGCGAGCCTCTTAAGGGAAAACTGGTGTGAAGAAAAGTTATAAATAAAATATTTTTTTTACGTGTAGGTACCATACGTAAGTAGGTACGTAGCTGTGCATGTAATACGAGTATAATATATGTTCTTTATTATTATTACCGATGGCAATGCAAAGTGAATCTTCTCGACCCATGACTAAGACGATTTCGTTTACAGTAGGTACATTTCAAATTGTATTTATTATTCCAATCATGCATTGTTATATAGTATAACTTTAGAAACAGCTTTTTAGCTGCATTCTTGTTGGCAACAGAGTATATATTATGTGTAAAGCGTTGATTTAACGGAGAAAATCTGCAAGGTTCAGACTGTCCAGACGACTGTCCTTTGAATCGGGGCTCCATGATTACCGGTTCAAATGTACGAAAACCGAAACTTTATCACGTCGGGCCTAATGTTAGCGCTTCAATAACTGTATTGAATAGTAAGGTAGAAAGTAGTGTTGATACACGCAAAAATTATTTAATTGATTAATTAACCTTGACGGTCGAATAGCTTTCTTTCATTGTAATAATATAACGTATTAGTAGTACCTATGTATTAGTTCTGCAGTTCTAACATTGTCTGTTGATAATAATCCCGTCGCCTGTAGTGGTGGCTTTTAATGGGACCCATCTTGGCCGTGGCGAGTCACCGATTTACCCTCTACCACAGAATTTGAAATAAAATATTTCACTTAACACGAAATCTCAGGAACATGATCCCTTTGATTGCCAGCACACCCTGCGCAGTCAGCCTCGTTTCTACTATTGATTATTGACTTGCTAGTCTTTCCACTACGACATGAGCGATTTCCATGTGATAGTTGGTGTCGACATGATAGCAGAAGAAGAATGAACCTATGATGCCTGGCCGGGGGGTTTGGGTGACGTAGGCTCAAGATTTTCCAAAATTCAAACCTCAAAGCATTCTATGCAAGGTGTGGATAACTTCTCTGTGGCAATCACAGCCATAGCGAATCGGCAAGAAAATGTGTGAGTCCACAATGACGTTATTAATTCTAACTGATAACTCAAGTTTGTGATATTACTTGGATGTGTGAACGGTTATTCTTGATTATGTAACATATTAGAGCTGTAAATTGTCTTTTATCTAAGATGAAAAGCAGTTTAAAAATTTACATGAAATAAATCTGTTGTTTTTCAGCAGTAGGATTTTTATACAATAAAACGAAAATAAAATTTGATAGTAGTTATCGTTAAATATGAATACATATTAATGTTTTTGTTTAATAAGTAGATACAATTTTTTTCGTAAAATATCACTCAAGTGGCTCAAAATAATTCACAACCTAAGGTACTGAAGTTTACATAAATGACAATTATTCCAATATCGATAAAAAAAGCGTAGGTACCACTACTGATACTGATTCAAGTGATTCTAACACAGATTAAGATTAATAATAATAAAATAAATATGTCCATTATGTATTAATTTATCACATTTGGAGATTTATTCCATTTTAGATAATAAATGTGATATTTCCTGATTTTTTTTTTTTTTTTAAATCATCATTTATTGTAAACATTGATTCCAGCCGGAGCCGGGAGAAACAATTTCAATATTTTTTAACAACAATAATTTTAATCAATTATACATCATACGTAGCTGGAGAAGACAGGATGCAAAATAGGAGGAACGCCTTCCAAGTTGCACCTCAACAATCAACGTACATAGGTCCAGCAGTTGACAACGATACGTTGAGTTTCGTTAGTTTTATAATTAGTAATGTAACCTTTACAGCTTTTTCTCGTGTATCGTTGGCTTTTATTACTGATGGTTTATAACTTGTCACATTTCCGGGACATTACATAACAGTGTCACCTTTTTAGCTTGCGTTATCTAATGACGAGCGTAAAACAATGCCCAATCCAAAGCCGGACCTTCAAAACTTGTGCGATTAGTAAACATTCCACAAAATTTTCCCACATTTTCACAAGTTACACGGAAGAAAATTTACAAAATCTTTACAATACATTTCTCGAGCGCGTTGAAGTCTTTCGTAGCACACCGTAGCAGAATTCTAAATATTTATTTTTCTTGATGAATATTTTAGATATAGTCCGCCAATTAAAAGTGGTTACATATCATGCATAATAAAGTTAAAAAATAGTGAGGTGGCATATAGTAAGTAGTGTTTAAATTATTCATCTAATACACCGTTGTTATATATTGTTTTCAGTTTTTACAAGTCTTATACTTACACTGAATTTTAAAACCTGAACATGTAAACGTATTTAATCGACAGACTCGACTAAATACAACAATAATTTATCAAAAGTCAAAGTGCCTGCGCATGTCAGGTAAAGTACTTTTAGCCACGAGGAAAGAATGGTAATATGTTATCCAAATCCATGACCAAAGCTTTGTTCCTGAACTACGGATAGTATATAAGTCCAGGGTTGGTGTGACGCTCAGGGTTACAGGAGAGGTTCGAGGGTTAGCTGCTGGCGGCGCTCGGGCGGCTGGTGGGCGCGCGGCTATAAGTAAGAGGTGCGCACGCGCCGGCGAGGTTAGTCGCCATACGGCAGCGCGTCGTCAGCGGTGTTTCCCGCTCCCCCCTCCGGTGCGTTCCACCCCTACCCTACTCCCCACACGCACTCGCCTTTCTCACACGATCACCGGCGATTCTCACTTGCGCAACCCGAGTCGAAACAGAAAGGTCGCCGCTATTGGCATTTAAGCGCTCTCTGACATTAGCGTTGCATTTAAATGTGCGATGCAGCTTCCTCGTTGAGCTTCACTGTCGCAACTGTGTGTCGCTTGGGAAAGGCGCGTGTGTTGACGTGACGCTTCTGTTGCAGCAGCAGCCCGAGCAGCCGGGCCGGTGATACTCGCACCACCACCACAGACAACATGACCGCCAGGATAGCGCTGTGAGTACCACCAGTGATACTATACTACACTATAACGAAACAATTTAATGGTTGTTATTGTTAATGTGATAATTATTGTTGCATTTTACATATGGATGTTTCCACACGACCACTTTCTAACATCGAAGCTGATAATTGTTGTGTAGATACGTGTTTTTATAACTATAAATGGACGCACTCGAAGCTTCCCCGAACTGTCGTCGGTAGCCGGATTACTTTCATCTTGTATTTGCTAGGATGACTTTCAAAAGCTAAGTATGTAGTTATGATAGCGCAAACTCATCGATCGATAGGACAAAAATTCGATCTGATTTCTCGTGTGGAAATCAGGTTTTCATTGCTCAACGGTAGCCGACTGACATCACGAATGAGGGCGCGTATTTCTCAATGAATGCTGCGAAACATTGCTTTTAAAATATGCACGACTTTGTGCGCATATTGTCTCCCGCAAAGGCGCAGGCGCCGCCGCAGCGCCCGCTCCACGCTCGCGGTTGAACCTCGTTCTTATACTCTGTATTTGCATATTTCATAATATAAATTATTTAATGAACCCGATATCTCACGTTTCGTTACAAGCCATAATATTGCAATTAATCGCAAATGGTAAATGTCTTAATTGTATATGACAAGAAATTGTTTTCAATGTAAAAACAATGTTGCCGCTAACCTATGGCTTGGAACTGTGAGATGTATCTTTAAGCCGCGAAGCTTCGTTACGTTACGCATCGTTTTCCCCATTTCATGGGTTCCTCTAACTACACATTTGCATACCCACGAAGTTTACCTATAAAGCTTCCACCCTGCCAGAGAAATTGCCATGATAGATTGATATTGGGTTTAAAAATTAACAAGTCGACGAATGTGAGTTGATTTCACAATGTAAGGGTTTTATTATTGTGCATTCACTCTTACAACCTGTGTCATTTCAGTATAATAAGTACTTATTTATAGAAAAGGCTTTATAGCAATAAAATATCTCGTCGCATTAACTGGTTATGGTGATGTAAACATCGCTAAATGATGATAAAATTCTTTTAGATAAGTACGTAAAACTTCAATGCGATAAGTGTGATCTAACACGGTCCATTGTCAAAGCTCTCTCCGGTTGCGACATGGTGTTAAGTGGACGCGGACGCGGCATAACGTCGTATTTATTAAAACATCCTTACACCTGTCACCGTTATCATGTGTCAGCACAATCATTATTATATACGTTGTATACATAGCACATACGTCAAAGTGCGTGCCATATATGAAAGCGTTGCTAACAAACGCACCATGATCTTTCGTAGCGCTGCGTAGTTAACTTCAAATCGCGTGTGCTTTTCTTTACTTTAACTTACGGTTGCGTATCTATAATGTTGCAATCGATTTCAGAATTTTAATAAGAGCTGCTTTATTAAAAATAGTTAGGTTTTACGTGCTATTTTTTAATAGATCATTTCTTGATTCTATTTGTACTTAGAAAAAACTTCATTTAACATCATTCATTCATTTAACAAAATTACTATAACAATGACTTCTAATGATGATTATTTCTGCTTTTTTGAGATAATTAGATTCTATGCAACTGATTTTGTCCTTTTATCAAAAAAAGATTCTAAATTACAATGATATTATTGAATTTTGAATGGGGTTCGCAATGATTTTAGTGTTACATACATCTGAATGTATAGCGTAGAATATGGCGTTACCTTTTAATACCTAATAATTCCGGATGTTTGGAATATCTACCTATAAGTTGATTGCTAGAGTCGCGCCCGTCGCCTTCACGCAATACCTAACGTTAACAAAATACTTAAACATTTCGTGAATAGAATACGATTGCCTTCGTTTACTTTTAGGTATTTTCAATGAGTTAGGTATTCGTCATCTACGAATTCTGTTAAACTTTGGGCAAAGTTACCTTAAGATAAAGCTGTTTCATTCAAGTAGTATATTTATAACCTTATAAGAATGTTTATAAAAATCTGAACAATCCAAATCAAATATACAGTATATTATCAGTACCCTAACTCAGAAGTATGTATCATAAGAAATTGAGTGGATATTCGGGTTCGCAGATCTCGACGCGGGTGCCCTGAAGGGTCGAACATTAACCTTTTTTCCTTGTCCAGCGGTTCATTACGTACCTACTTACCAGCTTATAAATATCATTTAAAATTAACATAATAATTTTGTGACGCCCATAATCTTCGATTGATATCGAATGTATTCGAGTTCAGTTTCCCATTATTTTACTATAGAATACTTAAATATTAATAAATATGTAGTTCTACTACTACCATAAAGCGGAATTATTCAAAACTGTTTTTGAAATAATTTCTCCGATTAAAAGCAAGGTCACTTAAAAGTCAATTGTTTGATTTCGTTGCACTCACGAAGAATTGGTTCAAAATTTGAAATTATTCTTTGTAAAGGTCATTTTCATATTATGCTGCAATTAAAATTAATTCACAGATGTGCAATATGTGATACTATAAAATTTACGCACATAAATTATGCGGATGCGGAAAAAACATACGAGAGTAAAAGACCGGAATCATAAATTTTGCGCATAATATGAAAGATTTCAGTACACTTTAATATTTAAATGAAGCTCAGCTAAAATTCTCACATATTAACCAACATTAACATTCCTAACTACGCTTTACGAAATTTAAAACTACACAACAATCGTCATTACATTTACGCAACAATAAATTATATCCAACGAACATTTAATGATTTATATAATAGTGTATAACATTTAATTGTACAACGTATAATAGTCATTGTTTGAAGAAAAGCCATTTAAACATTTTGAACTATCTGCGAGTCCATGTTACGTGTGTAGTGAGACAATCGCTGTATTATTGCCACCACTTCCTAATTAGGTAATATAAACATACCTAGATTACTTTCTCTATTAAAAAACTAACGTAACATATCGTATCTAATGCAAAATTCGTTTAGGCGTTTTCTTACTGAATACAAATTAGAATGGGAATTTCTCCTTGCTAAGAGATTTTCGATATGTCGGGGCATGTGTGAAAAGAAAGTCCATAAAACGTGACGATCGGTGTTTACGTCGCGTTTCGAGTTATGTCTGTTACATTTCAATAGGTAATCATTGCTTCGATGGTACGGGCTTAGTAGATAGCCGCCGCGTCACTACAAATGAGCATTTTACCAGACTATTGCTTGTAGCTTCTAAAGTTAAAGTACCTACGGAACCATTATAAGCAATGGTTTCGATTTGTTAGTCGTTACTCTTAAGCCGGTCGTGAGTCCGTGCCATTGGCAAAAAAAATATGGATATGAAACGCATTTTAATAGTTTATTTTTGGTAAACATCTTGAAAACCGGATTATGAATTGTATGTAAGTTTATTGTGCATATTCGAAATATTTTTAATAGGAACAGGGAAGAAATAAAAAATCGGTTAAAGTTAGATACCTATGTAAAATCGAAATCCTAATCATGCATTGAAATGGCCCGTCCTGCCTTCAAGGTCGTAGGGCGTAAGCACGAAACAGAAAGAGCAGCTTACATAGGGCGTATACCTGTAGCCACATGTCATTTTGTCAAAAAGCTACGTAATTCTGATGTGGTCTTACAATAAAATTATTCTTATTGTGAGCAAAGACTGATTTCGTCATAATTACAACCGCCAATAAATTAATTGTCTTTAAGATCGTTTTTTCTTATCGCAGACGCTATTTTATTTTTGATTATTAGAAACGCACAAAATTTCTCTGAAAAATTACAGTATTATGAGACAACAATGATTGCAGTATAAGCTCATTAATAATGTATAATTTCGGCCTTCAAATTAGTATGCATTTGGTGAAGATAGCTTCAACAAGCTTTTGTGTTGATTGACTCATCCGTCGGCGAAACCCACCGCTAACCTAGACCCGAATATGAAATTAATTAGTTATTGTTGTTAACGAGATACCATCTAAAATAGATTTGGTATTAAAAGGTTAAAGGTTAGTGGTAATACAGACAGCATGTTGATACTTGGATCCTACACGTTTTGAGAGTTTAACAAGATCCAGAGTGTTTCAGAAAGAAGGTTTCAAGGAAATTGTATGTTTTAGATTTCACCTAAACTTCTCAACAATCATAAAAATGAATTATTTCGTGGATTAAAGACACAACTGCGAGTCGTGCTTATTTTATAACTTCGAATGATATTATGAATAGATTGGAGAATGGGTCACTATTAAAATTTGGAGGCAACAAGTCCCGAAGGCCTACGCAATGTCTGTGTGAACTATGAATGTATATAACTGTGTTTTACTTGTTATTACTCGGCAACACTGAGGCTATAACGTCGCTTCTACTAAGCACTTCAGTTACCCATATTCTGCCTAATGACGTGCAATCACCGTTATTACTTATAACAGTAACTATATTCATGTGGTCGATGAACATAACCAGCTCTGTTTAACATGCATTTAAACGATACAGATGTAAGGCTCCTATACGCAGATACCCTTTCTTCACACCTACTGTAAAAATCAGTAAAGCGACATTGTTCTTTCTATTGTCTATGCGCATAGTCTCCATGTTGGCTGTCGCCCAAAATATAATTTGTTTGTTTGGAACCTATGAGGCATATTGCCTCTGTTATTGATGCGTTCTTATAGCAAGACAATTGTCCAGGTCTTTGATTTTAGGTACGGGAATTAGGCTTAGAGCTGCTGTGTTTATTTTGAAATAAGATTTTACTGAAACTGCTACTTATTTACATGACTACTAGCGTAGGTATATTTATTTTCTGGGTGGTTTGATACATTTCTTATAAAAACAGTTTTAAAATGTATACTTACTTATTTACTTACATAATTGAAGTTATTACAGGTCTTACGGAATAGCTTAAAAGTTTTTACTATTTACAGTCATGCGCCTGATGGACAATGTGATATTTAAATTAAAATAATTACGGGTATTTCCCAAAGGAAGACTACCTGATACTATTAAATATAAAGTTTCACGTACATCGAAGCATGACAACACGATCGATTTATAATGAAATATGCTAAAATATCAGTGATTTTTGCTAATAAGATATTATTTAAATAAAC
This sequence comes from Allophyes oxyacanthae, assembly GCA_932294325.1. Classification (NCBI taxonomy): domain Eukaryota; kingdom Metazoa; phylum Arthropoda; class Insecta; order Lepidoptera; family Noctuidae; genus Allophyes; species Allophyes oxyacanthae. Next base: position 5,754,285 of record OW028609.1, read on the forward strand.
TTAAATAATGCTTCCAGTTTTCACAGGTACCTTTTAGTTCAATATAATTTTTATTATAAACAAAAAATATGTTCTTATTTAAAATACGCTAGGTACTTTAATCGCCATTTTTCTAACAATAAAAACAAAATAGATATTCAGGTTCATCAGAAACGATACAGCCTACTTTCAGTGAAAATAATTTTCAGTTTATAAACAGCAAATAACTTTCAGCTACGAACAGTAAGAAACCAACGTATTGCTAACACCAACCGGTTTTACCGGCATTTGATAGGTAGCTGCAGGTTAATTAATAAAATTAAATACTGAAGCTGATGCTAACCAGAGTTGTTTATTTATTCTGTCGGCTGTTTCGCCACGCACGCTCTATATGCACATATGCAATTGTGAGGTGTCTGTTTATGCGCGGCTGGCAAGGATGTCCGGGCGTCTGGAGCTAGTTTCCCCGGACGAAGGTAAACGTAACGTCCGCCAGACAACCGATACTTGCCGTGCGACAAAAAATACCGCCTGAACAACTTATAGACCAGTTAAATCATTTAATAATTCAATAGTTCGGTAGGTCTATCGAGTTTTATAACTACTCAAATGTTTAACAGGCGTGTCTTCCAAATTTTATACGCTGCTTTAAGCCCAGATTCGGATGATAACGTATTGAAAATTCATTAGATCCGTTTACGTCATCATTTCCTTTGATACCCATCAATGGAAATATGAAATCGGAGTCGTTACAATTTATCATAATTATATTTTTAAAGTTATTTATTTAAATCATATTTTTGTGGACGAAAAATTGGGCAAACTTCTCTGTTTAATATTAATGAAGGTGTTACAAAATGGTGGTGACATGGTCGTGGCTGGCCCGCGTCACCGCTGCGCGGGCGCCGCGCGCCGGCCGCGGTCTCGCCGTGCCGACCTTCACTTTCGCTTTTTATGTGTGAATCTGGCTAAAGCCCATCGCACACACCTCGCTAGCGATTACGTAACTGGCGACAATAGTGATTATTTCACACGATATCCTTTTGTAAAGTCGGGATAAAAATTGATTGTTGTACTGTTACCTAACTAAACATGTAACGAAACTGTTTAATTATTACAGATATCTTAATTTCTAAACAATATTTATTTTTTGTGTTATTTAATTATCGTGCCATGTTTGCTCTGATTAATTGCTTACCATTTAAAACCGGTTAAATTAGCAAATTAAATTAGACGGTTATATAAAGTTATAATTTATAACGATTAGGCAAGTTGCGCACGTGTAACAGTAATAAAATAAATACTAGAAGATTTAATTAAACTTGAAAAGCAAATAATTTGGGACATAGTAAAGCAAGTATATTTTTCTTCTTCAAAAACATAATTTGACATTCATCATATTATTCGGTGTTTTATTCCATTGTAGATAATGTATTTCACATTTTCCGAAAAATAATCAAATTTAGAAGAAAAAATACATTATGCCAATTCATTTTTTCAAAATTGTGAAATATAAACCATTTCTTTTTTTTTCTTATAACATCTCTAGGAAAAATACTTTTGTGAAAAATCTGTATTTTAGGGGTTTTGTTCGAACCAACCCTCATAAGTAATCAACATAGAACTATCCTTATTTGGTGAAATTTCTTATAAATAATTATGTTTATTATTTGATGAGGAGCAGACTTTTATTAGGTTCCTGTTCCTAGTTCCATTAACACTGTCGCATTTTATAGAATAATTTTATATCAAAATAAATATTTTTATTCGCGCCATTGGAAGATGATTATTACGGAAGGCATTGACAGGTTTTATAGTAAATGCATATTTGCGCTCGTCTTGTTGTCGGGTAACGTAATCTGTGGGTGTGACGCTGCTATGCGCCCGCGCATCTTACATCTGACAACTTTCGCCTCTCGCGTTCAAATGAAAACAAAATTTTCGTTCGTTTACACGCGTTGACTGGATCAGCTTCGATTTATTGAAAATGTGATGAACTCACGTGTACGTGAAGTTCGTCAACAATCATAATATGAACGGCTTCATTATGTAGGTCCATACCTTTTTCTATATTAAACTAACACAATAGTTGCATACGCTTTTATTATCATCATTTGTTATTGACTTTCTCTATGCCAAACAAATACTGTTGTTTTGTATTAGTCGTTACATAATATGCAAATCAAAAAGCTTCACTAAATGAGAGGTCTGTAGTCTACGTTGATACAGCGATCGATATTAGTAAAAATTTAAGTATTTGTGAAATTAGTCATAATTAGGACTAATATGGACCTTTATTATATTTTTTAGAACCACAACATCAAGAAATCCACTTTTACGTTTCTCAATGTCAGTCACAAGAACGTTACGATATCTTGTTACGAAAAGTTAATTGTTACGATATCCTGAAAAGAGATTCAGAATTTTTTATAAAACAGTTTCTCCCTCAAAATTGTCTCTAATCATCATCTCACCACCTAGGCTAGCGTGTTGATCAGTGATCACCGCAGAGATGGGCTGGGTGGGGTGCACAGAAAAATCTTCTAGGGTACCTAACTACATCCGGCGCATACAGAATACGAATTTAGCTGATTGGCTGATCTTTCTACGATGGCATTAGCAATTTATCTGTGAAAATTTTTCCGATACGCCAGAAAAAACATTGATATTGACACATGTGATAGAACACTGTTTTCAAGGTCTTGGTGCGTCTATTTTAATCCTAATGCCCTTTCTTTGGCGGTTGTTACAAGAAAATCAGTACTAATATAGAATAATGAGGTAAACGGCGACCGCGTGGGAGGTAACATTGGTGACCGCATTGAACATTCTTGTTGGTAGTGTTTAAAATTGTTGTGGTACGATTGTAGTGGTTTTCAAAAAATATACCCTTTATTTTAGCCTGCTACTATGATAATCATTTCCATCTATATAATCCATTTCCGATAGGCACAGGTACAGATTTAAAAATATATACATCAACTACACCTGAGGATTGCAAATATTTTTTCCATGCGAGAATCGAACTCAGGACACATAGCGCAGAGGGCCTATTACTAAGCCACAACACCAATCGTATCGTCTGTATCAGTATTGTTTATCTCTGATGGAAGCTTAGAAGAAATACTTAATATTATAAATCTCAGGCGTATTACAAAATTATCAACTTGACCCCAAAGCTATTGCCCAAGATTCTCATCATTAAATGAAACATATCACATACCAGTTTGCAAACAATGTCTTGATTCTTGAGTCCGAGCGGTCGAGTTAGATGGTTAGTACTTTCTAGGAGTCGATATGTCAAGGGCGGCGGGTTTGCGGATCTGGTCACGACCTAGCAACCGCGCCGGATCCACTAACAAGCAGACTAAGGATCCTCACTCACTCGTCATCCGCTTTTCGTCGAATCTAATGTCGAGTTTTATATTGAAGTTAGTATTGTTAATTGTGTACACAAGTTTAATGGATAAATAACGGTTATTAGGTCAGCAGTGGGATGCGCTGCAGATAGCTGACGTTGACAGTTGGGAAAGCAGATTGGCTTCCACCAGAATTAAGTCAATTCACACAAACTTCAGCCTTCAAATCTTCTCGACGGCATAAAATGCTAATGATAAACAGTTCAGATTCTGTCGCAACATGAATATTTCTTTCTTTCAGTGCTCTTTTATTAGTTACGGCTAGAGATTGATTTCAATCGGAATGTGTATAAACTCGGCAATAGATGTATGTGGTAATGCAGTTTGTTATTTGCTGCAGGCGTAGGCGTACTAAATTACTGATTGCAGTGTGCAACGAATACAGTTAGTAACTTTTGTTATTTAGCTGCTCAATTTTTTTAATTTTCTATTTTTGATTTGATGTAATCCATGTGAACTCTCCATTCTGTCTCGAATTCTATATTTCGATATTTCATATTTTCTTTAATGTTGTAGTTTCTGTCTATTCTATTGAACGCTATACGTGTGGTAAGCTCATGTGTGTTTGTACTACACATGAGCTAACCACGTGCATCGGCAATACAGGAGACTTGCACTAACACTAATCCACTGTTCGATCGAGAACCGGCTCAGCAACAACGTTAGTTGGCGTCCATTTGACGCAACACTTCATTCTAATAGTATCAGCGCGGTGAGGCTTGTAGCGATAAATTACAGCAGCATTTTTCTCGGCACGTGCACCTTCTCAACAACTGTTGCAGCTAAAATGATAGAATCAATGATGTGTAGCAACTGCACGCAGGTTCGATGCGCCAACAATGCGGTCATATCGTGGCTAAAGTAACTTTGCCCGAAGCGCTTTTAGCTTCGAGCTTTTTATTGCGCTGTGTTACATAAAAAGTTAGATGACGGCTGGAGACATTTCGACTGTCACTAGAAAATCTGACGAGTTGGTTTTAAATATACATAACCCATATTGTATGCAGTATGTCGTGGTTATTGAAATAATCTTCTCATTACAATTTCACTTTATTATAAACAATTCTGAGTTACACGATAGATATACCTACAGGGTGTTAGTGAAATCGTTCAAAAATTGATACTATGGATTCAGTACGATTCTGGAAATATCAGCAAAAGAAATTCGCGACGCTCTTTTCAAAAAAATTGCGATTATGTTCTCAGTGTGTACAGTGAACGTAATCTGCGAAAAAAATCTTAATTTTTTACGTGAAATTTTGTCTCTGAGGTATCCAGAATCATATACTGGATCCATGGTATCAGTTTTCGTTACGATGTCACTTACACCCTGTATTTACTTGTTCTTCGTGACTGGAAACTATAAAACCTCTTAAACACTCTTATAGAGGATGTAGCGAAAGGGAAGCAGCTAATTGGTGAGGAAAATAATAATTGTCTGTTCGTGTTCCATAATGGTTTTAGGGACTGATATAAATCTAAAAAGTCATGAAGTTACCATTTTAAGTATAACGAGAAACTCGCTTCCGCCGAATTTAAGTCACGACGCTGCTTTTTCCTAAAATAGAGGCTCAATGGACAAAACCTGATGATACGTCTGTCCCCTTGAGACAAGGCTCTATTAAAATACTAACGACATTCATTTTGTGACATTTTGATACTGAATATCTCGTTCTTTATTTAGCTGGTTAAACTAGTTGCTTAATGTTTTAATAGCACATTTCATGTTCTAAAGATGATTTTTTATGCGACAAGAATGTAAATAACTGTGTGATATTTCGGAGTAATAAAATACATATTATGCATATTACAGCCGACGCGACGGCGAAGGCGGGGGCGCGATTTCGAGGCGTACCAACTGTAAATTAAATATTTTGTCTACGGATTTAAGTTCAATAGGTATTGCTGGTAATCGTTAACAATATTTGCGCAAACACTACACACATTATATCACGCTGTTTCGTCAGGTTGGTGCGCGCGCGCATCATTCGCGGAGAAAACGCTAAAAGCATGTCATAATAAACTGACATTGGATTAACTCCATTGCATCAGTGACATTAAGTGTTTGGCTTCGGGCTCCGGGTTCGAGCTCGGGCCGGCCACCGCGTCAACGCGAACATAATCGGATATTTATGTGAGTCTTCGCATTTTGTAAGCGTCACTTTCGGCTTCAACCAGTTTCACTTTCCTGCCGATGACCTTTCGAGGAATGTGAAGTAAGATAACGGATGAATAAAACATCATGGCGATTAGTTATAGCTACTTATCGGCATCCCGTAATATCAGATATTCTCTACAGCCGAGCCTACATGTGCACGCACTATTGTTGCTCGAGGCGGATGCAACATGTACACTTTCTAGGCAAATCGCTGTAGCAACTCGGGGGATTTAACCTTTATCTATTGCATAGATGTATTTCGCAAGACGTTTTAAAGTCGGTGGGAGATTCCCCGTAATTATTGAGAATGTGGTCGGCACCGGCGAGTAACGTGCTCGCTCGGCTCCACTGCGCGATTGGAACGCAGTTTTTTGACCTTGGCTCTTTCTATGTCCATGATCCGCGGCAGCTGTTACGAAACATGTCCACGACCGGCGACGTCGATGAAATGGCTATTGTAATGCCACGTCGTATGAGTTATGACTATGAGCGCTAGACATGAATGTAGCCGTTGTACTTGTCGAATATAATTTATTCTAAACAAGTTTAAAACAAAACTATCATTACGGTCAGCTGTTGACCCGCTGAGAAACGGTTACGTTAATTATCCCCAGTGTTCACTCGCTTATGATTGAAAAGTACTGCTTGAAAGTAATCAGGTCTAGGAAGCGAAATGAACCGTGTAAGCTGACTTCGTATTGGTCGATGTGCCTTTTGAGGATGATTTTAATTTAAAATATTCGATGCTTGATGAGGTTTTAAAAGAAAAGGGTGCGGCGTCAGTCGATACCAACGCATGAGTGGTTCCTGTTTAAGAAACATGTTTTATGTTTTGCATTATGGTAAAAGTTGATTTTCTACTTGGGAAGCGTAGTAAGCAATACGTAGACCTTGATTGCGGTTTTTGAGCCCCCTATGACGATGGGATATCGACCTGCAAGCTTTGCCGGAGGCTCGGATCTGCACGGACCTTAGGTTGTGTGAGGCGCGCTTTTCAGTTTATGGCCTTTTATGGATTCCGAGAGAGCTGTGGGTGAATCAGAGACATGTATTAAATATTCTCGTGCAGTGTGATGGCAATATTTTCACGTCAGCCGTGGACAGGCGCGGTGCGTGCCGCGGATACCGCACTTGTGATTCCGTGCGTGTGGCGGGCGAGGGCCGTGATACTGATACTCAAGTGGTCGCCGTACGCGCCGCCCTCACCTCTCATTCGATCACTAAACTTTATTTATAAATCTCTAGGCGTACCTACTTCAGTTTTATGCAGAAATACACTTCTTAATTTAGATTGTTGGCATAACGCATTAATGCGCTCCTACTAGATTTCAATTCAGACCCACCTTCGTTAATAACTTAATAACCGTGTTTAAGTAATATAAATATATACCTGCCTGTATATAAGTATAGGCAATATTGCACTGTGCATTCGTCGCCTTGACAGTCGTGATGGCGTTTACACAAGGGGTAGACTTGACTCTATGACCCACTAACATTTCAATTGCCAAAAGTCTCACACTAAGTGACATTAACATATGATAAATAATTATATTTAAACATATTAATCGCTACAATTTCACAAACGGTATATTTTTGCTTGAAGTTGCAAGTTCGTTGCAACGCTACAATTTATGAGTCGAAACAAAAACGCTCTTGAACATAAATTAACACAGTGACCTAAAGCTGATTGTAGCTATTACGAAAATTGCCTACATTCTTGAATAATGCGCTGTTATATTAGATAACAACTCTAATTAAATCGTCTAGCTAAAAGTGCCAAATTTACTGTTGACTTTAAGAGGGAAAACAATTATTTAAATAAATTCCATACATTATTATTTGAATTTAGAATTTTAGTTATTTAAGTTTTTAATTGTTGATCTAGATCGAGATTCGCACTTCCCCGCTGATTAGCCGCTATCTGCTTAGAAATTACCTTTTGTTCGTTCCATTGTCTATGACAATCGTAGTCACGTATCTGTGTTCATTGTTTGGCCCGACTGTATGCATCGTGGATAATCTACGAGTAAGCCAAGCCGTTAGCGTGCCGTGCACGGGCGACGTGTTAATTTTTACGTGATCGCAATCCTTCGCCTAGGGTTAACGAACTACAGTACCGTTCAATACATTACGAGTATCACGCCGCATAACTTGTCATTATACTCGCATCAATCTGCGAATGCCACAGCATACTTATGCTGACCATCACACCTATAGCGGACTGACTATATACTGTCAAAATAAAAGCACCCAAAACGACGATTAAGTATATTACTCATATCCAGTTAACCTTTACCATGTCCTTAGCGAATACAATTCTATTCGGTGACTCAATAGACTTGTAATTACCGAAGTATTTTTATCTTCGATCCACGAAGACAATGCGATCAGGCCGGTTCTGGAACTTAGTTATTGATTTCTCAGAGCAAATCTGTAATAGCGGTCTATTACGATAATTCGCACACGTTACACTTCACCGATGACTGTTATTTTCTCTTCTCGATGTTTATCATTATTACGTTGTCAACTCGAGACTTATTCATTGGTTACTAAACACTAGTATTATTTCGCGATTGCCCGATTTGAAAGTTTGCTGAGTAAACTTACGTGTTACCCTTTTGATTTCGATTCACATTCACGTATGATCCGTCACGTTTCATCAATGAGGTGATGCACACGTTCATCACATTTTAATACCTCTAATGAATTCTCTTCAGGAGTGAATGCCGAAGAAAAGAACGTGAGTCGTGATTCATCGAGCATTGTATAAATACCGAATAAGTTTACTTGATAAAATGTGATCGTATAACCTCTCTGTCGGTCATAAGGGGAATAAAAGAGCAAGTAAAAGCAATAAATAGGCAATTGATTACGCGCACATATTTGTCCCCGTGGCTACGTTCACCGGTGACCTCGAGGCTGCACGAGAGTCAGAGCAGACCTTGTGGCAGGACACCGGTGCAATCCGAGTGTCGCCAACGCTGCCTCCGTTCACGTGCCACATTTAGGAAGTTCAGAAATGCTCTTGAATTATGAATGCACTCAATAATTCAATTCGCTCCAATTATCTGTTTAGTTCGCTTTCCGTGTTCCAATAATAATATTATGTGATATTAAACGGTTCCGTTTCCTTGAAACTTCTTTTGTACATTTTCTTCTATGTTAATATTGAATACATAATTAATGAATGACGTATAAAAGTCGGCACATTATATATTTGCAGTTAAAACATGTGCGGCGATGAAAAAGAGAAAACCACAAAGCTTTTCGTTCCTTTGATTTTGTGTAGGTAAAAATCACGAAATTATTGAAATACACATAATTTGAACAACAACATGCATCATCATGCCCTTAATTGGATATTGTGTCATCGGAACTTTCGTTTACTCTATTTCAATGTTAAGTTTACGAAATTTCTACAATTACTCAAAATTTTAGTTGCATTATGAACAACGCACAATGCGTATCTGGGGCTATAGTAAATGTCGAACGGCGAGGACTTGCGAAATCCACTAAATATTTTGGGCAAGCATTTCTCAATAATATTTGCGTTTTTTGTAACCCTGAGCTCCACGATCAACCGATATTAACAACTAACAGTTTATACAACACTTTCTAATAATAATTCTTACAGAAATATTTGCAATATTGAAACTCAACGCATGCTTGCTTATAACAACTAAGATAAGGTTAAGTCCGTGCCTCTATCTAATATTCTATTAATATCATTACTTTAAACACAATGAAATCTATTGCGTGTTAAATGACAAATAACACTTAACAGGTGTCCGCATGGTGAAAATATTCTTATTCAGATCCGGGTTTCTCTGACTCACGGTTATTTTACGTATAAATGTGACTTGTGACAAATGTTTTAAAGCCAAAACATATTATATGTTTTGGTATATTTATCATGCGTATCGCACCATGTGGCTATTGATGATATAAATACCGAAACTTGTTTCGATATACTATAAAATCATTAGCATTATAAACGCACCAATGATTAAATTATGATCACACACTTAAGAATCACAAGGTATGTAATATATGCACGTTCCCAATAATTGCTTTTACATATTAATTTCTTTACTTATTTAAATTCATATTTTTTGTAGTAAAGCTCAACGGTAACCAATTGTATGCTTGCTGCATTCTCAAAACAAACATTTAATTAATGATCACAATTTAAATCTTTGTAATAAAAAAAGAATCTTACCTATAGATGCCAAAAAGTCAATCAATTTATAATAACCTAACAATTATTAGATATGTCAACTTAAGGCAGCACCATATCTTCCTTTGCGGTAAGCCGAATGCTTACAATTCTAATCCGATTGCCGCCACGCGTCATGTCTGTTTGTCTACAGCTGTCTGAGGGTGGAGACCACAGAACACAGAATAGAGGTCTCTTTTCTGTGTTCTGTGGTGGAGGCCCATGTTCTTCAGTGGACGTTTATGTGCTAATAAGAAATGATGCTGAACAGTGGAACTTGGGATTAATGATAAATCGCTGCGACGTTAGCTATCGATTTTGTAAGAACGATATCGATAGGTGGATGCTGCTCCCCACATAATTCTTAATTTGTCCTTTAGAAGTATTATAGAATTTCCCAAAATACCCCGATAAAACGTGTTTCCAATGCGTATATTTTGACACGGTCGCGTGGTATGCGTGAATTGATTCCGGCAGTAACGAGTATTGATCATATCCGTTTGCACAAGATATCGGTTTCATTGGCCGGTATTTATTACCCTCGCACAACGCACTGATGAAATCAATTTATTTATTTATACGCCAGTTGTGTTTAAAACTCAACACAGATGACTAACAGCCCGTTTTATAGTTTTTGGCCCTTTGGTTCGCGCTTATTGAAAATGGCTACGATGAGTAGTTACTTTCTTTTGGATGACGTAAGAGTAGTCTTTTTTGAGAAATTATTGAGAGTTTACTAAAGCTGTTATATTATATATCTACCCGTAGTCAGGCAGCTATATACCTATAAAATTATTTAAGTAGCAGTATTTTGTTAAAGCCAAAACCATCTGTGAAAATACGTGGGCTGGATGTTGAATTGAAATAATCAACCTGTGACTTGCCTATTACGCGATTCCATTAGGATCTTTTGCCTAACATGATTACAGGCTATGTAAGCATCTATGCGGTAACACCTTAATATTGCTCATAAGCTACGCCGTAGTACAAGAATAAGGCGAATAACATACGGAGCGGTGCGGCGCTGTCTGTCGCTACGTTGCACGGTCGAATCTTGTACCACTCTGTGGGTAATACGTCGAGTCTTGTTTGACTTTTCTTGTTTGATTATTGCTAAAACTTCTTCATCGTAATATTTTTTTGTCCATCTTGCTTTCTTCAAATTTAAACTATAGACCAATCTCCAAAAAAATTCTTTTATAGATTTTGTTTTTGAAAAACACCTATGGGAAAATTAAAGGGGATTAGATCGATAAATAGCAAGCCTTTTAATTTCAGGGAGAACTGTAGCTTATTAATAAGAAATTAATATTATTTCACTCGTATGTCTGCGCATATCTATGCGACTCTTCAGAATGACAGCCATGGTGTATGCTTGGTATTCGATGTATCCGCGTAGCGCCTACGCGGTTAGTCCAACGTGATGCCGCTACTTGTCAACGTTCTCAACACGATGCACGTGATTAGAATTATACATTTAAATATTTGTATGTGTCATTTAATAATACTTAATATTTTTATTGAGTTGCTAATAGTTATTTGTTAGAAATGTTAGCTTGTTTATAGTAAAAATACTGGACCTCAATCAGTACAGGGGACTGCTTTTTCTAAAATAAATGTTTCATTAGTAAGCAATTGAAAACAATTAATAAAATTACGTAAAACTATTTCCCAACTGCGAAATAACTTTTTCATCTGAGTGTGATATTCCTAACACCGATGTAGACACAAGAAAGGATGGTAAAAGTTGAAGAGCGATTATAATACAATTTGGCGCGACCTAACATTACAACTACTTAGTTACATAACTGGTTGCAATCGAAATTGCAGCTACAAGATGTGCCTCGTGTTTGCACACCTCTGCAAACATCTCGTAATATATGACTTGTGACCTAACTGTAAGCTAATGTCAAAGTGACGGATTTTATAATACTAGAAGCTGTTATTTGTTAGGCAAGCTGAATTTTAAACGAATGTTGGTCGTTCAGATCCTTATATTCAGTATTAATTCTAGGTCAGTTGCTAAGGACCTTGTTAATCCAAAGTACCTATAGCTTAAATAGGTTGTTATATTCATTTAGGGCCTAAGCCTAATAATAAGTCTACTTACAATAAAGTATTTAGAAGTGTTAATTTGTTTTTTGACGTTTTTGGGTTCAATATCAAGTTCAGCAAAAACTTTCATCGGATTTTACTATCACAATAAAAAACATATCACATATAAAAAATGGCATTTAGGATTTTTGAGTAATCAATTTTACTCATAAATTACTTATGAACTTTATCTGAACTTTTCGAAATATCGAATATTTCATTTACCCTACATAAATTCCGTCGGCTTAGGCTTTTTAGTAAATGTAAACAACCTTGACAAGTTTATTTTCTCAAAATTCTGCTAACTTAGGAACGTTTACATAAATATTTAATTTGAAAGTGTAAATTTTTTTTAATGCATGTTTAGATATGTCATGTCAAAAATGTTTACCTTTGCCGACAGAGTGTATGCTCACAGAATATATTTAATAACAGTACTACGGTATTATCTAAATACGGCTCAACACTACTATATCTTCTAGAGTTTGTACGTGGCTTCACTGATCTTCGCTTATAGATTAATTTTATTATAGGTGCAAACTTTAATGACATCGCCTCCGTAATTAAAAGATCCTCAATTAAAGTTATGTCCTCGTTAGGAATAGTTTATGCAAATCAAGTAGGTATTGCACACCGGATGAGTTTTCGTAACCGACATTCCTACAATATAAGGGTGTGAAGAATATAATATTTTCGCCTGTAAACTGATTCTCCACCACTTGACTTGAGGGCTAATTCACGTAATTTTATGACGCGCCGATCATATCGCAGTAAAGCTTGAACTTGACGCAAGCAAAAACCACAACAATATAATTCGACGTAGTTAAACAAAAATAATCCAACCCACCTAGCTAAGCTTGTTTAGCGATATTTAATTTTATAATATATAAAATATGAAACCGAACCTAACTACATATTTAAAGCTAAAATTATAAAAAGTTTGCCCTTCAATTCCAATAAAACCAAAAAAATTACAGCACTGCATCAATGAGGAATTACGATGTAAGCTTTAAAATTAAATATCTCAACTCAATGCGGGTTGGATCCTTTTCGTGTAACTACGTCCAATTTTCCTAATGCAATAGATTACTGTTTGTGTAGATAGCAAACGTAAGTAAATATTATGAACGTGTGGGAAATATAAACCGTCCTTGACCCCCTCCCGACGGAGTGCTGAGCTCCCACGGATAACAATCACCACTGGTGGTACCTGCGCTCACAGCTCCGCTCAAGTTTTCCTTCAAACCTGTTTTCCACCGGTTTTCTGTCACCTCATTGATTATAAACTGCCACACTACTTATTAATGTGACCACTTTTATTTACAAAAATGTAAAATGGTCTGTGGTTAATGTTAGGTACTCTATGTTGTTCTCGAGCACATTTTGTTCAACACCGGATGTACGCTCGGCTACATATTAAGCTACACATTTTCAGTCTGTAGCTATAAGCTGACTTCTCATTGTACGGAAAACCTATAAAATACGAGATCAGCTTATACTGGAAATGTATAATAGCTTGATATGCAGTCGTGTATTTTACACGAAGTTTTAAATCTTACTGAAAGCTTTTGATTCCCAGATTTTTTTAAAGTGTGACTTGTTCCTTCTTGTTCATCTGGTAAACTATTTCAGTTTAGTAACTAAATTAATTTGTAACTACCTTTAGTAAAAGAATAGGTAAGTAGATAAGTACTTTTGAAACTGATAGATGTGAAAACTACATGGCGCGCTTTGCAATATGCACGATACAAACACGATAACAATATAATAAAAAAACATACCTATTCAATTTTACTTGTGTAAACGATTTTCGTTAGTTCCATGGCCAATCAAACAATGGGTTAGGTTACCATTTAGAGGCACCTTACTGTATTTAACTATACGTAGATATAACAAGTAAGATAATTAAAATATGTATGAAGTTAACCTTGCACCTACCATCCATCGACGCGTTGGCCAATGACTATGTGGTGTAAGTTAGTATACAATAACTTTAAGTTATGTTAGACATTCGTTATCTTAATGATGAATGTTCACACGATCATTAAAAACCTTCTGGTATGTATGTTTGTAATTATTAAGTGTCATTGCATGTACGATTAGTCAAATATTTTGCGCAACTTTGAGCAAGATTTGTAGGCGTAAGTTGGTTCCATTGATCTTGAGATTTTTGAGAAAGTATAAAAAAAAGTATAAGTCTCGAAATTAAATGAAAAAGAAATCCTTTTTCTCGTATAATTTTAAATCTTAGCTGGAAAGCGAAACAATGTAGAAGAACAAGTTACAAACAAGCAAGAGGAGTAGATATGGATATAACGAAACTTGTTTTACCGCGGAGAGAGTTTTAACCTTTACCACTGCGGTGCTATTTAATCAAAGATGGTAATATTGTGCACGTTGCAAAGCGAAAGAAGTTGGCACACAGTACTTTCTTGTCACGTACAGATTTTACAATTTCCCGAGAGATTGGGCCGTTGCTTCCTCTGAGATGCACCATGCGATAGCAATAGAGGAAGTTGGGTTGTCGAACCCAGATGTAATCAAGTCACAAACACTGACTTAGCACACAAAACGATACATGTAACGACGCAACAGGTCCGAATACAATCATTCGTCCATTTAAAACCGTGTACATCTATCTGGGATCATGTACATCTATCTGTCTTATCCAAATCTTCCTCTTTCAATTTATTTATTTATTTGTAATACATTTTTTGTTTTCTATATTTTTAGTACAAAAATTAATAAGAGTGTGCTGTAGATACTAGGGGTCAAGTAGACGATTGGTGTTACGAAAGATTTTCTATGTCGTGAACACCACTAAGCGCACGCGATAAAAAGAGACATTGTACAAAGTTTTTATGTATCAAATTTGTCATACCACTTAACGAAAGGCCAATTGATCTATTTTAATACAGCTTTGTTGTACTTTATTCGCACTCGTTTATTTATAAAAAGCTTATCTGTTATAATTATCAGTTAAATTAAACCTCTAATCTGTTAATTAACTTAGGTAGAAGAGATCGTAGATATAAATACAATACAAATTACCCAGTTTCAAGAAGTAGCATTTTGTGATACTTATTCATATGAAAAATACTGATCTTCAGCCGAATCTGATACGATTGTAAGTTCACTAATACAAAACTTAACGATTCAACTTCGATGTAGTTCAACTGCCTTCTAAAATAACTTTATTAACGTGTCTCAAATTCAAATGTTACAAATAAACGGTGCCCTGACACGCCTTGAACTTACTGAACCTTAAATGCATGTGGAAATATAAGTATTAAAGATCACGAGTATAACTGTGTTACTTATGGGAGATCATTACATTTACCATCTGCATCGAATTTAGAAAGATCAACTAACTTAGGTTCATAATGTAAGTATGTAGTAGTAAGTACCTTATATTAATATAAAAAATCGGTAATAGCAATATTTAAGGGCATCTACGACACAGGAATCCTACGTTGTAGATTTCAAGACAAATATCGGATCCCTATAAATGTTATATTTTTTAGTTCACATTCTCAAATTGTTAACAAATGTACAGTGCGAATAAGTAGGGACTGGCATGTCATGTCTTTGTGCATTGGTCCTGCTACGCTCACCTAGCCTTGCGCTCGCGACCTTAGATCTAGTGAAATTGAACCGGTACCTACTGGTCTGGTTACACTGCAGTGCGGAATTGAGGCTGCATTCATTATTTCAATGATTTTCTATAATATTTATGTAAGGTTTGTTTAGCTCAACGTCGTGGTGTGACATCAAATTATCGTCAAAGATACCGGAAATTACATCATTATGGTTACTACGGATATTTGAGTACATTAGCTATAATTATATATCTTGTACTTTTATCGTTATAGTTGAATGTTTTGAGAGCAGCTAGGTATAGTTAGCTATGTTTGATAATGATAAACACAATGTCTTGTGGCGAACAGAACTTCAAGGGATTGCGTTTCAATTATGTCACTGCTATTTGATTTCATTAGACTTTAGTTAGACTCATATTTAATTGGCCCCTAACAGCAGCAAACAGGGGAAAGTGGAAAGAGGGGAGAGAGTATTTTATCCTGCAGTGGGACACCGTAGGGTGATAATAATATCTATTTGATTTCTACATATTACAAATATTAAGATAATACTGGTTGATAATATAATAGACAGTAACAGTTCAATGGGTTTTAATATCCAGTTGGTCTATGTATACTAACCTTCAAAGTAAAGCAATGGCGGCATCGGAACCAGTCACGGTCGGCATTGCCGCATTCACGCGAGTGCGTTGTCACACACTTCCTCACACGCAGTGAAATGAAGGTGGCCTAATGCGATCGGATGGACTTAATTCCAGCGCCATTCACCAGTTATCCCTCAATCAGTTCCGTGTACCGTCGACGCTCACAAGAAATTGTACGGAAGCTTAAACACTTCCGACACCGATGATTGGATTCGCTAAACTAACCGTGATAATTATGCTTCATTGCACTTTTTATACCAACTGTAGCAGGCAGGGTTCTGATCGAGAGTAATATCTACTACCTAATATGTGTCATTGTTGATTTCAGCAATATTATTTCGCCTCCGACTTGAAGGCGTAAGTTATTAATACTTATTAAAGTTCGTAACCTGTTGGTTGAGTAACAGTAAAATCCTCTTCGATCGCGAAAAGTTGCAAAATTCTTGTACGAGACAAACTAGCATTAAATACTCTGTAGGACGCTGTAAGAGTCGTAACTGCTCTTTGGCTCTTACGTATTGATATTTTTAGTGACATGTCGATCAATCATAAAGTGCCATAAATACTGTAATGTATAGTGTGTATAGAGGATTCTCAAGTAGGCACGCAGCCGCCGACGGGCTCACCGCGAGCGAGCGAGTCGTGTGAGAATCAATCCAGAGGCGAAAGTGATCGTCAACGTCATGAAGAGTTGCCTCATCGATCGGCTTGCACTTGCGCGGAATCGACATGCGTAATACACCCACGCTCCGGTTTTCGCCGCCATTTCTCACGACCACATCTCTTTTGCAACATTGCAATGTTCGACAATGCTTGTTTTGTATACATCTAGATGAATTTTCACACAACTTCTTTGATCCCCATCGCGCAACAGTGCCAGAAATATCAATAGCTATGCAAATCAATAGTTGTTATGAAATCAATCAATGTACAAAAAGTGTGCTAATATAACCTGTACCTACGCGTGCATAAATAGAAACGTCATTTTAAACATACACATTAGAAATGCTCATGTAATAGCCAAGTTTGTGTTGGTAGACAAACAATACCCAACTTGGGAATGCGGTGATGAAATGAAGTAGTGACTCAGAGTTCCTTGTGCAGGGTCGCAAGCTTTTGACTCGTAGGCGCAGCTGCCAGATGTCATCTTGCTGAGTCACGGAGCACTGACTCCTATTCTGTAATATAACAAACTTTCGTAACTTACCATGTTGATGAAGATCTTAAATCAAGTTCCGTTTTCTTTGTTACAGATTCTTACTAGTGTGCACGTTCTACTCGGTGCACGCCGATGTAGATATCATCACGGAGCCTCGACCCGGTGAAGAGTATGTGCTGGTCAGTTCTGGCCAACAAACTCCACTGAGAAATTTCGAAACTTCACACAAAATTCCTGAGAAACACCCCCATCATCGGAACTTCAAACAAGATGACAGTGAAAAGATTACCAAGAAGTTACATAGTGGCAAAGTCAAGCACGCTACTGAAGGGATCGTCGCTATCGAGGAGGACAAGAAGGCTTTGTTCAAAAAGGGGCTAAAAAGCAAAGCTTCGGAATCAATTGAGATTGATGTTCCCGTCTCAAAATTAGAAGACATTAAAATAAGGGAAACTTTGAAAGATGTTGAAACAAATCCTAGAATGGCCGTTGCTTTGGAAGCGATGTCTGAGTCTGGAAAACTAAGCAAAACTGCCGGCACAACTACACAGAAGCCAGTACTAACTACAGCACCAACCGCCACCACCCAGGCGTACGACTACATCCCTATAAACTTTGATACAATCGATGACATAAACAGCGGATTATTATCATCTAATATAAATTTAGAAACAGCCGGCTCGGAACAGAAGCCCCAATCAAGGATACAAATAAAGAAGGGTCCTAATGGTCAGGACTACGAGTACGAGTACATTTATTATTATTATGATGAAGACGAAGAAGGTAAAAAAGACGGAAAAGGAAAAGACAAAGCTTCATCTACCGCTGCTACCCCAGTTCACAATTCCCACGATGGCCCAGAGAAAATTGAAAGTGAAAATCACATAGCTAATGAAAGTAAAACTAAGAACAAGTACAGTTCTATTGACAGATCTGGAACGACAACAGCAGCTACTCCGGAAATACAAAATGAAGTAGTTCCAGCTACGACCAGAGGAAGGGGACGCAGCCGCAACGTCGCTCCTGCACCTGTCTCTGAGGAAGAGGAGGAAGACATCAGGTAATTGTAGTTTTTACACGTAATTAAACAAATACAGAATACCCGCATGCACAATAAGCAATGATTTATTTGAATTTTTATTAATATCGCTTCTTAAAATTTAAAGCGTTAGGTTGCCGTCGAGCACTCGTTTCCCGCCCCGAGGTCGTAATTTAGCATCAGCTACTTCAACTACTTACGTACCCGAAGTATCTTCGGAAACCATTAGGCAACGCGGACGATCTCAAAGTGACAATGTAGCTGATGAATCGATTGGTCAGACGAGAAGCAGGACCCGTGCGCACATCAGGTAACGTACCCACCAACATACACTCTGATATCATTGAACAGTTTAAGGAACTGTTAAGGAAATATAATTTACGCTTATTTCAATTTACAGACGCCCAAGCTCAGAACTTGTAGACTTGGATAGCTTCAAAACTCATTCTGGAGACATCCCATCCCCGTCTCAATATAAAGAGCCACCGAGTAGATATTCTTCAGAGAGCCGGACCACCACTGAAGATGTACCCGAAACGACACCAACTACCAAAGAACCTACTTATGCCAAAGAGTCCGCCAGGGAAGGTCACAGCTTACCGTCGGGAATCAGGTTCCAAGAGATCTTGGATGACTCAAAGCTCCCCGCCGACTACAAGCTGACGACTCCTTACGAGCAGGACACCACTGAGTACACGACCATGACTGCGATGGAGAAGGTGGCTTTAGACCTGTACGCATATTTAGCTGGAGAGAACTTGAACAATGACATCAACCCGACGAACGAGATCAATTTTGATGGTACCACTACCATTGAGGACGATACATGGACGACGACGGAGACGTTGAGCACCACGGAGGAGGCTACCACGACGCCCACCACAACCACCACGACCACCACGACCACGACCACTACAACCACCACACCGGCGCCCACGACCACCACGTCCGCAGCGCCCACTCGTCCCTCCAGGTTTAAAGGACGCGCCGGCGCCCGCACCCGCCTCGCCCCCACCAGTGCCACAACCGAAGCACCACAGGAAACCTCAACCAGAGTGCGAGGTAATGACACAGCTTTCGACCACTTGCGTAATAATGACTAACCGCTTCACCATGAACTACATCTATAAATCCAGTTTGAGATTCTCAGCGCGATTGGCGAAAGTCCACTACGCGTTATTTGAAACCAGTTAATTGATTCTATCTGACGTGTGTTCTACACCCGGTCATATTTCATTTGTATATACATATATGTATGCATTGTTATACGTTATTCTTTTGTAGTTTGACCGCAGATAACATAAGTTACGCATTTAATTTATGGTTGTATAGTAAAACACGCTAAAATGCATACCTGGTAAAAAAAGTTGCATATAAGATTACGAATAGTGATTGGTTTATTAATGCAGTTAGCAACTGACTGATTTTCGAAAATACTGCTCTCGAAACGAAAATAGGCACAACAAATTTATTTGTGCCTTTTTTCGTTTCCAAGGCAGAATAGTTATCCAAGTTTAAAGCGCTGTACTAATAACACAATTGGTTGACACAAAGTAAATTATAAATAAAACAAACTAAAGAAAAGATTGTCTAAATAGTAGGTAGCTGGTTGGTAGGAGGTCATAAGCTCCTACTCAATTAATACGTTTACAAGAATATTTGTATAACGATGCATATATACTTCAATCAAATCTCAGATATTACAGACCTCTAAATAACCCGTAGGTAATGGATTTAGAACAAGATTTTTTGCCTTCGTCATTTCCCAGCTACGAGTAGAAATGCTGTTTCCAGTTTCCAGTTATTTATGCAGTAGTCGTAGAAGATCCACTTTGCGAAAGTTACCTATGTTTTAATTATTCATTTGTTGCTCTGCGATTGTTTTTGTTGCGAATGTGCATTTTAAGCGAATGTCACGCTATGTAAAGTGTTGTGAAGAATATCAGTTTCACGTATGGTGCAAGCGAATGCTTTGGCCTTTGAAAATTCGACGTTTTAATTTTTTACGGAAAATTGGAATGTCATTTTATTATTTGCGGGAAAGACACAAAATAGAAACTGTCCATAAATTACTTGTAATTCGAAGAATGTACTTACTGTTTCTAATCGTTAAAAGCAAAATATACGTAGGTACCTGCGACAGTTCAATGCAATGTCTTTGTGGCAAATAATAAATGATGATCCATCGATGTTACACAGGATATTTTTTGTAGTGCGCATAATTTGCAGATTGATTCAGTCTCTGTTCCTAAATACAACCGCAGTATTGGGATACACTTTAAAACAAAACGAAAATTCGACTTAGCATGGGGGGGACGCATAAGTTACTAGAGCAAGCCATACGAAATCAAATTTTTGTTTTGTTTTGGGTTGAATTTTAGTGCTGCGGTTGCATTTGGGAACGGACACTGAATTACTCTGCAAATTTTGCGCTCTACATATAAAAAAATTGTTATGTTTTAGAAAAAATCAAAAGACAACATTCTCTGTTAAAAATTCAAAGGCCGAAGCATCCGCCATAACTAAACGCATGAGACTCTGTACGTTACGTGAATACCTTTTCTCACGTATGTTATAGCGTGAGTTAAAGGTGATGAGTTTTGTTGTACACTTGATGAATGTATTTATATTTGTTGGTGCTTCAATGGACTGGAAAAGGCTGGGTTCATAGACAAACACCTCGTCTCTCGGTGTTGGTGACACTTCTTATGTTGTTATATCACGACATAGGTATAGTTCAACTCATTGTGTGTCGGTCGATATCTTTTAGTTAATCTAGTTTGTTTTATGTTTCGTTACGTGTTGTCATTAGTATTTACATTGAGCGAAATTGTAAATCTATGGGTATTTATATGAATTTGAATTTATTGAATTTATATGAATTTGAATACTTACTCAATAATAGATACGCAATCCTGTGTATCAAGAATGCAATTATTGTCAAAAAATTCTTTAAAAGTAACGTAAATAGGTGTTTAAACGTAATATTAGATATTAATTCCGAGAATAATTTTAAGTTCGAATATCTGAATGAATATGGTAGATACCAAATACAAATTAAAAAACTACCTAATTGATAGCAAATCTCAGTTTTTATCTCATAAAATTTTTTACTTCCTTGTATTTGACCCTGACATATACTACCTACTTATGTCAATACCAATCTGCACCTGCTACTAAATATTATAATAATGCAGATATCTGATAAGTTCCTAGGTATAGTATAGGTAAAGATTGCCTACATAATATCAGTATCAGTTAGTATCCAGCATATGCTGAGTTGGTAACCTTTTCGGTACGGGCATGCTCGACAAAATATTTTTTATTAGAAGTGTACGTATTTTTCCTTTTGTTTCATTTATTGTGAATCAACATTCACACTGTATTATCCCGTACGGAATAAAATGATTTATCCTTCTTCTTCTTTTCTTGGAGTCCATTATCAGAAACAAACTTTTCTCCCCTTGTTACATTATATGATCGTACATAACGAATAATCGCTTATCTCGTAGATATTGTAATCTTAATCATAGCTACCTACTACATTATTTTGCCATTTGCTATCAAACGATAAACGGTAAATAAACTTTGTCATTCTAGGGATAGAAATTATTAAACATAGAATTGTTATCATTAATAGAGGTTACTTACCTACTGATCGTATAGTAAAACGCCTCAGCAGTTGCTTTCATATATTGTAGATATTATGAGTAGTTGCTCGATGTAAAATACTGATATTCAACCACATTTGGTTAAACTGGAAACCGACCCCAACATAGTTCGGAAAAGGTCAATAGGTGATGATTATATTCTGAGGATCATTGATCATAAATATGATAATATTCACGGAACTTATTCACATAATTTAAAACCTTCTCAACAGATAAAGCTATATACATGTAAAGCTATACGTACTAAATATACTCAAAGAATAGATTGAAGTACAAAGTATCGTCAAGTATCGTAAGCAAACAACTGAACTGTCAATTATCACCAATGTGAATGATAAAATTTAATTCATGTTGCAAACGTACGCTAGCCTTTCCATTAGTAAAGGCTAGACTACCTAAGTACTAATATTCTTAATTTAAAAGACATTGGACTGTGGTATAACATTTCCTACGTAATTTCATTACGAATTCTAACAAGTAAAGCTAGTTGGCCATGACGCTGCAGCCGCTGGTAATATTGATAGATAATACCAAGCTGACCGACATTGGAAATATCTATAGTGATAGTTACAGTTTAGATATTATGTACGTTGGTCCTAATACCTCATTAAAATTGTAAAAATAATACTTTTAATACGTTATTATTTTTATATTAAATTCAGTCCGAAATAGAATTGCAGGTAGAATATTTAGTGAATTATTTTAATAAAACTATAGGTACTATAGGTGTGTAGGTAGGTAGGTGTAGGTATATGTAGGTGTAGGTATAAGTAGGTATAGATATAGGTGGTATAGGTAGGTAGATTAGGTAGTTTTGTTGTAGGATTGTAGGTATATTTTTAGGCGATTTGAATTTAGATTTTTATATTATACAAATAATTACATAAAGTCTCATAATACAATAGTATAGTCACTATAATATTATGATAGTAAAATTCATTTAAAAAGTAATTAATCATAAAATCAAATCATAAACATTATTGAAACAGCATTTTATTAATAAAATCGACCGACTTACTCTATGCAATGAATTGGACATCTCTATTTGCACATGCCTTTGCCTTTTCCAAGTTAATTTTAGAAAAGCTTAGTAAAATAAATTATATTGTAATAGTTCCATTTATCTAGTATGTCGTAGGTATGCATTCAATGTGTTTTTGTTGCCAGGTCGCTTTGGCAAGCCGAATACGGGTCGCAAGACGACCGCGGGCAGCTCTGCATCTGCTACACCCGAAGCCTCCACTCCTTCAGCGCCCGTAGAGAAACCCGTCACACAACCTAAGGTCTGCATCCATATTCATTAACCCCACTGCGTAGTTTAAGCTAATAGCTATAAGAGCGACTGTACTGTTTTGCAATGCGAATTTAGTTGGCTAAATACAGTGGTTAAGTTCACGTTACGGAATATTTAAATATTTTGATAAGCTATAAATGTTAATTGCGCCAAGTGGTTTTAAAACAGCAGTATCTTGTAACATTGTAAATGGTCGTAGCATGAAGCCGACTACCCTAGGCTGTCATCGATGCTAAAGACCCCATTGTTTCTAATGTACGCCCATGCCACATGGTGCGGTGTGGTCCGATGCGGTGCGGCGCCGCACCGCATTACTTCGTACTGTATATCATCGCACCGCACCATACTGCAAAGAATATTAGCAGTGCATGTTCGTTACTTATTGGGTTGGTACTGATAATGGCACAATGATAATGAATGTGTAGCTTCAAGATGTTTTGTAATTTTAGGAAAGAAAACAATATTTGTCCGCTATCGCATACGTGCTACAACTCTACAAGTACTAGTAGCTGGCCTATTTTGCAAGCGCAGCTTTGAGAAGCGCAGCGTTCGACCGCCAACTCGTACATCTCCACAGAATGTATGAATAATAAAGGCTGCAGGTAGAGGCTTTGGCATTTAAGTAGCAAACCTCGCTTGTTGTGTGACATTGTGTGACGACCTTTTAAGAAAAATGGGGAAATAACGTCTAAAATTGGTGGCCTACATCCCAAATCCCAACACTTGTGGCTAACTCTAATTGAATCGAAAGGATTATCGAATAGTACAAACGGCGAAGTCACACCAGAATATAAAGCGTTTAGAAAAACTTTATGGTGACATATTTAAAATATTTGTCTAAAGCGTTGTTGGGAGTGGATTTCGTATAGTTTATGAGGGTGTCAATTGTTGCAGGCTTTCGGTCGACGCGGCTTGTTCGCCGGTCGAACCCGGCCGAGCTCCACTACTGCTGCGCCTGTGTCGGACGACGCCGACAGCGCACCAGCATCCAGTGAAGCCCCTGCACCTAGGTATGATTGTCATTTACACCAGGCTTACTGGTGTATGCTAAATGTAAACCAATCGAATTTAAAGTGTATATTTGCCCACGACTTCCAGCGTGCCCCATAGTATCTGTGACCACATATATTATGTATTTTAGCCTGCTTTGAGCAAACCAACCCTTATGTCTGGCTTATAATGCACAAATAGGTTGTCATCTTAGATTTTTGTTCAGCTGTGTGGACGTGAACTGTTTTGATCAGGTGTATGTATATCTAACTCAAACCCGATCGTGACTGACTTTTCGTCATGAATTTTCAGACCTAGGCTTCGTCCAGGCCTGAGGAGAGGTCCTTCAAGCACCAGTACCACCGCGGCTGCCAGCTCTGCCGCTGAAGACAGCACGTCACCCGGTGGAAGCTCTGGGGAAGTATCTGAGACTACGCCTACACCATCCAGGACTATCGGGTTAGTTTTCAACAATTATGGAACTCGATAGCGATAAGTAGCTACCTAATCTTCAGGGCTAAAATTAAGTTACTTAGTTATAGTTTACTTTTTATGGTAGGTATGTCTTAGACTGAATTAAAAGAATCAGAGTTACATTGTATTGTCCCTGTCCTTGGGACGACTACTGCACATTTCCAGTTTGGGATAAAAAAAAGCTGTATAAAGAAAGTCCTACAGCTTATATTTGACTTTGAAAGTAGAAGGTAAATTCTGGAGTGAGTGTGACAGTCAAGTGGATCAAAAGGCAAATTGCTATTTGTATATTAATCTTGGTTCCTTGTTCTATCAGTCGCGGTAGGCCCGGTCTTCGGCCAGCGTCCCTCCGCCCCGGGCCCAGGCTGAACCTGCGCCCCAACCCTCGCTTGAGAGGTGTGAGCACAGCCCCCGAAGCCGTCTCGGAAGCTCCTGCCGAGACGTCTGCCCCTGAATCTCCTGCCACCGATGCCGATGCTGAGGTATGCGATAATTGAATACTTATACTGATTTTTTAATTATGTCTGTTTTTCTTGTTACTTATTGAGGTGGTATATGAGTATCATAGTGCAATTACAAATGCATCTGCTGAGGGGAAGACCTTCAGATTATGCGAAATGTAAACATTGCCGAGCTAATTTCACGACCAGAGACTTTGTCACCAATGTAATATGAAATGTTTTCAAACTCTACGTAGTTTGTATTCCGCGGTTCTCTTGAAATCTTGGAAATTCGTTGGCAGAATTTTTCCTACCGAAATAGGTACGGGCTCAGAGGTATGTATGGGGTACATGTATGAAATATTTCCAGGCTTCATCCCCGACTCCGGCACCCGAGACGCCTCGCAGTGGCCTGAGGGTCCGCAACAGGCTGCAGGTCTCCCCTTCACCTAAGCCCCGCGCACCTGTCACTCCCCCGGCGCGCCGTGTCAATCCACTCCTGAAGAGAAAACTAGCTTCCACAGAGGTAATTAATAAAAAAAGAAAATGCCCTTAGGTAATTCTATAACCGGTTTATACTCTTCTAAATGAGTGCCACATTGAATTATAAAACAGATACTTGGAAAATCATACCAAAATCTTACAATAAAAGATAATTTTCACAGAGACATTTTCATAGAATACGAAAGTTTTTGGTTTCTTGATTTAGTGAAAACTAGTTTCGTCCTGGTATTTTTACTGATTTGTTTTTTCATGTAAAGGCGACAACAGAAGCCCCCAAGAAGTCAACAGAAACGACAGAAGAGAGCGCTACTAGCGATGAAAAGAGCGAGACAGAGACGGAGCCTGCGCCCGCCGAAACCACCGCCGCGCCGCCCCTGCGCGGGCTGGACGCGCTCATTGCCAAGAGACGTGCCGCCGGCGGGATCGGAGGCAGGCCCGCCAGGCCCGCCCGGGGCGCCTACCATCCCAAATAACCACCCCACATATCCCACTCATTTCTGGTTAAATACACAATGACATGATGCTGAAACTTTGTCTCTTAACTAAATTTATTCATTAATTCCACTTTTATTTAAAAGTACGTTTTAAGGTCCTATATTAGAGATTCTCAACTAAGTTCAGCATTTATAATATGTCATTAATCTTAGTCAATTCACTCCAGAAACTACTTAGGTATTAGTGTCCAGAAACTATTTACCTAATATCGATGTTTTTTCGACTATAGTTTTAATGTGTCTATAATTTAGTATGTATAAGTTTCTAATATTTTTCTTTTCTAAGAACGTACCTATGGGTACTCTCTATTAGTACTATCCTTTTTGATTTTACAAGTGTTATGTACATATTAGTAGTAGATAGTAGATATTGTTACGAGTAAGTCCGGGATCCGTGTATAAGGAAATCGCCCGAAAAAATCATTTAAACCAAATCAATATCACTTTACCATCTATAAAAAAGTTATGTTTCCCTTATCAGTCTAATTTCTAAGACTTTTACAACAGTTTCTATCCTCGGAAATTAACTTATCGAGATTTATTACATGACTGCAATAATAATATTTGACACGTTTAGTGGCACATTACATCAAATGCCTACTAGGTAATTTCCAAACCCATAATTTTAGATGTACCTAGTTATTAATATTTTGCCTTAATATTATATTCTTATAATATCATTTGTGTGTATTTCAACACAAAAATTGTAGATAATGAAATTGAAATTCGTCGCAATTATACTCATTTTTCGTGTGTATTTGAGCGGCAAAAGTTGTACTTAGTATATTATGGTGATTTTGCTCCTTATTGCCGCCACAATCAACTCGATATTACTGTACACGTCTGCTGAAGCACTGACTGCTAGTGCCATCGTGATATGTTTTTGTATCTTTCGTAAGTGTGATAATAAAATTAATAATTAAGAATATAACGTTTGGATGTTTTTTGTTTTATTTATATCTGTCTATATTAACTATTAACGCAACGATGAATTTATTTTTCAAATAGTACTAATTAGGTACCAGGGTTATAGGGTTATCTATTAGCGATGTTAAAGTCTGGTGTCTACCCGCCATCCTGACACTCACTGAAAAATTATACCAACGATGATGACCAAAATGCCGTTTAAGATTTTTCTGGGTGGCCACTGGCCATATGGCTCCGGGTCCTAGCAATGTCCTTATAATTACAACCAAACCGTCAATAACCCCCGACTCCAACCAGAAAAAGTGCTGTTACTTTTGAACGGCTGAACCGATTTTCTTGGACCATAGCTAAGATGATACCCGATTGAATTAGGCTTTCAATTAAAAAACCTGCATTGAAATCGGTCCGTCCGTTTTGGAGCTACCATGCCACAGACAGATACACAAATACACACTACAAACTTTAACACCCCTCTTTTTTGTCGGGGCTTGATTCAAACAGAAAAATATTTACTGTGCATTTATTTATATTGACAATTTTCAATAATATAATAAAATATAGACCATTTCGGTTCCTTCTTCATCAAGCAACATGGTTTCTATTTTTATTATATTAATATTACTTCCCAGTTCTGAAATCTTTCAGTGATATTCTCGTAGTACTTGTAGTTACGTCCCAATCTTGAAGGTACAGTCCATTTTTTCAAATTCAGAATCAGTATCGTAATGTTTTATTTATAAACATAGTGTTGTTAAGGTCACAATGGTGTAAGATGTTTAAGTTTATAGTGTTGTGAAAATGCACTGTTTTGCCATATGGCATACAAATATTTTTGATCATAAACAGGCAAATTAATTAACTATAGACATAATACAATCCAAGATACCTCAAAAGCAATTGGGGTATGAAAACTTTTTCTAAAAACATAATACTATTTCACATGCCTTCTATTTATTTTATCAGCTCCTTTGTATGTAACAACACAGTAAGATGTATTAAGAAAAAAATACGGTAGGTATAACATTTTCTCATCGATCGGGACCCGATCAATCGTGTAGCCCCTTTACAAGACCGAACGGAGACTGTGAGGATCAGGGTAGCCGGTTTGTGGGGAATTCCCCAAACTGCGGGGAATTTGGAACCAATTGGTATTCTTTGCGGAGAGTATTATAATATTATTAATAATAATTCAACCCATTACTTACTGTCACCAATATGATGTCAAAACATGCTAAATGAACTACCTACATAAATATCAGTTCCAAATGTTTTATAATAGGTACCTGAAAAAATTTAAATCCCTGCCGCCAGCATTATCAATTCGTCACCTTAGAACGTGTGGGTAACTTGTGGGGATTCCAGGTTTTCCTGTCTCCAAATTCGAGGATTTTGACGGAGGTTATTGGGTAATTTAGGAAATTAATATGGTAACACTGGTAACGATTGTGCTGCTAAACGCGAAATGGAGATACAATAAGCCCTTGGGTATGTTTCTTTTACCAATCTCGTTTTTACGTAGCGACCACGTTGGGCGCTTCGATTGGTGAAGGGCTGGAAGCGGGCCAATAGGCTGGCAGAACGCGGTCGATGAGTTAAAACGAGATTCTTAAAAGAAAATTACACTATGGGCGTCTGGCCGCGTCGCTTGCGCCTCTCTGACCGTTGCTTACTTTGCCTCCAGCCGCTCGACCAAGCATACCTACAGGTCCTTTAACAGCACAACCGTAAGTGATCTGTTATACCATCATCTTACAAAAAAATATTGGTAAATTCTAGTATTGTTTATTTAACTATGAATAAATATTCCAATGCTCCGAATTTAATATTTAGCTGAGTCGAAACTAAATCGATTTCTCTGATTGATGACAAATTATAACGCACCGCTTCTTCGCGAATGGCGCTTTGCAATTCGTTACTTGTTTTCTTACCAACACGAATCATTTACCATATATCACTCACTACAAAGTCGTGTGGGTCTCCACGCAAATACACGTTCGACGAGCAAGTTTTATTGAGCATGGCTATCTACAAACTTGCTCGACCTTGCGTGTCTACACGTTCATTTATGCTCTATGATTTAGCTCAGTTCCATCGCGAAGTATCGAACCCATGGACAACTTATTCTTGGTGTAGCCTGCTATATTCAAATGCAAACAAAAATCTCGACTAAAACTCATTAACTAAAATGGAATTAAAACATAGTCTTTAAATCCGAAAAATATTTTGAAGTCGTTAGATTGGTCAGTCGCTTAACGCAGCTGTGAGTCGCCCAAAGCCGTTTAATTATTTCCAATGAGCGAGTGACATTCGCACGGGTGACTTTCACACCGACAAATGAATTATAGAACGTAGCCATTGTGCAGCTAAATAAAAGCCAGACAGTGCATTGTCTTAATTGTACTGGGCAATTTACTAATGTGCTCGACACAGCGGCTACACGTACCATCGTGTTCGTTTGGAACATCGAACATAAATGATGTCGGCTTGAATTACGTTCGATCTGCGTTTTGCTCGACGGTGCGGAATAAAGTACTATTTATTCATATACACCATGTCCCAAAATTCAACGATAAGCGGGCACCAGAGGGTTGACCAGCTCATGACTACTCGAGAAAAAAAAAAAGAAAAATAAAACTCAATTTTTAAGAAGTTACATCAAAAAATTTAAATCCTTAAAAAACTTACACCCCTTAAGAGATTTTTAATTACCCTGACCACAATGTTTCAAATATTTCTGAATTTCTTTTTGTACCGGAAATCTAAGTAGCCCTGCTATCCACCACAATCCTTGAAAATCCCAGAATGCCTGTAGATTTGACACAAAAATCATCCAAAATTATATTTCACCCTAAAATTTTGAAAGGTTTTTACCTTTGGTCCACTTTAACTCATCGTGGTGTAAAAAAAAAGTACGGACACTACCATGGCAAGTTTTTTTAAAAATTGACGCAACTATCCAAGATTCCAAAAAAGTATAATACTCTAGGAAAACTAGCCACAAAAAAAAAAAAAACGTACTATTTCTGAACAAGAACCAAATTTCATAACTTTTAGTATGTGCTCAAAATAGGTATTTTGTTGTAAATTCTTCGAATTTGAATGGTACATGTGCGTAGTCAATAACATTTAGAAGTTAGAGAGGGATTATACGTTAGAGAGAGATAGATAGATTAGATAGATAGTATGTAAAGTAGGAAAAAAGACGTTTTTAAAAATTATACCTCGTGTCTCCACAACTACAAGTCTGCTAGTACGTCTGTAGCGTACTATCACCTGTCATCTGTCCACAGACTAGACTTAGGATTTCGATGTAGATTTTCGTTGTGAGTAACAATAGGATAGCTAGAGAAGTTGCTGTTTTTATAAACATTTTCTCGATACAATCTGCTAGCAGCGTTAGCATTGCATCCTAAGTCTAGTCTGTGGACAGATGACAGGTGATAGTACGCTAAAGACGTATTAGCAGACTTGTAGTTGTGGAGACACGAGGTATAATTTTTAAAAACGTCTTTTTTCCTACTTTACATACTATCTATCTAATCTATCTATCTCTCTCTAACGTATAATCCCTCTCTAACTTCTAAATGTTATTGACTACGCACATGTACCATTCAAATTCGAAGAATTTACAACAAAATACCTATTTTGAGCACATAGAAAAGTTATGAAATTTGGTTCTTGTTCAGAAATAGTACGTTTTTCTTTTTTTTGTGGCTAGTTTTCCTAGAGTATTATACTATTTTGGAATGTTGGATAGTTGCGTCAATTTTTAAAAAAACTTGCCATGGTAGTGTCCGTACTTTTTTTTTACACCACGATGAGTTAAAGTGGACCGAAAGTAAAAACCTTTCAAAATTTTAGGGTGAAATATAATTTTGATTGATCTTTGTGTCAAATCTACAGGCATTCTGGGATTTTCAAGGATTATGGTGGATAGCAGGGCTACTTAGGTTTCCGGTACAAAAATAAATTCAGAAATATTTGAAACATTGTGGTCATGGTAATTAAAAATATCTTAAGGGGTGTAAATTTTTTAAGGATTTCAATTTTTTAATGTAACTTCTTAAAAATTGCGAATTTTTTTTTTCTTTTGTTTTTTCTAGAGTGGTCATGAGCTGGTCAATCCTCTGGTGCCCGCTTATCGTTGAATTTTGGGACATGTTGTATATTGTTTGACAATTTTTATTTTGGTCCTAAAATTTCCGTCTTACTTGAATAAAAGTAAAAACAAACGAACAAACTTGTACGTGGAGGCTTACCATTTTAATTTTTTTATACCTAAGTACATGCATGGAAGAGTTTCAGAAACTTGCGCAGCGGGTAATATAAAACTTTTATTCGGTTATCGTCCATCTTTTTACCTCAAACCTTCTTAAAATATTCATGTAACTTACGGTGAATTACTTTGAATTACGCGATTGTAAATTATACAAGTATATGAAATAAATTTTGCCGCGTTCAAGATTTATTTCATAAACATAATATCAATATTTTTCTTTAGTTGCAAGATGGTTTTGGAAATCAAGTCAGTCTTAGTCGTCGATGGAGTTGGTGCCAACTGCACTGACATCCTGAAATCACATGGCATTAGTGTCATCAACAAAGCAAAAATCACCAGTGATGAACTTCTGCAAGAAATCCCGGTAAGGGCTCACCGTGCTATAAATATGGTTCTCAAAAATATACCAACACGCACATCTGTATCATTTCTTATCATAATACTTCATTACAACAATTACAGCAATAATATACCTACCTTATTATACGGATCCTTTTACGGATCATTAGCTGGGTAAATCGTATTATTTAAAACACTCTAAACTTGACCAATTATTGCAGTTAAGAGTTCACATCTAGAATGACGACATGACTATAGAATGTAGATGAAGCCAAAGTAATATTTTTGGTAGAACTATGGAGGGTTTAAAAAAAAACTAGGGGTTCGGTAGACTTTCTTATTAAAATCTTTGCATTCCTATTATTGAACAGAAATACGACGCATTGGTTGTTCGGTCCGCGTCGCAAGTGACCAAAGAAGTTTTGGAAGCTGGCAGAAACCTCAAGGTCGTTGGCCGTGCCGGTGCTGGAGTCGACAATATCGACGTTGCTGCTGCTGGTCAGCGGGGAGTAGGAGTCATCAAGTAAGTTGAGACACGACAAAACAAGCAGAACAAGTAGGTACCTACAGAGCCCTTTCTGTGTTATTGCACACGTCCTCATGCCAATTGAGTTTTGAGACAGTTTAAATTAGGGCCCAATGAGCTCATGATTCATGATAGGTAATTGTTTTTTAATGCCAGCCCAATGTTTTCGTTTTTAACTGTTGTGCATGTCTGAACTTATGGTAGGTCTAGGTAGTTACTTGTCACATGATTTTTCTTGTTTATTTTTATTTCAGTGCCCCTGGTGCCAATGCCCTGAGTGCTTGCGAGCTGACTTGCAGCCTGATATTGAATCTTTCGAGGCATGTGGTGCCAGCTGCGTCTGCGCTGCGTGCGGGCCGCTGGGACCGTGCCCTCTATACAGGCACAGAACTCAACGGCAAGACTCTCGCCATTCTTGGCCTCGGCAGGGTTGGCAAGGAAGTCGCAATCCGCATGCACTCCTTTGGAATGAAGGTGAACCGATAAATCTATTAAATACTAGGTCTGTGCGAAATCACCAGCGCTTCAAGCTTTCCATGCCGACATTTTTATAGCTTATTGTTATATTGACAACAAAACATAACATAGAAAACAAACATCGTTGCACACAAAGTGTAGGTAAATATGGACGCTTTTGAAAACGAAAGCGTGGAAAATTGAAGATAAATATTAGACATTTATTGCAAATAAATCATTAATTGAATATTAAAAGTTTACTAAAATTCCACTCACACATAGACCTAAGATAAGTAAGCCGTATTAATGGTACTAGGTTCGTATGTGTACCTCGTTACTTGGTTCTTCTGATAAAATAATATTATCTGATGCAATTAATTACGGAACGTAACTTGGTTATGTAGCTTTCCATTTTTTATTTTTGTATTTATTGATCGATTTGTACGCAGTAAGTTAGGCAATAAATAAATTACTTTGCATTTTTTTTTATTGTTACAGCGAATGTTTATTTGACATGTTTTCAATATTACCCACGACTTGCGTTGTACAGATCATTGGATACGATCCGTTCGTCACTGCGGAACAGTGTGCAACCTTCCACGCCAGCAAGATGGAGCTGGATGAGATCTGGCCACTAGCCGATTACATCACTCTTCACACGCCGCTTATTGAATCCACCAAGAGTAAGTGTTATACGTCATTTCTACCATATGCCGCAGTCTTGGGATCTAAAAAGGTCGCTTTAGATAAATTGTAATTGATTCACATTACAATCATAATACCATCCGCGTAAGGTTCATATTCAGCAATCATCCGTTCAGCAGTTACATAGAGATTCGTAGATGAATTGTTCAATGTGGCCATTTTAGACCCCCATTTCGCATTGACGTAAGACAATTTAGTGTTCCAAGTACCTACATTAGACAGACTAGCGCATACCGATAAGTAGGTAAGTACAAGTTTTAATCTACATAATAAATTATTACTATTGAGTAAGTATGGGTGCCCACCTATTTTATTCTAATTACTATAAACACATATTTTATAGATTTGCTTTTCAATTAAGTTGCCGTAAAGGTCAAATAGTTGCCTAATTTTAAAGTAATATGGAATTTTATATTTTAATAAGGTGTAAAACAGCCAATTTTATCAATAATATAATATATCCTTGAAAAATAATGGTCGCAATATTAATGTTGATAATGTTGCTATTTGACTTATCGTCGCAACGCTCTTTTTCATCCCAACCGTATTAATTACAGTCATCAAATTCACATAGCCCGTTTATATTTGTCTAACCTCAAATATCAAATGGCTATAAAAAAAAACGAAATGTAACTCAGTTACCTAATTAGTATGGATATCTCATTATTGCTAACCCAGATTCAGAGTTTGACAAGGCCGTAGTAACGGGGGATTTGGAGGTTCAAACCCCCCACGAAACCATAGACTATGAAATTGTTTCTTGATGTTGAGGTATTGACCTCAACCTACCTCAACATCAAGAAACAATTTCATACAAGTCTCTGGATTGCCAGAGACGGTTGTCTACCGCTTTATCTCCCAAGATAAGTCCCGCCGAGATAGCATTCAATTATTATATTTTTTAAGGTTTATCTACAGTTTTTAAAACGTTGCCGTTGTTCCTAATTGTCTTTCGGGTTCAGGGTGCAACTCTCCCCCCCCCCCCCCCACCCCCGAACTAAATTCCTGGCTACGGCCTTGAAGTTTGACCACAGTAAACAGTTATCTATTTAACCCCCGACAAAAAAGAGGGGTGTTATAAGTTTGTAGTGTGTATCTGTCTGTGGCATCGTAGCTCCAAAACAGATGGACAGATTTAAATGCATTTTTCTTAATTGAAGGCTAGTTTAATCGGGTATCATCTTGGCTATGTTTCATGAAAATCTGTTTAGCCGTTCAGAAGCTACAGCTCTTTTTCTAGTTTAAGTCGAGGGTTTTTGACTGGTTAGGTTATAATCTCTTCACATGATTTTTGACGAATATCTTTACAGATTTCATCAACGCCAATGTGTTGAAACAGTGCAAAAAAGGAATCAAGATCGTGAATGTGGGTCGCGGTGGTCTCATCCAGGAACGTGACCTGCTCGACGGCCTGAATTCTGGACAGGTAAGATTTAACACCATTCATGAATTCCCATAATTCCAGTAGGTAATTATTGTTTATTACTGACTATTGTTTAGTCTAAAAAACATCTTTAGACTGTGCCCTGGCATCTTGCTTACGAAATACGACATAAATAAAGGTAATCTTTTGGTAATCATAAAATTTTCCTCTTTTTTGTTATGCAAACTCAAGAACTACAAATTGTCAATATGTGCACAATGTTACCTTTACTGAAAGGTTTGGTTCTATTATATCAAAGAAAAATATTATTATTATGTACATAACTAACTATGCACCTTTTTAATATTTATGTCACTCTATAATTATTATACCCACATAGCTCTCCATACTCGGTAGGCATTTCGCGATTAAACGAAATTTACTAAACAACATTATTTTTTTAAAGTAGGTATTCGTGGTGTTTCTTGTCGGTTCTTC
Organism: Allophyes oxyacanthae; assembly: GCA_932294325.1. Taxonomy (NCBI): domain Eukaryota; kingdom Metazoa; phylum Arthropoda; class Insecta; order Lepidoptera; family Noctuidae; genus Allophyes; species Allophyes oxyacanthae. The sequence continues at coordinate 5,789,552 of OW028609.1, forward strand.
TCCATAGGACCAACTTTTTTGGAATGTCTTCTTAGTCTTTAATGAATCAAAAGTGCATTAAGACCTTTTATTTTTAATGCTTATAATCCTTCCTTCGTCATGCAGGTTGGAGGAGCAGCCCTGGATGTGTTCGAGCAGGAGCCACCTACGGATCCCGTGACCTTGGAGATCATTCAGCACAAAGCTGTCATTGCCACGCCGCATTTAGGTATTCTTCTTCTCTTATTCTTCTATCGTGTCGATGGCACGTTTTAGATTTTTTCGGTCGAATATGTTGCCGCATGGGCGGCACTTTCGTCGGCGTGGTGTTTAATAAGCCTTCAAATAGATATGTTTGGTAAATTATACATCTATCTACCTACATGTTGAAATCAGTTATTAATCCGATGTTACCCCTTTTTATTAAAGGAAGATGAATGAGATTTTCCAAAACGCTATTTTCATCTGCTTCTCTGTTAAGGTATTGCAATCCATATCATAATAATCATAAACTGAAGTCGTGAACTCAGAACGTGAGATTAGAAAGATGTTCCGACACCTTTCAATCACACCTGAAATCACACCAATATTTTAAATGCGGTAGTAACTCTGCCTCTCTGTCTGTTTGTTGCCTTCCTCACGAGTAAACGGGTGAACCGATCTTGAAGAAATTTGACAGGAAATAGTGTGCATCATGAGGAAGGCGATAGCCTATTTCTTTTTTCAAAAATCTTTGCATTCGACGTCCAAGCGGCCGGACTCACGGGCACAGCTAGTTTTAGTATAAAATAATGTGGCAATCTCCTTTTTAAAATAGAACTATTCAAGTTAATAAACCAAAAACAACAAAATAAATGTGAATGACTTTGTATCGGATCGCAGATTGTAGTCAAAATGTGTTTTAGTCTCCTATGTTTAATTTGCGACCATCCACGAGACTTGATTGATCTTCTATTAAGTCTGTTGGACTTTTATAATTATATAATAATCAACTTCACTTACATTAATTGTTAATAGAAATTACTTATAGATAATTACCATAATCAATGAATAATCTCCGTGAAAAATGGATTAACTTAGTAATTGTGCATTTATGAGTTACAATAGCTTTCTTTTGTAATCTTTAATTATTATGTTCCAGTTAACGTTATTGCAATTAAAATAACCCCGTTTGTATTGCACGATACGACTCGTACGAATGAGTTTGAAATTGAATGTCTTCTACTATTAAAATCGAGTTCACCTTAAATCTAATTTAAAGAGATCGTTGCACCTTGAGATTCAAGAATATTGGGCTTACTCCATTTCATAAGAATTCACGTGTGTCGTTATCTACTCATTCTCACTCATCTGCTTTGATAAAAACAAATTATATCTTTAGTCTTAAATATTCATTGGATATGAAACTATTTGGGTACCTACACATTATCATTCAAATGAAACCTGAGGTGCGTATCCATTTGAGTAGCCTGAGGGTGAGCTGGCCTCGATTTGAGGCAGATGCCAAATGGAAACGCACCTTAACTAAATGCATGGCTTTGAACTGAGGCTCCTTTGAACACAACAAAAAAGCGAAAACGTGTGACTCGGCCCGAGGTGAAACAATTTGCCTCATGGCGAGGCAGCGAGGCAAGCTCAATTGGAGGCAGCGTCTCCACTTGAGCTGTGTCTAAAGAATATGCAGCATCAAATATAGGTACTTTCTTTATGACGCTAATGTAGTTTAGTTTTGGTCCCAAAGGTACATCATATCGATTAAGACGTATCTTCATAATTATTAGCGCCAAAGATAGTTGTGGAAACAGTTTTGAAACGAATCTGTGTTTATTTAATTTAATCATTCGTTCTAGTTGAAACTGGATTTAAACTAATGTGTTATGTTCCAGGTGCGTCCACGAAGGAGGCTCAAGTGCGCGTTGGTCAAGAGATCGCGGAACAACTAGTGAACTTGGTGAAGCCTGGCACTTACAGCACTCCTCTGGCTGAGGTCACTCGCGTACTTAAGTAGACTTAGACACACCACATTAATGCGAGACATTTTGTTAAAATTTTCACTTTCGGCCACATAAGTTTCGTGACTGGTTTCAATAAAGGAATACTTATTTTTCTTACATTAAGCTGTTGCTCACACTCGCATCCTAAAGGAATGGATTGAAAAGAATCAAAGAATAAAGAAGAAAAAGGACAAAAAAAATTCAGTTCCATAGAAACAATTCAGTATTAAGTACTCGATGAAATGTGTGGAACATGTGATATTTTTCAGCAATTTCAAGGTAATGGTAATGGTCATGAAATTAAATATTTATTAGGGTTTACATGATAGAAGTTTCCTTAGGATATCGTCTCTGGGCACGCCGCAATCGCGGCGGTAAGACCCCTCTTTGAGGAGTGGCTAGATCGGCGGCACGGCGTCCTGACCTACCGCATGACGCAGGTCCTCACCGGACACGGAAGTTTCGGGAGGTACCTGTGTCTGATGAGGAAGGCAGAAACGCCTGGGTGTCACCACTGCGAGGATCGCCCTGAGGACACAGTAGAGCATACGGTGCAAGACTGCCCCGCTTGGGCAGAGCACCGACGTGTCCTCAGGGCGGCGATAGGCGGAGACCTCTCGGGCCCGGCATTGGTCGAGGCCATGCTGCGGGGCGAGATGGAGTGGGAAGCGGTCGCCTCCTTCTGCGAAGCAGTCATGCTATCGAAGGAGGAGGCGGGCCGCGTGAGGGAGAGGATGGCGTCCTCCCTCCAGCCCAGCCGCAGTGGTAGTCGCCCACGGCGTCGGGCACCGGCCGACGATCTCCGGCCACCGTAGGCGCGGGCATGCGGACAGCGAGTAAAGGGCAACTCGCTGTCCGACCATGGACCATGCCCGGGTCGACGGCGCGTTGTGTTCCACGCGCGCCTCAAAGAACGTCAGCAAGATGACGGCCCTGTAGAGGGCCGAAGCCTGCCGGGGTCGCGGGACTTATCTCATTACCGTGACCCCGGAACGTAAAGGGCTATCGAAGGAACACCGTGGATTTTAGTCAGTACAAGTCTGACAGTCCGTCCCGCCACGAATAGGTACGCGTTGTCACACAAGAACCGAATTTTATATTCAAAATAGTCGCGAATTTCATTTGCATTACTTATCAAAACCTAAAAATTTGAAAAAAACAAAAAAAACGATAGCTATAATTTTGTTGTATTAAGGGTGGCTACCTTTTCTGTTATAGTTAGAGAGTTCTGGTCAGAGCAACCAATTCTGGTCAATTTTGAAGATATAAAATAACCCATCATAAGATTTTTAAGAAACGTACAGTCTGCAAGACATTTGTCATTTCTCAAAAAACTTAAGTCCCCGACTTAATCTATTCTATTACTCTACAGGAATGTTACACATTATGTTGCAATCAATAACAGAAAGGGTAGCCACCTTTAATGCCCCAAAAAAAACAGTTGCAATTGCTTTGGTTTTATTATTTTTAATAAATGTTTTTTACCGCCTGTTGACGTGTTATTTTAATTCGTTCTTATAAATTCCACTTTATAATTACGAATTTATACAGAAGAAATCCTAGTGTGAAGTAATGCTTATCTCTTATATTGACTACACTATACAAGTGCGCATTGTAAGGAGACAGATCCGGATGTCCTTTATCTATGACATTGAAATTATTTTCGAGAGTAAGGGAACTGATCAAACACCTTATTATTGAAGGTTAAGCTGCTGATTATGTGAATATTAAATAGTAATAATTGCGATGAGGCTGGAATGTTGAATAACAAGTAGCATTAAATCGAAGACATTAAATAAAAGGTGATAAAATAAATTTAAAGTTATTTTATTTAAAAATTAAGTACTTACACTTATAATTTAAACAAGTATAAAAAAAATTAATTCTAATCCATCTAATGTGATGAATTTGGAACCGAAAAAGGTATTTGTAGCGTGAGGCTGCTGCTAGTCCGTGGCCTAGAGGACAGTTTGAAACATCGATGAAGTGGCCAAGAATTCATATACCTACATATTATTGATTGTAACTTAATTATTTATGGTCCAAATTATTTCTCAATATCACAGGGTGAGTTGCCGCATCGTGTTCGAAACTGTTTTCTAGGTCAAGGACTGGATGGAGCATATGAAACGTGTTCCCAGATACTATTAAATTTTATAGGAAGGGATAAAAGGGATGGGATGGTGGGTAAGGGAGAATTTTGATAGCGGTTAGGAGGCTTAGTTGCCGCCTCGCCTGAAATTCCTGCTGGGCCTCGCTGGGGAAGCGGCCGCTTCGGCCTGTGGCTCCTCTTCAGCTGTCTCTTGTACTGATCTTATCGACGCTGTTAACATTAATAAAAAAATATATTTTTATATGAAGAGAAGTTCAGATCCATAAAGTTTACCCGAGTTGAAAGTTCTCTGGAAAGAACACATTTTGGCAAGTTACAGTTTTACATAGTTAACTGACAAACTAACAACCACGAAACCAACGAGGCGATTCGAATATCAAAGTAAAAAATACAATTTCCGGGATTTATACAAAGGTAAGTATAATAAGCTGACAAATGACAAACCTTTGTCAAACTTTTTTGTCATTATCTGCATGTACTTTGGTTACGCATTTTAAAATATTTTTCGTATTTTTTGTTACTTACGTCTTCCAAATCGTCCTCTGCTTGGCTTAGGTGGTGCTGGCGCTTCATCGTCGGCGACCTCCCGGGTCACAGGAGGATTGTTGAAACGCTTTTTGCTCTTGTTATCTGCAGCAAAAGATGGTCTTAATAATATGGTCCTGGCCTTATGGGTATTATTTATTGTATTAATGTTCTTAGAAAATCGGTTATAATTTGTGAACGCATAACTTCCAAAATCATATATGATAGGTATAATAATCTGAAAACTAAATTAAAATTCAATTTGCCATTTTAGCACCGGATTATAAGTAATTATAGGTATTGACCGTCATCTTTAAATGTTTTCAACTCGGGTTGAACCATAAATAATGATTATGAAATTGATTTCAGTTGCGGTAAGACTCGGTCAGTATTTATAAATAATAACTAACTGTAGGTAATTTTGGTGGGGTCAAGAGAGTCCTGTGCTGGCGACGAAGTCGTTGTGGTGGGGCCGTTCAATTTAGCTGCAAATACAAAATATCGTTTATTTTAAACCAATTTCTGACAGGATTACAGGTTCGTCACACGTTTCTCACATTTTTCGGTAACTTTTCCAACAAATCATACAAATTTCAATGGGTTGGTTACCTTCGGCTGCCTGAGCCCTCTTCTTCTTAAGGATTTCTAGTAGTTCAGTGTTGCTTCTGAAGGGTCTGACGCCACTGCCTACGAACTTCTTGCCCTCGGTTGTGGATGAGGGAGCCTCAGTTGAAGCCTCCTGCGCATCAACCTCAGCGGGATAGTCCTCTTCATCTTCGTATTCGACCTCCTCCTGGAAAATTATATCCATATCACATATGTTAGAGATTTACTACTTATTACACCCCTCCCCCCCTACTTCGTCCGAAGTACACGATTCAGATAGAAACTATGTTAATAGTACCTAGATGTCTCTAATGATAAATATTAGTGAACAATAAATACATAAACGGTACTGACAATAGATTTAAATTATCACTTTGTTCACAGCACTATATTGTACCTACCTACGATGCCAAGCAAAAATAGACTTCTTATCAAAATTATTGATGTTTTGAAAATCTTTTTAAGGAAATTGCTGGAGATTGAAGATTTTTGGTAGATTTACTTAATAATTGAAAAAATATATTCGATCAACGCTAATCACTGACGTAACTCGAAAAGCCGCTAACCTAAAGTTGAATTGGACTGGCCACGTCTGCTGTATGTCGTCTGAGTAAGCTCTGGGGCAAAATAACCACGTCGATCCCTGATACAGCAAAACGCGGCAGACCGCGAAATAGGTAGTGGGACGACCTAGATGTTGATCTATAACAAATTATATAGTCTGTGGTTGTCTATGGGTTGATTTAAAAAAATAAAGTTAGTCGTTGTCACGCATCCGTTGTTTCATTTCTAATAGGTTATGGGCCCAGCACGCTTCCACTGCGCAAATTTTTCTGGCAATCCTGCTAGCAATAAAGAGCCAATCCACTCGTCATTAATCTTGAAACCTGTATTATTTAATCTCTGACTCGCTTCCACTATCGAAGTCACATACTGAGACATACTTTCACAGTTTTCACTGTGAAAAATTAGAATTATTAATTTTCATGGCGCTTCATCGTCGGCGACCTCCCGGGTCACAGGAGGATTGTTGAAACGCTTTTTGCTCTTGTTATCTGCAGCAAAAGATGGTCTTAATAATATGGTCCTGGCCTTATGGGTATTATTTATTGTATTAATGTTCTTAGAAAATCGGTTATAATTTGTGAACGCATAACTTCCAAAATCATATATGACCTAGACACATTTAACAAAGGTGGTCATTATTGACACATAATCGAACAGCATGGAAATCAAGGGGATGCCTCTGCCCACCCCTGGGATGCTTACTAGCTTATTCGGTCCACGAATTCAATTGACCAATAAAATGCAAGTTCGCCATTGACCTAACAAAACATGTTGATCAATCGTCTGCCTGAGGGCTTTAATGTTTGAAGGTCGTCATTTCCATTTAACAATTATTATAATACCCACGCTAACTAATTTCAAAATTGTTCCGAAGAACTGAATGGTCAGTTGAGCACTAATCAGAGTGAAAAGTATAAAATCGTAATCTTGGCAATATCCTCTTGATCGTTTACTACAGCCAATAAATTAAAGTTGAGCTGTGGAACTTTATAAGTTGATACTTTTAAGGTTTTAGACACATAAGATTTAATTTAAAAGTACACGTGTCAGAAACATCTGGGTCACCTTTGTGGTGAATAGGTGTCATGTATCCTTGACCTTTGCATCACAAGTCCTGTTACAAACTAGCTGTTTACATAATATTTATTACAATCAGGCAGCCAAAACGAACCGAACCGGATTTAATAAAGCATTAAGGTTTTAAAAATAACATTAATAACTATGCATTTTCCGCATTAATGAGCAAACTTTGTGTCTGCATCGGACGTCATTAATTTCCTTGGGAGAACCAGTTCGATCACATGACGGGTGCTGATGGCCGAAACTTGCAGGTAGAAATTCCTCAAAGGAAAGGGAGGTCTTACAAAGGTCATACGCGAAGGTGACCCGATCATCGGACGCTCGCCCCACTCGCCTTGAACTAGATGGACCTGCAACGACGACATCCTTTGCGAAACTCCGATGTATCTGACACCGGTGCATCGTAATGGTGACGTCACTACCCAACTTTATTTTTAGAAAAGACCTTCCTCAATGCTCTTACGTCTAGTTACTGGTAAACTCCAAAAGAATCACCCCAAGTGGTATTTCAGTTAGTCCTGATTAGTTTAAACCCCTTGAATTATTTGAGTATCTAGCTTGAATTAGTCGACTGGTCATGGTCTTTAATTTTTGCCGCATTGCATATTGATGACAAAAGATTTACAATGTCGATTATTCTTAAATTATTTGGCAACAGACTTATAAATTTTAATAATCGCATCACGAAACGCATTGCAACATTGCTTTTAGGTTTTGTGCTAAAATTTATTTATTGAATATCTTTAGATGTGTTTTGGCGTTAAAGTATTATATATTCTGTGGTTTTGGTCTTACTAAATACCTACTGATCTTTTTTTCTTATGTTATTTCGAGGCATAAAAATAAACAATCTGAATTGTAACATACCTAAATACGAAAAATTTCCTTGTATTGATGACTCAAGACAGTTCAAGGCAAACACGGACAAAAATGCACTCAGGATAATAACGACAGCTTTGTCAACCCCTAAGTTTTGGTAACAATTTGATTGAATTGTCACCATAAAATTATTAGTAGGAATATTCGGTCATCGAACGCCACGAATACGATTTGGACAGGGATACAATTGCACCGGAGAGACTCTAGCGTCATACTAAAAGAACAAGCTCTGGAGCAACTCAGCCTTACTGCATGCTAACGGGCATTAAGAACATCAGACTAATATCAAAAGGCCTTACAACGCTTTGAATGCTCACTACCCAGAGAAAGAAAGAAAGAAAAGAAAGAAAAAATGCGAGAGGACATTGGACTCTTTCATTCATCAGGCCATTTATGTCCTCTGCTTAATAAGCTGCCTAAACGGTCGTATTGGAATACTGTCGTAACATCTACGACTGGTAAACGGATAAGTGACCTTAGTATCTTTTGAATATACAGAGCACAAGAGGATGCTGCTGCTCTTAGCTTAATTTTCTTGTCACCTTTTGGGACATGCACAGGATGAGCGAAGAAAGGGATGTATTTTTTGGCAAGAACGAGAAGGACATGGAAGCTTTGGACCGTTAAATTCAGCAAACAAATAAATATATTATCTACTAGTAAGAGACTCAACACAAAGACACAATATAACAAAAAGAAACGCTTTCCAATACATAATTTCGTATTGTTCGGTTTAATTAAGCGTGAAATCGCATGAACTTCCACCTCTTAGCGGCGAGGCCCGTCACCTCGTGACACACAACATAACATAATGTAATACTGACTTGACTACATACATACATATTTACACAATTATTATCGCTCACTTTTGACCAAACAATCTACATTGACTGTGATTCGTTGCGAAACGACATTCTAAGAGTAGACTTTCTAAGAGCTTCAATCATCGCCGGATTATACCTATAGCAATTTCTTTCAATAGACTAGGCGATGTGTGCAATATTGTTATTTTATATATTTATCCGCATGTGTGCATGTGACTAGTGCGTCTGTTTCGTAACCGCAACAGGCTCCGTTGTAACCACGGCTTGTTGGAGGTAATCAAATAACGTTTTACCCAAAATAGACGTTCTAGCGATCGGAAACCTTGTTTAGTTTGGTATTATGTATTCTTACATGTAGGCTGTTATATTATAGATAGGCTTGTTTTTGTTCTAGTTCACAGATTTCACTTGCAATCTAAACATATCTAAATAATCCAAATTATGGTATAATGATTTAATCTTGACTTTCACTAACCCAAACTTTTATTTAATTTTATAACAGTTAATTTTTCTGTCCCTCTACTGAGCACGGGTCTATTCTTAGAATGACTATGATTCTTGGGTTAAGACCTTAGTTCACCCGTTGACTTGTGGCGGGTTAGCGGACTAGTACACATATTACCATCAATGTGCACTTAGGTGAACTGTGTGCAGGTTACCTCACGATATTTTCGTTCACCCTTAACGCAAGTGATAGTCAAATTGTGATCCGCACATGAATTTTATTTTAACAGAAAATTAAAATACAAGATGAATGTAACAATAATAATGTCAGCATACCTGTGGTGGAGGTGTAGTAGTAGTTGTGGTCTGTTTCCCCTTAGCCAGTGGGCCGCGTTTGAGCAGGCCGCGCTGAGGTGCCGCCGTTCGCTCCTCCTCCTGCGCCCGCGCAGAACACACGATGCAGGCCACCAGTATAAAACTGAAACACAAACACACCTTACTAAGTATAAACCACATACAATTACGGCAACGCCTGTATTTTTTATAGGAGAAAGCAAATAGAGTGTACGAAGTGAGCCTATTGTGCCTGTCGTCAGTGACCTAGCAGAATTCTGAGCCTCAGACAATTAAGTGTAATTTTTTCTACATTAAACACCCAACTATGCTAGCAGGCCTGTGGATAGGACTGAGTTCCTCGATCCCCGCAATCGCGCTGCCAATAACTAGACCCACCAGGCAGTGAGAATTGTATGCAAGTGTGTTTAGGTAACACTAAAATCAGCGGGTCTACCGCGTAACTAAAGTTGTAATGAACATCGACATTGGTATTAAACTTCAATACGATCGTGAGAGCCTAAACTTTGAGCTAACTTGTAAAAAAATTACCTATCATAAGTATAGGTGGGACTCCTATCTTCATGATGGGTAAAAAAAATACAAGTTAGCTCAAGGTTTAGGCTCTCACGATCGTATTGAAGTTTAATAGATACCATTGTCGATGTTCATTACAATTTTAGTTACGCGGTAGACCCGCGGATCCGAACACATTTGTCACACATCCGTCTATTAGGTACATATTAGCCACAGAACACAGAAAAGAGGTTTTCTGTGTTCTGTGATATTAGCATATTATCCGCCCCTAAGATGACCCACTGACCCACACTTTTTTTCTAAGAATATATATGTATCTTGTGATATCAATCAATAATTTATCGGGAATGTTGGTTGTCTAAAAGCTACGTATATTTGAAGAAAATTGGGTGTGAAAGCACCAAGTAAACTTACTGGGTGGAAGATTATAGATGTGGGTAGAAATTGCTACATCAGTCAAGACAATTAGTTGAATAATTTCTACTCTGTGGCATATCCAGTTATATTAGTGTGACGATGCGTACACATGCTAATGTAAATCAATATTGCTCCCGAGTATCATTTCATGTTGAAATAACTGAGACTGTATGCAACGAAGCGTCCGCGAGCGCAATCGTATCTAAAATCAATCGGACGTTCAGCGACTGGTGCCTGGTCAAACATTAATGTGCAGTGTGTGGTAATCATATCAGGAAGACAAGCCTGCATGGCTAGCACGATCGGCTTTGTTAAGACAATCGATTTGACTTTTGCTATAGGCTTTTACAAATGGTTTCAACATCTCTTGTAAGTCATTATACACAATTTATGTAGTTAATATTCATCTGTGATTTTTCTTATAATAAAGCTAGGATTTTACATTTTTCTAATCTTATTCTTCCGACGCTACTTAAATCCCTTCCAAGATACAGCCTTATCAGTCTAAATTAATACAACCCTGACTTTGTTGGTAACTAGTTCGCAAAGAGATCATTTACTAAAATTCAAACTAAACTTCTAGTTGAGTACCTGCACTTCTTATTAACAAACATTAAATTAATGAACTAGGTACTCACTCAATATTCCGAAAGCTATTTACGATGCAATGACTACAGCTACAAATATTAGTAAGAAATATTTTTGGTAGGTAGGTATATATTTTTTCGACGTGTTCTAACTTTAATATTATTGGCCATCAAAGTTGCCGTAATGCATATAAAGTCGATTCGTAAAAATATACTAATTATATGCATATCGAGTATTTTATATGCATAAAATACTAAATTTGGGACATTTAAAAATGCATATCATTCGATACTGAATTATAAAGCAGTTAATAATAAAGCTAGTCAAGTCAGTATCGAGACTTTTCTGCATAGTTATTTAACTAGATGTAAAATGTCAGGGATATCTATTATAGACGCTTGCATATTGCTGTCCATGTACCTACTAACTTGTTATATTCGCAATTTATAATACATCTTATAGAAAAACTAATCATTCCGCGAATTCATAATGTCATGCATAAAGAATTTGTGCCGTCCTTGCGACGCATACGCGACCATAAAACAATGTAAATATCAATGTGTCTGATGATAAGTATATAAGAAGCGTAATTGTCGCAAACTGACATATTATTTACATAACCTCCAGTAGGACATACCTGTCTAATACTGAGTTACGTATATAAGAATCACGTAATAGAAAATGACATTTCATCATGTAAGAAGTGGTCATCCAAAAAGGTCAGGTAATTTTAAGTTCAAGGGGGCAACTACTTACCTATATTATTTTATAGTTTTATGTTTTAACATCGTACATACACATGTTGGAGACAAAGTATCTAATAAAAGCTTTATCTACGGAATAGACGCAGTTTATCTAAACTTTAATAGCAACCGGTAATGTCATGCTTAACAGGTTGACGAATGAGTTTTTTGTGAGTACCTAACGTGCGCTTAAGACATAGTTCAATGGCGTTAAATGTCAGATACGAAGTATGGCATGCCGAGGCTGGGTGAATGTCGAGTTACGCAGTGCAACATGGCGAGCACCTCCGGGTCGGCCGCGTAGGATCTGCGGCGCGAGAGCCTCCGAGGCTCCACCATGCGCCCGCGCCCGCATCGCCAACAAAGGTCAACACGTTGCTCTACTACATAGATTGTTGTATAACAGGTCCCGCACAGGGTCGGGTCAGGTGGACCGCGCTTCAATTCCGTATCCGCTTCCGACAACCGCTTCCCTTTGCTTTCTCTATTTTATATATTATAATTCACGATCGTATTGTGATATTAATGTTATGCGCCATCACGAGTGCTAGGAATACGATCCGCAATCAATAGAGAATTTAACAAATATATAATTGCACACTTTATAGTCAACGTGCCGTTGCATTTTGTGAAAGGAAGTGCACACAGTATTTGTCATTTGTTTTGTTAGTAGAAATCATGTACACAATTGAAGTTCAACTCACGTCGGAAAAAGTGCAGCTTTCTATACTAGGCAATGTAATTTACTATGTCGCACGTGTGAGCACACCGAATGTGTAACGTCAAGGTCAGTCGGACAGAAACCAGAAGTGGTAAAAAGTAGGCTGACCTCGGTGCAATGCGGCAGGCAGCACTGCTCTGCCTCCAAGCCACGCTCGCCACCGCTCCGCAGCCGGCCATGACGGAGTTACGCACTTTTAACAGGAATTCCGTTTCTATGGTAACCGTCTCGTGACCCGAAAAATCCTATTGCCCCACTATTCCCACGAATTGCAACAATTACACTCACAATAACACTCAACAATTTTAATTGGATAAAAATTACTGAAGATCTAATACGAGTCCGATATATTGAGAAACAATGAGAACTTCTGCGCACGAATCTTCACATAATTAATGCTAGCTTCATAACTGTTGAGTAATGTGCGCGTTTTAAGAGAAGAACTAGATACAGTCAGCGACATAAATAGAAGAACTTTTTGTAATATTAAAATTAATTTATCAAGGAAGATAATCAATAATCATTATACTGATTGTACCATGATAAAGTTATAGATACCAGTGGCGAAGAGTCCATACAACCCGATTCCCATCGGCTTCCCTTTAGGAATTGGTTAGTGCGTAAACCAACGTACTATTTATTATTATTAACGTATTATTTACTCATCCAACTGACAAAAAAGGCAAAATTCAGTTAGGTCGAGCTATTCCAGACATAACTATAATATAGATTACAAGAGACGGTATGGATTTTTGTCTTGCAGCAATTTTTAGAGGGCATTTTTGGGACGGCTTCCCATTTGAAAACTGTCACCCTTCGCCACTGATAGATACTATAGATACTATAATAGTGAATTACAAAAAGTAAAACAGTGCAGGTTTTCATTCAGAATATAAAAATATTTATGAAACTTTGTACAATGATCAGCTATTTTTGACACTGACTGTACCTACTTACAAAGCTTTCGGTATTTTATTAGTTTCAGTTAGATACATTTTTATATTTTATTAATGCACTAGCGACCCGTCCCCGGCTTCGCACGGATGCAGTTTCTCTACTATCCTCACATTAAATATGAAATGATTATACATATAAAACTTCCTCTTGAATCACTCTATCTATTAAAAAAAACCGCATCAAAATCCGTTGCGTAGTTTTAAAGATCTAAGCATACATAGGGACAGACAGCGAGAAGCGACTTTGTTTTATACTATGTAGTGACGAAGAATAGGCGGGCGGGGAAGATCAAATAGGAAATAATGTAAGTAACACTAAATGCTTGTGAATCCCTCGATTTTATAGGCAAATGTCAATCGTCTGGTTGAGCAACCATGTTTTATCACCTACGACATGTCTGATGTTCGCAGTAGGTAATGTGAGGTTGAGTAAGTGCTAAGTATTTTTGAGCGCATCTACATTGAGTCACGCCTTTGTTTAACAGATGCAACGTGCATGGTTATTTGTTATTATGGCTTAAACACTCGTGCGCATCTTATAGCTCAAAATATGAATCTATGTGGGACGCGTAACGAAGCGCACAATGAATGTTGCGTAGGTACCTTCCTACTATTCCCACGCTTGACGCTTATCCTTGTCTAAGCAAACATCTCGGTTGCCAAATAAGTCTCGAAAATCAATAGGGTAGAAAACTGCATCAAAACTAATGCAGAATTTTAATACATTTAGGTATAATCTATATTAATTGAGGCCAGCAAGTGGAAGTGGTTGCATTCATTATCAATAGTTACCTGCCAACATTGCATAATGTAGAAACCAATTCTTAAACCTTGTTTCAATTATCCAGATATTATATTTTCCGTATTGCATTTCGGTAGTATTTTTAATACTAACTTAGAGTTGCTAAATATAAATTTCAAATGTGAAAGTCGTGATACTATGAATTCTAAAAAGTAAGACACTTGCTGCAATTCGTAATCGCGATTTTCGAAATATTATTATTCAAATGTTACGACAGTGTATGTAAATGTAAATCCTGACGTTAACAACTCGTCGCTACAAAGGATCTATCTTCACTGCAACATATCATTATTAGTTTGATTTAAAATAGAGAGGCCTACCTTCCTAGTCCCGATCCCTTTAAGGGGTTATTGTACTCATCATTATGAACAACTTTTACTACTACGAGCGCAACAAAGAAATCGCGAAAAAAAATTCAGCTGTTCCATACATTTAGTGGAATAATATTGAATCATTTGTACGGAACAGCTGATTTTCTTATTCGCGATGTTCGTGTTGGTCCCATAGTAAAAGTTGTTCATATTGATGAGCACAATAACGCCTTAAAAGGATTAGGACTAGAAAGGTAAGACCTTGTTTAAGTAAAATAAGATCAATATATTCTAAGTTAAGTAAATGTTTATCGAAAACATTATTATTTAATTTTAGTTTAAAAGCAACACACGTGCAGACGAAGTGATTTGTAAACCTTTTTACGACATTTTAATGCAGAACGAGATATTTTCTGAATAGATATGTGAATATGGAGGTATTTTGAACTCTAAACATTCCAAAGGCCGACGAAATACGATCAAGGGCTTCGGGCTTTGCGTACTTAATAAAAGCGGTTTTAGGTTTCTCATATTTAATACGGACTGCTGTCAATTAAATTTCGTTTATCTTTTAATTGTTATACGTTGCCTAAAATTAACGAATTTCCTACTGCTCACCAGTTTGATAGGCAGTATGGAGCACTGAAGCAGTACTAAACAGATAAAATATAAATTGATATAAATTGATAAATTGCTAAACTTGTACCTTCCATGAAACAATATAAAAATTATATCAAAAGATGAAAAATGAATGATATTTTATTAATTTTATGTCATGTTGATTTTTATAGGTTGACCGGTAGAAGGAGGCCGCGAGGGAATCATTGAAGGAATTGGACTCATACTCATCATTATGAACAATTTATACTATGAGACGAAACATGAAATCGCGAAAAATCTGCTGTTCCATACTAATAATTCAATATTACTCGAAAATGTACGTAACAGCTGTTATTTTTTACGCGATTTAACGTTTGGTCCCATAGTAAAAGTTGTTTATAATGATGAGTAGAATACCCTCCTTTAATAATTCCGTCATTATACCAGTCAGCTGTTTTTCTATGTAATACAAATAGATAAAATTGAGCAATTCAAGCGGTCGCGCCCACCTCGCGGTTTCCTACACGACGCACCGTAAAAGCTCTACATCTGTTCCATTCCATGTTCAATCCACAGATGGGTATGCCGCGTCTATTAAAGCTAATGTCAGTCCCCCAAGCTGCCCAAGTTGATTGGTGTCCATAAGTTAGAAATCAGCACATGTGACAGTTTCATATTTCATGAATTCTACATAAGGTACACACACCGAATATAAACAAAATGATTAAGGCTCAGAAATATATCTATCTACTCGTGCATTGAAGATGCGGAGATGTTTTACATAACAATGATAGTCGTCGAGTTGTAAATGCCACGGCTCCGGGAGACTAGGCACGGCGGCGTCTGCGCATCCTACATAACGTTACGTTGCCTAATCGTAGGTCGCGGGACCAACTTTCAACATGGGACCGACTCATTCATACAACCGGTTCTTGGTTTCGCTCAATTAATTTGAAAATTAATTAGTTTGTTACGCCGGGTCAGTCCGCTGTCTCTATAATGAGGTTTATAAGTCAACAAATTATGAAATAATCGTTACGAGCACCCTGTTCTAATCTGCGGATAGGACTCGAATGTTAATCGATTTAAAAATAATTATGTATTTTGGTTACAACGGCTGACCAGTTGTAGGCGGCATTCATTATAATGTCCGCAAGCTGTCAGTTGCACTAAGTACAAGGGTGCGTTGGTATTAGATACATTTGACCATTGAGAATGATATTAGAAAGGCAACACACTCCGTAAACATTCCTAAGCTTATATTGTATTTATGATTACGTTTTTATGTTTCATCATAGGTTATTTTAAAGCAATACTCGACACTTGGACAGTTACCGCCTAATAATAAGTAAGTAAATACAATCGTTAACCTACCTTTCAAATTATATCGCCGTGCGATATCCCTTAAAAATTTAATTGGAAATATTGTTGGCATTGATTTTATAATAAATATTATCCACTGAGGGCGACATTTTTATAAGCTGGTTATGAAGACAAATAATGAAACCTCGCAAAAGCAATCGCACAGCAACCAGAGCTTAAAAATTGATTAGCAAGTCCTAAACAAAAGTTAGGAGGGACTTTAGGACTACAATAATTTCTTAGGGGCAATGACATGAAAATCAAATCATAAGATAATAAAGTTACTCACAGGGGTAGAATCTTCATGTTTGTGGGGTGGAGCTGGTGATGTTGCAAGAAGCACTAGTGTCGGTCCTTTCTCCGCGGCACGGCTTTGTGCAGGTCCACAATCGACGGAGGCCACGCTTGATCTGCCGTTCAAACACGAACACCTCCGGTACACTCCTAGTTGCTGTCGCTGCCGTGGTCCGCCCGCCGCACCGCCGCCGCCGCCGCCGCCGCCACCGCCACCACCCCGGTACCACTAGCCTGATTTATATTCGTGAGGCGCGCGCGCAACCACATGCCGAACATTGTCTACATAGCGACTTTAACTCAATTGTTGGCTCTTAAACTAAGTAAATCCTGTTGTGACGTCGCTGCACCATATCGTGACATGCCTAGCAAACCTTTTTTGGAAACTATCCTAACGGTACTTCAGAAACAAGATATAACATACATACCTACCTATATGAATAATTATGTGTTGCTATTGACCTTTTTTCATGCCTTCCTGCATAGCATACCAAGTGAATTCGTGAACTTTTACATTTTAGATAGGTCACCCGAGTTTTATAATTCGCTGGTAAAATAAATCGATTATAGGAAAATATAAGGATGTAGTTGGTACAATTCATATTTTCGATTGCATAACTTAGGTCCCTGCATCACAGTAAGTCTCTATAGACTTACTGTGATGCAGGGATACCAGCCTACCAGTGTAATGGGCAATAAATAAGTGTGCGAACGTTACTTTGCGGACCGCTTCCATTGAGGTCATAGGTAAAATTATTCTCCGGAATTTTATTAGGTAACAGACGAGATCTGTTTAGGCGCTAATATGCTATAAAATAATATTAATTAGCAATTTCATTATTTTCGAGTAGGTTATGGTAGTAAAATAATGCACATTGGCAGACCTAAAAAAAAACTAAAAATACGTTGATGCCATTATTGTACTTTCCCAACAAACAGCTGCGGGCTGTTCAATCTTCTTCATTTTCATTTAATAAAACTATAATCGTGGATTAAGCAGGTAACCTACTTTCTGTATGCAGCAAACATGACATCAGTCGCCCTTCATTTCTTATAACTTTGTTTTGCCGCAAAATATTGCACAGTAGCGGCCACAAACCTGCTTCCCGATAACATCGCCCTGTACGACGACGCCTGTTTGTGTACAACGAATTGTTTATAATTGAGTAATCGATCAATTATTTTTAATAAAGACACTTCCGCGTTTTTATAGCGTTGGTCAAATATCAATATGCCAATGCCCTTGTGTATGCTATCTACATGTCGTTTATGAATGTTGTAAACGCACTTTAGGTCTAGACTTCATCCATTTGTATTATATACACGGGTATTTCAAGGCTAACAACAAAGCTAAGTATTTTTGCGTTTTTTTGGGAATATGTCACCGTTATTTCTAACATAATTTTATTTTTGTTGTTGTTTTGCTCTAAACTATATTTCCATTCTATTCTTGTATAAGTATTAGGTATAGTACTCATCATTATGAACAACTTTTACTAACTTAAATATGGATGGTTGGGTTACTGTATCAAATCGCAGGTTTTATGTTGTTATTGCCATGGAAGCTAGGCCTATGGTGTGGGACGCAACCTGTGGCGACAAACTTGTGTCTTCCCATCTTCCTAACTCGGCGGGCTATGCTGACGCTGTTCCTGCAGCTGCAGAGACACTCTAACGACGCAAATATAAGTTTGGTGTCTAAACGCTCGAATCATGGGGTCCGAATGCATCTCTCCTTTTTAGAGATGTTTCAAAACGGTTGGTCGACGCTACGCGTGACCCGAGGGCTGGCCTATTCTTTGGTCAAAGAATAAGCATTGTGTTTCAACGTGGGAATGCTGCCAGTCTTCTGGGCACGCTACCAATTGACAGCGACGAGGAGGAGAGTAGTTTGACGCATAGATGCTCAGCATTATATTTGTATTTTCATTTTATGTATGTGTACACACTGTGTACATATTGAAGTACCTATCTATTATATTCATGTCGGATCTTTTTGTCAGTCAGTTCTCAATATTGACTCAAATAACCAGGTGAATTCAAAAATGTACAACTTGCATAATTCATACACTGGTCCTGGTGATTTTCCATAGCTCTATAAATTTGCGATGAAACGATACCGATGCTGATGATCGTAATCCGTAGGTTAACGTTATTTTTGACAATACAATAAACTTTATTGCACACCGAAAGAGAAGAAAAGACACATTAAAAAGAAAAAGGGATGTACACAGGGCGGTCTCATGGCACAATATTCGATATCGTATTACGATATATCGATTCTTGAAACTTTTTAAATTAGGTAGAATTATTATTTTTATTGGAAACGGAGCGCAAGATAGCGTTAATTTTTGCGTTGACTTCAGAGAACAACAGCTATGGACGAAAAAAATGCTTAGTTGAAAGCACCCAATGCTGACATGGATACAAACTACTCAAGTTAATGGAGAAAGAGTAATGTATGTCCCAACTTGAAACAATGGCCCACATATTTGTCCATCAAACCAGCTACTGTGGATTCAGAAAAATTGTATTCCACAGCTGCTGATTCCATCACACTGGTCACCTGGTGGCACACCCGTCACGCTGGTTTAATCCACACGATCTCAGAAATAAACTGAAAACAGATAATTTAATAATGTTATGTTTCCTGAACAAAAATTTAAGTACCTGAAATTTTAAAAATGAATAACTATTAATAATTCATATATATAATATAATTAATACTTAATATCTACATAAGTATGTTACTTGTTGTTGCTTGAACTCAAATATATATAAAAATATTTTTAATTATCCTAAAAATTTTAATTAAATGTTGTTTTCACACTTTACTCTTACTGTTAGCCTGGATCATCCCACTGATGTGCAAATTGCTCCTCCCTACATAAAATCCGATTTTAATTAATGTAAAGAAATTAATCGTAATGCATTCGTTATCATTATAATTATCGTAATCGCGCGCTTATACGTCATTCGTATCGGTATCGTAAATTCGTAGGTAATAGCAACCCTATTATGAACATAGCTAAATGATATTTAAAATTATTAATGTGCTATGCACAGTCACACATAAATATTGAATAGTAATGAGTTGAATCTTAAATTTTTACATAAGTAGATAGTATAATATAATATGGCATCGATTGGTGTTAAATGTGAGAAGATTTGACCTTTCTTCGTTGCATTTACTTCAGTCTACCTACCGCAAGGTAGCTTTACCTGCGAATCTTACTAATGCATATAATATATTAAACTTACATCCTACGAAAGAAAAAAATCATTTTTTGATAATTACGAATCAACTGAAGACTTATTTTAAAAAGTTTAAATCTGCTTAATTAACCTTTAACCTAGCCTTGTATCCAGATGAGGCTAAATATCAGTATTTTACACATAACTATTGCCACCCGACCATCCCGACCCAATTATAGGAACTAGTTGTAACTTGGCAGATTTTTCGGGCTGATAACTATGGCTATAACAACTAAGTATGTATATTTATTTGATTGCTAATTGAACAGGGTGGGTCAAGGCTATTATTTTGATATGACTTCATTTTTTGTGCAAGTGTCAGCAATAGAACGGGCAAATATTTGATCATGAAAATACGGTACCTACGCCTGAAGCTTTGGTTTCATATTAAGCACGAGATATTCCCGAGGAAGAATTTGACGAGTCTTTTTTCGTTTTGAAGGTTCCTACTGTTCAATGCAGCCTAGCGCAGTCCTCTACTGAGCGCCTTCTACAACTAGTCTACCCCAGCGGCCTCCTCAGGTCGCCGATCCACGATGGTTTCTCTGTGACTGCACCAGCGACCTCGCTCGTCCCATATGGCCAGTTCTTGCCACTTCAATTTGTTGACTCTGTAAGCTATGTCAGTAAAATTGCCACAATTACGTTATACTTACTCAAATTTTCAAAAATTATCTACATAGATAAATGTATCTACTTATTATTTACCTATCGAGAGGACACAGTTTTATCGACCTTTCTACGAAACTCAGAGGATATACCTACCTACCTATGTTCGTTTTTGCCTTTCTATTGAAGTTGCGATGGCAACAATTATTATTATTAACTGTGTGTTATTACGTAAATAGACGTAACTCACAGATGTAGGCATTGAAGCTAAATTTGTGTCACGCTAGATAACTTGTTTGATTTTTCTTTGTAGGTAAATAGTTATTTAATAAAAGTAGGTAATTACCTATTCATCATATTGTGACGAAATGTAGATATTAGTAGATAGGTATGTACCTACTTAGGTACCTGTTGTTCTAGGTAACAGGTGTCCGTTCATTATATAGGTATTCTGTTAAATTATTTGAAGACTCCTCGTGAGAAACGAAAAACAATTACCTATATTGATAAATGTTTATTTCGAGTAAAACAACTTTTTATTTTGGAATGCCATTGACATTCCTGGTTTTTGCATAGGTAGGTACCTACTTAAATAATTATGTTTTAATACAAAAAATGGTATGAGGCAAGTCACTACAAGCAAGTTACTAGACTAAAAACTTACATTTAAACCATATTTTTTAATAGAGGGAATTATGACAAATTGCAACCTTACGGAAGCCTTAGGTAATCATTAGGTACCTAATAGGTTATCGTAAACGGGTTCTTTAACTGAGCTTAGGGTGGTAGACCAATTCTTTGGCCGCCTGTATAAAGTTTCATTACAAATCAAATCCCAATTAGGTACTAAGGCTTACATTCAGAGACGACCGAAACAAGTCTAAGCGTGAACTTACGCTTCCATATGTCAATTTTACGAACAAATTTTGACAGATGGAAGCGTAAGTTGACGCTTAGACTCGTTTCTGTCGTCTCTGAATGTAAGCCTAAGATTGCACTGAACGTTCTAGCGTAGTGATTACATACTCTTTGCGTTCTAGATACTCAAAGCACTTAGGTAGCAGATTGCTTTGAATTGGCTTTGAACTAAAAAAATCTATAATCATAGACTTAGGATATAACTTAGGATTTGATTTCTCTGATTGCTTTGAACTAAAAAAATATCCTTTAATCATAGACTTAGGTAGGACATCACTTAGGATTTGATTTCTCATAACCTATAAGTACCTATCTACCTACCCACCTACCCAGATGAAGAACCCGCTTAAAAGAGTACCTACCTACCGCATTATACCTAGGTAGCTAGGTAGGTATGTACCTAGGTACGCTCAAAACTTCAGATTAGGTAATCAGAAGTTTTGAGCGTATCTAGTTAAAGAATATTATGGTTTTGAGCGCGCTGAAATCGACGTCTACGTCACCTCCTAAGTCCTAACGTCCTACGTCCAAGGAGCGCGCTCTTTCCTGCTTACTATAACTATGATCTCTATGCATCTCCCATAGAAACATCATAGAAATAATATAGTGCCACAAACTTATCTGACCCGGTGACCAAAATTGGAACTAACGTCGCTACAGAACAAAATTGACTTCAAAACTAAGAGCAAATACTATAGAGGGAGTATATCAAGTAAGAGCAGGAGACGTATATATGGCCCTACTCTCACTAATGTATTAGCTCTATAAGCAAAGTGAGATAGCGATAGAGTTTCTACGTCATCTTGAAACGCTGCGTGCCATCAGTCGAGTTGTTTTCATCAAGCTGGAGGGCTCGGTGCGTCAAGTGTTTTGTGAGATTATCTTTCAAAAAATCAAGTGTGTGGTGATTTTAACTATTTGTGCACATACAATAATGACAATACTGTGTGCAGCTACTGGCTGCAACAGCCGGATGGGTGTTTTGACTGAAAACGGTCAAAAAATATCTTTCCATCAGTAGATGTTTCTATAGTACAAATGGCCGCATTACTTCGCTGAGAGGTAACAGATAGAATATATCTATCTCTATTACTCTTATGACGTTTTGTTTATGTAAAGAGAAATGTCTATAGGTTTTTTGTTTATACTCGATAGACAGACTCTATAGTATTATTGCTCTTAGCTTCAAAATGTCATTTTTGTAGGGAGATGGGAGATGACATTGGAAAAAGCGACGGCAGCGACGCCACGGTCAGACCTCGGTCAGACAGTTACTTAGATTATGTATGATTATGTAAGAGGTTTACTTTATCTATGGACAGTTATAAGTCTTCTTCTTCTTCTTTCGATATGGCTATAGACATAGGACAACTAGACGGATAACTTACGTGGCTACGCATAGAAATAATAAGTAGGGCTCCCCCTACATCTAGAACAAGCAATAAGCAAAATATCGCAAAGAAAAACAGACCTTATCACAATCACTTAAGATTTGTATTTGAAGTAGAAGGAGACGAGACCCTCTAGAAAGAGCGACCACGGAGCTATGTGTCTCGTTTTAACAATTGCCAGGATAGAAGTTGGTACATTTTAGTAGATTTGGTACGAAGATTGGAATCGCACACAAAAATTATTAGAATAATGAATTTACTACCTTGCTAGATGTACAATGTTTTTTTCATATAAATATAAACAAATTTATCATCATAATTTTTTTTCGTAATCTTATTACTTAAAAATCTAAACTTCTGTACTTTTATGATAGATTTTATGAGTGTATTATGACAACTTCAAAAAAAGTTCGTGTCATTCAATTTGTGACAGGTTGTCGGTACTAAATTAATATTTAATCGTATTTTAATATATCATTTTCAAAAATGGTGAATGTGATGCGTGAAAGGTTGTGGAAATACAACATATTCTGGCTGTATTAATATCCTTCCACGGGTAACCTTGAATATAATGAAATTTTACAAAATTTATCTAAGTTGCTGATAGGGTGACAATATTTACAAATTACTGTCGGACTTTGGGTTTGTACTAGTGCTACGATTTCACTATATTAATTAAATTAACGATTTAAAAAAATATATAATTATTAATTATAATTAGTTCCCTATTTCGGCATCCTAAATTTTTTTATTACTATAAAATTTGGGAAATATTCGGTGGCGATGCCAGTCATTATTTTAAGCCAGATGACTTCAATTAGTCATATTCACGAAAGACATTAACTAAACTAATTTTCTAATTAAACAGTTTTCTTAATCTTCCTTGATCTCTACAAACTTAGATAGCAATAAAATTCCGTTTTACCAAGGCTAGAAAATCTTGGACCATTTATATAAGTATGATAGGTCTGTTTTATTTGCCCACGGATGCAACGGACGGACGGATGGTTTTATTTGAAAGCAGTACCTACTAGTTTCACAGCATTGCACTATCACCGCCAATACCAATAAGGTATGCGAAACATGAAATGAATATAATATAAAACATGCAGATAGCAGTGGTTTCCTTAAAGAAAAAAGACTCTGCCTACCTTAAAAAATTAAGTACCTATTGAATAATATTATAATAAGTTACGCAACTTATTTTTCAAATTCAGTCACACACAAGTCATTACAGGAAAATTAAAAATGACAACGTCTCACTCGATGCACAAAATGATGGTCACTCTAATAGAGCAAGATAAAATTACTCTGTGGTAACTATCTCAGGTGGCTCGCTGTTTTGGCAGAGTGCACAGTCCTGTTACATATATAATAAGTCTATGTGGCTACGTCAATGTGTCTCGCTTTAACAATGTGTGTTGCCATCAAAACACTATTTCCACTACATTAGGGTAAATTCAGCCATATTCTCATCTTTATTTTGAAACCGATACTAAATGATATTTTCACGAAATTGAGTTATTAATTTATTATACGCCATCTCCTATATATTCGATATTTAATTTCGTTTAGAACTGGTTTCGAAATAAACATGCAAATATAGAAGTTCTTCTCTATCCACTAAAAACTTGGAATTCACAATAATGAAACATGTTAGGTTTAAATTAAAAGTGTATATTAAAAAAACCTGATATTATTAGTAATTAAAAATTCTATAAAATTCGAATCAATAAGCAGAAATGAGATCAATTTTACAACAGTAATTTATATCCAGTTATTCAATGACCTTTATATAAGATGAGAAATTTGTTTTTGTTTTTCCAGCAACAACAAAGCAAAATAATAGATACTTATAGAATCTATGTTTTACTAAAAATAAATAAATCCAGCCCATTACTGTCCCACTGCTGGGCACGGGTCTCTTCTCAGAATGATAGGGGTTAGGCATTAGTCCACCACGCTGGCCTGGTGCGGGTTGGCGGACTACACACAGCATCGAGAAACTTATGAGGCCCTCTAAAATGTGCAGGTTTCCTCAAGATGTTTTTCCTTCATCATTATTACAAGTGATAATAAAATTCTAATCCGCACATGAATCCGAAAACTCAGACCCTTCTGCATGGAAGGTAAGCGTTCAACCGCTAGGCTATCACTACTCACTAAAAGTCCGCGGTTATTGTTTTACTAAAGCTCCTCCAATTTTTTTTCTTGTATATATATTGTCGTACATTAGCTGATTGGAATCTCGCCCTGCAACAATTTATGAGGCGACATATTAGGATGACATCATAAATTAATATGCAAAAAAACTAACTAAATTTACAAACTTACTAACTAACTTTTGTTTCTTCACCGGCGCGCGTGGCTGTGGAATATTTTAATTTTTGGGTGTATGTTTTTTTGTTTGATTTAGAATTTGTCGACTGTTCCGCTTCCAAATCATTCTTTAGCAATTCTGATATATATAAATATAATCCACGTATTTGGTTGGTACAGCGAATGGCTTCAGATAAATATATTTTTTCTTGGTAGCAGCCGATTCTGACGTCCGGTAGCATCAATCTACCTTCTTCGTAAACTAGGGTCAGAGGCCCAATTCTCGTAATTAAGAATGTTCAAAATATAGTTCGAATCTCATTCCGATCTACTGCCAATGTCTTAAATGTCACAAATGGTATTCTCCTACCCTAACAAACAACGTCAAAAGTGACATTATATTGTAATGAGATCGAAAGTTGAATAAAAGGCAAATCGGTATTCTGCTAACTTTTTGAACTGACACAGATAATAAAATTGACACTCTCGTCTATACACAAACGTCAAAAATGAGACTGAAATGAGTTTGTAAGAAGATTGAATCCAAATCATACTGGAATCGGACTGAACTTTAAGAGGAGTAGAATACATGACTTTTTGTCAATTCAAATTATAATCTCAGTTCGGTCAACTTTCAGTCATTATTATAAATTAATTACGAGAATTGGGCTTCAGATGGAAACCTGTAGAATGTACATCATTACTTAGTGGGAATTTTTTATTATTATCTGGCAACACTTTTTTCTTTTGTCGTTAGTTAGGTTTGTTTGGGTTTAAAAAGCGCGGGAAACGTAAAATACGGCGGTCGTGTATTTTTTCTCTCGTTGAATTTTTATTCAGAAATAAGTTGGTTTGGGTCAATTAGTGTAAATATTTAGTCATATTGTGTATATTTATTTAGTAGTTTAGTTAGTTTTAGTGTATGGTGTATATTTAGGTAAGTTTTTATTGGTTTTTTCTTACGGTATGGACCCTCCAGGGGACCCTGGAGGGACTGTCCCATCAGACGTAGCTCATTTCGTTGTCATCTCAAATAATGTTTCCACTGTTGATACTGATGGTTCAATCTCAGTAAATACTAAAAGAAAAAGAATATCAGCTCGGCCTACGATTTGCAGGCATTGTAATAAAAAAAGGCGTAAAAATGGCGGCAAAAAAGCGAATGATTGCAGTTGTGATCAAGTGAAGGAAATGGACACTTCCCAACCTCATAGCATTAATCCCAAACAGGAATCGTGTTCTCAATCAGTTGATCGAAACATAGTTACCCAAAATGAGTCTCTGCAGTCTGCATCTCAAGTTGCTAGATTGACTTTTAACTCTTTAGATGCTGCTCCATACGTTGTTCACATACAACGTGAACAACTAACACCTGAACAAAATGCGTATCTGAATCCTATTTCCTTTGGGAGGTTTTTAAAACGCAATCATTTTAATAATATTATAAATGGTAGTCTAAAAAAGATTGGGAGGAATAGGTTGACATTAGGCTTTTCGAAATATGAAGACGCCAATTTATTTTTAAGTGACGTAAAACTCAATAAGGAAAATTACAAGGCGTTTATACCGTCATTTTCTATTACTCGCATGGGCGTCGTGAGAGGCGTTCCTGTAGATTGGTCCGATGATGAGGTATTGGAAACAATTTCTGTTCCCATAGGTTGTGGGAAAATTCTTAAAGTTAGGAGAATGAAAAGAAAAACCAATATTGATGGTAATAATATATATAAAAACACAGAGACAGTCATTTTAACATTTGATGGTCAGGTTTTACCAAAACGGGTGTTTATGTGTTATACAGCTTTGACAGTTGACTTATACATATACCCAACTATTCAATGTTATAACTGCTGCAGATATGGACATGTAAAAAGTATTTGTAGGTCCAAGCCTAGATGTTATAAATGTGGAGAAGGACATACAGGTGAGTCCTGTTCAACTCATGAATATGATGTCTCTTGTTGTTTGTGCAAGGGTTCTCATGAGGCTATTAGTAAAAAGTGCCTTGAATTTGAGAGGCAGAAGCTGATTAAAGAGTCTATGTCCAAAAGTTGTATTTCTTATGCAGAAGCTTCTAAACTGCATCCTTTTGTTTCTAGAATGTCATATGTTGATGCCTTAGCTTCTACTCCAATTCTTTCAAATAATTTTTCTTCTCAAATTCCCCATGATAAGCCTCCATCAAATCAAACTTTTTCTTATAAAAAATCTGTGTATTCTAAACCTCGTATTCCTCCAAAAACCTCAAAAGGTTATGATCGTCAATCTCATAATGATCTTATCAAGGACTATAATCACTTTTCTTCACCAAGTAATGGTACTGCTCTGATTCCCAAGAATAATTTAACCGAATCAACAAGAGATTTAATCATAGCATTAATCCACTCATTATCTCAGTCAAATTTAATATCACCGTCCCACGTTGCTTCTGCACCCAACGCAGTTTCTTGTATTTCTTCTATTAATGGACAAGGTAATCCAGTGGAATTGCCGAAGTGTGATTCCTAAAAAGTCTGAAATATATTATATTATTAATAAACATAAACCATGCATTTTTTCACTACAGGAGACATGGCTTAAACCGGACTCTTTATTTAAGATCCCAGGTTATGCATGTCTCAGAGAGGATCGGTCTGATGGGTATGGTGGAGTTGCCTTACTCATCAAACATCCTCAATCTTTTTCTCACTTTTCTATCCCTACTCATAATAGTGATTTTTCTATTATTGCAGCAGTTGTAAATAACATTTGTTTTGTTTCTGTATATATCCCTAGACCTTCTACTTTGATTTTTAATGAACTTGTAAATATTTTTTCTATTCTCCCTAAACCCTTTATAGTATTGGGTGATTTTAATTGTCAACACCAGTGTTGGGGTAGCTCCTCAACCAATAGTTTTGGGATTAATATTCTAGATCTGATTGACACTCATAACCTGTGCATTCTTAATAATGGTTCTCCAACACGACGCACGGCTCCCAATGAAGGAACTAGTGCTCCTGATTTGTCACTATGCTCTAACAGCCTTGCAGCTTCTTTGTGTTGGGATATCTTACCTTCTTCTCATGGTAGTGATCACTTTCCAATAGTAATTTCTTTTCCCTCTTCTAATAAACATTCTTTTAAGCCTCCTCCACGGTTAAAGTATAGACTTGCTGATGCTAACTGGTCTTTATTTAAGGAACAGTTGGACTTGAAAATTTCTGAACTTCCTGAAATAAACTTTGGTGATGAACACTTATGTGCTGAAGCTTTGGCAAAATTAATAATAAAAACTGCAGATAGCCTTTTCCCCATAAAAAATTCAGCTCTTGGTTACATTCCATCTCCTCCATGGTGGGATAGTGATTGTACAGTTGCAATTAAAAAGAGGAAACAAGCAGAGATTCAATACTATGACAATTCCACAGATGAAAATTTCGATATTGTTTGTAATGCGATTACTGAAACTCGTAAATTATTTAAACAGAAGAAGTTTGAAAGTTGGCGACGTTTTTGTCAAAATATATCCCCTGGTATTCATCCATCGGTTATGTGGCGTAACATTCGTAGGTTTAGATCTGCATTCAAGGAAACTTCATCACCTTTACTTCCATCGTCAATAAAAGACCAGTTTCTAGATAAGCTGGCACCTTCATATGTCCCTGAGGAAATAATCACTTATTCCATTCCTGTTTCCGACTATAATAATCTTTCAGAACTCAATAGTCCATTTTCTCTCGCTGAGTTCAAAGGTATTTTGTCCCACGTTAAAGATTCTGCACCTGGAGCTGACGGCATACCATATTCTTTTCTGTCAAATTTGAGTGAAATGTCACTTGTTTATTTTTTAAATCTTATTAATTCTATTATGTTAACTGGCAATATTCCAAATTCTTGGAAATCGCAAATTATTCTACCAATTTTAAAACCTGATAAAAGTCCCTCAGACAGTAATGCATATCGGCCTATTGCACTTTCTTCAGTTTTGTTAAAAGTTGCAGAGCATTTGGTGAAGAACCGTTTAGAATGGTACATAGAAAGTAATCGGTTATTGAGTGACAGTCAGTTTGGTTTTAGGCGGGGTAAAAGCACTATAGATAGTCTAGGTATTTTTGTCACTGATATTAGGTTAGGCTTTTCTGTAAATAGCCACCTTGTAGCTACTTTCCTTGATATTACTTCTGCATATGATAATGTGGTTATTTCAATCTTAAAAAATAAACTTCGTCTCCTAAATGTTCCCATAATTCTCTCTAATTTTATTATGAATATGTTATCTGAGAGACATATCAATGTTTTACTAGATGATTTAAGTTATGAAGCCAGAGTAGTGTGGAAAGGACTTCCACAAGGTTCAGTACTAAGTCCTTTATTATATAACATCTACACACATGATTTGGAATCCTCCTTAAACAGTAAAGTTAGTGTGCTTCAATATGCTGATGACCTAGTTCTGTACTGTTCTCATCGATCTATTGAAATGGCATGCTCTATATTATCTTCCTCTCTAACTTTATTAAAAAATTGGCTTGATTCCAATGGGCTTGATTTATCTCCAACTAAAAGCTCAGTAGTTTTATTTTCTCGTATGCGTCTTCCTCCTCCTATTTCTGTTTATTTTGATGGTAATTTAATTCCCGTAAAATCTTCTGTTAAATTTTTAGGGGTCCTTTTGGATTCCAAGCTTACAGGTATTCCGCATTGTGAATATATCATGACCAAATGTGAAAAAAGACTAAACATGCTAAGATGCCTCGCGGGAGTTTGGTGGGGTGCCCATCCCTATAGTTTAAAACTTCTCTACAATGCAATAATAAGAAGCGTTGTAGATTATGGAACATTTTTACTAGAGCCTGCAAATAAAGAAGCATTTAGGAAATTAGATAATATACAATCAAAAGCATTGAGAATTGTCTCCGGAGCTATGAAGTCAAGCCCAATTAATGCTCTACAAGTTGAATGTGTAGACCCTCCTCTCTACCTCCGTCGCCAGTACCTTTCTGATAAATTTTTATTCCGATCCTTGCAGTTTTCTAATCATCCACTACGTTTAAAACTTCATTCTCTTCTTGATCAAATAAATTCTTCTAATTATTGGTCCCATAAATCTTTGCCTTGTCTTGTTCATAGCTATAAAAAATATATTGCTTTACAAGCTCCAACTTATCATTCAGTTTCATTGCCTCTTTTTTCCAGTAGTTATGAATCATTATTGTACATCCCAGATATTCACTTTAACTTAGGTATAAATAAACAAAGTAATTTTGCAAATGTGTCATTTAATATTGTTAAAGATAACAATTGGGCAAATTGGCATCATATTTATACTGATGCTTCTAAGCACTCCATTTCAGGAATTGTGGGAGTTGGAGTATACCATTCTCAATACAATATAGTACAGAAAGTTAAACTTCCACCTGAATCTTCTGTATTCACTGGAGAATGCTTTGGTATTTTTAAAGCAATTGAGTATATCCATATTATGAAATTAAAACAAACAGTCATCTTTTCGGATGCTTTGAGCGCATTGCAAGCTATTAGTAAAAACCCTTTTGAATCTAAAACCATTTTTCCTATCATTATTTTTATTAGGAATCTTCTATACAAATGTTTCCAGCGTGGACTTACCGTGTCTTTCGCGTGGATTCCGGGTCATAACAATATTATGGGTAATGTTAAAGCTGATCAGCTAGCTAATGAAGCTGTAGACTGTGGAGATAAATTTCCGTACACAAATTATAGTTATGATCTAGCGAGTCTGCCCATGAAATTCCTTCAGGAGGCCTGGAGGGATTCATGGGTAGATAGCAGTTTGTGCAAAGGAAAACAGTATTCATATATTCAATCTTATATCCCTATAAAGCCCTGGTTTTTCAAATTAAATTTAGGCAAGGTTGCTACTAGCTGCCTTATTCGCATGAGGTTGGGACATGTTTGTTCTCCAGCCCATCTTGCCCGACTCCAGATTATTAATAGTGATCTTTGTGAATGTGGTGAAAGTGTGGGGGATTTGAACCACATTTTCTTTTCTTGTCCTCTTCATGATCATGCTCCTTTTATTAACTCATTAATTTCCTATTCCATTCCCTTTCCTACATCTATTAATGTTTTACTGGCTTCCAATAACCCTATAATATATAAATATCTATCGCTTTTTATTAATCTCAACAATATTCGTGTATGATGTCTATTTAATGTAGTTGTGTTAATTTTATTTCTATTTTCCTGATCCTTTCCAATGTTTAACCTATTCCAAATTCCGCATCCTCAATTACAATATTACTATTTCTACCAAGTTTCCCCGTTTTTGTTAGTGGCATTGCGCAAATAGCGACTTGCCAATAAAAAAAAAAAAAAAAAAAAAAAAAAAAAAAAAAAGATATTTTATGACGAAATTGGTATAGAACGACCTTGTAGGCCATGTACTAACCAAAGTGGGTAATAAATGTATAAGAATGGAAATTCTCAGCATAATCAAAGGGTGAAAAAATACGTAAATGTTTACTTACGAGTTGAAATTGTATTCCATCTTCTTTTCTTTCACTATGCCTATCACAGCCTAAAATGCTACAACCACCCATTATCAACACACTTTTGTCTTTTTTCTCTAACGAGTTCTCACAAAATACGGCACTGTTTAACTTATAAAACCACACGAAAACATGAACTATTCATTATGATCTTTTGTTTGGCAGACATCAATCTCCGCCAGCAAAAAAGTGAATAGATAAGGACAGAAAAAAGTATCTGTATCATTTTCGCACTCGTACCATAGCGTATCTACCCATCATATTCTAACAATACCGTTGCTAGTCTTATAGTTATTAGTCTATGGATATGGCAATTGAGCCGATGAAATAGTACAAGTACTGAAGTACTGGAACGCCAGGTACTATGTATTATCTCTATGGCCGATGTCATAAATAAGGCCGATGTCGACTATTCTGCCAGTTTCAAGTGAAGACGGTAACAGGATACCAAGAACATTGTACATAGAACTGGACGTTGCGGCTAGAAGAAAACGGTGAAAACCAAATAAATGGCCTTGAAATAAATCAGTTATATTTTGGATCTCTTTCATCAGGGTGACCAAGTTTTGAAGTGAAACTTCCATATACATAGACGGGGAGTATTAGGAATTTCTGTCACGAAAAAGCGTTACGGCCGCGTAGAGGGGGTAGACGATATATTGTCCGTTGAAGTTTCACTTCTACTATGTGTCCCAGGTCCCAGCACACATTTTTTTTTTTGCGTTGGGATATTATTAGGAATTAAGCAAATTTATAGAAATTATTCATAATTGAGCACGTATTTCTTTGCTAATAAAGATAGAACTGGATATTGCATATAGAAGAAATAACTGAAGGGGAGTTCATTCACCTTTAGGTATGTTTTCCATCTCACTCATACTATAATAACAAGATGAGATCAAAAAGACGACCGATATACAAACTGCATTAACCACTTATTATGCCTATGCTCACGCGTGGCTCAGCTACGGCGTAATCATGTGGGGAAACAGTACCGATGCTCCTACACTATTTATTTTATAAAAGAAATTAATCCGTATACTCACAAACATAAATCAGACTGATAGCTGCAAACCTTTCTTCATAAAACATAAAATACTCACCCTTCCATGCATATACATTTTTGAAATTTGTTAGGAAACATACTGGCCGATCATTAAGGCATAAAAATATGCTAATGCTACCATCTTCCCGCATAACACTACACTCCAACAGCCCCTATGTAATGTGTATAAATATTTATAATAAAATACCAGAATCAATAAAAACAGAAAACAGCGAAACAACATTTACAAACAAAATAAAACAAATACTTATTAAAAAAGCCTATTACACGATTAATGATAAACGATAAACAAACATTTCCAATTAAATTAAATGAATAATACTATAAATAATACAACAGTAATAATAAAACATGGAGCGGCGACGGCGACCGCGACTGTTAGCGGTACCTAATGGCAGGACGAACTTGCTAGCTAAAGCACCGATCACGCGTGCCATACAAACGCTCAATGAAGTGGCTGACAGGATTGATATTTTTTCTTGTTCCCTGAGTGAATTTACAATGATCACATTGCAAATATTGTCGTATTTTCGTTATTAGTAGTAATAGTTAAGGACCATGCTAATAAATTGGGAAGCCCTGTAATGTTAGCGTTGATGTAGTGTAAATAAATAAATAAATAAAAACGAAATAAATGAATAGATATAAAAAATAAAATAAAAATACATTAAATTCCATAACTATTAGTTAATAATAATTTATAATAAATACATATTAGGAAATATTATTAATAAATTAAAAATTATAATATTTTATATCCATATTTATAAATAAATTAAAGCAATAAGTAAACATAAGTACCATCTTCCTATATATACAACAGTAGTAAACATAAGTATCATATTCCTCTCCTATATTTTGCTGTGCCCTACAGGGTCCATGATTGTAAGCTACCAAATTTTATTTTTACCACCTTATGTACATTGTGGAATGCAAATAAAGAATATGAATATGAATATATAATTTGCAAGTTACCAGAGTAAAGTAAAAGTTTTCAAGATAGTTGTGCACAAATAGATAGGAATGTTTATGTTGAGGGCCATTTGGTATCCAGAATCTATTTTAAAAGCTTCTAGTATTTTTAAAGTCATCTTTAATTTTTTCTGCCTATAAAAAGGATGTGTCGATTGAAATAATTATTTTATAATATTTAAGTTTACCCCAATTTTATGAATGCATTCCTAGGCTGGTAAGACTGATGGTCTGTAAAAATAATAATTTCAATGACATAAATGACATGTCAACATTGTCAACTTTCTTCCACTTCGAGTGTTTGCTAGGCGATTTCTGAGGATATACTAATTATTTAACAGTGCTC
Source organism: Allophyes oxyacanthae (assembly GCA_932294325.1). Lineage (NCBI taxonomy): Eukaryota > Metazoa > Arthropoda > Insecta > Lepidoptera > Noctuidae > Allophyes > Allophyes oxyacanthae. The sequence goes on from OW028609.1 coordinate 5,823,615, forward strand.
AATCATGTATCGTATATTTAAAGATTGTGGAAGTGTTTGGAACCCAAAATCAAACGTTATTTTTCATAGGTAAGTGCGCTGAATGCTGATGCCATATTAAAAATTACGCCAATTTGTACATATTTTTACGCAGTTTTAGAAAGATCTGCCTATATTTTTATTTAAAATTGTGTGAAAAACGTTTCTCTTATTGTGAAATGTCACCATTTAGTTATTTATGTGGTTATATAGCATATAACTAAGGAAACAGTCGCATTATTAGATTGGACGTCAAGATAAAATGTTAGTAAACAAAGAAGAGTAGAGTGACCATAAATGATAGCTTGAGGCGGAATTTAACGTGATATGATTTTTCGTGGTTGTGTAATGAGCTACAAAGTCCAACTGGAATTCAAAATCTTCAGAAGTTTTCTTGGTCAAACCTGATCATTGATTGCTAACATCAGTGGACTTTCTTAGATGATTGAAAACACGATTGCATTTGTTTCAGTTTTCCAAGCGATCCAGAGAAAAGGCGTAGATGGTGGTATGGTGGTCCAACATACCTTTGAAAGGAAACTTCTATAAATCTGCAAAAAATTGTTGCCTACACTATAAAGCGGAGCACTATGACATAAGGCTAAACCGACTAAAATTTGGTGAAGATCTGATGAAGACTTTCGGAGAAAGACGATGGAACTCCTCAATGGATATCAGCAAATTAGTCGCGATTACTGTAGTTACATATTAATGTATTATTTATGCCACTCAAAATAGAAAAATAAAATAAACTGTGCTAAAAAGTATAAAATATTTTCTTTAAAAACTTAACAGCTTCTGAAGTAGGGACCTTTCATCCTTCAATGCACCTTAGCTAGGCACTTATTAGTTTTATGAAGTTAGTTTTTACTTATTTTAAAGTTTAATTTATCCATAAATCAACCCGCAACTTTGGACCAAGTGATGACACGTTAAATCTTCACCATGGGTTCACCAGAATTTAGTACCTACCTATTTGGTACATATGGTTATTGTTTTGGTACCTAACTATTAGCAAACAAATAAGTGCTCAATTATGAATAATTTCTACTTGCTTAATTCCTAATAATATCCCAACGCAAATAAAAATCTTTGTCACCCTGATGAAAGAGAAGCAAAATATAACTGATTTATTTCAAGGCCATTTATTTGGTTTTCACCGTTTTCTTCTAGCCGCAACGTCCAGTTCTATGTACAATGTTCTTGGTACGCAGTATTCCAATCCTCTTGACATTTCATCCCTTAGTCGATTTTTCTGACAAGGGATGGGATACGTAATGGTCTCTGTTAGACCATCGGAGATTTTTTATTTATTTTTCTACTTGTTTGATGTGGTGTAATGTAAACATGAAAGTGAGTTGGTATGTCTAACTGTAACATTTTTTTGTTACTACGACATCAATTTTCGATCGCAGTACCCGAATTCCGAAAACGGATGCAGATATTTGTATATCCCGGAAAAATTGAAAACTATCATGCATTTTTTAATGTTTTACGCATTTTTAAATAATAAATTGATTATGGTTTTGCGTTTGAAGAAAAATAAACTATGGAATTACCTACTTCGTGCTTGTTGTTGATTTTTAAATCAAGATAATATCTATACGATACAGCTTATTATTGATTTTTGATTTATCTCTGTTGTTTAATTCCCGACATCAATAACACTCCCGCGCTTCTCAAAACATAGTGATGTAACCAATAACTTTGTAATTAACAACTAAAGGCTAGTTATTGGTATGCGTCATATTACTTAGCTGTTAATAAACTGCATTACAGAATGGCGCAATAGATGACTAATAGTCGTAATTTCTTTTTCTCGAACAAGTTTCGAACTATTTTTCATAGATCTTTCCATAACCATCCATTTTCCATCCCTTTTTTCTTCCATCTTGTGGTATATTATATTTGTTGTAGATACTTCTAATTGTAGATACTTCTAAATAAAGTTATAGGTACTTACCTACTGCGTTATTTTCATTGCAAAACATAGGAGTTTATATTTTCAATCTTGTGGTTCACTGCTTGGACACGCGCACGGAACCATACTTATACACTACAAAAGTACAGATAGTTGTTCCGGGTTTGGGTGTTTGTGCCATAAACATAATATCGACGGTTGGAATCTAAGGTTGGAATGCTATTAGAACTAATCGTTTTTTTTTTTTTTTCGAATAACGTAACTTTAATTTTTTTCCTGTCACATTAAAATATATCGTTTAGTACAAAGCCTTTCAACCGTCGGTATAGTTTGTTATGTTTATGGTTTGTGCATGCGAGAATTAGAGAAATAGATCAGGGAGAACGTATATAAAAAGAAAATAAAAAAAACAATCTATTGGTATATTTGTATCAATCAGTTTCCTATCTCTGTTTTATCGTACTTGTCTTATTTAGAAAACAATCTTCACATAACTCATTAATGTAATAATCATTTATAAAATACAACGAATGGTTTACCAAATGTAGATTTGGTAAAAAGTGATTAAATCGTAGTTAAATTTTACATGATAATATTTTTAAATAACATTTTTGTTAAAAAGACGTGTGAAAATTGTTTAATAAATAAGACAAGAAAAAACAGAGTACTATTAATATTTAATTATTTATTTTTAAATTCACTTTAAAAAAGTCATTTTAACAACTAAGTAGACCAATTACATGTCCTCACAATTACTAGCATAGTAACAATTTTACTACAGCAAATATACTAAACATGATACAAGTAATAATATGTCCGAATCGTGCCCTTGCCACCCTTGATTCTTACTATAACCCTTTTTATACGCACAAACAAATAAACACTTAACGGTACAAATAAAAAGTGCAGACACCTTAGCAGCACTCATCATTAAAACGGACGTGTTTACGAAGGGCTTAACGAGTGAAACAATTGACGACAACAACGGGGTGTCTTGCGGGACGCGCGGTGCGGGACATAGGCGGTAGCGGGAAATGTGTACTATGGACACTATGGTACATTATAGCCTGTAAACGCCAACTGTTGACCATAGGCTTCTTCACAAACCGCTATGATATAAAGAGTGGCAGGGCACTAATGGCAGCTTCCTTACCTTAACTTTGCAGCTATAGGAAAATGTTTTTAGGAGTTTAACTTTTTAAAGAAATCACGAATTGCATTATACAGATTTTGAAAATATGGTACAGTCACAAAAAAATAAGTATCCACGTTTTTTTTCATTACTCGATCCCCTTTCTAAATAGGAATAAAAGCAATTATGGAATTGAGGAAATCTCAGAAATAAACATCTTTTTGATAACCGCTACGATGGTGCTACGTTTCTGCTACGCCAGCTGCTACGAGCTTCGGTGATTATTTGAGGTCAAAAGCTAAGACTAAATTCATTTATTTACGGACGTTCAGAAAAATATATCCATCTAAATCTACGTATAACAGGCGTTTTATTGAAATGTTGTAAACTTTAGCATTGCTAAATGAAGTAATAGTTAGTTATCATTAATTTATTATCATTATTCTTGAATATTAATTGCGCCATAGATGGTTTTTTTATTATTTGAAGAATCATCATTAAGTTAAGTTACCTTTACATTTAGTGGAGATATTTGATTGGTTTTCTTCGCTTTTTGTTGTATAAAATAATATTTTATTATTATGCATAGGTAAATATTTACAATGTTACGACATTAATAAATTAACATTTAATCATACAATAACAAGAAATCTATCGCTTGCGCTCACAGTTTGCATCGCGTTCAATGGTACTTCTGAGATAACATCTGGGCGGGCCGCCCGCCCGAGTACGCCACCAGTAGCAAGACCGCGCGCGTACGAAACAAACGTACACACACAATCACCACCTGTCATCATCACGGATCATCACCAGTGATTACACGTAAACAATCATCGAATAATCGACTATCGGAGATAAAAGTGACGATGTGTTTCTGATATTAAAAAGTGATAGTGAAGTGCTGGTTGGTTAGAAAAAAGTTTGGATGTAAAAACTTTTTGTAAGTATTTTCTTGTATTTTTTGTCCTTTTGTTTAAAAGTTGGAATGCTTTCACTGAGTAAAGGGGTAAGTAGTATAGTATAGTATTTTTTTACAGTCTTGTATTGAATTGCGAAGCGTTTAATTTTTTTATTAAAATAAAATAAAGCATGATACGAAATACAAAAAAAAAAACAAGAAAAAAATCTTTTCTGAAAGTGTGTACAGTTTTTTTTATTACGAACGGAATTTGGAAATTTTATATGGGCACTTTATATAAGATTTTTCGCTAGTGTGTTTCGTCACTTAATTAACTAAGAAAAAAACATTATCTTTGCACTTTCTTCCGCCGAGTCGGCACGGAAAGATAAGCCAGTCAGCAATGGTGGTATCGAGGCTGACTGCCCAGGGTCACCAGGCGATCTCAGGTATCGTCATACGTAAAGCTTCTTTCCTTACACCCAATCTTTGCACTGATTTTTTATTAAGCAAAACCATCTTTCAACTGACTGGGATATGTTGCAGGTAACTCCAGATGCCAGACTAAAGATATTTATAATCTCTTCTATAAACAAATGATGATAAGTCAACTGTCACGCAACTTGGCACAGTTTTTTCTCTTACAAGTGGTCTCCTAACGGAATTTTAGCTTTCTGCACTCCTTCTTCATATAAACTTTAACTATGCCAAATATCACACTCCTCTCCTCCTTGCGCGCAATATGCTTAAAAAGGGGTACGAAGTTTTCTCTTCACGTTTTTAGTTCATCACTAACCGCACAGAGATTGACTTGCATATGGTGATGAATTGTTTATACTGAGTTGCAATATAAATAACGAAATAATGGTAGTTTTAAGGAAAAATTCAGCTTTATCAAGTTTTCACATTTGATGCATTTTTAACGTTTAACGTTTGCGGACAAATTTCGGCAAGCCTATTTTTATTTCAGCAAGACATAGTAATAACCATTTGTGTACAATCAAGAGACAACACAATCTTTTAAAAAGCTGAGCATAAGTAAGGCAGTAATTAAATAACAATTAATATTGTAATTAATTCTGGGGCGCCAAGGAAAAAAGGGATGAGTATTTTTTTTTTTAATGAGTTTTTGCATTATTTTATTATATATTATATTTTATATTTACTGCCACCCTGACACTTGTCAAGTGCGATCATAAATTATTTTCGTCTACAGAGTATTACGTCAATTAAATTCGGTGATTTGACCCTGCCCCGTTGTAGTAATTTGTCATCATCAACAAGTTTGTTATCATTGTTGATGGTAATGATCATGAATTGATACGGAAGTCATATTGCAGAGCTCTTGGTACATTCCAAGAACATTGTACATAGAACTGGACGTTGCGGCTAGAAGAAAACAGTGAAAACCAAATAAATGGCCTTGAAATAAATCAGTTATATTTTGCATCTCTTTCATCAGGGTGACCAAGTTTTGAAGTGAAACTTCCATATACATAGACGGGGAGTATTAGGAATTTCTGTCACGAAAAAGCGTTACGGCCGCGTGGAGGAGGTAGACGATATATTGTCCGTTGAAGTTTCACTTCTACTATGTGTCCCAGGTCCCAGCACACATTTTTTTTTTTGCGTTGGTATATTATTAGGAATTAAGCAAATTTATAGAAATTATTCATAATTGAGCACGTATTTCTTTGCTAATAAAGATAGAACTGGATATTGCATCTAGAAAAAATAACTGAAGGGGAGTTCATTTACCTTTAGGTATGTTTTCCATCTCACTCATACTATAATAACAAGATGAGATCAAAAAGACGACCGATATACAAACTGCATTAACCACTTATTATGCCTATGCTCACGCGTGGCTCAGCTACGGCGTAATCATGTGGGGAAACAGTACCGATGCTCCTACACTATTTATTTTATAAAAGAAATTAATCCGTATAGTCACAAACATAAATCAGACTGATAGCTGCAAACCTTTCTTCATAAAACATAAAATACTCACCCTTCCATGCATATACATTTTTGAAATTTGTTAGGAAATAGGTATAAATCATTATTTACAAGACGCGAAGATAAACATACTGGCCGATCATTAAGGCATAAAAATATGCTAATGCTACCATCTTCCCGCATAACGCTACACTCCAACAGCCCCTATGTAATGTGTATAAAAAATTATAATAAAATACCAGAATCAATAAAAACAGAAAACAGCGAAACAACATTTACAAACAAAATAAAACAAATACTTATTAAAAAAGCCTATTACACGATTAATGAATATATAAACGATAAACAAACATTTCCAATTAAATTAAATGAATAATACTATAAATAATACAACAGTAATAATAAAACGAAATAAATGAATAGATATAAAAAATAAAATAAAAATACATTAAATTCCATAACTATTAGTTAATAATTTATAATAAACTAAATACATATTAGGAAATATTATTAATAAATTAAAAATTATAATATGCTATCCATATTTATTAATAAATTAAAGCAATAAGTAAACATAAGTAAACATAAGTACCATCTTCCTATTTATACAACAGTAGTAAACATAAGTATCATATTCCTCTCCTATATTTTGCTGTGCCCTACAGGGTCCATGATTGTAACCTACCAAATTTTATTTTTACCACCTTATGTACATTGTGGAATGCAAATAAAGAATATGAATATGAATATATAATTTGCAAGTTACCAGAGTAAAGTAAAAGTTTTCAAGATAGTTGTGCACAAATAGATAGGAATGTTTATGTTGAGGGCCATTTGGTATCCAGAAACTATTTTAAAAGCTTCTAGTATTTTTAAAGTCATCTTTAATTTTTTCTGCCTATAAAAAGGATGTGTTGATTGAAATAATTATTTTATGATATTTAAGTTTACCCCAATTTTATGAATGCATTCCTAGGCTGGTAAGACTGATGGTCTGTAAAAATAATAATTTCAATGACATAAATGACATGTCAACATTGTCAACTTTCTTCCACTTCGAGTGTTTGCTAGGCGATTTCTGAGGATATACTAATTATTTAACAGTGCTCAATCATGTATCGTATATTTAAAGATTGTGGAAGTGTTTGGAACCCAACATCAAACGTTATTTTTCATAGGTAAGTGCGCTGATGCCATATTAAAAATTACGCCAATTTGTACATATTTTTACGCAGTTTTAGAAAGATCTGCCTATATTTTTATTTAAAACTGTGTGAAAAACGTTTCTCTCATTGTGAAATGTCACCATTTAGTTATTTATGTGGTTATATAGCATATAACTAAGGAAACAGTCGCATTATTAGATTGGACGTCAAGATAAAATGTTAGTAAACAAAGAAGAGTAGAGTGACCATAAATGATTGCTTGAGGCGGAATTTAACGTGATATGATTTTTCGTGGTTGTGTAATGAGCTACAAAGTCCAACTGGAATTCAAAATCTTCAGAAAATTTCTTGGTCAAACCAAAAGCTTTGGCTAAAAAGGCCGCTTTAGATGAATCATAATATGATTCATATTACGAATGTCAAAATATCTACATATTTGACGACTCTTATTGTCATCCGCATAAGGTTCATATTCAGCAATCATCTGTTTGCCAGTTACTAAGCAGATCATTAGATGAATTGCTCAATGTGGCCTTTTTAGGCCCCCTGATCATTGATTGCTAACATCAGTGGACTTTCTTAGATGATTGAAAACACGATTGCATTTGTTTCAGTTTTCCAAGCGATCCAGAGAAAAGGCGTAGATGGTGGTATGGTGGTCCAACATACCTTTGAAAGGAAACTTCTATAAATCTGCAAAAAATTGTAGCCTACACTATAAAGCGGAGCACTATGACATAAGGCTAAACCGACTAAAATTTGGTGAAGATCTGATGAAGACTTTCGGAGAAAGACGATGGAACTCCTCAATGGATATCAGCAAATTAGTCGCGATTACTGTAGTTGCATATTTATGTATTATTTATGCCACTCAAAATAGAAAAATAAAATAAACTGTGCTAAAAAGTATAAAATATTTTCTTTAAAAACTTAACAGCTTCTGAAGTAGGGACCTTTAATCCTTCAATGCACCTTAGCTAGGCACTTATTAGTTTTATGAAGTTAGTTTTTACTTATTTTAAAGTTTAATTTATCCATAAATCAACCCGCAACTTTGGACCAAGTGATGACACGTTAAATCTTCACCATGGGTTCACCAGAATTTAGTACCTACCTATTTGGTACATATGGTTATTGTTTTGGTACCTAACTATTAGCAAACAAATAAGTGCTCAATTATGAATAATTTCTACTTGCTTAATTCCTAATAATATCCCAACGCAAATAAAAATCTTTGTCACCCTGATGAAAGAGAAGCAAAAAATAACTGATTTATTTCAAGGCCATTTATTTGGTTTTCACCGTTTTCTTCTAGCCGCAACGTCCAGTTTTATGTACAATGTTCTTGCAGGATACCTACACCGTCGATTTACCGTGTTATTGATAGAACTGTGATCAAAATGCGGTCCAGTGACGTTAGGACGTTAGGAAACCAAGAGGCTTCTTACGTCATTGATGCGGTCAGATAAGTTTGTGGCAGGTTTGTGGCACTTGGCAGGCTTCTTTGGTAATTGCACTTGGCACTTTATAGTACTTGTACGATTTTTTATTTTTTTTGCCAAGTCGCTATTTGCCCAATGCCATTACCAAAAACAGGGAAACTTAGTAGAAATACTTGTACGATTTCTACAGTGACGTTAGGAGATTTCTATGCAAAACACGCAAAACACAACCCTGTGGTCTATGGGACAGAAGAACCAAAAGTAAAAAAAAATGTCTCTGGTATCTGTGACCATGTGTTGCCAACTTAGGCGATTTTTGGTCGTTTAATACTCTAAATGGAAATCGGTAACGAAAAAATCTGAAAGGCGACTTTTATGCCACTTCAGGGGATTATGGTACATTAGCCAGTAAATTACAATAAGATTACCCTAACAAATTACAACAAAAATGAATGAGCATAAACATAAGAAAAAACATTACGCCTTCTCAAATGTGAAAAGTGTGGGATAATCAATGACCAAAGAAGCCTCTATAACAAGAAAAAAAAGATGGCCATAACCTTTGTTAGTTTCAGTGGTTTCGGAGAATACTCCGAATTTGTCGTAGCTAATTTTTGTAACCCAATTTAGGATGTATGTAATAAAGTTATAAGTAAGTATTCGCTTCGCTGTTAATAATCATTGTAATAAACCAGTAATAAACTGACTAAATAATTGGGAAAACTCCAGTTATTTTTTGTTATTTTTGCTTTGTAAAACTTCTCCTGTGCATTTTCGTCGTAGTAGTGATTTCGATGGCATTGTTTCTGTGACAAAACATGGGAAAAATGGAAAATATGTTATGGTTTATTGTGATGAATGGGAACAAATACCAGCATTTAAAAGTAAGTTTACATGCTACTTAATGTTTATTTCTACAAATAATGGCATGGCATCCATATAATTTTAAGACATTCCCTCGAAATTTCCTCCCCACTACGTAAAATAAAATTTAATGGTTACATACTAGCAATTTCCTAACGTCACTGCATACTAGGTACGTATTTATTTTATTCATAGTTGGCATTGGCACTATTTTAGTTGAGACATCAGCTGAAATTCGGTTACTATCACTATCAGCTAATAATCCCGTGAAAAATGGCGATATCAGGTCTTGTGTTGTTGGCAACACTGCACTGTCTATGACAGTATGACCTATATCCATAGGCTTCGTACATAGTCGTTTCATTTTGTAATTTATTTTGTAATTTTGCTTTTACTTTGATTTACGATGGACTAATAGTAATTAATAAAGTATATTATTATGTATTTCAATTCATTGTAACATCAGTTTTTCAATGTCGTTAGAAAATATAAAGTAGTGTAACCATAATAGTAAAGTAGTCAACGATATGATTCCTTTATTTTTATTTGTGATATTTACAACTGTTACTTATGGCGATGACAGAGTAAAGTATACTGCTATTATATTCAGACATGGTGATAGGACTCCCGTGGACCCTTACCCCACGGATCCTTGGAGAAACGAATCGCTCTGGCCTGTGAAGTTTGGCGAGCTCACCAATGTTGGTAAAATGCAACATTATGCTCTAGGAAAGTGGCTCAGACAAAGATATTCGGTAAGATGACACTTTCAATGTTACCCATCTATGTATAAACATTTAATGATGTATTACAATCACTAACATTATAAAATGAAACTGATAATATAGTAGGTACAACGCTATTGGTTGAATAACATAATACCATTGATTATAGTAGGTAAATTGTTTCCAGATACACAGACAGTTACACATTATTTCCATTTTAATGGATGCATTTAATTTACTAGGTAGGTATCTATTTACAGTAGTTATAGGTACTGATAAAACAAAGTTTTAAAGTAGGTACGTACTTTAATGTAACCAATGTCATGCAATTTCTAAGGCAACTTTGATAGGAATATACATGGATTCTGTGCATGATTCTGGAAATCTAAGATATGGAATTTCAAGACAGTATTTAAAAAGAAAGAAACATTTTGTTTGCAGTTTTTAAAACTAACTAAATAATCTGCGAACAAAGTCGTAAAAGTATTGAATAGATCGACACAAAATTCTCACTCTTCGTTGTACAGAATCCATAATATCAATTTTTGTTATGACGTCACTTACACCCTGTATATTATATATTTTCTTTAGTTTATATTCCCAACTGCCCTAAAATATAAAATTAATATTTCAGCATTTACTGTCAGAAGAGTTTGAGCCTTCTGAGATTTATGTTCGGTCAACAGATGTGGACCGCACACTAATGTCTGCCCAAGCAAATTTAGCTGGTGAGATATTTTCATTATCAAAATAATCATAACAAATTACAACAAACAATTATTACAATTATGAACAGTATGGTAGCACCTGTGATTTTAAAACTGATGAAACATAATTATAATATGACCATAATATTATGTTTAAAAATTTACTTACACCAGCAAGACAAAAATTCCACATACAATCTATCAATTGCTTAACTTCTCCAGTACCTATTACAATTAAAAGCAAAATTTTGTTTATAAGGAACTCACACAGCACAGTTATAAATAACTTAAGGATAACAATAAATTTGATACAGGTATGTACCCACCAAATGGTAATACTGTATGGAATACAGATCTAATGTGGCAACCTATACCTGTCCACACCGTACCGGAGAAAGAGGATGAACTTCTCGCTATGAAGAAGCCCTGCCCGGCTTATGACAAGGAATACGAGAGGCTAGTGCACTCCAAAGATTATAAAGAAAGACTGAGTAAATACCAACATTTGATGGAGTAAGTAATTATGGTTTTTAACCCTGCCAAATGTCAGTCTTTTCTAATTCTGGTCAGTTATAGTGGAGTGGGTTGATTTTCTTTGGATTTAACATTTTGATAGGGATTATCATTATGACCAATAACAATCGTAGTTTTACAATAATCATACTAGATGCCAAGGAAGAAATGCTTCACCAACTTAAGGATTATTTTTCATTAAGTATGACCGAGTCTACTGGAAAATGTTTTGATTTCCATAAAATTGTTTGTTTCAGTTATCTGTCAGCATATACTGGTATGAAAGTAAAAGACTACTATGACATTGAAGATATTTACAGTACTTTATATATAGAAACTTTATACAAATTTTCTTTACCAAATTGGACCCACTCTGTGTATCCAGATCAAATGCGGGAGCCATCATGCTACAGGTAAAAATAAGAACGATTTTAGTAGAATTGCAGAATTGTACTAGTTGCATGATCACTTCTAAGCCATAGTGGTGAACAGCTGGACAACCCATCTTCATAAAAAGGTTGGGATGAGGTCTGAAGTCTGAAGATTGGATCTAACTTTGTAGATCCTTATCGAGCTTTTCGTCCCAAAGTCCGATGTTGCATGGTTACAAACTGCAGGTATTGTGTCCGAAGTCCAGGGATTGGCTATATTGCCATCACTTGGGAGAACTACCATACAATGTTCAGGGTAGCTACGGTACTTAAGCTTGGCGGCACTCGGGCTGACCCTAGCAGACGTCACGGAGGTTGTAGTGTGCAATGCGTTGAGATGTTCGGTGTTTGTTAATGTGCCAAGTGTGGTAAAGCCAAAGGAACTAAGTCGTACTGACAGTAAGTAACCGGATGGTCTGGCATTGCTGAAAGCCCGCAGTCTCTTTTGATGCGACTTGTGTCAGCATCTTTTTATTGCTTCGCATTTGAGCCAGACACTTAGCTCGGGTTGGATGAGCAGCTGGGAACGCAGCGAGGCTCAAGCAGTACCAAGTACCAGAACCTAGAGCTAATGTAGGACTTCGTCTTGTTTGCTGCAGAAACGACTGGTACCCAGGGGTCAGAAGCCATTTTTTTGTAAAATTTTAGGCTGCCGTTTGGGAATGGCCACAAGCTCTGGCTTTTTGGTACCGCAAATGTCGCTTACATGTCGATGTGGCAAGTGATGGACACGTATCATTGACGAAGCATTTTTTTTCCTTTATTGATTCCAATATAGAAGCTTGTTTAATGGAATTAATAAAAATCACCCTAGCTATCACTTTTGTAGGCAATATTTTTCTAATTATATCTCTGTAAATAGGAAAATACCATAATGTATTGTAAATAAACCTTATACGTCATGTTATTGATTAATAAAATAATGGCCCAAATCAATGCTAATGAATTTTATATTACCATTTCTTTTTTTCAACTGTTTAATATTTTCTTTACTTAACCTTTTACCCTTTGTATAATGTTTACAATTAATTTACAGCTTTAAAACACAAACGGGCTCACCACTCCTTGCTCGTTTGAAAGTGGGTCCACTGCTCCAACATATAATGTCACACATGTTGAAGGCCATGTCTAATGATAATTCCGAACATCACAAGGTGCTAATGTACAGTGGTCATGATCTGACTGTAGGTAGTACGCTCAATGCTTTGGGCTTGTATGACGGAAACTGTCCAGCCTACACATCAACTATACTCATTGAACTGATAAAAGGTTAGTATGATTGGATATTCAATCCCATCTCCACGGGCGAGTGTATCATGGCGATTGCCTTGCCGTGCCATCAAACTCAATAGAAACTTTATGAATAAAATCCACACGGCGATACGACGCGCGATGAGTAGTTTTTGACGAACAGAACGTCGCGGACACATCGCGTCTCGCGGCGACATCGCCACGTTACGCGACGTGAGCTTTGCACTGCAGAACAATTGTAAATACGTTAGTTTCGTCGAGCGCGGAACGAAATTAATGAAACTAATATAGCGCAATATATTAAATGTCTAATGTAAAGAGTCGCGGGGCACATTAATTAGTATGACCACAGGCCGCATGCGGCCCGCGGGGCGCGTTTGGCCGACCGCTGGTGTATATCCATAATTGAAATGACAACCAATAACTTTAGCCGAAGACCAAACTGAGATCTTACGAGACGTAGTCGTAGCGGTCACGCGACGATCCGATTCGAATTGCGATGATACGCTGGCGGAATTATCGTTACATCGTGGAGATTACTCGACGATAGAGGGCGGAATCGACGCGATACACTCGCCCGTGGAGATGGCTCCTTACTTAAATCTTGTAATTTTTAACACTGATTAAATTATACCTGTCCTTGTCATTTGCATGCCAATTAATAGAGCTGGCAATAGTTTAAGAGCTATTTTAGTTAAATAACGTTTAATCATCGTTTATTAGTAAGGGGATTTAATGTCTGTGTGACATCACTAAACTAAATCAAATTGAATGATATAATGTAGATCAATGATCAAGTGTATTACTATACTACTTTACACCTACATCATAATATTTCAGATAGTTCCACATCTGGATATTGTGTGAGAATCTCATACAGAAATTCATCAGAGATTGTTGAGCCTTATATTCTCACAATACCGTACTGTGGGCAATGCTGTCCTGTGGAAAGATTCATGAAACTTTACGATAATCTTCTTACTGTCAACTGGGAGTACGAATGTAGCCAACAGGTGAATATGAAATCTTTAACATTCATTTATGTATAATTTAGTTAGGGAAGCCAATAAACATGGAGGGAGATTTCTTTTGTGAAATAAGCACTACCTTTGTACTTTGTTCTCCTATTTAATGTTTTCTTTGTCTTTTTATGTGTGTACATAAATTAATAAACAAATAAAACACTAAATTTACTCATAATAATAATATAAATCATTACATTTAAAATGTAAATACATAAATAACAATCCAAAATGTTATGTTTTATATAAGGTCTAAGCTTTCTAGTCCCGATCCCTTAAAGGGATTACTGTACTCATCATTATGAACAACTTTTATTATGGGACCAACCCTATAATCGCAAAATAATAATCAACTGATTCCATACAACTAATTCAATATTACTCGAGTAAATGTATGGAACAGCTGATTTCAGTCTTGCTCTCATAGTAATAGTTTGTCATAATGATGAGTACAATAGCTAACAAGGGATAGGGATCAGAAAGGTAGGATCTTGTATTATGTTATTCAGTACTGAAAATATAATTATGGATATTTTAAATGTCTGTAAATAAATCACCTGCTAGGCTAAATATGTACACCGCGACAGACAGAACCTTGTCGTCATGACAAGTCGAGATAATGCCTCTAAAAATCTGTTTCCGCCCGAGATAATGCGACGACAAAATTATGTCGCGGCACTCATGTTAGCGACAGGACATCTTTTGTATCATCATGTCTCCGATTAAAACGTTCTGGGTCTTGAGTACATAAACGGTGACTTGCAGTTACTGATCTAAAATAAATTATCCAAATTAGCATGTCATTTCCATACTTACTTCAAATACATTCATTAAATTCTTTGATATTTTTCAGTCATCATGGATATCTCATAAAATTGCAAAATAGGTATACAATAATGAAATTATTCTGTTAAAATTGTACTTATACTTTAGCGAATCGTAGAAGTAGGTATTTAAAAAATGTTGTGATTGTAGGTAGTTAATGTAGCACTGTGTCGATGTGTAGGACAGAAACATTGTACATCAATTAGTATATTAAAACATAATTATATAGTATGCAAAACGATTTTTAGAAAAATATATGTTTAATATTTATTTTTATAACATTACAGTTCCCGGCATTACTTGGAGCTTCATTTGTCATTGGACTATGTCTATTTATTACAATTTACATAGCTCATAAAATACATTTTGCTCGAGTATACAAACAGTATAGGTCAGTATATATTCTTTGTAATTATTAATTAAATTAACCTAACAAGAATGACAAAATGTGATAATCTTTTAATTCCAGGAAAAATTTAGTATACACCAGTATCCAGCTTCCCACCGTGACACCAATTAAAGCCTTTGATGTATAATAAATGCGCGTCTAGTGTGAATTTGCAACAAATTGATGGAATGGTATGTTGGTATCTCAAGTTGAAATTGTAAACTTTTTGTATTGTAGGTATGATAGGAATTTTGTATAAATATATGCAATTTATTACAATGGACAAGTTTTATTTTTGCCGAAAATGTAAACAAAATTGTAGACATTTAAAAATAAACGCTATAACAGCATTTTGTCTTTTTGGAGAAACACGTGAATAGCTAAAACTAAGGTAAAACTAAGGTTTTCTGTAATTTTAATTAGGTACTTTATGCACTTTATCTCCAAAATGCCTTTAAATGAAATCCCAATTTTTGCGAGGCACAAGCAAAATTCATGCTGGCCCTCCAATCATACAAACTGTTTCATTGGATCTGGCTTCGTCGGCGCACCCGACAGAAGCAGGACAACACATCGTAGATGACCCACGGTCCAACAACAGCATCTTAAAAAAGACAACATTAAGAAACATCAATCTACCTACTCCCTTAATATCTTTCACATAACATTCACTTCTTCTGCCGTTCTCATCCTCATAGACTAATATATAATACTGGAGATAGACTGGCAACTCTCAGTTTTTTCATTTCTTATCGTTGAGCGACATCTGAACGCCAAGCAGGAACTAGACGAAATATTTATACCTATAGATAGGTCTTTATTTGTGTTCTCGAAATATGAAATGTATTGATTCGACCGATTTGTATATGGAATCATTTACTTTATTACAGAAAATAAAGTAATTAATTCCATATACAAATCGGTCGAATCAATACACATTTACATTTCATATTTCGAGAACACAAATAATAAGTAGGTTCATTTAGTTAGGAATTGAGATAAATAATACAAAATTATGATAATTAATGAATTTATTTTCAATTATATTAAATGTACAATAACACTACACTACACAGATATAATTATGGTCCAAACTACTTACGGAGGGCCTATCTATATGTATGGCACAAACACACAAAGAACACAGTCAATGCTGGAGTTTTGGCATTCCTGAAGGTATTACGGAGGAACTGAAGTTCAACTCAATGTAAATATCAGTAAAATATCAAAAATTACAAGAAAAATGCGCGCGTCCATGTAATCACACCGGCAGAAAAAAATCTTGTGACATTTAGTACGAGTGTTGCTATCATTTGCTAACAGTAAACTACTCGATCATCTTAAAACTAATAATAACATATTAAAAATTGTTTATATAAAATTGAATCATAAATTACACTAAGTTTATTAGGCATAATTTATTCATCAATTGTAGATTTATATGAAAAAAATAGCAAAAATGTCAGTTTGTGTAAATTACCAAATATATCATGCGAAACAGTGGTAACCCTGAAGAAAATAGTTCCATGCGTGCGGGATAGATGGTGCGATTCACAAGAAAAAAACTTTGTTCTAAGTTGCCAGGGCATGCTCATCCTCCAACAAGTACAATGGGCTAATTGAGACAACTAATCGATCACACCTTTCGAAATTTATGCGGCACTATCTTGTAACTTAATACTGGCTGTACACACTCGTCGAGCACAGGCCGAAAGCGAGTTTGTTTATTACGGTTGAAACTGACTCAAAGGGTTGAAAGGATAACCTTTCAACCGTCGATATGGTGCTCTCATAGAAATAATACATAAGTAAGTACGGTGCTCACGTTTCGTTTTGCTCTGTCGGCTCATTTCGACATTACGCTGCCGACATAATTATGTCTGCTATAGGTACCTACTCTGCTAATAACATACAGGAGGTCAGAGCTGTGCTGCAGGCAGAATTCGACAATATCACTAATGGCAATTTTCACCGACAAAATAACAGATCTTTAAAACGAAATCGACCGATTATACAAAATAAATAAAACATAAAGTACCTACGTAATGCATAATACACTCACCGCACATCTTAGTGGCAAAGAGTACCTACTGGCTGTTCAGAAATAAGCCACACGTACGAGTGCCTGCAAGTAGGGAAGGTCAACTGTGCCTGCCAATACCTTTGGGATATGTAGGTAAGTAACTTTAAGTACCTACCTAGGTATAGATATGGGTGGACTATAATATGAGTTGGAGGTCGCAGGCTGACGCAGTGTGCACGAAGCCCTACATAGCTATTCTTTAAGAACACCTCGTCTCGATTCGAATCTCGCTCATAATGTCGGTTGATACCTTACAGAGCTGTGATCATCCTCTAATCATGTTCACAGCTCCTGTTATTAAGATACACGTTTTTTTTATCGTAGGTACCTCTACCTATGTCAATTATTATTTCTATGATATCAACCGACAGTGGGTAAGAGTGAGATTCGAATCCAGATTCGATATGTTCTTGCAGAATAAGTTCCCGGAAGTGGCGGATTTACACATTTGCCGCCAGTAGGCTATTCAAATTTTGCCGCTCGTACCAACGTCTACAATTCGATACCCTAGTTCACAATCATTATTAATTACAATTTTTTAGTCAATAAAATTGTAACCTTATAATTTGTGCACTATCGTCTATATACACCACCTCATTTCCGTAACTTTTATGATTGTGAAATACCCTGATCTATGTGTCAGTTCCTAGATTATTTTTACAAACCAACGATTTAGTTAAGATTACACAAGAAATTGTTTTTGGGTATATTTCTGAGCTAATAAAAGGTCAATCATGTACTACTAATAAGGCGGGGTAAGGTAAATGCCTAAATTTTGGCCCCAAATTTGCCGCCCCTAAAATTTGCCGCCCTAGGCTTCAGCCTACTCAGCCTGCTGGTAAATCCACCACTGGTTCCCGGTATGTACTAAGGAAGTTCTATACCTAGGTATCTACCTTGAAAGCACCGTTGAGCAGGAAAACGCTGTATTATATATTGTGCCCTCGCCGAGTTCCTTGACTGAATACGTATAGGTATGGTCGCACATTAAAAACATACCTAGACGGTATCAAATGAATGTAGGTAAGGTTTGGTACCCACTCTATTTTTCTACAACGATCGACCAAGAACACAACGGAAATCTAACGAAACCAGCACCGAACTCTGGTTTACCTATATTCTCGACCCTGCCCGCACCGTCCAGTGGCGAAGAGTCGTGAAAAGCACAAAACGATAATTGATTGAGCGACCTATCACTCTATCTACTGCGGAAAATCTTAACCACCATTAAAAAATAACGTTACTTAGTCACGGACCTTTGGAAAGACGAATAGGTGGCACGTGAAGATTAGCGAGCTCGATGTTGGTAAAACGCGCAACAATAAGCGCTTTACTTAGTGATAGATAAAATGCAGCGTAGAAGGTCCAGTGATTTATTTTACTTTTTTATGACTTACGTCGTCTTTTCGATCTGAGGTCATAGCCTAAGTTTCTTTTGGTGAAGAGCTCGGAGCGGGCCAACCGGCACGCAGAACGCGGTCGAAGTGTTAAATCGAGATGGTTAAAACTTACACTTACTCTGAATCACGCTATGGTTTCGTTCACAACACTGAATATGTGCCCCGATGGGAAAAGGCGAAGCAGATGAAGATGTCTCGCTCCGGGATATATTAATGGTAGTAAAGTTACAGAGTTGGTACCTAAGGTATTTTCTGACACAGTAACACACAGAATGAAGCATAAAAACACAAACTTAAAATTATTTCGCCGTGTCACTGCAATATTTCTTTGATAACATCATGTAGGTACTTCCCTTTTGCAATAGCAATGTTTATTGTGACAATAAAGTCTAGACTTTATTTAAGCTCATCACAATAAACATTTTAAGCAATAGATACTTAATATTCTAATATCTACATTATTTAGAAACCAGTTTAGAGGGGACTGTTCTACCCTTCGTTTATAGTACGCACTGCATAAAGAAGAGGGTTTCGTTTCTGCGTTACACAGGCCTCATTATTTTGGTCGATGAGCGCGTGGGCGGAGATACACCACTAGGGCGGAGTCTCTACGTGGCGCAAACCCGGCCCTCTGACCCTCATATCGCCATAAACTGTCACAGGCGACACTACTCCGGGTTTAATATTGTTCTAATCGTCAAGTGGAATTGAATTTAGCCTACCTAGCAATGTGTTTTGTGGTTCAAATTAATTGAGCTTTTTTTACCGGAAAATGTTTGATATGGATGAGACAAATGGAATCAGATGCCCATCCATGGACAGTACCAGTGTAGTGCCCTTGACCGTGGGTGGTTCACCAACCTCGGCCAACAGTTCTGACATGTACCTGTACGATGACTCCTCCATGTCTGATGGCAGTCTGTACGCTAGTGATCAGGAAAATTTATCAACACCACGTAGAAGGTACGGTATGTTTCTACACATAAATAATTAGGTACCTAGTTAATTCAAATATTGTCTTATTTGGTTGCGCGGCGATTTTGTTAAGTACCTATCTATATACCTAGTTATTTGAAACAAAATTGTTTCTTCTGCTCTTGCGACTTTTTACCGAGACAATAATAATTTTCATCGATATTTTTTTGTGCTTTCTAAACTCGAAATTATTTTCACCAATTTTGTGAAAACTATCTCATTTTTCAGCAGCTTTCTTTTCTTAAATGTCGAAATGTTTTGGTACTTCCCCAACAAACAATAATTAGAGTCTACCACGCATTAAAAAGCATTTTAATTTTAACGTTATAGAACTCTTCCAAGGGGTAGATACGTAAATGGGCGCCTAACATAAGAGTTATAGCATGCTATAATCCTGATATTATCTTATAAGCAGTAGTGTTATCTCTTTGAGTAATTTTATAATGCTACTATGATCAGAGCATCTATATAAAAGCTTTGGTCGATGCGCTTTATAAGATAGTAATTTTATTAGCTATTCGAAAGGTAAAGATTATTTCAACTTTTTTTTAAATTCTTATCTACTTAAATAATCAAATCATTATCATATAATTAAAGTACATTTTAAATAAAAATAAAGGTTATAACTTCAATAATTGTGATAAATTAAGTGTTATGTAGGCGTAATATGTAACATTTTTCTTTAGATCAAAACTCTATTTCGAAGTTTACTGTAAATATAATTACAGGGTTTCCCAGACCAAGTGGTCCATACGAAAATTTGGAATAGGAGGTCATACACACTAAACATCACTAAATGATAATTTAGTTTAATAAACGGTTATCTATATATAAGTAAGATCAGATTATATAAACTAAGTAGATCTGTTTACCTGTATAATTTGATGATAAACCGTCATTTTCCCTCTTCAGGCTTTAAATAACCCCTAATGTATAACGCAAATGTTTATAGCGAGACAAAGATAGATTTATATAAAGCTTGGCACTTTGAAGAATCACGTATGATTTACATTATTTTGTTTCTAGACTTACCTATCCATGAGCCGCTAAGCCATTAACTGCGCTACAGTCGTGCAAGATACCTATTAAGTGGGTCAACTCATCTAAGCAATTTCTTCCACACCATCTAACAATAAAAGAAAAGCTTAAGTATAATATGTCGCGTCATCATAATATTTGCAATGTATTCACCTTTCCACCACGCACTCATTGCTCGAGTTCTGGACTTCCGTTGTAACAGGTACTCGTTCGCGATTCTGCCTTTTAGCTCGTTTTTGAGCCAAATCCTAGAAGTTCTCATGGGCGGTCTACCATTTTGACATTGTTGCTGAACGTTAGCCTCTAGTTTAGACAAAGGTGTCACTCCCAGATTGGACTTCTCAGCCCTTACACGATGTAGATGCTGCTTGATGCACAAGATGAACGAGTCCTAGTAATGGCGAAAATACCTCGCATATATGAGTAACGGTATTCAGAGGCAACGTTTATATAGTTCCGACAAGACAGGATGCCTTTACCTGCCTACATTTGAACAACTTACGTTATTCAATACGATTTCTGTAGATGTTGCTTTAGTGCTGCCTAGATAGCTTTTTGTTAGGCCTTCTGGTTATCTTCACCATTACTTCCAGGTCGGACTACCGACGACTGCACAGACGAAGATCTTCATTGCGGTGCCCTCAACAGCAAATCCAACAGAGACAGGCAGCAAACCTGCGCGAGCGCCGTCGAATGCAATCTATCAATGACGCTTTCGAAGGATTACGCGCGCATATCCCTACCCTGCCTTACGAGAAAAGGTTATCGAAAGTCGATACTTTGAAGCTAGCCATAGGGTACATAAGCTTTCTTGGAGAACTGGTAAGAAAAAATACGTATAGTAATTATATTATTATTATAGCAAATATCTACCTAATAATTAGCAATATTTTATAGCCTGGATTAATTACAACTTAAACTAATTTCTTCACTCAAAAATATAAAGCAATTAGGCCTATTATATTAATTAAAAAATATAACACTAATGTGGCAATCAAACGTACAGCCCGCCTGATGGTACTTAAGCGGTTACCGTAACCTATGGAATACCTACATAGGAAAACATAAATACACACATAAATACCCATCTTATATTTTAATTCAATTGATTAACTTTGGTAATTGATAAACTTTATGGTGGTTGTACTTATCTGTATCTACTTATTGTAGGAAATCGTAAGTCAGTCAGCCAGTATTATCTAGTATCACAATAATACCTACCTAAAAAATTCTTAGTTATAGTCGATTTAAATCATGATAGTGACTGTCGCAATCACTTCGAATCCAAGCATAGGTAATTTAGGTATTTCTTAGATTACCTATGCATTATACCCATGTACATAAAACGATACCCCAGAAAGATAATAGTATTTTTAGCGATTAGATTAAAACATTAATTATTTTTTACGTTAAGGTGCGGGCCGACCGTTGCACATCAGAAACCATGCTCTCTGGAGTGACCAACACTCACAACAAGGAGGAACAGAAGAAAATTATAATCAGAGGTAAAAAAAAACATTGTTATTAGCCTGTTTTTATACACCGTGCAAATGTAATCCCTTGTCGTCCATATACCCCGATCCATAAAGATGAGTGAGTATGGGGAAGTCTGTTTCGTGGATTTTAGATATTGCACGAAAAGAATTATGAAAAATTATCTACGCGTATCGGGCTTTGAGGTATCGGGACTCGAATACGATTATCCAAAAACAAACGTATTATAGGTACGACACAACTAAGAAGTAACATCGATGTACCTGATCGCGAACAACCAATGGCAGTGACTCGCTTAGATAATTTTACAGCTTATTGATCATGTCTTGAAGACGCACTCAGTTCGGAAGTGTAGGGTTTTACGAAGTTTGCCAATGCGACTTCTTAATTGTGTCGCACTATACAGGATATTTTTCTATGTAGTGCGCAAAATTTGCAGAGTGATTGTGTCCGTTCCCAAATGCAACCGATTCGAAATACAAAAATTCACTGCAAAACAAAATAAAAAATTGATTTTGTATGGCTTGCGCTAGTTAATTAGGTACGAGTATGCGTGTCCCCCGTACTAAGTCGAATTTGCGTTTTGTTTTAAAGTGTATCTCAACTGCGGTTGCATTTAGGAACAGACACTGGAACACTGCAAATTTTTCGCATTATATAAAAAGATATCCTGTATGTTATTTTATTACAATAATTGATAGTGTAGGTTTTATGGAATAAATATTGCTATGGAACCCTGTATCCACAATTAAAAGATTTATGCCATGCTAGCATACAACAGAAGAAGAAGCAGAACCTTTGTGAGATAGGTACCTAAAGCAAATTTTTAATAATAATTACGGGGCCCACATAAGCCAGGTAGATATTCCGTGAAGATTTTCCGACTATTATATGAAAAGCTTTTCGCAAGATACCTAGCGATTTAAGCCTCGCTTGACTATACTTGACCATCAATCAGATCAGTTGGTCCTCCGCCATATTAAAACTGGATAGATAATTAGAAACATTGTTACAAATTGATGTACAAATAAAGTCATACAGATGTGCGATGGCCAATGGAGCATGGCAGAGCACCCGTAGGCCGTGCAGTGGCGGTGCCAGGGCGCGACCCCTGCAATATGTTTGTGCACCTTTTAATGATCGATACGCCACTAATGTGAGTTCATTACATCCACAGAATTAATGGCATGTACTAAAATTGCGTTTCGCTTTAGCAAACGAAAAAATATTTTTATAAATTGTGTCGTAATAAACTAGTAGGTACTAATTCGACCAAACAGATTAGGTACGAAGTCTGAATCACACAAGAAAATTGCTTATACAGGATATTTTTTTATTTAATGCGCATAATTTGCAGAGTTATTCAGTGTCCGTTCCCAAATGCAACTGGAGTATTACAATTGAATCCAAAACTAAATAAAAAATTGATTTGTATGGCTTGCGCGAGTAAATGATATGTATCCTCCATACTAAGTCGAATTTTCGTTTTGTTTTAAAGTGCATCACAATATTATGCGTTTGCATTTAGAAACAGAAACTGAATAACTCTGCTAATTATCCGCACTATACTAAAATTATCCGGTTTAAGGTCCAACATTGTTAGCGGCGGTCCTTTTATGGTTATTGGTTATTGTACTCATCATTATGAGCAACTATTACTTTGGAAACAACAAAGACGTCACGAAAAAAAAATCTGCTGGTCCATACAAATAATTCAATAGATATTAAGTACTGGAGTAAATGTATGGAACAGCAGATTTCTTTTACGCAATTTTTTTTTTGGTCCTATAGTAAGAGTTGTTTATAATGATGAGTACAATAACCACAGTCATAAAGAGATCGGAATTAGAATGTTAGGATCGTGTAGATAGAAATAACTACGAACAGTTGTAATCAAAGCCTGCCAGTATTGACGTTGACACATCGCCGTACATTTTCTAACCCATTGGATTTTCACTACAATTACATCAGAAATTATTAATGATTTTACATCAATAGTCGCGTCCCCTCTAGTCCTCTGTAGACTGCACACCTTGCTAGCAATGACGTCACACATCGCGTGTGATAATCGAATATAATCGGCATAATATCTCGTTTGGTCCAGGAGCATCGTTTGTTCTCACGGTAACATCGCGTGATGAGCTGCATTGTCCGCACTCCCGTGGGATCTTGCTACCGTGCCAAACGTGTAAAATGTGTTCTCCCACGTGTAGGTACAACAGGCATTTTGAATTGATGTAATAGAGGTGCAATATTGTATTTCCGGTAATTATTTGTTCGTTGGTTGATTGACCATCTCGTGTTATATTTCCCACTATATTCTATTCTCAGTATAGGTGCATTCATCTGATTGATGATTAGTTTAAGGAATATTTTCAACTTAAGTCAGCCTATCGCAGTTCAAACCGGGACATAAGCCTCTTTTATTATTTTTCGATTCAATTGAAGATATAGAATAGAATAGATCTTTATTTCATGTAAACCAGATACAGGCACTAAATGAAATGTCGAGACTCTAGGAGCTAGAGATATTATATTATCCCAGTATAACACCTAAACTTGTTTTTAAATACCTACACATTTTACAGTAACTATTTCCCTATCGGGCACGAAGGGAGAATAATTTGTTTTTTTATTTAAAACTTTAGCGACAGGGCAGTCTAAACTAGTCTAGAAAACTGTAGTTTACCAATCTTTTACTCTCTTTCAAAATATCCCACAGCTGTGCAATTCGTTCAATCTATTTATGAAAACCAGGGAGCGTCGGTCGTTTCGACGTGTACACTATAATTCCTACAACGATTTTTTTTGTTTTGAACATCAATCAAGACAAGTTTATTAATTAAAAATATTCATGTTATAGGATGGATATATAACACACAAGAATTTTATTTTTAATTCCGCAATGCGCGACTACTTTTAATGCATAACTTTCAAAACAATACACCCTAATTTGACGTACAAAAAGCATTGTACACTTGTGCCGAAAATCGGCGCTTCTAAAAGTGTAAACAAGGGTGTAAGCAAGCATATTTGCCAATCACGCCGTAGCAAATTGAAAGATCGCCCTTTGCAAATAGGGAGTCGAAGTGTATTAAAACACAATTATCTACTCCATACTACTTTAATGTGTGTCCCTTATAGTATACGACCTCGGTATTTTTAAAGCAATAGAACTTTAATTAATAAATAGTTATCTATTTTTCATAGATTAAGTTCAATTCAGTTGTGGCAATTTCAAAACCAAAACCGCGCTTAAAAAATGTTGTTTTGAAGACAGTAAAATCATCTAGTATGTATTTACTACATGATTTTGAACAAGATTACAGAATAAATTCAAGATCCCTAAAAATATGTCTATTTATAGATAGAAAAACTACAACAGAGTTGTAAAAAAGACCTATTTCGATTAAAAGATATTAATGTACTGCAGTTGTGCTGCAACTGCAACCCATGGGCGCCGTATAATCTTTTTTTCAATTACTAAAAAGCACCTTATCAAAGTGTAATGTAGGATTTACATAGAGATTATTGCGCACGTGCGTCCTTTCACACTCGCGCTATTGTGAAGTGTTTTTTTTTATATTGTTTTTTTATACCAAGAAGTATATTAATGTCCCGTTAATGGGTGAGGGCAGTTACTGGCATATAAGAATATTAAGACTAAAACAATACCTATTTAAATAATGAACAATGAAATTTGACATTTCTAAAATTTTAGACATCGATGCAGAAAATTTATTTCATGTGAATTAATTTTTATAGCTTTTT
Source organism: Allophyes oxyacanthae (assembly GCA_932294325.1). NCBI lineage: Eukaryota > Metazoa > Arthropoda > Insecta > Lepidoptera > Noctuidae > Allophyes > Allophyes oxyacanthae. The sequence goes on from OW028609.1 coordinate 5,849,638, forward strand.
TTATTGAAAAAATTGTTTTTCGTTTACTACAACAATGCCGATCAAACTTTTACTCGCCCGTCAAATATTTGACGCTACATCCGTACCGACGGTCGAGGTAGACATGGTGACAGAACTGGGACTTTTTCGCATAGGGGTTCCATCCACAGACACTAAAAAAATTGCAGAGTCAATGCAGCTTCGAGATAATAATCCTGCGGAATTCCACGGCATGGGTGTGACGATGGCTGTCAAAAATATAAACACTATAATCGCACCTGAACTGATCAAGCAGAACCTCGAGGTCACCATGCAAAAAGAAATAGATCATTTTATGATCGCCCTAGACGGCACTGATACTAGATCGAGACTAGGCGCCAACGCTATAATGGCTGTGTCACTAGTGGTAGCAAAAGCTGGAGCCGCGAAGAAAGGAGTGCCGCTATACAGACACATTTCAGATATGGCAGGAGTTACCACTATCATTTTGCCAGTGCCGCACTTCACTATTCTGACGGGAGGCATCTTGTCCTCCAATGGATTACCTTTTCAAGAATATACAATAATGCCGACCGGGGCGTCATCTTTTTCAGATGCGATGCGTATTGGTACTGAAATTTATACCTATGTTAAAAATATTATATTGACTAAATATAACGTCGAGACCACGTACGTTAGCGATAACGGCGGTTACTCCATTCCACTCCAAAGTCACAGAGATGCACTTCTATTCCTAACTGACGCTATTAAGCAATGCGGATACTTCGGAAAGGCCGAAATTGGCATTAATGCTGCTGCTACAGATTTATATAAGGATGGTGCTTATGATTTAGAATTCAAGAACCCTAATTCAAATCCTCAAGAATATATGTCATCAGACAAGCTCGCTGAAGTATACTTGGACAACATAAAAGAGTTCCCAGTATGTTCTATTGAAGACGCATTCGAGTTTGACGACTGGGCCGCATGGTCCCTGTTAACAACTCGCACGGCAGCTCAACTGTTTGGCAATGACTTGACGCAGACCAACGTTAGGAGAGTTGGACTAGCGGTCGAAAAACGAGCCGGTAATACGGTTGGATTGCGACTGAACCAAGCAGGCACACTGACTGAGGTCATCGAATGTTTCAAGTTGTTAAAGGCAAGTGGATTCGGCGTGGTTGTCTGTGATAGATGGGGAGACACCGAGGATCTGTTTTTGGCAGATTTAGTGGTCGGGTTATCTGCGGGTCAGATCAAGTGTGGTGCGCCGGCGCGGTGCGAGCGCATCGGAAAATACAACCAGGTGCTTAGAATAGAGGAGGAACTAGGAGCGCTGTCTAAGTACGCGGGCAAGAACTATCGTGGACAAATGTAAAATGATATCATTATATTATTTATTTCATTAAAAGAAATACACCTTATTTCTTTTTTTTTATTTCCTCTATATGGTCCTAATATTGGTAAACTACAATTATTACGTTATCTATTGTAAAGACTTCGTTGGAAGATAGTTAATAAATAATGACACGAATCATAGTGGTAGGGTGGTTGGCGAACGCATAAATTGCCGGAAGTACTCATTATGTCCACTGTGACATACTCTAAACTGTTATTAATGCACTTGTCGAACTTGCAGAGGTTAGCGCTGGTTTCGTAGCACGATATTATAGATGTATTCAACGAGCAACAAAGATAATATGTATTTATAAAATGACTGAATGAATGCCCTCTAAGAAGTTGCTTTCTATAGTTTCAAGAGCAGCGCAAGCTTACGGTAATATGGGTTCTGTGAGCGCAAGCAAAAAAAAGAAAAGCGTAGATAAGCATTTGAAAAAAATGAGCTCATTATTTGTCACGGCACAATTTTTACCCTTGTTTTGTTCTAAAACAACTCCCACTGTTCCTCGTTATCAGTATAATATATCAATGAATTTGTTATCATAAGCGCAATACAATAAAAAAATAATCGACACGGACAGGTCAACCCTATCGGGTTGTATCGGGGGCCTAAGGGCCCATAACAGCGCGCACGTGTGCGCCCCTCGTGCGGCGCCCCTTATACAACACGGGGCCTTAACGCATTTGCGAACAGTTTAGTTAGCCCTCTATGCGTCTCACAAAAATAATTGTAGATAAATAAACCTCAACTTTAAGCGCTTAGGGGGATTCGGAGCGAATGTGCGCGGATAATTAAAGTTGGACGATTAGCACTTTTTGCTGTTCATTTGTTTCGTGTTGTTGTTATATTAACATGCGACTAATAACTCGTGTTATATTATCACGCTAGTTTTTCTGAGTGTGTGAGAACTGGCTCGGCCAAAAACCTACGATCGTTCTCATACATCGTAGATCCAAGATTCGTAGCACTCTAAGGCATTATTTCTACGATATTCGTAGACCCACAGTGGATTTAAGTACTGAACTAAGTGAAATCGCATTGTGACGGATGTGATGTGGATGTACCTATAATATAGGTACATCCGCAGATTACAGAAACAACATCATAACCATCGCAATACAATACAATTATAATGATATTTTTCATTTTAAATAAAACATTTATTTTGTATAATAAGGGTATTCAATAACAGTTCTTACAGTTTTTAATAGATAGTATCACAATATTCAACCGTTAAAACAAAATATTTTACACTATTGTTTTTAGTTTTTCAAGAATAATAACGCGATGTTACAGCATGTTTCGATGATAACAAATAAACTGATTGACTACTTATTTACATGGGAATGAAAGCGGGAATGAAATAAATAAATAATAATAATATATAATTTAATATAACAAATTAGTAAATAAATAGATAGGCTTACACATATTATAATAAATAAATAAATAATAGAGAAAATAGAGAATAAACAAATAATATAGATGATAAGTGATAATATATAATTATATTATATTATATTTTCACAAGAGAAACCATTTTCAATTTTTCATATTATGAAAAATTATTAAAGCGCTCCTCCTCTCTCCTACTTATTTAAACTTTTGCTGTGCCCGACAGGGTCCATAATTGTTTCTTTATTTTATACTTACCACCTGTATGACTGTACATTATGGATTGCAATAAAGAATTGAGAATTGAGAATTGAGCGCTTTTTGCCATTTTTGTTTTTCATTTTTATTATGTTTTTGTTTTTGAAATTAACATTCTTCAATAAATGCGACAGAAACTTCCTGCTTGTTTTGAGTATCAAAACACGGGGCTCTCCCATAAAACCCGCGAACGTTCAAGTTTAAATTCCAGTCATTCACTGTGATTTCAATATTCCTAGTAGGTACTCGTAAGTAGATCTACGAAACTCTTATATCCAGGCTTTAAATGCAGTCAAACGTTGTGAATTGAGGAGTATTAGTAATCGCTGTCGTAGGCGACAAATAGTGGAATGCCTTTTAGGTAACCATTGTACCGGGATTGATTTTAAAACGTTATTGATACTCTACCGTTGGTTTGTGGAATTAGCCACCTGGTCTGCGAAGGTCATAGACTTCAAGGTTTTAAATCAAGTCATAAATCGTGAATTAATGATATTCAAAGTTCGTAGTGCTCGTAGGCGTCAGGTCTACGAGTCGTCTACGAGGTTCGTAGACCCTGATTGACTAGGGTTTGAAGAATTTGTGAAGTGATGTGATGTTTTAAAATGTACTTTCGGTGAGATCGCATTAACTGATACTTGATCTTACTTGATATCAAGATATACAGGGTGGTGACAACGTTACGAGTTTACGACATTAAAATATGAAACCACGTATTTGCAATCACGTTCTGAAGCACTCACGTTATTTTTGCATATTTCACTCTACTCCATTCGTCTAGGTAAAGGACATCGAAGTAGAAACTTTTGTCATGTTTATCTATTCTCCTAGTATAAATAAAGATTATTATTTTTGATAAGAAAAGGTTACAGACTTCAAATTTCACCTATCAAGTATCAAGTAGTCTAGAATATGATCCCAGCTGTTAGATTTTTATTGAAGTACTTTCTAGGGCGACTCAGTACAGTACCACCGCCACTTTGAGTATCTAGAACGCCGTCATCATCATCACCATCAAACTTTTATTGTTCCCACTGTTGAACCCGGACCTCCTTTTAGAGAGAATGGCAGGCCGTAATCCGCCACACGGACCCAGGGATTTTTTTCGTTTTCCAACATTCTAATTGTTCTCGATGTTTTCCTTCAACGTTACAGCAGTGGCAATGATTAAGCTAAGCACAGTTAGCACTATATAACTAAACTGGTAAAAAAGCAATAAGAATACTTATACCCAATATAATTTCAGGAAGCAACCTCCAAGCGCATTCCCTGTCATGGTCAAGGCGTGGGGAGAGGCCAACAGGCTCCACCCTGCACGCCAAGATCTGGGTACCAGAAGACCCCAGAATCTTCCCAAGTTCACCCACAGTCACTGAGAAAGAAGAACTTAGATAAAACACCAGCATCTTATTGTTGGTATTCTTGATCTCATTATTATAATGCGCGATAACTTATAATACGCGTGATAATGTTATGTTATAACTTATTAAATCTATATCTCAATTATTTATTGTCTTGGCAGTTGTCAATTAGGTGAAATCCGACACCCTTAGTAAAGACGCATTGTAAATAATAATAGTAAGTAACAATAATGTTACTAATTACTTACTATTATAATAAACAACACGTCAATACCGAATGACTTCTTTGTAATTATTACTAAGAAGTCATTGAATATTAAATCAAGTATTAGCAATACACGAGGGGTTGTAAATATTATATAACAAATAAATATTGTATAATAACCATTATTTGTCTTATTTCTCATTCGCAAAATAATATTTTTCTACGCTCATTACGGTAACCACCAATCTCCATCCTTTATTTGATATAATGTTTGGCATGTTGCTACACAAAATGCTATCGGAAACTATTTTGTTGGGTATATTGACAGGGAAAGTTGAAAATCGCGGAGTTCGGTGGAGGAGGCGCAGACAGGTGTCGTAGTTCCCAAGGGGCGAGTTACTCTGCACACATATACTATAGTAGGTACACAGTTACCGATTCAAACGCTTTTCTGAAAATACAACTCGCGATTTACTCTATTCAGAAATTATAACGTTCATTTACGTGTATGTAGGATTGCCGAGATGGGTCTACGTTGAATGGTCGGCACCCGAAGTTGTTCAGGAATAGGTTATATCTACTTGGAACAAATCAATCAGCCTGAGACACAACTTCGAGAAAGAACTCAACAAGAGGTTTCGATTCGGTTGAGCAGCATTCGGCGAGTTTTCTCATCGCCTATAACGCAATGCATTATGTCTATCATGTCGTACTGTACCGAGACTTGGACACTGATAAATTAGGAAAGTCGCTCAGCGAGCTAATAGAGCGCGTTATGCTTGGTTTAGAAGGATTGGAGAGATTCAAAGGATCTATAATGAGATCATCCGAAAACTGGTGTCATCGACATGTCTTGCAAAATATGTAAGTTGAAGTGGCAGTGGGCCGGCTATGTCTGTCGAAGCCCGCTGGAGCAGACAAGACCTTGAGTGGAGACCGCGAATAGGCAAACGTAGTGTAGAACGCCCCCCAGCCAGAAGGACTGACGGATGTCAGGCTGGATGCGGAAGGTTGAGAACCGGGAGTTATCATGCAACTTGGGATTAGGTATTCTATGTCTATGGGATTAGGTGTTCTATGCATTCTATGACTCGATAAGATGAATTGATTGACGTTGATCAACGTTATATCGTTGTTCCAATAATAATCGTTTGTTATTTTTTAGATGTCTCAAATTTAGCTCAGCTTCTGAGAGCTTTAGCTGCCTAATGGAAAAACGGTGAGATCAGAGAGCGCCCCATAGTAAGACTAGAACCTCGGCTTAGGGCGTTGCTGGCAGAAGAACAGGAGAGGACTTGCTGGATCTGGTTATGACTATTTTGGGAAATAATTAAGTCCATGTCTCTAGAAATCGAGCTGGAATTTCTCTACATAGTATAAAATAAAGTCGCTTTCCGCGTCTGTCTGTCTGTATATCCACCAACTCCTCCTAAACTACGCAACGGATTTTGATGCGGTTTTCACCATCATTTTAAGCATTTCTTCTGGAATAAAGAAAATAAGCACTGGGATTCTGCTTATTGTACAATGTACATGCCCCTTGGCGTGAAATACAGGATTCTTCAACAATAAAGTAAAAAAATGTGTCACAGTTAAGTTCTGCGATCAGTTGTTAAAGCCACGTAACTTTAAAACAGAATATTGTAGTAGCAAGGAGTTATTAATAACATTATTGTGTCAAAGCTGTTATTTTCCACCTGAAGCACAGACCTAGGATCTTCGTCTATCGATCTAGCTACATTATTTATGTATCGTGTAAACCATGGTCAATGAAAAGGCTTGGGTCACAAAGTATGATTTTAAAAATGATCATATTTTTGACCCAAGAAAATGGCTCTTATCGTTTCAAGATGCTGCAAGTAAAAATCAACATTATAAAAATGATCAACCAGGTATATCTAAGGTATATCCTCCATACCGAGTTCAGTCTATTGATAAGTATATTTAAACAGATTGGCTGACAACCTATTCACACCAAGCGATGTCTAGCTAGTGTGCCTACCTACCAGTGGAAACAGCTGACTAGATAAGTGCTCATTATTATATTATATTTTTCATTGTCATTCCATTTCTTAGTATTATCTCTGGTGGGCTCTGAGCAGCTCTGCTGTAGCTTATATTAGGTATAGCCTACTAAGAATATAAAACCCTATTAAGAATATAAAAATCCCGGCGTAATCTGTAAAGAATAGAATCCGTGGTACCTATCCACCTAGCTGAAAAACGAGGCTCTGGGCGGCACTCGATCAATATGTACCGTAGATGCGGATTGGCCACAAATGTCTGTTCCCACGGGCCTCCCACACCACGGCTCGACTGCATACTTGTGAATAGGATGCCGCCGCGCCGTGCTCGTTCACAACCGAAGCTGGCTTAAGCCAGTACGGATATTTAGTTTTTTCCTGATCACATTTAAAAATGTGTTGTGTGTGTTTAAGTAAAACAACTTAAAGTAACCTAGAGGACCAACACTAAAATAAAAATAAAACATGTTTTGTTCGTAATATTCAGATCTATCTACTTATTATTTCCATTTTGAGAAGTAATTCTACATGTGGTTGGAATACATAAATAAATAATGCTGAAAATGTCATACATGACTGTGGTACATTTTGCAATGATCAACACGTTGAAAATTCGATTCGATCTCGCCATCTTCGAACATAGCAGTCATAGATACCATTTCTCGACCAGGCTATGTTCAAAATATATTCCTTAGTTCCCTTTAGATATAAGTACCTAGCGTAATGGTTTATATAATAAATGTTAAACACGTCTCCAATTTGTTTAATTCTAACATATCATCAAAATCCATCAAAGAACACAAAAAAATTATGTTGCTCTGCTCAGTCAGCAAATAACTGCTCTGCAGATAAGTAGGTAGGTACCTACTGCTCTGAAAGATGCTCTGAGTACCCAAATTTAAAAAAACTAATAACTCAATTAAACATTTGAAATTAGTATTGAATAATCATAATTAATTTATTCATTTCTTTCTTCAATTTAAATTTGTATAATTTATAGTTTAAGTTAATGTTTACTGTTTTATTCATGTATCTAAGTTTTTTTTATTTCATTTTTGTTGTTTTACTGTTTGTTGGTTTTTTTTAAATAGGCATGCTGTGGTCTGGAAGATTGTTATTGTAAGCTTTTGATGTATTGTGTATTTCTTGTCGGAGATCCTAATAAATAAATAAATAACGTAATATAGGATAGGTAGTACCTACATTATATTTACTTTCAATATTCTCTAAATAACGGTACAGAAATATGTAGTTTTATCTTGTTTTTAACCGACTTCAAGAAATAGGAGGAGGTTCTCAATTCGATGCATTTTTTTATTTTTTTTATGTTTGTTACCTCTTAACTCTCGACTGCGTGAACCGATTTTGATGATTCTTTTTTTTATTTGAAAGCTGGTGCTTCCCGAATGGGAAAGTAATATTTTTAACATTTTTAACAGTCCCATAGTAACAGTTGTTCATATTGATGAGTAGTTTCACCCCTTAAAGCGTTACCAGTGTTTTACGAATAACCCTGTATATGACCAATAATAGGTACCTACCCATAATGTTACAGTGAAAGCTCCATCAATATCGGTATAAAAGTTATAATTAGTGTGCAGAGGGAAAGACAGACAACGACGTTTGTAGTCGCTTTGGTTCCTGTATCGATCACTGACCTCTATTTGTAATTTGTTTTATGTAAATATCATTAATACCACTGTTTTGTTTGGTACCGCTAGATGGCGATAGTACCTACATTAAAATTATAACTCATACTATAACTAGTATAAGTTTATGATTAAATTAAGCTTATTATTTTTCGATTCGACAACGACCAACCAAGAACACAATGGAAATCTAGAGAACAAAACCACCACAGAATTCTGGTTTGATATTTTCGATAACTGTCGCGATGATATCTACCTAAGTCGGGAAAATAATTTATAGAACGATGTATGAGTATCATTCTACTGCGTAGGTACCCTGCAGTCAATAAAAATTGTAGGCTGTCGTCTACAGTCTTATTCGGTACAAAAGAGACATTCTTACATAGGTATACTGCTACCTATTCTTTTTGTAGTGAGGTTTACGGCAAATAGGTAATAAGCATACCCCAGTCCAGTCGTGAAGGTTGACAAAGAGAATTTGAGGATAGAATTTCGATAGGAGCACCATGCTATAAAGAGTATAAAGGACATAGACTAGCCTGCGAACTTCCGAATCTGCCTGTTCATCATGCCATTTTTGTATCGATCTGTATCAGGAAATTGTAGGAAGGTTCGCGCAAACGATATGATTTTTATCAGCGACTATCCTGCAATACCAGACTTGTATCCTTTAAAGCCTAAATAATAAACAGACAAACATATGTCGATGTGACTTCATGTGGACTTAAAACAACTGGGCCAATCTGTCAACATTTATCATAGAACCTTGAACGTTATGGTAGGTATAATACGTGTATGATTTACACGGATTTACATAATTATTCACTATATTCAGAACACACCACACTAGTGTCATAGCTATTTTTGCCTTCAGTAATCAGCTGCTGTCTAGTTCTCAAGGATCAACTTTTCAGGCTTTGACGTGTCAATCAATATTTTGCCGGTTTTCAGTTGATAATTTGGTCAGATGAAGAACCCGCTTACGCTAAATAATATGGAATAAAGTTAAATCAAATTTGTTCATGTCTGTTATAATTTTCTTTATTGTTGTAATAAAGTTTAATATACAAATAGTGAATTCATGGTTTTCGACTTTCGTAAATTATGCTTTCTACTCTACATGATTATAAATTACAATAAAGATTTGTAATCTTCGCACTTATCCAGAAAATATACTATAGAAACGCATACGACACAATTTTGTGTCCTAGAACTTAACAATTTCTAAAGAAAACTATGCACAGTCTGCTTAAAAACAATATAACAAAGCGAGTAAAAGCCAGATTTGTGTGACAATTTTTATAAAAACAAAGTTTTCTTTTTTATTATATTACTTACATAAATTTTACGAATACATACGCTTATATTTACTATCAATTGAAGAGCTTGCATATATAATTAATAACAACGTTTTATTATTAAATATCATGCAAACCGTCGCAATGGTCCAGGTAAATTATTATGTATCACTTAAATAAAGAACAATCTAAACCCGAATATCTTTCAATTTCATACCTCGAAAATATAAACCCATGTACCTACACTTATCACAATAATTAAGAAAAATATAATATATTATTATGAACCGATATTATCTTCATGCACTTCCTATTCTTAGTGCATCAATAATTCTACAAAGGAGAATGCTAGTGCCCTTTGTAGATTAAATAACAGATCACACATGTACCTATATAAAAATCTTAATTTATTAGGTATACTCTTTAAGGGTTTACTATGATAAAATATATTATAAGTCGCTACCACATAAGCGACCACACTAATAATAAACGCTCTAATGCAAGTGGATGTAGTAAATATTTTATTGTATGTGGTAGGTACATTATGTAAGTCTATCTAGGGAAAACTTTTTGACGTTGCTATCTCTGGACCCTCTAAATAAATAAATATTTCCCATTTGTTGGAAATAGATTATACATACAATGCTCACAAGCGGCCCGGTCGTATTCTATCATTTCAATAAATCTATACATTATCGGTTTTTATCACACACCTAATCAGTTTCTTTGACTGAATACATCATGGTCCGCAAGCGCTTTTCTCTAAAATCTGTAAATATTATTATTCTCCAATTGTTTTCCGGTGTTTTTGTTTATATTATAATGGACATACTTATCAGAATTTTGAGCGTAAATCGGTGTAGTAGTTTGCATGATTACTACTAACTAAGCAACAATCGTAAAAATAAGGCTACAACTATTACAGCCCTTTTCCACTATACAGGTGAGTTTTTTTAGGGATCCTATGGCAGCTATAAGTACTAACTGTTAGGGATAGGAAGATTTTTTCTTAGAAATCCATCTAGTTTTACAAATGCAATAAAACTGTACCTAATTAAGGATTTTAGAAAATATATTTATTTTTGAAAAATGTCAATGTTATTTTTATCACGAACTTAGCTTTTCACCGGCTGGGACAAAGTTTTATAAAATGTTGATTTTCACAATTTTTATGCACCTTTATATAAGGTTCTTTATATGGACGAATAACGTATCTTTGATAATGTAAGAAAATCTAAATATTACTTTCATCAACTTGTGACAATTTCAGAAAAATGTGTTCATACATCTTTTTAGATTTTATAAACAGGTTTCATTTTCGTGAAAATATTTTAGACATTTTTCTGTTTTGGGACTAGTTAAATGCAGTTTTAATGCGTTTCAAAAGTCTAGATGGATTTCTAACAACAAATCTTCCCATCCTACGTAATCGTATAGTTGCCATGGAGATCCCAATAACAACTCATCCTGTATAATTGACTTATTTTCGAGTGTTAATATCAAGACTAGTATCTATCCTAATATTCTAAGCTAATTCAATACAATGCATAGGAGCACGAGCAAAAACAACCAAATGTAGACTCGCCACCTCTGGATGTACTTATTATCTAATTAGCGTAGTACATTTGCGCCTGCGAAACAGGTAATATTCATGAATCAACGGTCTCTTCTTGCGAAATACTTAGTAATAAGAAATATTAAAGGTACTTACGCTAAATGTTTTCATAATAATTGATCGAATGAGTAACAAATGAAATGCTATCATTATGGTTATAAATACTAACGACCTATAAATTTGCCTAAATCAACAACTGCTTGATGAGTCTTGCATGCAAAAAGTTATTATTCAAAGATGTACCTATTAATAGTTATTAGTAGAAAGTAAAAATGTGAAAATGATTATGATACTGATACTGAAATAGATTATGATTGAATGCGACATAGTTATTCTGTAAGAACATCTCGCATCTCGATTCGAATCTCACTTATACTACACGACACACCACACACTCACACTCACTTTTTGACGTGATTCGGACCGCAGGATTAATAACGGAGCTGTGAACATGCTCTAGTCATGTTTAGATCTCCTGTTATTAAGATAAACGTTTATGTTGCTATAGTGTCATCAACCGATAATAAGAGTGAGATTCCAATAGAGATGAGAGATGTTCTTTCAGAATAGGTATGCAGTTTTAAAAATATTTGAAGTGAGTACGAGAGTTCGACAGGCAGGACTTGACACATTAAAATATTAATATTATGTTTCTAACATACAGTTAGGCGTTGGTGAGGAACCTATAATTTCGCAACATTTATAAACGAACCAACACGAATCTTTGTATATCAAAATATACTTATATAATATGCAAAAGGCAATTAGTTATTATCATCCATTAGTCAACTATCAATAAGGATCAATATCCAAATAAATGTGCGTAGTGTGGTACCTATTTAAACGGTCGTTTATGGCTTACAAGGTCCCTAAAATTATCGGGTTAGTCTGGAGTTGAGACTAATGTTGTAAGAAACTCGAGTCCTAAGTCCTTGAACAAGAAAGAACTCATTTTTCAGGATACAGCTCACTAATACCAAAGACCGAGTTCTAGGTGTAATTAGATCAGTGTTGCGATGTCCTAAACTGTTATAGCTTGCAAATGTTACGTGACTACATTCATATCAATGTTATTATTTAATCAATTAACACAAATATACTAATTAAATTACAGTAAATTATTCAATGTCAAGGTTAAGAATGCAGAAAAAATGTCAATTTAGAAATGAACAACCTACATAATATAACATACAAACATATTGACATAAGGGTAAAACTTTTAAATTCCCCACATTTTCCCGTATTAATATCTACTCTCTCCACAAATTGAAGTTTGAGGAATTTCCTACAAATCGGCAATCCTGGATTAGATTCAAATTGATGAACCGTTTCGCCCACAGTTTATTATTTCAGAAGTCCGTCTTAAACATGGGGTAGCCAGAACCTGGCTACAGGGGGTGGTACCTCAGTACATACTTAATATATGTACATCAATAATCAGATTCTTCAAGTTTTAATGTTTTTCTTCAACATGAGTAAACAGATTAGTGCAAAATTTCATTATTCACGGTAATCACCGCGATTACCGGTTATAATTAAAGTTAGCACTAGGTAATCTCTCATGATTATGCATTTTGTGAATCAATCACTTTGTCATAATGTTTACATAATATTGATGTCAGTGGCGTGCACAGCTATTTTTGACTGGATAAGAAAAAACTGTTGCAACACGCACATTGTAAACTTTCGTACCTAATGTCTGTCAGTATCACAGAATACCTAAATAATAGATCAATATCTACTTTAATCTGAGAAACACGCCCAAGTATATCACTTGTGTAGTATCCGTACCGGTGCTGCAGTGGCGTCAACAGCGATTTTTTTACGGGTATGCAAAAAACTGTTGCGCCACGCGCATTGTAATCTTTCGTATAATGGATGTTAATATCACAGAATACCTAAATAATAGACCAATATCTACTTTAATCTGAGAAGTACGCCCATGGTTCCCAGTTTTAAATTATTTATACCTAAGGGTTATTAACTTATTTGAAATCGGTTCCCCCGTCACCTTGTGCGGATAGGTAGGTACATCGCACCAGGTTGACACAAACATCCGACGTCAACAAGATACGCTTTTATATTTTTGTTTACTTTCATTAATATTTTAAACCATAAAGTGTAAAGTATAATTTTTATCTACAAAAGACGCATCACATGACTGTGTTATTTATTTTGATATGGATGAATAAATACGGATTAATTACTCAGCCTAAACATAATGTTATTTTTCAGTATAATTTTTTTGACATCTAATCTTGATATAACTTTATTCAGCTTTTATTAGTAAGGGGAAGTATTATATAACGTTGCGCTCACAATTATTACGAACTAGTTTGAAACGAAGTGTATTAAATACGAACTTTCTACGTCAATTGATTTACGAACAACAGGAAAAAAATATTCGCTAGGTATAATTAAGTAGGTAAGCAGGCCGATTGTCGGCCATTTTTGCGGTTGGCCATCCTTAAGGCTGAAATTGTTTGCGCGTCCTATCCCAGAGTTACAAACTCTAATTTGTTTTGTATATAAAACAAAAACAATACAATCAAAACCGGTACAAATCAATATAAGCCATAAATATTTTAGTGGCGGATACCTATGGTATACCTATATCCAAGCCGATAAACAATTTAACAGCCCATTTTTGAACTGGACCTACCACTAGCTCAAAAGCAGTATTATTTTAATATTACTTCAGTGCGGGAAAGAGATGGAGCTATACGTCCTGTAGAGCTTCATCTCTTTCCCACTCTGAAATAATATTATAATAATACTGCTTTATGAAGAGCCAAGAAGTGCATGAACATTAGCGCGTACACCTGCGGATCAGCTTGAGTATCCTCAAAGTCGCGGCCGGCGAAAATGAACCGCTACCTACTCTGTCTAACGTCTGAGTCTTTGTTGTCAGAGTTCAACTTGCTCACAGGAGTACCCATAATTATGTTGCGTGCTGAGCGCGGATTTTTACCGTCGCGCGTCGGTATGGGGCCTACCACCAACTCATAAAGCAGTATTATTTTAATATTATATCAGTGTGGGAAAGAGATGAAGCTCTACAGGACGTATAGCTCAAACTCTTTCCCGCACTGAAGTAATATTAAAATAATAATTTTTGAGAACGTAGCGAGGTTCAAGCATGCGAAGTACCAGAACCTGGAGCCAATATACAATTTCGTCCCCTTTGCCATCGAAACAGCCCGCCCCTAGGGGTCAGAAGCCAAATCCTTTATTAAAGATTTAGGCAGACGTTTATGGGGAAATGGTCACGATTCCCGCTCCGGTTCCTTTTCGGTACAATAAATATCGCTCCCCAAACAAAGATGTCACGAGGCATGTTTTGCTCCGAGGCTCAATAAAATAATATTTTTTATATTTTCTCTGTAAATATTTTTCCATCTAATATTGTATTTCATATCAATCAATTATTTATTATAATAAATATTCCTATTTCTCTGATAAAATATAATTCTAATTAATTATAGGCCATTGAAATCCCTTAGAATTCTAACTATTTCGGCAGGCTCTATAAAGGGATTCAAGTATAAATGTTTGTTCACTAGAATCCCCAATATGAGGTACCCAAATATAATTATACAATTAATAGACTACTGAAATCCCTTACAATTCTTACTTCTTCGGAGGTCTACCAAGTAGCCAAACGGGCTAACGAAAGAAGCCAAAGAAACCACCGGGCCGGAACGGACTAGACGAGGGCCTTCAAGATGTTAATTGATTTTTCAACTAGACATTGATCTACTTGACGTTATCTATAATTATTACTAGACCTTAGAGATAGGTACCATTAAAGTAGCAATAAACTGCTAGTCAACTAATCATTCCTTAGAGGTATTAAACTATTTAATCTAGTCAGTAATGAAGTTGGGATTGGGATTGTATTAGCGTCTGTAATTACTATGTCGATTAACGTTAACGTTGAGGTACCTGTTATCGTGATTCACATTATCAAGTATGTCGTCAGTATGTTACATGGGGAACATTTACCGTAGTTCTACGGAATAATATTAAGCGTGTCTGAAACTCACCCGGAGTTAAAGGTGTGCAAAATTAAAATATAAAAATACCTACAACCATGATTGAAAGTTGAAAATATAAAATGAACCAAAACCACTAATCATATCCACTCGTGTACAGCCAGCCACAATATGCGACTTACTGGACACCATTCTCAAACACACTAAATAAGCCCGCGGACATTATCTAAATATATAAATCTAACCGTCGTTATTTTAGATGTTTAATATTTAGCTGCTAGTTGTACTTAGGCGAAGATTTTATGCAATGTAATTAATGCATCAATATGTACGACATGCGATTACTTAACGCTGTAATAACCTGATTATGCAAAATGCGCCCATTTTGAAAGTATGTATGCACTGAGGCACCACCCCTTGTAAGCAGTCTGCCTACTGAGACACTTTCATTTAGGACTTCTAAAACATTGGTAGAATGTGGCTACAGAGCAGGTGCCTCCAGTGCAAACATACATGATTTTAAGCCCTATTTATTTTATGCACAATAATCAATTATTGTGTCTTGGGACGAGCTCCAGTAGCTTTTAAGGTTTTAATTAATAGAGGCTTATAAACAAAAGACCATGGCAAGAATAATAAGAATCCTGAGAAATATAAACTAGAATATATAGTCCACCATTTTGAAAAGCTTTTGACATCGAACGGCGCTAAACTCCATCCCATGAATACTATCGTGTATGTTTTAAGTATAATATAGAGGAGATATTTGACGATTGTGTTATTCCACATCTTATTATAAAATGCAGTTTTGCCTAGTATTGACTCCAAATCTTTCTCCATGACCATTATGAGGAATTCATTGAAGAATGTCATGTAGTAGCCCGACTGCGTACCGTGCCAGAGAGCTAGGAACGTTAAGGTGATGAGCTGACTAAGGTTGCGGTTGCCGAGGAACCGGAGCCGCTTGTAGACGTACTCTGCGGCGAAGTGGTTGGTGTTGCAGTTGAAGCTGTCGATGTAGTGCTGGAACCGCGTGGCGCTCTCGAAGCGCAGCAGCTTGATGTTGTTGCACCCGTCCCACTTGCTCACCAGCGCCTCACCCTCGCTGGACATGCCATTGTACGACAGACCGAATCTGATACACGACGCTGTAACAAGGGACTCGTCATGAATTTCACAAATTACTACTTTTATTTATGTATCCGGATTTAACAAAGTTCAACGAAGAACAATATACTTAATTATCTTTGTATAAATTAACTTATTTATACATAGTGAAATGACCTCGGTACATTATTGCCTCATATAAATTAAATTCTAAGTAGGCACTGCAGTATCGAATCGGCGCGTCCATTGTTCACAGAATTACAAAAGAGGACTTTAAAACCGTAATTTGTGATTACCTGGATACCAAATTATTTAGATTTGCGTAATTTTGTAACGTAGTATTTATAACAATGTATAATGACGCTGAATATATTTAATTGCATCCATCATCTACCTATGAATATTAATGTAATCCAGGTCAAAATATGTCGAAATTTTTCGTTAGTAATAGAGTACCTACACGAATTAGATTTGTGTATCATGATAAGAATAATGATGACATTGGATTTACCTTCGGTGAGTAGCCAGCAGGAAATGTATTTGTACAGAGCGAAATGAGCCCAAAGGCCGCAGTAGAAGTGACGATAGAATATTGACGTGTCCCAAAACTCGTCCGATAACATGTATTTCATACTGAATACAGTAACTGAAACAAAAGCAAATGCGTTTTAATAAGTATCGAATGATCAACTTAGACTAATCAGGCCATGGAGGACACCACTTGCAAACTTTTTATAATGTAAAAAATTACGTAGGTAGTACTTAGTTACTTGATATTCAAAAGTTATGTATGTACTTTTGAATATCAAAGTTCTTAAGTACTAGAATGATGAAGATTATATCAATTCTACAACTAGATCAACGAACATAATATTCTAGTATTTATGTAATTTATTTAAATTAACTCATCTGATATTCAAAAAGGCTGTAGGTATTAACAGAAAGGTTAGAATAGCGTCTTGCGTTAGCAAATAAAATAAAGTTATGTATGGTATGTACCTCCAACTTGATAAGCAATTAAGTAGAGTACTCCTTGAATTAGTCTCTTCATAGCTTGGCCCTCATAGACAGCAGCCTCCGTTTCCAGGGGGAAATTATCAGTAATGAAATCCTTGTAGCGTCTGAATGAGAATATAGGCCCGACTAAGAAACAAGCCGGGAAGTACACGAAACCAATCAGCTCCATAAATGTAGGCGAGTTCTCTAGAGCAGTGAGTTTATTGGTTGCAGAGAGCTCCTCTCCTTTCAGCTTCTTCTTTCCATCCCACAGGTCAAAAGACAAGGCGATCAACTTGAGAGTCAGCACGCAGTGGGGCATCGTCCATGTGATATCGTAATCTTCGGACTCCGTCACTACGTAGCCGGCGAGAAGATACGTCATATTGAATACAAAAGTGATAATAGCGTTCCACTTCCCCGGACCAAGGATCTTAGTGGTTAAATAAATTACTAGGGCCGGGATGGCATTGTGGTACATCGAGACACCGAAATTATAGTACGCCATGTCTAATCCCGTTAGGACGAAATATAAGTTCCTATATTCTACATTTTTCTTGACATATTTATGATAAACAACCGCCAGCGGGTATCCTATCAGGATGGATATCAACAACTTCAGGGCTGGCTCCGTGACACCAATTAGGTCGGCGAGAAAGGGAACTGGGCTTAGGCCAGCTAAGCCCAGTAAATAAAGCAGTAGACCCAACATAATTCACCAATCTGTAAACAAAAGCAATATATTAAGAAAATTCGTTACTGATATGGTTTTACCAATGACGTTATGAATGGGACATTATATCACAGTTCAGGACAACAATTGGAAATTTTAAATAATATCTAGATACTTATGAATTGACATTGTCAATATTAAAATTAAGGTAAACCTGTGGGTAGGTAACCTATTGTAAGTAATTCAATATTACTTTATTTTTCAAATCACAAAGTGCCATACCATAGCACACTTGATACTTTTTGCAGCAGAATAGCGTGTTTCCGCGTTCGGTGGCTGCCTTTTGCTTACAAAAAGTGCATAACAAACGTTAAAACGCGCGATTGTGCTGCAGAAAGTAGCTAGTGTATTATGACCCAAAGCTCTCGTCATTTCGTCTATCAAAACCGCTGTAAACGTAACCTTGGAGCTTTACATATAATAATTCCTGTTCTACCTGGCGTAGCACGCATGATCATATTTAGGGCGCTTGTGCACCACACAGAACACGAACGCCCCGTTTATGCACCGCTCTTTGTCGATATATAATTATATTATATTAGCTGGGGCGTCTGCAATAAAATTATCGTAAAATTATCTGTAGTACAAAAGGGACCATACAGTGTGGTCTTGCCATAAAGTTTACATCACAATTTTTTCCTGTGGGAAGTGGAAGACCGAGTGTTTTGCGCTTCCTGGGAGAGATATATGTTCAGCAGTGGACTGTGATAGGCTGTGTGTTTTTTTATTAGTTACACTATAAGACGAAATAAAATAAATATCATCTGCTGAACATGACTCTCCCCAAAGACTGTTCAAAGTATTGCCATAGTATGTTTATCCCCAATATCGCCATACTTGACAGACGATGCCGATGAAAGTGCTCATTCACCTGGAACTTTCTCGCCGCTTGTCCCACACGGCGTGCTTCTATCAGACGTTAGAATATACGAACGTACGAAGTAAATCATACTTATATAATTATTACGAATGATACCCAAAAAATCACTAAGTTATAATAACATAAATGTTACGTAAAGCGAAACAGTTGAGCGTGGGTAATAAAATTCTAGGACGGCCATAGCAAAGCTGACCTGCTCAAGCCTACGTTATTATTTGGTAAAGTAAGAAGCGATGTCGATACGTTCTTGCTTCCATACCATACAAGATTTTTAGGGTAATATATTTTTTTACAGCTATACGACATTGTTTACACCAGACTTCCATGGAATGAATGTGGGGCTTATGCACTTTATTTCTTGTTCTACTTTTTTTTACATTCACTAACTGTAACACGAGCACTAAAGTCTAAAGAGCTTGTTGATTACGCAGCAGCGTAATTGTTTTTGTTCTTATTTAGCACAAATTTC
Source organism: Allophyes oxyacanthae (assembly GCA_932294325.1). Taxonomy (NCBI): domain Eukaryota; kingdom Metazoa; phylum Arthropoda; class Insecta; order Lepidoptera; family Noctuidae; genus Allophyes; species Allophyes oxyacanthae. The sequence continues at coordinate 5,868,983 of OW028609.1, forward strand.
TCTAACTGTACCTACTTTAAAACAAAGAACGATGTGAGACGTAGGAGACCTCTAATTTGTCGGCGAGACGAAGGACACTACGTCGAGGTGCCCTTGGAAAGTTTTCATAATCTTATCGAGTGAATTCCATATCGCAATTTTTAATTTCGGAAGATTCTCCGAATCTGGACACGATGTATAAACAGGTACCTATAAACATAGCGCGTGTGTGCGCCGTAGTTTATATCGGGGGAAGTCCCTAGACATTTTTGTCTGGTTTCTGTTTTCGTTGCTGTGAGAAAGACATAGCTAATTTTAAAAACTTGTGGTTTTCATGGTGATTTAAATCACTGTTATAGACCATCTCTTCCCTGCTGATGATTGATCCGATCTATGAAATACCTGTCGGAACTAGGCTCTATAAGTTGTACGCTGCGTTACAATTACTTTGGACTACAGTAATAGCATAGTATGTTACATTATACTTCAATGCTTGTAACATCTTTTAAGATTACCAGCTGGACCATAAACTAAGAACATTTTTCCTAAATCTATGAGCTGGACATAGCACTTTGGGAGGAGTAGACGGTAGACCCCTACTATCGAGAATGAGAGAAATATTATAACAGTACAGTAACTATTCTGAAGGTTTTTGTGTAGCTATTTTTACATTTACTAATCTATCACTCAAGTCATACACGAAAATAATGTTCTAGTAAATAAAGTTAACGTTATTTTTCTAATGATTAAACCTATACTTTGTACCTATACGATAGTATCTACCTATTGCTTTTTATATTCTGTGTCATTTAATAGAACTTTGAACCTAAAAAAGTCCATATTTAATAATTAATGTCCATCATGAATATACATAGATTAGTAAATTATAGCATTTTTTATTATTTTCGGCATTTAATAGCTTTAATTTTTTTCAACTGTGTACAACTACAACCATTTTCATATTTTGAAATGAAATGAAATGAAATGATGTTTAATTGCTTGAAGCATGGTACATAAAATAAGTTCTTAAACAATTAAGTCCGACATACTTCGCCATAATTTTGTGGAATGCAAAATTTATATTAAATAACTAATAATTATATAATATGAACAGCTTATACATATAAAAAATGTCAGTAATGAATTAAATTATTATTATGTTATATTATTAAATTACAATGAATAAATTTTTGCATTAAAATATTATCTAAAAAATTCATTCATGTCATAGAAACAATGCTCTACTTATAAAGTTTAGTCTTAAATTTATTTACGGGCAGTTCTCTAATGCATTTTGGAATTATAATAAATGTCTTGATTGTCATTACATAACAATTTTTGTGGAATAGAGCAAATTTACATTTTGGCATTATAAGTCGAGTGGGATCCCTTTTCTTCACAACAGAATTTATGTCATTTTTCATTTGTGAAAATAACTGATGTTGCTCTTTTACAAAAATACCTGCTTGCAAGATGTATAGACTAGTCAAAGTAAGCAGATTTAATTTTCTAAAAAAAGGTCTACATGATACCAGTGGTCCCAAACCACATAGTGCCCTTACGCATTTCTTCTGAACTATGAAAGCCTGATTAACGTCGTCTGATTAATTGAATATTATATTTATACTATAACAATACAGTTCAAAGTCATTATCATGTAGGACCTACACATATGCAGTAATTAAATCAATCTACTTATACGGACAAACACAGGAGTAAATTATGATCTGTAAAAACTATAATTTTTATATATATTATGATAAACTTGATAAATAAAACTTATTTAATTAACAGAAAATGTTGAACTAACGTGTAATTTATTACATCTGCCTATGCTTGGGTTCTCCAAAATCATAAATCATTTTTTAGTGTCCCATATAAGTCCAATACTGAATATTGGCTTCCAATGTCCTCCTAGTCTGCTACACTATATGTAATAGTCCTCCTAATACAAGGTCCAAACTATTTAGTCCCGATTCCTTTAAGGGGTTATTTATTGTACTTATCATTATGAACAAGTTTTAGGTGTTCCATACATTTAGTCTAGTAATACCTTTGAGTAGAGTAATACTGAATTTTAAGTAATTTATTTCGCTATTTCAGGGTTGGTAACAACCCAGTTGGTATTTCAGGGTTGGTTGATATATTTTCGGTTGAATATTCTGATACCCTGGGATACAGTTTGACCCCTCTATTGTGAGAAATCCCATACAAAGCAGAGGTTACATAAAATAAGCCACGGGCACAACTATAATATAATAAAACTCTAGAGGAACTATTTCTATAGTGTTACTTAGAGGTTAGACAATGATAGTAAATTATGTATTATCACGCTTTCGCTCACAGGAACTGATCAGTGCAACTAATATTTTGAGTGCTTTGATGGATTTTAATGAATTATGCGAGAATTCTACAAATTAGAGAAGAGTTTAACTTTTTGGGATGGTATTTAAAAGGGAACTGAGAAGGTATTTTAGCTATCTGGTAACAAATTTTGATAACTTTCATGAGCATCCATAGTTCACGGAAACAGAGTAGCGGGCACAGCTAGTCGATAATATATTTAAATAAATAATCTGCAACAATCTGGACATTATGTGTTGTTCAAATTACTCCTCAAATAATATAGTCCAATTTAAAACGCTCAGGCAAGCAGTATTATCTTATTGCGTTATAATTGCTATATGGCAAGCGGGAGTGGATGATATATTGTGTAAAGATATCTAACATTTAAGGCATGATTTGAAGTTAAGCATAGCTCATTTGGTCTATTAAGTTTATTATTGATTATTATTATGACATCAGTATAATATAAGAACTGCTTCAATTAATCAACTCGGCCTATTGCAGTTTATTGCTGGTCATAAGTACCACAAGAATTAACACACCAGAATTAAGAATTATTCATCTGCCTAGAGTCCTAGGCTGTTCCTAACTATATTGGGGTTGGCTCTCAGTGTAAGCGAATAAGGATGAATATTATATTACATGGAACAACTGCCTCCTGACCATCCACCATTCAATTATTTGGAGTTAATGATACCCAAAACAAATTTATATTTCAATGAAAAGAGTATTTGACATGATACGTTTTTAACAAAAATTAACTTTGAACAGACATCTCTGGGAGAGAGCAATATGAATACTATAATGGCTGTGTTTCGTCCCTTATTGATTTACTAGTGGTCGAAATTCAACCATAATTCTATAAATAAACTCTCCTGTATATCGTCAGTGGAAAGGTAAAATGACTAAATAGTAACTTAAACTTTACAGAGGCACATTTTAAAGGTTAAGTTAGTTTGCCAGCGAATTGGTGCTTTAGTCATTTTACCTTTCCACTGACGATATAATATGCAAATAAAATAAATTTAAAATAAATTCCTCTGTATATGCAATATGCTTATAAACGGGTAGGTACAAAGTTTTCTCTTCACATATTAACACGTTCACTGCGTTACGTGGCGAATTAAACCTCGTACGACGTCCGCACTCAGTGCGCAGCCGAAAAAGCTATTCCTCTCGCTCGTGCGCATTGAATTTCTACTACAAATTTCGTTGTATGAGTGAAATGACTAATATAGGTTTGAAGACCTTCTTCAGTAGTATTTAATTTTTGAATAAAAACGTACGAGATATTTTTCGCCTCGTACCGACCCAATAGTTAATGTTTACTTTACGTGCGGTACAGGGTGCATAGAGCCTCGTAACGATCTCGTACGAGGCAGGTCGATAAATCTGAGCATTGTTGTGACTGTGTCGATAAGTGACGGACGTAATTAATTATGGATGTAAAAAAAACTATACACAGGAAGAGATCGAGGAAGATTTTAGAATTATCTTTTATTAAAACATAATGTTACTAGGCCAAAATCCATTTTGCTCTACACTTCTTTAGTGTTTAGTCGTGCTTCTCATCAGCTGGTAGTACCATATATTTATACTAGTCCTAGTTCAGGGCATACATTCCAAGAACTAACCACCATTGTGGCACCGAGGTCACCACCCCATACTTATGATAATGTTATCAAAGTAAGTGATTCCATTCTTGATTTATCAACTACCCCCAAATCGACGGTGAAAGTAGTAACAAAAGAAAAATTACTACACTATCGCATAATCAGAATGTTAGTGTTAGTTTTCCTTGTCAAAGTCATAGAAAACATTATGATTCAAAAGAAGCTTTCTTTTTTAAATAAATGCTCCTCGATAATTTTGTTTCTTGTTTTGTTCACATCCCTATTTGTTTATCGATATTTTGGAATAAGATGCGATACGCGGTTGAGCTCGCCTCGTATTTTGATTTCTTTGGGTGCGGGGCGGGGTGTGAATCATCTCGTAATATGTTTTATGGGATTACTATGTCAGTTTTGAACCAATCCTCGGGCGTGCTGACATATATAATATACAGACAATACACTATCTAATGGTATAATCCAAAAAAAAATCCAAGCAGTTTTCATGAAGATATTCTAGTTTAAAGTAACAGTACCGTACGAGATGCTTTTGACCTAGCTCCGCACTGGAAAAAAGTCTAGTACGACACGATTTTTGCCTCGTAACGCACCAGTTTGAGGGTACCCAAAATTACTGCACGCAGTGAACGTGTTAATATTTATAGTTAATTACTAATGTTATTATATGATATGTGTAGTATGTTTTTGTATTGTCTGTGTAGGTAATGAAAATTCTTCTATCAACTTGCCAGTCTAGTTGTTGATGAGTAATAAGTATTTTTAGATGTAAATACTTTTATAGTATAGCATTTTTTAAGCTTAGTGTATGACTTGTCACATACCTGATCATGCCTGATAACCCAGGGTCTTCCACTGATTTCAGTGCAAGCTTGGATAATTTTTCAGGAAAAATTACAAATAATATATGTAAGTACTTAAGTCTAGATTTATATTCGCAGCTATCGTTTACAAAAATGACTTATTTATAGTAAGTGTATCAACAGATGATTTGATGACCAATAATAAAAATATCAAATATGAGTTAGTCATAGTTTTCGGTCGCAAATATTAGAACACGTAACAATATATTAGAACACACGTAACAATATATTAGAATGCGGTCACGCAACAGCTCTTTTAATTATAAAATTAGACGGTATAACAATAACACAAAGGCACGACAGGCTAAATAACAAGATACATTTATATACAGACAATTTGGAATCATAGAAAATAAACTTACCCCCCTCACTGCGCAGCGAATACAAGCACCAAAAACTGACGAGTGTCTTCACTTCAAATGAGAAAAAGAAAGGCCAAAAGGCATATCACAATAATTGTAATACAATGTAACACAGTGGGAAGATAATAAGTGTCAAGGAAAAGAAGAACAATGCAGTGAACGTGTCCGAATACCGAATACGCAGCTGCAGCATAATTCTACGACATTTTAGGGGGCGCCAATAGGCTGCTACAATCACTCACAGTCCACAGACCCTGCGGTCCGAATTACGATAAAAGTGATGATATCGCGAATCCGACCAAGTTTAATAGTCACAAAATTTATTAGACCAGGGTCGATAATTTTTGAAACGAAAGAAAATAATAGTAGGATGAAACCCATTGGAAAAGGAGGAGAATATTATAAAAATGAAAGGAAAAATAATTTACGGGCGATCTGAGGTCGGGAAGGGGGAGAGAGGGGGGGTTTTAGGGTAAAAAACGGTTTTTCTCGATTTCCGGCAAAACTAAAAGTCCTATGGAAAAAAGTCAAACGGCAAAGTTGTAGGTAATAAAAAGATCTAAAACTTTTCTATTTACACTTTTTTCACATAACCTCAAAATTTATGTGAAAAATTCAAAAAACCATGTTTTTGGTTTTTTATTTTTATCTTTTACAATTTTTTATTTTTTTTCATGAAATTTGGTGAAAACTTACCTTTTTATGTGCCAAATACGCTGTAATTTATTTGATTTGAAATATTTATTTTTTCACCTTATTTTGAATTAATATCGAAAAAGTACCCTAATTTTCAATCGAAAATTCACCCGTCAAAATATCAGCTTTTTTCTAAAAGTTGGTGTGCTTTCTGTTCGTTGAAATCTCTACATTCCGATGGTGAAAAAAAATAAAATATTACAATAGTAAATCTTCTCAGAAAATGCAAAAAACAGAAAAAAAAATTTTTTCCTCATAACTTCTAAACTGCTTATCATAATTCGACAAATGAGGTGTCGTTGGAAGCGTCTTGATTGTCCGCTGGTTATAGTCTATGTGACGTCACATTTAATTTAATATGGCGCCCTCTAGAGGATATAGAGTGATGAACTAAAAAACATTTTTTGTTTAATGATGTCGTGTAGGGTATCAAATGAAAGGCCATAATTAGCACATTTCAAAAATATATATATTAATAGATGTTAAAAGAGGCTTTGAAAAAAAAATAAGTTCAAAATCTAAAACCCGACTACTGAAAAGTATGAAACAAGAAAATATTAATACATAGGTAGGTATTCATTCATAGTGATGTTCAGAGATAGCCGTGGTCGTATGCCACTTTGCCCTAAAGCTTATGATCGCTTACTACTGGTAGACTTTGTTTTGTTAGGGTAGGTGGCATACGACCACTTAACATAATTTTTTTTACAAAGCCGCTTTTTAATTCTATTAATATATATATTTTTGAAATGTGCTAATTATGCCCTTTCATTTGATACCCTACACGACATCATTAAACAAAAAAATTTTTTTAGTTCATCACTCTACTTCCTCTAGAGGGCGCCATATTAAATTAAATGTGACGTCACATAGCCTATAACTAGCGGACAATCAAGACGCTTCCAACGACACCTCATTTGTCGAATTATGATAAGCAGTTTAGAAGTTATGAGGGAATGGTTAAAAAAAATTTTTTTTTCAGTTTTTTGCATTTTCTGAGAAGATTTACTATAGTAATATTTTATTTTTTTTCACCATCGGAATGTAGAGATTTCAACGAACAGAAAGCACACCAACTTTTTTCGACGGGTGAATTTTCGATTGAAAATTAAGGTACTTTTTCGATATTAATTCAAAATAAGGTGAAAAAATAAATATTTCAAATCAAATAAATTACAGCGTATTTGGCACATAAAAAGGTAAGTTTTCACCAAATTTCATGAAAAAAAATAAAAAATTGTAAAAGATAAAAATAAAAAACCAAAAACATGGTTTTTTGAATTTTTCACATAAATTTTGAGGTTATGTGAAAAAAGTGTAAATAAAAAAGTTTTAGATCTTTTTATTACCTACAACTTTGCCATTTGACTTTTTTCCATAGGACTTTTAGTTTTGCCGGAAATCGAGAAAAACCGTTTTTTACCTTTAAACCCCCCCCCCCCTCTCCCCCTTCCCGACCTCAGATCGCCCGTAAATTATTTTTCCTTTCATTTTTATAATATTCTCCTCCTTTTCCAATGGGTTTCATCCTACTATTATTTTCTTTCACTTTTTATTATTTTTAAAGGCTTCTACCCTGGTCTATATGGGCTATTGAGTAATAATAATTATTTTGACTTTGGTCTGACTCGCGATATTATCACTTTTAACGCAATTCGGACCGCAGGGAGAGGTAGGTAGGTACTATAGTTACTGTCAGAACATTAAAATATTTTTCCTCGTATTTTATTTTACTTTAACGGGTGGACGCACACCTGTTCGAATCGACCGCGCCGAACGAGCCGAACGAAACGAATTTTCGAATTCTTTATATTTTATGAAATCCTATGAAATCTCGCACACCTATCCGTGTCGAATCGGACGAATCGCCGGAAGAATTCGATAAGTATCCAAATCCCAGACGAATTCGGATGACGTCATCAGATTCGACGCGGACGATTCGGACAGTGTTGCCGTGTTGCCACTTTGCCAGTGGCACAGAAGAACAATAATACTCAAGAGCTCGAGTCAAAAGTTATCTGCATCAGTGTTGCCAAATGCATTAAGCCTTTTATCTGAAGAAGGAACTGCTAAATTCTAAGTTTTTAAACTGTCATGGTCACTAAGGCTGACATTCAGAGACGTTCAGAGACGACAGAAACGAGTCTAAGCGTGAACTTACGCTTCCATCTGTCAAAATTTGTTCGTAAGTTTGACACAAGTTTGACAGATGGAAGCTTAAGTTCACGCTTAGACTCGTTTCTGTCGTCTCTGAATGTCAGCCTTAGGCTTACATTCAGAGACGACAGAAACGAGTCTAAGCGTGAACTTACGCTTCCATTTATGTCAATATTACAAACAAATTTTGACTGATGGAAGCGTAAGTTCACGCTTAGACTCGTTTCTGTCGTCTCTGAATGTAAGCCTTAGACTCGTTTCTGTCGTCTCTGAATGTCAGCCTAAGACTAAAACAGTAAAAGAAGCCCATAGAAATAGTACAAGTACTATTCTCTATGACGAAGCCACATTGGGTATGATAGCGGATTTTTTTATTCTAATAGTGGCACATGCGATCTATATACTTCCAATTACGTGGAAATGGTACATGCGCAACAGATTGTTACTCAGCAATTTATTCAAACACTGTTAAATGTAATGCAAAGAAGAAATCAAGGAAGAATTCAAGGAGAATAAAAAATAAAATAAAAATAAAACTATTTTATTTTCAGACAATATAGTAGTGTTAGTAATAAGACAAAAGAAACAAAAGAACTTACAAACTGTTACAAACTATGTTAGTAGATACACAATAATAACTATCGTGCCGATTCACTGACTCGCACCTCTCACATGCAAGTCAATGAATCGACAGAGAACGGCTGAGTCTAATCTATCTGAAATCATCTTCAGGATTCCGTTGCCGCTCCCCCGCACACCTTGCATGACAGACGCGATTTTCTTTCGCATGATTGCATGGAAATCATCTACATGCGCATCTGCAAACATGCCTAAAGCACTACAGTAACGGGGGAACGGCAACAGAGCCCTGAAGATGTTATTGTACTGAACTCTGAGGGCATTGTAGGCCTTTTGCGTAAACCTGACCCATACAGCACTCGTGTAAAAACTTTGACAGTACGCCTTAAATAGCGTGAGCTTTACGTCTACCGTACAACGAGCGAATCTATGAGCCAGCTTGTTTCCACGCACCGACAATGCCCTTCGTTCCCTCTCTATATCCTGGTCATCTTTTAAACTCTCAGTTACAATATGACCAAGGTACTTAAATTGCGAAACACGGTTCAAAACTACTCCATTCAGAGACAGAGGTGGTACACTATCAGGTATTTTGTTATTTCCCAAGAAGACCATAAACTCACTCTTTTTCTCATTATATTTTAAACCGTGCCTTCAGCATAAGCTTCACATAATATACACAAAAGCTTTCTCAGGCCACCGATCGACGGGCTGAGCAGCACCATGTCGTCCGCATAGCTTATGTTATTAAGACTAACATCATCCACGCAGCAGCCAACATGTATGCTGCGCAACTCCTCAATCAGTTTAATAACATACAAGTTAAATAGCCTGGGAGAAGTTAACCCTCCTTGTCTCACACCAGAGTTAAGTTTGTACTCATCGGAATATACATTTGCCCATTTTACAATATTTTTCTAGAATAGATCTATTCTCCATGGTAAGACATATAGGAGTCGTTCATATCCAAAAGATGGCACAATGTTCTCTAAAATTAGCGCTTTTGTTGGTACATTGTTGTACTTTTTTCTAATATTTTATATGCTTATAGAATGTTGGAAAGTCAAAATAAAATAAATGTATTATACGTACGTGAAAAAAGGTCTACTGTTGGCAACCCTGGTATCTATGGTTAGTATTACCCTGCGGTCCGAATTGCGCTAAAAGTGTAAATATCGCGAATCCGACCAAAGTCACAAGTATATTTACTTACTTACTCGATAGCCCATAAATTTTGCGACTATTAAATTAAGTCGGATTCGCGATCACTTTTATCGCAATTCGGACTGCAGGGTTAAAGAGATAATTCTTTGGTCATTGGTACAAAAAGAAAACTGTTTTCGCCTTCGGTAGGTGTATCCACGCTTATTAGTCTGTGGGTGTATCGGTATTTCATTTCGACCAATTTCGACTTTCGAGGTACCTACCTATCTATTGTATAGAAGGAGGCTTCTTACGTCATTGATAGAAGAGAGCGTAAGAGAGGCTTCTTACGTCATTGATGTAGGTAGAGGCAAAGAGTATGTAATCACTACGTTTAAGAGACGGGAGTCCCATAGAAAAAGATGAAAAACGTCACTTGTATGAAACGTGCGCTAGAACTGTATACCAACAAAGCAAAAAGAAATGCAGCCATTGCCGTAAAGGCAGAGTTGCCAACATAATCACCAAATAGGGATGTACTATTCATGCGTAATTCTATCGATAAATCGCTACAAAAATGTAGGGTTCCTATTTTTTTATTACATTTAAGATAGGCTCATTTCCGCCAACGTGAACTCTCTATTTAAACTGAGTAACAATTTAATAACAAAAAGAAGCAAATAAACCTAAGTTCACATTGGCGCAAGTGGTGATGAGACAAATTTCAAATTTCATTGTGCAGTCAAATTATTTTGACTACATAATGAAATTTGAATGATTTGCTGTGATGATGATAAAATAAAACAAAGCTTTGGATTTTATTTTCCTGTGCTCAGCTGCTGCGCTTTCGCTTCGCTTTGTCTCCAAAGGCATAATATATAGATATTTAAGTCAATGCTAAATGTGTGACCGTTGCAAACAATTTTGTTTGAAACATTCGCACACTTGGCATTGATAGAAGTTGACTTGAATAATATCTATAATTATGCCTTTGGAGACTTCTTGTAGAAGGGGCGAGCCACACATTTATTTATTTTAGACCACCGACGACCTCTTGATTTCCGTTTTCCGTTCTTTACAGTTGATTCTATGAGATTTTTTTTCGATTTGAGCAACTTTTTTCTGCAGGCTTTTAATTAAAATGTTATATATCTTCAATTTATTTAAAAGTTTTATTTTCTAGGTGTAAGTAGCTTTTATTTATGCAGTCATCGTTAGTGTTGTTTCTCGAGGTCTTGCATGCGCTATTTTTGCAGTGCTGGGTGAAGGTTCTGGAAAATTTACAAAAAACATGTTAACATAATTAATTAAACGGGTTTTCCTGTGATGTAATAAACAGACAGACAGAAAACAAAAATTAAAAATTTCGCCATAATAGGCTAGCTCTATTTTTAATGTACAGACTTTTCGACTTCTACGATTTTTTTATAGTAAAGATAATTAATCAATTTAAGCAAATGGTTTTGTAATAGACACAGAAAAACCTGTAATGATAACATTATGGCATGTTAATACAGTGAATTAAATGTTAAACATAATTTGAAATTAACATAAGCCTTACCCGCAATAGAACATCTTTTCCTTTCGTTAAATTTTCATCAACCTCTCCGCTCGATTAAGGTCCGATTAAATTGAAAATATAATAGATTTCTCAGAATTGGTGTCAAAGGGCAATGGCAATTGGCAATGGTTCAGCAGTTGATAATGAAGGTACTGTAATATAGAAAAAATGTGAACTGACACACAAGCGAATTTAAATTTAAATCTAATCATGAAAATTTACTTGGGCTAAGTCTTTCCTTTTTATTACATTTTCATTTGCAAACAACTCTGTATTCAACCCATTGTTAACATCTAGCAAACACATTTATTGTATTATTATATAAGCAGCAGTTTTATACTTAAAGGAAAAGAAGGAAAAGAAAATCAAAAACAAAAGTAAATTTATAAAATTTAAAAATGAGAATATCGACAGTCGAGAAAAAATGTCACAACACTATCGATACTTGATTATGATAGGTTATTCTCTAAAATCTGGATTTATGTTATAATCACGTAATTCCTTTTCTGTAATAGCCTAACAATTGTAAATTTAAGCACTTATTTGTAAAAAAAGAATTACCTGTCTTCATTCAAAGGAAATTTTGCCATGAAGATTCGTTTTTGGCCATCTGACCGGCCAGTTGTTATACCACATATTTCGCACGTTTTACAATGCATTACAAATATTAGATACGTCACACGCATACACATACACAATAGGTAACAAACAACTTAGGTATTTGATTATTTAAAAGAACGATGAAAGCAAAAACTTTAATCAAACATGAATCAAACTTCGCCAAACAACTCTTTTGACAACCAAAACAAAAATGGCGGCTGCGTGCGATAGAGTAGAGAATATGTTAAAGCAAGACAGCGATATCCGCCATTAGTCCGCCATTGTCCGCCATTATTTCTAGCGCACGTTTCATACATCAATTTTTTACTAGGGAGTTGCGCCAGACTGGGTAGAGGTACCGTATCTCTAACCAGTGTTGCCAACTTAGCAACTTTATAGCTAGATCTAGCTATTATTTGGTGACAGACAGCTACAATTTAATAAAACTTGTAGCTATACTTTTTAGCTACTTTTTTTAGCTACTTTTCATTTCATCATGAGACGTGAGGCTATCGAGATTCGTAAAGTATGATTACCGAGTCTCGAAAGAAAAAATAAAAACTAAACGGGAATCTATGGTCATAGATGCTATAGTAGGTACAGGTCGGCGTTGGCCGGGAATTCCCCGTTTACTGCTGCGCTACAAAGTACTTTATTATATAGGTATTAGAGACTTTTCTCGATGGGCTCAGGTGGAAAGCGATTACTGGCGCCGCCTGTATGTACAAACGTACAACTTTTCTGCTTCCGCGTTGAGTTCGGGTCCTCGAATTTTGCAGAAAATTAATGTTTCTAATATTATAAAATTTTACCATAATTTCTTTTATTCATTTTTTATACATATTATTTATATTTTTAAATATTTTTACAAAACTATATTAAAAAACTTTTAAAAATATGAAAAAATAGTAGCCCATCGGTATCTAGAATAGGGTCCAAGCTACCGGCGGTCAGGGCTCCAGAGAAAGGAATCTCCTGACAATGCGTGCCGTGTCAAGAAGTACTGCTCTCTGAATCAGGCCCTTGATCCAACTGCCTAACGAGAGCCTCCTAAGGTGTCGGTCGAGACTCTCGGTAATTAAGCCATTGGCCGAAACGACTATCGGCACAATGATCGCTGAATCCACATCCCACATGTCGACAACCTCGCGAGCCAAATCAAGATATTTGATCTGTTTATCTTTCTCGGCTTTCACGAGGTTCTCGTCATGCGGGACCGTTATGTCGACAATCATTGCGCGCCGCTCTGATCGATCCACCACCACTATATCAGGTCTATTGGCTACAATAGTCCTGTCAGTGATGATGGATTGATCCCAGTATAGTGTGATATGGCCTTTTTCAAGAACTGGGTCGGGCACATACCTGTAGTACGGCACTTCCGATTCCACAAGGTTGTATTTTAGAGCAATTTGCTGATGGATAATCCTGGCTACAAGGTTGTGTCTATGCAAATACTCTCCGTTAGCTAGACGAGAACACCCGGAGATAATGTGACGGATTGATTCGCCTGGACGGTGGGATGCCCGACATATGTCAACCGTGCCGTCCTTCACAATAAATCTCCGGTAGTTATTTGTCATCATAACTTCATCCATAATTGCACAAACAAAACCTTCGGTTTCTCCAAAGAGGTCCCCGGAACGTAGCTAGGCTACGGACGCTGAAAAGTCTACATCGGGCCCATGGAGGGCCCGGAAGAAGCGTCCGTGGAGCTCCTTGCTCTGCCATACCTCCCTGCGATCGTTAGTGTCAAGCACTACAGGTTTGCGCCAGTTCTCTTTAGCCAAGGAGAGCGGGGTGAGGCCCTTGTCCACCGCTACTACATCTCGATGCATCCCCACGTTGGCTTCTAGGAAATATTCCCTGAGATTGCATATCTCGCGATTGTGGATAGTCTTAGCGTTTAGAAAGCCTCGACCTCCACATCTCCGCGGGATATACAATCTCATAACCGAAGACCGTGGATGATGCATTCGATATGCCGTCAGCAATGTACGGACCTTCCTATCCAGGGCGTCAAGTTCTGTTTGAGTCCATTTGAGTATGCCAAAAGAGTACATCAAAACTGGCATGACCCAGCCGTTGAAGGCGCGCACCTTATTACCGCCTGATAAAAGACTATTAAATACTTTTTTCAGTCGGCCAAAGAAGCGCTCCCTCAACGACTGCTTCATGTCAACAACATTGATGCCCAACGCTTCGGACATACCCAAATACTTATAGGTTTCGGTTGCTGAGAGGGATCTAAGGTTTATGGAATCCGAGAGTTGGGTGCTCACAGATTCCACAATCTCCCCTCGCTTTACATGCATGACCGCACATTTGTCCACACCAAATTCCATCCTGATGGCGCTACTGAAGGTTTCAGTTACCTTCAGTAGTTTCATCAGCTGCAAATTGTTGGGAGCAAAGAGTTTCAGGTCATCCATGTAAAGGAGGTGAGATATAACCTGACCGCCTCTCCTCAACCGATGGCCTAGACCTGAATCCTCCAGCAGTGTGCTAAGGGGATTCAGGGCTAAGCAGAACCAAAGTGGACTCAGACTGTCACCCTGGAATATACCTCGCTCTATCCTTATCGGCTCGCTAATCCTCTGGATATGCCGACATCCTGGATAGCGAAGGACTGTCCTCCATTGCCTCATACATGACATCAGGAAAGTGCACAGAGTTGCGTCAACTTTATACAACTCTAGCACCCTCATGAGCCATGTATGTGGCACCGAGTCATAGGCCTTCTTATAGTCTATCCAACATGTCGACAGATCCTTTCGAGAACGGCGAACCTGTTGGCTAATGGCCATATCAATGAGGAGCAACTCCTTAGTACCGCGGGACCCGTTCCTACATCCATTTTGAGAAGCGGACATGATAGAATTGTCATCAATGTGTTTGCTAATTTTAGCTCTCAAAATGGATGTAAGAACTTTATAAATTGTAGGGAGACACGTAATTGGTCTATAATTTTTGGGTTCCGCAGTACTACCTGATTTATGGAGGAGGTGGGTTATTCCTATTCAGAAACTCGGGCAGTAATCCAGACTCTAAGGCTGACTGGAACAGAGCCGCCAGGCGGGCGTGCGATCTTTTAAACCATTTAATCCAAAAGTTGTGCAGCCCGTCCGGTCCTGGAGATTTCCAGTTAGGCAACATACGGACTGCACGTGTTACGTCTTGGGGGCTGATCGTAATTGCCCCCATTTCTGGTATTGGACCGCACGCTCGCTCGACATCCCCAGTCCATTCACCCTCGGTATGGCTGACAGGCACCGACCAGATGCTACGCCAAAATGAATACATGGTGTTATCATCTGGTAGGCGCATGTCAGTAACACTTTGGTCTGGTTGCTCCCAAGCCCTGTAAACCCACCTTTACCATAATTATTATTAGAAAATGCCAAAAACATTAAGAAAATTAAAATATTAAATACAAAAAACCTACTTACCTACTGTATGTAACATATTTAGCGTTATAGGTACTATGGTACTATATATTATCTCTATGCATTTAGCTACTTCTAGCAACTTTCTGGGGTAAAAAAAACTGGCAATCTAGCAACATTTTAAAACTTGTCTAGCAACTGGGTAAAGCTAGCAGTTGGCAACACTGTCTCTAACTAGTCTGTGGAGGTACCTACCTTGTACCTACCTATTTCGAGTACATTTTCGTTGCGGTTTTCGCTTTGGGTTCTTTTCGGTCATATATTTCGCCATAAATTGTGAATACAAAGGAGGGAAAAAATAGTGAGTGTTCTTAATTTTTATTTGCATTCAAACAGTTATTCATCGGACATCATAAAATTATTTATCAATCAAGTTTTATCATACAAGTTGAAGTATTCACCGTATTCACAGGCCGTATGCAATTTTATTATGAATAAATATAATGTTCAATGCTTTTACTGATAGAACTCGAGCCGACATTATTATTTTACAAACGTTTCACACATGACTGCATGAGTGTCTGTTTTCGATTATTACAAGTCATGTTTCTTTTTCTCAAAACAGCAGATCATTGTCTTGTTCTCTTACCAGTAAAGAGTAGCTATCAACAGAACAAGACTTCATTAAAAGTAAAAAGAAAGGCTACACTAAAAATTAAAAAGAAACGGTTTCACTAAGTATATTGAATGGGTGAACCATAAAGTTATTATTAGTGGTAACTAGTAATAATAACTTTATGGGGTGAACCACTGATAAATATTTTACACTTCAGAAACTACATTTGGTTTCTATTTTCTGTAGGTGACATTTCATCATGGAGTCTGCCGGAGACTGGTGTCTAATAGAAAGTGATCCTGGCGTATTTACACAGCTCATTAGAAAATTTGGTAAGTGGAATCAATGATCTCATTGTTATTATAAGTAGCTGTTAATTCTAAGGTATCTAAACCTACAAGGCTTATAATGAATGTGGGTTGACAGTTTGGTGCTGTTCAAATTGCTATGGGCGTAAATAGGAAGAAGCACAAGGGGGCATGGGCCACCCCAGAATGTCTAGTGCCCTCTCCCCCCTAAAAACCTAGTTCTAAATAGTTGAGAAGTCCTTCAATAAGGTAAACCTGTATTAGTAGATAGATCCTAGAAAAAATGCACATCTACGCCCATGCAAATTGCATGTAACTGGTGTTATAGTTGCACATCTGAATAGGTCTTCATAGTGTAAGTATTATAAAGTCTTGTCTTGTCTTGTCTCTGACTAAAAAATACAACTACTTGTTAATTTTGAGTAAACTCAGTGGGGAACAGCAGGATACAGGCACTTACCAGTTGTCTCAACTGCCTGCCTGATAAATAAATAATAATAATAAACTAATGTTAAGGTTATCTTGTAGGAGCTAGCGGGGTTCAAGTTGAAGAATTATGGACAATTGAGGATGGTATCTTCGAAACTTTAAGGTATTGTGCTCAGGTTTGGTGCTGGTTATTATGTAAGGAGTATGTGCAGAAATGTACAATCCACCAATAGCAATAATTTGTGTATTAATAAAAAGAGCTCATATCAAAATTGGCAGACTGTTTGAAGCTATTGTACTCTTCTGAAGGTCAAAGATAATACTCAAGTGGAAAATTCAATATTTGTCAAGTTAACATTAGTTAAGAGATATCAATTAGATTTTTTCGACAATAAACACATTTATATTATATAAATTCAAATGATTGTTTGCCTTTAAAATAACATTGTTCATTAGTAGTCGTGGAATGTATGTTAAAGTTGCAAAAAATACTACTGTACACCAATATTGTTTGAATTTAGAAAACATTTAAATCTTAATAAGTACATCAAAAATTACTATGTTGTATAAATTATTTGACCAAATTACTTCTCAAAAATTTCTCAAGTCTTACCTTACTATGCAAAATAGCAAAAATTTTGAATTTCCTGCCACAATCCTCTAAAAATATTTCATCACAATAATTGGACGCTGGTATAATCCACTAATAGAAATAAGTTACACACCAATGAAAAGTGCTTTTTTTGTTAAACCTTTGTTACCATTATGGTTTATCCCAGTTGTCTGTCCATTTGGAGTTATTCTCGTCTCAAGATACATGATTTCATTATGGTATGATCACTATTAGTCTCCACTGTCCATAAATTCAATCAATCAGCCCGTCAAAAAATTTGATCAATGAAAAGAGCTCTATAAGCTCTGCTGGTCAGATAATTGGCTGAATCCCTATTACCTGACCATTCAGAGCTCTAATCATCTGAACGTCTGTGATAGTTATAAATGATAAGTTTAAAGCTCTTTCAATTGATTCTCTTCTATTGGATGTTGTAGACGACATAGTACTTTTATAATATTTCTGAAGTTGTGTTTTGGATAGGTACAAATTTACCTATCAATTTTTTATAGTTTTCACAGCTCATACATATAGGAATTTTTGCTATTATTTCTGTACTTTTCAATGATGTAATGTACAGTTTTATACTGTTCTGGCCGGAGGAGCGGCAGAGACCCATAAGTACAAAGTTGGCTCTTGTGTCACATTGTGATACCTACATGATGTAAACGTGGTGAACGTAAATATAAATGGAAAGGTATTATTATTTCAGGCCAGTTCATGGACTTATATTTCTGTTCAAATTCATGCAACATGAGGAACCTGCAGGCCCTGTGGTCACCGACAATCGTCTGGACAAAATATACTTCGCTAAACAGGTAATTTAATTATCATTTATCAATATCGAAATTACTCATTTTCGAAAATTTTGTAATTTAATAAATATGGCAATTATTTAATTTTTGTTTTCTTTTTAGGTTATAAATAATGCTTGCGCAACACAGGCTGTGGTGAGTCTGTTGTTGAACTGTGAGCATCCCGATATCGACCTAGGCCCGGAATTGTCTACGTTGAAAGAGTTCAGCATGTCATTTGATCCTAAGATGCGAGGGCTTACACTCAGCAACTCGCAGACTATTCGAAGTGCTCACAATTCCATGGCACAACAGACCCTATTCGAGTTTGATCCTAAAACAGCTTCAAAGGTATGTAATATGTAAGATAAGACAGCGTTATTTGATATAGACCAGCGGAAATGGTTTAGTGGAAAATGTACCTACAGCTAGAGAGGATATAGTAAACAACCCTTATAATACATACTTGGTGCCACAATTTATAGATAGTTCATTTCTATCTAGGCCTGAAATAAAGCAATTGACGGCCGAGTAACCGTTAATTACTATTTCGGTCGACACTTAGTTCTTTTCTCTAATTTGCGAGGAAACAAACCAATTAATTCAAGAAACAAAAAGATGAATTCGCCCGTGTTTGTTCTTTTTTAAACGTTTGAAAAGTTTGCATTCTACCTTTAAAATAATAATAATAAATATCGTGTACCTAATAACACCTAATTTATGTTAGTATGTACTTAAAAAAAACTCACTCGGAGTGCTAACTCCAAGAATAATTAAAAAGTAAAACTGTCCAGCAATTTCTATTATTTGTCGTGTTGGAATTTTTTGGCGTGTTATTTCTAGAGCTGATCATGTATTGCTCTTTTAAAATAATGGAACAATTTCCGTACAAGTGGGAGAAAATGTTACTTATTCAAATAAATTTTTGCAATTTTATTATCTTCTTTCTATTCACAAGGTGTATATATTTTATTTACAGTCAACAAACAATAATACAAAATGACCTTGATGTTTCAGGATGACGAAGCATATCACTTCGTTGGCTACATGCCAATCGACGGTCGGCTGTATGAGTTGGATGGCCTTCGCGAAGGTCCCATCGATCACGGCGCCATTGCTCCTGAACAAGATTGGCTGGATGTCGTCCGCCCAATTATTATGAAGAGGATTAATGTGTATGTGTATTGTCTTTTACTTGGATTTTATTTTGATTAGTACATTAGTACTTTAGACTATTTAGCCCCCTTACTAATAAAAAGTAGTAATTCGTAAACACTGATTAAACTATACCTGACCCTGTCATTTGCATGCCAATGAATAGAGATCGCAATAGACTTAAGAGCTAGTTTAGTTAAATAACGTTTAATCATCGTTTATTAGTAATGGGTAAATATTTGTACATAAATTTTTAAATTGATTTTTATATTATAGATACACTGAAGGCGAAATTCACTTCAACCTGATGGCCCTCGTGTCTGATAGGAAGATGATATATGAGAGGCAACTGCAGGATCTTCTGAACGAATCTCAAATTCTAGGAATGGAAACTGATGAGATAGAAAATGAAGTTCCCAGACTTAGAATGTTGATTGAGTATGAAGATGTAAAGATGGCGAAATATCAACAAGAAATGGCCCGCAGGAGGCATAATTACTTGCCTTTTATCATCACGCTGCTAAGAATATTGGCCGAGGAGAAGAAGCTGATGCCTCTGCTGGAGAAGGCTAAAGAGCGCGCGGTTAAGAGGGGCCCCAAGAAACAAAAAGTATAACACGAACCCTGGGCAGGTCTGCGGGTAGAGCGCGCGCGTGGATCGCGTCGTGTCTCGCAGTCCAGCCCATCGCGCGTGTTGCCCGTCTCTGAACTGCAGTACTCGCTAGCTGACTTAGACGCCATATATAGAGATCCCCAAGAATCCTTATTATTAAATATAGAACCACAGCAGATACTAGAACAAGGCATGGTTGAATCACATGAAGTATTAGATCACTCCATATTCGAGTCCCGAGAGGCTCGGAACAATAACATTCTAGAATCCGATGATAGCAAAGACTTTTTGGGAGAAGCAGCACCGCGGGCTGGTTTAATTACGGATATGGATTCGCAAGATATGGATATTGATCCCGATGTGTCGGGTCAAATGGATCCTCTTTTAGATATCAAACCACCAGAGCCAGACTTTGATACTGAATAAAGATTGGCCAGTACAGGCAGTGTTATTCAAACAGACCTCTGCATTTAAGTGTGCGTCAGGTTAAACATTAAAAAATTAATGCCATCTTTATTCATGTAAAATATTGTGATGGGCCTGTGACCATAAAAATATTATTATACAAATCGTATAAAAAGCGCAAGTTTCCATCACGCGTATTTATGTAACCTATATTTAAGAAGTGTTAAATATTCAAGTATTTTATATCAATAAAACAGCAACGATAAAAATACGTACATTTATTTATTTACTAACAATATTCGTGTATGTAACTTATAACTGAGCACAGTTACATATCAACCAATAATTCATAAATAATCCTGAAATGTAGGCATTAAGTATAGTGTGGATTATTTCTGAACATTGCTTGACAACGTATAATTTACATGTGTTTGGCTGTTAATGATAACGATCCGCAAGCCGGCGATTCACTCACAAGTGATTGTCGAACTTTTGACAAATTTATTATAGTTGTGCGAATTACTTGATGTTAATAATAATATATGTTCGAGTGTACTGTGTCTGTATAGATAATTATAAATATGTAATGTCGTGCAAGGCATAACACGAACTTTTCGGCTAGATAGGCAGGTATATATCAGGTACATTTGATGTGTATGTGCTAGTGGTTAATTACAATAGAATAATGTGCAACTATACATAAATGTAATGAAGAATATACATTAAAGCATATTATATGTATAATATAATATCAAAGTTAGTGCAATTATAAGTGTAAAATTAAATTCGTATTCCATACGTTTTCCGCGCTGTCATAATATTACGTTACATAATATATTGTTGTCATTTTGTTTGTGTCTTATCGATTGCTGTATAATAATATTTATTTACATCTTATTACAAAAATTTACTTACATCTAAATTATAAACCTAATTAACGAAAGATTTTTATGTATCAAGTTTACATGAGTAATAAATTAATGAATTTGGGGTGTGATGTGGCATTTTACACATAGTCTAGCATCTGTTATTTACAACGGAGCACATTTTTACCGATACAATGGCGAAGATGCGGTGACAGTGACATGAACGATGATTTAGGGAAAATTATTTACAGAGTAGGTACAAATATTGAGCTTAGCTGCCTGCTATGTTCTATGTCATTACATGGATTCGGAAAGCAATTGTTATGATCTGATTATTCTTTGTACGACAGTATTTGTTCGTCGAATTACGTTTAAGAGTATCACAGATTGGTTGCTTCAGTTCAATTTTGACTAAAACGTTTACTTGGTGAAAGTTTTAGGACAATAAAGTTTGTGTTTGAATCCAGGTAATGAGTGAACAGAGGCTGGATAAGTAGTGCAGTGTGTGGCGTCGTCGGGCCGCTTCACGTGTTGGGCAGCAGGCCTTTGGGCTTTATCATCATGGTCGCCCGCTTGAGCGTGTAGTCCCAGCCTCGCCAGCGGAACCACACGATGCCTGCAATACGTTTATTATTAGCTGTCATATTTATTTACCTACACACAAAGTATTAATTTATACGTAAACACATTCGTAATTTTTTTATCTCTACGCCCGTTGTGGGTGTAGCTGATATTGATAAGTTAAGAGGGTCACCTTGTCTGGCAGTGAGGTCCTGTGGGTCATGCAGGTAGAGGCCGTTGAGGCCACGACCGCAGGACTTCCACCACCAACCACCCTTCAGCATGGACGCGCAGTTCAACGACGATCTGTCGTTGTCCCTGTAAATATCTTAGTGTTACACCTTGTTCTAGTATTAGTGGTTGTTTAACGACGCGACGTGTGGTTTTCACGTCCTGATAGTGTAGGTAACTAGGTTCTATCTACACTAATATTAAAAAGAGAAAAGATTAGTATTTTTATTTGTAAAGTATAAGGGCGTCGATGTTGTAAAGGTTGGACCACGTCTGACTGGCCGGCGACGGATATACCTCCATCTCCATCACTTTCTGTCGCTCGTGTCGCACTATGGTTCGCTAAAGCGAGAGAAATTGAGTGACATAATCTTCCCGTCTATGCCGCAGATTGCGGGCGCTCGTAATCAATTTCTCTTGCTCTACCAAACGATGGAGATAGAAGAATATCCGTTGTCGGGTGGTCTGATGTGGTCCAACCTTAAGCCGCGCGATCAATGAAGTCAGGACTTTTTATCTCTCGAATCTCTTACAAAACTAGTGACATTCATTATACATTTTTTATTATCCCCATTTAATAATGATTATACCTATAGTTTTAGGTAGATATTGTGTTACGATACAATTCAGTATCTAGTGTACCTATATTATTATATGACTTTTGCTTTTAGCAAATTATAAATGAAGTTTTTATATTACACCCAGAATTGGGCTTATACAAGTCTCTTAGAAATCTACCTACCTATATAATATAAATTTTTATCTGTGAAAATGTCAAATCACGCCAAAATGGAACTTTATTTTAAAAAGCCATAACCAATTTCACGTTTTAGAAGTGTCAATCCCTTTGAGGTCAATCCACTATCTTGGAAACTTGAACTTGAAAAGAAACCTGTAATCGCTATTAATTTTCAGATGCCTTATTATACCTTGTCTAATGTCTAGCCTGATTATGACTTGGTATGTTATACATTTCCAAGTTCCATGCGTAAATTCTTACGTTATAAAAAGACATCACAATGTACAAACCTGTTGTAAGTAGAGAAGGGGCTGTTGTTGGATCCATACCACGGGTCGTTGAGGGAATCTCCGGCGTTGCCTTCGTAACCATCTATCTCTAGCTTGTAGTATTCCGCTTCCGAGTATATCTTGAAGTGCGAATACTGTGCGTATCTGTGTTATTACAAAAACGTTAGTATTACTATGTAATGGCACGGGTAGATCAAACGGCTAAGGATAAACAGGCGTTCAAGCGTATTGCTCTCTTTTTAGCCCATTACAGAACAGTTTTCGCTAAATGAATCACTGAACTGTTATTTCTCATACATTTAAAACTACTCCAATCTAATAATTATGTGGTGTTTAGATATTTATAGGTAGATACCTACCTACTCTATTCAAGAAATTAAAAAACTAAATGTAAAAAATCTTACAATTTCCTTTTATGGTGAAATATCTACGAAACAAGGCAATGTAATTTATAAAATTCGAAGTATTTATAATAGGTACCTAAATAAGTACGTACCTAATGTTACTAATAATAGTAGGTATGTAGGTGGTTAAATGTTGTTTACATTTAGTGTTTTTCGTTCTTTGAATAGTCGGATATTTCGTAATCGTTCTAATTGATAAGCCGTCTACTTTTGGAACGAGGTTAATCATGCCATAACTTTGTCGATCAATCTCAATTTGAGAATCAAAGAAGTCGATAAACTTGATAGCATCTTCACCTACGCTTCGAACTACGAGTTTGCAAATTGTTTACAAATTGCTATGTAGTCAACACGAAAGTTATCTTCTTTGGTGATAGACCATAATGTACCTATTCTAATGTTCTAATAGATAGTATACAACTTCTATCGCGGGTTAGGCTTTGCATTGCATTTATTATTTGCAACCCATTTCTGTCCTTTTCTCCGATAGACGAAGCTTCACTGTAAGTTTGAGTAGGTACCTATTTCTCTAGGATAATCTAGGCATCAATGTTTAATTATTTCATTGGTATGTATG
The DNA here is from genome assembly GCA_932294325.1 of Allophyes oxyacanthae. NCBI lineage: Eukaryota > Metazoa > Arthropoda > Insecta > Lepidoptera > Noctuidae > Allophyes > Allophyes oxyacanthae. The sequence goes on from OW028609.1 coordinate 5,892,884, forward strand.
TCCTGACCTACAGCTGTTATAGTCTGCTGACGGTTAGAATTCATAATTTTTTAACATATCCTCAACAATTTTCCTCCAAAGATCGGTTTATTGATTGGTTTTAACTCAAGCATTCTGTCAGTTATTACCTAACCTGTCACTAGAGATTTTTCGATTCATTGGATCATATTTCAGGCACCCGTCCAGCAGCCTTCGTATCAAATAATACATTCACATTTCTTACCTCTTATTACCGTCGAAGTCCTCCAGTTCCACCCTGAGCATGTAGTCGTCATTGTTGGTCAGCATGTATATGTTCTCGTTGCCAAGCCAGAACTCCTTGCTGGGGTCTCCGAAGCCGTTCTTGTAGTCGCTCCAGTCTCGGTTGAAGTTCTCAGCGGGGATGCCGTAGTCGTCCCGACGGTGTATCACCTATCAGTCAAAAAAAATTTTACCAAAAATTGTTAGGTACTCACATGGCAAAGGATGTTTCTATTAGAGTTAAATGTTGTTTGTCTTTTAATATAATACATGTCGATCTTATCTTATTATTCAAGAAATAAAATTGGATTGATCTAAATGATTTTTTAATCCGGTAATTATGGAGGAACTCAGCAATACTTTTAGACATGTTTAGATGCACCTATACACTAGTATTTTTATAAAGAAAAGAAGATTTATTAGTAGTAGAGAAGTTATTATATAATTTCTTAGTCGTATGTTGTTCTTTAACTATGTATTTATATTTATTAGAAGTATCTATTATTTTAAGTATCTATGTTCTTTATTTAGTTACTTATACAGGATAATATTGAAAAAATACCCGAACCCTCTTAGCACTAACTTTGTATTATAATCCTAAACAAAGATTGTTCTACATTTTGCTAACAAAATTGCCTTTCTTTTTCTTTGTAATTAGGTATTTATTATCTTGAATAATGTCGAATGTTCGTATTCATATTATATATTAGCTGTGCCCCAAACACTGTCCGCGTGAACTTTGAAAGCTGCGATTTATTAATAGAAAATTGCTGATGTCTTTCCTCAAGATGCACACTATTTCCTTGTCTAATTTCATCAAGCGATTTTCCAAGAAATATTCCCGGTCTGAGTTTTTCACAACAAAACCCTTGAGCAATTCTATTCTTTCTTTGAAACCTCCAATGAATCTTGGGTAACTCATTTTTTCTTAGCTGTTTCAGCTCCGCTGTCTCTAGCTTCCTAGCATGATCACGCGCAATACAAGTTGACATTGTTTCCTTATTGTGAGGTTGGCAATTAATCTTTTATTTCGTCTTAATTATTTAGATTTAAGTACCTAGATTAAGCACTGAAAAGTTCTAAAATAGCTTTCTATAACAATTTAACAGCAATTAAAATATTTTTGCTCACTTATATTAATCACACATTTTTGCTCATATTAGTCATTAGTAATTTCGCTAAAATAGATTATAATATATTGTATTCAATCAATTTTGCTTCCTAAGGCCTGTGCGGACCATAATCAAGATGTAGTTAGACAGACTACCTATTAAAAAAAAAAATGAACGTAAAGAAAATACATAAATTTATCGAATATTATCTTATGTCAATTCGCAAAAAAACTCAAATTAGACTTCAGTTAGTCAGATCTGTTTTTGTAGGTAGTCTAACTTCGGTCTTGACTATAGTGAGCGCATGCTCTAAGAGTATAATAATTGTCATTATCGTGTAGTGTTTACCAAACAATTCAGAAATAAATCAATATTCAGTGTGCATAATCTTTGATTTACACAACCCTGTAATTTTAACTCAGTTACATATATCATTAATCGGGAGCCACACCGGTGCTTTCATTTTATTAATATACATATAATATAGGTATATTGAGCTTATGATTCAGACCCAGATTTTTGGTTGACGGTTGTGATGTTCAGAAGAAAAAAGTTCAGGTGTTGCTAAACACAAGCTGTTTCGTTGTCCGATATCGTACCGAATAATGTGCAAACGCAAATGGCGTTGTATAAAACAAGTTGAACATTTTCACCAAGCATTATACAATTTTATTATGTAGGTACCTACGGTGGCGGTATTGTGTGTGTGACGGCTCGGTTGGCGCAGTGGCTAAGCGATTGGCTTTCTGCGCTACATGTCCCGGGTTTGATCCCCGCACGGAACGAAAACTTGTAAGACCCTACAGATAGATAGTCTAGAGCTAATTTGCCTATGCAAGATTTTAAGACTGGAAGTTGGTGATGCTGCATAGGTACCTATATAATTATGCTAATATTACTTCGAACCTAAATGTCCTAGCTGTGTCAGTAATCAGTAGGTAATCATCAATTCCCTTATGAATTTACGAAACAACTTGACTAGCTGGGTCTATACCGTGCTCGCAATTCCGACTACTAAGGCAGGTAACAAAGACGCACCCACATGTTAGGTATTAAAATAATGTGATCTACTTACAGTCCAGCCTCCATCAGCGACGTTTTGCTCGCAGTATACTTTCAGGAACCAGTAGGTGGTGCCTCTAATCTGCAGGTAGTACACACCGGACTCGCGCATGCCGCCGTTCAACAGGTCCACGCACGAGTAGCCCTGGAAATGACGTCACACCATTGTAGACATACTTTCTGCATTCTAAATAGCACCCACTCAATACAAGTTATTAAAACCATGCATAATTTTTTAGCTATCATTAAAATTGCGGTTATTATAATATTCACTGAGCCCTAGGTACGCTGTAAATAAGTTTCTAATTAATATGCGAAGTCTTACATCTTACAACATTCTATTCGCATTGGCATAATATATTATAATATTCGCGATGCGTTCAGAATGATAATACAAAGAAAATAAGCATTTCAATGGTGGCGGCGCAGCGAGGGTTCGTATTAAACCAAGCACTTAAACAATGCTATCAATTTTAATGCCGACGTTATGCAGGTATCTACCTATATCGTTACGCAATATTAATAACTTTCTTTCCCTTTTGGTTCTACGGGTAGATTGATTACGGCCCCTTTGAAACTTTCTCGAGATAATTGCCATTTGTCTAAATGTCGTATTTATAAGTTTCTTAAATTTTTGTCTTTAATAACCAACAAAATGTTTTTTAATAAATGGATAGGTAGGTAGATACTTCTAAAGTTTCTCTATTTATCATATCATATCGGCCGTCAAAGTATAATAGGTTCAACAAAAAACGAAATAAAAACAGAGCAAATATGAGTTCGTGTCTGCCGCGAGACAAGTTGGCTTTCACGACGTATCCACTAGTAACGTACGGTCACGTACTCCGCCGTAACCAACAACCTTTTATTTACAGTTTGTAAACGGTTTCAACAGACAAAATACTTGCACAGGTTTCAATACAATCGGAAAATATTCAGTTTAAGTCTATTGCATAGCTCCATAATTGAAATGCACAGTTTAGATAAAGAATGAAACTAAAAAAGAGACAAACTTTCAATCAATGATCGCCTTAAAAAATTTGCTAATTATGCAATATTTTTTAACAATATTTGTTAACGCAATGGTAACGGAACGGGAACAAAATGCTCATTATGAACTAACTTACAAACTCATTCACGCGATCTGGAATGCCAATTACGTAGCCGTTTAGGTACGACGAGTGTGACAGTTCATTAATATCTTAATAGTATTCAGTATTGCCAAACGGTGTTTGCTGCCCAAACGTCTTGCTTTGTTCGTATGGAGATAATAATTACTTATTCTTACACTAAACTCCATTGCGCAATACACATTTGAGGAGACTAAAAGCTTTCCTTCTACTACCTATATATGGGCGTACGTTATCATTATCACGTATACCTTGCGTAAGAAATACAATGAAGCATCGAGCCCTAATTTCTGATCCCTTGCAAGAATGTTGATGGTGCCCACGGCTGACGCGGTGGCTACGGATCAACTTATTAGTTGTTGGCACTACGTGTTGCGCGTTCCATTCATGAACGGAACCAATTTTTTTTGCTTATATTTTGCTAAATCGCTGTTTGCATATAATTTTTTTATTCGGGTAACTATAGACCCATAATGTGTTATGAGTGCATATGAGATACCTAGGTGTACCTATATGTTTATAAATTGTACCTAATTACGGAACAGACGAAAAATTTGCGGGCAACGTTATTAAAAAAAGCATAGATACCTACAGTAAGTCCCTAATAGAAAGCAATACACAGATATCGCAAAAATTAAGACTAAAATAAAGAAATGTACACGTCAGACGAATGCTCGCCTTATACGGCGTCCCTCAGGGTAGGGTACTTGGACCTCTATTAGATATTCATTTTATACATTAGACTTTTTTGAACTTAATTTTTAGTATATAACACGGAAAGTTACTAGATGTAGGTAGATATCTATCTATATCTCATAAATACATAACAGCTTTCATCTTATTCGCGGAACTAAATCGTCGGTGGTAGATATTACTGAGCTGTATCGCAGCCAGGAAATAAGACGGTGAAACTTATGGTGTGGTTACAAAACATTCACAGTTGATATTTTCCCTGCGATAGTTAGCAAATCATAATGCACTATACATAATAGCTAGTGATTTACAGATTATTACTTTGATTTGTCAAAGCGTATAATAAATAATAACAAAATGTTAGGTCTTCATATCGACAGTTGCAGTCCTCAGGAAAAATGACAGTTGGAGGCTTGTTTTCATCACTGACCGCATATCTTATGACATCAAGCTTACGTTTAGGTAATTACCCTGGGGATAGCGTAGGGTGACCCAAACTTTTACCGTCTAAAACTACCCGGTGTTGCTTCGATATACCTGTGTACCGATCAGAAAATAATTAACATTTTCGGAAAGGTCACAAAATAGGTAGGTATATTATTAAGGTGCTCAGACTTTTTTGTGGAAAATAATATTTTCGCATCAACTGACCCAAGTTTACTAGTAAAAACGATTTTCAGACTACCTACCTGCTATAATTTATTTTTTTTATTCATTAAAATTTTTCATTTGGTCTCCTGGGTACGCGCTACGCTACCTACTGGCGTCTAAAAACGTGTTCTCGGTATCTTAGGTGTATCATTCAACTACATTCCGAAATTCAGACGAAATTCTATGATACAGTTTGGTAAAATTGTTGACATTTTTGAAAATGTGTTAAGCAAAGACGCTACGCGAAAACTGGAATTAGTATTTCTGGGTTCAGTGTGATCAAATCTATCGATTAATTACGGTTTTAGCCGTAATACTACGAAATTTTGGTTCTAGATAAAGACATGGCAGTGTCTGCCAGCCAAAACCGACAGGCAAACTTTTCGCGGCCTGGCCCATATTGGACCTACCCTAACTATTTTTCTTTTTTCTGTGAGATGTTATTGTTATAGAATTCTTCAGTATTCAGATAGATTCATACCTAAAGAATGACGTTCCTTATTCTTCACTGATAGTAAAGGTCTAAGTTACATATTATGATCCGAGAAATACTTTGAACTTTTCCAAAAACGATTCACAGTCTAAGAAAGGCAGAAAGTCGCGCGGAGCTCAAAGCGGCGCGCGACGCGGAGAAAGGCGCATATCTCCGTTCACGGAGAACGAGTGAGAGATCGACACTACGCATTGCGCGCCGCGCGACTTTCTGCCTCTCCATAATTGAGCCTTAATAGTTTAATAATCACAATATTTGGGGTGCAAGGAAAGGGCCTCCACGAGAGACGATACTTGAGATCGTCTGGCGCACCCTGGGCAGTCAGCTTCGATACTACCACTGCTGATTGGCTAATCTTTCCACTAAGGCATGAATGATTTCCATGTGATAGTTCGTGCCAACACGGCAAAAGAAGAAGACGTTATTAACAGAGTTATTAAACTTACTGTCAGTTTTGTTTCATAAATATTAAACGCACCTACTATTAAAATTTGAGTTAACTTGGCTTGCGTCAATTTTCTGTGACCTAAGTAATTGTAAATTGTAAAGTAGTTTGGTCACTATCACCTGGTTACAAGAGCGCACGATAAATAAGTAATTTATTCTGCGTAGGGGAGGGCCTAACTCCAGATATACTAAAATGTTATTAATCCTGTCACCTCGACACTTGCGCCACAAGAGTGGTATCGGTAAATATATTGAAATTACAACACTAGTACGTAGGTGTTCAATACGGTACAGGAAGTTAATTCGCGAAATTAATTACTTCGGTACCTTAACTTAGGTAAGTTGTGAAATCACGACAACCTGCTACAGTTATAGTAGTGCCGTTTCATGTAGATGCTATTTATCGGATACCTAATAATTACAGTGCATTACATTACATTATGAGTTACACCATTTTTTGTTTACACTATTATTAGACACGCCTATTCCGGTCAATTTTATTTATCCTTCAAGTAGCGTTCTCTAATGTGATCAAATCTAAAAAACAACAATAAAACATACCTTAAATGTATAGTGGCAGTAAGAAATGTGAAGTATTCCGAATTGTAGCGAACAAACAGACACACAATGTATGTATTTCATTGCGTTCGTCGTAACATAACGCAAGTATTTGGAGCGACATTTTTTCCACGGGTGCAAGTCGTGCATGATAGGTAAACGTGTTATAAAACGTTGCATCATGGAGCTCTACATAACCGCCAGTTCTCGTACGCTAAGAACAATAAACACTTGTAATCATTGGTAATTGTCGCATGGTGGGAAAGGCAGGTTTTTGCGCGGACGCTCACAAAGGCGCGGAAAGCGCGGCCCGTGTGTATGAGTGTGATGCCGAACCAGATTTACGTAATGAGAGCCACGCAACTTTCCTTGCAAGGAAATGTCGCGGTGTCTCACTCAGGTCGGCGCTTTTTCAACGCCAGACCAACAGGAAAGCTTTGATGTAGCATATGTATATCTATATTATTTAGTTTTTGTTCTTCAATGTTCCTTATATTTTTGTACGAGAGATTTAAGTGGTAGACCGCTAAATAATAGACCGAGCCCAATATTCGTGGGGCACCTACACTGTTATAGCCATAGATTTAATATTAGGTATATACCGTTTGTATTATAGGTATATACACCAGTGGCGAAGAGTCCATACAACCCGATTCCCATCGGCTTCCCTTTAGGAATTGGTTAGCATAGACCAACGTAATATTATATTATTTACTCATCCAACTGACAAAAAAAGGCTTGGTATTCTGTTAGTTCGAGCTCTTCCAGACATGACTATGACTACATGATTACAAGAGACGGTATGGATTTTTGTCTTACAGCAATTTTTAGAAGGCATTTTTTGGACGGCTTCCCCTTTTAAAACTGTCACCCTTCGCCACTGATATACACCACTATTTTTTGATTATCAGCTATTATTATAAGGACGTGCTCGCTCACCATTATGAATAACTTTTATTATGAGATCAATAGTGAAATCACGAAATACTCTAAATACCTAAACTATATCTACTCTTCTAAGAACAATGTGTTAAATAATGTGTTCAATAATAATAATTTACTTGTATTATTAATATTCTTTTAATATCGTATCGTCGTTACATTAGTGCTTAGACGACGGAAGTACACACATCAACAAAATCTAGGGATAATTCAGTTATTCATTGTTAACTAAAAAAATATCGGAAATAGCTTAAGACTATACTTCTTATATGCAAATAAACTTTAGTTTATGGACTATCATAAATAAAAATAAAAATAAAGATTTTTTTTAATTGTCTCATTTATAGTCAAAACAAAAAATTATACAAAATGCACTAAAATAAGGGGTACCTACATGTTTTGATGGTTAAATGCAAAAAGAAACAATTTTTTACACCTTTTTTACAGGGATATATAAACTAATAACCAGTAAAAGCATCCCTGATGTTAATTACGCATCTGCAATGGTTCTGTACGCTTAAATAAGGTTATCAATGTCTTGCTGTGAAATTTTGTCCCAGATTCTGCTGAGATGTAAAAAAAGTTGCTCATCAGTCAAAGAATTGTCGGAGAAATCCCTCAGAGCTCTTCGTTACACCCTATCTCAAGCATGCTCAATGGGCTTTAGGTCTGGTGATTGTGCAGGTCACTCCAGAATCGCAACATCATGTTCCTGCAACCAAATTCTTACCACCGTGTTGGTGGGTATACAGAAATTTTCATGAATGAACAGGAAATCTCGACGAATTTGTAGCCGATATGGGTAGGTTATTAGTCCTAGCATCTGATTACGGTATTTTTTAGCAGTTATGGAGCCTTACACCCAATCGCGGTCTGTTCTCTCGACAAGAAGAATTTTCGCCCCCACCATAATTGCTCCACCTCGGCATGATTAGACTTCTGTGCGTGCTTGAGGTGGCTTACACATCCAGGAACTCTCCAATCGTGTACTCTTTGCGAAATGAGATGGAGACCCGAACTGCAATTCATTAGAAAAACCACTGATGACATTCAACGATTTTCGATTTTGCAAATTTTCTCGAGCTCACTGCAGTGTTTGTCCGCGTTTGCCAATTTCTAATGCTGGACTCAAAAGTGCTCTGCCAGCACAAAGGTAAACTTCATGCAGTCTCTTCCTGTCAGTTTGGTCACTCACAAGCAACTGGAGTTCAGCCTGCAGTCATTGAACCAATCGCATGGCCTTAACATTTGGTTGTCTTTTTGCAGGCACTTGCAAATATCGATCTTGTCTATGGGTATTCATAAGACTTCTACTTAGTTATCTTGCAGCCACCTCTCTAGTGACACTATAACGTGATCACAACATCGATATCACGTTTTGTCTCGTTGCAATCGCTTCAGCAATGTCACGTTGGAGTGCATCAGCTTGCGTTTACCTGCTGCTTTTAACATTTCCTCTTAGGTCCAATTTTGAATTCCATGTGATCAATAACTTCAATGTCATCAATTTAATCCAAAATGTTACCTTAAAACCTGATTAACAAAAAAAGAACAAGCAAAATACTCAACTCATAATTTGCAGCTGGTCTCTAGTTTCAGCGTTTTTTCAGGCTGTGCCTCATATTTTTTTCTTTTTTTTTTGTAAATCTTATTAACGTTTGGAAATGAAATATAAATAAATCACCATCAAAATCTTTTTGAAGTCCCTAGTAGTTTTTGAGTTATGCAAGTTAGTATAAAATATCCCTAGATTTTGTTGATGTGTGTAGATAGTAGACTGTTTCTCCAATTTTATTAGATACCAGTATATAATACCGGTCTATAAATTTGGTTCAAATATATAATATATTCCGGTAACTGAATACCAGAGCGTGTATTGCGCAGTATTTTGTGTTCCTTATTGCTAAACCGGGAGACATAAATGGTAGTGTATCGGATAGACTGTGTCTGCGAGTTGCGCACAACCAGACCGACAGGCGCTGATTAAAATTCCGACAACAGAGCTTATATCCGAGCCACTGCCTACCGTTTAGACTGACTGATTGTACCAGTCCCTTATCCGTACCCTATGCAATCGCCTCCACTTCACTTAACCTACATCAGGACAAGAATCAATTAAACTAAGATATATCGTTGCGACTACAAGTAATCAAGTTTTTGTTTTGAATATTATTTATTGGGCCTAAAGCCGGCAAATTTAAACTAAATTGACTATGTAATTTTTACCTATAAAGACAACGCGAAGAGGATATCTTAGAACCCCACCAATTATGCGCCCAAGAAAAACTTGGTATCAAAATGTTCTCTAGTTATGATTGTATGGTGAAAAAACACGATTTTATAGTCCTACTTCAAAGTTATATCATTCGCTCGGTTAGCAAATTTTATTAATTGCACCTTTAACATTCGTTCAGCCGCAACGATAGGTGTGTTATAATGAGTAATAATATTTTTTATATAACTTTGTGACTCACTTTCACGTCTTTATAGTTGGCGACGATTTCCGAAGCGAAAGTGTTATTGCCGATGATGGGTTTATTCTTGACGCTGGGGAAGATGATGCCGCCCTTGCGGCTGTTGGGGCGCGGGCTGGTGCTGCCGGTGCTAGCCGGCGTCACCGTCACCGTGGCGCCCGCGTTCGCCGTCGAGCTCCACGTGCTGGACGAGGACGAGCTCGACGTGCTCGTGCTCGGGCTGCGTGCGACACGAATATTAGTCTTCATACACCCCTACACCCCATGTACCACTACAATACTGCACGTGTAGGTTGTACGAATGAAATATGAAAATTCGCCAAGGCTCGCAATATAAGGTCGCTTGGAAGTTGGAATACAGAAAATCATAATAGCACAATCGCAACGGCTTCATTTAAAATAGAAAGAGGTCACCTGTTGATAAGAGTCGAAGAGGGTGGCATCGTGGTGGCTGCTACGGTGCTAATGGTGGGGTCGGTGGAGAACTCGTCCACGTGGTACCTGTTGGGCGCGTACTCCACCAGCCGGTCGATTGTAGGGTCTAGCAACAGCTCGGCCGGCACCGGCCGCTGCGCCAATGTTGCTACGTCATCCTCTTGTTTCTTCAACCTCTTCTCTACCATATCTAAATTTTCGATGATGAGATTCGTCTTCAATCGCAAATCGCTATGGATTTGTCCGATGGCGCGTTCCTGACGCTGCGTCTGCGTCAGCAATTCATCTGACTTAGGAACCAGATCATCTACGGAACTCTTAGTACCGACGACCACATCCCAAACTTCGTCCATCTTTTCTGAAACACTCATCATAGGTATAATTTTGTTCACAAGATTATCAATTTTACTGCTTTTCGTAACAGGCGCCTGCGTGCTAGTCGCCGTACGGTTCTTAAACAAACTGTTGACATTAATTGAAGCATCTTCAGGTTCTACTATGGCAGCGTGTACGTCAGCCATCATATAAAGCACTTTGCCTAGATTTTCGGAGACGAGATTAATATGGAACTGTAATTTACGATCAACAGTTGATACAGAGGTTCTCAGTTGGTCTACTTCTTTCGTGATTTCATGAACAACCTCGGAATTCAAGCCTTTTGCAATTTCTATAACGTTCAAATTAATAGGTTTCTTTTCACTAGCTTCGGCATTGATGTCATCGACTGGTAAAAAGTTGGTATCGATCTGATTTTTAAGGCCTACTAGTTTCGTGTCGATATTCGAGACTTTTTGATCTAGTGATTCCAGTTTTCGGTCAAGCAACTGTGCATCACTTATCCTCTTTTTATTCTCAGCCTGTCTTTTTGTAGTATTCTCGGCAATACTTTCCTCAACGGCTTGGCCTATGTGACTAAACAGTTTTAGGTCGAGGTTCCCCAGTTTCGATATGATAGCATCAGTTTTGAGTATGTTGTCGTTTACTCTCGAGTCGAGTGCTTCAACTCTTCTCATCAAATGTTCCACAGCCTTATCCAGGTTCTCTATCCTTTGTAATTTTGTTTCTAGTGTGCTTACTATTACCTCAAATACGTTGAATATGTACTGCTCTCTGAAACAATACAAAAATATCTTCGTTTAATATAAGTTTTATTAACTAACGGTGAATACATGATATGTAAGTACAATAACTAATTACATGCAGTCTATTAAGTAAAAATTTAGAATACTATTATTTACACTCCAGGATATTAATTTGTAAAGATTTTTTTTATTTGCTCCTATGATACTAGTGAAATTAACATGACTGTCAACAAAGTTATGCAACGAAAGAAATAGAAACCTTAAATACGTACTACCTACGCTACATGCGTGCCACATAGTTTAATCGCACCATAGAGCTAAGACTCCTGCAGATACGGCGCTTATTCCAAAGGGAAATAGTCTTTTTATAAGTACGTTGGTTATCTACTCACTTGCGTAGAGATAGGTACAAAAAATTTATAAACCTAAATACCTTAATACTTATAAATTTATAAGTATTAAGAAATTAGGCAACTGCTAATTAGGAATTTAGGAAACCATTTTATTTTTTATTTTATTTTTTATTTTTTGTAATACCTAGCTCATATTTTTGTTGCACTATCAAATGTGTTACAGTAAATTGGACGTACTGTAGGTACAGGTCGGCCAAAGAATTGGCCTATCACCCTAAGGTTGCAATTTGTATGCACGCGATTAAACAAAAAAGTCTATGTTTTCTTGTCAAAATAATGAAGTTTCAACTTTAGTAATATTTTCATTTGATAGAAAGTTTTGTTAAAATTGATAGACAACTTTTTGTTTTATAGAGTTACACGATATATTGGTGTTGGTATGTCTGATAGATTCATAATCATCTATCTTTGATACTAAAGAAATGGCATCGCGTTGACGTATAATAAAAACAGTATATTATGTTTATGATACGAGTCTGAGTTTACCGACTGCATTATAAAGTGGTATATTTGTCATGAATCGACAGTTACGATCGACCATGTCTTGGTTTTAACATTACAATGAAATAATTTTTACCCATGAAGCGCCGGAAAGCCTATATACTTAGATACAATAGAAATTTTATAGATGCGGGCCTGCATGACCTGATGCGACCTAATGAATTAAATTATATTTAATAATTAATAATAATAATTGAGGTCTTTACTGCCTCACTGCTAGACACGGGCCTCTTCTCAGAATGAGCTTAATTCCTTAGTCCACCTCGCTGGCCTGGTGCGGGTTGGCGGACTACACACCATCGAGAACTATATAGAGCCACAGGAGTTACAGGTGTACAGGTTTCCTCGCAATGTTTTCCTGCACCGTTAACGCAACGAAAAGTCAGAGATGGGAGCCGGGTTTGAACTCATACCCTCCTGCAAGGAAGTCAAGCGTTCACCCGCTAAGCTACCATAAAGTAGGTACCATATATTGCAAAGAGTCGGAAATTCTTGAGAGTAAACACTCGATATCCGTGGTAAACACAGTGACGACAATTAGTCAAAGAAAAATATGGAACTTTGATGGTATCAAGTGATATCGCAAGACGTACTGGATTACGTAATGTATTATACTATTAATATAGATATAATTATTAATTACGATGATGTCAATGAAATAAACTTGTTTTATAAATGACCACTTTCTTCTTGATATCTCAGTTAACTATAAATAAAATTGTCGTAGGCACGATTGTATTGGCTCTAATGAATGGGATATATTGTGTATACACAATATATCCCATTCATTAGAGCCAATACATATCTAATTCTTAAAAGTGAATAGATATATCTATTCACTTTAAAGAATTAGATAATTTGACGACAAGATTCAGTTTAAATATTGTAACAGTGAACGTTTTGATTAATGATATTTGAGCAACAATATCGCTGATATTATCTTTCGAAGCTAAGTTCTGCTAGTCTTGCAAACAGCAAGGTGTTCGGCAACATAAATTAATTTCGACATCACAAACGAACCTGTTCGGTATTATAAGAGTGTCGGCCGCACCACATCGGCTTAAAGTGAAGCGAGAGGCTATCGGCCGGGTAATTATTAAGCAAATTCTCCGTAAGCTCATAGTTTGGTAAACCAGGCTGGTTTAATAGTGTTTGCTTTACTAAATAGATCACCAGTTAAGACCCGATATACTTGAATTAACTTCCAGATATTGAAATCTCTTTTCTGTGTTCTGTGATTGAAATAAATGCTAAGGTGTACCAACGACTTTTTTTTTTAACACCAGCCTCCTTTCATCGGGCTGTATATTCCAGGGTACGGCTGCAGAATTAAATCGAGCTAATGTGAATTGTCGAGGCAGACCCTACACGAGATAGACCGATGACATTACGAAAGTAGTCGGAAAGCTTTGGACAAGAAGCGCACGGAACAAAGATGAATGGAAGCAATTGGAGGAGGCTTATACCGCCACAGGCGGTCCTTACAATGATATCTACTAACACACCGTAGATTAGGAACTAACATAACATTAGAAGTGTTATTAACAATACTAACACATCTATTTCTTTATACTAGTGGTCGCCCAGTGGTCGAAATTCGACCGAAACATTATTTAAAAAATCTAGCTTTCTGCACTCCTTCTCCATTCAAACTTTAACTATGCCAATCTCACACTCCTCCGTGCGCGCAATATGCATAAAATGGGGTACAAAGTTTTCTCTTCACGTAGATAATATGTATAAATAGTTGAAAGGAATCACAAAAGCTTATAAATAAATAAAATTAATCTATTTGGTAGAGCCCCTTGCTAGACGTGGAAGTATTTTGGCGTAGAACAATTTAATGATTGAGTACTTTATGTTTAGGTAGCCACGGCTTGCGTGATGATTGAATTTGACCATTGTAACTTCAGGGATACCAGTCAGTGTGTTAATCAATCACACGAATTACACGCGTGTCTAATTTGATGGAGATTCGTTCACTTGTTGCGAGTTATTAGGTAACTCGTACAAACACTATTTTATAAGATTGGTGAAGATTGTACATTTGTACAATTGCTTCCATATCTGGAGAACGATGATTAATTTGTATAAAAATTAACTAGGTATTAAGTTATACCGTAATACCAATTATATTTTTAGTGATCAACGATTTTTTTACAAGGTTTAATTAATCGACAGGCCCTGAACTTTGCCGTAAGACAATATATTAATGACATTGAGATATTTTAATAATTCATAATAGGCATCTAATTCTCGGTATTTTATATTTGGTCATGATTAAATTTTTAATGGATAAAAAAACTGTACAAAATCTTAATTATACTTGTTATATATGTCGGAAAACACACACAACACAACAGACAGACAGGAGGGTGGGCGGAGAAGAATGATCTTTATCTGACATCTTTGTGTCTCTTTATCAGGATATTCAATGTAAACAACGATAATGTTCACTTTACAATTTTAATTGCTATTTCACAATAGTTCTTACAATACTATAGTCACGCTTCAGTCTTAACTGTCTTTTTCTTATTTATGCACGGAACAATAGTTTTCATTAACTGCTAACACTAAATGGACACTATCAAAACGTAAGACAGTTCCTCGGTACGCCCGCCTATCACAATCTCGCTCTCGGCGATCATCTCACGACTCTAGAACAACTAGTCTCCACGACTCTCGTTCCACGACCGTCTTCCACGACTGTCGTCCACGACTGTTCGTTCCTCTCTCCTAGGGCTCTCTAGCACCGCCGGCGCCGCACCGAGACTCTGCCAAAGCGTCACGAAACTAGCCGCAGGTGACGCTTGCGTTTTGTAGCATCCACTTATGTGATGACCATTGTGTTGACCATTTTTGACCATTCCGATACGGCCATCCTGCGAGACACACGTCCTCGTGTGTTTTACTCTGAAAGAGAAATTCAGCAAAGTATCATCCGCTCGGCCAACTCTGACCACACAATATTGTTGAACTAAACCTCATAAAACTCAACTTCTTATCTCAATAAGCTAAAGTTACTCAAAATACTTCAACAAATCTCAATAGTACAAAGAAAAAGAAATATTCTCAAAGGAGCATTGACGAACCATGGGAATTCAACTTCATATTGATTCCACACCACTTAACTCAAAGACTTCACATAAACAAGCTCAATAGCACTGCATTTTTTAACTTTACGGCATTAAGCCCAGGAATTCACAATTCCCAATCTCGCGCATCCCCTCGGGATCGCCACAGTCAACGGTTTCCTCGAAACCAAACCCCACCAGGGCAACCGCGTACCGCGTACTCACGGACTACTACTAGAGTAGACACCGATTTCGCTTAAGCTACGGCTACGGAATACCACAAGTGTACGTCATCACCATTCCATATCTCGCGCATCCCCTCGGGATCGTCACAGTCAACGGTTTCCTCGAAACCAAACCCCACCAGGGCAACCGCGTACCGCGTACTCACGGACTACTGCTAGAGTAGATACCGATTTCTCTTAAGCTACGGCTACGGAACACCACTAGTGTACGTCCATTAAGAAATTGCAAGCTATTCGAACATAAGGGATTCTAACTGTCCCTCTCTTTCTTAACTCTGCTCTACATTAGAGTTGTCAATGTTTCTTTGATCACCGTCTAAAGCATCTGTTATTCTGAATGGTCCACACTTTTTGGGATCCAACTTCGTTCTATTTCATTCTAACAAAGACACCTACAGAGAATTTATTTGGTCTTGCCTCATTTTTACCAAATCTTTGTTCAGAAATTACGTAAAGAACTCTACATGAGCCATATCTTTACCAGTGATGCGAACAACATCAAAATTAAAACAATTAAAGAAATGTCCCTCAAAAATTTACACACTGCGATAAGTCGATATTTACGAAAAATACTTTACGGATTTACAATCCGTTAGGTCTATAAATTTACAACCATGTAAAAAAATGTCTTAAGTGTTTGACAGGATTGACGACGGTGAGAATTTTCAAGTTCATAATTATTTTACTCCGTCACCTTTTTTTTGCTACAATAGTCGACCACTTGAAATAATATGGCACCATAACCGTCTGCACTCTTGTCTTTGTGCAACTCAACGGGATATTTTGGGACAAATATGATAAGTACCGGTTCTTTATTCACACCAAGATAAAGAAAAGGGAACCTTTTTTTTTTTTGTAAATACCGTTATGTCGCTACTCATGTTATAAACATCAGGCAAGACGCAATTTAAAGTCTCTATAGTTTAGCTGATAAAATCTGCTCTATTCTGAATGCTATATTTTGGCCACTACCCATTAACTAAATAGTGTTTAGGTTACACTATCTAAAAATTGTAAGGCCACACCGTCTAAGCATTCAGCACCCGATTTATAATGAAAATAGTTGAACACACCTTTGTAATTGACTGATCCAGTAGGAGTCTCTCTTGTACACACGTCCACAGGTCGCTCGGCCTGCCCAGCGCCGATTCGCGTTGCGCTGACGCCGCTGCCGCTGTCAGCCTGGAACTGCGAAGCGCTGTGACCCGCTGCGCCGCATTTGAAGCATCGATGACGCTGGTCACTGTGTGCTGCAGTCCTTCTTGCTGAGCTGGCATTGAAGTTGACGCTTGTCGTCATGTCCATGGTCTTCAATCGGCATTCAGCCAGTTTGTGTCCAGTGATAACATTTTACAATACTAGGCTCTGTAAATCATATCTGTTTCACTTCTGGGCTAATCTTGCTGGTTTCGTGAGTCATATCAGATTTTCGTTTATATGAAAATGTCTGAAGTTCTTGCTGCAGGCGTTAGTGCGTAACAATTTCTGTAGTAAATGCGACGCGCTGTAGTCGGGTGTCGCACAGAAAGATTTAGCATCCGCATCTCGCTTATCCGGGCCGAATTCAGGTAATGTGATGTGATAATTAATATGCGGCGTTTTCAGCGTTTGTATTAACGCACGTATCTGCTCATTCTTCATCTTGAATCTAGTATGCCACGGGTTGTCATTGCGATTATTATCATAAGACTTATTACCTTGTGCAGATCCCGTTCATATCCAGCGCATAACCAGTTCATTTATCTCATCATTGCAATTATTATCATAAGATCTTGTTCACTATCTCATCATTGCAATTATTATCGTAATACTTGTTCACTATCCCACTTCTGATGTCGGAAAACACACACAACACAACAGACAGACAGGAGGGTGGGCGGAGAAGAATGATCTTTATCTGACATCTTTGTGTCTCTTTATCAGGATATTCAATGTAAACAACGATAATGTTCACTTTACAATTTTAATTGCTATTTCACAATAGTTCTTACAATACTATAGTCACGCTTCAGTCTTAACTGTCTTTTTCTTATTTATGCACGGAACAATAGTTTTCATTAACTGCTAACACTAAATGGACACTATCAAAACGTAAGACAGTTCCTCGGTACGCCCGCCTATCACAATCTCGCTCTCGGCGATCATCTCACGACTCTAGAACAACTAGTCTCCACGACTCTCGTTCCACGACCGTCTTCCACGACTGTCGTCCACGACTGTTCGTTCCTCTCTCCTAGGGCTCTCTAGCACCGCCGGCGCCGCACCGAGACTCTGCCAAAGCGTCACGAAACTAGCCGCAGGTGACGCTTGCGTTTTGTAGCATCCACTTATGTGATGACCATTGTGTTGACCATTTTTGACCATTCCGATATATATATACATATATAACTAAAAGTTTCGGTATACAATAAAAAATGTCGGGTAGTTTTAATCTTTCAGTTATATAATATCTTTGTTAATTGATTACCATCTCCGACAATTAAAATAGATGGGCCTTCAATATTATACAAGAGTGTATTAAAATTGATTGTTGTTGTATAGTTGTTGATAGCTGTGTTACGCATAAATCGTTTCCTTGTCCATACAAAAAGTCTACGAGTAAGGTACTTAGTACACCACCGGCATCGGCCAGCTAGTTAGTGTAAGGAGTATTTACAGTAGACAGAAGTACTGGCTAATGATTTCGTAGCTCAGTCAGTGAAGCTACTAGCTACATAGGTACTTCTTAGTTGTTCGTTAGCAGGGACTGAGTTACTAATGTTCTGATGCAGCGGCGTCTAAAGCCCTTTATTAGAATGGCGTGAAATTCCCGCTCAGTGTCCTTTTTGTCAACCTTGACCTTTAGTTTTGGTTTCTCTCCTCACCACCTCTCTTCTGGGACCCTGATTTGAAGACTGATCTTTTATGTTATTCGGTTGCTACAATAGAATCTTAGTGTGGGGCAACGATTATTTGACGAAAAGAAAGATCTTTTCGTCAAATAATCGTTGCCCCACACTAAGATTTCTCCTGTAACCTTGGGTTCAGTTTACAAACATACATGTTACATGCACACACACCCAGGCCCGGAAAAGCTATCTGTAAGTGTAGGGCATACAATTATTTATTCTCTGTGGGGATTGAACCCGCGGCACTTATCGCTGAAAACCAATAGCTTAGCCACTGCGCCTACCGTGCCGTCAAATTCTTTCAAGCTATTTACTCCGAGAAGGAAAGAACAAGACACGAAAATCAGCCTAAATGTCATCCAAAAGAATCCGAAATATCATGTGACTGCATAAGCAGAACACATTTTCCGATCTATGTTGTAGTTCTAGATATGTTATATCTATGTATGAATACACTTAGTATTGTATTTTACAAAGCTATTCTCCTAAATGCCCAAGCTTGACGATTTTCGAATAAGCAATGAATACCAAAACATTTTTGTCTGTCCCTTAATCAGCAGGACTAATCCGAGGGCGGAACATTCGTTAGCTAACGATGCGAATGTGGCTCAGGGTCCTGCGCATTGTGTGGGGCACGGATTGCGCTGGTTCAACCCGCGCAACGCTTTGTCTGTACCCACAGATAGAGGGGCCATTGTCACCGAATATTTTGTTCAATTCATAATGTAATTGAACGTGCTTTGTCTCCACACGACGTCCGAACAACCCACGTGCCGTGATTTTTTACACTTATAATCGCGAGCAAAGATTTGCATGCGAGTTTTGAACAATTGGCTCTTTGATTAATTGAGGTAGTTAGTTAATGACATCTCTAGTACTGATATGTTTAGTTAGCTTTTCATATAATAGACGCACATGATGACTGTATGAGGTTTGTGAAAGCTACATTTATCTGATGATGAAATCGGATGAGCTTTTGTACCTAATAAGTATCTAATTTTATTTTTAGAGGTACAGTAATCTGGGTTTAGTCCGTTTGAGGTGCAGATTTAGTACTGCCCGCCTGGGCAAATTCTTCGCACAGAACCTTTGGGAATATCCAGTTGTATATAGTATAGTCTGAGCTAGTAGAACTAGCTAACAACTCAGTTAAAGTTAGGCAAAGTTTGCAGATAAATGAACCAGAATTAAATCTTCCCCTTAAAAAACCGGATACGGCCTGTTAATAAATCGATCTTTGCGAACCTTGCCCAGAGCCACGGTGCAAAGTTGACTCTGCCTAGGCACTGCTAACTCTGCACACGCTGCCGTACATTTCTGCTGACAGACACTATTTCCTAGTCCAGTGGGCCGAGCACGAATGTTTTGACGTATAGTAACGAAACACAAAATACACGTTTAATCCATGATATATTTTTGGAAATACATGCATTATTTTTACATTTTAATGAAACAAGTGCGTTTGTTGCATAAAATTGAACAAAAATGTGATAGATTCATTGTATTTTATAATCAAAATTTGCTTACGTTTACGTTACTATACGTCAAAACATTCGTGCTCGGCCCACGGATAACAGTCTCCCACAAAGGATTAAATTTATTTAATATATTGTAGACATTGACACCTTTGTGAAAGGAATAATATAAAAAACTTATAATTATTATTTTATACTATCGTACAAGAAATCAGAAAAATAAAAAATAATATTCCAAAAATTTAGTTTTTCTTTGTTCCCATGAACGTATCATTGAAATACTCGGTAGATCCTTCCTGATCTTGACGATTGAGTACCTACCTACGTTTTGGAATCGTGAACGCCATTCTATGATGTGCTCACGATTTGAGTAAGTATGCGATCAGGCGAGCATCACGTCTCAACTCTTTTTAATCCCCGACGAATGTATGTGTATCTGTGTATGTGCATCGTAGCTCCAAAACGGATGGACCGATTTAAATGCAGTTTTTTTAGTTAAAAGCTAGTTTAATCGGGTATCATCTTAGCTATGGTTCATGAAAATCTGTTCAGCCGTTCAAAAGTTACAGGTCTTTTTAACCGACTTCAAAAAAAAGAGGAGGTTCTCAATTCGACGCGTATGTTTTTTTTTATGTTTGTTACCTCGTAACTGTCGATTGGGTGAAACGATTTTGATGATTCTTTTTTATTTCAAAGCTGGTGCTTCCCGTTTGGTCCCATTTTAATTTGGTCCAGTTCTGACAATGGGATCCATGAGAAAACCATATACTCGTAAGTCTTAAATTTGCATTAAGTATGTGCGCGACAAATGGACTCACGCCAACCGATTTCGATGATTCTTTTTTGTTTAAAAGGGTATACTCCCGAAGTGGTGGGACCACTTCGGGAGTATACCCTTTTTTTTCAACTTGGTGAAGATCTGATGAATATCTTCGGAGATAGACAATGGAACTCTTGAATGAATAACAGCACATCATTCGTGATTGCTGTAATCTCATGTTTATGTATTGTTTATGCCACTCAAAATTGAAAAATAAAATAAACTTGAAAAAAAATGTATAAACCAACTTCGAAAACTAAAAGGTATAAAATAATTTTCTTAAAAAACTTATCAGCTTCTGAAGTCGGGACCTTTAATTCTTCAATGCACCTAGCTTGATAGTGGCACCGACTTCAGAAGCTAATAAGTTTTAAGAAAATTATTTTATACCTTTTAGTTTTCGAAGTCGGTTTTTACTTTTTTTTTATTCTAGTTCCAGTCGGGGGTTATTGACGGTTAGGTTATTATAATGGATGTTTTTATGCTTGCATAAGGTCAATAGAAGTTTGGCAATTCAGAAAAAAAAAAAACTATCCAAGTCTTGACAAATTTCTCTCTATAAAACATTTGACAGGTTTCACATTGTACTCTACCTACATGTAAAATGAGGAATTCCGAAAAATACTTAAAACTTTATGTTAAGAATTTCAATTATGTTCATTGTACTTAATTCTGTTAATGACTGCTAAAGACAAAAGTCATTATTTTAATTAATTTAGTTAAGATGTGATAACAATAAATAAAGTTTTCTAGTTCACGTTATTGTATTCGTACGTAGGTATGCCTACACGATTATAATCGACGGGCATAAATGTTGATACGTATGTTATGGCCGACCGTAACAAGGACTCTATAAGAATCTAGGTAAATATAATTGGTTGGGACTTAGCCGCGATATAATCGACAATAGAGCACTAATATGTCACAAAGTATGTTATAGTAAAAACTGCAAATATTTTCATGGGAATTACAAGTGTCACACAGCGGAGACCTTGCGCCCAGCCGTTTGTTTTAGTCGTCGACTGTCTGCCTAAATGAACATTTCGTACGAACATTGACGACGACTTTGAGATTAAATGACTGAATACTGACCCTCGTGTGACCATGTAGGTAGTATTTAGTGGCACCCACGTACGATCGCGTGTAATAACTATGTTTAGTCTACTGCCTGTCGATACAAGGAGATATTTTATTTCATTACGTTACATAAGAATCTGATTGTAGATTGCGTTTCTGTTTATTGTTTTGACAATATAACAACATAACGAGAATATAAAACAATAGAAACATCGGTTCATGTTTATGCCATAAAATAAAAATATGGATAACGTAATGTCAGGCTCACATGATAACTCAATATGCCCCACAATGGTGTTATTATATTACGTACAACGTGCAGTTTTATGTTTCTATAATAATAGGCTCATAGTTTTAATAGCCGACATGCGTCCAAGTGGACACACCTGTGTCATATTAAATGTTTACTACATTTTCATTGTTTCAAGATCATGAGAAAACTGCTGGAGCATTTCAACGCCGCTGAAATTAGATCACTATTACGAAGTCAGTTTACATCATTGCGCGATACTCTTGTATTATTTTTACGGAATAAAATATGATATTCAAAACGGTTGCCTAAGTATTCACGTGTAATTGTTCTGTTACATCAGCAGTATTGGCTATACCTCACTGTTTCGTGAATGTCGGCTCATCCACACGTGATAGCACGCTTCGCAGATATTGTATGGCCGCCATACACCGTGACTCGTTACCGATACAATGAGATATTTGCTAAGACACGTCAATATTCTGTCTATGCTGTTTCCCACGCAACAGTACGCCGCGCTATCCAGTAAATTTATTTGACATAGAGCATGTATTGTTTATCGTAGGTATAGTCGTATGTCTTACATGGTAAAAAACTACTCTAGAGGCTCCATCCGAACCAAGTTATTCGGTTGTTAACAGCAATAACTTGTATATTTCTAGCCGTTACGTTTTTCAGTGTATGTTTAGCTCATATCGCATGCCCAATTTAACTTGAAAATGGGACGTTGGTACCTATTATGTAGACAGCTCAATAAAACCATAAGCCTAAGTAGATTTAGTTTTTTAGTAATTTCAGTGCCACGCGCTGTAGTAATAACGACTGTACGTGATTAACAGAATATAATTGTTTATTATTCTACGTTATTTCATATAGGTACTTAAATATGAATATAAATTAAAAGTTCCATGGTTGCTGGTTATAAGTGCATGAACAAGCAAACAGCGAATATTTTGTGTTAAAGTTTCAAATGAACAAACGGCATTTTGTCAAACTAGAAAGCGAGTTCACACAGTAATAAAGGTTTTTATATTTTTCTGATGATATAACCTAACATTCAAAGTTTCTAGAAATAAGTGTTATTATTTCACTTTAGACTAATTTCTTACGTCCTTAATACATCGTCATTTCTTGATCATAGAAGTTACGAGATGTTTTGTGATAGGTACTTAGGTTTAATCGCGAAATTTTTAAAAGCTTTGGAGCATGTCCTTTGTTATTTGTAATGCACTAGTAGCGCTTTACCCTGGGGTGAAAGTATTCATCAATATGAACAACTTTTACTATGAGAACAACCCAGAAATCGAGAAAAATCAATCAACCTTTTCATACATTTAGATCGAGCAAGGTTGATCTTTTGTATGAATATTATGTTCTTTTTTTGTGGTTTCCGGGTTTTTCCTTTAGTAAAAGTTGTTCATATTGGTGAGGTCTTCCAACCCTTAAAGCACTATTGGTGAATTACAAATAACACTGTATACATAACAAAAATAGTTTTAAGTATTATGTTTGTAGCATTTGCGTGAAAACGTTGTATACAAGTTATACAGTGCACCTATATCTGTGCATGCGCAGCTTTGTGAAACTTTAAAGATGTTTCAATATCGTTCAAGAAGTCAATCGAAGCGATTCGTTGCCACGATTTTCTGTTAGAGCAAAGACGTTTATTTGCAAAAGAAAAAGAGCTGTGAACAAGTTTGATTGACAGAGCCAGTGTTTCTTTAGTATTTGTAACCATAATAGGGTATATTTTGCTACCGATTATTACATATATCAATTTTATTTACATGTAATTTTTTTTATTTTTTTATTTATTAAAGGCAGTCTTAATGCTGTAGGCATTTGCTACCAACCTTTGGGTGTTGCAAAGACAATGATGGTAGACGCATCAAACACAAACTTAATTGAGAGGTAGGTTAGGTAGACATATTTATATTTATATATTAAAACAGAGCATTATCATTATGTTTAATTTCTAAACTAAACTTTTTATCTGTTACGGGTTACAACCTTACAACAGATGATGATCTAAATTGCCGTCATTTAATAACTGTAATATTGTTACGTGTATTTTCCAAAGGTCAAATATTTTCTCATCGTGAAAACATAAGAATACTATTACTTATACCTACTTTAAAAAATATTTTTATATCTATAAATATGTCTACTAAAAAGTTATTGTGAAATATGATACTACACTAACTTTCTATCCGCTGGTATTAGAAATAAGAAATCACCTTTATAATCACGTCGTATCTGCAACCACGTGTCAAATATTTTATGAGCATCTGCACGCGTTATTCTGTGCTATATGGTAAATCGTACAGTACAGTAAAATGTGTTGTAGGTATATAGTTAATGCTCAATTAGAAAATCAAAGATGCCGAGATTGTTTTTAATGTATATTTTTTATCTAATTTGATATTATTAACAGTTAAGTTCGGAAAAATACCTACCTGTTCCTGGCAAAGAATAAGTAACCTATTCTCCATCCATGGGGTGGACAGCAGCGTCCAATGCACCCGCATAATTAGGTAATGGCAATATGCCTATGACGTTTATACACTAGTAGGTAATAGGTGACTATGGACGGACTGTAAAGTCGCTTTATTATGTATTATCTATAATAATATAATATATATTTATATGAAGAGAAAACTTTGTACCCTTTTCTAAATATATTGCGCGCACGGAGGAGCGTGAGATTTGGCATAGTTAAAGTTTATATGGAGAAGGAATTTCGACCACTGGGCGACCACTAGTTTGTAATAAATAGACTAACATTATTTACTAAAATAGAATAGCCAACTAGGCAGTTAGTTGGCAGGATTTTGCAATACCTAATAAAAGAGTCCAACAATCTAAACAGTTGACGTCCGCGTCGAGGTCGTTCAAGAAAGCGAGAGCTCAAGATGTCGAGAAGGCTCTAGAAGTCTAGATATAATCTAGATAAAAGCATTTTTTACTAGGAAATGAAAGAATGAAGTTTACTGTATGCTGTTGATTTCATGATATGAAAGTAAGTATCATATATAGAGATATGAAAAAATATAAAAAAAATATAATACCACTGGACGATTAAGAAATAAAGTAGATCTAGGAAAACGATATAATTTATGTCACATTTATTTATTCAGATGTTTCGTAACATTTTAAAGCGCATGTTACTCGAAGTTTAAAGTGCTTACAAGTAATTTTGTGATTTTATCAATGTCTGATTATTACAGCTCTATATTTGTAGATAAGCGGCCACGAATGATGGATTGGCACTGCATTGCGCCTGTTGCAACTGCCCATAACTTGACTAAATGACAACTCGTCCAGACCCGCTCGTATTATAAGGTGTTCTCGCAACTTAAAATATGTAGTTGTACGTTTAGACAAGATTTTAATACGAAAGGCGGGGGAAAATTGCTGCAATCCGACTATGTTGATTAAAATGCTTATGCTGAAATTGTATATCTGGCAATTAATAGGGCAATAAATATTATCTGAAAGCGCTACTTTAATATTTGTGTGTTACACTTTTTAAAACGCAATAAAACATCAATTAAATATATTCTAAAATCAATAGAATACCTATGAAAAATGTATGAAAATCGAATGTAAATTTTCAACAAAGAAAATGTGTCCTTACAACTTTTTGTTCCATAAACACAGGAGTTAATTTTCCTAGAAAGAAATACTTATATCAGACATTTTTCCTATTTTAGAACAGAAAAAGCAGTAGGTTAATAAATGCAGCTTCGACAATACGGCAAATCATGACTAGGATTTTATTGAGCGTAGCCTGCGTAGGCGCGTAGCATGTAATTATAGGCCATACCTCAATACATTTTTATCATAATACGCGAAGGGAAGAGCTGGCATGAAGTGCGGAAATGCGGGGTTTGTGTAATTACATTTTCCTAATTTAGCAGTTGTCAGACCTTAGCTCAACTTCAGAGTATTTCTCTATTATAATATTTTAATATCCTATTCTAGTGAAATATAACGTTCGGGATCTAGCAAAAATGGATTATTATTCGCTACGTACCAATCAGTAGGTATCTAAGTATCAGACCCGTGTTGTTGTCTCGGCGGGCGGTCCGATTTGTATTCATATTGATAATTTATAATTATAACCATATGTCGCTATTATATCACACGTATTTATCAATTCAGAATCTTAACTTGGGACGGAGACAACATTTTTGTAATTTGATAACAGTTTATAATATTAGTAGAAAGCATGTAAATATTACACAATCATAAAATATTAATTGCCTACCAGTTAAGTTCATAATAGATTGTCAGAACCTTTCGCTGGTTTGTAAAATAAGTTTATAATAGATTCGTCAGTCGTTTGCGAAGATGTAGGTACCTACTACAAGTTTGATAAATCTTCGGACGTGTACTGACATAAGTAACGCGTTTGACAAGACTGACGTATCTCGTCCAAGTATTCGTACCGCGCCATATTTCTATCGCATAACGATTGAATAATTATATCTGATTCTGTTTAAGAATTCGGCCCGTGAGTTGACTAATACGGTCACACGACACAGATGTATGCGCAGCCGCAGCCGCAGCGAGATAAACACATGGTTAATATTAATGTGCAGTGTCGCCCGCCCGCCGCGCAGCCGCGCTTATGTTAAGCCTGCCTGGATTTTATCTAACAACAACATCAGTGAATGACATAATTGTAATATTGATTTATAATCCCTTTGAAGTCATCGGTCATAAGATTTGGTGACAATATCTTACAGTTTTATTTTATTTCTGTCTCTACTGAAAGTTTTACACAACTATTAGGACCATGGCACACTTGCCACTTTCTGCAGTAGAAGCACACATTCTCGCGTTCGTTATACACTTTTGGTAAGTAAAAGGCAGCCAACGAACGCGAAAACGCGTGATTCTGCTGCAAAAAGTAGTTAGTGTGCTACAGTGGCGAAGGGTGACAGTTTTTAAAGGGGAAGCCGTCCCAAATATGCCCTCTAAAATTGCTGCAATTAATGCTGCAAGACAAAAATCCATACCCTCTCTTGTAATCTATATTAGTCATGTCTGGAAGAGCTCGACTTAACTGAATAACAAGCCATATTACGTTGGTCTATGCACTAACCAATTCCTAAAGGGAAGCCGATGGGAATCGGGTTGTATGGACTCTTCGCCACTGGTGTGCTATGGCCCATAAAGGTGATTGTTTGAGCTTTAAGTGTGCCAAACAAAGAAAGAGACATTATGATGAATTTCAGTTAAATCTGCTACTTTACGAAGCGTAAACAGTCCATTATTTTGGCAATCTAGAGCTAGTAGGATAGAAGTTGCCTCAGTGAATGTGTTAGCAAATAGCAAACATAACTTTGAAATAGGACGATTAACTCACGAGTATGTTAGGACCGAGTTCAACGAGCGATACAATCGCTTCGAAGTTGATTGACGGCTCGCGTCCACCGGGGAAAGGGGCTTACATAATGTCACACTAATTAATACGTGAGTGTTTGTGGAGCACTGACGTCAGCGCGGGGACTGTGCCGGTGTACCGACACGGCTCGTTAATATAGTTCACTCTCTTCGGAATGAGCCACTAATGACTGTACGGTACAGCTAGACATATCGGCGCCTCAGTGCATAGAAAGTAAAATAAATGGATGTGCATTGAGTTGTGAGTTACGTATGTATGTCTGTAAGTTACGGAGTTCTCCTTAACTCATACTTGTATGACAAAGAGGAAAGCTTTGGTTGTTAGACTTGATAGATTTGATCAGCCACTACCAATATAAACGCGCATTTATATTAGTGTAGATTGCCATAGCCAGTTAAAAACATAGCTATAGGCTATAACTATACTAGACAAGGGTTGCCAACATTTTTTATGTTAAATAACGTAGGTATATTCATCTCTAAAGAGTAGAGAAAAAAGTACTTTCCAAAAAGAAATGTGCTTTTGGCAAACTGTAATATTTTTTTTATCTATTTTGAAATATTCAAATGATTGATCAAATTATAAGTTAAAATAAATTAATAACTCGTTCTTTATCAAGTTTACAGTTGCTCGATTCCTCTCTTCCCGCCACTTTGTGTTATTCCCAGAGAAATCTCTCTTAATGAAGGCTGATGTGGCAGGAACAGAGAGGAGTTAAGAAACATTTTATTTTTATTTTGGAACGGTCTTCAGATGAACTTTTTAAAATATATTCCCACTTTTCAGCTCTTGTTTTCCGTTTTATCACTATAATTCGAAAATCACATCTCTTACACAACAAGAACATTTCGTTCCATTTCAGGCATAATACGTCTGATATAAAGTATTTTGGATACTTTTTTTTCAAATGTTTAAAGTATAGTCAATAGTGAAGCAAATAAAAGTAGGATACTTAAATTAAAAAGTTAAAAGTTAAATTAAAAAGTATGGTTGGCAACGACATTTAATGAATACAAATGTCATTAAAAAAATGAGGACATAATTGAAATAATTAAATTAGGTATTGATTGATAGGTGTGTTAATAATTTTTAGCACCTTGTAAAATCTGGCGGTACTTTATAGATATTTAGTAATAACAATAGACACGTCCGCCAGTTATTACGGTCAGTAAAAACGTGCTCCATTATTTTTACATTAAACCTGAGAATTTCTTAATAACGGCAGGCCTTTTTAAGGTTTCTATTCGTAGAGATTCGACGTGACGTTCGCGATTGTAGAATCGGTTCTTTACATGGAGATAGTATGTTCTTTATGATACCGAAATAACACTAGTTTCCAGGGTTGCCAACTGTGCAAAAGTGGCGAGATAAAAATGTCAGGGTCCTTAACTACCAACCTACAACAACAATGAATATTTTCTTCATCATCATCAGCCCACATTCATCCACTGCTGGACATAGGCCTCTCCCAGTAAGCGGCACTGAGCCCGGTCTTCGGCTTTTCGCGTCCACTTTCTGCCATCCACCTTCCACAAGTCGTCGCTCCACGTGGCCGGGGGTCGTCTCCAGCTCTACCCTGTATCTGTCTACTCGCGGTGTCCACTCAAGAACTCGTCTACCCCAACTGCCATCTATTCTGCGATCTGCTATTTCTAAAGAACCTTTGTCTTATACCATAAGCTAACATACTTCGAGTAGCGAAGAGAGAGAAGTAATCTATGGATCACAGAACTTTTTAAAGCATTTGTTTTATAGCGTACCCACACTTGGGGCTGAGCTGAGAGAATGCACTATCTTACAATGTTCGGTCACCTGGCCACCCCCTTTCATCGTCTATCGTAATGCTTTATGCTTCAAACCTCGTACATATACGGGGAAGTTCAGAAAGGATGGATTATTCTGCATTACCCGATTACCCGACCACTCTATACAGGTCCTGCACACAGAACACAGAAAGAGGTTCTTTTCTGTGTTCTGTGGTCCTGCCTTTCTAGTCCCGATCCTTTTAAGGGATTATTGTACTCATAATTTTAAACAACTTATTCTATGGGACCAAAAGTGAAATCGCAAACAAAAAAACCAGCTACTCTATAGAAATAATTCAATGCTACTCGACTAAATGTATGGAACAACTGAGAGTTTTTCGCGATTTCAGTATTAAGTTCTTCATAATGATTAGTATAATAATTATCCCTTAAAGAGATCGGGACTACAATGGTAGGACTTTGTACGAGTATAGCTCTATCGTACATCATTGAACGTTATCAAGTCTTGCATTTAAGTGTTTACTATATTCGCCGCCGGCGCACCATCAGCCTCTATAGTATATGGAAGGTAATTTGCTTACCATAAAACAAAGGACCCGTAATTACGTAGAACAGCTACGAATAACAATGAAAGGAGTTATTGTACCCTCATGATTCAAGCTGATCAATCTTGATATTTAATATTGGATTTATTGCTTATACATTAACAGCACTTTTGTGATTATTCCTCATAATATTCATTGAATTCTAAATTGTGTATCAGAAATACGAGGACAAATCAGACCATAAACTGAACAACTTTCTTGGGACCAACATCGTAATCGCGAAAACGGTGTACGGTTTACGGGGCAGCTGATAATTTTTTCGCGATTACGATGTTGGGTCCCATAGAGAAAGTTGTTCAGTTTGATGGTGTGATCCACACCCTCAAATATGACCACACATTGCTGATAAACGTTTTAGTTACCAAAGCCGAGTCTAAAATCCGTTTTCACAGAGCCTAATCAAATATAATAAAAGTGGCTGTTGGCCCGCTTCTAAACAAAATAGAGTCGCCTAGAACTTTATATACATAAACGAACAGGACACATAAGTACCAATAATGATTGCCTATAATGTGTTTACGACTAGATTTATTGCAATCGGACCTAAGTTTACGACGGTTGTTATATTAACTTAACTACTGAACAAGTCGCCGTATCACAGATAAAGTCGGCGGAGAATAATGTTGCTCTGACTGTTGTGAACTGTAAACATTGACACATGTTTGTAAGTCAGTACATATGCATATACCTACCTTGAAACTTTTCTTGAACGTTCTATGAATTAATATCAAAGTTGACGCCGTGATTTTTGTGTGTCCTTATCTCGTGTTAATGATTTACCTGAAACAAATGAAGTTTATTATTAGTACAATTAAAATTAACAAGATTATATTGAATTAACAGTTTTTAATATAACTTTTTTTGCAGCATGACACCTGAATTGCAGAATATTTCTACTACCTATTTATTTATTTATAACGATTTTATTATAAGTATAGATATTTGTGCATGCATAAGTACCTAATAGTACAAGCAGGTGGTGAGCTTAAGTTTATGGTAACAATTATGGACACTGTCGGGCACAGCACAGTTAAGTAGGAGAGAGGAAGAGCGCTTAAGTTTTAATGTCTAATTAACCTAAACCTAACCTAAAAATGACACTGATTAAAAAAATGTATTTTCATCCCACCATCTCGGAAAGAGTATTTTTAATCTTCAATATCTGAGTGGAAAAGCCGTTTTTATTCTCTAGAGGATAAAGTAAATTGAATTTAGAACATCGTGTGCACTAAGTTTGTGAATTAAACGTTTTTTTTTTGCATTTAGTCATTTCCTCGCTGAGGTGGAATGAAAAGTTACGTGTTGCACTCGAGTGCAAAGATTTTTCACCTCGTGCTCTTTTGATTCCCTCGCTAACGCTCAGGATTCTAATTTTAGAATCCTTCGCTTGCTCGGTCATCAAAATTGAACACGCGGTTAAAAAGCAACTTTGCACTCTTGTATAACAAATAACTATTGTCAAACAATGAAATATAAATAATAAAAGATTTCTTTAGCACATTATTTCTTTAGCAATAGCCACCTGCCTCACTTCTACTACCCCCATGGTCAATGGCCTCCACTGTAGAGCACTCCAAGCGATACTTATCTGTTTTTTTGAAATGTGTCACAAGTGACAACTTCACAAAAGTACTGAACCAAAATACGGCTTTACTTTAGACTCTGATGTTTATTTCATAAGGCAAAAATATAAGTAATAATGAGGTTAAAGGTGTATTAAACGCTAAGTTGATATAGTTTATTTGCGGCATATATACCAACTAACTTTAAAATTACTAAATCATAGCGTCGATAAAATAAAATTGTATGTTGTCAAGACTGTATAATCTTAGTAATAATGTAAGTATTACACTGCCTAGGTGCCTTTATTAGGATAAACCTATGCCACTGGCGATGGCGGGAGGAGTACTTACAGTATGGCACTAAAAGGAACAGAATTTTTAAACCATATTTAACATTAGTAGATAGTCTTAAATCAATTATTTTACTATGATAGACCTAATCCTAATTTAAACTGGGCTGAAGTCACAGAACACAGAAACTCTTTTCTGTGTTCTGTGGTTGAAGTCAATGTTGCATAAATCACGTTCGAGGCTACACATGTTTATGTTTTGTTGTATATGATGGCTTCTCTATGCTCATTTATTTGTAGATAGTCCAAGAACTTTCAATAATTCATACTACAAAATAATGTGCTTACATAAATACATATAAGGTCCTACCTTTCTAATTCCGATCCCTTTAAGGGGTTATTGTACTCATCATTATGAACAACTTTTATTAGGGACCAATCATGAAATCGAGACAAAAAATCTGCTGTTCCATACAGTTGGCCGAGTAATATTGAATTATTTGTATGCAATAGCTGATTATTTTATATTTATGAACATTCTAAATAAAATATAGCTGAACTTATAATTTTTTTTGATAAGTTATGACAGTACTGCTATATTGCCATTTATATAACGAATTATCGAAACTAATAGGTACTGTGTGATTCTAACCTTGACATACGGGCTTGCGTACAATAACAACAACATTCAACAACAACAATCCAATAACAGCAAAACAACAACAACACACCAACAAGGGCTCACGCGCGGGATTTCATTTTAACTTTTGTGTCACAGTAATTTTTTATATTACATCTCTATGTGAACTTTAGGCGCGTCGCAGGAATATTTTGTAACCTTTATTCTCATAATAATCATAATAAAATCACGAAATATTTTCTTCAAAATAATTGTGAAATAAAACAAACTGGCTGTAACGTACAGAGATTTGTAAACTTGTTTCATAAAAACTTTGCATTTAGTTATTTTAGTGACCGCCCGGGGTCACAAAACAACGGCAAATACAATGGGCGGAAAAGCAAAAAGTCTATGAATATCTTTTAAGTAGTTTTGGAGCGCAATATTAAGTTATAATTATAAAATATTTTTATAAAGTAAAATAGTACCATCAACTATACAATAAGTTGCCTCGAAAAAACTAAATCTAAACTAATAATAATAAAAAGAGAAAGGATTTGATTTTTTGTATGTTTGTTTGTCTGTAATGGATAAACTAAAAAATTACTGGACCGATTTTAAAAATTCTTTCACCAGCTGAATGCTATATTATTACTGAGTAACATAGGTAGGCTATAATTGATAAATATATCAGGCGGGCGAATCCTCTGGCGGAAGCTAGTTAGTTATAAAATTCGCCCTGTAAAGTTTCGATATTGTCCATAACATACAGAAACAATAATTTTGTCACTTTACAATAATAAATATGTGGATTTAAATCATCTGTAACTGTATAACAATCGAGGCGAATTGGCTACATTTTACAGGTACCTAATATATTTGTGTAAATGTGTAAAGTAAAAAACTGTAATTATTATTGTGATATCGTAATAGTTTTAAGTGTAACTGACATCAAGGTCGGTTCAGTAATTGTAACAATGACAATACAATAAAGCGAAGTTATTTTTGCCAGTATCTAATTACAGCATTTTGATTATTTTATTTTATATTTGATATAAAAGCTTGAATTGAAAGCTTGGCTTGAATTGTTAAATTAAAAAAATTCTTTAACTACGATTTTTGCCAAAACCACACCAGAAGGTGTCACAACACTCACTACCCATTAATGTGGAATCGCATTATTTTTCTTTCCCTTCCGTTCTACGTTGTGTCCTTTTATCTTCGAAGCTTTCTTTTTCAAGATTACAAGGATATTTGTTACGGCCTACGAAATCCTACGAAGATGCGAGTGCATTACGGGTGAATGGAAAAATTTGTAGGTACTTAGTGGGTACATTCACAGACATGATCTCACAACAAATGTAATTTATGTAATATGTATATCAGATAACTAATTTTCAATTTCCCCGTCTCTTATATTTCCTGTCTTGGACATTACGAGAATCAATAATTGCATTTTACGAGTATTTTCCATAAAAAATTAGGTTAATTGGCCTCTCTAACGCCGCCAGTGCCTAATCATGTTACATCTATGGAAATCGAAAACAGTTTAATTTAATATTTGAGTCACAGAAAAGTGAAACTGATTTTAATTAAAGTAAAAATTACCAGTTCAGTAAACCATTAGTTAACTTAGCTGGTAATTACTAGTTAAGATAAATAATGGTGATGACATTGCAGTTATAGGTATGCTCGTTTTATCGACTTGCTTAATTGTAAATAGATTGACAATTTACTTGTCTATAGGAAAAATATCTTAAATATAAAAGGGTCGCCTCTCTTAAGGGGAGCAATTAGGAAGTACTTATGGTTATTAGCTAACCGCGACGATTACCAATATAATTAATAATTATTATTATTATATCGGTCGGATACATTTGTACCTACTAAGTATTGACGTTTATTTGACAGCAACTATTGTTACAATCGTCGCAGTCGCAGATAGCTAATAACCCTGCCGTACTACACTTCTTACATAATATTATTGATTACGAGAGCTTCCTATACACTTATGCCCTGTGGCATAACACTACTAGCTGTATTTAGTTTTATTTTTAAAACACTCCTTTATGTAAAAACCCATCATGGGCTATCCTCCGCCTGGGAGAGGAGGGGCGGAGGGGTGTGCCGGACTCCTACCGGCTAAACTCACCATGGAGGTCCGCTTCGGCACCTACACGTGGGATTCGGGGTACTCTTGCTGAATTGTCGAGGAGCCGTATAAACAACCAAATACTTCTAACTATTGGAAAAACTAAATTTTCATCAGCCTGGGTTGGCTAGGAACAATCACCTTATCTAGATGAGCGTGCAACAAGTAATGCGAGGTAACCTATGTGGGATGTAGTGACGCGCCACCAGTCGGTCGCGGGTGTGAGGCAGATGACCGATAGAGTTCACTAAGCTGAGCTGGAATCGTCGGGTTAATAGTCCGGTTTGCTCACTTATCTTGGCTCTGTGGTTCATGGTGTAAACCAAAGTAGGTAGGCTAACCTAACCGTCAAAAAACCCCCGACTCCAACTAGGAAAAGAGCTGTAACTTTTGAACGGCTGAACAGATTTTATATAATTATGTATTATTAATATACATTATTATTTTATTGCCTTTGTACATTGTACATGAAGCATTTTAAATAAATAAATAAATTATAACTAATATGATACCCGATTAAACTAGCTTGGCTATGACAATTAGGTACTTAGCTGGCTCTTGGTGAAGAACTTAACGTTTAACAGCACCGTTTTGTCTCGTTATAAAATAAATTTACGCTTTATTTCATGTCAAATACCAACTTATATTGTGGCTAGTGGACCTACAACAGGTCTAAAGCGCAGGCTGCAACCGCGTTTCGATTCGTGTGATATGATAACGATCAGCGACGCATTAGTGCATGCCAGTTGTATAATGAACAAGTATTTGTCTTTTGCCATACATTACGTACTCTTGTCTGACTAGTTACGGACAGGGGCGAGCTAACAACCGCCTTATTTTTACTAGTACGTGACTACTTTGATAGATACCATTCAAAATGAGTTGTAATCATTGACAATTTAACAATTATCGGCATAGTGCCTCGTTTACCGCAGTTACGTAATCTTAGAGGTTTTACAACATTTCACTCTTTTCTCTAGAGCTAAGTAATTGTAGATATGTGTTCATTGAAGTTTTGAGAAAAATGTTGAACGCTTGTTTTACGTAATGTAATCTTTTATGAACCTTATGAAATAAAAAAAATGTCGAATTTAAAGAATAAAGAAAAAATACGAAATTCTCTCAAAAATATATGAAATCACCACTATATTTTTCACATACATAATAATATTAAGTATGTTAATTCACAAAGTAATAGCATCAAATAAAACTATCCGTGTGAACTAGGCTTAAGTGAAAAAAGGTCGTGGTTATATCGTATCACGTAACATTCGCCGTATTGCAGCTGACGATTTGATCACGAATTGTAAACAAAAAAGAACGGGGCTTGAGTCCGTGAGACGTTAGGATTACAACGGAGAACCTGCGGGTCTACCGCTTAACTAAAATTGTAATGAACATCGACATTGGTATTAAACTTCAATACGATCGTGAGAGCCTAAACTTTGAGTTAACTTGTAAAAAAAATACCGATCATATAGTTGGGACTCCTATCATCATGATCGGTAAAAAAAATATCGTATTGAAGTTTAATACCAATGTCGATGTTCATTACAATTTTAGTTACGCGGTAGACCCGCCGGTAGGGGGGTCCGTCAGCCCGGGGCCAGATAACTATCTCCCGCGTGCATTGCACTGCACTATCACGTTAATTAATAGAACACTTTTTACCAAACAGTTTTTAAGTTTGCATCTGTGGCGCAAGGCCTTGAATCGTCAGCCTGTAACCTCTGGCTCGGCATTAAAAGCATTTCAAATACATTGCGTGGTTATCACTTTAATTTCACAATGTTGATCAATGAAAGCTAGCAATGTAATTGAAACATAGCGACATTTAGTAGCGTGTGAAAGTTCAGGTTAGTTTTGTGCAAATGTTTTTTCTTCTTAATAAAGGTCATATCATGTTTTAAGAGGTTTATTAAATTAAAACTAAATATTAACCAGTGTTCGTTATATAATAAGCAAGTCTATTGATATTGGTCGGTAGAAAAAAATCGATAGCTAATATACAATTACTGCTTTGCTGACTAATGAAGTATATATTAGAATATAAAATTAAACAATACCTACATTTTTTATAAACTGGGTTAATACAGGTTGGCGACGACGGAACGACATTATGAAACTTATTTGGTACCTATCACGTTCTATGACCGTACACAAAAAATTAATCAAATCCAATCAGTAGTTTAGCCACAGGAAATAATTAAAAATCACATTCTCTATGCGTTTGATAAGTCTCTAACCTATTCATACCAAAATGATTTTTATTTACATTTTACACGTAAGTATAGAATGATAAAGATGACGTCATTAGTTTCGACTTCGATATCCCTTCACCTAGACGAATGATAGAAGAGTGAAATAATATGCAACAGCAAAAATAACATGCGTGAAAATCTTGGAATTTTGTGTACCATTTCGGAACATGGTACTAAATACGTAGTCGCCATCCGGTAGGTATACGATAATTAGGTATGAACTGTGATAGTACCTACCTAAATTAAATAGCTACAGTATAGCTAAAACTATATTATAATAGTAGACTTACACTCACCTACCTAACTACCGGGTTCAACAGTTATATCAATAACTATAATTTATGATTACCATAATATGCATGAATTTGTGCAGAATAAGGCCTCCACGGCTAAGTCATTTGAAGTGGGAGAAAAAAGCGTCCATTTAGTCAAATGTCGTTAAAATGTGGATTATGCAAGTGTCCACTATGGATGTGCCACAAGAGGACACATCTACACATCCGACACACACATCCGAGGACATGCGCCTGCAACCAGAATTTATATACAAGTAGGTACGGAGATATTTTTCACACCATAGTTGACAGGCTATCGTTGGTTCTACTCAAAGTCAAAGTTGTTTATTTCAACGAGTCCTTTGCAGGTACTTTTAAAACGTAATTCTAAATGCCAACCCAATTAGTCCTATTTGAAAAGAATTTACACAATGTGATGCAAAAAAAAACGTTGTAAGAGAATGATGAAGGTGTGAACGTTTGGAACAAGACGTCTAGAGAAGTCTGATGTCTGGGGTGCAAGGAAAGTGACTCCACGCGTGACGAAACGTGTTCGTCTGGCACACCCTGGGTGATTACCCATAGTACGGTGATATCGTATCTGACTAGATACGATATCACCATTGCCGACTGGCTAATCTTTGACTGCTTGAGTGATTCCCATGTGATGATAGCTCATGCTGCCACAACCGGAGACGTCTAAGAGATGCCTTAGAGATTAGACTGTTCTGGTCATCATTCTAAAAACCATTTTTACGGTAGTCACACCTAAAAATATTGACGGCCGCTATATACGTATAGCAGCACCGTTCTCAGTAAACCGGCTTTAGATAGTGTGGCTTTTGTAAGACTCGTCTAACTCTAACTAGAGTCATGACTATAGCGTGCACACGTGCAGAGTGCACACGTTCTAAAAGTTCCTACAGATTTATTCGATTTAATTAACTGTCATTATCGAGTGATCAGCTATTATGCCAGTCTATGAAAAATGCCTACAAATTTACTCGATTTTGATGATCACACGTGTCGATTGAGTAAGTATTATGTTACTTTTAATCTATTTTCAGTGTTGATTTTTAGTATTAATTTTTTTATAATCTCAAGTGTGTTGACCCCGTGATCTTCTAATTAGATGAATCTATTTGTTTAATTATTTAAATTCTCTCTTACATCCGCGGGGAGATCAATTATTGATTATTATTTATGTATGACGATTTATTTTTACTCCAATGTTTGATTGAATCTTAATTTAATAGGCAACTGCACTGTAACACTTATTGATGAGTAACTATACTTACATAAAGTATAAGTTAAACAGTCTTTAGTATATTTTTAGGGCTCCGTACCTCCAAAGGAAAAAAGGGGGGGTTATAGGATCACTTCGTTTTCCATCTGTCTGTATGTCTGTCAAGACCCTTTTCTCAGGAACGCGTGGAGGTCTCAAGCTGAAATTAATAAAATCAAATAATCAAGTCTGCAATCACTTGGACCTGTAAAAATCAAACTTCTAGGTCAACGTAATAAAAAAATATGCCTATTTATGCCGTATATTTTGACATTCGCAAGGGAATAAAAACCTATATAGGGTACTTCCGGTTGACTCACGAAATTTGGCTAGAAGCAATGTCTTATAGCACAAGTAAAGTGAAAAATACGAAAACCGTAAATATGAAGATCATCACAAAAAAAAAGCTGAAATATTTCGACATTCGATTCCCGGGATGGACGAACTATGTATTTACATACGTATAAGTTTTTACGGACCCTCCGCTGCGCGAGAAAAATTCAAATGTCGCCGGTCTTTTTAAAAATTTAGCTTGCCAAATACGTAATATCTCTTGGGATAACCAAATATATATAAAGAGAATGAGGCGAAGGACCTAAACTTGATAAACCGAAAACAAAATGCATGTGCCGTTTGCTTGACTAGGTAATAACTTAGTAGGTACTAAGTACATGTTCATTTACTCGGTTTCTTCATCCGCTTATTCATGTTTCCACTGCGGGGAATCAGGCCTCCTCTCTAGAGAGTTACAGGGCCATAATCCACCAAGCAGGCCAAGTATGGTGTGCTCCGCTTAACGACAAGTATATTAATCATGAAATACATAGGTATAATTCAAGTAGGTGACAAAATTACCTATTATTAAATCAACCATTAAATTTGTGGCTAGATGTGAACTTAGTTTTCTTGTTAAGATTAAGTAACTTAGTTTAGTTGTGCTGATATAAAGTTACAAGAAAACGTGCGGTTTTACCTACTTCAAAAACCTCATATTAACCTACAAAGATAAACTTTTACTTCATCTAGATAAGCTGTGGGCTAATTAATTGGCTATGATTAACTATAACACAGACCATGTATTCACGTAGAATGATAGATAACTAGCTATGATTCTTTCGGGTTATCTATTTACTATGATTCGTATCAAGGTCCGACTGGCCGTTGGAGTGGTCGAAGCCTTGAGTGGAGACTACAGACCGGTATAGTTAGGAAAGCTAACAAGATGAAGAAGGAAACTTGATGGAGACTAGATGCAGGAGACTGAATGCTAAGCGATGTTGCGCAACTCTGGAGAGGCGTTCACTATCATGTCGATCGTTGAAAGACTATTTGTACTAAGCGAAAAAAAATTAATGTTAGAGGAAAAATATTTTGAGATTCGTTTTACGAAAAAACAATAAAAAAAAATATCGCTTAGTTCAAATAGCGTTTCAGCCGTCGATGGGCAAGCACATTGTCCAGCAGTAGTGCACTATGACTGAAATGCAGTGGGTCGTTTTCATTGCAGCACAAAGAAGTGCCACAGAGATTTTTTACTTATTTTTTTTATTAACATTACATACAAAAAGCAGAGTAACCATTATTTAATAGCTTGAGCTATTAAATAATGGTTACTCTGCTTTTTACGCAGAATCATCGGGACTTTAACCCGATTTGCTTTTGTAACGGCAACTACAACAACGGGTCTCTTAATGTGGGAATACGATGATCGGTGGGCTGTGAGTGGCATTTTAATTGACCGAACATGAACTCACATACTCGTAATATTAAATATTCTTTTCTCTTCATTCCTCTCGCAGACCTATCCTCCTTATTACAAAAGATGGTTTAATAAAAATGAACCCAAGTTTTAAACATATCCGTCACATTCTAACGTCATATAGCAAAAGGAGACGGGGCTATCTTAAAACCTGGGTTTTTCAAGACTTGCTTTAAAACCATATTTTGTAATAAGATAGGGTTAAGAGGTACTGAGAAACCTACTTAGGCCTACGGTAGGCACGTATGTACTCGAAAAAAACTTCAGAAGTTGAGTTTTACCCGACTTCTGTGCATAAGTCGACCCCATAATGTGGACTCACATGATTAGTGTGTGTAAGTGTGCATTGACACTGTGATTAGGTACTGTAAGTGTGCGCCATGTAAGTGCGCTGGGTGGAGCTGAGCGGAACTCGCTCTGAGGTCGGCGAGCGGTGTTTACGGGCCGTTTATCAAACCCCGGCAAGGTCTCAGCCACTTACACTGCTACTCGTTATAATGCACAATCGTCGTCAGGACTACACATCATTTTCAAGCAGTACGCACGATTTGATTCTTGACTGATGACAGTGTGGCTAAGTTCACTATTGAATAATACAGACCTATTTCCGTTTCAGACAGCTCTGGATTTTTCAATTTTATATGGGCTGGGTTTATCATCTATACCCTACCATTAGCGTAACAGTAGGTATTTTAAAATAATATGCCTCCAAAACTTATAAAAAGGAAGTCTTGGGTTAGTTCAGCAGATCACAACCATGGATGATACCTCAGATCACAATGTTTCTTTGATCTGAGGATGATACGGATGCAGAAAATGCAGGTTCGTAGACTCAAAACGGTGACATTTTATTTCTAGTTTTAATACCGTTGTGAAGCAATCTAAAAATGTAATTTTCGCACGACATATCGCGATATTGGTACAAAAAACGTGTGAAACATCATTTAATTAATTCTCGCCTACTGTTTATATTTTAAGCTATTCCGTTTGATGTCATCGAACTGCCTCATGACGTGCCACAACGAAATCAAGCGAAAAACTGGAAATAGCCTCGATATTCTGGTTTATCTACTGTGAAATAGTTTATGTGTCAATGACAGATTTATAATTATTTCATAAGAGAGATGTCTTTAATGCACGTAACTAGGCTTCGGTAGTACGCTTCTGGGGCACGTCTGTCGACGCTCTCGTTCCTCTAAGGTTGGTTGAACTGAATAATTAAGATAAATAAAAGATCTTTCACACTTGCGGCTTCATGCTCCGTTGCTGTTCCAAATGTTCCTATACGGAATTGAAATCGAAACGATTGCTTGTATGAAAGACGATACTTGTCTCACTTGATACAATGGTTGGATATAAATTATTATCAAATCATTATTAGTTTTTACTAGCAAATAGGTTCAATTGTTTATTGTTGCTGGCTTAAAATCATATCCGTGCTTAAAATAATAACTACTAATATATATAATGTAATCATGTTACTGTCCATTGCAGGATACACCTCTTCAAATTTTAGCAGAGAATAGAGAATTTTATGATAATGTACCAAATCCTATAAAAGTGAATTAAACTTTTCTTGCTTTTTTAGGTGCTATCGCGTTAAAAGTTCCGTAAATCCAATTAAAGTCCCGTCGCAAATGGGCTCTTAACTTAATATAAAAGGAAAACGAACACGATTCTCATTTTTTACGATATGGGATACCTATGTATTCGATTTTTCTTCTTATTTATTTTTATTATTTTTTGTTGGATACAGCTACACTATTAACTACACTACACTACATTTTAAGCTAATACTAATTAGCTTACACTACACTACACTACATTTTAAGTTTCAACTTAATTCCTTGGAATTCTATTGATGTTAGGACATAATGATATACCCACCAACATACCTAGGTATAAAATGCATGAGTTGGTTTATCATTATGTACATCAATAGTAGTATGATATAGATACCGAAATTGACCGATACCCATACAACAAATCATGTTTAAACGGCAGATTTTGATTTTTGCTTTAATCGTCTGTTATGTTGTTGGTGAACTTGGGCCTTAGGTGTGTATCAACCTAAGTACCTACTGAATACAGAATAAGTCACTACAAAT
Organism: Allophyes oxyacanthae; assembly: GCA_932294325.1. Classification (NCBI taxonomy): domain Eukaryota; kingdom Metazoa; phylum Arthropoda; class Insecta; order Lepidoptera; family Noctuidae; genus Allophyes; species Allophyes oxyacanthae. Next base: position 5,935,041 of record OW028609.1, read on the forward strand.
TATAAAATACCTACCTGTAGTATATAAAACCAATCTAAAGTTAAGATTGCCTCGGCAGAATCTTCTTGACTGACCTTTATTTAGATCAAACGTTTACTGTCAAATATGCAACGCTCGTTAAATTGTGATCTATAGGTGCATCTGCATAGCATCGATTAGCTTGGAACGATTGGATCGGTTATTCATAGTAGTCTATGAATAACATAACATTTTGAATATTCAAAGCTTATAAATGATGAGCACGTTGGTCTGCATACCAAATATTTTAAACTGGTAATGTTATAAATAACGTGATAATAGTGCAACTATATTGTTATATTAAAATAATTAATAAAGTTGCATTTTTACCGCTTATCCAGAATCTGACAATTAATTTCGACTGGCAACCCTGCTTGCGGCCCCCATTACTGTAAGTGCCTTCTATAGCGTTTTTGTAAAGTAAGGAGAAGATATGCTATTTCTCTTTACTTGCCGATGCGATATAATGCTAATTACAATCCTAGTCCCGAAACTCGATCACCTGAGAATACACTTCGTGTAGTAAAACTGTTCAAAAATCCGTTCGTAATTGGGATTTAACTAGATCCTAGCTACCGCGCTAGCTGTGCCGCGGGTTCGATCCCCACACGGAACAAATATTTGTATGATCTACAGATAGTTGTTTCGGGTCTGGTTGTGTGTGCATGTGCCATGTATGTTTGTAAACTGTACCCTCGATACAGGAGAAAACCAAGAGAGGGGCAAAGTAAAAAAAAAAAAAAAAAAAAAAATTGCGATACATCACAATCATATTTTGAAATAAGACAGTGTTTCTACCAAAAGACTGAAAGGCGTAAAATTAGACATCACTCTTATATGCCTGCTCTGTGGCAATCAAATCAGTAATTGCCGTTTCATACTATTACTGCAATGGATTTCGAAGACTTCGTGTGCCGCGAACAGCTTTGAGATGCTTTACCTATACCTACACGGAAGAGATTTTAACACTATGAACAATAACTCTATTTTAGGAGATTTGCGCGTGACTCACCATTAAAGGGACTTCCCTATTTCAGGTTAGCGAGTGGAAGAAATGCAGAAGAGTCAACAACAGCAGTCAATAAAAGCATCTTAACGGTATCACCAGTCTGTCTTCACAGAGTGACAAGGCTGATTGTCCATATAGGACATTTATCCGCTGTCATGATGACGGTGGATTTTAAAAGCTCGAATGTTAGAACAATATCTTACGACCTGTGTAGGTGTGCACATTCAGGGACAACTATCTTTTTATATCTGCTAAGAAACACCTGTCTATTTTCTAGAGGATGTAATTTGAGTGCAACTTTTGCTAATAAACACTAAAATGAAATAAACTCCCGGATATACCGTCATTACGTGTTAAGGCAAGCAACCAGAGCAAAAAACGGCGGGTGGGCATTGCCGCGGGGCGGAGCTAGTAATTTTAATAAGAGACAAGTTGATACGCAACGCTCCGCACATTTCGCAACCAGCCAGACTCAGCCGCACTCGCATGGCTAACTCGATCACGTTCTATTCGTTACCTCGATTGTGAACTACTGTTTGATACGATTGTACACGGTAAGCCACCGGACCACCCAAGCCACAAATACCTTTGTTAAATTGTCGGTTCCGTTCAAATCGATATGTTATTGCCTCCACTATACGTTCATGACAGAAGCGGATGTACACGACTCTAAAAACCAATGTTATCTACAATCAAATATTTATGTAGCAGTGAGAATTCAAGATATGCGTGTATTTACTTGTTTTGTGCCACAACCCACAACGTACATATTCGGTGCTAATACAGAATTTACTTAATTGTAAAGACACATCTGTGCCTAACAAGTACAATTTATAAATGTACCTACAACATAATAAATTATCTAAAATATCTAAAATATGTAAATCTGATGTGATTGACTTCAGCTTATCAGACCACACCGCACAAATACTAAAATTACCGGTTGATAAAAATTTCCTTATAAACCAATGGCAAATAACTAGACGTGACTACAGTCAAGAAAATATGCAGAAATTTAGAGGTTATATACAAAGTGTTTCCTTCTCCGACATATATGAAACTGATAATACAAATACAGCCTACAATTCATTCATAGAGACATTCATGCTGCTATATAACTTATGTTTTCCTTTTAAAACAATTACTATAAGAACTAAAGTTAAACCAAAATGGTTATCGCATGGAATAAAAATTTGTAGCAAAAAAAAGAGAGAATTTATGTGGAACTATAGATTAAATCGTAATGAAATAAATAAAATAAAATTTAAAAAATACTCTAAACTCTATAAAAATATAATTCATTTAACGCAACGAGCTCAAAACAATCATAATATAAAAACAGCAAGTAACAAATCTAAAGCAACGTGGGCAATAATAAATAAATCAAAAATTAATATACCAAAGCATATGATCACTTCCTTAAAAATAGGCAACAAAACTATAACTAGTCTACCAGAGATCACAAATACATTTAACAATTTTTTTATAGAAAAAATAAGACCAATACCGGGCTCTGGTAAGCAAGTAACCTCAAATATAGTCAAATCAAGTCATTCTATGTATATGGCACCATGTACACCATACGATATACTAACAATCATAAGATCGCTAAAGAATACTACAAGTGTTGGGCACGATGGGATCTCCACTAAAATTATAAAGTATGTTGCATATCATATTTGTGATCATGTAAGCCATATTGTGAACATTTGTATAAGAACAGGAACATACCCGGAAAATCTAAAAACTTCAATTGTTAAACCCTTGTTCAAAAAGGACAACAAACAAAGCATGGATTGTTATAGACCCATTGCGCTTATTCCTATTCTCTCTAAAGTTTTTGAAAAATATATATATCTACAAATCTATAACTATTTAGAAAAATTTAATATTCTTACAGAGGACCAAAAAGGTTTTCGCAAGAATAAAACCATAAATATGGCTATTTTTGATTTTATAAATAAAGTAATGACTAATGTAGACAAAAGGACGCCCGTATGTGCCATTTACTGCGATATGACTCAAGCGTTCGACTATGTTGACCATGACATTCTGCTTAGTAAATTAGAAGCATATGGCATCAGAGGAAATGTATTAAAACTCATAGAATCATATCTGAAAAATCGGAAACAATATACAGAAATTTCTAAAATTAACTTCTGTACTAAAAAAGAAGAAATATGCACATCTAATAAACGATTAATTAAATATGGAGTCCCACAGGGGAGCGTTTTAGGTCCGTTGCTGTTTATCATTTATATAAATGATTTACCAAGGGTAACAAATTATCCAATTTCACTTTTTGCTGATGACAGCACGGTTAGTATAAGCGCTAACAATAAAAATACCTATGAAAGTGACATTAATAATACAATCAATTCAATAATTAACTGGTTAAACAACAATAATTTAAAAATTAATCTTAAAAAGACAAAAATTATGTTTTTCAGTCAACGTATAGCAATACCAAACATTAATGTCAATTACCAAGGTGCATTAATTAACAAAGTCAACACAACAAAATTTCTAGGAGTAACAATTGATAAAAGTCTGAATTGGAAAGCACACACAGAAGAATTGAACAAGAGAATTAGTTCTTCTACCTACGCGCTTTACAAACTCGCACCCACGATAAATACTAATGCGCTCCTCACGGCTTATCACGGTATTGTTGGCTCCATCTTAAGGTTTGGCATCATATTTTGGGGAAATTCCACCAATAAGGAAATAATTTTTAAGTCACAAAAAAGGTGCATTAGGGCTATGTTCGGTCTGAGAATGACTGATAGCTGCAAACCATATTTTATAGAACACAAAATTTTATCTCTCCCCTCCTTATTTATATATGAAGTAGCTAATTTTGTTCAAAGTAATCCTAAATTATTTAATAAACTATCAGAAGTCATAATTCGCAATCGTCGCGATAATGATAAGTTATGCATAATAAGATCGAACACGACATTGATGCACAATAGTATATTTTGTTTGGCGCCAATAGTTTATAATAAAATCCCCAAAACCATTAAACAATTACCCACAACACTCTTTAAACTACAGCTTAAAAAACTTCTCATAGCCAAGTGTTATTACAGCTTATCAGAATTTTTGAATGATCGCAATTAATAAAATAAAATATTAAACCTGGGTTAGACTGCGACAGTTCTCTGTATTATACATTATTTCGTTTCCTATGTTGTATGAACACAGAATTTATTATTATTAGATATTAAGTAATTTTTTTTGTTTTTGTTTTTTTGTACGCCTTTAATGGCAAAACATGTAAGCACTTCCTCAAACTTAACACCTTATGCACTTGTACTGTTTTACTCATGTTTTACAAAATAAATATATCTTTATCTTTATCTTTATCTTTATTATTTAAAAAATAAACCTTTGAATTAATTTGCCATCTGAAGAAAACCCATACATTTTCATGTTTTTCTTGATTGGCTGTTGATTTTATACTAGTAGATTAAGTAATATTAAATTACTTAATGATTTCCTAATTTAGCTTTCATATTTTAATGGTGCTTCGATTCAACGATTCGAGCGACTTGTAAATCCATAAAATATAAAATAAAAAAGTAAGCTTAGGATATTTATAATTTCTTAATGTGCAAAGTTTATTTTGTTATGATTATGAGATATTAATTTGTTTTCTCTCCATTACTGGGGTAATGGAGAGAAAACAAATTAATATCTTGTTGTCGATTACATAATGTGATTGTAACAAAAAGTTCAACGTCCTATTTTGTATGAAAACCACTTTTTAAAACCAGTTCCTTAACTTGAATCTATGGACAAGCCATACAAAGCCGAATACAAAATTGACATAAGTTTGTGTTTACTCACACTTACGAGTACCACCTACACATTGTGAATGAGATTACATTGATAATTACTATTAATAGTTTATGCAATACGGGGACATACCCATTATTTAAATTGTTATGTAATCGCTTTACATTTGTATATTTTAAGCTCCCCACGATTGTAACATGTGTTGAAAAAGAGTAAAGATTTGCAAAACGTCGGATCGACTTTGCAAGTGATGGTGTGTGAGAGGACTTGACTTCGTAGTTGTTGACGCAAGTTTAGCAGGATCGATGTTCAGTTGTAGTACACGGCAAGCTGGTGGCAACTTGCGCATGTGTCGTCGTCGTGTTGCCACAAATGCGACAACCCACCACTTACATCCTGACCTCAGCATGCGCGCTCTCTACAAATATCGATCGACACTCTCATGCGACTGTGGTAACACGGATCTCTTTCCTCTACCGATGTCGAATACATTTACTACTTAATTTTTATTTAGCGACCCGAATTAATATTGCGTTCCGCGGTACGCAACGTTGCAAGATGTGATTTCGAATTCTTGCTTTACAGAAATGGTATCCGTTTAATTAGATATGACTGTAAGAGTTTGGGTTAATTTATGGAAAGAAAAAAAAATTATACAAACATTATTTTTTTCAGTCCGAAGATTGGAGAAGCAGTGTGCAACAAAAAAAAAACCACATTGCCCTTTTAATTTAATAAGCGCAATGAACAAACAGAACAATTTATACTTGCAATACTCTCTCCAAGAGTACCTGCCTACTACAAGTCTTGATTGACACTTAGTCTGATCTTATTAAGATTCCTGTTTGATAACTTCGCACGGCGGCGCTGCAAGGTGGACGAGATCACGAGATTTAGAAGTTTAACATACTATCTGCGATACAATCCGCTCTAAGGAATGATAAAAGCCCTTTCCCTGTGGTGAAAGTTTGTAGTGGACATTTAGCGAATCGCCCGGTTTCACAATGTGCTCTCCAAGCGTTTCGTAATAATAAATACCGGGAAAGGCATTTATCAACTGCGGCGTAACGAAGCTAGCCGGGGTGTCACACATAACGGGTACTATTTCACTCATTTTCTTTGGATTCTATAAACTTAAACAATACCTATGTTTTTTAGCAACCAGTGTTTCTGTACCCGTTCTGGTTTTTACTGACTGTCCACCTTGACCGAGTAAATGACAGCGACCCTGCACTACCTGGTAAACTCATTAAAATCAGTCTCTCCTCTATTGTTCGCTCTTGTTTTTGCTGCAAGGGGGGAAGGTAGTGACTCTCGTTTCTCTAATTAATAGGCATCTTAAACGAGTGTTGAGTCGAGAACCGTTCACTGTATTGTTGCTATTTTCTAACGACCACTTGCATTGTTTAGTGTTTTTAAATACCACACTTAGAGCCAAGGTTCCATCCGCCTCGGTTTTATAAAACATACATACGTAAATATTTTTTTGGATGTTTCCAACCATAATGATTATTAATTATTAAGGTACTTTGACATTTATATAAGAATTCAAATTCAATTTTATTTTTTCTTTTCAATATTTCTTTTATACTCTAAAAAGGGTAAAGGTTTCCAGTTCTGTGCATAGACATATGGTTCTGTGATTGCTGGGTCCCGGGATCCTGTTTTTTTTTTTAAATTATTCTTTTATTTAGTCTGGCTTCCTAGTCTTCAAAACTGAACGCAAGGTGTCGCAATCGTCTGCTTCTAGTTTAACAAAGTGTGTATTTAGAAAGGTAAGTAGATATTTACACGACTGAACTGTGATCGAGTATAAACCATTCGTTCGGTATGTTAGTTGTTATCATCCTCATTATCTAACGTGGCTTGCCGCGGTTCTCCCTGCCAGTAGAATGAAGGTGAAGAACCAGCTGACTATAGTCAGCTGGTTCTTCAACTTCTAAACGCCGATAAAATTAAAAAACGTTGCGTGTTATACTATTAAAGAAATACTTAATCCTAATAAAAGTGAAGGCTTTCTACTGCGAAATCTACCTACCTCAAAAACTGTGTCACCCTGAAACCACTATTTACAAGGAGTTCGACAGCGATTAGAATCAATGTGTACATAGTGTGCGACGTCAGTTGGAGAATGAACATATTCGTTGACACAGCCGCCTTTAAAGAGTGATTGACAACAAACTACGGCTTATGTGAACGAGCTACATATACATGATTATTTATTCAGTCGTCCCGATTTAATGGTCCGTGGTGTACAATATGGCAGGCCGATCCAAAAATAGAAAGATTAGAATGAGCGCTAGACCACCTTGTTACATTTTCGCCTCGCAGCCGCGCCGCGCGCCGCGGGCGTTCGCGTACTAACAGGTGCTAATGCGTATAATTGCCTTCAAAATTCGCATTTTCTCAATAATTGAGCGGCATGTGAAATAACTTCTTAGAGCGTACATAAATGTGTCTTAATTTAGATAAAAATCTTTGCTAATGGAATTATTATTATAACTACCAAATATGGAGCTCTTGAATGTGACGAAATAAAAATATTGCGAAGTGTTTGTGAACGTAAAGTTAATTAGAATACCAATAATATTTTATGAGAACAGATATATATATATATGAAAATTAACTGGTCTCCGATTTCATTGTATATTTAATACTTACCTAACCGTCGTAGGTACCTAGTTGAGAAAGTGCACGTTGTTAAATTACCTATCTTCTCTTGATTGGCGTTATTAACCCTCTTTGGCCATAGAACTTTTTATAATATCTATACTTAACATCTCGATTGTTATCAAGATGTTAAGTACCTATACAAGAACTACCTACTGCTAAGGATACCAAAAGTTGTTTAGTCTCTATTGTGAACAATATCTGAAGGAATGGACGACTTGTCTGTGCATAAATAAATCAGTCATAGTAGAAACTTAATTATCTATGTACATTGTACATGTATTATAGACTAACTTGCAAGTCGCAGGAAACGGAACTGACTGGGCGATAGAGAGTTGCTCTCGAGGGACTAATTAAAATTATTAATTAACATGGGAAATAACTAATTAGCCGCGCACTTTTTATATTGCGATATACATAATTATATGTATTGCTTCATGCATTTTCATTTCATTTAGTTTAATTTAATTCATGTGTTCTGACCGCTAATATTTCGTCATTGCTAAGCCTCTTGATTGACATAGGAAGGAATTGCGCTCCATAGAAAATCAAGTACCTACCTAAAATGTTCTAATAAGAACAACTCATCCGTAAACATGAATGTATAGCAACCAAATCGAGTAAACTTATTATTCCTACTGTGTATTGAAAGACTAGGTTTGTTCGAGTTCTTATCAACCTATAAAAACTCGACTGGTCATCATTAAACTAGGCAGTTATGGGTACATTTATCGCCAGTCTTTAAGATCATCTTTACAGCGAGGCGATGTAAAGGCGATGGGCAATTGAGCACCTCTCGTATTGCAGTTACAAATTGTAACCTTTACGCGGCGAGGAGCCATTTGCAGGCTATTTACGTTACATCATTTAAATTAAACTCAGCCTACAACGTAACACCAGCGAAACATCAGTCATTCCAACGCACTAAAACTAAATTTAATTTGTAAGCGATAATTCCAAACCTATTAAAATAATAATTATACTTCTAACTGATATTTTATTGCTAACGCCGCACTTCTTAGGGGTCGTTAATACATGAAAATGTATAGAAGGATAAATAACGTTTTAATTTTCTAACGCTAATTATAATGTTTGTAACCTCGAAATATATTGTTATGACACGTATTATGGAATTTGTACGTAATTCATATACAGGTTGACTGGCTGAACGAGGGATAAATTCAAAAATAATATAATTATGTAAAAAAAATACTTTTATAATTCACTTAATAAAAAAACATCACAGATATTTTTGCCAGTCCTTAGCCAGGTTTGAAAGTAGGTGTGCAGGGAAATGGGATCAGTCTTCCCTACCTTATTAAAGATCATACGCCAGGGTGCAGTTGCGTGCATAAAGGTGTAAATACATTGTAAAGCTTATTACAATATTTTCATTGAGGTTTTAAGTGTTTTATTAACATTTTTATTCGTAGGTACATAGTGAAGTTCAAGGCAAACGGTATTGTGGAACGACTGTAACAAAAATTGCAAGCATTTATTATTGCGATCTAAGCAGACCAACCCTAGGACTGAAATTAGAAGTCACCGTACTTATCTATCCGAGGCGTAGATTTATCTTGTTATGTCAAGTAAACCGATTGCATTTACTATTGTACAACAACAGGCCAATAAAGTTACGTTCTAAGTGAAAACAGAGCAGGTTATAAAAGCATTCTATGGCGCTACGCGGCATTTAGTTGCACTAGTTATTTGCCGGTGTCCTATATTTCCTAACGTGCAAAGATACCGAGCACCGCTTCCGCGTCAGCGAACTACATCTTAGTGGCCACAAGTCAGTGGCAGGCGAGTGGAAGCTGAGCTTGCGCAATCTAGTGGTATGAGTGTAGTTGACAAACCGTCTCTGACTGTCCTGCCTCGGCGCGGGCGCGGACAAGGAAACCATGCGCTGGGTTCCATACAATTACGATAAGTATTTATACTTTGTACATTAAAATTAAAGAAGCAATCAGCGAAATTTTATATAATTGTTTAACGTCAGTTAAATCACCCACACAGGAGCTATCTCGAAAATTATATGCGTTAAAAGAGGGCTTTATTATACAAAACAGAAACTGATGTATTCAGCAGACTATACCTTTAGATGAGCTTGTATATTTCTAAAGGTTACTATGTTCACCCAAAATGATTTATTCATATCTCTATCAATGTTTATTATTTACATAAATTATAAAGACACATTTGTCATATTTTATATCACAGGTAAATATATATCATACCATAAATGTGGCCTCTTACAAAACGCTTTATACGTAGTAATGTACACTTAATGTACCTACCTTATGAAACCATTTATGGTTCAATCGCAGACCGTCATTGAAACGTTACTATCAGGAGTAAGGGTTCTACATTTAGGTTCATACACAATAATTATGTTGTCAGCACGTGTGAGTGAGTGTACATCATTACGTAAACTGGACAAACAAACACTTTCGATACAGGTAAGTCTCACTTGTTTACCTACACTCGCACTCGGGTAGACCACAGGTCGACCTTTAGTTTGATTTAACTTAGTAAAGCAACGTCGAAAATATATCAGTAAACAAAAACTAGTACATTATTCATCTTGTTGTGCATTAATTTCAATAGAAACAATATCAGAGCAGCTCTAATCACGCCAACCAACATTCACGACTTGACATTGGTTTTGGTTGTAATTTATTCAGTAAAAATGTTGCAACAGATTGTGCCGTCTGTTGAGGCCTCTAGCAGGCATCGCGACAATGACCACGGAGCGAAAGTTCATTTCCATCATACAATGGCTTGGGAATTCATTACCGCTTCATCTAGAGAAATCTTTCTAAACTCCGCATAAATATTACCCAGTGTGTACGCACGGCTACATATCAGGCTATATATTTCCAGTATAAGCTGACCTTTCACTACACGGAAAGCCTACACAATGTAAGATCAGATTATACTGGAAACGTATAGCTTGATATTATGTAGCCGAGAGCCGTGTGTACCACGCACAACCGACTTAACTAAACCTTGTTCTACGTAGGTCGTTATAGAAAGTATATTATAATTGTGGACATTAAATCTCGCTATTTACTATGAACTACGTATTGTAATCTGTAATTAAAAGTGTAACAATTTAGGCTTTCAAATCCCCCGGGTATAGATCGGGGACTTAGAAACTCCGGACTTGCGGTTCATAAAACAAAGTGTACAACCGCTTATTATTTTTTTCGGATTAGTAAGTACATAGTGTTAATAACTGTATATTTCCTTAATTAGTTGAAAATAGGAAATACTACTCCACATAATATCACAATAGTGCGAACACAGTGAACCGGCCACAATAATGAATGATTCGGATTGTGGTTATATTTGGTAAACGAGAGACGATGTTATTTATGCAATTAATAAGTTGTCAATAATGTTATGACAATGATTACGCGGCTCAGTAACGCACTTGGCCTTAAGTCAGATGTTAGATACAGTAATGAGTTCCCAAAGCGAGAAGATTGTTTGGAAGCGCTTTGTTTCCAACATCTTGATTAAAATTGAATAGCTTAATGTGCATTTTTGTTGTGTATTTATCTTCAAGTATTTAATGTTATTTTCTGCAAATTGTGATGAGATTAGATTAATTTATTTACAATTACTGTTAATGCAGCTGCTTCAATCTATTGTCCGGACTTTATCTTCATGCGGCATCTCACATATGAATAGGAAAGATTGTCCTTAACATCAATCGTTATGTGTGTGTATGCTTGTTCATTGAAATGTTTGTTTCGAAACAGTCACGACTACTTCAATGTTACGATGAGTTACTATAGCATACGAACGTATTGACTGACAGGCAAAGCTTTTATGTTTTTAATTTCAAACCTATAAATAGAGGGACATGTTACTTTTATTAGGTATACAAAAAGCGAATTGAAATCCGTTCTAAAGCAAAAATGTTTAAAATCCGCTATAAAAACTAGATTAAATGTATTTCCTTGAATGTTGAGTGACCTGAATTAATTTAATTCATCATCACATCACAATTGGTCGAGACGAGCTTCGAAGTTGGGCGGAACATCGCATAAATAACATGTTTGATTTATATTTTGTCATTTTTGATGAGCGTTGAATATTTATAGTTCAGATATTAGATATTCAAGTGGTCGGTGATAAAACCGCTCGATTACCATGCGAATAACACACGCAAATTGATTGAGAATTATCAGAAAAATATGATTACATAATATGTTATGGAAAACAGGATAATTTTATGTAAGGGATAATGGGATTACATTATACATCAGTAACTTTATTTGAAAAATCACATCTACAAACAGTAGGAAAATTAAAATATATGTACGTACCTACTTGAGGACGTCTCAAGGAATGACCAAAACTGAATTATTGTAAAGTAAAAGTAAATCTCTCTCAAACACTTCGCTGACGAAGATGCGAGAGTAGGATTGAGTTTATAAAGCTTTTAGAGCGACTTGACTGAAATTCCGATCGGTTATCAAAATATCAACTGGGTAATTAATTTAAGATTCAGCTTGAAGTCATAAGTAGAACATTACCAATTAAAATTGTTATGAGTAGCATTAGCAAATGACTGATTTTGTTACTAATTATGATATATTTTCCTCATATGATGACCATATGAAATACGACGTTCCAATTTTTCAGAGAAGCAGGTGTCGGTTCACTGGTTTGGGTCACGAGATTCGGTACAGCCGCCATGGCCATTCCTTGTTAACATAATTCACTTTACTTTTACAAATCTATAACAGGCAAGAAATATGAATAAAGGATGTAGAATTTATTATATCGCTCCATAATGGTGGTTTTGGCCGTTTTCGTAGCGGATTTGTGTTTTGATCCGAAGGCTTAATTGATTAACCGTTCCAAGTTATATTCTGGTGTTTGTGGTTTTACCATAATGTGTTCAGATAGCCAATTAAAGCCACCACATCGGTCACCACAGAGCCGACGTACAAGGCGTTGGACACACCCTTAGGATAATAAAACGGCGTTAATTCTATATTTCTTTTATTGATTTTTTTTAATTAAGCTAAAATTACATTCCCCCACGCACACGTCTGAGACGTCTCACACGAGTGCACAGCAAATCCATTCACGCTCGTAGTACACGATTGTCGAATTATCTATTAAGTGAGGAACTGAGGACCCTACCATCACTGAGATTAAAATATGCGGAGAGTGATTTTGAAGAAGATTAAAGCCAGAACTGTATTAGACCAACGCACACGTCTGAGACCTGTCACACGGGTGTGCGCACCAAATGGTAAGTGTGGGGACCACCACCATCGACGAAAATCTGGGACCGCTGGCGTTGCGTCGCGTGGCGTGGATCTAATGTAGCTCTACACAACTAGTCGCCATTATGGGCTCCAACGCGCCCGGATGGTACGTGGCCCACGTGGGCCTGATTGAGTTTTAGCTTTATGCAGACACGTAGGTATGTACGTAGATTTATGTATTCATATTCTTTGTATACCTATCATAATCCAATATTTTTAATACAAAATATTACTTACGTTATATGTAATGAACGACTATGTCCTCACTCTAAGTAGCTGGTTGTTATGATTTACGGCACATAAAATTATCGTGTGGTTTTCGGCAAAAAAAGGGCATTTGCTATCTTCATGTAAGTGTGGTGGACGAGTAAGAGGATTATGTCAAGAGGATTGCAGGTTCTTTTGGTACGCTAATAAAACATTTGTCTTGATAACTGTTGTTTTATTAGCATAATCAATAAAACTCTTGAGTTTACTTAATTACTGTCGGTAACTCGAAGTTTTTACATAGTTGAAGCTGTACCTGTTGTCTATGATGCTCAATGTCAAAAATATTCTGAGGTTTCAAATGTTGAAATCTGAGTCATTAAAAATATTATGATATACAATTATAATTTTTTTATTTGGCTTTAGTAAGAGGTACCTACGTGTTTAAATAAATTGTGATCAAACAGGAAGTGAGAACCCAATTTGATTAATCTAGACATATAACTAAATCGTACCGAGATTGAATCTGTACATTGAATATTTATGGAAAAAATTGCTACGTAGGTATCCTATGAACGATACACAAGCTGAAACATAAGTTTTTAGAAATTTTGTCGGTTTGTCGGTTTGCTTGTGAAGAATAAACTTCAATAGATACTATAAAAAAAAAAATTGATAGAATTAGTCACGGAATTAGTAAATCATAGTATCTACGTATCTTGAGGTTACATTTATTTACTCTTAATTTTATAAAAATCGGTTTTTCTATCAAAAGTTATGACCATTAAAAATTAACAGGAAGTAACTTTGCCAACATATAAGTCAAAAATTATAGATGTTAGCGCCACCTATACCTAATTGTGGTAAATGTGCATTTCAATACAAAAAATGATGATTAAATGGAGTTCGCCTGAGAATACTGAGAGATAAGGGCTCGGGCCATCAACCGCATCATAATATCGCATGCGTTATTGCGATAATACGTCCCGCGTCCTGTCTACACAGCTGCGTTTTTATCGTCCGATATTTCCAATCACGGAATATTCTGCGTTACAAACATCCATGGTGAACTGAAGCCTCAACAAAAATGTGAATAAAAAAAAAAAAAAGAAAAAAAAAAAACATGTAGTTCCGTATACTGTGAACAGCTACTGTTGATACTTTTAAGTTTGCAGGATAAGTTTACAGGATGATTTACTAATGCTACTAATGTACTACTCCACGCGAACGGAATCGGAGGCAAAGCTTGTGTTTAATAAAAAATAAACTGAGACATAATTATTACAACAATGCCATTTTTTGCTAATAAAAACTATGCTCACAAATCACATTACAACTGTATTTTTTACTGAGATAAAATAAATCTAAAATAAAAGTTTATTGCAGTGATATTTCTAAACTAAGTACCTACCTACCAAGAACCCGCTTAGCTAGACATTTGTCGTCAAGTAAGGTACAAAAAATTCCTATCATTAAAATTTCTTGAACATTGCGTGATGTCGAACCTTAATCATTATTTCGTTTCCCCAATTATTATGTGCAACATTGATCAGACAGGATCAGGTATGAAATCGCAGCGACAGGCTTGTTTCCTGGTATTTATTTAATGACTCGAATTGCAACTATTAGCTTAGCAACACTAATTTACGCTCTACATTTTAATAGCTTGCTTGTACTCGTGTCAGTTTGAATGTTTAATTAGAATCTTAATATTTTCTGAAACTTGTATGACTACGGTGATTTGGCAACTGTTACCGAAAGATAATCGTACGAAATTAGAAAAAAGAGGAAAATTTAATTACTTACGCTATATACATATATATGATTGTGGTTATTGCACAGTAATGCACAGTCTATTATTAAGTTTTACTTAGATTTTGTTCATCTTTTTCTGTCTGCACCCATTAACTTATTCACTGCACTGTACAGTAATTAAACAGTATTTATTAGGTCTTCTCTGGAAACATTTAAATGATTCTTAGTCCCTTATAAGTAACATAAATGAGCATCAGTTTGAGACTTATCTGTATTCACGTTCTTTTCCTATTCGGGTTGAGCTGAATTTTAGAGAGAGGTACTGTGCGTCGCTCGTCGGTCCATCCGCCATTAGAAATAATGTTCTGTTGATTTCTAAACATTGCGCGAGTTAGACAATCGACTGAGCTAGCGCATTGCTGTAAATCCATATTTCTATCTAAGCAGTTTTACAAAATTATAAAGTCCATTATAAAGTACGACTGATGTATAATTTGTAGTGCTTAAGTCATTCCAGATTGCTTATAGTTGGCACAATAGCATGCAAGTAGATAAGTCCGTATGCTAATTACCTCGGATTTACTTTCAAATACTCAAGCGTTTCAGTTAGGAAGTTTATTCTATCTTTTTGTAAAGTATGCGTAATTTGTTGGTTATTTCAGACGTGTAAACAATAAAATACTACAATCTCAAATAGTGGGATTTGATGTAACACCTCGGAAGTTGAAAGTAAAGATTCAAAGAAAATCTTGTGTTATACTAATAATAAAACAAAATATTAAATCCAGTCCATTACTGTCCCACTGCTGGGCACGGGCCTCTTCTCAGATTGAGAAGGGTTAGGCCTTAGTCCACCACGCTGGCCTAGTACACATAGCGTAGTAGTTACGAGTACATCGTGAGGACACCTGCACATCTGAGAGGGTCTCATAAAGTTCTCGATGGTGTGTGTAGTCCACCAGCACTAATAATAATAGAATTAATTTATTTAACATCATGAAACATCATAAAATATACATTGCAAAATTTTAATAATCTAGCGCCTAGTCAGTCTAGCCCATTGACGTCTAACAGTTACTTATCTAAAGTAAGCTAACAAGCTGATAAAAAAATCCTACCTACATAGAACCAGCATAAGCAATAAGCAAATTGACCGTCAAAACCGACTCCACCGTAGAGTAGAGTGTTAGTGAGTGTTAGTAGAGTGTTTTTTCTTTTAAATATCATGAGTGAAATGAAGGGCTCGGCAGTCGAACAATCTTCTGGCCGAGCACATTTAGAAACACTAATTAGTAGGTACGTACCTATGCAAAAGAACCGTTGTTTTGGCTTGAATAATTAACTGTCAAAATTAAAAATGTTAGTCAACTGAATATAAAGCCTGAATAAAAGTTTTATTTTATTTCTTTTGTTAAAATTTAACCATTTTCTGAGCAGATCTTATTTTTCCGCTCAATTAGCCTTTATTTCAAATTCGTACCAACATTATTCCCAACGTTTAAAAATCGTATCCAATAATAATTAATTAGATTTTAGGAAACACCTTAGTTTTAGGAAGTGTGTCATTAATTTCATTAATTTTCATGATTTAATTGATCTTTGTATAATAAACAACCAACTGTACAAAGGAATAGTTCCTATGCAACTAACTTTTACCGAACAACTGCGGTATGGTGGGCGGCCGCGGCCGGCGCGGTACCTAAAACAAGTGACCTTATACGCAACAACACGTTGATTTCCTTGTTGATTATAGGTACTTGTGCACGTGTATATATACATATGCCGAATGTATGTATGTATACGAAGTAATTAGAAAAAAACTCGTCATTGAACTAGATATCTGAGCATTAACTACATTGGGATCATAGCGTTGATCGGATCACCGATCACGTCTACTCGACATGCTAGGCGACCGGCCTCGTCACTCTTATTAAACAATTTTAGGATCACAAAAAATACATTCACGTCTTAAAAAATAGTGCAAGGCTATATCAGTGTATTCTTTTTTCTAATCGACCTCTATTTTGTTGAATTTGAACACTGAAAAGCTACTAAAATCAAAGTGACTAAAAATATTTTTATAAGTAGGTACGTACTGAAACCTTCATAATGTTACGCCTTTACTTGAGATATTTGCGCAAATGCGATAATGAGCTTAATAAACCGATATCACCTTCCTTTCACAAGCAAACTAAACAATAAATTGTTGTAAGTAAATGTATTTATTTAACAACTGCAGGTGTAACACGTATAAAATATATCAATTCAATTCATAGTAAGATAAGCAAATTACGGCTAGGCAACTCTAGCGCGAGTCGTGAGGATGCGGACTGCGCAGGCGGCGCGGTGGCGGTCGTGAGCCTCCACAGACTATGGGAATGGAGGTAAACGTGACTGCCTCTGCAACGTTGCTACAAAAATTCCCTCTTTATTGCAACCGCTTCACTGACAATTGTCTTTGATGATCGTCGAAGGTCGATTCCCATCATCTTCCAATATAATTTTCATCAATATTGTTGGGAATCCGTTTCGATTTTAATTTCGTTGTAACGAATTCATTATCTGGATGCAATGCGGTAACTTATCATTCTGTAACATCGCTATTGCAAATAGTCAAAATAACATTGCAACATTGCGGTTCAAAAGTTAAGATTGCAATAATTAATAAAACCCCAGAAACTATTCAGATTGATTGATAAGTAGCAGTGTGTCCTACAATAAGCCAAATTAACAACTTAGTAGGTAGTCTTATAGAAAGTTTAATAAGCTTGTATAGTGTAAATAGAACGATATTAAAAAACCTCTTCATGATTTATGTAAAAGCGATAACACTTAATTATGTAAATTAATAATTAAAGACTAGGCTAATTAAGAACGTTATTAGTAATGGAAAGTCGACGAGTGTAACGTCCGCAATGAAATCATTCAGGCTGAGACGACTTTATCCTCGGTTTTTGCGGAACTTCTACTGTTTAATACCAACCAGCGGGGTGTCTCATTCAAACTACAAACGCACAACTCTATTATCATTACTGAACGTAATGAATGGTCGTAATGCAGCGAGGCAGTCACGCGAGCAGCCCAAGCGCAGAGGCTAGCTTGATTCTCCTCAATAATTGTTGTCGCCATATCTACTCCTACTTACGTGATCGTTGCGGTTCATGCCCTAATTCGCGACATTGCACATTAGGTTCTCTGTGAAGAAATTCTCGGAAAGGCCCGGTTTGATTGTTTCATGGCGATAAGCTCATTGGGGTATCACATGGATTATGAACTAAACTGCTACAACCAATTCTTCGGAGACAACACGTCACGGTCACCAATCATGTCGATATTATAAATATTCACACACAATTGTATACATGTCTAATATTTTTCCATAAAACTTCTGGTAATTCTCTTCGTCCAACCCAGTTTAAATATAACATGTCATATTGCTATTATCGTTTATACTGCCAAGTTCTGTATAATTAGCAGAGTGCCCTGCACTTGGCAAATGATTTAAAAGTGTATGATAGGCCTCCTGGTGTCCTTTATTACAGGCATTGCAATGCCTATCTCAAACAAGACTCATTCATCAGTGTAAGAAAAGCATTCTACTATGTACCGTTTTGTAAAGAGGAAATAATCTTTATTATGAATGTGTGCAAGTGGGCAGCAAGAAAAGAGCATACACGCGTGTCGATACCTAAGGACGAAGGAGCAGGAGGCAAGCCTCCCTACGAACCTGCTGACTGGCGAGTATTTCCGCCATTTTTCAGATGGACAGCTGGGCTCATGACGTAACCAGAAGAGGATTGCATTTTAAACTGATTTATAAAATTACGTCGTAGATGGAGCAGCGCACCCATAATGTGAGCGACAAAAGGTCGAGTTGTCTTGATTTGCATTTTTATTCTCGGACTCATTCCGATCTACGTGATACTAACCTGAACTTTAGCTGTTCTGGATATTATTATTAATTACATGAACTCTTTTCATTATGATCTACATTATATTGTCTACAGTAGACATTCCAGAGAAAAATCAAATACCTACAAATTTTGTAAACCCTGCAGATTGGGTCAGGTTGACCTATCGACCCATTTTGCAGAGCAATTGTAGTAAAATCTCTGCAAATTATTGGAAAGGCCGAAGTTTAATTGAGATTATATCGGTAAGTTTGAAAGAATTGATGCGTTACTCAATTTATCGTGCTCAATATTAATCAATTGAACTAAATATCTATTTAGGAAATTGGATCGTCTGAAGCTACTGAGTCTGGACAACTTAGGGAAAGAGGTACCTAAAATAAAAAAACCAAATTGTCTTATAAAGGATGTTTATTTGATGGATCACTATATTCACTATTGACCTACTAGATAGACTGAGACGTCAGTTGTGCAATATATGTTAGATTGAATGTTCTATTTTACATTCTAATATACTCGTAGAATACACGGAAATAATATATAATATAGTCTTACGCCGTCTAATTCTGACAGGATTAAAGTGAGGTTGGTAATAAGATCAACGGTCATATATTTATCAAACGATCCTAGGATCATCCATCCTTGGTTTATTAAAAGGGCCGGTACACGTAGAAAAATATTGTGGTAACAACACTACCAGAACGCTTAGTAAGTTGCATCAACTAAACGGTAGTACTCCATAATGAATATTCTGTTTAGAAATACATCACTTGCATTAAGTTTACAAAAAAGTTATTAAAACAAAAAAAAACAAGTTGTAATGTGATTTTTGTAATTACATTACAACATGATTTTTTTCTCGGTGTAGTCTCCGCTCTGTTGAAATATATTTATTGAATATCACAACATTGAAACACTCGACTTAAAATAATAACTGTTAGTAGATACGTATCAAAGTTTCAGATTTCCAATCATAATTTAAATTATAAATTAACAAGATTTAGAATTAATTAATAGAAATAAATTCATGTCTATGATGATTAATTACGAACGCTTTGCTAAGCCACATCTTAGCTTCGAACTCCATACTACAATAAAAAATAATTTATTCATTTATGTAGCAATATCAATCAGATATTGGAGTTAATAACAGCACAAGGTTTTAGTTTTTCCCAGTGGTAATTCGTATTTAAAACTTGCGAGAGCGCATGACTTTGTCTGTATTTTTATTTTATTAATTAACAAGTGTAGAATACCTAACTTAGTGAAAAAATACAAATATTGTTTCTCAGACAGTGTTGGGTGGCCATTAATACGAAAGATGGTTTAAAGTAGGTAAGTAAAATAAAACCCACGTTTAAAAAATATCCATCACTTTCTAACATACTACAAAAAGAAACGGGGCTATCTTTAAACCTGGGTAAAAGACTTGTTTTTAACCATCTTTTGTAATAAGACAGTATATACTATATGTTTATTTAAACAATGGATATTATCTTTTTTTATTAATCTCTTTGTAAGGACTGCATGAATGAAACTATTTATTTTTAATTTATCGAATTAAAGCGATAAAAATAAACAGGTAAGCCAACCACGAATTACTCAATGTTGCTTCAACTAAGTTGACAAGTAGCCAGCATTCAATATTCGATATTAGTAATTATTATAAAACAATTGTAGGAAAGGGAGGGAGGCCTTTGCCCAGTATTGGGACAGCATGGGCTTGTAATAAATAAATAAATAAATTCTGGTCGGACTTTGCTATACGTCTAAATATCTATAACCGGTCTCAAAATGATTCACAAACTATAATCATCCAATTTATATATCTTGTAACAGTAAAGGATATAACAACAACACATATTAAATATACAATATCAATCGTTTTACCATTCGACTTGGAGTAAAATGTTATGAAAACTGAGTGATGCAACGCGAACAAAGCATTCGCTCTTATATGACAACTTAATACAATAACGAGAAATAAGCTCCAAAAGTTTGTATAAATAATTATTTCGATTACTTGTACTCAGCTACTAAAAAAGTAATTTTATGAATTTTGTTATTAATGGAGGCGTTATTCGGATATATTAATCAAATAGCCTATTTATTGATTACACCGAAAACCCGAAATGTAAAGATCTTACTATATTTTTTGTGAATATAAGGAAGTTATCCCGACTTTTTTACCGATTTCACAAAACGATAACATGTCATTAACAAAAGTCGATGTAACAAAAGTTATAAACCGACTTCACATAACATTTTGGTCCATAACTTGTAAACTACGGAACCGATTTTGATAAAATTTTCACTGTTCACAAGATTAACGAAATAAATAAAAAACTTCTTTTTTTGAAGTCTGTTAAAAATTGCACCATTTCTGGAATAACATGCATATTTATAATGTGTTATTGTAAATGGCAGCAAATATTTATTTTTTCCCGCAGCGGCTAAATAGCTAGAGCGGGCCCTACTATATGGATCTTAAGTGGAGAGAAACGTGAGCCTACTCGATGCTAGTGTATGGCTTTTGCAACCTAAACGTGTCTAGTTACTTGTTACCAACACTGACAATAGGAAATGCAGTGCGTATACGTAACCAAAGGTGAATTGGTCCATTTTTCATAGTAACAATTCCATATAATGTTGCTTTAATAAAAGACCGTACATATAGCCACAAAAGTTAATAAAAACGTAAAAACCGACTTCAATAAACTAAAAAGTATGAAATAGTTTTCATAAAAGTCTTGACAGCTTCTGAAGTCGATACCCATTGCCAAGCTAAGGTGCATTGAAGAATTAAAGTGCTATCTGACAAATAATTGTTCCGTGCGGGGATCGAACCAGCGGCCCGTAGCGTAGAAAGCCAAGCGCCTAACCACTGTGCCAACCGTGGCGTCAAACGCGTCCACCAGACGTAATCGCGGGCACAGCTAATCTATAAAATAGGTTTATAATATGTAATTTATCAGGCAGTGTCCTTTGTCTCTATGGAGTTCACGCCACTGACTATTATCCCTTTTTGAACTGAAACTTCTATATAGACGGGGGGTATTAGGATTTTTCTGTCACTATAAAGCGCTATGGCCGCGTGGAGGGGGTAGACGATATATTGTCCGTTGAAGTTTCACTACTATGTATCCCACCACACATATCGTTTTATTTTATTTTCAGCTACTATTCCATATTATGCTGCTTTAAAACAGACCATATATGTACCGTAACTTGGAGTGCAACACGTCTAGTAGCTAGGGTAGTATGACGATCTCGTGGATCATGGAGAGAAAATTGCGTCACGGCTTGACGATTCGGCCGAGAGATTTCGAAAGGTTGTAAGTTCATAGCGTGCATAGCACTGTGCGGTAGTGCGGCAAAACAAATGTGTGCTGCATGGTTATCATAGTAGTTATCAATTATCAGTATCAGATCAGGCACGCTGTAGCTGAACGTAGCTGCGGCCGCGCATGTCGTGTGGTGCGTGCTGTAACTCCACACATGCCTTCATGCGCTAATCTCATTCGCTCAAATTAAACCATACACTTGGTTCAAACATTTGGCCATACATGTCATTATTTTTCATTGCGAACAAACACGAAAGATACGGATCACGAACTCCATTACTGTTGACCATGTGAAGATTATAGTAAGATAATATGTGTAGGTACCTGAGTTCACGAATAGGTCACGTAGTTGACTGTACATAGTTAGGTATAATATGCATTAAGTATTATAATAATGTCATTATTTACAATCAAAGTAAATGCGGGATGGATTAACTCGATTTTTTCATATAGGTAGGTATGCCTAATGAGTTTCAGTGTCTAATCGTAAATAGATGTTTTTTCTGGTTTTAAGCATGATTTAGTATTGTTCAGTAAGTGACATAATTATGTTTTTATTGAGAATAAAGTTTCTTCAAACCTGAGTTTATAAGTTCGGTAGATACACATAATTAGTTAATAACAAAATTATAACTAATTAACTAAATATATAGCTATGCACATATTTTGCATAAGGACATATCCGTGGTAGCCCTGCTGGCGGGAGAACCATCTTACTTCTAGAAGCAAAGTGACTTTGGTTCGTCGTCTACTAATATTATAAACATTGCCGCATAATACGTATTGTTTACAGGCTAACATGCTATCACAAAATAACTAGCCAAGAGAAGTGTAGGTACAGGCACCTACACTTCTCTTGTCATCAAATATGTTTCAATGATATTTGATAATAACAAAGAGGAAATTATAACCCCGAGTGCTGGGCAGTAGCAAAGTGTAAATTACGTCTCAAATTGACAATTTACGAAATATTGACATGCAAGTAAATATCACCTTAGCCTTGTGGCGCACGTGTTGGCGTCGACGCGCGCGCAGTTCGCTGAGACCAGCCTTCACACGAATCCGACATGTTTCTTCATATTTCGCAGCATCATCCGGCATTTAATACAGTATTTTAGACGTTGTTTTAATACCGGAGTCGTTTAAGATATTAGGGTTACAGTACAGCAACAGCAACTAAAATATACTGAAGGGGAGCTGTCTAAGATTCACAGTGTTCTTAGAACCTCTCCTTCGACCCGCTGCACGTTGTGAGATGTGTCAGGCCAAAAGTAACTTGACCACTTGACAGATGGATGGGAACACTAATTTTCTTATGAGGTTGTTGTTATTGCTAAGAGAAAATGGAACGGAATTAAGAATATTAAAAAAAGTTAAGATAATACTAACTTTAGTTGAAATGCCGAACAAAATTTTACTAAATAATTTACAGGCATTAATAACTAGCTGCCCAAGATGTCAATTGCTCCTACAGGCTACAGGCTGTGTGTACTGCTGACTGCAGTTGATTGCCGAAGTTCCTAACCAGCAGAAGGTAGGTTCAACCATATAAGTTTTCAATCTAAATCCTCAATGGTCAGTGAGGCAGCAGTCATCGGCGCGAGAGCCCGGCGGTCACCAATCCACTTGCACAACGTACTGACTATGGGCATTAACTTCCTTCTTAGGAGTCTAACATGGACTGCGATTGCTTAAGATATTAACTCTATTCAGCCAGTAAGTAGGTTTCATATCTTGATCAAAATCTATCTGTGGAAGTTGCAACAGATCGTAATAAAGAATATAAAAATCGTCTATCGTCAGAGAATATAAATGATCCTAATCTTAAAACTTCAGTATTGAAAAAATGCATTCTTGTTACACTATTGCCTAGCAATTCTATCTCATACATTTTTCATAGAGTGGGCGGGTCCACAGCATTGCCTCAACGGGTGTATTTAGTAAAGCAACTCAGTGGTACTACAAAAGTTACACCTCTACTACTAGTGTCAAGTACTTTTACAACCGACTGAGCATGACAACTAGTACAATTCACATTAATTAACGACCGGAAAACTTTACTATGCACTTATATTTTTATTACAATTCATAATAATTCAAAAATGTTTGTTTATCCTTGTAAAATATATAGAATTTCCTGGACGTATTTACATAAACTTCCTAGATATAAAATAGTTAGTTGGAGCGATGGCGTAACATTAATTTTATAGTGAAAAAGTGACAGTTTTTACATTCAATATCGAGTAACCAAGCGTTTTGAGTCATCAGGTAGCCCAGTCCATTAATAACAACGTTGAGACAAAATAAACTGAAAAACAAACAATAAAACAATTTCGCAGGTAATAACTATTATACTCATAATATTAGTTAAGATTACAATATCTGTAACAATTGTAAATGTATTTCGTTTACACCATGTGCATTGCAATTGCATACTTTTTCATGCGGTGTCGCAAGATCGAGCGCCGATTGTAATGTGGTTCGATCTAGTGCTACTGCCCGAGACACAAACCGGCCTCAGAGTGAAACTATCGCGGATACACTGTAGCTGATACCTACTTGTAATTAGCTAATCGCCCTATTGCACAATTAACTAGCTCGCCACAACTGTCTATTTATCTCAACTAATGGTTATTACGGCAAAATTGAAACAGGTCGAACATTAAATATAATTTCATACAGTTTTTCTAGTATCACAGATCATTAAAATAGTATCGAGTATTTAGAATTACGCGAATGCTCTACCGTGGGAAATTGCCAAACACAATTTATTCATTGAATGTGTTATACTAGAAACAAGATCAGATTGAATTGTACCATGAAAATAATATCGAGAACCTAGGTAGGCTATTGGAAGTTCGTAGTCAAAGTTTCTGATAAGTTTAGAAAAAACAAATTATTGGCTTTAATGGTGTCAAATCCAAATTACAGTTAACAGTTTTCTTCTCGGTTACGAGGTTACGCAGCCTGAATGCCTATTTTTAGAGTACAAAAAACCGTCGCCGTCGTCGGTCTCGTAAGAAGGCTTGCTTGCGGGCCGCGTATCTGCGCTTGCGTGGCGAGACCGGCGCTCGCGCAGCTCTGGCTGCGTACGTACGCACCGCGGCCTCATGTCTCTGTAGTAGCCTGTTTAGGTAACTCTTTATGCTCTCGCAACAATTAAATTGACGCTTGCTGACATTAATTCTGCCATTTTTTGCGTAAAAAATTGCAGACATTCTTCTCTAACCGAGGCACTACCTAACGCCCAAGTATGGCAATAAAACATAGAGCTTGCGTAGGATTGCAAAAAATCTTTGGATTTGACGCAATCATTAGATACCTATTATTCGTTTTGAAGTAAAGGTATCTGATCTATCGAAGTTAAAATTAATTAAAGTACCTAAGCTAAGTATATTTTAAGTAAGAGACTTCGATTTATCTTTTTGTTTTACCTTGTTTCTTTTAGTTAAATTGGGAAAAGGGTCGAGTGATTTTGAAACATTTCTCAATAGTTAAAGTCGGCATAATATAAGCGTGGCGGATGGTTTGATTATCTAAGTTACCCAGGTGTCAATGACATCAACACTATAATGAAATATTACTGACCTATTGCCTTTCATACTGCTTCCACAGAACACCTATACTTACCTACTTGTTAGTATTGCTTTTTAATATAGGTATACAAATATTGTCGTTACAGATACATCATAGTGATTGTTTCGGTCCTTTTTTTCTTATCGTCGCTTTTGTAAAATGTTATTGCACTTAGGTACGTATTTTTTGCTGTTATAATTTTAGTACGTATAAATATCCAGACAATAATAATGATTTAAATCTCAAAATATTTTTAGGTTAGACCTCTCTTAACGAAACTGCACTGCAGCGGAGTGGTGAGAGGACGTGACGCGGCCAAATATTGTTTATAATACATAATTATTTGAAATCGTAACGCGACCGCACGGCGCGTTACAGTTCAGCCTGCTGCCGCGTAGTGCGTTTCATATAATATATGAGCGTCATCGTGTATGTAATACGAACTTTAATCTGTAAAAAGACGTAGGTATGTACGAGGGTCATTCAATAAATACTTAGCCTACAAAAAGTAAACGAAAATTTTGGAAAAGTGGGAATTTATTTTTCAACATAGTCTCCTTTTAGTTCGATACACTTAGCCCAGCGATGCTCCAACTTTTTTAATCCGTCCGAAAAATAGTTTTTGTCAAACTCTGCAAAATAGGCCTCCGTGGCGGCGATGACCTCCTCATTCGATCCATATCTATTCCCGGCGAGTGATTTTTTCAGATTAGGAAACAGAAAGAAGTCACAAGGGGCCAAATCTGGAGAATACGGTGGATGGGGCAGCAATTCGTAGCGTAATTCGACCAATTTGGCCATGGCAACGGCAGACGTGTGGTCGTGGTGAAACAGCACTTTTTTCTTCGCCAGATGGGGTCGTTTTTTCTTTAATTCGGCGTCGAATCGGCCCAATAAATCGGCATAGTAAAGCCCTGTAATTGTTTTACCCTTCTCGAGGTAATCGATGTAGATCACACCTTGTGAATCCCAGAAAACGGTGGCCATAACTTTTCCGGCCGATTTTACAGTTTTCGCCTTCTTTGGAGCACGTTCCCCGGTCTGGATCCATTGTTTTGATTGCTCCTTGGTCTCTGGTGTGTACCAGTGGATCCAGGTTTCATCGACGGTCACAAAACGACGCAAAAACTCCGCTGGATTCCGCTTAAACAGCGCCAAACACGTCTCCGATGTGGTCTCACTGTTGCGCTTGTTTTCTGGTGTGAGTAAACGCGGCACCCATCGCGCCGACAGCTTTCTCATGCCGAGTTCCTCGTGAAGAATATGATGCACTGTTCCTTCTGAAATGCCTACAGTCTCAGCTAGCTCCCGAACCTTCAATCGGCGATCTGCCAATACGAGATCATGGATTTTTTTAATGTTTTCCTCCGTAGCAGCTGTTTTCGGTGCACCTGGACGTGGTTCATCAAAAACCGACGTACGGCCACGTGCAAACTCGTTGAACCAATTCTTGACGGTGGCCATCGATGGAGAAGAGTCACCGTACCAGTGGCGTGCATTCCATAGAGACAAAAAGACACTGCCTACCCTAATAAATTAAGTAATACATGGCTATTTTTCTTTTATGTATGTTTTTATAAAACTATATTATTTATTTTGTTGCTATAAATTCTTATAGCTGCGCGGCGCGGCGGTTTCTATTCAAATATACCCGCGCGGCGGCGGTGCGGCGGCGCTCACTCATAATAACAAGACAGCCTAAAAATTCTTCAAATGTACACATTCAAACATCTATATCCTATACCGACACAAAATTTATCGGTGCAATACACGCACACTAGCATTTTCGCCTAAGCGAGCCTAAGCGTGTTTTTGCGTGAAAGAGACAGATACGCTCGGTGTGCGAGCGACGCGACCACAAGATAAGTCGTATACGCGTTCTCTGTCTAGCGGGGCTCTGAGTGGCTCTGAGCGATATGCATCTGTATTAACCGTCAAATTGCAAAATATGCATGTTCGATGTCATTTCAATAGAGAATAAAGTACATTACAATTTGGTCGTTCAATTTCTGTTGACGTTATAGGCGTAAATCGGTCTAGCGGCGCTCCTATTGGTTGATAATCTGTATTAGCCAATGAGCATGAGCGACAGCTCATGCCACCTCGACAAATGATAATTTAGCAACCGCAGAAGCTGTCATACGCAATTACGCATTGTTTTTGTTTGTTTTTATTATCGTTTGTGGTGAATATCAAGTGAATTACGTTATTAATTATTGCCGAAAATGGAAGAGGTCACATGTGAGAGCTGTCCGGGAAATGTGTGTTTGCAAAAATTTAAGACAGGCGTCTTTACTTCACATAAGTTTGACGATAAAATTTGAGTAATTAAAAAAGGTCGGTGCGTACCGGATTTAGAATTGTTTCAAATAAAAGGTAAAGTTACAAGAAAATTCAATCCTATACAATATCAGACATATTATGGTTGGTTATCAGGTTGTAAACAAACATAGCAATCGTCTCTTGTTTTCCATGTAATTATTTTCAAATTAGCATAATGTGTGGACCGGTTCTGTTTACGAGGACGTACATAATTTCACTACAGCTGCAAAAAAACATGAACGATCTGAAAAACATTTAGAAGCTTCTATAAAATATATTTTATTTGGGAAAAATCGTAGGTATCGAAACGCGTTTAAATTCTCAGTTAAAAATAAATATCAACAAACATAATGCGAAAGTCGATCGTGACCGTAACTTATAAAAGTTTTTTTGTCTACCCTGTTGTAAATGTCTGTGCACGCCACTGCACCGTACACAGCATCCAAGCGCTCTTTGATTTCGATGCGCGTTTTCCCTTCCAAAAATAGGAATCGAATCACCGAACGATATTGCTCTTTTTCCATTTTTGTAAAACCGATCGACACGTTGGCTTCCATAAGTTGTCAAATTAAAACAAATGAAGGGATTGGAATGAAAATTTGAAAAAAGAATTTAAAAAGAATGTGCTACACTGACAGCGCCCTCTGGCGATGAGGCTAGGTACTTATTGAATGCACCTCGTACCTAAGTGTATTTTATAGTAATAGATACATTTTGATACACTGTGGATTAAGTATTGATAGATTCCCAAAATTCTTATAAGCGAAGATTACATCATTTTGAAAAAACCTTCTAGAAAATCATCATCTAAGTTAATTTTCTGTTTTCTTAGAACAGAACCTGTAAATCCACCTTTTTCCATCGCCGTGTTTGTACAAGGCAAGGTCGGTCAACCATAGGTAAACGTGTAAATTCTAGTCGCTTCCCGCCATATTTGGAAACTTGTATTTTGGCCAGAATCTCGTAACTTGAAATCGTTATCATTTCAATTGGGATCGTCTCAGATGGTACTTAATTTATCCATCTGTTGTGACTCATGATCATCAGCTTTTTAAACCCCCGACAAAAAAGAGCGTTGTTATAAGTTTGTTGTGTGTATCTGTGTATATATGTACCTGTGTATCTGTCTGTGGCATTGGAGCTCCAAAACGGATGGACCGATTTCAATGCAGTTTTTTTAATTGAAAGCTAGTTTAATCGGGTATCATCTTAGCTATGTTTTATGAAAATCTGTTCAGCCGTTCAAAGTTACAGCTCTTTTTCTACTTGGAGTCGGGAGTTTTTGACGGTTAGGTTAATAATTAGTTAACTTAAACTTTGACTTAGACGGCACGGTCGGCGCAGTGGCGAAGCGATGGGCTTTCTGCGCTACCTGCCGCGGATTCGATCCCCGCACGGAACGAATATTTCTATGGCCTATGTTTCAGGTATGTGTGACTATGTGTGTGAGACGTATGTTTGTAACCAGAAGGGTGAAGAGCCTAAAAAACAATCTACCACTACTAGGACTCTGGCCTTCGTCCTAGACTGGCACGTACTCCACAACGGCCAAGTGTGAATTGGAGGATGGCTGCTGTAGCTATAGGTATGTAAATAATTTACATTCCTCCAGCATCAGGTAAAAACCGAATTAATGATCATGCTTAAATTATGCCCGGTGGTGCCCGACAAGGACACCAATAACACCTCTGGAGATAGGACCCCAATAAAATCTCAACATAATTCGATTACGAATATATTAACTAAGCGTGGGGTCTAGTAATTCCCTCACGACCGTTAATTTTAGTGGTCTACGACGTACCTTAGATGGTGATGAGATGATTTATTTAAAAATGAAAGTAATCTTCTTTTCAAAGTAAATATATGTCTTTAATAAACCACTTATGTAACATAAGAAAATATTTGATAATAGGGTTATTAGCCGGATAACAATCTGGGAACATAAAAATAAGCTGTCTATTATTGTTAAAAGTTTTAACCAAAGGTAGATAAGCAGTACAAATACGGACCCAACAATTTTCATACACCGATACAATCAAAATAACCTTCCTTGGCGTAACTTAGAGTAATTTAAGTTTTCAACAATCGTATTGTTATCGAATCTATCTCAGGCGGGCTCGAGGCGCACTCGAGGCGGGCTCGAGGCGCACTGCGCGAGGTCAGGTGGCCGGAGAGTCCGGTAGTATCGCATACCATACAACAATGGACATTGTAGTTATTTTGGAATTATTAGAAATATATTACCACGGACCCACGAATCGATAGCGACCTGTGGATGACACAAACGCGGAACATTTGTTCAATGTCAAATCTTGTATGCTTATTGCTGTTTGTTGTATTTAGCATAACATTTAATGTTTCGGAACACCCGGAATGATTGTAGAATCAGTACGAATCGTGATTCTAGAATAGAGCGAATGACGAAACCTCAAAAGAAAGTATAGAAAATAATATAAACTATCTACATATTAATCAAATAATTTTGTTTAATCACATTATGGCACACGTATGCGACTATGATATTTATGAAATTGCATACAAACACGTGTTTGTGAAAAATATCTACTTAGATATTACTTACATTTTTTGTTGGCGATTATTATAGTGACACGAACTACTAGTCTATTAGAACCGGATACAGCTATGTCCATTATTATTAACTTACTGATTATAAGCACTGTGAATGTTGTCAGCTCAAACAGACAACCTTATGAAGGACAATGTTCAAATAGTTCAGTTAATAGGCGTTAATTCAACACACACCAAAGAGTTTCATACTTGCACATTACACAGAGCGTTCGCACACATTATTTGTGTATGATAATTGCTTAGCAATAAGTTAGTAGTTAGTTAGTCGCTGATAACATAAGGTAATGGTTGAATCAAAGAAATTTCACGATATTAAGCAAATGTGTGCATGTTCAGTTGCGTTCGTTATTTAATATTATCAAATCAAAGGAGGAATCGAAGGTAATCGACCTCGGGGAGAAGAGGTCAAGGGTGGGTCGCGGATGGTGTGTAAAGCGCCAGCGGTGAACTTTGTGAACCGATAACGAAAGACCGAGCGTGATGAGGCCTCCGGTGACTCTTCTATCATCTAGACAAGGCTCTGCAGCGCAGGCCACGATATATTAACCCGAATAGTGGTCAAGTGTCGATACCAATACATATTGTGTAAAAAACCAATATGTATTCGACAGTTGACCGCCGAGAAAAGGTCACCGTTGATACAGTGCGTTGACTTTCGAGCTCTAACGGCGTTCTAAACATTGTATCGCTATAAATAATATGTATATTATCTAAAAAAACAAATGTTCTGTTCACTATTGAAACGCGATGTAGAATTTCATGGACTGATGAGTTTTTGATTTCGAATTCTATGTTATGTGT
This sequence comes from Allophyes oxyacanthae, assembly GCA_932294325.1. Taxonomy (NCBI): domain Eukaryota; kingdom Metazoa; phylum Arthropoda; class Insecta; order Lepidoptera; family Noctuidae; genus Allophyes; species Allophyes oxyacanthae. The sequence goes on from OW028609.1 coordinate 5,966,335, forward strand.
AATGTTTTGCGACAACAAGGTTGCAATATTTTTCAATAACAAGAAGCCTATCAACGAGTAGTCAGTGTGTATGATACAGAGTTCATTTAACCTATTATTAAAAATAAATTGGCCAAGCCTTCTCCGGCTTGGGATAACAGCAAACGAGAGAATAAATCACACAAATTAACACGTCCGCAACAAAACATATTTTAGCTATTATTAGTTATTACCCAAGAAGACCTAGCGAATGAATCGGGTCTTTGTCGCGAATTATGTACGAGTATTGAAGAAAAAATGCATAACATTCGTGAGTTACTCAAGCGGGTCAGTCACACAATGTCAACTTAATTTGCTGTAGCAGCCTCCATTCAGTCAGATGTCGGTCTCTCGAATGTAAAAGTTTAGATAATCTGATGGTTGAAGGTCAGTTTTGAAACTTAATCCCCTCGAGCTTTATAAAACCTGACCAGTGCATAGCGGCCACACTGCTAACATAATTGTGATTTATGTTTGTATTAACGATAACTGAGATATTGCTGACTGGTCTGATTGATAGCGTCCGATGAAAGAGAATGTGGCCACAATTGATACCTACGTCTTGAAATGATTTAACGATTTAGCGGACGCTGTGCGCAGTTGAGTGTCAAAGAGCTTTCCTAAAGTTTGGGGCATTCGCCTTGCCACAATTAGTTATACAGTTATGGATTGTTGTGAACAAATAACGAGTGTTTAAACAATAATTGTAGGCACGAATTGTCGTGTCGGCTCTGAGCACTAACACTAGTGTCGAAATCCCCTTTCGTCGAACGCAATTTAAGAAATTATGTTCGACATCATTTCGACAGTCGACTCGTAACTCGCTTCTCGTTGGTTTATCGTGGATATATATTATGCATTAGATGTTAATGACTTCGTTGATGATGAAAATTAACTGTGTTACCTTTGTAACTTCAAAATTGTTTTACACCATGATTTATTTGCTTTTCTAAAATGTATTACAATTATGTGTATTCTTAAATAGTCTTAAACAGTTGCCACAGTTATCACTGTAACAGGTCTTGGTAGGGGTTGAACTAACTCAGTACCTATGTAAAGTAGTTTTAAGACTGCAGGTAATTGGCAACACTGAGAGTGGAAAGGAAAATAATAATTTACACCAATAGAATACTGTGTCATACAAGAGATTGTAAGAATGATTATATTATAACATATTTTTTTCGGAGTAATGCCGTATTGTCAAGGAACTGATAATATTTTGTTAAGCAACATTCGATCTCGCGTATCAATAAGATGTTAGATTATGAATTGAGTAATTTAAATATGGGTTGTTACAAAAAATGAAAGATATCAATGTTTCCGTTCACTGACTTTTAATTTTGAGGTTAAAAAAGCAATTAATTTATTAGTATTACTCGTTTGGTGCTATTTTTTGCTGTATGATATTTGAATGATATCATTAAGAATATAGTTTAGTCCTGATGTAATTTACTAATATAATTTGGTTGGACAATTTAAATTGTAATATAAGAATTATTTAAATGCGCTTTAAAAACTAGGCTTATTTCCTATTATAACCTATATTGTTTTTAGATGATCGTCATATTTAAGGTTAGCAAAAATGGCATCTAATCATAGAAATAATAAGTAGGGCTCCCCTAGATAATAAGTCTATGCACCCAATAAGTTAAAACTCTTATTTTTGTTTTACATTGTCGATAAAAAAGGATAAAATAAAAAGGAGAGGGAGGCCTTTGCCCTGCAGTGGGACAACACAGGCTGAAAATAATAAATAATTGTCGATAAATCTGAAATACAGCATTACCTACCTCTAAAAACGTCTTTGTTACTAAATTAATTCGAGTATTTGTATCTAGTATACTAAGATAGATAGGTACTAAGTATTTACATACATACGGACTTAAAATATCACCATAAATACAACAGAAAAAGAGTTTTTTTTTAAATCCTCATCTTATGCATCTACAGAAAATGCAATGCTAACAATCCATCGAAGTTTTATCAGTCACCCATGCAATTGGTACAGACCTAATGATTTAGGTAGTAGAAAGAAAAAATATAAATAAATAGTTTAACAAAAATACCTCATTTCCTTTGAGTATTTAATGCTCTAAGCTCATTTCCGATTAATAATCACTTAGGCATATTAATATCTTTGTCACTCCAATATGCATGGAAGTTATTTCTCGATTCATTAACATTTTTGGTCCGCTTTGATATTGAAGTCAAAGATTGAAGTACATTATAATATATTTGCAGAAATGAGTCAACTGTGTTCCTAAAAAATAGATTATTATAAAGCAGATGTTGTTAGAAAAAAATGAGTATACTGTACCTATAAGCTGGTTTGGATACCGGTAAAACGGGCAAAGACTACATCGAAAAAAAGTCTCTTCGTAATAACAAAACTTCTCGTGCTATATGTGACACCAAGAAGCATTTAGTAAACTTTACCTTGTTGTGGTAAATAATAAAAAATATTATAGTTTAAAAAAAACTAAAGAAAACGCTTTTGTCATCCAAACTAAACGTGTATGCAAAATTTCAGTTCAATCGGAAACCGGAAAGTGGTTCAAATTTAACTTCCAAGATTTTTTTACAAAGTTAGTTACAAGTGAAGCCAATAAAAGCATTTTTTTTTTTTAAAGTTCACAAAGTATGTATTTTAAATAAAATGTTCATTATGGAGTACTAACGTTTTGTTGATGCAACTTACTAAGCGTTCTGGTAGTCTTGTTATCACAATATTTTTCTCCGTGTACACTGTACATTTTAGAAATTTGGTCCGAAACTAATTCGAAAATTACTATTGACATTATACTATACTACCGTGCACCGGTAAAAATCACAAATGAGAAGCACAAATAATTATTACTTTTCTTAATCCTAACCTAGCCACATTTTACGGTACGTACTAATTGGTAGCCGGAAAATCGTTAAAATAAATTGCCACAGAGGCTATATACCAAATAGGCCAGGAAGGCTAATGACCGATGATGTCATACCTAATTGACCACTTGGTGGCTACCTACCTATAATGTAAGTCCAGAAAAAGAGTGTTGTTCCGAATTTCTATAGGTATCAACTTACTCAGTTCTAACACAGATCACACTTTGTATGTAATTAAAATTTTAGGTGCACAGGAATTAAAAAACTAAAATACTTGTAACACATTTGTAACACACATTTGTTGTGATATTGTTGGACAGATGGTGACGTAATCGTCCTATAGCCAAAAGACACACTACACCTACTACGTACTACTATTATCTATATTGTGAGCTTGATACACATGGACTGGTAAACAAGTAATTAATTGTCAATAAAAATGGGTGTGATGCGATAGCTCTATGCGTGGGCGAAGCGACTGCTAGTCACACAAACTTCGCAGCAAATATATTTTTAAAAGGTTATGATAAGTCGTTTAAATGTGTAAAGTTCGGCGTTCAGATGTTATTGTTTACAAAAATAATTCCACTATCAAAACTCGCAATGTTGAAATAAAAATCTTTGACTTGGACTTTGAATGGAATGGAAGACAATAAAAATTGGAACTACGAAGCCTAAGGAAAAAATTTTGTGGTCCTTAAACTTTGTATAGCAAATTAGCAACACGTTACAATAAAGATTGGCCTACAATAGAAGACTATAAATGAAAGTAAAACGAATTAAAATAGTCGAAAGTCAACGGTTTTGACGAGTGACTTCTAAAATGACTGACTACAGAAACAGTTATCATAATCATGCATATTTATACTCTAAATTTTTCATTTGCATAGAATTATGAAGTGAATACAGAATAATCAAAAATTACTTTCATTTACGTGTGATCAACAAGGGCATCACCGGAAGGGGGAGGGTAAAATGTGGCCTGAAGAACCTCGCGTGATTAAAGGATGACCCCAAAGGTCTTTTGATGAACAGCCCATGTTAGAATAAGACTCGAGCTCAGACCAAAATTAAACTCATATAATAGTGGTCGCCCAATTAATTAAATTTAACTTTCTGCACTACTTCTTCATATAAACGTTAACAATGCCAAATCTCACACCTTAAGTACCTACGCGCTATATGCTTATAAAGGGGTACAAAGTTTTCTCTTCACTTATTAATTATATAGATTCTATATAGAGTCTGAGGACTCGAGATATTGCCATTTTCACCACTATTCACCACCAGCACTCGGCAAACAGATTGGTGATGGCAGTATGCTGCTTATAATTAACCACACACAACTCATGAATTATTTTTATGTTGCCCCAGTCTATGGTTTCCCCTGTATCCTCGGTACAGCTTATATCTTATATGCTCATACACCCGAAACAACTATCTGTAGATCATACAAATATTTGTTCAGTACGAGAATTGCACCCGCGACGCGTAGCTCAGCCCACTAGAAACCACTGCGCCAACCGTGGCGTGAACTAGATGCTAATAGGCTATCCTCGAAACAGATCCATATTTGTCGTTTGTTCGCCGGATTGCTCACGGGCCACGGTCAATATACCTACTTAAATTAATAATAATTATGGCTAAATGAAATAATTGTGACAGTTATAGAGCAATGCTAGTAATAAAATAAATTATTTATTCAGATTATTCAAATTTATCAATTAAAAATCATTAGTTTTACTAATCTCAATTTATTTACTTGAGACCTTCAGATAGCACATCAAAGTTGGTTACGAGTGTAACGACGAACATTAAGCTAATACAAATACATTCGCTTTGCCCCATTTATGTAACAAACGACCCTATATCACTGCTGAATGACTATTGCCGCCCACTTGCTGCCTTTAGATGTCATTCCACGTTGAAACATGTCAATGGAAAGACATACGGTTGAGTCGAATATTACCATAAGTAGGCTTCCGCCCTACAATCGCAGTGGTTACGTAAAGCGTAGACAGTCTCCGGCGATTAGTGGCTGTGCAATACAGCCGTAAGTACCAACTGCACTTTTGACTTGATTTGTGTTCGGAGTAACAAATGTTGGAAACTGGTAGCGCAATGATGCCGACTACTGATCTAGTTAAAGTTAAACTGAGGAAGAGGTTTGTTTTAACTTTTGACAAATACTTATTGACTTTTGGAGATACACCATGTAGGTAGACCAATACTTTTCACCTAGATTATAATAATACTAACAAATACTTATTAGATAATAAGCATTCTTTGCAAGACGAAACATTCGATATTTTTTCAGCTAATCTATGTAACGCTTCAATAACTAACTGCGCAGACGCAAATGACGCGTAACGCGAGCACATTACTCCGTTACTATTTGAAATTGGTAAGTAAATAAAGGCGACACAAAGCATTGTAAAAGCATGTAATAAAATTGCTGCCGTTGGATAACATGTTACTTTATAACACGATTATACATAAGTGGTTTGTGAACAACGATGATAATACATAATTGAAAGTAAGTAAATCATGATTATAGGTAGTAAGGTTCCTTGTTTTACGTAATCTGTTAGAGAAATTTTCGTATCCACAGATAGAGGACCGCAGATTAAAAGAAAGATTAGGTAATCGTTTTAACGTTATTATTACGACCCACAGATCGAAAATAAAATAAAATACTGTCCTTTACTGTCCCACTGCTGGGCTGGGCATGGGTCTCTTGTCAGAATGAGAATGGTTAGGCTATATTTCAACACACTGGCCTGGTGCGGGTTGACCGACTACACACACCATCGAGAACTTTATGAGGTCCTGTGATATGTGCAGATGGGAATTAGATATTTTTCAATGTTTTTGATTTTTTTCTTGTTTGGAAATTTTGTGGGGTAATTTATATGCGCTTAGCGCAGGACCGACGACAGTGGTATCAGAAAATACAGGGATAATACCTACTCAGGTGGGGAGATTTGATCTGTGAATGATGATGATAATATTACAACACTAAACCACTCTTGATGGTTACTATTGAAGTGATCTTTTACTACCTACTTAGTTATTTTAAATTCATTACAACAATGGAAGCAAAGTAAACTGAATTGTTCATTCAATGTTAGCGTACGGGTTCTTTATCTGAGATTAAATGGATTGCAGTGATCTATGTTGGGAAGTATACAGGGTGTAAATGACATAGTAATCAAAACGAATACCATGGGTTTATTTAGTACATGCTTCTAGACTACGCAGGAGCCAGACGTTAAAAAAAATTGATTTTGTTCGCTGTAGTTTGATTTGGTTATAAAAACAGCTAACAATATTGTAATGTTTTTGAAATGACCGGCACAATCTTCTAACCTTGATGTTCCAGAATCATGTACTGAGTCCATGGTAAAAGATTTTGATACGTCCCTTACACCCAGTATTACATGGACTGCAGGAAAAAAATATTTATTTGTTGTCAAAATATTAAAGCAAATTAAACTGCTTTTTATATTCCAGGAGAAAAATTGATATTTTAGCCAGGCAGATAAGTCTGTACAATTAGTTTTGGTCCAAACAAAGTAAAAAAGTTTAATACCAACGTTTTTGAGGCGAAACGAAATGAATGAACAGTAGAAAGTTATTCAAGTGAGGATTTGGAAATGAATTACCTATTTCAAATTATGTTTTGAATAGCTTAGGTATAAATAAGAAATAATGATCGAAATGTTCAAAAATTCAGAAACGTCATAAAAGATCTTGAACTATTTGTTCAACTTGGATTTCAGCAGTCTGCTACATAGATTGGACATTTCCCTCAGTCATGTTACCCTAAAACACCACTTCACGTTTTGCATCCAGTCTTCCTCAGTCTACTGTCGATTTCCTCTGTTAGGTCGTCGATCTTTCTGGCTAGGGAATGAATCGACAAACGTGGATATTTTACATTCTGAGAACGTGTGAGCAGTTTGCACTCAAAAACTTGTCCGTTCCGATGGCCATCGGTCCTTCGAAAACGCAATCAGTTTTTGGCACTTAATTATTTTAATTATATTAGGTACACTGACCACATATACATCATACATTAGAGTTATAAATGTCACAAGTACAGTACCTCTACCATGAGTTTTCCGTGCCGTCTAACGTTCACGTTCACATTACATATTTGTATAGTGACTTTAGTTCACTGTTTATACCGCTAGAGGCGCTGAAAAAATTCCCATACAAATATTGCATGTGAACGTGAACGTTAGACGGTACGGAAAACTCATGGTAGAGGTACAGGAGCTGATGCGTATGCCAATTACAACGTTCACAGGATATTGAAAACCTGCTGCTTTTCTCATTCCGTAATGTGACTATACTTATACTTCAACCTTGAAATTGAATTTAGTAGTAAATCAGTAAGTCCCAATATAAACAACATAAATAAATTAAACATTCACACGCGTCAACTTCATAAACTTAGTGCATGACTTATAATAAAACCAAGAATGCGTCTTCCACAAGCTTGCAATTCAACAAACAAAACTAGGTACTCAATCCAAACACAAAAATTATCACCTGTGTTGTACACGTCACAGCTAAAGAACCTCTACTTAAGGTTACTTACATGCGGTAACGCAATAATGATCGGTAGGTAGGTACCCTTTACCGCTTGGATCTCGACACAAAATAGATACACAAGGGCGGCCTTCTGTAAGCGTCTATCTATTTTGTGGAGTCGAGCTCGACCCTATGCGGTAACGTGTCCCGGAACTCGTCGGCAGCACACTTAAGTATGACTGGTAATTACTAGTTATCTATTATATGGCAGGTACCTACTGAAAAAAGGAAGACAAAGAATGTTACCACTAAAAAACCAATATCTAGTTATAAATATGTTTTTGTAGTGACAAATGGCGCCTTGGCCACTGACGCCCACTAACACATTGTTATATACATATCTACATTTCTATATATACATATAGGTAGCACAACAATCAAATTAATGCTAACGAGTCGATCTTTATAATCAATGTTAGAATTTTAAGACAAAATATGATGCGCCGTCATTGGTGCTATATTAGTAAAGGAGTAAGGGTGCAATATAATTTATGTTTACTGGTATGTGGTTTACTTTTGAATAAGCAAGAGGCTTATCCTGCCTTGCCATGTCGTAAGGTTGTGGTCCATTTTCCGGAACATCCCGAATTATAAGAGCGACTCCAGTGCATTCTGATTGCGGCAAACTTCTCGAAAGTTTGATTACTGAAGTTTTATGAGGAAGATCACTGCCAGTGTTATCATGGATATACTTATTTTATTAATTATTATTATTTTGTCTTTTTCTAATTTGTAACCAACATTTCAACATACTTAAATGATATAATATTTATTCACGTAAAGTCTAATGGAGAACGTCAACGTGTTTGTGTGCTTAACATGCATCTAGGTTAGCCAGTATGGATCTCCTAATTATAAAATAAACAAATGCCTGTTTAGAAGTGGTGGCCGACATTAATGTTCGTAAAACTGCAGAATAAACAGATCAGTGGTAGGTACTTATTACAGGTTAGTAAATGGCGTGGACCAGTCGGAAAGTTGTGTCGTAACATGATACAATCAATATATATCCTTGTCGCGACAAGCGGCAAGTGTCCTTGTTATAGATAGATACTACAAGTGATCAGCCGGCGACATCGTAACGCCCAGACGTCTTCCTGTATCAACGTAAGTCGACATTGACATTTAGACGGAACAGTGGACCGCGGAGCCAATTACACTGGTCCGCCAACATGTGCAAGGGAGAGACGCTGCAAAAGGCCGCTTGTACTGAAAAATATATTATTTGTAAAATATATTTTTAGACCAGTTGCAAAGTTCATATACTGCATGCATGCCATACATTCGCTCGATTAGCGTCCTTGGCCGGTCGGCTGTCCCTTCGAGAACGGAGATGCGATCGCAACATGCGCCTGTGTATCGAATCCATTCATTAGTATTTAAATTGGAGATGTCTCAGGCGTGGATTAATTACTCGCATAGGTACCTATATCGCTGTTAGAAGTAGTGTAAGGTTGCTCACTACATATAGTGCACACCATTGAACGGTACTCGTATCCGTAGATATTAGAGCTCGTAATTAACGTCAGAGTAGTAACAATACCGGCGTGCGACCTTGATCTCGTTTCGAGCGCAAGCTGCGCCTCTATCGTCCACCTGTTTGTACTTAGAGCTTAGAAGGAACCGCCCAACAACATATTGGTTCTAGAAAGGCTACCTAGCGGTTAATTTTCTGATAATTGCAATACCTACAGTCTACGCATTAGACTTAAATTCTGAAGGTGTAATTAGTGTCACCGAAGTAGACATTACTGGCTGGCAAGGAGTATTATTATAATAAAATTTCGCATTTATTACACACTGTAATAAGAGCAATTTAGTTGAATATTTGCGATCGAAATGGAAGTTTCATCATCGTGCCCCGAGGCGGCTGCATCTGTCCGCCTTCGGGTTCATGCAAGTGCTCAGTAAGTCGGCTGCATTGGCTCTGTATAAATCTTGCATACATAATTATAAAGTCAGATTAGTATTAGGCATTATCGGTCGCCGCTTGACGCCGCTGTTGCGTTAATTTTATATAAGTTTGTTACGGCAAGGCGGTAGAATGTCAACAAATAAAATATAGTCTCTCGCCTTATTGATATCAACGACTCGTGAATAAGCAAATCGAATATAGCCATATTTAATGGAAACATGCGAAGTAGTATACCTACTTAATAAAAAAAGGTGATTGTAAATCATAAAACTATAACAATTTATTTTATTTAGCTTTTAGGGATAAAACTTAATTCATATATAGGTACTTAGAATTGAGCAATCCACAAATTGGCTATGTACCTACAATACGGTAGAGGAAGTGAATGTGACCATGATGTTGTACACGTTACTGAACAAATGGTTACTGCACGAACAACAGGTAAGTGATACGAATTATAGAAAAATGTAATGAATCAACACGACAGGCAAACTGTCGCGAGAAAATGTGGAAAGCGGCATTTTGTAGCACGCATCTTCATGAGCTAGATCAACTGTATTACACATTGATCATGGACATATAATATTGTTTTAACTGGATTTAACTATCAGCTGGATAATAGCTATAATTTATAAAATTTATAGGTAGTATATAGGAATTAGCAAGTCATCTCTGAACGGAGCGATTAAATTCCAGAAAATTTTATTAGCTTGGCCTCCATGCTACGGAACGAATGTAACGGTGTAAAATGTATACCTTTTTATTTAAAATGATTATAAGCTTTTATACCTGAATATTTGTCTGGCACTATTATCAGTAATAAGTGTACTTACAGTAGTATATTTTTCAACTGAGAAAATGCTATCAAAGTTCCTGAGACACATGTATAACACCACTTTAGGAAATCTTTAGTAGAGGAAGTATAGAATTCTTGCCATTTTGTTTTATGGATTTAAAAACAAAACTTTTCACTAATTAATTAAGTTTAATTGTAGGTAATCTTAATGAGCCATACATTTTACCATAATTAATTCACAGATTTCTTTAATTTAAATGAATTAGCAGTATCAAAATAAGTAAAGAATTAAACTAACATAAAGAAGCTACCTAGGTATTCATTATTCAACCTGTCCGCTCGATTAAGGTCCGATTAAATTGAAAAATAATAGATTTCTCGGAATTGGAGCTCAAAGGGTAGGAATAGGTACTTGATAGGTTCCTATGGGTAATTAAATAGTTTAACTAATACTGTATCGCGTCTAGAACAGTTACTTTCGTAATATATATAAGAAATAATCAGTTACTTTCCTCTAGGGAATAATAAATTATTAATCGCTTGTTCAACCCTTGTGTTTAAATCCAACTCTAACAAAATATTGCGTGAAGAACGAGTACCTAGGTATATCCATGTTTAGATACTATTTCGTTATGCCATCAGAAGGCGTCTTGGCAAAAAAAAACTGGTGTTTACTTAATGCTAAAATATGCCTGTCTTATTATAAAACAGGTATTATTATTTATTAGCTTGGATGTAGCGGTATATTATGAATTAAATTACGCATTAAAATTTCTAAATAGAATACAAATGTTAGGTTTGTAACTGTCAACTTTTTAATTCAACCAATCGGGAATTTATAAGTAACTTTTTTGGGATTTTACCAAAAATGAACTTAGGTAGGTATAACTTTTTTCTTTTTAGGTACATAATAAAAAAATCTTAAATCTGCTGAAATCTGCGATTTGCAAAACATAAAATATTATTCTACTTGTGTCGTGTGAGCCATACGGGATTCCGGGAATGTCATACAGAGACTTTAGTGGAATTAGCTAATCAAAATTGTTCCTACAGGGCCGAGGGCTTATCATTTCCTGAATATTTCTGGGTAAAATGTCGTATTCAAATAACTAGTTATTTGAATGATATCGCAATTTAATGATTTTTCTTGTGATATTGTATAAACGGAAAAGAAAAAAGTAATTTCAAAATTACACTACTTACAAATCGTCAAATTGCACACCTCTCTTGGATTTATAAAGTCATCAGTGATAGCTTTACAAAATCAATAAAATTTCTGAGCAAGACTCGTGAAAGAGCCTTGTTGTTCGGATTTATATTACTGGACACGGGACAAGACTCAAAATTTCGGCATTTTCACGGATTTCCCGGCTATCTGGCAACTCTAGCTGACGGCCCATAGTACGCCGGACGTACCTGTATTATTAGCACCAGTAAATCAATATTCCCCTTTACGAATAAACGCAGAATGTACGGTATTAATTTATGTCAAGCTTATAAACTTGACATAAATTTACACCGCGTTTATATTATTCGTGAGATGTACGAATTATTTATCGGCTTTAATATGGTTTTTCATTTAGGTGAATTGAATTGAATTAGATCGAATTTGGCGAACATAAACTACATTACTAGAACCTTAGAATAATAATAAATATCATTCGTGCTCCCCACTAAAAACGGAGGCAACAAACGTAGATAAATAAACTTAGTTTAAAGGCCTCACGATATTTGTGACGATTCTGTTGCGTACTTTGACAGGACAAACTGAACTAAGGGCGTTTGTCTCTTTCTGTTTCATAGAAAAATAAAGTACAGCGTTTAGTTTAGTTTAATCCTGTGAAAGTGCGCATCAGAATCGATAGATACCATTGCGAAATATGCGGTACTGAAAGTCAGCCATGAATGGTTTCACGAGCTTATTTCTACAATGCGTCGAGACGAGAACCTATCCTATCTTCCCACACAAAAGCTCTTTGCTATTTTACGTGAATAAAAGTAATTTACTTGTTTTAAAACAATTATACTTGATCAACATACTCAAAAGTAAAAATGAGCTTTTTTCTATTCGATTTGTGCTTATTGAATTTATTAGCTCTAAAATTCATAATCAATTCATAAGTTAAAAGCGTGGGCATACTACCTATTGAATCTACCTCTCAGTCAAGTTTATACACCTCTCCACATGCATTAAGAGGTTTATTTGGATTAATAATCTTATTAAAATTGCGGCAAAAACCTTGAAAGTAATATTTTCAGGTGTTTACAATTCTTTTCATGAATAGGTATCAAAATTACAAGCAGAAAAAGGCGCGGCAAGAGAGCTGGCGCGTGAGGTTTACAAATTAAATGAATGACAGTTACTTATCTAATCTCGGATCATCATCTCTGATGATCAGCCAGTCAGTCTAGCAAAGGGCTAGCAATACTTACAGAATTACACCTCATATCAAGCCTCCAACAACCTATTCTCCCAAATTATACAAATTTTAATGTATTATGATCTAATCTAAGATTTATTTATAAATTACAACTTTTATTACCTATGGAGGTAAGTAATATTAGATCTTAGTATTTTTTCATCGTCATAATGCGATTGTCCTGTCTATAATAGGTAGTCTCAGGCAAAAATTGGGACGCCAGATTCCCTAACGACGTTGTTAAAATAGTCGAACTAACGACTTGAAATATGGTATCCAATAAAGTTATCAAATATCACATAAAAGGAGTAAAATCCAAGTAATAAGAGGTCTAATGTGGAAGAACCACAGGTAAAGCATATACAACACTAAAACACTTTTCAGTTTACCGAGAGGACCATTCGGAGGTCCATATATTCAACACAAACAACAACAAGATGGATAAAGCTAAAATACTTGATGCAGTTACTCTCAGGGCCACAGAAATGAGTTTGGTATACCACAATCTTCATTCTTTGATATTATATCACCAATTATTTCAAAACTGGGCCGTAGTACTTGGTTGATGGCGTTGACGCCGCGTGCGGATCGCTATAGTCGTCGTACTTGACAACTTATGCACAAAGCTTGCGCGCGCGCTGACTCTTGCTTAACAAGGGACGGCCCAGTCAGTATCACATAATACTCGCTCAATGTTAAGTGAATCTAACACATATACGGTACCATAACATTTCAAACATTTAGGTACTTATTATTTCATTGTAATTTATCAATCTAATTACTACTTTATTATGCGACAAAAAGTGCACGAATTGCAGGGCTTTATAATTATAGAACGTAGGGTGATAATTTTGTTTTTGTAACATGAAAGTGTACTTAACAGTGTGTGTTTGTATGTTTCTCTTTGATAACATTCTGTGGTGATGACAAGGTTTCACTTATGAAATTAGTAACAAAATTATGACTTACTTACTACAAATCATACGGTTAGGACATTATGGGTACCTACTGACCTGTTTCTTACTGAAGATCTAGATGCAAGGGTGAGATTCCTTTGGGGTAATCGCGGCGCCGCAGAAGGCGCCGGCGGGGTCTGGGGCGCGGGCGGGGAGGTGCGGGGCAGGCGGCCACCCGCCGCCGCCGCGCCCGCCAGCAACACCATCATCCACCACCTGGACATCACGAGAACACGGTTCGCACAAGACGCGCGACTCACGCTCCGAAACGTACTGTCACGGCGGCTACTCGCCGACTCACGGCGTTTTACGCGCACGCAACGACGTTCACTTTTGTTGTGCTTGTGGTGGCGCCCCACTCCGATGAAAGTGGGCTTTCACTGGAACCCGCGGCCCGCACAACCGACAGCGCGCCGATCGCTGCCCAGCCCTCATCTATCATCACACCATCGCCGTCATCTTTGAATTACAGGTGGTAGTAGGTTTCCAGGATTACAGGGGAAAGTACCTACTTAGGTTCCGAAATGCTAGCCCTAATTTACTATCTGCATGTTCTAAGTAGCATAAACGAATCACCTATATTAAGAGAAAATCAAAGGATGCGCGTGTCCCTTTAGGTCTTTGAGGGCATGTTGTACGGGTAAAGGGCAAGGAAACAATATAATTTTCCTTTTGTTGCTATCGACCTAACAGCCCAATGTTGGGACGATATTGTACTGACTGGTGCTATGAATACGCAAAATTAAGAAAATGCTAAATGCAAGGAAAACGCCTCCAATGAGTAACGAATTTTGATTTCGTCTGGCATACACTGAGCAGTCAGCCTCGATACCACCAATGCTGACTCGCTAATCTTTCCACTACGGCATGAGCAATCACCATATTGTGTCCAGCTTCTGCCGACACGACAGACGAAGAAAATTTTGAAAAATGACGAAACTCACTTACTTTTTATATCATATAGATACATCCGCTTAGGACTTCACAAAATTCTTTCCTTACACAAATAAAAAGCCTTCCATTGATAACGAGATACGTAAGGTGTATGAAACGTAGGTAGTCAACGTTTTGAAGGCTGTCTATACAAGTTTTTGTTTTGTTATAAATATGTAGGTATCTATGTTTAGAACTGACCGACGAAATTGGCGTTATGAATAAGTAGATAAATAATATAAACACCTGAGATCTCAACTCATCTCTCTACTCTCTACTTCATAACAATTATTTTAGTAAAATATTATTGGATTGGGCATGTGCACCGGTTGTAGTAGGAATCAATAATTCATTCAATAATAATCTTAATAATTATTATTATTTAGTCAAGTGCTTACGTTGCAGTCTAGTGCCATCTCATTTCTTAAAAAACTTAACAGCTTCTGAAGTCGGGGCCTATAATTCTTCAATGCACCTAGCTTGGCAGTGGCACCGACTTCAGAAGCTGTTAAGTTTTTTAAGAAAAATAATTTATAATTTTTAGTTTTTGAAGTCGGTTTTTACTTTTATCACGTATTTTTTAACCCTGGACAAAAAAGAAGGGTGTTATAAGTTTGTAGTGTGTATCTGTGGATCTGTATATATATTATGTGTATCTGTGTATCTGTCTGTGCCACTGTAGCTCCAAAACGAATAGACCGATTTCAATACAGTTTTCTTTATAGAAAGGCAGGTTAATCGGGAGGGTGAATATTTCATTTCGTGCATATTAGATCTCTTGGAGAATAGTAAAAAAACTGTGCTTAATCATGTTCTTTACATGTTTTTTTGAAAGTGTTTAATGATAAAAAGTGAAATATAAGAAAGGGACAGTAATCAGACTTTTAGTTTTGAAGATATTGATGTTTGTTTTTTTTGAAGGAACGGTAATGAGATTTAACACAAACGGTAATTAGATATCTATTTATGGTAATGAGGTAGAAATAATGGTAATTAGCAATAAAACAACAGTTTGGCCTCAAGCTCTCACTAAGGAAACATCTTCGCGTGGGCACCTGGAATGTTAGAGGATTACTACAACCAGGCAAGCTTGAAGTAGTGGAGAAAGAAATAGAAAGGTGTAGGATTGATATCCTGGGACTAAGCGAAGTTCACAGGAGAGGTAGTGGGCATTTTAAAACTAGCAGCGGTAATATGATGTACTTTTCGAATGCTGAAGACCGTAGTAGGAATGGAGTAGCTCTCATAATATCTAGAAAATATATATATTGCGTGAAAGGTTATCAAACTCCTAATGACAGAATGATCTCAATAAAAATTGATGCAAAGCCTGTGCCTATAAATGTTATCCAAGTGCACGCACCTACGGCACAATCAGATGAGGAGGTATCAGATGCATTCTATGCAAATCTAGATGCGCTACTTCACAATATTCCATCCAAAGAAGTTACTATAGTACAATGGGATTTTAATTCCAAAATTGGCGTAACGAAAGAGGATATTGAAAGGAAAGATTGTAGGTGGTTATGGTCTGGGAAAGAGAAATGACAGAGCTGATAAGCTGTTACAGTATTAAAGAAAGAAAGAAAGAAAAAGTATTTATTTCTACGCCCAGTATGACGCACAAAACATAAAAATATCTAAGCTTAATTAATACTAAAAAAAATTAAAATAAAAAATATAAATATAATAATATATAATATTGTGTAGAGAATCGGCTGTCTATAATGAATACATGGTTCAAAAATCATCCCAGAAGACTGTACACTTGAATCTCGCCTAATGGTGACCGCAATCAGATCGATTTTATTATGATCAAGTCCCGATGGCTTTCCTCTGTGACCAATGCTAAAACACTACCCGGTGCGGATTGTAGAAGTGACCATCAGCTAGTAGTAGCGGATTTCAGACTACGTTTGAGACGTACGCAGCTAAAACATCAGAAACAATCTGCACTTAAAACAAAACTTCCAAAAAAGGTCAACTCGACCCGTTTGACTCCAGCGATGCGGATTGGACAAACCTAAAAAAGGTTATATTAGATACCGCTGAGAAGAGTAGCCAGTTATTTAGGATTGTCAAAAAGAAAGATGAATGGATTAGTAGGGATTCCTGGACACTAATAGATGAAAAGAGAGCTCTTAAATGCGCAGGATTACATACTCAGGAACAAAAGAACAGGTACAATAGGTGGCATAGTGAAGTGCAGAAATCAACAAAAAGGGATAAAGATAAGTTTATAAATTTAGTTTGTAACGAAATCGAGGGGAACGCAAATGGGCACAAAGCAAAGATCTCTTTATGAAAGTTAAACAACTTACCGGAGCTTTCAAACCGAGAAATTGGATAATAAATTACAGTAAAGGTAATGCTCTTACAGATCTGGATTTGGTTCTAGAAAGATGGAGGACTTACTGTTATGAGTTGTATCGGGATGATGAGAGGTACTCCATGGAGCGAAGATGGGATAATCATCCGGAAGAACCAAATATATTGATTACTGAAGTGGAGGATGCTATCCAGAAGCTCAAACATAAAGCATTGGACCCCGATGGCGTGTCAGCAGCGTTGTTACAACACCTTGGTCCAGATGGAATGAAGATCCTACACGGTATCTGCAATAAAATCTGGAAAACTGGACAGTGGCCGGAAGACTGGGTACAGTCGGCAGTCATACCGTTGCACAAAAAAGGATCCACTCGTAAATGTGAGAACTATCGGACACTTTCCCTCATGTCACATGCCAGCAAAATTATGCTGCGAATCATTAATACCCACCTTACAAGTTTTATTGACCATCAAATTCCAAATGAACAGTGCGGTTTTGTAACTGGGAAAGGTACTCGTGCAAACATCTCTGAACCATTTCGTACGGAACGTGGTGTAAGACAGAGATGCATTCTTTTTCCGAAACTCTTTATTTTGTATGGTGAACACATAATGAGAAAAGAGCTTTCGGGGTGGTGTGGTTGTGTGACAGTGGGTGGCCAAAAAGTGACTAACCTGAGAAATGCAGACGACACAACCATAGTTGCTTCAACAGAAGATGAAATGGCAACACTACTTCACACAATTGAAGTCTTCGCTTCAATTGTGTGAAATTGGGTCTGCAAATCAACCGTTCCAAAACAAAGATAATGGTGGTAGACCGAGCCCAATCTCTCACGTCATCTGATACTCTCAATGGATATGATAAATTAAGTCAGTTCGTATAACTAGGATCAATGATAAATAATGAAGGCACTTGCTCGGAAAAAATCTGCCGCAGGTCCGCGATGGCGAATAATGCTATGTCTAATCTTGACAAGATATGGGGGAACCGAAGCATTCGACGCGGGACTAAAGTCCACCTTGTAAGAGCCCTGATTTTCTCCATATTTATGTACGGTGCCGAAACCTGGAGCATGAAGAGTTCTGATCGAAGAAAAATCGATGCCTTCGAGTTATGGTGTTGGAGGAGAATGCTCAGAATTCCATGGACAGCATTCAGAACAAATGAGTCCATCCTTGTGGAGCTAAATGTTAAAGTGCGTCTTTCTGCGATTTGCCACCAAAGAGTTGTGAGATTTTTCGGACACATTATGCGATCTCCAAAACATAGCTTGGAGAGTAGGCTCATACCGGGTCACGTGGAGGGCAGGAGAGTAAGAGGTCGGGCGCCCGTCAGATGGAGTGATGCTGTCAAGAGAGCGGTTGGCGGCAACATACAACTAGCCGTGCACTCCACGTCTGACAAATATAAATGGAGACGAATTTGTGGTCGCGATCCTCAGTATTGAGCGACCGAGGAAGAAGAAGAAGAAGTGCTGGTAAGCAAAGTCAACTGATAAGATTGGGAAATTATTTAATATAATGACTGAATGAATATAATCTATTATATTGTAAGTATTCGTTATATCCCATTTAAGACAAGTAAAGAAAAATACAGTGTATACAGAATTGAATCACAGAATCTAATCATTACCGTTCGGTTTTTCTCATTACCATTCGAATCAAGAAGAACGGTAATCAATGGTAATTAGAAGAATGGTAATTAGATTCATAACATTTTCGATAAATTACCGTTATTTGGAACAGGTACTGCATTGTTAAGCTTGTCAGCGGAAAAAGAGACTTATACCGAATACATCTGGCAAACAATTCTTTGATAAAAATAAATATAACTACCTTTAATAACACGAACGGTATGCAGAAATATTCTGAACCACGTCACTTTTCGAACAGGATAACTTGAATTTACTTAGCCAAAATCACTCTTTCACGCGTGTATTCGGCTTGGTAGCCGAGCGTTGACTTTTGTGGATTATTTTGTGCGAAGCGCGGTGCACAGTGAGGCCTAAATATTAAAATATCGGATCCAACATACCGTCAAATGGTAATTATGGGAAAGTGGAGGGACATTTTTCAAAGTTGTATGGAACCACTTAAATATGTTCTTCCATAAACAATAAATCGTCTTTGTATAGATTAAATATCCTGTTTTCCTAAAAAGTAATAAAAATGTCGTTCTTCAAACACAGTTTTTTACAGCATGTGCTAATTTACAAAAATCTGGGAAAAGGGACACCGATGGTAATTAGATTTTAGATTCTTTGTTTTAAATTTAGTGCATTTCTAATAAAAAAAACGATGTTTTAAGGATTGCGCCTAATAGAACACCAAGTTAACTATACAAAAACTACGTTAGTTTCAAATTCTTTCAACGTTTAATATATTCTTTAGCGTCCGACGTGTAATATGCACGAAATGAAATATTCACCCGGGAATCGTCTTATCTATGTTTCATGAAAATCTGTTCCGCCGTTCAAAAGTTACAGCTCTTTTTCTAGATGGATTTGGGGGTATTTGACAGTTAGGTTATAAAAAGCGTATCCAGCCGTAGGTTAGTAATAAGCTGAATTATGTACAATTTCTTACATGACTTTTAAAATTGAAAACTTATCCAAAAATATACCGAATCATAATTGTTTAGTACTAGTCAGCTTTTAACTACCATGGCAATCTTATTCAGAGGCACTCTTATGAATTATTCGCAATCCTATTCATTTATACGTGAAGAGAAAACTTTGTAGGTACCCCTTTTTAAGCATATTGCACGCACGGAAGAGTGTGAGATTTGGTATAGTTAAAATTTATACGGAGGAGTGCAGAAAGCTAAAATTTACATATTTTTTACGTTCGAATTTCGAGCACTGGGCGACCACTAGTTGTTATTATCCTATTCTTATTTTTTATTCACATTAAATTACATTATTATCGTAACTCATATCACTGTTTTGTTACATTGCATTAATCAAGATTCTAATACCTAACTATTATTTTAAAGAGTTTCCATGCAGTTTCTTGACGGGTCTTCTTCATAGGACCTACTATTTGGAACCGGGTACCTAGCCTTGACATTGCATAAGTGCCTGAATGCGGTTTTCATGAAATAAAGATATTTTCTTTATTCTATGCTATTACTTTATTTATTTCCTAAATCTAATGAGTAATGACTTATGCGTCATACACACATAATATATGACCTTAAGGTATCGCCTATCGCCGGATGGACCGAGGTAATAGCTAAGGCGATGACAAGGGAAAGGAAACGAGTCAATTAAGGACACCAGCAGGGCTAGTACGACGGGTGGACAAACCCGTTTTGTCCACCCTTTGTGGAGACAAAAGTTGGAAAAAATGGCGTCGGTCGGCGTTCGTTTTGTCTTCTGCATAGACTTATTATCTAAGGAGCCCTACTTATTATTTCTATGGTCTTCTGTCAGCTCCTTGACAGAAGACAAAACGAACAATCGATAGAGATAACGGAATAGTGTTGTCCTTGGTTGTTCTCTCTCCCCTGTTTTGTTTTTTTGGAGAATTCGGGACTTTCCACCTTTTGTCTCCTTAAAAAAGACAAAAGGAAAAATCGAGAGAGAAAAAGAATTTGAATTTAAAAACGGTAGATAATTAAATGGTTTTGTTCCCGATTTATTTGCCGTGCTTTGCTTGCGTGTTGCGTGTTTTTGCTGCTGGTAAGAAAATTGGCGTTTGTAAAGAGTATGTAAGTATTAGCTTGACCCGTCGAAATGTTATACGATAAAACTCGAAGAGTCATTCACACCTTCCTTACAAATAAATTAAGATGTCGAATTTTGATAGAAATTATTACCTAATTATGTATGTAAAATTATATTCAGTGTTTGCTTCAAAGTTAATCGCGTAAAGAGCAATCGCATGAAATGTAACAATATTGTGGTAGGTATCCGATTTTCAAGCATTCAATAATTATAAATTATAATATTGCGCTATGGCAGCTCAACGTACTGCCCGAGCAACATTCGCTTTTGTAATCGATCGACGTCGAGCAATGCACGTACTCACTACAGTAATGTTCGAAGTTGTATCTTTAAAAGTTTGCACTCTGTACAACGAGGGTCGAATCGCCCTGCTCCCGCATTCGTGTATGGGAGTCAGACACTCACCGGGCTTAGATTCTTTAGATTTTAATAAATAAAATTAGATGATGTTCTCTCAATGTACTGGGTTGACACGTAATACGAGTGCTTTGCCCAACTTCATAATAAATAGCCCAACGACAGTAAAGAACACAATATTATCGAATGCAGCTTTATTATTTCTAAAAGCTCTTCCTGACCCTCAATGGCGTAGCGTAGACTAATCATGGGCGAAGTCTCATCGGGAAGGCCCTTTTCTTTCAGTACCTATTCCCAAGGCCAATTAAAAGATCCTACCATATTTGTATTTTTGCGTATATAACATACTATACTATATACTTATATATATATATATACTATACTACGTATACTTTGCCAACGAATGCTAGTAGGTACATTTTGAGTCATCCACAAGCAGCGTTTATATAGATTTTCATCAAATTCTTTTGCTAATTTCCCATTTAAAGTGTGGGTAGTGGCGCCCTTATCTTTTGCAATCTCTTTTTTTGCCCAGCTTTATATAAAATAAATAAAATTATATGTTGTGGTAAAATTATAGCAAGGTACTAATCGGTAATTTAGCGTATTTCATGGCGCTCGGCCTCAGGTCAGTATTACAGCCTCCCCTAGATTTTAATTGTAAAGATTACGGGAATATTTAAAACTGCGAAGATACTTTAGCATTAGTTAGTACTCTTTGCTTTAGCTCGCCTTAGTTACTTCATTAGCAACAACAGCTTGATCAGAGATAAAAACTTTTTGCTATTATATGCTCCATGATCAAGTCTTAGGGACAAATTGTTTTCGCATGTCTGCAAAAGCGTCTCAAACTCTTCTTTCGTGACAATTCATGAAAGAGCCTCAATGGATGATGGTAGTAAGTTCGATACCCACTTCGGCCAGTTTTTAGTCAAGTCCACCAGGTACGTAAAGTGGGGCTATTTAAAAAACGAGGGGCTATTTGAGAAAAAGTAAAAATAAGATTGCATCCTTAATTTCTTCGTAAATCTGAACGTGACCATCGTGAGTTTATAAGATTTTGTTGCGGGCGCTAGTATCGATTCTAAATCAACCAATCAGAAACGTTAATTCGTTAGATGTCAAATAATATACTGATTTTTGTAAAAGGAGGTGTATTCGTGCAAAATCGTGAGCTGCCAACTTTTGGGTGCCCAATTTTTTTTTTACGCCCCTTTGTTTTGGTATTTTCACACAATTTACTTCTGTTTTTCACCATTAATAATCAGTAATTAAAGCTTGGTTTGCTTTAATGGTTTTTGAGTTATGGTGATTTTATCAAGATGGGGCTTTTTGGAATACAAAATGGGGTTATTTGGTTCTTACTTTTTCCAAATAACCCCTTATTATCTCAGTTCAGATGGATTGAATGTATCTGCGATTTTTTATATTTCTGCTAATTGCAGATGTTTTCAATTAACTTCCAATAACTAACCAAACTATCCGGAATGGAAAATATCACAACCCGCACCGATCATACAGCGATGAATCCCTCAAACAAGCAATATTTTCAGTCCTAAAAAAAAAAAGACACTAACCGCAGCTTCTAAACGGTACGGTGTTCCTATTGCTACAATATCTCGAAAATCCATAGGGCAAAATTGTACCCAGAGTAAATCTCGTCATCCTATCCTGTTCTCAACAATTTAAGAAGAATAAGTCTGATTATTCAGTTTATTTTGTTTGATTATAAGTAAGAGATTTAAAGACGTCTGACTTATTAACAAGTGTGCTGTGATTAAGATAAGAACAGTTCCTTGTTTTACCTAGAAAGTCTAATTACATAATAAGCGTAAATTTTTGACATTTAGAAGAGGTTTTGTTAGTTTTATTAAAGATTTTTTGTTTTTTTTCAAATAAAAATTATTTTCTACCTTCAAAATGTGATTTATCGTTTTTTTTTACTGTGGTCACACTTGTACTTATTTTCCTGATATCATTTGATGAAGTTTAATTGGTAATTTGAACAAAATCTGCCCATTTTTGAGCACGAAATTGGTTGATTCTAATTAGCCCCACCCTAAGGGTTATTTGGAAAGGCGTCTATTTTTAAAAAAAAAACCTATTTGTAATGTATGTATGACCATGAAATTTATATTACCCATAAACATACACTCGTAACTATATGAAAATGATATTTATTGAGAATTAACATAAAAATTGATAAAATTACAGCAATTTAAAGTTATTTTTTGTACCAAATAACCCCACTTTACGGCGGTGTGCGATTAGGCGAGCAATATTGAATTATTTGTATGGATCAGCAGATTTGTCTTCGCTATTTTAGCTTCGGTCCCATTGTAAAATTTATGAGTAGAATTACCCTTTTCGGCTTTATATACCTTTTCCGACTAACCGTGTATAGAAATTATTTATAATAAAATAATCATACTACCGCGCACATAAGTCGATCCACTGATCGCTAAGGTTAAGCAACGCTTGCCGCGGTCAGTCTTTGCACGGGTGACCGTTTCTCCGAATATCGAAACCCCTTCGTTGTTTTCGGACATATTTCCATTAAGGTATTTCAATAATATTTTCACCAAACTGGGAATTGTTGAGCTTCATTTACCAATTATTTTCAAGAATTCGATAAATTCTATTTCACCTAGAATTTTGTACCTTACCAAAAATGAAATGTAATCCACTGAAATTGAAAACAATGTATCATTTACTTGCGTTTATTTGATTCAATAATAACATGAAGAAATTATAAAAAAGTAGGAATGATATTATTATATTTCAACTTTTGCTTACATTGAATTTTAAATTTCATTCGTATTGCACATCGATATCTAATTAATACAAACAATACACACTAATGTCATATTTGAATACGCGAGCGGCCGAAATAAAAGAAATTAATAAAAAAATCTGCAATGATTATATAGGTATACTCTTTGACAAAAGAACCTCAATAACGTTCAAACTTCGACCACTGGGCGACCACTAGTTTTTAATTATTACAATTATTATCACCTATATAAATAAGTATAACACGTGTGCTTGCAATGGCGTAGCTGACGTGTCACTTGAACACGTCTTCGCTACGCCAGCTACGCTGCACGTTACAGCTACGCCGTAGTAGCGGATGCCCGATTAATCGTATTTCATTTGTGAAACTGCAATAGTGGGTTTAAATAATAAAGTAAGATTATTCTCCATCTTTAGTTATTTTTTAGTATTCATTCCAGTGTAATTGAAGTTAACACTATTTATTTTTGTATTACCTATTTAACGACTACATGTCTCATGAATATATATTATTATCTATATATTCATGAAATTCTAGCTTTACAAATACCCTAAGTAAATCATACCCTAACATTTACCATACTTCATCATTTTTATTCTAAATCTGGGCTAAAAATAATATTGCATTGGCTGGTTGCAATCTAAAACTGCATAACGCACCGATGCATTTTACACTTAATTCAGAATTGGTTGCACAAATCCCTCGGAAATGTGCATCGGTTGCATTCGAAGTACCAGGAGCTCATAACAATCGAAGAGATAAACATAAATAGTGCAGTAAATACTAGACTAGAACGTACCTATATGCTAAATGCACCTTCCCTCTCCAACTTGGTGGAAATAGTCTGTTTCAGTGTTTACCACCTTCCTGCTTCTACATTGCTGTTATTGGATGCATCTGAGAACTCTGAGATTGCGCAGTGGGATAGTTCGGTCAGTCTCTGTTCAACACGTACGGCAGTCCGATCCAGTGCTTTATGCAGTTAGTACTTACTTCTAACCCCTATGTCCGAACCTGTTGAAAGCTGTCATCGATTTAAAAATGGATGTGCATTGAATGCTTTTAATATTTTATGGGTGTGATTTTATGTTATTCGATCTTATTTTATTACTCAAGTTGTCAGTCTCTCAGTGTCTCTAAACATTTATTCTTTATTTCTTAAATTCATACAAACAACCATATTTGGAGTGGTTTTGTCATGCAGTAACATTTTAATGTCTTACATACATACTACTTGAACGTTTCAATTTAATTTTGTGTTTATTTAATAGTATTCTTGGTAATTTACAACCATTTTTACTTACTGTTGTTCAGCCATAATGCAATATTATGACTGTAATGGCAATTCAATTATATAATGCTGAATAATCTATATTCTTATTTAGTTACAACCAGTGGATTGGGTATTCTGAAAAATAAATTGATATAGATACCTACGTCGTACATTACCATCAGGTGAACCGCAAGATCGTTTACCCCATAATATAAAAAAAAGAACATTCATCATCATTCTTCTGCCCTTATCCCGTTTTATTAGGGGTCGGTGCAATATGTCTTTTTTTCCATTCATCTCTATCAGACGTCAATTCCGGATTCACTTCCTTCATATTCATGTCATGTCCATAATTCCATATTATTTTCTTTGGTCTGCCTCTTCTCTGATAGCCATCAACATTCATACTCAAATCACTCGTGATTGCTGTAATCGCTTATCTATGTATTGTATATAGTTGTAGTCGGTTTTTACTTTTTTTAAAGTAAATAATTAAGTATTTTTTCAATTACCTTGTATATATATGAGGCCTAACCTTTCTAGTCCAGATCCCCTTGAGGGATTATTGTTCTTATCATTATGAACAACTTTTATTAAGGAAAAACAGAAGAAATCGCAAAAAAAAATAAGCTGTTCCATACAAATAATTCAATATTACCTACTCCACTAACTATACAAATCTGTAGGACCTTGTATAATAAGTAACTAAATATTTGAACAATTGCTACACTTTCAGTTTGACGTCAGAAGCCGTCTGCTCACAGCCCACGGTTTGGAAGGCGCGAAACATCTCGCGCCGTTCCGACGCGTGTTCGGAAGTTTACGTCTATGAAACTACCCCTTTGCGTTCATGAATTCCTAGTGACCATTGACTCATTCCACCTGTTGGCTGTTGGGTATTTTCGGGTTTGGTACCTGTGTACCTACATATCTCGATATGTCCAAGATGACTAGGAACTCACAATGGTAAAGTGGCTAAAAGCAAGACTGTGATGATATTCCATAGCCTTCGTGTCTTTTCAACACAATTACTAAAATATTAGATATTTATTAAGAAACATTAAACTATTTACAACTATACTATAATATATAAACTTAAATATGTATTTTACTAAATAAGTAGATATTGTTTAAGTGATTCACAAAAGAGTAATAAGAAATAAATTATAAATATAAACAATGGCTAGAGCCATTGTTTATTCCTACTATTTATTTTTTTACAGAGCTATATCGCTTTGCGACCATTCCACCCAATACACTAAAATTATTAATAATAATTAATTATAAATAAATTCCATAATTTCCTTTTTCTGAGAACGGAAAAGTCATGGTAATATTATAATGCCACCACCATCCATATTATAACTAACTACCCGAAAATCACGGTATCTGCCACTCGGATTTTTTATTTTGGAATTAAAATATTACTTAGGTATTATACTATATTATCACTCCGGGATAGTGTAGCTTTCAATTAGTGAAATAATATTTAGGATCGATTCCCGTACCTCCAGAGATTACCCCTACATACAAAGAAACAAATTTTACCTATTTTTAATATTAGTACCTATTTTAATAACAAATTTTCAGTTCATTTCATATTTTTAGAAATAGGTACCTACTACCATAGTGGGTACTACCGAATAAACAAAACCTTTACACCTTTAAATTGTATAAAAAGATAAATCAAACTATGGTTAAAGGTATTGTGCAGTAAGTACTTAGAGTATGAGTGGTTTAATAATAATTGATAAATTATTGCATCTCTTGGAAGATACACTTCATAGATGTAAGTGAATGTCCATATCCACCGTCCACCTACCTACCTGTGAGAAAAAGGGTACGTCTTATTAAACTACATAATAATATTCTTTCTCATTCATCGTAATAGGTATGCATTGAGACAAGGATGGTTGCAATGCAACCCAATATTAATGTGCGAGGGATGACTGTGAAACAGAAGATAATTAAAGGGGGCGGTTGCAGTCATGCACGACGCATCCAGACGTCAATAGTGCGCTATTCATAGGTTACGGTACCAGGACTAAAGGATCTCACGGAGCTCTATGGTGTCTCGTGTATCCAAGACATCCTATACCGCTCTACTCTCCCAGTCACCGCTCAAAATCGGCACAATGTTCTACGTCCAGCGGGTTTTTGTACTGCTGTCGGTTGGTTCTCCACCTACCTTTATGCTACATCATCGGTCGTACATCATGGTCGGTACATATCTGACGGAAAATGCGTCGCGTATTATCTGTCGCTTAACGCCAGAACAGACAATTATATGATAAAACATTCAACCTTTCACACTCAACCGATGATGCGTTAGTGCGTCTCTCAACCAATGATGATACGCTCCACGCATTTTCCGTCAGATATGTACATGTGTATAATAAATTGGGTGAAAATATTTGGATGTTTGTCAGTAAAAAGATCAAAAGAGATCTCCCATTCATCCCATTCTTCATCTTCCTCTCAGATGAAGGACCCGTACAATTTTTTTTTTTACTATGGCTCCAACTTTCTTTCTTATTTATTAGTTACTTGGTGGTTCCATTCTAGCAAACCAGTTAAAACAAGGTGGAGACGGGGACCCTGACTGACTATGACCAGGTACGCAGTGTTGCCACTCACCAAGCGAATCACGAGCTTTGCGGTTTGTGTGCTCCTTATAGATCTTATAACACCGTCTTTGTTTTAGATACCATTAGATGGAGGACCTATGAGTTAATCTACTTAGGTACTCTACACAAGGGTAAAAACATCGTAGGTACAATGAACCCTGCGGTTTCACAGACACACGGAGAGACATCGAAGTCTCACCGTAAGGGTTCCTTCGTTACCATTTTAGTACGGAAACTAAAAATATATCTATGGACCTGCGACACTGACAAAATTGCACCGTTATTGGATGGTCTGCACAAACCTTACCCTACTAGGAACGTTATGGAGGTTGTTCGACAGATTGCACTTTCTTTGCAATAATTATTACATCGCAGTTATTCGGATGCGATTATAGACATTTTTTGGTGTCCCCTTGACGTACCCAGTTGGGTAATTTTTATGAAAAATGTTAAGTCAATTCATTTGTTAAACACAGAAAAGAATTGGCATCTTTTAGATTTTATCAGCATAACAGATGCAGATACGTGAATATCGATGGAATTTTCATGCGGAATAAGGCGCTCAGCATCCGTTCCCAGGGCCCAAAACAAGAAATTTTTCACTAGGAGTACATTGGGAGACAGGAGTTGTCTGACGGTTAACCAATAACATGCGCGCGCACATTGAAAGTGAAAGTGCTCGTGTCGTCACTTTAATTTTGCCTGAGATGTTTCGCTCCATTTCGATACCAACCGTAACTATTCAATGTAGGTATCTGATGCCGACTGTTCAAGTGTGCCTAGATTATATTAGCGTCAGCGGGTTCTTAATCTGAGAGATTATAGTTAGGTAGGTACCTATTTAAATTAATTTGATGCAGTCCGCTTTTAATCGGTTCGAAAAATTGGCGGTATGTCGGAGAGAAGGATAGAACATTCAAGTGAACATGCGCTAACGCAGATGTCACATATTACTCGGCGGCACACGCTTCTGTAGTGCATCGTGGGCTACGTACAGTAATTCATTTTTCGGTGTGAAAGTCACTCGTGCGAATGCCGCTCGCTCATTGGGAATAGTTGAACGGCTTCGGGCGACTCTTAGGCACCGATAGGTAGCTGCGTGCGAGTGACCAATCTGGACCAATCGAACGACCTCAAAATATCTGTCATTGGTCAGTTGACAGCAGTGCAACTTTCACCCTACTATTTTACAGGGTGACCGATGCGAACGCCCCACAACGCCCGCTCAAATAACTGAACGGTTTGGTGTGATCGCCCGGATGATCCCTGCGTCGTCGAGCGTCGTCCGCCATAATAACTTAACACACGGAAATAAATTATAAAACATTATTTTAATTAATTAATTATAAAACATTTGTTCATTGTAATTGTTGTTAGTCTTGATTTTTGAATATCGCGGGCTAAATTCAGTCTCATCCTTCGTTAGACAAACTATAATAACTCATGAAAAGATTATGATAGAAAGGTAAAAATAATAATTGGAACGAGTCATAAGTCACAATGAATTCTATGAAAGTAAAGTATGAAACTATCCTTTTCGTAATCTCTGAAAAATGAGAGAACGAACCCAGAATTCTCTATAAGATCTCTTATATATATAATATATAATAAATTATATAATAAATATATATAACATAAACCAATTAAAATTACATTAGACTTATAATCGAATAATACACATAATTACTTTAAAGGACATTGCTAAAGCTCCATACATGATTAGCCCTAGAGTCTACAAAACAAAGATTATGCTTACTATGTACAACTCGATGAAAACAATATGTTTCAAGCAATTTTAAAACACGGACAGTGCTGAATATATTTTTATTCATAAAAATTGAAATTATTTTGAGGTTATGTTTTGCTTTCTTTCAAAAGTTGTGTCATGTCAACTACACTACAACGAAGATTTCAGTCGATGCTTTTCAAATGTATAGAGTATTTATGGAGTGTATGGAGTATTTTTTTAAAACGTTGCTTCCTTCTAGTCTTCCTGTATCTTGGGTACAGTTTACTATGATAGGTATATGTCTCACATGCACACCCAGCCAGACCCGGAACAAACTATAGTCCATACAATAGTACAATAAAATACAATTGAGCTAAGTTAGTCATTATAGGTACTCGAGGCTGGATTGCAGCCCGAACCGAAAGCAAGGGATGGAGCGTAATGGAGCCAAGAATGTAATGACCAATGCTCACGCATTTCATACGACGTTTTTAAACACACTTGCGAGGAAAAAATAAATAGAGTTAAAATCCTATTTTGCGTATTTCTTCGTTTGTGATTGGATGACTTAGCTATGCGCGCGCAGGATGAAGTATGCGCGCGCAGGTGGAAGAATGCGCGCGCAGGTCGAATGAGACGCACTGAGGAAGCCGTAAAACCTACTATTAAAAATATAATAAACGGAATATTTGTGTATTTATGTTAATGTTCTGATAATTACATAAATTAATGTTAATTTGTTCACAAAAACAAATAATTTAATGAAATTAAATTAACGAAAGAAAATACAAAACAAGTCTTGGCAGTATAGATTAGTGCCTTTGTCTGTCCATGAAAAGGACGTATGTTTATCTCGGTATACCTACTTATAAAATGTTTGGGTTATGTTCATGTTGTTTTTATGTTGTATAAACGATCAAAATAATTTTGAAATTAAAAAAAACAATAGCTTATTTTTATTTATTCGAATTTTGTTTCATTGACTTAATTGTAGCTTAATTGTACTACGCTATTGGCAAACAAAAACAATATGGACGATACTATCATTTCCGATAACGTCATTATTGAGTTGATTACTTTTTAAAATGAAAAATGATTCAAGTACTGTCCGCATAAAATGAAATTAATAATAAGTACTAATAAAATACACTTGTAATTGTAGTATATTGTTCATCTTTGTAGACGACGGGGCCAACCGTAGCAATGTCCTTTATATACAAATATAACATAAAACTATTAAAATTAAAATACATGATACTTAAAATAAAATACATA
This sequence comes from Allophyes oxyacanthae, assembly GCA_932294325.1. Classification (NCBI taxonomy): domain Eukaryota; kingdom Metazoa; phylum Arthropoda; class Insecta; order Lepidoptera; family Noctuidae; genus Allophyes; species Allophyes oxyacanthae. Next base: position 5,996,957 of record OW028609.1, read on the forward strand.
CACTTCTCATCAAAAAAATCGAAACACTACCAACATTTTCTTTCTGGCGACAAATAACCAAAAAAGTGGATTAATTCTTTAAAAAAAAATACATCATTTTATAGCTGGCAGTTTGGCCTTTTCAGTGGTGTATGAGGGTTCCAAATTTGAAAGTAAATTTTTAAATTTTCATCCGATATACATGAAATGGAACATTATTTTGAGGCAATGCGTTTAATCTGAGTACAGTTAATTGGTGTGTAATAAACACAAAATAACGATTTATTTTAAAAATTACTTTTGGTAATTTGATTATTAGGCTCTATGACATGTGTTAACAAGATTTTTGTCACCACACAAGGATACTTCGCCTTCAGAAGCCGCCCAAATCGTGGCGTTGCTGAATTTGGGTCTTAGTCAACGTGTTGTGGCTGCAAGAATACATCTAACCCTCTCGTCTGTTCATAGAGTGTACAAACGCTACCAGGAGACTGGTTTATTCATGCGCCGCTCAGGATCTGGTAGGAATCGGATCACTTCTGAGCGAGATGACCGATTTATTGCAACAGTTTCTTTGCGAAATCGACGCCTTAACGCTTTTGAACTGCAGCAACAGCTTTGTGTTGTTCGAAGGGTGACTGTGAGTGACTCTACAATTTAACGAATATTTAAGGAACGTGGATTGGTACCACACAAGCCAGCCAATGGGCCAAAATTAACAACAGACCATCGAAGAGCGCGCCTTCAGTTTGCACGTGAGCACTTAAATTGGTCATACCTACAATGGAGCAAGGTTCTCTTTTCTAACGAGAGTAAAATTATGCTGTACGCTAATGATGGAAGGAAGAAGGTATACAGAAGAGAGGGAGAACGTTATGAACACTGCTACAATTAGGGGAAAAGTAAGCTATGGTGGCGGTTCATGGACAGTTTTGAGGGGCATTAGTACCGACGGAAAAACAGAACTCCCTTTGATATCTGGACCACGCCTGCCTGCAATAACCGGTCGTCGTTACATCAAAGAATGTCTTGAGGCTCATGTGGTTCCCTATGCATATTTCATTGGCAAAGATTGCATATTCATTCATGATAATGACAGGGCCCATGCCGCAGGAATCGTACCAGATTATCTCAGTAAAGTCAGTATCTCCGTTATGGAGTGACCAGCAAGAAGCCCGAACATGATTTCCATAGAGCACCTTTGGGATGAACTAAAGAGACGAGTTCAAGCAAGAGATCTTGCTCCAGAGACTGTTGGTCAGCTCAAAAACACAATTCAAGAAGAATAGAATAACATTCCACAACATGAAGTCATGACTCTCAACCAATCCATGATGAAACGTATGGAAGCAGCCTGGAGGAGGGAATACAAATAATTGAATAAATTCTACTTAAACATTTTTTTATTTTCGTGTTTTATTTATTGCATTTCATAAAATCGGGTTAGAAGTGACTTGTTAAACAAAACAAGAAGCTTATGAAAATTTAATTTGAATTTGGAACATTAACATATGGAATTCGAAACCTTGTACTACCTACTATTAAATGACATTTTCATTTTTTTCCGAATAAAACATTTTTTTTAAATAATCCATTAATAACATAAATTTGAGAAGTGTTTCGATTTTTTTGATGAGAAGTGTATTATATTTGCAATTCAATATAATTTAAATTTCACTAGTAATTAAAATTTATCGTTTGATCCTACTTATATTAATTATTATAGCTAAGTACATAGTTATAAGTTGCTGTACCCTTACGGGGTTTCATGTTGAAACCTATAAAAATATAACACCTGTAACTAGATACCTACACATGAAAGCAATAAAGAGTTTGAGTTTCATTCTCAAATACCTACATTAAAATACACCGCAATCTTTGCACTTCCATTACGTGCACCTCACTAGAGTTCCGCCGTTAGTTACACTGTCGGCAGGTTACCTACGTAACGTAAACTTTTTTTTTTTTTTTTGCATTGCCCCTCTCTTGAATTTCTCCTGTATCGAGAGTACAGTTTACAAACATACATGTCACATGCACATGCACACATAACCAGACCCGGAACAACTATCTGTAGATCATACAATTAATATTTGTTCCGTGCGGGGATCGAACCCGCGGCACGTAGCGCAGAATGCCAATCGCTTAGCTACTGCTGCGCCAACCGTGCCGTCTAAACGTTGTAACGAAACGAAACTATTTCAAAGCTTCGTTAATACCATAGAATATTTTCGCTTCCTACATCTATGGTTAAAAGCGTGGATAAAAGAGTTAAACCCATAGACATATTATTACTATAAGTCTATGGTTAAACCACTCTGATTAAGACTCTGATCATTCCGTGGACGGAGAAGATCATTCCCTCATACTAACCTCATACAAAAATTTACAGATCCGTAGCAAGCGGTAGCAAGAGTGTGATTGTTGTTGTCAATATTGTTTCTCAAATTATATCTATTTTGTGTGGAAATGGTTTAAGAAGCATGTAGTGTGTCGTTGACATTGAAAGATAGGTAATGATGAAAACAAAAACGAATTAAATATATGAAAATGGTAATCTTTATTCAAATAACTTGCAATAGACTTTACATAATATAATAATATGCACATAGGATATCAAGTAGCAATAAAATTGAAGATAAACACACTGTTTATATTGCCAGACATTGCCTACGATAACGGCATAGTGGCTAAATCTTAGGGCATGTCGTCTTCCTCAAATAGTTCTTGCCAGATGGCAATGGCACCACGGTAATGCCCTGAGGAAACACTTTGGGTATCAGATCTTCGGGCACAGTAGGCAGCACCATACAGTCGTCTCCCATCTGGAAGTGAGAGAATTCTATTTAAACACACTTGGCTTCATTTTGTTTCTGTACACGCAACACCTGTAACCATCCATCCATCCATTTTACCAGAGATTTTACTATATTTTGACAAATGAACTGATTTTCTATCTTTCTTTTATCTTTATGGACTCTAAACTAATAGAAAAATGTTGCTTGTCCCACGGTTTTGAATCTTTGGCTAGGAAACTCCTATATTTTCACAGTAAGCTTATATGACGACATAGTTCCATTCAACACGTAGAGGAGGGTCATTGTATCATTCCTATCATTGTAATCTGAAAAACCTTGCTTTTTCCGAAAACATTATGAACTTGGTCGTTATGGTTGTAGATTTTTCTTACATAATATAATGTAAATAGTCACAGAATGTGAGGGGGGGGGTAAGTGAAGAACGTTGTGAATGATTTAGACCAAAATTAGTGATATGGTAATGTTTGTGCCTACTGCAAATCTAAAATAACACGAAAATGCTGTGGCTGCTTTCAAGTATGCATTAAAAGTCGTTGGCAGGCGGTGACTGGCTACTCACAAAGTGGGCCCCCTGAATAGCCACCACTACCGCCGTGGGTTAAGATCTGTCATGGTCACGACATTATTATTAGAATTGATATCGGGATATTTACCATGTAGTTATTAGCTTTTTTAATAGTAACAATATAGGTGGTGATTCCTGGTTTAAAATTTGCTACAAACCATTCTCTGTTGTAATTTTTTCAGAAACCTGTTATCTCTGCCTCGTAATATAGGTACGATTCGTTATGGCAAAACAGCCATGAAATTAAAATTAATGCTGCGGAATTACGTTTTTTGCATTATTGAACGGTATAAACAGTAGGATTGGAAACTGCGTGTCAAAGTAAAAGATCGATGTGGCTTCAAAGAATAATTATGTAGTTTACACACACATGTTGTAGTGTTTTGGTTTAGTTTATTTTATTGAAAAAGGGTATGCTTCAGCGGCCTGACCATGTGAAGGCTGAAGAGGATGAATAAATAAAATTGTAGCGCAAATGAGAGTGGGAAGGGTACCCTCTGCTTGCCATAACCTAACTAAGTAGGTAATTTGACCTTAGTTTCACAATTAGCGATATTCATGAGCATAACAATGTGTAACCATTATAAACCATTATTCCATTATTAATCCATTGACCATCTGTCGATTTTAGACGACAAACATGGAGTGCAGAGAACATGGTAACGGTGTGGCAGATATGTGAACGAGCGAAGGAGTGAACGAGACCTAAGAAGGAAATAAAAATAATCTCATTCATTACGTAAAATTTGAGTTTTACGCATTTACTACTTCCATTATTTATGTATTTTGGCATAGGATACTTGATTGTAAGTTGTTGTTGTTGTGTTGATTAGGACGATGTTCATTTGGACCATTAAGAAGTGGTTGGTAATGATATTTGGACAAACAATGATTATAACAATAAACATTATGGATTGTGAATTTAGGATTATCATAACACTTATGTCTCCACGTATGTGTCTTGTGTATGCAGATAACCGAGTGGGACTTGGGGAAGGAAACATCCTGGAAAAGAGATACTCAACTAATTTGGCATTCGCGAGTTGCACCTACATTGGTAACCTTTTTTACATGGGCATGCTCGACAGCATATTTAGATATATTTAACAATGTAAAATATTACTTTTGTGTTATTAATTTCTTGTGACTATTGTGTTGTCCTATGTGAAATAAATTATTTTTCTTTCTTTCTACATTATATTATGCTATGCTACGCTCGCTACGGACAGCAGATTTGTTAAAGTTAAAAAAGATCTCATACATTTTGACCTAATTAAGGGTCACAGTTTGAGTATCGTTGTCCAAGAAGGACGTACACTGACCTTATTAGTGATGTCTGGTGCGTAGAACTCGTGCTCGTTTGAAAGAATGCATGAAAGTCGAACAAGCAAAGGGTTCTACAATCTATACAAATAACGGGTTTATTTTTGTGGACATATTCACGGCACAGCACTGTAACTTATGGCAACCAGGGTGCAGTATATGATAAAGCTAGTGAGTTTAAGCATCTGAAGAGCGGTACTTGAAGTATTATAAAATTTGGCAGGATGATGTACCCGTAAGAGATAAAAGAATGCACTCTGTATATTTAAGAATACAGAGTGCATTCCTAATTTGGAAATTTAAGTTTATCAAGATTATTCCACAATAATAAACTCGCTACGTTGTCACTAAAAAGTATCAGACATACTGTTCAAATATTATTTACTATTTGTGCCCGCGAGTTCGTCCGCTTGGAATTCGGGTGCTCAAGTTTTGTTTTTGAAAATAGTATGTGATAAAATTATAAAATAAAAAAAAAATACATATTTAAATAGGTAATTAGAAAATTACAATGCTGTGACCGGATTCGAACCTGTCAGCTTCTATCCTACCTTTTACCGGTACGCAACGAGGCTAGTTACGTTATGTACTCAAATAGGCGTCCATATTGTTGAAAATTTATAGAATAAATTTTAATAACACCAACCTTCCAGTCCACAGGTGTAGCAACTTTGGCAGTATCAGTTAGCTGCAAAGAATCCAACACACGCAGTATCTCACTGAAATGTCAAGGTAAAGAGATTTGGATTAGAAAGAGAGAAAGAAAATTGCGTTTATTGGCACAATAAAAATTTAAACACATCGCATTTAATACAAAAATGAAGTCAAAGGTTTATGCCAAAACGGCCTCAGCTCAGAATAATGTCAGATGGCCACACCAGGTGCCTGACCTGACGCTGATTTTCAGCTGCAACCCACGGGTGCCATACACTCAAATGTGTTTAAAATAATTACGACATAAGGGGTGTCATGGCATAATGGACAGCCAGCCCCAACTATCGCGATACAGGCAGTCAGAAGCTAGACAATTTGCTGAATACCTTATTTATTTATGTACACAAGGCAACATAGTAATAAAAATGTTACAGACATATATGAACACAATGGAGCTACTTATTTCTAATGAAATTTCTTCCAGTAGTCCCGCGACTGGAAATGTGGATGATAGACACGTAGACATAGACACAGTGTGTAAAAACCTGGTGTGTACCTTAAACTGTTTGGGTTAAAGAGAGTAGAAAGCATTGCTCTATCTAAAATACTGAAATTCAGCCGCATCTGGCTACACTGGAAGCAGACCCTTAACCCCGAGCCTGTTTAGCACAGAATATATAATCGTTCGTTACTTTACTTTCACGCAGTGCAGGCAGCCAGTGACGTAGAGGGGCCTCTGACGACAGACAGATGACAGGGTAGCCATCCAACTACAGGCCGGTTCCGAAGTCCCCAACCCGGTTGCCCAGACTACTGGTAATACCTGCTTCCGTTATGAAAGATGCTCCACGCACCGTCACAGAGTAGTCGGAGGCACACATGTAGCAACAATTTTAATAGGAAAATCTTACAAAGCTACTTAAGCCTTCAACAGCATTTTATATTTTATCTTGTTTCTATGTTGTAGAGTATTCTTTATTTGGCTTTCTTGAACATGGGATAATACTTCAATTGAAACAGTTAAGTTTTTATCGATTTTAATTTAATATAACAATGACTAAGCGGAAATATACGAAATTAATAATAAATATTTAGTCAGGTGTTATTATTTTTATATTGGTATCTACGCCAGAAGTTTGGAAACTTTTCGTTGTTTCTAATTGACAAGACGTTTTGTCAACATTCTCGGGTGATGTGAATGCTATAAACCATTGTCCAATAACGCACACGATCCAAAGATAAATATTATCAGAACTGTACTGATAACATGACAAGGGGGCATGGCAATCTTCCAAACAATGGGACCTCGTGTCATAATAATGCGTTATTGTATGTATGCGTTATTGAATGACTATTGTTAAAATAGACTGTGCATTTAGGCAAACAAAAATATTTCCTTTAATTATGTAAGTGGTACAGCTACCTGTTTTGTCCGAGTTTAGTTTGTAATCTTAGCTTTGTATCGGTGGAACTTCACCGTCTTTGTACAAATATTCGCGTTATATGGCCAATGCATAAGAAAACTTTTGTAAACTACACAAATGTGATTTTGTTTTGGCCAATAACACGATTATTTGAGAAATACGCGACACGAAATGCCGCCATATAACTGACCTAGCAACCAGTGGACAGCGGGTACAATATTCATAAAAAGTGCCCTGTATCAACCTACAGGTATATTACAACGCGTTCAGGTTCTTTTTTTATTATTTTTGTGGGCAAACGAGCTTGCGGTTCACCTGATAGTAAGTGATCACCGCAGCCCATGAACATCCGCAACACCAGAGGAGTCAACGATGCGTTGCCGACCTTTTACCGTTTGCGTTGTCGTCTGTGCGTTTGTCGTAATGGGGCTGTCCTGGCGTTGCAGTGCGTCAGAAATGTTTGCAAGGGCGCGTGTAAACTTGTTTTTGCACCACAATGCGCAAGCGCACCGCATCACTTGTACCTAGGTCGAGTTAGGGCTGGCCCCAACAGGGTCTTTAACATGATAGCTGACAGAGTGGATAGTCCACACATACATAGTTCACTGCTGTCAGTTACACATGTATAAAATGAACCTACATAATTATAATTATTTAATTTTTACTAACACTCAGGCTTAAGGATAGTGTTACTAACCCTATGAGACTTGTTCTCGAAATAAAGTACCTATATACTATTCTATTACCATGGACAGTTCGGCAATAATACCTGATTTCAGGATTCATTCATTAATTTCTATTCTCAAGAGGGCAGCAAAAATATGTGACCATTTGTGGAAGGCATACAAGTAGCTGCACAAATATGTGACATCGAAGGAATACCAAAAATATCTGACGAGACACGCGACACCTATTTGTCGGCTGAACGCTGCACTATTTTCACCAAACGCACCATCAGCGCAGAGTAATGGTACGAGATTTCGGTGATATGTTTTTATAGCAAATAAGCTTTCTAAAAATATTGTAAACCATCCGTTTTCTCACGTAGCTTTTACACGTTTTTATAATACAGTACGACATTCTGGACGCGTATTATGGATATTTAGTACCTTGTTTTGTTTCTTTTTTGGTTTGTACACTTTTGAACGCGGACCCGACGTCTATTTCCGAGGTCAATGCTTTTTATCTAGAAACCAATCAAAAGCCATTGCATGTTTATTTTTTGGTCTATAAGTACCATAGGACGTACGTTTTTTTTATTGACGTATCTATTTACTCTACAAATGATAAATGCAATACTTACTCAAAGTTCCTGCCTGTTGTTGCTGGATATAAGAAAGACAGTCTGAATTTCTTAGTGGGGTCTATGATGAAGACGGCACGTGCGGTAAGCGGCATTCCCGCAGTATCCAATTCATCTTTGTCCACCATGCAAAGTTTCATGGCTATCTCTCTATTCTTATCTTCAATAATTGGGTATGGGAACTTTTCATCTTCATTGCAACCTGTAATCAATTTCCCACATTTTTAACTATAATAGATAAAGCCACATCGACGCTTTTCGCCGAAATACATCAATTAAAGAGTTTATAGCAATTTTTATGTAACCAACATCAATCTTTGTCAAAAATTACGTAATGGTCATCTAAGAGCTGCAGCGTAAGCGACCCTATTTGTAGTTTACTATAACTATTACCTTTTAAATAAGATATACCTATTTATTTGAATTTTCCCGCCGTTCGGGACCCACTATGTGGTTAATTTAGCCCATAGCTCATCATACGGCAGATTTCACCAGCCTAATTCCCAACGACAGCGCGGCAGGCCCAAAAGGAAATGGTGGGATGAGCTTGACGCTTACGTAAAGGATTGACGCCAAAACACATCAAACCGGGAAAAATGAAGAGGCCTTTGCACTGCAGTACATCACAGACTCATAATAATAATTTGTTTTTTATTTAAATTATATTTTATTTATTAATAAGTAATAACCTATCTGTATTAAATTTAAAAATATTCATTAATATCAAAATAATTTATTGTCGCTTGTGTTAAAAGTTTCAACAGATATTTTTATTGTAAAGTGTTGTATAAAATGCCTCCAACCTCAAACCAATTATTGCAAGTGCAAGTACTTACAAGACCCAAGAAAGCCTTTTAAGCAAATTTTGTATTTTCTTTTTTTAACTTTCGCCTGTTATATTTATTCTCATAAATCATGATTCTATGTTAAGTTTCAATTTAGTAGCACACTTTAATAGCTGTAAAAATATTTTAAAAAACCCTTCTGTAAAATTTGATATAAGTGGGTTACACTCAGTCGGCAGTTATGGCTCAATATTGTAACGATTTTAGTTGTTCTATGTGGTGTTGCCATTAAAATTTTAATGCAGTTCGCTTAGCCAGCCAGAGAAAATTTGTTGTGGGTGCTTTCAGGAGAATGCTGGCAAAACTATGACACACACTAAGACATGTACTTTAAATGAGGGAATTGTATGTTTTAAATAGATCTACTGAGAACAGAGAATAAATTACTTTTATAAAAAGACAAACTAAATAGGAAAAAATAAGATTATTTAGGTATTACCTGCATAGCTCTGAATATCTTTGCACCATTCGGTGTGGGACATAATACTATCACAGGACAATCCAATAACTTTAACCTTGCGCTTGGTAAACTCTGGCATCAAGGTCAGCACTCTAGCCAGCTCCGTAGTACATACTGGAGTAAAATCTGACGGATGAGAGAATAGAATACCCCATCTAAAATAAATATACCAAGTTTATAAGCAAGGGATTGAATTGGATTGAAACAAATTATGTACAGAGAATAAAAATACCATAAAGGCTCTTCTATAAAAAGGTAATCATTTTATAGATACATTTGAAGAATAAAAGAATACATTAGACATAGGAGATAAATTTGAATTTTTGACAGATTTGTCATACAAAAGGTGTCAAAATTAAAATTTATTCCTTGGTTATTAGTTATCTGACGTTGGTTAAATCAACCCTAAGTTAGTTTCACAGCAGTGGTGAAACGCCTATATGGTTCTTTGGTGAAACTATCAATAGATATTTTATTTTTACAGTAAATTGGTATCTAACTATAAAGAACATCATAATAATTAAGTATGGAAACCATTATCTTGGAAGAAATTGTAGAGAAGGATAAATTACAAGGCTGTGTTTTTGTTACCAATACTTGTCTTCAACATTCAATCTGACAACAAATGCATGTCAGGCGATATCAACACAATAAATTCTCCATCAGAAAAGGCTAGACGTTTACCTATTTGTTAACATAAGCCGGTTTTAATAACTGAATGATTAACTTACGAATCTCCAAGATATTCATGAAAGTCTATTTGTCCAGCGGTCGTATTTGCAGTGAAATTAGGAAAAACATCTCCCAATAACAACATTTTCAGGTTAGGTAATTCTTGGTGTTCAATTTATAAAGGTACCTCTGTAAATTTAACCACGACGGCCAAATCCTTCACTTTCTTAATTATTTCGGCAAAATAATCAGAAAAGACAAATCGCAGTAAAAAAATTCAGACGAAAACTTTATTCTGAATTCGAAAATATTTTTTAATTCCCGCCAGCTGCCTACAGCCAACGAGTTGCAGCCAGTACTGCAGTCACAGACTAGTTAGAGATACTACGTATCAGACTGCCAACTGTAGTACAAAAACTCTCACCACTAAGTTTTAGTGTCGTATGACGTTTCTTTTTTTTTTATTGTCGAACCTTTCCCTGGCCTCGTGGCAAAGGAATTTGAATGATACAGCCCAATACGCCTGTAGGGACCGATTTATATATTTTTTCATTTTCTGAATTTATTTTGAGGAAAAATGATTAAAACAGCACATTACTTATTAAACGATTTATTTTTTGCATCGCAGGCAATACACGATTTTATGAGTGGTATACATCAGTGCCCTTTAAAATTCTATTTAATAATTTATGTACAAACATGAAAAATAACACAGAAAACATTAAATAGGAGAACAAAGTACAAAGGTACCGCTTATTTCATTAAAGAAATCTCTTCCAGCAGACGAAGCAGAGAGGAGAATTTAAAACACGAAATGTAGACAGTGATGTACAAGAATAGACTAAAACTACAAATTAAATACAATAATATAAACTTATGTAAAATACCAACATAAAACAAATACACAATAAATATTATAACATACATAAATAAATACAAACACTTAAATACATAAATTGCAAATGGAAGATGCTATGACAGGGAGAGATAATGCTCTTTGACACGTTTTTTAAAGGTTGAGATAGTTTCACAGCAGTGGCGAAGAGTGCATACAACCCGATTCCCATCGGCTTCCCTTTAGGAATTGGTTAGTGCATAGACCAACGTAAAATGGCTTATTATTCAGTTAGGTCGAGCTCATCCAGACATGGCTATTCTATAGATTACAAGAGACGGTATGGATTTTTGTCTTGCAGCATTAATTGCAGAAATTTTTAGAGGGCATTTTCGGGTCGGCTTCCCCTTTTAAAACTGTCACCCTTCGCCACTGTTTCACAGTTCCTTATCTCAGGTGGGAGTGAGTTCCACAACCTAACCCCATGCACAGAAAGGGAATAGGAATAGAAGTCAGTTTTGTGGGATGGGAATGTAAGAAGAGTACGGAGTACGGGTTATTTATTGTGAACCTAATAGTTAAAGCAATGAAATTATTGAGGACACTTGTCTTGTGTTCAGTACAGATGATGGAATCAAATGGATACTTGGATATAATTATAGCTTTTATATTTGATGAAACACTATTTTGATGGGCATTGGTTTCCAAGTATTCATTTGTTTCATAACAACTGTACTGACACACCTTACTACACCTTCCGATGGATAGTTCAGGCGATTTTTTGCTGCAATATATTCTCTGTGTCTTATCCAGTCATGATGTTAGTTTTCTCACTTGTAACGTGTTTTCTGGCATGCATCACAATTTAATTGTAGTTTTTTTTTTTAAACTAGGCGCACTACTACAACTTTAGTTTTATAAAAGTTATTTCTCAAACCCTTGATGAGGTGCGATGGGTCATATATTATGTTCAGGTTCGCGTTACATAATGTCCCTGTGCCATCTGGAATATAAAACAGTAAATTCGAATTAAACTTACAAAATATGATAATATGTGATTATTGACATAATATGAAATAAAGACAAGAATTATCACAGAAATATGTTAAAAGCATAATTAGAAAAAATAATACCAACCTGGTTCATGATTTGCAAGTATCTGATCACGCTTCGCAATCACATTTTTCAGGATACTTTATAACTCTATTCCTGAGGTCGCCCCTTTGCAAAAGTCACTGGTTGCTGCCACTTATGGTTGATGCACTTATAAACTGCTCCCCTGTGCATATACAAGAGCATGGTTGGCAAACTCATTTCCCTCTTCATCAAGCTTGACAAAGCTGTTAATTATGTCACCGTTTTTAACATATGTCAAGGCAGTCTCTAATGACATTTAATCGAAGACTACTGAACATATCTTCTTCATCTCGTCCCATGTTGAAACCTGGAAATCAATTCAAATAATTACAACTTAATAATTATATTCTTTGTATACAATAAGTGTTTATAACATGTTTATAATCAGTGCACAATAACATATTGTGCACTATTTAATAACTATAACTATTTCATACATGGCCCACCTAGCTCCATGAACATTATTATATGTATAATGGACCTTTACAAACTTATGAGAAAAAGAGTAACATATTATAAGAAGCAACAGCAACACTGTTGACTCTTATGGCATACGTAATACTGGACGAACTACACAAAGGAAGAAGTACTTAGTTGTTATACTAGACTTACCGGCAGTCTCCAGAGATGGTGTTCCACTCGAAACCTCGTCTCCAATAAACAGAGAAGGATATGCTTTGCCTATGAGACGTGATTTGCCAGTAATGAACTTCTTTTCAAAGTGTTTTTGACAAACAAAATGGCTATGAAAGTTCTGGTGATCATTTCTTCAGATTCACGGTTTAGACACTCTAACCGGAAAATGGTGTAAAAAAGCGTCCTGTCGCCATAAGGTTTCATATATACTCTAAGCCTCTCGCAAACTTTTCCAAACACAACTTGTAACACATTTTGCAAAAAGCAAAATAACCTCAGGTGAGGCACGGAGAGCTTTATTACAGATAAACCGGAGAGGATAAGCAGTAACGACTGGACTACACAGTATAATTTAAAAATTTTCTCATTTTATAATTTTTGTTATTTTCACGTAATTTTCATATTTATTTACTTGTCAATGTCAAACATCTTTCAAATTATGCCAGCCGCCATCAGCGTCTGCGCCAGCCAATCACAGCCAAGGATTAAAGCGATAAACGTCATACGACATTAAAAACAATATGGCGCTACGTTGAAATTATTTTGTACGTAGACTATCGGCCGTGACTGCAGTTACCAGTTACTTGCAATGACGTAAGAAGCCTCTCTTACGGTTACTTGCAGTTACTATTAAATACTCTTTGACTGCAGTACCTACCACAGACTAGTTAGAGATACTACGTAGTACGAGCGTAGTACCTACTGTAATGCGATTGCAAAAATGCAAACCGTCTGTTGGTTCTGCGATGCTGCTGAAACTATTTGTCTATGGATAACTAAATTGAATAGTGTGCACAACAACTTACACTCTACTGTAAGTTTTTTGGTCATTGACTGTAAGTTTTAATTATAACCACTGAGCTACAAGATTTTAACATAGCTCAGTAGCTCGTTATTGGTGTCGATTCTGTTCTGTTGTAGGAATGGCTCTAATCCAAGAATATTTTGCTCTAATCTTTATTCTATTAATTGAAGAATCGATTTTATGTGTCACTAAAATCGAATTTTATAAACGAGATGCTAAGTAATGGATCGATTCTGTGAATCGATCTCAGACACTCGAAAATCGAGATTCGATTTTGTTCTGTTTCGGTAAAGGTAATGATATTTTCAGAATCGGAATGCAACGATAATAATATTTCTTCTTCTTCTTAAGGTTTATGCCTCCATCGTAATTCGATGATTTTGCCAACGTCAAAGTAGAAATGACACGTGATCTGGGGGGCTAAAAAGGCCGCTTTAGATGAATCACAATATGATTCCAAAGTATGATTCATATTACGAATGTCAAAATATCTACATAATTGACGACTCTTAGGCTTACATTCAGAGACGACAGAAACGAATCTAAGCGTGAACTTACGCTTCCATAATATGTCAATTTTACGAACAAATTTTGACAGATGGAAGCGTAAGTTCACGCTTAGACTCGTTTCTGTCGTCCCTGAATGTAAGCCTGAATCCGTAATTGTAATTTTCATATTCAGTAATCATCTGTTTGACAGTTACCATGCAAACCAGTAGATGAATTGCTCAATGTGGCCTTTTTAGGCCCCCAGTTTTAAAACTTCTACTTTATATTTTATTAATAGTATAAAATAAAGTCGTTTTCCGCGTCTGTCTGTTCATCTGTCTGTATATCCGTTAACTCCTTCTAAACCACGCAATGAATATTGAAGCGGTTTCCACCATAATTTTGAAAATTTCTTCCGAAAGGTATTTATAATACTTTCATTTTTAATGTAATGATAGCAGAGAAATTGTATCTGTGCGAAGTTTTGAGTACCTATTTAACACAGGAAGTAGCATCCCGCAAATTCGTAATCATTTTATTCTGCCACTTTCAGTGGGGTAAGTGCGGAATTGGTGTTGTTATGAAACAAAAAAAAACAGGAGTTGACATAAATGGATTCTTTAGTCATTGACATAAATGAACAAGCCGGAACAAACGCACTAAATAGTGATGGGGTATGTATGAATAAAGTCCTACAAACTGAATGCATCTATGCGCAATCTATTTTATTTATTTATTTATTCTTTATTGTACACCAGTAAAACAAACATTATACACATAAAATTGGACAAACGAACAAAAGGTAAATTGTACAATGGGCGGCCTTATCACACACGGCGATTTCGTCCAGGCAACCTTTGGATGGAAAGAGTGAAATGATTTTGCTATGGGGCAGTCAGTTATGTGCATTAAATAGCACTACACATTATATAGGAATATAAAATAAACTGTAAGTATGAATAAATATACTATATATATACACATATACATATATACACACACATATATATATATATAAATAGTAATCTATGTTTCTGAATGTCAGCCTAAGCGTGAACTTACGCTTCCATCTGTCAAAATCCACTTGATTTGTTCGTAAGTTTGACAGATAGAAGCGTAAGTTCACGCTTAGACTCGTTTCTGTCGTCTCTGAATGTCAGCATAAGGTACCACGATTCAAAGTGTAGATATCCTATGGAGAAAAACGGGCCAAAAAACTCCATTGTTACTCTTTTCCGTAAAGCGTACACGCCATTTTATATCCTTTGAGCCGATCGATGAGCCAAATGAGCCAAATGAAACAAATCAGTGTTTCGGATCAATTCAGTGAGTCCTGAGCGTAAGCGAAGTCCTCAGTCTATGAGTGAACCAGATGCAAATGTTCCAATCGCAAAAATTATACACTTTGCATACTCAAAGCACTTTACCCTAGCTTAAGCGGTAGTACAGTTGTTTAATTTCATATTACTAATCGATAATCGACTATAAGAGCTGACAATGAAATAGTTTAAATCGAATAATACATCACTATTCATCCAATCAATTATCAATGGCGTCACCGTCAATGACCCAACCCGCAACGTACAGTTTTGTAGTTTCAACATATTTATATCGCGTTACAATTGGATTTTTTGATTTATAATTGTTACGTCTTCAAAAGGTAAGTCGAATATAAGAAAATTGAATTCATACGTCTTTTTAATCATGATAGCGCGTTACTTGTGATCGAACTCTACACAAAATGGACGTCAAAGGTATTGTGACGTGATTATGTAAAAAAATACTTATCGATACTGGAAATACTTGCACCGGTATGTAGAATAATTAAACTTTTGTAAATTCCAATCCGTTCGGGTGCATAGGACATAACATTTGCATATTTAAGTATGTGTATATTTATATAGAACAACAGTCATAACGGAAGCGAACAGGAAGGCATGTCAATGAGTGGCGGAGCACTGGCAACCGCATATCGGACTATCGATGCATCTAGAGAGATGTCTTTGTTTTTTAGCACTCGGAAAATCACCATACTCTATTATTTACATGACCCCCTTTAGGGTCATTGCCCTCTATCGTGTATGTAGAATTTAGTTCTATTTTATGTTCTAAATTATACCTTGCTTGTATTTTATTTGCTCCGCGAGTTATTCACCTATATTTTACACGCCTACATAGATTAGTCGGATGCTAAATCGTCAAGTGCTTTTTTGTGGGTCAAATTTTATTTATATTTTGTTTGTGATTATTATTTCTTGTATTGTATGACATTCAGAAACTTAGTAGGTATTATCTTTTTAAACATTTGTTTTTATAATTTTCATATAAATGTTATGGATCTGGTACAGATATCAAAAGATTGATTACTGTGCAGTAATACTGACTCATAACAACAATAATGATTGCAAAATAATAGTCTGTAGAACAATGACTATTTTTAATGTAAACAATATTATTACATATTGTTATTATGCATAATGCAGTGGTGTCATTCTTGTGATACCATAACCAGCTAGGTGCTCCAGCGAATGTGCATTGTTTTGCATACAACCATTATGTCTGCGAAGGGTAATCATGTAAAATGACATTATTATAATATGTCTAAAGTACAATTTCTTGGAGATGGGATCTCAACAAAAACAAACTATTAATCGAGGTGTTAAATTTTTTAATATTTCAATAATGGATACAATTTTTGGTTTGTATAATACTAAAGTGAGAATCTTGTGCACTAGAACTATAAGTTAATACAATAACTAGCATTTGTTGGCTATAAATGTGACAGTTAAACAAATAATTTTCATATCATGATATTGGGTGTGACAATAGGAATGTGATCTCGTCTTGTTGGACAAATTTCCCTACAGTTTGAACAGAGACAACTTTTATTACTACTTAACCACCAAAAATATGTCAATAAAAGTGAACATAAAGTGAAATCAAAATTTAAGAGTTAATTTTTATAATTTTTTACATATATTTATTGATATGTTTCATATTACAAAGTTCAAATTAATGAGAAGTAGATTTTTTTTGTTAATTACTTTGTCTAACCGATTCATTTATTTGCAGTAAAAAATTTGAAGTTGTGTCCAATGGCAGTTTCTTTGATTTTTAATCAAAATAAAACTGATTATATGCTCATAGACACCTTGAATACATAATAAACAATCATTAACATCTGACATATTGCATATAACTAAAGACCAAAACATTCTCTTTTCTGCATTTTGAAATGTTTACATTAACACAAATATGATCAAATGTATTCAAATGAAATATTTAATTTATTATAACTGATGTTATTTATAAGTGACATAAGTATAATGATTAGTCATGGATGGGTTTTTCCTTGACATCAATGGCATGTACTATATTTATGTCTGGATGTTTCACTCTGAAGCAAATGTTCTCATTGATCTGAAAGATCTGAAAGCTTTAATCACACTAGCTGCACAAAAGTATTTGAAATATTATTTTTTTATTTCAATATAAATAAAAAATGGATATAATATATTCTGAATGCAAGACAACAGATATAATAATTATGTCACAGTTACCTTAAAGTGTGATTATGCCAATTTGTGCATTAATCTCAGTAATCAATTTTAAGTATACATAGTTTGGTAGTGTGTTAAACCTGATAAGATGTGCACTACTTTGCTGTGTGTAGGATGTATCAGTAATCTATGTTAAATGGTGATTAGTTTTTGGATTATATCAATAATTCTGGTCTGGAGTCAAGGTGTTTTTCCCATATACACACACAAGTGTAAATGATTGATATAAGTATATTACTGTCTATGACAAACACTGAATAGTTAAATAAACATTTTCCTCAAATAAACATAACAGTATTACCATTGCTGCATTTGTTTAACCTTTAGGTTTGGCTGGCTATATCTATAACTTGAAATATGTAATATGACAATTTTTTATTTACGTTTTTTACTGTTTGTCCCAAATTAGTGTAGGCCTGTATTTTACGCACGAAATATAGCATTACATTACAACTATGCAGTTGTATGTTGTTGTGTAATGTATGCACTTTACATTCTTTGGCTTGCGACATTTATTACAGTAGAATATTATAACATTTTAGTTTTCATTTTGATAAATCCCACTTACATAACAAAGTAAAAGTTTCCAAAAGTCCAAAAGTTCCTTCTGATAAAACCCTTTGGCAGAATCATCTCACTAACATCCAATCTATACATATAGGTATATATTATAATATATATGTATTTATTTAATAGCATTACAATATGTATTTATGTAAGTATATTGTATATATTTTATTAAATTTGTTCTGAATTATATTTTTTATCATAATTGCACTTGCCACATCTCAGCATTGGCCTATGCTTGACCGGTAGAGAATATTACTGGTAGACATTAAGTCCGATTATATACATTTGTCTCATGAAGTATAAATAAAATAAATATGTAAAGTTAGAGATGTGCCAAATTATTTTGTCTATATTTTATTTGTTGGTATTAAAATGTTGTGCTTGCGTAGTATTATAATTTTGCTCTGCGCTATAGATTTGTACTTATAATATTTTATATTAAAACTAAGTGTTATCTTTACACAATTACAATAATAATATTTTTTGTTACAGGCTCATTGTCGAGGGTTGCTATGGTCACAGAATTTCTTTGCATAAGAAAGAGCGAGTAAAAGTTTTTCATAATAGATATCTGTTGTGAAGTTAGCAATCATTCGCCGCGATGCAGACGATTAAGTGTGTGGTGGTAGGCGACGGTGCCGTCGGTAAAACCTGCCTACTCATAAGCTACACGACTAACAAGTTTCCTTCCGAGTATGTGCCCACTGTGTTCGATAACTATGCTGTCACTGTCATGATAGGAGGAGAACCATACACCTTAGGTCTCTTTGATACTGCAGGTAAATATAGTAATGTACCTACTCTTAGTTTTAATATTCTGGTGACCATGAACGCCATGCCCATAGACTGCTACAGGAAATAATCTTTATATTGTAATGCTAGCTACAGTCACCAAAACATGCATTAGTTTATGTAATGTAGTGTTAGTACAGAAGAAAATTGCCAGTAAATTCACCATGTTTTAATTTTTGAGCCTTGTCTTAATGCACATTCTGATGCTGATGGGAGTGAGGATTTATTTGTAGCGTGCTTTGTAAAGTATCCCAGACTATATCATGCATGCCAGAGTCTACTAAAAGTTGTTTACATGTTGATCCAGTAATGTTTAGCAAAAATTTTAATTATTTTGCAATACTATTTATGCAAATTGCGAAGTAGCAGTATGAAACAAGCGTGGCAATTGCCCTCCCTGCACATACATCATGCAAACTACTATGAGCTTTTCCGGGTTTCAAGGTACCTCCAGGAAAATTTTCATCAAAGTTGTATCAGTATGTTGAAGAGTTAAAATACAGACTGACAGGAAAACTCTTTCGTAATTATAATACATATTAGTAATGACTGTTACTCAAAATTTAGGAAAACCTGTTCTCTTTTAATATTGTTTATCACGTAAATAAAAAAATAATTAGTTGATATTGATCTTGCCCGCAGGACAGGAGGACTACGACAGGTTGCGACCGCTCAGTTATCCACAGACGGATGTTTTCCTTGTCTGCTTCAGTGTAGTGAGCCCCAGTTCATTCGAAAATGTCAAGGAAAAAGTA
The DNA here is from genome assembly GCA_932294325.1 of Allophyes oxyacanthae. Taxonomy (NCBI): domain Eukaryota; kingdom Metazoa; phylum Arthropoda; class Insecta; order Lepidoptera; family Noctuidae; genus Allophyes; species Allophyes oxyacanthae. Next base: position 6,016,580 of record OW028609.1, read on the forward strand.
AGTTTTTAATTTGTTATTATTCATCGCTCAACTCTTCATCACTTTGTAAACTTTTAAACAAAAATTATGTAGCAAAATATGCATCCAGTTTAAAAAAATCTGTGATTTATGGTAATGATATTTATCATTTAAAACTGCACTATCGAGTTGTCTTATGATATTTTAACTACTAGTAACAATTCCATACAAACTCTCTCTGCCCAATACTAAATGATGAGTACCAACCAGCCACCAAGCAATATGAGACTTGGCAACCATCTAAAAAAATATTTAACCATCAGTTGACACAAGCATAATTAATATATCTTATTCAAGTAAATCTAATTCAAGTGATATAATTTTCAGTGGGTGCCAGAAATTACTCATCATCAACAAAAGACGCCATTTCTCCTGGTGGGCACTCAGATAGACTTGCGAGACGACCCGGCTACCATGGAGAAGTTAGCTAAGATAAAGCAGAAGCCCGTCTCACTGGAGCAAGGCGAGAAACTGGCAAAGGAACTCAAGGCTGTGAAATACGTCGAGTGCTCAGCCCTCACACAGGTATGACCTAATCAGTGGCACAATGATCATTGTTTAATGTTATCATAACTAGCTCATCCCTTTAATTTATGGAATTGTTTATTAAAACATTCATTACATTATTCTTATTATCTAAGTCTCCATTGCAATGTGATGAGGTAGTTTTATTAAGTAAAAATAAAACTTGATTTTAACATTGTTTTATATCTATTATAAAACATAATAATAATAATATAATTTTATATAAATTAGTAAGTGCATGCTGTGATCTCCTAGGTGCACAATTAATACCAACAAATGTAATTGTTTAACATGTCATGTGTCTGTGTAGCCTTTGTTGGAGGTCCTATAAATAAATAAATAAATAATTATTAAATTGAGTTGGATACAACTACAGGTGTGTTGGCAAGAGCTCATCTCGTCTTGTGGTGGAAAAATTAGTCAGTCAGCAAGTTTCATACAAGGCTTACTGCCCAAACTTCGCCAGACTTAGGTATCATCACTCGGAAATTTTCCGTGCATTACAAGACTATTTTATTATACAGGTGGAGTATCCAAAAGTAATGACTAGTTGGTTTAGCTAAGATTTAGCTACACTAAAGACATGATAATTATTTTTTTCCGTATATATATATAGACCATGAAATTTCGTCCCATTAAGTCATGTAGATGATATCTCTGATTTCTCTTAAATGCCTCTAAATGGCCTCTAGAGTTGATCCAAAGTTCTCCCCTTTTTATGACATTTTCTACCATTTGTCTCAATAATTCCGACGTATGTCTACTACTATTTCTGTCTGTGGCTTGTTCTCATAGACCACAGATTTCAAAGATATAAGTTTGATGAGGTCTGATCGGGTGATCGTGCGGGCTGATGCAAATTACAGAAACGGGAGATAAAACTGCATGGAAAAGTGTCCCTCAGTACGCCATTGCCATTGTTTCGGGACATCCTATAGGAACCAGATGTGTTCCAACCCCAATTCGTCCAAATTGGGCATTAAAAAGTCCCATAACATGGTTCTATGACACTCGCCAGTAACGGGAGCCGCATTGCCTGCAGCGTTTTCAAAAAAATAAGACCCGATATTTCAGCGCAAATGCCACTCACTAACTTTTAATGGATGTAAAGAAGATTCGTGAATAATATACGGGTTTACAGTCCCCCAGAAGCGAGTATTCGGCTTATTGACATGTCCTGAGAGATGGAAATACACTTTGTCAGTCATGACCAATTTTAAAGCAAAATCATCCTCTTCAAGGTTGAGGTTAGTGATGCGCTCGCTGTACTCCAGTCGGGCCCGGTAGTCTGTAGGCAGCAGCTGATGCACGAACTGAGTTTATTACGGAAACATCTTTAAATCTTTTTCCAAAATACGTCACATAGACCGCTCGGAAATACGTAATTGCGTGGCCTGTCGCTTCGTTGATGTTTCTGGACACTCTCACATCCTCGCGCACATGATCAATATTTTCGGGCTGAACGGCCTGGGGCCCAATTCTACAACAATCGAAGTAGTCTTCGAATTCGAGAAAACGTTCGAATTCGAACTTTTCTCGAGTGGTAATTACGTTGAGCTATTCTGGACATGTCGAGTTCGATATTTCTCCGCATTTCTCGAACGCCAGCCGCTCGAACTGCTTCGACTGGTCGGGACCACTCGAGACGTACATTTCGAATTCGAACCATCATAAACGTCAACATCGGTTCTCAGAGTTTTTCTTGAATTGTGCCTAAATTTAACTATTTCAAGTCCTTAAGTGCATAAACTTTATTTATAATGAGTGACGAAGTAATTGCGACATTTATGCAAAGCATACTGGAAAGCGGTGGGTTGAGCTCACCATGTTTATGAACTTTTTAATTACGCGGACATATTATTGTACAGTTTGAAATGTTCAGTGAGAAAACTTACGAATATTATTTAAAGTGAATAACACCATTAAAGTTTAGTGATATTAATGAATATAATAATTAAGCGTGCAAGGAAAATACACCACAGTCCAAGGAAAGTCCACTAACTAACTAACTAGTACCTAAAGTAACTAGGTACCTATTAAAAATACTTTTGGGCTGCTCCAGAATAAAGTTGTTGTTTATATAAAGACCTAAAGACCGCACTCTGCACTACTCGACTGAATATAGCGCAAAACCATGTACCAAACCCGGAATCGGAATAGAGAGCCAACGTCAGGAATCTCTGAACTCTCTGCAGCTATTTTTCAGGAGGAAAACTGAACGGCCAATAGCTATGATTTAACTCGGGGCAGAGCTATAAGAAACATGATAGTAAGAAGAATAAGTAGTGTTCATACATGAACCGTACTAAATCAACTGTTTCTCATAAGTTTACAAATAAATATATACTAGAACTTGAAATAAATAACTTTTATTTACTTACATAATATATTTTTTTACATTCATCACCTAACAATGATATTCATACACTTTCATAAATTTCAAATAATTTTCTCTCTTAATATCTTTTTACAACATGCATCCATCTGTCGCACCCTTTCATTAATACAAAGTCACACAACCTCAACTCTTCATCAAACAGCTGCAGCCTTCACTCTCCGAGCATTCATTTGCTATGCCACACTCCCTTGCATACTCTGGCTTTGGCATCACTCTCCTCACACAAAACGGCCAATCATTCTTGTACTTCTTTGATGGTGGCTGCCAATAGTTGTCACCCACAGCATCAGCAACAAGGAGAATATTATGTGAAGGACAGGTTGGGGTAAGACAGTAGTGTGCACTCCATAGAGAATGTCTGTAATATCAGTTAATTTATGGATATTAGATATTCATTAGATAACATTTTTTAACTTTAAAATGCAACACAAGTTATTTTTGCCTACCTTGTAAAATATGTCTGTGCATGCCACTGGGGTAAGATATAATAATAATTTATATATTCAAGAGGATATCAAAATGAAGATCATAATTATTGAAATATATAACTTTTAATTATGTTACTTATTATCTAATACACTTCATGATAAAAATTAGGACTTAGCTGTGTTAATTCTCTCTTTAACTTGACTCTAGGATAAACATAGATATCATAAATCTAGATAAATTCTTATAATACAAACTTTTAAGTGAATTACAACAGAACCAACAAGTGTCAAAGTTATAAGTACCTAACATTGCAATTATAATAATCCACGTCATGTTTACATGTGACAAAATGCAACCATTATTGACAATAATTTATGATAAAGTAATTTCACTTCACTAACACCATAATTTCACTTCATCTTGCTCTTCATATGACACTAATCAATCTGCTTGTACAAAGAAGTAAATAGGTGATAAATTGATTCTCTGTCAGCGGTTTCCAACTATCCAGGGTTATGCTCAGCCTTTGGCCGTATCTCCAAGGAATGACAGGGTTGCGCCATCCAACACTTTGTGCGTAATTCTCTCGTCGCCCGGGCTGCACGCAGCGGGCTAGCACAGTGAGCACACTGTGTAATGAAGAGTCTCACTCTCGCCGCCGTGTCCACCATCGATGAAAGATACCGGGATAGGACCACGTCACACCACCACGATGTGTACATACTCATAAATAGCGTTTTTTCCCGAATACTATGATGATCACCGTACTCGCGCTTGTTCTGCTTTTGATGTCCGATGATTTAGTTAGATCTTCAATTATTTTGACTCCAGCAAAAGGGGCGAGTCGCCTCTTATAATTTACGAGAACATGTTTGTAAGGTTTGTACACGGTTTGTAGATATTATTTTGATTTTATATAATTTGATGTTTGTTAAATCAAGATGTCAAACTCAAAAATTGGTGCGTTCGAAAACATCAATGATTAAAAAATCCTCTCTTACATGCGCCAGCTACTACCTATGTAAACATGATAATATATTGTGGTCAACGTTAAATGAAACAAACATGTTTTCTTTTTATGATTTATAATTCTTTCGTTTTATCTATGCTCTTCCAATGTTATTTTTGTATTTTTAAAATCGATGTCAATAAATTTTCGGAACGAACAAAATATCTACATAGTTACATTCCGTTTCAGCAATTATTCTATGGAATGTATTAAATACAAAAAAAAATGTTAAGAAATTGAAAAACTTATTATTTCCCGATAGAAATTAATATAAAACGTATAGACTGACATTATAAACATTTATTATACTTACAAACTTTTTAAAATACGAATACGAGGTAAATAATTACAACTGTTTTAAAACAGGATGAAACAGGATGAAACTGTGTGAAACAGAACGCAACGCACGTAGTTTATCTCTTATATTGGCAACATTTTACAATTACGAGTAGAAATTCATCTCGATTCGTCTCGATTAGTGCTGAGAATACCAAATTCGAATCCACAATGTCAGCTTGCGAGATTTTACAGTCGAAATAGCGCTCGAAGTGGAAACTCGAATTCGAAGACTACTTCGATTGTTGTAGAATTAGGCCCCTGTTCTTGTCCTATCTCATGTCGAGCCAATTTCTATGATACGCGTGGCATAGTGTCCAATTGTGCTACCGCACGGTAGGGAAATCTTCGCTGAAATTCACGTTGTGTTTTTAGAGAATTATTTCGCAAAAATATTGACATAATTATTCCGTGTTCTTGAGGAGTAAAGCGGTCTATGTTTATTGTAGTATAGTTTGCATTTGTTTACTACACAACTGCTAATGTTGAGAAAACCTCATGCTATTTGTAAAAATTATAGACAATTTTCATAGTTCCAGTGTAATTTTGCGCCAACCAGTATGACGGTATAGGGTTATTTTAGTAACAGAGCAAGATTCTGGCGTCGCGTCGTGTTGGCAACGCTGCTATGGTCTAATAAGATACTAAGCTAAGAGATCTTAGCCTGCTAACATTATATTATTACTCATCTATTTCACGTCCCAAACCCTTGTAGAAGTAGTTATAAGACAATGTTATAAGAACAATAATATTTAATGTAAATGAGAATGTAATTGATGTTATAATAATTTTCTTGTAAAATGATACTGGGTATTGAACAAACATTACTGCCTTTGCTTCCATGTTTAAATATTTATATTTCAGAAGGATCAATTCATATAAACGAGACTCAATTACACATGTATCAAATGTCTACAGAATGAAAGGCATTGTTCGAAGCAATTGCTGTAAATTTTAGAAATGTTCGCTGCTTTCCTTCCATGTGAGATAACACACAATTTCAAGACCCGCGGGTCTACCGCGTAACTAAAATTGTATGAACATCGACATCGGTATTAAACTTCAATACGATCGTGAGAGCCTAAACTTTGAGCTAACTTGTATTTTTTTTACCGATCATGAAGATAAGTGTCCCAACTATATGATAGGTATTTTTTTTACAAGTTAGCTCAAAGTTTAGGCTCTCACTATCGTATTGAAGTTTAATACCGATGTCGATGTTCATACAATTTTAGTTACGCGGTAGGGGTGCTGTTTACGCTCAGTCAGTGAATGTCTCATTGGCAAATTGTCACGCTGTTGCAATACGTCATTTTCGCAAAATGTATGTATATTAATTATTGTAAAAACATTTGCTCTCTCGTTTTCAGAAAGGATTGAAGAACGTGTTCGACGAAGCCATACTAGCAGCACTGGAGCCCCCAGAACCCGCCAGGAAAAAGAAATGTGTGTTGTTGTAAATGTGACCCGGGCAACGAACGACCCCGCCCCACCAGCGCCGAGCGCGTCGCGTGCGCAGACACGTGGCCGTGCCCTCATAACGCGTACATTTTAGTATTTTACCATATAATATTATTAATAACGAAACCGTTTTTGAACAAGTAAATAATTAATTTTTATTTATAATGATATAATGTTTATTAAGTCATTGGTACCTATTATTACCATTATGCGTTACATTTCACATGAATACTCCCTAGGAGTCAGGTCTGTACATTAAATATTAAAACGATTTCAGAGGTTGTACGGACTATAAGAGCTGAAGCAAAACGATGTTGCTTACGCCTTTTATCCTAAACCATAAACAAGCAACGCCAAGTATGTACCACAGTAAATGTGTTTGAACTGTAAAGATTCTATGTCACATTTACGGAATGGATTAATGGAAAGATAGCAGTTAAGGCTCAATACATAATTTCTTTCTTTCCCAATTTATGATGGGTATGATTATATCTGTCGCTTATCAAGATGGATAATATTTTTTTAAATTACAGGCGTGCGACTTCTCGCGCTTATAGTTTTTATAAAGACCTTTCTATCGTATGACTGACGTGAAAATTTTGTACACTAACCAAAACTATGTGTTTATATCATTAACATAATGATGATGATCACATATTGAAATTGTCTATGCTGTGTAAGCTGGGATCGATGAAGCAACTTCATGCACAATATTTGCTAAGCACAGTGCGAACTATGTATTTTTATAAGTATTACTGGGTAACATACTGACTTTTCTTAAATCATTATACTTTAATTGCAACGCCTGTCTCGATGGACGGCCGTCCATGTTTGTATTTTGTATTATTCCAATGTGTTCTTCATAGATTTACAAAATAAGTTTGGTATAAAACACTTAAGATTTACTAAAAACCAATTAACCATAATTAGCATAACATATTCTAAAAATGGGCAATTTGTAATCGCTAGAAAACTTGTGATTTCGAACGATGAAATAAATCGGAAAGTTTGTGATGTTATACAGAGTATAAATATTATTATTATACAATAATAATGAGTCGTGCAAAGTGTGCTTGGACTGATAATTACATAAATTCATCATTCCATGAAATATTTTTGCATTTAATGAACACTGAAAGATTTGGGATATGGTACCTAAGTTCAACGATGATTCAATAACTTGGCGCCTAATAGATCTAATTTACAGTATAATAGAGACGGTACGTACTCTGTATACGCAGCTGCAGTTTGTCATAGGTGCGTTACAACAAGTAAGGTCGTGGGACCTCTACGACTGCTTGCTACGCAAACGCACATTGATTGATATTGTATTAAAACATTAAAAATGTGTTGAAAGTCGAAACCGATTATTACGGACATGACACATTATTTATAATGTGTTCACAAACACACACACACTTTAGGCGATGTTTGCGCAGAAACTTTTCATTTATAATGATTGATTATATAACGGGTGCAATTAATGATTATAAAATAAAATAATTAGTAATAATTATAAAACATCATTTATGACTTTGGGGGCTAAATATATCAACTATGGCAAATATACATGTACTCAAAATGATAACTACATTTTTATGTATATATAAGCTACTGTACTTTTTTACGCGTTGGAAAAGGTAACAAGTTTTCTGAATTAATATTTATTTAGCGTTCTTTATAACTACAAGAACGATGATTATTTTGTATGATTATGCATTATCAGTGCAGTTATTATGTTCTTTGTGTCAAGAAGTAGATATAGGTGTATATGGAATAAATATATAATGAGATTAAATTAATAAGTTTTACTTTATTCACGACCTATGTACCAAAAATATGGACATAATATAGTATTTCAAGCTTATCTGAAAATAAAAGGCACTGTTATAATTATATTATTTTCATTTGGCCAAGAATATAAAAAGTATTCGAAAAGTCTAATTAGAGATATTATATTTGTAAATTGTAAAGTGATAAAATATTGTACTTACTGTGTATAATATTAAAATTATATATAATTTAAGATTTAAATTTGTCTTATTTAAATAAATAAGTAATGATGTATGAATTATACCTTTGAAGTACAATGTTTAATGTCAATAAAGTTTACCTAACTCTTACAAAGGCACTATCTTGTTTACATTCTTGGATAAATGAATATATATTGGGTGGAGTCATTACATTATGTAAGGCCCTCCTCATACTATACCTCATACTATTACCTCGTAGCTGGTTATACAAGCAACGCTATATGGCGTGAATGTTACTATTGAAAAATTCTCTGCATGAAGGTAACATAAATATGCACACACATTTATCTTTTCAGTAGACGTTTCTACGGTGACAGTGAAACCATTGTTACCCTACTAAGGGAAATCTTTATTAAAATTACCTAAAGGTACTTATGTACTAGCAAGCAATATCTACTAACAATTTGTAGTGGAAAGAAAGATTCTACCCCGAACAGGAGCCCTGGATTTAAGTTTCAGAAAAAGAATTGTGAAACACGCTACACAGACGTAATGTGTAGGTACTTTCAATATAAAATATCTACTAAGTTTACGACAGCAACACCGGGAATGTTATAGCCATTTCTGTCTAGTCAGCAGACGGATATCTGTAACACAAGAACCTTATAGATAGACACATTTAGGTAATTATTAAATGCCTACAACAAAGATAGTTTATTTTCAGATTTATGTGCATAATTTCATGCAGACCGAAACGAGTTTAACATTGACCACTTTCCACATCGATTATTATCTTTATCATGTTAATTATTCATAAATACACATTGCTATTCTTACTATGGGATTTGGTCCAAATGCCGCTCAGAAATAAAACTAGGTACGTGCATTTAGTTGCTAACATCGCCTGGAAATCCAATCGCATTAAAATCCAGCCGAGGTTATCCGTCCAAAATAATGTAGAAGGCAACCAATAGTCAATACTGAATAACAAATAAAAATGTTACCATCACTTTGAGAGATAAAAATATCCTGGTATCGGTCATATTACTATTCCCAAAACACTAAACTATTATCCTACATTATAATACATACCTAACTTTGTTCCCCAAAAGGTTAGTCAGAGGTTTTCACCCAGAATTGTGCAATTACATTACATTGCAATAAAAGTTACGACCTACGTAAATTTATTTCCTGACATATTTATTTCCTTTCTGACACAGATCTACTTAATGCAGTTTTAATTGATTTTGGTTGATTCTATTGGGACTAAATCCTGGCAATGTCGTTTGTTTATCAATTATATTAAAAGTAAACGTGTAAAAAGTGTAAAAGCCTATAAATGTTTAGACTAAAAGTGAAATAAAATGTTTAGTGTGAGGCTGGTGGATGCAAAAGTGAACAAATCGAATTATATTGTATTTTCAATCCCCGACAAAAAAAAGGGTGTTATAAGTTTGTAGTGTGTATCTATGGATCTGTGTATCTGTCTGTGGCATCGTAGCTCCAAAACGGATGGACCAATTTTAAAGCAGTGTTTTTAATTTGAAAGCTAGTTTAATAGTATAATTATCATCTTAGCTAGGTTTCATCAAAATCTGTTCAGCCGTTTAAAAGTTACAGCTCTTTATCTAGTTGGAGTCCTAGTCGGGGATTTTTGACGGTTAGGTATATTCATATTAGCTAGGAAAATAATCTGTAACACAATTTGAATTACTTCAATAAAAACTAAACTAAACCTGAAACTTTTAAGTCATTGTATTTATGCTATACTTCATTTGAAATAAGATTAGAAATTGTAATAAACCTTTTTTACAGTTCGAACAACCGATTTTGAATTCTATTCCGTTGGCATAAGGATGGCATTAAAAGCAAAAACGTAGTTACAATACCAACTATTTGCTGCAGCTGCCATTTGTCATGCCAATAACGCAATAGAAGAGAAGTCAAAATCGTAATGTAATGTAATCAATATCGTAATGTATCTCATTACGTACTTGTGCGTTATTGTAATGTAAAACGCACGGTTTATCAAGATGCTCCGTCTAAAACCAGTGATTCTTTGGTCATTGTCATAAACGAACGGAACTTTTTTAAATCTTAGCAAAGAGTTTTTATTTCAGAAAAGTGGTCAACATTTTATGAATAAAATTAACTTTGGGAGATAAAATATAAAAAATAAACGTTTAATTCTTTAATTTAAATAATTTTGACAATAAATTACAACCATTTATCTGTAACAAAAACAAAAAATATTAATTTACTTTATTAGTAATACTGGCTGTTTTTATGCCATTGCCTTAAAAAAAAAGGGCTGATGCGCGCGCATCGCTAATTTGTGAACAAGTAATAATCAATTTCACTAATTGTTCAAATTTCTTTAACTGCTTTAACAAGTGATTAAACATTTATTCGTTTAAGAAAGTCCGAGTTGTATTTATTTCCTCGCAAATATGTTATAAAACGTCGTATGACATACGTGCGCTTTGATATTTTACAGCCTCTGCTTTCTTGTAGCCCTCGCCTACGGCTCGGGCTAGCAATATCGCCTCGGCTGTAATTTTCAACTTACCGCACTTATATCATAATGTACTATTACGGACAACATACAAGCCAACGTTAATTGAAAACCATGCAATATTAAAGCAATAATTATTTACGTGGCTTTTGTTCACAGAATATAAAACATTTATATTCTGTTTATAAAAGGTCCTACCTTTCTAGTTCCGACCCCTTTAAGGGTGTACTGATCATTATAAAGAACTTTTACTAAGGGAGCAAAGCTGAAATTGCAAAAAAAAAATCTGCTGTTCCATACATGTCGTCGAGTTTATATTGAATAAATTGTTTAGAACAGCTGATCTTCATTTTTTCGCGATTTTAGGCCGTAGGCTTATAATACCTAATAACGCACTCCCAGTGAAACATTCCTTTTTCCAATAGGTATCTACTTGATTGAAACAGAAAGACAAACGCCCTTAGTTTAGTTTAGTCCTGTCGAAATGCACTACAGAATCGAAACCATTGTCGCTAGTTTGGTACTTATTAGCATAGTTTCCGTATGAGGGCGAAGTGTCATTAAGGTTTTGGCGCAAACTAAGGGGATAATGATAGACTTTGAATATTTTCGCTACATAGGATACAGAGAAACACTGATACCACAAATACAATTTGTATAATTTAGTTCAGTGAAGAAACACTGACTTCTATCGGTGAGGAGAAACAATGTTTGATTGGTCAGTTGAGCGCGGCACCCGCATGAGCAGGAGTATCTTGGAGCAACAACTTTACTAAGGTACCTAATTGTGATATTTTATTATATTATTTCTCGTTCCCACAATTTTAAGCACAAGAAAATACATTTTAACTTAGCTTAGTACAGAAATTGAATTTTATTTAGTGTCACTGATTGAGAAATGAAGAAGTAGGGGGTCGTCAAAATTGTTATGCCTTGGTCTGGAAAATACTTTGAGTATCTCTATCAAGAACCAAAGGGAAAATATATACGATAGTCTTTAACATACCTATTTGTTAACATTTCTTACTGACCGAGGAAAATATGCATTAGAACGATAATTTGTATCAACAGTTGAAATGGTTATACAAGAAGGGTTCCTCAGTAGGTAGTATGTTAGGGACACAAATTAATTCTGCTGATAAGGTCAGGTGAATATTTTGTTAATGGCTATATCGAATAGGAGGGTTACATCCGCTGTTATAGATGCATATTCATAGTGATGTTCAGAGGATAGCCGTGGTCGTATGCCAACTACAGCTACCCTAGCAAAACAATACAGTCTAACAGTAGTAAGCGATCATAAGCTTTAGGGCAATGTGGCATATGAACACGGCTATCCTCTGAACATCACTATGAATATGTATCCATTAATATTTTCTTGTTTCATAACTTTTCAGTAGTCTGGTTTTAGTTTTTGAACGTAATTTTTTTTGGCATTTCAATAATTAGGTATAGGCCGCAGTCCGCATGATTGCTTCGCTCTTTCTGCAGGCGCTACTCATAGAGAATTAGTATATACCATCGAGATAGTATATTATACGTATTGGTATATACCTACTACTTCTATGGCGCTACTATAGTGTAATGGATGATAAAAATAATGATGAGCCAGTATTTTTTATGTGTCAAATAATTTCAATTAATTAATATATTTAAATAAAAATATGTATTCACCTACTCCTTAGAGAGAGTTCTACGTGGTTCTACTCTCTCTACGACCTACTTAGATATTTTTTATCAAATATTTGCCCGCCCGTTTGATGCCGTCTATTACTACATCTAGGAATAGGTACCTATCTTAATATTTTATCGATTGTCGCTATTTACTTATCAAATACGCGTACAGATATCAACGATTACCTAGGTAGGTTAGATACCTTGTTATTAGTTTATACTATTTTGGGTTGATTTAGAATATGTCGGGCAATTGCCTAGGTAGGTACCTGTCCTTTATGAATAGAAATCGCTTTCAATAAATTATCGATGTCTAAGTCATGTAGGATTGTTTATGCTTTTGGTATTCAATGCAGGCCTTCCTGAACCCTTTTACATCTATCATCCTTCTCCCTTATCCCATTACAACGAGTTTAAAATAATAATTAAAGACCCTACGCTATACATATCCATAGACTTCACTAAACTGCAGAATAACAAAAATATATTTTTAGATTGTCCTTATGATCGTATTACTTATTAAATAATGAGTAAGTAATCAATAGCGAAGACGAATGCGATAAACATGTTTGTTCAAATAAAGGCGAACGTCACGCAATAACGTCCTTCTTTGATATCACAGCAGCGAACAATGTTGTTTGTGTTACACAAATAAAAACTATAATCACGCCTGTTCAAATATAGTTAGTCACTAGTACAATTTTGTAGAAGGTGCCAAGGTAGACACCATCAATTTTCTAACAAGTAATGGCCGCCAAATTTGACCAAGTTCACCGACCAATTTGGATGAGACTTAAGTAAGGCTTGATCCAATTTGACATCATTTCTTGGGAGTTCACGTCTTCGAGTGGTCGCAGTACGTTAGCAATGTTGGACAACGATCAACAACGATATAGCGATGATTGGTTATTTATTAGAAAACATAAAAAAGTAAAAAGCGACTTTAAAAAACTAAAAAGTATAAAATAATTTCTTTAAAAAATTTAACAGCTTCTGAAGTCGGGGCCACTGCCAAGCTAGGTGCATTGAAGAATTATAGGCCCCGACTTCAGAAGCTGTTAAATTTTTTAAAGAAATTATTTTATACTTTTTAGTTTTTTGAAGTCGGTTTTTACTTTTTTTTTTAAAGTTTATTTTATTTTTCAATTTTGAATGGCATAAACAATACATAAACATGAGATTACAGCAATCGCGAGTGATGTGCTGTTATTCATTCAAGAGTTCCATTGTCTATCTCCGAAGATCTTCATCAGATCCTCACCAAATTTAAATGGGAATACTTCGGAAGTATACCCTTTCAAACAAAAAAAGAATCATCGAAATCGGTTCGCGTGATATTGAGTTATTCGACCATTTGTCGCGCACATACTTAATGTAAATTTAAGACATATGGTTTTCTCATGGATCCCATTGTCAGAACTGGACCAAATTAAATGAGACCAATCGGGAAGCACCAGCTTTCAAATAAAAAAAGAATCATCAAAATCGGTTCACGCCGTCCAAACTTATGAGGTAACAAAAATTAAAAAAAAACATACGCGTCGAATTGAGAACCTCCTCCTTTTTTTTTAAGTCGGTTAAAAATAGAACATTTTGCTTTATAGACTTGCTACAAAATGAAATAGATATTTGCATATAAATCTATTCAACGAATTAAAATTTGCCCGAAACGAGTAGCAAGATTATTAAAGAATGAAACGAAGAACCTTAATAAAATTTTCTCAAAAATCTTGATCTGACGAACGCACACGTTTGTGCAAGTCGGCAGAATCGAAAATCTATTGTGTCTTCAAGTACCTACTCTGGTTTGCAAATTGACCTCCACAGTACTCGGGCTACTTTATAAACTTGATCGTGTGTGTCTGTCATTAGGAAAGTTATAATTTTTGTCGTTGTCCGTCCCGCGTTCTGGATGCCGATTGGCCCCCTTTGAGCTCAAATCTGAAAATTGGTAAAAGTCACTTACACAGTTCTAAGGCCTCTGTATGTAAGATGAACTGCCCTCACGTCTACAAAAATTTAGTGACGAGCAAGTTTTAGATAAGATTATATAAATTATGTTTATTATGATTATGCTCACGTTACCAAAAAAAAATATTAATATTATTGCGCACGACCGCGAGGTGACGCGTGGACATACAAACAAAATGCGGTTGTTTACACTACACGATTAATCGTGTCCAGATTGATCAAATGGACATGGCTTACTAGGGCGCACTTATTATTATTGTAGTCGACTAGTGATATCATATTGAAATTTTAAAGGTGGACACATTAAAGTATTCCATGTAATGTAACGTTTTTACGAATGTTACAATACAAGCAAAAGCTCAATTTATAAAGCATTTCCATGTAATGTATCGTTCCTGCTAATGTTAGTTGTGTTGGACATAGTCATAGTGCTCAGCATTTACTTGTAACATTCTTTACTGTTTTGCTTAGTACTGTTCGTTGAAATGTCGAATCTGCAGGTCGCGTGTGCTGCGTTTATCTCGATAAGGTGTATTAAAAATATAAAAATAAGGATAGAGAAAAATAGTAAGTAGTTTGTGGCAAATGAATATGTACTACTTATAGGTATTTACAATAACAGTAAGCTCGGATTTTTGCTCGATGAAATATTTAACAAATACGAGTTGATGATCCATGGACCTATATGTGTATGTCCATTTTCTGGATCCCAGCAATTTCCTTGATTCAAAACCAAAAATTATTTAAGTACAATGTTTTATTTTTAAGTTATTTAATGCAAAAAAATAATCAGTTATCAAATGTTTTCCATCTAATGATCTAAGTCAAAAATCCGGACAAATTCCGGACGGACTGCCGAATGTCCAAATATGTCCGGACAAATTCCGGACGGACCGCCGAATGTCCAAATAATTCCGGAGGGACCACCGAATGTCCAAATATGTCCGGACAAATCCGGACAGATAGTAACCCTAGCTGTGCTTTGAACGAGCGTACTACCTGCCAAGCTCGTAGGTACTACGGCATTTTTTCTCACCTATCGGGACCCGATAAATCGTGTAGTGTAATAATCCCATAAAGAGCAGACGGTGACTGTGACGATCGTTCATTGGCTGCTGACAAGGATCGGAGATAATTGGCCGCCTCGCTCGCGCCTCTGACCGTTGATCGGACTCATGCCACGCTCAGTGCTCACTTTGCCTCCAGCCGCTCAACAAAACATACAGGTCCCTCAACAGCATAACTGTGAGTATTATTTTACCTATAGTAAAACTGTAATAATGTTTTATTTGACTTGGTAAACATAAAGTAATACTCCAATTTAATATTTAGTTGACTCGAAACTAATTCATTTTATCTGATTAAACTACGCTTTGCAATTTGTTATTCGACTTCTAACCTCGGTACTATTAACCAACACGAATCATTTACCGGTGAACCTTTTTAGCATAAATTTTATACTATATCATTACAGTCTTATTATATTTTTTACACCTATATCGAAGGTTTTTGAGAATTGCGGAGCGTGTACTGTTTTTCGTTAAAACCCTATTCAAGGAAGGAAAAAACACAATATAAATAATCTTACTATGTCCTTTTGTTGTGAAATGTAATAAATAAAAAGCTACGTATACAAAAATTCGATACTTCATGAAGAAGTGTTTAAATAAATTAACATCACGCAATGTCTTTTTGTTAGAAATAAATGTTTTACAAAAAATATTTTTTTAATAAAAATAGAAGTAGTCAAATGTTGTTTACATTTCGTTCCTTGAATAATTATGGTATGGTAAATATTTAAACCGGCCTTTTAACCTCAAATGTTCCTGAAATATTTAAGTAAGTAGCTGAATGAATGCGAATGTAAATTATACAAAATTTTGCGACTAAATATTTTCTACTTTCATTAAAGAAATCGCAAAAAAGAATCTGCTTTTCCATACAAATAATTCAATATTTCTCGGCGAAATGTTTGGAATAGCTATTTCTTTTTCGTGATTTGAGTGTTGGTTTCATAATAAAAGTTATTCATAATGATGAGTACAATAACCCCTTTCGACTTTACCTACCCTTTCCGACTAACCGTGTAGATATATGTACTTATATGTAATAGGTAACTAATTTCTAATACATTGAATATTTTTCCGTAGTTTAAAGATGGTTCTGGAAATCAAGTCCGTCTTAGTCGTCGATGGAGTTGGTGCCAACTGCACCGAGATCCTAAATTCACATGGCATTAGTGTCATCAACAAAGCAAAAATCACGAAGGATGAACTTCTGCAAGAAATCCCGGTAAGGGCTCACCGAATTACAAATATGTTTCTCAAAAATATACCAACACGCGCATTTGTATTATTTCTTATCGTAAGGTACTTTATGACAAGAGGTTATTGTCCTTATGTGTCCGTCCTAACTCCTAAGCAGGTTCTTTATCTGAGACATGTACAGTCGGCCAAAGAATTGGTCTATCACCCTAAGGTTGCAATTTGTTTGAACGTGATTAAACAATTCTCAATCTAATTCTCAATTCACTTTTTTGGCCGATAAATAATTAGAGCAATAATATAAAGATTTTATTCTCATTTAAGTATACGGATCCTTATCTGGGTAAAACGTATTCTATGTAATATATACAATATGACAGCAGAAACGAATCCCTATGTAAGGATTGTAGCACTTGACGCTGTTTATTCGGCCTACCCCCATGGGAAGGAGCTAGACGCAAGTCCGATTTGTCTTAGATGTCTTATAATGTAAACCATAAACTTATTATAAGAATATGATGTAAACAATATTGTAGTATTTTTATATAAAAAGAAGTACCTAAATAAAGTCCACGGAGGTTGCCTCAAAAGCAATTGGGTATGATTTTTTTTAAATACACGTTATTCGCTTTTCACATACATTCTGTTTATTTTATCGAGATAATATAGATTGTTTACATTCAAAAGCGAAATTCTAAGTCTATGACATTATAAGAAAAAAATTGACTGTTAATTGTATCACTGACCTCTATGGCTCTATTATAATAGAAGTCAGTTGTATGTATACTTGTATAGTATACCTACACATTATTGCATTGTAATTTTATTTGTGTACTTTATTTGTGTGTAAAAATTGTGCATTTTGTCTATGCTATAACATAATCCAGTTTATCTAGTTTAATCTAATCTAGTTATTTTATTTATTGTTTTTACTATTGCCTATTATATTATCTGTGCTATTGTTAAAGTTTCAATTTACCTTATAAATAATAACAGCTTAAGAAATCTATTTACTTCAAATATTTCTATAACCAATCTTCATTACTATAGTACCTATAGGTATACTGTCTTCGTACAGTAGTTACCTACCATACTTTGTAGTGAAGCTATATCCCATAACATACCAATCAGTAGTTAGTTTTAGCATCTTTTTTTATATACCTTTTGATGGTTTCACAATCGATTTAATAAACTTTCATAATGAAATCTTTGCATTCCTATTGTTGAACAGAAATACGACGCATTGGTTGTTCGGTCCGCGTCACAAGTGACCAAAGAAGTTTTGGAAGCTGGTAGAAACCTCAAGGTCGTTGGCCGTGCCGGTGCTGGAGTCGACAATATCGACGTTGCTGCTGCTGGTCAACGGGGAGTAGGAGTCATCAAGTAAGTTGAGACACGACAAAACAAAGAGACCAAGTACAGACTCCTTTTTGTATTGTTGCAAGCTAAGGCAACGCCCTTTCGCCCTCATGCCATTTGAGTTGCGAGATAGTTTAGATAAGGGCTATGCTCAATTGACATATTTAATTGTTTTTTAATGCCAATGTTTTTATGTTTGTAGTTACTTGTTAGATTATTTTTCTTGTTTATTTTCATTTCAGTGCCCCTGGCGCCAATGCCCTGAGTGCTTGCGAGCTGACTTGCAGCTTGATATTGAATCTTTCGAGGCATGTGGTACCGGCTGCGTCTGCGCTGCGTGCCGGCCGCTGGGACCGTGCCCTCTATACAGGCACAGAACTCAACGGCAAGACACTCGCCATTCTCGGCCTCGGCAGGGTTGGCAGGGAAGTAGCCATCCGCATGCACTCCTTTGGAATGAAGGTGAACCGATAATTCCATTAAATTCTAGGTCTATGCGAAATCACCAACTTTTATGCCAAGTTTAGCCGTCAAATTGTCACTTTAACAGTAAAAAATTACAGAAAACAAATATCGTTACACCATCGTATAAAACGTAGTTTATGCGTTACACACAACGTGTAAATTTGGACTCTTTTGAAAACGAACCTGAATAATTTCTAATGATATCTAATGCCATATTAGACTGATGCAAATAAATTATTACCTAATTGAAAATTAAACATTTACTTAAATTCCAGTCACAATAACTCGACGATAAATTAATGAGAGTGAGTTATATGACCGATAAGATAAGCAAGCCGTCATCACAGTTTACTACATATCTATATACTGTGCCGTCATGGATATTTACTAAGTTTTTATGATGAAATAATATCTGATGCAAATAAATACAGAAATGAACTAACAGTTACCTAACTTTACGTTTTATTAATCGATTTGTATGTAGTATCTTTTGCATTATCTTATTTGGAGGCTGATATTATAAGCGAATTGTCATCATAATATATAAATTATTTTGCATTGTTTTTAACCCCCAACAAAAAAGAGGGGTGTTATAAGTTTGTAGTGTGTATCTGTAGATCTGTGTATCTGTCTGTGGCACCATAGCTCCAACAAGGATGGACCGATTACAATGCAGTTTTTTTAATTAAAAACTAGTTTAATCGAGTATCATCTTAACTATGTTTCATGAAAATCTATTCAGCAATTCAAAAGTTACAGCTCTTTTTCTAGTTGCGACTCGGGGGTTTATTTACGATGTTTTCAATATTACCAACAATTTACGTTGTAGATCATTGGATACGATCCGTTCGTCACTGCGGAACAGTGTGCAACCTTCCACGCCAGCAAGATGGAGCTGGATCAGATCTGGCCACTAGCCGATTACATCACTCTTCACACGCCGCTTATTGAATCCACCAAGAGTAAGTTTTACACGTCATTTCCACCAAATGCCGCTGTCTTGAGATAGATATATCCCCATTGATGCAAAAAAAAATACGGTTGCGGTTGCATCAAACTTTATTTACTTTTTATTACGAATTTAGCTAAATTCGTGGTTTTAATTTACACTACACGCATAAGTAGGTACTTTATTCTGATCATTTTACGAGTTCATAAACAAAATTTGGTATTCGAAAATGACAAATATTTCTTTGATGCAACCGCAAATTGTCATTAGCCTATACGTGTACTTTTACAGAATAATTATTGTTTACGAATTTGGTGAAATAGTTTAATTTGATGCAACCTGATGAAAGTATATAAGATGACTTGCTCCAGAGTTGCGCTGCAACCCATTCAACCCATTCAAGAAACTTTAGACATCAATACAACTTTAGTTTAAATCTACTTAATTTATTATTTCTATTGAGTACCTAAATTGTTTTGAAACGACTGATATAAACCTACTATCTTATTGTAATCAGTTTAAATATTTATTAGATTTGCTTTTCAATGAAGTTACCGTATCTAAAGGTCAAATGGTTACCTAATTTTAAGTAACATAATAATTATGGTATTTTCGGAACTCCCATAGCAATTTATGTTTGACGGTGTAAAAGCAATTTCATCGAAAATATTTCTTTGCAATATAATCGCATTGTTTTATTATTTAGTATTGATTATAATGTTGCTGTTTGTCTGGTCGTTGCAACGCTCTTTTGCCTACAAACCGTATTACAGGCATCCACTAGTCCAGTCTGTTCATACACCAGCTAATCTCTGAAATATCAATAGACCAATATAAAAAACTATTTCAAATTACACAACAGTTCCCAAATTAGTATGGATATCGCATTATTTTTAGCCCAGATTCAGGGTTTGACTACGATAAACAGTTCTTTAAATCTCTAAGCATTATTTTTTACTTTATATCTTTACAGATTTCATCAACGCCAATGTGTTGAAACAGTGCAAGAAAGGACTCAAGATCGTGAATGTGGGTCGCGGTGGTCTCATCCAGGAACGTGACCTGCTCGACGGCCTGAATTCTGGACAGGTAAGATTTAACATCATTCATGAATTTCCACAATTCCAGTAGTTACCTACTATGTGTCTTTTTTTGTCTATTTGAATGCATTTTAAGTATATTGGAACTATTTAGTATTATTGTGAGTCCTACCTACCCATGGTATTTTTTAGATTGATATTAATATCCTCGAAATAGCAAAGGTTACTATCGAATACTTTGATAAAGTTTTACTCTTCACGTGCAACCGGCAGTTAGTAGGCTATCGCCATTATTATGTTACTGTATTCAAAAACTGATTTATAATATTATTTAAAATATATGTCTTATTATTATTTTATTTATTTAATATTAATTCATTACTTAGAACTCGTTCAACATCCATTTTATTTTATGACCATAAAATTCTTGATTTGTAATACACTTAGCGCCACCTATTGCGGCACGTGTTAGCAAAGTTACTTACAGGTTGACTTGACCATTTATGTTACGGTTTCTGTATCGATATTATAAGTATAGAATAATGCTATAATAATAATTTCATTGGTCCTGCAGGTCGGAGGAGTAGCCCTGGATGTATTCGAGCAAGAGCCACCTACAGATCCCCTGACCCTGGAGATCATTCAGCACAAAGCTGTCATTTCCACGCCGCATTTAGGTAATCTTCTCTTTTTTATCTATGACACGGAAGGTGTTTTCGTTAGCACGGTATGCATATCACATGGATGTGAAACTGTTGGGTACCTACCCTAACAACAAATTCATTTGGTATTTATTAATTTAATTTAAAAAAAAACACGAAATTTTCCAAACGCACATCACAAATACCTAAATATTTTTCCAAATGTTATGTATTTTGCCAAAGGTATTTTAAGAAACAGTTTTGACACGAATCTGTGTTCATTTTTATTTTATCAGTCGTTCTAGTTGAAATTGGATATGTTTCGTGTTCCAGGTGCGTCCACGAAGGAGGCTCAAGTGCGCGTTGGTCAAGAGATCGCGGAACAACTAGTGAACTTGGTGAAGCCTGGCACTTACAGCACTCCTCTGGCTGAGGTCACTCGCGTACTTAAGTAGACGTAGACTTTACATTAATGACAAGCACATTGTTCCAATAAAAAAAAGAATTTTTTGACCGCCTGCTGTATGTTAACTGAGTTACGTGACTGGTTTCAGTAGAAGAATACTTATTCGTCTTATATAGCTGTTGCCCGTAGTGTCACGCGCATCCTAGAAGAACAGGGATCAATCCTGAAATCATGACAAAAAAAATACTTTTCGATACTAATAATTCAATGTTATCGACTAACTGTCTGTCGAGTGGGAGTTGATATGCCTATGTTCCTGACTGGCAAAGAATAAGTTATTTACCAGAAAAGAATAATGTTCCTGAAACCAGTTACGTGACATTTACGTACGCGGCCGAAAGGGTTTCTTCAGTATCATACGATCGGTCTGTTGAATGTTAGGCACACCATCCAGTGTGAAGTTGCCTATCTGTGATAATTATAAATGATTCTATGGTTGTACCCATACTCAGCAGATCACATATTTTGTGTAAATTTTTAAGCGGATTTTGATATGCGTTTTGTTTCTGAAACGATAAATTACATATTTAATCTTTTTCACATTTATTATTGTCTACATTTTATCATTACAGTTTTAAATTATTTGATTTTGATATGCCTTTTGTTCCTGAAGAAATCAATTATAAATTTACTTTACCTATTATACTCGTACGTTTTTGCTTTGTGACATTATCTTCATCATTATTCATATTTCATAGACGTCATATACTAAGTATATTATGTCTATATCATTATTATACTTTTGATCGCTAGAATTTTAATTGTTAAGCATATAATTAAGCAATTTCAAATTGTCATTTGATTTTCATAAGCATTTTGTTCCTGAAGAGATAAATGATTAAATCTTCTTCTCATTTATATTGTATTATTTACATTTTTACTATTTGATATACTCGTAGGTGCATAATATTATAATATATAGATTTTGCTACAAATATAGGTAGGCAGGTAATTAGTACCCCTGCATTTTGCGCGCACGGAGGAATGTGAGATTTCGCATAGTTCAAAAACCAAATATCATATTTATTTTATGTCATGTTACAAACCCCACCTAAAAAACCCTCGCGGCCCGCGCAGCGCGCGCCCTCTAGTTCAAGTTTATATGGAGAAGGAGTGCAGAAAGAGACTTACGGTCGAATTTCGACATTATTAAATTAGTACATTATTATAATCTGATCAAATCATTGAAAAAATTGTTCAACATAATTTCCTGGTTTCGACCTTATTGACCTACTTATGAAACTGTCTAAATTATAAGTTTGTAGGTAGAAGTTAAGGATTACAAATATCCATTGAAGTAAATTCTGCCCTTACTACGAAATTAATTCTGCGCGATCGGTTTTGGAATAATGTAAGTTAATACTCTCTAGCGCCACATTAGCTAAAATTTGAGTGGATTAGCGTATAATTATTGAACTAAAAGACATTGAAATGGGATTAACATTTAACATAGTTATAGGAAGTCCAGAGGACTAGTTTGGTACCCGAAAGCAAGACAATTATTGAACTACAGAGGAAGTAGTGACGCGTGTTGAGACGTAGCGGTTACGCGACGATTTGTTGCGAGTCGGAACGATACGCTGGCGGAGTTATCGTTACATTGTGGAGATTACTTGACGATAAGAGGGCGGAATCGTCAATCGTCAATCTCAATATTAAATGCTAGGCAAACACAATTTTCTTTAAAATAATACTTTATACATTTCAAGTTTTGGTTATTCTATCATGCTTTTAACTCAATATTCTAATTGAGGTTTAGAGTTAATTCAATTGCACTTTGTAGATGTCTTTAAATAAAATTTATTAAATTTTTGCAATAGATTTCTTCAAAATTATAATTGTATGGTGTAACGAGATCTTCCGTGGATCTTATTTACTCCTTTAGATGTAAAAAGACACCACAAGATAGATTGCAATTTATGACATGCACGTAAAAATGGAATGTATTCTTTCTTAGTATTATTTACTCTTTCGGCCGAATTCTTGCATCTCTAGTAGTACCTACTTAGTTATGATATTTCGAAACGGTACAAAATCAAAAAATAAGTATGTAGGTGATACTGCTTCCTTGTTCTAGTGGTCGCAAGCGAGACAATACAGTGTGAGGTACTAGGTTAGATTCCTGGTTCGAGCAAAGTGTCATTGAGTTTTCTATAGAAAATTATACTCAAAGGGAAATTCCCAGAAGCAGCCCGGAGATTGGTATTGTGGCCGGTAAATGGCAATAGGCTCGCTCCGTATTCAGGACTTGATAACGAAATTGGTGAAATATGGATGTACATACCTACAATCGACAGATTTTCCGCTCGATCGTTTGGTCCGGGATTCGTCGTCCAGCGTTCAAACGCTGTTTCTCTAAGCGGGCCGCAGTCAAGCCAGTTCAAAGCATTTTGTTTGCGAAATGTATTACCACAACGTAGCGTGACTGTATCTACATTGTACAACAGTACCTAGTCCTACACCTGTGCCTAACTCTTCGAGGAATAAAGGCGTGAAGCTATATTGTTATGTTAAAATGTAAGTACACCGCAAACTTTTTAGTCGAGACGCTGCAAAACTATTCGTCCCTGAATCTCGGAGGATATAGTAACGCTGAACTGAAGTCACTGACCTCTATCATACAAACTACACTGAGTACCTACTGCAGAATGCAGGCCCTGACCTAATAAAGTACGCGATAATAAATACAAAATACATACGACCTAAACTCCACTGTGCACTGTGTGTGCACTGACCACTGACCCCTATAATACAAGTATAAATAGAGGTAAGTCATAGACATCATTTTGTATAATTTTAATTCTTGTTTTTTCTATTTTTGTATGATATCTTTGTATTTTAATCTCAAAAAATAATTTTGATCACAGCACATTTGCCCTGGTACCTAATTAGTAAACACATGGCATGCAACACAGATTAACTGTAATTGGTAGTGCAGTAATCCTTTATATAATATAATAAATAAACCTAAATATAATATAATAAACCTTATTGTATGTGTTAAACTTAATCATGTTGGTACTACTGTAACAGCTGTTGGTAGACCTTAAATAAATAAATAAAAGGGAACTTGCATCTAAATAAGAAATTATCTTAAAAAATTTATAATAAATGTTGTGAAAGTGCTATAACGAAAGATATTTTTAAAAATGATACCGTTTTTTACAAATTATCTTTAATGACGTAAAACGGAACTTTAATTAAAACTCCTTCTCCTCCTTCGTGTTTCCTTGGTACCACGCTATGATCGATAGATGCAATGACGTCATGTCGCGAGACTGTGTTTTGTCGCGAAAATTTGAAAGTGATAGGTATTTTTATTTGTGATATATTATTATCATTCGTGCTTATTTTTGTTGTTACTATATTCAATTGTTACTATATTTTTTACGATAAATAAAAAATAAATTCAAATTCCCTATTGATCTCAGTGAGGTCAGTGACCTCGGAAAATGACTGAAGTCGTAGACGGAGTGACTCATGGACTTATGATTTCGCTACGACCAAGCTACGAGCTTAACTGAAGTCATAAATAAACTTATTATACTATATAATAAGTTTGTGACTGAAGTATACTTATATTTTTTAGTCTGCAACTACCACAATAACCTGCCAGGGTTAAAATCGTCATAAGCACATAGATTTTGAAGTAAAAGCTGATGTTTTCTTGTTCTAGGATTGATATCATTTTGACAACTTTGACGTAATGATTTTTTAGTGCTTTTACTATTATAACTCCCTTTTTATATTTATTAATCAGTCGTTCTGTTTATTTTAAAATTAGCACAAAGCTTTCAAAAATTTGCAGAAAAGTGGTGTGCTATGAAAATTTCAAGTTAATATGGGCGACGGTTTAAAGTTAGCTAAAGGTTGGTTCAAATATATTATAAATACTTATAAGTGGCGAAAAGAATTTCAATTTACAATTGATAAACCGGCTAAATCTAGTGTGTAGTGCATTATACTATGGATATTTCAGTGTTCCTTTTGTCTATTAAGTGTAGTATAATACCTATTATGTAGTATAATAATGGGGTCTAATGTCAAAATGGCGGAGTATTTCACAACTTTAGCTGATGAATTACATAGGTATCTGATAGATATTGTTCGTGAAAAGGCATAATGACCCGTGCCAATAAAGAAAATAATTTAAAATGGCGGCGCTAATAATGCCTTCTCACTCGCACTCACCTACATATTATGCATCAAGTGTCCTGCAGATCTCGTGCGTCAAACCGGATTTGGCGACTTCCCGGATGGGTTCAGCTATGCAATGACAAATT
Organism: Allophyes oxyacanthae; assembly: GCA_932294325.1. Lineage (NCBI taxonomy): Eukaryota > Metazoa > Arthropoda > Insecta > Lepidoptera > Noctuidae > Allophyes > Allophyes oxyacanthae. Next base: position 6,042,356 of record OW028609.1, read on the forward strand.
CATGCGCCATGACTGTCAGAACAGGGTGACTTTAATCTACCACGGCATTGGCATTTTAATGGCACTGGCACCTTCATGGCTAGTTCAGACGTTGCCTACATTGTTCTCCCACTTGTCCCATGAGATCATTGCATATAATTTTCGTTGTTAAAATCTTATGTAGGTAATAGGGTATATTTAGTTGATATTTGGGTGCATTCATTGTATTAGAGTTACCATGAAGTTTCTTGCCGGTTCTTCTACATAGGGTCTACTATTTGGAACGGTGCATCTAGAGTCTCGACATTTCATAAGTGCCTGTATCTGGTTTACATGAAATAAAGATCTAATATCTATTCTATTCTGTATGGGATTGGGACATCATCATAAATAACATAGTGAACTAAATTAAATACTTAATTACAGATAAGCGTCACAGGAGCTCCAGCAGTCTGGCTGGGGCTTTGTTAGAGGGAACACGATCCGAACGTAAACTGGACATGAATGGTTCGTTACCAAGTTTTTGTAATCTACAGGCTACAGGGTGAAAGTTTAAGATGACTTTCAAAATCTATAAATTCATATCAAAATATTTTTTAAATCAGTTAAGGCAATTTCAAAGAATCTTAGAATTTTAATTTCGTTTTCTTATAGCTGCAATGGTCCAGGTTGTCCTTACTATCCCGTCTCAAACTTACATCCTGTATAACATGACACCCAAAGTGCAGCTTATGATTCGTTGTAAATGCTAAGAAAGTATTATTCATTGACTAGCTTCCATACCGGAGATGGATGACCAGTTTGCCACAGCAGAAGCACGATGCGACGACCTTCAGGAGAAAATTGATTTAATCAAATCTTTAAAAAGGAAACGAAAACTTAAAAAACGAAGGTACAATTGACGAGAAGTTTATCAAAGCGTTCGTTCACACTTAATACTTTTGGCAGCAGAATCGCGTGATTTCGCGTTCGTCGGCTGCCTTTTGCTTACAAAAAGTGGATAAAGAATACGACAACGCGCGATGCTACCAAAAGTATCGAGTGTGGATGGGCCCTTAACACTTTTATGTGTAAATATACATGTTGATATTAATAAGTAATTTTTTTTTCAAGCATGACTAGAGTAACTGACCCGCCCATGACGCCTGAAAACGTACCTTTTATTACTGTGCGTACGCAGCCAAAGAAAAGTAAGTAGTGCCGACATACATTCTGCACCTAAATTATAGATTAAAATTATTAATTCATTTAAATTCTGTCGACTTAGGTTATATAAATAATGAAGGTAAACAATCAAGACGATATGTCAAAAAAAAATCTGCTGTTCCATACAAATAATTCAATATTATTCGACTAAATGTATGGAACAGCATATTTATTTATCGCGATTTCTGCCTTGTTCCTATAGTAAAAGCGATCTTAGAAAAATTCTGGTAATTAAAATAATAGTGGTGTATAAAAAATGTTATCTATAAATTAGGTATAATAAATTTCTTTTTATTATGAAAAATAAAACTATTGACTGTATTTCGAAATGTCGAAGTTAAAATACCGGTGTACGATATCGCTGCAGTAAAGAAGTCTGCTGTACCTACGGTAGTTCGATAGTATGAGATAGCGATACGATATCTACTATACTTCAATAATGTTAATGTACACTGTGAAACACGTTTTATCGAAAGTTTTTTATTGCGATATTCTTATATCAAATCGAATCTGATGAAAAGTAATAATAAAATAAGCATTTTAAAATTGCAGAATAAACAAAGATGGCATCATACTACGATGACGTCATACGTTGTTATGTTTATAGTGGCTCCATAGAAATCACTGTTTTACCTATAATTAACTCCGCCATTTATTAACCAATTTTATTATTCTTTTCTTCTAATTATAGTGTTCTTTTTACTAGCCCTACTTTAGAGGAATAATAAAGCCTTATTTATTTATAATAGGAGGTAATCAAACGCATCATAGAATATATTATGGTATCATATTGTTGAATTGTCATCTTCAATTAGTATTTCAATCTACGACAAAAAATGTTTCATACATAAACCTAATCACGTTTCTATCACTTCTTTGGCTATCGGCATCCGATCATAGGTCTTCTTCGAACACTCATCATTCATATTATTTGACATGTTGGACAAGTGCGCTTGCGCTTTGGCGACACCGCTGTCCTTCGCTTATTTCGCTTAGCATAGGAAAATTGTGCCAGCCTTGCTGATTACAGAGGTGTCGCAGCAAGCGGCGAGGCTTCGTCGGCTCGAGGTCCCGCCGAATCCCACGCGAGGCTACCTGGACCCCGCCACCGTGGAGCAGCACCGAATGATCGGCCAGGTGCGGGGCTACAACCAGGCGTTCAAGCAACCTCACCAGGAACGATCTGGGGTCTGTAAGCGCAGTTTACGTAGCAGACCCTTTGTGACCGTTCATGCTTATTGTAGCACAGGACTTCGCGATTACGTGGGGTTATTTTTTTAAGGAGTTTGCGTTGGGCACGTTTTCTCGGTTTAAAATATATGTAGATAAATTATTATGCAAGAAAATGGCAATTAGAAAATATTACAAACTTTTTATTAACTTACCATGTTTGAATAGGCATGTTTAGGCGGCCACTTGCGAGCCTAATTAGAGCTAGGTACTTTCAGTTGTCTCACTGACTTGAATTTTTGTACCTATTTATGTAGGATCTAGAATAGAAGGCACTGCAAAATGAAGGTAATATCGAGGTACTTTAATAAAGGCCCTGGAATGCGATGATGGGAACTCCTCGATAATGAACCGTACCTAAGCAAATCGAATATCGACTCGTTTGAACGGTTTCAGTATTATATTTGATTATATTAAAGTTCTAAAGGTCTAATAAAGCGAAAATGCGGTCATAGGACTGATGGCAGGTAGTAAGGTATGCCAATATTTTAAAAAAATACACTCGTGTTTAGATTCGATGAGGTAGGTACATCATTATAACACTTTAGTTAATCCATATTAAATTTGTGGGTACATTATTAGTTCCTACTTCAATCAACTAAAATATTTTGCATTTTCAAAGCTTGTTAAAAAAATACTTATAAATATATAGTTTTATTACAAATAATTTTAATAATTTTTTAGTTACGAACTTACGACTTTATGGAGTTTTAACAGTTCGTTTTATTTATTTAGAATCTACCATCAAGCGCGGAACAAAAGCCGTATTCAAAAATGCGACGGCAGCGGTCCCAGGCGGACGGTGACAGTAAGTACAATTTTTTAAAGATTTGATGTGTGTCCTTCATGTGATCTCCGCTTTAAAAAGGCCCCTTCTAAAGGTACTGCATGATACGACTAAGGAAAATGTAACTAAATGGTGAACGTCAGTCACTGTACGTGACTGACGTTCACCGTACATCCTCAGAACATCATTGGGATCCGTAAATTGATGTGGAACGTAGATTAAGGTTTCTGCACCGAGCTCTTTACTATTAAAAGACTCGTAGATACAATCTTATGGCTTACGATTATCATAATTTGGTTTCATGAAAATTTCAATTAACGAATACTTGATTAATGTTTTGTTCGACAAAGGTATAGGCGGCCAGCACACCCAGGTTCCGATCGAAGGGCCACTCGAAGTGGCCTGCGGCGAGGACGACATAGGCGGCCCATTTTCTCATTACGACGTGTACGACCACCCGCCGGAATAGTAGGTTTCTTTTTAGGGGGTCTAAAAAGGCTGTTCTTGATGCATCGTATCTAATGTGATTCACATTACAAATACTAAAATATCCACTTAACTGATGACTCTTATTCTTATTCGCGTACGGTACAAATTCAGTAATATTCTGCTTGACAGTTACTATGAAGGTTTGTAGATGAATTGCTTAATGTGGCCTTTTTAAGCCTCCAGTTGTAAACATTGCCTGCAGTAGATGCTGTTAAAATATTAGATATAGGGATACAACTTGTCAGCTTTTTTATAATGCCATTTAAGTTATTTTTATTTTTTAAGGTAAAAATTTTAAGGTAGTTGCTGAAAACACCAAAGTGGCAACATTTTAAAGTTGTGTTGTAATTCATCGGATTATGTAGTAGATATTAGCGTATTGAAAAATATTAGTCTATCATGACAAAGATTTCGGATGATTTAAGGCGCTCACCATAGGGACGACACGGAAAAATATTTATTTCTAACAACCCAAAATAAACCCTAAGGAATGGACTTAGAACCTTAATCACTGCCATGCCTAAACGGCTGTGGTATTTAAGTCTAAGGCTGACATTCAGAGACGACAGAACCGAGTCAAAGCGTGAACTTACGCTTCCATCTGTCAAAATTTGTTCGTAAAATTGACATATGGAAGCGTAAGTTCACGCTTAGACTCGTTTCTGTCGTCTCTGAATGTAAGTCTAAGTCCCTTAGGTGAGCGCCCGCCTTTACAAATAGCTTTCGATCAAAATCACCTATATAAGAAACACTAAGAAACTTCATAAACTTGCAACAAATAGTTACTCCGTACTAAAAAAACGCTGTATAAAGTTATGTCATGAATAACGGCCTTTTAACCATACATTTTTTGATGCATAACTTTATTCACCGTTTATTAGTAGAGAGGTTAACCTTAACTGTGATGTGCAGCTCATTAATAAATACCAAGAAACCAGTGGAAGTTCGTCAGACGAAACAACCCCCTAGCCGGCGGAGGCACGTTCCTAGAGATACTCTACCTAAAGAAGGTAATACTATCAATATTATAATCGATACACAGTAAATACCTACCTACATAGCATTGAATTAATTTTATGTCGCACTAGCTGTAGGTAGTACCTACTTACTCCTGGCACTGCGTGATCATTAACCCCCGACAAAAAAGAGGGGTGTCATAAGTTTAACGTGTCTGTCTGTGGTATCGTAGCTCCCAAACGGATGAACCGATTTTCGTTTAGTTTTTTTTGTGTCATAGATAATTTTATCCCGAGTTCTTAGCCATGTTTCATGAAAATCTGTTCAGCCGTTCAAAAGTTACAGCTCTTTTTCTAGTTGGAGTCGGGGGTTTTTAATAAAAGATATTATAATTTTATATATAACCTAAAGGCTCGAAAAAATCTCTAAATGTAAGTCAAAACCGCATCAAATCTAATTGCGGGTTCCGAAGTATTAGCTAATTAAAGATAATTGTGTTGGAAATACCTGGCTACTGGCTACATATTGTGTATGACATGACAATCATCTCATATTAAAGGTACTGTAGAGTGGAACAAATTGTAACCTTTTTTCTATGGAACCTTTCAAGTACTCCGTGGTGTACGCGTAGCATTATAAGTATCAAAATACTGGCTACCCAGAAGCCGTATGGTTTGTTTGGGGCTGGTTAGGTAGGGGGCGTTCAACGTCTTGAAAGGCTGCAGTAATCTCTTCAACCACAATTTGTAGGCAGGTAAGAGAGTATATTTTTTGAAGTGAAACTTCTATATTGACGGGGGGTATTAGGATTTTTCTGTCACGAAAAAGCGTTACGGTCGTGTGGAGGTCGTAGACGATATATTGTCCGTTGAAGTTTCACTTCTACTATGTGTCCCAGCACATGCCCAGCACACATTTTTATTTTTGCTGTCTATACCTATACATATTATGATAATTGTCTATCTCTAAACAGTTATAACACACATCGAGTGACCATTACCGACATAGCTTTGATTTGATTTCGTGGATTCTTAGTGTGATTTTGATTATATTTCTTTACGACAAATGTATGGGATGTAGCAAAGGTGCCTATTTTAGATTTCTGGCGGTAACTTAATCTTTGTAACTTCTTCTGTTTTCCTTAACCTTACTGTCAATACGAACAGAAGATACGACGGATCACTGGCGAAACAACGCGACGGGCGAGCTGCCCGTGTCTCGACGTCAGAAGCCCGCCAACAAGACCCATTACTCCTCGGGTATGATTGCTTCATCTAAACTAATACTACTAGAGAGAAAAGATTTGATTTTTTGTATGCTTGTTTGTTTGTAATGGATAAAATCAAAAACTACGAGATCGATTTCAAAAATTCTTTCACCAGCAGTATGCCATATTATCACTGAGTAACATAGGCTATAATTTATAAAGATATCACGCGGGCGAAGCCGGTGGCGGAAGCTAGTCATCTATAATGCTTAGTGTGCTCACGGACCAAACAACAACTGTAATAATTTTATATAGATAAGGACGAGCTCAATAAGATTTAGCTTCTGCGCTACGTGTCGCGGGTTCCATTCTCGCACTGAACAAGTATTTTCATGGCTTACCTGACATGCACACATATGTGAGATCTATCTTAATAAACCGTAGGTAACCACACACAGGAGAAATCCGAGTGATCAGTAACTCTGTCGTTACCGAACAGCTTCCCGAGTTTGTGGATAGAAGAATTTTGTGTTTATTGATTATTTCTGAAAGAATATTTCTTTCTGAAGGTACGACAACGCACCATATCGAAGACCGGCCGGTGGTTGAGCTGTTCAACAAAAGTAGAAACAGCCCCACCGACGTGCGGCGCCAAGGGACTGCGGCCCCGCCGCCCCAAGCGACCCACGACAAGAAAACCAAGAAAAGTTAGTAATTGTTTTAAGTTTTTCTGTGTTTAAAATTCACACTCACGGTATTGGTGGACTTCATTTCAATCGATTAAACCAGCCTTTCCTTACCTTTTCCCTTTTTAAAGGGCGGCTCCTAGTGCCACCTCACCATGCTCCGTGGACCGCTAAAATACCTTTTCAGCAGCATCACTATGCTCTCGTAATTTTAATGTGTAATTTTCATTTTTTCCGCGGACCCCAGGTTGGGAAATCCTGGATTAAACAACTCTGACTATTTTAGTATATCTACTACTGAATGTTCTGCCAAATAGGAAAATTTCTCTGGCTTCCACTATACTGAGCCTGCCCTTTGCCCTTTTCGGCTGGCGAGTATGATGAATGGCAGAAGCTATTGATTAACTACGAGATACACAGCGAGCAGTTAAAACTAACTTCTGAAATAACTAAGGATTGAGACATATATTGTGTATTCCTCTCACCTAGGTATAGGTACATACTCTTAGAAATTAAATAGATAATGATAATATCGCATAATAAAGAAAGATCTGCATTATCAGTTCGCAGCACTCAAAAGTATGAAGATCAAGCGACTGGCCCTCTGGAAAACGTAATACAAATGGAACCTAAAAAGGTCAGTCACCTGGTTTATTATTTATTTGGTTTCAGGTCACATTCCCAACGAACTCACCGTGTCATCGTTTATGCAGGAACCTACCTGGAACCTACAAAAATACTTACCTGGATTACATGAGACCCGAGTGCAATGCGTTTGAAATTGGAGCGTGTATCATGATTACCCTACAGGTGGCCTGGAAAAATGGTCCCATTTTGTAAATTATGTATAGAACATCTGCCCACTTCCCTTCAGAGAAGTGAATAGATGTTCTATACATATTGGGTGGAGATAAAAACTGCGAAAATCTTGTTACCCTAAATATTGCGGAACTTGCACACCAGTCATTACATACTAATAGACTCTAGAAGCCACTCCCAACATAGCTATGACGGGTACTTGTTGTAGGAGCAGACGCATCACCCGCGTCGCGTCAAGTACCGGAGTCGTCGCTACGAGCTGCCCACAGTGGCCTCGCAGATGAAGCAGGCGGGCATGCGGTACTACTACGGCACCTCCAACCACACCAATATACCGTTCGTCGTCAGCAAGAGCACTGCCCCCTCACACAACATCGGCGTCAATATACAACAGGTGACCATTGGTCTAGGTGTTAATTCTTTTTCTCTGGTTCTGGTTCTGATTCTGGTTCCGGTTTCATCTTCGAAGAAGGTGGCAATGCATGGTCAGTCATAACTCAGGCAAGCGGGATTCTGCATAACGAGCCCTCTCACATGGGCGACGCCTAAGTTTCTATCTGAATTCATTGTAGTAGATAACATAGGTATTGATAAAACATTTATTTTTTTCAATGTTAATTAAAAAATAATAACTAAGTAATTAAATGGTGTTTTTAGTGTTTTTTTTTTTCTTTTTTAATGAGTGTTATCTCATTCTTATGGACACGAAATGCCCATTACTTTTCCTTTCTATTTTCGTGCGGAAAGTCCCTTTGTCATCACCGGGGAAAGCGATGAAGCTATTTCAGAATCGAACTGCCTAAAAAACGACGGTGTTCCTTCCCGCGCATTGGACAGGGCTTCGGGTAGGTACGCTCACGCATTCTTCCGCGGCTCCATTACCTAACGTTATGTAAACTCAATGTACGAACAAAGATATATTTTTTCTAAATTTGCTTTTTCATTTCTAGGTATTAAATGGGCTCAAAATACAACAACCATTATCAGGCATACCGCTGACTATCGCACATCACATGGGTAAGCATCCATCAAAAGAATTTAAAATAATAATAAAAGTATTTATCCAGCTACCGAACACCGATACAGAACCAAGATAGTTGAATAACTTCTCGGTAACTGCAATGCTGCAAACAATTATATAATATAATTAATTATGCAATATTTGTATGATCTACAGATAGTTGTTTCGGGTCTGGTTGTGAGTGCATGTGACATGTATGTTTGTAAACAGTACCCTCGATACAGGAGAAATCCTAGTGAGGGGAAATGTTTAAAAAAAAAAAAAAAAGAAAAAAAAAAAAAAAAAAAAAAAAAAAAAGAATTACAACAACAACAATTACAAGCGAATTGATGATCGAAATTATTGTGTAAACATTTTCTCTGTAAATTTTGTTAAATTTTGGACTGAAATGAGTATTATCATGTTGAGGAATGCATCCAGTGCTTTCAGTGCAGTTCTAAGGCTCTATGGAACTCCCAAAGTCATTAGTATTCTATGAATTGGAATTTCAGCGTGCCAACCCGTGGTGCCAACACAGACCATTGTGCACTGATTTACACTCCGTTTTTCTTGTATTGTTTTATAAGTTGATGTGCAATAAATAAAGCATATTTCTATTCGTTACTTCATAAAGTGTATAGTTTCAAATCTCCGAGGATTAAGATAAAGTGAATTTTAAAAAATGTGTCAAATTTTCTGCATGTCTGCTAAATAACCTAACGCAAAACATTTTTCAGGATTAGGCCACGTGCCCACGTACGGACCGAAGATTGCTGCGACCATGGTGAGTCTCTGTTCTGTTCCTTTTTGTGAATCTCAAGCTTTACATTGACGTGTCGTCGTTCATTACAGCAACCGTCGTTAGATCACCGCGAGATAAACGCGATCAGGGTCGGTCGGAGGCTGCTGCGGCTGCCGTCGTACAAGTTCATGTCGTACAACCGCTTGCTGAGCCTGTACCGCGAGGGTGATGGCATGGTGCCGCGGTTCCTGCGAGCCATCGCCCGCCCCCACTACTTCTACACCTCCATGTACAAGTGAGTGGCTTTACTGCCTGATTATGTTGCTGATACAATAGGACGCCTTGGAACTAGCCGCGGCTATATTTGACTGGGTGCATACTGCTTAATTAATAAACAAATGTATCTACGAGGACATCCATATCAGATCAGATATTTATTTTTAATAGCACTTTATATAGTACGCGCAAATCTTTATGAGCCCTCTGGACTCTCTCTCTCTAGCACCTATAATAGTACGCTTATTATAGGTGCTAGAGGGAGAGAAAGAGAGAATTCAGAGCTCAGTTCAGGGCTCATAAAGATTTGCGAGTACTATAATTGGGTAGTGCTATTCAAAACAACTTTAGACGCCAGCCGTATCCATTGCCCCGTTGTCATTATTAATTTTCAAGTGCGTATTAATGTTTCAAGCAGCCTTGCGACGAATCGCGAGGACTTTGACGGTGCGACGTCGAAGGGGCGCGGGGGCAGTCAGGAGGCGAAGCAGAGCCTCGCGGAGTACGCCAGCCTCTACCGGGAGTATGAACACATTGACAAGTGCATCAAGGAAGGCAACTACGAGCCCGAGCTGGAGCGGCGCCGGGATGAGCTGACGAGGGAGTTAGCTGCAAGGGAAGAACATATACGCAGGGTAAGTAATGTAGTACACTAAGAAGTTTTCGAAACCTTCGTAACCTATTCATCATTAATGATGAATGGGTTTTAAAATATTTGTTGGTCTATTTGTTGGTTGGTTGTCAGCAATCTCTGTGATACGTGATAAATTGATTATTTTGTCGGTTATGAAAACCGCTTTTTCCGTTTAGCAGGTGGTGCAAGAGTATCGAACTGGAGGCGACACGGAACAGACGTTACGGGCGTCCGCTTCGACGGCCGAGGAGGGCTACCGGCACTCCTCCTTCAAAATGAGTGACCCTCAACAGTAGTCGATCTTTCCACCGTCGCCGGGGTATCTTTCTTTTACAAAGTTTCACTTGATACCACACAAAAACCCGGAGGCACAGTCCGCACTCCAAAAACGTCCTCGTAATAAACACGCTCAAACTTAAGGAGTCCGTTAACTTGCGTTCAGTGTTGTTTCAACCGAACTTCTCAAATAATGTATAATACCGGCAAAAAATAATAATTTCCAAGAAGTAAAAATGTAATATATCGGAAGAATAAAATTCTAATATAGGTAAGGATTATATTGTTTCAAATAAATATTGATGTTATGTGTGAAATATTCGTCGTGAGTCTTCATCTCTGTATTGCATATTCAAGATACAATTACTACTCAAACTTAAATCGGCGTTCTCTAAACCGAATGCACTCGTCAGCATCAATCAGCTTTTTATTTAAATGAAAAGACTGTTTTCGTTTCACCTTTTTACATCGATGCGTCTTTCCTAAGCTATTACATTTAGCTTTAATTTATTTAAATCGTGACTGTAATCAAATTTTGAAGTAGGTATGTTTCCCTACTCGAGCTTCAGCAAAATGTATCTTTGATCATACTAAACTACGCTTACACTTAGGCAAACTTACGAATTATAGTATTTTCTTCAGTCCGTCTTTTTTTTCTTGTAAAGTACCTACACATTTTATTAAAACTTTTCTGCTTTCGTAGCTGGTATCACGCTACTCTTATCCAATGCTTTCTACGTATGTTTAACAGTATAATTAAAATAATCTAGACGATTGCAGTATGCTGATTGGTAGGTTTTCAGCCTTATGTCGGTACAGTTGCGTTAAAACATACAAAGTACGGCTGTTTGACTGCTCACTTGTAGGTTATCGTTTCCTTACACCGAGCTGCCTTCAGTTTGATTGTTCGTTCGTTGTTTCGATGGACGTTTTACAAGTGCATTTTGTTTTGAATCTGTGCGTTGATAGTTAAACTTCAAGTTTTAACTCAACAAAATTTCGGGTACCCTCCGCCTGGACGCGTGTCAATTAGTTGCCGGAATGCGTGCTCGAGTGTAACTTGCTGGAGTAAATGATTCGCATGTGCCCGACCTTCGACCGCGGGGACACTGGGCCGGCCATTAGCAGTCAGTCGTAAGTGAGGCAGGTGCACGCGGCACCAGGCTCAACAGCCGCCGCCCGCCCTCGTCACAATGCTTCGCGCGGCGAACTTATTATTATGGTACTCCTTTAGGCTTAGCTTGATAAGGACGTTGAGTAGTCTAGTGCCTAGTTCTGGATTTCTGTAGGTTTATTGTAATTCGCTATGTATGAAAGTTTTGTAATGCAGTGGAGCTCGTCTACCGGTCCCATATTGTTGTCCCAACAGGTTTTGGCTGGCATTTCAAAGCATGTTAATTGTTACGTCGAATATAAATTGTAAATGTCATGTAATCTTTATTGGCTGCGAATAATAAAAGTTTGTGAATGATGTCATAATATAAAGAGTTTTGAATACATTCCTTTGACTTTTCTATTACTTTTTATTAATGACTCTAATAAATTAATATTAACGAATGATGGGAATAAGATAGTGAGTATGAAATTCTACTAAGCAATGTTGGTCATACATCTAGGCATGCACTGGCAGATCGTAATTACTAATCGATAGAATTAATTCACAAATATACACAGTGTTTTCTATTTCTAGTGATGCGTCGTACCTAAGTACTTCTTTATCGATATAATATATGATTTGTATAACATTAAATAGTTTGACACATTTTATTATGTACACATAGTTAACAACAACGAAGAGTTGATTTACAGACTATAACTTAACTACATAGTAACTAGACCTAAAGTAAAGTACATAGTCACAATATGAAAGTCAATTACAAACATAACATTAAAGTTGCTCGTTAAACAGATATAACTTTAAATCTATTTACACAGGAATAAATAACAATATTTAACTAATTTAAAGTTTAATCTAATTCATAGGTAGATATTCAGTGAAAACGGCCAAACAGATTTCAATGGAGCTTCAATTGTACCTACAATATGTATTAGTAACTTAGTTACTGACCTATGTTTATCTGTCCTGGTATACAGCTTGACCCCTCTATTGTAAGCAATCCTTTATTGGTTACATAAAATTATGTTGTATTCCCACTTTAAATAATTTATGTTGTATATTTTAAAATTTCTGCAATTAAAGCTAGGGTTTCCTAAGAGCGCGGTACCGCTATCTAACGTAATTAGTTTTAGATTTACATAGATGATGTAAAAACAGGCCTTTTGAATGATAACCAGAGACGTTAACCCTAGTCAATAACCAATACGGTTCATATTCGACACCTCTGGGTACCGTTTAAAAGGCTGTCTTTTACGCCAAAATCATCACATCATTCACGGCCGCTAGATAGCGATAGCTGCTAAAAACCGTAGCTTAACTCCGTAGCCTGCTGGTGAAATGGTATGTAAGATTGTGAGTTACGAATAAGTATCCAGTTCGAATTGTTGCCGAACACTTTAAAAAAAATTTGGAGTCCGCTTTGCATTTTTTTTCTGCATTTTATAAGACTTACCTATTATTTATTGATAATTTTACAATATATTTGATACAGTATTTTCAAAATTAAACAAAATTTAAATAATTTTGTACGAGCATACGAACTCCACGCGGAAGGAATCGCGGGCATTATGATTATTTCATTGACAAAGAAATTAAATGCCCGTGACGTCTTCTTTGAATACATTTATACAATAAAATATAAGATTAAGATCTATTAATTTAGAGTCTATTACCTAATAGCATCTGTAAAATCACAAGACGGTAAGGATATTGAGATTACCATGCACTTGCTCATAACCAAATAGTCGAGTCATAGATGGCTGAAGAAGAAATAAATCATAACAGCATTAGATGACGTCATACTAGTAAGTATAAGGCATTTAATTGCGCGGGTCGGTCGACGAGGGCAAGTTTTCGCCGTCCATCTTGTGACGAGTGGCGTGGATGTAGGCCTCCGCGGCCAGGGCCGGCCAGGGGTCGGCGGGGGCTGCGGGGGCTCCAGTTCCAGCCCAGGCCTCCGACGTCGACACTTCCGCCGGCCTCTCCGAGCCCTCTGCCGCCTTTGGCGTGCACTCCAGCGACAGGGACTTTGGTGTCTCAATCCTTTACAATATAAAATTCGTTTGTTACATATTTGCCTTAACAATTGGCTATCGTTATATTAGGTATATCTGAATTACAATTGGTATATCTGAGTGTATCACTAAAGTTAGTTATACGACTGAGAAGCCAGTTTTGATATAGAAACGCGGATACTAAGTACCTCTACTTAGTAGAAAATTTGCCGTTTTTGTAGACCCAATTCTGGAATTTGTAGTACCTAAGTCTATTAAAGTTACATAGCGTTAACGGTGGCTCCTGAATTCAAACGTTTGAATTGAGAAGTCACTTACGAACTGGAAAAGTACCCGGAAGTAAGAAGCATTTCTATGACATTGAAGGAAGTAAACAGTTGATGCGACTAAGTGCTGGCACCGTAGACAGCTGTCTACGGTTGGCACGCTCGGTTATGCGAACTAGGTAGGTACGTAAAAATTCGGCGGCATGTGTAAAATGTATACCGACACATAACCGTGTATTTAAACTTTAAGCGCGAAGGCGTGCGACTGTAGTCGTCCACGCGGTAATAAACGCGTGGTTGGAACAATCATTTCACTTGACACCACTAAAATACACCACCAAAGCCACCAGTGCACAGTGGTGTCACGGGAAATAGTAATGCGGGGAATGAACCGGTAGGAATGGGTTCTTATTAGCGAATGAGACGCTGGTATCAAAGGACAATGTGACGAATCCAAACTGCTCGCCTATCAGCGTACCTATTTGCTACAGACATAATAATACATAACTATATACTTGCCCGTCGGTTGAGAGTACAACGCATCTTTTGTGGGTATCACTAATTAGTTCAGTATAAGTTCTTCTAGTGGGCGTCTTTGGCCGACAGTGATATACGCAATAAGATGAATACAATACAATATTTCTGTGGTTCGCTATTTCTAAGTAAGGGAAGGTTCACACCAAATGAATGGTCAGCCGCCGACTGTGAGCAGGCTCACTGTGAGTTTCAATGTGAATGTATAATAAAAACGTATGAAAATTCAGCAGACCACGCCAGGTTTGGTCACTTTCGGCGGCTGACTGAGAGCGAGCAGTGGAGCGGTACGTTTGGCGTTAATGGTTCTCTTTTGCGATAAACTTTCCTAGTTTTAACTGTTACAAACAAGTAGGTACTTAGAGGGAGAAGGTGTGGTGTGGGCTCTAGAGAAAAAATACCTCACGCGTTCTGGTGACTGCATGGCGTCGTTTGTGCTAGATATCTCCAGGTCCTCGGCATAGCTCAGGTGCAGCTTATCGCCGTCGCTTCGTTGCTCTTTTTCTGAACAGGAATGATAGGCGTTTAGTTTGAGATACAGCAGTTTCAGATACACTGAATAACCCGGAACATCTCAAGTACTTACTCATTAGCTTCAGCTCGGCGAAATTATTCAAATATATTGGAACAAGTTACAAGTGTCGTGATCATATTATAGTCAAAGTACCTAGTTATAATTATGGTAACAATTATAAACCAACGGTATTCTGTTAATGAAAGTTCTGTTTTGACATATTAAACAATTTGCTTTAACAGAATAATGTTTATTTTTCCTAACTAGTATTATCTGGTATTATCGTAATTTATCATTATTAAGTACGTCGCTCCTGTCTAACATTGTGACGTTTCAGTAGCAATAGAGCCATACCGTCAACGTTGATGGCGGCTTCGGGCCAGCCGAGCGAATCACCCTCCACATCAACGGGTTCGTCCTCGGCGTCGTAAGGACGCGACTCCCGCGGTCGCTCCTCGCGCCGCTCTTCCTCCAGGTCGTAGCCCAGCATGCTCTCCACCGTGTGGTGCCGTTTGCGCGTACGCAGTTTGAGGCGACGCTGACGGTTCGCGCGAATACGCTGGTATGTCTGGCGGCAATAAAATTATGAATTGTAATTTGAAATCTCTGTTTGAGTCAATATCATTAAGTATAGTGGAATTAGATGTGTCCAGCCATTTCTCTCTTCCAAATACATTTCGTTGACTCTTAAAGAATCTCAAAAAGAGTTGTTTGACCTGTATTCTGTCATTATTAGATATCTTCTTTTCTTTTCTTTTTTCTTTTTTTTTTAAAACATTGCCCCTCACTAGGATTTCCCCTGTATCGAGGGTACTGTTTACAAACATACATGTCACATGCACTCACAACCAGACCCGAAACAACTATCTGTAGATCATACAAATATTTGTTCCGTGCGGGGATCGAACCCGCGGCACGTAGCGCAGAAGGCTAATCGCTTAGCCACTGCGCCAACCGTGTCGTCAAATAAATAAATATATTTTTTCATTTGATGTAAGCTGATGTAACGAGTGGTATCGAGGTACCTCCCAGCGTGCGTCCTCATCTTGGTGATGTAGTGAATGCGAAGGAGGCACGCTTGCGTCCCGCGGCAGGGCGCTGAGGCTGTACAGGTGCTGCAGCTCCTGAAGGAAATGCGCCTGCGCCACGCCCGGTCCGAGTCGAGCGCCGCACACACCGCACGATGACTTGCGCTCACCGTCCGCTAGCAAATAAATAGTTCTTTTAATGAAAAAATAAAAAAATGTCAGCTACCCACTCTACTATAATATTTTTCTGAATTTGGTTAGAATTAACGCATAATTATTGAATTGGCTTTCTGGCCGCCAGTCGTTACACTCGGCTAAAGCCGATAGGCGGAAAGGCCCTGTTATTTTACCGCCAAATTCGTTTACAACGGTTATGACCGCCACCCTTGTGATTGTTGGCTTTTGCGGTGAACGAAAGACTACGAAGGTTTGAGAAAGAACACAAACGACTGATGCGCCTCATGACCAAACCTGGTTTACAAACGTAGACGACAAGCGAAGATACCACACAGCTGGTGTGTCCCACGTATCCTTGGCCACAGTTCAATCGTATGAATACTCACGTGAGAAGAAGTCATGGGAGTCGGTGCAGGTGGCCGTGGGTGCTGCATCGTCGTCCTTGCAGGGCCGCGGCGAGGCCGAGGCCGCGGATCCAGGTGAGCTGGTGTCGTCCCGCGCCGCGTATCCATGGCGGTACAGTGGCGGCGTGCTGCTGTCGTCACGGACATTCTGTACCATACAAAGTATACGTTGCAGCAGCCGAAGTTTATAGTAAATCTAAAGACTGCTACTAGCGCGGGCGGTTAGCAGTTAGCACGGCTCAACCTTGATATGAAAGCGCTGCCTAACTACAAAAACTTATCAACTAAATATACAAAAGTGGATACATTTGCCTGAGAGCAAAGATAGTGGCAAAGAAGGAGAGTTGCCACTCTTCATGTTTATGAATATAACGATATTAAGATAAGCAATACGCGAGTTCGCAAACATCATGAGGCATTCAAGCTACCATAACCATTACCATGAACAACGAGCACTCACCCTCAAAGCTTGTCCAACGCTCTGTCCGAGCGCATATTGCTCCCCAAGGTGCCTGGCGAAGGCCTTCCCAGGGTACAAAGGGTGGAAGGCGCCGCCTATCGGGCGAAATGCGCCGCAGCCGAAGCTCTGCAGCGCGGGGTGCAGGAACTGCGGCGCCATGTGGTGAAGGAATCCCTCCATGACTGACGTCACACTCTAGTAACATTAGGTCCTTAGTTTAGGTACTAGAATTCCTTGACAAAAATAACGCTAGCATAATTAACGACATGAAAGTGACGCCTATGGTTTGTAATTTTAGGGTCTATCATGATCTACCTAGTGTTGCAGAATTTATTTGTTTCAGATTTCTCATTACTATTAGAGATATTAGCTTATGAGAAATCTGGAAGCGCTCAGCCAGTAATAATAAATGTGACAGAAAAAATCATATTTCTTTAATAAGGTAAGTCTTTTTTTACCTTGAATATGGTATAAAGGTTTTATCGTCTGGTTTTAATATAATTTCAACTTGTCATGTCATGTGTACCTACCTAATCCGAAACTTGTTGCGGTATTCATATATATATCTGAAACTATTATACCTAGTACCTGCCTGTAACATTATTATGACAACTTAATTTGAAAAACAAAAGCTTTTTTTATATTTTCGCCGATTTTCACAACTTTTCTAAAATAAAAATATTACCTAATTTCAAATCAGTTACTGCGTAGTACCGGCACTAATATTTCAATGGAGGCTTGCACAAGGCTCCTTCGGTTAGTACCTTTGGTAAGTACTTGCCCCGTAATATAACGCGTTGTACAGAATTGTCAATAATACTTATATACTTTTAATTTCGAGTAAGAATGAGCTAGATGTACCTACTGCATAGGTACTGGATGCCTATTAAGCTGCACTATCTGAAAAAACCGCGTGTTTAAAGTTTTAAACTGTTTTTATTCACGACAGGTCATATAAACCACGAAATAACATTTCCACGGAAAGTGGTCATTGTAACGTTTTCGAGGAAACAAACAAAAAATCCGAGTTACAGCCACTTAACCGCACACGAATAGAAGACGTGTTTATTTTGAAAGCACATAAGTATACATATTACGTCGTCCGCGCGTGCGCATCAGAAACTAGCGGTAAGCGGGAGGACACCCAGAACAAATAAACATCACCACTCATTGCTGCCATCATCACTAATCATCTTTGTTATCGCTCAGTGGTTGAGATTAAAACATATTTGAACACAGGAGCTTTCTGGTCACAATTAATACTTTTTTAAATAAATTATATCAAAATGTTTAACCTTCCACCGAGCTCATAATGCGGATCACTCTAGAAGACTGGACAGATGGTAGGTATAACTGTTAGTGGCAATAAGATCGCGAACTTACGCTACGCAGATGATAATTATTTGCGACTAGCGATTGCCATATGGAAAAGCTACTTCACAAAATGGAGCGTATGAGCCTTCAGTTCGGTGAACCGCTTTAACAAAAAATCGCCCGAAGTTACTCAGATCGTGAACTGCGACGTGGTCCAGTCCTATATACCTTGGTACTTTAATCTCGAACAATGGCGGTTGCTTAGATGAAGTGAAACGAGGTATAGCGATTACTAGAACTTCAATGGACAGGCTGAAGAAAGTATCGACGAACCGAAACATCACGAAAACCACTAAGAACCTAACATACATAGATCGTAATGTAGATTATATACTAGTACCCAGTTTTGAATTCAGTTTTGTTTCTCAAATTAACTTAATAAAACCTTTTAAGACGATAGCAGTCAAAAGAACCGTGGACTTATAGGGATTGTCAATTAAAGCTGTTGGCTCAGTAATATCGAACATCGCACCAATAATAGCAGCAATCGTTAATTCCTGCACCAATTTAAGGACGACATTTTTCCCGATCTAATGAAATCTAATAAAATTTTACCCGTCTTTAAAGTAGGTTACCTAAATAATGCATCTAGTTATAGACCCATATCAGTGCTATCCGCATTAAGTAGGTAAAATCATTGAAAATCTAATATTGAATCAAATGATTTCACATTTTAACAAAAATGGGATACTGCATGATAAACAGTCCGGATCTACGAGGAGGCGATCTACAGAGGATGCTCGATCCATGCTAATTAAAACTGTATTGACATTTCATAAGTGCATGTATCTGGTTTACATGAAATAAAGATCTTTTCTATCCGTCTTGTTCGAACACGTATTGTACTCTGCTGAGACGTGAAAAAATGGAACGGAAAAAGATCCAGAAATTTGGAGCTGGAGATGAATGCTTGGGATATCGTGGACAGATTTCTGTACCAATGTCTCCATACTCCAAGAACTCGGCATCAAGTAGCGCCTATCTGCCATAGTCCAGATTCGCATATTGAAATTCTTTGGGCACGTCTTAAGGCGGAAATACGACTCGATCGTGCGTCTTGTCGTTGAAGGCGAGGTGGAAGGCTCCAGAACGCGCAGAAGGTCAACCATGCGATAGACCTACCAAATCAAGTACTGTGTGAGTGCACCAGAATGTGTGCCAACAGTACGCCTGACAATGGTACTACATGACGACCACGACCGCTCTGTCAAGAGCGATACGAAAAAGAAGATATCAAAATAATATAACTGACTGCATCAATATTCTGGTGGTCTGAAGCGCGGCTTAAATTCACATTCATTGAATTAAAGACCCTAACCTCGAATTATAGAGATCTGTGATTCTGATTACAGATCATCGTCAAGCAATTCTCAGTAGCGCCCCGGCGTCGGTAGGCATACGTTTATACAACTATACATACTGTAATTGGCAAATTGCGGCAGTGGAACAGTTCGAAGTCAGGCGTCATGGTAAATCGAATCAAATGTAATGTAATAATCGGTTATTTGCAATAATGGTGTAAAGTAAAATATGTTAATAATAAATTAAATATACATATATAAATCGGATTTCATTGTAAGCCTCCAAAGTATCTCTTAAAAATATGTTAGATTTCAGATAGATTTCAAACACAATTAAAATATTTATTGGAATGTAGTCTTTCTAGCTTTTGATATCTGGCTGCAATAATGTATTGAACAACTGCAACTGCAATCAATTTTGTATTCTTGATATATAAATTTGCTGAGCTGTCTATAACCGCAAAACATGATGACGAATCAACGTTTGAGTCCAAATTGCCTTCGTTCGATCATGATGTAACCGGCTGACTAGCTTTTGTTTCCTCATAATGCTCATTCTGTCAGTAACATTAACATATTCAAATCTCACATAATTATCTTAGCGTAAGCGGGTTCTCCATCTAAGAACATATCAGATTGCGCGATTGAAAAGCTGACTATACTTTTGTACTATACATAGAAAATTATTTTTAATCAAAAACAATAAATAGGTAGGTACCAGCAAATAGGTACAAGCAGTTCTAATCTACTTTTCTAATATATAATATATATATATATAATCCCTACTAATCATCACATTCCTAACTTCATTTTAGTTTAAATATTAGTATTAGTGATTAAATATTTACCTTTCCTTACTTAAAAACACTTTAAATTCTTTATTACATATCTCAGTTCCACGTGCTCTATAAATATAAATTAATTAAAATGATAGGACGCAGCATAGACGCATTTTTTTAACCTTTATAAAACTCAACCTAACCAATCATTATCAATTCCATGATCTATAAGTACAAGCGCTTTATACAACACAGACTTATTATCATTAATACAGCTTGACTATACATTGCTAAGAAGACCAATTACAGGCCAGACATAATGATTGTTGACAATCCCGTCCAATCAGCGTATGGTATTAACGTACAGTACACATGTATCACAAGATCTCAATATCTGTCCGTTTGAGTCTCCAATTAGTCCAGCGACGTAATGGGCTAAGTGTTGTCGCTGTAATCAATCTGGAGGTAAACAGCGGCACC
This sequence comes from Allophyes oxyacanthae, assembly GCA_932294325.1. Lineage (NCBI taxonomy): Eukaryota > Metazoa > Arthropoda > Insecta > Lepidoptera > Noctuidae > Allophyes > Allophyes oxyacanthae. Next base: position 6,063,093 of record OW028609.1, read on the forward strand.
TGCTTCGTACCGGGGTGACATTTTGACATCACAAACAAGAAGCCAATTCGCTGACCGGCCCACACGCCGAGACATCGAATGTAATTTGGATATCAACAAATAGATAACGCTTTATGTTCAACGCCAACCTCTCTCTAAGAAATTAATTTCAATGTATATATTTATGAAACATATATTGTTAAATACAAATTAATTCTAATTAGATCTTCTTTGTCTTTTTATTTAATTATATAGTAGTTTGTCGTAGTCAATTTTAATTTAAGTATAATGTTAAGTTTTGTCATTTATTGTATAAGAGTGACCTTACGAGGCTGGCATAGTCGCCACGGAGAACTGAAGCCTCAATAAAAATTTGAATTAAAAAAAAAAACTAGTATCGTTTACAAGTGATAATAATGGACATCTAAATTAATATGATAAAAATGTAGGCAGCTTAAGAGTTTGTTACGATACGACGATGAAAAATTGCGAGATCAATTCTCGATCTCACTGTGTACCATTGTATACGATATTTAAGAATTAAAGACGCGTGAAAAGGGGTCAAATAAAAATCATTAAAACTTCGCATCATCTCCCTAGCGAACGACCCTTTCACCGTTTTAGTTAGATAACAAAGAAAACGAAATAAAAAGTAATAATGTTTCTTCTTAACGATGTAACCTAATTTATTCGGTGTTGGTAACGACCGCAGTGTGGCCGCACCCTAATGCCTACTTAGCCGACAGTTGGGCCGCGTTACTTGCGGCTATCTATTCTATTGCTCCGTGTAAACACTGGGAAAAGAATAGCATGGCCGGAACAGTAGGCGATAAACACACCAAATGTAAACGTTATGAAATGATACATACGGTGCATTCAAATGCCGCCACTCCGCGGTTAATTTGTACTCGTGTTTATAGTTTCTGGGTGTTCTAGAATATTGTTTTAAAATAATATGAATCAGCGCCACGTAACTTGTAGGAGAATGTTAGCATTACTTCGAATTTGATTTTCAAGTATTTTATTTTCTCAAACTAATTTGTAGCTATAATTTAGCCTGGCTAAAAACTATGTCTACATCACAGAAATATCATAGTCTCTCTGTATTGACGAAATGGACGATGTCAACTCGTCTGATATGCGGTACCGGATTTGCATATCATCATCAGTAACAGGAGGGATGTGTTTAGGCTCGTAACGAGTCAGATTTAGAATTTATACAAAACATTAATATCAATTGATTTCGCGGTACTGTACACACACTGTACCAACACTTACGTAAGTTATAAAGAAAGTTCTAAATCAATAATAGTTATATTAGATCGGTAATTCTATCGGTGCAATATATCAGATCGTAGTTACCAATAAGCAGGCAATAAAAGAGCCAACATTGGCTGAAAGAAATACGCGTGCTCCTGATTTATGCGTGATAGGAACGCGGCCGCCCCTTTTTCAATAAGGGCCCTGATAAGAATCATTGCCTATAGCCGCGTGACGACCGTCGAGGCATGCAATTAAATCGCTTTTTTACAAGTGTCTGGAGTCCAAAAATGGTAAGATTTTTTTATAATCATCGAAGAAAAGTAGGTACAGCGGGAAGCAAAATATTACCAAAATTAAGAATAAGTTGGTTTTTTTTGGGAGTGCCTAAATCTGCTTTACAAAATGCCTCTAAAAAAATTATAATTTCTCCAACTAGGTACCCAATATCACTTTTATATTATAGTTTCACCAGTCCATATTGAACCCTGTGGATATTGGATACCGCACGACCTTGAGCATTGAGAACATAAAATAATACAGGGTGATTCAAAGGAGCATAGATCAAACGAAGCAGGGTTATACCCATAGTTTTTTTTATTTTTATTATCTGTTTAGAAATCATGAATAATAAATAATTAAAAATACCTCTCAGTGCACCCATTACACTCCATGCATGTTCATCGATAATGGCTAGTTTAGGAAAGAATTGGCATTTAGCGCCATTTCAGTATATTGGCAAATCGAGACCTAAATTCCGCTATCCTGACAAAGCAGCTTGTACTAGTGTGTTGATATTTTTATATAAAAATAGTCTAATTATTATTATTATTTTAACTTATCATGCATACCTAATTATAACATTACCCACATAATTTTATAATTTAATTATTAGATACCTTTAATGTAGCATATTCGTCACTTATTGCGTAAGGACCTGTCTGTTAGCAATAAGATATCTGTTAATAAATAAATAAATAATGTGTATTTAATGGCATCAATGTCATTGTATTTTTTTATTGAAATCATAGATACTGTTAACAAAAAAATTTTGTTTAAGAAATATCTCTAAAATCAATCTTAGATTTGGTGAGGCTCTTAACTCATTTTTTTTATGTTTTTGTCTATTTTATCTGGTCTATTTTAAAACCATCTAAGTACATTTCACTTACAACTATTCCTCCAAACATTAAGGTTCACATGAAAATGGAATGTGATCTAAAATATCAACTAGAGAGCATAATTTTATGTACCAATAAGCTAGTAACCATACGAATGTTTGAGCATCGCTGATAGGAATTTGTGCCGTCACCGTATATTTCCCACAGACAATTCACGGATTGCATTTATTGGATTCGGATCGGACACTGTGCACAACAGCCACGACAGACTAGAAGGCACATATGACCATATTATAAGCTCACTTTCTATGACTACGGTAATAGCGGAGTCTTTCAAGTGCTTGACGGCACAGTTGGCGCAATGGTTGGGCAATCGATTGCTGCGCTACGTGCCGCGGGTTCGATTCCCGAACGGAACAAATATTTGCATGACCTAAAAATAGTTGGGGATGTTTGTTATACACCACGATACAGGAATAATACCGACAGGGAGGCAACTTTTACTTAAAATTAATTAGTAAAATAGAGATTAGGTTTTGCTCTGAGGAATGCTCAGGATTTCCGCAGCGCAAATGATTTTCAATGCAATAGTTTGAAACAACTTAGAAACTCGTTTACGTCGTGAAAGTACCTACGCGTTTATGTTAGAAAAGGTGCAATATTAATGTCTTCATAAGGTATCTGCTTTAGCGCGTTTAAGGATATCATATATACCTCTACCCCAACAAAATTCTATTGCGGTGTCTCGGCTACCAATCAATGTGTGTGTGTGTCAGATAGCTGAGTAAATAATTACGTTCAGTTCACAAATGCAGCATAATGAGCTAGCTGCATTCTTTTTGACTTATTCTTCTTCATTTTTTTTGTCATTGCAACTATTACGTAACTTATTTAACCTTTAAATATTATATTTATACACAATAGCCTGCAAGAAAATAGAAGAATAGTGTTAATTTTAGATCCCTGTTCAAATTCGAACTGGGACCAAGATTTCCCGGATCGTATTTGCTCGTAGTCTGATTACCGAATCGAATTACATTGTTGAACATTGTGTCCAATCTGATTAAAATTAAATCCAAGCCAAACGTAGGAAATTGTAGGTAAAAAGGATTACTCCAACAAATGCCTACAACCCTAAAAATGTTTTTACAAAATAACAAAATAAAACGGATATTTAATTTTAAAAAACTGGCTGTCGTGTCGTGGGTAATGTGTAACTGGTCGTTTCCGCAACGCTCTATTGAAGAGTAATGTTAGAAAAATATTAAGAAACACTGAATTTCCATTATTATGAGTAGGATAATAATATATAAGAATTTTTTACATCATTGCGAACGAGACATCATCATTTTGTTTCAATTTAATTCCTTTATTGCAATGGTATCACTACAATTAATTTATCATGAGTGCACACTCGGCAGGAAAAAGACTGAAATTTTGATCAGGCACACACAAACGATTCCATCCAGAATTAGATACAAATAAAAAGTTAATATATACTCGTATTTACCTATTGAAAAATTACTTGTCAATAGCTTGAAATAATAAAAACTTTTACACAACGATTTTCTATCAGGTCTTTTATTTAAAATTATGGTTTTTATTTATTTAAACCGACGATTCACACTTAAAAGCCTTTGTTGGGTGGATCTCTGAAAATTCTAATATTTATTTAACAATTCGATAATCTATGTCTCATAATTCTTAACGTTACAGTTTACAGTGTGCAGAGTGGCACTTATAGTGATGAGAATAGTGTGTGTATTCAATGTAATTATTTATTAAATTTTATAATACTTTCTGCAATTACATGTATGGTTAGGTAAAAAAATACGTTATAAAGATTTTTCAGAAAACCGACCATTTAGCCGTATGTACCAATTGAAATTAATAAATCCGTTCTATTACAAATAATATTCGCAGAGGCAGGTAATTGATATAGGATTTTGAAATAATTACCATTTAATCAAAGATATAACAGTTAGACTCCATTGTCTTTATCTCGGGTCCATCCAAAGCTAAAAACTGAAATTATTATGATTATTATTGTGTCACGTTTCTTTTAATAAATATATTGTATATTATCTTGATGAAGAAAATTACACTTATAAATTGTAACCTTGGCGCTTTTACAAATAGTAGATACTTGTAAATGACTGTTTTAATTCAATTTTAGGTGAGATTTAGTAGATGTAGTTTCCAATTTCTATAAAATGTTTATTATACGAAATTAGTACTAATGTACTAATATCGTCTTATCACATTTATAGAAATCACAATATTAATCGGCTGTCAATTGCATAATTTCAGCGCTGGATAGTAATCTATCCAGCCCTGAAATTATACAATTGACAGCCGATTAACATTATGATTCTAATACGAAAGTGACGTTAATTGCTATTTCGGCCGAGACTTTTCTCTAATTTGCGAGGAAACAATAAACAAATTAATTCAAAAACATAAAAGTTTTATTATATTTATAGTAACTTAATAAATAACTTTTAACTGTGATGCACTTATGAAAACATTCATAATATTGTGTCTAATTTTCCTTCACGCCAATTTGAAAACGCGAAGTCGTTGTTCTTTTTTTAAGAAATGCTCATTCAACCCTTATTAAATTAATAAATATCGTTACACCTAATTTATGTCAGTGTGTACTTAAAAAACTTTGTTAGCACTGCAAGAATTATTTAAAAATAGATAACTGTCCAGCTATTTCTATTAAGTAATGTCGTGTTGGAAATTGCTGGCGTGTTATTTCGTTGGGTACCGAAAAGAGCGAACTGATATAAGTTTTTCAAAAATCATTCTTGCCTTAAATCAAAGCGTAGAACAATTCTTGTTTTATTAATGAGTACATACAGATGAACTAGCACAAGCCTTATGCACGTGCTAGTTCACTTGTCACATAATTATGTCGCCCGAAGGGATACGGCTGTGGTACGGTCGCGCCTCATAAGTCGCCCGCACTTCTGCCTTGTCGCATACTATAGATATGTGCGCCCACTAAATAAACATTTATTTATTGAACTGGATTCAGTTATTCTTTTAAAAATAAACGTATGCCAAAAGGAAGTTGATAGTTTTCTCTTATTTGATTTCTCCATAATTAGATAGCTTTAAAACTTGATACTGTATTATATTCAGTGAAAAATATTATTCGATTTAAACATTTTCACATAAAAAAATTACAAAAATATATGGATCACCGGCACCTGACTCTTAAAATGATTAAGTACTTAAAATTATTTAATCAGACTTATCACGAATTATTGGTAATTTGTTAATAAATTATTTTCCAAATATTATTAACGTAATCTGCTAATTTAATTATAGTCCTTACCTTTATCAGCTCCGTAGAAGTAGTCTTAACTATAGTTGAGCACAAAAAGTTTACACCCTTGCAAAGTAAACTTACCAAGTGCGCGACGGATATGCGATGTGTGCGTGAAAAGCGTACAGGCGCGGTATTTTATCCGGACGTACGAAACGCGCGACGGCCACGGAACGACTGCGGTACCCGACGCGCGCTGGGCGGGATAGCTCGCGACACGCCCCACACCCAGAAACGAGAAAAACACAATTTTCCTGCAATCCAGAAACTTCTAAGAACTGGAAAATAAACGTGAATATTTAATATTTCTTCCGATATTTGTGAATCATGGCGTAAGTAAGCACTAGTCCTGTTTTAGTAGGAAATAAGTCCAATAGTAACGAAGGTCTCGTTAGGACTCCAACTTTTCGTTTTACATATTGTCTGGATTCTAGTCGATTTCTAACTAAAATTATATTATATCATAAAACTTGTTCAAATGTAGTCTGATTGTTTAAATAAGAAGATTTTACAACATTCATTTTGTGAGGCTAGATTAGAGTATTAGTGTGAGTAAAGGTATTCTTTTAATTGCAATTTAAAAATGGACCTAAGCAATACTTGCAACAATAAATTGGTACTGCAATGGTAAGGAAAAATTAAATCAAAATATAAAGATACAAGAGTGTGACAGAAAATAGTTGGAGAAGAGAGAAGTGGGCGGAGCGTGTGACCACTCCCAGCCGCTGAAAATCAGGATTACACGCGAAAACAAATTGATCCAAAGAGGATTGCGCTTTTTTTCCATCTCGACGCTGCGCAGACCTGTCCTGACCATTATACCTGTACTTAAAACGAAGCGAAATAAAAAGATATCTATACCTATTATATATTAAACGTGTAAATAACCTGTTTAAGACAAACGTATACAACATATTTGTCAGTTGTAGAAGTTGTTCATCTTTTATAAATCCATTATGAGCCTAAAACTACCAAAGGTCTATCCGATGCAATTAATTAAAATTATGGATTTCATATCCCGATTTTGTGATCATGTTGGGAAACCCATTTTTTTACAAATAAAATATAATTAAGAAGTCCCGAAGAAAAATTTAATTACTGTGAAAGGCAATGTTTTCGATCGAACAGTTGTAACTCTTCTTACTGTCCTTCGGATTATAGAAAGCTCTGTACAACTTGTGCATCGGCTGAGGCACTACGTGCCGCGTAGCAAACAACAAGTTGCTCAAGTGAGTCTAGTGCGAAATACACTCCAAATAATATATTATTTGTCATAAATATTAAATATCGCTTTCTATAAGTAGAAAAATAACATAAAGCAAATAAAAAAATACGCTTGGATTGTAACAAAATTCTTGTGTCTACAGCTGCGTACACGGCGCTACGCCGCCGCTACGCAAGTGCTACGTAAGGTGCGATGTCAAACATTAATTCATTTTAGTGAATGTTTGAATTTCTTAAACATAGATTAATTAAATATTACAGTAGCATATATTTAATAATTTCATACTAAATATTAAATACGTATAATAACGACTTTATAACGAATTGCTTCATCAGAATCGTAACGAAGACAATGTTAATTTTCATAATTCACGACTCGTCTCTTGGTTGTAATTGCTACTAATTTTTAGTGGTTCCTGACAAAGAACAAGGATATTCCAACCCATGGTTGTTGTAATAGGTAATTAAGGGATAGTCAAGAGAATGGGTTGTGCCATTTTTCTATGCAAAAACTAAATTGCGATCATCGATCCGTTTGTCAAAGGGATCGGGGAAATATTACCGACAGCTGTTAATAACAGTTAAATTGCCCTATGTGGCTTGTTTGACGATAACTGCTTTTCTTTTAGCTTCTATAAAAGGGAAAAATGTAATATGGTATAACTGACGCAACGGTTAAAAGTGTTTAAAAGCGCATTTTGATTACGTTTCTAAACATAATTTCCCTGATTGGTGCATTGGTCTAACTACTTAGTAGTACCAACCAAGAATTAAGACATTTGACTATCCGAGGTAAAACAAAAAAAAGTTTAATTTGCAATGCTTTTATGAAAGAGTGTGCTTTATTATCGACCACGTCGTCACTTAAGATTAATTGAGATAAGGAACAGACGAAAGCCGATGTAAAAAATATTGTACACACAGTGAACCCTGCTGATAATATGCTCTCACCACAAGAGTGGCCAAAGGTGCGATTGGATCGAAAAGTCCATCATCGACATGCAACATCAACGTTTTTGCTCATGCACTATCTATCTTTGAACAAGAGACGACTGATAATGACAGGCAATAAACCCAAGAGAGATTGTGTTTTCACCATAAACTTATTATTACTAGTTGTTTTCACATATGATTGTCTCTTTCTGGTCTGCATAGGAATGTAATTAAATACACACACATTTCACCAACTACAAAGTATGATAGAAAATTTTAACCACCTCCTCGCTGAACAAAAATGATCGTAATAAAATCGTAGTCATTTATTACGCCACTAGCTTAAGAGCCGGCAATAAAAATGAGAAATTATTTTTAATAATATTGCCGGGCACCCCCGCGTTAGTGATGTAGCACAATATTTTGGCGAGGCTAATACCGCCCCTTATTACGGCATTCTTTACTCGCTAGTGCCTAATAATAGTGCCGAGACTTACTTTACGACCTTTAAGATTGTTTATGAAGGTAAAGTTATTGTTATGCAATAATGTTTTATGTTAAATTATTTCTTTAATTTGAATTAGAAAGAACACACTACCATAAATTATAAGTCGTAGCAAGACAGCGTTTTACAGGTATTTTGACCATGTTTTCACATTCATATATTAAGTGATCAGTGAAACGTATACCAGTAAAGCGTATACTAACCTCAATTACGTATCATCATTGTCTGCATCACCCTTTATTATAGCTGGTTAGCTCATTTATGCAGTCGGGTGCTCACTAGGTACTCAGTAAGCCGCATAGAACATGCGGTAATGTTAATTGAGATCAAGATCTGTCCGGAACCGTTAATGGTACCTAGTGGTCTTACAGCCTGTGGCAATGACGTTTCATTTGTGGTCTAATCGGCATCGCAATCATAAGATCGTAACTACCGCAATTATCATGCTGGTAACCCCTGACAAGCATCGCTTACTCTGAACTTGGGTAAGTAATATAATATAATCATTGAGTACAAATTCAGTACTATACTATTGTTTCCCAAGATAAATCCATTTCTACAAAAAAAAAATGTATCTACTCAATAACATCTAGTGAAATGTGATATTATATAGATAGCGGTGTACCACATGAGGTAATTTCTGAACAAGAGACATATTTCCAGGGGGAGGACAATCCGGGATGGCTGTGACGAGGCTCGGAATGCAACACGATTATGAAACGCCATTTGTCAAGTTTTTATTGGGCACCCTAGAGCAGCGTCTATTGTGGTGAACCCAACCCCCGCCCCGCCGGACCCTCGTCTCGTGGATGTTAATTCATAATTTTTATAACTTGTTAACATTTTGCGGATTACAAGGGCGCTGCTGCAAGCCGCGATCGCCCTGAGATTACTGTTTAATTAAATTTTATCCACCTTTTATTATGAGAGCTAATATAAAGGCGACAGATATCGGTTTCGACTCCGCTATCCCTACTTTAAAATGTGTAGCACTTTAAGTACATATTAAATATTACCAATTATGTTTGTTTTAGTACGTTCAGTTTGTTGTTCATTCTAGTACCTATTTTCGAAGCTGAAAAGAAATATCAAGAACATGGAGAACTATGTATTTATGAATCTTAACACGAATTTCATGTATTACCTATATTCAGCAAAATAAATTTAATTGAATGTAAATAATTATTCATATTACACGGTATAAGTCGTTTAGGATAAAAAAAAATATATTTTGCAATGTTTTTCATTATAATGAGTGCAATTAATTTGTCAACATATCCAAAACGACTTAGTCACGTGTACCTATACATTTAGGTATATTTGAATTTCATTTAATAAAAGACACTACTAAATAGCTGTCACAAAAATCAATAAACGTTTGTCATAACTTGCAAAAATTGTAACGTTTGATTGGCGTGGATATTAAACCGGCGGGCGCGGGCGGCTGAGTTCCGGCGGTGCATCCATATTTCGCGTCTGGGTGATCAAAGCGAGGCGCGCCGCAACCAACGCACTTTCATATCAGATGCGCCAATTTAAACCCTTACTACTAACTCGATGAGCAACTGTAACATGCAATAAATATTTAATGCGTAGATATTAAAGATGGAATTCAGAGATACATGCATATTGCATGCATATAGGTATACAGCAAACATAGAAGTAGTTATAAGGCGATAGATGCAAGATGTTCTAGAATATTTATTTCCGGTACATTCTGTGTATATTATTAGTGTTCACATAACGTTCAAATGATATAAGATTTTTTCGTGAATCCTTTTATGTAAGTACGTACAGTATCGAATCACTACTACACAAGATGAGCAGTATCGTGCAAAAAAAATCGAATATTTTGCAAACCTCTTGTTACGAAATGAATAGTGTTAGATGTTTTATTAAGAACAAATCCATAATACCGTGTCAAAATTACATAATTATGAAATAAAAAAATGTTGTTTTTTTTTGGAAAAAACGTTTAATTTACATTTATCTTAATCTACATTTGTATCTGCACATTTACAGGGATTAGAAAAAAACACGTTAGTGATTTGACTTTGTATAAAGTGTATAAGGTCTAACTGACACAATGTAATGTTTTAAGTATAAACAATGAAATTTATGTGTATTTATTAACAATTGTATTTTAATTTTAATCATTTTTTATTTATTTGTATAGATATAATTGTATGGATAGAATCTGAAATAAACTGATTTATACCTAATAATAATAATATTATATTTTCCTTAGACTCCGTATAGGAGCTAAGTCACAGTTGCAAAGTCATTTATAAACTAATTAATTGTATACGTAAATAAAAGGCAGATGATATTATAACAGAATTTGAGGAAGACAAAACATGCCCTAACTTATAACCACTGTACGTCATAAACATAAATGGGTATTCTTCTTACAATAATGATACATAGGTTTACTTTAGGAATTTTTTAACCTTATTGTATAGAAGGCCGGGAAAACCAGAAGTACTACGAAAACGAAATTTTAGTAAGTTGATAAAGATTTTTTTTAGATTTATCAAAAATACAGATAAAGTATAATAATATCTGATGGCATGTGCCTCTACCTTAACAAGGGTTTCATTCTTCTAGCTACTATGCTAAATGGGAATTAAAGAAAACTGTTACAAAATATGACCTAAGCGTGCAGAGTATAGAGAAATACAGAAGTTGTGAGTCCGAGAAGATGATTCGCTGCACATAGTACCGGTAAAACTCCGGACCCGATACGGTATCTCGATACTTTTATTGCATTCTAAATGTTATCCGCATTGAAGGAATATTCGAGCACAGGGTTCCTATTATTTCCCTAATAAAAAAGCAAAAGGTAAAAAAAACAGAGAATGTATTTTGATTACCATGAATAGTATTAGTTAGCAATTATTATTTAAATATCTTTCTCATTTCCCTGGCATTAAGAAAACTGGAGAACATGCATTGGTACATTGTGAAAATTTAAATTCTTACAACTAAACGCTTATGAATAAATTATAATCAATATAACTAGATAAGTAGATATATATTATTATGCCACCGGAAATGTGTATAAATACGGTAGGTATGATATAATTATATAAAGCCTAGGATATGTGCCTAAAATCGCCTGGAATGTATGAAATAATAGTTTATTTCTGCCCAGGCCTGAAATAAAGCAGTTTACGGCTGAGTAATAATGGAACTTCCGAAGTGAACCTAAAAGGACGAGGCCGTTAATTCATTGCTATTTCGGCCTATACTTGTATATCTAGCACTTTTCTCGAATTTGCGAGGAAACGATAAACAATTTAAATCAACAAGCAAAAAATCATCCACAATAAAAAAACCCAATTTATATTAGTGTGTTCTTAAAAAACCTCGCTAGAACTACAAGAATAATTAAAAAAATACTGTGCAGCAATTTTTATTATAGTCATTTTGGAAATTGCTGGCGTGTAACTTCTTCAGATCTCGTTGCCTACTGAAAAGAGATAATTTGATGTATTGTTTTTTTTTAATAATGAAGCAGTTTCCTAGCATATGGGAGAAAATTTCATTACACACTTAACCTAGGTATTGTACCAATACAATTCCTGAAATAAATACATTTCTGATGACATATACAAGGTTAGTGGGAAAAGGTAATATACCCCGAAGATTACTGAACACAGCATTGTGAACAACTTTTACCTTTTATATCTTTTCCGAGTAACCTTGTATGTATGTACATTTTGTGGGACAAATTTACCAAATTTTTTATTTAAAAAATGTCTTACATCAAGTAAGTAATAATAAAATTGACGAATGAAGGAAAAATGTACGCCGAAAGCTGTCGACCGTTTCAATACACAAAAAATGTACTATTTGTTATAGTACCTATTCCAACACACTTGTTAAAATATTGTTTTAACACAAACAGTGTTTCATAAACAGTATTTTTCTTCATTCTTAGCATGTTATTGGTATTCAACTTTATTTTTTTATGAAAGCTTATACAACTATCTCGGTAAAACGTATAATTACTAATCAACTCATATAACTAAACAGATATAAATCTTCTATTAGATATATTCGGATCTGTCCGCCATACTCGCAATCTGTAACCAACCATAGAATATTGTAATTGACAAAACATTTTTTTTATTATTTTATATATGTATGCATTATAAACGACTTATGTTTGACTCTTTATCGGAGGACTCATCTTGTATTGCCAATCTCGAGGGCGTTTCACTCAAAGCGGCTGAAATGAAACACAACACGTGTTGGCGCCACTAAAGCGCTCCTGACTGAGCTCTCGCGTCACTACTACACCGCGCCTCGGAAACCAACTCAGTTAACCGGTAGGCCTGTAACGTTCCCACTGCTGGACTCAGGCTTCATAAGCGGATGTCGCAAGTCTTAATTACTTTTCTTCTTGGACATTTCGATTTCGTCACAATGTTTTCCTTCACGTATAAAACCAGTCATCAATAAATTTAACGCATTGGTGCGCGTCGGTCTAGACTCGTAAATCGGGGAATCGACCACTAGGCCTTAGTATCATATAAAAACAATTAGTATAATTAATGAAGAATCAGTATGAAACCAAGATTCAAGTCAAAACTCTCCCAAGTCTCTCTCAGTAAGGAGCAGTGCTAATAAGTAAACAAGGGGGTGACCCTTGTTTACTTATTACATCAAAGACAAAACCGCGACAAGCGAGGCTCAACTACGCAGATCAATCTGTCTGTGTGGTATGCATTCAGTGTAGAGTCCCTATATACCGGGTGACCATTTTTTACAGACAGGAAAAAAAAATGGGTGTGTTATGTAAATGGAGTAAAAGCCAATAGCAAAATTAAATTGTTTTTTTTTAACTCTGTATAATCTTTCTACTAAAACACACTACCAATTTATAGCCGATTTTGGACTAAAATATGGCGTGATTTTTATTCATGCACTATCTAAACTTAGGGCGGTTAGATGCTCTTCTTAATTTTACTATCACGAACGCGTTTTCATTTCATGTATCTTTTTGGATAAACTCAATGGTATGAAACAATTACTATGGTTTAAAACTTATATTCTACGAACATGACAAACAATATTTTATATTTTCCTGACAATTAAAAAGTCAGCCAGTATAATATGTGATAATTAATTAAATATACTCACTTAAGTCTAAAATGTCGACAATGAAGAACAAACTACCGGAGTCGTCTCTTCTTTAAGATGGGTATATGTTTCTTCTCGGGTATGATGTGGTGGAGTATGGTGTCGGATATGGCCTTAATGTATGAGAAGTTGGTGCGGATGATGGTGGCCAGCCGGTCGATGGGGTCAGGGACCGCCGAGCGCATGTACCGCGTCGCCGCCGACACTGCGCCCGCGCACATATGCAAGTTGTACAAGCTCGCTTTACTTGAACCTGAAATGTGTATTATTTCTATTATAGCTCAATTAGCAATCATAACTCTATAACGAACACTACTGGATGTAATGCGTTTCCCAAATGGGCGATAAAGCCCATATCTACCACACTTGGCAGGTGGGTTGGGAACTATAACGGCTGTGATCTCGCGCCGGCGAGGCCGCTGGTGTCTGTCACTAGCCTGACGTTTCTTCATTCTGCAATGCCAAGAATTTAACTTCAGAGCCTCAATGTGTCACGTGCCTGCGATGCACAAGGAAGCCGAGTGGATCGCATTTTTATTTTCTTATATTTATTGAAAAATACGAGCCTTAGCTGAGGTGCTGGACTGGCAATTGAGCGGTCCCAACTTCTGTCCATAAGGACCGTTCTCATTGCACTGTTAGTGTGATGAACCCATTCCTAGCACAAGTACACTCAGGCAATGAGTCTACTAACGGTAATTTAAATGTGAATTGATTGCTTCATTAATATAAGTACTGATAAAACTTATAAGGTAAATTGCTGATAGATACCTAGTTTAGATGAATTAAAACAACACAACACAACAAAAACTAGTAATTAATAGCACCCCTAAACTTGTAAACTGTACAACAGAATAACCTAAACAAGTCAGTTCAAAAGTCCGTGAACATACAGCTAGATATTTTATAAAATTTCAACGAATTTTGTCGTATGAGGGTGATCAGTTTTGTTTCTATGACGTTCACCAATTTTTGTAACCTTATGGTGGTCACCGTATTATGTGACTTTGACTTTTGATGCCGAAAGTTTAACGATTTGTGGAACATTGTACATGTTCATCGACTTTTGTCACTGACTGTACAAGCGTAAGCTTACTTATCATCAGATTTTTTCAAACGCAGTGCACCAAATAATTTTCGGCGAGAATCTGAATCTGAAAACAATGAACTTGGCAACTCAAATAATTCTGGACATTGACTGCCTTGCAGTACACCAAATCGCTGAGTCCGGGACAGAGCCCACAGATTTATTTTCGCCTGGTTTGCTGAATGCACACAATAGATGCTTCCTCTGCTGGGACAGACCTAATCTGCGGCTAACTTAACAAGTCACTCACTTGATGATGAAGAGCCGGGTGTGTTGCAGGTCTCGTTCCGACACCTCATGTGCAGCTCCAGTTGGTCCCGGTAGAACTCCGACAAGTTGATGACCAGCCCCACCGCCTCCATCATTGTAGACCCTTTCAGCCCTACTTGGGTTGCCAGAAATTCACCCATCTCCAATGTCGTCCACAATGGTATACGGAAATCTAGAATGACAACACATAAATTAGAAAATGTGATTTTTCTTACCCTTGGCGTGTGAAGTACCTAATGGAGGAAATATTTTACTCCAACTTAGATATGTCCTCAAGTATTTCTCGAAGAAGCTTCAAAATACACGGGCGTACTACGGGGGCAAGGGTGGCCGCTACCCACCCTACAAAAATCAATTACCCACCCTAGAACGGTCGACAGTACCTATTAAAAAAATAAACACCATTAATCGCAAACTTATTTTATCAAATAATATCGAAATCGTCACAGCCGTTTCCGAGAACACAAATATTAAATACTTAAAAACCTTGCGGTGGCTGATTAAATGGCCGACTGCCCCCTAGGAAAACTCTAACTACGCCAATGAAAATACTAATATAATAATAATATGTGCACATCACTATCATTATGATTAGTATTCTCAATGATTTCAAAAATCTCAAATTAGCACTTTAAAAGAGTTCAAAATTAAGTTTGAAAGAAGCAAAAGAAAAGTGAATTTTGTTACGCCGCCGCCGCATTACGACTGGCTTTCTATTTATTAATACGTGAAATGAAAACTTTGTACCCCTTTTTAAGCATAATGCACGCATGTAGGAGGGTCAGATTTGGCATAATTAAAATTTATATATTATATTATGTAGTCAAATTTTGATCACTAGGCAACCACTACTTATAATATATTATGAGTAACACTTTAACGCCATTGTCCCTCAAAAGTAATCCTGACTAATTCTTGCAGGCTACGGAGTCACAGTAAGTTGTGATTCGAAGAAAAAGGTAATAAAAATATACGAGTAAACTGGGATTTATCGGTCACCCATCGATGACCGAAAAAAACGATCATCAGTGTTAGACTTAAGAACAAGCTTCACATACCAAGTGTACTGTAAACATGAAACTCCATCTCCATGATCTCAGCCTTGGTGTGCACGACGCCATTCCTCATGAGCGTCGTCCTTATCACGGTGGCAGACAGCGGCGCCAGCAGGTCGCTCATCTTGGCCGCTAGCTGGATGCACGACACCATCAGCAGGTACAATCGAGACATCATCATGTCTTTGTACCGCTCCCATTCCTCACTGTCTGTCGTCATAACATACGCACCTACTTTACAATTTGACTATGATTTAATTTAATGTGGTTTTATTTATTCGCTTATTTTAATTGTTTTGACATTTTAATTTAATTTAATTCTTTAAAACGTAATCGATTTTTATGTTATATGCATTTAACCTGAAATAAATTTATTTTATTTTATAGATAGGCCTGTGATTTGTAACAGCATGATGATAATCTAAGAATTCTTTATAGTGAAGGTTCGCCACGTGCGATAAGACCGCCCTTTGTACATTTCTTTTTCGAATTACTGTATCTTTTCTTCTATTACTGGTGTGCAATAAAGTGTATTGTATTGTATTGTTCTTTCAAGGAACTAGAAAGTAATCAATGTCTTTCTTTCAGAGTTTACCGATGACTTTCGGTCAGAGCGACAGTGGCGAGACTTTTTTTTTACGTTTTATATAAATCCGTATTGTAATTTAGATTTTATAAGTTTAGATATCCTTAGCCTGTCCTGATTGAACAAGACGGCATTAAATATGTGGGTATAATTCCGAAAAGTTGACTAACCACTAGTGGATAAAATATTATTATTTGGAAAATATATATTTTGCACGTTTTAATTCATAAAACACTTTTGGAACTTTTGGTCACTTATTGATCCAAGACAGTCACTATTATGGCTTGCGTGAGAGGGATTATTACTGATCTTCAACTATCGGCAGATATTATTATTGCTCATATACAAAAGAAACGTAGGTACTTACCCCGGGATTCTTGCAGAAAGGTTCGTATGTGCCGAGAAAGATACTTCTCCAAGAGACGGCATGCACTTCCTGGTACACCTTTGTTATTCACGCCAAGAATGGTGCACAAACTCCACATCTGGCTCCTTCCAGTGAACTGCAACAGCAGCGTCGGCCAGCGAGCTTCCATTTTTACTGACAATAGGTAATACAGGTATTATCACAAATTGTTATATCTTTTATTAGAGATCTCCCGGGAATGATTGTCAAAATAATATCAGTACCACATCTTAGCTAATAATAAATAGAAAGTAGTTAATTATCATTACATTTGCACTCTGGAACCTGGAAAAGTTCATGTACATTAGAAGTCTGTCCCGCACAGGGTTGCCAGGTGTCCGGTTTTAGTCGGACACACAGACGAAAGAAGGTCGGACATATTTCGCTTTTTATGGTCGTGTCCGGGCAAATATTTAGGTACGTGTCCGGCCTAATATAGCGCTGAGTCCGGCTTTTGTATTTTAGGGCCTGGCAACCCTAGTCCCGCAATATGTCTAATAAGAGGCTTATTATTATGTCGAACATTAAAACACCTTCACCATGTTGTTGAAACAATCAAAACGAAAGGGATCAATAATATATTACCTTCATCCTCGTATTCCTGTAATAATGCTTCTATAAATCCAGATTCAAAAGATTCCATATCAAAAGATACCAGGTTACCGTCGGTATCCATTTTAGAACACATACCAACACCCAATGTGACGATCTTTCCCCACTGACTTGTATCAACTTTTTAACTACCCACATTAGTTTTATATTTGTTTGTTTTATTTTTGAAGCCATCATTAATTTACATGTGACCATAAACAAGTAAATATTAGTTTTTGTTAATGCTGTCAAATCACAATCTAAGAGGTTACTTATAATAAGTACTTATGTAGTGTATGAATACTTATATAAAAACCAAAACCTTTTTAAAATTATTAGGCTATTTTAATATTGAATAAAACATTGGATTTAAAATATATCAAATTATTTAGTATTCATTTACTTTATTAAGATTCATGGTAATGTTACGTTTAAAAATTAAAACCAGAAAAATTTCGTTCCGATTTCAAAATTTGAATAACTCAATATTTTTTATTAACTTTTAGGACATGCCAGCATTTCTCGCCCCTAAAAAGAGTTCAAAATCAATATAGATACGTAATATTATATTCCATGCCATGTAATTTAATTCTGGCAAAGAATAGATCACCCGTACCATTCCATAGGTAGGTATTTTATGAGAAGGCTACGTTCATGAATGAGGGTGGGCAGTAACATCGGGTTATGTGCTAAAACAAATAGGTACTGCTACTGCAGTTATCAATCTGTTTTCCAAGCATGCTTATTAAATCGAAATCGTTCATCGCCGAGTGGAAGTGATAAAACCATAGTCAAAAAGAAAGAAAATTTATTACTAAAAACTTAAGGCTACGCCCGACCTACGAATTTTTCGCCACACGGCAAAAAAACGGCGAAACTATTGAATAACAGCAGACGCGCGCTTTACGGCGGCATTATGCCGCATCAAAGTAATCAGCTTTGCAATGGATTTAGTTGAAATAGCTTATGTTTCCATTCTTATAATATTAGAACTCGAAAAAATAAAAAAACAATTTTGGGTAGGCAGGCACATCCTCTTGTCAATAATATTATAGTTTAAACAACGTATAGTCAGTCTGTCAAGAAAGTCATGAAAAGGATTGAGGGCGTCACTTGTATATTCTCTTGTTTATTTTTAATATATTATTGCCGAAAACATTTTTTTATCACAAAAAATCTACACAGAATAGTAAAATAAACACATCGTTGTACCCAAACTGACACCTACGGTACTTATTTAGGGTTGCGAGCGAAGAAGAATTTTAGTTTCTTCAAAATCCTTTTCATGACTTTCTTGACAGACTGTACACTTTCTAAAATATTTGGAGAACTTAACAATTACCCCGACAAGCTTTTATAAATAAATAATTCAACAACTTATTATATTCATTTTTAAAAGCTAGTTCTTATAAAGATTTTATTTACAATTTTATTTTCTGCTTTTTGATTAGTAAGTCTCCTTGTTACCCATCTTGTTCTTATAAAGATTTTATTTACAATTTTATTTTCTGCTTTTTGATTAGTAAGTCTCCTTGCTACCCATGGCAAGAAGATAAATTTGGCCCGCCATCTTGGGGCATCCGCCATATTGAATTTAAAATGACGTCACGTATTCTATTCTGCTCGTCAAACCATTTTATTTGATACAATGAGTCAACGGAAAAAATTCTATAAAAAAATAATCATAAGGAGCAAGTGTTTTGAAATACTGTCCAAGCCTGAATTAACGCAATTGACGGCTGAGTAGCTGACTCTTCCAAATTGAGAGAGTGCATGAGACTTCTGAAGTGAATTTAAAACGAGAATATCTAACGTGACTTGTGTATGCATGTAGTACTTTTCTCTAGTTTGCAAGGAAATAATAAAAACAAAAAAATCTAGAAACATAAAAAACATCCACAATGCTGAGTGCGCGCATTCAAAGCTTACAAGAAGAAGATGAACCGCCGCGCGCCGCGCCACAAGTAAGTTGTAACTTGTTACAGACTTATCGCCGCTGCGATGACTTTACCGTAAAGTGCTCGCAAAACAATTAAAAACTCTATGTTACAATACTGCGGCGCGATATTATACCGCAGCGCTTCTTTGCGGTGTGGAGAAAAGCTCATACACCCTTATTAATAAAAAATCGTGACTCAGATTAAAGTGATAGCTTGGTGTAACTGAGCTCTATCCTTTTTCGTTCTCAAACAAATGACAGTGATAGAATTAGAGATATAACTAGAATCATCCTTTAATCGTTAATCCTAGGATGATTTTCATTTATTAATAGGTAAGGCCGATAGTGCGCGCGTAGTCTTAGTGCCTCCTAACAACCAACGAAATCGTACGTGCCGAAATTGAGAAAAGTACAAAAAACTATATCCCTTACATTTTCGATGAAAACATAAATTAAATTCACTCAAGTAATGCCCCAAGTTTTTATGCACCCTGTATAAAAACATAGATATTTATAATAAATGT
This sequence comes from Allophyes oxyacanthae, assembly GCA_932294325.1. Classification (NCBI taxonomy): domain Eukaryota; kingdom Metazoa; phylum Arthropoda; class Insecta; order Lepidoptera; family Noctuidae; genus Allophyes; species Allophyes oxyacanthae. The sequence continues at coordinate 6,083,058 of OW028609.1, forward strand.
AACAATAACAAAATAATATTTAATTTAAGATCCTATTAAATGAATGAATCATCTATTTTTTATTATTTTTTAGCCCATACTTTCCCACTGCTTGACAAAGGCCTCCCCAAGTTCCTCCACACTTCTTCTTCCCAGGCCACCTTGAACCAGCCCCTCTGATACACGTCGAGATCATCTCGTCACCTTTTTCTGGGCTGGCCTCGACGGTGACGTTGCGTCGTCCATTTTCAGGCACCCATTGTGTGGTGCTGGCATCGCCGTCGACGCTTTTACCAATAAGATCTCTGTAGTTCAATAAAGTATTACATTCTTTGGGCATTATTAGTTCTTATGACATTTAGCATTTTTAAAATAAGGTATTTTGAACTTAGGTTTTCCTAAATTAGTTATTTTTACATTCGTCTCATACAAGTTGAACTGTAGATTAGATCATGATGTGTCTTGCAACTAGTAACTTGGAAACTGTCGATATCTTAAAATAATAAAAATATTAAATATTGTTACGGCTTATAAAGTTAAAACAGAAAACATAATACAAAAAGTAATGTTTATCTTTAATTGTATCATAGTTTTTCCCTATCCAGTACACTCATTGTAAGGGTGGGTATTTATTATTTTCATTAATAAGGGTGGGTATCATAAATACGGAAATGTAGTTATATCATTCATGTAAGTAAGATGTAAAAGTAGAAGCACGTAGATGTTACAGTACGTGGTAGCAGTGGATACAATTTCGAGCAACTCTCAGAGCTAACAGTAAAGGACGGAGGGATGATATTATGTAACATTACGTCTCTGTGTGTGTGACCAGACGTCTGTGCTCATACTGACGACCTAATAAAACGAAAATAAGTAAAATGGTTGTGTGGAAAAGCGAGAGGATGTGGGCGTGGCGCCAGAAAGGCGGTGCATTTTTCTCTGAAACTCCGCCCAGTCGAAAATGTTTGAGACCGCCCTCGCGCCATTACTTCACAATCCAAACCAAAATTAAGATATCTGCATTGAAATAATAACGCTTGTAATCCGCTTTCCTTTTTCGGACAGTTCAATTATTACACATTGTTTTCAGAAGAAATCGGTATGGCTATAAATAACCACATTATTATGAATAATAACATAACATCAAACCCTGTGGCAGGTACAAAACCAGTTCTATACCTAGAAAAGTATATTGGGACCTGACAGAAAAACGCGTTTGTGTTACACCACGCGGACGGGTAGATAGGAAACAGTGTTGCATTTTACGCTAATTATGTCCGCAAGTAAAAGTTAGCCCGGCGGTTGAACGCTTGCCTTCCATGCACGAGGGGTTGAGTTCGATTTCGGCATGCATCTCTGAATTTCGAAATCATCTACGGATCAGATTTTAATTATCACTTGCGTTTACAGTGAAGGAAAACATTACGACAAACCTGCACACCTGAGAGGACTTCATAGTTCTCGGTGGTTTGTGTAGTCCGCCAACCTGCACCAGGCCGGCGCAGCGTGGTGGCGTAAAACCCTTCTTATTCTAAGAACAGGCCCGTGCCCAGCAATAGGACTAGCCTGAATTATTATGTCCACACTAAATGGACAAGAGTTCTATTAGCTTTTTACTCATTTCTTTTTACAAGATTCAGTCAAGTTCGTTCGTTCAGAAAAAATCAAGAGTTTGCCATTTGTTTGACATGTTTATTGGACCGGTCCAGACCGACGGCACAGTTTAAATACTACATATACAGGTTGGAATTTTCGAAGCGTACCTGGAGGAAAAGTACTTTAAATACTGAAGACAGCAAATCAAAGTCAAAGTCAAAGATTTTTATTTCAACTGGGCCTTTGCAGGCACTTTCAAAACGTCGTGATTCTAGGCGCACGGTTCCAAGTGGGTTGGTCCTGGAAAAGATACCGGCAAGAAACTCCATGGATACTCTTTCCATAAAACAAGCACAACAATTGTGGGGCCGCGGCAGCGGCCCCGGCTAAAATTATTAAGCGGCGGATTTTAGTCGGTTCGATTCCCGGGTGTGGCAAGCGTATTTTAAATAATAAGTTAATGCAGTTTTGTTTCTTTTTAAAAATAAAGGAATGTTTCCTTTGAGTAAAATTAGCTGTCTTCAGTATTTCGAGCACTTTTCCTCCAGGTACGCTTCGAAAATTCCACCCTGTATACTGTGCCGACGGCGTCCACAGTTGTCAACTGAGTTAGCTTGTCGACGGCTTTAACTAGTTACTTGACTAGCCGATCAGACATCGATGGACGGTCTAGTTTCTTTGACGAAATATCCGTCGCTAACAAGTATTACTAGACCGTAAGTGACGGGTCATCTGTGAGGATGGGTGCGTTACCCTCCATCCATCACGGGAATCGAAAGCCGCCCACCGGTTGGATTCTTTCTGTATCATGGGTACAACATACTTATCATATGCACATACATACACCCAGCCACGAAACAAATATTGATTTAATAATATTAACTTTTCCGTGCGAAGATCGAACCTGCAGCACGTAACACAGAAAGCCAATCGGTTAGCCACTGCGCCAAACGTGCCGTCAATACCATCGCCTGAAAAAATTATAAAATCGATACTGTCACCCCAAACTACTATTAACTGATGTAGGGATCTTTCCGTCAACAGCTGAAACGTAAATACCATCAGACTAAAGGTTTGGAAAATGCTCATATTTATATTATCGTTGTTATTTATTTTGTCTGGTGAGCCGTAAAATACGGCTGTATGGAAATGTGGGGATTTGCAGCGTGTTATAGTTTGACAAGATGACAGTTATTCGAAAAGGCCCGGTATGTGCGCGGAGGGTTATGAAAGTACACCCGCGTTTGAGATGTCCTGTTAACTCGTTTATTGCCATCTCCCATTCTTTATGTTGCGCTGTTCTCCCTTTCTGATATCATCACATTTTATTGAATTATAAAGGTCTACAGAATCCTACTTATATGTATACACATATATGGAAGCGTAGCGTAGGCACAACAATTGCGTTGCTCAGTTGAATGTGTATGTTCCTATATTAGATAGGCACATCGTAGTTATAAACGTAATAAAACCCCTCCTGAATGTCCGCCGATCTTTAATATTTGAAAGAATGTGCAGACACGGCGGATAGTTTTCTTTGTTCGTCGAAGCGTATATAATCACATGATAAACGATATGGGACATGGCTCCGCGTGGTTCCTGACTTACTCGCCTATAACCTATACATACACACGTTTAGTCGGGAAGGTTATATCAAGCCGTAAGGTTTTTTATTGTACTCATCGTCAACAACTTTTACTATGGGATCAACAAGGAAATCGCGCAAAAGATATCAGCTGCTACATACATTTAGTCGAGTAATATTGAATTATTTGTGTAGAACAACAGACTATTTTTCGTATTTAATGTTTCTATTTCTTTTATCAAGGTTTTTTGGATTCCCTTATAAATTACCTACATATATTATTTATTATTTTGACCAATATTTCCGAAGTTAACGATTCCCATCAAGGACTACGTGAAATAGTTACCTTACATACTAAAACAAAATTTTACTAACGATAAAGAATCGACGCTCACCGCATGTTGTCCAAAAGGATCTGATAAGACTACCTAAGCATCCGCAATGACATATGTTTAAAATTCGTTTCACACACAGCATTCCGAGTCTTATTCCTTAAATAATACGGTGTACACTCGTGTACATATGCATGAATTTACACACGTATGAATTGCACATTTAGTTGCGAGGGTGCGAAAACTTGTTGTTATCTTGAACGAGGCCAATTTCAGCAAATGGATACTAAGTCCTAACTCTCGTATCTTTTTTTATGTCGTGCGGAGCTCGCGTTCCTTTAAAATATCGACATATCTCCGCGAGGCGACGACGTGTGCGCGACACGCAATTTAGAAAGGATTTGCTTTACTGCCGTGTGGCTAACAGGAGCATCGTTTGAACGATCAATTTTTATTAATGTGTAATTTAGACACCATTGGAGGTAAACCGTGGTAATTCATACTCATCCAGCCATTCCTTGCGTAATTGCTCGTAACATCGAAATCTAGGAACAAAAAAATTACAAAACAAGTTCTTTTTGAGAGATGATATCCTCAGCACTGGACGACGACGTCAGAATGTGTTGCAGGTAGGTTACAAGCAACATGATATCTGAAATCTATAGAGAAAAATAAATATTTGGTGCAGGCAGCCTTGAGGCGATGAGTCCCATATGATTGCTTATTATGTTTTAAATATTGGTATATATATGATGAAATTGAATAAACTTGCGTCCAGTGAAAGCATAACATAATAATAACGGTAATCATTGGGATACAAAGATTCAGTGATCAGATAAATTCGTCAGATGCACCCTGAGCGGTACGCCTCGTTAAGAGCCTGCTGACTGGCAAACCTTTCCACTACACCGTTCAAGCCGATACGATAAAATATAACTCTAATATTTTATTATAACAATACCCGTAAACAATCGCTCAAACGTTTGCACCACATTTGTAAGTCTAGTTTTAACTTATATTAGCAAATGTCGTGTGACCAACTTGAATAGTCAAAACGCAAATGAATTAAATAATTTTATTAAGAGCATTCTGTTGGTGGCGTGAACAGCGTGCGGATTGTGCCGGCGTGTCGGTCGCGCGGGCCAGTTCGCGCCTGGCTGCCCGCTCTTTGACAGCTAGCCATGCGAGAAGTCATTCACTTATCAACGCGATCTAATGCCGACATTTTTCCCGTTTTTCCCCATCTTTTCGCGTGAACGACTGTACTCGAAACGTGACATAATTGAATCAGTGGCCCCGACTACACGCCAAGCGGAGATTGTTGCAAATTAATACAGACAGACGTAACGTAAACACATCCTGACACAGTGTGTACAAATGTCGATTTGATTTCTCTTACTTATATCTTGTTGATAGCTAAAAAAAAGATCACAAAGTCATCCCAAACACATTTCATGTCAATAGGTGAATTAAAACGCAATGAAACATATAACTTCCATAAAAAATACCTACCTTATACTGCACTTACACCAGTTTCATTAAAACAAGCACGAGCAAAGCACTACAAACTGAAATAACAATATTTAAAAACGAGCGACAACTGTAATTACCTGCGTACGAGTGTTATCGAAATAAAAAAGACTGTTCTAACGGGTAAGGGTAAAAGCACAGTAAAAGGCTTTGGTCCCCGTATCACGGCAAGTGTAATGCAATTTAAAGCGTGTTTCAAAGCGACGCGACGTCCTGTCTCTCGTTGTATCACATACATTTTTTGTTCAAACGTTTTTTGTCTTCGTAACGTTTGCTTCTAGGAATTTAGAAATACATAATATATTATACATAAGCCTTAATAGCTTTCCATTAATGATAAGACAATGTTCAGCGAAAGATGAATGATCTGTTGTTCAGAATATTACAAGGTGTGTTTGAAAGTATAAAAAATATTTAAAATGACAAGAAAATAAGTAAACTAAAAAAACGGAGTTATAATATAAGCTATACTTTTTACCCTTTTATTAATTTTCCATTTTGAAACGTGATCAAAATTAAAAATTGGATATGTAGTGTGTTTTTAATTAAAATTAAATTATAAATGGATATGTTTCAACTTAACTGAAATGTTTATTTATGATTGGGATATGTACGAGTAGATAACCACAGAACACAGAAAATCTGTGTTCTGTGTAGATAACTTTTGTCTGTGCTGGAGAAGTGTTTCTTATTTTATCGACCTATCAAATAACCAGTCTTCAGTCATATTAGTAAGTACTTAGTATATTTTTCACTGTGTTTAGATTATAGAAAAAGAATATGGGTAAATCCGTCTGCGGTACTAACCGCAGACGGATTTACCCATATTCTTTTTTGTTATTCACTACAAACGTGTCAACAACAACACGTTTCAACAAAATAGTTCCAAATATTAACATTCAGCGTGTAAACAGTTTTGGTACAAGTGTGGGGCGCAGTTTGTGGTCGAGTAGTGCACCGGGCAGCCGGCTGCGTTTTGCCGAGGCTTTTTGCTGCGCACTGCGTTGCGGAGACCCCTGACCGCGCCGTCTGTCCGGCAACACGTAGGGCTGCAAGCCCCTGAGGAACATACACGATGAAATAAGTAAGGGTTTTATAGATTACTTTTAGAATTTACACGTGAACCTAACTTTTCATATGCGAAGGCCCATGTTTTAGCTCAAGACAAGCGTCAAGTACATCATGGCCCTCAACGTCATTAATGATGCTCGAAAGAAGCTAAATGTTAGGACCGTGAAGGCTGTTAAAAAACTTAAGATATAGCCGCACCACCCACGAACAAGCCTGGTTCGCAATCCTGCCTGGTAAGTGTACCAAAAGATAACTTACTACAACTATATCACTACATTCCACCGGAGCATAAAGGTCCAAAACACTTTATGCGATTGTTTGTGCTATTTCCGCAGTGTCATGGACATTATGCCTCTCCCAAGAGCTTGTAGACTTCAGAGTTAGGAGGTACTCTGGCACGGGTGACGCTGCTGCTCGTCACCGACTTGTTTGAAGCTATCCCGCCATTAGTCATCAGAGCCCCCTTGGACAAGGTTTATGGTGTGCACATAAGATTTAAGTTACGGGAAGCTAGGAGTTATCATAATTATAACAAAACTAACTAAACCTAAATCACATTACATGTGATTTTGAGCCGACGGCGCGGCGCCGTCTGGTCCGTCACTTGTAGGGGTACTAGGCTATTACTTGGTACTGAAAAGTCATATTGATAACCTTTGACATGCCTAGCTTGCGGTGCCGGAGCGATAACATCAATCGTCGAACTGGATGAACAAATTGGATCATATCGACCGTCCTATGTATTCTACATCTCCTTTTCTATGTATTGTATCTTATTTTCTTTCTAGAAAGTGTATTGTATTCTAATTATATTCATAGATACTTGAAGTGATTTTGATCGATGGTTTGCGCCCATGCCTAGTACGGGATTCCAGCGCGCGTCCGGCGGGTGACGACGTGTTTTGCCGTGACACGTGACGCTGTAATTAGTGCGTGACCGCCGCTCGCCGTCACGTCTGTCGCTCGCAGCGTGCAACCCGCAACGTCATAGATACACATTGTTTATGCTTATTATACCGGATAGTGTTAAAATTGTCTGGTTGTTTGGTTTCACTGTTTAATTTTATTATTTAATTGGTAGTTGTGTATATTTAATATACAGGATGACTGGTTGCACGAGGGAAACATTGAAAGAGGCACTCATCATTAAGATCAACTTTTACTATGGTACCAACCCAAACACTTGCGCGATTTCTTGCTTTTGCCCTTAGTAATAGTAGTTCGTAATAATGAGTACAATACCCTTCTTCAATATTTCCCTCGTTCAACCAGTAACCTAGTATACATTTTTGTCTCTTTTTTAAATTTACTTCTACTACAACCGTTTTTGATCAAAGTGACTAACTTCACCCAGATAACCTGATAAAAACTCCCAATCTTTCACAAAGTCCTGAATCGGATGGATAGATTTATTTTAACTCAAAAACGAGAGGGTTTCAGATGTGTCTGTGGCACAATCAGTTCGCGGTAAATTATATAAAAAATACATTTCAAGCTTCAGCTGGCTGCGAGATGGTTTCTTTATTAGTTTTCCCCGAGGCAGGCGAGGCTCCCGCGCCTCGCGGGGGACGTGTGAAAAAAATCTTAGTGGGATTAAGGGCCCGTATAACAGGCTCCGAGGCGGACTTATTGCCGTAATACAATCTCTGTTATGTCGCGCACGGATTATCCGTATCAGAGTGTTTCACACAAAAACGTCGTTTACTCAGCTCGTACAAGTTAATACGATGTTCTTTGCATATTGAGTTTTTACGTCTCACCCCTCTCTATCACCTAATACTTGGTTTAGGCGCTGAATATACTCTAAGTCTGCCTACACTTTAAGGGTGTATATATTTATGCGTTACGAAAAAGTGCATATTTAAATAAATAAATCATAGCCACGTCTATTCAAACCTCAAGTTGCAAATCCCCGCAAATTGAAAAGGCCATTATCGAGCGTAAGCAATTTACGCGCAGCTGGTGCTACGGCGCGCGACTAACCGCCGCGGTTACGCCGTAGCCGCCACGAACAACTACGAGCGAGACTATGAACAAAAATAATATATTTTTAAATGTAATACTTTTATACTATGGTATTGTAATTTTTTAAGCCAATTGTCCGGTCTCACGCACAGATCTTCTAGTTTAAAACATTCTAAAAGTTAGTAGTTACAGTTGTTAATGTTTTATTTTGATTTTCAAGTTATGGCTATGTGAAATATAATAAAATTTATAAAATTTAGGATATTGATTAGTTTAAATTTCAAGTACCAATATAATAAATGAATGTGAAAATTATTGTTAAATAATATTAATTATGGATGAACCCGCAGTAAAGTTACCTTCGTAATAGGACAATATTTTTCTACAATAATAATTATATAATGATACAGTGCTGCAGTGGTAAAAAAAGATTTAAAAATTAACTAAAACAGGTTCTAAAGTCTGGTGCAAAAGAAGTCGATTTTTCTCTCACGTCTTCTGTGGTCGTTAGGGTCGGATCTCGTAAATAAGTGAGATGTTGACGAGTGTTCCGCGTGAGGAATTGAAAATACCGCCGCGGGGTACCGCTGAACTTACGACCAAAAGCGTCGGCCGGGTGGGCGTAAGTGAAAAAAAATGTCTGCAATCGCAATGTGTTGCTTTGATTCCAAATTCAATTGTAATAAATATAAGCAGTACGACATAGCGGTCAGTCAATATTTTCAGTATGTTAATTCCATGGTATTTTCACAGTATAATTTTAAGTAAGTAAGAGCCCTACTTATTATTTCTATGGTAACTGTACTGCAAAATCCTCAACATATTGTGAAAATAATTTGAAAATTCTGACAGTCACTTGGCCGCTATACAAGTTGAAGTTTTGGCTATCAATATGTTCACAGAACTTTTTTTTGTTGTAATCCAAAAAGTATCAGTAAAGGCAATAACAACAGACGTTAGTAGCTCATTGAATGAGATCTTTGCCAAAGACTAGGAAAAATGATTAATAAAAAACATATCAGAAGTCTTACTAACTAACGGTTTTGCCAATAATCAATCATGAAAAGCGTACTAATGACTATCAGCATCGACCATGCGTTTGCATATTGGTTTTTGTCCTGCACCATTTACATGGCTAGCACTAAAATTAATAATTATAACAAAATAAATCGTTTATCATTCATCGCCCGCCGCAAATCAGTGGGCCCGTCACTACGCTATTAATAACTCGTGATACCTCAAATTATATTAAAACACCACTGGAAGGGTTGAATGTAATCGTCAAAATTGATTTATACCACGTTTTGTCAGTGTACCTATTGTTTTATCAAATACCTTCCATTATTTTTGGATAAAGAGATTATCCATAATACGAGAAATTGGCAAATTAATTAACATTAAGTTCCTGGAACAGTCCTCATAAACTTAATTAGAAATGAAATGGTCAAACTAAAGAATTCATATCAATTTTATTTAGTCACATGTCAATGATACCGGTATAATGTCAATGATGATGATAATATATTTATTTTAGAACAGTCACCATCAGATTCATTTGGGTTGTTTAGATATTTTTGATCACTGAATGGCAAAAGTATTTATTTAAACATTTTTTAGATCTGTTTAGATCTATGTACTTCAACATAACGGTCTTATCAAAAACTATGGCTATAGCAGATTCAGAGACGTTTTAAGAATTAAGGACAGCATAAGATGAAAGAATATAGATACCTTGAAAGCACATCAGCTTACTGAAGCTGCTACAGGTGTTTGTTTTTTCTCAGCTAAGAATTAGTAGAATATTATAAAGAGAGTACATTTAAATGATAATGTAAATAATTAAATAGATGTCATAGTGGCGTTGCCTTCCAGCGAAATGTTATCGTGTTTAATAACGGGATAACATCTGTAAAACGAGCAGATTGACTTAATGGTGTTTGGAAAGTTTCTCACAGAGAAAATTTTAGTTCGCCGCGAGTCCTACTAATGCCGGGGGTGAGGGTGTGGGGGGCAGCTCGATTAGCAGCAGCTGTCTTACCTCGCGAATATGTTATTTATTGACGACATGAAAGTCGGAAGCTTGGGTTGACCTGAATGTTTATAAAGTACTATGGAACGAATGATTCTAATTGTAGCAGCAGTAGGCTTAGTTTTTTGTGCGTTTGTTTTTTTTTCACTTGATTTTTTTTTTCTGTAGTTACTCTCTTCATCAAAAGACCATGACATAACAAAATAATATTACGTACGAGTATTTACTGTGATACTTTTTTAAGCAATTTAGCAGAATTTATAGTCATGAATAAGTATAACTGACAAAAAAATATTCTTCCCACTAACATTTCAGAAAGGTTTTGCTTTTCCAGAACATTAGAAGCCACATCCATCGGCGGTCGTAGTGAAAATGGCAAGTGCTTGCAAGCGTTGCGACCGCACCTGTCAGAATATTAGATCGACGACATTAATCTGTCGCCGCAAAGCGCGGCCGTCCCGCCCCCTGCCTCCACAACGCAAGCAATCAAAAACCCTGTTCTAAAATCGCGGTTTGCCATCGTTTTCATTTGCGTCCGGCTTTTGATGAGGCGTCCAGCTTGCCCACACAATAGTGCTTTTGTAAACACGCAACTGGACAACGATCATAATCTGATGTTACAGAAAAAAGTACTCGTAAACCAAGTATGTTATGGTTTTACTATAAGATGTTACGCAGCCTTTTACAGTTGTTTATAGTTTTACATATAGCAGCTCGTCCACGGTTGAAAGGAAAGAATTTTGCAAAGTGCCTTGTAAAACGCGTAACGTGCAATAAGGCCTCTTTGTTATTTTGTGGGGTCGAAACTTATTCATCCCGCAAATCCGATCATGTATGAAACAAATCCCGCCCGGTCACCGCTGATTGCATTGTCATGTCTACTGGACAAATATTGACCAAACATTTTGATCTTTAAGAGGTTAAAATTAAGGTTTATTGTTCTTTGTGCGTAAGTCGACGTCACCGGAAACCACGTCGTATCGGTTTGTAAAACAAGCGAGCCAACGTGATTGGAATGTTTTATTCGACCCTCGGAACATATGAGACCATTATGATGTATGTTTTTCCTTTTGATGTGGAATTTATCGCCGTATAATTTAGGTGTTACTGTAATTAAAATATTGATGTTGGATATAACAATTTGTTCAGATCCATCTTTCGGTTCTGGAATCACACCATTTTCAGATTTTTACTACTACAGATTTACCGCATAAATTAATATCTATTTTGTTGTATAATAGAATAAGTTTTCTCCGTGTTTATCCGGTAAACAAAAAGCATAGACAGCGTAAAGTTTTTCTGTGATCACGTAGCCGCGGGACGAGCGGGATCAGGCGGGAAGTCGTCAAACTTGCGCAATAACGTGACTGCTGGCGTGACTCTGCGGGGCCACCTGTTCACGCCACTATTATCCGATCATTCCTCCACTCAAAAAGTTGTAATATCGCGACTATTAATATAGAAATATGACGTACATATTTTACGGTGACTTGAAAAGTTGCAATATAATAGCGCTTGAACTTGTTGGGGGTTAACTGCGATCACCGATCCGTCTGCCAAATGGTGATGACAATATATAGTCAAACATTTACGAGCTTATGATATTGGGAGTTGTTATACGAGTATGCTAGGCATAGAACATTGAGAGTAATTTCAGCTCAGCACTTGATAATTTCACCACTGTTTTCCCTCCCCCCTTTCAAATATTATATTTCTCTGTAAACTATGTAGCTCTATTTTCTCTATGTAATGAGAGGCTTAATTATTATAATCGTTTAAAATAAGTGGGACCGTCCGTGATACACGAAGGAAGACTTTTAAGTCGTGTCGACGTGTTAACCCCATTATCAGCCGGCGGCTTACCCGACGCTAAGCCGCGCCGACATCGGCCGATTTATGATCGTACGGACGCAATTTGCCGATTCCGATCGTTTATTGGCCATCGGCTTGTTCCATCTAACTAATTGTAGCGCTATTGCGGAAATGAGGTGAATAGCGTACATTTGTTCTATAAAAGGTATTGAACGTTTTGAGTACCTATTAGATCGATTCCATTCCAAATTACAACCTTAGTATACACACACAAACGTAATTAGATCTATACACTAAACACAATAGTTTGATCTACAAATCTCTGTAACGTATCCTCGATTATTGCTAATAACGGTTTGTGAACATGAGAAGATTTATTAGAACCGGATTGCGTGGAATACCGCTACGACTTTCATCAAGTATTTAAGTAGGGTAATTCTTTGGTTTAGCGAACTGGAATTACCTAATATCGTAATACTTGTAGCTTTCGTAACGAATTAGCTTTTGTTATTCGTAGCCAGCTACGTCGGCGTAGCGTGGAGCTACGAGCCGCTACGCTAATCCCTCGATCCGCGAAAGCCGTGTATTTCACGCCTCTTTATTACATTAATTTAAATGTTTGCGCGGCGGATTGCCGGTCCTCCCTAGCACCACATAAATATATCACGACAGCTGCTGATCAACGACGCAATGAATGCTACTCGCCAGAACAAATTATGGATATCTGGTGGACGGCGGTATTACCATGTTTATTCTGTTTTAGATAAATAGTTTATTACAGTCAAATTAAGTCAGCTAGTTAAACAGTAAGTAACATAAAACTATTTCTACTGATATTAAACTTACTACGTAATAATAAGTTTCTTCAATAATGATCTCATAAGATTTGCCTTGAATGCGTCACTTCAACAGAGTACAAGGATTACGCGTGTCGGCACACCTGGATAAGGACAACAAACGGGTGTAATTAGTCAAGCTCAGGCCGCGGTGCAAATGAAAATATTTACTGGAGTCAACAGCGCTAAGTTATTGCTATATAATCCGATAAACGGAGATCGCTTGCTCGAAAATTGTGTTATCGTTGCTCTAAAGCGTTCACAAGTCGCCGCTTTACGAGGGCAGGCGCCGGGGGCATGCAAACATAAAAATTCTCTATCGGGACTAATAGGAGTGAAACAAATAAAAGGATACGTAAATAGAAGCGTCAGATAAATTCCAGTGGGGCTGGAGTGCGCGTAAATCCGCGCGATTTGTATCTGTGACAGGGGTGCGGGCCCCCGCCGCCCCGCACTCTCGCCCGTCGAGCCCTCACCTACGATTCTCACAATTAATATGGTAATATTTTTTTGTAATGGGCTGTAATGATTTCAATTAATATGTGTAGTTAGGTACTTATTTTTATTGTCTACCATTGTGTGATTAATGTTGGAGTATCATGTATAAAAGCCATCTTCTGATTCATTGTATTTTCCTTTCAATCACTAGACCAAAAAAATATTATAAAATGGTGTCGTTCTTGATTTTTCTTCCAGTTATAACTGAACCAGAAAAGCATCGGAATCCTAAAAATGTACCCATAGGTACCTACCTAAGGTAACGTGGCGCGCGCGGGTCACGTCTATGCAAATGATATTAAATTAGAAACGCTTAATAACAACTGTGCCGCCGCCGCCAGTAAAGAGATGCAATTACACCAATCAAATAGCAATTTTACAGTACTAATTGCGACCGACATGTTTTATGCTGAGCTTTTAATCCGACCACCGGAATGACGCTTGCATGATTAAACGCCGATATGATCCCCACCCCTTTAATATTAGACTAATTTTGATGATTTCGCATCGACTACTACAGTACCTAAAAATAATAAATAGACAACAAGCGACGTTGCGTGAATTATTATGATTTTGTAAATCATGTGTCTATTGTGATACATCGGTTGTATCGCAATAGACACATCTCAATAATAATATGTCTTAGTATTAAATATTTGTTGGTATGTGGATAATTTGTAAAAATGTATTATTTGGGTAAAAATAAGTAACTACAAACTAGTCGCGGTGCCAGACATAAGTATCTAATAATAATATGTCTTAGTCCACCGCTTTGCCTGGTGAACCTTGGTGATTTATTTATTTGTGATCTACCTACATACACCATCAAGAACTGTATGGGACCCTCTCAGGTTTCTGAGGCCCCAAGTCAGCTATTCCAGTTGTGTCAGAATGGTTTCACAATTATATCATAATTGCACATTTTAACTGATTTTGTATGTTAAATCTGTCAAAATATGTAAATTATGATATCATAGTAATACTATTCTGACACGATTGAAATACCAGACTTGGGGCCCACGATGTTTATCGTCAACAATCGTTACAATCAAATTGCGATCCATTTCCAACAAGCTTTCCAAAGATAATAGAAACAACTGAACAACTTTAACAGAATACATTCAATACACATACGTGTGAGTTATATTTGTCAGTGTGTGTTACGTCAGCGTGTAAATCACCTCGTGTACACCGTGGAAAAGGTCATCAATAGTGCGGCTCCGTGCGGTAAGCTGGGGCGCACACCTGCGACTCGCGAGCGCTAAGCCCGCAACTTAGCACCCCCGACGCCATGCGCTACTGTGTATTATAAGCCAACGAAATACAAATCTAATATAATAATACTAATACTACTGCATAATAAGATAATTCGGTGAAACTGTTAATAAAAAAGATAGTTGTTATTAGACTATGTAGATATCTGTATAACATCACATATAGTAGTTGATCATCATATATAGTGGTTGAGTGATAATAATTAAGTAGGTAAGCACTTTTATTATTTTTTATTTTTATTTTATAATGTAACTTTTTAAATATTGTTAAATTAATAATTAAATTTAATGAAGAAATAATATGTTATGTAATAATATGGTTTTGATAGCCACGCTATCGTATTAGGTATATACTTTGAGTATTTAGACGGTATATAGCACCTGTAAAGATAGTGTTAAGGAGATTAAATAAATAAATAAATCTACGTGCCAAAAATCTTTTAGGGTGTTCATAACTTAATCATTTCTGAATCCAGTATTATTTTATATTGCTATATCTAGCCAGTTGTAAAACTTTTCATTAAACTGAAAACATCAGCGCGTAACCACGCAATTATAACCTTTCACCAAGACCCTAAAAACTGTAATAATTACTTTTGAAAACAACGCCAACTCCCGCAACCTCATCGCGATCAAGTACAAAGCGCGCAATTTAAAAGCCAAATAACCGTCGTATCACAGAGTTTTTCTTAAGGAGTCTCATCGCAAACTACGTTAAAATGATTTAATTCCCCCTGATAGCGTTACGGGCGGCGCTGTTATTGAGATCGCCGGCCCGGCTCGCCCGGCTAATAAACGCTTATCAACGCCCTCATTATCACACCCTTAACATCGCTTTAATGTCTTGCTCTTGAACAAAACATATTTAATCACATTTTTTCCCCGGCAGCGTGGAAGAAACTTTTAAATTTCATAAATTTACAGCGAAGTGGCGACGACGACAGCGGAAAAATTGCAGAGAGCCACCGAGCAGGGCCAGGGAGGGCGCGAACCACAGTTGTGGTAAGACTTTGTTTTATTTTAATTTGTTCACATAATGATTCATAAATATGTAGGTAAGTACATTTATGATAAAAGTGAAACAGTAAGGCAAATAATAGACATAATTTGAAAATTATATAGGTTGCACATGCAGTAATTAATATATTATATGACTACCGACAGTTTAAAGAACTCCAATAATCTCGTAACGCAACTGTACATTCCACTTGCGGCGTAAGTCAATTATTGCACAGTAAACGATCATCTAACGTCAGACGATATATTATGACGCTGCCGTAAGTGCGTGTAGTGTGTGCGATGCCCCGCGGCGCCGCTCGCCGCCACCGTTATGATCTTTTAAGCCCGATTTTACTGCTGGTTCGCGACACTAAATTATAATATAACAGCTCGTAAATTTCTGAAACTATCCTTCTTTGACGCAGCAGACTTAAGGATTTCGAGTCAAGCTTTAATAATTGAGAAAACGCCAGAGCAACGAAACGTGAAGCGAACATAATATCAAATATATTTATTATACGAAGTAGTACTAGCACAACACTAACAAAATAGTAATATATATTTTTATGTAACTACTCTGGCTTAAAATGATGCATAGTATCATCAGGGAGCTCAGGTGAAGTCATGCGCTTAGCCTAGGATTTGTCGAGTGTTCTTTTGAACGTATCTCTCCCCCATATTTAAACTCAAAATTAAGAGCCAGTGAGCAAACAGTATCGTAACAGAAAATAAAAAAGGGTGTCGACGACTAAGTAGCTGCTCGTTACCCGTAATATTTGAAGCCACGACGAAAGAACCGAATTGAATATTAAATGAAATAATTTATGCCATATTTATCATTTTGCAAATGAACAGTCTCACCTTAATGAAAACCTTAATACCATTTTTAGACGCTGTGTTTGTTTTGAAAATAATTCGCAAAAATTATAGGTAAAGCTGTACCTATCTTAATTATTTTTTATATTAGTTCTTTCGTGGGATACCAGCATAGGGAGGAGTCACATGCACATCTTCTACTTAATATTTTATTTTGACTGTTCGATATGTATATTTACAGTAGATAGCTGTAAATCAATATCGTGTATAACAAATGCATGGAAAGCCGTACATTTACCGACCATAAATAAGCATACCATCTTTAGACAAGTGAAGTCGTAGTTTCGAATCCACAAATCACCTGCTGACCATTTCTAGCTGATCACCATACGAGTAAGTGGAGCTTGAATTTTAAACAATATTCAGTCAAATCATACGTTCTGAGGGTCGAAACGATGGTGACACGAGCTATCATCTCACAACCAATTGAAAACTCCATCGAAATGCATTTGAGTCAATAATTGCAAATCCCTGACAAAGCAACTTTTGTATATTAATCCGCGTTTGCGGTATCTAAAGTCCTTATGAAAAGGGTGCAACATCTTGGTTGTGGTAAGGCTGCGTGTACATTAGCGCGGGGGCGGCCGTAAATCACGCGGGATCACGCGGCTATCTGCGACAGGCAACAGCGGTCGCCGGCACGTCTACACTCGCGACATAGATACCTCATGCCTAATTGAGTTTACATTTTGGACGTTACGTATCACATTCGTCTAATTCAAACTGAATTCTAGTGTTTGATATAATTTTTTATGTAAGAAATTATCTTGGACTTGGACATCTAAATTGTTAAGTGTCTAATTACTATATCGCAAGGATACCTTTTAAACCTTTTCAATGAAGCCAAGGACCAACAAATCATGATTTGCGTTGACATAAACAGTTACAAAAGTCGTTAGATAAGTGAAAACAGATTCAAAAATTAAATAAAACAGCGGGCAGGTAAAGGTGGCGAGGGGGGAGGGGGGGAGGTTAGTGAGGGATCTTCGTTAAGGTTTAATTAAATCGTCCTCGGCGGCCTCTCGCGCTTTAATTCCACCGTTATTAACGCTGTTAAAAAGTGAGTAGCCTGGATAAGGCAGTGCGTAGAGTCGGTTCAATGACGGTGTTTTGGAAATTAATCATGTCTGAAGATAAACAATAAACTTTAAATTGTGCTTTACATGGACGAGAAATATTTGAGCAACAGTTTACTGATATATCCAGTAATGGATTAGTTTAGATTGTAACAAATGTGTCCATGATTCAAGCTACTTAGTTTCAGCCAATAGTGAAGGTCATTGCTTAATGAACAATGATTACAGGTTTAGGAAAAAAGAAAAACAATTTCTATGCATTTAAATAAAATCCAATAGCAACTCCATAGTTTCCTTCCAACAGAAGCGCGGCCGAGTGGTCGCGGTGTTTCCGCAGAGGAACACTTGCGATAAGACGATGCTCACCTCCGCAGTGGCTTGACGGCTCACCCACCCCTCTCCCCTCACCAACTGTTTGGATTTTAATATCCACCCTTAAGTGTTGTTGCTAAAGACGTACCCGGCTAAGTACTAATTTGTCCCAACTTGAAACGATTGAGCCGTTTCTACATCTGCGTAAAGTGACATTAATTTGTTTTAACTGTGTACACTGTGCCTGTTTAAACGTTTGGGAATTTTATTTCAAACTTCGTTGCTTTTTTAAGCATACGCTCGTGGTCCTGATTTTTCTATTACGGAATCTAATAAAATACTCTGCTTCAATTTTATTGCTGATGATAGTAGGCCTCCTTTGTAGACTTAAAAGAAAGCGTTTTATACCGTTAGCACCATAAACTTATTATAGGTACTAGTGTTAAGTTTGCACCTAAGTTATCATGACCTGGCAAGATAAAGGTATCTAATATCTATTTATACAAAACTTCATGCTTGAGCTCAGCGATGCTGACGCATGCATCATGCTCGTGAACGGGTGCTGTATGTCGGGACTGGTCAACTTAAGGGTTGTAACTGCCATGTCAATCTTATTCAGAGGCTAATCAACCATCCTATTTTTATTTTTTATTCACATAAACTTACATTATTCTCGCACCTCTTACCAGAACATTGTACTAATCAAGATTGAAATCTATTTATTATCTATTTTAAAACTCCATTGAGTTTCTTGCTGGTTCTTCTCCATAGGACCTTCTATTTGGAACCGCGCACCTAGAGTATCGACATTTCATAAGTGCCTGTAACTGGTTTACATGAAATAAAGATCTATTCTATGTTTAACCGTGCAACTGGCTTCGTGTACCTTGCCTTCTTTTTTAATTTAAGAGCTAGCTCAGCTAGTCAGCTCTTGTTGGTGGTGTTTTCTACAATTACATACTTAGGGCAAATTTATTTTTAAGGTGTTTCCCCACTATCCGTACGATACCATGACCATAACAGCAGCGTATCAGACAAACAAAATTACGATATATCTACTAAATTGGACTCAAAGTGTGGGTTGCACCGAAGGCTACGTTATAGTTACTGTCAAAGTAAAATTTAACAATGACCATAGAATTTAACTATCTACTGTTGCACCGTCATGTAAAATGTAAAAGTTAAAGTTAAAAGATTGACAAGTGACAAGACGTTTTATGATACATAACCAGTAAAGCCGGGGCGGTTAACGGTTACAGTTAAAATTATGACGTTAGCTAACAATTGCCAAATGGTACAACTCATCTTTTGTTTAACCGATACTTTAACTGAAGTTTCGATTTTTGTTAAAGTTAAAGTAAGATGGTGCAACCTAGGCTTAAATCATCTATATAATGTAGATTTTTATGTTTAGAAACCAAAGCGGTCTATTCGTCGTGCCTCATACAAATCTATACGGAGAATCTTGTTTTGACAGATACGCTTTTTTACGGTTATAGTACGGATCTCAGATTACAAAATCTGTGTGTGTATAAACATTTTGTATAGGACTATAGGCACATTAGGTAGGTACTCGGATTAATAATGTGAAACCCACAGCACACATTATTGTGGACACATCAATATATACTTATCTATGTATTATATCACAATATTGTTTCTTTTTTGGGCAACAACAACACAGATAAAATAAACTCCCATGTTTATAATTTTAGTGTGAAAATGAAACATAATGTGATAGCGCGGCGAGTCGGTTGGGCGATGACGCGATGACGTAATGACGGTGACGCAGGTGCATGGCCGGCGAGCGCATGACCGCAACAGCTAAATTGCATCCACTGCGGCATGTCGACTTTACTAGCCATATTTTGCAGGGCAGATTTGCTATTAAAAGCTGTCTGTACAGTCCGAGTAATCTAATCCGGGGGTCTACCGCGTAACAAAATGGTAATGAACATCAGACTCTGGTAATAAACTTGAATTACGATCGTGAGAGCCGAAACATCGAACTACCTTGTGAAAAAAAATACCGATCATAAAGTTGGGACTCCCATCTTCGTGCTTCATCTTCATGCTAGCTACGAACAAATACGAGCAATCATGCTGTAGGTAGTTCTTTTAGAAACGATGAGCACTGGGAGGTACGTAATACCTAGTAGGATTTTAGAGCGTCCCGGTAGGTATTACGAGGTGCATTCAATAAGTACCTAGCCTCATCGCCAGAGGGCGCTGTAGTTTCAAAAGAGTTTTACCACAGTGTAGCACATTCTTTTTAACACGTTCCGGGACAATTGACTATTTGCAAATGTCTTAATATGACACTTCAAAATCCCATACATTTTATCAAACCGTCTACAGCCGTACTACCATAATTATTACATTTTTTTTTTTTTTGATACTACAAATGCGGCCACAGACGCTTAGCATGCAGACGCTTGTATGGCTCAGTCTACGCCTGTCGGCGGTGTGACTGTGTTGTTTTAGTGCATAAGCACTGCGTACGTGTGTGTTGAAAAATGACACGAAAAGTGTTTGCCGTGACACCTACGAACGTACAAAGTCGCGTGATGTGACACTAGATCATGTGCTTCCTAGGAATGTTATGGGCAAGCAACGGCTGTTGACGGTTTGCCAAATTACATGAAATAAAGTTCACCGCCTTTAACCGTACTGTCACGTAACGATATACCGAGATAACGTCGAGAGGCGGTCTGTCCCGGAAAGTGTTAAATTCTTTTTTCAAATTTTCATTCCAATCCCTTCATTTGTTTTGATTTGACAACTTATGGAAGCCAACGTGTCAATCGGTTTTACAAAAATGGAAAAAGAGCAATATCGTTCGGTGATTCGATTCCTATTTTTGGAAGGGAAAACGCGCATCGAAATCAAAGAGCGCTTGGATGCTGTGTACGGTGACTCTTCTCCATCGATGGCCACCGTCAAGAATTGGTTCAACGAGTTTGCACGTGGCCGTACGTCGGTTTTTGATGAACCACGTCCAGGTACACCGAAAACAGCTGCTACGGAGGAAAACATTAAAAAAATCCATGATCTCGTATTGGCAGATCGCCGATTGAAGGTTCGGGAGCTAGCTGAGACTGTAGGCATTTCAGAAGGAACAGTGCATCATATTCTTCACGAGGAACTCGGCATGAGAAAGCTGTCGGCGCGATGGGTGCCGCGTTTACTCACACCAGAAAACAAGCGCAACCGTGAGACCACATCGGAGACGTGTTTGGCGCTGTTTAAGCGGAATCCAGCGGAGTTTTTGCGTCGTTTTGTGACCGTCGATGAAACCTGGATCCACTGGTACACACCAGAGACCAAGGAGCAATCAAAACAATGGATCCAGACCGGGGAACGTGCTCCAAAGAAGCAGAGGCGTATTTAAAGATTTGGCGCCCCGGGCCAGTTAGCTTTGCCGCCCCATTATGTGATTATAGAGTATTTCATTTATGAAAAAAAAAACCTATGTGGTGTGAAATAATATATGAAAAAACTTCTAAAATGAACCATTTATTCACTAGGTAAATATTTTAATTTAAATGTTAATTCAGATATAAAAATAAATATAAATATAAAAAATATTGTAGGTAAGCTTGTCAATAAAAGGCGCCCCCGCAGCCTGCCGCCCCGGGCCATGGCCCCCTTGGCCCTACGGTAAATACGCCCCTGCAAAGAAGGCGAAAACTGTAAAATCGGCCGGAAAAGTTATGGCCACCGTTTTCTGGGATTCACAAGGTGTGATCTACATCGATTACCTCGAGAAGGGTAAAACAATTACAGGGCTTTACTATGCCGATTTATTGGGCCGATTCGACGCCGAATTAAAGAAAAAACGACCCCATCTGGCGAAGAAAAAAGTGCTGTTTCACCACGACAACGCACCGGTTCACACGTCTGCCGTTGCCATGGCCAAATTGGTCGAATTACGCTACGAATTGCTGCCCCATCCACCGTATTCTCCAGATTTGGCCCCTTGTGACTTCTTTCTGTTTCCTAATCTGAAAAAATCACTCGCCGGGAATAGATATGGATCGAATGAGGAGGTCATCGCCGCCACGGAGGCCTATTTTGCAGAGTTTGACAAAAACTATTTTTCGGACGGATTAAAAAAGTTGGAGCATCGCTGGGCTAAGTGTATCGAACTAAAAGGAGACTATGTTGAAAAATAAATTCCCACTTTTCCAAAATATTCGTTTACTTTTTGTAGGCTAAGTATTTATTGAATGACCCTCATACCTACCCAAATGCTCTAAAAGTAACTGTTTTTGTTAGCACTAACGTTCATATTTGTTTCTATCATCTAACATAAATTATTCTGCCCATACGGACGCTAAACAAGAGCCTCAACATTTTTGTATGCTTGCCATTTATGGTAAACTTTAAGAAGGGTTCGAACCTCATGAAACATATAAAATTAGGACACCATTTTCTTCAAAATGACAGAGCTATATAGTATAGCTCATCATAGTCTTCTGAAAAATATCTACTTTATTTGGTTTTAAAATATTTGAAATAGTTAGATGTTACCTGTATTTGATTTAGTAAGCAATTTGAAGAAAATTAAGAAGCCAGCTAACAGTAACCAGCTACTTAATAATCGAGGTCTAATATTATGATAATCATAGGTGTGATAGCCTAGCGGTTGAACGCTTACCTTCCATGCAGGAGGGTCTGAGTTCGAACCCGGCCCGCACCTCTGACTTGTGGAATTTATGTGCGGATCAGAATTTGATTAACACTTGCGTTAACGGTGAAGGAAAACATCGTGAGGAACCCTACCCATCTGAGAGGGCCTGATAAAGTTTTTGATGGTGTGAGCTGTGTAGTCCGCCAACCCTTACCAGGCCAGCGTGGTAGACTAAGGCCTAATCCTTCTCATTCTGAGAAGAGGCCCGTGCCCAACAGTGGGACAGTAATGGGCTGGCTTTATTTATAGGCGTAAAACATTTACAAAATTTAATCCATTATTATCCATTATCCATCCAACATGTTACATTCAAAATGTATGAACAATGTTCATTGAACAGTAATGTTAATTAACAATTAGGGCTGCCACAGAATAACCAATAGCACTAATAGGTAGGTAGTTGCCCTATTACATAATAGATACCTATCTAGATTGTTAACCAAACGAGAAATAAGGTTAGTTTTCAGACATAACACAGCGACTAATTATTGCAATTCAGACCTAATCAATGAATACGTCGAATTACCAATAACCCTGTAGATATAAATCTATGTAGGTAGCATGATCGCCAGGGATTATATTGCTTTGCGTTAACTCATAGAAATCTATCTTTTGATGTTCCTAACCATTGCTTCACCTAATTTCGGCTAATCCTAATCTGAAAGTCGTTCTACTCCAAATATGATTAGCCTGTAGCATGTTGCTGGATATCTTTCCTGACATTGGTCGCAGAACCTGGTTTCCGTCCCCTGATTTAATATGTTCTTCAGGTCGTCGTTCTGTTTGGGTGCTGTTACACGATGTTATGTTAGATCTTCACTCGTCAATGCCTTCCCTTAGAGTTTATCACCAGCGCACTTCAATTATATCCATGGCATATGGCCACTGGCCAGCCATGTTGGCGTTCTAATATAACCAGGGATAAATAGACATATAGGTAGATATCGTAGCTGTAACGTAAGTACGTTACAGCTACGATACGTTAAAACAACATTTCGAATTTCTCAGCACGTGTACTAAAACTAATAAAGTAACTAAGTAGCCAATTACTATACCCGATAAATTATAGCGATAACCCTTTTTACCGATGACAATACGCATCTGTCGAAACCTTGTGGAAGCATGGTGTTAAGATTTTTTATCACCTACAAAATAATTATGTCATTACATTACCTACAAAAAATTACGCCATGCTTCCATCTAATTAGTATTATATCCACTGCAAGAAAGGACCAAAAGCATAATTTTTCAAAGCTAAAATGTTTACTGTCAAACTATGGCATTAGAGCGTCCTCTAGAGTACAAATCAAGCTTTTTGGTAAATGCTAGTAGCGAGGGCCGAGGCAGCCGAAGGTAAGCTACTACGAGAGCTTTCGTGTAGCCTTATAAAATACCGTAGCGAACGCTAGAGGGCACCAGTAGGTGCTGGACGCCACTTCTTTATCATTGGTAGGTAGTTACCTCTGTTATCAATAGAGGGCAAGAGCAGTGAGAAAAATATTTAATAACATTTTTAAATATTACAATAGGTAGTATAATACGACATACGGTAGTGGCATACGACCACGGCTATCCTCTGAACATCACTATGAATATGTATCTATTAATATTTTCTTGTTTCATACCTTTTCAGTAGTCGGGTTTTAGTTTTTGAACTAAATTATTTTTTGGTTGGTTACGTTTACTTTACTACCTATACCTACGTCAAAACATTCGTGCTCGACCCACTGTACAGAACAATTTGCAGATTCTGTCGTGAGAAGGACGAGTTGCCCATAATTATAATATGTGATATATCCCATGCGAGTGTGACTTGTAAGTACCCACGACTACATAATATCTAAAAAGCTAATCTCGCAATGCACCTATAAGCATTCCATGCAGTGAGAGGTTAGCTTATTACTGAAAATGTATAGTTTGATATGTCGTCGTGCATACACCACACAAGAAGCCAGCACCTCGGTAGGGGTAGCTACCTTATCTCATCAGATGAGATTTAAGAAATCCCTCCACCCCGGGAGCTAGTAAATTTTTTGATTAGCTTACGGATTCCTACAGTGCAGTAGTCGTCACAATAAATCTTCACAGGTTGCAGTGACGAAGAAGTAGGTACTACCCTACGTCTTCTCCCAAATAATATTAATTAAATCCACGAGCCTCTCAATTTTCCATTTTTTATTTTATGGCAAAGGTACAACGATGTAACTGAATACATCTTAAGGGTTTTTATCCCTTATTCAGTGCCACTTGACGACAGCTAGCCACGTTGGGCAAGGCTATTTTAGTAAGCAGAGCCTATCCTCTCGCAGAGTCACATCAATAGCTGCCACGCCAGTCGTCGACCTCAAGTATTATCTGTCTCCATCTGTAGGTGGTCAGAGCCTCGTTCTTTGGCAGGGCGGCTGTATCACGTGTAGGGGACAAGACATATTTTTAACCGACTACAAAAAAAAGGAGGAGGTTCTCAATTCGACGCGTAGGATTTTTTTTTTATATTTGTTACCTCATAACTCTCGACTGCGTGAACCGATTTTGATGATTCTTTTTTAATTTGAAAGGTGATGCTTCCCGAATGGTCCCATTTTAATTTGGTCCAGTTCTGACAATGGGATCCATGAGAAAACCATATATGTCTTAAATTTACATTAAGTATGTGCGCGACAAATGGTCGAATAACTCAAAATCTCGCCAACCGATTTCGATGATTCTTTTTTTGTTTGAAAGGGTATACCGAAGTGTTCCCATTTAAATTTAGAGAGGATCTGATGAAGATCTTCGGAGACAATGGAACTCTTGAATGAATAACAGCACATCACTCGCGATTGCTGTAATCTCATTTTTATGTATTGTTTATGCCACTCAAAATTGAAAAATAAAATAAACTTTAAAAAAAAAGTAAAAACCGACTTCAAAAAACTAAAAAGTATAAAATAATTTTCTTAAAAAACTTAACAGCTTCTGAAGTCGGGGCCACTGCCAAGCTACGAGTAGGTCCTACATTTAAGAATTATATTACTAAAACTGTAGGTAGGTATCAAGTATTTCCTCCTTTTTCTTCAATGTAATAAATAGGTAGAACACCATTGGGAGTAAAGGCAACTGAGAGATTATTTTTGTCGCGCTCATCAAATCAATCAAATTTCTTTATTAGGGTCAACAAAAGATCCATTGTGTTAGTAAGAAAAATAACTTATAAATTATTGTTAGTATCTACCTAATACACATGTACACAAATAAAATAAAAGTTTGAAGCATTCCGCGCAGAAGATGGCCATTGCCCAAGCAAGAAATGCGTTTCCTACCTGACCACCCACCCACAAAATGCCTGAAAATAGGAGAATAAGTATTCTCCGCTACTGTTTTCAGGATGCTATTGTCACCGACCCTCATTCTACTAACTAATGATGACATTTTCTTTCGAAAGATCGCTTGAAATCGATCTGTTCGATTCTGCGCAAACATCTCAGATACACTACAGAAACGAGGCAGTCCCAAAAACATCCTGAAATTATTATTTTATTGTATAACTACTTATGACATCCAGCGACCTTTTGGCACAGCTTTTGGTGTAGTTGATCCATAGACTTCCCGCGTACAGACCCTGACTTAGTTATTGGCTTCGATTCTGTTGCGGACTTTGACAAGACTAAATTTAATGTTAAAACTGGCCTAAAAGCATACCATGGCTACGTAGCGTCAAATTTAAGGTATGGCATTCTATTGTGGGGTAATTCTGTTAAGCTTGAAAGTGCATTCATCTCACAAAAAAAGTGCATCAGGGCTATTTGTGACGTACATCAATTAACTAGTTGTAGGCCCTTTTTTAAAAATCTAAAATTACTTACACTTCCAAGTATTTACATTTATGAAGTATGCAACTTTGTTAACGAGCACATGGACCTATTTAATAGAAAGCAAGAGTTCTGTAATTTTAACACTCGATATCCTAATAGGTTATTACTGTCTGGACCTAAAACAGATATCTCGGCTAGGAATTCTTATAACATGTCCGTAAAAATATTCAACCATCTGCCAGAAGAACTAAAAATGTTAACTAGAAATAAATTTAGAAAAAAATTGTACACATTTCTGGTTGAGAATTGTTTTTACTCAGTAAATGATTACCTAATTAAACGACACAAATTAATATAAATTGGTTGACATGATATTAATATTTTTAACTACTTGACATTCTGTCGATGTTCTATTGTTGTAATTTATTTCATTTTGCATTTAATTTTATCACTTGACATTTATAATTAACTAATTAACAAGCTCGTAATTTATTATGATTTTGTATATAAATTTGTACGCCTATTTAGGCAAAACATGTTGGAACATTTTTTTTTTTTTAATATTTTTCAATTAATATGACCTGATTGTTAAACTTACACATGTTTTATCAAATAAATTTTTATCTTATCTTATCTTATCTTAATTTAATTAAACTAAGGGCTAATGTCTCTTTCGGTTTCAATAGAAAAAGAAAGTGACAGATGTATTGTCTAGTTTAGTACCTACTGTCAAAATGCGCAACAGAAATCAACACACTCGATACTTTTAGCAGCAGAATCGCGCGTCATCGTGTTCATTATTCACTTTTTGTAAGTAAAAGGCAGCAAACGAACGCGAAAACGCGCGATTCTGCTGCTAAAAGTATCGGGAACGAACGCTAAGTACCTACTTAGCCCCAATAGTCCTGTATATTTTTACTCCGCGTCGCGCACATTTTGCCTGTGCTCGTGTCTGCACTCTGCTCGACGAAGTGTTACACACATTCGCTCGTTTGTAAAATTATATTATTGAAAAGGGGATTACCTGGCCCAACGGCCTCGAAATGCCAGAAAGCAATAGCAACATATATTTCCTCACGTGAGCAAATTAGACGACAATAGAGGGCGCGGAAAATCGACCGATTCTCAATTCTAATAGAATTCTAATACGGAACATAGAACATTACACATTTATTGGGAAGATTAGAGCCGGTCTCGGTTTGGGTACCGACTGTTAAAGTCGCTATGTTCCGTATTAGAATTCTATTGGACTTATTTTTTTTTTCTTTTCCGTTTATATTTAAACTTTACTTTTTAAGCAGTCGGGTTTTTTATTTATAATTAATTTAAAATAACTACTGTACCTATATTTGAGCATGTAATCTCCGAACTGTCCCAACTACTGTTGGGCCCGCTCCACGAGAGGTACCTACCACGGTTTCCCAAGCACGGCACACTGGTCCTGGTTATTATTATATTCGATCGAATTGAAAATAATTAGGCGATGGTGAATTGTAGGAACAAGAAATAAGCAATGCACCTGCTCAATGACTCGGCGTGAAATGACATCACGTCGACTCACTATGCAGTATATATTATTGTAGATATATACTTTAATGGCGATAGAATATTACACTTGAAATCCTTAAAGTATTATGTCGACTGCTGCGTCGAAGCTCAGTTGTGTTTCGTCGTTATACATGGCGAACCATTACTATCTACTTTATATACTTAAGTTTAAATATTGACACAATAATTGAAAACCACAATAATTATATCTATAATGAAAGTGAATTATGATTACAGAAAGAAAACGTAACTAGATATTACAAATCATTTCTTTTTATTTCCTACCATACTAAAATAGTATAAACATACATACTTGAAATAGAACTTATATACTATATTAGAGTAATTACGATTAATTTGTATATCTACTAGCTCCTAACTTACAATAATATTATAAGTTGAGTGTGAATATTCATGTCATGTTGATTACAATATCAATTACACATAATATTATATACTACCAAGAGACAATAAAGGAACCATTCTTCATTATATACTCGATAATCCACACTACATACCAGGGTCTCTGAAAAATCAACTCGTCTTATAATAAAACGTTAGTCACGAAATGCCTGCAGTCTTCCTTATTGTCTCAAATTAAACATTACAAAGAGGATAATATTTCATATTACTGTGATGATATTAGGTACTAATCTAAATCTATTTCTACGATCGTGAAACATAGTCGTTATCAAATTACCCTTAGCAGTTCCACCACTATGCAGACAGACAATGCTCTCATAAACAGTTAGCGAGTAGCTATCATATATGTTGTCGCTACCGTTCGATTACTACACCCCAGCTAGTAGCCAGCTCTGTCAATATATCGCATTACACTGAAACAGGCTCTCTCAGAGGATGGTCGGACTAATCTTCAGCCTCATTATTTAAAAACATTATATCTACGAGTTACTGGAACGTTGCCACGTAGCATTTGGTGGGCTGGCTTGCCACTACGACGAATGCTCACGTGACCACGTGTGAAGTACATCATTTCCTACACTACTTCCTTAATCTTAATTCCTTACATCCGAGTCTAATGGCAGTGATGGTCAGCAGTTGTCGGGAGGGACTCAAAAACGTCAACCATTCCCCGGAAAATCAAAATCATTTCATAAAACAAACAAAGTCTGAACTGATAATATTTTTTTGTTTTTTTCCTGTTTTATTATTACAAAGATCCGGATCGGGCCTTCACGTCTACTTCATTGGCCTACACTCCGCTTACCCTAACGTAAACTTGGTTACGTGCATAACCTATTAATATATGATTACCATTTATAGCAATTTCAAAACCTCTAGACTTACGATTATTTAACCCTAACATTAATCATATCGAAATGTTAAGATGTAAAGAGTCGAGACAGAACTAAAAGCGCAGGTAAATACTTACCGCGCTTATCTACAAACCGACTAAGAACGACAATCTACTTTCAAGCCACGATGCGAAAACCATTTATATTACAAATTTTAAAATTAACCGTTCAACTTCATCGCGTACTGCCATAACTAGTCAGATCGATACACAACAAGCCCTATCGCGAAATGATGTGTGAAACTGGAATGTACTTTAGTAATTTATTACCTAAATATTATGTAACTTTAAGCCTGTTTCAGTGACTAACGCCGTAAGTCCACCTTAAATTATAGAACTTTTCATTCATTCAATTATTCAGTCGCAGTGTCGGATCAAAGCGAACATTCAAGGAATGATAACTAACAGTCTTAATTGAGTATTTTATAACACAAATGTCATGTCTAATCGTAGCTTTATGGTAAGGGCGTCTAAAAATTATGTTAAAAAAATGTGCGTAAGAGCAGAGGGCTCGCGCGCTCCTCATTTACGAAGCCATCGACTGAATAATCATAATGGATACAATTTAATTTCATGTAATATAAATTTTGAGTACATTTTTTTCTAAACCTTAACAATTATACAATATCAAAATTTTATGGACTATGAATTATTAATAACATGAAAAACAGTCTTCCAGGCTTTTCGATTATCAAAAATTTGTAAATTGTAAATTTTATTTGTATAAACCAATAAAGTACAAGAATCTCAAAACAGTCTAATCATAGTACACATCAGCTCTTTCTTTAGCATTAAAGAGCAGTTTCTTTTTTTTCAAGAAATGCTTCATTCTTTCCAATTTATCTAAATCAGCCAATTTTTGGTATCAATTATTCTAGACTTACAAAGTAGGTAGAGTAAATAAAGTTTTTAAAGACGTAGAGTGCCATTCGATAGTGAGAATATGATATTTGTGAAACGCTAACACATCAAAATATATGATGGTTCATAAAAAAGAGAGCAATGGGCGTATCTCAGTATGAGATTAACGTAATCATTCAAAAATATAATTTATAGCTGAGGCCGCGAATACGCCCGCGTGGACTTCTATGGAAAACCGAGTTATTTTCCGGTATAAAAAGTATCCTTTGTCCTTCTCCAGGTAGTTTTTAAGTTGTTCGCCAAATTTCGTTGATATCCGTTCAGCCAATAAGGCGTGATTCTTTTCTATTTTTTCTTTAAACATTGCCCCCACTAGGATTTCTCCTGTATCGAGGGTACAGTTTACAAACATACATGTCACATGCACACACAACCAACCAGACCCGAAACAACTATCTGTAGATCAAACAAATATTTTTCCGTGCGGGGATCGAACCCACGGCACGTAGCGCAGAAAGCTAATCGCTTAGCCACTGCGCCAACCGTATCGACGAGGTGATTGATTATTATTAACAAATATCCAAATTCACAGACTCATAAACATCCAAACTTTTACATTTATAATATTAGTAGGAGAGTAGGAAGTAGGATAGCCTTGTTTAAAGACCCTGTCAAAATATTACGGCCTCTACGGATGGTAACAAACAACTGGCGTTGTATTCCGTGCGCCACAATGCAACGACTGATAGTTATAATAATAGTATTTAATGTTTGAATGCATGTTTCAAGCAACAAGCAACTGGGCATGATACCTTGTCTTCCTTTTTCCTGTCCATATTTACGAGAACACGCCTGATTTTCATGTCACTTGAGACTAACAAACTACAGACTCCAGTTCCATACATGACCATACGATAACGCGATGCAAGTGGACTATCACGAATTAATAACAACAAGATACACTATTTTAATCATTTGGATAAAATGTTTGCCTAATCCTGAAAGTATCTTATAAACTGCATTTCTTATTTCATATTTATTTGAATAATTTCAAACTGAACACATAAAGCATTGCAAATGACACATGCGTAAATACAGAAACGATATTTCTTCCTAAGCCAACGATGATATGGACACACGACAATGAGTGAATTCTATAAATACAATAATCTAACGAATAGCACAATCATAATTAAAACGCATCGACGTTTACAACTGAAAGTAATGGGAAAGACAAATGGATTTACACGCTTATAATTTACAGAATCTATGACGAGTCTGACTCTTAAGAGTATAATTCAACTTGTTAATAATTACGGTATAATGAATTTCGGCGCGATACATCGTGTGCGTTTACTTTTCTTTCTCAGTATCCTTGTCCTTGCCTTTCTCGTCGGCTTCTTTTTCTAATTCCTTTTCCTTCTCGTCGCCCTGAAATAGTCATGTTATGATCATCGCTTGAATGAAAAATTATAGAGAATAAAATTATTAGATAACTGTAAAAAATACCTTGCCCTTTTCCGGCTCTTCGGGTAGTGGTTGTTTCTCGGCGGGTCCGGTGCCCTCCTTGGTCTCCTTGGTCTCCTTAGGCTTGGGCAGGTGCGCGTTCAGATCGAGCGTGGCGCAGATGTCATCCCAGTCGTTGAAAGCGCGCTCTTTGATGCGCGATACCAGCCCCACTAAGTTCGGGAACGACTCATTCATTGCGTCTCGCAGCGGGTGCGCCACTTCCTTGTCTATGAAGTGGACTTGTGCGAGGTTTGCAAACGCAACCACATCCAACTGGTGACAATATCGTTATGTTAATTTCTATCGAAATACAAAATCATAATTGTTATTATATTTATTTTATAAGGTCCAACCTTTCTATTCCCGAGCCCTTAATAACCCTTTCAAGGGATCGAGACTAGAAAGGTAGAAAATAACAAAAGCGTTTATTTCAAAAGCTTATGGGACAAACATACAATCGGTACAATTCACTGCGGTAAGTAGGCTGCTTTTTATTCTTAGCGAATCGACATAGAAATAGTTTATATATACTATCTCCATTCGAATCGATGACAATCTATACAGGTTGAGTTTATTTTTGGGATCTCTAGGATAGCAGCCATTTTAACCGTTACGAGATAGGAATATTTAAATCCATCCAGAATTTTTGAAATTTATTTTTTCTGCATTTAAGGATTTATAAATATAAATGGTTTTCGGTCCGAAAACGGAAAAACATCAAAAATAGTTGTTTCTTAAAAAAAGAACCTCCTGTTTAAAACGAATAGTTATTGGACACATTTGAGGGAAGCGAAAATATTCTAAGTTTATGGGTTTACTCGGAATTTTCGGTACTTTCAGGACTGTCATAGAAATACAGTATAGATGATATTGTATGAAGTTAGTGCATAATTTATAAATTTGATTTAATAACATCTCTGTAATGAAATATTATGTATTATATCATTAACGTACTCGTACGCAATTTCTCTACTATCCTTACATTAAATATCAAAGTATTATCACTACATAGTATAAAACAAAGTCGCTTCCCGCTGTCTGTCCCTATGTATGCTCAGATCTTTAAAACTACGCAACGGATTATGATGCGGTTTTTTTAAATAGATAGAGTGATTCAAGAGGAAGGTTTATATGTATAATACTTTCATATTTAATGTAAGGATAGTAGAGAAACTGCATCCGCGCGAAGCCGGGGACAGGTCGCTAGTACATTATAAACCTTCCGTAGTGAAAACCGCATCAAAATTCGTTGCATGATTTAGGAGGAGATAGCGGATATAGACTTTATTTTATACTATGTAGAGAAGATTATATTCAAAGAAGAATATAATCTTCGAAGAAAGAGAAGAAGAAAGAAAAAGAAAAAGAAGAAGAAGAGTTTTTCGAGAAGGTTATATTCGAAGATTTGTAGGTGCTTATAACATCGCATTGGAACGTGTTATTCTGTTAGATGTTATAATGTTATAAATAAATAAATAAATAAATAAATATTTTCGTGAATATTATTTTTTAACGTTATACCGATTTCGGACCGACAAAAACATAATATTCATCCAAAAACTCTAGATGGATATCTTATAATGAATCTCCCTATATCCAACGTTAGCAAAACTGCCATACATAATAAAAATTAAAATATAATATAAATACTTACAAGAGTCGGCTCATCACCGAAGAAGAACGGTCGATCTGATAACAGATCCGACAGAACGCCCAGATCATTCTTACCAAATTCAAGAATCTCTTCTTGGGAATGCACACCAATGCCATGAGCCTTGGCCTTTTTCATGCCCTAAAAACATTTAAAAAATATTATGATAAGCATATGGCTGATAAGAAAGTATATAGCGCCGAACCGAAATAAAATGGGATCAGCGCAGATTTTGAATAATCATTATAATAAGCACTAAATTATCATAACTATATAGGGGTCGCCCAGTGGTCGAAATTCGACCATAATTTTAGCTTTCTGCGTTCCTTCTCTATTTAAACACACACACAAATCACACACTGCTCCGTGCGGGCAAAATGGGTACAAAGTTTTCTCTTCACGTATATATAGATAAATTTACGTTCAGCATTACATAGAAAGTTGTCTGGATTTTATTACAACAATATCCAAACTTTATTTTATTATCAAAAGAGAAAACTTCAAGTTAAGTTTCCAAACATTCCGACCAGTAATACTTCTCGGAGTTCATAAACTCTTACGACTTAGAAGACTAATTATTATTGGCCAATGCAATAATTCGTTTTTTAATATCACCCTGTTATTTATATGATTAATCATAATTTCTCTTTAAATTATGAATTGTAATTTTAATTAATAATAATATTTCTAAAATATTTCAATTAATTCAAGAAATTACATAATCAGTCCTACTCATAAGTGTTATTTCGGTATATTTAGGTCACACCTACCTTGCGGGCCGCCGTCAGTTTGTAGCAGAAGTTGAGAATCGGATTCGGCAGACGAGTGTTAAGTGCGTTCTGCAGGTTCACTTGGTAACCCTTGATAACACTGTCCGGATACTTAGCACGCCACCATAACATCACCCATGAGAGATGATTCTCGATCATAGAGATCATAGCGTGTGCCACGACTCGCTGCTCGGGCGTTAGTGCTGCGTACAATAAATGTTAGGTCAAATCAGCCAGGTCGGGTTTTGCTACCTTATAAAATGCACATGCGCAACGTCCTAGAATTATCTAGGATACTAGGGCTCGCTCCGCCCGGAGTTCCTGAGAGACCTCCCGTGAACCCAATTGTAATTTAAACATCAATACTGAGTATCCGCCCTTAGCGATGACGCACGTGCACATACTTCTATTTACACAAAGTTACACGAAAAATAAGAAAACAATGGAGTCAAGTGGCTAACATCCCGGCGGTCCGAATTGCGCTAAAAGTGATAATATCGCGAATCCGACCAAATTTTAAAGTCACAAAATAGAAGGACCATTGAGTAATAATAATAATTGTGACTTTGGTCGGATTCGCGATATTATCACTTTTACAGGGTAGGATACAATAGAGGTCAATTTATTATTACTAAGTATATTAACAAATTACATTGTAATTATTATACCGTATGATTGGAAAGTGACATAAATATGTTAGCCATTTGCAGGAAACAAGTAGTTAAGATATTGCGTAGTTACTCACCCGAATCAAGATCTTTATTGTACTTTCCGGAGAGTTCTTTGATAATGAAAGTACTGTCTGCAATCTGTTCGCCGTTCAACTCCACAAACGGCAACTGGCCCTTCTTGGAACGGAATTTCGCCTTATGGTCCACGTTCTGAAAAGACAGAAATTATACGTGTTTAACTTCAAAAATTAAAATATGTAACCGGTGACATAATAACAGATAGCACAACGAAAATGACTTTTTATGAGTGTTATAATTAGATCAACCGGGGCACAAAATAACGTAAAAAATACATTGCCTTTAAAATAAAGTAAAGTAAGTCAAAGTACAGTTATACGCAAATAATTACCTATCCTCTGAACATCACTATGAATATATGTATCTATTAATATTTTCTTGTTTCATGCCTTTTCAGTAGTCGGGTTTTAATTTTTTTTTCAGAGCCGCGTGCATAGAACTGCTTACAATATATATATATTTGAAATGTGCTAATTAAGCCCTTTCATTTGATACCCAACACGGCATCATCAATTAAAAAAATTATTTTAGGTCATTACCTTATGTCCTATAAAGGGCGCCATATTCAATTTCATGTGACGTCACATAGCCTATAACCAGCAGACAATTAAGACGCTTCCAACGATACCTCATTTGTTGAATTATGATGAGTAGTTCAGAAGTCACGAGGGAACAGATGAACATACATACATACATACCGGTCAAACATATAACCCTCTCCGTAGTCGGGTAAAAATATAGTTTGCTTTATGATAAAAGGTTAGTTAAAAGTGCTTGCTAACTGTATTAAAAATGTTTGCTCTAATCTTGGGTTAGGTTTTGACTTTTGACATCTGACCAAAGATTTGAGAAAACTATTTTTTCTAGAAAATCTCATTTCTGAACCAAACCATTAGTAAACGAAGCTATAATTATTATACAGGACAAGTTTCGAATGAGTTAATTAAAAAGTTTGACCCTAATTTGCTCGAGTATACAAAACGAGACGACAGCCATGCCATATATTCAGATAATCACGCCCCTTTTCGATTTGAGCCCCTGCAGTAGCGATCGCATTTGTAGATCATCAATTTAACATTTCTTTTTAGTTCTAAGGTGGTGTAATATATATATTATATAAATAATGTCTATGAATTTTGAGTAATATGATAATAAACGTTCCTCGTTCAAAATTTACCTTATAAGTACCACTCTCATCATCATCATACGAGCCAGTGGACGTTTTCTGCTAAACATAGGCCTCCTAGTAACCACTACAATGAACAGGATATGAGTTATGACCGTGACAATATTGTCATAATCACCAGGCGTGGGTGACGGATTGGTGCACGCAGTATCTAACCTATGATAGGTTAGATACTGCGTGCACCAATCCGTCTTTCAGTCTGACTAAACATGCTACGAAATATTAATGCCACTCTGCTACCTACACATTTATGTAATAAAAATGCGATTGATACACAAGGATCATTAAAAGAAACATCTTCTAAATACCTATATCCACGTGGCAACAACAGGTTGTTCGGTATAACCCGTATAACCAACATGGTAACAGAAAAAAGAGCGTGAGTTATTTGTCAATGGGGACAGGGGAGTGGGTCGCGCCAGGGCAAGAGGCGCGGGGGCGAGAGAAGTGCGGGGGCAGGAGTGCAGGACGCATGGCGGCCGCCCGCGCCCTGGGCGAGAGCTGCGGGTGGCGGCGGGGTCTCAGTTTGGTTTATCTGGTACGGTATCCATGACGACGGGCTCCAGACGAGCGCAAGCCCGCCGGGCGGGGAGAGCAGCTGTATTGATTTCGACTAGCGAGGTTCAGCGGCCGGAGGCAAACTCGACCCGCCCGTCGCGCCTCTCATCGGCTTGAGCCTCACAATAATTATCAGTCACGGCGTGATATACCATACATCATTATATTTGTTATATAGCTTACATCAAGAATTTATAATTATGTACCACGAACTTTAATGTAATAATTAGGTAAGTATAAAGAGTCCTGTATACACCGGTAGTCAACAATAATAAATAATATTTATATCATTACAGTTGTAGGCATTAATAATAATTTATTGATTTTATTGAGTCCAGACGCAATACTTATATGGTAGTTGGCATCTGCCCAGAATACTGTCACGGCTGATGAAATCTATAAAGGAGACTTTGCTCAGAATTTACAATGCCATTTGTCGAATCCTTCTGACAACGCAACGTAACTACTTGGTTAAGCAACCGTTAAGTTTTTGGTTGGTACTGGTTTTGGTCGTTAATAGTAATATTATTATTTATCTCACTTTAAACGAGACAATTTGTATTTATATATTAATTACACACAAGAAAAATGTGTACCGTTAAGACCGTTGTAGATGATTTTTAAATTATTAGATAGTGTTTAACTTCAAAAAGGTAATGCATGAAATGAAACATTTTTTGTTTCGACCTCATTCGTCTTAGCTTTAGTGTATATGCAGTACCAGTACTTATTATGTCCGCTTAATCTTAACATCTTAAATAAATAAATAAATCAATGTCTATTAATTCCAAATCAAAGATTTAATGCATTTATGTCAAATTTGAGTAAAGTCCAAATATCGGCCTAAGTCCTGAGTAGTGGACGTCCTGACACCAGACTTAATTTTTTTAATATTAAAGGAGCCTGACCCAAATAAAGATAGACTGGAAAATACTGGAAAATAATATAATGTTCTGCTTTATATTTTTAAATCGTCGGTCGTATCAATACAAAAACATAAAATACCATAATAATAATTATATTATTATTATTATTATTAAATTATGGACGAGCAGCAGGCTTGCTGATGTGTCCACATCAAAGTACTGGAGTAAAGTCTATTTCACATGTAGTAGTCCAATGCATAAAATTCTGTAAATGATATGATATGTATGATATATGTATTATGTAAATGATATCTTACATACTATGGGTAGCTGTACTCAAAACCGTTTTTTTTTTTTTTATGAAATGTAGGTACAGTCTGTCAAGAAAGTCATGAAAAGGATTTTGAAGGAACTAAAATTCTTCTTCGCTCGCAACCCTAAATAAGTACCGTAGGTGTCAGTTTGGGTACAACGATGTGTTTATTTTACTATTCTGTGTAGATTTTTTGTGATAAAAAAATGTTTTCGGCATTAATATATTAAAAATAAACAAGAGAATATACAAGCCACGCCCTCAATCCTTTTCATGACTTTCTTGACAGACATACTTATCATTGATTGCCTAAAAATTGAATTTTAAGGTGTTGTCCATCTAGTTATTTTAATGCTCAAGTAAGTATTTAATAAGGTGTTTTTTTTTACAATTTATTCATAACTTTCAGTCTCATTTTTTTCTTTATGGTGGAATGGTGTTATTTAACAAAGAAATAGTTATTTTAACCTTATTGATTTTTATTATTGTAAATAAAATTTCATGTAGGAAAGTTTATTGCGCCGCGCCGCTTCTTTCCCAGCTTAAACACTAGGAAGCGGTGAAGATCGTTTTGGGGATGCTGTCAAAAATTACTAAAACTTGTTTATTTAGAACTTAGAATAAACCATAGAATTAGGATATTTTCACTTCCAAACGCTTTTGAATTTTAAAGTTTAACTGAGTTTAACTAAATAAAGTTCATCGGCTGTCAATGCGCATATTTGATTTTGAACATCGAACAATATACCAATGTCCTAGAAACTGTAAAATCATCATAATTATAGGTTATAAATTATCCGGTTGTAGAATTTTTATCAGTTGATAAATGTCGAAGGGTAAACGGATGACAAGTATTTATTTTTTGTAACACCGTTGCCAGATTGTAAACGGTAGTCGAGGGCGCTGGCGGCCCGGGTGGCACACCCTGGCCGGGGGAAACGCGGGGCTCGGGGTTGGTCGATGGCCGGCCGGCCTCGCCGCCGCGCCGCTCTGCGCCGGGCGGGGTCGCGCAGGCGCTCCTACGATTCAGGTCGAAGCCCTCGCGGTTGCCGACCCCCGAGTCTAGGCGTTCGCTCATCTAATAATGTCATTTTCGCCCGACGTATAGTATATACCATTTGGATATCATATCTCTAAATAAAAACACCGCACTTGAATTATACTATATAACATTACCGATTGAACGACATTATGAATGGGTTTCTTTCATAATAACAGCTCGGTATTACACACAGATATTATTTTTAAGATTTAAAATTAAGTCTGTGGTATTACTATATTTTCCTATAACCCTCTGTAAGCCACGCCAGTAATTTTCCTTGTTCTACTTAAAGAATATTTTCTGGTAGTCTTGCGTTTCGTGTTACCCATATAATATCTACTTAAAACTACTTCAGCTTTGTCAAGAATTCTCATTCAAGCTTGCAAGCCTCGAAACCTGCTGGACATTTTTTAAGAGCTTCAATGAGATCAAATTTATAACGAAGAATTTTAATATTTTTCATACAAAATTTGTCTCGACTCTCGCTCGCCTTCTTTTATTTTATTTAAAATTTATAGAATGCATGAACGACGCCTCTAGAGAATGACATTGTTTATTTATTTGACGAGGTAATCCTAAAGTCATTGATCAACATAAGTAGTCTATGCTATTATCAGGGGCGGACTGTAACGTGACCTCACCTACGATGGCTCCAATTCTAAACTTTAA
Source organism: Allophyes oxyacanthae (assembly GCA_932294325.1). Lineage (NCBI taxonomy): Eukaryota > Metazoa > Arthropoda > Insecta > Lepidoptera > Noctuidae > Allophyes > Allophyes oxyacanthae. The sequence goes on from OW028609.1 coordinate 6,122,352, forward strand.
AGATACACACAGCGTTCGTTGTTTCGGTTGTTTAGCATGGTTTCTCTAAATATGTGAAATTCCACGCTAGATGGAAGAAATAACATTCATTGAATTGCGGCTAATTTTAACAATGTACGTTACTGTTAAGTATCGTGTGTTAAGTGTAAACAAGGCAACATCACACAATGTGTTACCGTTACTTAAACAGTAGCGTTCGGGGAACGATCAAGCCATTGTGCTGCTATTTCAGTCTTCAGCTTATTGATTGATACACTAAGTAGATACACGATACTCTCAATCATGCGTCTACGTATTCTTCACATTTTAACATTAAACAGTCGGTCAAGTACGTATCCATCATAATTCAAGTAAATTATTTTTTTACGAGATTCTGATTCAGTTTCTTATCGAGTTTGGAATGGTAACATATAGTAAGAAGTTACTGTCTGTAGGGGTATAATACGGACGCGATCGGCGATAAGGGGTTTAACAACCTTGCGATGCCCACAGTCCAACTGCAAAAATTCCTAAAGCGGTCACCTTCGGAAACTACTAAGTGGTTACTCACATCGGCAATACATTTTATAATAACTAGCCCATTTTGGAGAAAACGTAAAAATAGTCCTAAATATTTATTAAACTGACTCGTTTTCTATTAATACTAGCGGCTTCGCACGGGTGTACATTTATTTATATAAAATTTTGTGTTATGGGAGTAGCTAGAAGTAAAGCTATATTTAGCTCTATGCAAAATTTCATTGAAATCGGATTCAATATTTTCTGCATAGTGACATACATACAAACTCTAGCATTGTATAATAGTAGAATTATTTCTATCAATTGTGTACCTTCTATTATAATAATACAGGTGAGAGTAAGTGTACAGTGTACCGACATTCTAACACTGCCATCACAGTACATTTTGGAGAATATTATGTTCGTCCGAAGAAACCTGCATATGTTTAGTATCAATAGCGATATTCATAAAATTAATACTAGAAATAAGTACAAAATAGTGGTCCCTAAATTTAGATTGACCAAAACAAACAAATCATTTCTAGGTAACGGTGTACGCTTTTATAATAAACTCCCAAAAAGTATTACCGAGCTTACTGATAAAAAGTTTAAAACTCGTGTTAAGCTTATCCTCATAAGGAAGGCCTATTACAGGATCAAAGACTATGTTGACGACAGAGATGTATGGAAGTGATTATCTTCTGCACATGCGGCTTCCCTGGTGACCCACTGCTTCCTGTCTTCACACACTAATTTTAACGCTTCCCTTGTACCTTTTTGGTAGGTACCTATTCTTAATTGGGTGACTGACTTGAGTGTTAAGTACGCACCTACTAGTATTGTATAATTATAATATTATAGTGGTACTTATGATCTTTGCTGTTCTTTTTTTATTTTTTTATTGTAATATTGTGTAAATTGAGGTCGAATTTTAGCCGGGGCCGCTCCTGCGGCCCCACATTTGTTGTGTAGTACCTAAGTTTGATTTATGAAAAGAGTATCCATGGAGTTTCTTGCCGGTATCTTCTCCAGGACCAACCCACTTGGAACCGTGCGCCTAGAATCACGACGTTTTGAAAGTGCCTGCAAAGGCCCAGTTGAAATAAAAATCTTTGACTTTGACTTTGACTTTTTGTAAGATGGGAGCGCTTTTGTACCCGGTCTGTTACGCTCATGAATCATATTTGCACAATTTCATATGCTTGTTCCGGTATTTTGTTTGTATCTGAACGTGGTGAGCTAATTTTGTTATTTGTATGGGACGTGACAAGACAGGTTTTTTTTTTACAAAAATATTTTTATACAAGTGTTTAACTACAACTTTTGTTTTGACACAAAAAATAATCTTGAAAAGAACAACTGAACGCAGAACCTTTCAATGACACCTTTGTATGGGGACTAACTGCTGCTGCGTAGGAACCGTTCGAGCCACATGCAGCGCTATGGTACTTGATAATATTTTTGAATTCATGATATCTTTTGAATGGAATGTCCGATTTGAATAGTTCAAAAATAATGATTGACGAAGAAGAATGATTTATTTAGTTTTATTTGGATAAGGATTAATACGAAGGTGCGAATTACGTGGTCCAGTTTCTACCGGTGTTTCTATTAAATATTTAAACATAAAAAAGTAGTTATGCGGCTTATCTGTAGTAATTGTACATATGGGATCAAGAATCTTTTTGTGTTCTCTAACCTGTATTAAATTATTTTGTTCTATCATCAATAATTTTCGCAGTGCACGCGATGTAAGGAATTTTATTTGTATTTTTTTACAACTTGGGTTAGGTACATTCTTGGAGTTCACGTCCATCCCTATATATTTTTTAAATAAAATTTACTACACCTTTTTCTCAGTGATAATATAGAATTCTACTGTGAGAGAATTTTTAAATCGGTAATTTTAGAGTTTATTCATTACAAACAACAAGACGTAATAGTAGTTCAATATTCTATCGTGTAAACGCGCATATTTAGAGGATAGCTTTCTTCCAAAAACATCATCACACTAGCAACTAGCTTATGTGTATATTTACGAAGTGTGGGCAAAATTCAGTAACTTAGTTAAATGCTATATTTTGTTTATGCCGCCGTAAACTAATTCACTGCAAACTCATTCTGTGACTTGATCATTCATTTTATGGAATGACATCATTCAATTTGTTGAATAATTCAAAATACAAACAGGACATTTCCTATTTAATAGGTACCCCTCTACTTTGGTTGACAAAGCATCGCGGATGAATATATAATAACTGCGAAGGAGTGAAACAGTAGCGTAAAAACGAAAGATTTAGGAAATTAAACAGTAATGGAACATTACCTACGAATATTATATGGAACTAACAAAACGCTATGTCATTGCATGGTGCATCGGAAAATGTGGATGTAGCAGCTACTCACGTAGAGCAGCTACACGTCTGCCATAACTCTACGATTCAATATTCAGGGATAAATAGGCGTATGAAGTAAATACTGACTTCTTACAATCTCAAGTAGTGTCGCCCGGAACATGAGAAAGTGGAGCCGACATACCGTGGCCGCACGATTTCATAGCTCAGTGGCTAACTTGCTGCTGCGGTTTCTCGATCACATTCATTGCAACATACATAGTGTTGCCGATGCGAGTTACTCCCATCAATAGAACATTAGTCATCATAAAATGACCAGTTAACAAACTATAATTTAAACTAAATATGTTAATAACTAATTATTTTCTTATTTTTAATGTTTGTGAATTTATTACAGCAACATAATATTAAATGTATTACGGTTTATTTCAGTTTACGTTTTTTGCTTTGCTAACGATGTCTATGTAGTTTCATACTTTAAAAAAGTATTGAGGATTAATAAATGTTAATTATTATGTGTAACATGTCAACATTCATTAATTAGGTCACTGTGAAAACTATGGTACGGTTGCACACCTTACCGGGAAGGTGTTGCAATAATTTAATGAAGGTCATACTGTAACGGTGCAGGTACAAGTTATTAATATAGATAGAGAACTATCTGATTCGAATACGAATTAATGCCTTTGCATAGTAGCATTAAGCAACGCAGCGCGTAGGTACTTCCGTCGTACAAATGTAGCTTGGAGGGCTGGCGCGCAGCCGACCCGCATTCCACCACCAAATACGTCGCACGAAACACGACTCTCAGTTGGAATAATAAACGCATTGTTGCCGATGCCTCACAAAGCAGGCGAAATCGATTACACTTAATACATACAACACTTTGCGCGACGTTATTAGCTGATCGATGTTTTATAAACTAGCTTTATACTTAGTGGATGGCTTGGGCTTTTCGTAAATCTAATCGAAATCTGAAAACTATCGCGTTAACTACCGCGATACAATAATAATGTTTTATTAGGTAGGTACATCATTTTTTAAATAGCTAAGGTGCTTCTCTACATGTATTTATTTGCGCGGATTAAAGCTTTTTTTAGCCGACTACGGAGAGGGTTATATGTTTGACCGGTATGTATGTATGTATGTTCATCTGTTCCCTCATAACTTCTAATTGGCATATACAAAATCGAGCTATATTTCTGGCCAGCCTTGAGCTGAGCATGGACAGCTCGAACTTGGATCAAATGCAGGACATAAATAGTTCAAAACAATAAACTAGCTCTTCAATGATATATTTGCGCGGATTCAAAGCTTTTTGTTTGGCATTTATAAATAGCTATATTTCTCGCCAGCTTGAGCATGGATGGCTCGAACTCAAATCATATACAGGACCACTACAAAACAATAGACTAGCTGCTAGCCTTTTTGTTTTACCTCTAAACATAAAGAGGAAAATCAAAAAGGCTTTTGGTACGATTAAATTATTAAAAATTGTCATTCATTCTTTCTCTAGTACCTAGCTATTAGGTAATTGAAGGGGACAACAAGGACTAATAACTTTAAAACAAGATAATAATTAGCAACAGTACACAGTTTCAGCCACCTTTCTTGAGTCTCGCGTCACCATAACGTGACGTCTGAGATTTAACGTTGCAAGTCTATACGGAAAACTTTGCTTTTTGTTGTCTTACTTGAAGTCTTGGGACGAAGACCAGAATCAATCCAGATACAAAATCTTCAAAATACAAAAGATCGGGATTCAATATATTATATCAATGAATGTTCACTGTCCTTATGTTTGCCAAATGCCAAAAGTCGCCGAGACACAAGTGAGGGTTGTGCATGTTCATGGAGCACACCATGCTAGGCATCACACACAAGAGACCGAAATAAGGAAAATCGAAGCAGAACTAAAGTCCCAGATGACAGACAACGTAATAACAGCTCTGAAATGGCGGTGGGCATGTCACTTGACAAGATGTGGTGACGGCAGGTGGAGTGGAACCTTAACAAAATGGTTTGAAGACCAGCAAAATATCGCCGGAAATACCTGGATGCGATGGGCACAAATAAGAGGAGCATGAGACAAAAAGAAGCAAGACACATATTAATCTTATTTATTTAGTATTTGCAAACAGTATTTATGACTAACTTCATTGTATATAAATAGCCCTTTCGTGATAAATACCTATTTGAAGAAGTATGTATAAGTACATATAGTTTCATAAAACCGAATAATAATTAAAGTTTATGACAGCAACCCTATACATATAATAAAACGAAGTCATCCACAGGTACCCGGTTTCTACTTCGCTGTCGCTTGAAAAACTTTCTTCACGTAGAACTAACGCGAACGATTGAAAGTATGTCGCATGCACTAACGCGCGTTTGCTTTGGGTGAAATTTTAGCGACTACTAATGGATTGATGTTTAAAATTCCCAATACTTAGTAAATATACTGAAGGTCAGAAACAATTAAAAAAAAAGTAAAAACCGACTTCAAAAAACTAAAAAGTATAAAATAATTTTCTTAAAAAACAACAGCTTCTGAAGTCGGGGCCTATAATTCTTCAATGTACCTACTCGTAGCTTGGCAGTGGCCCCGACTTCAGAAGCTGTTGTTTTTTAAGAAAATTATTTTATACTTTTTAGTTTTTTGAAGTCGGTTTTTACTTTTTTTTTAAGTTTATTTTATTTTTCAATTTTGAGTGGTATAAACAATACATAAACATGAGATTACAGCAATCGCGAGTGGTGTGCGAGTGGTGTGTGTGATTCATTCAAGAGTTCCATTGTCTATCTTCGAAGATCTTCATCAGATCCTCTCTAAATTTAAATGGGACCATTCGGGAAGCACCAGCTTTCAGATAAAAAAAGAATCATCAAAATCGGTTCACGCAGTCGAGAGTAATGAGGTAACAAACATAAAAAAAAAAAAAAAAACATACGCGTCGAATTGAGAACCTCCTCCTTTTTTTTGAAGTCGGTTAAAAAATAAACGACCATTTGGTTCCTTTAGGATGTATAGTAGATCGATTTATAGACTGATCAGTAGGTAGATTTGGTGTCCGATATTAGAGACAGCCAGTGAACGCAAGTTCACTGGAGACAGCTGCTTTTGCTTGGCCAAAGACGATTCTATCTAGTTATTATCAAGCATTCATTTAGTCTTTTATTAATTTGAGATAATGATAATTATTATTTATTTTATTTAATGGGCCATGTGATGGTAAAAAAAATAACCGGCTTTAGCTTTTAAATGTCTATACCGGATGACTTTCCAGTTTCTATGAGCCAGCTTTAAGGTTTATTTAATCAATAAATTACAATTTCTCAAGTTACTTGGCGCCAGACCGGAAGTAATTATAAATCTTCTTACAAGTAGCAGTACAAGTAACTTAATCGTACAGCTGACGAGGTACAAAATAGATGGCGTAGTTTACAAGTTATATGAACACCGCTGTAATTACGAAAATCCATCATAATGCATGATTTTAGTGTGTTGCTGCTCAGACCAATAAAATATTATTGGTCATGAGCGTTGCGCTGAGGAATTTAGGCAATATCCAAATACATTTAGGTAATAAGTAACATGTTTAGATTTCAAGAATATATGCAAAGAATGTATCAAATAAAATGAAATAAATCACAGAGAAATATTATTGATAAGAAGTGTCGTTTTAACATTTCTGCAGAAACTGCATTGCAAAACAATCAAATTGTAAGTAACTCAAAGCTGTCACGATATCAATATTATCAAGTGCGTGTGACCTTATATGCGAGTTGCGACGGACTGAATTCCTTGCACATTACACAGCCGCCGAGATATTTGTATGACACAAACAAGTTGGTTATTTGTAATAAAGCGTTTATTACTTATACAATAAAAAGAAAGGCTGTAACAACGAAAGAGTAACTGCGGAAGATAAATCATTCAAGTACAGTTTTTTTAGCTGAGAATTCGATATGAATCCATTCTTGTTTAGCGTAGAGGCAGCCATTCCAGCTTAGCCGGTTAGCCCCCAAGTCTAAGCAACGACAGTGTAGTGGTAAGGATCTGGAGCGTATAGTGAATCATTGGAAGTGTTCGTTTCAGTAAAGTTATATTCAACTTGGTGGAGCTATTACGGATCCCTCGGACATGTCTGCGATAAAGCGATGTTATAATGTAAAAAGCCCATGCAGGTACACGTTATTGAAAAATTGAGTAAGAAGAGGGATCATGCCAAAACCCGGGAAGAATGACTATCTAAAAGAAGCAATTTATCAATAACATAGATACGATAATGGATAAACTAAATGAAATGTAAATACAACGTACTAGTTCTAAACACAAATTAATGACTGCGCCGGGCGCCGCTCCTTTGGTTAGTCATAACTCATAAGTCCACTTTAAACTTTCGATAATAATGTAAATGTCTGTGTCACATCATCACATGGTTAAATATTTCCATCAATGCTACGAATGTTATTATGAAATAATTGTAGTAACTAGTTCACTTTAAATACGTACCATCTATCTTAGGAATTAATGACTCTAGCTGGGAGCCTCTATTTATTAAATTGCCGCCCATCGAAGCTTAAGAGGTCGTCGACCGGGCTTCGTTGTGGTCATATACAGGCTACGATTCGTCTTATCTACTCTATCTTATGTCTGCTTGAACGAGTGTCGACTATACTATCCATTCAGTATATCATTATGTGAAAGTACTACATTGGTCAGTTGTACCGAATACACCGTTTTTCCCTTATAATGTTTTGTAAACACAGTTATCAAACAACATAAATTTTATTAAGGTCGTCATGTATGTTGATTACTTCTTTTAACTGTTTGAATGTAAACAGTGAAAATTATTTTTAGTAGATACTGATCTGCTATAAAAATAACCCAAGTAATTATTCAATTTTATTAATTCACTGAGCTAACTTCACCTCTACAAAAGAGTGTGGAATATGTCTCCAACAAATAATACCATCTAAACGTTGTTTCCGAATTAGAACACCACTTAAAAAGATGTAGAATAATAAGTCAAAAATATAACTGTGACATGGTTGACGAGTATTTTTAGCTTTATTGTCCCGCAGTGGAGGATGCATGTTAATGTAGGTATGTATGAACAAGGTTAATACTAAAGGGCAATGGCCGCGGGCGGATACCGCACGTCCTACACCCTCCTTCAAGCTACGAGTAGCTAACGAGACTGCACAACACATGGATGCTTAAGTTTCTATTATTATTACGAATTTATAGCCTTGTTACATTATTTCACAAAAACAATAATAATATTATACTACGTTTTTATTGCTCTGAGTAATATAGATAATAATATTCAAAAGGAATTCATTAATAATATTTACAAGTTGAGCATGTATTACTAATTAATGATGACATCTTTCCTCTTGATGAGGTATTGCTGAATACTTGAGGGATATGATAGGCATATAAATTAATTGTAAATACATAATTTATTTGTTTATTTTCCTCTCTCGATGTGGAGTCGATCCTTTTGAGCAATATCTGCACATAATAAAGAGCTGTGTAAAGCTGGAAACGGATTGCAACGACCAAGCAATGGACTCACTGATTACTAAAACACTCAAACTTAATAAATCGATTGGTTATAAAATTTATAGCAGCAGGATGCTTTTGCTTACATCTAAATTATAACAAGAAATCATTTAATAAACAATAATAAAAGTTGTGATAAGTGCTTTAATGAAAGATTTATTCAAAAATTATATCTTTTGTACAAATTATCTTCATTATAAATTACGTAAAACGGAAAATTATTTCAAACACCATCATCGAGTTTCCTTGGTAACCATATTCACACGCTATGAACGAGCAATGCAATGACGTCATGTGACTAAATTTTTTGGCGCGATTATTTGAAAGCGATATTTTTATTTGTGATAATTGTATTCGTGCATTTTTTTTATGTTTATTTAAGCGTTCAACCTTTACGATAAAGTTAAAATAAAAATACCTAAAAATACATGCAAGTTCCCTATATCTATTTAAAAACGGGTACCTATATCCCGAATGCAGTTATATCTTTAACCGACTTCAAAAAAGAAGGATGTTCGTATTAACTTCTACGTTATCTAAGGCAGTTTTAATTTTATATGATTATTTATTTTATATTCTAATACAGTCAGCTTATTTTCATCATCAAGGTACTTATGGCTTTTCTCTTTCATCTCGCTACTATGAATTGCTTTTACTTATAGTATAATAAATTACTTATCAAATAGTCGTAATATAAAGTATAACATGGGACTGGGACATCGACATAATATGTATTATATTACTGTTCCTAATTCATTGGGCTGAGCCTTACGCTTACTCACCCATGACTACGCATGCGCGTACGGGCAGCCCGGCACTGTATTGTCTTATTGTAAGTTCTGCTTTATAGCGAAAATATCCGAAGTCTATATTTTATATCAATAATAATTATAATAGCTCGTTATTTATCTTGTTAGGCACGCAAATTGTTAAAACCTCATTGCATACCCACCGTCTTCTTACTGCAAATAACATTTTAAGATTTTTGCGACTGTATGGGTCATCTGCCTAGCCTTTTTTTTGGGTCGGCTCCCAGTGTAACCAGATGCAGCTGAATATCAGTATTTTACACGGAGCGACTGCCATCTGACCTCCGCCCCCCAATTACTGGGAGGTAATTGATACTGTAAGGTTAAACCGGTTGTCACACATTTTTGGGTTTCAGACTCCTGTAACGACCGTCTTATGTATTCATTAGTATAACAACCGGTGTGGTTTGCAATTGATATGGTTCGTTAAGTACAATACAATATTCTTTTATTTGCATGAAACAATATTGAATTGTCTTATACGTTTATTTTGGGCGAAGGCTTTTGTTTTCGTTGCTTTAGGCGAAGCGCGCACTAAATGCGAAATGAAATCCCAAACTAATTCTTTTCGCAGTGCGCGAACTCTATTGTTCACAGATTAGCGATTATTATCCGCAACTATTAAAATTCGTAGTGAGCGATTTACCTTACTTCTTCAAAACTGAAAGCAATCAAGTCGCGGGCGAAATCAATTGATTCATAATATATTTTTGTTGGTAGGTATACCTACAACAGAAATTGAATCAAGATACCTATATCTGGTCAGAGGCCCTAGTGTAAGATTCCTTTATAAATCTCGATTTAACGCAATGACGGCGGCGGCGTCCAGCGTGCTGATTGGCCCGCTTCGAGCTCTTCAGCCGAACGCAGTCGCTATTAAAAACGAGATTGGTGAAACTCAGTCTGTCAGCACTCGCGAAATGTTTAATCGTACCGTATTCTGACGCTTAAAAAGCCAATATGTATGGAATTTAACGGTTTTATTTTTGTCAGTGGCATGGTAACTCCTGTTCCCCTTCTTTAATATTGTGCTTTTACTATAAAATTGTAATGCTCGTACTTCACTTGGCGTAGGTATTTGTACAAATAATAACTATATACATGGCCAATGCAAAAGCAATCTTTTGTATACTACACCATGCGATTTTGTTTTGGCCAAACAACATGAATATTTTGTACAAATATGCGAGTGAAGTGCCGCCATAAGGCGCAATGATCGTGTTGCTAACTCGAGGTAGATATTTTTGCCCCAATTTTGACAGCTAACACTCGTTCCGAAACATTTCTTTGAATAAATCTACTCTTGAAGCCTTTCTGTAAGTTTATTTTGATTTATTACCAATTTCTATTTTACGGACGAGATGGCCTTTGAAACTATAGGCTAATCATACGAATAAAAATATAATTAATAATCATAATTATCCTTTCGAAATGTTGTAAATAACAATATTATCTTCAGAATATGAACAAAATTAATGGTGGTAGGAAAGCGTTCTACACACCGAACCCGCCGACTGTCGCCGGGTTGATGACGGCGACCATATTTTGAAAGAAATTCTTTTCAAATAAGGTTGCCGACACCAACCCGCACCAGACTGTCGCCGCGCGCCGCGCCGCACAGTGGAACCAGATTGATATTTCGTGGTCTTAGGGTCTAGTTGTGGAATATCGATCTGATAATTTTTTGTATGACATATAATGACATTTCAAGCAACTTTTACTCTTTCGTGATTTTTTGAAAAGTGGATATTTTCGGAGAAAAAAAATAGATTTGATTTTTTTGTATGGAGAAAATCACATTTTATTTTTTTTCTCAAAATGTAACAATATGTAAAGTTTGTGGCTTGGACACGGACTAGACCCAACCATTCTCTACCGAAAAAAAAAATGCAACTGCAGATACTTGCAGCACTCCGAGAAAAGTGGTGGCAAATATCCCGTTCTAAAAATGCACTTTTTAACACATCAAACTAGTTTAGACTTTTAAAATGTTTTATTTCTGTGTTATTTACATAGAAATACTTAAAGTTTTGATTTTGCAATGGGTATATTAAGAAAATAGTGCTCGAAGATAGACTTTAAATAATAAGATAGACTTTACCTATCTGACTGTCACAGTAGGTACTTTGCTCGTGATGTAGGTATGTGCATTGTGTATGTCGCACGTATGGATGGTGCACTTAGGTAGGTTCCCTCCATCCACCCATCCAAAATTTATGCGCTAGGCACTTGTCGGTATATCTATAGGCACAGACCTATAGGTATACCGTAGAAATAGAGTAGATTAAAAACGCCAATGTAATTGACTTATTTATTTTGATTTAATTGGCGAATTTCAGGTTTCCTATTTAATTATAGGTAAAGTTTATAAGTACCAACAATCTTTTTGAAATCCTAAGTCTTCCTTTTGTTCTTCGTTGGCTTGTTGCAATATTACTGGAGTTTGCGCAAAAGTGCAACCGGCTCTGTGTGGTTGTAGCTTACCTTAATTTAAGATAGGTAGCCACCGTAGGTTCAGACGCGATCGATATTACCTACCATCAAGTCGCAATGGATGCGTTTATCAACATGCGGCGAAGAATTTGTGATCTTGCGTGCTTATTTGACAGTTTGCTACCTACTCCACTTTTGTAAGAATTGCACCCTAAACCGAAGTTGCAGACAGAGTTCAAATAATATTTATTTTATAATATTAAATGCGTATTGTAATTGAGTGACATAATGTTTCTATATTCGTAAAATATGAAACTTGTATTAGTCCTCAACTCAATTAAAAATGAAACATGAATACCTACCGTAGCTATGAGTATCGAATAAAGGCAAAATCAGGTTTACGAAAGAACCCTAAGTTTCATGGTTACTAGTCTTTTAGTAAAGCCAGCAGTCTGAATAAACCAGGGTAAATTATTGATGAAAGTAGTATATACCTACCACAGAAAGTATAGGTAGGTACAATGATTTTTTCCCAAAATCTCATTCGCCGGGCAAAATTCGCTTTGTTTTTAGCAAAAATATAGGTAGGTATGCTACATTTGGTATTCCCTTCATAAATCTTTACATAAAAAAAAGAAATACTTTAGTGAAAAACTAATATGAAATTAGGTAGGTAGCTTAGCGAATAGGTACATACACGTCACACAGAACGTAAAATAATTTCACGAAGTTTAGAGATGCTGTACCTACCTAAAAAAATATACAAATGACACGCAAGCAATATGCATAACAAAAGACGATATTCTGCACTTACCTCGTATTTGATGCCGGCCAAACGAAGCCATGTTTCAACTTTCAAGCAGTACGGCGAAGTTGAAGGCAACAAAGGAGTTCGCGAGAATTGATACAGATACACGACGTCTTTTTCGAAATTGGCTTTGTGCACAGTGGTCTTGGGTGGAACAGGCTCAATCTTCTTCTCCTCTGTCTTTTCTTCAACTTTTTCTGCCGGTGGATCTTCTTTACTTTGGCCATTGTCTACCGGCGCGTCCTCCTTTGATACCTTTTCTTTTTCAGTGTTCTCAGGCACGTTATTTATGACTTCAGTAGCCATAGTGAAAACAAAATGCGTAAAAAACAAGTCTACTAGATTAATTCACGCACTATAATTTACACAATAATTGATACAAAGAGCCTCGCATAAGATTAAATTCTAATTCACTGTGTTATACAGAATACGCGCTCCCCGCCGTACAAGTTGTCTGGCTGACTGCCTGCTTTGTTGCTTCAGGCGCGCCCAAAGACTACAATAGTATATCGGACATAGACAGGCAGCTCGGCCTTTTTTTATTATTAACCTTAATATCAACCGCAACGCCATCTATTTTTTCGGTAGGGGAACTAAGGGTATAGGTACCTAGCTATAGCTACATATACCTATAGCTGTACGCTGCATACTAGGTACGTATTATATGTCAAGTGACGTAGGAAGAGTTATTGAAAATTATGAATAAAACAGTTAATATTTTAACATAATTTATTATAAAATAAATTTAACTATGTACACTGCATATTAAAGGGATGCTCCAGCTTGTGGCTGAAAATTCAATATTTATCCAGGTTTTTTGCTATTTTGCATATGTTAGAGAAATTTTTGAGAAGTATTTGGTTATTTGTGTAAATTTTTATTTTTATTAATCAACATAATATTTTTTTATGCACTTATTATGCTATAAATATCTTCTAAATTCAATCAATGGTGTAAATTTGTATATTTTGCGACTTTTATAAACATTACATGAATACTATTTAACCATGCTATTTTAAAGGCAAACAATCATTTGAATTTATCTACATAAAATGTGTTGCTGTCGCAGACATCAAAATTATATCAATATCTAATGTTTACTTATGTAAAAATACGAAAAACTGGGAAAATATTGAATTTATAGGTACAAAATGAGAGTCTAAGTACTCCTAAACTAAATTATACATTTAATATGTTATTTTGTGTTTTTCTTTTTCTTCCTTTATGTTTTAGATAGTGTCTATTTGCCTTTTCTTTCATAGGATCATTTATATCCCAAAAGGTTATTTTTCCAATGAGAACATTGTTGATATCTTTGCACCAATTGTGTATGAAAAACATTGTGCTTTTATTTATTAAATAATTACGCAAATTATCTTTATGTTCAGCACAAGTAATATATGATAAATTTACATTTACATTTATAATTAATTTTATATATGCCGATATATATTCTTTATTGCTGTGATGTTTTAATATTTCTATACATATATGTTCCACTTGGGCAAAGAAATCAAACAATGCTCTTGTAGGATAGCACAACCACCTTTTGTTGCCAAATTCTTTCATTTTTATATATTTGTGGAAACTTTGTAGCTCTTCTGCTTCCATATTGTTTCTGCAGGCCACACAGTTTTTATAAATATGCTTTTTGGCAAGTTGTGCTATCCACCCACTGCAATACCCTATTGCTGCGCTTCTTTCAACGTCCATTGGAGTTTGGCTCTGTATTAGGTCGTCTGTATTTAAAAGTTCTACATTTAAATGAGCACTGTCAATTTCCCCTTCACATTCAGTAGAGCTGTTGTCTCCTGGTTTCGCTAAAAAATATTTTAGTGATTGGAGACAAACACCGTCATCTTTTTCACAGTTTGAGCCAACTGAATGTGAGGATGAAATATTATTAATTAATAGAGTTTTGAAGGCTCCTTCAAATGCAGACGACGTAGGCATAATGTTGCTGTAACCATGAGCTCTAATTGCCCCAAAAAAGTTTTCCAATGCGTCTTGATTGAAATTGCGCAGCAATAAAGAGTTAATCCCTTTGGAATTTAAATATTTTACAATTAATTTAAACCCTTCTATGGTTTTGATCCAGCTTGACAACGAAGGCACTACTCCTTGGTTATTTGAATTAATAAATTTCATGGTTTTGAGAATAGGTAGACTATAGTTCCACAATTTGTGGTGAGGTGAGGTTGGGGTCACTGCAGCCCTGTAGATTTTTCCTCCTTTTATCCCGCTAAAACTCCCATTGACGCTGTCAAACAAATCATCGAAGAACATGAGTAAATCTGCTGTGTCGGTACTTTCCTTTTCTAGACTTCCATATCCTGCAAAGTAGATAAAATATATTAACACGACTATCCATCGGTGTGATTCTCGGTAAAGAATAGACCACCACTCTCCGTCTGAGCGTGTCGTAAAAGGCGACTTAGGGATCGTGTAAAGAGGATGGACAACAGCATCCTTATTTGTGCTAAGAACATGCAATCAGCAATCCGTATACCAAGTGTGGTGATTCTGGCAATGTCCCAAAAGACCGTTTATGGTAGCAGTCATTGGGAGGCCCATGTTCAGCAATGGAACTTAACAGGCGAGTGTGATGATTATGAACGAAACTTATTTACATTGGACTTAGTTTGATTAACAATATGATCACACACACACACACACTTCGACTTATTAAGGGCTTATTTCGCACTCATTATTCACTTAATGTAAGCAAAAGGATTCTGCTGAAAAATGTAGCTAATGTACTTTGGCAGTGTAATTGGTTGTAACACAACCGTTGTAATTAAATAAATAAATAAATGGCCCTCAGATGCAAGTGTTTTTATTTTATTTTGTTTCTTAATTATTATTTTTTTGTATCGATAACAATTGCTTGTCTTCTCATGGCCACCTTATCATTTTCTGTGCGCGTTTTAAATATCTACTAAGAGATTATGACAAGATTGGAAGTAGCATCATCATGTTTGAAATTAACATACTGCGATTACAAATCTGTTTTGTCGAGGGTGGTGGTTATGGCAATATTCAGCGGGTCTCCAACGTACTAAATGGTAATGAACATCGACACTAGTAATAAACTTCAATACGATCGTGAGAGATTAAAGTTCGAGCTACGTTGTTAAAAAATACCGATCATGAAGATGGGAGTCTCAACTACATGATAGGTTTTTCTTTTTTACAAGGTAGTTCGAAGTTTAATCTCTCACGATCGTATCGAAGTGTATTACCAGAGTCTGATGTTCATTACCATTTTGTTACGCGGTAGACCCGCAGATCACGATAGTTGGCAATTAAATCTGGCTGTATGATAATAGACTACGGGGCATTTTGAACCACAAAATAACAGATGTTTAAAATTAATGGTCTGATTACCCATACAAAAATTCATGTTTAAACGACAGATTTTGCTCTAATCATAAGTTATATTGTCGGTGAACTTGGGCCTATATCATTGAAAAACCTGACTGATATTTTCACGATTGTAACATTAGTAAAGACAGATAGGAAATTAAAAGCTATGTATCTATAAACATTCACAATAATAAATTAATAAAAATAACAAACTGCTTACCTGCCATAAATCCAAGAGCTACTCCAACTGATTGGCTGAACACTTGAGTGCAATGTTTAACCCTCATTTTTGGTATTAATGCAGGTAATACATGGTGAGCCGTTAATTTAGGCACCAGCTTCACGCCTCTATAACCTGGACACCTTTTGTACAATGTCACAATGTGGTCCCATTTTGCAATACATTCTTTACCTTTAATGGTAAATTTAAGGTTTTTTGTAAGTAGGTTGTTTCTCATACCTTTTATGAGGTGAGGTGGATCATATATTGGAAAAATTTTATCCATTTCCACCTCAAAAAAACCCTCTTTATATTCTTGTCCATTGCGTAAGAAAGTTTCTTGTGTTTCTTTCAATAAGGAGTTTATAGCTGCCACATTGGAGGTGCCTTGGTCACATACTGTTGCCACGACCTTCAGTCCTGTTTCTTGCACTTTTTTTATAATAATCTTTATTTGTTTCTTTAATTCCATAGTTTTAGTGCTTCCACTACAATAATAATAGGCCAGAGGCTGCTTATATTTTTTCACAACGCCTCTTATCATGAAAACCAGTACGTGATCACAATATTCTTTTCCGGTTATTTCACCATTGTCTACAAATCCTGATATTTTGTCATTTCTTTTGTCGTAGGAAATACCGGGTCCAATTGCCATCTCATCGAAAGTTAAAACACAATATTTGTAATTGTTAGGCATTTTGGCGACTCTATTTTTTAAATTTTCGAATATTATGTTGTTTACTCCAGCTTTCAGGTTTATTTTGTGTAGTAAATTTTGTAAGGTTCTTCGGCTTGGCAAAATACATATGTTGCTCAGTATGCGATATGCCTTTGGAGATGGTTTGTAAAGAGACAACGCCAATATTTTTTCATCAAGCGTGAATCGCCTTCCTTTTTTTTTCTTGCCGCTTTGAGACGCTTGCATTTGGCAAAATAACTTCGCAGTATTAGACATATGCTTACAAACAATATTGAATGCAGTTGTTGTTTTCATTTTTTTAGCAATCATGTATTTTGCTTTAAAAGACTTCTTAACGCTTTCACATTTTCTTAACTTTTTCAAAATCGATTTATATTCCTTATGTTGCGCCAAAGTTACACGAGGACCTGAAAAACACGTATTTTCTTATAAACAAAATTATAATCAAGCTTTAAAAAAGATTTACATATTCAAGAGTTAAAAATGAAGTATATTATTTATTTATAGGACCTCCCAACAAAGTCTACACAGACACATGACATTTGAAATAATTTCATTGGTTGGTATTAATTGTGCGCCTCCAATTATAGGAGACCACAGCATTCACTTACTAGGTATAGTCATCATCATATTGTTAGGGGCAGTCAAAGTGACCTAATATTTAGAAACATCCAAAGTAATCACTGATATCCTGTCAACCATGGTCGTCAAATTGTTCAGAACACCCATCTTGCACAAATATATCGGAACAACAAAAACGTCGTATATATTAGGTCATTCAAACCGTCATTATTAGGGTAGCAAACACAACGCCAGTGGTTTCCAAGCAGTCAAGGTATTCAAAAATAAGAAACACTAGTAAAATTAACATTATTTTACTGAGAGCAATATCCAAATCACAACATTTTGATATGTCTTTAAATTGCCTACAGAACGGCGAAATGCCCTAGGTTTGTTCTGGATCATGGGATATTATTAAATAGGTTATAGCTACTTATTCGCGGCAAACGCTTCCATTAAATATTTTGTGCGGGAATATCAGGTCGGCCAGTTTCCTTCTGTCTGCTAACGAGGTGATTTTATAATGTTTTAGCCTCTCATTGTAGCTGATAATATTTTCAAAGTATTCAAAGTAAATAAGTATTTTTTTACATTTATGACCTAACCTTGGGCGGGATCTTCATTCCAGTTTAATTGTGCAATTCAGTAATAGTGTTTTATATTAAATTATATACATACTTTTTGATTTCATTGTTTTCTTTCTTTTCTGGGTCCTGCGTTGAATTTGGTCAGGTTGTAACTCCACAACAACATTTTGATGTCCTGTAAATTAAATATTCATATTGTCAAGCAGTGATAGCCTAGCGTTTGAACGCTTGCCTTCCATGCAGGAGGATCTGAGTTCGAACCCGGCCCGTACCTCTGACTTTTAGCATTTATGTGCAGATCGCAATTTGATTATCACTTGCCTTAACGGTGAAGGAAAAACATCGCGAGGAAACCTGCACCCCTTAGAGGGCCTCTAAGGCCTAACCCTTCTCATTCTGAGAAGAGGCCCATGCCCAGCAGTGGGACAGTAATGGGCTGAATTTATTCTATTATTTTATTGTCAAATAGTTTATATTGTAAATATGTAATGTATGTCTTTTATATTCATTATTATAATCTATAATGTAATCCACATTACATAGGTGGATACAGAATACATTTTCTTCACATAGATTTTGATATAAGTTTATAATTTAAATTAAAACAGAATTAGGCAGGTACATGTCATTGTGCTAATAATTATGTGTTCTCATGTAAGTGAATTGTAAATTCTAATGAGAATAAATATATCTCAAACCCGATGTCATCGATCATCAAGGTATTTTTATCAATATAATTAAAATGACATATCAGAGAAATTAAATATAAATTATCATTACTTGCATTACCAGATAAGTAGTCTAATATCCTAAAAAAAATATAATTGTATATAGAAAGTTATCTTGGACGAGTGATTTGTAGATAAGAAGTCTTTTACAGAGTAGTAGCATTTTGAAACACATTATGAAGGTTCTTCAAAAATATTTTTATTTTAGGAATGTCTCAAATAGGTCTCTGTATATTATTAAATATATGAGAGGCACTGCAAAAAATACTTTCATGGAAAAGATGGTGTCTTGCTAGTAACTGTGCACAACTTATCCTAATGCTGATTTTATCTTTCAATAAAAATAAAAAAAAACCTTCAAATCATGCTTTGAAATAATGTTTTATTGATCATTATAGATTTTTGACTATTTTTATTATTATTGTTTTTAGTTAGTGGTGATTTCGACATTATGATGAATGATTTTGACATTATTTTTGATTGTGTTGACATCATTAATAAGTATTAATAATTATTACCATAATTGGCCAAATGTATGTACTAGTGTTTAAGAAGTGTATGTAATTACTAACAAATTGGATTTTATGATCTGTTAATAAATGATTTGATTGCTTAATAAATCTATAAAAATATTTAAACATAATGTATAATTTGGGTGTTTATTCAGCTCACTTTATAAAAAATATACAAACCTGATATCAAATCATCTGACTGTGTTTTTAAAACAGCTGATGTTGAAGCTAGGGCCGGCTTGTTTATTATACTCGTAGCTTCAATGATATGTTGTCCTGAAATACAAAATTAAATAACTTTATTCAGTTGAGGCTCAAAAAAGCAATCACACACCGGTTTGAAAAGAAGATAATAAATCTGAACCAAAAAAAAATTTTGTAATAAAAGACATACCTGATGTATTAAAATTATATTCCCGTAGTGGATTTCGTTGGGACTTCTCAGAGACTGACATAACCACTGCTTCACCAAGTGATTGTGCCTCCAGATCTAGAATAATATTAAAAAATTGTCTATGTTTATTATTTGCTTCTACAAAATAAATGTATTGAAGATTATTATAGTATAACAATAGTATTACCTGGGATATGCAATACTGGAATTGCTAATTTACTCAGTCTTTTCGTTGGATACTTGTGAATATCTTCAAAATGTCTATGACAGACACGTTTGTTCTCATAGACAGTAAGATGATCCAATGTAGCTATTGCACCACCAATATTCGAAATCCACGTTTTAAATCTCTCTGGCTGTGTCTCTGGATTCGGGAAATGGTGTAGAGGCACACCTGAAAAAATGACACAACTAGTTAGATGTAAATATGTATATAATTAAGGGTCCCTATCAGTTTCGAGTTCGAAAAACAGAAAATTCGACTTATTCAGTGCAAATTATTGCACTGAAAAATTATTATGTTATTATATCTATTAAGTCTATGAATTTAATTTTTTTAAACAACGGTTGCAATTCTTCAACTTATAAGACATTATTTAGATGTTTTATTACAACTAAATATTTAGTCAAAAATAAAATAAAATAATTTCATTTGGTAGATAAACACCTCAAATTTTAAAATATTCACCACTTAATTGCAATTTTCAATAAATTCTTAAGCGTTGACGTCGGTTTTGTACATGATTTTATAAGGATTTTTTTAAAGTACTAATTCAATTGTCTTTTAAAAATTAAATTGTAGGTTGCATAATAAACTATTCCCAGTACTAACGTTTTTTTTCACAGTGTTATTCGTTACCAGTAAGTTAAACAAGTGATCGAAAAAGTTGGTGTTTTGTGCTTACGTAAAAACGTGTTTGATTTTTATTTTTCCTAATTTATATTGAGTTGTTATCATAATTCCAACTGCATAGACAAATAGAAGATGTATAACTATGCATTAAAAAAATCGGATATCATAAAGTTGTTGAGAAATTTGCGCTGAAAAAGAAGTAATTTTCTGTTTTAGACCGTAAAATTGATATCCCATAATCAATTAACCTGCTGTCGTTAGAGAGTAGTATATTCCTTGTATCACTAAATTACCAAGGAGACCTTTACAATTAGTATTTACATCAATTTCAATTTAATGTAGCATTGTAGTACATAGGTTGATAAAAATAACTGTTATAACGTTGGCCTCCTTGTAAATGGTATATATTATATAATGTACTCTGCGGCTATTACAATAGCAATATGTGAAACATAATGACGAATAGAGTGTAACCCTCCAGGTGAGGCGAATAAAGGTAGAAAAACAAAATTTACATACCATCTTTCCTAACCACAACACATCCTGGTACACAGCAAGAATTTTGTGACATGGTTGAAGTTCACTGTTCACTGTTTGCAATTATGGGTCCAAACTCTAAAGAGTGCCTATGCGCAGTCAGTAATCCACAGTAACTTCACAAGTTTTCTAATCCTTTCGGTATGTCGTCCCACGGAGGAGGATACTCAACTCAACACAAACTTACAAACGAAAGAAATATTGTAACGCGGCACGGCAACACGGAGGAACAGAGGCTCAACTCAACGTGGATAGCAGATGCACTTGCGAAACAATGAGACTTTTATTGCAAAAGGAAAATGCGCAGGAGCGTAAACACTCTCACACCGGCCATTTGCAATACAAGTGTGCCCATAAGAAAACAAAACTGTGCACGTTTTAAATACAAAAATATGATTTCTGTATTATTGTGCTGATGCTAATAACCTCAATATGCTTGAATTTATTACACTATTATTTTTCTTTATTCACTTTACCAATAACTTGTGATAATTATTTTATTTATTGATTTCTATTTTATGGAAACTCCCAGCATAAGAATCATATATTTAAATATAGCAACACCGTAATTTTGTTTCTCCTAACTTTTTCTTAGACGGCGCTGTTTTCAGTATTTTAGCGAAATTTTTGTATTACTCCTAGTTGCCATAGCATGGGCGCGCCGCACAGCGCTGTTCACTAGGGCTGGGCTGGGCTGGGCCGCGCGCCGTTGCGAGCAGTGTTGCCAACCCCATCCTAGAGTAAAACTACATTGATAGATGTCTAAAAAAACTGAAGAATACATATTATTTTAAAAAACCGGTAAATCTACAGTTTTTTCTTATTTTGTATTAAATAATGGCAGTCACAAATAAAACACACATGGGGATGGAATTATGAACAAAACATTGTGACCATCAATCTTATAATCAGATTAACGAAATAAACTTGGAAATAAAACATTGTTTATCAATAAGTATAAGTACCTAGGTATTTAAAAATTACCCATAGGTACATGGGTAATTTCTAAATATCGCGCTGGAAAATGTAGCTTCGAAATCTGTTATCGTTGTACTTTATCTTTTATTTTAAAAAGAAACAAATCAGACACATGTATTTAGGTATTTTTATTATTAAATCGATTGAAAATTACGTATTCGTAATTAGTAATATTACGTAGTGGTAGGTTTTGCTGAAGCTAAGTTAGTGTACGGACTACGCTGCAAATAAAGTAGATGGCGCTAGGATCTTAAATAAAAACTAGATTTGGTGGCCTAAATTAAAAACTGGGAAGAGTTCCAAAAAACTGTAAATCTACAGTTAAAACTGTAGGATTGACTCAATGACCATTGCCATTGGATTGACTACACTGGTTGAGAGTACCTACTCTAGCCGGTGTAACCAGATTAGATTTCTTGAAATTCAAAGATGAAGCTAAAAAATCCGTAGGATTCGAAGGATTCAGTAGTCTGTCAAAAAATAATACTAGACAACTATTGAAGGCATAAAGTTATTATTACATTGAAGGCTATTTCTGTGGTTTATCTATAATTATAATATCGAAAACATCCTGTTTTTGTGACAATCAAAGAGTAAAAATTTAAAAATAATGCCCGTTGAAAAAAATTGACCATGTTCCAAAAAAATGCATTTTTTAGAACATGGTCATTTTTTTCAACGGGCATTCTTTTTTTTTAGCCATCTAATTTGTCTTATTTTGTTTCAAATCACGCAAACGCTAAACCCTTTAGGACCGGTCAGTGTGCTATTGCACCCACCGTACCACCAGGGGGCTACGGCCAGGGGTACGGTGGGTCTGCAGCAGTGAACGCAAATATTATTTGCGTTCGCTGGTCTGCAGTGGTTTTGTCGAACGTTGCAGCTTCACTGTTACAGCGTGATAACAAAAAAAAAACAAATGTAGGTAAATAGCATCAAAATATTTATTTGGTTAGTAATAAATAGGTACCAGGTACCTACCTACATTATAAAATGATTATAAACATATTTAAAATTTATGCAAAAGTACACTTCATCATCTCAGACCTAATGAATTTGGTCAGAGTTCATCATCTGTTCAGAGTAGTTATTTAGGTATAACATGGGTATAACATAGAATTTACCCAATTTTTGAATGGTATGTAATATAGTAGTAGTAGTTACATACATAATTAGGTATGTTCGTTTGTAAGTAGGTATATTTTGATCATCATGATGATAACAAGAAGTATATAAGCTTTTTTTGATTGAACAGAATTAGGTAAGTACCTATTCACTAATGTTGCAGAAATCAGTATCTACCTACCTACTTATTGGCAGATTTGCATAAAAATATATCTCTTTGTTTTTGCATACACTAGTAACACAGTTTTCTCCTGTTCTATTAGATAAATGCGTATTGAAACTATTGTAATAATGAGTTTTATATGCAATATCATTGAGCAGGGCTTAGTTGCAATCCATTCAATTATGATTACTATACCTATAATATATTAACAGATAAAGGCTTGAATGGCAGTTTTGGTTCAATGAAGTGGTAAAACTTGCATAGACACGCGATCATGTAAGAGGCACAAACACTACGACTTACGTAACTTTCACACGTTTTTCCATGAGGACTAATAAAAATTGGCACATTGTACAAGAAAAACATTTAAAGTGATACTTAAAAACTCAAATAAGCAAATGTGGGAAATATCGGTAGGTATACCTATATCACTGTTTTCGGTGCTAAAGAATTCATCAGCAAATAGAATTATCGGCGTCCGCTTGGCGCTGACATAAAAAGTGCATGCTTTCAACATAATTTATATATTTTAACCAAAAGCACGTGGATGAAATAGTGTTAGGGTCACAGTGATTAAATAAAAACGAACTGTCTGAAAGACTAAATTAATGAACGTCCTAGATTTTAACTCATTACCTACCTAACGAGACCTGTGGGCGAGAACAATATTACATAATGACTGCGTTTCGTCACTTTATGTATTTATTAAGAAATGGGGGTGCATGCATTAAACTGTGTGGAAAAAACTAAAAATACGTCATAGGAAAGTAGGTACCTATCTTAAATATATAAATCATAAGGAGACATTATTATATTTTTTGAATTAAGAAAAATTGCACCTTATTGACAGTTTCTCGAGGC
Organism: Allophyes oxyacanthae; assembly: GCA_932294325.1. NCBI lineage: Eukaryota > Metazoa > Arthropoda > Insecta > Lepidoptera > Noctuidae > Allophyes > Allophyes oxyacanthae. The sequence goes on from OW028609.1 coordinate 6,146,411, forward strand.
CCTGTCTAACTCTCTCTCTCTCTCTATACAACTTCTCGCTTATTTTGACTAATAAAATAAACCTATATAGGTAGGTACATACATTTGATCTAGTTAACATAAACACATTATCAATTTTTTTATTGTTATAATAATTATACAACTCACAACACATGTTGTCGCATGGATGTAGCCATGAGTGTAGGTTTGAAATAATGGAAAGATATTAATTTATACAACCAAATTACGAATAAAAATTGTTTTTCGTTTAGAACTTTGATGATAACTTAAGAAAACAAAAAAAATTTGTCATATACACATAGACAATAGACAGTTTAAAACATAGACTAAGATTTTTCTTACCTCCAGTATAAAACATAGCTGTACCTACCTGTAAGCCCATTTTTTTGCTATCAGGATCGCAACTTTGCGAACTTCATTCATAACAACATCACCTAAACGGCTGTACGGTTAGCATACATAAATGTAATTGGAAAATAATTTATGAATGAGTTACAAATAAAAGTGATATACGTGGCTTATTTACATTATTTAATAGATATTTATTCATAACCTTTAAAGTACGATTTAGTCGTAAAATAGGTTATTTAACATACCTACATAATTATAATGTTATACATATTATGTTAAAAGTTTAATTGTAAAAATGTTTCCGTTTATTTATTTGGTCGGTATAGACCGAATAAATAAACGGAAACATTTTTACAATTACATTTTGTACTTACCTACTCAAAAGTTCACATTTCAATGAAACTAATTGAAAAATTAACATAGTTTCTTTTATTATTCCACTAATGAATGATCGTATGATTACATGTTGAAGAAATGGTTATGTTGACTACGAAAATTTTCACATTCTTATAGACAACTTCATATCGTTCTTTGCATCTGACAGTCCTATTAGCAAACATAATAACCCTCTCCGTAGTCGGGTAAAAATATCGACTTTTATAGGTACCTACAACTTACGCTACATAAGCTTATACGTTCGGGCGGGATATTGGTGGACTTCAGACTTTGATTTCATAAATTAAGAAATAAAAAAGATTTTTAAATAGTTAAAACACAACTTCGACCAAGGCACATTTGCATTAGTTTGATATACCTACTAATAAATTAATAATGTACATGGATGCGCAAAATTTTGGAGCATTCAGAGTGGCTACCCTTTCTGTTAAATACTAGAGTTATGGTCAACTCGGTCAGCGAGAAAGTTGATAATCGACCCTTTCAACCACGGTGAGATTTTATATATGAATTTAGGTAGAACAATATACTTAGGCAAGTATTTTAATAAAAATAGGTACTATACCTTATTTTTATTCAAAAAGCTTATAGTGGGGTTTTTAGTATCTTAAAAATTTACCTCAAGTTTCCTAAGACCAGAATTATCTAACTATATGTAAAATAAACGTTAGCCACCTTTATTATGCTCCAAAATATTGCGCCTACCTGTAATGCTGGCGCCTCACGTCGCTATTCGGTATTCGGGGTTTTATTCGCCGTTTATTCGGCTATATTCGTGTAGAAGTCCGAATAACTCGAACTCACCGTCCACACATCGTCACGAACAGCGAATATGCCGAACATTCACGAATATTTTTGCTATATTCTTGAACGCAAAGATGGACCTGTTGACGGCAGTAGCGGCTTATTATTTTCTGTATATAGAAGTATTAAAACTCCTAAGTACTAAACTTAATATATTATCTATGATAAACACGTCCGTCGCTGCGCTCTACTGAGCAAGCCATGTGTGGACGGTATACGAACATATTCGGTATATTCGCAATCCTTTGATATGTGACCAAAAACCGACAACCCGGCGGATACGATGTTCGTGTATTCGCGTATTCGTCTTATTCAAATATAGGCGAATAGAGTGACTACACATCGTCGTATTTGGGCGAACAAGACGAATACGCGAACACGAATAGCGATGTGAGGCGCCAGCATAAAATACTACGAGGTCGATTCAATTCAAATTGCAATGATTCACATGTTGTCGTGAAATGAAATAACTATAACTGAGGTTAAACGGACAATTATTAGTCCCTATTAATTAAAAAAAACGTGCTATATTTAAAGTCCAAAACATGATAGGTTAACACGAAAAGTCCTCTTTGCTCCAGACAAAAATGGTCGACCTTCCTTCTAATAGATAAATCTTAATAAGGCTGTTATCATCCAACGAGTCCCCAACGACAAGGAAGCTTTGTCCAAGCTTGCTGAGTAGTTTTTATAATTATACGAATTTCGCATTTATAACAATTCTTCACATAGAACTTTGTATAATAATAATGTATCCTTTTAAGTGAAGGACGTTATTCTAAATGAAATCTTTAAATCCGCGAAATTATATCTTAGCTATCGTATTACGCACTTACTATCTATCGTATTAGGTATTGGTGTCGATTCTGTTGCGCACTATGACAGGACCAAACTAAACTAAGGGCGTTCGTCTCTTTCGGTTGCAATAAAACAAGAAAGTGAAAAATGCGTTTAGTCTAGTTTAATATTGTCAAAATGCGCAACAGAATCCACCCCAATACCTACTAATTACTAAAGAGTTATTTATCTTACTAATAATAATGTTTGATCATTATACTATGTGTATATTAATATATACTTAAAAGTAGAATGTGCGTTCTTATATTACCGTCCGAGTGTATAGTATTGAGTTTACTTATATAAAACCAATAGATCCTAACTTCACAGAATATTTTATGATTCCAATTTTATTGAAGTTATTGGATTATCTGTATTATCACAATTATTTTATCAATGACTTAATTTGAGTAGCTTACACGTTTGAGGTTAAATGGGATCATTTATGTTCAGTCGCTTATTCGAATTACTTACTTTTATAGGATTATTACATTAACTTTTAATAATAATAATTTGTTATCTTGGCTATTGCTTTATGTCACTCTCAATTAAAAAACTGCTTACACTATTTAGCAACATGTAAAGAAGACTTAATTATAGTAAATAAATGACTAATAATTTGTCCTTACTAGTACTGTTTGCACGTAAGTAAAAGATACCTACGGCTAGATACCACTCTTTTACACGGAGCGACTACCAATACTTCAACTAAGGCTAGACTGGTTGTGGTTGTCAGAATTTTTGGCCTGCCGCTACGATTACTGTCCTACAGGTATTCGTTTTTTATAGATGATCATTATAATTACTTGTTTTATTCCAGGTATCATTCATTATTATAAACAACAAAGATACTAGAAGGCAGACCTATAATAATTGTATACTGTAACATACTGCTATATACTAATGTACTCTCTAGTTAATCAAGTGGCGGAATTAGGTACACGTTTTCCATGTATAGGCTGTAAAATTTTTGCGGTACCGTTGTGTGTATTTCTGAATTTTAAAACATGTTTTATTTAAAGTTTGTGATAATCGTAATCGTTTATTATTGTGGCTGATAATCGATGTCGTAATCGTTAAGTGCAGTGTAAAAACCATATAGGTACCTAATCAGGATTGATACTATTATTATCACATTATTCTTTTAATTCATTGCTTGAAGACTGGCACGTAAAAACAAAGTGAAAACCCCCAAACGCAGGCGCTCGTTCTTAACTTCTAATTAAGCAATCTTAATTTATTTGATTATTATTATGAAGTAAAAGTTTACCTAATAGGAAGTAAATCGAAGGAAGAACATGTTATACGAATAGTTCAACTAATGACAAAGGATGATGCCAATTTTGGTCCCACCCTCCAATAGCGACGTGTCATACATCGTTGGATAGGTATTTTGTAGCTGAATAAAAGTTACTATGGCGCCAAGATTCAAATCTTAGTCCGTTTAGAGTTATGCATTATTAAACATGTCAGTTTAACAATAGTCAAGCATAATGCTTTCCCCTAATATAATACAGTTTTTGAATTAATACCTACTAGTATTAGATACCCATCTACCGTTATCATCAGAGTCGTAAGGAGGGTTTTTTAGAAATAAAACACAATGGTAAGGTATAGTCCGCGCACGAGCTCTGAGGAATCAGCACCTGAGGAAACGGTCCTCCTCGCCTCACACCTCACTCGTCCTCACTCGTCCTTACGACTCTGATGATAACTGTAGATAGGTATATAATACTAGTATTAATTCAAAAACTGTATTGTATTAGGGAAAAGCATTATGTTTAACCATTGTTAAACTGACATGTTTAATAATGCATAACTCTGAACGGACTACGATTTGAAACTTGGCGCCATAGTAACTTTTGTTCAGCTCAAAAATACCTATCCAACGATGTATGACACGTAGCTATTGGAGGGTGGGACCAGAGTTCATACAAATCCTGGCATCATCCTTTATAAGTTTCTATGGTTTGTAAAATGGAAAACATTGATTACCTTTTTGTTAAGGCGGAATACGAAGACGTATAAAATTAAGAAGATGTCTACAGATAAACTGGACTTACATCATATTCCATTTTATAACAATATATTTATCTTAATGCATAATAATATCTATTATTGCATTGTGTGGTTATATTTTACTATGATAAATTGCTTGATTTTTATAGAAGACTTATGGCCATGTTCACCGACAACATAACAGATGTTTAAAAGAAATCGGCCGACTACCCATACAAAAATTCATGTTTAACGGCTGATTTTGCAGTAATCGTCTGTTATGTAGTTGGTGAACTTGGGCTTTAATGTACTAGTTTAAGAACATACGAGAGAACAAAGACCAATCGATCATTGGGTTAATGTAATCAATATAGATACTTTGATCATTACACCATTATTCATAACAATTAACGATGTTCAAATTACCTATAGGTTTCAAATGCTTTCTAGAAAAATACCCGATTTCACATTAAACTTATGTTTTGCTAAATCTAAGAAAAATTACTTGGTGATGTGGTGTTAATATTGAGACGCCGCTTTATCTACAACACAACAGACAACTGACAAGCCAAAATTAAGATTCAGCTTTTTATAACCACTGAATATAAATTTTCATGTCTTAATGTATGCACTACAGCCACGCGCCGTTATTCCGAGTTGTTCGGACTAGGCGGCGTATAGCTGTAGTAGTCGCTCTGCTAGGCAGTATTTATTTGTTCCACGTTCAAGTGAGTAATGAAACGCAAGCGCATTTGTAAAGCTGGGCGCAGTTTACGAATTACACTTTCCACTTCGTTCTTCATAGTATCGCCGACGAACATGTACTTTATATGATATCTGAATAAATTGTTAAGGAAGGAATATTTCCAAAAGCGTCTCTAATTAAATATTAAACTCTTATGAGAATCCTGTAAACTTAAGATTTGTAGCGACACTACAAAAACTACCCTGGCGACATCTATCATTGCGAAGCGATGACATAAATCCTGAAACACACTATGAAAGTTTACATCATAATATCTAAGGCTTAATTCACATCGAGATGGCAGCGGCCGGCAGCGAAGCGGCGAGCAGTTTCAGTGCCAAAAACTACGAAGCATTTTAAACGTTATCTTCATCACTAAAATACATAGTATTGGTTGAGGGCAATAAAGGGCTCCGAAGCCGCCCACGGCGCTGTTGGCTGTCTAGCTGCCCGAAGTGACCGGTTGAAGCCGCGGCGCGCTACTGCCAGCGGCAACGCAGGCTGCCTCACTTCTGCCCTGCTCCCACTGCGTTGCCCGCTCCTGTTTCAATTAACAAACGTTCTCTAGTATATAATAGTAATCGGCGGCAGCGTGAGCCCTCAAGCCGTCGCTTGGTGTCGTTCCCTGCCGTGACAGCCGCTGACATTTTGGGGTGAATTGACTCTTACACATATACGAATGACTTCGGCCCGCCACGCATACCACCTCGGCTGGTCGGAAAATCTTCCCGCTATAGAGTTGAACCCGTAGCAATAAAATCGTTGGCATCAACACTTCCAATCCCCTCAGCGGTCCCCCAGCGTCCGTTCGAGCAGCATTAAAGCAAGTGTTTTTAAGTCGTTAAGTACTTACTTGCTCATACTATACAACTACGATATGCTATACTTCTATGGGGCAATTCAGTTCATATAAACAGAGTGTTTATATCACAAAAACAATGCATTCGTGCACTATGTAATGCACCACCACTTACTTCATGTAAAACATTATTCCCTAAATTAAAAATCTTAACAGTACCATGTATATATATATATGAATGTTGTATTTTTGTAAAAAAACATCCAAATATACTCGTCAAAACAAAATAAGGGCCACCTTATATTTTTGATCTTCTGGGCAAATTATGAGGTTCCTATGTTTCTAAGTTGTAAAATTCATTGCAATGATTCGTTTTTAATGAAATGGATTTAAATTTTACACAATCCACAGAAAAGAAAAACAATTTTACAACATTTTCAAGAAAAAGTGCAATTTCAGCAAAAAGTACACTTGGACTAAAAATGCAATTAAAAATAAAATTCCACGGCGTTTATTCTTCTTCCTTTTTGTATCAATATCTGGTGTAACCTCCTCTTTTCTGAACATATTCTTGAAGCCTAGAGGGCATTTTCTATCAGATGCCGCATTGTTTCTTGAGAGATTTGTTCCTAGCTCGATTTTAGGACGTTTAAGGGCTGTCTTTCATTGTCCACTGATCAATTTGTGTCTCATACTCTTCTTTTCAACAGATCCTACATGTGTTCAATTGTGTTCAAGCCCGAACTGTTCGCTGGCCTCGGCAACACTTGTATACAAGCCTCTTCTAGTGTCTCTCTGGTGGCTCTAACAGTATAAGCGCGTGCATTGCCGTGCAACAGCTTGAAACCTGCACCCACTTGCTATGCAAATGGCACCACATAGAGTCTTATGACCTCCTGGATGTATCATTAAGTTGTTACTGTACCCTGGTTCTGAATTATGAGCTCAGTTCTTCCAGTTTGGCTTATGCCTCCCCACACCATAACATTGGGCCCCCCAAATCGATCATTGTTGTGGATGCAGGCATCTGCAAGTTGCTCCCTTTTCATCTCCACACCCTAATGCAACGGTCAACACTTAAAACTTTTACTTTGCTCTCATCTGTAAAAAGCAATGTGCTTCAGGCGCGTCAGTGAGGTAACGAATTTGTCGATTTCGCTTCCTCCACCCGCGCAACCCGCGCGACCCCCTGTAATATTACGGAAACCGCTCGGAGCATGTCAACGCGAGCATCGCGCCAGACACTAAAAAACTATATAATAAATAGAGGTGGCAATGTAAAATATATATTTGTAGATTGTTTCACTTATAGGTCTATATAGTAACAGAGTTACTACTAGAAAATTAATACCAATAACAGTGGTACAATCACTACAATGATGAATGATTTTATAAAAAAGGGAAATAAAAAAATTATGCTTCGTCAACGAGCTTCCGAGCAAAAAATGCCCATTACACTTGCCGAGTTGTTAGATGATTTGGTATTAACTAATTATAACTTGCTCTTTTATTTGAAAAATTGCTTGATTCATTTAATATTCACTCATATAAATATATCACGATTATTAGATATTAATACCTAGCATTAAAAAAAAGTAAAAACCGACTTCAAAAACTAAACAGTGTAAATAATTTTCTTAAATTCTTCAATTCACCTAGCTTGGCAGTGGCAACGACTTCAGAAGCTGATAAGTTTTTTTAAGAAAATTATATGTATTATACTTTTTAGTTTTTTGAAGTCGGTTTATACTATTTTTTAACGTTTATTTTATATTTCTATTTTGAGTGGCTTAAACAATTCATAATCATGCGATTACAGAAATCGCAAGTGACATGCTGTTATTCATTCAAGAGTTCCATTGTATATCTCCGAAGTTCTTCATCAAATCTTCAACAAATTTAAATGCCATCTTGAGAGTACCCTTTGAAATAAAAAAAGAATTTTCAAAATCGGTATGCAATTGGCGGAGTAATAGCGTAACAAACATACAGTCGAATTGAGAATTTTGTTTTTTGGAAGTCGATTAAAAATGGGAATAGCAGTGTTGGTGAATAGTAATATATAAAGTATAGTCGATAAGAATTAAAACAAAACTAGGTTGGTACATAGTATTTATTATTATATATAGTAAAGGAATAGTATAAAGAAAAATAACAGTAGGACGGCGCCTTTGATCTCGCCGACAACGTCAAGACAGTGTGGCGATAGTGCATGGAGGCTAGGGTTGTTACAAGTAGTGTAGTGGTTTTCTACGCTACGTGCCGCGGGTTCGATACGCGCACGGAACAAATATTAGTCTGGGTGTGTGTGCATGTAAGATAATTTCTGTAAACTCTACCCACGGATACAGGAGAAATCCTAGTGAGGGACAATGTTATATTAAAAAAAAAAAAAAAAAAAATTAGATCAACATCGTCATCAACATATTATTACTTACTATTTTAAACGTTGATTATGACAAATTATCAATTCATTAATAGAAGGTAGCTCTGAATTTTGGTCACATAGTCACGTGGTCACGGTTTATATGAATAGACCTCACCAAAACATGAAGTTTGAATACCAACATGATGGGACTGCGTCCCATAGTTTGGGAGATATAAACTTTCAAAGTTTTAGTCACGTGGTCACATAGATCTCACCAAAACATGAAGTTTGAATACCGACATGATGGGACTCCGTCCCATAGTTTAGAGCTTTCAAACATTCGGTCACGTTCACGTGGTCACATACTGAATTTGAATTTATGTTTATAGAAAACAGCAAAAAGATGGTCTCTATATTTTTAGACAAAGTATATTTTAGAAGATGAAAAACAATTTGTATTGACTTGACAGATAAAGTGACAGATCAGTAGACTCTATATCTGATTTTACTAAAATAATAATATTTCAAATATGTACTCAAAAAAAATCAAAATATGTTTATAGAAGTACATGCCATACTACTGAGGCAAGTTATATAGGTTGCCCCCTCTACACAATATTGTGTCTAGAGAGCAAAATAAATTCTGAATTTATAAATAGAACGCGATAGCCTCGATCGACACGGGTATCACGTCCGAGAGCCAGCGGCAGACTGCCGCCCGTCGCCCGAACACGACCCTTCAGCTGAAAATTGGCACAGATTTACGTTTAAATTCAAGGAAAAATTGAAAAATGACTTTTTTTTAAATGTTAAACGTTGGACTTATAAATAAAAGAATTATTTATCTATTGTAGCAAATCAGAAATAAATTAAGCTTCAAGTTCCGAAGAAGATGAAGGTTTAAATTCTGATTTAGGTGTTTTATAATCGCCAATTACTATAGTATAATCTACTTAAAAAAAATATTTGAAACGTTGGATTTGAAGAAGAGATCTTGAACTTTAAGACTGTATTTTTATTTTATTTGTATATGGTATAATTGCGGAGGAGATGGCTATGTAAAACGACGTTTTGGTCAGGGTACTGCCTTCAGTCACTTACGCTACAGTCCAATTGTTGCCTTGCGGATGTTTATTGATTCGCATGATGAATACTGGTCTATGGAATTCGCACCACTTGACTCCTGGACAATTGCTGGTCTTCATAAAACTGGTTTCTAATTATTTGGTCACTTAGTCGCGTGCCTGTGGCCAGGCACAAGCGGGTTTGCACAGAGCGGGAAGTGACGGTGCTCTCTCTGCGTGCATGTAAGTCTATGTAGCGGTCTTCCTGAGCGGTGATTCCTCTGGCTCTGCCTAGTTCCTGACTTCTGGCAAAATTTTGGATCTCATAAAAGCAATTCCAGGCATTCTGAATCGCTCGCTGCGAAAATCTCGGCTGTAAAACTACAGATCGCTACGAATAGCCTTCTTGGATGAGTGTTATGGTCCTGGTCATTGTAGTCAAGTCCATTTGAAGTCGAACCTGTGGAATTACGTTCTTAAAATGCCGATGTACGCACTGACTCGACACACTAAACTGTTTTCAGTACAATACAAATGTTAAATGAGCTTAAAGTTCATGTTAAAAACAGGGTAAAATTAATTGGTTTCAAAAAAAATTATAATATCTACCCATTTTAACGGTTTTTCAAGCGGAATGCTGTAAAAGTGTTCGCAAACACTTAAAATAACACAACGCTGTACAATTTACCACATGGATATAGTTAATGATCATTAAATCATCCATATTGTCGGAATTTGCAAGTGGCCCTTATTTTGTTTTGACGAGTATATATTTAAAAAATATGGAGCGCATTGTGGTTTCAATACAAGATATCCAACAAGGTTACTATTACCGAATATAAAAAGCCATTATTACCATAGTAATTGCTACCCAATGACTATTAGGATATTTAATAAATTACCGGAAACTGTAAGGAACCTGCCACTAAAAATATTCAAACGTAAATTATATTCATGGTTAATCGAAAAATGTTTCTACTCCGCAAAAGAGTTCCTAAATACACGAAATTCATAGGCTATGAAATGACTATGATCTCATTAATTTTATACAGAAGCTTATGTTAAAAGTGTTATTTAAGTTCCTACTACATTTAAAATTTTATTTACAATACCTTTTATTATTAGTCTTTAATGTTGTTTTATATTATAATATTCTAATTTAAGTCTTAAGATAAATATTATGTTATTTTAAGCCTATTTTGCATACCATCTTAATGGTCAAATATGTGGCAACTTATCTGTATGTAATAATAACTGTACAAACCCATATTTCATGCAATTATAGAACATTCTGATTCTGATTCATCGATTTTCACAAGTATGTAGTACATGCCATATTATACTAATTCTTGCCATCAACGCGCCTAGCTTACGCGCCGTGTTACTTGTCGCGCCACGCCATGACGACCTAGATCTAAGACGGCGGAGTGAAAAAATAATTAGCTGACAAATAATTATAAACTTATTACGCATTATAAAAGGATACAGCAAATCGCATATCGGGTCGATGTACTGTAGATGTGGTTGAGATTTGTCGATGTGCGCCAGAAGTTCGTATAGTGTTATAGTGATGTCCATCACAGCACGCGACAGATCCGACTTGAATCGTTGTAAAAATGGACCGACTAAGTGGCACAAATATAATAGTTGAATTTCGGTATGGATCTCCACCGACAACTTCTCTTTTACAAATCTGGAAACAATAATATTTATGAAAATTAAGTATCTATATATACTATACTAAAATCGTAGAGGTCAAAAAATCTGTACAATGTACATTGTTAATATTTACGCGAAAATAGGCTAGAAAGACTAGAAATAAGGTAATAAATTGAACACGAATCAATCATTTTAGAATTTTTGTCTGTCTCATCACAGGAAAACGGCCAGACATATTTCAATAAAACTTTACAATTGTATAGGTATTAGTCTAGTAACTTAGCAACTCATATATTCCATCTAAATCGGTTGATTAAATCCTGATATACTGCTTGACCCTCTATTGTAAGCAGCCCCGTACAAAGCAGAGGTCACGATTGATTAGTTGCTTAAAAGAATATTGTATTGGCCCGATTTTGATGGGACTTTCACTAAAGCCTAACTTAGACTCAATTTAGGTCCAAGACTAATATTAGAACGAACCTAGAAACGAGTTTGCTACTCCAGATTTGTTGTCAAACTAGTTTTAAATAGATGCAAATTGCAAGCCAGACCCGACGTGTTCGCGGGTTGATCACGTGATAGTCCAGCGATATGATTCAGATTATTCACAGTATAGTCGCCGCAACCAGAATTTAAATGAAATCGACGAATAGGTATAGGATATAAAAATTATAGATATGATATAAAAATTATGCTATATTATAATAAGTATACTTACTGAGGAACCTGCATGATTTGCCCTGCGACAGCATGGTACCAAACCGCGTGAGCCAATGCCAAAGTCAAGCTGTATTTATTCTCCAACATGGCGTCATTTGTCGTATTTAGATTAAATAGTTGGAATGGCGTATGTGAGAACGGCCATTCCGTCATTTCATTGTTTGTTATTAGTTCCAATATACGGTCGTGAAGAACATTCCAATAAGGATCGGGCAATGCAGCCATTATGAGACCGATAGCATTGATCCAAAGTTGTATTTTTGTAGCCGGTATAACTACGAAGCCTTTAGTAACCACATCTAGGAGGGTATTGCCAACAAAATCGGGTGCAAGTGGCAGTGACATCAGTTCAACGCATGTCACATACAGCGCATGTGCTGAAGGATTCGGATATTCGTTGAACCGCCAGTCTGTGTTGGGGAAATGAGAAATGCCAGTCATAGCTGATATTTTGCTAAGGAAATATTGTTTCTCGAAATTATATCTAATAATTAATAACATGAACATGACTTACTAACAATAAACGACGTCGGGTCTAGAACAAAATCACTAAAAATGTGTCCCAAGTCAACCTATGCGTGGGTACATTTAAAAAAACATAAAAAACTATAACATGCTAATTCAAACCGTATTGTCATTAGTAAACAGCTTAATTTTACTTGCGACAATTTATCAGCCTATTCAACTTTTTCATAATACAGTACGGCATTTTTGACGTGTACCTATATGTCGGTTGAAAAAAAAGACTGGCGCGCGACTATACGACCTTTTTGATTTTGGAACTCGTTTGGTTCGGACACTTTTGAGCGCGGACCCAATGCCCATTGTTAGTAAGTCAATGATTAATAAGATATTTTTATTTGATTGAAGGCAACTGTAATTTAAAAAGGATACTGTCTACCATTCTGTTGACCAGGCCCAGATAATAGTTAAGGTCGGGCGTCCACCCGGTGGCTTCAACTTCTGTTTTGGCGAGGTACGCTTGGAACGCCTCGGTGGTTGCCCAGCCCGCAGGACGCACGTCCTTCAGTGACCCCAACACAGCATTCACTAGCTTCCTCTTCAACAGCGGCTTGTCACGAAGCTTCGTTTCATAGTAGTGTAGCGTGTTGTACAAGAATGTTAAAGGCCGATCTGTAACAAATGTCAACCGGTTATTAACAAAATTGAAAGAAAAACCAACCCGTAGACGACGACTTGCACTGCTATAATACCCACATACACACACAACACGTACAGGCATATTGAGATGTACAGAGGAAAGTTTGCTGTTATCACCACGCATGGCGAACAGTTTGCTGATGTTGCAGCTCAGTCGTTATTAACGCACCAGTGACCACACCCTCTTGTCATAATATTAAGACCACGCCGGAAAGAGGTGGAATATTCTTAACCTAGAAACCGCTCGGTAAACAATAAGTAAAATATAATCAAATAAAAATTATAAATTGACTAACTACAATGTCACAAGTTACACGATAAAGCAAACACAATGGCGTGTTTCGTCGTACATATTAGCAGATTTGATACGCCTAAATAATTTAGTGATAATTCACATCTAAAAGCGATAGCCCATTCCATGTAACTAATAGTGGGTATTAACTGTTGTTAATACCCACTATTAGTTACATGGAATGGGCTAATATTCCAAGTAGAAAAATGCAGACTGGCAATACAAATACTAATTTGTATGCCGTAATATTAAATAAAGCAGCAGCAGTGTACTGCGTCAAGTCGAATTGATCGGTTAATATTTAAAAAGATAATAACCTAGCTATACTCCATTCGGCGATTCAACATTAGTCAATCCTACCCGGTAATCCTACCCGGTGGACGCTTACTTAGCTTTATAAGTCAATGTCACATAAGAATAAATGAAGGAATTTGTTTATCTGATTTTCTATAAGTACGAGTAGGATACTAGAAATACTAGGATTATTTAACTTACCTACTATTACAATACCGAATGTTAATGTTCAAAATTAATTTTATTGTAAAAAATATATTTAGCTTAATACATTTTGCTGTGCCCTACAGGGTCCATGATTGGTGCCTAGCTTGAAGCCAAATGTTTAACATCTTTTATACCTACATTGTGGAACGCAAATAAATAATATGAATATACAAATTACTTTAAATATTTACTTTTTCTATTCTACACTCGGAAGCAATGAATCCGGGTCAATAATAAATCTTAATATATCGGAAACTAAGAATGTTAGCTTATTCAAATAAAAAGTATTTTATAGACTATTTAATACCTACTCAAATAAAATTAATAAAACTTCTTAGTTATTATTTGATTTACTTATTAAAAACACATAAATGAAAAATGTGTAAATTTTTTTTTTTTTTTTTTAAATGTCCTTGTTTTTCACCTATATAATTTTCTCATAGTTTAAGACTTTGTATTACCTCCGTGTATTGTTAATACATGTTATGTGATTCGGTATATGGCACAATGTTTCTGAAGCGATGTTAGGGAATATTCTCAGATTCCTCTATCAATGCAATATTCACCCCTGGAAGCGTATTATTTGAGTAGTATTAAATAGGTCTATAAAATACTTTTTATTTGAATAAGGTAATTCTTAGTTTCCGAGATATTAAGATTTATTATGTTGGTGACCCGGATTCATTGCTTCCGAGTGTATTTAAGGGGGTATTTTACAGGAATGCCGCAAAAACCGATTTGTATTTACAATTTTTTGAATAGAAATTCTTATTTCTTTGTCCCGAAAAATATATATATCAAACTTGAAGATGTGACAATCTCTGCACGGTTGTCCGATACATGGTTGGATGAAGTTGGCTCGATAAAAAAAAATCGCAAAGTTACCCCTTTTAAAAAAGTGTTTACAAGATTATTTCTAAAACATGATATAATTTCAAATAATTTTTACATCACAATATTGGTCGCAAATATACCAACGAAAATCGGTTGTTATTTTTTTATAATATTACGTATATTGGTCACAATTTGATAAAAACCACAAAATTCGTGATTTCTGTCATCTCTGCCATCAGTCAGTCGCGTTTCGGCGCGCATCGAGGTCGGACCTGTGCAATTTTTTTTGACTTTCCTGCGCTTACACTTTATTCAAAACCAAAAGAAAGAATGACAGTAAAATCATTAAAAAATTTATTAAAAAGCAACAGGAAGTATAAGTTACTTGCCTTTTATTCAGAAAATCTAAGTATTGACTTTGACTATATATATAAAGCTCGATTACCACTGACTGACTGACTCACTCATTGACAGAATTGATCTCCCAGATGGAGCCGTGGGGGGTTAAAGTCATGTATGGGAGTCGTATAGAGGGGGGTCCAGTGAGTCCGGGAAAAATCCGAAATGACCTGAAAGTGGAACGCTGACCGGAACTGCCCTACGGATCTCGAAAATGAAAAGTCGCAGACCTATAGTGCTAGAACTAAAAATGTCGAGGACCCTGGGCCGTTTGACGAGCCGGTGAAAAAAAGATGGCGTCCATACAAAAAAAGATGGCGGCCATACAAAATTGAAACGCTCACCGTTCCGAAACCGTTGGAGATAGTGGGGGGGTGCTCGACCAAATGTCATAGAGGACGACGGGGGCTTTCCGGTGGGGGTCATAAAAATCCAAGATGGCGGATTCAAAATGGCGGCCAAAAAAAAAAATGGTCCGAGCCGGCTGAAAATTGGCGTCCGGGGGTTTTCGGGGGCACCGATTCATAATCCGGGATCAAATTTTTCTTTCCGCCATTTTTCAAGATGGCCGCCATACAAGTGTTCATTTTGGCTTTTCACCCAATTGTTCTCCCAGAAGCAGCCGCCGGGAGTAAAAGTGATGTATGGGAGTCGTATAGAGGGGGGTCCTGTGAGTTTAGGAAAAGTCCGAAATGACCTGAAAGTGGAACACTGACCGGAACTGCCCTACGGATCTCGAAAATTACAAGTCGCAGACATACAGTGCTGGAACTAAAAATGTCGAGGACCTTGGGCCGTTTGACGAGCCGATGAAAAAAAGATGGTTTCCATACAAAAAAAAATGGCTGCCATACAAAATCAAATATCATATTTATTTTGAGTGATGTTACAAGCCCCACCTAAAAAGCCCTCGCGGGCCGCATGCGGCCCGCGCTCCCGCGCGACCTCTAGTTTCGTTTATAAAAATCAATATGCTATATTTTAGAAAGTGGACCAAAAGTAAAAATCTTTCAAAATTTTAGGGTGAAAAATAATTTTGATTGATTTTTGTGTCAAATCTACAGGCATTCTGGGATTTTTAAGGATTGTGGTGGATAGCAGTGCTACTTAGGTTGCCGGTACAAAAAGAAATTCAGAAATATCTGAAACATTGTGGTCATGGTAATTAAAAATATCTTAAGGGGTGTAAATTTTTGAAGGATTTCAATTATTTTATGTAACTTCTTAAAAATTGAGATTTTTTTTTATTTTTTTTTTTGTTCTCGGGTAGTCATGAGCTTGTCAACCCTCTGATGCCCGCTTATCGTTGAATTTTGGGACATGTTGTATATTCTATTTACCTACTTTTATAGAACAATATTCATAGTACTTATATCATTTTGATATATCGTCTGATACTATTAAAAATCTCGCCTGCGGCTCGATTTTTAAACACACTGATGTTTTAATACCCCTATTATGCAACAGTTTCATAAACTACTATTATTTCGTATTGAACTGATCTACGTTTCCTTAGATTTTGTATAATTTTGTTCCTTATTAAACGCTGACATTTTAAAATGTGTCGCTCGGCCCTATAGGTACCGATTTGCCGGTGGCCCAACCTAATTTTACTTCTTTTAATTTTATTTCTTTATGGGCTTTGCAGTCCACTAGAAAAATGATTCACCAATTTAAATTATAATCTTTACCTTTATTTATGTACTAGCGGCCCGTCCCGACTTCGTTCGGGTACAAATTAGCCGGTAGATACTTTTTAATTTTCATCAATTCCTGACTTCTAACAAATCGTTCGGCTTCAATACGGACTCTCATATAACTATTTTATCCGCTTTGAGGTTGAATTTCGAAAAACACGAAACCGATTTTGTTTTTAATTTTAACCAAAAGCTTAAATACAATCACGTTTCTAACTTCAAAAACATTTTTACTCCTTTATGCCCCTTTGTGGGATGAATTACCAAAAACACAGAAACACGTGTTTTTTTATTTCTAACCAAAAGCCTAAATCTCAATTTTCACGTCTCTCACTTCAAAAACAATTTTCACCCCTATTTCGCCCCTTTAGGGGATGAATTTCCAAAAACGCGGTAACACATGTTTCTTTATTTCTAACCAACAGCCTAAATCTCAATTTTCACGTTTCGCACTTCAAAAACAATTTTCACTCCTATTTCGCCCCTTTAGGGGATGAATTTTCAAAAACGTGGTGACACGTGTTTCTTTATTTCTAACCAAAAGCCTAAATCTCAATTTTCACGTTTCTCACTTCAAAAACAATTTTCACCCCTATTTCGCCCCTTTAGGGGATGAATTTCCAAAAACGCGGTAACACGTGTTTTTTTATTTCTAACCAAAAGCCGAAACACCAATTCTCACGTTTCCCACTTCAAATACAATTTTTACCCCTATTTCGCCCCTTTAGGGAATGAATTTCCAAAAACGCGGTATCACGTGTTTCTTTATTTCTAACCAAAGGCCTAAATCTCAATTTTCACGTTTCTAACTTAAAAAACAATTTTCACCCCTATTTCGCCCCTTTAGGGGATGAATTTCCAAAAACGCGGTATCACGTGTTTCTTTATTTCTAACCAAAGGCCTAAATCTCAATTTTCACGTTTCTAACTTAAAAAACAATTTTCACCCCTATTTCGCCCCTTTAGGGGATGAATTTCCAAAAACGCGGTATCACGTGTTTCTTTATTTCTAACCAAAAGCCTAAATCTCAATTTTCACGTTTCTAACTTCAAAAACAATTTTTACCCCTATTTCGCCCCTTTAGGGGATGAATTTCCAAAAACGCGGTAACACATGTTTCTTTATTTGTAACCAAATGCCTAAATCTCAATTTTCACGCTTCTCACTTCAAAAACCATCCCAATATTCACGTTTTACACTTCAAAAACAATTTTCACCCCTATTTTGCCCCTTTAGGGGATGAATTTCCAAAAACGCAGAATCACATGTTTCTTTATTTGTAACCAAAAGCCTAAATCCCAATTTTCATCTTTCTCACTTCAAAAATTAAGGGACTCCCATACAAACTTTCACCCCCTTTTCCCCCCTTTAGGGGCTGAATTTTCAAAAATCCCTTCTCATTGCTTGCCTACAATACAAAAGGGACCTACTCTCCAAATTTCGTGACTCTAGCTTCAGTAGTTTCGGCTATGCGTTGATGATAAGTCAGTCAGTCAGTCAGTCAGTCAGTCAATCAGGATTTCTCTCTTTATAATATTACTATGATTATGGGTTATCGTGGTTGTCCGTGGCATCACCACACTCCTATCCGAAAACCAGCGCTGCGGTATTTATTTTATCTGTCAGGATTAACTGTCAGGATATGCTGAGATAGGGACTTTCTTTGGCCTCTTACAGGACTTTTTTAACCCCCGACAAAATAGAGGGGTGATATAAGTTTATAATGTGTATCTGTGTATCTATGTATCTGTGAATCTGTGTGTCTGTCTGTGGCATCGAAGCTTCAAAGCGGATGGACCGATTTCAATGCAGTTTTTTTTAATTGAAAGCTAGTTTAATCGGGATGGTTCTTAAAATCTGTTCAACTGTTCAAAAGTTACACCTCTTTTTCTAGTTAGAGTCGAGGGTTTTAGACGGTTAGGTTATTGTTATCATTATTTGAATTTTTTGTGTGTTTATGTAATTTCGTGTGCGAGTCCGATTTAAATGTTTTTTCTTTCTTTCTTTCAATTTTGAAGCTCTTCATCTGCATACATAGCGAGGAATCTGAACTAGGAATATGGTTTTAATCTATGAATATGCAATTTCTTTTTTGGTAAAAAAGCAACCCTGTGGACATACTTAAGTAGGTATAACTACGGAAACGGACGACTCCTACAGGTGTGGGTGAGAGTAGGTTATTATCTCAAGGCATGGATTTGAGTTGGCTTATTCTTCTAAGATTACACACACATTGGCAGTGTCATCAGGTTTGTCATGCCGATATATCGGTTTCGTTACGGCAATATTGGCTTAGTGTGAAAATGCCCAATGTCGGTCGAGACAATTATGTGCACTTGCATAAACTCATACACAATAGGTATGACTGATAGTTTATAAGTAGATAGTTAAATAGGTATAAAATCTACAAATACAAAATGGAGGAACAGATTTTCTAGCGTAATATAGGACACTGGGTATACGATATTATGGATTTATATTTTTCAAGTATTTGCTGGTGTCATACTGCATGTTGCTAATTAATATTGCTATTCTGTGACACGTGTGTCACACAGTCTGATACGTCAATTGCGTAATTGCGAGAACGGAGCTCCCCTAGTGGGTGGGGCTTAGGCTGATACTTCACCCCCTCAAAAGTAAGAAATCGTCGTAAAATACAACCTTAATCGTGTGAAAACCCTGTGTGTAAATTCTAAATCTAATAAAGCTTTCTGTCCAAACTTCATTATAAATACTAAAAGCATTATGGTTGAATATTACCTTCTATTATAATTAGAGAAAATGTATGATTATTTTATCTTTTTTGATTCATTCATAGTTAGAATTACGTTTGGCTTGTGTTTAAATGCTTACCAGATATTTACTACAACAAAATTGCCAAAATATCTTATGCTATAAGTTTCTTTGGTGTGTATATAAATAACAATAAAACATGCACTAAAAAGATAAGTTATTGATTCTTCTAATGATACATGGGATGAAGTATAAATGAACTTACCATGGAATTTATACAAATAACCAAGGTGTTCCAGGAGTTGTTCCAAATTCTTGCTAACTGATGGTATTTCCAAATGTCTGTGTACCACAATATCCAAAACGGGGATAGAACGAAGGCACACGTTGCTCAAATATACTGGGATGGGACCGCCGTAGGTGTTGGTTGCCTCCTCTGGTGCAAACTTTTCTGGGTACTTTCTGTGAAAAGCTAGATGTTTGTCGTACCTGCGGAAAGTCAATCAATTAGCAAATTATTTTGGTTCTTCTAGAAAAAATACACAAATACTAAGGTACAGTAAAGTCAAAGATGGAACCGTTTTTATGCAAATTCACATCACTGTCACATAATATTGTAATGACCTTCACAAATACACATCAGAAATTATAATTTCATTCATTGGTGCAAAATAGTCAATTGCGGCCGTTTTCCGCTGCATATTGCGCTTTTCTGGCAAAAAAATGTATAACAAATAATAAAATTACCAATTGCTCTGTTTCCAATGCTCTGGTGAGTTTTCCTTTACGAAATCCTGTGCTCTATTTCTCAATTCTGAGCCTTTCAATAGCAGTAACTGAATAATATAAAGGCACACTTGGCTTTCATTACCGTCAGGATTGGGGCGTAGTACCTTTAACACACAAAACACAATTGAGGTAGAAATGGATAGTACAAGTTTGGTCAGACCCTACAGTAATTATAGAACTGAATGGTATTCGAAATTCGGAAAACTAAACGAATTGATTAATAAATTGTCTATTGGCCGAAAGTGCAGCTGTTGAACCAGTCCGTCAGTGTTGGTCCAGTATCGATTCGACCAATTGGAAGTATGCCTGGTGGATTACAATACGGTCGCCCGCTATTACGTGGGCTTTAAAAAAGCATCGGGAAAATGTGGGTACATGCAACGACCACCTCCTTCGGAAAATATCCTAACACTAAAACATGTCTCCTGGTCGTGTTTTACTCTACACACTCGATAAAAACGTCGAACTAAACATTATTCTCATGTTGCAAAAATATTTTTAGATTTTAAATCAATAATGTTTTTACTTTTCAACCCATAAGGAAAACATCTACTGTAAATATGATTTTGTCCGCATCTGGACATTTTGTACAATCATTTGTTGACAACTCCCGCTAGTACGTCACGTTCATTTAACAATGTTTTGTGTATAGCAAAAGACAGGCAGAAGACTCGTCTTTTAGTGAAATGCGAGTATCTTTCTGCCAAGCTTATAGTTTGTTTCTGCTTACCAGACACAAGACGAGCCTGTCGATGGTGACGATATTATACTTCCAGATGATGTCGTTGATCGCTTCAACGCACTTGTTGATGTGCGGCCCGCCGGCAGGATTGGTCACCTCGAACACCAGGTAGTCACAGAACTTACGCAAATGTGCCGACAGGGCGCGGGCACCGATTCGCTCTAAAATCCTTGAGAAAGGTAGGAGAAAATTTGCTTAAGTAGATTAAAGACAGACATTACAAAACCTGTATTTTAAGGTGTACTGTTTGCCCTAATAATGAGCCAGGAGGATCATTAGCAGCGTTTTAATTAACTAGCAATACAAGTTTATGATAAGGCAGACACAGCAAAGGAAAATGGCCGTGCGAATCAAACCGACTTAAAAAAGATTGGTAGACAGCACAATAAGGTAGTCTGTAAATATACCAGCTATTTTCCAGTATTACACAGTATTGCAGATTGAACAGTAACAATATCATATTAATACAACCCATGATTTTCCACTGCAGTACATGGGTCTCTTGAATTCTAAAACGGTCATAAGAGATAGGTAATGCGATAATACAAATAGAAAAAAAAACATACACTCACTTAAAAGCGACGGGGTTAATTCTGTTGGTTTCGAAGATCATCTTCCATAGAAGACACAGGAAGAGGGGCGTGCCGGGCACAGAGAAGTGCGATATAATATCATTGTCGTTGGCCATCGACGTCCACTTGCGGTACTCCTCCTCAACAGACTTCTTGAGCACTTGCTTGTTCTCTTTAGGGGCTGGGTTCTGGAATAAGAATACATTCATACTAGTTTGTAAAAAAATTTCTTTATGTGTCAATTGTGAGAGCGCATGTTGACAAATGACACGTCGGAAGAAGAACTCCGCTGGCCAAGCGGATCGGTAACCGCAGATACAGGCCTTTCGGAAATTAGGTATATAGACTGGAAAATTTACACGTGATTTTAATGACTTTCTATGCTATAAATTACTTTGAGTTTATTACCGTTTTTGGTCACAAATTGAGCACTTAATCTGGACGCGTTACATTCGCTGTTCTCGAGATATATAAAGATGTAATGTGAAATGTTCACGCTAGCATACTCACAAAACACTGCTCGTAACTTGTTTCATTGAGGCACTATTATTGAAATTTGGTACATCAACGTCACAAATTGGGCACTAAATCATGATACATAAACCATGTTATTAGCTTAAACGAGTTTTCCATAAGGTGCGGTGGGGATGCTAGCGTGAACGTCACGCCAGCAATCTCAATAATATGGGGTTATAAATTCCAAAGTATGATGGTACAAATTCTGTCCCTTGGGCACAAATTGGGCACTAAAGGTTGGCAATATCAAAATTGCTTAATTCCATGGTGAGTTTACTGGCGTGACCACACGTATAAAAATACCTGAGCGAAAAACTCAACGAGCATGGGTGGGAAGCATTGCAGTGTATGCTGGGACCACATATGCGGCGTGTTTGTCATTATCGTAGTGAGGAGCTCCTTTACAGCCGCTCCGTCGTTGCCTGTTAATATTAAAAACTCTCTGATCATTATCCATAGCATGTCTGATAGCTATAGGATTATCTAGCTGTATTACGCAAAGTCAAAGATTTTTATTTCAACTGGGCCTTTGCAGGCACTTTCAAAACGTCGTGATTCTAGGCGCACGGTTCCAAGTGGTTGGTCCTAGAGAAGATACCGGCAAGAAACTCCATGGATACTCTTTCCAAAAATCAAAACCGCAATAATATCAGGGGCCGCTTCCGCGACCCCGGGAATAATTCGACGCGAATTTACGTAATATAACAAAAATTAAGTTCAAAAACTAAAACCCGACTACTGAAAAGGTATGAAACAAGAAAATATTAATAGATACATATTCATAGTGATGTTCAGAGGATAGCCGTGGTCGTAAGCCACTTTGCCCTAAAGCTTATGATCGCTTTCTACAGTTAGACTGTATTGTTTTGTTAGGGTCTGTAGGTGGCATACGACCACGGCTATCCTCTGAACATCACTATGAATATGTATCTATTAATATTTTCTTGTTTCATACCTTTTCAGTAGTCGGGTTTTAGTTTTTGAACTTAATTTTTTTTTCAGTGCCACGAGCTACTGCTTTCAATACATATATTTTTGAAATGTGCTAATTATGCCCTTTCATTTGATACCCAACACGGCATCAATAGACAATAAATATATATTAGTTCATTACTTTATGTCCTTTAAAGGGCGCCATATAAAATTTCATGTGACGTCACATAGCCTATAACCAGTGGACAATTCAGACGCTTCCAACGATACCTCATTTGTCGAATTATGATAAGGAGTTCAGAAGTTATGAAGGAACAGATGAACATACATACATACCGGTCAAACATATAACCCTCTCCGTAGTCGGGTAAAAAGAACAGCAAGATCATATTAATGTACCACTATAAGTTAAACATCTTGAAAAGTTATACATAACTGTCTCAGACGAAAATTTAAATAGTTCTCTTTAGTCTCTGTTGTGGGACGATTTCTGCCCCAAATATATTAGATCAACCGTGTAAGCTCATCACAAAATATAATAACAGCTTACCAGCTCCAGTCATATAGATTCCTCGCGCTAGAGTGAGGACCAACACGCGGTTCAACTCCTCGCTTTCCGAAGAAACTAGAGATTTTGGCTCTGAAACTACTCTGGACATTTGCAACTGCACCCCGGAGCTACCCAAACTTGTTATCAAACGTAATGCAGTACTTTCGAAGCTGGAATAATTAATAAATTACTTTTATTATTTGCTGTGTGTAAAAGACTCCCGTCCGTAGGTTCAAGGTTGCGAACCATGAGGTGAGGTAGCCTATTCTTTTTCTGAATCCATTTTACATACATACCATAATTGTAGCTGCGTCTGATTAGCTTGCGGGTACGCAGCCAAGGAATGGATGTTAGATAGTAGTGTCACTCTGTAGTGTGGCTGCACATGGTGAATGCGATAAGAAAACATGTCCAACAAGTTGTGTAGTATACCCCAAGCGTGAGACTTGAACACATTAGGCAGCAACTGATCTAAAAGAGAAAATATACACAACTTATTACACTTCTCCCCTTCACTCTTAGGCGGATCACACACACTCAAGTCTGCTATTTCAATTATGTCAGAATGGTCTCGTAATTGTTGGTTTTTGCAGTGTTGGTTAACCTATTTCGACTTCTATTGCGTAGGTAATAGTAGTCAAAATATATAGAACGACGCTTAATAACTTAATAACCGACTTTTACTTCTATTACCTACGCAATAGAAGTCAAAATAGGTTGAATGTTCTGACATGTATTGAAATAGCAGACTTGGGGCCCGGACATGGGCGCAATTTCACAGCAAAATACTGGCATTATGAATTTAATAAGCGATTTGTTAAAAAAGTTCTTTTCATCCCACCATCTCGGAAAGAGTATTTTTAATCTTCAATATCTGAGTGGAAAAGCCGTTTTTATTCTCTAGAGGATAAAGTAAATTTTCATCCCACCATCTCGGAAAGAGTATTTTTAATCTTCAATATCTGAGTGGAAAAGCCGTTTTTATTCTCGAGAGGATAAAGTAAAATGAATTTAGAACATCGTGTGCACTAAGTTTGTGAATTAAACGTTTTTTTTTTTGCATTTAGTCATTTCCTCGCTGAGGTGGAATGAAAAGTTACGTGTTGCACTCGAGTGCAAAGATTTTTCACCTCGTGCTCTTTTGATTCCCTCGCTAACGCTCAGGATTCTAATTTTGAATCACTCGCTGCGCTCGTGATTCAATTTTAGAATCCTTCGCTTGCTCGGTCATCAAAATTGAACACGCGGTTAAAAAGCAACTTTGCACTCTTGTATAACAAATAACTATTGTGGGCTCATGGAGTGCTGCACTGCAACTTTTAGTGTGAAAATTAATAATTACAAGAGATACAAAAAGAAGAAAATCAGTCATTTTGAACTTGAACTTAACTTTAAAAACCCTTTTAACCTTAGTGTATATTTATACAGGACAGCTGCTTTTTAGAGATTATTGTACTCATTACTATGAATAACTAAGGGATAAAACGGTAATATCGAAAAAAACTGCTGTTCGACACAAATAATTCAATATTACTCAACAGAGTAATGGATCTATTTTGTCCGCGATTTTATGTTTTGATTCATAGTAAAAGCCCATAAAGCAGGTCTCCTGTTTAGATATACAGGATACAGGGTGTATAGTGATCATACTCACGTATAAAGCCTTTGATTCCCATAGATTCTATTTCAGTGTAGACCAGTAAACGGCTGTAAGTTTCCACTAATGCTGGTGCCATCATGTTACTTCCTGGTATGTTACTTTTATTTTGAGCCAACTTGGCAACATGAGTCACTATGGAGTGTATAAGTGACATTTTACAATGCAATGTCAGACTGTCCAAAATGCACATAGACAGGGGAGCAGTGGGCAATGGTGTGCCAGGATTCCCATTAGGCATAGCTTTCTGGTTTCCAAAGAGTGTCTCTATAATCACACCCATTGGCCTGGCGAAGTACTCTTGGTTTGTTGAATAAGCATTACATAGTAATGCTATGCGATAATCTGACCCCATTAATGTTGGAGTAGTATTAGTCATCAGGTGCTGAAGGAACCTAAGATAAATATATTATTATGATGAATGTGTAACTCAAACAAAATGGAGAATCTCCATACATACATGTAAAGTATTAATTAATAAGTACTCTAATCATTAAAGAAACACATACTCATACTGTACTTTTAAATTTGATGGCATAGTCATGGTCTTGTGTTCAGTCTCAGCTTTTTTCAACAAGTGCATCCAAATGCAAGTTACTGCCATTTTATGTGTGCAATGTGCTTTTGTGCAGTCAGGCACAGGTAGTGGTTCTTTTTCAGAATATAGTAATTCATGAAGCTTTACTATTGGAAGAAAATTAGATGATGGGTTTCTTTGAATACTTCCAGATATAAATTGTAATAACACCCACATGAGGTGGTCTCTGCCTTTTTTCATATCAAGAGCAGCCAATTTGTCTTGGAGACCCATAACTATGTTGGGAAATGAAGCAAATCCAATGAGGATCAAGTATATAACCTGTGATGATAGGTGAAGCCAACACCAATGAGATGGTGACATTTCATCATCTTCATTATCTATATCACTCTTTTCCATTGGAAGTATCATAAGTTCAACCAATTGATCCTCCAGTGCTATGCAACGTTGTTTGTGCTGCTTTTGAAGGCCAAGCATAGAGCACAACATGTCTCTAGAATAAGGTTGTTGCAAAACATGTCTCAACAATGCTATCTGTGGTTTTAAAAGTTCATCATCATATGGCAAGTTGCCCTTAAGGGAAAAATTTAATGTGTTAGGATCTAATCGCCATGGATTAACGAGATGATCAGCATAACCAGAAAACTCAACCACTGGTAACATTTGTGAATGTCCAATTATAGATACCATTTGTGCACAGGGTTTAAAACTTTCCACGAAACTAGACAAAAGTTTAGCCAATTGCTGAAAAAACAAATGAAATTATGTTTATCATGCTATCATAATCAAAATACATTTAAAAAAAAACTGGTTTTCTGTGCACTGGCATCCACAAAAATAATATTCTATTATATTCTTAGACATAAGTCAGATTATGCAAAATTTGGAGTTGGCATTTGTAGTTTGCAGTGATAATGTTTGGTAACTGCAACAACAATCTTATCATTATAATCTTTAACCAATTTTTTCTCCAATTATCCAACAATATTCTCACAAGTCATACCACAATATTGTAATGATTATGTTTATAATTTAGTATAATTTTAAAGAGTTACTGTGGAATTTCTTGCCAGTTCACCATAGAACATACTATTTGGAACCATGCGCATAGTCTTTAACTGTTTAATAAAGATCTATTCTATTCTATAACTTACCCAGTGTGGCCAATGGTTATTACCAGGATAATCCTTTTGAATTTCAGTGACAATAAAGTAAGCTGGTAACAGGGAAGCATTTCTATCGAAAATATATTCTATAACATTGTACAATGCTTTCAATTGAGGCATTATACTTGAATTTAATCTCACGGGAAGTGTATGAGCTTTCTCTCTGCATCCCTATAAAATAAACACTCTGTAAAAATGTTATACCTATAAAACCAAATGATTTGAACAGGAAAAAGAAAAGAATTTTACTAACTTTCATTATTTCCCTGACACCCTTATAATCAACTCCTCCAATAATTCTTCTGATTAGATTGAAACTTTCTATCCAGAAATCTGCATTTTGATAAATAAGCTTTTCATTTGTCAATATGCAATCACATAACATCCTGCAAATAATTGTATATAATTTTATTTCATGGCAATGCAGTGATATGTGTATTACATTCATTATTACTTACCGAGCTTGAATAATATTAGTGTTCACTAAAGTTTCTAAGAGTGTGAGCAATTGTTTCATTTTATATCTGTTTGTAAGGACAGCTGTTGGAGTTAAATACTGTCGTAATGCTGACTCCTGCAGCTCTGCACTCAAGGTGGTCATGATGCCACATAGTTTCTTCTGATACATTGCTAACATTTCATTTTCTTGTTCTGGTTTATGTACTAAAAAGCAACTGAAAGCCTCTTCAACTGCTTCAACTCGCTAAAAATAGTAAAACAGTTTAAATTTAGCCAGTAACAGCAACCACTACCTTAGTATTCCAGGCTATTAATATTAATTCTCAGCCCCATTAGGCAGGATGACAATCTCTGATGGTCAATGAAACTAAATTATGACTATTCATGGACAATACCTACAATACAAATCCACTTTGTGTCAATGTAGACATAAAAAATAGTATAAAATGTAATCTTTCTGACCAATATAGGTATTCACATTCAAGCTGAGTATATACTCGAACTTTAGTATGTTTTAAAAATATGAAAATAATTTCATAAAAAACAGGGGAAAAGTTGCAAGCCAACTGTTTTCACTGTTTTGTGATGCTTGATTTGACTGTTGATCCAGGCATGCTAAATAAAAATATCCTCATTGTTTCATGTTGTCATTTTAATGAAAAGACCAACAATATTTGTGTTTTGAGCAGATTTTATGAGAAAAACTACTCACCAAAATTTCATTGACTATATTCGCTACTTGAGAGTCAGCGGCCATCTCTGTAAAACTAGTAACAACAAAAATAACAAATAATTCACTTTATTCACAAACTCAAGTAATAAATTTCATAAAATAACACTACTTTTATTTGTACAGTACTTTTTGTACCCGGTATAAAATTAAACGAGAAGCTACATGCAAATCAAAATGAACCAATAAATCTACTGTAAAAATGTATTCTGTAACGACTAAATAAAATATTTCAGCATACTTCATAATAAACGCAGTCTAAAGATGTGTAATTATAAAAACAGACAACGAAGCAATTTCTTTTCCTTTTGAAATAAAATGCTTGGTAGAAAATAAGGTCGAAACTCGAATCACACTCGAATAGTTCGAATACACAGTCACACACACATTGATACACACTCTTTTTTTTTTTTTTTTTTTTTTTCTTCTGGCTTTGCACTATTCGTGCTTTTGCCACAGACATTATACAAATAAAAAAGGTAGGAAACGATAATTCGCGAAAAGGAAAGGTAGGTAACGTAATTTGGAAAAGGTAAAGGGGATAAGGAGATCAGTTGTTATTACAATGGAGAAACAAAAATAACAGGGAAAAAGGAAATAGATTCAAACAATGAAAGAGAAACTTAAATGATGACTACAATCTTATAAAAAAAATATACATTAAACTTTAATATCATTATTTAAAATGAAATGGGTGATTGCTTTATATATATCTACATTAGTATGAGCTAAAATACAGGAAATAGAGGTAGGGAAAGGAACTCGGAGGGATACAAGACTTTGAATAAGGGAGGAGTGATCATAGAGGGAGCAGGCAAAAACCAAATGGTTCAAATCTCCTACATCAACACCACAGGCACACTCAGGACTCTGCACAATGCCAAGCCTAGCAAGATGAGCCGGAGTGCAAACGTGGCCCAAACGCATACGTATTATTATTGAAGTCATTTTTTTGTTAAATTTGAACTTAGTAAACCAGGGCTTTGAGGGAATAGATGTTTGAATATGACGATAAAAACGACCTTTAACTGAATGCTCCGCCCAGAGTTTACCCCAGGAATCCTGCAAATAAACTCTTGGCAGAGCAGACAGATCATGGAAAAAGTTTTTATATGGAAATACGTCCCCACACCTCACCGCATCGTTAGCTAATTGGTCTGCTCTTTCATTTCCTGCAATGCCACAATGAGAAGGTATCCAGGCAAAATGCACTGAATACTCCCTCATGGAACACTTCAGAAGTAATTCACGAATTTCAAATAAAACAGCTAGATTTTGCGAATAAAAAGGGAACCTGGCTAAAGATTGTAGGGCACTCATTGCATCAGTCAAAATTAATGTATTCTGAAGCCCCATGAGGAGTATGTATTCAACAGCCTTAAAAAGTCCAAAGCATTCTCCTGTAAATACAGAAGCTTCAGGAGGGAGCTTTATTTTTTGAACCACGTTGTATTGAGGGTGGAATACACCAACTCCCACACATGTGTTACGTCCGTGTTTCGATGCATCGGTAAAAAGATGGTGACAACCCTTCCAGTCTCTATCCATAATGAAATTGAAGTTATTATTTTGACAGATGTCATGTCTGTAAATGTTGAGGTTAAAATAGATGTTTGGAGTTAAAACTAATGCATTATATTTACAGTGAAATATTGGAAGAAACTGCGATTGATGGGATGGAGCTTCAATTGAATTATGTTTTGTCATACTTTTCACTAGACAAGGGGTAGCTTTGTGCCTCCAATAATTGGAAGCAACCACTTTATCAGAGAGACAAGTAATTTTGGACTTCAATGGATGGTTTGTAAATTGTAGACACCGGAACATGAATCTATCGGCTAAAAATTGCCGTCGCAAGTGTAGCGGAGGATCCCCGCATTCCACTTGAAGACAGTTGATAGGACTGGATCTCATTGCACCTGAAATCACTCTCAATGCCTTGGCTTGTACACCATCCAGTTTCTTTAACCCAGCAGCACTACAAGGCTCTAATATAAAGGTCCCATAGTCCAGTACGCTACGAATCAGAGTGTTGTAAAGTAGTCTTAATGAAAAGGGATGGGCTCCCCACCAAACACCAGAGAGACACCTGATGATGTTTAAATTGCGTTCACATTTGGCTACTATGTATTCACAGTGTGGTAGCCCTGTAAGGTGTGAATCTAAAATAACACCTAAGAATTTGACTTCGTTTCTAACCGGCATGGAGATATTGTTATACTGAACATCTACTACAGGTGGTTTACGCATTCTTGTGAACAAAACAACACTGCTTTTATTAACTGAAAGGTCTAGACCATTACTGCTTAGCCAAGACTTAAGCAAACACAAAGAAGAGGTTAAAGAAGTGCACATGTCCTTAATAGAATGTCCTGAGAGATAAAAAAGTAAATCATCAGCATATTGAAGGACTTGTACTGATCCATTGAGGGAGGATTCTAAATCATAAGTGTATATATTATAAAGAATCGGGCTGAGCACAGAGCCCTGAGGAAGGCCTCTCCATACTAATCGGGTAAATTTAGTCTCATCATCAAGAAATAAGTTTATAGATCTTTCTGATAGCATATTTATGATGAAATTAGATAGCATTGAAGGAATGTTTAATGAATGGAGTTTTTGTTTCAGGACTGACACAAGAACATTATCATAAGCAGAGCTGATGTCAAGGAAAGCTGCTATTACAGAGTTATTATCAGAAAAAGCTACACGAATATCAGTGGTAAATACACTAAGACTGTCTATTGTGCCTTTACCCTTCCTAAATCCAAACTGAGTTGAAGCTAGTATGTTTCTACTTTCTATAAACCACTCCAAACGAATCTTAATCAGATGTTCAGTTATTTTGGCAAGAACTGATGAAAGTGCAATAGGACGGTAAGAACTAACATCACTAACGGGCTTGTTTGGTTTCAGAATGGGGATAATGATTTGAGATTTCCAGCTTGGGGGAATTTTACCAGATATTAAGACAGTATTGATGAGATTTAAATAAACAGAGAGAGTTGGATCAGACAGATTTGATATAAATGAATAGGGTATACCATCTTCACCAGGAGCTGAGTCCTTGACATGAGACAGAACACCCTTCAACTCTTTCAGTGTGAAAAGAGAGTCAAGCTCAGTCTGACAAATAGGTAGAGAAGGGGATAGAAGAAAAGAACTCTGTTCTGGAGCTGAAGGAGGAGCTAAGTGGTCCATAAATTGATTAGCTAAGTCTGGAGGCAGTTTTGATAATGAAGTTTGACTAAATGCAGACCTAAAGCGTCTTATATTGCGCCATACAACAGAAGGACTTACATCTGGACATATTGAAGCACAAAAACTTTGCCAACCTTCATATTTCTTCTTCTTAAGGAGTTTACGTGTAACACGGGCAGCTTCTAGGTATAACTCAAAATTTTCTGTTGACATATTTTGAGAATAATATTTTTCTGCTTCTTTCCGTTTTTTAATAGCCTGGGAGCACTCACTGTCCCACCAGGGAGGGGAAGGGATCTTACCTAATGCTCCATTTTTAATAGGGAAAGTCTTGTCTGCCACCTCAATTAAAATTTTTGTAAATTTGTCTGACAATAATTGAGGTTCTTGGTCTTGGAGAGAATCAGATATTGCAAGAATTTTTTGTTCTACAGAATTCCTATATACATCCCAGTCTGCATTTGCTAATCTGTACTTTAAACGGGGTTTTTGAATAAAAGTTTCTGGATTTTTATATGGGAATGTAATAACCAATGGGAAATGATCACTTCCATAGGAGGAAGGTAAAGGAGACCAGGATAAAGATGACGCCATATCAGGTGTACAGATTGAAAGGTCTGGAGCACTTACCCCCTCATTAGGATCTGAGTGGCGAGTCGGAAGGCAAGTGTTCAGAATACACAAATTATGAGAATCCAGAATGTCCAATAATTGTTCCCCATAATAGTTAGAAGTTGAGCTTCCCCAAGATTGATGTTGTGAGTTAAAGTCACCCAAAACTAAGAATGGTTTAGGTAAAACTGATAAAAGATTGCTAACTTCAGATAAAATATTTACAGTAGGGCGAGAGAAATATATACAAACTATACATAATTTATTTACAATAGCAGCGACAGCCGATATTTCGTCGCAAAGAGAGGGAAGGGGAAGAGGTTTAAAAAGACAAGAATTCTTAATGAGTATGGCAACTCCGCCATACCCATCGCTTCTGTCAGATCTAAGACTGGTGTAACCGGGAATTCTAAATGAATATCCTGGTTTAAGCCATGTCTCACAGAGAGCAACTGCAAATGGTTCCAATTTATTTAAAATATGCGACAATTCATTTTTTTTATTACTAATGCTGCGACTGTTCCACTGAACAATCTTGGATAGATGTGGATCCATTGTTAGTAAATAAGTTTGACAAAGTTTCAATTATAGGGGCAACGTTGGACGGTGACATATTATTATTTTGTGTAAGAGTATTAATTAAAGTTATAATCAAAGTTAAGATTTGGTTTTCATTATTTGTTTTATTCTGTAATGCACACCCATTAGGCATAGATGAAACTTCATTTTTGATCAGCTCTTGATGTTTTGCCTGATCATATCCCTTTACAGTTCTGGGGGGAGTACGGGGCTTTAAAAAAACAGTCTTCTTGTAAGACTTTGATGGGGACAAGGGAGAAGCCATTGTAGAGGAATATATAGCAGAGGCTGGTGGAGCAGAGGATAATATATCGGAATAGGATTTAGAGACTGGAGGATGTAGCTTAGATGCTTCAGCATATGATACGCAATTTTGAGCCATATATAATTTAATTGATTTTTGACGCTCAGATTCTGGACATTTTTTATTTATCGCATAGTGTAAACCACCACAAAGGCAGCATGCAGCATCAGACTCATCCTCTATGCCACAAGTGTCAGCGGAATGACCCTGCCCACACTTGAAGCAACGAGGGGTTGATCTACATTGTGCCTTGGTGTGTCCAAAATGACAGCATTTAAAACATTGTATTGTTGGAAAGGAGTATAATTCAACAGGCAGAGCATTATAACATACAAATATTCTTTTAGGTAACACCTGTCCATCAAAAGTCAATACCACTGTTTGTGATGGTTTCCAAATGGGAGTTGGTCCCTGTACTTTATAATTTAACCTCCTTGCTTTAATGACCTTACCACAACCAATAGGTACTGAGATGTTCTCAATAACCTCTTCAGGAGACCATTCAGTAGGTACCCCTTTTACGACACCCATTCGAGACACGTTAAAAGATGGAATAAATGCCTTTAATTTTTCTTCAGCCAGACAAGTATTGCTAATGAATGAGTTGGCGTCAGAATATTGCGAAAATGAAATAGCAATTCTGTTCCTACCTATGCGTTTTAAACTGCCGTTAACTATATTTTGAAACAAACGTTTTTTAAGGAAATGACCTAATGTTACAGGGTGAAGTGTGGCAGAGTTTCCATCTTGATCTTTTATAATATGAACCACATAAGGTGCTAGATCTGAAACCTCATACAAAGTCCTGGTCACTCGCGGTTCCTTTTGTGAAGAATCTATAAAGTTACCTTCAGGCCTTGAACCACTCACAGATTGTGAGGGGACCTCCTGAGGTATTTCCTTTGTTACTGATAATTCTACTGATGAAACATTTTTAGAGTCACTGTCACAATTGCAATCCGTCTCCCTACTAATAGGTTTTGTTCCAGTCGTTACGTGCCTGTGATGCCTCCTTCTCTTATTGCAATGTTTGCATAATTTTCGAGGAGCCCTAGTCCTTTTCCTCTCTGAACGAGAAAAGGATCCATCTGTATCCATGCTTGTATCATTTTGTTGAGAACAATTAATCGTAACGTTTTCGCCAACCGGGGGAACTATGCCCCCCGGATCCGGCGGTTCCATCCATAGGACAGACAATAGAATTGAAAAAACTTACCTAAATATCCACAAATATTATACACAAATATTAAAAATGATCTAATCTAACTAATATGAGTACAAATCTACACAACAGATCTCTTTAAACACTATATAATTGAAAATTATTTTAAGGTAATAAAAAGCACTCCCGCCTAACTCGAAGATTCCCGCCTTTTTCTACACACTCTTTGATAGTACCTATATACCCCTATATCTATGGTTATATCACTTGCATGACACTATTAGGTTCGTTCCGATACAAGTAAATACGAGTAAGTACTCGATTCTTTGGTTGATTCGATACCAAGTAATTTTAGCATCTACTCAATCTTCACACATTCGGAAAGCCCTAGCCTCTCTGAATTCGTATTATCTAAGAAAGCCCGGAATTGCATACTATTTACACATTCTGATTTAATCAGATTATGATTTGTAAGGATGAATCCAGTGTATTCGTTTGCGTTTCATTTTGTATTATTTAAAGTTAAAAGTAGTGCGATGAGTATTAATTCCTCTTCCATATCCAAGACGTTTGCCTAGCCGAGAAACACGAGATACTGATTTATTTGAATTTTTTAATTATATGTGTGAGGCAGCTTGCCGGAATTTAAATTATGAATTCCGATTCTGAATTCAATCCACAGCTGCATTACGAGAGAGACCAATCGAACGACTTCAAAATATCTGCTGGATCCTATGTCAACAGTCATTGGTCGGTTGACAGCAGTGCGACCGAGTGCGACTTTCACCCTACTATTTTACGGAGTGACCGGAGCGATCGTCCGACGACGACCGCTCAAATAACTGAACGGTTTAGTGTGATCACCCGCTACCTAATCACGATGCAGGGCTCGTAATCGGAATCGACTCAATTTTGACACTTTGTTCATTTCGTTGCTCAAATTGTAGGGCGTAGTGGTTTTAAAAGCATACCGCGCAATGTAGTTTTTTGGACTATCAAAATTGAATCGATTCCGATTGCGAGTGTGTATCGTGCTTACCCTGCCAGACGATCGAGCGTCGTCGAGCGTCGTATCGAAAATGATTTGAGTACTACTATGAGTAGGTATCGTTCTTATCGATACCTGGGTATCGGAACATCCCTAGACACAATAAAAGCCTCAGTGTAAAGGTGAACACACATCGGTCCAAGCCGAATGAAACTAATTTTAGAATTAACTACATAAAATCCTATGAAACCTCTCACACCAATCCGTGCCGAACGAATCAGATGCTGGCGCCTCACATCGCTATTCGTGTTCGCGTATTCGTCTTGTTCGCCCAAATACGACGATGTGTAGTCACTCTATTCGCGTATATTTGCACGAATAAGACGAATACGCGAATACACGAACATCGTATCCGCCGGGTTGTCGGTTTTTGGTCACATATCAAAGGATTGCGAATATACCGAATATGTTCGTATACCGTCCACACATGGCTTGCTCAGTAGAGCGTGGTGCGCGACAACGACGGACGTGTTTATCATAGATAATATATTAAGTTTAGTACTTAGGAGTTTTAATACTTCTATAAACAAATAATAAGACGCTGCTGCCGTCAACAGGTCCATCTTTGCGTTCAAAGTATCTCTAAGTAGTCTGTGTTCAAGAATATAGCAAAAATATTCGTGAATGTTCGCCATATTCGCTGTTCGTGACGATGTGTGGACGGTGTGTTCGAGTTATTCGGACTTCTACACGAATATAGCCGAATAAACGGCGAATAAAACCCCGTATACCGAATAGCGATGTGAGGCGCCAGCATGACGAATCGCCGGAAAAATTCGGATGCCCCAGCATAAATATATATTAATCTGTGAGCCCGATCGGTGACATTGTCCCACATTGTCCTATGCCTTCTCAGTCTACGGTCCTATGTCTATGGGTGACATGCTTAGTGACATGGCTTGGGGGGTTGGCGGCATAGACACGACAAGAGGTGGCGGCAATGACGTAAGAAGCCTCTCTTGGTGGCGGAGATTGAAAAATTTGCGTTCCGATTACAAGCGATACGCAGTACTCAACTCGACTCAGCTCCAATTACAAATTACAAGCGTGTATACCAAGTGTATACCTAGTACAAATATATTAATCTGTGGTGTATACCTTAAACGAGTAATAATAACTTTATGGTGTATACGCTTGTAATCGGAACTGAGACTGAATAATTCAATAACCAAAGAAGCCTGGAATAATTTAACCAGCGAAATTCAAAAAATAATATTCGATTTCTCAAGTTTCTCTAGTGGACATTATTTTATACATTAATTTGTAAATTACTGAAAAATGGATACTAGAAATGGAATGGATTCTAAATAATTTATAGAAATATTCAGTACCTACTGATTGTTGGGCGTGTTTTTCTTTTTGAATTTCCCGGTTTAATTCAGTTTCAACTTTCGTTAGGGCTGCCTAAAACAGCCGGAATGCCTCTCAGAATAAGACGGAACTCAAAATCTTAAAACAGACGCTTGTCTCTCGCCCCTTTTACAAATTCAGATCAATACTTCAGTAGCATAGATTATTAATTTATATTATCTGCGTCCGCAACTCCGTCGGCGTCTTCGTCGGCGTGGACGTCGAACGTTGCGATTTTACAAGAAAAATAACAATAATATCCTTCCTCATGAACATGATGCTCTATTTTCCTTGTCAGACAAGACATCAAGACAGTTCTGTCGTTTAGTCGTGAAAAGGTAACCTACAGACAGAGTTATTAATATGGAGATGGAGCAGTAATCTGCTCAATAAAGGTGCTCAATTCAAGTGAACGTCTCGCTCGAAGTTGTCGAGGAAATGATATTAATCACACTTATTTTATCAATTTATTATAAAAAGTACAGGCGCAAACGAAAAGATTGGGTAGGTTTGGGGTAGGTACTTAGGCTGAAATTCAGAGACGAAACTTACGAACAAATTTTGACAGATGGAAGCGTAAGTTCACGCTTAGACTCGTTTCTGTCGTCTCTGAATGTAAGCCTGAATGTCAGCCTCAGAGACGACAGAAACGAGTCCAAGCGTGAACTTACACTTCCATCTGTCAAACTTACGAACAAATTTTGACAGATGGAAGCGTAAGTTCACGCTTAGACTCATTTCTGTCGTCTCTGAATGTCAGCCTTACATCCTATAAAGCAATAAAGAGTTTGAGTTTGAGTTTGAGCTGAACAAAAACAGAGACACCCAGTAAGTACTAAACATAAACTTATTATTACCAATAGTATAATAAGTTTATGATACTACGTTATAGGTACTATATATTATCTCTATGGATACTACACAACAGCGAAAAGAAGACATTACGCCTTATCACGCTGACTACGCACACTGTCGCACACATGAGTCATGAAACAACCACTTTTCGCCAAAGTAAACGCAACAGTGACACGTCTTCTTGCTAGCGTTTATAGTCCAATACAAGCTGAGATATTCCGGATCTGATTTTTAGACTGTGTACGCTAGTTCTTACAACATGTAAAGATATTAGTGAGTACCGTTAGCATCCCTATATAGTTTGTGGTGAGTACCAAGCGGAGCGTAACCGTAAGCGAAATCCTAAGTCTATGTTGAGTGCACATGATGTCTATGGATTGAATGCTCTCTTAAGGTGGACGCACACCTGTCCGAACCGACCGCACCGAACGAGCCGAACGAAACGAATTTTCGAATTCTTTATATGAAATCCTATGAAACCTCGCACACCTATCCGTGCCGAATCGGACGAATCGCCGGAAGAATTCGGTAGGCATCTAAAGCCCAGACGAATTCGGATGACGTCATCAGATTCGATGCGGACGATTCGGACAGGGTTGCCAGTGGGCTCGAGTCAAAAGTTATCTGATCAGTGTTGCCAGATGTATTAAGATGATCTGAAGAAGCAACTGCTTAAATCAAAGTTTTTAAACTGTCATGGCCACTAACATTATCATTAGTTATGAACGGGGTATTTAACATGCTAAAATCTGTATAAAATCTGAATGTTATTTATTCTAATTTGTATAGGCTTAAGAACCTTTTATAATATATATAACATAAGCAGTCTAAGTATTTTGTTCTGCTTATTTTAAAAACCATATTTAATTAATTAATCTGTGATTTCAGATAACAAATTCTGAAACTAAACGTAATGAACGTGCGATATGCGTCAAGGAAATGCACGCAACGAAACGTCATTTCTTTCGGCGCGGTCGATTCGGTCGGCGCGGACGATTCTTTCGGCGCGGATAGGTGTGCGAGGCCATAAGAAACTTCGTTTCGTTCGGCTCGTTCGGCGCGGTCGATTCGGACAGGTGTGCGTCCACCTTAATACCCATTTAGCTTGTATTCAAATGCAAAAATAAAGGTGAAAAAATAAAACGAAAAGTAACGAGACTGCAATGTATTTTCTTCATTTTTTATGAAAATTACTGAATTTTACGTCCATTTTATGTTCGAGTTAGATATCCCAAATCAACATTTGGGTAATGGAGTCACCGCCTTTTTCAACACATTCTGAGGCGCCTCCGATAAGTGAAGATAGTGGTCTTATAATTACAAGTGGTTCCTTTTCGAGTGATTCTGCCAGTGGATGGCATCACGTCGCATCCGAGGTGAGATAATCATTAGAAACTAAGTTCACCACTATTTATATCTTGAGCGTCGTTTATATGTTATTCTTATAAAAATGAATTTATCGTCGATGCATACAACTAATTTCGTCATCTGTCTTGCAAAAATATTGTGGTAGTAAACATTGTTGTCAGTGATTAATCTCAGGGGTCAAGATTTTTCTTTATTAGCTGTTGCCAGTGGTTTCACTCGCATCCTCGGAGAACTAATTCATGTACCTGTATAAAAAAATATATGTAAAAATCCAGGACATGGTCTAATTTCATCCAAATCCGTTCATCCCTATCAATGCGTCATTGAGTAACAAACATCGAAATATTTATAATATAAAGTAGGTAGGTAATAATAGTATGATGTGATTATTGTGATACCAAATTTGTCAACTAAAAGGTCTATACATATTGGATACTTTACATCTGTGCTTTACATGGTAAAATTATCAATGTATACAATTATTGAGGTACCATATTAGTCTAATTATATTTTGTTCTTGTAACTAAATTTATATTAGAGCACAAGCACAAAACATACTTGATAATGTTCAATATTGGAAAATTACTCATGATATAAATTGCTGTGGTAAACCAATCAGCAGAATGTTTTAAACTTTTTCCTTGAATAGACAGTGATGTTTCCTTCCCATATGCTATAGTGTTTGTAGACACAATATATTTATAACATTTCAGTACCTGTGCATGGCTTGCTGAGATTTTTACCAGGGACTTGAAACATTACTCAAAATTTCAGTATTTTTACATTACATACTGTTATTTTTAATAACATTACAAGCCCCCCTGTTTTTGCATACGGGATTTCCGTATGCTAGAACAGGAGGGCTTATAACGTTAAAAATAATGTTATGTACCGTAAAAATAACGTTATATTGAGTAATCTTTCAAGTCCCTGATTTTTACTATACTTGTCGTTTTTAACCTGTATTATATTATATATTTGAAAATAGTATTTTGATAAAAGCATTGTAAAATGGATTTCATGATACCTTATGTTGTCTTATAATTCTAATGCATAGTAGCAGAGGATTGAGTATTGTGGCACAACTTAGGAAGGACACCTATGTCCACATGTGGACTGCGATTGATGTATAGCAGTTGCGAAGGGTGAATATTTTCATAAGGAAACCTGTCCAAAAACCTGCTTAGCCAGATGTCACGCATGCTGTGCAGAATTTATTTAACTGTGGCTTGAATTCATAATAGCACTAGACCACCTACACATAATTATATAATAAATATATAGTTAGATATATATTTATTGTATGTGTACTAGATATAAATCAGATGGTATCATGTACATGATATGTCGAAGAATGCATTTACAGAAGTTTAAAAATGCAAGCATGCTATTATTAAACCACTGCCAACATATACCTACATAAGATCTTAAATAACTAGCCATTGACAAGCCTTTAACTTATTCACCAACCTAACTAAAATAAACTACTTACAGCTGGTTGTATCAAAATAAAATATGACTATATATTACAATATTATCAGTTGCTTAAAAAATTTATTTGAATTTTTCCATTTATTTGTTTATGAACTTTATTTGTAACATGATAAGTATAAAGTATGCATATAATGTAATATTATGAACAAATTAGCATGGCATAGCAAAATGTAATAGCGGAAACAAAATCCACAATGATCCGCGGACCCCATAAAAAACTGTTCGGACGGATCACTATCCTTTCGTAATTTTAATTTGAAATTTTCGTTTTATCCTCCCTGACATAGTACCGCGGAGCCCCAGACTTGGAAATTCTGGCCTAGAGTATCTGGTAGACGCCCCTGTTGTATAGTTTTTAAAGGAACGACTGCACTGTACCTGTCATATTGTTTCATTACTGTTGAGTAATATAGTATAATGCTCTGCTATCTTTTGCTACTCTTTTCACATTTTGCTGGCTGTTTTCACATTTAAACTGTGAATAGAATATTTTTATCTAATAGCATATTTTTCTAAGCTTGTGATTAAATGCAGTGTATAACTAATGGGCTTGCGTTTTTTTTCCTTATTGCTGTCAACTAGTTGCATTATAAATAAGGGTCTCATAGCTGCACTCTGAATCATTAAAATATGATTAACTCATCCCTATGACATACTGGCATTGGTGTCTAAAGAGGTGACTTGAGGCGGATGACCAACTTTTTCTAAGTATACAGATCTCATCATACTGTAAAAATTAAATTGAGATCTCTCAGGCCTTAGGAATAACTAAATTTCAGTTTATTTATCTTAATGCTTATTTTTCTGCTTCATTGTATTTTTATGTTTTTGATTATTATCTGTAGGCATGCGATAATTATCTCTGTAGCACAGAGTGATGCACTTTCTGGATCTCTGCAGCATCATTGCATGATCGTATTTTTGTGTCAATTGCTTTGCTGATGTTAATATCTAATCATCATCATTCTCCTGCCCTTATCCCATTTTATTTGGGGTAGGCGCAATATCTAATCATATATATAAAAACATTTTACCATGTGGTTTTTGTTTAAAGATATAATGGAAGACTACAAAGGGATTATGTAGAGAGGATGGGCAGCAGCATCCTTCTTGTGCATTATTAACAACACACTGCAATTTATTAACAGTCTGTCTGCAGGTGGCAATATTCCTCTAGGGATTGTTCACTACACAGGTTTGATAGGAGGCTTAGGTTCAGCAGTGGACATCTTTCTAACATTTTTGTGATGTGTAATTTTTTTATATATTATTCTTTGTATAATCATAATTTCAAACTAAAAGCTTAGCAACTCATGTTATAAAAAATGACAGCGAATTTTATATTAGGAAGTGTCTTGAAAACTCTATTTATCTGTGCGAATTAGAGGGATTGAAAGACTGTTTGAATCTACGGTTTGAATGTATTTTTTTAATCTGGAAGAATTACAAAATTTCTATATTTGATTTATTAACATAATCAATGTCTTTTTGTATAGTTGCAAGAAAGTGACTTTGATGAAAAATCTTTGTCACTTTGTGAATCGACAGAAACATCAGAACGAATGTGTGGGGACTTTTTTAATACAGTGAAGAAAGGTCCTGGAAAAGTAATACTTACAACTATAGAACCACCACCTGAATTTCAGGTACAATAAACAAGTTAATTATTCATTTTACACTTATTTGTATTATTAGGTATATAAATTACTTTTAAAGTGTAGAAAACCAATGACCTGCCCAAAATTGCCTGAATGCACTGCATATAAACTAGACACAACAGTTTCCCGAAACCTCACAAATCCCTATTATAATATTGTTAACTATATTCTGGTTTTGGGTTTATTGAATCACACATTGTATTGTTGTTTCTTTTGCAGGATAACCCTGCTTCGGATGACACAGAAAAATGTTCGGCTGTATACATACCTCCATCTGTTGTTTTTACAAATGACGCTACTAGTAGACCGAGATCTTCAAACTTAGATGTAGCAATAAATACAAGACATATTTCGCCAATGTATCCCAGGAAATTGAAACCAGAAACACTATACGAACGGCGTCAATGTTTGAATCACAGATTCGCGAGTCCAAGACTTCTTCACTTGAGTCCTTGCCGCGCTAATCGGCCTTCTTCTAGGAATTCACTGTCATCGAGATTATCGAGTAGCCACAACTCACTAGTTACTCAGTTCCAGGCTGATGATTCCAGTTTTATCACACAGGCTATTTCGCATGACACATTAACTACTAAAACTTCCGATATTACAGACATGTACAATGTCCCATTCGATAGCGATATTTATGCAGTGCCCATTGATATGGTGCGGCCTAGTCAAAGCAACATGAGGAATAAAGGAAAAAAGCCACCACGTAACAACAAAAAGCGCGGCAAAAGTACACTTCCGAATACAGCCACTAATAATATCCCCATTGATAAAACTCATAAGCCAAAGGAAAATAACAGACATAAAGATATTAAAAATAAACGACATAGCTTGCCTAGCTCATCTTGTAAAAAGGGTGCTGGTGATTCTGACACGGACTCATTACATTTAACTTTGCGTGAAATGAGAAAATATTTACATACGCTTTATTCTAGTTCAAGTGATTCGGAATGTAGAGCTACTGTTAATAAAAAGAATAATCCCGTAGTAACTAATGTTGGCATCCATGCAAAAAATAAGAGTAAAGATGCAAGTACAACAGTATTTTTAAAAGAAAGTAATGACATTTCTAGAACTCTGGAAACAAATAATAATCATAGGAAAGCCAACAAAAATTCTTTTGGAATGAATGTTAAAAACAAAAAGCATAAAGAGAATATTCCGAAGGATATGATAGAATTGGAAAAGAACGAGAAGGCCGTTAAAAAGAGCATTACAAACCAAAACCAAAAAGCTAAACTGTCTCCTGTAAGGATACTGTCAATCAATTTGAAGCAGAGCTTTTGTAATTTGTTTCGTTGGCGACGTCACCCAGTGGTGGAGAACGCGACGGATGTTGAAAAAGTGAACTGTAACAAGGAGGAGTCGCCCCCGGCAGCCGTGCGCCGAGCGCTGCCGCCGCTGCCGCAGCCGCCGCACGTACACCAGGGAACCCGTAGAACTACCACAGATGAAGATACTGTTATGGATTTTGCCACTTCTATCCAAAAAGTTAAAGATGTAAGTCATATCATACATTCATAACATTAAACCTATTCTTTATTACACTCATCAACAATGTGTTGGGATAATTCACACGAAGTTATTTGGCGATCTCCAACTTTATTTATACAGCGTGTATGGTAACGTTTCTAAATCAACCGTGTTCCGTGGGCAACATCTTACCCACGGAATGAGACATAATATATAGATGGCAAGACAAATAATTTATAATTTTAATATTAAATTTAAAGGCGGCCACCTGCGGGTTGCTGTTTTTGTGGAGCTTAGTCGTCACATCCTTTAAATGACTACGATGCAATGGGGGGAATGTTCTGCTGCGATTTTTGCTAGATTTATACGTAACTTCGCGAAGCGACCAAGCCATCTTAAATATGCGACCGAGTAAATCATCTTTATTACAAAATAATGATTGTTGTTTATTTAATTTCAGTACGGTTGGTACTGGGGCCCGATATCAGTGGAAGCTGCTGAAAAGATTCTTTCCAATGAGCCTGACGGTTCATTTATAGTCCGCGACAGCAGTGATGACCATTATATATTCACTTTAACATTTAAACTGAATGGTCTTAGACATGTAAGGATTGAACACGATCAGGGTAAGAATAGCTCGCATTATTAGAATTGTTTGAAGAAATACTGCGGACGTAATAATTAATTGTGTATGTTATATTTTTAGGTAATTTCTGCTTTGGAGGTTGCACTATGTTTAAAGCCCAGACTATAGTAGAATTTATAGAAAACGCTGTGGAGACGTCGCGTAGCGGTCGCTATCTGTTCTTTTTGAATTTGAGACCAGTGCTCGGTCCAGTGCGAGTCCAACTGCTGTATCCAGTGTCAAGGTTTAAACGTGTGCAAAGTCTCCAACATATGTGCAGGTATGCATTAAAATTAAAAGGTTAAAATTAGTGTAATAATTCCTTCAATGTGGCCTATAAGACTGCTGACGCTGATATGCGATTTCTACTCATTGAATCTGCGAACTGAAAAGGGTGTTATTTTTTTTTATTAAAATTTAATACTGACTTTCCCAAAATATAATATTCGACAAAAGCACCATTAAAAAATAAATCCTATACGCTGGGAAATAGTTATGTTAAAATTTTATCATACATCATGAAAAATTTAATAGGCTGGTAGAGTTAATAATTTGTTAACATCGGGTTCCTTTGTCATCATAAATGAGTCTCAAATCGCTATGACCAGTGATGTACAATCGGTTCCATTTTCTTAGAAAATTTCAAAATCGTATTATCTAGTTCATATTTTATTCACAGATATTTTTTATTTCTTCAAGTATAATGTCGTTTTACGTACTGTAAAGGAATATAAATAAAATATATGTCCATTCTTAAGAGGAGTCCAGTGCCATAATATTCAGTTCAATACGTGTTTGCTACATTTAGTCAGAATTGCTGGAAATTGATTGTTACCAGCAGTATATTTTGCATAATTTGTATTTTAATTTAATTTCAGA
This sequence comes from Allophyes oxyacanthae, assembly GCA_932294325.1. NCBI lineage: Eukaryota > Metazoa > Arthropoda > Insecta > Lepidoptera > Noctuidae > Allophyes > Allophyes oxyacanthae. The sequence continues at coordinate 6,191,039 of OW028609.1, forward strand.
TTTGTGATATTAAAGTACGTGCGTCGAGACCTCATCAGTAACCTACCTCTGCCTAGGCGCCTCGTAGACTATCTGAGTGCAACTCACTACTATTCGGAGCTTCTCGCGGAGATGTAAACACTTCGTACGAAGTAGGTTAGCTATCTTATATGTATATTTTCAATCCTCGTGATTTAATACGAGATTTTATCCATACAACATAGCATTGTTAAATTAATATATATGAATTCAGAATGATATTAATTTCCATTTTGTGTTCGTTAATAATATAAAAAAAATTAATTGCTTAATTTAAAGTAAGTAGGTACATAATATACAAATATATGTCTGAATATACGCAGTAAAAATTGTTATAATATAAATAAGGAACTTAATTTCGTGATTCCGAATTGCTATTTGGCTAATTCGCAATTGTTCAATAATTTAATGCAATCAGAATTTTAGTATCTGATATTATGTCTCACGCAGACGATCGCCCAAGCTACCAAAATATTGAATATTACTTTGCATTTTTAATGTATTCTGAATTTATGGACAAATCATTCCATTAGTTCAGTTGAGTCGATTGTACTTGCAGTATTAATAAAAACATCAATAAAATTATTGGCTACAGGCAACACTGGCATTTACACATACGTTGGGTGTTCGAAAAGTTCCTATATGGCAATAATAATCCCGAAAATATACTGATCGACTTTTTAACTGAACTTCTGCACAAGGGTTAAAATGTAAGTTACTCGTATATTCGTATTACAGTTATATTTTTAAAGTGCTGTTTCGTCGTAGTAGCTGCCTTGCTTGCCGATTGTTAAACGGTATTACCCAAAGAACTCAAAATATCCGGGACGAAATACACACTCGTGAAAAATGTAATCAAGTACCATAGCGCTTCATGAGACTCGAACAGTTCCCTACGCAGTAGCACCTTTTCTCATCTGTATTATTACATTAGGTACACATGATAGAAAGAATTCTACTATTATATAATGCGAGAGTTTGTATGTATGTCACTACGCAGAAAATATTGAATCCAATTTCAATGAAATTTACGATACAGATAGCTTTTCTCCTTTATATTTAATATTCATATTCAGCATGACCATAATTATAATGTTTCTTTCTTGTATTTTTATTTTATTAGCATCAAGATATTTAATTATTTTTTGGAAAAATAATTAATGTGCTGAAATATTTCCCCGCGATTTTTATAATAGTACCTACCTGTAGATAGATTTATAGGACAATATTAACAAAATGCGAGAACAAACCTCTACATTTCTTCAATTCTTTTTTAGCCATTATCACCACTCGTACTCTACACGCAATACAGCACTATATTTTTCCATAAAATATTTTTTCTTTATTCTACAAGAATAATATTATATAATAAAACGCCTAAAAATAGCAAGAAATTTTTCTTCGAATTTTTATGATGATTCGCTATGCCATAGTTGCGATGTGTTCTCTATACACGAAAGAGCATCCGCTCGACGAAATCGATCCAACCGCAGGGCATACAATAACTACAACAGTCGCTCGCGCAGCCGGAAAAAATGCAACGAGAATATAGGACATAATTGCACGACACGACAAAATGACGTTCTATTCTATTCTATTTTTCATTATGGCAAGTGGTGCCGATGTCGATAATTCTGCCAATGTCAAAGGTGTTGGAAAAACGTGTGGTAATAGATCGTTGTCGTTGGCACTTTAATGAATCAAAACGAAGAAAATTGCTTCAATGTTTTTTGGCACACCCAAAATAACTCACGTAGATTATTATCACAAAACTTTCGGCAAATCACACATATTGAATATTATTTTAAACACACATTGAGTGGTTTATAGCTATGACAGAAGAGAGCGAGATATCTATATTATTATCTCAGTGTTGCCATGTTCGATACGCACAGTACATTATTAACCTTTCCAATCAACCGGTCGCCTACGACTGTATACAATACTTATGTCTGTGTTTTGTCACTTAATGAATTAAAAATACAAAATGAAACTGGAAACGATGTTTCTTAGCTATCGGCTCGATATAAAATGTATTTATGCTTGTCTAAATTCTTATTTCTTAATTTTACTTGGTTAAATTTTGATGTAAAACGTCACGTTAATTTGACAGAGCTGGCTGAATGGGTTTATTTATTGAATAGTATATTATTAAAGCGATATGGTTTTTGCAGAGAGAGTTTCAACTTCATACGGGATTATCACTCAGAGGAAAACATTAAAAGAATGTATTATCCACGAGGATGTATATGTTAGCGGGTATAGATGGATCGCATGGACGGAAATTAAAGCTCCTTATCACTTGCATTGTTGTATTTGATTTAATAAATAAATTATACAGTCCTGGATTATTAATTAGGTACCGATTGAAAAAGTTTAAATTGAGATATTTTACGACGAGCAGACACCATAGATTCAAGGCAAAGACAACTGACAGTTCACACTTCCGTTTTTATATCATTTCAGGGTTGCTATTATACACAAATAATAAACACCTAAACGAATTTTAACACTTCCCCTCATGCGTAACATGAATTACAAAAGAAACAAACTCTACATTGTTTCTACCTCATGTATAGCATGACTCTAAACACATGACAATAATGACAATCAAAAACAGTTCTACGCAGCCGCCTTTTCATTAATTTTTTAACATCTATGACTCTACATTTCTAAAACCCAAGTCATTAACAAAACGGCTATGTTTACAGCTTGATAAGGGTTTTGTAAACAGATCAGCTACCATTCTTTCAGTAGGTAAATAATTCACTACAACATTCTTTTCCTTTACCACATTTTTTTACATAATGGTAGCGCAAGTCAATATGCTTAGTCTTTCTGTGGCAATATTCCTTTGTTTCAAGCAACCTGAGTGCACTTTGATTATCATTAAAGATTTTACAACTAAAATGTTTTGCAAAAATTTCATAAATTTCTAATAAAACATACTTCTTTGCATGAATCACTTATGCCAAATACTCGGCTTCAGTAGTCGAAAGCGCAACACATCGCTGTTTCCGTGACTCCCAACATACAGTGGAGACACCAATCTTAACAATAAAGCCAGTATACGACCGTCTGTCCACGACATTATTAGCCCAGTCTGCATCTGCAAAAACTGACATGTAAAACTACCGGATTTCACAAATACAAGTCTCTGATTTATTGTACCACTTAAATATCTTACAATCCTTTTTGCAGCCAACCAATGATGTCGCGTAAAAGCTGCATTAAACTGACTTAAATGACTAAGCGCATAGGTAATATCTGGTCTCGAATATACAGACAAGTACATTAAACACCCTATTAGTTCTCTATAAGGATAAGTGTTGTCCGACAAAGTGTCATTGTCTGTAGCATTTTCTAACTTATTTACAACCATAGGTGTAGAAACACTCTAGCAATTAGTCATTCCAAAACGATTCAATAGCCTCCTGATATAACTAGATTGATGAAACATCAAAGTACCATGGGTTCTATCTCTATGTATTACAACTCCCAAACAATTCTTTAAAGTACCAAGACTATTACAACTAAATTCAGTCTTTAACAATTTATCTTTTTCCGTACAGCTTTTAGTGAAAATATAAAAGTCATCAACATATAGAGCGATTAAAGTCAATTGATTGTCCTCTTTCTTCATATAAACACATGGTTCACAATTATTTTGAATATAACCATTGTTAGTCAATAAAACATGTACACTATTATTCCAAAGCCTGCTTGCTTGCTTAAGACCATACAAACTTTTATTCAACAAACAAACCTTTGTCTTGTTATTTGAGAAACCTAAAGGCTGTTCCATATATATTTTCTCATCAAGCTTACTATGTAAAAAAGCTGTGTTTACATCTATATGTTCTATGTCCATATTTAGCTCATTAGCAATACAAAATAAAATTCTTAGAATAGTGTGTCGTACAACAGGTGAGAAGGTATCCATGTAATCAACACCAGGCTTTTGGCTAAAGCCTCTTGCCACCAGACGAGCCTTATATATTGTACAGTTACCAGAGTCATCAGACTTTAATTTATAAACCCATTTACAACCAACTATGTTATGATTACTTGGTCTGTCCACTATCTGCCAAACATTGTTTTTAATAAGACAATTAAATTCTTCCTGCATAGCAGCTAACCATTGATCTTTATTAGGACTTGCCATTGCTTCATCATAGGACTGCGGCTCATCATAGCTGTAGGCATTCACTAAAAAAGATATGTCAGATGAATCTGATAGATCATAATCTACATACCTTATTGGCTTCTTATTACGAGTAGAACGAACAGGTCGCTCGCTAATAATACTAGGAACCTGATCGACTAAATCTTCCCCTCGAACGACTGTTTCATTTATCAGAGTGGTATCTTGCTCTTCACCAACTCCATCATTGTCCTCCTCAGCACTTTGGAAGGGAGACTCTTCTGAAACGGGAGACAAATAATCTCATTATTTAAATTTTCATTACTATTAATATCATTAGAAATAATATCATTTGAAGTAACATCATTTGAAGTAATATCCTCATTTAAATTCTCAGTTAAATTGTCAGAATTTTTAATTTCATTTATAGTTGCTTTGCATATCTATAATATTGCACAAACTTTGCGGCTCATTTTTAGTTATACTATTGTGGTTCATAAACTTGTTTTCAAAGAATGACACATTTCTTGAACCAATAATCTGCTTAGGTTTAGAGGGATCTATTAATCTGTATCCTTTTGTATGGTCAGAATAACCAACAAAAATACAATGTTTCGATTTTGAATCAAGTTTATCACGTTTACCCTCAGGAATTAGTGTCATAGCACAGCAACCGAAAACACGTAAATGGCTTAGGTCTACTTTATGACCTGACCATACTTCTTCAGGAGTTTTATTTGGAACAGCTACTGTAGGGCTTCTGTTCTTTAAATAAATAGCTGTAGAAACTGCCTCACCCCAGTATTCTTTAGGAAGATTTGCTTCACGAAGCATACAGCGAACTTTTTCAAAGAGTGTTCGGTTAAGCCTTTCGGAAACACCATTCTGAGAAGGGCTGTAAGGGTCAGTTGTCTGATGAACTATACCCTCACTTTGTAAATATCTGGAGAAGTCAGCACTGCAATATTCTCCACCCCTATCAGAACGCAGATATTTAATTAAATAACCACTTTGTTTCTCGACAGTTGCTTTAAAACTTTTAAATTTGGACAACACCTCTGACTTACGTACAATTAAATAGCCATATGTTTTTCTGGAAAAATCATCGTTAAAAGTTAGCAGATATCTTGAACCCCCCAAACTGCTTACAAGGACCGCATACATCTGAATGGATGAGTTCATCTGAAGTACATCTGAATTGATGTCTAGTGGCAGAGACTATCAAAGATTTCCCTTTAAAAACATAACATTTATTATTATTAAAATTAACAGATAAAGCCTTCTCACTCAATTTACCATAAACATAGAATATTTTCGCTAAATCTATGCAATTTACTAACACTAATTAAATTAGTTGAGAGGCCTGGTATGTGTAGAACTTCTGTTATAACTTGGGTCTTGTTATTTTTCATAGGAATCCTTACCTCAACATGACCTAAACATGTTAAGGAACTACCATCTGCAACACACACTGTCTTATTACATTTTTCTAACTTAGTGAACCACTTAGTGTCATTGCACATATGAGTAGTTGCGCCTGAATCCACAATCCAATCCGAGTTCTCAAAAGCATCAAAACATTTGGCCACTAATGCTGTCTCTTCCTTTTCAAAGGGTTTCTTTTCCTTCTTGAATTTAAAGCATTTAGCCTTTACATGACCTGGGCGATGGCAATAGTGACAAACGAGTACTTTCTTATATTGCTGCTTGGAAAGAAGAGCCAGGTCATCATTTTTCTCAGCACGTTTTCTGCGATGCTCCTCCTGCAGCAATCTGGTTCTTACCAGTTCACTTGAAATTGTACCTGTTACTGCTACGGCCTCAAGACTCGAGACGATTATGTCATATTCTTGTGGAAGTCCGCTCAAAATTATCTCGGCTACCTCTGCATCCTCAATAGTGCGTCCTATATCAATTAACTTTTGCATAAGAGTCATGATATTCTCTATGTAGGTATCCATGTTATTATAATCTTCATAGTTGGCACGATATAATTTTCTTAAAAGTGTGACGCGATTTCAAAAACCTTTGTCCTCAAAAACAGAGCTTAAGTTGTCCCATGCTTGCTTTGCTTTCACAGCATTTCTTACGTATTGAACGCAAGTCGGTTTTAATGCTAGACTGATGCGGGCAAGTGCGCGCAAGTCTTTATTTTTATCCACCGGCTCTGTGCTTTCTACGCATGACCATAAGTCCTCCATTATGAGCGTCATTTTCATATTAAATTTCCAAATGTTATAATTGCTAACTCCATCCAACTTCTCAAATGATAAATTATAATAACCAAAACCTCGTGAACTCTCGGAGGAAGTCGCAGCATCGCTCACGCCGGGTGGCGGTGCCATACTGCCAATTACCGTGGGCGATTTGTACACGCGGCAGGCGGCAAAGCAATGCGAGCACGCCGCACGCCGTCAGCACCATCCAAAAACAGCAAATATAAGTTATATCGCAATAGTCTGTGCAAGACACGCACATTTAGCACTTATTGGAAAATTGCAAATAAAAAACCGTCCGTCATGCCTGGGCCCATAACCTATTAGCGGGTATAGATGGATGGATGGATAGATGGATGGATGGAAATTAAAGCTCCTTATCACTTGCATTGTTGTATTTGATTTAATAAATAAATTATACAGTCCTGGATTATTAATTAGGTACCGATTGAAAAAGTTTAAATTGAGATATTTTACGACGAGCAGACACCATAGATTCAAGGCAAAGACAACTGACAGTTCACACTTCCTTTTTTATATCATTTCAGGGTTGCTATTATACACAAATAATAAACACCTAAATGAATTTTAACAGTAGGTATATGTGACCATATTACCACTTTTTCTAATAGGGTAATAAACGTAAATAAAAGATAATTGACTAAAGTTACTGCCCCTCTCCTCCCCTCACACCTGGGAATCGGTTAGTTGAAACTTTTGAAAAGAAGCGAATATATAAGTGCCTCTGCATTATTTAACAATGAAATGTAGTTTTATAAAAATCGTACAGATTCTTTATTTTTATAATGAACAGAATTTTCACGATTGCATAATAAGGATTATAGGGATGTCCACTCATTACTTTTGTTCTGCGCCGTATATTATTCAGAATAAGTATCTCTATGAAATACTTTAAAAGAGATAACAAATGTTCAAGTTTCTTATTCTGGTGCATTGATTTTAGACTAATTTTATATTCTCACCTCATTCACATCATTCTCACCTCTAATGTGGGTTGCATGTTTGATGATGATGACGATGCATATTTGCCATTTACAATTTCTGTCAGGTTTTCAAAGCGAATAACTTATTATACTGTCAAGGATTTTTTTTTTGTAGATTATCGAATTTGAATAGCCTATGGTATTACTGCCTGCAGATAATTTATATTTGCTCTATTAGGTAATGGCATTGTTCAAATTGCCCACAGGGATGTCTTTTCTGGTGTTTAATCTATGGTTGTCGTGGATATCAGCCTCAGCAGCAGCAATTGGGGAACTTCATCATTATTTAAAACATCAACTTCAGCATCCGCATTGATTGATACTAAAGTTTTGTACAGACATGAAAGTTGGGGCGGGGTTAATGGTGGTACGTACCTACGTACCATTGCTTACGTGGTTTAGATGAGAATTTATGGAATCAAATCACGTCGTCACTTGTTCAGTTAATTAGTAAACAGACGAAATTGTCCTTCTATGCCAACTAATTATAATATAAAAAAGTTAATAACATCAGGATCCGCTGATATTAATCTCAGAAAATCAGGCATAGCGTCCACTGATGAGGCAAAAAGCTGAATCAGCAGCAACCCTCTGGGTCAAACAACAACTAGGTTTTATTAATAGTGGCGTCCGATGGCTCCATCATAATTTGTTTGAGATTAATATTACAATTTAATAATTATTTGATTAGCCACATAATAATTACGCAAAAATGATTTTATAGTAATTTTAAAATTCCTCATTGATTTTAAGCTAAACCATTATGTACATAATTATTAGTTTATGTGTAAATTCATGTAGTGAAACGAATTTATAATGTTATATATATACATAATCATATATATTGTATTATATTAATTAGATCTGTATATAATCGTATTTAAGAAACACAAATATTAACATTAATTTTGTTTCATTTTTACTTATAATTAAATTTATGTTAAAATTATTTTATATCACCAAAGACGTTAAAATATTGAACATTGATTGATTCTGAATTATAATTTAATGCTGCTATGTAATTACTTTAGATTGACATTAATTTTGATTTTTTGACCCCTGTTAATGGTTTTTTCTCGTGCATATTTCGTGGATTCCGTGGATTTCCCCTTCTTTCACGGCTTTGCCCCATGAAGATCTCTTGATAAAGAGCTCTGGTCGATTTTGAAACTAGTCAGGCATAAATGTACCTAATATCATCGCAATATGCACGTTATTAGATCCGTAAACACAAAAAAACGTGTCATGATTTCTTTTTACTAAGTTGTACGTAATGTTAATTACCGTCGCAAAGTATTTCGTATTTGTTATTCTCAGATCTTAGCCGTCAAATGAAATAACGTATGCCTTTTAATACCACCGTGACAATTATATTGTAAGATTAACATTAAGGTATTACAAAAAAATAAACATATCACAAACTAATTGTTAAAAGTAACATGTAACCTAAAAACTATATACCTGCAATAATATATGACTTTATAATAATCGCCTGTTCGTTTTCTGTTATTACCAATTCTAAAAGTTCTCCGAAATTAATTATCGGAGACATTAATCCCGCTTTGCGACTATGCGTTAAACTCAACTACATTTTTGTTACGTCATAACGAGCCCTTAGATATTTATTCTAACTTACTTAGTATTCAGCTTTTATAGTAATGTAAATTTCGTGATAATCTAAGTAATCCGTATGTGATGGTGATAAAAACAATAATATTATTTGTATGTAAGTTATTACTTCTGACGCAATTGAACAACTTGTTATACCTGGTGTGAAAACAGAACATCTTCTATAGCATTAAACTATGGCTATTGTTAATCTTCGTCGATTTCAGCTACCTGCATAACTTCAGCTACTATTAACATAACAGCGCCTTAATTAATCACATAACAACTTGTCATTTTAATAACATCAATTAATACAAGCTTTTTATTTGGACGCAAGCAAGCTAGGATGAAGTATATTATGCTCACATTCTGAATAAATAAAAAAATAAAAATGGGCCATCTTTGATTGAATACCTTATATTCTATGTTAGTCAATGGTTGATAACATATTATAATTTTTCAAGTAAGATGAAACGCATATTTGAACAAAATGAGAGCATTGACCGATACATTTTTATTCAATCATAAGGATTAGTTCGATATACTTTTATTTTCGTACCTACCTTTCGCATTGCAATCAGAAACAAACATTGCAAGCTTATTTGGGTCCAAGTATACCTACCTTAAATACCCTTATTTGGTGTAATGCTTTCTAGCACGTTCACATACGATTTTTTTCCTTTTTCGTTGCGTTACAAATTTTTCGCTTTAAATGTACTTAATGAAGAAAATCAACGGTTGACAGATGTGGCTCACAGTATTCTTCATCAAAGAATATAAAATACTGTGAAAAATTATTCCGATACGTTAAATAGTTTTTGAGATATAATTTTTTTTGTTACATATACGTCGCGGGTTGTCTCGCTGCTGACTGTGCCCGAAGATGGCGTGGTGTGGTGACACTACTACACATCTTCGCGCTTAGTCCGTGACACTCCGTACTATTACCTAGTATTTTACGTTAAAACCACAAAGCATAATAAACTACGCGGACAGCGAGCGCGCCGCGGCTGTGGAGTGACATCACACGATTATGCACGCCCGTGCGAGATATAAAAGACGAAACTTCAAAGTATTGTAATTTCTAACCTACTTGGTCTATTTGAATGAGAAAAGAATTATGTGTTCCTAGACATTTAGGCTCCATTGTAATAAAGTTTCAAGCGATTCTACGGCCCTACTGATTTTCATTGCGCCTTTGGAAAAATAAAAATTCGTATTTGGTCGTGCTATGGTTGGTCATCACACCTGATTTGCAGAAATTGATTTGTTTTATCTATTTATTTAACGTGGAATAATCGGGTTAGAAGCGTTATGACTACCTCTCGCTAAGACTAAATAGCAGATATGACTAGTTCGCTATAGGACTTAATCTCGATATGACTAGATCGCTGTAAAACTAATTAGCTGTTTGACTATATATGCATACGTCCTGTTATCAAAATGACATATTATCGATATGACGTACAATCGTACCTAAAAGTGGCATTAGTATAGGAACTTCATGGAGTACCTACTTAGCTTTACTGAAGTATGAATACACTATGAAGTTCCACTATTAAAAATTTAAAAATAAATTGAAACAATAGTTGTCATGCTAAAGTTACAGGATGTTTTTACCATTACAATAAATCTGTGTGGAAAAAGGCGAAAGATATCGGTTTGACGAAATCTCAAGAAGGACGATACATCACTAGAATTACTGCTAATTTGCCGCTCTTGGCTTCATCTTATACAGGGTTATTTGTAAAACACCGGCTATGCTTTAAGGGGTGAAACTACTCATCAATATGAACAACTTTTACTATGGGACAAACCATGAAATCGCGAAAAAAAAAAAAACTTTTCTTACAAAAGATTAACCTTGCTCCATCAAAATGTTGCTGCTGTTGTTGATGCTTTCATTTTAAGTATTTTAATATAGGTACCGAGGAAAAGAACTTAATGCTTTATCTCGATAACTGTACTTCAAAAAACAAACGAAAATATAGTCGTTACGCTATCTGGCCTTATTGCGATCTAGTCCAAACACGATATAGTCCAAACAAGATCTAGTCATATCGAGATTAAGTCCTATAGCGAACTAGTCATATCTGCTATTTAGTCTTAGCGAGAGGTAGTAATAACGCTTCTAACCCATATAATCCTATTTTACCCTGCAAATGTAGTCGAAGCACTATGGCCCTGTATCACATTACGCGTGCGATGTGTGCCTGGTTATATTACGAGCCAATTGCCAAAATACGAGTAGTTATGAAAGGGCGTTATTTTGTTGAAAATTGATTTGTAATTACTTAAATACTTACATCTCATCACAGTTGTCACTGCAATAAAAATAATAGCTGTGATAAAAATAACTTTCTTTTAATTTATTCGACAGACATTTATAATACCAGTAGCAGACCAAACATTCACTGAAAATTACGTAGCCATTACGCACACATAGGGACTTACTTACGAAAGGTCAATCCCGGTGTTTTGTCGTAGCTAGCACTGTCACCGGTGCGCACAACACCATTTTATTATAATATTCTACTATCTATTACATCCCAAACAAGTAATATTTTTCATTTAATCGCGATTTAATGTATAAAATGCGATTAAACTTATGTGTCTTATTATTATGACGGCGCGGGATAAACAAGCTACGCGTCAAATTTTGTCTATGAGTGAGTCAGTGTGACAACAGGTAAAAGAACGAGATACTATTATCCAGTTGTCGCTTAGTATAAAAGAGATAAAGAATCCTACCCGTCTAATGGATTCATGTGTGGTCTGCTACTGGTATTATATGTCTGTGAATTATTCATAGAGCCATGACATGATCGCGATGGAAAATACATTTGGTCTGTTATTTCGCTCAATCAGCGTGTTTGGTCTTTGAGCTTAAAATTATATCATTTTTCTATCTTATATTTATATATATTTTTCTTTTTTTTTATCTTTTATTCGGAACGTAAGTCGAGCTAGTTAAGCTATGCCCTAATATGTGTGCGTATGTGTAGTGTGATAATATGGGCTTATAACACGCACATAAGTACAAATAGAATTCTTGCCAGTGTAGCATAATGATTATAATACAATTATAACAAGTTAGATTACATACATACCCCGTGGCTTTTGTAAATTCTTAATAATTAAATTTTAATATTTGTGTTGCTCGGCTAGTTCTATACATAATAATAATATATACATAATCTTTAGTTGTGTCGTAGAACGTACATACATATACATATAACTAAATACAAACTAACAGTGAATGTATGATAGCGTCAAATTCAAAAATCCTTTATATTCTGTACTAATCGATGTAGATGCTACTTTTAATGCGATAAGATAAATATTCATGTCAAGAATTTGTTTCGTAATAAAATATACTTATTATGTAGGGCTGTGGCTAAACTGTGTACTTATTAATAATATCGATAAATTCTCTGTCTTAAGTGATACGAATTATTCAAATATTTATTTTGCTACTGTAAAAATATGTATCCATATAAAATAAAAGCAGGAATAGATCTGTAATGTCACAATAGACATGCTAGTACAAACCAACTAAAATAGTTATGAATAATTTTGATGTCGTCGATAATACCGCTTTCTTATATGAATGGATATTTACAAACGTGCTTTCCAAATCCAAGGGAATATTGTAACGTGTAGTGTAAGTACAAGATTGTAGGTTGTTGCTAGTGATTATTGTACTCGCCAATAAGTACCTACATGAGCATTGTATGTGAGTAGATACTAGATAGTAATCACTGCTTTTTAAGAGCAAAAATTTTAACCATTCATATTGTGGCAAAGAAAGCTGCTAAACAATAATTTTTTTAGTAGAACATCTTACTGTGTGGTATTATTTTAGTACCAAAGTATATGGATGCAGGAGTACATGGGAAAAAATCATTTTTTTACCTAATTATTATTAAATATTTTTTATATAATTAAGTCCTTGTTGGCAACAAACTATGTTAATTCAACGTTGAAATCTTTTCCCAGTTTTGTCCCCATTCACCCCTGCATCCGTATTCTCCCTATTTTACGGTGATCAGAAAATATCTGTCAGTTACTTGTACACCACTATGACTGATTACGGATCACAAAGACCGTAACATTCAAAATAATCTAAATTTTAAAGTCTTATTGGGTATCGAATTACTAGTCTAGTAAAAACATTTAAAGAAGAATACATGACAGACAATTTAGGAGAGAAGAAAGTACTTTAAGTACTTTATCTTTCAGTCTTAACCTCGATGAAGTCAGTGTGAACGAACAATTGTTTAATTATAGTTATATATATTTTAGACATTCGAATTCTTTTTGACAAATATGAAAAAAAATTACATGAAAATATAAAAGTTGAGTAAAAACATAATTTTTATAAAATATAACATAAATGTTTGATTCTTGTGTACTTTCATCGCTTCACGTTGCCCATTATAGGAAACATAAAAATCGCCTAATCGCTTACAAAATTTATCACCATACCTATTATCGATAAGTTTGTTGGACTTTAACTAAACTTTATATTGTAACTTTCGAATGGCATTTCATTAACCAAACAGTAAGGGTTAAGTGTTCTCTTAGAATGCAGTTATGAGTATATTAGAACTTACAATGTAATAATGTAACTATTACTAATGACAGCCTGTTTATGGCGCAATGACTGAATAGTGTTGTAACCCCTGGACTATTATAGAGCAGGTTAATTCTTCCGTCTGACTGAAAGTCTCAAAATAATTACTCATAAGCGCATTGCTAATTTAATTATGCAAATATTTGTGCTAATGTACCTATGACAAAAACAACACGTTTTCATACAAAATATGAACATAATTTCTATTGCAGAAGGTAATCGGCTACTTTTAAAGTAGTTAATTTAATGCTTAACTATTGTTATTAGCTAAGTCCGTAGCTGTAACATCTGCTAGTGCTACCTTTTACATAACTAACTTATATACATAATCATGTTTTAAACTTCTATTAACTAAAATGGCTTTTAAAATCTGCTGTTATCTATTTCATTTATATGTACCTAAATGACAATGACAGAAATTATTTATGAAACGTTTATACTACGTCAGTTTTTATGAATAAGAGTGTTAAACTTTGCAAAATTTTGAAAACTTGAAATGTAATGTTCTTGCTTTTATTGTATGCAATAATTTATTATATTCTTACTTTTAATATTAATTACTTACTTCCTGATCGCTGAAGTGTGTAGCGTCGAGTGCCAAACAGACCTTCCTAGATGGCATATGCATTGTGGTCACTAGTAAGCCACTGCCGGGGTATTAGTAAGCAACATCTGCGCTTACCGATAAGGTATCTTAAGATTTATCTATTCTCTCGCACATCTGAACGCGTACCCCTACTGCTGACCTATTTACAACGCGACTTTGACGACCAACAGATGGGGGACCTAAATACAGCGTCAGCCTCGCGACAGCAGCTGACGAGCAGAAGCATCAATCAAAAATAATCGTATTATGTTTGGCATTCCTCCGCCTGTCGCTACTTGTCGCTACCACGCTTTAGTCGCAGGTACCAGGGCCTGATACCAATAGGTTGAACTAAAACCACATTACCAATGATTTTCGTGCAAAGTAATACCAAAATATTTTAGATATTTGGCAGCAGCGATCGTAATATTTACGCCTGTCGCAAACCACCTGAAAATGGCTATGGTGCTGCTGTCTAAATAGTCTACGGAATATCAAAACTGTTGACATTTAGTGATTGACAGCACCGATCGCAAGATTCTCACCTGTCGCAAACTAATGTAATAAGGCTGCCGCAGGTTGCCTTGCGGAACCGGCCGGGCCCTCCTGCTCGTGTGCGATAACTACTGGACACTGTCTCCTTTTGGCTCAGTAGGTACTATTTACAAAGCCTACCTTTCGCCTGTCTCATCTTCCGTTACAATACAAACCTGCGCAATAAAATATTATTATATATTTCATGCCATGTGCTCATGCGTAACATTAGAAGGAATACGTCCAATTATTATCGGTGACCGGTATATTTAGTTGAATAGTTAATATATTAACGTGTTCTTTTTCGTTAAGCTGCGATTTAGCTATTATTGATGTTTTAATTGATTGTATGAAAACGTGTTGACCCCATGCGGTAATTTTTGGAGATATCCTATCAAACAATAATCACTACAACATACATTGAAATATAGACTTTGTTCTAAAAACATGTCCAGCAGAATTTTATTTACAAAAGATAATCCAATAATTTGGTAGCGCTGATGAAGGAAAATCGGCATTGCAATGAATTTGTTAAACAGGGACCTTAGAGCATAATCTGGAGACAGTATAACGCTTGTGTGTACCTAGGGTACATAATTCTTTTATTAGGGCCGATTTTTCAATAGTGGATAATCCTAGGGTAAGCTATTCCTCTGATACTGATAAGAGTACTTGATAAGGTCTAAATCTTTTGTCGAGCCATTGAAAAGTCGGGCCTTAGAAAAAAAAGATAGAGAGTTGTACCTGAAAATAAATGTGGGATTCTCTTATTCATTCTATTATGACTATCAATATTAGCCACACGAAACTAAAGTAGGTACTTTTACACTACACAAACAGTTATCAATAAATCCGACATATAATTCTCTACATCTTTCTTACATGCTCTAAGGCTGTGACGGTTATATCATATGGCCTGTATTGATTAAGTTAAAAAAGACTGCGCTAGACTTGAATTTACTCATTAAACGTTGTTGTTTTGGGGAAACTAGGAAAGCTCCGTTGTAGAATAATACTGGAGCTGAGCTCCGTGAGGTCTTCTATGAATCTAAACCAAAAAAAAAATAGGTGGACTTCTATTTTGCCCTTAAGTGAAGGTTTTATAAATATTAACGCAATGTAAAGGGCCGAAGCATTCACCTCAATGTGAAACACTTCGTTATCAACTGTAGATCACATTTTCCAGAAACCAAATAATATTATA
This sequence comes from Allophyes oxyacanthae, assembly GCA_932294325.1. NCBI lineage: Eukaryota > Metazoa > Arthropoda > Insecta > Lepidoptera > Noctuidae > Allophyes > Allophyes oxyacanthae. The sequence goes on from OW028609.1 coordinate 6,206,989, forward strand.
AAGTGACATGGTCCCTTCAATTGAATAGAATACGCGTTGTGGATATTGTTATGTATGGAAAAGTGTAAGTACAAATTAATATAATAAATGAAAAATGCGTTTGGGGCACTTAAAATCCGCTGTTAATATGGATGACACAGGATAGCTTTTATTTTATTCAAACATCGCGGACTAGCTGATGTTGTCGTCATCAGTATTATTTATTCATATTAAAAACATGGCTGTGACTTGATAAAATGTAACTCCAGTGCGATAAATTCCCTTAAAAGAATATGAGAATCAATTCATGGTTTAGTAGCTTCTTCTGTTTTCTGCTTCAAACATTCAAAATAATCAATTTGGATGCTTGAAGGTTTCCTAATACTTATAACGATAAAGGGTAATTTATGAACCAAATACATTTTTCATTTCATAAACATAATTAATGAACGTGAATTTCAATATCAAATACAATATAGTAAATTATTCTTTATTACGTAATTGCTACATTATTACTCACTACACATTGTAATAAAATCAAAAATGTAGATTTAGATTTTTTTTAAGGTGGGATTGTAATCAAACCATATATGATATGTAGAGCAGATTGTTCTTAAAATAAGGCTTTTGGTTATATATTCCAGAAATCTCTTGGGACAAAACTAATACTTGATCCCTTTGATACCCATACTTATAATTATAATTATGTGTTCGTTTATTATGGTTTTATTATTTTCTTTAGATATTATCCCTTTAGGTCCCACTGCACAAGATATTTAGATATCCATAAGTAAAGCTTGACGTGCGTACTTTATTTATACCCACAAACATAGGTACACTCTGAGATATAATTGTCACGCTTTGATTTTTTAATAATATAATTATGTGCTCGGTTCTAGGGTATAAATAAACCTGTATTGAAGTCCTAATGTTATAATCCTACGCTGTATATGTACAGAATTGTTTAAATATAGAATAATTCAATAGATAATTTTTATGCCTGTAAATACCTATTCTGAAATGATTTCCAAAAAAATCGTTCTTATTTAATGACAGTTTAGATGCTAAAAACATAATTACTTAAGTTAATAATCGTAAATGTGTGTTTACTTCATACGGTTCAGGATTTAATTATCAGTTTTATTTAACTCACGAAACAAGCTAATAGACCCCATTAATAAGAATAAAAATAAAGGATAATATATTAAACTGTGATTTAACATAATTATATGACTTGGATACTTTTTTACAAACAGTAGTGACGTTGAACACACATATGCGTTTTTTATTTTATTTTAAATATGATTAATGTTTTTTCCAAAGCAAAAATTCTTTTGAATAATATTTAGCTTATTATTCAATCTGTAATTATTTACTAACGTTGAATTAACTACGTATTTGTTATATAAAATTATATATTACGGTTAATGTAACGCATGTAATGCACTTTTGTGTAACAACTGATATGTAATTTAGTTCATTCTGTTTTATAAAAATGAGACAATGGAATAAATAGGTTCCGATTGAGATATTTAGTTTTATTCATACCCATATTTGTTTGCAATTAATAAGATCAGAGATCGTAAAATGCATAATAATAATGTTGATTTAATAGGCCAGATTAACCTGAGACAGCCTGCTGTTATGACAAAAAGACATAGATTGCTGAAATAGTTGCTGGTCGTAGCTACGGAAGATTTGGCAGACTTTGGTGACGAGTGTGAGGACTAATGTCACGATAGTTTTTCGTGATTTCATTTTTAATTCCAAAGGGGTTAAAAAGGTTTAAGATTTTTTATACTTTTCCTATTTTATGTAAATTTTGAATGCATTAGAAGATTATTAGAATTAACATGATATTTGATTAATATTTATTTTTTAACTAAGTGTTTTAATTTATCCGGGCTTCTCCTACTTTAACAGTATCTAATCGCCCCAGTCGAATTTATCCGACAAATATCGTGTTGCTGCTTTCCAATTAGTTTTTTATCGACGACATTATTTGCTGGCCTACAATAAAGAGTATTTATATTCTATTTGAATATATTCTCTATTCATCTTAAGTATTTTTTGCCGATCATTGGAGCTAGTCGGTAAGGGCACAGCAACTGATATAAAATCAAAGTCAAAGATTTTTATTTCAACTGGACCTTTGCAGGCCCTTTCAAAACGTCGTGATTCTAGGTTCACGGTTCCAAGTGGGTTGGTCCTGGAGAAGATACCGGCAAAAAACTCCATGGATACTCTTTTCATACAGCAATATTACAATAATATGTGGGGCGCGGCTAAAATTACACCTGAATTTACAAAATATTACAAAAAAAAAGAACAGCAAAAATCATAAGTACCACTACAATTTAAACAATATCTACTGGTAGGTACGTACTTAACACTAAGTCACCCAATTAAGAATACAAGGGAAGTGTCATTATAATTAAATTTGTGAAGGCAGGAAGCAGCGGCGGGTCTACCGCGTAACAATTTTAGTTACGCGGTAGACCCGCGGGTCACCAGGGGAGCCGCATGTGCAGAAGATAATCAATTCCATACGTCTCCATCATCAACATAGTCTTTGATCTTGTAATAGGCCTTCCTTATGAGGACAGGAGTTTTAAACTTTCTATCAGTAAGCTCGGTAATACTTTTTGGCAGTTTGTTATAGAAGCGTACCTACACCGTTCGCTAGAAATGATTTATTTGTTTTGGTCAATCTAAATTTAGGGACCACTATTTTGTGCTTATTTCTAGTATTAATTTTATGAATATCGCTATTGATATTAAACATAATAATATTCTCTAAATAATATTCTCTAAAATGTACCTACTGTGACGGCAGTGTTAGAATATCGGTGTTTAAGTCTCGTAACGACTCGCGTGGGCCCATGTTATAGATCGCACGGATCGTATAAATATATCCTACATATGAGGTATACATGTGTATCGTGGGTGCGATTATCAGAAATCTTTACATGCACCAACACTATCTGTAGGCCATACAAATATTTGTTCCGTGTGGGAGTCGAACCCGCAACACTTAGCGCAGCAGTTGTTCGGTCAACCAATTCACCAATCATAAACCGTGCCGTCGAAATTATTTCCGTTTTTCGTATAGATCACGCTAGCAACTTACTATGGAATTAAGCGATTTAGATATTGCCAACCTTTAGTGCCCAAAGGACAGAATTTGTGCCATCATACTTTGGAACGTATAGCCCCCATACCTATTAGAGAGTTTGTTGGCGTGACGTTCACGCTAGCATACTCATCTTCCTTACGAAAAAACCATAAGTTCTCATAAATATTAAGAACTCTTATTACGGGACCAAGAATGAAAAAACTAAAACAAAAAATTCAATCTTTTCGTACATGTTGATCGAGCTAGGTTGATCTTTTGTAAGTAAAGGTTATTTTTTGCGATTTCACGGTTTGTCCCATAGTAAAACTTATTCTTATTCTTCCCCCCCTTAAAGCACTGCTGATGCACAAATAACCTTGTATATCTGTCGTGGTCAGGTATTCTCGTAAATAGGTACAGTGATTTTGCGAACTATACTTTGATACAAAAAACAATTTAATGGGGACGGCTCTAACCAAAGGCCAATGGGACAAAGTAGGTACACTATTATTATTAATAAATTGAAACCGGGGATAAATTGGAATAATCCGGGCATTGTATGCGCAGAGTTACGTCACGTTATGACTACTTTCAATTTCAACGTACGCAGGTTGCAATATTGATCATTCGCTGATTCTTCCTGCTTCCTATGTGTTCCTGGTTATAATTTTCTCTCGTTCTAGAATCTAGAGGAATAAGGCCCACAGTCTATCTGCCCGAGCAGTCACACTGCTTAACTCTTTGCTCACTCAGCACATTGATCTCGATGTGTTCCACGACAAGCCATACCATATTTGTAAATATATTTATTTATTTTTAAGTAGTACGTAGTCTAAATTAAGTTTGTTATATTTTAGTTTGTTACATTGTTTTTAATTTTTGAAATATTAGTGATATGGTCGCAAACACTGTTAACTTACGTTTAAATAAATAAATCTAGATAGACGTGTTTAGTTCGAAAGGGTATACTCCCGACGTGGTCCCATTTAATTATTACCGATCATGAAGATAGGAGTCCGAACTTCAACATTGGTAATTTTTTTACAAGGTAGCTTGAAGTTTAGTCTCTCCCGATCGTATTGAAGTTTATTACCAGTGTCGATGTTCATTACCATTTTAGTTACCCGGTAGACCCGCAGTTCATGTTAAGTATCTGATTGACATGTCACGTTCGTGGATTCTGTATAATTTTAAGCTACGAAGGCTACGGCTACGAGGAGCTTTTTCTCGTAGCTACGTAGCAAGCTTTTCTTCAGTTCCCGACTGAGATAATAATTATTCGAATTAGATACAGATTGTCAGGGTCAGGTAGCAGGAACGAGTTTGTAGCTAAGACTAGTTAAATGATGTTTGTAATTGGGACTTAAATTAACTGATATCACCTTTGGATATAACAGGCATATTAACGTTTGTATTACTTATCTAATACTTAATCTATTAGGGTAGGCATTGTCTTTTTGTATTTATGGAGTGCACGCCAATGTATGCAAATCTCAGTAGAAAATGCAGTCGGAAGTAGGTACTTCAATACCTAGGTAATCATTATCTGCATTTGTTAAAATGCAGATTATGATTCATTTGTTTTTTTTTTTTTATTTAATATATTTATTTTGGTTGCTGGCGTTCAGTGCTGCACAATGGAAAGAGGCATACATGAATGATTCCGATGCCGGAAGGAACATGATTCATGACGACAAGCGAAGGTCATTGATTATGTTTTAATCACTAGAAAGCTAATGCCTATGCTATTATTTGAAAATTTTGTCACCAAAGTAAGTTTATAAAAAGACATCGAGTTCTAATAGATAACAGCCTTACAGAAACAATGTGGTCCCGCACCTGTTCAAGCATAGTTCAGCATAAATAATGAACCGAACAAAGTTCTAAGGAGACACGCCCACTAAGCATCGACCAATCGAGTTCCACAAAGCTAGGGGATGAAAAATCGCTCCGCCCTCATGTCTTATCCACCCACGACGTCATTACCACCCCTGACAGAATTTTATGTCGGAGGACATAATCATTTGGCGTCGACTGATTGTTGGGCTTTACCTATAGGTCTGAAGACTTCAGAAACTGTGAGTACCTTTAAATAATTTAGTTGACAAATTGTATTCTAAAATTTGCGAATGTAGGTATTTAAATACGTAAGGGTGATATTAATAATACTTTTTCAGGATTAAAACTCCTTTATACAATTTTATGGACTGTATTCTTCCTCATGAAGAAATTAATTTCTTGTGAAGTGCATGTTCGTCTATCTCATTTTATTTCTATATAATAATAACGAGTTTGTTTCATTCACTATTTGCCCACCGTTACCCATGATAGGTAGGTCTATATTATATTGAAGAGCAACAGATCATAGTACATTAGGTACTAAACTGCACTCCCAAAAAAAAATGGTTTTTGTATCTTCCTCGTTAGGTAGCTTCCGCATGTCACAGTGTATAACGTAGGTGCTATTACCGCATTTAAAAAAGGATAAAATCTCTATCTTTTAAAAGAATTTAAATGTAATGACGTTACCATAATAAACTAATAACGTTTTGAACACATTTTGTTCGGTTGTTCTATTTATCACATCTCTTACAATTTATTCCTTATGGTTTTGTCATCTATCCTCCCATGTATGCTGCTTTTCCACTAATCCGTTTGTTGGATAATTTACAAGGCTATGATTTTTTTCACTGATGTGGGTGCACGTTGTCTCAAACGCGGAACCTTTTAGAAAAAGGAAGTCATCCCGATGTAAACGAAAATATTAGTAAATTATATTTAATTTATTTTAAACATAGTGCGCAAAATCCATATGAAGAATTTCATATCTTTTATTCAATTTTACTTTAACAAATCCATATATTAGGTAAATATTATTAATTAAAATGAGCTAAATATATGGTGTCAATAGAGCTATAAACATTTAATTAAAACGGAAACTCAGGCAACTGAATAAGGTTTATTTTACCTAACTGTTACCATAATAATAAACAGTTTGACTGTATGGATAATATGATCGACATTTTGTTATTGTTTATTTGAATACTTTTGTCGTGCCCAAGAGAGATATATTTTCGCTTTATTTAAAACTCAGCTATTTCGGTGTATCTGTGGTTGACTGTACCTTCCAGACGAATAAGACGATTTTAATTTTAAAATGTTGTGGTTATTAACCTTTTTTAAAAAAGAAGGAGGAGGTTTTATATTCTTCGCGTTTCTTCTTTTTTATTTCCTACCTTATGTCAGGCTTTTTTCTTTTTAAATCGTTTCGGCACATTTTCGGCATGACCCGACGGCACTTGAGAAATAGCAAGGAAATAGCTCATTCCGTGGTGGAAAGATTGCCAGCCAGCAAGGCTCGTAGTGGGGTTTACAACCAAGGCTGCGCCGCGCCGCGCCGGCCGCCGGCGGCGCGGTGGTGGACTGTCTTGGGTAACGCCACTAGTAGAGGCTCTTCCTTTAAATTATGCCAACGCAAAGCAATAGGTAGGTACTACTTACTTATGTTATAAATCAATAACTACCGTTGGTAGTTTGGAGTAGGTACTACCTACTCAGTTAATTAAAAATACGTAGGTACCTACGGTCTCACGAACCAAAGCCTCCCACATTAAAGTGTGCTTTTAGTAGTATTTGGTATTAGTTTCTATAACGAAGTAGTCACATACGTCTAAACAAAATAATCACAACCATCATCTACAGAGTAGATCTGCTCTTCCCACTGTTGAATATAGTCTGCACTTTGCTTATTCCACTGCTCTGAAGCCCAATTCACGTAATTAAAAATGTATAAAAAAATATAGTTCCGATCTAGTATCAATGTCATAAATGGTATTCTCTTACCTCCTGGCTCCTACACTAACAAAAAACGTCAAACGTGAAATTATATTGTAATGAGATCGAAAGTTGATTGAAGCCACGTAGGTGGACGGGGGCCCGACCGGTTGGAATGGCAGCCGTTCGTAATATGTTAGTTGTCTTACTGATTAAGACTGCATTTTCGTTTCAATTTCAATCTCAGCGCTAAATGTCGGTACCAGTTCTCCAGAGCCAAGTCTAACGCTCTAAGTTTGATGCTTTCATTCGCAGTTTAATCTAAGGTTTTGTGACTTGATCGGTACGAAGCGCATAGATCTTATTAAGTTCTGCAGTAAGATATTTTTGGTGCGTAATTACCGGTCTTCATCAAGAATCATTTTGTATGGCGCCAACTGAGGGTTACTGTTTAAATCAGAACAGATTTGTCTCGAGCAACTGAAACGATACAAAACTGACGCAGTTGTATCGTATTTCACTCATCCGTTCAGGCCAAACTATCATGCAACTTTCCCTCTATATTCTGTATGTATAGATTACCTCTTTCTAAGTTCATAAAAGGATCAGCAGCCACAGCAGGACACAGGTCAGGTACTTACCGCAAGTGTCCAGAGGTGCGCGACACCGACACGCGACTGCACTGAAAGTGGGGCGCTGATAATAACGCCATTTAATAATTCCAGCAATATGTTTGCCTCTTTGGGGTTGGGTTCAACCCTAGAAAATTTCCCTTCATTATGAGGCGGTTTATTTTGATGTTGATGAAATTAATGATGATTATTGAGTTCTATTAGGAGACAGGTCGTTAAATACATACAATTAAACATAAAAACGAATACCTAGTGTCTGGTGACGAAATTAAAAATATTACATAGTAGGTAGGTACTTGTAAGCACAAGTGAAGTAATCACTAAAAAAACCGGTCAAGTGCGAATGTAACTTGCGCACCGAGGGTTCAGTTAGATACATTACTAGCATGCAAATAAGCGTACTCATAAGAGAAGGTTATTATTTAATCATAAACTTATTATTACTTTACTACTACGTTTATGTATTTAATCCAATATAAGTAACAGAACTAAACGGACACTAATATAAGGTTTTATTTTAATAATGCAAAATATTTTAAAGCTAGGCCTTATGAATGGTATAGAATTCATTCCAAATATCAAACTAAAGGTCAAATATCAAAAATTATGAAGGGGCGGCGCGGCGCGGCCTCGCGATTCGTGTGTGTCAGAGTAGCCGAGCCCACCAGATCATGTGGTCAATTTCATGACTTTAGTGCCATTCATAATCGTACAGGAGTAAAGGTTTTATGCAAACGGAAACATCAATTATTTAAATTAATTCTGTAAACGTATAAAAAGAATTAAATAAAAGGTATTGGTTATAGATGTCTCTGTAACCTATAGATTTACCTCCTAAAATATTTTGCATTATTAAAATATCACCTTAATTATATTATATTACAAAAATCTATGACAGTTACAGACATTGTTTTACTTTTCCTGTAATATTTGCATAGCAATTTAATTCACCAGCACAGATTACGTCCTGTGTTTTGCATGGAAATTTTCGAAAATAAGGTAAAGTATCTTTGCATCATAAATCAAAAATGGTTCGAACACAATTTTTTTTTTTTTTTTTTATATTTAAGAGCTTTTTTATATGATTTATATACATAGGTGTAGGTATATTAAAACGAGAGACATGCTTTATGGGGTTATTATACTCATCATTATGAACAACTTAGGATACAGATAGAAATCGTTGAAAAAAAATCTGCAGTTCCATATCTACAAATAATTCAACATTACTCGGCTAAATAATGGAACCGCTCGCTGGTTTACCTTTCGTGATTTCAGGATTGGTCCCACAGTAAAAGTTGTTCATAGGTAATGATGAGTACGGGTTATTGTACTCATCAATATAATATATGAAAAACTCTTTACTTGACATTCAATCAGTCTAACTAAAGGCTCCCTTTCTCTTGGATAAACGACTAAAATGATACCTAGTATTCTACTCTGTATTAGTTACTTTAAAAAGTCGAATGCCAAAAGTTAACCACTTGTACGGTAGCAATTAGAGAGGGGAGACCCACAATCAAAACATGCAACGTTTATCATTCATAGATAATTATTGAACCGAGACCCCCGTCATTTTCGCCGCACATACGGTGTAATTGTGACCTGTACGCGTCACGCCACAATTACGGAAACATGTCAGTGTTTTGCCGATAAACTCACCATCGTATCGACTCGGCGATTGAATTAACGTACAGTCACTAATTTGACGAAAAAAAAATAAAAGGAAATAATATATGCCTACAATACCGCCCTCCAGCCCCACCTAAGATTAAAGCCGCTTTTCATGGAATAATAATATGTGATAGGTAGATAATAAGGGAATAATAGCAATTTATATAATAACACTGCTGAAATCTATAAATTGAAGTAAATCGAAGTATACAGCCTCGAAATCGATATTTCTGTCATAGTCAGGAAATTGTCAAAAGAGTTCGTAAATATTTGAGTCATTATCTGGTCAATTATTCACAGAATAGAGAGTAATTTCAGTTTGTGTTTTCATCAATGTGACGCAAAAATTATTCAACTTAGCGTTGACTTGGCTTCGAACAAGTTTGGTTCTTTGAAGTAGTCTTACAAGTAGTTTACAAAATAAAATGAGTGAGTTTTCCAATTAGAACGACAACCCCGTGGGAACCGGCACATTTGTTCCGGAACTCACCGCTCAGGGGACATTATAGAACTACCTATTTCATAACATTCATCTTACAATAGGTACATAACAGTACCTACTTCGATGATTTGTTAGACATCATGTAAATTATTTATCTCTCTGGCTCTTAAACTAATTAATTTTGCTTTTCACATAAATTGTGTCTTGATTTTGTATACATCATCATCCAAAAAAAAGGAATGTGACGCATTTTCGGATTGTAGAAAAAACAAACATACAAGCAGGTCGTATTTTCACGTAGTAGAATCGGCGAAAAACAATTTTTTTGGGTAAAATGGACAACCGATACAGGTGGAGTCCTTGTTTCAACCAATGACGTAAGAAGCCTCTCTTACGAGAAGGACCTGGCATGACTACAAAACAACGTGAATACTATGTAGTCTGTGGTGTAAAACAAAAGCTATCGAGACATCTAAATGGCGGCCATAGAAATAGTACAAGTACTGGAACGCTTAATAGTGCCGTAAAGCCGGTCTGAGGGAGAATACTTTTTGGTAGCCGTGTCCTTGTCTAATAGGGTAACCATACATTTTAGTTAAAAGTAGGACATGATAGAAATATTTAATTATGTTATGAGAATAGTTATCAGGTAATTAACTACTGATATCGAATAGTAAGAATTGTTTTTTTCCTAGTAAATAGTGAAATATACGGTCCATACAGTGTATCTAAACGTTCTTACAAATATACATACACCCTTTTGGTTATAATTAGAGTCACAGGCAAGGCATAATATATAAATAGGCATATGCAAGGTTACTATATAATAAAAAAGAAAATTTAGAGAAAATTTCGGACATTGCGGAAAAATCCGGACATTTTCTTATACACAGATTACGTGTATAATAAAATGTCATGCGTGAATATTCCGGACATCTGGCAGCTCTAGTCATAGAAAACATTAGATTTTAACATTTTAAGATACAAATTTAATTCCTCTTCTACTTTTTCTTTCTTTTTTCTTTTTCTCTTTTAGCTTTGCGACCATCCTACGACCTTTCTTTATGAGATCTTTCCTATTATAGCAGAAAGGGTAACCCATGCTTAGTGCTGCAGAATCGAATATCACTTATTATAATATTCTTGTTTGGCAAACTCAAGTATAATCATCATTCACAACATTAAGCAATAAAACACAATGAATGAAAGTCAAAGCAAAACTTTTTTTAATTTCAAATCGGCATAAAAAGGTCGTCGTCGTTTCGTCAAAACGTTGAGATTCTAGATGCACGGTTCCAAAGTGGGCCGGGTTCTATGGAGAAGAGACCGGCTAGAAACTTAATGGTTGATTGTAATTTTAATTGTGTTGGCATTATAGTTGTATTTTGGGTTTATGTGCTTGTTTCCTCTTGCTTTACTTTCTTATTTGGTGGTTCACTGGAAACTGCAACATCTTCCCATTTACTACAAGATCCTACATGCCCTGATTCACCAGATGTTCCTGCACGTACAATTTATTTTGCACGTACAGTTTTTTTTCTTTTTGTGGTTATCTGTAATGTCAAAAATGATCTTCATTATGGCACAATATCTAAGTACAATATCCAATCCAGTAAAAGTTTAATCCATCCAACTATACTAATAGGAAAATATTAAACACAAATAAACAATAAGCAAAGTGTGTGAATCTTAAGTTTGTGCAATGTGTTATACTTTATATTAGTATAAACTAATACAGACCAGACAATTACACACAACATTATACAACAGACACATACAACAACTGATAATTATTAAACATATTACAATAGTACCTATGGTAATATTGAAGGAACTGCTTCAGGTTTTAATTTTATTTTTGCTGCTGTTAAATAATTCATTATCTTTAAAATTTACGCCACAAACACATGCGAACTTTTACACACTAATGTCAAGGTTCGTGGCTGTTATCCATAACACCCTCTGCTTATTATCAGCTGGAATCCTGAAAAAAACAAACATGGAATTTTAATAAAGTCTATCATTTTATAAGAGATACAAAAAAACATTATTATCTATTCGGCACAACAAACAACAAATGATTTCAACAAATTAACTTAAACTATATACAGGGTTATTTGTAAAACACCGGCAATGCTTTAAGGGATGAAACTACTCATCAATATGAACAACTTTTACTACGGGACCAACCATGAAATCGCGAAAAAAAAAAAAAACTTTTCATACATTTTGATGGAGCAAGGTTAATCTTTTGTATGAAAAGTTTGATTTTTTTTTCGCGATTTCATGGTTGTTCCCATAGTAAAAGTTGTTCATATTGATGAGTAGTTTCACCCCTTAAAGCGTTGCCGGTGTTTTACAAATAACCCTGTATGTATACTTATACTATACTTGGAATCACTCAAATTATACAAAACAATAAATGCATCGAAAATATGCTACGCATTACAGATTATGGAAAACAAATCCAAATTTATTAAAGTACGTAAATTATTTAACTTAGTGGACTGTATGTTATGTGAAACGATCTAAAATAAGTACTTGGAGCAACTATATCCCACAAAATAAAAATATATTGTCACACTACTCAATGAAACTTACCTATGGAACGATATTCCACAACCAGGATAATATTCTCGCTTGCACCCAATCATAACTCAAGTATTTACCATCTTGTCGCCAAAAAATTATTCTAGGCACAAAAATAATGTTTGATCACGTTTATTTCTGAACTATGAAAACCACGAATGTTGACAATAGGTTGACAACTAAGTTGACAATGTAAGCCATTTTGAATGATGTAGTGTTTCCCGCATGCAAACTTCTTTAACTACTGGTATCCAAATATTGTAATAATCAATCTTATTGAATAACGTATGGAAATAATAATATTTAATATTTTAAAGCACGTCAATTATAATTTTTATTATGTTTATTTTGATAGCCGTGGGTAGAAGTTTCATTAGTTCTAATATGTATGTAAAAACGATTCTGAAAATACCAATTTAGTAGATTACTAAGTTGATGAGTAATGGCCATGTGTGCGAGAGGGACACCGCTGAATCTCGGGTGACTTTCATGTGGGCACAAAATTTCGTACAACTAATTATAGCAGTAAGCTCTCTAGTTATAGGTACTATGTATTATCTCTATGATGGCGGCTTAGTGTAGTGATGCACCCGTATGCCATTCGATATGTTTGTCGATATGCTGTCAGAAATGTTGATATAGGTCGCTCTCAAAGGACAATCTAAGGCAACGTCCAACCAAATAATATCTTACCCCAACAGGCAGTGGGACAATATAAAGGATTAAAATAATAATTATCCCAACATAGGTTCCAATTTAGAAAGCTCTCGTAATGTTTTTTTATAGCTTTAACTTAGTAACAGAGGATATTACAGGTACGTATAGAGATCGGCAAACATCTAATAAGGTGACCTTTAGTCTCTTTTGTCCTTCTCTCTCACGACAGTTTATATGCGCGAACGGGCGCGAACTTTCCCACACCTAGGGTTCCCAGATCAAAATATCAAAAATCCGGAGAAAATTCCTGATATTCCATGAAATTTCCGGACAATCTTGTTAATTTTTTATTAAAATCGTTACGCATCGTGCAAGTAAATAAACTAACCAAATCGATTGCCAAATCGTTCGAATTTTGACACGCGCGCGGTGAAATGGTAAGGGGTGAGGGGGAAGCGCCTCTCTGTCGCCTGCGTTCGCCCGCGCACATGATACACCCGCGCACCGCGTGCTTTTGCTTTGATTTGTTTGTTTTGATATTTCACTCTTCACTTATTTGTAGAAATTCCGGACGGTTTAAGATTCCCCCCGCATTCCGGACAAAGACCTATATTTCCGGACTTGTCCGGAAAATTCCGGACGTATGGCAACCCTACCCACACCACGCCGCTTTTTGCTCAAGGTATTTGCCGGTTAACGTTCGGCGTCGCAGGGGACAGTGAAGTTTATCAGTATTAGTGTATAATCAATGGTGAAGTTATTCCGTACTATTCGGGAACAACTTTGCAATCGAATATTTATTTTTTTGTTGTTGTTAGAACTGTTTATATAATATAGGTAGTAGGTACTAAGTAATATTCAAAGAAAAGGAGAGGGATAGGGGTAGGACAGGATGTAAAAGTAGATACTTCCGAAGGCTATACAACAATTTCTTCCTTGCGGAAATTGAAACCATACGAGACTAATATTAGGCATCACGTAACAAGGCAAATGAAACAAGCTAATAATATTAATCCTTTTTTTATTAATTTATAAACCATACAATTTTACATTTTTAAATATTATTCACTAGGGGATAAAGTAGTGTCTTACGGCACGGGCGCTATGTTATGCGCATTCAGAATTCTAGTCTAAACCCTCTCTCTGAGCTCCGGATTCATGCTCGCCCAAGACGTGAACACCTTTATCCCCGAGGGGAATACTTTACTATTCACACCTGCGAGACAATAAAAACAATAATATTAGAAACGAAGTATTAATATCTCCTTTATTCATTATTATAACAATAAGAAAATATAATATTAAAATTAAAATAATAATAAAGTAGAGTATCGACAATAAAAAATGCATGAGCGGACAACACTACCTCCATATCAACAACAAATAATTTTCACGAAATATACTGAAAAACGTGATGAAATCATAGGCAAAATGTTAAATTCATGTAGCTATATTGCCAAGCTTTCTCAATTATGCATAAACTTATTAGAATTGTGTCTATTGGGACATATTTTCATAATAATAAAGTACGTACCGGTGCAATGTTATGTTTGGTCGATTTCCGCTTCTTTTAATGCCGCACCCAATAATACCACAGTTCGGCATATTGTTTATAAAGTCAGTTCTTGTTTTGATTTAATAAACACACAATATCACTATAGATTAAGGAAATATTATTAAATTACGTACAAAAATAAAGCGCGTTGACAGCTGATGTACCTGACATAAGTGACATAGCGACTGACAGGTGAGAAATCATAATGGCGGACCGCCAGCTTCTTTTCCGTCCGTTTCCTATAGATAATGTTAAACATGACAAGTCCTTTGGTTTCCTAACGTCACTGGTTTCAACGAACATTAGCAATAGGTACGTAATACGTCACAAAAATGCCACAAACAATATTAGAAATCGATGACTATTATTTTTAAATTTTGATATTGAAAATCCCCTAATGATAAGCACATAACATCAAAATAACAAACGCCAAGCGTCACGCGAGCTAACATTAACGTGCGGTTCGATGATATGGTAATGTGATAAAACTTCTATCAAAATCCCATTTATCTAGCCTGACAACCGAAGAGTTATTTTTTTATATTTTACCGTACGATGTCGCACCGCGGCCTTCCCATTTGAATAATCAATCGATTATTAATGCCTGCCGTCAATGACGAAGCAATACTCTTTCAAACTTTATGATATCCTTATAAGGGTGCAAGTCGGATTTGCGGACAATTTGATTACGTTATTGTATTTTAAAATGAGATACATTCTGCATATTTTTAGTGAGAATTCATTGCGATTTATAAATACGTCATAGCCTGTTTTATTGAATTTTAGAAAGTCATTGTATAGGGAATTTTTCCCGTGCTTTTATCTATTGGGTATTTTTGTGCCGCAATTTGCACATTTTCGCTCAGCATTAAATTATAAAATCTAACAAATTTAAATTTTATCATAGAATACTGTTTAAGAATCGGTTGATCTGACAAAACGAATGATCAACGTATTCCGTAGAAGTACCTACAGGAAAATGTCGCATCATTCAGGATTAGGTAAACTAATTTCATAACTTATGGGCGTTTGTAAGATGATTATTTTAGGAGAGGAGCAGTATATTAAGAAATAGATATCATGTTCTGGTGCACTTCTAGATATCTGATATTACGAAACTATCTACTTACGGTGATGCAGAGGCATAAAAAAAGCGTGCGAGCTAGCTCGTGCGTATTAATCCCGGGTTCGATCCCCGCACGGAACAAGTATTTGTATGATCTACAGATAGTTGTTTCGGGTCTGGTTGATGTGTGCATGTGACATATATGTTTGTAAACTGTACCCTCGATACAGGAGAAACCCTAGTGAGGAGAAACGTTTTTTTAAAGAAAAAAATAAATAAAAAATGCGTCAAAACAGTAGATATTAAAATAAAGACTAGTTAATTTTGTAAAATCCAATTACAATATTGAAGTGTGTGAATTGAGACTAATCTATACCTAAACAAAGTTTTGAGGCTTATATCAGTATAGTTTACGTAGGTAGGTACCTACCTGTAGACTGAAAAACTTAATAAATGAAGTATCTAACATAAATATCAGTTCCGAATGTTTTGTAATTGCTGAAAAATATTGAGATCCCTGCCGCCAACATTTTCAAATTTTCGGCTTATTAGTCTCGCTAAATGTTGAAGAATACGAGTACAACAGTCCCTTTCTGAAAAACCGAGAAGTACTTATACAGTACAGTATCTACTGGATATGTAACAAAACTTCGATAAACAAAATTCGTCCAAATAATTGGCCACTAATGTCCTGTACATTCCCATAACGTACCGATATAATAATGTTATAATTATTGTGACCTTTACTGGGTATTGATTGTACACAGAAGTATGGAGGCGAAGCCGGAGAGCTTATGCCGCGTATGCGGGGACAAAGCGTCGGGGAAACATTATGGAGTGCCCTCATGTGATGGCTGCAGAGGCTTCTTCAAAAGAAGCATTAGACGGTAACTATTTGCTAAAATTTATCACAAGCAACTGAAATTGTCTGAAATTTTTTATGATAAAAATTACCTCTGTCTTCTTCTAAGAATAGGTCAATATAATTAATTTGGGTTTTAGCACCGTGTGGCGTTAAGCTTTAACTAAAATGTCTATTCACCACAGAAGTCTAAATAATTAATTACTGTGAAAAAAAAAAATTGCGTACAATGTTCGGTGTTCCCGAAGGTCAAATGGAAAGATTAGCTTCAAACCCTAGATTCACATTTGTAGAAAATTTGCAAATCTATACTTACCAAAAAAAGAGATAAAGAGATGGGGACCCATGAGGTCTTCTGATATCTTGATTAGAATTACAATATCAATCCCTACCTACCCAAATTAGGCAATTTTTCCGAAGATTGGCTTTAATTTTGTGTAATCATAGCGCAAATTTGTAATGCTTGCTGAAAGGAACCTTACCTACCTACCTACCTTACCTACTTTCAATTTCTTCGGTTAAAAAAATAAGCAATTAATTATTCTAATAAAATAATGCCTATAATATTGTTGCCATGATTGATGTTTTATTTTATTTAAATTATAGTAAGTTCAGCATTTAAATACTGCCTCATAAAACACAAATATCATTTAAAGTTTGATCTCTACTATGTCTGACTTTGTTTGTGTGTAGGATTAAAGTACATAATGCTATTCAGAACGAATTATGCCCAATCATCACAGACACTTTTTGAGTCAATTAGGGCTATAAGGCTGCGGCAGCGAATAATTTGGATTGTGAAATTAATAGACAGTTACTACTTAATTCCGTGTGCCGACAGTTTAAATAATAAATACAACTTTATACGACAATTTCTCATGTTAATTAGAGCTTGTTTGTCCTGTTCACCTGCAATTCTAGGTAATGTGTAGTTACAGTGAAGTGTCTTTTTTATTAACAGTCTAACGTGTTATTTTCACTTCTGTACCCAGTAATTTAGACTACGTGTGTAAAGAGAATGGCCGGTGCGTAGTGGATGTGACGCGCCGGAACCAATGTCAGGCGTGCCGCTTCTCCAAGTGCCTTCGAGTCAATATGAAGAAAGACGGTGAGTAATATTATAAGGTACTCCGGTATTTACTTGGAACAATTTTCTTCTTCGAATTTAGAATCCAGGTAGTGATTTTTCCACATTTTTTATGTAGGTAGAAGTAGATTAGGTACGTAAACTATTTGTAGAGGCAAGTGGCAAGCTTTTGTAATTCTTCATAAAGAATTGATACCTATTACAATATAGCACTTATGCACAATTAAGTCACCAATTAGAGGTAAAGGATAAACAAGATAGGTGCGTTAAAGTGGAGTTAGTTATACATACCTATAAGAAGTAAAATTAAACGATATTTAATGGTAATCAATGACGAACCCGAGCGCGCACTTGTCCCAATAAAGTATTTATCCAGGGTGGCTCCATCGCAGCATGTCTTTTCCATTAGGAAACATTTCAAGTATTTGCGGTAGACAAGTGTCAGTAAGTGGTGAGTGAGAAAAAACGCAGGGGCCCGGATAGCCGAGCTTTCATCTTCCCTTTCATGTCAGTCCCCAGCAGGTTTCCGTTCACACGAAGTCAAATATCAACAGTTTCATACGAAATTATTACGAACCATAAAGATAGCGTTGGCGCACATTTTTTTTAAATATAGGTATCACCAGTAGGTAAACTATTTAAGTAGGTACCTAGGTATTTAAACCATATTTAGTTGTTTTTCTTGATTTGATTGTTTTAAATCTTGTTTATTCTGTGAGTACCTACCTAAGCAAGATGAGGATCTAAGATTAATCGAGCATTACAGTTTTTTAGAAAACAAAGAAACAAATTTCAGAATTTTGCGTCATGCATCCCATCAACATTCATTTCTATATTTACAAGGAGAAGCACTAAAGACGTCCGTAAACACAATTGTGGTGAACAGTAAACAATATATCGGCAAGACAAGCTGTCACCCACAGCCATCGTTCACACATTTATTTACATAACAAATTGATTGCGCCCCGCAACTGATCGGTTGCAACCTCGCACCCGACGCGTCGCGGTGTCTCGTCAGCGTCACCTCTAACAAACGCCTCACCCCTAATAGAAGTCGAGTTGTTTGTCTAACACTTATTATTTTAGCCATCAGATTTCTGATTATTCTTGCTAACATTCTTAATTAAACTCAGAGCATATTTGGTGCTGTATTTGTTTTTATTTAGAATTTTTAATACGTTGAATATGCATGCGCGTTTTTTATTACTTACACTAATATGTTATGCGTTTTTCAGCAGTTCAACATGAACGTGCCCCCCGACATTCCGTCGCTGCCCAACACCATATAGCGCTACAGAAACTCGGATACAACTTCACGCGACAACAACCTTTTATTCCCACTCCGACCTCCCTAGCTTTGTCCACCTTCCCACCTCTACACACATATAATGGCTTGGTGTCCGCCCTCCCCGAACCAAATGTACACAACTCATTTCTAGATAGACCGTCGTTTCAAGATTTCCCTACTTCGCGAATACCGGAATCTATGTCAGCCGATGTTCCGCAGTTGAACCCTCTTTTAAGCGCTCATGTGGGCGCGCTCAGTCCGCTCAATCCATTTAAGATTCCGCTGTTTTCGGCATCGCTACACTACCCTGTTCCGCATCCCGCATATATTCCAACAAATATTTTATATCCGCCCGTAATAACGTCTAACTCCACATCATCATTGGAGAGTGAGTAGAATACTTTCGTAGCATTTACTATGGCGGCATAAATTAAATATTTTACAAAAACTTAAGCTGATTTTATTTTTGTTGGCTAGAAAAATCTGACTCGCAAGTCTCGGATAAAATAAAAGAAGATGAAGTGTCTAGTTCTGAAGAAGCCTGTAAAGCTGACTGCCACGCAGCCACCGATGCCAAAGATGGTATGTGTATATATTATGTACCTACTCTTACACAAGCAGCACTGCGACTCTCCTTGCGCTTCTTGCTTAGTACTAAATAAATTATACGTATGTATCGGTCTTAGCGACTTTTTAACTTTTTGTGTTCCTTATTATAAGGCTAAGCTGTTTCAGCTTATTTGATTACTGATACCATTATCTTGCGAGCTATAGGTATGTATTACAACTAACAACGAAATATGCAATAATTGTATTTGTTCATAGATCCAAGAAAAGTGCCACTACACTCTCCCAGCAACTTTGAACCACCAACACATATTGTATCAAAAATAACAGATAAACGTATCCAAACTTTAGATTATAAGCCCTATACATTCGTCGATTATCTTAATGATCGCCAGAAATCGATGCCTGTTGTAGATAATACCAAAGGAAGTTTGGATGAAATTACAGAAATTGCGACAAAATTTAAAAAATATTGTTACGATAGTTGGAAATTGGACGAAGAATTGTGTGGTCCGGCTGCGAAAATCTTAGTAACATCGATAAAATGGCTACATGGTGTTGGGTCGTTTGTTCATATGAAACCCACTGAACAAACTAATCTATTGCGTACTAACTGGAAGGAATTGTTTATCCTTACAGCGGCAGAATACTCATTTTACTTCGATGACGGTAAGGTGCACCTACTCAAGACTAATTTTACCTACTTCCAAATCAAACGTAATTTATTTGTATTTGTAACGTATCTACAGATAACGACGTCTTGACGATAACTTCAAAGCGGCCCCATATCAAGGAAGATCTCAAGAAGTTAACTTATCTCCTGAAGAGATTATCACAGTGTAGACTGGACAGATCCGAGTATGACTGGCTTAAATCTACGTTGTTATTTCGTACAGGTAAAATTATTTGTTATATACTTCCGTCATAATAACATCATGACATAACAAAGTACCTACTTTTTGTTATATCGGATGACGCTTTAACGCATGGTATGCGAAGCTACAGAACACAGAAAAGAGGTGGCTTTCTGTGTTCTGTGTGCGAAGCGAACTCCACAGGTTCAAAAACATTCAGGGTCAGGTTCTTAGTCAGGTTCGATACCTGCTCGCGGTCGATTTGTCTTTCCACAAAAATTGTTAAATTGTAACATAGCTGACCGCCTGTATATCCCGGAGGATTGGGCAGTCCAGTGGTGTACCTACTGCTGTAGGTAGGTACGCTCTCACTCCAACAACAGGTAGGTACACTCACAATTCCAAACTCCGGGCTGTTGTTAAGAATTTCTTTACAGAAAAATCTATGTATTTTGCTCGATCCCAGAAATCAAACGCAGGACCTCACGCTCAACGGTCGGCCTTGCGTCAAGTCAATTATACAGGGTGCCGCAGAGGTTATCACATTAAATGAAACCACGTATTTGGTAGGTACCATGTTCTGAAGCCATACTCAAATAATCAGCGATTTTTACTCTGCTGTCATTCGTCTAGCTGAAGTGAAAGGACATCGAATTTCACTCTGCTATCATCATAGAAATGTATAGGTACTATATATTATCTCTATGGCTATCATTCATCTAGGTGAAGGGACATCGAAGGAGAAATTTATGTCACCTTTATCTGTACTAAACGTGTAAATAAAAATAAAAATTGATTAGAATACGTTGGAAACTTAAACTTTGCCTAGAGATCGTGATATGTGTAAAATTATGAAATTTTAAATTAGTTCCTGTGGCTTAACTACTGATTGGATTTGATTATTCTTTTGTGTACGGTCACTGAACGTGATACTAAATCTGTGGTTCCATTTAATGTGATAACACCTGCGGCACCTGTATATTTTAGTACTTAATCATAATTTTTAGTACTTCTTGTCGCAGACTCCACGGATAACACATCACCACACATCGAGATGCTCCAGGATCAGTTCTTAGGGCTGTTACAAAAACATTGTGCTGCTAAAGATTCAACGCGGTTCGGAAGGGTGATGTTGCTACTGCCGAGCATTTGTTGTACAGCCAATCGCGAAACTCTTGAACATCTTCTATTTCCTTCTTCTTCTGTGGACGATATATATTCTGTTCTATCACGAATACTTATGTACACCTCTATGTAATTAATACTAGGCATAAAACGCGTCTTATTGTACACAGATGGACATTGTAAATATTTTGTTAAGATTTGAATAGGTATTACCATAAAGTTATTATTACTAGTGGTAAATGTTTATGGGTATTACGGACCAAATTATGCTGGGTATTGCAAAACAGTCACATTTTGTAGTGTAAATATTTCAATTATTAAAAGTTTAATAATTCTATTATATACCTAGGTAATTATTAATAATAGCTTAGGTATAATATCGACGCAAATAACAATGTTGTGTCGCTGTATCTATAAATTCGTCCATTTCAGATAGAATCGAATCTAGTAATCAGAATAATTTAAGAAATAAAATACGAAAGTATGTTACGGTTTTTTTATTATTTGGCACCGCACTGGTGCTATTTACCTCATAGAACAAAGAGAGTACCTAATTTGTAGTATCCTGTCAACTTTATACCCCGTCCTAAAAGTTTCATACTGAGCATCGCGTACTATCAATCGATCGCCGCTTCAGCTGTGGTTATAGTTCTAATGCCAAATTTAAACAAGGTCCTACCCTTCTAGTCTGGATCCCTATAAGGGGTAATGTACTCATCATTATGAACAAATTTTATAATAGAATCAACACTGAAATCAATAAAATAAAATCAGTTGTTCCGTACATTTAATCGAGTAATATTTAATTTATTTTTTTATTTTCAATAGATATTATTTCAAAGCATTTTTTAGTTTTTATTTTTCAAATCCGTAATTTTGGATATAGGAAGTCATAGGGCAGTGTCGTAACATCAGGCATTCGCCATAATTATGCTGTGCACGATAGGAAGTTTCTTAAATCTCAATCGATAAGGGCCACTGGACACTAGAAAGGAGTTGTTTTTATTTTTTATTTAACCTCTCTAACTCTTGACGCACCTGCCATCAAGTGGGGTCGGGTCAGCCTTTTACCTATAAATCAACTTTAAACCGATTCAAATCTCAATAAGATTATTAAAATCTTCCTAAAACAGCTGTGATGGATAGAACTCAGACCATGGTCTGAGCGATCGAATGGATTATTATCAAATAGTCGTCGACGATCAGCAGGCACTGAGTAGTTTGACAGTTTAACCACGATTATGACCGGTAATATTCCGGTATTGGGACAGCATAGGCTTGTAATAATAATAATAATAATCAAGGGCTTGATACACAAAGCGGAACTCCTCGACACGGCACGCATTGTGAGGAGGTTCCTTTCTCTGCAGCCCTAGCCGCCGGTAGCTTGGATCCTGTTCCCGATGCCGGATGGCCTACTACTCTTTTATATTTTTAAATATTTATTTTTTTTACTTGTAAAATTATTTAAAAATATGAAAGAATGTATTAAAAATTGAATAAAGGTCATAATAATAATGACCGGTAATCTTCGTTCGCTATAAGGACGCAGAAAAATGTCGAATTCTAACGGTTTCGCAGATTTTCGCGGCATTATTGAAAAATCTTTAAGCGGAGTGTATGTATAATATGCAATACCTACCTATGTACATAATTTATTATATTTTGAAGAAAAGAAAACATCAACCAGTAATAACTTTGATTTTATTTACCTTTGCTCCTCTCCGCGCTCTGAAGATTGAGGGACCTTGATAAAAAAACACGCGCAAACTTGAAACTAGAGAATCAGAGAATAGGTAGTTAAGTATAGATATTAATCAGAGAATAACAAACTGGTAAAGAGAAATCGTACAATATCAGGTTTTTTGTGATATGACGCAAGATTAATAAAACCAGGCCTCGTGGCAGTGAAATGTGGATTGTATAAATAATAATTATGTTGGAGTGAGGTACCTACATAATTTGTCCCACTGACTGGTGGGCAAAATTACACTCCAAAATTCCATGGACGTTTTGCTTCAAAGACATTTTGCTAATTAGACGTAGGTAGGTATTGCTAAATAGACATTTAGGTGATTTGGGCGTTTTACTACTTCGACGTAGATAATAATCGTGAGACCACCAAATTACTCCACCGGTGGGGCAAAGTTTGATTCAATACCACACGACGACATGGTTGGCGCAGTGGCTAAGCGATTAGCTTTCTGCGCTACGTGCCGCGGGTTCGATCCCCGCAAGGAACAAATATTATTTGTATGATCTACAAATATTTGTTTCGGGTCTGGTTGTGTGTGCATGTGACATGTATGTTTGTAAACTGTACCCTCGATACAGGAGAAATCCTAGTGAGGGGCAATGTTTTTAAAAAAGTAGAATAAAATAGAAAATAGAATATTACATTTCAGATTAAAACTTGAAGACATGAAAACATAAAGACGCTATTTGTTTTTTTTGCGTTCATAAAATATATAGGCAAGTACCTATTATACTTATGCATTCAAAGCGTACAGCCCTATACATAGATTTGTATTTATTAAAAATGACCCATCTCTTATTCTGTATTATTGAAACTTCAATCTTTGTTAATACAATAGTATTTAATTTTAGGCCAGGTATACCACTATAGTATGTATGTTTCGCCTAAAACCATTTACAACTGGAAATACTAAGAGGTATAAAAAGAACCAGTACAAAATATCTAATAACAGTATTGTTGCGCCAAAAATCAGCGCATCATTAATGACTGCAGAAATACTTATAAGCAGTACACTAAAGAAGTCTATGACGAAGTATCCGCAGGCGAACCATAAGTATAATAATATTAACTTCTCGTTATAAGTGATTGACGCCACAAGGAGTACGACGTGTATACCGCACAGCAATATTCCCATTATAGCGTATAAATGAAGCGAGATATCGGCGACTACTGGGGCCACTCCATGGTCTACTAGGAACCTTTTACCAGTTCCGTACACCAATATAAGCATCACACTCGGCACCAAACCTGCCAGAGCGATCATTATTGTCCCCACTTTGAGTGTGACGCAAAAACAACATTTTCTCGATACCAAGCAATAAGTGTTTAACACACTTAGCACCATTTTCGTTTTGGAAATATTCACTTTTGACTAGATTGTATAAAGCACATCGTTTATTGTTGTGCTAATTATGTAGATATTTAAATAACGTATTTATGTAAATTTATTATATTCTGATCATATTCTGATACATTGCCTTCCTTCAGTGTTATAATGTGTCAAATAGAGACTGCCAAAGATAGTTTATGACTATGCTATAGGTATTACAGAGGTCAGTGTGTGTGGTCTACGAGCACAGACCTGCCTTCGCTAACGCGCATGTCTACGGGTCTACGTGAGAAGATTCTTTAGTTATTGGTCTACGTATGGGTCTACGCAGGTCGACTGACGCAGGTCTTCGCCGTAAGCCGTAAGTCTACGCCGGTCATACGCCGGTCGTGGACGAAGAACGCAGAACGCAGAAACAAAATAAAGTCTATGGTTTGAAAGCGAAATAAGGAAAAAGCCTCAGATGAAGAACCCGCTTACACTAAGAGTAAATAAGCACACTATAAGAGATTAATATCATCATGACTTTCACCTTCAGGTAGGGGAGAGTTAGATATTACCGTGCCCCTAAGGGAGTAAATATCCTATAACTAGGCTCAGGGGGCTTACTAGGAACTCTTATAGCAGGGCAGAAATTGAACTGCCCAGACATTGCCAATATGAGCTCGCGCTGTAAGGGCTTTTCGTACAATGAAAGGTCAGCAACCGCAGCAGACATGAAACCTAATAAGTAATAACATCATCGGCGAGAATAGAATAAAATAGAAATAGGTAGGTACTCTGGATAAAAAAAGGAGTAATGAATTTATAATAATTAGATTTAATTAACATTTGAAGATTGTACAATGGGCGGTCTTATTGCAATCGGCGATTTCTTACCGATAACCTTTCCCGAATGGGCGAGATCTGATCCCGAATAGGTAGACAGAACAGACGTGTATAATAAATAAATAAATAAAATACCTTTTATGCACTGACCATTGTTTCACTTATTAAATTAATTAACCTAAATTGCCGATATCGGCACTGAGACATAGATTTCCTCCATAATTCTCCATTTCGTTTGGTGTCGTGCTATTTTCCTCCAGCTCTTGGGCAAGTCTTCCTCCCACCGTCTCATCACCTGTCCACCTCTTCTTCGGTTGCTATCTCGAGGGTAGGTACCAATTTGTAATCCTAACAGTATTACAAATCCTACGTTAATGACGCACGGCGTCCACCTTACCTTACCTTGGGCGTTTACCTTATTTAGGTGTTTTTAGTACAGTGTTTATTTTCCGTTAAACTGGCCGTTAAAGTTTATTATCTAGAGAGGCTTCTTACGTCATTGAGTTAACATTACATTTTTACTTTGCATTTATAATATCATTAACGTTCTTCATCCGAGTATAGGTATATATTTGGATTCTATTGGATTCTATTGGTTTTTAGACATATTTAGTGAAGTAATAATTATCGTAAATATCAAATTATTATCATTATCACATGGAAGAAAAAAGAAACCGGGGTAGTAGATTTTTTTCGTGAATTCGGTCAATTAGTCACTAAACAGTGAAAACCAAAAAACACTATCGTGGTATTATTAAACCCAATCGTGAACGGTCGAATTTCGAAATTGAATCGATTCCGATTACGACCGTTTATCCGTATATCGTGATTAGATCATAACCTCATAACCATAATTTTAGTAGAATTCTTATGTTTATGGATTAGATAGAAGACGTGAGTATAATTTGTGCTCGTGTGTGACATTTGCTTAAAAGACATAGCATCAGAGTCAGAAAGCAAATTTAAAAAAGAAACATGGTGTACATGTGACATGTGCCGAGTGTGCCGACGTCAAACTTAAATTTTTGACTAGGCATGGGTCATTTCGCTTTTACAGTATATCGTATCGTAACTATGTATTGTATTGGTGTAGAATATCGGATATCACATCTATACATAATGTTAAAAAAAATACTCTAAGGCTTACATTCAGAGACGACAGAAACGAGTCTAAGCGTGAACTTACGCTTCCATCTGTCAAAATTTGTTCGTAAGTTTGACAGATGGAAGCGTAAGTTCACGCTTAGACTCGTTACAGTCGTCTCTGAATGTCAGCCTAAGAATTTCGTGAAGTTGTTGAACTCATCATTATGAACGACTTTTACTATGAAAAAACATTGAAATCGGGAAAAAAAACTGCTGTTCAATACAAATTATTCAATATTACTCGACTAAATTTATGGAACATTAATTTTTTAACACTTTAAAATTATATTTGAAATTCCAATATTTCTATACAGGTGACTTGTTGAACGAGGGAAACATTGAAGGAGGGTATTGTACTTATCATTATGAACGACTTTTACTATGGGACCAACAACCATGAAATCTCGAAAATAGAATCAGCTGATCCATACATTTAATCGAGTAATATTGAATTATTTTTAAGGAATAGCAGATTTATGGTTTGGTCCCTTTTTTTTTTTTTTTTTTTTTTATCGTGGTAAAATCATCAAATGAGTCCTCCCACCCCGGGCAGGGCGGGAGGGACTGTCAGACTTGTACTGACTAAAATCCACGGTGTTCCTTCAATAGCCCTTTACGTTCCGGGGTCACGGTAATGAGATAAGCCCCGCGACCATGGTTTGGTCCCTTAGTAAAAGTTGTTCGTAATGATGAGTACAATACCCTCCTTCAATGTTTCTCTCGTTCAACTAGTCATCTCACATCTGTATATCGGTTGAAGTCTGTGATAATCTGAAACAAAAGTGGTACCTACTGTCATACTATGATATTTTTCGGTTCGGTTTTTTTCGATATAGGCATATTTTGATATCAGTTGATAGTAATTTTGAATCGATTACCATAGATAATAAATACGATACTATCCCTGCGGTCCGAATTGCGCTAAAAGTGATAATATCGCGAATCCGACCAAAGTCACAAGTATTATTATTACTCAATAGGCCTTAAATTTTGTGACTTCGAATTTGGTCAGATTCGCGAAATTTTCACTTTTATCGCAATTTGGACCGCAGGGTATATTATTGGGTGTTGTTCTGTCTCTTTAGAAATGTACTGTGTTGTTCTGTGACACATACCAACATTATCAACGCTTTATAGATATTTGTTAAAAATTGATTCTGTGCCATCCAATACATAGATATTAGTTTTTGTACCGTTATCGTTATAGATGTTGTATCGATTTGTATCGCCCTGCGCCCATGCCTATTTTTGACATTGACAAGATTCTGCAAGTTTCAAGTTTGTTTGGCGGCAACCAAAGACTACAATAGTATATCGGGCGGCAACAGACAAGTGTTCAAGCACGTGAAAAAATGTGGTAGTATTAATAATTTAAACATTCATTTTTAGATTAATAATTTATTATTACAAAACACAGCTATTTTATTGTACCTTGTGAACCTACTTTCTTTTTAAATAATTACAATGTCTGCTATAAATAAAGAGGATAATGTTTGTAAGGTGAGTACCTACACAAGTGATTATTGTATTATAATAAACAGAATGTTTCATGAATGCGAAGTACTTTAAAAGTGTAAGAGTATGTACATGTATAACCATCGGTATTATGTAACCAAAAAATGTCCAGGCAACAAATTTTTATTGAAATTCGTTACACTCGTCGTTCAATCCACTTGACGCAATAATTTAACGCATGTGTTGTGCTGGTAGTAATAATCGTAATCTTACGTTTATTTCCTGTTCATACACGGTTGCGATTGCGATTGCTCTGAGATGTACTTGCTTGTATTTTTTTTGTGAATGAAGTCCCTTCCTGCTAATGTAAATATAACCAATAATACGTTGTGATAAAATATTTTTGAAGTTTAAAATTAGTGAATGAGTTTATTATGGTATGTTATTTTGATTATTTCATGAATATTATCCATACAAGTAAATGATGCTAAACTTATCTTGATATCTGTTGACCTCTTGGGCGAGCAGTTCCAGTATCAAGGCTATCAGTGATGTATTATAAAAAATACTCAGAACACACTTATAGTTAGTGTGATAGTAAGTAAATAAAACAATAGATTTATGTATGTTAGTGTGTTTACACTATCACACAATAATACAATGTAACTATTAGGTAACTAATGTTCAGATCATTACTAACAATAAAATTATGTTTGTGTTTGTATTATCTGATGGAAGATTGTAATGTATTTCTTCACTATATTGCAAGCTTATAACTCAATGTGTTTTCATACTGTGTTGTTTTCATCCTTCCACATCAGAGAGGGATTAAAATTGCAGATAGAAATATAGGTACATTTTATTAGGTGTAATTAACTATCAACTTATTGTTAGCTTTAAATACCTCAGATATACATTGTTGAATTACAGTACAATGTACATCCCTGATTTCAGTGTAAAATTATACTGACACCAGGGATGTGTGGGGACTCTTGTATAAATATCTAGAAGAGTAACGTCTCCTCTCACTCTAATCCACACATTATGCAATTTTACCATAGTAACTGCAATACCCTGTGGGGTTTAGGGTTGTATTTTCGAAACAAAATGTAGCTTATGTTATAACAGGAATGGTGGCCTATAATATAATAAAATTATCCAAAAGAAAAGTTCAAGAATAAGAATTCCAATATCAGTTTTTTATTTCATGAAATTACGTGATACTCACAAACAAACTGCTTTATAATATAAGTATAGACTGAGAGGTAGGTAAAGGTACATCCATATGATTTTTATTTTCAGGTAAAAAGGAAACTACCATGGTACAAACATATTACAGTAGAACCACCCATGTTCCTATATATGATGGCGTACATGACTACAAATGTCATAGAACAATCATTTTATGTATTTCAAGCTTGTACTGTAAATCACGGCTATAGTGCTGATATATGCTACAACATTAGCAGTTATGATGATATTAATAAAGAAGTACAGGTATGTATTTTGTATGTCTTAAAAGTAGATATTATTTTTTATGGTATGTACGGGAATAATAGTGTGAAATAAAAATGTTTAGCCATATTTTTGGAGGTAATCAGGGGCCTACCGTGTAACTAAAATAGTAATGAACATCAACTCTGGTAATAAAATTCAATATGATTGTGAGAGACCAAACTTCGAGCTACATTGTAATAATAATACCTGGACTAATAATATATGGACATCTCAACTTCATGATTGGTATTTTTTTTACAAAATAGCTCGAAGTTTTAGGGTTTCGGGTAGACCTGCAGGTCCATGAAACTGAGCAACTTTCCCTAAGGAACATAGGTCAAAATCTCAAAATTTTAAATAGACTTTTATTCATAGTGGCTAGTCATATAGTGACTCATGGTTGTGTAAGGGTACGTCCAGATCTGGCGAATGCCGTACGTACGTACCCTAAGAATTTGAATTTTCGTTTTCAGATTTCAACCTATATTCCTTGGGGAAAGTTGTTAAGTTTCATAGACCTGATTACCAACTAAAATATGGCTGGTCAAATTAATTTCACCCAGTATGAAATATTTTTAAATTGTGTAGGTACCTACTATTTACATAAATTAAAAATAACATTACTAATTTTAAAAAATACTTTTTCCTCTGACATGGGTTATCCATACTTTTAATAATTTATAATATATTCTCTTCATTTCTGATCAGTTCAACTTTACCAAGCATCTCAGCTTTCAAGTTTTAAGAAATACTGTCTCAATCGCTTTTTTTATAGTTTTTATTGTTGTATGTGCAGCTAACTGTATCAACATTCCACCAATGGAACGGCGTGGCGAGTCACATCGTGCCACTTCTACTAGCTTTTTTCTTGGGTTCCTATAGCGACAAGCGTGGCCGCAAAATTATTCTGCTCGCCGGCCTGCTGGGAAAACTATTCTTCTCAGCTATGATCACCTTGAATACCGCGAAAGGTAGGCATCATGTTTAAAAATGTTTACAATTTTAGCCACTAATAGCGTCTTATTCCCATTCATATAATTATATTAATAATATCCTGTTCCCGTCAGTAACTGAGAGAATTAATTAGGTATTATCTATTGAAGTCCGTGGGAACTTCATTAAAATTTCTCGGAAGCTGTAGGAATTGCTGGGTAAAATACTAAATTGAGAGACATAAATAATTTCATTTATGCCATTTCAGTTCGATTATGCCTGTTTTTATAATCATTTTGGTTTACGCTGTGTAGGTATTAACAAGACTGAGTAGAATAGAATACGCGACCTATTTTCAGACGCAAGTTTTATGTCTGTTAACAAGAGCCGTCACGTCGCGTCCTTTTTCGTCACTCTTTTATAGATAGTTAAAGTTCAAGGCCAATTTAGATCCCTTTATAGTTGTGCAAAGTTTCTTGTAGAAGCGCGGCGCTCGCAGGCGATAGCGATGGAAATTAAAGTACCTACCTATCTACGTATTACTTGTAGCGCCGCTAACCTGAGTGCGGTGTAACCATGAGAATTCCATTACTGGTGCTGAAGTGACATTTTCGTCGCGTAACCCCGTCCACGCCGCACCGTCCAGCACTTGAGCTAATTTCGAAATAATAATTAATACTAAAACACATATGTATAAAATACTTCTGCGTAAACTATATACAAAGGTAATAAGGTCGTATTACAAGATGACATTAAAAATTGATGATTCATTTGATTGGTTGTTTGCATAGGTACTTATTTTGCTACCTGGGTACCTACTCATTCAATTTGCACAATAAATCCAACATTTACCTATCATAAATGTAGGTTACGATTCAAATAAAATCAACCTAACTTGCGTTTTGTATTTAATTGCTGGCTGTATCTAATACAAAATCTTGAGAATAGGTTGCATTAAAAATAAACTTATTACCTATAGAATAGAATAGAAGTACCTAATCTTTATTGTACACCTGATTTGTAGGACTCATAAATATATATAATTACATTATAATTAGGTACCTAGGTACCTACTAAAATGATACATTGGGCGATTTCATAAATAGTAGACAAACAAATGTGTAAGTACTTTTAAAACACTCGGAACGATAATGCGGCTAGGTACTTACCTATACGTTTAGATGATGATTTCATGTAACGAGATAAATTTACTGGTAGGTAGGTATCTCGTCACACACATGAAGTCATAGTCCTCGAACAAATAGATACAGATGTGATTACGTATATCTTGCCGATTGGCATTATGTGAACGAGGAAAATTACCGTGAAAGTAATTTATGTGAACCAACCGGCAAAATGTCTTTCGTCACGCGTTTTAGAACTGCAACCTAAATTACATACCAGTAAGTGCGACCTAGATACCTAATTTTAATGTATGCAGTATGCACTAGACCTTTACAGACAGAAATTCGTGTAATGTCGTCATAAACATATCAGGGCCCTTATTCACTATGACAATCACGCTCGTATCTTGCTACAATATTTTAAAATTTGTATGAAAATGATGCTAAGCGTGTTTTAATTTAACCGTGACAATACACGCTATTGTCATAGAGAATAAGACCCTGCCCGGACTTCGTAGACGTACAGCTTAACATGGGCTATATTATAACCCAATGACATTGTTGTTACAGTAATAATAACAAATAAGTTCACACAATTACTGTCACACTGCTGGGCACGGGCCTCTTCTCAGAATACTAGTTCACCACGCTGGATCCAAATGATATCGAATTCTGATCCGGAAATGAATTCCGAAAAGTCAGTTGCGGGCTGGAGTCGAACTCAGTCCCTGCTGCACGGCAAGCGTTTATCCACTAGACTATTACTCCTGTTCATCATCATCTTCAATAGGTTTTTAATGTTCCCCGTGGGGAATTAGGTTACTCTTCTTTGACTTTAGACTTATTAAGCAGATGTTGATAATATTTTATTTTGTACTTCAGCGTGGCCTGTTGAGTACGTGATATACACAGCAGCATTTCCAAGTGCCTTAACCGGTGCTGACCTGGCAATATTCGCCGGTTGTTTTGCCTACATAGCTGATGTTTCATCATTGAAAAATAGAACATTAAGGGTTGGCATATTAGATGTCGTTTATTTAAGCACAATGCCTTCTGGAGTAGCTTTAGGTGAGTTCAAACAATATTAATCATGATTAGTTTTAGCTTTATTAAAAACTGGCTCGAACTGCCGTACGACCGTATTTACAAATGAGGGTCGTGGTTTCGATGATATTATACATGCTGAGCCGGATAAAATTATGATCGTCCAGTGTTAAAACGCTATCATTATCTACGACCAACACGTAAATATAATTGGTATTCTTGGTTTTAATTCTCTAAATATTCACGTAGGTACTCTCTCTTGTAGCTTTACATCAATTAAATATCTATACTTAAAGTATAGTAGTAAGTTCTCGAAACTATTCTTCTATCCGCTCTGTGCTGGTTTTATTGAATAAAAGTTTCATAAAGATATGCTCTTAATAAAGACGCCTTCTCAACTCTATCTCCAAATATGGCTTTGAGAGATATGGCTTATCAATATCTCAGATACAAGCAGTTCCTTCTTTGTTAAAATTACGAGTATTGCAACCGATCTCCACGATAGCTACTTATAAGATAACGTGATATATTCATTCTACAAGTTTCACTGCTTGAAATGTTTTCAAAATATGGATTCAAAGAAAAAATACGATTGGTTAAAATTCTCAAACATGTGTTGTTTACACTTTTACAGGTAACTTGCTATGGAACAAAGTGGTCAACCGATCATTTACTGCCATGTTTGCTATCAACACTTTCCTAATGACTTTAGCAACATTGTACACTGTGATATTCCTCAAATGGCAAACGAGACCTGAACAGAAATCTTTAAAAGAAGCAGGAATCAAGAACCCTGTAACAGACTTCTTTGATGCGAAGAATATAATACATACGGTGAGGACACTCACAGAGAAGAGGCCTAACAATAGGAGGCTATTTTTATGGTTTCTATTAATATCAATGGCGTTTTACACATTTCAGAGAGGTCAGTGCCGATTTTAATAGATTTCATTATAAAAATTAGATAAGATTATTAATTATTGGTAATAGTAGATAATAAATGCCAGTAGAATTAATTAATATTGACTTATAAAATACAATTTAAAAAAATAGTCATAGAACAAACGTTCAGGATCATGATACGAAGTTGGTACTAAGAGGTTTCGGTTATTTGTTCAATTTCCCTGTACACCTTTCTCCGCGACGACGCGTCTAATGCGGCGCCCGCTGCGATGCACGCCGCGGGGAACGCTACATAATTATCAAATAAATGCTTCTGCACAGACGCACTCACACATGGCCATATACGTTTGAATGAACCGCACTATGCGACGCGAAACACCGCGTCTCCATAATTGAGGACTTAGAGATGCGAATGGACTCGGGTAGGTCATTAAATACTTTCACACCGATAATAAGCGTACAATACTGAATCACTAACCTGTGCGCATTTCGTGTTTCTGTGTGTTTCGTGTAAATAAGTACACGTCGTATTTAAATAAATTGCGAGGATGTTGTCTGCTTTATTGATTTAGTGGGCGCAAACACAGCTACTGAGTGTGACGTCCTGGGTTCGATTTCAAGGTTCGGCAAAGAATTATAGGGTTATACGGGAAAAGGAAATTCTCAGCCAGATTTCGGATTTGTGCAAAGTAAAGGCAATTGACTCGTCTGCCCTATACATGGTGCTATAATGATATCACCGAAATGTCGATATACATCAGTAACACCTCTGCCTAACCCTAGAGACAATAAAAGCATGATGCTATGTTATGTTGTGTAACGAGCTTAGAGAATATTGCAGTGTAGTCTGGCGGACGCACTATGTTCGTTGCATAACGTGTAAAAAAGCGTTTAGTCTGGCACCTCGCCTTTTCCATTAGCACAACCGAAAAAGTACGATATTATATAAGTAGATTAAAACACTTTAAACAACAGACTAGACAGACGTATACCTACGTTTATGTGACGCCATGTTCGCGTGTAAAAGAAAACATTAAAAAAAAAATAACAAAAAAAAAAGTTGACAGTCCCCATTTGCTATCTTTCAATTTCGCGCTCCTCGATGAATACCTCGTAGTCCATCACGCCACTCTGACATCCACAGAGGTTCTGGGTGCAAATTGCATTATACAAGGTTGTGCAAGATTGTAAATAGCTGCAGCGATAGCTTCGACTTACACTTTGATTCACTATCGAAACAAAAGTCAAAAATCCTTCGCTGCCTATCAGATCTAGAGTAACTCTGCTTTCATTGTGGTATATTTATTTAGTTAAATTCTTTATTATTTTAATATCATGCTTCTGGTAAGTAATCGTTCAAGTTAGCTTACAGTTCCTGCTATTTTGTATACTGGCGCATGTCTTGTTTATCTTTTAGTAATTGTTACACTGTTTTTAGTATTTTTATAACTGTTTTCTCAAGTAATTTTGGTGTAAAGAATTATTTGTGAAGTATATTAAAATTAATTAATAAGTAATTATAGTCTAAAAAAACTATAGAACACGCTTTAGTCATCCAAACTGAACGTGTATGCAAAATTTCAGCTCAATCGGAAACCGGGAAGTGGGTCAAATTTAACTTCGAAGTTTTTTTTTTTTTTTTTTAAATCATCTCATCTTTTTTCTTACATAGTTAGTTACAGGTGAAGCTAATAAAAGCGTGTTAAAAATATAAGAATACATAGCTAGCTCGTCGACTATAACTGGCGCCCATCAGTAATCACAAATTTTCTTTAATTGGCTCTTATTACCCGCACGAAGTATCTAGTACCTAGTTAGTATGTATTTTTCCAATGACAATCTAAGGTCAAGGTCACGAGTCAACTCAGCCTATCGCAGTCTACTGGCTCTTCCGTTGACTTGGCCCTTCTTATGTTGCGTCACAACAATCTGGGATGAACGATTCTACCGTATTATGTCGTTATGCCAACCAAAGTGAATAACGGCAACCTACATAGTTTGTTTTATTCCGGATTGGCTTGAGTTTGACCACTACCTCACTACTAACTTTTGTTTCAGATGAGCGTCCGGTCATGTACTTATACACAATTAAAGTATTCAAATGGGACACGACCACGTTTAGCAACTTCAGGACATACTTGAGCACACTGTACGTGATCGCTATGCTGTTTGGTATCCCACTAATGACTAAAGTATTCCATTGGAGAGACACAGTTAGTACCTAATGATGTAATAGTGACAATGTTTCCACAAGAGCCTTGCCTATCTAGTTATTTCTCTTCAAACATTATATCCTTTTCCCTGTCTTACCTACAAGGGAACAAGTACCTATCATGAATTTATCATAATATACAATGATGAATTCATGATAGGTATCTACTTGTTCAGAAACCATTAAGATGACAAACAATGACTTGCTGTGTCGCTTCACTGAAGTCAAAATTTTCTTCGTTGTGATTTACAATATTTAAGTTCCTACTTTATATATAAGTGAAAAGAAATCATGTGAGCCTAAAATAAAATATAATAGGCTCTCGCTAGGGGGCTGGATCAATGGCGGTACTCCTCGGCACGGCACGCATTGTGAGGAGGCTCCTCTCTGGAGCCCTAGCCGCCGGTGGCTCGGACCCTGTTCCCGATGCCGGTTGGGCCAAATTTTTCATGTTTTTAAATAATTATGTATTTTATATATAAGGTCCTACCTTACATGTTCCGATCCATTTATGGGGCCATCATTACTTTTACTATGGGACCAACCGAATACAAAATCTGCTGATCCATGCTAATCAACCTTCCGCTAATAAAGTACGACCTTTTATTTATATTTTCATAGCTTGTAACTGGAATAGAATAGTAACCTAAACATCAAAGTATTTTCAGAATTCATCCTGTAGGGTCCGAAGTAGTCCCGCGTATAACCAAACCAACCATTATGAAGCAAACAAACACACATACTTGCAATTGTCATCCTTCATGTAAAATTTAAATCCAACGAAGAATTTTTATTAAAAAAAAACTAGATTCACATTTTGTTAAAATAATTATCTAAAATTACCTACTAACTCTCTTCGTAGACAGAATGCAGGGAAAACCATCGTTTTATTAAGACGTGTAAAGGTATTCGGACAATACGATCTAAGTACTGAATAATAAGTTATAGCTCTTTCCCTACTAGCACTTGGTTTCCCCTAATTAGTAAGTAGTGGCTAAACAAAAGACTTTTTATTGCTTGCATGCTTCTTGTCTATTTGGTTTTCAGGTAATAGTGATGCTGGGTGCAACAGCCCACATATGCGGCCACTTGATCTATGCGCACGCTAAAACTGACAAGTTGATGTACGTCGGTGCCACGGCCGCAGCGCTGGGGCCGTGCGTGGCGCCGCTTATACGCTCCATGACTTCCAAAGTACTACCCGCGGGCGAAAGAGGTTGGTAGGCTTATAAACACGTGGATTCTGTGATCGTAGGTAGATTAATCAAATCTTCTGTCGAATCGGCACATAAAAAATCGCTCTTGCCGTAGTGAAAAGATTAGCCAGCCAGCAATGTTGGTATCAAAGCTGACTCCCAAGTTGCGCCAGACGATCTCAGGTTTCGTCACTCGTGGAGGCTCTTTCTTAGCACCCCCCATATTAATATATTACTCTCTGCTCTTAACATTGATCTTTTTAACCCCCGACAAAAAAGAGGGGTGTTATAAGTTTGTAGTGTATCTGTCGATATGTGTATCTGTCCGTCCGATTGAACGAGTTCAATGCAATTTTTTAATTGAAAGCTAGTTTAATCAGATATCATCTTAGCTATGTTTCATGAAAATCTGTTCGGCCTTTCAAAAGATACAGCTCTTTTTAACCGACTTCAAAAAAAAGGAGGAGGTTCTCAATTCGACGCGTATGTTTTGTTTTTTTTTTATGTTTGTTACCTCATATCTACCTCTTGACAGCGTGAACCGATTTTCATGATTCTTTTTTTGTTTGAACGGGTATACCGAAGTGTTCCCATTTAAATTTAGAGAGGATCTGATGAAGATCTTCGGAGATCGACAATGGAACTCTTGAATGAATAACAGCACATCACTCACGAAAGTTTATTTTTCTAGTTGAACCGAACTCGGGGGTTTTAACGGTTAGGTTATGATTAACGTCATTCAAGTATGTCTTCTGAACTTAACTTTTTTGCATTATCCAAGAACCTCTATAAGGTTCTTGGCATTATCAGTAATTTGGCGATTTAAGACAGCGTTCATATGGGAGTAGTTTATTAATACGTGGACTAAAGAAGTGTCACTTATTCAACGAAGTTACGTAAACCCTACGAACCCGTCAATACGGAACCTAATTGGTGATTAAAAATATTATTTTCTGCAGGTGTGGCTTACGCATTCCTATCGGTTATGGAGAATGCCGTAGCAATGTTCGCGTCCATCATATATTCGCAACTCTACAAGGCGACGCTTGACACAGAATTCGTCAATTCTATATTCTACCTCACAATAACTACTCAAGTTATGGTGTTTGTGTTAATATTGTAAGTATTTTCTTTTGTTTATCTAAATAATTATCTGTTTGTGACACTTTTCAGCATTAATTCGCTCTATGTCTAGGCCGACCAAACAACACATGCGGTGCTCGAAAAAATGAAAGCTTGCAAATCTTTCACTGATTTCCTATTCGAATCGGTAGTACCTGCAGCTCACATTGTGGCATGTCGATTAACGGCCCGGGGTCAAGGATTTTGCTCTTTAGCCCTGTTTATGCAGACAGTACGCATGTTATAATTGCCCTATAGATAGATACCACTGGATCTGCCATACATTCTCCAAATCCCACTGTAATAAACTGTCCTTTTAGACTCGTGTTAATAAACCACTCTCATCCAAATTGTTAACTCTCATTCTGAACATAATTAAGTTCAGTGCAGTTGTGTATATTTTTGTTATTCCTATTCCAGTACTATGGAGGTTCTGTTGAGGGGCAGACCATTGGAGCCCATGTATGAAAAGGAGGAGGAAAGAAAAATATCGACATCATCATAACCTTAAGAAAACAATGTTACTTACATTATATGTTTAAAACTTTTATTTCAATCTACACACATAAGTTGATATGTATAATAACTACTGGAAAATCACTGATCAGGAACTTTATTACTATTATATTTTAAAATAATTGCTCAAAGAGTGATGAACTGATGACAATATTCCATTTTAGAAATTAGGTAACATTATAATAGCAGTAAAAGTTTTAGACTGACACTTCGATAATAAAGACAAAAACACAAATATGATTTAGTTAAGTGTTTACATGAGCACTTAGTAATAAGAATAAATCGACATGGTAATAGCTCTATTTTAGATAAATGCATCTAGTGATAAATTGTTTAGCCACTTCCAAACATCGCGAGGTTTGTGGCATAAACGCATTTATCAGGATAAAGTAAACAAACGGTCGTGCAACGAACGTGCGTGACGAATGCTCGCAGTCAGCATTCACGACAACACTGCTAGTGTATCGCGTTACATTTGGCCCGCCTAAGCCTCCCTAGCAATGCTTGGTCGTGGCTTTAGTAATAAGTTGTTATGCAATACAAGTTGTGATAATTTAAAAGATTATTAATGAAATTTATCATATACATAGTTTAATTATACCGGTATGATGTTCCATCCCATGAATTTGATATTGTTACAGTAAGTTGTTATTGCCCTGCTGTGAGATAAAATATTATTTGTTACTTAATCTATAATTATACTATATTTTAACCTTGGTTGTTTTATTTGATTAGATATGATAGTGTGAACCCTTCAACTGTAACGTTAAATGTTCTAACGCGTAGAGTTGAACAATGAACGACTGTAACATGTGCGTCAGGCTGGCCCGGCCCTAAGGCGTTTGGTTCCAATTCACTTGAATATTTCCGATCATACCGCGTTTTAGTTTAAAAATAAGCGGTACATTAAGTGTCTTTTACAGAGTAAGTACATTACTTCTGTGGCAATACATTGTCACCGCCTTTTGTAGTTGACATGGTATGGAAGGGGTCGGGCTGAAAACGTCAAGCTAGCCCGGTCATCGATAAGTGCTTCAAATTTATAAAAGCGGTACATTGAAAACGAAGTAAGCACATTAAGTTTGTGGAGAGGAAGGAATACATTTGATTGATACATATCTCATTATCGAACCCCACGGGACCTTTTATTACCATTACTATTACCATTACTTACCTATAGTTTTCTATATCTACAAGATGCGTAGGCTAGGAGTTGAAAACTGTCTTTTTCAGTCGCCTTGCGTGAGTATGCTAGTTACTATATTGACAAATTTAGATAATGAGATATTCATTACTAAATGATAGTTAATGAACTGTAAAGAGTAATATTTAAAATGCTTATAAAGTAATGTAGAATTTTATGCCATTCTCTCACTATATCTAGATTCTAGGAACATAATGCATTGAATGCAATCATAATAAAAAAAAAAAAAAAAAAAAAAAATAGAACTTTAATATGAAATTGTTAAATTAACAAATATTTGATTTACGCACCACAAGAATATCCTAAAATTACAAACTTATTAAACACGTCTAGGCACGCTACATATTATAATACTAATCCCCGAAATAGTTTCTAAAAATACAATCTGACCCTGTAATCTACTTAGCCTTAACCTATAGTAGTCTTTGATATGAAATAAAATTTGAGTTTAAGTCTAATTTACATATAACTGGCAACACTAAAATGGTCTTAGGTAAAATCTCATCAAACATATACAGGTGTATACAGGTGACGCAAAATTGTGAGGCACATTAAGGGTAGCTAGCCTTTCTGTTATCGTTACAGAGACCTGGTCTTAGGACACTTTAAATGAAGTTTGAAGTTATTAAAATCCCCATTATTACCTACTTTTTTGAAAAAAGTACGAGTCGAATGAGCCCCACATAAGTATTTTGCTGAATGTACATTTTTTTCAAAAAAATAATGATGTGGTTTTTAATATCACCAAAATTCACTTAATGTGTCCTAAGATCAAAATTCTAACTATACCAGAAAGGGTAGCCTCCCTTGATGCCCCAAATTATTGCGCCACGTGTATAAATGTAGTAAATTTTGTCTTATACTCTCTTTGACTATTATGATCGCTCATTAATTTAAACCTGTTACTGATTGATCATTAAAACACACCTAGGTATAGATTAGCCTCTAATGATCTGCTAGCTAACAGTCAACAGGGTAACAAATAATTAACTTTTATTCTGGCTTTATTACGGCGACAGTTATAAGAATATCAGTGAACGTGTGTATCAATAACTGGTTCTTTAATGAATATAAATCTTCTGAGACAAGATTGGAAATTCTTTTTAATCCAGGGACAAAATTACACGCATGTTAAGGTTGCCCAATCCACCCAGCAAGATACTGCTGGATCTCCACACGAGCTTCGATCAATTCACTCGAATCGTTTTCACTTGGTGCATACATGTTTGCACAGTGTGCAGTACCTAAAACGTACAATATTTTATATTATAGTTTTATTTTTTTTCTTTTAATGAAACTGTGAATCACGGAACGGATTCTCTTCTGGTTTCTGGAGAATCCAAGAGGCGCAACGAATCCTTAAATAGTTCGAGGAAAATATTTGTCCACTACCTGTTTGGTGTCGTAACAGGATAATGTCAAATATATGGACCTATTCTTATGGTATCTCTATATACTGGGAACACTAATCTGTCAGCCAGTTGTGGTAAATCTGGCAATTTTCCCTATACTGTTAATGGCTATTGGAGGCCGAGGCGCCTATGTGTAGAAGGGACCTTTAACAGGCTTATATACTGGCATAAACAAACTAATCATAATTAAATGTGAATGTTTGTTAAGATTTTTAGATGTTTGTTACTCATTATGGATGCGGATTACGACTTTTGGCACACAGATGGCCTGACCTGGATTCTCACATAGGGTACTTCTGGACCCGGAGAAAACCATGTTGGAGTAACCCCTAGGATTCAAGTTGAGGCGCGAGATACAGCCAATATAGTTTAAACATAGATAGACTTACCCTTAATATAAATAGCAGGCGCATCATTCTCCAGGGTCTTGGTGATTCCCAGTGCGTGCCAAGGGTCTACAGAGCCATGAACGAAGACCACACGACTCACTGCTATATCGAGGGCTCCGTAATTACTATTCGTCCAAGCCGCAGCCGAATCTATAAATGCTTCATTGTACCTGGAAAACATTATAACGGATTACTTTTCGGTATTTTTTAAGAACATAATATATTAAAAAAATACTATGTATATCTAGTTATATTAACACGATACATATAAAAACAGTTAAACGCCTGTAGAGGTGGAAAAACCATAGCTAATAGAGGTCAGAGACTCAAAATGAGGAATCAGCTCACGCCGCACCATGTAGATGACTATTGTACCTACAGGCGCTTGATGCAGCCGTTAGCAACTCGTTTTTTCAAGAACTCTTTGCTGTCAAACCACGTGTCAAACAATTCACTGATATCCTCTGATATCGGAACAGTAACATAACTGTTGAAGTAAGTGTTGAAGTAATATTTCATGTAGTATGTGTCTTTGTGAAGGAAGAAAAATAAATGGTACCAACATAATAATACAATATAATCTATATATTAATACGTGAAGAGAAAACTTTGTACCCCTTTTTAAGCATATTGCGCGCACGGAGGAGAAGGAGAATATGGAGAAGGAGTGCAGAAAGCTAAAATTACGATCGAATTTCGAGCACTAGGCGACCACTCGTGTACTTTATTATACACAAGACATTCAAAAGATACATTGATTATAAAAAAATGCACACTATCAATCAAGCTAGCGAAGCAGAAGACGAGAAAAGACAAGTTATGGTTTGCCACTTACCATCGTGAGCAACATCAATAATTATGTTTTATTTATTACCTATTCTTTTTCTTTCTTCACATTTTTATTCTGTTAATAACATTTCAATAATAAGTACTTACTTTTTACCAAAAACGTCTTGACATTGTTGAATAAAAAAATCAAGTGGAAATTGATTGCCAAACACTTCAGGTTCTCCTGAAGAAGTCTGGTAGAATCCGAATTCTGTGCAAGTTTGGTACATCCATTGACGGCCTGTAAAACAACACATACACTATAATAATTAATTGAAATTTAATAAATCAGCGTAATCTTTTATAAATGCTATTAACGCCTAGTTTCCACGGCTGCATCCTGCTTGAAGGACAGTTTTCGGGATCGCTAAGATACCGAATAACTGGATGTGCCGCGGCAATGGTTAGTGTTGCGCAGACTGTGTGGTAGTCACCGGCGCGATTTCAAACGTATAAGGAGTTAGTCGGTGTGTCAGTGACTATCCAAAACCTGAGTTGAACTGCTTGGCGCAAGTTAGTCACAGTGCTCGTGTTAACCGTTGTACAAGATATTGTTTAAATAAATAGGTATACTTGTGTAAACTTATTTTTTATTATCTTAATTTTCTCGTGGGTATGTACAGTTTACATACATAAGTAGGTACCTCTGACGTGCACACACCTAGACCCAGAACATCTATCTGTATCTGTAGGACATACAAATAATTGTTCCGTACGAGAATAAAAAATGCGACACTACGCGTATTGTGCCGTTTGGCTATGCAATGTTTTCGGGTAATAAGAAAAATGTTTCAAACCTCCTTCAGAGCCCCAAGTCATATTCCTCAAGTCTTTTATCATGTTGTCGTAGCTGTAGTCCATACAAGATTGATTGCTTTTATCCAACAATATAGAGTTGAAAGCTGCAAGCTTTTTGTATGCAGGTACATCACCGCGAGACGTTAACATGTTGCACACCTACAAACATGATAATGTTAATGATTTGAGCTTATTATGTGAATACTTTAATACTCAAAACATACATAATACACTATCCCCCTTACTTATAAACCCTGTTTAAAGGCTACCTCACACAGCAGCGTTAAATTGGTCTATAATGTCGCATGCGTTATTGCGATAATACGTCCCGCGTCCTTTCCACACAGCTGCGTTTTTATCGACCGATATTTCCAATCACGGAATATTCCGTGTTTCCAGCTATAGTTCCGTATACTGTGAACAACTACTATACTTTGGTTACTATACTATTATACTTTTAAGTTTGCAGGCAGGATAAATTTGCATTAAGTTTACCTACAGGAAAAATAGCAAAACAATACGACAATACTTTGTTCATCCAAAACATTTCCTAATAGTGTGTAATAGGGTGTGGTGAACACCTGCACCTGCACCCATTAGAATGTATAATATTTGTTCCACTTATATTTTTCTAAAAAGAGGAGTTGTCGTTATTATTACCCAATATTGTACTACAATCTCTACGCTCGTCGCTTTCCGCGTTTGTCTGTCTGTATATCCGCTAACTCCTCCTAAACCACGCAACGGATTTTGATGCGGTTTTCACTATCAGTTAGATAATTTTTCACGGAAGGTTTATATGTATAATATTTTGATATTATTAATGCAAGGACAGTAAAGGAATTTCATCCATGCGAGGCCGGGGACGGGTCTCTGGTTTTATTATAACTTTTTACGCATTTATTAGTACCTAGGAGGGTAAATATTAAAAAAAATCCTTACCGTATTGATGGTAAGATTCTTGTCTGCAGTAAATCGGTTGTCCTCGTTATATTGAACCAAGTCAGCAAAGTCATCAGCAATGGTGTTGTAAAAATTAATTTTATCATTAGCTGTAGCTTCCAAAAAAGGTTTGCATACTCTGAAATATTAATAGGCGCTTATAGAATAACGAATGGGACGCCTGTAAGGTGGGTGATGAGGTTCGTCGCCACACCTTATTTAACCATAGTGCTGAAATGTCTATATAATTATACATATTTTTAAAAATGCTTTATGCGTTGCAGTTTTACATAATAATCACAAGCGAGAAATAATGACAGTATTTACATGAAACTTTGGCCAATATTAAGATTGCCTGTAAAAATAATTTAAGTTTTTATCCGTAATTTGTGAAATTAAAAATTAAAATTTTGTGTGGA
Source organism: Allophyes oxyacanthae (assembly GCA_932294325.1). Classification (NCBI taxonomy): domain Eukaryota; kingdom Metazoa; phylum Arthropoda; class Insecta; order Lepidoptera; family Noctuidae; genus Allophyes; species Allophyes oxyacanthae. Next base: position 6,251,309 of record OW028609.1, read on the forward strand.
ACAAAGAAAATATGTTATGCAAATTTTTTAACTACACAGTTCAATATTCTGTACATTGAAATTTTAGATTTACCTAATTATTCAACGTAATATTATTGAAACACCTGTTCATATTAACAGCTGTTACCTGAATTCTTTTTCAACAATATCTGGCTGAGTCACCATCATTGTAACTATCTGGCTGTGGGCCAGTTTGAGTTCATTCACACATTCTTCTCCACCAGTTTTTTCACGCAATGCATTAACGACAACTCCGAAGTATTCTGAAATTTATTGAAATATTGTCTAATTTCATTTAGGAAATGGATGAATGGATGATGGAATGGATTTTAATATCAGAGTAGATAATTGCTTTATTATGTAAATAATATAAATACTCCATTAACGAACAAACAATGTCTGTTTAAGGCAATCTATCGCATATAAATAGACTTGAAATGTAGAGTTATATGGAAACATTAATTATGACGACCGGATTCAATTAATAACGAGAGGATCAACACATTCAACATTTATGTGTTATTTATTACCTAATAGCTGTGCCCGCGACTTCGTCCGTGGAGATCGAGAGCTCGTTTTTTTTTTCCTAAATTACGCGATTAAACGAAAATTAAAAACTTACAAAAAGTTAAAATACTGACACCGGATTCGAACCTGCGGGTCTACCGCGTAACGAAAATGGTAATGAACATTGACTCTGGTAATAAACTTTAATCCGATCGTAAGAGATTAAACATTACTTTACTCAACCAATCAATCTTGACCTCTGCTTTGTACGGGACTGCTTACAATACAGAGATCAAACTGTATCTCAGGATCTATTCAACCGATGGAGATGGAACATACCTCAGTTGCTAAGTTAGACTTAATATACAACTATACTATACTATACAACCTTAAATTTTCATTGAAATCTGTTCGGCCATTTTACAATGTTGAGCAACAAATAGATAAGACACATGGACAAACAGACAAAAATTCTAAAAACTACTGATTCATGTTCTATTGCTTATTTCTAGTCTCCCTAGCCCATTTTCCCGAAAATATTTTCAATGTACAGACTTTCGACCTTTGCGATTTTATTATAGTATAGACAGATAGTTTAGAGAAAGCTAATAGCATAAAATGTACCCATAAAATTAACTTTAGCCAGCAATGGGCCACTGGAAGATACGGCCGCATATACAAGATGTGGATACTTCAGTCTAAGCCAGGCTGCTAATGAGCCAGGGTACGAGCCTCCAAAAGCTATCCAACGGACATCTTGCGTAAGTTTGTACTTATCATTCATGGCATTTATGAAATTTGCTAAGTCTGCCAGCGCTTGGTATGATGACAAGTACTGTAAGTACTTCACACTGATGTCCCTGGAAAATACAAAGATGTAACTCGTAATTCTGCTGTATTTAGTTAAAACTGCAAGCTATCCCCAATAGCTTTCAATTTGAATGCATAATATATAGGTACCTAAGAGCCCATCCACACTCGATACTTGTACCAACAGAATCGCGCATTATCGTGTTTATTATCCATTTTTTGTAAGCAAATGGCAGCCAACGAACGCGAACACGCATGATTCTGCTGCTAGAAGTATCGAGTGTGAATGAACCCTAAGATGTAACTTAAAATGTGAATGTGGCAATAATGTTAATCATATTTTAAATTATAATTTCTTTGTTTTATATGGAATGTGCACTTTGATTATAAACACAATTTTATAAACACAAATAAATAAATAAGTTTATAAAAATAATTAATGTGTCATGGGTAGATAAGAAACAATAATTTGTCAAAAAATCTTACTCAGTAGGATGACTTTCTCCATAATAGCGGTGTTCCAGATTGATACAGAGGGCATTGAATTTTTTTGCATATTCAATCCAAGCTCCTTTGACCATCCATCTAGGATCAGCCGGCCCTTCGCCACCAATCATCAAGAAGACCGGTCCTTGGTTTTTAAAGTCATAGAAACTGTCATTGACAAAATAGCGCTGTAACATAAAATGTAAATGTATTCAGTAACATGACATAATGAAGAAATATGGGTTCCTCCTGATTTGCCTATTATCATAAGCTAGTCAATTTCTGCATGCACAGAAAACAGGATTTCCTCTCCAATCACACAGTAAAGATAAACCAGAGAGACACAAGTGGCATTTATGGTAGTCGCAGCCCAAAGCCAACAAACCATGCCACATTTAGGGCGAAAATGCGATTGGCTTGCAGATGTTAAAAATAATGATATAAATAAATGATAATTATAGAATATAAAGCTGCATAGTGTCAACTTTTCGTCTGCCATTGCAGCCTTCCCGGATCAGCAAGTTGAGGCCAAGCTATTTGGTCCAAAACCACCTGTCTCAGTCAAAAACATCGCACTAAGAACTGTTGGTTGTATTATTTCAATACATTCATTCAATCTCCACCAGTCACCTGCAACTGTGACTCAATGAATTCATTAATTATATTATATTTTTACAAAATGATATAATAATGATTGTATAATAGTATAATTTTTATTTGTAATATTAGAATGAGTATTCTTGTGATTAGTGTAAGAATAATAAGTCATGTCATACAAACAATTTTAGATTAGAGAGGTTTACAGTTCAAACTTGATAACTGTATTGTAAATAAAGTTACATAAAATACTAGTGAGCCACCCGTGTTTGACATGAGTGAAAATAAGTAAGTTGATAAAAGATTTTTATCATCCTCAGCAACTATTTTTATTGTTCTCCATCCCGAACATTGAACCAAACAACCGAAAAAATCTGAATGCAAAGGAGGACTACACCCGGCATTGGGTAAAAAAGGCAGAGAAAGAATGTTTTAAGATAGTAACATAAATGTAACATGGTAAGGTAGTTTGTGACTTTTAGATAATCTCATGAGGTACCAAACCACTACACAAAAACCACAGTTACAGTCTCTGTTTGTAACATCTATAGCCAACATTTTGTTTCGATAAATCAACCGATACATTTTGTGTCTATAATCAACCGATACATTTTGTGTGTATATTATACACAAAATGTATTGGTTAATTATATTATTATTATTAAATTTCTTTATTCGAGTAACTAGGACTCATAATGTGTTAGTAAATACATAAGTACTTAATAACTATTGTTAGATACATTGTATTTAAAATCTAAGATTTGACTGGATTTCTAAAATCAATTCAAATTCAATTCATTCAATTAGATTCTATCAACAGTTCAACAGTATTATAATTCATCTTGTGTGGATAATCAACTGATACATTTTGTGTGGATAATCAACCGATTCATTTTGTGTGGATAATCAATCAATTCATTTTGTGTGGATAATCAATCAATTCATTTTGTGTGGATAATCAACCAATACATTTTGTTTGGATATTCAACAGATACATTTTGTTTCAATGATCACAATAGCTTATCCATAACCTGAGAGAATTTACCTGTTATGTATGCATATAATAAATTCAACTCATTACAAGGAAATAAATGTTATAATTTAAAAAATATTTGTAATTTGCAAATGTAAAATAAATCATAATTTAATTGGGGTCATACCTGTTTCCAAATTCGTAAGTCTGAGGGACTGGAGTGGTCCAACTTTTGCTTGAACCATTGCGCCGGGGGTAGTTGTTCGCCATTATATGCACCTGGGGCTCCTAAATTGCCACCTTTCCTTCGACCAAGTCGAAAGTTTTTGCCGCAATGAACGAGATGGATCTCATAACATAAACATAGTATTAAACACACCAAAACAATAGACCGCATTTTTTCTGCGTCAATAAGTGCGTAATTTATTTACTCGATATCTTTAAAATTATCAAAGGTTCGCAATTATTAATTTATTTGCCTGACGTTTGAACACCTACCGGCGCGGCGATATATATACTGTGGCGGCAGTGTTACCAACTCTCAGAAATATTTATCCCCAAACTTAGAGCAAATACTATAGAGGGAGTATATCAAGTAAGAGCAGGAGACGTATATATGGCCCTACTCTCACTAATGTATTAGCTCATATTCCCCAAAGCTAAAGTTAAAAACCCCTAAAATCCCTCAAAAAAAAGAATAGGTACTCTGTAAAAAATAATAAATAAATTGAAATATTATACAATAATTGATTGCGTCACAATCATTATAAACTTCACAGTAAAAGTCAAGAATAAAAAAACCCTAGAAATACCCCTAAAAAAATCCCAACCCACTTATTTACCCCCTAAATTTGGGGGGAAAACCCCTAAGTTGGGAACACTGTGTGGCGGCGGGCACCTTCTTAGGAACTGACAGCAGGGCGCAGCCAGCAGGGCGACCTTTTTACTCTTTGGCAGGGCGTCAGTAGCGGTCAGTAGGGAGAGGTAGGGAGTGCTCACTCAGGAGGATACACTTGATTATTATATCGAATCAATCCGATATAATCGAAACATCTGAAATCGATACATAACATCGACATATTGTAATAATTTTCTTAAACAACTTAACAGCTTCTGAAGTCGGGGCCTTTAATTCTTCAATGCACCTAGCTTGGCAGTGGCACCGACTTCAAAAGCTGTTAAGTTGTTTAAGAAAATTATTTTATACTTTTTGGTTTTTTGAAGTCGGTTTTTACTTTTTTTTAAAGTTTATTTTATTTTTCTATTTTGAGCAGCATAAACAATACATACACATGCGATTACAGTAATCGCAAGTAATATGCTGTTATTCATTCAAGAGTTCCATTGTGTATCTCCGAAATTCTTCATCAGATCTTCACCAAATTGAAATGGAATGACACGGGAAGCACCAGCTTTCAAATAAAAAATGAATCATCAAAATCGGTTCACCCAGTCGAAAGTTCTGAGGTAACAAACATACATGTCGAATTGAGAACCTCCTCCTTTTTTGAAGTCGGTTAAAAATAGCAAAAGGGCGCATTAAATATTTTAATTCGTAAAACAAACAGTAAACAGAAATAAATGAAATGAAAATCCTTTAGAAGTGTGGGTAGATTATAAAGTAGTTCCCAAGTTGTACAATGTAGCAGTTATAAGTCTATGAATGTAGCATACAAATACTTATCTATGGAGGCCAGCTCTGTGCCATGTGTAGGAGTTTTTTGAAAGGCCACGCAGGTATTATACCCATTGACTTAGGTTTCATACTTCAGTGATTATACCAGCAAAGAAGCAGATTTCAAGCTAAAAGCGTCGATAAAATTTTGTTTCGTCAAGGTTAGTTGAAATATTGGGAATTATAAAAATGAAGTTGATTATCTTCTTAACCCTTGTGGTTTTGCTTATTTTATTCATGATAAAGTCTTTTCATTATTTTAAATTAATTTTACATACTATTTAAATATAAAAAACATTTGATACACGGAAAATATCGATATATTTCATCGAGATATCGCATACATCCCTTTCTCTCATAAAGACGATACGGAATAGGACGATTATTTGCAACAGCAAGTAAAAAAAGGATTCTTTAGTCATTGCAAGAGACAATGTACAAGTGGCGCCCTCATTATTGTAGTCATGTCTTTTTTGAAACACTGAAACTTGAAAAAATAAAATACTAAAATACATCACTAGTGTTACTAAATGGATGACAGTTCACGAACTAGCGGATAGCCAAGTCAGCCAACATTCCACTTGCGAATGCGATCGATCGCGAGCAAGGTGTAGTTGTGTGTGGTAGCAAGCGTTCGGTGGGTTTGAAAATGGCTCTTTTCAGGATTACATCAACGAGATTAGTAGAAGTGCAGGTAAATACGAAATACATTAATTTAAATTCCTTATAAAAGTGTAACTGTATTCGTGCATGGATCAATTTTCATGTGTACTTTTTATAACCTTCTTGTCCACATTTTGGGTTCGAAGTTATGTAATGTGAATAAAAACTATTTTCGGAAATATTGCAGATATATTGCACCGCTGTAGCTTGTGTATTATGGGAACATTTTGTATAAACTATCGCGTTATATTATCAGTATTCGTCAATATACGATACGGCCGGTGTGCTGCTAGCAAAGGGCATGCAGATTTGTAGCGGGAAACCCCGGTCATGAAATATACTAAATCTAAATGTAACGTTAAAATTAAACTATATGTACCTAAATGTCTACGTTCGTGTAGAATATCATTCAACATTTTTTGGCCGTGTCCCCATGGTGCTGGTTTTCGTTAAACATCGAATCGCAATGGGCATGAGAAACGTAATTTTTTATGACCTCATCTTTTTGTTTTTATTTTTAATTGGGGTTCCAGTTTTCAAGGCTAATGTTGGATTTGATAACTGGAATTCCACAAATAATGTTGTAAAAAAATTTACAACATTATTTCTAGCCATGTATTTTAGCTCTTTACCAAGTCAGGTTACTATTTAATTTATGATCAACATTTTGTTCCTTTTATTTCTATGTACAATGATTAGGACTTCCGTCTTATCAGTTCATGCTATATATTCTGTATTCTAGTGTTCATTCATTGTAATTTATAATTAATATATTTGTTACCTAGTTTGTATGAAAAAGGAAGATTAATTTTGTTAATTATTAACCTTCAACCAGTAAAAAGTTGACCAATTACTTTTAACCATTACCTACATAATACTAAAAATATAAATTGTCAGTTCAATTCAATAATTTTATTTATTAAAATTAATATTGTTTCACAATTTAATTATACATATTGCTATTTTCGGTCCATGCTGGAATTCTTACTTTGAGTAAGTAGCATCACCCTTGATATCAAAATTAACAGCAAAGCCTGCCTTGCATCTTATTATTGTCACACTATAGTAATTACATCTATAATCTCAATTACTTTCATCACATCAATATTAAATTTGAAACTGTATGTGTTAATACATCTTTTATATCTTATTACTTATTTTAACACCTGTTACTATGCCTATGGTTACATAATATGTACCCATTTGTCTTGTGACAAGATATTATAACATATTGTTGTTGCAACTCATGTTATCAGCTTATCATAGACACAATACGACACTTTAGTATTGGATTAAACCTCTTAGCTGCAATGATTGATCTGTTGTGGAAATATCAAGTCATGTGAGATTTGCACAAAGTGTGTGGCAATGGCAATGGCCTTGGTCAATCTATGTCAGTGTCACGCACGGTGGCGCTTGTTGGCGTGATAACCGATGTCACTCGCTCTGCAGAGCGCGCGCCTCTGCGCCTCCCAATCACGTGGACTCACTTGCATGATACTCTTACATATGCGAATTTTAACTCATTTGTGTTATCACGAGCCGCTCATTGAGCGAACACACGCGACCCACGGCAAACTCGCACGAGATAGGTATAGTTCTCCTCGTCATACATTCATGACAATCGGTAGTCACACTTGACTTTACAATGTCAGGTGACATGTCTATTGTTCTACACAGGCGAGGTTTACATAACGACTTGAAGAATTCTGTCGGACGACCGCGACGTGACTATTCGATTCTTATGTGTTAACACTGTAACACATCCTGCGCGCGAAATGTAGGCTCTCACGTTATCGATTGCGTCGTGTCGTAATATCGTTATCAGTAAACTATGTATCAGAAATCCTCGCAATGACATTCACGATGCGTGTCCTCTGCTATGCCCCAACTCTAAAGATAACCACGCAGGTCAACCCGCTGCGTTGTGAGCATCGGGCACACGCCCAAATGCTCACGATTATTATAGGCACATGTGAGATATACCGATAACAAAACAGCTATATATTACAAAGAATATGTGAATGGGTTTGATTTGGAAATTGATGAAAACTGAACACATGGAAGTAACGCGGATCTAAAAAAAAACTACGAAGAACGTTGGTTACCTACTTTATGACGCACGTGTTCAAGGTTGCGTAGAGCTATGGCTTCTAATGGTACAGCAAAAACAATCGCTTCGACTTGTTTGAATGAAAATAATGTTGTAACAGGCCAGTGTAATAATATCAAATATTTTAATAGATATAGATTAATGAAAATATTTTGAATTATATTAATTTCTCCGATACTATTATCTCGTGTGCGACGCGTTTTTGATATACCCAATTAATTAAAACAATTTTATAATGACACATTAACATATACATATGCTAGGTAGTCCACGTGATAAAGAATGATCGAGCGTCGAAAATTTATAAACTAAGAACATTGTGTTTGAATTTCCTTTTCGTGGGAGCTAATATTTCTACGTGTGCTGATCGACATTATTTTTCATATAGATCCCAATAAATTGTAATATGATAATGTACTACGTTACGCCTAAAGAACGATGCGCAGCTAAACTTGTGCCATGGCCTTTGATGAAAGAAAAAATCAAAGAATACCATGAACTATACGAAGTTTTCTTCTGTATAATTTGCCTACAATCACATTATAATAGGTATATCTATATTTAATGCATTTAACCTGTGAGAAACACTGCAAGCTATCTATTTGTTATTAAAGACTCTTTTGATTAGTTATCAGATGGTTCTTATAGTTCTTATCTACAAGACGTTCTTCAGTACGTAGGTATTTATTACTGATCTATAGCCTCTTTTAAAGAATTTATTTGCATTTGCTTGACTGGAAACTAGGAAGATTAATAAGTTACGATGATTAATAGGTATATTAGCATCTGATTAGGCCCTCTTGACGTACTACAATTAGTTACAACGTAATGACTGTATTTTATTATTAAGAAATACGAGACTCGCAAGTCTGATTTGATTGCTACTACCTAACTATCTGAGGTTTCATTTCTTTAAATTATGTAGAGTTATGTAGGTAGGTATATCGGCGTGTGCTGTTCTATATCTCTATTGTTTTCCTCCTTTTATAAAATGCCATTAATGCAGGTATGCAGTTAATGATGATTAAAATATTTTAAACCGTTAAAATAACCACTAATAGATCATTGTGTTCGTTAATAACGTCCACTATGCAATGTTGTAATGAAAGTATAATTTATGAAACCGGAACGGTCTCAAAATAACTAAAAACATCTGCCGTTGTTTTTTAAATGTATAATATTAATTATAACAGATTTGAAACCGCGGATGTCAAATTAGAGTTAACAAAACTTTTGACCGATTTAACATTAACCCTATAAACTTATAACATTTATTCATTTAATTATTTATAACTTTTGTCCGCGTGGTTTTGGGACATGAACTTTAGTTCCTGTTTTTCCTACAGAGACTTGTATATCGTTGCTCCCTTTAGATAATATAATCCGTTCATAATGCAGCTGTACACTACAACCTATAAACACAGGTTAAATGTTAGGTTTTGTGTGGTCGGTTAGTTACGGAACTGTTTTATATTAACTATTGTAGGTACATAGGCACGTCCTAAATAAAAATAAAACTTCAAGTTTCTGTAATAAAAGCTAGTTTATTTGTTAAAAAGAAAGATTGGATTAGTAGCTAAAAAAAATTGTTTCGTCTCGTTGATTCTGAAGGTTATTTAGCGATTTAATGTATTTAACGCCGAATTTCCTCTCAATGATAATATGACATCATAAGCTACCTACTTAAATGAGGCTGAATTAATTATTTTTTTATTCGTTTTCAACTTTATACTTGGCTCCTAATTCCGATAATAGTAATAGCAATCAAGAATTTTTATCGTAGTATTTTGTGTGGGTTGATCGGGCGTGTTCATTACATGGATAGGCGCGGATAAAATCTCGCCTGAACAGAATAGGTCCCTTTCTTGGAAACGAAATAATTTCGAATGATTAACATCTACAAACTTCGTTATTGATATCAAATACTAACGAACGAGACGTTTATAGCACTGCAATCTTTCATTAGTAGTTTTTTGTTATTATTATTACGAAGAACTCGTGGCAGCATCGTGTCGCGTTTCCTTTTTTAACCGACTTCCAAAAAGGGGGAGGTCTTATGTTCGTCTGCATGTATTTTTTTTATGTTTTTTAATACTGATTGCGACTTGTCGCCGGGCAGGGCTCACCGCAAAATGGGGAGAGAGACAAGTCGGGGACAAAACCATCTCTTTAGCGTTTTGTCTTCGTCATTTTGTCTTCTATCAAGGAGACAGGGTGTTAAAAACGGGTTTGTCCACCCACCGTGCTAGCCCTGCTGACGACAAACATTAGATATTCTATTGTGTTTGCTGCCGGGAAGTCAATGTGTAACCTCCTCACCCTTGGCTTTCGCATAGATATTTTAATGAAACTCTAAGGGGTACATTTTTTCTGAAAGCGTAATCAAATCTCAGGTAAACTGCTGTCAAATCTCATGCTAATTCATACCTTCGCTCCAACAATACTCGAATGATTACTAAACAAGTACGAGAATATTGGAACAAATAAAAAGACAATGGAATTGAATTCAATGTTTATTAATTTCAACGGACAATGATTTTGTTGTATCTTCTGTATAAAATACCCTTTCGATTACCCCTTTGAAGGGCATTTTGAGATTCCTAGTCTCATAATCCCCTTTGGTGCTAGAAGTTCGGGCTGAAGGGGAATTTGACACTAAAAGTCTCAAAATCCCCTTTTAACAATTAATTTCGAAATTCCCTTTCGATTTCCTCGTTAAATGGGATTTTGAGAATTTTAGTCCCATAATCCCCTTTGGTGCTGCAAGTTCAGGCTGAAGGTGATTTTGAGGCAACATATCTCAAAATCCCCTTTGAAGGGAAAATCATATACACCTAATTACTATAATTTCTTTTCCATAAAATAGTTCTCTTCCAATTATTAAAAGGGATATATCGAAAAGGGATTTTGAATTAGACAATCTATACAAATAAATAAAATTGAAGTGTCTGTTTGTAATGTCGAAATAACAGATTTTTACTAAATGCGTATGAAAGTATATTTACCTTCGGTAAAGACAAAAAACAATAAAAAAATGAATTGTCTGTTTGTTCCGGCCAATCTCCGAAACGGCTTTACCGATTTTGACGGGACTTTCACTGGCAGGTAGCTGATGTTATAAGGAGTACCCATGGACATAATATAAGAGGGAGTAACTTAGGATACCTTTACTTTTACTTTTAATTTAAAGAAAATATAATTTGGTCAAATTCCACTCGGACGAAGTCGTGGGCACAGCTAGTCTTATATAAGAAGAGGCAGATAAAAAAAAAATGTCTGAAACATGATGACATAACTGAGAATAAATTCCTGAGTTGACGTCTGATAAAGAGAGATGAATGACAGAAAAAGATATAATGCGCATACTCAAATGAAATGGTATACATACGGGAAAGCGGACGACTATATTTATTGACGTATTATATTATAGTATTTATCACAGGTATTTATAGTATTAATTAAAACGGTACACAACTACCCCGATGATCTTGTAAATATTTTTTGACGAAGAATAATGATTTGTGATACAAGCTATCGATAGTAATAATCTTCCGTTAACTTTATAATGGTACTCATTACGGTATTATATATATTTTTAAGAATTGATTGGTTTATAATACCTTTATTGTAGGTACACGTCATGTCTCCTTACTACCAAGAAGCGATATTTCCAACGTCAATTTTTATTATAATGTTGGCCTCGACGTAAATAGTGTGGAAATTGTTAATAGATGTAACGCATAGAACAATGTGACATTACGTGTGTATACTCAGAGCGATACTTTTTAGAGTTCTTTCTGTATCCAGGAAGTTATATCTTAGAATAAATATTTGGTTTTTACTTACTATAGGGATCGAAAAGATGTTAATCATGAATTTGAGCATTGTAGTACCATTTCACACCGAGATGTGAATCATGTCAATTTGAACCTTCTTGTTATTCGCATTAAAGTCACTCGACATGCAAGAACTACACTAGGTACTAAATATTTGAACATCATTAATTTCATATAAGACCGATCATATCGATCTCGATCGCCCTGCACGCTATACTACAGGCATAGATAAATAATAAATAACTACAGGTTCAATGCATCATTTTATCTTTATTCGTGAACAGTAGCGAGGCCCGTCTATTCTCGGGCGATACGTGCAGTGCAGTAACTCCTTGTCCCAGAAATAGATGCTGCGATGGATGTGCAGGAGTATCGTATTATGATTGTACTTTATTTTAAGAATATTCAGGAAGAGTAGCAAGTATACCTATAATGCATTGACATTTATGTTAGTTATTTTATTTATTTATTTTAATTTATGATGGCACATGGGCCTGGTCAGCTTGTAACTGCCATGGCATTCTTATTCAGAGGCATATCATTATTATCCTATTCTTATTTTTCATTCACATTAAATTACATTATTCTTGCAGATCTTACCACAACATTGTACTAATCAATATTGTAATCTATTATTTTAAAAGAGTTTCCATGGAGTTTCTTTCCGGTTCTTCTCCATAGGACCTACTATTTGGAACCGCGCACTTTTGGAGTCGCGATTCATAAGTGCCTGTATTTGGTTTACATGAAATAAAGATCTATTATTTCTATTCACATTTTTAAGCAATTATTTCGACATGACAGTGGGAAACCGCTATATTATGGTATCTTAGTAATAAAAAGAAGATAACCGTCTCGCAGTCTTTGTCATGCTCTAGAGTGCCATATGTGCCTAAATGATATATCTACCCAAATTAGTAGAAGTAATCAAAAAATGTAAATGGTTCAATTATACTTCTTGTATAAACATCTCATTAATCTTCTCGAACCATAAACTTATTATACTTTAGTATAATTAGCGACCTGTCCCCGGCTAAATCCGTTACGTAGTTCTAAACTTCTAAGCATACAGATAGACAGACAGCGGGAAGCGACTTTGTTTTATACTATGTAGTGATAAGTTTATGCCTCTAACTAGCCAAGCGAAAACGTCCTACAGATTTTCCATCCTCGAAGGGCTTTTACATCCGTAACCGAATAGAAAAACAGTGAATTAAAATGTAATGGCCTCGGTCTTAAACTGCGGTTTACTACTTTATTCTGAATAATATATAACATTTTCCTTGTACTGTTCACAATTGTGAACTACAATTCTGCAATTGTAGAGTTTGTTAGTTTCTTCGAGGAAAATATCGAACGACGACTGGGTTTCTTTACATAATCGTCTGTTCGGCCTTATTTCCACTGACCTCACTGAGCATGCGCCATGTCCTCGTTAGCTGTATGTTATGAACGCGACAATGGGGATGCTCGCACTCCGGTGTCTTATTCGCCATTGAAGCCGATGCGTCGTCGGTGCATATACAGTATTACTTTACTGCATTCCGTACCAACTACACTATCGTCTTGTCATTAAAATAAAATAGGTACCTATTTCAATATCAGAAGCTTCATATCACGTTACCCGCAATTAACTATGTTTCTCGTTATCATTAGTTATCATATCGCTAACATGTTATCAGTTACTTGAGCAACAGTGAATAAAAGAATCATTTTCGCTTCTTATCATCATAATTCATATCAGTATGATGGATTAGGTACTGTCTCTTTGCTCTTGCATTAAAAATGATCTCGTTTGAGCCCCTAGATAGAATAGTTACGTAATGAGTCGTCTCTATACACGTTTCGATTGAAGTGTAAAGGGTTTACAGTCGTATGTGATTTATAATGTCAATTAGGTTAAACTCTGCCCCGCGCTGACCTAGCGACGTCTTATTGATTGAATCGCCGCTACTATGATTGCACTGATCGAATTATTTTCAAACAACCTCTTCCTATAACTCTGTTGTGTCATTGATACTCTGTTTCTAGGCATCATTTTAACATTAATTAATTCTGTAACAGATATTTCCATGAATAGAAAAACCGCTATGAGGACATAGGTACAATTTCGTTCGCTCAATAAAAGAGCCTACTTGTTTTTGAATTTCAAAAATAGTTTTGCATGCAACGCTTACCTATATAATGAGATAAAAATATCAAAAAATTCAAAGTGTCCATTTTTGCACGGTTATATTGGTGTCAGAAGTACACGTGGTGAAGTATGCCTTTTTATATGAAAAGTTGGTTGAAAAAAAAAAAAAAATCTTATATCAAATTGTTTATATGTACAGAGACTTTTTTTTTGGCAACACATCAGTCGACTTTTATGTATAACGTGACTTCTAATAAATGGAGGTTAATGATATTTACATGCAGCAGATCTCCTTGAGACGTTTTGTTTCTATCAAGTACACACTTAAAACTGCCTGTATGAGGATACATTTTAAAAATAACCTCACAAATAATTTAGGGTCCAAAGTCACACTTTAATCGAATGTTGGTTAATTTAATATGTATACATTAAATTGAATATTAAACGTAATTCGTGGCGTTAAATTCATGTGCATATTTTTGTCTTGTACAGAAAGTATGCCCGGCAGCATCAATTCTGCTAAGAGGTTTGAGCGCAGAATCGACCAATCTCAAAAGCATTCTCCAGGAAAAAATCCCAAAAGAGCAAGAGAAGATCCGGGAGTTCCGTAAGAAACATGGAGCCACCAAAGTTGGAGAGGTCACCGTTGATATGGTGAGTTAACATTACTGAACAATGTTTGTTAATGATAAGGCGTCCTCATAAAGGTGTACTATTTAATTAAACGGATATGAAGACGTCATAAGTATTCACACAATGTTCATTATTACTATGAGGTGTCAACACTCAACACTGTCCTCGAATTCCGTTTACAGTGTCTTATTATCTGTTAATAACATTGTACAATTACGAGTTGGACGACACTGGAAGTTTTAAACTAGGGAATTATGAATGTATTCGTATTTTTTTTAAATAATTTGTCGTCGTTTTGTGTCGTCTTTATCTTTTTTACATGTCAGTCCCCTAATTCCTGAATTATAATTATAAAAAAGAATTATCAACTCAGCATATTTGTATGAGAATGAAGGTATTCTATGATTCGTTTCCGAAATTGAACGAGGTCGTATAAAGAGTGTCCAAGCAGGCGGTCAATGAACTTAATTATAATGGAACCCTGACGCAGTTCAAGATCGCAATACATTAAGCGACATGTATTATAAATGTCTTATTATTTCTATATGGTTGTACCTCACGAACGTCATACTATTTGATATTAAATGATTATATAGATTGATAGCTGCTTGTTAAATCAATTTTCTTGGTCGACTTCTGTTATGGTCGCTTAGAGGAAAATGAACATCGTTGTGGTTATAAATGAATAGTTAGATAATAGGGTTTTATCATTTTAAATATTAAACCGATGTATTTGTGTTACCCTCAGATGTACGGTGGTATGCGTGGTATCAAAGGTTTGGTTTGGGAGACATCCGTATTAGACCCTGATGAGGGAATCCGTTTCCGCGGTATGTCCATCCCTGAATGCCAGCAGGCGCTACCCAAGGCTAAGGGTGGCGAGGAACCACTTCCCGAAGGTCTCTTCTGGCTGCTCGTGACAGGAGATATCCCCACCGAAGCTCAAGCTAAAGCCCTGTCCAAAGAATGGGCACAAAGGTATGTGAATGTCTTCTTTTTAATTATTATAAAGTAAAAGACGAACTAATGCCATGTTTACATCAGGAAAATTTAAACTAATAACTATGTATTTTACCGCGTTTTTGAACAAGGGGCTGCACAAAAAATTAAGCCCCTTTTAGATTTAGTCTGGATACTAATTTAGAGATGGCATTTATATAATAGTTTCCAGCTTTATAGAAACACTAGAGGTCGCGCTGTGCGCGGGCCGCGAGCGGCCCGCGAGGGCTTTTTAGGTGGGGTTTGTAACATGACGCAAAATAAATATGATATTTGATTTTGTATGGCAGCCATGTTTTTTTGTATGAAAGCCATCTTTTTTTACCAGCTTGTCAATCGACCCAAGGTCCTACACATTTTTAGTTCGGGCAGTATGGGTGTGCGACTTCTCATTTTCGAGATCCGTGGGGCAGTTCCGGTCAGCGTTCCACTATTAGGTTATTTCGGACTTTTCCTGAACTCATAGGACCCCCTTCTATACGACTCCCATACATGACTTTTACCCCTGACGGCTCCTTCCGGGAGAACAATTGAGTTAAAATCCAAAAATGAACACTTGTATGGCGGCCATGTTTTTTTGTATAGTAGCCATGATTTTTCACCAGTTCGTCGATCGACCCAAGGTCCTTGACATTTTTAGTTCAAGCACTGTAGGTGTGCGACTTGTAATTTTCGAGATCCGTAGGGCAGTTCCGGTCAGCGTTCCACTTTCAAGCCATTTCGGACTTTTCCTGGACTCATAGGACCGCTTTCTATACGACTCTCATATATAACTTTTACCCCTGACGGCTCCTTTTGGGAGAACAATTGGGCGAAAATCCAAAATGAACACTTGTATGGCGGCCATATTTTTTTGTATGGAAGCCATCTTTTTTCACCGGCTCGTCAATCATCCCAGGGTACTCGACATTTTTAGTTCAAGCACTGTAGGTTGGCGACTTGTAATTTTCGAGATCCGTAGGGCAGTTCCGGTCAGCGTTCCACTTTCAGGTCATTTCTCAATGGGCCTCTCTCTGTACGACTCCCACACATGACTTTTACCCCCCATGACTCCTTCTGGGAGAACAATTGCTCCAAAAGATGCGTTTGTATGGCGGCCATATTGAAAAATGGCGGAAAAAAAAGTTGGTCCCGGATTATGAATCGGTGCCCCCGAAAACCTCAGGACGCCAATTTTCAGCCAGATCGGACCATATTTTTTGTAAGCCACCATTTTGAATCCGCCATCTTGGATTTTTATCACGACCACCGAAAAGCCCCTCTCGTCCTCGATGATATTTGGTCGAGCACCCCCACTCTATCTCTAACGGTTTCGAAACGGTTAGGGTTTAAAAAGCTTAGAAGTCGCGCGGTGCGCGGGCCGCGGGCGGCCCGCGGAGGTTGTGGTGGTACTCTTAAATTAACTTAAAAAAAAAAAAACACGATTTGGAAAGTGCTTTGACTTTGACTGACTTTGACATCGACTTTTACTTTGAATTCGAATTTCACTTTGACTTTATTTTTCGTTTTCTTCCCAGCAGACCCTTTCATTTGATACCCATATCAGGTTGGTAGATAAGAAAATCTTGTCTACCATCTTGGGGCGTCCGCCATTTTGAATTAAGTGTGACGTTATTTTAGTTTCGTACTCTTCTCAGCAAACCCTTTCATTTGATACCCATATCATGGTAGTGCATAATACATAAGTAGTTCGCCATATTGGATTTAGAATGACGTCAGTTATCTAACTATGCATTGTCATCCTAACTAAACGTGTGTGCAAAATTTCAACTCAATCGGAAACCGCGAAGTGGGTCAAATTTAACTTCCAAGATTTTCTTACATAGTTACAGGTGAAGCTAATAAAAGCGTGTTAAGAGGCGTTTGTATGGCAGCCATGTTTTTTTGTATGAAAGCCATCTTTTTTTTACCAGCTCGTCAATCGACCCAAGGTCCTACACATTTTTAGTTCGGGCAGTACGGGTGTGCGACTTCTCATTTTGGAGATCCGTGAGGCAGTTCCGGTCAGTTTTCCACTTTCAGGTCATTTCGGACTTTTCCTGAACTCATAGGACCCCCTTCTATACGACTCTTATACATGAGTTTTACCCCCGAAGGCTCCTTCTGGGAGAACAATTGAGTGAAAATCCAAAATGAACACTTGTATGGCGGCCATGTTTTTTTGTATGGAAGCCATCTTTTTTCACCGACTCGTCGATCGGCCCAGGGTCTTTGACATTTTTAGTTCCGGCACAGTGGGTGTGCAACTTATAGTTTTTGAGATCCGTAGGGCAGTTCCAGTAAGCGTTCCACTTTCAGGTCTTTTCGGACTTTCCTGAACTCATAGGACCCCCTTCTCTACGACTCCCATACATGACTTTTACCCCCGACGGCTCCTTCTAGGAGAACAATTGAGTGAAAAACCAAAATGAACACTTTTGTATGGCCGCCATCTTTTTTTGTATGGAAGCCATCTTTTCTTCACCGGCTCGACGATCTGACCAAGCTCCTCGACATTTTTAGTTCCGGCAACCTCGGTCTGCGACTTGTAGTTTTCGAGCTCCGTAGGGCTGTTCCAGTCAGGGTTCCACTTTCAGGTCATTTCGGACTTTTCCTGAACTCACAGGACCCCTTCTATACGACTCCCATACATAACTTTTATCGCCCATGGCTCCTACTGGGAGAACAATTGTGTGAAAATCCAAAATGAACACTTGCATGGCGGCCATGTTTTTTTGTATGGAAACCAGCTTTTTTCACCGGCTTGTCAATCGACCCAGGATCCTGGACATTTTTAGTTCAGGCACTATGGGTCGGCGACTTGCCGTTTTTGAGCTCCGTAGGGCAGTTCCGGTCAGGATTTCACTTTTAAGTCATTTCGGACTTTTCCTGAACTCATAAGACCCCCTTCTATACGACTCCCATACATGAGTTTTACCCCCAAAAGCTCCTTCTGGTAGAACAATTGAGTGAAAATCCAAAATGAACACTTGTATGGCGGCCATGTTTTTTTGTATGGAAGCCATCTTTTTTTCACCGCCTCGGCAAACGGCCCAGGGTCCTCGACATTTTTAGTTCCGGCGGTATAGGTTTGCGACTTGTCGTTTTCGAGCTCCGTAGGGCAGTTCTGGTCAGTGTTCCACTTTCAGGTCATTTCGGACTTTTCCTAGACTCAAAGGACCCCCCTCTATACGACTCCCATACATGACTTTTACCCCCCATGGCTCCTTCTGGGAGAACAATTGGGTCAAAATCCAAAATGAACACTTGTATGGCGGTCATGTTTTTTTGTATGGAAGCCATCTTTTTTTCACCAGATCGTCGATCGGCCCAGGGTCTGTGACATTTTTAGTTCCGACACAGTGGGTGTGCGACTTATAGTTTTTGAGATCCGTAGGGCAGTTCCGGTAAGCGTTCCACTTTCAGGTCATCCTGGACTTTTTCTAAACTCTTAAGATCCCCTTCTATATGACTCCCATACATGACTTTTACCTCCCACGGCTCCTTCTCGGAGAGCAATTGTGTGAAAAATCCAAAATGAACACTTGTATGGCGGCCATGTTTTTTTGTATGGAAGCCATCTTTTTTTTACCAACTCGTCAATCGACCCAAGGTCCTACACATTTTTAGTTCGGGCAGTATGGGTGTGCGACTTCTCATTTTCGAGATCCGTGGGGCAGTTCCGGTTAGCGTTCCACTTTTAGGTTATTTCGGTTTTTTGCTGAACTCCCTGGACTTCCCTCTATACGTCTCCCATACATCACTTTTACCCCCCGCGGCTACATCCGGGAGAACAATTGAGTGTAAATCCAAAAATAAACACTTGTATGGCGGCCATGTTTTTTTGTATAGTAGCCATGATTTTTCACCAGTTCGTCGATCGACCCAAGGTCCTTGACATTTTTAATTCTGGCAGTATAGGTCTGCGGCTTTACGTTTTCGAGATCCGTAGGGCTGTTCCAGTCAGGGTTCGACTTTCAGGTCATCTCACTGGGCCTCTCTCTGTACGACTCCCACACATGACTTTTACCCCCCATGACTCCTTGTGGGAGAATAATTGCTCCAAAAGATGCGTTTGTATGGCGGCCATATTGAAAAATGGCGGAAAAAAAATTTGGTCCCCGCCCGCGGCCCGCGGAGGTTGTGGTGGAACTCTTAAATTAACTTAAAAAATAATTAAAACACGATTTGTAAAGTGATTTGACTTTGACTTTGGCTTTGACTTTCACTTTGACTTTATTTTTCGTTTTTTTCCCCGCAGACCCTTTTATTTGATACCCATATCATGATGGTAGATAAGAAAATCTTGTCTACCATCTTGGGGCGTCCGCCATATTGAATTAAGTTTGACGTTATATTAGTTTTCGTAGTCTTCTCAGTAAACCCTTTCATTTGATACCCATATCATGGTAGTGCATAATACATAAGTAGTCCGCCATATTGGATTTAGAATGATGTCAGTTATCTAACTATGCATTGTCATCCTAACTAAACGTGTGTGCAAAATTTCAACTCAATCGGAAACCGCGAAGTGGGTCAAATTTAACTTCCAAGATTTTCTTACATAGTTACAGGTGAAGCTAATAAAAGCGTGTTAAGAGGCGTTTGTATGGCAGCCATGTTTTTTTGTATGAAAGCCATCTTTTTTTTACCAGCTCGTCAATCGACCCAAGGTCCTACACATTTTTAGTTCGGGCAGTACGGGTGTGCGACTTATCATTTTGGAGATCCGTGGGGCAGTTCCGGTCAGCGTTCCACTTTCAGGTCATTTCGGACGTTTTCTGAACTCATAGGACCCCCTTCCATACGACTCTTATACATGAGTTTTACCCCCGAAGGCTCCTTCTGGGAGAACAATTGAGTGAAAATCCAAAATGAACACTTGTATGGCGGCCATGTTTTTTTGTATGGAAGCCATCTTTTTTCACCGACTCGTCGATCAGCCCAGGGTCTTTGACATTTTTAGTTCCGGCACAGTAGGTGTGTAACTTATAGTTTTTGAGATCCGTAGGGCAGTTCCAGTAAGCGTTCCACTTTCAGGTCTTTTCGGACTTTCCTGAACTCTTAGGACCCCCTTCTATACGACCCTCATACATGTTTTTTACCCCCGACGGCTCCTTCTGGGAGAACAATTGGGTGATAATCCAAAATGAACACTTGTATGGCGGCCATGTTTTTTTTGTATGGAAGTCATCTTTTTTTCACCGGTTCGTCAATCGACCCAGGGTCCTCGACATTTTTAGTTCCGGCAGTATGAGTGTGCGACTTGCTGTTTTCGAGATCCGTAGGGCAGTTCCGGTCAGAGTTCCACTTTAAGGCCATTTTATTTTAGATTTTTCTTAACCTCACAGGACCCCCTTCTATACGACTCCCATACATAACTTTTACCTCCCACGGCTCCTTCTGAGAGAACAATTGCTCCAAAAGATGCGTTTGTATGGCGGCCATATTGAAAAATGGCGGAAATAAAAAGTCGACCCCGGATTATAATTCGATGCCCCCGAAAACCCCCGGACGCCAATTTTCAGCCGGCTCGGACCATATTTTTTTTTATTGCCGCCATTTTGAATCCGCCATCTTGGATTTTTGTGACCACCACCGGAAAGCCCTCCCCATCATCTATGAAATTGGTTCGAGCACCCCCCCGCTATCTCTAACGGTTTCGGAACGGTGAGCGTTTGAATTTTGTATGGCGGCCATGTTTTTTGTATGGAAGCCATCTTTTTTTCACCGGATCGTCAATTGGCCCAGGGTCCCTGACATTTTTAGTTCCGGCGGTATAGGTTTGCGACTTGCCATTTTCGAGATCCGTAGGGCAGTTCCGGTCAGCGTTCCACTTTCAGGTCATTTCGGACTTTTCCTAAACTCACAGGACCCCCCTCTATACGACACCCATACATCACTTTTACCCCCGACGGCTCCTTCTGGGAGAACAATTGTGTGAAAATCCAAAATGAACACCTGTATGGCAGCCATGTTCTTTTGTATGGAAGCCATCTTTTTTTCACCGGCTCGTCAATCGTCCTACCGTACTCGAAATTTTTAGTTCCGGCACCGTGCGTCTGCAACTTGTAGTTTTCGAGATCCGTAGGGCAGTTCTGGTCACGGTTCCACATTCAGGTTATTTCGGATTTTTCCTAAACTCACTGGACCCTTCCCTATATAACTCCCATACATAACTTTAACCTCCCACGGCTCCTTCTGTGAGAATAATTGTGCGAAAATCCAAAATGAACACTTGTATGGCGGCCATGTATTTTTTTTCGAAGCCATCTTTTTTTTACCAGCTCATCAATCGACCCAGGGTCCTCGACATTTTTAGTTCGGGCAATATGGGTCTGCGTTTTGCCGTTTTCGAGATCCGTAGGGCAGTTCCGGTCAGGGTTCTACTTTCAGGTCATCTCGGATTTTTCTTAAACTCACTGGAATTTCCACTATACAACTTCCATACATGACTTTTACCCCGCACGACTCCTTTTAGAACAATTGCTCCAAAAGAAGCGTTTATATGGCGGCCATGTTTTTTTGTATAAAAGCCATTTTTTTTTACCAGCTCGTCAATTTACCCAAGATCATACACATTTTTAATTCGAGCAGTATGGGTGTGCGACTTCTCATTTTCGAGATCCGTGGGGCAGTTCCGGTCAGCGTTCCACTTTCAGGTCTTTTCGGACTTTTCATAAACTCATAGGACCCCCTTCTATATGACTCCGATACATGACTTTTACCTCCCACGGCTCCTTCTGGGAGAGCAGTTGTGTGAACATCCAAAATGAACACTTCTATGGCCGCCACCTTTTTTTGTATGGAAGCCATCTTTTTTTCACCGGTTCGTCAAACGGCCCAAGGTCCTTAACATTTTTAGTTGGGGCGGTATAGCATTGCGACTTGTAATTTTCGAGATCCGTAGGGCAGTTCCGGTCAGCGTTCCACTTTCAGGTCATTTCGGACTTTTCCTGAACTTATAGGACCCCCTTCTATACGAATTCTATACATGAGTTTTACCACCGAAAGCTCCTTCTGGGAGAACAATTGAGTGAAAATCCAAAATGATCACTTGTATGGCGGCCATCTTTTTTTGTATGGAAGCCATCTTTTTTTCACCGGCTCGTCAATCGTCCCAAGGTACTCGAGATTTTTAGTTCCGGCAGTATGGGTGTGCGACTTCTCATTTTCGAGATCCGTAGGGCAGTTCCGGTCAGCGTTCCACTTTCAGGTCATTTCGGACTTTCCTGAACTCATAGGACCCCCTTCTATACGACTCCCAAACATGACGTTTACCCCCGACGGCTCCTTCTGGGAGAACAATTGAGTGAAAAACCAAAATGAACACTTTTGTATGGCCGCCATCTTTTTTGTATGGAAGCCATCTTTTCTTCACCGGCTCGTCGATCGACCCAGGGTCCTCGACATTTTTAGTTCCGGCAGAATGGGTGTGCGACTTGTAACTTTCGAGTTCCGTAGGGCAGTTCCGGTCAGCGTTCCACTTTCAGGTCATTTCGGACTTTTCCTAAACTCACAGGACCCCCCTCTATACGACTCCCATACAATACTTTTACCCCCCACGGATCCTTCTGGGAGACCAATTGCTCCAAAAGATGCGTTTGTATGGCGGCCATATTGAAAAATGGCGGAAAAAAATAATCGACTCCGGATTATGAATCGGTGCCCCCGAAAATCCCCGGATGCCAATTTTCAGCCGGCTCGGACCATTTTTTTTTATGGCCGCCATTTTGAGTCCGCCATCTTGGATTTTTATGACCACCACCGGAAAGCCCCCTCCATCCTCTATGAAAATGGTTCGAGCACCCTGCCGCTATCTCCAACGGTTTAGGAACGGTGAGCGTTTCAATTTTGTATGGCCGCCATTTTTTTTGTATGGAAGCCATCTTTTTTTCACCGGCTCGTCAAACGGCCCAGGGTCCTCGACATTTTTAGTTCCGGCAGTGTGGGTGTTCGACTTTTCATTTTCGAGATCCGTAGGGCAGTTCCGGTCAGTGTTCCACTTTCAGGTCATTTCGGACTTTTCTTAGGCTCACAGGACCCCCCTCTATACGACTCCCATACATCGCTTTTACCCCCGACGGCTCCTTCTGGGAGAACAATTGGGTGAAAATCCAAAATGAACACTTGTATGGCGGCCATATTGGAAAATGGCGGAAAAAAAAATTTGATCCCGGATTATGAATCGGTGCCCCCGAAAACCCCTGGATGCCAATTTTCAGCCGGCTCGGACCATTTTTTTTTTTGGCCGCCATTTTGAATCCGCCATCTTGGATTTTTATGATCCCCACCAAAAAGCCCCCGTCATCCTCTATGACATTTGGTCGAACACCCCCCCGCTATCTCCCACGGTTTCGGAACGGTGAGCGTTTCAATTTTGTATGGCCGCCATCTTTTTTTGTATGGAAGCCATCTTTTTTTCACCGGCTCGTCAAACGGCCCAGGGTCCTTGACATTTTTAGTTCCGGCGGTGTGGGTGTCCGACTTGTAATTTTCGAGATCCGTAGGGCAGTTCTGGTCAGGGTTCCACTTTCAGGTCATTTCGGATTTTTCCCGGACTCACTGGACCCCCTTCTATACGACTCCCATACATGACTTTAACCCCCCACGGCTCCATCTGGGAGAACAATTGTGTCAATCAGTCAGTGAGTCAGTGGTAATCGAGCTTTATATATATAAATGAGTCTGCCAAAGTGAATGGATTTTGCTTAGGATGTAGTATTTTTACAATATAATTGTCACAGGGCCGAGTTGCCAGCACACGTCGTCACAATGTTGAACAACATGCCCAGCAAGCTCCACCCCATGTCGCAGTTCTCGGCTGCCGTCACCGCCCTCAACAGCGAATCCTCCTTCGCGAAGGCCTACTCAGAGGGTGTGCATAAATCCAAGTACTGGGAAGTAAGTCAAACTTTTTAACATTTAACTTAATTTTTTGAGGTTGTTAGCAAACACTAGCAATGTTTTATACTCCTACAAATAATCCTAGCCAAATTTATGTTTATGCTAGGTGAGGGTCGATGTCAATAGTCCAATGGATTAGGTTCAAGCTCAATCTGTCCTTCGCTAGTCCGTTGGGTTATTGACAAGTTACAAAGTTGATAACATAACCGTCAAAAACCCCCGACTCCAACTAGAAAATGAGTTGTTACTTTTGAACGCCTGAACAGAATTTCATGAAACATAGCTGATTCCCGATTAAACTAACTTTCAATTAAAAGAAACTGCATTGAAATCGGTCCATCCGTTTTGGAGCTACGATGCCACAACAGACACAGATACATACTACAAACTCATAACACCTCTTTTTTTTGTCGGGGGTTAAAAATCGTTACTGTTGACATTCCCGCTGATATCCGCCGATAAAATTAATAAGCGTTGTAAATGTCTTTATCTTTATGAGTATTATTCCGAAAGTTCTACGCCATTGAGCCATATCGTAACTAAAAATATAACAGGTCGTGAATAACACAGGGGCGTTGGATTTTTCATTACAATCAATCCACTCAGCGTATCACAGTGCTGAGTCCACTCCTGTACGAAGGCACACTCTCAGTCTACCGCTTTCCGCATCCAGACAATTTATTTCATAGATGTTTTCATCATCAGCATGTCAGTCCGTGAACGTCAACTGCTGAACTTGAGCCTGCCATTGAGCATACAGTGAGCTATCATGAGAGATTTATCATTAGGCATATTTAATAAGGCAGGTGATCTCTGAGGATCCCACTGACGATATCCGCGGATGGCGAGGGACCAAGCTTAATGCTATTTACCTTCTCTAACAGTACGTCTACGAGGACTCAATGAACCTGATCGCCAAGCTGCCCGTGATCGCAGCGACGATCTACCGCAACACGTACCGTGACGGTAAAGGCATCGGCGCTATCGACGACAACAAGGATTGGTCCGCTAACTACTGCACCATGCTCGGCTTCGAAGACTCTCAGTTCACAGAGCTGATGCGTCTCTACCTCACCATTCACAGGTAAACAAGAGTTTAAGGAAAACCTTTATTGTGAAAACATTTAAGGTCCTACTTTATTAGCGGAGGCCCTTTTAAGAGGTAATAGTACTTATTATTATGAACAACTATTAGTATGGGACCAACACTGAAAATGCGACTAAAAGGCCTATATTACTCGACTAAAGTAAATGTGAAAGTTGTTCATAATGATGGTAGGTAGAGGGTGTATGCCCTGTATAATTATTATAATCTCAATACATAAGCAGGATGAATACTGAACGAACATTTGCATTAAATGTGTTTTTTTTTTTGACTTCTTTTGGTTTAATTGTTTGTGTGTTGAAATTTTCCATGCTTAGAAATGTGTTTTTATTAAGCGATTAATAACAATGTAATGTAGTGAACAGCTTCTTCCAATGCCAATTATAAATATCATTTAGTTTGCACAAGTTGTTTGCACACCAATAAAATTCCAATCTTATTAAACAAGGTATTTTTATATGTATATGCAATTACTTGAAGGGTCATTCTTATTGAAATTGTTGGAAGATGCATTCAACAGATTATCATGATTACATTAACAGTTATTAAACTTTTAATAAAGTAATAATGCCTACTGTAGTTGTTGCAATTCACAAGCGCGCGTGCGATTTTAATTTGAACTTTATGTCATACTCATTATACAAAAGCGTCACACGACATGCGCTCGTGAGTTGTACAACTATAATAGTTTTTAAGTTATCGCACTTAGCACTGATGCGAATGTTATTAATTTCTAATAAATCCGTGTTGTAATAACTGCTAGATGCGAATTTTGATGCATGTTTATTAACACGCTACGTAAACTAAAGTACTTACGTCATGAAAACAATGCGCGGCGCGATCAATGAATGAGATTCTAACTATGATTTATCATTTTTATTTCAATCAGTTTTTCTATAATACAAACAAACAAAAATACATCACAATATGAAGTGTTTGTTTATGTATAAAAGGCACAGAATGGTGTCGATTCTATTGCATACAAAGTACACAAACTAGACTTCGAAAGGTTAGACTTCCTATGGAGAAGAACGGAAAAGAAACGCCATGTTTACTCTTTTAAATTTACAATACAATATTTATAAAAGTACATTGTTCTCGAAAAGTTATGTGAGGACAATGTAGGATAAATTCTAAAGTAAACAAAATTATATGTACGACATAGCTTAAGTAGTGTGTTAACGTTTTAATACGTAATCCCCGCATGTTTGTTCATAATAATCAACGTCTTTGCGAGATTAAGTCAGATTGTTTTCAATGACCTTCATTTGCCGTTGTCATTGCAGCCTACAGCGATTGCACTGCTTGCCTTTATATTTTCGGTCAGTTGTGTGCCCGTCCTATGGGCCTCTTAATAGGTCATCAAAGGGTTATGTCAAGTTACTGGGCTGCAATATTCATACTTGTGCTAATAACACCATACAATTACCAATTCGTTTCTTTTAAAGACCGCTTGTTGTAGGTCCGTTTTTTTTTAATGTGGCTGTGCTTCTAATAATCTTATTATGTATTTTGCCTGTATTTCTAAAATTACAATTCGAATTTATTTTGTCCTGTAACTTCTAGGCTGAGGCTTGACAGCGAGCCACACTACGATGCAAAATCCGACCGAAATAATGTATGACAACCGAATGCAACATAAATTACGCGACTTACAACTCAGAAAATTGCGCTTCATTTGCTTCAGTCTTCATGGACAGTCTGTCTGTAGCTTGGCGATGTCATTGTTATATAAATTGTATGTGTATGTGCTTGTGTATAAATTATAACAAATTGTGCCACTAAAGCTGAGCTCATGTACAATAATGTTGTATTAAGCCGGCCAGTCACGTGGCGTGGTAGCCTCGAGTGGAGGCAATGCACTTAACCGTTTATACTGATACAACTTCGAGTGCTCCCTGAAAACACGCGGGAACATAATATTACATTTTGTAAATGGATATAATTAAA
This sequence comes from Allophyes oxyacanthae, assembly GCA_932294325.1. Lineage (NCBI taxonomy): Eukaryota > Metazoa > Arthropoda > Insecta > Lepidoptera > Noctuidae > Allophyes > Allophyes oxyacanthae. Next base: position 6,278,676 of record OW028609.1, read on the forward strand.
TAATATATTATATAAAACCGAAATACTGACACAACGAAAACTCAGGAATTATTAAACCTTCAAAGTTGATATTTTGGATTCCTTAGGCTGCCCCGCGGCTTCGACCATAGCGGGGAGTGAGGCGACAGCGGCAGCGCGGGGAGGTAGCTCCATACAAATGTTTGCCGCTGTTTGCGTATTTATATGGAGCCACCGCCCCGCCATCGCCACCGCTGTCGCCTCGCTCCCTGCTGTGGTCAGGGCCGCGGCCTTATAATGTAGGCAAGAAGCAAGAAGGGATTTTATGAAATTCAATCCCTCGTCATCATCATCAGCTCACATTCATCCACTGCTGGATATTCTCCACTCGAGAACTCGTGTATCCCAACAATTATCGGTTCTTCAGCTTTTGATCAGCCCACTGCCACTTCAGCTCGCTAATCCTATGAAAATTCAATGCACGATGATGAAATTGGGAGGTCATAGTGTGTATAAAAAATCTTTTACCGCGGACGGAGTTGTGGGGACAGCTAGTAGAGTTATAGACGTAAAAATGCCGTACTGCGATTTAAAATTATGTTTTCTTTGAGAATATTATGAAAGAATAGATATTATCCAAATCGAAACTCTTTATAAACTACATGACTATTATTGCTAATTTTTTTTGCATGAATTATGATTTTTGTTTATGTATATTATACCAACCTGCATGTTTATAACACATTTAATGCAAATTCTTCGTTCGTGTTATCTTTTCGGTATCGGTGGATTTCCCAGATAGAGATTGAACATAAGCTAACACGTCATATAAGTAATACAAAATTACTACCTCGAGCAGGACAAAAAATCTATAGATAAATAGTTATAATTTTCCGTTTATTAAACCACAAAGTTATTAAATTGAAGATGTAACAACAAAAATATATATAAATGTAAGTTCTGTGAAACTGATGTTATGTTTTCTGTTTGTCCAGTGATCACGAGGGTGGCAACGTATCCGCTCACACGACACACTTGGTGGGCTCAGCGCTCAGCGACCCCTACCTGTCGTTTGCCGCTGGTCTGAATGGTCTGGCTGGACCTCTTCACGGTCTCGCTAATCAGGAGGTTGGTGCTATACATACTACATAAAATATCTACTATATACAGTGATTCATCAAGATATTAATTATTCATATCAATATTTTAATACGTGAAGAGAAAAATTTGTACTCCTTTTTAAACATATTGCGCGCACGGAGGAGTATGAGATTTGGCGTAGTTAAAGTTTATATGGAGAAGGAGTGCAGAAAGTTAAATTATTATGTAATTTATTTTGAAAATAAGGAAAATATAAATACATACTTCAGCATATAAATGTAAATTGAACTTGGAATATCGTTCGAGGTCGCAAAAATTACTTGACGACACAATCAAGGAGAATTGCACTTATGACTCAGATTGCGTCCGGCCATTATACCTAAATTGATCGACGAGACAAATTGGGATGTTCCAGCTAAATGTTGTATGAATAATACTGCACAAATTGTGAATGTGTCGGGTAGTCTTCCAGTCAAATAGATGTAGCTTAATACCCAGTATTTTACTCTGAATGACTGCTAATTAGTGGGATATACCCATATTAGGGATAGGCTGTTACTTTCTTATTACAAAAGATGATTTAAAGCAAGTCTTGTAAAACCCAGGTTTTGAGATAGCCCCGTCTCTTTTTGTTATATGACGTTAGAAAGTGACATATATTTAAAACCTGGGTTTTACTAGACTTGCATTAAGCCATCTTTTTTAATAAGGGCTCACAGTTTTCAGGCTGCTAATTGCTCCTAACTTCTGCCATAAGCATAGCTTAACCACAGAAACGGATCAATCTGCGCGTTAGCCAGTGACGTGGCCCTCAACACATATCCCGTCCAAGCATTTTTATTTAAAACCAACAATTTAGGAAGATGCCTAATATCCTCAATCGACTCAGCCTATTTCAACCCACCGCTGGATATGACCCCTCCCATGTTGCTTTAAGTACCTTGTTATTTATTTTAATGTAATCCGTGCAGGTGCTTGTGTGGTTGGAGAAACTGCGCAAACAAGTTGGCGACAACTTCACCGAGGAAGGACTCAAGGAGTTCATCTGGAAGACCCTCAAGTCTGGACAGGTCGTGCCCGGATATGGTCACGCAGTACTCAGGAAGACTGACCCCAGGTTAGTAGAGCGCCGATTCTCTTGACAGTTGCCCAACGACAATATCAATTATTACTCTATAGGATGAAGTTTTTTGGAACCGTGCACCTAGAGTCATTAAAGTTTCAACAGTGCCTGATAGTATAGTTTATTTAAAAAAATAAAACCTGTTTTGTTCTCTTAGCGTAATTTTATCTTACCCTAATACGAGGACAGGCAACTTTTAAATTACTAATTTGTGACTTTATGTAAATTACACTTAAAAAAAGCCTTTTCTTTTACTTTAGGTGCCATTGATAAGTAATTGACCCTTCGACTAATAGTCTTTTGTTTGTGTAGGTACACATGCCAACGTGAATTCGCCCTGAAGCATTTGCCGAACGACCCTCTATTCAAGCTGGTCGCCGCAGTCTACAAAGTAGTACCCCCGATCCTAACAGAGCTCGGCAAGGTCAAGAACCCCTGGCCCAACGTGGACTCTCACTCTGGTGTCCTCTTACAGGTATAACCATTTTATTTTTTATTATATTACTTTATCGTTTACAAATTACCTCTCATAACAAAGAGACAGGCAGATATTATCTGTTTTTATACAAGGGATCAGAGGGCCGAGCACGAAAGTTTTGACGTATGGTAACGTAAACGTAAGCAAATTTTGATTATAAAATACGATGAATCTATCGCATATTTGTTCAATTTTATGTAACAGACTCACTTGTCTCATGAAAATAAAAAAATATTGCATGTATTTCCAAAAAAAGATCATAGATTAACCGTGTATTTTTGGTTCTAAATTTGGATACGTTTACATTACGATATGTCAAAACATTCGTGCTCGGCCCACAGTTAAGTTTGATAATAATATCTACGTGTTGTTTGTGAACAGTATTACGGACTGAAGGAGATGAACTACTACACAGTGATGTTCGGCGTGTCCCGTGCCCTCGGCGTCCTCGCTCAACTGATCTGGTCCCGCGCTCTCGGCCTCCCCATCGAGCGGCCCAAGTCTCTCAGCACCGAAATGCTGATGAAGCAACTGGGCAAGTAACCATAACACGCAACAACATCAGTCAATTCGTTCAGGCTAGATTGTAATACGTGCTTCAGGTAGTAACATATCCCCTGGACGGAAGTACCAACAGTTTGATTCACACAAAACACCGATAGTCAATTTATGTAGTGATATTGTTAATGTATTCTACCAAAATACTGTTCAAAATTAATCATTTTCCTTATTTATTGTCATCGTAGTATTAAGAGTAAGTGATGCATTTTTTATTTGCGTTGTTTTTATTATTATTGTTGATTATATTGTAATTTGTATAATTATGATACCACTGTGTACTTATTTCTGTGATGAGAATATTGTTTGATACTATGTACTGTACATATATATTGTAGTTTGATATAATATATGTATATAATTTGTAATAATTTTTTTTGGAATATCATTGGATAAATTTACTTAGTGGGCTCAATTTGACAAATTGACTTAGTGGTGGTGTGACTCAACTGAGAAATCCACGTAGCTGCCGAAATACGAACTAAAATAAATAGGAATAATATAGTTGTTGGTCACTTAGGTCGTTTTACGTAGAAACTTTCATAGCGAATATACAGTATGCTGTGCATACTGTTTTTGTAGGTCAAATACGATATTCATTTTGTCGTAATATTTATAAATCATTTGCATTAGAACTTCAAAACTTTGCAGCTAACTCAGTATTGTTATTATTGTACTTAGCTTCGATGGTAGGTCCATTATGAAAGGTTTGACTTTGAAACATATGGTTGGTCTCGTAAGTACTTAGGTGTGGAGAGTCATTTCTGGTACTAAGAGAGGTACTGAGCTAAATAATGTTTGCATGCTGCATTTGAGTCTTTTGTTCTTCTTTCTAAATAAATTCTTGTAGTTTAACTGTAATTAATTTCAATTTACCAAAGTATTTACTAATTAATGTAGATGCATAAAAGAGGTCATATTATATACACAGCCTAAAATAAAGAAGCAATATTTAATTATATCGTAGACATAAATATATAGCAGTCAGTCGCCTAAACTCCTCGCATAATTATACGGCTCTGTGAGTATTGTTGACACAATATTAGTGAGTGAACAAACAAGTAAAATTATTATTGTGAATAACAAAATATTTATTAAAATGATTTACTAGTTCGGTACATGTTCCAACATAGTATGGACATTAGTTCACTCGTAATGGCGGTGCGACGCCATGTCATTATAATTATTATCTTCACGAAACGATCCAAAATTTGACAATACTAAAATAAAGTGGTATGGTGTAGTATATATTTGTGTTTTAATTATTGTAACCTGTATAATCGCGTAGATACTTTGCCTGCGCAGTTATATATCCCATTTCCCAGTATTCCTATATTTATGCAGCCTCTTTGGTAAACTATTTATATATTTTTGTATTAAAACAACCCGTAACCCGTACCGGTCATTATCGGAAAGTTTATGCAGATCCAACTAGTGGTCCACTGAAGAATCCAGTTTTCTCGTCTAAAACCCTTTGAGTATTTAACACTAAAAACTAGTGCTAGACAAGTGAGAACTCATTGGTCCCTCACTGTTGCTCGGCTTGCTGAATAAGCTCCTAATTATTTAACGAGCCTTGGTAGTATGGTACTCGTTGTTTTTCTACGCACTATAATCCCTAACGAGGAAACCTTAGAACTACCTATGTGACCGAAAGATGAAGTGGAAATAGGCAGGTCACATTGTTTGGCAAACTGAATCTTGGCTTCGGACTTAATGACTGGATAAACGTCAAAGGCGAATTCGAAGTTCTATTATAGCTGATAGTCAAAATAGCGCCCTTATTCCAATTTCCCAATCTATCCGTCCGTTTATCAGTCGAAATTGCAATAGTAGGTAGTGCTTTTGTCGGATAATAAGCAACGACAGCCCACTTTGTAGTCATTCAGCAGCGCTACCAAGGTATAAATTTTTGGGACGGCCAAACAAGTTTGTTACTTCGTAACCTAAACTGATAGGGTAATTTTGTTCGTGCTGGGGTCGTTACCCCAGCTTAGTAGATAACGTTTTACTACCCAGCACAATCGGTTTTCGTGAATAACACTACCAGAATAGTGTGCGTTACTGCAGCACAATGTTGTCTCCTTTCAGTATTTAAATAGCACAGATAAAATTAGAGCACTATGTTGTGTGCCAGAAATTATAAGTTTGTTCGTCCATCCGTTCTATTGTTATTCACGAAAAACAGATTGTGCTGCAGTAACGTTACCTCTACTTGTAGAAAATTATCTAGAACCTATTCTTTTATTCTTTCCACGTAAACGAATGCTTGGTCATAAGTCTGCATTTAACGAGGGAATCTGCATAATATTACCTAGTTAATCTAAGAGGGCATTGGTCGTAATAAACCACTCGGCGCAGTTCTTCATGTCGGTCTCGTTGTTTTCTTTCATCGCTAGAGCAGAAGTTCTCAAGTTACGAATAATTCGGAAGACGGACATTGGTATGCGCCCGATTCGAACACACGACCTTTCAGTCGACCTGTCGGAGTCATAAATGACCTATAAATGCGTGTTTCTATTGTAGACATTAGTAAAAGGTTGGTCGAAGAATATTGCTATGTTCTTAAGTGATGCAATAAATTCGAATATTCGTATTCACCGAATACCATCAAGTGACCGCCGAATCATTTCATGACATTCTTAAAAAAAGAATTAGGTAAAACTCACTCAGACGAAACTCTTAAAATTGCTATCTGCAGACCCATTCAGGTTTTGGCATGAAGACAGACATCTCGCTACGTGGAAAAAATTGGCTCGAAAATATTTCTACAGTGGAAGGTTTACTTCTACTGTGGCCTCAGAAAGGTTATTTTAAACTGCGGCAATATACAAACAGAAAAAAGGAAGTTGTCGCAAAAAAATATGCAAATATTATGTTTAGAATATAAATAAACATTTACCTGTAGTTAATTCTGATTATACTTCGTACATATCGTATCTATTGGTTAACGTGTTTTATTTCCTTTGACTTTATTTGGCTAATAGTTACATGCACCTATCGTAGACGTAGAATCATCAGGTGTTTGTATTCGTCCAATAGTACGTAAAATCAGTATTCGCATTTGTTAAAGTAGTATTCGTTGCATTACTAATGTTCTTAATATAATATTTCTTTAACAGGCAAATATTATGAAGATGTGAAGAAATCCATCGGGACGAAAGGATTATAAGAATAATAATAAAACGATAGTACCTAAGTACATAGCACTTTTTAAAGCCTTTTATTGATGCACATACATACAGTTACTTATTTTATATAAATCGTATTAAGTCTTAATCTGATTATTTTATCGGAGGATTTGGACTAAAATCCATAGGAATGTGTCAAGTGAATGTTTCGTCGCCACTCCATACAAAATACATGCACAAACTTTAGAATGAAATCTGTTTAATTGGATTTTTGTAAACTTTTGCTGTGGTAGCTAATGTAGGCAAACACTAGTTCTGCTATTCCTACTTTCATTTAATCTATTCAGAAATGTATTATTCTATAATTATTGTTTTATCCTGTAACTATTATATGATTTTACAATTAAATCTTAATTGTTGCCTATATGCCACTCGATTTGTACTACTAATTCCCCAATCTACTTGCCAGGTCAATTGAGACATACTTATATATTTATTTAGAGTCGATTAAAATAACCATTTTGCCTAAATAATGCTACTTGGTGTTAAGTTATTGTAAACACATAAAATACAAGACTTACAGAACTCTGAATATTGGTGGTTTAGGAATACCCTACAACATTTTTGCTGCACGTTTCAAATGAGAAGAAACTAGGACGGGTACCATTTCGTGCACTTCCGCTCACTTCATATCACGTCTGTGTACGACAGCTGCTAAAGCGTCTACGTATAGATACAGAGTGCAAAAATAAAAAAGAGTTCAAGTATTAAATAGAAAAGTATATATTTTAAAACTAAACAATTGTAAAAAACAGCTAATTACTTTACAAAAATTACATTCCATGTAAGCTTATAAAAAATTAAAAGTTGACGACTGTCGTATGAACGCCCAAGCCTAAACTTTGAATTTGGCCTGTACATGGATTATACAACGTAGGGACCTCATGTGCCCCAGTTTCTGAAGATATTTATCGAAAGTTTATCTTATTATTCAACCCTACGGGAGCACGCCCACATAACAAGAGACGCGCGGGGCAAGCGGGTACGCTACGGACCTGAAGCCTCAGAGTAGCCACTCAGGACACACACACACACACAGGACACTCTCACCACGAGGAAGAGACGGCAGACTAAAGATAGTTAGGTACTTTAATATACCTACAAATTATTTGTATATTACACTGCACGAACAAATAAGTTAAATTTCTTTGTAGATATTGAATTAAGTTACACATAAATGGCACCGGCATGATATAATGCATTCTCACTCGAAACGCCGTAGGTACCTAATATTAACATTATGAGTGGCCTAACCTAACCTCAAAAAGATAGTAATAGTGGGAAAAGACTAATATCATGATCATGAAATTTTAAACCTCACTAACAATGCGTGTCTGCAGACAAAATTTAGGTATACAATTATTAAAATTTCAAGCACTACCTAAAGTTCACTTTTATATTTTATTAGAATATCTAAAGAGATAGGTATTCTAATAAAATACAAAAGTAAATTTTAATTACCTTCAAAGGAGGCTAATTATACCTCCGTTGAATTCATTCAGTCATTGCTTTCCAATTTATACGTGTCAAGGTTTCTTCGTAGACTTTTGGTCTGGTCTCTGTTGCGTAGCTTTCGGGTCTAGTTTCTGTTGCGTAGCTTTCGGGTCTGGTTTCTGTTGCGTAGCTTTCAGGTCTGGTTTCTGTTGCGTAGCTTTCGGGTCTGGTCTCTGTTGCGTAGCTTTCAGGTCTGGTCTCTGTTGAGTAGATTTCGGGTCTGGTCTATGTTGCGTAGATTTTGAGTCCTGTTTTAATTGCGAAGATCTATGCTCTGGTATAGCGGACATAGATTTCGGCTCTGAGCTTGCCTCATTGCTATCCGTATCTTGATTTGTACTTTTATCGATCACATCAGATAATTGTTTATCCGGTTCAATTGTGTAAGCTTTTACTTCTCCATTTTCTTCAGTAAGTTTGGCATGTTGTTCATCAAAAGTTATCAATTTTGTATCGTGTGATATATCTTCTGGAGTAACGTTGTGACCGATAGAAATGTGCCTGGCTACAAGTTTAGCTGTGCATATTCGCCATTCGTCTACTACGAGGAGATGTCTTTGGAGATCCCAACCTGTAAGATAATCAACATTAGTACTATTTTTAAGTTAATGGTTTCTAAAATAATTTATATTTAAAATGCAAAGTTCCAAATAAATGAGTTTAGGTGCGACAGAGTACCATAGAAGTATAGATATTGTTTACTATAAAACCGATCCGTTGTTGGTTTAATAGGATGCGCAGCGGCTTCTTCCTTATTCGCTAACAACTACTTACTGAGACCACCGATTTGACATTTGGCACCAACGTTCATTAAAGTTTCATAGGTTTACTTATGTTCACAAGCTTAAAAAATCTGAGATTTTAAGAATCAATATGATAGGAAAAGGATTGATAAAGCTTTAAATATTACCTAGAGTTTGAAGCCCCCTACTCAATCTTGGCCATTCTTTATCTACAATAGCGTTCATAAACGCCATTAGGTCAAACGAAGGTTCATAGTTAAATCTCTGAATTGGATGTTCCAAAGCAACTTTGCTCCATTCAGCTTCTTGCAAAGTTTCACAAATTTGCGTAAATGGTCGTGAGGAATTTTCAGGACTTTTGTAAATTGGCTATAATAAAAAAATTGTGTCACGATTATATTGCAATAAATATTGCTGCTTATTGTATGGCTTGTAAATATTTTTATAATTTCACTTAAAAATATACATGATCAACATACCAATGGATAATTGTTTATAGCGCAGATGACAATGGCATATAGCACAGCCTGAAAATAAGCACATAGAATATCTTCACTGCTGGCCGAATCCCGCATATACACATATATCTTTCTGGATCCAATATTATGGAGCAGAACATATTCTTTGTATCTGTAAACATCTTGCACATTTTTCATATAAATTGCTTTTGGATTAGTTTTTACCATTTTTCTCATTGAATGTCCTAGTTTTATTTGAAATCCGCATAGTTTTAGATCTAAAAGGAAATGTTAATGAAAAAATGATATTTTTTTTGAAGTACTATGTATACCTCCAGTATTTCACCTGTGTCGTGGGTACAATTGACAGATATAAATGTTACGTGCACAAACAAAAAATTCAGGCGAATATCAAAACTACGGTACCTAACTCTAACGGTTTTACGTACCTAATAAAATAAAGTCAATATTTGTCGTTGAACTTACCTAAAATATTTGGTCCCAATTGGTAAAATATGACAGGTTCACATTTATTAACGTTACACGGATTAGCAATACTTTCTTCTCTCAAATATTTGTCGATAACTTGTAGAAATCTTGTTTCATTTAGAGTTCTCAAGCATACTGCTCTCACAGCAAAGTAATTGAAAATTATGTGTAACACTATCATCAATACAAATATTGTGAGAGAATTTCTGAAACAATAATGAAGGCTTTAGTCAAAAAGTAATTGCAGTGCGACCGGCGAAGTGTTTATGGCGTGGCGATATAGCTACAATGTAACTGCTGGATGAGGTGAGAACGACGGAGGTCCCAAACGATAAGATTAGTTGTATCTACCAGCTGATCGCAGTATGTCGTTATAAGTGCTCATAAGGATGTTGCTCCCGGCTCGGTGGCGGACCTTGCCTTTATTATATACCAGGAGACTGTCATTTACATACAACTGTTACGGTAGCTGCCCTTACTGGTACGGCAATTCCCACCGCATACAAAGGTGGATTGAGATTTCCGTTCAGTGATCCTCGGTTCAACGAAATCAGTCTCTCTGCGCCCAGCAAATGCTGAGCTGGCTACCCTTTCGGCATGGCATGCTTGACAGCATATACCTATTTAAAAATATTTTCATAATTGTCAACTTTGATGTGTGTTATTTTTATAAAATTTTATTTTTATTTTTTTATCTTCTCTCTCTTATGTTGTCAATGTGTCTGTGCCGAATAAATGTTCTTTTCTTTCTTCTTTCTTTCTTTCTCATGAATGCCATGTGGCGATTTCAAATATATTGGCCTCCCTTCGCACCTGGAGCTCTATTCGCTCCACCCCAGCGGGTATTTACTAAAATTACATTAAAGGAGAATGGTCAAATTAACCCAAGGTGCCTCAGAGTCAGACTCGAGACATAGTACATTTGAAAGAGCATGCTAACTTATTATTTTTTACTAAGGGAGTGAAAAAATCTGTCTTACACATGTTCTGTACATGTGTAAGACAAAAAAAAATATATTTTAAGATATTGAATTACTTGTAATTATTTTGACCGAAATATATTATTAAAGATGCACATGATTTCTCTTTTAACCCCCGACAAAAAAAAGGTATGTTATAAGTTTGTAGTGCGTATCTGCGTATCTGTCTGTGGCATCGTAGCTCCAAAACGGATGGACCGATTTCAATGCAGGTTTTTTTTGTCGAAAGCTAGTTTAATCGGATATCATCTATGCTATGTTTCGTGAAAATCTATTCAGCCGTTTAAAAGTAACAGCTCTTTTTCTAGTTGGAGTCGGGGGTTTCTCGTTGAACCTACAGTTTACAGATATGTACTTCCCATGAACATACACCTAGATCACGAACACCTAAGTATCTATAATAGGCTATATAAAAATAAATTTGTCCGGTGATCGAACCCACGAGCATAAAGAATTACGTTTAAACAGTGTGCCAACAGATCCCCAAAAAAATAATTCCACAATATTGAATTGTAAATTATAACTAAGTTGTTAAGAAAATTCGCAATTATAATTGATTACCTATATCTCCAGATCCGCAGAATAGAATAAAAAAAGTAATATAGAATTACAATGATGTTCTATACCGATTAGTAATGGTGTTAACCTTAGAGGCAAGCGTGATAAAGGTCCAGCGTCCATAGAAATTCGCCTAACTTCATTTACATGTAAAGGGATCAAGCTAGTGGATTGAAATATAAACAAATATTCTTTACCCACATACCCAAAAAGTGCGATGATAACAAGTGCGGTTATGGAAGCAATTAGGTTAACAGCCGTTTCTTGAGCAGAATCTTTTGCAGATACATCTGCTAGGTTTCCTCTTATGGCATGATGTTGCGTCATAGCTGCCCTAGTAGCACCACCTGTAACACCAAGTATTATTTATATATTGTCCACCAGTAAAATAAATAGACACAATAAGACTTGCACGAACATAAATATATTGTACAATGGGCGGCCATATCGCGCGCGGCGATTTCTTCCAGGCAATCTATGGATGGACAAGAGTGAAATGAACAAGTTATGGGGCAGTCAGTTAAGTAGGTACATAATATATAATAACTAAAGCAATTAAAATAATAAATATGTGCATAATATAATAATAAGTATTATTAGCAAGCATTTGTCATCATCCTAGGGGGGCAGCCAGCCAGCAAATAAGCAACCGCAAGGTTTGTAAGTAACATTAGCGTTCTCGGAATCTGGCTCGTGAGGATTTCTATAATATTTGATAAACGGCGGTTTTCGGAGATGATAAAATAATTTTACGTGGAATGGTTTTGAATCTTTTTCTGAAGATAAAACTGATGATTTTTACGGTGGGCAATGAGTATTGTAGCTACGCCCATGACTGTAACCTTTATAAATGTTATGAATACCAATTGATGGCAAGATAATTTATCAAACTTGCCAGCTCAAACAACAGTAGTCCCTTTTTTAGAAGGAGAAATAAATCCACTCTCCTATAATTTATAATAAATAACATTTAACAAAGTCATTATTACAGTAGTAATAAGTAGTTGTAGTATTAATAGTAATTAATAATCACTACTGACGGAAATAATATTATAAATAACAATTTCTAAGAATTATAACAGAAAACATAAGAACCTGCAACTCCAACAATAGCTTTCATCACAGTGCTAATACATAATATAAAAGTGGTGTAATTTTTGAATGCTGGCAAAGATATTTCTATACACATTGCGGCATCATTCAGGACGTCTGCATATAGTCTCCATTTTTTACTGTAGGCGTCCAGGTGGGAGCTAATAGAAGGAAGAAAATAAAATAGCTTACACTTTAAACTGAATTATGTCGAAGTAAAAATAACTAACTGGTACAGTCAGCGTCAAAAGTAGCTTATTATTGTACAAAGCTTTATAAGTTTTATTATGAATGAAACTTAACAAAAATTTGTTTTTGTTATTATTTATTAGAATAACATCACGGTATCAACTAGTGTGATGGTGATTACTTTTGTTAAATAAATTTCAAAATTACGAAACATACAACTACCTTATGTCGCTGACTGTAACAGGTTATTAAATTTAGCGGAAATAGCTGTTGGGCAGGCGATTGAGATCTCGGGAGTCCTAATCCCCTCACATTGAACTCATTTAGTTTAGGGGTTATCGGGATTGGTACTGGTAATGCACAACTCATGTCATGATTAATAAAGAAATTAATTATCTTACCCATGGCTGTATGCAAAGAATATCTTCCCCAGGTGGCCACAGCCATCTTTAAGGACCCAAGTAACAGTGGCTGCTAATGGAGTAGCACTAGTATCTCCGACTCCCACACCTCTTAGAACTTCTTGTGTAGCCAATATACCTGTAAAGTACATTTTATTTTCATTGACATATTATTTATATGGCTGTGGGTACCGCTTTATTAATCACAATAACTTATGGCAGAACCGAGGTGAGTGCAGGAAAGCCAAACCAGTTCTACTCACTATTGACCTCCGTGTCACCAGGCAGTTGCTCAGACTGACTAAACAAAAACTACATACAGTAACAGCAGCCTACAGCATACAGAAACATTGCCATAATCAGGAAGCTTGACACACAGAATCATTTTGCAATTTGCAAACAGGAGTAGTCATCTCTTACAATACTCACAGAAACTGGTCAATTCTGTTCAGGAAACACATCTCATCGACATCTTTACTAATGTTATAAATGCAAAAGTAACTCTTTCTCTCCGTCTGTTACCTTTTCATGACTAAATGGCTGAACTGATCTTGATGAAATTTGATTAAGAAATAGTGTGCCTATGAGGAAGGACATAAGCAATTTTTTTTTATCACAACTTCCCTATTCCTATGGATTTGCAGTGACAGCTAGTCTTCTATAAACAAACTACAAACTTAATCTCAATAGACTCAGCACTTGGGTTAGAATGTCTTCTTGCAATGGCAATAAATTCACTCTTCCAAGGTGCGCCAGCATATTTCCTTACCAGTAATTGTGCTGCAGAAAGCTTGTGCTGTATCCCATATTTGGTAGTTAATATAGTCTCCGCTAACACTATTAGGATAACCCTGAGGCATAAATATTCTCGTGAACAAGTTGGTGAAATCATTTAGTTTTTCTTCATCGAGTATTGCTATGTTCATTTGGTCTATAACAAAATAATACGCGTGCACATGATAAAGTTATGTAAAACAGTAACATATATCGTCATTGTACAAAACTATCAACAAATTCCAATAAAATCCTGTTACCTGGAGGTTTTACATAAAATCTTTGTAAAGGGAAAGATCCGTATTTCTCCTTATAAATAACTTCGCCTTCGTGAATGGTGTACATTTTATTTTTCATGTCCTACAAAGCAAGCAGGGTATCAACTGGCAGTTTTTGTATACGTAATCAAGAATGATTGCAACGAACAACGAATATCATAATCTGCTTACGCTGTTTAGTTTTACTTTAGTTCTTTATCTAACTCTGCTACCCTCTAGAAATTATTGGTGTTGAGTTATTAAATCCTATATTAGTAATTTTTCCGCTGAAAAACGCACTAAAATGTTCGGAAATACAGCTAAAAACTTGAAAACATGGTTGTTGTTATCAAAAAATATCACTTGTGCATATGTGAGTCCTAACGTCACTGTACGACAACAACCATAGACATTTTTTTTTTGTTTCTTTTGTCCCCTGTGGGACAGGCAAAGGGAGCTGAGCCCATACAGCCATGTCTGAACAACCATAGACTAATGTCTATGACAACAACAGATCAGAGCACAGACCCCTAACTCTAGTCATCACCAAAGTCATCACTCATCTAGTGTTTAATCTTTGGATAGGACGGCGGACCGCAGCGGGTCTACCGCGCGCGTAACGAAAATGGTAATGAACAATAATTGACAATAAACAATAATTGAACATTGACTCTGGTAATAAAATTCAATACGATCGTGAGAGACAAAGTTTTGAGATACCTTGTAATTTTTTTACGTTATTAGGTACGGCGGACGACGCTCGACGACGCATTATCGTTGGTGATCAAAGAGTATGACTGTAATCACTACGCTCCGGTCACTCCGTGAAATAGTAGGACGAAAGTCGCACTCGGTCGAACTGCTATCAACCGACCAATGACTGTAGGTTATAGGATACAGCAGATAATTTGAGGTCGTTTGATTGGTCACTCGCGTAACGCAGTTGTGGATTGCTCGAAGCCGTTCAATTATTCCCATAAAGTTATTATTACTAGAGTAATAATAACTTTATGATTATTCCCGATGAGCGAGCGACATTCCCACAAAATGAATTACTGAACGTAGCCATGAAGATGGGAGTCCTTCATGATCGGTAATTTTTTTACGGATCATTAATAAAGTTTAACAGAGTAGATGTTCAATAACATTTTAGTTACGCGGTTAGAGGGTTAGACCTAGACCCCTAGGGTACTTCGGTAACCAGAGTGCTCTGCGGGATATCGCCAGTAACATCAAATGTTTGCTGGCCTTCCTCGAGGAGTTGGGTTGGCTGGAATAAAATTATTCCCACCCACCCATACGCAAAATACGCGCATCGCCGTAGAGTTGCACTGAAGTATGGAGTTGCGGAAACTCGCCCGTTTTACCAATACCAATAGACCCCAGCTCAGAATAATGACTAAAGCATAGAAGGAGCGAAGGAATTCGAAACAAATCTCTATCTATCTATACTCTTTACCCATATGAGATACATAATAAGTTAAAATAAGATGCCTATATAATTCGCTATTCGTTGTTTTGGAAGGTTGTACACGGTTCTATAAAACCATAAATAATTTAGTGTTGTCTTTACAGGCATAAAATATATTTTATCGATATTTTGTCTAGGACGTTCGAAATAATTTTTCGAAAAAAATAATTGAGAACCAATTTTATTTATTTATTTATTTGTATTTTTCTTTATTCATTTTATTTATTCTATTAATTTGTAATGAAATGCGAAACATCCATATTTATTCAATTGTCTCTGAATCAATAATTATTAGCAAGTCAAGGTTTCTTAATAAATAAATAAAAACAAAGATAAAATAACAGATTTATTTCAAAAATATAATAAATAAATACATTTTAGCTTTCTGCACTCCTTCATTTATAGACTTTCACTAAGCCAAATCTCAAATTATTCCGTGCGCGCAATATGCTTAAAACGGGGTACAAAGTTTTCTCTTCATGTATTAAATAGATTAAATCGTTATCTTCTTGTTTTTAAAGATCAATGAGGTAAAAACTTTGGTTAAAACGGCGAAGAATTAAACAACAATTTATTAAGAGCCCTATTACATTTGATGTTCCGCGCACATAACATAGGTACTAAACGTCCATGCTGATGTCCAGCAGTGGACTGCGATGGGCTGAGTTGTTTGATTGGTGAACATCCACGTCCATTGCTGTTAGCTCAGAAGATACTGTAGCAACCGAAGTGGGGTTTAAGGATGCTGTAGAGCCCAGGGACGTCGCGAGAATCTGATGCGTTGAAGTGGATGAATAAGATGACGCCGGCATGCACTAAAAATAAAACATAATTAGATACACACAATATAGTTATAGAGTTTGGCAAACGAAAATTGAGACTGGAATTAACAGCAAAATTAAAAAAACACTGAGAACACTCAATACTGAATATTTGAATACATTATCGAGTATCCATTACTCATAATTTCACAAGTTAATGTATTAAATATAATGTTCATTATAGAGTGTTGAGAGATCTAGTCATGTTTTTTGAATATCGCGGGCTAAATTCAGGCTCAACTTTCGTGTGCCAAACTCTAACACTCACGCTCTTCCCACGATGAACCCTCGAAACACGGCTATTTATCACACATGTTTAGTAAAAAAATAAATCAATTATAGGTGCATTTTAATAAGAACTACTTACGCTTTTCACTGATGTACATTGAAGGTATAATGTTGACACAGAGTTCTCCTTCAGTCTCCGCCATTTGTCATCACAAGTAAAACACGCTACAGTAAAATGCCTGAAGCAAACTCTGTGGTGTTTTTTTGGAATCCAACCAACTTCGCGAGACACCGCAGTAATCCATGTTTCTTGTAACATTTTGTCCCGCGGAAACCTAAATGAAATACAAAATAGTCAATTAATTAAACGTAAACTAACGTAACTGTAACGCAAAAATAACACTGTCGATACATTTATCGATCAATAAATTTACAACCCTAAAATAACCTCTCAGGCAAAAATTTAAATTGATAAATAATTATGATTTTTATAGTGCACACTTATTTATTTTACTTCTTATCATAGATAGTGTCTTGCTTTTCCTTATTTTATGTTTATTGAATGAAAATCATGTCTGTATAAAAGAAATCTATGAATAAACATAAAAATACTACTTACTTGTGGAAGCTGATGTTTTCACTTGTGATTTTCTTTACATCCCATACGAGATTTACACTTTTTAATGACATAGGCCATAGCGAACACTCTTATTTACAAATGCAATCGTTTTTTAATTAAGGATTTATACGATTTCCCACAAAAATCATTTATTAAAACCAAAGTAACAAACGCACCACTGACACAAACACTATACGACAAAATTCAAGATGTCGTCGGCGTTCGACAAGCGATCCTCATGGGCGGGTTACATAATTTGGTAGCGTCAAAAAGCTACAAAGGCTACAGATTTGACAGATGGCCGTGTACGTTTTGCAGGTACTGTGGCGGTTTCTATGCTTTAGTCATTATTCTGAGGACCCCAGGTTCCCTGCACTAAAACATTGTAGAAATGAAAAAAACTCAACTCGAAGATAAGACGTAGTATCTCTGTGTAGTCTGTGGTTATGACCATTTTGGATTTGGATTTGGATTTTTGCTCAGAAAGGCTCAGAATAATGTTAGTCATTGTTCTGAGGCATAGTTCTGAGGATTTTTGTAGTCGTAGACAGACAGAGAATTTATTTGTAGTCATAGACTAATAACTATGTCTATGTTTGTAGTAGATCTATGGATTTTTGTTAGATTTTTTTTTATAATCTGTCGCTACTGTCATCTGTGATTACAAATAAAATAAAGTGAAAAAATTAATTTTGTTTGTAATTTTTATTATCTACATAAAACTTTATTTAAAGTTTGAAACAATTTAACTTATTTACTTGTATGCAGTATATTACTGCTAATGTTTTGATACAAAAATGGATTTTTACTAATAGTAAGTTTAAAGATGTGAAAGTGCAAAATTCATTGTTATAATGGCACTGAAAGCAGAGTCAAGTTATGTAGATAATAGTCTTGGTATTAGGGTAGAAGGCGAGTTAGGAGATTTTCAAATTATCGAAGAGAAAAGCGACAGTGATGATGATGACAGGACTTATAACAGTTCAAGGACTATTGATACTTTGCCGAGCATCCCATCCAGTTTAGTGAAGCCGGACAGTTCTCCCATTTGTGGTAATGTGGCAGTGAGCAATTCTGAAAATGTTATAATCGGGAATAACACTTATTTTAATGGCCCCGTTATAATCAAGCAAGTTATTCAAAATGCTCCTGGTTTGGATAATCCATCATACATGAGAACTGATGATGAAGATGTGCCAGTTCAGAAGTGCCAGGGGGAATCAAAGAATGACTCCTGTAAGTACATATAACCAGACCTCTTTTTATGACAATATGTTGAGTGTGTGTTCAAGCAGATTGTCTGCATATGCAATTTTAAAGCCTTTTTAAAGCCAAGGAATAGATCAGTTTTATTGACATTTTCTGGTGCCCCTTGAGCTTTTTCAATATCATTTTCTTCTGTTGCCAGTTGTGTGGTTAACATTATTTAGATGTATGATTTTGCTTGGTAACAAGTAGGACAAGTTCTTTTCTAATGTACCTTAGTTATAACAGTGTTGTAGAACCAAAACTAGGCTAACAATACAATTTAATCATTTTTACAAATCATCTAGGATAGTACAATACTGTGTAACTAGCATTAGTAAATACTGCGTAAGTAACTAAAGTAGCCAAATTAAGATATCGCACCCGTGCACTGCTGACACAGATTAGCATCCATTGAATCTCTCCGAAAAAAATGGTATATAACATGTTCATGATGTTTATCATTGCTAACCATCCCCGATGAAATGGTGTTTATAAGATGACTTCAAGTATATAAAAATAAATAAATCCAGCCCATTACTGTCCCTGGGCACAGGCCTTTTCTCAGAGTGAGAAGGGTTAAAGCGTTCAAGGTTATACTTAAAATAGATGGTAAAGAATTCATTGATTAATTTGTTATGATGTGTCTTCATATTGATTGTGATTATTTAAAACATTAATACAGCACCAATATCTACAGTAAATATATGTCGCAAAAAAAAAAAGAATATGACTGGCTGCAGCCTGCTTTAGACCAGCATATTATGTGCCTTTGAAATATTGTTACTTGATTTTCATATAAATATTCATAATTATCTTTTACAGTCCACTTCTATCCACTGTAACATAAAAATATCATCGGTTAACTTTATATTCAGAAAAGTCTGAATAAATAGGAACATACTATAACCTATAAAATATAATTGTGCTATGCGAAAGGTCAATGATAATTGTCTATTTACAGCAATCAAGAAGTTTCAATTACGAAAATGGCATAAAATAACTTTTTCTGCAGTTTGTATTGTAATACTTGGTGGTATATTTGCTATATTGTCGATAATACTTAGCCATAGCAGTCAAGATGATAGTGCATCAACATCACCATTAAGCGAGGAAGATTCTTCTACTAAATCAAGTAAGTGTCCAAACATAAAACTCATGTCAATCTCTGTTCCTCAATCATGCTATGTCATGTGACTAATCCCATTGAAATGTTTGTGGGAACTCCCAATAAAATTTTGCTAAGTTAAACTATTCTTGCACTGCATGTATGTTCTCTGATAGATAATTCTATTAATAAAATATCATAGACAGAGTAGCTTTTATATCTTTTTCAATTCAAATTATACTTATGCTTATCTTAGCTTATTCATTGCTGGCCATAGGCCTCTCCCAAGTTGTGCCAGTCCAATTGTATCATTGTATGGGGTTTGACAGTTTTTACTTCTGCAGAAAAGTGTTGCATTACATATTCTTAGTTCGTTTTATATAGCCAAATCATAATAAATATGAAAAAAAAAGAACCTCGGGAATTTGGTGATAAGCTATCAAGCTTATCACCAAATTCCCGAGGTTCTTTTTTTCATATTTATAATGACAATGATTTGTAATTATCAGTGTTTTTGCAGTAACGGCTGTCATGAAATTGATTGTATAGTCAATATCTTTGGGATGTCCCTATAAAAAGGATCAATCTTGGTCAATCCTGTTCATGGGGAATCCCCATCTGATTCATCCGATCAGTCGCCAGGCGATTTCTAGTCTAGTTTTGGATCATTGTTGCAAATGAATACTAACAAAATAATGTTTTAAAGGTGTGGCAACAAGTTCTCATCATATTATAATTGGACATAGTTACACGAGAAGGAGAGACCCAGATTGAGCTAGTTTTGAGATATAAAATTAAATATTAAGTTTACATGTCATGCAATGCTGTAAATTTGTTGATTTTATTGGATTGAATGGCAAACTTTATATATTTTTAACTATAAAATGTGTAGGTAAGTACTTGGGTTTGGTTTCATATTTCACATGATACCTATTATAAAATTAAATATTTCAAAACTAGCTGAATGTGGGTTGCATCCTTTTCTTTTGACTATGTCTAATTATCATCAAAACGCATTGATGACTCAATAATTATATTACCATTTCAGACTACTCACAGGTGGTGGGATTGTGCTATGAAAACTTAAACTTAATTATAATTACAATTATTCTGACGCCATTAACATTCCTGTTGATGTTTTATACATTACTAACATTGGATGGCTCTGGTGATAAGAGTGTGGTCACGGATGTTGTGAAGCATAGAAAAAAGAGAAACACCAACGCGATAAAGGATGATTATGATGAGAGAGGTACTACGTAATTTTATAGATTTTTATATCACACAGGAACTGTTATGTTTAATTACATTACTATATATTTAACTACATAACTACATTACTCTACGTACATTATTACATAGTGAATTTTGTGTTCTAAAGGTGAACGATCTATGTAGCTACCTATACTTGTTTATTTTATTAGGTTAGGTACCTAAAGCGCTGCCCAAACGTCGACACTTTAGTGTCTTGTGTTGGATACAAGCAATACAATACAGTGGTATTACAGTTAGTGAGCTGTGAATATTTTATTTTCATATGCCTACTTCATACGCACACGTAGCCACTGTGGTTTCCAGCTGCTTCCACTTGACACCTACCGATCGCCGATCAAAAAGTGTTTGGTGTTATGAACCAGACTCTAAACAGTTTTTAGGGAAAGACAAGCAATAATAATACATTTCCATACAAATAATTCGTCGACATCCATTGTGACACTGGCTGAACACAACCATGGTATTGTTCCCGGTGTCCAGTAGTAGCAAACGGCGATTGTGGTTGCCGGACACTGCAGCCACGGTCTCCTGTGATAGTGTCCCGTATCGGTAACAAAAAGAGTCTATGTTTGCGCAGCGCCTATTGGTTTAAATAACACCGACACTTTAGTGAATGTGAGTCAACATTATCTTGTCATATTAAGAAGGATTTTTCAATTATCCTTATGTACTACCATTGATTTTATTACCTATATTCTTTATAGGTTGAATGATAAGTTTGTAATTATTATCGTTGATGTTTTTAACGTAATTTTTCAGCGAATCCGTTGTTGATTGCACCGGATCATCTGAGGATAGTGCCTAGAACAGATTGGCTCGCTCAGCCTGTAGAGAATAAGTTAGACAAGATCAGACAGCCGGTGCCTTGGGTCATTATATCGCATACAGCAACAGAAAGTTGTACGACACAGGTTGTTAATTTTATTCCAATGTTTTTGTTTGCCCATATAAACTATATTACTCTTTCTATCTAGATTTAGCTTATGCATTGTCTATTGTTGCCTTGAATTTGTTTTACTAAACTATTTTTTTTAAAGTCAGTTATGTCATAGCTTTAAATGAAGGTATTAATTTTATTTCCTTGTAACAAGGAGACGAACAATGAAAATCAATAAGAGACACATTATTGATTCATTTGTTATTTTTAACGCTGTTGATGTGTTGTGGTTGTTTACATTAGTATTACTTACACGAACGTTTTTATTTCCAGAGTGAATGCGTTCTGCGCGTACGCCTTATACAAATGTTCCACATTGAGTCAAGAAAGTGGTACGACATCGGCTACAACTTTTTAGTCGCAGGCGACGGTTCGGCATATTTCGGCCGTGGCTGGGAGTACATCGGGGCCCACACTCTGGGCTATAATAAATACAGTATCGGGATAAGTTTTATCGGCACGTTTAATAACGATCCTCCACCTAAAAAGCAACTGGACGCTTGTATTAAGCTACTCAAGAGGGGTGTGGAAACTGGCAAGCTCGCCAAGGACTATAAACTATTCGCGCATCGACAGCTAGCGTCCACTCTCAGTCCTGGTAGTAAATTGTACGATATAATAAAAGAATGGCCACATTTTGTCAAAAATTTCACAGACGTGTCAGAATTGATTCCAAATTATTGATTAAGTGAATCTTATTGGTGCCTAACAAATAATTTTGTGATAAATTATAGGTATAAGCGAAAATATTCTATGTTTATGGGTATAATACGAGGTGCATTCAATAAGTACCTAGCCTCATCGCCAGAGGGCGCTGTAGTTTCAAAAGAGTTTTACCACAGTGTAGCACATTCTTTTTAAATTCTTTTTTCAAATTTTCATTCCAATCCCTTCATTTGTTTTAATTTGACAACTTATGGAAGCCAACGTGTCGATCGGTTTTACAAAAATGGAAAAAGAGCAATATCGTTCGGTGATTCGATTCCTATTTTTGGAAGGGAAAACGCGCATCGAAATCAAAGAGCGCTTGGATGCTGTGTACGGTGACTCTTCTCCATCGATGGCCACCGTCAAGAATTGGTTCAACGAGTTTGCACGTGGCCGTACGTCGGTTTTTGATGAACCACGTCCAGGTGCACCGAAAACAGCTGCTACGGAGGAAAACATTAAAAAAATCCATGATCTCGTATTGGCAGATCGCCGATTGAAGGTTCGGGAGCTAGCTGAGACTGTAGGCATTTCAGAAGGAACAGTGCATCATATTCTTCACGAGGAACTCGGCATGAGAAAGCTGTCGGCGCGATGGGTGCCGCGTTTACTCACACCAGAAAACAAGCGCAACCGTGAGACCACATCGGAGACGTGTTTGGCGCTGTTTAAGCGGAATCCAGCGGAGTTTTTGCGTCGTTTTGTGACCGTCGATGAAACCTGGATCCACTGGTACACACCAGAGACCAAGGAGCAATCAAAACAATGGATCCAGACCGGGGAACGTGCTCCAAAGAAGGCGAAAACTGTAAAATCGGCCGGAAAAGTTATGGCCACCGTTTTCTGGGATTCACAAGGTGTGATCTACATCGATTACCTCGAGAAGGGTAAAACAATTACAGGGCTTTACTATGCCGATTTATTGGGCCGATTCGACGCCGAATTAAAGAAAAAACGACCCCATCTGGCGAAGAAAAAAGTGCTGTTTCACCACGACGACGCACCGGTTCACACGTCTGCCGTTGCCATGGCCAAATTGGTCGAATTACGCTACGAATTGCTGCCCCATCCACCGTATTCTCCAGATTTGGCCCCTTGTGACTTCTTTCTGTTTCCTAATCTGAAAAAATCACTCGCCGGGAATAGATATGGATCGAATGAGGAGGTCATCGCCGCCACGGAGGCCTATTTTGCAGAGTTTGACAAAAACTATTTTTCGGACGGATTAAAAAAGTTGGAGCATCGCTGGGCTAAGTGTATCGAACTAAAAGGAGACTATGTTGAAAAATAAATTCCCACTTTTCCAAAATTTTCGTTTACTTTTTTTAGGCTAAGTATTTATTGAATGACCCTCGTAAGTATTGTTGTTGGTTTCAACCTTTCGATTAAATGTGTTTGTTACATTTTGTATACATATCAATTTAAACTACCTAGGTACTACTCTCACTGTGTAAATATTGCGTTACTATTTGATCAGTTTTCTTGAGGGCTCAATTATGGAGAGGCGGAAAGTCGCGCGGAGTATCTCTCTCTCGTTCTTTCTCCATGAACGGTGATAGGCGCTTTTCTCCGCCTTGCGCGATGCTTTGCGCTCCGCGCGACTTTCCGCGTCTCCATAATTGAGCCCTCAAGAGAGCCTTTGCTATATTTATAAGGTGTGCATGCCTAGTATTAAGAGATGCTAATTAAAAATAACTAATAACTACAGACAATATTCTTGTCAAGATAGCTGTGCTAGTCAGGTGGTCATAACAAGGGGTTGTAACATTTTTCTGAGGAAGCTGGCAAAGCTTGTCGCGACCATTTTGTTGTCTTTTATATGCAGTCCTCCTTGAACTCTATATGGGCAATGACATTTTGCCAATATAGAGCGCGGGCAACGCGTCTATTTGTAAAATGTCATTGTATATGGGTCGTTATAGGACATCAATACAAATGTTAAATGACCCGAAGCAAGATCTCCTAGTGTTACTTTTTCGAGATATTTACGGTAAAATACCAAAATTAATAAAGAATTACTAAAAATCTAAATTGTGTAGAAATGAGGAAAACGCATAGCTTTTTTTATAGACTGACAGCTTGTCGACCGACAATGATATTCGTCCAGAAGAAAAATCGGTAGGCATTTTTAAATAATGTTCCGCCTATGGACTGTAACGTAAAATATGGGTGGTAGGATAGAAACCATTCAAAGTTTAAAAAAATATTTTCTCCCTAATGACTCTTGACTCTTCTAACTGTTCAGATAATTTCAAAACCAACTTTAATGAAATTATTGCTTTGTAGCTTCCATTCCTAATTATTTTATTGGTTAATGCTGTGTCGCAATTTATTATTTATTCGTAATTGGCAAAGCTTTATATATCACGGGAAACGATATGTAAAATATGTAAAACTTAAAATTATGACTTGGATATTAACAAAATTAAAAGAAAAAATAACTAGGCCAATTTATAACGTTGTGCAATATCAAAAAAGACTAAAAATACTGATAATCAGCCGCATCTGGTTAGACCAGAAGCCGACTCCAACATAATTATATTATCGACAGTGGAAAAGCAAAGTGGCTAAAGTGCCAATATGTAAACTTTACTGGAGCACATTTGGAGTTTATTTTTGCGAACAAAACAAATAATTTTGTGTAAAACGTATATTCTAATAAATCATATTATAATTTAGGTACCTACTAGAATCCTATGTTTTACATATTAAAATAAAAATAAAGCTTTGAAATGTGCACCTGTAAAGTTTACATATTAGCGCTTAAGCCATTTTGCTTTTCCAGTGTCGTTATGTTGTTGGAAAGAGGCTAGGCAGATGATTATTATAAAAATGTTAATTAGGTATATTGTTTTTCTTTTGGTATAAGGATTTAAAAGTTTAAAATTATTTCTTTAAGTAAGCGAATTTCTTGTAACCACAAGCATATTGTGAATTTTCAAATTATTAGCTACTCTGATTCTGAGTTTTGCGAAATATTATTTTGTATGTAACACAAGAATTTGTTTTTGCATTATGCCTATTACATTATGTATGTACAGTGGGCTTCAGAAAGTGCAGATCACCCTTATAACATTTGATTGACATAAGTGCAGGGCAGCGATATTCATTAAAGTTAATGTACATAGCACATAACTTACCACTTTTGACATGATCTGACTGATCGTCTGATGTTGACAGTAGTAACGAAAATAATAAGGTGGTCATCATGCACAATATGACACAAGTAAATGGCTCTTATCGTTTTGATTGTACCAACCTTCTATGATTTATTGAAGGTATAATGTGAGAGAGCAAAATGGCTAGCCTGCAGCTAGACATTTTTGAAACTATTTTTGTTATCAAATCTGATTATAACTTCAATCTTAATTGTTTAGCTTATCATAATCCAGTTTATTGATATTGTGGTTAGTTTTCTTTCACATTCAAAATATCCATAAATAATAATATTAATAATGGTACCTATAGAAAATCTAACGACTGAACGTAATAGCTTCTAGGTTGTTCATTAAAGGTATTTTACGATTTTGTTCGCAGTTTTTATAACTAACTAAGAATACGGTGAAAAAGTCGTAATTTTTTTTAATGATCGGTGTTGTCCTCTTTGCTTCAGATTTTATCATGTATTAAACGGAACCACGTATTTAGTATCACGTTCTGTGACAGTACACAAAAAACAATCTAATCTACACTGCAGTTTAGCCATAGGACCTAATTTAAAATTTCATAATGTTACACATATCACGACCTCTAGGCAAAGTTTAAAGTCTCCAACTTATTGTAACCAAAATTAATTTTATTTACACGTGTACAACAGATACAGGCGACATAAATTTCTACTTTTACTTATTTTTTCTGTTACGTATTGTATTTTTTTTTTAACAATAGTATTAATTTATATTTCTGATCTCAGAGAACAACGGAAATCACAAAGTTATTGACAATCTATGAAACTACACATATAAATTAATCAGTAAAAGTAGATGTAATAACATAATTACCCACAGCATGTGTATCATAAGGTTTATTATTAGTTATATAATGTAAGATATTGAAGTGCACAATTATGTGTACCTACCTATTCTATTTTTTAAAGTATGAATACAATACTCTAACATTGAACATCTTACGGGGTTATATTACAACAATAAATAAATATGCATATATTTTTATATTAAAGATACTTAATTTAAATTGTATATAATTATAGTTAATATAGGTAGTAATTGGGAAATATGTTTTCTTATTTTTAATTGATACAGTGTTGTAAAATGCATTTATTTTAATATCTGACTTCTTAAGAAACATAGTTATAAATATTATGGTAAAAACAAAATGCTTTGAATATAGGATTCTTATTTAATTTGTAAAATGGCTATCATTCATGTTTTACAATGAATAATCTGTCCGTTATTTGCTGAAAAACGTTATGATATAGTCGTTCCAAGTTCCAACCATAGTTCCAACAGACCCAACGACTAAGGTGATGTTTAATAATCATAAATAAGAAACTTCGCAGCATGATAATTAGAATTATTCTAAGCGAACTGTGTTGTTCTTTATGAGAATTTTGTCTTCAATCAAACCGAAATTAATAATTTATCCCATTATTAATAAACATGGAATAAGGTAATGCAAGCTTGTGTATACCTCAACAAATATATTATGGTAGTACAGCTACAGATATATGGTTGGGACTGACGTTATTAATGGAGTAGGAAATACTTGCGATATATAGATACAATCATTGAAATAAATTTATTCAAGATTTATTTAGATCATTGAAATCGTCCGTAACCAAGAAGAAAACGAATATCTGTCAAAGTATAATAAATATCAGTGGCTAAGAGTCCATACAACCCGATTCCCATCGGCTTCCCTTTAGGAATTGGTTAGTGCATAGACCAGCGTAATATGGCTTGTTATTCAGTTAAGTCGAGCTCTTCCAGACATGACTATATATAGATTACAAGAGACTGTATGGATTTTTGTCTTGCAGCATTCATTGCAGCAATTTTTAGAGGGCATTTTTGGGACGGCTTCCCCTTTGAAAACTGTCACCCTTCGCCACTGATAAATATGTAATACCATGTTGAATAACGTTTATTATTTACGACATTATCTTATTTCGCGTTCATTAATCAGGGGTTATTAGATTTAACATTATTATTGCGTGATGTTTTGTACTTACGTACCAGTGATTAATAGTAGATAGTTTATGAAACTTGCATATTATGGGGCAACACCAGTGTGTTTAAGTTCGAGTCCCTATTTTTGTTGTATTAATTAAAGATTAACTGCCAAAGCCGCCTTTTATAAATTTTATAATCATTGCTACTGCATGTGGTCTATTCCAAAATATTGTACGTCATGCAATTACGTCATGTTCTCAGTAATATATTCTTAGATATTATTATACACAAAAATTATTTTTATAAAAGTGTTCAACCATGAAAAATTAATATATTAAGTTTGAAACAAAATTTGATTATCATTTGAGTACTTACCTTTGTTTCCACATTTCGACTTTTACATTGCCGGCCCGAGGAGGTTTATCGATGGAACGAGATCCAATTATGGCGCTCCCTTGCTTGTCTTTAATATAAACCAGTTGTGCCTGTAAGTATGGAACTTGGAAGATCTCGACAACATCTTATTAAGTCTCTAACTAATTTGTCGATTGAAAACACCCTTATAGTACCTACCTGCCTATGAGAACGGTTGATGTAGAATGATAAACAACATTTATTTTTGTTTACCACTGAGGTTCGCCCTATGGTAGGGCGACCTTGCGACTTTAGTCTACTCATATATCCTAAGTATATGTCGCAGCGAAATGACGAAACTAGGGAATTTGTGAAATCCCGGGAAATATCAAAATCATTATAATTTTTTATTTGATGATAATCGAGAAATATGACGTGGTAAACATGATTAAAATAGTTATTATTTTTCGATATTCGACGTGATGACACGAAATCTCTGGTTTCGATATTTCCCTGCGATATATCTACCTATACACCACAGTAGACAACTTTTTCGAGCTTTTTTAGGTGTGCAGGTGGAGCAGACTTACAGCAAAGGAAAAAAGCAAATGGCGGAGAAACTTCTGCCGTAACAGATGCAAATAGGTCCTACCGACTAAGCCGAAAGTCTTTTACTTTATTTTCTTTGCTTAGTGGGCAGAGTCGGTAAGCGTTCAATTATGATATCAGCTCATATTGTCCCACTGCTTTCCAAAAGCTTCCTTAATGACGATGACGGCACGGTTGGTGCATTCTATGTTAGTTACATCATTACATGTCGCGGCTTTGAGTCTCCTACAGAACATTTTTTTTTTAAGAAAGTGCTAGTTTTTATATCATGTTAATTTGTCATAATTATTATTATATTAATAATATATTAAAAATGTTTAGATAGGTGCTATTTTATAAATATAAAAATTCAGAGGAGATTTAAAAAAAATGTAAAGTAAAAAGCACTAGTGCGAAAAGGACACATGTTTGTGCAATAAGAGCGACTAGTCTGACTATTCTGAAGAAGGTATGGTCTAACTAAATAAAAAAATAGGCGATCCGTATGTTATCTTATCTTATGAGTGTAGTTTTGAGGCTGCTGCCCAATCATCAAGATTTAAACCTTTAGGCTATCGTTTCTCAGTGGGTCGCGATTACATATTCGAGGGCCGCAGTAGGTGAGCAAAAATCAAGTCCCTACACAGTACCTATACTGCATAATAGTCTACCTACCGAAAAAAGGTGTATTTTCTTTATTTTTGCTTTGTAAACGACGGGTCTAAAAAGGTTGAAAATCGATTCTATAGGACACGTAGGTTATTTCTCGCCATAGAATTCGACTTTGAAAAGTTAATAAATTATAAATTTAATATCGCATGCAACTAATGACTTTGGTTCTGGACAACCGCCCACTACCGATAGAGGTACAATTAAAATCGATTAATCTTGCTCACGTAGTTTTAATTATTCATCATACTTGGGTACAAACAAAAACTATTAACTGTTTGGTCGGTTCGGGGATTAAATAATTGATGGTAGT
The DNA here is from genome assembly GCA_932294325.1 of Allophyes oxyacanthae. NCBI lineage: Eukaryota > Metazoa > Arthropoda > Insecta > Lepidoptera > Noctuidae > Allophyes > Allophyes oxyacanthae. The sequence continues at coordinate 6,307,988 of OW028609.1, forward strand.
GGAACGTGATAAAGTATAAAAAAATTATGGCCCGCACTTTAATTTCTTCAGTAGATATCTAGGACCGGAACAACTATCCACATAATACTTATTTGTTATGCAAGGCTGCAAAGTTGTTATTTGGTGCGAGTGCCTGTATTGAATACCGAGCAAGCGAAGGATTCTAAGAGTCTAAAATAGAATCCTGAGCGTAGCGAGGGATTAAAAAGCACGAGACGCAAATAATTTTGCAGCCGTGCGAAACACAACTTTTCATCTCACTAAAGCGAGGAAAATGTTAGATGCCTAATTATATTTGAATTGTTTTCCTTCACCACTCTACACTTGTCCAGGGTCTCTTGTCAGGGTCGTCTGCTAACTCCTGCTATTTCAATCGTGGAAGAATAGGTCTGTGCTCTACACCATAGTTCGAATTCCCGAATAACTTTTCCACGCTAGCGGATAAAATATACTTTTGCGCTCAGATTTCGAAGAATAAAGAAAGCCTTTCCGAGCTAGTGAGATGAAAAATATATTAAGCTATTTAGCGGCCTCGTCATTGCCTCAGTGCAATGCGCGCGCGCATTGCTGACACAAAGACAGGCACGACGCGCGAAAACATAAATCCGCAAAATAAATTTAAGAATGTATCTTCCTCGCATCGCGAATATGTTGAAAATCGTCGTATGAAACGCGTGAGAGCATTTGGTCATTACACTTTAGGTTCCTTTACGTCCTCGCCTTCGGCTCGGATGCAATTCAGGCTTGAGCGTAAGTATCTACCATAATATTGCATCTACTTGCGTTTTTCGTAAAAGTTGCATATGTTAGACACCAGCTCTCTTCATTTTACCACCAGAACTTAACCATAATTATTGATAGAAGTTATGGGTACGGGGGTGCACGGCCCTCCCAAAATGACTAGTCCCTCCTACAAAATCTGGCGCCCCGCAAAGTGATGACTTCACAAGAAAAAGAAAAAGCTCTTACGCAGTAGGTCCTCTGCTGTAAATTGAATCCAATATCCCTGCCAACTGTTTGGTAGGCTATTTGGGTCGAGGTTTACGATTATCGAGTTGGTGTGGCTTTTGGGCTAGATGAAAAGTGATTCAACAAAGTTGGACCTGTATCTATCAATAGACTCTTGCCCATCCCAAAAATTGGCTAGTTATGGCCATGATTGAAACCTCATAGAGAGACTTTAATTAAAAATGATTTCATCCAAAAAACATATTGATCGCGCCCTTTCCTTAGGGGAACTGGTCCCATAAGTCACTGAGTTATGATGCGGGGTAAGCAGTTGGACATCCACTCTATCCCGGTCCAGATCATCAGTTTTACCATTTTTTTAACTGCTGTTGTCATAAGAATTCTAGATTCTTATGACAACAGCAGTTAAATATAACCTTATTTTCTACTTAATAGTCCAAAATAGCTTAATTGGTACTTACTTATCGATGTTCTAATCTGAACGTCCTTAACGTCCATGAGTTGGCTACGTACTTACTTAAATATTTATAAATGTGGTCGCGCTATCTGTGATAGATCTAGCTTTATAATTACTAGCTCGTGTGTGGCTGTGACAAATCACCACCAGTTGTTTATGATTTACGAACATTAACTAGACTCCGTTCGTTCCACACAGTCATAAACATGGTACAGAATTTAGAAAAAGCTTCCAACATTAAGTCTGCCAAAGGTTTGAAGTATAATGGTAATTGGAACAAGAAAAAGTCGAAAAAACGATTCTGTACGGCTAAGTTCGTAGAGTTTTGTAAGAGGACGGATTTGCATGGATACAAGTATATTGTGATGGAAGATTTCAATTACTGTGAAAGGTTTGTGTACTTTGTCCATGCATATAACAACTTTACTAACGAAGTAACGATGTCACTTAAGTGTTTTACATAGAAACGATACTAGATACGATATTGATGTTGGCGGGTTATACCCAAGTGCTAGTACGCACTCATACCTATGTAAATCTATAAAATACTTAGAAGAAGACAATCATATTTCAAGCGTAATTTCAGAAAACTTTATATTTATTTTTTGAATTTCTTATATTTATTTTCTATCAGCACTAAATATTTGTAGATATTATCCACCATTGACCGTGTGGTTCCAACCTTTTCTTTGTCAGAGAGGTCTTCGCTACCAGTGTGTGTCACAAAAGGCGACTCCGGGATCCAGTCGAGGGGAGCTTTAGTCCTGTCAATCTTACTGCGACCACCAATCCTTCCGCCAACGCCGGTTATACTCGTATGTAATACCAAGACATAATTATACTGAATAGTTTCCAAGATCCCTAAAACCGTTCAGTGTAGCGCTCATTGGGAGGTCAATGTGTGCAGCAGATGAGATGCTTATAACCATGATTTCAGTTCTTAACCGTGGTACCACTAGACTAGACAGTTCCATGTTCTAAGTGATAGTACTGGGGCAATGCAATGGGTGTTTTGCATAATCCCATTACGTCGATATTAGGTACCTTGGCAAATTTTGTGTTTTTACAATAGGTGTTGCTGGGCATTGGCCGTGTCGATAAGTGTTGCAATCGCGGTGTACTTCGTAGTTACTGCTTACAGATGGTACGCGAGGAATCCCATCGTGACAGTGAGTTTCATCTTTCAGGTTTAAGATAACTTTATTTTCTCAAAAGAATTACATTCACTTGATCTTTATTAATTGTACCTAATACTTTTACTTTCAATCGTTACAATAAATGAACCATGGCCAACCAAATCACCTAATTTTTGACCTGGGTCGGGGCGCAGGTCAAATGTCAGGAATTTAGAAAAGTAGTCATAGGCTCACAATAAACCAGGTAAAAGTATTGGAGCCAGGAACGGCTCAGGGGTGGCAGATCAGCTCCAAGGCGAGCAGCTGCCCCCCTGCTCCTCCCTAGGTACATCCATGCAATCAACCGCCGTGTTTCAATTACGCAATTAAATGTTGGATATAGTACTTATGTATTAAGCTACGCCACAACACTCGTTCTTCCGCTTTTCGGATCCAGTCCGTCCCAACTGCCTCGTCTGCTTCAACGGTCATCGGCCCTTACCTTCTAATTTATGAAAGATATAGATTATAAATTTTAATAAATCAATCTAACTTTAATAAAATAAATCCTTAGTACTAAAATGTCTTATTATAATCATCAATCACAATAATCTTTTGGATATGTTAAATATTTATTTATTATGGGCATGAGGTTCCTGTAATCTTAAATATCTGAAGTTCCATTTTTTATGGTCTTGGGGCAATCGATCGTGCGGTTCACGTTAATCATTTTACAGACAAATCTCATTTGCACGTATGTACACTCAGAACTGGAACATCGATTTGTATGCCCTACAAATATTTCTTCCATGCGGGAATCGAACCTACTGTAGCGTAGAAAGCATATTGCTTAGGCTCTGCCTAGCCGTCTATGTGTAAAACCCTTATATTTTGATAAAAAGTGCTCGATGGTCAGTGTAGTTTGCCGTCAGGCACCAGCACCAGGCCAGCGAGGTGGACTAGGTCCTTAACAGGCCTTAACCCTTCTCATTCCAAGAGGCCCATGCTCAGCAGGGACCATAAAGGGCTGAATTATTAATATTAAAACTATATTTTAGGTCATAGAAAGTACTCAAGGAGCTATTTGGGACGTACCATTTCCTGCTGTTACTATTTGCGATCTGAACATAGTTTCCAGAAAGGCGGCAAGGGCGCTAGCTGATAATTTGTGAGTTCTATTAATGCATTGGTAGTTAAGATACTAAATACTGAAAAAAAAATATGTATTTTAGCGAGAATTTGAATTTGAATTTGTTATTTTTAACATGTAATAATCCACCAATCTGCGTTTGGCCCTGCCCGGCGAAGTCCCAACAGTGCAGTGGTAACATTAACAAGTTCAGACTAGCAACGTTTTATAAGGCCAAAATTTTGTAAAAAAATATCAACACAACGTCTATCTATAATACGTCCTTATCAACACGTCTAACCACGTTACCATTGATGTGCTTTTATTCGCACTACGTTTTCTAACGCGAGGAACGAATATTAAATTATATTAGCAGAATTCCTGCGCCGCAACAATAAAATGTCTGGAGCTCGGCTGGATAACATTTAGTTTAGAGAGGTATTTATTGGATAAAAACTAATTTTCATCATCCAATTTTATTCATTATTATAGGACTCTTCCGTATAATGTGACTGCGGACTTCGTGTTCAATACTTTACGTCTGGTCCCACTCTTATATTCAACCTTCGCAGCGAAAACAGAAGAAAAGGCACATTTATTCCAACTGCAGACTATATTGGACTTTAATAATATAACTTTACATACATTGTTCCAGAGAGTAAGTGTTGTACCTATTTATATATAAGGTCCAACCTTGGTAGTCCCGATACCTTTTACAACTTTTACTATGCAACCAAACCAAAAATCGCAAAAATAAATTTGCTGTTCCATATAAATTAATACAATTTTACTCGACTAAATCTATGGAACAGTTTATTTACATACAAATATGTACAAAGGCGGTTTTAGGCTGACATTCAGAAACGAATCTAAGCGTGAACTTACGCTTCCATCTGTCAAAATCGTATACGATTGTGACAGATGGAAGCGTAAGTTCACGCATAAATTCGTTTCTGAATGTCAGCCTTAATGCCTAAGGCAACAGAGTACAGTTGACTTTTTTCCCGCTATTTCAGTGTTGTGTGTTCATAATGATAAGTATGATAACCCCTTCAAGGGATCGGGACTAGAAAGGTGTATAATAATGTAGGTATCTACACTACACCCAATATTTTATAATATTATATCTACACATATAAAAGCGAGTTACTACTTATTCATCTCTCACTTGACTAATCATGAAATATTAGGAGTTATAAAGTCTAGAAATTTGTTTGGCTAGGTTGTTTCTTATAAGGTGTACGCATCTTCTAACAAAGAATATTACGAAAAGGAGTGAAATGGGTTGGAAGTAACGGTGCCAGATAACCTACTGGAACTATCGCGACATAAATGAAAAAAGAAACCGGGACTGGGATGAAAAATTCGGGATGTAGAAATAGTGTTTAACAATGATTACAATCCTTTAATTCAAAATCACAGACTTTAAAGAGATTAATCAAACCTTAAGATTATTACCATTTAACTTACTCCTACCGCGCCAAATACTACCTAGCTTAGGGTGCTGGCGGGACGAGTTCTGAGAGGTCTGGAAAACGGGACGTTTCGCGGATTGAAAATTATAGCACTAAATCATATAAAATTTAGTATGTAAGTAGTACTCGTATAGTAATGTATTTCCGATCTAGGGTGTTTTACTTAAGTGAATTATAAGGGTACTTAGACAGTTAAAACAACAATATCTTTAGTTTTTTGTTTACTTAGGTATATACAATTTTTTTTATTATAATAAAAGTGCAGTAATTTTCAATCCAGAGTGGATTACAGAGAAAATTGAAATTCATAAAAAAATCATTACTTCTAAACTAATGATTTTCGCTGAACTTAATATGTTGTATTTAAGTGAAACAATAAGAAATTATCCACCAAAAAATAATTTGGACAACTGTAGATAGGCCATCCTGTATGTATACGTTGACTTATTAATTATAATCGGTGGTTATTTAACTAAATAATGAGATCTTAAGTCTATTGCCATCTCTAGTCATTGGCATTTATTAGAGAAGGACAAATATAATTTAAAAAATTCCAAGTTTTTATTAGTCAGGGGTGAAAAGTGTAACGTATCAGTACTATTTCAGCTGTCACCAGCTTCTTCGTGCAGCAAGCTGGTGCAACGCTGCATGTGGAAAAACGCCATATACCGCTGTGACGACATCTTCAAACAAATCTTCACGGTGCTCAGCATTTGCTGTACCTTTAATTACTATGCAGTTGACTTGAAGCAAAAAAAGTAAGTTCAATGAGTTTATAAAACAATTTTATTTACTGTGTGAATACTCTCTACACCATAGATAGTCTACACGGTAGTTAACATTTCAGCTTTAGCACTGGCAACGCGTCTGTAATCACTAAATTACAGATGTTCGCGGGAGGTGGTTGCTTACAAGGTGACCTGGGAGCTCGTTCCTCTTTCAATTAAATTAAAAAACCGCCAGCAGCATCTTCTTGTGCGCTAATAACAGCATAGGTATTGCTATCAATTATTACCTATCTTTATTGTGTGAAGAACAGACGGCCCCATCTAATTAAGTGGTTGATTGTGATCTTCTAAAAATATACTACGATTAATAATCTGTTGCTGTTAATGGCGATATTCACTCACGATGGTTTTCTTAGCAATCCCTACGCACTGCTGATAAATGTAATACCACTATTGTTAACACGTGACTCCTGCCGCAGCAGACACAATAGAAAATAGACTGTTTATAGGTCACGGGTGACCTACATCATACATGGCACTCAAAGGCTTAACTGGAAACGAATTTACGGTAAGTACGTACTAGTTACATAAGTTTGTCGGAATGGTTAACGCACCTGTTAAATTCAATCTATCACATTGTATGATCTGTGTTTCTACACCTTGGATAGAGTTCTTCTAATACAATTATACTGAATTATACCTATTAATCGTTCATTACATTTATAATAGTGAGAATGGTCTTTGTCTCTTTTTATGTACCTAATGAACTCAAGAAAATTGGTTAGACTTTCCGACTTCTTGTTGCAACATTGGAGGTCATGTCGCTTTGTTTAAATTTATATTGTTCCTAGTATAACGACGACAGCGTGGAAACAAATGGCACAAATATGTTAGCTGAGTTTACTTGAGTTAACTTTAGACTCCATATTTTTCTTAAGTTCTTACCACATTTCTCCGCTCATGAGCTGAACGGCAAACAACCGCATAAAATATTATGACATGGTGGAAATTAGATGTATCTATGATAACAACACTAATATGTGATTGTTCATCAATCATCACGGCTACGTACGCGGTATTAACCTATAAACTAGTGTTTGTCTGACCATCGAGGAAACCACTTAGCAAATTGTGATATAACTTTACCGTTAGGATGAACGTTTCCGAAGTAGGCATAAAAATTTATGGAAGTAGGTACGTTGTACGAAAGCCAAGTCAGTATGAAAACGAAACGATGTATGAAACAAGTTGATGAAAATGGTTTCCAAACTATTTTGGGTTAGGTTGCATTTTTGAGTAAGTATGAAGGGGTATGTCACAGAAAATATCTGGCATATTAAATAGGGTATACAATTGTAGTTGTTGTATGATTTAAGGTTATTTATTTGAGGCAAAAGACAGGTCCTCTTAAATTGTTAAGGAGTTTATTGATACGAAGTTTGCCTAGAAAATACTTATAATACATATCTAATATTTATGCAGTCGGAATCTACAGCATCCGTTGTAAACCGTGCATTTTTAACCCCCGACAAAAAAGAGTAACTAATCGGGTATCATCTTCACAATGTTCCATTTTTTTTAATTAATTGAATTTTTTATTGAGGCTTCAGTTCACCGTGGTGACTATGCCAGCCTCGTAAGGTCACTCTTATACAATAAATGACAAAACTTAACATTATACTTAAATTAATCATGACTACGACTGCTATGTTTCATGAAAATTTGTTCAGCCGTTCAAAAGTTATAGCTCTTTTTCTAGTTGGAGTCGGGGGTTTTTGACGGTTAGGTTATTTGGTTAAGAACTCTTTGAAGAGCTCTTTGAAGAGTACTCGCTAAGCGTTGTCTAACGTGAATTATACGGGGATTTACTGTATTATCAATGGGTAATCATTTGTAATCGTAAATAACGAGTTGGGTTCGATGCTCGATCGCGTTGTGTATATACGAATAAGGACTACTTGACAAAGATAACTTGTCACTTCGTGTCTCCCGCGACGACCCCCTGTCACCTGCAAAATTGATATAGTGTGCACTCACATACAGCGTCTTCACAATAAATATTTAGAATATATTTACTGTGGCGTGGTGTACTCTCCTGTCCGGAGCGAGCGAGTGAACGTGCAGGGCAGTGGGGCGCCAAGTGACAAGTTATCGTTGGCATAGTCACACTGTGACTCCAAACATATAATAGAACTAGTGGTCACCCATTGGTGGAAATTCAACCGTAATTTTAGCTTTCTGCACTCCTTCTCCATATAAAATTTAACTATGCCAAATCTCACAATCCTCCGTCCGCGCAATAAAAGGGGTAGGTACAAAGTTTTCTTTTCATGTATTAATATATAGATAGTATAGTTTACTATACAAGGTAGCTCTAGTAAATAGGTTGACAGTTAATAACAACACTTTTCCGCCGATATGACCGGACGGACGGTCAGAAGCTTGCCATTCTTTAAGGTGTCACAAATACCACATTTTTTCTACTTAAAATGAATGATAGAATGGAAATTTAGGTACTTCTGCACCAAATCCATTCAATTCTGGTAATTAAATATCGATTTGTGTAAATCGATGCGTTTATCGATTTTCTGATCGCTATGATTCAAGTTCGACAGAGGAATGTCTGTACCTATTGTAAGCAATTAAGTGTACGATAAAAGATATTATACCTTTGCCCTATACCTTTTCTAATTTAGATCTATGTCTGTGAAGCCGACAGTAACATAGTCGGTAGCTTTAACACCAAAACGTTATTAAAATGGTTGGAGATAGGTACGTGCTTATCACTGCATTTGTTTATTATCTTTGGAATTTATTTTAAAGGATTATTTGCTATAAATAAAACCACGACCATTAGTAAGTAATCCAAGAGATAATGTTAATCTTCAATAAGGATGTAAGGCAGCGAAATCCAGGAGAGTAAAATGGAATGTGAAAATAAAACCCACTCCAAAATTAAACCAAAAAAAGAAACGACGTCGAAGCTATGATCAACTAGAAAAACATTTAATTTTAAGAGAACTGCTCTTATTTACAAAATTATTCTACATACTCCAAACCTAAATACCGGAACCAAAATAAGGACGGAATAATATGTTGGTGTCGGGATGGCGGGTAGACACCAGAATTCGCTATCACAGATAAGCCTATAATTTAGTACCTGATGGGTACTATTTGGTACCTGCACGTGTTCCAAAACACGCATAAAATTTTGCCCACCAACCTGACGTCAAGATGGCGGATTAGACTAGTAGATTAGGCAGTTCCTTGCTGAATGTCTGCGATCTCTGTATGTGAGGATTTAGTACCTAAATGGTACCTAAACATATCTCAGTTTCAACTGTCTGGGCCAAGTCGTAGAAAGTTATGCGCAAAAATGATATCGTGCAGTAGTTAATGTAATTATTTGGTAAGTACCAATTTTTTTGATGAAAGTACCCATCTGTACCTATTTGGTTCTAAATTATAGGCTTAACTTCGATAGCGAATTTTAATGTCTACCCGCCATTCCTGACACTCACAAAAAGTTTGTATTGAAATAACTTCCTGAACTGAATATTGTGAATTATGTTCTCCACATAAAACACGGCTGCCAATCCAGAATTGCGGTTAAAACTTTATATGTAAACACATAAATACTTACGTACATGTATATTCCCATTTATTTGGCGATACTCGGGTACATTAAGAAATAAATAGAAAACACAAAATCATGTTTTTAGCAGAAGGTGATGATTATGAAAAATCTGCCAAAATCGCAATTTAATCATAATTATTGATTTTATCTATAAAAATATCTCAAATAAGTAGCCTCATTAATTTATATAAAGCTAAAAATATTTTTTAAATAGCTAGATGAACTATGTACTAATACTACTTACGTATATAATAAATGAGATACTGCAGTATACGCGGAACACGTCTCCTAGAGCTTGCAGAATTTAAAATATTTGTTTACGGTTATCAAACTCCAGCTCTGACTATAATAGCAAAAATTGTTGTTGGCAAGGAAAGTATTTATCAGCATATATAACAGGCAAATAATTTGGTTTATGAATGATTTATTCAACACAGTTCTTGTCTGGTATTAGCTGTTATACTGCTATTTTCGTCTACCTTATCGTTCCAGGTGTTCAGTAAATGAATTGGTCTATGTCTTAGGTTGCCTACTCAAGTGCAAGAAAATTACGATAACCCCTTGAAAGCATTGAACTTGAGTTAAGCAGTAATCTAGTTAGTAACGTAGTATTATAGAGTACTATATACACGCACATCGGCCATTTATCTATGTGTAATATCAGTCAGCGCCTTTTTTTATCTCATTTATTTATGTACACACATATACATGACAAAGACAAGTAGATACCTAAGTACAAATAAATTCCTGCGATAGGATAAAGTGATAGATAACCTAACCGTCAAAAATCCCCGACTCCTACTAGAAAAAACGCTGTAACTTATGAACGGCTGAAAAGATTTTTATAAAACAATAGTTCAACCCTAATATAATTGGGCAAAGACACATAATATAAAATAAACTTAAAAAAAAAACCGACTGCAAGAAACTAATAGATAAAAGTATTTAATAATTTTATTAAAAAACTTAACAGCTTCTGAAGTCGGTGCCACTGCCACTAGATGCATTGAAGAATTAAAGGCCTCGACTTCAGAAGCAGTTAAGTTTTTTAAGAAAATTAATTTATTCTTTTTAGTTTTTTGAATTCTGTTTTTACTTTGTTTTAAAGTTTATTTTCTTTTTCTATTTTGGGTGGCATAAACAATACATAAACAAGCGATTATAGCAATCGCAAGTGATATGCTGTGATTCATTTCAGTTCCATTGTATATCTCCAAAATTCTTCATCAGATCTTCACCAAATTTAAATGGGACTATTTCGAAATAAACCCCTTTTGAAAAAAAAAAAATTTTGCAAATCTGTCTATATATGACGGAGTTTTGCCCAAACATACATATAAACTTACGTTTTTTATTGTTAACTTACGTTTAAATAAATAAATAAACATCCGAATTGAGAACCTCCTCCATTTTGGAAGTCGGTTAAAAATATACCTCATATACATATGTATTAGCATTTACCATTATGTGAAGTCGAAACTTACAATTAGGTATAATGTAAACCCATGACTTTTACTTGTAATTTTAATTGCTCGTTTGTGCCATACCTTACCCATCAGATATATTGTCGGCAAATTAAAATTTAATCAACACACGCGGAGCCTAGCCATTGTACTCCATGAGCCTAGCAGATTCACGTTAATTGTTTTCTTGATTTATGACCCGCTGCAGAACGGAACGTGCCTCTAAAAATAGTATCTACACACTGTGTTACACAATACTTTTTTCCACACCATGTGTTTTTAATATCGATCGGAGGAAGATTTATGGCATTTCGATGTTTATACTATAAACTTATTATACTTCACCTTTTTTTTCCTAAGAGTAGTATAGTACGCGCAAATCTTTATGAGCCCTCTAAACTCTCTCCCTCTAGCACCTATAATAAGCGTACTGCGCAGCCACTCGCGTTCAACTTCCGAGAGCTCATAAAGTTTTGCGATAACTATACATTGTATCACTTTTGATATTTGCAAACTTTTAACGCTGAAAAGCGTAAATAACTTAAAAGTGATATAAATTGTGTTAACTGTTCTCTTTTCTGTGTTTCAATTAGCCTTTATATTCAAAAAGGTTTTATTCCTTTGCTGTTTCTTGTAAATCATAATTTAGCATAAAATCATCCACTGCTTCCCAGACTAAACACGTGGACGGAGTCTGTCTACGACTAAACAGTTGGGATGTTGCTATAATTTCAAATTCTAAAGATAAAAATAAAATCCATATCTATAAGTACTAAATGATTATAACAAATAAAAATAAATAAAAAATATGTAAAATTGCTAATATAACGACTTTCCCTACGGCTTGTTTCTATGATGAGGCACTAGGTTAACATTTCGTAACTTTGAGCGAAACGCTAGGTAATTGATTTTTGTCTTGATGGTAGGTTTGTAGATATAGTTTTTCTGTTGCATTATACATAATTATAACTTACTAGCCTCTAAGTTACTAGCGTATTAAATTGTAATTGTGTTTTCAATAAAAATCTTTTAAAGTCATCATATTGTCAATGTGCTGTTATACAAGATATTTTGTTATGCAGGGCGCATAATTTGTAGTGTCTTTAGGATACACTTTACAACAAAACAAAAATTCGCATAATTTTATAGCGCAAGCCAAACAGATTCAAATTTTTATTTTATTTTGGATTGAATTTTATTACTGCGGTTGCATTTGGGATTGGACACTGAATCACTTTGCAAATTTTGCGGACTACATCAAAAAATATCCTGTATTTAGGTATGTTTAATTTGTTAAAAATGTTCTCATGTAAGTGAAATATGTAATTTCTTTTTGAGAATAATAAAATCTTTAACCATAAAATATCTTCATTTCTTTTCGCAGGAGTAGCGCGATCTCTCACATGTCGTCGCCTCGTCGCGTGGCGTCATGTGGATACCAGACGGCGCTAACTGTCCTCCTATATACAGAACCTGAAGATTACTACAGTGCTTTGGTCGCGTCGCAGGGATCTCTGGTACGCTTAAATAATTATCACGTGAATGTACTTATTTCTTTTATAATTTATGTACAATCGGCAATTTTTCCGGTCGACCATAATCGTTTGCGCCCCGTCAAAACGCAGAGTTACTAACTCTATGCAGGGCGCATAAATTGCAAACAAAAGTAAGTATTTAACTAGAGAAAGTAGAATATAAATAGTTTTACAATCTCTTATCTGTGGTGGAAGTGTGGTGTGGTGGAAGTGAGTTCCACAACCAGGTGAAAAAAACTTTATAGGTACATTTTTTTATGCTTTAGTGATTTCTTTTCACTTATAAATTATATGACCTCTGCTAATAAAGTAGGACCTTATTATAGCTATAGGCTCGGTCCCTATTACATGGACGAAATGTGAGTGTAGGTACATTTTCGCCCAACACTTCGGGCAATAGAAGCGTGACACCTAATACGTACTGGTTTTTGTCAGGTGGGACACGCTCTGCAATTTTTGTCCATTTGGGTCATCATGTTATCTTAGCGCACCTAGCTTACGCGCAGCTAGTTCATTTGTGTGACTGATAACAATAATTGATATCAGTATCTACGCAACAATTATTTATTGGTGATAAGCCTGTTAGTAAGTAGTCTGCAGGAGTTAGAAAAGGGAGCTCAGTAGAATCGAAGATAGTGTTCATTGGAATCTTTTAAGAATGTAGGTCTATTTTCTTTATGTTTAGATGTAAAAATTCAAAATTCTCATGAAAGTTATATATTTCATGATTGTAATAAGGGCACAGATGGATGCTGTTGCATATACACCTTACATAAAACCTCACCGCTAGACATCCAGTGACGTATTTTTTTATTTACGATCGACTTTACTGAATACTCTGGTTTTCGCGTGGATAACCATAAATATCTCACAGGCATGCAGCTGCCACTTTTTAATAAAAGCTCATATTATCCTCCTTAAAACTAAAAGTGCGTGAATGCGTATTTGTTGTTAGGTATAAGCAAGAATATTATAGAGGTATAAGTATTCTCGAAATTTGCTCTGTCTAGTTCTTGCTTCAATAGCCTAGCCACACAATTATTAGGCTTTTACAAGGCTTTTATCACGTCTCGTAGACGTCAAGTGTCATAGTTGAATGTGCTTCATGTATGTGAGAAGAGTTCACGCTAATGGCATGAAATTCATGTGTCCATGCCACAATAACCATGTTTTCTTAATCGATTAGATTAGTTTTTATAATATAGATAATTAAGTTGATTTCCGGGTTGCTATCTGGGAGGTATGTACCTACTTATCATTGGCTCTCGCTATCCTACGAATATGTCGTTCGCGCGAAAAATTATTGGAGAAAGTTATGGATGCAATATTCCATTTTTGACACGATAGTAGTTATTACATAGGTATCGATACTATCGATCGAAGAAATGAAACCATTTTTGCTTGAATTCGATTACAATTCTCCATATGTCAAATGCTTCCAAAATTGATATTTGGTAGGTACATAAACTTAGAACTGGTAGGTACATCTGGAATCTGTGGTGTAAGGCTGCCTAAATATTTAAACATAATTTGCAATAATGCAGCGTTTTCTTTTGTTATTTAATGTGGTAAGACTATTGCATTCTGAGATGTTCTATTTTAGTTTTATTAACATTTATTTTATGTGAAAATTATTTGAATGTGGAATCCATAAACTTAATAATTCTTCTAAGTCTGTCTGTGTTTCTGCAACTGCTGCTGTGTCATTGACGAATCAATTTTTTTATTATTTCTCCATTTTTGGCTCCCTTATTAGATGTTTCTGGTCTTCGTGGCGTTTTGCATATAATAATATTTTCTCATCTTTTACAATCTTGACTAGATTAGACAAATAAGTAGCATGCGTCGATTTCAGCATTTCAAAGCTTTACAGCTCGTTTATTAAATGCGTAATAAACCAATAATATATTATAACATGTTTGATATTACATTTATATTATATTATCAAACTTTTATCTTCATCTATTAATTACCTGTAGCAAATAATCGTATTGCTGCTGGTTACCCGAATATATTTGTTTATTTTTTAATAAATAATAAAAGGCCAGGCACCGCCAGAAAGATGATGATCAGCAGCGAATACTCGTAAATAGGGGTTTTTTTGATTAATGATTTGATTAGATCGGTGAGTCGGAATAGGACTTTAATTTTATAGATACCTAGATTATTTAGATTTCGATGTCTTTCTCACACCAGCCAATATGTTTGTAGCCACCAAACACCTAAAGACGTGTATTGCTAACTATAAAGTAATAAAAATTAAAGTAGGATGGGAAAATTTCTATGGACTCGGGTACAAATTTAACAACCTTGTCCCTAAGGTCAACATATAAAACATTATTGTAATTCTATACCAATCCGTTATTCATGACATAAATATACAATAAAGCGTTTATTAGTAATGGGTAAAGGAGAAAATATAAAAAAAAATACTTAAAAATAACTTTACACACCGTATACCACTGCGCTTAAGAAAGAATACTAATTATCCTTGAATATTCTTATTTATAAAATAAGCTTGGATTTTTATGACAATGCACAATCACGTCTATAGAACCGGAAGGTTTTTGTAATGGCGTGATAGCAAACAGTAAAAATGAAGGTTGCAATTGCAATTAATTGTTTAATAACTGTAAGGTCTGTTTCGGATAGAATAACTAAAATAAAGTATGAAAAACTGCAAGGTGTAATAAAAAAAGAAATTAAAATCCAGAATTACATTACAAGAGTTTCAAGAAAAACAAATATTGAATTTTTCTATGGAAATGTTAGCAATTTCACATAGGTACTTATATATTGTTCAATATTGACCGACGAGTTCCGCTGATCGGAGGCCAACCTTCACTAGCTGAAGACGCGCTGAAAGAAGTAGAAGGTTGATGATAAACATGAAGTAGGTACCTAAAGATCTTTAGATTATGCGAATTTTATCGATTCCACCTTGTCAAGTAAAGTGTGACAACATTTCTGAAGTTAAAAAGAAATCAATTAGATTTTCATGTCATCAGGGTCCTAATTCTGCTATTTCAATTTTGTCTCAATCGTGTCAGAATATTCTCGTAATTGTTGGTTTTTGTCGTGTCGTTAAACCTAATTTGACTTCTATTGCTTAGGTAATAGAAGTAAAAGTCGGTTATTTGCCAGTTATTATGTGTCGTCCTATAGATTTTGACTACTATTACTTACGCAATAGAAGTCAAAATCGGTTGAACGCCATTGTAAAAACCAACTAATACGAGACCATTCTGACACGATTGAAATAGCAGAATTAGAGCCCAGATTTATATGAATTTTTGTGATAAAAATCACAGAGGAAGGTTTTTCGAGGAGGGGGCTGGCGTACCTACACATTGATAGGGCTACGAAAATCAGTTATCATACATATTTTACATGACGCGGGCCGAGAGCAGTATAATATATATCGTTGCCAAACTAACTTAAACTTTACAGGGGCCCATTTTAAAGTTTAAGTTAGTTTGGCAACGAATTGGCGCTTTAGTAGTTTTGGCTTTCCATCGACGATATAGTTACCTTCTCCTAACATATCGATAAGGGCTATCACATGAGAATCGCTCATGCTGTAGTGGAAAGAATAGTCAGTCAGCAATGGTGGTATCGAGGCTGCTTGCCCAGGGTGCGACACACGATCTCAGGCTTCGTCACTCGTGGAGACTTTTTCCTTGTACCTGTACCACCTTTTGTAATCCTTAGAATAGAATAGATCTTTATTTCATGTAAACCAGATACAGGCACTTATGAAATGTGGAGACTATAGGTGCCCGGTTCCAAATAGTAGACCCTATGGAGAAGAACCGGCAAGAAACTCCATGATAACTCTTTTCAAAAAATAGATTATAATCATTATCAGTACAATGTTGTGGTAAGACCTGCGAGAATAATGTAATTTAATGTGAATAA
Source organism: Allophyes oxyacanthae (assembly GCA_932294325.1). Classification (NCBI taxonomy): domain Eukaryota; kingdom Metazoa; phylum Arthropoda; class Insecta; order Lepidoptera; family Noctuidae; genus Allophyes; species Allophyes oxyacanthae. The sequence goes on from OW028609.1 coordinate 6,324,414, forward strand.
AAATAAGACTAGGATAATAATGATTTGCCTGTGAATAAGATTGCCATGGCAGTTACAAGCTGACCAGTTCCGACAGACGGCACCCGTTCACGAGCATGACGCCTTACTTCTGGGCTCTGCACTCCACTCCTGACTGTTGCTGCGAATTGTCTAATAGTAATTTGCGCGATGTGGCAATCAAAACCAGGATCACACTCAAAAGCCAAGCTTATGACCACTAGAACAATGAGGCAATGTTCGTACTTTATCAACAACTTCCTGTCTTTTGTAATGAAAAGCCATAAACATAACCACGTTTTGATATTACCTATATCAATAGCTGATATCTGAAATATTTCTTACAATCAAGTATTAAAATAAAATACAATACAATCTTTGAGATATTATCATGAAAATATGGGAATGTTACTTACGCACTTTATAATGTAATTTATGGAAATCATTATAAATTATAATCTAGCCGGAATAAAATCTATTATATTTTGTTTTTTCTTACTTGTCTTAATTCTTCTTATTCTTCGTCAGCTATTCTTTACCCAATGTTGGGTGTAGGCCTTCTCCTTTGCACGCCATACTTCCCGGTGTTTAGCGTTCCTCATCGAATTTTTTCCGTTTATTTTTACGATGTCGGCAGCCCATCTAGCCGGTTTACGACCGACGCCTCTTCGTCCGGTCCTGGGTCTCCACTCTAGTACCATGCTGCCCCACCTGCCATCGGGTCCGTGGCTTATGTGGCCTGCCCACCTCTATTTGCATTATGCTATTACAAAGGGCCACATCTCACCTTGGGTTAATTATTAAACAATTTTAACACGCCTTTTTAACGAAATACGTTATTTATAAATATGAAAATTATGTTAAATTCAACTTTCTTTGATAATAGTTAATCACATTTTACTAAATTTACATTGTAGTAAACGATTTGTTGTATTTTAAAATATGTTATGTAAATACAAAAAAAAAATTGCTGGTTCTTTTTCACAGGAATTATTTAGAAACGTGTAGGTCCCTAATTTTTAACGTTGTTAAAGTGCCTGTAATTGACTATCCTTGTATCCTAACCATCTGCCTAGTTTTTCCCAATATCTTGTCAGTGTCCAGCACAGATTACTATATTTGTACTATAGGTGTCCAGTTTAACCAGAGGCGGCTAAGTACCAGTATTTAATTTCATATCAATTATTAAGTTAATAAAATAGTAAACTTTTATTATTTTCAAACCTACTAAATTCTTGTGCCATAACTGCTTACTTGTCACCGATATTGTACGCTGACGCCGCTTTTTTGTAGTTTTCCTTTCTACCGCCGTCTCCCGCCATGCCAGTAACGTGTCGGTGTTGTTTGTGGTTGGTGGGAGATCGCCCTATGTTACTCGTAATTCACTTTCCTTTTGTTTTATCCTTTCAACCGCCGCCGGTTATATTTTTTGATTTCCCAATGGGTTGTTGAGTGAACCGCCTCCTCTATTACCATCTAGCTTTGCCTACGCTGAAGGGTAATATTTAATAGGGAAAAAATATTTCTTCCTTTTAGTAATACCTCACATAGACATAGCTATAAATAATTAAATTAAATTATTCGACTAAAATGTATGCAGCAACAGATTTTTTTCGCAGTTTTGTGTTTCATCCTCTGTACATAGTAAAAGTTGTTCATAATGATACACAATACACAATGTGTATCATTATGAACTGCTTGCTATACACATAATATATATGTGTATAGCAGTTCGTTTTCTATATAAAATAAAATAACGATGAGTACAATAATCCCCTTCCGACTAACTTTGTATGTTTATTAAACTATTTCTCTATACAAAGCTTCATACTTTGAACACTAACACTGTTATCAGACAATATTGAGCCTAAATTGAGTATAACGCGCTTGTGCAGGGTCCCAACTGGGTAATGTTGATTAGCTAATTACAGCGCCCTATGGTCAACAGTAAACCTTCCTATGCAAACAGGTATCTTACATAAATTATTTTTGAAACATCGTTTTGTTTGTCTTACTGGCAGGGCGACCCAGCCAAGTTCTTTTTCCAAACAAGTTGCGTTGACAATTATAAACAGGTAAAAATCCCATTTTTATCTCGTAAATCAATTTAAATAACTTAGTTTGGATTAAGATAGCTACCAGATGCCGTCCCCAATGGCGTGCCGCCCTGTCTATGAACGCAGCCCATATTTTTGCGAAGACAATTATAAATTAATTTAAAGAGAGGCAGAACACAGCGGTACTTTCCGCTCAAAATTACACCTGCCCGACTGGGGAAGTACCTCCACCTCGTAAAATATCGTAACCAAATAACGCTACTCTGTTGCAGTGTTTATTGGCTAACCTGCTTAGTTTCTGCAGTCAGTTCAGGATCATGATACGAAGTTAGTACTAAGAGGTTTCGGTTATTTTTTCAACTACCCAAAAGTATAAAATAATTTTTTCTATAAACAGGTTATTATAGACAACGCGTATAACATCCCGGACTTGGACTCCCCTGTCCGGATGGTGAATCCTTCTACAGAGGTGCTGATAGCTCTGACACCTGAGAGGACGTACACCACATCAGGGATCAAATCTTTCAGTCCAGAACAAAGACAGTGTTATTATAGCGACGAGGTTAGTGTAATATCCACAGATTATATAAGGAGAGTCGAACAGTTCGTGTTACTATTTTCTGAATTTGCATCGCAGTGTGTATGACATGGGAATTGAGATGTATGAGCAGGTGGTCGTAGTGGTAGTATACTACCAGTATAGCAGTAGATAAACATTGAATTCTTACTGTGCCAATAGTTCACCAGCTCCCTTGGGATGTTACCCTTTCTTGAATAATTCCAGGATAACACGTAGACCATACAGCGTTCAACTATTCAAAGCTAGAACCTCATTAGGCCAACGTGGGTGACGTACGCCGATCCGGGCGCGTTGGAGCCCATATATTTTATATGGCGACTAGTTGTGTACATTGGATTCACGGGACGCAACGCCAGCGATCCCAGATTTTCGTCGTATGGTAATCCACGCGTCTGATTTAGTGTGCACCCACGTGTGAGACAGCTCAGAAATGTTCGTGGTGCTAATGTAGTTCTAGCTTAATCTTCTTCAAAATTACTGATCGTAGAGTTCTCTCATATTCTATAACCAGCGTGAAATGCGCGACACACGTGTACGATGGGCGTGCATTTGGTGTGCAAACCAATCCACGTGTGAGACGTCTCAGACGTGTGTGTGGGCCTAATGTTGACGACGACACGGTTGGCGCAGTGGCTAGTCATTAGTTTTCTACGCTACGTGCCAAAGATTCGATCCCCCCACAGAGAAATTATTTGTATAATCTAGGTACAGATAGTTGTTTCGGGTCTGGGTGTGTGTGTGTGCTTGTGAGATTTATGTTTGTAAAATGTACCTACCCTCGATACAGGAGAAATCCGACAGAGGGGATAAGTTAAAAAAAAAAAGTAGATCTGTCTATACGTGTCAGATCTGTCAGACGTGTGGGTGGGCCTAATATCGTTCTCGCTTAAAACGATCAAAACACCTCACCGTATCGTCCGGGACATCTCATTTGATTGATCAATTAAAACAATAAATTAGCAATTTATTATTATCTATAAGTAACGCACTTCGTTATTGACGCACATACACCCGATATGAGGACCTTGGCGATTTACATATCTCCCAATAATCATCAGTGTAAAAACTTAGTCTTCAATGTCACGTATTTATAATTAATTACTGACGCAGTTACTTCTTTAATTTATGAAACTGCTCATATTGATGATAATCGTTGCGTCAAAATGGCGCTACAGTCGTCATTCTCTTATGCAATTTTTGAGAAACGGGGTGTCGATATCATCGCCTTGATTATATATACTAAGGATGATGATTGACCTAAGGAATAAGGTACGAATTTATGTTATGAGAGAAAATATCGGTCTTATCGGAGACCAAAAAAATAACTAAGTGTACAATTTAAAATATCCAGCCCATGCATAGAAAAGAAATGCCAACAAAATGCACTGAATTGATTTTGCTCCAGTGTTTATGTTCTCTAGCGATTGTATATTGTAACTTGTCTAGGGGGCTGATTTTTTATGGTTCAGGAGTGTCTCGTGGTCGCAAACGTGGCGTCTAAGATTGAGGCCCGGGATTGATTTCCGGTCAGGAAGTGTCATTAGGTTCTTCTGTTAAAAAAATCTCAGTATAGCAGCCCGGGAGTTTGGATAGGCTCGTATTCCATGGGACTTACGGCGTCGGTGAAGTGTGGATGTACAACAGCTCACTTCTACCTTATCGAGCGGTAAAACTCGTGATACTAAAACGTTATGTTTTCAGGTACAGATTGGTAAATTTCGTCAGTACTCTTTCCATAACTGCATGGCGTATCAAAAGGTGGAATTGATTAAGAGGACTTGCAATTGTATACCTCTATCTTTTCCTCCGGAAGGTAATCCATACTTAATACATATTTGGGGGGTTAATAGCAACTAGAACCAAATAGTAGAAGAAGGATAATTGGGCAGTTGATAGGACAAGACAACTTCTTTATGGCAATTTAAAAGGAAAGAGGGGAAGGGAAAATCCTAAACGCATCTTTGAACAGCAAGTGAAGGAGGAAGTGGGAGTCGAGTCGTAAAAAAGGCTAAGTATAGAGAGCAGAGGCGATTGCTTCACCGACAAGAGGCACTTAAGTTAAAGAATACCATCTGTTTACCACCGGATTTTAAACTGTTTGCCACCAGATTTCAGTCGCAAGCTGTCAGTTCGTTTGAAATATACTACTTGCGATTAGAAATTGGCTATTATAAGTTCATAGTTATTTATTGGAAAGAGACATGTCAAACATTAGATCAGAATTGCATTAAACATACATTTGTACAATAACTAATATTATTATCTATACTTTAATTCGTGAAGAGAAAACTTTGTACCCTTTTTTATGCATATTGCGTGTATGGAGGAATATGAGATTTGGCATAGTTAATGTTTATATGGAGAAGGAGTGCAGAAATCTAAAATTACGGTCGAGTTTCGACCAGTGGGCGGCCACTAGTTAGTATTAATCCCTTAAAAATCCCCTAGTCGCCGTATACGATACCTAGTGTAGAAAGGTTTCTTTTCCGGGAACCACTCGGCCCTCTAACGATATTAACTAAATAATAATCTTTGAACTGTGAATGAAGTATATAAATAATATTAATTATACACAAACATAAAGGTATTCTGTCCTAATGAGAAAAGGTCTGAACTAACATTAAAACAAGTTACCTACTAATTTAAATGTCGCCTAGTTTCTTCGGGGATTTGAACTACACGGATTTTCAATTATGCAGTGGTACAAATGAGAAATAACAGTCACTCGAGATCATAACGGGGAGTATGTTTTGTTAATTAGTTTCTTACAGTATATTTTTCTTCGTCTAATTGGTACAACCCCCGAACTTGTTGGACCAGAATTTTGTCTTATAAGGCCTTGTTAATGGCAGAAAGGAGGTGGCTCGGGGTCAGCACCCAACACCAGCGTGTTGAGCACAATAAGCAGGACAGCAGATGTGACATTGTTTGTGGGACAATGTCTGTCGCTGTTTCATCAGTATATAACCACACTTACTCATATTGTATTCACTTCGGTCCAGAGCCGGTTTAGTGACTTCCGTGTAGGCCATGAGAATCTGACAGGGAGTTGCTCATCTAACCAGATGTAGTTTGCTGGTGGGGGAGTTTATTAACCCACAATTTGCGAATTAAATTGATTTCCCCTGCTTTTCTGTTTTTTTTCTGTTCAACTCGGTAGAGTTAGACCTTTTAACTACTTTGATAAAGATGACAACACAAAAGTATTACAACATGTTTCTTTGCTAAAGTCACCAAAATAAACATGAATTTTCTATCAGCGCTCTAGTCGCAGCGGAGTGTCAGCTGAACTGTGGGTAGTGACATCCTCGATTGATGAAAAAAAAGGCCTAAAAGGTTTTTGTTACACTGTGTATAGAATAAATTCAGTTATGAAGGCATACTTTTTATAAAATGTTAAATATTCAAGTTCAGTTTTTAATTCACAAAAATGCTTTTTCAGAATCCTTCCGAACTTGTGATTTCAAGGATTTGGATTGTATCGAACAGATTTTAAGTAAGTAGAGGCATATTATAGTGTTTACACATTACTATTTTACCTTAATGATCTGCGTCTCTTCGAACAAATATTTTTTATATTTTGGTCTGTTAAAGTTTTTCATGGTTTTAATTGCTTGTGCACACCTACACAGGGCATAATAAAGCAAAAAATTACATGTTTGGGGTGCAAATTCATAATATTTTAGTTTAAATCTATCAATGGCTAAATAGCGATTTTTCTAATGTTATCCACCCAATTTGGTGGCTAAGGACCCATCCACACTCGATACTATTAGCAGAGTCGCGGGTTTTCGCGTTCGTTTTTCACTTTTTGTAAGTAAAAGGCAGCCAACGAACGTGAAAACGCGCGATTCTGCTGCTAAAAGTAGGTAACATCGAGATTCGAGTGTGAACGAACGCTAATGGTTAACTTTATTTTTACCTCTACCTATCTATATTTTTGTGAATACATGATAATATATTGAGAGTCCTAGAAGAATATTGCTCTGAAAATATTATATTACCAAGGTACTAGAGCAATGACACCGTGTACAATACATAATATACTCGTACAGATACTAGATGTGTGCGCCGATGCCGGCTTAGGCGTCATCGGCGTGGATGGTTGTTTTAGATACAATGCAGCCATATACTAGTAAACTAAACACTAGAAATGTCTAAATATATACTTATTGGTTTACTTTAGACGTATTTGTTTACGCAAATTCAATAAAATACCATTTTTATATGAGCATAATTTAAATAGCACGTTTTCCCGATAACTTGTCCGTCACAGTCATTTGGCGAATAAGTTTGCCATATTTTGTTTTTAATAAGATTTTCACCATCTACGCCGATGACGCCAATGACGCCGCCGCAGGCATCGGCGCACACATATAATCTAGGTACTACGTGTGCGTAGTAGTAGAAAAATGTAAGGAGTATTTTGTAAAGGCTAAAATTATCGGGTGTAAAAAGATCCAATGAAGAAGCTGAGAGCCACGTATTCTTCCCATTATAACGAAGATTGTTTTGTATAGGGTCACACCTAGTCCGACTGGCTATTGAGATATTCAAGGTCAAAGACACATTTTTTTTACGTTTTAGCTAAGTTTAATTATAAACTACTGCGCTCATCCCGTTCTACACACATTACACAGTTTGTTGTGCGCGATATAACAGCTGTTTTTAATACTTAAAACATAGACTTAAAATAAAAAAATAAAAATTTCTCTAAATTCAATTATAAATTATTATTTATTTTTATTTCTTTCTATTCATTAAATATTTAAAATTTAAAGTTGTTTCCAAGCAATTATTTTTATAAAATGTTACGAGGTCTGAGCGTCTTTTTACACCCTGTATTTACTCATCCTTGTAGGTACTAATAAACTCTGATTAAAGTTATGACGCCGTTATTCATGGCGTAACTTTATATAGCATTAATGTTTATACTTGTCTAATGAATTAATCGTATTCTTTATAAACCAGAATTTGTACATTCTTATTCATTTGCACCACACTATTCCTTCTTGGGTTTCAATATCCGATCTTTTCTTCCTCAGTGTGTACATACTTGATGAAGTACGACATGTTTTTCTTTCTTTTTTAAATCATTTGTAGCATGTTTGTTCATGCATGAACATGTCACCTCCATAATGCAACAAAAACAAAACTAAACACTTTGGAACTAATATTAAAATAGAACTAACTTAAAACTATATAGAAACGATTTTTAATGCCGATCTACGTCAGCCTATACAATAATTTAGCTTCCTCTGATAGAGGTGAAGACAATACACTGTTACACCATCCCACGTCATAAGAAACCACATCAATGACACGAATTCATATATCTCTACATTTTATGGTGTACGTTCGATGAGACCTACTGAACATAAAACTGTTGAGAGAAATCTATCGCGATGTTCAGTACCTCTACCATGAGTTTTCCGTGCCGTCTAACGTTCACATGCAATATTTGTATGGGAATTTTTTCAGCGCCTCTAGCGGTATAAATAGTGAACTAAAGTCACTATACAAATATTGCATGTGAACGTGAACGTTAGACGGCACGGAAAACTCATGGTAGAGCTACAGTAGTGTTATTGTATATCAGAAAGTAATGGATAAAAGACCTTATCTAAAATTCTATTTTCATTACCGTGACAAGATTCTCAGCGGTAAGATGCGGTCCTCTAGAGCCGATAGTTACAATTGAAAACGTTCACAAACAACTCTGATACCTACTAATAGTTATTTATAGAATAAAACTAAATGAGAAAGTACAAATGAAGAAGATATTATACAGATAACACATTTATTGGTAATATATTAGATTACAAGTCAATAATAATAGCTATCTATCTACTACTACCTACTGTAAAACTGAAAAGGGTAGCAAAAATAATTATGAATCTGATAGGTATTATTTACAATCAGATTATTATTGGAATACATTCAGAAATCAGATTATGCAAATCCAAGGTATTATTACCCAATCGACGTCGACGTCGGCTTAGTTGCAGCTGGAAGTGAAATTTGCATCATATTGTATTTTATAAATAACGATGCCACACTGAAATGTTGTGACACTGGCCACATTTTAAAGAGGCCCTACAAATACAAGAAGTTAACTATCTTTAACAAGTTTTGTACTACAATTAGTTAGTGGTTGACGCTTTTGTTTTTAGCGAAAAATGCTACAAGAAGTACCTGTGTTATCCCTATTAGAGACAATCTATAAACATTTTCAACGTTTCTTATAAGTTAGTAAAGGTATTCTTAATACAATTTCAGACTCAGAAGAACGCTATAACTCGAGTGAGAAAAGTAACTTTTTCCAATGTTTTCCGGAATGCGAACATTACGACTATCCATTGGAAGTCGCTCTGGGTAAACTAGCGGATAATGTCTTTGTCAATGGACTTCCTTTCTTGTGAGTTTATCCAATTATTATTAATAATAATACACGCATTTATTTTTCGCTTAAATCGTTTTGTAGACATAATTATGCACGGGTAATGACGTTTTTACAAGCTTTTATTTAACTTGCAATGTTTGTATGTAGGTATGTTTGTTTGTTTAGATCAAATATTGCAACTGAATTTTGAACCATTTCCCCCCAACGGATTATAGTGAAATTCTGCATACACCTTTAGTTTCGGTGACAATGCAATATTACGCAATACATAATATTGTAATATTTTTAAAATGGCTGCCGCCACAAGGTAGCGGATGGTGTATATTTTGTCACTGTTAATATGGGTATCAAATGAAAGAGCTTAAAGAGTTGGAAACAAAGTCAAAGTCGAAGGTTTTTATTTCAACTGGGCCTTGGCAAGCAAGTTGTGATTCCTGTGAAAGCTTGTTTTTAAAAATGTTTTTTTACTATTAATTTTTTATTCAATACTACAAAATTACATTGCAAGTTCTTTTTTTATTACAGTGATGACGTCAATTTAAAAAATCGCTCTCTATTGAATGTGTTCTTCAACGACCTGGTATCTACTCGATATAGACGTGATGTTTATTTGAATTGGCAAAATATTCTAGGTGAGTATTCTGAAGGTGATGATGGATTTATTTTACAACATGACTCATGGTCATTAATGCTCCCTAATATATTTATGAACAAATTATCAAACGTAGTTGGGTTATTTTCCGGAAAATCAATTATGTACATCATTATTATTCACCTAAAAGTTATTAAATTAGAAGTTTAAATCACATAATGGTTTTATAAAAACCCGAACTACGTTACTGCCATTACGGGATGACACAAGAATAATCACAATTTAAACACAAATGTGATTAATATAACCAACGGATGCTATGATTACTGTTCATCAATGATGAAGGTTTTTTAGAGAATCACCGAGTTGCTGTTACATTATAATAATTATCTAGATGAGAATGTCGTTTGGATTCGGTATATTGGATAGGATTGATTGGTTTTATTTGATGATAAAAATTTCTTTTTTTGTGGTAATTGGAACGTTATTCTTAGTAAAATCTGCATGTTACATGAGATATAGGTACATGGATTATCATCATCTGCCTACAATTTTCCTAACTATATTGGGGTCAGCTTCCAGTCTAACCAGATGCGGCTGAATACAGTACTTTACATGGAGCAACTGCTATCAGACCTCCGCCACCCAATTAGTGGGAGATACAACCCTAAGGTTAGAGAGGTTGTTAGACATTTTGGGATGCCGAGTCCCTTAACGACTGTCATGTATTCGTATGATACTCGGGACCAACTAACGTACTTTCCGAGGAACAAAACGGAGGCATATAGGGTAATGATTCCTATACTATAATAATTTGATGAATGGGCAGACTTTAAGAAAGTCCACGCTGTCCATTGATTTTATGCAAATAAAATTTAACGTACGTATGAATTTCAATGCAATATATCTTTGGTTTTCAGCTGCTTTTGGTGGTCTACTGAGCCTCATGCTTGGCTTCACACTGATATCCTGTTTCGACTTGATACTGTTCTTCTTAGTCCGAGTAACTTACGATTTTTTTATGACTCCCGCTAATGATGAGAAATCGCGTAATAAAATATACGTGCAGGAATACAACAATAAGGAGAACTGGGTGGAAAAGTCTATTCCGCGTGGGTTTAACCGGAAGGGTGTTGATAAACATCACAGCGATTATTATGAACATCGCAAATATTAAAAGATGTTAGATTAGACACATTTTCCATTATCTTACTCATTCTTATTCTTTATTGTTCACAAAATATAGAATATACAAAAAAATACAATTTAAAGATTTACTTACTTATTGTTAAAATATTGAATGTATTTCAATATTACAGACTTAACTTTAATTCCCAAATACGTAAAAAAAAAAATTGGCTTGACTTTATGTTATCAGAACTTAGGATTAGTTTGTTGTAGTACTAGATATAATCAAATTTTAAATTGTGTGTCGATAGCTCGTCGATTTCAAATTAATTATAATCAATTATTGTAGAATTTATATTTAATGAAGCTCATACCTGCAAGGTTAGCACGGTGGGTGGACAATCCCGCTTTCTCCACCTTTTATCCAACAGATAATCCGAAAAATCGAGAGAGAAAACAGTAAAGAGATAGTTTTGTCCCTGATTTTTATCCCTCCCCATTTTGCCGTGCTAGCCGTTGTGGGTAACCTATTTTAGTATTGTAAGTATTCAAAAGCAGTCCACTAAAGGTAACGGCTTTACAAAATAAGAATAATTAAAATCGAACTACTCTGTAAAAAGATATGCGTGGAGAAACATAAAAAAAATACGCGTCGACTTGAGAACCTCCTTCGTTTTTTTCTACGGTTAAAAATAGAACACATTATGTACCTATCATAGAAATATTACAAGTACATATATTATCTCTATGGTACCTATATAATTATTTTCACGAAATGATATTTATTCGCTCGGGGGTGTATAATTTGACCGCCTGTAACGAAACCGTTGCGACTTGTTATTGACTTCTAACGCCATCTACTCGTAGTTTGTGAAAGGGGGTTTAGTTTTGGGTACTAGACAACACAGGCTGAAATAATAATAATATTAGAGGGCGGTACTCCTGGACACGGCGCGTATTGTTAGGAGTTTCCTCTCTCTGCAGCCTTGACCACCAGTGGTTTTGATTCTGTCCCGATTCCGGTGGGCTCTATATCTGTGGGTGGGCTACTATTTTTTAATTTTTTTATGTATTTGTGGAAATATTAAAAATTAAAAATTATGTGTTTAAAAATAAATAAAGGAATACCTAATAATATAAGTACTAGTAGTCCCAATCAAAAGTATACTGTTCTTTAAAATACCTGAAAACTTTGTTCATCACTTACCTCTGATGCTGAATGTACGAGTCTTTCATATATCCCTGTCGTATGTTATGTTAGCGAAAGTTGATGATAATAATAATAAAGTGTGTAATGAAAATTGTGTTTTATTTTAAATGTAAACATACTCAATAGTGAAATGATAAGGAACCTGTGACACTAGAGTAAAGTTCAGTCAAAAGAACTATATCTTAGGGTAAGTACTTGGGTCCCTTCGATAATTTTTTATCATCAGAACAAGTGAGTGCAAGGACTCTACGAACGACGAACCGTGAAATCTTCCGGCGTACCCTGGGCATTCTGTCTTGATACCACCATTGTATACTAGCTAATCTTTCCACTGCAATATGAGCGTTTTCCATGTGATAGGTCGCACCGACTGGACGGAAGAAGAATAGAATAGATCTTTATTTCATTTAAACCAAATAAAGGCGCTTATGAAATGTCGAGACTCTAGATATGCGGTTCCAAATAGTAGGTCATATGGAGAAGAATTGGCAACTTCATGGAAACTTTTTAAATATAGGTAATAGATAACAATTTTGATTACTACAATGTATTGATAAGACCTGCGAGAAAAATGTAAATAAATGTGAGTAGAAAATAAGAATAGAATAGATCAGGTAGGTATAGCAGGAAATCATCATACCAGCCGGTAAACGGTCTTTGCTGAAAATGGGGCTCTAGTAACCGCTGCAATGTGCGATCATGGATCTTGGCGCTCTGATTGGTGATCACCGAATGTTATACCTAAACACAAAAATGAATGTAAGATGTATTTGTGTAGATAGTATCCTGACGTGTCCAAAGTGGGCATGGACTTTCTCAGTAAAAATAAGGTACTTACATCAGCCATTTAAAAGAGCAAAACACCGAAGTTCTCAAAGTTAGTAGCCTAATCGCTGTAGCCGAAATCTTGACAAAAATTGCTTGATATCACGATCCACGGGTGTAAAAGGATCTTTAACGAATCTGAAAGCTACGTATTCTTTCCATCATCACGAAGATTTTTTTGTATCGGGAATACCTGGGAGCAGACTGGTTATGGACATAATTATTGAAGTTCAAAGTTGCAATTTGTTGTAACATTTTTGCTGAAAACAATTTTGATATTGTTATTACCAAACTTTTTTACGCGCTTACCACACCCACCCGTCCGTTCTACACACTCGTAGTATAGTCGGCACACGCGTTATATTGCGAGCCACAAAAAATTGCTTATTTTTAGGTATTAACCCTGTATATTTAATATACCTAACTAGAGTGTCGAAATTCGACAGTAATTTTAGCTTTCTGCACTCCTTCTCCATATAATATAAACTTGAACTATGCCCAATATCACATTCCTCCATGCGCGCAATTTGCTTAAAAAGGGGTACAAAGTTTTCTCGTCACGTATTAATATATACATAGATTAATATATAATAAATAGATATTCCACTACTGAAGACAGCTGCCCATCGTTTCGACAGAACGGCATAGTCACCTTTTGCTATTATATTAAATATTATTATTTATTATATTATATTATTTTTGCCACGGATGGGGAAAGTATGACCTTTTGTTTGTCGGGAAAATCGGAAAAGAACATTTTTTTTTGCTAAATAGAAAATTCAATCTACGGCACTTATAAGATATCTCCATTCCTACTCAACTATGACTATTCCTACTCAACTATGACTATTCCTACTCAACTATGACTATTTGCTAATTAATGTTTTGAGTACCTACAGATAAAAATTTGACGAGTGCCGTATTTTCCTTATTATGATTGTGTACTATTTCCCCTATTGCTTTGTATTGTTTTTCTATTTATGAAAAGGAAAACGAGACAGATAATGATGTCATTATTATTGTAATAATTATTGTATCTTCTTTAGGCCGATCACTTTTTGATATAGGTACGAGTAAGTCATAGATAAATCAGAAGTTCTCTTTATAATAAACAGTATTATTAGTGTATCTTTTCTTCTATTACAGGTGTGCAATAAAGTGTGTTGTATTGTATTGTATTACTATTTGGGAAATGAAATATTTAAATATATACTTTCATACTAAATAACCAATCAGCTGTTTAGTTGGTGTGGGTAGATATCTTTATTTGTTTTCAAAAGTTGTAGAAAAACCGTTGTAGTTACATCTTATAATATGTTGTTTATTCACATCTGAAACATTTCCTAGCGATTAATAAGGCATGCTTTAGGGATATACAATACTTACTTATCTATACTAATATTATAAACTCGTTTGTTTGTAATATGTAGGGGCTAATCTTTGGAACTACTGCACCGATTCTAAAAAAGAATTCCCTAATAGAAAGCTACGCTATACCTGGGTGATGTAGGCTATATTCAATTTTGATAAAAATAAAGAGTGCGGATGAAACTGCGGGCAACAGCTAATACTCATAGACATAGTCAGATCTTTGTCTAGGAGTAAGTGATAATCATTTGGATTACCTTAGATTAGCATTGACTGACAACTATAAAATAGTCTCATGAAGAAATACTGATATAATTACATAATGATGCCTACTATTATAAAACAATTAATCAGATAATGGTATCTAACTGTATAACTTTTCGGCAACTTCATAGTTACATTATGTAATAGATACTACTACGATATATAAGGTCCTACTCTTCTAGTCCCGATCCCTTTAAAGGGTTATTGTACTTATAATTAAGAACAACTTTTACTATGAGACAAATCCTGAAATCTCCAGAAAAATAAATCTGCTGTTCCATATTAATAATTCAATGTTACTAAATGTATGGAGCAGCAGTTTTTTGTGATTTCAGGATTGTTGTCATAGTAAAAGTTTTTCATAATGATGAGTACAGTAACCCCTTAAAGGGACTAGAAAGGTAGGACCTTATATTTATTTGCAAACATTGAAATATATCAGATATGAGCAAAAATTCAATTATGAATTCTCTTCATCCAAGTTCTTACGAGACAAAAGTAGACTTAACTTGATTAGCAAGTGTAGAACAAATGTAACTGCAGTTATTATGTGCTGAAGTAGTTAGTGAAACTAATAACCGTGAAACGTAACGTCTTACGGCCCTCGCAATTTTCCGTGTTATATATACGAATATGGAGACTAGAATTCTGGTTCGCGTAGAGGAAGGTGTGTTTTCTCATTTTATCAAAATCTTTAGACACAAATTACCTAACATTTGCGTAACTATGAGGTGTAACCCCATAAATATGTTAACCTCTATGTTTGTTAATGAACATTAAAAAACATTCACCTCGATTTGTTTGCTTATAAAAATAAATTGCCTCGGAGATCTCTTGAAAATATAAACAGGAAGTAAATTCTTTATTCCACTGGAGAAGGCTCATGACTCATCGTGTGTTTTGATAGGAGATTTTGTTGAAACTATTGTCTTCTTCATAAGAATCGAATATTGCAGTTTATTGTTAAAAATATTCAAAAGCAACTCCTATGTGAAATCATTCATCTTTTCAATTGATAGTTAAAATATGCTACAGGGAAGTATATTCCACGATTTCCATTGTACTGTTTATAGTATTAGATAAAAACGTAATCAATTTTATTTTTACAATATTGTGATGTTAAAAAAATCTTAGTGTGCACCTGTTTGTGTATTTCGACTGATCTAAATCTCAATAATGGAATAGATTTTGGAGTGGTATTAACATTTTTTTCAGATTTTCCTGAGAAACATTCCATGGTATATTGACTAGGTACGTGAAACAGCTGATCGGACGCTAAATACCTATTATTGAGGAAAAGATGAGAAACCCATCGGTGAGAGATTGCATTCTTGTACACAAACAATGTGTGTGTATCACTGACGTGCAATATAATAATTGAATTCTACTAATCGCTACAAAGAGTCTCTTATCAAATAAGATTATCTACTTAAAAACCTCTGGCATTGATATCTTTCTTTCAGTGTCGTGAGATCCTTGGTGATTGCGGAGTGGCAGATATCACACTAATACTTTATTTAATTAATAATTATGTTTATTTAACATTAATATCCATAATCGCTGCCACCTTGTATTAAAGCAAGTCGATTCGATGTGAGTACACATTAGTAAAGTACCTATTTTGTGTTGGTTTATTTTATCACTATATTAACAAATCACTGTGTAGCAATTTCTCTATTTGCACCTTAGATAAACACGAAGAAATAAATAGGCTATCGACTGTAATTTAGTAGTACCTACCTAAGTATCTATAATGATTGTGTATTATCGTGAACTGTAGGTACGCTGAAACAAAGTAGAGTAATGCGACTAAGACATTATAATTTTAAGTAGTATTACATAAATGATTGTATTTTCACTGATGTAGAGTTATGCGTATAAAAAGCAATTTGGTAAAGTCAACAACAGTCACAATGGACTGCAGCCAGTAAAATTCTGAGTGAATGATAAAATTGGATTAGGTTATAACTTGCCAGATGTACGCAATAGCAAATAGAAAGATTTCTTCTAAAGATTCTGATATAACTGGCAACAAAAATTACTAACCTGTTATGCATGCAGTGCTTGAATTAGTTTCATAGATCCGTTTACTTATTGCAACACTATTAGGATGTGCAGCGTAACTTTCAGTTAAAGTATAATGATAATTATGTTTTCTTATCTTAATTGATACAATCAATCAAATTTGATGTGTATCTAATGTGTATATGTTAATACGTATAGATAACGTCCTAATAATTATTGTTTCATTCAGTGGTTATACCGAGATGTGTTTTTGATATCGTATTGTCGGTAGGTAAACAGCTGGCTATCACGTTTTAGGCAACTGTGATTACCGTTGTGATAGTGTTTGTTATTTTTTGCAGTTCCATAAGTTTGGAACGGTCGGTCGAAGAGGTTCATCATGACAAGCGCCAAGCTAACCCTCGTCCTCTGGACCTCACTACTAGCTGCATGTTTTTCATACACTTTAGCTATGGAGGACTTCAGTAAGTTATACCAATTATTATGAATCAAATAAAATTATCATAAAATCCGCAAATATTTGTATACATAATGGATTTACGAGGTAAAGAAAGGCAAGGAAATGCATATTTTATGCATTGTTATGTGATTGACCTTTTATCCTGAGCAATTTGCTAGTCTAATTAGTCTAAGTACAGTAAGCTACGAGTTCTGTGCTATAATCATAGCGTTTAGCTTCTTAAAGGAAGACGTTTCGATAAAATATCTATTAAATACCAATCAATAAACAGTGCTCGCTGATAACTTAAATGAAATGTGAAATTTGTTGGTGTGTGTGTTGTGACAATATGTACTTAAGCTTTACATATCGTGCCTCTGCTTAAATGACTGAGCATGACATAGATTGGCTCATTGACACGTTTTATCAGTATCATAACTGTAGACTTTTCGTTAATCGATTTCCCCTGTGACAATACAACAGTCAATTTTCGATACTCTTACGTGACGGGCTCTTACTTTTAATAATTGATTTATTTTAGATGACACCAGCCTCTTTGAGTCCATACACCCAGTTAGTAGAAATGGTAAAATTGTGTATATGAAGGACGGCCTGATGAGGAAGCTAGACGAGGAGCATGAGACTTGGCACTGGACCCCATGGCTGCGGACTAGACTCGAAGTGACGGACGATGGTATAGTGCGGGAGATTGAGTGCTTGTCTGGAGACTCTATCGACAGTTTCCCTGACGGACTGTTTGACGGTGAGTTTTGAGCCCTATAGTGAAAATGATTTTTCCTCTCCTGTCACAGATTGCCCCAATAAACAACTCCCTAATGTCTTATTTATGGTTTGGTTTTCTTTTGTAAATTTATAACTTTACCCTTTTCTAGTTTATAGTTGTATTACAAATTCCTTTGAAAAGTTATTGCTAATTAAACAATTTTTGGTTTTGGTATACATTAAAGATATAAATTTTTAATTACAGAGGACCAGCTGAGACAGGGTGCATTCGTGTTGTATACTTTGTTCGGTATTTATTCATTTACGCTACTGGCTATTGTATGTAATGATTACTTTATCCCGTGTGTTGAAATCATTTGCGAAGATTTGAAAATTCCTCAGGTATGTCTACAAAAACATTATGTCTATTATTTCTTAACGAAACTGACTTCAATTTCTTTATTGAGTTATTCAATTTTCAATTTTATTCTTTGTTTAGTGATTTAGTAGTAACCGTAATATTTAAAGCAACTTTTACGGTATTTGTGAGGTATTAATATCTTTGCAATCGTTGATAGGTAAAAATACAATTCCTTTTAAGTTAAAATTCCGAGGTGTTTTAATTACAATTATGTAATTGATTTGCAGAATGTCGCAGCTGCTACTTTCATGTCAGTCGCTACTTCGTGCCCCGAGTTCTTCGTTAACGTTATATCAACCTTCCTAACTGAGTCTGATATGGGTATCGGAACTATAGTCGGATCTGCGATTTTCAATGCTCTCGGTGTCGCAGCTGTTGGAGGTCTTGCTGCTATTAGAGTATACTCATAATTATAAACTAATATTTAATAATCAGACCGGAAAACTTGGTCTATTTTAATTAATTCATTGATTTTGTTACATTTCAGCCTATTAAAATCGAAGCACGGCCTGTTACAAGAGACGTGGTCATCTACATGGTTAATGTCAGCATTTTGGTAGCGTTTGTGTGGGATGGACAAATTGACTGGTACGAGGCACTAGTGTTGGGAATTCTTTACGTCTTGTACTTCGTTGTAATGTTCAACAGTATGAGATTATTTGCCGTCTATGATAGATTGGTTGACAAAATTTTCAAAAGGAATCACTCGTTGGATAGTATGTTCTGTTGTGATAATAATTTGTATACAACTCATAGATCAAATTGTGATGTAATGATTTATTAACTTGCAGTTGCGGAAGTAGCTCCTACCGAAAACGGGAAGAACGTTGAAGAAGGCGTTGATAACAAAGGATTTACTGACGTTGTAAGTGTTGCCAATCCAGAAAAAGTCTCTATTGTAGATAAAGGTAAGTTAACGAATTTAACGATCAAATAGCCGATAGGTTAAGGATTCGTCTCATAAATATACTTTCTTTCAGCTGAAGATGATAGCGAGAAACCTAAGAAGAGTCTGTTACGATTCCCCAAAGAGAAGTCTATAATGTATAAGATATGGTGGGTGTACACTTGGCCCCTGAAGCTTTTGTTGGGAGTCACCATTCCATCACCGATCACGTACAAGAAGCTCTACCCACTTTCTTTCTTCATGTGCATCGTCTGGATCGGCGCCAACTCTTACTGTGTGTCGTGGAGCATGACTGTTATTGGTATGTTATTATTTATATCATACTTAATACAATACACTTCTAATTTTACAAATCTTAACACTTATTATTGTGATAACTATTCATTTAGTATTATATATATACGTAAAATATCAAGACTTTGTATAGGATATTATAACTTTTCTTATCTACTGCTTTTAAGATCATTCTCTAACCATGTAATTGGATTACCATTAAAACTTGGTGAAAAGCATGAAAATGACGTAGCTAGAGGCGTGTATAGTTCTGATGAACAATTATAATTTTACTTTTAGAAACAGTTCAAGAGTCTGGCTGTTGACCCGGCCAAAACATTGTATTAAATGAAAGTATTATAATTTTGCTTATCCCCTCTGGGATCAAAGCCTAGTTCTCTGTAATAGAGATATGGCTTTTTTCGTAACAATGTAGAACTCTTATAAGCAATGTTGTCATTTGGCCGACGGTCCTGAATGGATTTGATGGCCACAGACTAAAATGCGGCCGGATTTTATTAGAGACCGGATGTATATTTTGGTTACACGAGGGATGAAAATAATCCTATACCATGCATCCGAGCGTTTCTGTACGTCAGTAAATCGAATTTAGCTACGATGTCGGCCTTAAAACCATTAAAGCTAGAAAAAAATACGATACAATAAGTACTCTAGTTCACAGGTAAACAGAAAAAGAAATCAGGTCTAAGAATTCTTGAAAAGATTATGTTATCTTACTTACTTTACCTTAGATTTTTTTATCCGACAATTTTTCTTGTTCAAATGGCTCTTGTCACGAACTCAATTAGAGCAGTAATAGGTAGTTCCAGTATAGTAGACAAAAGTTGGTTCCATTGAAGTAGTATTGGACACAAAAAACAGCTATAAGAAAATAAATTAACCTTGATATCCAGCAACAATAATCGCCATAAAATTGCTAATTGTTGATAGCAGATAATTGGTTACCCATAATTGGACACTGTTATGCATAATAATTAGTCTAGTACATATTAAATAATAAAGTAATATATCGTAGAGCTGGTATTGTTTACAATTTTTAAGAACATAGCAAGGCTCGAAATCTTCAAAATTCGCTTACAAAAAGAAAAAAGAAAAACAAGGTTTATTAAAAATAAATACGCTTCTTTGGTTAGTCTTGCATATCCTTATTCAATTGTTATAATTTATGGTTAACTGTATGTTAGTTGAGAGTAGTTTATACATAGATACGAAAACGGATAGGTACTTAGTTTTCTGAAATATTTCACAGTTTACCTAAATATGTAAATTGGCGTTTTGTTTTTCCAGGACACACTTTCTTCATTCCGGAATCAGTAATGGGCATGACGTTTTTGGCATTTGGGGGATGCCTGCCTGAGGCCTGCTCCGTTTTCATCATGTCAAGGCGAGGTACGTACATACGGTCCGATCAAGGCGAAATTGAATTTAAGATAGTTAAGTTAGTTATCCAATACATAATATTTATTTTCCTGTTGTTCATATCTAGAATTGCCTCTGCGAATATTTTGGTAGCCACGCGAATATTCGTATTATTGTCAGTCTGTCCCAATTTTATAGGTTTATTTATGTAAGCACCTTTGTTCACTTACAGTTAAGTAAGTCTGTTGCAGTGGCTTGGTTATTATATTTCCATATTACCAAAAACCTACCCACCAGCATAATATTTATTAATTTTATTATTTAATTGATTGCGCCACACTTTTGCGTCATTCCGTTGTTTAATTATATTTTAACTTAACTAAGCTGTGCGTGTGTCTCAACTTATTATAATGATTGATCATGTGTGGCTCCGTTTTCCGGGAGAAAATCTATCTTTTAATTCAGAATACTTTCTTGGTACCTCTGAACTTAAATTCATACACGTCTGTTCAGCTATGACGGTGTTAAATATCTGATATCTGTCTACGTAATACGCGTTTACGTGTGCATATTGATATTAGCTTGTTATCATTATCAGAAACAGATGATTATCCAGATTAGGTGTTCATTATTTTGGGCATATTAGGACTTAATTCAATGATAACATATCCCTTATGAATTTAGATTGTTTTAGATAGTTTATCTTTTTATTTATTCAATGTAATTATATGTTTATAGAAAAGTTTATCTTATTATTAGGTTTCTTGAACCTAAAAGGACTTCGTGATGTAGTTATCACAATAAAACGATTAATAATACCGATACGATTTATTAATATTGCGAGATCAAAGTTTAAAGTATTATTAGCTTTTAAAGAAAGAATTTGAAGATTCATTTCATTTCGTTTTATCGTTATAAGTTATCGTTATCGTTATCGTTATCGTTATCCTCGGAATAAGTAACTTGTAAATTATAACCGTACTTTGTACGATTTCTGGAGCCCGGTAAGGCATATTTTATCGATTTGAAGGAACATATATATTATTATATATGCGGGTTAAAAAATTAATATTAGAGAACTGCCTCAGGACAGGAAACTTTAAAAACTCCCATTTTATTAGCAAAAAGCGACCTCTTTATACAACTGCTTCAAGTTTTTGTTTAAATTACGTATTTATTAATATTAAAAGTAGATACAATAGCATAAAATTTTGTGACAAGCAAAGCACTGCGAATTACGTACCTACTTATTACGATATCAGGATTAAAATAAAACAATATCAATTAAGATTAATATCTTGGTCTTTATTTTCTTAATGTGAGTATTTAGCTGTTTAATCTGATAAAAATATTTATTCTACGTAATTTTGTTACAGGTGAAGGAGGTATCGGTGTTTCAAATGCCTTAGGAGCTAATTCCCTGGCGATATTATTCGCGTTGGGACTGCCATGGCTGATCAAGACGTTGACTTCGGTTTTCCAGGGCGCTGATCAAACGGCTGTGTTGATCAATTCTGCTGGCATTGACTTTGTCGTAGGCTCTCTACTCGTCGCTGTCGTCTGCTTGTGGATCTCTTTGTTCATCGGAAAATTCACTCTTAGACGAAGCCTTGGTGCCGTACTCTTGGTACTATACGCTATATTCATCACATTTGCAATCCTTGTCGAAATGGGAATCATTTTAGACAGGGGCATAGAAATATGCTGAATAGTTTATGGATAAAGATAACTGAGTTAGTCATCAGTAGAGGTTAATAATTCTCTTGGGCTTATAGGATAAGCTCAGACGGATCACTTTAGAAACTTAATGACAGCCTTAGAGTGCCTTAAAGTGAACCATAATTATAGGCAATGTAATTTAAAGATTTTGTTATTTGCTCCAAAATTTAAACAATTAAATATTATTGGAAAAGTGTGATTACGATGCTATGGAAATCTCTCAAAGCATTTCTACATGAAATGTGGATGGTGAAAGTTAATTTATCTTGTCAAATTTCATCGGTATCAGTACAGCCGTATAATCGTGTAATGGTAACAAACAGATAGACAGAGATACAGAGTTACTTTCGCATTTATAATAGGCATTAGTATGAATTAAATTTTTGAATTTTATTAGGCTGTAGTCCGAATGAGGGATTGCCTTGGAGAGTATGGTTAGAAAAATTGTTTTGGAGTTAGGTATAGAGCCAGGATCTGATTACGTTACCGATTTGGGATTTTTATTATACAGGGTGACTGGTTATAGCATATTATTATGATAGTTTGTGCCAACTTTTGCCGAATTAAAATGTAAAAATATATTTCATAATATATTTTCATAAGAAATAATGAAGTGATAAGTGCGATGCCCGGGTGGCTTGAATTGAAAAGGGCAGGGTTTGCGAGCAGCGAATGCTCTCAGCTACCGCACAAGCATGCGTGTACAGCATACTGGATGCGTGTGATAGGAACCTAGGATTGTAGATACCATTGTAATTGTATCCTACTCCTCAAAATATATCCATCGTTCAACCAGTCAGTCTGTAAGTACCATTCATATACAAATACTTGTGATAATTAACGTATTTTTTGCGTAAAGCCCTTTGGATACAAGTTTGTAAAAAATATCTGTTAGGGCACTTCTTTTCTTTTCTTTTTTTAAAAAACATTGCCCCTCACTAGGATTTCTCCTGTATCGAGGGTACAGTTTACAAACATACATGTCACATGCACACACAACCAGACCCGAAACAACTATTTGTAGATCATACAAATATTTGTTCCGTGCGGGGATCGAACCCGCGGCACGTATCGCAGAAAGCTAATTGCTTAGCCACTGCGCCAACCGTGAAACTTATGCACTACATGGAAGTTTATCGATGTCGGACGCCGGACGCGCCCGCTGCCGCCGCTTATTATACCGACAAGGAAAAGAAACATAAATTAGCGGGGCGTAGTGCACGGGCGGCCCTTCGGCTGTTAACAGATTTACGTTCTTCTGCATTTGATACTAAGTAATGGGTTTCCTACCTCGTGCAAAATATGTATTGTAATACATTGTTTTTGCGTCTAGGATAAACACATACATAAATTAATACCTATAATAAACCTACTTATTAAAACTTTAATTTAATTAGTGCTAAGGTAGAAACTGTATTTGATATTTATTATTTATTTAGATAATAACCTTTACGTTGTAAATTATTTTAGTATTAAAACTTTTCGTATAGAATATAAACTTTTTGACAATAATATAATATTATTTTTGGAAGTATTTTCAGCTTCTGTTATTTGTACCTTGAAAATCTTCATGAGCTTCAAATAATTAATACACAAGACATGGAAAGTACGGTTCTTATTAAGTTCAGTAATCTTGGTTTGAAACGTAAGACAATAGCTATATTATTTCCGCACGAATTTTCTTGGTCATTCATAATAAATAATGTTTGTTAAGCTCCTACATGTTCTGTTCAGCTTATTTAGTAAGGTTTAACTAAACCTTATAAGCGGGACTGAGTACTTCATAAATGCTAACAACTTCTTATGATACAAATTTTCAACAAAATAAGGCTTGATTTATTTGATTGCTTACCAGAAATGCTCTCGTATGAATGCTCACCAAATTGTGTTGACAAAATACCTTATATCTCTCTTTTGTATGTATACCTACATGTTCGCGGCTTTACCTACTGTAATAGAGTTCGTGTTTGGCTAAAATTATTTTAATTTTTATGACTTTTGTTTTTATTTACATATTATTCAAATAATATTTGGTGAGTTTAAGTTCATCTTGGTGAGAAAAACGAATATATGCATAAAATTCAATATTATAGCATCTAAATTGTAGCCAAATAATAATCACACTGGATGATTAGTATGAAAGTGATAAATAAGATAAGTTTTTCTTTCTGTTATAAATCGAAGTATATTTCAAGTAAGCATTTTATAACATATCACTTAATATAATCATTTTAGTAAATGTCCTAATTTCTTATACTTAAAGTTTAAACTGCATGATCTCTTGTGTTCACTAAGCTTTCAGCCCCGGTTACACCTGCAATATTGCGAAATGTGCGTTATATAAATAATTATATAAGGATGTATTTTCTTTGAAATGACTATTAAAAAAATGGGTGTCATATCACACGTGAGCTTGAAATACCACATAATATTGATTTGGTTCTGTGAAGTGAATACAATTATAAAGCTTTTAATATATTATCGGTACTTTTGGAGATGTTTCATTTACGCCTCGTTTCATGAGTTTAGTCTTGAAGATATTCGAAATACATGCATATAAAAAAGGTTCTACCTTTCAGGTCCTCGTAAAAGTAGTTCATAATGATGAGTACAATAACCCTAATTAAAGGATCGGGACTTGAAAGGTAGGGCCTTGTGTTTATATTATGGTTAATAATTATGAAATGAACTGAAGGCTAGGCCAGATATGATCACCATTACCTGGCGAATAACACATGTTACGGTGCGGGGCCGCCCACCGATGCCGCGGCGGTGGTCGGTCGAATCTTATACCTACCACTTTGTAGTCCATCGAGTCTTGGTCTTCGCACACGGGACCGGCATCTCCGCGCGGAGCAGTTTCGATCCGCTCGATCGTGTACCTCTGCGGCATGCGGCGCCGCACCGCTCCGTGTGTTATTCGCCTAACTGTCCGCGACCTATATAGTATTTACTTAATGTTAAAGATTTACATGTATATAAATATTATCTTGACGGTAGCCCTTGTACTCGCATCGTCTACCAAATACGCGCACTAATTTAAAGTCTTTTACAGTCAGATGGTAAAGACAGTCATACCTAGCCGTACTAGCGTACAGTGTTAATTAGTTCGTTAAGCTCTGATTTATACAGCTGATTGCAAGTTATAGTGCATATTATGTGACAATTAGTATTCAAAACTCAGAGGTGGTTTTATATATTTATTAGTAAGTGTTAATGATGGTTAATCAAAGAAAAACATTGTATTAGCGTTTCAAACTACTTACTATATCAACGAATGCTATTTGAGAAATACTATTTAATTTATCTTGAAGTATTTCATTTGAATATATTATGAATATCTAACTTAAAGCTAATGAAATAAGTAGTTAAAACCGACCCAGTTAATGGGTAAGTGTTACCAGTCATAGGGATGCCCTCATTAGGACTGCGGAATCGTGATAAGTAGGTCTTCGTGGCGGTCATCACGTCATGGTTGGTAAAGCAGAAGAGTATCGCCACGCACAAACCCTAGGCACAAAGATAACATTGTAATTTATGAAAAGATAGTTAGTATAATAGTTGAAGTTTTGAACGAGGGAATATTGTTATTATTGTTTAGATACACGGAAAAAATGAGTTTGCAAGCTCCATCCGAACCAAGTTATTCGGTTGTAAACAGTAATAACTTGTTTATTTCTAGCCGTTACTTTATTTCAGTGTAGATATGTTAACTTTGCAGGTCCTATCCGAACCAAGTACTTAATCGGTTGTAAATAGCAATAATTTGTTTATTTGTGGCAGTCACGTTTTTTCAGTGTATTCTTTATATAATATATAAATGTATAACTACAGGAACATGTACTGAAGTCTCGACAAAAAGAAAAAAAAAGAAAAGTTATTGACTTGCGACGCGGCGACGCGGGGTGACTGATACAAAAACGTAATCCATCCAATGATTGATACTTCTCAGTTAGGGCGTAGAAATTAGGCACTCAAGAATAATGATAAGTAATGAATTATTGAAATACATTTAAAAATAGTCGTGGTTTTTTCACATCGGCTTTTGGAATACATAAGAATGATTTGCAATTGAAGTTAGGTATAAACGAGATATAAAGGAGTCCCTCATTTAAAAATTTGCCTGTCAAAATCAAATGCTGTGAAAATCAGCCTGCATTATTTTACTTGTTTAGCCATCGTGTGAATCAACATTTGGCGGAATACAGTGATTAGGAATAACCAAATCATATCGCGGTTTTAGAAAGAAAGAAATAAAAAATAATTATTTTGGACCCGTTGGTCGTCTGCTTGGACCTTAATGTCATTATTTTATTTTACTTTCAACAAAACAGAATCATTTTTTTTACTGCCTTTTTTTACATATCGTAAAATGATTTTTCCATTACATAAATATTATCATATATTTATTTCTGCTCACAAGTAACGATAAAAATCTAAATAAAGCACTTAGTATAACATCATAAAGAAACCCTAATAAAAATATAGTAATAAAATTCGCAGTGTTGATTTCACACGCGACTACACAGGTCTAATGACCTTTGTTATGGCAAGGAGGTATGATCCATTTTCCCTTCATACTTCAAACCTGGCTTAGGACAGATAAAAAATACCTTATTTATTATATTATAATTAGGCGAAATATTAAGTTTCTATTTTTAGAAACGGGAATTGAATACTAAATATTGTACGTTCCTTCAATAAGTCCCTCGTTTTATCAGTCATCTTGTTTAATCGCACTGAAAGTTACCTGCTGAATCGTGAAGCAATAACAACATTTTTAGGGAGAGAGAAATCTTTTGAAAAATTTATGTAAAATACTTATAGGACAGGGTGTTGTCAGGGTGATAAATATTACGTGATGAAATGTGTACCTAAATAATGTAATAAAACGAGCAGTCAAAAAAAAAATTGTTTCCTTTTTTTTCGAAATAAACCTGGCGTCTATTTTTGTGCTTTTCTGAAGTTGCCCTCCTTTACAACGTGGTCGTGACTAGGTACATCCGTCCCGCTCAAACTCGTTCTGCGTATCGGTACGCGGCTACATTCAGAGCGGCCATAAAAATTGACGCGAACTTTACGTATTTTTGTTGCATTGCTCGGCAGAAGTAAAAAAATCGTCTTTATTTCACGTAAACCAAATGCACACACACAAAAAATGAAATGAAATGAAGTGACGAGACTCTAGGTGCGGGTTTCCAAATAGTACGTCGTAAAAGTGCGCTTCTAAGTCGCCCTCTGTGAAAGCCGTCTTTTACAAGAGCGAAGCAATGAATGTGGTCCTGTACCTGTAAGCTCGTGAGAAGCGCCGACACAATCTGGTAAGGCTTCTCCCACGGCGAGTCAGGTAAGGGTCTTAGCGGTAGTAATACGAAATGCAGGCCGAATAGAGGAATCTGTGTACAAAGAAACCAGATACTTGTAGAAAGATTCTTCTGTCATGTAAGCTATCTCGGTGATCGCTCATGCTGGTTGAAATATTGTGTGTTGAGATGTTCATACGTGGAAATACTCGCATGGTCCTCGGTTCGACATGGGCTGACTAAAATTTGCTGAGTTTTATAATAAGAAAATACTCAATTTAAGCAATGGCGTGCACTCCATGAAGACAACAATACATTTTTCACCCTAATAAATTAAGTGTTAAGTGATTCAAACGTTAATATGTCTTTAATATAAGTTAAGTCTTAGGGTGAGGTGGGCAATCACAAACATCATTTATCTTGCCAATACAACACTAAGATGTTCTTGCCTACCCTGTAAGAAATGTCTGTGCACGCCACTGCATTTAAGTATACAAACCTGGGGCTAAATGTGCCGGGTAACTGGCTACCCTTCAACCGAACTACCATATCTATGGGTGTATCCTGTTAGACTAGCTCTTCGAGGATATAAGGCACGGCTATGTATGTTAAAATGTTCAAAGGTCACACTCACAGAATACAATAGGGTAGTTACTATTTGGACAAAACCTTACACTACGTAGTTATGTAAGCTAACTAGTCACTATTGAACCCGCAACTCGGTACTCTATTCCCGTTTGGGATCTAGATATTCTTATCTGGAATAAAGTCTCGATATTCGCGAACTTATAACTCCAATATAAATATCGCTTTAGAAACTTTCGCACTTGCTTGAACTTTCGCTTAAGGTACGCGTATAAATAACAAAATCAGTATAAATTGTAATATGTTAGACGATCGCAAAGCGCTGTAAAATGTTTTTGTCGCTTTATTATAGAGGTGTAACAAATATAGGTATTCACAATAGGTATAGGTGTATACAAGGTGCGTATATTCATATTAGGATATGCGAATATAGAGTAATAGGCTACCAGGTATTAGTCAAATTTTAATAATAGAAAAGGTAGGTAGATATTCGTGGATAACTGTGCATATTCACTAGATCTTGTATTTCATATTCATATTCTTTATTGTGGAGAATAGGTAAGCTTAATATGAATATTAGATTCAATTAGTTTAATGAATCGGTTCACTATTATTTGACTAATACCCAGTAATAGGTCATAATTTGTGATAACGAATATATATATTCAATATTAGGAATATCTAAAAATGATCCTAAATAACATCTCTACTTTATTATAAGGACAATAGGTATTGCAAATACGTACGATGTCGACTCAACAATTTGCTCATATTGCAGAATACAAATTAGGTGACGACTTGTAAGTGCGTAGGTCTACCCACTTACGCAGTGCCTAGTCGTCACCTTCAGCAAAAATGTTTGTAAATACACTAATTTGTATTCTGCAAATTGATTACTTCATGAATTACAAATGGGTACTAATCTAATCTCCCTCTCACATTCGAGGGAATAAAACCTGTTTACATAGGTTATTCAAATTTTGTATAGAACTGACTCTTGTGGATACCTACCTAGAATAACAAATAGACGGTTAAAGGAATTTTTCCTCTCTGGTAAAAAGAAACGAGTGACTGAAACTTATTCATCGAAAAAACTGTCTGGCTTCAGCATTGGTGGGAAGGAACCTAGACGCACAGGCTAGACTCCTTATTTTATTATATTGTCTTCGCTCGAAACATCATGCTGTTTCAAAATTTTCATACCAAAAGTGTTTGCAGAGCGTTGGCGCTATCGCTAACGCAAACACTCGCCGTTGGCAATGAGATTAGGTCTGTGACTATCTAGTTATTATTTAGTTTTTATTTCGAATGAAATATTATCCATCTTCATTTCCATAATAGATTTATGGTAAAACTATTTTTTTTACCATTTTTTAAAACAATATCTCCTTTTAATGCTATAATCTCATTAAAATAACTGTCAGTGAGCACAAAGAAACGCAAAAAGCATAAAGAAAAACACCCTTCTTAAGTAGACCTTACCTATAAATTATTTTTATAAGTTCCATTTAAAAAGGGTATTTTACTTTAACTTAGCGCCTATAACAATAACAACAGGTTTGCAAGGGGTGTGTACAAAGTATCTTAACTTTACCAACTGTTATGTTGAGTCACAGTTTGAAGAGAACAGTTGGCTCACTTGATAGAAACGGCGATTTTACGCCGAAATTCTCAAAGCACACTTCCACTATGGCTTCCACAAACGATGTCCCCATGTTCCCATTATTTTTAAATCAGAAAATGCATGAACCCTCCAACGTATAGTATAGACGAATAAGAACAAAGTAAAATGCTGGCGCCCTCCTCAGACGCATAACGCACGCATATTATATGGTCCTACCTTTCTAGTCTCTATTCCTTTAAGGGATTTTTGTATACTCATCATTATGAACAACTTTTAGTATCGGACCAAACAAGAAATAGCGAAAAAATACACCTGTTCCCTACTAATAACTGTATATTATCTACTCGACTAAATATATAGAACGGCAAATTTTTTTTCGCGATTTCTTGTTTGTTCCCATACTAAAAGATGTTCATAATGATGAGTAAATTAACCCCTTAAAGAGATCAGCACTAGAACAGTAGGATCTTATTATAGACGCAACGAATAGATACGTTTCAAAGTTACGTCTTCAGTGAGCGTTACGTAATACGCCCTTAGAATGAGCCAGCTGTACTCGAAGCTGTGGTTAGATACACAGTAGGTATAAAGTTTACTTACCAATATAAGGGCGGCTCTAGCAGCCTTCTTCGCCGCCACAGAAGCGTGTTGATTTGGGGCCGGGTGGAGCTTCGTCAGTAGTACTCGCACTACGTTCACCAAAAATACTGCAAGTATACGTAACATTAATACTAGACCATGACTAACTCTCTTGCTGGTTCTTCACCATAGGATCAACGTGTTTTGAAACCGTGCACCGACATTCATTAACTTTCTTTCAAATGTGCCTCATGTTTGGTTCATTTGAAATAAAATCTCTTCTATTCTATTCTAAAAAAGGAAATCCTTGGGGTGACATACTTTTCTGTTAACCTAATTTTTGTCGCCTACCATTTTTTTCTAGAGTCTCGTATTTGCGAAATATTTAACGTACGCGGGATCGCAAATTGAATCAGTTTCGCGCGAGGTTTCTTTAGATGTAACTTTTAGCGGTCAGTGGCGTAACGACAGTCTGTTAATTTCGGTGATCTAATGAATCGATAGATTGCCATTTCCCTAAGGTAAATAAGGTAAATCAAAGATAACCGCTACTGACAAAAATAGATACTAAGGGCGGTTTCTATCTTACGCCGTAGAGGGTGTGGTTGAAAATATCGTCCACACGCGTTGGTCCGCAATCCTCTTTGCAATATACCTATTATTATTAATGTTCCCAATAAATCAGCATCTGCATTTTGTAGTTTTTGTCTTACTATGTCCACTTACAAGATAAACTACAATCTCTATTCTACTACTACCTACAATGATCTCAGAACATAAAAATTAAACCCAAGTGATAAATGATAATTCTGGAAAGACGGTGCAAGGGCGTACATTGACACCGATTTATGAAGGACCTACTTTTTCGGTCCCACACAAAATCTATCGAATGCGATCCTCCTGAAATGTACAATTAAGTTACGTCTTGGCCTTCACGAATAAAACAACAAGCTAGAATAGAATGATTTACGTTTGTAGGCAATATTTCACCTGCCCCTAATTTAGACAAACATCGCACTTATCCAAATCAAATAATGGTTTCTGGATGTCGACGAATCTCGTGTTGGTTTTACTTGAGGAAAATCTTGTTTGTAGTGATTACTGCTGAATACTTACAACCTAATTTAAAGTAAATAAAAACATCGCCTAGAATTTGCCTTTACGCTAAAATGATAAACATTATACTAGTAACTTTGTTTTTAATTGTTATTAAAAAAAGGTGAGGCTAACGCAATACTGTCTAGCTTCTGCAAATCAATACAAAAATTAGCGCATTTTTTGTCACATATTACATAAGTAACGCATAAGCAATGTTTATAGTATGTCAAGTCAACCCTTCTTATATTTCACATACATGGCTAACAGGTAAAATGCACAAAAAGACAGTTTCAAGCTTCAAGTTTCAAGCTTGTCAGTGAGCACGTGCCGCCTTGCCCCTCATTCGAGATGGCAAGTGTCGGGCTACCTAATTTGTGCCTTGGTACCTAGCAGAGAACCTTAGCCTTCTCGTAACTATCAAGTACATTCCTTAAAGGTACATGCTATTAAAATAAGAGAGATCGTAATTTATAATTAAATAACAGACAGGCCCATCCACATATCAATGATTACGATATATCGGGATCGAGAAGCAGTTTGTGGTGTTATTAGGTTACTGGTAAGTTCATTACGGTAGCTTATGATACAGGATGTCCAGTAATAAATGGACTTGCCTGAAAAGGATTATAGAAGAGTTTATGGGGGGTAAAAAAATACAAACAAAGTTGGCACTTTTTGCTATGAAAAATTAATTTGTGATTTTTGAAGTGTACTCGTGTGTACTAGTCGCACTATTTACTGCATTTTTTTTTGTTGTCTTTGTGTACAAAATGTTAAATAAGGAAACCAAAATAGACTTAAAAAAGAATGAATACAGGTAGGTACTACTTGGGATAATATTTTTATTGTATTTTTTTTAACGGCCCTGAGATCTTTTATAAGCCATTTCAGGCTTATTTATTAATTACCGCACAGCCTGTATATATAATACAAGGAGTTTTTGCTTACACGTTTTAATCACTAGCTTTTTAAGAAAATAAATAAAGTAATCTAAGTAACAGTATTCATCTATTTATTTCAAATGCGATTTATTCAGGTGATCATAGCATAAATACATATTTAGATTAGAATTAGGTAGTTAATTACGGGAAATAATTATTTTGGGAACCTCTTCTGGGAACTCATTTTGAAACCAAAGACATTTTTGGAAAGGGACAGAACCTAAACAATTTTGTCTCGTATCAATATTCCCCAACCCACAATACCATTATCTTTGATAGTACACAATCCATTTACACGCACTCCTCCATATTCTTAGAGCTATGCGTAAATTGGTGTACATTAATAAAATTAAGAAAAACGAGGCCATTTCAAGGTACCGTAATTGCTTGGGATGCTTTTAAGAGAGAATGAGTTTGTTCTAAGATATTTTTACTTTCACTTGTTTAGGTATGTCTAAGCAAGCTACATTGATGTTATTTAGAGCATACTGAATTAAGAAATTAAGTCTGACAACCGGTCTAACCCTGGGGTGGCGGAGGTCAGATGGCAGTCGCTCCGTATAAAATACTGATATTCAGCCGCATCTGGTTAGATTGGGAGCCGACCTCAACGTAGTTGGGATAAAGGCTAGGCAGGTGATGATGAATTAAGAAAACAACCATATTGGGCGTAATCTGTGAGTTGACAGTATATTCTGTTTATAAAAATCTTGAAAAAATTGAAATTTAACAGTTATTAGTGTTAAAATTATGTTTCTTATCTGAAAATTACGTGACTGCAATCGACAGTCAGGCTAGCAACCCACTGAACCCGACTGAACCCTGGATAATGAACGACGTGACGTCATTGTTCGAGTGACAGCACCACTGACAGCTAGGCATGACAGTCAAATTGTTGGGAATTTTATATGATGATTATTGCAACCCCAACATTAAATATTTTAATTAAGTAAAATGTAACAAAAACTGTGGCAACACAGCCCTTCCAATCTGTGCGTCGGTCGAATACAGAAGTATATATTTTATGTCCGCCGTTTTATTCCTCTTCCTCGGCGCTACTATTTACCAGCACCTAATCTACACATCAACTATACCGCTGCACATTGGTCCTTCGAGCCGAATATGAACCAGCGAACTATGGATGAGCAGCATTCAGGGGCACAACAATAGACTGCTGGCTGTGCTGTGGCAGCTCGATGCTCGTGCACTGCTCGTTTGGTAACACAAATAGTCATTGTTCTGAGGTCAAATCTAACTCAAACATGGAGATAATAAGTACTTCGTTCGAGTACTTATGATTATTTCCATGAACTTTGTTTATTACACGATTACGTCACAGGTGGTCACGTAACAAATTGCCACGATTTTGTGGCGCAGACTTGGGTTACAAAATAAAAAAAACTGTAAATTTATATTTACTGAGCTACTAGCACAACTGAAATATGCTTTGCTCGAATAATCTTAAAAATGTTAAAATGAATTACATTTTATATCGCTGAGAAATGCCAAAATTTTAATATAGTTTTGATCATATTTTGGTCAAGTTTTTTATTATCCTATAAAGTGGATTCTATTCTACACTTCTCATCAAAAAAATCGAAACACTTCTCAAATTTATGTTTTTAATGGATTATTTTAAAAAAATGTTTTATTCGGAAAAAAATAAAAATGTCATTTAATAGTAGGTAGTACAAGGTTTCGAATTCCATATGTTAATGTTCCAAATTCAAATTAACTTTTCATAAGCTTCTTGTTTTGTTTAACAAGTCACTTCTACCCCGTATGGAGATTTTATGAAATGCAATAAATAAAACACGAAAATAAAAAAAATGTTTAAGTAGAATTTATCCAATAATTTGTATTCCCTCCCCGGACCCTTTGGGCTGCTTCCATACGTTTCATCATGGATTGGTTGAGAGTCATGACTTCATGTTGTGGAATGTTATTCTATTCTTCTTGAATTGCGTTTTTGACCTGGTCAACAGTCTCTGGAGCAAGATCTCTTGCTTGAACTCATCTCTTTAGTTCATCCCAAAGGTGCTGTATGGAATTCATGTTCGGGCTTCTTGCTGGTCACTCCATAACGGAGATACTGACTTCACTGAGATAATCTCGTACGATTCTTGCGGCATGGGCCCTGTCATTATCATGAATGAATATGCAATCTTTGCCAATGAAATGTGCATAGGGAACCACAGAAGCCTCAAGACATTCTTTGATGTAACGACGACCGTTTATTGCAGGCAGGCGTGGTCCAGATACCAAAGGGAGTTCTGTTTTTCCGTCGGTACTAATGCCCCTCAAAACTGTCCATGAACCGCCACCATAGCTTACTTTTCCCTCATTGCAGCAGTGTACATAACGTTCTCCCTCTCTTCTGTAAACCTTCTTCCTCCCATCATTAGCATACAGCATAATTTTACTCTAGTTAGAAAAGAGAACCTTGCTCCATTGTAGGTATGCCCAATTTAAGTGCTCACGTGCAAACTGAAGGCGCGCTCTTCGATGGTCTGTTGTTAATTTCTGCCCATTGGCTGGCTTGTGTGGTACCAATCCACGTTCCTTAAATCTTCGTTAAATTGTAGACTCACTCACAGTCACCCTTCGAACAACACGGAGCTGTTGCTGCAGTTCAAAAGCGTTAAGGCGTCGATTTCGCAAAAAAACTGTTGCAATAAATCGGTCATCTCGCTCAGAACTGACCCGATTCCTACCAGATCCTGAGCGGCGCGTGAATAAACCAGTGTTAGTGGTAGCGTTTGTACACTCTATGAACAGACAAGAGGGTTAGATGTACTCTTGCAGCCACAACACGTTGACTAAGACCCAAATTCAGCAACGCCACAATTTGGGCGGCTTCTGCGGGCGAAGTATCCTTGTGTGGTGACAAAAAATCTTGTTAACAGATGTAATAGAGCCTAATCATCAAATTACCAAAAATAAGTTTTAAAATAAATCGTTATTTTGTGTTTATTACACACCAATTAACTGTACTCCGATTAAACGCGTTGCCTCAAAATAATGTTCCATTTCATATATTCGCATGAAAATTCAAAAATTTACTTTCAAATTTGGAACTCTCATACACCACTGAAAAGGCCAAACTGCCAGCTATAAAATGATGTATTTTTTTTTAAAGAATTAATCCTTTTTTTTGTTATTTGTCGCCAGAAAGAAAATGTTGGTAGTGTTTCGATTTTTTTGATGAGAAGTGTATTATAATATTATTTTCATGTCTCTCGCTCGTAAAGTTTTTCTGTATTGGGGAATAAAGTGATACTTTTATGTTCTAGTGTATAAAAGTGTTTACTTCTTCTAAGACTATGAAAATAGGCCATACAGTCAGATACACAATACAATGGACTGACTTAGTTATAACTTAGTTATTTTATTGCATTTAAGTTTTTATTAGCCTTTGTCTTCTGTATGACACAAATAGGAATTAAAATAAAAG
Source organism: Allophyes oxyacanthae (assembly GCA_932294325.1). Lineage (NCBI taxonomy): Eukaryota > Metazoa > Arthropoda > Insecta > Lepidoptera > Noctuidae > Allophyes > Allophyes oxyacanthae. The sequence goes on from OW028609.1 coordinate 6,360,309, forward strand.
TACTACAAACAAACAGACAAAACAATAATAATGGGCAGAGAGGTCTAGTATTTCACAAGGCGAAAAAAAAAATTGACGACCTGAATATAATGAATACCTTAAAAGAAGTACCTACCAATAGGTTAGACAGAGTTGTTATGAAAAAAGTGTCTAAAAATAAGAGCCGCGGAGCCTAGCCTAAAGCGTACCTCACACTGGTAAAAATATCGTTCAAAATTTTGTGTATAAATATTGAGCTTAATTTTGTACAAAATATTGAATAGTCAAAAATATTGCACAATATTCCAGTGTCGATTAAACTTTTCACGATAGAAGGACGGCGAGGCGCCTCGCGTTGTACTCAGCCATAGCTGCCTACGTCGCTTTACCCAGGGCTGACCCGGAGATCACAAGATTCATAGTTGCAATATTTCGTCAACCCACCTGCGCTCTCGTGCTTCACAAATCACAATATTGAAGGATCCGCAAAAAAATTATAAGCTTTCAGAAAACTTTTGAACGCTCCACAAAATATTGAATACACCTTTTTATAAGCAATATTTCATGTCAAACTTTCAGTAAGTAGGTACCTATATTTGCGCAAAAATGACATCTTCATAATTTTGGGCAACATTTTTGCCAGTGTGAGGGACGCGACTTTTGTTTAGCAACCCGAATAAGAATGGTTGCAAATGTTTATTTCTATGATTTACCCTAATCCATGCTTATTCTCGTATTTACGAAGCCTGGCTTATTTTTTTGATATGTACATCTATTTCAAGTTTGTTTTTTACCTACAACATAAAAAGATTTATCGTATAGGAATATTTACTCAAATGTATTTTGCCTAATAATAAACCCTTTCTAGATTCAAATAATGGGTTTTATGAATTTCCTGCAATACACAATGTACAGTTTTAAGTTTGTTTAAAACGTTTGTAGGAAACAGGAAAAGTACCACGCTGACCTTTCAGTTCCGCTGTCTAATATTATCCAGACCGGTGACATTGTACAGTTAATTTCGACAATTATGTCAGTGTCTACGCAATTATCTTAGGAAGTACTTTCAAGGAGTCGCCTCCCGTGTTGGAAGACATCTTGAATTAAATTAAAATGTATTCTAGAGTAGGGTAGTTGATTATTTAAACTTAAAACTATTATTGTAAAAACAGTTTTAAAATCTTCTGTGCAGGAAAATGCATTGTAATTCGTACCTACCGACATTTAAGTCCAAGCTTTCTATTCCCGTTGCCTTTTAAAGGTTATTGTAGGTACTCATCATTATGAACAACTTTTACTATGGGACAAACTTGCAACCGAGAAAAATAAATCAGCCGTTCCATACAAATAATTATTCAATTATTCAACTAAATGCATGGAACAGCCGATATTTTTTTCGCGATTTTATGGTTGTTGTAAAAGTTGTTCATAATGATGAGTACAATAACCACTTAAAGGGATCGGGACTAAAAAGGTAGGACCTTGTATATATTCAAAAACTGTGTCCTAATTAAACTCTTTCTCGAGGATATATTTATACACTTTAATAGATATTATTCCACTAACCGTTAACCGTTAACTAAACAGTATTAATAATAAGAGTATATCTACTTACCAAACGAAGTAAACAAAGAAATCCCGACTGGAATGATGATGATCCAAAATGTGTCACTTTGATCCATCCAACACCTAAAATGTTACGTAAATAGTTAGTTAGTAGACCTTTGGGAATCAAGGCTGGCCGGTTAGGCGTATTGGCTTAATCTCAAATCAGAGTTTAATGGGATATGTCATGATTTTAAGAAGTTATCTCCCGGTTCCAAAGTGGCCAGTAATTTCAGGTAAACATTAATAATACTTTGTTAGCTGCATCTGGTTCTATTCAAAGTCGACTACAACATAGATGGGAAAAGGTTACTAAGATCTGTGGTGTGGCTTTAAATCATACAAGGTACTACTTTTTGACACGCTTTTATTAGCTTCACTTGTACTCGTAACTAAGTAACTATGTAAGAAAATTTTGGAAGTTAAATTCGACCCACTTCCCGGTTTCCGATTGAGCTGAAATTTTGTATACACGTTCAGTTTGGATGACTAAAGCGTGTTCTATAGTTTTTTTTTAAACTATCATATTTTAATTATTTAGTCCCCATCCCGTTTATTTTACTTATCATCATGAACAACTAATTTCCCAAATGTAATAAATAAACAACTTTTACTATGGGGCCAAGAATGAAATCGCGTAAAAAAAACAACAGCTGCTTTATACATTTAGTCCAGTATTATTGAATTATTTGTAGGAAACAGCAGATATTTTTTTTCACGATTTCTTTGTTTGTTGCATAGTAAAAGTTGTTCATAGTGATGAGTTCAATAACCTCTTAAAGGGACTAGAAAGGTAAGACTTTATATAGAGGACGCAAATCTGTCATAATAAATTCTGCTATGACTATTGACTATTCACTTTCTGTGTGAATGCGGAAACAGTGTTGGGAAATGTTTTTTTTTAAAGTCTGTTATGGTTAGGACAAGTTAAGAAAACAAATTAATATCCAATGGATTTTAATCAATGAACTAAGTCAATGCATAAATCGGTATTTCTAACGAAGCTGTGGAGAAAAATTGCTAACCGCAGCCATTATTTTAAGTTACTGTTCACTGCAGGAGCATGTTCGGTTTATGAACCAAACACTTACAGGGCTGGTACGTACTACCAGTATCTAAGACTGTTACAAGCGCTATTAGTTTTTATAGAATGTTTCTTAGTTCATAATTGTTGTACATGCTATTGTTATTAAAATAGAGCATGACTAACGTTGACGATCGTGTCAATAGTCGATAACCCTTGAAAGCTCAGAGCTTTAAGCGTTACAACGCCATAAGTATCTACATTCCCGCATTTGGTGTGGGCTAGCCTTAAAATTCATTTTTGTGTATGTAGTTGTGTGTGTTTTGTTAGAGAGAATACAAATTTGTAGCTGTAATGTGCACCGAGGGAGATAAAAAAAAAACTTCCGTTAACTTATCCGAGTAATCACAAGGGGTTGCGCTTTCAACTTACCACTTGCGTTATTGAATGTTGCATGATATATCACGAAACATTGAATGCAGCCGTGCGTTAGCGCAAATTGAAAGTGAATGACGAATCGCATGAGTGTTTAGTATAGCCATTGGTCACTTTTAAACCTTTAATATTGAGACAAATGGTCACTCCGATGATATCAACTGCACAATAAATAATAGAAATTGTTCCTGAAATATTAAGAGTTGTAACGTGTAAAAGTGTAGATTTGCGGTGTCTTTGCATTGTAATTCGCGTTGGCGTCCATCGCATGGCTTATTATATCTATTACTCGCAAAAGCTCATTTTGATGATGGCGTTTCACCCTAATTATTTTTTCCCGATAAATTGGAAACCATATACTTCGAATAAGCTAGAGCCATTAATAAATTACAAGGAATATTGAACACATAAAATAAGAATGTCTTTGACTAAGTTGCTAGGAGCATACCAACCTAAGAGATTAAGACCTTTATGGTCAATAATGGCTCGAATAATTTATTCCGCTGATGTAGAGTTAAATTACAGAATGTTATTAAAGCGCTTGTCTATAACCTATTCTTCATTCTGATTAACTGTTCGATCGTGGTAATTCTAAACAAAGCATAGCAGGAGAATTTAAATTACGTAAAACTAAAATAAAATTTATAAAAACATACGAACGTAACTTTATGAAAAATTATCAGACAGAGTTTTATTAATGGGAGTAACACACGTCCGTTTTCTCTTGCACCTTCAGCATATTGTGCGTTGTCGTTTGACGCATGTGATGAACGCTGCATTTTCGCATTACCATGATACACTTGGCACGCAATATAAACACAAAAAATCGTATGCGTTGAATGCGGGTGCATTAGTGTACGCGTCTTAGCGAGTGAATATATTATGTCCGATTATAACAAATATACTGAAGGATTTATAGTAGGTTTTAGGCCCGTAGGCGCGCGCTAAAAACTAATTATAGCCGAATCGGATGATTTTTACAAATGCAAATAATGGCGGGGGGGCTTAATAATAAATAAATAAAAATTAAAAAAAATATGTAAATAAAAATTTATTAAAATGTAAATGAGTCATGTCAATGACGTCATGGGTCGCGCGGCCTATGAGATTGTACGAGTTAATAAAAACGAGGCAAGATTTCAAAACCTATCTATATAATAGAATATCAGAAAGAAAAGTAAATCACCTACCTCTCCGTAGCTCCAGGCGTGTAGTACCGAACAGTAGCGTAAATCACGACGATGACCATCGAAACACCCCAGCCGAGAGCTATGAACCATCGCATCGCCACTTCATCCTTCACGAACACCTGGGGCATCAACATTCATAACGCTTTTAAATAATGGTTAACATGTGCTGCGGATAGGTTTATGCAACGCAATGATGACGCGAATTTATTCAAAATAAAAATGGCCTTTGTCATGAATGTTGGTCGGATATGTCGGATTTTTCTTTAGTTAAACAATACCATCAGTTTTTCGATGTCGACCGTCTTTACCGTCAAGCCAAAAATCTCAGACCAAAAATATCCACTAAACATACCTAAATTAGTATCTACTATTGGAAAATGTTTATTTTTTATGTAGTAATATGAACTTTAGTTCACATCCACTGCTGACCTCTTTATTATATTATAAATACTTTTTTATATTACAATGAAATAAATAGGTGGGAACATGTCCAAACTCATTATAATGAACGAGCACTTTAAAAATAGATATGTGAGTAAGTTCTGTTGAAGCTATGCCTTAGTTGCTTTTAACTTCATCCGCAAAGGCTTATTTGGTACCCAAGGTTGTACCCCTACATCGAGATTTTCTCAAACTCGACCGTAGTTTACCGTTAAGAAAATTGTATTGAAAACAACGAGCGCGCGCATTTGAGTGAATTATTTATCGAAAGCGCGCACACACTTTTTTCATACACTTTTGACTTTACGGTAACTACGGTCGAGGCCAAAAAAACTCGGTATAGGGGTATGCAAAGCTACATACGTACATAACTCTAGAATGACAACAGAGTAGAAAGTAAGGATGGGGCCACAAAAAAATATATTCTTCATTTCCATGTCGTAGAACTTGTTAAATGACTTGGAAATGAAACTTAGGTCATAGAACTTGTTCTTGTATTCTATGTCTAAAGTTCTGTTTTAAAGATGAAGTTAAAGATATTTATTTGTTGTAACATGTGTAGATTACAATGACGTACATGCAATGGTGTAAATATACTTGGTTAAATGTAATGGTGTTAAATATACTTTGTTATACTAGTCAACCTACTAGGTACCTACTAGTCGTCACAAGAGCACCATTCGTACCATAGCTTAGGCCTGTTTGAGCATAAGCAAATGTACCATAACGACGATAAGCCTGAAATGAAACGTGCATACAAACCTTAATCTAGAGATGAGATTACGCCTTCTACGTACCTAGATATAAAATATGTTCATTGCTACCCAAATACTCTGTTATATTATTATAGCCAGTGTTTGCAGAGTCCCATGAGATTTCCACACTACGTGACTATTCCACCGAGAAACTTTGGAATTTAGTTTGCAACAGTGTGTTTACTATATGAGATATTAAACGGAAATTTCCATGCGGCTAAAAGTCATTAGCCAAACGTTTCAGAAAACCAATAAGATTGGATCGTTTTTCCAATATTTTGAGCGGTCCGCCCGCGCCATGTTGCTGTCCTTTATTCACACGTGTAAATAACAAATAGTAGTAACAGAAATTGTACGCACATAATATTTTACTGTACCAGCCTCCTCACCAATAAACTCTTACATATACTGTGTATACATTTGTATTTGTAGTAAAAATATTTTTGACAAAATTGGTGATTTCGCATAATATTCTAAAGTTACACAAACTTTGTACAACTTTTACGCTTTTTGCGTTTTTGGTTTTTTATTTTGTATATTCCCCCTTAAAAAGTATTAAGAACTGTATAAAGTTGTCAAGCATCCAAAAACTGCAGTTATTCATGACATAACTTTATGCATAGTTTATTAGTAAGAGGACTAGTACAAGGAGCTTATAGTACCGAGTAAGCGTCTTATAGATATTTGACTCAACAATGAAAGTTATGTTAATTAAATAAAGTTATACAATATTCATTAACTCGATGCGATTAAAATGTTCATTGTTTAATTACTTCGGTAAGTTATTGTCCTAGACGAACTGAGCTTAATTAATTAATTGGATAATATAATGGCATAAAATTGCGGGGAGTTGCTAGATTTACTATACAGGCAGGCCGAATATCAAGTGAGATGTGGAAACTGAGTATATGGGGTAAGGTATTTTTAGTATCAACTAAAGACATACAAGATCCTACCTTTAGAACCTAAGGGGTTAGTGTAGTCATCAATATGAACAAATTTTAGTATGGGACGAAATCAGAAACCACGATAATAAAATCTGCTGTCCCATACATTTAGGGCCATTTTCACCGACAATTTATCAGATTTTTAAAACGAAATCGGCCAATTGATGATGATGATGATGTTAGCCTATATCATCCCACTGCTGAGCAAAGGCCTCCCCCCATGACTTCCAGGTCTTCCGGTCCAGAGCCAGTGTGGACCATTCTTTATTAGTTCTATCTAGCTCGTCTCTCCATCTCCTTCGTGGTCTGCCGCGACGCCGTCTAGCTGTGTCAGGGCTCCACATAGTGACAATTTTGGCCCACAGCTTATCAGGCAAATTACCCATACAAAAATTCATGTTTAAACGGCTGATTGTGCTCTAATCATCTATTATGTTGTCGGTGAACTTAGGCCTTAGACGAGTAACTATTTGTATAGATCAGCAGATTTTTTATTCGCGATTTCACGGTTGGTCCCTTGGTAAAAGTTGCTTATAATAATGATTACTATAAACGGAATATAGGGATCGGGACTATAAAAGTAATACCTCGTATAATCCGTAATTTAATCATGAATGTTTATTCATATAATATATTGCGATAATTTAATTTGATTACCCCTGCCTAATAAAGCTTATAATTTTTAAACACTGGTTAAATGATACCTGACCTTGTCATTTGTATGCCAATGAATAGAGATAGCAATAGACTTAAGAGCTAGTTTAGTCATCGTTTATTAGTAAGGAGGTTAGTAGATATACTAACCACAACCAGAGCTATGTGCAGATGAAGACCTTCGCAGAACATCCAGAAGTAACTGGTGACCATAAAGTAGTTGGTCACTATATGCAGAATTTGACACCATTCCTATACAAAAAATGAAAATTTCATAAGCACATAAACACCATTTTTGTTTGTCAACAAGATAATCGAGTCCAAGAATTAATTGAAAAACTTCGAATACCTATAATCTGGCTCTGTGATTGCATTTCATTAATTCAATTAAAATTCTGTCGTACGTTAAACAAAAATGGAATTGGCTAGTTAATGCTAATAAAACAGACATGAGTACATATTATATTGAGATTCTGTTGGATTAACATGAATTTTTATAAAAAAATTACTATGAAGAATATGAAGATGTAGATACAGGTGTAAAGACAAGTTTAACCCTATTTTTATTACTCAGAACTGGGAATGAAGTAATCATACAATCAACCTTTTATTTTTAATAATTTAGTTAACCTTCTGTATGAGACTATCAAACTTCCAAAGCTCTTTAAAATTTTAATTATCACACCTGGTTTATCAGATAAATATCAATTTTTTTCAAAGAAGAATAATCTGAGCTATTCGTTTGCTTACGAATCTTATTAATGACATTAGAAATGTGACAGTTTGTGCAAATGTTTGGATATTTTATAATAGTATAAGTTATTTGATTGAAGTAATAAGGAATATTACCCTGTTGTCCTGTACGACGATGACTTTGTTGACGACGGCGCGGTACCAGACGATCCAGAGGATGTTGTTCAGAGCGAACGACGTGAATAGGTGCACGTGGATGCGGATGCGGGTGCATTGGAGTGCCCTGAGCAGAGATATCACGCTGAAGTCACGTTATATCTAAACATACTATATTATATTTTATACTTCTCAGCCAAACTCTCTTTTAAAAGCAATTTATTTTGTGAAGCATATATTTTTAAGAAGAGTTGAATAGAATTAGTAGGTACCTATTTATCTTAATCAATTTTAAGCTGTCTATGTAATTGATTTGATTGACTTTTAAAGGTCTTTATTATACATAAATTATTACACACTGTTAACAAATGATCTTATTCTATTTGAAAACTAATCATAATTCACATTGTCACTCAGGCTAAAAACGCCTTTATAAACATTACAACATAATATAAAAGTTGTTTTGAATTGACATAGCTTGAATTGTTTGCGACGTTCCAAATACACCAAGAATAGGTCTTAGGGGACCCACATTATTTAACGAGTAAGTTAGGTACAAGATGTACACTTTATTATATTTTAATAAAATAATAATTTAAAGTAGCGGGTATTTCCGCATAAAGTAACAAACACGTAGGTTGTTCACTTTAGCTAGCTTCTTATTCCAGACATCATCATTTAGAGCCTGAATTTCGGATTTAATGACTTTTTGCATGCTGTTTACTTGTGAGAATAAGTGTCGCCGAATAAAGGGGTCATGTTCTTTCAAGGCTAGTTTACGAAAAGAGTTTTTTATTCTAATATGCGTCCTAGTCCGTCGGGGTAGTTTTAATCCACTAACAGTAGCTATTTTGGGAACAGCTCTATCTCGTGCATTTGTAATTGTAAGAGTTAGATGTTCAATGGCAGAGTCTATCGTTTCGGTTGTTTCGAAGGTGGTTGGGTCAAGAGAAATATAGTTCAAATGGGATCTCTAAGTTTTCCAGTCTGCTTTTCTGAAATTAAAAAAATATGTAATGTCTATGTAATTAAATGTATAAGAAGTGAACATTGCTGGCATAGCCATTAAGGGGCGTTGAAGTCTCAATAAAAAATGGACATTGCGTGTAAATTAGTCGATATAAGTGTAGTTTAGCTGTGACAACATGTTATAATACAATAAACTAAACGCTATGGAACAAATATTCTGAACTCAATTAAGTATGTAGAGATGCAAAATACTACTCCACGTCACTGACACAAGATAGCATACCCAAAAGACTGGCAGTATTGCTACAGTTAATTAAAAAGCTTGTTCTTAGACCAAAGAACAGGCCCGCTCAGAGTCAAATGTTGACTAAACAGTCGTTTTGCAATATTTTTGAAAAAGCGACGTGCATTTCGTCCCTCTTGAGCATTTCAACCCTAAACGGTACAAAAATATAACTGCTGATGACGACGTTACTTTAAGTACTTTATTTAGCTTTGTTGTTTTATTTACAAAAGATAACGGCGTAATTCATTAGTGCAATTTATCATTCACTTTTGTGCTATGACACGTATTACATGCTAAAGAAAGTCCATATTCAACGTTACATGTTTCATAGACCATAGAAATGCGTTACGTCACATGTTATAGACGAAAATACACTATAAAATAAGTTGAAGGGGCAAGAGGGAACGCACGAGGGCTGTCACACCCAATATAAGTACGAATGTTATAATAAAGGTCAAGTTCTCCGCATCATGTTCATAGCACATATTTATTTATATTTCTTGTGGCGAATTTTCCTTATTTTTTCATATGATATTATTTCATTTCAGTTTTCAAATTCGCATCCATTAAAAAGCGGTGTAGCTACGAAAGAACACAGTAATTGCATCTTAGAGTAAGGACTAAAGAATTTGAATAGTCCAAAAAAGTTAAAGATTCTTTAGCCAAATTTCATGCACTATTTGCAGTGTTGTCTTTGAACAGTTTCTCTTTTTACAATATATAATTTCTATACATAAGCGCCCCAAATGGATTGAAGTTTTGTGAGAACCCGAAACAAATACTTCGAGAAAACTCGAACCCATTTTCGATGTCATCTCTAAACTGGCAAACCGATGAATCCCAACAGAGATTGGGAAATTCTCGCCAACCTTCTTGTGTTCTTTTGTTTTTCACGGTTCACAAATTCGGATCGGCGCAGTGCACAGTCCGTACAAATTGTATTATAGCTACTTCGATCGTGGGTGCAGTGGACGAACGCTCTCAGTTTTATTATTTTACCCAGGTTAGTTCAAAAGTTCAATTTTTAGTTTTATTTCCTGTTGTTCGATTGCTGATTCTATTTTCAAACCCTGCTATTGTTGTTTGGCTACGTCATACGAGTTCCGATTCGGCTTGTCTTCAATCTGTATTTAGGTATTTGTTACCCTATGTTTCGACATGCACTTTAGACTTCAAACGTCCACATTTCTAGACTGGAGCCGATCATATTAATAATGCACAGTAAGTTCACTAGTAATAGAATTTCTACTTACTATTAAAATAATAATATGACATTTAACTCGTACTGCTTGTCGAGAACCGTGTTTTGAAATTAATTCTAGAAATAAACATAAACATAATGGTAGGTATGTAAGACCTGAAAATAATTATGATAAAATATAAAAAACAATGGACTAGATCTAATAAATGAGTACCTAATTCCTTATTATGCAGTCTTTATGAAAGTCCTACGACCGTGGCTAAGACTAACTAATGAGCTTTAAGTAGATTTGTTTCTCATCATCACAAAAATAGACAGTAGGTATTATAAAAATACACGTAAAATAGTCTGATTTAATGTTTAATTTAAAATGTAATTTGAATGTTTATATTTATATAGTTTCAACACAATGTTAAATTGTTATGAAATAAATTGAATTGAATTGAATGGAATTGATGTAGGTAAACCTCTGGTGACAAATCCTATGGCTACAAAACGAATACTATTCATTGCCCTTGCAAGTACTATCAAAAGTTTTTCTTTTCTAAACTGTAATTTTATGTGATATAAAAAACAAAATATATATAATAAAAACAAAAGTATGTGTTTAAATAGTGTTTACGTCGCAATACTTATAAACATGAAACAGATATGAGAGATATTTTATTTCAAAGATTACTTGCCAGCGTTCGGGTTGATAGCTCCTTGTCGCTTTATTGTTAATATAAATGCAATCTTCCATGCTTACTTCTTTTATGGCCAAGCTTTGATATATGTATCACAATTGCAATATTAACTATTTCTTGATTTGGTTTTCGGTTTTTATGTAGGTGCAATTGTCGTAAATTTGTGAAATCAACTGAATTATAATGTGTATGTTATATGGAAAAATATCCAAGAATATACTTCGAATTTCTGTACTTGATTTTAGAAAATGCAACGATAAAATAAGTGCCTATGCAAAATTTTATAAAGAAAATAGTTTTGTAAAGTCTGAAGCATCAGTTTGTTGTAATCAAAATACCATGATGTTTATTTTAGAAGCAGACATACATATTTCACGTTGCACTACATCGAGTTAGACAGAATATTTTTGTATTGGTATTAATAATATCAATGAACTGCGTTGATTGGTAGATAAAGTGAAACATATTGAATTGAAATAATATGAATTATGAGATATCACATGCATCTGGGAAGATCTTACCGAAAATAGAGAAATATCATGATGGAGATCAGTAATGCGGCCACTGACATGGAATATCCAATCACATAGATATTGTTCACGAGGTTTCGAAACTGTAACAAAAATTGGCTTGGTTAAGAGGCTGACAAGCCCTTTTAGTAAAAAAGAGATAACAGCATCTATTTTCTTACGTAAGCGCACGGGACAGTACTAGGGTTTGGGAAATCCCGACAATTTCAAAGTCCCGGGACACGAGACAGCCTACAATCAAAGTCCCGGGAATTCCCGAGACTTCGAGACTTTTAAGAAAAAAAATTGTTCTCCTTTTTGGAACCTACCTAATTTGAAATAATTTCGTTTTTATATTTTGGGTTGACAAAACTTATGAATTTATTTCGTAAAGCATTTTACTACAATAGTTAAAAATACAATACAAAATACCTATTCACATACAGAATTGATGTATACCTACATGTTCTAGTTTAACATAATATTTTTGCATAGCTTACCTGCATTATTTGAAGGCGTAATAAACCAATTCAAAATTAACTAAAATCATATCTGCACCTTAATAATAGAATAGAAATAAAATATAATATAACTTTATTACATGTAAACCTAACAAGCACTTAAGAAATGTAAGACTCTCAAGATGCAGATACTTTATGACTACAGATAAAACTTAGGAAGAGTCAGCCCCAAAAAAGTATACTTAGACTTAAAAAGTGAGTTTAGAAAAAGCTGTTATTTAAATCTAAAAATAAATAATAAGAACAAATACGTATAAAAACAATGAAATGTGTGCTGGGACAATAGTAGAAGTGAAACTTCAACGGACAATTATATCATCTACCCCCTCCACACGGCCGTAACGCTTTTTCGTGAGTCGTGACAGAAAAATCCTAATACCCCCCGATAGAAGTTTCACTTCAATAAATTATAATTTTCTTGAACTGGTTGTACCTACATTTTAGTAAGCCATTACAAATTAAAAGAAATCAAGCACTTTACAAAATTAATAATTTAACACGCGTATTGACTTCCCAAAATGTAATCTTTGAAAGGGTGAAACAGGGTAGCTATTTTGAAAATAATGGAATTTACGGGTACGATATCTTGAAACCAATGTACCAAATATTTGATTGAAGTCAAATAATTAAACTTGACGCAATTAATAAAGACTTGTTTGATCATCATCTCACTGGGTAAAGCTACTTAAAAGTATGTAGGTATGTATATAGTTATATGTAACAATATTATTGACCCTTCCTTCTTACTTTACGACAATCTGTACACCTGGTACAGATTCCTTTGAAGGGAGTGCTTGGGTACGAATATTGACATTAAGGGCTCATACGCACTAGCAGTCAGCCGTCTAGGCTAATCAACCTAAGCGGGTTGCCGCCTGACGCGGTTGTAATAGCGGCTAATCGCTATGGCGCATGGCAGCGTGGTGGCCTGGTGCATTAGTCAAGATGACGGCCAGCCGCGAAGTAGGCCACTGCCATCCGTTCAACCACCGCGGCTGGAATTGTGGTGGCTTAGTGCGTAAAACATGAGCGGTTGCATATTAAAATAAAAAGCGGCAAGACGCGCGGTTTACCGCCCACGCGGTTGACCCAGTGCGTATTGTTGGAGTTAAACCTCTGCATATGTATTTATGTCTCTTTTAGTAATGACACTGTCTGTCATGCTTCTTCTTCTGTTCGTTTTCGTGCTCAGCTTATATTAAATTTTATATTTCAATTTAATATTGTTTTACCTTATTCCAATAGGTTATGGGCCCAGGATACCTGGTTCACGCCCAGGAGAATAACATTAGCGTAAAACTATAAAATAAATATAAAATATGTCGGGCACGTCGTCTAATATTATGGTAGTAGCAAAATTGCAACAGGAATGCCAAAGACGCGATGAGAAGCAAGACTCGGTGTCTGCTTTAGCTGCGAAGAAGAATAAGAAGTTCGTTTGCTTTAGATGCAAAAAGCCAGGGCATTGCATCAAGGACTGTCCAAGAAAATCCAGTTCCAGCAGCAAGGACAACGCACTGTTAACAGCATTATCAGTGAAAGTGAAAAGTGACGTATGGTACGTCGATTCGGGAGCGACGTCCCATATGTGCAATGATAGAAGTATCATTAACAATTTTACCCAGGGTAAAGAACTGGAAATAAATGTAGCTAACGGTGAAAAAATATTTACTACAGGATACGGAAATGTAAAGGTAACCTTAAACAATTGTGTAAAGACTATAAGTGAAGTGTATCATGTACCAGGATTATCAACCAATTTATTGTCGGTTAGTGCAATGGCTAAAAAGGGTTATGTAATTCTTTTTGATGCAAATGGTTGTAAGGTGTATGACAAGGACACTATTGTAGCGACAGCTCGCCACGTAAATGGCATTTATCAATTGGATAGTGTTACGCCTTGTAATAAAACTAAGTCTCGTAAGAAGACGGGCAATTGTGCTGTTTGTTTACAGACTAAAGATAAGGTGTTACATGATGATTTGGTACAGGTGACAGCTGAGCAGCCTAGAGCTGAAAGTCTGCAGTTGACTTTGGCAGCTACATCAGGTAAAACTACAGCTACACCAGGATCATCAGGTAAGGTATCACAAGTTATTTGGCATCGTCGACTTGGCCATCTTAATTTGCGTAGTATGCATTTATTAAAGAAAAGTATGTCTGACGGAATCAGTTATGCTGTTACTGACTTCCAAACATGTATTTCTTGTGTTGAAGGTAAACAGTGTAAATTACCTTTTCCAAAGAAATCGCACAGCCGAGCTAAAGACATTTTAGGACTTGTGCATACAGATTTATGCGGTCCTATGCCTGTAAATTCATTTGGCGGTGCAAAGTATTTTTTACTCTTTATTGATGATTTTAGCAGGAAGACTTTTGTGTATTTTTTGAAAAACAAAAATGAAGTTTTTGAAAGATTTACACATTTTATGAAACTTGTTGAAAATCAGACAAATAAAAGAATAAAAATTTTGAGAAGTGACAATGGAGGTGAATACATAAATTCTTCATTCCAGACTCTTTTGAAAAATCGGGGGATTATACATCAGACCACAATACCCTATTCTCCTCAGCAGAATGGTGTGGCAGAACGGGCAAATAGAACAATTGTGGAGAAAGCGAGATGTTTACTGCAAGATGCTGGCTTAGACAAGCGATTTTGGGCAGAAGCAGTTAACACCGTCGTGTATCTGAAAAACAGGAGCCCTACTAAAGCCGTTCCTGGAGTAACTCCTGAAGAAAAATGGACTTCTCACAAGGTGAATCTAAGTCATTTACGTATTTTTGGTTGCGTAGCGTATGCTTTGAGAAAGAATCGTACTAAATTAGATTCTAAATGTAAGCAATATATATTTGTTGGTTATTGTGATGATAGCAAAGGCTATAGATTAGTTGATCCATCCCAACCAACTGAATGTATTAAAGCAAGAAATGTTACGTTTATAGAAAACTGTTTCTATGTACAAAAACAAAATGATTTAGGTAATCAGCATGATATAACATACATGTTGATGAACAGTGATAATTCGCGTGTTATTTCGAATAACACAGATGTTGATGTAAGTGGCACATCGGTGTCACAAAGGCAAAGTATCATATCCATAAGTGATTCTGAGGTAGAATCGAGTTTTGAGTCATTTGATTCTTCTGATCCTACATATATTCCAGGAGAAGATACGTTGAATTCAACTGACACAGAAAACTGCTCGACTTTGGATGATACGACAGAAATTGCATGCCTGGCAAACACGATACGTGAAGGGGATGAACCAGAGACCGTATCAGAAGCATTGACTGGATCTGAAGCTAAAAATTGGAGATCAGCAATGGTAGATGAGTACCGATCATTTATAGATAACAAATGTTGGACACTCGCAGATCGCATTGAGGGCCAGAAGCCAATACAATGCAAATGGATTTTTAAAAAGAAAACGGGTTTGGATGGTGAATTGTTACGATACAAAGCTCGTTTGGTCGCTAAAGGTTACACCCAGGAATACGGTGTCAACTATCACGAAACATTCTCACCTGTTGTAAGACATTCCACATTACGTTCCTTATTTGCTATAGCGGCAGAATACAATATGAATATTGATCATATGGATGTTAAAACTGCGTTTCTTAATGGCGATTTGAAAGAAACAGTTTATATTGAACAACCTGAAGGTTTTAAGTTAAAAGGGAAGGAAGGAAAGGTCTACAAGTTAAACAAAGCGATGTATGGTTTAAAACAGGCATCAAGATCGTGGAATGAAAAGATCAATTTTGTGTTAGAGAATAAATTGAGATTTCACAGACTGTCTTCAGAGCCATGTGTGTATTGTAAGAAAAATGATGATGAAATTATAATTATAGCGTTGTATGTCGACGATATTTTTTTATTTACAATGCCGAGCTCGAAGATGAAGACAAAAATTAAAGAACAACTCATGCAAGAGTTTGACATGAAGGATCTTGGACCTGCTTATCATGTCCTAGGGATGCGCGTTCGCAGAAATAATTCCGGTATATACCTTGATCAAACAAGCTATATAAAGAAGATTCTTGATAGATTCAAAATGGCAGACTGCAAGCCAGCTAGGACACCGATGGAAACAAAGCTTAAATTAATTAAAGCTGAAAAGAAAGAAGAAGGTTTACAATACAGAAACCTAATAGGATGTCTCATGTACGTAGCAGTATGTACCCGTCCTGATATTGCTCATTCTGTAAGTGTTTTGAGCCAATTCAACGACTGCTATGATAAAACTCATTGGACTGCAGCGAAGAGAGTCTTACGCTACTTGAAAGGTACAGTCAATAACACGTTGTCTTTTAAAAAAGGTGGTCTGGACATTACGGGCTATGTAGATGCTGATTGGGGAAGCAGTACGATTGACCGCAGATCATATACAGGTTACGTATATAAGATCGGTAGTAGTGTAGTCTCCTGGGAAAGTCGTAAACAACGGACAATTGCTCTTTCCAGTACCGAATCCGAGTACATGGCACTATCTGATGCCTGTAAAGAGGCAATTTTTATTAGGAATTTATTGCATGAGATTTTTGGTAAATATTATAACGTTATGTTATATAATGATAGTCAATCAGCCCAAAAGTTATGCAATAACTCAATGTTTAACTCTAGGACTAAACATATAGATGTCAGACATCATTTTTTATGTGACATTGTAGCTAATAATATTGTTAAAGTATGTTACATGTCAACCGATAAGATACCAGCTGATTTCTTAACTAAGTCTGTTAATAGAGAAAAACATGAATATTTTGTCAAGGAGCTAGGTTTGTTACCTACTGTTTTATAGTTATATATTTTATTAGATATTTAACTTAGTAAACTTATATGGTTGTGGTTTATTAAGGAGAATATGTCTAATGTATGTAGTAAGATTTTCGTTTCTTGTTACATGATAATACGTATTGCATCGGTTTAAGGGCCAGTGTTGGAGTTAAACCTCTGCATATGTATTTATGTCTCTTTTAGTAATGACACTGTCTGTCATGCTTCTTCTTCTGTTCGTTTTCGTGCTCAGCTTATATTAAATTTTATATTTCAATTTAATATTGTTTTACCTTATTCCAATACGTATGAGGGCGATTTTGAAGCTTTTACTACTTTTTATTAGTACCAACATTATCTGTCTCGCCTCTTCAATGGGACTTAATAATGATGTGGAGGGAATGACTACACATTTCGCCCACATGTAATGTGTAGTACACCTCTGCCGAACTCAGGGATTACAGACGTGATTTTACGTAATGTACTACCATAAAAATCTACTGTAAAATAACATCTTCACTTTCATAAACATATAAATATATTAATTAATATCATAAATCCATTTAAGTGTGTTTGTTTGTTTGTACCTTCGTAACGCCTCAACTACAGAACCAATTTTAACGAAAGGCATTTATAATTTAAATACAACCTATGGAAGAACATAGATAATTTTTACTCCGGAAACGATCCACGCGGGCATAAGCTAGAATTTCATAAAAATAACAGCGTAAATTGAGATAACGCGCGTGAATCATATAATATGCATCGTGTGAGAGCAGTAAACAATGTTCGTTGCGTGACGAATGGTGTTTCGAGCTGCGCAACCAAGAGACGAATCTTGTAACACATCATGCAACACCGATATACGGCTAAAATATCAGAATGTGTAGGTCTGGTACATGATATTTTTGTTTATTACGCACAAACGATATTCTGTGTACCTAATACACTACTCGGGCGGTAGGTAGGTTTGTAATTTGTATATCTACAGTGAACACTGAAATTTCTGTGTTCTGTGGTGTGGCCCAACTGTAGTAGTTATCTATAATACTACCTAATATTATAGTAATTTATAAACCACGAGATTTAGGTACCTTCATGTATTTATTTATTGAATAAATGCAAACATAGTTTTGGATTTATACGTGGTCAAGATTTGAGTTGAAATTAATTTCGCCTCTATGAAGCTTGTTGAGTAGAATTCATCGTTTCAATGGTAATGGTATGGGACATACTAATGACACGGTTATACGCAGTCATACGAGAACTAATATAGTTGAGAACTAATAAGTGTGACCCTTGATTTCACTCAGTACGTTAGAAGATTGAGTATTTTCTGTTGGTTAATTACAAGAGTGGATTTGTTGGGATTTATGCACACAAGAAAAAACGTAAATCTACACACCATGATTAGAAAACACGAGTTATTTTTGAGTGTAAAATTTAATTGTTACGTTTTCCCGAGAATAACACACTGTTTTTTATTACCTACGATGCGAGGAAAGTAAAAATACAGTACATTCGAGTTATTACATATAAAATAAGGTTGTATACAGTAATTCTATTGCCATTGAGTTTGGTGACTGAGAATTAAATGACAGAAAAAGCAGGAATAGGCACTTTATAGCCCGCTTTTGATGTAAATTTTAAGTACACTTTCTGAGTGATGAAAACTCAGATGTAGAACCCGTTTATTTAAGGATGAAAAGTATTAGTGTCGATAACCACTGGAAAACTAAGTGGTTGAATTGACAATGTTTAAAGTTTATTACAATTTTGGATGGTTACAAAAGACTCCGCTCGCCCTGAACACCCTTTGTTTAAGAGTTTTGCATTTTTATGGATTCAATTTAGTTAAGAGGAGAATTTATATTTAAAATGTTGGCAGAAAAAAATGGTAAATTATGTAAATACATAGTACAAACGGAGCAGAAAGTGGTGGAGACATGGACATTTTGGGTAGAAAAATAACGCTTGTGAAATCCCACCTGCTGTTAATATTAGGTAACTGTGAGCCCTGAAATTACTCCTTATGTTCTATAGGTGCATACTGCCCATCAATCTCATTGACGTCAGCAATTTATCTAAAGATGTATAAGTTGTGTCATTATCACACGACACGACACGTGGGAAGGAGGAGCGTGCCGGGGTGAAAGAGAATAGTAAAACAGATGCATGAAGTGCGGCGATATAGCCGCAATTGAATGAGATAGCGTCAGTGGCGTGCACTCCGTAGAGTCAAAAATGACACTGTCTACTACAACACTAATTGTTTTTGCCTATCCTGTAAGAAATGTCTGTGCACGCCACTGGACAGTGTAATGAAGTGCGGTGTCTCCTTTAGTACCCAAAGTTGCAGCCAGTTTGTATGTATACCCATGGCTAGAGAGTTTACACAATACTCTCCAACATAAATATGTTTGGGTCGAGTTAGATTGAAGTTTTGTATGGGACAGCTATTTTTTCGCATTTACGATGTTGGCCCCATTTGGAAAGTTGCTTAGTTTGATGGTCTGATCCATGACCACGCATTTCTGATACACGTTGTATAGGTATACTTTTTTGGGGCTCTGGGAATCAAACCCGGGATAACACGCTCAGCAGCTGCGCTTGTAACGACAAGACCGTTGAGTATAATAATAGTGATAAATCCTTACTCACATCTAAGTCATCGACGTCGACGCAGGTGGTGTAGTTGGTCCAGGGCTTATTCGCGTGTGGGTTCACAAACCACGTGCCGTTCTCCGTGCATCTAAAACATACACACAAACATTAGTTCTGGTACTATAACGAAATACTACCTTTGTTATCATATGATATTAGCCATTAAATTTTCACTTTTGAACATGGGCTTTTGAATGACCGCCAGGCGCTATAGCTGTCTATCCTTTCGGGCGCTGATCCACGCGATACACAATCGAAAATCTACAATGAATCGAATGTGACATTTACCCGGTTGAAGGTTCGTCTTATAAATTCCGGTAATTCGTTCCTCCATTTGCTATGCCAAATCTAAAAGCGATTGGATTTCTGCGCTGGGTGTTGCGGGTTCGATCCCCACACGAAACAAAAATTTGGAACTTTTTACGGTCTGGGTGTGTCCATGTGAGATTATTTTATATGTGAGAAATGATAGTGTGGGGTAACTTAAAAATAGGTCTGTCCACGCAATGGGACAGAAATGGGCTATATTATTATTACTTTTATGGAGCTTATGTATTACCTAACTTACTATTAAAAGTATTAGTTTATGGCAGTGTCAGTCGTCAATTCATGAAATGACATGAACATACTCATACAAAAAAAAATACAAACCGTAAATAACTGACATTTCAAAATTACGAGTGTTTTTCTACGAAATATTTATACCTATTATTTTTCAAACGACGATGTGTGCACGTTTGTATTGAAAAGCGCTGGATTTTTATTTTGAATGTGGGCTTTCACGCCTTTCAGTGTCGTTCCTTGACAAACACATCAAACAATGGCTGCATTTAGTGAACATACAAAGAGGTATAGCGTTCATACAACAGAAAAGGAAAAAAACGGAAATAAGGAATATAAGAAATAAAGGCCGAAACAGAGCCTCATTGGTGAAGCCCATTGGCAAAGAGCATAGGAAATAATTATTTATTTTAGAACATTCAAATGTGAAATCTCAGCAACCTGTGTGAGAGGGCCTAGCTAGGTTCACCCGTGATCAGGGTAGGGTCGGCAACGCGCGAGCGATGTCTCTATTGTTGCAAGCATCCATAGGTTACAAAAATCTTCGTACCTGACAACGCAGTGAAATGGGTTTGGTCCCACTTTGACAAAAGCTTCGTTTATGGTTCAATGCCTTTGTAAATTGTATCATTAGGCAGTGACAGTCCTCTTTTTAAGGATATAACCTACGCTTCAACTGTTGTATAAGGCCCTTAATTGCACTCAAATGTTATTATTATTTCCCAAAAAGGGTTGGTGTGACCAATTGGTACATTAAATAGGTATCGACCTAAATTATGATAATAAGGTGTACTCGTACCTTTATAAAGTGAGCATACTTTAAGGGTTTTCGTTTCCTTAAGATTTTATTTTAGTTACAGAAAAGACATTACAAGGCAACAACAGACCATTTTTATCCGACATTATAAATGAGGAGGTTATGCATTCGACGCGTTTTTTTATTTTTTTTCTGTATGAGAGGTTGTGTAATTGTTTATTCTAAATATGGACAAATAAATAACAAAATAAATTTCTTAAAAATTTAACAGCTTCTGAAGTCGGCCTTTCATGTTTCAATGCACCTTAGCTTAGAATGAAATAAATAAATAAGAAAAATTATTATTGATTCATTTCCTGCTCTTCATTATGAACAACTTTTACTAAGATATCACCGCGGAAATCGCGTAGAAAAACATTAGCTATCCAAATATTTAGTCGAGTAATATTGCAGTATTTGTATGGAACAACTGATTTATTTTCGTGATTTATGTGCCTTAATGTATTTGTTTCTGATGTTTTTTCAATTTTGGCTGGAAAAGGGAACTTTTTTGTGAAATGTTTGCTTTGCCATGGCTATCCTTGTATTGATGTCAGTTTGTGGGTATCACTAGCCTATATCAGTCAGGGCTAGAATCGCTTTCTATTTTTAGAACTGGTTGAGTATGTAGTTCCATACATTACCCGTACATTATAAAGGGTACTCTTCTTAAATTCTGTTATTTTCTGTTCTTCTGACATCCTGTTATTTTATTGAAAACTAGCTTCCGCCAGCGGCTTCGCCCGCGTGATATCTATATAAATTATAGCCTATGTTACTCACTAATAATGTAGCATGCTGCTGGTGAAAGAATTTTAAAAATCGGTCCAGTAGTTTTTGAGTTTATCCGTTACAAACAAACATACAAAAACCAAATCTTTTCTCTTTATAATATTAGTTTAGAAGTTTAGATTAATATTGCATAGATATCATAAGCTAACACTGCAAATCAACTGTCGGAAATAGGTATAATGAAATAACTCAGCTCACAGCCTGTGGAATGTACGGAATGACCTGCGTCCGGTCTATATGAAAATATGTTTGTGCTTCTACGTAACACTGGCGAGGTTTGAATATCTGACGTACCTTCACGATAGATAGGTACGTCTATTTGTATATTCGAACTTTTTCTTTAAACTTAACAAGCTTGTCGTTGTGCATCAGTTATTTAGCGATGGCACAGTCTGCGACAAAAGTCGATGTACATTACAATATTGCACAAATCACGCATCAAAAGCATCAAAAGACGCTGGTTAGCTCCGGTCAAATAATACGGTGACCACATTAAGGTTACAATATCGGTGAATGTCATGAAAACTTTACTGATGACGCTCATTACGACAAAATTCGGTGACTTTTTATAAAATGTTAATTCTAGTTAACCAATCAATTCAACAAAAGTACATGAACATATATCACCGACTTTTGTTGAATTAACTTTTTCAGGTTATCAGTTGAACATCTTACAAGTTAGGGGTTTCATTAATTACTAGTTTTTGCTTTTTGTTTTATTTTTTTAATTGAAAATCTACTAATTAATGAACTTATGAAAACGAGTGATTCAGTTGGAAATAACTCTATGGATCCAATTTAGGGCCCAACTATAATTTTCATTTATATCTAATAATTAAACCATAAAATAAATTGAATTTTTAATTTATCGTTGACTGTATAAACAGTTGAGTGAGATAACGCTATGTGACAGCGAATTAGTACCTTCAGGATGTTGAAAATAAAATATTTTTGCCTTAAAAAATTTAATTGTTTTCCTCAGAATACGGAACAAGTATTCCGAGTTGTTTTCATGAAGAGAAACTTGACAAGTGCAATGATAAGACAGATTTCGCTAAAAAGAAGGTCCAAGGAAAACCGAGTTCTTTATTTCCGAGTTTTTAGTTGAGTTGTGTTGTGTATTGCGGAAATCGCAGGATACAAATGTGTATGAGTATGCAATGTCACAACATTCGCCATGCTTGTTATTGGAAATGATTTGAAAATGTATCACGTTGCATTTTATATTCTTTTCATTTTCTCGAAGAAAAATAGAGAGTATTATGATGGAAATAAAGGAATGTAAAACTTAGCACCTGGACCTAATAAAGGCACTTTAATAAGGTTGCCTGTTAGATCGATGTTGGCCATAAAACCGCTCATCGTTCATCCTAAAAGGTCACCTACTTAGCAATGTTCCGGCTTTGACTTAACAGAATAATTGTGAGATCTTTTAAAAAGGAATTCGTTAGATCGAAGATTACGCTTGGTACGTTCATTCATATTTATTATTAACACAGTATGTACATTATGTAATAACTACTTCGTCCGATGTGAAGCTTCAGGCTTTTTTATGTGCTTTGTTAAACATATAAAAAAAAACAAAAAAAAGGCAAAATTAATTATAGAAACATGGATTTTAAGGAAAGCTATAATGAGCTCAGTGGCCTGTTAGGCTTACAGTATTAGCCTACGCGCAACGTGCGGGCAGTGACACACACATTTTTTTTAAAGGACATTTCCAGTTTTACTATTTTATTTGGTCCAAATGCCGGCCAAAATTAGTCTATATTGCATTTGATCACTGACGTATGGCAATAGTACAAAATCGATTGAAAAAAAAATTGTTACCATCACTTTGATAGATAAAAAATTCCTGGTATCGATCATCAATAAATTCCTTTGAAACAAAACAATTATCCTACATTTTGAAACATAATATAGCATCACGCCTATATTCCCCAAAGGGTTAGACAGAGGTTTTCACCGAGAGTTGTGCAATAACATTACAAAAGCAATAAAAGTTACGACCTAACCTTTTTTACCCTGTATGAATTTTTTTTTGCTCATTGTTAAATAATATGACTCCCTCGTTGAGATCTACATAATATCCTTTCAGTTCATTCTGGGCGGCATTTGTATTGAATCCTGGCATGTCCTTTACTTTCTTATTTAAAAAATTGGATAACCTACAAAAATATAATCTATAAATCACAATACCGAATTGGGATACCTAATATTTTTGATACACATTATACTATATTATGTAAGTAGGAGATATTGTTATGATATAAGGCACTCAGTAGCATTTAGTATCCTTCTGTGTGCTATTTAACAATATACTGTGATCAGTTTGCCAAGCGTGCTGGTTGTAACAATAATCACGGCTGCGGCCGTTTTTCGGTGGTCTATAGTTATCTAAGAAACTCATGACACTGATTAAAAACTTATTACTACGTTGCCCATGTTCAGCAGTGGAAAATTACGATAGATATAGGGTTGTTTATTGAAAGAAGCCTTCAGGTACTCGTAGCTAGTACGTACTTTTTGTATGCGTATCGCCTAGAATCGAAGCCGACGATGAACTCGGGGCATGGCTGGTAGGCTGTAGTTGAGGCGGGGGTCTCGTCCCAACACGCGAACCCGTCGAAGGTCCTCGGGCACCACACGACATCCTCTGTTCAGTGGGGCAAACGAAAGATATTATTGGATTTGTTCTGTTGACAGTATTTTTTTTTCGTATTTGTTTCTTTGTGAGAATAGTAGGTAGTTATACTTGTTATGTGACATATAACGTGAAGGATTACCGAGGAAGTTTGTAAAAGAGAGTCAGAGTTTGTAGAAAGTAAGAGAAAGTAGAGATTGTAATAGCCAAGCAAATAATTATGAAATCTAAAATTCCGAATTTCGGTCGTCGACGACCAAAACATTCAGTAAATACTGTAATGATAGGCAAAAATATGACCGATATAATCTATTAGCGCGTGTTTGCGCATAATATTAGGCAGGGTTTGCAAGCAAAAGATAAGAGTTAATGGACACTTCAAAACGATTGGTCATTTCGAAACCTTTAGACAAGTTGAAATTCTTTGCAGATGTTACAAGATGACTGAAGTAAAAAGGGTGAATCTTAGAAATTATATTTCTGCTCTGTAATAAAAGAACAAGCGTCCCAGACGCTATCTTTGACATTTAGAAACGTAAGAAATATTTTTTTAAATACCGATATTACCTATTTGTGGTGTTAAATACGAACGGAACCAACGCATTATATAAGTAAGGATTTACACTATGAAACTAATGTAAATGTTGATAGGCATAGACTTATTATTAAATAAGTATTTGGTACTGGGTTACACGATAAAGTGTTGCCAATGAGTTGAGCTCCGAACGCAGGGTCGATCTTACCCTCTATGTTACGTGAATGTACTGAATGTTTGCCGTTTTATACAATACAGTGTATTTTATTTATAGATGGTTATAACTTTTTATGCTTAAGATAAAATATGAACACATTGGATAGAATCTGGGATTTATTATCTTTAACACCACCTATCTCTTGAGTACTTATAATATTAAGCACATGAACTAAACACGAGACGATAAAAATATGTATCAACGTCTTTGTCATACATAAAAAGGTGATTGGACATACTTAGTATGACCTAGTTATAGAAGCGACATAAATAAGAACCTCAAAAAAACAAATAGGTACTGAATTTTGGAACACATGTTTCATAAGGCTCTAGAAGTGCTCATTTGTGTCTAAATATATTATTATTTAATCTCAAATAAGTTAAAGAATAAGCAGATTTTTGTCTCAGATATTCCTAAGGGCTCTAGGAGTATAATATTCTCTATAAAATATTACAAAATCATGGCGCCGCGCCCGCCGCCTTTATAAAGTTGTGTATATATTAGTCATCATGCACCTTAGTACTTTATCTATGTCATGCACGCAGCTGCAGTTACGGCGTAGTTCCCAGAAATCTAACAGATGGCGCTAATTTATTTTATTACATTTTATCGTATTGCGGCAAATGTTCGGAATACCCATAGACTCAGATGGCGCTAATTTATTTTATTACATTTTATCGTATTGCGGCAAATGTTCGGAATACAGGTCTGTGGGAATACCGTATCCTTACATTTTAGATCAAGTTGAAAGATAAGAAAGTACGGAATTATTTTAAAAGAAAGTATTATTTAATAATCACTTACCATTATATTTTTCATTAAGGATGCTGCTGTGGGTGATATTTTCTCTATAGCATTTTCTTCGTAAACTTGCAAACCATTGATATTTTGGATCACTTCTAAAATCGATGGTACGAGTGGAATTTTGCATTTCTTACAATTGACTAATGATCATTGTTTTATTATATTTGTTCGTCTTGTTGCGGTGCGATGTAGATAAACATTTTTATGTGTTCATCAACGGCAGCATCTGAAACAAGAGATAAAGATAAATTTATTTATCTTAGTTCACAGCCTTTACTCTTGATCGCCATTGATACATATGTAAGTGCTGATAAAATCTTGTTTTTATCTACAAACAACATGTACTTAATAAGATGTATGAATGAAAAGGTTTGGGTAACATTCTGTTCGAAAAAATAAACAATGCTTTAAATACAATATTATCTAATGTCTGAATGCTATTTAGTAATAATGTTAGTAAAGCTGCCATAAACCTTTACGTGGCAGCCTTCATAACAATACTAATGCATTTGAGTTATCCTAACCGTCAAAATGCCCCGACTCCAACTAGAAAAAGAGCTGTAATTTTTGAACGGCTGAACTGATTTTCATGAAACATAGCTAAGATGTTACTGTTACTTTTAGCCTACATCATCCCACTGCTGGGCAAAGGCCTCCCCCCATGATTTCCAGGCTTTTCGGTCTAGAGCCAGTGTGAACCATTCGTTGTTCGTGTTATCAAGTTCATCTCGCCATCTCTTTCGTGGTCTGCCGCGTCGCCTTCTCGTTATGTCAGGGCTCCACTTAGTGGTTACCTTGGCCCACAGTTCATCGGGCATCCGGCAGACATGGCCAGCCCAATCCCACTTCAACTTTGCAGCCTTATGAGCTACGTCAGTAATTTGTGTTTTGATAAGATGATTCCCGATTAATTTTCAATTCAAAAACTGCATTAACATCTGTCTATTCGTTTTAGAGCTACGGTGCCACAGCCACAGACAGACACATAGATACAAACTTCAAACTTATAACACCCCTCTTTTTTGTCGGGGGATAAAAATAATCCTAATAATATATATTATTATTAAACAGAATTGGGTGACAGTGTGGTTTTCTTAAATTAAAGCAAACCCAGCACTGTGCAACAATAATTGTCGTATCGTTATGAGCATACAGTGAGAAATGAAATTGGTGACAAATGGAAAATTAATGAGAACTGTCAAGTGTGGAATTGTACTAACAAGGGGCAACCCCTTGTTAGTACAATATACTTATGTTCCAGTGGAAAAGTTCATCATCCAATTGGTAGGATGTTTCAAGCGGGTGATTCATCCCATGAAACTGTTGCATAAAAAGGGGGTATTAAAACACGAGTGTATAATAGAAAAAAGTTATTTTATAACACATTTGCTCGTAAAGGGTCTCTTATTTCACCAATTTCAATATCGTAATGTATCTCATTACGTACTTGTGCGTTATTGTAATGTAAAACGCACGGTTTATCAAGATGCTCCGTCTAAAACGAACGGTAGGTACTTTTTAAAATCTTAGCAAAGAGTTTTTATGTCAGAAAAATGGTCAATATTTTATGAATAAAATTAACTTAGGGAGATAAAATATAAAAAATAAACGTTTAATTCTTTAATTTAATTAATTTTGACAATAAATTACAACCATTTATCTGTAACAAAAACAAAAAAATATTAATTTACTTTATTAGTAATACTGGCTGTTTTTATGCCTTTGCCTTTAAAAAAAGGGCTGATGCGCGCTCATCGCTAATTTGTGAACAAGTAAACGATTTATTCGTTTAAGAAAGTCGGAGTTGTATTTATTTCCTCGCAAATATGTTATAAAACGTCGTATGACATACGTGCGCTTTGATAATTACAGCCTCTGCTTTCTTGTAGCCCTCGCCTACGGCTCGGGCTAGCAATATCGGCTCGGCTGTAATTTTCAACTTACCGCACTTATATCATAATGTACTATTATTATAGCATTGTTTGGTTAGGAAAACTGTATCATAATAAAAAAAATAACTTTATTATAGTTGCATGTGCATAAAGTCTGTCATTATAGTATTATTTTTGAATTCATAATTAGAACTTTACGATATGAGTATAGATAAAATATCTAAATATACCTAACGCGTTATATGTGTAATGATAGTTTTATTGCCCACGTTGACCAGGTGTTAGCTTTATGGTATATTCCATTGTATTAGTATAATACAAACACGTTATTTCACGTCAGCGGTGAAAACTTGTCGGATATCGTAACTCGTCAAGACGAAGTAGTGTAATTTTGCAAGAGCAAGCTGCGAACGTGTCGGGTAACATTCTCTCAAACAGATTTCTTGATAGGTACCTATTGGAAGAATGTACAAATATAGAACAGATTTATGAGTTCTGAATTTTATATGGTAACTTTGACTGTGAGAGACCTGACATCTTGTGGCTCTCAATTTCTTCAAACAAATACATTGTAAATCTATATATCACTACGTGAAGACCTTTGTACCTTTTTAAACTTGCGCGCACGGAGGTGTAGGTATGAG
Organism: Allophyes oxyacanthae; assembly: GCA_932294325.1. NCBI lineage: Eukaryota > Metazoa > Arthropoda > Insecta > Lepidoptera > Noctuidae > Allophyes > Allophyes oxyacanthae. Next base: position 6,388,689 of record OW028609.1, read on the forward strand.
ATTTGGTACCTATAGTTAAAGTTTATCTAGAAGGAGTGCAGAAAGTTAAAATCTATATAATTATTCGACCACTGGGCGACCACTAGTACTTAGGTATTTCATTCTTATGATTCTACTTTAGGTAGGTACAAATATTTGGATGGTTCTAAAGTCATTGAAAATCGATACTGTATTACCTACCTTGGCATTGAAAATGAACCCAATAAATAAAGACAATCTCTCCCTAAATCAAATCGTAGGTACCTACCATACGTAAATTTAAGACGTAGATCTGTCTGTACCTACGATTGTATACAGTAGATACATACTTTTCTAGCTACCTATATCTTTTAAAATATGAATTGGATATCCTTGTAGCCATAGGAAAATGACCTTTAATATTTCAGAGCTAATCCCAGTACTGATTTAATCTCTGTTGTGATAAGAAGAGGGACCGCGTTGGGTTTAAAATGTTCCTTGATGAAGTCCATTATTTCTCATTTGTGAAATTCGGCTGACAGTAAGATTAGCGGTGTTATTACATCCTGTATTTCTAGAATAATATTAGTATACATTATAATATAACATGGCGTACGCTAGAATTCCGGTTACCAATAGCCTCTGTAGAATAAATAAACATCGTTGAAAATCACATATATTTTGTTTTAAAGTGCTGAATGCTTTCAATATCTATACTACACCGCAAATAATCTGCTATGTCCAAGAATAGTATCTATTACTATGAGCGGTCTTGAATATCTCTGGCGTTCCCATGTTACATGCAATAATAATACCTACTTATTACATTTCATCATTAGCAATCCTAAAATAATTCCGAAAATAAAAGGAATTCGCTATATCAAAATAGTTATTTTATTTGTTTTATCCAGCATTTTTGAAATACTCATTACGTAAAAAATTGACTCTACCAATATTTGGAAATAAATTATTTTAATTGATTTCCCATAGTCCATTAAGACCGCCTTTGTACATTGTACATGAAGCATAATAAATAAATAAATAGTCAAGAACAATAATTTTATCAATCACCAATTGACAAGAATGGTGATAACAATCCCTTGCAACTGTTCACTATAGCTGTGTAAGAGGGGGTCTAAGTCCAAAAGTCACTTTTGGTCACACATCATGATGATAACCATTACGTTGGACAAGTACGCTAGTAACTGGCTAAGCCTGTTCCTTTGGACCGATGACTCTAGTGCCGTCACCTTCCAGGTGCGTACGTATAAAGTCAATAAGAAAAATGATAAAACAGCTTTCTTCTTTATGAGCAGTAAATCTTTGTTTAATAGACGAGGTCAGCGCCTTCAATAGTTCGTATTGATTTCTACTGAAGTTTCACCTTACATTCATTTACATGTCGATAAATTTTATGAATTGTGGATTCGTTAGGCTCATATTTTAAATATCATATTTCATATAAATTATAGACGTGTGGAAGAATCTGCCATCACACTTTATATTATGCAAAAAACTGCTATCTAGCAAATGTGAAAGATGAAAATAGATTAGTTTACTGATACGAAGTAGTAAGTAAGATAACTAACGAATGCAATTTATTTGTATTACACTCAACACGGCGTTTTAAGACCCGTAAAATCTTTATGATTGCCAAGATTATGGGACCATTGTTTACAGCTTTCTCGTTAGACTCGTCGTGATTTCGATGACACCGGTATAATTTATTAGGAATTCTCGGCGATTGTGAGTCTTTGTCAATACCTCCAATGACGTTCTTCATTCAGATAAATTCAAACAACAAATTGAAAACAAGAAATTTCTATAGCTGAGCCCCAAATATTATGTACTAGCATTTCTTTTGTGAAAAAGATAAACAATTATGTATATAATAATTTGAAACAGCTATAGTGTGCAGGCTACTTAGTTACAATCAAAGTATTATAAATATTAATATACGAGAAATGGCAGATAGGTGGAATTGAAAAAATAATAATTTATATCTGCCTATTTTTAACCCTCGACAAAAAGTGGAGTGTTTTAAGTTTGTAGTGTGTATCTGTGGATCTGTGTATCTGTCTGAGGCATCGAAGTTCCAAAACGGATGAACCGATTTCAATGCAGTTTTTTTAATTGAAAGCTAGTTTATCAGGTATCAATTCGTTATGATGCTAAGTTTCATGAAAATATGTTCAGCCATTCAAAAGTTACAGCTCTTTTTCTAGTTGGAGTACGGGGTTTTTGGCACTTAGGTTATTAATTTCAGTTTTTTATAAATAGTTTTTTTCTTTCATTCTCATCTTGACTCATCTGCCAATCACCCCCTTCTCTATATCGTATCTATCTCCATTGGTGTTAGTATTTTACAATAGCAATAAGGTAAAAATCATTTTATTAAGCATCGCCAGCTAATCGTCGGCGTGCGCTCCATACCAATTGTGCGCTATTACAGTTCCACCTAAATGTAGACTGGTGTCCTCCATCTCAGTCAGTTTACGTATTATTGTTGACTCAGCACTAAAGTCAGTGACGTATGGCGACTAGTACTACACACAGAACATTATAGCTATTTGTATAATGTGTATACATTCTAAGATCGGAATTCTGTATTTGTTACATGTGATTCGTATACAATTGTTACACACATGGACATAATCGTCAGTCGTAATAGGTACAAGCAAATAAGCATGGAGAGTTAACTTCAAAATCGAAGTTTCGAAGAATATTTTCCATTTCTTCCCAATGTAGAACAGGTATATTAATCTTGGGTGACTGGACGATTAGCCAGTCAAGATACCGTGGCTGACTGACTGGCTTTGGCGTAGGTAGAGATTTTTCCTAGGGGGGGCAGCCGTCCAGCTGAACTAACCACAGTCGTTTAATGAGCAAGAGTTTAGTGGGCAAAGAAGTTTCTGGGGTGGGCAGTGCCAAACCTTGCCCCTAGCTACGCTGACTGGCCCGGCTCGTGGGTGAGCCGGACGTATAAGTATCTTCAGTCGAGAGGAGTCGGGAGGCTAATGAATCTTTTGTATGTATCAAACATTTTTGATGAACTTTCGACTTAGCTACAGAATCACATCATTTTTCCGGATTGTCCTCACCCGGATAGTTCATAATAGCTCTCGCAGATTAAGCGTTCACTTTATGCCCGGCTAAAGTATATCGTAAACAGTGACTATGACTATATAACGAGTGATATTATACGGTTCTACCTACTATTATATTTATGTACATTCATAAAGAAAACGCTTTACATGGTGTGTCGTCTCCTTCTATTATAGGTACCTATCTATTTTATTGTGTGTTCTACGACGGTGTTAACGCAATTTGGAGAGTAATATCTGTGTGGAAGATTTATATTTTTTTAGATGTAGATGTATTATTTATTTATTATTATTTAAATGGGATCTACCTGCTCGCTCTCAACGTTAATGTTTTGAATTACTTCGAGGGGAGGAGTGCGCTAAACCATGTCACTCATAAATCAATGTTATCTTATGCTGTCAAAATGTCTCGAATATTATATTCTTTTAAGTACCTACATAAAGATGTTGCTGAGTGTTGCCCGTTCTTTTGAATAATCCCTTATTTGCCTTCTTTGACACCCATGGGTGTCACTAGGGTGGACTATAGGTTGCCGAATGCCAGACCATACATACAGTGTTCAAGAAAAATAAACAAGTTAAATAAGCTTATAAATTGGCACCGAAAACAACAGCGAGAGTTGTTTACAAATACTTGTTTTGTTTTGCGTGTGCACAAATAATTAATTTTGTTTGTTGGCTTCGGACCTTTGTTGCCTGAATGTATTTATGGTTGATTGTGATGACAGAACCGCCTTAAAGCAAATAATTGCTGTTTTAAAATAATTTGTGATATGATAATTTATTATAATAACTTAAATTGAAAGAAAGAAAGAAAAGAAAGAAAAATAATTTTATTCCGTACGGGATAATGACGGCGCCACATTCACAATAGACAAAACACAATAAAAAAGAAATAGGTACACTAATTCTAATAAAAATTGAAAACATGCCGCCGAGCATGCCCGTACCGAAAAGGTTACCAACTCAGCATATGCTGGATGTGAGACACCCAGCGCTGATTTTCAGTTGGCACCCCCTGCAGTGCCACACGGACGTAGGTAAGTGTATAGATAATAAGTAGATATAAAATATAAATAAATTCGTGTTTTACTCCAGCCATGGTTGTGTATGACATCATCATCATTATCATTTTAACCCGTAAACGTCTACTGAAGAAAGACCTCTTCGTTTTGTATGACAGCTAAAGTAAAAGGTCGCGCATGAAGTATTAGAATGATATTAATGAAAGATAAATCAAATACAAAAATTATATCAAATATACAAGGTGAAAATAAAAAATGTACACATACATTTTTGTACCATAGAGGTTTTGCTACACATTTAGTTGTATAACGTTGGTATTTTAATAATATAATAAACAGAATATACCTATTTCATTAAGATTTCAATACAATAATCTAAGGACAATAACATTAAATTACTAATAAATTATAATAATAAAAATATTTCTTTGAATCCGGTACATTGATTTCAATGATATAACATTTTGCACTCAATTTAGGTATTATGTTCACCTCAGTATAAACTCATCACGTTCGTCTAATGATACACTTGCATATTATTATTATATTTAGAACCTTCTTTGAAGTTATAAGACATGACAACTGACAATGAGACAAGCGAAGACAAGTCATAACATGGTAGGCATGGAAATAATAAGTTCTTCTCGTACAAGGACGTAGGTAGGTATTAGAGATGCTACAGAAGTCATAACAACCACCAATCAGAATAAAAAGCTTTGGGAATGATTTATGAATCATATTATGGAATGATTTTTGAATCAATTATTATAGAATGATTTATGAATCAATGATTTGTGTATCATATTATATAATACACCTACGTGTCACATTATTGAAATTCTTTGAATGTACTACCGAAGTACCGAAGTCTGTTTGACATATTAAAAGACCACGATACAGAGAAAAAGCATTGACGGAAAAGAAAAGTTAGACAGAAATAGACGAAAAGTGCTTCCATAATGTGATGGATATTTGCCTTTATTTCTTTACTTTTCAGCAAAGTTTATATCATGAGAGTTTTCATTTAGAAATGTTATTAGGATGTATTATGGAATGAGGTTGTCCTAACACGCCTTCTACGAAATCATTACCAAGTGACTTTGAAAATAAAGTGTGAAACTTTATGATATTTTTTCTTTTTGTTTGTATTTTCATATTGTTTTCCTTTGGCGTGTGTGGAGCGTGGCACCAAGGTGAAGTGCGTTGGAATAACTCGAGTGTGTGTTAAGTTAAAACGAGCAACATAGCAACCCCTTTCCCTCAGTTAATTGAATTAAGTTTGAGGCATTTCGACAGGTGACACATTGGGCGTAGCCTTGAATTTGATTTCGGTTTTCAGATGGCTCTTAAATCGCGAAGAAACAGAAGTGGAAAGGGGAGGGCGGAAATAAATGATTTAATTTATTTATGCACTATGTACAGTGCCGTAGGCATTTTCTACCAGTCAACCTTATGGTGAGGCAGAGGAAAAAAAAATGGTAGCTTACATAAACTATATGTACCTATGCTTATAACAGTTATATTATAGATACATATATTATAAAAATATATGTATCCATATACAATTATATCACACATTAGTACATAAATAAACTAATATATACATAAATATACTATAAGAAATGGGAAAACGGAGACGATTCTGCCAATTTGGTGCGAAGGTTTTCACGCACTTTTTGATGTTTAATTTATTGATGGTTTTAGTGGGTATTTCAGATAACTAAGTAAACGTGCTTCACTGTCGACCGTATTGTTGTAACAATTCGGTAATCTCTGGTATAGTCTTAATATCAGGTGAGGATATAAGATTTCAAAGGCAAGCCAAACTGGAATAATATTAATAATAATAATAATGGTTGATCATTGTAAATGCTTAAATTTTTCCTTTCTATAAATCATACGGCTGGCCCTTCAATTAATTGTCCAAAAAGTAATCGGGATAGAAATATTTAACAAGTTGACTTGACAGTTTAGTATATGCAAAATTTTTATTTTATTAATTAATTGTGGTATAAGTCACATAAGGAATAAACAATTTTTTTTTTTTGAAAATTTGTCTTTTTGTGGTCTTGGTTGCTGGCGACCGACGTCCAATGGTCAAAATCATGCTCGACGCCTGAACCATTCAAATAGGAAAAAAAACCATTCACAATAAGGAAAGGTAAATATAGAATGTTATTTATGTATAATGTTTGATGGGGAGAGTCTGTGTTTATGTTATTTCAATATCCTAGATCGTTGCAATGGTATTTCATCATAGTCTATTCTTTATTTCAACGGAATTTACATAATTTTGTATATTTTATAAACTGCATGTGAAGAACGTTCAAAACAATTGGATATCAATTAATTTATAGTAGTGTTTTGTGGAAAATATAAAAGGAAATTGTGGCAATAGAGAGAAATAAAAAATAATGGATGGGATCGCGTTTGTGTCATGGAAAAATACATAAACCAGCTTCTTGAAGGCAATAAAAATCGCATAAATTTATAGCTCGGGCTTACTCTGATTGCATAAGCGACTAAGAGGGGTCTTATTGTTAAGCTCAGACTTCTCCTAAGCTGATATTATTCTATGTTAACTGACATAATAAACTGAGTATTTCTTTTGTATTTCGCCTTTCATAAATCTAGGATACAAAACTTGTGTTCGAATTTCAAAGAGCATCCCTTAAAAAGCATCACGATCAAACCATTAATGATGACTTTAATATTTATTTGTTTATAACATAATAACATAACATATTCTCTACACGGCTCCGCGCAAACTTGTGTAGGTATACTAAATATTTTTACGATTATCCGTAAAGTTTTATTTAGTTGAAATGAATAAAACATAAGTCCATATTTTTCTTATCAGATTTTATATAAGAACTGTAGTCAAGTAAAGGTGATCATTTTGAGGGAGTTTAAAGCTTACAAGCTTAGTATTTTTTTTCTGCCTGGTGTTCGGCATAGAATATGCCACCTCTCTGCTCACGAGTTTTGTCAAAAACGACGGGTAATATACAAAACAATAAAAAACAATGTTTGTTTGTTCGTCTTCTATGAGTTCCTATAACATTCTTCCGATTACAAACTTTGTGCTGTTTTTCCACTATGACATGAACAATATCCTCTTTTTAGCGCATGACACGCTGTAAATTTAATTTTATTAATAATTTTCTCCCGGCTTCGCACGCGTCGACATGTATTTATATTAAACAGTTATACCAAGGTACGAATAACGTGGTCTAGTTACAAACGTTGTTTCTATAAAAAAACATAAAAACGTATTTATATTGACATAACTATAATAGTTGGACATAATTGGTATCACAAATCTTCATGTAGATATAAATGTGTTCTCTTAAACTGTAGTTCATTATTTTGTTCTAACATCAATAGTTTCCGCAGCGCACGCGATGTAAGAAATTTTATAGGTCATATTTTTACACCTTGGGTTACTTTATTGGAGTTTTCGTAGGGATCCCAATTGTTTTTTTGAATAAAATATTTCCTGATATGTTTATTAGTAATAATATCTGGTGAAAAAAATATTTAAATGCTTCCAGTAGTTGTTCAGTTTATTCATTAGGTACAAACAAAAATACAAATATTTTCTTTTTATAATGTTATTATTGTAGATAATGAAAGTATTCTTCATTCGTATTTTGATGATTAAGTTTATTTTTTGTATAGAAAGTTTATGAATCAAGCCGTTTGTCCAGAGTTACCTATACATATATAGTGACTGTGGGCATTCATGATCCTAGGCTTTTATGTTTGTTATAGAGGATTTTGATAGCGTCTTTATTAGAAGACACCTCTTTTTATTGCACAGTCAAATTCTATAGGGACACAAACGACCGTATTCGCTGCTTTGAAACTACCCGCAGGTGGGGAATGTGATGGGTAAGTGGCAATGTGCTGTCTATCGTCCTTACAGCCTATGTCCAATGATAGACTATTGCAATATGCTGTGGATGAGGATGATGATAGAGGGTTAATTTTTAGTGGTACCGTTTATTGGGTTAATTGCTATCGAATGACTTTGTAGTTCTGTGACGATTAAGTTTAGTTATTAGAAGTTTTCGGATCATGTTGGAGATTAAGTTGGTTGATATGGATGATTTCCTTTTGCCTTTAATTTACAAACTATGTAACGTGACGCGACGTAAAAGTCGTGTCATTTAATTAAACATTAGGTGTTAATTAAGGTTTTACATAATTATAAATACAATTAGAAGTCACACAATAATAGTTATATACTTTTCAATTTTTTTGAATTAGGAATATATGCTTACACTTTTAAGTTTAATGAAATATGAAAGCCAAACCTTAAGAACATGAAAATTCATTGCACTTCATAAGACGCAAATCTTTTCTCATGAAGTCGGGTTTCTTTATTACCTTTTATAATCGAAAACGACCATCCAATGAAAGTAACGAGAGATACTGCATCCAATGCACTCACACAGATTGTAATCTAACTCAAATAAACTAGTCAAGAAAAGTGCACCACATAAATACCGCGGTATTTAATTTTAAAGATATAAAAAATAAACTGCGATTATGTTATACAAAAAACGCTAGTTTATTACCTACGTCAAATGAATTAATAAATAGTAAAATATTCTAAAAATGAAGTGGTGTTAAACTTCTTTGAGTAATGTATGAACAATTGACTGATAACCACAAGTTTCGCGGCGGATAACGGGCGGCGGCTGGGCGGGCGGCCGCTGCTCTCTTGGGCGGCTATGAGAGCACTGAAGACTCGAGATCAACAGTGCCCATACTGATACTGAAGAGTACGTGTGATACGTTGCGCACTTCAGCCGTACTCTTCAGGAAGTTTATTTGACAACTTTCCGTATAATTTTATTATGCCCTTATTCGAGATTACGCTCGTTTTGTGCTATGCAACCTAATTTGTTGGCCTCTTTGTTACAATTAATGTTGTTGTTGATTGGTTGTATAAATGATACCGTAAAATGTGTTTTCACAGGGAACCGGTACCCGCAAGCAATAGATTTTCTATTGTGTCTTCGTTTCGTTACTGGACATGTTATATTATGTATAGTACCACAATCTTATCTGAACCGGTCATGGCGTCGCTGCCGTCGCTTTTACCAATGTCATCTCCCTACAAAAATGACATTTTGAAGTCATTTTTGTTCCGTAGCGACGTTAGTTCCAATTTTGGTCACCGGGTCAGATAAGTTTGTGGCCCCGTAGTATCGTAAATGTCAATCTTCTCTGTCATAAAGATCGTAACAAAGAACTTTACTTATCATCCAAAAATATTGTTCGCGTAATAAGACCGTATAACATCCGGAGAAGAAACCTTAGAAACGAGCGTATAAACCACGACCATTGTAGGTTCCCAGGCAAAGGCATTTAGCAAACTCTGTCAATAGGATGCCCATGAAGCTCAGTACCAATCCAGAGTATATTCAAGGCTGTCGGACTTCGAGGTCACAATATGAAGTGTTCTTATATTTTTTATTGATGTTATATATTTACTTTATTTCTGGCAAATAAGGCCTATAGATAAACTTACATATATTAATAAAACAGAAATATGTTATATTATTATACTACTTAATACATATAAAATTAAAAATTTAACACTAGGTAAGGGCCCATCCACACTCGATACTTTTAGCAGCAGAATCACGCGATTTCTCGTTCATTATACACTTTTGTAAGCAAAAGGCAGTTAACGAACGCAAAAATTATGTCATTATGTCGGCAACGTGTTGCTCTGTAGCGTGGAGTCGCGTAGTCTTCAGTGGAAGCGCCGAAACAAGACACCCTTCGGCTAGAACTCCTCCTTCCGGTTTCCAAATGGTATATCCTGACACCATCTGGAGACACGCACCATAAACGATTTGAACGTTGAACGATTTAACGTTGTGGCGCGACTCCAACTTCTCGACTCTCAAGGTCCATTGCGTTTTGATCCGGATGTACTCCACGAATGTACTCCTCCTCATCCTTCATGCAGTGATGAAAAGACTACGTCTGCGTCTGCTGCGTCGTGGGTATTGTAATGGTCAATATGATGCTGTACTGTAGGAGTGATTATTGATTAAGGCAATCTCCCTATAACTGTGAATTGTAGCGGTTACTGGGGGCTATGTTCAGCAGTGGACGTTTAAAAGTTAGTAATATGGTAATTAATATTGTCGGGTCTATTTTGAATTCACAAAAATATTAAATTACTTTATGAATCGTTTTCTACCATTTAATGTTTACTTCAAGACTGACAAATGGGGTCAGTCAAAGTATGTTTGGATTAACTAAATTATGTTTACACTCATAATGATAACTTCGCGAAAGATGCTTTCCTACTGGTGCCAAACTAAAACATCTAATGGAAATGTAACAGTTATTTATTAGTTAGATATACAAAGTATAATATCACGTCTGTGTTCTCAGAGGAGGCACGCAGAGATACTTTACCTAAATCATACAAGCAAAGCCAAAAATATTTAATAACAGACGGTTAGGACACCAATCGGGCGTTTATATGGGTAAACGGGCGTTTTAATATTAAAATTCTGTTATATTGTTATTATTTAGGGCCGTGTTCACCAACAATTTAACGAATGTTTAAAATGAAAACTGTCGTTTACTCATACAAAAAGTTCCTGTTAAACGGAGGATTTTCTCTTAAACGTCTGTATTTTTTTTGGTGAAAATGGCAACTTAAATCGCATGACATGATCACGCTCGTCAACCTTGTAGTAACTGAGATCAATGAGGTGGTAGTTAAATAGATAGATCTAATTTTTAGATGATGGGGTTATCATCTAAAAATTAGATCTATCTATTTAACTACTACTTATTAATAAAATGTTATTTACCTAAACTAGCTCTTAATTTCATCGCCATCTCTATTAATTGGCATACAAATGGCAATTTTTCATGAAGGTAATTAGTGTATAGTTTCTGTGCGCTAATAAAGCGACTTGAAGTATAGAGACTGGCCAGTCAGATCATCGTTAGAGAACGTGCCTTCGCGCGAAGTTAGCTAACTACAGTTATGAAGGGCTACTCAAACTTAAGACACTCAATCGACACTGTCATAGAACAATGTCACAACTAAGAAACTGCTTCTTTTTAGAAGAGCAGTATAAAGTTTTTGATTTTCTTGAATTCCGTAGAACAATGTTAGTACATAAAATGACATGGTTTTTGAGTACTTCAAAATTAAAATCTTTATAAATGGACCAAAAAAGAAATTAAAATTAGCAGGATTATGGTGTCCTTTGGTTGAAAGTAGCCAAAAGCATGGTTTTGACAAGTAAACAACAACAGCGCTTCTCTACAAACGACATTGTTCTTCAGAATGAATTTTCAAGTACGACTTTGTCCGATTTCCGAAATTACCGAATTTTTATTTTACCAGTTTTAATAGATAATTTTACTGTTCATAATAATGGCCAATCGTGTCGAAATCAAGATTTCATTGCATTATCATATCCAAAAGTGTTCTACGACAGTGCGATAGTCTAGCAATTGTCGATATAGCAAATGTCGATATAACTTCCGGCCTGTATTCCCAAAAGGGTTAGCCTGAAATGTACAGCTGTATATACATATATTTCACATTCGGAACCTATTTTGCCGGGCACAGTGGCGAATTCCCGGCTATTACTGAAAATTTCTTAACAGAAAAACCCTATAAATTTTATTCCGATCTGGAAAACAATAAAAATACTTAAGTCAGTAGCGAAACGTGATTTATTGTGTCGGTCTATGAGAGGCCCAAATTCAGCCATGGACGTTAGATACCTAATACTTATGACATTTGTCTTTGTAACATAATAGCTGGTTTCCTGACCGAAAATGAGTTACAAGAACAAATGAGCTTTAATCGAAATATCAAGTTTCTGTTTTTCAAAACAAACGTCTTTAATTGGCTTGTTACATAAAATGTCGATCTAAATTTTCCATGAGACATAATGATCTACTTACAGATTGTTAAGGAATATTTCATCGGTACGTATATTATCGTAATTCTTTTGCTCTTATCCCATTTTATTTGGTGTCGGCGCAATGTCTTTTTCTTTCATTTACGAGTATATCTATCAAACGTCATTTCCGGACACGTTTTCATAATTTTTTTGACCTGTGTCTAATAAATATTTTCTATTCTATTTTATTCTCTTCGCATTTATGGTCAACATGAACAACATTACAGTGAATACCAATACGTATACGTACGTATTTATGTTATGTTTTATACAGTCCATCCATATCTTCTTCGGTCTGTCTCTTCTCTTATAGCCATCAACGTCTTTATATATATAACTCTTCTTGTTTCTTCTCATCTTTCCGCATAACATGTCCATATCACGACAATCCGTTACTTTTCAACTTTTCTGTAACTGGTGCCTCTTGTATACTTCCTCTAATATACATCCTGATTCTGTCCAATCTTGTTACGCCACACATCCCTCTCAACATTCGCATCTCCGCTGGATGCAATTGCCTTTCATCCGTCTATCGGTATATGACATAATTATGTAGTATATTATTTGATGTGTTTCTTGCTTTTTAATGTTATAGACCACAATTTTTGATTTACCACAATTTTTTTAAGTTTAATAAATTTTATATGGGACCAGATGCAGAAATCGTGAAAAAAGAAATCCGTTGTTCCATACAAATAATTCAATATTACTGGACAACAACAGATTTCTTTACGATATTTCAGCGTTGGTTGCCTATGTAAAAGTTGTTCATAATGATGAGCAGAGAACGACATTGAATTATTACTGCTAATAAAATAAATAAAAGTGTATAAGTAACGATATAAAGTTAATTCCAAGGATTATGTGAATGTGATGGGCACGGGATCTAGAAAAGGGGGATAATGTCCACGTGGTTACCGGAAATTGGAAATGATTTATATAAAAAAATTTTCTTTCTGTGGGTGTAAAAGTTCATACACACCAGCGATACTTTGCCGACGACAGTAGTAACTGTCGTTGTCGTTGGCGAAGTGCCGCTCATCTGTAAGAGCGACTTCACTATGTGAAGAGGATAGACATAATACTAGTATCACCAATACGCATGCCAAGTTATTATTACTTACAAATATTTTTCTCACAATCGTTTACTGAAGTTATGTAGGGAAAAAGGATAAGATTACGCAATGGGACAAAATTACATCATGAGCCATATATGTATAGGTAACTATAGTATGGTGAGAGTTGGCCAAAGTTAATAATATATTTATATAGTTAATAATATATTCGTTATAAATCTTGTCTAATCTGTCTTGTATTGCTAAGTTTCTGCGACGCATGACAGCGCTGGCTAATATTGTGGGTGTAGATACGTAATAAGATTTAATATTTTAATAAAACAAAAATCACAATTGTAAATTTTCTTCTTTCATTTCAATGGGTCATCTAACGACATAAAATTTTGCCACTTTTACAGCATTGAGTGTGGCTTTTTCAGATCGCCTTGCCATTGGTTCTCGAAATTCAATTGAAATAATGTAAATTTTCAATTATTTTACACTATTTTACTTTTTGCAATAACTACAGGTGTATGTGTATGTGTTTTGCATGTTTGTAAGCTATACTTACCTACGATACATGAAAATCCTAGAGTGGGAGAGAGAGAGTAAAAAAGTGAATTTTAAAAGTTAAAATTTTTACGGTCTGTGTTAATAACAACAGTACCTAAACTTTTGAGTTTGAAGATATTTATGCATTTCTTAAAATTATCTACGCTTGGCAGTCGACTTGGTGGTCATTGGGGGCCCATTTTTAGTAGAAGTAGCGAGCTAAACAAGAGCTCTTTTCTATAAGCCATCATATTAATCGTAATGTAAGAATGTATGGATATTTTTGTGTGAGAAAGAAATGGCTTTGTGATTCTTTTATGTAGGGAGAGATAATCTCTTTGTCTGTTATACATTATAATCATAAATCACATGAATAAATGCTCAGATCTTTGTTCCTTTGTAGGAATCGAACTAATGGCTCTGAACTTGGAGAAGAAAGTTCTGTCATTGTGTTATTTGTGATAATATTGTACAAAATCCTATTTTGTAAGAGTTGTCAGGTAAACGTGTAGAGTGTGGAAACATTTCTCTACGTGGAAAGATTGTGTCAAGAATAGTCTTCACGTAATCCTTTAGTCTCCTTTTACATCCTAGTGACTATACAGGGTGTCATCAATTATATACTTAGTAGGATCACATAATCATTAGGTCTCCCTATTTTTTTTTAAATTATTTGTTACATTAACGCTCGGACTTCATAATATCTATAATATTTTGTTCATTATCGTCAGCCCACCAATGCTGGTACTCTGGCCTCTTCTGAGAGAGCGTTTGAGCCTTATTAGACCACGACGCCGCCGGTCCAATCTCTGTTCAAATATAAATAAATATAAACATTATTGATTTACCAACTGATCCCATTTCCGAAGAGGAGCGCCGTCGTCCACATTGTTTAAATTAATTAAGTGCGGAGATATCGGTGTTATTATAGAGTGATTGGCAGGTCGACAACCTTTTACATTGTCCTCTCGATTACACATAACAATTACAAGTAATTTCATTAGAATATTTTCATAGGCTTCACTTTGATTAACTCCGGCCCTGGTTTAAGTAGTCGCTCCAAAAGTCACAAGACACAGCAGCAAAATAATAAAAAATGCTTTCAGTCGGCCCAGGCGTGACACCGCCTCTCCTGTCATTGATAGTGACAGATGTGTTTTCAGCTGTTTCCAGTATCCATGAAATTGTTCAGTGTGGACTACTCAGTTGATGTGGCTGGGTAGTGGGTAGTGTTCCTGGTAAACAGGTAACCTTTGTCTCCATCGGAAGCCGTGAGTTGTCAATAAGGGATCATGTGAAGACGTTGAACAGCCGGCTGGCGTTCCTGCTACACATATAACTGTGTTGAAATAGGACTCATGATGTGTACCTACGCGTTGCCTGAAACCCATTCGTTTCGGGGAACATATTTGTATTCGATTAGTCCCATCTCGGTTCGTTGCCAGGATCGATTACGACCAATTCTGTGCAAGTGCGTCTTGTTATGAAAGTGTTAGCCATTGAGGTACTTGGGACTGAAAACCTTTTTTTATTACTAACCAAATTACTTAAAAGATTATTTGGAATTTGCAATTTACATGACAGTTTAAAATTTTAGGTGGCTGAACACGTCAAACCAGGCCTTTTATCACCTATGTAAGCTATTCTCTGAGAACATGATTTACACAAGGAAAGTGAAAATAGAATTCAAAATATCAATATAATAATCTTCTTGCGATACACTGAACCAACATAAAATTATGTCACTTCAGCATTGTCCGATGCTTTATTGGATGTGTCCTACCCATAAAGTTATTATTACTTTACCACTAGTAATAATAACTTTATGGTCCTACCACCTGCACAAGGGACATGCATAGGACTCACATGATACATACTTATATATTTTTTTATACCAGTAATGTGGTGAATAAGCATATGGCCCGCATGATGGTAAGCGGTTAACTACCATAACCTATGAACGCTTGCAAGATCAGGGGCATCGCTCGCACGTTGTCGACCCTGCTACTGGCGTCGTTTCAGCACAATGCTTCCCCTAGGGGCACTGGCGACCATGCTCACCGTTAGGAACACAACACTGCTAAAGAGCAATTTTATTTGGCTACGATATTCTGTAAGGTGGAGGTACTTCAACATTTGGGGACCTCTAATTTTGAGTGGAAAGTCTCACAATGCCCTATATCTCCTTGACCTCTCTCCTCCTCTCTCCTCTAGGTATATGAGTGAAGGGGAAGAAATGAATGTAAGTAAGATAAGTTATACCTAAATATATATTAAATATACAATCTAAGATGGATACAAACCAAATAATCTGACGACAGATGTGTGACAGTTACACACAATTCCGTGCCGCGGGCAATGGCGGTCATGTTCAAACATTTAGCGAAACGAACTTGTTAATCTACTATTTGAGTTATTTTACATTTGAATACGTATTCAAACAACTCATTTTCATACCACCATTTAGCAGAACTTGTTTACCTATCTCCTTCGCTCCTAATACATGACAGTAGACGTACAAGTAAACATATTTATGTTACGTAATATATGTTTTGTGTATGTATAAGATTTATTTTTCCTCCTCAGATAATTTTCCATCCGATCTATCGTACTAAGTATATTTTGAATCTAAAATTATTTTTCAGTTTATGCATTCTATCCGGATCTCTAAATTAGAATTGGATCAGGCAAATAAATAAATGGTATCATTAATTTTGATAACGTACAGAGAGAATGTTAGAAACATCGTACTATAGTTGAGACAACAGATTTTTTGTTGAAGAATATATGAAAATGATGGAAAATTCAATGAGTTATGGTTATTAATCATGAGTTTTAATTCCGATGATGGAGCTAGGCCATCGAGATTAGTAAATTGTTCGCACATTTATGACTCGTTATTTATTGAGAAATATTTGTGTTTGTTTTTATCTGTAGGTACTTTTTCCATTAGTTCAGGTACGGAAAAGAAAAAAAAACAATTTAGGCGTAGCTTTTACAATGAAATAATCCAGAACTTAAAAACCAAATATTTGCAGACAAATTCAATCTAAGAAGGAAGTGTAATACAAAGTCACTGGCCTCTAACTAAATAAAAACCCCTATGCCAAAAATGGGAATAAAATATATATTATTTACCCCTATTCGAGAGCAAAAGCTAGTAGTGTATGATCAATAATAAATTATTTAGGTCACTGCTTATCGTAGTTTCTTCCGTTCGCTTTCACGGTTTCCATAAAAAGACAAATATGAAACTCACACAATTTGGAATGCTACTCATAGAATATGGTACTAGCAGAGGTGGATAATTTAGTCAAACATATTTGCATGGCAATTTATTATTGTATAACTTATTTTACTCGACAATTCTATTGATTGTAGGTATTTTTTGTTTGTTTGTACGTAGGGAGTAATCTCTGGAACTACTGAATCAATTCTAAAAAATCTTTAAGCGAAAGCTACACTAACCCTGAGTGATTAGGCTATATTTTATATTGGGCAAAATAAAACGCACGAGTGAAACCGAGGGCAACAGCTCGTTACTAAATATTTATGATGTATTCATTATTTTATAAAGCATTTTGGAGCATTCTAGTCTGCTTTTAATTTGTCAAATCTTGGTTGTCTAATTGCGACCATTAATTAGGTCGGGGGTCAGGTCGTTGTATTCCATTATTTAGTCATTGATTCCGACCATAAACATATTATACTACTCGATACTACTAGTATCGTAGACGGAGAGTATAATTATAAGTTTATGATTACGACGCAGCTCAAGAACCCTGTTCTATCTATAAGGTTCTTGACGCAGCTTCGATTTCTTTGTAGTTTATATTGAGTTTATATAGAGGATGAATATGACTTACAAAAAAAAAGATGTTGGTTTAGGTTGATAAAAATGTGTTATCTGTACAAATGTCAATTAGTCAGAGCCATATTTCAAAATTCTATACGATTTTGTATACAAATTAATAAATTTTATCATTAGTATATTCAGTTAGCAGCAAAAATGTCGGCATCACTTGACTCAACTTTAGATCCTATGGAAGAAATCCGTTATCGCAAGAAACACGGAGCCGCATGGGCGGAAATACTAAAGGATACGCACTTCACATTCGACGAACTTGAACGCAAGTATCAAGCTGTTTTATCACTAAGTATATTGTGCTATTTATCAATATCACCCCATGGAGGGGTGAATAGAATTTACCGTCTATCTTAGATCGTAATGTATGCTTTCTTTCCTTATAATTAGTGACGTAACCTAGCTGCTGTTCCACCTGCTTGTAATATGCATTTTCATATCCGATTTCACGCATGCGTCATGATCGTGGACGGGTGCCGTCTGGTGGAACTGGCAAGCTCGTAAATGCCATGGCAATCTTATTCAGAGGCAAATCATTATTTTTATTTCATTATCATTTTTACGGCGGGCGAGCGGAGAGGTTAAATTACATTAATCTCGCAGCTCTTACCACAACATTGTACTGATCAAGATTGTAATCTATTATTTTAAAAGAGTTTCCATGGAGTTTCTTGCCGGTTCTTCTCCATAGGATCCACTATTTGGAACCGTGCACCACCACGCACGTTAAACCAGATGACTTATGAAATGTCGAGACTCTGGAGTCTTGACATTTCATAAGTCATCTGGTTTACATGAAATAAAGATCGATTCTATTCAACTCTGCTCCGTCTGTGAAATCCTCTGCTCGACCTGACTTCTCTCATGTTGCATCATAACACCCGGATCTCCGCTTTCCGCATCTACTGCTACTTCCTTATTTTTGGTAACCCTCAAACATCTTGTTTTTTTCTTTCAGAGATAATGGTCATATTTTTCAAAATCCAGAAGAGAGACACTAAATCTGTTGGCTCGGATCTAATATCAAGGTTAGTATTAAGTAAGTATTTCTTTAAAAAAAGTGTTGATTCTTGTTTAGCTAGCACCCAGAAAAAACTTAGTCCACACCTGGTCGCACACAATGATGAGGATTGTAGTATCTATGGGTCTGCCATCCACAATCAGGTTGCCTAGCAGATCCGGTCCTATTGTTACAGTCACAAGCACAAATAGTACACACGTAGTGATATACAAAAGAAATTTTAGAAAATGTATTGACTGACATATATTATCTATGAACCCAAACCGGTACGACGCCGAATGACGGCACGGTTGGCGCAGTGGCTTAGTGATTGGCTTTCTGCGCTACGGATCGTGGGTTCGATTCCCACACGGAAAAATCTTTGTATGGCCTACACATAGTTGATTTAGGTCTGGATGTTTGTGCATGTGAAGATTTGTCTTTGTAAACGCACCCACATTATAGTAATAATTCCTAGTACATTGCTTTTCAAATAAATAAATAAATAACCCAAGCATTCATATATGTGTATGCAGGTATGGTGTGAACAATGTTTGAAGATTTTAATCACCAGTCCTTAATATTCACTTTTGAATGTCCTTATGTATACATACATAATTGTGCTCGTAACTTGATAAGTCGTGCTCATAACAGGGTTCATCGTACTATTTTTGTTATTGTTTTCACATCATCGAACATAGACAAAATATTAAGTAAAATTAAACTTTCTTTTATTAGATCCTAAGAAATACAGTGTTGTGTAAACAATAATATAACATATCAAGTGTTGTATTATTGTTTGTCATCTTTTCCAACTCTGGAAAAGATAAACTTTTCAAGCAAAGTTATAGGTATCAGTTGAATGCATCAAACATGTTACAGTGTCTATTTAAAAGTTATTTTATAGCTACAAAATTCTATGATCTATATCTTATTACGTGAAGAGAAAACTTTGTACCCCTTCTTAAGCATACTGCGCGCACGGAGGTGTATGAGTTTTGGCATAGTTAAAGTTTATGTGGAGAAGGACTGCAGAAAGCTAAAATTTAATAATAATATGTGATTGAATTTCGACCACTGGGCAACCACTAGTATTATTTACTATGTTTATTATAAGCAGGTTTAATTGATTATGACCACTGTACTTTTCTGCTCTCGCTTTCAATTGAAGAGGAACCTGTTTGAATGGATGTTGTTGCTATTGTATCAACAATATAATTTTTGAATTGAGCCGTTGGGAATGCGTAGAAATTGTATATTATATGTACCTATTGAACGTTGGAAATCTGGCGTCAAGCACAGGATACACCGCGAGCTAAGCTAACATATCTTTCTATACGGTTCACATCGCGAACAGCAGTAGGCACAGAAAAGACGCCGCAGCTTCCTGGGCTAAGTTAGCTTGGGTCGCGGTGTGCTCTTCATGGTAAATCTTGCCTTTTTAGTGACTACTTCGACCGCCGTAAGCACGGCTTTCCCGATGGCTTTCCATTTCAATTTACAACAATAATAATGTATATTATAGTATTTTTTTATCACTAGATATCTACCGTGATAGTATATACCATGTACATCCGTGCCCACCCACCGCCCCGCGTCCCGCTAGCCATCGGTAAGCCCATTAGTTGGTCGGGTGGGTCGCGGTTACAGCGGTCGACAAAAAACCTAAGATTCACAAGGTTGACAACATTGTACGGTAAGATGCCAAATTCGCTTTTCGCGTTTTTCCAGAAGTTGAAACACAATTGATTGAGCGATTGTGTTTACTCCTTAAAGTTTACCTAGGTTTTAATGGCTAGCCATTAAAAATGTTTAATGGCTAGCCATTAAAAATGTAACAGTGTAAAATATGTTGTGTGTTAAGTTCCGAACAATTCCATGGGGTATGCTGTATGCAGGCATTGGCTGGATAAGGCCGGGAAGTGTGTGTGGTTACAGTGCGGGAATAGTCAAATTTGATCAAGGGGAAAGTTAACGTCACCACTGATGAGGGATGTCAATAATCAGTCTGTTACGGAGTTTGGTATCTAATGAGCTCCGCTATAGCTCCCGCACCATAAGCTTACAAGGCCAGTTTACTGACATAAATGCAAGTACTTGCTATAAGAATATAGAATATAGTGAGTTTTATAACTTACTGGCTGCCTTCCCTTGTCGTGTCAGTATGAGGTCTGCTTATACCGTAGTGGGAAGATTAGTCAGTCGTGGGTTGCAGCTGAAAATCAGCGTCATAAACCGGCAGATATTTCGTAAGTGAATTGTCACTTACGGGATAACTTCTGTGATTTTTTCTTATACTGAGCCCCCGATAAGTATTTTTACGATTTGATATTGCTATATATGACAGGTAGAACGAGGGAATCATTGGAGGAGGGTATTGTACTGATAATTATGAACAACTTTTACTATGGGAATAAACCTGACATCCCGAAAAAACATCAGCTGTTCCATACAAATAATTCAATATTACTCGACTAAGTTGTACGGAACAGCGATTTCATCTTTGCTTTGAAGTTGTATACAACATTTCAAACAAAAATATGGCTTCAATGTAACCTTATAATAATGACACCAAAAAAGCAGTCACCGTGAGTAGGTTTTGTCAAATTTTGGCTTTTTTTGACTTTCGAATGAGTTGTAGCGGTGCGTAGGCAGTGGGTAGACAGATTTATCTGGTATCAATTTATTTACCATCCACCTGCGTTCTCCAGTCATCCCATGACCATGGCATTTGCAATAGCTTCGAAATATCGGGAGCTCAATATAATGAAAAATCACGGAAGATACCTAATAGTGACAATATAAGTGTAGATCGAAATCGTGAAAGTTTAAAATAGTGTTTTATTTAATAAAATGTCTGAGTGCTAACTGAAAATCCAGAAAAGCATAAAGCGTCATTGTGTGCAGAAATCGTTAAAATCTTTTCCCGCGGACATAGCTGCGGGAAAAACTAGTTATCTATTCGTTAATTAGTACAGAACAGGAACAGCGGGTGGCTGACACCGACTTTTAGTATGTGGCGAATGAATTAATGAATTTTGTGGTTCATGAATTAATAGTAACTACTTGATGTCTTTTACAGAGGTCACTTCAGGGATGTGCTGCACAATGGCCTTGGAATGACGGATGCTTATATGATGGAACGTGTGATGGTGGCCTTAGACCGAGGTACCTCACCTTACGTGACTATGGCTACCTTTGCCAAAGCCATGTCAATTTACCTCCGAGGCGATATTGAAGAAAAGATAGCATATGCTTTTACTGTAAGTAAATGTTACAGTTATAATAATAGCATGTTAATTAATTATGTTGCGAACGGGCGCCAGCATATTAGAAAATCTATTTTGGTGGGCGCTGGTTGATTGTTTAACAGAAAACGTTAAGGACTTGAAACCTGTGGTCAGCTAAAGATCTGAACATTTTAGGTACGAGTATCTTTATTTCGCCAACATCAAAACAATACATTACATATATATAATTTAAACAATAGAGCTTCCAATGGGACTGTGAAGTCAAATCGAAAAGTCGAGCGGAATGACTCACAAAAGGATAGTCGAACAAAACGGGCACCTATTTAGGTTATACGTTGGTTATACCGATCTCATTCATACGGGTCGGTGGTATTTGTGTAGGCAACGGTGTCGTAAAATATAACCAAGGGATTATGTTAAAGGGATGGATAGCAGTGTCCTGTGTTGTCTCATAACGACATACAGTGATCACTGCCAAAAAATGTGTATATGAGATCTTTGTTTGTATACTGGAACCGTGCCATCAAAATTTTCTCTGACGTAGGCTTTACTTTATAGTGCTACGACCTCCTGGGCGAGGGCCACCTTAGAAGAGAGACCATGTATCAGCTCATGAAGAAGAGTTTGGCCAAGGCTTCCAGGGATGACGATGTGGAAGAGGCAGTCAAGGTAAATTTTTACGTTTTACCCCTTATTTATAATCGTATTAAATAAACAGGAATAGAACAACTAGGTATTAAAATAACAAATCGTTTTTTTTTTAAAGGTAAGTAAGCATTTATATGTATTATGTTTAAAATTAGCCTTATAGGTTCATCCAACCGCGGCACCTTGAACACATAAGAAAAATCTGACAGCTACAGCGACCAACAAACAATGCACCCCTTTCTCGCTTATAGAGTTTTTCATAAGAGGATACGGAATAGCTTGTTTATTAGCGACAGCAACTGTCACAATGATTATACGTAATCAGAGGGCTGCTTTTACCAACGCCACGCTTGGGAAGGACAACATAGTGTGTTGTCCGCATAAACGTAGAGTAATAATAACTTTATTAATAAGTACGTACGGTAGTAGGCGCAACCAGACCAATAGATGTCACGGAAGGAGTTCATCAAGGGTCAGTCCTAAGTCCGTTCTTATTCTGTCTGGTACTGGATGCACTTACCGAAAACGCGCAGAATAAGGCGTCGTGGACATTTGTTTACGCCGACGATGTAGCTATCTGTACGGAAGATAGGTCTTCGCTCCAAGATGCTCTTCTCGCATGGAAGCACCAGCTGCAAGCAGGCGGCCTAGTGTTGAGTGTTGCGAAAACCCAGTTCATGACTTGTAACGATTCTGATTCAAACAACGATTCAATTGTTATCGACGGTCAACTGATCACCAAGTGCGACCATTACAAGTACCTGGGTAGCATGATGCACAGCTCTGGCGACCTAGAGCACAACATTCAGCACCGAATAGCGGCCGCTTGGCTTAAATGGCGGGAAGTAACTGGTGTTACATGCGATGTTAAGATGCCCGTCAAACTTAAGGGTCTAGTCTATAAGACCATAATAAGACCAGTCCTGACATATGGAAGCGAGACCTGGGCGTGCACGCAAAAACATGTCCATACCATCCAAGTAGCTGAAATGAAAATGCTAAGGTGGATGTGCGGGGTCACCAGATGTGATAAAATCCGCAACGAGTACGTAAGGGGTAGTCTTGGTGTACGCGACATCGCCGACAAGCTGCAGGAGAGTAGGCTGAGATGGTATGGACATGTAAAGAGAAGACCACCGGATTACGTAGGAAACCTGGCACTGCAGCTGTCCTTACCTGGCAGGAGATCTCGAGGGAGACCTAAAACCAGGTGGATGGATGTAGTGCACAGAGATATGGCGACATGCAAAGTTTCCGACACGGATGTCAAAGACAGAGCGAAGTGGAAGCGAAATATAAAGAAGGCTGACCCCACCACCATGTGGGATTGACAGTCGGGAAGAGAGAGAATAATAACTTTATGGTTGTCCGTGACACACGAAACGGCTGCTAGTCGTCTTTTTGTCGTAATCGCGGCCAAAATACGTACTGAAAGAATATTGGTTCGGTTTTTACAGTAAAACACAAGACAGAGGTTCCATCGGCTAATTCCGTCAAAGCCGAACTTTGCCGATCGAAATGCAAGTACAATTCAGCTTAATGTAAAGACATAAAATTTATATTTGTTTATTGGCAGAAGTACGTATTTGCTAATAGGTACTCGCATTTCGTTCGGCAAAATTCGGCAGTGACGGAATTAGCCGATTATAGGTGTCTACTAATGGCACAAGTTGACGCACGTCGGTAGGGTCATATCAATCGGCATGTTGAAAGGCAAGTTGGTTTAGCTTGTTGAAAAAAACAGTAATTTAATGGAAAATTATTTTATGAATTTAATTCTCAGTAAGACAAGTTATATGTAGAGTGTTAGGTAACCTATTGTCATATTTCAATATTCAGAATTGAACATAAAAATCAATAAATCTTTCGTAACAAAATAACCCATTACACTATTTTTGTTTTCATCGGGCAGTGGTTTAATAGCACCGGAAAGGGAAGTTATATCGAATAGTTAACTTCTTAATCCATCTGATGGCGCTAGGTTAAATAAACGGGATGTAAGTTACGATCCAAGTAAGCCAAAGCGATATTTTAGGTAAATCTTAACCCAACTAATAAAAGTAATTTATATATCACAAGTGGGGTCATAAATAATAATAAAATAAAAATGCATTTATGTAGACCAGTTAAGAGCACTTATGAATAGACTTTAGTTGCCACATTCTAGTGTCTCCATGGGCTTGCTGTGTTGCTGGACGAGGCAGTTGTATGAGGGTGCGAGAAATCTTTCTAAACAAAGAGTATCAGCGCCCTCTGTGTCAATGTAAAGGTATTATTTACTCGATGTCTAAACTGAAAACTACGTTGCATCACTAGCGCCTCTAGCGGGAAAAAGAAAAGAAAAAGAAACTATATGCAAACTGGAGGCTGAAACAGTTTCTCGCTACCATGATAGATGGTAGGTACTGCTAGGAGGTAGCTAAAAATATATTTTGTGGGAATATTTGTGCTGGTAGGTACCCAACTTATCTATACCCTATTCAATGAATGAAAAAACTAAAAATAAACAACATTTGACTACTCTTAATAAAAAGATTTTCAGTAAAATATAAAAAAAAAATCTAATAAAAATAAATTGCGTAATGTTAATTTAGTTGAAACATGAAGTAAGTTTTGGAATTTTAAATTTTTATTTGAAATTTTCCACCACAGGAGGGAATGGTACAACAAGATTGTTTATATTTTGTTTTATCTTTTCTTTGGCGTTTAGACCGTTTCGCGCAAGAAAATGATAGATCACTATCGAGGCTGGCTGAAATCTATTTTCACCTGTATCTGGTACAGTTTATAATCATACATCTTACATGCACACACACTCAGGTCCGTAACAGCTATCTGTAGGCCATACACTTTGTTCCATGCTTAGATTGAACCCGCGAAACGTGGCACAGAAAGCCACTGCGCTCACCGTACCTTCATTCTTCCATGACTGTGCAGTGTGTATATTTTATTATATACTTGCGGTACGGTAGATAATCATTTTTGATTGATAGATTCGGATTGCTTCCCGCACGCTATAAATGTAGATAATATAGGGCCAACTCAGACAGTTGTTCTAACTGTAGGTGCATGTGAGTTTATGTAAACTGTCCCCAGGAAAAAGGAGAACTTATAGTGTTTAAGAAAAACTGAAATCTAAAACAAAATTTTACAATACTCGGCTTAAGGTCAGGCTTTTCATCCAAATTTAGCTTTGTTCACATTGCGTGGTCCACCACTGACAATGCAGCTCGAGTGTGTTCGTATTCCAATGAATCACGAATAAGAACAAAGGCATGCGGGGGCGAGGGGGGCAGGTGAGTCAATTATTCTCCCTTTGGACTTGACGCAGAGTGTAGGTGTAGGTAGGTATGCACGCCATCAATTTGTGGAAGTTTCTAAGGGCGATATTACTTCCGATGCCTGGTGTAATTTCCTAAGGGAAGTTACACTATACAAGTTTTCTAACCAAACGATGTAACAACACCATTTTTACAAAGGCGTGGCCTTTGTGAACTTAGGCTGACATTCAGAGACGACAGAAATGAGTCTAAGCGTGAACTTACGCTTCCATCTGTCAAACTTACGAACAAATTTTGGCAGATGGAAGCGTAAGTTCACGCTTTGACTCGTTTCTGTCGTCTCTGAATGTCAGCCTTAGAGTTGTTATACCGTTCTTTATCTTTCTAAAATTACATTAGGTATCAAACTGCTATTTCATTAGATATCTTCAGTACATGGTCGCTAAACAGTCTAAAAGCTAAAGTTGCATTACGTCTGGATGTAACAACAATGTCGAGTGTAATATTTAGGTACTTAAACGTCTTTCAGTCAACGCCCGGGAGTTCCCTAGACAGTGCTACATCAAAGTGTACATTTCTAAGGTTATACACTCAAACCACTCAGGGAGTTAGATCTCTCGCAGCTACTCTGGTTTGTCGCAACTTCCACGCTGCCGTGGATCAAATTCCCTTTACGTTTACAACACTGAACACCGCTTGGCAGGATGTCTATTCTGTTTCCGTTGCATTGTCTTGGAAGTTGGAACGTCACTACCGTTGCTAAATTATGAACTGTATTAGGGCGCGTTTACACCAAACGTATTGTCAGCCGCCGACTGTGATCAGACATGACAGATGTGACCGACCTGTAAGTCCCAGTGTGAACGTGAAGTCAGACTGCATTTTTCGTTTACACTGCGCCGTAGCTATATAGCCAATCAGCGTCCGCGGCGTGTAGTGACGAACTAAATACATACGCTCGGTCACAGTCAGCGGCTGACAATATTTTGGGTGTGAACGCGCCCTTAAAGTTTACAGACTTTGTAATCTCAGTTGTGACTTGAACACACGCTGGAAAAGTTAATGGGTGTGAACTTTGTTCTTCGACTTTCACGGTCATACACAGCATTGTTTATGTAATTACTATAAGGCTGGATTCACATGACAATATAGGTACCTACCGCACTTTTTTTAAAGTTGTCAATATTAACCGTATTTACAGCGGGATGTTTACATGAAACGTTTTCATTCGTATAAAAATCAAATAGGCGCAGTTTTCATTTTTTTGTACGACTAAGGTGGTAAATTAACCGTGTTATTATTACGTTCCATACAAATAATTCATTATTATATTATTCGACTAAATGTATGGAAAACAGATTTTATTTTTGGCCATTTCTGGCTTGATCCTATAATAAAAGTTATTCATAATGATGAGTACTGTAACCCCTTAAAATGACCTTCGCTAATAAACTAAGATGTTATATGTTAGAAAGCACTGCGATATCAAGGATATGAAACTGTTATCAAGTAAAAAACTCATAAAAAATTGGCTTCTATCCCTATCTTACGATGAGACTGAAAAAATAATTTACTAAGAAGAAGAAACATCACGCATACACACACATCACACATACACACACATCACACATACTTACACTTCACACATAACACACCCCCTCATGTTAATTTTTAACTTACTTTAATTTTAATCTAATTTTTCTTTTTATTACCTTCATACCTTGTATTATTTTTTATGTAACCTCTACTCACGCAAATTTCAAATGACTGTCGTAACTCTGGCTCCCAAGATACAGGCAAACGCCTAGTTTGGGGGCCGCCGTCTAACAATTATTACCACAACAATTGTGCTATGTTACAAGATGTTTTAGTTTTTAAAATTTTCTGTACACCTAAAAATAAGATCACATACAATGTAACGCAGAACTGAATAAATTTATTACTTATTACTTTATTATATTTATGAACAGTATGTATGCTATTCTAAATAATGTATAGAAATACGTTTAAGCTATACTTGCCATAGTGTACCAATTATGTATTTTGATATGTGATATTGTGAGGGTAATAATAACACGAAAATAATTTTCTTCGCGTTCGCAAATACATCGTTATGGAAGCAACGCATATCCGTATCCATTCGTGGTGCAATTGAACCGGACTAAGTATTCATACACCTGCGCACCTTAGAACCGGAGCAGCAGATCCATCGGATCACTAAAATATAATATAAAATGTAGATTCAAGTTAAAGGAAGATTTTTAAATATTTAATATCTTCAAATAAATGTCGAATACGGTGTACGTGGGAGGGGTTTACTCCTACATGCCGTTATTGAGTCTCATTTAATTAGAGCTTGACCGCGATAAGCGCGTCCCTCTCGATGCTTTCCATTTTAATAAAGACAACAAAATAATGTATAAGTATTATAGTATTTTATTTATCACTAGATATATCTATATATACCGCGTATATCTATGCACACCCGCCCTCCCGCGTCCCGCAAACCGTTGTGAGGGCCGCGCTTGGATCGGGAGGGTTGCCTGCAGTGGTCGAGCTAAAGCCTAGTACTATACCGGGCTCAATTCCATACACCGAGCTCAATTTCAAGCTCGGAGCAGCTACTGTTTTCTAACATAATAACCAAACGTTTGACTGGGAAACAAACTTAGGACTTGAATGAAACTAAAAAGCCACGCCCAAGGCCAATCAATGAGTCAGTCGAAAAACATATTTAAAATTACTAATATTAGGTATTTTGGCCTTGTGATAAAATACCTAAGTATGTACTTAGGTATTTTATTAAGTTCAGTACCTACTGCACATCACAATATACTGTGATATATACATGAAAAGGGAACTAAACAAGACTAATAACTTACTTATAATAGAAAATTGTGTGAAGTAAATCTACATGTCCTAGAACATGTTTACAAGGTCGTGTATAACTGCACGACATTGGAATCATATTCCTTTTTTCTTCTTCAAGGTGAGTTAGTCTCTAGATCTAAATAAGTCATGATTAGATTTCTTTCCCGTCATATGATAATTTGTATTTATGTGTAAGTTGAATTGATAGTATTAAATTATTTGAAACTAAAATATAATCATTGTTAGTTGAAAAGGCATACTATTCAGTTGATGAAAATATAAATTAAATCATAATGTGCCGTGAATATAATAATTGTTTAATTATATTTATTAATTACTATTAACATTTATTTATTTATTTATATTAGATACACCAACAGCATAAAAAAATAATAATAATAATATTCACATTTAATTTTAATTTAGTTATTTTGATTAATATTAAGTAATTTAAATGTAATAAATCTTATAGTTTTGCTTACATTAAACAGTGAGCATGAGTTTGACGTTGTTATTAAATTTAAAATATTCCAGTACTCTATTAAATTAAAAATTTTACACCATATAATTATTCTTATGGGATAGAACATAGTGGACGTTCAATAAAATATAAGACTTTTGTAAAACCTTTGTTTGACAAATAATGGATTATGGTTATAATTTTTTACCATGTTGTATTATAATACATGCGTCTTCCTACGTTCCCGGGTTTCAACTTTTTGTGACACCGCCGCGCCGTAAATGCTGAAATTAAACGAGGTGTAGAACCTGCATTATTTTGAAGAACCGTCCAAGCACATTATAACCCTTATTTATAGCACTTGTGTCATACGTTATAGTAGGTACTGTTTGCAGTAGATAACAATTGAGACACCAACACAAACCATGATAGATTTGATCGCACTATTCACTAGGCCGTGCAAACATTGTACCTAGATCTGTATACAGAAAATAATGGACAGGCTATTCCTAGATCCGTTACGAAGTTTATTGGTGTAATATTTACAGGCACTGGAGGTTGGGCTTCCATGGAATGGTACCTACTTAATATTTCAGACTAGTATTTACATTGATTCTATCTATACAAATACAAATAAAATACAATTGAAGCGTCTGTTTGTAATGTCAAAATAATAGTTTAATATACGGTAAACAAAACAAGAAAAGTTTGTTCCGGTTAATCTCCGAAACGGCTGGACCGATTTTGAAATGACTTTTATTGACAGATAGCTGATGTTATACACAATTTTTAAGGTTTTTTTGAAAGCTTTAATTTTTGCTAATAAAAATAGCTTTATATTACCCTATTCGGTAAATCAGTTACTGCTAACGACAACTATGCAATGTATAATATGTCGTGTTCCGGTTTATACTGATACAGTTTTATTTAAAAACGAATGAACAAGTTAATAAAACTAAACCCCGGCAACGGAAAAAATGAATTGAAAAGCATAAAACAAGAAGATAGAAATTATTAGATATCATAGCCTCAGGTTATAGTATTTCTTTTCACGGATTAAATAATAAATGTGTGTGCTATTATTGCCACTATTGCTGCTATTATTCCTTTTTTATTATGAAAGACTTTTTGGTACTCAATCCTACAAGTCTAAAATTTTAATAATATGTATGTAGTTCATTTAAATACATTAAGTACCTAAGCAAATATTTAGCTTAGTAGATAATCCAATTCCAGGTAGTGAAGTTAAATTAAACTGGAAGACAGACTTACAATAGTTAAGAAAATCCATTTTATTTTTGTTAGCGTACAAAGGCGTACCTTAATTAAAGTTTTCAGTACAGAAGAACAGTTAAGAATAAAAGACAGTGCAATGAGTACATAGATCTATGACGAAGGGTGAAACTGAGAACACTTAAACATTTTTGGTCTGGACTGTAAATACTTATGTAAAATATACCTGACTGCACCCAACAATACTAATTCAATAAAATATCACGTCATAAAAGTTTTTTGAACAAGCAAGAGGTAAGTGGGCGTCCATCCTGCGGCGATTTTTACTTTACCTTAGGAAAAATCTTTAGAGTAAAAGGATATTCTCTGGATAGAGTTTAGAATAGAATAAAAATAAGCTTTATTACACACCTACACAAAAAACAAACAAGAAAAAGAGTGTAATTCAGTGCACTATGGGCGGTCTTATTGCTTATTAGGGTTCTTTTCTAGACAACCTTTTGAGAATATAGGTAGTCCCTTAGAAAATAAATTCTAATTATTCATATATAAATACACATTTACAATTAATGTTACTTACATATATTTGCAGTTACTGTTAATGAGGCTGTACCTTTTTATATACAGTGTGTAACAAAAATCGGGTAAATCACCTAAAACATGCGCTCTTCTGCCTATTAAGAATAACTTCTACAGTGGGAACAAATAGGAATAGCGAAAATAATCTGCTGTTCCATATATTTACTCAAATATCTTATATTTAATGATTTGTATCATGGAACAGCTGATGTTTTTCACGATTCGTCCCTTAATAAAACTTGTTCATTATAGCTAGTAAAACGCGTGGTGCGCGTAGGATTTACACGATTTTTGATACATCCTGTATGTTTTCTATATAGCAAACGGGGATCTGATTGGAATATTCGTATTCACTCTATTAAACGAGGCTGTCACAGAAGCAGCCACAATTTTTTGTCTAAGTTAGGTAGAAAAAAAAAAAGAAAGAAAAAAAGAAAAAGAAAGAAAGAAGAAGAGATTTATAAAAATAAAAAGAAAGTTTGTTTGACCATTCATTAAAAAAAAGAGTTAAACGGAGGTATAGTGGGTTTTGTTACCAATGAAATAATATTGTTGATATTTTGGCACCAATTACAGTGAGACACAGGAGGAAGGCTCAATCTTTTTGAAATGTGCAAATAACAATTTTATAATTATCATTAAGATCAAAACTTTCAGAAATCGAACATACCGTATCCTCTAAAAGTAAATTACTAAGACTTTGTAGAAAATCATGACTGTATTAAGCTTATTTTAGTCCTTCATAAATTAACCTAATACGTGAACCTTACGGCCACAATATCATACGAATCTATATTCAGAATATGATGTAACGTAGGCGTTTATCCTTTATTTACGAACATAAAGTTCAGTTTTGTTAGTGAATTTAATATAAGTCACTCGTGTATTCATGTGGGTGTACCTTATTTTTACGGACTGCATATTAGCTACTCGAATGAAATTGAGCAGAGAGCAGTTTAAATATAGAATTATTGCATTATTGTATGTCATTCGTTCAACAATGTAATAAAACGGGTTAGATATTATCTGGCCAGCAAAAACTTGTACCTAAATTATATGAAAAATTATGTTAAAAATCAATAATGTTGTGAAAAACTAATTTATAGAAAGATTTATTCAAATACATCTTATGTTTTGAACCAATTATAAAACCAATTTGTACCATTTGACTACTTTGAAAAGTTATTAATTGGGCTACGAATTAAATTTTCATCGGGCCAGGTCTTAGGTTTATAAATTATAATAGAGTCGTAGGTGGTGGGACTTCGTCTACGTAGATTGTGCACGTTGTACCCCATAGAAAGATTTTAGAAAAATCCTTTCGTAGTTCATGTTTTGATCGTCAGCGGTTTAGGCGTTGCATTGTCTATCAGTCAATAAAAACTTTGTGTGTTTTTCATGAGGTTGTTCATGATTACTCAAAGTAATTTTTCTCTATTTTTTGCCTCAAATATCTAATTGGACTACATGTATTGGACACCCATAAAATACCGGTGTCCTTTTGAGACAGTATAGAAAAACGAATGGATGTAGTTTTTTAATGGCTAGTACATGTCCGGCTGTTCGGAGTCCGAAGTCGACTGTAATTAAGACCTCGTGTTAAAGCGTTGAAGTACCTATAAAGTCCACGTGCGCCAAGTTACGGCTTACTGCTAGTTTTCTTTTGAAGTGATTTATTAGAGTAGTTCTTACTTTATCTGTAAAGATAAAGATACATTGGAGAAGCGATGTAGCAAAAATGGTTAAGTAACAATCTATAAATTTTACCAATTTGGTTTAAATTCGTAAAAGAAAAACGTTTTTAACCATTTCTGTTCCGTCAGTCGTTATTAAAGTGATTTTTATATCAAAGTGAACTAATTTTGTTTCCTTTTGATACTAGCATTGAAAAGGATTTAAAAAATTATGGTACGGAAAGCTTATACAATGCGAGGTCAGCTTATACTGGAAATGTACCTATAGCTTGATATGTAGCCGTGTGCTATATATTTTTTTTCTATTTTTATTCCGACTCTCCTCATTTATTGCTTATCTGTGTACAAGCCAGGTGTTATTTATAAATTACAATAGATACAGATTAGGATCAACCGTCTACCTATATGGGATATGTAATAGGAATTTTTGTTTCGTTCTTAATGCGAAAATATGCTACGAATATGTTCGCAGTTTAAATTCACGAGTTTTGAGTCGTCTTCTTACGTGCCCGAGTTATCGTATAAGAATCACTCATGCCATAGTAAAAAGGTTATAGTATATGATGCCTACATAAAACAATATATTACAAATAACTTCATGCATAAAATGCTCGAATAATAAAATATAAGTAGTACCTAAATGTATTTTTGTGTTTGTCAGGAACACTGAGGAATATATAATGAGTAGGCGACCCGTAGACAATGGTGAAAGAGCACCTTAGTAGTAATCCTTTATTGCGCTTCAGGGTCTATTTACACAAGAGCAGCACAAAAGCCGGGCTTGTATGTAAATACTTCAACAGAGAATCTATGTTTAATAAGTACGTAATGGCAGCAAATAATACAAAAACTACTTTTTTAACCCCCGACAAAAAAGAGGGGGTAAGTTTGTAATGTGTATCTATCTGTGTCATCGTAGCTCCCAAACGGATGGACCGATTTCAATGCAGTTTTTATAATCTAAAGCTAGTTTAATCGGGTATCAGCTTAGCTATGTTTCATGATTTGTTCAATAGTACAAAAATTACAGTTCTTTTTCTAGTTGGAGTCGGGGGTTTTTGATGGTTAGGTTATTTTCATACAGAAGTACAGTCAAAAGTAGATGTCCTATTTATAACTTCGCACTACATCTTCAAAGAAGATTTCGTTGTAACCGCACCCGCTAAGTTTGAGCGTGATTGGGTATTTCTGTTACAAAAAACGCAGAAGCAGCCCGGAAGTTGGAATGGAAAAAGAAACCTCTTCTATGCGTTCCTGCACCATTCATCCAATTACGATGAAACTTGTGAGTTGTAGGGTAGTTATTAGTTAGGCCATCACGGGAATAGAGGAAAAGATAAACTAGATTGAGGGACAAATATAAATTTACCATTCGATAACTGTTGTCCCGGTACATCGACATAGGTCGCGGTAAGTTTACCAAATGCAAATAAATTTATAATGCCAAAAAAATATTGTTATGTAGCTACAAATTTACAGTTTTCGGATTTTTCTCTTTACTTGTGCTATAAGACATTGCTGCATTCTCGGTCAACGGGAAATACTCTATAGGTTTTGATTCCCTTGCGAGTGTCAGAATAAGCGGCATAAACGACCGTACGAGTATCTTTTGATTGAGATGACTAAGAAGTTTGACAACTCCAAGAAATTGCCGACCTGAGTATTTGATATTAATTTCAACTTGATACCTTCACGTATTACTGAGAAAAAGGGTCTTGACAGACAGACAGATAGACAGCAGACAGACAGACTGACAACTAATAATTGATCCTATAAGGGTTCCTTTTTTTCTTTTTGAGGTACGGAACCTTAAACACTATTCAATCTTCGTACAATCACCAAGCCACTTTTGATTTAAAATATGTAGTGTTTATAAAATAGGAATCAAATTGATACTTAAATTTTTAAAGTCAATTAATAACCTGTGGTGTACAAATAAAACTCAGATATTTGGGCCCCGAATCCAACTTTTGATTTGATACCCAATTAAATATTTAATTTCATTTGCACCGAAATCCATTGAGGATATTGGACCTCACTTCCGATTAAATTTAACTCTGTTTGAGTTACAACCGGGATAAGTGGGACACCTGGGATCCCCGGGCTAGCAAGTTATGTGGGTCCAATTAATATAATAATAAACTAAAGTGTTTTTGATATAGTGACCAGTAGTTAGAGAATTTTCACCATAATAACCAAACCTTCAAAAACCCCCGACTCCAACTAGGAAAAGAGCTGTAACTTTGAACGGCTGAACAGATTTTCATAAAACATAGCTAAGATGATACCCGATTAAACTAGCTTTCAATTAAAAAAACCATCCCTTTTGCAGCTACGATGTCATAGACAGCTACACATATACACAGATACACACTACAAACGTATAACATCCCTCTTTTTAGTGGGAAGTTAAAAATTTAGGTATAATGGATTATTTCATGACTAATTAAATTATGTCGACTGAATATCTTCGTATTTCCTAAAGTAACCGAATTCTTTACATATAACTGTATATGAGTGTGATTATAAACCTAGTTCTGTGTTTTAAAAGTCAGCCTGTATAACAACGTAGATACAATGGTTCATAATTATTTTGAAGTGTGTTCATAAATGATTAACTCTACTACGACTCGAGATGGTCAGCGCTGGTCTACATCAAGCGCGAAGGGCGAGTGATTGACTCACCAGCTCACAGTAGCGTGCACGCCTTGTAGACCAAAGACACTGCCTACCCGATTAAATTAAGTATTAAGTAATACAAACGTAATTATGTCCGTAATATTAGTTCATTTAAGTCTTTGGGTGAGGTGGTCAATCTCAAACATCATTTAACTTGACAATATAACACTAAGTTGTTTCTGCCAAGCGTAAGCGAAATCCTACGTCTATGGCTTACCCTGTAAGAAATGTACGCACGTCATTGCCAGCTCACCTGACACACTTGTCCCGCATGACGTCTCTATTTTTTTTTCATTCGTGATTGATCTTAATCCAACCATCGGTTTTTAGGTTTTAGTATTTCTATGCTAATAAAAGCGTATCGCTTTTTTTTAGCTTTACAGTAACTCTAGATAAAGGAGGATGGGCAAATTCCTATGGATGCTGGTCCAAATTAAAAAGCTTGCCCCTACGGTTGACACCGATGCTAATCGATGAAGGACATCAGTGTTACTCTATATTCTCATTTTTTTTTATTTTCATCCTGCCGTTCCAGAGTTATAATCAATTAGTATTACGAATTTTCCCAGCAACTTAATTACATTATAATTTAATATTTTGGATTCTTTTTGGTGCACGATTGGCAAACTGGTTAAACGTAAGTCTATCTACGGTGCTGCTCTTACATAGGGGTAGCGGGTTCAATTCTCGGACATTACATATTTTTTGAATCTCAAAAATATTTTGTATGGTGCACATAGCGCATCAGTTTCTTAATAAAACATGTTAGGAATAGTGTAATCTACCAAAATATATAACTTTTATTTGCTAACTTTCATAGAGTTCATATGTTTAGGTTCAAACTTAAAAATGTATTTATGTCTCAAAATATCTTTTCCTGCAGGACCGATTATTTTACTCCCATAATAAAAAAATAAATGTTCAGTGTGCTCTTTTAAATGCACTAGGTGTCTACTCTAGGGACACCTTTAATAATCAACCACAACAATAAGTACATATTTTTTGAAACTCAAAAATATTTTGTATGGTGCACATAGCGCATCAGTTTCTTAATAAAACATGTTAGGAATAGTGTAATCTACCAAAATATATAACTTTTATTTGCTAACTTTCATAAAGTTCATAATTATGTTTAGGTTCAAACTTGAAAATGTCTTTATGTCTCAAAATATCTTTTTCTGTAGGACCGATTTTTGAGCTGCCATAATAAAAAATAACGTGTCCAATGTGTTCTTTTAAATACACTATATGTCTACTCTAGGGACACCTTTAATAATCAACCACAACAATAATTACATATTTTTTGAAACTCAAAATTATTTTGTACGGTGCACGTAGCGCTTTAGTTTCTGAATAAAACATGTTAGGAATAGTGTAATCTACCAAAATATATAACTTTTATTTGCTAACTTTCATAAAGTTCATATGTTTAGGTTCAAACTTAAAAATGTCTTTATGTCTCAAAATATCTTTTTCTGTAGGACCGATTTTTGAGCTGCCATAATAAAAAAAAACGTGTCCAATGTGTTCTTTTAAATACACTATATGTCTACTCTAGGGACACCTTTAATAATCAACAACAACAATAATTACATATTTTTTCAAAATCAATAATATTTTGTATGGTGCACGTAGCGCTTCAGTTTCTGAATAAAACATGTTAGGAATAGTGTAATCTACTAAAATATATAACTTTTATTTGCTAACTTTCATAAAGTTCATATGTTTAGGTTCAAACTTAAAAATGTCTTTATGTCTCAAAATATCTTTTTCTGTAGGACCGATTTTTGAGCTGCCATAATAAAAAATAACGTGTCCAATGTGTTCTTTTAAATACACTATATGTCTACTATAGGGACACCTTTAATAATCAACCACAACAATAATTACATATTTTTTCAAAATCAAAAATATTTTGTACGGTGCACGTAGCGCTTCAGTTTCTGAATAAAACATGTTAGGAATAGTGTAATCTACCAAAATATATAACTTTTATTTGCTAACTTTCATAAATTTCATATGTTTAGGTTCAAACTTAAAAATGTCTTTATGTCTCAAAATATATTTTTCTGTAGGACCGATTTTTGAGCTGCCATAATAAAAAATAACGTGTCCAATGTGTTCTTTTAAATACACTATATGTCTACTCTAGGGACACCTTTAATAATCAACCACAACAATAATTACATATTTTTTCAAAATCAAAAATATTTTGTACGGTGCACGTAGCGCTTCAGTTTCTGAATAAAACATGTTAGGAATAGTGTAATCTACCAGAATATATAACTTTTATTTGCTAACTTTCATAAAGTTAATATGTTAAGGTTCAAACTTAAAAATGTCTTTATTTCTCAAAATATCTTTTCCTGTAGGACCGATTTTTTTACTCCCATAATAAAAAATAATCAGCTAAGCGTGCTCTTTCGAATGTACTATGTGTGAACCCTGTGGGCACTTTGGGCCAATTTGCCCATTGTCCTTTATAGATACTATATTATAGTGGTTGCTCAGTGGTCGAAACCCGAATTTAAGCTTTCTGCACTCCTTCTCCATGTAAACTTTAACAATGCTAAACACACTCCTCCGTGCACACAATATTCTTAAAAAGGGGTACAAATTTTTCTCTTCTCGTAGTAATATAAAGATATAGATATGATATAATATTAGTAAGTACTTACAATCACAGTCCACTGCTGGACATAGGCCTCTGCCTAACATGTAATACGGTGTTTTAAAGTACCTTAAAAATGAAGAAGATATATCAATACTCATGTTTTTCCTTATAAATATATAAGTACATACCTACGCTATTGATCTTTGTATCGTCTCCAGAAGGCCTCCGCTCAGCTCCAGTTTAATGAAGATTTTCTTTTTCTTCTATCTTTTTCACAATAAAAGTCTCATCCGTTTTGTTACCGGCCTTTTTATTGAGAATATTTAACCTGCTTGCTATCGTTAACAGGCTTGTTTTACTATCGGTTGCATAGTACACGTTTCCCTATAAATTTTTCCTTAATGGGTTTACATGGCTCAAATACAGTATGTTTAAAGGTTCATTTATAACAAAAAAAATCATATTACATATGAAAAATTTTGCTATACGGATAACACAGAACATTGTACCTATAGTTTTTTTTATTATAAATTTGCCCTCTCTTTGTAAAAAAAATCTGAAAAGAAGATCGTTTTAACTTAAATTGAAAAATCTCCCTATAACAGATCATTACTTTTACATAAATTCTACACCCTAAAAAAAACCTAACGTCTTCTTTAACAAATTGAATTGAATTTTTCTTTGTTTTTCAAATAAATTTGAAAATTACTAATAAATACCTTATATTTAGTCGATTTAACGCTCGCGGCTTCCTATTGTTGTCTCATTTGCACTGGTGAGGAAATATATGCTACTATCCTTTTCTGGCTTTACAAGGCCGTTAGGCCAGGTAATCCTCTTAAGGTACTAAAGTTTTACTGGGGTCTCTATTTAAAGTACATTGAGTTACGGCGTAAACTATCAACCAGTCTTTAATGATATTGATTTGATTATAATAATTCTATTTGACATGTTTGTTTGTGAATCTTCAATGTCTGTGTGACAAGTAGCAGAAAGCTACGGGGCGTCATCGGTGTCTGGCAGTTAACTGTGATTATATGAGTAGTAAGATTACTTTTGCGAGACAAAGAATCTGTTACTGATATGGAAAATAACGTCTGATGAGAGTAACATATAAAATTAAGTACCTTAGTGGTATAAAAAAGAAGCAGTGGGGTGGTAGAATCCTAATCTAAAATAAGTTCTTTCCTAACTTATTTTTAAACCAAATATGTATATATAAAACGTACTCTTTACCAATAAGAACTGTAGAAACTTAACAATGGTAAAAGCCCATAGAAAAACTTCTATAACAAAACTCCGTTACACGTGACAGAAGGTATTTTTTTGTTCTGTGTCAAACCTCTGCACGTTGACAGAAATTACGTAATAAAACCACATAAACGTGACGGAAGAACTAAAAGTCCTATAAAAATTCACGTGTTTTTACCTGCGTCAATTAGCTTTTAAATAGTGAATGAACTTTCGAAGTCGATCAAGTTACATTGATTTGTATTGAATTTATGTAAATTAAGTTTTAGAACTTTTAATATGTAAATCAGAAGATTAATGTAGAAGTGTGAAG
The DNA here is from genome assembly GCA_932294325.1 of Allophyes oxyacanthae. Lineage (NCBI taxonomy): Eukaryota > Metazoa > Arthropoda > Insecta > Lepidoptera > Noctuidae > Allophyes > Allophyes oxyacanthae. Next base: position 6,428,086 of record OW028609.1, read on the forward strand.
TCAAAATCGGTTGAACGACATTGTGAAAACCAAAAATTACGAGACCATTTTGACACGATTGAAATAGCAGAATTAGGGCCCTGTAAGATCGACCGTAATGTTCCGCTTAGAATTTATTTGTCCTGCGACTCCACGCGATCTAGTGATCTTTTCCGAGTGTGAGAAGTTGCTGCCGGTTGTTTAAAGATTTGCTGGGTTGCCCGTTATTTTAGTCCAATCTTGCATGTCCATCCAACGGTTGCCTGGTAGAGATAGCTGTTTGCGTTATAACGATGCGGCGGCGCATCATGCATCTCTTTTTATGTCGAGTTGGTACGGGCTGTCAGATGAGAATTGCCCATGCCTACTGCAAAGATTAGCCAGTCCAGGGTGCGCCAGACGATCCCAGGTTTCATCACTCGTTCCTTGCACTCCAAATGGTATCGTGCCTTGGCTGGCGTTTTCAGGTATATATATTTACATAAAGAAGGTACTTTTATGCAATAAGACAATCTAATAAGACAAGGCAATAAGACAAGAAAATTTACAGCGGCCTGTAGACAGAATTACGAAACGCCTAAGCGTATCAACCGCATAAGTTAAGTTATTATTCCCTCTTCAATTCACATTGTTAGCCAACCATAACAGAGCTGTTTCCACAAGCTTTTACACTAACTCGTTAACTTTTCCATTTGGTATTACGAGTAATTATTCACAACTTTTCGCTTCATAGCAGTTTAATCTAACGTGAGAGGCTTACATTCAAGGAGCGTTTAAAGCGCTTTATATTAGAGCTGCATGAAGCGACACAGCAGAGTTATAATGATGTTAGTCTGACGACAGATTGAGTGGGTTTCGATCGACACAAAAAGGGCTTGTTTGATATACCAAAGCGTGAAGCGCATCGTGAAAGCCGATCAGAGTTATAGCGCGTTTTTATTGTGACTTTTGCCCGTTAGAGACGATGTCTTCTTTATTTGCTGCAATTTTTTATTAATTCTGTACGCTAATTTTCTTCACGTACACTTTTGGTTAATGCAATTGCGAGTGATCCTATCGTTTGAATATTGGCGCAACTTTGCATCGTCAGCAACAAGCATTTGCGAATACGTGTTATCGAAACGCTTGTCAAACGCATGCCTTAAAGCAAGGGTATCCATCGCTAATAGATATATCACAACAGTTTATATTATACCTACCTGTATTTGCATTTGACTAAATGTTTGGCAATGCGTACATTCTCCGGGTTGCTTATTGTTGGGTCTCCAATGAGGCATTCAATACATATTTTAGATTACTATAATGACTTTATTTGTTGTTATGGTATACAATATGTCCCGGTTTGTAGTAATAAAATTTTAAGGTCGGTATCTATATCTATATCTTTTGTGTTAGTGGAATATTTTTTTAGACTCTCTATGCTATGGCTGTAAAAATTAAATTAAATGTACTCCTCTCTGAGACCTAGATCCAAAGTTATGGTTGTTAGACTTTGTAGATATCGATCCGAATATACCTATACCGACCTTAAAGTTTTCTTACTACAAACCCGGACGTACCTATTGCATAAACCTCAAGTTCTACTAACTTACATATTCTCTAATAATAGCAGTTCCGTGTGTGAGAAGGTAGAAACGTGTTAGGTAAATTAATTTTGTAGAAGTGGTCGTTTTAGCAAGGAATACGTACCTATATTACAAATGTGTACGTTACCTTTATTGTTATTGTATACTATAACAATATGTATACTTCTGTACTTGTGCAAATGTTGGATACAGTTATATACACAGAATATAAATCACAAGAGAAAAGGGCAAGTAGGCAGAGCCATAATTATGCGGAATTACGCAAACCTCATAATGCTTTGTTTTTTAGCTACGCGTTATTCCATTCTGATATTTTTTTATGTGATCGCTTTTTTTATTCGAATTTAAACAGGCCTTTGTATGCTGTGAATGTCTCAAAGTTATGAATGTGTGATTTATGTATACATTTATTTTTTTAAACGGTTTTATTAGCTTCACATGTAACTAACTAACTATGTAAAAAAATCTTGGGAATTAAATTTGACCCACTTCCCGTTTTCCGATTGAGCTGAAATTTTGCATACACGTTTAGTTTGGATGGCAAAAGCGTTTTCTTTAGTTTTTTTTAAACTATGATATTTATTCAATTATTAATTATAAAACTATTGTGCAATATCCCATACAATAAAGAAAAATTATAAACAATCGTCTGGTTGACATCTATTAGATGTGACCACTAATTGCTCGTCGGCATCCGGTTTGCAAGGAGAGAACGGTGGTCGATTCCATCGTATTTATGATAACTAATTATAATACTTTGCCGTCTGGGGCAAAGTATTATAATTGCTTTACTGTCTGGGCTATAATATCGTTTGTTTACTCGTTAGAGGAATTAGCTTAAGCTGCGCAAAGAACCCTCCACAGTTCCTTATCTTTCTGTTGACCCATTTTGCAACCCACAGCTTCATTGTAACTTCCGTCGTATCGTAAAGCTTGTTGCATTATAACCGACTTCAAAAATGGAGGTTATATACTCGTATTTGGCGCGTCTTTTAAAGTTTTTTCGAAAACGACTTGGCCGATTTGGATGGTTTGAACTGTATTCTATTCAAGTTGTTTTATGGAATCATCTTGGGAATCCATAAAAAAATGTTTAAGATCTGATGGAGAATGAGATGGAAAATGGGAACTTCCCAACGGATTACACCAAAATATTCGTCACAAGCATTTTTTTATTTTCTTCGTAATTGTTTATTGTACTAAAACTGGATAAATAAATAAACTTAAAAAAATTATAAGAGTATGCAAAACGAATTGAAAAAAAAATCTTTGAGATCTTAGCAGCTTCTGAAGTTGGGCCTTTAATTCTATAATGCGCCTTAGCTTGGCTCCGACTTCAAAAGCTGTTAAGTGTTGTTTTTATTTTCTTTTAAACTTTATCAATTTCCTGTTTTCAATTTAATTTTATACGAATATAACTCTGCGTCTTTGTATAGCAAGACATTGCATTCCTCGGGATTCATAGAAGATGCATTTTATATAAACATCACAAAAGCACTCTTTTACCGTTTGTTACAAGGTTACACTTAAATATAATATAATTTTAATTGATTTCGTTTAATTTTCTGTACTGTCTCATCGCTAGCGCGGAATGTCGATAATTGAAATTGTTAGTACAATAATTGTTTTCAGTTGAATATAAATTGTTATTTGCAGAATATTAACGTTATTAAAATTGTATGTACTCAGTACGACGAAATCGCTTTGACATCAGCTAACTACTTAAGAAAAGTAAACAAGTTCTAGAAATCTAATCTAATCAGTGTTACCAGCATAATGCGGGCGAACCACCAAAGCATCTCACCGCAAATGAGTTGCTGTGGTTCAATATAAACATCAACTAAACTTAAACAAATGAAAAGTCGACCAGATTATATGGAGAATGGCGTAGAGAATTATCTACAAGATTGAACGGTTAACATCGCGAGGACTTGTTCTACCCGATTTAACTTTAGTTATACATTACTCCACTCACTTCACCACACTGTATAATTCGTTTGGACGTTCCCTCCAACAAATGGTTGACTAGTAACATCTGTTCCGTTCCTAGTCTCTGTAAAGTTTTATGAGTTTGTGTAATTTAAGTACACCAGCAAACTCCGTAGTCCGCTTAGGACCGCTACGAGTGAAAGCGTAGCGAAGAGCTACGACGTAGCACATGACTTTCCCACGGGAAGCGTCGTGCATGCTACAGACGAGTGAATATTTCGTGTTTTACTATGTATAGGTTATGGTTCCCGACAAGTTGGTGCAGCAGTAAGACGAATGTTAAGTTTTGATGTGTGTGAGGGGGTGTGCGTGTGTGTGTTTCATTGCGGGATCCTTAGAGGATCCTGATCTGTAACTTGAAAGTGGAATTTTCTTATAGTTTTGTAGATGTTTGCATCATTTAGAACTACTTTATAATGATATATAAACATTTCTGAATATTTTAATATTGATAGCTTTCACTTACATTTCAATTCTTTGACTATTTATAAATGCCTTATTTTGCTATTCAGAAGCAACATAAACGTTTTACAAACAGCATTTCAGAGCATCATACTTGCCAACCATTGACAACATAGTATCTAACAAAATATGTCTCTATATTGCAGGAGTTGGTAGACATTATGTTGAAGCGTATGGATCCTGATTTGGATGGAGTAATAAATTTCAAAGATTTTCACGAGTCAGTACTAAAGACGCCATCTTTACTCGAGAGCCTCGGGTACTGCCTCCCGGAGCGGCCCGCGGTATTCGCCTTCATTGCCACCTGGTGCCCAAAATGGGGCAAGATGTGAAATACTTTTAAAGTTTTAAGATTAGCTTAAATTCAGAGGATTGGCCATTATAAGGAATTTTTAATTAAAACATTTTGCTTGAAACAACTTGGTAATGTTTTTTGAACATCGGTTTCTACACAGTTCATAGAAAAACAAGCCTTGGTTTTAGGAATAGTATCGCTAAATAGAACCATATTTCCCGAGGGACTTTATCCCAATTTTTGTTAATAGCACCTTATATCATGTTATTTACTAAGAGTTCATAGTCCGGGTTCAGTTCTTGTTTACAATACAATCGATACAAGTTAAAGACTTGTGGCAACGACCGACTTAATTGTGTTTCCTTACTCACATTTGAAGTTCTGATTACGAAGGTGCTCGAACTGAAAACAACCATCCAAAATGACTACCCACGTAGTTTCAAGACGCGTTATGTACAGGAATTGCTTTGTGGTTTCAAGCTAAAAATAGCCCCTCGCTTCTTCTATAAATAGGTGTCCTTAAAAGGTCGCGACTGGCGAAGGCATTATCAATTTATTTCAACAACAAGGATATAGGCTACTTCTTATGCGATCATAAAAATATACAACGGTCACCAATCCGTTTAACCGATCCTTCGGTCGTTGTCTACCAAGCTGAATAGCCTGATCCAGGCAGATATATACCTGAATAACTTCGAGCGCTGTTCCTCCGACAAAGACCAGTCTTCGCCTTTGTATTGTCCAGGTTCATGTAGAGACTATTTTTATAGTTCCATTTAGGAATTCAGGAAAGGCCCAGTTGAAATAAAAAAAATAAGATTTTGACTTTGTCTCCTACTCTTCAAGATCTTTCATTTCCCTGAGTTTTATTTTGATACCCATATTAACAGAGTTGACAAAACCATTCGCCATCTTATGGTGGCGGTCATTTTGGAAATATTACAATATTATTGCATCGCATTGCTTATCACCAAACTAAACGTGTATGCAAAATTTCAGCAAAATCAGTTGGGTGGAAATTGTTCAAAATTCAGTTGAAAGAAAGAAGAAAGAAAGAAAATGTATTTATTTGACACAGCACAAAAACGATTTTAAAGATAACATAACATAAAAATAAAAGAATAAAAACATGTCAAACAAAAATAAAAATATATAACTTAAATAAAAAATGGATTGTACGACGCAGCTGTGTCAAAAAGGCTTCCGCTCAGCTTAAGCTGCGAGCAACCCGACAGCGCTGGTTTTCTGCGGGAGCCAGTTGCAAGATTTGACCTAGACAGACAAACATTATGTACAAACATTTGCTAGTTAAATAAACGTTTGTTAATATCGTCCACACATCAAGCACGTCAGTCAGTCTTCAGTCATTGTTGTACGACGAAAGGACGAAAGCCTAGAGCGAAAGCACGCAAGCATTTTATGTACGTGTTTCTAATGTTTGCATGCTGAATGGCCGTTTATGGTGATACTTACCTTATTTATGTAACAACATGTACAACCCATATTCGCAAACAAATAAATGAATTGAATTGAATTGAAAGCCTATCGTATATGAATGGCGACATACGAACTCTATGAAACTGAGTTTTTGAGTGACGGATTAGCGACACAGTGACTTAACCGGACGTAACTCATGTGTCCGGCCCCCTGATTACCTATGCTCATTGTGACAGTTGCTGTCGCTAATAAATATGCTATTCTGTACCCTCTTATGAAAAAATCTATAAGCGAGAAAGGGATGCATTGTTTGTTGGTCGCTGTGGCTGTCAGATTTTTCTTACGTAATCAAGGTGCGGATAATTTTGATCCAAACATAATTGTAATCATTGTGATTAATTATTATATAGTCTCATTTAAATATGATTGACGCCCGGAACGAAACACATGTTTAGGTGTTATTAAAGCTATTCAATTAAAACGGCTTTAGCGTTTTGTCTTATTTCACGTGAAATATTAATTATTGCATGCTGCACCACCCACCAGTCGGCGGCCTGCCGTTGCGACGAGAGGACCGAGCCGTTTGAAAGCAAAGTATTTTATTAATGTCGTACATAAATCATAAATTGAAATGAATAAATAATATAATAATAATAACACCAGTGCCGCATCGCAAGTAATTTGTAATGTGCAATGTGTAGTTTACTCGTAAACGTTATTTACGGAAGATGGCGCTCCCATCCTATCGGCGTACGTTCTGTCATTCACCCATCAGTTGGCGCTTCGCCGTTGCGACGGAGAGGCTGTGCAGCTCTGACGAATAATTCAAATATGAACTTTTTAAGATATAATTATGTCACAAATTTCTATTTTGCTATTAAAATATGCCCGAACTCGTCTCATAAGCAGGTTGTTAGGTAATTTACTTGAAATTTTAATTCAAATATAACGGTTCCGGTGCTCTTGCGAACTATGAAAATATGGAATTGCAAGTTTTATCAATCAGTCGGCGACACGCCTTTGCGACGGGAGGACATCGCAGCTTTATCAGTCAACGACATATTAAAACTATCGCAATCAAATAAAGATGTAAATAAAAGTATAGATTTAATTTTTTAGGGTTCCGTACCAAAAATGTTAAAAGGAACTCTCTCCTCTGGTGTGACTCGGTCTGTCCATCTATCAGCGGCTATAATGCTATCCATTTGAAATACTTAGTTTTATTTAATGCTCACCTAAAATTAAATAGTATTTTGATTTTCTTTGCGAAAGGGGCTGAAATGGGCGGTCGAAATTTTAAGGGGGCTACTATTTTAAGTGGCCGGGTATTATGGGCTTCATTTGCACATTCCAAAACAGTTTTTTTTTTCTTTTTTAAGCCACGTAGTTTTAGACTTATGATGAAAAATGTAAAAAAAATCCTCCCTTTTTCTCTGAAGTTTGTAAAGCAAAAAATCTCAAATAGTTGGGTACAGTTGATGATAGTTTATGTAAATATTACAGAAAAATAGAATAAAGTTCCAAACTACAATAGTTTTTTTCAAAAATCAACCCTCGGTGCGTGATTCGGTCTTGTACTTGGCGCTTTTTCAACAAAAATTCGCAATTATAATTAGGTATAATTAAAAATGTGCATTTCTTATTTATCAACCGCTGAATGACCTTTTTTCTAAGGGAAAGTGGGTTTATAATAAAAAAGTTTAACCTTTGCTACTGCTACCGTGGTGGGTAAATGAGACTGACAAGTTTTTAAGTTATCCCAGCTCTCCATAAATTGACTATCATATTTCCATTGGCAACCACGTTCACGGGAGAGAATCGTACCAGTAATCCGCTTACCACGTAAATCGATAGCAACTATAGCCATTTCAACGTGGTAAAAGTTTGAATTTGATGGTCCGTGTAGATGGTCCTCTATTGAATGGTCCTTTACGTAAGTCATTTACGTAAATGTAGGCGAATGTGACGTTTGTGAATGGATGTTGCGCTTTTCTTGGATTTAACTGATTCATAATGTATGTACCTACGCTAGTAGATTTCTTTATTGGCAGAGAGAGACCTATGTCCATTTTCCGTAATGCCGTAATTCCGCTATACTTTGTACCCACTGATCAAGATCACGATTTTGACTATTTGGACTGGATCTAGTAGGTAGGTACAGCAGATATTAAAGTTGTTCCTGTCGAGATGAATTTAAGAAACCTGGAGTCAAAAAAATCTGTCAAAATTTGTTCTTACTGATAGAAAGATAATCTCAAACCTGCTCCCCACTAAAACTGAGGCAACAGACGGAAATAATTGTGTTCGTAAGCGGCATGCGATAAACGGCTGCCAGCACGCACAAATATGTAAATTACGTTTTTACGATCAACTTAGCTATTTATGGCTCAGGTTGATTTGCCTCACTCTGTGTCCGCGTAACTAGGCTTCCATGCGTTATTATTCTGAGATATTCTTATAAATGCAAAATGAAATGATCACTTGAGAGATCACTTATTTATATCTTAACCAAAAAAGCCTGAAATTTCCATATCTTTTAAAATTCAATCGGTCTGTTATAATTTTAAACACCAAGCATTCCTCTTGTTCTCGTTGGTAAAAACGTAGTGCCATTGACGTATATGTTCGGTAATAAATTACTTACAATGCCTAGAAATTAGGTTTAAAATGGAACGCTACTCCGCAATGTCTGCGTCTAAATATTTTATTTTTAGAGTAGGTACTTACAGCGGCTTTTGTCGAAATTATTTTATAATGGAGTGAAAATCATTTGAGCACCTGGTACTTAATTATTCAGAAATGTATTGTCATTCTCGTACGTCAATAGACTCGAAATGAGATTAAGACTGTCTGTTTGGAGTTGAGATGAAGACGTGGATATAGATAAAAAATAAAATTAAGTTTTATATCATCCTGGTAATTCCGTTCTACATAGAAGTTGCTATTAACTAATGGTTTTAACAAAAAAGAGTGTCAGCAGCTTCCTGTTGTACAATATAGATTATGTGATCTTTTATCATGTTTTATGTAGTTAGATCTGTTGCAAAACATTATAATGTTTTATAACTCTTAAAATTATCTTTTTATCTTTTGTGAACGCTACCGAAGTTATTTTTGCAATAATAGAGTGCAATAATTCAGTAGGTACATTTTATCCAGCGCAGCAATGCATAAAGAATTAAGTTTGTATTTGAAACGGTTATAAATTGAAAGTAGCGGAATATGTTCCGACTAGCAGTGGGCATTGTATCAACGAGAGGCTTTTTAAAACAGCTTTTTATTGAGAAACGAATTAACTGTTTTTCGTTGATTAAATAAAATACAGACTGTTTAAAAATAAACAGTCTGTATTTTATTTGTTCGTCAATTTTTCAGTCATAAAAATGTGACTGAAAAATTGACGAACGAATTGTTTCAAGAAACCAACTTAATTTTATTTCAAAATGATTGACGTTTTTTAATATTTGAAAATCTGTTGGAAAACAGATATTAAAAACTGTTATTCATTGAAACTGTAACATCTTGCATGCACACTCGTAATGTATGTATACTCATGTTGGAACAAATAAAGTTATCTTATCTTATCTTAAAAAATAAATTAAAAATAATAGCGATTACATTACATTGCCACGAAAACCGCCAAAGACCCACGTCTTCCGACCCGAGAGTCCACCATTTTGCCGCTGCAGGCTGCAACCTAATTTATCAATTTATTATTATTTAAGGCAAGTTATCTTATTACATAAAATTGAATGTTTGTTCGTTCGTCTTATATGCGTTTCTATATCATTCATACGATTACGATGAAACTTTGGTGAGTGCCCCAGTATTACCCTACCGTCGCTAGTCCTAGTCCTAGTTACCTGTATTCTCCGAACAATCTAGCCTTTTTTCAATTAATTTAAAGAGAGATGGTGAACAGTTTGTCACACTAACAGAAAGTTTCTCTGTATGTTCTGTGGTGAACACTAATATTGTCCAGGTATTTTTCCATCTCCTAAAGCGATTTCAATAAAAATGCCTGGAACCTTAGTGCAATATTAAAACGTATCAGAATTATATTCAGCTCACGTAGTTCAAGCACGACATCGCTTTACGGGTAGATTTCTTTGAGCTGGTGAAGGTCTTCGAATATGCGTCTAAGTAGGCCACCTAGGTGGTGGCGTGGAGATCCAACACTTATGAAGGTTTACATTAACGATACGAATAATCGACAATGGTGACACCATTGTCGATTCTTTTGGGGACCAAGCTAAGCAAAGTGCGTTTTTCTCTTTCTGTTTCAATAGAAAAAGAAAGTGACACATGCGTTTTCGTCAGTACAGTGATAGCCTAGCGATTTAGCGCTTGACTTCCATGCAGGAGAGTCTGAGGTCGAAACCGGCCCGCACCTCTGACTTCTCGAATTGATATGCGGATCCGAATTTGATTATCACTTGGATTAATGGTAAAGGAAAACATTGTGAGTAAATCTGCACAGCTGAGAGGGCCTGATAAAGTTCTCGAAAATGCACGTTCCCAGCAGTGGGACAATAATGGGCTGGATTTATTAGTACTGTCAAAATGTGCAACAGAATCGGCACTAATATGGTACTATATTTAGGATCCGTGGTTGTTAATACCATTTTAAAGCGAGCTAAATCTTAGAGCCCGCACTGTTTTTATAATACAAGGCGATTTAAATCGTTCAAATTGAATTAATTTGCCATAAGGACAATGCGGGATTTTGTATGGACCCCGTCCCCACCCTCCAACAGTTATAGAATGCGTGTCAATATGTTTATTATGAGCTACAAAAAAAAAACTAACTACCTGTTTGAACCGCAAAATCGATGGGGTTCTTACAAAAAACAAAACCTAACCTAACCTAGCCTTTTTTCACTGATAGACCACGAAAAAGATGGCGGGACGAACTTGATAAAACAAATAATTAATGGTTCACACTGGCTCTTGTCCGAGAAGTCTGGAAATCATGGGGGGAGGCCTTTGCCCAGCAGTGGGATGATGCAGGCTAGCAGGAACAGTAACTGATAGAGTCATGCTCTCGGACTACTTCTCTGTACCCCACGTATATAGGTACACTGTATATGCGCACTGCCAGCATAATTATCTATTCAACCAAGTCTTATATCCAGTTTCAAACGTTTGTCATAACCATTTCCCTGTTTCCGATCACCCACAACCTACTGGAACTACGACAATCATTTAACAAGATGCCCAGAGCCACAATCTTATGTCTTGACCTTTTCCAAGGAGTTGTAGGTAATGTCTGAGTAAAGGCAATTTCCGGTAGCACACTTAAAAGGGATGACTAATGTAGATATCTATAACTATCGCTCAAGAGGAAGGGTCAAGAATCCACGTGTATGGCGGTTTTGTACTTGATAAACTTTAGATCTTACTTCCAAATTATATTTGGGATCAGCTCTTGACTTTGAGCATTGTAAGCCGATATTTGCAATGTTGTAAGTTAATTCAATCAAATTCGAAATCTATTGAGTTTATCTGGTGGTTATTTCGAGCAGACAATTTTATTATTGTAAACTTAATTAAATAACGCAGGTATTCAGATTTTCTATATAAAATATTTTCGCGGCTGGTTTGCATCTAGGCAAATGTTTTAAGGGCTTGAATTTTGAATAGAGTGTAAAATTTTTACGTGTATTTCATTTACAGTTTTGTTAACAAAGAGCATAATTATAATTATAATTCTATTAAAAAAACACGAGAACAATATCCAAAAATCTTGTGCTAAGCAAGAAACTAGCCAATAGTGTATGTCTACGTAAATAAATGAATGAATGCGGCTACGGATCATCGGATCGGTGCGACTCGTCGCGACTTTCAATTATATAGCTCGAATCGCAGTCATAACAATTTTGTACTTCTACCTACCAATTTTGTCCCAAAAAATTGCGTCAAGCGGGAGTCCAGAGGTAGAGCAGACTTAGTGGTATCCGAATCAACCCCCTTGTATGTTCGACGATTTTTTCTAGTTTTCGGGATATAATGTTAAACTGCCTTTCATAACATTTATTGTTATAGTGACTTGAATAGAGGAAATACATGTGTGGTATTTTTCTAAATTAACTAAATTTGAAACCCAAGTCACAGTACAAATATTACTAGAGCTATATATAAAGCACTTAAAAAAAAATGAGTTCTAAAAATAAATCTTTTCACACAAGTAGATTATCATGGCGATTTTGCCACTATATATGAGAAAACCTATTTTTATAATTTAGTTAATGGTGGACTGCGGTCGTGTCGCTCCAAGTAGCGAGCGGGGTGACATCTATAAGTAATTGATGTCGAAGTAGCTTCAATTGCGGTTTATCGGAGTACCGGTGTATCGCATCAATCTAAGTTCTATTATCCGAAACATCAGCCGAGACTAGACCTAAAATTAAATTATAGAGGGATTGAAATACAATCCATCAAAACGTCGACCGCCCAATTATAACTGAATCACTAGCAAGTGGCTTATTTAGCTTAGTTAAAGCTAAATAAACCACTAGTCTCTATTCCTGTGATACCTTATTTGTTACGTGTAAATCGTGTTGTATGGAAATAGAATTGATGTATGAATTCATATTAGATTAGCGAATGGAGTGAGACACGTATCCGACCAATTTAAATGCGTATTATGTTATGTAGGTGTGTGGAACGAACAGGGAGGTCTGAGTGATTCCGCTCGATATCCGCTGCCCTTGTCTGCGGGTTGCATGGGCCCGCCTCAATTGCACATTTTGCTGATGTTGTTTTACATCATGTCAGTGATCAGAGTTTTGTTATTGCTTCGATTTATTTTTATTGCAGTGGGATTGTATTCATTTGAATTATCGTTGTGCGACATCACAAGTTTTGTCTAGGTATTGATGTGTTTTCACTGTTGTTAATTAGAACAATTACCTATCTATACTAATATGTATATTTGATCTACTATATTACTATAAAGCATAACGTTTGTTTGTGGGTTTTAATTCAACCGCTAAGAGGTGCAACGGGAATTGAAGTTCGTATGAGAAAAATTCTGATTCATGCGGATGAAGTGGCTGGTTGACTGAAGGTCATCAATGTTCAGACCAATTTTGATCAGCAGGTTTCATGAAGTTTGTTACCAATAAGAATGGATTTTTGTAAATTTACAGCAATGAAAAGTTCTAATGAAGAACTTGGGAAAGATAACCAAGCAGTGGGTCAATAAAAAAACACGCTGCATACATACAGGTTACAGACTAAGAAAAAAGAACTGGTATCTAAATGGTCTGGTATGGTAAAGAGGGACACAGCCACTTACTTCGGAAAACAGCGGAAAAAGCCGCGAGTGAAAGCTAGTTACTATAATAAAAATCCTTCGAAGACATATTTTATTTAACAGGTGCGTCGTACAACTCAATTCTCTTTAACCTTCATTGTTATCTTGTTCACTGTACCGTAAAGGTAATATAAAGGAATATGTTCCCTGCACGTTGAATAAATGTGGAAACACGTGTCAAGTCAAGTAGAGATTTGTTTTTGAAGGAGACTTGTTCGGTTAGACCTTACGAAGGTTAGTTGTGTTTGTATCAACACACACAAGTTCTTTTATTTTTTAATTCATTATTTATTATTATTATTATGAGCCCGTAATGTCCCACTGCAGGGCAAAGGCCTCCCTTCCCTCTTTCCATTTTTCACGGTCAGTTGCGATCTGGGGCCAATCCTTTATGAAAATGTCCAGCTCATCCCGCCATCTCCTTTTGGGCCTGCCGCGCTGTCGTTTCCTGCCGTTCGGGACCCACTCTGTGGTTACTTTAGCCCATAGCTTAATTCATATTTCATGTATTTATTTTCTGTACACGTAGGCACACATACCGTCACTCGGTGCGGCTCCCGCTGAAAACCAGCTCTGTCCGGTTGTTTGCACTAGTTTTCAGCGCGGCAGCATATGCTGAGCGGGAAGCCTTTTTGACACAGCTGCGACGTACAATCCATTTTATTTATGATATATTTTTATTTTTGTTTGACATGGTTTTTTTTTCTGTATGTATAAATGTTTATAATCGTTTTTGTGCTGTGTCAAATACTTAAATACTTTTTCTTTCTTTCTTTCTATATTTTTTGTAGCACTTTTCCACAACTTTGTTCTTTTGGATTCACTCATAGGAGGTTATAAGGATTTTATATCAGTGTTCAGCGCCAAGACGTTGTCCTTATATACAGTAAACGTTTTTAGACGCGTCCAATTTCTTTGGAAATAATGTGAACATATTGATAGTATCTCCAATTTAAAGTTTTGTAGGGATCGGGTTCGGCAGACTAAAAAAAAAACATGCTAGTAATACATATTTATTTAGGACCATGATTCAGAATTAAATTCACAGTAAATTCTTGCTTGAATTCAAATTATACTCTATTGCTAGCAAAAATATTACATTTTAACATCATAGCATTTTTTAAATTGATTACTAAAGTGACTGACAACTTTATAACTGCCGAATTTAATCATCTCTACATAGTATAAAATAAAGTCGCTTTCCGCACCTGTCTGTCTGTATATCCGCTAATTCCTCCTAAACCACGCAACGGATTTTGATGCAGTATTCACCATCATTTTGAATATTTCTTCCGTAAGGTTTACATGTATAATAATTTCATATTTAATGTAAAGATAGTAGGGACATTGCACCCGTGCGATGCCGGGGACGGGTCGCTAGTTACGAATATTTTCAATGAAACTGCCAATTGTGGTATCTAATAATAATAATAAATAATAATTTAGGCCATTACTGTCATAGCTGGGCTAGCGTACTGGGTTTCTTATCACAATGAGAAGGAGCAATTTTCCTTCTGAGAACTGTATGGAGCCTCTCGCATGAGCAGGTTTCCTCAAGAAGTTTTTTTCACCGTTAATAGAAGTGATAATCGAATTCTGATCAGCCTATGGATTATTAATACATAATACCTATAATATGCATACACATACATACATATACCTATAATATATACACAATAGGCTTTGAAATTTGCTAGTACAACTATCTATTCATGCTGTTTACCCCAATTTGAAACAACGGCTGCTCATCTGCCTGCATACGGATCGATAGACAGGATCATATTGTAGTCGATGGCAAAGATGGGTGTTGACTTAATTCCGATAGTGAAACTGAATCTAAATTCATTGAACTCTCTCCTCCTTATTACAAATGATGGTGTAAATAAAGCAAATCTAGTAAAACCCAGGTTTTATTGTTTTACATATCCGTCACTTTCTAACGCGATATAAATGAAAATATTATAGTTTAAAAAAAAACTAAAGAAAACGCTTTTGTCATCCAAACTAAACGTGTATGCAAAATTTCAGGTCAATCGGAAACCGGGAAGTGGGTCAAATTTAACTTCCAAGATTTTTTTACATAGTTATTTAGTTAGTTACAGGTGAAGCTAATAAAAGCGTTTTAAAAAAGAGATGGGGCTAAAACCTGGTTATTACATGACTTGCTTTTAACCATCTTTTGTAATAAGATAATCTATGTTTATCTCGAATGTTCAAAAGAGTGTTCCCGTACCTACTAATCAAATAATATTTTCATATTTATGTTTAATAGGTATATTTTGGCCCTACTTACCTTTTCAAAACAATGACGATTCTTAATAAATACAATCTATACTCCACTCATTCCAAATTGTATAGTTACAATTTACATATTAATTAAAACTCCAATTTAAATTAATGACAACAATTTATCATTACGAAGAATAAAGAATTTCGATGACTTTTATCTTTTTAACCGACTTCAAAAAAAAGGAGGAGGTTCTCAATTCGACACGTAGGTTATTTTTTTTTTTTTTTTAATTTTTGTTACCTCATAACTCTCGACTGTGTGAACCGAATTTGATGATTCTTTTTTTATTTGAAAGCTGGTGCTTCCCGAATGGTCCCATTTTAATTTGATCCAGTTCTGACAATGGGATCCATGAGAAAACCATATAAGTCTTAAATTTACATTAAGTATGTGCGCGACAAATGGTCGAATAACTCAATTTATCATTACGAACCGATTTCGATGATTCTTTTTTGTTTGAAAGGGTATACTTCCGAAATGTTCCCATTTCAATTTAGTGAGGATCTGATGAAGATCTTCGGAGATAGACAATGGAACTCTTGAATGAATAACAGCACATCACTCGCGATTGCTGTAATCTCATGTTTATGTATTGTTTATGCCACTCAAAATTGAAAAATAAAATAAACTTTAAAAAAAAAGTAAAAACCGACTTCAAAAAACTAAAAAGTATAAAATAATTTTCTTAAAAAACTTAACAGCTTCTGAAGTCGGGGCCTATAATTCTTCAATGTACCTACTCGTAGCTTGGCAGTGGCCCCGACTTCAGAAGCTGTTAAGTTTTTTAAGAAAATTATTTTATTATGTTTAGTTTTTTTTTTTATGTCACGGAAGTTTATAATGTAAAATGTATGTTAAATCATAATTGAACCCTTTCAAATCGGTCATTGTCACACTTACAGCGATCTATGGTAGAAATTCCAAGTAATTTTTTATTAATCTTCATTTTCGCTTCCTACCTAGCAAGACAGAAATTTCACATTCTTATTTGAGTCAATCCTGAGGGAATGTTTTCTCACCTGCCATTCAGTTTCAGAGAATCTGTAAGTTACATAAATGTAGTTTTATGTGAAGTATGTTTTTAGTAGACATACCTATCGGAGCTAATCTTTGCTTTGAGTTGACTGGAGCGGCGCGGCGGCGGTGGCAGCCCGTACAGTACGCGACGGATTTCTCGATTTGCTTTGTGGAAAAATCTGGCGCATACGCCCTAGACGCTTTCTGTGAAAATCTTTAGTCTATATAACACAAAGTAAGCTATAATCCGTTGAAGCTCTTGCAAGCCAGATTCTGTAGATGAAAATATCTAAAAGGCGAGCTATGTCTATAAGCCGATAACATGGGTACTCTAGTAATGAAATTTGTAAATGATAGGAAGTAAAGTCAAATAAAAAGAAATTACCTACACATTTTTTGGATTAAGGTGAAGTGCATCAAAATATATCCTCATAATACTCGCAAAGAAAGAGTACTCGTAAATAAAAGTAAAAAAATATACAACAAATACGAGAAATTGAGGGGATTATTAAGAAGCCCAGTAGGTACTTATTTTATTCGGGTAATATCATAGTACCTATTATAATTTATCTTAAATTATTATGCGCATGCATGTTGCGTTTTTTTGGAATAAGCCTACTCGTAGGATTATCTTGAGGTAGTAAGTACTAAGAAAGAAATTATTTCGTATTGTCCTCAACGATTTCCATGCGGAATGAAAACTTTTCCGATAATTATTTCTCTATTGAAAACGAACGAAAGCTCTGGTTCCGACGAACTAGTAAAGGTTAACGAGATCCAGAGCAGACAGGATCGGGTCGTCCTCTCAATGAACTCTCAATGAGAAATAATATCGGTTACTTAAAAATAGATAGGTATGATTATTTCATGTAGGTAGTTCGATTTGTGGTTTTATATTTATACATCTTTAGTGCTTTAAATAAAATAAAATATTGAGTTTCATGAATCCGAAAATCCTTCTTTCATTTTTTTCATTTCCGTCAAGCCCGTCGCGTTTTTATTTCAATTCCATCGCGCGATATGAATCTGTGAGTATCTAACCGTGCAAGCCCGTTATAAATTCGTTGTTTGTCAAAATTTTCAGCCCGAAGATATCAGATATTTCAGGATTTGAATTGATTTCGGAAGTTCGTGGTATCACAGTTCGCGTGTTCAAATATTTATTCTTTATGTTTGAAAAATTCTTCAATCCGTTGGCCAAGACAGGTTATTGCATTATTCTCTCGTGATTGTACTTTGCATTTGAATTAAGTAAGCAGATGGATCGACGGGCGCCATTTTGTGAACATCCGCTGACTTAGAGAAAACTTTCATATCCACGAAGTCCATTTTACTGAATTAAAACTACCGGATGTAAACAAAAAGGTTCTTATTGAGTTTCCAACAGTAGATACAACACTTTAAGCTGATATTATTGAGATGCAAACGGAGTCGAATACCAACCAACATATTTTTCTTTTGTGTGAATATTTAAGGTGCTGCGAGAGAGCTTTTATTCAATTCAATTGATAATCCCATGCTAATACATTTCTATGTATAATAAAAATTTAATTTTCATAAAATATGAGAATTTTATTAATGTGAAAAATAATTAATGTAAAATAAATAAGTAATGTAATGTTTGCAAATGTTTCTCTTTCATCAAAATTTAAGAAAATACCTACGTACCTACATTTTCGAACCGTGCTGGACCTCCTTGCTTTAAATATAGCCTCGATGTTAATCAACCATTATAATTTCTAAACGTAAACATCATCTGCCTAGACACTGATGCCCTAAGGTTAGACCGATGCAGACTTTTCGAGCTGACTCATGTAACGATTGTCATAGGTATTCGTATGATAAACGGGACCAATTGTATAACTGCTTTTCCAGGTACAGAGGCGTCTCGATGTTGGAAGAAACGGTCACCTATACAAGTATTGACTGCGGCAAGCGCTGCTTAACCTCGCTGATCGACTGATCTACGTGGTAGCTGCGTAATAATAATACATAATTATTTATTTATTATATACTTTATTAATTATTATGTATCTAAATAGAAATGTATAATTAACTGACACAATTGGGTATTTGACTGTAATTTTAATATCTGCAAAAATTAAGCATTTCCGAAAACTTAAGCAATGGTCTAAAAATAAATTAAATATATGCCTAAGTTAAAAGCTTTTTATAGACAGAGATGGCGGTACTGAATTATGATGACATCATAAACTAGTAATGTCATAGTTAATTGTGACAATTTCATACATATTCCATTTTGCGGGAAAAGGATGAATAGTGTAGCATAAAACTCCGGCATTTATTCACCGATTTTAATTATTTTGTCAACTATGGTGTTCTTTATCTGTCTACTATAACGGAATATACAATATTTGTCAATTATTAATAGTTGTCAACTAAACTATTACGGCCGTTTTGTACATAACGTGTCTATTTCAAGAAGACAACAATATTGGTTAGGTTTAAAGAACTGAAACGCCAAACCTGATCTTTAGCTTCACACTTATAATAGATACTCCTACTTTTATACCATAACACATAATATTATCTACATTCATATGTAAATCACGCAAGTTGCTTTCGTACGTCCAAAGTGCTCCATTGGCATAGGGTCGCGTATTATGATTTTCATTTGCATAGGATCTTCCACAACCATCTAATATTAGTCTTGACTTCTTTAAATAAATATGCAGGGTAATTATTGACGTAGAAACAAGGGTAATTGAAAAAAAAACCTGAAACCTCAAAGCACTAACTTTGTAATTATGACCTTGAACGAGGTTTGTTCAACGACTATTCATAATGAGAAACTTTTATTTTTCATACTAAAATATAAAAATATTCTGTGTATCTATAATGAATTAGTGGAAGAGGATATTCTTTGATCATTTTGTACGTTAGTTTTAATAGATACCTATTAGCCATTCTGAGGTTTTATAAATAAATTTAAAAATAAAAAATCATCTAATGTGTTATTGGAGAATCGTATAATACCACCTTTTTTCGGGGCATGAAGACCCCTTAATGTCTGAAAGGTCACCCATCCAAGGACTGACCGCGGCAAGTGCAAAAAGAGTAATGTATGTTGCAATAAAAAAAAAATAAGTTACTCCATATAAGTTAATCCATATAAATAAATAAATCATTGAAAGGTAAATCATTACATAGTATAAAATAAAGTCGCTTCCCGCGTTTGTCTATCCGTCTGTCTGTCTGTCTGTATATCCGCTAACTACTCCTAAACCACGCAACGGATGTTGATGCAGTTTTCACCATAATTTTGAGTATTTCTTCAGGAAGGTTTATATGTATAATACTTTCATATTGAACGTAAGGATAGTAGAGAAATTGCATCCGAGCGAAGCCGGACGGGACGCTAGTTTGGAATAAATTCAATTAAAATGTCAAACCAATTAAAATAAGCGGATAAATAAAACCACATTAAATTAAATCGTCAAATTTAATTATAACGGAATTAAAATTATCATGATTAAGAATTAAATGCTATGTAGGTAGCTATGAGCTGACGCTTGCACGAATCTGGACTCGTAACAGACATTCCTACAAATTCTATTCCTAAACAGTCTACAATAAAACGAGGCAAATGGTCATCACCTCAGATGGCTTATCAATCTCATCAGAATGTATCCCATACCTATAAAATATCAACAAGCAACTAAGTTTACAGAGTTCGATGTTCGGTCGTACATAATTAGGTACGTAAAGTTTTATTAATGCACACAAGTTATGAACTCTCGGGAATGGTTGAAGGCAAGCATAATTATATATCAGACTTTAAAGTCCGTCGTTCATGAACATAGACTCAGTTTGCAAGAGCATTTTAACATAACACAAATGCAATTTTAAATTGATATCACTTACAGCTAAATCGTTATGCAGAGCTTAATAAACAGCTTAGTTTTCGATTGTATAGCCCAGCTTCAAATTCAAGCATTGTACTGGGAAGTAGATACTGGCCAGCAATTTATTCCCGTGGAATTAAAAAACTAACTATCTTATCATGCTCATAAAACCATGGCTCCGTACCATCCTACCACAAACGGACAAGTAAAACACTATACTAAACTGTCAACAGAGTTCTACGCTCTATGGAGGGTGAGCCGGGCGACGCCGCTAAACTATAATTATTGGTCAGTCGACTTGACGCACAGTACGTCACAAATAAGAAGTAACATCGGTAAATTTCGTAAAACCGATCATTTCTGTACTGAGTTCTATTTCAAGACCACGAATGTTTATTAGTCGGTACTGACGCAATAAGTTGTAAAATTATCAAAGCGAGCGACTACCTTTGGTTGTTCGATCGGATACATCGATGTAACAATTTCTTAGCTGCGTCGGACTATACGCCGAGCATCAGCTCACAGGCCCGTACCAACGCATGTTTGGGAGAGCTCAGAACGAAATTGGATATCATGTTGTGTAGACTGCCTCAAGCAACACCTTTTGCTGATTGTACAGTGGCTCTCAAATAAGAATTTGAGGTAGGCTCACGGATACAAGCCAGGAGCTACTTGTCTCTCTGCCGCAAGTGGGAGTTCGGTAGAGTGGTGTCGCGGCTGGGAAGACTCCACAACGAAGTGGACACGGATGAGATGGCACGTTGTGGCACCGGCACGTGGAGCAACTGTTGCGTGTAGTAGTGCGTCAATATACTAATATACTTTTGTAGGTGCTACATGAAATAGGTAGCTACTAATAACATGTCAATAGACTATACCAGCGCCGCCTATCAGGATATAGCGGTAATTCGGATCGATCATCGTACTATGAAAATTGTTCATGGCAAATAGCCCATGAAGGTACTTCGATAACCCGACATCAACCGTCGGGTTTCGGCCTGCCAGGCACATAACACCTTGCCTGGTCGGAGGATTCTACCTTCACAATGGAGATGATTCCAGCCTGCAGCCAGTGTGTCTAATGTCCTATATCGTTTAATTGTATGATGCAGGCTTTCACGAGTTAATTGTTGTAATTTTTGATTAGGGTGAAGTGTTCAATAATGAACCAACTTAATTTCTAACCACGATGACTTTACTGATACAATACTATTTCCGAAAACGATATTTGGCTTATTTTCCACCCCTGGTAGGCACCAGGTTTATCAAACTATAAGAAATTAACAATTATCATAGACCCAAAGAATTTCAGAATGTTATTTACTTAGTTTTCTTTTTTTTTCATTTTTTATCTTTAAAATCGTTTTTGTGCTGTGTCAAATAAATACTTTTTCTTTCTAGAAATATCTACTAAAATGTTATTGTCTTCAATAATCAAAATTCACAAAACTTATTGTGCTAATTACTTCCACCCAATGTATTGTGCTCAAACGTGCTCGGATATTCGATCATTATTTAGAGAACTTTCATCTAGAAAAATCGAATTTCTCGTAGTGGTTCAGACCACGCTGGCAGCGGCCAGGAATGTTATTACGAATTTGAGCCATGTACTAAAACGAATAAAATAAGTTTTTGGATTATTTGTTTTCAGAAAGCTTGTCTTTAATTCTTTAATTCTTTATTGTACACGAAAATGAGATAAAAGACAAATACAATTGAGATGGTATGTACACAGGCGAGCTTAACCCAAATTTGAGTTTTCTACCAGCAAACCTTTGAGTGATAGAGAAAGCACAATGGTAAATGAGGGTACAGTCAAGTGCACAACTATAATACCTATTACAAATTAAAATTTAATACCTTATATACTAAATAATACCTAAATATAAATACAACGATATACCTACATAAATATGTATATATATACTATATATAATACAAATCATAATAATCATATCATTGTCGTGCGAATTGTTCATAAAAGTTAATACCAAATAAATTAATTGAAAAGAGATTGGTTGGTAAGTACTTGCCAAAGATGTACCTATTATCTTAACAATTCGCGCAACAGGCTTTTTGAAGACAAATAATTCAAAACCTTATTTTATTCGTTTTAGTACATAACTTAAATAAAAACTTGTTTTTTGTGTTTTTAAAAAGGTTTTTTATTAATTATTTTATTTTGTGCTTCTTACTTAGTAGTTACGTCTGCTTTCATTTGACTGGTGATAAAAAAAGGAAATTTTGTCCGTCATATTGAAGCTTCTGCCATCATGCGGCATCCACCATTTTGAATTTGCAATGACGTCACCTATTTTGCTCGTCAAACCCTTTTATTTGATACCCATGTCAAGGAGGTTGTAGAGAATTAGGTGATTCACGAATTTAGGACGGCCGCTATTTTGGATTTAGTATGACGTCACTCATCTTATCGTTTTGTACTCGTCAATCCCTTTCATTCGATACCCCATATCAAGGGGGTTGTAAAGAAAAAGGTAATCCGCCATCTTGAAGGGGCGGTCATTTTGAACAATTATTAGGATATTGAGTATACTATATTATATTGTCATGAGAACCAAAGGTGAGTGCAAAATTTCAGCTTAATCGGTTGGGGGAAACCGGTTTGAAATTCAGTCGCAAGTTTGGTCCAATACCTAATAACTAACAAGTAAAGTTAAATAAGTTGTAATTTATATAAGCTTGTAAAATCCATATCTGTCGTGTTATAACGCCGACTATTTTCTACGAAAGTCCTTAACTCTAACTGTCATGTTATTTCAATACATAAAGAGAATTTTAGTACATTACAGCAGCGGCCGGTAAATCAGGTACATATTGATGGACGATCGATATAATGTGGACCAAGGCAACCCACACATATCTATGTGAGTCCATTACTGCCCAATTACCGCCAAGGTTTGTATAACATTCATTGTTGTTATCAATGGAATTGATTTAACGAAATGAGCTCAAGACAAGAAACAGAGTCCGATGACAAAAATGATCATGTTCGTCCATCAATACCCGATTTGCAGCTGCTGCAGTAATGTAATAGTACAATTTTACTTTACAAACATAAGGCGTCAAAAAGATTATCACCAAAACAGTCTGTATATAAAAGTTCAAAGAAAATAATAATAAATGGCCAAGTTACACGCTTGTTGACTTGTTTGAGTCCATCCTTGTGGAGCTAAATGTTAAAATGCGACTTTCTACGATTTGCTACCAAAGAATTGTGAGATTTTTCGGACACATCATGCGATCTCCAAAACATAGCTCGGAGAGTAGGCTCATACTGGGTCACGTGAAGGGCAGGAGAGCGAGAGGTCGGGCGCCCGTCAGATGGAGTGATGCTGTCAAGAGAGCGGTTGGCGGCAACATACAACTAGCCGTGCACTCCACGTCCGACAAATATAAATGGAGACGAATTTGTGGTCACGATCCTCAATATTGAGGGCCCGAGGAAGAAGAAGTACACGCTTGTAGAGTTGCGTAAAATCTTCCTGATTTCCCTGCACGACCGTGCGGGGAACGCCAAATACACGGAGCCAAGACTCCCTAGCGTTATGGTACTTATTTGCGGTCAGTTGATTGCATAGTTACCAACTTCATTCAACTTGATATTGTTAGAATATTTTCTGACTAAATATAACATGGTATAACCTTTTGGGTATGCGGAATAAGTTGATGCGCGCAATAACTAGATAATCTGCAGATTACCCGGCACAATCCGTTAAAGTGAGAAATTTTATTGCAAGTAGGTAACAGGTATTTGCAATTTACCTAGTTATTCTGCAAGTTAACGTATACCTACTACACCGTTAAAACATGGAAGAGAAAAACAAAACATTTTTTTCAATGCAACCTACTACAGAATAGAATATCTATATCTTTATTTCATGTAAACCAGATTCAGGCTCTTATGAAATGCCGAGACTCTTAAAGGTGTGCGGTTCCCAATAGGTAGTAGGTCCACGGATCACGGGTCACTCCACGGAAACTCTTTTAAAAATAATAGTTATTTTAATCTTGATTAATAAAATGTTGTGGTAAGACTTGCAAGGATAAAATAATTTAACCCGTTCACGAGCAAAACGCAACATAAGTGAAGCTAGTTGAAACACATTAATTATATTTTGTGGCTCACCTAGCATATATTTATACTTACTAGTGGTCGCCCAGTGGTCGAAATTCAACCATAATTTCAGCTTTCTCACTCCTTCTCCATATAAACTTTAATTATGCCAAATCTCACACTCCTCCGCGCAATACAAACTTTTCTCTTCACGTATTAATATTATATATAGATTTACAAACTTTTCGAAGGATTATGAGAAATGATTATCTATATGAAAATAATAAACCAATAGATACTAGATCTATGGAAGTTCCAAAATACTATAAACGTTCCAATTTTACACAGTCTGCAGAGCCGATTTGGAACGGAGAATAATGTCTGTTTGAAGAACTTAGAAAATGTTGTGCGCAATAATATCCAATTAAAAATAACGCGGCTAGGGATATCATTAAAACTTGTTCACTTTTCATTTACCCTTTATTATTCTGTAGGATACAGCACTTTTATCTATTTAAAAAAAGATAAGATTAGATAGATAGATAGATTAGATAAGATTTAAACACATATTTCAATTTCAATTTAATTTATTTCAATTAATTTCAATAAATATTTACAATATAAAATACCTTCCATTGGTCCTAAACTAAGCTAGGCCTGTATCTTGGGCACCTTTGGGGGTAATTGACGATACATAATATATTATACATATAAGTTAAATACAAACATTACAAAAATTGTGTTAGCAAATAAGGCTTAGAACTATGTTAGTAGCACTTCACTTTGCACTATATGTCTTTATGCTGACCTGTGGCACTTGTCCGCGGAAGCGACGGAACACCACGCCCTGTGGCCAAAAATCTTCTTCCATGATGAGGGGCAGAAAACAGTTCGGTACTCGCACCACGAACGCCTTGAAGTTGACATTGCGGCGCGACTCCAGCAACTGCACCCTCGGTGTGTACCTCGTCTTTTGGCGCACATACTCTACGATGTTCTCTGCCTCAGTGGTGTAGTGCAGGTGGGAGATGTACACCGGTGAGTTCGGCTTTGCGGCACGCAGACTCACATTGGGCTCCGTAGGAGCTTTGCCGCAGCGGTTCTTGTTTTTGCGCGTTCGGCGCTTCCTCCTTTGCACCGTCACGATATAAAAGACTTGTTCTGACTGATTGACTGATCTATCAACGCCCAGCCTAAACTGTAGGAGCTGGGAATTTGAAATTGACAGAAGGTTTATTCTATGACGTAGGCATTCATTGAGAAGGGATTTTTGTAAATTCCACCTCAAGGGGGTAAAATAGCATAGGTAAAATGGAAGTTTGTATGAAAATCCGTAATTTTTAAAGTGAGATTCATAATAATTGGTATTTGACGTTTCGGTTAAAACGAAAGAAATACGAATATCAGGATTTTTGTTTTTTTTTAATTAGGCGATGAATATCTGTTTGAAAACCTATCATGTTTTAATTAAATCCGTAACATATAATATCGACATCCACGCGAGCAAAGCCGCGGGCATAAGCTAGTAATTTATACACATTTCTCGTAAATAGATTTTAATTCTCAGAGATTCATTTCAAGGTTCTGAATCACTGTACCGAGCACACTATCTATAGGAAACTTCGTGACGCAGAAATGTTCCACAGTCCTGAAATGTAATATAAGTACTTAGATGTATGTCAGACTTATTCGTATAATAATGATGTATTGATGGCACCATGTCACAGCTTTGTATGATACATTGGTATCTGTGGTACCTACCTACCTATTAATTAAATACGAATAGAAAGATGTGAGTTTCTGGGTTCCTTATTTAAGAATTATCTACTTATTTTGGGTTTTTCTGTATATAAAATGTGAATTGAAATACAGTAAATCATATTACGAGTTACCTTCTCCATACACAAAAGGAATGATTTAAGCTGATTACTAATCTATCTCTGTACCTACAAGATCAATATATTGTATCGAACCCTTTAACAGATAAGTCGATACTTGTTTAAATATTATGCTATGGAAGTTACATAGATATTTACTTAAATATGGGGATATGTGTTGGAACTTCTATGTTAGTCTGGTTGGTAAAAAAAAAACTCCAAAGAGATGACCGTATTTTATGGGATTCCTTTACCAAATGACGTAGCGGAGTATCCACCTTTTGTGTTTTCCCGCAGAACTGATTCCTGATTAAATTGTTTGTTCGGTTTTCAGATAGTTTCTACGTATATGTATAGGCACAGACAAAAGAAGAAGGTGTATAAGTATAAAACTTTTGTCTGTGTGTATAGGTATAAAACTACGTGATCTTTGTGAGTATTGATAATACCACAAATAGACTTCATTTTTTTTAAATAGCTTGATATCTCACAGCTTTTCTCATATTGTATATCATAGTAATATTATAAAGAGAGTCCTGATTGACTGACTGACTGACTTATCATCAACGCACAGCCGGAACTACTGAAGCTAGAGTCACGAAATTTGGAGAGTAGGTCCCTTTTGTATTGCAGGCAAGCAATAAGAAGGGATTTTGGAAAATTCAGACCCTAAAGGGGTGAAAAAGGGGGTGAAAGTTTGTATGGGAGTCCCTTCATTTTTGGAGTGAGAAAGATGTAAATTAGGATTTAGGCTTTTAGTTACAAATAAAGAAACACGTGTTTCTGCGTTTTTGGATATTCATCCCCTAAAGGGGCGAAATAGGGGCGAAAATTGTTTTTGAAGGGTAAAACGTGAATATTAAGATTGTTTTTGAAGTGAGAAACGTGAAAATTGGTGTTTCGGCTTTTAGTTAGACATAGAGAAACATGTGTTACCTCGTTATTAGAAATTCATCCCCTAAAGGATAGAAATAGGGGTGAAAATTGTTTTTGGAGTGCGAAACGTGAACATTGAGATTTAGGCTTTTGGTTAGAAATAAAGAAACACGTGTTACCGCGTTTTGCATCTTCATATTGGGCCTATCGTGATCAGGGGCTGAAGAGAGTCAATATTTTGAATCCGGGTCAAAATTGTACTAAAATGGCATTTTGAGAAATATTAAAATAGTGTCTCAGTAAAAATAGTAGAATACCTATTTATATATTTTTTTAGTGCTAAGTTAATCTACTAAAATGTTTGGAATATTTTATGCGGGAGTATAAAAATGTGATCATTAATGTTTACTTACTTATTACCTAATGTTAAGCAGTTTCTGTACTTTCTGTAGATTAGAATTGCCTTTTACACTTTATAATTTGGATCGATAGTTTAAGAGAAATTAAAAGTTCTTTGAATGTTGATACCTAAGGACCGCGACGTTGTGATGTACAGTGCGATGTATTCGAGAACGGGAACGCTTTGTAAGAGGTCAAGAATTGAAGAAAATTAAAAAGTATCTATCGGCTACTTTGTACCCGAACGAAGTCGGGACGGGCCGCTAGTATATTATAATTTTGTTCAAATATTATATATCCAGCCGTAAAATACTTTTATTTGTAAATATTATTAACATTCATGTACATAAAGGCTACCGGAAATGTCAAGGGACTGGTGCTGAATTATTGATTAGCGTTATTTATTAGCTCCCAATCCCGCAGGATTAATGTTAGAAATTAATTTGTTTGTGACGTTTTGGAAAGCGATTTGGGGTGTCATTGGGGAAAAGGCGCTAGAAGGTGGTAGAAGATAATGATGAGGTAGAGGGTGAGGTGGGACGCGGGGAAGCGATAGCAGCGGCGGCGCTCACGACTCACTGTCGCACAGGACGGCTTTGAGGGTACACGCCCCGAGCCGAACCCCGACTTCGCGAACCGGCGCGCTCGTCGCGCCATGTAGTTTGGCCCAACAGTAAAAAAAAAGCTTCAAACTGTTGTCAACTCTGAATAAAGTTTTTAAAAAATACTCTGGTGTCGGAACCGATTCCCAGCCCCAAAATTCAGGTAAGCACTTTGAACTGTTTGGATCTCACACTTGCCGCCGGAGCGTGAACGAAGGGCGCGTAAAAGTTTAGAACGCGCCTTGGTGCGTAAGGCGGGCGCGGCGCCGCAACAGGTAGGGCGATATCGAGCGGAGATACGCTCACTTTTACTTTTCGTTAAAGCGCCCGTAATCCCGGGCCCGCCATTTTATTTCAGCGCCGCCGTCACCTTACACTGGAAGATCCTCGTCGCCTTAAAGTACCATTTCACACCCCGCGATTCTACGTGCTCTTCGTATATCAGGTATAATAGAGATAAGTTCAGGCGTTCTGGTCTCAGCTAGCGGAAAACTTGTGTACGCTTACGCTTTGCAGAAAAACGTTCATTCAAGCTAAAACAGTGAGTCATTATAATTTTGATTGGATGCTGACGAAATAAATGTGGTGTAAATAGGTCCTCATTTAAATAATAAGTCTGTTACATAATGTTTTAAATTACTTTAGAGCCTATGTAAATCGGATTCATTCAACAGGCTACCTTAGGCACGTGATTAAGGTACTCGTATAATTTATGCCAGTACTTCATATTGCCAAATAAGCTCAGCTTCAATAAACTTTCGCATAATTT
Source organism: Allophyes oxyacanthae (assembly GCA_932294325.1). Taxonomy (NCBI): domain Eukaryota; kingdom Metazoa; phylum Arthropoda; class Insecta; order Lepidoptera; family Noctuidae; genus Allophyes; species Allophyes oxyacanthae. The sequence goes on from OW028609.1 coordinate 6,456,923, forward strand.
CAATTGCTAATACGTACAATTACTATTTTACCTTTATCTCCATTCCGCCAGCAAGCCCGCCGTCGATGGGAGCCTGCTGTCGTGCGGTGAAGGTTTCTGTTTCGTTACTGAAGAATTTAGTTTTAATAACGATAGTGTCTAACATATAGATCTTAGTTTTCATATTATTACGATGTGATCTTAATCTATCAGCTAGATTCTGCGGAATAGAATTTGTAACTTAGATATTGCAGAAGAATTATTTATCGCTTGGAAAATAATTAGATAATGAGCATCCAAAATTACAATTTCATTTCAAATTGATGATTCAATAATATCAAAGCTAGAAACAGAAGGTGTAGAAGCTAGCGAGCTTCTACACTTTCTGTTTCTGTTTCTGTTGTTTAAGTCTCCACATATTAGCTAAGTGGAGACTTACAGTAAGGCATCCTTTATTATGCCATTTGCATGGCGTGTATTAGGTACGTCTTATGCAATGCGCATTACACGGAATTGCAAATCTTCTGACTATAGGCAGTTTCATTTCAAACTATTTTATTAACCCCCTACAAAAAGAGGGGTGTTATAAGTTTGTAGTGTGTATTTATGTATCTGTCTGTGGCAACTTCATCATTGACTTACAGCTAGAGGAAGTGCTGTAATGAAACAAGAGGCGTCACAATAGATCTTCGCAGGTCGCAGTGACAAAGGGGCTTAGTACCCTACCTCTTCAATTAAATAATAATAATAATCTGTCTGTGGCATCGCAGCTCCAAAACGGATGGACCAGTTTCTATGCATATTTTTTAATTGAAAGCTTGTTTAGTCTTGAATCATCTTACGAGTAGCTATTTCATGAAAATTTGTTCAGCCGTTAAAAAGTTACAGCTCTTTACAGTTGAAGTCGGGGGTTTTTGACGGTTAGGTTAGGTTAAATGAATTGTAGACTGGCTTTTGGGGCTTCAATTAATTAAAATATCTGTATAGTCAAACAAACAGTTGACAATATTTTGGGTTCCCCTTTTATACCATATTGAAACATCAAATACAGAGGAGATATTATTTTGTAGCGTTCGCAGTTTATATAGCCAATGTTATTAAGATCTTTATTAATTTTCTTCATGAAAATAACTTGGAGTAAATTCAGGTAATTATTATAGAAGGGTTGTTTTGGGTATCATACCAAACTAGGATGGATCAGGGAAAACGATACTACCGCTACTTTGGTGAGTCGTAAAATTTTGGTAGGTACTTTTACGGTACGATACCTGCTGAAAGTACATTTTAGGGAGCGCAAGAATTCTGTTGTAGTCGTTTTGTTTCTTTATTTTCTTTAAGCGGGTCAATTCTATAACTATTATGGATTTATATTCGGTTCAGCGGTGCATATTAAGTATTTTATTCGCATAGCAGGAGTGGCCGAGCATAGGATCGATTTATGAAGAGGCTCTATGGTAACCCTTATTACAGTTTCCTTTGAACGAACCTTTTCCAATTTTAAGGACCTTTGTATTCACATATTTTAAAGTTATTGATGTCAAGTTTTTGGTATGGGACACAACTAAATAGATAGTCATGATACCTGATGTTATAAATAATTACACAAGGCCAAGACGATAGCAAAACGCTTGTTGCGAATGTTTTGCTGTTATGCGTTGAGGAGTTTCCTTCTTTTTTCTTGTAGTCCATTATTAGATCTCGAACAACTTATGATACCATAGGGAAGGTCAACTCCTTCATTTAAAATTAAAATCATCAAAATATATTCACAACTGGTGCAGATATTCGGTAACAAACTACAATGATAATTTAGTTAACATTGGTATTTGCTGATTTTCTGAATAAACCGTATGTTTCACGTCATAGAAAAATATATGGGACTACCTCGGGATCTAGTTTAATAGAGTACAGTTTAAACCATCCAAATCGGTTAAACAATTAACGAGAAAAAGTGAAGAATGTAGAATCTCCTCCTTTTTTAAAGTGGGTTCAAAATACTGACTTTTGTAAACCAATAGTTAAAATCAGTTATGTGCCTAAAAAAGATTTAATAAAATAGTCCAATATAGGTCAATAATTGTAACAAAGATAATCTAGGTATAGAAATAAATTCTAATAAAATATTATTATCAGGTAGATAAACTTGGCTCTTCTAAGTTTTTCTTTTATTATGGAACAGGAGACTAAGTAATCAGAGTTATAATTTTTTCATGGAAAAAATAAATATAATTTGCATAATTTAATAATAATAATAATTTATTAATGGCTTAATTACCGAGAGTCTCGACCGACACCTTAGGAGGCTCTCGTTAGGCAGTTGGATCAAGGGCCTGATTCAGAGAGCAGTACTTCTTGACACGGCACGCATTGTCAGGAGATTCCTTTCTCTGGAGCCCTGACCGCCGGTAGCTTGGGCCCTATTCTAGATACCGGTGGGCTACTATTTTTTCATATTTTTAAAATATAATTAATATGTATAAAAAATGAATAAAAGAATAATAATTTATAATTTGCATAATTTAATTTAATATTTGTATAATTTGCAGCGTAATTAGACTAGATTAAAAAAAAAACAATTCGAATGAATTACTTTATTAAGTTTAGAGTTTTTATTACTAAGAGATTTTCTGGAATTTCCAGAACAGGAATTTACAGAAACACCAAAATAACACTTTGCTCTACCGGGACTAAACCAAATAATTAAAAACATAATACATAACATAATTTTATTCTACGCATCTCATTTTACATTTTTGAAAGAAAGAAAAGAAAGAAAAGCAATTTATTTTTGTAAAAATTAAAGAATTATATTCGCAATTTATATGTAAAGGATTTTTTTTAAATGCACCTTTCATTCTCTCCACCACAATCTGGGTTAAACCTGAGATCACAATAGTATTTTCTTGTCACAGAAATTACTATTATCATTTTATTTTCATAATATTTTAGACCCCAAAATAGGTGGTACTTGCACTACAATTCATTTTTTGATTCCCATTCAAAATATTATATTCGTTTGAAGAATAATTATTATGCAGTAAAAACTTTGTACAAACAAGAGCGTTCCACCCATAGAGCGAGAAGTCCCTATTCACTCAGTGTTCCGATGTCCGTCGGCATCGATGTTCGTCTGCTTTTATGGTATGCGCGCTTATTTTTAAGGGGCGGCTCCAAGTTTTATTCATGGATAACATAACTTAACAGGACATCATGTATAGTAGGTATGTGACTATCATCTATCATTAAGAAATTTAATAGTTGTCTGATGGTACTTTATGGCGTGAATAAAGCTAAGCGTGTTCCTCCCAAGTTCCATATTCCGCGGGATTCGAAGCGTGAGCCGGGTTGTTACTCACCGTTCAATTAGTCTCCCGCTGTCCATTGACGGCGACGATCGTGGTCTGCTGATGGGGTATGCTCGCTTTTTTAAAAACGGTGGATGCACGTTTTTTGACTGGTAACGTAAACTAACCTTAGGATTTCAGTATTTCTCAGTAATTGGGCTGCTTCTTGCGTTTACTCACTAGAAGGATTTCATTGTTACTAGCCCTCGATAGATCATGCTCGTGCCCGTTTAAATAGAATCTAGAATCTAGATGTTTTTCTTCTTTCGTAGTACTTTTTCGAATGTTTATGGTAATGTTTATTTCATGAAAACCAGATACAGGCACTTATGAAATGTCGATACTCTAGGCACACGGTTCTAAATAGTAGATCTTATGGTATGGGGAAGAACCGACAAGATTAGGTCCTCGCTTCCACACGTTAGTAGGCCGAATTGGCCTAAATGGATGTTTTTTGTTTGTGTCACTCTGGCCCCGGATGCGTTTGATCTGAAGGCCAAATCATCCACAACCGGTCCGGATCTCCATCTGGTCAGGCGCGGCCTGAATTTAGACCGGATCGATCACTTATATAGCGGCCTTTGTAGTTCAACGATCGTTAGCGCATTCATCTTGGTATGTGGAGTCATCTGTAAGCCAGTTCCCCGTCGCTTGATAGTTAAGATCTGGCGGGTTAATACTTGATATTTTAGTGACAGCTACACGTGGCATAAAAGAATAACCTAATCTGATTTCAGGATATCGGTTTCTCTCAGTTGGGTTCAGGGTCAGGTTGCAGTAGGTAGCAGACTTCGGTTATCAAAAAATATAGACTCCGTTCGCGAGCGATTATATTTTTTGTAATATGATGTGATCTCCTGCAAACTAATAATAAAACCCGGCCAAGTGCGAGTCGGATTCGAGCACGAAAGGTTCCGTACCATTATCTATAAAAATGGCATAAAAATCATGTCTGTTGTATGGGATTCTTAAATATTTATTTTATTCTGTTTTTTAGTATTTGTTGTTATAGCGGCAACAGAAATACATCATATTATTATGTGAAAATTTCAACTGTCTAACTATCACGGTTCATGAGATACAGCTTGGTGAATGATGATTATAAAATTGTCGGATATAAAAACCTAGTATTTTCAGTTGTACTGAATTGAAAATTAATATCCCGATTTTTTTTACCTTCCGTTCGCAAACTTGGCATTCCGGAACTGGCAATAATAGGTTGCAGTCGCCTTCGTAAAATATTTAATCGTGTCAGCATGAGCTCTCAAATGTGAGAATTGCTCATCCCGCGGTGAAAAGGTCAGAGTCAGCAAGGTTTATAACGGAGCAAATTGCCCAATGTGCGCAGGACCTACATAAGTAGGTATTCTCATTCAGAAAGGCTGTCTATTCTCTCAGAAACCTTAAAATATATTACTATAAACAAATATTGATATTTAGCCGCATCCGGTCAGCCTGGAAGCTGTCCTCAACTTATTCCGGACAATGCGCCGTTTTATACAGTCTTCAAAAGACACAAATTTGATTTCACTTATAAAACTAAGTAGCCTCTCATCTAGTACTTAGTTGTCTTAGTCTTAAAATACAGTCGACCATTTATTAACCAGTCAAGTCAAACATAACCCGTCAAGCGACGCAAGGTAGACACAATAGAAATTCTATTGTTTGCGGGCGCCGGCAACCGTTCGCAACTTAATGAATTATTATGTAGGAACCTTTATTCGCCATTTACATAGTTGCTAGCATGTTTAGGAGATCCTCCTGATGAACTAACTGTACCTAAAGTTTCAGCTTTAACATTTTACATCATCCTGTTGAGTAAACATCCTAACAAACGTTGGCTGCCTTTTTAATTATTCAGTCACTCACTTGCCTCTAAATTAACTGTTTTGTAAAAGTGACAGCCACTTTTCTCATGAAAGTAGGTGCCTACAAAACAAATTTTGGTGAATATCAACTGCCTATGATTCACAAAATGTATTCATCGGGTTGCCGATTTATCCGATTAATTAAGATTTCGGAATTAGAAATCGAGGCAGTAGGCACACAGTAGGTGATCAATATTAGTTGCCATAAATAACCCAAGCCATCACTGTATATTTCGGAATGTCGGTAAGCAAAATTAGTTGATATACCTAAATAAGTTACTAAATACGCCTTATTGTATTTCGAAATGTTGAAATTTAAAATACCGATAAAAATTATTTCACTAATAGAAAGCTACACTATCCTTGAATGATAGGTATAATATACTTAGGCTACATTTTATTTTGATATACATGAAAGGCGCAGGTGATACTTACCGCTGTCAACAGTTAGTATTTAATAATTTCCCGAAAACACTACACTCGACTATTATGTTATTAAGAATATCGCAGTAACAAATTGCGGAACTAATGTAGGTACATAGGATCCTGCACTGTACTTGTACCTATCGTACATCGGTATTTTAAACTAGTATATTATTTAATACAGTCCTAAATATATATCTAATAATTATTGTAAGGAGTGAAATAAGTTCTACATTAGAAAATTATTCATTTCAAACGAGCCGTCTTACGTACCACAGAAGGATTGTTCGTAAGAATACTTACGTATTTGAATATGCTCGTAAATGTACACCAATCGAACGGTGTGATGGAAACAGTAGGTGTGCCAAAACGACAAATAAACAAGCATAGAAAACAAAAATTATAATGTTTTATACTGTATGATTTTTAATGCGTTCGCACGATCAATAGAAGAATGGGATTATAAACGGTGGCTGCACTATTTCGCCTTTCGGAGGGAGAACATTTGAAGAATAACAATAAACGGGCAGCTTTTTATGATACTATTCTTATATTACCGTATAATACACAGTTAATTAGATAATTATATTGATCAAATGATAGTTACATAAGTGACGGTGGACTAACAGGTTCAGAAATTAAAGTTCATAAATGATATATCGGTAGTATCATAGTATTTATAAAAAGATATAGCTGTAAAGATGTTCAGCTAGCTCTGGATATACTTACATTGTTGTAGAGCAACGTCGGTAAATGTGTCCCTAATATGTTGAGACCTAATGTGATTATCTTAAGGCAGTACCCTGACCAAAACGCCGTTTTACATCGCCATCTCCTCCGCAATTATATCATATACAAATAAAAAAAAAAATACAGTCTTAAAGTTCAAGATCTCTACTTCAAATCCAACGTTTCAAATATTTTTTTTAAGTAGATTATACTATAGTAATTGGCGATTATAAAACACCTAAATCAGAATTTAAACCTTCATCTTCTTCGGAACTTGAAGCTTAATTTATTTCTGATTTGCAGCAATAGATAAATAATTCTTTTATTTATAAGTCCAACGTTTAACATTTAAAAAAAAGTCATTTTTCAATTTTTCCTTGAATTTAAACGTAAATCTGTGCCAATTTTCAGCTGAAGGGTCGTGTTCGGGCGACGGGCGGCAGTCTGCCGCTGGCTCTCGGACGTGATACCCGTGTCGATCGAGGCTATCGTGTTCGATTTATAAATTCAGAATTTATTTTGCTCTCTAGACACAATATTGTGTAGAGGGGGCAACCTATATAACTTGCCTCAGTAGTATGGCATGTACTTCTATAAACATATTTTGATTTTTTTTGAGTACATATTTGAAATATTATTATTTTAGTAAAATCAGATATAGATAGAGTCTACTGATCTGTCACTTTATCTGTCAAGTCAATGCAAATTGTGTTTCATCTTCTAAAATATACTTTGTCTAAAAATATAGAGACCATCTTTTTGATGTTTTCTATAAACATAAATTCAAATTCAGTATGTGACCACGTGAACGTGACCGAATGTTTGAAAGCTCTAAACTATGGGACGGAGTCCCATCATGTTGGTATTCAAACTTCATGTTTTGGTGAGATCTATGTGACCACGTGACTAAAACTTTGAAAGTTTATATCTCCCAAACTATGGGACGCAGTCCCATCATGTCGGTAATCAAACTTCATGTTTTGGTGAGGTCTATTCATATAAACCGTGACCACGTGACTACGTGACCAAAATTCAGAGCTACCTTCTATTAATGAATTGATAATTTGTCATAATCAACGTTTAAAATAGTAAGTAATAATATGTTGATGACGATGTTGATCTAAAATTTTTTTTTTTTTTTAATATAACATTATCCCTCACTAGGATTTCTCCTGTATCGTGGGTAGAGTTTACAGACATTATCTCACATGCACACACACCCAGACTAATATTTGTTCCGTGCGCGTATCGAACCCGCGGCACGTAGCGTAGAAAACCACTACACTACTTGTAACAACCCTAGCCTCCATGCACTATCGCCACACTGTCTTGACGTTGTCGGCGAGATCAAAGGCGCCGTCCTACTGTTGTTTTTCTTTATACTATTCCTTTACTGTAATATATATATAATAATAAATACTATGTACCAACCTAGTTTTATTTTAATTCTTATCGATTATACTTTATATATTACTATTCACCAACACTGCTATTCCCATTTTTAATCGACTTCCAAAAAAGAAAATTCTCGATTCGACTGTATGTTTTTTTTTTGTATGTTTGTTACGCTATTACTCCGCCAATTGCATACAGATTTTGAAAATTCATTTTTTATTTCAAAGGGTACTCTCAAGATGGCATTTAAATTTGTTGAAGATTTGATGAAGAACTTCGGAGATATACAATGGAACTCTTGAATGAATAACAGCATGTCACTTGCGATTTCTGTAATCGCATGATTATGAATTGTTTAAGCCACTCAAAATAGAAATATAAAATAAACGTTAAAAAATAGCTTCAAAAAACTAAAAAGTATAATACATATAATTTTCTTAAAAAACTTATCAGCTTCTGAAGTCGTTGCCACTGCCAAGCTAGGTGCATTGAAGAATTTAAGAAAATTATTTACACTGTTTAGTTTTTTGAAGTCGGTTTTTACTTTTTTTAATGCTAGGTATTAATATCTAATAATCGTGATATATTTATATGAGTGAATATTAAATGAATCAAGCAATTCTTCAAATAAAAGAGCAAGTTATAATTAGTTAATACCAAATCATCTAACAACTCGGCAAGTGTAATGGGCATTTTTTGCTCGGAAGCTCGTTGACGAAGCATAAATTTTTTATTTCCCTTTTTTATAAAATCATTCATCATTGTAGTGATTGTACCACTGTTATTGGTATTAATTTTCTAGTAGTAACTCTGTTACTATATAGACCTATAAGTGAAACAATCTACAAATATATATTTTACATTGCCACCTCTATTTATTATATAGTTTTTTAGTGTCTGGCGCGATGCTCGCGTTGACATGATCCGAGCGGTTTCCGTAATATTACAGGGGGTCGCGCGGGTTGCGCGGGTGGAGGAAGCCAAATCGACAAATTCGTTACCTCACTGACGCGCCTTAAACTAAGGCAATCATTGCACGATAACATGAGTACCCTTTTCTGCATACATTTTTACTACGCAGGAATACAGATAAAATTGTTACTATACGACAGTATAAACAACGTGATGAGATGTGCAGATAACACTGGTTTTCTGTTAAGGTTTTAAGGGGGTATTTTACAGGAATGCCGCAAAAACCGATTTGTATTTACAATTTTTTGAATAGAAATTCTTATTTCTTTGTCCCGAAAAAAATATATATCAAACTTGAAGATGTGAGAATCTCTGCACGGTTGTCCGATACATGATTGGATGAAGTTGGCTCGATAAAAAAAAATCGCAAAGTTACCCCTTTTAAAAAAGTGTTTACAAGATTATTTCTAAAACATGATATTATTTCAAATAATTTTTACATCACAATATTGGTCGCAAATATACCATCGAAAATCGGTTGTTATTTTTTTATAATATTACGTATATTGGTCACAATTTGATAAAAACCACAAAATTCGTGATTTCTGTCATCTCTGCCATCAATCAGTCGCGTTTCGGCGCGCATCGAGGTCGGACCTGTGCAATTTTTTTTGACTTTCCTGCGCTTACACTTTATTCAAAACCAAAAGAAAGAATGACAGTAAAATCATTAAAAAAATTATTAAAAAGCAACAGGAAGTATAAGTAACTTGCCTTTTATTCAGAAAATCTAAGTATTTCGTTTATAAAAATCAATATGCTAAAATAATTTCTTGACATCTCCGTCAAGAATTCATTTTATAGGGTGTAGTATAGAAAAATCAGTATGACAATTTGTAGTGTTGAGAACAAAGAGTATGAAGTTTTATATACACCATGTCCCAAAATTCAACGATAAGCGGGCAGCAGAGGGTTGGGGGTTGAGGGTTGAAAGATTTTTACTTTTGGTCCACTTTCACTCATCGTGGTGTAAAAAAAAAGTACAGACACTACCATGGCAAGTTTTTTTAAAAATTGACGCAACTATCCAAGATTCCAAAATGGTATAATAATCTAGGAAAACTAGCCACAAAAAAAAGAAATGCGTACTATTTCTGAACAAGAACCAAATTTCATAACTTTTACTATGTGGTTTTTTGTTGTAAATTCTTCGAATTTGAATGATACATGTCCGTAGTTAATAAAATTTAGAAGTTAGAGAGAGATAGATAGTATGTAAAGAAGGAAAGAAAACGTTTTTAAAAATTATACCTCGTTTCTTCACAACTACAACAGTCTGCTATAGTCTGTGGCATACCATCACCTGTCATCCCACTTAGGATTTCAGGAGTGAAAGTGGACCAAAAGTAAAAATCTTTCAAAATTTTAGGGTGAAAAATAATTTTGATTGATTTTTGTGTCAAATCTACAGGCATTCTGGGATTTTTGAGGATTGTGGTGGATAGCAGTGCTACTTAGGTTTCCGGTACAAAAATAAATTCAGAAGTATTTGAAACATTGTGGTCATGGTAATTAAAAATATCTTAAGGGGTGTAAATTTTTGAGGGAGGGGCTCGTAGCTACATAGCTACCGCGCAGATCAGTCGATCAGCGAGGTTAAGCTGCGGTTGCCGCGGTCATTCCCTGGATGGGTGACCATTTCTTCGAACATCGAGACCCCTCCGTGCCTCGGATAGCACGTTAAGCAGTTGGTCCCGGTTGTCATACGAATACCTTTGACAGTCGTTACGGGAGTCAGCAACCCAAAAAGTCTGACAACCGGTCTAACCTTAGGGTATCAGTGTCTCCCAGTAATTGGGTGGCGGAGGTCAGATGGCAGTCGCTCCGTATAAAATACTGTTACTCAGCCGCATCTGGTTAGACTGGGAGCCGACCCCAACGTAGTTGGGATATAGGCCAGGCAGATGATGATGGGTGTAAATTTTTGAAGGATTTCAATTATTTTATGTAACTTCTTAAAAATTGAGATTTATTTATTTATTTATTTTTTGTTCTCGGGTAGTCATGAGCTGGTCAACCCTCTGGTGCCCGCTTATCGTTGAATTTTGGGACATGTTGTATATTCTATTTACCTACTTTTATAGAACAACTAGAGGTCGCGCGGGTGCGCGGGCCGCATGCGGCCCGCGAGGGCTTTGTAGGTGCAGCTTGTAACATAACTTAAAAAAAATATGATTTTTGATTTTGTATGGCAGCCATTTTTTTTTGTATGGAAACCATATTTTTTTCACCGGCTCGTCAATTGTCCCAAGGTCCTTGACATTTTTAGTTCCGGCGGTATAGGTTTGCGACTTGTCATTTTCGAGATCCGTAGGGCAGTTCCGGTCAGCGTTCCACTTTCATGTCATTTCGGACTTTTCCTAAACTCACAGGACTCCTCTCTATACGACTCCCATACATCCCTTTTACCCCCCACGGCTCCTTCTGCGAGAACAATTGGGTGAAAATCCGAAATGAACACTTGTATGGCGGCCATCTTGAAAAATGGCGGAAAAAATATTTGATCCCGGATTATGAATTGGTGCTCCCGAAAACCCCCGGACGCCAATTTTCAGCCGGCTCGGACCAATTTTTTTTTTAGCCGCCATCTTGAATTTTTATGACCCCCACCGAAAAGCCCCCGTCGTCCTCTATGACATTTGGTCGAACACCCCCCCACTATCTCCAACGGTTTCGGAACGGTGAGCGTTTCAATTTTGTATGGCCGCCATCTTTTTTTGTATGGACGCCATCTTTTTTTCACCGGCTCGTCAAACGGCCCAGGGTTCTTGACATTTTTAGTTCTGGCAGTAAGGGTGTTCGGCTTGCCATTTTCGAGATCCGTAGGGCAGTTCCGGTCAGCGTTCCACTTTCAGGTCATTTCGGATTTTTCCCGGACTCACTGGACCTCAAGGTTTACGACTCCCATACATGACTTTTACCCCCCACGGCTCCTTCTGGGAGAACAATTGTGTTAATGAGTCAGTCAGTGAGTCAGTCAGTCAGTGGTAATCGAGCTTTATATATAAGGTCTTATTTTAATAATCCAAAATATTTTAGGTGGTAAATCTATAGGTTACAAAGACTCTTTTTAGCAAAAAAATATTAAAAAAATATCAACATTTTTTTATACGTTTTCAAAATTAATTAAAATAATTGATGTTTCCGTTTGCATAAAACCTTCATTCCTCTATGATTGTGAATGGAACTAAGGTCATGAACTCGATCACATGACTGGCGGCTCGGCTACAGTACCTCACACACACACGCATCGCGTCGCCGCCCGGTCTAATGCCTACTTAATTCATAAATTAAGACATTCTAACGATTAATCTACTGCAACTACTATGTGATTCTAATTTCCCATCACATTTTATCAGGCTTTGGACTGGAATAATTTAATTTAAACGCGAAAGGGTTAATTACCTACCTACCTATCGTATTACATTACTACGCAGGTACCTACTTTGTAAGCCCCGTTAGGACTGCCGATTTTGCAGGTTTGCTTGCATAGTAGGTACTTACACATAGGTTACGTATCTACGCTTTCAAATTAGGTACCGTAACAATAACTTGGCATGTTTAGAAGTTTGAATCAGTCTTATTTACTATGATTTGAAATGTACACACTTACCTAATAATAGTTTTTTTATCTACACAAATTGTTGGACATATCCACCCTGCTGTTGGATACAGAGGCTGGCACGCCGTACAACATGCCTTTGTACGCGCACTAGAGTGTCACTGTCACTAGTCATAATTCACACACATAGACATAATTCACAGCTCCGAGAATGGTATGCAGGTCTGGTCTTCTCCCGTGGCGCATTTTACCGATTTCAGCGTCGTGCGTGACTCGTGCCGTGCGCGAACTCAGATACAACTACAAACGATGTTGCCGCCGCGCCGCGCGCCCGCCGTGCCGCCCCGCGCCGCGCGCCCTCCCGCGCCGCCCTGCGTCACGTGTAACGAAGAGCGGCAACGGCGCGAATGGGCGGCGCGTGCGGCGACGAGTGGCAACAGAGCGCTTGATTTTCGGTTACGATCATTCAATACATTCATAATATCGCGCGCTTACCGCTAAGCGCTGGCGCCGCCACCCGCCTTCAATGAACATAGTACTACCTACGTAGTAACCGCCGTGGATGGATGTTGAAAATAATACAGAGCCAGTAAATTTATTATTAGTAAACTATTTATTTTTTATTTTTTTAATATCAGTAAAACACATACTTGATTAATTTGATGTTTGTAATGAATTCTATACCATTCATAGAGCCTAGTTTTAAAATATTTTGGATTATTAAAATAAGACCTTATATATAGTCAATATTCATAGTACTTATATCATTTTGATATATCGTCTCGATTTTTAAACACACTGATGTTTTAATACCCCCTATTATGCAACAGTTTCATAAACTACTATTATTTCGTATTGAACTGATCTACGTTTCCTTAGATTTTGTATAATTTTGTTCCTTATTAAACGCTGACATTTTAAAATGTGTCGGTCGGCCCTATAGGTACCCATTTGCAGGTGGCCCAACCTAATTTTACTTCTTTTAATTTTATTTCTTTATGGGCTTTGCAGTCCACTAGAAAAATGATTCACCAATTTAAATTATAATCTTTACCTTTATTTATGTATTATGGGTTATCGTGGTTGTCTGTGGCATCACCACGGTCCTATCCGAAAACCAGCGCTGCGGTATTTATTTTATCTGTCAGGATTAACTGTCAGGATATGCTGAGATAGGGACTTTCTTTGGCCTCTTGCAGGACTTTTTTAACCCCCGACAAAATAGAGGGGTGATATAAGTTTATAATGTGTATCTATGTATCTATGTATCTGTGAATCTGTGTATCTATGTATCTGTGAATCTGTGTGTCTGTCTGTGGCATCGAAGCTTCAAAGCGGATGGACCGATTTCAATGCAGTTTTTTTAATTGAAAGCTAGTTTAATCGGGATGGTTCTTAAAATCTGTTCAGCTGTTCAAAAGTTACACCTCTTTTTCTAGTTAGAGTCGAGGGTTTTAGACGGTTAGGTTATTGTTATCATTATTTGAATTTTTTGTGTGTTTATGTAATTTCGTGTGCGAGTCCGATTTAAATGTTTTTTCTTTCTTTCTTTCAATTTTGAAGCTCTTCATCTGCATACATAGCGAGGAATCTGAACTAGGAATATGGTTTTGATCTATGAATATGCAATTTCTTTTTTGGTAAAAAAGCAACCCTGTGAACATACTTAAGTAGGTATGACTACGGAAACGGACGACTCCTACAGGTGTGGGTGAGAGTAGGTTATTATCTCAAGGCATGGATTTGAGTTGGCTTATTCTTCTAACATTACACACACATTGGCAGTGTCATCAGGTTTGTCATGCCAATATATCGGTTTCGTTACGGCATTATTGGCTTAGTGTGAAAATGCCCAATGTTGGTCGAGACAATTATGTGCACTTGCATAAACTCATACACAATAGGTATGACTGATAGTTTATAAGTAGATAGTTAAATAGGTATAAAATCTACAAATACAAAACGGAGGAACAGAATTTCTAGCGTAATATAGGACACTGGGTATACGATATTATGGATTTATATTTTTCAAGTATTTGCTGGTGTCATACTGCATGTTGCTAATTAATATTGCTATTCTGTGACACGTGTGTCACACAGTCTGATACGTCAATTGCGTAATTGCGAGAACGGAGCTCCCCTAGTGGGTGGGGCTTAGGCTGATACTTCACCCCCTCAAAAGTAAGAAATCGTCGTAAAATACAACCTTAATAAGCTAATATAACTATATAATATGTGGGTATTTCATATTATGTGAAAATGTTTCATCTTTCATTATTAATAACAGTGAAAAAAAGATGTCGATCTTACTAAGTAAATATTGCTTGCATACAGTAATTAAGTTATTATCCGATCTCGTTACTGGGGAATACCGTTGAAATTGGATAATAAGAGTATATCTGTATCCTTTTATAGGTAGAAAACAAAAGAGTGAAGGACAAAATTTAAAAAAAAAGTTCTTTCTACATTATAGAATGCTTCGGTTCTTTTTAAAACGCTTTTATTAGCTTCACTTGTAACTATGTAAAAAAATCTTGGAAGTTAAATTTGACCCACTTCCCGGTTTCCGATTGAGCTGAAATTTTGCAAACACGTTTAATTTGGATGACAAAAGCGTTTTCTTTGGTTTTTTAAAAACTATAATACTTTTATTTTATAATAATTTATAATAATTTTATTCATCATGAAATGATCAAAACGAAGCGAAATCTTCAAGTCAATTGTTCAAGTTGCTAGTGAATAAGTACCTTCTAGGTAAGCGTGCTTCATCATGGACTATATAATCATATATCGTCACTTAACATGAGTGACTGTAGACAGGATGACAATCTCCGATCGCCGGAGAACAGCAACACCACAAAAGTGTACTGAATTGACATATGCCATTGACGTATGTCAAACGATCACGTGATTTGGAAATTTCAAACCCATACAATATGCTAGTGTTTTTATTCTTGAAGATTGCCTTCTTGTCTAAGGGCAGGAGAAATGGTCAAATGCAAACCTAATAAATAAAATAATGAAATAAAAACAAAGAGTAGGTAATTCCGGTAATATGACCACTTGTTAGAAGTTTTGAATATCTAATAAGATGCATATAAAAAAGTAATTGCACCAGTTAAACAGCCTCAACGGCAAATAACGGAAAAAGACTACTCAGGAAATACTGTCCATTAATGTATCTCCTCTACAAGTATCTGTATGGTTAAGGTAGGTACTCTACTCATGTTGTATAAAGATGAAGTGATATTAAACGGACTATTAGGTATTGGCACGATGATATAAGTCAATATTGATAATTAACATTTAAGTAATAATTTCTAAGAAAATTCAAAAATATTGTTCCTTTCAAACGTATGTTACAGAACCAGCTATGCGTTCCAGCCAATAGAATTTCATTTCAATAAGACGACATATAAGTTAAGGATCTGACAGGTGGTCCCGCCGATCTTATATAAATTTACCTAACCGGGTTTATCAAAATATGTATTCGAAACCCTTATAATGACGTGGATGGGTAGGCTATTTCGAGAATTCAATATTAATTCATTTACTCATAGATAAATGGTAATAATGTCATAATAATCACATTGAATATATTATGTTTTATGTACTAGTAAATAAAATCGTTAGGTATTAATTAAATTTTGGAAGGCATTATTATACCTATTACTTACTTACTTAAAAGCATAATTACTAGTGTTGCGGAATATTAGACGTTATTTTGAATAAAAATCTCCGAACAGTTTTAAAAGCTTGTATTCAGCCAAAATTACAAGAGAAGACCGAGAAAAAACAAAAAACAATAATAACTTTAAAAATGGAATCAAAAATATAAAACTAAATGAATTATTTTTAATCGTCACATTAACTGCCAGTACCTACTAAAGCTAGACAGACTTTTTACTAATTTTAACATCCCCCCGGGCGTTGAGAGGTTGCCTCCCTCTCAAACAGAATCCTCTTCTTGAGGTAAGGGACATATTTTGCTAAGGCTCGACGATGCCACATGTCGTCTTGATATCAGCGCCGCGGAAGATGCCGTCTTGTCCGGGGTGGATTGCCGTAACTCGGCCCAAGCGCCATTTTCAAGGAGGAAGATTCCCATCTTTAATGAGTACAGAGCGTCCTTCTTCAGACGCGTAGTGCAGGTTCTCCATTTGACTCGCTGCTGTAGCTCAAACACGTACTCTTTACTCCATCTTGACCAAAAGTGATGTCGGCATTTCTCTATTCTTTGATGTCTGGTCAAGTAATTCCGTGAACGGTCTTCAAAATTGGCGTGGGCAATGCTGTGAGTGGCCGCCCTATTAAAAAGTGTCTCGGCGTTAAGGGCATCCAATCATTAGGATCCGTGGAAAGCGGCGTGAGCGGACGAGAGTTCAGCAGGCCTTCTATTTGAACTATCACAGTGTTCAGTTCCTCAAAAGTAAAGTTACAATTTCCCAGTACTCGTTTTAAATGATATTTAATACCTACCTACATTTAATACCAGCCTCCCAGAGGCCTCCGAAAGGAAAGGTGAGGAGCATAAGGAAGGACAAAATGAAAGTTAATTTCTTCATTCGCCAAATCACTAAATATCGAATTGCAACTATCCTTAATAAACTTACCAATCTCGTGGTATGCTCCAACAAACGAGGTCCCGTTATCAGAGTAGATGTGTTTAGGCTTTCCTCTTCGAGACACGAATCTACGAAGGGCCGCTAAATAATTGTTGGTCGTCAAATCGCCCACCAGCTCAAGATGTACAGCTTAGTAAGACGACAACCACGCCCTTGTCTACTAGCTGACAAAATGGGTCCAGCATAGTCGACACTAACAGTTTCGAAGGGGTAGCCCCCGGGGTTCAAGCGCTGCTGTGGCAAGTTACCCATGATAGGAGAGACTACCTGACCTTTCATACGACTACATAATAATCGGCCAGTAATTTTCTTTAATAGACACCAATAAAAGTTGAGGCCCTGCTTGCATGAGCTTTTCATGCATAAAGTTAAATAATAATTTTGTTACAACATGAGTGGACTGTAAAAATAACGGGTGTTTTTTGTCATAACAAAATTCTGAATTTCCTAGACGACCACCAACTAGCAATAAATTATTTTCATCTAGAAAAATGTTAAACTTAATTAATTGACTCTTCTTAGGTTTATTATTTAATAAAAGCGTATAATCAGGAAAAGAGTCAATTTGCGAGAGCAATAAAATTAGATTAAAAACATAACCATGCACTATATGCAATTTGTGAACCATCACTAATTAAGTGCAGGTCTATGCTCTCATACAAATCACAAATCACTATGCGAGGAATACGTAGTTCATTTAATATTGGTGAGCTACGTGTATGAGCAATCCATATTTTTAATATATCAGGTGGCAACTGATCATCCCATCCGAATTTCAGTACCCACAATTTTTGTATTATGGTTTTCATAACAATAATACACGGAGCTAAGAGACCCAGCGGATCAAAAATTTGAGCAGTAGTATAAAGTATTCCGCGTTTTGTCAAAGAATGGGACATAAAATTAGCATCTATTGAATAACATAAAACATCTGTATCAGTATGCCAACTGAGACCTAACGTTTTACAGGGTTCTATGGAACCAATATTTAAATTAAATGCTGAGTATTCTGTATTATCAGACACTATACGTGAATCATTAGATTTCCATCTACGCAATGGCATTTGGGCTGAAGCCAGTTCAGCAGTTAACTTGCGACGTATGTCAAGTACCTCCTCAATCATTTCCTCACCAGAGAGCAAGTTGCCGACATTGAAATCGTTTTTTATTATTGTAGGGATTTTATGATCAGTACAATCCAGTCCTATTTGTTTTAGACACCTAGTAGCCAGAAACGGTGCGCTAGCGGTACCACACGTGACCGTGTTTAACTGATAAGCTAACATAGGCTTTGACGGATCATCACGCCATAGGATCTGCTGTAAATGCCTGTCACCTGGGTGTACAGTTACCTGCCTGTACATCTTCTCCACGTCTGCCGAAATAACATATTTATATTTCCTAAAACGGAGAAGGATGGACATCAGGTCCTCTTGTACAGTGGGTCCTATCATTTGTAACTGATTAAAGGATACTCCCGAAGTGGTGGGGCTACTGGCATTGAACACTACCCTTAGATTAGTAGTTGAGTTACTCTCACGTACAACATGGTGGGGTATAAAATACGCGACCTTTTGAGGATCGGGTACACACAGAGACATATGTTTTAACTCAACATATTCTTTCATAAAATCACAGTAACTTGATTTAAATGATGGTTGACTCTTGAACCTGCGTTCCATAGAGAGGAGACAATGATTCGCTCGCTGTAAAGAGTCACCTAAGTTATCATGTGATTGCTTTAACGGTATTCTAATACAAAAACGGCCGTCCTGAAGACGCGACGTATTTTGTATGAAGTGTTCTTCACACATCTTTTCTTCTCGAGTATACGCTGATGACTGATGGCCAACTTCCTCGAGCTGCCAAAAACGCATTAACAGGTTTTGATTGTCATCAGTACTCGAGTTATCCACAGAAATATTATTAAAATTTGCAAAATTGCAATGAATAGGGAGCGAATACGGATACGGTACTTGGCCACTGTTTAACATAGGGCCTGA
Organism: Allophyes oxyacanthae; assembly: GCA_932294325.1. Taxonomy (NCBI): domain Eukaryota; kingdom Metazoa; phylum Arthropoda; class Insecta; order Lepidoptera; family Noctuidae; genus Allophyes; species Allophyes oxyacanthae. Next base: position 6,475,823 of record OW028609.1, read on the forward strand.
AACTATCCACCCAAGCCTAGTTTCAAATAGTACTGGTTTACCGATACCTAAGTTAATCTTTTGTGTACCTAATAGGTCCCAGAAAACATCTGCACCTATAATTAAATCCACAGAGGAAGGAGTATGAAAGTGAGGGTCGGCTAGACATAAGTTACCTGGAATATTTAAATCATTAAGATTTAATTGACGGCCAGGTACATTGTCAGTGATCGAAGGCAAGACAAAACAATAAATATTTGTAGAATAAGATTCATTCAACGACTTTATGGGAACGCAACACATTTTACCTATGGGTGACTTAGAACTATTTATACCCATTAGTGACTCATTTACTTTAACAGTTGGTAAGTTTAATAAATTACATAATCTTTCCGTTATAAGGCACGACGTACTGCCACTATCAAGAATAGCGCGCCCGAGATGTTCGCAGCTATTCCTGTCATATAACTTCAATAACGAAGTGGCTAAAAGAACCTGGCCTTTATTATGTACATACGGCGTGACTTGTGCGGATAAAGTAACGTTACTGTTAGACGAGCGTTCAGTGGGCTCACCAGTGACGTCACTGTCACCAGTAGAAGTCAATGGAGTAAATGTTGACTTAGCTTTGGCGTCTGTAACATGAACAAGTGTGTGATGCCTGCGCTTACACACTTTACAACCACTTGACTTGCAACGATTAGCATAGTGGCCTGTACGGAAGCAATTGAAACATACCTTATATTGTGGTAGCAACTCAAACCTCTGTTCGTTACTAAGCCCTAAAAATTGTGTACAGTTGTTCAAGCTATGTTCCCCTTGACATTTTGGGCACAATTTTGAAGAACTATTACTACAATTAGACTGACTGACTGGTGTACTGATCACAGATACCATGCTTTTAACTTTATTATTAGTTTTAGGATGATTATTGGGGTTATTATATGACATTTCTAAGGTCTCTAATAAGTCTGCACGATTCCGTAAGAAACCAATAAACGTGTCTAACGTGATCGGCTGATCTTTATCCAGACGACTTTTAAATTCCTCCCATTCGCGGTGAGTTTTAAAATCGAACTTACATGTCACGATATGAATTAAGAGCGTGTCCCAATGTTTTGTTGGTTCACCTAGTGAGTCTAAAGCGCGTAAGTTTTTGTTTGTAGTATCAATGATACGCTTTAAAGTAAATGATGACTCTTTCCTAATCGCCTCGATGTTAAACAATGCAGTGACATGGTTTTGAATTAAAAGTCGCTTATTGTCGAATCTCTCACACAATATCTTCCATGCGACAAGATAATTAGTAGCCGAAAACTCTATAGACTGTATTACCACAGCAGCTGAACCCTCGAGAGAAGCCCTAAGGTAATGGAATTTGTTGACGTCGTCAATTCCATCATTAGAGTGTATTAAACTAGAGAACGTGTCTCGAAACTCCAGCCAATTCTCGTACGAACCACTAAATTTGGGCAGCTGTATGGTAGGCAATTTGACGAGTTTACGATGATTATTTCGTGATGAACCCTTATCACATTCCAAAAACTCATCGTTACTTGTTTTTGTATTACGCGTAAGTAACTCTTGAGCTTTCGAAACGATCATATAATACACAGATTCAAACTCGTTTCGTGCCGATATTTGACTATTGATATCATCTACTAAACACTCCAATCTTAACTGAACCTCGTCATATTGAGTAAATAAACTTTCCATCTTACCTAAACGTAGTTGCAATTCGCTAATCTGTGACGGATTCAATGAATCCTCCAAATTGTTGACATAATTAGAGAACGCCGTCAAACGTCCCTTATAACTTGCCCTTCGTTTAGTTAACTCCTTCTGCTCCTTCTCGGCCATTCTGGGAAACTGGTACTCCTCTGAAATATACCGAGATGTTATTAATGACGTACTTATAATTACATAACAATACGCCTGGTAGCTGAAATACAAACAAGTTAGGGTAACAATATAATAATACTACCTATAAGATTGTTTAATACCTTTTACACTAAACTCAGGAAACTAAAATAATATAATGGTATTTAACAATACCTAGCTCCTGCTTAGTTATATACAATGTAATCGGTTAACTGCAGAATAAATTAATTATCTGGTTATAACAATCAAATGAAATAAGTAGGTAAGTACTAACCTTAACAACTGTCGGAAAATTCTCTAATATTACCTTAATCTAAACCAAACTCCGAGTACTGGGTGCTACTAATAATATTGAAGACTGAACTGAATGAACACTGTAGATATACAGCAGCTATCCGGCGTCAAAACCTTGGTTTCCACATCGAAGTTCCTGATATCCTTTATAGCTCGGTGCTCGTACAAATCGGCATAATCTTAGCTTGATAAATCTTCAAAATCCCAGTATTAGTCCGTTATTTGATTTAGTGCCGCTGATTACTAGATAATTCTTCTTAAATTATCCGGCTCGAAGGACCATGTTGCGGAATATTAGACGTTATTTTGAATAAAAATCTCCGAACAGTTTTAAAAGCTTGTATTCAGCCAAAATTACAAGAGAAGACCGAGAAAAAACAAAAAACAATAATAACTTTAAAAATGGAATCAAAAATATAAAACTAAATGAATTATTTTTAATCGTCACATTAACTGCCAGTACCTACTAAAGCTAGACAGACTTTTTACTAATTTTAACAACTAGCATGAGAAACGAGAAATATCCGTGACAATATAAAACATTCACGGAAATAATATTCGTATAGCATAGGTACCTACAGATATTTGTGTCGGGTGAAGAAGTTTGTATGTGTGTGATTTAGATATATCTACGCACACCCACTAGGGAAATTTTGGTAAGTGATAATTATTTTACGTGTATTATTAATTATAATTTGGTACATGTCTCTTCTCAGGAAATATGTCAAGCAAGATTTCAAAGCCTTTATAAACAATCAAGACTGAGTCTCATCGTACATTAATAATGATGTATCATATTTATTTATTTGTATCACAACTGCCCCTGGCAACACAGTAACGGCCCGATCAGAGATCAGAATACCAGCGCTGTGAGGTTTTCCAAATGTCGTAGTAGCATTATGCTGAGATAAACTCATTACCTCACATATCATAATGGTAAATTTTTGGTCACGTGCAGGTTGCTTAATTTTTTTTTCTTCATATAATTCAATTGGTAATAATTTATTTGTAAAAAAATAGGTAAAAGTTACAAACTAGGTGGAAAATTATAAATATTTATGTACCACTATGTTTCACTTTGCAAAACATACAAATATTTGGTAATAATTATTAGAAAAAAAGTTAATATTTTATAAATTAATACCTAATATAATATAAATAAATCGGACATCAATAAAATTGAAACATTATAACATCATTATCCATTCATTTTATCATTAAAATATTCCTTGATAGAGCTTTTGTAAGTAAAAATTCGAGAGAATTTTCTTAAATTTATTTAAATTATCTTGTGCTTTGATGTTTTTGGGCAGCTCATTAAATATTTTTGGAGCCTATAATATTCTTTGTCTTATTTACTTATTTCTTTCTTCTTCTTTCCTTTCTTTTCTTCATCATGCATCGTAGGAAACAGCAAAAAAATTTTTTTTCTAAGTTTCTTACTTTTCGTACAATGTGCTTGCCAAAAGATGGCCGCTGGCATCCTTTTTCAAAATGTTATAAAATTGTGGTATTTTACGATTAAAATAAAAAGTGATACTTATATCGAATGATGAATAAAACGCTCTATTGAGCTGGCCAATGATCTGCCATAGGGTATTGAAGACCAAAGATCGCCACGCTAAGATTTTCATAAGTGAATCAAATGAAATAAATCGTTTATTTGCGAATTTACGTTGTTTTGTGCAGATACATTAAGCCTCGTTCACACCACGCTACATTTTTATCAGGGCATCACATTGATATCCTGATTATTATTATTATTAGTATTAATGTTCGTGCAAATTACGTTCCGTGAATTTGGTCTTGTGCACACTGACGTGATTTTGTATGTCAATTTGTATGCGTTAAATAGATCCCCATTTTATAGTTTCACTGTTTTAGAACAATACAATTATGCACGTATTTTTCTGAGGTATTCCACGAATAGCACCGATCTGAACGGCACTAAAACGAATAGCACCAACGCTATTCCACGAACGGCACCGATCCAAATTTTGGTTTGGTGCGATTCGTGGAATAGTAAAATAATATTAATTTTATTCCACGAACGGCACCAACGTAAAATTTTCTTCTAGTGATGGGAACTATTTTTTGTTCACAACATTATTAAATAAAACATATCGATATAAATCAGCAGGAAGTACGTTTATTGATCATATTATTTTTTTACGTTATTTTTTTTTATTAATAGATCTAACAATCAGTTTTCTTAACTATTTGGGTCACTTGCAAAAACAGCCTTAAGTTATTTATTACCTACTTACTATAAATACCTAAAATCAAATCACATTTTTTTATCACAATTTCTCTTAGTATCACATTTTTTTCATATAAATAAACTTTTTTCTACTTATAATTTTGTATATATTTTTTTTACTTTCTACTGTATAATAATTATTATTTTCATATGTTAAAGTATTTCAATTACTAAAATCATCAATACCAGCCTTGCATTTGGATTATTTCTCAAGTGACTTTGAAGAAGCCGCTGTTAGAGGAGTGCTGGCAGTGTTTCCCAATGTTTTAGTAAAAGGATGCTACTTCCATTTTAAAAAGGCGTTGAAAAAGAAGGGGAAGGTTCTAGGTCTCCATAAGAATAGCATAGTCAGGAAGCACGTTGCTTTGTGCACCGTCCTACCCCATCTGCCACCCGAGGTGCTGGATGATGCATGGCTTTACTTCATGAGTGAAAGTCCACGACAGGAAAACGTGACAAAGTTTAACGGTTATATGGTCACACAGTGGATCGAACACAGACTGTGGTCGAATAAATGGTCTTGTAAAAGATGCGATTTTAAAACTGAGTTGGTTTGCAAGAGGAATACTGATGGCTTTAAAAAAAATCCAGTAAAATGTTGTATAGGTAGATAATACTAAGAAAGACTGATATTGTAAACGTTAATTGTGATAATAATAATTATTATACAGCAGAATGTAAAAAAAGAAATATACAAAATTATAAGTAGCAAAAAGTTTATAGGTAGATAATACTAAAAATGACTGATATTATAATCGTTATTTGTGATAATAATTATTATTATACAGTATAATGTAAAAAAAAATACAAAATTATAAGTAGCAAAAAGTTTATAGGTAGTTAATACTAAGAATGACTGATTCTGTAATCGTTAATAGTGATAATAATAATTATTATACAGTAGAAAGTATAAAAAGAAATACAAAATTATAAGTAGCAAAAAGTTTATAGGTAGTTAATACTAAGAATGACTGATATTGTAATCGTTAATAGTGATAATAATAATTATTATACAGTAGAAAGTAAAAAAATATATACAAAATTATAAGTAGAAAAAAGTTTATTTATATGAAAAAAATGTGATACTAAGAGAAATTGTGATAAAAGAATGTGATTTGATTTTAGGTATTTATAGTAAGTAGGTAATAAATAACTTAAGGCTGTTTTTGCAAGTGACCCAAATAGTTAAGAAAACTGATTGTTAGATCTATTAATTAAAAAAAATAACGTAAAAAAATAATATGATCAATAAACGTACTTCCTGCTGATTTATATCGATATGTTTTATTTAATAATGTTGTGAACAAAAAATAGTTCCCATCACTAGAAGAAAATTTTATGTTGGTGCCGTTCGTGGAATAAAATTAATATTATTTTACTATTCCACGAATCGCACCAAACCAAAATTTGGATCGGTGCCGTTCGTGGAATAGCGTTGGTGCTATTCGTTTTAGTGCCGTTCAGATCGGTGCTATTCGTGGAATACCTCATTTTTCTCGGATGTTTTCGAGTCATAGGAATTGTATCTTGAGGTTAAATCCTAACTAAGGTTGTCGGTAGAAATCGCCAAGTGCGATAAGACCGCCCTTTGTACATTTCTTTTTCTAATTATTGTATCTCTTCTTCCATTACTGGTGTGCAATAAAGTGTATTGTATTGTATTTAATATCAATAGCCGAGGGTTATAATAAACGAATAATTTTGTTATTTATGTTTTGTTACCGCAAACACATCTAATAAAGACGGTTTAAAAAGGGTCCCAGCAGTAAACAACACTCCAAGCCCATTCACACAACCGAAGGTCAGCGCTAAAGCTTTTAAAGATGGCACTTTCTTTCTACGTACCAGTCGCACATTTCCTACATTCAGCTACCTAGTTTGCTTTAAAATAAGCAGATAAAATACCTAGATATCAAACATTATCATATTACATCAAGTGTAGGCAAATACTCTACATTTTTTGTCCTTCAAGCCAGATCTGCGGGTCTACCGCGTAGCTAAAATGATAATGAACATCGACTCTGGTAATAAACTTCAATACGATCGTGAAACAAAACTTTCGAGTTACCTTATTTTTACCAGCTATGAATTTGGGAGCCCCAACTTCAACAACAACAAGAATATTTATAAGGTAGGTATGTCGAGTTTAGTCTCTCATGATCGTATTGAAGTTTATTACCAGAGTCGATGTTCATTACCATTTTAGATGCGATGGAACCGGAAACACAGCCCGTCATACAGAAGCAAATCAGCATTGTGTCTTGCAGGTAGATACTTATACACATTTGCTCATAAAATGGATCCTATCGAGATTATCAAGCAATCATCATAATATAGAATAGAATAAATTATTTAAATCTTTGTTTCATGTAAACCAGATACAGGCACTTAAGGCGCGTCAGTGAGGTAATGAATTTGTCGATTTCGCTTCCTCCACCCGCGCAACCCGCGCGACCCCCTGTAATATTACGGAAACCGCTCGGAGCATGTCAACGCGAGCATCGCGCCAGACACTAAAAAACTATATAATAAATAGAGGTGGCAATGTAAAATATATATTTGTAGATTGTTTCACTTATAGGTCTATATAGTAACAGAGTTACTACTAGAAAATTAATACCAATAACAGTGGTACAATCACTACAATGATGAATGATTTTATAAAAAAGGGAATTAAAAAATTTATGCTTCGTCAACGAGCTTCCGAGCAAAAAATGCCCATTACACTTGCCGAGTTGTTAGATGATTTGGTATTAACTAATTATAACTTGCTCTTTTATTTGAAGAATTGCTTGATTCATTTAATATTCACTAATATAAATATATCACGAATATTAGATATTAATACCTAGCATTAAAAAAAGTAAAAACCGACTTCAAAAAACTAAACAGTGTAAAATATGAAACTCATGTTAAATTAAACTGTCTGATATTTAAAAATACATTATGTATCTACTTACAAGCAAAAGGTATTTACATACATAGACTAAATATTTACAAATAAATTAAAAATTAAAGATAAATAAAAACAAAGAGGGAACACTTAGGCGGCGTCAAAGTACTCCTCCGCATCGCTGTCATCCGGGAACGTGCCCAGAAGACTGGCAGCATTGCCACGTTGAATGGCAATGCTAATTCTTTGGCCAAAGAAAGAGCCAGCCCTCTGGTCACGCGAAGTGTCGACCAGACGGCGAGAGATTTCCTTAAAAAGGTGACGCGCACTCGGACCCCATGACCCGAGCGTTTCGACCCCAAATGGCTCAAATCTGTAACAACCATTAAGGTTACAGTATTTGCGCCGCTTGAGGGTCTCAGCAGCTGCAGCAGCAGCGCCTGCACAGCCCGCCGTACTTGCAACGTGAGATGGCGCAAGGGTGTCGACACAAGTAAATAATTTTCTTAAATTCTTCAATGCACCTAGCTTGGCAGTGGCAACGACTTCAGAAGCTGATAAGTTTTTTAAGAAAATTATATGTATTATACTTTTTAGTTTTTTGAAGTCGGTTTATACTATTTTTTAACGTTTATTTTATATTTCTATTTTGAGTGGCTTAAACAATTCATAATCATGCGATTACAGAAATCGCAAATGACATGCTGTTATTCATTCAAGAGTTCCATTGTATATCTCCGAAGTTCTTCATCAAATCTTCAACAAATTTAAATGCCATCTTGAGATATAAATCTTCATATATGTCTTCATATATAATATCCCTTTGAAATAAAAAAAGAATTTTCAAAATCGGTATGCAATTGGCGGAGTAATAGCGTAACAAACATACAAAAAAAAAAACATATAGTCGAATTGAGAATTTTCTTTTTTGGAAGTCATTTAAAAATGGGAATATCAGTGTTGGTGAATAGTAATATATAAAGTATAATCGATAAGAATTAAAATAAAACTAGGTTGGTACATAGTATTTATTATTATATATAGTAAAGGAATAGTATAAAGAAAAACAACAGTAGGACGGCGCCTTTGATCTCGCCGACAACGTCAAGACAGTGTGGCGATAGTGCATGGAGGCTAGGGTTGTTACAAGTATAAGTGTAGTGGTTTTCTACGCTACGTGCCGCGGGTTCGATACGCGCATGGAACAAATATTAGTCTGGGTGTGTGTGCATGTAAGATAATGTAAACTCTACCCACGATACAGGAGAAATCCTAGTGAGGGACAAAGTTATATTAAAAAAAAAAAAAAAAAATTTAGATCAACATCGTCATCAACGTATTACTATTTTACTTACTATTTTAAACGTTGATTATGACAAATTATCAATTCATTAATAGAAGGTAGCTCTGAATTTTGGTCACGTAGTCACGGTTTATATGAATAGACCTCACCAAAACATGAAGTTTGATTACCAACATGATGGGACTGCGTCCCATAGTTTGGGTGATATAAACTTTCAAAGTTTTAGTCACGTGGTCACATAGATCTCACCAAAACATGAAGTTTGAATACCAACATGATGGGACTCCGTCCCATAGTTTAGAGCTTTCAAACATTCGGTCACGTTCACGTGGTCACATACTGAATTTGAATTTATGTTTATAGAAAACATCAAAAAGATGGTCTCTATATTTTTAGACAAAGTATATTTTAGAAGATGAAACACAATTTGTATTGACTTGACAGATAAAGTGACAGATCAGTAGACTCTATCTATATCTGATTTTACTAAAATAATAATATTTCAAATATGTACTCAAAAAAAATCAAAATATGTTTATAGAAGTACATGCCATACTACTGAGGCAAGTTATATAGGTTGCCCCCTCTACACAATATTGTGTCTATAGAGCAAAATAAATTCTGAATTTATAAATCGAACGCGATAGCCTCGATCGACACGGGTATCACGTCCGAGAGCCAGCGGCAGACTGCCTCCCGTCGCCCGAACACGACCCTTCAGCTGAAAATTGGCACAGATTTACGTTTAAATTCAAGGAAAAATTGAAAAATGACTTTTTTTAAAATGTTAAACGTTGGACTTATAAATAAAAGAATTATTTATCTATTGCTGCAAATCAGAAATAAATTAAGCTTCAAGTTCCGAAGAAGATGAAGGTTTAAATTCTGATTTAGGTGTTTTATAATCGCCAATTACTATAGTATAATCTACTTAAAAAATATATTTGAAACGTTGGATTTGAAGTAGAGATCTTGAACTTTAAGACTGTATTTTTTTTTTATTTGTATGTGGTATAATTGCGGAGGAGATGGCGATGTAAAACGGCGTTTTGGTCAGGGTACTGCCTTAAGAAATGTCGAGACTCTAGGTGCGCGGTTCCAAATAGTAGGTCCTATGGAGACGTACCGGTAAGAAATTCCATGAAAACTCTTTTAAAAATATTAGATTACAATCTTGATTGGTACAATGTTGTAGTAAGAGCTGCGAGAATAATGTAATATAATGATTAGCTTCTGAATAAGATTGCCATGGCATATCGTAATCAAGTATAGGGAGTAACCTACACTTTTTTAAAATTGAAATAAAAGGAAATGTTACACGAATCTTGGGTCAAGGTTACTCGTTTCCTTATGACCTATTTACGAAATCGTGGGCGCAAATGTACGTACGCCCGGTACTAACGCAGTGGAAATTCGAAAGTTTGAAATCGACTAGCTTAAATATTTAGGAAGTAATAAGATAAGATAATATTTATTCACTTATAACGGAGTTACATAGGATCTATTATACGTTTGTAAATTACGTTCAATTATTTATTTGTTCAACATAACCTTGAATTAAAATTTAACAAGGTCTGTTTAGCATTCTGCAAAAACAACTTATTTAACGGATTATAATGGAATTTTTGCTGAGAATAAAATATATTAAGGGCTAGATTAAAGTACCCTTAGGATTTGTTATCCGGACTGAAAGTAGCTGCAGGCAAAATTTATTCAAAATAAAATATCCTTCGGACCAATTTCTCTCGCTACTATAATTTTGTAAGAATTGTGTTAGGCACTTTTAAGGTGTTACTTCTAACCTAGTGTTAATAAAATGTAGCCTCATCAGGTGTAACAGCGCAATAAAATCAGCTCGGTGTAATTTACGAGCTCATCCATTCGTTTTCATTACTAGGGTTTGTACTCGTGATAAAATATCATCTACATAGGTACTCAACCAACGTAAACTGTTATTAAAAAACAGCAAACGTTCTAACGCAATTACTTTTATTGCGAAAGTAAAAGAGAGTCTTTTGCTTCCAACGGGTCCAGTTATTTCAATAAAACAATTTGTTAGCCTCAACAAACGGTTGGGTGCCCGCAGCAAATTGTCCGACTAGAAAAAGTACTCCAGCGAGGCCTTTAGTGGTCCGTGGTGGGCAAAACCGCGGCCCTTCATCCTTATACAAATAATTGAATCCGGGCATTGACGATTGAATTGAAATATTATCTGTTTTCTGACATTTGTACGGTCGTAGCTAAGTTTGTAAAGCAAAAGCTGCATGCAAGGATCCGAGAGCTTAGTTTAACTTCTCAACTTTGAGTAAATAGCATAGAACATCGCGTTCGGGGAAGCAACAATGTTATATTGTGTAGTATGGAATAAACATTCCGATTTGAACATCTCTGCAATGTGCAATTCAAACTATGATAAAATGATTAATGCAAATTGTAATGTTAGTTTGCAGTCGGTATAGATACTGTTGAATATTAATTTTCCTTGTAATAAATGCCATCAGACTTCGCAAACACAAAATATACAAGTTATTTAGTGAAGTCGGATAGAAATTAACTTTTAGGACGAGGTAGGATGTGGGTTGTTCAGTCATTTAATATTAAGAGGTAATGCTGTCGCCGAAACATTTGAAGAATAGGTACTTAAAAAAATCTATCGCTATCGCTGGCAAAGCGAAAGGGACAACCGCACCTCAGATTGATCAGACCTAAATAAAATCGTCAAAAATCGAGGCATTGTATTCCCCTGTTTCCTTCTTCAAAAGTGGACCGATTTTTATATTTTTTCCCCTGCTGTATTGGAGGACATTGTTTTATGTCCTACTGTCAAATTTTGGTCTGTTGATGGCGTTCAAGCTACGCAATTTTATGGAAATTTGGGCGGTCACACCTCTTAAATGAAGTAACTAATCAAAAAAGCTAAACGTAGGGACATTCTAGTGATCGATATCTTTGTTATATATAATTATTGTGCATCTACTACCAACTAATTTATTTGTGTACCTACATTTCTTATGTCAACGTATTTAGTATTAAGAATAACTTGTATTTCTCATAAAAAAGTGAATTGTATTCTTTTGAGGAATAAATGTCTTAAACCGTAAAAAACAATGCGCTAATAACGAAATTCAGAGAGAAAATCGCGTAATATATTTGTAAGAACAAAACGCGCCGCCCGCGTTTCCATAAAATAGTAGAGTGTATCTATTTATTTCTAACCAGGTGCTGGATACTTACACAATCTGTAGGTACTCTGATACTCGTACGTATAATCCCATTGTATTTCTGTGAGCGTTTCTTGTGGTTCATAAGCTGTATGTGAGCCAATAACGTTCGTATAGAAAGGGCGTTAAATCGAGCAAGATGGCTTTAGAAATCGAACCGCGTCGAGTACTTGGCTAGCGTATGTTGTTAGAGGGTTGACACGACAACTGACGTTATACACGAAAATTACAATATTGATTATGAAACTTGAAATAGGTCAGTGTACCTAAACCGACCTGCCACAAATGTACTATAAATCTTTATGTAGATCTTGTGACTAAGCAAAATTCAATTTTCGTGATGACATTGCTTCACTTGTTGAGCGAGTCGGGGAATGGGAGGGGAGAGTGGCGGCTGTATAATGTATAGGCTGTGCCTACTTATACGTATAACGTACGACTTGGTATCGTATTATTCCTTAGTTGGGATGGATGGATGCTCCTCCATTTATACCGGGCACTTTGTCTTGGGTGAATACGGACCTCTTGCAATTTATTAGATAGTTACATGATAATTATTTGGACTGGATTGGATTCTATGAATTGCACAGAGATTAATCTCTATGTACTGTGTTGCAATTCAACATATTTTTATTTTTTAAATATTCACAAAATAAAAGTTACGGTACTTATATAATATTGTAATAATTACATTTAAAATAGAGTGAAAAAATGTTAGTATTTGACATCACACTTCAAATATGGAATATAATATTATCAAGGAGTTGGTCACGCGCTGTGATTATGCTAATATTTGCGTAGGACCGTTCATTGAAGTAGTCTTTTTGGAGACCCAATTTCATAACATTTTAGTGAAATTTAACCGTGAAAATATTTTCAATGTATAGACTTTTTGACCTTTATGATTTTACTATAATATAGCCTATGTTCTGTGAATATAGTCCCGTTACTAATAAAAGTTAATATAAAAAGTAAGTCATGAATAACGGCATTTTAACCACGTGTTTTTGGACGTATAAGCTTTATATAATTTTGAACATCTAAACCACAGAACACAGAAAGTAATTGTGTTAATGTGTTCTGTGATCTAAACTAAAAAAGAAAAGTTCTGATTTGTTGTTTGTTTGTTTGTTCGTAATGAATAAACTCAAAAACTACTGAACCGACTTTAAAAATTCTTTCTCCAGCAGCATGCTATATTATTACTGAGTAACATGGGCTATAATTTACAAAGATATCACACCGGCGAAGCCGCTTGCGGAAGTTAGTCGTCTATAAGGAGGTTAATGTGAAAGTTTGTGAAGTTATTTGGATGTTTGTGACTCAATCATGATTAAGCGCCTAAACGGATTTGGCACACAGATATACCAAGTCCTGGATTGACGCATAGGATACTCTTATCCTGGTAATGTGTTCCTGTGATTTCATACGGCCCTTAAACGTGATCCCTAACCGTCAGTTTGCTCAATAAGCTCTAAGTCCCTCAACAAGTTATGGAAAGAGCTATGCTTGTTCTTTCTCTACGAGATAAAATCTGGACCGAGGAAATCCGTAGAAGAACTAAAGTGACCGACATAGCTCTCCAGATTAGCAAATTGAAGTGGCAATGGGCAAGCCACGTCGCTCGGCGGACTGACAGCCGTTGGGGAAAGAAGTTAGGTAGGTACTCGAGTGGCAACTGCGGGTTGGAAAGCGGACTGTAGGACGATTGTTTTGATGATGACTAAAGACATTTTATTTTTAATTATGATATAGAATGAATTAATTGCTACTTATTATAATTATTTTATTTTATTCTACTAATCAAATTATATTAAATTGTTGTACCCGACAGGGTTATGTGAACTTATAATTATTATTAAGATCTTTTGAAACACACATGTGATATGCAATATAGAATTGAATTGACTAGATCGACGAACGGACCTAGTAGATCGCGGGAAGTCGTTGGACGCACATAGCTTAAATCCGTTCGACGTAAATAGGTAGGTATATATTGGGAAGGCTATGTCCAGTTATAGTGGACGTAAAAAGGCTGCGATGATGATGAATGCCTTCGCGTGAGATAAAGCATCTGAACTAAGCCGTACGAAACAGCCGCAGTCCAGCGGGTCTACCGCGTAATTAAAATGGTAATCAACATCGACTCTGGTAATAAACTTCAATACGATCGTGAGAGATTTAAACTTTGAGCTACCTTGTAAAATAATTGGAGTCCCAACTTCATGATTGGTCTGTTTTTTAACACGCTTTTATTAGCTTCACCTGTAACTAACTAACTATGTAAGAAAATCTTGGAAGTTAAATTTGACCCACTTCCCAGTTTCCGATTGAGCTGAAATTTTGCATACACGTTCAGTTTGGATGACTAAAGCGTGTTCTATAGTTTTTTTTAAACTATAATATTTTATTACAAGGGAGCTCGAAGTTTAGTCTCTCACGATCGTATTGAAGTATATTACCAGAGTCGATGTTCATTACCATTTTAGTTACGCGGTAGACTGCACTGGGGGTCCTGAATATAATGGTATGGACATATTGATATACCAATAAACCAATAAATATACCAGTATTTTAAACGTAGCGATTGGTGGTTAACTTTCGGAACCCACTCACTAGGATATCCCGGGCTGATACCCTGAGACTAGACCGCAGGGCCGATACAGTCTCGTATAGGCCGCGCGGCCCATGACGTCATTTACAATTCATTTACATTTATTTACATTATTTGCATTTTAAAAAATCATCCGATTCGGCCATATATGTTTTTAGCCCGGGCAAGTTAAGGTTAAAGATTTATTATTAAACATAATACTTAAAGAATCACATGAATAGTTAAAAATTTAGGGGTCAAATGTGAAATATAATATACGGTGGCAATAATAATTTACCGTTTTAAAAATAATCAAGTTCTAGAAACTCAAAGATAAAAGTAAATAATATGATATCCCTCAAACAAAATATGTCGATAGAAAAGTCATCCGCAACATCGTCATGCACGTACCTACTCAAATCAGAATGATTGATAATTTCATGACAAATACAAAACAAAAGGCGAATACGTTTAAAAAATTGAAGCAATTTAGCAACGCGGTTCATATTATCTTGTTTACAGCTAGCTATAAATAGTTATTTACAAACGTTACATGTGGTCTCGGAGAAGGCATGTGGTAGCGCTGGGGGCAGAGTAAAGTAAAATGTTTATTGATTTCGAGAAATGTTCCGGTAGGTACGAGTACTCGGAGGCTGGAGCTCCGGAGATTCGGGTCCTGGGCCCGCCGCCGCTCGCCCCATCCCTGCCTCTGCCTCTGGCTTTAATCGATGAATTAAACCGATTCAAATTACACGCCGAGTTCTCTGTTTCTACCAGCGTAGGTACTCGATAATTAAACGACGAAGTGTGTCAAAGTATATGTAATCATTTTTACCTGTGAAATAATTACTTAAAATATCAGATCTATTTTATGTGATCTGGCTTAGTTTTTATTGAACTTCACCTGATATGTGCAATTTTGCATTTGAAATCTTGTAACTGAATTTTAAACCATTTCCCTGTTACCAATTGAACAAAAATTTTGCACACAGCTTTGGTTCTGGTGAAAATACAATAAAATATACTCCATTTTGTAATATGTTCAAAATGGCCATTGCCCCAAGATGGTGAATTGCCTTTTTCTTTACAACCCCATTGATATAAGTATCAAATGAAAGGACTTAACTAGTAGAAAACCATAAGATGAGTGACGTCAAACTAAATTCAATATGGCCGCCATCCCAAGATGGCGCAATCACTTATTTCTTCACAACCTTCTTGAGATGGGTATCAAATGGAAGTGTTTGACGAACAGAATACGATAAGCTAAATGATGATAGTCTACATCTAACATGGCGGATATGGCGTACGCACCAAGATAGTAGACTAAATATCCTAAACCACCTCCATGACATGGGTATCAAATGAAAGGGTTTCCCAGGCAAAATACGTGACGTCAATTCAATATGGCGGATGCCCCAAGATGGCGACGTCCCAATATGACGTACTAAATTTCTTGGTATCAAAACCCAAGAAATAAATGATGCGTTATCAGACTACAGGACTACAGAGACTAAAAAGCATAAAATATAGTAATAAATAAAGATGCATGTTTAAAAGCAAGATTTTATGAAAGTCATGTACTAAAACGAATAAAATAAAGATTAATTGTTTTCGAAAAGATTGTCGCACGAAATGTTAAAAAAAAAAATAAGTTCAAAAACTAAAACCCGACTATTGATACGGTATGAAACAAGAAAATATGAATAGATACATATTCATAGTGATGTTCAGAGGATAGCCGTGGTAAGTAGCTGAGAAGTTATGAGGGAACAAATTAACATACATACAAATATATACATAGGTACATACCGGTCAAACATATAACCCTCACCGTAGTTGGGTAAAAAATCATACTTCGGTAAGTACTTACGTAATTGCCAATCAATTACTGTTCAATGAAATTAATTGGCACGGAGGTATATTATGAACAATTCGCGCGACAAGCATTTTGAAAACAAATAATTCTTATTTTATTCGTTTTAGTACATGGCTTATATAAAAGCTTGTTTATAAAAAGGTTTTTGATTAAATATTTATGTTTTTGATTGAATATTTTTGTTCTCGACGAAGAATAAATCGCGGTGTAATAAATTTAACGCACATAGAAGAAACCCATTTGATAAAATAACAAATTATTACAATTGCATTGAAAAGCTGTATAAAATGTTATATGGCATTTGTAGTTGAAATGTAAAAAACCTAATTTTTAAAATTTTATACATTAGGTAGGTATGTAGGTACGAAGACTCTTGTTAGAAGTGAAGTAACTAAGGTACCCTGTTCTTATAACTAATGAACACGTAGGGAGTCAGAATACAAGTTCATCTACGTTATTTATGGACACATTTGTACATAATTTACGACAGAAAGGATGAAAACTACAATATACATTATACGTATCCACGTGTAATTTCCATTATTAGGTTATACGGATTAAAATATTTTGTAGAAAAATTAAGGGGTTTTATCAGAACCTTAACTGCGTGATTCCCTAAAATAACAAACTGGCCAGATAAGTTACAGGACTAAGATGTAACAGTTAATAATGTATCAATTATTATGCAGAAAAATTAAATAGTTGTGGATATTAACCCACTAAGGGTTGTACACAATTTGACATTGCTTCATTAGAGGAGATGTTCCAAAAAAGGCCATATCAGTGTATAAGGTACTTCAAAAAATCGAGAAAAATCCACGGAATTCTGAATAAATACAGATAATTAGTTTAAATGTACACCGTAGTGGTACTTAAATTTTAATTATTCATTATTTTCATTGACCTTCAATATGACGTCTCACGGATTTAGCTACTCTGTGCTCAAAAACAATGGAAACAATGACAGTGAACCATAGATTGAAGTGAACTGTCAGCTGTCACTTCAGTCACTTTCGTTGTCAGTCGTGATTTGGTTCGTTTTATTTGAGTTTCTTGAGTTCTTTAAAATAACCTCGCTTTCTTTGTTTGGATTTTGTACCGTTTCTTTCCTATCTGTGAATGTAATCAAAATAACCTCCACAGAAATACTTAAAAAAAACTATGTCAAACGTCATTCATTGACCAAAATGACAGCTTAACGCCATGGCGGTTTTTTGAGTGTTGCAATTCTTTAGTGTAGATTTTTGTTGTAATTGAAATATTGCTTTAGTTGAAATATGTTTTATGTCTTTTCCTATTTGTAAGTATTGTGTACATAGACCTGGCCGGGGCTCCTACATTTTTGAAACAATACATCTCCTTTTGTTTACTCATTATTTAAAGTTAATTACATGTTATGAACTCTATGGTTATGAATTAATATTACGTGCATTTCTGGTTTCACCAAACATATTTAGAGGTAGGTAGTTTAATTATTATTTTCCCTCTAGCTACAGCTCTGGTTAAACAAAATGTTTTAAATATACGGGTAGTGGATTTTTTTTTGACACTCAATTATAAGGATTATCTTAGTGTCTGTACATCATGGAAACTAACATACAAAAATTCTTATAAAAAATACATGTCATTTCTAGATGTAAGCTGAATCTTCTTCTATGATAAGCGAGCGGCTACTTGTGACCTAGAACAATACTAAGGTCTACGTTTCGTTGCTTAATCAATTAAAAAACTCACTACTGGCTAAATTTTGGTTTATAAAGAAAAAAGGCTGAAATAAGAAAAGTGACTAAAACAAAGAAGCTTCATTTCTCGGGAGGGATCTTTTTTTATTCTCAGCATATCAAGATTTCAGTCACGATCCCAAACAATCCGATATAATTTTCGACCTTAGCTTCACCCAGTAAGTAGTGTAGTTCAGTAGTAGTGGGAGTTCAGTATGGCACCCTGGGTTGCAGCTGAAAACCAGCGTTGGGTAATCAGTATTAACGTACTGACACCCAACATTATGCTGAGCTGCTGGCCCGTTTGGCACAACTACTGATTTTATTTTATTTTCTGTGTTTTTAGCATTTATGTGCCAATAAACTTTATTTCTATCTTTCTTTCTTCTTTCTTTCTTCAAATATTTTGGGATGATTACTATTTCAAGTCAACATCACCACCTTAATAGACAGCTGGATGGAAGGTCATTACGCAAACTGGTCATAATCACCACACGTGCCAGTCGTTGTGTTGTTATTAGCGTAGAGGTGTAGAAGATCAAAAGAAGAGGTTACGTATTAAAAAAACGAGGTGTTATTTGAATAACAGAACCTGTGACAAAATTATCTTGGCTTGTAAAACACGTTTCACGTTGCTACACTGAGTTCGATTTTACCCAATTTTTTACAAGATTTAACCAGAAATATAAAGCTTACGAATCTTGGAAAATAAAAATTCGTGTTACGTTCATAATTCTATCATTCGCTAAAAATAGGTTTGTCCATCCCTTCTCAAGGGCACCAAGTGGGCGATTATTCGAATTTTACAGTTTAAGAGCCTTTAGCCAGCTTTCGAATTTCACCAGGAGTGGTAGCGACTGGCTTAGTGAAACAGAATTATACTTGAAGTACGCGCGACATGAGATGGAGGACGATAGCTTCTTTCACAAAATTAAAATGTAGTAAGCGACGAAAGTATTCTGGTAAAAAAAAAATGCTGGTAAAATAAAAATCGCCAATGTCAGACCTCAGTAATATAAGTGATATTATTTATCCAATTTTCGATCCAAAATCGTCACCATATTGAGTGAAATCCGAAAAAGGATAAAAAATTGAGGTAACTTTGTGTTTTTTTTTATCAAGGGAATTTTATTGTCTTCGTTATGTTCTTGGCTAATATGAGCCTTTATAAATAGAGCTAATTACGTACCTATCCATATCTTTGTTTTTGTCAATTTTGGATTGGATTTACTTATGTTAAAATCGAGTAAATATGGGATTACAGATTTCAAAAAGTTTTTTTTTTATAGACATATTTAATGAAATACTTAATCAGAATCTTGGAATATGTTAAACGGAAAATAAAAGTCATTTATTCATTGGTTAATACAAAATAGCTCAGAATCATTTATTGTAGTGGGCATTAGAAGGCCTATGTTCAACGGTTGGCGTTTTCGGGCTAATACGATAATTATTGTACCTACATCCAAAGTCAATGTGAAAATTCTAATAAAAATAGTTTGAATGCAATACGTGTAAAAATCTAGCACAGCGTTAAAAATGTGTACATTTCCATTACAAGCAATGTATGTGCACTTAATTTAAATGTACTTGTAAACTGAACGTTTGCATCGAGATTCTGGTGTCGAGTTTCATAATTTGTTTTCCTTGTACACAAAAATTTTTTGCTTAAACTGAGCTCTCGTTTTCAATTGATTCATAACCAATGCTTCTCCTTATTTGAACCGTGTTCGACGTTATTATAGCTACCGTTTTATCATATTCCGATGTTTTAAAAATGAGAGATAGAAAATTTTCTTACAGTTCTCATGAAACATCTTCAAGGAAATACATTTTTTATTTAAAACAATATATAATTGTATAATGTATCAGTAGATTGAACCGGTTCAAAGCATCTTTGTATGCCATACGAGTAAATATAAAAGAACTGAGAAATAAAAAATGTATTGATGATTTTGTTAGTCCGGTCACGTAGCTAAGCGCATTTGGCCGCGGGGTCAGTAACCGTAACATCGGATGATATTAATACAGCTTAATTGACTACATAAATCATCGTTAGCTAATGACATGTGTTAATCTTGTGAGGACGTGATTTCCGGGAACAGGATTTCTCGTTTGGGCGTTGCAGAGAAAAGCAGACGCCAAATACTGTCGATGATACTGCGATGATAGACCACAGTGAAGATCGTCACTCGTCACACCATAGGGCAACACGTTCAATATTTGATTAGAGATCGTACACTTCGTACAGACACTGTGGGAAAGGTGCCATAAAATCACGCGCGGATTTCAAATTACATGAAAGTTTACAGCTGTTCATAGAGGAGCGCTGCTTTCGGTCAGCCAGTGCAAAAACGGAAGTAGAAGAAGTAATGCGTTTCAAGTTTACTTCTTCTTTCGCGTCGGCATGAACTCTCATAATAAAATTATGAGAATTGCTCATGCCTTGGTTGAAAAGCCTAGTCAGTTAGCAAGTTTCGTACCGCGTTTCGTACTGCGCACAGGATGCGCCAGACGTACTCGTATGTACATACGTATCGCCAGTCGAGGAGGCGGAGGTTCCATTCGTGTACTGATCCACAGCAAGTGATCCACTATTAAGTGCTCGGATGAATGGGAGAATATTAATTGACTAATTCAAACGAAGAATCCATAGGTTTTTGACAAATCAACAACTACCTTGATTTCTAAATATTATGAGCTCACGGTCGGTCCACAAACAACCACTGATTGCAAACTCTAGCACATCTTTGATATTTACCTATAACTTTATTCGAATGATAACTGGTGTAAAAATAACCGATTTATCGGTACCCTATTATTTGGGACTACCTGCTGAAACGAGGTGATAATTAAACTTTTTAATTGCTTCTATATAAAATAATATTGATATTGAGTTAACAAACGTTTGCAGAAAATAATGATTTCAATTCAAAATTTTCACTCCTAATTATTGTGTAACCTTGATTATGATTACACAGTAGGTACACACGGAATATATTAAATCAAGATAATTACCATAATAATATCACTTTGATATTAATTTTAGCTCTGAGATTAAATCTTGAAATCTGGAGTCGCGGGAACGGCCCGACTAAAGTTCGAGAACGAGGCCGCGGGCGCTGCCGCACTGCCCTTTACAACCCATAGTTTACATTTCGAGAACATTTTAACATTTTCTTTACAACGGAGACACGTATTATTAAGCTAAAATAGTAGATCGTTGATAGTGTATGTCCTCGGAACCTCCAGCAGCCAAGTTCCAAGACTACACTCTTATTAAATTTCGAACTACGAACTTCGGAACTTTGGTTTCACTTCTTTTTATGGCTATTGAACATAGCCATTACTTAACAGAATGTTTGTTAGTGGGATATTATTTCACAAAACCTCAGACAAATACAAATTACAGTGAACGTAACTGAAATATGTATAGTCAGGCTTTTCGGAAGCACATTTTTTGTCTCTACAAAAGGCGTACTTTAGGGAATCACTATTGTAGTAGCAAATTAAGGTCGCGGTCGGATAAACCGGCGGCGGCGGCAGCAACCCTGTCTCTATAAGATACTGAAACGTAGCCTGAAAAATAGTAAAGATGTGAAACGTGCCACAAATGTACTTTTTAGGAAAGGCTCGGGGCAGAGGCTCCGATGTGACACAGATCTAAAATAAATATACGTACCTATTAACACAACTGTCTCGGGAATAATCTTTTAATGTTTTTATACTTTTCTCTTCTGCTCGGAGCTGTTGTTAAACGATTTACTATTGATAATATTTTTTCGCTTAGGTACTTAGTCCTAAAATATTTTATCTGATTTTTATCTTGGATACAAAGCAAATCGGTTGAGTAAATTGTTTTTATTTCCAGATTCTATCTGATTCTGCTTTAAGTAGGTTAAGCTTGCAATCTGTGATTTATAATAATAATGACTAGGTATATCTGATGAATGACAGTGGCTTACACATTCGGGCTAATTATAGTGTTAGCAGAACCGTCGTCAAAATTAGAAAAATGGGTGGGCGGACGATGTCGTTTGATGAATATGATGATTTCAAGTATAAATAATATAATGTCAAATAGATTTCCGCGCATTCTGTAAATCTTTCTTCCTCTCACGAATACCTTTTAAGAACTGGTCTACAGTTTGGATTGTATTCGTAGATATCTATTCGGTTTGGAATCGGTTATTTTAAGTTGTTTTTAGTAAAATCAGTTTTTTACAAAACCTACTTACAGGTTTACCTGTAGAATAATTTATAAATATAAACAAATTGGTATAATAAAAGGCACGTATCTTAACGGTATTGGCATGGCTCGGATGACGAATGAAATTGCGCGTAAATACGATCTCATATTATAATGTCTCGTAAATATAAAAACAACGATATTGATAGTACACATCTAAGTGAATTTATTCTACGTAGTTCTATTAGCCTGAAAAAGTTTAAACCTAAGATGAATAAGTACAGTGGCACGCTAAATCCTTGATTGTAATCTATAAGCTAGATACTGATATGAATTATTATCTAACTAAGCTGTGTCTTATACTTTTGGGTATTCTGTGGCTGTGTCAAAAGTAACTAGGTACTATAAACTGATTTTATACCAATCTTATTAAATAGTAGAAATGGCATTCGACTCAGTCGGACACATTATTAGTCTATTTCATAAGTCAGTCATTACCAATGAATGACACGTTATATAAAGCTTATTCAATCATACTTGATCTATTGAACCTTTTCTCTATTTATAAGAAATCTACCTTAAAGATCGAATACTAAATTTGCTATAATTCCACAAGGGTCAATATTAGGCCCGTTCATAATTATACTGCATATTTACTATATATCTAGATGCAGTTCCTCAACCAATACTCTTGTCGTTATTTACCTACGCTTAATAAATAGCATGGTGAATTACTTTTCTTACCGAGTGGGAGCTCTATAACATTATTTCCTGAAGTAAAAAGTATACTAAAAGAATACGCATATTGTGTACCCTAATAGAAAAGTTTGGTACTTTGGTAGATTTTCAAGAATTATGTACTCTACACAAGAAATATTCTTTGGCAAAACACTTAAGTTTTCAGAGTCAAAAACGCCAATTCTCTAAACCCCTTGAAGCACTTTTTTACCCGCCTCGTAACTTTAGTCAAAAATAATTTTTGCACTAAAGATGTGGAGATTTAGAGTAATTTGTGATAAAAAATAATAGGGTTAACTCATTAGCCGAACACCTGTGGCCGACAAAAATACAGTCTGCGTTTCATCACTTATTGAATAAGAGCAGAGCTATGGATTTGGTTCTATCCGAGATCTCAAAACTATTTATGACAAGATGACTCTTGTCGACTTGGCTATAAATGTGCATGAAATTAATGTTTTGACGAGGTCCTACTGTTCTTAAAGCAAACCACGTATCTATTATACAATCATTGACCCTTGTTTGTATGCCACCCCTGTCTGGAGCAGCTTCACTAATTAATACTACCATTAACTACAAATAGTCTGTCACCGAACTTCTTAATTTATTCATGGAAGCATTCCCGGTATTTATAGTTTTACTAGCTTTATCCGCGAATCCGTCCACGTGGTATTCGGACGCTGCGACTTATATACCTATTAGGAAAAAAAAGAGACACTGATCCGAACAAAAGCGAATTTTTGATTAGGATTGGTAGTGAAAACAGTGTCCAAAAAATTATAAACATTAGCGAAAATCAAGCGATGTTATGAAGTAGTGAAAGAATCGGTTCGTTTTGAAATCTTAAGCTTTCACAAAATAAATATTCATATGTGTTGGTAGGTCTTCCATTTATATCTAAATTTCGATTTGTATCTCTATGTGTACATAAACATAATTATGTGTACACAACTTATACATCCTTTTATGTCACAAAACATTCAATATTCGATTTTTTTTGAGAGTACACTGGATCTGTTATTGCTTTTGTACATTATAGGTGCTTACGTGACACACAGCTGTTATTCCAGTTGGTATGTAAAGAACCTATCGATATATTCAAAGACAGAGTGTAAGATGTACAACACCCTTAAAACGCGTAACATGCGCAAATATTACCCGCTCGTAAATCGATCTTCTGTAAATATTTAAGTATCCTCTTGCTAAATTGCTAAGATCTCTCTTAATAAATATCGAGGGTGTATTACTCCCCTTAAATACTTTTTGTACCCACTAGGACAAAATATAACAGCTGTTTAAAGTACTCTTTGAGTAAGGAGCATGTTATGAAAACGGACGTTTACTAAAAGTTCCTGTCAAACAGTTGATTTGTGTCCTAACCGTATGTTATACTGTCGGTGAACTTGGCCCTAAATTGAGACTGTTGTGGGTCAGTCCAAGTTGGGTCAGAAAGTTCGACAAGCACACACCATCTATGGGTATTTACACGAACCATTTCCAGCTCCATATTCCCTGTTGACCTACAAATTTGAAATTTATGCTATTTGGTACAATTTATGTACAAAGTATTCTGTGGAAATTTCACATGCGTTTAGGAGATAAAACCTTAAAAATATCTAAATAATCTAAGATATTGGCTGACTCACCTATCAAAACCGATTGGGCAATTCCCATTATCTTATAAACGTATCTGACACTTTCATTCACAAATTACGACTAGTCCCCACATCGTTATACGTTACAATTAAAGATCGGTTTGGCTTGGCAATTACGCACCACGAATATTTTACTGAAGTTGTACACATTGCGCATGTACAGTGTAATAAACTATTAGTTACTGCATTGCGTATCGGCCATATAAAAAGCCATCCCAGGGTGCGCCAGACGTAAGTCACTCGGGAAAGCCATACCTACACCTCAAAATACGTCAATAACACTAGTCAACAAAAAATCACCTTTTGTGTGTACAGGAAACCTTTTGATTAGTTAAGTTTAAAACAAATATAAGGATAATAAAAATGATATTATAGTTTTATTGTAGGTAATTATGTTTTTATTGTATTTAAGAAAAAAAAACTGTTTTTATGAATTATAATTTAAAATATTAATAGAATATTTAATTACAATAATACCACGCACGACCTTTAAATAAAAAATAGTTCCGAATAAAAAAATGTAAGTCAAAGCGGTAAATATTCAATTCTACGGCCAGTTGCTGTAACACAAAAACTAGACCTGATCAAATCAAACATAATTCCAAATTAGTATCTAAGCACATTTCTTGTTACAATATTTTGTTGACCAATGTAATTTGGTATGCTAACTTCTATGACAATCCTCTTATAAACAAAGAGAGATAAGTACATAAAACTAAAATTCTATTGCGTCCATTGATATTCCTAACGTGCTTGCTTTTAGAACCAGTTTATACGTACAGTGTTAAAATTGAATTTTATTGGTACTTCAGTTCACGTTGTTTTAAGGTTTTATATTGAATGAAAGCATAATCTTCTAGTCTGCTAGGATTATAGCGTATGTAACATTTCCCACGTTAAAACTCAATTGAAACTAATAGGGAAGTTGCATCAAAATTATCAAGAGAAATATTGTTAAAAAACAATAATAAAATTTATGAAAAGTGCTCTATTGAAAGATTTATTCAAAAGTTATATCTTTTTAACACGCTTTTATTAGCTTCACCTGTAACTAACTAACTATGTAAGAAAATCTTGGAAGTTAAATTTGACCTACTTCCCAGTTTCCGATTGAGCTGAAATTTTGCATACACGTTCAGTTTGGATGACTAAAGCGTGTTCTATAGTTTTTTACTGTAATATTTTATTTACAAATAATTTTTAATATAAATTACGTAAAATGGAACGTTATTTCAAGTACCATCTTCGAATTTTGAGCGTGTGAATATGGTTACCAAGGAAACACAAAGGATGACCCTTTGTGTTTCCTTGGTAACCATATTCACACGCTATGAATGAGTGGTGCAATGACGTCATGTCGCATGACACCGTGTTTTAGCGCGAACATTTGAAAGTCATATTTTTTATTTGTGATATTTTAATTGTTTGTGCATATTTATTTTTCTATTTATAATAATTAACCTTTCAATCTTTACGATAAACTAAAAGTACATGCAAGTTCCCTATTGAAGATTTTGTAAGACCTTTTCAGCCTTTTTAAACGTACCTATCTATGAATTATGTATTTGTCAACTGCTTACTCAACTCAAGGTACAACCGTCCACCAGGATTCTATAGTTATCCACGTTTAACAGGTTAAAACTCGATTGAAAATAATTGAAGTATTTTTAAGGAAGTTATTTTTAATTATCATAATTATTCAATTGCTGCATTACTGAAGGAAGAATTAATGAATGGTGGGCGTACCTATACCAGTACTGTTGTTGTGAGGCGTTTAAAAATGACCCGTTTAGTTTATGATTTTAGACTTTTCCTCGATTGAACACATGAGAGGCTGTCACACATTTGTGGTTGTCACTTTATGCAATTTGTTGAAATTAAGGTACAGATGAAGTGCCGTTTAAAAAAATACATTTCATTCATGAAATAAATCACATTTTACTGTCTTTTTTATTTCGCGCAACTATTTAATAATACTTCTGAACAACTTGTTATATTAGTATTTGCTATGTCTGTGATAAGCTATAGTAGAGAAAGTTAAATTAGCTTAATAATGGGTTTTCGAACACAAACTTATTTCGACGACAGACGCTATTCTATTTAAAAATAACTTAATAAAAGAAGAATAGGATAAATTCTGACTAAGTCGTTCAGAATAAAATATTTTTATTTTATGAGAAAATATGTTTGCCTAATTGAGAATGATTCTTTTTCATACTTTTTTTACCAAAATTATAGCTAGGTGAATGGTGAATAGGTACCTACTTGGTATGTGAAAATGAATAAGATTTCTGATTTCATAAGTCGCCCAGTAAAATTTTATTTTTGTTACGAGTATGTTCTTTCTGAATATTCGTAGCTATTAAAATAGGATTGTATAAAAAATATTGTATTATATTGTATTATAGAATAGTAGTTTATGAAACTGTTGCATAGTAGGGCTTATGCACGAATGACTTGACGAGTGACGCCTGGCGAGGATTTTAGTTTTATCACACGAGTGTTTAAATACCTAGTTATGTGCAGTTTTATTCACTACTTTATCTATACTAATGTAATAGGTAGTTACATATTTGAATAAAAGACCAAAGACATAACAACAAACGGACACAATAATGGCGCCGAAACCCATCAGTCAACCGTGCATGCGCCCCAGCGCCCGCCTCCATAGACAGCAGTGCAGCCTAGGGTGCAGATGCTATGAATATTTAATTAAAAACTCCTTGGTCGATCCGAATTGTACCATGGAAAATTATATTTTATTAAAAAAACTGTATCATAATAAAACCTTAGAGGAATGACAATCCCATAAGTAATAAAGTTAGAGTTACACATGTATTAAGTCTGTCATTCTGGTACTATTTTTGAATTTATAATCAGAGCTTTACGATATGAGTGTAGATATAAGTTAAAATAAACAAGTGTAGAACAAAATATCAAATGCTATGCTGTAGTGCATACGGTTAGTGTTATTATATTACCAAACAGTATCCGGTTTTTTGGCTGGTAAAACTAACCAGACAAAGGTGACTTACAAAATGGCTGTGTGTTGAGCGCTGTAAGCTTTCAGATATTTTTTAAGGACGTTTCACGATGGAATTTTACTGTGACATGCAGAGTAAAGTTTACAGACACAAATCTTGTATGCACAAATACCTAGACGTGGCAATATAATTTGGCTATAAAAAAAATTGAATATGTCATTCTTAGGCTGACATTCAGAGACGACAGAAACGAGTCTAAGCGTGAACTTACGCTTCCATCTGTCAAACTTACGAACAAATCAAGTTGATTTTGACAGATGGAAGCGTAAGTTCACGCTTAGACTCGTTTCTGAATGTTAGCCTTAGAGCACAAAGTGTAGCCCTTCATCATCATTCACAGCTGTCAACCCACCACTGCAGAGTATAAGACGTCTCCCATATTACGCCAATCTACTCTGTTGTGCGCCAATATTACCCAGGTCTTTCCAACAAAATTATTTATTCCATCGACTCGCCTCTTACCACCGGCTTTCGTACACTCCCATGTGTAAAAGCTAGCCTTTACCACTGCGAAGATCAAGTCGTCTTAATATTTATCTGTAAGATATTTTTATTTGTTGCCAGGAACAAATTGATCCCGGCACCGCTTGTCATTATAGTGTACCTATTGGTGTCATCGGAATACTAATGGTCTAAAGTATCCGCTTCTACCTACATATCATTATACACAAAAAGGAAAGTCTCTAGATTTTATTGCCACCGGGAATGGGTTTGCCCCGACCCGGTATAAGATTATTGCAAAGACTATTACATTTTTTCAACACATTTAAGTAATTTTCTATTCAATGAAGATATGTAACGATATACAGGTGAATATTTAAAACGGACACCTACTTTAAGAGATAATTGTACTTATCATTATGAACATCTTAGACTATAGGACCAACCCTGAAAACGCGAAACAAAAATCTGCTGGTTCATACATTTTTACAATTATTTGTATGGAACAGGTAATTATATTTTTCGCGATTTCAGGGTTAGTCCTATATTAAGAATGGTTCATAATAATGAGTACAATAATCCCCTAAAGCAGGTGCCCTGTATAAATATACAACCTGTATAATATAAGACATAGAAGGTAGTTGCTTACAGAGTTATTATTAGATCGAGCTTCTGGAAATGTCAATTTACAATAGCTACATCGGCTACATTCTAATAATTTATTATATATAACAAGGATTTTCACTATAATAATTATGATGTCAAACGTTAATTTAGACAAGAACTTCATTATTTATTTATCGTTTTTACGTTATCAAGGTTCAGGAAGATCTATCACTGCGCTTTATTTTAAGCCAAGCTTTGAATTTTTAAATTAAAAATGCCGTTCCATAACGCCTCGATACCTAATAGCAGACTCAGTTCTGCACTTTAGCTGTCTGAAATAATAGCCCACAGATTTACTCAATCTTGACAATCACTCTATTGACCTGTCAGCACACTGAACATTATATCCCATAAAATGTATCGTCATGAAGTATCTGGTATTCTTTCAAATGGATTGAGCCTCCGTATAGCACGGGCAAGTGCATTAAGCAGCAAACCATAGGTATTGACAGCCATAGCGATGAAGAAAAAATATGAACAGATACATACATACCGGTCAAACATATAACCCTCTGCGTAGTCGGGTAAAAAATACATGCAACATGTTATAAATTTATTCTCTACTAGCTGATAACTAGACTTTAATGACCGACTGACGCGATGAAAGGAATGGATAGACTTTTTATATTTCCACAGCGCGCCAGAACGTGTCCACATTGCTATTGGATCGTTCGCTCTTCAGCGCGTTTGAAGTTAAATTATTAAACAGGACTCTAACTGCATGCATCGCATATGATTGTATAGTATGTCTCGTATATGATACTGTAGAAGCACGATACTATACAAAAGAAAAGTCACAAAATTTGTACCAAAGAACAGTATTTTTTTTTACAATGTTCTTAAATTTTTAAATCGACTAAACTAAGTTTAGTCCGTCAGTAATGGGCTGAATTACTATACACCGACTATTCGACATGTTTCCTAGACGGTGACTAGTTGGCAAAAAAGGCCATTTATATTTAGCATTTATTTTCAATCCAAAAAAATAAGGGCAATAGAGAAAACGACATAATGATTCAATCAACATTAACAAGATTTGTTATAAATCTATAAATCAACAATTAGGTACCTACGTAGTAATAATAAAAATTTGCAGGAATGAATGCAGAACAAGTTTGTACTCTGTAGTAGTTTAATTCAGGTTAATTTTAGTATTTATTATGTATTCAATCAAACTCGATAAAAAATACTCGACCTGTCGTCGGTCCAGCTCCATTTATATGACGTCTTATAATCTAATATACTTATTAATATTAATATTTCAGCCCAATACTGTCCCACTCTTGGGCATGGGCTTCTTCTCAGAATGAGCCGGCTATAGGCATTAGTGTACAGTCTCGGTCATTAATGCAGTAGCAGTCTCACAAAGCAATAGATTAACACTAATGAGTTGACTTACGACCTTCTTTACGAGTTTCTATACTCGATATCGTGTTCATGTTCATACTATAGAAACTCACACACACGCACTGTTGTCTGCAACCGATTGTATTACATAATTTCAATCGTCTTAGAATATGGCATGCTAGCGTAGCGGGTAAGGTGCTGTGGTAGGTATGCGGTACAAAGGTATGCGGTGAGTTCGAATCTCACGTGCAGTTATAGTTTTTGTAAAGTTTTATAAAATATGGTTCGATAATAATAACAAGCCTATCGCGTTGTCTTGTTCAATTATAAATTGTAAAGTAAGTAGGTAGACAACAAAAACTTAAATAAATTATTTCGATTTCTGTAAGGTAGACAGATGCAGTTACGACTCAGTCATTTAGATCGGATAGAACTTTGTTGGAAGTTATTGTTGGTTAGTGATTTGTGTTAAATCTATTATAGTGGTGTTGTGGATAAAGTTTTCAAAATACAGGCAATAGTATTATTATCGAAGCGAGAGCGAATACCTATTATTGCTCTGCCTAAAAGTGGACGTTATAAATAAAACACAAATATCGAATGAAATCGGACTGACTGTGAGTAATTTATATATTTTATTAAACATAAAACTAAATCAAAGATTGATGATCCTTTAATTATTTTTCAAATGTTTATTATTGATCATGATGTTCAAATAAAACAATAGAAAAAGATAAATCATTTATAAGTTTATTTATTTAGATTATTGAATGATGAATAAGAATTCTAATAACTTTATTCTTAATATTGTTTTGTTTCTTTAATTATTAGATATATAAGTATAATTATATATTTTTATTATATATTAATATATAACATATACTTATATACCTATAATCTATTTCTATACATTATAATATAATGTATAGAAACGGACTTTCTTCACAAGTTTTAAAATCCCGGTGTATTATTCCGACCCCCCGGCGCCCTAGACCCTCAGGGAAAAGGAAGTTAGGTTATATAAGTATTTAATGTTATTTTGTTTATAAATTATTATAATATAATAATTTAGAAACAAAATAATATTAAATATAGAATATATAATAATAATAATAGTAATCAGTTTTAGTATTTTGCTTATAGATGTTTAATAGTATTTCTTTTTATTGTTCTAGAAAAATGCTATGAGTCGATGGGTTAAGAGATACCTATGAGGAAGAAAGTAGCCTTGGTAGTCGGGAGCGAAGTGGAAGGCCGGGCAGTGATGTCACATGGTGAACGAATATGAAACATCAAACAAGTGGTTTTAAACCAACTAAATATTTTGCAGAAGTATTCGACACGTCATTACTAACTGTTCGCCATGCACTCCACGCTGAAGGTGTGCATCACCGAAGACCAGCTCCCTTTTTGACAGAAAATCAAGAACGTTTCGCAAGAGAATATTTATACTTACTTCAACTTAGACAATTAACTACTATATTTTCAGATGAAAAAAATATTCTATCTAGCCAAAAGGGAAAACTTCATTTATGGTGTAAGGATAACACACGCTATAGTGAATAATACATAGTTATGTGGAAGTATTATATGATGTCGTATTGCATGCAGTGTCTGTTTTATTTTTATTTTTTACTGTTTAAAGGTTAAGTTAATTTTTATTTTATTTCTCTCTCGTGTGTTGTCACTGTCCGTGCTGAATAAATGTGTTTTCTTTCTTTCTTTTCTTTAGATATGAGAAAATATAAGAGGAACGTAAATATGTTTTAATCTTGTGCTCAATGTGTCGACACTTACTTGACTGTATCGAGAACAATGGAGATCATACTAAATGTTGAAAATTTGCAAGTGCTTTACCCCCTTATTAAACACTTCATTTTTATTCACTCATTATCATTTTCATATCATAGAAAAGAGATAACAATAAACTTAACCATGAGTTTATTAGTAAACGATGGAGGGGTAAAAGATTTAAGTTGTAATTGCTGGCCATATTAAAGTTAGTCGGTAGTTAAAGAATTAAAAGATTGAGGTTTAGTTTCAATCTTCTTTTCGTCAAGAAAACGAATACTTTAAGCTTACCTCATTAACTAATAAGTGTTACTGTAAGGATTATTATTGTAATTAAAACAAATAAACGTATTTTGTTATAATTCTTTTTATTTTTCTTAATTTTGCATTAATGACCTAGAAAATAATCACTTAATTTATAGTATTAAATCATTAAGCGAATCCATCAATTAATAAAAATGAAAAAAAGAAATACAATGTTTTGTCAAGGATGCGAACCCACACGCCTCGTAAATCGAAATCCTACGCATAACACATGCAGCTATTGGTACATAGTGCAATTTCTTGAATTATAGAATTACAACAGTGGAATGGACCGTCCAAGGTCATTCATACTGACAAGCGAAACAGACGTATTCTTTCTTTCGTTTTATTTAACTTCTGAGTGCTTCTGAGTGTGTGTGGTGACGTCTCATTACGTTGTGTGCGTTGAGTCATCACTCACACAAACAGCGCGTACGCCCCGTAGCACGCGATTATGAACTCTAACATGCCACTGGACTTTTGTCCCCTTACTGTACCTCTCTTGTGCGGGTTGGCAGACTACACACACCATCAAGAATTTTATGAGCCTCCCAACAGTGTATATTACCGCACGAAGTTTTATTCATTGCTGATCCGCTCATGAATTCGAAACGTCAGAGTTGCGGACCGGGTTCTTAACTCAGTCACTCTTTATAATATCACATAAAATCTCTTCTAGCGTAACGATTAAAATGACTGACCAGCCGGGCTAACATTAGCGCTGCGACATAATTTTGTCGTCACATTGTCTCGTGCAGAGGCAGTTTTTTAAGGCATTATCTCGACTTGTGATGACAGCGAAACTCTGACGCAGCGTGCCTGTTAGCCTAGCATGCAGGCCAAGAAAATGGACTTCTGATTGGATAAACGGACTCCCATCTTCTTCTTAGATGCTCCAACTCTTGCTGGTTCTAGAAATCAGTAGATATGGAAAAACCTATTATGAACCTTTTAACCTCGGGGACTTATCCGCAAGATGGCATAATCCCAAATTTTGCGGAGTTATCTACTTATTTGTAATATCAAATCATGTTCGAAACCAGTCAGCCGAACTAAACCATCAATTGGAAAAACTCAATAAATCATCCTTTATATCAATGCGAGTAAGAACTAGCCGATATTGAAACTACAACTATGTTATATATGAAATCGAAATAAATCAATATTAATCTCATGATGGTATTGAATTACTTATGCACCTAACTGTTAAGTAGTGCTTGTATTAAGTAGTAACATAATAGTGAGCATAAAAGCTTAATAATGAAAAGCATAATATAAAAACAAATTAAGTATGTATGTACGTAAGTACTAAGTAAAACGTTCTGCTAACCCACACAGGGGTAATAATAGCAGATTTATTTGGTTTAGATCCTAAAATAATAATGAAGACTCTCTAACCTTTCCGTGACCAACTTAAGTATTTATAAGTAGTTTTATCGGTCAAGAATCAGAAGCTTTATGAGATTGCGCTTGAGTGGGTATCGTGCGTAACAAATAACAACAAACTAGGACGTAATTAATAAATAAAGAAAATGTCGCCAAGTAATTTGCTCAATAATTATACTAACTGGAGCAATACTTAAATAGAGACTTAAATAGAGCAATTGTGGAAGGCATTAACAGGTATTTTATAGACCACAGAAGGCATGAAGAAAGCAACTAAATCTGGGAGTACCTTAACACTGAAAGGTCGTATTTAAAACTTGATCATCGCCGAACGTGTCTGTATTAAGTGTGGTACACGAAATAAAAATGATTTTATTCTTCCGATTAAAAAAGTCATTACCTAGTACCTACATACCTATATAAAATAAATAAATAACCGTCTCGGCGGGGCGTTTCTTATTCTAAATATATATATTTTATTCTAATTTGCAAATCAGTCTCGTCGTGTGACATTTATTCGTTTCAATCGGGTTTCGTATTGAGTAAATTCTTATTTGTCTCATAGTTAAGGAGTTGTGAACGAAAACAACAAAGGTTCGCACAAAACGAAAAGGAACAAGCGTAGAATTTCACTTCACAATCAATTGAAGCAAAACAAGGACTAACTTTAGTTAGTATTTGTTGAGTAAATAGCAAAAAAATCGCTGGTAATTTATTGGCAGAATTGCTTATTGCTTGTCCCTACTTTGCCGGCTAGTACTTCGTAACCCATGCCCCATGTTCGCATACATTAGTACCAACCAGTATTGGATTTCATATGAAACATTAAGGTACTTACCTATTTGTGTAGTTATGAATAAAATGAATATAATTATCTACAGGGTTACTAGTTGTAGGATACGCTACCCTATTTATTAAACAATAAAGTTTAATGCAAAAGTGAACTATTTCGGTGATATGATTATTTATAATTATAATTATTTTACTTATAATACCTACAGGATAGGCAACATAAAAAAATTATAAAACCGCTTTACATATTCATAAGTTTTATGGAAAAAAGGGAATAACGAATCCTACAACCCTTTCACGGGATCGTGACCAATAAGTACCCTGAATATTGTATACAAATAAATTAAAATTATATTTTTTTCACAGGGGAAGGTTCCGACCCGAGCAGATTTGAGCCCTTTTCTCTCGGGAGAAAGATTTCTTCCGGGATGTCAGGGATGATCTCTAAACTGAAGGTTGGGGCGACACCACCGCCTCCTCCCCCACTCGAGAACAACCCCATCTGCCAGTTCTTCGAGGTGGGGAAGGAGACCAGCACCGCCGGGCCGGGCCTCATCTGGCGCGTCCACGACGCCTACAGGAAGAGCGATGGCAAGGTCAGTACACACATTACAGGTTTTCAAGGCTATCGAAGTTCGATACAATGCACTTAACGTGCTCCGACGCAAAATAAAGAATTTTCCAGACCCATATCTCACGGAATTGAAAAGTGCGCACAACTGAGGTGCTTCTTTACGTTATTCTTAGCATAGGTACATGTAGAAAGTGAAAAAAACATTTATTTACACTAGAGGAAAATTTTAAAATTTTTAAAAGTGGCTTTCATTTTTAAATTTTGGCATTGAAAAAGAAAATACTCGTAAAACGGTTTTTTGTAATAAAAGTATTACCTATGGTACTATTCTATGACGAAGCTAATATTGATGGTTACTTTCAATACATAATATACAATAGGGTTTACATGTTCTTTAGCAACTTCCAAGAATGCGCGTATTGCTTCCCTTTGTTTTGTTATATTACTGATGCATAATGACTTCGATATAATAATTAACTTAGCAGCGCCCTTCTCGTTACATGACCGTCAATCGAATTAATAGTTCATAATACAGGCGCTGCCCTATCCGAGCCAAATTTTGGTTCTTCAATTTACTTTATAATTGACTACAGCCTTGATTATAAATTAATATTTGGTAGTAAATGTTCTACTAAGTTGGTATAGAACTAATAACCAACAAAAACAATAGAATTATTTAAAATATAAATATGTAGATTTTCCACTGACCTCTATAAATACATTGTATTGCTCAGTGAGGTTTTCATAATATTATGTCATATACGACTACGTCATAGTTATATGTTGGTATAAACTTGAATGCACAATCTGATTTATTATTCATACAAGCTGACTGAATGACTATTATTAAATTTGCATCGAATTTGATAATGGACTATTATTTATTAGTTAAAATTAAAGTTGAATTGGAAAATACATAATGGCTATGCAAACATTACGTACGTAGAGAAGGATAGAGTACCTACTTATTTTGTGACGGAGGTATGTTTCTCCTGCCCTTATCCCATTTTATTTGGGGTCGGCGCGATATATTTCTTCTTCTTCCATTCATCTCTATTAGACGTCATCTCAGAGTTTACATTCTTATAATCCATGTCAAATTTCACACAATCTATCCATCTTTTGTTGGGTCTACCTCTTCTCTTACATCCATCCACAAACATACTTAAAACTCTTCTTCTTGTTACATGATTTTCATCCCTCCTCATCAAATGCCCATACCACGACAAACGGGTTACTTCTCAACTTTTATTTTGTGACGCAGTGTTGTGGTGAAACTTAAGAGATCTGCAGCAGTGGGCCGACCGCAAT
Source organism: Allophyes oxyacanthae (assembly GCA_932294325.1). Lineage (NCBI taxonomy): Eukaryota > Metazoa > Arthropoda > Insecta > Lepidoptera > Noctuidae > Allophyes > Allophyes oxyacanthae. The sequence continues at coordinate 6,512,084 of OW028609.1, forward strand.
TGGCTGACTTGATTAATTGTTGGAATTAAGTTTCTTCATTTATAATTCTATTTCTTAGTGTACGGCCTGAGTGCACGCTCTATTCGAGCGTCGGGCGGGGAGGGGCGTGCAGCGTTCATGTTAAACACGTGCTACCCGTAGTGGCCGTCCTGAGTGCCGGCCGAGCGGAGCGTGGGCAGCAGCGGGCTTGTTTGCGTCGAGCGGGGCGTCGCGTGCAAGTTCAAACCAGTTTGTGTTTTGCAGCGGTGATACGTGCGTTCTTGAAGGATGTCGTTTGAAGAAATAATTTCAGAAATACAAAATAAACCTGAAATATGGTATCTTCGCATTCTTATCTTCATTCACCCTTAATGTTTCAAATAACGTAGAAAACTCTCCAAATTGTTTTCTTTGCTTCACAATGTTACTAGGACCTTGTCTTGACTCATAATTAAATTTAAGCCACAAATTTTCTTCTAAATACATATCAATAATATCGTACGACGCAGACGCCATGATGAAAAATGTGACCGGCTCACACGAACGCTAAGCGTGCACTAAGGCCATTCGGCGAACGCTCTTTCGCCGCATGCACGCAACGCTGAACGCTCCGCTAGACGCTTCTTTACTCAGGCCGTACACTTAGTCTTTTGTTGTAAATATCTAACCCAATTTGTTGTTAAATTGACTTCTCGCAATTATTCCACTGTTATTATTTATTGAGAGTAACATTGACCATGGAAAGTGTCATTTCATGGTCAATGTCACTGGTGTTCATTAGTCGTGTGTAGTCGAGACCACAGAATTTCCATGTGTAGTTGAATTTCAGGTTTGACGAACACGCTCGTTACGTAAATTAAACTGCACCGCAGTCCGACATGGACGCTCTGAATTCTAATCAAAATCTTTTGTAAATGATTTCTTTTTTATATTTGCTAGTTATGGTGATAGTGTCACCATGTGTGTCGATATTGTTAAAACTTCGTGTTTATTTTAACTGAGAGTAGCACAAGCTTTTATCTAAAAACTTTATGGTCAGCACCCAGGGGAATAAATAAGTGGCCTACTCCATTAAAAGAACAAAACCATTTGAATTTAACTTCATTCTTCCAACGGCGTTTAACTTACAAGTAAGAATCAATTATGTAGTTTCTAATTTTGCTCATAAGTTTTCAAGTCACGATTGATTTAAAATATTTCTAACAAAAGCAAAGAGTAAATAATTTACTTTAAAGCCTTTCAATAGCTCTTAACTCAAATAAAAGCTTTCAAAGATCTGAAAAAGCCTCTGAGTCTATAAATCAGCAACTCAAAAACTCAGTCAAATTACGGATTTAGAAAGTACGTGAATCGACGATACCTTTTGCGCAAAAAACAAATCGCAATAACGTCAAAAGAACTGCGAGTCGCAGTTGTATGTTTTATTCTATTGAATATTGACGTGTATGTCCGTGACATTAAGTAATTCAATTGAAAGCATTACTGTGTCGGATTTCGAGTGACTTGCACGCTTTTTTAATGCACGAGACTCACCGCAATCGCTTTCAGGTTAAATTGCTTGCGACTGTCAGCGGTTACTATGACATTTACCACAGCCTCCATGCCATCGGATAGCTTATTACATCACAGCATATATTATGATATATTTATATTATTAGGGAACTTGCATCTAAATTATAATGAGAAATTATGGTAAAAAATCAATAATAAAAGTCATGAAAAAGTGTTTAATGAAAGATTTATTCAAAAATTATACTTTTTTTACAAATAATCTTTATTATAAATTACGTAAAACCGAACGTTATTTCAAACACTATGATCACAGACCTGTGGGCCGAGCACGAATGTTTTGACGTATAGTAACGTAAACGTAAGCAAGTTTTGAACCAAAAATGCACGTTCAATCCCTGATATTTTTTTGGAAATACATGCAATATTTTTACATTTTCATAAAACAAGTGCGTTTGTTGCATAAAATTGAACAAAAATGCGATAGATTCATCGTACTTTATAATCAAAATTTGGTAACGTTTACTTTACTATACGTCAAAACATTCGTGCTCGGCCCACTGAACTTAGCGAAGGCAGGTCTGTGACTATCATCGAGTTTTGACGTCTCTCCTTCGTGTTTCCTTGGTATTCATGACGGTATTCACACGCTTTGAATGAGCGATGCAATGACGTTATATCACGTGACTCTGTGTTATGGCGCGAACATTTGAAAAACCTATTTTATTTGTGATATTCTAATTATTCGTGCATATTTTAATATTTTCTTTTTACTGTGTCTATTTAAGCCTTCAATCTTCACGATAAACTAGAAATTAAAATACATGCAAGTTCCTTAAAGTTGAGGGTCTTAACATTTATTGATTAATAATTATGTATTTATGTGGGCACATTTTCTCCTTTGGCTAAAACATTATAATTTAAGTAAATAAATAATAAATTGTAAAAGAGCTTTTAGGCTAACATACCTAAACAAGAGAAGAGATTGTAGTAGGTCATCTGTTAGTCAAACACACTTTTTCCATGAGTATGAAGATATTAAGGTTCTATGCCTTCGTTTGTGTGCCTCAAAATTTAATCCGGTCTTGGTTTTTACACTAGCCTCTGGCATTTGGATTGCCGCATGACACGGGAGGCGCCAAGGTGGCAATTTTAAAATTTTCTTTGCTTTTGGTAACTGCTGGGTGCTTACCCGGGAGCTCAATACTTGACATTGCGTTTGCTGCACGATACACAATACTAAAGAACACAAGACATTTTGCTAATAATGCGATAGCGGGACGTTTGTAATGCCGGAGCAACAGCTTTACCCACAGAATTCGGTGTGGACTATAAATTTATGGCGTACAGTTTATAAGTATTCAGTTCAGTTTATCAGTTTATAAGTACTACGGATGAATTTTTTCACCGTCTGGAAAATAGTAAATGTATGGTGTTTTAAGTAAGTGGAATAGAATCTATATACCAGAGTAATTGTTTCATACCATTCAGTTTTTCCAAATAGATACAAATGTAAAGAAACCATACTACGGGGCTCGCATAATAGTAAAATTAAGAATTGGGTATGGATCTAACCGCTCCAGGGTTAGATAGGGCATGAATGATAATCACACCATGATTTATAGTGCAAAATGTGCTATAAATTAGTAATGTGTATTAGTAGAAAGAATTCATAATACGATAATATTTTTATTTATTTTTCAAAGTAGCTATGCCATAGTCTTCTACTCCATTTACCTATCACATCCATTTTTTTCCCACGGTAGAAATAGTCACCTAGTATGTACATTTTGTATTTAGTCCTTCATTTATTATCTCTCTCATATTGTCCTACTTACCTAAATGTAAACAACCAACTATACAAAATTGTAAAAAAAATATTTTCAAAGACTCAGATGACAGAACTGTAATCTGAGTTAAAAGAGTATTCGTGAGAGTTTCGTGCCGATTCCTCTTCATTGGATCGAACTTGTTATAATCGTGCACCGAGTCTTTAATGTTTGTAAAGTAGTTACTTAATATCCGGTTAATTCGAAATGTAAACTTTTGTATGCTATTTTCTATAGCCCATTTATTCAATGTTAATTCAATTTATTTTCCTACATTTAATTATAAAAATCCATTTTGAACATGTTTTATGGTTATGTTGCTTGCTGTAAAGGTCGTCCAAACTAAATTTGGCGATGAGAACGGACAGGTGTTCGCACTCTGTTCTCGTAGAGAAGTTTAAAGAAATACATAGGTACCCAGTATTTTTCATGTAGGTAATTTTAGAAAACATAAGAATGGCGAATTTGAATTTTTGAAAATTCTTTTGTTTCGGTTTATGAAATAAAGGGTACGATTTAAATCAAAATCAAAATAACCAGATTTTCTGCTGTTAAAATTAAATTATAATTTATGAGCTATATGATGGTTAAAATTGGTTGAGTTTCATAAAATTGTCGGTTGTTGCTTGTTTAATAAAAAAGAAATACAAGCTGAAAAATTGTATTCAGCTTGATATTGAATTGGCATATATTATTTTTTGCAGTTAATTCGACACTGTGCTGAATTACACAAATCTAAGTATGTCTATGTAATTAGATAATTCATAATTATTAGTACTTACCTTATCACTGCTTGACGTTGGATTAAATAAATTGCCACTAGATTATTTTATAGGGTGTTATTTTTTGTAGCTGTTTTAAGGTTTAAATTATTTTATTAAAATAAACTATTCCCTAAAATAAATACTTTGTCGACATCAGATAGTTTTCAAGCAAAAGGGCAGGATTTTGTATCTTTTTTGCTAGGTAGGTACCAGTAGCGAAGCGTCCATACAACCCGATTCCCATCGGCTTCCCTTTAGGAATTAGTTAGTGCATACACCAACGTAATATGGCTTGTTTTTCAGTTAGGTCGAGCTCTTCCAGACATGTCTATATATAGATTATAAGGGGGTGTATGGATTTTTGTCTTGCAGCATTAATTGCAGCAATTTTTCGAGGGCATTTTTGGGACGGCTTCCCCATTTAAAACTGTCACCCTTCGCCACTGGTAGGTACCTACTGTTTTATGGAAACGGTCAACATTCTTTAGGTACAGGTTAGCTGTGAATAAACAGCATCTGCATTTGATTATTTAAATATTAGAACAGGAACAGTAGAATTTCTTAGAAAGTGATTATTGACTTGTAACAGAACGCCCTTGTCTGGTGAAAGTGTTCGAATAAAATTTATTTTCAGAATCTCAGTTTGTTTTACCCGCACAGTATAAATATCATGTTACCATTGATCAATGTTTTGTCCACGCCTTTTGATGCCCATTGGAAGCTAATTTTAAGGAAACCTTGACATTTTATAAAATTTTACCGTTGGCTACAGATAAAGGTTATGGATATTTAGATATTGCATTTCCGTTCTCTACGTATCGTGATAATTCTCAAATTGTATGATAGAAGCATGGTGCAATGAATTGACTCTACAAATCCACATAACTTTTAAACAAAATCTTCTTATAAGGAAATATTTTCAGAGCCAGAAAACGCTTTTTTGAAGAACGTTTAGGACTAATAGACTTTGTAACTATTTTAATATAGGGTTATAATATAACTATGCTCGCACAAACTAACCGCTGAACAATGTGGGGACCGTACTGTGGTTACTCATGCCAATATCAAACAAATAACGTTCAGAATATCTTTGGAAGTAACTGAAAGGGTCATATTGTCTTGAAAGCTACGTGTACAATGGACAAAAACACGAATTAGGTATTACCTATGTAGGTAATATTGCCTTTCGTGCGAATTCCCTGTGGCGTATTGCGTATTGGGCTATTGTCGATACAATTTGTAACATTACCAACCGGATTTTCGAATTCTGATCGAATTTCTGAGTTGACCTAATATAATGGCTTATTTTGAAGTCATCTGGGTCAACTGATATGACGGGTTGTTACTTGTTTGATCACATCAGTTAACATGAAATATGAACTTATTCCCCATTCAGAAACCCCGGGTACATCTCAAAATGTCTCAAATTTCTTACTACTTATAGTATATATAAGTATATATAATTATATATATATTTATTTATGTACTAATAGTGTACCTATATATAATATGTAGTGTATATTATATAAAAAATTATGTATAAATAGTTCTATGTAACTATGCATAATTTACTTGTTTTAGTATAATTATCTTGTCCGTGCACCTACCATAGTTTTTTCTCTGCATCACCCTTAGGTTGACTGGTAGAAAATGCCTACGGCATTAAGTCCGCCTCTGTACTTAGTGCATAAAGTATAAATAAATAAAATGGCTATTTTAATAAAAGGACCAATCCAAAAGTAAAAAATTCTGAAATGCTATTTTTACAACGTCATGAAATCTGTGAAAATCCTTAACACGAATACCAAAAGCTCTGAAACTTTATCCAAGCTTAGTAAGGCGAATTCCTTGAACGTATGGAATTTAGTTCTAGGTAAGTATAGACTGATCACGTAGAAAACTTATAATTCCTGCATGTAACACGCCAAACACCATCAGGTCAGATTACTGCAGGTGCAACGAATTGAAACTGTTGGCGCCAGGAATCTCAATTTTTCTCAGCAATTACAAAACATTCGGTACTGATATTTATGAACTTCATTCATCAAGTCTTTGACTTCATTTTGGTTTACATGTTATGATTGATTAAACTTTTACAGCAGAGAAAAAAATGTCGAACCCTGCTTTATAAAAACTATTTTTTATTCTACAGGGAAACGAGACCTCTTTAGTTCTCAAAATTTTCTGTATAGATTATACACACATCAATATGGTAAGTGGATTTTATAAAATTAACTCATCATATTTATTTTAAACGACAAAGCGAGCTTTGTGTGTGTTGCAATACACACAAAGCTCGCTCGCGCACGTTTTTGTATGCAGCCGATTTAAGATTAATTGTTTACCACTACGTCGTTATTCTAGCCGAAAATCCTCGTAACCAACAGATTGAGGGTTTAATAATTTAGTGATCATAACTCGGACACAAAATATTAGAGGTTCGTGTTCCTTAGTCTTCTATCTCCTGTCAAAGCTCATTCAGAATTTCAAATTAGGAATACCGTCCAGCTGGTTTATTTGAGTAAAGCAATAACTGTTGCTTTCCCCAAATAGGGAACTAAGTTTTGTTTGCCGATGAAGCTATAAACTATTGAGCTCATGATTTCGATCGAGTTTTCAATCATAATTGGATTTGGATTCGTTGAAAAATCATAGATAAGTATCAAAGGCGACATGACAAATAAATGTCATGCGCTACACCCGGGAAGTTACTACTTCCCGGGTGTTTCCCGGCTTCCCGCAACGCTACTGCGTGGCGGGGTGAAAGAGACTAGATCAACAGATGCATGAAGTGCGGCGATATAGCCGCAATTAATTAAATGGGACCGCGAGCGTAATGAAGTGCGCTGTCTCCTCTAGTACGTAGTACATAATAGTTCAATGTAAAGTAAAAGGTTGGCCGTGCATGTAGGTACCTATTTAGATAAATAATATTTTTTTGAGAACGATACAGAAGCTCTCTCGTGTTTTAGACTTCACAGGTTGTTCAAAAGCCGTCAAAAGTAGATCCTTTCATCTAACCGTCAAGGCGTCGTTAGAGGATAGGCGAACAAAAACTAATCTCGTAGGTAAAGAATTATTCAAACTGACCGTGGTTTCTTTAGTCTACTTCTAAGAAGTAGAATTACACAAATCCCAGCTTGTAGCAGTGAAGGGTTTTGTGGATGCTGACTTATGTTGACGTCAAAAAGTACTCAACTAGTTTATTTTGAATAAACGCTTTTGAATTTGAATTTGAACTTGTTGCCAGGGTCCGCATTCCGGCTGATTCTTCTCCACTTCTCACCGCGTCATTAACATTCCTGTTTGTTTTTTGTGTGTGTTATATTTTCCACAGTGAAAATTCTTAACCGGTTAAAATTACTTTTTACTCCAAAAAACAGTCAAATGTACTTTTGACTAAAGATGTTGATGTAAAATACCTAATTTTCATTAAAATATCGGTCAAAACTAATTTTGATTATAGCCTGCAGATAAAAGAGAATTGTTTTGCCTACGCCAAACTAGTTGGTTAGGTGAGGTTACAACTGTGACCACATAACGCACGAGCTGAGCGAGCGTTGCCACGGCAGAGGCCGGCGAGGCCGAGGCTTTTTAACCTAACCAATATTTTAGCACTCTTGTATTAGCTTCACCTATAACTAAATTTGTACAAAAATCTTGGAAGTTAAATTTGACCCACTTCCCGGTTTCCGATTGAGCTGAAATTTTGCATACACGTTTAGTTTGAATGATAATGCGTGGTTAGATAAGGGGACGTCATTCTAAATCCAATATGGCAGACGCCCCAAGATGGCGGACTAAATTTTCTTATCTACCATCATGATGCAATGATGGTGGTATCAAATTTATTTATTTATTTATTTATTAATACTTGGACAATAATATACATTTTATGACAGTTCCTTAAGGTGTAAACATAAACCACATTAGGTTTTTCTGTACACCATTGATTCGTCGACAGTCGATTAAACAAAATGTGGGTACTCATTACGCATCGCGCTCACACCCACCGGTTTACCCTCAAGTTAGTTGAGAATCACATTCAACACGATCACAAGTACATCATGTTTCTTTTTGACATGTTTATTTATTTTACAACAAGTACCTACCACGATTTCATTTACGAATTTTATTAATATTTTATTTATTTGTAGGTTCCTTTATGAGGAATTCTTTTAGTTTGTATTAAAAAATGAAAGGGTTTGCTGTGAAGAATACGAAAAATAAAATGACGTCCCTCTAAATTCAATATGGCAGACTCCCAAAGATGGAAGTGTGTATTTTTTTTTTAAACTGTTTTTATAATTATTATTTATTAAGATTCTTGTTATTTACTTAATCTTCATTTGACCGACGCTTTAGTCAAAGTATTTTTGACTGTTTTTTGAAGTCAAAAGTACCTTTAAGAATTTTGACTGTGACATATTCAAATAATTTGCTTACTCGTAGGTTTTAAAAAAACGAGTACTTATCACTTTAAATAATCCAGTTAAAAATCGATAGAGAACAACATTCTTTTTATTATATTGCTAAAGGCTCTCTGTTTACATAATAGGATATATACTTACTGTACTATCTGTATGTTCGTTGTCTATGTATATATAATAGATGCACCTCAGAGAATGTAACCTAGATTCAGATAGGTTTATGTTTAGATCGGCCTTATGCAGGGACATACTATTTTAGTTTTATAATGTGAACTAGAGGTCGCGCGCTGCGCGGGCCGCGAGCGGCCCGCGAGGTGGTTTTAGGTGGAGGTTGTAACATGACGTAAAATAAATATGATATTTGGTTTTGTATGGCAGCCATGTTTTTTTGTATGGAAGCCATCTTTTTTTCACCGGCTCTTCAAACGGCCCAGGGTAATTGACATTTTTAGTTCCGGCGATATAGGTTTGCGACTTGTAATTTTCGAGATCCGTAGGGCAGTTCCAGGCACCGTTCCACTTTCAGGTCATTTCTCACTGGACCTCTATACGACTGTCATACATGACTTTTACCCCTCTGCGGTTCCTTCTCGGAGAACAATTGCTCCAAAAGAAGCGTTTGTATGGCGGCCATATTGAAAAATGACGGAAAAAAAATGTTGGCTCCGGATTATGAATACGAGCCGCCGAAAACCTCAGGACGTCAATTTTCAGCCAGATTAGACCATAATTTTTTAAACCGCTATTTCGAAGCCGCCATCTTGGATTTTTACTACTTACTACTATCTCTAACGTTTTCGGAACGGTGAGGGTTTCGAAAAAGTAGAGGTCGCGCAGTGCGCGGGCCGCAAGCGGCCCGCGGGTGGTGGGTTCCTTAGAGCTCTTATATTAACTTAAAAAAATAAAACACGCTTTTGAAAGTGCCTGCAAAGGCTGATGTAATAAAAAACTTTGACTTTGACTTTGACTTTGACTTTGACTTTGACTTTGACTTTGACTTTGACTTTGACTTTGACTTCGACATCGACTTTGACTTTATTTTTCGTTTTCTTCCCAGCAGACCCTTTCATTTGATACCCATATCATGATGGTAGATAAGAAAATTTTGTCTACCATCTTGGGGCGTCCGCCATATTGAATTAAGTGTAACGTTATTTTAGTTTCGTACTACTCTTCTCAGCAAACCCTTTCATTTGATACCCATATCATGGTAGTGCATAATACATAAATAGTCCGCCATATTGGATTTAGAATGACGTCAGTTATCTAACTGTATTGTCATCCTAACGTGTGCAAAATCTCACCTGAATCGGAAACCGCGAAGTGGGTCAAATTTAACTTCCAAGATTTTCTTACATAGTTACAGGTTAATTTAATAAAAGCGTGTTATTAAGCGTTTATATGGCAGCCATGTTTTTTTGTATGAAAGCCATCTTTTTTTTACCAGCTCGTCAATCGACCCAAGGTCCTACACATTTTTAGTTCGGGCAGTACGGGTGTGCGACTTCTTATTTTGGAGATCCGTGGGGCAGTTCCGGTCAGCGTTCCACTTTCAGGTCATTTCGGACTTTTCCTGAACTCATAGGACCCCCTTCTATACGACTCCTATACATGAGTTTTACCCCCGAAGGCTCCTTCTGGGAGAACAATTGAGTGAAAATCCAAAATGAACACTTGTATGGCGGCCATGTTTTTTTGTATGGAAGCCATCTTTTTTTCACCGGCTCGACGATCGACCCAAGGTTCTGGACATTTTTAGTTGCGGCACTATCGGTCTGTGATTTGCCATTTTCGAGATCCGTAGGGCTGTTCCGGTCAGCGTTCCACTTTCAGGTCATTTCCGACTTTTCCTGAACTCACTGGACCTCTCTCTATATGACTCCCATACATGACTTTTACCCCCCGCGGCTCCATCCGGGAGAACAATTGCTCCAAAAGATGCGTTTGTATGGCGGCCATATTGAAAAATGGCGGAAAATAAAAGTCGACCACGGATTATGAATCGGTGTCCCCGAAAACCCCCGGACGCCAATTTTCAGCCAGCTCGGAGCAACTTATTTTTCGGCCGCCATTTTGGATCCGCCATCTTGGATTTTTATGACCACCACCGGAAAGCCCCCTCCATCCTCTATGAAAATGGTTCGAGCACCCCCCCGCTATCTCCAACGGTTTCGGAACGGTGAGCGTTTCAATTTTGTATGGCCGCCATTTTTTTTGTATGGAAGCCATCTTTTTTTCACCGGCTCGTCAAACGGCCCAAGGTCCTCGACATTTTTAGTTCCAGCACTATAGGTCTGCGACTTTTCGTTCTTGAGATCCGTAGGGCAGTTCCGGTCAGTGTTCCACTTTCAGGTCATTTCGGACTTTTCCTGAACTAACTGGACTTGTAACCCCCCCTCTACCTCTAAGGGTTTAGGAACGGTGAGCGTTTCAATTTTGTATGGTATTTTTTTTTTTGCATGTTAGCAATGTTTTTTCACCGGCTCGTCTAACGGCCCAGGATCCTTGACATTTTTAGTTCCGGCGGTATGGGTGTGCGACTTGCCGTTTTCGAGATCCATATGGCTGTTCCGGTCAGGGTTCCCCTTTCAGTTCATTTCACACTGGACCTCCTATGTGACTGTCATTCATGACTTTTACCCCCCGCGGCTCCTTCTCCGAAAACAATATCTCCAAAAGATGCGTTTGAATGGCGGCCATATTGAAAAATGGCGGAAAAGAAAGTCGATTCCGGTTTATGAATTGATGCCCCCTAAAACCCCCGGACGCCAATTTTCAGCCAGATCGGACCATATTATTTTTGGCCTCCATTTTGAATCCGCCATCTTGGATTTTTATCACTACCACTGGAAAGCCCCCCTCGTTCTCTATGATATTTGGTCGAGCACCCCCCCTCTATCTCTAACGGTTTCGGAACGGTAAGGGTTTTGAAAAAGTAGAGGTTGCGCAGTGCGCGGGCCGCAAGCAGCCTGCGGGTGGCGGTTTTGGTGGAGCTCTTAAATTAACAAAAAGAAAATATATACACGCTTTTGAAAGTGCCTGCAAAGGCTGTTGTAATAAAAAAAATTGACTTTGACTTTGACTTTGACTTTAATTTTCGTTTTCTTCCCAGCAGACCCATTCATTTGATACCCATATCATAATGGTAGATAAGAAAACTTTGTCTACCATCTTGGTTGGAGCGTCCGCCATATTGAATTAAGTGTGACGTTATATTACTTTTCGTAGTCTTCTCAGCAAACCCTTTCATTTGATACCCATATCATGGTAGTGCATAATACAATATGTAGTCCGCCATATTGGATTTAGAATGACGTCAGTTATCTAACTATGCATTGTCATCCTAACTAAACGTGTGTGCAAAAGTTCAACTCAATCGGAAACCGCGAAGTGGGTCAAATTTAACTTCCAAGATTTTCTTACATAGTTAGTTAGTTACAGGTGAAGCTAATAAAAGCGTTAAAAAAAAAAGGTGGAAATAAATTTCGATCCTGGATAATGAATCGGTGCCCTCAAAAACCCAAAGACGCCAATTTTCAGCCTGATCGGAATATATTGTTTTGGCCGCCATTTTGAATCGGCCATCTTGGATTTTCATGAACACAACCGGAAAGCCCCTTTTATCCTCTATGACATTGGTTCGAGCAACCCCCCGCCATCTCTAACATTTTCGGAGTGGAGGGCATTTATATTTTGTATGGCGGGCATGTTTTTTGTATGGAAGCCATCTTTTTTTTACCAACTCGTCAATCGGCCCGAGATCCTACAAATTTTTAGTTCTGGCACTATGGGTCTGCGCTTTGCCATTTTTGAGATCCGTAGGGCAGTTCTGGTCAAGGTTCCACTTTAAGGTCATATCGGATTTTTCCTGAAATCACTGGACCCCCTTCTATACGACTTCGAATCATCACTTTTACCCCCCACGACTCCTTCTGGGAGAACAATCGCTCCAAAAGAAGCGTGTATATGGCGGCCATATTGAAAAATGGCGGAGAAAAAAAGTCGATCCCAGATTATGAATCGGTGCCCCCGAAAACCACCAGCCGCCAATTTTCAGTCGAGTACGACTTGCTGTTTTCGAGATCCGTAGGGTGGTACCGGTCAGGGTTCTACTTTCAGGTCATTTCAGATTTTTCCTAAACTCACTGGACGCTTCCCTATACGACTCTCATACGTAACTTTTACCTCCCAAAGCTCCTTCTAGGAGAATAATTGTGTGAAAATCCAAAATAAACACTTGTATGGCGGCCATGTTTTTTTGTATGAAAGCCATATTTTTTTCACCGGATCGTCAATCGACCCAAGGTCTTACACATTTTTAATTCCGGCAGTATGGGTGTGCGACTTCTCATTTTCGAGATCCGTAGGGCAGTTCCGGTCTGCGTTCCACTTTCAGGTCATTTTGGATTTTTCCTGAACTCCCTGGACCTCCCTATACGACTCCCATACATGACTTTAACCCCCCGCAGCTCCTTCTGGGAAAACAATTTCTCCTAAAGAAACACTTGTATGGTGGCCATATTGAAAATGCCGAAAAAAAAAGTCGTTCCCGGATTATGAATCGGTGCCCCCGAAAACCCCCGGACGCCAATTTTCAGCCAGCTCAGATCAACTTTTTTTCGGCCGCCATTTTGAATCCGCCATCTTGGATTTTTATGACCCCCACCGGAAAGCCCCCTCCATCCTTTATGAAATTGGTTCGAGCACCCCCCCACTATCTCTAACGGTTTTGGGACGGTAAGCATTTGAATTTTGTATGGCAGCCATGTTTTTTTGTATGGAAGCCATCTTTTTTTCACCGGCTCGTCAATCGTCCCACGGTACTCGACATTTTTAGTTCCGGCACCGTGCGTCTGCAACTTGTAGTTTTCGAGATCCGTAGGGCAGTTCTGGTCACGGTTCCACTTTCAGGTCATTTTGGACGTTCCTGAACTCATAGGACCCCCTTCTATACGACTCTCATTCATGACTTTTACCCCCGACAGTTCCTTCTGGGAGAACAATTGCTCCAAAAGAAGCGTTTGTGTGGCGGCCATGTTTTTTTGTATAGAAGCCATCTTTTTTTCACCGGCTTGTCCATCGGCCCATGGTCCTCGACATTTTTGTTCCAGCTCTGTAGGTTGGCGACTTGTCGTTTATGAGATCCGTAAAGCAGTTCCGGTCAGCGTTCCACTTTCAGGTCTTTTCGGATTTTTCATGAACTCCCTGGACCTCCCTCTATACGTCTCCCATACATGACTTTTGACCCCCGCAGCTCCTTCTGGGAAAACAATTGCTCCAAAAGATGCGTTTGTATGGCGGCCATATTGAAAAATGGCGGAAAAAAAACGTCGGCCCCGGATTATGAATCGGTGCCCCCGAAAACCCCCGGACGCCAATTTTCAGCCGGATGGAAACATATTTTTTTCGGCCGCCATTTTGAATCCGCCATCTTGGATTTTTATGACCACCACCGGAAAGCCCCCTCCATCCTCTATGAAAATGGTTCGAGCACCCCCCCGCTATCTCCAACGGTTTCGGAACGGTGAGCGTTTCTATTTTGTATGGCGGCCATGTTTTTTTGTATGGAAGCCATCTTTTTTTCACCGGGTCGTCAATCGACCCAGGGTCCTTAACATTTTTAGTTCCGGCGGTATAGCATTGCGACTTGTAATTTTCGAGATCCGTAGGGCAGTTCCGGTCAGCCCTCCACTTTCAGGTCATTTCGGACTTTTCCTGAACTCACAGGACCCTCTTCTATACGACTCCCATACATCACTTTTACCCCCCATGGCTCCTTCTGGGAGAACAATTGGGTGAAAATCCAAAATGAACACTTGTATGGCGGCCATCTTGAAAAATGACGGAAAGAAAAATTTGATCCCGGATTATGAATCGGTGCCCCCGAAAATCCCCGGACGCCAATTTTCAGCCGGCTCGGAGCAACTTATTTTTCGGCCGCCATTTTGGATCCGCCATCTTGGATTTTTATGACCCCCACCGGAAAGCCCCCGTCGTCCTCTATGACATTTGGTCCAGCACCCCCCCGCTATCTCCAACGGTTTCGGAACGGTGAGTGTTTCCATTTTGTATGGCCGCCATCTTTTTTTGTATGGAAGCCATCTTTTTTTCACCGGATCGTCCATTGGCCCAAGATCCTTGACATTTTTAGTTCCAGCAGTATGGGTGTGCGACTTGTAATTTTCGAGATCCGTAGGGCAGTTCCGGTCAGCGTTCCACTTTCAGGTCATTTCGGATTTTTCCCGGACTCACTGGACCTCAAGGTTTATGACTTTATGTATGACTTGTACCCCCCACGGCTCCATCTGGGAGAACAATTCTGTCAATCAGTGAGTGAGTGAGTGAGTCAGTGGTAATCGAGCTTTATAAATATTTTTATAATGTGAATGTATTTCTACTGCGACTGGTAATCTTTATCTATGTATATGCAATTTTGTCCGTATGATTTTGCTGTATTTCCGGACAAGCCATTTGCATTAATGAGAGAGGCACGTGTAGAGGCTTAATAATATGGTACAAATAAAACTTTATATTGTAGCGTCAAAAGGTTATCCTCGAGGACCAAGCCATTGAAATCTACAATTCTAAATTATAATGAAAGTAATCCGTCTACAGTTTTTACTTTTATTGTGCATTTTGTGTTGTAGATTGTAGTATATTCTGGCAACTAATAAACTCCTAAAATTACGAGAACGTAATTGAACCTTTTACAAACATACTTCGGCTCAATCTAGCCCCTTGATATTGTTAGGCGTCCTAACTCATCGAGTATACAAAGTGCTGCAGTTATTTTACTGTAATTAAAATTAGACTGTGTCCAGATGTGCTGTTCTCTAATACGTCGTTTGACGACACGGTTGGCGCAGTGGCTAAGCAATTAGCTTTCTGCGCTACGTGCCGCGGGTTCGATCCCCGCACGGAACAAATATTAATTGTATGATCTACAAATAGTTGTTTCGGGTCTGGTTGTGTGTGCATGTGACATGTATGTTTGTAAACTGTACCCTCGATACAGGAGAAATCATAGTGAGGGGCAAAGTTCTAAGAAAAAAAAATAAAAAAATAAGCTGGGTATGCAGAGCAATGTTGAGAAATTGAATATTTAGCGGCATTTGGCTATGACTATTATAACGGAACGTCGCGTCGCAGTCGTCGCTGCGTCGACTCGACCTGTTCACTGACCAATTACGCACGGGGGCACTGATATACGCGTATACACGCGACAAAATCACTATACTTGTTTATGATACTTAAAATACTCATGAAGTACCTATGTTTCGAATTTTTCATTGACTAGTTTAGTATGTCATCAAAAATAGCCATGGTAATATTGTTTAGGTACATTTAGGTTTTTAGTTCCTTGATTTAGGTATTATTTTTTATAAATTATTTCATCCGATACTAGAGTAACGAGTAGAGGCACCTAAAAAGTTTGCGAGTGAACTTACCGCTCAGCTAAAAGGCGACGTGCTGACGCGACGCGTGACTTGATGCGTAAAGTTTGCTTCAAAAAGGGAAGAAATAACCTACACCTGTGACAGACAGTTTAGAGATATTATATTACATGCTGAATTTTTATGGCTTTTCTCATAAAGCAGGTAAATGAGTATCGAAGCTAAGACCAACGTTTACTCACATAATTTTTTAAAGATTTTTGGTGGGGACTTAAACTTGATAGATCCGCATGGTAACCATTCACGACAGCAAAGTTGATTTAAATGGATCAATTAGCTCAGCCAATCACAGTACACTGCTGGACAGTTCTTTTGCAAGTTGTCACAATACCTAAACAGTGCTTGTATAATATCTAATTATGATTTTAAGTTCCTAATGCATTTATGGCAGTTAGCAAACAAGAAAATCTAAATGCGTATCAAACGTTGTTCTAGGTGTCTTAATTGTATCCAAACAATTAGTAGGTTTAGAGCCTAAACGATACATTCAATATTATGATGTTGTTCGTACAGTTGTACTATTTTCACACCTTATCACCTTACGCTGGGGTTTTGTGTACACTGACCGATCAATATGTTAATAACTACCCCTACAACTCTCCGGTGGACTTCCTCAAGAACGTTTCATACTGCGTAATAACTTATAGTAAAATTTTCGTGTAAAGAATAGAATATCTAATATTTACCTTGCTGATATACAATAGGTATAATACCGAATAAAATGACTGCTCTTGTGAGTATTTAATTTGATCTTCTAAGGCCAAGTTCACCGGAAATACTGTGTATTTCCAACATCTGTTACACTGCCGATGAACTTGACCCTAAGTTTTTTATTTTAACCCCAGAACGTTAGTCGAGAGAAAAATGTATACCATTAAACGAAATGTTTTAATTAAAAGCAATTTAACTACCTTTCATTTTGTAACAACGTGGTTGAAATCAAAAACCTTTCGTAGGTATCCAAATTAATTAACCTTTGTGTTTATCTAAAAAATACGTAAGTATTACACAGCGAAAAAAATAAACTTATTTTCGTAAGCTGATGAAAATAAATTGCTTTTGTATTCTACCATTGTACAAAAGAAAAAGTAGATGTCTTCAATACCATACCATATTTATTTTGAGAAATTGTACCTACCAACCAACAGGTATTTGATAGTTTTAAGAATTGTAATGTACTTAGGGACATTTTTACGATACGACACTTTTTAGCGTTTTATATTCTTAGTAAGTACGGAAGGGACTTTACGAGCGTCAAATCGCGTAAAAGAAGGCGCTGAAGTAGGTTGGAAATAAGAGTCTGTAGACTTATTTCGCGAGGCAATATAAACTTATATTATTTCAAAACAGCCTTTAAATATTACTGGCTGTTATATGCGTCTTCAGACCGCTGCTAAAAAGGCCGCAGAGGTCCCAGTTTGACATAAGAGTCTGGTATAGGCAGAGATGCAGTGAAAAGCTGCAAGGCCCTTGGGGTTCTCCGCTCTGCTCTGCGACATCGCCATAATAGTCGAAAAAAATTGCACAATTATCTCGCTGAAGTAGGCTTTGTGTACAATCGGCAAGTTTCTAAACTGTTCAAAGCATTTTGTTTGCGAAATGTATCGCCGCAACGTATCGTGACTGTACATTGAGGGATCTCCCGATTTACTACG
Organism: Allophyes oxyacanthae; assembly: GCA_932294325.1. Lineage (NCBI taxonomy): Eukaryota > Metazoa > Arthropoda > Insecta > Lepidoptera > Noctuidae > Allophyes > Allophyes oxyacanthae. Next base: position 6,529,704 of record OW028609.1, read on the forward strand.
ATTGCTCGTAATCCCGTTCATTAGGTTTAACCTACTGGTGGTTGTGGTTTCCGGAGTGTAGCCACTGTGTACAGTACAGCTACTTGGAGCCACTAGTCAAGATTTTGTAAGTAAATAGTCAACATGTATCGCATATTCCTCCCCGTTTCTATTTATTAACATTCACTTAATTACATAAATAAATCCAGCCCATTACTGTCCCATGGCTGGGCACGGACCTCTTCTCGGAATGAGAAGGGTTAAGCCTTAGTCCACCACGCTGGTCTAGTGCGGGTTGGCGGTCTACACATTATACCATCGCCCTCACAGGTGTGCATTTTTCCTAACGATGTTTTCGTTCACCATTAATGCAAGTGATAACATATGTAAAGCCGGTTGAAAACGTTTCGAACCAAGCGGATAATAACGGCTCTTTTCGCTAACAAGCACATTTATCCATTTTAGCCGGCTATAGATAGGTACGGATATTTTCGTTTAATTAGAAAGTATATTTCTATAATTTATACTGTAATGGATGATAAATCCCTTGCTCCTCACCCCGCACACCGTATGAGGTAGGTTAGGTAAGCAGGTATAGATACGTAAGTATACAATTTTACAAGTGACAAACAAATTGAAATCCGCACATAGAACTCGAAAATTTAGAGGTGCGGGCCGAGTTCGAACTCAGACCCTCTTGCATGGCCAACGTTCAACCAGCTACAGCACAGCTGACAACATAAACTAAGCAGAAAAAATAAATAAGCTCCAGTTTCTTCGCTGTCTGCGCTCTATTTGCTGTCGATAATGTATACAGAGTAAGTATGTACTATGTCAATACCGTGTATCTACATGACTCGTTCCAACAGTGTAGAACAAATAATATAATATATTACAGCAAAGAATAATATCTGAAGGGAATCCCTACACCGGAGTCCGGCCAAATATTACACTAATTAAAACTTGCAGGATAAGGTCGGTCGGTGATAGACTTTGAACAGAAGTTATGTCACTAGTGATTTCGATTAATTAAGTTGGCTAGGTTTAGTATTTAGTTACATTACATTGATGTTGGAATAGAATAGAATAGATCTTTATTTCATGTAAACCAGATACAGGCACTTATGAAATGTCGAGACTCTAGATGGGCGGTTCCAAACAGTAGATCCTATAGAGAACAGTAATAGTTATAGTTAACAGTTCTATCCGGCAAGAACTGTTAACTATAAGTAGAATAACAGCCTATTATTGGTCCTGTCGTGGAGACCCAGACCTCCTCCCTGAGAGCAGAGGCAGCCCAAGATTTAGGGGGCTCAATTTTGACTCGACTACCTACAGTTCACAAGGTAAAAAAGTATAAATTTTTCTTCATAGAACATTCATTTATTGTATGCATTGTATCGCCAAAATATGAACTATTCTTTCGGCGTGAGTGTCTCACCGGCTTTGAGTGGATGATTTCAGGGATAGGCTGCTGTGAAATTCAGAGATAATACAATACAAGTTATGAGGTTTATCTATAGCACTGAAAGCGGACAAGGAATGTGTTCCATTTTTGAAAATTATACGGAGTATTAAAAGCTTTGAGAATAATTATTATTTAGAGATATTTGTGTTATTAAATGCTTCAATGTATTTATAAAAAAAATCTAGCTGTTGCCCTACATACATACAAACAAATACCTCTATAAAATATTAGTATAAAACAACAAAGTATAGTTATCACGCATCGTGGCCGTGTCTAGTGCTCTCACAATAAATATTTGATAGGTCATCAAAAATCATGTGTCATTCAGTGTTTCTGAGAATATGATTTTCACAATTAGTTAACCTGCTCACTGCTCCAACTAAGCTAAAATACTTGTGCACAATACACGTGAATAGTGCACAAGAATGATATCTCAGCTCCTAATGCGAAAAAAAAACCATGCCGTCGGACAATTCCGGCTTAGCGTTCGTTCACACTTGATACTTACAGCAGAATCGCGCAATTTCGCGTTCGTTGGCTGCCGTTTGCTTACAAAAACTGAATAACGAACGCGAAAATATGTGGGAGCACGACTTTATACAAGACTTCCAAAAGATGTCAAGGAAACGACTTCGCTCAACATATTTATAAAAAGCTATCTATTTACATTTCTAATAATGAATCATTTCTTTGAAAATCGCTTATAACTTGGACCAGCCACTCATATAACATAATATTAATGCAGCGAAGTCGTATCTTGTGACAGACATTGGCATTGGATTTTTGAGTGATTATCAGTAACTAGTTAACTACCCACACCGGATTATATTATATTATATTAATTACAAAACTATTGTTCTCATGTAAGTGACTAATTGTTTTACTGAGAAATAAAGATCTTTAAACCGAAAACGCGCCATTCTGCTGCTAAAAGTGTCGAGTGTAGGTGGGAGGCCCTTATTCAAAGTTATAAGAAAAATGAAATCTTCATCTTCGATATAGAATTACAATACTAAGCTTCAACTTTTAAGTAATACAGATGAGGGCTTCATTTCTCCAACTTCAATAAGCTAAATAGCTTACACGTTTCTCCGACATAAAAAAATAAGAACTGTATTTATCCTATTACAACGTAATTAATTAATACCCACGACTTATCGAAGTCCTTCTTAAGAGCATTGACGGGAAATTCAATATTTCTTCCAGTATTTTTGCAATTTGACATAAAGAGAATTTTATGAGAAGTAATTTTGTTATTGGCAATATAACGTAGTAATAATTTTCTTCTATAATTTATACAAAGAAGTAAAGTACCTAGTATTTTTTGCTACATTTTGATATATTCCAGGAATACTATTTAAAATTGATAATTAAACTGTAATTTGAATTTGTATAAATAAATGTGTAGACGCTAACATTTTTTTTTTATCTCTTAACTAATGTTACTTAAGCAAAAATTCAGAATCTGTATAAATATTGAATTTTCCACCCCGGATGATTACCTAACACCTTAGGTATACAATTTAATCGAGGAGGTACTACTTGACTACTGTTGGTAAAAGTTATGAAAAGTTTGATGAAACAGCACTTCAAAGTAATGGACTCGCTCCCTATTATAAGGGACTCAATAAAAGGCTTCGGCAAAATGTGGATCGGGCTTATGTGATGGAGATGTCAGATATGTTAGCTTCTACATTCAAATTATAGCGAGATCTCAAATGATTTTATTATCTCGAAACTACTCTACGATTATCTTGAAAGTTGTTTGGTATCGTTTTTAACAGACTACGCTAAAATATTTCAAGCTAATTAACTTTGACCCGGAATCAAAAAGTTTTTAATTATCCCTATTCAGTATTTTTCACTTCAGTATAAAGAGCTTCATGAACTTTTATTATATTTAAAATAGTTTTAGATCAATTTATTTGAATAGGCGAGGAAACGGCTCTCTAAATTAAAAACCTTAGCTCTATACCAAATTATTTTGAGTGCTGAGGTCTTAATGGAAGATCGACTTGGATCCGCGGAAAGTAAAAGTTATATCCTTTACAATGTACCTTACGGTTCATTAGACGTTTTTAAAAGAATGTGTAGATAATTTGATGGAAACGGAGTAGTAGAAGGATTTGGAGTCTTTTGTCGCGCCAAGGGTTGAAATCAAAAGCAAACATCATGCGTTGAGATGGCTATGAACAAAGAAACGAAATAGAGGAGCCCGTTGTCTATTCGTAGTATAACATTACTAATACTGTTAGCCAGTCGCATCCTGCTATTAGGCATAGACCTTTTCGCCGTTCCTTGATTTCACACCTTTTCGACTGTGTACCAATCATGGCCAGTCTTTGCGTCATTTGTTTTGTAGTTTATCGCGACACTGTTTCACTGTGTCAGGGCTCCACTGCGTGGTTATTTACGCACACACCGTAGACGTGAAATAGTAGGTATCTATAAATTCAGAAAAAAGCAATCCTTTCTATTGTCAACGGTTAAGTTTATTCTAGCAATGTGTTATCATCCAGCACAATACCGACTATTTAAAAACTAGTGACTGATCTATCGAAAAAGCTACGAATACCTGGATTGTTAGATAGCTATATTGAACCGATGAATGTTTCGCAGCCATGTGTGGACGAGCGAGTCTTTGTTTAGTGTAATTGATTGCCTAAATTGGTTAAAGCCATGGTTTCGATCGAGCTAGGCAAAGATACTAAAACGATTCACAGAGTTCGACATAAACCACCTAACCAGCATTTATAAATACGTATCTGTCTCCAATATACCATCTACATATACCTACAATAAGTATGTGATGAGTATCTAATCTATGCGATTTTCGGAAAAAAATGTCTGAAATCTGAAGCATTTTTTTTTTATCTTAAGTCCTAATTTATTATAATATAACTGCGATTCAATATAATGAAAAAATACCTTTTAAACAAATAAATTTTCAATGTATTAAAACGAAAAAGAATAAGTTTTAGAATTATTTTCTTTACAATTCACGCGACTGTCTTTCAGAAAAGAAATAATTTACAAAAAAATACGATTTTGTCACACATGCATGCATACATACATGTCATAAATAATTTTTTTGTTAGTACGTTTCCTTTTATTTTATACCCATGGCAAGAGGGTGGTATAAGAAAAGTCCGTCTTCTTGGGGCGTCCGCCATCTTGGGGCATCCGCCATTATAAATTTAGAATGAGGTCACGTATTCTACTTGGCAAACCTTTACATTTGATACCCATGACGTGGAGGTGGTTATGGAAATTTATGTACGCCATTTTGGGACATGCGCCATATTAGATGTAGACTGACATCATTTAGCTTATCGTATTTTGCTCGCTAACCCCATCCATTTGATACCCATGTCAAGAAGGTTGTTGAGAAAAAGGTGATCCGCCATCTTTGGATAGCCGACATATTGGATTTCGTATGACGTCACTCACCTCATCATTTTCTACTAGTCGAGCCCTTTCATTTGATAGGTACCCATATTAAGGAGGTTGTAAAAGGAAATCCGCCATGTTGGGGCAGCGTCCATTTTGAACATATTACAATATTGCGTGTACTATAGGTATTATATTGTAATCTCATGCTTATATTGTAATCAAAACAAAGGTGTATGCAAAATTTCAGTTATAAAATTCACTTGCAAGATTTGCGAACATACTAACAACTTACTGTTAAATAAAAGCTTGTACAAATATTAAAACATTAATCTTTTAACCTGCAATTCAACATTTCTGATTCAACTCGCACGGGGAATTTCGTTTAGTAGACGAAGGCGGGCGGCGCGCGGCGCTACTTCCGAGAAAAGCGGCGCGGCGCGGCGATGCGATGAATACCTGGTATTTCTATGATAATACAACTAGGTACTTGCATCCGCGACCGTAACCTTCGCAGCCTTGAACAGTACAGAGTATTCTACTGTTTTCTTATACGATCATTTCTCGTTACGGAGAATTTTATGAATGACGAGCGTTTTCATCTTGTGGTTTTGTTTTCTATTTAATAAAAGGGCTCTTATCGATAGAGCAATCGCCACTGCTCTCTATCTTCTGCCTTCTTGTTGGCCTCTTGATAAGACTCGACTCCCACTGTCCCCTTCACTTGTTCTGCAAAACCTCGTCTAGCTCTTCCCCTTCTTCTCTTTTCTTTGAATTTTCCTTCTAAAATTGTGTTAAAATCTTGTAGTATCTTATCAATTGAACAATCATCTTTCCCCTCTCGTTAACTATGGTTCTCCACAATTATCTTTCTTTGTTAACTTCCTTAATTATTAACAACCTGTATTTACTGAGAGTTTAAGAATAGATGCACTGCTTTTACCTATAGTTCGCCTATATGAAGGTGGAAGGATTCTACTGCGAATAACGGACGGGTCCTCGTGCTTGGCAGCTGCAGTAACGATGATAGTCTACTCCTCAAGTCCTTTGGTAGAAGATATAGAAGAAAATCCACAAAATTTAATTTTGTGTCCGGTTTCCTAGTTAGACAACAAGACGTGACATAGCAACGCAACGCTAATAATCCAAGCAACGAGACTAAACAGTACTTTATTTATTATGTGAATGTTAAAATTATCATAATAGTGTCTGTGGTAATAAACTTCAATAGGATCGTGAGAGCCTAAACTTCGAACTACCTTGTAAAAAAATTACTGGTCATGAAGATGGGAGTCCAAACTTTATGATCGGTAATTTTTTTACATGGTAGCTCAAAGTTTAGTCTCTCACGATCGTATTGAAGTTTATTACCAGAGCCGATGTTCATTATCATTTTCGTATAGGCGGTAGACCCGCCGATCTTTGCTAAATCGTCTCTTATGCAGTCGCACTCTGTAAATGTGTTCTGTTTCATGTGTTTTATATTCTTAACATCAAGTAAGTTAAACGAAGTTTTCGGTAACATACTGCAATAGGACAGTTTGTACCAGTTTGTGGTGTTAAATCTATCGTCGGTTTGTCGGCTAACTTGTAACTCGATAACTACGCGGACCCTACCCTTCTCGACGTTATTTACTTTGGGATGAACAAATGAAACATTACTACTGAAACATTTCATCCCATCATATTTGTATTTTTACCAATATTCCTGCGAATTTTGACATGATGGTACGGTGGGTGCAGTGGCTAAGCGACGTTCTTAATAAAATTATTAGCCTAGAATTAAGTACCTACATTTTAGTAATTTTTTATGAACCAAATTATTAAGCATTTGTGCACGACAGACCATCAAACCCGGGACACGATTGAGCCCAACTAATGTGATTATAGTGCTAAGTTAATATATCAATGTTTAAGTAGTATATAAATGTGTTAATGTTGTTATTTAAGTCGGATTATATACTCTTTTAGTAACACCAATGATGTATGATTGTATTTGAACTGTTCTACACCTTTGTTAACCTTTTATGTATACCTATGTGAGTAAATGTACTTAGACTATGTACATAGGATAGTACATAACAATAATAGAGCTGCAATAGTACATAGATGTGCCTCCTGCGCCGCTCGGGCGAGTAATGGTAGCTCTGCGGGAAAACGCGTGGTTATATTTATAACCTCGGTACGCGGCAGATAAGGAACAATGCCGTTACCACGCGTTATCCCGCAGTGACCGAGCGATGCAGGGGGACAATCTGCACATGACACAACTTTTAATAATTGTTAAATTAGGTCATGTGCAGGTGTAGAGTCATTATTAGCCAAAAGTGGCTCGGTAAGGGCTGGACCAATCCTGAGCATGTACGCGAGTTTGCTTTGGACCGCTGGCCAGCTCTTTCCGAGCCGACTATAAATATAGGAACAATAGAAATAATTATTCAGTGTCTTCTTGTTCGCAATACTATGACGTAATGTCTTATTGACCGAAAAAGTATCTTCTTTTATTAAGTAATTGTTTGATTGTTTACCTGTGTACTTTAATCTCTGTGTAATAATAAATAATGTGTCAAGAGAATAAATCGGTGTGATAAACAAGTCCGTGTCGTTTAACTTATCCTGAGTTCCCGATAGAACCGTTACGTCTCCGAGTGGAGAACCAGCTCTGCTGAGTATCTTTAACATTGGTCCTTCGAGCCGGATCTTCAGAAAATGGTGGTCACACGGAGCCGCAGCGGAGACTCAGGACAGGAACAGGCCCAGCAAAATCCTTCGGTGGCCGTCAGACCGGGGTCTAGCGAACCAGCCCCGGCGTCTGGCACGAGTCAGGCCACTGAAACGGATACGGTTAGCGGGTCAGAAGGAACGACCGGCACCGGTACAACTCAGACTACGAGTGACACCACAGAGAGAGACGATGCCGAGGCTACCAGCTCGCATAAAACGCTGAAGCCCGGCAGCATCCGGTCACGCCGCACCACAGCCTCTAAGAAGAAGCTTCTGACAGAGCTCGAAGCTAGAGAGCGGCTAGCCGAGATGAAGGTGAAACAGGCACAGGCAGAACAAGAGCTACAAGAGCTCCGCCTGCGACGAATAAGAGCAGAAGCGGACTCCAGTGAAGAAGATGACCAAGAAGACCTCACCTCCGTACGAATAGGGACGTGGCTAGCGCGAACGGCGCCGCCACCGGAGGGCGAAGCCCCACCGCCGCCCCAGGACGCTGGCGGCGGGAGGCCTACGGCTGAGTCAACGAAGACTAACGTCGTCGAAAGTGTATATCCAGTGAATACGTTGAATACAGTGAATATGGTGCATACGGAAAATGAAAATGCAGTAAATAATAAGATGATCGACGTGAGTACGCTCGCTGCGGCGCTGGCGCAGGCCACGCGCAGCACGCGCGAGCCGCCTAAGTATATACAGCAGCTGCCATTCTTCGATGGAAAGCCCGGTGAGTGGATATCTTATAAGGCCGCGTATCGTGACTCACACATTTATTTTTCTAAAATAGAAAATGTTGCTAGGATTAGGATGAGTGTAAAAGGTGCTGCCAAAGAGGCGGCCGGCTGCCTGCTTTTCAGTCAGCCCGATCCCGAAGTCGTCATAAACGCATTAGAGAGACGTTTTGGTAGACCTGAATCCCTAATACTAGCAGAATTAGATAAAATAAAGTTGTTACCTAGATTAAATGATAATCCTAGGGATATATGTATATTCGCGAGTCGTATAGCGAACACGGTGGGTACGGTAGAGGCGTTAAAACGTGTGCATTATCTACATAGCCCCGAGATGTCAAGAGTTATAGTAGAAAAGTTAACGCCTATACTTAGAAATAAATGGTATGATTACGCCGCGAATAAAAAGGGTGAAGATATACCCGAACTTAAACGACTGTCTACCTTTTTGAACGACGAGGCGGACAAGTGCGGCGCGTACGCGCAGCCAGAGCGCAATTACGACGAACCCAGCGGGGTACGGCAGCGGCGCAAGACAGAGCGCACGTTTAATGTGCACAGGGAAGCGGCGACACAAAGTGAGCGTTGTCCGGCGTGCAAACAATATGGGCACAAGCTACCCGACTGTGCTAAATTTAAACAGATGTCAGTAGAGTCTCGCTGGGAAATTGCTAAAACTAGTAACTTGTGTTTTAAATGTTTAATAAATAAACATAGGCGATATTTATGTAAGGCGCCCACATGTAATGTAAATGAATGCAAAATGAATCACCACAAGTTGCTACATCAGGAGCGGAAAATACAGGAGCCACTCAACGTCGCGACGTCTGTATCGACACATGAATCTGTGACGTCAGCGAGAGAGATAGTGACGGCGACCACCCCCCTCCAACGCCGAGCTTATCTGAAAATAGTGCCAGTAACACTTTGCGGACCGCATGGGACTATAGATACGTACGCTCTGTTAGACGACGGTAGCACGGTTACACTATTAGATGCATCGATAGCCGACGTTCTAGGTGCAGACGGCCCAACCCAGGCTATGTGGATACAGGGCATCGGCGCAGAAGTCAAACACGAGCGCAGCCGAATGGTCAACTTATATGTGCGAGGCAAACATCAGTCTGACATATTTAAAATAGATGCGGCGCGCACAGTAGACAGACTCGAGATCACGTCACAAACAATAACAACCGAGAACATAGAAAGCTGCGAACATCTGAAACTTATAAGAGATGTGCTAATATATGAACACGCGCGGCCTATGATTCTGATCGGTCAGGACAACTGGCATTTGTTAATGTCTCAAGACACACGCGTCGGACAGCGAGATCAACCTGTAGCATCGTACACTAAACTAGGCTGGGTACTACATGGCTGCCAGTATTCAGCCAACAGAGTTATGACAGTGTTCTGTGGCCATATTAAAACTAAAGACCACGATGATTCAATAGAAGCGCAGATGAAGAATTTCTTCAAATTAGAATCATTAGGAATTGAACCTAGAACGCCTAAAGACGATCCTCAACAGAGAGCACTGCAGATATTGGAGCAGACAAGTCGCAGGTTACCTAATGGAAGCTTCGAAACGGGACTACTATGGAAGCAGGATGAACCTAGGATACCTAACAACTATCTAGGTGCCCTAAAAAGGCTAGATAATCTAGAAAAACGCCTAGACCGAGATCCTGACTTAAAAGTGAAATATGTAGAACGTTTAGATAACCTTTTCACTTCGGGGTATGCAGAGAAGGCGGACAGTACACCAACAAAGGACAAGACTTGGTATTTACCTCACTTTCCAGTGGTTAACCCATCTAAACCACATAAACCGCCACGTCTAGTGCACGACGCCGCAGCAAGAACAGCGGGTCTGTGCCTAAACGATCTACTTCTCTCTGGACCCGACCTGTTACAATCACTGCCCGGAGTATTGATGCGTTTCCGACAAGACAAGATAGCCGTGTCAGCCGACATCAAGGAAATGTTCATGAGGATTAAAATAAGGCAAGAAGATCGCGACGCGCTTAGGTTTTTATGGCGAGGAGACCGGCGGGAGGGAACGCCGGAAGAATATCGCATGACATCAGTTATCTTCGGTGCGACGTCGTCCCCATGTACAGCGTTGTACATAAAGGATCGCAACGCTAACGACTACGCCGATAGGTACCCAGCAGCGGTGTCAGCTATCAAACATAACCATTATATGGATGATTACCTTCAGAGCTTTCCCAGTGAAACAGAAGCTGAAAAGGTAATCGAGCAAGTCGATTATGTGCACAGTCAAGCTAATTTTCACCTGTGCGGATGGACATCGAACAACATGAACATCCTGAATGCCAGCGCAGCGCCTATCCGCGACACAAAAGTACTAGGCGGTAACGATGAAGAGAAGGCCTTGGGACTGCGTTGGAACACAAAAGATGACTGTTTTACATTTAGGATAAATAGTAACAAAACGCCTGACGAGTTACTAAGAAACACGCGCCCACCGACCAAACGTGAGGCGCTGAGCATTATCATGGCCATTTTTGACCCACTAGGATTGATATCACCTATCACTATCCCAGCCAAAAGGATACTGCAACACACGTGGCGATATAAAACCGAGTGGGACAAGCCACTACCTGAAGAACTACAACCGCAATGGAAACAATGGATGGAGTCGCTACGCAATATAGAGAAATTACGAATACCACGCTGTTACGATTATGGAGACGTCACCGCTCGCGAACTACATACGTTCGTGGACGCGAGCGAGGAGGCCTACGCAGCGGCGGTATATTGGCGAACAGAGCGACCGGATGGTACCATTCATGTAGCATTAGCAGCGGCTAAGAGTAGGGTGGCACCTCTGAAACCCATATCAGTGCCGAGGCTGGAACTTCAAGCGGCCTTGTTGGGAGCGCGACTCACAAGAACTGTCGCCCTCGAGCACGACTATGCGGTCGGAGACGAAACATACTGGAGCGACTCAACAACAGCGCTGGCGTGGATAAGGGCAGAGCCACGTACGTTCAAAACGTTCGTCGCCCATCGCATAGCCGAGATCGAGGAGCTCACTAAAAAGAACCAATGGCGATGGCTCCCTTCGCGTCACAACGTAGCTGATGACGCCACACGCGCTACACCCGATAATTTTGGATCGGATCACAGATGGTACCGCGGCCCGGAGTACCTGTACAAGGACCGGAGCGAGTGGCCAAAGGAAAAGTCAACAGCCGCGGCACGAGATACGGGAGAAGAGCGAGTAAAATGTAACGTACAAACAGCTCAAAACTCAAACGGTCATCTGCCGGACATAACGCGCTTTTCAAAATGGACAAGGTTAATAAGAACGACAGCGCGTGTCCTTCAATTTGTAAACAACTGTAGAAAAAATAAACAAACAGTAGAGTACAAGCGCACTAAGAAAAACGCGGATAAAGACCCAACGTGGGTGAAAATTAAGAAGAAACCCGTAGACGAGATAAAAAAGCCGAGCAGTGAACAAAATAAAACCAAATATGTACCTCTGCCGGCCGAGTATACACTAAAAGCTGAACAACTATGGATAAAATGCGCGCAAAAAGATAGCTTTGTCAAGGAAATAAGCGCCATAAAATCCAACGTAGCGCCGCCGAGCGATAGCAAGCTAACCGCGCTAAGTATATACCTAGATAACGAAGGGACTCTACGTCTACGAGGTCGCGTAACAGCCGCCAAAGGAATAGGCGAAGAAACAAAAAATCCGCGTATACTTGACGGTGGGCACAAGTACACGAGAATGTACATAAGCTATGTACACGAAAGTCTGCACCACGGAGGCACGGAAATAACGGTGAACGAGTTAAGACAGCGGCTGTGGATAGTTAGACTACGCCCGTCCGTTAAAGACGCGATAAAAAACTGCTTACCGTGTAGATTGCGAAAGGCGAAGCCAGCCAACCCCTCCACCGGCAATTTACCGTACCCCCGTTTAGCTTATAACGAACGACCTTTCACTTTTACGGGACTCGATTATTTCGGACCAATGTCCATAACAGTAGGTAGACATAAAGAAAAGAGGTATGGGGCGCTATTTACTTGCTTAACTTGTAGGGCTGTACATATTGAGGTAGCACAATCACTGAGTGCGGACTCAGCCATTGCCGCACTCAGGCGATTTATAGCTAGAAGGGGTTGTCCAAAAGAAATATGGAGCGACAACGCTACTTGCTTTAAAGCGGCCGATAGGGAGTTAGGTGAGAGCGCCTTAAGCGCATTAGAGTGTGAGTCCGATGCGCGGTCCATAAGATGGAGATACATACCTCCCGCATCGCCATTCATGGGCGGAGCATGGGAGAGGATGGTGAGAGCAGTAAAGGAGGCGCTTCACATAACATTAAAGGAGGTTCACCCTACAGAAGAAACACTCTATACTTTGTTAATAGAAGTGGAGAATACCGTCAACTCAAGACCGTTGACGCATGTAACTGTGGCACCAGACGAACCTGAAGCCCTCACGCCGAATCATATTTTGATCGGCCCCAACTCTCACGTGCCATCACCGGGCACATTCACCAGTGAAGACCTAACAGCTCGCCAGCAGTGGCGGCGCGCACAAGCCCTCGCCGACGTCTTTTGGCGACGATGGGTGCGCGAGTACCTGCCGCTACTGCAAAACCGGCGGGAGCCCCACGGGAGCGGTGTACCACCCAAGGTCGGCGACGTAGTCGTGATCTGCGACTCTAACCTCCCGCGCAATACCTGGCCCAAGGGACGCATAATCAAGGTGCTCCCGGGCGCGGACGGTGAGGTTAGGGTGGTCGACGTAGTCACCACGGGTGGCCACATCCTGCGGAGGCCTACCAAGCGTGTCGTCGTGCTACCCACCGAGTCGCCTGAAGGCGACGGCGGGAGATGTGTGCACGACAGACCATCAAACCCGGGACACGATTGAGCCCAACTAATGTGATTATAGTGCTAAGTTAATATATCAATGTTTAAGTAGTATATAAATGTGTTAATGTTGTTATTTAAGTCGGATTATATACTCTTTTAGTAACACCAATGATGTATGATTGTATTTGAACTGTTCTACACCTTTGTTAACCTTTTATGTATACCTATGTGAGTAAATGTACTTAGACTATGTACATAGGATAGTACATAACAATAATAGAGCTGCAATAGTACATAGATGTGCCTCCTGCGCCGCTCGGGCGAGTAATGGTAGCTCTGCGGGAAAACGCGTGGTTATATTTATAACCTCGGTACGCGGCAGATAAGGAACAATGCCGTTACCACGCGTTATCCCGCAGTGACCGAGCGATGCAGGGGGACAATCTGCACATGACACAACTTTTAATAATTGTTAAATTAGGTCATGTGCAGGTGTAGAGTCATTATTAGCCAAAAGTGGCTCGGTAAGGGCTGGACCAATCCTGAGCATGTACGCGAGTTTGCTTTGGACCGCTGGCCAGCTCTTTCCGAGCCGACTATAAATATAGGAACAATAGAAATAATTATTCAGTGTCTTCTTGTTCGCAATACTATGACGTAATGTCTTATTGACCGAAAAAGTATCTTCTTTTATTTATTAATTGTTTGATTGTTTACCTATGTACTTAAATCTCTGTGTAATAATAAATAATGTGTCAAGAGAATAAATCGGTGTGATAAACAAGTCCGTGTCGTTTAACTTATCCTGAGTTCCCGATAGAACCGTTACGTCTCCGAGTGGAGAACCAGCTCTGCTGAGTATCTCTAACAGCATTATTCAGAAAGCCAGCCCACAATGCTTTCTAAATCGATTCTAAGTAATGAATACATTAGTCCCAGAATACAAGAGAGTGCCGTAAATATAGCGCGCCAATTACTGCGGAATTAGCTTTTGTGTAACCGAGCTGTGGAAGAAAGATTGATACACTAAAACACCAGCGCGCGCTGTTTAGAAAATCAAATCATAGCTTTGGGCGTTGTTTTTAACAGGATCATGGCTAAAGAATAACACTCTGAACGTACCCGTGCGCACTAATGATCTATAGGTATCCACCATATATTATTCACTCGCCTTTACCTCTATTTGATTAATCGGATCCTTTGTAGGTATTTTATCCAATTTTAACGAACCTCTATACCTTCTCATTATTACAAGAGATTATGTTTACTGACGTATTTATTCGCCTTATTTTTCATATCACTATCAGATGAATAAAATATGCCACATGCATTAATGGGCTATCTTATATATTCTTATATTATAAAACTAGCTTCCGCCAGCGGCTTCGCCCGCGTGATATCTTTATAAATTATAGCCTATATTACTCACTGATAATGTAGCATTCTGCTGCTGAAAGAATTTTCAGAATCGGCCTAGTAGTTTTTGAGTTTATCCATTACAAACAAACTTTATAATATTAGTTTAGATAATAAATCTTATTATTAGATGTTTTCTTTCAAGTTATTTAACAGAAATAATATGTGTGGCGTGAGAGCATAGTCAAGCGACTATGTTCTCAGGCCACACATAATACAATACAATACACAGTAATGCTCACCAGAATGAAAAGAAAAGATACTTATATCGAAAAATGGTATCACAAAAGGCGGTCTTATCGCTCTGGGCGATTTAGATTCTGCCAGACACACAAGGTTGTCTGGCAGAATCTAAATCGCCCAGAGCGATAAGACCGCCTTTTGTGATACCATTTTTCGATATAAGTATCTTTTCTTTTCATTCTGGTGAGCATAGACAGATTTGCAGGTAAAAAGAGAAGGGTAGTTCGCGGTGTAACAATAATCGTACATAATTATGTTACATACATACTATACCATACAATATTAAAATAATGTAATTAGTAAACAATTGACATAATATTTTGGTGCAATATTATTTCAAAATCAGTTCAAGGTCAGTTCCAAATCAGATTTGAAAATAACAATACCTACAGGTGTGTAGGTACAACATACATGTAAAATTTATGATACCGACTCAAGGAAAACTTCGCGGCTTGCGGATAAATAAATATTCCGTAAAATTTTATGAAGCTTCATGTAAACTTATTGTTTTTCCAACCACATGGAAATATTGCGTTTCACGAGTGATTTCACATTTCATACGCGTGCCCTTGACTTTTTATTGTCATGTCCTTGAAGACATTGGAAGTGCTGCTAATTCTATAACTTGTACTAGCTAGCTAGCTGTCGGCCGCGCGTTTTGTTATTGGTAACGCGGGCGAGTTTCCGCAACTTTACGGCGATGCGTAAAGAAACTAGTTTCCCTACCCAAAATACGTGCATCGCCGTAAATTTGCGGAAACTACCCTAGTACTAGTACTAGGGTAGTCTAGGTTTAATACATATTATAACAGGGGTGTCATCGTTGTCTTTGAAGTGATGAAGTTGAAGAGTCTTGTGACTTCTTTTTCTTGTCCAGACTGGAAAGAGACTAACTTTTTTGTCATCTCTGATTTCTAGTTACCTTAATTGATCCGATAGATACTTAATTCTTAATTAAGAAAAAAAATTGGATAGATAAATGTAAAATAATAGAGAATATTTACCCTTTTACCTTTCTTTATGTATATTATGTTTTCCAAGCTTGTAAATGCAGATCGAATTATCTTCAAAAATATGGACAGTCCCATAAGAAAGTTTTCCTGTAGGTGCAACGGGAAGTTAGCTGCCCTTACACTCCATTTATTCAATCTGGTTCTAACATACACCACTCAATCGAATAAAAACTGGTCAGAATTCAACTCCATGACTAGTTGAGTACAAATAAAATCTGCAATTATAAAACTCCGCCGCCACTAGAACACAGGTCTCAAGGCTTACAACTTGCAATCTGTCGGCACCCTAATGCTCTTAAGAAAAAATAATGGAAATTTGTGCAGAGTTCTTACCTCCGTTTGATGCAAGTAAAGTAAAAAGCTTTTTGGTTATTTAATAAAGTGGCATCGGATACAATGCGTGCTTTCAGGGTAAGGAAAATATTGCCAAGAAAGACTTACGAATACCTATTTACGATATTCCAACAAATGTAATATTCTGTTAGTTCCCGCTATATATAGAAAATATTTTGAAACACTCAAAGTCAAGCAATCAGCAGGTTAACGGCAAGTTCAGAAGCCCACATGACATTATTGTGTATTTATCTAAATCTATATCTATACTTATGATAAAATCGTAACTAAATAATATTATATAGTAGGCTAAAATAGATTTAACCTAGTTACGACATTGAATATTCTTGGAATAAAGTAAGTGCTACGCATACTAGGAACGATACAGAAGCCGAAACATACGTTTTTAGAATTTTTGTCTGTTTATCGGTTCGTTTGTTACTGATAAACTTTAAAACTACTGGACAGATTTAGTTGAAATTATATAATAAAAGGTATATAAATTATAACGCTATTGTCTAATGGGGACGAGTTGAAATTAATTATGTCTGTTTACTATTAAGAGCTACCACTTCATTATAATTTGACGAATCTTTATGAAATATTTGTATAGTTCATAGGCCCGGTGAAAATATGTAATATAAATCATCACGCTGTTCCTCTAGGGGGTTAAGAAAAATAAATCTTCGTTTCAGTTTCACAGTTCCTCTGTTAATTAGTTGAATGGTTTTCTCACTCGATCCAGTCTTTATTTAATTGAATGGTATCTTTATCAGAGCTCTGTATATATTTTTTACTGTTAAACGTTCTACCTTTGGCATCTTACTTTAAGGTTCGTATTTCACTCACTGCTATGTTCCAAAAGGCAAAGCGTAATGAAAGTATACGACATAATAACTTTAACTATGGGGTAACGGGATATTTCTACGTAACTTTGATACCTATCAATAATGTTTTTAAATCTACTTTTTTTTAAATTTGATGGCGTTAATAGTGACTCTACGGAGTTTCATATTTCCAGTATTTAAATTGAGATAATAACAGAAGGATTTTTTTATCGACAGAAGTAATCAGCCACCTAAGCAGGGATTTTTTAATCATTAGGTAATGAGGATTTCCAAAGCCTTAATTGGCGGTATTCAAATGACGTGTGCCTGCTATTTACTGCTAATATTGCATTGTTCGGGGCTAAATACGTTTGCATTTCAGACAAAGCTAATTTGTTTCGTAAAATACTCTTTTATTACATCAGACTGTTGCCCGTGGGCGGCAGCCCAGCAACAGAACATTCATTAACTTGAGGGTGCATGAATAGAATTAAATGTCAACCAACGTCAGTGACAATAAACTATACGAGTTAATAAATTTAACCTACGAGATAGATATATCTACGTAACTTTGTATTCATGATATTTTATTTAAGGGGGTATTTTAAAATCTACAAATACAAAACGGAGGAACAGATTTTCTAGCGTAATATAGGACACTGGGTATACGATATTATGGATTTATATTTTTCAAGTATTTGCTGGTGTCATACTGCATGTTGCTAATTAATATTGCTATTCTGTGACACGTGTGTCACACAGTCTGATACGTCAATTGCGTAATTGCGAGAATGGAGCTCCCCTAGTGGGTGGGGCTTAGGCTGATACTTCACCCCCTCAAAAGTAAGAAATCGTCGTAAAATACAACCTTAAAAAAAATTAAACTACTTAAAGCCAGCGTTATAGTGACTATCGAGTTTGTTGTATTTTCAGTAAATTGAGATAAGATCAGAGGGATTGTTTTTTGTCAATAGAAGTACCCAACGAAAACATTTAGGCAGGGATTTTTTGAACCATTATATATATTTAGAAATTAGAAATGAAATTAAGTTGTTTATTTTGCAATTGGGATTTGTCAAGCACTTTTATTATACTAGACTATTATAGATACGGTTTTTTTTAATACTAGATTTAGAATTAGGATTTTCAAAGTCTTATTTGCAGTTAGTACTCTAAATGTCGTGAGCTGACTGTTTACTGCTAATATTGCAGTGTTCAGGGCTAAACACGTCTGCATTCCAGAAAACAGCAATTTTGTTTGTTACTACACCCTTTTATGACATCATAGTCTGTTGCCTGTGGGCAGCGGCCCAGCAGCAGAACATTCACAAACTTGAGGGTGAATAGAATGAGCTGTCAGCAACTAACGACAATAATTATTGTTGTAAACGTCTGTTAAGTGTTAAAGTTATGAGTTTATTATTTTGTGTCTTTTTAAGTTTGACTTCAGTCTATTGACCTTTTAAAGTAAACATGTATTATTAAGCTATTGTTCATAGGAACTAAACACTGTAACATATTTTTTTGTGTGTGTACTATGGTCGATTATTCCTCAGTGATATAGCTTTATTTAATTTTGATAAAAATAAAACGCGTGGGTGAAACCGCGGGCATCAGCTAGTCTTTATTAATAGTAGGAATATTTTACTGTTTATTGAATTAATAAACTTCTTTATTTAGAAATGTTTTTACATAAATTATCTTTCAGTAGATACTGAAACAGGAAATTATAATTTATGATACTTTTAAAAACACGCTATTCAGAATGATAATCGGATTATTTCGAGGACATAAAGTTGTGTGGGCATTTGGGCGAGGCTCTTAATTTTTACTCGTCTGTATTCGTAGAATATTTTGAAACGGGGTGGTTCACAAAAATAATTATAGAAACAAACAACGATCGGCCGCGTTTCCTTCATTATATTCGGTGGAATAAATTTACATTGTAGATGATGTATTCCTGCGGCTGGATGGAATACATGTAAGTATTATAATTATTTCAAGTGAAGTGATCATGTATCTAATAAAAATGTAATCAGAATTTCTTCTGTTAGGTACTGTTTGGTTGTATTTTTATCTCAATGTTGTGGATTATCGTATTTCCGTTTGTCTGACTACGTTGCTTTAGAATTTAACTGTAGCACTTGCGTAGGGCACTTTAGGGTTTCTTTTTAACCTTTTCATACATCTGTAAGTTAAATCCAGACAAGTAATCTCTTTCTATAGACACTAGAGCAGTGCGCAAAATAAGAGTCGTTAAAGTTACAGTCATAACCCTCGATATTACCTACTGTTGTGTATACGAACTTATTTGTACATAATAAGGACAAAGTTCAGATATCTATAATGGTCTTTTGTCTGTTCTTGTCATTCAGTAACTTTTAGA
Source organism: Allophyes oxyacanthae (assembly GCA_932294325.1). Lineage (NCBI taxonomy): Eukaryota > Metazoa > Arthropoda > Insecta > Lepidoptera > Noctuidae > Allophyes > Allophyes oxyacanthae. The sequence continues at coordinate 6,549,074 of OW028609.1, forward strand.
AATCTTTTCTACATTCCACTATGACACCTATGACCTTCAACAATTATTACACACTCCAATGAAATCAATAATATCAGTTACTCTACAATAAAAAATTACGCAAGCATCACATTCAGCAATTTCAATTCAATCTGTACAATGCTGCAAAATGAGATCACCCACACATACGACAGTGAAAATATTAATAGAGGGACACAGCTGGGAACATTTCCCTACACTACCATTCAGAAGCTACCTACATTGAAAATCTATTTACTGTAGAAAATCGGCAATTTATTTCCTGCTAGCGAAAGTACAGCCACGAGCACAAATATATATACGAAGCGAAATTGCAAAGAAAAGAAAAGTATTTATTTTGAAATCTTTGAACACAAAGTTCTTGTAAAATTCACTTTTGAATGTTTCTACATGTATCCGTATTTATGCTCGTGACTGTAGCTCCGGCAGAAGTCTGTCAGAATTTTAAGATTTAAAAGATTTTCGTACTTCTTAGGGCCATAGCACACTGACTACCGTGTGCAGCAGAAACGCGGGTTTTCGCGTTCGTTGGCTGCCGTTTGCTTACAAAAAGTGAATTACGAACGCGAAAATGCGCGATTCTGCTGGAAGTAGTGTGAAGGTTTTATGGTTTAGATCAACCATCTTTAATTATAGGTTGGTTGTAAATAGACGGCATCCGCATTAGATTATTGGGTATTACTTAGTAGTGATTATTGTTAATGGTCGACTAAGGAACGGAAATTATAATCGTTCCACGGATTAAATGTGTTACCGTGTCTCAGATTCCCTGAGCTACATACACAACCCTCACAGTAGCTAGTGCCCTAAAGTGTGATGCTTCCTGGCGCGTTCTTAGAGCATTTTTTCATTTTAATGCAGCACCTTCGAAACGTAGAAATATTGTACAATAGTAGGTATAAGAGGACAAAGTCCCACTTGTGCCGAGGGAGAGAAATCTGAGAATATCCCACATGAATAATAATAATTATGCATTAAAATGGCGCTTGATGACACAGACAGTTGCAGTTTATATTGAAAATACACTCTAGGAGGTAATTTCGAGTGCTTTAGTGATATTTGTCACTGTGACACTGTCAACGCAATCTGAGAGCTTAACGGGCTCAAATTGCCATTCGCAAGCTGATATTTTGTATGAAAAATTACAGCTAAATGGAAAAAGTTTGTCGTGAAGTTTAAAATAGTAACCTACTCGGGAAATGGATTGATTTCTAACTACTACAACAATGGCCCAGAGGCTTGCCAATTATTTGCCTAATCTATTATAAACGTCTATACTATAAATCATTCATCGAAATTCCTCACTCAACATAATAAGATAATGCTTTATGCAAACGTGCTCACGAGTACTTAACCCTGTTGCCTAACTAATCCTCGATCTTGTATTATAGGTACCTACCAGACAAGCGTACATAATCTGTTGATACGATGAAAGTCCGTATTAGGTACCTGTGTATGAATTTCTGGATTATGTCGTAATTGCAGGTTGAATTGTAGAATCAAATGTCGTAATTTCATGTTAATTGTGGCAAAACATTTACGGTCTTGTCACAAAAAAGTTGAATAAAGGTTGGACATTTAAAAAAATTGTGATAAGTAGGTATTACATACACGTTACTTCCACATGTGTTTGACTTTTTTGTAGTAAGATAGTGGCTTTTCATTTAGATCAAAGTGACGGCGCGGTTGGTTCAGTGGGTAAGCAATTAGCTTCGTGCGCCACGTGCTGCGGGTTCTATCCCTGCACGGAACGAATATTATATGGCCTACAGATAGTTGTTCCGGGTCTGGTTGGTTATAACAAACTCCCAAAAAGTATTACCGAGTTTACTGATAAAAAGTTTAAAACTCGTGTTAAGCTTGTCCTCATAAGGAAGGCCTATTACAGGATCAAAGACTATGTTGACGATCGAGATGTATGGAAGTGATTATCTTCTGCACATGTGGTTTCCCTGGTGACCCACTGCGTCCTGTCTTCACACATGTACAAATTTTAATAACGCTTCCCTTGTACCTATTCTTAATTGGGTGACTGACTTGAGTGTTAAGTACGCACCTACTAGTATTGTATATAATATTATAGTGGTACTTATGATCTTTGCTGTTCTTTTTTTTTATTTTTTATTTTAATATTGTGTAAATTGAGGTCGAATTTTAGCCGGGGCCGGTCCCGCGGCCCCACATTTGTTGTGTAGTAAGCTTGATTTATGAAAAGAGTATCCATGGAGTTTCTTGCCGGTATCTTCTCCAGGCCAACCCACTTGGAACCGTGCGCCTAGAATCACGACGTTTTGAAAGTGCCTGCAAAGGCCCAGTTGAAATAAAAATCTTTGACTTTGGGTGTGTGTGTGCAATTGTGTATGGGACATGTATGTTTGTAAACCTACAGATAGTTGTTCCGGGTCTGGATGTGTGTGCATGTAACATGTATGTTTGTAAACTGTACCCACGATACAGGGGAAATCATAAAGTAAATCATAATGAAATAATAATAAAATCGTAAGTTAAAAAAAGTGCAATGCACTTTTTTTTAAGACCGATCTAAATCGAGATTTTTTCAGTTACTTATGAACGGACTCCAAACTTGAGAATTCGGGACAAGTAGGTGGTACCCTAGTATTATTGCACAAAGAACTATCGGATGTCGGCACTGGAATCTCTTAATGACATTATCACTTCCCAGTAAACAAGCTTGATTGAATTGCTGGTCATGGAATTCAATTAACTATATTGCTTAACGATGAGTTAGTAACATAAACTATAATTACCTTACGTTAATTTCGTCGCTACCGCAGTAATTTCAAAGTATTTCACGCACAGATAACTTCAGGCCTAATATACTGGTTTCTGTATAAATATGTACAAATCAAGTAGAATTTATGTAGACAAATATTGATATGGCAAAATAACAATTAGGAATATTATAAAAATATTAGAGTTTAAAAAAAAAACTAAAGAAAACGCTTTTGTCATCCAAACTAAACCTGTACGCAAAATTTCAGCTCAATCGGAACGGTGGAAGTGGGTCAAATTTAATTTCCAAGATTTTTTTACATAGTTAGTTAGTTACAAGTGAAGCTAATAAAAGCGTTTTAAAAAAGCAAGAAAAAATATGTCCTTATTATATATTATCCTTCACCAACATCCTTATGTTAGCTGTATCTATGATAGAAAAAAAATGCTGTGTAAAATATAGCTTTTCTCGACTTCATGAGCCTTAAAAGGCCACATTTGGCAATTCACCTACGAATCTCCATAGTAGCTGTCTAAAATAAGGTTGCTGAATATGAGCCCTACGCATATGATATTTGTAATATGAATTATATTATGATTAATTTTATGCGGCCTTTTTAGACCCCCAGTAGCTCTTTCAGGAGTTTTCGATACGACGGTGTCTTTGTCTCTCACTATGTTTAATACGATTACGATTGATTGTATAGGTTCTTTCGAAATTATAAGCGCGAGCTTTTGTCAAACCACTTGGTAATTTACGGTGATATATGATAGAAATCCACGTTACCTTTATTTAAATAATAAAAAGTAATTCTGTTTGTGTTTTTATAGATGGATGAGTGGTAATGGAAGTACCGAACGTCAATGCGTTATAAAATCTGGGTCAGGAGCTGTCATTCCTGATGTCGATATAGACAGTAGCGTAGTCAAAAAATTTGTTATTTAATAGTGGGCGATTTTGAAACGTGTCGTGTGATGTAGTTTCCGTAATAAATCAGGTACAAAATACATAATGTTTGCCTACATTTTCTATACGAATACCATACAGAACAGATGTGTCACGGACAAGTGTAATCGAGTATTTTAAAAAAACGCTTGATAAGTCGTCCACATCCCAACAATTTTGTGTGTATACAGTACTACCGCTGTCTAACCTTTCGGTGAATGCAGACGTGATGATACTCTATACAAAATACCTCAGACAAAATGTGCTATTCTAATATCTATATAAGTCTTCAGTAAAAATTACGTCATATCCAATTTGTTTAATTTTAAATAAAATATCAACCCACTCTCTCTTTATACTTTCAGCGTAGACGGGTTTAAAGTGCACCCTTAATAAAGGTTGTCCGTCTGTCTTTAAGTTTACATTTAGTTAGTGTCAAATTTAAAAGGAAGTTTATATTTAGTTAGGGAAGAAATTTTCACAAACAGATAATTGAGAAGAATGTGGCAGCGACGAGTTTTTACAGCAATCATACTCTATCTTCACTAAAACACTGTTCAGTTGTACAAAGTTTTCTTTTTGTTTAATTTTAGGTATACCTTACTGTGCCTTTCAGTCTCACTGACATTGTATTTATTACCTTTGTAGAAACGTAAATACCTACTGTTTTTACAACAATAGGTTTACCATAGCAAGTCAATATAAATATTTTTTAATTGTACCTGACAAATTGGACTGTTGCGTTGCGCTCATATTATTTTCCAAATGTAAAACAAAAGCTTTAAGAATAACAAAACGTCAAAACTAAAGAACGGCTTCACACATTCATGAATAGTTTGGTTTTCAATCAAAAATATAATCGAAACTGTTAGAGAAACCGCGTTTGTAAACAAAATTGGCAAATAATTGTTTCAAAACATCAATTTTTATCAGAGTAATTAACCTTGAATCGGAAAAAGTACAAGACAAAATACGTAACAATGAATTTAACGTAAGTAGATATACAAAAATATGACTTTCTTAGTTTGTCAAACAAAGTAGCTTAACCATTTTTATCATAACCTGCGGCCGAGAATTATACTATAAAAATCTCTTATATTCCTCTACTGTTTTTCAATCACGGGAAAAAAAGCTATTGGCATCTCGTTTTTCACACGAGGCTTGTCAGTAATTTATTACACAGTTCTCTATTCACACGAGAAATTCATAATTTAGCAAAGAGAACAATTGAATGGCTAGTTATAAATAGCAGAGCGATCGGCTCGCTTGACCAGCGCTAATTGAAGTCAGCCGATAGAAAGGACTTCCGGCCGTCGACTCTGCATTCTACTGGCCATTCAACCGTTAGCTTTGTACAGCCGGAGCGCAGTGGTATCAATGGAGAAAAATTACAATAAATAATACGTGGGTATTTTGGTTGGGACTGAAAAGAAAAATATTTATATTCTCCCGAACGACGACAATATAATTCAACAGAAATACATAATACGTTCTAATAATATAATTAGGAAAGAAAAATATGAGAGGTCTTTGCCCAGTGGGACACACAAAAGGGAACTCAAATATATAACTAGTAACATAGTTGGGAAAAGGCTGGGTGATGATGAATATAAATTTTAATAGTACCTAACAGTCGAAACCGAATCAGACACGTACAAAGTAAACACTGCAGAATAGCAACAGAAAACATTTCTCATCAATTCATCATTCATGCTCTGAAAGTGAGTTGTTGTTTGCATAAAAAATAATGCCTCTTGCTAGAAGATTTTTTTTGTTGAATTTTCAAATATTTTGGTACTCTGGCTAGTGGCTATTGATGATTTTTTTTTAATCCTCCGGTTTCCTATTCGGTTGCAATTGGCAATCATGGAGAACATTTATTTTTTAATGTCTTATTTTATTCTTTTTAACTTTCCTCACATTCATAATAATCGAGTAGGTACCAGTATCAATTTCACACTCGAACTAATTAGAAAACCTCAATGCGCTCGTGTGCCTAAATATATTTTGAGAAATTGAGTTTTAACCATGTTTTACCCGTTGGTATTTTTTGTATTTTTTAAATCCTTTCCCCTCACTAGTATTTCTCCTGTATCGAGGGTACAGTTTACAAACATACATGTCACATGCACACATACCCAGACCCGGAACAACCATCTTTAAATCATACAAATAATAGCTCCGTGCGGGGATCGAACCCGCGGCACGTAGCGTAGGAAGCTAATCGCTTAGCCACTACGCCAACAGTAACGTCAAAATAGTCAAATTTAAAAAAAAAAACATTTTATTACTTCTAAATACCTACTACACATATTTATTGAGTACAGCTCACCGCTCAACCCATAAACTTAGAATATTTTCGCATCCTAAATCTATGGCTCAACCGTTTGAAATAGCAATTACTAGATCGAGATTCTTAAGTATAGTGCTTACATAGTGGAATACTGTTTATATATGCAACGCCAAATTGGAAAGAATTTTCAAATCCCAATGTAATTTAAATTTCGAGTATTATGTATCTCAGTAGGCTAACTAAAGGTGTCGGAACAGGACAACATGGCTAGTCCAAACAAGTTAGCATCATATCGGAAAATAACTAGAATACTCTAAATCCACTTGTCATGACGCATCGTTGCGTGGTAGGCGTTGAACAGTCGTTTGATGTGGAAATAATATATGCGTCAGTGGAAAGCCAAAACTACTAAAGCGCCAATTCGTTGCCAAACTAACTTAAACTTTAAAATGTGCCCCTGTAAAGTTTAAGTTAGTTTGGCAACGAATTGGCGCTTTAGTAGTTTTGGCTTTCCACTGACGTATGGAAGTCCAGCTGTGGATTTCAGAAGGTTAATATGTTGTGAATTTGTAAACTTATCTGAGGGCTACTTCACGTAATTTTCTGACGCGCTGATCATATTGCAGTGACACTCGAACTTGACGCGAGCTTATCTCACTGAAGCTAAGAGAATACCAAATGTGTAATTAAAATTTTACTGCAACTGCGCAGTAACTGCACTTCTTTAGTTACGTGAATTAGCCTACTGTTCTAATTAGTATTGAGGGAAGCGAAAATATTCTAAGTTTATGGTATTTACCACATGGTATTTCTATTTACCAATCCTAAAGTAATTATTATCACACGTTATCAGCTTCAATGTAATTGTTAGTAGGTGTGACTTGATTAATTATGACGTAATTATTAGACAACGTTACGGCTACCTAATTTCCAACTTGAATGAAATCACATAAAACATTGGTGCGCATTAATTGAACCCTTCTAATCACAACCGGATGCCTGCAGCCGAGAACAATATTAGTATCTGCGTTTTGTCACTTGCTGAAGATTTTGTACAAGCTACCTTCCTATGTATCTATGTACACAATATCATAATAATGCTGGTATAAGTATTTGTATGGAATGCCCAGCTTAGAATACTTTAGGATCCTTGATAGCTGACCTCTGTGGCGTACTCACGACGTTTTGAAAGAGCCTGCAAAGGCCCAGTTGCAATAAAAAACTTTGTCTTTGACTTACTTCTATTAATGTTATCATACTAGTTTACTAATCCGTAGAGCAGTAACCAGACCACTGAGCACATGATAATTATTAATTTTAACCACGAATTTGCAAGCTGAAGAATATAAAATTATAAATACAAACGAACACCAGCGGGTGGTATGCATTATTAAGTTTCGGGATTCATTAGAGTGACCTAAGTGACCTTTCTGAAAGCTTGAACATTAGAAACAATGTTTCGGTTTATTCAATCGATTCGTATGAATAATACATTCCATTGGCTAATGACGTGACTTATCGAATATAACTTATACTTTGAGTACTTATACAATAAAATAAAAAAACCCGGCCAAGTGCGAGTCGGACTCGCGTACTGAGGGTTCTGTACAAACAAACCAAGTCTTCATCTAATTCTTCGCTATTGCAGGTTAAGATTTATTTAACAAACGTAATAAACTGGATTGAGCTTTTCTTGTGCTATTAGATATTGCTTCTTCCCAAATTTCATTATTTTAGGTCAACGGGAAGTACCTTATAGGTTTTGATTTCATTGCGAGTGTCAAACAAAATATGCGGCATAAACAGCGGTATTTTTTGATTGCGATGACTTAGAAGTTTGATTGTTTTCACAGCTCCAAGGAATTGCAGACCTGAGTATGTGATATTAATTTCAACTTGATACCTCCACGCGTTCCTGAGAAAAAGGGTCTTGACTGACATCTTATAAGGGTTCCTTTTTCCATTTGTATTATGGAACCCTAAAACGCAATAAATTCTAAAATTATTCTTTAAATGATATTAATTATTTGTATGCAACAGCTGATTAAATTATGACAAGCGAATTCAGGATATGTTCCAAATTAAAAATTGATCATAATGATCAGTACCAAAAACCCCTTTCAGCTTTCGCATAAACTAAACATAATATTGTATATCTACGCTTAAAATTCAATCAACAGTTTTAATTAAATGATAACATTACATTAGGGTGGCATAGACCCGTGCTTCCTATGTTCAAACATAGTTACCTGTAAATAGCTTATTTATCTCATAAATTTTGAGTTCGCGATACGCTGCATACTAAATATAAATACAGCGCCTACATTTCAATAGCTCAAACTAAGATTTAATTATGTATCACATTTGTAATATTAGTAGGATTTTGTTTATATTTACTCTTAGCGAGCTTATTGATACAATATTATATTAATCACGGTTAAAAATTACTTACCTGTGGATGTAAAGTTAAACGGAATTTGTTTATAACAATAGTTACCCCCATCGTGTTTACCGATGTGGGTGGCACGTGTCACAATATCGGGAAGCGCTTGGCTTACACGGTCGCATAAATCTAGGGCCGCGGGAGCTGCTCGGCCAAAGTTGGAGAACTAAGCCACGTGCACTCTGGGGCCGTGGCAGCGGCCCGGCCAACGTTCGAGATCGATGTCGCGGGCGCTGCCGCACTATCCTTTACGGGAAACATTTCGAGCACGTTTTAACATTCCCTTTAACTCTGCAATGGAGATATGTATCAAGTTAAAATTTATACCAAGTGGAGATATTTTTGTAAACTCACCTGGACCACAAATTTCATGTTTCTGCTTCTTATACTTCTTGAGTTAAACAAGTTATACACCGATAAAAAAATTGGAGTGCGGCTAGTCGACCTCATTCTACTGCACTTCTACTAACCCTCCAAAGCTGATATTGGGCATAGTACTCTTGAAACTTGGCTGATTTGCATGGACAATACAATATCTCCTAAATTATAGGCATTTGTGTTGTACTTATATAAAGTGTAATGCAAATCAGCCAAAATACAAAACTACACTTCTCTTAAATTTCGAACGAAAATACGTTCTTGGGACCACTTCTTTTTACGGCTATCGAACTTGACCATTACTAAACAGAATCTTTTTTGGTGGGATTGAGTTTACAAAGTAAGCTTACGGTTAGCCTGTTTTGTTTTTGTTGTAGTGTCCCGGCCAGGCTTGGCTTGTGTTAGGTTTACAGTGACCTTCATAAATGCACGTGTATCGACACTTTGCTTATCGGGTGATTAGGATAGTGCTCTCCCTATAGAATAGATGCATCAGGTAGTTCGACGATCATTTTAGTAGCTGTGGTAATTACATTTAAATATAGGAAATGGAACTTGGTGCTGTAAAGCCATAATGGCCCTGTGATTTTCAATGCTAGTGAGAAAATGGTGCTATTTTTTTTTCTCGCGCTTGTTAATTACTTCTCTTAATCAAGTCATCGGGAAAAATATCAGGATGTCTTTTTCGAGGATATTATATCTGAGCATGAATGATGTTATGCATTGCTTATTACATTAATTAGGTAGATACCATTGTGTAAATTAACTCTAGTATGACCTAATCATCTTACATTACGTACTCGTAGTTAAGCATGACGTATTGTTGTGCAAACACTGCCTAATTGGTCTAGTGGAAGCGCGGCTGTTGAGGTCCAGGTTCAATGCCCAGCTATGGCAGTGTGTTATAAGAATGTGGTGATGTGATATTTTACGAAGCACAGTGTAGCAGTCCGAAGTTTAGAAGTGTGCCCGGTGTATGGCAATATCACATTACATAGGATTTGGTAACGGCATCGATATCCGTGGGCATAGCGATAGAACGCCTCTGTTTAACTAGCTATGTTATGGAAATATTGAATATTCACAATATAATAAGATCCTACTTTATAGCTGAGGTCGACTTACATACGACCACGGCTATCCTCTGAATATCACTATGAATATGTGTTAATATTTTCTTGTTTCATACCTTTTCAGTAGTCGGGTTTTAGTTTTTGAACTTATTTTTTTTATACTTCTATGCTTGCCTAACTTTACTGTTCTCTAACTTTCTTCTTTCTTCTGAAAATTAACGAGACGCGACTAGAAGTGTATCCACAGATTCTTGCTACAAAAATTGACTTTTTATACAATTTGCATTATTTGGCAATACGACTAAGGCCCATGTCCTCCGACAACATATCAGACGATTAGATCAAAATCAGCCGTTTAAACACGAATTTTTGTATGGATAATCGGCCGCTTTCATTTTAATCATCTATTATATTGTTTGTGAACATGGCCTTAAGTATATTTAGTATGTGTCAGACGGCTGACAGAGATACGATAGTAAACGATGTGTGGGAAGATCTAAGAATCTCAACAAAATAAGCACTCGATCTGTACATTACCTATAATTTAAAAGCTTATGTTAAACAATTTTCAGAACAAAATGTAATCAACTATGAAAGTTATATTTACTTTGAGATACAAAATTTTCTGTATCGAATTAAGAATACAAATAGCAAAGTTTCCCGTAGCGTTAGCGAAAATTTTGTGTCCTCTCGTGCGTGAATCAGCGATAATTTGAAATTCAATAGGAAATATTGTTACGCCGATTGAAAATTGATCGATTGACTTACGAACGAACAATCGTTTAACATAAAGAATCGTCTAAAATTGAATTGTAACAATCAATTTGGCTTCATTAAAACCAACGCCTTGAATTTCCCTGTTGGTATACGTATAGGTATGTCCCATCTATTTTGCCTGTAGCACGTATCTCCGTTATTTATAGGAGCAACGAGATTCCTGAAAATTTTGTGTAGTCTCAAACTTTATTACCGGGTAATAAGGTTGAAACTCGTTTCAACTCTCCTTACGAGGCTCTCCTCCGCTTTCTCTACATCCCCTACAAGATTTAATAAAATCCCAATTTATCCAACGCCAATTTCAATTTCTAACTTTTGGATTTTCTTGCTAACGCGTTTAGATATAGGTAGGCCTTTGGGCTACTTTTGAAATCCGACTAGGTTATTTCTTATCTGCTTGGTTACCTTTATTTAGTTTTTAAACAAAATTAGGTATATGATACTCCTATAATACTATAGTAAATAAATAAATCTAGACCTTTACTGTCCCACTGCTGGGCACGGGCCTGTTCTCAGAATGGAAAGGGTTAGTCCTTAGTCCACTACGGTGGCCTGGTCCAAGTTGACCGTTTACACACACCATCAACAACGTTATGAGGCCTCTCTAGGTGTTCAGGTTTTATCACCATGTTTTCCTTCACCGTTAACGCACGACAACGCATAATCAAATTCCGATCCGCACATAAATTGAATAGTCAGAGGTGCGGGCCGGTTTCGAACTTAGATCCTCCTGCATAGAAGGCAAACGTTCAACAGTTGGGTATCACGGCAGAACTACTATAACCAAGTTTATATTGTAGTTTATAGTAAACTTTTGAAACGAATCAAGAACTAGTCAATCATAAACTTTTTACAGGTAATAAGTACCTTTCTGGTCGAATCATCTATTATGAGGTTACGAAATAAAAAAATTAATGTTTAGGTAAACATATTTGAAGATGCAAACGTCGGACAAACCATTTAAAAATAAAATATTTGGAAAGACTTAATCTCAAAATAGAATAAAAATTAAAGAGTATTTTTAAAAGTTTTCTGAGCAGAACATTACTAACACAGCCTCGCTAACTAGGACACTTTAAAATGGTGGCTAAATTCTCCAACACGATACTGTTATTTTATTTGAAAAAATAAAACTGCGTAATTTTCTGTGTAGCAATTTGTTCATTGGTTGATAAAGCCTTTTTATTTTTGGCACCAAACACGCTGGTAAGCTTTTTCATGAAAAATTTGCATGCATTTAAATGAGAGTACCTACAATAAACAATAAATCCATGTAGTGTGTAGGCGTCAAGAATGCCTTCGTTATAAGAACCTTATTTTACAGTAATCTATCTACTATTTAATTAGTTGCTAATTACTAAGTAGCAGGGTACAAATACACACAATTCATAATAAACAAAGATAAATAGCAATATTAATTACGGAACACAAGTATCCTTCTTCAGTAAATTATTTAACGTAATCCGAACAAAGCTTAGTGACATTAGTGAACAAACACAAGGATTTGACGTTGTAATTAAGTTCGAAACTATTTCCTGCCGGTGTAACGGCGGTGACCTCGAATGTGCGGTCCCTCGTGTGAAGTGACATTGGAGTCATAAAGTTAAAATTGGGTAGGTGGGCTAATTGTCACAACTGTGAGCTATTATATGTTTACTAATGGTCGCCCAGTGGTCGAAATCCGACCACTTATATATAAATTTTAGCTTTCTGCACCCCTTCTCCATAATAATATAAACTTTAAATATGCCAATCTCAAACTCCTCTGTACGCGTAATATGCTTAAAAAGGGATTAAAAGTTTTCCCCTCACGTATTAATATACCTACAGATCATCATCAGCACGTAAATGTCTGAACATGGCATTTTCATAGTCTGCTACTGTGAACTATGCCCATTCACATAATCACCACGATTGGAAAACTGATAGGTGATCGCAGTATGTTGTCATATGAACACATAGATAGAATAGATACTCGTATCATGATGATAGAATAAAAGAGAACAGAAGCATACATACAGTCCTATAATGTGTTGTTTATCTTCATATAAGTAAATAAATATATTACTCTTGACATGATTCAGTCAGTGCAAACCAAGAGCAGCGCAGTGCAGAGGATTCTTTGAGGACACTTACTTAATATTATGACGGGAATAAAGAGGAATATAGGAATATTTTTGCCTCAGAAAAACATGACTCAGATACCTATTTTTTTAATGTTTACTTTATTTAGTAGTCCTGAACTTGGTAGTCCGTATTAGGGTATTAGGACTACTCGAAGGTAACAGATAGATAGTTGTTCCGAGTCTGGGTGAGTTTGCATATGACAAAGATACGAAATAAATCCAAGAGCAAATCACTATTATTATCCTGTTCTTATTCTTTTTATTCACATTGAATTGCATTATTCTCGCAGCTCTTACCACAACATTGTTCTAATCAAGATTCTAGTCTATTATTTTAAAAGAGTATCCATGGAGTTTCTTGTCGGTTCTTCTCCATAGGATGTAAGACCTACTATTTGGAACTATGCATCTAGAGTTACGAAATTTCTTAAGTGCCTGTATTTGGTTTAGGTAGGTAGGTACATGAAATAAAAATCTATTTTAGGGCGAGGCAAAATTGTAATAAAATTATTTTAAACTGAATTTACATTTAGAAATGTATTTACATCAGCCATACGGAAAATCCGGACGCAAAACAAATTAAATATTTGTCTAGCAAAGCCACTGAGTATTGCTAGACAAATATTTAATCTGTTTAACTTGGTAACTGAGGCTCTCCTAGTTAAGTCGTTTTTAACTATTTTTATTTTACGCCTCGACGGCGTTTTGCGTGCCGATTGGCCCGCTCCAAGCTCTGCGACCAATCGGACCAACTGAACGTGGTCGATACGTAAAATAATAAAATAATCAAAAAGTTTGCAAATAGAGTTTGAATGCTGTGCATTTTAAGAAACAAGATCGCTTTTCACAAACCTTTGAAGAAGCTGTTTGTTCAATATTTCATCCTATTTGATAACTGTTGAGAGCGAGATTGCCAAAATCAACCACACAGTTCCAATGTGGATTGGTAGGTATTACAAGTGTTCGAATTTTTTATTCCTCGTGATCTTTTTCTTCACCGTTAGTCAAACTAGTAGGTAAATAGTAATCAATAAGTTTGTAAACTCCATCATGTATGAAACACTATTTAGGTTTGACATGGCGTGTTTGCTCATTTTTTCATTACAAATTTTGCGACGTTAACTTTGATTCCACTTCAATCATGTTACTTCAAGTAAATTAGAATCAGGCATTTTAAAACTCGAGTAGGTATTCGTTTGTATACGAGTGGGTAAGACTAGTGTTCCATTATAAAAATTGCTAGGAACTTAAAATATTCTCCATAATTATTAGTAATTACAGTACAGAGAAAATAAATTGGCAATCTTGATATAAAAAACCGTACTTTATTTAGAGGCTTCTTACTATTGTTTTCATTTGTCTTTTTTCCTTGTTAGATTTGTTTTACTATGCCATATTTCCATGGATATAATAATTATCTTTTCATTCAAACAAATGCTTAACTTCTAAGAAAAAAATTACATTGAAATATAGATTTCAAAAGAAAGTAACGGAAGCATTTTTTTAGAACTTAATCAGGACTTGACACCGTTATATATTTTTGTTCTGTGAACTAATTAGGTCAGTAAACGTAAATAGTACTCAATAGATTGCAACGGATATACGATAGATAGCTTAACGGCTTAAGATACTCAAGTTTCATCCAAAGAGCGCATTGAATGAGACCATCTTCTTCTTTCTTATCTTCAGGTCGGACGTGTGTAGTATGTTTTATTGTGGAGAATCCACTTCAATTGAATATCAATATTTTTAAAAGTGATTTACTTTGACTATAATCTCATGATAAACATAAATTCTAGAAGTGTATTTACGCTATTTTATCAGAGCGTTTTCAGATGACGTGCTTGAGTGTCTGAAGTGAGTAAGTATAAAGTTGTAACTTCACGCCGACTATAGTTTGCGACAAGCGACATGTGTCATCATTTCTCGTCATTCAGGAGTTACTATGATAGATATTTATAAAAATGTAAAAATATTGCACCTGCTGAAACTACAAATAAAAAGCCTCCGTCAATGTTCGCAGCTTAATTAATATCGACGATTACAATTACAATTAATTATCAAATAAAATCATTTATTCGCCAAAAGATATCGTACATGTAGATGTTACATTATTATTAAGTACATAGGTCCGTTATATATGTGTTATATATTGTAAAAATAATTTATTTTACTGCGATAATCAGTATGCGGCACATTTTTGATTACTAACGCAAAAAACTGAGTATATAGAATAAATTATCATTAGGAAGGAACCACGCATCGTACCTGCATTAAATTGTATTGAAAAAGTTTGTACTTTTAGTCTAAATAATTGAGCTGAAATATCGACACTACAAGAAGACCAATGTGTTACTTAATTGCTGAAAGCTCAGGGATATATCTCGGGGCATTATACTTAGTTCTACAACAATGTTACACAATAACGGGTACCTACCCAGTAAAAAAAGTAATGGAATCAGAAGTTTTTCTTTTATGTAGGTACATTTCTCTAAGTACTAACAATCTCAATTTCTACGAATACTTTCTTTGAAATAGTTTACGAAATACTACACAGTAAGTAAATCAACGTTTCGTATTATATTTTTAAACCTTTTTAAATGACTATGTTTTTGGAACAGTTTTTGTAAGGACGTGATTACCCGTGGATTATGCAGTTATTGAAAAAATAAGCTCTGAAGTGTTATATCATTTTTAACTGTGTCGTTCGAATAATAATAGACATATTTATTATTAATTAATTGATCAACGTTACGTAGGTAAGCCAGATGTACCATTTCATATTAATTAACCCAGTTTTGCGATCCAAATAGCAGTTTCAACTAATGAGTAAATTATGATTTCTTATAGAAATCAAAATTAATTAGTTGAAACCGCTAATATACAAATATTCGTAGGTGTTATTATTAATTTGAGACGACAAATTGAAAGTCACAAATTTTCCGAGTAATTACAAAACATTCAGAACATCTATTTACTTATTTTAACATGTCTTTGATTTACTATTCTTGTGAAGCAAGGATGAACTTTATTTTTTTTATATTTAATCCCATATTATAAAGAAGTTTATGATAAGAATGCTAAAAATGAATATTGCTATTGTTTCTAAAGGAAGTTAAAACTGTAATTAAATATTTTAATAAGTTTCTCAAGTTATTCCAGAGTTTGATTAATTGGGTCCGATACAAGGTGGCGGTGGCCGATTCTCAAGCCGATAAAATAGTCTTTATTTAACTTGCTTTAACAGCAAAATGTTAATTTTACCGATCTATCCAGTTAGATTTTAAAGGGTCGTTCTTCATGAGATATCACAAGTTTAATAAACGAATACAGTTGAATATAGCTAAATATTGAATCAAAGTGTAACAACCTCTATTAGTTGGCATATGAATTGTGGTACATACACCAAATTGAATAGAGTGTAGATTAATATGCAACTGTAAAAGGGATTTGTGAATGCAGAGCCTGAAACGAGTTCGTTTAGGGCTATTCCTTTTATAAATCATATGAAATGTCTACCTAGCCCCTATGAAGTATTATAATCTAGACTATCATCACACGCTCAGACTCTTGTTAAATTCAACTTCATAACTCTTTTTTATACAAAGCTAGAGTAGTTTTTGTCAGTTTAAGCGAAATTACATGTTTTCTACGACATATTTTCCGAAGCATAACAAATATGTTTTCCTATTTACATAATTATAAATTCTGGGTTACTGTTACTGTTAGCATATATCATTCCACTGCTGAGAAAAGTCCTCTCCCCATGATTCTAGGTAGGTACCTACCTAAATTCTTTACATATTAATTAAATACCAGACTCCTACACAGCTAGCCATAATTAATTAAAAAGAACAATAACTATTTGGGAAAGCAAGTTTAGCAATTTCTATCTTCATATTGGCTTTGTAAATTAGAATTTAATTAAATAATCGGAGAATCAGATGATTGTTTAATTTTACAAAATGTTTTAAGAAAGATCTGAAACATAAGTGAGCCAAGCGCATATTTATTAAAAGTTTAAAAATTTCTATTTCCGTTATAGAGATTCAGATAACATTGAGAATGTCGGGAATTGAATTGTGAGCTAGACGTGGAGGTGGGACATTTGGCTAGAAAAGAGAATGGACGATGGTCGAAAGCGGTAACAGAGTGGTGGCCGAGACTTGGGCGACGATCTGTGGGTAGACCGGCGGCCCGGGGTGGTCAGGTGACGTCATAAGGCTCGCTGGAAAAGTGTGGATGCGGACAGCTCAGGACCGTCTCAAGTGGCGTAACAGAGAAGAGGTCTATACACAGCAGTGGGCGGATGAAGGTTGAAATGATGATACATTTTACATAATTAAATATCACTTTGTAGAGACTCGAAGTCAAAAGGGCATCCTACCACACCTTTATGTTTTTAGAGTACCGTAGCTCAAAGGGAAAAAAGAAACCTAAGGATCGCTTCGTTGTCCGTCTGTCTGTCTGTCAAGATCCTTTTTCTCAGGAACGCGTGCGTGGAGATATCATGTTGGAGTTAATATCAAATACATAGGTCTGCATTAGTCTGCAATCCCTTAGAGCTGTGAAAAAATCAAACTACTAAGTCAACGCATTAGAAGCATACGGCCGTTTATGTCATCATTTATTATCATATTTTGACACACGCAAGGGAAATACGTCACACGTATTTCCCGTTGACCTAGAATCTTGAAATTTGGCAAGATGCAATTTTATAGCACAACTAAGGGGAAAATTCCGAAAAAATAAAAATTGCTATTATAACCTTATTGGTAAACTGACGGTGACCTGTGTTGATACATGGAGACAGCAGTTTCCCAACGGAAAAGTTAAGCTTGTCCCTCAAGCCAGTTTATCTTTTCCTCGATTCCCGTAATGGACGAACTATTTACATACTTGCAAGTTTGTACGGAACTCTCAGTGCGCTAGTCCGACTCGCACTTGGCCGTAATAATACTTACTCTCTTCATTCTTGAAGCACCGCCTTACAATTGTGTAATGTAGCACGAAGTAAACTAAAAATGTTCCGTTCTCCAATGAGACTGAAATGTAAGTCTTTCGTTTGATCAATTTTTCTATGGACTTAAAAGCGGTGTATGCGCTATTGTTACGCACGGATGATTCTAAGATCGTCGTGACCCACACCCCAGTCAAACGTAAGTAAATAGAATGAAATATCTGATATTTATCTCTTTGAAGTCACGTAATAAAAGTCACGAAAGGGCTCTGTTTGGTTCCCATAGCGAAACCTTGATTAATCGACTTAATCTTACTGTACTGGTTTGGTTGAAGACTCATGATTGTTTCTCTTGCACAGAGTTCTGAAATAACAGCATTAAAGTACCTAAGTACATTAAATATTAAGGTAAGTACTTCGTCTACTCGTAGCTCATTTGTCAAAAAGAATTAGGTCTACTTTTGTACCTGCTTGTGACTTTCTTTTGTTAGAAAAGTTACAAAATGGACAAGTCTCGAGTTTCCGCCTGACAAGACAAATTACTCTATAGGTACTGATTAAGAGCACGTAAAAAATAACATAGAGTAGGTAAAAATAAGTGGGTTATTTCAGAATTGCAATATTTCAGTACGTTTGTGGTCTAATTAGCGGTAGATAATAGATAGAAGTAATTAACGGCCAGCGGTCAAACAAAATTGCATGTCGTCTATGTCTCTATGTCGGCAGAAAAGCAGCTAAGGTGGCTATATAAATATTTACAATAGATCAATTAAAATATTAAAGTTAAATTATATATTATAACTAGAGGTCGCGCGGTGCGAGGGTGTTTTTGGTGGAGCTTGTAACATAACGTAAAATAAATATGATATTTGGTTTTGTATGGTGGCCATGTTTTTTTGTATGGAAGCCATCTTTTTTACCGGCTCGTCAATTACCCCAGAGCCCTCGACATTTTTAGTTGCGGCAGTATGGGTGTGCGATTTCTCGTTTTCGAAATCCCTAGGGCAGTTCCGATCAGCGTTCTACTTTCAGGTAATTTCAATTTTTTCCTGAACTCACTGGACCTCCAGCTATATGACTCTTGTACATGACTTTTACCCCCCACGGCTACTTCTGGGAGAACAATTCTGTCAATGAGTCAGTCAGTGAGTCAGTGAGTGAGTCAGTGGTAATCGAGCTTTATAGTATATCAACATCTTTATGTTATTTTACATTATCGATTTATTTTTGTAGGTACCTATTCAAATAAAAATATTTGTGTCTCATTAATAGATCTGCTTTGGTGAAATAATATTTCATACGAGTATTCCTTCTCTAAAATGTCACGTTATTCAATAATCTTTGAACCGAGTCTAATACTATTATATTATGTAACGGGTAATTATTCCCTGCTAAAGATATTAATTAATTTCTTGTTAACATATTTCAATGAGAAAATTGCTATTTCGCTAACATGGTGCCTATTAACAGGTATATCGAAATATTAGTTGGTAGTAAATTGAAAGCTACATAATATCATGTACTTAACTACTTACTTAATTGATGTTTTAGTAGTAAATACGATGAAACAGTTTCTCTCTCTCAAAATAAACATCTTTTTCTCTTAAAATTGTATACTGCCATCGTATTTTTATATCAAAGCTTGTTATAAGCAATTGTTACCGAAGGATATCTTTGTACCTTAGTCAATTGTAATTTTTATTTGTGCAGACCAAAATAAAAGTCACTTAACATCATCGAACTGAACAATTTGTCATTCAATGAAGAAGAGTGACCGATGTAGGTATTCATTCTAATCCATAAATAATTTAAAAGAATATGACAGGATATTTATTATGTATAGTGCGCAAAATTTGTAGTATTATTCAGTATTCGTTCTCAAATGCAACCGAAATACTTAAAATTTACTTCAAAACAAAATAAAAAATTTATATTATTTTAAAAATTAGCTTGCGCTAATAAATTTTGCGTGTCCTCTAGACCATAGATGTATGAAGCGAAAATATTCTAAGTCTATGCTCTAGACTAAGTCTAATTTTCGTTTTGTTTTGGAATGAATTTTAGTAGGTACTGCGGTTGCACTTGGGAACGGACACTGAATCACTGTAAATTTTGCGCACTACATAAAAAAATATCCTGTATAGTTCACAAAACATTGTTCTCAATTACAATGATAACAAAGTAAGTAAAGTCTGGAATGTTCTTTGAAAAAGTAGCCAAAGCCGCTTTCGGTATAGAACACCTTATAGTCTCATTTAACTCATTTTATTAAAATAACCCGTCTTCTAACGAATACATTTCACGTATATTAAATAAAACTCGCATAACCCTAACCAGGATCGATAATACTAAAAGTATTAGGTATTACCTAATAAATATAACGTAAGCTATGAACAAAATCCATAAATAACAGTTAATCGGGGGCTATTCTAAAAGAACTCAGGAGCAATCAAAACATTATGTGCGTCGTTATTGAAGCGGTAAAAGGCAATGAATTCCGTAACAGCATCGTTATATGAAATAACCCGTTGAGTTTCGGGTTCGGTGTAAAAAATGGCGGGATGTGTACGTCGATAAACCTATTAATGAGTACAGTAGTATGGAGTGTGATTGCAGAGAGTAAATGGGTACAGAATGGGAAAAACTTACCAAAGGACATTGCTAGAATTTAGTCCAAACAGCATTAAGTATATTTCACCAGGGGGGCTAAAAAGGCCGCTTTAGATGAATCATAATATGATTCATATTACGAATGTCAAAATATCTACTTAGTTGACGACTCTTAATGTCATCCACATAGGTTCATATCATAGAAATAGTACTAGGTACTATATATTATCTCTATGGTTCATATTCAGTAATCATCTGTTTGACAGTTACTAAGCAGATCATTAGATGAATAAAATTGCTCAATGTGGCCTTTTTAGGCCCCAGGGTTAATCAATTTTCAGTCTAAGTAAAAAAAAAATCCCTTGTAAAAAAAAGTTGCATAGGTCGTAACTTTAATTGTTTTTGTAATTTAATTGCTCAATGCTAGGTGAAAACCCCTGCCTAACCCTTAGGGAAATACAGGCGAGGTGCTATGTTATAAAAAAATACATAATAGATTTGTTTTAAAGGAATAGTAATATGATCAATATCAGGATATCGTTATATCTCAAAGTGTTTTATCAGTTTTTCCCTCGAAAATACCCTCGACCCGATTTTAATGCAGTAGGATTTTTCAGACATAATTGTGTAAGTCGATAAATGCACATAGTTTTATTTCATGGCGGCATTTTGACCAAATCCTATAGTAAGATTGGTAATGTCATTTTCGTAACAAACACGTTTGAAAAGACATAACATAATAACTCGTACTAGGGCCCGAGCGTTGTAGATACTAAACTAATAAGCTTCAGTTATGAACGGGCATCCTTTCTGCAGCAATCTATTTATTTTTTGCTGGAACGTTTGAAGCTACAAGTGGCTGTGGCGAGTCACCTCTCGCCCCGAACCCGTCGGCGTCGCTTCGCTCTGGATTGTTCGCCGGCGCACTGGGCTCGTCCTGGGAACTACGACCCTAACATGAACAACTCGCTTTGTTCTCGACTACGAAACAAATGAACCATGTTAGGCACGATATATAGGTGATAGTGGGTATAAATTGTATTGTGCCTAACGCGGTATGTAGCATTATCGGCTTGGAATTCTATTTTACTGAAGCAATTCTTCATTTTTTTTTATTAAATATGGCATATTTCTGAATAGTCGGATAAATTTCGGATGAGTTATTCCTCTTACTTACAGGATAGGCAGCGCGCATTTGATATTTCTAAAATCAAGGAATTTAGGTGTTGTTGTCATTGGCAACATGCACCTGAAACTATCGGTACAGATCACATTCTCGACATCGCATTATGTACCTATATCATAGAACAATTATTTATTAGTGTTTAATTTAAATTTAGAACTTATTAATTTATGCTACACCGCGGGCTACCCTCGTATTTTACATGCTGCTGCTGTACTGTCCATCCAAAGTTTGTCTGTAAGAAATCGCCGATTGCTATAAGACCACCCATCGTCCACTCTTAAAATATTAATAGCAATTATTGTGTTCATCGCTCCTTTTCATCTGAAGTACAATAAAGAGTATTATTTTCTATTCTATTCTATGCTAATCAATTACTTAAAATAAACGAAGTGGGTACGTAGAAAAATCATAAAACAAAACTAACACATTTTTCATTGCATCTATTCGAAAAACGATAAAATTGGTTCTTCAATATGTGCGAACAAAGTAGGTCTTCTACGATAATTTTTAATTAACAAAAAAAAATGCGAGCATAATCGTAAAAAAAATGAAAAGACCGACGCTGAATTCGACCTCTGAGGGCTCCAGAATCATGTACTGAATCCATGAGTTTTCGTTGCTATGTCACTTACACCCTGTTTAAATTATATTCCTGAGTTATTACCTACATCTAAAACCGCATCTTATTTTCTTTTTCTTGGCCAAAAATGAAATGTAGAATTTATCACTTGACCGCAAAATTATGTTTCCCCGTGCGACATATATACAATCCATTACCATAAAAATATTATTTTGCTCCCTTGTAATACAATCTACTAATAAGATATAGTTTCATAAAATTCCATGGGGCTAAACAAAGATTAGGATAATAAGTGACTTTCCGTTCCATAGTAGGCGAAAGTGCGGGTCCGACCACTCCCCGACCCGTGAAGGCTTCACCTCGCCCCGCTTCTCTGCTCACTCCATCGACCCCGAGGAAAATTTAGGGGTCGAATGAGTTGAGTATCCTGTGGCAGATGTAACTGTAGCTCTGTAGTTGAACTAGTTGATCCCTATACGTTGCCAGTACGGTATGGATTACGAGCCCGCACCAGCACGCGATTTGAGGCTTGTTCTATACTCCCTTGTCTCCTCATGTATACGTACGCGAGCATATTATGCATGGCCGCTTTGTTGATAGTAATTTCATTAATTATGTAAACACCACCAGTCTCTGTGAGCATCACAGCGATAATGCATTCCTGTGTACGTCCTCGAATTTCCGCTCAAAAATTGATAATATGATTGCGTTAGGTAAATAATAACTAGTCCTAGTTTCCTATTACAGAGATAAACTAATTTCCTGAAACCTTATTACTAAGTAGGTAGTCATTGTCCCTCACAATGCGGCCAGTTCTCGTCGGGACATCAAAAATACATGACTAAATATTACGTAGTTCCGGCGGACATTAAAATTTCTGATAAGATCCTTTTACAGTAATAATTTTTTGTTGAACAAAAAGTAATTATTTTCTATTTCAGTAAAGTTTTGAATGCTAAGTAGTAAATAAATATTATTTTTATTCTAGATCTAGATAAATAATACCTTACCTACTTACGTATTTATTAGGTACTAATTTACTTATTGTAATAATATAGGTACAAGTCTATTATTTTAACAATTTATGACCAGACGTACCTACATTAATGGTATTAGAAATATTAGGTATAAATAACTTTAATAATTATATCCCCAGTGTATGGATTATTACATGACATGTGAAGGACAACTAAGAAAGTCTCATATATAGTAATAGCAAAATGGAGGATGTAATAATGCGTTGTTACAGGCACCCAACGTCTCACAGGCGGTTTGACGAGGCATCCGAGAAAGCGAACACGTTAATGAGGAGTAAGCCATGGCGACGGCTTATCGCCCTTAATTTACGCCCTTCAATGATTTTACTCCCTTTCCCACAGAGGAAGCTACTGGTTCTTTTATTGTACGTTTATTTCACCGTTTACGACTTTTATTGTACTTAAGTGTTATCTCTACTTGTTAAATCACGTTAATTACCCGACTACGGAGAGGGTTATATGTTTGACCGGTATGTATGTATGTATGTTCATCTGTTCCCTCATAACTTCCAAGCTACTTATCATAATTCGACAAATGAGGTATCGTTGGAAGCGTTTTAATGGTCCGCTGGTTATAGGCTATGTGACGTCACATTAAATTTAATATGGCGCCCTCTAGAATACATAAAGTAACGAACTAAAACATTTTTTTTGTTTGATGTTTGCTTGTTGGGTATCAAATGAAAGGGCTTAATTAGCACATTTCAAAAATATATATATTGACGGCAGTTGCTGGCGGCTCCGAAAAAAAAATTAAGTTCAAAAACTAAAACCCGACTACTGAAAAGGTATGAAACAAGAAAATATTAACACTTATTCATAGTGATGTTCAGAGGATAGCCGTGATCGTATGGCCACCTACAGCTACCCTATCAAAACAATACAGTTTAGGGCAAAGTGGCATACGACCACGGCTATCCTCTGAACATCACTATGAATATGTGTTAATATTTTCTTGTTTCATACCTTTTCAGTAGTCGGGTTTTAGTTTTTGAACTTAATTTTTTTTTTCTACGCGTGTCAAGCACAAGCATATTATGATTGTATTATTATAAATATCCTGAGGTAGGCTTGATCAAATTGGCAATAAGGTCTCTGGTCGTGTCTCGACTCTGTATCAAGCGCCAACATCATAAACTAACTACAGGTGCACGACTGCATAACTACAGATTGTAAAAAACGAAATTTATCCATATTCCTAGTAATTCGCCTACAGTTCCTGGAAATGACGTTTATTACGCAAAAACAAACATTTAAAACATATTCGTACATTGTTTCCACATGATGACCCAGTTAACCCCTGTGTCTGGTGAAATTCATTAAGGCGACGAATTGAAAATGTTGGCGGCAGGGATCTAAATTTTTCTCAGCAATTACAAAATAAAATTGCTTTACATGATTGGTTAACTTTTACAGCTGTTATTTTTTCGCGATTTTGTATGCTTAGCCATTTGAGATTATGACCTGTTTTCTACTAAGCGACAAGACGCGGGCGGCAGGCCGCGCTAATATCCTATTTATTCAAATAATAAGTTGTATAGGTACCATACCCATTGGCGTGACTGCGGCTTGGAAATCGCCGCGACTACAAAAGAACACGCGTCTGGTAACCGCGTACGACCGGTAAGTGCGCGCAACTCAACATCTTCATATAATTACCGTGCAACTAGCCGCGTAGGTGGAAAATAGGTCAAAAGCCGCGTGGCCTGCCGCCCGCGACTAGCCGCTTAGTGGAAAATAGCTCTCATTGTTTACCACCACGTCGCCTTAAATGGCTGCAAACATTAATTTATTTGATAAATTGACAATCAGCCTTTTCCTACAGATCCCCGTAGGCTTAAATATATTTCAATTGTGAATAAAATGTTTCATGTAAAAAATATTGTCGGAAAAGCGCCTTGTTTTATGTGGATGTCAGAACTGTAGGTAAATGTCGAATGAGTGGGTAAAATATTACGTAGAATATTCTCAAGAATTCAATAGACGGTCGTAGCTGGAACGTTGGTTGCATTATGATATGGAAACACGAGGTGGCGTGAACGCAATCGTGTTGAAAATGTGATAATGGGAACTTTTGTCAGCCGTACGCCATTTAGGTTTACGCTCCTTTGCAGTAGTAATTTATTACAATTACATGTCTGTTTTTGATTTTAAGAGTATTTCCTTACGAAATTTTGTTGTTGCTGGGGGCTCGTGATCGGCGTTTGTTGTGTACGAGCTTATGTTGCCATTTGGGTAATAATTAGGACTGTTAAGTAATTATGTCCCTTTTTTGGAATTTAACAGGTAATATATTATTAACTTAATTAATATTATACACGAGTGATCTTCTGAACTATTAGGCTATGAATTACTAACGAAACCAAGAAATTTAATTGATTATTAGAGACATTTTTTTTTAGCTCCCCAAAATGTTGTTTTTTGTTTTGGTATCTGTTTTTAATTATAGTTTATAAGGAACCAGAAGATAAAGAAAAAATAATATGAATGTTGTCAATGTTTGTTTGTTTTTCTCGTTATAGAAAGTATTAGAAATAAATAGTATGTTTTTTTTATTAGATATATAGATATTTTAGAATACTCATGTAATTTCATTTACATATAGATATGAATATAAAAATAACTAGAAGGACAACTTGATGCGTTTATTTACTATAAATAAATCGCGCCTCATAGTGTATGAATCACCGTCATATTGGATTACATACGATTTTGTTTTTAAATTTTCGATGCCAAAGACAAAAGTGATCATAATCGTGAGCGGGTGTCGTCTGTCGAAACTGTTCAGCTTGTAACTGTGGCAATCTTATTCAGAGGGAAATTATTACTATCCTATTCTTATTTTTAATTCACATTAAATTACATTATTCTCGCAGCTCTTACCACAATATTGTACTGATCAAGATTGTAATCTATTATTTTAAAAGTCTCCATGGAGTTTTTGGCCTGTTCTTCTCCACAGGACCTACCTACTATTTGGAACCGCACCTAGAGCCTCGACATTTCATAAGTACCTGTATCTAGTTTACATGAAATATAGATCTATTCTATTCTAATCCCACGTACAGAAACGTAGCTTCAAAATTAAAATAGAATTCCGAACGCCTAGCACCAACACATAAAACATTTATCGCTACTTTTCAATGAACAAAATAGAAACTAATTATAAGAGTAGATGATTAACATTTCATAATGATAAGTAAATTGTTTGACTTTTAGAAGTTGTAAATGACAAAGGAATTATTTATCTATTATTAATTATACTCTTACTGAAAGCAGCTACGTAAAGACGTTTATCAGCCGCGCTAAATATATAAAAGTAGAACAGTTAAAAATTATGTGAATTAAAAAAATACAATACAATAAAATACGAAATTATTTTCTCATATTAATGAACTGGAAAATGAAAAGAAAATATTATTTTCTGAAGAAGAATATTTTCTGTTTACCTTTTCGGAACACCACACAAACACTTTTAATTGTCTAACCAATACAAACTTGAGGCGAATAAATCCACGTGATTCGAAGAAATCTACAAAGCAATCAAAGCATCATTAGATATTTATCGAAGACCTATAAAACTTTACGAACATTACGCTTATCTATTATCGTCCGTATAAAGTGAAGCGTCAAGTACGACCTGCCATTTACAACACGCGAACGTTCACATAAATCTTTAAAAGTTACTGGCACTTACTGGTATAAAAGTTAATCACGTAAGAACAAGAGTGCTGTAATAGGCTAATCCAATAGATTTTTATGAGACTTCACACTTTCATTGTGGCTTCTATAACGTCTTTATCTTTATCTTCTTTACATAGTATAAAATAAAGTATCTTTCCGCATCTCCTGTCTGTAAATCCGCTAACTCCTCGAAAACCACGCAACTGATTTTGATGCGGTTTTCACCATCATTTAGAGCATTTCCTCCCAAAGGTTTATATGTATAATACTTTCATATTTAATGTAAGGATCGTAGAGAAATTGCACTCGTGCGAAGCTGGGGACGGGTCGCTAGTTAAGTATAAACACAAAAGAGTCTTAACTGCAAAGCTGTTATTTAAAGTGAGGTGCCTTCAAACTACATCCTCCCTATCTCTAATCCGATTACCTACAGGGGTAAGTAGAATTACAAACTAACACAAACTAATAATAAATACAAAAACACAAATATCTAAATTCTACCTTAAATCATGCCTCAAACATAGATAAATTATCTAAAACTAAAATAGTTCTAACATTAAAATAACGTGATAAATTCCCAGACCTTGTTTTAGAAAACTCTTAAAGCCGCATGGCGTTTCTACGCGCGGCTGCGCACCACAGCACCGCAAATTTATAATTTGCTTAGTTTGTGATTTTGTGAACTAAAATATAATCCTTTAGGTACATACATCATGGACCAAGTGATTATTAGAACATTATTCATAAGAACCGGACGGATTGAAAAATGCTCACTATGAGCGGGCCAAATGACAATAACCGTTGAAAATATGAAATTGACCGGGCTTTATGAATAATGTCTTTTACCTATTGGGCAGAATAATAAAACGATGTGTTTTATTAAATTATTAACTACTTTTATTACGAGACCAACCAAAAAAAGACGATAAAAAAATTGCTGTTCCAAAAAAAATAATTTAATATTAGATTCGTCTAAATATATGGAACGGCTGACTTTTTTCGCGATTTCAGGGTTGATCCCATCGTAACGGTTGTTCATAATGTTAAGTACAATTACAAATACCTACCTATTAAAGGGACTAGAAAGGTTCCCCTTTTATTTTCAATGCCACTACACAAAAATCAAAAGGCTCATTGAAGCGTAGGCTTACGGTAAGTTTCCGGCACTGAATCTGTACTAAGATCAGAAAGAGGTGTAAAAGAACATACAAAATAATGTGTATCGTTTATATTACAAGTAACAGCTCACGTCACGAGCTTATTAAAATGTATGTTAAGTATATACAATTCGATAAGTATAAGCTAGAGACGTACCTCGTTCTGAATGAGCGTTTAGTTATAACAAAACATCGATTTTAGTACTCGATGTTCAGCCCGCAGCTCAGTTCTGATCTGCTTTTATTTGGTATTATTTTTGAATTAGAATATTTATTAAATTACCGGAAACTCTATGGAATCCGCCACAAAATATATTTAAACACAAATTATATTCGTGGCTAGTCGAAAAGTGTTCCTACTCCGTGAAAGAGTTTAGAAATGCACGTAATACATAGGTTATTTACTAGCTAAGAGTTATGAAGTAACAAGACAGACGGTTAGTATATTATAATATATAATAATAATGATCGCATGAATTAAGTAACAGGTGTAATTTAAATATTTTATTTATATTCTATACTATTTATTATCACTAGCTTATATTAGTAAGTCTTTAATGTATACATATCTATATAATTATATAGAATTGAAGTGTCACTTTCTAGTGTCAAAATAACAGCTTTTTACTAAGTGCATATGGAAATATATACGGTAGTAACAACAAAAACATAATCAAATTATTTTTGTCTGTATGGCTGTTTATTCCGGCTAATCTCCGAAACAGCTGAACCAATTCTGACGGGACTTTCACTGGCAGATAGCAGATGTTATAAGGAGTAACTAAGGCTACTTTTAATTTCAACTTAAAGAAAAATAATTTCGTTAAATT
This sequence comes from Allophyes oxyacanthae, assembly GCA_932294325.1. NCBI lineage: Eukaryota > Metazoa > Arthropoda > Insecta > Lepidoptera > Noctuidae > Allophyes > Allophyes oxyacanthae. The sequence continues at coordinate 6,577,905 of OW028609.1, forward strand.
CCACGCGGACGAAGTCGCCGCACAGCGTCGTAAATAAAAATCCTTTACACGTGGACGAACTTGATGTTTACGCGTTTTATTCTTGAGTACTCTGTTCTAGCATATCTTTCAGTACAGACCCGAGGACATAAGCCTCCCCACTTTAGTGCGCCACTGGTACTATTCCAATGAAAGTTCCAACAGTAACAATAAATATAGGTATCATGGTGTATGGAGAGTATTAAATTTAACTGTGTATGACAAAGCGAATAATTATTGTGTGTGTTAGGTATTTTCGTTTGCTTATGGGCTGTGGTATTCCATGGGAGACTATGAAGATTGAATCAACTGTCTGATGGCTTGATTGTCCCTTCCCAGCTGTAACATTACTTTCTGGATTAGTCATATTTAAAAACCTCCATCACCTCTTTTACCTGTGTCTCCAAAAATCCCTTCCAAAAATAATTAGCACTGTATAAAATTTTAACTAAACTAACTGCGATCTCAGAAATTTCCATTTCTATAAAGATTTTCATTAATTAAATCCAATTTTCACCAAGTACCTACAAATATTAAGTTCAGAACTTAGCATATAATTGGGAAAGAATTTAATTACTTAAATGAGTTGAATATTACTTGTTAGTTGTTTAGTTATTAAGTTCAATGATGGAACTTGATGTTATACCTACTTTCATTTCGACTTCGCGTGTCACTGTATTCCCTGGTCGTGTTGTAACTGGTTATCATTATTTATAACTAGGGCTAACGCTAAAATACTGTCAACGACTTCGTACCTAATACCAATAATTGATATTACGCAGTCGAAATATCAAATCTGAGAAATAATAATTATTTCACTGATTTCGTAATAAGCAATCTGATTGATATTTCGTGTCAACCACGGGTAGGTCTATACGACAGCTGTCTTATATTCAATAATTTGATAAACGATCATTTATTCAAAATTAAAGTGTAAGTCAAAGTCATAGTATTTTATTTTAACTGGGCCTTTGCAGGCTCTTTCAAAACGTCGTGATTCTAGGTGCACGGTTTCAATTGAGTTGGTCCTGGAGAAGATAACGGCAAGAAACTCCATGGCTACTTTTTTCATGAAACAAATTTACACTAATATCTGGGGCGCGGAAGCAGCCCCGGCTAAAATTCGACCTGAATTTTAAATATAATACAAAAAAAAAGACACTATAGTGTGAAAAAAAGAACAACATAGATCATAATAAGTACCACTATAATTTAAACTCATTCACTTCAAACAGAGCACGATATTAGATCGGGTTAAACCCACATCTCTAGTTTATTTTTGTACAGAAGGAAAGAAGAATGGAGCTCATTATAGAGAGGAATATTGTTTATTACCACATTATTCCATCTTCCATAACTCCTGCCGGTATCTTCAATTTATCGGTTGTTCATAACGACGGCCTTCTTTTTCCTTTTAACTTACTCGTTAGTGAAGCTTTAAAACATGTGAAAAGTTTAAATGCATTTATTTATTCAGATAATACCTAATAGTATACTTTAGACTACAGTTTAAATTAAAGCAATAAGTAAACATAAGTACCATCTTCCTCTCTCCTATATTTTGCTGTGCCCTACAGGGTCCATGATTGTTACCTACCAAATTTTATTTTTACCACCTTATGTACATTGTGGAATGCAAATAAAGAATGTGAATATGAATACAGTATCCTAACAAAACGCTTACCTATGTTAGAAAACTAGAAAGAACTTACTAGACTATACTTAAAAATATACAAAATGGTAACAAAATACATTAAATAGAATTCAAATAAATTAAAAGTACAAATTTACTTTCTTACTATCAAAGACTAATAAAGCAGAGACTTGTTGTTTAGGAACAGTTACACATATTTCCCGAAAGTGTTGCTTGTATAAAAAATATTTATCTAGATTGCTTTCAACAAAGTTAGTTAGAGCAATAGCTCTTCCGATTGGACAGTTGCGCCACGGTGGAGGCATGCGAGAAGCCGGTGCCACGTTCGTCCAGGGCCACGCATTATTGTTCGGTTATACAAATACAGGTCTTTATCTTGTGGCCCATTCATAATAACTAGTGGTCGATATTTGACCATAATTTTAGCTTTCTGCACTACTTCTCTATATAAATAACTATAGGTAGGTATGCCAAATCGCACACACCTCCGTGCGCTTAATATGCTTGTCTTCACGTATTAGTAGATCTATACTTACTAATATGTATATAAAGAGGTAAAAGTTTGTTTGTTTGTATGTAAGCGGTCAAAAATCCTTACAGTAAAAGAAAGCTCCATTATGACTGAGAGATATAGATTATATTTTATTTCGATAAAAATAAAACGCTCGTGTGAATCCGCGGGCAACAGCTAGTAATTTATAATTTGCGTTAATTTACGCCTCAGTTGCAAAGTATCATATCCGATCATCCCCAACACAAAGAGAGAACAAGATAAGAATGGGGGTTTACCCGTAGGTAGGTTCATTCGTTTTAGGTACGTATGCCTTGTAAACTTATTTGATAATAATGAATTTTTTTACAAAGAGAAAAGGTAAATGTTCTTCTGAAACCAGATGCTCTCAACATTTTAAATTATTATCATTTATTCATTATATTATTAGCATTCACGTGACCATATTTCACGGATCGTTTTAAATTATTAATTTGTTAAGGAGATGTTTCCGGTATCGGGTCAATTGACCGGATATTTACAACTGTTTGAAGGTTCCAATTGACAGTATAGTAGGTGCTCGGAACTTCGTCGATTAATCCGGTAATTACACGTTTAGCTCTCAAATAAAAGGATTCGTTAGCAGCACTTTTTGTCAAAGGAAGTCGTAAGCACCCATAGTACTTACTTTACCTTATTTTCTGCTGGCTAAAATCTGGGCCCTTAACTACTTTAGTGCTTAGGGATTTTGTGCAAGAATTTGGGAAATGGTCGCCTATTTACTGAATTTGGCGAAAATTTAGTAATTTCAAGTGCAGTAAAGAGAGCTTCCATACCTTCAGACTGCATTAGACCATTTTTTCAGAAGACAGAAGTCAAACTGATTCTGGTAGTTGACCATGTAATACTGGAAAATATTATACACACTTTATAGACGCAAACCGCAATTTTTTATGATTAAAACTCTCCTTCAAAATATGCAATGCAGTTATCAACTACCACTAAAGTGACTAGGTTTACTACGGCTATTATGTTAGATTGCCTGCATATAAGACATTGTCTAGATAAACATGTTGACTAGATAATCAGTTTGTCTGGAATAGACAAGAATTTAATCTTACGTATCCCACATTATACGTACCTATCTTTAGTATTACAAGACATGTTTATGATTTAAACAACTAATAAAGAGAAACTGTATAATGTAGTAAACTTGTTACATTCATAAAATGTTGTAGTACCTACACATAAATTAATAATGTTACGAGAGAAGCGTTGTACGCGGTCCGTCGTCGTTTGCGGCGCGGGCGGCGGGCGCTCTCGTCGCGTCGTTGGCTTCCCTCGTCCCTCTCAACCCCCCGGTTCGCCCTAGTGCGAGACGAGTACAAGACATCTTGTTCAGGCAAGTCCTATCGATCCGACACAAAACATAGTGTTTACGATAATATTGAATCTCATATACGAGCAGTGCCTTATAAGACATAAGAAAATGTCTTGCAATGTGCAGCCGCTCTTATCCTGATTTTAGTATAGATTGATAATAAGAAACGAAGAATTTGATAAAAAATACACCAACTTTTCATAGAATGATTTATTTTTAATATTATCCATTCAACTAAATGGTTATTGTAACCACATAAGTCTGTGAACAGTGAAAAGGCAAACTTCGTAAAGGCAACTTTTGTATTCTTGAAGTAAGTTGCACTGCAAAGTTGAACGGTACTCTTCCGTACCTAAACATGTTCCGCCATGTGAACAGGCTACTGAGTTGGAAACATTCCACTTAAAGTTCACCTTGAATACCTATAGGTACCGCTTGTTCCGTGTAATGAACTCGTCTCAGTGATTTCCTATTATTATTTTAAACTTTTAAAGTTTTGTTCTACGTCTTATTTTATTGCGTCGGAGCTTTATTTTATTTATTTGACTTGAAAGCAACTCCATTAGCTACTTTGTAGCTTGCTTTGAAGGTAGAACTCAGACGTTTGTATCTAGCTACTACAATTTTTAGTTAAGTATAAATAAGAAACAGTAATAAGATCCATCCAAAAAATTGTAATATTCCAGCTGATTGACATGAGTCAAAAGAAGAATTTATGAGTCGTCAGAACCTCTTTAGTCGATAGCACGCTCTACCTTAATTAGCCATGGATTATGTTCAGATTTATCAATCTGGACATAATCTATGGCTTGACTAAGTCACTCTATCGAGTGACTTAGTGCATAAGCAAAACACGAAAAGAAGAGAAAACGTTACGTGGCCGTCTGTCACTTTGTCGAGTCACACGTGAGATATATGTCTTGTTTGATCGTGATAGGCCTGCTGGTTAGATTATCTGACTACCGCACGATTTTCGAGTATAATCTAACGTCTTCCTTTCCTTCCAGGAATGTTCGGTGTTCGTCTTCGACAAGCGCATCGCGGAGAAGCTGTATATGCCAAAGCGCAAGGAGTCCATGTTGGATCGACTCCGCGTTACCATTAACGGGATGGAGAAGGTGCGTCACCCGAAAATGCTGCAGATCATCCACGCGATGGAGGAGGGGCAACATACCATCGCCTTCGCGTCAGAACCCGTCCTCGCTAGCCTCGCTAACATCTTGTCTTGGCATGTAAGTACACGTTGTTTTATTATTGTGAACCTATCTTGTTCTACATAAATGGCATTATAGGGATACACTCTAAGAAGAGACAATCTCAGGGGGATTGTGTGTGGCGCCCTAGACACAGAAGAAGACCTGAATGCGAATGAAATCATGATGATTGTATACAGGGTGATTTATGATTCACCAGCAGTGCTTTAAGGGGTGGCAGTACTCATCAATATGAACAACTTTTACTATAGGACCAACAGAGAAATCACGACAAAAAAACAAGTTTTTCATACATTTAGATCGAGCAAGGTTGATCTTTTGCTGTATGAAAATTATTTTTGTTTTTCGCCATTTCAGTATTGGTCCCATGGTAAAAGTTGTTCATATTAATAAGTACTTCCACCTCTTAAAGTACTGCTGGTGAATTACAAATAATCTTGTAGGTATACAATCGATACTTATTATCATACGATGTTTAGGATGCTTATTACCAGCTAAGATTAAATTACTCAATACAATGATGACAATGCAATTTCCATTTGGTAGAAATCAATTACGAGATTAACAGTAGCTGAAACAACAGCCCCGTGAAAATCAAAAGCCTTTATGCATTGAATGTAAATTTATGTTCATAAGGGTGGATTGCTTGTGTCAATTTGCAGTATTTTCCAGTGTCAAACAAACACTCGTATATTCTGTGAAACAGTATTTGATCATTATTTTACGCAATGGTCAATGAATTCACTTATTCACTCATTTACTGCTTAATAAAATTTGTTGATTTTGTAACTTTGCATACCTACCTAGTATTTGATAAAGTATGATTGCAAATGCCTTTAAGGGATTATTTGTACTCATCATTATAAAACGAAGCCTAAAATCGCGAAAAAAACATGTGCTGTACCATACAATTAGTCGAGTAATATTGAATTATTTGTATGGAACAGCATTTTATTGTCGCGATTTCTTGATTTGTCCCTTGGTAACAGTTGTTCATAATGATGAGTACAATAACCTCTTAAAGGGATCGGGGGACTAGAAAGGTAGGAACTTGTATAAGTACATAGTTTAAAAGTTTATTCCACCAAAGATATTCAGGTAGGTATTCAACTAAAATATTGTATTTATATCCGTTTATCCTCATTCTTATCAGATATTTATTATTCTTTAACACATAAAAGTTATCGATTAGACAAAACTGCCCATTCCACCATGAACATTAAATGGTAGAAAGCCATTTGACATTGGCCCACTATTATTAATTTTAAGTTCTATACTATATCATCGGGCTTCGAATATAATATCATTTTAGAAAAATCTGCGTTTTGGAAAATTGGGATAGTCATTAAACAGACATAAATAAATGAAATCCTCATCATCTTCCGCCTATACAAGTCCACTACTGGACAAAGGTCTCTCCAATCGCACGCCAGCTAACTGGATCCTACCAGCTGCAAACTATAACATACCGTCGGCGTCGCTGCGCGTGACAAGTACCATTTGTGAATTTTGCATGGTTGTGAAAAATAAATTAAAACGTATTTTTTTAAAAACAACACATATGGTGATAATTTTTATGCAAAAAATGCAGAAATGGACCTTGTCAGGCGTAGCGACTATACAGAAACTATCTACAGGGTGTAAGTGACATCATAACGAAAAGTGATACCATAGATTCATTAGCTACATGATTCTGGAAGACTCAGAGAAAGAAAATTGGATCGACCCTTTAAAAAAAAATACGATATTGTTCACACTCTATAACACATTTCTTTTTTATAAAATCGTATATTTTTTCAAACATCGTAATTAAAAAACACCAGGGGGCCTAAAAAGGCCACATTTAGCAATTCATCTAATGATCTGCTTAGTAACTGTCAAACAGATGATTACTGAATATGAACCTTATGCGGATGACATTAAGAGTCGTCAATTAAGTAGATATTTTGATATTCGTAATATGAATCATGTTATGATTCACCTAAAGCGGCCTTTTTAGCCCCCCTGATACAAATTTCTATCTCTGAGTGGTCCAGAATCATGACATATTGTCATCTATGGTATCAGTTTTCATTACGATATCACTAACACCATGTATACTTTAGAAACATCAGCTCCTAGAAGCTAGACAAAACTGTGTGATTAGTTTTTTATACTATTCAGTTAAAGTACAATCTCACCTTGTTGTTATAGAAATGCAAAGTAAGAAAACATTTCACGGCGCTCCTGAATAAAAGAGTAACTATCTTACTTTAGACGTAAATGAGGATAATTTACGAGGCAGGTTGAGTTACAAAGAACAAGACACTTCATCCCATCCCATAGGTATCGTGATAAACATTTATTATCATCACGACTGTATTACCAGAAGGGTTATGCAGGGAAATTTGTACATTTCACCGATGCTGCTGTTGAGTCCCATGTAATAGGAATAAACCTAATGTCATGTACTGTGTACAATACCAAACTCTGGGCTGCTACTAAGAATTTCCGTACAGAAAAACCTATTAACAATTTGCCTGATCCAAGAATCCACGTTCGGTAGTCACGTTTGAGAACACTAGTTAGTAAGGCAGTCAGTAAAAACTATCGGACAAAAAAATAATATAATAAGACTAGCAATGTGATGTCCATGGCTCGATGGCCGGCTAAATGTCCATATTTATCGTAGGTAGATTTTTACTTATCCACCATCATTACATTCATTACGCGATCCCCAATCATTAGTTGTATTCATGAATAATTGTCAAATAATAATAATGTTTTTGCTTATTGATGAAAGATCATGAATGATGTATTGTGCGGATGTGTCTAATCGTCGCATTGATTGTACATTAGGTACGATGTTTGTCATTGCAATGTTTAGACCTTTTAAACTTAAGTTTTTATTATAAAATAAATCCAGGCCATTACTGTCCCACTGCTGGGCACGGGCCTCTTCTCAGAATGATAAGGGGTAGGCCACAGTCCATCACGCTGGCCTAGTTCGGGTAGGCGGACTACAAATTGCAAAACGCTTCGTGTAAAATCAAGTGCCGCATCAAAAATGAAGGAAGCATTTTTATACTATGGGTAATTGGGTATATATCTTCTCTCTTTTTTATTGACAGGGCTTGAGTCAGTCTGAAAATTCTTACGCTACTTACTAAACAGCTGTCTATTAGCTTCCAATAGATAGTATTTAAAATAGAGCATTCTGAGCATATATTATATGCCCAGTACTGCCAATACGAGTACTCTATATTAAATAATGCAGTTAGCGGCTTTGCAAATTTTATATGATCAGCGGCAAATACATTATTTTGCGGTTGATTAAAATTATTGTACAAGGGGTAGGCCCCTTGTACAATACCAGCGTCAAATAGTCAACGGTTCATTTTCAAAGAATTTTGTTTTAAGTCCATAATATGAATCGTATTCACTCCGTACTACGACTTCTCTAAATCATGTCTGATTTTAGTCTGCTGAACGACTGAACTAGTGATATATTTTGGGCTATAGCGACAATTTGACAGGAGACACCTAAAAATGTATGTTTGTAATGATGTCAGTGTACTGTCAATTGTAACGTCATGGTGCGAAAATGAGTGAGCAAAATTTTTGTTAGCAACGCTTTTGCAGCTTCTATTTGGTCAACTTAAAAAAACCCGAACTAAGACGTCCTTGTACGAATAAGCAGAACTATACATTTCAAGCCTTAATCATAACTGCAATAAGAGACGCTGGTAGGTCCCCTGTTTTCTACAGTGAGCCGCTGATTATGTAGCGTACAGTAAATTGACATTCTGCGTAATAATGTATGGCACTCTACTCTGTCCACTAGTTATCATTTATGTTATAAACAGAATAATATATTTACATGACATTAATCACACCAAATTGAACCCTTTCTAGCAGATTTCAAACATTAATCAATCAATAAGGAAGAACAGTTGTTTCTGCCGAAATAAAAATAAATGCTCATCAACAAAATATCAGAAACTCAACTCAATTTTGCTTCTAGTATTTTTAGGGTTCCGTACCCAAAGGATACAACGGGACCCTATTACTAAGGCTGACATTCAGAGACGACAGAAACGAGTCAAAGCGTGAACTTACGCTTCCATCTGTCAAAATTTGTTCGTAAGTTTGACAGATGGAAGCGTAAGTTCACGCTTAGACTCGTTTCTGTCGTCTCTGAATGTCAGCCTAAGACTCTGCTGTCCATCCGTCTGTCTGTCCGTCTGTCACTGGGCTGTATCTCATGAACCGTGATAGTTAGACAGTTAAAATTTTCACAGATGATGTATTTCTGTTGCCGCTATAACAACATATACTAAAAACAGAATAAAATAAATATTTAAGGGGCTCCCATACAACAAGCATTTTTTTTTTTGCCGTTTTTGTAGATAATGGTACAGAACCATTCGTGCGCGAGTCCGACTTGCACTTGGCCGGTTTTTTTTATGTAGCTCAACCATTTTCTGAGCAGCTCGTAAATGTATTATTTAAAGTCAAATGCAAATACTTTATTTAATGTTAAATGCAAATACTTTATATAATGTTATCATTTTGCCGCTCAATTAGTACTTAAACATATAAATTATACCCTTTATAAATTGTTGTGTAATGTCCCTAAATATAATGTAAATACGTATCCACCGTAAAGCGGAGGACACAAACGGAAAAGGTTTGATGATAAATACTGGAAGGTATTTTAGAAAATAGTGATAAAAAAGATGGGTCAATAAGACGAGTGATACAAGGACAATAATTGTTTTATGATTTATCCCCTTTTTCCTTAGCACCACAGAATTATTGATAAACGGCAATGGTGTAGACGAGAAGTCTGTGATAAAAACGCCTAAAAACAGACAAAGTTCTCTACGTGGTACAAAAATATTGATTAGAGTACAAATTTTATATAATTTATTTATAATTATTTTAAATCAACATTAACTATTTGTATTTCATCGTGTATAGATAATAGAATTACGCATAATATCTAATAACTATGAGTAAATGGTCGATTGAATTCTTTCACCACAACGAGCATACCTATTATCGACAGACATCGGAAATTAGCGTTAATTCCTAACACTACTAACACTACTTTGTATTCTAATGAGGTTAATACGAATACACACCTGTCATGCTCAGGGTTATTAACATCAATTACCTAATAATGTGATAATGTGAATAATCTGCAAAACAATGGGCTGAGATACTATTATCAGCCTATGCTCGCCCCCTATTACATGGCATCGGTGAAATGTGGGAATAGAATATATTATCTTTATTTCATGTAAATCAGATTCAGGCACTTATGGAATATGGAGACTCTAGGTGCGCGGTTTCAAATAGTAGATCCTATGGAGAAGAACCGGCAAGAAACTCCATGGAAACTCTTTAAAAAAAGTTATGGTAAGAGCTGCGAGAATAATATTATTTAATGTGAATAAAAAATAAGAATAGGATTATAATTATTTGCCTCTGAATAAGATATCCATAGTAGTTACAAGCTGACCAGTCCGTTTGTACAACAGTACACAGACCAACCGTACTCTAAGATAGAGCATTGTGCTCTATTTTATGTAGGTGTACTTTATATCTATAACAGTAACATAGTACGCAAAAACGCAATATACATTTAAAAATAAAAATTCTAAAATTGAAACAAATATAATAATATAGTCTTTTTTATAAGTCTGTACTCTTTATTTATACTCTCTGAAGTCAGACATACTTTATTACTTCTAAAAAAGTTGGCAACCCTAAGTACACGTCTACATAACCGTTCGGGGAATACAGACGTGATGCTATGATGTACCTATGTATTTATTGGTGACTAACAAACTAGAACCTATTCTGCCTGTGCGTGCTACTTTATCAGCGGCGCACGAATCGACTCTTGAGACCGAAGCCAAGAAGGACTCCCTTGTGTCACTCGCAGATCTTCTTCGTTATATATTACAGCTTACTAAAATATCACGGTCAAAAATACTTGTACATTTCATAGCATTCTCGCGAGAGAAGCATCGTAGTCCAGTAAATAAAATTACATCTTCTTAACTATTAAATGGCAAAACAGTACCACTTTACCTGCATCGACTCATATGAGCGAGGTCAAGAGCATCTTCAAGCTACGCGCAGACCATTTTTATTTAATATTTCGACTTCAAAAATTTCCCGATGGCGATTTCTTGAGAAAAGTGCCACAACCCTGGTGCATTTATACAATAACTAGCTGCTGCCGCGACTTCGTAAACGTAGAATTAAAAAAAAAATCTTTAAATTAAAAGTATCCTAAGACAGAAACAGACAGTTTTTAAACAGACAGACAGAAAGACAATGTTTTTTTTAATTGTTTTTTATTTTATTTACCGTATGTGTAAACTAGGCTTTCATATGCCCCTATGGCCCCTATGGCGCCGAACGCCGACCGTCGGCGCAACGGAAATCATAGTTGAGCGCCGCGTGCCGACTGTCGGCACGGAATGACGGCGCGTGTTCTTACTCTCTTACTCTCATAATTCAAAAACTAGTCGATGGATTAGGGCCGGGGATGTCTTAAACGTCGACTAATAATATTGGCAACATTTTGATATCAATTTAGTAACCATTGACAAATATAGACCAAAAATATCGATTTTTGAAAAATGGACATCTCTTGTGCGGTGACGTAATTTCGACCCATGACGAATAATTGATTAAAATGACTAATAATTTTGAAGTTTCCGATCGGGCGTATGTCTATTCTATGGAATGATCATTATTAGTCCATTTTATAATAAGTTTTTGAGGTTGTTCACACAGTTTTACGTTTTATTTGTGGTTATAAGTCGTTCAGTCGCAAGAATATTGCTAAGACCGTTTACGTACATGTGGATGTTTGTTCTAATTATTTTCAGTTTATTAGTGAAATACTGCTGTATTGTGTGCACAATATCATTAGCTATCATTTAAAACATCTCCTATGTCTGTAAATTCTACCTTTAGCTCGCAATTCAAAAGAAACTAAAATAAAATCCCGGTTGTGCCGTCACACGGCACGCGGCGCTCTGGGAAGTTGGGATTTTAAATAAGCAAATATCCTGTTTTTATTACAAATAAACGTATCAAACGTCTAAAGTCCACATATATTCACATATACCACACAAATAATGCGAAATATATTCATATTTCAATTAAATTGAATTATTAATTATCGGCCGTCCGTGCGCCGAAATTCACGTTCCGACTGGTTTCGACTTTCGATTTTTTAGACTATGTTTATCGTAGTTTGAAGGTATTGTAATGATTAAATCTCGTAGATAATGAAACAAACATTGTAAATAAACATATTTATTACATAAAGCTTAGTTATTTTCTCATTCCGAACTATTTTAATTGAAAATAAAGTGAAAATTTTCGAAAGTTTGTGATTGTGCAATTATTTGAAAATTATACGATGGCCCAAATTGCATGACAATTAAATAATCAGATAGACAATTTAATCTAGATTACGAAACAAGAACTTGTTCCTATAAATTTCATAGTAAAATAGCGAGAAATCATAGTTTTAACGCACAGGGGTAGCGCCGTGCCGTGTGGCAGCTTTTGACACTCGGCGCTCAACGGAGTTGCGCTATTTCACCGTTCGGCGCCCGAGGGGTTGTGAAATAATGCTTATAATCTATGTAAGATTTACTGTAAAAGTTGTACAAGTTTCTGCAATAAACCTTTTTGTTTTATTTTATTTATTTAGATGCATTTAGTAAAAGGCTATTATTTTGCCATTACAAACAGACACTTCAATTTTATTTATTGGTATACATACACAATTTTAAGAAGCCTAAATTGTACCTGAATCTTTGATTCCTTTTTAAACAAACAGTTTACGTACGTCCGTGCATTTCAGATCAGTAAATGCCGATTAATAAATGATGAAGCGTCTACCATTTTCATATAGGACTAAGTTTACGAGCACGACGTAATAAACATCTATGTACAGTACGACACAACTAAGAAGTCGCATCGGCAAACTTCGTAAAACCTATCACTTCCGAATTGAGTGCGACTTCACGACCACGAATGTTTATTATTACTGTAGTAAAACATGATCTTTACGCTGACGCAATAAGTTATAAAATTATTAAAGCGAGCGGCTGCCATCGGTTGTTTGATCAGGTTCATCGATGTAATTTCTTAGTTGTGTAGTACTATAAAGAGTTGTTGCATTAATTTTTCGAGACATTGTTCATCACAGGGCAAACAAAACATAATGTTATGATGTATTAATTTTGCAACAAAACCGGCAGGATAATCAGGATGCACGCTTGAAATCAGAATCGATTCAATTTTGACAGTTCAAAAATGTACATTGCGCATTATGCTTTAAAAATTATTCTGAACGAAAATTGGAACAACGCAATATACATTCTTAAACTGTCAAAAGTGAATCGATCCCAATTACGAGTGGGTATCGTGATCACCCTACCGTTTGATGACTTACACACATCAAAAAGAGTTTGAAATCACTATTAAAAGATGAGAAGGACCTACCTTCTCATCTTTTAAAAGTGATTTCAAACTCTTTATATACAAAATTATTAAATTTTCAATTATTTTTAAAGAAGTGAAAGAAGACGCTTATTTATGTGTTTTAAAACATAGAATCTACTTCCAATGTAATAGAAATAATATAATAAATAACCTTCCCGTGTAAAACCCCCGACTCGAACTAGAAAAATAGCTGTAACTTTTGAACAGATTTTCATGAAACATAGCTAAGATTATACCCGATTAAACTAGCTTTCAATTAAAAAAAACTATATTGAAATCGGTCGCTCCGTTTTGAAGCTTCGATGCCACAGACAGATATAGACAGATCCACAGATATACACTACAAACTTATAACCCCTCCCCCCCTTTTTTCTGGGGGTTAAAAATATCTCAACTGCTCAGTGATTTCAATCATTTTTTGGTCTGTATACGTTACGTAACATGGTCACTTAGAAATTAGCTCATTATAATCCTACGGCTGGTCTCCTCTAAAACTTTCAAAACATGAATTTACTTTAAAAAAATACTTATTTAAGGGGCTTTTATAGTCGCACGAAGAAAAAATTCATTAATTAATGTACATAATTATCCTAAACAACAACAGACGTGTTACAATGCGGGCCTTGTTGTGCGCATTATGATTTTAACAAAACTTTGCGGTCTTACAATGTTAGATATTTATTTATTGATTTGGGTCACTGACAATCCGTTGCTTGTAAGTAATATAAGAATAAACGACATTCCGACCGTCCCAGACGCATATAATCATAGTTTTCTTATTATTAAAAAAGGACTTACAAGAATGAGCGCCGCGGGTCACCGTCTTCACAATATACAACCCCATTATAACGAAGACCCCACAATTTAATTCATTTTTCTCAAAGTTCATTAATAGACTAGACGGTAGCTGTACCTGGGATTTTATAGCTGGAAAATAGTCTAGATAAAATTCACAATGAAAACTTGTTTCTTGATTTATTTTACGAAAGACGAAAATTGTATACTTAGGTATTTTTAGCTTTCGGAAAATATACGAGGTATTAAAAATTTTACTTTAAGAATTTCGTGAAGTTGATGTACTCATCATTATGAACAACTTTTACAATAGAAGGAAACAGGAAATCGCAAAAAAAATAATCAGCTTTTCAATACAAATTATTCAATATTACTCGAAATGGTAATGGTACTCGGTATGGAACAGCAGATTTATTATTTTCGCGGTTAAAGGGTCGTCCCATAGTAAAAGTTGTTCATAATGATGAGTACAACAACTTCACGAAATTCTTAGAGTAATTTTTTTAACAACTTATAGATTACAATCACTTTCCTAGAAACTGTTTTTTTTAATCTGGCTTTTTTTTATCTAATTCCACGCCTGATTTAAACAACGAATGTTACTTCCAATATCCAGTACCCACGATTTTTCATTAAAGTCTACGGTAAATATCTCACTAAATACGTTTGAAGTTGTGGGTAAACATTCATCAGGGTCCTCTCTACTAAAATTGTTAAACGGTCCTTCAGCATCTTTCGTCAGGAAATCGTTTCTTCGGTAAATTGTTCATCGAGAGGAGGTTCCTAGAGCACTTGTTACACAGTCCGTTCTCACATGTTCATCTAAAATTCCAATCACTTTGCTTGCATAGTTGATTTGTCGTCAGAATGAAGTGGTTTGGACGCTCGCAGAGTGGGGGGAATGGGGATGATATTCGAAAATCGACATACCAGTTTTAAAATAACTGCAATAAAAACTCTGTTTTATCCGTCAGTCTGATAGCGTCTGTTTAAAAATTTAAAAATAGATCTCTCTGGGCACGGTTTGTCGGTGCGTACGTGTAGTAGACACAGTTCTATTCTAGGGTTCTATGAGAATCTATATAATAAAAACTAAAATCGGTTTCGTGCGTGCTGTACCTGCTGGCCAATATACAAGGTAGCCAATTTATAAGTTAAACGTACAAAGTGGTCATTTTACAATTACAGATACAGGCGGACCCAAAATGGGACGTTCACAGGAAAAATCTGAAATCTGTGACGGCTAAACGTAGGATATATGCGTACTCGGCCCAAAATAAACAGCGTAAACAAACTGACGAATTGATTTATCAAAACATGATTTGTCCTAGTACATTTTCCGGGATTAGATTCACGTCTCGGCGAGTTGCTGTCCCTTATTTTTCTATTTTAGGAGGTGGTAGATAAGGCTAGTGCGTGTCCGCCTACGCTAGTCTTACATCTGATAAGAGAAATTCCCCCCGATGCTCGTTCGCGTCGGGTTATTAACCTTTCACTGAGTAATATTTTTTACAACTTTAATTAACAATTTTATAACGTAGAAATTCTACCCCATTAAAACGTGTGTATTCGTGTAACCGAATTTCTTGCTTTCAAAGAGAAACGTAGCAGGTACTACGCTAAATGTAACAACGGCTACGACTAACGTAGCATTGGCTACGATCAACGTAGCATCTGCTATCAAATATTTTAGGACTATTTCATGTAAAGCAGTTATGTTGTAAACTACTGTCTTACATTAAGGTATACTAAAACGCCACCTAGAAAATGATTTATAGAACTTAGACTGATCTGAAATGTTATTCACAGGAGTGCAACGTCGTCCCCGGAACCCAACCGCCGATAATGCCCCATCCCATAACCTTGGGGCCACCGAGCGCTCAACAGCAGCTTATGAATACTCCAATGACAAGACCCCCCTTCGCCAGGGAGTACTACTTCCTAGACATCGAGCTCCGTTATGGACTCCTGCAGGTAAATAAATTAGTTTTACCATTTTAGTTAAATAATCTTCTTCTTTTGACGAGTCGTCACTCTAATTACGTAAAAATCACCGAACAGCGACCCGACAGCCATGTGACAGTGATGGAGCGCGATCGGTCGCGAACTGTCAAATAAATTCGTATTATGTACGGCATTCGTCCGCCTATGGCTATTTGTCGCGTTTGCAGCGCCAAGTATGCACTTTTTAGTTCGTTTATTGTCTACCAAAGGGCGAACCCGTAAGCGGTAGCTGTCGTATCGCTATCGGCAAATACGTAATACCAAAGTGATGTTTGACAGCAGCTACCGCGATTTACGCCTGTCGCAAACTGTCTGCTACATCGGTAATTAGGGGGTGGGAGGGAAATGGGAATCGCTCATGCCGTAATGGAAAGATTAGCCAATCATGCCATGGTGGTAGCGAGGGTAACTGCCCAGGGTGCGCCAGGTATTGTCACTCATTGAGGCTTGTACCCCAAGTGGAATAGTGTGTATATGTACAGCCGGGTCTCTTGCGACCATATTTTTGTTATAAATAGGCTCTAACATGTTTTTCTAACAAAATGGGGGCGTGGCTTGTTTGGACATTAAAAAATACACTAGCATGTTAGTTTGTTAGTTTGTTTTGTTAGATACGTAGGAGACCCGGCGTATGCACATCATCCAGGTTTTCCCGCGGCGTGTGCACACCGCACCCACCGCTGACTGAACAAGCTCTGACTACCGACGCATAGTTTACTAGCATACCTACCATCTATCGAACGTAACAACAATAACGCGTAAATAAGAATGACTTCTTAGCATTGCGAAGAACACTTAAATTCACAAGAGCTCTACATGATTAGTGAATGTCAAATTGACAACAATATTTTAATAATATTATTGTTATTAAATATTTTTGACGATGCTGAATCTGATACTAACATTTAGTACGTACAAGTTTTTGTAAATTACATTGCGTCAATTTTTAATATGTTTAACAATACTATTGCATCTATACCTACATATATTAATATTGCTATTGTGACATTATATTATCATTATTTAATTATTTCAAAATGTCATTACCTACACAACATTATTATGTGTAATCACCATTTTCAATCATATATGACTAATCATATTGGAATAAGATTGATTTTGGTATTATTTTGTTGTTATTCTGACACATGTCTATAAGTACATTATGTAGGTAATGTCAAAATAATAGTTCACTAAAACCTTACAAGATTTCCAACTCAAAAGCTAATAATAATTCTAAGGCTGAGATTTATAGAGTGTACTTAGACTCTGCTCAAACTTTGCGATAGAATTAGGTGCTCTCTTTATTGACTTTTAGACTTTGTTTATTGACTTAGTCGATCTAAGCGTATGCTCAGCACCATTTCAGCGTGTTATGACTTTATATTCCTAATCAAAGTATAAGCTAAGCATAAATAGGCTTAGCAAAGTTTGAGTAAAGTCTGAGCTAAATCAAAGTAGGTAGATCTCGGCCTAAGACTCGATTCCTTTTATATCTCTATGTACGTTATTGGCCAAGTATACGGTATAATACAGGTTAATATTAAAATTAATCGACCCCTCTGTGGGACGTCTCATCCTGCCGAAATGAGATTGGTACACTGGGATAATCTCTTAGTAATCTGCACCTTTTGTACTAAGCCTAATTGAAACGTATCAAAATCCCTGATTTACTGTATGTCCATATCTTCTTATGTTTATAAAACAGTTTCGTTATTAACTCGTAATGCACAGCCTAAACCGCTGAATATAGACACATAAAATTATAAAGCTATGTTTCTTGGAGGGTGTAGAGGTATACTAAAGGATTTTTTGAAGATCAATCTCTAATGGCCTATTGCATCAATCTTCATTCACTTTTTACGATATACTCTTACGTTATACTTACGCAAACGTGTGATGCCACGTTAAGATACTCGCCGAGTACTGACGAAAAGGCACCAGTACGAACATAAACGACTTGTTTGGGTGTATTCGCTATTCGCCATGAATATTCGTCTGTTTTCCAATCAATGTCGGTTTTTTGGCACGAATCAAAGGTTCTCAATCAAAGGTTCTCCGCTCGTTTAAGGTCCGATTAAATTGATAACATAATAGATTTCCAGGAACTGGTGGTCAAAGTGTCGTATTCTTCCACGAATAATTCCGCGTGTATTCTGCGATTTAATAGAACATTATTCGACACTATCGGACGAATAATTCGCCGAAAACTTGCATTATTATTCGTCCGATAGTGTAAACGAGCTATTACGAAATTCATAAAATAAACTACTGAGAAAATTGAAGCAGCTGCAATTGTCAGTTTGACATCTTCTTTAAGACCTACTTTCCATTAAGCGGCAAGTCACGGGCGGCCGGCCGCGCGCTTTTCGATCTATTTTCGACCCAAACGGCTAACCGCACAGTTATATTTTATGTAGATGTTGAGTCTCGCACAGTTATATGTAGATATTGAGTCTCACGCAGTTACCAGTCGTGTGTTCTTTTGCTGTCGCGGCGATTTCCAAACCGCAGTAGCTCTAATGGGAACGGTATAATGACTTATTTGAATAAAAAGGAATCGTGACTTTTCGCTTAGATGAAAATGGGACTGTATACGATTACATTTGATTGCACCGGCTGGGGATGTAACGGGATATTGAAGTTTATGTGGGAGAAATAGCAAACAAAGTTTATAAACAACGCGGAGGCGGGCAATCACGTGGGCAAAGAGTTAGTTGATAATTTATAGGCTATTAGCAGTCGAGTTGCTTAAAGCAACTTTGATAAAAACAACCTTCCTAGTCTTGTGTTCGATACCTTCAGGTATACCCTGCTTCCTAGAAGAAGGATAACGGGTGTTGCACGAGTTTCTTCTAACTTCGTTCGTAAACACTATTTCTTTTTCTTTTTTCTGCGATTAACCCACTGAAGCTTGCAGATTTATTCCATCGCTACAAAACATGCAGGTGGAAGCGCGGCCCAGTACAACAACATTAATTATTAACTTAACAACGGTATACATGCCTTACACTAGTAATACATTAGTCAAGAGTCAGGGAATTCAAACAAATTTTGATTTGTGCTTATTCTTATGTCAAGATTTGTTTATTTTATTTTATAAGTTTTCGTTTCATTGTTCTTATTAGCCCACGGTAACAAATCCCAATACGGGATGTACTACTTTCGTAAATACAGTACCGTACTTCAGAATAATAATGATAGTACAGTAAGACACAACTTATATGGCTTACCGATGTACCTGCCCATTTGAGACAATTAAATACGCGGAAAATTTATCAACCAAGCCTCACTCAAAAATTGATCTAGCATCGTCGCTGCGCCATCGACGTGGCCTTCAGTCAGTTCGCGAAATAGAAATAGACAGTACAACAGTCAATTAGATAATACACCTTAAGGGCATTACATAAGGTTGAGCATAAATCAATTTAGCTTCGGGTGATATCGGCGAACGTGTCTGCGCAAACGAAGTATCACGACGCGCCTTATTTCTTGTGTCATGCTGTTATTTTAACACGCTTTTATTAGCTTCACCTGTAACTAACTATGTAAAAAAATCTCGGAAGTTAAATTTGACCCACTTCCCGGTTACCGATTGAGCTGAAATTTTGCATATACGTTCAGTTTGGATGACTAAAGCATGTTCTATAATTTTTTTTAAACTATAATATTCAGGTCTTATTATATTCTATAGTCTATAGTCTGTTCTTGTCAAATAATCTTTGTCTACGCGTATAGAACAGATAAAGATGACGATAAGTTTCTACTTTGACACCCCGTCACCTAGACGAATGTGAGTAGAGTGAAATATTATACAAAAATAAGATGCGAGAACATCGTTGATTTCTTATGTCCGGCTTCAGAACGTGATACCAATTACGTGGTTTCATTTAATGTCTTAGAAGAATATGTCAGAAAAAAACAATAACACCAAATAGGTACTATGTCCTTTTTTAGTTTATAAAGACCCACAGATACGGATGCTTACAAATAATATCTTCTTTTCTCAAAGTAAGTGAACTGTGCCTGTTCTTTTTTGAGAAATAAATGTTTTTAAACTCTTTGTATACTGAATAATTTGTTAGTTTGTAAATAGATGGCCTCGTTAAGCACTTTAAATGCTCTTCGAAGTCTTTTTGGACTCGCTCAGTGCATTCTTGATGACAAATCGATCCGTGGGGAACAGGTAGAACGAAATATTTAGCATTCCGTTTGTAGAACAATGTTGGAACTGTTAATTGAAAGTTTGTATTTACACCGAGTATAGACTCATTGGGCATTTAGAATTCTTTCATTAAAATTCTTCGATTAACTAGCAATTATTTACTGATGGCTAAGTGCTTGTTAATTCACTAGTTATAGTTGTAAAGCTTCCTTCCACTGAAAATAATTACGGACTTAATTTCTTTCTATCGAACTATCAGAAATTAGTCTTTTTTTTTGATAGTGAAGTCATCCAAAAACGTTAGTGAATGTCGTAAGATTTTCATTTACGTCACACTGGCAACCATACTTACTTACACACGTTCACTGCGGGGAAAAAACTAACGTACTGGTAACAGTATTCTCTTAAAACGCTTTTATTAGCTTCACCTGTAACTAACTATGTAAAAAAATCTTGGAAGTTAAATTTGACCCCAGTTTCCGATTGAGCTGAAATTTTGCATATCTACACGTTTAGTTTGGATGAAAAAGGAGTTTTCTTAAAAAAAAAAATAACCTATAATATTTATACATAAGTAAAATATTAATTAATTGCTCTATTTAACATAGGCTTCGCCGCTGGATTCGCCCATCAGGAAGTGAGAAATCGGCAAATAAAAATGTCTATAAGAACCAGAAATTGCAATATTTCTAACATATTTCAAAACAAAAATCTGTTCATAATTTCTAAGTAAAGTTAAAATAATCTTAAAATATAAAATTATCGGTTAAGTACTGACTGATCATACAACGCCTACGCCGCAATTAGCTTGAAATTAAGATCCTCTTATTACATCGATTTTATGATGTCCCAACAATTAAGCCGATGAGCGTCGCCGCGGTAACCTGGCGACCGCGAACAATAGATTTTATGTAATGTCTGCCGGGCCAAGTCAAAGTGTCAGAAACAAATTTTGAAATTGCTGAAAATCATGTGAACTTACATACTAGCCGAATAAAGTCGCGGGCTCCCGCCAGCTATACTATTTTAATTGCTCAATTAATATGCTAGCTGCAGAGCTCGGGCGATGCCTTTCAAAGTTGGCATTATTATGCCAACTGACCATTGAACCATTGTAGAGTATACATCTCATATGTTCACTTTGCAATGACTTTGCATCTCTTTGCATACATAAAATGAATATAATCCGAATTTTAACCGGCACTACCGGAGAGATTCCGTTGCTTTTACATCATATTAAATCGGAACAACATGCACTTGATCCTGAACACAATAGAGTTCCGTTTACCTCTGAGGAAAATTCATTATACATTCTTCTATTCTATATATATGCAAAAATTGGCGCGGTCAAATAACTAAAAAGATCTAAATAAAAGCTACACGTCACAAATAAATGTTTAGATAAAATGCCGTTATTCACGAAATAATTTTCACAGCGTTTATAGTAAAGGGGCTAGTGTAGTGTTATAATGTTGTCACACGTAACCTAATAAACACGACGCTTTTGTCATCGAGGCCCATTTATTTATCGGTCATTGGTATATAGAGATAAAGAAAAAACATTTAAAAACATTTGTTTGCCACAAAACAAGACACTAGAATGATAGACATAGGTATTAAGAAGAGGAGAGATGCATAGACAGAGAAGACCTTTTTCTTATGTTGGCAACAGTGTACAAATAAGAAGAAAAAAATATTTTAAAATATGTGAGCATACCGAGCCGAATGAACATTATTACGTTTTACTATTTGGTGTGTGTCCCGAGCTGTAACTAAATGGGTGTCCACTTGTCCAGCTCAGCATGTGCCAGGCTAATGACAGCTGACGCTGTTATTCTGCTGGATCCCGGTTATGACACACGGATGGCGAGCAAAGCAGTAAGCAGTATAGTCCTTTGTTGCTTGATTTTAAAGATTAGGTAGAACCTCATTGAAACATAACATAAAAAAATAAGTATAGGTATATTATATACATATGCGTACCTATAATAATAGATACATAAACGTAGACATTATAAAATTAAAATAATATACATACATATTATATAACTATATAATATGTGTGTATATATTATCACGAGTATACGCCAAAATATTATCACGAAAGTGCTTACGTAAAATAATATACAACAAAATTAATTAATAACTTAAAATAATATTACAGTTTACACTTAAAATAATATTACAAATTTAATACATAACTAGTCGCACTGATGACCAGACTAACGAACATGACTAAACAATAGGTAACGGTTCCTTTTACTACAGAACCCACAAACAGAAATGTAAGCTGCCTATTATTCCAGTGGAAATCGTAGAAGTGGACTGAAGGAAAATTGTCTTTATGACTCTAATTGGCGAAGATGTTCGTGTTGACTTCCACGGGTATTGTCTTTGAATTCAAGGTTATCGCTATATTTGACGTGAAATAGCATTCAATTCGAAATTCTTTTCTTCTTTAGAATAAAAAGTTTCATACATATAATGCGGCTCCCACCGTTCTTGTAGGTACTCGAATTTTGTACATACTTTCCTCCTTGGGAAAAAACTGGAAAAAAGCGTGACGCATTTTTTTATTAACTTCTGTTATTTTACGTGAAAATTGCAAAAACAAAGGAAACCAATCTGCCACAACGAAACAATAAATGATTTATTTTTCTTTGTTCTACGCATGCCATTACGATGTAATTTAACATTGGAGGGCATTGTCCAATTTCATTTTGGTAGTTTTGCAAAAATTTTCGTCTGTTTACCGCCTTAACCAATGTATATAACAAGACAATTTTTATTTAAAAATTAATATCTAAGCTAATCTTCATTTTATCAACAACATCTTATCACGGTCCACCGCTGGACAAAAAGCCCATAGCTGAAGTTAGTGCCCGTGGTCCCCACGATTCGTGTGACCGCAATAATAATACATACCCGACAAAGGACATAGAGCGATATTTCAGGAAAAGAAGAAAACAAAATTTCCGTTAAGTGCGGTTACTCAGAAAATGTTTGAAGTCACGCTCACAAATCGCATAAAGGAAGAAAAGAGGGCACGTAAAAGCCAGGGAAATTAAAAGGTCGTAGTAATAAAAATAAGAAAAATTACTCACAGTTACGTTGAAAGAATTGGTTCAAAAAAGTAATTGGAGAATGTTGCGATCTAAAATTATTACAGAACACTAGTGAAATAATATAGCATTACGCCTGTGATACTATGGAGGGTTAAAGAGAAAATAACGATATAACTTGTATCAAAGTCTAAGGTTTTTATTTCAACTGGGCCTTTACAGGCACTTTCAAAACGTCGTGATTCTAGGTGCACGGTTCCAAGAGGGTTTTTTTTTTTTCCCTTATCCTAGGGTCCATCGTAGGATACACCCTAATTTTATTACAATCTTGCCTTATAATTAGGCTAATAAGTAATTTAATTATAACTTAAACTATGAAATTAAATTATACTAAGAATGTGTCCAATAGCACTTTTCTTATTGTCTCTGTTAAGACGAAGACACTTTGTTCATGTGTTCTATAATAGGTAGCACTTGTACTACATTTCACTTATTCACTGTCACTAAACACTAACTCGAACGGTTTTGTTCTTTTAAGTCTTCTAACTATATCCGTGTGGTCGAGGAGCTGGACTGCCTCGACGTTTACATGGTGATGAAGTCTACGTTCGTGACCTTCAGCGTACTTTTGAATGACTTTTTGGACGAACTCTACTTTAAGATCCCGATGGAGATCGTCATTTCCAAGTGGGTTGGTCCCGGAGAAGATACCGGCAAGAAACTCCATGGATACTCTTTTCATAAATCAGGTTAACAATAACATAATTATGGTATAGAACGTCGTATCGTAAAAAAAATAACTTCATTCTGTTTTAAATGAAACTTACTTCGCCTCTATACTCAGGACACAATTACGCTTGCAAAAGCCCGTTTACCGTACACCTGACTTTTTAAACTATAGCACTTAAGTCGCTTTTATTACACAAATAACGATAAGTTTTGTTACAAGTGTTACGCAATGAGTTTTATGCATTGAAATATTTTTAGAAGATAAGTTCAACAACAGCTTCCAAGAACTTTTGTACAAATTACCTAAAACAATACGCGAAAAATATTTCTGAAATGTTGTATCCTCAATAATGTAATAAAAAAGGGTACAACCTCTTGGGTCTGGTTACGACTGCGGCTGCCCTGGGGTTCGATTACCAGTTTAGGTAAAGTTTTCCTGTTTGCAAATTTTCAGTAATAGCCCGGAGTTTAAGTATGACCGGTGGATGACACCCTATTAAATGGGATTTTCTAACGGCATCAGCAAAACGAAGATAAGCAGCTGCCTAACTTCAATACTACTGTAAATAATATATTATACGTTCGACTTATAAAGAAAAATAAGGTTAAATCTACAACAATATTACATCGTGATCTTTTTTTAAAACATTGCCCCTTACTTTCATTTCTCCTGTATTGAGAGTATACCTTAGATTATATAAACCTAAAGATCAAGCTACACGCACACATCGTTAGTGTGAGAGGGTTGCGAACCTATACATTAGTCTGTAGAAAGAGCGAGAAAACTATAATGAACGTCGTGTAACAACTTTTTTGCCGTCTTCACCTTGTCATTTTGACAACCGGGAGACAAAATTGACGTAGCATTGTTATTGTTCGACGAAAATTAATAAAATAATTAATTTTAGCAGCTTGTATTATTGTTTGTGGGTGTTATTCTGTTAATATAATCGTAGAAATAAATTATCATTGTGAATATGGCGGTCTGCAGTGTGAGGGGTTGCAAAAACCGTACAAAAAGAGCTGCCGGGAATGTTACGTTTCACAGGTACGTTTTACTGTAATTATATGCTAAAATTGCTTTGTTTGTGATTAGGTGAATGTCCGTTATACACATAAAATTACTAATACAATTCAATTATGTCGATATTACCAATTAATAAGAAATAATAGGTAATAATTGATTCCATAACCTCTAGATCAAAAGTCATTCAGTGTGCTCAGTTTATCGCCTTTGAAATACCCCTAAATACGGGAAATCTGTTTTTTTTCTTTCTTTTTGGTCTTTGTCGCTTAGCGATTATGTCGCCCTATTAAGAACACATAATGAATAAGTACAACTATTTAGGGAAATCTGAATTGACTTTCGAATTTTTGATTAAATAAAAAACTATAATCTTTAGTCAGAATTGTTAACAAAATACAGTAATTTTTTCATTTTATAGATTTCCCTTTTAAATCGATTTTTTCCCGGCCCTGAAAAATGTATCTTATGCAAAAACTTAATTGTCTATGCTTTCAACAGCTCTCTATTGGATCCTGCAGTCGGGCCCAGCAGCGCCATGTTGTCTGCGTAGTTAAAGCTGATAATACAAACACCACCAACCCGACATCGAACACTCATGCTGCTAAGATCGACTATGAGGTCATTAACATATAGGTTGAAGAGCCTTAAAAGTTTATAATGCATAAAATTGATGAATATTAAAAAATAAACTATTCGATACATCTCAGTTTTATTTATGGGTAAATTGGGTTCAATCTGGTAACATTCACACACACATGCACAAATTAAACACCGATATAAAACCTGTTACACTGTCACTTCATCCAGAGGTTTACTTTATCTATGGAGTATACATACGAGTATATACCGAATCGCATGACATCTGTATTAACAATACACGGAGGTAATACAAAGTATTAAAATGTGGGAAAATGAATTTTAAGTGTAAAAACAAATTATATAAAATTTACGCATTTTTAATTCATGATTAAAAAATAAGCAAAACAAATAATAACTAATAAGTTTTATTAATTTTATTTGAATAGTATTAAATAGTCTATAAAATACTTTTTATTTCGATAAGCTAACATTCTTAGTTTCCGAAATATTAAGGTTTAATAATGACCCGGATTCATTGCTTCCAAGTAGATCCTTATGTTAACTAAACGAATAAACCTCCCCACAAACACAATTTTAAATGATAGTGGGCTCCTATCAGGCTCTATAATGCTGCTAACAAGCTGCCACTAGCCTAGCGGATTTATTTCTATACTAATTGAATCTACCCACTCCATGCCTTCGATGCGAAAAAGCCAACAATATAAAGTGGATCTTTAAAGTCTCATAAACTGATTAATAAGAAACTAAAAGGTTCCGTTTCCTAAGAAAACGATACCGTTATCTTGCACTCTTAAAAATAATGTGATGAGGCTGGCGTAAAAGATAGTTTTCTAAACGGTGGCGAAATTTTAGATATGAACTGGATTGCCCGTTGGCCAGGGATAACATCTCTGGTCATTCAAAGGAGCACTTTTTACACCAACCACATCGAAAACTATTATAATTATAGCTGCTTTATAAATAGCGGTACCTCTCTCTTAGGAAATAGCTTTTTCGAGCAACCTTGGGTACAAAATAAGCCTTTTCCTTATTGCAGATAAATAAAAAAAAGTAAGTTGAAAAACTAAAACCCAACTACTGAAAATGTATGGAACAAAAAAAAATTAATACATATTCATAGTGATGTTCAGAGGATAGCCGTGGTTGTATCCCACCTTCCCTAACAATACAATACATTCTAACAGTAGTAAGCTTATTTTTGAATACACTGTTATTTCATCTGTATCGTTGGTACTGTTGGTACAAACATATATCTCACGTCATGTATACCCAGAATCAGTACGCCAGATAAACGTTAATCTGTGGAGCGAAGCCGCAACTCGCTGAGGCTGTTTGCGTGCTCTTTGCGCGTACAGCCGCTACGTTCGTAGCGCTACGCTCGTAAAGCTACGCTCGTAGCGCTACGCTTGTTGTGGTACGCTCCCAGCGCTACGCTCGTAGCGCTACGCAACACATGATGGCTGATGCCCTTGTAGACAGATGACAATCTCTATGTAAATTCTATATTTATAGCGATTGGAGATTATGCATAATAATCATTAATTATCTTTCTATAATAGCACGCCTTTTTCCCAAGGTGGCAGAAACTGCAGCATTATTCAATTCATAGCTTTCAAATAATGAATTATATTCACCAGGTTTTTATATTCACATAGAATATGAGTAATTAAATTAATTGCGCTGTTGACAGACTGGCGGTCCCAAGGTCTTAGTACCCATCGTTTAATGTTACTTAGTACTTTGTTGTTCCTCAAAGCTCACTGATATTAGCAAGTGGGCTATATGAACGGATCTAGGTCACCTGGCTTAGCAAAGTTACAAAACAAAGGTGAAATTGTAAATTTTGACATCATTTTACGGATGAGTTCTCATCATGCAAATCTACATATATGGCAGATTTTAATTAAAATATAAGCGAAAATCCTCGTCATACACTTTTTTTCGAGTTTTTCCTAGTTTACAATGAAAATAAACATTTGACGTTTTTAAGAAATGCTCTACTACAAAATTAATAGTACCAAATTCATTAAACAGCACTGCAACATTTTTAATAGAATAACATAGCAAAAGGACTTAATTATAGATGTTTACTATACTCACACGCCCACTCTCACACCCTCTCTCTCGGAATTGTTATGTTGTATCGGTCTTGTTTCTGTGAGGAGAAACAAACCTATAATTACGACTATTACTAGTACTACTCTAGGTTTTCGGTATCGTAGTAGCGCAAATACATAGAATTTAACAACTTCAAAGTACTAACATTTACCGTCAATCACAGAACAGCTAAGGTTTCAAAATGGCGATCGAGAAGGCGTTAGCACGCGTCCAATTCCACCCACTGCACTATATATTTTTAACGACATCCTAAGTATTTTCCTGTATCGTGTGTGGTAAAGGTGGTTATCTTACTTATTTTATCTCACACACATAAACAGACCCGCGACCAGTCATAAACGTAGAAGTAACTAGTAATAATAAGTTTATGTGACCAGTAGTATGTAAAGCCAATGGACTTTATACGCTCCGGGTCGCGGGTTCGATTGCTTAAGCTTCCGGAATTCCTCCCTCTATGATCCTCAGCTAGCTCTCTGGATGGAGGACTTCCTAGAGCACCGTTGATAGTTGTTCCGTGGAAATGAGAACATATAACCCAACGGGGACAACGGGTTTACATGACAAATTGTTAGAAATAAAAACAATAAAAAAAAATAAGTAGAAAGACTTTATAAAAACTGTACAAAACCACTTTAAATGTTATTACATCATGATTTGATTGTACAAAACTTGTTATATACGGAAAAATACAACAACAGTGTCACAGTAAATATATGTAATATATACAGTGTCTACGTCTTATGAGTGTTGGAGAAGGAATGACGAAAAAGAACATAAAAAATGATGATGCAGCGCAACGTTCTAAATTCAAATTGTGATTTTGAAGCATGTCGTGGCCGGTGCTGAAGGAGATAGTTTCAGTAATGAAATAATGATGAAGATAAGATAAAGATATTGGTTCGTCAAAGATGTTTTTAAAAACAAAACATACATTTTAAGACCACTACAATAGTTTATAGCTTTGCATTTAAGTTTGTCGAATCTAATTTCCATGAAAATGGGAATTCTAAGGTTGAGACCCACTTGTACCCACTTGCAAAGTTTATTTCTGGAAGCAAAAACTTTTCAGACTAATGACATTCGAGTTCAATCGGAGAAACTACTTCACACCCACTTGTATTACGACTTTATCTTTATTTTTATGTTAGTGAATACTGAAGATAACTATTCTTGCTTATAATATTTATGCTAAAGTGTCCGTCTTACCTCAAAAAGGAAAAGAAATATTGATTAAGCGTTTAACCTAACCTAACCTAACGGATCGTACACTTATAAAATAGCCGAATAAACCATAAATTATTTCAAGCCTGTGTTCAATCTGTATTTAGCCATCTTGTTATGAGGCAGTGTAATATGCTTAGATGTCATCCTTGTAAATGATGACTTCATCACGACTGAACCAATCAAATGATCCTGGGTAAGCGGATAGGTTCCAATTTTATACAATAGAGCTGAACCGTGTGCTTGAACATTTAGATGTATTTAAAACACAAAAGCAAAAATATCAAAGATAATCTACAAGAAAATAAAAAATAATAAAAAGAATAAGAAAGACCAAACCATAGACGGCGCAATAATACAATGTTTGGTATTCTTTAACAAAATTATTTTTCTTGTTGTTGTGACATATGAGGTACATAACACCTCAATAATAATAACTTCACTTTACTGAAGGAGTCGTAATCGGGTAAAATTACATGTATATCAGTAGAGATTATTTTGAGGCTATATGTACGGTACTTCAGATTTGAATTTAAGTAGTAAGACTCAATCTAAGTGAATTAGATTCCCACACAAAAGAGTCCATACAAACCTGAAGGCACCAAATGTTCAAAGGTTCGTGAACAGTATTAGTGGAGTTCCACGCCTACAGAAATATTGTATCTCCAGGATGGAAATTTATCATAAGGCGAATAACACACGGAACGGTGTGGTGACGTCTGGCACGGCGGTCCTCGGTCGAATATTGTACCACGCCGCGGCCGTAGGTAATCTGTCGAGTCTTGGCACATGACACCACGCGTCCGCGCGCGCGCGCTGCAATTTCAACGCGCTCGACCGAGCACTGCCGTGCCGTTACAGGTGGCGCCGCACCGCTCCGTGTGTTATTCTGGGTGAGCTGCAAGTGTCCATTCAAGGTTTTGGGAAAATTATATAACTTGAAGCTTTGATCAAAGTGTTTTAATACTTTTATAATTAAGAAGTCTTTAAATAAACAAATGATTAAATGCAATTTTTTTAAATTACCTAACGAAAACTACGATTCAAAATTAATTAATTAACCCAGTCGAGCTCAAACATTCGCGTAGAAAATAAATTTAAAGAGCCCAGTGCTCTCGAGTGCTCTCTAGAACCAACACTTAAATGGAGTATTTTTTTTAGAAAAAAGTATACTTCAATCTACCTTTGTGCATCAAATTATCTTGCGTTATTGAATTATTATTTTGAATTATGTACGGATAGAAGTGAACACAAGCGTTCTTTTGTTTCGCATATAATTCATTTGTGTTTATCAGGCTAAGATTAAGTAATTTCAAATAAAGACAACAAGGCTTAACAGTTTGAGAGATGTTATGTCTCTCAACAGCCTGTGTGTTAATAAGAACGTAACAAAGCATGATTATAAAAAATATTTTTACTATCTTAAATTTTAAAGACAAGTAATATAGGTACTTTATTATACTGAATCAAAATTATTAGGTCACAAGGTGTTCACTCATTGAAGTTAAACCAATAATTAAAGGTCGAAACTTGTGCGTACCTAAATCTGTTGGAGTTGAAAATCGAACTCTGAAAGTCTTTAAATTAAATAACTTACAAAGTCAGTATTTGCAAACGTTAAATTAAAATAGTTAAAGGATGTCGTCCTTGACACCGTTCGTCGGAAAACGGTTTTTTGGTAACTCTCAATAGTCAGAAGCCATAGCACTTTTCGTAACAATAAATACTTATTTACTTACAAAATAAGATGGCTGCCGAATTCTCAGGCATCGATATTTTTTATGGCGTCAAGCCATACAAAATACGTAGAGATTATGAAAATATTTTCCAGCAAATTCAGTTCTGCACAGCTATTCTGTAAGAACATCTCGCATTTCAAATTCGAATCTCACTCTTATGGTCAGCTGATATTTGACGAATCGACTACGATAACTTAATAACGGAGTTGTGAACATGCTCTAGTCATGTTATCAAGTTACATGTTTATTACCGTGTATCGATTCATCAAATATCAACCGACAGTAAGAGTGAGATTCGAATCGAGATGCGAGATGTTCTTACAGAATAGTCCCAATTTTGTATAGCGTATACCAATTTTTATAACGTGTATGCCTACATTATGAAACCCTCTTTCGCTGATGTCGTAAATACACGGCCCGGGACAATGCACGCTATTGATGTTAGTGCCTGCGTTCGACTTATACTATCCATAATTATATTATATTACTGTAGATACTTTCTACTAAATTTAAAAACAATCTCCTATTCAATTAAAACCCCTTGGCTGGATTATGACGATCGTGACAGCGGCAGCACCCCAGCTCCCACAGCGTAGCAGCCATAATCACACAATATACTTGCTGCTTATCTGTTATGATCACGGATATCTATGTTTGTGATGTCGCTTTTTAATCAATTTCTTGTTTGAACAGCTCATCGAGGCGCTCCACTACCTGCACTATAATTCACATCAGATGCATCGCAACGTGTGCCCGCAAGTAATCATTGTCACCAAGAGAGGAACCTGGAAGCTATTCGGCCCGGAGTTTGCTGGTACGTATAATACTGTCCCACACCTGAGTACGGGACTGTTCACAGAATAAGTAGGGTTAAGGCCGACACACGCTATCGAGAACTTTATGGAACCCCTCAGGTGCGCTGGTGTCCTCACGATTCTTTCACAGTAATTTTCAACGTAGAAACTAAGAATATGTTTGAGTTTTGGCAACACAGACGTAATTATTTTAATGACTTCACTCTATAAAACATTCTGTCACTATGTTACTATTAAAAACTATCTGTAGATCATGGAAATATTTTTCAGTACCAAATGTGAATGCTTTTTATAACAATACTTTTTAATTATTAGAATAATAGTATTACTAAACCTATGCATTTCACTGTAAAGTACTTATTTGCCGTATTATTGAGGGAAATATGTATGTACCTATCTCTATCAAGGTACAGTAGGTAACCTACTTTCTCAAGTGTTTTGTAGAGTACACTCAAAATTACAAACTTAATCGGAATATTAAATGACAATCGGTTGCCGTCGCTCTTAACGAAGGAGCGGGAATAGATCTTTCGTACGCACTCAAAATCTGCTAAAAGATAAACCTTTGTTATTTCTGACCATACATTTTGTTCAAGCATTATTATTTTCATACAGATTTAAATCATGACTTTATATATTATTTAAGTCTGCCATAAATATTTCAGATAGAAACGTAGCCACGTCTTGTACCTCTATTCTAGTAAAAAGATTTCAGATATTGGATATGGACCTAGCTCTGCTCTTATTAACCCTAATACTTTCAATCACAAATCAGTTCAAATCTCCATATAATTAGTGAAAGTATTATATATAACTTGGCAGGTACGTATTTAGTAAGTTTGTCAAGAATGCGAAGTTTTATTTCTAATGCGAAGTAGTCGCATTAGAAATAAAACTAAGAGACTAAATATACGAAAAACTGGGATAACCTGGGTAAATATTTTAGAGAAATGAACTAAATTGATACTTGATTAATATCTTGTGAAACGATTAGACGAAGATTAATTAAATGTCACGTCAAAGCAAACTTATTACGTAAGTATTCATAAAATTTTCCATAAATACCAATCGATCGCTGATCATCCGCCATTTTTGGTGTTCTATTTTTATACTCAAGTTTAAATAATATCCTTCTCAAGTACCTATTTAAGAAATTTATTATTAATATATTTCTAATATATACTGTAAATTTCCTTAATTATAGATAAAGATGTAAAATATCCTTCGGAAAAATATCCTTATTGTTTAGATTTTGTACGTTACATTAGTAGGAAATGCAAAAGCAAAATTTGAAATGTCGATTGCCAAAGCTATCATTTAAGACAGAATTAGTTATACTGCATGGCTTATGTATGTTGAAAATGCAGACCACTAATGCTATAAACGTGAAATTGAAATGGAAGAAGCAAAGCGGGCAAGTCGGGGGTGGCAAAAACTACCCCCTTGGTGCATTCATCATGGCTGATCCTTTCAGCCTCCCTCAATTTCCGTAACCACCTGTTTCATTCCTATTCTTCCAGTGATTTTCGATTTAACAGACAGAAAATCAAGATCCGTTAGTCGATTTGCCTATACCAAGATAGAGAATATTGTTGACATTGCAAAAAAATATTTCATATCTTTTTCATTACACGCATTCGTAACTATACTCAAAAGACGGTATTTTTCATCAACAAGGTGGTTACTTAAATTGTGTCTCGACTGAACCTTTTCCACAAGTTTGGGATATGAAAATGATAACAATGAATGTTTGTTTGTAAATAAAAACATTTCTAAATTCAGCTCCCATAAAAGCAAATAAAACTAAAAACCTATTAGAAAGTTATTTGAAAGCATACGAGAGCTCATCGTCATAAAGGGGAATCGAGTTATAGGTATAACATCTACCCAACCCTATTAAAATATATTATGTAGTAACCCATAAACAAGGTGGAAGTAAGTGAACCATCGACATAGGAACACATGGACTTCGGGTCAGCGCTCAAAAATGTCCAAACCGAATGTGGACTGAAACGCGACTAATTGTGCCTCAGTCTTCATTTGGCCGAGCAAGCAACTACACGTCAATGTGACGTCAACAATGCCGTTCTATGTATTGAGATCATGTAAGAACTACACAAGTAAAGTGAAAAAAGATGATATACATTATTGTTTTACCTATTGTTGTGTTTTACCTACATATTATTTTGAAGAATGATACATTAAACATTGTATTTTACTTAAATTTTTAAGCATAACACAACACACACACTAATTCCACTAAACAAAAAGTATCTTATTGTCTTTCTTTTGTTTGACCACTTCATTTGCTTGGATTACCATTAGAAAATTTTAATGAAAGATTGATTCCGAATTCGAATTCGGATCTATGGTGGAAAATTGTTGCAAGCTAAATTAGGCATTGTGATGACGACATAGGATTTGAATTAGTTTGATTGTATTTCTAAGTTTATATAATGTCAACTCGGACACATTTTTCGTGAATGTTATAGGCTAGACTCTTTGTCCATGCCATGTATTTCTATGTCGATGATGTGAACGAGAATAAGAGATAATTACGTTCTTGTTACGTACCGGTTTGATTTGTTCGTAAGATTTTCTCATAAGCTTACGCGGAATCAGTATAAAATTATAGGTACTTTCCAATAGGCACCACATTTATCATAACTGCAGTGGTGGTCCAATGGCCGCGGCTTTGGCCTACGATTCCTAGATCTGTCGTCCGAATTCAGGTGGGCGTACACAAACGGGTCAAATATATTCAGGAAAACATCTCGTGAGGAAACCGGGAGATACATTGTCACTTTTACATAAAATCCCTACCTCCTGAACTAGATTATTCGCCTGTATCTCACGAGACAGTTTCTTTCCAGGTTAAATTAATTAATGTTATCTACGTAGTGGTATTATATGCTAGGAATAAATAAAAACTATAAAAAATTAAAAAATAACAATGGTAAGGCCATTAATATTACAATTCAATATTTCAATAGTCATCAAGTCGGTAAACAAACAAACGAATATAAAAAAATACTGTAATCCATTTACCTCTGACTTAGAAAACTGACAGGTTTAGATAAGTCCAATAAATATCTAAATCTAAAATGAGTCTGCATCGACCTTGACCGTCGCCGTCTATTCCGATAAATGCTATTGTAAATTCTTATTGTGCAGAAAAATTTAATATCCCATAATATTCTATATAAAGATCGAGCGAATTTGATTACTGTTTCGCACGAGCTTTAGATGTAATATTAAAATTTCTTTAAAGTTCTGCCTTCGGCAACTATGAATAGGCTTCATCCCATTTTAAATGTCGGGCTGGTGGGACTTATATTTAGAAAGTGTTTTGTGGGGAGAACAGAAATATCTCTTAACCGATTCTTATTGGTTTTATATTCAAAACTAGATTTGCCTGCGAATTCGTCGCCGTGGAATAAAAAAAAAAAAATTCTTTGAATTAAAAGTACAAGTAAAGGTAGCCTAAGAAAAAGTATGTGTGCACATCTGGAATTACTGTGAAATATGATAATTTTTTAGGTAAACTTGAATGGAAGGCCCATTCAACTTCTGCTGATTTGATGTGATCTGATCTGATTATTATTTTTAATGACATTGTGTATAAATACGATTTGTTTAAATAATTGACTTAAGTTTTTCATATTTGATTTCTAACGATAGATTTGTTTATAAAATTATGTTGACTATGCTGGTATCCATAAAATAGTACCATAAATGATCACATTTTGAAATCATAGTTCAGGATTGCAAATTATTCACCATTATTAACATGATGTCTTCGTGATATAGTGAAAGGTAAATTCACATTGTAAACAATATAAAATTTCCCTTTTGTAGCACTATTAGCAGTACTAGACATAATCTTTTTCCTAGTTTAGATTCCATTCATAACTTTTATGAGCGGTATAACGACTTTAAGTTCTATTAAAAAAAATCTTATAGTTTTCTCCAGCAACCTAATTAGTAAATAACTTTACAGTGCCACATAAACTACTTCAAGGGTTATAAAAAAATAAAATAGATGTTTAGGTGCTACTAAGTACTTTTTAGATACTCTAGAACTGCTAGCAAAAAGCCTTCATAATTATTTTATAATATCTCTCTTGTAACCATATACTTCATAAAATTCCTAGCGAATACTAGAACATGACCTCAAGTGAGAATAAAGTATACTCGTATATTGATGCTCATACGAGTATGCTGCAGTTGAATTAGTTTGTATTTAGTGTACTTTTTAGGGCTGAGTGAATTATTACAGGTCTATATACAGCCTTCATAATATCTTTAGAGCATAAACTACAAATATGCATATAATAAATATAAATATGAATATAAGAGGTCATTGATCTTATTAGTAGTTAAAACAGCATTTATGCATCATATGACTGCATTTTTTACACATATACCTTATTTTATACCCATAAACTGCAATATTGGCTGCATATGTCACGTATGTGCTAGTTGGATAGTTTATATGCTCATGATTTTGATAAGTCAGTTTTTAAGTCTAAAAAGATGTAACTTAAATTATATTATACCAAAATGATTAATCCTATAAATAGATTCACTTATACCGACTTTTCTAGATCAATTTAAATTAATTTTGTAGGCAAAAGAAACCTTACCAGACTTTGTGTAGCAAACAAGCAAGTATGTTTTTAGTTGAATTTACACAAACCGTCGTTTGTAAATCGATAGATAAACATACGTCATGAATCATGGTCACGCCACGGCAATACCTGTTCATGTTCATATGTAAACGGACCGAATGTCGATATAGCATTGGAAAAATAATAATTCTCCCTCGCGCGTTTGTGTTGCGTTCTTCTAACATACGAACAAGTTTGTACTTATTTGACGATGTTTCCCTCTGTTTGCAGTAATGGCTATGTATTTACAAATTTCAAAGCGGTTTCTTACCTTTGAATGCGTAGCACTAGTATACTATGGACCTGGAATTCCAATATTAGGTTATAATATTTACTATTCGTAATCAATATCTATTTTGTCTAAGATATAATAATCTATTCTTTTGAGGTAAGATACATTTATAATTTTCGCTAGTTCTCAGAGCAATTATATTAAAATATGGTTTATTTCTTTCGAGAACTTTATTAATTTTAAATCCTTATACATTAGAGAATTGCCATTGATGCGTATGAAAAAAGAGATAAAAAAATAGCTGATACAGCATACTTTTTATACGTACACTCGGAGAGTTTTTTGATAACTTATTGTATTGACATAATTAAAATCATTATCTTCTATTTCTTGATAGATTAATATGAATGTTTAATTTTATAGGTATATTAATTATGTATTTTCATTTAACATTAATTTGGAAAATGTTTATATAAACTAATTATAATAATAAATCTGTATTTGTATTCTGGTCTTACCAACACTTTACAGTGACAACAACAACAACAAAGACTTTACAATGTCTTTTTTTTTAATTCGAATTTTCATTGATGCTTCATAGAATTATCCGCATGGAATACCTAATGTTTAAATTTGTACACCAAGAATGGTGAAATTTGAAAATCTAATTTAATCTATTTACCTTCTTTACCTGTACCACATTTCATGCAAATAAAATGATTTGATTTGATTTGATTTAGACGGCGATATAAACAAAAATGTGCTTCATAGTTTCGCTGCACATTCTTCTTAAATGCTGGTCAGCATGTAAATACAGCATACCGCATAGGCATACATACTGTAAATACAGCATACATTCTTCATTCCATCATCGCACGACCAGGCGTGGGGCGGGACTCTACCCCTCTGTCGTTTTAATATTCCACTTATACACACAAAGCTTTTTACTTCATCGTTTCTCATGCGAACGACCAGTGACCAAGGAGTGGAATTCTCTACCGCCGTCTGTGTTGCCCGAGTCATATAATTCGGGAGTCTTCAAGGCGAGAGTGAATAGCCGTTATTTGAGTTTACGTGATCCATCCTCGGCAACATTGTCACTTACCATCAGGTGAGGTGCAGCCAAACACGATCAAATCTATAATTTAAAAAATAAGAAGGATATGTTACATGTGTGAATTCTAATGTTATCATTAAAATCTTCATGTAAACATTAGAACCAATATGGTGGTATATGGGCAAATGGTCTTATACATACATAATGGCTTGTTAGATAAAAGTAGATGAAACCCCACTTACCCATCCAATCTTCTACCTAATATATCCGGACTACCCAACCTTACCTTCATTAGTTTATAAGATAAACTATCAACATAAATATATTAAATATGTTTATACAATATATTCCGAGATATGTTCGGCGTGAACTCACTACATTTTAACGGGATCATAAACACAAGGATCAGACATTTAGTTTCTAAAGTGAACCCCCACTGAACGGCGGCCATTTTCGTTTCATGGCAGTTATATGTTATGAAACGAGGATAATTACGCACTCAAAAGTCCTACCTACAAACAAATTGATAAACAAGAAGCGTTTCAATAAAGTATTTTTTACAGAAAACGTCATTGGATCTGACCCAACCGAGATGATATGCGTGCCGCCGTGGTCCGTTAAAGTGGCCAAGTTAGCGCAGCCGAATCTAGATTTTTTGGGTAAGTTTTATTATACTTTTATCAGTCGACGGCGATGCAGAGACGTCACGCAACGAGTAGAGGTACGCAAAGTAAAAGTTAGCCCCATCACTTGCACGGGCTTTTTTAACACTCATATTTCGAGTAAACGCGAGTTTAATCGACATTAATAAATATTACTTTTCATTTCATAAGTTTATATTTTTAATTATTTTCGATTGAAATTGTTATCAACTCTAAAGTGACAAATTATGGCTGCCTTATGCTTACAAAAAGTAAATAACGAACGCGAAAACGCGCTTTTCTGCTGCTAAAAGTATCGAGTGTGGATGGGCCCTAATTTGTTAGTTCTGAAAACGTTTCAAGTACACAAAATTCAACGTTCATAACTCCTAGAGAAGTTTTATTAAATTGAACCAACTTACTGGAACTCTACAATTTTGCCGAATTAATTAGTAGCGCAAACGTGTAAGCCGCTATAATATCTCCCGACGCACACACGACATTTTAAGTATCAGCAACTAAAAGTCTCAACTTACTGGAACTCTACAATTTTGCCGAATTAATTAGTAGCGCAAACGTGTAAGCCGCTATAATATCTCCCGACGCACACACGACATTTTAAGTATCAGCAACTAAAAGTCTCAACTTACTGGAACTCTACAATTTTGCCGAATTAATTAGTAGCGCAAACGTGTAAGCCGCTATAATATCTCCCGACGCACACACGACATTTTAAGTATCAGCAACTAAAAGTCTTCGCAACTGTATGTCGCTGCAATTGTATTTTGTCGCTGCAACTCTCAGCATTCAGTATTTATCAATTACACATTTAGTGCAATTAGCAATTAATTAATAATTAGGTAAGTAATTCAAAGTGTAAGTATTAACTTACACATTCAATTACTAGAAAATTTAAAATCTTTCGATAGCGATTCTAAAATAGAGAGGTTCAGCGACAGTGTAGCGACAGAGGTAACAGTATCCGAAAGTGACTTAGTTTCAGATCACCGATGTTAAATTATGACTACAAGTGTAGGTTGTGGTATGAAATTGATCCATCCAAATAAATGCTACCCATCAATATACATACATACATAAAAATATAAACTAATCGACAACAACTCCCGACTTCAACTATAAAATGAGATGAAACTTTTGAACAGCTGAACAGATTTTCATGAAATATAGCTAAAATGATTGCATTGAAATCGGTTTATCCATTTTGGAGGTACAATGCCACAGACAGATACACAGATGCACACTACAAACTTATAGGTAACACCCCTCTTTTTGTCAGGGGTTAAAAATTGACATCAACTTCTTCTTCCTCTGTCCTGTCGGCACGAGCTATCCACACGGAAATCGCTCTTGTTATAGTGAATTTGCCAGTCAGCAATGGTGGTATAAGAACTGACTGCCCAGGGTGACTCTCTTACTATATAAATCAACATGATTCATTTCTTTATATCAGCACCACTCAATAAACAGTTACAACATGCAAAAATTATTCAAAAAACCTTCGTCTTTGTCCCTAGTACCTTGCTGACGTCGCTAAAAGATTGTCCTTATCTCAAATGAGCTATAAGTACGGATTATGAAACAAATTTACATTTAATTTGCTCTATGAAATTAATATTTGAATTTGAATCTGAGCAAAGTATTAATGTCTTTGTGTGCAATGTTCCCTCGAGTAGCCACGTTCTCTGTGTAACAGATATCTTTGAAGCAAGTTTGGTTGACTTTGATTTAGGTATTTAGTAATTAATAGTTATACCAGCAGTCGCGTAATTAGTGGGGGTTTGGTGTATCTTAGTGGCGCTATTTTAATAAATGGTAAACAAAGAATATTTTTCTAAAGTACAATAAACCTGTTCACAGTGTTCACGTCCAAGTATACCTAAATGTATAGTAGTACCTAAATGTATTTTCTTTGAAGCATCCGACCAAACAATTTCTTTTCCTATTAATAATATCAATTACTTTCGCTTTCAGAAGATTTAAGCTGATGATATTTTATGAAAATAAAATAAAGACATTAAAAAGAAATCACAATATTATTTTGCAACCGTATGACTTTTTATGTTTGAAAAACCTGTAAATAATAAATGAATGGACGCGTAAATTAAACAATAATTTTTACATGATTACGTTGCGTTTTCTTTTTCGTCTTGCCATCTTTAATAATTATTTAAAAAATATATTTATTTCTATTATTTTTCAGTAAATCTCTCATACTTTTATTTTGACTGTTTATTATTATTGTGTACTTAAATAATAGCGGCCCAGACACGGTCACTATCACCTCCACCAGAACAATAACTTTTAACAGAAATTTGACGTTTTTTAAGGTAACAATACCACAATACTATAATATCATAACGAAAATACTAAGTTTATAGTCGGTATACTATGAAAATACTGTGAAAATTACGACAATGTCTGGAGCGCTACTTTTTTTTTACAGATATTATACTCTAGGTCTGGGTTCACACTGCACATCTAGTATTCGCCTGCGTCTTCCCAGAACGATGGGCAAGGGTTGCCTAAAGTTCTAGCTTAGGCTAAGGGAATTATCTATTTCGCTTGATTGTTTAGCGCCCGAGGTGCAGACCAACGGACAATGCAGCATTCTCTCCGATATGTTCTCGCTGGGCCTTGTTATCTGCGCCGTGTTCAACAATGGCAAGCCGCTGATCCAAGCTAATAACAACCCTATGCTGTACATGAAGCAAATTGAGTTCGTAAGTATTTTATGTAGGTATAATATTTATAATCAGAATATAATATAAATAGACCAATACAGAATCAGTTGTACAATTAGGTACTTCAATAAATTTAAGAACCTATAAAATTATATAATAAACTATAAGTACTGAGTACACTTATCTACGTTTATACTTCAGTGCTATTTACTCGTCTTTTCCTTTGACGTTATTTATAACATAAACAATCAGTCGCGCCGGAGTCTCTAATTGGCCTGAACTTTTTATTTCAACAACTCTTACTGAGTCAAAGAAATTGGGGTGATGTTTGACATCACAAACAGTAGGTAATATGAAATAAGACAACATTTGGAATCACCGGCCTCCACTAACTAACGTAAATATAATATATTATATTTTTGCTAAGTATGTATGAGTTCTCGTACAGTAGCGATAAATTTATTGGCCTTTTAAAGGATTCCAAATTACTGGCTGGTGCTTAAATGCTTACACAAACCGTAGGAATTCATGATCATAGGGTCAAAACGTAGGTTCCGTAAAGACCAGGTCTCTGCGACTTTAAAGGTGATGCTTCTGCAGCGTTACAGTACTGCAAGCCTCAAACAAATCATAAATAATTGGCTATAGCCCTGGGATGCGCGAGGACTTCATCTCATCTGGTCAGATGAAGTGGCCTACCAAATGCTGAGTTCTTGAGTGAGTCATACGATAGTGTTCAGCATAGAATAAGTATGGGCGTCTCATACTCTCTAGGATAGAAGCTGCCAATTCTGGTGTCGAGAAGGCCCATTCTGTTCAAGTGTTCATATTTTATTATGCAGAACCCAGTATCAAGTATCCTAGTCAGGAGTGTAATGTGAATTCAATTCATTGAATGCGTTTTACTGCGGAATGTGATAACTAGAGTTAATTCTAGAAGCGCCATCGAGCACTCTTTTCTTAGACTTCTTTTTCAAGTTAACGTTTTTTTACCCAGATCGTGGTAAAGTTAAAGCGGTGCACTTCACAATGACACAGTATGGTTCGGTACCTCGGTCTGTGGCGTTTTTCGCGCTGGTTATACCAGATTATAATAATTATCTGCCTTTGTACATTGTACATGAAGCATTTTAAATAAATAAAGTAAAACAAATTATTTACCGGAAATATTTTTTTCCATAAATCCGGCAGAAAAGCAAAAGCAGAAAAACGCTTTGAAAAATGTCCAACAAAAAAACTGGGACCTGACGTCATTCCCATTGAAGCCTGGAAGTGCGTAGGCGGTAAAGGTGAACCAGGATTTTTAAAAATAGATTTCGGGCTCAGTTTGGGTAAAACAATGAATAACCTGTTCAGGTGGCGATTCGTTTACGATTCCAAACCAAAGTGCAGATGTGGTGTTACTCCGCAAACGTGCACGCTGACACCTGCACGCAGGAAGAACTGTTCGACGCTATTGATAATGCAGAATTTGTAGCCAATTTCTGGGTAAAGACGAATAACGACACACTTTAAAAAAAAAGTGGGTGTAAAGGTAAAACTCATTAAGTGAAAAAAGTCATTCGGATTAATGACTTCTTCCTCTAAAGTCTACATGATTGTGATTTTTTGCAGTTAATGAATATAAATATCTAAATTCACCAAAAAAATATTTATTTATTTAATCTCCTTAACACTATCTTTACAGGTCAAAAAATGTCACATAATAAGTTTTACCTTTACACCCACGATATTATCTAAAGGAATAATGGGTGTGGTCGGTTTTGGTGGTGGCATAGCGCTTCAGTTTCATCAAATTACTGGGAGTAGTGTGATCAACAATATTTTAGTTATATTTAATTTAATGTTCTTTAAACAGCTTTCATAAAGATTTATGTTCATTAAACAGCTTGTATAAAGATTTAAGTTCTTTAGACAGCTTGTTTAAAGATTAATGTTCTTTAGACAGATTGTATAAAGATTTATGTTCTTTAGACAGCTTGTATAAAGATTCGAGTTCTTTAGATAGCTTGTTTTAAGATTTATGTCTGTGTAACAGTTGGACCAGCAAGTCCTCCAGGTGATGCCACGCGTGCCATCGGCGCTGCAAGAAGCAGTGCAGCGTCTCTTGGCCAGAGACCCTCATCCACGCCCAACAACTCAATTGTTACCGCTCATCAAGTACTTCAAGTAAGTTTCATGAAATCACACTGGTAAAGCCATCAAAGTTTATAAAATAACCCTTGTATAATAAGTAACAGTTTCGATACAAAAATAAATCTTTGACGAAATATCTGGCCATATTGTACATAATTTTATACTTTGCTTATACCAATTAACTTATAAATCTAGCTGGATTTATTAATTAATTTTGACCCCGTTATACCGTACCCAAACTGTTTCTAATTTTCTAAACTGGCAACCCACATTGTCGGAAAGTTGTACAATTTTATATATATGTATACTGTGATAGAAGCCTTTCCGGTTATAGGATTATATATAAATAGAAATTGTTTATTTGAACAGGGGGCAAGCATGCGAACTAGCTATAGCCGCCATGCAATTCCTGGACATAGTGACAATGAAGGATCCGAATCAGAAAGCCAATTTCTATCGCAATCAGCTGATCGAGGCTTTGCCATATATACCAAAGGTAAGATGTAGTTCAACTATTGCTAAACGAACTGTATTATGTCTCTTCTTTATTCTTTATTCTTTATTGTACACGAAAATTAGATAAATGACAAATACAATTGAGATGGTATGTACACAGGCGAGCTTAACCCAAATTTGAGTTTTCTACCAGCAAACCTTTGAGTGATAGAGAAAGCACAATGGTAAATGAGGGTACAGTCAAGTGCACAACTATAAATACCTATTACAAATTAAAATATAATACCTACTACGAATATTTTATGTATAATAAATAATACCTAAATATAAATACAATGATATACCTACATAAATATCTACATATATATCTTTTGTATATTATTATGTTTTTGACAGTGTATTTTACAATCTGCACATTTGTATACGTTTTTGCCTAAGAATAGTGTATTTAAAATCTTTACGCAATAAGAACTCATCTTAATGCGTAGAAGAACCCTTAATTTTTAATTACCAGAAAAAAAATAACTTCATTCTTATCTCATGATCAGTGATCGGAATAGGTAGTGCTAATTCACCTAAACTTCGAGGCACAGAGACAAAAAGTGGAGACTTCCTTACGACAACATTTTTTCTGGGACAAAAATTGTCCTAGGTTTCGGGACATCACTTAAGTACAGAATAATTAATGTTAATAATACAGTAAGCGAAGAGAATTGAATTCATGTTTTTGTTTCCCAGAATTAGACAAAAATTCAGTAGACAGGTTTTATTTTAATTTTAATTATTGTCTTACAAAAAAGGTAACAGCGATAGAATAGGGTTTATCTAACTTTTTTCACACTTGCATAATAACGGCAACATTTTAATTATTTCGCGTATACATTCAGACTAGCTCGGACTAGCTAGACACTGAAAGGTAGGTACAGATTTTTTTTATAAAGATTTATTTTTTAATCAGTTTCCTATATAAAACCTCAGCTCCCACGGGTGCCAATCAAATACAGAAAGGATCAAATTATGTTTGTTGACATCGTATCAAAAAAGCTGGCGGGATGTCGAAGCTTTGACGGACCCGTGCTAACCTGAAAAAATAACACGGCACCAATGCAAAATGGTCTATTTTTGGAAACAACAAGATTCCCGGTACTATATTTTACGAGGGGTAAATAAAATTCACAAATGCAAGTAGAAAATTGCGTTCACATTGATGAAAAATTCATTGAACCAAACTGTCCATTGATCCTGAAAAATACAGTTTACCGAGCCAATTATTTGTAAAATTATTTCAATTTTGAAATAACAATTACAAGCAACTCAACTGGCCAAAGGTTGCGATTCATACTCCCCTGGGCAATGACATTTGTGTAAAATGTCATTGCCCCTGAAAGTTTTTATTTCATTTAGGTACATAAAATAACAACTACTAACGCTCTGCTTATTCAAGGCTTATTCAGATAATATTGTTAAAGTCTTAGTAAATTGTTGTATAAGAATATCCTTTAACTGTCGGCGGATCATGTATTTACGTGCGTAATAACAAATTTTGTATT
This sequence comes from Allophyes oxyacanthae, assembly GCA_932294325.1. Taxonomy (NCBI): domain Eukaryota; kingdom Metazoa; phylum Arthropoda; class Insecta; order Lepidoptera; family Noctuidae; genus Allophyes; species Allophyes oxyacanthae. The sequence continues at coordinate 6,622,904 of OW028609.1, forward strand.
CAGTGTTGTTTCAAACAATATTTGTTTTTCAGCTTTCACGGTTCTATATTATTGGTATCATCTCGTCGACCCTTCATTCTACTTAAATTTAACTTAACCGGTCAAGTGCGAGTGTAACTCGCGCGCGGGTTTCCGTACATTATTACCATGCAAATAAGCGTACCTATGCATAACAATTGAGTATTAGTATGGTTTTCTGGAAGAGATCGCCGTATTATACTTTCCTTTTTTTCCTAATCGTTTAATTTTTTTGTATATTTTATTAAGGTGTACGCATGGTGTACGTACAATAAAGAACATTTACGTCATGTTATTATTTAAACCGGCATAAAATGAGAGCAAATTTTTTTTTCTACTAAACCCATTGCTTTATAATATCCAATATCTATAAATAATATTTGGAACTAAATGGACACTAATATCCAGTAATTTTTTGCTAATTATTTCAAAACGAAGTCAGGTAATTATATCGTTTAATTTTTCTTGGCAATTCATTAGCACATATTTGGAGGAGAGTACCGAGAACTGTTTTACTGGGCACATTCTGAACAGACAAGAATTTCGCCCTAAGTAGATACATATAATATTATTGTATAGTCGTGTATATTATTAACGCGAAACATTTTACGTCTTTCAGTTACAATCACCTTTGTGTGCAAAACAGTGCAAAACTTATTATTAACACTTAACCTTCATTATTTTACAAAGTTACCCGCATGACTTGCATTATTTCCTATTAGGTGTAGTGCATACGTGCATATACTACCTATAGTAGATGTACTTAATACAGCGGCGGCGGCGTGCAAGCGCGTAAATGCAAAATGTAATTAGGTACTGAGAGGTATTTCTCATCTCTAAATGTTTCCGGCATGTCACACAGTGCGGAGTTAAGTTCTTACTACACCAGCGAGAGCGAAGGAAGTTTACCAAGTGTGTTCCAGGCTTAAATTAAATTTATTGAATAACTTGGCTAAACATTTTCTGGTGACGATAGAGTAACATAGAAATTGCATTTAAAACTTTCTAATAAGTGTGCATAAGTGCACGCTTCAATGTGTTATCGTTTTTTATTATTCCTCGATTTCAATTTGTGCTACGTGAAGCACTTTAGCTCATACGGGGTGTAAACGGAAATAACGCCACTAATAATGTCACTACTTTATAGCAAAATCGTCTGCTACTGTACCTCAACAATATTCCTACAAACTAAATAAATCAATAATTAATAAACGCCTCACTCTGTTGTAATTTTACTAAAATTTCCGAATTATCATAGCTGGACTGGTAGCTACATGTAGCTATGTAGATGTAGATCAGACGATCAGCGAGGTTAAGGAGCGCTTGCCGCGGTCAGTCCTTGGATGGGTGACCGTTTCGGAAGGCACGTTTAGCAGTTGGGCGGTTGTAATACGAATACCTATAACAGTCGTTACGAAAGACAGTAAAGCCCAAAAAGGCGTATATAGACGGTCTAACCTTAGTGTAGCAGTGTCTCTCAGTATTTGGTTGGCGGAGGTCAGATGGCAGTCGCACTGTATAAAATATTGATATTCAGCCGCATCTGGATAGACTGAGAGCGCGCATTTATTTGGGGTTGGTGCAATGTCTTTTTCTAATATTCATTTCTATCCGACGCATTTGCATTTCTTTTGTTAGGGAAATTGATACTGAAATATTCAGGATGATTACGAAATTATCATACTGATTATCTCAGCATCAATTTGTTTGAAGAAAGACATAGAGGGCCATAATTATGGCATAGGGGGCCTCTAGAGGAAACTATAGCATATTTTTTTTTTTCTGAATTTTTCATAAATCTAAACGTAAAACGTAATAAACTGAGCCACGATACCTTACTAAGAGAATACTTAAAACTTTCTTGATAACCGTTGTTTTTCAGTATTTCATCAACATACAAATTGGGTTTCTTTATCTTTTTAATGATAGCTGTAAAAGAAGTTAAGCCCCTAAAATCATAAAAAAGTAGCTACAACATAAACTCCTAAACATTCTAACCCCGTCGCACCGCCGTTACTGTCATTAAAAGGAAACGAAAAATACTTACATCGTTATAACATACAGGATAATTATTTATGTAGTGCGCACAATTTTCTGAATGATTCAGTGTCCGTTCCCAATGCAACCGCAGTAATAAAATTCACTCCAAAACAAAATAAAATTTTGCTTTTGTATGGCTTGGACTAGTAAATTATGCGTGTCCCCCATACTAAGTCGAATTTTCGTTTTTAAAGAGTATTCCAATACAACGGTTGCATTTATAGGAACAGACACTGAATCACTCTGGAAATTATTCTCACTACATAAAAAAATATCCTGTATTTAAAATACATAATATTTTATGTCCTCTAACGTATATTAAAACTGCGGACTCTAGAAAAAACGTCTATGAAACTCTGAAGACTGATACATACGCATATTTTCTTTTTTGCAAACATCTGAATATCTCTGGGACAAGTTTAAGAAACACGAACACAAATATTTGAAATTAAATTAAAATAAATCTTCTACGAACTCTTAATTTCACCGAAATAATGATGTGATTACTTCTTAATTTTATCTTTTAAATGAGCACCGCAGCGTTATTGAAGGTACGCTTTGTCTAAGGTAAAAAGACCTTGCAAACTTGTGCAATTAAATGTAGTCGGTGTTCATTGTTAACTCTCTTAGTTTTCCAACACAAAAAACTTCGATCGCATTTCAAGTCTTATTTTTAGTTGTCTGTTCCAACTGCACATTTATTTTAGAAACTTATCAATCCATTATCATTTACTTTAGATTCTACTGGATGTAAGTGACATCGTAACAAAACTGGTACCATAGATTTAGTACATGATCACATCAGCGTTAGAATTTTGGGTCTTCATCATCATCTTTTAATTTTTTATTATTATTTTATCCGTAATTTTCTTAAAAGGTTGATGCAATTTTCTAACGCTTAGGTGTCCAGAATTATGTACTAAATCCATGGTGAATCAGTTTCCGTCACGATATTATCTACTACACAGTAACAAACTAGGCCAAAATGGTGTGTGGTGGGAAGTACTGAAACATGCAACCTGGTCTTCGAACATACAACACCTATGTAAATAAGTTGAGTACCAATCTTCTTCGTCTTATTGACGTATTACATAAACTGAGCTCAAGTTCTAATAGCTTAGTATCGGGAAATTGCAACTTATGATTGCCTTAGCCGAATTGAGGTCGCTTCCGTTTCTCTCCAAATGATTGCACGAAGTAATAAATTAAAAGACGAAATACAAACCAAGGAAACTTAATGCCATCTTGTTTAGGAATTTTGAATTGATAGAAATTTAATATAAAAATAAATAATAGGAAAATAATAGGTATTCGAAGATGCTTATTATAAGCCTAATCCACCGGTGATCGAACGCAGGACGCCACGCTCAGCATTCGCGCTTGCGTGTCTAACGAGTCAGTCCTAATATGCTTATAAATATAAGAATACATAATAAAGCACGCCAGCAATATATTATACAGAAAGTAACATCATAACGAAAACTTATGATTCTGGATCTCTTAGCGCCGGTCTTTTAAAAACTTTAACAATTTTGTTCGCAATATTTTCACTTAGTTAGAAAAACTGGGAACAACCACGTAAGATTTTTGATAAGATCGACGCAAAATTCTTACTCTGATCTATTCTGATCTAATTCTAACTCTGGTCCAGTATCATGTACTGAATATGGTATGAGTTTATGTTACTTACATCTGTATTGCAGGCGTGCATTGTTGATAAATTATCTATACAAAACAGGGGATGATAAAGAGCTTTTTTTTTAAATAGGTATTTAGACTACATTTTCATAACAATATATGGTTTATTATAATTCGTCCCTTGTTTGTTTTTTTTTTTGTTATAGCGATTGATTTAGGAATTGATACTGACTTGCAAAATTACTATTTGAGTATTCAATTTACCTAATTACTTTTAGGGCCGATTTTTCAATGGCTGGTTAAAACTCGGATAAGCTATTCCTCAGTTAAGTCCATGCAAATGTAAACACACTAAATATATTTTAACTGACCAATGAAAAATGTATTTTTTGAGGATTTTTACTTTACAGATAAAATTGTTTGTCAATTTTTATCCGCAGAGATATAACATGTAATTATGCTTAAAGTAGAGTCATTTTAATAGGCAACATTTGACGTCTGTCAGTTTTATCTTCATAGTGAGGTGACCTGCTTAAAAACATCGATTAAAGTGAATGAATCGATACGGACTTGAAACATACGTGAATTTAAAAAATCATCAGGCGAATCCCTGTCCCATTATTATTTTATTCTTTCGTAAATTTAAGGAGCAAAATAAGACAAGTATATAATTTAACAAAAAAATTGCGTTATTTTTTGTATTTTTATAGTTAGTTAAAAGAATAATAAATATAATTATGTTTTATTATAATCACAACGTGGTTATTAATTTATGGTGATATTTCTTCACAAGTAATCATTGCATTCGATTCTACTTATCAGCTTTCGATTTTTAGAGTAACATCACTAGTGTTTAAAAAGAAAAAGGGTTAACTGACGCAACATTGTAACGACGTTCCTGTTCTTTAGATCAGTAATTGTTTATTATGTTTAGAATGGTTTATTAGTGAAAGCAAATCGTAAAATTACTCGTATCGGTCATTATTACAATAAATATGTAATCGTAATTGAAAGAAGTTAAGCAATTGTGCAGTTCTAAGAAAACGAAAAAATATATTATTTTATGCCCGCCGTTACAAGGTTTTGTTGTTGAACTGTCAAATGTTACCTATTAAAATGACTCTACTTTAGTTTATGTTTTCCTATCAATTCATTCCTAAAAACGATGTTGTATTTTAGAAACTGCGCTGGCAGCACGTGTGGCCCGCTCTACAGTTGGAAGTAAGAACGGCTGAGGTGTTGGCTTCGGTCCTGCAGCCGGTGATATGGCTCACTAACGAGAGCAACCCGGACGAGTTCTCTTTCTACGTCCTCCCAACCCTCAAGTAAGCCCGGTCATAATATCATAGGTCATTTTCCACGATACTGGCGAAAAAACCGATATATTACCGATATTGAAACTGGTTAAGTAATAAATATAATGCCTATGAGATTCTACAGGGTGACTGGTTGAATAATAGACATATTGAAGGAGGGTATTGTACTCTTGATTATGAACCACTTTTAATATGAGACCAACCTAGAAATCGCGAAAAAAGTCAGCTGTTCCATACAAATAATTCAATATTATTCGAGTTACTATGGAACAGATGATGAATACAATACCTTTTGGTCCTTCAATATGTTCATTGTGCAACCTGTATATCTACCAATATCGTTATCGGTATCGTGTTCGTGTCGGTACCGTCTTATGTGATAACGCACTTGCTCATAATAATTTTTATTTGTGACATGTACACATACCAGGTTCGTTGTATACCGTTCAGTATCATTGCAGTGTTGGGTTCGTAGAAAAAAATAACACATTGACCGGTAATTATTAATAATTTTCACCCACGGATGGCAAATATAATAAATATTATACCAGTGAAGAGTGCGGAGGTAGTACTCCGTGTGGCGTAATAAGAAACGACGCGTCATGTGAAATTCACGTTGCGTTACCTAGACATAATGTAGCTTTAGTTAGGAATGATAGGTGACCACACCACACGAGCCGAGCGAGCAAAGCGATCGAATAGCGGCAGCAGCCGGCGAGTGCCGCTATAAAGTCAAAACAAAATCAAAAGTAAGTGATTGTGTTAAAAGATTTGAATAATGCTGACTCTAGTAATTATTATACATATATTTCAGTCTGCCTTTTTCAAAGGTATATCTTTATTTGTGTTAAAACATGTATGTGTAATAATTACCTATAGTACCTTGCTTGACATTCATTGTTAAGTTACATTAATCGTATTATATTCATAGGAAGACGAAAATGAATCATTAATATTCTACTTATAATCCTTATTTATTATCAGTATAAGCTAGCTTTAATATACGGATTTAACGTAAGAGAGGGTATGGGTTATTATGTAGAGAAAAACGTGTCCTACAACACTTTCATGGGATCGTGACCAATAACCAGAAACCCTGTAAATTCTTCCAATGTTTTGTTGGTGAATAAATAGAAGCACCAACTTCAATATTACAAAAATTTCGGCACTAGCTTTTTCATTCGGATTCCGTAAAGAGATTATTTAATTATTATTTTTAGGCATCTGATGAATTCTCCAAAGAGCATCCAAGCCTCCGTTACAATTTTGGAGAACTTGCATATTATCTTGAAGAAATGTCAAAAATCGGAAGTCGACAATGAAATTTTGCCGTTGCTGTACAATGCTCTAGATAATAACACCCACCAAATCCAGGTATGCATTTATACATATATACATTATAATTATATATAAAATCGAGGGGCCCGTAACTACTGCGCAGATTAGTCGATCAGCAAGGTTAGGCAGCGCTTCTTAAGGTCAGTCCTTGGGGATGGGTGACCACTTCTTCGAACATCGACACCCCTTTACGCTCCGGAAAGCACGTTATGCAGATGATACTGGTTGTCATACGAATACCTATGACAGTCTTTACTAGTCAGCAGCCCAAAAAGTCTGACAAATGGTCTAACCTTATATCAGCATCTCCCAGTAATTGGGAGGCGGAGATCAGATGGCAGTCGCTCCGTATAAAATACTAATATTCAGCCGCATCTGGTTAGACTGGGCGCCGACCTCAACATAGTTGGGAAAAGGCTAGTCAGATAATGATGATAATTATTTAAAAATTCATTTCTAGATATTATATTGTTTAATTTTTATTTTTACAATTTCAGACTGCATCATTGATCGCTACGCAGAATGTGTCGGATTTCATTGACGATAGACAACTTCATAACATAGTTCTAGCTAAAGTGAAGGGGCTGCTCGAGAAGAACCATAGTGATGTCAAGATCATCAGCCTGATTCTCTGCCTCTTCGAAAAGATTCTTACCAGACTCGAGAGGATCCACATTTTGGAGCAGGTGATTCCCACTCTGCTGGTTATGCGGCTGAGCGACCCTGATATCGTCACTCGCGTCGTTAGTGAGTATACCTATTTATATATTACAATGAGTGTCATATTCATATTTAGCGAAATAAATATGAATATTTTTTATGTCGTGATTACACGTGTTACGTAACGAACTGGACTCAATAAACTTCGTATCTAGCTTTAATTTTATATTACTTAGTATTTTATGACTCTCATAGCGAACTATTTTTTTATATTAGGTAGCCTTGCGTTTGAGCACTCTGCGAATGGTTCATATATTATTACATCTGAAGCGAATAAAAATTTGGCACTGCATTGAATTCTTATTGTTTGTTTATCATCTGAATTAATGTTGAGGAAATTTAACGTACCTATTACAGAACTATACAAATCAATGCTCATGGAAAGGAAATTTGGATTAAACACTAATGTGATGGCAACAAAAATGATACCTTCGCTTGCTCCGCAAACTGTCAACCCAAATCTCAACGTTGACCAGTTTACCAATCTGATGGAGGTACCTACATTTCCAAAATATTTCATAAAGTCAGTATTCCAGATTGTGTAACTTTTATTACTATAGTGTTTATTACACGGCTCAGATCCTGTACGACATGCTGGACAACATCGACAAAAGTCAGCGCCACAAGTTGAACCTGGCAATGCCGAGCCCGGAACGCCACCGCAAGCTTCGCCACCAGATGAGCACAGATAACATGAATGTCCCACCATTTAATATCCCTAACTTACGAGTTGAGCAGCGTAAGACATCTAGCGCCGAGGACATGGCTCGTAAGAATTCTATGACCGGGGTGGCTCCTCCACCCGCAACTGGTAGTGTTGGCGGGTTCAATAGTAAGCATGACTTTCCAACCTGTAATGTAAAAACTCCAACGAAACAGAGAATTATACGAAAAATTTATTCAGGCACAGGCATCGGACAGTGGTTCTTCGGCTCAAGCAATTCAACCAATAACGATAACAACTTCCTTCGCGTTTCAAGCGCCTTCCCGAACCGCCGCTTATCGGATAATACTTTGATGACGCCCAAGATTCGCATCGCGCCGTCGTGCGCCTCATCCCCAGGTGGGACGCCGGGAGGGACCAACTCCGGGCTGCCCACGCGCCGACACTCGAGCATCGGACCACAAGAGCGCCGCGCCTCGGCGGTCAATCTGTCTCCGCCGACCGTAAGTGACACAATTTCAACCTTTATAATGCTTGCACGCTTGTTTTTGACACTGATAATTCTAATAGTATGTACCTATATACACTTATTAATGATTAACATTTAGTGGCTTGAAACAGGTCTGCCAGTAGTGTAAACGATGGTGGTCAAGGACAAACGATAGTTTCGGTAACTCAGGTTGAGATGGTGGTTATTTTGGCAGGGCTACCAGTACAGGGGACGAGGGGGTGGCTCAGGCTCGAGCCTGTCCGTGCCGTCAACGTCTCAAGTTGGCGTAAGTGATGTGCAAATCGTACACGTACGCCTGCCTGGCTGCGTGACCTCCCCGATCCCCCTTTTGAATGTGGAATTTGACCAGCTTATAACATTGATGTGGTTCTGTTAACTTCTGCGGTTGTGTCTTCTACCCACACCGACTGGGAAAGATAGTATCTGATTGTTCACATTATCACCATACACATCTGCACGAACCTGGTTGGCGTTTCAACATCACGTACGACTGTCTCTATCCAATCATTAGACCATTCATCGCATCGCATCACTGCTACTACTTCTACTCCTGCGAGACGCCGAACAGACAATAAACTTCAAGAAATAATGAAGTGATGCATGTTCGTTGAAGACATTGTCTTGTGAGCAGCCGCGATGCATGAACGCCTCACCGCGTTGACTGTGTCGTTGAATGCCGCTGGGAGGATAGCTCCTCTCGCCTCTGGTATGCTACTGACTGTGTCCATTGTGATCAATATTCGGGTGTGTACCTGCGGACACGTCGATCCCATTTTCGCTCGATTTTTCCAAATTAACCCGGTTATACAATTTCAGGTTAACATTTACTTACTATTAAAAAACACTTATCGTACCAATTGGCATAAAAGAAGTCGGTTTACAAGTACTTCAAGTGTATTTCAAAAACAATTTAGATCTCATAGTTCAGCAGGTCACAAAGGTGTTATGTGTTGAATGTATTGATGTGAAGGAAAGCTACGCAAGTAAGGTAATCATTTGTTCATTCATGTCAAGGCTGTTTGCCGTACGTATATAACGTATCGCTGTCTCATTTACTGTTGCTATTTGTTCTTCTACGCAGCTTGCACGGAGCATGATCGTGAGTATGGTTCCTCTCTACTGTTCGTCGTTGACAACCGCGCAGTATAAATCATCAATATTTGTACACTAACTATGTAACTATAGACTGCACTAAGATGTTGCCGTACTTTATATTACATCCAATATTATTTCGCTCTTTTCATAAATCCAGCTGCTGTTTTAAAACAAAGTATGTCTGTGATATAATCTGGCAACATCTACGTGTCAATAATGGTATTTTGCTGTAGAGTAGTTAACTAAGTATCTATTACTGATTCACAAGAAATTTCACAAGCCCAACACGCTTTCAAACGCTGTACTAGACGTACGTATCTAAATAAATATAAGGCATGTTAATTATAATCCTATATTTGTACTGTTAGGCAATAAGAACTGATACCTATTTTAATTTACGTTCAATTTTTTCTATTGAATTTACCTGTCTTTTATACCATTTTTGGTAAGACTTAAGTGTGGGTGATTATATCGGTGGCATTAGCGAGAAATATTGAATCTGAAACGGCTCTTTTCAGGTGAAACTGCCGACCATCACTATACTATATTTCAGCCGAGATATTTTACGAGCTTTCCGGGCCATCAAACTATCAATAATATCATTCGAATAAGTGACTTTCGTACAGCGCATTCGACGTAGGTAACCGTATATAACCGTAAGATAACTCAGGGAAATACCAAAAAATGCCTGCCGTTCACATTGATAAATGTATTCAGTGTGCTTTCACGCATATGAAGTCAAATATACTCGCGGCGATAATACAACGGACAAAGTGTAAACAAGGAACTATCAGATTTCGACTTAATATCTGGATTAGTTGCCAGGTACAGTCGAACAAGCAGATACGTATCCAGGTCATCAGATATAGATCAGGTTTAAGATAAGTTCATTTCTCAAAAGAATTTACATTCACTTACATGAGAAATTGAATATACTTAACTAAAATCATGTTGGCGATAAGAGTAAGTAGTAAAACGCAGTTAATAAAAGTCTATGGTGATAATAAGTTAGGGGTTTGATCATAAAACGTAAGTTAATCTAATCATAAAATCAACAAAAACTATCTAAATAAGAAGTCTCTAGTGATAATTCCAAATAATTTCAATTTTAACTCAACCCAGCAACAATTGTATTTAGATGAAGTTAAGGGTGTATTCGAGATATATTATTAAATTGATAGCTATACTAGTGGTTGCCCAATATTCGAAATACGATTGTAAGTTTAGCTTAGGAGTGCACCCTTCTCCATATAAACTTTAACTATGCCAAATCTCACACTCCTCCGTGCGCGCAATATGCATAAAAAGGGGTACAAAGTTTTGCTTCAAAAATCCTATTTAATCAAATCTATCAATAGATATTTAGCAAACTTCATCTGTATCTGGTGACCTGTACATCTTTTTTGTTCGACTGTACAACAATAACAGGCACAATATTACTGTGTAGATATAATACTGTGAAGATATAAAATCTACTTTGTTCAAACTTGTGGAAGGTACTTATTGAACGTTTATTTCTATTTTTAACGTATTATATTCATAAATAAATTTTAATATAATTTTATCAAACTAGCAGTTCCTTCAATAGACTTGGAACATAGTAAAACATAATTACATTTTCTTTTCATCCACTTAATTTTTTGTTGGCCCAGCTAAGTAATTAAAAATAAGTAAATAAAATCACTCGCATTATTATAAACAAACAACAATTATACATAACAGTCGCTGTTTTATTTCTATTTTCGTAACACTTATTTCATTAATAAATAAATATCTACTTATTTCAATATTAAAATGTTACGTCAATGTAACGTATTTGTTTATGGCAATAAATCCTAGACAGTTATTAGTTAAATTTTTCCTTAGAATTATACATTCATGCCATAATTCATGCATAATTCTGATATGAATGTTGAATTCATTCATAAGGTGAATAAATTCGTTCAAACTTATTTATGATAACAAGACAGAGAAGTCAAGATGACAAGTAACAAGCGGTTCTATTCATTATCCTCGATTGACAATTATTACAAACCACCGCTGGTATAAGTACCTAACTCTAGCGATCAATCAGAATGTGATAGCCTGCAATTAGTTATCACTTCGTCGTGAATGACTCGTGTGAATTACGGCGAGGTTTTCTCACTTTTAACAAATTTTGATCATTTTTGAACGTACTTCATCTATTTATTTATTCAATTTCATTCATTATTCATTCCAATTTCATCTACTTTGATGAAATTGGTATAAATAAATAAAAAATATTATTATCTCGTCTTTCTTAAAGACAGTAAGATGATCAGTAACAATTTACACGATAAAAAATACAAACATAACCCTAATTTATGCTTTAAAACGATGATTACTGAGACATATAATCACCAAATGATATCAAAGATATACCAATAGAAAGAACTTATTATTAATAAGAATATCGAAAGATACTTGAATTTTCTCACAAATAGATAATAACCTATTTAAATCCTAGAAATCAAACAACTCGCGCTCTCCAAACCGTTGAGACATCAGAGAGGGCGCGTCACTGGTTCGCAAAAATTGCGTTTTATTTTAGTTACAGTTAGTTCGCGTGATTATTTTATTGAGTAATAAAATAAATGGAAGAATGCCTAAAGATTCGGGAACACCTCGCCTTGATATTTTTGATCCTGATTATACCACCCTAAAACTTGTATTTTTGAGTTCATGGCTACCCCCCGTCAGCAAAATCGCATAAATGATCTTACTTATCGCTAATGACCACCAAGCCACCCGTTTTATGTGTAATTATTAACATATTGCTGCTGTGTAGGGAGGTTCAATGCCTAACACGTCATCGAGTGTACCGTTTCTGCTGACGTCGTCGATGCAATCTATTCGCTCGCGCCGCCCGTCGGCGTGCCTCAGCGGCTCGCAGGGCTCCGGACTGCTGCAGCAGCTCAGCAGCGGAATGGTAAGACACTTGCCCAGTGGCAGTGCTAGCGCGCACCGTTCGCACGGGTCGGCGCACTGGAGCCTGCAGGGGGCCACCGCTGCCGGCTACAACGCTCTACATCACACCGCCATGGCTGTCAGGAAATGCCCCTCGCTCAATATTACCCTCACGCGTTAAACGCCCAGCCGCGCACACCCATCACCGTTTTAACCCCGAAGAGAGCGCACACCTAGTCATAGTGAAGTCTCTACTCGCGCCACCTCTTCGACGTGCTTCGTGTTAGCAAAAAGTAAAATAAGTACCGCCGCGGCGGCAATTCCCTTCACCGTGTGTAACACTTTCTTTTCGATCTGCCGTCTAGGGCGATCCCCGTCCGGTCCCTCAATGTTTAGTAGTTATATCATTATTATATCGATGTTGTTCAAGTATCACATTAAATTGATTTGCAACTACTTTCTTAGAAATATAAACTTGTTTGTTTTTCTATGCTGTCTGTCAAGATCGATTTTTGTTAGATTTTGGAGGCCTAAGAAATTGAAATGTAAAGTAAACCGTTGAATCGTGGAACGTTTTCAAATTCTTAGGTGTAGACCGACATCACTTACATACTTACGGTTTGATGAATATATAAATTCATTATAAAGAATGTCAGCAAAGGTATGATGTGGGAAAACCTGTGTAAGCTTTAATCAGTATAATGTGGACATATCACTTTTTCGTCGAAGAAAAGAGTTTCGAAGATGTCCAATTGTAATAAATTTAAATATATAAATATTGAATTAATAATAACAGTAAAAATGTTACCAAACTGATAGTATACAGCAAAATGTTGTATAATGGTGCTGTGATAATGGTATTGTTATATTTATTAGAGACTACTTAAAAGTAGAAATAACTCTTTCTGTTAAAAAACGTTAAAATATTTATCTCTTATGATGGCATTTGAGGAATCGTTGGCTATTAAAATTAAGACGGTTATGTGCCAAATATTAATAATAAATATATATTTTAATAATAAAATTATATAAAGTGCTACTCACTTAATGTCTGTGGTCCCTTCGTAAGCCTTTAACTAAAACTTTTGGAACCTTAATTGCAACATTGTAAGCATAGTACTGGATGCGATGCGACTCCTTGATCTTATCCCTGTGGTGATATCGATGGCGCGATTACACTTCTGTATTATTATTAAGGTTTACTGTTTTGTAAAGCAAATGAACCCCACATGTTCAGTATTCTGATACAACTTTGATGATTCTACTAGCACAAGGTGCAGTAGGACTATTTATATAACTGCTCTCACTTCTACGCACTTTTTTCAAACACCTGCTATATATAATTGGTGCCTTTTGTGGTCAATACAGTCAATAAAGATGATTCTATATAAGTCGTCTCGCCTCAGATAGGCGTTGAAATATTGACTTGAAATTAATTTATAAACACGGTCCGGTGAAACTTTCGTCAACCTACTAATTATTTTAAACTAATAAAAATCAAAGTTTGGTAATTATATCTCAACAGCGTTAACGCCGTTGAGAATTGATTTTGGTTCGTTTCACGGAATCTTTAAATATTCCGTGTAACGAACTAATTTATGTTTGAATCATCACTTCGTTGTTGTACAGTCAGCATAATAGTTTTTCCAGAAAAGCCCTAATGTAACGGTACTAGTAATAATACCTTATACATTTTTTCACTTTTTCTGCAAATTTAAAACTCAGTCGACCATCTCTACGCTTGAGTAGATACATTTAATTTGCATTTCTAGCTTATCGGTACGTATTCGTGTGTAGCATTGTTTAGAGTTAGATCCGTAGTCGGGTAACATCTAGATAGCCGAATTGAATGAGACCAGTTGAAGCGTAGAGTAGTCCGTAGCACTAGTTGGTAGCGTAGCGGGCGGGCGGGGACCGCGCAGCCGGTTGCGGTGGCGTCGCGTAGTCCCGACCGCAACCTTCGACCTGGCACGCGCTTTGTTTTTAATCAGTTTTTTTTATTATGGTTGCTTCCAGTACCAGCTGTTTTCCGGACGTACATAAAGAGAATTTGATTAACGTTAGAGCCGCGTAGCGTAAACCGAGAGCGGGTTGGCGCAAGCGGCGCGCGCGCGTACCGCCCGTGGCCCGCGCCTCCGCCGCCGCGCCTCTCGCCGCTCGCCGCTCGCCGCCCGTCCGCGCCTCGTCGCTGCACGCGCTGATCCGAACTGATCCATGAGCTTCTATTCTTTAAAGTAATTTAACATTCCAAAAATAATAAATTCTCCATTGCAAATACTATTATATCAGTGTTATGGATCGGCCTAACGATTTTCCGGAAATTTTCGTTAACATCTTACTATCTTCGCTGTAATAGTGTCCGAAATCGTTTAAATGCATGCTGACTGTCAATAAGCACTACCTAAGTGCAACATAATTTAATCAAAATTAATCGCAAGAACTATCCACCACGATCTTGGATGCAACTATAAGTATTCGTTTGTGTTTGTCTGCGTAAACTTCAAAGTTGTATTCAGAGCCCGAAATACCGACACAAATCATGCACGTCAAGGATAAACAAATTATACTTACATCATAATGTCTCTACTAAGCACAAATATTTGCACTTTTTCACAGAACAGTATCTATCGCTTCTCCATGCACATTTTGTACACTGTTTTACTGGAACATTTCTAACCTGACACTTGCATAGTATTTATAGTTCTCAGATCTGGTCAGATTGTCTTAGCATTCATCATTTGAAAAGGATATTTATTATAAATTCGATTTTTCAACATACTTTAACATATTTGAGGGGAATGTTAAACTGTAATTGTAACTAAGTACAGTGTATAAAATATAATTTAACAACTATTTGGCACCGATGGCCAGTATTTTTCATTAGGCTTGAGTACATTCCGTAAGAGAAGATTAGATCGAGATTGTGTATCATAAGTAATATCTATAAGTAAACTTAAGCAAATGCGATTTCTCGAAATGTGATAGGATTTCGTGGAAGTGCATCGGTCGGTCCAGTACGCAAAATAGGGTGCCAAATTATTTAAAAATAATATAAATGATCGCGATGGATGTGATAGGATAATTCATGCGACGATCCTTAATTATTAAATTAACTACTTATTTCTTTGAGAAGAAAAACATAACTTTGTCTAGGTACCCGTTGATACCGCGTGTAATCCTAGGTACTGTGAAAATTCTATTTTATTATAGATTTTCGTAATTGATAACAATTTATTAACTTTAATTACCAATGGAACAAACAGTTATTGGCATCAACAAAGTTGTGGCAATTAACTTTTGCCGCGGATTTAAGATGGCAATACGACCGAAACATGGTTTTAGCGATTTTACAATTAAAACGGACGAATGCTTATTATAGTTTTATAAGAATAAATCTCAATTATTATTAAAGCTGACAGATGCAAAAAAATATAACACGCGAGTCTATTTATTAAAAAACAAAAATGTAAAACAATTATAAAGAGACAAACCACTGCTGTTATTAGAATTCAACACGCCTTTATTTTGGAGAATAATTGTAAAGAGAGAGAAACGACTGGCACAGAACACAGAAAAGGCACATCATTAAGGACAGTTATTATATTAGGTATACAAAATACGAGATGCGAGACGAGATGTGAGAGCTTATGTGAATGTAAAGAAATTCAACAATTCTAGCGTGTATCACTTCCAATTGTAACATATATATTTACTAAATCAAGACGCGCATACTTTCAATTCCTTTAAGCTTGATTAAATATATATACTATTTTTCTATACTGCTTAAAAATATGTAATGTATAATAAAATTATATTTGAAATGTTACTGACGCTATGAAATTTGATAAACCCACACCATCAACATAATTTACGAATTATGAGGGCATAATGTTTCGACAAATATTAACTGTGTGAAGGCATAATTAGGTAACTATTAAGGATGTCCAGAAAGTGAGAAACTGTAGACGTAAGCTTGATATATAAGATTTATCATAAACCGACATATTATTATAATATTATAGTAAGTATACTAGTTATAGTATATTGATGTTGTGAACTTGATAACTTTATTCTCAAAAACCTTTGCCTTCGTTTTGATTGACTTATATCTAAATAAAAAATATAGTTTAATATATTATATTTATAATAAAATTTAAAGTATATATTCTGGGCTAGGTAATGAGGAAGATAGGGAATGGAATAGGTTTCGTATATGCGATTGTAAGAAAATCTTAGTTGCTTTATTATATATAACGTAAACATTTTGACAAAAACAAAAACACATTTGAATCACGGGTCTATTTAATTTTCCATGGTACAGATACGAAGCTTATAATATTTTCTCTGGTTGCTTTTGGCTATAAGATAATTTGTTCATTGTTTCCTTATATAACGTTACTTTATAGTCACAACTAAAATACTGTGAGGGTTTTAAACAGCGTGCGGTGTTGCTGAAACTGCCTGTCCTCCTGGGAGGACCCAGCTCTACGGTTTGCGTAAAACTGATCACAGGGTTATTGATAAATAACTAATAGTGCTTTAAAGGGTACTCGTCTTTATAAACAACTTTTACTATAGGACCAAAAATTTTAATATAAAAAAAAAAATCATCTGTTCCATATAAATAATTAAATATTACTCGACTAACTGCAGTAAAGTTCTATTTCGCGATTTCAGGTGCCATAGTAAAAGTTGTCTATAATGATGAGTACAAACCCTTTAAAGCACTATTAGTTAATTACCAATAACCTTGTATATATTGGGAAAAAGCAGATAATAATTGTTTGCTCTATATGCACTTAACCAGGTGACCACATTTTGACATTAATTAATTGAATACCGAGAAAATATTTGTAGCTTCGATTAACCCTTATCACGTAACAAATATACCGTAATCACTCACTGATAACGTAATAATGAATGAGGCATTATGCTAGTTAGCGCGCATTATTCAATAAGGGCCATAGTGCACTAGCTACTTTCTGCAATAGTGTAGCAGAATCGCGCGTTTTCGAGTTCGTTATTCTATTTTTGTAAACAACCAACGAATGTGAAAACGCACGATTCTGCTAAAAAAGTAGCTAGTATGCTAAGGGCCTAACTTATCATAATATGGGTAGTAATAAAAAATAATCGATGAAAAGCAAAAATGTCTACACATTTGCAAAAAATTATACAGGGGAGGAAATTGCAGACTATCCTTAAGCTGAACAGTAAGGCAAAAATATAACCGAAGAAGACATTAGTGTATGAAGGGGTTATGTAACATTTCAAGATTTTTTATTTTGTGACTTAACACCTTCATTCAACGTAAAAAATAAAAAGTCTTGAAAATGTTACATAACCCCTTCATACACTCATGTCTAATTACTTACCACATAAAGTGTAGATATACTAATCTATGTTAGCTTTTACTAGTTGTGTGCCCGTATGCATTTTATTTACAAATATCCCTATTCCCTACATACCTACGTCCCGCAGATTAACGTTGATTAATTCTTCTAAGGGTTGTGGTGTTTGCTCAGTGTTAGAGTATGTGATACATTTTATGTGAGCCCTGAATTAATATCAACATTCACGTTTTTGAATTATTCGATGTGATTCTAAGATGTAGATATTAAACCTTATTATACGATATATAAACGTTTTTATTAATATTGTGCTACCTTGTGATCTTGTTCTATATTAACTACTAACTTCTTTAAACTTGACTGCTCTCTCTCTAAGGCAAAGATAATTCGACAATACTTTTGTAAGATCTTTCGTACTCTTCGCAAAATGCGAAAAATTCTTCGCTAACTTTAAGATGAATAGAGATATTATGGTTGAGCTTATCTGGTTGAATTTTATTAAAGTTATGGAATTTCTAATTCTATACCTGTAGAACCGAAAAGACGAAAAATTGTTGCCTTATCCTTGTTTATTCTATTTTCATGAATCACAGTTGGCAGACTGACCTGTACCTGCTCCGTGATCTATTTCGGAAAGTAAATATTTCTGAACATATCACTTTCTACCGTAACTTTACATTGTACCATATTCTTAGGTCCCTTACGATTTAATGTGATTCTATTATTATAATTAGTGTTGGACAAGTTCCATTCATATATCAATATTATATTTAAAATATACTTAATCTGCATATTAAAAATGGATGTTATTATCGTGAATTAAATTAAAATGATACCACTTATACCGATAAAAATTTACTCATATATTATATAATACAATGTCAGTAGATCAGTACACCCTTACTAACAAATCCCAGTTAAATGGAACCTTTTAAAATTACCTATAACAATATTACATTATTCGATCATATAGTTTAAATGTCTAAGAATAAATAAATGTTAACTGTTATATTCATCAGAGCCGCACTTAGAATAATCTATACTATGTACCTATTCAAATATTTTTGCTGTTTAGATATACATCCTGTATATTTAAACAGGACACCTGCTATAAGGGGTTATTTACTCGTCATTATGAACAACTTATACTATTGGATCAAACCTGAAATCGCGAGAAACAATGAGCTGTTTCGTAAATATCGAGTAATATTGTATACTATAATTATTTGTATGGAATAGCAGATATTTTTTTCACGATTTTCACCTTTCTTCCTATAGTAAAAGTTGTTCATAGTGCTAAGTACAATAACCCCTTATAGCAGGTGTCCTGTTTAAATATACAGCCCGTATATATAATATACAAACTTTAGTTAGAACTGTAATACAGTTGTATTTTAATTACTTTCACTGTTAAGCTGTAAGTATATTTTGTTAAGATTTTACTGTTTACAATTTGATTCTGTGCTCATTTGTCAATATGGCAAAAATTATGTTATGCTTAGCGTTTAGTATATTATAATCTGCACGATACTTTAATGATGCAATAACATTTATAATGTTTTCAAGGAAAATTAAAACCACCTTTTTGAAAATATTATAATTTTTTAGAAATTACAGTAGGTATAATATTGATATTCTGCATTGGCAAATAGATATTGTAACGTAGACCACAATGCTTACAACCGAGATAACTCGATTAGTCATTGCGAGTTAAATCACAGACCATGGACAACGTTATTCTATTATTATCTAGTCAATGTGCATACGCAACACTGAAGTATCGTGCATATCTCTAACATCATAGATGTCACAATGAACTTATTGTTTAAGTACGATTTTAGTCTGCGAGAAGCGCGCACTATGTTTACATTAATATGTATTATGTATACGGCTCTTGTAGTAAATAAAATAATTACCTACTTATAAATGATATTGTCGTTCGTTATTTTACATTCCTCCTTTACGAGACTAGTAAGTAAGTATGAGCGCTGTCAATACTTATTATGAAACTAACATAAACTGCTTTTACGGCATACGATTCGGTAAAAATCCCGATAAAAATCCTTAATATTCAGCACGGGGCCAAATTTAAGTGTAGCCCAAGATCCGGGGCTGGTATCCCTTTCATGCCGCGCCCCTAATTCTAGCGTCCTAGGCCGTCGCGTACTTTTCATAGGCCTTGTACCTACGCGACGGCCTTGCGAGGCGAGGACCTTGTATAGACATGGTCCTACCTCTCTAGTAGTCTCTAGTCCCGAACCGTAGAAAGTAACGCGTCTAGTTGCGATAGGTAGGTGAGCGTACTCTACACAGCGATACCCGTCTAAGCCTCGGAGAACAAGTTAAGCCGTCGGTTCAGAAATTACGAAGGTGCAACTGAATTGTGGGAATATCGATTGAAGCAACAAAACATGAGTCAATCATGAAAATTTTGTGTCACGCTACTGCGGCAAACGGAATACTAACATCTTGTAGTTTTACAACTATTTATTAATATTGTCGCACTTCATGTACTTACAGTTTTTCACACTTCACTGGCGGTAGCGCCACAAGATTGTTTTATCGTAGATATTAATTAATGGTTGGTCTAAAAGTAATGAAGGATCGGACCTAAAATATCGACAACATCGTCACTATGCCCAATTTCTTTTTTAATTGGTTTAACTGCGCCCTTTACTTGAAGCCAAATAAGGCAAAATGTAGTCGCTCCGTCTGAAATAAACACTGATTTTCACATGCAACTGGAAGCCTGGTACCTATAGGAGGGGGAGATACAAATATCATACATCCCACTCAATTTCGTGATCGATCTACTAATTCGCCGTTTCGTTACCGTCAGTTATGGCTTTCTCTAATTTGTAGCTTTTTCTACATTCCAAAAGAAAGTGTTTTCTAGATATATTTTGTTTACCTTCTCCATATAACGTCGTAGGTGTTGGCCGATCTGACCTACATCATTTGAATAAATAGTAATCTGCCTTCAGGCCGCGCCTGCCTGATCTGGCCTCGAAAATAATCGCATCCGAATGCCGGAGCGAAATTGACGCGATCATCATGTCAACGAATAGACAGAACTGGCACAATTCAGAATAGTGCTGCTCTAAATGGGTGGCGGCCTTTATTATCTACAGTACATCAAAATCCATTCCGCCGTTTATACGTGATTGAGTAACAAATACCCAGACATATTCACGAACTTTGACATTTATAATGATGAAGATAAGATTAGGTACATTGTTCTTGTATTAATCTTGTGATTAAACTCTAAAATAAAAAGCTAATTAAGAATCAGTTAAGTTAAAATTCTTTCTTAAATCTTATTTTATAATACGATAGTCAATGAAATTTTGGCAAAATACAAAATTTTGATAACCATAAGTTTGGTTTTTGTCGCCCTAGATCTTAAAAGTTCTTTTCTTTCGTTATATTCAAACAAAATATCTTATTTTTCCCGGGCCAGGCCCCTTAGCAACTATGGGCTTATAGGCAGTAGATACTTATAGGCAGAGACAAAATATTCTTATTTATTCTTGAAATGTTTATACGAATTTGATTGACATTAGATACCTTGAAACAAAACGGTGCGAGTCCTGAAATATGATGGTTTTTTAAAAGATTTTGATAATCCCGCTAACCTCACAGATCACCGGTATTATCACACCCTGACTCGATACAACTATCCGTAGATCATACAAATATTTAGTCAGTGCGGGGATCGAACCCGCGGCACGTAGATTAGAAAGCTAATCGCTTAGTCACTGCGCCAACCGTCCCGTCAAATTGAAATAAGAATCTAAAACGACTAAATACTACGACAACGTACGAAACAAAATAATTATGACCTACCTACTCCTAGTTTCGATCAGTGGTGATCACAGACGACAAACTTTTTGTATGTCCGTTAATACCTTCAGGTGACCCAGTTCTTAGTTTCTCAGATGAAACGAAACCTTATGTTCTGAGCTGTGTGGCCTTGTCGGATATATAATGAATTATTTTTGTTGTATTCATTTGTGAAATTCTATAGTAAATGATGTGAGTTCTTTTTTCTTTTCTTTTAAATTTTGTATTTGCTTTGTATGCTGTTGGTATACCATTAGATAAATAATCTCTCGATTGACAAGATACACATCATATTATGTAGGTGCGTAAGTGCGTAGTTACTAGCTGTATACTCGGACCAATAACGAAATCCTAAGGGCTCAATTATGGAGACACGGAAAATCATGCGGTCTAGTCTATGATCGTATAGCTCTTCTATTTGAGCACGCAGTATTATAATCCAGTGAGTATAGTAATATTATTATGGATGGCAGGCGGCAGCAGCAACCACAACCACTTGACACTAATTGTAAAGTGCAAAGACCAACTTCCACGAGCAACGAAGTCTGAGATCGTCTGGCGAACCCTGGGCAGTCAGCTCCCTAGGTACCAGTATTATTGATTGGCTAAGCTTTCCACTACGGTATGACCAATGCCCATGATAGCTCGTGCAGACTCGACGAAGACTTGTAAAGTTATATTAGGTAGGCACTTACCTACCTACTACTAGCGCTACCGTGTTTTTATGAGGCACGGAGAATGGTTCCCATCCTGGGCATGAACACGGCGAGCTCGACTTAGCCTCAAGGAACGATCAACCTGCGGCGTAGCTGCGATCCATTAACAAAAGCTATATAATTATAACCCCATCTCACTCATTTTGGCGAAGTATCTACGTTGCAGAATAAATCAATCAACAAATCCCAAAATAGTAGCCGTAAAAATATTGTAGAGGGTATACCTACCTACTCTACAATATTTTTAAGAATGCCTGCCTCAACCTACCGGTTTAGACAGGTATTCTGGTTTTATAAGAGTAGATAGGTACACACGCTTACTTTTATCAAGCTATATATTTCCAGTATAAGCTAACCTCACATTTTTATATGCTTTCCGTATAATGAGAGATGAGCTTACCTATACTGAAAATGTATAGCTTGATATTCTGCCTACCACGGAGTTTCTTGTCAGTTCTTCAATATTTTCAAATCAATTCTTTGGCTTGTTTCAACGATAGGTAGGTACTGACAATTTAGTAGATACAATCGGCAATATTTCCGGTCGTTTTCGCCCAGCGGTCAAACGAAAACTCGGGCCGCAGTCATTCAAAGCAGATTGTTTGCGAAATGGATTAGGTACCGCGACGTATCGTGACTACACATGGCATAAAACATATCTATTATTACCTAACTTAAATTATTCTACATGTTAGATAAAGCTTATAGATCCACACGTGACCACCACCCATTCCGGTAGAACATTCCAATCAAGCCACCTTCCACCACCCCGAATCCAAATTAGATTCCTGCTTCACAATAGTTATCATACTGAGGCGTAGGTAAGTGAAATCCGTCTATAGCCGGGCTTCCACTGGGAAAGGGTAACGAGCAAGTAATAGCCGAGCGGAACGGAGTCCAACTAGCTAAAATAGGTTTTACCTTCCACTAAGAAAAAGTTTTGACCACTTTTATGATTTGCTTTCCACTGCAAATGGGAAATTAAAGCGAGGAGTTACCGGAGCCATGCAAAATGGAAAACGGAAAATGCGGTAAGAATGTTTGAATTCCATTGCGAGCGATTCTAATAGGAGTTTGTATTTGGTTAGGTTAGGTCGTATTTCGCTTATTTTGTGATGATTAGTACCGATTCAAGTAAAGACGATTCTGACTATCTGCATTCAAAGAAGAAGTGTTTAATATTGTAAGGGTACTACCTACAAGGGTAATACCTACAAGAAGAAGCGCGCCAAACAAAGCTTTTGGTTTTCCCGGGCGACACGGGGATGGAAGGAAAGCGCGAGGCTGGAGCGCTCAGAATCCGTTTCACAATCGTCAGTGGCGGTGTTGCAGCGGACTTGTTCTTACCTACTTACACCCATTCGGTCCGTTCCGCTTACCTCTTTACCGGTGGAAGCGTCACTATGTAATTTTTTATTGCTAGTCGAACGGAATCCGTACGGACTCCACTCCGTTTGGCCTCAGATGAAGAACCCGCTTAGTTCTTTATTTAAGGCGTAACCGGAACGAGTTCGTTATTGTACTATTTTTACTCATTCAGTCCTCTCCGCTAGAGTGTTGGTGGATGCACTTCTATGAAATATACCGTTGCGAGTTAAACGGAATCCGTACTGAGCCCGCTCCGCTTCCAGTGGAAGCCCGGCTGAAACCTGAACTGAGGTTTATACCTATTCAAACTTCGAACATCTGCGCTCAATAGGTAGGTACTAGGTACGTCTTGAATGAATGAGTCAAATTAAAATGAATGGATCGAATTAGATTGCACTTTATGCTATCATTAAAATCATAAATAAATTTATTTCAAGTATCAAGACTCATACGGTCTTATTACAAAAGATGTGTTAAACCTGAGTTTAGGCCAGGTCTAACAAGACCAGGTGTCAAATTAAGACCTTGGTTTAAATCTTACAATACAAATCTGAGGAAAAACTCAGGTTTAGGCTCTGGTTTTAGAAAATTGTTATTACAAAACAAAGTTTAACGAAAAAACTCAGTTTTATCTCGGGTCTAAGATAAACCAGGCCTCCCCCTGGTTTTGCCGTGGTTTAAGTGACATTATCCCGGTCCGAATTACGATAAAAGTGATAATATCGCGAATACGACCAAATTTAATAGTCACAAAATAATAAGGGCTATTGAATAATATTATTAATTGTGACTTTGGTTGGATTCGCGATATTATCACTTATAAAGACAATTAACTAAAAGCCCCGCAATTTTTTTACGATTTTTTTTAAACTGAATTTGAGATGCGGCTTCGACCTACTACTAGGTTTGATGTAGAATTTATAAGATTTTTTTTTTACTTTAACTATTTTCTGTATTTCCTGAATACAATAGAGATGACGAAAAAACCATAAATATAATAAAAAATATATCGACCGTATGCTGACAATACCTTCTAACTATCATTTATATTAACATTTATCCAAATATTTATTTTAGCGCCATCTGTTAGCAAGTATTATAAATATTCAGATGGCGCGGCGTTCCAAACAATATTTCGATAAAAATATTAGTTAGAAGGTATTGTCAGCATACTGTCGATATATTATAATATTCTTTTGGTACCGTAACATAATTATTGTAAGTTTAAATCGCCATACATAAAATAATGTCGGATTTAAACCAATGTCTTAGTTTGATACCTGGTCTAAACTCAAGTTCATTACAAAATATGTGTTAAACCTGAGTTTAGGCCAGGTCTAACAAGACCAGGTGTCAAATTAAGACCTTGGTTTAAATCCGACTATATTACAAAATTAGTTTTTTCCGAGGTCTACTAAAACCATAGTTTAGACCGAGCTCGGACCAATCACCGTCGAGTATTAGTTTATCATTCACTCATTCACTCCAAAATGCCACAGATAAATACTCCAAAGTCACATCCTCGTAGAAATGTTTCGTTTCGTGCAGATTTTTTAAGGATTACTTTAAATAAATTGTACCTTACAAGATTTGGATCATTAGATTATGATGAAAGTAAATAATTAAGATAATATTAAGTTTGTTTTGACTACAAAGAGTGCGATTTAAAAGCTTTTAGAAGTGTTACGATACCAAAAAGAATATTTATTATAATCACTAGGATTTTTAGGCATATAATGTATTCAAGAAAACGAAACGTAGGTAGATCACGTCACTTAAACCACGGCAAAACTAGGGGGAGGCCTGGTTTAGCTTAGACCAGAGATAAAACTGAGATTTTTCGTGAAACTATGTTTTGTAATAACAATTTTCTAAAACCAGAGCCTAAACCTGAGTTTTACGTTAGACTTGGTTTAAACCTTGTTCTGTAATAAGACCAATAGTGTTAGTTACAATTCACTTACAAGCTATTTTAGTACAAAGGTATTAATTTATTACACAAAAGTTCGCGAAACCACTACCGCAAGGTTCATCTGAAACATTGCAGCAGGCAGTGGTTCACAAACGCGCAGTCCATATAGGATCTTATATTTCTCTATTAGCAGTACCTAATACTTAATCACTACATAATATTAATTTGAGAATCTTTAATTAATCAACGTAAGTACCTATACTGTCTTATTCACTTTAAATTTAGTCTGTTAGCTTTCTTATTGCGACTATAAAAAAAGATAATAGGCTGAATATTTCTAAATATAATATCTAATGATTTTTAAAAAATGGAAGGATCTCAACGGTCCCACAATTTTTTTTTTTTTATATTCCAGCGATTTTGTTTTATAGGTAAGTGAAGTTATGTCCTTAACTACCTATTACCTAAGATGGTATATCGATCGACATCATGTAGGTATATAATTTATCAAAGCACGCGATTCCGTCAACATGAAAAATTCTCTGTTGACTAGGTTGAAACCTTAGAGTATTCATATCAGAAGTAGGTATGTGCTTGTATTTCATTTAGGTATAAAAGCCGCAATAGCCCAGCCATACATAACGTACATACATACGTTTTATAATGATATTTGTATCCAGTGATTTGGACGACACAGTCAACTAAAAACACGCTTTAGGTACTTACAGAGCAACTCAAGCGTGTCTTTAGTTGACTGTGTCGTCCAAATCACTGGATACAAATATCATTATATACATATAGGTTTAAATCTATATCTGTGAGCCCAGCGGTTGATGCGACGGACTGGCGAGCGAGAGGTCGTAAGTTTGATTCTAATCTGTTGCACTTATGTCAAGGAACTGCTTCCTACCATGAACCTATAAAAATAATAGGTCTGTGCCGCGTGACGGCCGCCGCGCACCCCCTGCTGCTGCGACGCTTGCTGGCGCCTGCGTTGAATTAATTCATACAAATCTGTTGTGTATAATTATTATTTCCTTTTTAGTACACCCTATGGTGTACTAAAAAGGAAATAATAATTACTAAACACTATTATTTAGTAGTAAATAAATCCATCCCACGGATTTCTCCATAAAACCTAAGTACACAATACCTACCTATAGTGGGTACCTAGTGGCTAGTGGCTAGTGTGCTAGAACTTCGTGCTTGTTCCATGTTGGTGTGGTTTTGGTAATGCTCATTTAGTAGGTACTCTTTCTCACTTAGATATACCTACCTACATCGTGAAATGGGGCTTTTGTGTCGTTATCAAATCCTAACGCAATCAGCGGTAAGCCTGTCGCCACAGCTATTGGACACGACTGTACACAAGTTCAATTAGTCATATACCTAATTATGGCCATACGGTATTAACGGCAATAACTGAAACATTTAGAGAGAAGAGAGAACTATTTGAGAAGTAGGTAGTAGGCGAACAAACAGGCGGACACGAATAGCGACTTTGTTTTATACTATTTACAGAAGAGAAGTACGATAATTTGTAGAATAACAAAAATGCCTAACCATTCTTATGAGTTATTTCCCATGTTATCTGATTATTTTAATTACAATTATTTTCCATAATAGCGCCATCTATGCACGGTGTCCATTACCCACTAAGTCATTTATCACCTGAACATTCAATTACCTGAATGTATAAGTACTCTGTGCCTGAATGTAGGTACCTACCATAATAATTTCCATTAATCTAGGAAACCTTAAAGGTTATTATTAAACTAAAATAATCATACTGTGCTGTATTTTATTATCTTTATAAGATGTATAAATATTGACTGTATGCTTTCAATGACAACGGCAAAAAAGTTGTCGGTATGTCTCACAGGCTGGTCTTCAATCTTGGAACCTATTCCCAGCTTGATGACCGACACAACTTAACAGAGACACATTTTACAATATACCTACCACGGCGCATAAGTTTTAATTCTGATATAATTATATCTAAAGACATGATCTGTTTTCTAATAAACCTTAAAGATTTATGAGATATTTTGCCTTCGTACCCAGCAGCACCACGCATTGACAATGTAGTGTACTCTGCTTGGAATAGAATGGAAGGATTTTTTAAGTTTTGTCCGACACGCCTAAAACTATCACTTTTGTTAGAAAAATGTGCCGTATCTTCTGCAGTCTACGACCTGCCCCGAATCTTAGCACAGCTAAGGACAAAATGTACGAAAACCACTGTCAATATCAAGATGAATAAATAATAATAGATTTTTAAGCATTTGGTACCATAATATTACCCAAATCTACGCTTCAACAATCCATGTGACCCTGGCAATTATAGAATTGGTTATTTACTATCTAAAGGGATATTCTAAAATTCAAAGACGAATGAAATATCATTATTTCTTTATTAATTCCAAAAAAATCTACTACATGTAATCACCGATAATATCGGTCCGCTTATTATTTATGTAAGTATTTTATAGTAAATAGGTAAATATTAAATTGATTACTTCATAAAATGAAACTATTTCAACTACACGGTTGTATTATGGGATGAAAGTAAGAAGATTCTGTATTGCAATGTCCTACCAGAACGTATTATAGTGTTCTGCCTAGAAATGACGAGTAGATGAGTCTGATAATCATTATTCCTTCAAGTATTGGTCAATAAAAAATTCTTGTAAATTACATACAGTCATTAATTAATTATACAACACAAATTATTAAGTCCTCAAATAAGCGAGTCCTAGATATTTAAACAATGATCAGCTACAGAAAGGCGTACGCGAATCTAAATAAGTATTCGGTGCCACTAATTATAATGTTATACCATTAGAATAAACACAGAGAGAATAATTACTATAGACATTTATGGTAAACGGTAATTATTCAATATTTCGCTACACTCGCTTACTTAGGCGATTTCTATCAATTTACTTTAATATTGATTAAGTAGACACTTAAATATTCAAAATCATGTTTACTAATAATGATTATAATAACAATCCAAATCAAAATGAAAATTCAACAGTAAGTACCTATGTGTATTGAATAATTAAGTATATTATAACTATTGCAAAGATTATTGAAACTAACTGCAAACTGTAAAAAGAACACCGTAATATAACTATTAAGCCAATGATCTACCCCCGCGATAATGATTCAATGGAAAAAATGACAAGAACATCACTGTTACAATTTCTTACGTCTGTCAAGCGACATAAAGTAGAAAATCTGTTGTTAATGGGCGCAGGCGACCGTTCGCAGCTTAATGAATTAATCGGATTTATTGCCATGCACAACAATTATTCAATACATGGAATAATATATAAAAAATAATAATACATAATTACAAAATATATTCAAATTCAAATTTGAAAATAATTTATTGCGATTCATTCATATTTAGATAAAAATAAAAATTGCAGAATTGATAATTTTATTTTTAGTTTAATATTTCATAATTTACCGTCTTGTGTAAAATACATGGCAATATATTCAATGATTGGTCTTTGTTCATATTTTCCGTTTGAATTATCGCCGCGGGTTCACTATTGCAAAGCCGAACAAAATGGCTTCCTAAATAATTCACTCTTCTTCCGGTTTCATCGACCCGTTCTCTTGAGTCTGCGGTTTATTGCTACTCCTGAAATAATAGAAACATATTTAAAGTAAATAGTTTTATGAGGCACTGCCGCGCCGCCCTAATCAGATGCTCACATTGTGACACAACAATGACGTTGAATAACGTTCTTCTTATCAAATGCCGCTATAAGTTGATTCGTGCGGCTCTAGACATTTGACACTTTCAAGTGTTGCGAACTTAGATTAATAATCTAAGGTTGCGAAAGAAAATTGACGTAAAAGGACAAGCGTATGTGAAGTATTTTTAAATATTAACAATGTATGTTGCGCTTTATTATTAGTCCTGTTAAACACTTAAACTTAAGTTTAATTCAATTATAAGTAGGAAGGTTCAGCCATAACGGAACGAGAGGCATATCGAACGGAAAAAGAACATAATTAAAAACTGTATTAAAAAGATTACGTATCACAAAGTATTTCTTTCTTTTTCTATACATAAATATAATTATCAAATTGCAAATTATAGCAACAGAATCGGTAAAATATAAAATTAAAAAAAAAACGTCGTTCTGCAATTACCTTGTGTACCTACCTGCTGGTGTTAAGAAACCGTGCGGCGGAGGCGTAGCGCGTCGGGTCGTACTCTTCGGAGTTCGCGGCTCGCTGGCGCGCAATGTTGCGCATGTGCTCACGGAACGCGATGCGAATGGGGCTGTTGTCCTGCCCCGTGCTCGGCCGATCGTTCACCGCCTCGCGCACGCTTTCTGTTGTCGCAACACATAACAACAGTGCATCAGTACCCTAGTTATGGCTCAGCATTTTACATTTCACTAACTAAAAACGTTATGATAAATTTAGTCCTGATCGTTCGGGTGGGCGTGGTGATACCTAGTTACGCGAAGTAGTAGATCGGGCCTAACCAATCTGGACCGGATAATTTGCGTAGTGTTATAACACTTTTAGCATATTTCAAAAAAGCGCAACCTTCGACAAGGACTGTCAAAATAAACTCTATATTTTCATCAATTTTTTGCAGTTTAATGATATTAGCGTCTAATTGGATGGTGCATCCCATATGTTAAGGTCATAGGTACATAGAAAGCTGTGATCCATGAGGTCCTTGTTCAACATGACCTATATGAGCTTATATGATGAATATGTATTGTTCTCTGAAAAAATCTAACTTAACCTCAAATATTACAAAACCAAAAAAAATTGTACGTACCGTTCATAAATCCATCAAGAGTAGTTGGCGGGCGAGATTGGCGGACGCATCGGCGCTTGCGCGACGGCATGCCCGATAAGTAAGCATCGCTATAGGGCTCCTGTTGGTCCTGTCGCTGGTTCTGCTGGTCACGGGTGAACACTGGCACCCACTCTTCGCCCCAATGCTGAAGAAGCATCAATGGTGGTACCTGCATTGCGTCAGTTACAACCACACATTACCAGCAGTGCGAGTGCAAAGCGAACTAGTTGCTAACAAACGTGCAGAACTACCAAAACGCCACAACTTCCTACACAACACATTTCAACTCTACGTTTATGAGTAATCGAGGTATACGCACTGACTTTTTTTTGGTAAATGTAAACTACGGTATTTTGTTAACTGTAAAAGTATTATAAACATTATGCAAAATAAGACTGAATAAAAAAATGACGTATAGAAATTTTTCCTTAGTATGTGACTGCGGGTTTGAATGAAAAGATAGTGTTTCTTTTCAATTATATCGATTACTTAATCGATATAAAAAATAAAGGAACCGATTCGACGTTTATATCCACTAAATAGTCAACGTGTATAAAAAATAAACAGCTTCAACTTTCTAGGTATGTAATTACTTATTCCTAAAAAAATACGGTTACAATTTACAATTCTAATTGTACGGTGAGCAACATAAATAGATGAACTTTTTGAAGTTTTGAAAGGGGTTATTGTACTCAACATTATAAACAACTTTTACTATTGTTGAGTAATAATGAGTATAATAACCCTTATAGCAGATGTCCTGTTTGAATATACAGGATGAATGATTAAAACAACTTACGAATCGTATATTCTGGTCGCTAGAATTACGAGTTGGAGTTGGTGGCTCACTCTTCTCTTTCTTGAGCCTGTATAAAAAAATCAAGTTAATAAAATGTGTGAAACCAACTGATACTTGGCTATTCGATTTGAAGGACACCAACAGTTTTCAACCTTCTTACAAACAAATAAAAAAGTAAAAGTAAGGAAAAGTAAAAAAGCAGAACCAGTATTAATTAATTCGAGTTTTGTAAGCAAGGTGTACTACTCTAATAGCGAATACTACGACAACAAAACGCGTGTGATAAAATTATTTACCGTTTATAGTCTCACCCCCTTACTAATTTTTCTTTTTAAAAAACATTGCCACACTAAGATTTCTCCTGTATCGCGGGTACAGTTTACAAACATACAAGTCACATGAACACACACCCAGACCCGGAACAACTATCTATAGAACATACAAATATTTGTTTCGTGCGGGGATCGAACCCGCGGCACATCGCACGTCGCTCAGAATGCCAATCGTTTAGCCACTGCGCCAACCGTGCCGTCACACTAATAAACACTGTATAAAATTATCTCAAAAATAAATGCATTTTATTCATACATTTTTGACGTAGTTTGACAGAACTTTATAATAATAAAAAAATATTAGTAGAGGGGTCATACTATAGACAAAAAATGACATCTTTTTCTACCTATTAATAAAATTCGATAGAAAAATAAAAATGATGGTGTCCCTTAAATATATGTTGATCACTGACTTAATCCTGCTGGGAGATGATACAGGCGACTGCGGCGCAGTCGCCGAAGTCACAGTATGCACACGGGTCGAGGGCGAAGATCCGATGGTCGAAGTGGACGCGAGATGGAGGTGCGCAGTAGCCACTGGGACAATCTGCTCCGGTATCGGAGCCGCTGCCTTAGTCTGGGAAGTCTCGGTAGCCACGGCGGGAGTCGCCGGTGGACTGGTCTGCATTGGCTCATCGCGAGGCGGTTGGGGCGTTGAGACCTCCATTGGAATCGTGTCATTGTCCTCAAGTGGGGGTATAGGCTAAAATATTAGTTGAATCGAGGTAATGCATTTCGTATTCGCTTCTAACAAAATATTCCTCAAATCTCAATGCATGCACTTTAAAAATAAAAGCTATTTCATTCCTTTGGTTATGTTTACGTGTAAATAATAACGCGGAACCCCGCTCATAGACCGCTCATTGCATGTGTATGAGCGGGGCCTTCTATATCCGTAAAGTTCCGTGTAGTGCACAAGCGACGTTATCGTACTATAATCATATTTTGATTTGACGAAGTAAATATTACGTTCATCATCATCAACCTATTAATGTCCGCTGCTGAGGCCCAGGCCTACTCTTTAATATTAAGTTAGTTAGTTTTAGTAATAATTCTCACCTGTAAAGGCGGTTCAGCTATTAATAAATTAGTAGGGTGTTAAGTGGCTTTCTAACATAACTGGTGTATGTTGAGATTTCAGCAATATTAGTTAGTATGAAGCGTCGAAGGTTACTTTAGTTAATTTACTATCACCCTTTATTTAATTCGTGTGCAAACGCTTACCGATGGATCAAGGACTCCCTCCCTGCGAGTGATATGCTGCTGAATGTGAGCATAATGAGAACCCAACGTGTTGATAATACCGTTCAGATTCTCATTGGCAAGCATCAATACCGTCCCTTGAATTGATTCGTCAAAGTATCGAATTCTAATAGCCTGTAGAAAAAAGAAATAATATACCAAAACTTTCCAAGAAATTAGAAATATACTCTACGAGTATATTATGGCAATTGGATGTGTTGACCCTGAATAACAGTAAGCCACCCTTCTCTCCCCGTAGTACGTCAAAGACTCCCAAGGAACAACATGTTGGGCAGTAGACTCCTGAACATACTGCGATCTCCAATCCTTTTGGATGCGTGTGTATTATGGAAATATTCTCTTAAAATCATAGAAAGTATTCTGTCTATGAGGAGGCCCAAGTTCAGCAGTGTACATTTACAGGCTGACATCAGTAAATTCTAGACTATAAAATATCTTACTAAAAACGCCCTGTAGAGTTCCCGCAAGCCGTCAAGTCCATTCACGCATAAGTGAGAGATGAGCGTGCAGAAGTCAGTGAAGAGTCGTGAAAATACTGCGTAGAAGCGGGTGCAGTACATGTCGCTGTTGGACTCGGACAGCACGGAGGCAACGAGGGCCGGCAGGCGGGCGCGCACCAGCGAGCGGATCGACGTGTACGCATCCAAATCTTCGCGCATCGGCGTAAGCAGGTGCTGTAATAAAAAAAGAAAATTATTTGTAGCGGAAGTGTTTAAATTTTGCGATCATGTAATCTCATTTAACGTGATAATTGGTACATATTTTCGGTAAGTATTGGTATATATAGACCACACATAAAAACATAAAATGCAAACGCCATCGTAACTTGACTCATGACGTCAAATTAAGATGCAGCAACTCCGACTAATCAATCAGCATATCAAAAGTTGTCAAAACGGGAGCGAGGCACATGAATAGGCGCCAAAAAAATAAAATTTGAAATCCTAAACAAGGTTTATGCTTTTTTTTATTAATTTATTACAAAAATATACTAAACACTGACATTTAGTAACAAAATGCCATCGGCAGATGTTTTCTGTGTTCTTAATTTAAATTTACGTTACGATAAAACCGATGTAACAATAAGGTTAAAAGTAAAAAGGTCAATTTAATTTTCTATAATTAATATGTTTGGTTTCCATACATTTAAATCTAAGGTTTAAATGTATTGAAAAGTTAGCATACTAGCATATTACCAAATAGCCGTCAAGTATACAAGCGCAAGAGCCAAATACTCATATTACATGTTTGGCGATCTGTCAGTTATAAATATTTTTGAAACGATATCCGTAATTCGTTCTCTGATGTTGATGTAATCAGTTTGAGATTTCAGATACGTTTCGAATACGTTCGGTTTAAGCGCGGAAAATCTACAACACTTGTATGAATAGTGTAATTTTGTTCAGAGAGAATTAAAGTGCTTCAGTGCAGCACAATCCCCTATAAACGGCCTTGTATGTAAAAAAAAACGACCAATCTAGCATTAACCTGCACCTAGCTAGATCAATTAAAAAAACGAGAACAAAATCACACATATTTAATCATTAAAACCTTAAACGTACCATATCATTGATGAAATCAGAGAATTCACTGACGAAAAAGTCAGAAACCGCCCGGAAGGCGTGTTCTCCTTCATCGTTGCCGGAGCGGGAGAGCAAGTTCTGTATGTAGTTGCGCAGCAGCACGCGCAGCTGCACGAATTCCGTGGGGATCAATACTGTTTCCCCGGTCAACGACTGCAGCGGTTCCGGCATGAATAGGTGACGAGCCTGTAAATCATGGTACAGCCTGTTAAGAGTGGCAAAATTTTGAAGAAACTACGTCATGTCGTCCTTACCTGTAATCTTAATAATAGCACCAGAAGTTTGGGTTCAACCCTGCGTCAATTTTACTTTTCTGTTCAGTGTATAAAAGGATATTTTTGCCCATAATATAATGAAATATACATAAATTCATCCCATATTACTGTCCCACTACTGGGCCTCATTTCAGAATGAGAAGGCTTAGGCCACCACGCTGGCCTGGTGCGGGTTGGCATACTATTTAGACTGGCCTATGCTATACTCCGTACAATATCTCGCTGCAGGCAGGATCATAAAACGTGGGATCGAGATGGTACATATAGAGTACTCACTGTATGTTGGATATAATGCTCTGTCTCGCTCCCACCTTTTATATCACTGCCAGAAGACAATTTACAAATGGCGCCCTCAATCGTTTTCTACCCATTCTTAACAGAAACAGACTGTAGTATTATTTTTCCTTGAATCGTATTAAAGCGTATGATGAGTACCGCGTACGTGCGCTTCGCATAGCAATTCACGGAGGTACACGGAAATGCTACGGTCACGTTTACACTCTGTAAAGATCCGATATACGAAAGTAAAAATAGTAGTCAGATGCAGCTTGTCGTAAGTGATCCTTTTTAAATAATATAAACAAACAATTCTATATCTGTATTAATCTTATAAAGCGGTAATTATTATTATTTTTGTTTTTAGGGTAATATTTGGAACTACAGAACCGATTGGAAAAATTATTTCACTAATAGAAAGCTACACAATAGGTTGATATAGGATATATTTTATTTTAATAACAATATAAAGCGCGGATGGGCAACATCTAGTGTTAAATAAATAAATTATACTTACAACAGTCACCAAGAAAGCATTGAGCCAAGACTCCTGTGAAGGAGCGCTGCCGAGCAGGCGCATCATGATCGTCATATGATCCTGCAAAAGATATAATTTATACAACCGATAATATTGTACAATTTAAAAGTAGTTAAGTTTTATGTCAGACGGGGAGATGATACTTAAATCAGTTCAGCGCAACCTGGGCAATCAGGCCCAGTACAAACCTGGTTGACAAGTTAATTTGTTCGGCTAAAATAATTATTTTTTTAACTTGAATATTCTGATAGAACTTACTTCATTGATGTTGTGATTGCGATGAAGCAGATACTCGAAGTTCTGTGAGGCGGCCCTCTCGGCGCGCTGGCGTTCTTGGTTCACGAGCTGTTGTTGCTGTTGCTCCCTACAAATGGGTCGTGGTATAATCCAGTTAAATCAAGCTGGTTTATTGTATAATATGATAAAAGAGCGAAACTAGCATGTGGGTCAACTGATGGTAAAAGATCACCGCTACCTCGTACACCTATCTTCCCTTAAAAGGTTGGTAACACTTAAGCAACTCTTCCGCCGTTAAGCTCTAAAAGCAACTGGGCCGTAATCTACAGTACGATTTGGTGATGATGTTCTAATTTGAAAACTTTTACTATAGGACAAAACCTGAAATCGCGAAAAAAAGGCTTTTGTTGTGAGTTTTAATCAAGTAAAATTTACTTACTTATATGGATACTTTATTATGGAAAAGCAATATTTTTTTTCGTGATTTAATATTAAGTGCCATAGTAAAAGTTGTTCATAATGATGAGTACAATAACCCCTTAAAGCAAGTGTCCTTTTTGAATATACACCTGTAGTCTAGGTACCTGCGACGTTGCAAGCGGCGGCGAGCGTGTGGCGAGTCGCACTGCAAGAATCTGTCGTAGATCAAGTTAGCGAGAGACACGGCGTGGGCGCGGGTAGTGGTGGTCGCGCGACGCAAGTGCAGGCTCGCTGGGGATATCAAAGTAAAAAATACAATATTACTTCAACATACTGAAAAAAAGTTAGGAATTTAATAGGCACGTTCGATATTAAAACCAAATACGTTTTTTGAGCATATTTTTTCCATCAGTATGGAAAAATTATATATTTCGCTAAGCGCTTCGAATGAATGACTTGCTTAGTGAATAAAGTCTTTTAAAACATACCGAATGAAGTAATGCATGTGTGCCTTCAAGTAAAATAAGGAATGCTTGTCTATTTATAATTCTTCTTACGTTGTGAAGCCGCATTGGTTTGTTCTTGAGCGTTCTGAGCGGGTTGGCCGGCCGATGTAGGGCCCTGGGGGGCAAGCGTGGGCATGGGCATGGAGACCTGCTGTACTACTGGTCCGTGCGGCGAGGGAATGTGCACGGTCACACCCTCGACACCAGGCACGAGGCCCTGACGGATCACTGACGACACGATGTTCTGCAGCAAATCAGCGCTTGGCGGACCGCCCCATGGCATCGGAGCTAAGTAAACTGAAAAAAGCGTAAAAAATTAGTTTTTATCAAATCATCCAGAAAATTCGCAATGAAGTTTTAAAAACAATTATCAAAACTTGAAGTCTAAATTTATTTAACAAATAATTACAATGTACAGAACAAAATCAATGTAATTATGGAATCTTCAATTGGAAGGTTCAAAAAATAATCCAACTCCTTTATAGAGATCAAAGAATTATACAAAAGATATTAAGAGTAAAATTAACTATAAAAATAGGGAATAATATTTATTTGAGTAAAATAAATAAAAATGATACGAGAATATGAGAGTAACATAGCGAAGAAATGAACGCAACAGTGGTTGAAATAGTTAAGTGTGCGGTTTACCTCCGCCTTCGTTGGCAGGCTGCTGTGTGGCGTTCGCGTTAGTGCCTCCAGTGTTATTGCCGGTCACAAGAGTGCCCACGCCGAGAGTGCCTCCATGTGGGATCTCCTCCATACTCATCACGACTTCTACACCACCAAGACCGCCAGCTTGGCTCAATCCTCTAAACAAATTCTCAAAATCTACGAGAAATACATAAAATTATTTCAATATAGTATAATACGATCACTATTTCACTAATAAAGCTATTTACTGATATATTTTATTAAATTACTGTACTTTTTCCAACTACAAAGTTACTTAATACCATGATAAAGTAATGAATTAAGGGAACTGTGGACAGCACTTTAACATGGACTTGAAATTCATTACTTTATCAAAGATTGAGCCGCTGGCATCTATCTACGCAACAAACATTGTGTAACTGAGATCAGAGGCAGATCCACGGTGAGTCGCGGAGAGAAGATCCCTTGTGATATGACAAAAGTCTTACCGAGAAGCACTTGGCGCCTGTTGGCCTGGCCTTGCTGGCCGGCTTGGTTGTTAGCGTTGCCCTGCTGACTCTGTTCCTGAGAGTTACTCATAACCGCCGCTGCGTTCGTCAACCCGTTAAGCAGAGCGTTCTCTAAAGGGAACGCGATGGGCACCCTGGTCTCTATCTCTACTTGATACGTGATGGGATCTGGCTGGATGTTTATATTGACAGTCGGTTGGGTAACGTTCCTACCGGCGTGAGCGGTGGCCTGGCTCCCTTGGTTTCCCTGTCTGTTCGAGTTATTCACAGCTGCATTTCTAGATGTTTGAGTGGCTGGAGCGCCTCCGTTTCCATTGCCAATAGTGCTGTTAGCATTGTTTCCCTGCGGCTGTGGCTGCGGCAGCTGCTGCGGCATCGGTGGCTGTTGCGGCAGCGGTGGCTGTTGCGGTAGCGGTGGCTGTTGCGGCAGTGGCGGTTGCCCCGGCAGCGGCAGCTGCTGCGGCAGCGGCGGCTGCTGCGGCAACGGCGGCTGTTGTGGCAGCGGCGGCTGCTGTGGCAGCGGCGGCTGCTGCGGTAGTGGCGGCTGCCCCGGCAGCGGCTGCTGCTGCGGCAATGGTGGCTGCTGTTGTTGCGGCTGCGGCGTGCGCCGGTTAGACTGAACCACATTAATGTGTGCCTACAACATCCAGATAATTGTATCGTTTCCCAAACTCATAGTATCATCAATGTCGCCAGTTGAAGCAAACGTACCTGCATTGGGATCGGGTGACGCACGACAGTAGCCTCGGAAGTGAGACGCGGGTTACGCTGGCCTACTTGAAAGTTGATGTCGCTAACGGCATGGTACGCATGCGCGAAACTGTGCATTATATCAGACACCATGTCCACAGTTCGTTGTTCGCTTGCACGCTCTTCTTCGGTGTATTGCGGCGGCTATGGCAAATAGAAATATCATTTAATTTTGTTACATGTTATTGAACGTGGATGCAGTACTGTGACCCCCATCTACCCTTTTTAATATTCCCATTATTGGTGCTTTCGTTAAATAACATTCAAAAACAGCATTCCATACTCACCTCAGGATTATTAGCGGCTCGTAGCATCCTGATGTAATTAGCTCGGTATGGAGTGAATTGCTCTTGAAGAGTCTCTAGTTCTTCAAGCAATTGGGCTAGGTCACGCGGTCGAGAATGGCGGGCGCGCATAGCTCTTATTGCCCTGTAACTCCTTTAATGTGGACAAAAAGAATTCAAGCCATTTTAATGACATAGACACCACACTTGCGAGAAACAATGCGAGAGAAACGAACGGTAAAATTGACACACAATGAGAAATAATTAAAAATCGAATTAAGTAACAATTATTAAAATTAATTTTGGAACTTTTTTTGGATTATTTAATTGTAATTATTCTTCTTTCTGTGTAGTGTGTATACATAAATTGTTAAATAAATAAATAAGAAACTACTTGTTTATATATTTTTGTAGGAGAGTACTTTGTTTCCGGTTGTCACACGAATACCTACGACATACGACGGTAAAAGTAAAATTAACTGAAACTTAATTGTGCCCTATCATGATCATGATCGTGATTAGAAGATAGAAGAATTTAATGTAACTCACCTTCGGCGTGCGTTTTGAGCACGGGCAGCGGCCTCCGAGTTCTCGTCATTTTCTTCCATGGGTGGTTCGGGCTGCAGTCAATCATAAACAATTAAGTTTCAATTACTTCAATATTGTCACAAAAGAGAACATTTACACACAACAATCAATAATATGATTTTTATAATCCTTAATACAGTAGAATCTGGATAAAACGACTTCGCTTATAACGGCTAACCGTTTTTAGCGACGTCGATGTAAACGATATAAGCTTAAATTATCCAAACGTTTTGTGCGTCGTCCGGTTAGTACGACAGGATGTCGCCGGCCCTTGAGGGTCGTTATATCAGGATTCTACTGTACCTACATCATAATTTTTAATTATGATATATTTTATAAAGAAATGATATAATTATGCAGATTGTTTTGCAAATAATAATTTGGACATTATATTGTGCATATTTTCTTCACTTATTTTCTACAGAAGAAGGCCAGTTTTATTTATGCCTCTAAAATACAGAGGCCCGCCTATATATCATAGCCTGTGTATTGAATATGACAGTATATACTCCATCTGATTATGTCCCAATTGATAGTCTAAGATCCGGCAGCAGATTTCTGCAGATATTCGTTTTTATTAATGAAACTTAAAAAAAAAGCCCTTTACTGTCCCACGGCTGGGCACGGGCCTTTTCTCGGAATGAGAAGGTTTCCACTCAGAAACTCGATTTAAATTAAAGTTTAATGATAATGCAATTCATTATTTCAGAGTTGAATTAAAAGAGTTTAATTAAATATATTGTTTAATTCACTTAAAAATATAGTTCGTATTCGTAAATTAATTACAATTTATTTAATTTAAGTTTAACGGCAAATGTTTCCTAGGCAAACCGACAATAATGTTATCACATTCGTTTAAATCGAGTTCCATTAAAAAAAACAAATACGGGCAGAAATCACCTGCCGGATCTTTTACTATGAGAACAATTTTAACGATAGAACGATAAGTTATCATATTACAATATAATATTGTACGTGATATCAAATAAGCCTGAAAAGCTTTCTAACGACTTTTGAAAGGGTTATCACAATAGCAGAACAGACACATATACTAAAACACGACGGCAGAGCAGCCAATTAGCAGCTAACAAACAATTAATTCCTCTTATATTAGGGATGTTCGTTTGTGCCAGATTCTGGTGTGGGCTGGTAATAAATATTATATAATATTGATAATTAAATCAATCAATTAAGGTGGGGTGACACGTTGTTACGAATAATCTTGTAGTTAACTTGAGCTAGAAGCGATTATGAATATCTACCAACTGCCTATAAAATACTGAGGTATTATGAGATTTCGGGGTCTGATTCCCAATGCCAATAAGAAGCCACAACACGGTTAAAGCACGTTACATACACAATTTGACAGATCAGTATGATTTAACTGTTTCGTGATAAGTAATTGTCTTGGAGGATTAGGTCCCTGAAAACAATTATTGCATTCGATTGTTTTTAACAAATACATCTTTTGTGCGTAGAAGATGGACACCAATCACAATACTTGGGTCAACTATAACACATCCTCTTAATAATGTGAAATGACGCAGTGTAGAAGTTAAATATTTAATAGAGGTATTCTACAACGGATAGACCAAGCTAGCGACTATTTATAGAGATGGTCAATATGCACCAATTACATCTACGGAAGTACGGAGTACATGAAACATTTATAACAGATTCGATATTTATTTTAAAAAATCTATTCTAGGGTGGGACTACTACGACTACACCTTCAATTGATCACACCAGTATCCTAAATCGAAACTTTCCTATTGCCCCACCGTCATATCATAGCTCGCCTACATACTCCACACAGCCTAAGGCCCATAATTATAAACTGCTATCAAAGATGATTTTTTTTGTGTTAATCTTGTATCATATTTTGACAGCAACTTCAAAGGAGTATAGTGCCACAAACTTATCTGACCCGGCAACCAAAATTGGAACTAACATCGCTACAGAAGAAAATTGACTTCGAAATGTAATTTTTGTAGGGAAATAACATTGGCAAAAGCAAAGGTTATTGGGCAAAAGCGACGGCAGCGACGCCACGACCGGGTCACATAAGTTTGTGGCACTGTATCCAAAATTAAAACGTCATCTTACTTCAAACAATCCCACCGACTTATCTGTGAAATGAGCAGGGCACACTGTTACTAAAGACTGCAAATTTATAACGTATTCTATTTTTAAATGCTAAGAACCATGTTTATGTATCAATGTCGTATATTTTATAATTCTGCCATTGCACAAGTAAGTTGCTGGGACTGTACAAGAATATAAATTCAAGAGCTGGCAAGACTATGCTGAAGATGAAATTCAAAGATGAGAGCACTTTATTAACATAGGCCTTAATTTTATTAGCTTGCCATGCTCATACTGCAACTACAGAAACAATACATTACCTCTTCGTGCGTCGTAACAGATGCGGGTTCGTTATCCATGTGTTCTACTGGGACTTCACTGCTTGCTGGTGAACTCCTATTTTCCTACAGTAGGCACATTGACAACATAAACAACTATAAACGAAAAAAAAGTACTATCCATTTATCATAATTCATATATAAATATAAAAGCTACGGATGCTTTGCAGATACGATAAGTTATTATAACGAATTTAATAAAAAATTGTTAATAATTATGTAAAATAAACATTTTGTTCTTACTATTAATATTAATCATCAAATCCGCAAAGCGATTTTAAATAATTACTTGTGTAACAAAAACATCATCATGCATAGAAGTAGTCCATTCGGAATTTCATGCAAGTAGTTCAAAGGAATGTAGTAGGTGCTTAATTTCGTTTTAAGACAGGTTTAGCATTAATTTTTAGAAATGTTCCTTCTTGTTATCATAAAAGTTGAAGATCTCAAATTAAATGAAAACATTATGTAAATACGTTAAATAATCTTAGTTGGAAAATCCATCAGTCCGAACCTTCTTACTTTAAATTGTCTGTTCGCGAGGCGTAACTCATTTTTAATGATAAAAAAGAAATCGTGTACCGGTGTGATGGACGCATATAAGCACTGCTCTAAAACTGGAGACAGTAGCGATCGGTTGGCTATATAATATAATATATTGCCTTTATTATTAATTCACTGCCCATATAAAAAAGGTTGTTAAAGTTTCCCAATCGATGCATGGTGTTATGCACCTACTGATAGAAAAGGAGAAGGATGTACAGGGACAAAAACACGATACAGCCATTACTGCAAACATTGTCAACATTACTTTAATATAATAGATAAATACTGAACTACTACACTGTGTTTCGATTTTAATATTATGTGTGTCATTTCTACTTGCAAAAGTCTTACCTCTCCATTGACGTGGGCCCTGAGACAGGCGAGCGAGTTCTTGATTTCACTGATCATCCGCCGAATGAACTCCAGGCGCCCGTTGGTTGGAGACATGGATATGGATTGTGACTGCTCCATGAAGTCAGGGGGGCCAGCGAGCGCCTCCAATAAGAAATACAAAACGTTTTAGTCCATGTATTCGAGCCTTATTGCCACTGGCTACAATTTTTTACTCGTTTTTATAGTTCAATATTTGCACGTTACAATTTAATTCAAATCAAAATTTAATTGACTAGGGAGTGTCAAAATCCCCTTTCGATTTCGAAACTTTTAGTCTCATGATTCCCTTTAAGTTGGTGCTGCAAGTTCAGATTGAAAAAGATATTGACACTAAAAATCTCAAAATCCCGCTTTGTAGGGGAAATCATATCTACTATGCACCTACTTCTAGACAAAATGCGTTACTTATGCAGGTTAGGTTTGTTTGTTTGTACTTCAAAGGGGATTTTTAGATTTTTTGCGTCAATATTCTCTTCAGCTTGAACATGCAGCAACAAAGGGGAAAATGAAATTAAAAATCTTAAAATCCCCATTTAAAGGGGAAATCGAAAGGGGATTTTGACACTAAACCAAACATAGAGCCCCACGATTGTCCATTTACTATGGCGACAAACTTCAAACCTCCCAGAGAAATGATATATTTAAACTTTAGGTACCCTTGAAAACAAAAAGATACCTAACAAAACAAAGTTTATCCAATTTTGCCACTTGTAACGTTATACGACTTCAAGAAATAAGTTGCCCAAAACATTCCTACTGATTACACGGCTTCAGATATATAATTATACAAAAAAGAAAATCATTATTACCATGAGCCTCCTTATTTGCTGTTGCATGTTAGCATTGGAGGCATTGGATTGCCCTTCAGCGGTTGCGCTGGTGTTGGTTGAAGTCGGAGCGCTCTGTCGAGTTTCAGGACTTGGCGGTGCTCGTTGAACGAGATGCACCACCTTGCCGTGGACGTCTGTGGACCGATAACATTAAACGCGTTATTATTCATTTCTTTTTTTTAATTTAACTTTCCTTGGTTTTGATGAATGAATCCGCCAAACCCGATAGAACGCAGTGGCCAAACCGCGATGCAAAATTATGCAGATTTATATCATAATATGTTTAAAATATCCTATCTTAGTTGGCCATAACCGAAGGAACTGACGACCAAGAACTAGGAAGCATCAGAAACCCAAAAAGTGAAAGGTATCAGAGAAACTCGGGTCCTAATAGGTAACTTGCATCTAAATTATAATAAGAAATTATGCAAAAAAAAAACAATAATATATGAAAGGGCTTTAAATAAAGATTCATTCAAAAATTATATCTTTTTTAGAAATTATCTTTATTATAAATAACGTAAAATGGAACGGTTTTTCAAACAGCATCATCTAGTTTTGACGTCACT
This sequence comes from Allophyes oxyacanthae, assembly GCA_932294325.1. Lineage (NCBI taxonomy): Eukaryota > Metazoa > Arthropoda > Insecta > Lepidoptera > Noctuidae > Allophyes > Allophyes oxyacanthae. Next base: position 6,666,974 of record OW028609.1, read on the forward strand.
CCTTCGTTTTTCTTTGGTAACCATATTTACACCTTATGAACGAGCGATGCAATGACGTCATGTCACGTGACTATGTGTTTTGGCGCCAATATTTGAAAGTCACATTTTTTTTGTGATATTTTCATTATTTGTGGGTATTAAAATTTTTGCTTTGTTTATTTAAGCCTCCAATCCTAACGATAAATTAAAATACATGCAAGCGTGCGAGGCGAAGTTGTCTATAGGATATTAGGTTAGTTTTGCGCTCTCCATTATATGTTTGCCTAGGCTTGCTCAGTCAGTTACAATAAAAAAGTGAATTATAGCTAGATTTAAAATATGTATTAACCATACCATATTCTGAAAGTTTCTTTTCGTCTTGTAATACTCTGCCGCAGAAAATGAGTCGCTGAAGATTTATCTCTATTCCCATCTGGTCCCTAACTTTTTCTTTAAGCTGCTGCACCGTGATCTGAAAATAAATAAAACAATTTGAACACACAGCAACGAAATAACAACATTTACTTTAATGTTTAGACTAGTTACGTCCGCGATTTCGTGCTTGTGGATCAAGCATCCCCTCTTCCTGTCGTTTTCTAAAAATATTTTCCTTTAGCCTATTTTCTTAATATCTCATAAAGTCATAATTTTACAAAAGTTTTATGAGATATTAAAAAAAAAATTGGTTTCTAAGTTTTATCTAGCCGTTTGGCCTGGGCGTAAATATGTCAGACAATTAACCAATATTTGATTTTGTAAATATACATAACGATAAAATGACAGAATTTGCTGCCTGAATGCATTGACATAAAATGTATATATAATTTACACGACAATCGCGTTGAGTTAAAATGCAGTCTAGTCATTACGACAGAATAATCTTAATGCAAATTACACTTCCTTATCAAATACATTATTACATAGAACAGTAAATAGCTATACATAGGAATCTATCTACTCATAAACATCGATCGCAATTAGTGCAGACAGGCGGGTACGTAGCATAAACATCAAGCGATGCAAATACAGGAGACATATAGGTACTCAAATATAGGTTTAGCTCTAGGAACAAAGGCAGACACGTCGATACAGGCGGGGTGGGAGCTGTACCCGGGTACCTGTCCTGTATCGACCGCGCAGCCGCACGCCGAGCGCAGTAGTTCTCGGAAATACAATTTATGCACTCAGATTTATAATTAAAACTGGCAGCGTCGGCCTTCGCATTTTCATCCACGCCCTAACGCTATCATTACCTATTTGTATAGCTCCTGAATATGAATAGTGTGTATTTTATGAGTATTATTAAAAATGCCTGTTGCCCGCGGTTTCACCCACGAGTTTGATTATTAACAAAATAAAAAAACCAACAAAAAAAGAGAAACCAAAAACAGACAAAAAAATCCAAAAACGTAGTTTTGTATCAGTTCAGCTTCTGTATCGTTCCTAGGATACGTTGCGCTTACTTTTTTCTAATAATATTTAATGTACAGATATTCTCGTTAGGATTTGATTATATGTATAGACTAGTATTATATTATCTGTGGTATAGATAAAAGAAAGTATGTGCTGTAGGAATGGATGTAAGAAAACTAAAATTTTCAGGTATGAATTCATACATTGAACCCTTTTCAATTAAAGACATAAATTTTGAATTATCACACCGGACTTAGTTAACCATAAATTACTTTGACTACGCGCTTTGCCTATCATTACCGGAAGGAACGTCAACGTCATAAATATAGGCTTGTGGCCTGCAATCGGTCACGGCCGCAGAATCAGATAATATCTCATTGTATGTACATATTTTGACCTACGTAAACAATACCGCAACTGGGAAGATTTGTTGTAAGTAGTTTTGTTCGAATTATACAATAGGTCACAACTATACGACTAAGTTTTGTGGCCAACTCGAGCTTTTTTTTTAATAAACCATTGTTTGAGTATAATGAACAAACAATGGTAATCCGAATTGCGGAAAGCACCATTTCCCTTAAGATCATTCTATTATTAAGCGAAATTCAGTGCGTTCAGAAAGGAAGAAGGATAAACGCAGTGCAATTTAATTTTAAAAACATGGAACCTCGTCCTTGTTGGAAGTCGGTTAAAAATGATAAATGCAAAAAAAGACCAAAAAAAATCACAAAGAAACTTCTGCCCATTACTGTTCCACTGCTGGGCACGGGCCTTTTCTGAGCATGAGATGGGTTAGGCCTATTATATGTATATAGATTTGAATTATTTGCCTTACGATAGTTACGATCTCAAGCTAAGACTGGGCCTTTGGCTGGGCACATATTTCTGATTTGCTAGCGACACCTAGCGCTCACTACTTACTAAATGGCGAATATGGCAATAGCCTACGCCAGCGCCGCCTATCAGAATATAGCGGCAACTAAAATCCTACATCGCACTATAAAAGTGTTCATCGAATCTAACACATATACAATCGTCCGACATCAACCGCTGGGTTTTGGCCTGCTAAGCAAATCACCTCGGGTGATTGGAGAATCCTCTCTTTTCAATGGATGAACACCATACCTAGTTCCTCCACAAATCCTATTGTCTGTTCCGACCACTATCACAATGATTAAATATACCTAAGCCCGGCCGGTAAAAGCGTGAAAGGTATTCAAGATTTAAGTAGGAGGACAATTATTATTTTTCCGATGGGTGGACAGCGGGATCCTCTTGTGTAATTATAACGTTTTATCGGAAAAATAACAATTTTCCCTGATCTTTATCAAATTGATAAATCGAAAGCCATAGGAGTAATATCGAGCAGTCGCTAATGAACGCAGGCGCGGTACGGTCGTGAAATCCATAGCACGATGAAAAGAGGCACTACGTAGTTCGACCCACGCAACTTGTATAAATCGATAAAGAAAATCTAGGTTACATGGAGCTCATCAACAATTTAGTCACTTCCCAATTTAGTGTTGTTAAATAAACGGTACATAGCTTCCATAGAAAGACACCGCTGAAATATGGCTGTTATACCCTGCACCCGTAGCGTGACCATTTCTATTTCTATTCTTCCAAGAATAGACAAACCTCTTTCTATCCATCACGACATCTAAACTCGTGTTTCTACGTAGACAAAGACAAACTATTCTTTCTAGTTAGTGTTGTAGTTATTCTACCAAATCCTACCGAACAGTAGAAATATTTCTACTATCTGTCATTTTGTCTAGTGTAGTATGACTCTTGCAGAGAAGTTTCGTTGGTGCTCTTATCAAATACTGATTTTTAAGTTAACAATTCGTAATACATTGCTCCTCACTGGTCTAGTGGTTGCAAGCGCTGTTCAGCGTGAGATCCTGGGTTCGACATCCGGGTCGGGCAGTTTTTTTTTGTATAAGTAGGTTGTATATGAAAATTCTCAGTAGCAGCCGGCATGACATACAGTTTGGCATTATGGCCGGCATAATTGTGCCCGGTATTTTGCATTGATAGTTTGGACGGCCAACAAAAAAAATGTTCTTTTATTTTATCATAAATTTTATACAACACAACAAAATTAAAGTAAACAATAAAAGAAACTAAATAAACTGAATCATTACAACGGAAAAAGCAACAATAAATTGGTGATAACTGAGCGCGTCACGACATTTTTTACATGCAGTAAGTACCTACGGACATGTGTGAATAAAGACAGAAATAGTGTTCGAGAACTGAGAAGGCATGATTAGCACCGCCATTTTGGAGTCGATTAAATTATTGGTACAATTTATACATCTTGCTTCATCGTGCTATTATTAGGAACAGGGGGTGAGTCTACCGCGTAACTAAAATGGTAATGAACATCGACTCTGGTAATAATCGAATGATCGGGAAAAAATTTACAAGGTAGCTCAAAGTTTATTCTCTCACGATCGTATCGAAATTTGTTACGCGGTAGATTTGATCATATCCAGTATGGCGCCTTTTTGACAAGAGACAGCTGTGGAACCTCTCTTTAAAATTAAAACCGCTTTTTATATTTCTTTCCCTTTTTTTGTGGTTTAATGAGGCCACCAAGCTCTGCTCTTATCTGGGGTATGCTAGTACGTGTGTAAAAGCTATAAATTGAAATGTGTTGGCACTTGGGCACACAGTGCATTCCCGATACTATTTACCGGTACCAACTCAGCCAGCGAATCCCAGAATATTGAGACTTTTTCTCGTCACCAAATTATTTAAATTGGTGTTGACTAGAACGATGCGTTTCGCGTTTGCCCCACAATTTTGGTCCGTTTTATAAAAATCTTATTTCCTCCCTAAATATGTTCTTCTCCACTAGTAATAATAAGTTTATGGTTCTTCTCTTGGCCCGAAAAGTCATCAGAAACATCCCGCAATTTTTTTTTTTTTAATTTGTGTCTTACCTTTTTCTTCTTTATCTACTATGCGTACGAGATAAGTACCTACACTGTACAGACATCGACAAAAGTGTTATCTAGAAAACATTATAATTCTTCATTATGATAAAAAAGTTAATTAAACAGGGTTATTTGGAATTCACTAATAGACCTTTAAGGGGGTGGAAGTACCCGTCAGTATAAAGACCTTTTACTATGGAACCAACCCTAAAATCGCGAAAAAATATTTATTATTCGGGGCTAGAAAGGTAGGACCATGTATTATTATAGATATTTATATTTTTTAAATGAATAATATATAATATACTTTAATGTATTATTATATTATATTATTTATAATTATTGTTGTATATTTTTGCAATTATCATAATCTGGTCATACAAGGATATTACGCCAAGTAAATATTCAGCCGCATCTGGTTAGACTGGGAGCCGCCCCCAACATAGTGGGGAAAAGGCTAGGTAGATGACGATAAAATATATATAATATAATTCTAAAAATTGTGTTGAAAAATAAATTCATCTGAATGAAGACTCCGTCCTACTTGGCATTTAAAAATTCGAGGCGAAATGTGGGACAAGTGCAGAATGCATCACTAGAACATGTCCAGTGGCCTTAAAATGTACAAATTGTACAATGGTCAGGGAGAAGTGGACGTATATTGATGATGATGATGTTAGCCTATATCATCCCACTACTGAGCAAAGGCCTCCCCCCATGACTTCCAGGTCTTCCGGTCCAGAGCCAGTGGACGTATATTACCCATTTATAAAATTATTTTAGCCCATTTGTTTCAAATAATTGTAGAAAGTTCACAGCCCAGCATATTCGTAGCAAAAGCATATAATTATGTCACCCAGCATTTACATAATTTTATGTTAGTATAGAACCATGTTGTTTTTTTATGTACATATCGACGGTTGAAAGGCTATTTGTTATAAGCGACATATTTTTAAAAAAAAAAATTGTATCTTAGAACAAATAGCAAGATATGGAAAATTGGGGGTCAGCGGAAGTCACTGATATTTACACTAAGTATTAAACATCAAGTAGTCTATTCGCAGTGCAGCACAACAGCTATAAGCAGGAATAGGTAAAATATAATTAAAATAATAGGTGCATTAGCAGCGAGAACAAAGAAAATTTTAAGCTAATATCTACCACGTTCAAATGATGGACTTACATAGTATAAGTGTAGAAAGAAGAAATCACCATCAATGCATTTTTAAGAGCGATTATTTAAAAGTATTAGCTGACGTTCATGCCGTATGACATGCATGTCAACTCTGGGCTCGAAAACTCTTGATATCAAAAATTTATGGATATTGATTGTTTTACGTGCTATAATTATGCCCTGACAACTGCTATTGTATATACGAAACATTGTGTCCAGTTTCCATAGAATTTTATTTGTTTGTGGCATGGGTGAAACATCGCACAGAAACAACCGCTTATATTGACGCTTTCAAAACAGACAACAGTTTCCTCACACACGTGCACATGCACATAGCATCACACCTATATTCTCCGATGGGGATCGGGTCGCCGACTCCCGAGATCAATAGATTTTCCATTGCGTCTACATTTCGTCACTAGATCAATGAATTTTTATAAAAAAAAACAATCATTTAAATCAGTGTTTTTTATCCAAAAAATTAATTGATTTAAATCAATCAGCCCTGGTAGAGCCGATGACGAAACAGGGGCCATCGATAGAAGAAGAGGGGATTTCTTTTTAAATCTGTCTTGTAATTTAAGTCAATTTCTTCAATTTTCATTGGTAAGGAATTTATAGTCGCACATTAGCATAAGCGGATTCGTTATCTGAGATCGCACATAACTACGGTCATGGGCAAATTTGTTATGATTATATTACTTCTTCCCCACATTTCAATACGTTAAGTGAACGGGCGTGCATGCATGCTAAGGCTAACTTGAACGCTCTTCTGTTGTACCTACCTACTGGGCAGCACACTCTTTTGCCTGCTTTAATGCGCAGGCCACAGCACGAGCTTACGACCTTAGCATAATATAATCACGTAGCTTAGCGTGGAACCAGCTATACGAGCTAATCTTAGCTATGCAAGCTAAAATATTAGGTTCACACCAAAAAATAAGGGTGTAGTATGATTGACAATGACAACACTTTGTTAGCTTGACAACCGCGGCGGTGAAGGGAGGCAGAAGGGCAACAGAGCTCACTTAGCTGGAATCAACGGGTTAACTAGCCCACATAGTTTAGTTGCTAAGGTTAGATCTGTAGTTAGCGATGTGAAACGAAGTATGATAAAGATGCCGCAGCTTCGCATAGCTAGCTTGCGTAACTCGCACTGTGGCGTCCGCTCAACCACTCCGCTCGATTAAGGTCCTATTAAATTGTAAACAGAATAGATTTCTCAGAATTGGTGTTCAAAGGACGTTCTTCCGAAAACAATTAAGGTCATGTATGGCAAATGGATTGCACTGTGTTGATACTAGTGCATATGGTTGGGTTATTATGTTGGGCATAAGGAGGCTAGATAGGTGGAGCAATTTAAAAATCAAGGCAATAACCTAAAGTGAGAGATGTAGCTAGAACATGGAAATAGACAAGGCAAATAACTGAGTGGTGGCCTAGAGATGGTATGGGTTTCCAACCCAATGGAAAAGAAGAGCCAGAAACAGAACAAGCTGAAAGTCACTAAGGAATGCCAAAAACAAAGATCGAAACATTATTTAAATTTTGTGCTCATCTATACTTCTATACTAATATTATAAAGACTTAAAATTTATTTGGTTGTATGTAGGTTTAATATCTGGAACTACTGAACAAATTCTAAAAATAATAACGGAAAGCTGCTAGGTACACTATCCCTGTGTGATACAGGCTATATTTTATTTTGATTAAAATAAAATAAGCGGTTGAAACCGCGAGCAACAGCTAGTAACCAATAAAACAATATACCTACTTATTATTAAACACTAATTTTGTAGCAAGTGTTTTTTTTTATCAATTGGGTTACTGGATTTGTCTTCCCTGACTGAAGGTAGAAACACACAAGCGCATCGTAGCGTGTCGTGACGCGCCATAGCCAATCAAAACTCGTTGTGATATGACGCACTCCTGAACAGATTCATTTGAACTTTTGAAGAAATGTACCAATCGTTTGACGATTCCTAAGTTCGTCCGGCGCACTCAGGGCAGTCCGGCAGCCCCGCGGCCCCGTTACAAACTGTCGCTGATTAGCTAATCTATCAACCATAGCATGAGTATTTCTTATGTTAGAGCTCATGCCTACACCAAAGAATAAAAATCATTCTATTACGAATACAGCAAAAAGAAACTTCAAAAATTCTCAGATCAGCCAGAATTAATAAATTGAGTAAAATTTAAAAAACGTCTAAGTATGAAATGCCACAATTGCAAAGAAAATATTAGGCTACTACAGACATCACTTGTTTTCTACCATGCACTGCATTAAATCTATTAACAATGGAATAATAACATTATTAAATTTGTCCTAAAAAATGTATATTGAGTTTTCGTAACACAGAAATAGCACGAAGGTCTATTGCCATAGACCAAAATAGACTGAGTTGTATTTTGAACACAATAAAATGGGTTTATCGTGATTGTATGTTCAAAACATAATCTTTCAAATGGTGAAAGAGCGAAAACACAAAAAAAAACATTTCTGGCTGCAATTTATGAATTTGAATTCAATTTGGAATTTGTTGCTTGGTGTGTAGGGGCACACATTCACTTATTAGCATGGCGGACAACAGGTTAAATCAGCAGTAAAAATTTCGTTGTGAACATTGACCTTTTAATATACTTCAACAGTTGTGAGAGATTATTACTGTAATAATGACATATTATGGCAAATGGATTGCGCTATAATGTTGCTACGAGCTATGTGGATGCACATAGAAGATTCTGGTGCCCATTCTTTTGGCACGGTCCCAGAGATGCTACATTTTCAGTACCAAAGAAGAGAGATTTGCCTATATTTTCCAGAAACCACATGACATAGTTGTATAGTTATGATGGAATAAATAGCACAGCCACAAAACATTATTTAAACCCCTCACTAATAAAACTTGTAATTTTTAAACACTGATTCAATTATACCTGTCCTTGTCATGCACTAAGACTTAAGAACTAGTTTAGTTAAATAACTTTTAATCATTGTTTATTAGTAAGAGGGTAAATAAATAAAAATATAGATGTGATTATTAAAGTTACATCAAAATTAAATAAATAATGAAACAAAAATTGCTGGAGCAGAGAATATACTGTCATGAAAAAAATTTACAACAAATAATAAAAAAAAAATACAAAACAAATTATTCAACTAGGTTAGGTACAGTCAACATCCGAAGCAACTGAATATTGATGTTACAAATGGTTGACTGTACCTACGAATAAACAAAACTCTTGGAGCAACAGCTGTTGATACAAGAGATATTGCAACATGCATTGCCATGAAGTTCATGATTCATAGTTTTACATTCAATTACATCAAGCATTGGAAAAAATTATAAGTCAATTGAATATTGGGGCATGATAAATGTGGGTCTGGAATAAAAATAAATCCATCCCATTACTGTCCTACTGCTGGGCACGGGTGTCTTCTAGGGAATGAGAAGGGTTAGGCTTCAGTCCACCACGCTGGCCTAGTGGTTGGCGGACTACACAAACCATTGAGAACTTTATAAGGCCTTCTCAGATGTACAGGTGTCCTCATGATGTTTGCCTTCACCGTTAGCGTAAGTGATAATCAAATTCTGATAATACATGAATCCGAAAATATAGAGGTGCGGGCTGGGTTCCGCACTCAGATACAATGGTATCTCAATTCAATGGAAGGCAAGCGTCCAACCAATACGCTTGGGATAAGATACATAAATGGTTTTTCAGAAAGGGTATAAAAGGCCATGACGGGTTATTGTGCTCATCACTATAAACAACTTTTGCTATGTGAAAAACAATAAAATTGTGAAAAAAGATAATCTGCTTTTGCATCAACAATTGATTCAACAACCAATCATATCACTTGGCATAACATTTGACAGCTGGTTAGATTTGATCAGCCTTTGGAATCCAGGTGTTAGTCAAGTAATATACAGAGTTATTTGTATGGAACAGCAAATTTTATTCACAATTTTTAGGTTGGTCCCATTCTAAAAGTTGGTCATAACGATGAGTACAATAACCCCCTTCCAGCTTTATATACATACCCTTTTCAACTATGTAAAAAAACTTGATGAATATAACATATTTCAAGCTATGCTGTGGAGGTTACTTTAAAACAAATTAGTTTAATTAATTATATTGATATTTAATATAGGTATATTATATTTTCTTTTATATTAGAGTGATATAATATAGTGAACCGCAAGATCGTTTGCCCCTACAATGTAAAAAGAGATAGCATTATATGACTCTGAACTCTTTGTGGCATGTATTACCTATGTACCTAACAGATATATTTTATTGATTGCCAAGCCTGGAAGTGCATTGCTTATGAAATAGGTACCACATCCGTACACCTATCGGAGTATTATGTACACCATGATTTATATCTACATTTTTCGTAACATTGCACTCTCTATATAACTGGTACAATATAATTATTTTAGAGACACTTACTAAGACAAAAGCAAAATAAACCCTAAAAAAATTTATAAAATTTGAGCTTGAAGAAACTTACCCCATCTTCGACTGAGAAGCGGTGGTTATTGGAATCCAATGTTTTTATCGTAAACTCAATCATTTTTTACACGAAAACATGAACGCCCTACAAGGCAGATAATTTGACGCGTGCCTAAAAACAACAAAAACCACGTTTTAAAACGTTTCTGAGAGTCCACTTTGTCACTAAAGATACGGCACTATATTTATATCGATTACTCACGCCTATCACAATAATTTTTTACGTAAATTGCTGACGATTTAAAATAATTTTTAATCGGATCGGACTATGCATTTGATGCCTGATGGTGACAGCAATCAAAAGGGAGTGTTGCCCTTAGATTATTGTGTACCTAATCAAAAGTGCTGCCAGTGTAATATTTCTATCTAGAAACGATTTTGTGAGTATCCGAGTTGTGAGTTGTGTGTGAGTTTATGAAAAATCTAAATATCAAGACTGTAAACTCAATTTATTGTTAGTTTGGGAACTTGCAATAATATCACAATATCTTTTTTTTTCAGCAATAGGTATTCATTGATTAAAGGAAATCAATACGTAGGTACCTAGAAACAGAAACCATAGAAACTAAGAGCAAATACTATAGAGGGAGTATATCAAGTAAGAGCAGGAGACGTATATATGGCCCTACTCTCACTAATGTATTAGCTCTATAAGCAAAGTGAGATAGCGATAGAGTTTCTACGTCATCTTGAAACGCTGCGTGCCATCAGTCGAGTTGTTTTCATCAAGCTGGAGGGTTCGGTGCGTCAAGTGTTTTGTGAATTTATCTTTGAAAATATCAAGTGTGTGGTGATTTTAACTATTTGTGCACATACAATAAGGACAATACTGTGTGCAGCTACCGGCTTCAATAGCCGGATGGGTGTTTTGACTGAAAACGGTCAAAAAATATCTTTTCATTTTCAGTATATAGATAGATGTTTCTATAGTACAAATGGCCGCATTACTTCGCTGAGCGGTAACAGATAGAATATATCTATCTCTATTACTCTTATGACGTTTTGTTTATGTAAAGAGAAATGTCTATAGGTTTTCTGTTTATACAGGTTTATACTCGATAATATTTGCTCTTAGCCAACTCATAACATAGAAATAATAAGTAGGGCTCCCTAATAAGTCTGTGACTGACAGAAACCTACGCCCTCGCTCCAAGAACCTTATGTTCTATCTATAAGGTTAAGACTGGTTAAGACTAAGAGCAATAATACCATAGAGGGATTCTATCGAGTGTAAACAGAAAACCTATAGACATTTCTCTTTATCTAAAACAAAACGTCTTATGAGTAATAGAGATAGATATATTCTATCTGTTACCGCTCAGCGAAGTAATGCGGCCATTTGTACTATAGAAACATCTATCTATATACTGAAAATGAAAAGATATTTTTTGACCGTTTTCAGGCAAAACACCCATCCGGCTGTTGCAGCCGGTAGCTGCACACAGTATTGTCATTATTGTATGTGCACAAATAGTTAAAATCACCACACACTTGATATTATTTTCAAAGATAATTTCACAAAACACTAATTGACGCACCGAGCCCTCCAGCTTGATGAAAACAACTCGACTGATGGCACGCAGCGTTTCAAGATGACGTAGAAACTCTATCGCTATCTCACTTTGCTTATAGAGCATTAGTGAGAGTAGGGCCATATATACGTCTCCTGCTCTTACTTGATATACTCCCTCTATAGTATTTGCTCTTAGGGTTAAGAGGTTAAGTTATGGTTCTTGGTTCTTGCCTCGCTCCAAATAGATTATACACTAGACTAATACTGCTGATACTCCAAGCCATAGATTATACACTAATACTGACTCCAAGCGTACGCCATTATTACTCCATAAAATACTTTATAATTTCAATTCAGTGGTAGGTAGTAGGTACACCCATTTGTTTATTTCAGTACGCCTAAGGAGTAAGGAACATAGGTACTACAGTACAAATATATTAATCTGTGGGTACTACCACGGAGGAGAGAAGGGAACCCCCGTCCTCCAACTGGTGGGAGAGTGTCCAGTCAGGGACGAGCTCTACAGGGCTGTACGGGTGAGGGGTACGGCCTCTCCTCCACTTGTGGAGGAACAGGTACGTAGGTACTACAGATTCTCTAGGTACCGAAACAGCGCGCGGCGTACATTAATAAAGAGCTCACCTGCGAGGCCGGAGGCGTACTCTGTAAGTCAGTTCAGTGTCAGCGACTGTTTTTAATTAGGTCGTTTTATTATACATAATAAACTAGTAAGCAAAATTATATTTAAAGAAAAACGATATTAAGAACTAATAATATAAAAGGGCGCCCAATGAATGACTCACCCGGGGCAAAGAATACGTACTATTACTACGTACGTGCCCGGGGTGTTATAGATAGTTATGGGCAATGACCAAAGAAGCCTCTTAAGGGTAATAGTTAGTATTCTTTGGTTATGGCCGGCCCCTGGCCGGCCCTGACGAAATTAATAATAATGTAATGGAGTCTTTTGAGTGTGTTAGATGCTCTAAGGTTGGAGTGGCCTGCTTTGCCGGGCGGTGGAGATTTTAGGGTACCTATCTTATTTATGGAAAATGTCACAAAAGATTTTCGTACAATTAGGTTTTGAGTATTTATGGCAAAAGGTTACGCGTAAGTGACGCGTAGATTTTTAATAAAAGTAACATTGCTCCGTTGCTCCATCTACATGTGTGCGAAGGAAGCACAGTGCTTCCTGCAATCCTGCCGTTTTGTTACCATCTTGCTTTAATAAAGTCGGACTTACAGAATGTACTTTGTACTCACTATATTCACTAGATGGCGGTAGTTGTTACGTTAGTCGTTTTCTGTGTTGAGAACATAAAGTTATTATTATACGTTTATGGTTGAGAATGTTGAGTAGAGAATCCTTACTAAAATAATTATAAATTATTATATTTATAAATTTTATAAATTAAAAATGCGTAAATAAATGCGTTTTATAAATTTTATAAATGCGTAAATGGTGTCGATTCTGTGGCGCACTTTAACTGGAAGAAACTAAGCAAAGGGTGCTTGTCTCTTTCTGTTTCAATCATAAACATAATATACTAGTATAATAAGTTTATGGTTTCAACAGTGGTGGAATTACCAGCAGGCTGAGTAGGCTGAAGCCTAGGGCGGCAGATTTTAGGGGCGGCCAATTTGGGCCAAAATTTAGGCATTTACCTTACTCCGCCTTATTATTAGTACATGATTGACCTTTTATTAGCTCAGAAATATACCCAAAAACAATTTCTTGTGTAATCTTAACTAAAAGTTACAATTTCATTGGCAAAAAAATTGTAATTAATAATGATTGTGAACTAGGGTATCGAATTGTAGAGGTTGGTAGGAACAGCAAAATTTCAATAGCCTACTGGCGGCAAATGTGTAAATCCGCCACTGGGTTTCAATATAAAAGAAAGTGACAGATGCTTGCGTTTAAAATACTCATAGAAATAATAAGTAGGGCTCCCTTAGTTAATAAGTCTATGAAAATACTTTAGTCCTATCAAAGTGTGCAACAAAATCAATTAGGTACCATAATATATTATCTCCATAGAGATAATATATAGTACCTGCAATTACCTTAACACAGACCTCGAAATCCTAAGTCTATGATTAGGTACTAGTAACTAGTAAGGAAATTATTTACTTTCCGTCTCTGACCTCTGCCTGTCTGTCTGTTTGTTACCTTCTCACGAGTAAATAGCTGCACCGATCTGGATGAAATTCAACAAGGAAATAGTGTGATTCATGAAGACAAAGGCAATTTTTTGTTTTTTAATATCGCTGGCTTCGAAGCACATGCGTACTGAGTCGCGGGCACAGCTAGTCATTATAATAATAATCGTTTACTTCGCCTCTATTGAACCATAACCACTTCAGTAAGTCACTGCTTTAGTTGAAAGTTATTTGGTAAATTCAACTGAACCTATCGCAATTCACTGCTGGACATAGGCCTCACAGAGTACATTTGTAGGTATATTAAGAGACCTCTCCCAAGACCATTATTATTACCTATGTTTTTATTCAAGAATAAACCTGATTTCCAAATACTTTTTTTTTTTTTTTTTTTTTTTTAGCGTGGTAAAGTCATCAAATGAGTCCTCCCACCCCGGGCAGGGCGGGAGGGACTGTCAGACTTGTACTGACTAAAATCCACAGTGTTCCTTCGATAGCCCTTTACGTTCCGGGGTCACGGTAATGAGATAAGTCCCGCGACCAAATACTAACTTAACTTTTAATTTAATTGAAATGGAGATCCAAAAGCCACACCAACTTAATGTTCTACCTACAGTAAGCAGGGTGACCAATTTCAGTTGAAGAACAACTTCGTAAAAGCGTTTTCTGGGGTGGGCCGCAAAGTAGGTAGGTACCTAGTCTGAAATACGAAAGGAACCAATTTAAAAAAATATATCTTTTTAAACATACCTAATATCCTCAAGGGGATATAAAGATTTTGCCTTAATCGTCTGTTATGCTCTTGGTAAAATTCAGCCTATATGCAGATATCCAGTCGACAAGGCTGCCGTAAATATAAAGCTGCCAGTGTCACATGCAGTATATTAATAATTAATCTGTCTGACGTCAATGGGGAGCGAGTGAGTCGCTAAAGTGGATCGGGGAGCTAGTGCATAAACTAGATAATTGGGATTTGAGGGGACGTCGGCGGTGACCTTACGGGTCGTGATGATAGTCGGCATCCGTCCCCATAGCTACCTAGCTAGTTGTCTATCTAAATCACGTTCCAGGCACTTCAGAGAGGTACCTACTCATTCATTAGACAGGAGGAGCGGCTTCGCAACAGGTTAGCCTACACTTATGTAATCTCTGTGATCTGAGGATGTAATTTATGTGTTCTATTGTTTTGTTCAGAGTTTCTGGGTCAACTTCGGTTCGATATTTTACCAATTTAATACGAACAGCAGTTCATGTGCTTAAAAAATGTATTCAATGTTAATTTGAAAGCCGAAAAATGCAAGGAAAACGTGGTACCTAGGTATAATTGAAATGAAGATAATATATTTAAGTCTCTAAGAGCCTGTCCAGGTTCTAGGATAGTGGAATGGCATTGGTTTTAACAGGTGTTGACCCACTTTTTACTCGTGTGCACACTTGTACCAGTCAGCATGAGAAACACTGCCACAACTGAGGTGAACAAATAGAGCCACATATCTCAACTTGCTGTTTATTGTGTTGTCTGTACTAGCTCACTGAATCCCCCTCACTCCCCACGGAGATTCAAGCCTTTCATTGGCTGAATTATTATCAGGTCAAACGAAATATTTTAGTGCCACAGTGTGGCGACTGCATTAGCAAAATTTATCTTGACTTAAGGACTTGTCCGTGTAAACCGGTTAGCCGGAAAGAAAGTGTATGAGTTTATAAGCTGAGTATAGAGAGGGTATGAGTTTATAAGTTTATAAGCTGAAAGAGGGTTATTGTACTCATCATTAAGAACAACTTTTACTATAGAACCAACACTGAAATCGCGAAACTAAAATTAAAATGTCTGTCTGCAGGCAGACAGACATTGACAGGTTCTTTGCTTAAATTAAACATTACAGTTCATTGTAATCATTGACTTTACTTTTTTCTGTTTTGTGTTTAAAATCACTATTAAACCAGGAATTTATTAGAATAATGGGAATTATTTAACTGATTATCAAAAAACTTAACACACATCAAATTCCAGAATCAACCACGAACCCTGCCACAATAAACATACTTACCTAAAAGGTTTTGCTCTCTCTGTTCCGTGATATACCTAATACGTTAATGCGTAGAAATAATTTAATGGATCGTACCCGGTAATCTGCAGATTATGTAAATAACGGCAATATTTACACGAAGTTTTCACAAAATAGACCAGGATATACCTATTTATTATGTAAGCACTCGATTGTCGATGTTATAGATTATTACTTATAGGGTAACGTAATAATATACGTTGTTGAATTTTACTATATTATACAAGTACCTACCTACCTTCTTATTACTTACATGTTATTTCAACAAGGGAAAACCGATACTTATAGGTAATTTATGACGATAATCATGTAAATAAGTAGGTATAGATACACAATAGAAAAATGATAATCAAGCAGTTTGTGGTGAATGTACGAAGCTGACACTGACAAGTATCAGGATCGAATCAGGGTGTCTATCGCGTAACTAAAATGGTAATGAACATCGACTCTGGTAATTAACTTCAATACGATCGTGAGAGACTAAACTTCGACTATGTAGAAACTTCCAGTCATGAAGAAGGGAGTCGTCACTTCATGTTAGATATTTTTTAACAAGCTAGCACAAAGTTTAGTCTCTCACGACCGTATTGATGTTTATTACCAGAGTCGATGTTCATTACCATTTTATATACGCGGTAGACATGCCGCGCCGGATCCGAGCGCTGTAACCTTTGTATTTTTTTTTTTCTAATTTTGGAAATTGGAAACATGCATTATCAAAAACATAATTCGAGCACCCGAACTCCACGCGGCCGGAGTCTCGGTCACAGGTAGTCAATAATAATAATCAGGGGTTGGAAATCGGAATAGGTAGAGTTTTTAAGTAGATAGGTACGTAGACCTTATCATGGATATTATGTCTATAGATTCCCGGGATTCGGGATATTAAATTTAAAGTGTAACTTATTAATTTAAGAATAGAATATCTACGCTATAATATAATATGCTTTTAAAAGATACGCATCTTCCATAAATATTTATTATAAATAAATCATTAATGTATACGAAAATATAAAAAACTATTGGTCCTCCCGCTAAGTCAGATAGGATAATTTTGCATTAGAAAATACTGTGAACGTACCTATTCGAAATCTCATACTTATTCATAATAAAGGTTTGGTGGCCAACTGTAGGGGGTAGGCCAGGAACGGGTTGATTTACGCAACTCAGTTTTGTGCTCAACGTAGGTATGAAAAGTTTTTAAAGATGTCCATAATAAGATTTCGTAGTGATTTTGACGTCATTTGGTACTTATAAAGTCTACCTATTCCAACCCCTGATATTAATACTATAATTAACTGTACCCACTCCTGGACTCGGCGTGTATTGTCCGTAAGTTCCTCTCTCTGGCGCCCTAAACGCCGGCGGCCGCGCCGCCTCCACGCCGCCCGCGCGCCCGGCTACACTGTTCCCGATATCGGTGGGCCAGAACTATTAATCGGAAAGGATAATAAAGCTGGAAGAGGGTTATTGTACTCATTATTATGACCAACTTTTACTAAGGGACCAAACCTGAAATCGGGAAAAACAGAGCTGTTCCATACAAATAATTTATTATTACGTAAGTATGGAACTTATTAATTACCTCTTAGATTGAATGACTTTTGGGTCATTCCATAGTGACGGGTGGGACATTTTGACCCATTTTTTGATACACTTTTATATTTCTAGGCGTTACCAAAGTATATATTACATTATGTACTATCAGATAGTATTCCCAGATAATTGTTTCATATGATAGTGCAGTTAAAAATCTAAGTTTTTGCCTTTAAGATAGTTAAAATCACTGATTTCTAACTGTGACGGGTGGTACACGAAAATCCCTACCATCATTAGATACATGTGGTTGTCAATGAAATTCAGATCAACTAGGCCAATTTCAGCCTTTATTTTGGATTAGTACGATAGTTGAATAATGTTGCTATTAATATTTCGAAAGAAATATGTAAAAATTCAAGTCTATATTTTTTTATGAGCCTTTAAAATTGTGACGGGTGGGACATGGATTTGTGACCGGTGGGACGAGTAAGCAATTCAATGAATAAACTGCCAAATTTGTGTCGGAAAAAGCAAATGCTCGTCTTGTGCAGTCATTATAATATTGTTTGAACATAATAGTTATCAAAGAAATGGAAAAATCATAATTTATTTTAGTACAAAGATTTTTGACAAAGTTATTTGTGCGGTTTTCTAGCAACATATGGTATGCAGCCAACTTATTGATAACTTGGTACACCATATCTCTAAAACTAATGAGTAGAAGTTTTTCTAAGCTATTTTAACTGTAAATGCTATTCTTTTCAAATCAAGACCTTCATTTTAGCCCATTTCTGTCTGTCCACAGATCTCTAGTTAAATATCTTTTGTAATTCATCCTTTTTCACTTTAATTTCTCTTTCGACCTGGGTTTTTCGTATTAGTTTTCCTCTTTTATGGGGCTATAAATCATTTTTTAACAAGACTTACGTCTCTCATCCATAACATGCAACTTAAAACAGAAATTAAAATAATGACACTGCACAGTTAAAAAAATAACGTAAATAATAGGATAATCTGACTTAAACATATTTTTTTATTATTATTAAAGCATTTACACATTGTCGTTTCAATTTATTAAAAGCTATTTATATTGCAAACTGGTTAAAATCCAGATTCTAGTATATTATATACTAAAAAAAGGTTTTATTTAACTTTTAAGAATTTTAACACCCTTCCAGTGACGGGTGGGACAGCAATTCAAAGCTTAATAACTCGGTTAAATGATTGAATTAGGTGTCAAAAGTAATTTTAATGGTTAGGTTTAAGGTTAATTGTTACTTCTGGAAAGTAATTAATTGATAGCTTTTATAGTTTTTGGTTTAATTAAACTAATGCATGTTTTCATGGGACGGGTGGGACAGAAGACATTGATCACTTCAAGTAGCAATAATTTAAAAAATATTATACTTTTATTGATTTTTTCTGCTTCAAACACAAGATGAATAATGTATCTATACTAATATTATACATTAGAATGATTGCTTTAAGCCAAATAGCCAAAAAAGAGTTGCCAATTTCGTTTAAATAAACATCACATAATTGTGGATTGAGAGTCAATGTTCAGTTAAGAAAAAAATATATATTGAGAGTTTTATTAATGATAATTCATATTGTTCCATCAGCTATGATCCTTATACTATACTTTGAGCCTAACAAGTAATTGAATATAGCAAGTTTACTTTTTACTTGTCAGGTGTCATCTTCCATGGAATGACCCTTTTGACTTATGCTTTTTCGTAATACTTGTTCTTAACTGTTAAATATTTAGGTAGGTAACTTTATTCATAATTATTAGTAGGTCGGTACCCGTACTACTTAACAATGATGTCTATATTATAAACTAATAACAATGGATCATTGAATGTCCTATATTAATTTAGGCAGAGAGATCTCTTCGTGGTCGTCTCCTCTTCTGGGCCACCACTACCTGCCGCTGCCGCAAGCCGTCTGCCAAGTGTTCTTACCGCATCATCACAAGTATGAGTACTTAAGCAACCTGTTATTAGAATCCTGTAGGTACTGGGTGGCGATTCTCGTGCAATCGAAGTAGTCTCGAATTCGAGAAAAAGTTTAAATTTGAACTATTCTCGAATGGTAATTAAATTGAGCTAATCTGGAAAAGTCGAGCCCGATATTTCTCGAAGGAAAGCCGCTCGAATTGCTTTGACTTGTTTTTATAGTCGATTCCGAGATGATCTCACAAGAGACAAGAATTGCCTCCCTGGCATGATGCCCAATAAATTGTGAAACTCAAGAATGTAGGTAGTACTTTGATGGTCAAGTGCCAGTAAAAGAAAATAATGTACAGAAGTACCTAGATATTACACGGATAAATAATTATAACTATTTTTAGATGTTTAGTCATGTGACGTACTATTATATACATACATACATTATAGTTCTACGCCTACTTATATTTACTACTACTACTTATATTTCAACAATTAGCTCCATTCGTTAGCAAGAAATGGTGTTAATTAGACAGGCTGTTAATCAACAAAGGCGTTTATACAAACTAAGCGCTAGAAACCATTTATTTACGGTAATAATTGAAAACAAATAATCGTCGTCGATGAGTGACACCAGGATTTACGTTAGAATATTAAATTACATTGTTTTTCTAATTTATTTTAATGACTTACATTTGTACACACTGTAGACATAAAAGACAAAATACTAGACTGAAAATGGAAGCATTTATTTAAACTTTAAAATAATTACAGCACATTAGTTATAGCACTCAAAATAAGTCTGGGTAATAAATATAAAATTAGATCCTACGTAGATTTTAATGAAAATTCAGGTGTAGCGTAGGCGCTTCTCGTAGAGCCTGTTCAAATAATCCACCTGTCTAAAGTCTAAAAATACTGCAAAACAAGCGGCTATGATTCGGACCCAACGGGATTCTTTGCTTATTAAGAATCCTAACACCATGAATAGTCTTAGATTTATTTATTTTATTTTATTTATAAATTGTGACTACAAAGGCCCACTTGTTAGTAAAACTTAAGAACTACGTGTTAGTATTAACAATTTTAAAGATTGCCGTATAAGTACGTAGAAAATTCAGTCATTTAACATAAATATTACCTATTAAGTTAATTTTAGAATGCTTTAAAATAGATAGGTACACAAATATTTGGCATAGATTTTGTCAAAACACCTCATTAAATTTATGGAGGAAATGAAGACTGCAATGATCACAAAATAATATATGGTATAGTAATAATATAGTAAGGTGTAAAGCGTCACCATTAATAGTCTGGCAAGAACGTGTAGTAGCCATTTGTAAATTGTCTTATTTGTATTTAATGATTTATAAAGAGTAGGTAACCCGTAATTAATGGATAAGCTCGGAAGTTTTTAACACGCTTTTATTAGCTTCACCAGTAACTAACTAAGTAAGAAAATCTTCGAAGTTTTTGACCCACTTCCCGGTTTCCGATTGAGCTGAAATTTTGCATACACGTTCAGTTTGGAAGACAAAAGCGTGTTCTATAGTTTTTTTTAAACTGTAATATTTTATTATAGCAGCATACATGACCAAAAACAAAATATTCACAAGTTACACTACCTATGTTATTTTTTACAGACAGTTTTTTTTTACTTTCTTTTTCGTTTTGGAGCACCACGACCTCAAATAAATTAATTCCATCAAGTTTTTGTTGTTATAATGTTCTACGTTAACTTTGGCAATAGTAAGGTAGTAAATATGTTGACTAGGTAGTTGTTACACTTCATTATTTTTTCATTTGACGGTATGAAAATAGTTTTTTTTTACTGATTGAACTGCCTTTAATTAACACAGCTCTCTTTAACAGAGCCCTGTTATAAGCTTTTTCAGACTTCTCCATTAATTACCGGACGCCCTGTGTATCCATTATTGCAGACCAGTAAAAATATACACTTACATAATTTAAATTTTCATGAACGTAATTTGTACTTTGAACGGCCTTATCGCGCACGGCGATTTCTTACAGGCAACCTTTAGATTGACAAGAGTGAAATAAAGAACTAGATAAGTTATTTAATAGCTATATGTATAATTGGCAAAAACTTCGTTTTATGACAACAAAACTGCAAGGAATAGTTAAAACACTGTGGTGAACCCAAATAGACAGCATGGGTACTTTTTTTAGGGTTATATAAGCGGAGTAGTTCCTTCTCCGTTTTAGTAGGTACGTTTGGAATTATTTTCTAATTTTTTGATAGGCTGTATAGTTACGTAGCGTGTTGAGCACGAATAATGACTAATTTATCTAGTAGCTATATAGTGTAGGGTACAAGGGTACATAAGTAAACTGCCGTAATTCCATATGTCGCCAACTTTGAGGTTTAAGACCTCTTTTCATTCCGCTAAGGTACCCTTGGTACAAAAAATGTCATATGTTTAAAAATCTAAGTTTATATTGATTGCATCAGAATTTAATAACCACCACTTTTGATATAATTAAAAACTTAATTTTGTTCTTGTTTCTATAACTTTTTGCAAAGAAATGCCTCGTCTGAAGTCGTTATATCCTCACCATCTATAAAAAAACCATTGGTATTCAACAAAGTAGTTCCTGAAGTCAAGAAAATTGGATTACACTGAGATTCCGTGTCCGGGTTAAGCAAAAAGTAGGGAAGAAGATCTGAATGGACAAAAAGGTACCCACCTAATACTTAGTTAGAAAAACCGAAGCTATAAATCGTAATTAATTGCAGGTACCGCGACGTCCTTGACGCGCTCTGATATAGGGAGATTGGATCCGTCAATCACACTAGATGAGTGTTTCCGTTTTCAACCCACAAATATTTTATTCCGTTTTAAACCCATAACTTATTTCGTTTTGAACCCACAATAATAAATATACTTAATGTTTTTTATGTATTCTACCTAAAATATATTCAGATTTGGACCCATCGCAATTTATCATTATGAAATTTCTTTTTGAAAAGACAGAAAATTAAACGATTATAATAATTTTAATTATACGATTTAAAATAAGAAAAGTAGTTGAGAATTTTTTTAAGGTTTTAAATATCAATAATTTTTTTTTTTTGACAAAATCATAAATATACTTTGCTTGTTCTGCTGCTATTACGTAACCAATTACCGCTGGTTGGAAACTAAATCGGTTTATGCAGAGGGTTCAAAACGTGGGTTGAAAATACAGGTTAAAAACGGAAACACTCCATTAGATGGGAGGGCAGCAGAATAGATCCCAACCCAATTTGGAGAGTAATTTGAAAGCGGTCGACACCGACTCGATGGCATCATCATCATTACCATACACTCAGATAAGACATACGCAGCATCCCGTTTTTTCATGGGCTTTAAAATATCTCCGTATTTAATGAGGCTTATCATTTTATTCCTCTTTTTAGAAAGTAGAAGAATTCGTAATGACCCACAGTGATACAAATAAGTACCGACTTACTACGCAATGCTTTCTTGCAGTACTACTTACTTGTTACTTGAAAAGTAAAACAGTTTTTATGCACCAGTGACCTTGGTGCAAACAATGAATCTTTTAGTAGGTAAATAAATGCATTTATTTATGAAACTAGTGATGTGGCTAATCTGCCTTTAGCGGAGAGGCAATTACCTACATTGGCAAGGTCGACAGCAAACGTAAACATACAATCTAACCGGTAAAAGTACATTGTACGTACGCTATTAGTATTCTGTGTAGCGATTATCAAGAAAACAAGACAGGGTATAGGGAGGCGATTCTCGTACTCGGAGTTAAAGATTTTTGGTAACTTTCCAGTAGACATAGTGGGTTAGATAGATATTGGTGTCGATTCAGACACGCATTTTGACAGTACTAAACTAGGCAAAACACATCTACTTTCTTTTTCTAACAAATAGATAGAGATAAACGCCCTTAGTTTAGTCCTGTGAAAGTGAGCAACAGCATTGAGACCAATAAAATACCATTCTCGCAATGCCTGATGCCTCCCAGGGAGGAGATCCACACAGTGTCCTCATTTTTGTTCATATCAATTATCAACAGAGACCTAACCACTGTAGATACATATTTTGACACTTGCCTAAATAGTCTGGTCTATTACTATTTCCAAACGAGGCGATATTCACGAGTAGCTCTAATGGAAAGATTTGATATAACTTACTCGAAACCAATTTTTTTGTAGGTAGCTAACATTATAAACTTCAAATTCGTATATGCGTTTACGAAAACTGTAGGTAGTCGACTTTGACCCACATTGGTTATTTTCCTCGTTCAACTGGCCAAACTTGCTATAACATTTTACTTTGTATTTCTATGTAGGTACTTACCAGATACGAGTGCCAAGATAACGATCGAACGATAAACTTTAATCGAAATAATCGACTTTGTAATTACAAAGTACTTCTACTAGGTACTCTAGCTGGCTATTTTATTTAATAAATAGTTGAAATTATTGGAACAACTTCACTACCATATAGTATACCTAAGTACCTTTATTTTAAGTCCAATTTAACCATAGCAAGGTGTGGGTTTCTATATCGCAGAGATAAAAACTTACGCAGTAAACATTTACAATGAACCAAATATTTTTAATTTAAAGTCTTTAGGAGTACTTTGGTTTATAGGTAAAACACCCACAATAGTAGATATTAATTTGTATGCAACTTTGAAAGGTCGTGTATTTTTGAATGATTGGGAACTGACGTAAAGTACGAAGTCTTGCAATCATTCTTATCTTTATTTACATATTACTAAAATAGCGGCGATAGCCCAATCGTTAATTTAAGTCATCGGACTGCCAAAATAGCGGCGATAGGGGTAATCGTTAATTTAAGTCATCGGACTGCCGATCGAGAAGTTGTGAGTGGGATGCCACCCATTTCATGTAAGAAAAACGGGTACACTTAAAAATAAATCTATAAATGTATCTTAAAAATACAAGAGTTTTGAAATGGCTATAAACACAAAGGTTATAACAGTATACATTTTGGACGTATTTTTGCTTTTTAACCAGTTTAAATTTCAGTAAATTTCAGTAATATGGCGTGATCAACAACAAGTAGGTAAGTATCATCGAGTACTCATCCTGTGTCCTAGCTTCAACTGACCGGAAATGTCACTTACGGCTAAAGCAATCCATAATAAAACCTATCATTTGACGTAAACACCGGTACTTAACATAACCACATGTACCTAATATGCTTTTATTATAAAATCCCTCTTACGTGCACGTTCGACTCATGACAGCCCATCACGCACACTTGATCCGTTAATAGGTAGACGAGTACCTAGTAAACAATTCTGTCCCCTACACGCGATCACACTGCACTTTACTAGATTAACTGACTAGCAACGTTCGCATTGTTGCATTGTTCAACATATATTTTTTAAGGTCACAGTCTGTAGTAATCTTAACTATGTGAGATTTGTTCAAGACTTTTAGAAACTGTTAGGTAGAGCGTGTTAACAATGATAGACGTAGCTAATTCATAAAGTCAACATCAGCCTATTAAAATTTACACAGCTGGGAGCGCTCCTGTCTACAAAAAGGGGCTCTAATCCACGTCGCGTCGCAGGCCCATTGCGGATGTCACAAAAAATTGCCTTCTTTTTTTTACTGTACCAAATGCTAGTATAGTATGCTCAGATGTTTTTTCTTTGGTGTTATGGCAGTGGTGATAAAAGGCTAGAATTTTGACCCATCCGCCCGGAATGGACCCAGGACCTTCGACGCGCAGGTACTCACGACCACTGGCCTGGAATTCAAAATTAATACACAGAAAAAAACACAAATAATTTAGGTAAAATATCTCTGTCAAAAACTGGAACTAGCACGTCACTTATTTTAGACGAATCTATGGGAATAATAAATTAATTAATCTATCTATTCTAATCTACCTCGTTCGTTAAAATAGGTCGAGTATTGACACTGCTGCAATATCCCATTTGGCTTTCTGCAGTAGAGTAGAAATCGATGGAAATCAGATAAAAATAGAATTCATTTCCTTATTTAATGGAGTTTGAAGTTGGTCTACGAACTTTCCTGAACGATCTAGAAATTGAACGGTAGTAGGTGGCTTGTTTTTTGAACATTGCTTTTTAAATAATGGACTGTCGTATACTTCCTGAAGATATTTTGTTACTGTTGCTGATTCCAATGTTTGTTTTTTTTGTAGTACATTATCGATCCTGGGTTACAGAACTTACAGTAGCGTGCATTTGCGGCGGTCAAAGATTTTGTTATTTTTCTCATGTCACCGGTCTGCCTGGAGAAGGCGATAATAGTCGATTATCAGCAAACGGGTTGACCGGTTGATGATCGTAGAAGCAGCCCTTTTACCGTAATTGCTGTCATGTGAGTGAAGTCAAAACCTGTTGTCAGTGAAAAGAAGAGTGTAATAATTTTTCTTGGGGATGGTTGACGCATAGTTTTCCTTTCACTTTTATTGCTTTAAAACATAGGTTTAAGGGCCTATGTGTGCCGCCCCCCTGTTGGCGCTTACGCTTGTAATTTATCGTAATGTAATCGCATAAAAACATATTTTTGTCTTATACACGAGAAGTCATTGCAAGTTAGTAAGTAAAGATCACCAAAAAACATTCTGTTATGAAATGGCGAAGTTCGATAGCCGTAAAAAGAAGTGAAACCGAGGGATGCCAAGATATTCGTTTGAAATCCAACAGAGGTGTAGTCTTAAAACTTGGCTGCTTTGCATTTCAGTGTAGACAGGTACTTTATACCCGCAAAATAGGTATACCTCCTCTAATTCAGGAACTAGTACTTATAGCTCACGAAATCTATTTTTAAATTTTTATTTGATTATAGTTTTGGGCATTTCTTGTAGGTTGCGCACAAGTGACATTCATGAGTTTTAGGGACGTGTTATTTTTATTAACATCGAAATTGGATTTAGAGGTTTTTACTTGAGTAGCGTTTTTTTGTATTAAGTCTACCCTCAATTAAAAGCTGTTGTAATTACTCGTAAAATCTAAGTATTATATGTACTTCTCGATTATTTATGCAAGAAATAATTGTTTTTTTTTTATTTCAATTTTTTTAGGAGATAATCCATCATTTAAGTTACGGATCCTTACAAAGGTTTTATATTATGCCTATTTATTTATTTTTTCCTCAAACTTGTATTTGTCCTATAGTTTACAAACATACCTACATCTCACATGCACACACACCCCAACCTGAAACAACTGTTTGTAGATCATACAAATATTTGTCGCCGTCTTCGTGTCGTTTACTTGATCGATATGAAGACAATTCCACTGAAAAAAGAGTAGGTAGAAAAGAAAAGGTAGATAAGCATACTATTCTATGCTAATAGAGTAATTGGAATCTAGGTCACAAAAGATTATTGTTGTTCAGAATCAAATAGATAAGCTTGTTTGGGTTCAAATGTAAATACTATTTGCCCTATGACTTTAATCATCATTAGATGATTAAAGTCATAGGGCATAGGGCAAATAGTATACAACAAGTAAGCAAGTAGTACCATGCTAAAAAAAAAAAAAAAAAAAAAAAGTACTGCCGCTGGACCGCTGCACATCCGTACTGCTCGTAAGGGAGATGCTACAAGGCGCGGTAGCCACTGGAGCAAATAATTTAGTATCTACACGGTGATACTACGAACGCTTCACACACACACCCACACAGGGACACACACCCACACAGGGGGTTTCACACAGGGTTGAAAAGGGGTGAACAATTTTAAGTCGACAGTAACACTGCCATGCATCATATTGAAATAAATAAATTCACAACCACTTCACCCAACATTGTTTTATAAATTAATGGATAGAATCGTCAACCTAAATCTTATTTATTGAGTTTAAACCGCATGTCGCCGTAATCTACTCAGATTAAGTACTTGCGGTCACATTATAGTAATCTCAAATCTAATCCATTAAGAAACTAATCCAAGTTGGTTTGATTATTGCACACCACGTTCTTTAGAACTTTAATAATAACTACTTTATGGTGCTAGTACTTGTATACTATCGTGTTTTATAAATTTATTATCAACTAACTCGTGCGAACACATGGATTTCAGTAACTTTAACATTGGTGTCAATTCAGTTGCGCACTTTGACAGGACCAAACTAAACTATAGGGCGATTGTCTTTGAAAGTACCAAACTAAACTATAGGGCGATTGTCTTTGACAGGACCAAACTAAACTATAGGGCGATTGTCTTTGAAAGTACCAAACTAAACTATAGGGCGATTGTCTTTGACAGGACCAAACTAAACTATAGGGCGATTGTCTTTGAAAGTACCAAACTAAACTATAGGGCGATTGTCTTTGACAGGACCAAACTAAACTATAGGGCGATTGTCTTTCAATTATATTCGTTGTAATTCCGGCTTAGGACAATGAATGTGTATTCTGCTGCATAATTATGTCATATTTATTGGGATGGTGGCATTAAAACTGGAATAATGAAAAAAAGAAATATGCCCATAAAAAAATGAATTTTATTATTATTACCATTATCATGACCTTTATTCAATTTTTAATACTTACATTGTTTCATATTTTTAAATAATTAAAAAAAAAACATTTAAAAATACAAAAGAGTAGGTAGTAGGCCACCGGCATCGGGAACAGGGTCCAAGCTACCGGCGGCTAGGGCTGCAGAGAAAGGAACCTCCTCACAATGCGTGCCGTGTCGAGGAGTACCGCTTTCTGTATCAAGCCCTTGATCCAGCCCCCCAACGAGAGCCTCATAAGATGTTGATCGAGGCTCTTGGCAATTAAGCCATTGGCCGTCACAACTATCGGCACTATGATTGCTGAGTCCACATCCCACATGTTGACAACCTCGTGTGCTAAGTCAAGACATTATTATTAACTTATTTATTTATAAATAACAATTAGATATTAACACTAAAAAAGTTAAATCTATTACTTAATAATAATACTATCATCTATAATTTACAAATAAAAAACCTCTTCCAGAGTAGGTCCCGCTGCGGGGCATAGTGCCCATTAGCAACTTTATCTCGTTGGATTGCCAGTCCAATGTGTTGGCCGCGGTAGTTGCCAGCTATTTTGCCCGCTGTAGCCTCGATGAGACGCGACGAAGGTACTTTGAAGAATTGTCGCGTCTATGTAAACCCTCACCGACAGCAGCATATTTGTGTCACTTGGAGCTTTCCGCCGAAGCCGCCGCTACAGCCGCACAAGAGGTGGAGTTGAAGTGGGATGGAGCAAGTGGATACTTACACATGTTGCAACTTGCATCCCACACTAACTAACTTCCCATGCTGCAGGAAGAAGTAGCGATGGGTTATAACAGTCAATTGTGTTACCTGTTATCTCTGTTACTCTTACACAAAATGATATCTGTTACTAAATAACAGCCTGTTATTTTCATACTACCAGACTAAAACACACCAGCTAAGTACTTATGTCTGTTAATGTTTTAAATACTAGGTATCTCTTTTTCTAGCAAGCGTTAATCGAGCAATACTGTTATTTAACAAAATAACAAGCAAGGTTCGCTGTTAATAAAATTTGTGTCTGTTATTTGTTATAAGAGATAATTGGCATTAGCATGAACAATTGTTATCTGTTATCTTTAAATATCTGTTATTTAAACTGTGACGATAAATAACTGTGCCTCACCGCTAGGAAGAAGTGCCATTCTGTCAGGCCTTTAATATCTACAGCCGGCACGTTAGTGGTAGCAAGGACCCGCAGGTTGACATCGTTGATGGTGGGACAGGTGACCAGCACGTTTGATATCTACAGGTCCGGCCATGGTCCTTTTTAGTTGAAAAATCAGCAACTCAAGAGGTGTCGAGGTCGATTTATAAGAAAGCGGTTTGTTTGAGATCAACATTGGCACTTTTCTTAAAGGTAAAAGCTTGAAACTCAGAAGCTAACACTACTACTACAACCCCATAAGCAGCTGTATACAATGTTCAAATTAGATCTAAGCATAATCAGCGAAAAGTGATGTATCTATTTAAAAATATGTTTCAAGTGATAGTCTGAAAACTATTATTAGCATTGGTATCTATATCTATTACAATATAGAAGTTCTATATTTTTTTTATTTTTTTTTATTAACCAACTTGCATTTACAGTTATTACTAATCATGTAAGTTATCAGCCAAATTACAGGGACATATAGGTAAGCATAGATTCTATACAATTTGCATTCCTACCTACGTTCCCAGCCAATACATTGTTATTCTACATTATTTATAGAATTTCTTATTAATAACATACCATTATAGCAATATTATTTCATTACATTATCTATTAAATTATATTATCAATTTTATTACATTGTCCATTACGTTACATTATATTATAATTAGATTATTTATTGAATTACCTACATTATTAACTACATACGATTATGGGAAATACATTTAATATTTATTTATAAGATAGATAAGATATTAATCACTAGTGCAGTAGCAGTCGTAGAAGGCACTATTTTGTAAGAGTTAGCTTTATATTACTGAACCGTGATAATAAAACTATGACATGCAAAGGTCCCGTTTGACCTTCGGATAAGATATTTCGATTGAATACTGAAATTAGGTTAGTAAGTTGATGTTTTTATCGAACAAAGTAACTAGCTGTAGATAGAAATTGCGCAACTTAATATCAATCTAATTTACTCAATACTCAATATTTTATTGCGTTCCATAATGTATTACAAAGGTGGACTATATAAAATATAAAATTGATCATTAAGTACCCGTCGGGCACAGCAGGAATTAGGAGAGAGGAAGAGGGCTAATATATATAAGAATAGAATTATATTTTTATATTTAAGTGTATTTGTAAGTAAGTTGTAAGTGTAATTTTATTTTTTATTTTACAATTTTTTTGTCATCGAAGTATTCCTTTATTGTGTAGGTAGTAGCATTTTGTTAGCAGAAAAAGTTTCAATTGGCTAATAAATATATTTGTTTTATTTTCCTCAATAATGTGTTTTGGTAATTTAGTATACATCTAATTCACGTCATCAACAACACAATCAACAATGACAAATTAATATACTACGAAATGCTTTGTTATTGACTGTATGTACCTACCTTTTTACCCTAATACACAGTACCTGGGTACTGTCATCAGTGTCATCTCGCGATCACGCCACAACAAAATGATCTTTTTATTGTGTTTAATTCAACAGGAAATTGTTGTTGTTTAAGTTAATTAAATAAATGATGTTTTGCTCCACTGTATTATTTACCAGCTATTCCCGTCACTGGAAATTGTTTCGAAATATATGACATACATACAAGACGTGTATTTTTATATGTTGATAGAACTGTGTCGAACTATGTTATTCCAAAGTTTCATACAAATCCAACAGATTGGCAAAATTGCAAGTATATGCAACAAACATTAAAATTAGTGAGCATAGAGTTACTTGCCATAAGATCCAAGACGTTTTTATTGTCTTTAAAATGTCTACTTTATAGACTATAAAAAGGCCTTCGACCGTGTGAAACATGACGTGCTTATCAATATCTTTTAGAGCGTTTCATACAAACGTTAAATACCTTAAAGCACTTCTCAGAAAAGAGTACTCACTCATCTTCTACCATACCATTGAATAAAATGGGACTGACGACGAAATGTCACAACCAGGAGTACCACAAGGGTGCGTCTTATCGCACTTGCTTTTTAACTATGTACATTATCAAGCACAGGATATGAAGAACAAGAATTTATTATCAGCAGTTAACTGATAAACAACATCCGATACTCGGACAGTTTTTAGTGTATATCCTATTGAAGAAGAATGGGAATAAAACACAAATCAATGCAACATGAGTTGTCCCTTCTATCTCTACCACTGCAATACATCGAGCATTACAATGGTAGAGATAGGTGGAGCATTTGAGCAAAAAAAACCATCAGAAAAATATCTGGATCATAAACGAAATATTACATTATCGGAAAATATACAGGTTGGTTTACCTATGATAAAACCAGTGTCGAGAAACATCACATCGACTTACGATAAATTATGCGCAATGCAGATGGCAAGCAAAACATTATGTAAATTACTTTTTACAGATCTAAGAATGCCGCAAAATCATATCTACTACTTTTAAGATACGGAAAAAAACCGTAAGTGACAATATGTGTAGATTACGTTTCATCATCGTTGTTTATATTTTGTAGAGACTGATACTGCGTAAACTATAGCGAACATTGGAGTTATACCTAGATTACTCAACATTTACGTAATTGTCATCGTCACCGACAAATACATAATAAATGAGGAACAGGACAACTGGGAAATTATTAAAAAGAAAACAATATTAACTGATACCTAACAAGTTTAACCTCCGCCCATGGATGTCAAAATGGCAGCCGCAGACGCCATCATAATTAAATCACAGCAGGTACTTATACCTTGTTACGATTTTTTTTAGAGGTTTACCATCAATCATAATCACCTATCATGGTGACCGTAGTAATTAAGTTATTAATAGTGATTTTGATAATAATATTGGTATTATATCAAAATATGACAAAACGAACATTTGATAAGGTAGGTCCTACTCGTGATACAATGCAGGAAATAAACAAACTATAAAAACAGAGTCAAATACACTTAACTTTCAGCCCTACACAGTACACAGCAATTACTGGTTATCTTTGAACTCAGAACTGACACGAATAAATGGTTCTACGAGCGCAAGCGGTAATTGAAACAAACATCACACGACTACAGTACGATGCTTAATAAAGAATAGAATACCAATTTAAGTACAGTTTCTTTTGCTAGTGATAAGGTTAAATAACCGGAATAATTTATACTTATACCATCGATGTTTATGCCGATTAACATATCAATGTTAATAGGCATCAACATCGATGGGTCAGTCATCAGACTTCACATCGAATAAAAAATCTGGCACTGGTTTTTACCATGATGATTCTCATTAATACAAGTATTATAAAAAACATTGTAGTCGTCATAAGTCTTCGACATGGGACACACAACTCATAAAACATGTTTATCTGTTGTTCACAGAAGTACATTGACTGTATGATGACAAAAAAAATACCGAATTTATTTACCTACTGATTGCACGATTGATCTTAGATGATAAATAATACTGTTAATTATTGTAAATAAAAATAAAAAAATTTAAAAACTCGTGAACATCATAATAACAGTTTTTTTTATGAAAGGACAATGTACCAATTTCAGAAATGACTAAGTCCATTATAACCATAATTTTTGAAATGACAATGTTAAGATTTTTTTGAATTTTATTCTCTGTGGAACGGCTTGACCCTTGACCTTTTTACCCGACTACGGAGAGGGTTATATGTTTGACCGGTATGTATGTATGTATGTTCATCTGTTCCCTCATAACTTCGGAACTATTTATTATAATTCAACAAATGAGGCATCGTTGGAACTGTCTTGATTGTCCGCTGGTTATAGGCTATGTGACGTCACATGAAATTTAATATAGCGCCCTTTATAAGACATAAAGTAATGAATTAAAAATATTTTTTTTATTAATCATGCCGTGTTGGGTATCCAATCTTAATTAGAACATTTAAAAAAAATTGAAAGCTGTTGCTTGCGGATCTGAAAAAAAATATTAAGTTCAAAAACTAAAACCCGACTACTGAAAAGGTACGAAACAAGAAAATATTAATAGATACAAATATTCATAGTGATGTTCAGAGGATAGCCATGGTCATGACGTGCCACCTACAGCTACCCTAACAAAACAATACAGTCTAACAGTAGTAAGCGATCATAAGCTGTAGTGTGGCATAAGCGAGCAAAGTGGCATACGACCACGGTTATCCTATGAACATCACTATGAATATTTGTATCAATATTTTCTTGTTTCGTACCTTTTCGGTAGTCGGGATTTAGATTATGAACTTATTTTTTTTTAAATTGTTATTTATTATCTATCTTCTTTTTTTTTCATACAGTACCTAATTATAAATCAAGGGTGTTTATATAAACGACTATGGTATCAGTTAAGTCTTATGGTATTTTCCATTATGAGGGGCACAATTCAGCCAAACAGTAAATGAGTCAGTGCACGCATCGATGCCGTGCATGCATAGGTATCACTCTTTAGAATCTTTCTCATTCACTAACGTGAATCATATTTATGTACTTAGTACCTATTTTACCGCAACTTTTCATTAGTTTCTATGCGGATTTCGTATCTTCGCACTGGAGTGATAACTTACAACCGAATATCTAGTGAATAATAAAAAAATAGTGACTGATGAACGAACCACTATCTGGGTCTATATCTTTATCATTCCAAGCTTGGAAAATTACAATTGTAATTTACAACATTCAAAATGATAAAATAAAAGTGTTTTAATATTATAGATACTGAAATATCACACGCAGTGGTTGCTCAGGAGTCGATGCTCCAACTTACGAATCGTAACCAATAGATTATTGGTCGTGCGATCGGCGCATCATGGGTCAAATTTCTGCATGAAATATGTATTGACCATTGTTTTAACGGAAAATGAAAATCTCGTGAGGAAACTTGCCATGCCAGTTTACCTACTATTGATGTATTCCGCCGCGTTCCTTCTTTCAGTTTAGATTACCAAGCCCTCCACTGTGCCTTTCTAGGTCTTTCTAGGTGGTGTGTGTCATTCTTGGCACACACCACCGATTTCAAAAAACTAAAATGAATAAAACCATTTTCCAAAAAAAATATAGTTTCTACATATAGTTGGTGCCAACAACGATGCATTGAAGAATTAAAGATCCTAACTTATGAAAGCAGGAAGAAGCTGTTAAGGTTTTTATAAAAATATTTTATTCGTTGGTTTTAGTATTTTGAAGTCGGTTTTTACTTTTTTAAGTTTATTTATTTTGTCCATTTTTTGTGGAATAAACAATTAAGTAGCTATGTACACAAGCCCAAGAAATAAAACAAAATATTGAAAAGCACACGTCGATAACAATCTAGGAAACATGGATATTTATTCCGATTTTCTGAAAAACTGTATGTTTCTCGTCATATATAATTATATAATAAATGGATGCGTGTTGTGATGGGTGTTGACTAACATAGGTTGTAAGATTTTGCTAACACAATAATATAATATGTAATTTAATTAATACATTTTAAAATTATTGAAATTTTGTAATTATGGATTTAATATCTGAAATAAATGAATAATAATAATATAAAAATACCTACCTTGGGATCTAATTCAATACAATGGAATACAGTTAAATACTGGAATACAGTTAAAAGCTTTGTTTTTTTGTCTTGACTAATTTGGTCCTATAGTAAAAGTTATTCTTATTGATGAGGACTTTCATCCGTCATAGTAGACATTACAAATAACCCTGTATATTTATGACTAACAATCATACGTAGGTACGCAAGAGACTGCCTGGGGGGGCACAGTCCCCTTTGAATCCGCCAAAGGCGACCGTGGCCCCCCAGACAGGCCAAATCATCTATCTATACAAAAAACTGAAGGAGTCTCAGAAAACTCAAATTCTTTACGTTTTGTGTACCATATGTAAATGTGTACCACGTGCAGTGTGTAGTACCAATAAAAAATCCAAATCCCTAGCGTACATCACTAAAATTAGGTATTATTGATGCGGTATCTTGTCATACTGTGGAAATTAAAGAAGGGTCATTAACATTATATAACTTTTATCGGGTTGTTGATAGCAATCTATTTTAAGAGATATAAAGCCGCCGAATGTAGAATAATCCGGAATAATCACAAAAATTGGACGTGAACACTGATAATATTTTGAATTATTACACGCCGGTGACGCGTGGGTATTATTTTCGTAAGTGGAAGGAACATTTTTTTTATCATAATATTTGTTCTTTGTTACCTAAAGATCATTTGAATGCCGTCTGCAAAAATAGAATATGATTACACATTTAGTCTTACTTATTAACGGTACCACACCTATGCTACGACACATATGCCCTTTTTAAACTGATTTTCAGTAAAAATTGAGTTAAACCTTACGTTTTTTATATCTCCTTGACACATGGCTTTGATTCATCAGATTTTGGCCAGTACACAAACCCATGTTCAAGCGCGAAGTTTCCAACTTTTTACGTTATCAAGATCCTGTTACTGCCTTCCTGATATTCAACCGACATTCATCAAATGTCCTTTGTTTCAAACTTGCATATAAAATCTCAGCTTACAATAATTAGGTCGAAAGAGGGATTAAAAATAATAATTGATACAAGCATTGAAAAATACCACCTTATCTATTTCTCACCATTAAATTAATAATATCAGCAAAACGGTAAACCTAGTCATACATGATTAAAAACTGGTTGTCCTAGCAACAAACCTGACATACTTCTGCTCAGCTGTTTTGGAGAATCTAATAAAAACAAAAAACAAACACGTGAATGAATACCTACCTTTTGCAAGTTGTAAATAAAAGATTGGCAATAAAAACCAACTATAATTAGATGCTGGGAATCCCAAGTTGCCATGCTGGAACAGAGACCATAAACAAGTGGTTTTAAATACTTATTAGTACCTAACTTAATTAATCTTAAGTTATCCATATCTTGAATTTAATGTTTTTACCTATTTATTAACCTCTATAAAGGTCATAACTAAAAATATTTTTTGTTTGAAAAACGAAGACATTAAAAATTAAATATTAAGTTTATTATTATACAATCCTAGACTTTGAAGTCCTGGTTTAAACCAGTTTTAGGATTTTTAATGTATTTTGCATTAGAGGGTTAGTGTTTCACCATTGGCGATTACCTATACAAAAACACTACCAACGCAAATAAATATCAAGCGTAATGCTAAGAGGGCCCAACTTTCTTGTGGCCCAACTCTAGCAGTTTGACAGTGCCAGGTTTGACTTAATTATGTTTTTCTTTCACTTGCTCAAGTTTAACATTTTGCGAATCAATTCCATTCTATCATCTATTGACTAATATTCTGAATAACAGGTACCTACTTAACTTAGTTTGTTGAAGAATTTGACCGAAAATTTTCGATATTACATCAATACCCCCAGTACAAACTTATTATGTATTAGAGTAAGGCATCCTATTGTTATACCGATAAATACATAGAGATATATAAAAATAAATGATCTCTTATCAGATACACTCTACGCCAATGACCTACGCTCCCTTTCTCTGATTTCTTGTTCAGCCCCCAGTCCACCATAAACATTTGCTTCTTGCTCCCGAATTTTCGAAGGAATTTGAACTTTAAAGCGGCCTAAAGCCCTTCTATCAGTACAGTCCTTAATAGTGTGATAGTCGCAGCAAATAATTTGATGGCAAGGTAAAATTGAGTTGCGTTTGAGAATTCGGTGGTATCTTTGCACTGACGTAATATGTTGCCGATGTCGCTTTGATGTCTCCTAGGATTCTTTGCTCCATGTCTATGTTTGCTCCTGTGTAAGCTAGATATGTGCGCCGATACCTTTTTTACCGGCGGCGGCGTCCGACGTCAAATTCGTCGGCGGCGGCGCGGCGGCGTCATCGGCGTCATCGGCGTCATCGGCGTGGATGATGAAATTAAAAGTAACATTCAAATCAAACCAAAATATCATCATCATCAGCACATATTCGCCCACTGCTGGACATAGGCCACTCCCAGTAAGCGTCACTGAGCCCGGTCTTCAGCCCTCCGCATCCACTTTCTGCCAGCCACCTCCGGCAAGTCATCGTTCCACCTGGCCGGGGGGCGCTCCACACTATGTCTGCCTACTCGCGGTCTTCACTCGAGGTCTTCTTCTACCCCAACGATCATCGGTTCTTCGGCTTATGTGTCCAGCCCACTGCGAATTCAGCCCGCTAATCTATGCACTATGCGCGCGCATCTATGCGCTATGTCGATTACCTTGGTGCTCTGTCGGATGATCTCATTGCAGATTTTATCCTTCAGAGTGAGTCCGAGCATAACCCACTCCATAGCTCGCTGAGCGAGCAACTTCGAACTGGTGGAGTAGTCGAACCGTTTTGGTACCGTAGGTCATGACCTACGAAACCTGAAGAAACCTGAAGGCTAAAGTATTTTCGTCTTCAGGCATTTGTGGTATGGGTGACGAAAAGACTCGACGTAATTTCCCGAATGCAGCCCAACCCAACTGAGTTCTTCCCTTGGCTTCCTTCTCAAAGTTGTTTTTACCTAACTGCACGAGCTGCCTGAGGTAGACTTACTCCATAACAACTTCGATAGGATGGCCTTGTACGAAGATTGGTTCCGGGTATATGTGCTCACTGAGCATGATCTTGGTTTTATCCATGTTCATCCGAAGACCAATTCGTTAGTAAGAATCAGCTAGGCCGTTGAACAGTTATAGTTCCCGCAGTGACTCCGCCATTTAGGACTATGTCATCAGCGAATCGCAAGTGTGAGATGTACTCGGCATTTATGTTGAAGCCCACTTTTTTCTAGTCCAACGTCTTAGACAAATCCTTCAATTCGTTGGTAAACACTTTCGGATGACGGTTCCCTGTCTTAGCACCGAAGTTAGCGTCTCACCAGCTTGACAATCTGCTTGATAAGAGCCGGTACCTGAGACGATGTATCTTCTGTGTCAAGTATCATCCGAGAGATCCGATTTCTTAGCCATGTTTCACCATGCAGAATTTAGCGCCCTCTTTCCTCATTTACAACTTCTGTGGGTTCCACGACAGCAAATCGATCTTCTGGATTTTTCTGGAAGGATTCGGATCCCACACTGATTTGGACCTTATTATAATCAAAATATGGCAGACTTATTGGCCGAATGACTGTGACGAACGAAGTTCGTAAGTTCTTTGCAAAACGCGCTATTTAAATTATGCTCATTTATAAATGGTTTTTTTATTAAATTTGCGTAAACAAATACATCGAAATAAACCAATAAGCATATATTTAGACATTTCTAGTGTTTAGTTTACTAGTATATATTATCTGCATTGTATATGGGGTATATGTATTGGGTCAGATAAGTTTGTGCATAGACTTAGAACAGTTATAAGTCAATGAGTTTGTGGCACTATAAATAAAATTTGTGTACGTAAATTCAAAGAGCGATAGGTAAGTTATATCATAATTTCTGCATTATTTACGTTAATTTAAATCTCCTATTTTCACCAGTAATCAGACGATATTATGTAGGTAATTGTTGTTGGATACCCACGTCGACAGAGGGTGGTCTATGCGCGTATAGCTACGCGGTCGATAGTTCATAGTTACTCGTAGGTTCAAAACCGAAAGTTACGAGTTGAGTTGGTAGTTGGTACCATGTGCGTCAAGTTAAGTTACTAGCTTACTGACTACATAGTTTGTAGCTTTTTATTATATTTATAGCACGTCTAAGTTAGAACTCGGGTCGCACAACTGCCTTATCTAATTTATGTGCGAATTATTTATCAAACATCGTGAGGAAACCTGACCTGAGAGAGCGTGGTAAAGTCCTCGATGGTGTGTGTAGTCCGCCAATCCGCACCAGGCTACCGTGGTGGAACCCTTTTCATTTTGAGAAAAGGCCCGCGCCCAGCAGTGGGACAGTAATGGGCTGGAATTATTTTTATTTATTTATTGTCACGTGGAGATGATGCAGAGGGAAGAAAATAATGCCAAAAAACGTACCTTGGACGACCGAGGGGAACACGGATCGGATGTTCCAGGTACTGCTGGAGTGATAACGTCCCATGGAGTTGGTTATTGTACTCCATGTAACGTCCAGAAAGGTCTGAGCGCCCTACGAAGAAAAAAGTGGCGGTCAAGGACGAGTGGTATCGGAGACCAAGACCCTCGTGGAGTCGCTGAGCTTAGTAGTAATAATTATTATAAAATAAGAAAACTTAGGCCCCGAGACATTCTCGCACTTGACCGATATTATGTTGCAACCCACTTTCATAAAAGAAGGTCGCAGCGATAACGTGTCCTTTACCTTTATCAAAGAAACGCTATGGAGTAGCTAATACTTATTTGAACTGTATTAGTGTAGTATAGTCTATTGACATAGCAAACAACGTATTTGCTCTCATCGTTATATAAATAGGATTCATGGAAATAGATGTGCTACTGGTATGGTACTATACAACAATATTCTTAGCTTATGCGAAAGCCGAAAGGGGGTTATTGTTCCCTTTAGTTAGAGATAAGTGGAAAGAGAGTATGGCCTTTGCCCTGCAGTGGAACAATACAGGCTAGTAATAATAATAATAACCGATAGTCATTACAACCTCTGGTTTAATAGCCAAGAGCCTCGAGAAGCACTCTAAGATCGATCCCCGCACGGAACAAATATTTGTATGATCTACAGATAGTTGTTTCGGGTCTGCGTGTTGTGCATGTGACATGTATGTTTGTAAACTGTACCCTCAATACAGGAGAAATAGTGAGGGGTAACGTTTTTAAAAAAAAAGCATACATACATACAAACAAGAAGCTCGAGTTGGGTAGCTGTAATCGGGGGCTTGATACGGTGGTACTCCTGGACACGGTGCGTATTGTTAACAGGTTTAAGCGGCAGTGACCACCGGTAACCCTGTCCCGATACCGGTGGGCTACTACTTTCTACAATTTTTACTTTTTATATGCATTTTTTTATGTTTTTGTGAAAATATTTAAACATGTAAATTAGGTGTTATTAAAGGAATAATAATTATAAATGCTTATCTAAGTATTACTTTAACTTCTTCCATGATCATAAGTAGGTAAACACTATTTTGATTTATTACCAGATTTAGCTCTTCTTTTGTCGCTCAAGCCGTAATGGAAAGATTACCAGACAGCAATGGTGCTATCGAGGCTGACTGCCCAGATGAACTCAGAATTCGACACCCGTGGAGGCCCTTCCCTTGCACTCCAGGACCTGCACTCACATCATTCCACATAACAACAAAAATCCTGTGGTGTATGTTTTGTACGGGATTACAGTGATTGTGATATTGGTATGTTACCTTTTGCAATATCAATATAGGTTTAATAATATAATAGTTGAAAATTACAGAATTTTATATTATGACTAATATTCTACAGACCATAATAACTCATTATGAACCAATGGACTAGTTAGATAAAGCGGTCTGCAGCTGTAATTGTGAACAACGGACTGATAAATAATTATCTTCAAACAGCTATAATATGTTCTTCAATTCAATTGTTTTATTTACACTTTGGCCATAGTCATTGGCTCAGTTTCTGAAGTCAATCTCCCTTTGTTCTCTTGTTAGTTTACTACTTCTGATAAGACGTGGGAGGTTGACTTTTGTAAGGCCAACATGTCATCATACGGTCGAAGGGAAAATAACACAGTTTATAGAAACAATAGATAGGTACAATTTGCTAAAAAAATGTCAGATAAATTATCGTTTTTTTACACTACGATGTCAATACTCGCATGTTTTTTTTAGTGTTCCGTACCAGGTTTGGCAAAACGAAACACTTATCGAATCGCCTCGGTGTTCTCTGAGACCTTTAGGAAATACTATTAGCATAGTTTTAGTTAATGGCCTGGTCAAAAAAGCTTAATTTTAATTTAGGTGTTCAGTTTTGGCAGGAGGTAAAAAATAAACTTATATGGAAATGCTTGGCCAAATAATTTTTATTATGAAAAAAATACACTTCGTATAAGTATTTTATTTAAAAAAAAAACATAATTATTAGAAATAAATGGATTGAAGGAATTATCACGTTAACATTACCGTGGGTAGGTACTTACCTACTTAGCTACCCATATGAATATTACCCTACTCGCACTTGGCCGGTGTTTGATAAACATTATCTTTACTTACTGGCTACTGCTAATTATCATTCGATGCAAAGTTCGATGCACAATCTGCAGCTAACTGAATTAATGCACCCGATAATATTCTTTTGAAAGATACAAAATAAAATAACTCGTTTTAATCGATATGCTATTATAATATAATAAAAAACCGTTCAGTAATCTTATCTGAGCATGTGAGATGGTAATGACATTTGTTATAGTTAATTGTTCAGCAAATTGATAAGAATAACGTCATCATGATTAGCTAGGTCGTAGGTTCAAATCCTGTTTTGTTAAATTCTATTCTTTTGAATGAATCCAGTTTTATCGTCGACATCAGACTGCCTTGAGTTTGGATTAAAATAAATATTTTATCAATATTTGTGTCGGTATGGTTGTCAAGCGCGTTAGCAGTAGCACTGATTTCCCGTGACAACCCTAAAAGGTCTAACCACAAAGGTAGGCACCACACGTCGCGTGGTATAAAACAAATTCATACTAATGAGATTGGATAAGCTACACTCAGCAATTTAAGATTACGATCAGCAAAAACTAATTATCCATTAATTATAATTATATCTACTACAAGATTAGAAAAAATATAATGGTTTCTACCTACTACATATTACAAAACTAGCAACAAGATTGTTTATTAGGTATAGGTATTTCAAAAAATACTACCTAATTTTAATTAAGATTTAAGATGGCAGACTTATATTTTAGGTAGGTACGTCCGCGTAGATACTAAATTGAGAAATATCTAGCGTGAGCTATCAAGAATACCTAATATCAGACTGATTCTAAAACATTTAGAAGCATGTAATGTATGCACGAGGTGTTAACTTTTGTTGAGTGCTTGTATGTTGATGTACCTACCTATCTACCTTTTTTGTTCAAGGAGAAAACCTTTAAAAGGGTGATGACCTCCAGCCCATACAACCCCGGCCTCTCCATGCTCCCCCCCGGCCGAGTGTATGGAATTTTTACTTACTAAAACGAAAATCTTGGTGGTCGTCTGCAGCACATAAGAGGCACCATTTTTCCAATGGATCGCACTACACATCGTAAATATTATTTTTCGTACAATCAGCTGACAATTATTTTAATGCAATGGATTGCCTATTATAGTTTGTTATCTAATTATATGAATTATAGGTACTTACCGTAAATAAAATGGGATAAGGGCAGGAGAATGATGATGATGATGATCTGATTATAGGTACTTAGATACTAATAAACCGTGCAATAATAGCAGTTTATGAAACGGTTGCATAATAATAATATATTATATTAAAGATAAAGATAAAATTTATTAAAACAAGTGTGTGTTTAAAAATCGAACCGCAAGGTGAGAGTTTTAATAGTGTCACTTAAGTATTTTAATACCTACTTGTGTGCAGTTTCATACACTACTTTAACAATTAAAAAAATAAACTGCTTTTTTGATTAAACTTAACCAACTTAACTGTTTAATTTAATTGACTGATAAAGCGCTGGACAACCATCTCTGGATTGACCACAATATCACGATCTAATTTCACTGTCTGAGGTTTCGGGGAAGTGGTTTGACCCCCTGGTTACGGCCTTGGACTTACTTCTGGATATAGGTTTTAGTACGAGGAATATAATAGACTATGGCATCAAGTAGTTATTTTAAAGAAGAACCAAGTTATTATTCAGTTATGAAATACAGATATTTTGATGTGAATTAGTTTTTAAAAGATTTTAAATTTTTTTTACTTGTATGTACACGTTGCAAAGTTTATAACATGTAGTCGGAGGCATGTTTTACGGCGTTCGTTACATCCTAGATGCCTCCGACAGCATATTATAATTTTTGGTAAATGATGTTCTTTTTTCTTTCATCTTTTTAGTTCGTTTTTATGCAGTTGGGTTTTTCGTTTTTAGAACTACTAATTAGTTCTTCGCTTAATTCTCTTCAAATATTGTGGTTTCGTCGACTCATAAGTACTGCGGTCGCATTTGGTATCCCAAATCTGTGTCCCAAATCATCCAAATGAATCGCGTTGTGTAAAAATTTTGATTTGGGATATTATCAGCGTCACTAATATGTTATTAATTAATTTAGTAAAGTTCCGGCTTTAGTATCTTATAATGATAAATGACAAGGTTAATATGTTCTTGGATTTAGGTTATCGAATCGAAAAGGTGGCACGTGCCGTGTGCGGCCATTAAGAAACCACAAATAACTACGTACACAAACTGTCGAAACTATTTATAGAAAATAAGATACATACAATTTATATATAATACATACTAAATACAATAATAAAAATTCGGATTTTCAATATCGAATTTTTATTATTGTATTTATAAGTTATTGTTTTTGTTTTGTTTATTGCTTTCAAGCAGATATTTTTATTTTATTTTTTGTAGGGTTGACATCGAATTAGTAGATAGGAGCGGACCGACCGAAGTTCGAAAACGACTGGAGTGCTGTCGCACTACTCTTTTGAGGAAAAATTTCAAGTACTTTTAAACATCCCCTTTAATTTTGCAATGGAGACAAATCTGAAGGTACCTATGCTATGTAGATAATATATTCGTAAATTAACTTGGAGCCACAAATTTCACGTTTCTACTTC
This sequence comes from Allophyes oxyacanthae, assembly GCA_932294325.1. Classification (NCBI taxonomy): domain Eukaryota; kingdom Metazoa; phylum Arthropoda; class Insecta; order Lepidoptera; family Noctuidae; genus Allophyes; species Allophyes oxyacanthae. Next base: position 6,710,594 of record OW028609.1, read on the forward strand.
TTAAACGTCTTGAGTTATACCTACCTGGCTCAGACCTCTGTAATCTACTGTACTTCCAATAATCCTACAGAGCTGATATTTGGGATAGTTAGTAGATTTTTTGTCACAAACATTGACTTAGGATTTGGCTTAGACTGTGCTAGGTCTGAAGTCACAAAAGTCACAAAGAGAAAAATCCTTAATTACGAAAATATTACCATATTATGTTAATTAAATATAATTTTAATACCTAGATGTTTATAGATAGCAAACTTTGAGTAAGTATCTAGAACCTCAAAGATAGCGTATTATACCGCGGTCAGGTTCTAGGACAAATTAGCCATAACTAAACATAATTTGAAACAAATGTGCTAACAATACTATAATATATAGACTTTAGCTTCTAAGCCCATTATTATAGTTTCAAGCCACTAATAATGGTTGACAGAGGCACACATGACAATACCTACGTGAGTCCATAAATGCCCAATTGTCGCTATAATGCTTGTATATAAGGGTTGTATAATACTTTTCTCAAATAAAGCGCGGTATTCAAACAAGTTAGTAATTTGCACCTATTGTAATTTGAAATATTTTATTTGAAAATACAATTATAGTTCTCAATTACGCCTGTTACCATTTCTTGTATTTCAGGTGGCATCAAAATATCTGAGCGTTAGCGAAGGCAGGTCTGTGAAAATATCCAATAAAACATTAGCGCACCATTTTGCGCACCATGTTATTTTTGTCTGAGATTCAAAAATCAAAAACGTGATAAAACCACTTTGTACATTGAAATCGCTGGTGAGGAAATATAATAAAATATCTATGCGTATTGAAATAACATAACAGTTAAGGATTTATACATCGATGGATTTACAAGGATTTACGTAGGAAATTCCCGGTGTGATAACACGACGATACGGATTTTCTTACAAAAATTGCTATAAAAAATAGGTTAAAAATCTTTACTTTACGAATCATTGCCGATGCTATTGACACGAGGCCATCATGCCCACCAGACATGACTTCAAGTATATTTCGTGATGTATTCATTATTATTTGAAGTTCACCTATCGGCGCGGGCGCAGACCGCACCGGGTCACTCCAGTTACTAGTATCACGTGTATTTGTCAACAACGCGTACACGATACACGGGCGTTATTATATATTCGCGTATCGTTATCACGGCGGCGACATTGCAAGATCATTGACACCGTGTGTAGCGATATAACATGATTCTAATACAAAATATTTTACCGCGGGATGTTACGAATAAATAAAATAAATATACATATTAGCACTTTGGTCGGCGACAAAAGACTTTATGACTATGTTGTACTAAGAAGTTAAATCGAAACCGTATACCTACTTGCTTTGAGCGTTATTTAAGTAATTTTCCGTAGCTTTATTTATTTTTACATTAATATAATCACGTCGACGAGAAAATTGAAGAGAAAATAGACGTTCTCTGTTTCTTGAAAACAGAGAACGTCTATTTTCCCTTCAACCATCTTCTATGAGTAGGTAGGTATGCAATAGAATTTGAAAAGTGAAAGTGAAAATTTCTGAAAAGTGTATTATGAAAAGTTATATCTCATTTTGAGAAAACAAAATATAACTATATAACATGAATAGATTATTTAATAAGCCTGCGTAAATCCCGTCTTTACCTACCTATTGTATTCTTTGATCATAGTTCTCATTATATTACTAGTTATCATAATATTTAAATATTATTGAATTCATGTTCATAGTCTTCATGAGAACCTCTAACAGTGAATAATGATAGTGATATCAACACCGTTCGACCAGATTTTCATACCTTAAACCAGGGGTGCCAAAACTGCAAAGGATCCCGATTTAAAAAAAATAAAAATTACTAAACATAGTGATGCGGCCGAGCGCTTGACGGGAACGTGCAGTGAGTTTTTTTAGGGGTCCTTGGATCTTGGTATGGTGGAGCTAGGGGTCCGCCCTTAAAATAGGTTGGGAAAGGCTGCCTTAAACTATGGAATACCTACTAGGTTACACCAGATTTCCAGACTTTTATGACAAACTTCTCATTTACCTATTCATTACATAGTACCTACTTTACCTACTGGCAATCTCCTTCATCACAAACAAAAATCCAAATCTTAGTCATAAATTATTAATATAGATTAGTGTACAAATGTCAAATAAGTAAATCATTTACATCTAAATATTATTATCTACAGATTTTTACTAAGCTCAAGATTAATAATAAAACAAGAAATGAACATTATTGATTGTACAAGAGAGTTGCTAATAACCCCGTATTCCCCGTGGGGTTGTTGTTACTGTAACAGAGCTACTCTCAATGTTGTTTCCGTGAGTCCTCCCTCAAAGGGCTCGCCGAGGATCATTATTCCTCTGATAACTCCATAAAAACACGCCAACTGATAATCTTTAAAATTTTAGCTTTCTGCACTCCTTCTCCATATAAACTTTAACTATGCCAAATCTAAAAACCTCCCTGCGCGCAATACGTGTAAAAGAGGTACTAAGTTTTCTCTTCACGTATTAATATAACGCAATATACAATATCCGAAGCCATCCTGGCTAAACATTTATTAAACTGTGTTGGATGACTAGGTACTCTAGGCACTATTATCATTATCACCCTTACCTACACGATATTATAATAATATACATCTACGGTCTCTTCCGATCAACCGATGCAACGACGCTCTGGGGGAATTACAAGAGTGTGATAAAGTACCTATCTATTTTTATCTATAGGTACAGCTTGCGTTAATCTTTACGGACGGATGTAAGTTGTACAAGAGCAAACGGGCAACTTCAGAGCACCTATAAAGACTGACGAGGTTTCTATTAATAAACAAAATTGAGGGGAGAAAATAATTTGTAACTTTATAGGTAATGAGTAGGTATTAAGGTATTCTTTGCTTGCTGTGTGTTTCCCGATAGTCCCGAAACCCTAGGAGTCTCCAATGCACGTGTGAATAGGTTATTTCTAATCAAGCGTGCACCATCCTCGACTGCATCATGTAAAGTGGCCAAACGCAAGCCAACTCAATATGTATACAACGTGTATCAGAAATGCGGTGCGGATTAGACCATCAAACTGAAAAACTTTCCCTATTGGACCAACAATCCAACATGGTAATCGCGAAAAAATAATCAGCTGTTCCATACGTTTGGGGCGAGTAGGTATTGAAGTTTTGTATGCGACAGCTGATATTTTTTTCGCGATTACGATGTTGGTCCACACTCTTTAAATATGACCACGGATATATGTTACACGTTGTATAAAATAAAAAAAGCGGTCAGCCTAAGTTCTCACCGTTTTCAGTACAAACCACAAAATCACTTTTCATGGTTGAGAATAATGTTTCAACCATGAAAAGTGATTTCTTGGTTTATACCCCAGTTTTTCTAGATTGTTAATTTTGTGATAATTAATCACGTGTTTATAAAACGTCTGATAATATGGTCATGTGATGAATGAGAACTTTGCCACAACATTACAAGTCTAGACAGTCCGACGTCATTGGTAGGGTAACCTCAATGAGCCGCTGATTAGTCACTCTACTAACGCGACAGTAGTTTCCTTAAAACAACAATTTATCTAAAGGTCATAATAAACGTCGGATGGCTTTTGTGTGTAATTTAGTTGTTTAAAAAAATTAATGTAGGTACATGTTCGGGAAATTCTGAGGGGCTCGTAGCTACATAGCTACCACGCAGATCAGTCGATCAGCGAGGTTAAGCTGCGGTTGCCGCGGTCAGTCCCTGGATGGGTGACAGTTTCTTCGGTCATCGAGACCCCTCCGTGCCTCGGATAGCACGTTACGCAGTTGGTCCTTGGTAGTAATACGTATACCTATGACAGTCGTTACGGGAGTCAGTAACCCAAAGAGTCTGACAACCGGTCTAACCTTAGGGTATCAGTGTCTCCAAGTACCTGGGTGGTGGGGGTCAGATGGCAGTCGCTCCGTATAAAATACTGATATTCAGCCGCATCTGGTTAGACCGGGAGCCGACCGCATCGTAGTTGGGATGTTAGAGATATTCAATTACATATTTTTGGTAGGCATAAGTAGATTGATTATGAGCGATGCAATGCAGTGACTGCGCAATTATTCATTAAAAAACTTTCAAGCTAGATATTCACCCGAGTAAACTATAATCAAGTCGGAAAATGTCGCATTTATTATAATTAAACCAGTTAAATTATCGTATAACTGGAATGCACCATTGTCATTATTTATGCATGTAGGCTTCGATGCCGCTTTGTATCGTGTAATGCCGTCAATACACCGCTGTACTTTGTTGTTTCTGCCGATAACATGAGATTATAAAAGTCCATTTATTACGTTTATCATCATGATGTTGCACATGCTTGCTCGGCGTGATACGTTTTACATACAATCCGTAATTTTCCACACGAAAAGTGAGAAATCTCCCGAATTTTACAGTCACGCTTTAGGATCTTCTTTGTATTTTGTTTTAGTTTTAAATTAGTTGATTTCATTCGTTTTGCAAATCGTGACCATGTACAAAATATGTTTCAACTATAATATGCTAAATAGACCTATTTATTTGACAATCTTGAATCTTGATAATAGGTATAATGAAATATACATTTAAGTTCTGTGATCTGAGATATAAGGCAAGGGTGGCACGCTATCACAGGTCACAGGGTTGTCACTTTAGTCCCGAATCACGGTTTATGTTTTTACCGGACTGCCCCAAAAGGGGGTAATGTTTCTCGAGTGTATCTATGTATGTATAATATATTTATGTATGTATGTTCGTTTCGATGGATATTCTTTTTTCTTTTCATCTCGTTTCAGCTCGATTTTTTTTGTCGGGATTTTAGATTTTTGTTTTTTAATTTTTTTTGTTTCTCACCCAGAAACCGGAATATTTAGAATTGATGAAAATCTATCCATACCTACATGAATCATATCCCTAGCACTGGCTCTTGGACATCACTAATGGTAGCTGTTAACTGACTGTCAGGATGGATTGATGCATATTTGTCACGGTCTAAAGTTCCCGACCCTTCGTTAAACCACTGTATTCGGTTCGGTGATTACAAAAACATCTGTTATTTCACTGTCAGTGAACTTAATCAATGGTTCTGATTTTAATATGGAGTAATAGTTTTCCATCCAACAGTATACATAATAGTAATGTTAGTACATAATCTGAGAGTGAAAGCGGTTGTTTGTTTGGTCATGTGCACAGAAGGCAAAGATCGTAGCGTTCATTTAACAAAGAAAACGGATTACTTATAAAATATATTGCAAAAATCTCATTGTGAACGAAGCGAGTGAAATGAGAGAAGCGAGAGGAGAGGGGCATCAATAGGCATGTTATAGGCAAGTTAGATGAGCTAACTGGTACCCACTGGTAGTTGGTAGGGACCCTACCGATCGTGAGCCCAATTGTGTGGTTCGTAGACACTTTAACCGACCTCACTTGCTATAAGACTTAGGCAAAGTATCAACTTTATTACCAATCGCCGTCTTCGACTCCAGCTGAATCGCCCGACAAGACAATAAACGACGCTTTTTGCACCACCACATCACTACACGTTTTAAATATGCAAACTGTCGTTGTTACTACGTGCGTAGCCTTGCGTCTACGCGCAGCTACGCACCGAGTAACACGGCTACGAGCGTAGTCGCAAAGATACGTTTGTCGCGTCGCGCGTCGTAGCGAATTTTCTACGTGCAGTGCTACGCTAGTGCTACTGCATACGTTGATTTTCACTTGAGCCGCAACGACCTGTGAACCTATGTAAATAGTGATTCTAGCTGAATTTGTAGAAACATGATGTCGATTTGCGCCAGACATTGACCACAAGTGACAAAATTATTAATGGAAAAACTATAGCTAAACGTACACTAACTTATTGCGATAGTACGGAAAAAGAGAGTAAAAAAAAACTGATATAACACACATCACAGTAGACTTTAAAACTGTCTCTGAACAAAAGCCCGTTTGTAATTTTTCAAATGCAATATTCATCATAAGTATACAGAGATCGAGCGCAGGTCAGCGGTCTATTGATTGTATGTCAGGAATGGAATTGGATCTTCTGTGGACGCTTGTGTAGCTGGAATAATTTAATAAAATTATGCAGTTGTAAATGCATTTTTTAGTTACCATAATAATAAAATATGAACTTTTTTCGCCAGTGACCTCAGCGCGCCTTTTCTCGTGCACGCACTAGGAAATAAATTCTAATGCCAAGGTGTATGGCATTAATCTCGTTTTTAACTGAAATGGGTTCACCCACCACGCTTGCAGTCCAGATAAGAGTCGTAATCGAAACAAATTAAAACATGCGTTGGCCGTATACTACCGACCTTAATCGCCAAGCCTTTATGGTTTGAGATTATGGATTCCGAAATTGAAAATGGCATTCATTACCGTTTATTTGCACGTAGAGCCTTTTTCCTGTCACGCGGATTTGCGCCCGCGTGCGTTTCTGGTCTGTATGAGTTAGCGCACTGCGGGACGCAGGACAGGAAAAGCATGTATGAAACAATGGGATGAGGGCAGCGTCATGCATGCGGGTCATTCAGAAACGCAGCGCACGTAGGCGCAATACCGCATGATACGAAAAGGCCAGTAGCTAGGGTTCTTGCGACCGCCGATATCGATTAAAAATCTACATATTTTCCATTAAAGGGACACCGTAAAACCGAAAAAAAAAGATCAATGGTTTAACCAATTAGGTAAGTGCCTTTGACATGCTATACTTAGGTGTCCGATTTATCTCAATGACAGATTTTTAATTGGAATATGAATTAGTATAACTTCGCCGACACAACATTAATTTGATGAACAATAAAGTTAAGTAAAGTTAATCCACGCTTGTATTTATGAAAATGAATAGCAATATTTTACCCTTTTTTTTACTGACTAGGTACAATACAACAATTACACAAGTACAAGTACACCCAAAAACCTGACATCGCTTCGACCTTTCTTTATCGCGAATGATAATTATGGTTTCATACCGGTAGACGGGTAGACAGGTAGTAACGACTATGTAAGTGCAGGTTACATTTCCGTAATTTATCATAAATTATTTATGTTTATCATAATTAGCATTTAGTAGATAGATTAGTAGATCGATATCCAACTGCCTCTTCACACCTTAGTCGATAATAATTTAAATGGCATAGCTCTTATCCATCTCAGACCAACAATAAGTTTATTTGTTACCCGATACAAGTGATTGGTGATTCAACCAAATTCCGTTGTCAGTTGGGTTTGGGTGATTCGACCAATTCCTTAAAGGAGTTTATATCTACTAGGCCCTATTTGCAATGCAAATGTTCCCACGGACCAGGAATCGGATAAGGGTGGATTCTTTTTAACCACCGACTAAAAAGAGGGGTGTTATAGTTCGTTTTTTTTTTGTATATGCCTTTTTTTGTCCCATGCCCATTAGAATTCTTTTTTCTTTCTTTTCTATATACGTAGCAGTTTAATACGTTTTTTTTAAATTCCTTACTTTCCACCCAAAATAGACAAAAAAAATTGCTTACAAAAAAAATTGCTAAGTACGGGATTAAAAAGCGAACACATAGCGCTGCGCTAATGCGTACATGTGCGTACTAGTTAGCTGCAGAATTGAATAATTTTTTTTTAAAGCGTTGCCCTTTTCTTCTATTTCTCCTGAATCGAGGGTACAGTTTACAATCATAAATCTCACATGCACAGTGCACACACACCCAGACCTGAAACAACTATCTATAGATCATACAAATATTTTTTCCGTGCGGGGATCGATCCCGCGGCACGTAGTGCAGAAAGCTAATCGCTTAGCCACTGCGCCAACCGTGTCGTCTATTTTCATCAGGTTATTTTCTTCAGGTTTGTCCCATTTCACAATTTCAGATTTGGTCTCATAATAATCGTTGTGAAGAATGCATGTATACATACCTGGAAATAAATAATGGCAGTCGCAGTCGCAGTGGCTAAGTGAACTTTCTGCTCTACGTGTTGCAGGTTTGATTCCCGCACGGAACGAATATTTGTATGAGCTACAGATAGTTGTTGTTTTGGGTCTGGGGGTGTGTCCATGTGATATGTATGTTGGTAAACTGTACCCGCGATACATGAGAAATACTAGTGTGGGACAATGTTTTAAAAAATAAGTAAATCTATACAAATAAATAAAAATGAAGTGTTTGTTTGTAATGTCAAAATAACAGCTTTTTACTAAATGATGGTAATTATAATCAACAAACAATTATTTTTTTTTGTCTTTCTGTCTGTCTGTTTGTTCCGGCTAAGATAGCTGATGTTATAAGGAGTAACCTAGGGTACTTTTCTTTTTAAATCGCGGTCACAGCTTGTTAGTAAATATAATAGAAGATAGGTAAGTATTATTATATTTTAATTGTAAATGATTTAAACAATAATTATTATTGTTGGGTATGTATATGTATATACATACGTGTTAGTGAACTAATAACTCGGTAATTGAGATTTATTTAATGTTTGAGTTTTGATGTTTTTTGCAAATCTTTGATTAGAGTCAGGTCACAGCTAGCAGTGACTTCATGGGTCGGGTCACATCCTTCCCTAATAATGACTGATCGATGCGGCGCGGCGCCGTCATCGACCACATAATGGGCACCCACGTCGCCACCGCCGCGCCGTCGTGCTCGTGAATGCCTGAATGGGATAGGTAGGTATTACTTGCGGTAACTTGTCATCATTCTGAACAATATTCATTAAAATTAATATACTTTAATTATAAATTGGGTTATTTGCATTACGCCTGCAAAGTGAACTTTTAACGTCATCAATTTTTGTCGAAAGGAAAATTCGAACGCGAGCAGTTATCAAAGGTTCAAAACACCAGCATATACTTTATTTGTGTATTAAGTAACCGATTTGCTGTAAAGTAAAGACTTTAAATTATTTTATGCTAACGTTTGTTTCGTATTTTGTAGTACCTACCTAATATATTTTCAGTGTTATTGTAAAAACTTCTATTTAAATAAAAGTAAATAAAATATGAAAAAATTCTGAATATGTATAAGTTATGACAGTGTTGTTAGGGAGTCTGCTGCCTCGCTTCTTCATTTTCTTCACCTGATACTCTTATTTTAGGAAGGAAGCGGTGAAGAGTTCCCGTATATCCCTATTAGAGGTTTTGGTGAAGTTGAAAATAACTTGATTACGAACATATTTTGAATAAACGCTCATTTATTTTAATTTGTAATTTGTGTTTTTTTTTTGTTGCAGCTTATTTATTCCGTATATAATACCGTGTTAAATGGAACTAACCTTAGCAGACGGGGTGTACACTGTATATTGTGGTAGGTTGTACGGTGTACAACCTAAATAAACCAACCATAATAATAAAATAATAACCAAGTATATAATATATTACCAGATTGAGACTGTGTTATAGTTATCTATATCCCTAGTAAGATAGTAATGTAATGGTTTCGTACAAGTATCATTCGGCATTATGATTATATTACTAGGGTTATAATTATATATTATTACGATATAATGATATTGTTTTTAGTCATGCCTAAATATAACATTTTGCGTTGGAATTCCATCGGTTTACATAAAACGTTAATCATCTGTGAAGATAAGCCAGTTATTAATTCGTTATAACCTCTAGTAATATCAGATATTTATGAGTAAGACAAAGCGTACTCGCTCTTGAAACATTGGTCAATAAAGTCTCAAAATATGAGTTACACTTGGATGTATTACCGTACATCTTAAGTAACTATTTGAGTTAGTATTGTCCTTGTCTTTGTTCTGTCTAACCGTACCCTTCAATGGTTTTCTCTTATAAAAATTATGGTAGGTAGGTATAACAAATTATTGCTACTTACTTGCTTGAAGGCTTACTGATACTATAAATATTTAGCCGGATCTCGTAAAACTGGGAGCTGATAGCTAAGTAAGTGCTTGAGAAAAAGCTGATAATGATGATAATTTAAATGTAAAATAAAACTGTAAAATTTGATGAATGGTTTTTGAAACTGCTAGTAAGAATCAACGAACGCGAACAATACTTACTATTTAAAGATTATAAAGCAAGCCGTAACCCGACGTCCGATTGTAAACATTAAAGATGTTACTTAAACATGGCACGTGTCGCAAAAACATCTCCAATTCGACTGTTTTTAAGAAAAATGAGGTTTTGTTGACAAGTTTACTGTCATACATTTCAAACTTAAGGAGATTGTTAAGCCCTTGGTTGCAACCTCGTATTACAACAGTAATTTCCTATTTATTATAAAATATTCATGATAGAAACAGCATCAATATAGAAGTCCACAGAAAGAAGTCGTTTTTGTTTAACTTATTTACTTTTTATCCAGAAAAGAGGCATTTTCTGTATGTCTCTGTCTTTGAGGTAATTAATGACATTCTTTCAAAGCATGAGTGAAGATTTTCTTTTTTTTTGACTACCTCATATTTTGTGGGTTACGGAGTAGGCGGACGACTGTCGCGATGCAAATTTTAAATATATAGTAAAATGCCCTATGTTTAGCGATCTTCGATATGCTGAACTATTGCATCATGTTTGTTTGTTTTGTTTTTACTCTACAATTATATTATTTCCTTGAAAGTTTCCCCTATATTACTGTAGGTATACTATATTACCTAGTTTACTGTAGTGGTCATCCGGAAGCACATGTCGAGCGGAAACGACAATAGTTTCTAAACTAACAGATTGAACACTAAGCCCAAATGACCAGTAGGGTATAGAGTATGCATGGAGTTTCTTGCTGGTATCTTCTCCAGGACCAACCCACTTGGAACCGTGAACCTAGAATCACGACGTTTTGAAAATACCTGCAAAGCCCCAGTTGAAATAAAAAACATTGACTTTGACTTACTAATCACGATATTGCTATTTACAACCGAATAACTTTGTTCGGATGGAGTCTGCAAATTGTCTACGATGAAATTGAAAAGGTATCATTAATATAACTTTATTAATTCAATCTACATTTTGGACCGACAGCTCTTCGCATTTATTATTTACAGTAGCTGAATAAATATTTACAAATAAACATAATTTATTCTACCACTGCACTGTACAACACTTGCTCTCAGCGACATAACTTACGAATAAGTCGCTCTCGACGCAGGTAACTCACACATGAATAATATGAAGAAACTACACTACTACTAAGTAAATTTTATTTTATTCGTTTCATTACTGTCTTACTAGCCGCAGGGCGACATTTACGTTAAATACGTCATACCATGGACGTCGATGAAAATCAGCGTCACCTACCAATGACATTATACTGAGCCATGCCTATATTTTTGCACATGAGAGACGCACCCTTCCACTAAGCTTTATCTTTGCAGTGTTTACATTGTTTTAATTCGGTGGATAGGTACTAGGTACCTATTGAATGGAACAATGCAGCTTTTTCACGAAGGATGCTCTTTTTGTTTTGTTGGCTGCGTTGCACTGCTTCCTGACTGCTCTTCAAATCATTGCACAGACTAAAACTTTTCAGATACGTAATAGCTTTAAATAACTTGGAAAAATTCTGTTGTCTCTCTATATATCTAATAATATTCTAACCTGGCCTTATATCCATTCAAAGTCAAAGTCTACGTTTTATTTCAATTAGGCCTTTGCAGGCAGTTTTAAAACGTGATTCTAGGTGCACGGTTCCAAGTGGGTTGGTCCTGGGTATTTGTTTGCTTCCTTTATGCGAGAAATACCTATATTTATTTTCGTTTTTTCTTTCTCGTGTAACTTTCAAAACGAATGAGGTTAATATTTATTTGGGTATTTTGACGGCACGGTTGGCGCAGTGGCTAAGTGATTGGTTTTCTGCGCTACGGGTGGCGGGTTTAGGTTCTCGCAGAAAACGTGTCTAAGTGTATGAGATTTGTGTCTGTAAACGCACTCATGCACGATACAGGAGATAATTTTGCTCCACGCTATGTTGTTCCATGTCGCTATACAAGGTCCAAACTATCTAGCCCCGGTCCTTTTAAGGGGTTATTGTATCGTTATGAACAACTTTTACTATGAGACAAATCTGCTGCCATACCTACATTTACTTTATACCTAGTCGAGCAATACCTATTCAAATATTTGTGTGGAACAGCTGATTTATTTTCGCTATTTCAGGGTTGGCCCGATAGTAAAAGTTGTTCATAATGATGAGTACAATAACCCCTTAAAGGGATGGGGACTAGAAAGGTAGGATCTTGTATGTTCTTTATTATAAATGCAATCATAAATGTTATAAAATATGGCTTCCTATTCGAGTGAAAGTTCCTTACTTCCTTAATTTGACACTACAGTACGAAACTGAACAACATTACCTGTCCGCGAAACCCTAATTCAAGTGAATCTACCATGTTCAATTGAGCGGGAAGACCTCCTAACTATGGGTGGGACTACGCATTGGGCGACGCTCCCTCGCGGCATAGGCAATAAATGAATGAATTGGTGATGGTGACAGTTTGACATGCAATACTAGCAACGTATGGGTAAGAGGGCTTTGTTGAACTTTAGCGTTTATAGCTTTGTGTTAAGAGCTCATATAATATAATCCGTGTGCACATTCGTACGCAGTAGTGTGCTCCCACCACGGCGCACGCGCGGGGAGATGCGCGCGCATATATTCACCAGCGCTTCGCCCGACCACCAGTCAATCCTTAGGTCGCTAGCGTAGCGATCAAATCAGTGGAGCGTTCCGATACATTACACTCGAACAACACTACGCTCGTTCGCGCGCATTACACAGCATACGCGTCGGGGGATTCGCATTAAGGTATTGTAAATAAAATATTTATCAACGAGAAACACTTCAGATTTTTCTTAAATACATCGGATTGTGTTCGGATTGGTGTGAATTTTATCTGTCGGGTGGTACGCCGTGCTCATGCCGGGTGTGGAAACTCCCCGACGACCTCACAGCACGTGCCGGCGGAGTGCACACGCCGCTCGACCACCACCATCCGGCTGCAATGCGAATTGCATCAGCTCCGACCAAAATATTTGTAGTTGACACCAAATGCGCTCGCGGTCTACCTGCTTTGCGAACTTTATAAGTATGGCGAAATTATTAAAACAAGCTTAGTCGAACTGTCTCAATATTTTACATGCTACCATTTAAAAACGTAACTCACATAAACCAAAATAAAACTGTAAATAAGTAATTTAAAAAAAACAATATCAAAGTATTTCTTTACGCAACTTGGTTCGGATCAGTTTTAAAGAGAGAAAACTGGATCTTTGTAACTGGTAGGTAGGGCAACTGAAACCTGTTCAAATGATAAAGAAATGCAAGTAATTTTAGTGACAGTAAGTAAAACTCATACAAAGTTGCCATGCACGAATTGTGCATTGAGTTGAACTAACAACTATAATTATTAGTGAAAATAAAGAGCTATAAATACTTATTTTGGCAACAAATAATTATTTATAAACGTAAAGTTAACCTTTATATGGTAATAAAGTGTTTAAATTAAAGAGATTTGCTAGTGTCAATGTGGTTAGAAGTAGGTAGGTTCTTATATCTTTGCTTGACATTTGAGTACACGCACAACGATAACAATATCCGAATTAGTTTCTATGGCAATATTTTTAAATAACAACAAATCGAATATCTATTTTCTTTATTGAAAGTGTTTGCTTGACAACAATTTTCAACAGTTACAAGCCAATCTGTGTGTGAAATAAAAACATAGAATGTATCAGCTGATAAGATGCCGCTCAAGTCATATAAGGGGCAGGGTCACTATACTTGTAGATAAAGTGTGCTACAAAGCGTCAGTTTAGGAACCTTTGTCCCACCATACATTCCAGAAGTAATTCAAGTCATGTTTTGGCACGAATACTAACTTTGCTTACACTATCAGGGATCAGAAGCGTGATGTTACGTTTCTATGTGTAAAAATAGAGGCCTTACGTTATTGGCAGGTGATGAAACATTAGCGTCGATTCGTTCATTTTATGAAGTATAAAATAATGAGTGCCTAAATAGTAATGGATTTATTCAATTACACACACATCATAGGATTAATTTGATGAATGAAAGTCAGATTAGTTAGATTTCCAATTTCGTTTTTATAACCTAAGGGTAGGTACCTACATTTTGTAATGGAAAGAGAAAACGAACGTATGAAATTTTTTGCTAAAAAGAAACCCTCACCAACCTTTTACGGAAATTATAAACTCATTAGGTAGATAAATAGGATTATACCGTAAAAATAGAAAACATCGTCGAACCAAATCATAGATAAAGCTTTCAACCAGAAAAAATATCATGAAACAATTTTTCACGATGCGTTAGCTTCGAAAAACTACGTGACTCAAACCCGCGAAGCTTTTTTCTTCGCCCATCGCGTACGTACTTCACTTTACGAATTTCGAATAGCAATAAAACAGTTAAAAACAATACATTTACCGGATGCCGGATGCGGCTCGCTGCGTGTTTCAGTTTATGCAGTGCGGGCGAGAGGTCAACACACGATCAGCGCAGTACCGCTCTACCGTTTCAGGGAACTCTCGTAACATAAAAACAAAGAAAATAATATATGAATCACTCCGTTCTCCGTCGTACGGTCGGCGGGTAAATAAACTAATTTATTTTTGGGCCTAGAACCTTCAGTCGTTTTACTTCTATTTTTAACTATACCAGTTAGATCATCCGGCTTTTCTCCTCGATTGAGAACGATTTCAATAACTGATGCCGAACATATTTATGGTGGCTATAAATTGATGGTTGTTTATCCGACCATTTGTCGAGAACGTGTATGTTTTATTCTGTAAATTTTACCTTCTTGTATGCAATGCACAAGTTTGGAACAATTTAATGTACTGTCGGTTGACCGTACTTCGTAATACCAATGCGGGATTCTTAGTTACACAGTGCACAGTATGTAGGTCATTCAAATAAAAGATGTTTACTCTGAAATGAAGGAAAGTTTGTAGTATACCAAACAAAAAACCTGAACAATCGGAAAAAGATTTTCACTAGTAAACGCTGTGGATTTGTTGTGAAAGAGTATTAGAGTTGTAAAAATATAACATAAAAGGTTAATTTCTAAAGTATTCGTAAGTACTTCGTCTATCTGTTTACAAATATGATGTGTTTATGTTTGACGACACGGTTGGCGCAGTGGCTAAGCAATTAGCTTTCTGCGCTACGTGCCGCGGGTTCGATCCCCGCACGGATATTTGTATGATCTACAGATAGTTGTTTCGGGTCTGGTTGTGTGTGCATGTGACATGTATGTTTGTAAACTGTAACCTCGATACAGGAGAAATCCTAGTGAGGGGAAATGTTTAAAAAAAAAAACGGTAACTGATGTAGCAACAATTTCAAAATATAATTTAATGGCTCAAAGTAACCTTTTTATTTTCAAAGAAAATCTGAAATTTACTCTAGACCTAAGATATGATACACACTTTTCCTCGTTGTTTTCCTCCTTGAGGTTCAATGTCAGGTATTTAAAACAACCTTAGGAGCACTTTGTTTCGATTAAATTCTTACAAAGTAACAAATATCTTTACTAACGCTTGCCTTATTTCATTCATTTTTGTATTCGATATTTTTTACCTAAATCGTTTTGCAGTTTGCCTAAATTTCGTTTTATTCGTCAGTTCAGTGGAAAATATAAACTTAAACAACTTACTTCGTCCTCTCCTTACCTACAATGTTATCATAAACAGACTAATTTACGAATGTGAGTTAATAGCTATTTGTTTTACAGAGCGATTGTCTGATGTGTGAATGGAACAATTTTCTGTTATTATTTATGAACTAGACGTCTACTGCAAGTAGACGTCTAGTTCAAAGTGATGGGCTTTGTCCTTTACCCTTAACTTTTTTTTATTCACAATATCATAAAAATATCATAACAGCATCACACCAGTATTTCCCAAAGAGGTAGGCAAAGTATCGTCCTGAGCTGTAAGTGACACACTTTTTTCATATCCCATGTAAGCATGTAATGTAACCGGGCAGCCACAGAGAATTTCCTAACAGAAAATAAACCCAATAACATATTTCCTGACTTGGGACTGCTAGACCAATGAGAAGGTTATTTGTTTATTTATTATTACTTTTTTATAAATTTTTGAACATTTTTTATATAGGTAGGAGGCTCAGGCGAAATAAAATGTCCTAATCCCAAAGTATGTCGATGAAAGTAAGATTCTAGTTTCTTGCATCCTCCATCTGATAATGGGTACCTAGTTCCATAATTAAAACAAATAAACTAAATAAATACATTTTGGACGTCATGTTTTTAAAAAAAGAGATTTAAACGAGGAAAAATGTACATTAGAATCCTCCAGAATTATTCATAAAATATAAATTTTCATCATCATCATTAACTAATTAAAATGACGACATGTTGTTATTATTTTAATAAAGTAATTAAATCGCAGACTAAATAGTCTATATACGAGTACTGTTAATGTGTAAAAAGGACTAAAAAAGGGATGTAGGTATTTACCTCTAGACACTAAGTTGGCAAGCTTTATAAATTAAAGAGATCATAACTAAGTGTTCTAATTAAGTACATTCAGTAAATTGTATTCCGCGTATACCTAGTATTCAATAAAAACGCAAGTTAATCACATAGACTTATTTCCTGTATTGTTTTGCGTCGCTCCTATTTACCGTAACCTCGTCTTTAGAATCTATAATTACATTAATAAACAAATCGATGTCCTTGAATTAATCTTGCGGTATACCTACCTACATAAATACAAAACAGTTTTGTACAGTTAGTAAAATAAATTAAGTAGTTGAATTTTATTTATTTTTTAATTTTATTTATTTATTTTCTATTGGTGATAATTTTATTTCCTAACTCAATTGGCCTATGCCTGTCAATGATTTAATAAGTGTTATTAATAAGCAAGTCTTAATTCATAAAACACTAAGTTTTTGATGCTGACTATACTCGTATAAGTTTTCGTGGAATCGGTCTCTTTGGTGTGTTATCGATCATTGGTATTTGTGATCAAGTACTCGTGGATCTTATCAGCGACCCACCCGCATTGTTCCCTTGACCTAAAAACAAATGTGATCAAACTTGCGCAAATTGACATTAAACCAATACCTACCATGTTTGCGTCGATATGTGCGGATTCTCTTGTATTCACACTGAACTAATTACCACAATTTCTTTTTTTCAAAACTTAAACTATCAAAACTTTAACTTTTTTATGAACTTTTTGAATGAGTGAACACATACCTGGCCAAGCCTTCATACATTTCTGAAACAACCCCAAATTAGTAATATCTACACCTCAAAGTACCTCAAATTTTAGTGTTTGGTGGCAACAAACATGGCTGATAAGGGAAAGACATCGAAATCTTTAGACTACTCTGTGACGTCACCAGCAGCAGTAGCAAAAGTTTGATTATTTAAAAAAAAACTAATTACTGCTTGAATAGCAAAAATGTGGCATAAATATTGAAAAATATGCTTATAATTGTCTAATCTATAAAATAAAAACACACAAATAAAACTTCACATACCTACCGCATTAGCCAGTTATTTTAAAGTTCTTGCTAATTTAATAATATTATGATGCTTTACGTGATTTATAAAGTTTTTGTAATTGGCTCGCGGTATTTTTGACAAACGTTTTTAGTTGCTCAACGTGCGTCTCCAGTTTTTATATCAATGGAATCAGGTCATTATTTACGCACATCGTTCACGACGTTATTTGTTTCGACATTGTCTAACACTTGCTTATCAATTTCATCTGATATCCAATCAAGTGGTATCCACGCATTACAGTACTTATGAACATGCTCATGTTTGCTGCAGGCTGTTTATTATTAACTACGTATCGTTATGACTACCTACGTATGTACAAGTGACAATATACCGATAATAAATTCAAGTGTTTTATGAATGAAAACTTGCTAATATTATTATTAATATTTTATAACAAATAGCGATGGAATAGAGTAACTTCATCGACTAGTACTACGTATTATATATTATATTCGTTTAACATTAAATTAAAATAAACAAAATTTCATCGACTTCTGCTGCTGACTGTACAGGAGTATGACTTAATATAATATAATAATTATTAAGTTCATACAAGGTTAAACAATAAAAAAAAAGTTTTAGCAAGCACATTCTATAAAAATCAGAAAAAAATATAGTAAGTAGGATAGGTACCTACCTATAAGTAGTTTAAATCGGTGAATTAAACTAGTCCAAGGAAACTACCTACCGTAGATTATACAGGATGTAAATGACATTTTGAAAAGACCGACGCAATATTCTAACGCTGAGGGGTCCAGAATCATTTATGTACCTATATGTGATATTATTAGTTTGATTGAAATTATAGGTTGCTTAATTGGGTATTGTCGTAAGTATTTAAAATTGATGCTAAACTAATATAACTAGCTAGATTACTAGGTACCTACTTAAATAAGGTAAAGATTTAGATTTTATAATACCTACCTAACACAAACACAAATTCAAATAATTTCAACCAATTACAATTTTGCATTTACTCACATGTTTCAACGTTGAAAACAAAGAAAGTCCTTCAAATCTTGAATTCTTACAATTTCATAAAAAAGATCGTGTGAAACAAATTCAAAACCATTGTAATAGGTTCTTTCAAACTAATAATTAAATTAATTACAACAAGTACGTATTTGTATTTACGCAATAAAGCATTTATCATCGTAGTATCTTCAGGTCAAGATCGTTCGGTTGTCTCGCTAAAAACACAATATTTCCAGTTTTGGAACTAAATGACGGAACGAGGTGTCTCGTGATCTCGTCTTGATCCATATTATTATTTATATTATGACAATGACGATTAACACAAAATTCACGAGAATTAACAAACAAAGCAAGTTCTCGCGTGACTAACTTATCAGTTTTGTGCTGAATTTCCACTGCAAAAGTGAAAAAGGGCTTATTTAATTATTTGAAGATATAAATGTAAAAAGCTCTAATCATCACACTACAACTGCTATTTCTACCTTTTTAGTGTCTTTACTGTTCTTTTATAGTCAAAGAAGCGAGCTATATAAGCCAAGAATTATCAACCTTCCATCACCTTTTTGTAGTATATGCAATGAAGACGAAGACACCTACCATATCTTGATGAGATGTATTCGAAATTTGACACTTAGGAGACAAATTGGTCAGCATAACATAAGTCTCTCAGATCCGTTATCCTATGGTGTGCTCCTTGAGTTTAAGATCTAGATCTTAAGTAATGTTTAGTTGAGTAATTTATGTCTATTATTAATGTCTATTGTTATGTAATTATAGAGTGTCATATTCGCATTGGCGAATAAACTCTTAAAAAAAACATTAAAAAATAAATAGAATCCCATTTAAAACAAGTTTGATCCAGGAAAATTGTGGGATTTTCCAATTATAACTTCAAAGCTTTCCAGAGATGCCGTTGCTAAGTGTGACTTTAGTAATAAACTCCCAAGTCACAGTACAGCTAAGTGCAATATCATGCCCTTGAAAAGCGAAAACAAAGGTATTTGAACTGCACACACATGAATGGTCGAAATATTCGTGATCCAAGCCGCGCGTAATCGGCTCTACCTACGTTTCAAACAAAGTGTATCAATTCATGTCCATTAACTAGATACTGAATGTTATATAGACCTTTTCAGCGCCAACGATAGATAGGTATATCATTGACAAATGAAGGGCAGCATAAAAATAATTTATACTATCCACACAGAAACCAATAGCGTATCTACTAGTAGTTTACGACTTCGTACACGAATATATACAAAAACAAAAGTTGACGGACGTTCTAGCTCGAGAAAACCTATTTCTTGCTGCCATCCATTCACCCATTATATTTTTTGCCGCACGTGTTACAAATATAAACACGTTCTAAATACTCAAGAAGCAGTCACCCGTCTAACGTGTCGGGCACCAGCTGAGCACACCGCAAACAGCGTGCTAGCACGAATGCGTAGCGTGAATAGTCATCGCCCTCTTTTGATGACAAGGCCAAGGACTGGAGGACTTCTGTAATACAAAAACATAACACGCGTGTACTTTTGTCCAACGCATTTAATAAAGCCATTGTCAATCTGTCATTGCCGGGTACTTAAGTATGAATATCACATAGTTATCCAACGTGACTAGCGCGCATAGGCTTAGGCATTTAGACAAGAACAATACTAATGAAGTGCCACTAATCAGTCAAACGTCACACTCTGGCTCGATCCATTGTGAGGCAGCCACGGACAGCATATTAAAGAGAATAACATACTAAACACTTTTGTATCCTCTCCAGTCCGCAATACATTTTGTTCTTTGAGGAAAAATTGCGTCACTCTAGTTATCATCGCATCGGCATAATACAAATGAGCCAATAACCCACATAGATATATAAAATGTCAACACTTGATAACAAGAGCATATGTACCACGTGACACAAAACATCGATGTATATGAATAAATTACAAGTGAAAACAATAATGACAATGTTCAATGTTTTATAAATAGTGCAATGGCACGCCCTGATTGTCTTAATTGCATTTTCATATGACGTGTATTATGCAATGTTGTAGGTCGTATGACATATGAAAATGTGCCTAAGTTTATAGCGAGATAAACGATTTGGGACGGATACAATATCGTTCAGGAACCTTGCAAGTTGCACATCTGTGGGATTTCTATTCATATCTCTAGTGCGTTATTAATACTATTGAAATTACTATCGCGTCATCATGACACCTACTCGTATCTAGGTATTTACCCAAACAATTATTGTTAATTGTTTTATAAATGTTTGTTCCTGGTATAATGTAACCACTTTGTATAGTTCTCATATATCAGCAAATAACAATCAATTAAGAAACAAATTTTATTAAGGGCCAGTTTTCCAGTTATTACTCAGAAATGTAGGTAGGTATGTAAACATATTTTTTGTAAACAGTACCATATGTGTCATAAAACTGAATACAATTAGCACTTAATCAACGACACCAAGTGACTGACTATATACTTATCGTGCCGTACTGGTATTAACTGACAACTGCATCGGCAATATTTTAGAATCGTGTATACTTTGTATGTACGAGAAATTAGCACTCATATATACATATACAATTTTCACATTATTATTTTTTCGCAAACTTGTAGGTAATGTGAAAGAATTATATTTACAAGCTTTTATTTAACTTGCAATGTTTGTATGTATGTAAGTTTTTTGTTTAGGTCACAACTGAATTTTGAACCATTTCCACCCAACCGATTTTACTGAAATTTTGCATAGCCCTTTAGTTTTGGTGACAATAATAATAATATTGTAATATTTTCAAAATGGCCGCCGCCACAAAATGGCGGATGGTGTAAATTTATTCAAACCTGTTAATATGGGAAAATATGGGTATCAAATAAAAGAGCTTGAAGAGTAGCAAACAAAGTCAGTTATCTTAATAAAAGCTTGTTTTTAAAAATGATATTGTAATTTAATTAGCTTGTTTCAATTTGAAATTTCCACGAACTTAATTAATAGCCCTGAGGCTATACATGTCAGCATTGTGTGGAGTCCAACAAGAAATAAATGGCCGCAATGTTACGCCTCGGGTTAATACGCAACAATTCTTCACTAATGGCCATTACATTATATTGATCGAGTTTGTTTTCCACTCGAGTTCTATCGGTAAACACACCGTAAATGCTATTTGGTTATCGATAACAAGAGTAGATATTTGTTATATTTCTGATTTTTGTCTTTGTATACAAAAATAGTTATTTGTTATACAAGAGTGCAAAGTTGCTTTTTAACCGCGTGTTCAATTTTGATGACCGAGCAAGCGAAGGATTCTAAAATTGAATCACGAGCGCAGCGAGTGGTTCAAAATTAGAATCCTGAGCGTTAGCGAGGGAATCAAAAGAGCACGAGGTGAAAAATCTTTGCACTCGAGTGCAACACGTATCTTTTCATTCCACCTCAGCGAGGAAATGACTAAATGCAAAAAAAAACGTTTAATTCACAAACTTAGTGCACACGATGTTCTAAATTCAATTTACTTTATCCTCTAGAGAATAAAAACGGCTTTTCCACTCAGATATTGAAGATTAAAAATACTCTTTCCGAGATGGTGGGATGAAAAGTATATTATGTACTTAAAAAGAATATAGCTGAAGTAATATAAGTTTCTCTTCTTTCATTTAAATCATGACCTAGCGGCTTTTATGTTTAGAGGTGTAACCTTTGAAGCTTAAACGTTGCATGATACATACCTACGCGATACATGTCTGCTAGTGTAGGTAATCGATATTATATTTGCAAACACAGAAATAACATTTTACGAGTTAGTTTTAGCAGCGGCCAGCAGGTACCTACCACCTAGCAAGAAACTTTCCAAACTAGCGGGAATTTTCCTAGATCTACAACATTTGCCAATAGGCACTCGCGTTGTGATTCGTAGTATATATTACCTTATATACGTATACTAATGACGCGATTTGTTGTAGCATTACTGAGTGCCGGGTAGTGGTACACATACGCGGTGGCGTCGTCACTGCTGTTTGGGCAACGCGCCAATCGATTTCGTGTAATTACCGTCGTTAATATGTCAAGGGTCTGTTTATTATATTAACGTGCAGAGGGTCAGGCACATTTTTTTTGTCGTATAGTAAAGATAACGTAAACAAATTTTGAATAAAAAAACACTTAATCCATGATATTTACATTTCGTGAAAAAACATTTGTGTTTATATCATGTTTATATTGCGTAAAATTAAACAAAAATGCGATAGGTAGAATTATTTTATTTTTTATTATTCATAATTTGCTTACGTTAACGTTACGATACGTCAAAAACATTCGTACTCGGCCCTGAGGTAACAAGTCACCACTCAGCCGAGTCACTCACTATGCGAAACAAAAGAATTCATTTTTGTTGTAACAGTTCGTATAAAAACAATAACATACCCAACCGTTGTTAAACAAAGAATAAATAATGAATGACCTTCACTGTTTTCTTAGTTTCTTTGTGTAAGCATCATGTGAAGTTTGAATGAACTTTGGCATAATAATTTATGTACATAATTAAATTAGGTGTTATAAATGGCGTTTTTATTAATAAAGAACTAGAGCTTTTTCTTCATTTTTGAGACACGGCACTTTAATAGTCACATGAGTCACATGTAATAGAGAGCGATCCTATTGCCTTCTACCTGGCACAATGCTAATCTCGGGGCTGCTACTGAGAATTTTCATACAGAAAAATCCAATAGGTAACACTTGGCTGACCCGGGAATCGATCAGCTGTCGCGCTTACGATCACTAAGAAAATGAGGCAACAAATATTTAAAAAAAAAACTTAAATTCTAAATATATCTAGTACCTACAGATCTATGATACGTGATTCTATGCCTACCGCCTTATATAAATTTCTAAATATAAATTCTCTCAAAATGTCAAGGAAATTATTTAAATATACTTACATCCACCTACATAACATAATAAGCAATCAAACAACTTAGGTTACTTATGTCGAACTACAAATAACTAGATAGTTACAATACTTGTTTGTATCATAATTTAATTAGGTATTTATTTATTTATTTATACTCTTTATTGTATACCAGATAATAAAAACAGGATTGAGAATCACTTAAGCTAATGTACAATGGGCGGTCTTATCGCGCACAGCAATCTTAGATATGTTAAGTATCTAAGTAACTTAGAATAATAACTATAACGCATGGAAAGATAATCTCATACGTACTCCCCACTAAAAACTGAGGCAAACAGGCAAACGTAAATATGTGTGCGTAAGCGGCATGCGTATGACTGGCGATACGCACACATAATTACGTTGTAACGATCAACTTACGACATTTATGGCTCAGTTTGATTTGCCTCACTTTGCGTCCACGTACTAGGCTTCTATGCATTATTATTCTAAGGTAAGCAAGTTCGTTAATATCTGTGCACTATTTTGACTCACAGAACCGCACATCTTAGCATTGTATTTTATTGTCCCCGGGGGCATCGGCACGGTCATCCACTTTGTTAGAGGTGCCACAAACTTATCTGACCCGGTCAAGGCGTCGCTGCCGTCGCTTTTACCATGCAATGTCATCTCCCTACAAAAATGTCATTTTGAAGCTTAGATTATGTAAATAGATGTAAATAATCTAAGTTTTGAAGTCATTTTTGTTCTGTAGCGACGTTATTTCCAATTTTGGTCACCGGGTCAGATAAGTTTGTATCACTGTATTTTCATTTTCCTCAGATGATATTTAAAAAACACACGGATATTTTTAATTGTAGATGTTTTTTTAAACCTGTTTGCTGTGCTTATAAGTTTTGCATCAACATCAGCTAAGTAGCAAAGCTAAATTATATATGTTTTTTGTTACAGATTTATACGTTTTTATAAGGCGTGAAGATGGCTGATAAAAACGCAAAAATAGAAGGTAAGCTGTCAGTTAACTTTTTGTCCCATAACAAAATTAATCAATAGTTTTTATCGCAATACAAACACGATGTTTATTTTTTTTTAAATCAGAACCTATTTCTTTCGTCATCTACGTATAAAATTATCCATCCACTTTAAACACTTCCTACTTAAATATGACAGTCGATAATAATGAAGTTATTTTTAATATTTTGATCAGTCATAAAAATTAGTTACCTCCTAACAAATTCAAGTATAGTGCGTGAATGGCGATTTAAAAAAATATAATAAGCGTAATCAAAGTCGTAAAAATATCTGTCTCTTTCGCTTAATTCTAACAATTAGGTACACAAGTTTGACCAGGAATTCTTAGAATAAAAAGGTACCATAATTATACAGTATTAGATCGCAATTATTGTGGAATTTTAACTTCTAAACGTGGTAAATTAACTTAGGATAAAGTTTCGAAGTTTCTGTCGTTCTTTTCTGAGCGGCAGACATAAGTTGGAAAGTAATTTCGACGACATTTCATTAAACCTTTTTAATCGCTTTTATACAGTTTGTTGATTACCCAGATTAAGAACCCGCTTACGCTAAGTTGATTACCTTCAATAACCTTTTCTAGTTCGTCGAAATATATTTCGGAATTTTTCTGTCTATCTATGAGCCTAAAAACCGCTTGAATTAACGGTCATAATTATTATATTGCCATAATTACAATACCAATACTACAGGCGGATTGGTGTGCTGAGCGTAGTATTTACATGGCCTAAAAGGACAATAGCATCAGAATAAAAAATAAAAAAAAGCACAGTGGAGGCTGCAGTGTCCCTGTGTCCCTTTTCAGATAAGATAAGATTTTTTATTTGTATTTACATATTATATACTTAGATGCCTTTGACGATACCCACGGGCATAGACGTGGCTAGCAATCTATTCTAGGGTGATCACGAGGAGTGTAATAGGTACTTCTCTGTCTACGTATAGGTATAAGTTCTGATGGTAATCAATGACTAAAGAATCCACTCTTATGATAATGCTTGTATTTCATACGGATGCACTTCATATCGACTTAGAGCTTGGAATACGATGAATTTAAGGTCTCATAACAACACCAACTCGATATTTGTAAACCTCAACCAAATAACCGATAAACAGTTGTCCCTTTTCCGCCAAGGAACTAGATTAATAGATTTTAGAGCGCTTTTTTAAAATCTTTACATTAATCGGTGCCCTGTTTTCTGAGGGGCACTAGACATTTTGAGTTGAACTTTGTCCCTGTGCTTCTTAGCTACGGTCATGCCCACGGGTGAAGAGGTCTAGTCAGCCCGGAACCACACAGCCACAAATAAATGTAAATACTAATAAATAAATAACTGGTAATGAACACCACTGCAGTACGTACTTACTCTATTATGAAGTAGGCAGTACCGTGGTTTGCAATATTATAAGCTATGTAGTATATACCATGCTTTAGGTTTTGTCATCGTGTCTCATTAGGTTCCATCCTACTTATTATTTCTATGGTTCCATCCAAGGTTCCATCCCGGTTCCATCATATAATTTATAATAGGTATTGATTGATTCTGCATTATTAATAAAATGAACCAATGTAAACTCGATCAGTTATAATTCTAAAATGATTGAATACTAGGTGAATAAAATTACATAATCAACGTTAATGTTTCTGGTTTCATTAATAATATTTCAAAATTGGATTCATTGACTTCTTTTATCGATGCATCGATGCATAGTGCATAGAGTCTGGCTAACGAAAGCGTGACCTGAGAAAATGCGGCAAATTCAAAAAATCTTTATGTGGTATTACTGACTATAGTAGGAGAAAAATGTTTTGATACTTGAGAATTTTTTGTATTTACGACAATCAATTTATTTAGCCTTTTGGTGTGTCGGAGCCTTGTCTGTCATGGATTGAGTAAGAAAACGAATGTGCAGATTTTAATTATTTATTAAATTCTTACATACCATTACATTACCATTACCATTACAGTTTCCCAATTTGATAGTGCATTTATTAATTAGTTCTATGTATTTACCTACTTTTTTTTTGGGTGGGAAATCGTCAAATATCTTTTCCCGCTTTGGACGGAGTTTCAGACTCAGACAGAGAGTCAGACTTTTACCGACTAAAACCCACCCGTGTTCCTTCACTTGCCTGTGCTCCAGGGCCACGGTAAATTTCTTCAACAATATGTTTAATCAAGTAATGGCGTTTTGAGTACGATAATTATTTAATCTTCGTACTGAAAATCCGAGTCTAAAAATTCAACCTCTAAGGATTCTTCTGTATCAGTGGTGTCATCATTACCTACACTTATTATGAATTTTTCCAATACTTCTTCTGTTATGTGATCTCTTTTTTTGTATTTATTTTCCACATTTATTATATGATCCGTCATAGTTTTCCAATCTTCTGCAGTTATTCGGCCAAATGAGGTTTTTATCAGTGTTTCTGTTTCTTTTGCGGGCAGATTAATGTTTTTTTTTGCCACCATACGCTTAGCTGAGCTCCATATAAGCTCGATTGGGTTGAGATCGCAGTGGTAAGGTGGCAGTCTCACTACCTCATGGCCGTATTGTTTCAAAAGTTCGTCAGCTACATACAGGGGGTCGGGTTTATGTTTGTTAACTAAACATAACAATTCTGCTTTTGTTAAGCAATCTTCGTAATTTATTCCGTTGGAATCGAGCCACTCTTGTATTTCAGCTTTTCTGGTTTGTGTCGTAGGAACTTTATTCTGTTGTACAGTGTGGTAGCTCGCATTATCCATCACAATGACACTGGGCTCATTCAAATTAGGTATCAATTTTTCTTTTAACCATTTATTGAAATTTTCGCCATTCATGTCATGGTGATAGTCTGCCAACCTTGATTTTGTACTAAAAACTAACAACGCATTTGGTACAAATCCTGTTTCAGAGCCAGCATGTACTATAATATATCTTTTCCCTGTAGAGATAGGTTCCAGTGGGCTTGGTTGCGGGGCACCACTCGTTGTTGGACCTTGCCATGACATTTTAGGCTTATAATTTTTGTGTACATATGTTTCATCTAAATAGATTATTGCTTTTCCTTCCGCTCGTTTAGCAGCAATTTTTCGTAGATAACGATGTCTCCAAGCAGCAATATCAAAACGTTCGACAAGAACCGTTCGTTCATTTTTATTTTTCTTGAACTCATACCCATTAGAAATTAATATTTTACGCAGAGTTTCTCTACATCCACTAAAGCCAATGCTAGAACGTAATTCTTCTAACAATGTTCGCAATGTTGGGACCTCCTTTCTCACAATATAAAATTCATTGATTTTATTTCTTATTGCATCAATATCGAAACTGTCTAAATTCGACACTGAGCTTCTGTGGGGGCGTTTTTTTCCTGGAGTGCTCCACATCCCTTCATTCGAGGATCCTTCCTTTTTAATTTTTTTTAGTGTTGTGACACCAACCTCTGCTAAACAAAGTATAAAATGCATATTTAAAAACGAAGATACACCCAAATAGTTTGGTGACATCAAATAACACAACGTTGTGAAATGCAACAAACAAATAAAACACTCTTATTGTAACCATACCAGTCAATGAAGATATTTCTTCTAAGAACTTACTCTGAGTTTCTATTAAAGATTTTTTCTCCAAATTTTTTAACGTTTCAACAATGTTTTTAACTTCGCAGAGTCCTTGAAAATCTCCAAGATTATCTATAAACATAAGAAAAAGTATCTTAATATCGTAAAATATATCTAATAATTAATCAGCCAACAAGGATCAACATTACAAAGTCATACTAACCTAAAAAATCCGAGATTGCATCTAAACATTGTTGTTTTTCTTGGAAAACAACTTCTTTCTCTTCTTGTTTTTGTTTAAACTTACTGATCATAGTATGTAGCAGCTTTCGCACGTTGCTTTTTATTGTTTTACCCATATTATAGCACTTATTGTTGAAAAATAATTGTTTTTACAAATTACTGACAATTTCAATCACAGACTTTGACGTGCCTTTGACAGTTTAATAATGTTGCCATAATAAACTTTTTAGAAAAGTCCAGGACACGCTTTCGTTAGACAGACTCTAGTGATAAGGATATTATTAATACTTCATCGTAGCCCTCGTAGCCGATCCAATGAGCCGATCGTAGCCGTGTGTCATGTGATTGTCATCAAATTCTCTGTGATTGTTATTATATTTGTTGTAAA
This sequence comes from Allophyes oxyacanthae, assembly GCA_932294325.1. Classification (NCBI taxonomy): domain Eukaryota; kingdom Metazoa; phylum Arthropoda; class Insecta; order Lepidoptera; family Noctuidae; genus Allophyes; species Allophyes oxyacanthae. Next base: position 6,739,225 of record OW028609.1, read on the forward strand.
TGATTTTGCTGTCTAACAACAGTTAGATTCACTTTAATGTAGTCATTTTTATTTTTATATTACCACAATTAAATTCGAGTTTAATTATGACATCGATATAATTATTATTATGAAAATTGAAATGATTATCAACAATTATCAAATTGTCAAGCAAATGTCACTAACAGCCAAATGGAAGGACCCGTTGTAGATCATAGAACTGGTTCGATATTTCTTAAAATGTTGAGTTACACTAGTAACATAACCACTTAATACATTATTTTTTATTAACAGATAACCCGAAGATATTATCAGGGCCGGTGCTAGTCAACTCTCCGAATGCAGTTCTATCTAAAACCCTGTTGGGACGGTACAATGACCTCCCGATTCCTGCGGACAAGATTCTGGCAACATACATCTGGATCGATGGTTCTGGCGAGCACTTGCGATGCAAGGATCGCACCTTGAACTACATTCCGAAAGTACCGAAAGGTCAGTTTCTTAATTAGTGAAATTTATTTAATAGTCAATAAATGTACCTACCTACGACACACTGTTGTGAACTGCGTGTTTGTACATAAACATAATATTTACCTACGTTTCGACGTATAAAGGTTTGATGTATATTTTGAACTGCGTATTTTAATACAAACAACAAAATTATTCACCTACGTTTCAACGTATTAAAAACATTGATTAAATAAAGTAGGTATTAAACCTAAGTTTGATGCTAGAAATACCTACTCTAGCTCCAAAATTAAGAAGTCGAGCATTCATATCGAATTCAGAACGATCGCGATCATGAAAACACAACACATCATGAAACATGGCACATCAATTGAAACTCGCCTGGTTTTATTACATCCTCATTAACAGTGTTGGTAATTAGCATAGTTAGGTAAATTGTTCGACCTTCGGCGAGAAGATGTAGCTCTGTATAAACAACATGCAATTTTACAAATTAAGTGTCGTCTAGCTGTGATTACGTTACGAGCACCTAACATATGATAACGTAAAATATTATTGTATAAGTATATGAACTTATTTTTACATATAGGTAAATTCGAAATAATACTGGACCAGATCAATAATAGAATAATGAATAAGGCGGAGGCAGAATTAAAATGGTCTAAAGTTAATTTATATTTGCCGCCGTACTTCTGTCCAAGAAATCTAGAAAATATCTACAAAGTACGATGCAAGCTACGAGATCGTAGCAATTACACTACTTTTGATGAAAACATGAAAGGTTTCTAAGCAATATTGTCCTCAGCAGTCGTAGAAATGTTACAGTAGATTCTATACCTAGTTCATTTGAAAGTAGTCACAGTAAATTAAGTTTCAGTGTTTGATATACGTAGATACTTAGTGCCTTTTTATAAGACAATCATATAAGTATATCTACCTACTTATGTAGTTCGTATCTCATTATTCATACAATGTTTATGCGTATGTACTTATTGATTAAATTCTTACTTCGTTACAGATTTACCGATTTGGAACTTCGACGGCAGCTCTACTGGACAGTCAGATGGGCATAATTCTGATACGTTTTTGTATCCTCGTGCTTTGTACAAGGACCCTTTCAGACGTGGCAATCACATCCTCGTTATGTGTGATACGTACAAATACAACATGGAGCCTACAGGTGCGTTGAGTCTAAAATAATAATAACTTAGTAGAAGTAGGTACCTATTTGACGTGATTTCTGCTGCACCCGTAGCATGACAATTTATATTCTTCTAAGAATAGACAAAGCTCTTTCTATCCATTTCGACATCTAGACTTGCGTTACAATATTATTTCCTTACTAACGGTGAATTAGTTAATGAAATGTAGTTATTCTATAGACCAAATCCTACCGTAGGTAGGTAGGTATATTTTGTCTATTCTTCCGTACACAAAACCCGTTTCTATGGTGATCATACTACGCCCGCACGGCCTTTTTAAGATGATTTTATTTCTGATCCACAAAAGAATGTTAGTATCTTTTTAATAAGCTTTTGTAATGGCACATTAGGGGTGTGATTGGTGAAAAAGAAACTTTATGAAATTGGTGAACGCAACTAAAAAAAGAACTCAAAGACAGACTCATTTAATTTCGTTACGGAACTTTTCAGCAATTATAAAAGCATTGAATTACCTACTGAGATTTACTAATTAATAGGTCAATTTTTTTATCGTTGAAGTTGTAGAACCCATCTGAATTGTCAAACATAGAAGATATTAATTTAAATATTGTAGCTAAAACTAACGTACCTACCTACCTATAAATTAGAGTTAGGTAGGTACCTACCACACGGTTGCGTTCAATTTAATTACCTACCGCGGTAATTGTTTGTCACCATGACCCACGCATCGATTAACTTAGGAACATGACATTTATGTAGCACAATGTTTATGAAATAGGAATAGCTATGTCATCATTAGATTATACTCAGTTCTACTACCACTAGTAACGACGCCACTGTTCCTACGAAAGCTCTGACAAATGACAGAAATTTGAAACCTAAGTAATACTTATTTAAATCACCATATTCACTGTCAACATGGGTCTCCAGCTCGACTGCACTTCAATGAGAAGTCGTGAGGGAATTTGCCAAATAACTGCGCTTGGCAATAATATGTCGTGACGCAGTGCCAGTACGGTAATATTAAACGCCGAAAAGGTTGCTGCTGCGTCTCCTCATGATTCAGAATAGGTAGCTGTTCCATGTAAGCCACAGAAATCTGAATAAATTGCCTTATTAGGATTCTACCTAGGTACCATTTTACCATAGACCACGTTCCTTGATCGGGGCGATAACATCATTGGCAACAAACATCTGATTTCTTTGTTTTGCCCCAGAAACCAACCACCGCATCGCGTGTCAAGAGGCATACAACAAGTGCCAGGAGGAAGAGCCCTGGTTCGGCATCGAGCAAGAGTACATCCTGCTGGACGCTGACCTGAGGCCCTTCGGATGGCCCCCTGGTGGTTTCCCCCCACCACAGGGCCCCTACTACTGCGGTGTTGGTGCCAATAAGGTGTTCGCCAGGGATCTGGTCGAGGCTCACTACAGGTATCTATAGCTTTGTTGTCTTAAAACTTGTTATTTTCCTTTAAAATGACAAAGTATCAAGTTGGGTACCTAACTTATGGATTGTTAAACTACCTACATCTAACAATATAACTTAGATTTATTTAACAATATTTTACCTAACAATAAAATAATAAGATTAATTCTAAAAACAAAATAAGAATATCAGTGAAACAGTGAATGACCGTCACACGTTTTAATTACAGATGTTGTCTCTTTGCTGGCGTTCCTATTTCTGGCACCAATGCCGAGGTCATGCCCTCGCAATGGGAGTTCCAAGTTGGCCCCTCTGTAGGTGTGAGTGCTGCCGACGACCTCTGGGTCGCCCGATACATCCTGCACAGACTCGCTGAGGAATACGGAGTCATCGTCACCTTCGATCCCAAACCGGTTCAGGACTGGAACGGATCGGGGGCACACACTAATTTCTCGACCAAAAAGATGCGAGAAGAGAATGGTATTATGTAAGTATCGAGCCTTATTTAGGGATACCTATTAGTAATATTTAATGTCTTTCTTTTGAAAACTTTCAATCACAAGTTTCCTTAAACAAACTCGTGTTACCATATTTAAGAAGTAGATTGCAACAACCGAAAGGTCGGTCGCCGACTAGTTGTTACATTAGAAAAAAACAATAGGTACCCGTAAAGGAAAAAAAATACCCGTATTTTTCTATGAGTTCCAATATTCCTACCTTTCTTATCAGGCCAATTTTTGTGACTCATTCATTGTTTAATAGGTTACTAGCACTCGATATATTCATGTTGCGATAGCAGTACCTACCTAATAAACATGTCGCTTGGTAACTAGTCCAATTACCTACAAAAATGTGACTAGATTAAGTAATGGAATTAATTATTCTCATTACAGTGAAATCGAGAAGGCAATTGACAAGCTGTCCAAGGTGCACATGAAGCACATCAAGGTGTACGATCCTCGCGGAGGAAAGGACAACGAGAGACGGTTGACTGGTCTCCACGAAACCGCCAGTATTAATGACTTTAGTGCCGGTAAGTGTTTTACTTCATTAAATTGGATTTTGGAAGGTTTTCATTAGGAACCTTTTTTATACATTGTACTCTATTTGATAAATTTTATTAGTCTTTAAGCTTTCCAAACAATAAATAAATAAATGTACTAATGGCATTATTCTAGAAATTTGGTCAGAAAATTAAATACAAATGTGTTTATAGGAGTCGCAAACCGCGGCAGCAGCATCAGGATACCGCGAAATGTCGCCGAGGAGAAGAAGGGCTACTTGGAGGACCGCCGGCCGGCCTCCAACTGCGACCCGTACTCCGTGACGGACGCTCTCATGCGCACCTGCATACTCAACGAATAACAGTGGCGTCTCCCACGCCAGGCCACTCCCGCGCCACGTGTCAGCTAGCACCCGCAACACTAACCTCGTTCTGTTCGTGCCTGGATGCTACACAAGCTAGGTACCTGCACCGTACGTGCATTATTCAACCCTCTTCCATATTGCGATATACCCACAACTAGCAACACCAAGTTACAATAAATTTTATATTACTTATAGAACTTTCCTTATAACAATAGATATTATTAGACCTATTCATTGGCGACGACAAATCAAATAATATAATATAATTATGGCCTATAGATAGATATTCATTGAGATACACAGTATAGTCTATTCAATTTATATTAACTAAACTGATAATAATATTAATACCGACACGTGATAGAGGTAGTGCGTTTAAAAGGACCATATAAGATATTAATATATTGTATAAGTAGGTAAATATTTCTACGAATATTATGTGATATTTAAAAATTGTTATTTTGATGTTAAATAGTTTAATTGTATACAAATAACCACATATCATTATTTTTAACAAATTCATTTAATGCATAGATGCAAATTAGTTTTAGTAAACGAATATCCTGAATGAGGAAATCTAGATAAATGCTGCTTGACATTATATTGTACTAACAAGAGAATTAAAATTATTGTCCGCGATAATGTTATTGCAATTAAGAGTCTAGACCATATTAACGTTAAAGGTAGTTAATGCAGAATTCCATTTGCATATTTAGTCTAATAAGTAACCGCAGGAGCCTTTTGAAGTTCAAGCACTTATGAAATAGGTATGTCTAAACGTGAACACCATGTACACTCGTGTAGAGCACAAAATATTATATTCCTATTGTCTGAATAAAATTATTTATGTACCTATAAGATGTTTAAATTGTTTTGCATGCATCGGAAATTCGTAAGAATTAACAAAAATTTAAAGTGTATAAAAAATGTTGTTATAAATACGAGATATGTATAATGAAAAATAATAAAAATACTTTGTTGTACTAATGTTGCGTTTTTCTTGACTGACCTCTCTACGGTTGTAATTACTATGAAATTAATAATTAGTTGAACAATAATGTTTAACCTTATTGTATCTACGAGGCAGTTTACGCGCAGGGATGACCAGTTTTATATTATAAAACTTTGTTTATACTCCAAAACTAAGGCCACTACATTCGTTAACGAACATTGATTAGCGCTGAAATAATGTAAATGATGTGAACAAAAAGACATTCAAGTAATTTATTTATTGATAACATATTAATCTCTAGAACGACAATCATTTAAAGAGGTAAGACTTCTAGAATTAATACAAATTCAACATAAGTGAACATAGGTAATGTAATGAACAACAAAATTGGAGTAGGTATCTATGTAATTGTATGATACAACATTTAATCAGAGTAACAAGTAAACATTATAAAAGTAATCATAAAATTAGATCATAGCTACACAAGGAATTCGAACAAATCAAATACCTGGGGAAAATCAGTTGTGAAAACACAAATATACAATGTGGCGCAAAATTTTTGGGCATCAAAGATGGATACCCTTTACTTATTGGATCAGTGTGAGGCCCAATGATATTGGATTAATTGCATACGAAGGTACGTTTTCATAGAAAATTTAATAGAATACATTAGGTACTTTGGTAGAATTATTCCTGTTAGGAAAATAAAGTAGATTGAGCCCCACTTAATTTTTATTATACCTACTTAAATGAAATCTTCTCGCTGACCCTTTATTCAAAAAACGAATAGATACGGGGATTTTTAATATGTTCAAATTGCCATAGTTTCCTAAGACCAGGCCTCCCTATTTCCCTAACTATAACAGAAAGGACGCCCCAAAGTTTAGCGCCACCTTGTATACATAGACATCAATCATCTATTGATCGGTTTAGATATACTACCGACGTACACATATAGTGAAAATGTAATACTATTTGACTAAATATCATAAAAACATCGACTGTTTAGTTCATTACTGCTTTGATAAAAATGTGATAAAACCTACTACTATAACTGACGTTTACCTTTCCATATACAGGGCGACTAGATTCTCAATACCATTATGCCCACTTCAAGTATGCTGCTCCTGTATATTATTATACTCCGTACCGTACCTCAAGTGCAATAAGAGATTAACGTCTCGTGTCAATTATCAATATCTTAATAATTTAGGTCATTATTTTGTATATTATATTATATTAAAATGGCCTTACAAGAACTAAACACACGCTGTAGTAAATCGTCTAGACCGAAGCTATTAGCGCAGTAGACAAATTCACGGCTGACCAAGCAAAACAGGTCCTCAATCTACATTGTATACGAGGCGAAAACTCGTTAATAATTCCATCAATGAGAACTGTGATGCAGCAAAACCAAGCATGTGTTCCTGATGCACTTGGCGATCAATCCATGGTTATAGACAATGAAATGTATAAGTAACTATGACAAAATGTTAATTCTATTAGAATATTGATGAAACTACATATTATTCTAAACAGCACACGGAATTGTCACAACAAATAACATCGATACTGTCTGAGGTACAGTTATGTAATGTGGGGTACACAAACGTCAAACAATTATTATGGTTGATATATAGACAATTATTATCATTACTAGTACGGCCATGAAATCCAATTTTATTACTTCTTATTATTATGTTACTTGAGGTTAAATAGACACGGGAGAGTTCGGGTTAATTCGAACTTAGAAATTTCAAAATAAACACAGTTAAAATGAATGAAATTGAAGATGTTACCAATCTGATTAAATCTACGGTTTTGTATAAATTCCAGATCCGCTTGATGTTGCAAAGTTATCAATTTTTTAGTCTTGCGGGCTGTTTCTGTAGCGAGAATCAAATGATTTAATAGTGTAATCTGCTTTACAAAATACAACAATAAATAGCATACGAAACAGTCAGTCAAGTAGTAGCAGCATAATAATTATTATTTTATATTAACATAATGTATCCATGATAAATTAATCTGCGACAGAATATATTTGTAAAACTAAATCTTTGCATTTTAATAATATTATGACCTTGACACGCCTCTCTATCGTGTATTTTATAGACGAGTATAAAGTTTGCATAAATTTAATTTATGAATAGTAATATAATGCGTATATCCACACAACTAAGATGATATGACTAGTTTTACAATAATAATTGATAGTTAGTAGAATCATGTATCAAAATATTCTTTAATCACTGGCAACGGAAACAGGACGGACCTATGCATTACATACCATGATTATAATAAATTTAAAATATTATAAAAATCGGTTAGTAAATATGTCAGTCTGTATGATACTGAAAAATAATAAAACCTATCAAATTTTCGCTAGCATTGTTATCTGAATACTTGTTTTTAGTAAGCAGTCGTAATAAAGAATAGAATTAAATGGTTCATGAATGACAACAGTTGGTGTTCATAAGACAAATTATCATATTAAAGCAACCATTGGTATATTGGTGTCGATTCTGTTGCTCATTTTGACGATACTAAACTAGAATAAACGCATCTGTCAATTTCTTTTGCAATTGAAACAGACAGAGACAGGCGCCCTTAGTGTAGTTTAGTCTTTTCAAAGTGCGCAACAGAATCGTCACAAATATGTATTTATTGTGCAAGTATGTTTAAAATTTCGCACTCTTTCACATGAAGACATAATAGCTACCTATGTTATCAAGCTTAAAAACATACAAATAGTGAGTTATAAAAGATAATCTACTAAGGATTTTATGGCTAAACTGCCGATGTGTTGTAGCGGATATTTAGGTGAGTCTTCATCCTCTCCGGTGCCCTTATCCGGTCTACGGGGTAGAGAAGAAAAATTGTTTCACCGATCACAGTGGCTCTGGCATCGGCGATTCATGGGGTAGATGGCACTGAACAAGTTAGTATCATTTAACCCGGTATTGCGTTTAACGGGGAGTAATGACTCCCAGATCAGATTAGCGACGCGGTATATGGTACTTGATTTGTGCCATCCCGTTAAACGTCGACGCCGGGGCTACCGGAGATGATGTAACAATTTTTCCTATCTATCTCATTCACGAGACAAGGGCTCCAGGGTGGATTAGCATGTCGATATTTACAGCTGCCATAACGAGTGCCCGACCCAGCCGACAAGGCTGTTATATTGTTCAGTGGACGATGTCCCATGTTTTGATATAACTTTAGAATAACACTGGTAAACATGATAATCTAGTTCTAGCAGATATTTATTAGCAGAATTTTTATTCCAAGTAAAAAAATCAGACCACCTCACACCACAAACCAAATTGACTTAAACAATACGCACCAAACATTTAACATTCCTAATATTTGTTTCAAAGATTAAATATTTGTAAACATTGCAACTCCAATTATTTATTTATAGGCTTTACCAGGGGCTGCCTACAAGGTGGCGTTCTATCCCCCCTTCTGTAGAACCTGGTCATCAACGACCTTATCACCAAACTGAATGCCAACCATGATTACACCATAGGGTACGCAGACGATCTGGCTATCCTAATCTCAGGGAAAGACATTTCGACTATATCCAACCTAACGTGGAAGAACAGCAACACACCACATACAACAATCCTAGATGAACTTTTCAAGGAACTTCCCCAAAATGCAAGCCATTACGACCGGATACCGAAAGAGTTCGTCTTTGATAAGAAGTATAAGATCCAGTTACATGAGGACCATAGATGTGAGGGTCTTAACCCCACAATGCTTAGGATCTTCACTGATGGATCCAAAACAGGTACGGGAACAGGATTGGGGATTTTCTCGGAAGACCTCAATATACATCAGTCTATCACGATCATCAGTCATCTACGAGTATCACCAAAAATTTAATCAGGTAGGCAACCTCACAGACATAACCATTCAATGGTTCAAGGGTCACAGCGACTCACGACGCAACGATGCAGCGGATGAGCTCGCAGGATGGGATGGGAAGGGGATCTAGCACGGTGGCTGTGGGTCCGGAACCCATGGCACCACTAACTTTCGGACACCTACGCTCCCTGGTAAGACAACGAACCAGGGAAACACTCATGGGAGAACCACGGTGAGTGCAGGCAAGCCAAAGAGGCTCTACCAGCGATAATTGTCCGTGTCACCAGGCAATTACTCAGACTGACGAAACAACAACTACGTAGGGTAACAGCAGCCCTCACCGGCCACGGTAGTTTTAATACGCACCTCTCTGTTATAGGAGTTACATGCCGTGCATGCATGGCGGTTGACGAAACAGCGCCCCACGTGCTGCTAAACTGCCCAGAAACCGCCACTTACAGGACCAAGTACTTCGGTTATCTGAGTACTCTCCGAGAAATCGCCGGCAACGTCAAAGGTCTGCTGGCCTTCCTCGAGGAGCTGGGTTGGCTAGAATAAAACAATCTAGTCCCATCCTTACGCAAAATACGAGCATCGACGTGGAGTTGCGGAAACTCGCCCGCGGTACCAATACCAATAGGCTTGCATGATTCCTTAAAATTATGCATAAATAAAAAGAATGGTGTTAGTATGGTTAGTATCAATTCTTATGATTATGTTAGTTTCTAATCTACGGTGTGTTAGTATCCATCTGTGACGGTGTAAGCCTCCTGCAATTGCTTCCATTCGTCTCTATTCCTTGCGCTTCTTGTCCAAAGATTACCGGTTATATTCGCAATGTCATCGCTCTATCTCGTGTAGGATCTGCCTCGCCTACGTCGGTGTCGTCGGCTGCCTAGCAGTGTCCAGTTCGTATTTCATTTTCGACTTTTTGTCGGTGGCTTACCCACTTCGACCTAAATTTTAGGATATTTTTGATCACATTTTTAACTTTGATTTTGTTGGTCATGATCTTGGATTTGTCGTAGTTTATCTCTAGGGATACTTCCCTGCTGTGAGTGCAGAGTGTCTTCAGAGATTAAAACAATGTCGTCAGCAAATCTTAGGTGGGATAGGTGTACTTGCCGTGTATCTTGATGGCTGTATTAGTCCAGTCTACTTTCCGAAACACATTTTCCAGAACTGTGGTGAAAAACTTCAGCGAGAGCGGGTGTTCTTGTATTACCCCGCGTTCTATATGATAATGCTGGGCCGACAGACTGAAGCGTCTCTCGCATTGTACTGTTTTTACCCGACTGCGGCGGCGCCCAAAAGGAGGGTATTGTTTTTGCTTGGTATGCTTATAAATTACTTTGATCAAGACGACATATTCCTGATGCACTGCTTGCTAGGGCAGTGATTGCCAGATAGAGTTGTGAGTTATACAGCCGAAAGCTTTGGAGTAATCCATGAAATATATATTAATATATATAGGGGCTCTATGTATTTTTTTGTTTTAGTGTGTGTTGTCTAATAATAATAGATCACGATCGGCCCTACGTTGCCCCACTGCAGGGCAAATACCTCCCCTCCCCTCTTTCCTGGCTGCTGCTATTAGGGGCAAATCCGTTGAATAGGAATCTAATTCGGCTCACCACCTCCTGGGCCTGCCGCGATGCTTTTTTCTGCTGTTTGGAACCCACTGTAAGGTTGTTTTTGCCCATAGCTGCTCCAGCATCCAAAAAATATGATTAACCCATTTGAGCATGGCAGCTATATAACCTACATCGGCAATTCATGTTTTGGATCGCAGTACCAAGTTCCTTGTACGATTTGTAAGTTTAAAACCCAAGTGTGGACTTTCGACGCATTGTAATATCCATTTCTGCGCTCCGTAGGTGATAGCGGTGAGTATACACATGTCCATAAGTTTTCTCTTTAGTGAGAGAAGGAGAATTCCCTTCAGTATATGATCGATGATGGAAAAATGTCATGAATTTGGCCTGTTCGACTGGTCGGTCTCATCTAATATGCCTGATATGCTTATCAACGGAGACGAGATGAAAACTTTGTAGATGCAGGATAAAAGGCTAATTAACATAACATTATATCGCCACATGTACATTGTTTAGGTAGTTTCTTTTCTAGAACAAGATTAAATAGCTTCGTAAATGGTTTGATGAGTATGTTTGCCTGCTAGTTTCACGTAATTTGTTACGCCATGTTTGAAAATAATCGTGTAAGGTTTTCAGTCTACAATTGGTCTGTATAATTTTTTAAACTCGAGCTTTTCCTGTTTTATTTCATATTCTTTGATTTTTAGTGTCTACATGTTTTGAATTGTATAATTTCCAGTTATAACTGCTGTCTTCTTGTCTGATATTTGGATGTTTTACAATGTTTGGAGCATTTTATAAGATTAGTTTTTAGTCTGTGATTATTTTGGTTTGGTTCATAGCGAGTTTATGATGGTTTTTATTTTGTATGCTAAGAGTATGCTCTTTATCCACTTGAACGTCAGCTGCCACTTGAGTGGACAAAAATTTTTTGTCGTCTTACGTTCGGTTACACTACAATGTCCACTATAGGAATTAATGAAAATCGGTTTTATAGCCCTCTAATAAAGCTCCTTTTTGCAATGTTACTGGCGTTTCGGACGCGGAACGAAACGTAGTTGGCACTGACATGTGTAAACAGTTCAAATCTTTTTAATCTGTATTTATATTTCAGTTTGAAGTTTGAGTGATTTTGTGTGTGCGTCACGGCGAGGATTGTCCGCAGTTATGTCGTAAATTCTTTTTTCCTATTAGTTAGATCGTATAGTGTATTATATCAAGATATTCCTTAAGATTTGCTCGTGTCCATGATATAAAATAATCATAGTTTCATAGGCGTCATGGTTTAAAAAATGTTGTATTACATTGGAGATGGTCCGTCGTATTTCAAAATGGCCACAAATTTTAAGTGATAAAACTTATGTGAACACATATTTTGTGATTGAATTTATGCCATTCGTTTAATTATACTATCTAGATTTAGTATAAATACATACTTCTAATACAATTAATATATTACACAGTGATTACATGCAAATTCAAAGTAAGTAAACACGGCGACTGCACGCGCTCACGCTGCGGACACTGGAGTGTAATCTAACGTTTACATGTACAAGGTCTGTGCAGACGGGATATTATCGGCGTCGGATTTTTGTTTTCCAAATTACTTAATTTGTTTTACTGGGCTGTTTATATTAACGCATGAGTGTTTTATTATTTTTCGTATATTCATGCACGTACTTAACACACTTTTTTACTAAAATAAAATAAGTGACAAACTAGGTAGGTAATCAAAAAAGCATCTCGTCTGCACAGCCCGGGCGGCCATTTTGCTCATTCAAGGTCTCGCGCTTGCTCCGAAAATCGCGATAACCAGACCTCTTTTCTTTCATTTATTAAAAATAGTTATGATGCATCAAATACTAATATTTTGGTATCGTTTTCATGGAAATATAATCTAGTTTCTTTCACCGTATTTCTAACTGTTACAAATTGCCTGGAATTATTATAAATAAACAATAATTTCGGAATATGAGAGAAAAATGTGTACTGTTTAAGATTCTCTATTTATTTTAAGTAATTTGATCTGGGTTTAGAGCATATACTTTTAAATAATCATATTGTGTATACATTAGGCTATGCTACGGTATTTTTAATTTTAATATAGCTTGTATAATTTTCTTTTGACAAACGTTTTTATCGGAAGAGGTACTGCGCAATTTATAGCGCAAAATTTGACACTCGCATCTGGACGTTTGAGTGCATTGACAGGTCGCGGCGTGGACGTTCAAGTGGACTGTGGTCGCTGGGGTAAATAAGTCTGCTTAGAATATTTAGGTTTTCTATGTTTCCAGTGACTTGTAGCTATGAAATAGATTTCGTTTATTTGTTTTACTGTTGGAGTATAACCACGTCCATTTTTGTTCATCTGGTTTTATCATTTTAGTAGCTATTTTAAGTTTATATTGGTAACAAAAATCAATAAACATTTGACGTCTCATAATTATTTTACCATAGCCATAGTCACCCATAGCAAAATTGATTGAAACGATACGCACCAAACGTGTAATATAATATTTGTTTCAAAGATTAAATATGTGTAAACATTGCAACTCTAATACAAAATGTACAAATGTTTTAGAACGAGATGTTCAGTCATTACGCTATTACTAATTTTAAATACTAACTCCAAAATTTGCTCTTGCGGAGCTCAACATAAATTTAAATCATTTGTAGATTATAATAATGTGTATGTCAACACAAGAAGAATAACGACAACTGATATTTATAATACAGTATGCTATAGCTTTAGGTACCGGCATTGCCTAAAATAAATATTAATAAATGAATATGTATAGATCAATAGGATTCTACGAAGTTCGAATTATATTACAATTAAATACAGATCACATTTATACAAAGTTTAAAACAAAAAAATTAACAGTAAACATAATATATTTCTTATATGAATATCCTATTCATATTAATAATATTATATCAACGATATTAAAATGGAGTATTCGTGAAAGTGTAACCTTATAGAAAATTCTATTTTTAGGAAAATAGCTTAGATGTAAAACGAGGGATCTAAGCTATTTTTCGAAAACACAAACAATGGTATATCTATTGTTTATTTTGACATAATATAAGATTTCTTGATCTGGACAACGAGTCAATTTTAAGCTCGATATACATTAATGTTGATAATCAAACCAAATAAATAATCCATCAAATAAATGTACCAACATTTAAGATATTAGTTTAAACTAATACGGATAAAATTTCACTTATAGTTACTGGCACTAGCCACCCATAATTTACTTATTGTACTAACACAGTGATTCCGTAAATCATGATAATGATAAAATTCAAAGTTTTTTGGCTTGTATACAAGTCCATGCGTGTAGCGCTGTCGGAACACTTCACAGGCCAGTGCCGTTAATTTTGACGGACCAATATATCACGTATGCGACGCAGATAATGCACAGCGCCAGCGACATGATGATCCTACAGCACAAGCGCTAATCACGCACTTGAGGATTGATCTCCTCAAAGAACTCCATTAGTTAATTGTTCGGCGAGATGGATAATGGCGGCGTGTTGGAGTCGCGGGCCGCGTACTTGGCGCAGTTGTTGATCACAATGCAAGCCAGCTTCTTGATCGGCTCATAGGGCGCGGGGTGATGCAGCAAACCGTTCAGCAGTGTCAGGCCTCCCTCAGACTCCACCAAGTTGCAATACTTTTCGGCTGTAATGAATTAGGAAATTACTAATTAGTATAAATGAAGAACCTGTCAAATAACAATGTACAATAATAAACTTCAGAGTTCAGTCCGTAGTTTCGTCAAATTATCATAAGCATACCTATGGTGTGACCAAGAGCGCTATACCGCTCAAGTAGTTGCGTCTCAAAACGCGAGAGCGAAGCACCTCTCTCTAGTCTGTCATGTCGCCTTCGACGACGTGTGCGGCGGTAACACGCGTTATTTGCACCGAAATGTATAGCCATACGCATATGAGATACGGATATTTTTATCTCATCTGCGTATTGCGTACAACGGTACAGCGCTTTCGGTCACATTATACCTTAGTCTATAAATTTGATTTGTATTGTTATGGAGTGCGATTTTTCAAATCAGTGAGAAGAAAACAAAACACATTTTTAATAATAGAGGTTTGTAGTAGGTTACATCTTTTTATGAATAAGGAGATAATTATATTTCAAAACTAAAATACTCACGGTATACAGTGGTGAGGTTGGCTAGCGCCCATACAGCCCAGTGCTGGCACTGCGGCGTGTGATGCGCATGCAACAGACTTAGAATGGGCTCGAAGGAGCGGTAGTTGATGTTGCGTTCGGCGCGCAAGTCCCAACGTTCGACGGCCGCGGCCACGCGCTGCAGCACCAAGTGGCGGGCCGGCTCATCCACTGTCCAGGCATCCGGGCCGTCTGACGCCATGTGGGCAAGGACGCCGGCTGCGTTGTAGCTCACCTGAGGCAAACATTTAGACTAAATTTAGTTAAATAAAATATAAATCTGATATTATCGTCGTGTATTGGATTGGAGGTTTTCTTCATAACACGCTACCTATATCGTCAGTTATGGTGGTGATCAACGTACAGTCAGCGTAAGATACACGGGAACAGCTTAGATGTCTAAGAAGAGCGAGACATCTAAATTCTCAGTTACTTAATATCTTTACTCACTGTTATTCATTAGTAAAGATTCCAGATAGGCTTGTTTCTGGCGAAGCTAGGTTTATGCGATATGGAGTTTGATTCTTAAAATAAAACGGAACTTTCCTCAACAAATCGACAATTTTGTGAGCATAATAGGTACTATACATTCTACATTAAAAACCGAAAATGAGCAAAAATTGAGTTGGCGTAGTGTTCATTGCAGGTATCGAAATTATGACTTGTTTTAATATTTTTTTACTATATGGATATTATGATTATGACACTAGATCCATTATATTAGAATACTTTAATTGAGCCCATGATAATGAGAACCTGAGATGTTTCGCTCAACTTGGAAGCGTAGCTATCTCAGTGTATCTGAAGTTAACTGTACGAGCTCAAATACACCGATAATATAAAAGAAGGCATTACAAACAGTGGTGCTGATCGACGCGTGAGCCGAACGAGAATCTGGCTCACTCGTCGATCACATTAAAAACTGTGTGATAAACATGTCTGGCTGAGAATCCCGTTTTTTACAATTTTTACCTTTTGCCCTCTGCAGTAAACTGCCAATTCGATTAGGCTCGCGGTCTGCGTCAGTCTTGTTATTCTTTTTTTTGCTTGAAACATCAATACATCCTGACATGCACTAGCTACCGCCACGCACAGGAGCAAGCGTTATCGAGCCGAACTGCAGTGATAATCGATTACGTGCTCTCCGAAAGAACGTAACGAATATAGAAATGGAGGAGTCTCGATGTATATGACCGCGGCAAACGCAGCATAATACTCTCGATTCGACCGATTTGCGCGGAAGTCATTTAGCCACGAGGCATTTCACCCAGACTTCGTTAATGTGGTTGACAGCCCGATATTTACGTGTTTACCATACATTACAAGAAATAATACGTTTTTTTCGTTCCATAGCGTACTAAGAACACATCAGCTGTTCTAATGAGGGTATCATATCTGCCAATCCGGTGTTCTGGTTTTCCTTTGAAGGATCTAAGGTTTCAGACGGTATAATTGCGTGTGATATTACAAAAATATTTTGAAAAAATGAATTTTGAAGTACCTCTCACACGTAATCAATGTAACTTTATATGCATGTGTACTATGTGTAACGTTTTGTACAGATTGTCATCGGACGAACAAACCCCTCATGTATTAACTTAGTACGTGCAGCTACATTAAACCTGCTTCCTAAAAGCAGGAAAACCTGAGTATGGTGCTCCTTCCGCAAAAAAAAGCACGGTCCATCACACATTCCACATCGGCCAAAATCAGCCTAAAATTTGGCCGAATTTATGTCTCCAGGCGCCAAATCAAACGAACTGCCACGAATGACGTTAGAGTAGGGCGCTTCGATCGGCTGGCAAGAGAAATTTGTGTAAGCATGAGCAAATTCTTTCTTTAAATCAATTTACCCGACTTATTCTAATTTTAAATTAGTGATTTCGTGACTATTGTTTGTAAGATTTTTTCTTCGGCCAAAAACTGACCTTCGGTCGGACACTTCAAATATCATGTCGAGCAAATCGTAGAATACGGAGAGCAACGCTTGTTCATGTGCTTGAGCTTGAAGCTCCGTCACCTTGGACGGGAGTCAGGGAGGAGACAAAACCGTATAACATTCAGCATTCCGAAAGGTCACCAACTTCAACTACACACGGTGCAACCAGATATTGAAAAACAAAGCTCTGACTACACACAGATTGCGGGACCATTACCTTGCTTACCAACGTAGCAGCCGGCGAGACTCGATGGAGACTATATTATATAGGGTAACTAGATCTTTTATTTACTGCGATAAGCTAATTATAATATTTTGAAGCATGCCACTGACCTTAATACATTCGCTACGAGTCAAGCAAATCGTAGACGACCGACAGGAATAACTTGATCATGAGTGAAGATTATAACTCGTTGATGCTATTTCTGACAGGATGACAACCGCATTCATTCCTAATTGAAGAAATTTTTTGCAAAGTCAAGCATGATACTGACCTCAAAGCCAACATGTACGACCCCAAAGCATTTTGGGTTGCCGTATATGCATCTTTTTCTTTGAAGAGCTCCGTTATGGCTCGACGATTCATAGCAACCCCATACAATCCGGATATAATTCCAAACAGGATCCTGTTAAATATGATATTTACAATAATAATATTCATTATGACTAATTACGAGTATAGGAAATGTTAAGGTTAAGAATCCGGCGCCGGATGATTTGCCCATACAAACGCAATACCAAAATCCTGTATAATTCGAGCATATTTCCACCATACTATGATATTATTCAGATTCGGATAGCATTTATCTAGGTTACAACCTCTTCTTTTTTTCGAAATTCTAACCTAAAACGAAATTAAAGCGAATTGCATTTTGCATGTTTTTACGGCGTAAATGACATGTTTTCTTCTTATTTGTTTTGTATTAAAAAGATCAATGTTTATAAAATGTTTTCTGTTTAAACACAGTCTATATTGTCAAATTACGGATTATCAAATATAATTTTAAAAAACATTAAATTTTCATTCATAATTTTTAGTATTACGGATCACAACGAAAATTTGAACATATTCTGAACGAACTTAGCGCTATCGCGTTCTAAGTCTAACGCTACTCACACATGCGTCATGTAGTTTGTACTTGCGTAGGTGTGTGAGTGAGGCTCGCTGTATGCAGTGCAGGCGCCGCCCGCCGCCCGCCGCCCGCCGGGGTTCTCAACTTAGGAGTTTTCTCCCCAAATTTGGGGGGTAAATAAGTGTGATGGGATTTTTTTAGGGGTATTTTTAGGGATTTTTTTACTGTTAACTTTTACTGTGAAGTTAATAATGATTGTGACGCAGCTGGCTGTAAACGTTTTGAAAATGTTTCAATTATTTTATATTATTACAATTTATTTATTATTTTTACAGAGTTTTTTTTTTGGGGGGATTTTAGGGGTTTTTAACTTTGGTTTTGGAAATAAATATTTTTGAGAGTTGGTAACAATTCCACTGCGCCGCGAGATTTTTGATTTTGTCATAATTTTGTTTGTTTTGATTTTTGATTTGTTCGAAAATTACTGTGCGTGCGTATTACACAATTTGTTTGCTAAATTAGAATTTCTGACACTATTGACCTGTGCTACTGACTTGGACTTGGATTTGCCTTGCGATTTGGTATTGAGTAACCTACATACTTCCGACGACATTAGCTTTGTTTACGGATTTTGATATTTATACCTATAAATACGATTTGGTTTAGTTGCTGAAATGGGCTCCGAACGTTGGGATGTATCTCACAGTAAGGACCTACTTCTACCTAGATATTATTTAATTGTTTTCCTATACAGTTTGGTAATTAGCTACTTAGGTACTTACTATAATCATGATAATATTCATTTATTGTTTGTGTGAATCGATATAGGTAAGTAGGTACCTACCATTTTAAATAGGCGCTACATTTAGCTAAAATTTAAGTGTGTATGACATAGAGTAGGTGTAATGTTGATCCTATGATGTAAGTCTTATCTGTTATTTCGAAAGCACGATTCCAAAACATTATTTTTCCTTTCGAGTAATTATGTTCCTACCTTAGTAGGTAGGTAACTACTGACCTAGGTACCTAATTTCTCGGCTAGTGTCTCTTTACTCTTTACTGTTCGAAATGATAGGCTATATAGAAGTTAGGTAATACAATAAGTAGGTAGGTACCTACTTATGTAGGTAAGTAAGTACCTATACTTATATCTACCTAAGTAAATGTTTTGTTTACCTATTATTTACTGGTACCTACCTACCTACCTACCTACATACCTACATAAGTACCTACCTACCTAAATGGACTTTCTTATAATCTGCGTACCTACCTACCTAGTACCTACCTAATTGTTTACAGAGAAGCGACGATCAAATAAAAAACGTTTATGGCAATCAGTTCCTAGGAAAAGGAATTTCCAAAAAAATAAGGAAAATATTTATCCAGTATGATTGTCGAATTGTAGATTTCCGACCTTGAACTTAGAATCTAGGTACCTATTACTATTTACAACTATGTATAATAAAAAAACTTAAATATTACCCATGTACTATTACTACGTATACCTATGTATTATACATTGTATGTATGAAAAAAAAAAACTACTATTACTACGTATACCTATGTATTATATATTGTATGTATGAAAAAAAAAGAACTTTGTATGTAGGTACTTATAATATGTCCTATTACTTATTTGATGGTTTTTATTTTTCGATAAGTGGGTACTTAGTACCTACCTACCTAATAATAATTCACGGGTAGGTACAGCAATAAATTGTGATTGTTGTTTCCATTCAATGAGCCCGATAACCTAATGCTAGCACTTCACATCGTGTATTTGTGCGAATATTCGCGTTATATGGCCAATGCAAAATCACATTTGTGTAGTTTACAGAAGGTTTCTTTTGCATTGGCCATATAACGCGAATATGAATACACGATGTGAAGCGCCAGCATAAGGTATGGTGTGAAAAACAATAGGTACGTATTTATATTCATAAATATAGGTAATTCTTTCCCTGTGTTGTGTAGGGTAACCGAATCGTTACCTAATGGTCGGATATACCTACTTGGAAAAATTTAAATATAATTGTTTTTGTTTTCTAATGATTTTTTTTCTGTTTTTGATACAGTTTAGGTTATATTAATTATAGACGAAAAGATTTTTTTTGTTTCAAACGCATAAATATTTTTTAGCTCAGCACAATGCCATGTTGGAATTTTGCATGATACACCAGTGCCACCTCAACAGCATAAAGTAATGTTCGCCGAATCAAACGCAATTCGAAAGCTAGTTTAATCGGGTATCAACTTAGCTATGTTTTATGAAAATTTGTTCAGCCGTTCAAAAGTTAGGTACAGTTCTTTTTCTAGTTGGAGTTGGGGGTTTTTGACGGTTCGGTTATTGAATAGAAGAAACGTGTCAATACAGGTAACTAATCAATGATTATAATATGTAGGTACCTAACATAATAAATGTTTATTAGAAATCCTTTTGTTTTATTTTATCATCACAACTCTGTGAATACTTACTATTCTTGTACACCAAAAAAGTTAAAAAAATTATAACGCAATCAATGAACATCTTTTCTGATAATGTTATTAGGTAGGTACCTATCTGCGAGTCGATAAGAATGATACATAAATATGCGACCATCGCATCATCAATCGAATCCGATTTCAATAAAATTTAGCATAATATATAGCTTTACTCCTTGGTAGGTACTTTTTTATCACAAAATTTAATATACCTACATAAATAAATGTCCACCCGTGCGAAGCAGGGACGGGCCGCTATGATGAAGAAATGTATCATGGAACAGTTTTCTTTTTTCGCCATTTGAGGGTTGGTCCCATAGTAAAAGCTGTCCATAATGATGAGTACAATAACCGCCTTTCGGCTTTATGTACCCTTTCCGACTAAACGTGTAGATTTTCCCATTATCGTTAATTAATTGATTAATTAATAGATAGCTTTTTACGTAATGCGTAATAATATTATAGAATATATTACCTACAGTACTAATAACAAAAAATAATTTAAAATATATATTGTCTGTCTGTCTGTTTGTTCCGGTTAGGTAATCTCCGAAACGGCGGGCGGCCGACCCCGCCAGCCGCGCGCTCTTTGCTTCGAGAGTTGAAAATACTTGCATAGGAAATCGATCCGTGTTGTCATATGAATAAGGAGCACAATCGTATTTGCGAAAAAATACTTGAGAGATCAAAGTAGGTATTTTTTTTTCGCAAGTACGATTATGCTCCTTATTTATATTATGACATGGATCGATTTCCCATGGAAGTATTTTCAATTCTCGTGTTTTCCAGTTCTGCTTCTGGCAGTGCCCGACATGCAAATACTTTTTTTTTAGACATTTGATTTTAATTATTATTATTTAATTATACATATTATTTTAATTTAATTATTATTACACTATGTATTATGGAAATATATAAATAAAACACATACAATACACATTGCATAAAACATGAAAAATATAGATTACTATTACTACATTAGGTAGGTACCTATATTATTTGATCTAAAGTAAAAAATCTACCTATTTGAAATTAGAAGTCGCGCGCAACCGACCAATACCTACTTGAGAGCGCTTGCATTTCCCGCCATACCAGGACGCCCTACTTCGAAGCGAAGTAAAATCAAATAGCTAAAAATGAAATCGCGAAAAAAATATCAGCTGTTCCATACATTTAGTCGAGTAATATTGAATAATTTGTATTGAACAGCTGATATTTTTTTCACGATTTCACGTTTCGTCCCATAGTAAAAGTTGTACATAATAATGAGTACAACAACTCCACGAAATTTATAAAGTTATAAGTATACAGTAAAAATAAAACAATTAAAAAAAATTGTCTGTCTGTTTGTTCCGGCTAATCTCCAAAACGGCGCTTCGGTATCGATTTTGACGGGACTTTCACTAGCAGATAGCTGATGTTGTAAGGAGTAACTTAGGCTACTTTTACTCAAAGAAAGAATAATTTAGGTCCACGCGAACGAAGACGCGGGTACAGCTATTCACCAATAAAGTAAATAAAAAAATAACACAATCAATGAACATCTTTTTTGTAAAGTTTATTACGCACCCAGTCGCGCGATCCGATAAGAATGAATGAAAACATATTCGACCAGCGTGCCGCACACATACGTAGTATCTCGAGTAGTCTGTGCCGCACACTACCACGCGCGCGCGCGTCTCTTTGTCAAACAGAGATAGCAATATTTAGGTTAATTTTTGCGCTCGCCTCGAATCGTAGTTGCCCGTACCGTCCGCCGGAACCTTAAGTATAAATATTAAGAATTGAACATTAAGCTTTATATATTATTATTATGTTTACGTATATTTTGTATGACTGATCAAATTATTTGGAGTAACATTATGTGAATGGCAGTAAAACCATCCAAATTATTATTATCTTTGGGCAAGTGCCTAGAGTATAAGTAAAGTTGTATGCCAATAGCGTGTGCACGACCTCCACATACAATTAT
The DNA here is from genome assembly GCA_932294325.1 of Allophyes oxyacanthae. NCBI lineage: Eukaryota > Metazoa > Arthropoda > Insecta > Lepidoptera > Noctuidae > Allophyes > Allophyes oxyacanthae. The sequence continues at coordinate 6,761,715 of OW028609.1, forward strand.
TATGAACAAAACGCTATTTAGGTTCAAATATGACTTCCATCATAAAAACAAAAAACCAGTATATATGAGACACCGATGACTGATACAACCATTGTCAGTTGTACTGTTTTAGTTTTGTTGTCAAAGAGCGCGTCGTTTTCTGCTCCCCTTCTTCTTCAATATCTCTTGGTCTCAATTTCACAACAATTATAAACGATTTTCATGCTACTAAAATCAAGATTTTTTTTTTGCAACCGGGATAAAATAATTTTTATTAATCGGAGGTCAATCTTTTTGAGCCAATGAGCAAGCTGCATTTATTCAATATGACTGACAGTATTGTTTTATGATTATTGTTGCGTCTCCATTCTTTTAGTTTTGGTGTTTTCGTTATTTTGGCTGTACTCTATAAATTGTACAGCCAAAATAGCGCCTATTTTTTATTTTTCAATATTAAGATATTGAAAAATTAAAAATAGGCGTAATAATTAACACTTAATAAAGCCCGTAAGCGTCTTAAAATGGAAATTTAAAAAAAAACAGAGAGCAAATTTCGTTGTGTTTCAACAAACGTAGATAAATCCAACTTAAAAATACATTATTAGGGAACGGGTTCCTGTACCTGGGAAATGCCAAGCACGGGCTTTACTTAGCGTCAACCCGGGAAAGGACCCTCACTGACCTTAATGCCGTCGGTATACAAGTCAAGCAGCTCGTAGAATACGGCCAGAAACAGCTTACATAAGTTGAGGCCGGAGCTCTGCTTAGGGATTCCCACCCAAACAGAATTATATTCGAAACTTCTAGAAGGCCAAACATGATACTGACCTGAATGCCGTCAGTCTACGAGTCAAGCAGCTCGTAGAAGACGGACAGAAACAGCTTGTGCATCAGCTGAAGCCGCTGCTCTGCTCCTTCCCCCACATTGCCTTACATCCCACCCAATCCAGCTTATATTACAAAGTAAAGTTTAATACTAACCCCAATTCCATCGTGGCCCGGGCCAAGCTGCTTGTAAAAGACGACAGGAATAGTATGTTCATGAAATGTGGCCAAAGCTATGATAATATTGCCACATAACCTAACAAGCCTATCTAATCCGAATTATATTACAAGTGTAGATACTAAGTTACTACTGATCTTTATCGCTCCAAGGATCAAAAGACAGTATAGCTTATTTGTAGGCTGTGGCCGTAGCCTACTTCTACATCGTTGCCTAGCAACACCTAACAATCCTAAACTTGGCAATATATAGCCATGTTTGGGATTTTGAAACATGACACTGACCTCAATCCCGTCGCTGCACGAGTCTAGTAGCTCGTAGAAGACGGACAGAAAGAGCTTGTTCATCAGCTGCGGTCGTAACTCTGCTACTTCGGCCACGTTGCCTAGCAACCCCATCATGTTGCGCAGCAGCTCTTCTTTATCCGGAAATATCTGCAAATTTATTTGTGGTCGATAAGTTACTTGAAACCCTATTTTAAATTAACTATATATGGTTAGTCTGAAAGGGTATGTAAAACCGAAAGAGGGTATTGTACTCGATCATTATGAACAACAGTTACTATGGGAACAAACTTGAAATGGTGAAAAAAAATCTGCTGTTCCATATAAATAATTCAATATTTACTCTATTCAATGTATGGATCAGCAGATATGTGTTGCTCCCATAGGCAATGTTGTTCATAATGATGAGTTCGGCCTTATATGCCCTTTCCGACTAACCGTGTTTATCAGTATTTTTTTAACTACTTAGTTGTGATAGATTGGTTAAATAACTTTCTCGTAAAACAGAGATATTCCGTACCAATTTTTGCTATAGAATTATCACTGTATTCTGTTAGGCCCGTATGTAGTCTATCCTGATAATCACTACTACATCCAACGACACAAATTTGCTGGACTTTGTATGTAGGTGTTATATCAACACTTTTTAGTTACATTCAATTGTAAACCACTGTTGCAGTCCACTTCACGGTCGTGAGGGTATCGTTATTACAATGCCTGGTAGACGGACTGTCGATCAGTCTGATCCCACAGCTAATTTTGTTGAGATGATCGCTTAGTCACTTTTTGCGGCACCCACGGGAAGAGCTTTACTGTTAGGAAATTTTTGGTAACCCGAAGTTCGGAATTATACCGGGTTGATGGCAATAAGTTCGCGCCCTATTCCATGGGACTAATGGGTACACAGGCCTGATGCTAAATTATGTCAAATACTTACCTTGAGACAGGCGAGGAAGTACTCCATGCCTCGGTTCTCTAAGAACCGTTGGCAGTTCTGAGGAGTCTCGTCGGTGACGTTCCACATGGTGGACCAGGCCACTTCTAGCACGTCGTCACATACGCGCCGCTCCAGACGGTCAGATATCAAGTTCAGCATTTTCTGAAACAATTGAAGTCGATTTTGATGGAACTGCCCGTTGACTTATTTGTTCAACCTCGTTCTTCTTCTTCTTAGCGTGTCGATGGCAAATTAAATGTACTTGGCCCAGTATTCCGCCACGCGAATAGCAGAATCAGTTAATATCAAAAAGAATTCCTATCAACCTCGTTGATAGGAACTGTTTTGTGTTAGTCTGCTTTAGAGGAACATATTCATATTTTAAATCTACGATGCGACAGACAGACACAGATACACACTACAAACTTATAACACCCCTCTTTTCTGTCAGGGGTTAAAAAGTGGTATAAATAACTAATTTTAATTTTTACTACATACTGACACTGAGATAATCTAATTCATAATTCTTCACGTCTACCTAAGACGTTTTATCTGGAAACACCATTCATAATACCTGCCCAATAAAATAGCAACAACCAGTTGGTAATGGAATTGGAAAATGTAATAACATTTATAAATAAATGCTGAATATTATGTGATTATATTTTTAATATCAGCCCGAAAACGTCCGCAGCGGAACATGTTACGACCGCTCCTAGTTACAGAGAAGTAAATAAAACAAATAAATAGTCTATCAAGTATCCCTAAATATATACATGATTAGCCGGAATGGGTAGAATAAAGCCGAAAAGGAGTTAATGTACTCATCATTGAACAACTATTACTTTGAAACAAACTGTGAAATCGCGAAAAAAAAATACTGTTTCATACAAATAATTTAATATTACTGGACTAAATGTATGGGATAGCTCCTTCCGACTAACCGTGTTTAAGTGACTACGCCAAGCATGTAACGAAAATAAATTATTATCTTTTATTATTTTACTTATTAAGTATCACTATAAGAACGTCAAAAGACGAGTAAGTACATTTTGTACACGCATCAGCAACACAAAATCACAAAAAATTATGCTGGGCCAAATCGCATGTACTGCCTATATGGTGTTTTAAATAAATATAAGTACATTTATCAAATGTTTAATGGATGAAAAATTAAAGTGGCAACTGCAGTTAATGCAATTTGCATTACAGTCTAATCCGCTGTATACAATGTGCAACTTAATTAACGCAAGACGTCATACACCCAATTAGTATATTAAGTTAAAAGCATAATACAATGATCAAAACTCAAGAATTTTAAACCTAACTATTTGTAAATAGTGTTGAGTTTAGCATAATTTACTGCATTTAAAATTTCGTCTTATTACCTTGAAATAAGATTTGATTTTCTTTGGCTCAATCGACCGTCAATTTGGCGAAATTCATAATTTTTGAAAAAGACACCTACTTTTAAGATTCAACAGTCATTTATGTACAAACTAATTTCAAGACTTGCGTTCATATTGTATATTATAATGTTTGATCATTGGCTTGCTGCCACCTAAGCATAGTAGTCATCCCAATTTATTATTTAGTAATCGGAAGAAACTACTTTAAGATAATAATTATCAATTATTATCAAATGGATGAACAATTGAATCCATGTGCATACTAATAGCAGCATACTGGGACAACGAGATGCAAAGCAATCCTTTGACGCACAGCGTACAACAATATTATGTTACTTTTGTATCAAAGATATGGATGTGCACTGGCTAATGAGTTATCGATGGTTCCTGGAGCACAGCGGAAGTTGTTACTAAGGTGGAAATTGCGAAAATTGTGCAATAACATAGGCAAAGGAAACGTTCACGGTGACGAATGCATCTTTCCCTACAAACTCGCCAAGCTCATCTACTCGTATTACTTGGTGGAATGATTGCATCATACTTCCAAACTGTTATCGTTACAATAGTTTCGATCAACCCTGATTTTTTTTAAATGCGATTTTTCTTCGTTTTAGTAAAAATATATTATAATAATCGTAACATTTATTTTCACAAAGTCTAACAAAGTGAAAATTTTATAGCAGAAGCATGACTCAATGACAACGCGCAGCAGTAATTACTTTAAAAATTATAGAAAACTTTGTTTAAGTAATAAGTTGGCATATCAATACATTAAACCACAAATCATGTACCTATTTCATTACTTTAGCAGACTCTCACATTTGACTCTATAAATAAATACGTTTATTCCTTATATTCATTTCCTGCATGCGTGATCCAGACTGCATCTACTTCTACCTACATAATTATGTCATTCTACATACGAGGCTTTACATTTTGCCCGGGCTCGTGCTGGTCAAGCCTTCGTGGAATTCGAGATTGAAAGGGGTGGGAAGGGTGTGAGGGTGCAGAGGAAGGGGGGGACGAGATGCATAAATCAATAACACCGGCGCAACTCCCTAGGTATCCTGTTTCATGACAGACATACCTATGTACAAATGTATGTGTTTTAATTTGGAACTCGAACGCTCGTATGCACCACGCCTTCCTGCATATATTTTATGGTTTCACACCCAGGCTGTATGCTTGCTCGAAACTGTATTCAGATAGTAGTGATCACATTTAATCTAGTATTTAATACACAAACATTAAATTAGCTGTAGCGCGCACAGCTGTTCTTTTACATTTTTTATATCGCACAGCACGGTTAGTTATTTAATCGAACAATAAATCTGGAATATGTTAATACAAATTCTTTCAATTTCATATTGGAACATAACTTTTTGTCACGCTTGTTAGCATTGCAGAATGGGCATTAAATAAATGTCATAAGTATCAATATGTTGTGAGTAGGTACATAACTGCAATAGCACTTGACTAGAGAGACTATCAGAGTGTTATCTCGTCGCCCTCAACAACAGCTTTAGTCCCACTTCCTGCAATTGAGCCTAACAATTGCGTCACGGAATGCATTTCTTATACTCCTTGCAGATCCTATATACTCGGACTTCAATAGATGTAGGTCATGATATGTGAAGTGCGCAAGCAATAAATACATCAAATCGACATTACACAACATGTTATTTAATTAATTTGTCTGTAATTATGAATATTTCTTATAACCAATATGTGGCTGGAAAAACGTCCCATAAAAATAAATTGTTCAAGAACCAAATTACTGACGTAAAATATAATAGTGCAAAAATTAGATTTATGTTTATCCAGATTTTCGCTTTTTTTTTGACAATTTACCTTTTTGATTTTGATGATTGACACTTTGGTCTTAAACTTAGTAGAAACCTATAATAGAGGAACTCACCCCAATTGCTCCTTGGTTGCCGAGGAATCTTTTTTGCTTGCCATCAACCTGACAAGCCAGCGAGTTTAATAAGTAGATAGCGATACGCTGAACGAAACCCTCTTGATTCACATCGGCTACCCCGTTTAAAAGAATCTGTACCACACGTTCATACTCGAACAACTGAAAAAGAATTAACCAAATTAAATCTAAAAGAAACATATATTTGTCTTCTTCGACCTCCTTTAAAATATTAACGGAACATTGGAACGTCTGAGACGATAAATGGAAAATACCGTTAAAATTTGAAAGCCGGAAACATTCAGCTGAAAGTAATTATGAATGTCAATAATATTACCACGAACACCGCTGCTAATCTATTACAGTTAGGAAGAAACGGCAGCGGCGCCGGAAACTCATAAGCGCTTAATATTGTTACACTCTATTACTAAACAATAACAACATTATGTATTGTTAATTACTGATGCATACCGCTTCTAACCAGACGCAGTATTAAATTGGATACAAATCACCATAATGGTAAAGTTCTGATAAAATATATGTATTATACAATAATAAATAATCATTCATCGCCTAATTATTCTCTTTCGCATTTAAGAGCCGAAAGAGACGAGGATTTATTATTTTTAAAATATTATTCTAAACATAATAATTATTGTAACAATTCTAAGTCTAAAAATCTCATTCAAACTTCAAATCTATTACTTTCATAACCAATTACATTTTTGCATGCCTGTAGACTGCCTCCTTCTCCATAGGACTTACTATTTGGGACCGCGCACCTAGAGTCTCGACATAAGTGCTTATATGTGGTTTACATGAATTAAAGATCTATTCTGTTCCTATAGCGACTAAGTGCAGCAGTAGATCGCAAAGATGTCATCAACGCGCTTGATTACGGAATCGGATCATAAAGGCGAGTAAATCTAGGACATCAGCCTAATCCAAATAGACCTATTTCCTTCGAACAATTTGTACAGGCGAGGCGGACATACAGTGGGGGCGATACCACCCCCTGAGGTGCACCAAGACGGGTCTGGAGTTGCCTCTACTTGATTCGATCATTTTAGTAATAAAGTGGGGGCTTGCTGTTGCAAAAAAATATATATTGCGATACTTGGAAAATAAACATGGACGAAAAGAAATTTATAGTTTAAAGGAGCTAGGTACAAGTTATTTTTTAACACGCTTTTATTAGCTTCACCTGTAACTAATTAACTATGTAAGAAAATCTTGGAAGTTAAATTTGATCCACTTCCCGGTTTCCGATTGAGCTGAAATTTTGCATACACGTTCAGTTTGGACGACTAAAGCGTGTCCTATAGTTTATTTTTAAACTATATAATTTTTATTTTTCAAGAACATTTGCATAATTTAACAAGTTGTTTTTAGAATATCCTATAAGAATTTTTTCAAAGGTTTTAGACAAAAGGTAAAAAGTCTCTACAATTATTTATTTTCCAAGAACGTGGAGCGCTCTCCCGCAATAATTAATGAATTCGGAGAAATTTCCACCTTATTCTGCTAGCCAATCAATAGTTATTTCAGACAAGAGCCGTCATGATATTGCAAAAAATCTTATACAGATTTTTTGCAAGTTTTTTTTGTATACTTATTAAATAGTGAAACCTTTTAATAATGAATATTATTTCCATATCCATTAGAACTACAGGAATAAAACGTCTGTCAATGATTGTGCTTTTAAAGTTCTATCCAATAGTTTCAAAAGCTACTAGATAATTATCTTTAAACCTTTTTAGACTGGATTTTATTTTCTGAATTCTGACTTCTAATTGCATATTTTGAATATATTTCTCTTACACTAATCAAAATCGGCACACAAGACTTCTTCAGTTGCATTTGTAATCATAATAACCGTGGATTTATGACTGAAAAAGATCATGTAATTTTTAAGGCAATTTAACATACTGCCGTGGTCATAAATACAGTGACATTAAGTATTCGGATATGACTTTAGAAGCATGGCTTATAAAATCTTCAAGGATTACCATCGTTATATATAATTATCATCTCTTTGTCAGTTTCTTGCTGTTTATGTAGGTATATTGAAAAAAAAAAACATAATAATAATTGATATTTGTGATAAGTTAAGACGTGAAAATCTCTCGAACTTTTTCTAGGCCCTGTGCAAGCGAATACAGAATAACTTACCACATCAGTTGGTATCTTGAATTGGCACAGCGTGAGGCATCCGTTCCTCATCATGGTGTCGTCGCCGATGTGGGCTTCCATGCCGTCCAACAGCGCGGTGATAATCCTCCTCTTCAGTTTGATGCCGATACGATCCTTCTCCTTCCCTTTCACTATGTAGAATAGAGTTGCACTAAAAGTGCACAAGACTTTGTATCAGTATTTGACGACCTATGAGGCAGGGTTGGTTCGATTCATTATTGAGACTGTTTGAACAGATACCAGATATTTGTGTCGAGTCTGAGAGAGTTATATATTTCAGTAACCACTTTTGCATTTGTAATAAAACTTATTTTTGAAATGTCGTTTCCAAAGTACCATTCTTCGTTTTTAAAAGAGCATAGGCAACATTATGTTTACGCTGCTGGTCAAAAATAATCAAAATGCCCCTAGAATTGACACTGTTTCTAATCAATTTAGGACATCAGTTTAATTTTAACCCACCATTCTTATGTTACATTAAATTGTTGTTTTATTTTCAAAAGAACTTAGTATTAATGTTGTTCAATATTATACGGAATATTATCTCGTTTTTTTAATACTCCTTTGTAGCACAGCTAGTAGTCTATTGTAAAGCAACAATTATAAACAAAATAAGGAAATGTTGAGTCTGTCATTCGGGATTTATTTTTAAATGAAATACATACTTTAATTAGTAACTTACTTTCTGCACTTTTACCCCCTTATTCATAAACGATGATTAAACGTTATAAACCCAACTAGCTCTTAAGTCTATTGCCATCTCTATTCATTGGTATAAAAATGACAAGGACAGGTATAATTTAATCAGTGTTTAAAAATGACAAGTTTTTATGAATGACCTTACTAACCATTGCAGACCAAAGCACTCCATCATTTCAAATGTCCCTTCGATATAACATAAACAATACTGAGAATCAGTTTATTTCCAGTCACTTCTGCCATTCTAAAATTATTCGGGGTTTGTATATTGATTGAACCCTGAATCTAGAACGTTTCGTTCGAGATTTCGACCAACAATCTATATTAATATATTTTATCTAGGTATAGAGAATTAAGACTGGTTTTTAATAAAATATTTAGTTTTGATCCTGACTAACCGATAAAACATTATTGTTACAATCTACACTTTACACTTTGAGAGATCAAAATATCCTGGTATCAGTGATATTACTATTCCTTTAAAACAAGACTTCTATCTTATATTTTGATACAAAACATAATATCACGCCTGTATCCGCCAAAGGGTTAGGCAGAGGTTTTCATCCAGAGTTGTGCATTTACATTACAAAGGCAATAAAAGTTACGACCTACGTAATTTTTTATTCCCGGGATGATTTTTATTTTTGCTTATAGGGAAAATTTATTCCTCTATGAGATCTACTTAATTACTTAAGACATTACCAGGATTTGAGAATCAACTGAGATCCAGTTGATTCTCAAATCCTGGTAATGTCTTTTCTACCTAAATCCGAGATTTCGGTCTTTTTCTGAATTTCTATTTGCGTTTGTTCGTTATACGAAGAGAAGAATCACGTTTTAATTAATGAAACCCTTTAAATATTCGTAGGTACAGTGACCACTTAACTTTTGTGGGGACCGTAATTACGGCTCTGTGGTAAGGAGAAGGAAAAATTATTAACGGAAAGTAGTTATCCTCATAGTAATGTTCTATGTAAGTCATTACATAGAAATAGATTAATCCAGACGTACTCTCCATCAATTCTGTTAAAAATGTTATTATGCGCAATTTTTTACTGCTTAACTTGTCAATTCAATTTAAATTTTAGGTTTGTGGCTCCATCGTTTTAGGTACTTCATGTGTAAAATTGACAAACTGTCAACATTTATATTAGGTAAGTAAACTTCAGTGTAATTTTTCGTAAATAACGGATAGCAGTAATACTTAAATGAAAATAATTTAATTGAAAATTGTAAATAAATCCTTTCAAGGCTACGATTACATTGTCAAATAAATTGGATTAAAATGTTTGTTAGGGATTGGATCATACACCACCATTAATTTCTAACCAATCTCGTATATTTGAATTGTATTAAAAAAGTTTAGTAGTAAAGGTAAGTTAAGTAGTTAAGTTAGTTAGTTATTTTATTAAAAAAGTAAATATTGTCTCCAACAAAGGGTTTTTTATTTTTTTTATTTGTGTGTCTGTGAAATGTCTGTCCATCCTTTATTAACCGTTTGACCACCTCTATTAAGTTATCAATTTAATCGGACCTCGGACAATCGAGCGGAGAGTTTGACAATTTCGTAACAATATTTCTATTCAATAACTGTGTGTGATACCGCAATGACCCTAATAAAAACATATAAATAGCATACCTTCCAGAAATCTGTATGTGCTTCTCCGTAACATGTTGATCCATTGCATCTAGGACCACACAAAGGGCCCGAGCCACATATGCGTTGTTTTCATAGCGAAATAAGTAATACAGGTCATTGAGGACCCGCGTCAACAAAGCTGGTCTCTCCATGTAAGCGCTAGCTGCAGTTAGTATCTGTTCTTCGTTGGCGTCGCCAGTTAGCTAAGGAAAGAAATAAAATATTGGCTTTAGTCGAAATAATCTTGTGTTTACGTGTGGTATTATTATAATAAACTTGGAAATTAACGACATTTTGAGCTTTTATTATGCCGAGCCACGGGAACTACCGGATGACGCCAGCTATTTCTGAGTCTATTCTTTCATATAACATTAGATAAATGTATAGAAAAAAGCAAGGTTTTTGGCTTTCAACAGGGATTCAACGGTTTTATGAACCTTAACGGTAAATCAAAATCAGCTTAAGTTCTACTTGAAGAAATGGTACAAGAGATAATACTGCCTTAGTGGGCCACTTTCGTCTAATTAAATAGAGTATAAATTCTGGTTATAAATGCAGTTTTTAGGCAAAACTTGAGCATTGTCCGCCTAGATTGAAATCCGTTTACAATCTAGCTAAGCCTTGCCCGATGTTTCAGAGAACGTACCGTAGATACTGACACTAGGTTTAGCTGAACGTCAATTAGCCGTATTAGAAATTAGAAAACAGTGCTATTATGAAAAGTGACGTTTTAATAATTTAGCTGCTAGATCTATTTGACAGTTCCTCTAATATTTGGGGTTACATTTGATATTCACATTGCAATAATTAATAAACGCAATTTATGCACAAAGCACATACCCTATGCCTTACTTATCTTCGACACTCTTAACATGTAGCATGATCAAGGCCTTAACCCAAACCATTCGAGACGAGTGAGAATGGGATAGTAATGGCTGAATTTATTTATTATTATTATTTATACATTTTCTACTTCATTAAAGTTCTAGTTGTGATCTGCTCTAATATAATAATTATATATTTTATATTATCTTTGCTGTGCCTTAAGCTGTAAGGCTTGAGTATAAATTTGCCACGTTTTTGCACTCCTACTTTGGCAGTAATCACACAGTTTTGCTAACCCTTTGAGGTGACCCTACAGGACTGATATTATAAAATATGCTAAATATTAATCTTAGATGAAAGAAAAGAAAAGAAAGAAAAAGTATTTATTTGCCACAGCACAAAAACAATTTTAAAGACCCAAATCTTCTGGCTGTGGAACTGCTAGACACTACGAAAACAGCAATCCAACTAAAAAGAAGTCAAGTACTGCGATTGGCAGGCTGGGGCGATGGCTGCTGAATCCATATCCATGCGCATAAGTCACACTAACCAAACTGATAATAGTTCTATGAGGACTGATGGCAGTTAATATATATAAAAAAAAAAATATTAATCTTAGTTACTATTAGAGTAATTAAAACGGTAAGAATCCAACAACTGTATGATAAACATTCATAATTTATGAAGCCAAACAATGTATACACAGTTGGCTATCACTATCAATGCTTTAAAAAAATATTGTTGTTTAGCAACACAAGTGGAACAAAAGATTATTTCAATTTCAGTCTATAGATAAAATTACATTTATTTCAATCTACACCAGTAGACAATTTATCAGCTGGAAAATATGGATTAAAGAAATAAGTTTGTCTTATATTAGCAAGTTATAACATTATTCTATGGGCACCATTTTTTTTTACGTTACCTTCTTTTTTTATTTTACTTGTGCTAGGTCGCAGCTTACAGTTGAATCACATCTCAGAAGCAGAAAGTGACTATCATATGTGTTATTTTCATCTTTCTGCTGCTACAAGTAACTAGTTTGCTTATGACACTAAACAATTATAATTTTTCAATATTTTAGTAAAAACAAGACACTTACAATTTTTGCAGGTATATCATGCCTCTTGCAGGCTCCATGATGCGTGCCATACAGTCCGAGGAATTCCAGAGGTCGGTTCACACGACTGATCAATCCAGGTATGTCACAACGCACTTCCATCTCCATACAGTCTGAAGTGCCCTCATTTACCGTAGACACTACAGCTGCCCCAGTCCCCGCTAGATTTGTACCTGATATGTCTAATGACTCCAATTCAGGTAGGCTCGTCACTATCTTACTCAAGACTTCATTTGGGTTAAAATATTTTCCATGTCTATCACTTGACTGTGATATATCCAGGTACCGCAAAGTGGTCAAGCTCGATATCCACTCTATTATATCTTTTGTCCAATGCACCCCGTGAAGAACAAGAGCTCTTAAGTTGTACAAATCATTCAACGCCCATATGGAACCAGCTGATGTGCACTCTGAGAGGTCCAAATATGTCAAGTGTCTCAGAGGCTTTAATAAAAGTAAAGGGAATATTGCAAGTCCCCTGCGGTGGATTATTAGCCTCCTCAATTGTGGTGCATTAACAACATATCCTCGTTGTCGGTACAAGCCTTCATCTTGTGATAAGACATAAGTCAAAGGACCAAATTTCAATGAAATCAAATTTTCACTGTTGTTGTTTATATACTCAAGTGATGATTGAGATAAATACTCACATTGTACTAGTTCGACTTCATAGGGCTTATGTTCCATGAGACAGCGTAATCCTTCATCAGTGATGCGAGAGTTCCGCAATCTAACGGCGTCTAACCGAGTGCGACCCCTATCACGAAACATATTCACGATATTGTCATTGATGCGGTATTTCTTCTGGTATGAGCGAATAAATCTTTCACAAATCTCAGCAGGTAGAATAACATCATCTTTGAATCTTCGCCATCGACTCGTAGGATCTAAGTTAGTAATCGTATTCAGATTTGTAACGATATAGTCCATACATATGTCAAACAAAGTGTCTGGAAAGCAATCATGTAATGTAAATACCTTCTGTTCGCTCGACATTCTGATGTACAAACACTGGCCTAGGCCGTTCACGAAATTGAGTAATGAAAAGATTGCAACGATACCATTTCGATATTAGACTACACACTGATTTGAGCTATAAATTACGTCAGAGTTCATTTTGTTTAATGTTCAAATCTAAGTTTGAATATATTTTACACGACTGATAAACCAACACACTTGCTACGCTACTAGAACAGCAGGCAGGGCTAGCGAGCACCAAGCAGGGCTGGCGATCCGACGATATTTTAGCAGGCGCAGTTTTCGCACAACGCAACGAGAAAGTCAAGTTGTCTTTTTCACAGATAAAGATCGTAAGCAATTGTAAGGCAATATTTTCCCGTACATAATTGTCTATGCTCACGGTTACGAATGACATTCTCGTTATGCTTTACGATGCATAAAATCAAGATCATTTAGTCGATTTTTATAAATTTATTGACATAATTATTTTGTTGCTAACAGGACAAAGCCTTTGTAAATATCGTACCCTTCCTTTATCTGGCTCGTGGTCCGTGGACGGAGAAATTCTGGCTGAGCGCTGGCATGTCAAGCAACGCTGTAGCGCTGTTACTAAGAGAGGATTCTTTGGTCATTGACTGTTACCCCCGTAGACTGAGAAGGCTAGTTACCCCTGTTACCCGTGATTTATTCTTGTACCCTGTATTTTTTTATTTACCGATCAAAAATAACAATAATTAATACTAATAATAAATTCTCCTCTCGCAGGTCGGCTGGAGGAGATTTCTTTTGTGAATTATGCAGTACCTACCCTTGTACTTTGTTCTCTTAACTAATGTAAATAACTGAACAACGTAAAATAAAAGAGAGCGGGAGGCATAGGCGGAACTTTTCGGCTTCTTTAGTCATTGGACTTTCCTGCTTGACGACGCGGACGCGGCACGGCGGGTGACGGCGGCGACGGACGGGGGAGTACCACTCTCTACTACCTTGCAGAATATCGTAGCCAAACATCCCTATATAGTTTGTGTAGCCCAAAGAGTAAAAAGGTAAACTGGTGTAGCCAAACAACACTGCTCTTTTGCAGTGTTGTGTTCGTAACAGTTAAACGTAGTGATTACATACTCTTTGGTAACAGTGACCAAGGGTGCCAGTGCTCCTTGGGGAATCGGTACATGTCAACACGACACTAGTAGCATAGGATCGGCATCGCGCGATTGATGCCCCTGGTATTGCAAGCGTCCATAGGTTACGGGGTTCCAATAACCGCTTACCATCAGGCGGGCGGGCCGTACCTATGTTTGTAGATATGCCAAATTAGAAGGAAGAATAAAAAAATACGTTATAGAAATATGAATAGGTATTGTATCGTAATCTTTACAGAAAGCAAACCTTTTGCCGTAATAATGAATAAATAAAGTCGCGTTGCGTCGTGTCTTCGCATAGTTTTTTAGGCGCTAAACTATAATTACTCTACCCTTGTAACCTAGGTTTCAGGCTTCGCTTCAGGGCTTGTTCTATCTCAGCGTCATGCCGCGCCAGATAACATAATATCTATTAACATAAATTATATTAACTGAAACCCGTGTATGGCGAACATGATGTTCGCCATACACGGGTTAGCACTAACTTTAGCACAGCCGCAAAGCGCCACTCTAGGAAACAACACACACTACGTGTGCCTACTTAACTGACGCAAATTTTGACGCGACGTAGACGAGGTAATTTGCATTTAATTTGCCGACACAGTGGCATGGGCTGCGCAGCACCTACTATAATGTTCATACAATTTTTAACGCTTATGATATCGCTCGTCACCGTGGCCAGCGCCACCCGGCGTGGCCTCCCTCATAAATTATTTTCTACATTTGTAATTATTAGTCGCAAGTACCACCGCGCAAAATTTCACAGCTAGGGAATGTTCCTATTATGGGCGTACGTATCGCGATGCTTCACACGCCGCGCCTCGTTTTCTACAAAGCTTCAATTGAGCTATTAAAATTAACCCATAGTAAAAGCCTTCTTACACATTATCCGGTTCTAGGCTTTAGCGACAAATGCATAAATAGACTATTGCAAACCTCTCCTGTAACAGTACCAAAACAGTACCTAGGTAAAGTTTACAGACGGATTTATTCACATAATTGTACACTCACTCTTCGTCAATCAGACCCGACATTCCAGATGTCAGCTAGTTACCAGCCTCAAGCTTTCATTTTGTATAAAAATTTAAGGTTGCAGGTATCGTCAATGGGCACTGAGGATGTTAAGGGAACGGGCAGCATCCTTCTATATTCAATATCAACCATTTAATCGTTATTCGTTTATCTGTTTTTTAGAGCTCCGGACCTCATAATGGGAAAACAAACTCTCATAAGGATTAATTTAAAAAAAATACTCTGTGATCACTTTGTAATCCGTCTGTCTGTCCGTGTTTAAAGAACCGTTTTTCTCAGAAACGACTTGAGGTATTACCTATGTTGAAATTAATCAAATATTAAGGTCTTATCTCACTCTGTTCTATTTTTTCCGTGGACGGAGCTACGATTTTTTCATACTAAAAGTTACTCACTAACTGATCATCATAACCTAACCGTCATAAACCCCCGACTCCAATTAGAAAAAGAGCTGTAACTTTTGAAACATAGCTAAGATGATAGGTACCCGAATAAACTAGCTTTTAATTTAAAAAATCTGTATTGAAATTGGTCCATCCGTTTTGGAGCTTCGATGCCACAGAAAGATACACAGATTCACAGATCCACATACAGCGTAAGTAAAATCGTAACGAAAACTCATATCATGGGTTCAGAAGATTATTCCGGACCTCCAACCGTTAAAATTTTGTCGGTCTAATCAAATATTTTACGATTTTGTGCGCAGGTGTTTTAGACAGTTAAAATATGCGAACAAAATCGTAAATTTTTTGAAATGACTGTCTCAAAATTCTAGCGCTTAGGGTCCTAGAATTATGTAATGTATGTATCTACTGAATCTATGGTATCAGTTTTCGTTACTATGTCACTTACATCCTGTATACACCAGATTGTGTATCTGTTTATCAAGTTTGTAATGTGACAAACTTATAACACCCTCTTTTTTGACGGGGGTAAAAAATCTTTAGGATTCCTATATACCTACAGCCCGGTGAGCTACAATCTAGAAATCTGGAATGAAGGGAGGTTTTCGCGCAAGAGTGGAGGAATAAATCCGAACATCAATATTTTCAAATGTATACCCTTAGAGATTAATGATTGGTTGTCGCAGCCGCGGCCGCGACAACCAATCAATAACCTAAGTGTATACCTACTATATAAAATCTACTAGTGTACTATTTCTGTATTGATGAATTTAATCATTTTCCTAAATTTTAATTGTGGTTTAATATTATTATCAACCGAGAAGTCAAAACAACCATTGGACTGATTTAAATGGGATTTTCACTACAGCACATTTATGGTTCTTTAAGGTTTCTTTTGCATTGGCCATATAACGCGAATATTCGTACGAATACACGATGTGAAATGCCAGCATAAGGAAACGGCTATTGCTTCCCCTTGTTTGTCGATGGCCTCACTCCAAATGTAAGCGGCATACGCAAGAAGATCACCAGTTCAACGTTTTCCGCAGAAACCGTATTGCCGGTCACTGAGGAGGTCATTAGCTTCGAGGTATGCCTGTTGTTCACACTCTTACAGATTATGAACGTTACCGAGATGAGCCTACACACAGGGGTAACAGGGTCGTCACGACTGCCTTTTTTAGGCACAGGCTGCACGTTAGCTTGCTTCCAGGCTTTCTCCGCTTGTCCAGTGTCAAGCGAAAGGTGAAATAGGCCTGTTAAGATCGGAGACGGTTCAGACGCACAAGTTTGAAGTACTATGGCTGGTATTCCGTCAGGGCCACTGGCTTCACGTCCAGTATACGTAGCGTTTTGAAGACCTCCGTCTGGCGGATGCGAATGTCCAAAATATTTGCACCCGCTTGGAGGAGTAGGAGGTGTTGCGCCACCAGCATGCAGACGCACCTAAGGCATACCAACCTAAGGGTCAAGTTGGGTAATTTCATTGGCTGTTCTTACCCGGAACACAACTACGGTTACACAAAGTTGTTTTGTTTTTAGGGTGCCCAAATTCAGTAGTAGCCTTTAAGGGTCTTATATGATGTAATTCAGAAATGAAAATGTTATGGTTCGCCTTTATTTCCTCCTTTATTTCCCATTTTCTACTTTTCTTAGTCTACTTGATATTTTATGAATGCATAAAACGGTTCCTATACAGGTACATGTACCTACAACAATTTGGATTATACAATTTTATAACAGCATCATAATAATATAGCAGAACTTTATGTAAGATCTATAAAATTTAAAGGTCGGCGAGTAGTCGTAGTCGTAGTTGTAGTTGATGAGCTGATAACATAAAACATGGATGGGTTGTTTTTAAGTTTATCTTTAACCATTACATTAAACCAGTCCATAACATTGGTAGTTTTATTGTCAGCGTTGAGTTTGAAGAAAGGAACGGTATGATCTGTTGTAATCACCTGGCGAGTAACAGCTAGAGTAGTCTTTGATGTTTCTTTTGTCTTATCGGTAGGCGATGGTATAAATGTTATGGCGGTCTCGATATATTTTGTTGTTTTAGGAGGGCCTTTTCTCATGACTGGTGCAATATTTATAGGGACCGACGTGGTTATCGTTTGTTTTGGAACCGTCAGAGCGTAGTTTTGCCTTTTAGCCATTAGTTCCATTCGGAAAGCATCTGGTTTTCTTGGGAAATTACGCAAATGACGGACTATTTTAGTCTGATAGATATCTTCGATTTTTATTTTTCCTGTGTCCGTTTTAGGAACAATAGTAGTAGTAATAGTAGGTGAGGCTGTAATGGCATAATTAGTAGTAGTAATAGAATTTTGAGTAGTAGTAGTAGAAGTGCTAGGTGTCGTAGTGGCGTTTGTGGTTGCTTGCTGTAAACGATGTAGAGGGATAGGAGTAGAATTAAGGTTACCATCGTGTAATGTACTAATTTCCTCCCTGCTGTAACCTAGATTCTTCACAGTTTCACTTATCCAATAAAGTGCGGGAGCTATCGCTGTAAAACTTCGTTGTGAAAGGCTACAACTATCACTATCGGTTATACCCATTATACCAAATATTCTGTCTTCTAATAGCAGCGGCACACCTTGTTCCTGTCTCTCTTGACAAACCTTTATAGACTGTTTTGTTATTTTGTTAGTGGCGCACACGTAATATCCGAATGGTTGTTCTTTAAAACAATTTTCAATAAAAGCTACTTGTAATCTCGGCTTATTATCATCCATTATTGGAATAAGCGCTTTCAGACCTGTGGTCGAAATAGTATCCAGTGCACTCAATTTGACAAGTTTTCTTCTTCTAAGGTCTTGCGGTGTAACTACCAAGGCAATGTCATTCCGTGCTATGAAATTGCGTCCATGAACATAATTCTTGTAATGTGGATGAACGTACGTTCCAACAATTCGTACGTTTCCTACTGATTGACAATTATCGGCACAAGATGACGTAGTCAACACGATAGTAGGTAGGATGTATGTGCCTACACAACCCTGGCTCGGTCTAACTATCCAGCTGTCGCACTTAAAACGGACTATACTTGTTATGGAGATGCTTTGCATGCGCACAATACACAACGCAAACATTGTACAAACTTGAACAGTTTTTGTAAACATTATAACATTATTTTAAACTATAAAACCTATGTTATCGACTTCATCGGAAATTATTTATTGTATTTTTATGAACACATTTTACTTAGATACGATTTTTTTTCGTAATCTGATGCTAGGTTTACTTGTTTTGTATTTATATGAATAACGCAAGTGTATTATTTACATGATATTTCTTAACTTTCAAAACGTTTGTAGAAAGTAATTTATGCAAATCAAAATGGGTATGAAATAATTTGTCAATCAACCTGGTTTTGGCTAAACTCCAACAATGTGTTTCTCATTGATGCTGTTATCAATCAAACACAAATATTTTGTTGACGTCATCATTACCTCAGAGCCTCAGATCAACAGATTTCAATGATAGCCATGTCGACTTTTTTGTTTATTATGTAGATATATATCCAACCATACCACCACCTTACCTTTCTGATTTGTCCAACCATACCTTTTACGGACATCCATGAGAAAAGTGGGAATGGAAAATAAACATAATGCGCGTAATTTTATTTCTACTTGTTTCAAGTTTCAGTGTGGTTTCGGCGATTCTGAGGGTAAGATTATGTGGGGTTGCACAATACAAGACTACTATGTCCGAGCTCAATCGTAGCAGAAATCATACGGAAAGGGGGAGTGAACTCGGGAGAAAAAATATTGTTTTTATCTCGGGTGGCACCGCACTACCTACTTTTAATCCCTCCCTCAGGGTTCTCTAATATCCTACACTTCTCCGCCGCGCACTATCCTCAATGTGCCACATCTCTCTCGTCTTAAATAAACTATATTTATACCTTGGTTAACAATTTACTATTCCGGTTTAATATAGTTATTATTTGAAAAAGTTACCATGGAGTTTCTTGCCGTTTCTTCTCCATAGGGTCTACTATTTGGAATCGTGCACCTAGAGTCTCCACATTTCATAAGTGCCTGTATCTGGTTTACATGAAATAAAGATCTATTCTATTCTATTCTTACATTTCGCAAACAGAGAATGAGTAGGTATGTGGAGCAGCTATAATGCTACGTTTGGAAACGCTTACCGATTGGTATCTACAATGAGACGGATTAGTTTGGCGCCTGAAGTGCTGAGTATGGACTGGAGCGTTCCGTATGGACGAGCGTTGGAATTAATGTGGCGCCGGCGCCGGCGCCCCGAGCTGCGCGGCATTCCACGCGAGCTCGAGGAAAGTGCATCCGTGAATAGCCACTCAATCAACGAAGTCTCGTAATGCTCGATATTAAGCTATCACGCGCCGCTGCCGAAATAGAACCATTCCATTCATAAACAATGCACATCATGAATGAAATACTATCGGCCCATAACGCATTTACTAACTAAATTCCACTAACTAAAACCACTCTATGAACGCCATGTTCTGGTTCGCAATAATGAAAGTACGTATTGCCATAAATCAAGATAACGTTATGGAGTTATGCGGATGAGCCCACTATTAAAATGCCAATAATGTGCCAACTTCAATTGCAATGGGCTAGTTCCGATACTAAATAATAATCAGCTGGCGTTTCTTGTGCGTAGGAATTCCAACAATATCGCTCGGTAAATTAGCTGCGATAAAACTGAATGCTCTGAACAAATAAATACATAAACTTCGATGTGAGCAAACAAACCAAAACATGATAGTGGATGTTTGAGAGACTAGGTGTCGATTCTGTTGCGCACTTTGACAGGACTAAACTAAACTAAGGGCGTTTGTCTCTTTCTGTTTCAATAGAAAAATAAGGTGACAGATGCGTTTAGTCTAGTTTAGTACTATCAAAATGCGCAACAGAATCGACATCATTATCGGTTTTTAGTTTAGTTTTCAGTGAATAAGTACCATCAAGAACTTTGGCGGTTGTACACTTTGTCGACAAAATTCATTGCACGGCTCCCAATAACCTAGCCACGCCCATATTTTTTTTCCGCCAATTAAGGACTAAGGCTAAGTGGCCTTAATTGTCGTAAGTAAAATGTGGGCGTATCTAGCTGATCGACAGCAGTGCAAAGAATTTTGTCGGCAAAGTGTACAACCGCCAAAGTCCTTTATTGTACCTCTATCGACTATAATAAATTATCACCGTGTTTGGACGGGAAAGAAGAAGCATTGGAAAGATCTTTGACAAATTATCACCCTTAGGTACCTACTTACCTATTTTGTTATTGTTTTCATGCAGTATTTACTCCAAGAGTTAAGTAGGTAATACAAGGGATGAAGTGACTTAGCTTTATTTATTTAATTATTTCTATGATATAAATGTGAAAGTTTGAATGTTTGTTAATCAATCACACAAAGATCACAACGAAATTATTGACTTCAGGTACTTTTTAGTCCTGAAAATAACTCAGTTTTCCAGGAAGTCCACGCGGACGGAATCGCGGGCACAGCTATAAATTCTGTCTGCATGAGATATTACCTATGTGCATAATGAGTTGTCGGGGTGATGATGATAATTATTGTTTTAATATAACTAACATTAAGTATTTAATATTTTAAATTAGATACATGCTATTTTTTACCAATAATAGCTAACTGCAGATATGTGGAGTTTTATATTATTAACCCTCGACAAAAAAAGGGTGGTATAAGTTTGTAATGTGTGTATCTGTGTACCTATCTGTGTATATTTGTATTTGTGTATCTGTGTATTTGTCTATGGTATCGTAGCTACAAAACGGATGGACCGATTTCAATGCAGTTTTTTTAAATCGAAAGCTAGTTTATTCGGGTATCTTAGCTATGTTTCATGTAAATCTGTTCAGCCTTTCAAATGTTACAGCTCTTTTTCTAGTTGGGGTTTTCGATGGTTAGGTTTCGGCAAAAGAGGATTTAAATAAATATATTTTTTAATAATGATTACTGTTTTTGATTTCAGGATAAGGTGCAAGGCGCATCTTCAGGGATGAATTTCGCAACACATTTCCAACAAATTAAATTGACGTTGAAGAGCACACGTAATTTCTAAGAAGAATCAAGTACTTTCAGCGTAACTAGAAATGTTAAAAGGCCCGGCCTCCTGTCTTTTATTCTTACTGCCGAAATACTAACGTAACATTTAAGTCTTCATTGAAAACTGCACTGGTTCGATATAATGTGCCCGGACTTGACCTACATACTTATTAGTTATTCAGTGCCTGACTGCCTGGGGTCACAGATTTAATCCCCGCACACAACAAATTATTTGTTCACGAGACATCTGTTTCAAATTTCGGTGGATGTTTTTTTTATTTGTGATTGTAATGACAACCACAATACAAAGAATTACAGAGTGTTAGTGAAGCGTTATGTATTTATTTATGTCTAATCTGGAAGTAGAATATTTCTATTTGAAATGGATTTTTTTTTGGATGTTACTGAAAACCGCTGCTGACGTTGGACTTGTTCGATGTCGCGGCATTATGCCAGGGAACAAGTATGTTCTGCACAAATACGGCAATTAGGTAATCCCGTTATCATTGAAATGTTCTCTGTTAGACACCTTTAACTTTTAATTACCAGTTAAATAAGAGCGTACTTTGCTCATCATTCTACATAATTTTTATTGTTGAACCATCTCTGATTCTGAAACCTGGCTTTACATCATTGGAAAGAGTATCGAATACTTCAATATAATGTCCCTCGTCCAAACTGGCGTCAATATTAAGATTATTTTTTTCTTCATTAGGTATTTCATTTAGAAAAGGTTTATAGGTATTCTGAAAACTTAATTAAAGGGATAATAAAAAGTAGTTTGGTACATACATTTATTAATACCCGTTAAACATACATATTTCTTATACAAAATATTGGATCATAGCTATTATTTAGTTTACCCTGAATTTGGGAGGTCCGTAGGTTTCATGGGGGACACCCTGACTAGTAGAAATAGCGTTAGCTCCTTCATAACCGATGCTCGAGGCTGTGCTGCTGACCGTGACCGGGGAGGAAATGCTGCTGGCGAGGTGAGACCCGCTCAGGTCTGCTCCGGAGATAGCAGAGGCACCGCTGAGTCCAAAAGATTCTGATCCGAATGAGCCAGTTGAAGCCTGGTTGATGAGTGGGGACTGGTACTGCACGTTACCGAGGCCAGACTGGAATGAGGTCTGTGAAGCACCGGCGTTGGCGAGCGATAGAGATCCGCCGGCGTTGGCGAGCGATAGAGATCCGCCGGCGTTGGCGAGTGATAGAGACCCGTCAGTGTTAGCGAGTGATAGAGACTGTCCGTGGTTGTAGTCCTTGACGATGTTGTTGATGACAGCTTGAGAGTCTGCCTTGTTCTTGTATTTGATGAAGTACACTTCTGGTTTGGATGGCGGTTTCTGCTCAATCTTGGGTAAGACTACTTCCTGTTGGTCTTCGGGTTTCTTAACAAGAACGTAAACGATGGTCTTCTCTTCGTTTTGTGCTTGGACAGGAGCAATAACACGAGGAGCAGTAGCTTCACTGGGCGCCTTCACAAAAATGATCTTGTAATGTTTTTGAGCAGGAGGCAGTACGATGGGTGCGCGTGGCTTAGCTGGTTCATGTTCCTCGGGGGCGGCGTGCACGTAGAAGTGCTTAAATACTTGAGCGGGCTGCTGTTGTACTTGGTAGTACTGCTGGTATTTGTTAAGAGCTGAGGCCTGGTACTGGCTGGAGGATTCGTATTGATTTTGGAATCCCGTGCCGAGGCCGCTGTTTGTGGTGTACTGGTAAGTCGGTTGGACCAAACTGCCGGCGTCACTGGAGCCAGACGTTTGGTAGTAGGTAGAGCCTAAACCGCTACCAGAGTGAACGTTTCCGGTTTGGTAGCCAGCGCCCTGGTAACCGGTGTTTTGGTAACCAGTAGAACCTTGGTAACCAGTGTTACCTGTGTAGCTGGAGCTGTACCGGTCAGAGTTTCCTCCAAGTTGGTAGGAAGGAACTCCATACGAGGTCTGTGGTACTCTGTAGTGGTAGCCGAGTCCGACGTCGGCTGAAACCACTCCAACAGCAAGCAATAATACCTGGAACAAACAAACGAAAAATGTAAGTATTACAAAGGTATTATTATTAGATACAACCGAAACTGGCCTGAAACAAGTTTTTTATAAATTGCCATCTAGTTGGAAAGCAATCAACCATCTGGTTGATTACTATCTAACTGGATGGCAATTTGGTTTCATGTTAAATAGACAGACATGATAAAGGTGTGCTTTATCAATGCGTCAGGCTTGATAGGTGAGGTGTGGGTAATTATTGTGAGGGCGAGGGCCGCGGCAGGCTGCACGAGTGCGGATGCGGGACCGGTCATAGTGAGCCGATACCACGAAATGTTGCAATACAAACCGCGTTCCAGTGAAATTAGATCTAGTTATGTTATAGATGGAATTATTATGGAATGCGTTAGACAAACGCTCGAATCCAAAGCGCATGATAGTTTCTTTTACATATTATTATGTCGATTTCAAAATTTAGATGTGGTAGTAAATCTTCTATATGAAGCACTATTTCCATGGTATGGTTTTTCATTTGTAAATTGGAATTTCTAAGCCTGTCCAGTAACGAATAAGACTATTATAATGAACTAAATGTGAAAAAACCAAGTTTGTAGCATTTACTTATTACATCATAGCAGAGTTATCTATCACAGTGTGAATGGATGCATTAGGTCGGTATCACACTTATGGGTGTTATTACAGTTTAAAATAAATCAATTGTTTCGCAGTAAAGCGATTGGGTGAGTTCAGATATTTTCACTAGGGCTAAATTGATATAAATCGCAGGTTTAGGAAATTACCTCTATGGATCCCGATGACTTAACACCGGCACACAGATTTGATAAGAAATATGGAAGAATAGAAAGTATGAGCAAGGTCACGTATGGTCGTGGGCAGGTTGGTACGATTCGTTGGTCGCGGCGACGACACCGGCGTTGCGCAACTTGCACCACGCCCAGGCCCCCAGGCTGTGGTCAGCGATGCGAGTGCATTGAACTTGAACCGAGGCTTCGGCGTGCTAGGTGCAACACGTTACAATGTTACGACATCGAAATCGACTTTGGAAAAATCGTTCAATTAACTCGTCACAAATTATAGTCATTTTCGATCTGTTGGTTATTTAGAGTACCCACCGTTATAATAAATTTTCTTGTAATTACAATCGTGTTACAAACCTCGTTATAACTAAAATGAGTTTAAAATCGATTGTCATCTCTTTACTTTGTATGAAAGTGACAGTGACATTCTTAATTTTAAAAGGCGTTTATGGATCGTCGGTTTTTATGAATAAGAGTGTAAGTCAATATTTTTAATTTTGAGACTGAATGGATTGCGATTTGAAGTGTAATGTAATGTAAAGCTTACAAAAACAACTGAAGTTATTTAGAAAACACTTAACACTACGAATTAATTTTTCGCCTAACATTTACAAAAACGATTTATATTTTAATTTAAACAAATGACAGGTATTTTCATCGTATGAGTGCATATTGCTAACGTTATATGCATAATTAGTAGGTAAGTCTTATTTACATAATATACCAATTAATAAAAGTGGTTTATATTTTCAAGTACATAAATACATTTAAAATTCGTAACATTTCAATAATAGGTACCTTCTTATGAAATTGATAAGCAGAAGCTATTAACAGCTTTATATTTGTTGCTGATCGATTTACAAATTAGACTTTATAAAAAAATTCGACCTGTGTTTTCAGCTCATGAGCTGCTAATATATTATGCTGTTCGAGACGATTCAAATATGACTAATTACCTATTTATTTTAACTCATAGACTCATTATTTTACTGCCTGCTTTTTAAATCAATGTTTTTACTACAAATATAACGCGATAGAAAAGTCGTTCATAGTTCACAGACTAAATAATAATAAAAGTAAGGTAACATCCGCTTTACTACGTCAACTTATGCATAAATGACAAACATCTATAAAGATTCCAAATAAAATATACATAATTTTTGCTGAACCATGTATTATTAGACTCCAAGGCTGTGTCCAGTTTTTTTGCCATTTGACAGGTATATGGTATATATTACGATAGATATAGATAGAGGTACACGTCATGCATTTTCTGCACAAGTGTAGGTACAGTAACTTAGAATCAAAAAGAATTATTAACTCACAGTTTAGAAAGCCGGCAAGAAATATGATTGAAATTATAAAATTTACGTACTTTGTAATTTTGTCTCCAGATAATAACTATATGTGAAATTTCCTAAGATTGAAATCCCTACATCTTTGAAAATACCCTTATGAATTTCGCTAAGTATACACTTATATACGTAAAGTCGGACTATAGCAGCGGTGGTCCTTTTAAGAGGTGAATATAATATATAAACGATGCGAAATAAATAAATAACAAAACAAAATAAGACTTTTTAAGTACCTTTAAAATTACGTATTATTTGACTGGTTTCCTCTCAGATTTTTATGCGGACAGCGGCTTCATTCATCTTTTACTATTGCCGCTCTGGACAGTTGTGTTAATTCATGAGGAAACCAGTAAACCAATAATTTTAATGGTATTCATTTTACGTTTTCAAAAACATACTTTTTTTTGTCTTTTTAATTTTAGGCTCAAGTTATTTATGTTCACTTATGCTATATTCACCCCTTTAAAGGACCACCGCTACTAAAGTAGGACCTTATATACACTCTTGCGGCTGACTGTATTGATTAAAACCTATAATTTATGGAAGGATAGCGTCATCAAATGAAAATGACGATAGCCGCTTCGTCCACCAATGTGTGTATCTATTAATTAGGTAATTATTCCATTACGTAATTTTCACCGTTTTTGACGGATATTAATCATGTTTTGTTTTAACTTACAGAAACGTTTACTCTAACGATGATTTATTTCAAATACTTAAACCAAAACTGTTGTAAAACACTTCTATATATAAATGGGAATAGCTTATACATAACTTAATTCCTAACAAATACGTAAGAATTATTGTATCTAAATTGACATGGCTATAAAAGATTCTGCCTGTGTATTATGGCACAATAATTTCCTACCACTTTAATGGAAAGTATGAAAAAGGTCCAACCCTTCTAGCCCCACCCCTTGAAGGGGTTACTGTACTCATCATTAAGAACAAGTTTTACTATAGGACCAACTATAAAATCGCGTATCAAAAATCTTCTGTTCCATGGAAATAATTCAAAATTACTCGACTAGGGTATAGGTAAAGGTTGCGGTTGGGGAGACTTAAATCGAAAAAGGACATGGGTTTCTCGCTACGAATGCTCCGAGCGATCGCAAGCGCATCCTTCCGATGATTGAGTCCTTTTATAATCATTATTACGCGTAGAAATCATGGAGCCATCAATTTATCATATTGAAAAGAATTAAATTGACCATGGCCTTAATTTCCAACTACATGCAAAAAAACATGTTTTCATCGAGGCGTTCTTCAATATATCGCTTATTTAAAATTTACCCTACATTAAAAGCATTTTGTAGACCTTTTGAGGTCATTATCTGTACTGTTTTATACGGTAAATATTTGGCACAATAAGGAACTTGAACTGCTCTTCTAAGAAAATGCAATATAATCTCATTTATCAGTGATAAACCATCCGGAAACTATGATTTGTAGAATGGTACATATATGGCAAGCGTATTGATCTGGTTTGACGCACGGATCAACGGACTGACGACCGAACGTAAATTTAATAAACGCATTAACATTTAACCAGTTTTGAGTATGAATCAATAAAATACTAATGCTATCATGATGATGTAACATATCGCACCTTTAAATGTGGTCGTTCAAATTTTCAGGGTCCATTCATTTAGAACTTTGAGAAAACTTATAAAATTTTAATAATTTGAAGGATAGTGAAGCTTATATTATGATTGATAGTCAGCATAAGATAAATAATGTGTAGTCATCTACTCACGCGCTACGCACAGTACGAGTCCATGGGGGCTTGAATTTACAAATATGAGATAAAACCATAAAACTATTCAATTTAGAGCAAATTGTGAATGAACAAAAATTTGGTAAAAGAAATATCTGCTCTACATAAAATACTCCGAATAATTTTGTCCTATGGAAACTTTTATATATAACGATATTTTTGCTTAGTTCATTTTAATTTTATATTTAGTAATATTCAATTGAAATTTACTAAACATTTAACAAATAACCAGTCATCTTCACAGTAGCGATGAACTTGAGAAATAAGTTAGGTAACGATAGTTAAAAATGTATACATGTATATTTAGTGGTAACAATAGCAAATCTTAGCAAATTTTTGAGGTAAATTGAAAGATTACTAACAACTTTAATGAACGGCTTGTATACGCATGTGGTAATGGACCTTGAAATGTTGACACCATAGGTAATACCTAGTGTAGTTTCAGGACTAATTGATATATGTAATATTTAGAATTATTATATTGGCTTAATTTATCCCACGTAACAAAATGTATGACTTGAAAAGGCAAACAGACAGATCTAGAAATTTTTACTTCTACTTCACGAGAGTAATAACTAATAAGGGACTATAGCTGTAGGCCTAGTAAATTTTAAAATACCTAGTAAATACATTTCGTTAAATCCTATTTCTACTATGTTTATCATATTAGATTAATAAGAATCAAATGGCTTTAATACAGAGAAAAACCAATGACCAAACCGATTGTCACAAGAAGTAATCTAATATTACAATATATCTTTTTATGATTATCTATTAATAATTTTATCAAAAATAAAGACGGAAAGCATCTTCTGTATTAATAGATAGATAACATTGTTCTAAATAATAATAATTTTATAATAACATGTTGTAATAAGTTTACAGATAATTATGTAGATACTATTAGGTAATTTCAGGGAAAATATAACATGAAAGCACATTTCGCAAAGCTTATAATTCAATCGCCCTATAATTATTTTGTCTTTAGTCTATAGCAATTAAAATTTATGTTTCATTAGATTGATAGCACCGTTTTTTTTAAAATTTTACACTTTTTACAATAAACTTCACTTAAAACCTTTACACTAATTAAAGTAATCTATTATTTTTAAGATAGAGAGCACATAAAAGACATAAAAATTCGATATTTAAAAAATCGTTTACGTACCCATGTAACAATCATGTTGAGCGGTGCGTTCGCGCTTGGCTTGCCGGCTCTTCCAACAAGTGATGCGGTAAGTGTCGCCGCAGACGTCTCCCCGACTCTTAAATACCTACGCGAGATGAGCTTGCTCTGCCCAAACCGCCCAAGTTGAACCTACAAGGTTATGTCAACGGGTTCATGCGAAACAATGAACTATGTCGATGTTTTTCACTTAATCTCCAATATTTTCGGTAAAAAGTTGAATTTCTATGAATTTTACTGTTGTAAGTTGGGCCTGTCTTATTCTTTTATGTAATGTAGATATATCAAGCATGCTTTTATCTTCAATGTTGCTGAAGAATTCAATATTTGTCCTAGGTTTTACAGCGTTCGCGATAAAAAGTAATACCTACCTAGAATGTAACATTTTGTCACGATCCTTTATTAACCGACTTCAAAAAAGGAGGACGTTCTCAATTCAAACGTATGTTTTTTTTTTGTGTGTTTTTTACGCATTTCCTCCACCAAATTCAGACCGATTTTGAAAATTCTCTTTGTTTGAATGGGTAGGTATACTCTCGAGATGTTCCCATTTTTTGGTGAAGATCTGATGAAGACCTTCGGAGATAGACAATGGAACTCTTGAATGAATAACAGCATATCACTCGCAATTGCTGTAATTGCATGTGCATTTATGTAAAAATCAAATTAAATTAAAAATAAGTAAAATCCGACTTCTATAAAGTAAACAGTATAAAATAATTTTCTTAATGTCGGGGCCTTTAATTCTTCAATGCACCTAGCTTGGCAGTGGCACCGACTTCAGAATAAAAAATATTTTATACTTTTTAGTTAGTAGTTTTTTTGAAGTCGGTTTTTACTTTATTTGAAGTTTATTTTATTGTTAAATTTAATCTTGTTGAGTTAAAATCACGTATATTTAGGTACTAAATTTATACTCTAGATTAGGACAGTCGCAATAAATTTTGTCTACTATATTTCCTTATGTGCTTGTGAAGACTTTATTACACTTGGTCAAAACGGGAACGGCATTGAGATGCTAATAATGACCTCATCGAAACACCTTACAATGCGTTTGTATGACAGACCACAGAATGCAAATCTAGCCTTAGTTACGAAGTTAATTGTATGTGCCACTCATACTATTCTTTACAGGTGCTGTGGAACATGTACCACAAACAATCTTCGAGTTGATGCTAAGCGTGTTATAATGAGTAGGCACCTACCTACGGCTTTTGTCTTTAAAGATTTTAGACAACAATTATATAAACAAACCAAGATCCAAAGGTCAAGTGCGTTTCATATGTTCGTAACAATAAACAAACAGAGTTTTTCATATAGTTAAACATCGGTAGACCGACAATTTATTGTAGGTTGAACCTTGTCCTTTGCAATGGAGGAACCAAAAATATTTTTAGTGATATTAACAATATCTTGGTATTTACTCATAGATATCGATACAAATGATAATTAAAAGAGAAATAAACTTGTACAAAAAAGTCAATAATAGCTTTAATTGGTTGTGAAATGGCAATGTAATGTGTAGATTTAAGATATCACTCGACAATTTGTGCAAATTTATTTATCTAGCATTTATCTTTGCCTTGAAGTCTCGATAATGAAACATCCCATCACATCATGTCGATATTGTTAGAGGATGCTGAGGGTCAATCCCTCAGGCAGAGAGATTGAATCAGCACTATTCAGATCGTGCGAGTACAGAGTACATTCATTCCACGGTGAAAACTATTCTGCAAATGAGACAAAAAATAATTCCCCACACAAAGTTACCTGATCCGGATCGGTTTGATGAACTTCAGTTATTTTCTAAAGCTATTTTATACGTTGTTTTACTGGACTTTTCGTTTGATAACTGAAATATTGGAAGTTTCAGTTTATATGTCGGAAACTAGTTCGCGTAGAACATATATTTTGTAAATATTACATTTTGCCTTTGAGTAAAATTGATACTCAAAGCTTTTGCATATTAGCTATTCCTTGCAGGATGTGCTAAGGACCACACCCTGCAAGAAATACGTTGATTTACCAGTAAACCTGTATAATAATTAATATACATAGATCTAGTAAAAGGTTGTTTAAACAGTCATAATGGCAACTCTGGTATTGTGATGGTCACTTTTATTTTACACACAAAATGTCGTGGAAGATTTAATTTAAAATTAATTATTATAAATACAACATATTGTGCAATATCCTAATAATAAGAGCTTTCGAGGTAATGCGTCGATGAATCAGAACCTCGCAATGGAGGTCAGAAAATTTTAAAGCTGAACGATCTTTTTCTGTCTTAACTTTACATAATAGTTATCTGTGGTTATTAATTATTTTAAAAAGAAGGTACCTAAGGGCTCAGATTACACAACAAAAGGCAGATAGAGCGCGCGGAACACGGGAATGCGGCCAACAAAGCAAATACAAATTCAAAAGCAAATACAAACTCCTGTTCGTTCTGTATTGAGCCTAAAGGTTTTGTACAAAACTCAAAGAGTGGCGCCTCAGTCCTGAAACATACTTCGAAGTATTCATTGCCAATTTTCTTTTTTCGCAGTTATAATATCTTTGACCGACTTAATAATCAAATTGGAATGAGCATATGAATTTTAAAAAAAGAACTCTTAAAAGTCAGAGGTGCGGGTTCGAGCTTAGGCCTGGCTCCTGCATTGAAGACCATTAGATTATAATTAGATATATATGTATGCTGAGGTGGTATCGATATGTAAAGAGGATCCCGCAAAATTACATAGGCAACCTGGCACTACAACTGTTCGTTCCCGGTAATAGATGCCGAAAAGACAAAACTAGGTGGATGAGAGTGTACGAGCGAACCCGCGGGTCTACCGCGTAACTAAAATTGTAATGAACATCGACATCGGTATTAAACTTCAATACGATAGTGAGAGCCTAAACTTTGAGCTTACTTGTAAAAAAATTACCTATCATATAGTTGGGACTCCTATCTTCATGATCGGTAAAAAAAATACAAGTTAGCTCAAAGTTTAGACTCTCACGATCGTATTGAAGTTTAATACCGATGTCGATGTTCATTACAATTTTAGTTACGCGGTAGACCCGCCGTACAGTGTCGCTAGTTTTAGTTTTCGTCGACACGCAGCAAAATACAATTCAATATAATCCGCATGCTCGCGGTAAAAACAGTTAGTTGCAATCAACATTTCGGGCTAATAAATATAACGTTTGTAAACTCTATCAATTTATCGTTTTAAATGTAATACCCTAACCCGTACAGATAGTGTACAGAGATGATCTGTTTAAATCAATTTTTCTATCATCAATTGAAGGTGTTTACCATTAATTACTGATGTAATGCTGGATGATCACCGTAACCATACAAGGTCGATAATGAGCAAAATAGTAGTTTATGAAAAAGGTTAAGATATTTGGAATTAATCAATGAGTGAGAGAACCGCAGCGTTATAATTTGTTTGACAGTGAGATATTTTGTCGAACCGGTTCGTAGGAACAAATAGTACAAATATTTTAAATATCTATAAATAACGCTCTTAATATCAGGTAATTTGGTAAGGTAGAGAACTAAACTGTTGACCCAACTTAAATATTCGTGGTTATGAAAATGATTCGCTGAATCCAAAGTTCATTGGATTTACCCGAGAAGTAATCTTTGAATTAATTATTTTAAGACGATTAACTTCTTTTTAAATGTGTAGAATTTAAAATATGCCTATCTAAATATCTTAAATAATTAACAAACATGATCGAAAAGTTCAATTTTATGATAGCTTGATAGTTTAGTCAACCAAATGTTCGACGATTTTATATGATTTAATTGCGATCGAATGCCATAGTTTTAATAGTAAGTTTTTAACTAACTTGAAAAACGGAGGAGTTTCTCAAGTTGACATTTTTTTATGTTTGTTTAGCGAAACTTTCCGACCGAACCGAACCGATTTCAATCATTCTTTTTTTGTTTGAAAGACTATTCTCCCGAAATGGTCCCATTATAAATTTGGTGAAGATCTGATGAAGACCTTTGAAGATAGACAATGTATAACAGCAAAACACTCACGATTGCTGTAATTACATATTTAAGAATTGTAAACGCCACTCAAAATAGAAGAATAAAAGACAAACTTTAAAAAGTATACACCGACTTCTAAAAACTAAAACGTATAAAACAATTTTCACTAAGAACTTATCAGCTTAACAATTGAAGGCCTGCAGTGGCCTTCAATTCTTCAATGCACCTAAGCTTGGCAGAGGCACCGACTTCCAGAAGATGTAAAGTTTATTTTTTAGTTTTTTTTATTTCTTTATGTTCTTCCGTTCTTCCAAATGTTTGCATTTTAAGGAGGTTCAATGCAAAGGTACAGTCTATTGCAATCCATTAGAAGTAAACAAATGAGTATCATCAGCCTATAGCAGTCCACTGTTGGACATGGGCTATGTCCAGCAGTTGACTGCTCTCCAATCGCACGCCATCCAGCTTGATCCTTGGCTCCTCTCATCCAGCTGTTATCAGCGAATTGAGTAATGAGTAGCTGCATTGCAAAAAATATTTTAAGTCAAAATGGTGGAAATGGTGTCAAAAATTATACGTAATGACGTGTTTGTTGATGAATCCTTTATAGATAATTTTATATTATTGAGTATGGGTAGTTCGTAGGTTATAACAACCATTTAAAATTAGATTGAAGAGACTATAAATGTGTATTGTTATTGGAATAGAAAAACGTAGTTCTTGTAGCCTGCCAGCCTGCGTTATTTGTTTTAGCCAATTTAGAAGTGATGACCGCTTAGGCACATTAGCAAGGTATAGCCATATATGCTTTGTACGCGTGTAGATACTAGAAGTAGATATATTATGTCTGTGGATAGGGTAGGTTATGATTTTTGTATCACAAAATCCTTACGGACCATTATGCGCATAGTACCTACAGCGCGCACTGGATTACTCGGTCACATTCCTTGGAGTAAGCCTTCTACGATTAGTATTATATAAGTGTACGCCTTACAAAAAAAATACAATATCGAAATAGGGCTGACTATGGATAATTATTATTATATGATCAATGAAATAAATGAGCTCGTAATTTATTATATTTGTTGGTTATGTTATGATTAGGATACATAAACTAATCAATTATTATTATTAGTCTTTCTTCAACTCATAAAAGGCGTTAGATTTCGGTGAAACATAAAAATACCATAGTCAAATCAAATCAAATCAAATCAAATAATATAATAATATCGGAATCAGCCTACAAATACGAGGTCGTTGACATTACTGTAATTAATAATGTACAATGAATAGGTAGGATACACTAAAAAAATATTTACATATTTTGTGATGTTGTCAACTCATCTGTAGCATGTTAATAAATAAAAAATTTCAATGAATTATTTTTTAGCGTCGAATTTGCTTCATGTGTCATTAAATGTAGGTACATAGTGGTTATATACTCTTTGGTAGGTATTTGAAAAGAGAAGCACATTTTTTTTTAGTTTTTTTTTAATTTAGCATCTTGCAAACACAACCGCTTATTCTTATTTTGTTTACCAACACCCTTTCAAGTAATTACCTTATAATTACATAACAAATTAAATTACAACCTTTATCTACTAAACCAAATGTACAAAACGAGCTTTTAGGCGTTAAAGTACTCTCCACATCACTCTCAACCGGTAATGTGACCCAAAAGACCGGCAGCATTGCCACGTTGAATGGCAACGCTTAATCTTTGTCCTAACAACAGGCCAGCTCTCTGGTCACACTTAGTGTCGACCAACCCTTATGTAATGTCTCTAGAAAGCACACGTGCATTTGATTCGCATGCAACGAGCGTTTCGTAGCCAAACGGGTGGTATAACTGCCGATAATGTTATATTATTTTTGCGCCGTTTACGTGCCTCGCCTCCGTGGCTGTAGCGGTAGTACCTGCACATTCTTTGGACCGGAATTAGACTTAGAATGAATGAATGATTAATTGATTACATCATATTAAAATCCTTATAAAATATGACATAAACACCGAATAATACCCTCCTAGTTTTTCCTATAATCTTGTTCCCCGCTTTTTCCAAGGAAACAAGAAGAGAAAGAAATTTAGAAAAATCCTAAATGTTTATATTTCTATAGCACATTTTTTGTGCACTATTTTTCGTTATGTTTTTATTCACTTGAAGATTTTTACAGACACATTTGACATTATTTTGGTTTTGGTACGGAAATAATATTATCTATACCTACATTATTTTTAATTTATTATAAATAAATAAATATAGTGGCTCTAAAAAAATCCGCATTCGAGCGATTTTAAAAACTGGTTTGCTCATCATAGTTTTAAATCCATTTCATAAGGTTAGATACCCAAATCCGTGAATTCACGGCCATAACATTGATTTACTAACATTGTAGGATATATTCGTTTTAAAATGTATCGGTTTTAAATATCAAAGAAACATTTTCAAAGCCTAGCCAAACAGCCTAAACAAGTTGTAGATTATCAATATGTTATAACAAAATTTTTGTTGTTTAGAAAAATGAATGGGTGTTCGCCATAAGTTCGCGATAATTTGCATAGCGCATAAATTCATCACAATCACAACAGTTGACAAGACTGTGGTATATTATGCTCAGAGAAAATTGAGTGTGTCTATTAGTAATTATTATTACTAGTGGACCATAATTTTAGCTTTCTGCACTCCTTTTCCATATAAACTTTAACTATGCCAAATGGCTCCTCCGTGCGCGCAATATGCATAAAAAGGGGTAAAAAGTTTTCTCTTCACTTCATATATAAATTAATTTATTAGCTGTTATTGTTATTAGTATTGTTTATTATTATTAGTATTGTATGTGAAAATGGATCTTTTGCTATCCGAAATAAAGTTTATTTTTATCCGAATTCAAAAAAACGGAGGAGGTTCTCAATTCGACGCGTATGTTTTATTTTTATTTTTTACTTCAGAACTTTTTGTTTTTATTGTTTCCATATTTTAACTACCTACAGGACTCAGTACGTCCCCATCAGCGATAATGAAACCGTTGATGACTAGCAAAAGCCGGTGTTTAAAGCATCACAATGACTTTTGATCCAATTTGTGGCACTATTAAGGTCCGTATTTATCCAAGCTTCTGTTACGACGCATCTAGTGGCTTAGTAAAAAGACAAAAGAAACGCTGTCAATGAGCAAAAGCCACATTGCACCCCCATCAGGAATCTGACTGTAACCTTACTGGGCACTGTAAAATAAACACTTGCACGGGATAGGCCGTAGTGTCGTTACAATTTGCAGATTCTGTCGCGTGAAAGGTGAGAACGATACATAAATCCACCATACAAGAAGTAAGTTCCATAATTTCACCAAATAATATATAAGTAAACCCAAGATGACTCAGAACTTAGACTTTTCGGATGAATGTTCTAATGTTGATAGTACCTAGATAGTTAGTGACAGATACGACGACAAGAAGCAAACCTGTGATACTGTTAGTCTTGACACCGTCTTCAGTAAGCTCGATTAACTTTAACTTGCCTGCTTTCTTTCCGGCTTTCCCCGTTCTAAAACCAGCTTCTTCAGGGACGAGCTTGGGGTCTAATGAGTGGTCTGAGGGCGTTAAGAAGTATAGTGTCTCAAATCATTTATATGTGACCAAACAATGAGATAGGCCTGTAACTCGGGTCGTCGCGCGACTTCCCGGTGTCAACAAGTACCCAAAGAAGAACATCTGCATTACCTCTTCTTCACGTAGTAACGTAGGTAGGTACCTACACTATCTGAAGGTCTAGTTCAATATCTGCTTAATTTCTCATTGCCGAATGGGAACTCGAAGATAAAAAATATAAGTATAGGAGTGCTAGCTGCATCAGTCTTATTTATGCATAGGTACCTAATCAAGGAGGACCGTTGAGTCACTTCCGGCTAACGGAAATAAGTCTGCTCTTTGACATTTTGATCAATGTTTTTGTCTGGGAATTTGCTTGCACATCTTACAAGAAGACGCAGTAAATCAGGTTTCCTTTGAATCGTTTTAATAGCTGTTCACTTCCTTAAGAAGATCTTAAAAGTAATTATTTTTATATTGGCAGCGCCTGCCACCATAACGTCGTCTAAGGTTTGAAATTGCCTTAGCTATATTGAATCGTTACGTGACTATATTATGGGCAGTGTAACGGGCTATGCGGAGTCGTAATTTAATCAGCAGACGCCTCCGGCTGAAATGTAATGAAATAATGATTTACAAGTTTTTACAAGTCTTTTAAAGATGAAACACCGAAACAAGCTCAAATGTTTTCGTTTTTAATGTCCAGTTTATTTTCATATTTGTATATCTGAATTTGAAAAGATTTAAGGGTTTCTAATAGCCTTTTGAAGAAATAGCCATGACACTTTTGAGCTGACCTGACCCAATTGACGATGGCACACATACACCAGTCATCGTGGAGCTCAACCCTATTTTAGGGAGCTCCTCAACCCGTTTATATACATATTGTAGGGGATCCATGACGTCAGTATTATTTGAACATCTGGTCCAAAATAATATCATGGTCCATGTGTGTTAGGTGCGGCAAAGTAGGATTAATATTCCAAAAACTGGAAACCAAGATGCTATATAATATAATTAAACATACCTATTAGCCACTAAAGAACAAATTATTTAAAAAAACTAGCTTTTCTACATTGATACACTGCAGTGTAGCGTGCTTTCAGTATTATCCATACTAGCTATTTCCTTTTTAGTGATTCTAATATAATTATGTATGTAATATGAAAGGTCAACATAGCGACCTCTGAATATGGATTAGATATAAATAATACAATACTTATCTACACACGAAAATATATGAAAAACAGTTTTTAATTTGAAAACAGAATACATTGGTCTGTATGCTTAGAACCTAACAAGACCTCCGTATACCAAATTTTAAATAATAATAGAGGTAAAATTAGTAGGGTTAAAGACAGATAAAGAAAACTAAAAAAAAATTGCCTATGGCCCATTGTTATTAAATAATTGACATAATATTTAATCAGCTATAACCGTCATTTTAAGGGTTAATATAATGCTGTAGAAATCGATGTGTCTGTAGGTGAAAGCTTCTAAATGGCCTTAATTTATGTAAACTTATCGAATCCTGTATATACTTGCTGTAAGTTTTCCAAAAATAATAAAATAAAATGATGAATGAGTACCATGAATACTAAATATTTTAATAACCTTTGACTCTCTTCTAATCCGGGAGGATTATGTTTTTAATTGTAGCGAAAATAAATATGACGCCAACATATTATAGATATATTTTTGACTAGTCTAGTTATACAACAGGCGTAGAGATATCATTAACATTTTTGTGCTATAAAATTAAGAAAGGTATTTTGCCCCCAATGATTCGATAAAATTATAATCTAAAACAGGTTTTTTGCTGTTTTACCTAATTATTTCCAAAACTAGATAGTAGATGGATTAATAACCTATAAATAGTTTACATGTTGGTGTAAATTTTATATATTCATTCGCGTTACGCGTATACAATTATTATTAATCAGGCATTTGCGTCATAACATGTTAAAAATTGAATCGCGGTAGCATCACCCTGATTAAAACCCGGTAAAAAGTTATTCACCGTATCCGTATGTTAACTCTATTTCACAACTGTTTTCCTTGCAAACTATTAGTGTTTATTATTTGGCCGAAATCAAGCATGGTAAATACAATAAAACTTATAACTCCTACAACTTTATAGGGTAGGCACCCCAACTTACGCCCCAGCCACAGAAATTCACAGTATTTTCCGATGACATACGTTACAGATACTCACATCCGGTTTCTAAACGGCTGATAAAATCCATCTAGTCATCAATCAATTAAAAGGATACCTGCATGTTATACCCGTGTCCTCGTGTGCCTCCCAAAGGACCGGCGGGTCTACCGCGTAACTAAAATTGTATGAACATCGACATCGGTATTAAACTTCAATACGATCGTGAGAGCCTAAACTTTGAGCTAACTTGTATTTTTTTTACCGATCATGAAGATAAGTGTCCCAACTATATGATAGGTAATTTTTTTACAAGTTAGCTCAAAGTTTAGGCTCTCACTATCGTATTGAAGTTTAATACCGATGTCGATGTTCCTACAATTTTAGTTACGCGGTAGGGATGCGGGTGCCTGCTCGAAGGCACCAGTATAATTAATAATATAATATATATCTAATAATAATATAATATAAGTATAATTCATAGGCTCAAAACCATTTTCTTAAAAATAATAGGTAACTTTAAAAATCTTAAGTTTTGGTTAAACGAGATATTCTAATCAGTATGTGTGAAGGTTTGCGTTAATTAAATTGCACGTTGTAGAACCTCCTCCCTCTTTTTTTTAAGTCGGTTAAAATTAGTCGCTATACCAATAAACGATTTGAAAAGAACCTATCGACTGCAATAACTAAGCAGCTGGTGTTACGCAAAGGAGTTTCTAAACTCTAATTAGAAAATTTTAAACACTTGTACCATCTCAATTTGTCTTCATTACTTATTATCAGTTTCATAATTATTATTATTGGTGGTCGCCCAGTATTCTAAATTCGACCATAATTTAAGCGCACTCCTTCTCCATATAAACTTTAATTGAGATGGAGTTTCTTGCCGGTATCTTCTCCAGGGCCAACCCACTTGGAATCGTGCACCTAGAATCACGACGTTTTGAAAGTGCCTGCAAAGGCCCAGTAGAAGTAAAAACCTTTGACTTTGACTTTGAATTATGCCAAATCTCACGATCCTCCGTGCGGGCAATAATTATGCTTAAAACTACCAAGTTTTCTCTTCACGTATTTTAATATAGATTATTTAAGATGTGCCTTTTAATTTATGCGAAATTCTGACATTCTTGACATTTCCGAACAAGTTTGGTATCCGTGATGAGCAGTGTTGTGAACTATGTGCGGTCGTTAGCGCGTCTGCGTGGCATTCAACGTGAACAATAACAACCAGTTAAACAACACTTTACCTTCCAACGAGCAGTTGTGTTTCGGTTTTACTGTTATCCTGATAAATTTAATTATAATCACGATAAATCAAAGTTTATTAATATACTTAGTTTATTCTTAACTCATAGAAGCCTTGTCATAAAAATGTTGTATTTAAAAGTATAATCCAAAGCATACGCGTCGAATATATAACCTCCTCCTTTTTTGTAGTTGGTTAAAAAGGAGTTAATCCAACATGGTATTCGATAATCGATAACAAGAAAATAGATTAATAGTAAGTACAATATTTTTCTAAATATCTATAGCTTTCGATCCTTGCTTAGTTTGCTTTCAGGTATAAACCATAACATTTGCTTTTCAAATAAATTATTTGTACATACTAAGCTTTTAACTTTCATTAATAAATTATGCCACTTAATTTTGCATTTAAAATATTCGCAACCAAAATTCAAAATATACAAGTTTGAAACAATTGACTAAACACTTTTTGACGTTGAAGCAAATGCTAGGTATGTACCAATAATTTTGTTAATGTAGTAGAGGTCCATTTATTACGAGCTCGACAGGGCCGGTACTACATGCCTACCTATTTCACCCGTCACACATAACAACTATGTGTAAGTGAAGTTGCGTTGCGTGTGAAGGGTAGAAACAGCCAGTAAAGTTACCGGGATACAAGGCATTCTAACTTTAGCCTTAGGTCACAGCAACAATGAAAGAAAGAAGAAAGAAAAACCATTTATTACGTTACGTTACGTTACGTTACGTTAGTGTTACGTTTTCATTTATGGGCTTATCCACACTCGATACTTTTAGCAGGAGAATCGCGATTTTTCGCGTTCGTTATTCACTTTTTGTAAGCAAAAGGCAGCCAGCGAACGCGAAAACGCGCCATTCTGTTGGCAAAAGTATCGAGTGTGAACGAACGCCATATTATTAATTTATGAGAAGCGGAGCATGGGATGTATGCTCAACAGTGGGTGAAAATAGGTCAATGTTGACTGATACATTCATTAGAAGGTAGTAAGCCCTTAGTAAACTACAAACAGACTGGGCTCATGTAACTGATGCACGGTAAAACTGGATTGAGTTTCTGTTTGCATCTTTAGAATGTTTGACATGTGTACTATAATAAAAAATAATAAAAAAATATGTGACGTGACGCCATGTAAAGCCTGAATTCCTCCTACGCTGATATCGGTCGCGTACCGTCCGTCGGTCGCGTACCGTCGTCGGTCGCGTAGGACAGCCTGTGTCGTATCGGTAATTTGTGCGCCGCTAACATCAGCGTTGCAATGTGATGCTGTATTGTCGTATTGAACACAATGTGTATTCGTACGTGCGACCGACACGTACCTACGCGACCACAGAACACAGAAAGACTTTTTTCTGTGTCCTGTGTACGCGACCGAGATCAGCGTAGGATGAATTCAGGCCTTATAGTATTAAGGTTTTTTTCATGATAAGTCTGTTTTTAAATAGTGTTTATATGCCCCACCAAAAATATTCTGATATGTAATTATGTAATGGCCAAGTTTAATAGATTTAAAAAGAAGTGAAATTGTTCAAACTTGGACCATGGACCAGAAATTTTATTAATATCATTTCTTTTTGGTTGTCATTAAACTAACTTTTGTCATTAAATTAACTACTTAATATGCCAAATATTAACATTTTAGGAGTATTGGAAGTACAGTAGAATATAGAGGTCGATAACCCGCGCTGCTATTTATTGCTGGTGTGAACTTATGAAGTATAAAATGGAGTAGAAACTTGAAAGTTGTGGTTCCCTTAGTTCACGAATCAAGAAATCTCCACGTATAAATTTTAAGTTGATGCTTGATGAAAGTCTACAAAAAGTGCTTGAAAGGTGCTCCAGTTAGCAAAGGTGCCCGCGGCCTCTTCCTCCAACTTCGGCCGGGCCGCTCGCGCAGCCCCAGATATGAATACTGATGGGTTCTGAAGAACTTAACATCAGAGACGGTCTGAGTGTAGATTTTTCCATATCAATGACTACATGACAATGACAAAAAAATTCGGTGACGGGAACAATGACAAAATCATCAATGATTTTTCTCTAACTGGCACCGCATTCACGCACATGTTGTCATCTTGTTATTGTCATGTAGTCTGTGTTGTCATGTCACAGCCGAAGCCGAATTTCACGTTCATTCAGTCTTGGTCATTATCGAGTGATGATTTTAAGCATTAGTGATTTTGTCGTTGTTACTGCATGAGGAAATGATTTTAAAATGTCGATGATTTATACATGTGACATGATATCGGACTCAATTCTACTTAACATCACGTCATATGAGCACAATCTGTTTGCGCCATAATACATTTCAAAGTCTAGTACCTACACAAATTACACAATACAGCATTATTCAGCAAGGGGAAAATAATATCGTGTATGTCGTCGAAAACCTCGGATACTATCTAATAGTGCATAATATCTCAAAGTTTAATTATTATTAGGGGTCCTATGAACTTTCATGCATCTACCCAATAATAATGTTCATGTTTCTGCCCTTCACGTAGAAGGTACACAATCATCATCTGTATAAGTACACAGTTCCTCGTAACACAACAAAGAGCAAAACTTGAAACTGATTGATAGTGGCAAAAAGTGCTAGAGTACACTTTTCGTCACTATCCACTTATTTTTATTTCTCTCAAACATAATCTCTTTCTTTGTTTCCAGATTAATGTAAATTATGTTCACTGACTACAAAACTTTTTTTTTTAAGTAAACGTTATAAGTTTGGCATTTGAGAGAAATAAAAGTAAGTTGATAGCATAGTGACGAATAACCTACCCATCAACCCGTTTCAAGGTTTGCTCTTCGTTGTGTTCATCATCATCATCATCATTGACAGCCTGTTTCTACCCACTGCTGAGTATAAGCCTCCTCCTTTTTATGCCATATTTCCCTGGTCTGTGCCAATCGCATCCAGGTCTTTCCCGTTTCTTTCTCTTTCTTCGTTGTGTTACGTTTTGTATATACGTAAAAGAAGAAACGGACTGACTGATTGATTATCATATCAACATAGGTACAGCCCATATGGCTGGGTCTAAATACTAGAAATTTGGAGAATATTAGACGATGTAGAAGTGCACTAAGAAAGGATTCTTTGAAAATTAACCCCTAAGGGATACAACGGAGTATTGAATTTTGTATCCAAACCCATGCAGACGAAGTCGCGGGCAACAGCTAGTAACTTACCTAGGTAGACGATTCAAATTAATTTTTTGAGGTTTTCCTTAAAAAGTTATTAAAAGATGAAAGTATTGTACCTAATTGGTTATATGAAATATCTCAGATAAGTACGAGTAAGTTCATCTTTATCTCTGTAAACTTGGCCTATTGATAAGGTACAAGTAGTTCTTGTACACAGGGATCTAAGATCCTGTCTGAGGAACATATTGACCGAATTATGTCGCAGTGTTTTAATTAAATAATTATGTTATCAAATATGAGTAACTTGTCAGCTTTGATGGTGTTTATCACTTAACGGAATGTGCCAGTGGAAATGGAAGCGTAAAGACGCTTCCATTTTCCCGTACAAAGTAGAACTATAGGTAAATGAAAATCAGGGTATCTTGATGACGTACCTACGTATATTCAGTATGATGTACTTATTCGCAATTTCGCACACGGACACGGAATGCGCACGCTTGGCGTGAGGTCAATGATGGGGGAAAAGCCCTAACTTATTTATACCCGTACAAAGCTGAGACATAGTACTCAGTTACATATAAAGAAGCTGTTATAATGATCTTTAGCGTCTTTAGACCTAGCGGTTGTGCCTTGTGCTGATGATAACATATGTAGGTATAGGAGCAAGTTTTTTTTTTTTAAAGTTTTTGTTTACAAAGCGAGGCTGAGTCGTTTTGCCACAAAAGAAAAAATAATTTATTGACATTATAACTTAACATGTTAAAATAGTTATCGTACCCCAGATTTTAATTTAAAAGAGGCGTATCCTTTTATTTCGGTTACAGAAATTAATAAAACTGAATATGATATGCCGCGAAGGATTATCAAAGTTGAACGAGTGGGAAATGTAATGGTAATACAGCTAAGGTGCAGAGTGCAGACGGCTGGGTGATGCGCTTGCGCGGGGTGGGTCGGGCGCCCGCGACGCACAGATTCCGAGCGCCCGTGGTGAGTCTCGCCAGTAGCGCGAACAGCCCCGAACGGCACACACGATGATCGCGCATAAGCACGCGCTCGCCGCCGCGCTGCTGTGCGCACTGGCCGGCCAGCTCGGAGCTGGAGCCAGCCTGCATTGCGCCATGAGAAGAGAGATCTCACCGTGCACCTGCCGCCGAGAAGACGCCGGCACTGGTGCCATTCTTGTAGTCTGCCAGCGTATCAGTGCCTATGAAGAAATTGCACGGGCTCTGACAAACAAATTCAGTCCCGAAACAAAAATCGGCTTGGATATCTCCTACTCCCAGCTTCCGGATTTTTCTGAACACAGCATCAAAGAACTCGGTCTTTCTATCACAAGACTCAAACTAAACTTCGATAATTTAAGGCAAGTCGATTACGAAGTATTCTAACATCATCATTGGATCTAAGTTCGGTTCGATGTGCAGTTTTTCTAACGTGTGCGGTTGTGAATCTACGCATCGTCTAATAGCTCTGTGTAAGCTCTTTGTTGTGTAAAATAGCATTAAAATTGTGTGTATCATGATACAAACAATGTGTAAGTTGAATGAGAAAACAACAGGTCTATGATAAGAGGAGCACACACCGATGAGGATCGGCTGTTATCGAGAGAGTGGGCGGCACCCTTACCAGGGCTGGCAGCGTTTGCTACATCATGCGACACGCACGCATCGCCCGTGGAAGGAATTAAAACCAACATTCATACGATGTATCATTATTGATTCCATGAAGAGAATAAGATATAACTGCCACTCAGTAAATTTCCCTTCAAAGTGGGTTTATTATTGTCATGTCTCTTATCAGCTTCATATTACTACAACTAATGTGAACGCAAACATGAAAAGCGTGGATGAGTTAGGTAATATTCTGCGAGTTACAATAATATGTGATATTTTCTGCGGGTTATTCCTTTCAAAACAACAATTAAGTCGCCCGTGACCCATGAGCTCGACTCTTATTGACCACTCAATTGATCTTCACAGATTTTT
This sequence comes from Allophyes oxyacanthae, assembly GCA_932294325.1. Lineage (NCBI taxonomy): Eukaryota > Metazoa > Arthropoda > Insecta > Lepidoptera > Noctuidae > Allophyes > Allophyes oxyacanthae. Next base: position 6,806,589 of record OW028609.1, read on the forward strand.
CGGGTCATCCTAATTATTTATTTTTCTTGTCTTTTAATGAAATTTCTTGTTCAAATCGAAATCGTTGCAAGTCTTTATGTTATTTTGACCTGGATTACAGAGACGTTTTTATGATTTAGGTTTTCATTCGTAGTTTGCCGGTTCAGTATGGTCTAGTAATTACTGCTATTGGAAAGTAGTTTTATCTTATGGATTATTTATTAATTCCATTAGTAACCTTTCGTTAGTGAACTCCAGATCGTGTGGGGATGGCATCTAGGAGACGTTGCCCGGGGTTATCAAAGGTCGCTTCTAAAGCAGTAAAATTGAATGATATCATATTGGTCGGGTCGTATTCACTGTATTTACTCATTAATGGTGAACTAACAAATTACTGTAGTCGTTGTTTATGTATTTCTACATAGGTTACTTGAAATTACATTATCTTTGAATATTATACTATGTACTACCACCTGTAACGACCCATAATTAGACAAATAAAGATATTGTATTGTAGTAAAATTTGTATGGACCTTAGACACAATGATCAATTCTAGCTTTATATTTTTGATAACGGTTATATTCAAGAACACGACTATGTTATCAATTAAGTAGATCTTTATGTTAAGCATTAAGAATTTCTCTTTAATTCCGCCTTCTCATTTGGCTAACTATCGTAACTACGATTAAATCATTCACAACAACAGTGATACTAATAATATCAATGTTTATTGTAAGTGAGTATATTATGTCGTATTAATCAGTTCGAAAGTGTTCTTAAGTATCATCAACCTAACATTTTTCGGGTAATTACCAGGGTACATTTAATATAATAATATACAGCAAGCATTTTAAAACTACTAACATTTATACTTCCTATAGTCTATAAGTCTACTATATTTACACTAACATAACACCTTAAAAATATAACGGAAAATGCATGAAAATTCTCATGCACATCGCATGCATCAAAATACTCAATACTGTCAAGCAGCAGAGCGCCCAGGAGACAGTATTGCCACGTTGAATTACAACGCTAATTCTTCATCAAAGAACACTCCAGTTGAAGAGACAAGCACTCGGACCCATGACCCAAGTGTTTGGACTGCAAACGACTTGAAAATATAACAACTCATTGAGTTATTATATTTTCGCCGCACCAGAGCAGCACCAGCACAATTAGCCGACCTAGCAAAAAGAGATGGTGCAAGGCTATCGACGCACGTTGCGCACATAAGAAGTCTACCTAATTTCCATGTCTGGTTTCTTCCTATCGTCACATGCCAACCTAGGGTCATATACAGCACCCGGCCGTACCAAGAGTATGACGAATAATGTTATTCATCAGTGCCATCGTTACGGGGGTGCAGTGTGGCTGAGCGGTCCGGCCCGGGTATCACTTGCACAAACATACACTTAACATTTTGTCCATTCAAAGAAGTATACAATGAAAATTGCTTAAAAAAACATAAATTATGCCTTAATTTTTAAAAGTACTCATTTCTATTCTTGGGCTATTTATCTTAAGGTGTGACACCCTGTCTATTCTCACGGAGTACCCCCACTCTAGCTACGCCACTGTCTTTCATGTTGGCGTGCCGTGTCATACGACCTGCACACGTGCTTCGAGACAGGCCAAGATATTCGAGGCAGTCAATTGCTTGTGAAGAGACAACGATCTGGAACACCACAAGGGACACCCAAACGTAGGCATGTAGCGAACCGGAAAGTTTTGGAGGGATTGCTTGAAGCCATAGTCCGGCTCAGGACGAGCACGCTCAGCCGTAAAAAGTATTTTTTTTTATTTCATGGTCTCTCTAATTCAATGTTTATTGGAAGGATTTGAAAATGATCACTGTGGTGATCTAAAAATACAGAATGCATTCACGCTACAAATCACTCTTGCATTAGTCCTCTCTACATGACCAGCCATCAAGATTACATGATCATCATTGTAACTTTACTGAGAATAGGCTTTGTCGTTCGAGAGGTGCTCCCTGATCTGAGCCAAACGTAACCATATTTTTCCCGCCCCATCAGACTTGCAAAGTACCTCCATCTGACCAAGACTCGCAACAGTTTTTCTGTCGTCTCTTGGCAACCATTGGATTGGGCTCTACTCCACTTACTTCGTCACTAAAGTCGATTTTTTATTAAATGCATTTTTGAACAAATATCTTCCTTTTAATAAAAATTACGCAGCTGCCATTTCAAAACTCATCCTGTTTAGTATTTTTGTATATTATATCTGCTAGATAAAACCAAACCACCTCTTCTATCTTCCAAAAACCATCTTATAAAACTCGACCATCTGTAACGAACGTAACAACACTTGCAAAATAATATAATTCATTTCATTTGACATTTCATTACATGACCAAGTATATTGTACAATTGTACACCACATCTATATCAGTATGCTATATGCTACGTCATGTTAGTAGGTACGTTCAATTTTTTAAATTCCATTTTGAGGGTATTTTTATATAGTATTACAAAAGCCGAATCAGCATTTTCCGTAATATTTTTGTCTGTTTGTCTCTGTGGTCTGGGGTTTCTGTGTTGGTACATCGCGTGACTAAGTACAGCATGGTGGATTTCGATGGAACTATCACGGGTCACTGTTGTATGTATATATAATACGTTGTGTCTAGGCTAAACACATCTTGATCTCTACATATATATGCGACCATTCGTAAATTGATTTGGTCACTTCGTCTGTCACAAGTCATAGGCAAAACCTAAATCCCATCTTAATTTTTAAATACTTGAACACAAATATTTTATGGTAACAAACCATCTTTTAAAGGTTCGCAAAAAATAAACCATCCCAGTTTTCTTTCACAAACAATCATAAAAAGAAGAAAGACTATCACGCTTTTAAGGTAAATTAGAATCAATTGACACCAATTTATTTAAATCGGTTGAGCAACAATCATCGATATGAGAAAAAAGATACACGTATTTACAATCAAACATCCATACATAGAAATAATAAGTAGGGCTCCCCCCTACAACTAGAACAAGCAATAAGCAAAATATCGCAAAGAAAAACAGACCTTATCACAATCACTTAAGAATTGTATTTGAAGTAAAAGGAGACGAGACCCTCTAGAAAGAGCGACCACGGAGCTGTGTGTCTCGTTTTAACAATTGCCAGGATAGAAGTTGGTACATTTTAGTAGATTTGGTACGAAAATTGGAATTGTACACAAAAATTATTAAAATAATGAATTTACTATCTTGCTAGATGTACAATGTTTTTTTTAATTTAAATATAAACAAATTTATCATCATAATTTTTTTTCGTAATCTTATTATTTAAAAAACTAAACCTCCGTACTTTTATGATAGATTTTATTAGTGTATTATGACAACTTCAAAAAAAGCTCGTGTCATTCAATTTGTGACAGGTTGACGGTACTAAATTAATATATAATCGTATTTTAATATTTTATTTACAAAAATGGTGAATGTAATGCGTGAAAGGTTGTGGAATTGCAACATATTCTGGCTGTAATAATATCCTTCCACGGGTAACCTTGAATATAATGAAATTTTACAAAATTTGTCTAAGTTGCTGATAGGGTGACAATATTTACATATTACTGTCGGACTTTGGGTTTGTACTAGTGCTACGATTTCACTATATTAATTAAATTAATGACAAATTTTAAAATATAATTATTAATTATAATTAGTTCGCTATTTCGGCATCCTAAAAATTTTGATTACTATAAAATTTGGGAAAAATTCGGTGGCGATGCCAGTAATCATTTTAGGCCAGATGACTTCAATAAGTCATGTTCACGAAAGACATTAACTAATGTACCGACCCGACTGCAATGCCTAATTAATAGCTTCGAAATAATACTGTTTATGTTAACCTGTCTTTTTAGCACGCTTTTATTAGCTTCACCTGTAAGTAAGTAACTAACATGTAAGAAAATCTTGGAAGTTAAATTTGACCCACTTCCCGGTTTCCGATTGAGCTGAAATTTTACATACACGTTTAGTTTAGATGACAATGCATGGTTAGCTAAGTTACGTCATTCTAAATCCAATATGGCAGGCTCCCAAAGATGGCGGACTAGTTAATTAATAAGCACTCCCATGATATAAGTATCAAATGAAAGGGTTTGCTGAGAAGAATACGAAAAATCGAAGTCAAGGTCAAAGTCGACGACAAAGTGCAATTCGAAGTCAAAGTGAAAGCCGATGCCGAGGCCGAAGCCAATGCCGAGGCCGAAGCCGAAGCCAAAGTTGAGGCCGAAGCCGAAGGTTTTTATTTCAACTGGGCCTTTGCAGGCACCTTCAGAAGCGTGTTTTATGTTTTTTTAAAACTATAATTTAAAAGCTTATTGTATAGTTGCGCTAAAAGTTTTTATAATTTCGTTTTTATATTTTTATTTTTATATCCTGTGTCCTTTGTGCAAAAAATAAATTTATTTTCTTTCTTTCTATTACATAGGACCTACTTAACAACGGTATCGGCGGAATGTGGATGTACAATAGTATTACATTTCTGCCTAAACTTTCGAGGAATAAATACATAGACGTGATGATATGTATGAGATGTTATTTAATATCGTGTGTATAAACGAAATGTAGCAAGTACCTACCTGCCAGTGGCGTGCACAGACATTTCTTACGGTGTAGGTAAAAACAGCTTACTTGTTGTATTGTCAAGTTAAATGATTTTTTATGATTGGCCACCTCACTCTAAGACTTAACTGATATTACACACAATTAATGTAATTATTATAATATTAGTCAATACTTAGTGTATAATCTATGGTCAATACTATTTTTTTAAGGTAGGCAGGCTAGTAGGCACGCAGGTGTCTTTTTTCTTCACGGAATGCACGCCACTGCTACCTGCATGTTTTATATTATATTCATTTCATGTTTCGCATTCCTTATTGGTATTGGCGGTGATAGTGCAATGCTGTGAAACTATTAGGTACCACTTTAAATAAAACCATCCATCCGTCCGTTGCATCCGTGGGCAAATAAAACAGACCTATCATTATTAGATAAATGGTCCGAGATTTTCTATCCTTGGTAAAACGGAATTTTATTGATATCTAAGTTTGTAGAAATCAAGGAAGATTAAGAAAACTTTAATTAGAAAATTGATTCTACATAATTATTGTTTACGATATGGGTACTAAATGTGGTGCGGAGTGGATATATTTAACTATATTTACAAGTGTAGTTACATGTAATTAAACAATGACAGACCGAGCCCACCCCGATAATTCCAAAATGGGGTAAAAAACTGCCTTTTGCTCACTTCAGATGTCGCTACTGTCGGTTGTTCCAGAAATTTGACAGATAGCTGTCAACTTTCATACTATTTTTATAAACAATCGAATTGTTATAAGAATAATTAATAAAATGACGCTTTGAGCAGCCGTTGGTTGCAAAAATCCGGGAGTCCATAATATTCCCTAAATAAGCCAAAAGAAGAAAACTATGGGAAAAGGCCCTTCGAAAGAAAAATTCGAAGACTAGTAATAAGTAGAGGTTAAGTGCTATCCATTTTAAACCTGAGGAATATTTGGGGAGAAATTCTTACACTAGTTTTATAAAACAAACATTCATCATCATTTCAATGCTCCCTTTTTATTTTAGGCACCGCTATCAACGTATTACAGTGTATATTTTTATTATTTTATAACTATACTTCTATACTCGTACAGAAATCTTCCTTTGGGCGGTACTTGACACCTGAAACAACATGTATGTCGAATTTAATCCAAAATATAGCCAATCCACAAGGAAAGATGAAAAAGTCATAATTAAAAAGCATTCTTACCTTTCTGCAAACTGTTGAATGTGGCGTTAAGACAGCGTTGGGAGATTTGTGCTGGCATTTACATCCCTGAACTTATGCAGTGCCGGAATGTTGACAGTCTCATCCTCAAGCACGTCTTCAACACCAATGAGATTATTTCGATCGTAGGCCTCTAACCCCCAACGAAAAAATAGGGCTTTACAAAAAGAACACAATATAACCTCCAAACTTGTCTATATATTTATATCTATTTACCGTGCAATTTTTGCTGCTTTTTTAGCAATGCCAGAGGCATTCCTCTTTATTAGCTCGTCTTTTAATTGTATTACACTCCACGTAGAATACATTTTACTAGTATAATATGGTTCTAAGTAGGACACCAAACAACAACAAAAAACAATATGGCGGTTCTCAGGAACAACCGATAGTGGCGCCATCTGCGATGAGCTTTCAGTTTTTAACCTCATTCATCGAGTTTTTTAAAGGTATCTGCGTAACTTATTTTTCAAATTCAGTCACACACAAGTCATTACATCACAAGTCATCACAGGAAAATTAAAAATGACAACGTCTCACTCGATGCACAAAATGATGGTCACTCTAATAGAGCAAGATAAAATTACTCTGTGGTAACTATCTCAGGTGGCTCGCTGTTTTAGCAGAGTGCACAGTCCTGTTACTTAGATATTAAGTCTATGCATCCATATAATAAATGAACATAGAATTCGCTACCCTTCCTTTCCCGCGTTATAGACGGGTATTCATAAAAAGAGGTGACATTCGAAGAATCATTTGCAAACGTTTATTTAACATCTATTAAAAAGGTCGAGTTGAGTCCCAGGAAGTCATCCTACAACCTACAACTTAAATTAAATCGTGTTATAAAATGGTCATTGCCATTAAATCGTGTTATAAAATGGTCATTGCCATTAAATCGTGTTAGAAAATGGTCATTGCCATTAAATCGTGTTAGAAAATGGTTATTGCACGCACCTTAGCGTCCGTTTATACTCGACACTTTTAGCAGCAGAATCGAGCGTTTTCGCGTTCGTTGGCTGCCTCTTGCTGCACAAAAAGTGAATAACGAACGCGAAAACGCGCAATTCTGCTGCTATAAGTATCTAGTGTGGATGGGCCCTTATGTATGAATACATGAATGAATCATTCTTGATATTCTTGCTTTAATAAGCTTTGTAACTATCAAGCGGAAAATAGAAAAGTTGCTTGAGGCTGTATGTTATAATTAACTCGAGCTACCATAATTATGAACATACAATGTTTTGAAATCTTAGGATATATGTTAATTGACTGTTGATTACTGATTCGATGGTTTACTATATTTTTATAGTGTTTATGAATTAAATATCAATGTAGATAAATATTAACATACTCACAATTTCTTTATCAGCAACTAGGTAATAAAATTACACAGATTTTTGTCTGTTTTTGCTATTAAGTAGCTCCTAAGACTGAGTAATTTGATTTCCTTATGCAAAATGAGTTATTTTGCATAAGGAAATCAAATTACTCAGTCGCAGAATCAGCAGTGATTTTAAGCAATTTTTTTGTGACACTTTAAAATCATTAGAATATCACAAGTTTATAGGTAATAATAAAATAAAATATAATAGATATAAAATACAGCGTAGCAAAACAATGTAAAAGATATCCCATACCAAAATTACTACAGCATGGAATTAGGCGTAGATCAGAGCTACACGCGTAGACCTCGTAGACGCAAAAAAGACTACATAAATAGACATGTACCTACGTGAGTACCTACGTAGTTATCATAATATCGTAAAAAGCGACTGGATTGCGCTATAGGCACGTTCAATAGCATTTTCCTGTGCACTATAAAATTAATATTAGTGCGACCAGTGATCACCAGTGATCGGATTAAGTAAAGCTACCTAATTTACGTAAAGTTTCCGGCAAGTTAAACAAGTAGTTAAAACCACCAAAATTTGATTTGTTTATTTTTATCGAATCCTGGGATGCCAGAACTAGTTTTACTACTTAGTACACATGCAATTACTCACATTATTGGATTTTATAGAAATGCCAGTGGCCTCATGTAAAAAAAATTCCAAATAACTTGGTGACGCTGAAATTGATATAAAATCCAACAATGTGAGTAATTTCAATACTATTTCCCGGATTCGATCAAAATAAATAAGTAAAAATTTGGTGGTATTTTTACCTTGTCGCCAACTTAAGGTTAATTAGCCTACCTACCTATTCCGATCATTAGTGATCACTAATAACTTGGTCAACCGTGGAAATTCGTTATTATGTAAATATTCCCCAGGACTGTTCAAAGTTCAACGGCACAGTTGGCGCAGTGGCTAAGCGATCGGCTATCTGCGCTACGTGTCACGGGTTCGATCACCGCACGGTACGAATTAGGGCCTACAGATGTTCCGATTTATGTTTATACTGTACGATACAGGAGAAATCAAACGGAGAGGCAAAGATATATTTAAAATAAAGCAGCGGGTATTGCGAAAATGGTCTTAAATACTCGTATTATGTATAATTAGTAATTAGGTTCTGTTTTAAATTTATGTATTTAAGAAAAATCTACAACTAAACATACAGTTGTTGCGATAATAGGGAAACAGAAAGTCAATTACAGATTTTCGCATTAAATTGAATGATGAATAATCTCTTGGTGTTTACTTCTCTCAGCAAATTAACCTAAATATCGGTTACTATTTTATCGATCTTTATTTTACCTCCAAGTATTTATTATGCAATATTAGTAGCCGGAGTCAAAATAAGTTATATTTTATTATTTACTTTAGCTATTTTCATAACGCTGATACAACTTTTGTTTGAGGCCATGTGCAATCACGCTCCGTTAGCCAGCCGAGCCTAGCGCTTCGCTTAATTGTATATATGCTGGTCCCGTTTTGTAATTTAATTACCCTTTGGCCCAAGCGACAACGTCAATTATGCATCGTTCGACTCAACAAGTAGCGAAGTCGTGGTCACGTACTAAGAGGTACTTAATCCTATATCTTTTTTTAATTATGTACTTTGGAGATGGTTATGAACATTCTATATTAAACCATAGCTTATTAATTACAGGTAAGTTATTAAGTAACATTATGGCCCAAACGATGGTGAAAAGCTTTGAACATAGGTACTTCTCGTATTCTTTTTTCAGCGTATTTTGTACACAAGCACATGTACCGTTACTACCTTGTTTCATGAAGTTTAGGAGTCTCAAAATCCGCACTAAATTTGTCAGGAGTTCGCAGTGGGAAAAAGGGATCAACATTTAAGAAAATTCCTGACCTCACACATTTGGGTATTAAATGGTCAGGATTTCGGAAATAATCCATTAGTAGTGTGATCGTTCTATTTAGGTAGTTATTCCATAACGTCTAACACTCTTTGAAACTAATTATGTTAAATGAATATTGATTATTGGCTAGGAAACAAAGTAAATCGTTATTTCTACACGGATATCTCTGTTTCTACATCATTTGGAAATCGGAGAATGAAAGTAACTAATATTATTGTACGACTGAAGTTCGGTGCATACTACAGCAAAGGGCGGAACTACGACAAGCCTTAATTCTGACGGGACTCATCAGCGACAGGACTCCTCTGGGACAGGACTTATCCTAGACACAACTGATCTGATCCTACCTATATATCGCCAAAGGATCGCGTAATGCCATGAAACAATTACAAAATAAAGTTGTCTAGTAATATCACAAAATCCAGGCTACTTTAATATAATATGGAGGGCGGGAGCAAGCGAAGAGAGCTCAGAAGTTCAGAGCAGGTTTTCTTGCGACCAAAGGGCGTGCAAAGGCTCGCGAGGGAAGCGAACGTGCCACGGTAGCGAACGCCAAGTGCCAGAACCGAATTTTGTATGCTAATATATAAATTACGAGAAAAAATTAATCAATTTTCAAAGTATGTGTCTATCGAAGAAAATGCATGTCGAGGATAAGCCCTGTCGCAGATGAATCCCGTGGAAGTTAAGGCTTGTCGTAGTTCCGTCTTTCGCTGTAGTTTCCGCCGAACATCAGTCGTACACTCGATAGTACCTATGGATGAACTCAAGGAACTACTAAGCCATAAGTCCAATTAAGTATCTTTATCGAATACATAGATGATCGTATCCTGTCACACCTGTTATACATCTTACTGACTAGCTACATGTGAAAGCTCATGCGACACGACAGAAGAGCCGTATCTATGGTCTTTTGATGGCTTGTAGGTACTGGACATAGGCCAAAAGTGAAATTATAATAATTTGTAGTTTTGTACGTAATCAAACAACTTTTTTTTGGCCTCACCTACTTTTGTATTATTATCGAATGGATTATTTTAATTATCTAATATCAATATGAATTCAGTCGAGCTTTAGCTGTATTCTTTCTAATTTAAAATGCCGTCAGCATTTGGTTCAATATCATTGGTACTGCCCCTTAGTTCACGTTAGGTAATTTGATATCTTCTGAAATGTAAAGAGTACCTACTTTATATTACTAGGTATTTATCAATAAACTGCAATGTGGTTTTACCAAACGTTTATTGTTGAAATTCATTGATAAATCAATAAATTTATAAATTCTCTCACACTTTTTACGTATGGCAGAATTTTTGGAGCTTTTGGCCGGTTCTTTTTGTTTGGTGGTAAAGGCCCCTCGGTTCACTTACTAATAAAACTAACGTAAGGGATAGCACATTAGCTAATTTTGGCGGCCGAATCGCGCGTTTTCGCACTCGTTGGCTACCATACAAAAAGTGAATAAGGAACGCGAAAATGCGCGATTCTGCTGTAGGAAGTAGCTAGTGTGCTGTGGCCCTTAAGTTCTCCTTTAATATTAATTACTGAAAGGTATCATACTCCGCTTCTGGAACTCTACATTATATAAAATTCAAGCAAACTGTAAAGGGTTGTTAGTATCTACAACAATAAAAATTCGAGAAAGTTTACTTTGTTAAGGAAAACGATAGGTCAAATGAGAGTCGGACCTTTAGTTGTAATCTATTAACATTACGTCATCCTAAGCGGGAATCACAGAGGGTTTGCAGATATACCAGCGCGAGACAGGTAGACGGACTAACGTAATACGACAAATATTGTGTGTATATATAATTATATTTTATATCTCATTGAACCAGCGTCCCGCAGAGATAAATTAATGTGATGCCATTCATTTGTGTCCAAAGTGTGATGATGCGTAGTGGCGCATGCGCAGCGTGGCTGTGGCAGGGTGTCCGCGGCGCCGGCGCTCGGCGGCTCGCCGTCGGCCGACCATGCGACCGTTTGGCGCCGCCCCTGCATTGATAACCCCGGAACGTTGACCTCCTCACATTAGTGTTTACTAAACTCGCGTCACTCGTATGCACTAAGCTCACTATACAGCACCAGCGCCTCCGTGTCTTACATCAAGTCCGGAAACTTACATATCCGATTAGGTGAATACCTAACAACAAACATGAATATGTTTGTCATAAATATATATTAAATGACATTTACCTATTTGGTGGTGCGCTCCACTAGCAGGATCATAAACACAGCAATAAAGTAATTTTATTAAAATATGATTAAAATAACAATCAAGTTGTTGGAAGTAATAAAGATATTCTTTACATTGAAGTAGCTAATTAATAAGCAACGTCATTATTAGGGTTGATTAAAATAGGAGTACAGTAGCACAAACATTTTTAATACTTTTTGGCAATTAATGAAGTTAATAAATATTTTGAGACCATAGCATGGGTAGAACATGTACTACCAACATCATAAATGAAAACTAAACTTGTTTGAGAAGATCGAGTTATCTAAGTTTTGTATCCAGATTCTTTTTATGGCGATTTTTAAGTTTATGCTTATTAAAATCATAAGTAACGCCAAAACACTTAAGTCGTTTTGAAAATGAATTCAAAACAAACATAGATACTTTGGATATTTTCCTATCAGGCACGCAAGATAACGTTTAATTAGTCTTACAAGAATATATTGACAGTCGACATGAAATTAGGGAAGGAGATACTTAAAATTATACATCTGATAGGTAACCTACTTCCAAATGATGTATATTATGATTCCGCAACGGACTGTTAATAATGGTTATGAAAAATTATAATATATAAATTTTTCTACATAATATAGGTAACCTAAATATACCGTAGATAATGTGAACCTTATAATTTTATTAAAACATAGCGGAAATAAAATTAATTAAAGTAACTCTTTTCGAATACGTTCAGGAACGTAGCAAAGAATTTTTATATTGTTAAATTCATATCCGTAAACAATATTTGATACAGTATTCTGCTCAGCGAGTAAGATAAAAAATAAGAATTATTTTTACCCTTCGGTTGACTGCCCGCGATGTCGTGAACTGATAGGTTTGTAAATAGGGGTTAGCGTTTTAATTATTTTAATTTTAAGTAATACTTTATATCAGAATATATTTCCAAACGTTGCAGCTCACGCTCACATATCAGGATTTTGTTGCCTTTCATATTTATTGCAAAATTAGACGAAGGATTGAATCCCAGCTACTAATAATATAATGTATTTTTTTATTTCTCTATTTTTCTCGACTTTCACTAGGTTCTCGTCATGCGGAACAGTGATAACAACAATCATTGTACGACAATCTGATCGATCTATCACCACAAAGAACAGTCAGTCCTGTTTATTATTATATACTTAAAATCACAGCTTAAAATATTTTATTATAATTACAATTTATTATAATATTATATTTTTCTAGAGTTGTTCTAAACTAAAATTTCCATGACATTTGACTTTGCATATTTATTGAGTTTTTTTTATAAACATCTGCACCAGGTCATTCTTGCTTGGTTTAAAGTTATTACGAAGTAGATTTTGTAAGGAACCTCAATAAGTATAAAAAGTTAATTGTTTAAAACCATTAACATCCGGTTTTAACATTTATAGATCTCTGACAAGTCAAGCTAATATTTGAACAGACTACTCGTCTGTCTTCTGGGTATATCGCAACTAAAAATCTATCAATATTTCTGTTGGAATTTCCAAGCATATTTTACTCTTAGTAAACAAATATTAATTCCTTTTTGTTTTTTATTACAGTGATTTAAAAGAGAGTGTATTCACCAAATTGGATTTGGTGGACTACTTCAGCTTAGCTGACAACTCGCTCACTGAGATGCCGCGCCACGTCCTCCAGCACTTGCCGCACGTGAAGACGCTGGATCTCTGCAGGAATCAGATCACCAAGCTCACCGAAGACGACTTCAGGGTAAGAAAAAAAAAACCTTCAACATAAAATACTCTCACCCGCATATTAATAATAGTAGCAGTCATTCATACTTTTTATCTGTGTTCTATAAATAGAAACATATTGTGTTTGCGATAGTCCCAAATGCAACAGCGTGTATTTGAAATTAATATGATTAAGTAGTGTGTTATTTTGTTTATTGTAACTCCACACACATCCAGGCACAATGCCAGGCTGTACCCCTCCTTGAAACTATTGCTAGTGAAGTATTGTAGGAATATGCTTGGGAGGAGCTAGGAACGAGCACAAGACCCCCCAGAATACCTTGACAAACACACTTCACAAGATAAAAACTGTTCTTACGCAATAATTTCTTAGTGGAAAAGGGAATGGCCCTGCCAACTGAAGTCATAAGTATACCTATCTGTGTCATAAGTAGGTTATTTTGTCGAGGTTTACGAATGTCAAACTGGTATCCATTAGTAATTATGCAAAGTTTTAATTCGTTGAAAAATACTTCCTGCTCCCAAAGTCTCCGAACCTGTATGAATATGCACCTTTGTGTCAAGACACTGTACCCACTCGAGAAAAATATTGTTAGCTACGCTCACGAGAACATGCGTTGTACAGGAAAGAGCTGATATTACAGACACTCCGTGTCCTCACCTTCTTCTATCTATTATTCGGTAATTCGGGAAATCATATTTTGCAGTATGTTGTTATCAATGTTCACCTTAAACGCTGCTGCTTATCTCTAGTTCCGGCTTACGATGTAGATAGACGACACTTACAAACAGTCACTTGGACACCTATGGCTGAATTGTTTGCTCTAAATTATTTCATAAAAATTAATACCATTTGTTTTATTTTATAAAGGACATACAAGAAGTACAACACTTACTGGTAGCGGATAACCAAATATCTAAAATTGAGAGAGATGCGGTACCTAAAGCATTGAAGCACGTTCATCTTGGAATTAACAAACTTAATTCACTGAATGGAGCTCTAAGAGATTTGGATGATCTGGAATGGATTTTCATTAATGCTAACAATTTAAAATCTATAGAAAATGAACTGCCAGTTGTAAGTATTTCTAAATGAACATAGTGCTGATTCTGTTGCACACTATCTACAAACACAAACTATCTAAAAAATTATTGGCATCATTTATGGTGCCACTTAATTCGCGGAGGTCCTTTTATGGGGTTATATTGCAAACAACTTTTAACATCAGATCAACCATGAAATAGCAAAAAAAATCTGCTGTTCCATATAAATAGTCATAATATTAATACGTGAAGAGAAAACTTTTCACCCTAAATAAAATATGCATATTGCGCGCACGGAGGACTGTGATTTGGCACAGTTAAAGTTTATATGGAGAAGGAGTGCAGAAAGCTAACATTTTATGTAACAGTTAAAAAAAATACGAATACAAGCTGTAATTGTGTTTTTTCAACTGTTACTAACATTAAATTTTAGATATCATAGGTATTATTTATACACGCTCGCAGCTGACGTATTAGACTAAAATTTAAAATTAATTACCTAGATATGCAATTATACATCAATAACGTTCAAACTTATTTTTTTTATGAATTACGATCGTATTTCGGCCTCTGGGCGACCACTAGTTCAATATTATTCGACTAAATATATTTATGGAACAGCGATTTTATTTTTTAACCCCTTAATAGGACCTCCGCTAATAAAGTAGAACCTTATACAGATAGGTACCTCCCAATAATTTATTCCCTGCAGAAAAAAAATCGTTATTCATTGTATAATGTGTTCTTTTCAGAAAGCGAAAAGGATCGTGCTCATACATGCTGCACATAATGAATTACAAAATTTACCAATGGATTTAAAACAGATGCCTTCGTTAGAGTCTTTGTATTTCTATGGCAATAATATAAAGTCATTGGATGGTGCGCTGCAAAAATCTCGGAGATTGATGAGGATAGGCCTATCATTTAACAAAATAGAAAGCGTAAGTAATTTAATAAAGTTATTTATGGTCAAATAATTTTATGTATAGGTACATTTCTTCCCTCAAGTATACACGTACCTACACGTATTTTTATATGTTTTGTTATTTTAGCTAGCCGAGGATGAATTTACCGAAGCAGAGAAATTAGCTGAATTGGATATTGCTTACAATCAACTCAAGTCATTAAATGGTTCTCTAAAGAGCTTGAAGTCATTGAGATATTTAAATTTAACACACAATTTCATGACAGAATTTTCTCTACAAGAAATCAAAGGCTTAAAAAGATTATCTGTGATTGATCTTTCTCACAATAGAATAAGTCTTATCACAGGAAATATGGAGGTAAGGGAATTGTTAAAAGTAATATACAGTACGTCTTAAAAAAAATTGTTGTATCATTAAATTTTACAGAATTTAGTGGATGTTGAAACTCGCGTACTGGAGCTAAGATTGGATCATAATCGAATCCTTAGCCTGGGCGGCGCTCTGATGGGCTTACATGGTCTCTTGAGGCTTAATTTAAGTCACAATCTTCTTCAACAAATATCACCGGATGACCTCATAGGCCTGGAAGATTTAAGAGTACTCGATGTATCACATAACCACATAACAACACTTGAAGAAACATCAAAGGTTTGTTTGAATACTCGACAAATAACAGTGTAGTTGTTACGCTTTGCGAGCTTTTGCGACTTATTTATCAATGTTAGTTAAAACGTATTTTAGCTGTGGCGTTAAGCTTATTTTAAAAACTAGTAACATTTTATATAAATTTATAATATATTCCGTCTTTATTTTCAGACATTTTTGCCATCACTTGAGGAGTTGATTGCTCACCATAACAACATCACATTACTTGATAAAGATTTCCATGGGTTGCCGTCTCTCTGTATAGCTGATTTGTCGTTTAATCAAATTAAGACTGTTAACTACGACCTTGTATCAAAATCTCGATGTACTATTAATGGAGTGCCTAGCGTATTGAAGATTTACCTTCAAGGTATGTAATTATGTGTCCTCGTAGGCATAGATTATCAACAACAGCGAAGGTATAGCAATAAGATAATGTATTATAAATATTTTAAGTTCTAACTTATATAAAGAATGCTGTGGGTAGTTTAATTATATTAATATTAATAGGCGGTGGCCTAATAGACAATAAGCAAAGCGAACTCTTATTACATTAATTATATATTTTTTTATAAGCAACCAATATATATTTATTATACCATAAGCCTGAACGAATTATTTTGCTTTAGCGATTTCTTTTTCATTATGGATATGTCTCCCTGAAAAATTAATACCCCATCAAATATTTCGCGTAGACAGATATTTTGTAGCTTGTTGCCACTTCAAGTATAAATTCTTAGGATATTTCATTACAGATAATCCTGTGCTATGTGACGATCGCCTGTACGAGTTGATCACGGTGCTAGAGAGCTTGAATGCCCGAGTCAACGGAGCATCAACGTGTGTGGCGACGCAGACCACTGCACCCATCCTGATGAGGGCGCTGAATGACGTAGTGCCACCTCAAGAGAACCCACCAGTCATTATGGTAGCACAGATAGGCGGTGAGCTCCGCGTGATGCCGGAGGATACGGACCGTGACATCGCCGCACCGCAGGTGCCCCAGCTCATGTACCGACGCGTCGGGGCACTGTTCGGTCACATGCTACCCGAGCGCGAGGGCGGCCTGCCCGTCGTCGTGGAGCCGCCCGTCACGCTGCCGCCGGCCAACACCAATGTGGTGGTGAAGTGGCCCGATGAACGCACAGTGGACGAGGCACACCCGTTAGTCGATCACCTGCGACTCCGCGACCTGAACGCTTCGCCGCAGTGAGAGCGGGGCCCCGGGCGCCGCGCACGCCGAAGACAACGAATTGATTACTTCGCCTTAACAAGTATACTGCCAATAAACTAGGCTAGGGCAGAGTGTCTTCTGATTCGGTCGGGCGCATGTACATTTTGAATTAGATAGGTACCATCCCATTCTGTTAGATCTGCGATGTAAATAGGACGCTTCGTTAGGTACACCGACAGTGTATCTTGAAAAATTATCCTATTCTGACAACGTCGAGTAAATGTGTAATTTGACTTTAGTATGTAGCAAGTATTATCCGAATGGTTAAATTTCTACGTAGCAAAATATGTATAAAGGGCGTGTATAAAGTCGGCAGAAAAGTTTATCCATGTTCTGTATTATCATTACTTACCTATATCATATTGATTGTAATCGCTTATTGCCGAAAAACATCTAGAGAATACCTTATACCATCCCTATTCAGAGTCGCTAAAATTTAATCCCATAGAAATATATGTAAAATATAGATAATAACACTGGTTTTACGAAAGGTTTAGTTCGATATTTTATTATTATCTACTAATAGAAATATATTTTTCAGAAATACTTACCTACCAAAGTGTCTACCAAAGTGTTTGCCAAAGTTTCTACCAAAGATGAAATTAGAGTAGGTAATACCTATATACCTATCGACTAATTAAGTTATTATAATTAATCGTGTGGCTTGTCACACATGTTTTACACGTACTAGTATCGGCAAACGGTAAGGAATAGCTCCTTACGCCTCAGTCCAGCTCATTTCTCAATACTTATATAATTTCGACCGTTTCCTACGCATCGGAAACGCACGCGTCACGTGTAGATACCTACGTATCGCTAGTACAGTGCCTCAAACTTATCCGACCCGGTAGGCGTCGCTGTCACCAATTGCTTTTACCAATGTCATCTCCCTACAAAAAATACATTTTGAAGCACAGACCTGGACTGTTAGCGAAGTCAGGTCTATTTTTTTGAAGTCTTTTGTTCTGTAGCGGCGTTGGTCCCAATTTTGGTCACCGGGTCAGACATGTTTGTGACACTGTAGTTTGTATATGAATTTCATTAAATGTAATCTGTAGCAAAACATCTAACCTTAGTTCACAAGTGAACCAAGTGATATTTTGGTCAAAATTGAGTCAAGTGCATTTTTGTTTTTCGATTTTTTGAACATTCCATTAATCTAACATTTGTAAATGGATTACATCATCAATTAAGATTTGTAAGAAGAATTTGATGCGTTTAGCTCAGTATCTCGAAACTTATAAAATGTTAGATACTTAGATCACTTGTGAACCAACGTATCCATTTCATTTTGCAGCGATAGGGCCGTAGGGCCTATAAATGAGTAACAAACCTTTGCCTATATTTTATAGAAATATAACTTTAACTGGAACCTAATATTTGCTTACATGCTCTAAATACAAAGAATTTTCAGAAAAATCGTATGGCCAGGCTATCTTACCTAGGAAATCCAAACATTTACCTAATTATTTAATTTTAAGATTCATTATAAAATCATCTCCAAACAGAAAGTACCCATTACGGTAAATACTAATATTTATTTATTGTTGCGAGAAGATCAATGTAGTGGGAATTAAAAAAAACTGTTCTTTACTAGATATTATGTTAAAATCGTGATTATTTGTAACATGCCGTACAGGCTTCTTTGTTATTCGATAGTTATAAGCAAAAACCTGGTAAACCAGTGTAATTATTGTGCTGTCGGTTTGTCTGAATGCGTGTTAATGTGTGTATTGATGTTTGAACCAATCTTCTTTGTAAGTCTGAGATAATAAACAAAACTTAGTATCTAAGTACTATCCGAATAGATATAATTTCGCCACACTCACAAATAAGATTAGTTCGGACTACTTAAGTTTAATAAATTAGTTGACAATTAAAGAAATAACAAATATACTTACTAAAAACCCGTCAGTCAAAATGCGTAGAATATTTCTTTCGATCTTCGACATTAGATATTGAAATCGTAATTCGAACGAAAATGTACCTAAAATAACTTATGGAATTAACTACTATAATTTGTTAAGAATTAGATATTTGTTAGTGTAATTTAAAATGTCGATTAACAATTACTAATAAAAAATATAAAGTGCTAATCATTTTTATTTACTTGATTTTTTTACCTCCCAGTCCCGTAAAGTGAAATCCAGTAAAGTGAGTCCTAAAATTAAAAAACTATCTCGGTATTATTTATTATTAAAGAGATAGGTAGGTACTTCAAATATATTTAAGATCGTCACAAAGACATCAAGCGGTCAGTTACCTTAGATGCTTTTCACAAGCATACAAGGGCAAAAATCCCATAGAGTCCCATAGACTGAAGTCTAGAGCATGGTAACAAATGATCTTCGGGTCATCCAAAAGAGACAAAAGCCGTCTATCCTAACGCCGAAATCAATTATTATAGGTACCTACCTAATTTATAGTCAAAGAGCCTCCTTGAGAGTTCTCGAGTAATGTACAGGTACGTCTGGTGCACTCCGGCGCACTCAGGGCAGTCAGCTCTGTTACGAACCTGCTGACTACTGACTAGCCAATGAGCAGTTGTTATAGCTTTGAATTCGGGCCTATAATTCTTCAATGCACCTAGCTTGGCAGTGGCCCCGACTTCAGAAGTTGTTAAATTTTTGAAGAAAATTATTTTATACTTTTTAGTTTTTGAAGTCGATTTTTACTTTTTTTTTTAAGTTTATTTTATTTTTCAATTTTGAGTGGCATAAACTATACATAAACATGAGATTACAGCAATCGCGATTGATGTGCTGTTATTCATTCAAGAGTTCCATTGTCCATCTCCGAAGATCTTCATCAGATCCTCGCCAAATTTAAATGGGAACACTTCGGAAGTAGCCCTTTCAAACAAAAAAAGAATCATCGAAATCGGTTCACGCAGTCGAAACTTATGAGGTAACAAACATTTTAAAAAAAACATACGCGTCGAATTGAGAACCTCCTCCTTTTTTTTAAGTCGGTTAAAAAGAGAAGCCTTAGCCCACAGTTTCATTGGTTCTTCTGCAGATAGGTATTTAACTATCTAATCACCACGCTCCCTGCGCAATGTGCGCAATGCAGCTTGTGCTGTGCTGACCTGTGTTAGTAAACATTCAGTAGGCAATCTGTTCCAGTTCTGTGTTGTGGTGTTGTTGTAGGCGGTCTGTGTAGACCTTTTTGTCTTTTACCTTCTTATATGATGTATCTCTTTGCTACCTATGTAATTTGAAAGACAAATAAAAATCTTCTATTCTATTCTATTCTGTTCCTAAATCGCTGTCGCAGCCTGTGTCTCCACGCCTAAGTCTTCCTATGGGAGCCCTTTGCTCTTTTTATTTAATCAAATATTATAAACGCATCTCGTGCGCATCATCGTACGTGTCTACCACGCCCCATTTACCACGCCAGCCTAGTGCGGTTTGGCGCACTACACATCATTATGAACTTTTGGGAGCTTTTTCAGATACTTATTGCAAGTGATAAACAAAAAATGGAAAATAAATAAATTTAAATATCCACAGAAAAGTCTAAAATAAGATCTCAGAGTCTAGAATAAGAATAAGAATCTCGGAGCGCAAAGTAACGTAAATTGTTGTCGTTGTTGTTGAAGAAAATATAACAAACGACCGCCATGCACGGACGTGTCCTACTTCGCCATCAATCAACCCCAGTTCATCAGTGGTTTTTAAGATTCAGTTCAATGTTAGGAAGACTATAAGTAAGTACCTACCTACTATTGTAGTCTCTGGACGACATGATGCACCCCTTTGGCACGCCCTGCATAAAGCCTAATGATACCTATTCTGAGATGATATAGGTACCTTGAATCATAGAGGCTTGATACCCCTACTTAATATTTCTATCATAAAGTTATTATTACTCTAGTAATAATAACTTTTTAATACATACAGCTGACCTAGGACAAAAGACTGTGCCAGCCGGTGACTCGAACCGAACCAATGAACCGAACAACCAGATTAGTCGAGTACCTACCTACATAATATTTTAAGTCGATTGGTATAAATGTTGCTTTAGTTTTCAATCATTTCGTCTATGGTTATGATCAGCTGCTGTCAATTTAGTTATGTCACAATGACATATTATACTAATAATCACCAGTGACAACCTGTGGAAAAATAAAATTGTATTTTACGAACGGGAAAGTTTTTAGATTCTTAAAAATATTTACAAAGTAGATACTACATCAAATTAGTTGTGGAAAATAACTCAGCTTTGCCTTTGTATTTTTTCGTGATGTAAAATAGGCATCAGCTGTTTGAATGTTGATGATTACGTATTTGTGCTTGCTACAAATCTAATTTGCTTCAGTACATCTTTTCAAGGTTCCAAAGATCTATTAAATTACAATGACTACAGCAGCGAGCGGAACTCACAACTTCAAAGTGGTTTTACTCGGGGAGGGATGTGTGGGAAAGACATCGTTATTGCTGCGGTATATCGAAGACAAATTCAATGATAAACATCTAACTACGCTGCAGGTATTTACGACGTAAAGTTTTTGATTATATGTAATAGTTCAATTATTTAGAACAATATATTATCTATTGCTATAATTATTGTTTACTAATGTGTCATATTACCAGTTGATAATTATTATTATTAATCTTGCAGGCCACCTTTTTGAACAAGAGATTAAATATAAATGGCAAGCGAGTCAATCTTTCCATTTGGGATACAGCGGGCCAAGAAAAATTTCATGCCTTGGGGCCAATATACTACCGGAATTCCAATGGAGCTATTCTTGTTTATGACATTACTGATGAAGATTCCTTTGGAAAGGTAACTTGTGTAAATGTATTTGACACATCATATTGCACAATACAGGCAAATGTGACATAAGATTTAATTAAATACCTACACCATAAGTAACATTGGTCTTTTTTAACTATAACTAGATTTTGGGTGTTACAAATTCACAATATTATATTCTTATCATGAACAATCTTTTAAATCATAAATTTAACACAATGTAGCTATATATTTTAAATCCTATTTAAAGGTGAAAAACTGGGTAAAGGAGCTGAAGAAAATGTTGGGTGCCGATATAGTTCTCACTATAGCCGGCAATAAAATTGACTTAGAACATGAAAGGACAGTTCCACTTGAAGAAGCAGAGAGGTTTGTTTAAATTTTGATTATAAGATGTATTACAATATGTATAGGACTGTATTGTATGATATTTAGACCATAAAATTATTCATATTCCAGCTATGCCAATATGGTAGGTGCTCAACATTTTTACACTTCAGCAAAATTAAACCAAGGAGTGGAAGAGCTCTTTCTTGATCTTACAAGAACAATGATTGGGAGATATGAACAGAACTCCCAAACTGATGTAAACAGAACATCACAAGTTGTGGTGGTTGATGATGAGGCCGCTCCAGTCCAAACTTCTTGTTGCTCGGGTAACAGGAGTAACTAAAAACAGAATGTTTGAACAAATCTATTCCAAGTAGTTTATAGGCCTAAGGGCTGATCCTGTTGGTTAGCTAATAAGATGACAATCTGCAATTGCTAAAGAATAGAATGTTGAAAATGTATATGAATGGGATTATATAATATCTTATTTGTATACATTTCCAATGTGTATGTATCATTTGACTATTTCTAGCTATTTCTTGGTGATCAGAGATAGTCATCTTGTCCGAGGTGGCAGATCAATGTATTTTATTGTTTTGCTAAATACTTGTTAAAATATCTGCTATGGATGTAATATTATATTGTTTGTACTGAATAATAAATAAAGAAACTGTGTTTCAAGGTAGCTACTATTCTGTTGTCCTTTATATTTTTAATGTGAAGTTTCAAGATAATATTCTTCTGTATTGTCGTTCATATAATTATGTATTAAAATAAGGATGGTGCAAACCAGATAATTTTAACTGTTTATTATATTAGACAATGTTATGCCTAGGATATTTTTTGCGCATTTGATAACAATGCTGTTTGTCACATTGTGTGGAGTATAAAGTCACGCAAATGTTATAAACTTCATTCTCTATTCTTTGAATTCCATTTTAATCACTGTGAGAAATGCAGTGTATAGTATACAACCTAAAAAATATTGGGCAAATTCATAATTCCCATTACTTCATTTGTATATTAACGAAGATCATGATAAATCTATTATCCCTCGTACAACTTGAGGAATTGCAATTGATGTAAGTTTTTAGTTTAGCGAACAACTATAAATGCTTTAATATATTAATCTTGTTTTGTTCAGATTAATTAGTATTTATTTCGTAATTGTGGATACTAATGTTATTGTTTCTAATAGTTAAATTAATGGTAAGTTGATGTGTTTTTGATTATAACAGCAAAGAGTGATATTACATTGTGCCAGGTAACTTGGGAAGTTCAACCATAAGAAATATGATACTGTGATGTTTGTGAGGCAGGGTATGTACAAATACCAACATATCTAGATTAGTTACTAGGAATGTTGTGGTGGGTACACTGTAAAATGAAACTACAATTGTTTTGTTAACAATATTCTAATATGCACTACTGTGTAACTGTGAATAAAAAGATAACGACAAACAATGCCTTAATAGCATAAGCTAAACAGTTATATTATCATTATTTGAAGCTTTTTATGCTGAAAATAAACTTAATTCACATTTTTTAATGAAGGAACAATACATTTTGTATGTTAATATTGAATGCAATAAAGATTTGATGGCCAATTAAAGTGTCTTAATAAAAACCTACGGCTATATACCTACTTTCACGGCGTGTCAACCATTCCACACACTAATACATAATAGAGGAAAAACATAAACACAAAATATCTTAATGCTTGCCGTGTAACTATTATTCACATTGCCAAATCACAGACAGACTACACTAATTTTCATAAAAATTTACACACATTCGTAAGCATAACCATTTATATAAACTCCAACCAATAAAATAAGGAATAGTTTAATTCTATATAAAATGCAAGTTTCATTGTCTGCTTATGAGGTATATGTTTTCGACAGGAAGCCTTTTTTTAGACACTTGTTTGAATTGTAATTTTCTTTTGTACCAATATATTTTCATCTCTTTGTACATTTTCAGTTTAATCATCACATTGATGCTACTTAAGTTTAAATGATGCAGGGATGTATTTCTTGGTACCTACTTTTTATCAAACATGGTTTAAACTTCTTGTGCATTACCCTAAGATAAGATTAAACCAAACAACTTCTCATAAAGTATTTGTCAAGCATAAACCCTTATTGGGAACAATGGGATCATACAATTTATAAATCTTGTTGTTCCTTAAAGGTACATAAATTTATGTAATCTATGCATATTAACTACCACTAAGATCGCTTCTTTCTTTTATTTGTTTTTAACTTCTGTGATAATCGGCGCAAGACCTCCATGTGTATATCATTAAGATCAATAAACTTTTTGTAGTTGGAACTTTTACAATTGTATATGAATTTGTCAACTGTATCAGAGTTTGTTGTATTATTTGTGGTAGTGGAACATATTATGTTTTTTTCAGCTAGATCTACAAGATTGTTTTTAGGATAGACACTGTGTCACTTTTCTAATTCAGTTTCTTGAAATGCCTTCTTTGTGGATGCATTTTTTGACCTGATCTTCTTCACATTGTCTTCAGTGTCAGAAATTTCAGTGATGTGAACCTTATCATCAACATTATCCAAAGGCGGCAAGTCTAAAAGATAAGGCATCATGCTTCGTGACTTTTCTTCGGTAGATAACCACTCCATCTACAAAAATAATAAGAGTTAACACGATCCCGGAAAATTACGGTCGATTATAAAGAATTGTACTGCATACTTCTTTCCCGGAGGAAAGTAGCATTTTTATCAATAGTATGTAAGTATAATATTTGATGTTCTCCCTAGAACCGAACCGGCTGGATTGGTTAATGAATTGTTAGTCTAACGACGATTAACGTTAACGTATTCGACAACGCTTTAATCTAAAAATTACATTCGCGCACTCCGCGCTTTTCGATTTTGGGCTCATAATAAAACCTTAAACAATGCATAACGTCTTAGTCAAATTCAAACACTGTTTATAACTTACCTTCTGACGATGGTCTTGTACAGCATCATCACAGATCTCAATACACATTTGCTCGGTGAGGCGTCCGTCGTCGGAGGCATAGGCAGCCGCCTGCCACGCGACACCCAGTTTCGACAACGCTCGTCCGGACATTCCGGCCGTCCTGGTGGCCAGCGTCGTGCAAAGCGCGCTGTAGTCGAATTGATCCACGCTCAACCGCCTGCACACATAACACGAACCATTAAACATGAAACAAATTTTTTTCAACATATTTACAATTTTGATTGAATATTTTTTACCTCTTTCCTTCCGAAGCCGGTTGAAGAACAAAGGTATCAAAGTACAGACGAATCAAACGTTCACGTTCTTCGAGGCCAGGCAAACCGAATTCTATCATCTTATCGAGGCGATCGTTTATCGCAGAATCGAATTGCTGAGGCGTGTTGGACGCGAGCACCAACATAATCCGATTGCTTTGGTCTGATGTACGGTAAAGGAATGCATTGAGGGCTGCTCTCAAATCTTCACTAATCCTTTCTGAGGAGCGCTTTCTCAAAAATGCATCAGCTTCATCAATAAAGAGTAGTACTCCTGCCAAATTTAAACAGTATATCAGTAAACAGTATAGTAATATAGTCAATGTAATGAGATCTTCCGTCAAGATTCTGGCGAATTCATCTCGACTTTGATTTATCTTGATATTAAATATTTATTAATATGTATATCTTTTTTATGTATATGTGTATCGAATTACTTAGGTTCTACTTATGTATATTAACCTCACTAATAATAATGACTAGTGCATCTACCATGTTTTTGTCTCTGCAACACCGTAAGGTTGTCTGGCAGAGAATGCCTTAGGCATTAAGAATATTTGTATGAAAAGCATTATATGAATAAATGTATCATGCAAATAAAGATCTTATAATATAATAACCTGAAACTTTTTTATGAACATACCCTTTTTACTGGTATTGGCCCAGTCAAATACTTTGTGAATAGCTGCTACGGCATCTTTGCCCATGGGCGCGACATCTCCTCCAGTCAGAATAGCGTATTCCATGCCGGAATGTTTTGCCAGTTTCTGCCAAAAAAGCACAAGTGAGCACATGTAGAACAAAAATATTAATTTATGTACCAAATACTCTTAACCTAAGTGGCGGGACAGCCCGTGAACTACAGGTGTGTTCGGACCACGGAGAAAAGTTTTAGATGCATTCACCAGTAGATAGTTCCTACAAAGGGTCTTATATTAGTTTAATTGGTTACACACATTCTCTTGTTGTTGATTTGACTAAAACGGTAATTTTCTTTATAATCAAAGCAAGATTTTGTTACTTACCTTAGAGAATAAAGTTTTACCGGTTCCAGGAGGTCCATACATGAGCAAGTTTCTGTAAAATCCTTTATTTAAACGCGTATTCTTCGTAGCAATAGCAATATCTCTCAGCCGTCGCTCAAGAGTTGGTGCTAGGACCACACCAGCTAAAGCGTCTGATGGCTTTTTAAAACTATTAATTGCTTTCGAAACTGTTAGTATAGGATGTTTGACAGCTTCCAATATGGAGAATCTTGATGTTTCGTTGACAAGAGTGGGTTTCCCTAGAAATCATAATTAATGTGAATGAATCAGACTTAACACTTTACTATCACTTTACTACAATAAAATGACATACCAATACGAGCTTCAATAAATCTCGCAGCGACTGATGTAGCACCCTTGGCTGAGTACACACCAAGTGCCAACAGTGATAGCCCACCAGCTGCAGCCAGGGTCTTATCCCAGTCAGTGACAAGAGCATTCAGTCCAGTACCAACCACACTCCCAGCAGTTCTGTTAATAAAACATAATTTGAAATATAACTCATCAGAAACCCACATTAAAATCATAAGTTATAAACTATAATAATTATACATTATGAACAAAATTGTATTTCAATATTTGTCAATACTATTTCCAATTGTGATAATAATGTCTGTGTACTCTGTTGATTTAATATGTTTACAAACCAGTCTGTGTAGATTTTGATTTATAGTATTTCTAACATATTTCAACAAAATAAAACTTGAAATCAATTTAATAAGCTAATTATCTTAACAAATTAATCTGTCAGTTCGATATTTTCGATCTTAAACATGAAAGACTACCTAGATATTTTAAGTTATTTCTTTTCGTGGGTTTTATACAACCGTAAGGATGTAGATGGTCGTTTCGAAAGCTTACATGAGGACATGGGCCCACAGACAAAAACCATTTTGAATATTTTAATTATAAGATGGTATGCCAACACAAACCAGGAACTCTCTAATGCTGTTCAATCAATTTTACATGGTTCTCATTTACTAATCACTATTGTATCTAATAATCACTATCTAATGAAATTAATAGTGTAATCATGTCTAGTGGCTGTTAACTCAAACTGGTTCAGACTAACTTTTGATAAGTAAATAGAACAATACATAGTTACTTACTTAATACTTTCAAGAATAGTGGTTCTATTTTCAGCTGCCTTCAATTTTATTTGCTCCATTGTTATGTCTCGATTATCTCGGTCAGCTTTTGCCCTGGCTCGAGCTTCAGCCTCTATTGCCTTGAGCTTGTTTTTCTCACGTAGGTCCATTTCATGCTCAATAGTGGCTCGACGTAATGCTTCCTGTTTAGCAACACTCTCCTCTTGTCTGAAATCATTGAATTATGAAATATAAAGTACAATTTCAGTATTAGTAAGTTAATGAAGACATTTAAAAATACAACTTACTTTCTCAGAATTTCCTCCTGTGATCTTTGTTGTTGGACGAGTTGTTCTTCATACCTCTTTTTAGCCAACTGATCCTGGTACTGCGCTCTCATTTGGTGTTGTTTTGTTTCCTCCTAATGTTTTAAAAACCAAGCTTAATAAAACTTTTATTATTATAAAATGTATAAGTTCATGGTAAACTAGAAACTGCAAGTTTATCCTGTAGGATACCCCACATTCCCAAAAACTCTTGATATCGCGAGGGCAATGGACATTGACTACACTCTAACACTCACGTTGCCTCGACTTTCCAAGACTATAGTGAAGAGCTAGCGTTAGATAGTGATTAAAATGGACCTGCAGTGTTTTCCGGCGCTCTTCATAATCAATCCTCTTTTGTTCTACTTTGGATTGCTCAATAGCTGCTTCATACTCTTTAATCTTTGCCATTTGCTCTGACTGCTTCGTGCTTTCTTGCAGCTTACTCAATTCCAATGCTTCCTTTGAATGTTCTAGATGTTGCAATAATTATAATCAATATTACTTACTGTACTTTCAAGACAATGTTTTAAATACAGAACATTAAATCAATATTAAGAAGTGACTTAATATAGCTTAAAATTTAAATACAAAATAGACTATGCCATTGAGTTGATCATTTAAAATTTGTTAGTTTTATTACTGTCTGATTATATAATCCATAGTCAAATCTCCTTTTGAGACAGCAGCCCATCCTGGGGATGGACGAGACTAGATTTATTTATAAAGCTTTATTTATTCCATGATAATCATTACATTTCAAACGTGTGTTTGCATTGTTTATGTGATTCTTATTCTATGTATGATACATGTTAGCTTGTAGTATTAATATGTTTATTTTTACACAGGTCCCTTTCGGGTAAAAGCCTCCTCTAGTTCCTTCCATTACTCCCTATTCTGGGAAAATCATAACTACAGAAACTATTCTGACTACAGATAATGAGTTGAAACTCTTATACTATGAAGATGAACCCACACACAGTCCTAGCATGAACATGCTGATTTAGCTTAGTTGAAGGGATCACAGATACCAGTAATGTGCAGATGGCAGACCACATTGTTAGTAACTTTACTTGAATAGAGAAAATAAACTGCATCTAGGTTTGATTACTAGATCAGGCAGTGGTATTCAATATTTATGTTAGGAAATGGTCAGCCAGGCTTGTTAATGGCAAGAGGCCATCCTCTATTACCTGAGACATTGGAAATGGGTACCTCTGCCCTATTGACAAGACCAGTGTGATGTTATAAATATTAATCCTTACTGACAATATAAATGTGAAAGTAACTCAGTCTCTCTGTTTGTTACCTTTTCATTACTACACAGCTGAATGGATGTTGATGTAATTTGACAAGGATAAAAACATAATTAAACCAAAAAATGGACTGGCCAGATCTGGATTATTAATCTATGAGCTATTCTTAGCTAATATCCATTGATAAAATGTGGTCCACATATCATTGTTACTCAACAAGGTACTTGCTGCACCTGCACTGATAAGGGCAAATAATTTATGGTTGGAAGAATTTATTATAATCAGATTATTGATATTTGAGACAGTCAAGAGCATCTTTAATGTGTGAACACTAGAATAATATATACTCTAGTGATCAAAAGATGCTCTTGACTTCAAAAATATTATTTGCTATTAGCATTTCATCAAGAGAATGATAAAACAATTATTCTAACCTGTGTAAAGTTATCAAAGTCATGTCTGTAATATGGTGACCACAACAAGGTGAAGTTGTACTCATGATTTAAAGACAAGCTTTCGGGTATATAACTATGGGGTACATTATTCAAAATTTCGTTTGTCATCTAAATCTAAGTAAGCCTTGCCGTGCGCTATAAGGTTATGCGGTCGCATTATGCAATAGCGCGCAATGTGATTGATAACGATCTCATTTTAACTACTTACTTGATCTTTCTAGTTCTCTAGCCGCTTGTGCAGCTCTTTCTAATGCACTAGAATCAAACCGATAGGCTTCCATTGCTTTTTTTTCAGATTTAGTTAGGTTAACTGGGGGTGCGGCAGCGCTCCCTGGATCGGCAGGCAGGTCATCAGATGGTGGTTGAGGAGGCTTCGCACTGTATCCGAATAACCAAGACATTTTCGTCTTCTTATGTAGCTCTATTCATACAATAAAATATAATTCAAAAATATAATTTTCTTTTTATAAAATTATTCTAGCTCTGACAACGAGCACCGCACCGATCACTGACCGAATGTCAAATTGTCAAATATGAATTACTGACATTGACAGCAAGCGCCAGTGTTGCCAACCCCAGCCTAGGGTAAAACTACATGCATGCTTAAAAAATACTGTAGAAAACTGTAATATTAATAAAAAACGGTAAATCTACAGCTTTTTCTTATTGTATTATTTAATGGTAGTATTCCGTTATCAAGAACCTAGTAACACAAAAATAGACAGCACAACAATCGATCGAACAAAATCTAAACAAATGACAGACAGTACGGGCAAGGCAGGGGATTCCCGAGTTACAAACTATAGAATGTCGGTAAAACAGACTTCAACCCACGGAGCAGAGAAATTATTATTTCTCTCCTCCGTGCATAGACGTAGAACTTCGCTTACCTCCGTTCTTCAACCGAACGATCTACTTACTCCAGACGTAATGCTTTACTCTATCCGCTAACACCATCTATTAAATCTAGGTTTTGCTGAAGCAGAGTTGGTGTACGGACTACGCAGGAAATAAAATAGATTTCCCTTGCATCATGAATAAAAAACTGTAGATTTGGAGGTCTAAACTAAAAACTGGAAAGATTTCCAAAAAAACTGTAGGGTTGTCTACACTGGCTAGCGCATCACGCATGTAGCAGTAACGCCCTTAGTCCTTACTATAAACTGCTATATTTTGTTTTTTTTATTTCTGTGACTATATTAATTATTTAATTTAATTTGATGTCTATGATTATATAATGCCTATGATTGTATGTATGATACCCTGACCTATAATTTGAATCAATGGGGTAAAAAACTGCCTTTTGCTCACTTCAGATGTCGCTACTGTCGGTTGTTCCAGAAATTTGACAGATAGCTGTCAACTTTCATACTATTTTTATAAACAATCGAATTTTTATAAGAATAATTAATAAAATGACGCTTTGAGCAGCCGTTGGTTGCAAAAATCCGGGAGTACATAATATTCCCTAAATAAGCCAAAAGAAGAAAACTATGGGAAAAGGCCCTTCGAAAGAAAAATTCGAAGACTAGTAATAAGTAGAGGTTAAGTGCTATCCATTTTAAACCTGAGGAATATTTGGGGAGAAATTCTTACACTAGTTTTATAAAACAAACATTCATCATCATTTCAATGCTCCCTTTTTATTTTAGGCACCGCTATCAACGTATTACAGTGTATATTTTTATTATTTTATAACTAAACTTCTATACTCGTACAGAAGTCTTCCTTTGGGCGGTACTTGACACCTGAAACAACATGTATGTCGAATTTAATCCAAAATATAGCCAATCCACAAGGAAAGATGAAAAAATCATAATTAAATAGCATTCTTACCTTTCTGCAAACTGTTGAATGTGGCGTTAAGACAGCGTTGGGAGATTTGTGCTGGCATTTACATCCCTGAACTTATGCAGTGCCGGAATGTTGACAGTCTCATCTTAAAGCACGTCTTCAACACCAATGAGATTATTTCGATCGTAGGCCTCTTACCTCCAACGAAAAAATAGGGCTTTACAAAAAGAACACAATATAACCTCCAAACTTGTTTACATAATTATATCTATTTACCGTGCAATTTATGCTGCTTTTTTAGCAATGCCAGAGGCATTCCTCTTTATTAGCTCGTCTTTTAATTGTATTACACTCCACGTAGAATACATTTTACTAGTATAATATGGTTCTAAGTAGGATACCAAACAACAACAAAAATCAATATGGCGGTTCTCAGGAACAACCGATAGTGGCGCCATCTGCGATGAGCTTTCAGTTTTTAACCTCATTATCAATAAAAATGTTTATCTGTTTATCTAGCGGGTTCTCATCTGAGGTCCTTACTTGGGTGCGTCCAGAGCTTAGATTATAGAAGAGATAGAGGATAGGAAACAAGGTCACGTGACGTACGGCACTTTGGAGGCAAAATATGGCGTCGACTCCGCCCCTTGCTCTAGTGATGTATCAACGCTGAAAACGTTTTATCGATAGGTCATTGTTCGACATCGAAAACTAAGGAAATAATGCTCTTAACTGTTTTGTGTTATAACAATTATTGTTATTCAATTTCATGGGCCTGACAACCAACTGCACTATTTAGGAAACAGCCTATATATTATTTTATTGTAATGTGTCTCTATAGATTACAGAAATTAATATTATGTATCTACAGGAACTACAAATTCTATATGTTGCATTATTAACAATCGAATCATTCTGGAGGCCATAGATGCGTATCTATTATTTAAACTCTCTTTCTCAGTCGCTTTACTCCTTTTGCTTTCGGCTACCCAGTATCCAACTTCAATTACCACCTTTCATTCTAAAACGCTGACATCACAATTTTGGATTTTCATATATGTAAATAGTAGTGGTATGTAAAATAAAACACGTTATTTAAAAAAATACATTTTTATTCATTTCTGAACAAAATTAATTTCGTCAAATAATTTCTGGACGACACTCTCTCTGTGTTTTTTACTTACCGGGAATATTGTTGGAAATCTTTCACACGTGCTACATCCAATGTACGATTAATGGTACTTTTTTCAAAGTGCAATATATAAGTATTTGGCCCAGGATTCCAGTTATGTCTGCTAATGTTTTCAATCCATTTCGTTCTAGTTACCAAGTTTCTAGGTAATCTAAAACACAGAAATATAGTGTTAAAAGTAAAGTAGGAACTGTTGAGTACTCTTACAGAAATAAACATCAAGTCATAAAATGTCGATATCTTTATGTACCAAAGCTCATCCCTATTTGTTGATATGTAAACAAACACTCGATTTGATATAACAAAATAACGACAAATCTAACTTATAACATATTGAGGAGAAGTAATTCATTGATTCATAGTCGAATAAAAAAACAGCGGTGCTAATTTTTGAATATTAAGCCTAGTTTTCTATTAAACATTGTCACTAACCTATGAAAAGTTATTCCAGGCTTCTTTTTCCTTGAATTGGATTTGCACCCCTCAACACAACACAGAGGCATTTTGTTTGAATGTGCGTTTTGAGTGAATAGGTTCAACAGTCACTAGTATCACTCTAAACAGCTAAATTAAAAAATACGAAGTTAAGTTTACATGAATTTGGCAGCTAATGTACTTGCTTGGCAGCATGCACAATATGGCGGTCATGCCGCAAGGCGGTCCCAAGTGACGTCAGCAACAAAATGTTGCAATAATAGCAACAATCTACCAATTATTTATCTCTTTTCAACACATGCGGAATCGTATTTGCTAAAAAGAGACAAATAGATTTTTCTTTACTCCTATGTCGAAATTCATAACATCTCTATACCATGTTTTATATAGATAATTTTGTGGCATATCCTCTATACTTCTATAATCAAAGGTCCAGAGTCAGATCTGGCGAATGCGCCCCTCGCGTGTTACACGCGCGCCGCACGCAGTTACTTCAGTTGTTTGGTGCTCCCATAGACTTAGAACTGTCCTCTTTAGCGTAACTCACGCAAGGCTTGCATAGAAGGCGCGTCCGGCGCGCGTACTCTGCGCGCCTTTAGTTCCGTGCACTTTCATACTGTGAGTTGTATGACAACACGTATTCAGCCTCCGGCAATCAAAAACAAACCGAGAGGGCGAGTTGGTGTGAGCTCGAGGCGCGGGTGGCAAGTAGATGCAGTGCGCGAGCCGCACGCACGCGGCTCTTGCACCGTTCGCGCACGGCACGTAGCTTGGGCACGGACAGCGCAGGAGCGGCGCGCGACCATGAAATGTAAGCGCGCGGCTCGCGAGCGGCGCATTCGCCAGATCTGGACGGACCCTAAGGTTTTGGCGAATACTCTATTCTCTATGGAATAAAGCGAAAGCCAAGCGTAGTCAGAATATTAGTACCTACAGTCCTCGAGATCTAAAAAGCCACTTTTGACATATATCATTTGAGTTAATTTGGGATGTGAAGCGTATAAATCGGTAACCAAAAACATCGATTTATATAATAAATCGATTTAGAATTCTAAAAGTATATGATCGTTTAAAACTATGCATAAAAAATCGAGAAATTCATCTGATAAGCAATTTATTGATGTAGTAGGCACCGAATTTAATATGAAACCTCATTTCTGTAGGTATCTTCACAGAATAATAAAAAATATTCATAATTTCATGCCAAAATTATTTATCCACTTGTACCGGTAATAATGGTCCACCAGTTATTGATTCACGAAGTACTCACATAGTTTCCAAACCAAGTTGCGCGATTTAGTATTCACAGTACGAAATCAGACACACATAGACAATTTGAAAAAAAAATTGTAACGGACGGCTGAAATCACAGTATTATTAGAATCCAAGTATAGCAAGCCAAGTCAACTTAAAAGCGGGAACAATCCAAAATCAAAGCCAGATCACAAAAACAGAGGTATCCGAGAAATAGAGAGAATGAACAATTAGTCGGAAAAATCGCGAAAAACTGCACAGATGTCATTGTCAATACTGCCGGTGTCAAGCAAATTGTGATCATAGAGAAATTAAATTAATCATAATAATATAATGTACGTGTCATACAGCCTTTAAAGAGTTTTTAATACTACGTAATTTTATACTGATATTTCAAACGTTTTTAACGAGTCTAGTGATCACATCCCTTTATTTAAAAAATAATTGATTGAGTACGTAACCATTTTTATGATATTTCGGCAGTACATAAACATGCATTTTAAAAATATTTCGATGCTAAAACAATACTTATAAAATTATATACCATGCTAATTTATACGTATCTCAAAAATTTATAATAATTTCATAATTATTATCAAGTGTATATTCAAAATGGTTTTTATTCACAGCCTATTAGTAACATTGTTAAGTTACATTCTATCGTTCTTTAAATCTGTCAAAAGGGACTTCTTAGATCTCGAGGAGTATAGGTACGACCTAGGTACTACTCCATCTACGAGGCCTTAGACGGCCAAGAGCCAGACACCCCTTTAAATGACCGTTTGCAGCGTTATAGACTCATTGGGTGCGAAAATGTCGCCCCGTGCAGGTGCAGGCGCCTAATTACTGTAATGATACTGCACCAAAATATTAATAAAACATTTATTTTCTGAAAGGACAGCCTGGGACAGCCCATATTTCTTAAACATAAGTACACTTAATAAAATAATATCTCGAAAAAAAAAATATGTATATGTAGTAATGACTGTATACGAAAATAGATTTTAAATAATATAATAGGTAAGTATATAAGAAATTTTCATTACTTTATAATACCTAGGTATATATGTAGTTATAAAAATGTAAAATGCCTGGAGGTATGAAGAATTATTTAGTTTTATTATTAAAATACATTCATGATTTAGAAGTATTAATGAAAAGACTCGTAAAAAGAATCTCCAAATTTAGATTATCGATATTTTATATTATATTAGTCATTTAGTGTTTTTATATATAGCTATTCACTTATATTATATTATGAAGCATGTGAAAACAAAGGTTTGATAAATTAACTAAGATGATGCCATTGTGGCTAAATGCTGTCGGCAGTACAATAATGCAATACAAGGTACCTATTATAAAAGTTGATTTGTTAGTTTTCATGTTCATAGGAGTCATTAAATAATTAAAAGGAGCTAAAACATAGAGAATTTAACCGGACCACCGACGACTCAGTCGCAATATTTAGGGGGTCTAAAAAGGCCATTTTAAATGAATTTGAATATGATTTACGTTAAAAATGTTAAAATATCCTGACGACTATATCATTCGTGTAAGGTTCAGCAATCATCTGTTTTACAGTTACTATAGAGTTTCGTAGATGATTATTAATGCTCAAGGCCTTTTTTGGCCCCCTGCAAAATTAACATTTATGGTGTAGGTAAACGCTGCACACTTGGAAGTAAGTTTATCAATATTTTAGTAAAATTATCATAAGTCACTACTTAAATTAATTGCTTAACAATTATTTTTAAAAGAAGTTGGTAACAATGGTTTTCCCTAACCGTACCATACACTGACACAATTTCACTTACGTCGTTACTAATATCAATTCTATTAGACCTATCTTCCCCTAATACATGGATGTAGTAAAACTATATTCAGTAATAAATATTAATACAAAGAGCTGGAAAGTATAAAATAATAATTAACAGTATAAAAATAACCGTTAACTGACGTTATGTATAAGAAAGTATATAGAACACAATCAAGTCTAATACTGGGAAATAAGATCCATACATATTCTAAATGAGTAGACATTATAAATATTGACTGATGTCTACACAACAATACAATATTATACCACACTTAACATAATAAAGCATGTTTTGAGTTTTTTTTTATCCAATTGTGATGATATTACATATTAGTGATGTCAATAGAGACAATGATTTGATTAGTCTATAAAATTGCACCATTTCATACATAATATACTGTGGTAGGTACTACTCACTAAAACATTTAGAATATTCATTTTGATCAGAGGTTTGCTGTATGCTGCCGGGCCATAGGGAAGATCATTTTGGCACAGAATAAAGGCTCGGTATAGTACCGACTATGGCTTTCTCTTAACATATTAAAAATATAATAAAAAAAATACGTTAAAAAACGACTCGACTAATAAATTATTATTCTCATTAACTAAGTCAACAACTTAGAGTGTATTCCCGTATGGTAGAAAACCTTTTGGTAGAACATACATAAATAGACCAAAAAAAGTCTCAGTCATCTCAAATTATAGAACTAAAAATTAAAAAATCTTCCTTAAATTCAGGCCTCCTTCCTAACCAGTGGAGAATAAACTTCGAACAGTATTCTACACAAAGATTAAGTATTATTTATAGTATTCTACACAATGCGACTGCCATCTGATCTCTGGTAACTCAATGATTGGGGGTCACCAGTATCGTAAGGTTTAGAGGCCATCAGACGATTGTTGAAGTCTTTCGCACGACAGCCTGAATCGATAGCTAGATGTGCCCTGGGATGAAATGATTTAGGCTCGTAAAAACTGGCGTCTATTAAACTTTTCATTCATATGGGAATATAATCTAAAAAATATTAAAAGTGTAAATAAAAAAGCTTAAAAGTAAGCAGCATTATGGAGGTTTCCAACGCAGATCTTTGAAAGTTCCATATTTTCATAAGAAAATAAAATCACGTAGGTATTCGTCAATGTCGGTCGAGATGTTTATCGTCGGTATCGTCCAAGGTAAGCTCCACAGTTCGGACATTTATGATGCACATCCATGCAGCTGTCAATGCAGCAGGGGATAAGACAACATCCGAGGACACATCTGGAATAAATAATCATCGTATTATTTAGGCGCAAACATTTAAAAATGATGTCCTATTATGAAACCAGTTACAATTTGCAGTCATACTTTTGATTATACACGAAGGTCAAAGTTTGGTTCCGTATAATTATCCGTGAAATTATGTTTTCAACAGAAATAAAATAATAGTAATATTAGTAAACCCTAACAGAGATGTTATTGTTGTACATTACTTACCCTAAAAGGAATATGATGGCGCCAGAAATGTACGCGATGAGCCCCGGTTTTGTTCGAGTGGCAGTGTCTATCTCAGCGTGGCAACTGGGGCATATCATGTGTGTTGGGTGAGGACCTACTGGCACCACCGTCGTCACTATTTGAGGTCCAGAAGCTGTTACAAAAAAATATCCATAAATATACATAAAAAGATACTAAACAGGAAATCAGTCTATTAGGTTTAGGACTGTTTTTCTGCTTAAATAATCCTACCAGGCATCATTTTTATAATTGCAGATAGTTTGTATCTATTTCAAAATGTTCTTATTTTCTGAAGGTTTTCAAGATACAAGTTAACACTTTAACTGTCCTAAGCTATTTCCGTGCCGATCACCAAATGTCCAATAATTATATTATATTTTAAGTTAATACAAGGTCACGTAATACATTTTAGGTAAGCGAAATTTCGTCTACAGGCTCCTAGGTAGCTATGAGATAATTTTTAAAAATGCATTAAATGTAATGCACGGACGTCTGAGCACAGACTACCTAACAAATAGTGTTGTTCAGAAACGGTGAAATACTCGAGAAATCATGGTCAATTCACGCTAATGTTTTTTTATATACCTAATGCGGTCGAGAAAAACGGATGAGGTTCTTATCTCAATAAATTATTATTTCCTTTATTTAATTATTTACACATACTTTTTTAAATTTATAAATATTTTTACTAAAAATAATATAAAAAATTTAAAAATATAAAAGAGTAGTGGTAGTAGTAGCCCACCGGTACCGGGAACAGAGTCCAAGCCACCGGCGGCTAGGGCTCTAGAGAGAGGAACCTCCTCACATTGTGTGCCATGTCGAGGAGTACCGCCTTCTGTATCAAGCCCTTGATCCAACCCCCCAACGAGAGCCAAATTATTATTATTGTTATTTAAACTGCAATGGCATGACATTGTCATTTTTCAAAACAGATTTTTATGTCTTCAACGTGCGGGCTCCGTACTTCACGGGACTTAGTATCGATTTGATTAAAACGGACACCAATGAACAACACTAGTCGTACATAACACTAGTGCATTATATGTAATGCACGGACGTATCAAGCAAGGTTCTCAGTGCATTACATGTAATGCATGGACAGTTAAAGTGTTAACACACCTTTTTATCTTGGTATAAGTAAATCTATCAGACCAAATTCAAAACAAAAAAGCCCTTACTTGAAGAGCTTGTTAATAATAGCTTTTCTTATTAGATTACTTATAGTAATTAGTCATATTGTTGCAACAAAGGATTTAAGTCCTATTTTGTAGTTTATTCTGAGGAGAATTCGAATGTAAGTGGCTACTGTTGAATCATCTTGATCAATGCCAAACCACAAAAATTCTTGCATCAAGGTTACAACTTCAACTAAAAGATGGCGTATGCGCGTGGCCTTTATGGCTTCATTTTAATAAGATAAAATTTTCAATATTATTATTATTTAAGTTTAATGATTATTCTCAGACGAAATAATAATTAAGATAATAAATTAGAATAAGATTAAAGAATAAGACGAAAGAATGAGACCTTATTCTATGGTCTGATATATTATTATGATTTAAAAAGTATAGATAACGTAAGTTAGGTAGGTATGTTAGTTAAGTAAGACTTAAGAGGCAGTTGTAAAAATTGGAAATAGGAATACTTACCTACTGGATTTTACTTTATTAGGCCAATTTTATACAAAAAATACACCAATTTTATGTAATGTTTTTAATCTATATATTGTTATTGATATCTTGTTGCTGGATTAAATATATAATAAACCAAAATACAAACTTTGAAAATGTTTAGCCCAAACTGTGTGTGACACTGAGTATTGGGTCAAGGTTGAAGAATATTACTTGGAAGCATTGTATCACACATATTTATAATACTGCCTACAATGTCAACATCCAACCCATAAAGTTATTATTACTAGTGGTAATAGTAATAATAACTTTATGATCCAACCACTATTTACAGTATTAACTTTTTTCATTTGTTTCCAATATTAGTGCATAGTCAAAGCCATACAAACTGACAGAATAAGACAATAAACCTTGATAATGAATGTATTGTGTCTGCTATTGAATTATTTTTCTTGTATAATAGACAAAAATTCAAACTTTATTGGCTCTCTTGTAAAGTTATAAATTTAAAAATATAATATATTATATAGTTATAAGTATATGTCGCTTAGTAAATTTTGCCTTTCCACCGTCGATATGTATTACCTTTCACCATCACTACATAGTATAAAACAAAGTCGCTTCCTGCTGTCTGTCTGTCCCTATGTATGTTTAGATCTTTAAAACTACGCAACGGATTTTGATGCGGTTTTTTTAATAGATAGAGTGATTCAAGAGGACGGTTTATATGTATAATACTTTCATATTTAATGTAAGGTTAATAGAGAAATTGCACCCGGGCGCAGCCGGGGACGGGTCGCTAGTACACTATAATTAACACAGAATGTTAATTTTTCAGAAAATCTATGTTTTTTGGCTACAAGGTTTTTTTCTATAGCAGTAATATAAACATTATATTATGTCATTTGATTTGCAAATTAATATCAACATTCTCAATGTCAACTTTAAGATTCAGTATAAACAGTCTGCTCTCTGAAATGGCATTGGTTTATCAAGGTTATAAAGCAACAATCTTTTTCCTGTAATGTTGATTGATAGCCAAAATACAAGACTAATTAAAAGTGACTAAAAAGAAGGGAATATCATCATAATCATACACTACAAGATGTTATATGCTAGAACATCAATGCACAAAAATGCAATTCACTTCAGCATTCTTGATAACAACTGAAATAACTCACTGAATTATTCACTGTCAAGGAATGGGAATCTTAGGAAAAAATTATATTAGAAACTGCTTCTGCCTTTTTGAAATCAGCACCCATAGTATGACCATTTCAATTTTATTCTTCCAAGAATAGACAAAGCTCTTTCTATCCATCTCAACATCTACAACTCACATTTCTACGTAAAGAAAAGACAAAATGTTCTTTCCATAGAAACTGGAAAGTAGTTAATGATTTAGTTATTCTACCAAATCCTACTGAAAGATTTCTACAATCTGCCATTTTATCTATCTTCCATAGACAAAACCCATTTCTATGGTGATCATGCTTTGCCTGCTGAAGTTTATTCTAGTTCAGGTAGGACCATAATTAGTATTAAAGGAACCTTTATAGATTATAGCTATTGTAAATATTTATGTAGATTAATTATTTCAGTAATCAATTTCAAACTAATTTCAAACTGATAGCAGCCTGACTAGGTCATTGGATCGAATTTGTCTCTAAGACCTTAAACATGTTATTACACAAGCAAACAATTGCCACATGGTGCAAGATCTCACAAGCCCAGTGAGGGGATCATCATCCTTAGTACTGAAAAAACAATTAAGAAGTATGGATAGCAAAGTAGTTGAATTGTGTATGATGCATGTATAATAAAGCAAGTTCTTTCCTCATACTTATACCATAACAATATTACTAGGCCACTTGAGGCGACAGATTTAAATAAACACTTGAAAAGAACTGAACATTCAAACACAAGTTCAATGGCAAATCACTGGCTATATAATATACCCTAATTTTGGTTAGAAAATGACATCCTGTTTGTGGATTTAGTAATTATGTATCTAACACAGCAATCTATCAATCTAGACATGCTATACTACCCATCAGGTTAATTTGTGGATACATTCATACCATGTTAGACTGAAGGTACATATTAATGCCTGCAAAACAGTAGATATTTTTATACAGATGTATGGCTACTTACATGGTGGGTACTGGGGAGTGTAAGGGCTTGAAGGTCCAACACCCCCTACAGCTTGCGAATAGCTTGGGGGCGCAGCTGGCGGAGGCTGCGCTGAATGCGCGTTACCCCACCCATATGGAGGAGGATTCCAGCCCTTTTCCATTGCGAAATACGTGCACCTGCGAAATGTCCAGTGAACAGAATCGTAACTGGTACTATATGCTCCTCACAATCGGTCACTGTGATGCAATACAATCTTGAAGCTATTTTTAGGTATGACTCTACCAACCTATATTTCGCACTAATAGCTTAGGGTTCCCCCGTGGTAATGGTCGTTTTTTATAGAATAAATAACCAAACTAACACTTCTGATGAAAAATCAATACTTTGGTCTAAAGAGCGAATAAAAATGGAGGAAATATTTTTTTATTCACAATAGGATAGGTAGGTACCTACAAACAAGTAGGTAAGTAGTATCAACAAGTAGGATCCGATTTGTAGTTTGTAGAGAAGTTACTTCATGAAATATGACACAATAGAAGTTCATTCTATAATCTTTTACACTAGCTAGCTGTATTAATAAATGACAGCCCGGCTCCGGCAGCGGCGCAGTGGGGCTCTATCGTCTATTGCCAGTCTAGCGATGAGTGAGACACAGACATTTTTATTACCAATAGCAGACCAAACATGAATCCGGATTCCTGATGGGTAGGATTCTTTATCCCTTTTTTACTAAGCGTTATCAGGATAACAGTATGTCGTTCTTTTACCTGTTGTCACGACTGACCCACTCATAGACAAAATTTGACGCATAGCTTGTTTATCTCGCGCCGTCATGTCATAATAATAAGACACTTAAGTTCAATCGCATTTTATAAATTTAATCTTGTTTAAATGAAAAATATTACTTATTTGGGATGTGTTTATACTAAAATGGTGAATTACACTTCACGGTTTTCGGTTTGCGGTTTTCTCATCGGGTTCCCTGATACGCTTACCAGATCAGGGCAGGGCAGGGCACCCGAAGGCGTCAATTCCATACGATAGAACGATGCGCCGCGCACGCACGATTCTACCTGTTCGTTCTTTTGTATGAAATTGGCACCCTGGATCCGTTAACCGTATTGGGGAACCTGACGCAAAACCTGTACATTTGCGACCGGCCATAACGGGACATATGCGTGGGCAAAGTGTATCATTTTTGCGATTGGAACATTTGCATCTGACAATAGATTATACACTAATACTGATACATCTGACTCACTGTAAAGATCCGAAACACTGATAAGTTTCATTTGTGTCATTTGGCTCATCGGCTCAAAGGATATAAAATGGCGTCTCGTTATGGAACCTTCTCATTGATAACTGATACGGATAATTGAAGTATGCAAAAAACGGCCTTATTGTATTTGATATGTAAGCGCCTTAGTGGTAATTTTTACGTGCATGGATAACGACAGCGAAAAACTGTGACAGTGTGAGTGATACACATCTCATTTGGTATCTCTTTCTGACTTGTATAGATTGTAATTATATC
This sequence comes from Allophyes oxyacanthae, assembly GCA_932294325.1. Taxonomy (NCBI): domain Eukaryota; kingdom Metazoa; phylum Arthropoda; class Insecta; order Lepidoptera; family Noctuidae; genus Allophyes; species Allophyes oxyacanthae. Next base: position 6,849,287 of record OW028609.1, read on the forward strand.
ACCCGCTCACTCGCGACTCGCGAGTCAGTAGTAAATTAACTCAGTATCTCAATCCTTCTTTCGCTCCCTGCTCAGTCGCCTCGCAAGCGACGCATCGCGCGGAAAGACTCAAATCCCAATGATACGATTGAAACGTTGTTACTGAACGAATCTTTTGTATCACTTCATAGATCCGGTTAACGGGACAGTTTGTAAGAAGGCGTCCAGAGAGGATTCTTTGGTCATTGCATCAACCACAGACTACTTGCGTCTCTACCTCGCGAGGCCTCGGACCGCGAAATCCTACGTCTATGGTCCCTTAATAAAAGCCCTGTCCCTAGTTGAAAAATTAAGTTCACTCTTCATTCGAAACGTTAGAAACATTTTTCGTATTTGCTCTTAGCATTTTTCTTTGCGTTGCAGCAAAATAATTGCAGAATCTAACGAAATAATGTCAAGTGTCAGAGTATTGGAGTGTCACTGTCAGTCAGACCATAGACTGTCTGCTGTCAGCCTTCTTTCAGTTTTGTTTTCCATCAGATTACCTACTACAACAAGCAAGAGTCAGAGTTAAAAATAAAGGTACCTACCTAAAACTTCAACTTCATTTGAATTTAGCTGTAATTTTTGTATTTGTATGTAATTATTTTCGCATTATGACACATCTAGTATTTTTATAACAAGTGATGTTACCATTTCTTGTATGTTGGTGTTGATTGATTGTGACCTTATTTTCATCAGTAGGTACAGCGACATGTCGTCACCACGCCCGAAATCTCCTCGAACTCCCGTTTTGCCCAAAAAGGAAGATAAAGAAGAATCATTCTGGGACAAAATTGGTACTATAGGTCGCAAAAAGCGCATAAAAGAAGGTGGGTGGTGTACGTTCTTGTAAACATTTGTGCAGCATTGTGTGGGTTGAACAAGAAAAAGTAATTTAGGTAGGTACCTAGAATCAAATGAGTAATGGGTCAAGGATAAATAGTTAGGTATGTACTATTTCTCTATTGTGGACCTACAATTCGAAATTGTAGATTTCAAGTGATTATTCTAGCTCATGGGTTCCACAAGCATTGTCTTCTGGCAGTACATAAAAGGGTTGTTATTTTTAAAAATGTTCTAGCTCAGTGTTTATATTATTCTTCCCAAATATCTCGTCACCATAATTATATTTTGTCTTTATTATTGCTTTTGTTTGTTCATGCAGTTCAAGATGTGCAGGCTGAAGGTAAATTTGCCATTGACTCTCCTGGTAGCCCCACTGCACCAGAAATACCACCAGAGGAGTACAGTTTACGTGAGTACACAAAATTATTTTAATTGTTGAATAGGTATAGCCATAAGCTCTAACTATGACTATGCTATGACTCAGGGCAAGGTGCTGTAATGTCTATAGCAGTTTTGTTATAATAATCCTTGTTATTTTCTGACATGACCTCAGAGTAGTTTTGCATTATTTATTGAATATTATAATATTTATTAAGTATTATTTGTCATGGAAGTTATGACTCACATAGCTGTTGCCTGTTTATCCTGTTAATGTAACAAACAGGATAAATAATATCATTAACATTGTTTTTTTAAGAAATATAGACCAATGTATACATATATTATTGTAGATGATAATGAAGAAAGAGCCATAATTGAGCCCAGATCACTGGACGATCCAAGAGTGAAGGAACTTGTTCAAGTGCTTATTGATTGGATCAATGATGAACTTGCCACCCAAAGAATAATTGTTCAGGATATCAGTGAAGATCTGTATGATGGCCAAGTACTTCAGAAACTCCTTGAGATGTTGACAAAGACCAAATTAGATGTGCCAGAGGTCACACAGTCTGAGGAGGGTCAGCGGCAGAAACTAGCTGTTGTACTTAGAGCAGTTAATCGGGTATGATATAATGCAGTCTATTACTAAAATTAATGCAGGACCTATATCATGTTTGATTATGTAGCTGATTTATATGAACTAGTTATTTCTTATAGGTTCTCTATGGGACAACCAAACCTGTGCCTAAATGGAGTGTGGATTCTATACATTCAAAGAATGTTGTATCCATATTACATTTACTTGTTGCTTTGGCTCGTCATTTCCGTGCTCCTGTCCGCTTACCCGAAAATGTGAGCGTCAATGTTGTTGTAGTGAAGAAAGATACTCCTAATAACCAACTGTCTCACAGGTAAATTGTTGTCCATTGTAGAATGTGTCATTTATAAATGTATTATTTTATACTTATTCCTTCAAATTTATTATTTCAGAACATTTGTTGAAACTATCACAACTACTTATGATGATTTGGGTATGAAATGTGAAAGAGATGCATTTGACGCTTTGTTTGATCATGCCCCTGATAAATTGCAAGTAGTGAAGAAGTCACTCATTACTTTTGTTAACAAACATTTGAGCAAAGTCAATCTGGAAGTGATGGACTTGGACACCCAATTCCATGATGGTGTTTACTTGTGCCTTTTGATGGGACTGCTCGAAGGATTCTTTGTGCCATTATATGATTTCCACCTGATTCCAGAGGATTTCGACCAGAAAGTTCATAATGTGTCCTTTGCTTTTGAACTGATGCAAGATGTGGGACTTGCCAAACCAAAAGCGAGACCAGAAGGTAATTATTTGATATCTCAAACATATAAAAACATCACACTTTTTTTGGCAATCAGATCATGCTTTTTGTAGTCCTTGAGGTATGAATGCATCAAACTTAAGATAAACATTAGTTTATTTCAAACTTATAAGAAATCTTTTTTAATTATTTTATATTAATTATTTGTGCAACATTGATAGGAAAGCATTGGTGAATTTAATACTGTTTTTTTAAAATCTTCACATTATTATATATACCTTATGTTTTTTCCAGATATTGTGAACCTCGACCTCAAGTCCACACTTCGCGTGTTGTATAACCTGTTCACAAAGTATAAGAGCTTAGCCTGAGAAGAGTATTTAAAATTGCAATTATTAAACACTTATTAACAAGACCGTGTTCGTGCCTGACTTATATTTAAATTTAATTAATATTACAATAGAACATTTTAACATGTATGATTAACGTATTACGGTGCTTTATCTTAACTAAGTATAGAAAATAAATTAATTTACTAACAATCTTAAGATTTTATTTTCTCTTTCGTTTAGTTATTTAGTTATCCCTTTTAATGCAGTTAAAAAACTAGCATCATAAGCTTGTATTCTCCGAAGGATTATGCAAGAGTATAAAGTACACCAACAGCAAGGGAATAGGAGGCGAGCCGCCATTTACCGACCTCAATTTATAAACTCCGGGCTGCTACTAAGAATTTCACCTTCACACTACCCGACCTGGGAATCGAACGGGACTAATGATGCAGTCGGTTAAAAGTTACAGACAGACAGATATTTAAAAGAAAAACGTATTAAATTAGTTGTCTTTATTTGTAATAAAAAATGGAATACAAGATTAACTTTATTTTCCAATACACACTATGAAAATACACAAAGTCACGAGTACAATGTAAAAAAATTAGGTATTTGTAATGCATTAACGGTGCGCAGTTAATTTCAGTCCATGTTGGCTTTCGGTAAGTTAGTGTAATGCAGGAACAGCCCGCAGGTTATAACTGGGCTAATCGTGAACAGGTTATTATTTTAAGAATAATCCTGAATACATAAACTTTGTTATCAGTCACACAAACATTGATCTAACATGCAAGGAAACTATTTTATATCGCAATAGAAGCAGGCGTTATTTTTTTTTACTGAATTGGACTTCTATGCAGGAAAGACACCGAGCAAACGCAATCTTGTAAAGCTGCGTTTAAATTCACTAGATAGATACTTATCGTAAATATAATGATATAAAAGTAAAAAAACATTACCATTACATGGTTAAATTCTGCAATATTTACTGTTCCGTTTCTTGTTTTTATTAGTTACATTAGTTTCACAGCTGTTTGATCTTAGACTACGTGAATGTAAAACAACGTTATATACAAAAAGGCTTTTTGAAACTCAAAAATATGTGATTAGATTACATAATAGTATACAAATTACATGTTTATTCTTAACTTGTAAATCTTTGTTACTGTTAGTATCTACCAGTGTAAAATAAATTGCCCAGTGGTTGTACATAATACAGAAAATATGAATTGTCAGAGCTTCTGAACACGATGAAATTTTGTAGCACAGTCGAGGCGCGTTTGTGAAAATATCGTCGTCTACAAAAGTTCTTATAGCTGCCGATATAATATTGATTAATAAATAAAAGTTACATACACAACACATAAAATATATTATCATTCATAACTAAAATACAACTATCGATTAGGTAGGAATTATTTGGAACAAAACGCGTAGGTAGTTATTGCAGTCAATTATTAAAACTCAATTTTATATTAAAATATATTTTTATCTAAATCTGTTAAAATTAACATAATAATAAATAAATCATTTCAAGGGTCATTCGTAACAGAAAAAATATTTTAGCAATTAATAAAGCTAGATCATTGACCTATAGTAGTAGGTCAATGAGCTAGATAGTAAATGTGGATAATGGTGTCGAGTCTGTTACGCATTTTGACAGGACTAAATAAACTAAGGGTGTATGTCTCTTTCTGTTTCAATAGAAATAGAAAGTGACAGATGCGTTCAGGTAGTTAGTTAGTTTAGTACAGTCACAAATCACAATGCGCAACAGAATCGAAACCATTATTGCTCTTATTTTGGCTAGCTGCTCGTGTGTTCATTTTGGCTTCTCAGTGCATAAAAAGCAGACGACAGATGCATAGTGATACAGGTATTGGTTTGTAGTAATGCATAGCAATAAATATTGGAACCCCTAGTAAAAACATGTTAAATTAGTTAGGTAATATAGATTTTATTCGTCTACAATCGCTGCCGCTGAACCGTAAAAAAAATAAATATTTTGATGATGACTTCTTAACATAATATGGTATATGACTGGTTATTTTAGGCTCATAACTGACACAATTTCATACGCTTGCGTGCCTCATCGGTGAAATAGATAGGTAGGTAGGTACAGCTCGCGTTAATCTTTTTGGCGGCTCTGAATGTAGCAGTTTACCGCCCGCACGTTCCTCTACAAGGAACGTTCGTCTCGCTCCTACGCGTTCTGCGCATCAGTCCGCGGCTACATTCAGAGCCGCCAAGAAGATTGACGCGGGTACATTTTAATTTAGCCATATTACTTGATATACAGTAACGCAAATTGCTAAAATTAGAATAATTATCGTGTTTTTTTTTAATTATGCGCTCTGCGCGGGTTGTGCTAACTTATTTATTATGCAACGCTAATTGTATAATGGGGACCAAAAACAAATCCAAAATTAAAATCTGAGAATCCATACCATAACTTAATACATCCATTTTTGAACAATCAGTTGTTCCCTAACACAGATATAAATAAATCAATGAGCCTTCTTACAATGGTTAAAACATAGTAATGAGGTATCAATAAATAAAACAGATTGACTTCTGAATGATCGACATTAATTTCATTAACCTAGTTATGGTATGGTACGCTATTATAATATGCCATAAAACAATGTATCAAATTAACATAAATGTTTAACACAATGCTGAGTATTTTAAAATAAATTAATACATGTGTTTATAAAAATACTTCATCTTAAAGTCTAATAAAAATACAAGCATTAATTAAATAAGTACGCGTAATATTGCCATCAATACTAGACTGTCTTCCCTGTCTCATCGTCTAAAAATAACATTGTTTTAACTTGTCTAATCGACGTCACTAAGTAAACATAATTATTATTTTATGAAAATAAATTCTAGGGTATCACATAACCCTAATAAAATTATAATACTTTTTAATAAATAATATACAAGATGGAATGTTTGTTTAAAAATGATTTAGTTATGCACAAATAAAATATTCAATCAGCATTAAATATGTATATTCTACAGAAGAAACGCATAATATAGCATCACGCCATGTCTGTTAACTCTGTTATGACGTAATAATCATGGTCAAATCAGCATATTGTAGACATAAAGCCTTTCCCAAGTGGCACCACTACAACACACCGTTCTACGTCTTACGCATTCGGTCTACACCAGCTCTTCTTAGGGTCGTCGGTACATCTGGCTGGGACAAGTTCTACACTACGTTTTAAGAAATTTTCAACTCACTGTATTCCTGGATCTTACTGGCCTATGTTGTTTACGGCGAAATATACACTGGCGTGGCCACAACCGTATATAAAGGATGACCGTCCGATTTACTAATAACACAACTTAATACTTTTAAACTTATGCGAATAGATAAGTAGGCTTGGTTTAGGTCTCTTGAGATCAAAGCTACCAATATGCGTGAGGAGGTCAATGTTACGTGGTTTCATTACATTATAATGTTTTAAATTTTAACTGCTATTTACCACGTGTTCCTATAAGAATTAATTTTCTACCCAATAATCAATAGACTATAAAATACAACTATATTATAATTACCTACCTGTATGTCTCAACTACAACCATTTAAATTATTCTTACTATTATTAATGTGCTTCAATCCCAATCATAAATACCCATCATTTTGATAATGCACTCTGCATTATCAAAATGATGGGTATTCTTTTTAGAAGACGTAGAATGTGAGCATCTAAAAAGTATATCCGCTATTTTGACGTCTGTGGAGTAGAATGTAGTTGGCATCACGAGACTGGAGCTGTGGATTCTATGGAAATCTAAGCAGGTCTAGGTTATTGATTGTATTTTGATCTATAGCTAAGTTATCTATTATTAATCTATAACCATCGTTCGAAGAGAAGTCTAGCACAACTTTTGTATGTTGTTATAATTATTACATTGATAATTCCACGGTAAGTGGTAGACATTGGAATTTGTTGGGGAAACGAGAAGCGACAGAACCCTGTGTTATTTCAAACCGAATTCAACGAACGACATTTAGCTCTACATGTTTACAGAACAGCAAATAAGAACGATACTGCCTAGAAGAAATCACAAACAATGTTGTAGTAAGAAAATAATGTTTATAGAAAGAGTACTGCCGAGTACAGTACAGAGTACAAGCGGGGCAACGATTACAATAACTTAGTAAGTAGGTATTCGTTACGTAGGTTTTCGTGACATTGCGGACAGGTCGAGTGATGTGGAAGATTCGCGTCGCAGAATAAGTTTAAGCTTCTCGTCCTCCTCCAGATCATCTTCGAACGAAACAGCGCGGCTTATTTCAGTGTGCCCCAGAGCCCGCGATTTCCATGCCTCTAGCCTCATGACCTGAGAACATTATTTAGATCATGATATTATTTATATCAGCACGTAGGTATTCCATAAACATGCTGAATTGAAAGTTGTTAAATTGTTTACTAGGATAAATTACAATTATTATTACTAGTGCATTAATACTTCAGTCTAGAGATTTGAAATTTATTTACTAATTATAGAGTATTAACCAGATATAATATATTTTGTAAAACACACACGGAAGTACAACAACAAAATGATGGTATGTGCAGATGCCGAAACCAAATTAAGAATTATCCGAGGGCCACAAACCAGGCATTCTAAATAATTTACTAAGTACGTTGTTGACCACAAATCTGTTTGAGTTATTTTACTTTCAACCTTCTACAATATAAAACTATATACATCCGTTATATTATCTGGTAAACAATAATAATTATGTAAGTGAACGGAAACAAACACAGCATGAACAACACGAAACATATGCATGCAATAGCGGCGTAACAAAATGCAAGCAAGTTGACAATGCGATGACCAGCCAGCTGTAAAACATGTTCTCTTTAACCCTCCAAATATTAATACTATAGATACCGAGAAAGCACATTTTGTGGCTGTCGTCGCCTGTTTTGTACATATACTAATAAAATAAAAAATCATATTGATATAATAGGTCTAGTGTGTTCACCTGCCGAATCCATTTAATTATGACGATTGATAACTTACAGAAAACTTAACATAATTATATTTATACGTGGAAGTTATAGCAATCCCCACCAGAACAAACCCACACGATAATAGATAGGTACCTACTATTTACAGATCTACCTGTCACCAAAATTTTCAACAACCTATCACATTCCATTGTTGGACATACGTCTCTCACAGGTTACGCTAAAACACTCGGTGCTGCGCAGTTCAGTCCAGTTTACGTAAGCTGCTTTTGTCAGGTTACGCTATGTTTGTCGATACAAGTCTGAGGGCCCTTGACCTCGTGGACAACCTTTATTGTCAGCGTCCACTTTTGGCACCACAGCATTACAGGCAGTACACACTGGATAAAAAACATTATTTACAGGTTGAGCAAAAAAGGACAAGACTGTGAGCTTTCTCACTTTTTGTACAGTGTATAAGTTGAATAACCTGCCTTCCATAGACATAATTATTTCTGCCTTGTTTTCAGCATTATTCTTTCGACATGGACCGGTATCCGTACATCATTGTGTTAAAACATAACCTTGGTCTTATTGAAAGCTCCAGCAACTCTGTCATTATGATGATGTTGTCGGCAAAATGGAGATGTGAGATCCTTCAACGCGTCGGTAAACAGTTTTCAAGATATTAAATCAGTAGTTCAACCACGGGAGCTAGTTAAAAGTTTCTTAATTTTTCACATAATCACGATATCTGGGCGAAATTTGAAAAGTCTCTATCCTGTTCTTACCAAAATAATCTTTAATTACACGTATAAAATTAGAATAGAATCTTTGTATATCTAGAACTATAGAATAGATAAAGATGACGTAAGTTTCTACTTTGTTGTCCCTTCACCTAGACGAATGAGAGTAGAATGAAATATTATGCTAAAATAAAATGCCTAAAAATCGTTGATCTTTTGTGTACGGCGTCAGAACGTGTCGTCTACAACCTTGTTTAATTCTTTATTTTTATGGTTTAATTTGTAATATGATTGATGCGGCCGTACTATTAATAAATTAAGGCTAGTCGAGATTGGTTCCCGCATGGAACCCCTCGGCCTCCTCGATAATATTAAACTAAGACACGACTGCTTTGCCATTAGCAGCGACAATAATCCGAAGAAAAAATTATGAGAGCACAATTTGACAAATAAAAAAATAAACTTGTATAAATTTTCCGTGGGAGAGGTATCATCATTCATCATACAATAAGCAATAGTATGACAACATCACATTTGTTTCCACACGTTATGCAAATAAATACATCGCGCAATTAGTTTGGTGGGTGATAGGTGGGTGTGACATATTGTTACGACATAAAAAGCTGCCTGTCACAACTACGACGGCTACACTTATAACTACTATAATTCTACCTATCTTCATACATTAAGATATAAAGGGGGATTAACTTCACTGATTTTCTACATTGTATGGGTAAACAACTTTGTTAGAATGGAGTAAGCCTGTTAACACACTAGCCAGTAAGACGTTTGATTGATGTGGAACTTACTCGACCCATTTCCAGGGCTCAGTGTCCGGAGTGGTGATTGGTGTCGGAAACTGTGCAGTGCCAAACAAAATGTATCAGACATTTTGAAAAAAAAAAAGCTCTTAATTTATAAATGTACAAACACCGAAATACACGTATATAGAAATGTATACCTTAATTTTGATCGGCGACGATGGTACGCTTCAAATTTGAAGATTAATGATGTGTTGAGCATTAGCAATGTATCTATATTCCTTTCCAATTATTTAACGATTTCTTTTAAATTGCAAACGCAAATCTACGATCATAGAAGTTTTCTGGGTTGGTATTAAATCATCAAATATTTGCAGTAAAAAATCTAATGATAAGGGTATTTTTAGGATGGTTGTAGGTAGGACATTGTATTTGCCTAACAGAAGCACTCGGTCATTAATGTATCACTAATTCATCAAGTAATTTAATATAGTTGTACCCCCTTACTAATAAACACTGTATAAAAATATGCCAACAATAACGGCAGTTTAACCATACTTTGTATGAGCTTGAAATACAATATTTATACTAAGGAAGGTCCATTAATAACTGAGAGCTGAAGCTGAAAGCTGAGGGCTAAAATTATGTATAATCGAAAAATTGGACCATAAGAATAGGAAACTTGCATGTATTTTTATTTTTATTTGATCATAAAGATTGAAGACTATAAAAGTAGTTTTTTTTTCTTTTTTAATATGCACGTTTTTATGTTAAGCAAATAAAAATATGACTCGCCAAAAATCAGTCACGTGACGTGACGTCACTGCATAGATCCTTCATAGCGTGTGAATATTGTTAACCAAGGAAACAAACAAACAGTTGTAAAATTTTATTTTATAATAAATATAAATAATTTATAATTCAGTGGATTATTCATATCTCTGGTCTTATTATTTCTGTTCAACTACTATATAAAGCCCTTTTTTTTTTCAATAGCATGTCACTGATGGTTATGAAGGTTCTTCGGATTTTATATGTAGCCACAATAAAAAGGCTGCGGCATGTTTACAACCCCCTTCAGCTGCAGCCGCACAGTCGTGACACTTGCACATTCATCTTTTTCGTCTCTTTGGACCTCTACTTAGTCCCTTTTCATGAAGTTTATATTTTTAGGTAAGGCCTTTGATGATGCACATTGACAGGGGATTATCCCTGTTTGCCTGAACGAAACCAACTGTGTTATCTCTATTTAACTCTCTTGAGCTGAAAATAAAACAGAATAAATGAATATTTGTAAAAAATGTATTCTAATCACACTCACTCTCACTTCAAGTATACTCACCGGATATATTTTTATGCTGTAATATCCACGCTCGTAAAAACACCTCACATCGGCCTTACGATTTTTTTTTTATCTATATAATTATAGGTAACCTTTTAGTATGTAGCTGTCAAACTGACTGATCTATGGAGTGACGTCACTACATGATGATTGGTATTTGAAACTACGTTCCGTTTTGCGTAATTTATAATTAAGATTATTACTTGTAAAAAAGGGAAGTTTTGAATAAATATTTCATTAAAGCACTTTTCACATCTTTTATTATTGAATCTTTAACATAATTTCTCATTATTATTTAGATGAAAGTTCCCTTATTATTTTGCATATTTTTAACTCTGCTTGTACGAATTCAAGTGATTAATGTAGGTGATTCAGAAAACAATAGATTGCATTGTTGCTTGTATTCCCATCGTATATTTTGACAATTATGTACAAAGTGACTCCCACAGACAAAGCGGCGATGCCGTAACAATGACGGAAGCGTTATTATAGCGAGTGATCAACCACACTGTGCGCTCCTCAAACAAAACGTAACATTAATATGGATGACCATCGTGTATCGTGTTAGTATCGTGTGCCATTTGTATATGAATTATATTTATCAACCATTTTAGTGAATAAGCGTGTGAAACCATAGAAGTCTACATGTTTTTAACATGTAGTTTCAAAATTGGTTAGAGAAGCAAAGCGTCAAGACGCAATAAAGTCATTTAATCGTTTTCTTGATTTGTAAATTCAAAGTATCGCATTGTTAGGTAATTCATAAGAGAAAAATAAACCTCTAGCGGAAAAAAGTAATGTCATCGTAGCTTGAAAGCGGCCGTGAGTGGCCAGTGAGTTTGTTAATGATAATTATTATAGTGTTGGGGTCCTTGAATGTTACCTCAGCCTTAAGTTCAGCGACCTGCTCCTGTAATTCTCGGACTCTGTCTGAGTCCCCATCCATATTATTGCGCAGTTCACCTTCAGTTGCCATCACTTCGTTCTGAAATGTCATAGCTGGAATAAGGGCCAAGTTCACCGACAATATAACAGCTGTTAAATATGAAATCAGCCGATCATCCATACAAAAACTCTTTTTTAAACGGCAGATTTCGCTTCAATCGACTGTTATACTGTCGATGTACTTGGGCCTAAGTACATAATTTATGACGATCGTTAGACTCGGCACTAGACAAAGTAGCATCCTTCTATAATCCATGGATAAGACATAATTAAGTTATTGAATTGGGATTATGTCAGAAGGATGGGTAGTAACATTGAAACCACTTGACCATACTGTGAGCGTGATGATTTTGGCAATGTTCATTGGAGAAGTCTATTAAAAGGCGGATGATTTGGTGATCGGAATAGCACGTATTGGTGATATCAATCTCACATATTTCAGTGACGTAGCTATGCGTCTAGTGATTACAGGAAATAATTATATAAAGAATTAATTATTTAAAATAACAATATGTTGGGTCTTTGTATATGAGACTTACTTTTAATTTATATTCGGATACTTCGGTTTCCAGCTCAGCTATTCTTTGAGCGTCCTCCATGTTTCGAATGTTCGCTTGCATAGAGTCATATTTAGCCTGTGGAGTTAAAACCAAAAGTTAAGATGGTAGTCGCTTTTCGTAAAATACTGATATTCAACCATTTCTGGTTAGTGGTCGTCCATAAACCACGTAAAGCTATTGGGGGGATGGGAGGGGTGACCACCGGTAAGCTGGGTGAGTAAAGCATTAACTTTATGCCATGAGTGTTAAATCTAAAGTGTTACATGTTAGTGTGTTGTGTGACGACACGGTTGGCGCAGTGGCTAAGCGATTAGCTTTCTGCGCTACGTGCCGCGGGTTCGATCTCCGCACGGAACAAATATTTGTATGATCTACAGATAGTTGTTTCGGGTCTGGTTGTATGTGCATGTGACATGTATGTTTGTAAAATACAGGAGAAATCCAAGTGAGGGGCAACGTTTAAAAAAAAATAAAAAATACACCACATAACACTTTTCTCTTTTTAATATTTTAATAGGAGTTGTCGTCATTTTTCTGTGACACAAATTTTAATTTAGTTAGTTTATAACTTTATGAATTAAATGAATTAATTCTATTCGTGAAATGTTATGTTACGCAGGGAGGGGTTAAGCTGGACGTCTAATATAATTGTCTATCTAATATGGTTTTATTACATTAATTCGCACCTTGCTCTCCAAGTCTGTGTACTTGTGCTGGAACTCTCTCTGGCGCGTCTGCAGCACTCGCTCGCGTTGCAGCGCTGCGTCCAGGTTCTCGCGCAGGAGCCGAGCCTCCTCGTCCTGTCGACGAAGCTGGTTCGTCGACACTTGCACCTGGGTTTCTAGCTCCATAACCTGGACACCACAAGTGCGTATATTAACACCTCAAATCAAAATAACAGGATTCTTAATTGCAAGCATGCTCTATCGTAAATGCTAGGATGCTCTATTGTAGATTACACATTTGCTAGGATCGTAAACATATACCTCCACACAAACAACAATCAAAAGGAACTCAGCATTGAATTTTTGTGACAGCTGCTTCATATATCGGCAAAACTGTGTAAGGAAATATGTAGTTGCTTATTACCAGAATCGGAGGCCACGTAATTATCAAACCTACAGACGATCTGCAGTCTAATCACAATTGGCGAAAATTATAGATGAAAAAAAAACTAACTTCCAGACGAACATAGAACCTCCTCCTTTTTGGAAGTCGGTTAAAAAGACGTTAATTTGGACTTCCGGTCATATTTGATAACACATTATTATAGTTGTAAAATTTAAGAGATAATATTATTAATCAACATTACCTTCAGTCTTAACTCCTTAAGCTCAGTCAGCGCCTCGACTTCGCGTATCCTAGTGGTCATTAGTTCTTCTTCCAACTTCTGCATGTCGGCAGAGCGACCTTCCCAGGCGCGGAGCAATTTCTTTGGCGTGGCCATGATGTCGGATACCACGTTCGATTGTACAGGCGTTGCTGGCACCTCTTGCCTGTGTTCCTACACACAAATATACACAATTATGGATATCTTCTGATACATTCATATGTAGCGTGTCAGCTGTATGTTAGATTGGAATCCAAACACAAATAATTATGACGCTTGCATGTAAGCTGTAAGTGACCTGACTTCTTGAGCGACTATATTACTGAAAAGGATATGATAATGAAGGATTTCAATTTGGTGATCATGTAATGCCTTACTATGACATACGATGTGTAGAGGTCTTTTTATTAGATTTTCTATTGAAAATTCCTCCAAATGCAAATTTTTAAACTATTAATATTAATTTTCTCATACAAGTGAATGTAATTCTTTTGAGAAAATAAAGTTATCTTAAACCTGAAATGCATGAAAACTATACTTGAAAGAGTCATTCTACTTCAACTTAAGGCATTGTTGTTATCTGTTAAGCAATTTTATAGACGATCTATAAACCAGCTTATAATCAATAAAAAGTAACATTAAAAGTAGTTACTTTTCATATTAATAATATATAAAACTGTATCTAAAACTTAAGTAAAAAAAAAAAAAAAAAGTTTTACTTGTAGATGTCGTTGCCACGCATCAGATATCTCCGTGACGCGTTGTCGGAGATCTTTCAAAGATAAATTGGCTTCAGCCTCGCGTAGCTTGACGGCAATGAGTTCATCCTGAAAAATTTTACGGCATTAGAACATACAAGAACATGTAGTTTTTCACAGAAAAGGTAAATTTTGAGTTCAAATTACTCGCAGAACTCACGTGAAAATGTTTCCATTTTTATCTCTGCCGCGGCACCGTTCGTTCGGCTCGTGCGTTGTGTGGTCACAGTTCTAGCCTAGCCTAACCGACATAGTTTGGCCTAGGCAAAACTAGCTTGCCCTGAATTCGAGTTTGACCGGCAACGTAGATTCCAAAATTGCCAGCCCTAGTAGGGAAAAGTAAACCAAGAGTTCCTACCTACCAGTGCAATTTGTACCACCAAAATCGATTGGTGGGACAAAGAGGACCTCAAAATTTGAAATTCCCACGTTTCCTCACCAGTGGGACAACTTGATGGGGCAGATTGGAATACTACGTTTAAACCATGCAATCGGTCAAGCCGCTGCCATGAAATCGGTGAACATACATAAAAACAAAACATACGCGTCGAATATAGAACCTCCTCCTTTTTTGAAGTTGGTTACATAATTGAGTCATGTCGTGATGCGTGTTACCTGCAAGTGAGCGACGTTATTATCGACTCGCTGTCTCCTCAGACTCTTGTTTTCGTTCTCCAGTTCTGCGATGCGCGCAGTGAGCTCCCTTTCGGCCGCCTCACGTTCAGCCGCATGCAATCGAGCGCGAACCAATTCCCTTTGTAGACAACGGGCTAATTCCTCGCCTTTCTGACTTCCACCGCCATCTATGCCTTCTAGGGATGATTGGCGCGAGTTGTTCTGATAAAATTATGAAGTTAGTAAAGGAAGGAAAATATAACTGTGTAATACACTCTGTGTAATAATGCTCTCTGTAAGAGCGGGGTCTCCTAGCACAGGTACATCTTTTACTTAAAAGTAGGTCTCTACGTAAGATTTACTGTAAAAGTTTCACAAGTTTCTGCAATAAACCTTGTTATTTTTATTTATTTTTAATTATTATCTCTGCTCGTTGTCTCGTAAACGGCAAAAAGAAATTCTTATAGTTTTTGTGGTTACCGGATTTTAAACGTGCAGTAATCAAATGGAGTTCTAATTCGCATATTTCTATGTGGAAATCAAATCCAATTTCTGCAGTGTAAAGAGAAAGAAATGTCTATATAGAATATTGCGCGCGCGTATTTCTGATTGTTGTCAGTACCAGCAACACAATATTATATTTATGCAAATGTCGATGTCACGCTAACGTGACGTTACTGTTGCGATAATCGCAGTGTTGTATGAAATGGGGCGTTTTGTGTGTTAAATGACGTATCTCTGCGTCGTCGGCTTTATCGATAGCGCTAACGCCAGTGTGACGGGCCCTAAAAGTTTCATAGATAAAAAATCGAGTTGTAGAAGTAAAAAATGAAAGCATACCTCAGCTATAGTCATCTCAAGTGATCTGATCTCGTCTTGGGCAACCGCAAGTCTCTGCTGAGAGTCGACGTTGGCGCGCCTGAGTGCCTGCACTTCCCGCGCAAGCGCAAACGTCTCCTCTTCTCCCTCAGCCAGGTCCACTTGACCCCTCACAAGCCTCTCAGCCAACCCAGAACTCTCCTTTTCGAGCAGTTCTACTCGTTGTTTCAACAGTCGATTTTCCTGGCGCAGGCACTACAATAAATACCATGTTTCCAAAAATATAGACATGCAGGTTTTACAAACTGGGGTTAGTATTAAAATAAGCCAATATATTTACAGTTCATTACCGGTCCTTATGCAAATTAAAATTGAATTTAAAGCAAATAGGACATAATTTGAACTCTGAATCAAACTTGGGGATAACGGTAAGGAATTGTTTAGTATTAGTAAACTTGCATTCAAACACATCCATAACATGTATGTACAACGTTGTCTTACCCTCAGTACCGCTATATCACTTTGCTCCTTCGTTTTGATAACCGTGTACTCTTTCTCTAGCTTTTTCATCTTCTTGGGGTTCACTTTGATAGAATATGCAAGGTTCATAAAGACATCCTGATCAGCTTCTGCTTTTGCTGGTAATTCTTTTTGTATGTACTGGAAACATGGAAAGTGGAGGTAGTACTTATGCATAATACAAAATTAAACCTGAAATAAAAATAGAAAATAACCAGTGACCGCTTCTTATCTTGTGGTTACAAGTGCAGCTGGTGATTGTGTGGTCCGGGGTTCGATTCCCAAATTATATGGTGTTGGTTTTCCGTTCGGAACTTGTCAGTAGCAACCTGGCGATTGGATATAGAAGCCAGAAGCCCATTGAAGCCTTACAGTCGACTTAATAAAAGTATCGGCAAATTTGGATGTTCAACTTTAGACATTTGACTTACTCTTCGGGTATGCAGACATGATTTAATTTTATGTAATTTCAAGTATACTTTACCTTTAATATACTTTCCATATCAAGTGAGAGCAAATCATTCTTGCCCACTGTCAGCAAAGCGAGCGCTACTTTGAATACTATTTCAATTCCTTCAGACAGAAATACGTCCATTATTCGGCAAGCGAGCGGCAATGTTAAAGTCGTAGTAAATAGAGTCAGGAACCAACTGCTGGCATACAGTGACGTATTAAAACTCTGTAAACAATATTTTTCATTCAGTTTTACATCAACTGTGTTTTGTTTTAAAACGTTCGTTGCCGACGAGTATATTTTAGCAATTTGTGGTTCCGGAGAATAAACAAACAGCTACCGACTCAGGAGTCTTGTAAAAGGTACTGAGGCATTATGCAGCATCCTCTAATGTACAACCTGCGATCACCAACCAGTCTATCATTGTAGCGGTCATTTAAAAGCCCTTATTATTAATAATATGAGCTTAACTTACCTGTGATTGAAAGTGTACATATAAATCAGGCAACAGTTCCTGAACTAAGTTCTCCAGCTGAAACATACAGAGACCCAGTTCCGCCATGCTCGGCTTGAACATGTCCCGCATGCGATGTTGTTGCATAATTTTAACAAGGACTGCAAAGGCTTCTTCTTCAGGCATCTGTTTATGGAAATAAGTACCTATGTTTATTTGTGTTGTAAACGTAGATAATCTTTATTAAATCCTAAGGTACCGCTTCACTTGACTACTGAAGACTATTGGAGAATCATATACAAGGTCCTATCTTTCTTGTCCCGATCACTTTATGGGGTTATTGTACTCTTAAGAACAACTTTTACTACGAGACCAAACATGAAATTGCGAAAGAAAAAAGATCTGTTAATCCAATAAATAATTCATTATTACTCAACTATGTATGAAATAGCAGATTTTTTTTCTAATGATGAGTACAATACCCCTTAAAGGGACGGGATGAGAAAGGTGGGACCTTATATTGATTTGTTTTGGGGAATTAAGTTATTAGTACAATGGACTATGCT
The DNA here is from genome assembly GCA_932294325.1 of Allophyes oxyacanthae. NCBI lineage: Eukaryota > Metazoa > Arthropoda > Insecta > Lepidoptera > Noctuidae > Allophyes > Allophyes oxyacanthae. Next base: position 6,867,019 of record OW028609.1, read on the forward strand.
GTCCAAGACGAATATTATCTACGAGTATGAAATGCTTCTATTCTTGATGTACCTATATAATATATCTATGAAATACTTTGCATGAGGAGTCACTGACCTGCATAAGTAATAGGCCGACGATAAACCCAGAGCCTTGACAGTAGCCGACTTCGCGGTCATGTAGGGAGTACGCCTTCATTACATTAAATAGGGACTCCTGCCCGAGTCCATCCTTCTCTTTGAAAAAGTCATGTTCGGGGTATGTGCGCGCTATGTCACGACGGATCACCTTCTCGCATGCAGATTTCGCCTGTAACAAGTATATAATTACGAAGGGGCTAAAGGTAAGCGCATATCTTCTAAATATTCGAAATCATCAAAAGTGCTTTGCACATGACCAATCGGGATTTCCGATCTCGCCTCATTACACGGCCAGTGATGTTCATGTTTAACTAATATTTTATGAGCTTTTAGAATTTTATAAATTTTAGGGTTCCGTACCCAAAGGGCAAAATGGGACCCTATTACTAAAACTCCGCTGTCCGTCCGTCCGTGTCACCAGGCTGTATATCATGAACCGTGATAGTTGAAATTTTCACAGATGATGTATTTCTGTTGCCGTTATAACAAAAAATACTAAAAAACAGAATAAAATAAATATTTAAGGGGGCTCCCATACAACAAACATGATTTTTTTGCCGTTTTTATAGATAATGATACGGAACCCTTCGTGCGCGAGTCCGACTTGCACTAGGCCGGTTTTTTTTCTGTTACTTCTTTTTTTTTGATAATTTTTGCCTTAACTTTTGGGCAAGTTGTGCTGTTTTATTGAATAATACTAACTTTTATATAGGAAGCATACAGCTTCTTTTCTGGAGACGTGTCGACTCCAGCCAACAGCTGCCATACAATGCCTCTGAAGTGATGGGGCACTCCTTGGCGGACGAGATCACGAACAAATTGGTTTCGTCGTTTCCATTCGGTCTCCCAGTTGCTGACGATCCGTCCCCACAAACTCCATAAGTCTTCTTCACCGTTACTGCTGGTACTGACCCTTGCTTCCGGATCATGGCTTGAACTTGTCGCTGTAGAACAAGTAATCAATTCTTGTATTAGTGTAAACACACATTCGAGCTAAACACAGCTAGTGTTAGTGTTTTTGATTTTGATGGACAGATGAAGGGGAGCAAGACTATAGCAACGAAAATTTGAATAATTTTAGCTTTATAATATTGATTGTAAATAAATTAAGAAATTACAATTAAATAAGGATTTAGTAACAATAAAGCGACTAGTAAAATGGTCGGTGTATCGCACAAAGACCCCGGGAGCCGCCGGCTCATTCCTTATTTAATATATTTTGATCAGCGCCGTTTCGATGGTTTTTGTAGAACTAGCTCTACCACCAGTATATCGGTGTATGTAGCTGTAGACATTTTTTGCAGTTCAGCAACGAATTCACGTCTTTTTTTTAGATGGCGTTAACAGTTACTGTAACACTCGAGATATGGGATCCGGTTGTGAAGTTTTATTTTAGTTATTAGATAATAGTAAAATGTATTATATTTATCAGGTAGTTTCTTTAAATAATACTCCGTTCAGGGTTTAAAATTAATATGCATTCTAAAATACAACGCACACTCACACAATGAAATATTACACAATGTAGCTATAATAAAACAAAATTGGGGCTTTAATTGTCAGATGACAGTTGCAAGCTATAATTTAGTATGAAACATGACAGCTTAGGAGTGGCAACTCACAGGTAATTAGCGCTCAAATTGAGCCCCCTGTTTTCTGTAATATTTTTTATTAAATCCAGTCCCAGTCCAGTAAGTCCAGTTTAAGAATTCCACCACTATTAAAATAAAAGTACGTAACGTAGTACGTAGTAAGTAATTTTGATAAATAAATCAAATATTTTTATACTTTATACAAGTTTCTAGCAAATACCTCAATAAGGTTACATTTGCACATTCACATGACACTCAGTTAAAGTCAGTTAAATACTTAAATACATACCCAACGATAAGTTTTCTAGGACACAAGATATGTAAAATTCTAGCACGCTTTTAGTTTCAAATATATCGTTTGGATCGTTCATTTTAACAAACAAAACTCCGATTCACCGAGATGTATATAATATAGTACCCGCACTATCACTGCTAAATTCTAACGATAAGAGATATCATCTGACATCTGGGCAATAAAATTTGCTAAATAGTTTAGCAACCATAAAATTAAATTATTTGTAATTTTATTTAAATAACTAAATACTGTTTGTTTTAATATACTTGATCATTCTTCTTTCGTCTGTGTACTTGATATTTATAAGCGGTAAGTACTACTTTTGTTTCACAACTTCTTTATGCGTAGGAACGTCAAAACAGTTGTCATTAATTTGAAGGCTTTTCACAAAGACGTAGTTTCGGTAGAATATTTCATTTAATACCTATTACCACTTCTAAAAAAAGAAAAAGTAAGCAAATTATTAGTACAGTACCTATATGCAAATGAAAATATTACCAAATAAATAAATATAACTGAATATTTCTACACTTTTTAACTATTTATATTCACATTCAGTCCGATATCTTAGCTCTACTGGTATATATATTTTTTTACTTGATATTTGGTTTCAGAACGTTTATCACAGATAAGTTAACGTTCAGTAAACAAAATAAGATTACAGCTAAAATATATTTTACGTAACTAGTGGTTTTACAGTCGTGAGAGTTTAAGAATTTTGACATTTGTTTAAAGACGATAAGTGTGGAAGAGAAGTGTTTATTTTTATTGCATGTTGTACTGATTTTTATGGTGCGCATCGAACGTATACTATCGATTCAGTACGATATGATTGCAGCATTCAGCTGTTTCCTCAGTTTATAGGTTGCACCTCTGATCACAACAAACAGCGTAGCTATTCTGTGAGAATATCTCGATTTGAATCTCACTCATGTCGGTTGATAAAAACAGAGCTTTACAGCTCTGTTTTTATGTTATCGTATGTCAATTCGCCAAATATTAACCGACAGTAAGAGTCGAGATTCGAATCGAGATGTTCTTACAGAATAGCTATGCAGGTTGCACCATTCCATCTTATAAACGAGTAGAGCAAGACTTTGTGTAAACAATTTAAGGTATGGATGTCCGGTAAATAATAATGGATACGCGCGATACTGGTAAGGCACAAAGCAGAGAATATGGGCGTTCAAAAAAAAATACAAAATAAAAATATGTTTGTCGTGATGTACAAAAACGTAAAATAAGGTAAAAAAAAATAGGCAACCATAGGTAGACTGATGTTATGTATGTATGCAAGCTATTTGAAAAACATTGTAACTTACCAGAGGCCAAAGATACCTGCGAAGTATCTGAACTCTTGCGACTGTGCACGGTAGTCAGCGAGGGGCACTTGGCGTCCGCCTCGATCCGTCTGTTCTCCTCCTCCAGTTTGGCTAATAGCGCCCGGTCGGGCGTCGGAATTGTGTCAGTGGTATCGGCCAACCGGTAATCTGCGTACATTTGAAAAAGAAAATGTATTCTCTACTTTGATATTGAGATTGGTAGTCCGAGAACTGTTTATGGAGCCCTATTAGACACACCATCTGGGGGCCTACCAGCATCAAATAGAAAACGGTTCATATTGTTATAAGTCCTTAATATGAATAATATTCACTTCGTACTAGGATGTCTCTAAATCATGTCTGATTTTAGTCTGCTGAACGACCGAACAAGTGAACTATTTTGGGCTATAGCGACAATTTGACAGGAGACATTTCATTTTTGTAAGCAGCGGTACCGCAGCTTCTATCCGTCAACTTAAAAAAAATCCGTTAACTGATACATCCTGGTACGAATAAGCAGAACTATTAACAAGCCTTAAACATAACTGCAATAAGAGACGCTGGTAGGCCTCCTGTTCTTTCACTATTAACGCAAGTAACAATAAAATTTTGATCCAAACATAAAATCGAAAAGATACGAGTTGCGGGCCGGCATCGAAGTCAGACCCTCCTGTATGGGAGGCAAGCGCTAGGCTATCAATGCTTCCACAAAGTTTACAAAAGAATAAAACTATATCACTGATATTCAGCAGGGAGGCAAAGATAAATATAACCCACTGTGATATTAACAGCCAAGGGGAGGATGAATGATTTGTTAAATATAAAACAAAGATATCATAATGTTCACCCGGCAAATTCAGCTTATTTCAGATGTGAATCGAGTATAGAACTCATCACCTTTGCGATTATATCAATTTGTAATAAGCCGGTCGCACGCAACAGCTTGTGCTCAAGGGCTTGACTTCGGGAACGTACTATGCAAATAAGCGCTAGGTTGTTAGGCTCGCTGAAATGTCTATTTCTAGCTTATTCCACTCTTAATATATCATGTAATTAGTCATACAATACCTTGCCCCCCAAAAAATACATTATTATGATAAATTAAAATAATTTATATACCTGCGAGCCCATAATATATAAATTCATGTTTAATTAAGCGATGTACTGGCAAGTAAGTGCCGGTAAAAAATTACAATTTATTAATTTATTATCGTTATTATGGATCCCAAAGTTTCAACTTAATTGCCATACACATAATATTACATACAAGCCATAAACAGGTACATTTAAAAAAATTCATCATGAAAATATTTTATCCACACACACGGTATGAATGTTGAAATTAAGTATCTATACTTATTTCGATATAAGTGGGTAAGGTTCCGTAGTTTCAAATGCTAATAAATATCACAAACTCTAATAAAAAACTTACTAAACAATTTATGTTACCGTAACTACGTATAATATGATGGTTGTTTTAGATTCACAACCATAAGTATGACATTAATTACTTAAAAGTAAAATAATTGTTAAGTAATATATTATTACAACTCACGTAATATGTTGCGTAATAAGATACTGGGCTAAAATTTGCAACAAATATCATATGGTATATTGCCTTATTATTGCATTAGGAGGTATAATTATCTATTATGTAATGTAATAAATATCACCGCTATTGTAATTAAACATACTCAAAGAATTAAACATCATTAAAAGCTAAAGGAGAATAGGCAAAAATGTATGGAGGTTGAAACAATGGTTACAATTTAATATACCGAATTACAAACGGAATTCATATTTATTATTTTAATCATGTCCGAACAAATATTATAAAAATGAACGATTTGTCGGCGATTTTTTTTTACTTTTCATGCAACAACTACTAATTCGATCGATAAACAACTCTTACCATATCATAGCTAATAGTTTTTAGGGTATAGGCTGTAGGGCATGCCGCTATAGCGGCGGTAAGACCTGTCACGCCGGAGTGGCTGGAGAGGCGGCATGGCGCCCTCTTATTATTCGGACACGATTGTTTCAGGAATTATCGTTGTCGTATAGACTGGGATGAGACGCTCGGATGTCATTACTGCGGAGACTGCCCCAAGGATTCGGCATAGCATACGTTAGAGGAGTGCAGCGCCGTGACCTTGCTGCAGCAGTCGGAGCAGGCGATTTCTCGCTTCCGGTAGTGGTTCTATTTATGGTCTAGAGCGAGAATGTGTGGGAAGCCGTCCCCTCCTTTTGTGAAGAGGTGATGTCTGTCGAGTAGCGCGTCGTGTTCCGAACGAGCCACGTTCGAGAATTTCGCGGCACTTAAGCAGAGTACGGGACGAGGTCCACCAATGCCAGTGACGGACCAACGCCTGCTGGGAGCTCAGCACATACGCGAGTGTATCCTGCGCCCCCAGTCGTAGGTCGTCCGAAGAACACCGTACTGTTTTACCCGGTAAGAGTCCGGCTTACCCAGTTTGAAGGGTATACCTGACGGAATTCAGCACATAAAAGGGGGGTGTAGGCTGTATCAATCAATCACGTAAGTTAATTCTACCCGTACGAACTTACGAACTTGGGGCAGGTTGTCGTACAAACGACGACCTGCCCCAACTTCGTAAGTTCGTACGGGTAGACAATAGACCGTTTGAAATAACATCTTAGTCTTTTTCAGAGCCCTTCTTAGTACCTAATGTTGCACTCATCAATACCTAAACTATGTCATACATAGGTATCGTTTCTGTATTTTATTTATACCATTAGACTAGATCTGCCCAGTCTCCTTTATAATAAAAGATAATTTATACCCATATAAGTTTGTACCCATTATGGTTCCAAGTAACTGCGGAACCTTAGAAATCAATTCTAAATAACTGACCGCTTACCTTAACTACACCAAATAGTAACAATCAGCTGTACTGTTGCAAACAGAACCACTTTTTCTATACGTAATTTGTTAATAAATATGTACTCAAGAATTATACTTCAGCCATTTGCAGCTCACCTTGGACCAATATTTTTTACACCTGTTATACCTATTGTAATTTCTAAACTAAAAGCCATTTTATTAATTTGTATTGCGCCACAGAAGACTAATATCATTAAACTAAATCTAGACTAAAATACTTACTTAAAACAAGCGGTGGTGGTCGATGTTAATAATTAATACTGAAGCAGCGTCAGCCATGTTAGTATTGTGACAAGAGAAATGATTTCAAGATGACATTTGTGTGATAGAATGCAAGCTCGATATTTACAGTGCTGTTGGTGAATGTTAGTGTTAAACCAACAAACCGTCCAGAGATGATACAGGTGATTCTGTATTACTAGCGATCGGGGTTCCGGGTGCAGCGGGCGGTGCGGCAGGCGCTTCTCTCGCGTCGGCATCCACCTTCATGGTGACTCTTTGCCATATAGAGCCCTCCCCTCGCCCCTCCTCACTGCACGCTCCTCTCTGCACCAGACACGCGCGTCACGCCATCAGCTCCACACAGTTAACCGAAGGACCACACGTCCTTAATATGTCACACGAGCCAGACTTCATACCCGCAATGATTCGTTGGAAAACAATCATTTAAAGATATATTAATAACGCCAGAGAAACCAATCATTTACTTCGTGTAAATATTTCTGAATAACAATTTTGAATAGCAATGAATTACCGCATTTTTGCCTGGTTTGTAGGCAATTGCATCATCGGTGACTAATCTTTTCATTCAATCTAACGTAGAAATATTATTTTCAATATTTGATTGTCAATCCTGTATGTTAGGATGTTTCTTTGATTAAACACTAAATAGGGCTAAAAGGAGCTTAGTATAGAATATGTAAGCAACCCTTTTACACAATGTTTGTACAAAAGCCAGCCACAGCTCCACCAAACATGCACAAACTGTTAATGGATGAAAAATATGATTAAACAAAAATTATATTCTATCTGGTCACAACAGTGACACGATGCACTATAATCTAACAATTAAATTTCCAGTTGTGACTACAATAGTGTGTATCGAGTTAAAGTAAATAACAACGTATAAATGACCGATGTTTTAAAGTTTTGTTTTGATGAAACCACCAGCAGGTAGGTGAAAGTCGCGGTATGATCCGCGCGCTCCGCGGTCATCCGCCCACTAAACATGAAGGCCGCTCGTGTTCTTCACATCATAATAGAATAACATGCCGTGAGCTAGATGCGCGCTAAATGAATACTCGCGGAATTACTGGGATATCAAGTGTTTAAAAATTGTGTTAGACAAATGTATGAAATGTACGATTTTTCATGCAGTACCTACATAGACTCACTGCGAAATAATTTGAAAAACAAAAATCCGTAGTAGGTATACAAGTTCGCACTCACACTATTCACTCATATTATCTATTATTGTTCAATATTACAATTGCATAAAATATCCCGAGGGGGCTCTACTGGTGAAATTTAATTACATAACGAATAATAAAATAATGATTAAAACTGAAGTCAGAACACATAACGTACCGGAGTTTACGCACTCTTTGATATTACACGCTAGTCTGTGTTGAAACTGGATCGAGAATAAACGATTGAACAGATGGACTACTAGTCATATCATGTGTGACATGACAATCTACCTATGTCCGAGCATAAACAACACATTTTCGTGATTTTACATAATTCAATTACAGTTTTGTAGTATACTGTGAGACACTCGGGAATTTCATAGCAGATGAAAAATTTATCGTTTTGATTGCGATGTACACAATCCTATCGGCTAGATAGGTATCCATTGAATATTTTATACACTCACTAGCACGGAAAAGCGATTGAGCTGAATCAGATTTTTAACCGATGAAAAAACGGAGGAGTTACTCAAGTCAACGCGTATTTTTTTATAAATGTAGTGCCACGTTCTTTTTACATAGTAGTCGGAGTCTTTAAATCTTCAATGCCCTTTAGCTTGGTAGTGGAATTGTCTTCAGAAACTGTTAAGTTTTTTAAGAAAATTGTTTTATATCTACTTTTTAGTATTTTGAAGTCGGTTTTTACTTTTTTGAAGATTATTTTATTTGTGATAATTACATACCGGGGCAAAGAGTAATGTATTCTTTACTTATAATAGGGTATCACTATTACATTTTGTTTCACTTTTAAATACTCAAAGACTTTTAATTAGGTACCAATTTTAGTTGATTGGCTTTTGATTTCTGAATAAAATTGATTTTTTAATATCTTAAAAATAAATCTAAAGTTTCTTAAGACCAGCCCTAACTGTTATATAAAGCGTATCTATAATTTTGCGCTACCCTGTATAGCGACTTGCTGCCCCCACAGACTGAAATTGAGCAGACTTAGCACTTCATACGGAAGTGTGTCGGCTCTAAGAATTAGGTAGGTCCAGTATTTACGCAAGACGGAGGAGAAATAAACAAAGGATTTCAAAGTTATTGTAAGAGCAATGGAGGCCCAATGGTCGTATCCTCGATACAAGTCGTAGATGATGGGTTCAAATCTAGGGAGGCACGCAGCAATAGTTTAGATTTATTTATAACTTATGTGCGCATTATTCATCACCACTGCACTAAAGGTGAAGGAAAAAAATCATGACTAATCGTGAGGAAACCGGTAAGTAGGTAAAAAAGTAAGGTAAGGTAAAAAAAGTATGTAAAAAATATTCAAGACTTGTGACACACCAATCGGCACTGGGCCTGCGTGGTGGATTACGGCCCAGCGGGTCTACCACGTAACTATAATGGTAATGAACATCGACTCTGGTAATAAACTTCAATACGACCGTGAGAGCCTAAACTTCGAGATACTTTGTAAAAAAATTACCTATTATAAAGTTGGGACTCCCATCTTCATGATTTTTTTTTTTTTTACAAGGTAGTTCGAAGTTTATTCTCTCACAATCGTATTGATTTTTATTACCAGTCTGATGTTCATTACCATTTTGTTACACGGTAGAGCCGCAGTTCTTACAGGAGACATGTCAGTATCCAATAGACAACGACATTCTAACAGTCGGACCAATTCTTATAAATCGAATACTAAGCAAGTGGAGTTTGTGCTCACGCGCCACGTAATACGTTATTTAACTAAAATTGCTCACTATATTATTGCCATCTCTATTCATGGGCATACAAATGACAAAGACAATTTTTTATAAGTACGAGGGTAAATGGTAATAGGCTAAGGATGATAAGGAAGATCGAACTTCCTGATTTTAGATTAAGGAATAGTTTTTTTAAATGTGAACAATAACACTATTGAAAAATATTTTTTATAAATAAAGTGCGCATGAGAAGCGTAGATAATATTAACCTTATAAACGCCCTGCGCTACGTAATGGATGTAAGAATGTAGGGACTCTGTGTATGAGAGCTGGAGAGAGCGCTAGACTTGGTTCATCATGAGATCCGTGTCCTTTCTTCAGAAGCAAATATTCTTAATTTTAGCTCTGACCACTTTCCGTGACGGTGAGTGTATAGCAAGTAGAATAACAATGGAATAAAATACCTGTTATTGCAGAAAGTTACTATTTATTACTTGTATTGTAAGTCAATGAATCTCTTTTATACCATTATGCATTACCAATTCAATCTGTATATGTATAAATAATAGATACATAATGCTTAATAGCAGTAGAAGTGTTCGTGTGTATATACGAACCTAATTACTTCCGTTTTAATGATGAAGATTGAGTGGTTACATTAAGTAGTACATGCGTGTCGGTATCGGAGTTCGATAATATCCATTTATGGAAGTGGCTTTTCAAATATAGCTCTGGATCCCGAAATCGAACCATATTTAATTTGTTCCAAAAGTATTTAAGTCTATGAATCAATTATTCTAATAGAAAGGATTTTCGTGTTTTATTCCTGGCTACCTAAAGGGGAATATACTGTCAGGTATTCCACGAGCTGAATAAACATGAGTTAGTTGCATCCCGCTTGCAGTCTGCTCGAGTTTAAAATATTCACAGGCACGACTGATTTGTGGTGCGATATTTTGAGCATCGAACTCTGAAGCAACTTGACAGTAAATATACCATACTCATGATATTTTCTCTATTATCTACTCATGATTTTGTAAACGTTACACATGTTATATAGGTACCTACTTCAATTGATAGCCGAAGTACAATTTGATACTCGTTCATTTTGTGTTCATAGAAATGAAAAAGCACTCAGGGACGCAGTCTGTAACTACGTCTGGTCGTTGTTTGCTTTCTCGTTAAACAAACAAATCAGGTTACAGCCTTGTCTTCTATAGATTTAATAAATCTAAGTATTCATCGGTAGTAAAGAATGACTAACGCCATACACGCCGATATTTTAATGATTTTAGAATCGTGACATACTTGACCTTATAAGGTGCCGATTGTCGTTTTTAAAACGTGTTTTAGTGTTGTTCTAGCTTCTGTACAGCTGGTGTAGTACACCACTATTAAAAAATTTGGGATAATATTCTACGTACAGAAATAGTTTCTCTAGAACTGGTGTATTAAGTATACTTAGATGACGACTAGCTTCCGCCCGCGTGATATATTTATAAATTATAGCCTATGTTACTCACTGATAATGTAGCATTCTGCTGGGGAAAGAATTTTTTAAATCGGTCCAGTAGTTTTTGTGTTTATCCATTACAAACAAACAAACATACAATAAATCGAATCTTTTCTCTTTATAATATTAGTTTAGATATCGAATACGCAATTCGCCTTTCTTAAATCAATCCAAAGTTAGGGTGGATGCCGCGGGTTTGTAAATAAAGTAACGACTAACACGCTTGTAGAATATATTTAGCTTTTTGATTACTAGGAAGGCAGTATTTTAACAATAAATATGTACGAAGGTTGTTTTATCGACAGTTTAATTGTATACTCCAATCTAATGTTTTTGAAGTGGTGGGGTTCATAAACTAACCACATTAATCTGTTTTAATACAAAAGTTTATTAAAATATTTAAAAAAATGGTTAAATAACGTGTGCGCTCTACAAGCAGCTTTTTCACTACGGTTTGCCGTAGAAAGCATAATGCATATACTTATCTATAAGGTTTCAGAACTATTTGTAAGAAAACTAACTTACTGCATTTATATAAGGTGCAGTGATTGTAATTAAAATAGCAAATTAAATCTTATACTTCACTTTGTTCTTTAAATATACTTTATCTGAATTTGGGAACATAAATAGGAAAGATTTGAAAAGATCTGAAAATAAGTAGGTACTTGTAGTTGCATAATTTAAAGAACAAACTGCTCATTATTTGCAAATCAAATGCTCATACGTTTCAGGAGATTAGTTAATAAAATTGATATAAAAGTTACAAGTACCTGTAGTGTCTCTAAATATGTCTGTGGTACACGTCTCGGCTGGAACTTGCTCGAACATTAACTGAAAGTAAGAAGAAAATTAAAATATCTGAAGTCTATCCATTAAAATAGTTTGTATATGGGGTGTAGTGACGTCAAGTTACCCTTTGTTACGATACATAAATGAGATATTATCAGTGATCCATTGTATGTGCATAGGTACTTATTGGAAGGTAGCCATCGATGGGAAATTAACTTATGAAGGTTATAACGCGGTCACCAATGGCTATTCTTTATCGATTGTTATTTTTCAACATACAAGTAACACACAAATCAGTTTAAGAATAAGTAAGACGCAAAGCTTCATAAAGATTTTACTTAAATTGCCTTTCAATTAATCCTTCGTTCTAGCATATTAGCAAAACATGGTCCGTGTATGAGATTGAACCTTCAAATTACGGCTACCCCAACAGAATCTCACCACATAATGTCATAGAGAGCTATGTCATTGCACAGTCATTCCCTTAGATACAGGTTCTTCATCTGAAGTCTGAATTATAGATCGAAATCCGAGGCTTCTTTTGAATATATTAGCCTGAACTCCTAATTAAATGGAAAGCTTGGAGTATGATTGGGCTGAAAATTAAAAAGAAATTCGACTGCTGTATTTTGAATGACTCGCTCAGCTTGCTCAGCTTGTGTCACGTATACTAATTGACTAACAAACTGAACAAAGGGCTTTAAATGTAATATTCTCAGGATTATTTACATAACTGATTCTATAGTGGTAAATATAATAAACAGATGAACTGTTGATACGAGTATAACTTATTAGGTTATTTGGTCTATCGTGTATTAAGCTTGATAGATGCGTCATATCTATTTTAATTGATATCTAAGTTATATTTATTACATAAGCAATTGCATTGCATCCCAAATCTGTGTAAATAATGAATTCGCTTTTGCTATTGAGAGTTAGGTACAAATTACTATATTATGGAAAAAATTATCATATATCTGTGTTTGTTTTAAAGAAAATTTAAAACTACCTATATTATTGTTTCAATCGTTTCCGTATTTAGTCATTTTTTTCCGCGGTTCTTGTAGACTCTTTGGCATTTGCGTTTTATAAGAAGCTATTCTTTTACTAATTAGGCGCCAACTACTTTTCATTTTGCTCCCTGAAACCGTCCCCTGATCGAATCATGCCCATGCCGAAGGCATTATCAAACACGTCGAGAATACAAGCTGTCTATAAGACATTTATAGGACACAAACAAGCTGTTTATACTCTTCCGGTGGTTCGGTTTTGGTACCGATTGGTTTTCAGTATAGTGCTTTGGTATAGTGTGACATAAAATGTTCCAATGCAAAACTTAGCTTTTTTATAGGGTATCCTAGGGTAACACTCCCATGTTTTAACCTAGTTTAGGAGTCGGTGACAGAATAAAACGCCGTTATATCGTTCAGCCTAATTGACGGGCTTGGCGATGAAAATATACATACATAGTGACTAAATCACTATTATTTTCCATTTCTTATATAATATTCATGAGCATAAAGGGCGAATACTTTTATTCAATCTATAAACACAATAAAAACTTTAATGTATATTTGGTTTTTGTGTATATGGCTAACATACTTTGCTTATGTATAAGTTCTTCAACACAAAAAACACATTGCGTCGCGAGGGCAGCCACACCACGTCCACGTGGGTAGGCAACCGTGACTCATGGCATAGCTGTGGCAAGCTTGTCAATTTTAAGCGACGTCAATCGCCGATGGCTACAAACCCGTTACGGGTTACGGAACACCGTTTATACTTGTATATGTAGCAAATTTTTATGTACACGTAATGCCTCTACTTAAATTGAAACGTTTGCATAAGCCTCTCGTTGATATGTACGATATTTTAAAACTGCTTTTTATAAAAAGTAGTTTTATAAGAGTATACTCTTATCATACGTGTGTGTTCATGAACGCCATAATGTTGTAGAGATAGTACTGGATAAGGACATTCGATAGATTTGTAATAGCGATTAGATAGGTTGCAACACTATATAATAGTCAAGAGTCTAGCTAGAGAGTGTATAACTCCCTTCATCCCGTTTCGCTCGCCGGTGAGTCTCGATCTCGACACACATAAACCAATTTAAATTTTTCATATAGCTAGATAGGTACCTAGAATGTTCTCAACAGTGTTTTTTCTGACGACACGTATTGCTAGCTGCTACTGTTATTTGCGCTCACGCAACCACAGGCTTTACAGCTGTGCGCAGGCAAGCAGACGAGACGACGCGGATACACGACATTGTACGGCGCAATACATCAAATATTGTAATAACGATACAGCGCACAGCATATTGTTGCAATTATCATCAAGAGAAAACTTGAAGCCGAGCAATTAAAAATTAATTGTCAAGTACATATAATTTTACACTTATAGACAATGTCTAAAATGTATTCATCAATATAAATGACTATAACATTCATTTGAAAATAATTTGATTTATCATGTCATAACTCTGTTAAGGGTTTTATTGGGCAAAGGATTAATCTAAGCATTTGCACTAAACTTCGTTATTATGAAGAATTTAGCAAAACTTCAGTTCTGTCTGTATCATTTCACTTCTTAGGATATCCAAAATAAATTAGTGAAAATGGAGAAAATACTGATCCCGCTTAGCTAACACCACAAATAAATTTGTAACATTGATCATCATCCATTATCACTTAAAAATACTTCACGCCTAGCAAAATAAAGCTACAATGAGAGAATTTTGAAAGTCCACATTAAATGTTATAATTATGCAATATAAAAAACAAGCAATATAATATTGGGCAAAAATAATTTAAATTGCTATTGACTCTATAAGAAGAATAATATAATTAATTAATTCGCTGTGCCACATTTTTAACCAAGACACTGGATTCATATAAAAGTACAGACTTTTATTGCAAACTATTGTCAATGAATGTTTTACCAGTTCATAAAATAATACAACATTGGTAGATAATGAGATTAATGTTAATTGGAATGTTGTTTTTTATTCAAATGTTGGTATATATGACACATAAAGTAATTATTTTTGTAATTAAAACCAGTTACTTATACAAGTGAAAGCAACATGTGAAAAAAACATGTTAAAAAAATCTCTCTCTGTTGAATGTTTTGTTTTATTTATAAAAATAATTAGGGTAAAAAAGCTAAAGCACACATTTATAATAATTTTTGTCTTTTATTTATCTTTATTACTGAGAATTAGAAATTTCAAAAATTATGCTATTCCCATTAGCACATACATTCATATAATATATTAGCATTGAAAGAAAAATTATTATGTATTTAGATTATCGAGACCAATATTTGTTACTATATTGCAATGAGTTATACAAATAGTATATTATAAATTTTCTGTAAATACCTAATATTGATTATTATAAAATATTATGCAGAGGCAAATAAAATGTACAAGCGAAACATGCACAATACAATAGGAAATAAAACTTATACTAAAACAATAACATACTTATAATATACAAACTATAACAATATCTTCAAATAAACTAAAACAATGTTGAGTTAAGCTTTTACTGCAGGCCACCATTTTCTGATGGTTGTAATTATAGTGCTATCAGAGACTACGGGGTTATGACAAGAGGTTGGGTGTAGCATCCTCTTCTGCGTTGGCACTAGTAACAATACACTACGATTACCAATCCATTTGCTAAGTTTGGTGATAATCATGATAATCCTTCACAAATAATAGTTGTAGTGATTT
Source organism: Allophyes oxyacanthae (assembly GCA_932294325.1). Taxonomy (NCBI): domain Eukaryota; kingdom Metazoa; phylum Arthropoda; class Insecta; order Lepidoptera; family Noctuidae; genus Allophyes; species Allophyes oxyacanthae. Next base: position 6,882,418 of record OW028609.1, read on the forward strand.
ATGAAGAGGCCCATGTTCAGCATTACTAATAAAAACTGATTGAAATTTTTTAAACAGATTAAATTATATCTATCCTTGTGATTTGTATACCAACTAATAGAGATGGCAATAGATTTGAGTTAGTTTAGTGAAATACTGTGTATAATCATCGTTTATCAGTAAAGGTGCCAATTTTTGAACGGTTTCTGGGTCCATGGAAACGTTGGGTCTCAGTGGAGGGTGAATGAGCTAATTCTATTTACATATCAACAAGTTAAGATGTTTTAGTTAAAATAAAATTTGGTTAATACAAGTTGATGCCATAACATAATATAATATTTTGAAGTATGGGAATGGTTGCTATAAAACAATGACTAGACTAGAAATATATTCATAATTGAGTGTCCGAAGTTAAAAATAGCTACATAATTATACAGAGTATAGTTAAGTACCTAATGAAAACTCCTAACATTCTATTCTGTATAAATGAAGAAAGTATTAGCAACATAGAAAAACACAACTAAAACTTGTTATGATTTTGGTAATAGTATTTAGAAACCAAACGAGTTCATTCAATTCTGTTATAAAAACATCGCGATTAAATCCAAGACAATAGAATTATAAACACTGCTGCATGACATAATTAATAATGTTGACTTTTTTATTTATGCCTCTTCTAGTACTAATGGTCTAGCTGTACATTCCGCAAATTGTGATACTAACTTTTCCGGAATCATGAATAGCCTATTTGAAAGGTTATTGCACTAATTCATTTCGTTACTTTCGCAAGAATTTGAGGAGGGTAGGTACAGTGGTATTGATTTCAATCGACAAGTAGATAAATGCAATAAAATAAATGTTAACATTGTACTTACATGTTCTAGCTAGTGTTCTGAATGGCAACAACTTCAAGTAGTTATATTAGTGTTATTTGATATATAGAATATTTTGATTTTAAAACTATGAAAATAAATATCGGAACCGCCCAGCTGGCAAAATTTAAATCACAGATTAAATATAATAAAGAACGTCTGCGTTCACAATTCAATTTGACACATGTCAAACATAAATTTTCTAGTTATTTTGCACTATTTATGACCAATCGACTAAAATTTAAATAATAAAAATACGGAAAATAACCTTATTTATTTGTATATATTTATTTATATATTTGTAAGCACAAGTTAGTAATTTTTAAATTATATTGCACGACACCCGCCTCCGCCGTGATGTGCGGTTTAAGAGAGGATTCTTTAGTCATTGGGGTGGATGACCGAAATCAGACAGTATTCGAGTACCTCTGTAAATATTTCGATGAGTGAGTCGAGAATATCATTCCGGCTTAGTCGATTTCCACATACATAAACCGTAAACGGTAAAATTGTAGATGACTATTATCTGTGGTTGGCGGAGAGTGGCATCCGGCCTAAGTTTTAGCGGGAATTTGTAAAAGAAACAACGTAGAACGTTAGAGATTAGATTTCTAAATTGTGGAAGTTAGGTATTACTTATAGATTGTGTTGATTCTTCATTATTATTACGCCCTACGGTTTATTATTATATATATTTCAGAACATGAGGTCGAGGAAGTGGTCAGATTATATTAAATTTGACATTATAAAATGGTTATGTAGGTACATAATTCTTTCTCCCTTTTCATTTCGAAAAGGTACGACAAGCAGTCTTTTTATTATTTACTCTTATAGATGCTTTTAAAGTTAGTTGATCCGTCTTTAATATATCTAGTAGTTACCTACTTCTTTTGTGTATTCTAGGCATTCCCAGGATATGAGGATACCACTCATTACTTTGCTTTATTTGCTTGCATTATTTCAGTCCATGGTAAACCAATCTCCTTTTTATCGTCGGTAGTGCTACTCAGACTTATCATCGACGTATGAGGTCGATTTGTCCCAAGTATTTTATCCGTCAAGCGATGCAAAGTACCTAGACACAATAGAAAATGTACAACAATGTAAAACTCTACTGTCGAAAAATCTCGACAAGTCTAGAACTCTAGAATGTTTGCAGTCTTTTTCTATAATTTTAATATCGTAACAGATCGTAACAATCAATTTAGAACTGTCAAATAAATCTTTTTTCGTAAATAAATCTCTATTGCATTGTGAATGAATGCTGAGATTATCTCTATAAAATATAAAAATTAAATTCTTTCACAGCGAATACGTATTATAAGCGTAATGACACATTTTGTACTAGCACTATTGTAGAAAGTAGCTGCCATTAAAACCAGCTCAATATATCTATTGCGCTATTGTTAGAATTCCGACAAAAATGATGAAAGTATTACTCGTAATTGGAAAAACTTCTTAAGTAGAAAAGATACAATACAGGTAAAAAAAACATAAATATCATAAATAAAATAAATACAAGCAAAACCTAGCGTTTATTATAGATAGAGAGGAAATCGAAGCCTGCAATGGATAGTCGAAATAGTGATGTCTTGTCTATTATGTTTTACTGAACTCTCTTACAGTTCTTGTTTGATAATGAGTATATTTACAGATCCCTACAGTAGACTGTAGTTAATAGATATAATACATAGCTTCGTAAATTAGTTATATAAGGAAGGTTTCGTGCAGTAAGTAATGCGAAAGTGCGCCGCACATAGCGGCAGGAAAAGGCCGAATATAGGGAAGCAGGACGCTTTACACGGATTTGTATAAATAAATTATCTGCTCAGATTCAAGGGACCGAGAAATAAGCGTATTTTGTGGAAATGCGTTAAACCGTAATTGTTTGCGCTGGTTCTACTCCATCCTGTTAATTTGTAAATTTCCTAGTAACTTATGCCCATTGTTGCACGCAGAGTAAACTGCATTCACATCGTGTTTACGCATCAGGCATTCATGAGCGAGATAGTTCGCAGATATTACCATGTCATAATAATTATGACATCCGAAATAGAACCTGTGGTCGCTGTACTTCCCCTGTGCTTTTTCCTAGCTACACCCATGGCTGTAATCAAGATGTACCTAGGCTACTATGGTGGTTGCCTAAGCTGAGTTTTAATGGTTTACTTATATACAATACAAAAAAAAACAAAAAAATATAAATACAGTGAAAGAAACAACATACGTAGGTAGATATTACATTGTGAATGAACTTGTTAAAATATAATACACGGCGGCGGTGTCCAATAAAATGAATAATATTGCGGATAAAATTATTCATTCATTACATTCCGATGGAAATTTAAAAAACAAACATGTTACTTATGCGTCGTGGGCTCTTGTATTCTATTCCGAACGTGACCAGATTTTTGTTCAAAGCGCCCGCGAGCTTCAATGGCAGGGTGGTCGAATAGAAGACGTATCGTTACTGCGTAATTAAGTCCACCCCAATGCATATGAGGTTAATTTGTATTGTTTTTGATATGGCGCTCAACGTATGGTTATACCAAAGTTCCACCAAATAATGGCCGTAGTTTGATTTGGAAAATTACTATCAGGTTTCGCTAATACAGTAGTTAGTATCTACAAATTTGGATACTTAAACCGGACATAAGAGATGAAGAGAGGATACAATTCAGACAGTATGGTCTGAATTGTATCCTCTCTTCAGCCGGTGGTTGTACTTGCCTTTGATCATTTTATGTGTTAGTCCGATTCAGGAAAGTGCATTTATTTGTAAAGATTGCATCGTGAAATGGTGTCCCTAGAGTTCTAACTAAATGGGACGGAAATAATATTACAGGTTTACTGGATTTGATTTACCCCCGTGTGGGTTTAAATTTATAATATTATATCCAACATAATGATTGCTCAAGTGAACAAATAAATGTTTCTGTGTATGAAAATCTTTCCTGCTTCATTTCTACGCAGAGCGAACTGAATTCTCAGAAGGGCTAACTTATTTTCTATGCTTCTGCAGTTGGCCTAAGATAGCATTCACTGCGTTACGGCAACCTAATTACGTAAATATCACCGGACAGCGACCCGAAGAAACTTCTTACTTAACGATAAATATCACACATTTTTCCGCTATTAATAACATACTTAGCATCATGCCTAACCTGTTCAGTATATTATTTTGTCGATTTTTTACGCAGTTACAGAGATAATTTATGTTTTGCATTCAACATAATCTCATACTCAAAATCAGTAACGTCAAATGACAATGATCCTTTGTTTAGTGGTTTAGTTCTATTTTATTTTATTATTTTTATTATTTTTGTACCTAGTATTCTGCAAATTGATGAAATCATGTTTTTTTATTCAATTGGCTTAAATCATACGAAGGCAACGGGAGTAATGTAAACTACGAGCGGTATGACGGAAGTTTTGAAATATTCATATTTTACCTGTACTTACCTAAAATACCTACCCTGCATCCCCGTCCTATGCTCGCTGTGATTAATATCTAAAATCTAGAAAATTGCAATATTATTTAATCTTAAAGTATCAATTGCTGTAGTAAAACATCATTTTTGAAATCTTTTTTAGTGTTTACGCGATATTTCCGGAAAACATCCAAAGTTTCAGAAAATTTCCGAAGTTTTCACCTCTGCTATTATTATTAATAGTAACATGTTACTATAGATGATAAGTCGTATGTTCTGCAGTTGTGTTAATTAACACACCAAGAGGATTATCTCTGAAAGTAGCAGTAATCAAATGTAGATTCGTAATGCACAGTTTTAAGTTTTATACATTTTGTTACAATGCAGGCTGTATATTTAAACAGGACATTTGCTAGAGGTAGGGTAATGCTCTAGAACAACTTTAATATGCGACCAAAAAGAAATCGCAAAAATATAATCTGCTGTGTGGTTATTGAAATAAATGTATGGAACAGCAGATTATTTTTCGCGATTTTTAGATTGTTCCCATATTAAAAGTACTTCATAATGATGAGTATATATACATACCCCTTAAAGCAGGTGTCTTGTTTCAATATGTATAATGAGTTAATTCAAAAAGTATTATATTTATTTATTTAAAATGCTTCATGTACAATGTACAAAGGCGGTCTTAATGCCGTAGGCATTCTCTACCAGACAACCTTAGGGTGATGCAGAGACAATGAAGGTAGATGCACCAAAAAACAAACTTAAATGAGAGGGTAGGTATATTCTATTATACTTAAAAACCACTATAATTATAAACTTACATAAACATTAACATAATTATATATAAGTAAATATGTATTATTATATGCTAAATAAACATAAACATATATAAATAATAAATATATACAATTCAGAAGAATTAGAGTCGAGATGAATCTGCCGATGTCTTGTCACGAATGTATTTACGTAATTTATATATACTAAGGCTACCTACAGCTGGACATACGCCGCTCTCAAGTTCCCAACATCACAAGATTAGCGCGGTTTTATACTTCTATACTTATTGCAGGGGGAAAAGTATTTCACAGAGTGGATTTTTTTTTGTTCTTTGTTGTTTCAGTCTAGTGAGCAGTAGGTATGAGACTCTAAGAATTTAATGAGGGAGCCGAAGCTCCGTTTGTTACAGAAATGTTTATTCACGTCCCCATTCCCATTTCAAATAATTTTAATTATAATTATTTTGTATCTCTCAATGTAAAAAATCTACAATTCTAATGTCATTCTCATTAATGTTCGAATTGTAATAGCAATTACGATGTCTATTGCTAATCACCTGATTCTCGTTCCCATAAAAGCTAATTTATACCTTAATTAAAGATTTTATTTTATGGCAATCCTGAAATAAATTGTTTCTAAAGTTAATTGGGTGGTAGGTATTTGACTATTTATTTTATAATAACTTAAACTTAAATAAAATCCGTGGCGAACAGTGAAAATAAAGATACGTATGCACGATTTCAATTTCGTGAATTGACGTCTATGATGACGTGGGATTGATCCGTGGAAATATTTACTGTTAGTTAAATTAACGTAAGATGTAGTCTATTGAACAATGTAACAAACGTTTTTCTAACAGTTAACGTTTTCCGTTGACTTTAAAGCTAATAATATAACTAATACTTCGGTCCTTTTGACTACCAATCAAACAACGGCCCGTATTTAGAATAATATAGGTAAGTCTAAAAAACGTTGCTATTTTGTATAAAAGAGAAAGCATTGTAACGTTGAATCATCTTTCATTATTTTTCCGACTTACTGGTTGTAATAATTTCTATTTCATTTTATAAGCATTCCAATACCCAATAATTGGCATTGAATATGAATGAACTGGAAGTTAATTTCTTTTGTAAAGATTGTATAATTTAGTAGGTTTCTATATTTTATATTTTTAAAAGATCGTTCTTGCTTTAACTTGAATTTATAAGGAAATTTTATAAATATTGAGGGAAGATTTTCTTCTCGGGATTAATTTACCTTGGTAGGTACGTAGATTATGTAGACTATTTCGATGTTTTTACTTAGCAATCGTTGTGTATTTTAAGTTAGACTTAATTTATAAGTAAGTGCATGGAAAACGTCTTCTTGAGTGACGAAACTAGATACCGTCTGACGCGAGTTAGCCTCTATGTACCATTGCTAAGCGTCTAATCTTTCCATTGCGGTACGAGCCGATACCCATGTGACAGTACTGACAGCTCCTGCCGACACGATTTAAGAACAATACCTAATTAAATCAACTTACAATAATAAATATAATTATTTTCTATGATTAAAAATATTTCATCTTAACCAAACACGAGTACCTAACTGGTCAGCTTTAAGAGTTTTTATGGAAAACAATAAACAAAAGTAGAGCAAAAGTTGTTGAAAGAAGTAATATCTATTAATGTTTCACCGTTTCACCCAATTATCTGTACCGGTGAATGGGAATATAATTATAATTCCGATAGGTGTGTGTGGTGAAGACGAGGTTGGGATCTATTAATTCCATAAGTTCATGACAGTCGCCCGGGAAACATTAAAGTTAATATTATGGTAATTAATTTAGAGTTGCGTTTTATTACTATGTAGTATGTAGATAGCTCTATACTATGTTTTCGCTGTATTATCACATTATAATCGATGAGTATATAAAGCGGTTGTATCAAGAGTTCTCATGATATTGGATGCCTGTGTCGAATTTCTATAATTTTCTTTGTTGTCGCAATCAGAGATTTTCTGTGATTTATCTAAGATTATGATTGCTGAAACATTGTGACCTGCCCAATTCACTGAATCTGTATTAGTAAACGATACTATGATCTCTTATTTGTCTGTTACTTGTGCCGCATCTATGGTCATCTTTAAGTGCAGTCCACACTACCCGTTTTCCAGCTTTATTTTATTTTTAGCTCTTCGTTGTGTATTGCAGTAATGTTGTATTTATTTGAACAAGCAGTTCATTCATTAAACTCGTAGTATAGTTCTCGGTCGTAGGCGGTCGGTTGTGATTAAAATGGTTAAATAAAGTCGACATAACTGCGACCGCAGAGTCGTATTCCTAATCCAAAATAGTCAATCATTATTAGTATTTTTCTTATAAAAATAAAATACCTACCGTTTATATGTATATAGAAAATAGTCCATTATGCGATTGGAAAGATTCTTAGATCGCAATCTTATCGATGTCCTCTATCTATCTAACTGCTGTTTTCCCAACAGTTCTGTTATCGATTTCAATGTTATCACTATTATTTTGAGGAATATTTAAATGTCAGATAACTAGATATAACATTTTTGGAGGAACATAATTTCAATACCTATTTGCATTTATGAAAATTGTCAGTTGCTAGCATTGCAACGTCCGCAGCAATGAATTTATTTATATTCTGTAGACTAATGCAGATACAACATATTATAGTATTTTAATTATATTCACAAGTGTATTTCAGGTGAAATCACATTATTTTTGTAAATAACTATGTGATACTTTGAAATAGCAAAATTTTCCTATACCCTTTTTAGTACCTATAATTTTTTCCACTCATGTAAGAACTAGGAGGACTTTGGTTTTACCACTTCTAAGATGCTGTATACAGGATAATTTTATATGTAGTGCGCAAAATGCAGACTGATTCAGCGGCCGTACTCAAACGCAACCGCAGTAACAAAATTCATTCCAAAACAAAATAAAAATTTGATTGATTTGAGTCGAATTTTCGTTTTGTTTTAAAGTGTATCCCAATACATTTAGGAACAGAGACAGAAACACTCTACAAATTATGCGCGCTGCATAAAAAAAAATCCTCTATTAAAGGTATATTTGCAATAAGGAAATACTGAGGTATCTAACGTAAAAATGAAGTATCATCTAATGTCCTCAAACTATAAAGTAGAAATCTGTTTTACAAGTTATACCTCCTTATAGTAAAAAGTTTGTTTCACCAATAATATCTTTGTCTAACATCTGTCTGAGCCGGTATCCAATGTTATTATACTTACGCATGATAATGTTCTACAGCAGTTTTATTCGCTACCCATGTTGCTGAAGGTTTCATCGTGCTATATCATGTTGAATAAACGACCGCAATTGTTGATTTGCAATTTTTTATCGATAGCAGATGATTTAGGTTAGGTACTTATATTGTTATTATAATATTTACCTAAATCCAAGGAACATAACTATCTAAATCTTTGTAAACATATGTTTAGTAGTAAAATCAATAATTACTTTGTACAGTGTGTGTACAGATTTTAAATAAATACAAGAACCTAATAGTAGTCAAACGATTAATTTTTTAAATCTTTGCCCCGTATTCTGATTTCTCGTGTATCGTGGGTACAGTATAGAAATATGTATACATGTCACATCGCACACACTTCCAGACCAGAAAAAACTATCTATAGGCCATACAAATATTTGTTACGAGCGGAGATCGAACCCGCAGCAAATAGCGCAGAAAGCCAATCACTTAGCAAGTGCGCCAACCATGCCACCTAACTAAATATGACTGTATTGTACTGTACTGAATTATACAAATGTGTAAAAGATTTAAATAATGCAATTAACAGACTAGCCAGTCAAATATAATATAAGTGCCTACCTTTTTATCCTTTTTAATTTGAATGTCTACTGAGCACGAACTCTGGTGGTAACAAAAGTACAGTCGAATGAACGCGTGCTTATCGTCGCAACGAGAGCGAAGTGCGAACCTAAACTCTGATTTATATTCACTCTGCGAACTGGCACCGGTTCCTGCACCTCAGCTGGCACTCATTCCAGTCAGGGCTGCCAGCAACCGCAAAACGATTACTGTATTAACAACTCAAAAAGGGATTAACTATTTGACATTCCTTGAACCTTATCAAGATCCGCTATTTTCTAGATTATTTGTTAATGTAGAGCAGTTTCTAAACCATCCTAGATGCAGACAAAGTTGTATTTATGAACGTTTAAAAAGTGTACACTGTGGCATATTTTCTAAGATTAACGGATGTAGTAAAAAATATACTTTTGATGCGAAAAATAAGTATGTTATAGTTTAAATTATTTAAAGCTTTTCTGGTGACAGAAAATAATTATATAATGTGTGATTGTTTTAATTCTGTGCATCTGTAATCTGCTAAGGGAAATGTTTACCGTACCATTAGGTAGGTAACAGGCTGGCAATCTGCCACTGCGTGTAGTTTAGTAGAGCCTCCTCACCATTATTATTAAAACTAAGCGCCATATTAATTCAAGTAGGGCTTAGCACTAACTTTGTTTAATCCGTCAGGGCTAGTAAGAGTAATTAGTGTTATTTTTATATAGTGGTGTCATATTATTAATTATTATTTAGTCAAATAGCAATGGCCGCCGATCTTTTCAAAAGCTTCAAAGATTTTTGGCGTGAAAAGTAATATGTAGATATAAGTACCTACCCTCGACCTTAAATTCGATATGTTGCACTACTGTGAAACTTGTTCCGAATTTGGTCGCCTGTTCCTAAATGAAAAAAAAATATTTCCAGTTTACTACCACGTAAAAACAACTCAAAATGTACCTATAACGTCTTTCATTCATATATTTGTGTCATTCACCGAATTTTCCTCACTTTGAAACAAGTTGCTGAGCTGTCCAACAGCTGGTATTTTACCCTAGTAAGATAAACACAATTAGATATTATTGACGTGTCAACCCGTATAACTACACAAAGGTGTTGATCCTTGCGAGAATTGCGGTTAGGGAATCAAGGAAATTCCGATTTAATATTATGTTTGAATGAAATGATAAGTTTCATACTTCGTATTTAAGCTTGTAAAAACTGATCCCGATTATACACCTGAATGTAGGAGATTTAATATCTGTATTTTAATAATGAAGTTAGAATACCTAAATAAAATATATATACCTACCTATGTGTAAGTAATAAAATATAGGTACCTATTAAGGCATCAAAACCTTTTAATGTTTATCTAATAACTTTCTTGATCCACTTGAGCGGTTTGCTCCACAGGGCACTCCATCATAAAAGGGTTCATTTACCGATGTTTAATAGCTAATCGTAATATTGAGACAAGACAACAAGGTTTTGGGACAAATTAGTTATGTAGTTACGAATAGCTTTGATTAATTTATCTTTCATACATAACAGATTAATGATAGATGGAATAATAACTTGGGATTTCAGACAGCTGCGCCAGAAGCAAACAATGTTTTAGCGCGTTCGTAGACTTCGTTTTTCGAATCGGTTTTTATGAGATTTTTTTACAGCTTTATGCTGCAACAACTTTTGTATTGACAAGAATTAGTTTCATCATTCAGGTCAGAAAATAAATTAAATAGTAGAAGTCACACAAAACGTTATGAGGAAACTATACCTACAGGCAACTCGACACTTGCATATAAGGTCCTACCTTTTTAGTCCTGATCCGGAATTCTGGGCTATTGTACTCATAATTATGAAAATCTTTTACTAGGTAAGGGACATAAGACGAAATCGGAAAAAAAAAATCTGCTGTTCCCTAAATTTAATCGAGTAATATTGAATTATTTGTATTGAACAGCAGTTTTTTTTCGCGATTTCACGGTTGGTTGCATAGTAAAAGTTGTTCATAATGATAAGTGCAATAACTCCTTAAAGGGGTCGGGACTAGAAAGATAGGACCTAGTATATATTGTATTCACGTGTATTAGCAGTTTCAATAATTAAAACACTGAAAGTACGGCTAGCATAATAAATGTAGTTTGATTGTAGTTGATTATTTGCACTGTGTTATAATTACGGCTTGTCAACCCAACTTTTACTGCCTTTCGCGACACGCGATGGTCGATAGAAAAATTAATTCGTCATTACTTTATTTATTTTTTAACAATTATTTTGTAAAACATAGATAATATAGAGTAAGTCTATATTCCACGAAACTTTAGGCGGAGTTATAACTACGGTTTCACAACCAAAAGATGCCATTATGAAGTCTCATCAGGTAATAGGGGTGGAGCCTTTTGAGATATACTGGCCACATTCTTAAACTCCGGGCTGCTACTGAGAATATTCCGAACAGAAATACCCAATACTAATTTGACTGACCAGGGAAGCGAATCTAGGACCTTCAAGTTTAACAGCCTTGCTTGCTATCACTAAACCAATGAACCATTCTAATAAATAAGTTTTATTAGAATCCGATTTATTCCTGGTATGCTTGCGTGGGGCCGAGCGAAAGAGACAAACGAGTTGAAATAACCTGATGACCTGGCATAAACAACTTTGGTAACCTTACTAAGAACTGGAGCATATAGCGTATGCCAGTTCTCTATTAGATGGCGAGACGATCATTAAGGAAAATATAACAAGGAAGAGGTCTAAAACTTAAAAAAAAAGTTATTATGATAGAATCCATACCACGCTAAGCACGCGCATCCGCGATATCATTTAAAGGGACCGATCCATATCGACGCGTGTCGCGGCTCCATAGTCTGACTGAACACGTCAAGTGGTGTAGGCTACGTTTACCTACGGGACAGTGGCGCTTGTAACATGCAGCGTAGCATTATAGATATTGTTTTTTTTCCCTCCATTCTACACAATGTCACACTACCCGATGCACGCGTCGCGGCCTCATGTTAATCGTGTCATCTATGCAACACACGCTTTGATCTGTTCGCGTGATAAAAGATGTCTCTTTATTACTTATAACGCGTTTATGTTTATCATATATCATATCGAGCCATGATGGTGAGGAAATTTGTCATAATCGCTACACTTCAAATAATTATAGGAGTGGTGATCACAGTAAGCTGTTATATTATATAAGGCGGATGCTGGTGTTCATTCTCTTCAGATAATCCCTAAGTCGCCTTTTACGTTTACCATGGGAAGAGAATGATACCTACATTATTTTTTGGGAATCAGAAGACATAAATAAATGCCAACCGAATTAATCGTAGGTAATCCTAAAACTTAAACACGTCTTCCAGGCAAAACCGCACTCGTAAAAACCAGATTACCGAGGTAATCCGGACTGCATAATAAAGAAGAAGAAGCAAGGAGCATGCTGAGATCAGTGTAGACATAAACTGAAAGATTCGGTGATACACCGAGATTGGTTAGAATACACCTCACTACTCATCAATTCGTTTTAGCAGTTTAACCGTGAAGATGTGACAAACAGACGAACTTATATTGATGTTATACAAGGGTCGAAAGGAACCAATTCCCATACGAGGTATTTAGACGACCGAGCGCAGCGAGGGCGACTATAGTCCGAGTGGGCATTGGTGACTTTCGCCCGTGTTAAAAACTCTACTTTTCATTTCGAATATAAGGAAAGTAAAAAATTTTAGTTTTTCTAAAATAAAATAAAACAGAGTTAATATCCCGTCAGATTCTCTCATATTGTGTTATGTATATTCGAATTGTCTTTTTAAAATTTTAAATATGGAACACACCGAGTCACCGCCGCCACCGCGGTCCCTCCCGCTTCATAGGTATTTTTTTTAATTCACACTGGCTGTTTATACACTCACAGTAGGTACCGCAGCATGGTTTTATTTAATCGATATATTTATTTTAATTATGTCAAAATTTTCATAGTCTACTTTCTAACCCAATTTAGTTCTATTTTTAAAATTCACTCCGGCCCTAGTGTGGAAAGTAATTACTATGAGTCTTTTCCATAATTTTCATAGTCTACTTCCTAACCCAAGTTAGTTCCATTTTTAAAATTCATTCCGGCCCTTGTGTGGAAAGTAATTCCTATGAGTCTTTTCCCTCCAACAGTGGGAAGCAGCGTTTTCCACCCGCTATTCAGATCAAGCAAACACTACTTTCCGAGCATGAGATATGAAAAAGATAATGTAGCAATAGATCACATGTTTATGCAACATATTAACACATACTATGACACAATGCGGTCGTACATCAAGACCCACCCTAATGAATTTCGAGTCCACAATAATTCTAGATAGGGGTAGCTTCTTTGTTTTGCATGCGTTGTAAAGCAAAAATATAAGAAGTCAATCTGAATGGGACGTTGACCAGCCTTTGTCGTCTGCGTGAAGTTAGTAATTAAGAAGGGGAAGGCTTTGAAGGAAGGAATGATGGAGGTGGGAGGACGATTTTCAATTTGCATTTGAATCGGCGTCAGGGCGCGCGGGACTCATGCTGACAACAAAGGCCACAGATTAATTTATATGCAATAGGGAACACAGTACACACAACACCTAAATATGAAACATTGAACCAGGCAGGCAGTCATTATGGAGAAGTAATTGGAATGTATTACTTGAAATAGGAGTGAAACCATTTGCTCCATTGAGTTGTTTTTGTTTTAACCAAAGTACCTACGTTGACGAAAATTTAGGGCGTTAAGTCTTGGTAAAATTAACGCGTAACTTTTACTTTAGCCTCTTATAACTTTCTGATCTTCTGTGTTTAACCGTCGTAACGTCACAAAACTCCTGCCTGTGACTTCGCGAGTGCGACTGAGTTATGATTGTTAAGAGTAAGTCTCACATTTTTTTACTTGCATTTTGCTTTTTTTTCTAAGTGAATAGTGATTAATCCTCTAGAGGTGTTAGTATTTTGAGTATCGGTTAATCAAGGACTGGGCCTGGGCACAAAATCGACGAGGATCTTGAATATTTTTTTGATTATAATCATAATCATAATCTTTATTTCTCTCATCATCATGTTACATAATTACATAAGTATGTTCAAATCAAATAGAGAATGGTGTCTGTAGTAGGTAGACCCTGTAGTACAGATCACCATGTTCTCCACATTGAGCAGTCAAAAAGAATGAGCTTAAAAATAATAAGTAAAAAGTATTCATAAAATAATGGCAGAAATGGCAAAATAATTATGGTACGATATTATTTGGTAAATGTAATCTGCATTAAAAAATCAAAAAATCAAAGCATATCCGTTTATTGTTTGTCACAGGTAAAATGTAAAGATGATAACATAATAATAAATTGCCACTGTAACATACCTTTAAGGTGTACAATATGAATAATTTGTCGTACATTAATTTATTAAACGCAACGCCACGGTAAACATAGGTAACAGAAGTCAGAATTCGTCACAAGCATTTCACTCGCTACTAGCTATGTGAACGCAGCACCATCGCACCACTCTATTAGGTCCTGTGTTCACCGGTAAATGCATTAAATAATATTATTTTAATTCATCAATCATCACATAATAATATTTACATCACATAACTCATGAATGTCTACAATTAAATCAACATAAGTATGGCGCCTACGCTTTAAATTATTATTCTAATGTAAAACCAATTTATCAGTCATCCATTGTTTTAAAATCCTGACGAGCTTCATGAAAAAGCTTGGCGGCCCGCATATTAAAATTTGATATTCTAGGGCTGAGGCCGGTGATACTGAGATAAGGAACTATCGGCGTACGGTCAGCAACCCACCCTCCCAGCGACAGGAGTGGTGACTACGAAGAACGTTCTTTTTGGCAGAAGTCCATGACCAAATTCCAGTAATTCCAGGTAATATTGATACAACGTTTTACGAGAGTATGTGTGAATAATTTATGTCTAATGTTTTTAATAAGATTGGTTTATTAATAGTAGGTACCTATATTATGACATGACTGTATTATTAGATAGGATAGATATATCTTTTGCTCAGTATATTTATATGTTATTTGGGTCATTATGTACAGATATCGAATGCCTGAAGTTAATATAATCTGTTTATGTTTTAAAGGGGGCCCATCATCAAAAGTTGTTCACAACACAAACACCTACCGCCTTTAAGTATTCGTTTAGCAATCCATTTAATTTGGATTAAAAAATTAATGTCAAGTAAAGCGTTATGTACGCGGGTGACTATTCTCTCTCCTCATTGGAGCCAAATGGCGATGCTACAAACATACAAATGCTAAATGAATAATGAGTCCCTTTGGCAAAACTTAGCCACGGCGTGACACAAAACGGCATTTCTCTTTACAATTTCTATCTAAGCGTTCCGAACTTTCCTAGTTACATAATGTGTCTCTAATTAGGCAGTTAGGGCAGTTATGCTAACAAAAGAGACATTTATTTCCCTTGCGACCAACTTACCGTAGTTTTTGTGTGATCCGAGGTTGTGATTACAGAAACTAATATAAAATTGTGGCGCCAACTAAGGAGGTATAATATATAAAGTGTTTTTACGTGGTTTGTTGCCCTTTTATAAGTAGTAACTTTTATAGCACTCTAAAAAATGGTAACTGCCAATTATTTTTTGTAGAAGCATTTTCTACTACTAACCACAGTTTAAATACAAGATAGAAATACAATGCAAAATTGATAAGTAAATGATTGTTTGTCATAATATTTATTGACTACACGCTTTATTGGCCCCGATCCAATCCATATTAGAAATGACAGTGAAAAAGATTTGTATTTTACCAATTTATTATTAAACCATTTTTTCCAAAAGTGTTTTCATAGCTTTCAATTTTTGGCCGCTCTAGAGAGAGGCGCGCTGCAATTGGAAAATTAGTTTGTGACTGACATCTATTGATATTCAAAGCGGCTTTTAATCAAATCGAGCCAGGCTGGCTTTGTGAAGTTTACTGTTTACCATCGACCGTTGCTTTTTTTAACAGATTAGGTACTTATCTAACTTTGTGTGTTTTATAAAGTGAATTGATGTTGGTTATATTTTTTACTAGTCTTTCCAAACAATAGTTATTTGGTAGATTTATGTAAACGAAATCACTTAGACCTTTTTGTTGGATTTATGTCAAATGTGTAAAACCGTAAAATGTAAGATTGTTTTATTTTTTGTATATGACAGTGCTCTCGCTCTCTCGCTGCGTACTGGTTTATTACTAATTTAAATTAAACAAATCTTAAATTACTTAACAAATTACGCTATCCGCCCTCTATTTTCCTTTTACGTAAAATATGGGACGTATTTAAAGAAAACACTAAAAACGTAAGTATTGATAATTGAAGTAATATTATTAAAAAATGTTATTATTATAGAAAAAAAAAGTGTATAAGAAAGAAAGGGTTATATTAAAGAGTTATCTTCATAATTTATTTCTTTTTATATCCTATGTAGGTATAGAACGCCAGGAGTTAGGCTAGGAGGGAATAGAATACCTATACAGGGTGTAAGTGACATCGTAACGAAAACTCATACCATGGGTTCAGTACATGATACTGAAAGACTAAGCGAAAGAATTATGCGTCGGTCTTTTCAAAAATTTTACGGTTTTGTTCGCAGTTTTTATACCTAACTAAAAAATCTGCGAACAAAATCGTTAAATTTTTGATAAGACCGACGCAAAATTCTAACGCTGAATGATCCAGTATCATGTACTGAACCCATGGTATGAGTTTTCGTTACGATGTCACTTACACCCTGTCTGTATATGGGTCAATATCAGCAAATGAAATTTTTTGTCAATTTTGGAAGCTAAATATTTTCTTCAGTTTTTTGAGAAAATAAGAACCTGGTATGAGAAAAGAAAGTCCACCCAGTCCATTCAATATTTATACGCTTTAGCAAACATAAACACTATAAACAGTCAGTAATAACGTTAACCAGCCATCTACCTGTTGTACGTGCCGGGCCGTTTAGGAAGGGATTAGTGTAGGGCTGCCATAAATATCTTTAGAATCAAATCTGCCATGGCACCGGCACTTTCCTTCAGAGGCCAGTCCAGATGTTGAGCTACATTGTTCTTACATACTATGAATTACCATGGAGTAACCATGGAGTTTCTTGCTGGTTCTTCGCCATGGAATATCTTACAGAACTAGCTCAACGATTTGCAAGTGCCTTTTAAAGATCTATATTAATAAAAAAGCTTTGAGTTTGATCACACAAGGAACAAGACGGAGAGTAGCTCTTTATAAGTATCTTTTATTCACTCGGACTGTTCACGAATTTTCGTAGTGACCACAACCCAGTTGCCGTAGCAACGCAATGGGGATAGACAGGCAATAAGTTCGAATCCAACTGCTGCACAATTTTTTTTAACACATTCAAGCGAGTGAGGGAGAGATACACAGGAATATTAATGAAACGCACACTTCTGAAAAAAGATAAAAATATATTATATAAAAGTATAATCAATTAACAGCCATCATCATACACAAATATAGTTGATTGTGGCGAGAGCATTAACGGGTAAATTGAAATGCAAAGCGCGCTTCATTTACCTTTAATTGCAATAAATCACGTTTGACAATTTGCTTTAATTGATTGTTGTTATATTCACATGCAATGGTTTGGTAGGAAAAGTTGCAATAAAGTGACAGCCCTAAATCGATGGTTCTCGAATACAGGGATAATAACGGATCGTAGCGGCATTTGGACGCGTAGATGGCTTTGCACAATTATTATGTACACGTAGAGATCGTAGGCAAGACAAATCCAGTCGTAGGCACATCAAATACTTGGGGCCATTTTCACCGACAAGATAACAGACGATTAAGACAAAATCAGTCGCTTCCAATGAATTTTTGTACTATTAAACAGCTGATTTCATTTTAAACATCTGTTATTTCGTGACTGAACTTCCCTTAGTGGTACAGACAGCGACTGAAACAAAGCCATAAGCGAAAAGCGCATTCAGTGGCACTAAAAATATGGTTTATTTTTAATAAACTGCTAGTTCGTGTAAATTTCCTTATTGTTTCAATAAGCTCGTACGCAGTATTGTTAAGGTTTTTAGTAACTTTTACTTTGCGAAAGTATACATATACCTACCCTTTTCATACGTAGGTAGTATAAGCTTAAGTATTTTAGATTAGATATGAATTATGTTGTAATTAAGACTATAGGTTCAACTAATGTGTAGGTAAAGCTGATACATTATTCTGTTAACTTTGCTTTCTATATACAAACGCCTCTCTCGTTCATGAATGACTGACTTTTCTGGGGTGGTAAAGTAACGATCACTCACTCTT
This sequence comes from Allophyes oxyacanthae, assembly GCA_932294325.1. NCBI lineage: Eukaryota > Metazoa > Arthropoda > Insecta > Lepidoptera > Noctuidae > Allophyes > Allophyes oxyacanthae. Next base: position 6,900,668 of record OW028609.1, read on the forward strand.
GCAAGCGAGTTGCTGTTCTGTAAAATTAGAACCGTACCTTCATTGAATCTCCCGTTATTACAAGTGACATTTGATTTACTTTCATTTGGTGCTGCGTAGGATAGGATCAGTCCCTGAATGTTTAGGTACGAATAAATACGATTTCTTTGTGAATTCAGTGAGCAGACGAAATGACTTTGGCAATTTGTGTTTACATAAAAACACAGCTAGCGATAGCAGTATTTTTACAGCCCCAAAAAGCTCAAAATAAAAAGTAATCCCATGAATAAAGTCCCACATTAGCACACCATTAGCATCGATACATCACAGATTGCCTTGATTGTACATTTCCAACGGTGCAGCTAAGTAATGCATATGCATGCCGTCACTGATTTCCGCTCAACTTTACCGCTAAACGCATTCTATTAATAAATGCAAATATTTTGATTATCATATTGAATAACGTTGACAAGCGTCCGGCACCAACACTACAAATAGTAATACGGCCATTGTAAATACGTTCATTTACCTACAAATAAGTTTATGAAAATGGTACACACGACAGGGTCTTCTTTTCCATTGAATATTTCTAGTGCTTTAGAGAGCTTTGTCTTTTATCTATTGCTGCAAGCTCAAGATTTTTGTTTTGCTCTTACTTCCACGCGCTTTGAAACTGTTTTTTTTTCTAAAAAAGAAGCTTTCAGAATTTTGATGACTTTTCTCTCTGTTCACCCTGCTCTTGTGTGACAAACTAGTGCCTATTCAGTATGGGCGGATTTATTAGTCATTATACTTTGACATGCGCGATAGGTATTAGAAGATTGTAGGCATAAAAAAATAATTTAATTAATCACTAGAACCACTGATACGCTTTATGGGCTTCAATGCCTGAAATAAAGGAATTTTATTTTATTTTATTTTTATTTAATCTGTAAAGAAATTATGTGACAAAAACGTAACAATTTCATTTGTGCGAAAAAGGCATTTGATTGTAAAAAGTTTACGCAAACTTTTATTCTCCAAGGGCGAATTGTGGAGGACCCAATATAAAACATCTCCGAAAGAGGCTGATCATTCAATATATTTGAGTGATTGACCTAGTGTCACGAAAATATTTTTTCTTCATTAATATTATTGAATCCCCGAAAGTCAGTAGGAACCTAGCTGTTTAATAAACGAGGATCCTTCTGCCGGGAAATACCCGTCATCTGCAATAAAATTGCCCGATATAAATATAGTTCAAATCCCGGTTTCAGACGAAAAATGAAAGTGCCTCTTATTGATTTCTCTAGCGAAGAAGTTTTAATAAAATTAGCAGTTGACTGCGTATCAAGCTCAAAGAACATTGTCTAAAGGTTTTTGAAATCTTCCTACATACCTATGCATTATTAGATATGCATATTAAATACAAAAGGATTATTACAGAATGCTGCTATATTATTATTGCGTTATTTTTTAAATGTTATTTTAAAATTCATTGCATGTTGAAACGAAAAGGGTTTGAGACAATAGCAGGTTGTCAAATAATATACGAGTATTATGCAGGTTTAGACTTGTTTCTAACATCGTAATTATGGTTTTTAATTTGGAGATTGATGTCGTTTTCAATAGCAATTACGTATTTACGATATTGCGGTGATCGTCCTATAATAATGCAGTTCACAGTGCATAATTTTGAGGCTAATTAATTGGTAAATCTAATCGGTAGGTATTATTTATTCTGGGACCAAGTAAAGTTGCATAATTTAATAAATAGAGGCGTTATTCAATATTGAGTAGAACCAAGATTGTCGTGAATGATAACTATGCTATACTCTATAATAATGTAAAGATGTAAAATTTGTTTATATGTGTTTATGGCTCTGGAAATACAGAATCGATTCTAAAAATTCTTACACTATTATGAAGCTGCTCTAACGCCGAGTGATACAGGGTATATTTTATTTTGTAAAAATAAAACGCGTGGGCAACAGCTATATTATAATATATAAGCGAAATACCTCTCAATTACTAATAACGAAATCTCAGGAACTATAAAGGCTATAAACTTGAAATTTAGTAGGTGGGTTCCGTAAAGGGTGTAAGCTTTCGCCAAGAAAGGATTTCGCAAATCCACCCTTAAGGGGATGAAGTGCGGGTTGAAAAATAATTCTACGCGGACGGAGTCGCGAGGACAGCTAGTTGTACATAATATCGGGTGATAAAGCTTATTCGACGTTTAGAAGGAGGAGAGTCATATGGCATGTCTAACGAGAATTATTATGAATAGATAAAATCAATTACGGGTTCTGGGAAATCTTGAAATATGTGTAGGTGTAGGTAATGGTAATATAATCATGAAAAATTATATCGGGATTTGAGCTGTAAATCGTTTTGATTTCAAATCATTCTATAGCCAGAATGATTTGAAATCAAAACGTTTACATTAATATTTATGAATTGCAGGTGTTAGCTTTACTAGCAGCCATACTTACAAGCAAAATCAACAAGGATACCTTAAATTGACTGTAGAAGGCCTAAGAAGCAGTAGCTAGAAGTTGTGTTAGTGAATTATGATAACATATCCGACCACTGAGGATGCACAAGACCGAAGTAGCAGTCTGAAAGCAGACCCATCAACGCCCTGGAATAGCGCCAGCACTACGGAGAACTTTCATGACCAGCCAAGTGTTGTATGATATTACGCAACCAATCATAATTTAATTATATAAAATTAATTGGCTACTCGGAACTGGCTCCCCGACTGTTTAACTTGTCAAACTTGTTAAGACTATCGACGAAATTTCGTGGTTCCGCTCATAAAGAACTTAGTTGGTAAGTCATTTTCATTGCATTGCTAATTAAAATAATTAACATCTGTACCTCATCGTGTCGTTTACGTTTGCCAAATAAGGGAAATTCAAAAGTATGTATTGCGAAGCGAAGGAGCATTCCATACGTGCTGTATCGTTGACATTTGTTTTGTAATTTATTCTCTTGAAACCTTTTGCGATGCAGATCAGTAATAAAGTCCGGGGTTCTAATTAAAGACTAATAGGTCATATAACTTGGGACCAGAGCTGTAAACAAAGTGGTATTAGGACATTATCCTAAGTGGCTAAGACGTAAGACTATAAAGCACATATGGTTTAACGGGTTGACATGAATTCGGAGATGGGTTCGGGTCTGTACCCGTAAACACAACGGATTAAGGATTATAAATATTTAAGTAGGTATTGTTTGTAGTTGCCGTAGTTGTACAAGTGGTGAGAAGGACATATTACCAGAGTGGAGTGTTTAATTGCTGCGGGTTACATACACAGGGAGCATCGTGAAAATTAAAAATAGCTAAATGGCAATAAGATACAGAATGGCATATAGATAGGTATAGTATTTTTATTAGTAGAAGATATAGTCACGTAAGCACGTAATTAATTTTGTATGTACCTAATAAATCTCAGGTTGATCATCAAAATGTTATTCACATTCGTTTATGGTCTTTGTAGGCAGTCGTACATATTGGATTTAAGGATGTAGTCCTGGTATCCACTATGCGAATATTCCTTTTCTTTTAAATGGTTAAAAAACAACAAAAATGAATTTCTACTACTTATATCTCTTTTATTAAAAGATGAACCAAATCCAGTAAATGTGTATCACCGAAACATGCTCATATTTAATATCATGAACGAATCTAAAACCTTGAAAATTGTAGAGGTATATTAAAAGCTACAGCGTAGACACGATTAATAAGATGATAAAAGCTGTGCTTCAATATAAATTATGTGGCACAAAGACGATGGTAATATTTATTCTCAACGACCTGCGACATGTTGACATGTTCATTGAATATGCCAAATCACCCATGAAAATAGTTACCTATTGTGAGGTTGGTAGAGTCATTCATTATGAACCCACGTCCCATGAGCTCGGTGCGGGTTACCGAGTTTTATAACACATAAAATAAAATACATATTTATTACTGTCCATTTATTGTGCCAACAACAGTCCTTGCTAAAAGTTGAAAACTTGTATTAAAAGTTAGTTTAAGTTCCAATTTTATTATCGCTCAAGAGAATCCAATTATGCAAAAATGTATTGGTGAATAGGGTATGTACTTATATCTTTTTATAAATTTGCATGTTAAGTCCCGATCAAGATTTGAACCAGGGCTGCCTATTATTATGCAACTCGCAGAAAGTTGGCTTGGCTAATTGAAGTGGTTTTCAATTTTCTTTTGAAATTGTACCGCTATTATCATGGTTTGGACACACAAGATTAAGGCATTGTTAGGCGATGCTCATACTAATGGGATAAAAATAAATATATAATAATATATGTATATCCCATTACGCATATATCATAGTCATATTTTCTTATGAGCGAGGCTTTTGATTGAATGAGGAAAAACATACATACAACAAGATCTACCTAGTTACTTCGTAAATTATTTCCCTAACCCACTTCTGCAGATAGAGCAGGTACCTGAGAAATATCGCTCGTCATAATTTCAGAACCCTGAAGAAAACATTACTTTATATCATAATGGTTTTGTTCCACGTCCGTTTCTTTACTATGTTATTGAGAGTGGCACAATAATTCATTTATAAATACCGTCAGTTTTAATTATTATATTTATTACAAGCTTTTATATATTTTTTATTGTAATCCGAAAAAAATAACAGTTTCCTAAGTAATAACTTTTATTTTATTTGAAAAGCCGATCAATGGAAATCTCAAGATATTCCATTGGTCCTATGATTAGACCTTTTTTACCAATATGAGTTGGCGAATGTTAGAATTTCCAGCAATACGGGGTTAACAGGATCGAACAATTCATTGAAGCCCGAATAAAACGAGTCATTCACTTTTAGGGAAGTTTGTGGTCACAATTCCAGCTTAACCTAACCGAAAGTAGCCTCTGGGGATTTTTATGTAATGTATTATGTAATTTGTTTTATATTTTCTGTGATTCTGAAGGGACCTAAATGCGAATCACGGCAAATGTACGAAACAAACAATAACTTCATCATTTTTCGGACTTTTATTAAACTACTTGGTTAATAAGATTGACTGGAATCGGTTACGATTTCTCTTATGATCTGCTATAAAACTTTTGAATATTTATGTAATAGATTTCACTGCCTTTATTGTTATTATAATTACGATCAAAAACTTTTTGTCTTGTTTTGACTCTAATTGCAACCAATTTTGGAGGACATAAAAGATAAAATAAGTTTTTGTTTTTTATTTAGAGCTTAGTGTCCGGCGTAGAATAATGCCTTAGATGGGAGACGCTTACTGGAGGAGGCTCGACGCGGCGACGAGGGCGGCGCAGCGCGGCGCGGGAGAAGGGATGCCGACAGCCACCCTATCCACCGAGCCCGCTGCTCTATAGCATTTAGTCACGAACGCGACCGCCGCGATACTGCCACGCTTAGTAAACGCTCCTCGGCACTTCGCACCGAGCTTGCCATGTGTTCGGACAAAGTTTATTTAGACCTTAAATAAATATACAGTGCACAATGAAGACAGAAAGTTGGCCTGGTGGGAAAGCAGAATGGCGTTTTGGGAGGTACGTATGATATTTTTCTACCGAAAAACTTATTTTCTTCATTTCCATAATCTTATAATTATTTGTTCCGGCTTCGCACATAGGAAATTTACTATTTGCGAATTCTCATGGATATTGCTCCAGCGACTCTTCAGCTGTGCGTCTAAATATAAAAAAAATATTTGTTCTTTTACTTTTTATCGCCCTTTCTCGATTTTCTTTGTTATAAATATTATTAATAATTGGCTATAATAATAACTTCTGGAAAAGTAGGTAAAGAAAGTAAAAGAGATAACGGAAACTAAATAAAATAAAAGAAGAGGCCAGTAATAGAGAAAACGAAACTTTTTACGACTTAGGCTTTATTCTACTTATTTTTATTGTGGCTTTCGAAGTCAGGAACATGACATAACGTCGGCGGGCGTCGGTGTATGAGGGGTTAAATTTTTGTGAGGCTTTTTCGTATTTCTGTTTTCCATTGTTGTGTTTTTATTATCTATGTCTTCATCAATCGTTTTCGAGTGAAAGGCATTAGCGAAGAAAGGAAAACAATAATAATTATTATTTGAAAAATTATCAATTTTCCAGACGCGGCAAAATTTAATCATGCGGTTCCTTCATCCGGTATAAGAAAAAAAAAACATTGGGATTATTTTTATACAATTTATAGTCCCTTTGGCTTTATTTCATTAATGTCTTCAAAATTCTTACAATTTCCATCACACAACAGTTTTATTCCAGTTTTTGGTACCAAATTGTTAGTACCTAGCAGGGTTATTGCTGATGCATGATTTTATCACATCAGCGGCTGCTGATGCTGATGTTTTATCATTGACATCAGCGGATGCTGATGCTGATACTGATTTTGGTTATTTAAAAAAATAATCAAGGAATGAATTTTAAAAATCAAAAAACCAGATTTTTTTCAAAGTGAACTTTAAATAATAACTGAAAAGAAAAATGTCCAGTAGAATTCTAATGTGGAACATAGTGACTTTAACAGTCGGGACCCGTTATTGGGAAGATTTGAGCTGGTCTTGATATTTAATGAAAATAAATTCTACTGGACTTGTTTTTTTCTTTTCAGTTTTTATTTAAAGTTCTCTTTTTAAGAAGTCGGGTTTTTAGATTTTTTTAATTAACTTTTTTTTATTTATACTTTTTAGTTAGCATTTCTCATTCCAAATTACATTTAAACATATATATAAGTTGTATATATTTTTTAAGCTATTTATAAAACTCTTTATTTTGATAGATACCCCACACGATAGGTTTTGAGGAAAAAACTTTTTTTTATGACATATTATGGTGCCAAAAATCAGTCATTTCAATTTTTATAATTTTGATATAGCCAGTGTCACTCTCACAATTAAGAAAAATCTAACGACACCTCTCAAGCTGTAATTCATCAAGCCGACAGAGCGTCACAAAGAAATATACATATATAGGTACACTCGAAAAACATAACCCTCCTACTGGCGCAGTCGGGTAAAAAGCAGTGACCATTATGAATTTATATCTAAAAGTTGCCGTTTTCCTTGATATTGAAATACAAATAAATTTTGTGACTTTTAATAAAAAATAGAATCAAACTAAGTAGTTTAGTAATAATTAGTCGTAGTTGGTCAAAACTCGCAAGCGAAAGCAACACGTGCTATTAGCCCCGCCCTCTCTGCGGTCATGTCACGACTTGAACATCAGCATTAATGGCATTAATAATCAGCACCGATCAATGCGGATGCTGATGCTGATGTTGAAAATGATGTTGAACATCCGCGGATGCTGATGCTGATGTTCGCAACAACCCTGGTACCTAGTACCACAAAATAATAGTGCTTTGATTATTTACAAACTATCACAAGCAATTGTGAAACCGCGAACAATAAAGCCTTGAATGCCGCCAGACCGTCAAGCAATCTGTTGGCAAATTAATCAAAAGTAAAAAGAGTATTAAGTATCATATCATTATGGTTCCTCCTTTTTAACTTTTAAGCTAACTTAATTACTTATTACAGTGTCCATTAATTTATTGGTACGGAAAAGAATGGAAATACACTTGTAGGTATTCTGTATTATCTTTTCTCGTTGCTTAGAGGAAATCCGGTTGTCACAAGATGAATAAATGGGAAAAATGAAGGAAGTAGGGACAAACATATTCAGGAGGAACCCGAGGTGCAAGAACTTGCAAGTTCTTGCGTTATTGCGGGACCCATCGGCCGCGAAGCCGGTGTTTATCATGATTCATGATGCAGCTAGCGTATCACGAAGTTCAGACGCAACTAATATACATCCTGTATATTTCAACAGGACACCTGCCTCATGGGGTTATTGTATTCATCATTATGAATACCTTTTACTATTTGACCAACCCTGAAATCGCGAAATCAAAATCTGTTATTCCATACACTTAGTCTAGTAATATTGAATTTATTTGTCGATGTCGGTATTATTGGGATCAGCAGATATTTTTTTACGATTTCACGGTTGGTCCCATAATAAATGTTGTTTATAATAATGAGTACAATAACCGTTTAAGGCAGGTATCCAAAAATGTTCGACATTATCTGAAATTATTACAAAACCGTACTCTACACCCTCTCACTACACTTCCAAATTAAATGTCCGTCAGTTATTTCGATCTTCTGTTTCATATGAAGATTTTGGCTATACATATAAATGAAGAAAAAATATTGGCAGTTACTATATCTACGTTATGACTCGTTAATCAAGTATGTAATCACACTTTTATTGGAAGAATACGTCGACCACTTCATATTTTCTGATATGAAGATGATTGATTCGTTACTCGAAGCTTTTGTCTCGGACTTTATTAGTTTGGTAGTCTTCCCGGTTGAGCTAGAGGTTAGGTAAATGGTGGATTTATTTTTTAAAGATACGTATTTATACTAATAGTACCTACAAGGTAAGTAAGGACCATCTTCTACTGCATCATCGCTCAGAATCAGATGTGATAGAGGTAAATCACAAGCGTATTCAATATAGTATATAAAAAAATATGTTCAATTTAGAAGGATTATATATTATTTTCGGCTTTACATTTTTTTTTAAATAGATGATTAATAAACATTTCGCGGAAAAAGAAAATAACTAGCGCCTAATTCCCGAGTGCGAGCGAAGCAATTATTGCAAATATTGAATATGAGTAACTACAGAACATTTTTCTTCCGCACAGAGGCGTTATTAATCCCGGTTGTTTGCTAAATCTTTTGGGCTTTGCCGGGTTGAACATTCTCAATAGACAATCCGATGGCTAGATGTTTCCAGTCAGCGCTTTTTTGGGTGGCACCGAGGTTTTGCACCGGGGACAAAGAGGTAGCATTTGCTACTTTCTATTACATTTTTAGCGCTGATTTGATTTGACTGTTTCTCGGCTATAATATACAGGATAGACAAGTTGATGAATTAACTCTAATGAGAATGAGATTTCGAAAAAAAATGAGCGTAAAAGTGAAGTTTGAACTGAGTATTAAAATAGAACGAAATTTAAAATACTAATTTAAAGTACTGGTAGAGTTGTTATGACTTTATGAGAGCTTCTCGTGAGTTTAAACAAATGAACATTAGGATAGATCAAAGCCATACAAGTGCGTCTGAAACATATGACATGAAAGGATATTGTAAAACAAAATTTTGAAATGAAAGGTAATAACTATTGTAGAAATAAAATAGTTTTACCATGTTGATCGGATTGGTACATGATGTAGATGAAGGTACTTTGGTACTTCCTTTACAGAATTAGTAAAGTAATGCGGAATCTAGGCGGGAAAAGGACAGGAAGAAGAGACGATACGTTATACTTGCTTTTTACGTATAACATTATCCATCAACCAAGTACCTAATAAATAAAGTATAGTTACAAGATAATATTGGTAATTTGCACGTAACTATAAGCTTTGGATAAAAGAGCTCTTTAGCTCTAGTATTTTGAATAATGTATTAGGTACCGAATTATTATAAGTACTTAAAGGTTGAAGTAGAATGTTATCATCGTTGTCTGCTGTAATAATGTTTCTAAAGGCAGTGTTATCCATAAAGTAAAAAACGAAACCCCTCTCTACGCATCGGAGTCACAATTCGCAAGTGAAATCTAGTTTAATATGAAACAGATATTTTTATGAATTGTTTACTATTTATGCGCGAGGGACATGGAGAGAGGATTGTGAGGATCAAAGAGGAACATTTGGTCCATTTTCGCTTTGCCATGATTTCTGATTCCCTTACGTTTTTGTTTCCATCAGCCTGTGTACATTAATCAAATGTACCAACAAAGTGTCTCAAAAAACCAAAGCTGATATGAAAATGGCTTCAATACCTGTTTCAAAGAGTTTCAAGTTTATGTTCGCGAAAACTGGTAAGTAATCATATTTTAGGGCTGCGTTTTGGTGACTAGAATAATTTCCGTTTCGGGAGTTAGTAAATATTGTTTATTTTACTCGTTAGGCATTAGAAGAAATTAGGAGAGATCCACGATTGCGACATCAAAACTTTTAGTTATTTGGAAATTGTATCCACTTAATGAATGTCAGGGAATTAAATTAATTAAACCATGAGTTTAGGCATCAGTAGATATTAGCGTGCTTTCATAACTTTTTTCTATCGTGCTGAATACCCTTCGCTTTGGGGAAGGGTACGGGTAACGCCGTACTCTTGCCGGCTTAACCATCACGGTGTCCTTGGGACGACCTAATGCCGAGGGTGTGGAATTCACTCGCTGCTTTCACACCTGGCGCATCCAGTCGCGCGCTTCGGTCATATACTATTATGAATGGGTACGATGTCTTTTGGCTGATATGATGGTGATTATTATTAAGGTTAGTAAGGATAGAAGATTGATTGATTCTCTTTTCTCAACTATGTTGGGGTCGTCTCTGAGCAAATTTGAATATACTAAACTAGGTAGTTAAATTCTAACATTGGATGGCTTTTAATAATCTTTTCTCAGAACAACTGGCTGGAATTAATATGCAGCGATGAATGGGTCGCATGATAGACGCGCGTCGGAAATATGTAGGTATATAGGAATGAAACATTGTGGCAGTATATTATATTCCCACGGTGTTCTCACGATCCAGCTGCCGCTGCAGTAAGGACAGTCTGAGCACGTAAGCGCATTACTACATTGTTGAATATGTTACCACCCAGCGGGCTCTTGCGATCAACTAAACAATGTTACCTACACTACAGAAATAACAAACATGAAACGGCGTGCGGCCGCCCGTCCTCTCGTGGATCTTTATCGCAACAAAGTTTGTTATACGAACATTTTACACAAATTTTGAAACAATTTATTATGTGGACGAAAAATTATAGAAGTCGTTATAATGTTTGGAATTCATTGCTGGCCTTCGTTTCTAATTGTAATAAATAAAGTAAGGTAATGATATTAAAGATACATCTGGACATAGAAAATCCAGTAACTTTGGTTACTAGTCTTTGACAGATTGATTGTTATTATTAAAAAGCCTCAGCACATACCTACCTACTTCATTTATAATATAAGACTTACTTTATCATTTTTTACTATGACTGCGCTTTAACAACAGCTCAAGTATCTTTTTAAAATATTCGTTATCATACACAAAATTTGCTAGCTGGAAAGTTTATAAAAGTTGGACTTTGAAAAGAGAAATTTCAGGTTTATAAAGGACGAAGATAAAGTATATTTAGAATCCTCTTATGTATGTAAAATCTTCTGTATTTAATTTCTATAAAAGCTACGTATGATATATCGCAAACTATTTACGGAGGGCAAGGTTGTCTGGGGCCTATCAGTTACGTTTGGTTCTGACGCCGTCTCTAAATATTAAAGTGTTGATTGCCACACTGTACTATAAAATAATGCTAAAGGCAACGTCATAGGTCAAATTCAGTTAGATTGAAACGCAAATCGCGTCGACGAGGTATGAGTTGACACATTTCAGCATTGCCAGTCACGCTTGTCGAATAGACTATCTGATAATTCTGAATTTGTAAAAACTGTAATTTTGTTATCCTTGACTGTACATAAAGTTGTCTCGGGTGATATTATTTGAAAAGAAAACTAAAAAATTGCATACAGTAAAACTAAAAGGTTTATTCTGGGCTTAGCTCTCGCAAATTGCACAACCATTATGATATCACTTATCGCTGCCCTGCTCTACCTCCGTCCTTTCCGAATTGTCTTTATCGTTTCGACACTCTATAGTTTACCACCCAGGACCGTAACTGCCAATCGACCTCCATACATAAATTCTGGCGTTTCTCCTAACACTCAATTTCAATCTGCATATTAGGATTTGACGGCGCTGCGTTATTGATGACCAAGCGGGATTGGCCCGCCGATGAAACATGCATTTTTTAATAGCACTTTGTAAACCATTTAACTTTAGCTTCAATCCAGATATTTTAGGATAGGCCTTGACTCTTTTATAAATCCTAGGTGAGGCATCTTTCTAATTTATTTTACATCACTGTTAAAGAAAATCTTCTCTGGCATAAAGGTCTGTGTAATAAGTAGATACGTGTGTGACCTCTTCATTCTGTGCTATCAACCACAAATGAAAAAGAAGTAATTTCTGAGAGTTAGATATAAGACTCACGAGAAAATATAAGAGACATTAAAAGATATACACAATCAATATACTATGTGTGTCTGGGTACTAAGTTTCATGTGTTTCATAATCCTATAAGCTACAACAAAATTTATATGAAATCATTATGCATTAAGTTAGGCGGCGCGGGCGTCTGCCTTATTACTCTCGCTGCAGAGCAGGAATGGATCTACATTTGAATATAAATTATGATATTGCGAGAGCAGTTTTTTTAACTGAATTACTGATATTGTGGGCATTTATTTTATAGCAATTAAGACTCATGGATTCCCGAACGTTTTCAAAGTAAAGAATAAGGTGCCTGACAAAATATATTTTGGTACTTCAGCGCTACTGTCAGAAACATTGCATGTCTCGTGATTTCCGGCACAGTCTGGCAGTCTGAAAGCATCTAAGAATGGCACGATTTGGCTCACGGTCAGTATGGCCGATGTGTGGAGTTGTGAGCCGGAGCAACCTAACCGCCAACAAATGACCAGCCAACTTATGCCTATTGACATGCCGATTGGTACGGCCCTACCGATCGTGAACCAAATTGTGCCGTTCGTAGACACCTTTAGCCAACCCTTATTTTCCTGATGTTTGAGTCAAAGGCAACTTATTATTTATTTGTTTTCTAGCAAGAAATTACCGCCATCACCAATCCGTTTTCAAAGCGAATTAATTGCGGCAATAATAGTACCACATACCTGTTCATTATAGCGGACCATATTTCGTAATATCTGGACAGTAGTTGATTTCGAAGCTGATACTTTATAACTATTTATTGCAAGATGCCAGTTTCTATCGGGACTAACTTCTTTACTTTAAAGTTCCAAACTTTTGAAGGATTTACAAGTTTAGAACTTTCTAAGATATTATTTATGCAGAACTTCCTGGTATTGTATGTAAATATTGTATATGAAGATGGAAGAAATGTACGAAGTGTCTGAAGTAACTAACAAGCAGTCTCGCAGTAAATTTTTCTCCATATAAAATGTATTCAAGTTTACTCGTATATCTATTTTTATTTTATTTCCATAATGTGTTGTGTTTCGTCGCGGCATTGTGCCGTGCGAATCTGTTGTAAAAATATCGATTAATTGTATTCGTGTCGAATCGTAGTGGGGTATTAAAGATGAACCCCTGCTAGTCCACCCCTACATTGGCACCCCCTAGCTGTGGGGCCAGTCATGGCGTCGCTACGCATATGAGGGGAGATGTTACATCAAACGGTGAATAGTTTTACTTGAACTAAGCTTCATAAAATATCTTTGTTCAATTTTGTTTTTAAGAGAAGCTGTTGATGATGTTTCCTTTGTTTTTAGCAGGATATAATATTTTGACGAAGTGACTAGTTTTCGGCCGCATGGTAAGTAATATGGCCAAAAATTGATTTATCTTTAAAAAAATCCTTCTTAGTGGTACCCTACGCCATATAAAGTATGTACATAGGTACTCTCCGAATTCCAAAAATCCCGTTTAAGCCGTTTAGCCTAGGTTTATAAATGTCAGTCAATCAACTTCAATTTAATATATCTATTTAGATTTATCCAATTATTTGATCCTACTCGTACGTTATATTTCACCCCCGTTTTGATATGTATAAATAAAAAAATAAAAAATAAATGTTGTAATATTACCCTGTTCTAAATTTATTAGACTAATTTTATGTTCATAAAAAAATATTCTTGCAGATTTTGATCTCAGTTCTAAAGTTTTAGGCAATTAATAACGGACTTAAGCAATGAACGAGCCTAGAATGAAAAACTATTCAAGATTGAGTCTCTCCCTTATAACTACCTATTATATATGTATAACTACGGCCTTTATTATTCCACATATATATTCCAATCTGAAATGCTGCAGTTTAATAATCTAAAAGAAAAGGACATTGTTTTAAAAAAAAAATCAATTCTATGAATAAGGAATTAAAATAATAATTAAGATATTATAAAAAAAATGGTCACAATGTTGTAAATGCCATAATTGAATCACACGAAAATCACATTATTTCCTTTATTTATTTCTTATAGATATCATTACTCATCAACATAAAAAAAAAGTTATTCTCTACTGTTAAATAATATTCTATTTTTTTTTAATATATATTTTGTTTCTTGGGAGCAACCAAAATACGTCTTAAGAGTTATCTGTATGATGTCAACTGTTTCATCCACATAAACGGATAATTACATTTAAATATACTACGTTCGGAATTAACTACCACAAACTTTTTAGATCACGCGTACCTACGTTAAGGGAACGCTTGTTGAAAATTGGCTAAATTGAGAAACTTTTCTTTTTTAAGATCGCTTAAAAAGTTGTAAGTAGGTACGTCGAGCTGAATCAGTATTTTAGATTCTCCAAACAGATATGAGCTCAAACTCTAATCAAATTAAAATGATCTTAAAGAAGTTTACGAGCTTTAATTTACGGAAGCGTTTAAAAACAGCAATACCTCTTACTGACCGAAAGGAAAATTAAACAAAGTAGGTAGATAAACACGGACATTGTTAGAACTTTGAATTCGTCTTATTGTGGGGAATGGTCGGGAGGGTAGTCTAAAGATCTGGATATAATGATGCCCTCGGCCGCTAGTATCAACTCGCTGAAAAGAAAGTTGTGTAAATCGCATAGTGTAGCTACCTTAATGGCGAGGCGGCCAAACTTTCCTTTAACGCCGCTTACACCCGGAGTTTCGTGAATAACACAAGATATAGCCGGCTCAAATAGCTAGTTGTCTCAGATTTTTAGAAAATAAAGCTATTTACATCTACCAGACATTTTAACTCCCTAAGGTTTGGTAGACTCTACATATTTGCTATTCTCGGGAGCGAAAGCCCCCAAAGGCGGCCTCTGATGAAATATGCATTCGACTAATCGAATGCGATATTATAGATATGGTACGTAGGTAGTGTAGATATCTTCAATGTTTGTTTATAGCCTTCATGCCTGTAATATTCAGGGGCGCTTTGCGAAAGTGCTCGTTACTGCAAATAAGTGTTGATAGTGAACGTAAAAATGTTATTTTTATATATTTTATATAAAATGTTAGCAGAATGGTTATATTTAAATAAAATAATTTATCTTACAATGAACATTTTAATGAATGGCTTTCTAATAACAAATATTTATTTTTGAAGTCTGAGCAGATCACTTCGCCAGATAATAATTATCGGTGCGATCCTATTCAGAGTCACATTCTATACAAAATATATTTCTAATTAACGTCAAATTTTCTGAAAGATATTAGGTATAAATCGAAACATCATGACGAATAACGTGTGAGAAAGCTGAATGCTAGGCCGCATCATGGTATGACTTACGTCCTTTCGAATATCGAGAAACGAATGTCATTAATCGATGCGCCCTAAAGTTTTTTAAATCACATTGTGATGTGACTAAAAGCAATCCGTTCTATGAAATGCTGCTGATTCATGATGTGCTTGGCTTAATCGATATAGCTCTGTGATCCGACTTAAAGTCCTATAACGTATCACGAAGAAGGATGGAAAATGCTACATCGGCAAGGGTAAAATCATGCCTGTATTCAGAAGCGCACTGTTGTGGGTGCACCCACAATTCACCGCTGACGATGTAAGATAAAGAGGCAAGCCTATTACGACAAATAAATATATTGTATTGTATTGTAAGGGCATGGTAGGGTACTATACCACCTTACACAGTACATAGATACGGGCCTGATATTAGTTAGTGAGAATGGCCCTAGAGAATAGCAGTACTTTACTCCAGAAATTTTGAAAGCTATTTATTACACTATTGTCTAAGTAAGTTAGAAGAGCTGTAAGTTTCCTATTTAAGATTAATAGGCAACTACCCTATTTCGAAACCGGGGCTCCTGAACGCAAAGAAAAACACGATGCGATTATAAATAAAATACTAGCAATTTGCTATCATATCCGTCCAGTGTCAGTGTATGTTTTTAAACTAACTTTTAAATAGGTAATTAATTTAATTGCTGATTAATATAATACAATTATCTCGTATGGGCTGATATAACAATGGCAGACAAAGCCGCGAGCTTATGTCACAAAATTGTCGATAAAGTTTGTTCATTTCAACCTGAGTTAACTTTTACAAGCGATTTCACTCGGTACCACTGAAGTTTACAATAATGTTTACTCAACCATCTTATAATGGCAGTTTCTACTAATGTTTGTCGATATGGACCCCGTCGCTGACGAGTCTATTTACGTACAAACGTGAAAACATCTTTGACTAACCCTCTCTAGACGGGGCGGCTGGACAATTGGACAAGGGTAACAAATTAACTCTGTCTCTCCTTTGAAGTAGATGTAGGTCAATGGCAGTACATTTTTACGGTGCGCAGAGTCCTTGCGGGATTAATTTTGAAGTTCAATTCGGTGATCAGCGGTCACCAACTGTCGCAAACTACTCTCATTTATAACCATTTTCGTTTTGATACAAATCGAAAGGTACTTGATCGGGCAATGCTTCATAACTTCGCTTATACTTAGTTATCGACTAGTTATGTTTAGCGAGGAACCGTTCAGCTTATCGTTGATTTTGTAATATTTTCTTGTAGCGCTGCGGCATACAGGCGTACTGCCACCGTTCAGGAGGAAAATAAAAAAGTACTTAAACATTAAACCGCATGCCTCAGAAGTTTCGCTCTCAGGTAGCTACATAGCTAAATAGGGGCAAAGGAAGGAGGATTGTATAGTCTTAATTATGAAATGGATGAAACTGGGTGCTCCGTTTCTCAAAGAAGAAACGCAAATAATTTCCGCGTAGTTATTAAAGAGCATTTAAAAGATCGCGCAATATTTAAACAGACTGATGTTGACTACGGAACATCGTAGGTATTCGTCGAAATGGAGATCATACTTTAAAAATAGGATAGTTTTATTAGGTATGTGACTTGAGTAATTTATTATAAGCTTTTCTACTATAAATGAAGATTGGTTCAATTTTATAAAATATGATCAGAGGCCCATGTGTAAGTTTTTCTTACCATTTTCGTTTTAACGCATCGACCGCATTCTGTGTGCTGATTGGTCCGCTTCGAGCTATTCACCAATAGGAGCGATGAACGAGATCGCTACGTAAAAATGAAATTGGAAAAATAAAATTACACTAGGGCCTCAGTTTTTTTTAAGCTATTCAAGTGCACTTTTTATTTACATTTTATAAAAAATTGCAGAAATATTTTGTAGGACGAATATTCTAGAAGTTATGTTTATATTTAAAATTAATTTCAAATCTGCTACAGACGGACATAAAATATAAAATTACTATAAAGAGGTCATTAGAATGTTCGGGCCGGATGTTTAAAAAATCGTTTTCTTTACGTACGTACCTACATAAATCTCGAACAAGAGTGGAGCGTAAGAAGTTCCGTGTATCTACGCCTCTACAGACATGTAATAAAGTGGGTCCGATTTCCCATTTGTAAAGAAAAAGGAGAATAAAACAAACGATTGGTATCCCGCGCGGTGATAATGTCGGTCGCGTGGCTACACGAGGAGTCGTGCCCTGTTCAGTGTTCGGTTACGATATGTTAAGTAATGTGACGTTATTACGTAGATAGCGTTTCGAAAATCACTTTGACTTGGCGTTTAAGTGGTTTGTTTCTCGTCGAAACGGTTGGATAATCGAGTAGACAGGGTAAATTGCTTTTCAGGCACCTGATGATAGTGTTCGCTAGCTTCATCTCCGCGCTGTCACGGGGAGTTACGCTACAATTGTAGCTCTCGTAGCTTAAATTGAGCCGTACGGTGGTTGTGTGGCAGTGTTCACGTTTGATAAATGTGATTCAATAATATCTTCAACTTATCCCAAGTTAGCCCAAGTAATTTAGATTTGAATTACTTGTCGTATTGCCAATGCGATAAACACCCTCAGGTGTTGTTTAGCATTGGCGTGCTTTCCAAAGAGACAAAAAGACACTGCCTACCCTAATAAATTAGTTAAGTACTTTATAGTAACAATAATAAGGTTTGTAATATCAGTTAAGTAATTTAAGGATATTTGGTTCGGTGGGGAGAGGTGGCCAATCATAAACATCTTTTAACTTGACAATACAACACTGAGTTGTTTTTGCTTACCCTGTAAGAAATGTCTTTGCACGCCACTGTTGTTTAGATTGGTACGATTAAATGTCAGAGCTTAATAAGGACAATACTTTCACATCGGCAGGTTAAATCGTCGGTGGCCGTCGGCTAGCTCCGTCCCTCTTACAGTAGGATTAAGTTAAATGCTGAGATTCTTTGCCAGAGATCCATTCATTTAACCTATAACAGAGTGGATTTGGAGCTCTTTGTTAGTTATCGGGCAAGTCTCTTCGTCCGCCGAGGCTGTGACAAATTCCTTCTACCGACTGTATTAATGGCTTATAGGATTAAAGACACAAGCCGTTTTAATACAAGGGAGGTATTAAGATTAGGTGTTCTTGTCTTGGTTTATAATATTATGTCAAAGAGGACTTGAGTAGAAATTATGCTAGGTTATATGAAAAATAAATGCATTAAATTAGAAAATAATTATGATGTTTGTCTAGGTATATTAGTAGCATATGGCTAAGTAAAAGTAGAAAGGATCTTGGGTTCGCATTATCCCATTTCGACTAAGTAGGTATTTCAGCAGGGAAATGTGGGTGAACAACAGAATGTTTACCTCTGACTATTCCTTCAGGCAATACAGGCTTGATATTATACTTACATAATGTAAAGAAATTAATGTTATGTTACGAGATTAAGCCTTGTTTGTGGAGGAAAGCTTGAGGAACAAGTACTGTTTAAATTGTGTATATTTCCTGCAACTAGTTAAATTGAAGTAAACCAGTTATTACGGTTGTCGTGGGCCAGGCGGCCACTGTAAGTTTATGCACTTGATTCTTAACTATAACTTTAATTGTAGAACGTGACTTCAAATACAGTCTCCTTACAGCTGTGCCGCATTTCTATAAGATATGATTCGGGTAATTATTATAATAAACAACCCACGTACAAAAATATAACATAATTATTCTATAGTTTATGCATACCGTCTATTTTTGACCTTCTCCCGGAATTCATGATGATACTGATGCACTTCTGAAGTCTTTAAATTTGTCCATTATAATAGACGTTTAGACCAAACAAACAATGATGAAGACAATAAATATTGCCGCGTATGCTGTCTTTTCTTCAGCATTCAGCAGCAAAAGCAAGGCAAGGCTATGTTCTAGCCTGTACTTAGTATTCTTCATAGTAAAAGTGGGAATGTTCTCATTCAATAGCTCTGTAATTGCTCTTTGCTTTGTCTAAACGCACCTTTACGACAGACATGGGTTCAGGCCTTTTCTGTACCGTACTTTGTAAAACCCGAAAGGACTCGTCATACGCAAATTTAACAAAAGGATTTATTTAATGCATCTCATGAACTTGTTTCTCTACATAATAAAGACAATCAATAAAGGCCCAAGTTCAATAGTAGTGTCGCTTTATCAATATTTTGTGAAGCGCATCACAATTTTTTATATGCAGATGGACTAGGTACGGTTAATACAAAACGTTTTAAAGTATAGGTACTATACAAAAAAAACTGTACTTCGTTTCAAAAATTATGAAAAGATAAGTAACAGCTGTCGGGAACACACCGTTTCTGGGTAACCAATTTGTAATCTTCACTAAAAAACAGATTTAGGATGCTTCTGGGCGTTAGTCTCGTCAGTGGCAGGAAATTATGATGGGGAAATTATGATCATTGCTGATTTAGAAGACCATTATAAGTGACATACATTAGTACTACGTTTAGAAGTATCATTGAAAATCTTCGTACCTAATCGTTACTAAAATTGTATTACGATGTACACAGTCTTACAAATATGTCGCACCGGTTTTTTTTTGCTTAGATTATCGCATTCCCCTGGCGAATTTTATGGTTAGCAGAGATTCTCAATTTAGCTCCTAAACGTGGTAATACCTACTCTCTTAGGTCTCAGATCAGGCTTATACCTATATAGATACTCAACAGGGCTAAATTACAATCTTTTTAAATCACACAGACACACTTAACTCCTATGAAAACGGAATCATAACCCGTAGCCGCAACACAACCGCAATACACTTGAGCAACTCGATCCAAGTGCACGTAACTCTATTTCTGTTTCATTATGCCTTGACATCTGTATGAGCCACCACTCCAAACACATCAATACATTATTATATTTCTTTAAAGATCAAAGGCCAAACCCTTAATTAACCTCTATTTGATATCAGTCCCAATCTATTGAGTATTGACTGCGGGAGAAATGTTTAGATTAGAGATAAGAGATACATCATTAATATTTACTATATTCTTATAAAATTTGGTTCTAGCTATGACTTGTTTTATTTTTGCAGCCACAAGACTTTACAATGACAATAAAAATAGCTACTTTTCGTGTAAACGACCAAAAATATTTCACAGTAAAAGGATAGGAACTTAAGTTGTGAGTAAATATTTTACACCGGTAGGTGTTTTTGTCATATTTATATGATATACGACATGCCGACCTGACGATAAAACCCTGCAGAACCCACTCGATAGCTTTGAGAACATCAAACGCCATTACATTGGTGTATCTTTTTGAACGAGCCAATAAACAGGCTGATAATATCGTTTGAAGTTTTGTGGACATTTGTGTAGAGTTTGCCAATGAATAGAATTGAATGACGAAAATATTGCGCCCTTGGGCGACTTAATATATATATCAAGCGAGGTATAGAATCCATATTATTAATTTACTTATTTCAAAATAACAAAAAATAAATTATTACTCTTTAACTCAATATTCGAATTAGAGAGGGGCTAATGAAGGCACCTTCCTATCATTGGCTGACATTGTAGTAGAATATGCAGAATCTGTCAATGTTTAGGCGTCAGGAGCGTGCCTTTGTATACGTCTATTAGCGTTCTAGCATTAATGTGACTGGGACTGTATATTGACGACCTCCAGTGTGGATCCAGACGTTGGTCACCTTCGGTTAGGCTGCGTAAGCTGTCTGTAGGTAGGTATCTGTTTTCGGTTGAGCTTCGGGTACGTTTTCAGAAATTATCTCATTGTAGTATTTTCCTGTAGTTTATATTAAAACCTTTCACGTCTTTGTATCTGTGACAGTGGATATTTTTCTACTCTTAGTTACCTACCTTACCTTACCTTAGTTAGGTAGGTACCTACTGGAATGTAGGTACACTTATGGTACACTTGTTGGTAGACTTATGTCTAGGTACTAAAAATATTTTTGTCTACAATATCTCATATAAACCTATCCGTAAATGCGACGTAGTTTTGTAGATTTATTAGTTACGCAGAGTATGATTGAATTCAGATCGACTTGAGCGCACAAAACTCTCACGGTGCAACGCAGCTGGGGGATTTCAAATACGTATATCCTAGGTCAATCTACGAGGCTGAAGTCCAAAATAATGTATACTTTCTACATGGGAATTTAAAAAAGACAAATCAGTAAATACCTATGTGTAGATAGTATAGGGTCGAAGATCTATGTGACTTATAGGTAATAACTTGTATTAGTAATATACCTACTTATCGGCGATATGATTTATTGAAGTGTTTTAGCGATATATGATATTTATGGCAATCAATCGTAGACAAGAATTATTAAATGTTTACACCATCCGATATTCCTATAACGTTGGAACACAATTGTATGGTTATACAATAGGCAATATTAATATCAAGGAACAATACATGCGTAGATAATTTAGTACATTTGTAATTTAGTGTTTTATCCTCTGTCGGGGTCGATATTAATTGAAACCCCTCGGCAATATAAATGAAAGCGTTTCATTTTCATTGCCAGAAGCCGACAAGTACCTACATGCTTAATTGTTTAAAACGATTGCGTTTGCTATTGATGAATACGATATTATTTGAATGGACACCATTTTCGTAGTACAGCCTTTTCATTATTCATAGAAATAAACATTCATTTAGTTCGTCGGGTTTTGTATCTTATTTTGTTCTGGTACAATTGTAATTTAAGCGAATTGTCAGAAAGCAGTGGCGGCGCACACAAACAAGGCAGTGGTTAGTGAAAAGGTCTCTGGCGGGTGCGTAATCTTTTCTCCATGTACCAAATCCTACCCTATTACCCTTAACGGTATTCTTATTAGGGGGAGCTTCGCTCAACCGCTTGCCCGTCGCGGCCGCACCCTCCCCGCGACCTCCCGGCACACACGCATAATAAGAACTTTATTCTATTTAAAATTTCCCTTTGAATATCAATGATTGGCCTATTAAGATGTCTTTAGTGCCCTGTATGAACAATCTAAGGTGTCATATAATATACTCAATAACGCCTTTGTCATCAAACACGTTTCATTGTTTTAGTTCTTAGAAACACTTTTCAATACTTTATTCAGCTGTAGATTTATGATCCAAATGCGCAGACAATTATGTACTGTAAGAAATATTGCGGACAAGGACGAGAGCGTTTTTAATGCCTATAACTCTTTATGACAAAAGAAAAATATTACGTCCTAAAGCTCACACGTGTATGTCACCCTTTATAATATGACCCCATACTTGAATGGATGCGAAAGGAATCCTATTGCTCTTGTTCAATCCGCCATTCTATTGAATTATTGTTTGTTGTCCCTAATTTTGGTGCAAAATGTAGGTACCTATTCTTAAACCGGTATAATATAATAGACATTCAGTCAATGTTCGTGGTACCGTTATTGAAGCGAATATCGTAGTAGAATTGCGTCTGATCTCTAATAACAATAAGATGTATAAGGTAGTGTAATACGAGGAAAGACTGTGATTCCCGAACCCTCGGGGCAGCTGTGCTGTACATTGTTGCTTTTGACGCCATTGAGGCAAACTGGATATCTTTCTTGGGGTGTGTCCGCACACAAAAGAGATACCTATAGAGAGTTTTCAACGTCGCAATGCCGCACTTTGCATAATAAAAAATGCTAAAAGACGCAATAATAATTGACGTCAGCCTTGCTGAAAATGTGTATTCAAATATCCCGCTTTATTTAGTATTCTACAAAAAATTCTATGAATGAAAAGACCTACAAAAAATGTTTCCATGAAGGATTTTTTAAACGTTCTCGTACTTACAAGTATTCATATAAAGCTGCAATGACTGCTACTCATGTTTCTCTCCAGGAAAACAAAGTTCTGAATGTTTTTATTCCACAGAAGCAGCATATTTGAGATTAGTTATAATTATGACTATGACCATCAATTTTTTTTAACTTTAATTACGTTTCAATAGGCGTGAAAATGCCTTTTGGGAACAACATCAACCTCATCGGAGTTTATAAGTCCTTAAATTGATTGATTGGTGACAGTCGGACAGACAGACAGACAGACGGACGGACGGACAGCGGAGTCTTAGTAATAGGGTTCGCGTTTTACCCTTTGGGTACGGAACCCTTAAAAATATATCGTGCCTAATATGGAAATGCAGCCCGGATACTTTCAAGCATTATGAGCAATAAAACCTAGCGGACCAATGTGTAGGTCCATTATAATTTTCTGTTAGTTTCAACAATAACAAAATCTTGATAGGATCTGTGGCATTGTATGTGCAAACCAGTTATGATAGACAGAATAATTATAGCGAAGAAGATCACGATACTAATTATTTATTTAGAGCATGGAAAACTTACAGCTAATTTAGCCCAAATAACAACAATTTAGTCGAAAGAAAGCTAATAACAAGTTTTCACTTATAGACTAAAAATTAAAATCTGAGGTAACAAAACACACCTTACCGCTACTATCACCAATAGCAATTTATAAAAAGCAGTTTGAGCTAATGTAATTATTGATTTTTGTGACAAAATCACATAATTATTATCAAGATGCGACACTACACAAAACATTTAAAACTACTATGAATAACGAGTCCACGAGCATAAGCTAAGTACATTTTTCAATTGAGTGGTCGAGTCACAAATAATTCAATAAAATCGAAGGACTCTATTAGATGTTAGTACAATATCATTAGGCCATGACTATGTGTTTTTCCATTGAACCCATATCCAGAGGGACTACGGAGAAATCAATTTGTGCCGCGTCGTCGTCATGTAAAATAAAGGGATATACAGAGGAGCTCCTACAAATGTGTTTCGGAGATAAATAATAACGATAAAGTCCCTCGATTTGACCCACGGAGAAGATTCTTTATATAACGCCTTATCTCATTGTACTCGAGCCGCACACAAAAAAGACCATTGGAAGCCTTTGTTATTCGTAGAATCGAACTTGTACGATGAGTGTCGATGATAGGTACCTACATAGATAACAATCTCATTTAATCCTATAATGGTGTCGATTCTGTTGCGCACATTGACAGGACTAAATTAAACTAAGGGCGTTTGTCTCTTCTGTTTCAATAGAAAAATAAAGTGATAGATGCGTTTAGTCTAGTTTAGTACTTACTGTCAACGTGCGCAATAGAATCGATGCCATTATCTTTTGCTTTTTGGATACACTACATATTACGTGATATTACCTTGCCTTCATCATTTGTTATAAATTAAAGAGTCTGTTTGGCTGTTAAAAAAATTATATCTCAAACGAACAGTTAAACGAATAAAATACAGAATTAGGTACTATATAGGTTCTATAGATGTGGAAATGATACATTTCTTCTTCCTGTGTAGTTGATATGGAATTACAAAATAGATATTCAGTGGCAACACTAGATTGATGTGTTACTGTTACTGTTAGCCTGTATCATCCCACTGCTGGGCAAAGGCCTCCCCCCTTGATTTTCATTTCTGTTCTTCCTTTCCTTGATTGATGTGTATCTACCAAAAATATATTTATTACATATTTACCAAAAATATAATCGAGACAAAGAAGTAGGTAAGATAACATAAAATTTAGGAACGTCCCGATAAAATTGAATATGTCGCAAACAGCTACTGTCGAATAAGTTTGGAAAATGTTTTTTTGTAAAGACATGAAATGACATGTTCAATAATACATTATTTCGTTCGAGAGAATATATATTTTTATGGTAAATCCTAACCGACGCTTAGTCAGTACCCACAAACATGGTGTTGTGTGCACTTCGAACAATTTTCTGCGATTGATTTAAAATCGCGTGATCATCTAAAGCTGTTACCATGTCCACTTCAATCACGCACGATCTCCTGGGATAAGGTGGCACTACTTTACTTTCTCCTTTTTGGAAAATAAAATCTTTTTGCGATCACAAGTCCTAATACGAATCTTTATTCGTATTCAATGTTTAAAGCTCACCGTATTATAAACTCAATAAGTACATCCTTTTCACCTATCGTTTTTCAAAGACGGGTGGTCTGACAAATTACATTTTTGTTCGGGTGTCCCGGAATTTGAGCATAAAAGGCTCGTAAATCTTGCAATGCATTTTTCATGCTTGGTCAAGCTCGTAAAAGAATGAGCTTAGTACGAACGGTGTCCATAACTTTCATGATGTTGTCGATATTATTATATATTTGAGATATATCAATTACAGTATACCGTTTTTCTTTTTATCCTACTCAACTTTTTATACAAGCTCAAAGAGCTAATGAATTTTATAATTGTAAAATTTACACACGCCAGCTTTTCTATCCATTTTTAGTTTCAATATATGTTTTATTATTCCTGCAACGTTCGAGGCAATAGAAGGAATACGGAATATTTAATTAGTAAAGTTTACGATATAAGTATGCATCGTAACGCTTCGCCCGTATAATATGAGGCCATACTCGGATTCTCCGACCGAAATATTATTTTATGTGCTTGTTTATTAGCGAAACCTGAACACTAAACGGACTAACTTTTTATATTATTATGATTTTTATATGAGCTTAATAATTTAGAAAAAAATCTTAAATAAATCTCTTTACCCGGAAGTCTTTTTGGACGTTTTCGACACTACAATCGCTTCTAAAGTATTATCAGTGTAGTCTTTCTCAGCAAGTGTATATTTACTTAGCTGAGACAGGGACTCACATTTTATTCGATATATTATCTTGAAAGTGGAACGAAATTCAAAGCTAATGCGAATAGAAGTTGAACGAGTTTTGGCCATTGTCGGTGTCGTTGTATCCTTTGTTGGCGCGTCTGATAATACGAAGAGGAGTAATGGTCTGTTCAGCTGTCCCTCACATAAGCTCCTACATTTTTCGGATGGTTTACGTATGTATTTGCTCTCAAAAGATAGTTTCGAAAGATTCAATTCCCTCTAATATTTCCTTTATTTTGGTATAGTTTAACGCAAACTCTATCTGCAATTTCCACATCATAATACTCAGATAACAATAATTTCGATGTTTTATGCGTCTGTACGCAGCGGACGACTGTTTAATTAAGCCAGCTCACGTCACTCACCAAATAAAGCGAAATTAGATTTGTTCACCAATTGTCAATAAAATAAATCTACGTGTATAATTACGTATCCTGTTCCCGTTATCCATAAAAGTGACGACAATGGGTCGTGGCTTGGGCAGCGATTTCCCGACTTTATGGGCGGTGGGCCCTGAGTTAGTACGTGACAGTGGGACGCACGGAACGTTCTGCGTGGCTACGTGACCCCTCACCGTGGAAAAAATATACACATACGTAATGCGATAATTTTACTATACATGCAGATAAAATAGTTTTAAATGTCATGCTTGATAAACTCAGGCTTTACGCTCGTGGGATTTTAGATGGGCGCCATAATGGATAGCTTTTTAGTAGCTCGTATTTAGTTGAATCGTGAAGTTTTATATCAGTGGTTTTATGAAAATGTATGCGATAAAATTAGTAGGTAGGCAAAAATTTTAACAGTAATGAGACTATGGAAACTACTACAACGATGTGTACATACTAAGTTGTAGGAATTAAGTTTGAAGTTCGAAGAAGTTATAATCATACTTTGAAGGAGTTTGTGGTCAAGTAGTTACTAAAAATATTATAATAATAAGATCTGTGAGAATTCGTAATGAGAAAAGTTGGGTGATGAAATTAATAAATTAACTAAAGTTTTGGGGTTCTGTTGGGCGATAAATAACTGTTCCAATATTAATCAGGAATATGTTGGAGATGCCTCGACCTTACAGATCTTGGGGCTTCAGCTTATGAAGGACCTAGCTGGATGTCCAAATATGACATACGGAGAGACTGGCTATGACAGATGTTATACTGGGCAGGGCGAAAAATATTTAGATGACTACTAAGGTAAAATATTCCTTACCAATTAATAGGCTCTATATTTGTAAATCATCATAACCGATATTTCACACTGTATTTTAGAATATCGAAGTTTAAAATTGCTTTATTATTAATTCATCAAATGGTAAGCATACAAGGATATTCTTACTCAATTACTTGTAAGTACAGCTACGAATGATAGGTACTTACATTCGACCGTCTCGCAGGCAATGACGGCCTTATACGGTTTCGGAGCTCTGGCTAGAGTATTGCTACTGACTCCGTCTACCTGACACTTCCCTGCGATAAACGTATCTATTAGTTAGGTACCGATAAATTAGTGGGTGCCACAGACGGAAGCACAACGCCTGACATGGGTAACTACATCAATACATTACTAACGTACTTAGATAGATGGCTCTCACGAATGCACCGTCAATATTAGTCTGGCATCAGAACGTTTATTGACTGCTTTAGCGTAGATGGATCACTTTAATCAGCGATAATTTGATATGCAGGCAATACATGCTAAGATAGATTAATAATCTTGTCTCAATATACACCCTATAGAAAATGTATTGTTTGCGGTCGTCCCGCGGACAGTGTCAACTACTTTTACTCCGGGCCCAACCATATAATCGTGAAATAAAATCTGTTGTTTCATATATTTAATCGAGTAATATTGAATTATTTGTATGGAACAACAGTATTTTTTTTCGCCATTTCGTTGTAATGTAATGAGTACAATAACGGCATTTTAAAGACTGGTGCAAAATTTTGGGACATTAGGGGTGAATTTTGAAGATTTAAAAAACCATCCAAGAAATCATTCATTTGGCTCTTCAACTAAAATAGAAAGGGTGGCCACCCAACTTTTGCGCCATCCTATATACCAAACCTTTCCGACTAACCTTGTATTGAAATGTACACTCAACGACTTTTATTAAAAAAAATGTAATTTTGCAGTCATTTTATATCTACCTAAAAGTTTTTGTACATATAAAATTTTCCACGATAAATTAATATTGAATATTATGTAAATGTTTACTACACTCATTACAAATGTATATCTGCGCGTTAAAATAAATAAATTTGTAATGAAATAATTCAAATAATAAATTATGCAAATTGAAAAGGAAGACCCAACATAGGTTTTCTACCTACATTTTATTCACAAACTCGACTGACAAAGTCTTTCGAGCCGGATTTACGTGTCAAATCTGACTGAAAAGTTGGGATTTAACATAAGCTTAAATTAAATGGTCCTTTCAAAATCTGTTTTAAAAATTTGATTAAGTAATGCAAAAATACGACACAGTGTTTGCAAAGTGCGTACAGTCTGTTTTAGTTTTCGTACAATTTGTTATTATTATCTTTGAAACTTTCAGCGCCTTGAGCTAGACCTGTTCCGAATACAAATGTATTCTTACGCTCGTGACACTGTTAGGGACGCATTACGTACCTATATCAAATGCAAAAAGGATCATAATTTAATAATGGTTACCCCTTTGTGGAACTTGCCAGAGGGCTGCCGGCGTAATTCTTATTGTAGATACAATAAGTGGTGTCACAGGAGTAAAGAGAAAGTATATTGTGAAATATTAGTTCTCCTAATGGCTGCAGAGGCCACTCCACATAAACCCATGACCTATTTCTCGGAGGAAGTACCTACCATGGTTGTACTCGTTAGCAGCGCACAGACCGTTTCAGTTTAGAAACGTGGATTTTCCATAAGCTTACGTACACCATAAGAAAGGGGTGATTTTTCAAGGGTATACCTGAAAACCGTTTATTTTCTTTTTATTCTTAACAGTCCACCCACAATGCTGAAATAAAAATAAAAAGTAAAAATGTTTTCATTTTTCTCTAGTGCTGAATAAGGCCCTCCGATCTCTAAACACGGCTATGTAATAATATTGCCGTAATAACTACGGTTGGCATGGTTAGTTCTATACTTTGGTACTTATAAACTTTGACTTTCACTGTTCTCGTGTTAGAGAAACTTAACATACCGATCAAGATGATGAGTATTGGCATTTCATTGATCCATATTGTAATTGCGACTTAGAGATGGTAATAAGTAACACATAAATTACAAGATAACGACACTAGATTGCCCATTCGGCGTCGTCTGTGACGTATCATGTTTACGTCAGTCGAATCTTGCGCAGCAAATAGGTTGCAGTCTAAACTCTGATTCCTTTCGTTCCGTATTAGCATAAAACAAGCTAAGTTATCGGGAACATTATAGATTTAATAAGAGTTATGAAAAAATGGTTGTACCTACATAAATAGAAGGGTAATATTGGATTTGAATGTCAAAAAAGGACATTGTAATAACAATAAGCCTGTAACGATATTCAAAGCCGACTCCAATAACCCGTTTAAAGCCTTTCGTCAGTTGATGTTGGATTTATTGATAGTAAAGCCGCTGCCTCACTTGTCGGCGCGGTGTCGTTTCGGTGCGGATCGAGACTTACAAGTGCCTACATTTTCAATGGGCCGCGCAACACGCGCGACGCAGGAAGGGCTCATCGTGATGGCGATGGCGCTCCGCTCGGTATTCGGTACCAAATCAGTGCTGAGTAGACAGAATAATTCGATATAATATATGAGGAAGAGCTAAGTCTATATGGATTTATTCAATTGTTGAACAGCATTGTGTCATTGGCCTGCTCGTTTAAATACCTGATCCATATTCACGAGACGTTCCCGACTTCGGTCTACAGTCGGTCAGTTTGTACTTCTAATTCTGGAATTGTTCTAGCATTTGTTTTATTCAGTCTGCGACTTATTTGGTATCTATTTACGAATTTTGCACTACCTTATTAGTTTAAATATGGTATATTTCTTCAAAATGTAAAACATATTCACTACTTTCGGTAATAAATAATTTCTAGACCTATTCAGTGATTTCTATTTAATTAGTATCTACAACTATTTACTAATAAATGTTGTATGTTAAGCTTATACTCGTACGTCAAAAAATGTAAGGTTATATTGCTAACATGGCATGTTATACAATATTCAAGGGGGTAAAGATATTAGCACCGAACGGTAGGTAGTTTACGAGAAGATATGAAATGTTATGCATATTATTACAAAGCTTGTTCGTTTGACAATGTTCCTGTTCTGTTGATAAAACATAACAGCTAAACTTCGGTTTACAACTCTGAACAACAAAATAAGGAAGTGAGTTTCGCCCCACTATACTTCATACGTATCAGACAGATATTATTTATATTAACGCATCATTCCATTTATTTATTATATCTGTTGTTCCCGGTTTCACACACGCGTTTTATTTTCATCAATATAAAATATTTAATGTAACCTATATCACTCAGGGACAGTGTAGCTTTCTATTAGTGTAATAATTTTTAGAATCGGTTCAGAACCTCGTTCCAGATATTACCCCCTACATACTAACAAACAGATGTTATCTCTTCATAATATTTTATAGTTATTATATGTAATATTGAGTTTTTAAGGAAAATATAATTGTGTTTAAAACGCTTATATTAGCTTCACCTGTAACTAACTATGTAAATAAATCTTGGAAGTTAAATTTGACCCACTTCCCGGTTTCCGATTGACCTGAAATTTTTCATAGTAGGTACACGTTTAGTTTGGATGACAAAAGTGTTTTCTGTAGTTTTTTTTTAAAACTATAATATTTATTTTTGTATATTACATTAAAGTCTGTAAACACACAATATAGTACTTATATAAAAATCTAACATAAAACTAACTCCACAGAAAGAAGGTAACACATACTCCTACACAGCGCTGTGATGCCCAAAAGACTGGTAGTGATTCAGAGTAATTACTTTAAATAGGTACTGCTAGTCTGGTCTAGTCTAGTACAATTATACTTATACCATAATTGAATTTTCCATAAATTGGTATATTATAGGTAGAATTTACTATGATGAATGTATAGTAAGTTCACGGAGGTATTTCAAATATTCAACTAAGATTCCTCATAGTATATGCGCAGTCGCCAACAGTATACTGTATGCTATTTTCTACTGAATCTCTTAATCAGAATTGGTAATCTGGTGGTATATTTACTAGTTTGAGGATACTGAGAAATGTAACTTTTGAAGAATACTTTATTTTGGTCAAACCTACATTCCAGCAAGCTTTCTTTTAATTACAGAAAAAATAATGCTATTTTAAACCCGCTCTCTCCTACCAGAAGTATACGATGAACCCTTCTTAGTTGGGATATTTTTTGTAATGTAAATTATAATTTATATTAAAATAAGCTATGCGGTCGTGATGGAACTAACAAAAG
Organism: Allophyes oxyacanthae; assembly: GCA_932294325.1. Lineage (NCBI taxonomy): Eukaryota > Metazoa > Arthropoda > Insecta > Lepidoptera > Noctuidae > Allophyes > Allophyes oxyacanthae. The sequence continues at coordinate 6,932,233 of OW028609.1, forward strand.
AATTTCTTTTTTCATTAAGGTGCGAATAAATATTTTGGAATTCACGTAATGGATGCCGCTTAGCCGGCGCGTCAAAAAGCCTTTTGTTATCTGCGCGTTATTTTTCAGCGGTTTGGATTTCGCGGACAAAGCGAGCCACATATTTCACAAGACTGTAATCTCGTTCCTAGTTCACAGGACTCAAGTTTTTTTTTTACACTTACTGTGTTAATGTGCGGATTATCAATATTTTTACCTGTTACGACCTTAACATAGTTTTATTGCCAATAAATTTCGGAGGGTAATTAAGGGCACATTCCAAGGCTTGGATCGCTCAACAAGCCCTCTCCCCTCGAACGGAAACCATTTGTTATCGTTGTAAAACTAAGCTCTAAGTAAACTTAGATTATTCACTATTAATATTACATAAAATTACTTTGGATGAACTTCGTATTAGAAGTAGTTTAAAATGTTAGATCCATTAAACTGTGATAAGTTTGAAACTCTCGACTGAAGAATTAAATATTATCTAGTTCCACTCTGCACCTTTAATCATCGTACTGGCGCTATTAGGCAAGATCATAACTGCATGAACCATAAACGAGTAGTCAGTAAATCAGTTTTTCACTATAGATTTACAGTTTCAAGTAATAATCCATTTCACGATTAGGTACTGTGGGTGATCGGTACTACGGACTTTGAGGAAAAAAATAGTTTTTTAGGTGTGATAAGCCCCTTATGGGTTCTCCATTACGGGGGAGGCAATGAAGTTATATCCGATTCTTCGGGTACGTTCACGCATTCTTCCTCTGCAAGATTTAAAGCCTAATCTAACTTACCTAAATTTACCTTATTTTTACCTAAAATTTAAATGTACAATTTTCATATTTTATTTTTTATTGTGTCATTTCCTGCGTCAGTTTATTTATAAATATTTTAATTTGTTACAGAAATACAAGATGTCAGTTGTTACTCCTGATATGGTCAACTACGACACTGATGGTGGGTTGCAGCGGCGCGGAGATTACGTGCCCGGAGGAGTGCAGCTGCCGCACCACGTTTGACCCCGAGGATGGCATTGCCGTGCGTGTGGCGTGCACGCGCGGTGACATGCACGTCATCCCCGTCGACTTCATCGACCGAAACGCTCACGTCGTCATCATAGCCGCGCCACCAGAACGACAAAACTCACTCACTATCGGTCCAATATTCACACAACCTGCACCCTTTGTTAATCTTCGAGAACTGCACATCGTCAACTCTAATGTTCCTTCCATCGGTCAATATTCGTTCTGGGGTCTCCAAAATCTAAGGCTTATTAACCTCACCTACAATAACCTCACCAGCATAGGAGCGGACAACTTTCGCGGTCTTATAAACCTCACCGACTTGTACCTCGATCATAATAACATCGAACAAATGCCAAGCGAAACCTTCAGACATTTAACTTCATTGACAACTTTAACTCTTTCAAATAATCAAATTGCTACGTTGGTACCAAGACTATTTAGAATGTTGGCAAAATTATTAAATATGGATCTTAGTGACAACCCACTCACAGAACTAAATCCAGAAGTGTTTAAAGACATTCAACACCTGCGTGTTTTTAAGTGCAGGAGATGTCTTCTGAGACGGGTCAACACCCAAATATACCATTTAGTATCAAGTTTGGAAGAATTGGACTTAGGCGAGAATCAATTCAAGTATCTGACGTCTGACGAGTTTATAAGCTTAAAAAAACTTCGAAAGTTAAAACTGGATGGCAATCAACTGTCTGTGATCGTGGACAATATGTTTGGGCGGAACCGAGAGCTCCGTGTGCTGTCCCTGGCACGCAACCGTCTCGCCTTGCTGGCGCCCGCCGCGCTCGCGAACCTTACCAACCTCGCGCACTTGGATATAAGTCATAACAAAATAGACAGATTTCATTTACAAACATTCGCACCCGTGGTGGATTGTCTGAAAACTATCAACTTTAGTGGCAACAACCTACTCCTAAATGAAATTGCAATAGTGCTTCAAATATTACCAGAAATTCACGGTGTAGGACTTGCAAATCTATCACTTCCGGAGATACCGCCAAATTTTTTTACTTACAACGAGCACCTCGTTGCTTTAGATATATCTTGGAATAAATTATATAACTTTCCATACAAACTCCTAACAAAGACAAAGTTTTTACAGAGATTAGATATATCGCATAACAAGTTACAAACGTTGAGTGAGCTGGATTTGCAAAGACTGGAAGCGATTGCTCAAGTCAATTTGGTAAAAAACTCTTGGCGCTGCGATCAGTGCTCGGCGGGGACCATGCTCGTGTACATGACTACGACAGTGCTCAACGCAACGCTGCGTCATCTCAAATGTTACTCACCCATGCGACTGCGAGGGGTGAACTTTTCCGAAATGACCTTTGATCGTTTGGATCCTTGTCCGACTACGCACGAAGCACAAATGAGCGTTATAGCTGGGCTGATGTTGCTGTGCGTGGCTGTGCTGGCGGCTGTAGCAGGCGCGCTGTGTTGCACGCGCCGCCGCGCCGCGCGCTACTACACCAACGAGGAGAAGCGGCGCGAGCACGAGCACGAACATCCCGAGGAGCTGCTGGGCCACACGGAACTGGGCAGCGTGGCCACCATCCATGCGCCCTACCACCTGGTGTCGAAGGGCAGCTAACGTCGCGCCCGCTCGCCGCCGGCGCCACACCATCCTCACCATGCCGCGCACTGCATCGCGTTCGACCGCCCGCTACTTTTGGCTTCCGTCTCTGCCCACGGGTGTGACACTGCCGCACGTAAGTACTACCCAACGCCGGCACCCCCGCCGATGTTCGACTCAAATGACATGTGATACGAATATGAAGACGATCTAGTGTAAAGCCAAAGAAATTGAACTATGAAGTGTTTTAGTATACCCTTTACGTCTAAAAACAAGTTTAGTACTTCGACTAGTTAGGCCTCGTCTATAAAATTACTAAATGATATTTTTCTACAAATTAAAATTTTATATGTTGAGACTATACCTGAAACAGGACTAATTATAATTAAAGAACCATAGGTTATAACGATATATCTAAATTATTATTAAATTATAAGTATTAGGTAAGTTATGATAATTCGCCATTGTATTTTCTAATCTATCAAGATTGCGGTTGAATTGCTTTTATTCTAACTTATTTCGGTATTAGGTATGTCTGTCTCAAGAGTCTGCTTGACAATTGACTGTGCTCTACTTTTGTCGATTTTATTTCATTTAACCTAAAATGTAACTTTTTATTTGGTAGTCACACGGCCAACGTGTTAGGAAAGTAAGATCTTTGATAACTAATAATTATCTAAACTGAACCGTTTCGACCCTAAGTCTTTTAAAGTTGTTTGGACTATTTTAATTAATTTCCGTAAACTGTAAATTAGAGTACACATTTACCTAGCAATGGCATCAAAGGGAGCGGAAACTAAATAAAAATAATTTATTTTTGTATCCGTGTAAAGCGTCTGATTGTTGAGCCAATCCCATCACTAAATGGGGAATGTCTTTCAGTTCTGAATGCGAGCAAAACAAAACAAAAGGCCGACGGTTTTTTGAAAAGGTCAACTTTTTGTTAAGCGGCTAAATGAGCAATTCGCCTGTGACACAATTATTTCATTGGGCCATAACAAAAGTTAAGTTACTCACATAAATATTAAACCATTTGGAACACGAAGAGCCCTTGCAACAGCTAAAAATAACACTTGATATAGTTTATACTTAAAATACTTGTAAGTACTATACTTTAAATAAGATAAAAAATAAGATGATTAAATTATCGTAATTTATAATAAGTACAAGTAAAAAGCCGTGTTTAATTTATAAACATTTAAATTAATGCTTATAAAATTTGCTCATTGAGGAAGGTAGTATGTAAAAGTCTATGTGATGTTAAAAGTAAAGAGTCATTTGTAAAAACTTGGCACAGTGCCAAAGCAAATCTATATCAAATTCAGAATACATTTAAAAAGTAAATATTTTTTAATAGTATTTTTTTTTTAATTTACCTATATTCAATTGGCTTTTGTACTGCACACATTAAGTTTAACTATATCCGTTGTATATAGCTGCTAACGGCCAGTTTCCTCATCCAAAGTAACAGCTAAAGTAAAACTTTACCCGTTTATATGAGGATTATCCTTGAACTTAAGAATGCGTTCTCGAAATCATATTCCAACGAGCTCAGCTGTGATGTCCGAAACACCATAGTTCGTTGAGTATTTACTCAAAGGTTTGGGTCGCTGATGTAGAAAGGGAATGAGTAGTTAAATTTTACTTTAGCAGTTACTGCCGATGAAGACAATGGCCGGAAGGTTTTATAAAAAATGTTAGAAGGAGTAATGTTAAGCGTCTGTAGGTTATATGATAATATTAACGCGCTAAAATATTTAGGTTAACGAATGGCCAGAATAATGGCTACGTGTGTGCAAACAAGCATAACTTACGGACCACTACCCGTGCCGTGTTCACACACTATTAAAGAACTGCTGATGTTTTATCTAAATATGTAGATATATATATTTGAAACACTCCAGTCACGGCACTTATTAGATATTAGCAAGTTAAATTATTACGTAAATTTTTGGAAAACAGCATTATTACATTAGTTTATGTATATTTTTTCTTTCCAGAATTAGAATTCTGTCAAATACAATTTTAATAGGCATCTCATTTTTAAACGAAAACCTTTTGTCACTTCTATGAAATAATTTCCATGCTAAACTGGGAGTGAGAGTAAAACATAGATTGGCTGCATCTCATCCCGTGCAAGTTGTAGAAGTCGACTGAGGGAAAGGGTTACTGTTGCACTTGTTAAATCAATGTATTGGCGACTTTAAAAAGACTAATAATTTTAACTTTTAACTCAACATTATCTTTTTGCTCAAAACATTCTTTTTTACACACGGAACGTGTAGGAAAAAAAGTCCTTCCATGCTAATCTAGGAGTGAGAGAATAGCATAGACGGATTAGCTGTCTCTCATCCCGTGAAAGTCGTAAATATCGACCACAGTATGTCGACTGAAGGATAAGAGATATTCTTTTACAAAACATTAGCTAATGCGATCACATTTAAGGCAACCTGTCATCACACAGGACAATTAAACTTATCCTGTTACCTTTACCTGTGTGTACCTTTTAACATTCACGTCAAACGTGGTTGCATGAAGTGTAACGGCACAACTTGTAGACTTGCAGATCGAACCACTTTATGTACTGACGTAACAAAATATATATAAATGCCCAGGCCATTCAGTTGGGTGACCATTACTTAGTACCTACTGACAGACTCACGTCTAGTAAGGTTTACAGCTAGTTGATATTAGAACAGGGGACTCAGGGCGGCGGTTCAGGAGTTCGTTAGTGCATTAACGGTGGCGCCCCCCACAGGCCAAGTTAGCAGGCTTACTGTTCGGTGGTACATCGCGTAAGAGGTTTAATATCTGTCATGGTATTCTAGTCATGTCTTAATATTGTGACCTAAGCTTAATATCAGTCCATGCTCCAACGTATTATGGAGCTTACCTTATCACACGCGATATCCGACTGATTCCAAATGCATTGCTTAGCCAGTGCTAATTTGATTGGTGATCAGTGCTCATTGTGCTCAAAAACGAGCTTACACATATTAGACTTTGTAAATCGTTCTTTATAACATCAAAATGAACTTACTATAATTTTTTTTACTAATTGTAATGAAAAAATCAATCGTAATATTTTTATTGGACATTAGTTTTCAATCCGAATTAATACATGAATGAGGCGCCTTTATGGTAATATTTGACTGAATTTGATTCTTTTTACATAATGGCGTTTAGCTACTAATTTATTTGTTTTATAATTTATTATCGATTTTAGAATACTCCGATTAAGTTAATGTCATGCTTGGATGAGAATACATAATTATTTGTTATGACCAGAGTGTTGTGTTGTAGATTATTATGATTGATAGATTTAATTGAACATAATATTCATTTGCACTGCGTGTTTCTTATGATATTTCTCTTGGTTTAGTCCAAGAGATAATAGTTAGATTTAGGTATAAGGTTTTAGGTATACCTTATGTTAATGTAGAGATATGTATCTACATTATGTTATGCTATCTTCTGAGTGAACGAGACTCTTCTCAATGTGTGGATGAATGCGAGGATCATTAGTATACCATACTATCGTTTTCGGTCTCTTCGATTGGCACAGTCTGGCATGCAATAAAGTAATTAACTAAAAGCTCTCACAGCGAACGTCCCTAAGATAAAGCTAAATTATTTGACCAATATTTTCTGTTTCCTACTTACCAACCAAATTATATACCAAAGTAAACCAGAGTATGGTTATTTATATAATTGATTATTATTGTAATCCATATATCTACAAATAATTAGACATACCTACATAATAAGAAAATTTTATGTCGTCGTTTAACAAAACAGAAAAAATCTGATAAAAAAATTAGGTTAGTTATTTTATTTAATCGATTTTATAAAATAAGATTTATTATTTATTCTTGGCAGCGTGCACAACAAGCCGCTGCTACATTACTGTAAGGAAAAACACCAAATATTATAGCTGTAAATATGAATTAATTTTAAAGACAGAGATACATAATATTTTTCAAAGAATTGCGTACACAAACGTTTGTTTAAAACAGGTCTGAAACAGAATAGTATATTACTGCAGCGGCCGGCAAATTAGGTATTGATGGACCACAATAATCATCTATCAATGCTTACCTACTTATTGCCGCCAAGGCTTGTATAGTACTTTCCTCAAACAAAGCGCGGATATTCAAATTTCAAACTAGTAATTTGCATTGATGGTAGTTTGAAACATTTTATTTAAATGTACTTACAATTTGATTTCTGTTACGGCTCTTGCCGCCTCTTGCATCAAAATATTTTGATCGGACTCTATTTCTTCGCTAGAGCTCATTTCGTTAAATCAATTCCAATAAAATAACAACAATAAACTTTCACGTTCTGCGCGGTATATTTTTTGTTTTTTTTTAGTCTGACAAGAAGCGAATTTTGTAGAAACGCAATATAAGCTCTTTACACATTTAATCGCTTGGGAGTAAACTTAATAAAATCTCTGCGTATTTAAATAACATGACAGTTATGGATTTTCATAGGAAATTGGCGGCCTGATAATACGATAGATGGATTTTCATTTATGTGTGCCAGCACGTTTATTTTTTATATTTTTTACCTCTTGGATCTAGAATTTTTATTTATCTCGACCTATCTATATAATGATCGAATATCCAAGCATGTTTGAGAAAAAGCTATTTTATATTGGTCGTTCCTTGTAGGTCTTGTTTTAAGGGTTTCTTTAATATTAGAGAAACCCTTATTATGAATTGCCGGTGTATCAGTTTGTATGTTTAACTAAGGAAAGGGACGTCGATTTTGATATAACATAGTTATGAACGGTTACACATCAAAGCACCTAATGATAAAATACATAATTTTGAAATACATAATATGTTGTTTATGCCGTAGAACCATTATGGAAATTTGATTTGGGGTCTATTGAAATTAGGCAAACATATTTAAATGCATTAGAATTTTAGTTGTTTCGACCATCAGGTAGGTATTCTATAAGGATTATAATTTTATTCCTCATTACTATTATGTATTCTGAAATTAGGTGTTGAACAATGCCACAAAGGTGTCACTTTACTAGTTCGCAATTTTTTCGACAACATGGATGAATGGTGGTAGATGATTTGACTAAGGAACACGGAATGATTGTGAATTGTATTTAGAAATGCTTATCTATTAAGTATCCATAACTATAGGTACTTTAGTATAATTAAAAAATTCAAATAAGAACTTATACAGATTTTATTAAGCAGTCTAAATTCATCTTCCTAAGATTATTTTATAAAATTACTAATTAAACAAGGGTGCAGTGAAAAGGATAACAAGAAACAAGTCGCTTGAAGTCACGGGCGAAAGCTAGTGATATTATGTGACATTATAAAAACCGTAAAAACCTTCATTATTTTGAACTGACCACGTGGTGACCACCAACCGGCGGGGACGTTTCGTAAATATCTTGCTACTAAATTAGAATTGATATTTAATAAATATTTTGACGAATTTTCCCCCACTGTGAAATTGTTCCGCGGTAATATTTGTTTTTACGCTTCCGATGTTGAGTTCGGTTAGTACTTCTAGTCAAAAGAAAAATGATAAACATCTACATATTTAGCTTTGTAAACTGCTGCCGGGCATTTCATATCAATCAACAATATTGAATCTCTAGCTAAACACAATTAATAAAAGACCTAGGTATATTGTGTAAGTATGTACACGAATCTATTAATTTATAAAAATCTACATCCATTTCAGTATGCGATGATATGGCGACGAAATACACGTCATTAAGTAAAAACACCCCAATCCTAACGTCAATCAAAGATTTTAAATATATAAAAAATACAGCTTGTACACACGCCCACATTTCAATCTTCACATTTCCAGTATAAGCTTACCTTGCAGTGTATAGGCTTTCCGTACAATTAGAGGTCAGCTTATACCGAAAATGTATAGCTTGGTATGTAGGTGTGCGTACTACGTAAAGACATGAGCATGTACCTATGATGTCTCCACAGGGAAGGATTTTTGAAAATTCAGCTTATAAGGTGGTGTAAGGGGGACGAAACCGCTAACCATGCGGACGAAATCGCGACTATAACCTAGTAATATATATTTGACAAAGCACTAAAGTTTGTACGTAACTTCTTTTACGAGCAAAGTCTGTATAATTTGATATGAAATGTGTTATCGTTATGTTACTTTAAGGTATAGATATAATGAATTAATTAACTTAAACATAAGAAACACACCAAATAAAGGGGTTTATTATAAACCATGTATGTTATATTTAGTCTATAGTAACTTATTTATTGGAAACTGATTGTAAACTTGTCGGAGTGTTCGCAACTGTATTATTTTGAGAGGGTTGTATTTATAAGAGTGTTGTGACGAAAGGTCAAAAAATATATTTGTCTATTTGTGTTAAATAATATAGATATAGATATGTGTACCTAAGTATTCTTACTGATATATATCTTATCGGAAATCATAAAGATTTTAATCTTTCGTAGATATTTTTTTGTTTTCACTGTAACTTATTTTAATAATGAGTTAATGAACCTATTAAAATGGGTGTATCTTGTGATAATCTACATATCGGTTTGGCAACAGAATTCTTTAGATCTCGATATGGAGTCAAAGGCATTTATATCGATCGAAGATGAGTCAACATAAGGTAGGATTTCATCCGAATTTAATCAACAAGTATTAATACTTTCATGTCGTAATATGTAAGAATAAGATAAAGTTCAATATAACTATTAAGCATGTACCTAACTCAACAATATTTGTAGCTGTATCAATAGAATGTAATAAAAAGGTCGATTCACACGCCACGGGGACAGATTTTATTCCCAAGAATGAAACTGGCCGTATACTTACTAATCGTGAAAAATGATTGCTTTGAGACATCTCGATCTTGGGTGTCGCAACGACACGCGACGGCTATACGCGTGCAATCACAACTCCATCACTAGCAATCGATAAACAATCTCAGTGACGCGTTAATCGACATTCCAATTCCAATTATGCTTATACAATTTTGATGATGTGTGTAATATCCGTATAGAATAATAATCGTAAATACTGTCTCACTTCTCACCAGTTTCATATGAGTAAATATCTTTCATGTGCCACTGTTAACTAGTCTTCCGAGTCGCAAATTAATTAATTCCGAGGATTTGAAAAAAATACTATCTTCTAGTCTTGTTAAAAATCTGATAATTAAATAAAAAACTTGTTAATTGGTTTGACTAACTCTTCAAACTTAATATAACTTTTTCATACTTAGGTGCTCACTTTGACACTTTAATAAGTTGCCTATTAACTTCTGGCACTAATTGAGAGTTCTTTGTAAGATGTTAAGATGAGGACTATCGCGTTTAAGTACCAGTTCGTCTATTAGGTACGAAGTATCAAAATAATAATGAAACATAAATAGGTATAATATCAGGTATCTAATTTATTAGTCATAAGTCTTCGTGAAGCACTAAAACATTGTATTATAATATGCTAATTCTTTACGAATTTTACAGTGAAAGTTGATGTTAGAACAGGAACTTGGAGGAAGGAAAGACAGGAAGTGAGCTAGAGAAGTATGTAGGGGGTTGAGGTGAAGCTGTGTTATGTAAATTCTTGGAGTGCACGGAGTCGGTAGTGTCACATAATTTATTGATACGTAGCTGGCTTGATCCATCCATTGTCGGCTTTTCCTCCAAGTCCACAGGAACTCACGGCGCGCATTCCGTGGCGTTCGTCGAAGCTATGTTTACCGCCACCCTCAACTATTTATCGCGGTTACGGAATTATAATCATCAAAGAGTAAACCACTTTTTGCATTATTATTTTGAAGATTACAGACATTTCGGACAAGGTTTTTGCTAGCACTTGGTATTTATTTAAAGAGTCGTAGACGAGTATCAATCTAACCGTGAGCAATGAAAATTGACTGAAAACACAAAAAAGAACTGAAACTGAACTGAGCTGAAATCTGGAAAACCAATTTCATTTCCGTGAAAGTTTGGGTTTGTTTGTTTGTTTGTTAAGCAGTTCAGAGAAAGCTTTATTTGATTGATATGTCACATTCACATAACAAATTATTATTTTAGGGTCTATGTAGCGTCAGGTAGTAAGCAATAGCAGGGACTGGGAAGTCGAAAGTATAAAAACAAGTACATAAATAAGCCGTTTATTTGGACTCGCAACGACAAAACTGTCGTAAAAATGTTCAAAATATATCCTTAACGAATAGCACCTTTGGTAATAGCAGCAAAGGAGTGCAAATTTATTAGTTTATCCGTAAGAAATCGAAGGAAATAGAAAGTTGCGAAATCAAAGGATTTGTTTCAGCATTTGGTAGAAGCTTGTTCAATCACATAAATGATTTGATTCACTAACATGTTACATTATTGGATATTTGTCCGTAGGTACTCAGCCTTGCTAGTGAACAGTTTACCTTAATATGAGCATAATTTTAATTTCTGTGTAACTGTAACTGATAATATTGTACTACTTCACGGGTACCTAGGAAAATAGCTTATAGATAAGAAAGAGTGGATAAAGGAAAATATACGGATAATAATTAATTGACAAGTGGGTGATTAAAATTATTATCTAGGGTGGGAGAGAGAAGTGTAATAAATACCAAGACATTTTGGCAAAATTATATTACTTGGTTGGGGATAATGCAAGATTCTGTCCTAGGAATGTTGGTGGCTACATAAAGATAAATATATTGAAGATACGAGTGTGTTAGGTTAGGCCACGTTCTTGACCACAGCGGGGAGCGGGGCGACAGAGGGTGGGGCGATGGCTTCATAGAAATACGTAAACAGCGGCAACAAATTGTATGGAGTCACTGCCCGCCGCCACTATACTTAGTCCCGCTTCCGGTTGTGGCCGCAAACACGGCCTTTTGGTGATGTGAAAATACTAAAAGGAAGAACCCTTTTTTTGTAGGGTCCAACTAGTGTTGCCAGATCCGTTTTTTCCAAATATCGGGATCCATCAATCAAACCTTAATATTAACTATTACTTCTACCGCGCCAAATTGGCGCACGCCAATTTTGGGCGTCCTACACAGGGTGCTGGATGGCGGGACGGGTTGAAAGGAAAATGCAATGTCTCGCCAAAAGTGGAACATCTGGCATCACTAGGTCTAACACATACAGGCTCGTGGGCAAGAGTGCTATATGGATTATGTTGTATGTATGGAGTAAGCCTAATGATACGAATGAGAATATCACCTGCCTTCAAACTAGCAGGTGGTGACGTGAAGTTGTGGTCCAAGGGTCAATGCGCCGATTTACAAGTCGTAGGTCGTGCATTCGAATACAAGCGGGCGCGCACCAATGGGTTAGATTTATTCATAACTTATGTGCGCATTATTCATCACCACTGCTCTTACTTTGTGGAAATACTTGGTGCCATTCACCAGTGTAGTGGATTACGGCACAGTCCCTTTCTCAGAGAGCTCGAGTCCCAACAATGGGACCGATAATAGGCTGAGGATGTTGGTGTGCAATAAAATACGTGAGTAGAGTAGATTGAGTGATTGATACGGTTAGGCGTACCGAATACAATAATGGAATTAATGACCGAATGAAAGAAATCAAAAGGGATGTGAGACATGTTCTATGTCTAGAGGTACTCAATGTTGCATGTGGTTACTCTGTGAAAAGGTTTGATCTTATCACTCAGCGACAAGCAGACCCCAGATTTTCGAAAAGGTATTTTATTTATTCAATTATTCCTCATAAGATGTTGGTCAAGGCTTTTGGCAATTAAGCCATTATTTATTTTATTATTAAGCTGGTAGATAAGTCTCAACTCTATCCGGTACCATTGCAAATTGGCATCGGGAAAACCCAGAAAAACCAATAAAATGCGGCTCAAAATGACGTCATTGGAGTGGCGCCATTTAATACACATACTCTGTGAAATATTTGTTCTTACTAATAATAAACAGTTTGGGAATGATCCCTGCTATTCTAAAGTTCATGATTTTATCTGAGAATTAGGATTTATTAGTGAATGGTATGGTTTGAATTTTTAACACTTCCAAGTTCAATGTATAAAACTATTTTAGTTACTTAATAGGTACCTAGGTACCGTAACAAAAATTCAAAGTTAATTTAGGCGTGTTGCAGACCTCTCTAAGCTATGTGTAATAAAAGACTGCGTCAAAGGACTGTTTAGTATTAGAGTTAAGTAAGAAACATCAATCAGTAGATTACATATATTTCCTCTACGTTATACTTGTCGTGGTTCACAACTCTGGTAGAGGATTAGTCCCATTTTTTCCGATTCCTCGGGTACAATGGTGCAGCGCTATGAAAAACTAACATAATTTTGGTTTTTTAAATCGATAGGAATGCTTTAGAAAGTAGCTCTGCGGTAAATAGTTCGTTTAAAAATTAACTTTACATGGCAGAATGAAGATTTTAAACACGCAGTAATTACTTCATGGGAGTTTTCATTCTTAGTTTTAGGTTCTTATTACATCTAATTTTATTTAGTAGCAACATAACACATTCTGATTTGTAATTTTTTTATGTAGTTATTAATTAGTAAAAGACAAAGAATTTTTTAGACGTTCAACATGTAGGAACAATAATTATGAACAGACTCTCAAATTAGTGACAGAATAATTTTTTGAAATGTGGGAATTTCGTTTTTACCCTTCCTAACGTACTATAATGATATTGTAGTGTTGCCAATCGAATAACAAGGAGCCCTAATCCTCGTAAAATGTTAATTTTTTCTTTACAACCGAATTGCGGCGTGGAAGACTAGCTAGGTGTTTCTGTAGCAGTACCAAAACGAAGATCCACCGTCTCTGCTTCCTATTATTGAATGTTTACCCAGATGTCAACAAAAACACGTAAAATAAACAAAAATTAACCGGTAGTTGTAACCAGTGTGTCCGTCCTTAGACGGGAGTAGTATTAAATATGTTTAGCTATTACTTATATGTAATCTAGATATCAACCATAGGATACATTACATTTTATTAATGTCCTGGTATAATCACAAAAGAATAGGGGACTTTTCACTGTATTAAATGTTCGATGTTCGATGTCCGATGTACTCCAATTAACTTTGTATTGTAACACTGAAATTATGTTTATGTCTTGGTACAACGCACTAAACTGAACGTCCTGCTGTAATCTCCTATTTAATTAACTAATAAAGAAACTTCCTCCATACGAGTGGTTTTATTGAGATACAGACCAGAGGATTAAATCGCTGCAGTGGAGGATGGAGTAGCAAGTTTATGTACAACATTTACACGAAGAGTTCTGATTACATGAACATGTGTTTAAAGTATGGCTTATCACATACATTTTTTACATCCTTAGCACGCGATAAGCTGAATAGAAACCCTGTATGCTTTGATACATCGTAATAACCGAAATTCAGCTACTTGTAACAAGTAACTGAAGTAACCTTGTATAAATCTGTATTTTCCTTACTACATTATACAAGATTACCTACACATCTACACCTATTTATAGGTACAAGGTTGCCACTCCCCAGCCCTTATTTCTGTCAGCCTGTGATAAGAAGTAGTCTTAAATGGTTCTTAAATAATCATAACCAAATCATGGAAGTGTTCTTTTGTTTTTTTCTCAGCAGCGCCCAAAACGATTCCTACAATGGTGCGCCCTTAGCTGACTCCGGCTGGTCCCTAAAAAACCTAGCTGCAAGACCCAATTACCAAACAAAAAACAAGAGAATATCCTCAGCCAAATACCACTCCTCATAGTCTACTGTAAGGTCGTGACGGTACTGCCATAGCTTATAAGTCAACGAATTCGTGATCGCAGAATGTATAGAAATACACTACTACATTCTCTTGGCTAAGGTAATGTCCATAGCGATCTACTGTAACGGCTGGATGAGTCATTTTCATCATAATAGTGCAGTAGGAAAAGCTGCGAAAGACGAATTTGTGAGGAGAACCTCATCATCCCGTGCAAATGTAACATCCTACCTTTCTAGTCCTAATCCGTTTAAGGTGTTATAGTACTCATCATTATGAACAACTTTTACTATGGGAGCAAACCTGAAATCACGATAAAAAAATCTGCTGTTGAGCGCCATATTCTGGAAAGACCTAATTAGGTGCCTGTTTTTGCAAATAAAGATTATTCTATTGGCAGTGCCTGACACATCACATTTGAGCCAACATGGGCTGATTATTATGAAAACTAAGGAATGGTTATGGATATGACATCAATGGCTACTCTACATCAAAGAGACTAATTACCTGTCCGTATAATTAAAGTAATAACTGAAATGAGGTAAGTATACAAAAGTACGATGTGTAGCTAACATGTGTATTTAATCCTCTGCCATGCCTCTGAATAATTGACATGACCTTTGGATCGCGGCAGATTAGGCAGATATTATCTGGCTTGCTGAATCTGATTTTAATATTAAATTTTATGACGTCAGGTCATGTTGGATTGAAATTCAATCGGTCCTTCAGGTTTTATTTTAGCTCGTCATCTAATAAATAAACATTTGATATTCGATGGTTTGCGAATATTTCAATCTGCATCGGGAAATATGTATTTGCGTAGTACATAGTATAATACATATTCATATGTATTTGCTTTTAAAGAAGTTTAAAACAACAGTAAAGATAGAAGATATTTCTCTTTCAAAAGTGAATTCCGAATAAGATTAAAATCTTATGATTTATTTATTTTCATATCCTGCATTAAAATATTTTTCATCCCACCATCTCGGAAAGAGTATTTTTAATCTTCAATATCTGAGTGGAAAAGCCGTTTTTATTCTCTAGAGGATAAAGTAAATTTTCATCCCACCATCTCGGAAAGAGTATTTTTAATCTTCAATATCTGAGTGGAAAAGCCGTTTTTATTCTCTAGAGGATAAAGTAAATTGAATTTAGAACATCGTGTGCACTAAGTTTGTGAATTAAACGTTTTTTTTTTGCATTTAGTCATTTCCTCGCTGAGGTGGAATGAAAAGTTACGTGTTGCACTCGAGTGCAAAGATTTTTCACCTCGTGCTCTTTTGATTCCCTCGCTAACGCTCAGGATTCTAATTTTGAATCACTCGCTGCGCTCGTGATTCAATTTTAGAATCCTTCGCTTGCTCGGTCATCAAAATTGAACACGCGGTTAAAAAGCAACTTTGCACTCTTGTATAACAAATAACTATTATTAATATCGTAATGTATTGGATTCATAGTAGATACCAAGGCACTTTAAGTAAACCTTGAACATAGTACTTCAGTACTCGTAAATTGAAACTGATCGTTTGACTGAGGACTGCTGACCGCGCAGCAGGTTCTCTCGCGAAGAAATATACAGGACAGTATAGCTGTCTGATGACGAGCTAAGCAATGAGTACTCGTATCTTAGGTGATATGAAACCAGCTTGCGGGTGAACTTCTTTGAAAGCTGCGGATGAAGCAAAAGCCGAATAATGTAATATACCAACGTAAGTGATATGTATGTATATGATTCGAGGTTCCAATGCGTGGATTTTTTTTTTTTAATGATAAACTAGAACATATAACTACATACTGAGCAGTACTGAGGTTATTTTATTCATGAAATTATAGTTCTCAAAAATAAACATTAATTTAATCTTTTAATTTCATTCGTTAACGCCTTTTTTTAAACTTTAGACAAAATGAATTATGGACTAGAAACTAAATAAAAATTTACTTGTACCTATGTATAATATACATTTATATGTACGTACCTATATATTTGCCATACTAACATATTTTCAAGACAAAATTGTGCCTACCAGTGTCAGTTGAGACAAGTGACGGTATCTATCTTTCTGTTAACGCTTAGTAGTAACACCGTAGATGATAGAACATTAGTAATCTGATGAAGCGATGACGACAGACGCTATTAGCGTAACGACCAGCTAACGACGAAGGCAGGCGACGAGCAGCGAACACACGAGGGGAAAGCATCCGCGATAGTTCTGTAGGGGCGAGGTAGGCATAGTGTGGTGCGATCGGAATTATATTCTCATATTGCACACCTTGATAATTATCTTTCTTTGACAAGTTGGAAAGGAAAAGTACGAAATCGGCGATAATGGAAATAAAGAAGTAGGTAACGTTTATTTAAAATAGTCCAGTACCTAAGCTTAGTTCTTTTGACGTCAACATAAGACAGCATCCCTAAAGCCCACCTTTCACCGCTTCCGTGTATCCAATATTAACCGTACATAATAGCGACTTACCGAACATAGAGAGTAAATTCCGGCAGACAAACCGAAGTTTAGTAGGGGATGTGTACAGGTTGAAATAATGATGATGGACCAAACTGTCTGGAACATTACAGAATTCTATTTATTAAAGCCTGGGAAGAACAGAAGGGAGAAAGTTATAATGACTTTTTGAATAATCCATTATTTTATAAAAAGATAGATACATTTATCTATGTATGTACACAGGTAGATCTATCCATCCACTATCTACCAATACCTATAGATTAATCTAAAAATAAATAAATTAGGTCGCACCCGGCCATGAGCATGGACAATGAATGACGAAACAAGCGCTGGCAAGGCGTTGTGCAGAGTCCCATTACCTGCTCACACTATGTCTGATCACGAATGTTTGTGTATCGATCTGACATAGGTATATATGATATTTGAAAAAAAAAACATAAAAATGTAGACCGTATCCCAGTGCATAAGCAAACAAGTTACAGTTATTTAAACAGTACAACAAACATAACATCCTGTCAATAGTTACCCATCAATTACTCAAATACTGATAAATAAAATGTATGTTTGATATGAATCAGGTGTTACCAAGCATGAATAGGTAATAAATACTATTTCTGAATAACGGATTTATAAAATGTTATGTTTGTCGATAATTACAATCTGACAGTCTTCAAGTCACGAGTGAGTGGCATCTTCTAGGCATATGTGCTTCGTCAGCGATATCATCTATCTACTGCCGACCATGGGCCACCTTACGACCCCTACAATAAACGGTTATATTACTGGAACTATGGGGATAATTATTGACAAGCGGATAGTTGTTATTATCGCATAGGAGGACGCTGCTACCCATCCTCTACTATCGTGGCACGTAGTAGGTTCTACCGTGGTCTATCTTCACAACGCATGGTCCTATCAGAGAACTAGCGCTGCAAAATTTTCCAAATGTGCATCATGCTGAGATAGCCCTTTAACATCTCGTGCAGGATGCTCGAAATTTCATTTTTTTTTATTTGTTTCTTTTCCTGTGCTTTTTCACAATAAAAGCATTATTTTATTTTTTACTACATTACATAGTCACCATTCACAACACCCATGGGTGGAGTTGGAGAGGTGGTTAATGATAATAAGTACATTCTTTGCTTTTTCGTTTAAGTACCTACCTAAATTCAGTTATTAAAGGCAGTTATTAGTTGTATGGCTCCCTGAATACAAACCTAACACAACTTGAGGTTTCTGTCTTTGATAATAAGTCGTCAAACAAGAGAATACACTGCATGGTACTCCGTATGTAAGTCAGACAGAGGACGCCTAACCGCAAGGTAGTTAACAAGTAGCGAGTAACAGTTAACAATGAATAGCGGCAGAACAACCACCAGTCGAGTTTAATATCATAACATTCCAATCCTGTGAACACTGATTTTACAAACAGAAATATAGTCACTTGCTTGTTGTAAGTAAGAAAAGTTGTTCGGGCCTCGGTAAAAGTTTGAATTAATAGCCGGGCAGAGAATACGACAAAGGCATTTTTCAATGGCCAGATAAGCGGTTACTTAAAAATTGGAACAGTTTTTGTATGGACATTATCAGAAGAATAGTTTATCCATGTTATCTAAAGCCATTGGATAATTAACCCTCAGGAAAAAGAAAAGTTCAACCGTCTTTATTTTTCAGTCGGATAGGATCTCAAGAATTCTGTTACATGTAGTTAGCCAGTCAATAGGATTGTTCGCCAACTACTGCAGACATCGGAACGAGGGCTGCTTCACGGGAAACTAACTGGCCTTAACTTTGAGTTGCCTGAAGCATTTGGCGTACTACTGCATAATGCAATCCCTCTGAATCTCCTCCACCCACCAATTTGGTTAACCGAATTTTCTATTCTAATGTATTTCTAACCGACTTCAAGAAAAGGAGGAGGCTATGTATTTGACGAGCTTTTTTTTCATTCTGCTTAGTAATACTAAATATGGTCCAATGCTAACTACCGGAACCGACCGGAACATATAACAGTAAAGCAAAAGTTGATTAAAAGACTGCAATCAGAGATAATATTTTCGTATAACGTTGTTTCCATTTTCCATTCCATAAGAATACCAGGACACATTTTAGAACTGGAAACTATTCGTCGGATCAGTTCATGTTATAAAGATAGCAATAGCATCAGTATTACCGTCTTTTTAACACCCGGTGTATCCTACTGCGGGCTAAAATAGCTGAATTGTTTTCACACGTAGAGCTTTTGGCCGCGCGTCTACGCTCTTCGGTACATGGCACTATAATATAATAATAATAATATAATATTCCACAACTATCACACAACGCCATCTAGTCCCAAGCTAAGCAGAGCTTGTGTTATGGGTACTAGACAACTGATAAACATACTTATATATTTCTAGATAATACATATTATAGATAAATTACTATGCATAGATGTTGCAGCAATTCAGCGCGACGAAATGCGTAGGTAACGATGAACACGTAAATTCAACCACTGCTTCCGCAGAGGGAATAAATATGCGTTAATTCGCCCACAAAAACGTGGAGGAAACCTGGATTCCGCACAGCACAGCTCGAAATGTGTTCCGTGAGGGTCTCTGAGTGGAAAATCCTGATCGATTGGTTCAGATGTCTTTCTGTCAGCAATAGCATCAGCTCTGCTTGCAGAACAGTCGAATTGTTAGGAATGGTCCCCCGACTCCGAGATCGTCATGGTTTAGAATGAGGTCGCCGAGAGGTATCGAGAGATTTATTTACACAAGTACTAGTTAGTAGTTACTACCATAAACTTATTATTAGTACTACTACGTTTATGGTTCAACTCGCTGTCCGACCATGGACCATGCCCGGGTCGACGGCGCGTTGTGTTCCACGCGCGTCTCAAAGAACGTCAGCAAGATGACGGGGCCCCCCCTGTAGAGGGCCGAAGCCTGCCGGGGTCGCGGGACTTATCTCATTACCGTGACCCCGGAACGTAAAGAGCTATCGAAGGGACACCGTGGATTTTAGTCAGTACAAGTCTGACAGTCCCTCCCGCCCTGCCCGGGGTGGGAGGACTCATTTGATGATTTTACCAAGTATAAAAAAAATATAAAAAAAAACTACGTTTATGGTTACTAAAGTACCTATTTAACAAGCGTCATTTTTAGTCACACTTGTGATTCCGCGTGAATTACTTTACTTACTAAATGGAGAATTCTTTAGTCATTGATTAAATGCCTCAAAATTATACTCTATTTTGAACAGTATAAGCGTTTAAGCTTCAAAGCGTTTAAGTGAAGTCTGTGTAAGTTTTTATACCTACATATTACAGTAAGGTTCTATAGGTCTACCATAGAGTATAAGGGGGTCTACTTTATCCTTTATCAGTCTGTTGCTGTCTGTTGAATGTCGAACGTCAATTTCAAACGTTTCAAATGCGTTCAAATGTCACCGTAATTCTGAAAAGATATAATGTTTTTAGTTAATCGTCGTGTATTTATAGCTCAAACTTTCATAAGAGCTAAGGTTGTAATTGATCATGTTCGTAGCCAGTACTACCCGCCAGAGTGCCAGCCGTCGTGGCCGCCGTGTCAGCCACCATGTCCGCCAATGCCACCCTGCCCGCCTTGCCCACCAATCATACTCTATCCTCCCTACTACTGCTGCCCTAGAAGTAAATACGAAGTAAACTTCATGTACGTTAATGATGTACCACCATCAACGTCTTTAAAAGACTTCGTGGATCGGGCATCGCAAATATTATTTTGGACGGAGTTGATGCGAGGTTCGCACTTTTGTCTTTTATTACGGTACACAAAACTACAGTACAGAACAAGTCTTTGTTAGAAATACGCAGCTTTAACTAAATCGCGACACGCCTCAGTTGTTTTCGTGTCGAATAAACTTCTTTCAGAAGTGATTCACCCTTTTTCTTGTCCAACGGCAAATGTAGGTTAAATCACGACTACTTAAAAACAAGAACTTTGCTATTATACAACAAATTATTCTATTAATTACTAAATAAGTAGAGAGTAATATATTCTGATATTTATGCGAATCGAATCAATTGTGTATTAAAAAAAATCCAAGTAGAACTTAACCGGTTACGTCTTCAGCTATTCTTTGGATTGCGCGGCTGTAACAGGTTATTTATTTGCTCGTAATAGTTATAGAAAAGGCAGTCGGCTGCATAGGTACTTGTAGTACCTAACAAGTTTTTATATTTGCTGAGCCAGCAGCCCCGCCTGCAAAGTTTTTAATTTTCCGGAATAAAAAGTATGCTGCCTTCTTCCGGGTTTCAAGTTCCCTGAAAACCATCAATAAGTATCAGCTCGGTAGAGTACCCGTACCTAAACACGTTACAAACAGACGGACAGATAGAAAGACAAATTCGCACGATAAGCATGCTAATTAATAATAAAAGCTAGTGATCGAAATTCGATCGTAATTTATAATTTTTGTTAAGTTTGAACCTCCTTGAGCTTTTTTTTGAAAGAGGTTTGGTAGGCAACACAACAAAAAAAAAACAATATCCTTTCTTCGCTCCTTCACCGTATAATCTTAAACTAATAATGCCAAATATAACACTTCTCCGTGCGCGCAGTATGATAAAAAAAGGGTACAAAAATCTCTTCATGTATAACAGTATAATAATTATGTTATTATAATTTTTATATCTATTTGACATAATTACATAAATTATGTTTATATTAAGTTTTTTAATACACATCAAAACTGTTCGACAGACTGAACGAGCATGTTCAAATGTCTCAGAAAGTGGGTAGTTAGAACCTGACATCAGAATATAATGTTTTCTAATCATACAGTAACGTACATTTATAGAAATCTTAGTACAATTATGTACATTCCTCGTACATTCAATCAGTACAGTTTGGATCTATTTGGAAATAGTACACCTGCCATTCCGACCGGTACGAACATCCATCCGTACAAGTATCTGGTTTACTCGCAATTCATGTCTATACCTTTTGCCTCGTACAAAGCAAAACAATCGGAAATTCTAAGTCTTTGTTACGACTATTTAATGATATTTATTGGCTAACTGCAGACTGGCTAATATAACTAGCAATTTGATAAGGAGTGGTTAATTTTAAAACATTTCATATTGCCTTCCGGCTGTCTGTATTACGTGACCGTATTATAAAATTAGGTTTCAGTAGTATATGTGGAACGTATGACTATCAAATTAATGTATTTTCAGGTTTCGCTGTAACATTATCACATGTATTCAAAGAGCCGGCTACAATAAACTATCCTTTTGAGAAAGGTCCCTTGTCCCCGCGGTTCCGAGGAGAGCACGCTTTGCGCAGGTACCAATCCGGCGAGGAGCGCTGCATCGCATGTAAGTTATGTGAAGCCATATGCCCGGCTCAAGCCATCACCATTGACGCAGAGGAGCGGAAAGACGGCTCCCGTCGCGCCGTGCGGTACGACATCGATCTATCTAAATGTATCTTTTGCGGTTATTGTCAAGAAGCTTGTCCCGTTGATGCCATCGTAGAAGGCCCAAATTTCGAATACAGCACTGAAACACGTGAAGAAATGTTGTACAACAAAGAAAAGTTACTCACGAACGGTGATCGGTGGGAGCCAGAAATAGCCAGTAATATTAGAGATAACCATTTGTATCGTTAGTTTCACTTTCTATTTCATTCATTGAATTTTATCCCATTTTACTCTTACTAGTTGTATTATTTATATAGTTTGGAATATTATATTCCCATATAGACGTAGATTTGTGGTATCGTTTAAAAATAAATACGGGAGCTAGGTTCTAAAAACATGTCTAAAGGCAATAATTTGAGGAAACCTTGAAGCCAGTGGAGACTTTAACCTACATAGAAGTAACATTATGGAATGATTTATCTACCGTAAAATAAAATTGTAATTTATTTTCTGTGATTCCAATTATTTTTCTTTTATTACGAAGCGGCTATTTAGATTTGAAGGCCATTCATTGTGTTCATTATGTGGAAGTAGATGAAAATTATTAAGAAATTACGTAATGGGTTTAGTTATAAAAATATTTGTGGGTAAATAAGTTGGTATAGAATATGGATAGAAAAAAGAGGTAGCCTCGAACGTAGCTCCGTTTTATGAATCCGAATTTGTTATGGATTTATAATTTTAATTAGGACTCGCGGACTCCTGGTGGTCCGCGGACCACCGGATGGGAACCTCTGATTCAGCAACACTTCGATAAGGAAAATATTGTGGCATGTACATATCTAAATAACAAATGGAAGACTGTCATCCACCAATGTGCACTGGGCCTGCGGGGTTGATAACAGTCCAGAAAATCACAATACACGCTCGTATACGGAATAGATTTAATTTTTACATTTATATAATTTACACTACGCAATATGAATTAAAAATCACTCTGTTCGATAATTGGACCAAAACAATGAATATTCTAGAACTGTCAAAATTGAATCGATTCCGATTCTGTGCGTGTATCATGATTGGCCCTTTCAGACGTACGACAGCCACACCACATCGCAGCGACAAAAAGTGGTTAAGCTGTGGTTATGTGTGAATAGTGTCGCTGCAGTTTTCGGCAGTTGCGTTGTGGCAACTACAAAATATCGATATGGTTACGTTGTCGCTCGTAGTTGTGATGTGGTTGCGTTGGGTCTAGTGTTTGCAGACAGACAGATCGACTGTGCACAATATCGTTGCGTCGTCGCAACATTGTATTTGCGATGTGGCCGGCCACTAGTGCGCGGTGTCACTGGTGGTTGCAGAATGTGGTCCGTGTGAATAGAACTGGTCATTTTCATATAAATTTGCGCCCGCTCACGTGTTGTCGTTGGGGTATGGTTGTGGTATGTGTGAAACAAGCCTTAACCTGATGTTCGTCTCTCACTCTCAGACATCTAAATCTCACAGGTGATAGACGTAGTATTAAACGTTTAGAAATAAGTACGCCCTGGGTACATACAGATGAGCTTGATGTTATGTTAAATTAAGGTTTGCCTATAGATATGGATTGCTATGTTGCTGCCCTTATTGCTTACGTTATGATAATGTTCGTCATGCATGATCACACACTGCCACGTAATATCTGTGTAGGTATTAATGGCGCGTTTAAATTGGTGCAGTACATAATCTAGTACACTAGCTAATTAATTATTTTACTATTGCTGAGACTTACGAATAATAACCCCTGTCGCATATGTTTGGGCAGGCTTCCATTCATAACTTGATGCGGCTTATTATCAATATTTTTCACGGTGCGACAAAGATGTGAAACTCGCATTGCCCGTACCTACGACTGTTATAAGTATTTTGATGACAACTAGGAACCGAGATACGAAGTAGTTTTTTTATTTTTTTATAGCACTAATGTGACTAACTAGCTTACAGGCCGCCTGATGTTACTGTAACCTATGGACGGTTGCAATGCCAGGGGCATCACTCGCGCCTTGCCGACTCTACTACAAGCGTCCTGTTGGAAGTAGGGGAATCCCTACTGCCAACACAATGCTTTCCCAAGGAGCAATGGCGATCTTTCTCGCCATTTTAAACCTTTGAGTACTCAAAGTTTTAAACAGAGCACTGCAAAAGGAGCAGTATTATTTGGCTACGACATTCTGCAAGGTGGAGGTACTTCCCCAGTCGGGCTGCTCCAATATTGACAGGATAATTGATATATTCCTTTATAAATTTAATATAGAATAATATTGCTTATTTTAATGCCTGCGCAAGAGACCAGCTGCTAGGAATCAGTTCGTGTTAATATAATACCTGGCTCACGTTTTGATCCCATAAGCGAATAAACCCAAAAGAGCAAATAAATAAACAGAACATCAACAAATTAATAGCTATTACACAATGTTTAAAAACCTCGTTGGTTTAATTTGGTTTACCAGCATGAAAGAAAAAATAATCCTGAAAACATAGGAAATAATAAATAGGCACTTTACTTGATGTTTTCCAATATAAACGATACGAGCGTGAAACATTATTGACTCACACCTCACCAATATTTGTATTGCGTAAGTAAATACAATTTCAGCTTCGAAATGTTAAAAGGCAAGACTGAAGTATCTATATCCCGATAAAACATAATTAACATTTGACTTGAGCGGCAAAGTTAAACCACAGCTATATTAATTAGTCTTAAAGTATTTCCACACAAACTTCATCTTGAAAGTTGATTTGAACTTTAGGAATTCAAGAATTTTGAAGTCAATTTGGTTCCTGATACTTGGTCATTTGTATTCAGTCTTACTTGGAATCATGAAAGTTGTGCAATGCTATTGTTTGTTACCATGTATCCTGATTCATAACGGCCAAGTTCCGAGAAACCAATTACACAGAATACTACTACGTAGACCAATAACACAGAATTTAGTTAAAGTAAATCAGTTTTCAAAACGGAAAGTTGGTAGTTTACTTCAAAAACTATCTAAATCAATTCAATTTGATATTGATATCAAACCAAATTGCTGTGTTTTAATACTATTACGATTTGTATGCTATTAGTGAGTTGTTTTAAAGTGCTTTGCACTACTAAGTGCTAGTGAATCTAACAAATAAATATCTACTGTCTCTTTTTATTTATAAATCTGTGTTGTTGTTTGATAAGTTTACATGTATTCTTTCTTAATAACTGTTCGGATGATTGCTCGCTATTCACTCACATTCGTGGATTGATTATGTGCTTTATATTAATATTGTTTTGCCAGTCATTAATTTAAAACAAATGCTCTTATACGTACGTACTTTTCAAACTATCTATAGAGCTGCGTAATGTTTTTGTCCCTTTTTGTTTTATGCAAAACATTTTGAAGTCCCATAGTGTTGTAAGCTGCTCAATTTCGTTGCCGAAATTATAATGAACAGGTTGGTATTTGTAGCGTGAGGTGCTCCCGGGACTCGTATATTGGGTTTTAAATGGTAGCAACGTGCTGATGCCAGGCTGGTAGGACGCGCGCCGTCCTAGGTCATTCGTTAGGTAAATGCGCTGGTAAAAGGCCATTAGGGGCAGCGGCGGCAGTGCCGTGATACCGCCATTTAATGTGCTCGATTAACAGAATTAAACCGCAATTACTTTCTTCCCAATTCGATTATGAAACGTACCTACCTATTCAGAATTGTATAGTATTTAATTACAACTAACTAGCAATGTAGCAATGTATGTAAGGTTTTTTTTTTACTAACTATCCACACGTTATTTTTTCCTGTATCGTGGGCATCTCAGATATACTTTGACCCCAACCTGTAAAACATATGGGTTATGCAAATGTTTGTTCCGCGTGGGAATCAAACCAGTGACAACGGAGCGTAGAAAGCCACTGCTACAATAATTTAAATTTGTACTAAATCATAATGTACAGAACTTTTACAAAAACATTTTAGTTCACCAAATGTACGACCGAAGCTTTACTGCATGT
Source organism: Allophyes oxyacanthae (assembly GCA_932294325.1). Taxonomy (NCBI): domain Eukaryota; kingdom Metazoa; phylum Arthropoda; class Insecta; order Lepidoptera; family Noctuidae; genus Allophyes; species Allophyes oxyacanthae. The sequence continues at coordinate 6,958,473 of OW028609.1, forward strand.
TTTACTTTTTACCGCTGAATCAAATAACATTTTTTATACTGGAACTCGCGATTATTTTTACTTTATTGTGGCTTCTCGACTTTCTGTAATTACCTGGAAGCAAATAAAAATGTAATGACATACAAACAGTGCCAGTTAAATAAAAGCTTGTAAAAACAGTGAGTATTCAGATCTTTTTTATTGGAAATGTGCGAGGTAAAGTTTGCAGATTCCTACGCGGGGAGTAACAAGATGGTTGGATCGAATTAAAGAGAAAACTCACAGAGTCAGCTCTATTGAATTCTACAATGCAGTGAATATGGCCGTGGGTAGAATAGCTGGTATTAGAGCCGACATTCCATGTCGAAGTCAATATAGATGAGACAACACTGGGCGCCCCGTGGCCTCTCAACTTTAGCTAGATAAATCTTGTGTAAGCACAACGCCTGACCCAACATCGATATAACAATGAACTTTGCGTGCCTTTTAATGAAAGTTTTAGCTTGCTGGTATTACTGTTTTGCTTATAATTTGAATTCAGATCTCGGAATAAATTGGGTGAAAATTGCGGTGCATCAACTGCTTTTCATTTTACGTAAGTAGTACTTAAGATTCTTCACAGAAAACCCGGAAAGATGGTGCTGCTGACGGAAAATGGATCTAAAACTGCCTCTACATTATTGAATAAGCTCTGCACGGCTAGCACGCCAAAAAAGGGAAGAGAGAAAATCGGGGAAAATACCATCTTTTTACCGTTTTCTCTCCCATATTTTCGTTTTGTCTACTGTCAAGGAGAGAAAGGGTGAACAAAACGGGTTGGTCAACAGAAAAATAGCGATTTTTGACGGTTAGGTTATGTTTATCCTGCATGTTAAAATAAGCGTAAGCATTTTTTACGGGTAGGACCTATAATCATACCTTTATCTTTTAGTGTACACTAACTAAGTGTTACCTGTTCGTTAACTTACATAAACAAAGAAATAAAATGTGTTCAATAAACACATAGCGATAATACTCAGTTACAACCACGTATCGATTAGGGTGCGACCAGCCTAGATAGTTTACTTAGATATGTACCAAGTTAAAGCCATGGAGGTGGCAAAGACTTCGTGGAATACGGCGCCGTGTGTAGTGAGCAGGACCACAAATGTACCAACATAGCCATTGTCAGACCAAGTCGCCGACTGCACCGATCATGTCATCGGCACCAGATAATCCTATTTATCGAGACCCCTCTGACTGCTGGACTAACTGCGAAAAGAAACAGCCAGCATGCACATCTGGGGCCATTTGTGTTTGCAATTCGATAAATTCAAAGGGTTTATTGTAACCCGGTTGTAAGGAAGGTATCTTTTTATTTTTATTCAGTCGATTCATAAAGGGTCGTGTAATTTGGTGAAGATATAATTATTTTCGTTTTTCCTGCTCTACGTCTAGTGTTAAAACACTTTTCTGGTTTATATCCCGCTCCGATAAAGTTGTGTGGTGTAAAGAAAAAATATGAATTATTAAAAATTTTACAACTTTATCTTTGCTAGTTGGTTCGTCACTTATCGAGAAAAGGCACAGCAGAAGAAAAAAAAAACTTGATAATTACATTCTTGTTATTCATTAAATTATATTTTATTAGGCTACAATTTATTTGATTTTATAAATTAAGCTGCAATGGATAATAATAAATTATCAATCTTAAAGTACCTTTACTGAGATTTCATTGCCATTATTTATTGATCGCTAATTATCTTTATTTTATCATGTATTCTAATCGCTATGATGTTAAAAATTCACTTCACTGCCCGTCACGCTACTACTAGCAATGTGTCACGAATCACAAATATTTTAGTCAAACCTCTAATTAACTTTAGTACGCCATTATTTAACTACTACCGGCCTGTACTACCAGTGGGTTAATTACAATAGTTATGAGGTTAGAACTCCAAACTCAGAACCTGTCGGTAGCTTTCTTGCCTGTGAACACCAAGCCGGTGGCCGATAGTATTAAATAGTATTATCTCTTGCCTCTTGGATCTATTGGTCATCGTGCAGGACCTGTTAACGCTTACCTAATAACCACATCTGTGAAATGTGTGTGCTGTACAAGACTGTAGTCTTCATAGTGTACCCTTTTCAATACATCTCTGGTGAATACTTCGCAAGATACAGGACATTTTTTAGGATCACTACCTATCTTGTAAACTTAATGGATATAATTAGCCTGATGATAGAGTTTTAGTGATTTTTTTTCATGACAAGCGTAGCATGTATGGTAATACCATTGACAGAGAAACACATAGACCGAGAGTCTAGTAAGTACAAAATTCACGATATAAGTATCTTGAGTTGACATAATATTAAAATAATTTATTTATTTAGACAACAGAGATCCAATAAATGAGTTGGTATCAATTTAGAAATACCAAAAATCAAATTTAAATATTATTTCGTCATCAGAATGCCTAATTTAGCTTGCGAAATTTTTCACCATATGAAGATTTGAATCCGGAATATAATTGTTGTTCTCAGTCTAGGTAATCCAAGAAAATAAAGTTGACACAATTGGTCAAATAAAAGAAGGACAATAAGATGCTTTTTGTTTAGTTAGATTAATTTTGTGTTATGCTTTGAAATTAATTCATTGTTCAAAATATAAAATAATACTTTAAAATGGTAAAACAATAATATATACTAATATTATAATTTGAATTTACTTGTGTAGTTTTTACACGATCTTACTACACGGAACGGTATTATTGACGTCACATTGACGTGTTGCTTGCTTGCCTAAATGAAAAGTGATGTGCGATTAGTCTTCTTTTTTTGCGTTTTAGTCTACATTCAGTTTGGATATTTTTAAACGCTGACCCGGAAGTCCAGTGTTTCTATGTCAGTGGATAATACATAGAAAATTCATGCTGGTAAAACTAAGCAAAAGTATTAAATTCTGGGAAAGAGCTTTAGTTTAAATTTTAAACTGCAAAGAATATTCCCTGAAATCCTTTAAAAAAAGAAGGGTTTATTATAATGTAATGCACTTACATTCGTTTGTCCGACGAAAGAAACGTTAACGACCTTTTAATGTTGTTTTTAAATACCTTGTTTGCAAGGTAAACGAATAAAGCCAAATATTTATACCTACGGCGTTTTGTATCATATTAATAAATATGATTTGAATCGCGTTACAATTTTGAAACTTTTTGGTTCATAGGTATTATGTTTCGACTAAAACGCTAGGTTTTACAAAAAATATGCCGAGGAATCCGTGGTATGACAATTTAGCAAAATGATGCTGCAACAACTAAAAAAAGTAGAAGGTTTGATATGAATTTTACGATGAACGTCCGCTACCAAAATTAATATTGCCCAATACCATTTCGCAAAATGAAAGCTATGGACTCCGTTTATATACCTATTACTATTATCTTTACCTGTGATTGACTTTTCGATTAATGCTATATTTTATTTATTCATTTCAATTCTATTCATTTATTTCAGACTCATATTGTCCATATAAACAAAAAATACAACAATACAACAAAATACAAAAAAATATTGTAAAAGTTATTGTAGGATTTAAGTTCTTATCAAATAGATGGAAGTTGTAAGGATTTCTATCTAGTCAACTAGCTAACGTGTCTGAACCATAAAGTTATTATTACTAAATAACTTTATGGTCTGAACATGGTCCACATAATAGTCGCTACAACAAATGGTCATAGGGATATAAATTCTATAATCAAAACACTAGGTGGTTTGAATAAGAATTTTAACAATTGCAATATTGTTAGGTATTAAAAGTTAATTTACAAACAGATTACACCGGCTGGTATTATGCAGAACAACATCGTTAACAACTTGTTAGGCGGAGATTTGCAAGGTAATATTTTCAGTGTTGGTTGCAGTGCAGTAATTGTTTGCACATTGCGCCGAGCTGTGCCAAAGCTTTAATGCCCGCAGTGAGCTGCTTAAGATTTGACCACTCAATACAGAATTGTGAGTGAATGGTAGGATTTATGTACACCACGACAAAACAGAGACATACATAATAATAATTTTGCCAATTACTGCCCCACTGCTGGGCACAGCGTCTTCTCAGAAAGAGATCTCTTCTTCCACTACGCTGGCCTGGTGAATGCGGGTTGGTGGTCTACACACACCATTGAGAACTATATGGAACCTTCTCAGGTGTGCAGGTTTCCTCACGATGTTTTCCTTCACGGTTAACACAAGTAATAATCAAATTCTAACTCAGACCCTCCTGCATGGATGGCAAGCGTTCAACCGCTTAGCTATTATTAAACATAAAGAAAGAAAAACATCTGCTTGGTTTCGGGGTAAAACTAATTACAAGAAAACCGTTTCGTTTCACGCAATGAACAATAATTGACGCTGTCTTCCTTGTATCGTTGTGTTTTTCCGGGAATCATAATGGCATTATATTAATTCTCGTTTAATTACTTATGTTTATTTTTCTTATAATTATAACTCATATCATCATCATATATCAAGAACCACCTTTGAAAATGGACCTCATTAATACTGTTTTAAGTGGATGTGGGGAAATATTTTCATAATCACCATGTAAGATGGTGATTGCAGTAAGTTAACATTAGCGTAATAGGAGCATGCTGCCGGTCTTCCTAATTCGTGGAGAGAGGTAGGCTAAGGGTATATGAGTTTTCTTTGATTCAAGTCCTTTAAAATCGGTTGATGCGAAAATCAAATATAATTTCTATAAAATATGGCGATTATAATTATAGTCCGTCCTTGTAGGAGATTTTTATTCTTGTAATAACTAATTTGACAGTTAAATACCACATAAAATGCTATCAAAATTGTTTTTTGCTTTTTAATAAATATAAAATAAAATAAGTTTGCATATTATTATCTATTATATAGAAAATACAAGAATATTACACTATGTATAAGGTTCTTGAGAAAATACTACAGCAAAAATTGTCTCTGAATGGTAAACAGACATATTGTAGACTCAGGGGCAAAGAGTATTGGAGCTGGAGAGCATCCAGTGCAACTCAAAGTAACAGGACATTAGCAACACCTTTAAAATTTAATAACAGGTTCCACCCTGGTTGAGCGTAAATATTTTATTCATGTGTATGTTTGAAAAATATACTAAGCAGCGTTGCTAGAATGTAAGTTTTGTAACATTTTACGTTACTTTTCGACCCGCCATGTTAATTCCATGTTTACATGACTTAAAATGTAATTTTTACGTTACTTTTCAAGTACTTTTCGTAATAAACTACCTATTTTAAACGTCTAATTACTTAGTTATAAATGTCTCTGAGGTCTGTGGTCGAAACAAAGTAAAACAAGATTAATTTTGTGAAACGAAAACATTTAAAGAAGGAGTGAACACCATAGACGTAGGAAGCGAAAATATCTTAAGTCTATGGAAGGCACCACTTTTTTATACAATGTTAATTGAAATAGTGGGTACCACTACCTATCGGTAACTATACTTCAATATTACTAAACTAAACATATGGAAAAGCAGATTCTTTTGTCACGATTTCAGGTTTGGTCCCATGGTAAAAGTTGTTCATAATTATGAGTATAATAATGCGGTTATGGAAATAAGACTATATTTATATATTTTGCGCAAAATTTTATTTGTTCGCCCAACTTAATATATTCATGCGTTGTTTCTAATGTTTGAAACTAATAATGGAGCTACAAATGATCAGTAGAGCTTAAACATAAATGTTTGGCAGTAAACCGATAAGGTTCGTGTCTAAAGTTGTATCAAATAACGAAACAACGTACGGTGGTACTATTACAAAATGGAAATTTGAATCAGTAGTCGCGTACTGCGACTCCACTATTATTCCTCATTTGGGTTCGAATTAAAGCACTCATTACACAATTGTGAAGCTTTGGTAGTATATTTCTCTGTGTCAATTCATCGTGTCGGTGCCAGGGCGCCGATCTATCAGTAATCTATAGAGTTGTCGCCCGATAGCTACTTGTAATGGCGGCACTTCTCTCATTAGCAGCACAACCGATAATTCATAGCGTGGAGAACTTTCCTTGCTGATATTGGATAGATGACTTTGATTGAGTTATATCTGGCTACTGTAGCTGATTATGTTTGTTTTGAAATAGATGTCTTTACGTATTTAGGTTCGGTAGTCGTTATTATTTTAGATTAGAAAATAAAACAGGTAATTATAAGGTAAAATTTCGGATTTTTAATTAACCGTATACGGTAGGTGGGTAGGTATATGTATAGTAGGTAGGTACTACGTGCACATAGTATTTTTTTGGTCTAAAAACGCCATATTGTGCAATTCATCTACTAATTTCTATAGTAATTGTCAAACAGATGATAGCTGAATCTTACCCGAATAATATTAAGTGCCATCAATTAAGTGGATATTTGGACATTTGTAATTTGAATCATATGAGTCACTAAAGCGACCTTTTAGACCCCCAGTTATACTTATGTCCTGAACTATATGGACAATGTTGAAAAGAAGGGTGTGAGCTGATCAACAGCCAGCCCTTATAGGTGCAGGTGACAAAGAATTGCCTAACAATGTACTCATAAAAGAAGACTGCACTTAGCAATTTACGTTAGTTCTGATTATAGAACTCATTCGTTAGTTTTTATGTTAGATTAAATATACCTATAGGTACCTATATAGACCGATATATACAGGATATTTTTTTACCTCCTTTCCCCTCTTGAATTTTTATTTGTTAAATGAAGTTAACAAAAAGAAATACGACAATATTCAGGAACTGAAAGATCCACTTACATCGATTCTGTATGAAAGGAATTCAAGTGCAGTATCGACTGCTACCCGCTCAGTACAAAAGAGAGTAAACCTATGCACCCTTCAAAACGGCGATCATTTTGAGCATTACCGTAGAGCACTACACCTACATAAGATTTCTCGCAATTAGATGAACATGCTTATAGCTTTGTCAATGGTATGAATCTTATATTAAAAAACACATATCTAATACTTTCTCAGTTTATTATTTTTGTTTGATTTCGTACAGTTATGGTGTACAAGGTTATCGAAACCAAAAACGATAATTTCCTACAAATGTATGGAAAAGTTTTTAGTGATTTTGACATTTCTAGAGTCTTTTGATCCTTACAATGAACAGGATCGATTGGCATCAAAAAAAGATTTCGTGTAAATTGCCCATTTTCTTGCTGACTGAACGCTCGCATTTTGCTGATGCATTTATTAAGTCCTTTATAATAGGGAGCGAATCTATTGCCATCTACCGGACATAATACCAAACTCCGGGCTGCACCTGAGAATTTTCTAACAAAAAACCCAATTACACTGCGCCACCCGAAGCTCGAACCCAAGACCTCGCGCTTAGCAGCTGCGCTTGCGAACACTTAACCAATGAAGCAGTAAGTATATATAAAAAACAAGTACCTATGTATAGAAAATATTTATTTTCGAAATGATAACGATGGGCCTCTCCCATTAGTCGAAATTAGATGAGACATTTTTGTCCAAGTTTTCTTTGAATTGTACATTAACCAAATCGGAATTTTGTCCTCGAGTGGCTATTCTATCGAAAATAAATTAAGCACAATAATAATATTACGTACTTATTTATTGTATCTGTAGCTTATAGAATTTATCGATTTATGACAATTACCAAAAACTGATTAAAACATTAGCGAATAATTTTATGGACCAACCTATTTGATTGACTGACATGAATTATTTTAAAATGTGAGGTTTATTTAATTTGAATGAGTTCAAATGTTTTCCATTAAGTAATTGATTAAAGTATGGTGATTAAAATCTGAAATTATAATTATAATTTCATCCTAGTTACCAAATATTTCCATTGGAGTAGAGTTTAAATTCAATAATTATGTAATGGTAATATTATTTCAGCAATTTAATATTATCAGTTATCACAACAAAAAGTGGGGAATTAATCAGTCAGCATGTTATTTACGATATAGCTTTTGAATTAGTGTTGTTTATTTTATAGATTACGATTACGGTACAACATACGGCGATTATTTTTGTGGTGCATCCAAGCGTATTCCGTGTCCGCAAGTACATTCGACGAGCGTTATCGTGCAAGAAGGTGCTACAACATGTAGCGTAGTGTGCAAGATCCTGTTTCGCACGTACCACAAGACACTGCTACGCGCATACGTAGCTGCAAGGATCTGCTACGGATGTAGCCGCACGGCACCGCTACGTGCGTAGCCGCAAGGCACGGCTACACGCGTAGCCGAAAGAAATTAGATGGTATAATGTCAACGGATGTATGTAAAAATGTATTTTTTAAATTTATATTTGTATGCGTTTAGCAGCACCTCATCTGGTGGTAAAGTGACAGTACAATTCTTAGGAAATGTACACGTGATTTTTTTAAATCAGTTACAAAAGGGGCACGCTCGCCTCCACTTCATTAGAGGATGGTACGAGCGACAGTCGAGGAGAAGACTCCTCGACTGTCGCTCGTACCATCCTCTGATGAGCCAGTAGCCTTAAACACATCCCTTAATAATAATACTAACCAGAACCAGACAGCAAGCCCCTCTTGTTGTACCCTCAGCGACGCCCTAAGCCGAGGCTTGTGTCCCACTATGGGACGCCTTAGCTACGTTGTCGCTTAATATATTTTAATATAAGGGAAGGAAGGCCCATCAGGCCTTGGCGTAATCCGGTTACGCAGCACAGGCTCCCTGAGCAAAATGCGAAAAAAAGGTCACAAAAAAGAATACCACTTCATTCATTTGCCGTAGAGTCAAGATCGCTTATGGTCTGTGAGACTTACTTTCCTATTGTTATTTTGTTCCTTAAAGTTATGTAACGGCTGTAATAATTTGAAATAAATTAATGGTAATTTCATGTCGTGTTTTCTGTTTCCATTTCTGCTTCTGACTGCTAAAAGGATAAATATATTTAAGCTAATGACATATTAATTTTGTTATTATCATGATTTAATAACTCAGCATAAAATTGAATACAGTAAAAGTTTAGCTATATCATACTGAGTATCTACTTTATCTATCTTTAATGCGACTTGACGAGTTTAATAAAAGTCTTATTAGTCAAATCAGTCGGTGACTTAATTATTCAAAGAACGGCCGCGCATTATAATGTCTAAACGCTTCATCAATAATATTTTTTTGGTATGATAAAGATTACGAAGTAGTATAAGTAATAGGAGCTTTATTATTTGTTCGTAGATAACGTATTGAAAATGTGGCATGTATTGTCGACAAATAATTTTCTGGTCGCTTGAAATATAATTCCCCTTTTCCTTGTATGATATTCGATATACCTAGCCTACATACACTAGATTTCCTTGCTTCTCAAAGAGGCACAATGGTGGGAAATTGTGAAGGTTTCTCAGAAAACCAATCTTAATACACACAGCAAACTAGATAGCTATTGGAACTAGCAACATTGTAGACTAGGCAGTAAAATGACATAAAAGTCGTGTGTTATGTATGATACATAGTCAAATGAGCAATGACAAACACTTGGACTCTCAAAGGAAATTCTGCTGTAATAGATGCACAATGTTGAACAAGGATTCCATTGAACGTGACTAACTGGGTTCTCATGTAGGTGCTTCTGTTATTATTCTAGAGGCTAGGGATATGGCATGTGAGAATTTCTTATTGTTTTTTTTATGAAGTATCCATGAAAGTCAATCCCACGAGAAATAAAAAAGCACATTGTCTCTTCTTCTCCATCTTCTAACACAATAACAATAACATCTCGCACAATTATGAATACTTAAGTATTAAACTTTCAATTAGTTACATGAAAATAACAATAACATCTCGAAGAAAAACGTGAAAACATACAAAACAAAATAATACTTAGACATACTAATAGATTAAATCTCCCAACTTCTCGACTAGCAATGCATTCCTCGGGTCCTTTGGTCATGTCTATAATTTTTTTTTTTAAACATTGCCCCTCACTAGGATTTCCCTGTATCGAGGGTACAGTTTACAAACATACATGTCACATGCACACACAACCAGACCCGAAACAACTATTTGTAGATCATACAAATATTTGTTCCGTGCGGGGATCGAATCCGCGGCACGTAGCGCAGAAAGCTAATTGCTTAGCCACTGCGCCAACCGTGTCGTCAATATGCAACAAGATGCCAAAAGTCATTCAAAATGAAAACAAATTTAATATTTTTGTTACTAAATTAAAAAGCTTTTTGCTACTACAGCATTAAAGAATACTTTGATGATAAATTATAATCACAATTATTTATTAGATACATATTTCAACCAAAATTGCAATAAACTAATTAAATTAATAGTTACTAAATAATAATTTATAAAATATTTAATTATGAATAATATATAATGCAATAATTTCAAAACAATTAATTTAAAAAATATTACATAGGTACTAGCAAATAATGAAAAGTGCAATAAATTAAATACTACTTATTATAATATACTGCCATATTCATCAAAATTGCAATAAAATAATCATAATAATTAAATTCATAGTTACTAAATAATAATATTTAAAAAAATATATATACATATATATATAATTATAAAACTTTTAATTATAAATACTAAATAGTGCAACAATTTTACTTAAATTAAATAATTTACCAAAATAATAATAATAAAATATTGAACAAAAAGTATGTCATAAAATATATCAGGCAACAGTGAAAAAATAAATAACAACTACATTAAAATAAATAAATTATTAATAAAGCAGCTTTTCCTCTCTCCTACCAAACCACGCTGTGCCCGACAGGGTCCATAATTGATCCATAGATTAAGCCTACCATCTGTTTTAACTTTACATTATGGAATGCAATAAAGATTTGATTTGATTTGAAAACCGTTGCAACGAAAAGGAAGACATAAACATGTATATTTAACGGTCTAGCTTTGTCTATATTTTATTACTATAAGTAGATAGTAACCGATCATGTATTACAACATATTTTGTTATTTCCTCTAACGCACCGGCGCGGGGTCACGCCGATATCCAGCAGTGATTCGACACCTGCTGACCTAGCACGATCGTTCGTGTTATATACGTATATAGGTACGAATTTATGTCACAATGACAAGCGCTTGTAACTCACTCTCTACCTGGCGCATAATAGCGCAATTTCACTGTACCTAAATTGATAAACCTCTCCTCTACGCTCAAGATTGGACAAATAAAACTAGTGACACATTTATTGTTACAGTAGATTGGGCTAGGTTAAATTGATAGGCCACATAATATTATGTCACTATACTTTTATGAAAAAACATCATGGAAGGCAAGGTAGACAGAAAAAGAGGAAGACCTAGAAAGAACTACCTACATACCTATACCAAAATAAAGGAAAAGCTGGCAAAGAAGTGAAAAATCTGGCGGAAAGGAGATAATAATTTTAAAATACTCTTCATAATGAGGAGATAGGGCTAGGCCCCTGCATGTTAGTATTACATAAATACGACACAAAATTATCTGGTAACCAAAATTTGAAATTTTGCTTTACAGTATTCTATTCAACTGAAGTTTCTACATGATACACATACTAGATTTTTAAGATCGCAGAATATGAGCCTCGAGATGACCAATGCATTCCACGATATTCTATGATAAATCCTGTATGTTGCAAGCCTCACGCAGGAATGTATTGCTTCTCTTGAACTCAGCGGAACGATTAATTTGATAGTTAAAAATGCTATAATATATTTTACGTACCTTTACACCTTAATTTCTATATTTTATATGTAAGTATAATAATAATAACACATAATCTATCTGTTAATAATATATAAATATATAAGTTAATACACCACAAACTGTCCTTTTTGTTTCTTCCGAGTCATGTCCATTTTATGTCTGGAGAACATAGCTTTTAGTGATAAGACCACGTTTGTACAATACATGTTTATTTTTATAAGAACGTCTTGTATATTTCTTGTGTACAATAAAGTATACTGTATTGTATTTCGTAACTTCTTTAACCTTATCATCCGTTGCGTCGTCGGTACAAATTTATCGAATAGTATTGTATTTGGAACAAAATAAAATTCGTTCTGGCTTAGCTTTCAATTTGGATTTTATTATAGCGCTGGAACTATGTGATGAGTACCTACGAATGCAAAGTTTTAGCAACTTAATGTTCTTACTAGTTATAAGATGGTATTACAGACTTTGGAATTTGTTATGTTCATTCATATTTTCGTTAATATGAAAACACAACCATTCACATTAAGTAAGTAGGCGCTTACGTGCTTGGCGTATCTATCTTAGCGTAGCCCTAATAATAAAATCTACTTCAAGAAAATATAGTGATGAGAATTTAGATATTCATGTTATATGACAAGTGGTAGATGACTAGGTGCAACTAAGTTATGCGATGCATTACGATGCAATGCGACAAAATGAAACAATGGTCACTCACAATATTGGCCTACGTTGTCGCAGCTCGTTGACAAAGACTATGTTATATATTTTTTCGCAAAGTTACCTACACATTACTTATTGCACGTCCTAGGCAGATGTATTCAGAATAAAGAGCGACACAATGGGAATCGATTCCCATTTAAAAATAAGTACCTACGAATTAGTAAACCGAACCGAACGATGCTTAATACCTACCTAGAGATAAAGGTACAAAGAAGTATTTTGAATATCAAATAACTGAAGCATTTTCTTTGCCTTTTTCCTCACATTATCGAAGAAGTCATAACTAACTCTTCTTAGTAGTTATTTAGCTAAACAGATATTGTCACGACGTATAAAGCTTCAAACTCATGGTATTAGATGGCAGAATCTTTGTCGGCTTCTAGTGTGAACTACTAACTAAGTAGGTCAAACTTGAACACTGTGCGACAAATCCGATTATTGTTTTTTGTTTGGTGATATTTATTAGACAGATGTACAGTAAGTTTACTAATAAATGGCGTTCTTATTACACAACATCCTGAATATAATACTTGAAAACAATAAAATGAAGAAACAGCAAGTCTATCGAAAATCCGCTATATAAAATAACCTATTTTAAAACATCCTGAAACATCGTATTTAATACCCAAACATTGGCCACGGATAAGAACCTTATTGATTTAATACACCGCTGCGGATAGATAATCCATTGTAAACAAGAATAATTATTCAAATTGGGTCTTTTAAAAATTAAAATATGATAACATCATTCTGTTGTTTATATAGGATGGAAAACCTCGAGATCTGAATGATTTTCTGTTTTATGAATGAAATCCGACTTAGATTTTGGTCATAGTAAAATTCAATGTTGTTAAGCGTATGTAGATATATATCTAAGTAGATCGGATGTTGTGCATGTAAAAGTACAGATGTGAAAGGAGCCAGCGGAAATCAAAGTTCTGCGCATAATTTATAGGATGTATGATTGTGGCATTTGAATGTAGGTACGCTAAACATGTTGCTTGCCGACACGGCAAACTATATTGTGTGACTTTGCTGAAAAATAACGTACTCGTAAATATAGGTGCTGGTGGCTCATCTTGCAAAAAATGTACCAAAGAAATAGATCTATTTAATTGATTATGAACTTGTTGTTGATGTTGTTTCTTCAATATGACTATTATGATAAAAACCAATAATATTATCAACATCTCGGTTCTAAAATACAGTGATGAAGTTAATTGTTTCTTTTAATTATCGTAATGACTAAAAACAAAAGTGTTATAGCCGCTAACTAGCGGCTATAACACTAAACGAACTAACTATAAGTTTACGAGTTTATACTCGCTAACTTATAATAGATGTACAGTAGGTACTTGTTTTGCCAACCCATCATTGCTGAACGGCGCGAATATACTCAAATCATTCACTTATATGCTAATGGTGTACACTGTACAGCTAGAGATTGCTACATGTGTCTGAACATAAACTTTTCAGTACAGGTGGGAGGGTAACATTTTTATTTTTTATTCTTACAGCTCCCTCCTTCGTTTGGCATCACGTGGTAAGTAGAATTCGAAACCCCTAATTAGCTTTTGATAAAATACAGGGCGAGTGCGAGTTGCTAGCGCATGTTAACTTGCATTCTATTTGTATCACAATTAATCAACTGTCTTGACCTATTATTAGCTGGTTCGCTGATAAACACACAGGGTACTTTTTCTCCGAAATCATAAAGTTTTGGTTATAAAAAGGTGATGTAGAATATATACCTACACTAATACTTTTTTATTATGATTAGCTTTAGTATTTATTATAAAACGACTAACATGTATTTATTACCTACTTATATGGTCGGATGTTCATCATTGCTTCCGCTCCTGAATTTTGTACTTAATTTTGCTGATGTTTCACTTTGTTAACGTCTTAATTCCGAACGACTACTACTAATACAAGTTAGACATCTTCAAAAATTCGTCACGTCACCGTTACTAAGACTAGTCATACCTTACTGTAGCTACAAGAAACATGAATTTACAAAAAAAACTGTGAAATTCTTGTAAGTTTTTACAGTGCTTTGAAGTACTTTCAACAGTATCACGGAAATCACGATCAATATTAATCAGCGAGGCATCTGGTTAGCCAGGATCAATCCGCGCTGCCAGCCAATCGCGAGTTGTCAATTACTGCTAATTAAAGCTAAAGACAGACAAACTCGTGCAAGTTAGCGATCAACTTAAAATTGCATTGTTTGTTTGGCTAAAAATAGATCCGACAAATAACGCAAATTGCGCTGTTATTGTTTTATTTGTTAAATCGATTTTGCGAAATACTTTTAATTTATTTAAGAATCCTAATTTCCACTTGTTAAATTTGGCAATCATCCAAAAAAGCTTTATGCTAATTACTTGCGACTTCGGTCCGGTACCGTCGCGTAAGGAATTTACACGAATTTTATTAAACAATCAATACCTTTGGGAATGGCGTACCTAGTACCTACTTTAGAAGGGTTAGTTAATTGACGCGAAACGCAGTGCGCATCCGAACATTATAACAAAACTTCTGGACTGTTTCTTTGTGACAAATAAAATAATAAGTTGATTTTTTTAAATCATACACAGTGACACAAGTATCAGACACAGGAAAAAGAGGAATCAGTACTTTCTGAAACAAATCTTATCTATAGAATATAATTTGTGTACAGTATAATAACTTCTTCTTGAAGCTAAAGTAAATATTCTGTGGTATCTGAAGAATATTTTCTAATTTCTTTAAGTACACCATTGCGGGGTACCTTAAGTAGGTACTATTGGTTAAATAAGCTTTTACAGACTCTAAATTGAGTTGCCTACGAGGAAATCGACGTTACGCGTCCTTAATTAATAAGCTTTTCCAACACTTAACGTTAAATTTCTCATTAAATGTTTTTTTCTGTGCCTTGCGTTTAATTAAGTGTACAAAATTTGTGTTCGGGGTTCATCGAATCCCCCAAGAAGGTTTTTAAAACAACGTTAATGAAAAATATTATACAAAATAGCTTTAAAGTAACAGTCGGAAGTTTTTGAAAATAGCTGGCTCTGTTTAATGTTGTATTAAAGGATAATAGCTACATTTCAGTCCGTGACTCACACCCACTCCGCATGAATGTAAATTTTGAGTGACAGGTAACGAAGCTTCCGCATTTTTCTGGTTTTGGATACATTGAATACAGTACAGAATACAGGGGCGCAGGGGAGTATATTTCAAGGCCTGGAAAGTATCGCCGAGTTGAGAAAATACCGGATTCTGGATTTCCTAAAATGAATCCTTTGTTTTTGTCTAGTACCTATTAGGTACAGGTGATATATTTAATTATTTTGCTGATCAATGTGATGACTTGAGACATATTCGCTTTTTACAGTATGAAATAAAATAATTATTTGCATATACTTTTCACGGTTTATGTCGCAATAGCGTAAAGTTTAAATTTGTGCCTTCTATACAAAGCTATCAAACCCAAACATTGCTTCAGTAACTTGAAGCTTTCTGTATAGCTATAGAGAATACTTGTGGGGGAGTATACCTATTATGCTAATATGTGATTGCGACAAGCATTGACCACAGAGAGCGCTTCTAACCGCAGTAATTGAACACTGCTCCCGGGCGTAACTTGCATGCTACCTGAGAACGTGCTTACACGAGAGCGCTGTATCTCAAGTGCGAGTTCTCCTCGACCTCGACAATAGTTACTATCAAGCCAAAAATGTTTGAAAACAACGCGCGTTTTCGATGCAAGTTCTCACCATTGCGCCCGCACACTATTTTCATACATTCTTGGCTTCAGAGTAACTACGGTCGAAGTAGAGAAAAACTTGAACTTGGGAGTGAATTGTAATGTAAATGTCTTATGAGCATTTTTACTATAATGTCTTCACCTCGGCTGTTGTTAGGATCCAAAGATAATTTTCTAAGATCGTGTTGCTGTTATTTCCCCAGGCGTGAATTGGAACCATCTTCCTGTCTGATCCACGTATATTTTTATCAGCTGGCGTTTAATATTCGATCCATGTGAACTGTGAGAACCGTTATGATTCTTAACGATTCCGTTTTAACAATCCGTAATTCTGCAATAATTTTATGTCAAAAAGTTGTCCACTTTGGAGTGCGAGGTATCTTTTCATATATTTTTTGTTCCGATTGTGGGTTGTGTTGTGAAACATTGTGTGACAACTAAAAGAGTGTAGGGTGAGTTGGGGGAAGTGTAATGAAAGTATGCGAATTAAACTCCCCAACCTTGTCAACATAAAAATTTATTAAGTCGTAGGTACATGTATGCCCGTCACTATAATTCCACTTCCTAAGGTGAATGCGCTGTACTCTCCTGGCTCAGCCTCGAAGTGGTGTAGGCCGCCGAGGAGGTGGCTTGCGGAGTTGGTGACCCGCAGATGGTGACCCGCAGAGATGGTGACACGCGGTGAGCCGTGTCACGCGGGAAGGTGGCACCGAGGTGGTGATGGTGCCGATGTCACACTGGTATATACCAGCGGATAAGATACCGGTATAGTGCACCTGGTATAGGGCAGCCGATAGGTGGCAGCCAGTAACAGGAGCCGGAAAGAAGAAGCCGGTAATCCGGTAGGTAGCACCCTGGAAAATCATTCCAGCGTGTGAATAAAAGTTTCACCGTCACCTCTGATTGTGACCACCCGAAGCGTAAGCAAAGCGAGAAGTACTATTGCGCTAGTAATGGTGGTGCGTGATCGTCACAATCAGAACGGAGTAAAAAATTAAGAATGTGAGAAGCACTAAAGTTAATACAATAAAAAGATTCTAAGTTGAGGGTAAGCGAAGCGAATTACACGTTTAAGAAATGTAGCTGAAGGCTCAAAGATTATTATAAATGACACGTAAAATATAACACATGACTTGCACAAATGATAAAGCGTTACAAGTCAAATATACCTGCAAGAACATAATGTTATACACGAATACAGTTTGTTCAACACTTACCCAATATGGGGTTTATAACACTGATTTTACATACTGATTTTAGTTTAAAAATATATTTCACCAACATGAGTTGTGGGATTGCCTAGGACAACGGGAGAGGTCACGGTCAGAGTCACGCCGCCTTAAAGTAGGGAAGGCGACGCGCCCGTGCCTCCCCCGGTGATGGCAAATCCCGACTGTCGGACCGAATGAATGTAAAATCATCAGCTGCGCCGCGACGATACAGCGGTGACAAAACGAGGTAGGGATGGCTAGACCGGTTTGGTTTACGAATATAAGCGCGCCTGAGTCGCACGCTCGACTAGAA
The DNA here is from genome assembly GCA_932294325.1 of Allophyes oxyacanthae. Lineage (NCBI taxonomy): Eukaryota > Metazoa > Arthropoda > Insecta > Lepidoptera > Noctuidae > Allophyes > Allophyes oxyacanthae. The sequence goes on from OW028609.1 coordinate 6,976,158, forward strand.
CATTCGCAAACCTACGAGTCTATAGCTATGTATGTAACGCTACAACGTTACAATACCCCCCGCGCGCAGTGAAGGATTTTATTATCTCTAAAAATAATAAAATCCGCTAAAATCTTGAAAATGAGTGAGTGTTGGTCTACCTTTCAAACATCATTCATTTAACCAACCTTACATACTTCACGCATACATAAAAGTAACGTCAGTGAGTAGACTAATGTTAACTAACACCACTGACGCATTAACCCTTACAAAACCCTTAGGTAACTAGTTGCATGAACTCGAGACCCTACCAACACCTAGTAGTTCCAAAATAAATGGCGAAGAAGAACGCGCGAGAGAAAAAAAAAAACTGAAAAAATAATAAAAGTAAAACCAGGTAAATGTTGAACCAAACGTAAAAACAAAAGAAGTTACTCCGTCTGTTACAATAAGAAATATTAAATTGAGCAACGTTATGGTTGTTTTCTCCCTTTATAAGACAAAACAAAAAAGAAGTAAAAACAATAAAATTGCAACAATATAAAAAAAAAATTGCAACAGAAAAAACTAAAATTTTAATTTAGTGCAACTAATGTGTACGAATACCTTAAAGAAATGAACATCCAACAAATATTTAATGGAGTTCAAACAAAACAAGAAGAAAAAAAAAAAAAAATAATAATAATAAAATAATACAAAATGATGTCGTTGACTGTACTTGTGTGTAGCACAACAGCAAACGATTACCGTTAAAACATTTAAAAAAAATTAAGATTTTTTTTTATCGGTGACTAAAAAAAATATATTTCGGAATGTACTCGACAAACAACAAAAATAAATTAAATTATCAGACAACGTTTTAAGTTACGTACACCTTAGTTGCTGGCAACCAATAAAACATAAAAACGTTTCACAAGACACACAGAACACCAGAGAAGAAGAAAAAAAAATATACCCACCTTAGGAAATAAAAAAAATAGTGACCATAAAAAAATATACCACGTTAAGGGCGCCAATGTGATAACTAAACCACTGGCCCGTCACTAATGTGACATGCCCGCCACTAGTAAAAAAAAATTAATAAAGGACGTAGGTAGCACATTATAAGGACGTCACTATAAATTCCCTTCCCAAGGTGAATGCGCTGTACTCTCCTGGCTCAGCCTCGAAGTGGTGTAGGCCGCCGAGGAGGTGGCTTGCGGAGTTGGTGACCCGCAGATGGTGACCCGCAGAGATGGTGACACGCGGTGAGCCGTGTCACGCGGGAAGGTGGCACCGAGGTGGTGATGGTGCCGATGTCACACTGGTATATACCAGCGGATAAGATACCGGTATAGTGCACCTGGTATAGGGCAGCCGATAGGTGGCAGCCAGTAACAGGAGCCGGAAAGAAGAAGCCGGTAATCCGGTAGGTAGCACCCTGGAAAATCATTCCAGCGTGTGAATAAAAGTTTCACCGTCACCTCTGATTGTGACCACCCGAAGCGTAAGCAAAGCGAGAAGTACTATTGCGCTAGTAATGGTGGTGCGTGATCGTCACAATCAGAACGGAGTAAAAAATTAAGAATGTGAGAAGCACTAAAGTTAATACAATAAAAAGATTCTAAGTTGAGGGTAAGCGAAGCGAATTACACGTTTAAGAAATGTAGCTGAAGGCTCAAAGATTATTATAAATGACACGTAAAATATAACACATGACTTGCACAAATGATAAAGCGTTACAAGTCAAATATACCTGCAAGAACATAATGTTATACACGAATACAGTTTGTTCAACACTTACCCAATATGGGGTTTATAACACTGATTTTACATACTGATTTTAGTTTAAAAATATATTTCACCAACATGAGTTGTGGGATTGCCTAGGACAACGGGAGAGGTCACGGTCAGAGTCACGCCGCCTTAAAGTAGGGAAGGCGACGCGCCCGTGCCTCCCCCGGTGATGGCAAATCCCGACTGTCGGACCGAATGAATGTAAAATCATCAGCTGCGCCGCGACGATACAGCGGTGACAAAACGAGGTAGGGATGGCTAGACCGGTTTGGTTTACGAATATAAGCGCGCCTGAGTCGCACGCTCGACTAGAACATTCGCAAACCTACGAGTCTATAGCTATGTATGTAACGCTACAACGTTACAATTGGATGCCATAAAATACAAATAGCGCTTACCTCATAAATACGCATATGTCCCGTGTAGTAGGATCGTATAAAATACTTAATTATTTAATTTTTAAGCATGTTATTTGTAAGTTGTAAACATTTAGGTACTATTTTCAAACAATTAAGTACATAATTATTATATATTATTGGAATTAGAAAATGCTTTTGTTGGTGTTTGGGATCTACATCTAGGAACCGCATCATCGCCGAAAAATGAGAGTGCAGTGATAATGACGTGATAAAGTGCGCTGATTGACTAACGATTGATACCATAGCCCTCTTCCTCCATCGCTGTATTAAAAATATATTAAAAACGACTAATTATATTCGCTAAAGAACATTTATTTATTTATTGCCGTAGTAAGCTAGTATCAAATACACATACTTAGATTACTTACACCGCTATAGTTAGTTACAATTTGGTTGTAGGTATAAAAAATAATCTTATAGGAAATAGGTAATAAATGAGTTATGGCTGATTTTGCAATGAAATCAAATAGTTAAAAGCTAAAAAATACTTTAAAAAATCAATTAACGTATCTACTTAGTGCTGTTTTATATCGATATGTTTTATTTAATGTCCTGAACAAAAATTTGTGCCCACCACTAGAAGAAAATTTTACGTTGGTGCCCTTCGTGGAATAAAATTAATATTATTTTACTGTTCCACGAAGCGCACCAAACCAAAATTTGGATCAGTGCCGTTCGTGGAATAGCGTTGGTGCTATTCGTTTTAGTGCCGTTAAAATCAGTGCTCTTCGTGGAATACCTCGTTATTAACATGTGAATAGATGTAAATTAAATCTTGAATATGATACAAGTTTTAGACTATAAACCATAGTAAAACATTTTACTGAAATTCTCTTCAAAATATACTGCGTAATATGCGGTGCACTAAACACTAGTTATTATTCTGCTCCGTCACTCCGAGTGATTCTATAGACAAGAGTCCTAAAATGCAGCTTATTTGTTGGCACAACACCTACTAAACAATTCACGGAACTACTATTCAACTGCATACGTTTTACGACTTGCTCCGCTGGAACTAACTAAAATTATGCCAAACCCGGACTGTTAAATAGTAAAAAAGTTAAAACTCTATGAACTCAGGTAAATTCGTTTTCAAAAGTTGGGAAATTTTAAAATGTCATTTTTTGCATATTCGGAATGTTATGACTCAAAATTTCTGTGATATCTAATAAAAGATAATAAACGGATCTAGAATGAAAATTCTTACTGGTAGGTTTTATCAACTCCAGATCCCATCCAACCTGTGGCTGTCGATTCAAAAGAAAGGGTCATTGGTGTGGTTCATACGATCGGTTGGCTACTCGTTAATATTGATCTTTTATCCCAACTCGACTAGTGGTACTTTTAAGCACTCAAACACCTTAATACTGCTTGTTATCTGACCCCAAAAGTAATTTAAATGAATTTAGGAAGAGAAAATATAAAGTCTGGTCCCGGTATAGCCTAAGAACATTCAAAAGTAATTTTTGGCTTTATTACATTGATTAAATCATTATCATAGTTAGAATGGTGTTCAACTAACATAATTCATTTTTTTAGGCAGGTATTTACACTGGTCCTGGCAACGTAGGTACACTTTACAGGACAGAAACCATATTTATATGCAATTTAAACTTGTTCGTGAAACGTGCATGGCTCTAATGATAAAATTAAATTACTCGTCGAGATGCATCACATAATTTTTAGGACGATGTGTAGACGTGAACACAGAATATCGAAGAAGCGTTCAGAGTAACAAAACCGTTACTCCACAAGCCGCCGACTCCGACGTTCGTTATAAAGTTATAATAGTTTGATAAAGTTTGTAAAAAAAAGTATGGTTCTACTATTGGTTATGGTATTTTTTTCATATTACTTGTCTTCTCAGATCACAGACGCTGCCTTCATTGTTAGATATTTTTAATATGATAGGCACTACACTACTCTCGCTCCAAAACACAAATTACTGACGTAGCTCATAAGGCTGCAAAGTTGAAGTGGGATTGGGTTGGCCATGTCTGCCAGATGCCTGATGTGCTGTGGGCCAAGGTAACCACTAAGTGGAGCCCTGATATGACGAGAAGGCGACGCGGCAGACCACGAAAGAGATGGCGGTAAAAGACAAAGTCAAAGTTGAACTAAAGACGAACTTGATAAAACTAACAACGAATGGTTCACACTGGCTCTAGACCGAAAAGCCTGGAAATCATGGGGGGCCTATGCCCAGCAGTGGGATGATGTAACAGTAACAGGCACTACAAAGTTAGTTAATATAAAACAAATAACGAAGCCTAAGATTTTACCTTATATTTTTTAAGTAGAATTAAAGCTGCAACGGTATTCATAATTTTAATTAGAGTTGGTAAAATAATTTTTCATTTAGAAATCCTTATCTGTTTATTTATAACTCTCAGTACCTGTAATAAATAAACGTCGCCGTTATAAAGTTTCTGCCTTCTGACTCTCATAAAATATTTTCTAGATAATTTTCATTTTAGGCTTCGATTAAAAGTTGCTTTTAGACCAATTTTAAGACACGGTCAAAAGGTGAAATGAGATCAGCTATAATTGAGTTATATCCGTTCATAAAAACTAACCATCGCGGTAGGCACATTGCTATTTACAAACGCTTAAAACATTTTAACTTATTCCGGAAACTTTAAAAACATGTGTTTTTTAGTATCCGGACTAAGTTCAAGTATCCAGGCGATTATTTGAACTCAATAAAACATTACAGGGCATTGGCGTAGCTAGAAAGTTTTCCTAGGGGAAGCAGCCGGCCAGCAGATCAGCAACCACAAGGTTTGTAAGTAATATTAACGTTCTAGGAAACTGGCTCGTGACGTTTTCTATAATATTTGATAAACGGCGGTTTTCGGAGATGATAAAATAATTTTACATGGAATGGTACTGAATCTTTTTCTCAAGATAAATTTATTGAAAACAGTATTATTTTTTCAATACTGACAATTTTTAGGGGCAATGAGTATTGTAGGAAGGGCAGTGCCCACCCGTGTCCCCCTCCCCCCCTAGTTACGCCCATGTTGCAGGTTAAAAGTTTAAAATACTATAGGTTTATGGCTTATTTCTTAAAAATACTTCCCCATACAGTTTAGGTATATAAGTCGTGTTATTTGAAAACAATATTCATAGATCATACGAATAAATATTATTATAATAACCATTTGGGCATTTAAACTTAGAAAATCGATTTATGGAAATTGTTAGTAAAGTAAAGCTTAAGAAAACAAATTATGGAAATTATTCAAAGATCTATGTAAAACAATTTGTTCTTTTTAATATATTACGTGAGTTTAGATTTCAGCCACCAAATTTTTACCAAAAAGATTTCGAAACAAGGATCAAATTTCGGGACGCTGACTTACGACGCTGACGGCTGCTGTCTTGTAGAGATAGCAGCATTTTTCTAACGGAAGCGTACTAGTGCGTGCAAGACTAAAATGGGGCGAAAAACAATTTTAATTGTATTATAGGAAAAACTGTATAATAACAAAGGAAAATGTAAATCAACGAAGTTTTAGTCTAGTTATTATTGTTTGAAGGCCATTTTAGATATAAAGTTTGCAATTATTTCTTATCGTTGTCAAAATAGGTGAAACATGTTTTGGAATCATCCAAGTTTATAGAGATGCGATTTTTTTTCAATATTTTATCATGCGTAGGCACCTATATTACGCTAAAAAATCCTTCCAGCGAAGTCAATTAGCTCCTGTCAGCGCGATAAGTAACATAGGAACTATTATTATAAGCACGGACTGTTAGCCCAAAAAGAGGATTTTGATGGGAATAGGAGAGATGGTTATTGTTTGCAATCGTGAAAGATTATCTACGCCGAGAAAAACCTGGCACGACAAGAAAACTTTTAGAAAGCAATATCTATCAGTGATCCCACTAACGAGCTGCTGTTTTGCTTTTTTTAACGAGACGATTTTTATATTTAGGTACTAACACCAACATTTTAGTTAGCATAATGAGTTCTCAATCCAAATGCTAATCAGACTAATTGCCCATTTGGCTCCTCTAGCTAGTTATAAAATCTGAGATTTAACTTTTTTGCTCCATAATAAATTGTATAAGTAGGTAATACCGTCTTCTCGTGTAGCGTTTGGGAAAAGCAAAAGCGTTTAACCAAACCAATATGAAAATAGAGTGCTCTGATTTCTTAGAAATGATAAACGGAAGTTGCAGGTATGTGAAATGCAATACGAGAATGTTTATAAGAATGAATCCCAGTGAATAAACCTCCACTCTATTGGAAATCATACACAAATGCGACCCGGCAGTCTCACACGGGGCTACACAGAGAAGGAATAAGAAAAGGAGCTAAAAACTTTAAACAATTTCCTTAGATGTTAGAAAATCTGATTGTATTTGTGCGACGCTGGGAGCGGCACTGAATAAAAATGTAACATTTGTTCAATAGATTTGCCTTGTTATTTCTCCTACGTTGTCATGTTTTATGCGTAAACCTCACATGTATAAACTGGTTTAATATCATTTCAATTTTGCGGAGGCAGACATCGCAAGCAGATGTTCTTAAAACTTGCTTACATTCATGTTCCGCGAGAAATATAGATTTAGTGAACGTGACCTGGGTATGAGATGCGTCGGTTGCGAAGAAACGGCTGATAAGTATGGCGATGTGCCAGTTACCACCGTCCCTACATTCAACCCGAATGCAGTTTGTACGAGAGGAAAAAACGGCTACGTAATTTGTTCAGGCGTTTAGCTAAACGGCTCCTTCTTTTAAATATGATTTATGTTCCACCCCTCTGAAGACGTGTGATAATTGTATTTTATTTTATTTATAGATGATTTACATAAATATTATAAATGTCTTCTGCCAAACTGCAGTGCGGTTTAACGGATCGTAAGTACCTGGTAATCTGCAGTTTATCTAGTTAATGAGCATAATAACGTATTCCGTATTCAACAGTAACATATATATTAAAATTGAACATAATTATGCGACAAATCGAAATGGAGGTTCAGTAACTGCTACTTAACCATTCAAAATTTTCATTTCACACCTCTGAATTGTAAACTAAGAATCGTGCTTATCGTTAGATAGTGCCAACGAAGCGTTTTAATAAAATAAAAAAATATCAAAAGAAATAAATAATCAAACCCCCCCGATAGGCAATCTATTATTTATTAGTTGATACTTTTTTATGATAGTGATAGTTTTTGTAATACTAAAAATACTTGTTCATTTTCTATAATGACACAGTCTAAATTTTCTTTGTTATTTGCATATTATGTTTTCGTTGAATTATATGTTTATTGTCGCGGCTATTTATTTCATCCTGTATATTTTAATTATTCTTGCACCCTCTTACTCTTAATTTATACGTTGTTGTTCTTAATATTATAAATGTATAAAAGATTGTGAAGATGTTTAGATGTTAGTTAATCAATCACGCATAAACGCCTAAACAGATTCGGATGTTTGGTATACATCTGTCGATAATGTACTAGATTGACACATGCGATATATTTTTAATCCGGATACATGAAGTAGTTCTCCTAGGATGCAAGTGGAACCGCGGGGAACAGCTATTAAATATAAATGTAGAACAATAAAGTATTCTCCCCAAGAGCAGATAACTTTCTTCAGAAGGAAGAACGACTTTATCTGAAGCACATTTTGTAACACCACTTTAAAGAATGCAGTCTAAGAAACGAGGTCGATTTCAGGTCTCGAAAGCCTGGGATAAAGAGTCACCAATGAGGGATTTTGGGGATTGCTACGAGTAAATTTTAGTTTACTCTGTATTCATTAGAATTCTGAGCAATTTCTATGTTTCCAGGTGTTAGATTACAAGATTTATTATTAATACTTACTTAGCTAGATAAGTAGGACAAGAAACTGTAAGGTTAATTACAAAAATTTAATTAGCACGATGGCTTAGTATTTCGCAATAAAACCTGTTTTAATATGTGGCACTGCATTATCATCATTATTGTGGTGTGTAGGTACATCTCTGTTCAATATAGCGAGTTTTTTTAAGTTTGGACAATGACACATACCGTCATTGATAGTCCCATACCGCCAAATTAACATAGTTGAAAGCCGTGTATTAGTCTAAAATATTAAGGTAGGTAAACTAGGCGTAACATGAACAAGCACTGCCGATATTATTTTACAGACATATTTATGTTAACTTTATGTTAGTATAAGAACAAATAATGAGACTGCCCCATTGGTATAATTTGCGCTTGCGACCACGCGATTACTAAGCGTGAGGTCGTAGGTTCGATCCCTAGGTCGGGAAGTGTTATTTGGTCAATAACAGCGACGACGAAATGTAGCTGTACAACAGTACATCTCTGCCTAACCCATCGAGAAATACAAGCGTGATGCTACACATAACATGATAGGTAAAATATAACGTTTGTTCAACGAACGTAGACAACGATAACTGAAGCTTTGACTGATCCCACTGAACCCGCCCTAGTGAAGAAATTGCCATGATATCGCATCTTAAACTTTTAACCTCACAGAGAAACTTACACGTTAATAGATAAACTGTAGGTCATAAATCGTGACTCATATCCAGCTAGAGAAGAAGTTCCTAAAGTTCCCCAGTTTTCGCAGTAAGGAGACATTTTTATGAGATAAAGTTTCTACAACATTAATAGTTATGTTGTTAATATGTTGATATTGGACGCTAGACCCGCTAGCAAGAAATGGGGCGTGTACCAAGATGAAACAAAGTGGAAAAAGTAAAAAGAGCAAAGGTAATGCTTATAAAGGTTTGGGTCCAGAGCTTTTCTGAAAATAATAACAATGGGTGATGGCGGATCTAAGGATTTTGTTGTGTACTTTACCTATCCATTGTACCCCTCGTTGTTTGTTATTTACTACTGTACTTTTATATCTTTTAACCCTTCGTTTAACTAACGCGTGGTCGTTGGTATCTTAGGGCGTGTTCAGTTGGTCCGTAATGGAAACTACGGTCTGTCAAAAAGCGTACCCAATTATTGAGGGCTCCATTCTTACATTGTCCGATTCATTTATGGCTGTTTGCTCGTGGTTCCAAACGCGCGTTTGATTTTTATGAAAATAAAATATAGTTTTTATCACTCACAGATAGTGAAGCTTTCTATTGGCAAAGTATTTTTTACAATCGGTTTAGTAGTTCCTGAGATTACCCGCTACATACAAACAAACAAATAAATACCTCTTTATAATATAAGTATAGAGTGGTAAAAACTTCCTTCTTTTTTTAAGCTTCACAGAATACAGCGTCTTCAAACTGACAGCAATATTTCTTTTTCAGGGTGGCAAGTGAGAATTTTAGATCCTTTAAAATTATTTTCTTTTCTTGAGAGACACACATGGTAAAAAGACGCTTGCGAATCACTAACAAGCCTAAGCTGACTATTCTTTCTTGACAAATAAAATGCAACCTTTATATAATAGGTAAGCGCAGGAAGAATAACGGGTGTAATAACCTAACCATCAAAAACCCCCGACTCAAACTGGAAAAACAGCTGAACAGATTTTCACAAAACAGCTAAGATGATACCCGATTAAACTAGCTTTCAATTAAAAAAAAACTACATTGAAATCGGTGCATCCGTTTTGGAGCTACGATGCTACAGACAGATATACAGACACAGATACACATTACACAGATACACATTACAAACTTATAAAACCCCTTTTTTGTCGGGGGTTAAAAAGACCTTTAATGAAGCCGAGAACCACGTGTTCTTCCTATCATGACGAAGATTTTTTTGTATTGAACCATATCTTGGAACAGATTAGATAGATATTGATCAAAGTCACAATTATTTTTTACCTTTTTGCTCAACCTAATTTTGATATGTTAATAATAAACTTTCTTACGCGCTCATAATCCCACACCTACCCGTCTAGTTCTACACACACGTAGGTAGTTTAGTCTGTTACAGTTGCGCGCGTTACATTGCGAGCTACAGAAAATACCTTATTTTCAATACCTAAAAATAAAAGTCGTTTCCCAGCAATTGTTTTTGTAAAATGCTACTTAGTTTGATGTACTGTTTGCGTAGAGTTCGGCTTCGATGAGTCTTTTAACACCCAGTATATTCGCCGACACAGCAAATACCTACTGCTAATAATTAATTAATCGTTTGTGAAAAATTATCGGAAAATGCATCACGCATTTAACCCCTAAATGGGTAAGCAGAGATTGATTGTTTTGCACCCACAGTTCGCCGAAGATACTTAGCATCCATAATTGCATGTTTTAGTGGGCATGCTTATTTTTCAAGCAGAATTCCAATCTCCAGTTTCCTAATAGAAAAACCATGTTTATACTTATTTTGGCCAAGCTGGAAAGAGAACTCGCTGTTGCGCTTGCGACTAGACTAAGGAGTGAATCTTAATTTTTTTCAGCCTCCCTATTTCCTCGAGTTGAGCTGACGGTATAGCACTGTAGGTACATAGCTATACTGGCTGTTACTGTCTTAAAATACAATATAATTGTACACACTATATTGTTATTATATATAGTTATAAGTGTTATAACGAGCATAACACTACTCCCGGCGGCACTGCCGGCTGCCGACATTGTATGCTCAAACATGGTTGTAACTTCGGCGCCACCAGTTAGCGGAAGCAATTTTAATAAATACATTAATACAGTGTTATCACTAAGCGAGCATTAGAACTGCTTTAAATTACGTGAACCACAGAAATATACATTTAATATTAAATGAGGATAACAAAGAACCAAATGCTTAATAAAAGTGTGAAACAAAAAAAACCATGAGACGGGTAATCGTGGTCAAAATAAAAATACGGTAATTGGGACTGCGTGGCTGAAGAAAATCGTATTTTGGATTTAAGGCAAACTGATTGACATCCACATTCCACATGGCCGAAATGATATACTGATATTCAAATATTTTCCTTGCATTTCTGTAGATATAATAGGATGTTAAAAATATTTTTAAATTTATCGGTCACGTTCATAAAAGAAAACAAGGGACGTGTGTGGAAGCTGTCATATAACAGCTGAAAATTATTATAATATATGGTTCCTATACAGACTAATTAATAATGCACACGGAAGCGTTAAAACTTTAAAATTTCTGTTATTTGGACATATGAAAATAAATCATTTGGAAAGTTAAGCGGAGGTATAGCGTCCTGGGACATTCTCAACATCCTGCAATAAATAAATTGTGTTGCCTCCGTGTTGCATACTGACGGCTCCAAAAAGCGGCAGAAGATTTTCGTCCTCCAGAAATTATTTTCAGAGAAGATTGTGGAGCAATCTTAATGTTTACCCTGAGTTTGCACAAAGGTGCCGTTTTTCGTATATATTATTGTTAAAAACTTACCCCTTCATTCATAAAAAAGATAAAACCTCTAATAGCTAAATAGTAAGTTCACTTGTTCTCGTTGATTCGTAAATGGCGGTAAATGGAGTGTACGACTGAAGTACAATGGATACTACTGAGCCACAGTATAAAGAGATATATTATATATATATTATCCTTACTCTGTGCTACAGCGAGAGGTGGAACTGCGACAAGCCTTTATTTCGACGGGACTCACCTGCGACACGACTTATCCGCGACTCGACGCCAAAAGACGAAATGAGTTCGAATGCGTCATCATCAAAATGTATTGTGCGTATGCTTAGATTTTTATAAATAATATTTTTAATTGTCTTTAAAAAAGAGTAAAATTAGTTGAACGAAATTTAATATTGTTAGATACCTACTCGATACCAATGACAATGTTATTGCAGGGTAAGAAAAGGCTTATTATTTATTATTAATGAATATTCGATATTTTATGAAATCTATATTACATTTGCAGCTATTTTGCGATACGTGCACCCTGGTTATGTAAAGAGAAAGGGTAGAAGCATCTTCCTTTGCGCTAAAACCATCACCAGTCCGTTCATCAAAAAGTGATTATATAGCATGCAGTCGTGGCCCAAGTTCACCAGCGCAGCGGCGTCCACGGGCTAATAATATATGATTTAGTGAATAGAAATGTATGGAGGACCTCTCGTTATTATTTTTACATCGTTTGTTTGTGCAGACAAAGAAGGACATTTTCTATATTAAATTAAATTGCATACTTTCATTCGTGTACATTGTCTACACCACTTTAATATTCAGTCTTTAAGGTTTCATCCTTGCCGTGAACAAAGGTGGAACAGAGATTTTCATAGATTTTCTGTTCTCACATTGAAAAGGTTGGTGTTTTCTAGTTTTTAATAATCTCTAAACCTTGTAGAGTTGTAAGCATTTGACGCTGGATAAAAATTCCAATTACAGTCGTAGGTAGATGTTGTATATTTCGTCACGTAGTTCTTTTTATCACGTATGATCCGTATTTATTGTGTAGTACAATTTGTAAAGGGGATGTAGGTACTCGGAATGGCGCGGTGGGGGTGGCGTCCTTCGCTACGCCACGATTATTTACTTTGTCAACGCATTGTTAGACTCGAAAGCGAGGTTATAACTCGCTTCCCATTCCCGTGAACAATGATGTACGACGCACACAACAAGAACAGCTCACCACGTGTCTTCTTCAACGAGAGATATTACTAAACTGACAGTTTTCGAAGTCTACCACAAACCGTCTGCTATACTTTACAATTATGTGCAGATGAGATGATAGGTACTGTACGTGACTTTCATTATTGTTTAGCTAATCTACACAGCCGTCGTGCTGGTAATCAGATGTGTAGAAATAACTTGCCGTAGATACACCCATAGTCGTCTTATAAATTAAGAAGAGATCGTACACCGATAGTCCTACTACTAAATGCTATAGCACTTCCCAAAACCTGTCTCACCAATTTCAATAGCAGTCTCAACCTCAAAATCCGTAGCAGAAATAATAACACTTAGGTACTGCTAGCTCTTAGGTACCTAATATAATTCCGTAGTAACATCAGTATTCCCATTTCCCTGTAGTCTACTTATTTTAATTAGCGGTTTCTGTCCCCACCTTATCTTTAAAGGCTTCCTTGCTATTGATAGAAGCATAGCATTTAATTCGATCCTAGACGGTTGCTTCTAGGAGCGGCATATTGAAAATATCAACAACGTCTGTGCAGCATTTCTCCAGCGAGATGTCTCGATCCTGTAGCTTAGACTCTTAATCAGTTTAATAATATGAATCTGCAGCTCCCTGATCGAATTTAATGGTGGAATGAAATTAGAAACTAGGTTTTTTTATGAGATTAGTACTTGCTCGCAATCGCAAAAGTTAAATCACGATAAAATTTTGCTAACGGAATCATTGGCTTAATTGCTTTAATTAGTTTACAGTTGGTCGTAGTGATGTGATTGCACGAATGACTTTTATATTAGCGAAATGAATTAGAAAGTACGAGAATTCCTTACGAGACTCTTAGTTTGTTTGGAATATTGACTAAATTGCCTTTCATGAAATTTTAATAGAATTTAGTTTTAATAGAATGTATTTATTTTATTTTTATTTATAAACTTGTATGCATAATTTTATTACAATAGGTACAATATATTATATTATACAACTTTATTCTAATTATAATTATGCTAAAGCAGAAAGAGGGTTATTGTTTTCATCATTATGAACAACTATTAGTATGGGCCCAACCAAGAAATCGCGAAATAAAAATATGCTATTCCAAACATTTAGCCGAGTATTGAATTATTTACATGGATCAGCAGACTTTTTTCGCCATTTATTATTGGTCCCTTAGTAAAAGTCGTTTATAATAATGAGTACAAAAGCCCCCTTTTGGCTTTCGCAAATAATAAAAATAATGTTGTATAATGTATTGTAATAAAAATTATTAAGTGGGTTTTCTCGTCAAAGAACATTCTTCGAACCAGTAAGGTTTTTCAGTCCCACATACATTATACAAGGAAAATTTAATTAATGTATTTCCCATTCGCCACCTAATGGGATACCTACGACGTCTTAGTTCATTATTTTTATAAAAGACGCTCCAATTTACTTGCGTTGCTCTCATTCAATATCGGTTCGCTCGTACCGCGTGATTGAGTAAAGTCAATAATATTGTAACAGCAACATTTTTGTTGTTCATTTACAGCCTTTGGCACACATACAATTATCAGAACATGTAAAACACGTTCAGCAATTAATAATGAATGAATAATTATTGTTGCTATGACGGATGCTTTTACAATATTAACTTGCAGCTGTCACAGGTATTTAAATACCCTGACAAAGTGCGTTGTTGCAACAAACCCGAAATGTATCGAATTTTTGATAGTTGAGCAAATTGATTTAACAAAATTAATAGTTATAAAAAATAATTATAGTAGTTTGTCGTAGTCATAGATATCCGGAGATATGCCTTCACTCTATATTTGTTCAATTTCAAGTGTCGCCACTTTTTCCCCACTCCTGAAACGGATGACGGGTTGGTATAAATATTTTATCGATAAAAATATCGATGAAAACTGACTGCAAAAAAGAGAAGTGATTTTTTTGGCGTATTTTAGATTGTTTAATAAAATATCACTATATAGATACTATAAGAGAGGCTAACCAAAGACTACCGATTTTGGTACCTATATTGTAAAGAATTTGTAAGAGGAAGACAGATAATACAGGGAATTCTAATTTGTGACAAAGTACTCACCTCAATTTGTGTTTATTAGTCTATAAATATGTTTAAATATTACATAAATAATAATTTAAAAAAGTACAGAATAGTAGACATTTAAGTTTTTTATCTACACTCATATCGTAAAGTTCTAATTATGAATTCATAAATAGTACTTTATTGACAGACTTTATGCACATGCAACTACCTACATAATTAATAAAATTAAAAAGTTTTATAATGACACAGTGTTTTTTTTTTAAATTATGCCATAAAATAACTTCTTTTCTATTAAAGTACATTTCGGTTCTTCCAAGAAGTTTTCATATCAATTTTTTTAGCAGCCCCGCACATTATCTATGATGGCGTGAGCTAGGGCGCAATTGTGTTAGATACCATAATATTTTTACTAGCGCGATGCAGGCCTCGTAATCTGATTGGTCGAATTCATCTATCATCCATTTATTTTTTATTTCTGCATCTTTCAGGAAACTGAAATAAAATGTATTCATTCTTGTAAAACAGGGTTCTCAAGTATAATTACTTATTTAAATCCTTTTCAAACCATATAACTACAAGGATTAGTAAAATAAAAAGAAAACTATAAAATCTTTTAATTTAGCCTAATAAGCAAATACTACAAAAATAATAGATAACATTATTTTTTATTATTAAGCAAATGTTAATAATAATGAAATAATTCCGTAAGAACAACTATCAATTAATTATATCGATATCCCTCAGCGCTGTGCAACACTAGTACCCTGCGGTCCGAATTGCGCTAAAGTGATAATATCGCGAATCCGACCAAAGTCAAAATTATTATTATTACTCAATAGCCCTTATATTTTGTGACTATTCAATTTGGTCGGATTCGCGATATTATCACTTGTATCGAAATTCGGACCGCAGGGATACATTAAAAAAATTGATTTGACAATTTTGACATGAGTCACTCAATAAATGATTAGCCTGACGCATGTCAAAAATAATTCACAACTAGATATTTGTAAAATCTTTAAATAATATAATTAATGCAGTGATTTTCAACATACCGGTGGTAGGACACGCCACTTGTCTTAAGGTTTGTTGTTATTGTCCTATTTTTGCAAATAAGAACGGAACAATTCGGCATTTTGTAAAAATACGAAATCACACTACACGTTCGGATGCAAACATATGACTAAATAGGTGCTCATCGACGTCATACGTATTTAAGGCCAATCCGACCAAACGGAGGCGACATGTGTCACGCCTACAAGCCATATCCCTCGATATCCGTGGTCGTAGTCATGATTAATTTAGGTTAAGGTTAAGTTTAGGTTAAGCTTTGTCATTTATTGTATATGAGTGACCTTACGAGGCTGGCATAGTCACCACGGTGAACTGAAGCCTCAATAAAAATTTGAATTTAAAAAAAATTGTCGGTCAGCTCCATGGTGTATGGTCTTTGTCTTTGTTTTTGTCAATTTCGTCATTTCAATTTCAGACCTTTAATAATTTGACATTTAAAGGTCGAAAATGCATTGAAATTGAAACAACGGTTTGCTATGTGGCCACGTCACCACGTGAATTTATTTATTATACACTAGCTTTTGTTTACTACTTCGTCCACGTGAAAATGAGCTTAGGTTTTTATGGCACCGTAGTATATAAGTAGGTACTTAAAAGTGGTTAAGGGTTCTCAACCTGAACTAATTAGGAAATGCACGACCAGGGGTTCTACTGCGTTGCTAAAATGGTAATGAGCATTGACTCTGATAATAAACTTCAATAGTAAGAGACTAAACTTTGAAATACCTTGTACAAAAATTACTGATCATGAAGTTAGGACTTCCATCTCATACATGGTTAGTAACAATGCTTTACCCACTCCACCCCACGTGATACAGTAAGTTAATATTGGCTGACATAGAGCAAAGTATACTTGCCTAATTATATTTGGTTCTGCAAGATAGCGTAACGTTTTGAAGGCAAATATCAACTTACGAATCGTAATAATTAAAAGTCCGAAAAGCTATGTCGATATTTACGTGATAAATAAAGAAATGCTTCTACATTATTTTAATTACCCTTGGAATAAGTTGTTAGACATCGCACTTTACTTTCAACGAATTATTGAATAATGTACGGCTTACTTGTTTCTTCTCAGAAACAAGTAAACAGTCGTACAGGTATCCATATTTAATATATTCCTAAAAGATTTGCCCAAATGTTACCTGTATTATTTTATGTAGATTACCAGATTTAAATTTCCAGTTATTTCCTTGTGTATTGATTCGCCTATTGTTCTTAGAAGTTTCTAAATTCTATGAGAATTTAAATCTTCGAAATTGTTGTCAAAATAAAAATTTCATAATTTTATTATTTAAAAGGCAACGAAATAATATGATAATAGATTTTTACTTTGGGCGTTACGTTTTAAGCCACTTTGTATAATATAATTTGCATTCGTCACCATTACCTCAAAATATGTAGATATATATTCCAATATAGTTAAGGTAAACCTAATCATATAACTAAACGGTGTTATGTATGTGAAAGCACTTAACTAGCTTTGTTTTACAAAATGACCGTTCAAAACAAATGTTAACCGGCAATAGTTTCATGAAATACCTAGCTAATTTTTTGGGTGGGGACCTATTCTTGATAGCTCATATTTTCCAAATTATTACATAATTAATAACTACACATAATCTACATCAATATCACTGTCTGCTATATTTACGGAATATTAGATACCTAATATCTGTTACGTACAATACAAAATTAAAACGTTGCTACAGGATTTTTTACACCAGCCACATCAAAAACGAATCAAGGCCTCTAAATAGCCGTACCGCTCTCTTAGGATATTTAGTATGGTAAAAGTAAAAAGTGATGTGCAGACGTAATTTTATGTAACATGGCAGGGTTTCACCCATTAACACAGGATTGGCGAACAGCCATTTGGACGGACTGATATGATCATCATAAATTGATGTAATCAAAGCGCAATTGATCGAGCGGCGCGGCACGACACACGAACGTGGTACGTTTAATGGTGGCAATGTGTTCAGCCTGTAGTTTTAATCACTATTCGCAATTATATGCCGAATAACTGTTGATAAGCGTAACGTTTATCAAATTATAGGTAACGAACAAGGCTATTTGGTGGTCCTATCTAAGTCATCGGCTGATTCGCCTTTCCTGATTTGGTTGCCTAATATTTGTGTTCCGATAAAAATTCAATTTTATTACTCAGCATAACTTGATCGCTACACAGAATTTGGCAAAAATAATAATTTAGCTATTGATTTTTCAAATTATTTTAGATCATGGTTGGAATGAGTCGGATCTTTTCTGTTGTTAGGTATACGAATTAGGAATACCAATTGTTTAAAACAAATAGAATTGTCAAGCTATGTAAGAATCTTTCTTTATCTCAGGCGTCCTCATATGTGAAAAGGTAATGTTCGAGCTGCAACATTTCGACCTCGCGCATTTTTATATTCATTCCATTCTTGGCACTTGAAAATATCGCTTGCAACTTTATTGCTCTTTGTTTTTCTCAAAAAGCTTTAGCGGATTTCAGTGCTAGAAGCCTGAAAAAAGTATACCTATTTTTATTTAAAAAAAAATTCTAAGTCAATTCGAACGACCGCATATACATATTTCGATATAAAATTCTAATATTGTAAAGTAAAATTCCTAAAGAGAGAGTAGAAAGGAGTTAAACTCTAACCTTTGACCTACAAAGGCGCTGTAAAACATCCACTATACAGGACTTGATAGCGACAGCATTCGCGATCCCGGAGCGATTGTAATTGCGCTTAGAACGGTTCTGAAGAGGTCTCCTTGGCGCATTGTCAGTTGTTTGCTTTCCACCGTGTGCGCCCTGTAATCCTGTTCCATAATGTGAATGTGTTTGCGTGTGTGTGTAAGTCTCAAGACTCCGTGTGGACCCTTTATTTATTTTTACAGCCTCGTGTCAAGTCCACGTTGAGAGCATTTGTCTTTTACGCGAGCGTATTATCTCTAACATACGATGTGTGACTGTCGCTTAGCATTACGTACATTTTTGTGTCTTATTCATTTTTGCGAGAACTAAGGCTTTAAATTTTTGTACTCATCTAAAGTTCTTTGTATATCATTCGATACTTGATTTTCCATAAAGTTCGTCTCAAACGTTCATTACAATAATTGATTTGATAATTATTTGCAATATAAAACTAAGAAGTACCTACTAAGGCACTTAATAACTATATTACATGTAATTATTATTATTTTTAAATAGATTATTATTAGTTTATATAATTAAAATATATGCCTGAATGTATAATTAATGTATTAATTTAATAATATTATGACGTTAACTAGGAAGCTATTCTTCTTCCTCTCTCCTACATTTTGCCGTGCCCAACAGGGGACCCTGTTAATTGAATCACTTGTTTTTCAAAGACTACTTGTCCATGTTTGCTTTTTTATATGAGAAACAAAAAACTGATTCGTCAAAAATAAGACAAGTAATATAGGTACTGAATTGAAAAAAAAGTTAATACAAGTAAAATTTCAATATTGAAATAATAATAAAAAATGTTTAAAAATATATAAAAGGCATACTAAAAAAAAATTGGTCTTTAATTGTGTTGTTTAGAAAATAAGCGATTCAATTGTTACAAGTTCCCAAATTATTTTTTTACCACTTTATATACTTAATTACAATGTGGAATGCAAAAAAAAATATATTTAGAGCAGAAGATAATTAAGTTGCAACACGGAATGGGTATCAACCATTAGGTAGGTAATACATTAAGTCTAGGCTCTCGTCTAGTCGAAGTTTTCTCATATAATGGGTCGGTCGTCGACGTAATGGTCTGTCTGCATTTAACTTGCTGAACTAAATTAGCATGGAATATTAAGTCAAGGCATAAAAGTATTAAGAAGTTTCCAGCAGAGCAGTTCCAGATATTGGAATTTAAGAAATTACAATATGTGAATGTTAAAAAGTATTTTCAAAAGTGTTTTATTTTACTTAACTCATTGTTTCGAGAGGTCCCTTAGTGCTTTGCGAAAGAACAACGGCGGCATGCGGGGTTGTCAGGAAATGTGTATGAAGTAGGTAAGCGGGACCCACAAGTAAACTTTTCGCCGTAACACATAATAGCTTCAGCCTCTGCCCCAACGTCGTCGCCATGCAGATTCGGTGCCTAAATAAAACGTAATTTTCATGTCATCTAACACTTAGCACCATTTGTGAAATCTGTAAGAACTCAAATTTGCAAGTGCGTGATGTTTAATTGACTACTGATTACATCGACTAATTCGTGGGTAATTATTTCATATTACATGATGATAATAATATAGGTAGATATATACATTATATTTATGTCAATACTTTGAACGAAACTACTTTAAGAGCTCAGCGTTCCACTGAGCATCAAAAGAAATAGGTTTTGTATGATCAACGGCTGTCATGATGGCCTACAAATTGAAAAGAAACCGCAAGAAAAGGTTCAGTTGAATACCGATTCTCATATTGATTGCGAACCATTGTGGATTGCCATTGTTACGTACAAATCTCTTGAATTCTACTGTGCCCTACATTATGTGTAGTTCTGCAATAGTTTATTCTTAAATAGATAGGGAAATAGATCCGAAAAATCTTATTTAAAGATCACGCTGATCTTTGTAAAAAGAAAGTCAAAATGAACTTTTCACTGCGTTTCATCAAACGCGTTAAATGAATGTGAATGTCTAACAAGTTTGCACACTTCTCACAAAATAAATAAAATACCTTCATGAAGCTTAACTTCATGAGGTTACACAACAATACATAAGAAAAATGGACACTTATATAAGTGCATCGTTTTGCAATAAAAGAATAAAAAGCAACGAAACACATCTACACTTAAAGTAAAAAATAACCCTTCCTACATTTTATTTTTATTGCGGCAAATAAGGGGCACTACTGCAATTAGTTGGCATTTAACAAAAAGTTAGCGATGCAGTCGTTTCAGCACCCTCGAGTTTGCATTTAAAACCAACACGTAATAAAGGCCCTATTTCATACGAGCCAGCAATCGTTTGTGGCCGGCTCGATGGCTTTCTACTACTATCTGACCTGCAATTTTAACTTAATTGGATGGCAATGGTTGTCCTTAGAGCTGAATTACGTTGAATTTAGTATTGGGTGCAAACGTGAGATCGTGTGATTTACACCACCCTGTGTGAATATTTCGCGCTGCATCATCGCCTGGTAAACGTCACCCGATGAACCTTCCTACAACTCCAATGAATGGACATGAGGATAAATGCCATAATTAGTCACCATAATTGCAAACGGGTTGATGAATGCAGTATGTTGTGGTTTTAGCATCCTCTTCACTTTTATGTCCCCATAGCCGCCTGTTACGACACCCACTATAAGAGTAGGGGTAGCCATTTGGGTGTCGAGAACTACATGGCATCATAACGAATATCTTTAAACTTTCGCCTAACGTGTCATATTATTATTATTATTTTATGTCAGCGTTTTATCAGGAGGCGAATTGAAAAATGCTATCTTTTGTCCCGTAATCCAGTGTCAAAGAAGCCTTGCCTGCGGTGGGAGGTCTCAGCTGCCTGCAATTCCACAAGGGTTACCGGCTAGATCCCATTGTAACGGGCTATTCCGCAAAACATTCCGAGTTTGAAAGCCCCGGTAATCTCGCTAATACCCAGCAAACCGCACGTACACAACTTCTAAATCTGATTTGACCCTACAATAACTACCTATATTTGTACTCAACAACAAAATACAGCTGTGTTTAGAAACATCCTCTCCGATTGTCATACGGAAGTAGGGACTTAAAAATATATTATGCATGATTTTCCATTTAATATTTTCTATCGTAAGCCGAGGATAAAAAGGCAGTATAGAATATTGAAAGGTTTTCGTAGTCATATTAGATCCGTAACATAAAATATCACGTTGAAGATGTACCTAACGTTGTACCCTCGAAGTCAAGCGGCTTTGATAATGTCACTCATATTATTATAATATTATAATATAAATTCTAATACGGTTAGTATTGTATGTATTTCTAACCAGACTTTATTTATTTTTATTACCTACATTCTAAAACTTATTATGATATGGGTTTTTATGTGGAGCTGTACTCGGCGGATAAGCACCTAATGTTGAATATTATTTAAACCCCGTGTTACTTAACATTAATTATAAAGAAGGAAATTTTCCACAGGTAATTGAAGCTTTTAAAGTTATTAATACCTCTACAAAACGGTCTTGTTCGTTGCCAGGTTGCGTTTTAATTAATCCCTTCACATTAAGCTAACAATCGCGATCGACATCAGACTAACATTAGCGATTATATTGTTGTAACCTGTCATGGTATGGCATTAATTACGAGTAGGGTTCTCATAGAGGCCTACTACGTACTCTTGACAAGGGACCTTAATAATGAACAGCTGGAAAATTCAATTTTGAACTGTTTTGTTTCTGGTATTTAAAGTTATTTGAACGTATCAGTATTGTCAATAAACACTAGGTATGTATGTTATCTTATGCTATAAGATTTTTCAACCACCTATATCTTTATTAGTCAGTCAGTAATAATAATAATAACTTTGATTTAAATAACATTTATTTATTTATTACCTGATCGGGTTCAATACACCATACAGATACGCAGATAATTGACGTGGCTCAAAAGGCCGCCCAGCTTAAATGGGACTGGGCAGGACACGTCTACCGTACGTCGATTGAACTGTGAGCCCACATAGGACAGAAGTGGTTCTCTGGCACATTAAGTCAGGGTCGCGGCAGACCATGAAGTAGATGGCGGGACGATTAGTCGGGTCAGAACAGCGAGGGATCGCGAGACGTGGAGGAAAGGGAGAGTCGCCTTAGCCCAGGATTGAGATAGCATAGGCTTTCCTTCTTTCTAATATCTTTTTTATGGACTTTTTGGGTTGTGTCTTGTAAAATTAATTTACGGATACCCTAAGAATCTGAGGTCCAATAAATAAATTTACCTAGTAACATAAAATTCTCCAACATCAATATAATTATTATGTTGTGTAGGTATGTAATTGTAAAAGCTACATGAGCTCCACTTTTAAAACATTCAAAGTTATGTATTGCGGTTAGGAATAGGTACTATCTGAATGCTAAGTTCGATCTAAACCGCGTATGCGCTTAAGCCTGGTTAGCATACCAAAAGCACGTAGCATTCTTACTTAGACGGGAACGTAGAGTAACGCCTGTGTAAGGTTAGCTTTAAAAATTGTTGATAACTCTAAGAATATTTTTCTTGCGGATCTCAAAACGATAAGATCCTTTTTCCTGTTACACTTTGTATGATTTCAAAATGTTAACATAGCATAAGTATAGGCTAGGTTTTGCAGCAGAATCGCGCATTTTTGCGTTTGTTGGCTGGCTTTCGCTTACAAAAATTGAATAACAATATATAGCGAATATATACACGATTCTGCTGCAGAAAGTAGCTAGTGTGCTATGGCTCTCATTAATTTCCTTACTTACTACGTTCCTTAGTTACTACGAAACTTATTAAATGTCAAGCGGTCGCTATAGTCCGCCTTTAAGTGACACTGAGAGCATGATACTTAATGAGTACTTAAAGTAGAGAAGCGCTGGAGCAATCTGCTGTGAAACCTCAGAACAATGACTAAAGCATATTGTACTGAGGGTGAAACTGTCAAAAAAATTGGTTTACTTTTCACTCACTGTACACAATGGACGATGCTGGGCGCACTTCACTGTCTAATACTTGGACCATATATTTAGAGTGTAAGCGAAATCCTGAGTCTATGACTTAGACAGACCTCTTGTACACGAATTGAAGGATGGGCGCTCAAGTGTTACCTAAGAGGGTAGTTGTGTACAGAAGGCATAATATACGTTCAGTTGCTCCTGAAGTTTAGTTTTTCTTCACATTGTCTCGCTCCGGGGTCATCTGCCATTGTAATGCCTCTTGTATTATAAACACATTTAGTTATGCACACATTGTGTGCATAAACACATTTATTTTATGCACACATTGTGTGCAGTGTCGCATTGTCTCCGCTCATCCATGTCTCGTGCATTAAATCTCTTTGTACTGTATGTTCCTATATACGTACTTATAGAACGGATCTTAACGAATTGAACTAAATTATGTAGCTATTCAATTCTGTGATGGGCTCCTAAATGGTTTATTTAGCAATCAATCTTATTAATCTTAGTGAAGGCCCAACAGTCGTTAAGACACCAAGTACCTCACACGTTATTCGGGGCACATAATCTGGGATCCCAAACGGATGATATTCGCTCAATCGCTTTGTCCCGAATGGCAAAGTAAAACCGAAATCAGGGTCGTTAATACGCTTAACTCGAACATTTGTCTAAATACTTACGAAGGCCCGGCTAATAGCACCACTGTAGTAAGTTCCTCACGCATTTTTGATGACCTTCTAACGTCTGACCTACTTTATTATTTTACTTAACTTGCAAATCTTTTAACCAAGAAAAACAAAAATGTAAGGATTACCTAATTAATATATCTCCATTATCCATGTGCTCTACAAAAAGATTGCGTAAATCCTTAAAAGCGCAAAGTAAGATGGAACATTCCAGGTGTTCATTCGCTCCGCTAAGATCTATACTGCAACAAGCATTTAATCTTTGTTTCTGCTTTCAAATAATACTTTTTCCAATTACTTTCAGTCGCCTTGGCAGAACGTAGTAGCGCGCTACTGCTTTCTTGTTCATTTTTTTTCAATTTCTGCTTGTTTACTGTTTGATTATAATAAAAGTAATACCTATCTTATAAAAATATGAATAGCTGACGGCACTTATATGAACTGAATTCTAAATAGAGTTAACGCATTTGTTTACGATAATTTCCGATGGGAATCAGACTGTGGTAGATCTACATTACCCATGTAATTGTGCGTAAAAATGTACGACTTATGTGTAGGTGTGTGTACATAAAACTACGCTGCTGCTTTATTTTCTTGCCGCAAGCATATCTTTTGGCCCAAGAAACTTATTGTGGGTTCATCTTGATCCCTGATTTCCCCTGAGACAGACTGAAATTCACTGCTTAGAGTCAATTGTGGTCAGTGCAGTGAAATACGGGTCAGTGACCTTCGAAGTGAAGAATAAAAAGTGAACTGTTTATTCAAATGTCCATTATACTAAGGAACCAAATCGTATTTTATACATTTTTCAATGTGTTTTCATGTTAAGAAATAATGATAAGATCATGTTTAAGACGTGATTGTGTTTGTCGAATGGTTGAGGTAGGTACCTTTATTAGCAACCCCCCTTCCCCCCACTCGGCTCCATTCATAGACCGCCTCGTTTTCTCACATGAAATCTCTCTCAGTTCCACCTAAGCCGTAAATTCTTAATACAGATTATCCACAAGCAGACGTATAAGTATCTAAACCAGCTTATAAACATGTTTAGGTGTCTACATAATCAAAACAGCTCAATGGAACTTTTTTTAAATTAAATCTTTTGAACTGAACATACAAAGCAATATCATTTTATTTATGTTTGTAATTGATTTTATGTTTGTTTTTAATGTCTGCTTTTTTTGTGTTATTGTTTTTTAAAACAACATGGTTTCAATAAACATCCTTTACTAAACAAAGCAGATTAAAATTAAATAAATAATTTCTATGTCAGATACAGGCCGTTCTAACACGGTTTGCAATAAGGAATTTTATTGACGGTTAATTAAAAAATTACCAGTGCCACAACGATTAGCCATCTTTAACTTCCCCACTGGTTCTGAGATGACAAAGGGAAAACAAATAGACCTGTTGTTATTTCAATTAGGTATACACTTTGATTTATTTTATTTTGATTAGATATCTGTCTCTCTCTTACTGCCCTTGACAGTTGATTTTCATGCATATAGAAATTGATACGTGTATTTAAAGGACCGGTACCTCTTTGTACTTAGGACAAGGAAATTGACGCAACAAGAAACCAGCTGCCAGCTGCCGATAATGGTGTTGTAACATAAACGTCTGCTTTGTCGGCGATGACACGAACCACCCCGCCAGACAATATTGCGAAACGACAACAAAAACTTTTTTCCATTTATGTAAGACATAAAGACTGCCTTCATGGAAACTTATTTTGGCTTGTATATATACAAATATACTATACGTATCATACTTGTGTCTGCTCACGTAACGGCAAGGGGAAATAGGAAACTTTCACTATTTGTACTCGTAACACATCCTAGGAACATTCTGTAACGTAAAAAATAATAAAACGAAATCCCAGAAATCTTTCTCTCAATTTTTTACAAATCTGAACCCAAAAGAATCATGTTTATCCATGAACAAGAACAATAAAGTGAATGCATAAAACGTTATTCAAACTTTATATTACCAAGTCCTTTCGTGATACACAATTTTCCGGTACAATCGTTTTACAGGCGTCCGTGATATGATACGTTTTGATCTCTTACATAAATTCCCTTCATCGCTGAACAATATAATCCGTTATATACTTGTCAAAAGAAAATAAGGGCCATCCAGGAAATATTTATAAATCAATGTGCAACTTTTATACAAGGATCAAAACGTTTAAGACGTCACCATAGTGACTTTTTCTCCAACAGCTAACTACTTCCTGCCCTAATTTCAGCTTCCATGTCCATAATTATGAAGTCCGAATCCAGACGTAATCATTAAGAAGCTACAGAATAATAAAAAAGCGGACTATCAAAGGGAACAAACTAATAGGAAGGTATTAAAACGAAATGCGCTTTATACTGCGAAATATGCCTTTGTTTTGGTCACATTCTGTATGAGTTTACTGTAAAGTAAACTGGTGGACAAAACAACAACTAAGGCGTCAAATACCTACATATTTGATACATTTCCGGTAGCATAATATACATTTTTGTTTTGTAAACAAAATATGAATCTCTGTAAAATCGCTTAGACTTTAGCGAGGAATGCAGAGCCTCGCTGGGTCTAAATGCAAGTCTAGTGTTTTTGCGAAGCGCGGAAAAAATTAAGTGTAATGTTGAGACAGCTATAGTTTCGAAACTCCGCTTTCATCTGCATGGGGCATTGTTTGTTCCTCATGTTTTACATTTAAAGTTATACCATGAAGTTTTAGAGTACCTACCTACTAAAGTGCCTTTATTATATAATCTAGCCAGCTGTTTCTTATGGGTTTCAAAGGTCTCATATCAAAACAATTAGATATAAATCTCGTGTACAAATATATAGCACGCTCTTCTTCTAATTCTGTAATAATCTACTAAAAGATGGTAGGTATCCACGGAGTGAGTCTTATGGGTATTCCTACTCTGCACTACCTACACATTTTATTTTGTCCGCAAATTGAATGAAGCTGAAGAAAATATATAATATATAATATCAATATAAGCAAATTGTCGGGATATAAAGACTACGAATCGGTTGGGTTTGCAATGCCCGACTTCTATCAACTGAGAGTATTCTAGGGCAGTGCCGAAAGTAGCTGCACGTGCTAGTGTGCTGACTCCGTGTCGTATTCTGAGTGTTTTGTTTGAATAAATAATTTTAAGCTGTCTATCGTTGCGACTTGGTTCAACCTATTAGTAAACCAAGGAAAGTGCGACATACAACAATGAATTGATGTTTGTGACCCACAAACAATGGATACTGTGGTGAATTCCAGGATTTTGTGGACATAATTATTATCTTAGTAATTATATCCAGCAGTGGACTGCAATTGAAACAATATTTCATATTGTAACTATTATTTATTCTGTGAGAGTATGTATAGGTAGATACTCACCTAGGTGACAACACAATTGTAAATGAAAAGTAACCTGAGGCCAAATCAAATAGTATTACGCCATAGAAAAACTTAATAAAAAAACCCCAGTTAAGTTAAAAAGCCAAGTATATTTAGATTTCGGGCTGAACTCCCGAAACTATCTGCTAACTGCTCGGTTTCAGCTCATACGATGGACATTTGAAACTACTGGTATTATCACTGCTAGGGCGCGTGATCTATATTCAAGCGTTACATTATTTTGACATCTGACGATTCACACAAACGAATGCGATTTGAGCGAAAATAAAAATTGGATTCCATTTTCCTCTTTGAAATAAATAAAAATCTTTCTATCAACTTTGCTGAGAGTGTACCGAGAGTAATCTATTTTGCAGTTTCGATATATTTTATAACTGTGGTGGTATTTGCCATTTTTGTTGTCTTTTCATAGTACGTAGATCCATTCTAAGAAAGTAAGGCTATTGTAGATTCGTGTGTGCAACTTCACAGATCACTGTGCCCAGTATGGTGCCCAGCGTCCATAACACTAACATTCTCGGAATGGTCATAAACAAAACTGCATCAACACAATGTTTAAACCCACTAGTAATAATTTATCTAAGTTTATGGTTTAAGCGAAAATTCGAAACTTCTTACCCATTTCATTGTACATACCTTTCAGGAGGTCTTAATGAGTATTTACGATACAGTAAAAAATCTTGTATTAATGGTTTAAAAATTAAAAAGAACACATTGGGTAAGCAGTATCATATACCTATTGAATTTAAGATGTTTACAAACAAGACTACACATCTAATTCTCTAGTCTGTATTTGGAGATAGAAACATATCACTTCATAAAGTATTCATAAACTTTAGAAATGTTAAGTTTCATGAAAGTATGACGTATACCTAATCGTGTTCTTTGCAGTCTAAGAGATTTTACAAAAAATTCACAGATCAGTACATTTTAGGACCAAAAAATTGTCCTGCCACCATCTTATCTTCAAGAAAATTCGTTTTACGCGTCTTCACATCTATCACTAGCAAAGCTCGGCCAGCAGGGACTTTTGTAAGTAACCCGTTGACTATACCAGTCTTCAAAAAATTTACTCCACAACGAAATTATTTAAAATGCTAATTATTTAGTTAAGTGTACTACATATTTTACAAACACCGAGATTATTATATAACTTGGCAACACCAGGGTTGGGTGTTCGATCTGTGGTCAAGAAGTAACTAAATATTAGTATTATTTAGTTAAAATCTGTCGAAAATGATTTAATCGTTACAAATCTTACTAAAGGTCAGAGGTTTATACCAGTTTATACAGTTTTTCACAGACTATTATCTAAGGTTACTTTTTGACAGCATATGAAACAACCCACCAGTAATCTGTAATATTAATCAGTAATTTTAATTGCTTACATACTCGTACAAATTGGGCAAAGGAGCATGGATCCGCTTAAATGCGCCAAGTCCTTTAATGTTAATGTAATTGTGTTATACATACGTGTACAAACGTATTCGTATGCTTCATATATGCATTATGCAGGCTTCCGGAGCTCGGACTCTGATGGCATTACTGTACTACTGTATATACTTGGAAATGCTCTGCGGAAAATGGAACTGTAGTTAGTCTAACCTACGAGGCTCGCACGAGAAATGAAGGATTTCTTTTTGCTTCATCCGCTAACATTTATTTAATTAAAATGGGGGTTACTACCGACGAAATAAATGGCGCTGTTAACATTGAGGGCATTAAAAACACTGTTAGTGTTTTAAATAAATGTACCTACGTAGATATTATTATTTTATGCCTGTTCTATTTCTGTATCATCATTTTACGGACTGGCACAGACCAGCGCATGATGGAACGAAACCCGTTGAATTGGATTGTTTTGCGATCATGTAATGAAATACGCGGTTCATTGTCATTCTATTCTGTGATTGTTAGATATCCCAGATAAACAAATATACACATTTTTTGCAAAATATTGATTACAAGTCAATAATATACAGATCAGAAATAAGTTTATAAGAATGTAATGTACTTATCAATATTAACAACTTTTACTATGGGACCAAACATGAAAATCGCGAAAAAAATTCAAACTTTTCATACATTTTGATCGAGCAAGGTTGATTTTATGTATGGAAAGTTTATTTTCTTTCTCATTCTCTTTAATCATGAACTTCTTATCGTTTTATTCTACAAAGCGAAATTATTTTTATTTCCTGCCTAGATTTTCGGTAGAACCATTGATTCACTTAAACCTATTCAAAATAAATCCTTTTAAGCTCGCATTATGGTTCCGTAGCGACGCTATAAAAGCTGATCAATTATTATTTCGTTGCTTTAAAGGGATAGACATCGTAGTCTACGGCTGACGCAGTTATTTATAAATTACATTAACCATCTGCAAATTTGCAAATTTATCGTGTATTTGTATCTTTCGTAAGCTATTTCTATAAATAGCTTACGAAAGTACACGATAAAATATCAATCGATAAGTTGTCAATGTAGGTAGGTACCTAGTTTTTATACTTTTCTCGCTACGTTTAGCCTCGCTTATGAAATACAAAGTTCGCGATGTTTCTGCCCTCTAACTTTTAAACTACGTGTTTTACAGTGCAAACTCTTAAGAATCTTTACTACTTAGAAACATACTTTGAATGCCACGGCTAACTTACGTCGACTAACATTTGGGAGAAGTAAGCAAGTTGATGGAAAAAGAAAACTTTGAAACAGCTTAACTCAGCGTTTGTAAACGAGTGAATTGTATTTAATTGCATGAATAAACATACGAAACCCAATTTACGAGTAAGACGCATCTGACGCGCTTAATTTTGGTCGTTAAGTGTTTCGAGTCAAAATTGGCAAAATTAAACGTAAGGCCCACCTCGGTGTCTGTCTGACCGTTTGACATAGACGAAAGGTCAAAACAATGTCACATTTGGACAGATTGAACAAGTGTTTGTATAGAAATTTAATATTCACGTACTTAAGTAAGAGTTCTGACTAACCATTACATTTTTGATGTAAGTTAATGTGGTTCTCGGCAAAGAAAAAAGTGTCCATAAAGGCAAACAAGGAATTATGTCAAGTATTTCAAGAGGATGAGGAGCGTTCTCCTGTGTGTTAAAAATACTGATGCAATCATCTCTTTGCCAAGTCTATAACAACCGTTCAAGGCATTGTCATTGCATTTGGGAACGGACACTGAATCATTCTGCAAGCTATGCGCACTACATAAAAAAATATCCTGTATGATAATATTTATTTATTACGTTCTACGATCACCTATACGCCTGCGCCAGTCGTGGTGATGCACAACACCAACCCACGTACAAAGCGGTGATTATAGCAATATATGGTATGACCATTAAATGTATAGGTAAGTACCTATAATGTAGTATATTAATGTAATCATAGCTGAAATGATGTACATATAGTAAACACTCGTAATATTATCATATTAAATTTTTGGGACAGTCATAAAGTCCTCGTTTTGTCTGGGGATACCTACACATAAACACGGGTTTTGCGATTGATATGAAAGCACTCCTATAACATAACTATAGAATATAGGTAAGTATGTATATTCCATCAACGGGAACGCTGCTCCTAGAGGGCACTGATCCATGAAAAATGCGAAGTTAATAACGTCATCTTTCACAGTCTAGTGATCACTGTTTGCTGGAACAAGCTGATAATTTAATTAAATACTCAATTTAATACATAACTCAGTTAAATCCTGCGTCTATGCAATACTAACCTGCAGTCCGCAGTATGTTTTTGAAGAGTTAACTGAGCCAACCGCATCGTATGGGCTCTCTTTTGTGGAATTAGTGTAAGTGCGCGAATGCTCTCTTTGTACAAAATAGCGTGGTTTGAAATACAGCATGTGAAACTTGCTGGAGTATCCCAACGGTTAGTGGCCTTAATGAAGTTTGCCTCACGCTTGCCAGCTGTCGCTAGTCCTGCACCTTTGTTTTTACGTTGCATACAGGCCTACTCTATCGATCGTTCTTTGTTCTATTTTTCATTATTCTCTGGCGAATATTCGCTTCTGGTGGACAACTTTTTTCAGAATGTCAAAATGTTTTTGCCCCGTAACATTCTGTCTCACCCCAACATCATATCCGATATTGAATAGAACGTTGCATATGAAGTTGTGCGAAAGTTGAATGGCTAAATGTGAGTGCGAACAACGTAAACTAAAAGGCCAATCGTTCCAGATTTACAACTCGACCACTTAGGGGCCACCATTCAAAACTTCCCGAACGCCCGATATTGAAATCAGATAAACTTATTTTTATTGTCGCTCTATGGCTTTGCCGGGAATATATTGTTTTGTTGGCTAAAAACTTATAACATTTCGGCAAAATGTTACGTACATGTCTTTGAGTTTCGCAAACCACTTCTACACTACTTTGGTTATTGTTCGGACTGTTTGTCGTAAGTTTACCGTTATTTTTTGCTAGAGCAAGTGCAAACATACATTTTAATAAAACTATATTGAACATACAGTCAGTGACGCACGCTTGACAAAAATTGAAATAGTAACGAAAATGACTAAATATGACAAAAATAAATAAATATACCCACGCAGCCTATTTACAGGCAATTTTTAAAATGTGGAAAAATTATAATAAATAACTAATATAAAATAAATACAGACCATTACTGTCCCACTGCTGGGCACGGGCCTCTTCTCAGAATGGGAATGGTTAGGCCTTATTCCAAAAGTTTAAAACGCATAGTTCGCGCTTCACTCGGTAGGATGCACACGAGAACGTGCAAAGCTTAATGTATACACGTCTTACACGAGAGGTCTAAAGCTCCTAAAATTTATTGACCCGAACCGTGTTAGCAATGAGTTTATTAAGTAGTAGTAAGTTAATATATATTTCAGTCACTAACTTGAGCTTAAGCTGGAGACGTTCACCTATATCAGCCAGTTAGTTATCAATAGTTGGATACTTGTGCTCGCTAGGCTAGTATTAGTTGGTGAATGTTTTCAAAGCTGGGAGCCTGCCAACCGACTGCCAGGTCGCACCGTCGACGCGTCGCATCGCGTTGCGCCTTTATGTTGAGTGAACTTACAAATAGATACAAAAAGCGGGCTGCTGACGTGTAAGGTACACCTTTGTTATGTACCCGTACCCATGAACTCCGTAAAGAACAACTTACCTCGTCTCATTCCGACGGTATCATAAAAGTTGACTAAGGGCTCAATTATGTCGAGGCAGAAAGTCGCGCGGCGCGCAAAGCGGCGCGTGTCAATCTCTCGCTCGCTTCCATGAACGGAGACACGCGCCTTTCTCCGCGTTGCGCGCCGCTTTGCGCTCCGCGCGACTTTCCACCTCTCCATAATTGAGCCTTAAGGGAATTATAGGAGAAATCAAAGGATTGGCATTGGGCATCAGCATCTTTGTGTTATACAGCTAGCATTCTTTGATATTAGAACTATATACATTAATATTGTGACTAACAATCCCAATGACTTGGTTAATATATCCACCAACGTTATGTGTGGTGCATGTAGCATTTTTCATGACCGTTCGAATTCATGATTAAAAAGATATGCCAAATACCTACGTGTCTACTCTGAATGCAAAGTTTTTACTGGCATTGGGCACTAACGGTTTGAAAGTTGATTCCGCTGATGAACAGGAATCCGGTTTTAGTTTGGGTAACAAGCGTCGGAGAATTAAAATAAAATGCGATCTTTCATCAACTCACACCCGCGTTCGTTAAAAGTTTGGTTTACGTTACCCAGCGGCCGTACCACCGGTGGTCGTGATTTTCTCTTTGTGTCTGTCTAGCCGACCGAATAACGATAACATCAACCGGTTTTTTTAATATTGATACGTTTCAAATGAAACGATTTTTAAACGTTTGGAAATGTTTAATTGGACGGCTCGATTGGCGTACAGGCTAAGCGATGGATACGTTATAAAAATAACACCTTAGTACTTTTAAATTTTCTTGGGCATAGCTCCGCAACTAAGTACCAGTACACTTTTGTGTTGTCTCCTTCTATAATTTGTTTCTGTATAATTTTTTTTGAAGGTTGATTATTCAATGAACGTACTACGCTGTGAGCCTTATATCAATTACCTAGATAAACTAAACCAATTTAAGGAAATATTCCTACCCAAAGGAAAAATTCTAAGCTTTAATATGATTGTGGGGGGTGTATGTCATATTTCACCATCAGCTTTTATATTTTTAGTTTCAAATGATAATGCCTCATTTTGTTAGTGGCAAGCGACTGATGAATCACTTTACTAGTGTTGCCATCGAAACGTGTGAGGTCGGTGATGTATGTGAACACGCCTGAGTGGACAGCGATGCGATGCCAGCTATTAATATTACCTGCGGCCACAGAACACCGGACCACACGGTAACAAACCTCCAACTACTTCAATCAACCCGCATTTCACTCAATTTTAGTATTGTCCAACTTCTCTCTGTATTTTCGAAGAAATATCTACTTTTACGGATAGAACACTCTACTTGAAACACCGAACTAATGGCGACAAATGATCGAATACGTGTAGAAGGGCCAGAATACAATATATTTTCGGTTCAGATAAAAAGCATCATTGAATTTATCAATAATATTATTAGTAACGCTCAAATTCCATACACGTGTAAGTATTTAGTCCCATAACATACATATGTTTCGCCTTTGATCTAAGATCACGAACAGACGACACGGAGTAACAATCTCCAGCTCGACATTCAATAGCCAAACGGGGTTGGAAGTAAAGAGAATTTTGTTACCACCCTACTTTTCGATAAATATTAGGGTGAAGGTAGTAGTATGCTACAATACGAATGGCCGCGGCGTCTGTCGGCGCACATCCACCTGACACCGAACCTGCCATTGCGGCCGAATGTTAAACGATCTATGAGGGAGTCAGGGTTTCTTTTCTACCAAATCGTTTTATAGATGTTTGATTATACTGCAAACCTTCGGCTGTCGTAAGCATCAGTAAGCGTGAGACTTTTATTTATAGCGCCTTTTTTAATAATCACGTCTCTAAGAGTTAGTTTAAATAAGGAATATACCTAGTCGATTCTGAAAACCTGCACCCGAAACTTGTATTTCCCAAATACGGATAAGCCAATTAATGAAAGTTTGCTACGAGGTAGACGAAAAATATCCCTTCCTGTATTTTAAATAAGCACTCAAGTCACTGTTGGTTGTTAAATTGCTAGCAAAACTCTCCTTTTAGTCCGTTTCCCAAACTCTTGTTCTGTTCACTGTCCATGAAATATTTTGGCTAACTTGTTTTCGAATAGACAAAACTAAAAGCAGTTTTAGGCAAGAATCTGTGGCAATGTATTCAAAGACCGGTTCAATATTCTATTTTTATTTTATTTATAGTTAAAACAGTAGACATAAGGTTGAATC
Organism: Allophyes oxyacanthae; assembly: GCA_932294325.1. Classification (NCBI taxonomy): domain Eukaryota; kingdom Metazoa; phylum Arthropoda; class Insecta; order Lepidoptera; family Noctuidae; genus Allophyes; species Allophyes oxyacanthae. The sequence continues at coordinate 7,011,117 of OW028609.1, forward strand.
TATTATAGCGCTGGTTTAGATTCAAAGCCATATCGATGAAAATTTCGGAATTGGCAATACTAAATAATTCCGGACAGTCTGGGTTATTCAATTGGGGGTATAACTAGACCTCATAACTGTCAAATGAGTTCTATTCAGTCTTTTTACAAGTGAGTGTACAACGGGAGGGTAATTTTTTCTAGACGCGACCAAAAATATAACAAAATGTGGCCATTACTCGGCTGTCCGGATTGAATGCTGACGCGGCTACGCGACCGCAGCTGTTATCGCTGAATGTGTGTAGGTACATTCAGCGATAACAACTCCAACCATTTTATACTCGTATGTGGTATTGTACGAGGCAATTTCATATTTTAGACGAAGGTCCGCACTCAAATGTGGTTTAATCTTGTAAACTCAGAAGCGAGAGAGTCATTGGAGAACAACGTCTCGAGTTGTTTTTAATATCTTATTTAACTTTGGGGGTTTTGGTCACTTTATGACCATGGCTAGCCCAATCACAACCTAACCAAGTATTTTTTTTCTAAATTAGCTTGATAATAATATTTACGTCATATCAGTAAAATCAAAAAAGTTATCTATAGTTCGGGTGCTGGATTCCACACTCAACCTGCGCCCGCCCTAAAATCAAAATGATATTTATCCATTATCATAGTAAAATTGCTCTAATTGATGGCAAACCTCCGCTCCTCTCCCTCTCAAGAATTATTGCGCGCTACCCACCAACGTCTGAAGAGCCGATTCTAATGGAAGTAATCCAATTATATTTCTGAGTAGCTAATAATTGGGGATGATGAGTCCAAGAATATTGTACCCCAAAGATCCAGAACCTTTAAACTTAAGTAGTCCTGACAGTTTTTATATTATCTATATCTAAACCAAATTGTCACATATACACATTAATACGACAAAAGCCAATAAAATAATTCTTTATTGAGTTCAAGCCAAATATGTGTTCGAGCAATTTTAATTGGTATGCAATTCAGACGCAATTGAACTATCAACCCGGTATTATGAAATAATATAACGTACAAGTGTAAAAATAAACGAATCCATACTAATTTCTACATTTCACAATCCGCGAATTTTAACAGATAGCTGGCATTTTCATTCTTTTTCATAAAATATTGCAGGTAGCACCGTGTGAAATTGTTGCAATACATATACCTAGAGGTAATAGAAAGAAAGAAAAAGTATTTATTTGACACAGCAGAAAAACGATTTTAAAGATAACCAGAAAAATAAAAAAATAAAAACATGTAACATAAAAATAAAAATCTTTATCTATACTTATAATAAAATCGTAACGAAGCGAAAACTGTACATTAAATATATCTTGAAAAAAAAAAAAGGCATGTGCTCTATATTCGACACTGATTCCAAAAATATAGTTTTTAGAATTTTTGTCTGTTTGTCTGTTTGTCTGTTTGTCTGTTTGTCTGTTTGTCTGTTTGTCTGTTTGTCTGTCCGAGCTTCACGGCCAAACCGCCGAACAGATCGTCATGAAATTTAAAAGTAAAATCCGTTAATAGCCTGGTCAACATATAGGGTACAAATTATTACGCTATTGTCAAAGGGGGGTGAGCAATAAACCAATATGTCTGTGTACAATTATTAGTCGCTACCTATATGACGAATCCATTTGAAATATTGGATGATTGTAGTTAATAGGTCCGATTAACATTTTATATACAATAGAAATCATTTAGCATTTTTTTAAACGTACTTTTTCATTTATTCTTTAGCCTTATATATTTTAATTCGTCTGTTTATACCTAGATGGCATTAGCAGTAATTTATAGGCGAGTTTTTAATTTCCAATATTTTTAAAAGCGATTTTTTTATTGATACGGCATCCAGACTCCTGAAGGCAGAGTTCTATATAATAATTTAATTTGTAATGTTCAAATATTCTCAATAAAGGTAAGTATTTAAGGGTTATCAAAATACTTATAGGCGTAAGGCATATTAATGACGACATCTGGTATGGCACTTGTGGGTTGCAGCTGAAAACCAGCGTCAGGTGGCCAGTATCACTGCCTCCTGACAATATGCTTTAGTACAATAACCCAACTTATTTGATATTTTTTCTTTGCTTTTCCGTTTATTTTATGTTGTGCTATAAACTCTTTTTCTTTCTTTCTTGCTTTTACTTTTTTCCGATTTTATTTTATTGCTCATGGTTCAGGAGTAGCGTAATTTCGGAGTGTTGGAACAGCGTCTGTCGAAGAAGAGTTTGTCGACGTTAAGTTTTCGAGTGGGATCAGGGCTGAAATCACCGTAGGGTTCGAAATTAATCACATCAATACCCCTGGGAGTCAACCTGGACAGAGCGTTAACTTGAAAAAACCATTATATGAAAATCAAATAAAAAGAACTAGGTACCTAAAAGTTTCGGTCAGCTAAATGACACCATGTTGAACTATCACCGGCTGACGTAAACCGATCACTCTCAATATGGGTAAGTATACCGTATCCTACGGTGAGCATAGCACTTCTACAAATTCGCAGAGACGTTGCGTACAAAAACACAAAAAGGAGTCCAACACCAGACATCCAATATTCAGAAGTCAATTCAGTGCTTAATTATCAGCACAGCCTTTAAAGTCAGCTCAGTTTCCTTAGAACACTAGAGAGGCACTATCGGGTGGTTCAGCCGATGCCCATTGCAAATACATTGTGGTTGGAGAAACTTTCTTCACCAGTAATCAAACCCGCGGTGAGTAATTTTCTGCCAGATACGATCCGATCGAACGATCATCTCTTGGATCACATGAAAGTTATTTAACCGACTCTGGACCCAATTAGGCAGATGCAAGTGCAGTATGAGCAAATGAGCAAGTGGGGGCTATATCGAGGAAACAGCGGTAGGGTGGAGATGTGGTATTGTCCTTCAAACGATGTCACAGCTACTATGTTGCTCAATATGCCCCAATATCTGCACATTGAGCCACTTCTATTTTGCCAATAATAACATCATAGAGGTGGCAACATTTGCAGATTATACAAGCCTAGGGACGTAGTACCATTGACACAAAGAAGAAGGACTAAAGTCATTTGCAATCCGGAGAACAGCTGAATATTCTTCTGTCGCGTCGCCAAGAGTGTTCATATTGAATTCGCTCATGATGTAGTGGATAGATGAGTCAGCAATTTTCGTAACAGCTCACTGCCCAAGAAGCGCCAGACAGAATTAATCAGATGAGATTGTTGATGTAATCAAGGCGTTGTTATGACAGTCGGCATCAGACTCTGCACTCATTACCCATTTCGTAGACAATATTCATACAATAGATTTAAATAATTAAACTTTAAATAATTTTTTCCTATTGTTTCTTAGCGGAGAATCAGGTTTCGTAAACTTTAGTAACACACAAAATAGCGAGAAAGCGTAGTCTTAACGGTGCACGGTGGCAGTAAAAACTGGTTATATTTAAACCTGAAGGCTGAAGGCACGGTTTTGTCTTTTTGAGTGCCTAACCATTACCACTATCATAGATTATTCGTTTAAAATAGTCGTGAATGCGACCTGCCGTGCTCTTTCAGGGGTCTCAAGTAAAGAACGATCACCCATCCAAGTAACGTGTAGATTGTTTTCACTCCCATACGTGCGGAAGACAAGGCATTTTATTGCACAGATCTCATATTATTTAAGATTTTGTGAATACAAATTCTGAAAACTATCTTTCCTTTTCTTTAATTTCAAGTGACTATCATAGTTTAATCGAATATTGTCACGTGGGCAAAGCCGCGGGTACAGCTAGTCTTAAATAAAATGGATTGTACGTCGCAGCTGTGTAAAAAAGGCTTCCGCTCAGCATAGGTATGTATATGCTGCCGCGCTGCGAGAAACCCGACAGCGCTGGTTTTCTGCGGGAGCCACGATAATAGACTCGCAAGAACATTGTTGATCAGAGTTTATTCTGCGTAATGAATATTTAACATTCACGTGTCTGCAAAGATAAAAGGTGACGATTGCCACCTTGTATCATAAACCTGTGATTTTCTAACAGTAAGTAACAAAATATATTTATGAATAGGGAAATGTATTAGTATAAACTTAATACGTTTCCGTGTTTCTAAAACCGATCAATAAACTAACCGGCAAGCAGTCTAAGTAGAATTAATTACGACGTATTACGCACAAACTATAGCAGGTAGAGCTGAGGCACGGTGTAACAACGCCTCATCAAAACTTGGGCATAATCTCATTTGTTGCTCGATTGCTTCTTACAGCGACATCACACTCGTCCACAAACTACTATAAGGGTTTCATAGATCACGAGGTAGTACATTCGAATGTTCCGGAAGTTTCTGATATGCGCTGAAGAATTCACGTGTGGCGTACTACAACCTCCTCCCAACTGCCAACAAAATCACCTGCCGTATAATTTTAATTCTGTCTTCTTGTAGAATGCTACATTATGAAAGTATATCCCGCTCTGGGAGCCTACCACAGAAATGATAACGCAACATTATAATTTATTATTGAAGAATACCTTCCGAATTCACTAATTTATTAATTAGATGGTGTTTGGATTATTAATGTGAACACATTTGTATTTGCAAAGGGGTAGCGAAACATTAAAATAATGCTGGTAATAAATTCAAACTAGGTTTTTAGTGGATATTGGATATTAATTTTACGCTGTAGTACATAAAACAAATTGCTTTATATCTGTAATGCTGTCTCACCGTTTAACAGTTGTATGGCCCAATTAAGGGCAAATATACATAGACCGGTACAAACGAGCCCAATTAATTATTACAATTTATAACTACTGAGGCGTAAATAATTTATATGCTGAAATTCTATAGTGGACAATATTATTAGATACATTAGACTAAAAGTTTTTGTATAACTTATATTTATGTTATTCACAATTTAACAACAAATAGTAGATTGTAACTATTACAGGGGACCAAAATAATATTTTTACGTCGAAGGCGCAATTTTGAATCCAGAACGGAGCGAAAGATTCTACAGTAGAATCCTGAGTGCAGCGAGGGATTTAATTTACATCACCTGAAGAAAAATTATTTTGCGACCGAGTGATACCTACCTTACTTTTCATTTCACTCTATGAGAAAATGGGTTAAAGATCCTATAGGTATAAAATTTTATGCTTTCGGTTCATGTTCCAATACTTTCAGGTTTTAATAAATAATACTATCGCTACTCATGAACTCATTTTTCATAATTATTTGCAATTTAAATTGCACTCATGCGAATAATCCGTGAACCGACTAGAAGACGAGGACGTAGTCGTAGTTCGCGCGTTTATTCATTTAGTTTTTTTTTAATACAGCTGGCTTATCCTAACTAGCCAGTAACCTTTTTAATACTAATATATTTTCGTTCGATGTCTTTGGTCGCGGACTCGCGGTACACCAAGAAACAATATTCATGTTCCTAATTCAAAACTCATTACTGTCCACTATGAAAGTCTCGTGGAGAAACCTACGTTGCTCGCGCTTATTGAAAAACCAATCTTCGTTTTTCCAATAGATGAAATGAAAAATATACATATTATTCTATCAAGTCGTAGGTTTCTTGTACGATCCATGTCACAATTTGTAGGTTTATTTTTCTTATGTAAGTCACATAAGTGAAACTAGGAATATAAACAGCTAGCATCGGACCCGATCGTATCCACTTCCGCGATGAGGCAGTAGAACCACAAATATTTTTCTTTTCCCCTCACAATTTGTTCGCACTTTGTGGTAATAGTTATTTTCCTGGCAGGTAAGACTACAATATTACCTCTCTGCCAGAAACCACAAGTTTCTATCACCCTTTTTATTGCAATGACTAAATTCTATTTCTTACTAGATGTCGTTACACACCATCTAAATAATTTGCAGACAATTTTTACAGTTTAAAAGAAGTGTACTTTTTCACAAACTTTCTTCGGTGGAAAGATGTCTCATCAAGTTATTACTAAGTTCCTTTAACTACTCTTTTTTACTTTATTTTGATTCACAGTTTCCAGTATTAAATAAAATAAATGAAGCGAGTAATACCTAACTTAAACTGAGGCAGCATCATTTCCGTGTTCATTGTTTATTTAACTCTGGGAATAAACTTTAATAAAAGCATATTCCGCCGACGTCTCTAAATGAAGCGGGGGTGGAAAGCTTAGCATAATATTTAGATAAAATATTATTTTAGGAAACTTGACTTCGATAGCAAAGTGAACGTCAGCTTATGCACTTGGCACAGCCTTCTGACTTTAGATTGTACGACTGACTGCACGGTTTAATTAAATTAAACTGAACCTTACCTTGGCTTAGAAAAGAGTATTCTTGTTTTAGTTAGATACCTTTAATCGAATTATTAAGATGAAACAATCTTAAAATTACTTAAGTATATTCATGCCACAAGACATAAGAAAATAATATTGCTATTGTATTATCATAGAATATAGGATTACGAGCCGAGAAGGAGCTGTAAATGGCGGGGGTAAAAAAGTTTTATAAGAACGGTAGATTTTGTGACGCATTAAAAAGGTACAGTTGTAAAAAACGTTGACGAAATTACTGAACAAAACATAACAAATCGCAGAGATTTGTACGGCTTTGAAGCGAAGCGCCACCAGTCACCAGTGCCAAAGATTAGCAATTACGCGACATAACGGGCCGCACCGGCGCGGCGCCGCGGTGATCACGCCTGTTCGGTGTGGCGGTGCCGAGCTCAGTTGTCAAAAATATAGGTACTAGGTTTTACCAATTGCCTGCAACCGTCCCAGGTTCAAGTTACCCACGCAAATTATAGCAAGGAAAATTTGCCATAATTATGATAATATCAGGATATGTGCATGCTGGACACAGTTCACAGTTCTTACTTCTATAAGGAACAAAAATTGGGGCTGTTTATTTCAATTTCGCAATTACCTTTTTGGTATTCGTATTGGTGTGCGAAATATTATTTTGCTTAAATTATATATTATTATATAAGTTTTATTATTTTAATTTATGTTTAATCATTTTTTTTTATAAATGTTTTGATCCATGAATTTTTTGCTAACCGAAGTAAAGTCATACGTTTCAAGAGGTTTCAAGAGATAACATCTTCATTACCGAATACCGTAAACATTCTGCAGTCAATCGACTAACCAATAAGTTTTTAGTTTCACTTACTGCTAAACATTCGGCGTCAGGCTTGCTACAGGCCATTATTATATTATTTCGATAAAAAAATAACCGCTTTCATGTACGGTTTTATTCCGTGTTATAAATGGAAACTTTCCTTAAACATTTCCACAGTTCCACAGGGAAAACGCTGGTGCAATGGCCGCTCAGCTATGAATCTTTTATTATACTTATTCAAAACCTCTTTGTATTTTTAATTGAAATTTCAAAACTTAAGTTTCTCACTTCAGTGTCTTTTACAAAAAAGAAAGTATCCTTCCGAGTGAAAATAGTTTAACAGCGGGAAGCGCTGCTTTAAGTGGTTTACTGATAAACGGCACCTGTGAAGCGGGAAGGCTTTTATCTCTCGCGAAGCCCCTGCATTTCCGAGCTACGGAATGCACTCGGCGAAACCAGCGTCATTTTAAAACTATATTTTACCGCTTTATTCTAATGTAATAATTTAGAATGTACTAGAAACTCAAACATTATTATGGTACCTACACGTTATTACAATATACTTGGAATTCTATTTTCTTGAATAAGTTAATGGTAAGTAATTCGTATTGATAATACAATTATCACCAGGAAGATCTGAAAGCCGCGAGTCAATGAAAGGTTTATTAAAGCAAAAGATAAAGGCAACCGCAAAACTCTAAGTACGTTTATTTGAGAGCTCCGAGCTCCGACGTTCATATTGATAACAAAAGTAAAACTGCTGATTGGATAACGAATACCTACTGTGTTATGTTCAGCCTACCACAGAACTTAATTAATATTTAATTCTCTCCCAATTTGCAAGACCGTTACCCCGTCGATATTAACTGAGCTATCGCTGCGTCTTGTTGACTTCGGTGAACATTATCGTCTCCAAGCGCGTGTATTTTCCTCATTTTTCAGTAATGGCAAAACGACTCGGCCTCCCCTCTAGTCGATAGTCATCGATGATTGATTACGACGCTCCCGCACGGCTATTACCGTAACCAGTCACTCGGAAAATCTTAAAAGGAGCACCTCAAAATTAAAGAGAAATAACAAAATGATTTTATGCTTGTTTTATAATGCATCACTTGTGCGGTTGCATCTGACTTGAATGACGCAATTATGCTGTTACGAAGTTGCAACTTAATCAACACGAAAATACGCTACACACACCACGCTAAGTGCAATTTTTGTATAACATGGTTATGTACGTAATTATATGTATGTGCCTATGTTACGCTTACCCGCACGCATGGTTACACCCAATCTGACAATCTCTTGAAATATTCAATATCCTGTTAATCCGTTTGGAAAAGTTACTTTTATATTCAGCGAGTGTTAAATTATTCTATAGGCAGCTATGACGCTGTAGGCTATCTTATATATCTTGTTATTAGCTATTTGGACTGTACACGATTATCTTACACTACATTTTTTTTAAATTATTTCAATGATGAATTCCTTTCTCGTTAATAGTTCATTCGTGTGAGATAATAACGTGTCCGGATTGAGGTCTAATTATATATTCAATTATGATATAGGTATCAATCCAAGAGGTGTCCGCACGTGACTGAAACAAGGCTTCATAGTTGGCCGTATTCGTAAGTGACACAACACGCACCCGCCATGTTCCACGAACATTGTATACACATGTGCAGCGGGCCACGACATCAACGTTGCCTTTGCTTCAATGTTCTGCACTGGTCACCGGAAATAATAACATCCCTTGAGTCAATAAAACAGTTGTATGGCTATTTGATCGACTGGCTACACTTTCCCGCTATAAGCATATATTTTTTTTATTGAACATGTAACCGTAACCTGGTTTTTGTACTTCATAATTATTTTGCTCGAAGTTTAGCCTGGCTCTAATGAAACGGGTGAAAATTTAAATTGGAAGCGATTGTTTTGCCTACATTTGTGTTTTGCAGCTTTCGAATGGCAGCGAGACCTGTAAAGTTCCGTAGCGCTAAATTTAGCGTAGAAGTGTAATTAAACCTATACGTTGTCCACACATCACGTAGACACCACATCACTGCGTCGTCGATTGGCCCCGATTCTGTAAGGCACCAATTACTTTTTTCTTCTTTTTCTAATAATTTAAACTATGAGACGGAGGAATTTTACAGATTTGAAAGTCGAATCAATTTTGCCTACCCACAATTATATTTTTTATCGCTCTCTCAAGCAAAACAAGAATTACAGAGGAATTTTAGAGCTGTCAAACATAAACGAAACTAAAACTTTACACAAATACAGATAAAAAACATGATAATGTAACAAAATTCTCATATTTTATAATACCAGTGCTCCACAGGTCAACTAATTAGAGTAATTAGACAGCTTCAAACGTCTTCCGTCTCATTGTCGTTTTACTGGTTAGAAAAAGACATCAATACCTATGTTAAATAAAATGCCTTACAGAATCGGCGCCAGTGAACCGAACCGATGAGTAGTCGTTTCTATAAGATTAATCGTATCGCACTACAACACGTGTGCGAATTAAAATTAATTCTCAAACACAAATTTACACTTTTTAGCATCGTTGAAATGGACAACAAAAATTAATTTTGGAACTGAACATTTTACATATTTACTCCTTTTTTGCTTTCGGTAAATAAATAATAAATACTAGTAGGTACCTATAACTACTTGTGACAATAAAACCTACCTAAATGAGATTTGCCTCTTCAATATATTCTTATTTATTTATTTTATTTATTTATGTACACACAAGGACACATGGTAGGTAATAAAAATGTTACAGATATATGAGCATAATGGAACTACTTATTTCTAATGAAATTTCTTCCAGTAGTCCCGCGATTGGAAATATGGATGATAGACACGTAGACACAGTGTGTAAAAATTACAAAAAAATGAAGAAGAAGATTTTGTTTTAGTGATTTGAAATGTGAGAAACTGTGTTTCCAGCCAGGACATGAAATCGAAATTGCTGCAATTTCCGCTCTTTCAAATTATGGCGTGCAGGGGAGAACAGGAGAGTGGATGCAGGCCTCCGCGACATATTCGATTACCGCCACTCCGCTGCACGAATCGACGTCCTATAACTACGGACAAATCGCGAATACCTATCACAATAGTTATTTGTGCTTGCTCGGCGTATCGCGACTTTCAGATGCGCCTTCGCCACAATACTTTGCCGTCCTACTTACTCCGACCAGTTACTTGTTTGCCAAAACGTCTCCGAAAGTTTTTCGTACCGCTTTTAAATTTCTCCGTCTAGTTGCGAAAATGTTATGTAGGTAGTGCCGGCTCACCGCCTTACAAATTTGCCTCAACTTCATTGCGAAACGCCTCTGCAAAATGCTAAAACAATAAATTCACGCAGTAGAAGCAGCGGAAACTTCATCTGGGCACAGACCGTTTCTTTATCTATTTTACTCAATACGTCTGATGAAATTATTTTGTTTCATATTCATTACCTTGGTTCCTAGATAATATTTTTGTTTTTGCAATCATCATTCAGTTGCCACATTACATAACATCACTTTAGCTTATCTTCATTTCATAGGTTTCCATTCTAATTGGACAGCACTGCACGTATACTACCTAATCTATCCCATAGGCCTAATTAAAGACATTTCCTGTACCAGTGGCTTATGCATTTTGAAGACCATCAAAACGTTTATGTTACAGCGTCTAGTTCCGTAGAGCAATAGAGAGCCTTTTCAATAAATCAAAACAGCCTGTCGCATAATATGCTGGACATGGCCTTTGTGATAATATTTGGTGCTATATTATACTAGATAAGGAATATTAGGTAGATATGTCCCATTTGGACCATGTGTACAGGTACAAATGGGACGTCATGTGATCTAGCAAGTAGCACAGCTACGAGACGCGACAAATATCTACTCATCAATTTCCATTCTACATTCCGAACACATCTCACGGTTCTCACCTCATCTTGTATCCTTATTGTGAGGCCAACCAGAACAAATTATGCTATAATTCATTGTGGTGTGGCCACGGGAAACTCAACCAAAGTGCTGCCAGGTTTATGTGGCTAGACCAACACTTTTTCTACACATCAAAAGTATACGCGCTGTGAATACGGAATTAGTGTGCGTCGTAGAAGACGGCCGGCGCCGGCGCGCGGCGTAGGCCGCATGGGCGGTATCGTATCTCAGGTAAGTCATTATCGCAAAGGTCGCAGCTACCTCAGCCTTTTGACGGAAGATTAATATTTCAAATATTCAGACAGGGTTTGGACATTGCTTTTCGATGTACTTGTAAACTTTGTCAATAATGTTCGGCGAAAATTCAAGTGACGAGTTATAGTAAAATAAGGTCCCGCGATCAAAAGGCGTATACTCTAAATCTGTAATATGCATGCAGTCCTTTGGTTGTTAAAACATATTTGAATATTTTAAAGACTTCTTTAGGCTCATAAAAGTTTATCACCCTTTTATAAAGGCTTTTAAGCTTTTTATATAGGAAGTACTTCTTTGTTGAGTTAAATACATATTAATATTTTCCTCACGATCATATTCGGTTACGGGTGGGCAGAACTTTAAGAGTAAGTGTCAGCACCGAGTTACCCGAAACTTTCTAGTACATACTTATAGTAAGACTAGCTTGTACTTTACAATTATAGAAATAAGAAAATACATGTTTAATATTTATAACATGAACGTTAAGTATATTAATTCTTTATGGTTGCGGAGACTTCACATCTGAACAGAATGCTCATAGGACTCCTAATAATGGTATTTGAAATGTGCCCGTTATAGATTTTGTGTGCGGTAAATGATGCGGTCCGGTGCGAAATCTAGATAAACGTGATAAATGGTCAGCCTTCTTATGGTGGCCATTCGTTTTCACTTTTGATGGACGCCTGCGAAATTCCAACTTTATTATAGCAATCCATTTTGCGAACCTGGAGTTAAACCAGTAATTTCCTACCTAACTATAGCCTCCTCACTATTAAAGATTTACGACTGTACTAACAATTTTGCCGTCAGCTTTATTATTAGACCAGTCCCAATATTGCTGTTTTTAAATGCATTATTTCTTTCAATCAGATTTTATATTGTACACATTCAGTTTAGTTGCGATGCATGTTTATTCTACTTCCTGTGCGAAGTCTGAAATTCGAATGCCAGGTTTATATTTTCTGTTTTCGCGTGCCTTACTATACCTTAGCATTCTATTACACCACAAAGATAATATGTTTCATAGGAAAAATAAATAAATATTTCATATTGTTTTTATTTTCTCCAAAAATGTAGTCATCCTATAAAGGAAGCGATGCGGGCTGAATGGCAGCCAACGCGTTGAATAGTCTGGTTCTGATTATCACCGCAGTATTGGCTTTATATCCTTCGGCGCGAGAAGGAACGAGTAACAACACACGGGCACGTATTATATTCGATGATGTACAAAATGCGGGGGCTCTTAAATCCCCCGTTGATAACACGTGCAGACAAAATTTTCAATTTCCTTCATATTTCATAGTTAAAATTCTTATGAACTTCTTTTTTAGGTACATGAAGGTATTACAGTTCTGCAAATATTTGTACCAAAATAAGGAACAAATGTTCACATTTTCTTAACAAGAATTGCACTCTCGTTCTACATGAAATTTCAAAATCCATTAAATTCGTTTAACCATTGTGCAAAATGTGACCGGGTTAAGCTTAGAATAGCGTTTTAAAATGGCTCTTCTTGTCTGTGAATAATTTAGTAGTGTCCTGGGATTATCGGGATGATGAAGCGGACGTGATCGAGCCGGTTTGCTTCCTAAATAATTATTTCAATAAATCTTATATTATTATGTAGTATTAAATTATTAATTGTGAGTATCAAGTTAGCTTTTTATCTCTTGATTACAAAAACATTGTACAATATGTAATCAATAAATGACAAGCTCTCTGGACTTATGGATCTAACCTCACCTCATAACGTGTGTAGTAAAGACGCCATTTATAAATAATTATCATTTCAGGATGTTGGCAGCTTTTCAACGTATTCTCAAGAAAATAAACCAAAAGTGGAACTCGAAAAGGTCAAAACAAACATGAATGAAAACATGAAATTATCTACAAAATTTCCACATGATTTTAAAGAACATTTTCTAACATAAGTAAAACCTAACATAAGACTGGGAAAATAACGAAACAGAAAAAGTCCAAGTATTTTGACATGCAAAACAAGTAGACAAAGAAGAAACAGTTTACAAGAACAACCAATATGAAACATTGAAAGAAATAAAATGAATAAAAGGAACATGGTCCTATTGAGCAAATGGCTAGAAACAGGATCAAGTCAAATTCCAAATATAATGGTGACCTACATAGGTAGAGGTACCTACCTAATCTATACTTATAATAAAATCGTAACGAAGCGAAAACTGTACATTAAATATATCTTGAAAAAAAAAAAAGGCATGTGCTCTATATTCGACACTGATTCCAAAAATATAGTTTTTAGAATTTTTGTCTGTTTGTCTGTTTGTCTGTTTGTCTGTTTGTCTGTTTGTCTGTTTGTCTGTTTGTCTGTCCGAGCTTCACGGCCAAACCGCCGAACAGATCGTCATGAAATTTAAAAGTAAAATCCGTTAATAGCCTGGTCAACATATAGGGTACAAATTATTACGCTATTGTCAAAGGGGGGTGAGCAATAAACCAATATGTCTGTGTACAATTATTAGTCGCTACCTATATGACGAATCCATTTGAAATATTGGATGATTGTAGTTAATAGGTCCGATTAACATTTTATATACAATAGAAATCATTTAGCATTTTTTTAAACGTACTTTTTCATTTATTCTTTAGCCTTATATATTTTAATTCGTCTGTTTATACCTAGATGGCATTAGCAGTAATTTATAGGCGAGTTTTTAATTTCCAATATTTTTAAAAGCGATTTTTTTATTGATACGGCATCCAGACTCCTGAAGGCAGAGTTCTATATAATAATTTAATTTGTAATGTTCAAATATTCTCAATAAAGGTAAGTATTTAAGGGTTATCAAAATACTTATAGGCGTAAGGCATATTAATGACGACATCTGGTATGGCACTTGTGGGTTGCAGCTGAAAACCAGCGTCAGGTGGCCAGTATCACTGCCTCCTGACAATATGCTTTAGTACAATAACCCAACTTATTTGATATTTTTTCTTTGCTTTTCCGTTTATTTTATGTTGTGCTATAAACTCTTTTTCTTTCTTTCTTGCTTTTACTTTTTTCCGATTTTATTTTATTGCTCATGGTTCAGGAGTAGCGTAATTTCGGAGTGTTGGAACAGCGTCTGTCGAAGAAGAGTTTGTCGACGTTAAGTTTTCGAGTGGGATCAGGGCTGAAATCACCGTAGGGTTCGAAATTAATCACATCAATACCCCTGGGAGTCAACCTGGACAGAGCGTTAACTTGAAAAAACCATTATATGAAAATCAAATAAAAAGAACTAGGTACCTAAAAGTTTCGGTCAGCTAAATGACACCATGTTGAACTATCACCGGCTGACGTAAACCGATCACTCTCAATATGGGTAAGTATACCGTATCCTACGGTGAGCATAGCACTTCTACAAATTCGCAGAGACGTTGCGTACAAAAACACAAAAAGGAGTCCAACACCAGACATCCAATATTCAGAAGTCAATTCAGTGCTTAATTATCAGCACAGCCTTTAAAGTCAGCTCAGTTTCCTTAGAACACTAGAGAGGCACTATCGGGTGGTTCAGCCGATGCCCATTGCAAATACATTGTGGTTGGAGAAACTTTCTTCACCAGTAATCAAACCCGCGGTGAGTAATTTTCTGCCAGATACGATCCGATCGAACGATCATCTCTTGGATCACATGAAAGTTATTTAACCGACTCTGGACCCAATTAGGCAGATGCAAGTGCAGTATGAGCAAATGAGCAAGTGGGGGCTATATCGAGGAAACAGCGGTAGGGTGGAGATGTGGTATTGTCCTTCAAACGATGTCACAGCTACTATGTTGCTCAATATGCCCCAATATCTGCACATTGAGCCACTTCTATTTTGCCAATAATAACATCATAGAGGTGGCAACATTTGCAGATTATACAAGCCTAGGGACGTAGTACCATTGACACAAAGAAGAAGGACTAAAGTCATTTGCAATCCGGAGAACAGCTGAATATTCTTCTGTCGCGTCGCCAAGAGTGTTCATATTGAATTCGCTCATGATGTAGTGGATAGATGAGTCAGCAATTTTCGTAACAGCTCACTGCCCAAGAAGCGCCAGACAGAATTAATCAGATGAGATTGTTGATGTAATCAAGGCGTTGTTATGACAGTCGGCATCAGACTCTGCACTCATTACCCATTTCGTAGACAATATTCATACAATAGATTTAAATAATTAAACTTTAAATAATTTTTTCCTATTGTTTCTTAGCGGAGAATCAGGTTTCGTAAACTTTAGTAACACACAAAATAGCGAGAAAGCGTAGTCTTAACGGTGCACGGTGGCAGTAAAAACTGGTTATATTTAAACCTGAAGGCTGAAGGCACGGTTTTGTCTTTTTGAGTGCCTAACCATTACCACTATCATAGATTATTCGTTTAAAATAGTCGTGAATGCGACCTGCCGTGCTCTTTCAGGGGTCTCAAGTAAAGAACGATCACCCATCCAAGTAACGTGTAGATTGTTTTCACTCCCATACGTGCGGAAGACAAGGCATTTTATTGCACAGATCTCATATTATTTAAGATTTTGTGAATACAAATTCTGAAAACTATCTTTCCTTTTCTTTAATTTCAAGTGACTATCATAGTTTAATCGAATATTGTCACGTGGGCAAAGCCGCGGGTACAGCTAGTAATAATATAATTTATAATATTATGCAGTTTCATGCAACATCTGCCAGCTTAATTAATTATTGCGTACCACGCACGACAATTACTGGTAGCAAAAACAAAACATCGAATGATGTATTACTCTCATTTGTAACACTAAAATTTGAACGCAACACTAGTGTGTTTTACCATTTTGGCGCAGAACCCTAATAAAAAATACCTATGCACTCCCGGGACGCTAACCAAGGCACACCAATGTAACACGACAGCGAAAACACCAATAAAATCCGTCCAGCAGTTTTTACGTAAAGCTTCAATGAGAATCTAAAATGTTTAACTGTCTTCGTGCAAGATAAATAGCGAAAGCATTACGCATACCTGCATCTTATTGTTTGACCGCATTCCGCAAGATATAAAAAGTCTTCTACATTACCCAAGCCATTCGTAAATAATGTTTATTCAGTAATATTTTCCGATTCTCGACTGTATTAAGTAGATTAGGTTTAGATTTATTTTGTACAACAAAACTTTATAATTTTATATGCGAGTCCGTAAATGTCCACTAATCAATGTTAGCTTCCCCTATTGACTCGCGTTCATTATGGGAAGCAATGACAGCATGATAAGTAGGTATACATCACGGGTGACAGGCAATCGGTGCTCGCCCTGTAGTTATTACCTACATGAATTTGTGTCTGTTCACAATCCAGTCACACCGTAGTCAGTACATCAAACTATTTACAACCATAATACCTATATAAACATAAATATGTACACTAATTATTGTTAAATAAATAAATCATAAAATAAAATAAATACAAATATAAAACTGAGTAGGTACCTAGGCGTCATAGTCAGTACTAATGTAGATATGATCAAAAGGCAGATTAAACAAATAATTATTTAAATATTCAAATAATTTGTATAAAATAAGTGTCAATAAAAATGGGAACTGTAGGAAGTCTAGCACCTTTTGTTTTGAAAATAATGTCCCATTTATAATTACAGCCCTTCAATTGACGGTACAACATCATAGACACAATAGATTTTGTATTGTATCCGGGACACAGGTGTCCTTCTGTGACCTGATTAATTAAATTAAAAATAAGTATACCTACTGGCTAGTCAGTAGTATCATTTAAAAATATAAATTTTTATCTACTTATGTAAGTAATCTGATTTCAAACTCGAAGCTCGGGCGTGGTCAGCAGCTCTTCTTCAGTATTCATTTTAAAACTGCAAGTTTTCAAGCCGTCCATATCTTTCGACTCGAGCTGACTGCGATTACTTGACCACTTGATGTATGGGTAATAAACATATTAAATCAAACAATATTGCTTCCCGTCGCACGCAACATCCCTAATAGTATGTAACGAATAAATACGTGCGGGGGAACAATAAATTGTCATTCTACACTAAACAGCGTCCAAATGTCCGCTTTATTTATGTAGCATGAACGTTGTCTCAGGAAGCCGCTGATTAGCGGCTGCCGGTGTTCCAAGGTCGGGTAGGGTGCGTACCTGACTACCTGTCTGACCGAGGCGAGGGGAGACTTTCTTCGCACGCCATCTCGGACCGTGACGCTAAATTTATTCAGAAACATGCACAGCACCTATACAATTTGAATTTTAATCGTGTCCTGTTATGAGTGTAATTTTTTGGAACATCACGGTTCTATTTGTATTCGTTTTTCTGTTACCTTGCCGTCTTTGTTACAAATTGTTAAAATCAGATAAGATATTTAATATTAAAATCGTAATTACTTATTTATGAAAATGAATTTAAAAAGGGCTTCAGGAATACCATTGGTTTAAAAATTTTAAAATAAATATTTAAGTATTTGGTTTAATGTGGTAGGTTACGAATTTTGTTTTACTAAAGCAAGAGTAAAATTCGGTTTTTGTTTTTGTTTTTATATGAAAACTATACACACAGAAAGGTAATTTGCACATAATATTATTTTGAGATAATGCCTCATATTGGATATTTCAAACACTAAACTAATCGAGAACTAAACTATTCTGTTTATTTAGTATGCAGCAGCATATATCATGGTTGTAGTAAAGTCTAATGCTACAGTAGCTTGTCAAGTTTTGTTCGAGTGTGTGGCGAGTATTGTCACAGCCAGTCCACAAGTCTGTTTTGGAGAGGCGTTTCAATTACTACCCGCTGACAGTACACTAAGCATAACCCACATTGTAGTAGAAAGCTCTAGCGGATGACAAGCATAGCGTGGATGAGACGAATACAATACGTAACATAAAATATGTAAAGGTAAAGTTCCTTCTGAACGGATCTTCGTACCGGGTTTCATTACTTACCGACAAAACGAGTTAGGGAAGGATTTGGTATAATAAGCATAATACATACAACATGTTACATGATGAGAAATGACTGATATCAAATTACAGTGTGCATCGTCCTAATATTCGTAATTTGCACTACAGGGGATGAAAAAGGCCACATGGAGCAATTCATTTACGAATCTCCATAGTAGCAGCTATCAAACAGATAATTCCTAAAATGAACCTTAAAAAGATAACAGACACGAATTTAGTACGGGCCAAACCACGGAAAGAAAAAAAGAACAAAGTTTCTGCCGATCAAATTGACGGCAGACTACTCTTTAAAATGTCTTTAAACGAATCTATTGGTACGAGGCGGACCGAATCCATGTTCTGGCCCGTACCAAATTCGATAGTCTACGAAAATAATATTAAGAGGCGTAAATTAAATGGATATTTTACATTTGTAATGTGAATCACATTATGATTCATTTAAAGCGACCTTTTTAGATTACCTGATTTGTCGCACTGTCGATGACTCACCATTCGTTCGGCACTGCAGTAGCATAATATCTACGTGTATGAGTTGTGAATCAAAGAACTCAGTAATCCACTCGGCATGTGAGTGGCATGAATTGTTGCTCCCGGAAATTTCAGCACTGACGCTGAAACTGACGCTGAGTTTGTATCTATCGTTGAATGTGCATCTTGATTTACATCTCTCTCATTTTTTTTGGGGTCGACGCAATATGTCTTTTTCTTCCGTCCATCTCATCATGTTTCACAAGTCCATCCATCTTTTCTTTAGTCTGCCTCTACTGTGATAGCCATCACACTCATACTTAAAACTTTTCTTAAAACACTATTCACATCCCTCATCCCTCCCTCTATTCAATTGCCCATACCACGACAACTACTTTTCAGCTTTCCCCTCCCTTACTTTGTTCACAGGCTCTTCACTCCCTGGTAAATCCATCACTACACTATTAAACTCGTCCCAGAACTTTTATTTCACGCTTTCATCACATCCAGCCTGGGGTGCAAAAATACTGACTACATTCAAGACTACACTCTCTATAATCACTTTCATAGCTATTCCTCTATCCGTTATCCTTTTAACGTCCGTCACTGAGCTTTTCAATTCGCTATCCAGCACGATTCCAACATCGTTTAGTTTACCATCACATCCACAGTAATAAAACTTATATCCGCCGCCAATTTCTCTAGCCTTCACACCCTTCCACTTGGTGTGTTGCAAACACCGTTTATCCACCGCACACGTTTATTCCTCGTCTTTTTAATACCCCCGCTAACTCTTGGGGGTTCCAGTCATCGTCCCTATATTCCAAGTCCCACACCTCAATTTTATTTCTATCACTTTCCGTGTTACTTCTTACATCGCACCCGCCCTTGATGACACGACAACCCTAGTCCACTTCCCACAGTAGCCGGGTGCTGATCCTGCGCGGCGCCTCCGGGGTACGCCCTAGCCTATAAGTACATCCTATTATACCACTTAACTAGCCATATTTCAAAATGTTTTGACTAGGTTTTACACCGGCCGCTTATCTGACGACAAACCTCCTTGGGAATGCTATTGTAGGTGGTAGCCACTTATCAATCTATCCTAGATGTAACCAGCTGCCAGGTTAAGAACTTAACATTACATAAATATCTCAACTAACCAGGCAATGATATTGCATAGTATAAATCATTATAATTTTTAAATTCCCTGCATTTGAAGGAAAGCGAACAAGAAATGTCGCCAACCGCCACCGGATTGGCGACGTTAAATTAATGACAATTATTATCAAACGTTTCGAGCTCGAGGCAAATAGAATTTGCAAGAGAACGTCATGGAACCAACGCTGAGATTTACTGTCAACCTTTTGTTACAAACAAAGATATTTATAATATTAAGTTACCAGAATATTTAAAATACTTATGACGCTTAGTTTGGCGGAATAGCTATGCAATCATCTTTCTGTGCTGCGCGTTCGATTCCCGCATATATTTGTTCTTAAAGACATACAGCATGATAGCTGTTGTTTCAGATCTTGATGTGCATGTGAGATTTATGTCTGTTAACTGTATCCACGCACAAATACAAGAGAAACACTAGACCCCAGACGTACAATGAAAAAATTGTAGTTTTAAAAAACTTGATACCTACTTAAACTTATTAAAGGAATTGTATTTTCCGCTATTCGTTTCTAAGATTCATACTGCTACTATTGATTAGATAATTGTATGCTGCTAGAATAAGAAAAAAGCCTGTGGAGGCTCGTGGGAGCGACGAATCACCCTTGGCTGTCAGCCTCGATACCAGCATTGCTAACTGGCTGATATTTCCACTACGGTATGAACGATTACCATGTGATAGAAAAAAAGAAAGAAACCCTTATTAGACAGCACAAAACCACACTAAAAATGGATAGAAAACCAAACACGCACTGAACAAATATTTGTATGGCCTGCACCTAGTTGTTCCAGATCTGGGAATGCGCATGTGACATGTATGCATCTATTTGTAAACTGTACCCAATATAAAGGAGAAATGGAAGTGGAAGGCAAAGTTTTACCCTTTGGGTGCGGAACCCTAAAAAATAACAAAAATATGTAAAAAGAAAAAGTTAAAACGAAATATAAAATCTTACTACCTACATAACAAAAAAGCAGCTTGGCCGGCACACGATAGAAGAGCGTAAAATAACCAGTAGGTAGTAGTTCTGTGATTCTAATTCGAATGTACATAACACTGTCTTAACTGCTCGTAATCAATTCTACGGATAATATGATCACAGATAATCTAATAGTTACCACGTACACACGCCTATATAGTACGCAAGCTATACATTTCCAGTATAAGCTGACCTCGCATTATATAAGCTGTCCGTACAACAAGAAGCCAGCTTATACCGAAAATGTATAGCTTGATATGCAGCCGTGTGTTCTAACCCCCTAAGTGTGTGCTTGATTATCACACGTAAGTATATGTATACCTACCTAATATGCACTCGCAGCAGTAAATCCGGGCATTGTTTATTGCCACAGGAAACGAATACCTAGTTATGAGTTTAAGGTATTTCCACGTTTAGAAGTGTCCCACATGCAGCATATGCTGAGTTGGTAACATTTTCGGTACGGGCATGCTCGACGGCATGTTTTTTATTTCTTATTAGAGGTGTACCTATTTCTTTATTTTTGTGTTTCTTCTATTGTGAATGTGGCGCCGTTAATATCCCGTACGGAATAAAATTACTTTTCTTTCTCTTTCTTTCTAGAAGTTACACCAAAAACGTTCAGGATCGTTTTTAGCAGTTAGTTGCATTTTCGCAAGAATTCGATGTAACTTCTATACTACGTGCTACTATAGGCCCAGTATATAGGCACTTACTTATACCTAGACATGACGTAAACCACCTAATTATTCATCAGTGGGTTTTATTACCAAAACGTTTAATTAAAGTTGAAACATTTTATGCTCTTTGAATATAAAATATGCTAATGTGCATTTCCGTCGTTATTGTTAAATTAAGTTTGACAGTAACATGTTCAGTATTGAACTTTTAATTAAATAGTTCAGTTAAACTGATTATTGGCAGCCCGTAACAATAGAGTCCATTACAGTCTGGTGGAACACAATAAAATATTGTGGTACTTGGTTATTATCAGAGCACAGAATTTTGTCGCTCAAATTATAAATCATGAACTCAATATACGCCGTGAAATTTTGTTCGAGTTCATCCCACGGTGTAGTACCTCCATTTCAGTATTTCGATTAGTTGCGCAGACCTGAAAATATGCAAAAAAATTCATCGTCCGAATGAATCTCGTAAAACTGATCGATAAATTTTATTTGTTGTCCTAATTTTAAAAGTTTCGCATGACCTATTAAATGAAATTGGATCACTACATCACAGTATGAAAACGTTAAAAATTGCACGGTGTACTAGCTAGGTACTATAAAAATAAAAATATAACGAGTAACTTTGCAGTTCGCATAAAAATATAGATATTGTCTTTAAGACAAAATCGTTACCGATAAAGAAATCAGTTCATGTAGAAAGAATGTGCGGATCCATACATGAAACCTAATTTGATGCCTTATTGAAACAGCATAATACACATAAAACGCAACGAGCTATGAAACGAAATGATTTTTTAACACGTACAAGCCGACTAAAATGGCAATTAATTTAGCAGAATATTTTTATTTATATTAAAAATAGGTATACGTTCTTCGTAATTTCAGTTTCATAACGACATGGTGCGTTGATGTGGACTCCAGGAAACTATTATTAATGTGAAGAAACCAAGTAGTTTTTAAGAGTTCCTGCCAGTAACCTTAGGATAGGTGATCAGCGCCGCCCATGAACATCCGCAACGCTGATAATGCGTTTCCGACCTTTAACGGCCTGTTCACCGGGCGGGCATTGGCGATAGCGCTAACGCTGACGCATATACATTATTAAGTCTGAAATCGCTCAAAACCACTGTCCCGTCGACGCTGACGTTGCGATAGCATGGCGTTGAATTTTCCTACAAAATGGGACATTCGGTAACATTGACTCTAGGGGTAAAGTTCGTGTGAACAGGCTCTAAGGGAAACTTATCACATTACTATTTTCTTGAAAGTCTCCATAACGTGTCGAATGATTTCACGAGGTGATTAATTTGTACAGATCATAATTAAGATATTAATAAGCGTTCGTTCACACTCGATACTTTTAGCAGCAGAATGGCGCGTATTCGCGCTCGTTGGCTGCCTTTTGTTTACAACAAGTGAATAACAAACGTCAAAACGCGCGATTCTGTTGCTAAAAGTATAGAGTGTGGATGGGCCCTAAAACTGATTGTCACCACACTGCATAGTCATGTTATGAATTTAAATGAAAACTATTAATTGCATGTGGAGAATTATAAATTGATCACAAATGCAAAAATATGCGTCGTTATTTTACATTTTCAACTCGACAAAACTGATACCTACGGATTGAATCAGTGTTCATTATAAATTATAATTACACATTTTATTAAATACATTTGTATAATCTGCCGAGTCATTTATTTCTTCCCATGGGTGTCTCAAAAGGACTAACGTCAAGAGGATGGGCAGTAGCATCCTACTGAATATCAATAACAACATACACTGATAAACAATCAGTTTGTCGAACGTGGTGACTATGCCAATATTCCGTCACGCATGTGACCGTTTTAATAGAGGTTTTTTAGGAGGCACACAATCAGCAATGTGACTTCGGGCCATTACTTAATCAAGCAGTCTCTGCAATAGTTTATACAGTTTAATCTTTGACCGGCTCCTAGCAACCTGCGGCAAATGCTCACCAAAATTATGATCTCTGCGCATCAACGTTTCGATCTCCATACAAAATAGGTGCGGGTTTGTAGATGTGAACATAAATTAAGCCATCTAACATCCAAAGTGCACGCGTATATTCTATGAAAGCGATTAGCAGCAATGCGGCTTTTGCAAAGACGGTATACGTACCGCCATTGATATTGCTTAGTAGCACTGAACGTTTTCGGGCTATACGACGAGGATAATTATACATTCATGAATGAAACATTCACAAATATAGGTCTCGAGTGTCTTAGTGACTTTGACTGACTCGGACAAATGTTAAAATCTCGAATAGAATAGAATAGATCTTTATTTCATGTAAACCCGATACAGGCACTTATGAAATTTCGAGACTAGATGCACGGTTCCAAATAGTAGACCCTATAGAGAAGAACCGACAAGAAACTCTATGGTACTCGAAGCTACGCTCACATTTTTCACTTATACATCTCACCAATCAACGTTCTGAATGAACCCTTTCCTATTTTGTAACTACCACCAAAAAGAATAGAATAGAAATACTCTTTATTGTACACCTGATAAAAGAGGAGCAATAGACATAATAATTACAACTACATTTTACGATTGTACAATGGGCGGTCTTATCGCAATCGGCGATTTCTTACAGACAACCTTTGGATGGACAATACAGCATGAAGAAAGCTTCTTTAATCAGAGCTCGATATAGTTGCCTGCTTGGTACGCATGATGCGAGCTTGCACCATACACAGCCTTATCCGTATTGGCATTTAAATTGAAGCGTTTTAATATTGAAATCATATTGAAATTTACGTAATACTTGTAGTGCAGTATTATAAAATATTTCAGAGAGCCGGGAATTTTCCCGACTACACGCACACTTGTTACGCTCCCAGGCTCCCAATATAGAAGCGACGCGACGGCCGCAGTAAAACACGGACTTAGTCAAATTAAGTTTAAAATATTTGCATGTTAAATAGAACAAAGTGAACAAGAGCGATTTTATTTTAGTCTCGTTAAGTTTGAAATAAAATAATATAATAATATTATATAGTGTTTATAAATTATCTTCACTATTTAGATACTATATAAAATTTGTATGTTTTTGTATGTAGGCGGTAATCTCTAGAACTCCTGAACCGATCCAACAAATTCTTTCACACTCTCCCTAAATGATTACCTATAGGTTAAATTTTATTTTGATAAAAATAAAACGCGTGGGTGTAACCGCGGGTAACAGCATTTTTTTATATTTCGGTAGAATTTTAGCTTATTTATACTTTTTGGTGTTACATAATTATGATTAACAAACAATCTTGTTGTGTTATTATTTTTTTCTAAATAATAATCATTTTATACATGTCATCAGTCATGTAATAAGATATTGTAATTTATAAACAGACCAACATATTTTTTTATTTCCGCCTAGCAATATACAAAGAAGATAATATTTTCTTTGACGATTCTATTATCAATATTTGAAACTTTGACCATATCGCTATAAGTAAACTTAAATATAGATCCATAGGTCCATAGTCTATATTATCCGGCGTTCTTGCAAAAGACAGCTTTTTACGGTAGTATGTTGTATAACTTTATTCTTCCTAAGATTTATGACCCTTGAATTTCTGTTAACCTAAGTCAATGGCGCTACATCATTTTTATGGCCCTAAAGAAAATAATTTAAGATAACTACATAGCCGCTTTATAATTTTGTATGCCCGTTATTCTCGTGTTCTACGCGATGTCTATTATTTTCGTGGTTGCTGCAATAATATTGAGATAACTGTTTTATTATAATATGTTTGCAAATTTATAAGCAAAAGTAATACATTACATAAGTTGTAATTGTATCTAAAATAATGTTTTTTTATATAATGATCAGGTTACATTTTAAAGCTTAAAGTTAAAGGTTTGTCAGAATGTTTGTTCAATGGTGAGACATGCCCTTAATATTATTAAATCGTTATATAAAGCGATATCTTGGTATTATATAAGATATGAGTGCCACAATGTGTTTCATTTAGTTTTGTTAGAGATGCTGTGTAAGTGTAAATAATTATAAGTTACCTTGCAGAATGTGGGTAGATACACTGTAAGTTTGAGATCTCATTACATTAGATCCTAGCATATTTTCAGATTATATCTGCAAATTTGGGATTTTCTCTTAAGTTTTCTCCGAGAAATCCTAATCAGCGCTCAAACCAAGCGCCATTCTCGTTAATGAACTTTTAGTAAAATGCAAAATTTCTGTCATAGAGATCAAAACAGCTCGCCGTATGAGTGAACTCTCTCTGACACAAGAGTAATAGCGGCGCCTCCGACTTTTCTCATTATTCCCTTGCTTTTTCGACATGACAATTGCTACCTACCTACTGTAATTCAGAACTGTGTTGCTATATAACAGACAGACAAACTTTCAAATTTATTACTGGCTATACTTATGCTTCGTCTGAAGTATCCAAACGGACAAGATTACTATTCTAATAATTTTCGCAAATAAAATTTTGCAAAAATGTTAAATGTACCGAAATAGTCCCCATAGTTATTATTAGAAGAAAAAACTATTAGGTATATGTTATCTAACTGGTTAAGTAAAGGAAAATCTTACCGACGTGAATGCTACAAGAAAATGAAGCGTAGTTTCCAATTTCCATAGCGTAGCATAGCAGACCCTTTTCATCCGTAAGTAGCATCCGCAGGTAAAATTGGCTTCTTCATAGAAAAGCTTGGCATTATTGACATTGCAAATACAACTATTGGTAAGCAAAACGATTTGCTTTTGTATAACGAAACAAGGCGTTAGTGATAGGAATTCAACTTATTTATCGGATTCCATTCCAATTCCGAGCTACAACTGAGACATTCTCTAGAAGAAAATTCCAATTAAGTATACTTTCGATCTTGGGTTGGATTTCAATTTGTAACAAGCAACGTAAGCATTTCGCGATTTCCGTGCTTTTTATATTACCCCCTATATTTGTAATTAATGTATATTTTATTTTATTTCAGTCTGCCGATTTCGTTAATTTATTCATGACGAAACGCAGACATTATTATTGTTGCAGCATACATCCGGTCGTAGATAGAGAGGTATGCCTACCAAGGTTCATAATTATATCCCAAAATCTTGACAACATATTGTAATACATAACTAAATTACAGTAAACTAACATACGTGAAACTTAAAAATATTACCATAGGTATTTACTTTGCTTGGCAAATCCCGAGCAAACATGAATATATCAACAAACAGAAAAGTATTTCTAATATGCGAGTATCGCGCAATATTTAAGATCGTTTGCAGGAGTTATCCGTATAAATATTGGCCCATCGTTCGATTGGAAATATAAGAATTTTTCGTACGTTCGCGGATAACGCGCCTTCTGTAGGTACCATTTGCGATATATTGCATTGCATTGCATAGTACATACAATATATCGAATATAGTTATAATAGTGTTGGGACACCTTTATATTTACCATGAACTGCTCTCATAAAATACAATTAATTTCGGATAATTTAATTTTAACCACATTTTGATAATATAAAATTAAACAAAAGTTCCCTGTTCATTTTATGATCATGATTATATTAAATTAATTTCCATCCAATCCTACGTATAAATTAGAGTATCAGATAGTACAATTATTAAATATTAGGATACATACCTAATCTCTTATTATATAAAAATGAATAATTGTTTGTCTGTTCGTCTTTTATGCATTCATCCGATTACGATGAAACATTGGTGAGTTGTGGTGAGCGCACCCGGGAAGTTTTCTGATAAAAAATCCATCTCTATGCGTTCCTATACCATTCATCCGATCACGATGAAACTTTGGAGACTTTTTGTGAGCCCGAGCCCGCGAAAGTTCCTGATAAAAAAAGGCATTGCATGTTGGGCACAGCTAGTAATATAATAAATCGTAACGAAGTGACAACTGTACATTGAATAATATTTTTTGATAAAATATTAATTGTTACCTATAGGTACTACGATCGACACTGATGCCAGAAATGTTTCAGAATATTTTTTATAGAGTTTTTGTCTTTTTATCTGTTTGTCTGTACTTCTGTCTGAGCTTCAAGCAAATACAGTGGAACCGATTTTGAAGTAAATTTTAAGTAATATCCAACATGGGTAGAAATTATGATGCTGATGCTTCTAATATAATAAATAAAAATATCCAACATCTTCATGTTTATAATCATTAATTTATGGGCAGAAAAATGCTATTTATTGATGCTTAAAATACCAATTTCGCCAGGAAATATTACAATAATAGTTGAACCATAAAGTTATTATTACTATTACCACTAGTAATAATAACTTTATGAGTTGAACAACATTTTGGCAACGCGAAAGAGCATGCTTAGTAAATAGGTACCAAAAAACTAATAAGTATAGAGTTAAAAAGGTCCCACCACAACTATATGCACGGCGCACAAAGCGTCCACTTCAAAGCCCTATCTGGGGATAAAAGAGATTCCAAAGAAGAAAATAGGCTTATATTAAAAAGTCACAGGCTCATCACAACAAGGCAATTTTGGCAAGTCAACAACGCGTGTAGCAGTCGCGGATGACGAGGCATGACGCGGACGCCGACTTGACGTGACGTGACAAGAATGACGTCGCCTCAGATGAAGAGTATTTATTGACGTCACAGGATATGTCATGACATCGCGTTTATCATTCGAGATGCGGTGCTTTGTGATATTTAATCATGTGTGTTGTGGCTTAAAACAAAATAGGGTAAAAGTGGTATTTTATTATAAAGAAAAACGTATACTTCATGAGGCAGTGACTGTGAGATCATTTTAGTATAGTACGGACAAGTTTTTGTTATCTTAATAGACTGAGACATTTGTCGGGCACTTTATGGCTGCATGCTGCAGCTATATTATAATGCGGTAATTGTTATACGTACCTACTCAACGCACAACTTATTATTAACTGCTGCTTACAATATTTTGCATGTCATCGAAATGTTTTAGTCAAATATTGACAATTGCGTGCCCCGGTCATATTATCAAAAATAATATTTTTGTTGCCTTATCCGAAAGGCTGACATAACCGTAATTGGATTTAACCCATTTCGTACAAGTCCGATGTTCCCAATAAACGTGTCGCTTGCACTGTGCTCCCGCCTACTTGTGTAACCATTATTAAACATAGCCAAACATGGGACCCCTTAAGGACTATGACATGTGATTAACGCTTTAAAACAAGAAAATTTAAAAACACTTTGTGGAAATAAAAGAGGATAGGTCTCCACCTTTTTCACCATGAACGCTAGCAATTTCCACTGAAGTTTTACTAAAAAGATCAATATACTCGCAGTGGTTCTGGCATTAGCTTGCGATAGATAAAACAGAGTTGCCGTCTGCGGAGATTTCTGTCAAATACAATAGTTAATCCCGGTTTCCGAGTTTCACTCTGAACCCACAGTGCCAGTACACAAACAATACCCGCGCTAGACAAGCTACAGAAACCCCAGCCTTTGCCGACAATTATTATTATTGAAGTTTCTCTCTGCCGGCAACGACTGGCCCCAATATTTTGAAATGTGAAAGGAGACGAGAACGAGAAAGAATAAAATACATTTATTCAGCACGGACAGTGACAACACACGAGAGAAAAATAAGATAAAAATTAACTTTAACCTTTAAACAGTAAAAAATAAAACAGACACTGAGAACAATATAAAAAAAATAAAAGTAAAATAGTCATCCTATTGCATTACGTTGTCAAGTATGCCTATGCCGAAAGAAAAGGCAGCTCAGCATTTGCTGGGTACGAAGAACCCAGCGCTGATTTTCAGTTGGCACCCCTGAAAGAAAATACGACGATATAGTTCTGGACGTTAACTGAATGGGATTGAAATCTGAATGATCATATAACATTAAATATCAGAATTACCTAACGCGGGAAAGCATAAAATGCGAAAAGAACAATAACAGGTTTTTTCACATTGCCTCCGCTTTCCGCAAATATAATAAAAACTGAGATCTAACAAAATCGTTGGGATTGCCGAGCTCAAAATTAACGACAGTCATTATAACGCTCTCGCTGGTAAAAACAAAAAAAGATATGCCAAGTGCGTGTCGGACTACGCGCAGTCTCGGGTTCCATAGTTAGTACGGCTGTTATGACGGCGTGAAAAGATAAATAAATACAAAGGATTTTGTATGGAGTTTCTATGATTTTTTACAGACCTTGAACAGAACTACATGTCAAAGGTTAGTCGACTATCACTTGTAAAATAGTAGAGCCTATATAATAGCTGTGATACTTTTCCTTTTAATTTTAATTTTAGTGACTATAAATAGATATTTAAGTAGTGATTTACTTGGTAGGGACAGTACCTAATAATAAAGTAATATTTCGTAAAAAGATCACTGTATCGAAAAAGTGATCATAAAATATTTTTGACATTCAGACGGACCCCGGACATTTCAAAACTATATGGGTTCTTATTTTAATTACACAACCCTAAAAATTGCAGCGTAGTCGTTTAGCTTCGGACTTAAATTCTGGCCTATACAAATGATGAATACATTTTGAATTTCACAGAATTCTGGTCGTTTCAAATGAGTATTACAAAGCTTTCAACCGAATACTTAAACATTCATAAATTACAACTAGACTCAGTTAAGGAGCGTTTGCTTAATAATTACGTAAATTTCGTCAAATGTCTACGGTACTTGTTATTACAGTTAAGTACAAAGCTTTTAAGATCACGCCATTTCTATTAAAATACACTCGCAGGACAGTCGATATAAATAGAAGTGTAATCTTTTTGTTATTTCACAGATCCCGAAGGGCACGCCGCTGTAAAAGCAAAACTCCGAAATTGAAATACTCCAAAACGTCAAGACGAGACGGTCGAAGCTTTAAGCAAGAACCTTTTATGCCGTCTCTTTGAACTTAATGTGAACATGAATGTATGACTGTGTCGCCCTTTTGGCGATACAACCAACAGTGGAGAACGTCAACATAATGTTGCGGTTTATCCGACATTAGTATTACTTTGTACTACTACATAGTTCAATGTTTGTTGCGAGTTTCTACTTCATAACTTGCCACCCCAGAATATTTATTGTTACTGATCCGAGACGTTCGTAATTAATCTGAATATTCTGTTCGGCGTTTAGCGGTTCGTTAACAGTTAATTTAATTATCCAATAAAGAAGTATTAAGGATACAATTTCAGTGGAGCATGAAATTACGGTTTTGATAAGTTTAAGTACATACAAGCCCCGACGTCAAAGCTAACTTTATCCTGCCGTAATGAGTAGACGTATAATTAATTTACAGTTGTAATAGATGTTACACCACCACATTCAACTACAGAAATTTCGTCGTAGTCGATTTATAATACAATTGTGTAGAAAGGAAGATTTAGTACTACATAATTACCCAAAAGAAATACAGGTGTGAAGTAGTGCGAACATCAAGCGCGTAGACTTCTAACGTCAGCAGAATCACTTCGTTAAAATTCCTTGAACCACTGTCACTCAAAAATAAAGTTACAAATCAGTTTTGTTGTTAAATTTTGAAGATAAATCGTATTCGCATATTATTATTAACCCGTTAAGCAAAACAAAGAATACACAAGAGATATTCATTGTGGGCACAGAGTTCATAGAGCAGCTTCATAGAGTACACTACAAAAAAAATAAGTCAATGTACACTTAAACACTACATTCCAGTTAATCTAATACTAAAATTAATATACAAAGCGTATCAGAAATGTGTGATCATATTTAAAGATGTGGATCAGACCATCAAACTGAACAACTATCTGTCTGGGAACAAAATAGTAATCGCGAAAATATAGAAATATGAAATATAGAAATATTTACTATAGAAATCTATAGAAATATTTTTAAGTACATCAATCCATGCATTTTAAATAACCTAGAATTTGGAAAATATTCGTAAGCCTCTTATAGTGGTGGATGTGCGGAAAAACGATTACCTATGTATCAACTTTTGTACCATAATTTTGGCGAATAAATATTTTTATCTTTAATGCAGTGTATTGTCATTACTTTTCCATTACAACTTGATACCTAGCAGCATCTTATTACCCCCGTAAACGTTGGTTTCGTATCCTTACATATATCCCTATGGGAGTACAGAAAGTAGTCCAATTCGGACCTCGGACCACCACATCGTAAACTGGGATATTACACACACTGAGTAATGCTGAATAAACGAATAATACCTTTATTTTGTGACATCAACCAATCCGCACTCAGCCCGCCTGGTGATTAGGGCCTAGTCCCTCTCTCGAGAGAAGACCGAGTCCTAATCTGAAACCTGTTTGGAAGATATGTTTATTGGAGAGCGTAGAGGTGCGCTAAGAAAGGGTTTATAAATCAACCCCTATGATGTAAAATCGAGTGTAAAATGTTTGTATAGAAAATCGTATATTCTGCATGTATACTTGAAACATGGTACAAATACTCTTCAAAACAAATAATGTGCAACGGGGTATTGAAAAAGGTAATCCGAAATCTACGCGAACGGTATCGCGGGCAAGAGCTAGTATCTACTATTAGGTAGGATCTACTATTTGGAACCGTGCACCTAGAGTCTCGACATTTCATAAGTGCCTGTATTTGGTTTACATGAAATAAAGATCTATTCTAGTATAAATTTGGAAAATATTACCTTGTGTAAAATATTGCTCTCTTATCGGTTTGATGTACATATTCAAATTTTGTTTTTAAAAAGTCTTTTCGTCAAAGAATCTCCATCTTATAATGTAAAATCTTACAAAGTTTAGGATCACAGCATGATTCATTTTCTAACCGTTTACAGCACAACGTTAACAAAGAAAAATCTTCTATCAATGACCATTTGATCCTTAAAGTTCGCAGGCGGTACAGTAGTGACCTCTACAGTCAATATACCGCTGGCTCGTTTTCGCTACCAAAGTGACCCGAAATGTTTATGGTATGGTAGTGATATTTTACTAAATATCGAATCTTATTACAGTGTAATAAAGCCTTGTCCTGTCTGGGCAGTACAGTACGGTAATGGATATCCCTTGTCCTCGTTCAGTGGCGCGGTTTTGCTTGTTTATATATTTACAATAGAATTAAATTAATAGAATTTTATTTGTATTTGTAGTAATATTATTCAGGTATTTATTTTGTAAGGAATTCTTATTATATCTATTATGGAACTTTTCTTCTTTATTCTTCTGCCAAACATGAAATTCCCGTTTTCCGATTCAATCTCTCCACTTTACCCAATATTACAAATTCATTTTCCTTTTTCATTTCTGAAAACTGATCCGCGAAAGGAAAATTTACTTTTCGTCAACAGCCGGTCAAACAGCCACTAAAGTGATTTTATAAGCGTTTCGTTTTAACAAAAATTGACAATTTCCATTCTAATTTTCATTCATCATTCGTTTAAAATTGTCAATTTCCATTCTAATCAAAAAAGCTGTAACTTACCATAAAATATCGTTGGGAATAATTATAAGTAAACATGAGTCATGAACACCTAGCGATGTAACATCTATTTGTGGGTTTCTCGTAAATGTTAAATGATTTTCAAAAACTCTGAAATCTAGATAGAGGCGGCTGTGATCCATAACTTAGACCTGTATGTAGTTAATAGTATGATTTTGGTACGTTAATCTACTTGTCATGACCAATTTCTATGTGAGAGCGCATGCTGGACACGACTGACTAAATTGATTGGAGAAAGCAAATATAAAAATCAACCAGTAATACCTTAGGGGTTGAACGCTTGCCTTCCATGCAGGATTGCAGGTGAGTCTGAAACAACACGGATCCGCCCATAAGATTTTTCGAATTTATGTGACGATCTACATTTGATTATCACTTGCGTTAACAGTGAAGGAAAAGGTCGCGAGGAAACCTGTACATATGTAGTCCACCAATACGCACCAGGCTAGCGTGGTGGACTAAGGTCCCTTCTTATTCTGAAAAGAGGACCGTGCCCACCAGTGGGACATTAGTGAGCTAGATTTTTATAAGAATAAGAAGGATCATGCCACTAACACAATGATCGTGTAAAAATTATTATGGAATTATGGTGGAATCAAGAAAGTGAAGTACTCTAAAAAAATTACGCTTTACGCATCACGGTATTTCTTTTTCCTATTTTATTTTACAGACAGAATTAACAACATGAACGCGCTTAACGTCAGTTATAAAACTAGAAAAGTAGAAATTACTTCTATTTTCTGTTATAAAACTGCTGTAATTTCTGATACACAAAAGTTTCGTTCCATTTCGTGCCTAGTTAGACAATTTAGTTGGGGCAGCACCCGCAACCCAACCGTTCGAAGGGTTTACCCGCGTCGCGTCTCATCGCGGCACGTCATGCCGCGTCATACGGATCTTTTTCGCTTGATTGAATGTTAAACAGAACATGTTAGGCTGAACTTAGGCATCTAGATAAGAATCAGGTTTAGCTTGAATATTATGATGCGAGAGCGAGAGATATATATGCAAGTATTCGCACCGAATCGAAAGCATGTGGTATGCAAAACGTTAGGCAGCTTTATGAATTACATTTATCACGAGTCGTTTTATTTAATTAAATCCATAGTCGCCGAGCAATCCATAGATTTTCTATTGCGTCTACTTTGCGTTGCTTGTCGGGTTACTCGCGTACTAAACAAGGTATATTAGACAAAAAATGAACTACATCGCAGATTTTTATGCCAAAAATGAGTGCGTGTCGCCTGATGATAAGTCATAACTGCCTTCCATGATGCGTCCAGAGGCCTGCACGTATCAGTAGCTCATTAAAATATAGGTGCTCAGTAAGTTGTCGACACCAAATACCTACAGACTTGATGAGGACAGGAGTGACTTATCAATAAACTGCCACTGAAGCGGCGCGGCGCTTCGACCAAATGGTGCCACAAGGCAAGCTCTGCCGCTGCCGTACGTAACGGCGTTGTATTATTACGTACCTAAAGCTCATGTGTAAATCTAATTCCAAGGCTGCTACTACTAACTGCGCACTGACAAAATAGAATTAAAAGTAATACCAGCCCGGCTTCAGTCTACCACAGAGCTTTTAGTTGATTCTGGAACTAATTATACCAGTTAACTAGGTTTCTATCCATTAACAAAAATCTAAGTTTTATTATTCCAATGTGCTGATTACAAAATAGATTATCCAGAAACGTAATATGGAAATAAGATTATTTATAATTTCAGAACTAATCATGAGCGGTCAAGTGCGAGTTTGAATTGCGCGCAGAGAACTTTGAAGTAGTGACAGATAGGCAAGAAAAGGTATCGTCGTTGATAGTTCCATAACTTGTGTCACTGCAGGGGTGCCAACTGAAAATCAGCGCTGGGATCTTCGCGCCCAGCAAATGCTGAGCTGGCTACCCTTTCAGCATGGGCATACTTGACAACATAATGCAATATGATGACTCTCTCTCTCTCTTCCCGACTGTCAATCCCACATGGTGGTGGGGTCAGCCTTCTTTATATTAATGCAATATGATGACTATTTTACTTTTATTTTTTTCTTCGTGTCTGTTTTTTTTATAATTATTTAAAGGATTATGTTAACTTTTATTTTATTTTTTTCTCGTGTGAAATTTATTTTCTTTCTTTCTTTCTTTCTTTCTTTCTTTCGTTCTCTACGCAGTAAGGGACTATCAACGATTATAATGAAAAAATGTGGAATGGAATTTCGCTAAGCTAGAGCTATAATTGCAACATGTTTTCAAACCATTAGTAACCATATTTATTTATAACTGTAGCACCAGTACCTAGTGTAGTTTAGAAGATAGAAAATATTTTTACTACATGAAATTAAATATTCCCGTTTTCCCCATCCATTCGTGTTCGTATTTATGTAGAATTCTACAAAACACAGATTTGACTGACGAAGCATGAATAAACCTTAAATAAACAAAATTTAACTGTTAGTTAGTTAAGACTCTTATTTCCACCACCAATGTGACTACAAACATTTAATCAAATAATACCAACATATTGTTGACATAATAATACACGCACATCCGTATTGACAGACACAACACAACTGTATTATATTGCGATTGTTGCGATTGGATTGATTCGACACTGGTTTTTCTTTGGTTCTATCTGATCTGAAATTTCTTGATTATTATTGGAATTTTCTTTTTATTCTTCAGAAGGTTTTTGACTTGGCTATTTGATCTTCATTTTTTTATTAACTTTGTTATCAAGACATACAAACTTGTTACAAAAATAATAAGATATGTTTTTATTCATGTAGACCATATAGTTAAAGGTAGGTACATAATAATATAATTTTCAGACTCTCTACTTTCCAAGGAACTCAACCCATATGGAGAAGAACGGGTAAGAAACTCAATGGTTACTTTTTCAAATTCAGATAATGTTACAATATTTTATAGAAGTCCATTGTTCTAGAAAAGTTATGTGACGACAATGTACGACAAAGTCTAAACTAAATAAGCCTGTACCTCTACCACGAGTTTTCCGTGCCGTCTAACGTTCACGTTCACATTCAATATTTTTATAGTGACTTTATTTCACTATTTATACCGCTAGAAGCGCTGAAAAAATTCCCATACAAATATTGCATGTGAACGTGAACGTTAGACGGCACGGAAAACTCATGGTAGAGGTACCTACTGATTACAAAATGAATAATATTTTTCTCATAAGATTGCCATGGCAGGTATGAGCTGACCACTCCCAACAGCCGGCACCCGTCCGAAGGTTAAAACAAAAAGAACGAATAGTAGGTACCTATGTGAACAAAAATGGTCCACCAGTTGAAATATCACCGCACAAAGTAGGTCAGTATGACGCTCGTAGGTTAGCAATCTGTCACTACATATACCTACATTACTGCAATCTTCCGTCCAATACGTTATTGTACGGTCTGAACGATGCCCGCAAGCCATGGTTTGCCCGGCATGATGATTTGTTTATCTGTGCACCAAAACAAACACGCAGCGAGGCATGAACTTGTTATCTCGACAAATATGAGCATCAAGCGTCATCAAAGCATTTCCGAGATGTTTATTGGTTCTGCTTCTAGGCAAACCAAATGCCCTTTGAATATAGATCTGTACTAGGTATATTTATTTTACTAGCATTATTAGGTACAATATGACACAAAAAATAAGGCGCGTCGTGAATCTTCGTTCGCGCAGACACACACAATCGCCGACAATACCCGAAAGTGGCTGAAGGTTACGTCGATGGCGCAGCGATGATGCTTTTTGATTGGTTGATAATTTTTTACCGTATTTAATTGTGTCAACTGCGCAGATACATCTGCAAGCCATATAAGTTCTGTTGTAGGTACTGTACTATGATATCGAAATTTGTTTTAAATATTTAGGAATAATGCGCACATAATTATAATTTTTAACTATACGAAAAAATAGGCCCCATTAGAATTACTTTCACATCCATAATTTTACACCCAGACCAGGAACAACTATCTGGTCATACAAAATGTGTTCCATGCGGGTATCAAACTCACGACCCGTAGCGTAGGAACTCAATTGCTTAGCCACTGCGTCAACCTTGAGACAACCATGCCGTTGAAAGTTGTGAATAAATTGAGTCAGATTTATTCACGACTTATATTGGCTTTTTTATTGGTTCGCGCCAGCCTAGATTCCAACTCATGCCCTACGCCCCGAAAGTCTGGACCACAAACTCCGGGCCACCACTGTTCATAAAAGGCGACTAGGCGTTAATATTCAGAAGGTGGTTGGATCAGCAGCGTCTTCCACGTACTGATATGACGGATCCTGGCAGGCGTGATGATGGCTATACCTGTGACCGTTTTTTGTAGCGGGTATTAGAAGGTCCATCTTCAGCAAAAGCAAAAAGAGCGTTAATGTTGCTTATTAGACAACGATGGCGCTACCAAAGCGTGAAGGAACGATTCGTTAGTGCCATTGTGACGCTATACAAATCATCCTTTTGTGGGCGAGGGACAAAACACATCTTAGAAACTTTGGAAGTTCGCAATTCTCTCCACATAGTACCTTCACTTTATTTTTAATGTTAGAAGGTAATTACAAAAATGGTGAACATACTATCCATTTAATCCAAATTACTAGCGTTTCTTCAAAAAAGTCAAATACGTAATCATTTATTTAAAATAATTTTAATTCACAATTTATGAACTAATATCTATGTATATCAGTTGTAACTATAATATTACTATTTACTTATTTAAAACTTGATGTCGTCGTTGATAGTCCCATACCGCGGAACTAACATAGTTAAATAACGGGTATGTACTAAACAAATCAAAATGGAATTTTCGTCCCTGTAGATAGCTGATTGTAAATGGCACTTAAAACGCGCGACGCGACGCGAAAGCTTAATTTACATTTTTTTTCTTTTGTATTTAGTTATTTTTAACTTCATAGGAAAATATTATACTACGTAGTCAAACCAGATTTTTTTAATCGAAGCTTTATCTTTTTTCCGACAAATATATGTATCGAGGATTTTTTAAAGGCGGAACATTTATTATTATACTAATATTACCTAGACTAACTATAACTAAGTTGGGTACGGGTGTTCTTGCAACGCAATCTTCCTGTACGGAGTTTTGCATCCTGTGTCTGTGTGATACTATTGTCTAACTTGGAACTATGTTCAAACTATTATACACTTCCGAGGAGCTAAGAATCTTTATATAGATGAATGGCAGGAAATGGTATTCGAATCAACTTGGCGTATAATTTTGCATTGCAAAGTTTGTCGACGAACTAGTACAAATATCTTCCCTATTTTTTATTGTTGCATCTTTTTGTTATAGGTTTGTGTGCAATAAACAATTATTGATTTATTCTTTTTATTTGTTGTTGATGCTGTCACACCACACCATACACCACCACACAATTAACAATACAATACAAAAATGGTATCTACACCATTGAAGATGCTGACCGCTAGTCTAGGCTATTTGAGCTGGTAAGTTTGATCCAACCATTTGTCGGTCGTCTAAACGTAAGGCAGTGGCAGTGATTGTAGCAAGGTGCAGGTTGCAGAATTATAGATAAAGCCCTCTAAAAATATAAGTGCTTTTCCACTTTATTCGATAAGCGAAGGTATCGGACGAGGCACAATATCGGGGCACGTAAAATGTATGAAATATATCCTGCCATTCATATTACCTGCCAAAATATCGGATACACCCGCTAATTATGTACCTACATTTTATAGCGTGTCGACGGATACCGATATCGTATCGGATAATGTGAAAGGCACTAAGATACAAACCACATAACGTATGATTATATAGGCTAGGAAACTGTCTGAGAACCTACAGTAAGAATACTTTGTCTGCACACTAAGGCTTGCGAAAAATAAGATGATATTTCTTAGATTTTCTTTCACTCTTTAATCAGCCTCGGAGTAACAAGGGGTTGTCTACTCTATCTACACAAGTTTATCTGTATTAAACAGAACTAAATATTAACCTGAATTCTTCGTAAATTCCTAGACCATACTCTGCATGTAATGGAAAATATAATAAATGCGAAATATGTGAAAATGTTAGTTTATACGGCAAAGTTGTAAATACTTCGAAATAATTAATTAATTACCTAACCTTTTATCCGCGTGCTTTCACAATGATGCTAATCTGACTTAAAAAGTGGGATTGGTAATCAAATTTAACATTTCTTTTCTAAATTTCCGACTACGACTCACGTAGGCGCGTGGCTACGTGCGTAGCAGTGTCGATTAGCTTCACATAGTTTCGCTCACGTAGATACTATTCAGTCATCTATGGTAGCGCCTTGCTACGCGGCTACGCAGGTATAACTTACTAGCGAAATTCAATACACAAAGAATGTGAAAAGCTTCGCTTCTGACTCCGAAAGTTCAGAACTTCAGATTATTTCAAAATGAACATTTCACTTGATTCAACCCTCACACCGGACAGTGCTCCAAAGCAGCGATGTCTCTATTGTAAAGGAATGTAAAGAAATTTTTCATAAGAGATTGCACATGTTATTTTGCTTTGACCTGGCCTGACAGTTTGGAGTTTGTGTATTTACATTAACTCCGACTCCAACTTTAATCCCGATAAAACCATTTCCTTTATATTATCTCCTATTCCGTATAAATACATCAGTCCTTGCAGTTTCTGGTCTTTCTCAACAATGAATAATCTTGGAATGAAAAATACTATAATAACCCGCATAACCAAGAGTTATTATTTTCGTATTAGCGGAATAACCAGTCCTTAAATTACATAACCAACGAATCAAGTAAATAAACTCCTTGGGGTACCAAAATGCATCGTAATTTCAACGCCTACGAAGTATTTGTCACTAAACTAACCATAAAGTACCAATAGTAGCAATTTACATGCTTAATTATTTAGTATCCCTATTTAAGTTCCTCTCTGACTCTTGGGACTTCGCTATCGAGAACGCCTATTATGTTAGGTACCCCCTAAAATTCAGAGCACATAATATATAGTGAAGGTCGATGAGAGATTAAGGTATTGAATTGGCGAATTACCGTCCTTACTTTAATTAATTCATATAAAATAATTAATCAACCCCCAACTTAATTGAGTATTTATTTATGGGGATTGATAAGAATAAAAGCGACGACGTGTAGATACTAAACAATATTGAATATGCGAAAAAGCAATCGACACGGAAGAAACTCTAGATTCCAAAATTGACCCTTCTAGTGACCAAAAAAGATTTTAGATCCTTGGAGCGACAGAATATGGTGGAACGAACTTCATAAATGCATCCACGGAAATACATTTAATACCTCAATAATATCTGTAGCTATTAGCGAAACTTACCCGAAGCGAAGCCGGAGTGGGTCGCTAGTAAAATAACTAATTGTAGTGGTCGCCGAGTGGTCGAAATTCGACCATAATTAATAAAAAAAATAAGTTAGGACATAATGTTCTTTTACCAAAAAGTATACCTACCTCTATAATCATAGATTTTTTTTATTACGTCTACTGCGGCCCTGGACAAATACGTCAATAGCATACGCTACAACACACGTTGTTTGCCTTAATTCCGTGCAATACCTATTGTGGCGGAAAAAACGCCTAATATTTTGTAAATGTATTTTCTAAATGTATAAAATATTGTGAATTATATTAATCTGATCTGTGATTGGCTACTGGCGGGCGAGACACGCCCCAAAACGATAAAGAAAAGAATTTAGAGACATTTGATATAAGAAAATGTTTGTGAGTCAGGGCAGGCACTACTTGTGCCCCCCAAAAATTGTATATAAGAAGTGCTATTTGATGTTACTTGATTTTTACTTGTGTATTATACGTCGTGCTGTTCACCTGATTACTGATTGTTTGTTATTTCTGATTATTTACTGTTGTGTTGCTGATTGTACGTCTACCTAGTAAATAAGAAGATTATGTTGAAGATGGGAAAGGAATAAACGAAAAAGTCTTCGCTAAGAAAAAGTTGTTTATTTGACCCCATTGAACTAGTGGGGGCCCTACATCCCCCACACCTATGAAATTTTAAATTTGATGTTAGTAACAGTTGAAAGAAACCCAATCCAGCTTGTATTCGTATTTTTTTTCCTGTTACTAATATAACATTTTAGCTTTCTGCGGTCTTTCTCCATTTAAACATTAACTATACCAAATCTAACGAGTGTTAGATTCGAGCACGGAGGAGTCTCCGTGCTCGCAATATGCTTAAAAGCGGTACAAAGTTTTCTCTTCACGTATTAATATATAGAATAAAAACTTGAAAATATATATCTATATATATAACAGAAGGCAAAATGATAACGGTTAAACCGTTTGCATAAGTTCGTCGAGTACACGCTCTCTTGGCTTTTGAAGGGAACATCAACAGACAATTCCACGAATTAGGGAAAGTAGCCCTTTAATTATATCTTCAGCCCTAAACCAGTTAGGTGCAAAATTATAATGAAACTAGCTATTGCCCGTTGTTTATATCATGTATATAGCCTGTGTCACTCAGGGAAAGTGTAGCTTTCTATTAGTGAAAGAATTTTTCGGAGATTACCACTACTACAAACAAACAGACTTCTTTATAATATTAATATAATGCCCGCGACTTCGTCCAGGAATTGACCCGTTATCGCGCCCCAAAATATCGGTGTAAATTGCAAGGTCGCGATCACAGCGCTTGCTATGATGGGAAATGTCCTGTTAAATAAAAATACATTTAAGATTACATACATACATTACATTACTAAGCCTTGTAAATGACGATTAAACGTTATTTAATTTAAAATAAGCTCTTAAAGTCTTATAATTATTAATATATCATCAATAAAAATCTCTGCATGTTATATAAGTTTAAATCTCTTGTCACTAATTCAGATGTCACACTAACATAGCGTCTAAGTTAAATTGTTACTAACAAAATATGGATCATTAGTATTCAGATACTAATGAGAATAGAATAAATTATTATTTAACTAATTTATTTACCAAACCTTTTTCAAGATGAATTTAAAAACTTTTACTTATCTGGTTTCGTTTATATAATAAACAGACTTTACATTTTTAAGAAGTTTGTAATTTGGCCCAAAGATAGCATCTTCGGTCTGCTTTATGAAATATTAATGAGTCTTATAGAGGCAGTCTTCAAAATTGTGGTTTAGGTACTCAGTAAGTAACCTAACCTTCACGTATCTTGAATAAAATATATTAATATCTACATTTTTCTCTAGTGTATGATCTCTATCCATACAAAGTCAAAAACTTTATATGTAGTTTTATTTCAAAGATCGGTAAGTTAAAACTAAATACATGAGACAAACTTATTTTGCAGCTCAGCGAATGCTTTTGTGTGTAGGATGAAATTGTCGTATATTTCTGCTTACCTACAACAATTACGAGGCGAGAAGGCAATTTAAAATCGAAGATCTATCGCCCGCGGTGGCACTTGACGAATAGACAGTCACCGCGGGCGATGGATCTTCATTTTTAGATTGCCTATTTGGCATTATTATAATAACTAGGTGTTTCCTGGGATTTCACTCACATCCACGGGCAACAACTTCATGTACTCGGATAAAAAATATCTATATATCTATCTACCTCTTAAAATATTTCGTGTATGACTGGAAGGACCATATATTATTTATGTATAATTCTGTATATAACTTATTGTTAAATATTTTTTTTAAACACCTTCTGCTATCTAGTTTTCTTATTATTAATAAATTGTCATACAGACCTAACTTTGATAGAGTGCACATGAACCGATTATAATAATAAATACTAATGTAACCTGAAGATACTATCAAGATTTTTTTGAAGGCATGATTTTCTTACATATTCTTTAAAATTATTTCTGTATTTTTGAAGTGGTTCGTTCACAAACAAACCGACAAACCAATAAACAAACAAATCAACAAACGGATAAAAAATTAAAAACGGTCTGACTTGACTTCTCTATTGTTCCTAGTGTATACAGCAATTTCGTTTTTCCAAGAATATTCAACAGATTTAGCCTCGTTATGATTTTATATATACATATATACCTATGTATAATTATGTATAAATACCTATTGAGATAGATCAATTTTCTGAGCCTTATAAATAATAAAATCGCAATACTGTGTTGCTTCGTTTTGTGTGGTGAGTGACGAGCGACTCTGGCGTTACGGATGTTCATTGCGGCGGTGATTTCTTACCATAAATTACCCGACAGCAAATGTGGGCCCTTGACTAATAAAAATATATTATATCTCCCATCCACAGTCGTACCTAGTATGATTAAAATAATACATTATAATATGGATCCGAATG
This sequence comes from Allophyes oxyacanthae, assembly GCA_932294325.1. Taxonomy (NCBI): domain Eukaryota; kingdom Metazoa; phylum Arthropoda; class Insecta; order Lepidoptera; family Noctuidae; genus Allophyes; species Allophyes oxyacanthae. The sequence goes on from OW028609.1 coordinate 7,054,465, forward strand.
AAAAAACGTTTACACAATCGGAAGAAACGCAACAGTATTATAAAAAGCAAATAATATTTTCCGAACAACACAAAACACGTATTTCTATAAACTATGAGCTCAACTCGCATAATCCAACGTTAAGAAAAACAAAGCCGCTTACACAACGTCGACATTGATTTCCGCGTTGCTATTTATGAGTGGAGGAAGCTCTTGTACCTATAACAATACAATTGTCCCCTCAGCCGGTACAGTCAACGGCGTTATTGCGCCACTTACAACTCGAGTATCTACGAATGGAGGGGTCTAGAAATTCCAGCGTAATAACAGGCAAATGGCTAGCTAATAATTGAAACGGGCTGCAACGCTTGATTATCACGAGAGCGCTCAGTGTTCTACGTCGTCAGCAAGTGTATCCCTGACCTAGCCTAATTAGTAAGCTGAATAATTGGGTGGCTGCGTTATCTTCAGATCACCGCAGTGCTCGTACAGTTGAGTGCGAGAGGAAGCATCGCCATTATTTGTTTTGCACATCTTACCCTAACAGTTCCTAGTTAACTTTGTTTAGTTAATAATTAAGTTAACTAGAAACACATATTACAAAAAGTTTGAAATCATTTATAAAATGTTGAAAATAATTGCAATTACAAATAGAAAAAATCTCGTAGTATTTTCAAAAATTCTCGTGCTTTATTGTGACTACAAGAAGCATTTATTAAACTTTATCTTGATAATATGTTTTTTGTAAAGTTATCACAAAGGATGTATTTATAAACAGAATATTTAATAAGGAGTACTAACGTTTAGTTGATGCAATTTGTTAAGCGTTCTGGTAGTCTTGTTATTACAAAAAAAAAAATCCGTGTAAATATTTAAAATCAATTAATTATCTTTAAATAAATAAATAATTGGATTTATTTTCAGTTATTCAAATAATCAGGCAAGCTTTCGACAGCTATGTTGAAATCTATTTCCAAACTATCCACACGCAACGGACAAATACTCGTATCGGTACCTATTGCTCACAGAGTAACCCATCCAACTCAATTACTGAGGGATACCAATACTGACTGTCAGATATTTGGGCTTCTACCATCATCAACGCGGTAAGCAATTAGCATCAACGTTCGCAAAATGTAAACATTTGATCCAGTATAAATTCGGCACTGCGGTATTATTCCGTTTAACCGTATTGAGCACAAAATCACTGTCTGGATATTCAAGTGGGTAAAAGCAGAACAAAGTTTTAAATGAATTATTGACAGTTAAAACTTTCTTAATGATAGATTCAGAAGGGGGTTCGCGAATTGAATTACATACAGCACCATGATGAATTGTCCAATTGTAAGTAAGTTAAAGCTGTGATTGAGTTAACCCGGCTTCCAATTATTCAGAGTATAACTTACTGGTCCCGCAATCTGATAACTTTGTCGTAAGTGGGTATCAGCCCAGTTTTAACTTAGGTATCGGCAACGTATCAAATTGCGTTGCCTAAATTAAAGTCAAGAACCATAATAACAAAGATAAAAATAAAGGAAATACTCCGTGGTCTGAGCCACACCCTTAAATATGACCACGCATTTCTGATACACGTTGTATGTAGTTGAACCATTTATTTATATATATAACACCTTATAACACCCTATTTAAAAAAATCCACCATCTGTTCTCTAGAAAACTCATGAATGCTTAGGTCTGTATACTTATCCGTTTGTTTTAATGTAGGTACATATAAAGGAGCCACTTGACTATTGGGTATAAGCCTCACTACTTCTAACAATTTCTAATAATCACTCTACTACCAGTCTATCACCTTTTAATCACAGGTACAGGTTAACGGTGACTTTTCTTTAAGGCATAAACACATTGTAGAGTATACAGTATTCTTTAGTATACCAACACTAAATAAAATACAAAGTTATTTAGAGAATAAAATTTATATACTTTGTACTCTACTCCACCCTAACGCTTTTCAGGCGTTCTGTAAGAGCAACCTTGTTAAAAAGTTGCGGCCTTACCACTGCGAGTTTCTGCAGTCACCTCTGCAACAAATATATCAGGAAAACTGGATTTACGAACTTTGTTACCAATGTAGACAAGGACAAATACTATATATCTCTCTGATATGAAAAAAAAAACAGCTATTCCATACAAACAATTCAATATTACTTGACGAAATGTATGGAACAGGTGTTTGTATTTTCACGATTTCATTGTTGTTCCCATAATTAATAAAATTGTACAACTAAGTATGGGACCAATGAACATGATGATGAGAACAATCCTTTCCGATAAATACACCGTACATAATATACATACTTGATATATTTATAACTAAGTACAACGCCACAACATGCGACAGTACCTACTATTATTCGCCTGTCAATCTTGAGAGAACTAGTTTGACTACTTACATCAAACTATTCCATGTTAATCTCCATTACACAGACTAGATAGGAGCAGTATGCACAAATACATGATGATCGGAAGGGAAGTTACAATGTGAGGTGAAAAAAGAACAAATAAATAAATCCAGCCCATTACAGTCCCACTGCTGGGCACTGGGGCCTCTTCTCAGAATGAGAAGGGTTAGGCTGGCCTAGTGCGGGTTGGTGAACAACACACACCATCGAGAACTATGTGAGGCCCTCTCAGATGCGCAGGTATCCTCACGATGTTTTCCTTCACCGTTAACGCAAATGATTATCAAATTCTACACTCACGTTTATACATAATAGTAAAATTATTAGTGTGATATTGGGTTACATTGAAATAAATCTGATGCACCAACATCCAGTGGGTCCAGTGGGTAATGAAATTCGACTCTGGTAATAAACTACGATCGTGAGAAACTAAAATTTAAGCTACCTTGCAAAAAATTTACTGATCATGAAGATGGGAGTCCCAAGTTCCCAAATTCATGACCGGTAATATTTTTTTATAAAAATAAATGATAACTTGAAGTTTAGTCTCTACAAAATACATTGCACAGCGAATGGATCTATTGTGTCAGTTTCTTACTTGAAGAATTTTATGCAACTTGCTTGTTGAAGAGAGCTTGCCGTCAAGGCAAGCTCTCTTCAACTAAACTTGGCACACTGAAGACTCGACCAACTGACCAAACATTATATTATTGCCTTTTAAACTCCTTTATGTCCACTAGATCTCACAAATCTTTCCCAACTTTACCGTCTCTACCGAAACTTGGCATACATAAGATAGCTAACCACACGCTTAAAGGACGCCCTTAGTACAGTCAGCGTCAAAAGAACCTGATCATTGTACAAAGAATTATAAGTTTTTTTTTAATGAAAACTTGCTATTTACATTACTTTTTGTAACTAATTATAACCGATGGCATAATATTATCGACTAGTGTAATGATTAATTAATAACAATAATTATCTTTTTTGATAAATTAATTTTAAAATTACACAAACGTCATCTTGGTACTTTTAAAGTCCCTGACAGTACAAAGGCAAGATTTTTTATTTTTTTTTATTATATTTATTTTGATGCGTTAAATACCTGATTGGACAATATGCGTTGGATGTTCAATTCAAAACCGAAATGTTTTTTCCATACCATTTTCACAAAGGAAATGAAATCTAAACTAATGATTCGAAAACTAAATCAAAAGTGATGAACAGCTAATAAATCCGGTGCTGGATCTTACAGCCGCAAAGTTTCCTCATCGGCAGCTAACAAATGACGTTTCAACAATTCAACTTTGCCCAATCAAAGTCAAATGCTACACGGTATTACTTTCAATATTTACTTCAAAACTTTTACATTCTACTTAAAATATTTCAACCAAGTAGAGATTTTTGTAACTCCGCCTAGTATTAATAAAAAAATATCTAGGAATTTCTTATCATATAAAAGTGCCATAAAATAAGGTTACATTATACTATCCATTATGAATAAACTAGTTTCAGTTCGTTGCACACATAAATCTAGTTTATTTCGCAACTGGAGGAGTAAGCATTTCACCGTTTTCCTAATATTCTATCAACTGTGTTTAAACAAAATCACCAATCAGTGCTAACGAAGGGAGCCTTGTAAGCGGCAAATGTAATGAATAAGGTCGAACGACTCCCGATCTTGACTTTATCTATTCAATTAGGCTGATGGACACCGGTCAATGGGCATTTATAGGTGATCAGTAGTACATTATGTGACGAATGCGAAGCTCAGTTAATAATAGACGGTGCGGTGCGTGGCATGGACGCCAACAAGTCGTGGCCACCTACCTCGTTAAAAGGCGCTTCGCTCATCTGACAGTAACGATGATCGATGGCTTCGGGACTTCCCCTGTAATATCCGACACCCCCGAGCCCACTAAACATCCCCCTCACACCCCACCAGCTCCATTGGGACCCAAAAATTGCCCTAAATCTAAACATGGTAACTATTCCAAGATCGATATACATTGATTAATAACGTTAATTGCGTGTCATTACGCGTACGAATGGGGTGCGTACTCGGCCGGAACGCCTGACAAGCGTTTATGTTGCCCAATATCACCACGTTTACATTGTTACGAAAACGCTCCTATGAATAATTTGATTGTTTACTCACACGACCTTCATTAAGTAAATGCCTCAGTGACAGCTATTCGTATCGCGTAATTGTAACATGTTGCGTTTAATCGCAATAATATTGTATAGTTGATTTATATTGCGAATGTAACTACTCGAAAAGCCGCGACCTGACGTCCTAGAAGGACTTGTACTGACCTTAAAAAAATCACGTGCGTAGGACTCATCACAGGCGTGTATATGTATGAAAAAGATGCATGAAAAATAAGAAAAGGCGCTGAGCACACGACGGACTTTTCGTCTGGCGGACCGCGGTGAAGAAGAATGACCGTGGTTGTTACTTGTTGCCAGTGACGGAACTAGAGTTCTAGCTAACAACTACGGATAGAATGTCCGTCGTGCGAGTTGAGTCCGTGACGGGCAACAACTATCAACTATGATGATTCTTGTCCGCGGCAGTCCGCCGGACGAAATGTCCGTCGTCTGCTCAACGCCAAATGGTATGTAAGGATCGTAACACGTGACATTGAAATAAAGCGTGATATCGTATAGAACAATGTATATACGATCTCACACATTATAATCATCATGTCATGTCCCAACATTTTTAACATCTCTAGATAACATAGACTTAAATAAAATTCGCATCATCGCTTTTGACGATAAACTTAAGCAGGCTTCAAAGACTCTCAAGTGTCTTATAACGAGGTCTTAAAAAAGAACGATGATCGGTAGCTCTGGTCCTTAAGTACAAAAGTATCAAAATACTTAAACACAGCTATATTTACATAATATACATACACTCACGATGCCCCAACTCCTCGACTCTTCCGTACCGATTTTAATGGACCGAGTCCTAAAACATCAAATAATATTTACATCCACCCTAAAGCTGCCTAGGGAAAGTGTTAATAGTAAATAATTTGGCATTACGGGCTTCCTCGCGAAAATTGTAGTCTAGGTTTAACAAGAAATTGTACTCAACATTAATAACAACATTTAAACTGTATTATTATTGCTACCATTTATCCAAGATATTCTGAACCGTTTCTTATCTTTTGCTGCGCTGTATTTTACCATGGTACACATGGCCACAGATGACGACTGTTACTTTTTTTAGTTTGAATCAATTTATTCCAGTTTCTTCCAATTGTTAGGACAGCAATTTCATATAATCAATATAGCACTCCACCGTAGCCTGTCCCACTAAGTTTAATGACTTCATTATAAACCTAATAATGACTGTATGTTTCGGGTCTAATATAAAGGCGGGTGGCACGAGGCCTTTTTTATCTTTTCGACATGGTCTACGTTTAATCAATGGTGACGGCACAGTTGGCGCAGTGACTAAGCGATTGGCTACCCGCTATGTGGCGCGGGTTCGATCCCCGCACGAATAGAATATTAATGTGGCATGAAAATCGGTCCACTAGTTTTTGAGTTATTTTAGTTGTGTATTTATAATACACACATACAAACAAATAAACATACAAAAAATCAAACCTATTCTCTTTATAATATAAGTTTAAATAGTGGTAAGCCCCATCCTACAGTTCTTGCTAGAACTGAAATCATACCTAGATATCAAGCTATCTATTCAAGTTCAATTTGAATTTTATTGTCTTTACTAGTTCTATTCTAGCATACCGTTTACAATTGCAATTTTTAGACATTTGTCAATTAAGTTGAAGTTTTATCTTTAAAAGGACAATACAAATAAGATTAAATTAAAAGGTAAACGTATCGTATAAGAAAATATATCGACAAAATATATCTGTCGGTATACACTGGTATACACCCCTAATTTATAATTACCAGTTTTTTTTTTATCAGCTGTTTTATTTTACTCGATTTCAGTGTTTATCCTATAACAATAGATGTGTAGGATGCTGAACAGAGAACGGCCATAATGTTTTTCTGGTAATTAAAAAATTGTGGTGTATTTTTAACCGACTTCAAAAAAAGGAGGAGGTTCTCAATTCGACGCGTATGTTTTTTTTTTTTTTTTTTTTTCTTGGAAACATTTCCTTCTAAATATTGTGTCCTTCAACGTTTAATTAAAATACTTTATTACATTATGAATTTTAATAATACATTAGGTATACTGCTGGTATGCTATTGCTGCGTGTATCGCCGTCTTATGAATGACATTATACCTAGTTAAACTCATTCCATCATTTTCATGCATTGAACACGTTAATTTATTTTCACAATATAATGGAATGAACGTGCAATGAATGCTTTAAATATAACACAGTTTGCAATTTAAACTTAACTACGACTATTGTACTAAACTTTACATGGACCACAGATGAAGAACCGGACATGGACCTTCGCCATATGAGGCAGAATTTTAAAAACTTTGTCGTAATAATGGCAATGTTTTCTCTAAACGCAACGTCATGAGTCTATGATAAGTGTTAAGTATCTTGGTTTCTCCGTCCACGTAAGTATCATACGTATCATAGACTCATGACAAAGCGAAGCGAAGTCCTACATAATACTTCCATGCAAGTGCGTGAAAAAAGATGGAAATATTATGTAGGACTTCGCTCCGCTTCGGATAATTGCAATAAAAAAAATAAAAAAATAAGTACTTAACTGCGCGCATTGTCAGAAGGTTCCTCGATCTAGAGCTCTGATCACCGGTAACTTGGACCCTAGAGGTCTACTGCGTAACTAAAATGGTAATGAACATCTACTCTGGTAATAAACTTTAATACGAACGTGAGAGAATTAAATAAGAGTTCCTTTAAAAAAAATAACATATCATGGAGTTAGGACTCCGATCTTCATATTCGGGAAAAAATTTACTCAAAGTTTAGTCTCTCACGATCGTATTGAAGTTTTAATAAACTTCAATACGATCTAAAACTACGAACTAAAATGGTAATGAATATCGACTCTAGGGTAATCCCTAGAGTCGATATTCATTACCATTTTAGTAACGCGGTAGACCCGCTCTTCCCGTTGCCGATGGGGCTACTAGTCTTTTATATTTTTAAATTATGTTTTTCTGGTAAAAGTATTTAAAAATCAAAAAAGGTTGTGGAAAATTGAGATAAAGGAATTTATTATATTCCATTCGACGAATCTGATAGGCACAAAAATGGTAGAGGAATCGTATTTAATAGTGGGCAGTCAGCAGTTCAAAAAATTCAGATAACCTGACCAGCCGTAGGGTACCAGTATCCCCCAGTATTTAGATGGCAGAGATCAGCAGTAGCCCTGTGAAACATACTGATATTCAGGCGCATCTGATTAGACTGGCCGATCCCCAACATAGTTGCGAAAAGGCTAGGCAGATGATAAGGAAGATTGATAAAAACTTTAATAAAATACTGAGTCCACGGCTCCACTTGAGTGAACGTTGAAAATTTATTCCGTAGATCTGAATCTGAAAAATAGTCTATGTACCTACTCTAATCATTAGAACCCAGTTTAACAGTATCATTGAGCTACAAAATAAGTACATCGAAATATTGGCATTAAATATATTCGTCAGATTATGTAAATATTTATAAAAAGGGAAATACTACTTCGTGAAAATTCTTCATGTAATAAGTCCAAAATAACGAAATCTTCTCACACATCCAGTAGTCATGGAATGTTGGGTGTGGCCATAAGATATCATTTCAAATGGCAACTAGATTGTCAAGAGCAAATTGTTTGATAAGTTTGGATACTGGATAGTATTTTTGCTATGAAGTCATTATGGATTGCCCGAGACGCGCACACGGCATACGTTCTGCAGTGATTGGTTCCAGAACAATGAAGGAATGTCTAATAGGAAGCAGTCCTGTCCACTAGCCTTTCGTATACTGACCCTGTTATACAATTATGAACTTTATCTCCCTTGTGGATTCATCAACGTGCCAGTAATCAAGTGCCATAAATATCCGGTTAACTACAGGATGAAAATTCTCCATGCTTTTAATGCAGTTATTAGGGCCCTCTTATAGTGCGATGAATTGCGGTGAACACAAATACAAGTATACTTTATTTGCAGTAAATAGCGTTACTTTTACATGCAACCCTAAGGCGCCGCGCAGCCGGCGCGAGCGCTTGCACTGCTCGATTTTATCCATTTTATTTAAAATCTCTTCTTAACATTACCTAAAAAATAATAAAGCCTATCTTTTGTTATGACTTTTACATCGTTTCCTTATGGAATTTTAGCTATATATATTATGCTGTCCCCTCTATTAACAATTGTTAAACAAATGTATTCTTAAAATACCGATAATCATCTCATTTAACTTTATACAGAGCATTTATACATAGCTGACTTGTTTGTGATGCTTTTTCTTTCTACGAATCAATGAAACCTCAAAAATGTGTAAATTAATTTGAAGTGAACGAAATCGCGTGATACTAGACTATACAACCTATAAATAACTGTTATTTTTTCCCGATAGATAGATACGTAAGTATTACATACGTTTTTCCGTGCAAATGATAGTTATGAACCACAGTCACGCTCGACTCTTCTGATGTTAAAGCTTTCTATATACCATACTATTGAGCACAAAAATAATTATCTATTGCTTTATAAAATGATCTTTTTTATACTTATTTAGTATTAAATTATTAAAATGTGTCCAACTATATTTTCTTTCGTTCAACTTAAAGGTTAAGTACATAAAAATACTACGGTAGGTATCTGTTGGTTGTTTGTGATCGAATTGAATAAACCGTGAATATTTACGTGTAACGTGTGTGTACGTATAATATTTACGTGAATATTTTGATTAATGTGGAAAAGTAAAGACGTTTCAATTTTATTAAATTAATTTTTACTGTTGAAAGTTTTAAATGCAGTCCCATTTAAAATTGATGTAGGTATCATTTTGATAAAAATAAAACGCGCGACTGATACGGTGAACAACAGCTAGTTTGTTTATGTTTTGTTGTTGATTTCTGTAAAGTAACAAATAAATTATAGGTACACAAAACATTCAAGCATAAAAATGCTGCCTTAAAGACGAAGAAAAGAGCAAGACTTTTCGATACATGTTATAAGAACAATAAATCCAGTATCAGCTGATAACAAAACATTCAAAGTGATACATTGACCAAGTCTATCGCACAGATAGCGGCGTAACTTATACTCTTTGCTTTTGGCTACGATTCAATTGATGTTAGGGACTTACTTCTTTATGTTTAAGCTTAATTTTACCTTGTTTTCTTCCAAGGACGAGCGGATAAGTAAGGCAGAGACAATAAAGCATGTTGACGAGCTTTAGGGGCAAAATCGAAAATACTTTAATCCCAATTCAAAAACGTTGAAGAACTAAGGGTTTGTCACTCAACCAAAGGGCCACTGCAACTTATTCAGTAATATCTTATTGCACTGATCGCACAAAAACACTCATAAAATTGTACCGTACGTTGTAATTATGGTAATAGTTATGAAAAATAAACCTTATCCCTTTATCCCGTGAAATAAATAAATAAATAACGTGACTGTGGCTCACTCTGGCGGCACACTGGCTCTGGACCGGAAGATCTGAAAGTCATGGGGGAAGCCTTTGTTCAGCAGTGGGATGACATAGGCTGACATACAGTAACAGTGACTATGGTGAAAAGGAACTTTCGTCAACGGAAGGAGGTATTTTTTTTCCTAAATGTTTACATAATCATGACCACTTTGCTTATATTTGACGGCGACTGTATCTAGTACCTTATTTTACATACCACACTTATATACAGATAACACTTAATTAACAAATCAAGATATATCAAATCGCGTCCGATCACGTCTCGAAATAACGTCACACAAAGCATAATGCTAAACAAGGTAGTTAGTTCTCAGGCTAATAGCTTCATCATTATGAGTGAGCTACGAAAGTCGGTACGCACCTACGGATCTCTGAAATGGGTACAAACTTTTTAGAACTTGACCTCAAAAACTTAACAAAAAAGAACTATGCAAATCCGTTCCGTAATACCTACTGTAATCCGAGACTATGAAATCTGAAATAAAGAATAATTTTTTCCTGCTTATTCCGATTTATGCTTTCAGTATTTATAAACATTTTATGAGAAAACTATTTCATATTTCATAGAACAGGAAATGGAGGGAAAATAGGAATGAATCCGATTATTGTCTCCTTTATTGGAACGAAATGCTGGTACACAATAGAACTCGTATAGAGATATCACACGTCTCTACTTAGGTCGAATATTTTTAAATGCAACATGCAACGTTAAACGCTGAATCGCTTTTCAAGCAAGATATCTCATATTGAGAGATGCGATTTCCCCAAAAATAATCGTAGTGCATATCAAAGGGATACCTACGTTCATTTCATTTCATTAAGTAAGGTATTTCATTTCATAGCGTGTTTTATAAGAAAGGGGGTTCAAATTAGAGGATTCAAATTCAAAGACAACGCGCGATTCAAATTCAATACAGAATGAATTTTGAATGGGTTCATATTCCAGTTTGTTATTTATAGTGCGACTATTGACAAACAAAAATGAAAATGATGTTTTTTTTATTATAATTGACAAAAAACAAATAAATAATAATTACGCGACAACCACCTACCTATTTGAGGATAATTGGTACCTATTTGAACTTATTTTTTGCGCTAAAATAGTGAATGACTACTCATGAGTTCGTTTATAAAACCCGCCTTGTATACTTATCTGCTTTTTATGTTTGAGAGCAAGTAACAAGCCACTTCACAAGTTTGCCGTTTCCTCTATCCCTGTAACTTTCCAACTGACAGATCTAAATTGTGGATAAAAGGGAAATGTACTTAGACTTACGTATATACGGTTACACACGGTAGAATGGGTGTGTTTATGTTTGGCTGAATAATTCTAAGGATGTACGTTCTCAGATACATTCCTTCCTGGGATAAGCTCAGTAATTATTCAAGTGTAATCATTAAAGTAACTACGTTAATCAATCCTCTACGCCCTGCTTATTCTGCAGAAGGCATTATGAGCCAGATTACGAACACCCTTGCCCGTTTTTATCACCTTGGATACTTACTATTATGTTTCATGTTACTATTATCAATATGGTTTTTTTCTTTAATAATCATTAATACTATTTATAGAGTATAAACTGCTATTTCTCATAATCCCGTTTTTAGTTGCCTTGTACAATTCCACCCTGGAGCATATAACAGCCAGTATACAAAAAAAACCAAAATCTGTTAATAAATTCCGATCGAAATACTTCGATATCTGAAGTAATAATATTTCCTGCTTAGAGCTTATAATCAAAAAAAAATCTTTTGTGTTTCTACAAACGACATTGCCGAATGCTCAAGACGGGTCAAATTATGATTTAAAAATCTACCGAATTTAATGTATTGATTCAGTTCTCATTTTAATGCTATTATATTATAAAGAAAATAATAAACAAACATTTTATTAAAGTTTGCACTTTCTTATTTTCATCTTGTATTCATTAAGAATACCCGTTTTATGGAGGTTATAAGAGTTTGGTAACCTAAAAAAATTAAGTGCAAATTTTAGTGACGGGAGGTGTTTGCTAAAAAGATGTTAAAAAATACAATGTAGGTATTGTGTCTTCAAGCCTTCCATTGTTTTAACGTGTAAGAGAGCGAGGGACGTCAAAAACTCCGGTAAAACCTCAGCATTTTAAAGAAGGCTTTTGTTATGAAGAATGAAAACAGTATATAATATTTTCGTTAAAAATTCTAATACACGGCCATATTCTTATGAATAAACCAAAAAATTACTACCTGAAAATGATTTATGTCACAAAAAATTATATTATACTAGTGATTGTTAAGTAGTAAGATCATATATTTTTCACGTAACAGGCCTTGTACACTCACAAGCCTGCCAAATGCAAGAGTAGTTGAGAACGATAACCTACCTGAGTGCGTTGAGTGTCTAGCTGGAATGCAAGCCGATGACTCTTCAACTAATTACATTAGCGATGAGTGAAGCGACTTAGTGTTAGCTAACTACCTCGAAGTGGTTAACTACTCTGAAACTTTATGGTAATATTAAAGGATTAAACTGTATTAAATAAGGATGAGCGGAGTTTTGATAACAGTTCAATACAAAATATTTTGACTAAGAGGTTCCTGGCCGAATGATTAAGCTGCGCTTGAAGAGATCAGTAGGTAATTTTATGAGTTACGTTGAATGGTAATTTTCAGTAATTGGCTTGCAACAGTACTATAACTAGCTAAAAAAATTCTAGCTAGCTAGTAAAATTCAGGTATTCAACTAAATCTGGTTAGATTGGAAGCCGATCCCATCATAGTTGACAAAGAGCTAGGCAGGACGTGTAAATTCGATAGCTCATTCTTAAGAACGTGATGTCAGTCTAAAATCGAAGCCCAAGTCGAACAGTGGACCCCTTTGCAATTAGTACTTATCACGACCCGGAAATGCCCATTGTGGACCGTAGGCGGCTACACTTCGCTACGGTGCTACGAATGCTACGGGCTACGCCGCGACAGAATGGGAAGCTAAATAAAATAAAAACAAATAATAATACAAATTCCGAACGCTATCAGGTGAAAACTAATTATAGTACCGTAAAGGATCTTACAGAAAATTAATTTAGATGTTCAAAGGAAATGCATTTTACGAGTACAGTACCATAAATATCTACTAACGTACGTGATTTCTGGAGAAATAAGCAGTGCCTACCTTTGTGTTGTCTTTCCTATTTCATTATAATTACTCTTCTTTATGTGTATACATAAACTGTTAAATAAAAATGAACACTTTCGTAAAGTACAAGACTTCTCACTTATAAAATAGGTATTTATTTTTTTATCATTTTAATTGGAACTGAGCGTGTACAATATTCGTTTTGGATTCGGATTAAAGTGGATTATAGAGGAATTACATGTACGAATAGTCGCATATTTCTTAGATTCAAAATAAAATGGTTTGAAGCCTACATCAATTTTGAGTAGACTATAATTATTGTAAAATAAACCGTGTACATTACGTCTTGCAAAAAAAGGTACAAGGAAATCTCCGACATCCACAAAGTGAACTTAAGTAGGCTATTATGAGATCAGTGTCGTCCTTCTCCGACGAACATTGCTTAATGAGATGAAAGAAACTTATTTCTAAATCTTTAACGTTAACTACATAATATTCCGGTCATCAAGTACATGAAAAATATTCATATTTTATATAGATACGTATGTACCCATATACCTACAGGTAGGTATATAAAAATGTAACCCATAAACCTGTATATAGGTAGATATAGATTTATGGTATTTATTATATACCATAGTATAGATATTATCGATACTGTAGGTATTGAACAAGTTAACCTTGTAACGACGACTAAGCTTAACAATGAGCAAGGAGAATCTGTAAATAATATAATATATATACGTACACATTACATAACCTCTGCTTACTGTGCTTATGGCTATACAGGGTGCATTGACGTGGAACCTTTTACAAACAAGCAATAACGCGATGAATTTATACGATACATCAGCGCATCCATAGCACTATGTTGCAACGCCTAGTTTGTTGCAGTACACTGCAACAACGAAATTTTTAAAGTATCATCCAACAAATAAAAAAAGATACTTATATTCGGATCGAAAATTAAGTAAATCCAAACGATTCATAGTGAATCTTCCGGATTTACTTAACTGGGATATAATTATAGAGGACCCGGCTCACGCACGCTCATTAAAATATATTTAAATTTTCACAAAAATCCATTAAAATTCTCAGGGAAAAAGCGGTATTATTTACTCATTATATTTATATATACAAACATATTCGAGTTAACATAAACACGTGCGGGACACTGCATTGCACCAAGGCCCTGATTGGTACAAACCTACTTATCTTTAACTTGTTTAATACCAACAAAACACATGCACAATAGGAAAATTGTGAAGAACAATAATTATTAATTAATTTCCTGTAGCTTTCAATGTTATCGAGATGAAAAAACTTCGCATGAACTGTTTCTATGGAAGTATTAATTTGAACTTCCAGAAGATTTCAGAAGAATGTAAACGGAAACAAACCCGCAGATATTAAACGCCGCAATTTTTTAATTAGATCGTAAATTGTTTTCCTTGGAATTTTTGCTAACTTCCTTTATATTTTTATTATAATATATCTGGTAATTTACATATTATATTATTTTTTAATACGTTCAGTTCGGTGCTGAATTGACTCTGAGTTCAGCCGAGCGTGTATCAGACACTTAAGAAGATTAAATGAGGCCTGTCAGGAATGTCAAATCTTCAATCCGAAGTTTAGGGATGATAAATGATGCATAAATAAATCAGACCTACTAAAAACTCTATCACTGGTAGAAAAGTTTATGGAATAAGGCGAGCGGATAGTTGAGTTGGTTTATTTGCATATAAAAATATTATCTAATTATGGTATACCTACCCATTTTGCGCTATAGGTATATAGTTTAAAAAGCATAAAACGATATAAATTAATACACTATATGTATTTTTTGTTATACTTACAAGATAAACATAAAACTGCCTCATAGCTCTACTAGTCGCAAGCGCAGCTGTTGTGAGGGCCTGAGTTTAGTTCCAAGGTTGTGTAAAGTGATACTAATTTAATTTTTCTGTTTGGAAATCCTGGGTAACAGCCCGGAATCTAGAACCGTACCCGGTTAACGACAGTGGGCTAGCTCTCTGTTACATGGAATTTACCTAATAACAGCATCAGAAAAAAATGGATTTATAGCAGTACCCGCGGGTACATATCAAGCTATACATTTCCAGTATAAGCTGACCTCGTATCGTATAGGCTTTCCGTATAATGAGAGGTCAGCTTATACTGAAAATCTATAGCTTGATATGTAGCCATGCGTAACTACACTCCTCTGGCTCTGTCTAACCATTTAGGTATGAAGAATTTCCTTTCTCACAAGAACTTAAATATCATTGTACTTGTATGTAACGAGATGAAGAGTAATTTACAACTACATAATATCTAAGACGTGATGCTATATTAACCTTTAATTGTATATACCTAAAGCTTCGATTTCGTTACAAATTGTATCCTCAAAAAACAAACGGTAAGAGCATTCATCAATCCAAATTACCAAGGAAATGTATCGAAGCGAGAACAAATTGACAGCGGAGTGATATCAGTTCATATAACTGTTCTATTATGTACGCAGTATAGTGGAGTACATGGGGAGCACCATAGCCGACACGCGAGGGTTTTTACAGGCAATCATAGTGAAGAGAAACACAGTGAAACATAATTCTTAGAAATAAATGATACCTATTCGAGTTTTCGTTATACCTTGGTAATAACAGAGTGTAGTGGGTAAGTTATGTAAATATGTATTAAATTATATTCGTTACCCCGAAAAGAACACTTTTAAGGGTATAACGATGTAATAATGACATAAGACTTATATTTCAGACAATGTTTTTAAACCCCGACAAAAAGGAGGTGTGTCATAAGTTTGTAGTGCGTATCTGTGTATATGTGTATCTGTCTGTGGCATCGTAGCTCCAAAACGGATGAACCGATTTCAATGCAGTTTTTTAATTGAAAGTTAGTTTAATCGGGTATCATCTTAGCTATGTTTCATGAAAATCTGTTCAGCCGTTCAAAAGTTACAGCTCTTTTTCTAGTTGGAGTCGGGGGTTTTTGACGGATAGGTTATTAGAACAGACACATCTAGATATAAAAACAAGCAAGTTTATGCCTGCGCTGCTTGCTTAATCTTCGGGTAGTCCGTAACCATAAATACGATATATGCATGATATTTAAGACCTCACAGCAGGGTGCGTTGGTAACCTACCCAACGTAACGGAAACAGGAGGTAAAACCGTCAGAAACCGGCGGGAAGTCGCTAGTATATCCGGCGCGACGTTCCATAGAGCACTCTCTATATTATTTTGCTTCATTGTTGTTCTTGATTTACATAAATGATTTACGAGGCCCGGATTTCTTTGGGTGAGCTGAGGGCAAAAACATTTTAATTGACGGCGAATATACTTGCTTACTACACCTGTTTATATTTCTTTAAGTATACGCAAGCAATTTTATTTTTATTAAGGCTTAGGCTCCGCATTTTATTAGACGATAATATCAAACCACAATTTTGTTTGCTTACTGTGTTATTTGGTATACGGTACCTACATTGTTTCTTTATTTTTCTTATTTTCATGTTACGTTAAAATGTTATTCGTGATAACGGTTGACCACTGAAAGATTTCCACGTCACAGAAAAGCACGGTGTATTGATAATATTTAATTTATTATAATTGTGATAATTATCTTCCAAAAAAATAACCTGTATTTAAAGAGAATAAAATTATATCTCCTATTTTTACATATATTTATTCATTTCAATTTTAATTAGAACAGCCGCTGGCCTCTTAAACTAATTAATTAAATGCACTTAAACTTATCAAAAACACAACTAGCATGCAGTCCACTCACAGTACTCTTCGCATGGTGACAAAATCAATCTATGTTAGTATAGAGGAAAAGCTTAATCTACTTCACCGTCGATGGTATCATCATGTGGAGAAGATACATAAGAAGAGACTAACAAAATGTATATAAAGCAAATGATTGTGAAAATGCGCCGGAGAGGACTCTCCTGGACTTCTTCCTCTGTCGAGTCAGCATTCAGCAGGAGCTATCTAACACATGGGAATCGCTCATGCGGCAATGGAAAGATTAGCCAGTCAGCAGTGGTGGTATCGAGGTGACTGCCCAGAGTGCGCCAGACGATCTCATGTGACGTCACTCGTGGAGGCCAGTGCAAGCTGGACTTACACTAACCTTACAGGTGATGTCCTGCAAAAAGGTCAGGTGCGTAGCATTCGCGACCAGTGTGCACGTGTATGACAAGATGCATGACTGTTGTAGAAGCAAAAGTAAGGACTTGGCGTTTTGTAGTTTCAGCTAGGCAGACCGAAACTGAAGTTCCAAAATAAGATAAAAAGGTGTCCTGTTATCAGATACTAGAAAGAAAGAAATATAATTGGTTTATTCTCTCTGCCCGCGGCTCCATACCTATGCGTGGAGGGTAGAAGTAGCGATTTAAAAAAAATATCTTTATAGTTTAAGTCCTTCCTCATGATGCGTGTGCATCAAATCGGTTCTGCCATTTAGTCGTGAAAAGGTAACAAACAGAGAAACAGAAAGACAGAGTTACTTTTGCATTTATAATAATAATTGTAAATGTATTTAAAATTGTATTGTAAATAGTGGGTTATATTTACGCATAAATAAAAATAGATCCGATTTTTTTTTAAATTAAAATGGTTATAAAGAGCGATGGCCATTTTCATGCCTCAAAAGATTGTGAATGGCGACATTTGTCTCACGCTATCCAATCAACACACGCTCGCTTAGGTCACTCTGGCTCGCACGACTCGCACTCGATGCATGGTAAACCCAGCCACAAACAAAAATGTGAATTTTCACTCCTTTTTCAGCTTATTTTTCTAAGTTATCATCGTATCGTAAACGATAATAATTACCAGCAAAATATTGAATAATTTAAACAATGCCAATTAAATTCGTGCAGCTTTTAAACACTTCTTTTGAATTGATTGAACTGATTGGCGATCCCTTTTCGTAGTTGTCGGCTCGGTAAAGTGGAAAATTCAAATTTCACGAAATGTCACAAATGAATTAATACAATACTTTATAAATATGCACAATACTTATGCATGATCGGGCATGCAGGTCAGTGCAATCAAATTGTTTTACTTCCCAAATATTCTGCCTTATTTAAACAATATAGACTTATGCACGAATTTGAACGTCACGTCTTCGGCGTAGCCCAGTCTAAGGCTGACATTCAGAGACGACAGAAACGAGTCTAAGCGTGAACTTACGCTTCCATCTGTCAAAAATTTTCGTAAGATTGACAGATGGAAGCGTAAGTTCACGCTAAGACTCGTTTCTGTCGTCTCTGAATGTCAGCCATACCTTGGACTTGTCTAAGTTCACGTCGTAACCGATACGTAAAGCTCTATTATTTACGGATTATTCATAACGTGAATTGAACTGGGTAAGCCAGTTGCGGATAAGTTAGGTTAGGTTACAAATAAGAGCCCCGCATAACACATGGAGTGTTCTTCGGTCACAGGAAACCTATCACAAAGGGTAGGTAGGTATGTCGCTTCTTTTGAACCTAAAGTACCATCCATGAACTACCGTACTTCGGCTTCAGCCGGCACTTAGTAGGTACCTACCTACAACGGCTTCACAGCTTTATAAGGCCTACTTTTAACTGCAATAATGGGCTAGTCTATCCTAGTTTCTAACCTAGGTTAGGAACAGTGGGTTGGGTTATAAAGAGAATTCGGAATAGAAATTATTCCAAATTTCTAACCTAACCCGCGACCTGGCAAACATTATCAAAACAGCCCCTATGAAACAGAACTTGAATGCCTTCATTAAATTTGATAATACTGATACGATATAATACTGATAATATAATACTGATATGATGAGTCGTTGGTCACAGGATTAAATGCAGGAGACACGCACAAATGGGGCAGATTATTCACGACTTGTGTCCGTATTATTCATCACACTACTCTAACGATGAAAGAAAACATCGTGAGAAGATTGTCATGTCCTGGGACCAAAAATTTCAAGTCTTAAGTTAGCCACCAAACTGCCACAACTAGGACCAAGTTAGCAAACTGCATTAAGCTCGCGAGATGAATTACGTAAAAGCTCAGTCCCTAACTCAAAGAGGACGCCCGAGTCCCAACTTTGAGAATAAATAAGGTAATAGGCTGATGATGATAGGATACATAACATTACACCTATGAACTTCAGTATTAGGCAGAGCTGTACACACACGCACAATCGCCGATACCGATATTACCTATGTCCCAGGAGGCAAAACTATTTGCCATTCGCGGGGCACAATTTAAATAAAATTATTGGCTGCTACTGAGAAATTCAATTAGTGGACCTGGAGGAACCGGAGGACCAGGAGGACTAGGAACTTCCGCGTTGCAGCCACTCTTGTTACTACTGTGACTAGACTGTAGCTTGTGTGCTGTGGCTTATTAAGGGGTCCGAAGGTTTCTCTGTCTACGGGTCCGAGGGTATCATATTTTTAGTGTCAAGTTAAGGGGAAGTGTGGTATCAACACGGAGATAGTACTTACCTATATATATACCTACAATATCAATGATACCGGTCTTTTGAAACGTTTCAAAAGCGAAGTGAATATTTGAGGTGTGAAACTTGTACAAATGTTCGTAATAAGGTATCAAAACTCGCATCTACACGGTTTTATTAATTATTTATTTTATTTTTCTCCGTTTGATACTACTAACGCCATCTATAATTTCTTTGTGTAACCGACCAATTTGTAATGGCTGTAGTGAGCAATAATCGCCAAATATATGAATCGACTAATAGTACTCACGAAGTATAATAATATAAAAGTGGAGCTATCACTCATAATACCCAACGACTAAAGAATCCTCTTGTACTTAACTGAAACTTCAAGGTTGGTTTCAAAGATGTATTCGTCTCTTTCTAAGTAGTTATACAAATAGAGAGAGAAAGATACATTTTTGAGTAGTCAAGATCGGTTTCAGTTAGAGCTAAAACGAATTCAAAGAGTTAATGGCATAGAAATATGATAAACCTAGAAGACTAGCTATTAATTGAACTTTTCAAATGTAGTGGTATTTTATCAAATACACGCGATTATGAGATTGAAAGAGACAGCTAGCTGTAATCGACTTGTCATTCAAGTCCAAATGAAGCCGGTTTTTGAAATTTCATAATTATAGGACTTAGCGATTTTCCTTAGGGACTGGTCCCCATTGATATCGTAATACGGCTACATAATGATTCTGTTCTATTTGACGAATGCCGAGATTATATATATCTGTCTCTTTTTAACTCATTGGGTGTGTTCAGTTATTACGCCGGACGACGCTCGACGACGCGGGCGATCACACTAAACCGTTCAGTTATTTGAGCGAGCGTCGTCAGACGATCGCTCTGGTCACTCCGTGAAATAGTAGGGTAAAAGTCGCACTCGGTCGCACTGCTATCAACCGACCAATGACTGTAGTTATAGATACAGCAGCAGATAATTTGAGATCGTTCGATTGGTCCGGATTGGTCACTCACGTAACGCAGTTGTGGATCGTTCAATTATTCCCGATGAGCGAGCGACATTCGCACGAGTGACTTTCGCACCGAAAACTGAATTACTGAACGTAGCCATTACGCTGAATAATAGAAAAGTCACGCTAGCGCGTTACAGTTCAATTATATGTCAAAAAATTGTTACTCTTCTAGGCTTGTAATATTTCTATGGTTATTGGAATTTAGAGAGGGATAGTACTCAGCTCCACTTTTATATTTTTCACGTTTCGTTCGGCTCGTTCGGCGCGCGCGATTCGGATAGGTGTGCGTCCACCTTTAGTAACCAACCATAGACAATTTTACATTGACACTCATGACAGTTATATTTCAGTTTTGACACGTAATTGAAATTGAATCGACGAATAGACAATTTATTTGACAAAACAAATTAGCAAATCGATTGAGTGAAAATTGGGTCGTATTTATTGTTTTATAGTTACGTCAAAACAAAATATAAAATTGTAAATAGATTGAAGAACACCAGTAACAATACAGATTACAGCGATACAGAAGATATTATCACACAAACAGCCCTAATTTATTATATACTATCACTTTATGGGCGCATTATTTTCTAATAACTTTGACCCTTGTCACCTTGGCAAAAGAAACACTGATCCACTTTTTCTTGACGCGGGGATGATAGCAGCTTCTATTTATTCATAATACTGCATTCAACTGTCTTAGATAGATACAGAGATAGGTAAAGACAGCATCCTTTACCGGTCATCTCGCAGTAAATAACGAACATAATGCTGTCCAAGTTACCAAAATCTTGCGATACATTCGTTGTGTTGCCGCCGCTTACCAAAAACAATGCGGTTATATTTGGGAAAAACTCTGACCGTCCGCAGCATGAGGTACAAGAAGTAATTCTAGTCAAAGGAGGCATCAGAGATCCAAAACTAAAGGTAAAGATAATCTGCTATCAAACTTACTTACTTATTAACCAAATCAAGCTGATTTTCCAATTATACAACATCTTGATATTAAAGTCCTTCTGTATCTTTTTCCATTCATCTCTAAAAACATAACTGAAATATTTTTTTTCATCTTCCACATTGCAGTGCACTTATATAACAATAGATGAGACTTCATCCCCAGTGCACTCCGTCATACTGAGCAAGCCAGCATGGATGTGGGGTGCTGAGATGGGAGCTAATGATGAGCATGTTGTTATTGGAAACGAGGCAGTGTGGACTGATAACAATGAGGGAGATGGAGATGCTCGTCAAAGACGCTTGTTGGGGATGGATTTAGTGCGGTTAGTTCAATACATTTTGTTTCTTTATTAATTATCTGTTCTTGTAGTAAAAAAACTTTTTTTATAAATAATATTATTGTATCATCAATTTATCACAGAAAGTTGACTGTTTGCCTTTAAACTGGCTAAATAGTAAATGGTATAAAATACACTATTGTTTGCATTTAGAGGATATTTATAGCTTACTCCTATATTATCTACATCAAAATTCACGTTGTTTAATAATAATTATTATTGCAAATTAACAAAAAAATCTCTTAAATATAATTATTATGCAAAATAACAAAAATAGCCATTTACTGTCACAAGCTGTAGCACCCCTCTTAAGGCTGGGTTACTTACCTACTGATTAGCTAATTAGTATTAAGCATCTTGTATCGATGGGCCATTTAATGCTGTTAAAAATCGATATATTTATTAATTTATCTATTTCTACAGTTTAGGCTTAGAGCGAGCAGATACAGCGGAAGCAGCCTTGGATGTTATAACATCACTTCTTGAGAAGTATGGCCAGGGTGGTCCATGCTCGGAGCATGATGATAGTCATTTCTATCACAACTCTTTTTTGATAGCGGATCCCAAAGAAGCCTGGGTTTTGGAGACCAGTGGCAAGCTGTGGGCTGCCGAAAAAGTAGAAAGTGGATACAGGAACATTTCAAATGGACTCACTATTACTACAAAGATTGATAAACAATCTGAAAATCTTCCTGAGAAGGCTAAGCGAATGGGACTGTGGGATGGACAGGTTTGTACTAACAGACAATTATATAGTTTCTAAGAATGTAAGTACTTTTTTACGCACATTACGCGCATCCACGTGAAGTTGCGGGAACTCGCCCGCGTTACCAATAATGTACTTCTTGACCAACTTTCTTATCTAATCATATTTTGTATTGCAGAGTGAATTTAACTTCACCAAATGTTTCACATCTGGTGGCGATGAACTGAGACAGCAGGAAGGCGCAAGATTGTTAAAAGAAGCAAGTGCTACATCTGCTTTTGACATAAAAGATATGATGAACATTTTGAGACACAAAGACAGTCGTATTTGCAGAGGATGTGATGATACTTTCCCTACACAGGGCAGTCAAGTAAATATTACATTCTATTTGTTAATTCAAATGACACAAAAGAAAAATAGTACTTCATGACACATTTTAAATGAGACTTTTGCTGGGTATACTTTATATTCTGACCGAAACTACCACTTGACCGGAGTGGTGCGCTGTAGCTAATTTTAATTAAAATAATTTGTTTCCAGGTGTCACATCTCTCAGCTTTGGGCATCAATGTGCACTGGTTTACTGCCACTCCTGACCCAAGTGTCTCGTTCTTCAAACCTTTCATCTTCTCTCCAAATGCTGAAGCTTCTCGTCACATAGTGAGCTCTGATGAGGTAATTTGAATTTCTGACTTCTATAAAATTATGCTCAATATAAAAAATAGGATTGCAATGTAAGTACCTATTTTACAGCCACCAAGAGAACATCATCTGTACAAGTTACATGTGCAACGTATAGTAAAAGGTGATGATGAAAAAATTCCCAAGAAACTTCGAGAAATGGAAGCAGGGCGCATTGCTGAAGTTGAAGAATATATAAACAAAACTGAAGCCGGAAAAACTCTTGATGCACTCAACAATCTAATGAAAGACTGTGTAGAGACTGAAGTTAATTTATATGGTTGAAACTAAAAGAAACCTGTGACAATTTTATTTCTAAATCAAACGTTTCTACTGATGTTTTTTACTCTATTACTTACTACTTTCTCATTAGCAAAATTTTTATACTTTTCACCAAAGTTATTAGCAAATTGTTAAGATTAGTAATATAATTAGGGTAAAGATAGATGGAGATTATTTTTATTTATTAATATGTATGTATGTAATACAAATTACGCTTAATTTTTTATCGTATTTGCTTCTTTAAAATTAATGTTGTAATATAAGTATTCTTTTTTTTAAACCAGTGTCTAGATAATATATGTAGGTAAATATACTATACTATTTTGTGAAATTTAACGATGTCTAGTTGCTATGATATGTTGTGACTATGATTACGTCATAATTAATATGAAAAGAAACAAAAGTTAAGAAAATAATGATGTCCTTCTCTTCTCATTCTTTTCACAAAATGATGTGTAAGTATACCTATTAAACCCACATCATTTTGTTACAACAAACTACGCTTAACGTCTCGGCTCATTTCGCTATAATATATAATCCGACTTTTTAGATAATATAGGTAAATAGGTAATAATATACATAGGTATTGAAGTATTTTGCTAAATGGCTGATATAGTTGCATTGATATTTAGTGAAACATTTTTTAAGATTAGGCTTACTGACTATGAATACTTACATCACAGCTCTTAAGATAATATCCTATATATTTTATATTATGTAGTATTTTGACAAATATCATATAATGAAACATAGTACACATGGCTACATATCAAGCTATACATTTCCAGAACAAGCTGACCTCGCATTGTATAGGCTGCGGCATTGTATTGTATAGGTTGTATGATGAGAGTCATCAACAGAAAATGTATAGCTTATCATTTAGCCTTGCGTACATTCTACTTATTTAAGATTTGGCAGAGAGTTCAAAAAAGTACCTAATCTTTTACCGTTTTTTGTGAAAAAATACTTAAAACGATTCGCCATGACAAGGATAGTCCATAAATATTAATATTAAAATTCAAACTATACTTATAATGCTATTAAGCTTGGTAGCCATGAAAATAAATATAATATGAATGATAAAAGCTAGTTATGTATCTAGAAATTTTATTATTTATAATGTCGTTATTTTTTTATTATAATCATCTTAGATAATATAACATTTAATGTTACATCATATAACATTAAATGTTAGATGATAAATACGCAATCATTTGGGCTGCTTATTTAAATATTTTACTATCTAGGTACTTTACCAGGTGCTAAGTTAGCTCAAGTAGTATGTGACATTTTGATCATTCTCCTGACTATATAAAAATTTAGGTTTGTACACCTGAAATCTATTTTTTTTTTTAAATAAATATACATTGCAGCTAATGTACATTTTATAAGCTAGAATTTAAGGAAATGTCTTGTTTACATTAGGTATACCTATCTTCACAATTATGTACCTAGCTAGCACGTTACTATTATGTAGATCTTAGTAGGTATTAAGTATAATTTATAATTTTTACCTCGTTTACGATCTAATAGTTTATTTTATTGGCAGTGACAATGCTTACCTATCCATTGATATTTCCTTACAGCCGACGGGAAACGAACACAGGTTCATACGCATATCAGCCGCTCTTGATACACGTAAGCCAACCTTATATTTAAACTAGATTTACCTCTCCCACCATGTCCGTTTTAGCTGTAGGTATATTAGCCAAAAATGTGTTTTCTTCGGGATCCTTTTTGATGTCGTCATAATTACATTGAAATAAATGCACAGTTCGCCCAGTCTCCTTTATTCTATGGTACTTCTATTTGTTAGAATATCTTTCTATAAGTTTAATTCCTCACGGTGGTCGGTTGCGTTTTGTCATTACGGAAGTGGTGGGGTTTCATCAACATGAAATCGGCCAGGTGTAGTGGCTACCGAGAATCGATCATAATATTAGCAAACCATCCATTATGCGTGCTGAACTTGGGCTTCCTAATGACCACTACTTACCATTAACGCTCATAGAATATTGCCATTTTTACTTCATAATATCAGCCGCGTAGACATAGACTCTCCCATAGATTTCCACCGCACGCGGTTCTGGGCCACGTCTGTCCATCTGGTCGGTAACTGATCAACGCTTCCCTACCAGTTCGGTGTCGCCCTTCCAGGAACTTTCTACCCCAACTTGATTCATGCCTAATTTAATAAAAACTAAGTTTTCCATTCACACAACTACTAGGAAGTTCAGAAATAGTCAAAGTATAACTTAATCAATCTTTAGTATAAGTTAATCAATTTGGCTTCCTCTACGGATAATGATTTGATTTGATTGTTGTGTGACGATACCTCTGAACAGGAAGGGGCATTTGTTAGGAATTGTCACAATATAAAATATTACTCGAATTTCTGTCGCCATTTTAATTGTACTTAGGTATTAAAAATAAAAACGAGTAAAAATTGTGGAGTGTGGCAGTAATTTTTTCAAGTCCAATTTGAAATGATGGATTGCTTCGCAGAGTGCTTTAAATTATATGTGCAGGTATTTAGGTTTTCATAATATTTCTCTACCTATGTTACGTTCAGTAATTCATTTTTCGGTGTGAAAGTCACTCGTGCGAATGTCGCTCGCTTATCGGGAATAATTTGAACGGCTTCGGGTGATCTCACAGCTGCGTTCCGCGAGTGACCACTCGAACGACCTTAAAATATCTGTTGTAGCCTCATTGGTCGGTTAACAGTAGTGCGACTTTCACCCTACTATTTTACGGGGTGACCGGAGCGATCGCCCGACGACGATCACCCGGACGATAATGCGTCGTCGAGCGTCGTCCGCCGTAATAACTGAACACACCCATGGACATAACGCAAGGCATAGGTAGGTAGTAACGTAAATTATTGTAATTATACTCACTGATCACCACTAAAACACACATACCTATGTGGAAAATTGTTGTTTCAATAAATGCACTTTAAACATTCGTTGAATAGTTTTCTTTACATTAATTTACTTCATTGTTAGTTGTAATTATTTCGTAGTACTTCCATATTACGAGCCCGACGGGTCGGTCCTACCTATTTGACCCGTCATTCGTAGACAGAATAGCGACGTATCCGATTAGGTTGCGGACTTTGAGTATGTTGCGGATTATTATGTAAATAATCAGAGTTCAAGGGGCAGCGGCCATTGCATACTTATGAAAATATACAATAGAGTGGGCGTGACCTTTGTCAATCGACTGTTCAGCTAATACCAACTCGGAAATCAATACCTACATAAAACAAATTTTAGGACATGTTAAGTACACCTCGATGACGGGTACACACTAGTACACACTGCAACACGCAGTTATTATACGTAGGTTTTAATTTTGTATAATACTTGCTGTTGCCCGCGTTTCACACGCGCGTTTTATTTAATCCAAATAAAATATAGCCTACCTATATCACTCTGGGATAGTATAGATTTATATCAGTGAAAGAATTTTTAAAATTGGTTCGGTACTTCCAGAGATTACCTTCTACATTTATAAAGAAGCAAACAAATGTTATCTCATTATAATATAAGTAGAGATAATCCATATTTAGCAAGAAAATAAAACCATTGTAAATTCTAAAGACAAAGTTCCTTTATTTCCATGTACTTATACAACTTAGTCTGAAGTATCACATGAATTCGTAATTAAACCGAACTTAGGAGTCTTAAATATAAGGAAGATAAATATTTAAGCTACCTAATTTTAATAGTGTGTTATATACACTACTAACTTGTACACTGAAACATACCATTTTCTGTAAGATTAATTAATAAATGCCACATCAAAATAGTATCTACACAGCAGATTAATTTACACATTTTTATCGAAATATAAACAAACGAATGTACAAATATAGTTTTTACAAAAAGAACATTATGGTAATATCTACTATTCAGACACATTTTACCGAAGTCGCCGATGTTACTATTTTGCCTAAATTGATATGCAATCTTATATTGTTTATAGTCGGCACGAAAATACATATTCCGGTACAATGTTGCACTTTCAACCATATTAATTTTATCCCTACACTTCTAGATTATGTGTATCCGACTTTTACTTCCATAATATATATTAGAATAGTCAAGAGCACACGACATTTTGTCTCGACTGCGTTGCAAAACGCCTGTTGAGCAGTTGCATCGATACAAATGCGTGTGTCGCGTCTCGACATCGAGGATAAGGGTAGACATAGACATCGATATAAAACCGCACTGTAACGACACGACCGACCGAATCGATGCTATATCGTGAGTCTGTATCGCGTTCTTAGCGCATCTAACGCACGTCGATACCACGCGAAAATGTCTTCGTATGGCAAAGGCATAAGAATAATAAATAATATCTACCGTCTCGCGTCCATTAAATGGAAACGTCGCGTCTTTTTAAACGGAGATTCCATTTTAAACTCGTATTATTTATTATTCTTATGGCAATTAGGCTAGATTGTGGGCATGTGCAAAGGTTAATCACGAATCGAAGGCGCGACTGTATCGCGATCGCAGCGCGCCCGGGTTGACTCTGACGAGCTGCGACTGCGCTACTTAATGTCGTCGTGTGCAAAGGCTTTAAATTCCAATTATTAATTAACGATTAATGAGATCTTATTATTTTATGCCAAGTGGACAGTGCAGCAAACGTAACGCTGTATGTATCCCTTGAGTTAACAATAATTTAACTGCACTGTAACTATTGTTTAAGAAATAATAATAATAAGGTTACTCTTGAACAACAATCGTAATCTACATAATACTTAAACTTAACATAAGTCTGTCGTATCTACTCTACAACCACAAGAAACTCTAATGCAACAAATTTAACTATTAAAATTTGTTACATAAGCAACGTACGGTTTAACTTACAATGTGTAATTTTAACTTGTAACTAAATTTATTCGAGGAAATTATGTAAGTTGACTCTATCAAGGCGTATACGGAGACGCAGGCTGCGCAGACGACATCTGGTGGCGATTCTCGCGAGATATACGAGCAGGTATGTCGAAAAAACGTAGGTATGTCGATTACAAATCATATTCCGTATTCTCGTAATGTCACGTTAGAAATATCTCTACTTCCAGGGCTCGATATGCAATGAGTGGTCGGAAGCAGTGGTATAACAATTATATTTTTTGTAAACGTTCTACTCACTTAAATTAGTTAAAATGTGTTTTGTCTTGGTTTAGTATGTGAAATTTCAAGTAAGCGAAAAGTACTAATAAACCTCTATTAGTTTTTATGGATACACCACTATTTTTAATTACCAGAAAAAAATTAAGGACGTGCTCTGTCATCTCATCTTTCGTTACGGGACCAACTCTCAAATTGAGAAACAGAAAAAATCTGTACCATACAAAAGTGGATACCTAACAGGATTTTTATCACGATTTCAGGATTAAAAATTAGGGGTGTTTAAGGGGGTTAAAGATTATGAAAAATTAGATTAGCAATAACGCGAGAAACGCCTCCCTTTACTGTGTCGCCTGCGCGTACTCATACTACGTGTCCAGCGCCTACATTAGGACGTAGACTTAGAGCAGCGCAGCGGAAACTATTTTTAGATGTCATTGAATAAATAACGAACATTATTCAACATCATAATCATTGTATTAAAAGTACAAAATTGTATGAGCATTAGGCTAACATTGTAATGACATGACTGATATTCATATAATTTAAAAAACTTAAAGTCAATGATAATAAAAGTAAGTAAGTAATAGGTACCTATACCTACATATTAATTCAGTATTGAAGCAACAAAAAAATTGCCTGCGCTGACTCCTAGTTATTTTTATATATCGGAAAAGCAACACATTTTTAAAATTAATAATTATAATTGATAATTCAGTCTTAGAAAAATTATATATTTTATAATAATTTAAATTTGAAAGAAACAACTCCCATTTCATTTGGATAAAGTGCCCGAAAAATGTATAGTATAATTATAAATTTATAATACGAGATGCGTGCCTATAACTCTTGTTGACAAGCTACATAGATCGCGCACAAATGGAATAATTTATTGCCGGAATTGTTCATGGACAAAAATCATAACTATTAAATTAGCATGCGTGAGTTCCTACTTCTAAAATTATGCTTACAAACATAACATATTGGTACTTGTGGCTACCTAATGGATGAAAATGCAAACTGCAACGTCATCACCATAAATACTCTAACTCAACATAATAATATTAAGTTCCTGACACTTAAAAACAATTCCAAAAATCTAACGTTTAATTACATTACCACCTTATAAATTTAAATCAAAATAATAGGACGACCAATACGGTCTCGAAGTAAAATCTCATTCAACTTTAGCATGATTATTTACAATTCATCGAACAGTTTGCACAGTGCGAATACAAAAATAATATTTTAGGTAATCTACATTCTTTCTTAATATTAAAAAAAAACTAAATTATTGGAAACAAAAAGCTTTTTACATTTTTATGAACCTATTATATGGGACGTACAAACAATTTGAATCTTAACTAAATGAACTGAAACACATCAGCCAAACATAAACACAGAATATCAAAACAGTATATTCAGAACAAAATTAAAGCATTAGATCTCTTACACACACTACATAACTTATGAGAAAAAATGTCTTATCTCCTAAATAGACTCCTCGATTTTGTTTAATACACCCATATTTTTCTGAAGCACTAGGATACTTCTATACAATTATCTACATACATTTATGTCACTACTACGATGTATGACACATATTTCTACATATAAGAAATTACGACAGTCAATCACATTAACTTTGCACTACTATATTGTTAAGGTGATTTGATTATTTTTTTAACTGTAAGCCTAGGTAGGAGGCATATTTGGAGACACAAGCCGCGCAGACGTCACAATTTAGCACAAGTTGTCTGTCTGTACCCACCGCCTGTGCCTGGGCTAACATCGCTTGAAATAATAGAGTGTTTGACTAAGTTTAAAAGTAGACTATGATTTATTATTTTCTTAGTGATCGCGCAATCAGTAGGTATAAGGCTGACATTCAGAGACGACAGAAACGAGTCTAAGCGTGAACTTACGCTTCCATCTGTCAAACTTACGAACAAATTTTGACAGATGGAAGCGTAAGTTCACGCTTAGACTCGTTTCTGTCGTCTCTGAATGTCAGCCTAAGTCGAGTCGTGCATGGGGCACGAACGCGGCGTGATGTTAAATCAAGGCATAGGCCGGATCTTTTAAAAAAATAACTTCCAGTTATAAGATGAAACCTAACACAGAATCAAGTGACGCTCAAGCGATAGGCCGTGGCGATTCTACAATGTAGAGCCCCCCCCTCGCACGCATTGAAATTATTACTCTTCGATTTTTGATACAGAGAGAGCGCTTACATACCTAATACGGGTAATATAATATCAAAGCGATGTGTTGCGCCTGTACTTTTAATAATAGTCGTAACACCCTATATACGGCACTTTATAGACTGGTTATATCTATAGGTTATGTATCTATTTGATAAATTGTAGGCATTGTGTCAAAGAGCTATTTAGCTAAAAGACGGATTTTTCTAACATAAATTTATAATTACGTAGTTATTAAAAGGTACTTTAACTCCCACAATATTTACAACATTTACATGATTCAAAACATAACGACGAGGATGATTAAAATAATAATGTAAAATTACTTATTTACAAAATGAAGTTATAAATAATTGAAGAATACCACCAGCTCATTATCATTCGTAATGCTAAATAAACATTTTATATTTGGTTTTTTTAAAGATTAACTTACGCGTAATGGAGCTGTCAACTTATTTTATCCTGTTTGAAGGTCTAAACTAAACAATCGATGGTCGAATTTGTCTTACAACTGCTAATGACTAATTTATTAACATTTTACGCATGCAAAATTTTGTTTATAAGTACGTTGAATTATTAACCAGACAAGGGGGTGTATAGTAAATTCTAGAGATGCTGGATATCCGATTAGTATCCAGTATCCGGCCTACAACGAAAAATTTAAAGACTTCATATCTACCTGCCTACCAAAACGTGCACCGGATCCTCTTGGAGGATAATAGCAGAGTCCCTCACTGAGAGGAGTCCTGAGCCCCAGTAGTGATAAAATTAACTTATCTGATGTTAACTGCCAGCAAAAAGTGATTTACCTTTAATCAACTTTAAAGAAAGAAGTCCAAACTTTCGGAAACAACTAGAGCATATGACGGAACGACGCGGAAACCTAACACTTCGTCAGAACATCGGACACTAAATAAAAATAATTATTAATAAACTGGTGCGATGCGATCTCCACCGCTCTAATACATGCTCTATAGAGCAAGCGACTGAGCAAAACTGGGGGTCAAAAGTATTTGTCTACTCACTAGGGACAAGCCCCTAACGCACTTGACTACATTCAGTGGTGATGTCGTCGTTTCGAAGCCGGAGATTCTTTCGGAAATCGAAGACTTCTACGGCCGGTTGTACGCCACGCATGCATATCGACCTGATTCTAAAAATGAGGATTCTAGAGCCACTTAAACCCACCGGCGCCATTTCACAGAAGACCTGCCTGAAGTCAGACTAGACGAAATCGAGGCGGCTCTTAGGGTCAAGTTATATATAGCGGCGATGCCTCGCGACGGTGCCGCTCTGCCACGAAACCTACAAGAGGAGCCAGCGGCACCGCCGCTGCTTAAATAAATCGTCGTCTTCTAACTCTCGTGGTTTCACAGCAAAGCGCCACCGACAGTGAAAACCGAGTTACGAACGAACTCCTCCTTTTGGCAAATTTCAGCCACCAGAGCAAGCAGGATTTCGAAGTGGATATGGCACCAAAGAACTCATCCACACAGTGCGGAGTGCATAACAGAAGTCCCGGAGAGTATAACCGGCCTCTTTACGTTTGTGGACTAGGTATATAAGAAGGCCTTGGATTCCATCGAGACCTGTTTCGCTGGCGGTAGGTATATCTAAGTACGCAGATGTCTTTATAATAACGCCCCGATAGCCGTCCAAACCCAGAACCAGCAGACTAAGCATATCCAACTGCGTCGAGGGGTGCGACGTATGTCGCCGAATTTTTTCACCAACAAATTGCAAGATATGTATAAGATACTGAACTGACAAGGACGTGGCATAAATATTAACGGCGAATACATCTCACACTTGAGCTTTGTACAAGACATCGTCATAATAGTTGAATCGTTGCAAGACCTACAACAGATGCTGGACGGCCTAGCCGATTCTTCTGGACGCATCGATGTCCGGATTAATTTGGACAAAAGTATGGTTATGTTCAACGAACACCTCTCTTCGGAACCGATTGTTATCAATGGCAGTGCTCTCGAGTTTGTTCAAAAAACGTTTACCTTGAGCAAAATTTGCAGTTCGGTAAAAATAAAGATTTTTGCGTTACTAACGTTTGCGCTGTTTCTCATAAATGTACGAAACCTGCTTTCGGGTCAAATCTCTCATTGTATGGGTATGAAACATAAATCCTTATTTTTGTAAATATTGGATCCTATTTGCCTAAACGCACACATATTTTCCCGGATATCCGGTATCAGGTTAAATCACTATCCGTTGCATATCTAGTAAATATATATATTAATACTTAAAGAGAAAACTGTGTACAGTGTGTGTGTGTGAGGATTGTGACATTTGGCATAGTTGAATTTTATATGGAGGAACGCAGAAAACTAAAATTTAATGTTAAGAATTTTTTTTAAATACGAATATAAGCAGTAATTATGTTTTCTTCAATTGTTACTAACATTAATTCTAAATTTCATAGGTATTGCAGGAAATTAAGGCAAACAACACACGCTAATGACGTATTTATACCATAAACTTATTATACCTAGTAATAATAAGTTTATGATTTATACACGCTCGCAGTTGACATAATAGAAAATAAATATAATGAATTATGGTCGAATTTCGACCACTGCGCGACCACTAGTTCTAATAAATACTGTTGAAATATTTTCTGCTCCCGTGCTGTAATTTGCTTATTATTTAACCCTAAACAGGGTGTGCCGTAATGAATATTATTAATACACGGGAAACCCGTGTCATAATGGATATTATGGCATGGCTTTTTTGTATAATAATAAACAACCTTGCTATAATAATAAAAACATGATTTAAGTATGTAATTTGTTATTTACATTATGTTTGTTATTATATGAGCACTACGTAGCCGCAAATTTTGCATCTAATAACATGTTTATTAAATGCAAAATTTACGGCTATCTCATGCTCTTCTTCGTCTCGTCTTGTCATGCTTACTCAAATGTCCTGCTGATGCAATGTTGGCGTTGTGTATCGGCCCGTTGGGTTTCCTGCAATATGGTTGAGCTAAGCGACGGTGATACGCGCGTTATAATCGTGAACGGGTGCCGTTTGTTGGTTCTGGTCAGCTCATAGCTGCCAAGACAATCATATCTATATTTTTATATTTTTCACATCAGGCTTCACACAACTGGGTTATAAGTTTCAATTCCGTTGTCCTAGATTGTCGACACATAACTTTGTTCGAGATCAATGTATAATTTAATATAGACAAACAACATTCTGAATTAAAAAGAGTAACCATGGAGTTTCTTGCCCGTTATTCTCTATAGGAAATAAACACTTTGGAATGAGGCAACTAGAGTCTGACTATTCATAAGTGCCTATATGGTTTAAATGAATAAAAATATATTTGATTTAATTTAACCAACAAAGCGTGCATGTCCTAGGTATTATTGTAATCATAGTTGGATATAATTTTATTTGTATGGGTATTTTTTTTTTTAAGTTATTATATGGAAAGGACTTAAATGATGTACAAGGTAAGGCGCCCCACGCGCGGCGACGCGACGTGACTACGCCGACACCACTTCACGGGTAAGTACTATAATAAATTTTATTTCTAGATGTATTTTGTTTTCTGTGTACGGGTGTGTGTCACCTAGACTGCACATTAATACACATGCTATAAAAAAAAACGTGGTTGCTGTGTGGTAACATGCGCGTTTAAAGCTCTTTGTGATTTTAACTTTTTTACTAGCTCAACCTTCGCCTTACGCTTTACGAACAAAGTTCTGTTTTTATAACTACCTACCTACTCATCTCTATTCCACCCTATTCCACATGCCGCCATACGTAGGATTTTGTTCTTTAAACATGCTGTATTAAGTCCATCAGTCTGTCGTATATCTTCGGCCTATGAAAAGGACTTGTACTTAGATTTTTGAATACCCTATCTTGATCTTGTAGGTTAGTTTTGATGAGTTAAATAATTTTGAGTAGTTTATTTATCACTAGCTTTGCCTTCGCCCGCGTGGAGTCCGGATGTTCAAATTTTGGGGTTAAGTAATTAATACATATTATAAAAGTCAGTAAATAAAATGGACTACAATTTTTTTGTGTTGGAGCTAGGTTTAAACTCAATACCCGTCTATAGTCCTACAAATTTCCGTACGTATACGTATCTAAAACGTATACATACCTATATAAATAAAATACCAACTATATAACAGAGGAAAGATAGTGAGTGCTCTTATAAACATTTTTTAACAAAGAGCCAGTTACACAGCTTCTTTTTACAGGCGGGAGCAAATTCCACAACCTAACCGCATGTTCGGAAAAAGAGTAGAAGTAAAAATCTGTATTGTAGAATGGGAATTTGAGGAGGATCTTTAAATGTGACCTGCCGGATGCGTCTGAAGGATATGTATAGGAAAAGCGATCCCGCAGGTACGAAGAAAATGTCAGGTTGGTAGGATGTTAAAATGGAGACAGAATATCAAGAGCGGTCCTGCGAAAAAGAATCGGGAGTCACTTGTATTCCTTGCGAAAGTTGGAAATGTGGTCATATTTTCTTAAGATTAAAAACAAAACGATTGCAAACATTTTGCAAACGCTAAGTTCATTAAAGAGGTCCTCTGTGGCATCCAGGTAGCAGGCGTCGGAGTAGTCAATAATGGGTTCAATAAGACTTTGCGGAAGAGAGATTTTGGTTTTTAAGGGCAAGAAGCTCTGGAGACATTTCAGCGAGTGGAAACTAAAGTGCACTTTCTTACTGACTTCAGCAACATGAACAACACGACAAGTTATCGTTTATGATCATCTCCAAGTTCTTAGCCGTGTTAGCGTAGTCGATCTGAACACCATCCAAAGATAGTGGAGTTTAGAGATGAAACATAGAGCCTACTTTATTAGATTTGGTATATTAAGGCTATAGAATCGAGTACGTGTCTGACACCCACTTGGCCAGTTTAAACCTAGACACATAAAAATATTTTGGTATTAGCATTTGATCGAAAGTTACATCTTATGTTCTTTCATGCTATGGTATAAAACTAGAATGCTATCTATGCGATGCGATACTATTATTATTATGAGCCTGTGATGTCCCATTGCAGGGCAGTCTCTTTCCATTTCTCCTGGTCCGTTGCGATCTGGGGCCAATCCTTTACATAAGTGTCCAGCTCATCCCGCCATCTCCTTTTGAGCTTGCCGCGCTGACGTTTCCTGCCGTTCGGGACCCACTTCGTGGTTAACTTTAGCTCATAGCTCCTCAGATATGCAGCAGATGTCGCCAGTCCAATTCCATTTTAATTTGGCAGCTGTTTGGCCCACGTGTACAATTAGCGTTTTGGAACGAAGCATCCAGTTTCTTATGCGGTCCGTAAAGACTCCTAGAATGCTCGTTTGATCGCTGGCAAACCTCGAGTGAGTCTTTTGACGGAGCGTTAGAGACCACGTCTGCGCTCCACAGGTGAGGGTGGGGAGAACGCACATGTCCATGGCTTATTTTTAATGAAAGAGATAGAGGTCCTTTTATTAGTTCTTCCATCGACCAATATAATAATCAACAGAATAATAATAATCTTGTCTCGCCTGGAAGAAGATTATTTGGCCGAGGTACATGTATTCATGGACATATTCAATCCCCACAATTTCTATGTTGCGTTCAGTGCTGTTCGTGATTAATTTGGTCTTAGACATGTTCATTATGAGTCCGACCTCAAGGCTGGCGTGGCACAGTTGTGCGAACATTAGGCCTTGTTCAGCTACCGAAAAAGAAAAAGAACAATATCATCGGCGAAACGAACATTGGTCAATCTCTTTTTTCCGATGACAATGCTCTTAGATAACGGATTGGTACCCTTGCTTGACTCCTTTTCAAATCGGAAAGTATGGCCGCTGTGAGATTGTAGCATATTTTTTGTAATAGATGTGTAGGTTATATCTTTTGTTTCTTAAGTAGAGTATGTCGTAAACTATCGAATAAGTAGTCCACAAACGCAAGGTTAGGTTAAATTCTTGTTGTTTTTCCGTCACCTGTTTAATAGACTGCAGATGATCAGTGGTGGAGAGGCCACGGCGAAATCCATATATACGGCCACTCCTCCACTACCACTCTACTGGCCAGATATAAGGGTTTTGAGAACCTTAATAAAAACTTTATTTACATGTGAGACAAGGCTAATAGGAATTGCTAATCAATACCGATATATCCTTTTTTGTGTAAGAGAATAGTTAATATTTGAGTGACAGAAAGTATTTAGGAATATGCCTGTTTTTAAGATTGTGTTGAAGAGATTACAAATGTGTGATAATAAGGTTGGCTCCCCGACTCGGGAGTGATTCGGTTGTAATCTTCACCTGGACTTTTATTATAGTTCATACCACTTAGAGCCTGATGAACTTCAAAGCCAGTTATGATCGGAAAATCTTACGGGCGTAAGTAAATTTCAGCCCATAACCTGGAGACTGACAGGCTAGTTTTTGTCGCTCCTCGATAATAGAAATTATGCTGTTTATGAGATTTTTGTTTTTTCTTAAGACATTAAATTTTTTGGCTGGCTGTTCTGTTTCTGTGATATTTTCGTGTTTACATTCTCTGAATTTTTCGTGTCTAATAAACTGAAACCATTTTGTATGTTAATGTTAATTGTTATTGATTAGCTACTAATGTGGATGTTTCTAAGCTTTTACTACTACTATTATCTTATTTTATTTAGTGTATTATTGGAGTTTTCATAACATCCCCACAAAAGACCGGTCACCATAAAGATAACTAACTAACTATACGTCTATTTAGAATATTTGTAACGCCAACTGATAGATAATCCTGGTCTGGTTGTGTATGTGTATGAATGTGAGTTGTATGTTTGTAAACTGAATCCTTAATCTAAGAGAAGGCATAGAGCGGGAGCGGGGCGACATTAAAAATAACCTGGAGATTAACGAAGTGAGAAACGATGAATATGAAAAATACTGGAAAGTGTGATAACTGTAAGCACATTCTCGCAAGACACAACTAAAAATAAACTAAACGATTACTAAACGGAAGTCACTTGAAACTTACTTTTCTAACGTTGGTAAACGGAATAAATTGTTATTTTCATAAAGTCCGAATTTTAATAAACAATTTCCGAACAACCTTGTAAGATTTATAAATTATTTAGTTTTAATATGTGAAAGTATAAATATAAGGTCATACCTGTCTAGTCCCGATCTCTTTATTTAAGGGGTTATTGTACTCATCATTATGAACAACTTTTACTATGGGACCAACCCTGAAATCGCGAAATAAAATCAGCTGTTCCACACAAATAATTCAACATTACTCAACTAAATGTATGCTACAGCTGTTTATAAGGGTATCGTGACTAGAAAGGTAGGACGTCATAATATATAATACAAGATGCGTTTTTATATACTTATAGTTCGAGTAAAATAAGACCTAAGTTTAGTTCGACTGTGTATGGTGCACACTTTGCGTAGGATCTTGTTTTAAAGACTTCGAACCAATTTTGCTTATTGAGTTATTAATATGCGTACAATATAAAAATATTAATAATGATACCGTTCACACACACGTTCACGGTCGATACACGGTCGATAGATTGAGATTGTAAATGATAACAACTAAATCAAATCAATAGATTTTTTATTACACTAAGTAAGAATAGGTACTTGTTTTATTTTCCTAGTTCTCTTTCTTTTTATCGGTACATTTATTTTGTTGGTACTAATGAATTGTGGTTGGAAACTGTGGGTCTCCCTCATAATAAGTTTATTTACATAATACATTATTTAACCATGATATTAATGATCTATTTACCGTCCTGTAAAATACTATTGGCTACTGCAGTATTTTTAGCATAGCGTGAGCCTTGACACAAATAAGTAAGAATTAACACTGTTATCCGTTGTAGTAATCGAATATTTATTCATTACATAACAATTACTACCGATGTTTTATCAATATGTAGAAAAATGCGATATTTTACGAACAAGGTGGCTTTTTATTATAAAAATTAAGGAAACCTAGTTTCTCTTGTGTAGTTTCTATCATGCCGCACACACATCTGGTGCGAATATCGTTTCTATTTCTCAACAGGAATATTATAGATTATGTTGTAATTAATAACAGAAAGGGTAGTTACCCTTAACGGCCCAAACTTTATTTTTTATTTTTTTGGAAAACAGTTACAAGTTTAATTTTTATAATTTCTTATAAATGCCACTATTTAATATCGAAGTGAAATTTATAACTGCAATTAAATAATAAAAATAATATATACTACATACCCTTTTTCCTATTTACAAATAAAAGCCGTAGTGTATTAAAAGACCCCGTGGACTTCATGCATCTATGACACCGATAAATAAAAAACTATTGGAACATTTAATATTCCAATCGTTTTTTATTTATCTATCTAAGGTCTCGTACAGACGAGCAGCACTTTGCTGCCGACAGAGGCAACTGCAGCTGCCGAAATTGGTCGGCGTTTGCCGTCGACACGTGGACAGCAAACGCCGACCAATGGCGACAGCTTCAGTAGAGCGCAGGTCGACTTCAAATAGCACTACAACAATGCTGTCGACATGGTGGGCAGCAGTCGACGTGTCGAATACTGCAGCAGTTGCTTTTGTCGACAGCTGAAGTTGGCTCTGTTGACAGCAAAGTGCTGCTCGTCTGTTTGACGCCTAACTCATAACAATAATAATTGTTCTTTTGGAATTAGTAATAGAAATAGGTCAACTTTAGAAGGAAATGGCTCCGAACGTACGGATAATTAAGACGTACCTAATAGTGACAGTTGCTCCAAGTGCAAAGCACTTTTTAGTTGCATACTACTTTTTGACGGTTGAATCAAAATGCCTATTTTTTATTTATTTTAATAACATTTGTGCAATGCGCCCGAACAAGATGAAAACCGATAGAATCGCACCAAAGTAACACCGTGCTGATTTAACACGAAAGATGCAATTTTTTCAAAGACAAAGACTCCAGATGTACAACACGCTAAAATTTTAACGAACTTACCGGCCGCACTCTCTACCACTATTGAATCATGATTCCTTATTATAGATTTTATATGCAATATCTACACTAGCGATGAGATAATGATTCATTAATAACTTTGAATGCGGCCATATACCATTTAGCTAACGTCACATTACAATGACATGAACAACTAATTAAATAATTCCACTCGGACATCTTCGTATTTCCGTAAGCGACCAAATACGTACAGCCTGATGTCGAAATCGATGCGCCTAAGCATTTCATATCGCCTGATGAAATTCATTGATTTGTCAAATCATTCTTAGCATATCGATCAAGTATATAGGCTGACCATGAAATTTTATCAAAAAGCAAATAACTTATAGTACTCGCAAATCTTTATGAGCCCTGAACTGAGCTCTGAGATCTCTCTCTCTCTCCTTCTAGCACCTATAATAAGCGTACTATTATAGGTGCTAGAGGGAGAGAGTTCGAGGGCTCATAAAGATTTGCGCGTACTATACTTAGGTCATAATTAATTAATATTCTCTCATAAAACTAAGTACCTATAATGAAAATTATTGTGTTCAAATATTTATTACTCAAAATAAGTTGTCTGGAAGAATATATTCAGTGCTTCTCGTCGTTGTGGTTTTTTGTGGATTCGGCATAATACTCGATTCATGGTCCAAAGATGGAGAAACGAAAGTCATTCAAGGAATGTGCCCAAACGATTTTATATCACAATATTATCATGATGTGACCAAAGAATACCTTTTCATGAAGCACCGCTGTTTAACAACTTCGGCTCAGAAAAATGTAGCGAAACAAGTTTGGTAGTCATAATATCCATTACGGTCAAAGTGAGTATAATGTAAAGTAATCGAAATTATTGATCACTTGTCACTGCCGTAGATAATGCGTATCTGAGATGTTTGTCTCCATTTAGACACTCTGTACCCGGCGCTAACAGTACACGAATATGTTCGATTGGCTTTATATAATTACTTACAATTAAACATACATGATATAATTCTACCATGTCTACGCATTGTTAGTGGAGCCTTTGCTCAATGTTAACGCGATTATAGGTCCATCGTTAATGTGTCCAACTATTATTCATTGCCCAGTCTTCTAGAATCACAGATATCAATTTCTCCCGCGTGTTTTAATATGCCCAGTTTATTTTATTTACCAAAACAAGCTCGGTAACTTCCTGTTATTACGTCTGGAATATGACCAGTATATTTATTTGAGCTTTACCGAGTACAAAAAAGCACAAGCACGAAATTATAAAAAAATATGTAGTAGCTTTTTTCCCTGAATTTTTTCTCTGGGAAATTATATACATAGATGTTTTATTTCTATAGGAGTATGTGCACTTTTGTACGAATCCTTTCGGTGGTTTGGTTCAAAATGGTTCTTTTAAGAAAAACAAATGTTTTCTTTTATACAAGTCAAGTAGTCTGAAATTAGCGCCTACACACAAAATACTCGAAATCGTTACTAATTAACAGAAATGTACCTAGATTAACAGGGAAAATGGTTTAAAATCAGGCCGTAACGCGTAATAATCACAAATTACCAAATTTAAAAACCCTAACTTTTAACTATATAAATGTAGTCATAGATATAAACAAACGTATGATGTAACCAGTTATTATTTATAACTTTGTAATATAACAATATGTAATGTATGTCCAAGTAAAAGAGACCACAATAAATACAACCATGATAAAATTATGGTTGGGCCACGTTTTCACGTAGAAAAGAATTCTACAAAAGCATAATATGTTAAAATTTTACGCTATATTTCGTTCATTACTACGACTAGAACCATTCAAAATTAATTTACTTTTAAAGTACAATGCCAGAAAAAATATATTATGCGAAAATATTGCATTCAATAATTTACTTGTTTTTCTATGTACCTACTGTGTTAAACAATTTTTTTTATTTTTGTATTTTATATGTTTTAAACATTAACACAAATATAGCTGAAAACTGATAAACTATAGGTACTCATTCAAAGAAAGTCGTAGCAAAATTAGTTAAATTCGTTCACATCGCTTGCGAGAGAAGAACTATAAAATATTTGTGATCTTAGCTTTGATATTAAGGTTTTTTGATGCCTATCGGACATCACGCAGTTATAGAAACATAATCTTATAGTTAATAATAAGAATTTATAAAGACTATAACAACGGTGTCAACGTATTGGTATATTTATCTATGGTAGAATAAATTATGGTAATTTTTATACACTTCTCATCAAAAAAATCGAAACACTACCAAGATTTTCTTTTTGGCGACAAATAACCAAAAAAAGAGGATTAATTCTTTTAAAAAAATACATCATTTTATAGCTGGTAATTTGGCCTTTTCAGTGGTGTATGAGAGTTCCAAATTTGAAAGTAAATTTTTGAATTTTCATCTAATATACAAAATGGAACATTATTTTGAGGCAACGCGTTTAAACCGAGTACAGTTAATTGGTGTGTAATAAACACAAAATAACGGGTTTTTTTTAAACTTACTTTTTGTAATTTGATTATTAGGCTCTGTGACATCTGTTAACAAGATTTTTTGTCACCACACAAGGATACTTCGCCCGCAGAATCCGCCCAAATCGTGGCGTTGCTGAATTCGGGTCTTAGTCAACGTGTTGTGGCTACAAGACTACATCTAACCCTCTCGTCTGTTCATAGAGTGTACAAACGCTACCAGGAGACTGGTTTATTCACGCGCCGTTCAGGATCTGGTAAGAATCGGGTCAGTTCTGAGCGAGATGACCGATTTATTGCAACAGTTTCTTTGCGAAATCGACGCCTTAACGCTTTTGAACTGCAGCAACAGCTCCGTGTTGTT
This sequence comes from Allophyes oxyacanthae, assembly GCA_932294325.1. Classification (NCBI taxonomy): domain Eukaryota; kingdom Metazoa; phylum Arthropoda; class Insecta; order Lepidoptera; family Noctuidae; genus Allophyes; species Allophyes oxyacanthae. The sequence goes on from OW028609.1 coordinate 7,097,218, forward strand.
CGAAGGGTGACTGTGAGTGACTCTACAATTTAACGAAGATTGAAGGAACGTGGATTGATACCACACAAGGCAGCCAATGCGCCGAAATTAACGACAGACCGTCGAAGAGCGCGCCTTCAGTTTGCACGTGAGCACTTTAATTGGTCATACCTACAATGGAGCAAGGTTCTCTTTTCTAACTAGAGTAAAATTATGCTGTATGCTAATGATGGAAGGAAGAAGGTATACAGAAGAGAGGGAGAACGTTATGTATACTGCTGCAATGAGGGAAAAGTAAGCTATGGTGGCGGTTCATGGACAGTTTTGAGGGGCATTAGTACCGACGGAAAAACCGAACTCCCTTTGGTATCTGGACCACGCCTGCCTGCAATAAAGGGTCGTCGTTACATCAAAGAATGTCTTGAGGCTCATGTGGTTCCCTATGCACATTTCATTGGCAAAGATTGCATATTCATTCATGATAATGACAGGGCCCATGCCGCAGGAATCGTACGAGATTATCTCAGTAAAGTCAGTATCTCTGTTATGGAGTGACCAGCAAGAAGCCCGAACATGAATTCCATAGAGCACCTTTGGGATGAACTAAAGAGACGAGTTCAAGCAAGAGATCTTGCTCCAGAGACTGTTGGCCAGGTCAAAAACGCAATTCAAGAAGAATAGAATAACATTCCACAACATGAAGTCATGACTCTCAACCAATCCATGATGAAACGTATTGAAGCAGCCCTAAGGGTCCGGGGAGGGAATACAAATTATTGGATAAATTCTACTTAAACATTTTTTTTATTTTCGTGTTTTATTTATTGCATTTCATAAAATCTCCATACGGGGTAGAAGTTACTTGTTGAACAAAACAAGAAGCATATGAAAATTTAATTTGAATTTGGAACATTAACATATGGGATTCGAAACCTTGTACTACCTACTATTAAATGGCATTTTCATTTTTTTCCGAATAAAACATTTTTTTTAAATAATCCATTAAAAACATAAATTTGAGAAGTGTTTCGATTTTTTTGATGAGAAGTGTATTTTGTATTGTAATAATTTATTCCAATGTGTCGAATGATTAAAAAAGACGAACGTCTTGCTACTGTGGCTACGTTCGTGATTGTTCAGGCTGATCTACTACACAAAAAAGGGCAAAACTAATTATTAGAATTCGCCCTTCTTCTCATGGTAACTGAATAATATTGATGAAGAAAATGTGGACAGCCCTCAAGTGTAAAATGCGTCAAGTCTGAATTTTATTTTATAAAACTATACAAAACGTACTAAATCGAATTAACTAATTTCATTTAAAAATACGAACGTGAATCAATGTTAATACATCACATTCACATAATTAAGAACAAAACGCTTACAAATAACTCTTAACTGTGCAGATGTTTCGAACATATCCTATACATTCGCTATTTACAAATTTCAGTCCATACATAATTCATTCAAAATTTACAAAAACAAAACAAGCCTTAACTATCAACCAAGAGATTTAGAGAGCACATAAGTTCACAAAATCAAAAAAGGATTACATAACTGTTGTTGAGAAAACGTGCCCACAGACAATAATTTCTCATCACTCTCAAAAAATCTATCTCATTCATTTTGACAGTTTAGCTATGTTCATTGAACCGTATGTTTTAGAATTATCTCCATTCAACACCTAGAATTTAACAATAAACATGTTGAAATGCCAAAACGATAGATTTTCCAATCGCGAGTGTTACGCATCTGATCTTTCTTTACCATAATTAAACTATAGGTGTATAAAATTCCTTTGTTGTCTGTGTAAGGAATTATTACCTGGTAATAGCGGCCTCAACAGATCACTTTTATACTGTAAGCAAAGCGAGACTTCACCTAGGTGCTCCTTTCGGCGATGTAACGCCGACCGCGGGTCAGTGCAGTGTCTTAGAACGTTTCGATCTTTTCAAAGCTTTCGACGTTCTCACCCAAGGCAGCATAAAGTCCCTGTAAATATAAAAAAGTATTGTCAGTATTATTCTATTTACTAATTGTATTTTCGGACTCAAATCTATATACTATGCTCGTTTTCATTTATGAACACCATACAGTAATTATCACTAAAGTGAAGCAAGCGAAAGTTCACAACATGGCGCTTATGTTAAGTGCTTATAAACTATTAACGCAGCGACTCCCGCTTCCACATACGACGTCTGTCTGTCATCCGCCTAATTGATACTATGTACACTCATACATACATACGCACAGATTAAGAACGCTACGGGTGCGCGCGAGCGGGCGAGCGGAGACGTGGCACGGCATGTGACAAGTCATAGTTGCCGAGAAGCACTAGTTTGAAACGCGTAGTGTGTTTTATTTGACTGAGCAGTACGCGGAATTGTTAATAAGCTACATAAAAACTAAACCATGAAGTAAGTAAGCGTTTATGCAACCTGTTAAGAACAAGATATGGTTGTAATGGCAGTATGAAATAAACTTACGCTCGGGGTAGATCAGGCAGGTCTTCACCGAAGGCCATGACGGGGATGGTGTCGGTGATCTCAATCATGCGCACGTCCCGTTGCGGCTGCGGCCAGAGCGTGTATACGGACGGCTGGTAAGGTGAGTGCCTACTGTACCACGGGTCTCGCTGCCGCATCCGAAGACGCTCAACGTGTCGCTGCTCGCGAATCCGTCGCATGTGCCATCTGAAATAGTTGTAGACAAGTTCCTTGAATGTTCCCCATTTTTAATAAAAACTTGTATTTTTTAAACATTGATTAAATTATACCTGTCCTTGTCATTTATATGCTAATGAATAGAGCTGGCAATAGACTTAAGAGCTAGTTTAGTTAAATAACATTTAATATTATTATTAACAGTTCGAATTTTACGTATGCATGGAAGCACACCAAACCCGCAGTTTAAATAAATTTGTATATCACTCTGGTAATCGGAATCGTTTTCTTTTTGATAGTTCACTATGTCATGTTATAACATTTAATTAACGAATGCCAATGAAGAGTCTCTATCCTTCTGAAGATGTTTATTAAATTCGTTACCAAGTAGAAAACTTATCACTGTTTATTGATTGTAGGGCTTTATTGTAACAATAAAAATTAACGGTGCAAGTTTGTTGCAATACAACATGCACAGAGTATTAGCAATATACAGAGGTATATAGGGTGGTAAAATACACTACCACAGAAGGTATGGAAATTAACTTATATCGTATCATTCCGGCCTCAGAAAGTAAATGACCGTTAATATATTTGAGGAGTTCAAGCTAAGAGACCCCTTACCTCAATTGTCTTCGCTCTTCAGCTTCTAATTTTTGGTGCCGCTTCTCAAATATTTTATCATCCAAATTTTCTGTCCCTTCAAGAGTATAAACACTAGTGTACGGCTTTTCTCGCCAACGTGGTACCTGCAAGTGAAGAATCAGTTCTCGTCATGTAATAGGTATTTTTATCAATTTATGTGTGAACTAAATTTTAACGTAATATAAGCTCTAGTATAAATTATAAAGTATAATATTCATTATTTTATTCGTCCTTCGTTCTATATATTGCATTTAATTAACATTCGCCAATTATGTAATTTAAACATAATAATATGTGCCAGTCAGGCCAACGAGGGAACCGTTTTTTGCAGTCCAATTTAGTGACACATTATTATCCAAGCCTATGGCTCCGCTACTTCCGATCTGAAACGAGATTTTCCGGAGTAACCGACATAGCTCGCGGAGTTAGCAAGTTAAAGTGTCATTGAGCTGGTGATGTCTGGCCAGTCCTTGAGTGAAGATGTCAATCGGCTAAATTAGAGTGGGACCAGGCACCTAGCCAGAAGAAGCGACGATCTGGATGAGACAACTGAGACAGATTAGAGCGCAAGATGGACCTCGGGAGAGACCTATGTCCAACAGTGGACTGCAATATTGATATAAATTAATTGAACGATCGACTGGTGGTCGAAGATTTCTCCTGTATCGTGGGTGCAGTTTACAGACATATATGTCACATATACACACACCCAGACCCAGAACAACTATCTGCCGGCCGTACAAATATTTGTGCCGTACGGGGATCGAACCCGACACGTAGCGCTGAAAGCCAATCGCTTAGCCTCTGCGCCAACCTTGCCGTCAAACGTAAACCTACGATTAACAGCCATACCCTGCCTGTAATGCCATATTAAATTACGCTTCAACAGTCGATATATTGGGCAAATTGAATAATAAGCTAGAACTATAAGCATTGATTCATACTCAAACCAAAATTAAGCATTTACTTTAAATAACGGAAGCAAAAGGATAACTCATCTTCTTCTAAATAATTTAATTCAAATTTCCTTTAGCAAATTTATCTATCTATACCATGCATAATAAAATTGTATAGGTCGAAGGGTATGTACAGTCTGTCAAGAAAGTCATGAAAAGGATTTTGAAGGAACTAAAATTCTTTTTCGCTCGCAACCCTAAATAAGTACCGTAGGAGTCAGTTTGGGTACAACGATGTGTTTATTTTACTATTCTGTGTTGATTTCTTGTGATAAAAAAATGTTTTCGGCATTAATATATTAAAAATAAACTAGAGAATATACAAGTGGCGCCCTCAATCCTTGTCATGACTTTCTTGACAGACTATACGGTCAGCCAAAAACGGAATCTATAAATTTTAACAGCACTTCCTATCAAATGAAAATATCACAAAAATTACAGAATCACAAAAAGAGAATAGACCTTTTTGTTTTATGGCGTACAAATAAATGGCAACCTTATAGTGATAAATCAATTCTTTGGCCAACTGTACATTGAGATTATTACCACAAAAATCGCGTGGTACTTCCTGGCCGCGCCACAGTCGCAATTTGAATCGGAGTTAGTAAAAAAAAATGTACATAATATGTTCATTATTGTACATAATTTAAAAAAAAAAGTACTATAAAGGTTCATGAGAAAATTAACAATATCGGTGGCGCGGCCATGTAGTATACTTCCTAGCCGCGCCACCGCGTACACTGGGATTAATAGTCCAATAATGTAAAAACTCATTGGTAAACAATTGTACGTCTACTGTTCGTTCTATTATTAATGAGAAATCTGCAAAAAGTCATTACCTACATGATAAATTTAACATCGAAAATAATTTCAACTTTGTAAAACTGTTAGGCGTTCGTTTCAGGTCGCACCACAGACGCAATTTGAATCGGAGTTAATAAAAAAAATGTACATAATATGTTCATTATAGTACATAATTTAAAAAAAATTGTACTATAAAGGTTCACGAGAAAATTAACAAAATCGGTGGCGCGGCCATGTAGTATACTTCCTAGCCGCGCCACCGCGTACACTGGGATTAATAACCTAATTATATAAAAACTCATTGGTAAACAATTGTATGTCTATTGTTCGTTCTATTATTAATGAGAAATCTGCAAAAAGTCATTACCTACATGATAAATCTAATATCGAAACTAAAATACTATTTCGACTATGGAAAAACTGACAGGCGTTAACTTAGGGCTAAGGATAGGGCAGTAGGGACCAGTATCAAAAGGTTTTAACTCATTACTAGTTACTAAAAATCAAAAGTTAAGTGTATTTTTAACCGACTTCAGAAAAAGTAGGAGGTTCTATGTCCGACTGTTTTATTAAAATACTGTCACTTAAGGTAGACGCACACCTGTCTAAATCGACCGCGCCGAACGAGCCGAACGAAACGATCGTGCCGAGAGAAATGGCGTTTCGTTACGTGCCAATGCCTTGACGCATATCGCACGCTCATACGTTTCATAATTTGGTTTCTGAAATCACAGATTTATTATTTAACAGCTATGCTTTTAAAAAGAAGCAAAACAAAATAGGTACCTAGACTACATTGCATAAGTTATAATTATATCTGATAAGGTTCATAAGCCTATACAGATTTTATACAGAATTCAAGTTGAAAATATCATTCAGATTTTATATAGATTTTAGCATACCCCGTTCATAACTCTAATGATAATGTTAGTGACCATGACAGTTTAAAAACCTAGATTTCAGCAGTTTCTTCTTCAGTTAGAAGGCTTAATGCATCTGTCAACACTGATCCAGATAACTTTTGACTCGAACCCACTAGCAACACTGACCGAATCGTCCGCGTCGAATATGATGGCGTCATCCGAATTCATCTGAGATTTGGATACCTATCGAATTCTTCTAGCGATTCGTCCGATTCGACGCGGATAGGTGTGCGAGGTTTCATAGGATTTCATATAAAGAATTCTAAAATTCGTTTCTTTCGGCTCGTTCGGTGCGGTCGATTCTTTCGCACGGATAGGTGTGCGAAGCCATAAGAAACTTCGTTTCGTTCGGCTCGTTCGGCGCGGTCGATTCAGACAGGTGTGCGTCTACCTTAAGTGACAGTATTTTAATAAAACAGTCGGACATAGAACCTCCTACTTTTTCTGAAGTCGGTTAAAAATACACTTAACTTTTGATTTTTAGTAACTAGTAATGAGTTAAAACCTTTTGATACTGGTCCCTACTGCCCTATCCTTAGCCCTAAGTTAACGCCTGTCAGTTTTTCCATAGTCGAAATAGTATTTTAGTTTCGATATTAGATTTATCATGTAGGTAATGACTTTTTGCAGATTTCTCATTAATAATAGAACGAACAATAGACGTACAATTGTTTACCAATGAGTTTTTATATAATTAGGTTATTAATCCCAGTGTACGCGGTGGCGCGGCTAGGAAGCAAGGCCGCGCCACCGATTTTGTTAATTTTCTCGTGAACCTTTATAGTACAATTTTTTTTTAATTATGTACAATAATGAACATATTATGTACATTTTTTTTATTAACTCCGATTCAAATTGCGTCTGTGGTGCGACCTGAAACGAACGCCTAACAGTTTTACAAAGTTGAAATTATTTTCGATGTTAAATTTATCATGTAGGTAATGACTTTTTGCAGATTTCTCATTAATAATAGAACGAACAGTAGACGTACAATTGTTTACCAATGAGTTTTTACATTATTGGACTATTAATCCCAGTGTACGCGGTGGCGCGGCTAGGAAGTATACTACATGGCCGCGCCACCGATATTGTTAATTTTCTCGTGAACCTTTATAGTACATTTTTTTTAAATTATGTACAATAATGAACATATTATGTACATTTCTTTTTACTAACTCCGATTCAAATTGCGACTGTGGCGCGGCCAGGAAGTACCACGCCAAAAATCGGCCAGAGGCTGAAAATAAATAATAGATCACAAATCTGTCATTTTTTAATTTTTTATGTCTGATTGTTACCTCAACATCTAAAAATGGCAAAACAGTTTACTACATAATATAAGCGATAGATTTTCAACAAATGGAATTACTATTTTAAAAGTTCTACAAATATAGCCTGAATGTGAAATGGTAAGACTATGAGGTGCTGAGTTCGTAAGCACAGCTAGTTGATTAGTAAAAGCTATCTGGCTTATACTTTACCTCTACAGTGGAGGCTTTGTAGTCTCCAGACTGATCGACGTCTTCCATTTTAACGTCGGGGTCAAGGCCGAGGTACCACGAGAGGTCCGGGTCCCCCACCAGGGTGTGATAAGGCTTGCTGGTCATCATCCCTGGCAGTGGAGATTTCTTGCCGCGGCAAGCAGCTAAAATATAAAAGGCACATTACACACTTTTTGCTCTAAGGACTTCTTTAAGTATGTACTAATTACAAATTCAAACTACCAATCCAAAATAACCTTTGCACAGCAGTAAGTGGTGACTGAAAATAACAGTCTAAAGCTTTATTAGTGGGGGAAATCTGACTCTGATGTCACTAACACGCTTCTTCTGCAAGTGATTACGAGTTCGTCAGTAAGGCGCTTTTTGGAAGAAGCCTATTCCCAACAGTTGAGGTATATGCTATGCGGTTGCTACTAGTTGGAACCCGCAATTGACTTTTTATTAAGTACTTAAGTAAAATGAGATTTAACCGATACAGCGTGTTTTAACACTTCTAAATCATCAGGATAAATATTCTTTCAATTGAAAATTGATAAAATTGAAAATCGAATAATTTTGGACTATTCATATTTTATATTTTCGCAGTCTGTTAATACTGGAATGAATAATAAACCTTTTCTATATTCTCACAAATCGGAAAGGTGATGATGCTAATGACTGTTTTATTAACAATGGCGTTTTAAATTTGGTCAATGTCATTACATTTATTGTCCGTGACATGTTTCACATGTATATACGAAGATTTATTTCTGTTCATTTATTTATGATATTGTTTCAAATAAAGTTTCGCCGATCTTATAACACTGCCAAGCACAAGCCAAGCTAAGCAAAAGCCAAGCTAAGTTGCACGCTGGCTTCACTCGCTAGGCTCACACATTTTGGTCACAATATATCTTATCCTCACCTTTCCAAGTTGGAATAAGTACTCAAAATTAACCCCAAACAGAACCCGAACAAATAATAAAACATTCAGTCGCTGTCTGCGGTATTAAATTAAACTAATATTTATTCGGTTAGCCATACCAAATACATATAATCTACATTACCTCTTCCCCTGACCATCTTTGGCCTAGCCCCGACTGGTTTCGGTAAATTTTGCTTCGCATTTTTGACGAGTCCTGCAGTTGACAGCGCCCGTTTTCTTCCACGTTTGCTTTCCAAGCCACGTCTAATATCACAGGATTCCTCCTGAAAGAATGCCATTGTAACGTATAATTTCTTTATAATCACTATCAATGACAAACTTAGTTGATATTAGCCAAAGTACTTACTCCCATAATACCGGGGGACATTAAGCTTGAAATTCGTACTCCTCTTCTTTTGATTTTGTCGTCAACATTTTTGTCGGCTGTGCTGAATCCTAGTCCATGCATATTTTGTAAAGCATCAACTTCGGCTTTCTCTTCTTCAACTTCTAGCAGTTGCCGAAATTCCGTGATATCAAGGCTTGACACAGACGCCAAATTATTCGTGTTTGCTCCATACGAGAAATCACATAAACTCTTCTCAGTTCCCGGCGGGCGGGAAGGCGAGTATATCCGCCAATTTATGCTAGGCGCTCTTTTCACTAGATCTAGACCTTGTTGCTGCACCCCCAAGGGTATCGAAGGCGATAGCGGCGATGCAGCTGGGTCTTTCTTAATTTCAGTAATGGTATGCGCGGTCATGTGCGAGGCCTTATGCGGGGCCTTGTACGACGTCAGGTGCGGAGACTTATGCGGGACCTTGTACGAGACCATGTGCGGAGCCTTATGCGGGGCCGTGTACGTCGATGCACGCGTAGACGTATGCGTAGACGCATTTGTAGAGGTATGCGTAGACGTATGCGTAGCCGTTTGCGGAACCGTATAGGGAATTATGTTTGGTAAATGATACCTTTTCTCTAATCTTATTTTATTTGGCATTTTGGTACTTGTCTCTGTCGCTGGCGCATCGTATATACGTCTAGAGGGTATTGTACTCTCTCCCATTAAATCCGAACAGACTTTCATTCTACCGTGGTTTGTTTTTTGGAGCATAAGTTTTGGGATAGGTGACTGCTCCCTCATATCAGCTTCCCCTAGTTGATAAGGGTCTTCTCCAGTAGGTGTGGTATCTATTAACTGTAGTCGATCTGACAGTGAGCCGGTGTATATAGGCGTTTTCTTTGGAAGAGACGAGGTCTTAGATTTACCGTATGTATTGATCATTTTAGATTTTTTATTTACACTAAATGTTCGTTCAAAGGTTTTGTCATCCTCAAACATGTTAACTGCAACATAAAATTACACAATAGGTAAAATAAAAAATATGAACCGATAAAATTACGGAAAGTAGTACATAACAGAATGATTACACTAAAAATATAATGGTGATCTACACGTGCATCATTAGTTTTAATTTAACTAAATGCACCAAGGCTTTAAGTTTCCATTAAAATGATTAAAGATGGGCAAATCTTTTTTTACCCCCAATCGTCTTGAGCAGTAGAAGTTGCTAAGTTTTAATATAACCTTTTCATACCTTTTGTTCGACAGCCGTGTTTTGAATCGTAGAATATGAAGTTAAGAGTCGATTTTTCATTAGAAATTCAAATAACGATTTTTTTAATACCGTTCGATTGACGTCACGAAGAGATTTAAATTTTTAGTATCTTAGGTACTAAAAATTTAAATCTTGTCATGAAGTTAATCGGACGTCATATATTTAGATACGAGCCTCGGCAACATTTATACATAAATAAATATATTATAAATTGTTGTCTAAATCTATATAAATACAGTCTAATCTTACATTGACAGGAACGCCTACGAAACCCCTCTGAGTAAAAATACCATGTCAGGCACGGAATTTAGCGATGGTGACCATTTTGAATAATAAGAATATTTTTGTACTGTACAATCAGAGATAAAATTAATTTGCGTCGGGACTGAGTTTTTTGGGCAATCTCCTTTGCGCACTGGTAATTTTTTTTTATTGTATATATTTCACCAACGGGTTCATTAAACCTAGTAAACTTAAAGTACCTAATAAGCCAGTAAAAAAGTGCACGTGGAAAAAGTGCATGTTAATGTAACGCAAACAATTTTATTATGACTTACCATTTTCTGCAGGCTCAGTTTTCACAGTTGGAGTTTTTGGCAACCGACTCAAACTACCTAAACCTCCAGAAGTTCTTCTCCGACTTCTCTGTATTTTTTGGATAACAGTATTCCCGCTGCAGAGAAAAAGCACTTGTTATATAGAATCACAAAATTAATTAAGTAGTAGTAAACTTATAATATACTGAACAACCTGTTTGAGGTAACTGTGTACAGAGGTTCAGGACGAGGTTCAGTCTTGACTTCCTTTTTGATATACGAGCGTTTATTTTCAATCATCGTGCCGAAGTTATCACAATCCAGATTTCCACTGTCCAAAATTGAAGACACGCCTATGTCGCCAGGTAAATAACTTGTTACGTCTGAAAAAGAAAAAGAAACCCTTGACCTTATACTCGTTTATGCTAAGGCATGAAGGCATGTACTTATCTATACTATAATATTATAAAGAGGTAAAATTTGTTTGTTTGTATGTAGGGGTAACCTGCGGAACTACTGAAAAGATTACCGCAAATAAACTCATTATCAGCGTTGCCAGATCTGCGGATTTATCCGTAGATCTACAGAATTTTGGCCTCGCCTACAGATATGCGGATATCCATGGAAAATCTACGCAATTTTAGGCATAATCTAGTTATCCTTCCATACAATAAGATTCTAAAAATTATTTCACTAATAGAAAGCTACAATATCCCTGGTAATATAGGCTATAGATATTTTATTTTGACAAAAATAAAACGCGCGGTTGAACCGCGGGCAACCACTAGTTTTAAATATTTTATTAATTGTTTAGACTTCTTATATACTTTTTTAAGAGAAATAGGGCGAGATAGCGAGACTTTCCGCTCAGAATTGAAGCTGCCCGACTGGAGAAGTACCTCCACCTTGCTTGCAGAATATCATAGATAATAGTGGCGAAGGGTGACAGTCTTAAAAGGGGAAGCCTCCCAAAAATGCCCTCTAAAAATTGCTGCAATTAATGCTGCAAGACAAAAATCCATACCGTCTCTTGTAATCTACATATTATAGTCATGTCTGGAAGAGCTTCACCTAACTGAAAAACAAGCCATATTACGTTGGTCTATGCACTAACCAATTCCTAAAGGGAAGCCGATGGGAATCGGGTTGTATGGACTCTTCGCGACTGATAGATAACACAATTTTTTTTTATATTATTGTGTTCCTAACGATCCTACAGTCGGCAACGCGTGAGTGATGCCCCTGGTGTTGCAAGCGTCCATAGGTTACGGTAACCGCTTACCATCAGGTGGGCCGTATGAAAAACAAAACTTGTAGAAAACTTATTATGAACAATTGTTGTGTAAGTGTGTATCATCCCACTATGAACATAAAAATGTATGTAATAATGCTTTTACGAGTGTGAAAGAAAATGGTGTGGTGTTGTTTCGAAAGGATTACTCACCCTAGAATATTGTGCATGGTGTGAATAGAATATATTATTCGTCTTACCTCTCATATAATTAGTAACATTTAGATTTTTTTTTTTAACAGGCTACTTAATTAATTTTATTAAATGACTAGCTTCGCCCACTTTATATCTTTATAAACTATAGCCTATGTTTCTCAGTGATAATATAGCAATCTACTGGTGAAAGAATTTTTATAATCGGTCCAGTAGTTTTTGAGTTTATCCATTACAAACAAACATACAATAAATCAAATCTTTTCTCTTTATATTATTAGTATAGATAATTTTTCCCTTGATCGTAACTTGTAGCTGTTAGGTGCTATTATTAATAACTCTCAACAGCTAGAATTATTTTACTAAATTATTAAATTGTTATTCAAAAGCTTGGTTAAAGTAATGAAATAAATTTTAGATTTTAACCTTTTAATAAATTGTTTCAATGGGAATTTTGTTTGAATACTGAAACCTGGGAATATTTCCAGATAAGCTGAAATATGCATAATCTCGGAAACTAGTGGATTTCGGTAGAACATAATATGGGAGGTTAAATTTGTTGTATTTTAGCTGGAGTGGCACACCCTGCAAGGAATACGTCGAGTCACCATAAGTAAAACGTCATGGCACGGTTTGCAAGGACACGCCACGATCACACCACACGACGCTTCTTTTCTGGTATACCCTATACGGTATGGTAGTCGCTCCGTGAACAATACTGTTAATCAGCCGCATCTGGTTAGACTAGAACCTCACCACATAATACTTGGAAAGTCTAGGCTGGAAACCGCGCGAGGAAATAGGAAAAATAGAGTACCTAGTTGTCAGTTTTTAACACAAAATCATATACAGCCCACAGACTAAAATACCGGTAACTAGTTATAATATATCAGCAAAGGGGAAATATAGTACAGATATTAAATTGTACGAGCAGACTGGGCCGATTAGGGAAGCAATAGTACCCATTTTTTTATTTTCGGTCATTATCAATGCTATGGTACTTTTGGTATTAGACTATCATAGGCATTTTGAGTATCATATCCACTGTTGGACTGGTGCTTTGACATTCTAATTCCCTGGTTTCAGTCCGTTACCTAAAGAAAATACCAAAAACATCATCAAAAACTATCTCGGCTTCTGAAGCGTGATATTCAAAGTTACCCACAAAATATAGTGACAAGTAAGCAGATGAGGCACTGCAAGAGGCCAAATCTTAATCTATAATACTTATATTATAAAGAGGTATTTAGGGGGTAATCTCTGGAACAACAGAACCGATTCGAAAAATTCATTCATTAAGGGTCCATCTACACTCTATACATTTTAGAAGCAGAATTGCGCGTTTTCGCGTTCGTTATCCACTTTTTATAAGCAAATAGGTACAGCCAAAGATCGCGAAAACGCGCGATGCTGTTGCTGAAAGTATAGAGTGTGAACGAACGCTAAAAGAAAGCTACGCTATCCCTGAGTGATAGCGGCAATTTTTATAAAAAAAACGCGCGAGTGAAACCGCGGGCAACAGCTAGTGAAAAAATATAGGTTAGGTTCGCTGAGAGGGATGCCCAAATCTTTTAAAAGAAAACGCAGGCTTTCTGAAACAATAGCGAGCGGAAAAATCTACGTAAAAAAATGATTTGATCGGGCTCCTCGATTTCTTGGTATGATTAATTGTCAAAAGTAAGATCATTCATTAGTTACAAACGAGAACTTTAAAGATAAGTTCAGAAAAACATTAATTTCCAATTTTAAAAAGTGGGTATAATTCGAAAATGACCTGGACAACCCCGGACAACAATTACATGTTACATAATGCTTACATAATTGATACACTTTATACATAAAAACTGTTTATGTTGAGTGATGAGGTTGTGATAATTTATACCAACCACCATAAGGACAATTATATTATAACAGATTACAAAATTAGGTAGGGAATTAATTGTATCAATTCAGATATTAATATAAAGATATATAAAATCATAATTTAATTACCCGTTTCAGAAGTTTGGTTCAAATCAAAAGAATCCGGCGCAAAAGGTTCTGTTTTTGTAATATCACTATAAAGATACGCATTTGTTCTATTATCTGGCATCAAAAATTCTGTTAAACTCATTGTCTGAAAAAGAAAACATTCCATATCTAAATATCAAGAGTTAAAATAAGTGATTACATACTTAAATGAATATGACAAAATAAAATGATAAATAGAAATTAAACAATAGGTTACCTGTGAGTTCTCGGTACTACTGGGTTCGGTCTTGACGGTTGAAGTAACATTTGATGTTGGCCCGGATATAAGGCGTGGATTTACGTTATGCTTGAAATTTACAGTTCTTCTGTCCAAACGATTTAGTTTAGATTTAAGCTGCAAATGTTAAAGTGCAAGATGTAAATAAAAAATCACAATGTATGTTGTGGTAAGCCTAAAGTTTTACACACAAGCCCGGAAAGTTACCCTGACATACTGGGTTGTCAAAACATAATATTACAGTATATGCAATATATTGAATGCATGGCTTTAAAAATTCGCTTTCGCAATTAAAACAATGGCTATTGGAATGAAAACACTGCTATCTATTCACACAGCATAATATCTAAGTATATACAGTAGCTATAAATGATTAATTAGTAAATCAACTGATGAATGTATTAGTAAACTTTTAATCTGTTTTCTATGTATTAATCACATTAATCTTCCTAATAAAATAATACATGCGAAACTGTGTAGATGTTTGGATGTTTTATTACTCAATATTGGATAAATTGCTAAACAGATTTGGATGAAATTTGACACACAGATATCCCATGTCCTGGGTTAACAAATTGGATACTTTGTATCCCAGTATATGTAGTAATGCCCCTACGATGCGACTAAAACCGCGGGAAACAGCTAATGTAGTATAAAATAAATTTCCACTATTGTTTCATTTTAAAATTAACGCTTATAGCATCGCACAGCAGTGATAGCCTAGCAGTTGAACGCTTGCCTTCCATGCAGCATGTTTTGAGTTTAAACTCAGGCATATCTCTGAATTTACGAAATCATATTTAGATCAAAATTTGAGGCATTGTAAAGAACCCGCACACTAGAGTCGCAAAAAGTTTTTGATTGTGTGTGTAGTCTACTAACATGCACCAAGTCAACTTCGTGGACTAAGGCCAGGGTTGCAAAATATCAAAATAATTATGTTAATTGATAACCATCCAATGATTTTAAAATAACCGTTACACATGTAATAAAATAATCTACTAACAATTACAAAATCCCATAATAATTAGACATTAAAACATAAGCGCTCTTCATCTCTCCTACTTAACTGTGCTGTGCCCGACTGGGTCCATAATTTTTTTGTACTATTACATTATGGATACACAAATATTATAAATAAATAAATACATAATATTATCCGAGCCTCTAGGTATTTTTTGTTTTAATACAGTTCAACTTAGACCACAGTGGATTTTTATGTCTCGGCACAATGTTTTATCTTTTTGATTTTTATCTTCACAAGTTCGCACAGCACACACATAAAACAATGACGACGAAGCTTAGATTATATATCTAATTACCTATAAAATACCAAGTTTGTTTGTAGTTTGACTTGACATCAGCAAAAAAACATAGGGGAATCCCCTCATAGCTGCCTGACATTACCCATGACACAGTATTGCAAGCAGACAAAACAATTATTATCAGGATAACTACCAAAAAAGAAGCACTTATTGGCATTTGGTTTTTTTATAATATTATACCCTAGTCCTTATTTATAATGTCCAGCCCGACCAACACTAATAATCTTATAAGCCAAATTAATGTCACCCCAGTAAAATAATCAGATTTAATACAATTAATTCCTCCTTAGGATAGCTCACTGGTGCTTAAATATTTCTTAGCAAGACCTATCTCCAGAAGATAAATGTTTCACTTGTTGCCGGCACATTCTTTTTTTTGTGACTTATGGGAAGTATGACCTCTGAGTAACCAAAATAATGACTAGTAAATGTTATTTAATACATAATTGTACCATCTTCTTTCGGAAACCTAATGTGTGCAATTGCATGAATACAATTATATACAGGGAGGGTTTTTAACTCTATGGCTCTTAAGGCTAACTGTTAACGAAATGATTGTAGAAATAAATTTACATTTTCAAATGTATTAAAACTGGATATAAGTCGTTTGCAAAATAGGTTTTCTTCTGTCTGAAATCAATAATAAATTTGAAAGGCCAATGATATGCAAATTATTCTACTTTTTAATCTAGATTTTCAAACCACCATTTAAGTAGAGGAAAGTCACCAAATATGGTATAGTATCCTAATATGGAATACCTTGATTTCTCCAAAACTATAAGTTTAAAATGCAACACATGACCATCTTCTACTTCATTCTCTCTCTTTACTATCGCACTCACACCATCGTGTCAATTGCGCGAACGCTACGCGTGTGGCAGGCGTGTTTTGTTTTGTCGTCGCACAGAAAATTTAAAAGGTATGTAATAAATGGGTATTATCGGTTATTATGTACGTCTACATACATGTTTTACTATTGAATATAATGATATTATGTTTATTACATCATTTTGTGATCTTCTGTAATTAAATTATTGTGATTTGATAAAATATTGGTACTAGTTTGAACTAGTATAAAAATCTAAATATGAACAGTCTTTGGTGCCTAATTATGGAATATTCTATAATTATGTACATAATAGATACTTGCTACTATTTCTTTTAAAAATTATATCCTGTTTGATTTTAGAATGTCGGCTTCACAATCGACCAAGAAACGGAACACCTGGGATGAAGAAAAAATGGCAGAAACTATAAAATTCCTCCGGGAAAAGAAAATGGGATATTATAAAGCAGCAGAGCATTTTCAAGTGCCTAGGACAACTTTATTCCGCCTATGCCAAAACGTTGACCAGTCTCATTTATTACTACAATTTTTTTATTTAAGTTTTTTTATATTTAAAATTTTATTATGTCTATTTTTGTTCTTAATATGATGACTTATGCTTATATTCCATATATGGGTACCTATTCCATATTTGGTTACTTATTTGTGATTTTGTTTTTTGTGTTCGGTTTTTTTTAATAATTATTATATTTGATAAAAGGCTGTTAATTAATACGTATAAATATATGACAGATTAGTAATAACATTAAACTGTTTTAATTTCTTTGAAGTTTTTTTTTTATATCCCTAAAACAAAATGGTATTCCATATTTGGTGACTTTCCTCTAACTATTCCAGTCTTTATATATTATTATAGTCTTTATATATATTTACAGAATTCAATAAGTAACTTAAGGCTCCCAGGAGCCACAACTAATAGATTTTCTACTGTGCTTAGGCTACTTGATAGGTTAAATATTGAATATTAATAATCAACCTAAATGGAATTTTCATACATCACACAAATAAAAAATATAAATTTAATCAATCACACAAAGTATAATTAATCAATTCAATGTATTCAGTTCCCAATGTTAATAAATATAATAAAAAAATGTAATCTCTTCACTACAAAATAATAAAAAATGTTGACTTATTATTAAACATCATAGTGCCAATAGCTTGGGGAATGTTATTCATTTTAATTCATTATGTGACGAAACAGAGACATTTGTGTAGTCGCGGTTGCAGGCATTATCAATGAATCTATGAGATGATAAACAGTTTACTAAATTCTAGACATTTCAGTATTAGTATTCTGACATTGTGAATGCAATGCTAGTTATAAACAGGAATTGACATTCTGCTTTTATTGTCATAATAATCTAGGAATATTAGTGGTAGGTAATTATTATTACAGTAATCTTTAATTTACTTTCAAGAAAAGTTAATCTGCAACCACACATTATATCACACCATTGTAAAAAGACATAATATTATTCAGTGGTTAATATACACATAACCTTGGTTACAATCTGTCCAGTATAATCATACTACATTTTAGGACATTTCAATAGATTAAAGATACTTACAACACCATTTTCCAGTCTCAATGATGTATTGAGTTTATCCGTTGTGGTAATAAGTTCGTTTTGTTGTTGAATCAAATCCAGATGATACACAAGCAAATTTTTCAACTTCTTGTTTTGGGTTTCAGCAGCAGATAGCCTCTTTGAGAGTCTATTGACCTCAAATGATGGATCAGTGGTACTCACTACATTCTTGTCATCCGAGTGTGAAGAAATTTCCACTTCCTTGTCTAGATGTGTTAGTCGACGATCCGAGCCCTCTGAATGACATGCGTATATATGGTCAAACGGGAAACTTAGCGCCAACGAATCTTTTGCGTCCAGTTGATTCAAAGCCGTCAGATCCCCTGAGAGATTCACCAAATTCGATTCATTTACACTACTGCGACTGTTCATTTTTATAGGGAGCCAATCGTAAGTCACTTACGACGAGCCTGCCGGCTGTCAAAAACTAACTAACCGACACTACACTTTTGTTCGTTTCATTACAACTGGATTGATCTTATGTCTTATCACACACACTAACACTTAACAAAATTAAAATCCACATTTGTTCAAAAGCATTACATTTTAAAACAGCGACAAATTTGAGTATTTTACCATTCTTATTATACTGACACTTCTTTCACGCACATGCAGAATGATAAAACGCGAACGCGAAATATATCTATGATATTATTCTGTCCACGATTTATATGCGCCAAATGTGTCCGAAACGAAATCATTTGTAAATATCGGTATATATTGTTTATTCTGAATAAATCACGAAAGTATGACAAAGTTTACGAGTAAAGTGAATAAAAATAAATTGAAAAAAAATCATCAACTAGCGTCAAGGCGTCAACCGTAGACATTCTTGTTTTTTTTTTGTGTTGTCTGAAATTATAGTCGATGATAAGGCGTGGGGACGATTTCGAATCAGACATTCTCGCTTAACTTACTAACTGGACATTTTTTATAGGTCGACCTAGAGGATTCTTTGGTCATTGGTCGAACTTGTCAACTCAGTGGGCAGACCACAATATTATGTATTTTTATGTGTTTAACGGACATTCACTTAATCACAAACTAAGTAATTTTAGCATTATAATATAATTGCAGTAAAACGTACCTGTGAATCGTAATATTACCGGCAGCACTTTTTGTTCGGTTTTTGCATCCAAGGATAAGATCCAAGGACACTGCAGACCACCATGTTCACATTGATAATGTCAAATTATGATTACACTATCAGAAGAACACCCACAGCAAGTAATTCAGGCTGATAAAATTAAATAATTACTTAATAACTTTTGATAGAATAACAATAATCCAAAGTCAATTTTGTCCGCAAAATGTCAAAATGACAAGTTGAGGACATCAAAAAAGTGGTTACAGTACCACAAACTTTTCTGACCCGGGCATGGCGTCGCAGCCGTTGCTCGCTTTTACCAATGTCATCTCCCATAGAAATAATAAGTAGCGCCATAGAAATAATAAGTAGGGCTCCCCTTAGATAATGAGTCTATGAGTAGGGCTCTCTTCATCTCCCTACAAAAATGACATTTTGAAGTCATTTTTGGTCAGTAGCGACATTCGTTCCAATTTTGGTCACCGGATCAGAAAGCGACGGCAGCGACGCCATGACTGGTAAGGTAATCACGATAACCCGGTAATCGGGATCGATTCACTTTTGATAGTTTATGAATGAACATTGCGTTGATCGAATTGTCGTTCAGAATAATTTTTAAAGCATACTGCGCAATGTACATTGTTGAAGTGTCAAAATTGAATCGATTCAGATTTCAAGCGTGCATCGCTGTGCATCGTGATTACCCTGCGGGTAAGATAAGTTTGTGGCACTCTACACGACTGTACACCATAGCCAGTTCGTCAACTTCGAATTTCAAATATGTTATCCACGCTTGCCTTAGATTATATAAACTTTATCTATGACGCTTGCGGATAAAATAATCGCGCGCGAATTTCGAACAACGACGGGCGGTTTGATAAATCCAATGACCAAAGAAGCCTCTCTATCCGTGACTTTGGAAAGAAGAAATACTTTTTTACGGTTTTTTTTTTATTTGGCTACTTAATCCCAATGACGTAAGAAGCCTCTCTTAATCCACTTTCAATTCAGTGCACTTAATCCTAAACGATCCTAAACGTAGTGATTACATACTCTTTGCTTAATCCAACGAGACGTTCAACCCAGCAAAAAAAATGTTTTCGCAAACCTTGAAAAATAGACCTATAGTTTCAGCTATGATCTCGTTTGATGAAAATCTTTGCCCGCCAAGCCTATTCTTCATGTTTGGGAAGAGGAAGAAGTCACAGGGGGCTAAATCTGGCAAATACGGACGGTGTAGCAATAATTCGTATCGTAATTTGACAAGTTTTGATGTCGCGATTCCAGACGAGTGGGCCGGAGCATTATCCTGATGAAACAGATTTTTTTTCTTAGCTATATACGGTCTTTTCTTCACCAACTCTTCATTGAATCTGTCTTACAATGCTGCATAGTAAGCTCCGGTTATTGCCTTGCCTTTTAACAAAAAATCAATGTAAATTACCCCTTGACTGTCCCAAAAGACTGTGGCCATCACTTTACTAGCCGAAAAAACTGATTTTGCCATCTTTGGGGCAAGTCCCTAGTAGAAGTGTCTGCTTTGACTGTTGTTTAGTCTCTGGCGTATAATGGTATACCCACGTTTCGTCAACGGTTACGTACCGATACAAAAATTCGTTCGGATTGTGGTCATACATGGCTAAGCATCCCTCAGAAGTTGTTACGCGATTTCATTTTTGGTCGACTGTCAGTAAACGCGGCACCTATCTTGCAGAAAGCTTTTTCATGCCCAAAATATCGTGCAAAATATGAAAAACTCATTCAGTCAAGATGTGCATATCATCAGCTATCTCGCGTATCTTCATTCGATGGTCTGCCAAAACAATATCGTGGATTTTATGAACCATACCCTCAGTGGTGATCTTAATCGGCCTTCCTGGGCGCTCGGCGTCATTGGTGGTAGTACGTCCACAACGAAATTCAGTGAACCACTTGGGTACCATTCCATGAGACAGCACAGAATCCCCCTAATATGTTTTCAATTTGTCTCCGGTCTGCTTAATGGTTTTACCACGTAAAAAATAGTGTTTAATTAACACTCGAAACTAGGTTTTCTCCATTTTCAAAGAATACCTAGAAGTCGCCTAACTTTTTTGTTTCTTAAAACTTTATTTTCGGAGTACGGAGTTCCTAATTACGAAATAAAATAAAAAATTTGAAAAAAGATTTCATTTAGCCTTAACGTCATGGATTTATCAATTCGCCCTACGAATTCGCCCTAGTAGAAAGTCTTTCCGAGCTAGTGAGTGAGATGAAATAGTTATTTGTTATGCAAGGCTGCAAAGTTGTTATTTGGTGCGAGTGCTTGTATTGAATACCGAGCAAGCGAAGGATTCTAAGAGTGAACCACGAGCGAAACGAGTGGTAGGTATCTACATAAATAGAATCCTGAGCGTAGCGAGGTATTCAAAGGCACGAGACGCAAATAATTTTGCAGCCGTGCGAAACACACAATTTTTCATCTCACTAAAGCGAGGAAAATGTTACACGCCTTTTTCACCACTCTACACTTGTCAAGGGCGCCAACCCCTCACTCGTGGCAGAATGCTCTAGTAATTACAACAGACTTGGGGCCCAGGTCTGTGCTCTACACCATAGTTCGTCACGTTCTAATTTCGATAACTTTTTCACGCTAGAGGATAAAATAGACTTTTGCGCTCAGATTTCGAAGAATAAAGAAAGCCTTTCCGAGCTATTGAGTTGAAAAATACTTTCTTTGGGGTGATACCAATATACCAACATGGGCGAACTTAGCTAGGCTTTATTAAAAGTAATCATACCATAGTCATAACACAAAGTCCGATATAGGTATGCAAATTCTAGTCAAAAGTAGCAACTCGAACTCGCAAAATTCGGCTAGTTTGCGAGCCGTCGTCACTCTTGTTGCTGCGAAACCATTAGTTACTGGCAACTGCTTACTCTACCTCTACCATGAGTTTTCCGTGCCGTCTAACGTTCACGTTCACATGCATTATTTGTATGGGAATTTTTTCAGCGCCTCTAGCGGTATAAATACTGAACTAAAGTCACTATACAAATATTGCATGTGAACGTGAACGTTAGACGGCACGGAAAACTCATGGTAGAGGTACTGTGCACGTTTACAACGGAAGTACCCTGACGATGTAACAAAACTCAAATTACTAGTAATTATCAAACTTATCAAAAACTTTCTAAGGCCCAAGGGATACCTACTTACTTAATACAGATCCTACCATAATGAAGCACTTCTCAACGAAGTAAACTTTACATAACTAAGTTTGAAATTTTAATGAAGGTCCGATAAAGCCAATCCACATCAACTCAATATTCGTAAACCTCAATCCGAATAAACTACGAAACATTTAGCTGGGGTTTCCTTTTCAGCTGAAGAACTACTTCGTAAGGGCGATCGTTTATTTTTGTGAAGTCACCACATTATCGGGAGCCTTCTGCATTGGACAATATAAATTTTGGGGTGGACAAGGTCCTAAGAGAGCGGGGCAAGCCCCGCTAATGTCGCCGGTATTCTAAAACGTCTTGATTTCAAACTGCTGGGCTTCCGCTTTTGGTCATAGATATTCGAAGGAAAGACTGCTTAACCGATTTTCAGGCAAAGTGCGATCTCGATGTATACTTAAAGAATTGTTACCCATTCGAAGTATTACCACGACTAACGCTATATACCTAGATCCATTTGCACGGTATTTAACCCGAACTCCGTCAACTAAGAGGTAAATAAAATAATAGCTGAACGATTCGTTAGAAAAACACGTGTTCTAGGTCCATTCCTCCGTGGGTTTGCAACGTGTAAACCTGAGCAATACACGCCTGCGCAAAGTGGCAGACTGCGTCACGCGTTGCTGCAACGTGCTATGCTACAAATTTGATACGTTGTCTTCGTGCTGCGCTGTTCACGACATAGATTTCTGCGTGAGCAAAGTTTTGTATAGTCTCAAATAGACAATCTCAAGATATGCATGCTCTAAATCGGCGCCAGCAATTTCTTAGGACAACACGTTACGGGAGGTAGTATCATTGAGTCCACAGATCAGAAATGAGAGTGATGGCCATGAAATGATGGATGCCACAGCTATATGTTGAGCCGTACAAAGTAACAGGTATAGGTAAAGAGATGTAAGAGATCAATCTGTTTGTTAATAACTACACATGAAAAGTTATCCATTTCGCTTATCCTGCTCTTCCGTACCAGAAACTTCGCATGTTCTTAGGTCGCATGGTTTTTGGTCTGCCTAGGGAGCTCTCATCAGGGACAGACAGACAGTTGTACATAATCCGGTGTGCTTCCCTTCACATGTCATAATATTTTTGTACATAGTCCCTTTTATTTCTAGTATTTAGATGTATTAAACACAAAAAGATACTTAAGAGACATCAGACAAAAAAAAAAGGTCCGTTCTAAAAATAAAATACAACTTTAATTAAATTACATTCATTATCAGCCTATTATTTGTTCCCATGGGTGCAAGGAAATAGCCTCCACAAGTGACGAAACCCGAGATCGTCGGATTTACCCTGAGGAGTAAAGGGACCACCGGGTTAAGTAGGCAATCTGGCAGTACCTACATCTGTCTGTACCTGGTAAGACCTAAAACCAATGATCGTGGCTAACTGCCTACAGTTAGCCTCGATTTTACAATAATGTCTGGATCCGCGGAAGGGGACCCCGGCCGAAGTTCGTTAATATCATCATTAGGTAATATTATTATACAAACAATCCTTTGTCAAAGATATGTAAACAAACCACGAATTTAAATGTATAGAACATAATCACGATGATATACCTATTTATAATAATCACTTTTATAAAAAGAATTTTACTTCATTATTTATTACTATGAGTTCGGTGTAGGCAAAGGACAGGGATTGCTGCGACGTAGCAACTTGGCCACTTGCCAATCGTTTCCATACAACGTAACTTCGCTGTGAATACACCATGAAAATAAACGTCTATGAATAAAATCTTACGGTTAATACGTGAATCAGTATTCGTTTGGTATTTCGTGCAGTAATCGCATTTTAGCCTTGGCAGAATTAAAACTATTATTTGTTTTACTGTGTTGTGTACGTAAAGATGGCTCATCAGTTTTGGATATCGTATCACCCACCCACTGGTAGGTTGCTTGGCTGGACATTATAACGTTGACTGGGATTCGTCGACTTGGTTTGGATCATACTGATACCATATTTTACAACACCAACCATTTAGCTAAACATGCGTCCGGTGGAGATGAAACCCCACCGATACCAGAAGAAGAGCTTGAACAGCAAAAAATTGAACATGAGAAACATCTGCAGAAGGTAATGTATTGATAATTGTTATGTTACTATCTTACTAAGAGTGAATGAAATTTCTGAAGCCTGGTAATGTGTAGAATATTAATGGTTAACCAGTAGATTATTTAGTATTGTCACTGTATTGTTTACCTTTCAGTAGTGACCAACGTACAAAGATTTTTATTGTTTGATTTGTGAGTTTTAGACGCTGCTGAGTTCAGAATACTTGCGGCTCAAAGACTCAAATATGAAAGCAAAACTCGTATTTTTGTGAGAATATACCTACCTAGTTCAAAGAAAATAATCTCAGCGAATCTTTAATTTAACAAAATCTAGGTATACTATACGAGTTCACTTTATACTTTACTTTTTACTTGATTATTTTTTACTTCTAGCAATGACTCAGTGTTATGATTACAAGTATTTTGATGCAGTTACAATACAGTAGTTTATTAGAGCCTTCTTTTATAGATCCAGTGCAGAATTACCTACTCATGTCTTCGATTTTATGTTGTAGATATAAATTTATATTTTTTATGTACCTACACAAATATTTAATTAGTTTTTCACTATTTGACATTGATAATCAAGGAGAAAGAGTGCCAAGCGAGGGAGGCGGAGGAAGTCAGACAGCTGGACATAAAGCTCCTCCATCAACGGGCCATAGAAGCTGAAGAAGATAAGAAAAGAGAGGTAACAGAGGCATTGATGTTAATTGATGGTATTAGTACCTTTTACCCAGCGGGGTACATCTTCGATGCCCTTGAACATTCCATGGGGAAATACAATCAGGCTTTCAGGATTTTAAGAATGATAAACTTGAATTTGTCTGTACACATTGTCAATCCACGAGAAAAGTACCTTATGGCCGTTATTAGTTTCGAAGATATAGGTATTTAATGTATTTTTTGTTTATTTTGTGACTCTATACCCAATTAGGCTATGTCGTGAAAGTTCATAATTTCGAGTAGGTAATATTTAAAAAAATATGTATTTTAGTAACTACACATCTTATGACGTTGATATTTTTTGATATTGATAGCTTACCAGTTGCAGATTATAGGAATATGTGTAACTCCATACCGGCCTTATGGACTGACACATAGGTATTGTAATATCTTTGTATTACAAATTAATTATGGCGACTTCCTACAATAATAATGAATATTCTCCAATGAAAAGTATACATACCTAATTAAAATTGATGGTTATTTACTCGTATTACCTATTTGAAAACATAATATTTACTTATATTTATACTTTTATGCAAGAAAATGGTAGACAAGGCGAACTTAACCACCTGTTGATCCAACAAATACTTAAGCAAGGAATATTGAGTATTCCAAAGTAACTCTACATAGGTACCTACTCATTGTTAAATTGTTCTGTTTTTATTAGGTAGATGATTGTAAAGATGAATGATTAATTTGGTTATTGTACATAAACATCATGAGCCTAGCGTTTTTTCAATTACGTTGGCATCGGTTTCCGGTCTAACCAGATGCGGCTGAATATCAGTATTTAACACAGAGCGACTGCCATCTAACCCAATTACTGAAATATACTGATACCCTAAGGTTAGACAGGTTGTCAGACTTTTTGGGGTGCTGACTCCCGCCCGTAACGACTCTCATAGGTATTCGTATGACAACCGAAACAAACAACCAAACCGGGACAAGCTTTCCGAGCCACGGAGGAATCTTAATGTTTGAAGAAACGATCACCCATCCAAGGACTGACCACGGCAAGCGCTGCTTAACCTCAATGACCGACTGATCTGCATGGTAGCTATGTATCTACGAGACCCTCGATTATTTGAAAATATATTTGACATAAAGATACTTAACTAACTAATTATGCATGCAATTACATAAAAGTTCCAGTACCTGTCAATGTGGTGATTGTGTTGCATTAAATTTTCGGTCATGTTGAAGATCGCGGAGGCCGTGGAAGAACTCCGGGGCATGAATACGTCCTGGTCACATCACAGGCTGTGTGATCTGCAGCGCCAGGCCGCCAGGATGCGCCACAGTCGCCCGTCCATCCCGGACACTAGTAAACATCACAGGGTAATAAATATGCCTACTTATTCTAGACTTTTTATCGATTTATGGCTCTTAAGGACATGCGCGTGTAATGCAATGCAAAAATAAGTGCCGCCTCTCAGGTAAACTTGACGTAAGTGCGCAAAGGGCTGCGTTTTATGAATATTGATAAGCGTCATCTCTTCCTGGGCAAAACGGCATTCAGCATGAGGAAAGCGCCTTGACAAGAACGACTACATAATATGAAAATTCAATAAAACTGACAATTATTATTTAAAACTAGCTGCACCAGCGACTCCTTCCGCTTGGATTTCGGCGGCCCATGCCATCTAATAATTATTATTTATAATGTTTACTCCAGAAAACTACTTTGATGTGTACAATCATAAATCATGGGGATGACTGCCCAGGGTGCGCCAGACAAACATTTTCGCTATACTTTGATACAATACTTACAAAAAGAGAGAAAGAAATAAATAACATCTGGGGCGGGAAATTCAACATTATTCCAGTTTTTTTCCATTTTTACTGCTAGTATTAGATAAGAGATACTTATAATTTTGATATTTGCGACAATGTCATATTTATTTATATTAAATAAATTCAAATGATTGTTTGCATTTGAAATAATATTGTTAAATAGTATTTGTGGAATTTACGTAAAAGTCGTAAAAAATACTACTTTTCACCATTGTTGGAATTTAATTTAGAAGATACCGAAAGCTTAAAAGTACATAAAAAAATTCTATGTTATACGTACATTATTTAGGTACGCAAATAACTTCTCAAAATAACAAAAACACTGGATAAATATAAAATTCCCTCCACAAGCTGTAGTATCCCCCTTATTATATGGCAAACTTAGTTACATACGAAAAAACTAAAATCACAAAATCTAAAATTAGCAGTACTAGGTAGACGGAAGATCTAAAATACCTATTGCTTCAATATTACCAGTGCAGTAAAATCTGCACAAATAAAGAAGTGCTAGAATATTTTATAATTCTTGAGAACTTTTGCTTTAGGTGCACCTAAGTAGGTGAACTAATGACTAAATGTACCATGGGTTTAGCGTGTTACATGTTGCATTTAGAGACTCGTCCACTCTATCTTACATTATTTATACTTTGTGAATACCAGATTATTTCATAATCATTTCACATAGAAAGAACTGGAAAGTAATTTATATTCCAGATCCATTATAATCGAAACATAAACTCAAATGAAGTCTTATAAATTCGATCCTACAAAGTGCGTCATTGAAACTTCGTAGAAACTTATATTTCAACATCAAACTCACATAAAAATAACTGAAACATTATTTTCAATTTCGAAATCAACAATAATCAAAATTTATACTTAAGAAGAAGTCTTATTACTTGGCGGGTCCTATAATTGTGCGTGCGTCATTCATTAGCTGTACCATATTATTGCGTAAGCTACTTTAGGTTATTTTTAAGGCTGCAGCTACTCATAAGTTACTCTAAACCTTGTAACTTGGTTCGGATGGACCTTGCAATATTTTGTTTTTTTTCTATTTATTTTATTTATTTATTTATTTCTACAGATTTCCTTATTTTTAGTATACGCGCAAGCCGAAAGGGGGTTAATGTACTAATCATTATGAACAACTTTAACTTTAACAAAAAAAATGTTGTTTCATAGGTACATTTATTGATTTCGTGATTTCAATGATGGTGCCATAGTAAAAATTGTTCATAATGATCAGTACAATAACCCCCTTTCGGCCTTTGGGTATACTAAAAATAACTTTGTATTATTATAGTTATAGATCGATTCGGTTATTAAGTATTTATTAGATAATAATAAAACCGCAACAGCGGCATTGCATCTTTCAGCAGTGTTACTCTACACACATTCATGAGAGTTTCATCGGTCATTTAATAGATTATAGCATAGATAGTTATTACTAAATAATCATGGAGGTACGTACCAACAGCTACTTATGACTCTCATAAAAGCAAACAATTTTCACGAGTACCTATCTCGTTGAATACATACACGCATAGGTGCATCAGTGAATCAGACAGATCAATCCAATTGTAGTAAGTATCTGTACCTTTATAGGTATAGGACCTATAAACACTATCCTGAAACTAAATAGTGGACGTAAAATATGGCGGACGCAACAGATAAGGAAATCTGAATAAAATTATTGGAGCCCGGAAGAATAAATCAATGTTCAGGTCAACTGAGGAAGTGGGGGATAGCATCTAGGATATCCAGGCACATCACCTAGTGCTCATGTCATGATTTATTGAATTTCGACACATGCGCGAATATATTGACCTATAAAAATTGCACCGGGAATCGCCGCTGGGAGGAACTATGCAATACCTAGATGCAACACGGTCCTTGCTGCAACAAGTCGGTCTCGGAGTTCGTTCCTCTAAAAGTGATAAAGTATTTAAATTTTGTTTAAATTCAATAGAAAAAAGCTTGAGTTTTAATCAATCATGTGTGTACTTTCAATTTTAATTGGAGTTATTTGCTAATAAGTTCAGATCATCGCTGATAGTTGGGCGAGCGTTATCACGCCCTATCGAACAAAGCGGCCCGGGCCGACGCGAGCCGCGGCCCTTTCATCTACGCAAATAAGTAAACACAATTAATTATTGTTAATTTTTTTTTATAATAGTGCGGGTAGGTTTTAAAATGATTTTGATTTTTAAACATTTCATTTTTCTGTGCAGAGCATGTTGAAGAAGGCTTGTAGCACTCAGCTTACGAAGCCTGAATCCAGTCAAAGTATCGAGGATACCGACGGCATCTATTTCAACTTCAGCCGCTTTGGACCCTGTCGAGGTAAACATATCGCTAGATCTAAAAATAGATTTGCTAACTTACACAAAGGAGGATTTTAAACTTATTTTTCATAATCCGGCTTTCAATTCAATTAGGTAAAAATAATTTGCGAATTGTACACAAAATCTTAAACAAAGATCTTCAAATCCAACATCAATTCGTGAAATCCTTTGTCTTAGTAACGTACTTGACTCTTAAAGATGATGAAATGGTTAGATGCTAATAAGTATATCTACCATAGCACTCTACCGAACTCTACTTCAGACTAAAAGAACCCCTACGATAAATGGGAATTTTCATATAACTAGCTACATTACACGACACTACTACGTTTTCGTTTCATTCACAACGCGTTCATTCATAAGACACGCAATGAATAGGGTAGGCAAGCCGCTTATACAGGAAGGTTTTTTTTTTAATTTTTTGTTTTACCCCCATAGGATTTCTACGTCATTGTTTTCTTTTTATTCGCAGATGAGTCTTTGGACAGCGATGGTTGTTGTGAAGCAGCAGGTTGTACCATTACGGTCAACGCCGAATGCAACGTCAGCAGCCGGGGGTGGAGGGGCTCCGCGAATGATGTTGGTTCAGCAAGTACAAATGTGGAGCTGGTGCGCGCACCGTCATGTCCGGGGTAAGTGGCAGTCGGAATCCTTCCTAATGCCGATGCCGAATGTTCTAATAATGAAATACACACGTACAGCAAATAAAGCGAACTAAACGTGTAACATTATCAAAGAATGTCGGTATCTGCTTAGACTGGGATTAGACTTTCAGGTAGGCTTCGACAAACTTCTTGTACCAGCTAGCTCGAGTTGTCTTGTAACCTACGTAGGGTGATGCAGGGTCGGTAATGGTATGAAATATGAAATTAATATATTCTTCGGCTTCACCCCATTACTGCCCCATTTGTCGCCCCAATAAAAAGCTTCAGTGGAGGATATTGTTTCCCGACGGGGTAATTTGTTATCTATCTTAGCGTTCTACCTCTGATCTTTGTAATCATTGCCCTATATAGCTAGAAGAATGCAGAAAATAAAATATGCTTCAAAAAA
This sequence comes from Allophyes oxyacanthae, assembly GCA_932294325.1. Taxonomy (NCBI): domain Eukaryota; kingdom Metazoa; phylum Arthropoda; class Insecta; order Lepidoptera; family Noctuidae; genus Allophyes; species Allophyes oxyacanthae. The sequence continues at coordinate 7,127,495 of OW028609.1, forward strand.
CGTATTAAGTATCGTAAATCTAAGATATTTTTTAAACAAAGATACAGTTTAACCCAGGTTTTCCAAGTACATATAATAAAAATATTGATGTATTGCTTACTTATTCTGACCAAATTGCTGATGCAATTCGTTGTTAAATTAGGTTTAGGCGTACATTTCCCTCATTAGATAGTAAACTTTGAGTATGGTAGTAGGTAACTAAGTACTAACCGACCACACCTAGTGCTTTGTGTAAACGTTGCAAATATTGACATATACGTAGCTCAGTCGCTACCACGTCCCGGCGGATGGCCGGGATGCCTGGATCGATCTAGCTGAATGCACCGGCCATAAAAAGTTATGCAATGCACTGTTGTAACAATACTTAGTTTGAGGTAGCAAAGTAGAATTTGTGGCCGATATAGCTGAGTTTTACAAATGATACGTTTAGTCAGAAATTTGATCGAATAGATATATTAATTAAATATTAGGTATGTGAGAAATAGTTGTCGAAAATATTATTATAGTTTTAATGGCGGCTGAATCTAGAAATAGGTCGGATCGGTAAGAGCTGGAGCGCGCAGGCGCGGGCGGGGGCGGGCGGGCGGACCGCGCAGCACCCTGCGCGGCCGGGTCCTATCACCGCTCACCCCGCACCCGCAATACAGTCTACTAGATACGCAGTTTATTTGACGACGTGTCGCACCGCAACATCAAATGTTGAGTACGTAGAAACACCAGGCCAACCCTGGTGAGTGCGGCACTGCTGATGGATACAGATCGGTTTTCGCGGTCACTAAACAGCAGTTTGACGTACTTAATGTTTCTTTGGTTTTAAACGCGACTATAGTTCTACGCTTAGATGTTACTTCGACGTGGATCACTCGATTTTGTGTACCCTTAGCTGACTAGATGTTAGCGTTAGGGCTTGCATGCGTCTCTGTGTCTACTATCCTTGAGTGTGTACTTAACTAAACCCGCCGTGTCCTATCCTTGTGGGGTCGATTCTGTGGGGTTGAATCTGTGTGGGTAGGTGTGCGGAGACGTATGGACGTTTCGTTACAGATAAGATGTTTGTAGGGAGATAAGATGCCGTTGCTAAGCGTAGGAGCAGAATGAGGCGACACGAGATGCAATGCAAGGGGGCGGAGGTTGGCGGCGGCAAGGAGGGCTCGCAGATGTCTCGCAGCGAGTCCACCATCAGCCGGTGCACCCCGCATACTCCCCTCGGGCCCCCAGACAGCGTGAGCGTCGACTCCAACCCCATGCCCACCATATATCGGTAACTGTATGTTCGAAGATCGCCGTCCAGGGAGAAGACGTAACGCTACTGCCACCGCCCGCCGCCAATGCCTGCATGAAAACATTGCGCTGAGCGATATACCCTTACGTAATATGCCGACAACAACACCACAGTACACATAATCCCTTAAGCGTTACAGCCAACGCGAACTGCAGTGGTCATCATCACTGATATGTCTTCTCCCAATGGCATATAAGCTGAGAGCGCACTCCGCAGCATCGCGCACCGCGATCGTCGCATGCGAGTAGGTATCACAAAAAGCTTTTATCTTAGACGGATCAATGACAGTGTTAGTTCTTATTTATCACCAAGTGAGATCGTGTACTGGGTACTTCGTAAGTGGTCAACCGCCTAAGATATCAGCGGCCATAGTTTTAAGATCGCTTGGCTTGCCTCATGCTGATCGACACGGCAGAGTTGGTCTACCGGCGACGACGCCAAGGTACGGTGATATACAATATGATTGTGTTACATTGTCTCTTCACCACCTTGCCTTACACCTACTTCCTTGCTTTCAATATATTTCCTAGTGTTACTTGTTTTCTTCGTCATTTTCAGTTTCGATTATTTATATGTATAGATACATCGCTTTAGGATTAAATAAACTACGGCCCTATAACGAATGTTTTTACGTCATCATAAACATAGAATTCACGTATTTAGGATATCCATGCATGTCCCTTTTTTTTCTTAGTAGTTTCCTAAGAAGTAACATAGAATAAAAAATAATTCATGTAAATAGAATCAATGAACTCATTACTGCATAAAAATAGAATATCACGCTATACGGACACGAACATTTGCCGTTATCACAGCACTAGATCCGATAAAATATTGAAATTAGTATGAGGTTCTACTTTATTTAACTAATTGTCATTTAGTTCATCAATCGTAGCTCAAAGTAGATAAAACCGTAAATAATCTTCAGTAGTAAGCCTTTAGTTGATATATCTTAGATAAATCTACAGTAGGTATAGGTACATATACCTAGTACCTACACAGCATATAACCGAAAACTTTAAAATAAAAGATATCTGGACAATATTAATTAGAACTAAACGAAAAATAAAGAACAGTAACAAGCGTTTCATATCTAAAACATAGTCAGCATGATAATAAAATTTAATATATAGGTACCTAATGACGATGTCTTAAATCTATAAATAGAACAAAACATAAGTAGACATGTATCGCGCTGAAAAAGGTAGAGTTGTGATGGAAGACAGGTATAATTAAGGTATAACACGTACTCGCTTAACATTATAATGAGCTGCAATTCATAATTCATCTTTTTTTGTAAATTTATGGACTATATGTCTGAAATAAAGTTATTAAAAAAAAAATAAAAAAAATTGCGGCTCATTATAATGTTTAAGTTTGCTTAAAATTGTTTCTTCAAAAATGGGACCAATACAACTTTGACTGTTTCGTGATGAGCCCAATTTTTGGTGCAAAACTCTGATATTCCTAGCTGAGATATTTACTAAAATAAGTGCTACCTGGTGCATCAATTACTACTATCCGGAGCAGCACTTACTGATACATGAGGCAGCAATATTACTGCTACCTGGGGTTGCAATTACTGTAACCTGGAACAGCAATTACTGCTACCTTGAGCAACAATTATTGCTACTTAGGACAAAAATTACTGCTACCTGGCATAACAATAATTTCTACCTGCGGCAACAATGACTACTGGGTAGGGCAGCTATTACTGGTCTTAGCGGCAGCAATTACTGCATCCTGGGTCAACAATTAGGTTATGCTACCTGGAGCAATAAGCAATTTATGCACTTTAAATCTTTCTTAAAATTAATATATATATTATGAACTTAATTAATTCTTACTACAAATTACAGTACCTATAACAACTCATAGATTTTCCATACTACGAGTACCTACGAGTATATCATACAATAGTAGAGTTGTATGTTTTCTCTTTGTAAAATAGGAGATATGACACAAACACGCTCGAAGATAAAATAATAGATACAGGCGGCAATAAATTATAAAATTTAGACATATTCAAATAGTCGCACTTCCGTGATGGTATTTTTAAAACAATGCCACGCTTTCAATAAAATCAAATTAGTTGTGTAATATTTTTACACGAGGAAGGTTGAGAAGTAAGCAGCCAAAAGATAATAAAGTGCTTCTTCAAGAATGAAATCGTCTTAAAATATTTCTTAAATCCTCCAAATCACAATTAACTGGATTTAGCTATAAAACTAATTGTCTATGTCTATATTTGTTTAGTTGCCGGGCACCCATCGCGTCCCTTGATTGTATGGACGACTTCAGTGCAAATTCACAACAGATGCTGGATCAAGGTAAGCTTTATTTAACTGGTTGAATATTATTTTGAATTTGTAACTTAATATTAAAATCATTATCCATTTTTCCCGGGTAATAAAATAGGAATAGTTCAAGAAATACTTAGGTACTTGCTAGGTACTTGCCGTGTTATCCACAACCACAAATGGGTTAGTCAGGGAAATAGGCGTCCACTTATGAATTATACCTAAGTGTAGATCTGGGACTCGTTTATATTAGCAATTCAAGCTACATCTCGTACAAAATTCATGCTGATATCTACCTATTTCTAGAATGTATTTGACAAGCATTTTCCTGCTATCGAAAATTTACATAAAATATTGTGACCGTTGACATAATAATATGACTTTCAAAAGACTAAAAGATGAATTCCGTATTATGTACCTATGAATGAAATACCTTTGGGTTTAATAACACTCAGATAGGAATACAAGGTTCTACGTTTCTAGCCCCGATCCGTTTAAAACTTTTACTAAAATTAATTAATTAATTGGCAAATTATTTAGGTAGCTGATGATTTAAATTAAATTAGCCACAAGTAACTAGTCATAAGTTAAGTAAGAAAATTTACAAAATATCTAATTTGTCCAGCTGGTGAAGTGAACGTCTCGCGACACATGTCTACGTATATGGGAAATCACACCACCATGCCATCGGTGGTGACTCCAGGACTACGCTACAAGAACTTGGGGAAGTCCGGACTCAGGGTACCTAATATCGGCCTAGGAATATGGACCATGCTGAATGAAGATTGCGCTGAAGACGTCATTATGACAGCCCTGGAGAATGGCATCAACCTATTTGATTTGTCTGAAGCACACTGCGGTTAGTTGATTGACTAAACTCCTTTTGGTACGATAAAAAGTAAATAAAAAAGAATTGTATTTTGTCGTGAATAATTTTGTGTCCTTTCTTAGAGATACATCGCGAGAATGCCTATAACGAAATTGTAACTGTTCGGGGAGTTGAAAATGAATCCTTATTTTTAGTAAAGGGTTTTGGGTGTTGCGGTGTTGCTGCGGTTGGGTCGCGCGTGCGCAGAATATTTGCGATAGTTTCTTGAGCTGCGCTTGAGCTTAGGCTTTTGAAATACAGTCACTATATTCGGATTGTTTGGTTTAAAATACAATACACGTTGTACAAGTACATTGTAATTATTTAAGATAATATAGAAAAAGATGAACTGAATGAAGTTAGGTACATCTCGTAGTATTTCACTGTTACCGGACACCATTTTCATTGTATTATTTTCGAAATTAACAACGAAATCTATTTTTAATAGCTAAAGGGGAAGCAGAACTGGGCAAAATACTAAAGAAACGAAACGTAAGGAGAACGAGCATCATCATTACCACCAAAATATATTGGAGCACCAAGTAAGTACTACTAGTACCTACCACACCCCCTGATCATCTACCGTCACTGGACGGTTTTTTAGTTAACTAGAACATACATAGGTACTGCACGATCTAACAAATCCTTAGATGTTACTTACTTTCTTGAATGATGACTGTTTTTTATTTAGGTGAATGCTTCCCTACCTATACGCGCAGAACAGGGGCTTACTGCAGCTTACAGCAGGGCAGAAATTGAAATGCCCAGATATTTCCAGTATAAGCTGACCTTTCATTGTACGAAAATCATATACAGTGCGAGGTCAGCTCATACTGGAAATGTTCGAGTAGGTATTTCAATTTCTGCCCTGCTATATAAAAGCTCGTAGTAAGCCCCCAGAAAGCGCCGCACGTGCCGCAATACCCAAATTTTACTATTCTTTGTATTTATGAAATGATTATGCAACCTTTCAGTAAAATGTTGTAGGTATACGGATTGCACCCGCATTTGCAAATGACGTCACCAGATACGACACGTATGGTGCAGGCGTCGCGGGTTGGTCGATTATGGTGACGTCATCCGCATTCTGCCCCAATATTTCTATGTTTCGTTCAATACTGATCGTTCGGTGCGTTCGATGTGGATAGGTGCAAGAAACCATCAGCAAATTCGATTCCAACGGCGCATGCGGCGGTTTCGGCGCCTGTAGGTGCGCGTTCACCTTTAGGAGTAAAAATACAATGTAATGAGACTTCCATAGATCGATGTTAGTTAATTTAGATTGATGTTGTCAAAACCGATCTTATATGACTAATCGATATCGTTTTCTATTTGTGGACTAATATTTATAGCCTGCTGTCGTCTCTACTTGACTGTTTCTGTTAGATTTTCCCATTCACATCTCATTTATGTAGCATTGATGTTTATATATTTATTTACAGTATTAATGTACTCATTACATTTTTAGTATAGCGACCACGGACTAAATGTAAATTGTACAATGTAAAGATGAGTGAAAAAAGCTTGAAGTTTGCTGTTAGGGTTCCTTGCTGTGACTAGATACACTGATGCTTCCATTTCTGCTTTCCGCTGGCTAGTTGCTAACAAACTGTGAACTCTCCATTTACTAGGTTTGCTCATACTAATAACAGGTCGGATGAAAGAGGCCTCTCTCGTAAACACATTGTTGAGAGTGTTAAGGCGTCTCTGGGTCGGCTACAAGTTGAATATATTGATGTAGTGCTTCTGCACAAGGTTGATCCTGTGTGCCCCATGGAAGGTCAGTCACATTTTTTTAATAAATCTAAACTACACTCAGGAGCAATGAATCCGGGTCACTAATAAACCTTAATATCTCGAAAACTAAGAATGTTAGATAATTTAAGTAATAAGTATTTCGTAGACTATTTAATACTACTCAGATATACCTAATTAATAAAACTTCTTAGTTATTATTTGTTTTACTTATTATAAATACATAAATTAAAATTGCGTAAATTTTATCGCATTTTTTTTAATATGTTCGTTTTTACTTCATTTTCAGATATTTTATTAGTACTTTGTATTACCTCCGTTTGTTGTCAAAACAGATGTCATGCGATTCGGCATACAGCACAAAGTGTCTGAGGCGATGCGATGTTGGGAAATATTGTTGCAGTCCTCTATCAATGCAATTTTCAGCTCTGGAAATGTATTTGAGTAGTGTATTAAATAGTCTATAAAATACTCTGTATTTGAATAAGCGATCGTTCTTAGTTTCCGAGATATTAAAGTTTATTATGTTGGTGACCCGAATTCATTGCTCCTGAGTGTATTTTGCTAAATTACATATTTGTACTTAATTCGATATAATTTTAATATACTTTGTTATTTAAAAAATATATCTCGACAGAACTTGTTCGCGCAATGAACTTCGTGATAAATCAAGGATGGGTGATGTATTGGGGAACAGCACGCTGGTCGCCATCGGAGGTGCGCACAATTGGATTAATTCTTATAATTATCATTATTCTCAAGTTTAGTAATTAGTAACAATAATTATAACTTTGTAGGTCATGGACGCTTACACCAACTGCAGACAATTCAACTGCATTACACCCATTGTTGAACAAACTGAATACCACATGTTCTGCAGGGAGAAACCTGAGCTCTATATGCCTGAATTATATCACAAAATTGGTGTCGGTGAGTATCATTCAGGTGGAAATAATTATGTTATACTGTACGTAAACTAATAGTTGTATCTTAATAAACCAGGTATGATGGTATGGTCGGCCATAACAACAGGCAAGGGCTTGGGTCGCGAGGAAATAACTGGCCTATTCGCGAAGTCACGGTTCAACCGGAAATACAGCACCTTCAGCTGGTGCGAGGAGGATCTCGCCGTCCCAGAAGTATGACCGCCTTCAAGAAATTCAATAGATAATACTGAGTAATTGGCACATTTAATTTACTAACATTAAATTCTTTAGATGCGTATCTCCGGCAGCAAAGAACAAGTGAACGGAGAAGAACCACGCACATATGGTGACAAACTTCGTGATCTGTCTAATTTGGCAAATTCATTAAGTATGTTCTACTTTTTTTTTATTATATTGCGAAGTAGTTATTTTATAACATAAACAACAGTTGAAAGCATACTTTCATTTTACAACAGATTGCTCTATGAGCCAGCTAGCTGTGGCCTGGTGTCTTAAGAACGAGTCAGTTAATTGCCTTTTGCTGGGCGCGACCAGCGTTGAACAATTTAAGGAGAATATTCACGCGTTACAGGTACGCAGCTTCGTGATATCATGAGTAAACTGATTTAACGAGAAGTATGAAACCATTAAAATACTGCTCTCTACACAGATCGTCCCTCAACTGACACCGGTAGTCATGGTAGAGATAGAGCGTCTGCTGGCTAACAAGCCTCAACGTCCGCCCATGGTATCCACTCTAGCCATGCGTAACCAGCAGAATAACAACACCGTGCGTGTTGACATGACGTAAGTACAAATCCGTGAACAAAATCTTTCGCCTTTTTATCATGTTTGTTCGCCCCTAAAGTTATTTATTCCCACAACAGGGGCGCCACCACGTCCGGAGCCGGCTCGCCCAAGCCGGAGGGTGAGGTCGCTGAGGTCGAGGCCTCCACCCCCGGTAAGGAGTCCGGGCGGGGCTTCTGTGAGATTCAGTGACCGTGGTGGCGCGGAAGCACTGACTCTGCTTCCAAATCTAGTAGATCAAAGGTATTTATTTATTTTTATATTCAGCATTATATCAAATTTATTTCGATTATTCTTTAATGATCTCCTTGTATCTCTAGGAATCACTTAAGGACAAGGAAAAGGATACGAAACCAAAATTCTTCTTGAATAACGCCGGAGAAGTCATCAAACGTACCGGTAAGTTCACTGGATCTAGGTCTCGTATATTTTGAATGAAAAACAAGCAAAGGGTCGTGACGTCATAATGTGTTTGTGTGTTTAGAGCAAGACGGAGTATCCACTGATGTCGTAGTATCAGTGTCATCGTTGAAAGGTAAGCAACCAGCTAGCGGGGGCAGTAAGGCGAAGAAGTCCAAGTCGGACACCGCACGTTCGCGGTCCGCCTCTTTGCAAAGGTCCACTTCAGGACAGTTGTCCGTCAGCAGAGACCGCAGGAAATCGCGACCGGACTTGTCCTCGCCAGCTGATTTGTAATTTCTAATAATCATAGACGTAGGAGTGGGCGATATATAGTATACCTGTTTATAAACCCGGCAATAGGAACAGACGGTGCGTCGCAAGACGTATCTGTAAATATGTAGAAATATCTGGTATTGTGAAATTGCGGGGGTTAATAGAATCTCATCTTTGTGGGCTTATTTTATTACAACAGTCCCTCGTCCGTTGTTTACGTGAGTACACTTATTTCTACATGGAGGAGATATTATAGCCCTCAACAAGTATTATCCTACTACCTGGTGCAATTCACTATTGGTTTGATAGATAGAAACTCTGTCACACTTCAATATATACCCATTCACCGTCTTATTCTATTATTACCTAATGTAAATTTAGTATGTGTTCACAGTAACTTAACCGCAACCGTAACTATTTTAAGTATTATCGAATTACTGATAAAATCTGCTCTACAGGTAAAGCAAAGGCAAAATGAAGTTTAAGTGAAATGACTTTAAGTGATTGATAAAGATCTGTGATGGTTAAAAATTTATCGAAAGTATTTCTTATGCAAGCAATTGGATAAAATCCTGTGTGTTGTACTTAAATCAAAATGATTTGTAAAATAGTCTGTTGTAAATTGTAATTGGCACTTTTAGGAATACTGTAAGTATCGTTAACTGATTTTTAATGTAATGTATGTACGAGTATCTTAAATTCGTTGTGAACTACCAAGTAGCGTTAGATAAGGTAGTTAGGATAAAGATTCTACGTCCTGGGGACTAAATTAATCACAGTAGAAGTAGCGAGAGGTACTCAATTATTATAGTGTAATTACTATGTTTAGTAATTGTAGAATACTTATAAAATTATTCAATACGATTTTTGAAATCATTGTCTCCCAATTACTAGACGGCAAAGTTAAGATTTGAGGTAGTACTTTTTATCGAGTTGGTCTCTCAAGTTTTTCTATGAAAATTCCTCCTGAAATTGAACTTGTATATACCTACTTGTTATGAAAAGAATTTAGATGATTCCTTTGAATACTGAGGTTAGAAGTCGAGTACTATAAATATTTAAAAAAATACAACAGTTTTCCTTATACAAATATAGCTTCCACAGATCCGCGTTTCTCTTTTATGGTAGGTAGCATCTGGCTTAAACATGGTAGCGTTTTACTTTCTGCAGACACGCAATCTCGTGACACTTTATTGATATACGAATAGATTAAAATTTTCATTGAAATTCAAGCTATTCCATAATCATATTACCGCAATAAGAAATATACTTGAGAAATAGTGTTCTTTGCGTAATGTCATCGGCACCAAGTATCAGGGTATGCTTATCAAGTCATAGTAAATAATTTAAAATAATTATATAAAAGTAATTCGTATGAATGGTCTATTCGTACAAGAGCGTTGTTCGGATGTTCGTGATCGCAGCGACACTGATTTCGACATAATAATCGGTACCCATTGTAATCCTTTTGTCGGCAAATGACATCGTTTGAATTGGCCGTTGCTAGATAGCTAGTTGTTACCAGGTAGCCAAGATTACTGCTAGGGTTGTCAAGATCCTACATTGATAGTAACAGTTTGCATAAATCTAATCTTAATTATCATGATTCGTAAGTATATAAGTATAAAGATTCTGAAGTTCAAAACATTCACATTCTTCCAGCGTTACCTTATGATTTATTCGCACAATTATACGAACTTTGAACAGGTTCATCTTCTAATTGATCCCTACGATGTAGACTAGTTGTATCCCTATCTAATAGTATACGTACATAATATTAAATATCTTCCGTTTTATTTACAGATCTCTAAAAATATAATTCTACTATCCCTGATTTATCTCATGAGATAAGGTTTGTGAATTATAATGGGAAGTACTATCTTATGTAAATACATCCTATTGATCTATTTTAACAGTTATATTATAGTATTATAACTAATATAGAGTTACTCATAGGAAAGAATGGTTAAGTGTTGTCGATTAACTTAGTGTTTGGTTCCGCATTCGTATGCGAAGTATCTAAAGTCAGCTGGCGTATAATAGTTGTTATTAGGTATGGGAATATTATTATTCGATAGTTAAACACACTCGTCAAAAAATTATGGTAGATAGAAAAAATCTTAATATACCAAAATAATGAAACTTCATTGACTAAACTGGAATTAAGTGAATAAAATAAAACATCAACAGTTGATTTGTAAGTACTTGGCATAGACGTATTGTCTTCTCATCCATGATTGGCATTAAAAGAGTTAAAAAAATAAGGCCAAATAAAAAATACACTTTTGCCTCGTCACATAGAATCATTGTAGGATATATTGTCATCAGTTCTCGCCTCGATATTCATTATTGAATGGATCGTTCCATCATGTCGGTAACACTCACGTGAATCATCACGATAAAGAAATAAGAAGTGTCATCTGCCGTGAGGTGCAATAACATCGGTGATCGGACAGGCTTCAGTGAACATAAATGGAATGGACAGATAAAAATGGGCACCGATGTTCTTGGGCGAGTCTAAATTCACACTAATTGGGTGGCGAAGGATTTACAGACATTATATTCCAGCTCGTTTTGAAGAAAAGCTTCTATATATATATATAGTCGCATGGAGTTAGTGTTGATTGGTAATAATTGTATGCCGACTGCCGCTAAATATATGAAAGCAGTCCGCAAAGGAGCACGTAAACAGTACCCACATAAGTAGCTAAATTTGGGCGAAAATGTGACCGACACCATACACAATAATATCATAAATGCAGAGCCCATAGTTATTACCCAAACTGTCTAAAAATATCTCCAAGACATGGACTTTGCTTATTTCTAACATTCACTTATCAGTTTGTTTCATAATTTTGGAATGTATTATGATATCCTACCTATCCTAATTCTTTGTTCGTAGTGTATAATCTGTACCATATAGTATTTGGACACGCGCACATGCAATAATGAAAATAATTTGATGAAAAATTGGTTAGTTCACAGCGATATGTATATAATTTAAATAATTAATATAGATAGTATTTATTTTCTTTAATTAACTTAGTAAGTTTAAGTGATGTAAATATAAAAAAGCGCAGAACCACAATAGTGATGATTAATTTTAAATTTCTTGCAGAACATGTAAAGTTCCACCAAGATTAACCTTATAGTGTATTTAAACTAGGCTGTACATATAGACACGAAGTGAAACGACACTTATAGGGTACGTATAAGTAAATGATATATTTTCTTTAAAAAAAGCAAAATTATGGTGTCCATCACACGGCTAATTTGATCTTAACCTACGATAAAAAATAATCCTCCAGTATACTTACGTGATACACGATAATCCGCCATCAACCATAGCCATACGAGCAAGGATCCTCAATCGATAAAAATTTACTACGGTCAGGACTTACAATAATGATTCTTCAGGCATATTATGAATGCTACTCTATAACCACATACAAAGGATAAATTCGTTTCGTTTCTACAACTTACACTCTAACCCATTTCATAAAGTCCTCAAATCCCCCCCATCTCCTTGATTATTCAAGTCAAGGGCACTTTCTCTATTGATTATAAAATTTACCTCGAATCGCTCTTTATCCAGGTCGAGTGGATTATAGGTACCACTTAGAGGGCAGCCGTTAATAACTACGACCTTTTTTCACCACATTTTTTGAACGCAGAGTAAAAATCAGATTTTGTATTTATTACGACATGGATGTGGGCTCCGCGCCTACACCACAGAATAATAACCACAAACGTATTGGTCGTTGACCCGCACTGTGACAATCTCGCCCGTTGCTGTTTAGGAGAAACTTAATAATAATGTATATTACAGACGATAGGATATTTCGTGTTTATTAGTACCTACCACGTCAAAGGCATCACACTATTATTATTCTTTGAAATTCATTTCTTTACCCTCTTGAATATTTCAGGTGATTTATAATTATAATCTTTATAGAGTAGCTACGGACAATTGATATTTAAAATTAGGTAAGGTCGTAAATGAAAAAATAAGCATATTATATTCGGTAAGGTTTGGCGAATTTATCTAGACAAGCTACCGATCCCTGATGCAGAATTCGAAAAATCTGTCGATCGATAATAATCCATGCTTAGGTATATTTACTATTGGATCGAGATTCGTGATCGCGGTACTTATACCGCGATCACGAATTTACTTATAGAAGGAAAAATGGGCCCCCTTATAAAAAAATGTAGTATCTACAGGATGAAAAGCTAAGTGCTAACGGAGAATTATTTTCTTAAAAATATTAAGCAACTTTTAGCTAGATCACATAGATAACAAAATTACTTATAATTATCACATCCACAGATCACATCATACAAAAAATTTTATGTTCAAAATTTTGAAGTTTCTTGCCTCCACACATAAAAAGATAACGCCTTGATTTTTCTCTTCGGAGAATTGTTTTGACACGTCGCCGCGTCGTTCGCATCTTTTGTCAATCCACTGCAGAGATTTTATACGATTTAGTTATTATATTAACATTTAACTATTTTCAGATATCTCTAGAATTGAGAAAATAATTGCCTGTTAACACTTGTTGTTTCTATCACATGGATAGTCATAGTCGTAATAATTAAGATAATGACGAAAAGGTTAATGTACACACGGATTTAAAAATATATGATATTCCACTATTCTCTTTTCCATATTGTCGGAAGTTTTGGTGATTTCAACTTTCAACCTAAAACTTTGTTTTATGTGTATGAAGCGTCTTTATGAAGTCGATACTCCCGAAACTATGTCCTTCACACCACCAGCGTTCACAATATCGCACGAAAAACCTGCCTACGAGTACCCTATATAAGAAGATTAAAAAAATACACATTATTTACGTCAAATTTATTCCAGTTAATCCTTGACCTTATCCGTGTTGATTCAAATTTATCTACTTACTTATATCTTCAATTTGGTCACTTTGGTCACTAAAGAAAGAATCAAGGGCACTTAAATTTCGAACTACATTATCTTGGTATCATTCTTTATGCCCGAGAATCGACCATTCATCATTCATGATACATGCGATTTGAAACAAATTTCGATTTCTGGTTAACTTCCTGCATAAGTACCAAATAAAACGAAAGAAATAACAAAGGTAGGGAACAAAGGATAGAACTAAAAGATTGAAAATACTCGATAAGGGAACCACGGTTGAGGTGCCGTTATGCTTTAAAATAGGGTCTTCAAGAATATCTACTGTCTTTCTACTGATCTACTGATCCAATCATTCGTATCTTAAGCGTTTAACTATTCTCGCAGAATTGTTAGGAATATACGTTGGTCATGGTTTGGTTTTTGGAAGTCACCGCCAAATTCATGAATGATAATGCTTTACACCGAACCTACTGAAGTTCTTTCGAGCTCAAAATGACGGTCTTAAAAAGTCAGATCTACTGATCCAGTCATCCGCAGCTTCAGCATTTAACCATTCTCTTTGAATTATTATTAGAACATTGATCGTGGTTTTGGGTTTCGAAATCACAGCCAAGTTCGTGTTGATAATGCTTGATACTGAAGCTAGTGCGGTTGAGATTATTTCAAGCTTAAAACAACGGTCTCGATGAAGATTGGGTCTTCTTATCTTGTGGACCGTGGCTACAAAACATCTGTCTCTTTTACATAAAAAGATTAGCCATTGAATGGAGCTTTGAAATTTACAACCCATTTTGGAATTTATAATGCTTTATATTGAGGTTCCTCCGGGTTTGAAACACTGATCTCGTTAAAGATCGGGTCTACTGAACCAGTCATCCGCAGCATCAGCATTAAACCATTCTCGTTGAATTATTATTAGAACATTGGTCGTGGTTTTGGCTTTCGAAATCACAGCCAAGTTCGTGTTGATAATGCTGGATACTGATGCTAGTGCGGTTCAGATTTTTTGAGGCTTGAAAAACGGTGAAATATCGGTGCTTCGGACATGGATTTGGCTTCAAAATTTATTCTATAATTCGTGATCAATAATGATTTATGTTGAGTTTAGTTCGAGCTCAAAACATTGATCTTCAAGAAAGACTGGGTCTAGGTCAAGTTACCAGCTTTACCATTTTACCATACTCGTTGAATTATTATTAGAAAAATGGTTGTGGTTTTCGAAGTCACTGTCAAATTCGTGATTGATAATGCTCAACACCAAAGCTATAGTTAGTTGACGATTTTTCGAGCTCAAATCATCTTAATGAAGGTGATTGTGCCTTCTCAACCGTCACTATAAAAATACATCTTTCACTTCGAACTTAATTGTGCGCTTAGGCATGGATTTGACTTTTAAATTCGAAGATTGAAGATTTCATATCTGTGTTTATTTAACAAGACTACATTTGAAAAGATCTTAAAGCGGAAACACATCAACACGTTTCTACCTTTTTCCTTGATGTTTTCATTTCGTGTGTACATTTCCTTATTCGATATGGTTCCATGAATATACAAGGCGCAGTACTAATAAAGTTTTATTCATTTATTCCAACGTTACTGAAAAAGTGTGTTATACAAAATGCTTAAAAACAAGAAGCGATTTAACGACACTACATAAACTCTCTTTAAACTCTTTATCTTCAAAAAGAGTTTGCCAGCTTTTGCTATTCGGCTTTGCTACTTTACCTGGCTCTCAACTTCTTACATAGGCTTTGCAAGTAATGTTGCTCAAAAGACCAAGACTACCTAATCGTAGCAAGACCAAGAGACATACTGCAAGATTTGAGCAAGAACAAGCCTAACTCTGCGGAATCTGGCGTCTCAATGTTACGCCAAACTCTGAAAATGGCGTTTATTCGTTTTTATGCTAACGGTTATAATATAGCGATTAGAGACTATGTCTTCTTATGTGTCTGTACTGTGGTCATACCGATAAATTACGATAGCCACGCTGGTTCCGTTTTGACGTCAATGAGCCTAACATACGAGTAACATACTTTGGAAGTAACATGGGAGTATTTCTGTCTTCATTTTGTTTATAATCAACCCAAAATTAATCTAGTCTAATTTTAATGAGTTCTTAATTGGAAACGGTATACATAATTCATTGGTTTTTTATACAATTTATTAGAACATGACAAGGTAATTAAAGTCTTGTTTAAAAAAATAGGCAGGTTTTAACACTTACAGCGTCGATCGGGGTGGTTGTTTATATAATTTTAAACCCAAAAACAAGTTAAAATTAGCGAAATCGAGAAATGTACAAACTTTTCAAGTAAAGAGGTATTTAGAGAGGTCGAGGTAAAGAAGATTTTCAAGATTTAGCTAGTGTTATAACCCTAAAAATGCTTTTGAAACTTCGGTCAACTGTATGAACTTTGATGAACTTTGATTTTTCATGCTTTCGGATCAGAATCAGAAATTCAATCTAAAAGAGATGAGACGCCTCTCAGGTTTTGTGTCTATATTTAGGTTTATTTACTATATAGTTCCAAAAATGATTTACTCTCTGACTAGTGACTACCTAATTACCTATATCAAATAAATTGTATTTCCGATTCAATTCTCTTTGATCAAGTTTAAACTATTGGGATTATGACAGGCTGGTAATTTTTAAAAGGTTAAGATCCAATATGAGGTGTTCACGTGCCTGAGCTGGAGAATATTTAATAAAATTATTTCAGGTTCTGGAATTAATTATTATTATCTTAGAGAATACTTAATAGTCTCATCTACCTATAGAAACCGCAACTTGTATAGACATGGAAGTTCTAGTAGTTGTCCTTTTGATATGCTTAATATTAGGTACCGTCAAAGTGATGTGTTTAGTTCCCCGCGCAGTCCCGATTGATAGGATTAATTAGACTTAATAGTGTAAAAATTTCATGAGATACACCAGAGATACCTCCAAGATTGTACATACAGTTGATGTTTTAGCATTAATTGTAAAATAGAACTGGATGGATCTTTCCATATTAACCGTTAGCAACACAGACACGATACCGATATGTTTCCGACCCGATAAGTACTTATTACCAGAAATTGGAAACAAAGTTGATTGTTTATATAAGTACCTATGTGAAAAAAAAAACTGTCTGTTTAAGTCCTACAAGGATAAAGATTTTCATGCGCAATGTTTTTTTAACTCTCTCTCTCCGTAGTCGGGTAAAAAGTAACTTATAATATTTTATTGAACAATACAAAAACTTTTGTGCTTGTAATATTATTTTAAAATTGAAATAAAACCTTACATAGAACAGATAAAGATATACCTACCTATATGTAGTTGTAATCGGAGTTTTATTATGAAAATCCTAGGACGACATCAGTAATCTGTCACGTGTTATGAACCGCGAGTTGCGTGCTGATTTTGTGGTTTGAACCTTTCAAACTGTCGGCCGCGCTGATTGGTTTCTGACCAATTGGGACACCCTTATATGAGCCAATTAACAATTAGGATTTCGTCCAACCTAAAATAAATAAAATCAATTTAACTATCTCGTATCTTTGCAATGATCCTGAAAATAGCTAGGAAGATTGTGAATTTTTTTGGGTAGTTCCAGACATCCGATCCTAGGATATCGCCATAGTCTGTGTCTTCCTACACTGATTGCCTTTATCGGTATCGTGTCGATGTCGGTACCGTCTAATGTGGAAACATCCAATGATGTCGTCTAAAGAAATGTGAGGGCTAAAGTTAATGTCGATAAAACACGTATAGTGCCACAAACTTATCTGACCCGGTCGTGGCGTCGCTGCCGTCGCTTTTACCAATGTCATCTCCGACGTTCCGTAGAGCGACGTTAGTTCCAATTTTGGTCACCGGGTCAGATAATTGTCGGCATCGGCACCACTTGCCATAACGAAAAATTGAATAGAATAGAATAAGTTTGTGGCACTATAAGTATTAGCCGGCTACACTTGAGATACAGACCATCGGCTTATGTCAGCATTTCATTTTTAATCTGCTAAACTAATGTTTAAAAAGATACCTAAAGAAAAATAAAAGCGACGGTCATTAGGTTTTTAGGTTTTTGTGACCAACGGCGAACAACAAAACCATCTGCCAGACATGTTTTCTGAATAACAGTTTTACATGTGAACTGATTTATTCGACTTTTCAAGCTTTGATTTGATTTGTTGATCTTTGATTTGTTTATCCGTCCGTTCGGTTCTTGCAGATAAGCCGGCTAAAAATGAAATCATATAAGGCATCACACTCATCAAACATTAGCAGATCAAAACCAAATCTTAGTTTAGCCGGCTAAACGTAAGTTTCTTAAAATTATCAACATTAACATTACCCTTAACAAATATATTATTATTATTATAAATTGTAATGTAATGTATTATGTAATGATCAATTATATGATTTAATAAAATTAATAAAGATTATGTTGAATGCAAATATTATTTAGGCTTAATTCAGATGCTCTACTAGCTTCGTAAGTTTACAAACTATCAGATTCCTGTACATCCACGGTAATCCACCTCTGTAATCGATAATTGTGTCGCAATACAGCTGAGAAGGCTACACCAGGGGGAATCGGAAAGACTTTGTTGGAAACATCTACGAAGATAACAGCAACAACAATAGATCGAGGCAAAATACTCATTATTTATACCTATATAATATATTGTAGAATGTATCATAAATAGCAAAACTGTATAGTATGTACATCATTAAGTATATTTACTTAGTTACAGGACGGTGGTTTAATCATCTGCAACATACTTTGAGAACCTAAAAATAAAAATCTATCAAACTGATCTAAATTTAAGTTCATAACTTAAATTATGCACTAAAATATCCAAGAATTTCCACACTACTTGCGGTTGTCAACTATAATTTAACTTATCTACTCAGGCCTACTTTGAAAATCTTACCTGTTCTTTCTTCTAGGCTAAACACCTAATTTGGATATTGCAGCTGAACAAATCGCCATCCTGTATAATTATAGAATAACAAAGTGTAAAAATTAAAATAGACAAGAGGGCGAAAGCGGTGCCAATACAATATAGCAGACATAGTATGTACTCATATACCTATAATCTATAACGAGAATTTAATTATTGATGTCTATGTTATTCTCAAGTCGTATCGGTACAGAAAGAACTCCTTTGTAGCAGTAACAATAATTCAAAGACGACGAACTATATACGTAACTGCCGAAATATCGATCATGCAAATAACATGGCAACCTACCTACAACAACTCTTTGAATAATTGCCGAAATACATATCGATCACGCTCGGCCGCTACCAACAACTGCAACTTATATTCTATTATAGATGATTATGTAGGTGGAAATAATTGTGTATGTTATAATTATACCCTTTCATGATATGAATTCAATTAAATACATAAGTTAGACACAGATCTCTGAATGTTTTAATATAAGGGAAACAAAATGTCTATCTAAATGAGGACTATAACGTCTATTACTGTTATGTTTATAGTAGAAGCTCGGAGCAGTTGCTCCGTGAGTAGATATCTCATTGGATCGATGTAACGTAGATACTGTTATTATTCGAATCACATAATTATTCACATCCAATTATTGGAAGCTCACGCCTACAGCCGGAGCACAGCTATCGTCTATATGTTTAAGCCAGAATCATGTATTAACACATCACTTACGTCAATAAAGTATTAATAAATGTTGTAGTTTTTTATTTATTCTCCTTTATAGTTTAGTTTCCTGTAGAAAAGACTATCTGGAAGTCGCATAAAAAGTACCAAATAAATCTTGCCTTATGTTCTGTGTGCGCCGAAGAAGGACTATTTCCACCTTGGACTATTAGCTCCATCATTGGAGCAATTTATAGACTTAATTAAATCTCGCATGCACGCCCTTATCCATACCCGTAAACCATATTTGTTCCGTGCAGGAATCAAACTCTTATAGCAGAAGTATCATACATACACAAACATTGCGTACCACAGTTTCCTATATTTGAAAATAAATCAGGGTCTTTATTCTCTATGACAACTATACTCATAACGTGTTAAATACTCAAAGCTCATAACTGACTAAGATCTGTCAAATTTTGTATGAGAACCGTGACATCCTCATCCTTACCTATAGCTGTAGCCCGCGGTTTCAATCGTATCCTAGGGAAATTACTTCATCGACCCAGATAGAAAAGATTCTGTGTATTAATCCAGATCATGGTATGCCTTTATGCCAAGTTTCATTCAAATCCATGCAGTCGTTAAAGTGTAATTGATTAACAAACTCTATATTCATAAACTCACAAACGCACAAACATCCAAGCTTTCCTATTATATCCCATACCATTGATAATATTATACAGGATGACTTGAACGAGGGAAACGTTGATAACGTTGGTATTGTACTCACCATTATGAACAACTTTTACTATGGGACCAAAAGATAATCGAGTAATATTGCATTATTTACATGGAACTGGAAGAGCAGCTTTTTATTTCATGTTTGCAATTTTATACCCATATACTAGAATGCGCACGCCTCCCCTGCGCGCTAGAACGTCTCGTCTCCTTGTCACGGCAAAATGATGCAATCTGGAGTACCTACATCATTTTACAAAAATATTTGATTAAAACTCCAGGTTACTGTGAAATGTAATATAGAATATTTGTATTGAACTGAGGATCGAATAGATACCAAGCTTACATCAACTAGAATATTCTGCTTTATGTTATAACCGCTGTTACCCGGATTGCAGTAATTTGTCATCATAACAGGGCCGAGTTACTTTCTGTAACATTTGCGGCCAGTTGTTGTTGTGACAATGACGATGTTTTCCTTCGATGTTAGAACATTATTGATGAATACACAAATGTTGCTGAATACTTAAAGGTATCATAATTCTCCTGCCCTTATACTTAAAGGTATATTATATAAATATTATTCTGTAACAAACAATGTTTCTGTGTTGCCTAAAGTCCTAGATGCAGCAGCCGTGTCTACCTAATTCTAACAAAACGTTGTCCTATTCACCTAACCATTGTTGCTCGAGTTATTCATTGATATTACATTATGACTCATCGCCGATAAGCTGCAGGAGAGTATATGGACATCTAATGAGATGATCACCAGATTACATAGGCAACCTGGCACTCCTTATCTTACCCTAATAAGAAATCCCGAGGGATACTTAAAACCAGAAGGATAGATGTAGTGCACAGAGATATCACATCATGCAGTGTTTCCGACATGGATGTCAAGGATAGAGCGAAATAAGTAAAAAAGTAAGATAAGGATGGCAGACTCCGCATCCCTTCTACACAATCCTACACACATTATATCACATACTTATTACACACACTTTATTACTTATTACTTATATATCACATACTGTGACATAAGTTAATCATACGAAACGGCAGTCTGTTACATTAATTAGTATATAACATTTTAACATGTTGTTAGTCACAATCCACGTAGCCTAGGCGGACACAGTGCAGACAGCATAGGTTTTAGTACTAATGCATTACTGATTTATTATGTATCAGCGTACTCACATACAGCTACACAGCCGTGTGCGATGCAATTGCATAATATAGTGTCCACCTGGGCATGGAATAAAAATAATAGTACCACAACCTGGGCTACCTACAGCTACACTCGTTAAAGACAACTAACGGCAGAGTCTGTCAAACAATATAAACATTTATCCCGCGTGCACAGCGAGATACAACGATACATATGTATGTAGATACTATACGAATTAACAGGATCCTTATTCTTCTTTGCCTAGTAACTAGCCTTGCAGAACTAAGGAATTTAAGGGATTTCAGTTTTAAAGGATATGAGATTAACAAAGTAAAATACTTCATAAATTTTTAAACAATGTTGTTTTCTTTTGCCTCTATCTCTTCCATAATAACATATGGGCTCTAAATAGCTAAAAACGAGAAGATTATTCTCATTGCATTTCATTTTATACGTCAGACACTTGAACAGCTAATAACATAATATTGTGTGGGCCATCCGCACGTCATAGAGAACGTAAGATGCGACTACACCGGTAACTGGCCAATTAGTGAACCTCATCCCTCCAATGGGTCTCTCCGAGATCCTTCCAAGGATAAATATAGAACCGTTCCAGCTGCAAGTTCCGCTCGGTAAATGCCTATTATATACCGAGATGGAGTTTAAGTGTCATTGTGGACGGACGTGCGGTCTGACTCTGTGCTCGACACGTAAACCAAATCATGACGGTAATTTACTTCGACTGGCTCGACTACGTCGTCTTCGGAGGGATGCTCCTCTGTTCCGCCCTCATAGGAGTGTACTTCGCATTCTTTGCGAGAAAAAAACAGAATACCACCTCTGAATACCTAATGGGTGGGAAGACCATGGGGATGTTCCCCATATCCATGTCGCTGATAGCCAGGTACTTATGTTAGTTACATTAGCCTTGCATAGAGTTACTTTACGATGCGTTTGTATTTGCGACTGTGTTTCTCAGTAAACTCTCAGTGGTTCCATAACTATTTTGACTATTACTTTCTAGTTACATTTCGGGTATCTCGTTGCTGGGTCTGCCAGCTGAAATGTACACGTATGGCACACAGCTGTGGACGATAGTGCTCTCGGAATGGGCGGTCTCGCTCACAATTGCAGTTGTTTACCTGCCTGTATTTTATAATTTGCAGATCACTTCGACGTATGAGGTATTAACTTTACATGAGATATTTGTGTTGTGTTTGTTTATTGTTTACCTATCAGTGAAAAATATTTACTTTGTGAACTTATACATATAGTTATACGAAGTCTTGAAAACATAACATTATCATGCGATTTAATTATTTATTTCATTTTTGTGTTTACTTTTCAGTATTTACGATTAAGATTTAATCAAAAGGTGCGACTATTGGGATCAATTATATTTATTATCAAAATGATGCTGTACATACCTATAGTAATTTATGTGCCGGCACTAGCATTCAGTCAAGGTACTTTATGACAACAACACTAGGTACTTACGTACATTTGCTTCTGCGCGAACAAAAAGATTAATTACGTATATCCTTTCCTTCCAGTGACTGGTATTAATTTACATTTGATTACGCCCATCGTGTGCGTCGTCTGTATATTTTATACAACTCTAGTAAGTATGTCGATTTGTTGTCCATCTTTACTGACTCTATTCTCCCCCGCGACCAACAAACAAATTGCTATAGTCTAGAACCGTCTTGAAACGAGGTCAACTGTATCAGACATTGTTACACTATCCGGACAGAATCTTATAAATAGTTTCAATAACTTTATACCTCCTGCTCCTCAGGGAGGACTTAAAGCTGTGGTATGGACAGACACTCTACAAACAGTGCTTATGTATTTTGGCGTAATATTTGTCCTTGGATATGGTACATGGCGTCTAGGCGGGATATCAAATGTGATTTCCATAAACAAAGAAGGGGATCGCTTAGACTTCTTTAAGTAAGTTGGCCATGTTAGCTATGTGACGATCTATTAAATTTTTGAACATGAGTGTTTAATTTTGACTTTCTTCCAGCATGGACGTCGACCCCACTATCCGGCACACCTTCTGGTCGACTGTATTTGGGAATTACTTCAGCTGGTTGGCTTCATGCTCAGTCAATCAGGCGATGGTGCAGAGGTGCCTTGCGTTATCTTCATTAAGACGAGCGCGAATGTAAGTAGCTAACTTTTTGGACTTCAACTAAAAAGGAAATTCGTCATACTGATCAATAAAACAATAAACGTCTATTTTTAGAACAATATTCATAATGGCTGCGGGTATATTCATCATCGTATCTCTGTGTTGCTACACGGGTCTTGTCATCTATGCGACGTTTGCAACTTGCGACCCCCTCACCACGGGGGCTATTAGGAAGAGCGATCAATTACTGCCATACTTCGTGATGACCATAACAGGTTCAATTCCCGCCTTGCCCGGAATCTTCATGAGCGGTGTCTTCAGTGCTGCACTGAGGTATAGTCCCGGTGAGAAACGCCGTTATATAAACTAAATCGTAAATTACATCTGACTAATTTTGATTGTTTGTAGGCCTAATGTTTTTGTTTATTGAATATTTTCATTCCTATTATAGTTCTATGTCCACTGGGCTAAACTCAATGTGTGGAGTGATCTTCGAAGATCTCATTCGGCCTGCTTACAACAAGCCTATTTCGGAGAGGACTGCCAGTTTTATCATGAAGATGATCGTCGTAGTGATTGGTGTGTATTAACGCTGCAAATATCATAGCAATAAGTATTAAAACAGCAAAAAGGGCTATTCTAGCGATCACTTGAATGGGAGTGATAACTATAATATTTATTTTACGTTCGGCTTAAATACAATTTGGTGGCTAACCTTATCCTATAATACGGCTGATAAAAAATATATTTTAATTTAGGTATATTTATTGGGTGGTTATCGGTGTCGATTCTGTTACGCACTTTGATAGGACTAAACTAAGGGCATTTCCATAGATTTACGATTATAAATCTATGGGCATTTCTATCTTTCTGTTTCAATCTCAGAACAATGACAGCAGTTTCAATAGACAAAGAAAGTGACAAATGCGTTTGTGTGCGTGTGTTGTATAATCTATACTTATAATAAAATCGTAACGAGGCTAAATTTTTAGTATAAGGCGAAACATTTTTGCGTTTTGAAGGGAATCCAGAGTGACAAAACAAATTAGTTCAAACAGACCCAACTAAACTGCGGAAAATCTTAACACCGCCATTCAGAAAGACGCCATGAATGTACAGTGACATCTATTGAATAAAAGCAGTCTTCAATATAGTACCTCTAAATGTATATAAAATCGTAACGAGGCTAAATCTGTACATTGAATATAAAAAAAAGTAAGTGCTACGTATACTGGGAACGATACAGAAAAGTGCTACGTATACTAGGAACGATACAGAAACCGAAACATACATTTTTAGAATTTTTGTCAATTTGTCGGTTGGGCGGTTTGTTTGATTGAAGATAAAAAAAAAAAAACTGCTACGTGATCTATAATCGACATTGATGCCAAAAATATAGTTTTTAGAATTTTTGTCTGTTTGTCTGTTTGTCTGTTTGTCTGTATCTCTGTCCGAGCTTCACGGCCAAACCGCCGAACAGATCGTCATGAAATTTAAAAGTAAAATCCGTTAATGGCCTGGTCAACATATAGGGTACAAATTATTACGCTATTGTCAAAGGGGGGTGAGCAATAAACCAATATGTCTGTGTACAATTATTATTCGCTACCTATATGACGAATCCATTTGAAATATTGGATGATTGTAGTTAATAGATCCGATTAACATTTTATATACAATAGAAATCATTTCGCATTTTTTTAAACGTACTTTTTCATTTATTCTTTAGCCTTATATATTTTAATTCGTCTGTTTATACCTAGATGGCATTAGTAGTAATTTATAGGCGAGTTTTTAATTTCCAATATTTTTAGAAGCGATTTTTTTATTGATACGGCATCCAAACT
This sequence comes from Allophyes oxyacanthae, assembly GCA_932294325.1. Taxonomy (NCBI): domain Eukaryota; kingdom Metazoa; phylum Arthropoda; class Insecta; order Lepidoptera; family Noctuidae; genus Allophyes; species Allophyes oxyacanthae. The sequence goes on from OW028609.1 coordinate 7,152,509, forward strand.
CCTGTAGGCCGAGTTCTATATAATAATTTAATTTGTAACGTTCAAATATCTATACTTATAATAAAATCTATACTACTTATAATAAAATCGTAACGAGGCGAAAACTGTACATTGAATATTTTTCAAAAAAAATGATTGCTGCGTATACTAGGAACGATACTGAAGCCAAATCAGATGTTTTTAGAATTTTTGTCTGTTTGTCTGTATATCCGTTTGTCTGTTTATATTATGTCCGAGCTTCACGCCTATACTACTGGACAAATTTAGTTTAAATTTTGCAGTAATATCTGTCAAAGGGCTGGTCAACATACTATTATCTAAGGGGGGTGAGCTAAAGTGCATTATGCCTGTGTACTATTATGAGCAACCACTTCATTATTAAGAGCCGAATCTTAATGAAATATTGTCTTATTATAATTCATAGGTCCGGTCAAAATATATAATATAAATCATCACCCTATTCGTCTAGGGGGCTAAGCAAAATTAATCTTCGTTTTAGTTTCACAGTTCCTGTGTTCATTTTAACTCCTCACTTGATCCCGTTCTTAAATTAGTAATTTGGTATATTTAGTAATGCCCAGTATTTTTTTTTACTGATAAACGTTCTTTCTTTGGCATCTTACTTTAAGGTACGTATTTCACTGACTGCTATGTTCCAAAAGGTGAAGCGTGATGAAAGCATACGACATAATACCTTACCCACGAGATAATTACTTTTTTAAATGCTCTACCAGATATTTCGACGTAACTTTGATTTCATTATTATTTTATTACATTTTTCTGAAACTAGATGGCGTTAATAGACTTTTTAACTAAGACCAAGATTTTGTATTTCCAGGAAGTATTTTGATAAGATCATTATTAAGACTTTATTAGGATTGGGTAGAATTTTTTTTTATCCATAGAAGTTATCGGAAACCTGTAGGATGGGCTTTTCGGAATCTAATAGGTAATTATGAATTTCAAAGCCTTATTGGCAGTACTATAATGACGTGTGCTTGCTGTTTACTGCTACCATTTCAAATTGATAAGGGCTAACATCGTTTGCATTCTGGAGAACAGCAAATTAAGTTCATAGAACATTCTTTTTATAACATAGCCTTTTGCCTGATGCACGGCAGCTGAAAATTCATTGACTTGAGGATGACTAGAATGATCGGTCGGCTACCAATTTCTCACTGAAAATAATAAAATAATTATTACCTTATGTTTCTTTAAATTTGTCTTCAGTCTCCCTAGATAGCGTTGGGATCGAAATATTTGTTCTTTTAATTGGGTTTATGTGTTTACGAAAATGTAAAGTTTATAATTTGGATGTTTTCTCCAAGTATTTTAAATAGCTACTATTGTTAGATTCAAGACGATAAAATCATTACGAGGGGCAGTAACGGTTACCGAATTTTCACCGACTACATCGTTGTCGTTGTTAGTCGTTAGTAGAGTGTAGGCAAAATAAAGGTATCGCTAGATCACCTGCTTTGTATTTATGGGATGAAAGTCTGAGAGCCAACAAAAAAAAAAGAAGTTACTCCACCTCGGGAAAACAGCGAAAAATATTTCAATGAAACTTTACGGTAATTGTATAGATAATAGTCTAACTTAACAACTTTTATTTGCAACAGTAATTGACTAGATCCTTAGATACAGCTTGATCGTTCTATTGTAAGCAGTCCCGTACAAAGCAGAGGTCACGATTGATTAGTTATACAAAATAATGTTGTATTGGACCTACTTTGATGCGACTTTCACTGTAGTATAATTTATAAGGGATCGAGGACTTATAGTAAACATATTTCATCGCACTATCACTCATAGGAGTCGAGCAATGTAACATATTTTGTGTATAATGTATGATGGTTATGAAATGTAAGAATTTAACAATTTCGATAGGACTTTCAAAGTAGCGCTACTAAGGGGTCGACTTTTTAACATAAATATGTATCATCACGCTACGCTACGCTCACAGGAACTGAACAGTGTAACATTTTTTTTTTGTACACACGGCTACTATCAAGCTTATACATTTCCAGTAAAAGCTGACCACGTATTGTATAGGCTTCCCTTACAATAAGAGGTCAGCTTATTATACTGAAAATTTATAGCTCAATATGTATCCGTGGGTACTAAGGTCGATAGTTAAGAAATTTGTGATTTAAACGAGTTTATTTATTAACATTTTCGGTAAAAAACCATCACGGAAAATTACTATACATGTGAAGGAAACTAGGTATTTTTTCAACATTAGAAATGTTTATTTCGATACCCATCGTAACTAGCTAAGTGGAACGGTAAATAGTAGAATAGAAGCCGACAAATATCAGGTTCAAATCCGGTCCCCGCGTTGTAACTGTTTTTATTTAATACTAATTGATACAATTTTATATTATTAGAAACATGTATTTTCAAAACATAATTCGAGCACCCCTACACCACGCGAACGAAGTCGCGGGCACAGCTAGTGTTCAAATAAATCCTTTTCGTTGTTTAGTTTTAATTTTAGTGTTTAGTGTCAGCTCGTCTTTTACTATTCTTGTTATTGTATATATATACCTACTGTGTTTGCCTATAAGTAGTTGTTGCACTAGCTGTTACATTTTAAACTGTCCTAGTATAATACTATCCTCATTGAAGTGTTAACAATTGTTGGTAAACCTATTAAAATAGAATATAAAAAAACGTCTAGTTTAGTACTGCCAAATTGCGCAACAGAATCGTTACCATCATCTAACTAGGTAAGTATAGGTATCGTGAATAGATGAAGTAGCCACTTGAAAATTAAAACTTGTTGTAGTGTGTATGAAGATACTACCGTTTCTTTATCTTGATCGACACATCGTGATGTTAATTGCTTGTGTGAATTACACCTTAGTTTCCTGTTCCGGAAGAAATGTTACTATATACATCGTTACTCATTAACGCCTTGATAAACAGCTTAAACGAAATATAGTTATTGTTTAATTTTTACCGCAGTTTTTTCGTTCCGCGTATGATTTTTTTATCCACTAATCGCTAATAATAAATAGATAATTAATCAATTTCTTAAGAAATTAAGGAATCGCAGTATTGGGAGCCGATGTAAATCTCTTATCACAGGATTTATTTTCACATGAAAGGATGGCAAGGTTTACGGTCTTATTTATAGTCATCAATGCTTGCAAAGCCAATATTAATCAAATACCAAGCCATTTCAAAAAATGCACATTTCTCAATACTCAATATTTTATTGCATTCCATAATGGTAGACTATAAAACATAAAATTGATCACTATGGACCCTATCGCCGTATGTTTGTACGAATCGCCATGATCGATAGAGTCACGCAGGAAAACCCGCGGGAAAAATAACACTCGTAAATACCACAAATGCTACTGGTAAGTTAATTATGCACTACTTTAAAGGCGAATACTCACAGAAAAAAGTAACATTTCTTTTACAATAATAATTAATAACTTTGCTTTGAATGTTTTAGTAGATAGGTATATTTCTACAGGAAACAAAGCTGCTTTCGTAGCTAAAAAAATTGTGAGCAAAATTTCCCACAGATTAATAAAATTCAAAATAGCCGAGGAAACCAACCTATACCTACTGAAAACTAATATTAGAAAAATATAGGTACCTTATCTAGAGATACACGTGATACAAATTACAAATATGTAAGTTTTTAACTGAAGTACCATCAAGCTATAGACGTAGAATTTTAAAACATGGATCACCAGTACTAAAGGCCATAACACACTAGCTTTTTGCAGCAGAATCGCGCATTTTTGCGTTCGTTGGCTGCTTTTTGCTTACAAAAAGTGAATAACAAACACGAAAACGCCCAATTCTGCCTTAAAAAGAAGCTAATGTGCTTTGGCCCTAAACCACCACTTTATCTAGACAGTAAACGATACTTACTCATTTGCCTTTTACCTGCATGAGTAGATCGAGTAGTCAAATAAAGTATTCAATGTTTTATTTATTTACGTATAGTGTGCCTAACTCGCATAATTGCCAATAATCGTAAAACTGTCATGTTTGACATGTTGTTAATTATGCACATACATAATTACATACACTGAACGGCTAGAATAAACCAGATATTGCTATTTACAACCGAGTAGGTTGTACTTGGTTCGGATGGTGCCTGCAAATTGAAATAACGTAACGGCTAGAAATAAACAAGTTATTGCTATTTACAACTGAATAACTTGGTTCGGATGGAGCCTGCAAAATCGTTTTTTTTCCTTAAAGAGCTGTAAACACATGGTACATTTCGCAGGTTTCGCATGTGTAGCCCTGGTGTTCTTGGTGGAACATATGGGTGCTTTAATTCAAGCCGGGAAGAGCCTGGCCGGCATCACCGCTGGGAGCTTGCTTGGCTTATTTTCAATGGGCCTTTTCCTACCTTGGATCAATTCTACGGTAAATATCGATAACAACATTACCTGTGTTTTCTTCCCATCATCACAGCACGCTAGCTGTATGTGCGAAGTATCAAAATAACCAATTATATAAAGCCGCGGCGCCGGTTATCCTCGAATCGAAAATGCCGCCCCCTATACGAAGCCTATTATGATACCTATACAATAACACATGGCTATTTTTTATACGGGATATTAAGGGTCTTTTGATACCTTCTTTTGTATCTAGGAGTTTACTCTAAAGTGCAGATGGACATTTTCCATCCCTACTAATAAGTTAATTTGTTTGTTTCACGTAGGGTGCACTGACAGGGGGGCTGACTTCAACGATGTTGGTCGGATGGATCTCGCTGGGTACGCAGGCAGCCATGATACGCGGTGAAATTGTCGTTACTCCGAAACCAGTGTCGGTTTCTGGCTGTCCAGCAAACATGACGTTACCAACAACAATGGCTTCTCTAACTACCGTCGAATTTGACAGGTGATAACGATTTTTTTAATTTAAGCTTCTATGGGGACGCATCGTGAATATATTCTAATATCTGACTTACACACTTACGACACGAGTGTTTTGAATTTAGTTTAATTAATTTTACTATAATTAATTCAATTTAATTTGCTATTCAGCCGTTATCAACCACATCAAGTGCCATTTTTCTTTGTTCCTTAAACCGAGTCAATTTGCAGTCTCCCAATGAAATTCATATTTATAGAAAACAATATCGCACGGAATAGCAGAAGCTCCTAATTTATAGAAAAACATGAATTATCTAGTATTTCTGAACGGAACTGAAAGACTAAAAAAAATGTTATTTATCGACGAAATCCATGAACCTAATGATGGTATTTTTTGCGTGAAACGTTTCTTAACATTTATAACATGATAGGTAGCAGTCAATAACAATTAGTTACGATGCGACGACAGGTACCTACAAGGAGCAAGGAAAATAGCAAATAATTAGGTAGGTATACTTACAAGTTAGATACATTTTAAATCATTTTAGCAACATTTAATATGGAGAGTACCTATTCTAATTAAAATTTCATACCCACATGGGTATTAAACTAATCCTTTGAAGTATTATCGTCATTGACATTCGAAATAATCTAGAACAAGTGAGAACAAACCAGGCTGGCCCCCTTCCCCCCTGTGCTGCTAGAGGCGATTGAGGGATTATATGGGTGGATAGGTGGAGCCCCCACCTGCCCCATCACGTACTCATTTACTTCATACTGCATTCACTAGTATGTGCACAAAGCGTAGCTAATTAATACGGCTGTAGCACTCATCATCAGTAATTAATTAACTCAGCCATATTGACAAAAAAAATTTTTTTCCTAATAATTCCAGTTTTCATATCATGTCCCGTTGTTGTATTTATACAGGTATAACAGGTCAGGCATGACTTCTTTCAAGTAATAACTGCACTATGGTAACTCTTCGTGGGCATACCATGATCATTTCTTTTATTATAATCCTATTACCTACTATCATAAGGTTTATCATAGGTACTCCAAATTCTTGGATATTAAGTGTTGAACAGCAATTATACTTTAGCACCACATTAAATCATTCGATATTTTCATCCTACAACGTGACTATTTACATCACTAGTATATTTTTAGTCCAAACCTTAACAAGTTGTATTACTGTACAGGTCGGGCACGTTCTTCCTGTACAGACTGAGCTACTTGTATTACACGCTCGTCGGCATGATCGTGTGCATCGTCGTGGGTTCCATCGTGTCATATTTCACGGAGCCCAATGATCCCGCCATGGTAAGTGACTTCAAACGTTTTGGGACATGCTGTTTTGTCAGGTCTTGTTACGCCTACGTTACTGCTAAAAATAAGTTTTGCACCGAGACTTTGCGTGGTGTTTAACTCTGTAGGCAAATTAGATATTGTTCTTCTTTTGGGATTTCAAGACTGTTTCTATATCAATAAGGACATCGTTTCCTGAGTGGAAATGAACTAAATTACTATATTTTCGAAGAGTAAGTACTGTTAATTTGCGCCCATCTCTTCCCGTGTGTCGTAGGGGTTATATCAAGAGAGTGCTCTCAATTTCAAAAGTAGTTTCTATTCATTATTTCGTAACTAATAAAAATAATAGGTAAGGTACAACCATGGAGATAGTATATATACCTATAATATTTCTATGGGTACAACCAACTCACTTCAAATAATAGCGACTTACCGACTTACAGACATCACAAATATGAATATGATTATTGCAAGCTCAGAATACAGAATTGCAAGTTCCGTTCAACGACCGTCAAATGACTATTTAGACGTCACCCGACGTGTCAAATGCCTATAAAGATCTCAAATGCGAGATTGCCATCCCGTCCCTTGATAGGCGATTAGCCAAATTGGTGGTCAAGGCGTGTGATACAAATTGTCAATCACGTTAAATGGGTCAATGTTTAGGTGCACCGTGACCTGCTGACGCCGCTCGTCCACTGGTGGTTGCCAGCGCAGCACCCGCACTGCCGCAGACCTCGCCTTACGCAGCACGACATCGAACTACACGCGAGGGAGCTCGACCAATTGAGGGCTCGTTCTTCTTACGGCGTATGTACTCCTAGATTACTGCAGATTATACCTCGCAATTCCGACGCACTTGAGCTTCAAGGTCTGAGTGATTCTACTCCTTTATTGAAAACGGAGTGGTCAGTCAATCCGCTATTTCTGGACCTCTGACAGAACAATTTGTACATACATATTATGGGTTAACTATAATAGGTATATCTACATAATATTATTTCACCTTTTTTGTTTCAGAAAATGGCCGACAGTCCTGAAATATGTCGGAGAAATAATAACAGTGTCGATGTCAATTATTAATTAAGTATGGGAATTATGTAATAAATTGTTTAGATATTAGGTAAGTTAACCAAAGTAAATAAATATTCTATTTCGAATTTGTATACACGTATTTTTATACCCCAAGTTCTAAAAGCGTAGTAAGTCTCCCTACGATTTTATCTAAATGGCGAAGGGCTAGCTTCGTCTTACAGACTTCAAAAATTATAAACATAAATTATAAGATGTTCCCTTTCAGTGTCATACGCTCCCTAATATCGAACTATTAAGGGCTTCACTACATAGCCTATTAGATACATAGCATAGGTACTACTAGTCAAATAATAATAAACTATAGCCTATATGGTAAGTATGGCAGATACTAGATGTAACTACTACGAGTACCTTGCAGAGGTACATTCGCCATACGAATATCGAACAGGAGAAGACTGCGTCTGCGCAAGGCTCGGATGTAACAATATTATCGGCTCCTGGTCAACACAAAACAAGTAAGGGCTCCCACACATTTAAACTGCGAATTCGCACCGCATCGCAAATATCTGCGAGCTCACTCGACGTATTCCTATCGGTTTAACCGTGTTGCGAATTCGTATCGCATCGCGGTTTTGTGTGGGCAACAGACAACTTTAGGGCAAAGTCTGCACAAAACATACCATTTCTACATTAGTAAATTAAAGTTTTTTTGTTTTTTTTTATATAAGTATTGGGTGTACTAAGATTTTTGCAGCGTGCACCTTTCCACATTCTAAGGAAGAGCTCATTGCATGCCAACAGTATAACAGAAAAAGAAGGTATATTTTTTTACCATAAAAGTCATTTGAAAAAGGTTTAGATTTTTTTATTATTATATAATACAAATATTGTCCATTTCTTAATATTTTTATTTTATAGTCAATAGAATTACCAAAGTTTTTCTCTTGATGACGTCAAACCGTAGGTAGTATGAAGAATCGAAGCCTTTCCTACACCAGCCAACATATTTTTTACCACGAAACACCTAAATTTAAAGTTAATTGCTAACCATCAATCAATAAACATCAAAGTTCAACATTTAGGTGTTTTATTACTATACTATAAATACATACACAGCACATCAAAATTGTCATATTCCTTTTTAACGGCATCACAAACAAATGTATAATAATAATTTATTAAAAATTACCTAATGCATGGAAAACAATAATATTGTTTCTTGCTTAGTTATCTTGTCATACCGAACAGTGAAAGATGATTCAGTAGGTAATTGAAAATGTTCATAACTTTGGTAGAAACAACGGTAACCGCCCGCGAGTTTCATACAAACTCCTTCAAAGATAAATAGGTAAAAAGATGTTAAAAAAAAATTGTAATACTTCAAATACGTGCTTAGTCGCGGACAGGTCGCAAATAGAAATAATAAAAGAATAAAAAATCTATAGATATATTTAATTACTTAAAGACAGTTACATTACGTCGTATATTATGTATTTACATCAACTTATCTGTATCGAGATTACTGATAGAGAGAAAATGTTGATTGTAGATCTTGCTTTGTACCAAACACTCAATATACCTAAGTTATTCATAAAGTAGAAATACATTTGCATACACAAAGTAGGGCAATATGGAAAGACAAATAAATCGCCGAATAATTTTTAATCTAACAGTAATAAACTAATAGTAGACATTTAACTAGCCTTTGCAAAGACAATGTAACAACAATTGCATAAATGCCTGAGCTAAGATAAATTTTACTCCAATTAACGTTCTGAATAATCCCATTTTGCCCGGCTTTTCCTATCAAATGTGTCACATGTAAGTAATAATACTGTTGGGACTACATAAGCTACTCAAGTGGACAGTGGAATGCTCTTGATATAATGTCTGAGGCAAACCTACTTCAAGACTATCTTTTATTTATTCTACATCGAATGTCAACGGAAACTACATCGCAACATGATAGGTACAACCTTGCGCAAACATGCGTATTCTCGTATCTTCTAAATAACATTAAATAAGAACTCAACAAATGAAAATGACACTTGTCTTCTGGTCTTCAACAAAAGTTTAATGAAAATTGAGACATGATCGGAGATATTTTTCAATAAAAATGTTACCGAATGCTTATAAAGTACACGAAAAAATTTCAACACTCAAATGAGCATGAAACAGTTTGCAAAAGGCATCACGACTGCCATTTTTACACTTCGTCTTGTCATTATGTCCAGAACACTAAGCTAGCTTAAGATTTTAGTTCACTTCTCTTGCACGTGCGTACGTTGACTGGGAAGAATACATTAAGTTCGATAAGGGTTGCGAGCACCAAGAACATTGCATACATGGCGAGGCAGGCGCGGCCCACCGCCGCGTCCAGCTTGAACTTATTGAACCAAAACGTCAAGTACAGCAGCAGCAGCGTCGACAGCAACGATATGGCGGAGTACTCCAGCCCCATGGAATTAATCTTCACCTGTTAACATTTTATTATATTTATCCCGAACATCCGGACGCGACGAAAAAATATCAGGTCGCTGGGCAAATTACATTTCAGTGTCGCAATTTCGCAGGGCTAGAGCAATTTCTTATATAAATTAAAGTAACGAGCTTCATTCGCAATTTGAAATCAGAAATGTAAGTGGTATATAAATGTGTAATTCTAACCCAGTAGTGACCCGGCTCGGCAGGAGTGAGCGATGCTTTGATGAGCCACGGCAACCCGAGGCATAGCAGGATGTCAAACGTGTTTGACCCAATCGAATTGCTGATTCCCATAGATCCATGGCCTAAAAATTATTAGTTAAGTGTGTCATATAAAATGTGAAACATGGTCTTAATTATGTCCACCCAAACGCAAATTATTGAAAAATCTAAAATAATGGTCAAAATGTACTGCACCTTGTTTTGCTACTATTACACTGGACACAGCTTCCGGCACCGATGTACCGGCGGCAAGGAAAGTTATCCCCATCACCGAATCCGGAATCATTAATGTGTCCCCTGAAACGTTGTTATATAATGATATCATAAACTAAAGTGAAACTTTATTGTTGTACGTATACTGCAGATACTGGTCTTACCAATAATAGTTATCATCCAAGCTACGATGTATGAGAGTGATCCTATCCATACGATGCACATCATGAATGTCAGAGGAAACCAGTTCTTGAACCGAGGCTTCTCACAGTCCGGAATGGTAAACAAGAATACGAGGTGTATAGGCCAAGTCACTACCCATGTAGTCTGTAAGGATGTCAAACAATATTAGCACAAAATTTTATTTTATTCTAATTTCTAAAGTTTTTACTAAAACTACCTTAGTAAGCCAGCTCCTCCTAGAGGGCCACTTCCAAAGTGAATGTACGTATTTATCTTCTGCTTCTTTGTTAGTCTCGTCGGCGATCACTGGAGCTACATTTTCCTCAGGATTCGCAATTTCCATGTCATTGGCCTTTGATTCGATATCAATACAGATATTTTTATCTTTCTCGCCATCAGCGGCTGGTAGCTTCACAGAATTTGCTGTGTCAATTTCACTATTCTTTTCGTTTATATCTGAGTAAAGAGATAACGCACTTTTTATATTCCCATTGTGTTGATGGTGATCCAAAGACAAATCATTTTTGTTTACAGATGAAGGTTGTTTAGCATCTTTAAGTTCTGGAAATTTAAATAATAGCACAAGAGATAGCTTATTGCCGTCGATAGTGGTTTTAATTTTAACAAAAGTAGTCCAAATGATGTGCCATACGTACCGTTTTCTGCCACAGCGGTGTTTTCTTGCTTTTCATCATTTTTCTTTAACATGTCTGACACACATTTCCAACTTCCTGTGTAACAACACATTTCTGTGATAAAATTATGCATGAATCGTTTTATAAACTTAATCATTTCATCAAATACCAACCTTTCGCAAAATTCTGGATAGATTTATCATAATACATGATACAGATGTACACCCCATACAACAGCACCAGGAGGAATGCCTCGTACCATTGTACGTACTCATCGTGCATTATACAAATTAGTATAGATACTGTGATTCCGTACGCAAGGCAGTCTCTTGTCAGTGGCCACCAATCTAAGGGCACAACCTAAAAGGAATGATACATTTATTAATTATTAATAATAATAATCCAATGTTCCTGATTCCGGTGGGACTAGTCTTTGTTTTCTGTATGTAGGTAGTTTGTATTTAAAATTCTATAAAAGCATGAGTGTAAAGTTGAATAAAGGAGATAGTAATCCTCTTTATTGAACAACATAACAAAGCACGTGATCATTATTAATTGTGCTCATTTTGGGACGATAATACTTTATTAATTTAAAATTATATTAACCATTCCTGCGCCGATACCGCAACATGCTGCCACGGCGAGGATGTTGAAGACAGCTGAGCCGACGATGGTACCGACTCCGATGTCTCCCTCCGTGATGAAAGTGCCAATGACGTTGACGAACAACTCAGGCGCAGACGTAGCCGCCGCCATGAACGTTGCGCCAGCCACATCGTTCGTCATGTTCAGAGCTGTAAAATTGTCAAATTGCCTTTAATTATCCTTATCGAAATAGTAGCAATTGCGTACCACTGCCTTTTAGTCCTGACCCGGTTATCCAATAATTAATCATTGACATAAATAAATATTATCCGATTTATTTGGAAAATAACAGCGAATGTAAATAAATATTAGAAAATTCAAAGCAATATCTAATAAGGAAGTAACCGCGCGGCACAATATGAAATTAGGTACTGCCGTAAATTTGGTTTTCATAACGACGGCGACAGGAATCTTACTAGAAGAAAGTTATAACACAGCCAGCGTTGCAGTAATTTTTATACACTAAGATCCGGCTTCTTCAAACACTCATCTTACCCATACTTTTATACGTTGCTGAGACTGCGAGAAATGGGAAAGAAAGATAGATGCGCTAGAAATGTGGTGCTGGAGAAGAATGTTGGGATATCGTGGACAGAGTTCGGTACCAATGTCTTCATACTCCAAAAACTCGGCATCAAGTAACGCTTATCTGCCGTAGTCCAGACTCGCATTTTGAAATGCTTTGGGCACGTCTCAAGGCTATACGACTCCATAGAGCGTCTTCTAGTGCAAGGCACCAGACCACGCGGAAGGTCACCCATGCGATGGACCGACAAAATCAAATCCAATCTAGATCAAACCGATGCCGATGGTGACATATCGTGAGGCGAGTCACATTTGCCCCTAGCAATGGTACTATATGATGACCACGACCGTTCTGTCAAAAGCGAAACGATAAAGGAGAAGATTATTTAATATGACTCTGACGTTCGACTACGAATTGTATCTTATCAGTGGATTTAATTAAAGGTATTAAAACTATGCTATGTTTTGTAAGCTATCTGATAACTGGCAACAAATTAATTCTAATCTTAATCACTAAAATAACTCTGTCCCTTGTCACTAGCCGAAAGTTCATTAACCTGGTTATAATGTCCATCACCTCTCCCAGTAAATGTGCACTGTTAAGTGCACGTTCACTGTGCCTCTACCATGAGTTTTCCGTGCCGTCTAACGTTCACGTTCACATGCAATATTTGTATAGAGACTTTAGTTCACTATTTATACCGCTAGAGGCGCTGAAAAAATTCCCATACAAATATTGCATGTGAACGTGAACGTTAGACGGCACGGAAAACTCATGGTAGAGGTACAGAGAACTCATATAATAGATCAGTAATTATGACCGATTGCGAGAAAAACTGGTACTGTCTGATGTACTGATACGTACCATGGCAAATTCTTTCGACGGCGGGCACGAAGAACTTGTCGCAGACGACGGCGAGCGCGAGGAACAGGTAGATGGAGATAAAGGCATGGAGTACGATGGCTCCGTGCTGACGTTGCTGCTCCGTGAAGAACCCCGCCGGGAAGTCATCGATGGCCGGCGGCGTGCAGTTGCGCAGGTAGCCCTCTGAAACGAATGAATATCTACTGTAATTACCACTAATAATTGAAAAGTACCTGGCCAATTTATTATGGTACGATCTTCTCTTCACTTTCTGGGGCATTAGCATGAGCTCTCACATGGAAATTGCTCATGCTATATAGAAAAATATAACGATTTCGGACTGCAAACTTCCTTAGTGAATTGTTTAGGTATGTATCATCAGTTATTCATAATGATATATAGAATAAAAAAACACAATTTCAACAAGATAATTATGTTACCTACGGCTGCACTATTGTCAAAAGTCGTAGCATAGCTGAAATTATTTTTATAACAGTTTAAAACAACCCTGAAAGACTTTTACAATGTGTATCACAAATGCGTAGTCATATTTAAGGGTGTGGATCAGACCATCAAACTGAACAACTTTCTCTATGAGACCAACATCATAATCACGCTTGCACACATGCTTAAATATGACTACGTATTTCTGAATACGTTGTAGGTAGATTTCATATCACTTAAAAAACACGGTGTATAATTTAAATGGAACCGACGATGAACAGTGCATCGTCTGTTCCATTTTAATGATCACCAGCTGTTCTAGCCTTAACCAAGGACTAGCAGTAGCACCATGTGTAATAAAAATTAAAGGTCGTTTGAATAAAGGATTGAATTTGAATGGATTAAATTAAATTGTATGGAAGGAGAGGTAGAGGAAGGCCACACATAAGTTAAATGAGCCAAATAAAAGATAAGGTTGCTGTCATATCATATTAGGTTAAGGAGTGCAGTCACTGGAGATAATGGGGAGAGCTGCATCTGCCACACCGAAAAGAGCAAGGCTCTTAAATCTGAAGAAGAAGAAATGAAATTGATGATTTCGATAACTATTTGATTATTTAAAATCCATTCAATCATCGAATGATTCTTTGTTGATAAAATGAATCTCTTTTTCTGAAGATATTTCTATTTAAGAAAAATCTAAGTTTAAAGCCGTCCATGTTTTTGCCGAATAATAAAATTAAATTGTGGTAATTGAACAATTTGGAAGCACCTTTGAATATTTTCGGTAAAACTTACCGTATTTAAAGTAGTAGTAAATTACTGATGTTCTAATACCTACCTATATTTACGTAGTAAATATTATTTATTCTGTGCCTATAGCGCTATCAAGATAACATGTAAGGGATCTGTTTTACTAATGCTGATACTTTTCCATCATATCATCATTGTTACGTGACCCTCTTTAGACTTATACAGATATAGAAAATTAATTATCTATAGGTACAATTACCCAATTTAATATTTTTTTCATTTACTGGTTCTTTTAGGGTTCCATGCCAAACTGGTAAAAAGGAGGCCATATGGTGAGACGTCTGTGTCTGTCCGTATATCACTCTGTCCTTTAGACTATGTTATCTTCGAAACTACTAAAGGTATAAACTTTTACGGAACAGATACCTACAGAACATATTGACCCAAAAAAATATAAGTTATATAGTTTTTATAATATTTTCGCGCGCTATTTTCCCGAAAATACAAATCGAAAGAAAGGCCTTCTCTTTAAATTAACAACCATAGACATACTCTGAAAAGCAGCTTCATTCCGCGAATAAAGAGCGAGGACCGGAGTCGCAGACCACCACAAAACCGATAATCGCCGTTAATTTTGAGAGAAAAGAGTCACAAGTATAGAGAAAAGAAAAAAATAAGAGAATCGGATCACTATGAAAGAAACGCTAGTATTTGGAACCGCATAGTTCCAAAACTAGCGTGCAGAACGAAAACGCCAGGCGCGCCACTTCTCCACAGCTGGCTCCCTCGGCAGTACCACCAAAACAATCGAGTATGTCGGATATGTATTTGAGAAATTGAGACGAATCTGACGAGACTTCTGATGATCTATCCAGCATCTGGCCGTGGTACTCTGGCGCAGATGAGCAGTTCGCCAAGCAACTTCTTAACAATCCTTCCAGGCATGTGTGCAGTACCTATGTACGATTGCCTTTGGCACAAGGATCAACTGCGCAAATGCACCACCGATCTTTGCACAACATCATCAATATCAACAGCAAAATTGATATTTCGAAATTTAACAGCAAATAATTTGATACCGCTATTGCCAAATATTATCCTGATTAATATATGTCTGGCTGCCTGCCTATTATTTCTAAAACTGTAGTTTAAAAAAAGATCTTTGAAAAAAAATTTTTTTAACTTATTTTAAATTGCCATTTTGTCATGTGGCTATGATTGTATGCCTACCTATATAAAAATAAATATTATGCTACACATCTTTTAACCCCAAAATGAATACTATTATTTGTAACGCATCATTGTGAATCGGCTAGCTAAAATAGATCCACCACAACTCTACTCTACTGATTGAGATGAATCATCATTGAACTATATTCTTAATTTGAGGTCCCACCCAGCCCGTTATAATGTAATAGACATTATAATGGGCTGGGTTCCCCTTAGGCCCCCCATGAATTCTTTGACATTCTATGTGCTACTTTTTTGTATGGATACTTGGATACTACTGTGAATTCCCTGTGATAACTATTCAAACGCGAATATAAAGCGAAATAGAGAGTGATAATTATAATTTCATAGGTCTTACCGTCAGCAATGTATATAATTTATTAAAATAATATCAATATCAGAAGGAATTGATTACGTTACTCAAGATATTCAAGGGAAGGTCGAAGAAATATTAACAATAAAGGAAAGGTATGATAGAAAAAGATAGGTACAAGTCTTAAAATGCTTGCCATCTAGTATTACAATATCTAACAAAGAGTGATTGGACTTCTAATATTGAATTACTCGATACATTGTTTTAACTAAAGTATTTCTTGATATCCTTCGGATTGAAGACTCTGATAACATCAATAATGATTGCAATCGTATATTGTAATACAAGAATATAATTATGTACAATTAAAAAATTATATTTGTCAACAAAACAAATGAGTTCCCAATGGCCCTGTATGTATTATTGATATATCGCGAAAAATTTACGCAATGAGTGCGTAAAAATTGCTAGATTGATTATTCTAATTTGCCACTAGGTACTTCAATATACTTCTATGCCACTCCTAAACTGGACATACGCACTTACTTTTAAAAATATAGGTACCCCACTCAAAGTAACTAATAAAGTTGTAGTAGGTAGTATTGACCTGAAGACTCAGTAAAGTTGTCTGTTCCAACAACCAATTCAATTGTCATATTAGAGCAGTTACCATTGAGCCGGCACGGACACGTCCCGCTGAGCCGCGAGCTATGGCGTGCTTGATTAACAAACGCACATCCTGTGCCACTCTAAAAAACGGCTCCTTCAAATAGCAAAGTCAACAAGCCAATCGTGGACAAATTGTCTCAAATTACCGCTGCACTAACGTGTTTAACTGAATTAACTGATTTTAGAAAATAAGTGTCGTTTTGCTCGTTACTTAGCCATGACACAGGCTTGCCTTCATGCCAAATTGTGCATTTCATATCTGTTTAGTTTAGACACTCGCATACACCGAGTGCACTATGAAGGAAATTGACAGATCAAAGATGGCAGGAAGTCCGCATTAGCGATGCATAAGTCGTCTTTCGATTCGTTGCTCTTACTATTGCCCAACGACCTACGGAATGTAACGGCTTTCGCGATTATAAACATTGCGATTTTAACCAACAATCTTTATCGAGTATGGTGGAACTGTATTATTTATATGAAATACAATAATTTATGGAAAATATTTAAAGAGAAAAAAAAAAAAAGATCCTCGAAGCAAAAGGTGCTCATCACACTGGCCGCGTTACCACGTTGTATGGCGAGCGATATTTACTGTACCAAAAAGGAACCCAGTAGGTATATGGTGAAATAATTTTCAATTGATAAATTAGTTTAATCATCTCCATTATGATCAAGTACAGTTTTTGTGAACTATAGGGAAAGTTTTGGGGAATCCATTGATTTAAATCAAGAAAAATCACCCAAAAGTAGTCACGATTTTGGACGATGCCAGAAACAGATTACGTGAAGATAGCCGGTGCTCAACCTTGCACGCTGACAGCCCTGAGTGGACGACGGCCAATTGACAATTTGCGCGAGGAGCGACCGGATGAGGCGCCGAGTCGGAGCTCATGCCTCCCCCTTCTAACTTTAGGAACGATGGCCTAACTGCGGCAAATAGCAATAATATCGAATTTACCTAATCAAATTTTCGCTGTGCGTCTTACACACAATATGTACATCTTGTGCCCATTTTGTCGGTTTAGATCATTCGTCATCAAGATAAACAAGACTTTGTCAGCACTATATTATCTATGCTATTAGTAGCCATATTATGGACAAGTGAGTAAGTTCTGTGTCAATTACTATCATCCTAAGATCAAGCACCATAAGCGAAGACGTGCTAAAAATAGATATCGATCAGTACCAATTATTTCCTGCTCACGATAGATTAGTTCTCTTGAGTTCTATCATATTCTGATCAAGGAACAAACACAACATAGGCAAATATCCTTGCCCCAGCACTTCGGCATTGAATGAGCTCGCATACATTAGGTAGAATCGTGAACTTCGGCATTCATAGGGTACATGCGATATTCTATTTGTTTATGAATGCTGTCGTTATTGAGGCAGGTCAGTCCTCATTTGATGAAGTCGTTACAATGGCCGGCTCGCATCTAGTAAAACAAGGTGCGGTTGCTAGGACTCTAATGTTGTTGAGCTATAACAACATTCATTCGTTTACGGAAAGACTATCGGGCGTGCATCGAGCCACGCCCGTGTTTCGACAATCTCGTCAATAGCTTCCGACAACGTTTAGCACAAATAGTTAGTTTCATTTCTAACAAAATTTAGTTTTGACATCGTGTTTGTCATAAATATCACCTGAAAATACATTTTCATTGATGATTGAACTTTCAGAGGGTTTGTTTTTATTTACCACTCCTACGCAAAATCTTTTAAAACAATGGATCGATACCTTTGAAAATAATAATTGAATACGATAATGGGATGGCATAAGTAATGTTCGTACCTGGTGATGTAGTGGCCATGGCAGGACAGCTCACTCTTCCATACTTACAAGGCGGTGCGGCGCCGCCGTAGGGCGCTCGATGCGCTGGCGCAGCTTGCACCGGCACTACATTCACTTTCAACACTTGAATCGTTGATGTAATCTTCTTCGCCACTCCATTTGATTCACTTCATGAGTGACCTAGCCTTTTGACGGGAATTGGACGCACTTCCGACCTCCTTCTACATAACCTTGCCGTGTTGGTACGCGCACTTCACCAGGATCGGTGGCCCGACGACTGAATCACCAGGATGCTAGAAATGAATGGATATCCTCGCTCCAGACCCTCAATAAAAGTAAGACATTGGACTCGTACCTCGATCGGAGGTATTCATATTGGTGTAGTTTCGTGTGGAGCGCGACACAGGCGACCGAGGACGTCGCCACTGGCGTCCGAATGCCGCCGCTCACGCTCAAACGGACATAATGGACCCGCCGGAGAGCTCGTCAAAAGAAGAATACGGGGGCCAATTATTTATTTCCATACAATACACGTACGTCGGCCGGCTCTCGGGCGCAGTGCGGGAGTGACTCCCGGCGCGAGCATCGTGCCCCGGCGGAGTCTCCACGCGAACACCTCTTCTGCACACCCTTAAGAATATTGTATTCTGATTATTATCGTATTACACCAAAATTAAGTCGCCACAAGCGAAATTAAGGTAAATTTGGTTTGCCTACAGTTAGGGTTAGTCGTAGTTTATTATTTAACATCAGTTCGTCTTCAGATAATAAGACAACCATTTTCAGTAGTATAATAAAGAATAGAGCATTGACTTACTTGGAACATATTCATTAACAACAAAGAAAACATTCACCTACAGCATTTAGGAAGTTCTCGAGCACAGTGAGCTCTGATTTTAATAATCCGTGGGGTCAAACGTCAATTTACTGGCCCTTCTCGCGCCGCCGGGCAGTCGGCACGCGACTTATACAATTAGACTTAATTAAAAGATTTGAGCACGAACATTTGTAGTAAACCAGCTTTCATGGATGTGACTCACACGACTATATTGCACCTATGTAGGTGTAGAGGAAACAAAGATCGTTAAAAAATGGATCAACGCTGTACTTACTACAATTTACGTGCCACTTACCTATCCTCGACTAACGCCGTCATATCGTGTACCTTTGTGTCGTCAGGAGCTCGAGCTGATCGATCTATCTTCGAGATTCAGCCGCGTTTAGTGTGGTAATGCCTTGGATGGCTATCCATTCTTTCTTCTCTACGTGTCTCGTCATTCCGCCGGTTCCGGTTGGTTTATAGGCAAACAATCCGATTATCGGGCAACCGTCTTTATATTATTATAATCATCATCATCATCATGATCAGCCTATTAAGGTTTTCACTGCTATGACACTGGCACTAGGCCTACTCTTTTGAGCGAGACTGGCTGTGAAATTCACCACACGGACTAGAATGCCGGTTTCATGACGATGTTATAGCAGTGGTAGTGGTGATTTTCTACTGTAACGCAGCTGAATTCGAATCCATGACTAGGACTATAAGTAAGTCGCGAGCCAAGACAGGGTCACCCTGCTTTTATTATGTCTTGGGTTTCTATAATTGTTTATTCAATTATTATTATAATTAAAAAAGCATAGGTAGGTACATTAAAAAACTAAATACGAATAAAATAATTGTCATACAAAACATAACAGCTTCTGAAGTCGGACCTTTAATTCCTCAATGCACCATAGCTTGGCACCAACTTCAGAACCTGTTAAGATTTTTATGTAAATTCTTTTATTTGGTTTTAGTATTTCGAAGCTGATTTTTACTTTTTTATTAGATTGCGGAGGTCAATTGGTAGTCGCTCCGGGTAAAACTGGTAGTGTAAAATGTTATAGATAATTAATACTTACATAGTAAGAATTACGTCACGCTGTACATACTTAGCAATGATGTTGAGTTTTATCTCATACACATCACCGTCTATGTCAATACTCAATGTATGCAGTTGTAGATACGAAAAGGAAATATTTTCACGTGCATTTCTTGATTATGCATTTACGTTTTAATTAGTTTCCCTATAAATGTATGAATACTATCCACGTTTGTATCTATAAAGAGAAAATATAATGTAGTGTAATATTATATTAATAAGTTCCAAATCACAATAAATCTCATATATTACAATCGGTAAGGGATGTTACTGTTACTGTTAGCCTACATCATCCCACTGCTGGGCAAAGGCCTCCCAATACTATCCCAAAAATTCTACACCATACAAACACTAGGTACTTCAGGAGAACTTCGCACCTGACCTTATTAAGGTCATAGGTGATAAAAAGTCAAATATAGCTTCTATAGCTGATACCAGACATGATAACAGGCGATGAATATCCTGATAATAATGCATTAATAGAATGTCAAGTTGTCAACACTGCAGTTTCCGTGAGCTTAGATTGTTTTCTTGGTTGTTCACAATCGTCAACTTTCTAGTAGTTAGGTAGTAGATACGTATTGTTATGACAAAAATGCATCCTATAACGTATTCAGTATACACCATACTTTATAATTACCTACCAGTAATAACGGAGGTCCTTTTAAAGGTTTATAGTACTCATTATTATATCATATTACGCACTACAAGGAATTATTATTAACGTGAAAAGAAATATTTGCTTTTCCATACAAATAATTCAATATTACTCGGGAACACCATAATTTTTGTTCGCAGTTGCAACTTTGGTCCCATAGTAATAGTCGTTGATAATAGCACGACCTTAAAAATATTCTGGTAATCTCTCTTACTCGGTTTAGGATTCTGAATGGAAATCTAAAAATTATGTACTTGATGAAAAACAATGCTAAACAAACGAGAGTGTTTAGCATTGTTTTTCATCAAGTACATAATTTTTAGATTTCCATTCAGAATCCTTAATGCTTACGAACCATATTTGTGTTTGGCACTGCCTACCTAATCGTCTCTCGGGGTCGGGTATCATCCTATCATCTATCGATAATATTTGTTATTGATAGGCGCGCTACGGCTACGTGTAAGACGCGATGTTTCTGTGTTCATCGGCAAACAGTGGAAAGTTTCTCACCTGCCTGGAGTGGCCGTCTAATCCACGGATTATTAATTTAATGGAATATTTTTACAATACAGCTAGCAATAAGATATTAAACAAATTGTTTACTGCGTAATTATAAGTACAGCCTTGAAAGAGATTATTTGTTTTATCAATGTGTGCATTTAGAAAATATCTAGGACGGGTGCCTACTTAAAATGTTATTTGTGAATAGAATCTAAAAACATGTTCTTATTAGTTATTATGATTGATAAACTTAATTCTAATGTGGGAAAAGATATTTTTTTTAGATTTACGTCTAATATTTGGATACAGTTATTACATTAAATACAGTAGGTAAGGAGTAATCGAGAAGATTCTTTCATTTTGGAAATTATCTTCTTTTTAAGACTGTACTATAATGCTCAATAATTCAGCGCATTAGGCTGAAGCAGAGTGGTGACAAGCTAACCAGTAAAATTCCATTATTTTCTCCGCTCATCCAAGTGATGTGATCAAAGAGTACAATGGCATGTGATAATATTCGTATTCTATTGGTCTAGTGGACGGGCAGCCTAATGGGCTGAATAATTGAGCGATATTTTTTTTAATAAAAAATGAACTAATTTCAAACCTATACCTAGATATAACCTTCTTTATACCTATTCATATAGTTTTTTATTAAAAATAAATACTCGAACTTTACTTTTTTTATGTAGATACTGAATCCAAATATCAGACGCAAATCTAAAACCATTTTCTGTTTTCACATTTTAGGATTAAAATAAGGTAAATGGGAAATAGGTAATTAAGATTAAAACTAATTAAGACGAAAATACAGAGTATAGGTACACGTAGACTCACGACAGGCAGCTTTACTATGCCACAGCTGAACCCGGGTTTCTTCTCATAATGAGAAAGACTGAAAAGAGTCCCGTCCACCACTTAGGCCTGGTGGTCTACCGCGTAACAAAATGGTAATGAACATCGACTCTGGTAATAAACTTCAATACTATCGTAAGAGACTAAACTTAGAGCTACCTTGTAAAAAAGTTACGGATGATCAAGGTCCCAACTTCATGATCAGTAAAAAAATTACAAGGTAGCTCGATTCTCAATTCTCATTTTATGCTCATACAAATAAAAACGGTGCCAAAGTTTAATGAGCGAAAACGGCTCTTCCAGAGTTATTTGATTACTTTTAACGTATCTCGTAATCTCTAGTGCTTTGGAAAATCACTTCAAGCGCGGCAAAGATTTCCACTCAGTTATGATATATCCAGATTAACTAATTGTTACTAGGTTAATATCGTGCCCAAGGGAGTTGGAGTAGTTGGGACGTATTCACTTTTTTGGAGCCAGACATAATCCATTGAAAATATTTCTAATTAGTTTGGCGTATATGTATATTTAGAGATTTCGACATCTTCGGAGTTTTTTCGAAATCCCTGGCATCTTCATTTTCCTGCAACAAATATATATTTTGGCTAAAAATAACATGAATAGGCAATAAAAAAAATATCCGCCATCTTCATGTATCCTACTTTTTCTCAATTCATATTGTGTAGAATGCTCTGTTATCAAACACTGCAACATCAGCTATTGTTAACATTATTTACTATGGCACAGTGTACGTACTACATAACTGTTCTGCAGGCTTGCCTAGCTTGGGGCAAATGGTATTTCAAATATTTTCATAAAGTGTATTTTTTGGAAATATTTATATTTTTAGTTACTTTCTGATTTCTGGCGAACTTTTTCCCAGTTTTCCCTATGGGAGCACCTACCTAATAAATTTGATTTTATAATTCAATACAATACGTAGTCATTAGAAATATATAAATTATGGTACAGGTACCTAAACGTTATGCGTTCATTAATTAACTGTTATTCATTTATGTAGATATTGTAATTATATTATTGAAATACGAAAGCGCATTTTAATTTTTGCTAACTTATTCTTTCTAATTTGTTAACACCAATTCTGAGAAATGTATTATGTTTTCAATTTAATCGGACCTTAATCGAGCGGAGAGGTTGATAGAATATTGTACTACAAACATACTGATCACCAAGTCGATAATAATACACAACCATTTTATATTAGTACCTGCGTGGCTTGGTCCTTATAATTTATTAACATTGTAACATTACAACTTGTTACCTACATTATACTGTTTTCTTTTCTAATATTGACTTACGACGTTCTATAGGTACTTATAAAAAGATATGTTATTATCATTTCCACATGCGAGCAAAGAAATTATAAATAATCTTACTAAAGATTAGGTGTAGTCATCAAAAGAGCCTATTTTATTGACATTACCGTCGATAAGAGTGATACGAATGTGTACAGAGTACACTATTAGTAATAATATTTATTGATAAATTATTTATTTTCATCAAGGACCATAAGAAATCCCCGTGTGCAGTAACTTTCCGACTACTGGTGCAACAACACGTCTAAGTTTGTTTACACCTGTTAAAGTTTTCTGAACTAATGCTATTGAGCTGTGGCTGCAGCAAAATATTTGAATTCTACATTTGATAAAAGCTAAAATCTAAATTTAGCTGTTACCGCGTTTTTATAAATAATCTAGTATTTAATTGTTAATTGATCGTTATTTCTAAATGGCAAATATGTTAATAAGGACTAGACAGTTGAAGTGTTACAGAGTTGCAATAATCGTTAGAGTTATTTTGTTTTTGGGGATACCCTCTTTTTATTTATTGTTTGGCAGTGATAATACCGATCAAGAACTTTTACATTCTTCGTTGGATTCAGGTAAAAGTGAAGAGTACTGCTATTACAAAGAATTTAATGTGATATAGAGTGTTAATTAAAATGCATTTGTGGTATACAGGTGGTAATGCGGCATTCGTATCGCGTAAACTGCTGGGCGTAGTTGAAAGGGCAGACAAAAACTGTACACATGCAGCAATATTGGAATTCCCTTCAGATGGTCTTACCCGGTTCCAAAGGCAACATGTAAGAATCATTTTGTATATTTTTGATGCTGAAAACACAATGTGTGAACTCTTATTGACGTTGTTTTGCTGTCTGGCCTACGCTTTCAATTTATTGTTCAAGCTGGGTCTCACTTTTAGAAAACGACTTTCCTTGGCGTTTTATTTGTACATTTTGATAATATTTGCTTTGTCTGCTGTGCGATAAACACTCAATCATATTATGTCCATAAACTAATGTTATCTCAATTATTAAGTAATTATGCGAATAATTGTTTATTTCTTTCTTTTTTGTCAGCATTTAGAATATTCCTTGAAGATTTACTGAAACTACAACAGTAAAAGCCGCTGAAAGGTTTCATAGTCATCGCAGTAGTAACGATGTTTTAATTTCTTGAGAATGGTGACACCCATTTATCAAATCAATTATCCTTTATTTGCTATTTTGGGTTCTATAGGAACAAATGGAGGTGATCTGTAATTGATTGATTCCTAATATCAGCACACCGCAGACTACCTTGTACTCTGTTCTTGTCCATTTAGGCACAAGTGAAACTAAGTTCAGACAAATATGCAATTGTGCTTTATTTTCATCTAAGATACCTTATTGTTAAATGTATTGATCTTTTTAAAACGCTTTTATTAGCTTCACTTGTAACTAACTATGTAAAAAAATCTTGGAAGTTAAATTTGACCCACTTCCCGGTTTCCGATTGAGCTGAAAATTTGCATACATGTTTAGTTTGGATGACAAAAGCGTTTTCTTTAGTTTTTTTTTTTAACTATAATATTTATTCTAAATAAGCAATTTTATTTTATTTATCCTGGCCGCTATTTGTACATATATCTCTTATTATTTTATGCATAATTTGTGATAAAAAATTATCAAGTAAGTACAATAAAAAGTACTCCATTCTATTCTATCAACCTGTAAAAATTCATTATGTGACGATACGCAGACATTTGTATTGTTCTCGACCGCAGGCGATCGGTTGTTGTTAAAAAGGTTAAAATGTGATGATGAGAAAATAAACAATTATATTACGTTAAAAAATATTGATAGCGGAGGAACGCTTGCTTTCTATGAAGGGTCTAACTTTTCACCTTTGACTTTTCAAATCTATGTGTAAATATTTGCTATATATTGCTATGCATTGTTTGCTATGTATTTGTTTATTTATATATATTATAATATATGCTCTATTTATTTAATGCTTTATTTTTATTGTTTATTTATTTTCTATGTTTTTTGTGTTATTATTTATTCTGCATTTGTTGCCTATTTATGTACACTTGCTATAATTTCTTATCGTATTGTATGAGTTACTTTATGTATCTAAATGCCTACACCACAGACTAGCCCATTACATTTTATCCATGACTTTTTGTCCATCCAAAGGTTGTCAAGAAAAAATCGCTATTAGCGAGAAGACCACCCATTGTGCATTGTTTTACACTTTTTCTATTGTATGTTTTATTTATGTTGGTGTACAATAAAGCATATTTCTATTATATTCTATTCTATTCTATATATTTTATTTTCTTAAAACTCAAACGCGCGCCTGAAACCGCGAGCAACAGCTATGCTATTATAATTTTCAGGGAATTGATATGAATTAATTATACATTATAGTACCTAGATCTTATTAATTTATAAATCATGTTTATTTGCAGGGATACATATTCATACACTGTGTTCTAGCGATCTACTGCTTTTTATTGCTGGGAACTGTGTGTGAGCAGTATTTCGTGCCGGCCATCGAGATGATATGCGAACGTGAGTGCACAATTCATATGCTAAATATCTATAACACTGTAAGTTGTATATTAATAAGTTTAATAATGAAGTGCGTAGACAAACATTTTAATTGATAATGTTTTCTTCATAATCATTAGTTTTTCGCTCATTAACAATCATACAAATATGTCCTTTATTAAGTACAGTACCTACAATCACAAACTTTAGGATATTATATTCACAATAGATATCTGTGAGTAGATGTAAAAGGTGCAGCTCCCGGGATAAACTTTTTCGCGAATTCTCTTTGACTTCTCCCTCGGAAAACTTATATGGAAGAGTCGGGGTGGTCATAATATTTTAAAGCAGTATATTAATTTGTTGGTAGACTATAGTGTGTGTATACACATCAATAGAGAGTTAGGTGTGGAAAAACTAAACAAATGCTGTCATCGAATATCGAAAGAAAAAAGATATTCGACACGGAGTAACATCAAAATGTCAGATGCTTTTTGAAGCGGTAGCTGATACACTTAATTAACTACATTGTATCTGTAACCCCAGCTGTAACTGGGATTAGTATTATCCGTATTCTAATCTCGTATCCTAACAATCCTAAATTGTACCGAGTTATAGCCGTTTTCTTGATTGGTTTTAAGAGCCGACAGTAGACAGTACCTGCCATTACCACATCATCTTAAAATGGCTCATGATAACATCCGCGATGCTGAATACGGTAGGTAAGTGGTAGATATACAGGAATATTTGGATGTTTCTTTGCGTGCTTCGAATTGTCACGAAGCACAAATTATCTACTGGTGGAAGAGGTTAATCAGGCACGAAGTCCCTGGTACTTGCTGCTTTACGTGCCACGTTCAAAGTACATATTAAATCATTATGGAGTGATTCTCGGATGTTCTAGAATGGGAGCATGCGTTGTTTCTGACACGTTTGAAGCCAGGTACTCATAGGACTAAATCGCACCAGTATCTTTTACGAGAAAGTAATCGAAAGTAATAATATACGAGATGAGAATCGCACGTATTTCCGAGTAAACTATACCTACGAGGAAAATAAAAACCATTTTTTTTATTCATTGAAGTTTATATTAAAATTGTTACAGTTATTAAAACTTAATGTAATACTTTTGTCAGGGACTAAGGTTCTTGGCTTAAATTTTTGCGCTTGTTCACTAAAATAATTAAGAAAACATTTTCAAAAATAGAAGACGCGTTTTTCTCGCTCTTCCAATGTAAAAAATCTAACGTCTAGTTGTATTCAATCCTGGCGTTCTCGGGCATTAGGTTCTCAATAACTGCTTGGCGGCATCATCAAATCTTCACTACTAGAAGACATTTCGAGTAAAATATAGTAAACGCAAATTGAAAATTCAAAAAGAAAAAGAAAACAATTCACGTGTACCTACTCAATTCTCAAGAAAAAAACATTACGTTTACCTTAGACTTCGATAAAGAACTAAGCGGGTTTTTCAATTATCTTCATATACCTTTTCTGCGCGCTCAGCACGTTAATAATGGATTTTTCGTACCACTTGCTCAAAAAAGTGACATTCTATGCCACAAAAAGCGAACATAACAATAGTCATTTTTAATGTTAAAAACAGGGAAAGAAAATTGTACTGAATTTCATTCATCCTCTAGGGGGAGAATGTGATTTAAATTTGGAATACTTACCGAAATTTATACTGAACTACATCTGTGTTTACACCATTGAGTTTGTATATAAAGCATTATACATCTTTTTGAAAAAGGAATACGCATTTATTATGCAGTTATGATTTATTATATAAAATTACGAAAACCGACGAGGCCGTATGAGCTTGATGCCTTTGCTTTTGAAGAACAGAGAAATACTCAAATCAACTCATCAACAATAAATGTACCAAACAAAAATGTAACTCTCTCTATCAATAAATAATTGGACCAATGTTTCGAATGTTAACTTTTACTTTTAGTTGTCATTATTTTTAATAAATGCTTATCTCATATTATTATTGTGCTAGTTTTTTCGCAAATGGTACGAAAAGTAGAGTATTTTCCTCAGTGATAAAGCTGTCTTAGTCTTGGGTGAACTTAAATCGTGATTTAAGTTTTTAACACCCTCGCTACGCTCGGGAGTAAACATCGAGGTCTTCGTTACGCTCGCGATTTAAATCGTCACCCGCGACAGAAGACACTGCTTTATCCCCTTGGTTAATAATCTACTATTCATACACTTTTTCTGCCCACATATTTGTACAACAGTAATGAAGTACATTCTACCTCATTAAAAAAAAGTGCTATTATATTTTCTGAGCAGTTGTAGTATAAAAACTATTTTTAGACTCGAATGCGAAAATAACTTTTGGAATTGCAACCCCTCGCACCTGTTTCGGACTAAAATAGAAGGGTGTGGAAATGCATCGTCATTTATTCACTAGAGCTACCGAATGCAGACTTCCCTTTCAGTTCCAGTTAGTGTGGGATTGGAACCAATGCGGACGTCCGATAAATAAACAGGTAGGTAGCAGAACACTCGATCGATACGACGCGTCAGGCAGCCAGACTACTCTCTCCCTCTTTTCAATAAATAAAACATTCAGTCGCTATTCAGCTCCCAATCTATCGGCGGCGTTAACATCGTGGGATAGATTGTGAAAGAAAATCTAAAGATCACATGCACACTATTCGATAATATGCCAGGAGGATCGGCAGCAGTAACTTGAGCGTTGATAACAAAATTAAATTGTGATCATCGATCCGTATACTCAAGAGTGGCGATCTTTTTTCTTCAAAATGATAACCCCAGACTGGGACTTCTCCTGCACCTCTCATATTCATGTTTTTTCTGAGCGTGAATACGCCAAAAAACCTATCTCTTAGCCAATGCCATTGGTGCAATCATTACGATAGTGGCATATTTCCTCACGACTGTTGTCTGACTAATGAGCTTATACACAAACATCTCAAACCGTCCTGTGTTGAACATGGGTATGATTGAGAATACAGTTCTAATCGCTAGTCTGACAGGTTCTGATCATATTTCGATATCAACGATAAACGTCCCTTTTTAGTAGCCATTTTCCAAAGAGTCAAAAAAGTTTTTTTTTTATAATTTAAGAATTATTTACAGTCTATCTCAGAATCCAGGCAGGATTAAAATCCTTAGTTGAAACCCAGGTAAAGCGAATTTAATTAGTTTTAGCTGGAAGAATATTTTCCTTTATCCTGTATAACCCAGGTTGAAATCATGCTACAAAGGGAGCAAGCCTTTTACTTATCAAAGGGGGAGCGGGAAATTAATAATATCGCCTCGGGGAAAATGCAGACAGATTCTGTCTGCTGCCATAAAGGCAGGGATTTCCAACCCGTATTAAGATTAAAAAGGACTCGTAGCTTAATGGCTACGGCGTAGACCATCGACCTACGGAGAATTAACATCGTAAGACGCAATTAAGCCGGTCGTCTGTTCTTTGCACACATTCTTTATACCCGTATCGCCTCGTTCGTATTGAGGAGCTTGACCCTCAACTCCCGGGCGGTTTATGACAACTGTCATACATATTTGTATGGCAACATACTTCAATGATAGTCCTCACAAATGACGGATATAAAAATATATTCACCATACCAAAACAAAATAACATCGCTTTTAAAATTTCTAGGTCTTGACATGGGGATGGATGTGGCTGGAGCGACGTTTATGGCAGCAGCCAGTTCTAGTCCGGAGCTGTTCATCAACTGTGTTGGCACGTTCGTGACTGAAGGTGATCTGGGTGTGGGCGCCGTGGTGGGGTCGGCAGTATTCAACGTCCTCGCTGTACCCGCTTGCTGCGCACTGGTTGCTGGCAAAGTTAGTATGACCTAAGTTTATATAAATCATGTATTATTACTTCCCCATGATGCTAACCTTTATCATTCGTAGAAGCAGTAAATGAATTAACACATTGTCTGCCACGCAAAGGACACGATAGAAAATCTATTGTTTGTCATCAATGAAATGTATGGCAATAATAATATAATAATTAAATGAGGATTAATGTATCTATAAGGATGACATATAATAATTGTTAAGAATAAATAAATTAAATTCAGTTCACGGGTGACTGACATGGCGCTCTTAGGCCTGTATGGAGATACATAAGAGCAGGATAGTTATGGACAATTATAATAATATAATTATAAAGCATAACCAATATAATTGCAGTTACTTCAAACGTGGTGTCGAGAAACATTTTGACTCTGCCTAGGTCGTAATCTACTTGATTAAATGGACTTTTTAACTCATTCAGGGGTCAAGGATAATAATATACATGTGCGTGTTTAAATCCATCATCAGCATGGACTTTTCATGATGACTAGATAGGTAGATTTCGTACTTGTCTAGTCAACTCGAACATCAAATAGAGAAGAGAAATATTTTGTGAATAATAATTATGCCCATTAT
Source organism: Allophyes oxyacanthae (assembly GCA_932294325.1). Taxonomy (NCBI): domain Eukaryota; kingdom Metazoa; phylum Arthropoda; class Insecta; order Lepidoptera; family Noctuidae; genus Allophyes; species Allophyes oxyacanthae. The sequence goes on from OW028609.1 coordinate 7,182,895, forward strand.
TAGACTTCTTCTCAGCCAGTCGATGACAATCTATACAATTGAGAAACACAAAGCCGGTTTTGGATTGCCATCGTGGTGAAAAGATTAACTAATCAGCGTATTAATAGGCTAATGATTTATGATAGTCATGTTAGTATCTAGTCCCTTCCCATTAGAAGAAGGCGATTAAAATCCTTTGATTTTGTCAAGAAGATGTTGTTTATTGTTAATAAGAATTTCTTGCGGAGAACAGTAATTTCAATTATTATTTTTTATTTATTTTCCGATTGGATATCCTACAAGTATCATAAAGAAATAGTTTTTGGCCTTGAATTTCTCCTATGTCTATCCTTCGTGCATGGATTACCTACTTTATTGTTGATAGATTGACAAGTTATGTTTTGCTGTCAGGTGGTGGATCTGGACTGGTGGTCGGTGTCGCGGGATTGCGTGATGTACGCCGTGGCGGTAGTGGCGCTCATACTCACGCTACTAGACGACGTGATATATTGGCACGAAGCCCTGCTGCTTGTCCTCATGTACATTCTCTACATATTAGGTAAATTGCATGTATGCACTGTTAATTACCGGCCGATACTCCGTCAGGTTCCGACAAACGGTTACAATTGCAAACAGTAAAATGTACCTGCAGTTGAAATTGATTTACGGGCACGATTGAGTGATATGTTCATAGATTTGATGATTTTTTATTATTATCGTTCTGTGTTCGATATACGTAAACATTTAAAACTGTCTGCTTTATTAAGAGTTGTCAGCTTTCTCAGAAATTCTCAATAATTCACAACCCATACATGTACCTAATTATGCTTTCATAACTACATGGGTTATGTATGTTTTCTTTTAAATATTTATATGGGTTTTCAAATGCAATTACTTAGTATGCAAAAAACAGCTATCTCGATCATTATACATCAATATTAAAATTACCCCGTTTTACTGATGGTTATGGAATTTTCAGCGATGGTGTTCAACGGTTGCTTGGGTTCATTCTTTAAAAGTGGATGCTGCTCTTTCAAAAAACCCAAGGCGTACACAGAAATAACACCGCTTCTCGCAAAAGGTCAGTAATATTTTTTAAAAAATCTATAAAACGTATCTAATCTTGTCAAAAATTTCTAATTTTGCTACTGTAATTTTTTTAATGGACTTACCGTTTTTCTAATTTTCTATTAAGTATGGCGACCTGCACTATTCAAGAGTAGCATCGTATGCAAATTGTAATGATGGTTATAAAGTCGTAAGATCTAAAAATACTAGTAATTTACGTTTATCCTAAAAAAAATAACGGGCGAGAGTGATACATAACGAACATTGGTGAGGTCAGGAGCCTCTGGACCTGTTAAAGACAGTCAGTTTGAAAGATTTCATCATTATTACCTTTAATTACATTTTAGAAAAAAGTCATGTCCTGGATGCAGCCCGTCGCATGAGCCACTCAGTTCAGAATAACGATGTGGAGAGAGGAATAGAGACGAAGAGACAGGATTCTATTGACTCAGGTAATCGAATCGATTGGTGGAAATTATCAGTAGGTACTTAACAGCTTGGTAAATTGAGCGCTCGCCTGCTTATACGCACTTTGTCATTAAAATTATAGCTAAGCCAACCACTTGAAATTGAACTTGATTAATGTTGATGGATTAGACCATAAATCCTAAAGATTTCTGATCGAAGTGAAGATGATGAGTGATTGTAAGTCTAGCCATACATTGTATACATTTTTCGTCGATACTTGGACAGTATCGAACAAATTAAAAATGAGATAAGTCTTGATGTCATTTGGTCACTAAAAACTAAAAGAGTTATAATAATTAAATGCCGTATAATTTTATTAAATAGAAGATGGAAAATACATTAACTCACCTACAACTCACTGTGTGAGTGATATACACGTGAATTTTCACCGATTCACGACCACAAAGCATTATTCGAGAGTGGATTTGGTATTTTCACACGGGTGAGAAATGATGATGGCAAGCACGATGACAAAAAAATAATTAATGACAACAAAACACATGCATTCGCCTCGTAACACCTTGTAAAGAGCTACTTAAATCTTGTTTTAAAACATCCAAATCAATAATGTAGGTACCCGGTTATTCGGAAAGGATATAGTAACCCGAAAACGGGTTATTGTGATAAAAACTAACAACTTTTACTACCAACCCTGAAATCTCAAAAAGAATTCATCTGTTCCATACAAAAAATTCAGTATCTATTACTCGACGATCCTTATATTTTGTATTATTAACATCCTTTTATACCTATGTTCTACAAATAAAGATTTTGACTTTTACTTTTAAATGTATGGTTCTGACTAATCATCTTACTTGCTTATACCTACTTATTTTTCAATTACAGATACAAGCTTGAGTTCAGTATGGTCGTGGCCTGGAGAAAAGGTAACATTCTGGAAGAAATTCTTATGGGTGTTCACGTGGCCTATAAGTTTGGTACTCTGGGCCACGATACCGGACTGCCGGCGGCGGCCGCGCCTTTACCCCCTCACTTTCACGATGTGCATCGCCTGGATAGGAGGAGTGTCCTACCTGGTCGCTTGGATGATCACCGTACTCGGTAATATAATATATTCTTCCATTAAGAACGAGTCTTTTAAAATGGAGGTCTGTCGTTTTTTTTTTATTCCTATACTTTTTTTTATAGTTAGGTATGCATAACCATTATAATCTCCTCGTTTGTGGTATTTTTATATTAATAATAATTCCAAAACAACTTCACCAATCTTTAAGCACTCCTTATATACTTAACATCAAGGCCTACAGAAAGCTGATATTATGTACTAAATACTTCTTGCGAAATTGTCAGAAAATTCTTGCAAAATGATAATGAAAAACACCACATCTCACACGCAATCATCAGTAAATTCACGATCACAGGGTCCCATCTGCTCTCATCATATCACCCAAGGTTAGCACTTGGCCCGTGGTCACCTACAAAGCAATTTATTGCCGAAAGACAAAAATGTATAGGTACAAATAAATAATAATATTGCTCATCTTTGCATGGAATGCTATCCCGTGTATCCCCCAAAAGATTTGTTTGCGTTAAATATCTATTAATTATTTAATGTTTATTACCCGACTACGGAGAGGGTTATATGTTTTATATAAACGGGTCATATTATTTTGTGTGAATGAATCATATCATGCATCTCTTAATAATACATAAAATTAATTACGATTTCGAAAACAAAAGTACTTATCTAAGCAAAGCTATTTATTGTTCATTGCATATGATGTTTATTTGCTGTACTGATTCGGTCTTATTTTCTATAATAATTTCTAAATGTTTCTTCCATAGGTGATACTCTGAATGTCCCCGACAGTATAACGGGACTAACGATCCTCGCCGCCGGCACCAGTCTTCCTGAAGCGGTCTCCAGTGTATTGGTTACTATGCAAGGTATAGCACAACAGCGTAATAAATTATATTCATAACATTAATAGAGATTGAAAAAATTATAAAACAATAGTAGTATCAACGTCATAGCATAATCTATGGCCCGCACACGTTTGCATCCGAGATACACACGGCGCATGCGCACGCCCGAGTTTGGGCCAGAAAATTATAAAAATGTCCATACTAAGGTTCTTTGATAAAGAAAAGATGGATGAGAATTATTATAGCCAGCTTTTGTCACAACAAAAATTACTTTAGCGTCCAAGAAAGGTGACAATGATTCGTATCTAATTACCATAATCATTATACTCCCTAGCAATTACATTGACGGTCGCAGTATCATTACCTTTCCTTAGCGAACCCCAGGCCCCGCGGGAAGCAACGGGAAGGCCACGTCATCTTCACATTATCGCCAAAACCACACTAATTCAAGCACTCTGTCGAAAGATAATTAATTACCTTTTTAACTATCTTTATTTTCAGGGCACGGCACAATGGGCATCAGCAACACAATAGGATCTAACACTTTCGACATCTTACTTTGCCTGGGACTGCCTTGGTTAATAAAATCGTTGGCATATCCTACTGTTCCAGGCAATCATTGGGTAGGTTCAAAATTCCTTCAGAAACAGATTTTTTATAAAAAGGGTGTTTTTCTTCTTAAGACCCTAAAATGTCTGTATTATGTAATAAAGACTAACTGCTGTTAGTGGTCAATACGCTGGGCAAGCTGGTAGTTAAACGCAGTTTCTGATATTGTTTTTCTGATCCTGACATGGCATTACTTTTTGTATACTTCATTCAATAATTTTCAATATTTCAGGTGACATTAAATTCAAGTGGACTATCATACAGCGCTATATCCTTGCTGTCAACTTTATTCGCGCTGTATGGATGCCTGCTTCTCAACAAATTCCAGCTGGACTGGAAGATTGGCATCACCTGCGCCCTCATATACGTCGGTTACTTAGTATTAGCGGCCCTTATTGAACTAAATGTCTTCTTCGTCGTCAACCTGCCGATATGCCAGCACTAAACGCCCAAAAGTTGACCCGATAATCTTACGTTAGCTAAGTTAGCTAGTTTTCCGAATCGTTCGTCTTTTCATGACGAAAAGAACCTGAAGAATAGTTTGATTTATTTCAATTTATTCTTAGTATGTTCCTTCTTAAAGATTCTTAGTACGTAACCAATGTGTTATGGTAGGTAGGTTGATGAACCTAAATAATGTAAATTGCGAATTGAATACAAAACTGTGTTAGTATAATTTATGAGTGGATTTAGCTTTGTCAATATTTCTCGAATATCTATGATAACAATGTGTTATGTTCAGAACAGCATCAAAACTCAGTGAACTATTTCCATATAGATACTACTTATTACTATCAAAACAAAATGTACACAAAATAAATGTACCTACCAAACACTTATAATTTACAAAATGCAGTGCAATAACCCTCTTGTATTTAGATCAGAGGTAAAAGTTCAGATTAAAGTGTCCTAGGACTGGTAAGTTCATTGGTAACCTTGCGAAGGTTTCCCGCAGCGTGTAGAAGCCTGCCGATCCGTTATAACAATCATGTCGCGGCGTCCACCCTGTCTGTTTTAACGTGCTCTGTGAGCCACGCAGAAAGATCAGGCGTCGCATGTGATCGATAATCCATCCAACCGGTGACCGCGCTTTTTATAGCTTACCCTTGATGTTACAGCCTTCAGCCCCAACTCCTTACTGGGTCGGGAAAATATAGGTATGAAGCCACAGATATAGTAATCAGTAGAATACCTACCTATTCTAATATTGACTTAGTACTTTGCCGGTTCTAGAAGACCATTATCTGCATTAACAAATACGATAGATACGTAAGTACCTATATACGCGATATATTCTAGCACTTCGCTATTATCTTTATTCAGAGCATATCGTAAGTAGGTTGGAAGGTTAAAATAACATTACATTTCCTGTAATTAAAGTTATCAGTGTACAATTTTATCATAACGTCATTTGCCTAATCTGCACATGATGCTGTTAGCTACGAAATTTAGCATTATCTTATTTTTTGACCCAGGAATAGTCCCACTAAAACAAAGAATCAGTGTCCTATTGAATTATCCCACTCTGCCCACCAATTGTCCCAGGTGGGAAAAAAGTGGAATGCTTCAGATTTAAAGGCCTTCTTTGTCCCACTAATCAATTTTGGTGGGACAAATTACACTGTCATAAATTCTTAGTTCACTTTTACAAATCTAACCTAACCTAACCAACTAGTTTGTCCTGAAATCGGGTTTGACCGTCAATATAGGTCCCAAACTTGCCCGCCCTAGTGGGGAAAAGTTAACCAAGAGTTTATACCTAGGTACTAGTGTAATTTGACCCACCAAAATTGATTACTGGGACAAAGTGGACCTCAAAATTTGAAACATTCCACTTTATCACACCAGTGGGACAACTTGGTGGGGCAGAGTGGAATAATAATATATCTTTTTGGGTATCTATTAAACTTCCAGTTTTGGTATATGAGTACATAATATAGGTATGTAATAAGTATTGGGTATGTGAGTGCAAGTAAGTACCTAAATTACCTACTTTTAAGTTAGATTTTAGAACAAAATGTTTATAATAATAATTACTATACTGAATTGATAAAAAATACATTTGAATAGCAACCAAGCTTATATTTTAATGACCCAATTATATGAACAGAAATGCAATTACGAGTATGATCCAAAAATTCCATGTGTTAACTACAATAGTGTGCGAAGATTCTCATAGGCATGTACCTACTATGTAGACAAAACAGATGATCTGTGAGACAAGAACTCGCTTTCACTATGGATGTTTGTGTAGTGTTATCTAACAATCATATTGTGAATTCACGAGAATACACAAAACAGACAAACCCATATAAAAAAATTAACCTTAATACCTACTTAAGTTGACACCATTTATTGAAAATCATCCAGGATTACCTACGGGGAAATAAAGAATCCCACATATATATGATCCAAGAGCCGCGCGCGCGCGGTGGGTCCACACTTTCTGTGTTCTGTGGTCCACACCTTCTTTCTCTCCTCCGTGGTCCACACGCGTAAATCATAACCTAGTTTGCTGTCGCGCAATCAGGTAAAACTAATGTTCTTATCGAGTCGATGGCTAATTAAATCTTTTTGGCCCATTCCGCCATAACTTATCTATCATTTATTGAACTATATTTCAGTCACATAATTTAATGGTAGGTAGATACTTTTATCAGAAATAAACAATTACCTAATTGGTAGGTAATTTCTGTTTCTATTCTATGATAGGTAATTAACTAAGTATTACCAATTACACCAAATACATAAAAAAAACATAAATAAAACGCTGGTGTAAACCGCAAATAAAAGCACTTTAATTGGTAACAAAAATATCAAACTCGACATTTTTTTTCATAACGGTGCTGTAGCTACGTTATGAATTAATAATTACCCACGTACTTACATGAATTTAAAAAAAATTGTATTTACTCATTTAGCAATAAAACAAAAAATGCAACCACGCCATGAAGTTAATTTAGATTTGAGTCGAAAAAGATCTCGTGATGTGACGCCGCACATACGCTATTCAATTAAAAGTTCTCACTGGATATCTACCATCTACTAGAATACAAGAACTGATGACATAAGCCACAAAGAAAAATAATTATTTTGTCATAACACACAAGACGTTCAACTTTTCCATTCCGACGCGTAAAAGTGTAAAAAAGAAGACAATACATAATCGGCATTCGTAATTATAGGTACCTACCACACGCGATTTGTGGCATCGACGCACGCACGCTCGTACACACAGTGATACGTCTATGCATCTAGTGAACTCGTATTATTTACACGATAATGTAATAACACGCCTTCCGTATAGCAATAGCTGACAAAAACAACAACTACAAACATCTAACGACAAAAACATACTTTAGTAAGTTATTGTTTAGATTAATAATAAAATAAATAACCCAAAAATGTTGATTAAAAAGCACACAAAAACAAAGCAAATAAATTAATAAACAGAAGAATTCTGAAGCATTAATTTAATATCACTACTTATTAGAAACCTAAAAAATCTAGGTGACCTACCTACCTAAACTACGGCTGGGTATAAAATAATCTATGAGTCTATCCCATAAAGTAGGTGGTCGCTTTGTCGATGAAAACATGGAGGGAACAGACGACATGCAAATCTTAATCGGCTTCCGTTGTGCTGTGTGCATCACGAAAGGGTAGGGATGTTTCATTAGCGGAGAGCCAGTCGTTCCTATCAAGCTGACAGTTGGTTTTGCAAAATTAATGGGCTGACTCTTCACCACCTGCCGCTGACTGGCACCCCCTAACAATATGATCGGTATCGAACTTCCTTTGGTCGAACTCGTCGGTGATCTTGTCGAACTTATATAAGGTCTAAACAAGGACGGCCTGGATGTAGATGTGGGCGAAGTTTCAATAATCTCATGAAAAATGGAGTCGTCGTAGTCCTTGTTCTCTTCTGTGAATGGAGTGATAAAGACCACCTGACGCAAACTGTTTATGTCCTGCACTAATTTAGCGTGTTCATTCAATAAATGTTCGCTTCTTGGTATTATATTGTCAATAATATTGTCCATCCTCCGTGACATCGGTTCCACATTTAGTGAAAACTCAACAGGTATTGTGGCGGACCGTTTGGTGAGCATCTTTCTGAATACAGGGTTCTGGGAACGCCATCCTACGCAAGCAAATAAATAAATTACCAACACAATAACGCTACAATTTTAATAAAAATAGGTGGAAGGTATTTCTTGATAACATTAAATTTACCTTCTTTTAACATTCTACCGATTCTATCTCGATTCAGTGTTGCATATTCGATGCAGCTCACCTGAAATGAAAAGGGTTATCATGATGAACCGTAGCATTTGAAACCTGTAGTAGGTAATATAATATAACGTTGCGTTAGCGGCCATACAAATACACTTTAAGGTCATTAACTCGCTTGAGGCGTAAAACAATGCATTTTTGCTGCAAATATAAAGTTCGCTAGAATGCAATATCACTGTCACTGTAATATTAGGATTCATAACATGTTTTTGAGCACTGACGGACATGATACTAATTACAAATCACACTCAGACATGATCAGAAAGCAAGCAGGGATAAAAATACTAATTCTACTTCAAAACATGTATGTGTAGGTAATACAGTCTGTACGAATAGTTGTAAACTTTATCATAAAAAAAGAAACAAATAAGTACATGAAAACGACCAAGCGAGGTGTTTTTGTCTCAACAACTTGAAGGATTTCAATATGCTAAGTAATATATTTGACTATTTATTTATTTATTTATTTGGTTCACCAACAATTGTTTACACCAACATTATTAGAGCAAACATTTAAAAAATACTAAAAAACAGTGTAACAATTACTTAAAGGTAAACACAGCATGCACCAATAAAAAAGAACAGGAACTATAATTAGGACTATAATTAGAATAGGTAAAGCCCTACCTATTTATAAAGATTCCCTAACTTTTCTTTTTTTTAAACATTGCCCCACACATATTTCTCCTGTATCATGAGTACAGTTTACAAACATACATGCAAACAGACCCGGAACAACTATCTGTAGGCTATACAAATATTCGTTCTGTGCGGGGATCGAACCCGCGACATATAATTATACAGAAAGCCAATCGGTTAGCCCTTGCACCAACCGTGCCGTCACTGAAACTCAATATAATCCGAAGATATCATCATCATTAATCCGCGGTGATATTAGAGAATCCTTATAAGATAAATGTATCTACTCAATTACCTAACTACAGGCATAAATAATAACTATCTACTAGGTACCGACTCTAATTGACGAGTAGTGTAAGTATATGCCGATAATATTCGATTTAACGTAGATATCGTAACACGAAATTTAAACGTTAATTATAACTATCCGTTTTAATTAACGTAAAATACCTAGTTTATCAATTTAGCGGTACAGTAATTCTTAATTAAGGAACTTTTTGTGGAGCATTTCGATAATTAGGTATCTAGATATATTCTACAGACATAATAATGATTAATTTGCATTCATCAATTAGGTAGGACCCAAGATTCTATTAAAAAGTGGGCAAGTAAAATATTTCGCCAGGATTCATGTTGAGTATTTTTTTTTTCAGTCTCTATCGTTACTCTGCCTCTGGATGACACGTTTACATATTTTTTACGGAAAGGCTACGGATACGTTTTCGTTATTAAATTATTTACGTTTCCTAACAAATTGTTTATAATAAGGTGCAACCTCTGTAAAAATATACCACAAAAAGGGGTTTAAACTTACCTTACTGCTTACTACAGTTACAATATTAATAACGAGGTTCACTTTTAAAAAACCACACTTTTAGATCGATGTCACACAAGTAGGTTCCAGATTTTTTTCAAAACATGATTGAACTAACGTACCTCAGTTGGAGGCCCATAATGTCGCTCGGACATTATGTGCATGCCATCGACGAACAGCAAGACCTGACACGACACTACCAACCACCACATTTTCCTGCCATCGACTGCTGCTGGCATGCTGGTACGTGCTCGGCCCCACTACGCACGCTGCTGTGGGAGTCTACGCCGAACAAATACTTTTTCCGCACATTATCGAATGCCAACAATATCTTGATACAGGTTACTACGGTTAGAAGTTACTTAGGTACTTCAATAATTATTCGTATCAAATTCCGGCCGAAAACTGCCCAGTTTTAATGATTGGACAAACTGCACATCGATTTCGGCACAGTAAGTTTTACCACACACAAGCTACAACTACAGAACTATTAACTTCGAAGATTTTTCGTGTACGTATTTCCGTAGCTTCTATATGTACCTAGTAATAATTATAATTAATCATAATTTTTTATTTGTTAGATCATGAGTATACAGTACAAATATAAAGTTGTAATGTAAGGTATTTGGGAATAGACTGAAGTAACTGAGTTTAAGATTATGACTATAAAGATATTCCGACGCCTTTAAACTGGTTGCCCGGATATAATTTCACGGTAGCGTGATTAAAGTAAGTCAAACCATATTCATGGTACACGAGTTAGAAACAGTCTCGATGGTGGTGATGGAGTTTTGAGATCCCAAACAATTGAGCCAGTCAAAGTTCTGGATATCTCAACATGTAGATCCTTTATCCAGAAACATTTTATTAAAAAAATAACATGTAGGTATAAATATTCTATAATAAGTATGTGCACCGAGACATCAACCCCTGTAGCTCAATTCTGCGTATCCCATGTTCACAGGGACTTCTAAAACAATTGTAGGCGAAACCCCAGAATTTGTAAAACCCAGACAAAAGTTTAGAGGACGTTTTTAATGAAAAATAATAACTATTTAAATCATCGATTTACGGTGCCAATTTTCAAGTTGAATGGCAAAAATCTTGTTGCGGTTAAAACAATTGAAATAATACATAAATCCTGTCAGTCTCACTTACAGCTTTCCAATTTTTGTAGACTTTAGACCCTACTAACTATGGTATAAAATAAAACAATTACCTGGATACCTTCACCTCTCCGACCCTTGCCAGCCCGCGCTGAACCAGTCGTATTAAACACGTCCTCTAATAAATAATCGGCACCAGACTCATCAAGTGGGACTCTTGCTGTCCTCTCACCAACGCCCTAAGTTCGAGCCCCACTAAGTGGCGCTCTAAGGTTGTCACCTGGAGGTCCGTCAAGCCTCGCCAAAAGACCGCCGTTAAGTCGAAAAAGCTCCCTGAACCAACTGTGAGAGTCTGAGAGACATTATAAAAAAAAATGGATAAATTAGTTACTTTTTAAAGTTTGAAGATCTTCGCTAATCCTAAGTAATGTTATCAGTGCGCTGAGAGTCACCCGTAAACAATAGCTGTTCTCGGAAAAGTTTTTGTGAAAGTAAAGTTACAATGGATTCAAAGTAGAAGGTATGTACAATATTGTAAACTGGTCATGAGGGTGCTACGTCACCTCATAGAATTTTATTTACGCATAGTCTTTCCAAGTCATTCCAACTATGAAATGTACAATCACAATATTCCTCAAAGTATTAACTTTTAGAACGTTTGTGTTTGGCACGGGAAGTGACGGCGAAGGTAGTACAAATGCCTTCTACGGCGTCGTAGAGCTCTCGTAGCATTTTCGTAGCGACTGCTACGAAAAAATGTAATTGAAAACATTAATTACATTTTCGTGATATTGTGTATTTATCAATGTAAGTAACCCATTATGTATAAATAATTATATATATTTTAATGTATAAGTAATATGTATGTTTATTGAATTACTCAGGTTCTACTCGAGTATAATAACCTCACCTCATAATAATAATGATTAGTGCATCTACCATGTTTTTATCTCTACATCACCCTAAGGTTGGCTGGCAGAGAATGCTAAATTAGGTATTAAAATCGCTTTAGTACATATTGGGATAGTAAAAAAATTAAATTGCCGCTTGCAAGAAGTTTTCAAGATACCTGCTGGAAGAAGACAAGTTGGAAGGCAAGATTTGTAGCATTGCATGTGCGATTATTTGAATGACTCAGAAGAATGCCTTCTGTCTTCAGCGACAAACGCAGATCATAAGTATGAAGAAATGGAAGTTACCTTCTACCAGTTCTGGTAAACGCCACGGGAAAGTAAAGGATTGCCGAATTGTTGAAAATTGATGAGTCTTGATTAATTGATTAATGTACTGTTCAGATTCAGAACATTCTCGTTCAAAGTTCTTTCGTTGATTGTTGAAACCGTTGAAACTATGTTAGCGCAACATCATTACATTTCATTTAAAATTTCGTAAATTCAAACATGTATTGTATAAGTAAAAAGCTTAACGTCCTATCAAAAGGTAATTCTGTCTCGTTTTTATAGCATTATATTTATCTGAAAACAAAAAATCAAACACCTTACAAACATACAGGCAAACTAAAAAAAAAAGCTTGACACAAATCACATAATATTCACCTTTCGCCACAGTAAATATCTAATATATTGTACAATTTACTGTGCTTTTGGCGCGCGCGCCAACGCCAACATACCTACACATTGAAACCATGCCTCAGACACAGTTAATGAAGAACCCGAAACTTTATAGTTTCGAAATTTGAAATTGTCCCGCCATGTCAGTTGGCGAAAAGGATGCAAAATTGCCTCGGAAGAACCCGCTTACGATTTACGCCAAATTTTCGGCATGTTGCTGATATCTGATATGCAACAGAGCCGCGGATTTAAGGGAAAACTCAAAAAAGACCAAGACGCCGCTTTAAAAATTGAGTGAGTGGACGTGGACCATCGCTGTTTTAAGATATTTAGGAATAATTTTACGATTTAGTCCGCAATTTTTATTACAAAAACACTACAAACAATCGTAATTTTTTTGATAAGATCTAAGCATAATTATCTGCGTACGATGGGTTCAGAACTGAGTATCTAGAACGTCCAGAATCATGTACTGAATCCATGGCATCAGTTTCCGTTAGAATGTCACTTACACCCTGTATATTGTATGTGTAAGGGCCCATCCACACTAGATACTTTTAGCAGCAGAATCGCGCGTTTTCGCGTTCGTTATTCACTTTTTTTTGTAAGCAAAAGGTAGCCAACGAACGCGAAAACGCGCCATTCTGCTGCTAAAAGTATCGAGTGTGAACGAACGCTATTGTGTGTTTTCCTTATATGTAAGGTGCAGACAATAATTTAAAAAATAAAACATCGATCATGGTAAGGTATCTTTATTACAAATACTTAAACGATACCTGTTATTTACAAGATAACAAAATGATACAAAACTTTTGAATAGTGTTCGTAAAGGCAATTGTCTTCAAAACCTAAATTAATTAGGTTCTGCTAATCGCAATCTCTCAAGTTTGGAACATAAATGTTGGAAAAAGAAAACACAATAGAAGAATGTACCTAAATAAATCATTAAGTTATTATTTTTACTCTCAATTTAACTAAAATACAATTTAAACAACCTAAGTTTAAATAATAAATATTTACCACGCACCTCCGATATTACTACAATGAAAGAATTCTTAATTCACTAGGAATGTGCCATCCTAAACACAATCATGTAGTATTTCGACGCAATCGTATCAGACATCAAATATAGCCCGTGTACAATAAAGAGAAATTCGGGCATCGGCTATTATATTAATTACGCTATGTGTCTAAACTTATAAGTATTAACACAGCAGCTATTGCTATTACAATGATAATGAAAAAATCACACAGCGCGACATAAATATACGTATTAAATGTTCGCTTTGATTAAACGTTATTATTTCAAAACCACAGCTACTCACATTAAATAAGAATATTAATGGAAATTGGGACTCGTAATATCTATAACATCCCTGTTCAATTTTGCCCTAACATAGTTGGGGGCGATTTATACATTACATTAATAACTTACATCAGGCTTCCGATGGTGTAATTTCACTGACTGTAATCTATTTGTAATCAGTAAATAATTTTCATTAACATATTCCGTAAAATCGAAGATCATTCGAATATAATTATGCTGTTAAGCAAACCACAGAGACAGTGAACTGTATAAATGAATGGTCCGACACCTGACTCCCTTTGATAAAATAGTTATATGTCAATTCTAAGTAGTTTGGTATCAATTGGGCGACAAATTCACAAAAGCTTCTTACTTTTTAAGGATTACGGTGTTAAATACTTTATTTCCGTTGTATCAAATTTTTAAATGTTATTATAACACAAACTGGTTGAAACTCCGATCGTGGATCATTATTAGGATATACATAATTATATCATGTCCTGTTAAAATATACACCTTAAAATTTACATAATATATAACCATGTATAATCACAAAATGATAGAAAAGGTAAAAGTCAAATCACAAATTACTATTGATGTTTGTACAGTATTTTGTTCAGGTCTATAAGGGTCACAGTCAGTCGGCAGCTTCTTTTAAATAAAATATCAAAGCAGCGTGATAATTAATAACAAAACTCGCATCCCACTGACAAAAGAGGGATTACTGTCATAACAAGGGGCGAGCTCGACGGCGACCTTTATTGGCGTTATTATTCTACAAAATATATATATGTATATATAGAGGATGGCGCAAAATTTTGGGACATTAAGGGTGTACCCTTAGTGTTATAGTATCGTACCGTACACTTTCACTCTCTTAAAAGCAAATAAACAATTTGATAAAAAGATTGTATTTTTTTAATAATATTTCATTTTCGGGCCACCTGGTTAGGTACGTGAATACTTATGCATTTAGAACAGTAAACTTTATGGATCGGTGTAGGTACAGTAATTTTAGATTACTTACGAAGGAGGTATGTTTTCATTGAAAATGTATGGTAAATAGTACTTTTCGTATTTTTCTCAATGTCGGCAAGTACTTGTAAAGGGGATGAAGTATGGTGTTCATCCATTGACAGGGAGGATCCTCCGACTTGGCGAGGCGATATTGCCTGGCGAGCCGAAGTCCGACGAGGACAGTTGTATATGCGTTAGATACAATGATCATTTTACTTGCGTAACTCAGGCTTCAGATCAGATCAGATTGGTTGAATTCGTATTGTATACACCGAATGTAGTTAGCTCACTATAGTACGACACAACTAAGAAGTCGCGTCGGGAAATTTCGTAAAACCGATCACTTCCGAACTGAGTGCGACTTCAAAACCATTAATGTTTATTATCCTGTAGTATAAAGATATCTTTACTTTGACGCAATAAGTTGTAAAGTTTTCTAAGTGAGCGACTGCCATTGTTTGTGCGAGCAGGTACATCGATGTACGTAGTTTCTTGTTGTAGCGCTAGACCTCGCTACATACATTTCATTGGTTGTTTGGAGGAAACATTCCTGTTGCGAAACGAGTAGATTGAGCCCCATTTGAGTTTTATGAGACAAGACAATTTCCTCGCTGACTGCACCTTTATTAAAAAAACTAATAAGGCCGCTTTTACATTAGGACGTTAGCAGCGAGATAGTTTTATTTTATTTTTTTATTTTTTATTTTTTATTGTGTTTCGCGGCAGGAGCAGATGCCTTCACAGTATAAGAACTGCCTCGCGGCTGCTGCGCCGCAGTCCAGATCAGTGTGGCACAGTTCATTTCAAAAATGGATTCCGACTATTTTGTATAAAATCTTGTAAAAGTACCGTGGCAGAATAACATGATATAAGTAGGCACATGTTGTAATCGTCGCTTCTTGAGTCGCACTAAAACAAAACGCTTTTGAATTTAATAATAAATCGTTCGGTGTCAAATTTACTTATTGCGCAGCTTATAATGACGTGCGCTTGCAACACTTGTTCATCGCTGACTGAGAGCATTCGGATGCCGCGCTTCTGTTTTTAAAATGAAGTTCTGACTGTCGCGCTGCTAAAGTCGCCTAAATGTGAAAGCGGCTTAAAGGGGTTTTAATATCTTACAATTTTGTCCTCTCTAACAGAAATAATAGCACTCTTAATACCCTAACAGATGCGCCACCCTGTATATATTACTACTTGTTTGGTAAATAGAATGTTTGTAAATAAAGTCCTTTTACTGGACACTAAAAAAACATTTAGCTTGATTGCTACAGTAACACACATTCAGTGATTCTTACAACAACACCGAGAATTAATATAATCTCATTTTTTTATTACAGAATAATATTTATTTGCATTTCATCTTATTCAAGATATTTAGGTATAGCTCAAAAATCTGATATTTAAATCGGTAACAACGAAATGATAAATCGATATTGATTTTTTTAGTATCTGTTTAAGATAAGAAATAAATAGGTATTTTTTGTAAGTGCAATATTTTAATGTAAGATCTATAAACTGTAAACATTAGTTTGCTGTTTGCAGCATATTTATATGTATACATTATATATTAAACACGACATAGACAATCTTACTATGCTATTTTAATAAATAATTATGAAGACATCCTTTCCATGTAGATATCCTTTCAATTTTTAACTCCCTACCTATAGTGAAAAGCAACTTTAGCAACTGTCAAATTTAAAAAATTTAAGTCAGTGTAGACTTACAGAATTTGGGTAGTTTCCCCCTACATCATCATATTTCAGTTAACTATGTCAATACGCTTTAAAAATAGTGTATTCACATAACTTGAAGTACCCTTACATAATTATATCTTGTTCTACAATAATAATAATTTTACCCTGAAACATATATTTGGTCGCAATAATAGCTAGCAGAAGTTTAAAAATACTAGCACACATACTAGTATTCTAGTAGGTATTTACCAAGAAGTCCGGAATATCGAGCAAGAAACATTTTTCTCGATACGATTGTGTACGACAAAAGAATTTACACTCAACAGTATCGTATACGGTTTACTGAATTTATGTACGGTTTAAAGGTGAATAGATGTTTTAATCCCGATATAAAATAACATTTTTTTAAGCATGCGATCAACAATTTCATTCATTAAAAGTTAAAATCAGGCTTGCGAAGAACCGAAACTACCCAATTATTGCTCATGTTAATACATTTCAATCCTATAGCTAAATAAGTTACTAATCAAACCCAGATTTTTTATCATTTTACTTGAATCATTTAGGACACGTAATTTAGGTCATTCAACTCAGCGCACAACTAATAGACTAAACACAGTAAACATCTCATAGTCATACTCACACTCACAGACTTGATAATTATCATCTACTTACATAGTATGTAGATCATATCCTTTTGACTTGTTACCAGTAAAAATAAGCAGTGCTTCGAGAACGTTCAAAGCTTTTGACAACAAACCTACACTTAAAACATTAATTAAATTCTCAAACTGTGAATTGCTATTAGCTTGACCGTGACATAAGTAATCATACATCATGTACAGTTATTATATTGTCAGATAAGGTCCTTTTTGTAAAATCATATTATTATAGACGGACTCTGTATACCAACACAATAACACAAACAACACGCCTTTTTTCTTGACTACATAAATCAAATTAGTTCTAATTTTAACTCGCATTTTACCCATCTCGGAACATGACATTATAATATCTTACATAAAAATTACAACCTAAGATTCACCGAGGTATGTTTAGCATTTACGTGTGAATTGTGTTGCTCCAAGTGATCAGTGTACATTCCAATTTATAAATACAAAACTTACGTTGCTTGTTACTTAAATTTACAACACCAAAAATTACAAATGACTGCCGTGCATCATTCCTTGTATATAATGAAAACTGAAAACTGCTTTCCGTAATGATATAGATAAAATATATCACTGGCTTTTCAAGCCGGAGGGCAGTGTATAATACTCCTTTGGAACTCTAAATACCTAAATCGCCGTAACAAGTCTATAATTAATTCTAAGACGCGTTTTATCAAGTCAGTGCCTTAGTTGGAATGTACACTAATAGCGGAGTGCGTAGTGAAGGCCTAACAATGGGAACTATACTCGTAGCCTTGTGGCTCGAGGGTAATGGCAAGCTTGCAGCCCGAAGATGTGGCGTCCCTGGCGCCCGTAGTTCTGTAACCAAATGTCAAGTGTGATATATTTTTTTTTCCATAGTAATAACGAACACCTTAAAGTTTAATAAAACAAGAGACAAATTTATTAATGCCAAGCTAAAAACCAATTTTTTAAAATATAATTACACAATGCGCGGTTTTTGAATTTTATGTTGACACAGTAATTTTATAATTTAGTATTCGCCAATGGATTAGAACTTCGGCTCTTCACCGTATAAATAATATACATTGCTGTGCTAACATCTCATCCCACTCAAAAGTAGCCTAAAATCATTGTAGATTCGCACAATATTAATATTTGATTTTACACTTAATAAGGATAATGATGCGAGTAAGCGAAATTAATAGGCAAAATAAGCAGCTGCCATTTGTGAAGAATGTCATCATAACAACATCTAAAATTCCTCATTACACGGTATATGTTCCCTTGAAAGGTAAGGAGAGATCCTAACACTAACAATATTTTCATTCCCATACACCGCAAAGCCACGCGTAGCAATATCATCTTCATCCCTTCATCCTCCAGCCTTTTCCCAATTATATTTGGGGCGACGCATTATGTAGTCATCTAGAGTTTATCAGACGAGTTTACTTTTTATCAGCCAAGTCTTACGCACAGCAGTATCATAAATAATAAGTTTCATCATTCTGGTTCATTATACAAACTCTAGTTCCATATAAAGCGAATATGGTCGTACTGCTTCTTTTGAATATTTTATCAGAGCATTAACATATCGATATAGTGGGGTCAACGAACGCCACAATTGCCCATATCCTTCATTTATTTTCATTCACTCTCACAATGCAGCAAGTAAACAGTTGATATAGAAATTGGTTCAGTATACATAATATAATTTCTTTTCTTTTCTAGATATGTTACCAACTAAAATCGCAAAATGCTTATACAAGCTATTACATGAATAAAAGTATTATGTAGGAATTATTATTTCTTAATTATGTCATAATTAATAAAACAGAGATAAATAAATTATGAAAAATCTTCGATTTTTACTCTGCGTCGCACAGCTAAGATTATGTCTACCGGGTTGGTCGGAAAGGGTATTTAAAATCGAAAGGGAAGGGAAAGGGTTATCGTACTCATCATTATGAACAACTTTTACTATAGGAGACACACTGAAATCGCAAAAAAATAAATGCTGTTACATACAATTAGTCGATTAATGTTATATGTCTACAAATATGTATGTATGTCACGGGTGTTGCAAAAGCCATGACTAACGTGTATACAATATATTTAGTATGAGAAACATATTGTACTTTGTGAAATTTCTTGATGTACAATTACTAAATTTTCTTGCTTTTATCAAAAATATATGCAATCTTAGTAAATGGGTCAGTACTGGTACTAGACTTCCTTACGGTCTATAACATTACCCTGTAGCAAATGTTTTAATATTTATATAAATATAGCAATTTGACGTGTAACTTTGTAAACACATGTTAAAATCCCAACCCACTTTCGCACGTTATTAATGTATAAATGCATGGCAAGTCCCTTCGTCGATACCGGGCGCTACATTCACTCGCGTTGCACGTTGAGAGCTGCGCAGCATTGCCGGGCTAATTTTAATAAACCGATCGCCACCGTGTGACTAACATCCATTCGCTCTACTTAGTCTTTATAAAGTTACATGATATTATTCTATTGTGCAGTAACATCCTTGCAATAAAGAATTGAATTTAAATGAATAATATTGTATTCGTCTAAGTCTTAGATGAATAGAATGTTGATTCAAATTCTCCCAAACGACTAAGACCTAATAATATCGTAATATTTAAATTATCACATCAATATTATAGGTAATTAAAATGAAACTGCATAAAATAAAATGTCTATTTACTCCATTCAAGATTTAAAATCAATGTTGTTATTAAAGTTAAATAACGCCCAAAATAATGGATACAAGTTCAGTTTCATTTTAACTCTCACATTCGCCTAGCGACTGAACTGTATATTAATTTGTATTATACTTAAAACTGTAATGGGTTACTTTTGCGCCTATTAAATTATACCAAACTCTAATTTATCATAATAAAAAGGATAGACCTCTGCTCAGCTAAGATTAAATTAGTAAAATCGCAACATAAATAGTGTCAAGTTCATCCCCTTCGATGATTTACAACAGGGACCATTTGACAGCCAGATTTCTTCAACAATGTTTGATGAAAGATCTTTCTTATGAAATAGAACAAATAATCAAAATATTACCTTAATCTGCGTCATCAGCCGGAGCCGGAGCCGATTTCACTGGCTGCGGTATTATAGTAATCTCATCGTTAATTTTCAATGGCTTCAAAAGGGAATCACTATTAGTCTTGGTTGCCGAGCTCTTGCTCTTATCCATAACGCGTTTGGCGACCACGCTGTGAGCCGAATACACGTGGTTCAGGAATTGTTTGTACATGCCGAAGGTCGCAGTACAAACGGTACATTTGTAGGATAGATGAGCTGGCTTCAATGTCAGGTTATGGTCCCTCGCCACGTGATTCAGCAACTTCCATTGGTATACCTGTAATTTAAATTGATTTATGTTACATAGTGTTAAGTCATCAATTATAATACACTTGCACAAAGCATACCCATGATGGTATGACTATCTGATGGCTATCTTAATTTAGCATTATAAGATCGTAAATGGTAATGACAACTACTTTTTACTTGTATACTGTTTAACTGGCATTTGTATTCTGTAGCTTAGTAAATCAATGCTATACTTACGTTATATCAGTTTAAGACTGAGATCAATAAAGCGTACTGAGTCTTTGCTTTGGAATTAGGTACTTACTTTATTGACTTTTAGAATTTCTTTATTGACTTTGTCAGTCTTGGCTTATGCTCAGCACAATTTAAGCGTGTTAGAACTATAAATTCCAAATCAAAGTACAAGCTAAGCCTAATAAGTTTAGCAAAGTTTAATTAAAGTCTGAGCTAATTCAAAGTACGCACTATAGATCTCAGCCTAAGATCGGATATAAATAATTATTAAAAATGCCTTACCCTGCCACATACGGGACATCTGCCAGCATCCTTTCCTTTATTTGCGGCCTCTTGCATTGAGCTGGTGACGAGTCCATGCGAACCTAGCAAATGTCTTTCTAGACCTTGATCAGTGAAAAATCTATAAAAAATATAAAAATAATGTAAAAATAAGTGGCCAGAAGCGACAGAATGACAATAATGAGCGCCTTAAAGTTAGATGCGTCTGAGTCTTCGGCGGTCATATCCCTTAGACAAAGTAATACACAACCTTCAAAAAGTTGCATATTTTTTACACTTTGACGCGGCGCATCACGCAACGTGTGTGTACATTCTCTCAATTAAGCAATCATTGAAATATCGAACAGAAAATTCACTCGAGGCATTTACTGGAGGCGACCCGAAGAAATAACATTGAAGCAATAAAAATGTGATAAGTTCTATTTACCTAAACTGACATTTTTGGCAGTTAAGCGGTGGCCTGTTGTAGATCATCTTAGGGTGAATCTTCACTTTGTGTATCCACTGCATGTGATTCCGTAGTTGTTCGAGGTCTTTTATGTAACCATCACAAATCTCACAGATAACAAATGTACTCTTAGAGTTGTGTGACGGCTGTGGTTGCACAGGCACAGGCTGAGGTTGCCGTGGCAATGGCGTAATAGAAATCGACGGTTGATGCACCGTTTTCTTAACATTATTCTGAAACAAATGATTAATTATTGCTGTAGGCTTGTCGAATTGTTACCTTTTTTTTATCTTATAAAATCTCTCTTCGAAGTTCCTGTGCATTCATGTGACAGCATACAATTTTTTATATATATATTTATTTTTTTATTTTTTTTTCTTTATTTACTACAATCTGTCTCCTTCGTGGGACATTCAGAAGTATGTTGGTTGGTGCTATCGCTGGCTCGCTCAGTATGTGACCTGTGTCACATCCTCATTGTTTAGACAGTAGTTCTATTTACTGTGATTGGATTAGGTCTTGAGGTATTTTGCGCTTTAATCGTCGCGCTTTGTTGTGATTCTCCATTAGTGGCCGAGCCAGAGTATTTGGGTGTTGTTGGATGCGTTCTTTATAGGACTTAGTATGGCGTACGATTTCCTGCTTCACAGTGGGCATTCGTAAGTCACGGTGTAGTAGTTCGTTGGGTACAAACCAAGGCGCGTTGGTTATCATACGCAGAGCTTTATTTTGAAACCTCTGTATGATTTCTATGTTTGAGTGAGATGCGGTGCCCCATAATTGGATCCCGTACGTCCAGATGGGCTTCAGTATTGCCTTGTACAAGAGTATTTTGTTTTCGAGAGATAGCTGAGACATTCGCCCTATGAGCCAGTAAAGTTTTCGTGTTTGGATACCAAGTTGCTTCCTCTTAGTGAAAATATGTTTTTGCCAGGTAAGTCTTTTGTCTAAATGCAATCCAAGGTATCTCACATGATCTGCTTGTGGAACTTCAATGTTGTTTAGTGTGACTGGAGGACAGGATCCTCTTCTTAAAGTAAACGTAACATTGACTGATTTGGTTTCGTTGGCTTTTATCCGCCACTTTTTAAGCCATTTTTTATATTGACATGCATACCTTTTTGCATTTTTTTAGTATGGTGTTAATAGGTATAGGTATGGCTTCGTCTTTTACTGTAGATGGCGTTAAAAACTTTGAAACATATAGAAGAAGGTAGCTTAACGCCTGAATGTTACATTATAATTCATATTATCTACCTGTGCACCTAAGGACATTACCGATATAATATTGTCATTACCGTAACATTTTTTATTTTTTTTAATAATTACTTTGCCCCTCTCTATGATTTCTACCGTGTCGAGGGTACAGTTTACAAACTTAAATGTCATATGCACACACCCAGACCCGGAACAACTATCTGTAGATCATACAAATAATTGCTCCGTGCGGGGATCGAACCCACGGCACGTAGCATAGAAAGCTAATCGCTTAGCCACTGCGCCAACCGTGTCGTCGTGTCGTTTTTCGCTATATGAGAAAATCATCGAAGTTTACATGATATTATGTGACGTTTCTATCTACCCATCACTTCTAATCACGGCTAGTACTTACAGCAACGGGATAATTCGAGGACATGAGGACGGGAGCGTTGTGTCTGACCATGACGCCGCCGCGCAGGATCGGCGTACCGTGGACCGGTACGGCCCGCGCCGGCATGGACATAGGCGTGCGGTTCCGCGGCCGGTACGACGAACTCACCCCCGGCATTATGCTAGGCACGTTCATAGCCGGTCGGCCCAGGCTGCTGCCGAGGTGACTTCTATTGAACGAGTTATGGTACGAACCCATCATATTATTTCGGGATCTCGCTATCTGTAATTAAACATTGTTATTAGATACCCCGTATGTATTTTCTTTTTTGAATCATGTTTAATGTTTATTTATTTTGTATTTACCTTTGGTATTTTAGCAGGGGGTTCCCATTCGAGCGGTGGAGCCAAATTCAATTCAGGTTTGAACTTCTTGGCACAAGGTATAAGGTGACGCGCTAATTTCCCCTTGCCATTGTCCTCGAAAGGACAGTTGGCACACTGGTGATACGCAGGTGCCCTCTCTAATTTTCCTCTAATATTATGCTCAGCTTCCATATGGTATAAAATGTCATGAGGACTTCGTATTTCAAATGGACAATAATTACATTTATAGACATTATTCTTCATATGTGGTGTCTCCAAGTGATGAGCCATTGCTAACTTGGATTCTGTTTTAAAACTACAAAATTCGCATTTAGTCTGAGTAAATGAGTAGGGTGCATTATTTTCTTTGCTAAATTCTATATTCTTCATAAGCGAAGCAATACAGGTTTCAGTGCTTTTAGTATTATGTCCTGTCTTCTTTTCTCTATTTAATTTTCGATTCTGTTGTTTTAACAAATCACTTTGTACATACTCTTGGACAAGACTTAAACCAATATTAATAAAAAACTTTCCAATAGAACAGTCAAAATAGTTATCGGCTTTGTTTGAGCACACCTTATCTGCAGTTAATTCTGTGACGTCTTTTATCTCTCCAATAGAATCAACTTTGTCTTTAATAATGATAGTCTTGTTTTCTTCGTCACTCATTATAATTTCATCCTCAGAGTCTGTAGAGGTGTCACCATCCCAAGACGCATCATCTTCTTCGCCACGTCTTCGTTTCTCTAAAATATACATAGTAGGTCATAAATCTTAGGACCAAATATCATCATAAGTTTAAGTCCCATTCATTTAAATATTGTTAATTCTAAATAGTATTTGCACTACTCAGAATTAAATGCGGTGTTTAATTTTTAGGATAATTACTTTGGAGATAAGAATCAGAAAAGGGGCCCGGATTCTGGGCCTCTCTTTTGACATAAGCTCCACAAACAATTTATTTGTAATCTCATTCATTCATGAATTGTATTATTTGTAGGGAAATATACTAATATTGTTGTTAATGAAATGACAAAATAATTAATGATACCTACCTTTTTTCTTCTTTTTCTTGTCTTCTAGTGGCTCACTTGAGTCAGGCTCATTGGTTGCAGTTGATGGTGATGCTGGTAGTCCTTCCTCTTCAGATTCCTCCACTTCTTCACCTTTTTCTTTTTTTTCCTGTATTTCCTTTTCCTTTTTATCTTTCTCTTTTTTTGCCTTTTCTTGTAACTCTTTTTCTTCTTTGGCCTTCAGTTCATCAAGCTCTTTACCCATTACGTCCACAAATTCTCTAAAAGGCTTAACTGAGGGTTTTTCATATACATAGGGTACAATAAACGAAGGTGCTTCAACCACAAACATATCATCTGTTAATGAAGGTAGTATAAGAGGCTGAGCAGTTTGAGCAGCCTGTGAAGAGGTCTGTGAGGAGCTTTGGGCAGAGTTCTGGGCAGTGTTCTGGGTAGAGTTCTGGGCAGAGTTCTGGGTAGAACTCTGAGTAGCCACACTGGACTTGCTGCTAATCGGTGTGACTGTTGTCCCACGGGCAACAATACTCTGATAGAGACTTTGTGCACTTAAACTTGAACTTATGGTCAGGCCAGCAGGTTTGTTAGGAACTGTAGATTTATCAGTACCCAAGGAATTTGTATCAATGATAACAACAGTGGGTTCTTTTTTCTGACTATGGCTTTGATTTGATTTCATCTGTCTTGCTGCCATTTCAACTAATACTTTAGTATCATTTATAACAATTGGCTTATTTTTGCGATGAAAGGAAGTATCAATTGCTATTTCTTCTATATCAGATTCATGATCACCATTTTCTATATCATCATTATATCGTTTTCGCTTTATTGCTCTACTGCTACGACGCAGTTTTACTTTGTTATCACTAACATTTGTATTATCTTTTTCTTTTTCTTCATCATTTGCTTCATTTTCATCAGCCATAACACAGTCGTCATTATCACTTATAATTTCTTGAACATCTGGACTTGGAGAATCATTAGAATTTCCATTTTGGCTGAGAGATCCCTCATTTTCTAATATAATTATATTACTATTACTGATTTTGATGATACCTTCCTGAGATAAGTCATCTACCCCCTCTAGATCAGAGTCATCTGAATTGATACTGACTGTATCTTCCGGCCTAGGACCTATAAAAATATCTTGAACTGAAGAGGAGGTGTCTTCTGAATCAGTCTCAGAATTCTGAAATTTCACATAAAGTAACAGTCATAATGGTATGTTGATTTAATATAAATTAAAACTATTTTTATAGTAATTAAACATACAGTCCACGTATCGAGACATGAACTGTGCATACCAGTTAGAGGGCGCTAAAATAAATTAACGTAAAGACGCACCAAACTCGTAGATGTATACTCACTCAAACTACCTAAATTTACTATGTACGGTACGAATCAAAAATTAATTTGTAGTAACAGAACTTCAAGTAAATTCTCTTTAAGCTAATTGAAATGTAGTTTTTCCAATTGATTCCAATCAAATTACAAGTTGTTAACTTCTTAATATTCAGGACTTAAACGACAGCTATTTGCACTAAGCCGCGATGGTAAAAAACGTTCTACTTTAAAGCTCTTTCGATTGGTTCTTGATTTTTTTGCTATTGGATGACAGTACCAGTTTACATAGTTCTGTGCCTAGCTTTCATTAATCACCATTATTATTAATCATTATTAATGTAGTAGATTAAGGCCTAACCCTTCTCATTCTGAGAAGAGGCCGGTGCCCAGCAGTGGGACAGTAATGGGCTGGATTTATTTATTTATTATTTATTAATGTAGTGTGTTCTATGTCGATGGTTGTCGTAGAAAAAATTACTACTCCGGGCGCTTTCGTAATGAACGCTGGTAAAACTATGCCGAAAACACTTGAATCAGAAATTACTAAACTAGAATCAACAATTCAGTAGGATCCGTAATGTGATCGCCTTTAAGCAATAATCCGAGTGTTCGCGAAATCCCGCGTGTCTTCGCGAAACTGCGGAATAAGGAGATCCTACGACGGCAGTATACATCTTTTTGAGGCTGACTGTGCAATACTGAGCTGGTATATTTGCACAGTGTGCGCAATGATGGCATGGTATTGAAGCCGCGCCAAATTCAAAATTGAGACTGGCTAATTTTTCTACTACGGCAAGAGCGATTTCCATGTGCTCGTGCCGACTCGACAGAAGAAGAAAAATAGCGCATGCTTTTATGACAGCTGGCAGTTGTGCACACATTATTTCAATAATATGATACCTATTCAGGCCTTTCCCGATATGAACTTTTCCACCCCCCATTTTTAGAAAACATCCTGGATAGGTAAGTGTTGTTCTAGAATGAGTATTATTCCATGGATGTAACGTTTATGTTGTTTTTGGTAAAAATTACTGTAAAATGACTTTTATCAGCCTTAAATAAAATATAATTAATACTCGAACTTAGCAGCCATGTTAACAACCATTGGTATAATGAGGCGTTCATAGTGTTAATGGGTTTTTCTGTTAGGAATTTCCCAATAGCAACCCGGAGTTTGGAATTGTGGCCGGTGGATGGCAATAGCCCACTCTCTATTACGTAACGAAATAAGTGTACAACAGTATATCTCTGCCTACTCTTTGGGGATTACAAGCGTAATGATATATTATTTATTTATTTAATGCTTTATGCACAGGTAAAAAATAACACTGCACAAAGGCGGACTTAATGCCATAGGCATTTTCTGCCAGTCTACTTAGGGTGATGCAGAAACAAACATGGTGGGTGCAACGTAATTAAAAAACGATAATTTGATATTATGTTAAATGTATAATATTAGTTTATTAAGTATAGTGTTAAGTAGGCTCTGAATATAAGAACTCATAACTTGATGATTAATTGATATTCTAGTAATTTTTTATGCACCTTGTTATGTACTAGATATTTGTGCCATACGTTTTTTTAAACATGGATCAAGTGATTATAAGTTATTTGAAGTCTGTTGGTGTTCATAGAAAAGTACCAATCATTCTATAAAATACTTTCAAATAATATATTTAGCAACATACCTCATCTTTGATGATTTGAGTGATGCGAGTCGTGCCTTTAGGAAATAACCTTGGAGGTTCTCCAATACTTTTTTCGTCAATAATATGCATCACTGGTTGCTCTGGACTGTCACATTTACCCTGAGAGTTGGTCATAGTATATGACTCACTACTGTTGCCATTATTCTACAATTTTACATTAAAATTAAAATTATTGAAATGTATGAAGAAGAACTATTACTGATGTTGGCTTTACTTATTTTATACATACACGAAAATAACGAAACATCGAGAAAACGTGAATAGACTCTGGAGGCCTCGTTTATGAAGACGCGGAATTTATCGCGGTGCATGATGCGGGGTAACCGGAAAATGACAAATTATTAGAGCGTTTATCTGGGGGCACGGCAGTGCCCCAGCCAATAGAGCTTTTTTCGGCGCGTTTTATTTGAGTTTGAACAGATTTTTACATGTATATTTTGGTCTGTACGCGGCGGAAAACGTGAACTTTATTTAGTCTTTCACGATCATAATGAAGTTTGTTACCAGAATTCATGTTCATTAACACCGGAGTCAGGTGCTAGACCCGAAGCTGCAGATCCCGCTTTCCGAACCCATGTTCCGCAGCAGGGTACGTAAGAAGCCACGCCTGCTCTCCGGCGAACCTCTGTATTAACCACGAATCCACACCGCAATTGACTGAACGCGCCGCACTAACTCCGCGTGTCCATAAACCAGGCCTAAGGGTCAATCGTTGTATTTTTTATCCATCGATTTCACTTTGTACAGAAAGTGCGAAGTGAGAAAGAATCCCTTTGATTCTATCATAAACGGTCATATCCTAGTTATTCGTTTTTTTAAATAAATAATTTAATAGTGTAATTATTATTTATTAGGAATTGTCCTATTTATATTAATTGTATTAATGTATTTAGCAACATACCTCATCTTTGCTAATTTGAGTGATGCGTGTGATACTAGTTGAGCCTTTAGCAAATAACCTTGGAGGTTCTCCAATACTTGTATCGTCAATAATATGCACCACTGGTTGCTCTGGACTGTCAAGTTTAGCCTGAGAGCTGGCCACAGACTCGTTATAGGACTCATTACTAGTATTTCCACAGTTATTCTACGTGCAAAAGAGGTCGCAATTAGAAATACCCTTAATGTTAGTGACAACTTTTATAGAGATATACTTTTATATATATACATTCACTTTGAGATAATGTGAAATAGACTGTGTACATTCTTCTAATTCATACATTCATACATTGATTTCATTTTGTACAGAAAGTGAGAAAGAATCCATTTCATTACTTTTAATAAACTGTCATGATTATCCTTGTAAATATACATTAGTCTTTATTAGTAAATAATTTAATATTGCAATGTAAAGTTTTAGAAATTGTCTTTCATATTTATATTACTTTCAAATAATATATTTAGTAACATACCTCATCTTTGATGATTTGGGTTATGCGAGTGATGCTAGTTGAACCTTTAGCAAATAACCTTGGAGGTTCTCCAATACTGGTATCGTCAATAATATGCATCACTGGGTGCTCTGGACTGTCAAGTTTAGCCTGAGAGCTGGCCACAGACTCGTTACTAGTATTTCCACAGTTACTCTATGTGTAAAAGAGGTCTCAATTAGAAATATCCTTAAACTTAGTGACACTTATGGAGGTTGGTATCCATTCATCTGAGAAAATGTGAATAGACTCTTAAGTGCACATTCATGAACTTGTTAATGTCATCAATGTTGTTATTAAATTTAGTCTTTTGACACTATTAAATACTCCGGCATTTATTCAGGAGTGGTCAGTAAAGGCTCACCAAAGGGACTTCACAGGAAAGTATTTTTTTAATTACTTGTAATAAACTTTATGGAATGAACTAAAAACCTAAATCTGCGCCAGGCCGTGACGGGCCCTAAGCTAGCAAAAAGATACTAAATAATTAAATACCGCATTAAAACGTATGAACCCTACTTACTACGTGAAAAAATTTTTTTTTTAATCACTGATTAAATAACTGTCATTGTCGTTTGTATGCCAATAGACTTGAAAGATACAGTGCCACGAACTTATCTGACCCGGGTCTACCGCGTAACTAAAATTGTAATGAACATCGACATCGGTATTAAACTTCAATACGATCGTGAGAGCCTAAACTTTGAGCTAACTTGTAAAAAAAATACCTATCATATAGTTGGGACTCATCATCCTCATCATCATCATGATCGGTAAAAAAAATACAAGTTAGCTCAAAGTTTAGGCTCTCACGATCGTATTGAAGTTTAATACCGATGTCGATGTTCATTACAATTTTAGTTACGCGGTAGACCCGCCGGTGACCATAATTGGAACTAACGTCGCTGCAGAACAAAAATGACTTCAAAATGTATTTTTTGTAGGGAGAGAGAGACATTGGTAAAAGCGACGACAGCGACGCCATTACCGGGTCAGATAAGTTTCTGGCACTGTAGTTTAGTTTAATAACGTTTGATCATCGTTTATTAGTAAGGGGAATAGGAATTTTCAAATGTTCTAGATACATAATGTATTTAGCAACATACCTCATCCTTAATGATTTGAGTGATGCTAGTTGAGCCTTTAGCAAATAACCTTGGAGGTTCTTCCATACTTTTTTCATCTATAATATGTTTTACTGGTTGGTCTATACTGTCAGATTTAGCCTGTGAGATGGCGATAGACTCAGTACATGATTCATTACTATAATTGCCACAGTTATTCTACAATTTAAAATTTAAATTATTGAAATGTAAATACCTCTACGAAGAGGTGAAAATTAAAAATATTCCTAGTCAACACTATTGTTACTTATTTTATGATTACACTAGTTGCCAGCGATTTCACGCACTCGTTTTATTTTTATCCAAATAAAATATAGCCAATACCACTCAGGGATAGTGTAGATTTATATTAGATATATTTTTTTAGAATTGTTTCATTCGTTCCAGATATTACCCCTACAGAAAAACAAACATATTTTACCTCTTTATAGTATAAATACTGGCGACCCGCACCCGGCTCCCCATGGGTGCAATTTCTCTACTATCCTTAAATTATATATTATTATATGAAAGTATTGTACATATAAACCTTCCCAAAGAAATGCTCAAAATTATGTATAGTTAACATTGACTTACTAATACAATGGACATTGGGTCCGCGCTCAGAACTGTCCGAGCCAAACGAGGTCCAAAATCAAAATAGACGTCCTATCGCGCGCCAGTCTATTCTATTCTATCTTTGTTTTGTCAACCGACATACTACACGTCAAAAATGCCATACTGTATTGTGAAAACGTGTAAAAACTACTTTAGTAAAGTGAGAAAAGAGGATGGTGTATCATATTTTCGGTAAGGACTATTAATATATTTAATCAATTAAAAGTAATATTTTGCTTAGAAATATAGTATTTCATTGGAATTCTTATTCAGGAGAAAAACAAATCACCGAACCGATCAACATAAACAAAAAAGTATCTATATCTATCTGTGCTTTTCTGACACATTACGCGCGTAGTGGACAGAACGAGAAGGTTAAGGTGAAAATAGTGCGGCCTCAAGTCGAAGTTGAATAGGTTGATAAATTGTCGCAAGTAAAATTAAGCTGTTTACTAATGACGATACGGTTTGAATTAGCATGTTATAGTTTTTTATACATTTTTATAATGTACCCACGCTTCTTTAGTTTGACGCGGGACACATTTTTCGTGAATTTTGTTTTAGACCCGCCGTCCATTGTAGTAGTAAGTCAATTATTATAGTTAAGAATAAGTTAGCAAACAAACAGACAGACGCAGCGGGTGACTTTATTTAAACTGTGTAGTGATAGAAAAGCAGTGCCCGCGACTTGACTGCTTAAAATTTGGGTGCATAAATTTTATTTTCGAAAATACTAGTATTATAAATACTGATATTGTCAGCAAGTATGTATATCTCATCAGAGAACTACATTACAGATATTTTAATTATATACATTCAAAGGAAGCAGGTGTGTTGGTAGAACTAAGGTAGAGTAGTAAAGTTTTCCTAGACTTGAGCTATTCCATCCGCCAGCACTATGTTTAAATTTCATAATTGATAACAACATATATAATGTATTATGCTTTCGATTTATAGATATTTTATTTCTCAAAAAGTACAGGTACAGTTTATTGATATTAAAAAAGTACATCATAATAATAACTTATAATATGTTTTATGTGAGCTAAGAATTAAAAAAAACGACCAAGCGCGAGTCGGACTCGCGCACGAAGGGTTCCGTACCATTATCTATAAAAACGAGCAAAAAAAATCACGTTTTTTGTATGGGAGCCCCCTTAGACATTTATTTAATTCTGTTTTTTAGTATTTGTTGTTATAGCAGCAACAGAAATACATCATCTGTGAAAATTTCAACTGTCTAACTATCACGGTTCATGAAAAACAGCCTGGTGACAGACAGACATACGGACACAGACAGACGAATGGATAGCCAGTGGAGTCTTAGTAATAGGGTCCCGTTTTACCCTTTAGGTACGGAACCCTAAAATGCAAAACTTCTAAAGTCGCATTTGGTCATATTTTCAATTGGTAATAGGTACTTAACAATTAAGTATTTAAAACATATTATGTTGAAAGAATAGTCGAAAGATAGCTAGTACCTAAGCTATTACTATTTATAATTTTATCCAGTACTTCATTATAAAATCATTCACAAAGGTTTTTTTTCCATAGTCATTAAATTATGGGTTTTGGTAGTTGTAGCTTGTTGCATTGTCTTATATTAATGGTTTTTTGAGTGTGTATTATTTGTGAATATTTTTTGATAATAGAATGCATGTTTTTTAAATATACTTTCAACAGGTACAACAATATGAATTTTTACCTGTACTTAATATTTCATGAAAATGACACTAATTGATAAAATTAATGTTAATTTCAGATAAGATTGTGGTTGAAAAGCAATCTAGTAATTTATAAAACAAAAACGAGTAGCTAATAACTAGATGCACAGTCCTACTTGTTGACATTAATATTGTTTCTGTTAATTCTTCACACAGATTTCATTAAATGACCATGATCCTTAATATTATTTTCAAAATAATGTTCATACAACATACCTCATCGTTGATTATTTCAGTGATGCGTGTGATCCTAGTTGTGCCTTTAGCAAATAACCTTTGAGGTTCTCCTTCCTTACTTTTCTCCTCTATAATATGTATAGCTGGTGGGTCGGTATTGTCAGATTTAGCCTGAGAACTAGTCACAGACTCAGGATATGACTCATTACTATTGCCACAGTTACTTACCAAAGAGATGCTATTGCTATTTTCATTTACAGGCACCTTTGGAGACAATTGAATATCATGATCTTGATTTTCACTGCCATTACTATTATCATTTTCCACATTCTCTGCATTACTGTTGGTTGTACATTCTTGGCTATTTTCAGTGTCTAAGTGATTACTGTCCTCAGTGTTATTGCTATTTTCACAGAGATTTGTTGTATGATCACAGTCTTCAGAAGCAACATTCTTTTCATTATGAAAATCATCTGATGGGTTTAGAACAGAACCATCATTAGGCTTTTCCATAGTACCATTTACTTCGCCATTCATGATGATCTAAATCTACATTCCATGTGAAAAACACCTGTCAAATGAAAACAACATTCAGTGAGGTTATGTTTGTTTTAGATTGGGACTTAAGGGGGTTGAATCAAAAATATGGGAATAATCATATGAAAATGTAGTGGCCATCAGCACTGAGGAGTAGTTCTGTGATGAATAAGAGAGTGAGACACCAAGACGTGTCTGGGCGACGGGCGTCACATTTTTTATAGTAAGTAGCGCCCCTCCTCCCCGCCCTTCTCCCCCCCTGGCAAGGCGCTAGCAATCAAAATGGCGGTTCCATGGTATAGCTGTTTAAAGCTACGTGTACATAATGCACTACGACTATAATTTATAAAGGTCACTTCTTCAAATCACAGAAGACTGATAACCAGTCATATACGATTTTGTTGATGTACACAAACAGTCTCTACTTGTCAATGTAAAAACATTCAACTTTCGCTCCAAACACAATACCTACCTAATTATTTATTTATTCGTTCAATGCTTTGATCTACAATATACGTTATATTGTATTATTCATCCTGTAAAAAGGTGTAGCTCATTCATAAATAAAAAGTTAGCTTCATTTAGGGGACGTTTTAGCGTTTTGAAGTAAACAACTGATGCCGGCGTATTCAATTCAGTTCAAAAATGACAACAATAACATATCGACATAGATCCTGGACGCTATGGAGTCAAATGTAATTATTTTATACGATACCTAGCCCAGGCTGCAATGCGCTGTCGGTGAACTTTTTCTGGTACTCCGTCACTACTTGGTTATTTCAATGGTGGAACCCAGTACAAATTTCAATAATTGTATGTACACAAAACACTTCAAGTGAATTAAAACCAAACCTAAGATTAAAACCAAACTTGGGCATAAATAGACACATACAGTTCTGATAACAAAATTATTTAGAGCATTTATAACATTACAAATTGTGCGAAAGTAAATGATCCCTCGCCACCTACTAATTCAATATGGCGGAGACGAGTCAGTCACGTGACCGCGACAGTGGCGTACTCTACATTGAAAGAAAAATACAATGAGAGAAAAAATAAATGAGGTAAATAAATTTTATCGATTTATTCTGAGATTTATTCCACAGGGGTACAGACTGCAACAAGCTGCAAGTTTGAACGGACCGGATGATAAACTATAAATTATTTATGTTCATAATAGGTATTGATTATCGCTTGTCTTGAAAATTAAGTTTGTCGTATACCTACTGTATACGTTACTGTATAATGTTAAGGGTATACCTGGCCCAACGGCCTTGAAATGCCAGAAAGGGATAGTAGCATAATATTTCATCACGTGAGGGAATGAGACAACAATCGAGGGCAGGGAACGTAAAATTAACCAAAAACAGTTTTTTTACAATTTTTATAATAGGTAATTATTTATTTTCAAATGCATTTAAAACTTAATCAAAAAAATCAATGGGAACTAATTTGTTAAAGAAGAAATTACAGTTTTTTAGTGTAGGATTCATGTAAAAGTAATGACCCTCGCCTTGATTACGTATGAAAATAAACTTAAAAAAAAAAAGTAAAAACCGACTTCAAAAAACTAAAAACTATAAAATAATTTTCTTAAAAAACTTAACAGCTTCTTAAGTTGGGCCTATAATTCTTCAATGCACCTAGCTTGGCAGTGGCCCCGACTTCAGAAGCTGTTAAGTTTTTTAAGAAAATTATTCAATACTTTTTAGTTTTTTGAAGTCGGTTTTTACTTTTTTTTTTCTTTTTTTTTGTCATAAACAATACATGAGTTTACAGCAATCGCGAGTGATATGCTGTTATTCATTCAAGAGTTCCATTGTCTATCTCCGAAAATCTTCATCAGATCCTCACCAAATTTAAATGGTAATATTTCTGAAGTATACCATTTCAAACAAAAAAAGAATCATCGAAATCGGTTGGCGTGATATTGAGTTATTCGACCATGTGTCGCGCACATATTTAATGTAAATTTAAGACTTATATGGTTTTCTCATGGATCCCACGGTCAGAACTGGACCAAATTAAAATGGGACCACTCGGGAAGCAACAGCTTTCAAATACAAAAAGAATCATCAAAATCGGTTCACGCAGCCGAAAGTTACGGTAACAAACATAAAAAAACATACTCTTCGAATTGAGAACCTCCTCCTTTTTTTTGAAGTTGTTTAAAAAATCTGACAGCCACAGCGACCAACAAACAATGCATCCCTTTCTCACAAGACGTTTTCATAAGAGGATTCGAAATAGGACGTTTATTTGCATAGAAATATAACAAATAAATATTGAAGCCGTTTACGACATCAATGGTCACCAGTCTGGTCACCAACACCGATGTGAAACTTTTCATAAAATATTGTGAATCTCAAACTAATCATTTTAAAATAGTGTGTTTCTTGATAATACTGCTAGCATCGGCTAGCATTAACCTTCTAAAAAAACCCGACTGCAAATACACGAACTCAAAAGATGGAAACAAGATGTAAAGCATGCAGTCGGAGGCATGTTTTACGGTGTTCGTTAGATCCTAGATGCCTCCGACTGCATGTTATAATTTTTAATAAGTGTTACTCGGTTTTCTTTTCATCTTGTTTCCATCTTTTAAGTTCGTATTTTTGCAGTCGGGTTTTTTGCTACTTTAAAAAAAAAGGTTTATTTTATGTTTTTCTGCCCGCGTTTCGTCCGTGTTTCTTTTTTATTTCTGTGGAACCTTATATCTCAACATTCCTTTCCCTACTTCTGTACTTTCTAATTCTCTTCTATGTACTTAGGATAATAAATTTTCTTTATTTATAATTATGTATAGCTTACTGCTCCAAATAACATTAAACTGTGATTTGTATTTTATTTAAAAATTGATATTTTCTTAGCTGTTTTATACACGGAATATTGATATAGGATCAACATTAAAATAGCGAAAAAAAAACTGCTGTTCCATTTTAATTACGTATTTGTAAATAATGAATTATCTATTTGTTTCGAACAGCAGATGTTTTTTCGTTAAATCAGGTTTGCTCCTTTCGTAAACAGTTGTTTTTAACAGCTTAATACTGGACACCTGCTTTAGATATGCAATAATGTCGATTCTGTTGGGTAAGTATTCCTATAGTACTAAACTAGATGCAGAAGAAATCCTTGTGGCCCGTCACTAGGATTTGTCCTGTATCTAGTTTAGTACCTACATATAAAAAAAGAAGAAGAAGACCCTAATCTTTCTTGTTCTATTACAACGAGATTATAACAGAAAGAGATAATTTAGTCCTGTCAAAATACGCAATATTCTACCTATTGCGTTATTTGCGTATTTTGACAGGACTAAATTATCTAAATTATCAACACCAATAGCCCTTTATTGGTCATTAATTTATTAGTTTTGTTTTCATCTTCTAACTTTCATAATTCCTATTCCAAATTCTGTATGTCCTAAATTCAGTGGCGTAGCTAGCTACGCCACAGAATTTTTACATGAATACAGGTTTTTTTTGTAAAAATAATTGAATACAGTTTTTTTTAAGACTAGTCGTTGTTGAGCCCTTTTTACCCTACTGCGGCGAAATGAGTATATTTTACATAATAAACAAAAACACTCGCTTAACAAAATAAGTATATTTTAAATTTTTTAGTAACTTAAACTACATAATTTAAGCCTTATAAGCACATTTATTGCTTTTTTCTGCAAACTTACTGGATAAAATATCCATAGCTGAACACGATTTCAGTTTTTTAAGATTTTTCGCTTGTATGGACTGTATTGATAAGGCCGATAGCCGTTCCTGGTTCTATATAGAAGAATCCGCAGTATTCTAGCAGTATGCAATATTCTTGGCAGTATGCTTCAATTTCAATAATCAACTCTTTTTTGCCAAACTGTCTGTATTACAAATGCTTAAAATGTTGAATACCGTATCCGGACCGCACTTACAAATTTAACCACGCACTTGACAAGCAGACAACATTGACAAATAAACTAATGACAACTGTGTCATGGACGTTGTAGTAGGTAGAGTTTTAGGTACCTAGCAGCACTCTACAACAATTAGAATTTTTTCATTTTTAATTTTTAAACCTTAGTTTCCTTACTATTTTCTGCAGTTCTTTCCCTAACATTTTCAATTTAAGCTTGTTACTTACATAATTTGTATATAAGAGTACTAGTCATTTGAAAATATTGTGATTATGGTGATAATGGCATATCGCGTTTTATTAGTTTTTATTTTAGCAATAATATGTGTAAGAACCGAAGAAGAAGCTGCATCGCATATGTCAAGGGCAGAACGACTGAGTTTAAGGTAAATAATATTATTACATATGGTTTTAACAGCTGGCTTACTATTTATTTATAATAGAAGTACCTATCAGCATTACATAGATAGGTACACGATTTAAAAAAATTATACAGCCACGACAACCGCTAGGCACTGTGTCATCTTATGACGGCACTCCACTTATCATAGGTATTGTTAAACTTACTAAACCTGGACTTGCCAATAGCAATAGAAGGTAAGTTTTCCAAACATTTGTCTTTCCATAATTTCTTGTTGATGTTGCTAGTGAGCAAATATTTTTTATGAAAAATGGGAAAAATGGACTTGTAAAATGTTCTAGCTGCTGATAATAATTGATTGCTAAGAAAACATTGTTGTAAAAATCATTAATCCCATCTAAAACATTCGTGTAAAAATGTAGCAATGTTGTGCCTTTATTTTCATTAAAAGTTTAGAACTATCAGATGAAGACAAGTTCATAGCTCTACTCATAAGAACCCTAATAAATACCCTAAATCACTCCAAATCTTCTTATCTAGTTATAGAAATAATGGTGTAGAATAAACACTTTCAAGTTTTTCCTTGTGTCTCATGCTTCCAACTACGTATATATATCAAATTTCAAGTTTCTAGGACTCTCAAGCCTTTACATGGTTTCATTTTAACATAGTAGATCTAACATCATAAAGTCATGGACCCTTCGCCACCAGCTGTGCTATGACAGAACCGCCTCATTTTGAAAACAAATAAAATCTACTTTATGCAGATGATTTTAGAGTCCAATTTAGTAGATGATCGTAATTTACGGCCATAGGGTGGTATGGATAGTGGGCAGAAACCTATAAGGAGTTGGTCCCGGTTGTCATACAAATACCTATGACAGTTGTTACAGTAGTCACCAATCCAAGAAGTCTGACAACCACACCTTGATTATGTGAGAAAAGTCTGACAGCCACAACAACCAACAAACCATGCATACATTCAGCCGTATCTGGTTAGACCGGGACCCAATCCCAACATAGTTGGAAAAAGGCAGGCAGATGATGATGACTCAATATTGTATTTTGTCCAGGGAGGAGGCACGGAAAATGTTCTATCATGCATATAACGCATACATGGAAAATGCGTACCCTGCTGATGAACTGATGCCACTCAGTTGTAAGGGGCGGTGGAAAGGCATCACGCCCAGTCGAGGTGACATGGATGATGCCCTAGGAAAGTAAGCATTTCATATTTTTTTAACTTTGACCTCTGTTTGTAATGGGAATTCTCAAAATATCGGTTTACCTGCAAGCAATGCACTTTGCTGCTGTCTATCGTGGCTGGGATCTGACTACCGATTGGTGAACCGCCATCGTTATACCGATAACTACCTATCTATGCAATGAATGTAGTAATGGTTGACTAAGGGAATATGGAATTTGGGATAATAATAACCCGAGGCTGGATTATAATGCATTTGGTTTCTTTTTCCATTTTTTCATGTTATTTCACATTTTACTTAAAATTTAATGTCCGCGAATGTTTGGGTACGTTTTCTATGATTTTAACAGCTACCTAGTAGTCTATAGACGAAAATTAGCTTACCCAAAATGAATTACGTGACCGCGTATTAACTTAAAATGTAATATAATTATTGGAAATTTGGTGATCTGCACGGAAATATGCTTGGGACAGTTAAAGTGTTAACTGTCTCTAAATAGAAATGAAAATGTATGTTCATAATTTTGTAGTAGATGTAGGTAATTGACGACACGGTTGGCGCAGGGGCTAAGCTAAAAATGATAATATCTCGTTAATAAATGTAGTAAATAAAGGTGTCTGTTTTAATATAATGGAAGCAGATTTTTTTAAATAAAAAAACACTTCATTTTTTTGAATTTATTTAAATTTGATGTTGCATATTTTGTGCGATTTTGTTTGCATATTTCGACAATTTTAAGTTGCAAATAATCCGGTCTCTTATAATAACAGTATACTGCGACAATCTGTTTACCAACTGATGACTATACCTACCACTATACTCCTCTACATTCATTCTTTCTTCGTTATAGCAGTCTGTGAGGAAACCTATTTTCAGCAGTGGACCTTCATGGATTAACTTGGAAATTATCATGTCCATGACCGGTCAGTAATATAAGTCGATTGAAAAGTTAAAAGTGTCGTCTAATGATTTTATCAATCTAAGTTACACATGGCTTGCAACTATTGGTGAATCAAAACCAATTAAAGAAAGTATAATCACTGTTAACATAGGTTATATAATATACTAATGGACTAATTTAACATTGTTGAATATGTTCCAAAGCCCCTGATAAGGAAAGCAATATAATTCAACAATATACCTAAGTCAGACATTCTTTTTATATTTTACGGTCTCATTGCAATTCTATTTAGGTATACTAAAAAAAAGAGTGCATATTATACAATGTTAGCTCATTTTTTCTTGCAGGTATTCAGTACATTTTTATCAATAATTGCCAAAAGGTCGACACGTTTTACAGTTGTTTTATGTTGTGTAACGTTGATATAAAGTCGACGAGAAATGACCAGTATTTAAAATATAAATCAAGGTAAATCGAGTTTTAAAATAAAACTACGATTTATGCTTTATTAACTGCTACTTGCCAACTGTACTATAAGAGGGCTGATCATGGTTGATTTGACCACTCCAAAATTATCAAATACAAAAAGAAGAACTAATAGTATGATACTATTAGCCTGTGACATTCCCCTGCTGGGCAAAGGCCACCCCCTAGATTTATATGCTGTTCAATTATGTGGCAATGATGATCAATCTTTATTGAAATTGAAAGTGTAGTCGTTCCGCCATTTCGTTTGCGGTCTGCCGCAACGTGACAGGGCTCCACTGCGTGGTCCTTTTGGCCCACACAGGCGGCATAGGGCAGACGTGGCCAGCCCAATCCCACTTTCTCTTAGCGGCTTTTCTTAGTTTTATTTGGATTAATTGCCGCTTAAGCCATCTCTTTACGGGTATGTCCTACATTCATGATATTATAGATGGCCAAAATGAAATAATTTATTCACTAGATATCGACCGTAGGTGTTTATTTCAAATGACTTAGCGAGAAAGTCAAGCAAACCTTTAACGTTATTGAGTCACAATTAAAATAGTAACAATTAAATGTTTTTCAGCTTCTCTCTTACTCTAGTGGATAGCTTGGATACGTTGGCTGTGATGGGAGATTTCTCCGAGTTCAGCCATGCCATCAAACTCGTCATAAAGGACGTTACATTCGACCACGACATTGTTGTTTCTGTGTTTGAAACCAATATAAGAATGCTCGGGTAAGAATTTTCGTACACAATGTTTCAACTTATAGTATAATAATATTAATAATATTATTACAAAACATGTTTACTGTTCTTATTTATACATTTTGGTATGATTCATCATTGTTTTATCCAACCACAACCGCTGGAGTAGAATCCAACCATACATATTAATAATATAAATTTAACACGAAACAAGGATACTTTACAAATTAATTAAATGTTTATTTTTGAAATTCTACTGTACAAATGAATACCTACGTAGTTTTTAAAGCTAATGAAGCTTGAACAAGTTGATTGCGGTTTGAAATCCTAAGATGGAGAAAGGTGATTACTAAAATGGCTTTTAACGATAGCCATTGTATAAATTACCTACTATTTTAACACTTGTTTCGTGAAACACTGCTTTTCAATCTCCCTACGAGGAACATAAATATAAATACAAAATAAATTTCATCTATGTTAATCTATGTGAATATTGTTAATATGCTACATTAATGATGTTTGTAAATTCTAAAATAAATATGTAGGAACATGTAGAAGTCGAAAAGGAAATTTATCACAGGTTTAAATTGGCTTTTATAAGCTGATTGATTCAAAGCACTAGATATTATTGTCTACCTTCATTACATTCGAATGCCAGAAATATAGTCAACTGCAACTCTTAGTTAGTGGCTTCTGTGGAGGAATGAACACACTTTTTAAGCGGACATATTGTACACCACAGAAATATAGTCGTTACAACGCTTTGTTGTACTAGGCATCACGTTATTTGTTATCGTGTTATTTTTGACATCGAAATATCGTATAGAGAAAGAAAGAAAGAAAAAGTTTTTATTTTTACGCCCAGTATGACGCACGAAATAGCGCTTATGGGCACTGATTGGCACCGATCCGATACTCTTTGACGTTTACGTGTCTTTGAAATTAATATGATAAAACCCGGCCCTAATTTTGGCTATTTGTTCCATTGTAGTATGATTGACAGAATCAAATAAATTAATGTATAAATAACCACATTTTTCAATGAAAAGCATCGTCATATACTTACTTAATTATAACGTAATATTTAACA
This sequence comes from Allophyes oxyacanthae, assembly GCA_932294325.1. Taxonomy (NCBI): domain Eukaryota; kingdom Metazoa; phylum Arthropoda; class Insecta; order Lepidoptera; family Noctuidae; genus Allophyes; species Allophyes oxyacanthae. The sequence goes on from OW028609.1 coordinate 7,224,577, forward strand.
TTATTATGATCAGAGTTCTTTTTTAGGTAAGTGTTATGTAGAAGAAATAGAAGTAAGTAATTTCTTTAGAAATATTATCCAGTAATTTTATTAATGATTATTACAGGGGTCTTTTATCAGCCCATGTGCTGGCTACTAAATTGAAGTATGATGTACCAGTCTTGCAGTGGTACAACGGAGAACTGCTGGCAATGGCGGAGGACCTGGGCAAGAGATTGTTGCCCTCCTTCAATACATCTACGGGAATACCTCACGGAAAAGTAAGTAACTTATTGTTAGCCTATAAGGTAGAAATTGCCAAGGTGAAAAGATCGCTCCCTGTCTGATCGAATACAGTTCTCTTTTATAAGAGGATTAAGGGTCTTCGGCATTCGATTACTTCATTCCTGAGTCACCTGCCCATCTTGTGCTTGTGATCGGCACTGTTCAAGTTAAGTCATGATGTTAATGTAATTTTGAACAGATAAACCTGCGTCACGGCATACGGGGCATGTCAGAATCACGCGAAACTTGCACGGCGTGCGCTGGTACTATGATTCTGGAGATGGCAGCGCTGTCCCGCCTCACTGGCAACCCGATATACGAACAGAAAGCACACAAAGCAATGGACAGGCTCTGGAAGATTAGACATAGGTAAGTAGTTCACGTGTTAATGTTGACGTACTTTGAAAAACTCGATACTTCTCCTGAATTCGTCGATTCTGATTTGAGTGCCTATTTTTCTTTAATTGGCAACCAGGAAAATGTTAGGTATTCCTCTGAAACATAGGTACCTACACACAAAAAAATATTCATATTCAAATTGACATCATACTTAAACTGAAGAATCGAACCCCTTTTATTGATTTGGCTTGATTATGATCATACTACCAGCAAAATAAACTACATTATTCTAGGAAGTTGGTGGAATTACGTAGATATTTTTTTTATAATAATTTGTCTTGTTTTGTAGGACGTCGGATCTTATGGGCACTGTTATAAACATACATTCGGGTGACTGGGTACGCAAGGACGCTGGCGTCGGCGCCGGTATTGATTCCTACTATGAATACTGTCTCAAGGCCTACATCTTGCTTGGCGACGAGAAGTACCTGGCCAGATTTAACAGACACTACAACGCAGTCATGAAATACATCAGCAGAGGTCCTGTTATGTTGGCAGTACATATGCACAGGTGAGTTTGTAAACAAAAAGCAAGTAAAGTAAGCAAATGCCATTATAGTTCGCATTCCTTGATGCTTTGTCATACGGACGATTAAACTGAATAACCTACAATATTAATTATTATTTACTGTAATATCCGTTTTTTCGGTTTCCTGCGACATTTATGATATTAGGTTTCGAGTAATCTGAAAAATACGTTTATCCGCCCACGGTTTTTCAGACCGGGCCCGTTTATTGCTGTTAAAGCTTCATGAAAATTAACTTTATTAGTAGTAAATATAATAGTATATTAAATAAAATAAATTATTTATAAGCGAAAATTATAAAAGTTTAAACGTATACTGTAGGTGCTACTAGAGGGCTTGAGTTCAAACCCGGCGCGCACTTCTGACTTTGCGGATTAGAAATTGATTATCATTTGCGATAACGGTGAAGGAAAACATCGTGAGGAAATCTGCACATCTGAGAGGGCCTCATAAAGTTATCGATGGTGTGTGTAGTCCGCCAACCCGTACTAGCGTGTTAGACTAAGGCCTAACCCTTCTCATTCTGAGAAGAGGCCCGTGCCCAGCAGTGGGACAGTAATGGGCTGTATTTATTATACTGCAGCAACCTGAAAAGATTATTGTTTTTCAGAAAATTGTGTAGTTTACACCTCTTCCTTTTTGAGAACGATTAGCGTATCTTTAGACATCGATGGTTTACCCACGTCGGTCTCATGGACCCATGTGTTCTGTAAGACGTAGGTGAATAAAGTGCGCGAAGAAGTAGCACTTGAGCCGCACTCAGCTTGAAGCTTACTACAAATTAATCATGCAGCTATTAGTAACCTTATTGCGCTAACATGATATAATTAGAGATTATTTTTAAATAGTACTTCTTTTGTTTGATTTACCGATGTGCGTATTTAGGAAGGCTAATGTTCAACTCTACAGTTGTTTATTGTATGATCTTTTCTATGCAATTTCAAACAAACAAGGGTTACGTAAACTGTGTTTCTAGGCCTCATTTACAATCCCGTAACTTTATGGACGCATTGCTGGCGTTCTGGCCGGGGCTCCAAGTGTTGCTGGGCGACGTCCGGCCTGCGGTCGAAACACATGAGATGCTTTACCAAGTCATGCAAAGGCATACGTTCATACCAGAGGCTTTCACTTCCGATTTCCAGGTCAGTATTACTTCAAACTAACGCAACCACTGAGTTCGAGTTTCTATAGAATATGAAAAAGATTTGCAAACCCAGTAGTAACGTTAACTAATCGAAACAATTTATTTTCGAGCCTATTTGTGTCTCGAATATTTCAGTATTTTATTATTTTTAAACAGGTACATTGGGGCCAGCATCCTCTTAGGCCAGAGTTCTTAGAATCGACATATTTCCTACATCGTGCGACAGAAGACGATCACTACCTACAAGTAGGCAAGGCAGTACTTAAAGCATTGCAGCAGTACACCAGAGTCCCTTGCGGCTACGCGGCGGTGAACGACGTGAGGACACGCATTCACGAAGACAGAATGGATTCCTTCGTGCTGGCAGAGACTTTCAAGTACCTATACATGCTGTTCGGCGAAGATAAAGATGTTCCTGTGAAGTTAGAAGACTACGTGTTGACCACCGAAGCTCACTTCTTGCCACTTTCATTGGCCACCGATGGCAAAAATACTTCATATTTCACTCTAAAGATTGATAACGAGGACGAGGATAAGTATAGGAAGTGAGTTGTAGATATTTTTTATCCGCCTGTCTTACTTAGCGTAGGCAATATTCATTCACAATTATGTCCAGATGACGAGTTGAGAATGCGTGGGACAATTTTTTTTAAATTTTACTTTTTATGTGATTTAATTTTACTATTTTACGTGATTAACTTACTACCTGTTATCGTAAAAAGCAACCGAGTGACCAGATTTTATGGCATTGCGTTGGGTCGCTTGGTCGCTCTTAGCGCCCACGTAAGACAGCGTTACTTTTGTTTCCTAATACGAGTATATCCATGAATATAGGTATAAAACGTCGATATCTTTCAGGACCTGTCCGAATACAGCGTCGTTGGTAGCGGAGAAGGTGCGGCGGCCTATGCGTCAGTTGCTCGGTTCGACGGCAGCGCGCCCGCCCGCGCGCCTTCGCCCCCTCAACGACCCGCGACAGATCCACGCTCTCTCAGATATGGGTATATCAGTCCTCACGCTCCCCGACGGCAGAGTTCAACTACTTTACACTACGTCGACGGTAAGGACTTATTTACTCATCATCCTACTCTCTTTCAGGCTTACCAGATGCGCTTTAATATCAGTAGTTTGGACGGCGCTATTGCCATTTGAGTTCCGCAATTCATTTATTTGGTCCTGTAAATTTCCGATCCGCCTCGGATAGATCGATCTTCGCAATAACATTTATGTACCTTGAATCGATTTAGGTACTTATACGTAAACCTGAAACCTTTTATTTTCAGGCAAAATCAGCAAAGGATGCTGCGGAAGGTCTTACGTTTATGCGTGAAATGTCCAAGTGGAATTCCCTAAGTGATGTAGAAAACGGTGTGGTACCCGCCGGAGTCAAGGTGAATGATAAGATTTTCCCGGCTGGGCCAGGACACTTCGGCAAGGAGATCACTTCTCAAAACCAGTACATTAACACTGTCGCCTTCGTCATTCCCCTAGATGCTTGCACGCCCATCGAAAACAAAAAAGAGGTACAAGGCAAGTTTGGCATTGCAAAACGTGGTCAGTGCACTTTTGCACAAAAAGTACGCAACATGCAAAACGCTGGCGTCTCTTTGGCTATTATCCTGGATAATGTAGTTGACTCCACTCACGAAAGTACTGCTTTGTTTGCAATGTCCGGCGATGGGAAAGATGATATTGAAATACCGGCCGTGTTCTTATTTTCACAAGAAGGCCGTTACATAACAGATTCTTTCTCCACAAAGCCAGATTTGATGGTAACTGTCGGCGAGCTCAAAGCCATGAAAGCACTTTACGAAAATATTTGTAACGATGGTAATTGCGAAACTGTTATAGAGACTCCAGTTGTTCCTAATGACAAGGAATCCTTTGAGCATCTTAAAAAAGTGCTCAGCCAGCTAGCAGCACAGTTCGAGTTGTCTCTCTCGAATGAGGAACACAAAACTTGCAGCGAAGAATCGGATGACGTAATTATATCGAAAGGTAAATATTCAAGTGAAGACGCTAATATAGAAGGCGCTCTTAGCGATTGTGTGGCAAAGAGTGAAATAGAAGAAATAAAAGAGGATAATACAGCCATTGTCAAAGACGGTTCAGACGAGAATAAGTCTGGATCGGTCGCACTAGACGGTTTTTGACCATTGTAAGTACGAAGAAACCTGTAAATGCATGTAGTATAAATATGAACGAGGCTCAGACATTGTATAGTGAGGCCGTGTACTCAACTATACAAACTATTCCAAACTGTCAAGTTTGTCGGTAGTTCATGCTACGACTGCGTTTGCGTTTTATCAATTTATTATAAATAAACTAAAACGTACACTCTGTTGAAGCTTTAACTACTTGTAACGCCTTAAACCCGCGTTACATGATCTCTAGTGTAAGTTTTATGAGTTGTAAAGCTACTACTATTTAACGTACTTTCGATCACTACATCTTATTAAACAAAGTGGCAGTCGCGTCTGCCTGTTCGCACAAAGCTCAGACATGTTTGAACTAATTTAAATTCGGGTTTTGGTGTATAATTATTATGAATGACTTTATAAGTAAGCTGATGACATTTATTTTCTCTAATAAGTTAAAATAAAATCAACGGTAAAGTGTTAGGTCCGTATTACAGAACGACGCACAGCGGTGATCTCTCCTTGAGCAGTGCTTGAGTGCAGTATTTGTATGAACTGACTGACTCAAATCTGTGCTCAACTTGATATCCCCGTAGAGTGGTCGACCAAGCAAGTGAGGGTGGGTCTTTAATATAATTAATTGAAATCAAATGCAGTAGCATCAACAATTTACAATACTTACAAAAGGGTTACGACTTACAAGGTTATCACAATAGATTTCATAAAATTAATCAAAACAATTGTTTGGGATTAAGATAAGTTCGCGTACAGTTCATAATATATAAGTAAACTAGTGATAAATAATTTAAATTAAATCAATATTTTTTAATTTTTAATATAGAATTATAACTGTTATGCTACGGCGTCGCACATCGCGAAGATATTTGTGCGATAAAACTTCGTCTTCGGCCTACGACGAATGTGGGTGGGCACATACTTTGGAGTTGCGACGTCGCGATTTTCCGTCATGACAACACACGCCAAAAAACAAAATGGACAATGCGGTCGCTCTATCTTTTATGGGGGCAAATAATTATTTGTTACATGTACCTAAAAACAAGAAAATAGCGAGAAAAAGGTGATGGTGGATGATAACAAAATTTTGTCCTTACTCCAATCCATACCTAATATTACCTATTGAACACAAATAATATTAATGTTACCTTATTTACGTCGACACGTGCTCTACGCTCGATGTCTGTGCGCCGAGTGAAGTGTCATCGCATAAGCGAAGTTCATCGCGATAAAATCCTTTGATGTGCGAGACCTTACCGACAGCGGAGTGAAGTGTCTTGGTCTTCAACCGAAGTGCCGAAGTCTTCGCGAAGATTTGGCTACATCCATCGCGATAACGCGAATATTCACGTTATCGCGATGTGTGGGGCCTAGGCACTGAATGATAATATTAATGTAACAAAAATATAAAATATAAAAAAAAAAACAAATAATATTAATGTTACCTTATTTACGTCGACACGTGCTCTACGCTCGATGTCTGTGCGCCGAGTGAAGTGTCATCGCATAAGCGAAGTTCATCGCGATAAAATCCTTTGATGTGCGAGACCTTACCGACAGCGGAGTGAAGTGTCTTGGTCTTCAACCGAAGTGCCGAAGTCTTCGCGAAGATTTGGCTACATCCATCGCGATAACGCGAATATTCACGTTATCGCGATGTGTGGGGCCTAGGCACTGAATGATGTATATTGGAGATGCGCCGAGTATTCATTTATCATTCGGATTCGATGAATTATTCGGTTACTGTGCAGAATAATCGATTAAATTAAAAAATATTGAAAAATGATATTGCTAACAAACAACTGCATAAGAATATTATTGACAAAGTTTTATCGAATCAACAAAATTATGAGACAAAATACATCTGGCTTACAAAAAGTAATAATTATGAGCTACAGAGAATCATTCAACACCTGCTGTCCTGCATTGCTCACTGGACGGTCGCACTCTTCCAACCGTATAGTTTGGCCGAATATTCGGTTCGGTAAAAGTGAAACCAATTAGTGTTCTTTATGCATTAATCCGGGGCTATTAGTATTTGGCACATCTCTAAAATAGAAAAACACGATATTCTGACAACTTCAAATGTCCAGGATCACATAAGCTCCATTTGAATTAACAGACACTTTTAACTTTTAACAAACCTTTTACAGTTTATTCAACCGATGTTGGCTTCTATTCCGTACGCATAAGGATGGCATAAAAAGCAAAAGCTTAAATAAATAACAACTGTAATTTCTCATGCAACGCAATAGAAGACCAAATCGGTTAAATAAACTGTATATTGAGTTATTTAAATTTCTACTGTTATTTCAAATGGAGTGTAAGCATAACTGAATAAGCGCAAAAAAAGCGCGTAAAGAAGTATCTAAGACGAACAAAGAGGTTGTTTTTATTATTTTGTCAAATCAGGACGTTTCATCACAATAGCTTGGGTCTTATACATCTTGTTTTATATCTAGACAGCATCTGTAAACGGCAACGTAAATTTCTAACTAGACTGTTTGAAAGTTTAAAAAAACTTTTCTCAGTGACACACTTTATTCGTCTAGATATGCTAAGATAAAGATTCGAACATAATATAGTCTGAAGATTGAATGTGTTTACATACCTACTTCTATCTATATTTGGAGATTGAAATTCAGAGCCTTCACTAAAGTAAAGAATAAGTAATAGGTACTCTAGAATAAATAATGATTTATTCTAGAATTTATTATGATGAACGATACGATTAATTTTGACAAAAGTCAGTTCGATAGTGGTGTCGATTCTGTTGCGCATTTTGACAGTACTAAACTAGACTAATTTTTTTATTGAAATAGAAAGGGACAAACGCTTTTAGTCAAGTTTAGTCATGTCGAAGTGCGCAACAGAATCGACTTCATTTTTGAACTACAATATGTATGGAACATTTAATCAACAGATTATAGTTATTAGGTATCGTGTTATGATGTAAATATTCTCACAGGAACAAAATAAGACTTAACAATATAGCCAACAATAACAGTACCTCTACACTTGTAAATAGACATGGCAAGAACTTGTAAATTACATTTATCGTTATTGAATAAAGAATAAATGTAAATAAATACTAAAACTGTGCTAAATGTATAAACCTTTTGTACATATTGTTCGTAAGATATCAAAATAATAAGAATTTTCGTGCCTTTTCAATAATTGCCACAACTGAGGATGGGCAAAATGTGGTCAGCAATATTGTAAACTATAATAGCTTTCCAATGACGTATGTTTGGCCATTCTTGGTCTCAGGGCACATCCTCCTTTTATTTTGCAATATTTTAATATGTTTAATGTATCTATCATGATAGTAACGCGGTTACAATAATTTTTATAATCTTTAATTTATCTGAGTATTCATTGTTTTCTATATTAATATTATACTTAAAGCCGTTTGTGAGTTTGAGGTAAATCTAAGAACTACAAAACCGATTTTGGGGATACTTTTGACTACTACATAGTACGTACCTACATGTATATTATCAGCTATAGTCCCCGTTGTAACATAATGCTACATTTGGTATCAAAAATCAACGGAGTATTGACGTTTGTATGGAAAAAATACTGGCTCTACGCGGACGAAGTAGCGGTCAAAATCTAATTAAATAAATGGATATAATTATGTTACGATATTTTATTTGTTTCATTTAATAATGGGTCTTTCCCAAGGTGTGCAACATTTCTTCAGCAGCTTCTCAAGATACTGAGAACTTCAAGCACGTGACTTAGCATTCCAAAACTCAGGCAGGTTCATTTATAAAATAGGTCTATTGACGGCGGCCCACTATTCGCCGTTTACTCGATGTGAATCCCAGCTGCTTTTATGTTACCATAAGTTTGCGTAGGAGCAAACTTCTAAACTACCACGTGTACCTACATATTCATGGTCTGTATTAGGGACACTGAGCTGAATCATATAAAGACTCGCAGGCCATACAGTAATTCTCTCCGGTAACTGTCAGTTCAATAGGCTATGGATGGAAGGGTCGCATATTTTCTGCCACACAAAATATTCGGGCATATCCTGTTATTTGAGGACTATATTAGGTATTATAGCCCAATGTGAGCGGCGACCTCAGCTGTGCATCGTAAGCAATTACAAACTCCGTGTTCCGGTAACTCTCACATCAAACTTGTAGATGGTCTACTGATAACTGGCACATCATCATCACTGAGAACTCATGTTCATTAATGACACATTCGTGCCGGACGTTCTGGGAGCTCACTCCTCATACAGTGCTAGTTCTACTATAAGCTATAACCGACAAATCCGTACAGATCATAAAGTTCCACTAGTGATAATAACTTTATGGTACAGATTGTTTAGGCACCTCACGGAACAATAGAATAGAATAGATCTTTATTTCATGTAAACCAGTTAAAGGCAATTATGAAATGTCAAGACTAGGTGCGTGGTTTCACTAGAACTCCATGAAAACTTTTAAAATGGGTATTTATTTGATTACAATCCAGAACTAAACACTAGTCGAATTATCGATAAAAGCCCACTGTAATTTGCCTGAGTGTGTTTGTAACGAGTCGATGAAGGACGCTAAATTAAAGGAATAATACCTAAAACTTGTAGTTCGAATAGTTTAATGAAAATAAGGTGCTAGTAAGTTATCACAAATTACTGTCCATGATTTCATAGGTAATAGATAATTATACACTTAACATTAGACTGGTTTTAGTGCAGACTTGAGTCGTCGGGTGGCTTGGGGGCTGTAGTCCGGAGCGGGCACATGCACGGGCGGGACTTGCGGCCAGGGGTCGCGGCGCCACGGCGACTCCACCGCGGGCGACGTCGGAGGCCTAGTTGGCACTGGTCGCTTCACATCCTCCAAATACGTGAAGGGTCGCGAATTCGGGGCTACGTTCGCGTGTGTGTGATGCCAAGAGTTCGAGCGGTCGAATGAACGGCTGAAAATTTACAGAAATTAGGTACCATATATTATTTGACGATCGAAGTATCACTTAACCTACCAGTATTTTATTACTTAACCTACCAGTATTTTATTACTCAACCTACCAGTATTTTATTATCTACTTTATCGATAGTTACCTAGTCTTAGTTCCTTTCCCTCATCAACCTATACCTAGTTGTTATTTGCAGAATATACCCAAGAAGACTATGTAGGTAAGTCTTATTATTGATTAGCCGCAGATGTAGTTTACTGGAAGGCAATACAGCGAGTGCAGATACCTCTAGGTTAGTGAGTTAACGACTTATAAACTTATTGACCCTTCTGCTCGACCAAATTTTGACACATGGCGAAGGCATCAGCACTACCTGCACCGGTGTCGAAGAACCGCTGCTGAGGGTTAGGTACCTACCATCAGCGTAGGGTAGGTGTCAGCGACAGTAGATACCTACCTCTCTTTTTGAGAGGAGCCTGTGACCAGTCATGTAAAGCTAATAGACCATAATTGTTACCAATATTATATCGAGGATGCAACACGGCAAGGCTGGGCTCAGTTTATTTATCTCTACACTCATATCGTAAAGTTCTAATTAGATATGAATCCAAAAATAGTACTAGAGTACTAGGTATACACCTAATGCCAGTACTATGCACATGCAACCATAAAGTTAAAAAGTTTTATACCAATGTTTTTTCAAAATCTGTGAAAATAAGCCGTTTAGGTATATTTCTTCATTCTTGGCTCCTCCTAGGATTTCTCTTGCGTCGAGGGTACAGTTTACAAACATATCTACATATCACATGCACACACACCCAGACCCGGAATAAACTATGATAGGTACAGTTTTCCTAACAAAACAATGCTATAACATAACTTATTTTTCTATTAAAGTACCTACACTTCGGTTCCACCAAGGAATTTTCAATTCAATTTTTATGCAGCCGCACATTGTCTTTGGTGGCGCGGCTAGGCGCGTATGCGCGTTAACACTGCTGATATTCAGCGCCATTTTTGAGCATTTTTGTTTATTTACATTATTAATGTGTTATCTACCACATGCATGAGTATAGATAAAGTAGTGTATGAAACTACTATATATAGTACTATATATTATATAAGTACTAAAAATATTAGGTACTTACTTGGAATAATTATAATCAGGTCGCGTTGGTTCATGTCTAGGAGAAGGTGGAGAATCATCGTCCTTAATGAAGCCATTGTTCGACTGCCCTCTAAAATATGGAAGGGATTGGAATTAGATGTTAGGAATTAAGTGTAGAACTGAGTAGAGAGTCCTGAAGTTAGGACTCCCATCTTCATGTTCGGTAAAAAAGTTACAAGGTAGCTCAGAGTTTAATCTCTCCGATCACGATCGTATTGAAGTTTATTACCAGACTCAATGTTCATTAACTTAATTCATAACTGCGAGCGTTTTTAAACGGACGATGCCGTTTGTAAAATGCAGAATCATACAAATTGCTTGCGACATATTATAGGTAGGTGTACACCTGTATTCTCATAAGAGCTCGTCCTTGGTGTACCTATCGCTTACATCGAAATTTTGTTGATGACGACTCGACTACCTGATGTTCAAACATCACCACCCATTATGTGCATGGGACTTCTTCATAACCATCGACATGATACTTAGGTACCTATCATAGTAGGTAAGTAAGTCTCATTACGATGGTTCTTAACAGACTTCGTAATTCCGTTTTATGCTCCAAGGTTTTGACCGATTTTACTCCAGTAAAATCAGTCAAACAATATTTTTAAGGCACTAAATATTTCTAAGTTTTTTTTATTGAATATCATAATAATTATGATTGGTCTAAAATTCATTGATACACTGAAAATGCTCTACATGGTGTTCCGTAAACACAGCTTTAGTAATAATCAAATCTAAAATTACCCACCCTCTCGCGAATGGCGAAAACATGTCAGGTTGTGGCACCGTCGACCAATTATCTTCGGGGTTCCTCGGCTGGCTATAAATAGTTATTAAAGAGTTTTAAACTAATCAATTAAGTATTGGTTAACATCTGACATTATGAGATATAGGTAATAGAAAGGTTACTTACTCGTATGCAGTCAGGACACCCAGCTTATGTATAGAATGCTGAAAAATACATTTTATTGCAAGTGTTTAAATTTTAATTGTATTAGTACCTAAAAGAAAAAAAAAAATCGAGGTGTAGGGTAACTTTCGGTAAACCCTCGGCACCAAGAGATGCTTTTGACTTTCTTGATAAATAACTAAATTGTGACAAAGTTACGTTACGATAAGAAATAAAACCACGTATTTGATATGAAGTTCTATGACCGTACACAAAAAATCTATAAAATCCAATCAGTAGCTTGCCACAGGAACTACATAATTAAAAATTTCTTAATTTTACACATCACAATCTCGAGGCGAAATTTTAAAAGTCTCTAACCAGTTATTACCTAATTAATCTTTAATTACATATCTAGAATAGATAAAGATGACATAAGTTACGTTAGTACTTTGATGTCCTTTCACCTAGATGAATAAGAGTAGAGTATAATAGAATATTAGGTGTCCTTCAAACACCACGCGGCCGTGCAAAAATAACATGCGAAAAAATCTTTTTTTTTGTGTACGTCTTCAGAACGTAAAACTGTGGTTTCATTTACTATCGTAAAGTCGTCACCACCATGGGCCAAGGTCCATCGACACAAAGAAGAAGATAAATGAATTAGGTAGGTGTAAACTTTGAGTATAAATTAATTCAAACAGACTAGAGTTATTTATATTATAAAGTGAATATACTATGTACAAAACTTTCCTTTACGATTAGGTACAGGCAAATTTTATCTAAGACTCACCTGATCACTTTTCAATAATTTCCGGTGCTCCACGAGGTAAACAACGAGTAATATTAATAGTACCAAGTTGATAGCTAGAGCGACGTACCCCTTCAGCGCTATGCTCATGAGTAGGAGCGCTCCCTGGCGTAACACTTCTGTACTGTAGTTGGATTCATTGCCCCATGGAAAGCCCTAAAAATAGCAAAAAGTTCCTTTACTAAGGACCTATATCAGTTTTTTTTCTAAAATAATAAATCCAGCCCATTACTGCCCCACTACTGGACACGGGCCTTATCTCAGAATGAGAAGGGTTAGACCTCAGTCCACCACGCTGGCCTAGTGCGGGTTGGCGGACTACACACACCATCGAGAACTTTATGAGGCCCTTTTAGATGTGTATGTTTCTTCGCGATGTTTTCCTTCAACGTTATCGCAAGTGACAATCAATTTCTAATCCGCACTTGAATCTGAAAAGTCCGAGGTGCGGGCCGGGTTTGAACTAAGACCCTACATGGAAGGTAAGCGTTCCACCGCTAGGCTGTCACTGCTTACCTACCTTAATATTTTTTTCCTACACGGTCATAATTTTTATTCTACAGCTGCTCAATGTATCTATGAAACTATTATTAAATCTTTACATAATCTAAGGAAATACTTATAAAAAAATACTTATAAACAAAATGTTTCCATAGATACATTTACAGAGGCGAATATTTTAGAAGCATTTCATACAAATATTAAAAAAATAAAATATATAAAAACAGTCTATATGCCATTGTCTAGAAGTAATTTATAATAATAATTCGCTATAGTAAAATTGTGGGAGCAGCTAAAGTCGAATATTGCAATGTCTCTGGAGACGATTATTATATGAATTGGAAGAACTAAACCAGAAATAGCGTGTAAAACAGCGCTTTATGTAGAATTCTGTAAAATACTCATTCTACCCGGTTCATGAGACAGGTAGGTATTACATGTAGGTATTATTACCTCGTTGCTTTTTCGAGTGTAAAAGAAACAGAAAGGAATCCGGTCCTCAGGACCTTTTAAGAGGACGGATACCTGACTCTTTCTTTTGACTATTCAGGACTCAGGACCACATAAGGAGTGATCATAATAATTGGCAAGTTTACCAAATATATTCCTTTATAATTAATCAATGTAGCTTACCATTGCTGTGGATAAATAGCTGTAGTCTAAGCCAAAATGTGTGGCCGTAGTCAGATCGACGACCAAGGAGGCGATGCAGCTACCAACATACGCAAATACGACAAAGTTGATATTGCACACTGCCCCGTCATTCTGCACGGCTGCGATATAGGTACACGATAAATAATTATAATTAAATAATCAATTTGGTAGCCCCATGGGGTGATAACCAGACCTAAAAATCGTAGGTTCAATCCAGGTGGACGCGCACTAATGTCCACAAATAGAAAATTCGAGTACTACGTGCTACGACATTCTGATGAGTCTGTACAACAGAATGCCTATTATACGTAATACAAGCCCGTGTAGTGACAGCGCAGTCTCTCAGAGAAGAATTCTGAGTCTCACATGAGGGAACAATAGCTGATATAATTGAAAAGAGACATAGCAATTAATAATATTATTCCTCCATGATTCCTAAACCGGGAACACGTCGCTTATCATCATGCTTTGTAAATTAACTCAACTGAGGCGCTGTGCAAAATACACGATGCGGACTTTAGCCATAGCCCAGTAGACTGGAGGTTAGGAGGTAATACACACTTAAGTATTATAGTCCATCAAAGAAAGTGGGATCATGTCCTTAAAATACCTAGCATTTAGTTAGTATAAGCATAGAGGCGCATAGACGGTTTCGTTATATTTCTAAGTACGTCCTTATGTCCTTTCTGCGCATTTCAGTAGGTATGCGAGCAGGTGCTCGTAGTTACATAGCTAGCGCGCAGATCAGTCAATAGCGAGGTTGAGCAGCGCTTGACACGGTCAGTCATTTGATGGGTGACCGTTTCTTCGAATATCGAGACCCTTCCAAGTCTCGGAAGTCCTAGTTGTCACACGAAAATACCTATGACAATTGTTACGGGAGTCAGCAGCTCAAAAAGGCTAATAACCGGTCTAACCTAGTGTCTCCCAGTATTTGTGTGACGAAGGTCAAATGGCAGTCGTTCCGTGTAAAATACTGATAATCTGCCGCATTTGATTAAACTGGGAGCCGACTCGAACATGGTTAGGAAAACGCTAGGCTGATTATAACGAGGATGCAACTACTATTACATTTTATAGCACCGCTTTGGTCTGTTCTAGCTGTCAAGCCATAGCACATATTTACAATCTAGTGTAAAATTGCAGCATAGAGTATTGATGATACCTACTTAATTTGACAGAATTATAATATTAACATAGTTACCTATAATAAGTGTGATGGCAGTCACCAAGCACAGGACCGAGACACACAGTGTGATCGCAGTCAATACGAAAACAGTGTACTCCCCTGTGATTTCATCTTTCACCAAATCTAAAGCAGTTTGTGAAGCCGCGCACTCACTTTCTGAAATAGTTCACTCAATTAGAGGATTATACAAAATGATTGGTTATTCCTGTAAACGTGATAGTAGTTAGGTCTAAATTGCAGCAAATTAGTGTCTTATAAGTAGTGTATGTTGGATTGTTGGTGTACCTACCTTGGTTTTCAGAGATAAGTAGGTATTAGATACAATTTTCAGCTCTTCGTGAAAACCCATTCTTCAATATTCAAACATGTTTGTCTTTAAAACATTATATGAATTTGATATTACTTTAATTTGTAAAAATTTTTGAATGTGACCTTGTAATTTTAGCTAGGTAGGTATTAACATACCTAAGGGAAGTTGAGAGAAGCTGAAAATTGCATTGCCTACTTACTTATCATCATCATCATCATTTTTTCAACCTTTATCCACCCACTGTTGAGTATACGCCTTTGCTCTGTTACGCTACTTAAGATAGTCCTATGCTGGCCGCATCCAGGCTTTTCCATCCAGCCTTACGATGTCATCTGACCACCGGGCCTTTGCCGCTTAATGTGCCGCCAATCTGCCCACAGATCGTCAGATACAGTACTTAGGTAGGGCCACAGTACACTAGTTATGTTTTGCAGCAGAATCACGCGTCTTCGCGTTTCTTCTGTCTTTAGCTTACAAAAAGTGAATAACGACCGCGAAAACGCGCGAATTTTCTACAAAATTAGCTTGTGCTTATACCATTATGGTATTTGGGAGACAACTTTGTTGCATTTCAGAGCTTATCACACCTAAAGGAATAACCAATAATTCTCTACCTATCTAAGAAAGGAGATATAGCTAGAGGATGTATATTTTTACAGGACACCTGCTTTAAGCAAAAAAAAAGCCGGATAGCCCTATCCTTCGGCATTGGGTGCACACACATTTGTGTACTCGATGTCAAAGGATAGGGACTTTGTTGTAAACCTAGTGTATTACTTTTATTACTAACCTAGTTCATAAGTATTTTGTAACTAACCAACTTCTATAGATGTATAGTCGGAAATAAATATTTTGAATTTTTTGAATTGAATTTAAGGGTTATCGTAATCATTATTACGAACAACTTTGAATATGGGACCAAACCTGAAATCACAAAAAATATTATGTGCTATTCCAGACAAATAAATAAATATAGATATTACTCAGCTGAATGAGCCTAAGGAAAAGCAGATTATAATTTTTTCGTGATTTCAGGTCGAGACCCGTGTAAAAGTGGTCCTTAATGATGACCTATTTTCATAGCACCCTGTATATAATACATTTACATGTCTTAGGCTTAGGCAATAGGCATATATGCACAATACACCGTGGTGGTTATAACCCCCGAAATCCTTAACCTATATCTACTTATCTACCATTTCGCAAGTGGAAATTCTTTCTTTTTAATATACTACAAGAAAACGAAAATGAAAATACGTAATTAAAAAAAGTAAGTACTTACTTAGAATGTAAGCACTGAAAATGGTTTTCCAAAAATAACTCGCTCCTGATTCTGACACTGTAGCTTCTCCATTGGCACATTCTACTCTAGATATTAATGCAGCTATGCACAGTAATATGTAAACTAAAGATAATCCCTGAAAAAATGGTTAATTATAACACAATTTTACGCTAGGCTTCAATATCAATATATATTTTTTTGTATACCCCACACCTCACTTTTTACGGAAAGCCTATATAATGCGAGATCAGGTTATACTGTAAATGTATATGTAGCCGTGTATACTGATATACGATACTAAGTATACCTATGCTGGCCGATATCGATTAAGATAATTTATAAATAAGGCTGATGCCCTAAAAGACCATAATTAATTATGTCGCGTCGTAAGTATATAAAGCGATTATAATATACAACAAGTAAAACAGTTTGGATTATTCTATCAGTATAGAATTTTACTGATGTCAGTAATAGACCATTACGAAGCTTGGTAAATGGATGGTTATTACATGTTGTTATTATCGCACAGGAGGACAAATTTCTCACGATCGATTCAGCCGTGAAAAGGTAACAAACAGACAGAGAGACAGAGTTACTTTCGCATTTGTAAGATTGTCTTAGTCGCTTTCTACGATGCCCCAGGATGGAAGGGGCTGGTTTATTCCTTGTTAGAAAATATAAGGTGAGCAGTGATTGTAAACAAGTTTAAAATAAATTGTAAACAAGTTTAAAGAGTTAGATCTTTCATCACACATGAATGATGAATGAATAACAGAAAAAACTATTCGCATAGCATCCCAGTTGCAATAACTTAATAGTAACTATATGGTATAGCACACCACACTGGGGATTTTCTGTATGAGTCACACACATATTACGCAGGCATCGATCCGTATCTGCACAGTACTTAGTATAAAAATGTTACTTACAATGGTTAATCCACCCGACAGGCATGCGACCACAGCAAAATGTGAAGAGAACTTTAAATACGTCGGATTATTCATTTTATTTATTTTTTGGTACTCTTTATTTATTAAACACGCGTCATGTCGAGTTAGTGTTCGTTTATGAAGGAACTCAACAAGATATCAGTGTTAATCGCGTCATGATAATTGTTATCGATATTAATATCCACTATCTACGTGTGGAGGACTTACCTCCACACTTCAATATTTTACCGACCAGCCCAACGCTCGTGGACAGTGGTCATGGTGAGACATTGAACTGACCTGAACTGACTCGCTCTCAGGAAAGGTGTTCACCGACACGTAGATTCGCAGCTATGTGTAGATATCAATATATTGTTTGCATTTATGAAATGTGTAAATAATAATATCTAACATGACACGAACGAAACATTTGTTGTGAATGTTGTATAAATTGTTCGTTTTTATTGCGGTGTTTTTGCGGATTACAGCATTTAACATACGCAAAGTTTTGCAGTGTATATTTTGGGCACCAAAGTTGGTGACAGAATAAATAAGTATTCAGTTTAAAAATGTTAGAACTTCTATCAATAATTTCCAGTGACTTTAGGAAAGAGAAGCTTCTTTGGTCATCATTTGGTTATTGATAATTTCTGAACAGTGGTGATTGACACTGCTGTCATAACAATAACATCAATATTGTTGACAACATTTTTGAAGGTTTTTGGAATATTAAATCTCTGTGTTCATTTATAAAATGTGTAAGAGCACTTTATAAATGTGAGGAACTGTGGCAAAATAACAGTCCCAGTTAGATCATTGCCACCAACTATGTTATGACAGACTTTGAGAAGTTCCTGACTACTGCGTTTTACCTGTTCTGGGCATGGCGTGTGAGCAGTTTCTTGTACTCCAGCTACTCACTGTCAGAGGCCGTGACACCAGCGAATGCAGGCACTAAAATTAAAACGTTTCTTATGACGTGTTTAATGGTTGCCTCAATGATCCTCCATGCATTGCCTTACAAGGATTCACCTCGCCTCAGTCTCGCGAACACAATAGTCAGCATTCCTTCGCAGGTCCACACAATATTATTCCTCCACCAATACATAGGGCCAACGATAGACAGCGTCAGATTTACCGTCGTTATATACATAATGTCTTTTCTATCTGTTGTAGAAACTTTATATTTGATATATGTAGACTTGGATAGAATGGATTAACTATTTCTTTTAATATATATTCATTGCTGTTGGTAGGCACCTATTTGTTACCGGAAAACTTTCATTCATTATTAGATACCTATCTACGCTGCACGTGTGAAGTTATTCTTTAGTCATGTCGTATAATTTAATAAGAATATGTATTAGTCGTAAAAAAACTAAAGTTCAAAAAAACAAAATTTTAAATATATGAAATTTATTATTTTATCATAAATTATAAAATCTACCCAGTCATCGGACGCATGCAAGTAACCTGAGTTATTTGAAACATGTAATGATTACAGCTTAAGCTGATCTCATAGTATTTTGAGATCAGAAAGCTCTCCCATCCACGATAACCATTTCTATGAACACAAGTGCTATAACATGCATGGTCAGACATTAATTAGATAAAGATTGATGAAGATGATTCACGTAAGTACATTGACATCCGTCCGATACAAGGATATAATTTTATTATTTTATATATACTGTTTGTTTGATTTATATAAATCAATAAATATAAATAAACATGGACATTATCTTACTTATTCTAATCATAATTAAATTAAATAATAAACTAATAACTATTATTTACATAAAAGTCTTCAATGTTAACAATATCAAAAGTGATCTTGCTCAGTAAAATGCCGCTCGCATGTATAATTCCGAATAATTCGAATACTGGCCGTATCATAACACATAGGTACCGGTTAGTTTTAGAATGTTCTAGAACTTCATCGATCTATATCACAGCTAGTCGAATGGGCCGCCATATATGGAGCGGCTAATCAGAACAGGCCGAACTGCATCAGTTTGGCCTGAACAGTGAACGGATACCTGGAGATAAACGATAGAATCGCGTCACTTCTGAATCGTTACAGGCACTCCGGCTACCGGATATGCGGTGATCACAAGGTTAAAACCCCATACATGGCAGGGATCTACTACACGGTCAGACGAATCGAAAATAAGCCGGATCATACATGGCGGCCACTATTCAATCCTACGAATGTCCGCATACTACGATACACACTGAAATAACGAATCTTGTCAGTAAATCGTTTCGTTCAAACATTATCAATTAATATTGTTATGTATAATATTCCAAAGAACATCTGGAGAATTGAGATTGTTATAATTAAACCATAACCCGTTGATTTTAAAATTTGTTGTTGACATGCTCTACATTAGTAGAGAACGTCGGCTTGATTTAGGGCTGCTGAAAAGAAAAAAATATAGGTAAGTATTAACCATAAAGTTATTATTAGTGGTAAAATAATAACTTTATGGTATTAACATTTTCTAAATAATGCGATAATAAACTAAATAGTAGAATATTTGTGAAGACAGCTGAAGGAGAGTGAGTCGGTGATTAAAAGCTGATTTATGGTACATAGATATACTGGATACCGTGCAGAGCTCGTTTTGAGTCCGAGTCGATACGATCCACGATCCCACCAATAACCTAACCCAACCATCAAAAACCCCCGACTCCAACTAGAAAAAGAGCTGTAGCTTTTGAACGGCAGAACAGATTTTCATGAAACATAGGTAAGATGATACCTGATTAAACTAGCTATCCATTAAAAAAACTGTATTCAAATCGGTTCATCCGTTTTCGAGCTACGATGCCACAGAGAGATACACGGACACACAGATAGGCAGATACACAGATACAAAGAAACTTACAACACCCCTCTTTGTCAAGGGTTAAAAACATTCTACTAAGAAATAACCAAGTTCGATAGCCGTAAAAGGAAGTGAAATCAAATGTTCCCAAGTTCGTAGTACGAAATTTAACAGAAGTGTAGTCTTGAAACTTTTTTAATTACCAGAAAAAAATTAAGGAAGTGCTCTGTTCATCATGCTACACATCTTTTGTTAAGAGACCAACTCTCAATTGAGACAAATTAACAGCTGTTTCATACAAAAGTGAACCTAATCGGGTCCAATATATGGAGCAGTCGATTTTTTTTATCACGATTTCAGTGTTTGTCCCATAATAAAAGTTATGTGGAATGATGAGGAGAGCAGGCCGTTAATTTTTATCTGGTAAATAAAAATTAACGGTGTATACTACCATTCCTATCTTTCTAGTCCCGATTCCTAGGGGTTATAATACTTGTCATTATTCAGGCGATTTCAGGTTTGGGCTCATATAATAGTTCAAAGTAACAGTTAAAAGGGATTGGGACTAGAAAGGTTAGACCTTATTTTGTACAACACAAATACCTACCTATAATTTCAGTCAATGCAAAACAGCCATTCCCGGTTAGTTTACGAATGGCACAAATACCACACACTACAATGGTATTAAATTTTTGATCCATTGCACACTTATAGGAAATATTAAAAAGTGTTCCAAATTGTTCCTGAATCAGGGCTGTTTGGCCCATGGCCAAGTAAAGTTATTTAGAGGTACGTCAATCGTCATGTAGTTCATCTAATAAAAGCTTATGACTTCTAGCACTGCAAGGCTATATAAAACATCCAAGTGACTTGGGCATGGTGAAACAGGCCCTCGTTCTAAAACTTTTGTCGTAAGATGCGATCGATGAGGCTTTTAATATAAAAAAATAGTAAATCCGAACATGTGACATAAAATATGCGATTGAAGACAGATGAAGTTAATTCAAAGGGTTAAGCAAATACTTGAAAGATTGTAAGGAACTGAAGGTACCTTTGTATAAATGTATAATACTCACAACGCATATACCGTGACGTCACGTAATCTTTCTTTTGTGTGAGAGAACTTATGCTAGACGCGGCTCGATGGACGGCTGTGAAATTTAAAAAGAGAGGTACCTATTTATTACTTTCTGTATATTTTAAGGGGAGCTTAGTGGTTTAATGATTGTATTAGTATTTATCAAAATGACCTTTTTAATTTATATACAGTAAATTAAATGTAGAGTGATGATAATAAAATAAATAGGTAAATGAAAAAGCTATATGGAAAATTATAAAATAAAATGTACATAGTTATAAGAATGACATGAAACAATTGTTATGGATAAATGAATTCAATTCAATTCAATTGCACCGGTCAATTAGGGCCCAGGGCCGTTTAAGAGAGTTTTTAGCATGTCATTTTCTGGCTAATCATGCTGCTTTACCGGTGCGAGAACACTGGCACTGCATCACCAAATTGCCAGCCGAGCGTGAATACTGCAGGCAATGCACCATATAAATTTGTGAGAGACCCATGGTCAGTAATTCGAAGTGATAACTGACAATATTGTCGATGACATTGATATGACCCGCTGAATACTCACTCAATTTTAACTTATTTACACCTCACATTAAGGTGGACTGTAGAGACAGATCTGTTAGCACTTGTCAAAATTGAGCTACGTTTGAGGGTTAGGTTCATGGTGTTAGCTTCATGGAGCTAGGTATAGGTACACATTAACATTCATGTATGTAGGTACAGATAAACACTACACTTACATGCTTTTCTATCGGACTGGAAGGCGGTGTAGTCCGGAAGAGGTACCGGTGGAAGGTCTTCGTCCGGAGGGAGCTGGTCCCGCATGCGGTGCGAGGACGCTGGTATATACGCCCAGGGAAGCTGCCCCTGGAGCTCGGCTGTAGTTCCGCGCCGTCTGGACAAATAGAGTAAATTCCTATAGTGTAATATTTGCAAATGCTCCTGACTCGTCTAATATCACCTACAGCAACTGATAACCCCGACACCAAATGTTCAAGTATGCAATCAAATTGGAAAATGATACACAAGATGTATTTAGCTGGTTGATTAGGAATGAGCATAAAAATGCGATGATTATTTTATTGAAAAGTTGACGAAGGGACCATACAATGAAATTCATCATCATCATTTTGAGGGAACATGAAACAGAAGATGAATGGAACCCGTTGTTACTAGATAAATGTTCTTACCAAAGAAGTCTCGAAGCGAGACAGAAGACTCATTGAGACTGAAATAATAACGATTGACATTTATATTCGTATTTCTTTATGCTCTCAATTTGCTGTGGATACCTACCTACGCAAAGTTGTAAGGAAGTTACTCGTTTATACAAAACCACCTACCGTATTCCAAGACAAAATACGACTACGGCATTCAAAGAAAGTATGATCAATGATGTGATTTCAAATTGTAGGAATTTGTACTAAGGAAGTTTTCTTGAAACTTACCCTTTTCCATCTGGTTGGGTGGAGGTGGTGGCGAGATGCGGCATGGATTGCGAGGCGCGCGGAGGGCTGGTTCGGCCCGAGGTGTCGATGACTGCGCGGTCCAGGCGCCGCTGCTGCTCCGCTATTATGTTCTCCAGACGCTGCGGGAGCGACAGCAGACTCTCCGGGAAGTTCACTGTCCGTTTCTTGTCTAAATCCGCATCGACATGTTGTGCCCGTGGGGATCTAAAAGAAAGTTTGTGTAGTGTTAATGGGTGTTAAGAATATTTCCCCTTTTTTCTGGGTAATGACAGATTAAAATAAAGCTTAGGTATACTACATTTACAATAATTTTGAACAATTTTTTTTTAAATTTTGTTTTGTTCTAACTATTTAGTATAAAAAATTACCTTTCAGGTGACGCTAGCAATGAATCTGGAATAGATCTGTGGACCTCCGGCGAAGATGATTTCCTGAAAAGGAAGGCTTTCATTCGTCGGAAAGATCGACTAAGTCCAGCCCGTGGTATTCTTGTGCTGATTCTATTTTCGCTTGGTAAGCTCGCCAGTTCTTCATCCCTGTCGCTGATTTCCTCGGTGGTGATCACAGGGGGAGGGGTTGGGTCTCGAGGAGGTGACACTTGAACGGCAGTGGATACTTGAACGGGGACTGGAACTTGAGGAACCGCTTGAGCATGGACTGGCGATGGGGCTTCTAGATTCTGGAAATAAGAAATATTATCAACGTAAAGCTGGGGTCCCACGGCTCGTCCTATCACAGGCCACGCCTATCAAAGTCTGAAGCAACTATTATATTTTTGAAAAATAATAGTTTTACTATCGCGATCGTAGGTACCTACTAGCTGTTGCCTCTGGTTTTATTGAATTATTACTTAATTAAAATTCATTTATAAAAATACGTTGCTACTTAGAGAACAATGATACAGCGTACTTACAACGATGTCCGCTTCTGTATCCTTCTTTAAGTTGCAGTCCACGATTACTATAACAACGAGGAATATATTCAGAATAAACAGAAAGACGAAGCGTGAGTACAGAATGACCATTATCCACGAAGTCCAGAAGGTATCCAGCTGAACGCTGCCAATGCCGCTAGCTGTGCCTCCGATGAAGTCCATCATATTGTTCAACGTCTGGAATTAAATTATAGATAAGTGTGGATAGACAAATATAGATAGGTAAAGAGGTAAAATTTGCTTGTTTTTACATATAAACGAACAAATTGGGGGTAATCTCTAGTATCTGGAGAGGCGGCATAATGACAACCTCACGTTCCGGCTAAAGTAGGTACTCTCGGGACATGGTTCTGGAAGTATCTGTGTCAGATACGCCGAAAATAGCCGCCCGGATGTCAAAACTTAAAAAAGGGTTAAATCTCTGGAAATACTGATTATCTATCCTGTAGGGAAGGGACGGTAAAAAATGTAATGCTCATTTTCTCACCCTCGTATGAAATGAGTCATTGGCGTATGTGACGGTTGCTACCAGGTCCACTCCGCACACCGCCACTGTGGTGATTATCCAGGGCCACCGCATGCATTTCGACTGCTTGTTTTTGGCTCCACCCACTACAAACCAAAATGTTTTAATAATAATAATAATAAATCATTTATTTCGAACAAACATCAGTCCATAGAATTATATTTACACACATTAAGAAAAAATATTTAATTGAGACGAACATGGCTGCTGCCTTTTGCACAGTCTCTCAGTGTCTCATAATAACACTCTCGAACGTTTTAGTAACTATCCAAAGAGTTAGAAGGCTTTTCAAAGAAAACTCTGATTCAAATGAAAATCTGGGGAAGCAGTAGGTATTCTTTGAACATAGGTGTTGTAAATTGAAATTTCTGGAGCGAAAATTTTTTGGTCAGATATTTAAAGTTCCATTATTTATTAAAATTACCTAAGCTTTTGCCAATTTATGTCCTAAACTAGCAACTATAGCTGAACATTCGATGGGGTGTAATGTAATAGGTGAACATGGAGTTTCGTTTGATCCATAGTCCGTGAATCACCCTGCAGAAGGTGTTTTAAGTCAGGATTTATAAGAAGTCGATAATGGGACAACGACGTTAACTTAATTTGGATTTACTCCCACGTAATATTAAATTTTATCTCTCCGAGTCATTGATAATATTGATAGCAATTTAACAAAGTTAGAAGTGACTTTCATTTGCATTCTACTTTTTATAGATACCAATTTCTGTTATCATCGATATAAAAGTAAACGATTCTTTGAACAAGTGTGTCGGACAAAGAAACTCATTACTGACACTTACTCATAATAATAACACTGGTCATTATCCATAATGCACTCAAGCCGAGGCTCGTGCAGTTTATTATGAATGTTCTGAATACGGTGAAGGGTTCTTGTGTTAGCAATACAAACGCCTGGTCAGCGATGCCATCTATCGCTTGACCGATGTTGACAGTCATCCCGCAACCATCGGGATCTGAAAAAAGCAACCTAATATAATAGATACCTGATGATTCAAATTGGTATCACAGTATAAACGTGCATAGAGTATAAGTCATATCCACTCAGTCTTAAAATATAAAATGCCTAAAGATAAAGCGTGAATTATTATTCACAACAAAATTTGATTAATGTAACCGCTTGTTTCAAAATGATGACTGATATACTATACATAGAAGATTACGATAATACTCGATGTAATTCATTTGTAAGGGATGAAGGAATAGTAGATTATTAACCAAGGGGATAAAGCAGTGTCTTCTGTCGCGGGTGACGATTTAAATCGCGAGCGTAACGAAGGACTCGAGGTTTACTCCCGAGCGTAGCGAGGGTGTTAAAAACTTAAATCACGAGCGAAGCGAGGGATTTAAGACGAGTCCTGAGTGTAGCGAGGGATTTAAGTTCACCCAAGACTAAGACAGCTTTATCACTGAGGAAAATACTCTACTTTTCGTACCATTTGCGAAAAAATTAACACAATAATAATATGAGATAAGCATTTATTAAAAATAATGACAATTAAAATTAAAATGCGTATTCCTTTTTCAAAAAGATGTATAATGCTTTATAAATTATAAGCAAACTCAATGGTGTAAACACAGATGTAGTTCAGTATAAATTTCGGTAAGTATTCCAAATTTAAATCACATTCTCCCCCTAGAGGATGAATGAAATTCAGTACAATTTTCTTTCCCTGTTTTTAACAGATTAAAAATGACTATTGTTATGTTCGCTTTTTGTGGCATAGAATGTCACTTTTTTGAGCAAGTGGTACGAAAAAATCTGTACACAATTACAAGTTCTACCAATACTTACTGTGGAAATACAGAATTTTAATGTAAAGCAGGAGCGGTAGTCCTCTCAAAAAGTCGATTACGCAGAAATACTGCGCTATGCCAAGTGATGAGAAAACGATCTGACCCACAGCTTGAAACTGGTGAAAACAAAAGACGGTTTTTTAACAGGTCACAAACTTTAATTTGCACGAAAGAAGAACAAGTAAATTATCATAACAAAATAGGTTAAGGTAGGTAGGTTCATAGAGATAATACATAGTACCTGTAGGTTACACGTGTGTGTAATGTGTATCTTTAACTACGTATTACATTTACATATTAAAAGAAATGTAGGTACGTATTATAAGTAGGTAAGTATATAGTAAACATTTCTCTCACTTAGACCATAATAATACGAGTATTATTGTACTAACTGTATGTTATACTGTGACTAGATATAAAACTTTTAAAAACATTGCAGCTATGAATGTAATAAATGATGATAAATTCAGAATTAAGTAAAAAACGATACCTATTTTATAATTTTATGCGTTTTGTACATCAAATCGAGCACTATTGAGCAGTACCCTAAAAACTTATTATCTATCATTGATATGAACATACCTATGGAATGTTGTAAACGATCTTTGTGCGTATTTAAGCGGTGACTATAGATAGGTGGTAGATGTAACAGATAATTTCCGTGCTACATTATGACGAGAGCACCATATTGATAAGATAAATACAAGCATTTATGAAATATTTTTATAAGTTAGAGTTGCCCGCGGCTTAACGGAACTACTTCATATATACCTACTTGGATTAAAATTATCGTACCTATACCTATGTTAATCCAGGACATAGTCTATCTGTGTACCAAATTGCATCCAAATCTGTTCAGCCATTAATGGGTGATTCAACTGATTGAGTAACAAATATTCAAACATCTTGACAAGCATTTACATTTTTATTATCATTGATAAATTATTGTTAAAAATTACAGGTTGCGATCGGCAATTGATTGGTATTAGAGTTGTTATTACCGCCATAGATTCAAAATAATTTTATATGCCTGCAAAATAAATATAAGAATTTCTCCTTTTTAAAACAAAAGTATAATTATAAACATTATACAGAATAATATATATATATGAACAAGTAGGTACATTATTATAAAATTGGTCCCAATATAGACCCTTGAGGAATTTCAGTTGATATGTTTGTGTTTTCTGTATTAATGCTAACCTATGTATATTTTCAATTACCGTTTTGTTATTTATTTTTATAGACACATGTCTTTTGTTAAAATAAATGGAGTTCATCTAGTGTACATACCTATATAAAGTAAAATTTATGATTTGTCTATATTATGTACCTCGTTCTGTTTGAGTGCAAAAACTGAGGACTCATTCCCAAATGTTTACTTACAATAATTTTAAAGACTTTTTTCTATTTGACCTGACGTATAGATATAGTAAATACGTTATCCCAACATCTACTATAACACCAAAATCGAAATTTTACACAACAAAATTCCTTTTTTTAAGTAAGATTGATAAGATAAAACCAAGAAATAAAATGCCATCAAAAAGTACTTACAAAATGTTCACAGTCAATATAAATTGTTCGTCAATACCTAATACCTACTATTGTAATTATTTCTTTCTTTCTTTCCAACAACGTAGTAAAGTAAATCCAGCCCATTACTGACCCACTGCTGGGCACGGGCCTCTTCTCAGAATGAGAGTAAGTCCACCACGCTGGCCTAGGGCGGGTTGATGGATTACATACACCATAGAGAACTTTATGTGGCGCTCTACCACATAAAGTTCTCGATGGTGTATGTAATTACTTGCGCACAGATTTAAGTTCGTCATCCTATCCTAAGTACCTAATCCTATTTCCGGCGAATATTATAAATGTGAAAGTTTGAATGTTTGTGAGTTTGTGACTTTGGATGTTTGTTAATCAATCACGCCTTAACAGCTGAAGGGAGTTCATCGAAAGGCATACAACTTAAATACAACCCGGGAAAGGTCATAGAATAAGTACTTATTATCCCGGAAAAGAATTCAGAACAGAACAGGAAGTCCACGCGGGCCGAGTCACGGGCACAGCTACTTTCATGTAAATAACGCTACTCAAGAGAATCAAATCAAAGAGATCACCGCTAAGCGTCGTTCTGTAGTACGGACCTTAGTCATAATATTATGATTATCTACTGATTCTTTGGCAACAACCATATCTTTCACAGAGCGTCTTCTGTCCGTAGTGTTTGACGCTGTATCGTTATCAGTGACAGAAACTCGACTGATAATCTAACTGACATTCTTACAATCATCTCACGCTTTCCTATCGATAAAATTATTGCCATACGTCCCATTTCCTAATCCTGGAAGTTATATATTTCTATTATGAATGATATTAGTAGATAAAACGCTAAATTTATATTAAGTAGGAGGATAGCTAGATTTTATTTATTTTTTGTAGTAATATTTTGTTGCAGCAATTCAGCTATTGTTTTCCCATGACCTTATATTGCTCTTCCCCTCTAACTCTACACTTACTCAAAGCTACTACAGGATTTTTTTTTATTTAGTGCGCAAAATTTGGATTGTTATTCAGTATGCGTTCCCAAATGCAACCGGAGCGAAGTAATAAAATTCACTCCAAAACAACATAAAAAATTGATTTTGTGTGACTTGCGCCAGTAAATTATGCTTGTCCCCCATACTAAGTCGAATTTTCATTTTGTTTTAAAGTGCATCCTAATACTGCGTTTGTATTATAACTCTACAAATTATGCGCACTTCATAAAAAAATATCCTGTGCCTTCCTTGGGAAGAGTTTGTGTGGCCAACTGCACATTGTAATTACACATTTACAGCAAGACCAATAAGCGATTATATTATGATACCTACATTACCTACCTGCCACAGTTAGTTGCTTTAAAGCCATCCTCATGTTTGGTTTGTTTTAGTTGCAATTAACTAACAAGAGAATAAAATTTTACAGTTACCTACTACTACATATAATACACATGCAAATAATTTAAAAATAGTTAGGTATGTCTAGTACCTACATAAAATTAATAGTAGGTAAATGTGCGAAATCTGAGTTTTTCTAATATACATCCCAAACGAAGTCACTAGGTAAGCTGTTATCAATATCACGCTTTAATGGACATAGTAAAGTATGATCAATATGAGAGCCATGCAAGCGAAGCCATACACAAAGTAAATATAGATACTATAGAAACGTGGTTAATGATCGGAATGCATTCGAATTTAAACTTAAAATTAATTTGATTGGTATACCTAATCGATCAAAGTACAAAGATACATATAAGTATTTTGAAATGGTGTGTTCAGTTATAGGAAACCTAATCTACCTATGCCATAAGAACTTGGTACTGAACAACTTCATCGCTCAGCATGTACTTTCACAGGACTCTTAATTTATAATAGAATTCTCGCCAGCTTTTTGATATTATTTGATTTTTAAAATAGGCTTATATATTATTTTCAGGAATGCATGTTAAGCTCTACAGTTACATGTAAAAACACTCACCAGTGTGGCGATGCCGGAGACAACCATGATTTTGTTTAACGTCATCGTGTAATCGCAATCCCGTGGTTAATTTTAATTATTTATGATGGTGTGAGCGAGTCCGAAACACGTCGGCAGAGATGGCGCCTTGTGTACTTCGGTGTGCTCCTGCGCGGCTCAGCATCACACTGATAGGCCTGATAGCCCACCAAACTGTGCCTTTCTCGACTGATAACTGATGATACGAATATCGTTCATCGCAGATACAAACATTTCAATTACAATACATGTTGATGGACGTCATCGTATCTCAATCGCATGGTACTAAATCAAAATGGTTTTCGTGATGACATCGCATTTGTTCATCAAAACAATATCGAAATAGGAATATTGAAGATAGATACGACTGTGTAATGCATGCGGTCTTATGAGGGACATAGGTACCTAGCAGCGGAAGTTTATATGCTGAAATTAAAATAAAGTAAGTAGGTATCTTAAAGTTATATCAAAATGTCTAAGTACGTT
Organism: Allophyes oxyacanthae; assembly: GCA_932294325.1. Classification (NCBI taxonomy): domain Eukaryota; kingdom Metazoa; phylum Arthropoda; class Insecta; order Lepidoptera; family Noctuidae; genus Allophyes; species Allophyes oxyacanthae. Next base: position 7,254,426 of record OW028609.1, read on the forward strand.
CTTTACAGATTTCGGTAAACGGATCTTATTGCAAACAACAATTTGTGCGGAGAATCTCAAGAGCTTGTTAATTACCGTTGCTATAATTAACACACAGGATGGCTGAGATATCGTTCAAGAGCTAATTAGAAGACCGTATATATAAAGGACCGCTCAATAGTTTCCGCTGTGAGCGTGCTTCATTATAACGAAAATATGGGAAAGCAGGTTAGTGTATTTTTTTATATACATATTATAGGTATGTATCTAAATTTTCATATTTTTTATTTATTCTTCCTCTTTTGTCATGTTGAGTTTCATGAGGAAATCATTCATACTTTGGAAGAACGATTAACCAGCCAGTAGGTTCGTAAAGGCCTCCCGAGATATGTCAAGGCGTGGCTCCTATTATATAGTCCAGCATCAGGTGTCGAAAGCGGACCACGGCATACCCCTTCGTCCAACCCAGGCGGAGGATAGCTAATGATAGGTTATCGCAACGCTAATAAAAAATACCAGATTTATTCTATACAGTTGTAAGGTTAACTCTTCGGAGCTTTTTGCATAAAACTAAAGATCGCAAGAACAATATTTTTGGTATTGCTCCTGCATCGTGGGTACAGTTTACAGACATAAATCTTACATACACACATACCTACCCAGACCAGGAACAACTATCTGCAAGTCATATTTTGTTATGTGCTGGAAAGCTGGAATTGAACCCGCGACTCTTAGTGCACTGCGTCAACAATAGGTATTGTAAAAAGACAGCGTGAAATGAGTTGCTACGGAGTTTTTTTGCGCCATTTCTTGAGGGGTGCGATAATGTCTTATTTTATTGACGTTCATAATTTGCTTCTTAAAGTCTATTATGAATATACCTATAATATTTTTACTTTTACTTGTTTAGTACGGTGAAAAGTTATCGTTAGTCTCACGATAAGTTTGTTTGCTCTTAAAAGGTGCTGATATTGTCACTGGTGCCATGGCTGATGTGCGCCACGTGCTTGGAAGTTATTTACGACAAGGAATTGCCAGCTAACACTTCAGATCCACATAAGGATATGTAAGTACAATGTACTAGATATGTACCTACCTAGCTGGCGCCTGATTCATTGTTGTAGATATTATGTATAATTTATAATACGCCGCGCGACTCGGTTCCTGTAACAGAATCTCAACATCACGTTTGGCAGCTACTGCGCATCTGCGATGAGTATTCATTATTATTGTTCTCACGACAGCCTATGCTGACGAGTCTAGGCACACGCTTCGGATCATGTCACATACCTAAGTGTTAATTAAGACAATTTGCAGGTATGTTATTAACGCTATGGTTTATCAAGTGGGGATCCTTACAAACAAAACGGATAATGAAACGGCCAACATGAATGCAACGTAAGTAGATACATAGTTACATACATACATAGTTCCCGTTTTGCTATTTTAGGCTCAAGCTTTAATAAAGTTTGAAACTCCGTTTTTTCTAATCTTTATTTCTTTCTTTCGGGGTGGTTTTAATGATGAAAACAACACCCCTCTTATTGCATACAAACAAATAAAATCTTGTGTATTCAGTTGTATTGGTACTTGTGTCCATCTCAATCCTCATGCTTACCTAAGTAGGTATTTACATAACATAATTATAGAGAGGCATTTATACATAATGTTTGAAGCCACAAAAGTACAACTTAGATACGTACCTATCAGTTACAGTTTTTTGACTTCTGTAAGTCCATACCGACACATACACAATGCTACTCAAAATCGATTAAATTCTTACAAACTCAAATTATGAAACAATTTATCATCGAAACTGCCAGAAATATTTCCCTGTTTCGTGGCTGGGGTCTACAATTTTAATTATACGACCGTTAATTATATAATTATATTTAAAAAGGCCCATATTTAAGTATGACGGGCTATGAATGATAATTTTGCAAAGAGGAAAATTTAGCAAATAGCTTTTTAAATTTTTGCAGAGGCAAACAAGAGGCCGTGACATTTTTTCACAACAAAGGATCGGAAGTAGACTTGAGTAAAATTGCGGCGCCCCTCCTAACAAACGTGACGGCTCAAAGTATGGTCGCAGTGGCACCGGTCCTGGACCACATGGAGAATGCCCCAAACCAAGTGCCTTGGAGTACTTTGAAACATCTAACCAATATGCTACCTTCATCTGGTTCATCAGGTAAATAAACACAAAATAACCTTAACATTTGACCTCTTTATGTGTATTTTACAAAGCATTTCTAAAACACAAAAATGTCTGAAAATCTTGTTAATAGTCGTCAGGTGCCTTTTACCGTAAAAGTGCTTTGACTGACTGACCACAAAGTCATACTTATTCAAATAACTTTTGTGGGTTGAACGCACCAACCCCAAACTTCATGTGCAATGTCAGAAACGAATCGAAGAGTCGTTGGCACTTGATGACCCTTGTCTCTGTAGTGGTCGGAAAATGAATCTCTACAACTTTTAATTTGATCGGAATTATCTGAAGAAATTGTGAAATTAAACGGCAATCGTTCTAAGTAAATCGGGAATTATTTAGAATCATCCTCGGTACTAAATATGTCTACTAATACCAATTAGATCCCTTTAGAATCAAAAGATGTATCTATAAAGAACTAAAATATACCTAAATACAACCTTATTCACTTCTTACGCAAAGGAACTCCTTTATTTGCGAGTTAACTAAACATTTTAACGGTAATGGCAAGAATTATTTTTCCGCAAGAAGGCTTGTGCAAACAGCCACAGAAGCAATTATCTAATATTTAGATTGAACATAGCTTATTTAAATATAATATAAATAACTTAGTTCACAAATCGTTTAAAAATATTTAGGATAATGAAGTACCTAGCTACAAAAAAACTATTACTATTTTAGGTCCCGAGCAGGTGAAAACTTCCAAAAGATCGATTAGAAGTCTTGACATCATGGATTCAGACACGCCTCTGTTTAAATTCTATAAGAGCTTGTTCAAAAGAGATGTGCCTGTCGGGAACACGCCCGTGTCGATCCACAGCGGCGCAGCGGTCGTGCCGCAGGCCGCCGGGGTTCAGTCCATCGCCCTCCCACCCCTACTCACCCTTAACAACAACTTATCTGACATACCGGTGCCGATCCCCAACACTTCAGTCGTGCATTACGCTAAAATTAACACCCTTGTGTCTAAACCATAAATACCTACACCATACCATCATTTAGTACCAACATTCATGAAGATAAGTATCTACTTATTAGGTATAAAAATAGGTTAATGAAAAAATACGTAAACATAATTATGTAGAATAATATTGTTAGAGCAAATCCGAAATAGTTTTATGATATTTACCTATGGAGTTCGGTATTGAATTAATTATTGTGCTCTCAAGGTTAGGTACCTATGTCACGCTTGTTCATGTGCTTAGGTACTGAAACAATTAATAAAAATCATCAACCCAAAATTATTATTATGTATCTAATACCTATCGCTATCATGACCGCATTCTAAGAACCATAGGTTTAGACATCGATGTGTTTAGATCACTTTTGGAAAGTCAGAAAGGTGTTGTCCTGCGAAATACGCACGCGCCAAAATGACGCATGCGCGACCCCCGCCTTAATGATTAGTCGCACCTCAACGACTAACGAAACACCCTGCCAGTACAACAAGAAAAGTTAATAAGAATCACAATGGCAGTCATGCCGCTTAAATTATCGCCTTTATAACACATAAAGAATACTCGATCAAGAATCGAGTGCCGGGAGGAAGTACTGCTGACGACATGAGCTCGCCCAAACTGAATGAACGATGTCCCAGCAATATGAGCAACGGCAAAAAACTACTGAATAACGACTGTAAGGAAGACTCTCTAGACAATTCTGTGAGTACACTTTTAATAGGTATATTTTAAGAACAGCTTCCTATTCTATTCATCGAAATAGTCAATGAACTTTGCCTGTCGTAGTGCAATATTTATGCTACAAGTTTAATGCTGTGCTGTGTGAAATCAAGTCAAATGCTGTGCTGTATGATGTGCGAATTACAATTTGCAAGTCAATACTGGGTGAAGCCCATAAATCACAAATAAGATATCGGAAACTAACAAAGTGAAATTAAACATCTGTAGTGTTTTTTCATGTGCTTAGGTCAAACGTTAGAAACATAACATACCTACTTACAAGAAAAAAATTGTGTCTCACCATTATTTCAATACTAATTCGTTATTTTATGTCCGTCATGTGTATAGATAGTATAAAAGTGACAAACTGTGAACTTAATAATTTAAGTACCTAGTGAATTAAACCCGTGAATATGTTTTTCAGATAAGAGATTCCATAAAATCTGAGAGACCAGGGAAAAATGAGGAGGATTGGCGGAGGCGTACCATCATCATAGAAAAGAAAAATGGCAGCTACGGGTTCACGCTACAGAGCTATGGCATACATTACAAGAAGGTTAATAATTATATTCAAGAGTATCATCATCAATTTACATACCTACTGTAAATCATTCTCAAAAATCGCAAAAAGTACCTACATGGAATTTTTTCTGGCACGTGCATTACTGACTTTTGATCTTATTACTGACGTGGTAGTTATTTTGTAGCGAAAGATTGGAAGATGCAAAGCATTGCGAGTTTTACTTTTATTCTGAAATATTTGCAAAATATAACCATATCAATATATATGTATATAATATATATATCTTCTCATTCTGAGAAGAGGCCCGTGCCCAGCAGTGGGACAGTAATGGGCTGGATTTTTTTTTATTTTTTTATTTAATATTCCACATGTTGCTATGGCCTGCAAAGAATAAATCAAAATACCGAACTAGGTAGATCTAGGTACCTAAATTACATAAGACTATTGACTATGCTGTGCCTAACTAAAAACATTATCAGACTTTTGCAGACAAGTTACGGTTTGCATAAATTTTTAATTGTCTGTCAATCTAAGTAGATAGACCTATCTGATAAAAATTATATTGATATGCGAACTGTTCCGATTGGACCCACAATTTTATTGTAATATTAAGTTAATCGATTCCTTTCTTCATTAATTGTAATGTTACAGGAGCAAGAGATCGAAGTAATCACGTACGTGGACCACGTCGAGGGGGATGGCCCGGCAGCTGCAGCTGGCATGCGCGAGGGCGACGTCATCCTGTCTATCAATGGCACGGACGTGGAACGTGCCGACCACGCCGCCATCGTTGACGCCATCAACTGTTGCGACTCCAGAATGCGTATGGTCGTCATTTTTGAAGACTGCGTTCGTAAAGTGGAGCTGCATCTTAAGTACATAAACCTCCAACGAGCCCTGCAATCCAAGATGAGAGAACTTGAACAGCTTAGCGTTCGTGAAAGACAGTTGTTTGATTCTAATTGGAAAACACACAGTTTACCCTCGCAAAAGAAGAAATCTTCCCCATCAGACGTGATTTCAGATAACGAGGAGAATAACGTCGGAGAAAATATCAACAACGCGTATTGTAGACCTACACTCTCCAGCGAAAATGTGACCGCAGCTAAACCTCCCCAGCCCAATGTATTCATGTATCAGTACCTCGATCCGCGATACGGAGCGTGTCTCATCCAACCCAACTTGCGCACCGGCAGCTTTGTTATTACTGTCGGATCCCCGAGGAACAGGCGAGATTGTCATCACTACGTAGTGAAAACACCAGGCCAGGAGTGTCACCGAGCCTCTGAGAATCATAAAACAAGTAGCGGGAAACACAATAAAGTTCACAGAAGTAGTCACAGCCACGGGTGTACTCCATGCATGCCAGCTCACAATAATCAAGATGCTAACAGTCTTGAGGCTTATGATCTCGCCAGTCCCTGTTGTGATCCGCATTGTGTTCCTAATACTAGGAAGAAAATACGAAGAAAGAGAGAATGCTCCAAAGAACATAAGAGAAAAGAGAAATGCCAACAAGTCGATAAATCCACTCAGAAGCCTGACAGTGGCGCTCATATGCGAAACAAGAAAGTATGTCAATCGGGCCAATGCTCCAATCGCTATCGATATTTAGCAACGGAGTCCACACAAACGAGCCAGTGTAGTCTTCAGTCGTACGCGACAAGCAATGCTACTGTACCGTGTGATAATTCAGCTTCCAGTTACAGTACTTCCTTAAGCAGCGATACTCTTTTTTGGGATAATGATAGACCAGAAACTAAATCATCGCCCAAAATCCAGTACCAGAGTAGTCATCAACACGTGAAACCTAAGTCTTGGGATAACTTAACAACTAAAGCGTTTGGGGGATATGGATTCGGATATGGCTATTTGGACACAACCACGAAACAATCTAATAGGTCCAAAAGTCACGGCCGGAACCATAGTGGCCGCAGTACGCAAAGTCATCACGAATACCAGCACCATTCCCAGGAGAAACATTCACACCGCCAGAGTGCGCCACATCACTACTCCGTGTACGCGAGGAGTCACAGCCACTGTGCACCCAACAAGTCCACGGAGAGTCTTATCATGGTACCTAAATACCAATTGGAGAGTAGCGGTTCTGAAAGCAGGCTAACGTGCGACTGTGTCGAGTCAATTGACTACTATCGCCGAGTCAGCAAGAGTCCCGGGGATCAACACTCAGCCGCTTACTACACGCAGCACTTTATTTACCCCACCCATTCGTACAAGAAGAAGGACTCCAACATAAGCTCGGAAATAACAAGACTATAATAAAGTGAGATTAAATAAAAGCAATAACTTATCGTAACCATCACTGCTCAACAAGGCCTATTACATCCGTTTTGTCATTTTATTGTAGACGCTCTATTACGCTAAGTTGTAATATAACTAACTCCGCTATTGATCGCTTTTTACATTTGAATAGTTTTTATAACAAATAAATACAAAAAAACCCACTGTGTTTTTTAATGTCTGTGTACGTCAATATAATACCCACATATAGATAAGCTGAAACCATAATATTATAACTTAAGTAACACCTATGTGGGTAGGTACACAACACATGAATACAAAAAGTTTGAGCTTGAATTGAGCTCCATTGAGTTGTTATTTTTACCCGCATCAAAAGAAACAGAACAAATAAAAAGTAGTAAATGTCTTGAATTATTAAAAATATATATTTTGTGTCAAATAAATCTAATAATTAGTATATTCATGTTCAGATTTGAATTAGCAGATTTAGAGCACCAAAATCCAATAACCGTGTTAGGCTCTTTTAAGGTAATATTAGGGAATTAGGTACCTACCTAATTATGTAATTAATTAACGCCACTGTGACAAAATAATATCGCAGGAAAAATGAATGGATAACACAAATACTAAGTAGGTACCTATCTAAAAATACAATCATAGCGTATTGTTTAGGTGCGTAGTAAAGCGGGGCGCTTATATGGAACACAAATACGAATGGCGACAAATAATTAGGTTGTACATTATCTTTCATAAGAGAGTAATACTTCCTCAATCTTGAAGTTAAAGTGTGGCAAATTCGTTTGCTATCACTGAAATTAGGTGGGTGAACTTATATCTAGCGCGGGTCCAAGTTAGGCCAAGGGTCAGATGGCGGACAGTGCGCCTACGACGACGGCGGAGCGGCAGAGCATCGGCGCGCACCACCGCATCGGCATGCGTCGAGACGCGCTGCTTGCCCAGCCGCGGGCCGCGGCTACTAACTCTGCCGTTACCGCTTTTCTTCTGCTGTCATTGTACATATCTACTATTGCTACAGCGTCGTCACAAGTAAGATTTTATTTATTCTTATTTTACGTTTCTACAAACAAAAGTGATGTGTGAATACTCTGTCCTTGGTGAAATAAGCCAGTAACTTACTTAAATATGCACTAAAATCTATCTCTGTCGTTGATTAAGTTGTACCAAACGTGATATTTAATAATTATTTATTTTCAGCAGTATATTGTGTGTAAAGAGCTTAATTCCAATCGGTGTTTAACATTAAAAACTGAATTCAAAGATGATGTGGCTGACGTAAAGAAACTTTTTGATACTAACGCTGTTTATAAGTGCTATAACAGTAATACGAAACCTAACCCAGGAAATCCAAAATTAATTACGGTAAAACATTGTTGTATTTAATATATTTAAGTTCAGAAACTGCTTTGCGAATTAGATACTAAGAAAGCCCAATATGAAAAACGTATCAAGATAAAAGCTTTGCGATATTTCTGTTTGCGATCCATATGAAATTCAAAATATGATGCATTATCATAATATGACATGCATTATATTTTGAATTTCATATGGTTATTAGATGGATATATTATATTAGAGTACCAATAATATCTATTACCAATAAATTTACATTAGTGAAGTCATTTATATAACGTAGTATGCGTAGTATCAAATAATACCTATCGGATTTCTGAGCAGGCGATGAATATGATTGATGTCCACTTGTGACCCAGTTAACATTTAAACAATGTCTGTATACCTATAAAGTCGGTAGGCAGATATATAAATTAGAAATTCTGAGAAGAATCTTTCTTTTTAAGTTTATTGCAATGTAGGTCGGCAGAATGTGTGTGACGCACATGATGTATAAGGCCAAAATATAAGTAGGTACAATCACTGAAACATTATGAAGGGGTAGATAGAGTACATAGAGTATTTACTTAAGTACTTAATTAAGTATACAAAGATATCTATATAGTAGTTATACGGGATTCTGACTGTTCATTAGCGTCATTTTCTGAGACAAACGTTCATATGAATTTATGTATCTAACCTATACTCGTTCAACCTGCTCTTGAATAACTTGCGTAAACGGGAAGCGAAAAAAAAACAACATCAATTAAAAAAATTGGGAAACTTCATTTTTAAATAACTTAGTAGGTACCTAAGTACCTACTTCTTTTAGGCCTTTTCCCTGCAGTGAGATATCACAGCTCATAATATTAATAATGATTAGAATTAAGGGTGGGTTGTTTTAATCCAGAGTCAATGAACTAGGTATTAATTCCATATTATGATAAAGTCTATAAAAAAATTATACAAACTTAACTTATAGTTAACATTTTCTATAGACTTTATGTAATTAACTAATAGTTATCTACATATTGACCAGGGTTTAAACAACCCACACTAAGTAAAAAAAAAACTATTTTTATTTTGTTTCTCTTTTTACGGGTAGTGTACACAAGTCCTGTGTATGTAAAATCTAGGTTCTTTGGAGGATTCATGTTGGAATGCATGTCAATCACATGCAGACAGATATGATTTGATTAATATTACAGAACCAGAAAGACCTCAGTTGGCATCCTAGTGTACCAACTGGGGTCTTTCTGTCCTGTAGGGCAAATTAAGTATACTAAGAACTAAGAATTGAATCCGTCAATCAAGATTTATGACTAATGATCGATCAGTTATTTGGTCATGCGTCGAAGACCTATGATTAGTTAGTTTTAATTATAATCAAATCATAACTGTCTGCATGTGATTGAAAGTCTTGACTATTGTGAACTTCAACTTTTGCATCATGTTATAGTGAAGTTAGTTACCATCACTCGTACCAACTTCTGAAGCATTATTATTGAGATTTATTCCATTGGATGAAATAGGTATTTTACAGTTTTAGTGTCCCACTCTCGCTAACGCATTAGACGTTTGTTTCAATATTGATTTTAGTTCATTTATTTATTTCAAATTTTGAGTAGCGTCCGTCGAGTCGTGTGGTATTGGGCTAAATGACCAGGGATATCATCACTGATATATTTTTGTTAAAGAGTGCCCAATGGTTTAGCTATTCTATTTAAACAAAAATAGAATATATAGCCATTTTTAAGCACTGACTCCCCAAAAGCCTGACGTCCCCTCATTTTATAACTTCACAATAAGCTCGTTATTTGGGTGGAGGTTTACTATATCGAGTTGGTGTGGATATATCTTCATTTCATAGCGAAGTTCTAAGTCGTTGAGAAGTACCTACACACGGTATAATAAGATCTGTATCAGTCAGAACCCCTTGTACTAACCACTCTATAAAAAACGCCATGGAGAGTAGTCAGCTTGTGGTAGTCTTCTGTTCTGTGGTTACATGACATTTATTTATAATATTAGACAAGCGACATTGACGAAATTGTGGTCATTCCTCCATAAAAGCCACTAACCAAGTATTGAAGTTGAAGTATAATATTAGATCTTGATTTATGCTTTGTAGGTATTTTTTTATTTATCACGCATGTATTAGGAGATAACTTCTTTTGTCAAGGTTGACCGTGTTTCCTTGGCCTATGTTTCACAATTACATTATCGTAAATGAAACAAAGAAAACGTTTTATTATGTCAAGGCGAACTACCACACAATGCGACATACTTATATTGTTTTTATAACAGGTCACATCTTTTGGTAATGGATCAAAAAGGCGTATGTATTGCAAATCTATCAATTATATGAACGTGGTCGCGCTTGATGTGAAAACTGTCATAAGAGCATTGGAAGGAATCAACAGAGTTCGTCGTGATGCGTCATATTCTCACCGAGGACGATTCAGAGGCCAGACTCAGTCGCAATACTTAGCCATAGACCGTGGAAGTGGCAAAGATGAAGGAAAGGCTGAAGCTCATTCCGCCGCCGATTCATCCAGGGCAACCGTTAGTGAGTATAATCGTAATAATACATTCGAACCCACTTTATAATAAGAAAGATAGATAAAACAGACCAACTTAAAATTTGAGATCTAGTTAACTAACGGCTAAAACAATAATCACTATAAATTCAAGTAGGTACTCAGTTACAGGAAAGTATCATTTAGAAGCGATTGATGACAATAAACATAAATTACCTATACATTACACTTACCTAATTATACTTATTATTACTTTTCACTATAATTGTGAACTTAATTCGACACCAAAATTGTCAGATGATTTTTACATTACGTACTTTAATAACAAGTTTATTCTATAATTCTAATATTGCAGGTGGAAACAGTGGTATGGGACAAGCTCAAAGTCAATCAATGTATGATCCGAGCTGCGAAGACTGTGTAGGTCGATCTGATTTAGGAGCCGAAAGCTTGAAACGCCGTCCAGGTGAAACGTATGTATTATGAGTTTCAAATAGTACATTCAAATAGTGTTTTATTTAGTAATTTTATGGACACAATAGTCTACCTATCCGATAAGTTAATGTGTAATCGAAAATGTTCAAATCCGGTGGAAATGAGTGTTGCTACATTGTACCAGATAAGGATTTTGTAAGGAAATACCCCTGGGGTGCAATAAGTTGAAATGAGAGAGATCGTTATGAATGACAATCGAGTTTTTCGCTTGCTTATGACCATACCGCAAACTTTTTAACTTGTTCCTGAAACCTCAAAGCACCGAACAGCTTGAGCAAAGCAAAATAACTACAGAACGTAAAAAGTTTATTTAAGTTCAGTGAGGTGCGCGTGTGCCATGCTTAGTACCACAGAGGGCATAATATTGTAGTTTCACTTTACTCTTATAGGTTCATTATTATGATTATCTCTGAAGACAGGAACTGGAATTGAATAACTATTTTTTTTTTAATATTTCAGATCCATTCAAGGCGGTACTCCAGGAAGTAATGGTTTCAGTAATGTCCCAAATGGAATGGGGGGAGTTGGACCTGGTCAAATTGTAGACCCTAGAAATACAGGCTATGGAGTGAATCCTAACCAGGGCGGCTCGCCTGGCTCAGATTACAGTGGTCGATATGGTCATCCAGGTAGTAATAGTGGATTTGGGCCTGGCAGAGACGTCACACAAGGGGGTTCAACATTATTTCCATCACAAGGTAACCTACCAGGGGGAAACAATAATGGAGTTTTGGGACCCAACGCCCAATCAGGTTTCGCAACCAATCCAGACGGCACATCATCAGGTATGCGACCACCATTAATGTACACCCAGAACGGAATGCCCAACGGAAATAATAATGGAGATGTAGGAGGTAATATCGGAAATCACCCCGGAAGCCAGCCATACGGTGTAACTGGATATGGACAAGGGCAACCTAGTATAACAGGCGATGGTACTCAGGGCAGTTCAAGACCTGGGATAACTGGAACGCATCCTAGCGGTATGGGTGGTCCACAAGGCGGAAACGGTAATGTCATGCCAGGTAATCAAGGATTTGGATTTAGCCCAGGTGGTTCGAGCGGTGGCGGTAATATCCCACCGGGCTCTTTGACACAACCTCAAAATGGAGGTGGAAATTATGGTCCAAACCAAAACGCTGGATCTGGTAATAACGGATTGTATCCCGTCCAGGGTGGTACCCAAAACGGCTACCCAGGAACACCTGGAGCTTTTCCTAGTGGATCTAATTGGCCGACTGCATCGGGTTCATTTCGAGGTGCTGATGGTCTTAACTATTTTTGCTGCGTAGCCGGTCCTCAATTAAGCGGCAGTGGTTATAAACCACCAGGGACAGTATCTAATCAATACGGTACTGGACCTGTGGGCGGGCAGGGATCCGGTGGACAGTTTGGCCCTGGAGTAATAGGTGGATCAGGCACTGGCGGGCAATATTCACCAGGTAGCACAGGCACACAATTAGGCCCGGGGTCAGGAGGTGGTACTGGTGGACTATATAGTCCTGGGACAGGAAGTGGACAATATGGTCCCGGTACATCAGATGGCCGTGGTCCTGGTGGTCAATTTGGTCCTGGGGCTGGAGGTGGCCATGGAACTGGTGGAGCCTTTGGACCTGGGCCAGGTGGTCAAGGATCTGGTGGGCATTTGAGTCCTGGCGCTGGAGGAGGCCAAGGAACTGGTGGGCAATTTGGACAGGGAACAGGTCCAGGAACCGTTGTACCGTATGGCCCTGGATCATCAGGCGGCCAATTTAGCCCTGGGACTACAGGTGGCCAAGTTCCCGGGGGTCAATATTCTCCAGGTGGGACGGGAGCCCCTGGGGCACAGGGCGGATTATATGGCCCTGGTTTTGGCGGTTCTGGCGGTCCTGGTAGTCAATTTAGTCCTGGGGCAGGAGGAGGACAAGGAACTGGTGGACAGTTTGGGCCTGGCACTAGCAGTGGCACGGGAGGTCACTTGGGCCCTGGATCGGGGAGCGGGCAAGGCACTGGTGGACAATTTATCCCTAGCACTGGAGGTAGTTTCGGTAGTCAATTCGGTCCTGGAACAGATGGAACTGGTGGTCTATTTCATCCTGGAGTAGGAGGCGGACATGGGACTAGTGGACAATATGGCCCTGTGACTGGAGGTGGTGCTGGCGGTCAATTTGCTCCCGGAACAGCTGGCGGGCAAGGAACTGGTAGCCAGTTTGGACCTGGCACAGGCGGTGGCTCCGGAGGTCAGTTTAGTCCTGGCACAGGCGTCGGGCAAGGTACTGGTCGGTTTACCCCAAATACTGGAAGTGGTTACGGCGGACAAATCGGTCCAGGAGCAAGTGGTACTGGTGGACAATTTGGGCCTGGCTCGGGTGGTGGTACTGGAGGACAATTTGGTCCTGGAGGTGGGCTAGGTACTGGCGGACAATTTGTTCCAGGGACTATAAGTGGTTCCGGTGGACAATTTGGGCCTGGTACTGGAGGTCAATTTGGGCCTGGTACTGGAGGTCAATTCGGCCCAGGGTCAGGGGGCCAAGGAACTGGTGGACAGTTTGTTCCTGGCACTGGTGGCCAATTTGGTCCTGGAGCAGTTGGCGGGCAAGGAACTGGAGGACAATTTGGTCCGGGTACGGGAAGCGGACAAGGAACTGGTGGACAATTAGGTCCTGGTACGGGTGGCGGACATGGAACCGGTGGGCAATTAGGTCCAGGTACGGGAGGTAGTTCAGGTGGACAATTCGGTCCTGGAGCGGGAGGCGGACAAGGAACTGGTGGTCAATTTGGTCCTGGAGCGGTTGGCGGGCAAGTAACTGGTGGGCAATTAGGTCCAGGTACGGGAGGTGGTTCAGGTGGACCACTTGGCCCTGGAGCGGGGGGCGGACAAGGAACTGGTGGACAATTTGGGCCGGGGACTGGAGGTGGTGTAGGTGGATTATTTGGTCCTGGAGCAGGAGGCGGTCAAGGAATTGGTGGACAGTTTGGTCCTGGAGCAGGAAGCGGGCAAGGAACTGGTGGACCGTTTGGTCCAGGAGCAGGAGGCGGGCAAGGAACTGGCGGACAGTTTGGTACTGGAGCAGGAAGCGGACCAGGTACTGGTGGACAATTTGTTCCGGGAGCAGGAGGCGGGCAAGGAACTGGCGGACAATTTGGGCCGGGGACTGGAAGTGGTACAGGCGGACAATTTGGTCCTGGAGCAGGAGGCGGGCAAGGACCCGGCGGACAATTTGGGCCGGGGACTGGAAGTGGTACAGGCGGACAATTTGGTCCTGGAGTAGGAGGCGGGCAAGGACCCGGCGGACAATTTGGGCCGGGGACTGGAAGTGGTACAGGCGGACAATTTGGTCCTGGAGCAGGAGGCGGGCAAGGACCCGGCGGACAATTTGGGCCGGGGACTGGAAGTGGTACAGGCGGACAATTTGGTCCTGGAGCAGGAGGCGGGCAAGGACCCGGCGGACAATTTGGGCCGGGGACTGGAAGTGGTACAGGCGGACAATTTGGTCCTGGAGCAGGAGGCGGGCAAGGAGCTGGTGGACAATTTGGGCCGGGCACTGGAGGTGGTGCAGGCGGACAATTTGGCCCTGGAGCAGGAGGCGGGCAAGGAGCTGGTGGACAATTTGGGCCGGGGACTGGAAGTGGTACAGGCGGACAATTTGGTCCTGGAGCAGGAGGCGGGCAAGGAGCTGGTGGACAATTTGGGCCGGGCACTGGAGGTGGTACAGGCGGACAATTTGGCCCTGTAGCAGGAGGCGGGCAAGGAGCTGGTGGACAATTTGGGCCGGGAGCAGGAGGCGGGCAAGGAGCTGGTGGACAATTTGGGCCGGGCACTGGAGGTGGTACAAGCGGACAATTTGGTCCTGGAGCAGGAGGCGGGCAAGGAACTGGTGGACAATTTGGGCCGGGCACTGGAGGTGGTACAGGCGGACAATTTGGTCCTGGAGCAGGAGGCGGACAAGGACCTGGTGGACAATTCGGTCCTGGTGCAGGTGGCGGGCAAGGAACTGGTGGACAAGGTGACGGACTGCATATCCCAGGCCAAGGACCTGGAGCGGCCTATAATCCTCATGATCAGTACGGCCCAGGCGGATCCAATAATCAAGCGGTGAGTAACCTTATTATTACTTCATTACATATTGTTGAACTAACAGTGTCTATCTTCTGTTCCTTATTTATGAATAATAAAACGCATTCTTAGCGATCATACATTATGGATATGGATAAGAACTTATAATTATCTTTATTTCAATAAAGCAAGTAAATACAGACCTATGAAAAGAGATTATGTAAAAACTTTGTTACCCACGTGCTGTTCTAAGTTCTAGTCTTCTGAAGATTATTAATTTCATAAATGCTTATGTTCTGGGTACAGTCGAACAAAGAGATACTCGTAAGTATAACAGGTACTCGATATAAATTAAGTTTTCTCAGGAAATGATGGATGTATTCGAGTAATATTTGATTAACAGACATTCAACTAAAATGTAAAACCTTATCTAAAATTCTCTAAAATCTGTTGTTTAAAATCGTCATTTATATCTGGTAACCCATATAGCATCTCTTTCTTCGATTGCACCTTTCCACGAATATTATGATTTTACCAAAATAATTATAACAATAAAAATAGCTTTACAAGCCCTTACATTTCTTCTAAATGTGGTCACTCATACCAATTCTCTGTCCGTTTGGAATTATTGATCTGAATATGTTCGATTTCATATTGGAACACAGCTGAGCATACCGATTATATTATCTAATGATTAAACGTACCTATAAGGTACATTTCCGAAAGTAATTGATATTACATTGCCAAGCAACAAATGCAAATGTCAAGCAAATTCTAATTCTTTATTTGCTATTGCTATTTGCTAGGGTACATAGAATCCACCGTTATATTTTATGATAGAATAGTTCAAACCAAAGGTGTTTTAATAAAGCATTTTTTAAGTAAATGTTACAAAAGCACACTAATGTTGTATTCTTGATTTCAGGCCCCGGGCGGTAATCAGAATGGTAAGTTGGTTTTAATCAAATTAATAGTAGTAAACGGAATGTAGGTTTTTCTTTATAATGTAGGATGCTAAGCTAAATTTTATATTCTAGGTGCGCCGCAAAATGTCATCGACCCTAATTCTATTGCGGATGGAGACGATTCCGAAGCTGAAGCAAGTGTGAACCAAGCTGCAAATGGCACGATAGCGTCTGCATCATCCAAAGGTGGCAATGATAAGGGTCGTGCTCAAACTAATGTACATGGTACATATACAGGCAGTGGATCTTTTTCGGCGCAGGCTGAAATCACTGGTGAAAATAAAGCCGCCCACAGCGAAGTAACTGGAGATAAAAAAGGAGCTTCCAGCACAGCCCAAGGAAGTGGGCGAAATAACAAATCACAAGCTAATGTTAAACTGGGCTCGGAGACTGGTTCTGTTTTAACAGGATCGCAAAGTGAAGGCACGTTACACTCGTCTAATTCGCAAGTCCAAGGTAGCGTCAAAGGGGGCATGGCTGACGCGCAAGCACGTGGTCCTGGCAGCACTTCGTCACAAGCTCAAATAGGATTTACACCTTATAAGGAAGGAGATAAATCACACGATTTACAGAAAACTCCATTTGTTGGGGGAGGAATAGCTTCCGCCCAATCTAGTGGTCGAACTGGAATGTCACAATCACAACTGCATGGCACCTTCAAATATGGTATAACATATAACGGCGCTGCACAGGCAGGAGCTAGTCTGGACAAAGACGCAGTTTTCCCAAATAGATTACCTTTTGACAAAGTAGACGTTTATGACGAAAATAACAAGAATATTAATGTTAATGAAGAAAATGTTGACAATACAGAAAAAACCGAAGGTTTACCTGCTGTGCCTCAGACAGAACTGCCTACGACGGAAGTACCGTTTGAACCAAACGTCGTAACAGACGTAAACAAAGATGAACCAATCAATCAGCCCGACGATCCATACGGTGTCCATAAACATGAGGATCATCACACATCAATCGAGCCATCATTGGCACCTACTCTTACGCCGCCTGTAGAAAGCAGGCGCTCATTCCAAACACCATATAATAGTAATAATGGAGACTATGAGTATTCCACAGATAAAGATGATAATCAACCAGATGACTATGACGTAGATGATGGCTTCGGTCCCGAAGGCAGTGATCCAGCCGAAACTGAACAAACCTATAATGAATTTTCTAGAGATCCTGAACCAACACACCAATCTCTTCATAGTCCAAAAAGAAAAGGTGTAGAAGTACGACAAACTACAGGAGGTAATACCCAACATATATTATTAGGTTCTTTAGCGGACCATGATGCAGAAATTACACAGAGGAATTCTGAACGCCCTGATGAAAGTAGAATTTATCAACCTGGAGAGCGTATACCTGGAACTGGTGGCTATACCATACCTATAGGATTTACAGGAAGTGTTAAGTCTGTTGCGTCCAAGGAGAAAACATACGTTGTCGGATCGAAAGAATCTCCTTCACAAGCGCAAACGGTTTCCCTATCTCCAGGAAGCGGTAGAGTGAAGTACAAATACCCACCATACGGTAGAAACATTAACCCGAAAAATCTTAGATCTCTGTATAATTCCAAGTCTGATGACAATAATAGGTATGTCTCAGTATCAAAGTCTGTCACAAGAGCCCTAGATGGTGAAAACAATGTTCGCAAACAATACTCTCATACCTATTACACTAAATCCTCATCCTGTGGCTATTTTACATTTACTTGCACTATGGTGAGCAGCGCTGAGGGTAGAAAAAAGGTTTGCAAACCAAAAATACCTACTAACCCAGATGGAACACCCATGAGATGTAATTAGCCATGATATAGAAAGTAAGTTAAGTTTTCTATTTAACTGCTAATTAAAATTGTACAGAGAATTAATATTGGTTCTAGTGATTATTTAGATATTACAATAAATCATCATTTACATTACATTAGTTAACATAATGCGTATAAATTAATAATAATATGTCGTTATAGTATTGTATACAGAGTAATAGATTAATATGAAATAAAAAATAAACCCAAACTTGTCCTAGTCTTTGTTTAAAATTTATATTATTATAAATTCAAGTTGTAAATATTAGACAAGGCTTCTGTTAAAATTAATAAGATGATTTTGCAACAATCTCTATAAATGTATCAATTTAAAATAAGTTGTGATCTTGTATGTGATATATTAAAAAATAATAATAAAGCAGTGTTTCATTCTTATCTCAATAAATACCCTTTTTATATTTGTATAAATATTTTAACGAAAATATGAAATCTTAGAAGGGAATTGGTAATAGTTATATTATAGAGTAATACATATTAGATACATATTATTGTTATTTCTTTTTTATAGGAGAATGTAATAAAACACTTTATTTATTTATTACAATGATGACATTTTATTTCTTAAATATTTTTATCTTATGATTTGATTTATAATTTTAGAATTTGTGACATTTAGATAAATTACGATAGTAACAAGTAAATTTTTAAACAGATAACTTGAAAACTACATACATTTTATATTATTACTAGGTATTTATTATCCATACAATAACCTGCCCATACACGTATTTAGTAGAAGTATAGTATGTATGAGAAGATTATAATTAAGTGAGTAGTGATGGATATAATTAAAAGGAATGTAAAATACGGGTATGATAGATCACATATCACAGGGCAAATGTATTTTACAAATTTTCAGTCCAAATATCCCAAACATAGAGTTTTAGAACGCAGCAAGATTAATTGCCTACTGCAGAAAAGAGACTAATAATTTTATCGTGATTAATCATAGAACGTTCTAAAACTAATATTATTTAAGAACTAAAACAAGGTTCAATTCGTAGATTTAGTATTTGCAATCAGCATCAAAAGTAGCAACAATATTGTCAGATGCTTTTCGAGCTATAATTACTTTTGCCACTGAGTGCTAATATTTACTACAGTGAAGTACATACTAATATAATTAAAAGAAAAGCCAATACTGTTATTTTCATTGCTTTCAAAACACTGGATGAGGTCAATCTATGAAATGGAATGTTATTAGGTAAAAAATATGTAATAGTAATAATTCTAAGTACAATTATATAAAATGAACAGGCAAAGCAATCAAATACTAACAAAGTATGAAATAATATTCTCTTGGAAATTTTGTGTTAGAGAATAATGTACTTTGTTAGCTGTTTTGTACATTCTAGATCCAGTGCAAATTAAATTGTACTAGCATGAGGTTAAACCACATCGAAAGTCAATACGTGGAAGGGGTAAAATAATAAAAAGGTAATTCTAACACTAACATGGCAACTAATATTTGTACACAATAAAATGCTTAAAATCGTTTGCGATCTTACAAATTAATCTATATTAAATGATTATTACATAAATAATTAAGTACACACATTACTTTATGGGTATAACCATGAACACATTTATTTTTGTAAATAATAATTTTTAAGAATGATTATCGTGCCGTTAATGCTAATGCTATATTGTATATGTGATATGACACATAGATTTTAAATAGGTACATAGTCACTACATACATAACACATAGATGCATATTAGAATATTTTTTGTTTCAAATATTAAAATGTTATTATTAGCTATCCCCATGCTGACAATATAATTCAGTTAACTTCGGTTCCAGACTTTAATAGACATTTATTTATTTTATAACGGCCAAGTAAACATCTTATGCATAGTTAAACACTTAATGATTTCTATTTCTATTTTAAAGACAAATATCATGTAGAGTCTCGGAGTCACATTGTGGAATCGGGCATTCCATGACGCGCTTAGTAATTCATCTCCGCTATGTCCGTCATATCGTTCAATTATTAACTTTCGTCGATTTGCCACATCGTACTTAGCATATCGTTTTTGTAGATGTTTACAATATGCAAACAAATTATCAAGTAATTTATTCTTTCACACAATTTTTGTATTTTTAATCAATGCTCATAATGAACAGTGATTATATCCATGATGTGCCTGGGCTTATCATGATTTGCACGATTCTACGATTCTACTTTTTTATTAATAGTATGCATATTTTTCTAAATAATAAAAATTAGCTGCTGCCAGTTTCAACCCATCAAAGGACTATAATAAATGAACGCGTGCAAGGTATATGCACAATAAATGCATAATTCTATACCATAATTTACATATTATGCGTCACACATATACACATTCGAATACACGTTTAACACTTGAACACAAATTACACACAAAAATATTAATTCAATCATAAATGAGATCAATTTTCAGAATGCAAATAGTAAAAATAAATATTAAGTACTTACATTACGAGATTCATCATAATGGCGAGATTTAACAGGTAGCTAAATACTGATTCGTAAGGAACTTGGATTTGAATGGCCTCAATAATGAAGATCAAATAAGTCATGGAAACAATTTCAAAATCACACGTATTTCATATTTAAAGTCAATATAGTAAATTCCATAGTTACAATATTATAATGTAATTATTTCACGAGTCCGGTACCCCAGTTAGACATACACACGTATGCGATATTAATTTGTTATGAATGATGATATTAAATTATCTTACCTCTCATGATCGTGTTATATTCTATACCTACACTTCACGGAATATTAAAATGTTTACCAGAATAATTATGTGGTAGCAAAAAGTAAAACAAAACGGTTTTAAAAAAATTGAGCATATTGTTGATATGATACTTGTTGGTCAGTTACTTAACAAATAAAATATAACAGATAAAAAAATGTGGCATACATAAAAGTAATGTCCCTTTACTGTTGTTTAATTAATTGTTTATTTTCAACCTGCTTCATTACAATTATTTAATAATTAAGGATAATGGGCCAATAAAGCTGCATCAATTATTTAAAAAATATAAATGAATAAATTAAGTGACGAGTAAAATTATTTTCAACTGAAATATAGTTGTATCATCGATCCACAGCTATTTTTCGGATTGTATTCGCGGATAATGTACTTATAACATAACGTCTATGACATGACTGTAATTTAAAAAATACTTAATGTACCTATTCCTTCTAGAAAAGAGGTAATTATACGATGATGTAATGAGTTAAAAATTGGAACACATCATACCGCCTGCGTTGAGAATATCGGGATTCCGACCGCGAAAACGAGGTATCCTATCCCACTTTAACTTGCACCACGTAAACGCTTCAGGCGCTCTTTCTCCTGGTGGTCCACCGGAGGCTCACGATCGAACGATATCATTTCCAGAGCTGGAAATTTGAAAAGCAATCAAAATTTATATGTACTATATACGGCTGTCGGAAAAATATTTGTATGGCCTACAGGTAGTTGTTTTGGGTCTGGGTGTCTGTGCATGTGAAGTGAGATTTATGTCTGTAAACTATACCCACGATACAGGTTACACACTCTATTAGTTCTTAATAGTGTATAGCTACATAAAAAAAGAAATTAGAAACGTTATTTAGCAATAGAAGTCTATGGGCTGTTAATTTAATGAGTGACACTTACCAATCTCAGTGAGCGTGGGCCTATCGTTAAGAAACCGCCACACCGACAGATGGGGTGTCGGATGCGATGTAGAAGGACTTTCTTCGCTTATCAGCCGTCGACTGGCTAGCTGCGTACTAACGTGGCGACCCAAAAGCGTACACTTCTCGAAATTCACCCGATTACCCGGCAACCTATAAGGCATTGAATTTATATTTTAATTCATGGTCATGTTATGGAATATTATTAATTTCATTTTTCAGTTATGTTTGACTTCCTATTATAATGAAACCATATAGAAGCGATGGCGTTGATGGTACGGCACAAGAATAAAGTGGACTTGTTATTGAACAGTACTTTATTCTAACTAACACATTTCGTGATTCCAAGTCATTCCCTATAATTTTTTAGAGAATAATTGTTTATTTTTTAACAACCACTACTTTATTAGTTTGACCTCCCGTTGATGCGACGCCGCCTTAGTGACTATATTAGAATATACCTAATAACCATGCTTTAATTTTACTTTTACAAGAACTTACTTTGACGGAGTGCCTTGATTGGCAAAGTGTAGATCTCTGCATGTTACTGACAGCAGTGGCACTGCTGTTTCAGTTGGCGCGGCTGCCAACGCTGCGCGGTACCTGTAAGTCACATTAATACTTTTTTACAAGTCTAGTATGCCCGCTACTACGTCTAAGTGGAAATACAAAGATGCGATATTTGAAAAAAAAAGGATTGCCTTTGTATTTGGTATATTATTCCCTTGTTATTTCATCAAGATCGGTTCAGCCGTTTAACAGATTTACTTTCGCATTTATAATATTAGTACCTATGATTAGTATGTCGTATAATAAATAGTACCTCCTCCTTTTTGGAAGTCGGTAAAAAAATTGATATAATTTGAAGGACAACTCTGCCCATGTCATTCATAAATATTGCATAAATTTGGTTTATTTATCAATATCAAATAGTTTTGAGTAATAATTTCATAGGCTTTTGTGAAAACAATAATGTGTAAGGTATGTGACTGACAATTTTTTATTACCTCGCATGATTTCCACTAGGCTCTACACAAAGTTCCAGCTGCCGTAATTGTTGACCACACACTGCTGATGTTCGGCTCCACTAAAAATATTATACAAGTTTAATTATGCTTTTCACAAATATTACTTTTATTGTATAGTTTAAAAAATATAGAAGAATATATGGATGGACTGTGTAAAACATGACATGAATGTGAAGGAAGTGAATCCGGAAATGACGTCTGATAGAGATGAATGGAAGAAAGAGACATATTGCGCCGACTCAAAATAAAATGGGATAAGGGCAGGAGAATGATGATGATTATTGTATACATAGTTTAAAAGTATACTACTTACCGTCTTTTTAAGTCTTGTTATTGGAGACATATTTAATGCGCTTATGATAGCCATGAGCGAATTAAAGTTTCCAAGGTTAAAGCATTCTCGAGCTGTCATCACCCACTGTTCAATAACTCGAGCACGGTATTTACTTTTAGAAGACTGCAAAGAAATAATGCATTCAAATAAATTCCACTAACTACTTCTCATTACAATAAGTGTGTAAGGGCTCATCCACAGTCGATACTTTTAGCAGCAGAATCGCGCGTTTTCGCGTTCTTTATTCACCTTTTGTAAGCTGAGGCTGAAGCCGGCTTCAGCCTCGGCTGCAAAAGGCAGCCAACGAACGCGAAAACGCGCAATTCTGCTGCTAAAAGTATCGAGTGTGAACGAACGCTAAAGTGATACCTTTAGTATGTCAGTTGCCACTAAATAACTGAGTCTATTAAACCAATCAGCATATGCTTCCAAATTCCGAGTACTTTTAGTTTCTAGGTGATGTAAATTAATAGTGGTCTTTCCGCAAGAAGATGTGGGTTGTTGTGGTTGTGTTGGCGCAAATGTTTGAACAAACTCTTCCGGGCCAACAAACGATAGCCTATGTAGCTCTACAATGGTCAATTGATTCGCCAGTTCGACGGGTGTAAGACCAAGTGTAAGTATATCTCCCTAAAACAAAAGATAGACAGACTTTTATGGATTTTACTATAAAATACGTTTTATTTAAGTAGGTACTGTATTGGTGGTTATTTCAGAAATAATAGTTCTGTGTGAAGCAGTGGCGAAGGGTAACAGTTTTAAAAGGGGAAGCCGTCCCAAAAATGCCCTCTAAAAATTGCTGCAATTAATGCTGCAAGACAAAAATCCATACAGTCTCTTGTAATCTATATACCTATAGTCATGTCTGGAAGAGCTTGACTTAACTGAATAACAAGCCATATTACGTTGGTCTTTGCACTAACCAATTCTTAAAGGCAAGCCGATGGGAATCGGGTTGTATGGACTCTTCGCCACTCGTGTGAAGACTAGGTTGTAAAATCAATTCTAACCAAGACATTCTTCAACCAAGGGGCAATACTACTGTCTCATAAAACACTTATAAATAACAAAATAAAATATAGAAAGAATTGCGAATTAGTGATCCAAATAGAGAGCCTTAAATAATAATAAAAGCATTTCAAAATAAACAAGCTGATATTGATGGTATTAATGTCATACCTGTGCCAACTGGTCCACGGATACCACTGGAGGGGGTTCCACCAAGGTCTCTTCATACTGTTCGAGTGCTGTTAATTTATCAAGCAGTTTTTCTAATGTCGTTGACATTTCAACTCTTACTGAAGTCATATGGTCTGCTGCACATCTATGGGTATATAACGTAAGTTTTAATCACCGTAATTCTACCTAAAGTCCTTACTTACATCATGAAATAAAATAAACAGATATTAAGAATAATAAAACGAATTGCTGGAATGGAAAATTAAAGAGGTGATTCAAAGGCCAATTTACCTCTGAGTTATACTGCGGACAAGAGCCATGACTCTGTCGTCGCGGAAATCGTAGGGGAACATACTGGTCCATTGGCTTAAAACCCTCACAAGGGCTATCATATCACTCAGTTCTTTTTCTACTAAATCCTTCACTTCAGTTTTTCCCTACAATTAAGATTTAATCATTATCTTACTAATTAAACTCAAGCAGACTAAAATATATAATTTCTACAGTACACTTAGAAATACTAAGCAGCACAATACAAAAGTGCATGATAACATCACATAGGTATTATTAATGTTTAGACTTACTATTTTCTCATAATTTTTAAAGTAGCGTTTGCATAGCTTGTTTAGCAATTCATGTGGTTTAACAAACAGCCGTGAACATAATAAGAATGTAAATGCAAAAGATTTGCTGGCTCCAGGTCGCAGCATGTCAACCAGTGCTTCTAATGTTGCACTGACTATCTGACCATCCCTGTACTCAACATCTGGCTTCTCAGCCGGACCATTCACATAAGGCAGACTTGTTATTGTCTTTACTCCAGAAGGAATCACTGTTGATAACTAAAATAAACAAATAAAAACAGTTGAATCAAAGAAAAGGTTATCTATAATAATAAATTGCCAAATATTCATGTAAAAAATTAATACCTGAGGTGAATCTACTTTCTGTGTGGAAACAAAGTTGATTCCACCATTCATTACAATATGTTTGCATGTGGTTTCAGACATAAACTTGTTTCCCCTTACCATAGAATAGTAATCATCATTCTGAAAAAAAAATTGGATATTTTAACAAGGTTAAACTATAAAATAATTCTGATCAAAACTACTGATTATAAAGTCCAGCCAGAGGCCAGCATGGTGGTCTTAGACTATAAAACCTTCTTATTCTGAGAAGGCGCCCATGTGCAGCAGTAGGATAATACTAATAATATAATAAATATTTATTTCAGACATTAACACAGTCAATATCAGTTAAAAATTATGTAATTTAAAACAATGAGTCCCAAACACTCCCATTAAGCTGTTAGAACTTCCCCACAGCCTGTGTACAACTGAGACCACTTCTTTTCTTATTATTGTATAAAATCATCTGTATGTGTCTGGGCAAACACGTTAGATGCACTACAGTACTAGGGAAGCCCCAACAACACCCTACAAGCATTAT
Source organism: Allophyes oxyacanthae (assembly GCA_932294325.1). Lineage (NCBI taxonomy): Eukaryota > Metazoa > Arthropoda > Insecta > Lepidoptera > Noctuidae > Allophyes > Allophyes oxyacanthae. The sequence goes on from OW028609.1 coordinate 7,279,969, forward strand.
TATTATTGTATATGCATTGTGTTATATATGTTAATGACTAATGGGCTGAATTAAGTAAATATAAAGACGTCATACAGAGAATCAAGCTTTCATAGCAATAATTGAAATAACAAAAGAATAGAACGAATAAGATAACAATTTAGCTTGTTATCATACAGAAAAAAATAATGTTTTATATAATAAAGAAAACAGCATGGAATATTGAGAATTAACTTACATCATAATAAGAGAGCCCTGTGCCGTGCAGTAGAGTTGGGTCTGGAGGTAGTGGAGCAAGATCGGTGGGTGGTGGAGGCACGGGGGCCGGCTCTGTGGGTGCTGGGGGCACTTTGATATTGCATCCGCTACATGAAGCCTCATTCAATTTACTTGCGTAATAATACATAGCCATTCAATTCCTCAATGACAACTAATATCAAAGACTTCAAATGAAGCTTTCTGGCAGGTTTTACTTTAAGGAACCCATTGAACAATCTGTGAACAAATTAGGACTATTTTAGTATTTGTGTTCACTTCAACAAGACTAAAATCATGTCCATAATCCTGTTGAAGATCTTATGATATGTAGTTGATTCAAGATTTTAATATTTAATCCATTTTTTTTATTGTCCAATTGTCATAATGTTATGTGGGCAAATTCTATATGGTACAGTAATATTATTACTCAACTTTCCTTTATAGGTCCACTATTCGCACTACAATGATCTATCAAATCGGCCTATTGTAACCCAACTAGGTGCATAATATACAATTATTTTTTGTACAAATTATTTTGTTAATACATTCATTCAGAATACTTTTTTGACAAATTTGTTATTCAACAGATGGCAGATTTTTTCATCTAAGATTTACATTATGACACTAATTAGAATAGTATTGATTTATGAAATTATTTCTTCAACTCTGCAATAATGTTTTAATTTCAGAATCTTCAATTAGGTATATTACAGTTTGTAAAATTAAACCCTGTAAAAATATAGTAGTTGAGGATATAGGTATTCCTAAAAGTTATTTACAAACACAATTTGTCTATCATTGGGTTATAGCAGAGCATAATGCGTGATTTTCTAGTGTTTGGTATAGTACATTATAATCTGCGTCTTATAACACAGCTTTGGTACTGTATACATGTTATTTGATATACTACCATATTTAGGGAAGTGAAAAGGTAAATAAGATTATGTTTTTCACTTTTGTTGAAAAAATTGTCAGTATATAATCGTATTTTAAGAACAGGGCACGTATTTTTCGATATAGAATACAATACAGTGGTTTGGTTTCATTCATTTTATCCTTACTAAAACTTATCGACAAAATTGACAGAAGCGAAAGGAGAAAGTTGCTTTCTATTGGAAAATGTTATGTTACGTACCTTGTTATATGCGATTTATACACATTTATGAAATCTATAAATTAACTAGTACCTCACACATAACACAATATAAACAGTTTTATTAATAAATCTAAAAATATACCGCAAAATAGCGCCAATCACATAATCACAATATTCACAATCAAATCATAGACTAAAGTATTTTTCTTCACTGTCGCATGTCGCAGCATGTATGCGCAAAAGTAATACCTATTCACAGCCTAAAAAATATTCATACATATTATAATTTTTGTAATACCGGTGGATGACGATGATGAAGACACATAAAACATAAAACAATATCGTTATGATTACTCTTCTGATTACGCGTCGCACCTCCGGCGCCGGCGGGCGGTATGATAGAATTCTATTCAATGTTGCTGGCTCCGGCAACAGAAACACAACCAGTCATTTTATATTTTGAACAATTTATTAACGTATTTTGCATGCTAACTCGTAAAAATATCACTTTATTGGGAATACTGGAAAATTCTGCTATCGGATCGTTGGTTACATTACATCCTAGATAAGAATTTAATAGATTGACGATACAAGTGCGCTAGAATCTCATAGTTCATTCTGTGCTTAGAATATTTCGCTTTAAGGTTCTGTGACACGGACGCGAAGGGTGTTCGAAATTATTTTTGGCGGTAACTTTTAACTTTCCGACATAGGTAACATAGCTAGCTATTATCATTTTATCTAACAAAACAGGTAGGTACCTAATATTATTTTCACAATGGAGAAATCAAGAAAAGCTTCACAGGTTAACCTAGGTATACTTATCTAAAAATTTATATTTAAGAACAGTTGTCATCACGCTGTAAAATCACATAGCAAACTAATGATCTTGGTAGTTGTATGAATTACAGGGGCTACGTTAATGCACTAAGTACCTACCGCTAATAGATCTAAAGAAAGAGACCTAGTTTATGAAAGAGACCCTCTCTTAGTAGTAGTCGTCCGATAAATACTCAAAGATAATAATCTTTGAGTATTTATCGGACGACTACTACTCTCTCTCGAGGTCTCTTTCGAGGGTTTCTTTTTTATCTTTCGATTATGAACGTTCGTGTTCGTATAATTATGAAGAGGCTCGGTGGTTATAAAGGTGGTTATCCATCATAAACTAATATTATAGAGACTCATCCTCTTTCTCCTATATATACCTACTGGCTGTAGAGCATTTCAAACTTTTTTTTTACTGATACCGGTTCCCATGGGAATATTCGAAATGTTGACGACTGTCATCGATTGAATCGTCGTGGTAGGTGTGTATTATTATATTTGCATTTAGGTTGGACGCGTCTATACTTTGAATAATGAACGAAAGTCCTGCGAAGCGCAGGACAGTCTCTACCACATTGCCTGCGCTAGAGATTTTGCAGAGAAATGTTAAGCCAGTACCAACAGCTTATGTCAGGTAAATGAACAATATTTGGTTCCTAATAAGACCCCCTTAAACCTACTAAAAGAATGATTATCTTATGATCTTATTCTTTAAGTCTGAGGTATCCCCACTGATAATATCCAACGTAGGTGGTGAATGTTCAGCGATAATACCTATATGTCGCAGGGATATTGTCAAACCAGTGATATTAAAATTTCACTAGTGAAATTATAATTGCATGAAACTTTGTCATCCGCCTCCATTTCTCACCATCATTTCATTCATCATTCATCATTTTCATCATTTTCCAATTTCACGGGCTTATTTCATTCCATTAGACCCACACAGTAATATTGTATGGCAGTAATATTTTGAAAATTTTACTGTATGTGCAAGGCCGTTAAATTGTGAGACGGTCAATGATTGGTTAATTAATATAATCTAACTCATTGTCAGTTAACATTGAAAACGGACCATAAGGGAAATAGGAATTCATTTTTATAATAATATAGATTATCTATAATTCTGTAGATATCTACAATTACATAGATACAAACCAATGTTTACGATAAAAAGTTGTGTATTAAATGTTCAGAATATAATAGAATAGTAAAAAAAATATTTCAAATAAACCAACTAGGTACTAATACCTAGTTGGTTAATATAACCAACCAACCTGTGCCTAAGCACAGTGCCAACCATAGATTTAGAGGGAAGCGAAAATATTCTAAGTTTATGGTGCCAACATTAGGTGCACGGTTTCAAAAAAGTTGGTCCTAATCGGACTTATGGAGAAGAACGGGCAAGAAACTCTTTCGTTACTTTTTTGTTAATTACATTTTGCAGAATATGTGAGAACAACGTAGGGTTATAGGGTGAGATAAAATATACTGAAAGATGTAGATATATATTATCTTGAGAAACTAAACATTGAGATACCTTTAAGTTTTTCACTGATTATTAATATGGGGGTTCGGACAGCATGATCGGTAAAAAATTTACAAGGTAGCTCGAAGCTTAGCCTTTCACGATCGTATTGAAGATTAATACCAGTGTCAATATTCATTACCATTTTAGTTATGCGGTAGACCCTCAGGTTAAATACCTCCTAAGGATTATAGGATCACCGTTATTATCTTTAACGCTCGCTCGAACTAGGCCTACAGCGCGGCGCGGCGTAGGCCTTCTCAGCTTCCAGCGTCGTTTTGATTTTGCACAATGAATTTCGGTTACATCAACCAGGCGGAGGATAGCTCATGAGTTAAAATACCTATAATAGTAGGTCCTAGGTACTTAGGTACCTGCGCGCTTGTCTAGGTAATTTAGTAGATAATAAACTATTACACATCGACCGGGGATTTGTAATAGTTTATTTACCTACTAAAAGTTTTCTTACAACGAACAATTTAATTAAATTTACAAATAGGACAGGCTTTTTGCATTTTTATTACGTATTAAATCCATTAATAGCGTGAAAATTATCAACATTTGGAGAGCATAAGAAACGGGGCAATTATTTTATAACATTTATTTATTTGTTTTTAATTGGTTTTCTGTTTCGCATGCTCTTTATGACGAAATCCATCGTATCTACCGAATGAGTTTACGATATTATCTTTATGATATGAGTGCAGTAGATGAAATTCAATTCATACTTACATTTGTTCGAAAATAACAGATTTTCAAGGATCAAAGGCATTTAGTGTCTATTTCCGAAAAAATATCTCTCAAAATATTTACCTATAATCGACTTGAAATAGCAAAGTGAAGCGGTCTGTAGTTTCACTGTTCTACCTTCATACCAAGAACCTTAATAATGCAGTTATTACACTGACGAAACGTCGTTACTAAGCTTTTAAATCCCTTAACCTGAAACAACAATTGGAAATTTTTATTTATACGTCTTTCGTATATTTAATTTATATCATGTCCTAACAAATTACAGAAAAACGCGTGAGATTCCTTTCCATCTACCTCACAAAAAGTTGCTGGAAAAAATTGAATATGTGAAGAAAGAGCCTGAGCCACTGGTATGAAAAATAAAATCTTTTTAATTTATTTATTTTTAAGTGTTTACCCGACTACGGAGAGGGTTATATGTTTGACCGGTATGTATGTATGTATGTTCATCTGTTCCCTCATAACTTCTGAACTACTTATCATAAGTCGACCAATGAGGTATTGTTGGAAGCGTCTTGATGGTCCGCTGGTTATAGGATATGTGACGTCGTATTAAATTTAATATGGCGCTCTCTAAAAGACATAAAGTAAAGTTAATTTTGTTTGACAACCAAACAAAAAAAAAAAAAAAAAAGAAGGACGCGGCTCTGAAAAAAAAATTAAGTTCAAGAACTAAAACCCGACTAGGTACCTACCTACTGAAAAGGTATGAAACAAGAAAATATTAATACAAATTCATAGTGATGTTCAGAGGATAGCCGTGGTCGTATGCCAACCACAGCTACCCTAACAATACAATACAGTCTAACAGCAGTAAGCGAATAGCGATCATAAGCTTTAGGGCAAAGTGGCATACGACCAGTCGACCACGGCTATCCTCTGAACATCACTATGTTTGTATTAATATTTTCTTGTTTCATACCTTTTCAGTAGTCGGGTTTTAGTTTCTGAACAATTTTTTTTTTATAGGTAAGTTCTTCGTAACTATTTATTTAGAAAAAATATTATTTTTATACATTGGCAGTGGCACCTACTGTGAAAACGAGGACATTTTTACTTCGCATTTTATTACTTGCCGTATCTGTTTTATTACGAAGAGGTATTTATGGTGCATGACATAATATTTACAGACAGGATTTACAGCAGCGCAGGGAGATAGATTCAAAAGAGAAAGAAAGCCAGGGACGTTAGAACCTTTAACAGAAGATGTAACCCGTAAGTTGGATTCAAACAATCATTCAGCTTCTTGTCGTGTCGGCACGGGCTATCACGTTGGGATCGCACATGCCGTAGCTCGTAGTAAAAACATTACGCAGTCAATGATGGTAGCGAGGCTGACTGCCCTGATCTCAGGTATCGTCAGCTGGTTAAGATGAGCGGTGTTGATACATGGGTCAGTTCGTAAACGGGTGCCGTCTGTCAAGACTGTTCAGCTCTGTAACTACTATGGTAATCTTAATTAGAGAAACATGGGCAGGTACCATATCCTAAAAACCCAGCTTTAATAGAAACCAATTAAATCTTAAATGATCACATACAGTTAACGTGTTTTAATTGTTTTACAATAATCCCCTATTGGCGCAATGATAAAGCAGTAGATATACACTCATAGCAGTCGGTACTGCTATATACACCTATGTCTTTCACGTCTATTGCTGTAGGACGTAAGCGGTAGGCCTCATGTTCAGTATTACGCATCACCTATTATTATCTTACTTACCTACCTATATTTATGTTTTTTATTTAATTTAGCTACTAAAAAGAAGAGGAGGCTTCAAATTCACGAGTCCCTAACAGATCTTGACGAAAAGGAATACGTAACGACAGATCCTCTTAAAATAAAACCCGTAGTGGCATCTCAAGAAGACGTGATTAAGTACGTAAGGGAACACCCAAAATGCGGTTTCCTATACATGATTTACGCTGTACATCCTCAGAATGTTTATTTTACTCCTTATTATCTCAAGTGAGTATAATGCTATTAATTGAAAGTTTTTTAATTTCAGTTTATAATACTAGAAACCTCGGTATCGACTGTTCAAAAATGTCAACCTGGTTTTTCTGAAAACGGGATCTTTTGATTTTCTAAACCAGAATATCCTTTAGTAGTGGGGGCAGGCGGGATATGGATATTGCATAGGTGTATAGTAATATAGGCATTTTTAGGTAATATACTCGACAAAAATAAGGGCTACCCGGTTATGAGATGGCGCCTTTTTTTGTGCACCAGTTTACAATTTTCATGAATTACATGAATATGAATCTACGTAAGGGACAAATAGTCATTTTACAGGAAACCCAACAAAGATGCGACTTTCCTCAAAGTACAACGTATGTTTTAAAAAAAATGTTGTGAAGGAATTTTTTGTCAACTTCAAAATATTAAATATCCCTTTCGATAGAGCTACTCGTATTTTGATTTCAATGGTGGGTGTATTTTTTAATCTCTTTTTGATAATTTTGTACCTTACGTATATTCATATTTTATACAGTCGATATGTTCAATAAAATACATGAATATTAATATTTATCACTATTTTTGGTTCAGAGTTGTACCGTATGAGCAAATCGACAAAAGGAACTTTTTTACAATAAGCCCCTGTGGAGTAACTCATTATTCTAATGAGATGGTCTTCACAAAACTTCCAGCTTGGGAACAGGAATATACCATATTCGTTAAGTTGACAGATGTAAGGATAAATATTTATATTGCCTTTTGTGATTGCTTTAAATAAGACTTAGGTACTTACTCTAATAACCTAAGTAGGTATCTACTAAATTATAAAAAAATAATATAAGTCAATCTTATTGTTTCCAGATAAAATTCTTTAAATTATATAGATATTGGAAAGCATTTTATGTATGGAAGAAATCTATAATGTTTAGAAAATACACCAAGCTTCGGAACAAGCTGGCTAAGAATCTTTTCATTTTGACGCCGGTTTTAGGCAAAGCTTTGCTCAGCATTCAAGCGATGTGCTGTGAAATGTATATGAAAACTTTTGCTGATTTAAGCAGAGATATGGATACTGCGTTTTTCTACTTCATTGAAGTTCTGGTAAAAAACAAAGGCGCTACTTATGGCACATACGGCTAACGGCTTAGGTATTAGCTATTCTGCAAAAATAATGACACGATTGTTACTATAATGATCCGTACTCACATAGCTACCTATCTATATATCTACCTATCTATACCTACCTACAGTTTTACTCCATCTAGTAAAAGCGTCGAATTATTTTTATGTATTGTTTGTTAACAAAATACACATAATTTAAACATTATCTGGTAAAATTCAAAACAATTTTCCGGCAAAAGTATGTAGGCAGAGTAATATAATAACTGAATAAAGATTAATGAATAGGTACCTACTGAATATTAAACCTAATACCTATTTATTTTATTTAATACTAATTAATTTTTCATAAAAATTAAGTTTTACGAAGTGTTTTTTTATAGTTAGGTATACCTAAGTATCTACTAATAATATTGCCATTAGTTTAGAAGTATTATTATTTTTATTTATGTTTACCCCATGTAAATAGTGACACGATCGTCGATCGTTGGAATCACTTTGTGAAATTTGTATGGGTGAAGGCGGGTAAAATGCTAACATTGCATTAAACTCAAGAGTTTTAGAAGATAATAATAACTACGTGTAATTGCCTAATCAAGTATTCTTTTAAAACGTGAAACGTAAGTTTTGATGGCATTGCACTGTTACAACATACCAGAGGACACAAAATCGTGAAACAATGAGATATACAATAAAGTAATTGCTTAGTTTACTGAACTAGGTATTTACTAGTCACAGTTACCTATGTATTAATATTAAATATTGTTGAAAGTAGGCAACCTTACCGCTTATTGCATACCCCTTATGTATGGCTTCATAGGTACGCACTAAATTATCACGTCCACTTTGCATGACCTCATAGGTATTCACAATTCACGCATGTAATTCTACAGCACTTCTGATGGCGTGAGCATCCCCATACCTCAGTACAGTAATGATTGTTCCACATTAAATAATTCTTAGGTAACACTTTCAAAACAACAAAAACAAATCTATTTTCGCACGTAAATAAATACACCACTAAACGATAATAAACTCGAGGTTGATATAGATGTCATTCATCTTTTATACTTTACTTTTTAATCTTCAGTGGCCGGTTTCAATTTATAAATCTAGACTATCTGTTTATGTTCTATAGGATGATGTTTTTTACGCTTATGTAATCAACATGCTTTCCTTGATTTCTCAAAATATTATCAGAGAGACTTGTGATTATGATAGTTCATAGCTAAATTTTATAATTAGGATGTAAGTACTTCGGTCCTAAAACTTTCCGCACCTAATAATGTAACTGTATAACTAGGTTTCAAAATTAAGTAATAGGTGTGTTACAGATGAAACGTGTAGAATATGTCAGAGAGAAGTTAATAGAATATCGGACTGTGGTGCTCGATGTGATTACCCAAGCATGTCACACGGCCCTCTATCAGCAGGGATTCGTGTATGACGACAGAAATATACCACCCTTTCAGATCATAAGAAGTAAGCCCACGGGAGGCATGTCTTACACAGAGAAAGCTAACAAGAGAAAATATTGTGAAAGATTGGCATGGTAATACAAATTCTATGAGTGCCTACTGTAATTAAATTTTCGAAAAAAATAATCACTTAATATTCTCCAAAATCCCAAATGTCATATTTCCATATCTTTACCTTTTGTGTGGTTGCAGTTTCATAAAGCTATCCGACTACATGACGAACTACATGTTGTACCGATTAACGAAAAGATCTAATAATATGATGGCTAGTATGCTTCGTATTCATATCGGCTTTGCACCTGATGAGGACCTACTGAGTGGTGACGATGTGGAAGAGTTGCTTGAAGAACTCCCCCGGCCTTCGGAAACATGCAAGGTGCTCAAATATTTAAAACTGAAATATGAACTAGATAATGACATCATAATACGACACAACATTATTTTTAGTACTTATATGCTAAAGCCGAAAGGATATTATTGTACTTTTATTCATTTTTTATACATATTATTTATATTTTTAAATATTTTTACAAAATTATATTAAAAAACATTTAAAAATATGAAAAAATAGTAGCCCACCGGTATCTAGAATAGGGTCCAAGCTACCGGCAGTCAGGGCTCCAGAGAAAGGAATCTCCTGACAATGCGTGCCGTGTCAAGAAGTACTGCTCTCTGAATCAGGCCCTTGATCCAACTGCCTAACGAGAGCCTCCTAAGGTGTCGGTCGAGACTCTCGGAAATTAAGCCATTGGCCGAAACGACTATCGGCACAATGATCGCTGAATCCACATCCCACATGTCGACAACCTCGCGAGCCAAATCAAGATATTTGATCTGTTTATCTTTCTCGGCTTTCACGAGGTTCTCTTCATGCGGGACCGTTATGTCGACAATCATTGCGCGCCGCTCTGATCGATCCACCACCACTATATCAGGTCTATTGGCTACAATAGTCCTGTCAGTGATGATGGATTGATCCCAGTATAGTGTGATATGGCCTTTTTCAAGAACTGGGTCGGGCACATACCTGTAGTACGGCACTTCCGATTCCACAAGGTTGTATTTTAGAGCAATTTGCTGATGGATAATCCTGGCTACAAGGTTGTGTCTATGCAAATACTCTCCGTTAGCTAGACGAGAACACCCGGAGATAATGTGACGGATTGATTCGCCTGGACGGTGGCATGCCCGACATATGTCAACCGTGCCGTCCTTCACTTTATTGTACTTATTATTATGAACAACTTTTACTATGGAACCAACAAATAATGAAATCGCGAAAAAAATCTGCTGTTCCGTACGTTTAGTCGAATAATATTGAATTATTTACTATGGAACCGCTGATTTTTTCCCGTGATTTCTGGGTTGGTCCCATACTACAAGTTCTTCATAATGATGAACATGTACCTATACTATGACGTATGTACTAAAAATGATGTTGTACCTATTCGATTGCGATTGTATTTACAAAAATATGGGACAATTCAGACGTAAAGTAAGAACTTACCTACATTATATCAATAAAATATACTTTTTGCAGTGGGCCTTATTCCAAGTGGATGCGTACATTAAATTCAGCGGACTAATGGAACTCAATCCTAGTGAAAAAATAGTATCATTTTATATGGAGAAAATTACTGGCTACTGGGAAGAGTATGTGCGCACATTCCACAACTACCTGAACGATGATTCGTTACAAATCTTTGTGCAACCTACAATAATGGGAAAGCCTGTAGATTGGTCCGCGGGAGTCGCGCCCAATCTATACTTTTTGATGAATCAGGACAAAGAAATGTTGGATGACATATCGTACATACCTTACTCAATTAAACATGGCTACGAAATTGTGTGGAAATTTTTGGTACGTTTCCAAAACTATAGAGATAACTATCGTGATTCTTGTGCAATGGACATTAACATTATAAAACAGGAGAGAGACGTAATGCAGTTCAAAAAGATGTGTGATAAATTTGTAAAACAGATGGAATCCATCGAAGAAGTTGTGAGCTATCAGCCTCTAGGCTTGATTTTTTTGTGCCTGAGTCCATTTCAGGAACTGTTTCGGCCGCAGCCAAGAAAATTGTTTGATGTTGTGGCTAATACTACACCCGAGTAAGTTAATTTACTGCATTATAATATTATACGAGTATGAATGAACCATTAATCTTTAGAACTAAAATTTAAAATATTTTTCAAACAAAATAATCTTGACAGTACAATTTTAAACACATTCACGAAAGCTATTAGGTACAATTTATTTCAGCGCTCCAAATGTCGCTTAAATATAGTCTACTAGATGTTACCCGCGGTTATACACGCCGCTATATTTAAATAAAACAAAATAAAATATAGCACTATCTATCACTCAGGGATATGCCTAGCATTCTATTATTGAACTAATTTTAGAATCGGTTCAGTAGTTCCAGTGATTACCCCCTACATTCAAACAAACGTATTTTACCTCTATATAGATATAGATTAATATATTAGTAATGATAATGACTTTAATCATCTTAAAAGAAACCTACTTTATGTGCAGGATCGGTCATAACTGCATCGAAGAAATAGTTAACGGCATTGAGATAATAAACGATGATATAGTTAAAGAACCAGAAACTGCTGCGGAATTGGTTGCGTTTAACTTCATGATGGACGGGCTGGAAGCTCGGGTAGCATTCCTTGAAGAGAGACTGGAGTACCTGCGGGAACTTTACGATGTCATGGGAGAATTCAACATACCGATTTCGCCTGATGATCTGACTGATTATTTAGGTACGTATTGCTATGGCTATTTAGCTTATCAAAATGCACTATGAGATTCACATGAGAATTTCTCATACCGTGATGAAAATATTTTATCCAAACAACAAGTTCCATGACGGCGTCAATTCCCCAGCATGCGTTGGACGTAACGTCCCTCAGGGAGGCATTATCCATGCACCAAACTCCATAGTAGACTTCCGAATCCAGCGTTGCCTTCTTCGGGGCTGTTTAACAATAATTGCGTTGATAAAACGACCCAATCGATAGCAACATTGATTCAGAATTCTAAGTAGGTGTAAATGTTGGTGGTTGGTGATACTGTTACCCACTGGCGTAGCTAGGCAGGTCTCCTAGGGTGGCCAGCCAGCCAGCTGATCTGCCACTGCAAGTACCTAGGTAATATTATTATTCTCGGAAACGACTGGGACGATTTCGATAATATTTTGTAAACAGGTGTTTTCGGTGATGATAAAATAATTTAACAAGGCATGATACTGAATCCTTTTTTCAAGATAAGAAATGAAAACAGTATATTTCTTCAATCTGTCGATTTTCAATGATGATGAGGACAATGAGATTTGTAGGGTGGGCGGCGTCCACCCTTGCTCCCCCCCTAGCTACGCCCATGCTGCTAACACCAAGATAGGGCATTCCCGTTTCAGTAGGTCCGAGTAACTCTCTCTTTCTCCCTTTTGTTATCCTCCACTGTGCCATTCACCTGTTTTTGAATCTCGAGGCAATGTTTCATGATTCGTATTGTTGTATCAGGTTTGAGCGTAGCATTGGGAACTCTTCGGACCAATGTAGATGCGAGGTTGGAGACTCGTAGCAAATTAGCGGGCCTGTTCGCGAGTCAGATAGGGAAGGACATCATGGAACTAATGCTCGATGTCAATAAACTTAGGGAAGAAGTAGCGGTAAATATATCAGAATAGTTGTTTTTTTTTTATCTTTTAGTGTTTATTTAACTACCGCATATTAAATCGACAACCTTTTATCCTTTTCATGATTTAGCAACCATGGCTGTTCGATGAAAAGTCCGACATGGAGAAAGTATATGAGACCTTGCAAGACTTGCAGGAAAAGCTAACCGCGTGTTCCGCCAGAGAGAAGCAAATACGCGAGTGGCAAAAGATATTTAAGGTATTTGAATATTTTCATGCAGCTGTTTTATCATGTTAAATTTTAATGTGTTATTAATTGCCTACAATAATTTATTTATTTTCAGATACCACCTGCTAGATTAGAACAATTAGATGAAGCGATAAACGACGTTAAACTTCGACAGTTACTTTGGAAATCATCTAAAGAATGGCTTGACTTGTTCCAATCCTGGCAAGTAGTCTATAAACATTTAATTCACTTATTTATTTCAAAGAAACTAATGTTACTATTTATTACTTTGAACTTCTGCAGGTTCGATGTCCCGTTCAATACACTGGACGTCGAAGAAATACAGACAACAACTATCAACTTTGGTAAAATATTTAATCAACTTGATAAAGGTATTCCTCCGAACAAGATTGTACCGAAATGTAAAGCAACAATTGACATCATAAAAGAGAAGGTATTTTTTATGGCCAAAATATGTTTCTGTCACACGATCACAGTAAACTAACGTACAATCAAACAAAGAGTTAAGTAACCATGATAGATGAAGATTTCTAAAGAAATAATGATGGATGTTTTTATATAAATAAAGTTAAACTATGTCCTTTTTTATATATACTGGTGAGAAGACTTCATCTATCTGGTGATCGTGGTTATTGTCTATTTGTTCGACCTTATATATCAGGCATCCGTTATACCCAGAATGTCACAGGGTAAGCGTAAGTTAGCGACATTATACTTGGAGTTTTACCCCGTTCCTAAACCGGAATTCAGTTAGGTAGTTCGTTAAACGCACCCGAACTTTAATAAAGTACAGTTGAAACAATCCTGTTTTTAGGAAACTATTATATTAATTTCGGTTTCAGTTACCAGTAATGTCATATCTCCGAAACCCAGCTTTGAAACCACGGCACTGGGTTAAAATTGAGGATATCCTTCACACTCGTTTCACTCCTGAAACTGTGCTGACTCTGAAAGTATTTGAAGAATTACACGCATTCCAACACGCTGATGAACTCATGGAGGTGGCAGGACAAGCCAGCTCTGAAGCTGGACTTGAAGGGTTACTCAAAAAGGTGAAGCAAAGCTTTACTAGTACACAATATTTAACTTCAACAAACATCAGCGTCATTTGCACGTACCTAATTATCCATCCTTGCCAATTCGGTTCCGCCTCGCGAAGTGATTTCTCTTTAAGGGAACGGCTTAAATGTCTGTCCCATTCAGTTATGGATTGCGCTTGCCTGAATACTGCAAGAGATTTTCACTGTAAAAAAAGTTTAGAAGTTAACAATAACAGCGAACTTTTAATATAAAGAGAATCGGCCCATTAAGTTTGGGACCTCTCGGATTTAGATTATATATTTTTTTCTCTTCTATCTAGTTTAAGTTAAACGTTAACTTAACCTTACAATAAATTTTAAAGGTAGAAGAAATGTGGGCATCTCTCGAATTTCCTGTGATCTTACATAAAGATGCGAAAGATGTATATGTGCTGGGTGGATTGGAAGAAATCCAGACATGTGTCGATGAGAGCAACATTCACGTCAGCACTATACTCAGCTCCAGGAATTGTGGGCCAATAAAGAGCAGGGTAGAGGAATGGTTGAAGAACTTGGATCTCTTCGCTAAAACGTTGGTAAGCATTCTCTTTTCCGTTTTGGCGTTCTGTTTAGTTACAAACGACGACACCACGTGATTTTTTTTTGTCCACTGTGCAATTTGAAATATAATAAGTATATCGAAAGGTTTTAATTGAAAATTAAAAAGAGTCATTCGTTTTTCACAGGAAGAATGGTCTACTTGCCAGCAAACGTGGATCTATTTGGAAGTCATATTTAGTGCGCCTGATATTCAGAGGCAATTGCCAAATGAAACTAAATTGTTCTCGATGGTAGACAAGTCCTGGAAGGATGTCATGCGTAAACTGGCGAAGGTATCGACTTTACTATGAAACCAATAATATTTGATGGAGATGATTCTTAAGAGCATTTTTATATGACCGTTAGTACCAGCGTCAGCGCCAACGCCGCGATGACGCGGCGTGGACCTGTGAATGTTTTTGAGCACTATTATACACGTTAACGCCAACGCTCGTCTGTAAACGAACGCGTAGTATATTGTATTTTTATTCGTTTCTCGGTAAATTACTTTTATAATTGGTTCAGCAGGCTTTCCACCAAGCAAATTAAATTATTATTAAATAACTATTTCTTTAGGTGCCATTGGCAATGCCAGCGGCAACGCAACCAAAGCTTTACGAAGAATTTGTAAAAAATAATGAGATGCTAGATCAAATTATGAAATGCCTCGAAGCATACCTAGAAACTAAACGAGTGGCATTCCCAAGATTCTTCTTCTTGTCTAATGATGAACTCTTGGAGATACTGGCCCAGGTAACTTAGTTTCAATTTAAATTTTTATTAACGTTCCGAATAATACCTAGACTTGGTGTACACCAGAACTGTGTGAGCTAGATAAGCGGCGAGCTACGATAAATAAGTTAGGTATGATATTGGTAGATTTTGCGCTGAATACTAAACGCATTTTACATAACTCGAATGATTTTCGGTAGCACTCATTGGCTGGGTGTGTCTCTATACAGTTTTTTGAACCTTAGATGGCCAACAAAGTTGAAACTTCCACATTTTTGTTTGCCTAGTTTGTACCTAACATTATTTGGATGTTATCAGACACGAAACCCACATGCGGTACAACCGCATTTACGAAAATGTTTCGACGCCATAGCTAAGTTAGAGTTTGGTGTGAAACTGCCTGAGAGTGAAATGGAAGTGACTGAAGAAGGCACCCTGGTAGAACGCGAGATGTCCTTCCACACCAGGGACATGTTACAAGCTAAACTAGCGACAACTGCCGAACCGGAGGATCTGACCACTGACATCATTGCTATGCTGTCGCCTGAAGGGGAAAGGGTTAATTTGGGGAAGGTAACAATATATTTCAGTAATCACATTATCTTTCAGTTGATACTTGATTTAAGACATATTGTAACTCCAACGCCATAAATATATTTAACGAAGAAGTAGCCTCAGATGCACTTATTTTTAGACGACAATAAGTAGCCGAGCAAGCAAAGCTCCGTCCATGAGCTTATTCAATCCCTACCACAATGGATAAGCTTATGAAATCATGCTTTAGATTTTTTGTACAGGTTACTTCCTTCCTACTCGCAGATCCAACACGATCCAACACTACTATCGTATCGGACGTCCATGCGTGCTGTAGAATCATATAATCATATCAAAAAAGGAAAAAAACAGAGAAAGAAATATATTTATGCTCTCGACTTTACCAGGCACAAAACTAGTCCCCATGTCACTACAAGCTTCAAGCTTCTACTTCTTTGATTGTTTGTTTCTACCTTTGTACCTTCTTTCTTTCTATATAGGGTGTAAGTGACATCGTAACGAAAACTGATACCATGGATTCAGTACATGCATCTGAATACCTCAAGAAAAGAATTTTGCGTCGGTCTTTTCAAAAAAATTACGATTTTGTTCGCAGTTTTTATAACTACCTAAAAAATCTGCGAACAAATTCGTAAAATTTTTGAAAAGACCGACGCAAAATTCTTTTGCTGAGGTGTTCAGATTCATGTACTGAAGCCATGGTATCAGTTTTCGTTACGATGTCCCTTGCACCCTGTATATTTATTTCTATTTCAACTTTGCAGGGACTCAAAGCGCGTGGAAACGTAGAAGATTGGCTCGGAAAAGTGGAGGAAGCAATGTTCGCATCTGTCAAGAGATGCATGAAACATGCATTGAAGGATTTCTTGGTGCGTCCTAGAGTGCAATGGGTGCAACTGCACGCTAATCAGGTAAAAAGTGTATTTGTTTATTAAACAACCTTTTGAGTTTTTAATAATATACCTATATAAATTTACGATTTCATACATATTTTATATGTATGAATTTACACAAGTTAATAAACACAGAAACACGTTAAGTTAAGCAAAGAGACTCTGAATAATTTGACAACGCTCAACTTAGATTAGAACAATTCATATAATTTCAAATTTATTATTATTCAAATAAAAATTCATTTATTTGCAAAATACAGGTGGTAAAGGTGAAACACACGTGGTACAATTAGTATGAAATGTAGCACAGGTATTTTAAGATGGTGCAGTGCAAATTTTACAGTTAAATTTAAGTTAAAAATTTATAATATTAAAGATAGTCACACACAGAGAGAGAGAGAGTGTGTGAGTGAGTGAGATATTGTAACAATCTTCACTTTGTTTCTTTATGCTTTCTCTGTCTTCTTATTTGACTTGTATCGGTAACAGGTCATTTTGACGGTGTCCCAAATAATGTGGGCCAAAGGCGTGCACGAAATATTTGATCAGGGGATTCCACTGCGAATCGACACTGGCCTTATAGACTACGAAAAGAAGTGTATAGCAGATCTGAACGATCTAGCTGCGCTGACACGCCACGATATTCCTTCTCTGTTCAGAAAGGTTTTATGCGCTCTCATCACTATAGATGTGCATGCTAGAGACACTATATCACAAATGGTGGAGAAACACGTTCAGAAAGCGTAAGTACCCTCAATTGTTATGTAGAGAACAAACTCCAAAAAATATTACCTACATCATTTTTAGTCAGTAATCGTATAATGCTGAACGTAGGCGTTTTTGTAGACACTACAAAATATGATCCTAAAGGAATATTGCCATAATCACTATGCTTAGCTAACGGGTTGGTGATCGCGACATTTATATTTTTATGAGCGCTGAAGAGGGGTGATTACATAGGTTGTTTGGAGGAAATATTACTGTTGGGAAATAATGTTGAGTAGATAGAGGCCACGTAAGATTTTGACATCTTACAATTTCCTTGAAGATAGCTTTTGCTTTCAAAAAACTAGTACTTAATTAATGGGTTTTTGATATCTTCAAAATTCATCCAATTTTTCATAAGACCAGAAATCGTTTCATAAGAACAGAAATTTTTCGCCAGCCTGTATTTGAATATTTATATTATATTTTGATAAATATAGCTATTGTTTGTATAATGTTTATTGTAATGTATAAATGTTTGATTGGTCTATTTCTTTCGTAACAGTAATGATTTCGAATGGTTGAAGATGATTCGTTACTATTGGGAAGAGGACATCGACAACTGTGTAGCCAAAATGTCAAGTGCTTTATACGTATACGGCCATGAATATTTGGGTGCTGGAGGTAATGGAAACATAAATTATTATTTATTTAAGTAATTTTTATAATAATATATTTAATTTTTATTTTATTTTATAATAAATGTTTATTTCTCCATAATAATTTATTACGGTTCTAAAACAATAATGGATTAAATAAGTATTAATAATAAATTAATAAGTGGCCTAGATAAAAAACCGTGACTACAAAACTAGCAGAATGGTCAACCAATAATACAAAGCAGCGTAGCTGCCTCGTAGCAATCTCGTAGCATCCCCGTAGGTTGATCGGACAGCATCGTAGGCATTTAGCTGCGAGTAAGACAGGGTCCGATTCTGCTTATTTTTCAAGGTGTATTGGTAATAACGCCTCTGACGGACCGATGTTACCTCTGTCTTATGGGAGCGCTACAGTTGGATTTGGGCGGAGCGCCAGCTGGGCCCGCGGGCACCGGCAAAACTGAGACTACCAAAGACTTAGCCAAGTCTCTAGCCATACAATGCGTCGTATTCAACTGCTCTGAAGGTAAGTATCTGAGCTCCGGCATCTCTTAGTCACCACACTTAAACTAATGATGTCATATTGGAAGAGGTAAGTTTTACATGGTTATTTTCTATTAGTCAGTCTTCGAGACATCGTAGAATTTGTTCGTCCCACCTTCTAAAAATGTCCCTCCTCGATGTGGATTGCCTTTGCTGACCTAGAAATGTTTAAAGAAAACTTGTTCAGGTGTACTTCTATAATAGGATGCACCGCGTAGATAGGAGTGTCTGTAGAGTAAATACTAACTATTCATCCCATTTACCTTCTTCTACCCACCGGGAAGTGGCCAGGACGGTTCCAAACAAGTATTAGTAGCCATTATCTATTTATGACACATTTTTTTCTCATAATTATGGTTAAATTCGAATTCAAATATTTATTTGATTTAAATATGGTTACAATTAGTACTAGGTACATAATAAAGTTCAGTTATTCAGCATGTTTCATCATAATGAAATTATATGAAGATATAGTCTATTTCTCCTGATAGACTGCTAATTTTTAAGTACAGTGGCTTATGGGCCATAGCACAATAGCTACTTTTTTGCAGCAGAATCGCGCGTTACCGCGTTCATTATTCACGAAGAATATTATCCTTCAAAGTGCATTGAAAGAAATAATGTTACCTCGCATTTACTAGATTTTCCTATAAATCAGGTCTGGACTACAAGATGATGGGACGGTTTTTTTCCGGTCTCGCGACGTCTGGAGCTTGGTGCTGTTTCGACGAGTTCAATCGTATCGACATCGAGGTATTATCTGTAATAGCGCAGCAACTCATCACCATCAGGAACGCAAAGGTGGCAAGATTGAACAGGTATTTTTATTAGAAATATTTTTTAGATCAATTATTTAACTTGAAGAACGTACGTAACAGGACCATCTATCTGCTATCATATTCAGTGTGGCTCGAAGCAATTTTAGAGCAAGTCGATACAGGTTCGTTGACCGCAAGCAGTTGCTTCGTCCGTACGGCAAAGCGCTGCTACGCACGTAGCCGTGGGTTACAACACGTAATCGGGGTCTACGCACGTAACCACCCGCCTACGTAGCGGCGGACTGTGATCACTATGTTTGAAATGAGAGATTTTAAGCGCACTACAGTAGCACTACGCACATTTTATATGTAGCTAAGAAATAAAACAGAAATTGTGAAACTGTGTACATACTCACATCTTACAATACCCATTGGGAAAGTTCCTTCGCACCATTACTATCTGTTTCAACAGGTTCATGTTTGAAGGACGCGAGATTAAGTTAGTACGCAGTTGTGCTGCCTTCATTACTATGAACCCTGGTTATGCCGGGAGAACAGAACTGCCTGATAATCTAAAGGCTTTGTTCCGTCCTATATCTATGATGGTACCGGATTATGGTAAGTACACTGGCAATCTCGTTTAAATCCCAATTATCCTATTTTTTAATGAGGGATCCTTTATCTTATTGCTTTATCTGTTCAGCTGGTAAATATCCACTGCTGAACATAGGCCTCGGACGGCGTTGGCTGTCACCCATCTTCTTGAAAATATCCTTTTGCCACCATATTTTTTGAATACCACACAAAAATTTGATCGACTACAAAAACATCAGAATGAGTTCAAGTAGTCTTAGACATAGAAAAAATTGATGTTTGTCTCTTATATGAAACACACTTCACAAAGCAATCTCATATTAAGTTTAAAGAGTACAAAATATACCATGCACTTCACCCAGACAGAGAGTAGAGAGTTCGTCCATAAAGTGATAAAATACGCACAAGGTCACGAACGTAGACTTCTTCATCATGTGAACGTCGAGGCAGTCTAGCTCCTCGACCACAAGGATATGAGTAAGATGACTGAAAAGAACAAAACCGTTCGAGTTAGTGTTTAGTGATTGTAAATAACTGTAATGTAGTACGAGTGCTACCTGTGAACAAAGTGTCTTCGCCTTAACCGAGACAATAAGAAAAGTGCTATTGGACACATTCTTAGTAAAATATAATTTAATAGTTTAAGTTATAATTAAATTACTTATTAGCCTAAATACAAGGCTAGATTGTAATAAGGTTAGGGTGCTTCCTATGATAATTATGCTCTAAGTTAAAAGAAAAAAATCTTTATTTTACATTTTCTATGTTTGCCATATTTTGTGCTTTCTTAATTACGATGGTTGAGACTTGATATATGATAAAAATTATATTCATAGAACCTAACTTTGACAATTGTTTTAAAGCGTTGATCGCGGAAGTGATCCTGTATTCCGAGGGGTTCGAATCTTCAAGGGGTTTGGCGAAAAAGATGGTGCAGATGTACAAGTTGTCGAGCGAACAGCTTTCAAAGCAGGATCACTACGACTTTGGCATGAGGGCTGTGAAGAGTGTACTGGTAATATAATGAAACTCCTAAGCTCACTACAAATAGACGCCGCTTTACCTTTTGCCTTTAGTAAGAAAGAAAGAAAGAAAGTAAAGTAAAAGTTTATTCAGAACAGTAACTTGACGTTACGGCACGGTGGACGCAGTGGCGATTGGTTTTCTACGCTACATGACGTGAGTTCGATTCCCAACAGAACAATATTTGTATGGCCTGCAGATAGCTGTCGGTCTGGACGTGTGTGCACCGGTGCAAGTGATATGTATGTTTGGGACTGTCCCACGATACAGGAGTAATCCTAGTGTGGGGGCAACATTTCCAATATCAAAAAACAAAAATTTACTGCTATTGCTCTGCAGGTAGCTATGCCGTAGGCAAAGTGCCGACAATTTATGTAGTGCTGTGTCCCTCACTCCTGAGTTACCTCGTTTGAGGTCCTCATAACGGCACATTGAAAGAGTTACTTGAATTTCAACATTGAATCACCTCACTCGTTTACGTTTGCAAATGACAATACGAATCTTGTTGCGAGTGATTGAGCGAACGACTCCTCACGATAAACCCACGCTCGGTGCCCATCTCGACTCGAAACAAATATATGCAGGCCTTCTAAATAAATATTATTCCATAAGCTTGAATCGAACCTCCAAATATCAAGCACATATATATATAGCTCTCATCATATCGCATGACGTCCACTGATGGACAAGGCTCCTCCGTAGCTCGCATATAAATCAAATAAAATAACCCGAATGCATAGGTGATGGCTGGTGCACTGAAACGTGCTAGTCCTGACCAGCACGAGGAGATGACCCTATTGTGTGCCCTCAATGACAGCAACCTGCCAAAGTTTTTGGCTGCCGACGCCATATTATTTGCTGGAATACTGTCGGATTTGTTCCCCGGCGTCGAACTGCCCGTGAGAGACTACGGCGTTATGGAGGACGTCATCCGTACGTACAGTTAACGTAATTAAAATAGGAGGAAGAAGTGTAATTAGTATGTGTGTTGTTTTGGTTCCCACGATACGGATTA
This sequence comes from Allophyes oxyacanthae, assembly GCA_932294325.1. Taxonomy (NCBI): domain Eukaryota; kingdom Metazoa; phylum Arthropoda; class Insecta; order Lepidoptera; family Noctuidae; genus Allophyes; species Allophyes oxyacanthae. Next base: position 7,301,958 of record OW028609.1, read on the forward strand.
GACCTAGTGTGGGGGACTACTAATGTTGTAATTTCAGCAGCGCTTTGGTAAAACAAGTATTTTTCAATTAGTATAAACAAAAAATTTATAGGATTCTAGACAATCTTATTGTCCGAGTTTATTGACTGATTAACAAAGTTGAAAGATGGAACCTGATACAAGCAAAAACAATACTATTTTTGCTTTTCTACTATTCATGTGTAAATAACAGATCATTAGAAGATGAATACAAAGACACAGTGTAATAAGTATAATTTTCCACAGGAGCAATTATTCTTGAAAGGAAACTGCAAATTGAAATATGCCAGATACGTAAAGTGATCCAGTTGCATGAGACCATGATTGTGCGGTGGGGCGTGATGTTGGTAGGGCCGACCGGTGGTGGCAAAACTGTTGTGTTACATGTACGAATTGGTTCGTTTTTACTTATAATTAAATTTAGAACTGCTCAACAAGTACCTTTAATTAAGCAAGGCAAAACAAGTACAGCTCGCGAGTCACTAACTAGTTAGTGTAATAAATACATGTACCCGAAATATGCAAGTGAATAATTCCACTAATAAACTATAGAAGCAGGCTGACCTCAATATAGATGAAGATGAAAGATTGTAGTACAATTAAAATAAGTAGAAATACTCGGCACACAATATGTACATTACAGCATTTCAACGAGCGTCACTAACAGTCCCTTACAATTTATAGGTGTTAGGAGATACATATACCAGACTATGGGAGACAGGAGTACCTGGTTCACAAAATCAAAAAGTGATTAAGTATATAATGAACCCTAAAAGTCTTAGTATAGGCGAACTGTACGGTGAAGTCGATCTGCAAACACTTGAGTGGCATGATGGAATTTTGCCGCTTAGCTTACGTACAGCTGTCCAAGTAAGTGTTAAATTAATGGCCATTTTAAAAACCAAAGTATCACATAATATCTATATCCCAACAAATAATAGAAAGGTCGTTATGAATGTAGTTTATTTTGTAGGAAAATCTACTGATACTCTCAAGTTATTTAAAATAGCCATAAGGAAAGTTCCTTACCAACTAGAGCAGAATTTAAAAAAAACGTAATGATAATCGCTAATTATGCCTCCATTCTCATCCTTTCAATCCAATGCATGAGTTGACATGACTTCGTCCTTGGTGATGGGAGATTGTCATAACTTCTAAATGTGCTAGATACTATGAGCTTCCAGTTTATGTACATGTCATTGATCATTCTATAGAGCACCAGGCAGGACCACCAATGGTTGATCTGCGACGGCCCCGTGGACGCGGTGTGGATTGAGAACATGAACACTGTGCTGGATGACAATAAGATGCTGTGTCTCTCTAACTCCGAAAGGATCAAACTTACACCTTACGTGCACATGTTGTTTGAGGTAACCTTCATATTTTTATATTGTGGATGGTAGAGCATACTGTAAAACAATTCGTTATATAGTTATGTTCATACATAGATAAGAACTCGTCGATTATTGAATTTATGTAGTAAATATAAGTATTGAATTGACTTCAGTAAGTACAGGCCGGGGCCAAGGAAGGCAACCATCGGGTAACGATAAGCTTTGTAGAATTGGTCTCGACTTTTTTCTGTGATATAAGTACCCGGACAATTGAGGTCTCGGATCACCTGGTGGTAAATGATCACCATGTCATATCAACATTCGCATCACCAGACGAATCTTAGTAAAGATGTGTTGCCTCCCCAGATTAGGGGAGCCCGGTCTCTAAGGACTCTGTTCATTTTTGGTAACATTTTGTTGGCCCAGCATTCTAAACGTAAAAAGAGATGTTTGGGGTCAGATGCCGAAAGCGAATCACCTAGGTCAGTTAAGCCAGTAGGAGTCCGGCACATCCCTCCCCCCCACCCGCCCTGGCGAAGGATAACCCATAACAGGTTATCGCCATGCTAAAGAAAAAAAGTATTAGTTCCGTAACCTCGTAAACAAATTGTTCTGGACATTTTTCTAAAGAACGGCTGTACATCTACGATTGCGACAAAATGTCAGGTTTTCTTTAAATTTACGTGCTTTTAATGTTATCATGAGGCAATATTTTAGGTGGCAGATTTAGCACAAGCCTCGCCAGCCACTGTGTCGCGATGTGGCATGGTGTACATAGATCCGAATGAAATGGGCTATTTGCCGTACGTACGGTCCTGGTTGGAAGAGGGGGTCGACAGAAACCTCTTCACTCAGGAAAATTCCGAATTCCTTTACGAAATGTTCGAGATGCTTGAAGTTGGAGTTTCGTACGTTAATACCAAATGTATCGTTGGAATCAAGCAGGTATGTTATTTTATATTTCATCGTATTTTTTTTATTTCTATTACCTTGTTTGGTTCACAAGTCTGTATTAACTATTAAGGATTTAGGGCTCATAATTTATCACCTTTCTCATATTTGAAATCGGTCTTATGTATACTGTTGACTTTATTGGATAATTAATAGTTCGATGACACGAAATGATTCACTATAATTTTTTTAAATCACGTTGTCAGCTGCCCTACCAGGACCATTTCTATTTCTATTCTTCCAAGAATAGACTAAGCTTTTTCTATCTATCTCAACATCTAGCAGCAGAGAAGTGGTTAGTGATGAAGTTATTCTACCAAATCCTACCGAAAATAGCTGCTGGTGATGCAAAATATTAAACAAAGTGATATTTTTTTGGAAGCAAGTCATGCATTGTGTAGGGCTAGTTAGAATATAATTCCATTCAATCAAATTATCTTCTATAACATTGATGCGTGCAGGTGGATATAAGCAAAGTGTCAGCTATTTGCTACCTCATGGGCGCGTTGCTCTCGGAGCCGGGCGATCGGTTCCCGGACAAAGCAGCCATCAAAGTGTATATAGCCCACTGCTTCATATTCTGCTATATATGGTGCATCGGCGGCAACATCCTCGAGGGCAACAGGAAAACCTTTGAGGAGCTCATTAAGCGACAGTATGAAGCGTACGAGGAAGCTGAATAGTCAGTTTATTTTTGATACTTTTCATGCAGATTACCGTGACTTTCTAGATGAAATCGAAAGGTAGGCAGAATACTAACAGAGAGAACTATTATTTGATATTTGAGAAACAAAAAAATTACAACACAGCTCACCGATATTTTTAGGCTTCTTCTATTCTAGTGATAAGCCTAAACCTTTCTTCAAAATTAAGCTACCTCGTACATCAGCCTCTTTGAAGAACAGCTAATTATGTGACCACACAATATCTTCTATTGTGTGCTCACATAATTAGCTGTTCTTCAAAGAGGCTCGCGTTTTAATTTTCTCAAATAAAACTTATTATGTAAAGCGTTAAAATCTCCGTCATTGATCTAGTCATCGCAAGCGTCATAGCTGAGCATGAAGTCCTGGGTTCGATTCTAGAGGCAGGGAAAGTGTAATTGGATTTTGCTGAATAGAAGTTCTCAGTATTAGCCCGGAGTTTGGAATTGTGGCCGGTAGATATCAATAGACTCCCTATAGCCCTATTCAACAGAACTCAATAACGGTATCGGCGAATTGCGGGTATAAAGTAATGTAGGTACAGTGTACACGTCTGCATAAACCTTTGGGGAATACAGGTGTGATGATATGTAATATTATGGAAACGTTTTACGAAACCCAGTGTGAACTAAGTTGTAGGTTATTAAACTTATGGATGTAATTAGTACTCAGTATAAATATTGCTTGTTTCCTCCTAACAACTTGTTATCCTCCGACGGCGGCGACGCCTAACGGAAACAGATATGGGTTGTCTATCCTTACCAACACTTTGTTATATAAAATATTTATAATAATAAAGTCTTTATTTTTCGCTAGCATGCCGATGGGTTTCAATTTCTTTGACATGTACATGGACACGAGAATGCGCAGACTGAAAGTGTGGGCTGATATTATTCCTGACTTCTTGTACGATTCCAACAGACCGTTCTTTGAAACACTAGTACCCACGATAGACACCGTACGATACGGATATTTGTTTGACAAACTCTTGTCATGTGGCAAACCCGTCATGTTTACTGGGAACACAGGTAAAAAAATAAAAAAAAATAACACACTCATCTAATGTTATCTCTGGTTATGGTAAAACCTGATTATATGTGTAGATATTTTTCCGTTTTGTTCTATTAATTAATAAAAAATACAAAGGTTTAAAAAAAACTAAAAACACGCTTTGTCATCCAAATTAAACGTGTATGCAAAATTTCAGCTCAATCGGAAACCGGGAAGAAGGTCAAATTTAACTTCCAATATTTTTCTACATAGTTAGTTAGTTACAGGTGAAGCTAATAAAAGCGTGTTAAAAATAGGTATATAGTCACTATCTGGCTCATTTTTAAATAAAGTTTGTTGTTGCTGTTTGTTTCAGGTGTCGGTAAAACGGTCATTGCAGTAGAGATGCTAAACAAGATGTCATTAGGTGGCTATTTTATACCGTGTATATTGAATTTTTCGGCCCAAACTGGAAGTGGCCGTACACAGGTAAATTACTACATACCAAGTTTTGCGCTAACTAGGTGTGTATGGGATGGATCAGTTTACGATAAATGTTAACATACTATAGGTGGTCGGGAACCTTCCTTTCCCCGCTTTTTGACAGAGCCGCAAACACTGTCTGTCGTGTGACTAAAATATTGTCACTGCTGATGCATTTTTATAAAAGGATTCACGAATTTGTATAAAATATACGTATACGTAAAAGTAGACGCCAAACTGTTAATTTTCGGTGACTTCAAATTTATTTTTTACCTTATCCTGTTTTTTTTTATGAATTCGTAAAATACGTAGCGTATAGGTAATGTCATAGTATCTTTAACCTAAAAGTGAATGAAGTTGATGCAACCGGTCGAAAGTATTTTTCGAGTTCCGACTAATTAATTAAACCTAGATAGGGCAGTATGACAAATAGAAATGGATCAGTCTGTTTAAGTTAGGTAAAATGCGTGACCACAAGCCACAACACGGCCAAAACCAAATGTTGCTTGAAAACGATACTTTAATATAGAGCTAAAAAAAAATTGACTGTATCTACGGCATCTGTATTAATTACGATTTCAGTTCAAAGCTTTTTTCATTTGTTGTCTACGTAATAAAAAACACTGAAATTATCGAAAAATATATCGTGGTACCTAACACTCCCTTCTTCTTTTAATAACTAGGAAGTGATCGAGTCTCGCTTAGACAAGAGACCGCGCAAAGCAATCGGAGCTCCTTTGGGGAAGAAAGTCATAATATTCATAGATGATGTCAACATGCCACGCCTGGATGTATACGGTGCACAACCGACTATAGAATTACTGAGGTAATAAATACCAAATGTCTACGTAATTACCTTCATGAGTTGCTCAGTAATTAATTGGATAGCTCACGCTTGTTTCTGCAATTGCCTTCTACGCATTTGGTTTGTACCTAACTACGCAAACATAAATAAGCTTGTAGTAAAAATATAGCGTTATGCTTCGGGGATTTTATTCTAAATTATTAATACTTTTAAGAAAAAAAAAATTAAGGTTCCAGTTAACATAACTTCATTCGTAATACATTTTGTCTGTTCTTATCCAAACCTATCTAGCCCTGCGGGTTTACCGCGTAACTAAAATGGTAATGAACATCGACTCTGGAAATAAACTTTAATACGATCGTGAGAGACTAAACTTTGAGCTAATTTATAGTATGATCCGTAAATAATTTACAAGGTTAGCTCGTCAAGCTTAGTCTCTCACTATCGTATTGCAGTTTATAACCAGAGTCGATGTTCATTACCAGTTTAGTTACGCGGTAGACGGGTGCTTTACAATTTCTGATAATGTTCTTTTGCTATTTTATTTCCGCATTCTGTGTCTCCCAAACAGACAAGTCTTAGACTTTGGCGGATTATACGACCGCGCCAAGTTGTATTGGAAGGATGTTCTGGACGTCGTGATGTCATGCGCGTGCGCGCCACCTGGCGGTGGTCGCAACCCGCTTACCGCGCGATTCGTTAGACATTTCGCCATGTTCTACATAAATGCACCAAATTCTGAGGCTATGAAGACAATTTTTAAGGTTTGTATTTATTAGTTACGTCTTGATCTAGAACTGTGCACATAATCTACAGATATTGTTATGCTCTATTTTTAATAAATATTACCTGTACATTGTACCTATGCACTACAGGTTATTTACTTAGATCTTTATACATATAGATAGGTACCATCGTTCAAACGCTAGTTGATGGTACAATACAATACAATATTATACTTTATTCTATAACAGAGTTTCAAAGGATATATCTACCGGCGACAAAAAGGTTTTGTATGTTTAACACTATACCAATGCACCTAAGAATGTGTGTGATATACTTACTCAATTCTTAGCTCACGAGTTCTTGTATTATCTGACAGGCGATCCTGAAAGGACACATGGAGGACTTTGTAACCGAAGTCTCAATTCTCGGGGATCCCATAGTGGATGCAGCAGTCGAAATCTACCTGAAGATTTGTGCAGAGTTACTGCCGACGCCAGCCAAGTCGCACTATGTGTTCAATCTGAGAGACTTGTCTAAGTGCATGCAAGGAGTCCTGCAGGCTGATGCCGCCTACATGAGGGCTCCGCAGGGAATGCTCAGGTATTCCAGTAGTTTGTTATTGTTGTTACTTAGGTACTTGTAAATGAGACGGATAAATCAATATTATATATCTATCTACTATACAATTACAGGTTATTCTATCACGAGTGTCTTCGTGTATTCCATGACCGACTGATTAACATTCAAGATAAGAGCTATTTCTACCACCTTATGTGCGCTGTATGTCAGAAATACTTCCAAACGCCTATATTAGACGTGCCGGATGATGCTATAATTAATCAACCGCCTATTCTACTATTCGGTGACTTCATAAACTCCGCTGTTCCGAAAGAGAACAGAAACTACGCTGAGATACCAGATATAGATAAACTGATGGTGGTTTTGAAGGCAAGTGGTATTTTGTGAAGTTATTTGTTTCCATCCCATTTAAAAGAGCAAAGTGTTTTATAAACATACTCCGGCCGAGCTAGATGACAAATTGCATTTACCATAGAACTAATTTGCGAAGGTAAATGCTGTTTTTACCCTAGAAAATCCTGATTGGACCCCTTCCTTTGAGATAAGATCGTTCATCAGTTTTCTTCGTCATTAGGTACGACTAGTGTGAGTGAGTCGTAAAAATAAATGTTAAGGAAAGCCGCTTGGATGCCTTCAGATACTAAATCCTGAACACAGCATTATTTTAAACAAATATTAATGACTTAAATAAAAAATATTATACACGCAGGAATACTTAGAAGAATACAACTCGACGGCACGCGCAGAAATGCACCTGGTGTTATTCCAGGACGCTGTAGAGCACATAGTGCGCACTGCTCGAGTGCTGCGAGCCGAGCGCGGTCACGCCCTCATGGTAGGACCTGGCGGCTCCGGACGAAGGAGCGTCGCTACACTGGCTGGACACGTCAATGAGTGCAAGTAAGGGTGTGAATCATACGGTGCTGTTAGAGCACATAATGCGTACGACTCGGGTGCTACGAGCCGTGCGCCGATACGCCCTCATGGTAGGACCTGGCTACTCCAGTCGAAGGAGCCTAGTCCCGATCGATTAAGGGATTATTATACTCATCATTATGAATAACTTTTACTATGGTTACTAACCCTGAAATCACAAAAAAACATAGAATCTGCTGTTCCATACAAATAGTTGAATATTGTATGGATCGGGACTAGAAAGGTAGGAGGACCTTATATACATAATTATTATATTATATGAGAAAAGAAAATACTTTCATTGTAGCACCACGGGGTAGACCTTTCACAGTAAATATGTATCATCATCATCACGCTATCGCTTATAGGAACTCTAGGTACACAGTAACATAATGTTTTGTGTACTACGAATTTAGGCAGATATTATTGTAAATTTGTTTTATGAAAAGAGTACCCGTTATAATTAATAAGTCAAATTAAGATAACAACAAATGCTTAGTAATTAATTATTAAGTTGTAAACAAGTTTAATTAGTTTTAAAGTGATTAAATTAAGGCTAGTGTGGACCATTTATTATCCAGCTTGTCTAGCAATCTTCTTCATGGTTGGCTGTGCCTCCTTCTCATACCTTTATGACCGTTAGATATTTTTCTTATAATTTTTAAATCATTATTTTCCTGTATATGCAGGTGCATGGGCATGGAAATCAAAAGGAATTACGATACGCCAGAATTTCACGAGGACCTCCGCAAGATGTACATGAGGGCGGGAGCAAACAATGAAGATACGGTGTTTCTCTTCACTGACACACAGATCACTAAGGAAGAGTTCCTCGAAGACATCAATAATATGCTGAATTCTGGTAATACTCCATCGATAACTAAAACTTGGAGACATTTTTATTATTCCATTCTGTTGTAAATTGGACATGGAACATTGTTGATAGTCAACGAACACGTTAACAACGCTATTGACTTCATATTTTAAGACTGTAAACTTTCATTTCCATAACAGTAGCGCGAGTTCCTGTCCGTTCTCAAGTCTAGGATACTAGTAAAAAAAAATCCAAACTTGAAGGAATTGTTTAAAAGTATACACCTACCTAATTGTATTTATTGTTCATCCATACAGTCGTCCACATTACAGTCGTATCAATTAACGAGTGCGTGTGATTCAATCCAATGTGAAACTTATATCAATGTAATAAAACTCACAGAGACATCCTTCAAATACTCGTAATTTTACGACTCTTTAATGTTGCTGCGGTGAAGCCTGTTGCCTGTCTGCGCAACAGCGAACTAGGTAGTCGCGAATTTGATACCTACATAATAATGTACCTATCCTATATATGTGTTGCGAACATAGCATGAATGCTCAAACCATGGATTTGTACCTATCTTGGATTATACAATGGCAACTACGACATAGGTAATCCTAGTGTTAGGTGACGTGAAACCAAATGTCCTTCAACCGCGGTCTATCCTTCAGGCGAGGTGCCAAACCTGTTCGAAGGTGACACCTACGAGCAGCTTCAGACCGGGTGTCGGAATGAAGCCGCTAAGTTTGGCATCAACCCAGCTGACCGCGACGGAGTCTACTACTTCTTTATAAACAGAGTCCGAGGGAAACTCCACCTCTGTATATGTATGAGCCCCGTGGGAGAAGCTTTCAGGTAAAATATCCTTCGTTACGGAGGAACGGCACTTTACCGATGACATAGGTAACTGAAGCCTTCATCCGCCATCAACTACAGTCTCAACAGCATTACCGGTGTGCAGGAACGAAGCCTACTAAGATCGATTCAGCCTATTGCCGTTGGCAAATTGCTGGATATAGACCTTTTTCAAAAATTCGCTCATCTTCACCACGCTCGCTGGAAACCCGGATTCGTTTGAATGCGCAGCCACCAATCTCACATCATTGACAATGTCCGTCTCTAGCGTGGACTCAAGTTGATTAGATGTACCATGTGCAGGGGAAAATGAATTTTGGTGCCACGGGTTGATATTTTCATGGTGATAATGATTTACCTACATCTACATGAGTATGACGGTAATTAATAGTTCAAACCTTCACTTAATTTCCTACTTTTTGCTCGGAAGCACTACTTAATATTATGACTTCGACCATGCACTTTCACTCAAACATGGTTTGGAGCAGTGCCAACAGTTTTGGCAAAGCTTACGAATTCGGTTCACAGAAAACGAATGTGCAGCGTAAATTATCCGCTGAGAGAAGAATAGTTCACGAGTTACGAAAAGTTTCGCTATGGAAAGCAGGAAATATATGATGTAGGTAGAGATATCTAGTTAATTGTATCTAGTGCGGCCAGTTTTAATGTGCCGATCGATAAATCTCGATACGGGTCAGGGAGAGCGGCGTTTACGACTGCGCCGTGCAACGCCACCCGTTCTCCCTTATCATCCCCCTATGCAGTTTGGAGATACGCACTACATTCAGTTATAGATGCTATGACGCAAATCCAGACCCAGATAAAATAGCGCCTCCCTGCTGGTTGACTAATTTTGTAGCGCTGATCAATACTGAAAGTAACCGCGCGGTGTACCTAATACGAAACTGCTTTTCCTTTTGTATGATAGAGTGGTTCTGTTGCTTACGTATGATTTATGACCTTACCCGAGATAATTTCAAATCACCAACTTGATGAAAGAGCAGCAATTATGTGCTTAGATACTTATCCAATTACTTACACCCGGTTGCAACAAAACAAAAGGTTTCACGAATTCGCGTAAAGTAACGGTATCTATGCCGTAAAGAAAAGTAGGAAGCTTAAAAAAAATAGCCTCCTTTTTTTAGATCACCAACGACCGGTTATCTCAAACTAAATTCACTTCTTACGTTACACTATTACATTAGGTAGATAGAAAGAAAGAAAGAAAATTGCCTTTATTGGCACAATTAAAATTAAAACACATAACATTTAATAGATAAAATAAAGTACTTTTATGCCAAAAGGGCCTCAGCTCAGCATAATAACACACCAGATAGATACACATAATTTCTTATAATCATGTTCACGAACTCGTAATTTTTTTTATTATCCTGTCTTTGTTGTTGCCATTAGCGTAGAGCGTAGCCAGAGAAACGAAAGGAAAAAATAAAAAATTAGACAAAAAAACGCGAAAAATAATTTTTCTGAAATATTATATAGGTACTAAGGCCGTTTTGAAAATTTTGAAAAATATAACAATTTTTTTTTTGGTAAGGAAACATGATTGGGATATTTAAAAGATTCAAATTTTTTTATATAGGTAAGTGATACCTACCCCCCATGAGATCTACTTAATGCCGTTCCGGTTGATTCTGGACCAAATCGAAGCAATGTCTTTTGCTTTGTAATCTTTCTATTCGGTCAATATAAATGTTAAATTGTGGGTTCCAAGTTCCAACCACAGTTCAGAAGCATCTCGATTAATGTTGAACGATAGTCGTCTATAGAAATAAAACTATGGAAAATCATTTAAAATCTTTGGTAATTCTTAAAACAAATCCCATCATGTGAAATTATTCATTTGTATCTAATAGATTTTATTTTACCTACATACCTACTATTTAGATTACTTACCTACTCTATTCAAACGTAACACCATACAAACACAATATGTATATTTTTCTGTATTTCGTAGACGTCGATGCCGAATGTTCCCGTCTCTCGTGAACTGCTGCACTATTGACTGGTTCACAAAATGGCCGCCTGAGGCTTTGCTCTCGGTAGCCGAGCAGTGTCTACAACCGCTAGGGAACGCTCAGATCATTGAGCAAATATCCACCATTTGCGTCACAATGCATCAGGTAGGTAACAGAAAATAATAATTATTGATATCTCAGCGCGGATGGCGGTTGAATGCAAGAGGGCCGCAGTTCGATCCCGGCTTCCACCTGTCACTTTTTGAATTCATGTGTGGATCAGAATTAGACAGTCTCTTCCGTTAACGGTGAAGTAAGTCATCGTGAAGAAACCTAGTGTACACTGAAGAGGACTTCAAAAAAGGAGGGCTTTCCTGTTCTCGATAGTGTGCGTAGTCCGCCAACCCGCACCAGATCAGCGTGGTGGACTAAGGCCTTAACTTACTCTCTCTACTTAACTATTCTGGTCTATAGAAGAAGCCCGAGCCCAGCAGTGGGACAGTGGGAATACCTAATTCAGACTAGATTTATGTATGTATATATAATAATAAACCTAAGTTGTGGAAAAGTAAAATAATCTTCATTCTGTAAATGTTAAAGGTCACCTCTTACCTACTCTTAGCATACAGTATAATCTACCTATGTAATAATCTATGTACCTAGGTACTAAGGGTAGGTAAAAGGAGAACATTCTTATATACCATAATCAAAATATTAAAGCAATGCCAGCGAACAAAATTAGGTGCCTACCTAATACTTAGGTTCTTATATTAATGATAGGCCACTATTCCTAACATATTTACACTATTAAAGCAAAGCGCTATTCATTATATTCCTTACTAACTGTTCCCGCCGCGACTTATTCCGCCTGGAATTTAACAATATAAAATTTTCTTTCAATTAAAAGTAAAGTTACTGCCAGTGAAAGTCACTTAAAAATCGGTCCAACCGTTCCGAAGATTAGCCGGAACAACCAGACAAAATTTTGGCCCCAAATTTGTCGCCCCTAAAATCTGCCGCCCTAGTCTCCAGCCTACTTACCCTGCTGGTAAATCCACCACAGATACTCACACTAATAAAAATGATAAATATAGGTATTTATAATTCGTTTACATATACATAGGACGTGGATATAATGACGGACCGATTATATCAAGAGATGAGACGTTACTTCTACACTACGCCGAGCAGTTACTTAGACCTGCTCAAGTTGTACATGATGCTACTGGACAAGAAACAACAGCAAATTATACGCGGCAGGGACAGGATTTCTTGCGGGTTACAGGTAATATCGACATTATCCGTGATCGACATCCATCTAGATCATTTCGGTACAAAGCGAATTCCGAGCTTTACGCGGTTTTTGTTATTTCTTCTGCATATCTATCTGATGATTGCTCTCGATTTCTCTCTCGCATCTCTCGACATCATAATTAACTATTCATAACACAATAAAGCAAAAAAATATTAACCCCAAAGTACAAGCCGAAGCGTGATCCATCGGGTCTTTAGGCGTTTGAGACCACGTTCGGTTACGGCCAGGGTGTTAGTCATCCAAGGGGTCTTAGTTGGGGCCTTTGGGACCATGGTGTCAATCGCTCATGATCTTTTTTGTCATGGGTTGATTGGGACCACGGTGTCAAACACCCAAGTGCTCTTTTTCGAATGGCGATTGGGAGCACTATCTAAAGTTAAAAATATCAAATTATTTCTTAGTACTAGATCATTACAATTTCACAGAAGAGACTGAATAAAATATTTATGTTCATTGATATTTCTAGAAACTATATGAAACGTACGACGTAGTAGGCGTGATGGAAACACAAGTTCGTGAAATGGAGCCGATCCTAGCGAAGAAAGCCGCGGAAGGGCATGCGCTGGTCGCCAGGCTCAAGGTGGAGCAGAAAGCCGCTGACCAAGTGAAGTATTCTGTAATGAAGGATGAAGCCGCAGCCAAGGTACGCTTAATCATCTTCGTTAAGGCATGATGCATTATATATCAATTTAGGACTATCCCCGTGAGTAGTAGGTTTATGTTTGGTAACTTTCAGTCTAGAAAAAATACTTATGTAGGTAACCGCTGAATTTCAAACGCATTGTAATTATAATTAACTGTTATATTTCATGCTGTCACTGTATCACTTTGACGGTAGGTACGGGTGGATAATAGCGACACAATGATAGTTAAGAGCGTCAAGTTAAAATGCATTTGAGTATTCGGCAGTATGTTCCGAAATTGTGTAGATCCCGGCACAGAATACTATATCTCTTTATTTCCTCGGGAACGTCCTAAAACGGGATAAAAACCAGAAGATAGGCTGCAGCATCCTATTGAGCGCTAATCATATTATAATCACTAGCCCCTTTGCCAAGCGGATTATTTTGGAAATGCAGCTCACGATTCACTACTGTTCATCGTATCGATCAATTAAGCACAATTTCAGCAGTGAGCAATTCTATAGTGCACTAAATTCTTGATCACACACGGCGTTGAGTTATTTTTTTGTGATGGGATAAGTTTTTTTTTTACATTACACTTCCGGATATACGTAAGTTTTATAAACTAACCCCTTTACATTACATTAGATAAAAGCAGAAGAAGTAAGACAAATAGCGGACGAAGCGAAAGCGGATTTAGCGCTCGCAATGCCCGCGATGGATGCAGCACAAGCTGCGCTGAAGTCTCTCAACAAAGCAGACATCAACGAATTGAAGGCCTTCCAGAAACCTCCTGTGCTGGTGCGGTTCGTCATGGAGCCTATCTGTATACTGTTTAATATTAAGTTAGTATCAAAGTCAAGTACTTTTTTGTCATTATTTATTTAAATCAGGCTAAAAAGGCCCATTCATAAATACCTTACAGACTAACATACATATAAAATTATATTTTACTTAAACTTAGGTACCTACCTACTATTTATTGCACACTGACGGTCTCGTGTTTCGCTGCGTGGTGTTGCGTAGTCTTCCGCGAAAACGTTAGAACTCTACAATCTGCAGCCAAAATTGTTCCTCGCGGAATGTCTGAAGATGTTGAGTCGGAACTCGCACCACAAACGGCTTAAAGTTGATGTTGTGACGCGTCTGCAACTTCTCGACCCTCAAGGTCCACTTGGTTTTAATGCGGAAGTACTCAACGCTCTCCTCAACCTTCGTAAAATGATGCAGTCGGGGCACGTAGACCTGCATCGAAGGTATAGCGGGACATAGCAGTAGTATGTCGGGTCCTGCGGTACCGCATTTTAATCATGCACACCATTCACGAACTCTATCAACAGTCTACGAGGTAGAAATTATAGATATAAACGATCTGAAGGCCTGCCAATAACCTCCCGTGCTGGTGTCGTTATGGAGCCCGACTGTAAACTTTTTTCATTTCAAGAAACAACCTAAACAATATCATTAAATATTTTTCATGGTTGAATGGTTATCCCTCTTTTTATAGGACATTTTATAAAGTTGTTTCATTTTCATACCAAACCTGACAGTACCTACATTGATGCAGAAAGACAAGTCTGCGGTCAACGTCCAGTTACCCCGCGTTATATAAATCTTCGCCTCTATTTAGTTCCTAAAAATAATCAAAAACGTTAACTTATCGGATATCACTTCACATTCTAAACTTAGCAAGGCAATTCATTCTTTAGATCGTTAAAACGAGATTAACAGTTATTCAGGGTCGAATACCACAATAGCACAACAAAGCAATTTAAAAAAAATGCAATTATAGTTACAATAGGGGACTTCCATCTAAATTAACAATCAAAAATAAAAGTTGTGGAAAGTGCTTTTCAGAGAGTGCCATCCACGAAGGCCCCATTATTTTTAACACGCTTTTATTGGCTTCACCTGTAACTAACTAATTACCTATGTATAAAAATCATGGAAGTTTAACTTGACCCACTTCCCGGTTTTCTAAATCCAATATGGACGACTCCCGAAGATGGCGGACTAGTTAATATTTATTGGCTACTTTCAGTAATACATTTTTCGCTGTGAAGTGTGAAGTCACCCGTGCGAATGTCGCTGGCTCATCAGAAATAATTGAACGGCTTCGGGCAACCCATAGCTGCGTTATGCGAGTGACCAATCGAACGACCTCAAAATATCTGTCGGATCTTATGAATAGATAGATAGTCATTGATCGGTCCCGGTACCCATTTTAGGCCCACCTCCCCTAACAACACGCTTTTATTGAGTTGAAAATAAAATGCCGTTTTAAAATGGCTTATTGATTTGACATAACAAAACAAAGGCCTTTGTTTTTGTTAAGGAAATGTAACACTTAATGAGTTGAGAACTAGTAGGTAGATAATCGAGTATCACGACAACCTTAATTATCTTAGCATACAAATAAGCGATCGTCGTAGTATGTTATGAATACCTACACAGTTCCCATAGGAGGAAGTTGCACTTCATGCTCTTGATATACCCAATGCCTTGGTATCTAGTCTTTTACAGCACCCACGAGATGACTATTAAATCTTTGCCGCAATGCATTTTTGTCATGTCATTGTCAACTATGCTTTTATCTTCAGTCTTCGTATTAACAGGCCTGATTGGGACTCAACAAAGAAACTGCTAGCAGACGTAAACTTCATCGGTAAGCTTCAAGATTATGACAAAGATCACATACCGGATGCGACACTGAAGAAGCTCAAAGTGTACCTCACTAACAAGGACTTTAATCCAGACACTGTTGTTAAAGTTTCTAAGGTGAGCCATAGTAACATTTCTTGCAGCCTCATTATCCGCCTAGCCCCAGGTGCAGCTGAATACCAGATGTATTCCACAGTGCGACTGCATCTCACGTTCTTCACTCGACTACTGAGAGATACTATTACCTATCTCATCGTTACGTTACATAATGAATTTGAAAGTTAGACCGGTTGTCAGATTTTTCGGGTTGCTGACTGCCTGACTGACTGTGATAAGCACAACATGAGCGGTTATGTTTTGGGACCATAATAAAAAAAAAAATTAACTCTGTAGGTGTGCCGGTCCATGGTGCTATGGGTGCAAGCCATTGACATGTACGCCAAAGTATTCAGGGTCGTGGAGCCAAAAATACTGAAGTAAGGAACTATGCTTTTATTGAAGTTTAAGTAAGTTTTGTGGTAAACTTATTAACGTTGCCGCGTCGGTCAGCTTTGCATCCAACCAAATGCGGTTACTATTTTACAAGGAACTTCATACCTACTGCTCTATCTCGGCACCGGGTGGTTCGGCGGTGCATCTGCCTTTCGGCGCGGTCACTGCCTACGCGATCCATCTGATATTTGCCTTTGTTTAAAAATATCCATGTAGTTTGTTGCCGGTCTCTTGTCGATAGAATATACTATTTAGAACCGTGCATCTAAAGATTGCCAATGACTGAACACATCATGCCATCACCTAAATAATTGCCGACGCCGGTTACCTATAATTATAATAGATCTCGAAAAGCCGATTTGGATGGTAGTAAACAAACTTTAAAAAAGTAAATAACGACTTAAAAAAACTAAAAGCTAATAAAATATTTTTCTTAGAAAACTTAACAGCTTCTGAAGACGGAGGGGGGGGGATTAATTCTTTATTGCTCCTTAGCTTGACTCGGACTTCAGAAACTGTATTTTATTCGTAGTGTTTTGAAATTGGTCTTTAGTTATTTTTAAAGTTTATTTTTATGAAGATAATATAAATTATTCAATTCTTTTTAAATATCTACTATTCATCAGTATATAATATATTCACTTTTAGTTGTTCACGACTAGGCTGAATGACAAATGTCTTGTTACCTACACAGACACAAAGAAGCGGCCGGTATATTGAAGAGTGTAATGGCAGTGCTGCGAGCCAAACAAAAGGAGGTGGAAGCCATTGAGGCCCAACTCGCCAAGATGTTAAATGAACTGAAAGTATGTAGTTTTTCAACTTACATCAGAATCTAGAAACCCTATTCCATACACTGATTCAAACAAAACCAATTAATATCTACGTATGTAATACCATAATGTAGTATGTAGCAACCAATCAGAAGCCATCACATCATTCTATCTGCTTCCCTCCAAAGTTATTTCTGCAATATTGCATTAACTATAATCTACATTTGCGCACATCGGAGACGAAATTACCTACGCACTACCATCTGCCACCCCAACGGGAGGTGAAAAATCGATACAACCCCACCACACAACCAAATAAATTTCTGGAGTGGGGTAAACAGCTAACTTCCTATACCTATTATATTATTGACTACGTTGTTAACTATAATAATTTATTTATTTATACAACATATAATCACAATCGATGTGTCCTTACCGGTGTGATATTTTGATGCTAGGTTGTGGAAGACGAGCGCACCAGGTTGCAAGCCGATGTAGACTTAGCAGCAGCGCGCCTGTCCCGCGCTGGCAGGCTAACGCAAGCGCTGGCCGATGAGAAAACACGTTGGGAAGAAACCGTTAAGGTAATCACACATTGGAAACATTCAGTCTGACAACGCAAGTCTGAGTAAAGTTACAATTTACTTTGTACCATAACCACGTCCTAACATCGTTTGTTGTCGTTATTGTACATCCCACAGTCCGCGACTCACCAACTGTATTGTACTACGGGGGATATCATAATAGCTTCCGGCTGCATCGCCTACTTCGGTGCCTTTCCCGCGCACTACAGACGCCACCTAGAAGTCAAGTGGATCAAGCAATGTACAGAATTGGAGATACCGGCTTCCGACACTTTTGAGTATGCATTTATCCCATCATAACATTTTTTTTTTCAGGACGTCGCGACGTCTTTCCTCATAATATGCACTACCTACTTTGACTTCATTTTAGTTTACGAGCGGTGACTGTACGCTCCGGATGGCCAATTTAGCTCATAGCTTATTGAATGTTTGTGGTAAGAATAGATTTGGTCTCCTGAAAACACTTCCCGTCTTTTGATTTAATTTCCACACATTTCGATCAGCTTTAGGTACTTTATAACACAAGCCTAAAAGGTCCTCACCATTGTTGGTGTCTTCTTGTAACCTTACAACTGCTCTCATTTTGGTTGCCATGTCCACCTGACCTGCAACCCGGAAGTAGATAATGTATTACATTATAATTAAACATTCAATTGAGATTTATTTAAAAAACAGATGCGTGCAGAATCAGCTGACGGATCTTGTACTGCAAGCACGATAGATACTATATTGGAATTTATTGTATGGGCCCGGACCCCCAAACCCGCGTGACCACGCACACAAGTGTAGGTTGCTACGCAACGCTCTCCCAATGCATATCTACTAATGCATTTAGCCTCCCCTTGCCACCCCAGATTTTTCTGGGTTAGCGAACTCTGTCAAGGGCCGGGGACTAGGTAATATTAATGATAGACGATGTTCTTTTAAACGAGGATCTCGAGATTATTTTTTAACATGGCATCATAAATATTCTTTAAAAATAGGATCCAACCAATAAACATTATATTTTGTGAGCCATTCGACAGCCGTAAAAAGAAGTGAAATCAAAAGTTCTCAAGTTCATAGTTCGAAATTTAACAGAAGTGTAGTCTTGAGACTTCGCTTTAAATCAGATTACACCACACAAGTTGGAAAATAAAAACTTTAAAAATAATGCATTCCAGTATCTTTCCCGTAAGTAATATTTCACAATTATGAATTTGTCTGTGGTTTTCTGTTGTATATACCTACACAAATACAAATTGGTAAGATCCCAGATTTGGCTTCGGGAATAGGTAGGTACCGAAAGAAAAGGGACTCGCTGATGCGACTTCACCCACACGTCTAGATCAGTCCTCGCTACGCTGTTAATATATAAACTTCCGATGTTGCCCGTTTTCAGGAATACTTCCTCAGGAAGGGAAACTTTCCTCAAACTTTTCATCTCTAATCTTGATACCTTGAACCTGTGTGGCAGTACCACTAACCTACACTTTTTGACCGTCCTCGTCTGACTCACCAATTTGCGTTCACCACTGACCTTGTTTGTGTTTGGGTTTCTACGACTTATGGCTACTTTGCTATGACTCGCTCGCTTTGGGTATGTCACTCTGGGTGACTCATTGTCCTTATCAGTTATCTACGTATCAAAAGTTGCCAAAAATTAATAAAAACTTAGATTTTGAAATTTAATTATTTTAGTAATCATCAACAATTAATGCATATCTATTGTTATCAGTTTGATTACCGTTATGGCTGACTCATTTACGATTCGGACGTGGAATTCACAAGGGCTGCCGCGCGACTCAATATCTACAGAGAATGGCATTCTGGTGACGCGGGCCGGACGATGGCCGCTCACTATCGATCCTCAGGAACAGGTCACACGCATATCCATATTAAATTCCGCAATACGAGGAAAAGTATACCTAGATGTCGCAGGGAAATAAGAATATCAGGGATTTCGTAAAATCTCTAGGGATACCACGAAATCATGGACGAAGGCGAATGTTCTTCAATAGGACTGCCGAAACGATGATTTCTTAATTTTTACAAAGACAAATCTATTATCAAAAAATAAAAAAAATCATAGATATTATATTATAAACCTACCGTGGCTTTAGAAGGTTACGATGTTTTTTAAATATTTTATACAATCATCTTTCGTGATTTCGTGATATCTCTGATATCCTCATTACCCTGCGTTAAAACCCAATTCAATTCATAGATACGTTTTTATAAGTCGCTTGATCCCAGAATTGAATTGTAGTTTGTATGCATAAAGCAAGATGTCATCACTGCTGTAATTTTTATTCTAGTGTAGTAAATGTTACAACTTTCTCATTTCTCGGGTACTATATAACTATGGATTTCGATAGGCTAATAATATTACTGTTCACGATGAGACCTAGTCATCTAGTACCTAACATTAAAATAGAAACAATACAAATGAAATCGACACAGGTAGATAGGTACTACTTTAATTATAAACTATTATTAGATAGTACCTAGATAATCACCAAGGGACTAAACTCGCCCAAGTTGAAACCACCTTTCTATTAGGGGAAACGGCCTCGAGCAGAATACTCTACTTTTCAATAAAAAGTTATTCTGCTATTATATTATCACACCTTCTGCGAGACAATAAATAGCGACAACTACTATTAGAAACAAAGTATTTTAATTATTAATAGTAGGAGACATTTATATGAGAATTTGTAGTTTGGAATGTATAATTAACAGCACAGCGATTTGCAGTATTCGTGTCATTTTTTTCTCTCGATTGCTATTTCGCTTTTCCAATAAATTATTTTTGGTGCTGAGGGCCAAGCACGAATTATTTGACGAATTATTTAATCCATGACATTTTTTGAAAATACATGCGGTGTTTTGACGTTGTACCTTACGTTTACGTTTACTTTACGTTTGACGTTGTACCTTTTGCCGTATTTAACGATAACGATATGTCAAAAACATTCGTACTCGGCCTACAGGTATCTATAGTAAAAGTTTTCATACGAACTTTTAGTTGAGATTCCAAATTCAAATCACATTATAATAAAATTATGTCACTATCACAGGCTAACAGATGGATCAGGAACATGGAAAAAGATAACGGGCTCATGATAACAAAACTAAGTGAAACCGGCTATTTACGCATCCTGGAGAATTGTATTCGGCTCGGCTGGCCGATGTTAATCGAGGACCTTGGGGAGACTCTCGAGGCCACGTTAGCACCTGTGCTTCTCAAACAAACTTTCCTGCAGGTAGGTACTTTTTCCTACGGGCAAAAATCTTTATTATTATGGTAGTAAGATACCTAGTTAAAACTTTATCCTGCATGGAAACGCCAACTTTGACCTTATCACCTATGACAAAGTTTCACCTACCCTCGTAAGACGATAATAAGCGTAAAAGTCGGGTACCTAACATAAAATTTCAATTGTGAATAAGTAATATAATGTCAACTCGTGTACATAAAGAGTATTTTCTATTGTAGGTATTCTATCATCACATGATAGGTACCCGACCTATCACGCAATGACATGATGTAAGTATAGGTACCAATAATTGCATATTAGTGTCATAGATACTCGTACAATGCTGCGGCAAAGCAGTCAGCAGCCCTAAATATGATTAAACATTAATCGCTTGAAATGAAATATTGAGAAACGAAAATCGTTCGAGGACGCCCAGGCATTACGTTCCTAAAATATAACAACGTCTTTCATGAAGTGGCGCCGTTTCATGATAATGAAACTCTGTATTACTGGGAATTATGTATTTCTATAACGTAGATCACAATGTAATATTTAATGTAGGTACAGAAAACGCGGTAATCAAATCGGCTCTGGTAAACGTCACATTGACAGGTGCGTTCCTAAATTCCTACATCATACTTTATATATTCGGAAACATAACAGACTCCTCCCTCACACGGGAAATCAACAATGATCAAGTTAACCGTAACGTAACATTATGAAAATATAATAATAACTCAATTTATATTAAGAGTACCAAATTAATACAGAATATTACAAAAATCTAGTTAGTGATAACATCTTATAAATTTAAGCGAGTCACTGGCCTGATAGTCCTTTGACTCCTACGCAGTACAGGTTCAGTGGGAGCATCGCTAGGCACTACTTGTGGAACATGCGAGACTACAATGTCCATGTCAGGTTGCGAAGTTCCCTCAGTGTCTGGTGTATAATTGTTTTCGCTTTGCTCTGGTGTAGATGGTAATACCATTAAACGTGGTGGACTTGTTGGAGTCCTTGGAGATAAGTCTGAGCTGGAAGTTCGCAACCCATCAGAATCGAAATTATTAGGTAGCCTTTCAGGAGCCAGTGGTGTGTCATTGCCAACGCGGCGTATTTGGTCGATGTGCCGGCGCCACAAGCTACCATCATCAAGTTTTATTAAATAGTGGAGTGACCCGAAAACCTTATCCACGACACCTAACTTCCAATTTCCCCCTCCTGAGTAATTCCGAGCAACCACCCTTTCACCAGGGAATAACCTCCGTACACGCACCACCCTGACCTCTTTCTGAGAACATTCAATGCTTTTGTTTGTTGGACACAGTAACGATAGGGAGGAACCTGGACAATATGTGAAAACCATTTCAGCAGGAGATTTTCCTGTAACTGGATGGGGGGTTATTCGGTATTGAAATAAAATCTTATTTAAATTATCTTGAATATTATTTTTATGTGAGTTAAGGCATCGTAGTTTTCTCTTGAAAGTTTGAACATATCGTTCTACTTGCCCGTTAGTTGCGGGATTGTATGGGGCAGACCGTCTGTGAGTAATTCCATGCAATTTGAGATAATCATGAAATTTTGGATTGACAAACTGAGTACCATTGTCGCTAGTAAGTATTTGGGGATAACCAAAAGTAGTGAAAATTTTCTCTAAGGTTTCAATTGTAGAGTCTGTATCGATTCTATTTAAGATGTGCACTTCCGGCCACTTAGAATAAGCATCTATCACCAAGAGTAGGTAGACATTTAAGAACTTACCCGCAAAGTCAATATGTACTCTTTCAAAGGGTTTCGACGGATATTCCCACGAATGTTTGGGAGCCACTGCTGGTGGTGCATTTAGGTGTAAGGAACATTCTACGCAGTTTTTTGTTAAGTTTTTAATATCATTGTCGATTCCTGGCCACCAGCAGTAGCTACGTGCCAAGGAGAGCATTCTATTTACTCCAAAATGGCAAGAATGTAAATCTTTCAGAATAGCGCTTCTAAGACTTGTAGGTACTACCACGCGCGAGCCCCTCATCAAACAATCCTCTAGCAAGGAAAACTCTGTTTGATCAATACCAAATCTTTCTCTATGGGAGACTGTTTTTCCAGTCTGTAATCCTATCAGTAATTGCCTTAACGTATTATCATTTTTTGTGGCAGCTGCAATATCGTAAGCTGTGACAGGAAGCACGTTTATCATTGCAATTTGGAAGATATCAACTTCTTCTGTCGATGTAGATTGCTCAGCAACAGGTAGACGTGAAAATGCATCAGCATTAGCATTATCCTTTGAGCACTTATATTTGATGTCATACTGAAAACCTTGCAAAAAAATTGCATAATGTTGCATACGAGCAGCTGAAAGATGTGGTAAGGCTTTTGAAGGAGAAAAAATTTGTACAAGTGGCTTATGGTCGGTGTACAGAATGAATTTCCTGCCATACAGGTATTGAAAAAATCGCTTGACTCCAAAAATAATGGCATAAGCCTCTTTGTCAATTTGTGCCCATTTACGCTGAGTGGAATTTAATGTCTGTGAAGCATAATGAATCGGGCGCTCAGTCCTATCAGGCATTATGTGCGAAAGAACGGCTCCTACGCCTGTAGGAGATGCATCAGTGGCTAAAATAAGCGGCAGATCAGGTGAGTAATGAGCTAGCACTGTATCTGAGAGCATTTGTTTTTTTATGGTAAGAAGTGCTCTTTCGCAATCTGTAGACCAGTGCCACTCTGTCTCTTTCCGCAAAAGCTTATGTAAAGGCTCTAAAGTGTTACTAAGATTTGGTAAGAACCGTCCATAGTAATTGACGAGACCTAACAGTGCCTGTAACTCAGAGACATTTGTAGGATTTAGAGCTTCCACAACAGCTTGCACTTTACTTTTAGTTTTGTGTATACCTTGTCGACTGATTTTATAACCACAGTACTCAATTTCATCCTTCATGAATTCAGATTTTTCCAAATTAACTTTTAACCCAAACTCAAATAATCTAGAAAGAACTTGTTCAAGTCTATTAAGGTGCTCTGCATCACTAGGAGCTGTAATACGTATGTCATCAATGAAACAATGCACCCCAGGGATACCTTTAAGTATATTTTCAATTTTTCTTTGCCACTTGGCTGGTGCACAATTTAAACCAAACATTAAGCGTGTACATTTGTAAAGCCCCTTGTGTGTATTGAGAGTTAACAAATGCTGGTCTTCATCCCGGACTTTCCAGTGAAGATAAGCATTCTTTAAATCAATTTTAGAGTATTTGTCTCCCCCGGCTAAACCATTGAATAATTCTTCTGAAGTTGGAAGAGGGTGTTCATCAACTAGCAGGTTTTTGTTTAAGGTTAATTTGTAGTCCCCACATAATCTGATTTTACCATTAGCCTTCACAACGGGTACAACTGGTGTAGCATATTCACTGTAGTCTACTTTGACTAAAACCCCATTTTTTTCTAAACTATCAATCTCTTTTTCAATTCTATCTTTGAGTGCAAATGGAACAGGTCGAGCACGAAAAAATATTGGTTTGGAATCGGGTTTAAGATGCAATGAAACTGGTTCCCCTTTAATTTCACCAACATTTGTGTCATCAAACAAAGCACTATACTTCTCAAAAAGCTTTTGTAAGGGAGGTACGAACGGAATGTCATTACCTGAAGACACATGGTTTACTTGTGTCATACAATCCCTGAAGGCTTTAAACGCATTGTAAGTTTGTATCCATTCTCTACCCAGGAGTGGGTGTTGATTCCCAGAAATTACATATAATTTTACTTTGTGTGTATCCTTTCCGATGGCAGCTGTGACATTGGCAACACCTAAAACATTTAAAAATTGGTTAGAGTAAGTACACAGTCTGACATTGGTAGGCATCAGTTTGTCTTTGCATATCTTTTTGTAGTCCATTTCATTTATGACAGATACTGCTGACCCACTATCAAATTCCATGAGTACCTCAGTATTTTCAATGTTAGTCTTAATCCAGAACTTGTTTGAATGACTGTCTTCCCTGCAATTATTAACATATACTATTTCCTCCATATCACTGCCCTCATTAATTACTGCATCTACAGCATTCACCTTTTTCAGTTTCATACACATCTTTTTTAAATGGCCAATTTTCTGACAATAGTTGCACTTAATATTTAAATATGGACACTTGTTGGCATAATGATTTTCACCACAGCGAAAACAAACTATGTGATTTGATTTATTATTAGTAACTGGAACAGCTTTTGTAGTAACTGTGGCTGAAACTGGAGATGGTGAGAATTCTCTCTTCTTTTTTGAAGTGATTGCCAGTACATCTTGTGGTTTTGTGCGGGCAGTGTTAGCACCCTCGGCGAGTGCGCTTTCCATGCCTGTAGCAATGTCAATTGCTTTTTCTAAAGTTAAACCACGGACTTCCAATAATCTGTCCTTGATCCTTTGCGATGCGATGCCACAAACTAATTGATTTCGCAGAGCTTTTGGTAAGAATGCACCAAAGTTACAGGACGCTGCCATCTTGCGTAGTGACGCTACATAATCCCTTATTAGTTCACCTTCCTTTTGATGGCGGTGATGAAATTTGAAGTATTCAGCTATTTCCAGTGGAGCCGGGTCCAAATGTGTTTGTAAGGTAACTATATTCTCAGCGAATGATCGCAGTTCTGGCCTGTTTGGCGAAACTAAATCGCATATTGTTTCGTGCAAGTCGGCTCCAATGTAGTGAAGAAGGTATGTGTTCTTTTTTGTATCATCTGTAACATTGTAGATGGAAAAGGCTCCTTCTAGTCGTTGAACCCATCTCTCAAACTTGTTCTTAGGGTCGTAGAATTCGAAAAACGTAGATGGTAAGCTGACATTAATCGGATCCGACATTTTGGAGAGTGGAGTTGTGCGTAGTCATCGATTGCGTAGTACCAAGTTGTTTTGTCGCGTAGATTCACTCAGTCCCTCGTCGCCACTAATGAAACTCTGTATTACTGGGAATTATGTATTTCTATAACGTAGATCACAATGTAATATTTAATGTAGGTACAGAAAACGCGGTAATCAAATCGGCTCTGGTAAACGTCACATTGACAGGTGCGTTCCTAAATTCCTACATCATACTTTATATATTCGGAAACATAACACATGATATGAACGATATGATCTACGATCTGACTACGTAGTCCTAGTAATAAGTCACACCTTTCACCGTGAGGCTGGGTTCACACGGCATTGTCCTGCACGTTTTTTTGCAGTATACGTCTTAACGAATAAATAGTGGCACATACATTGTACATAGAACCATTCACATGTCGTTTGTACTGCAAAAAATCGTACACCGTTTATGCGTTTAAACGAATACTCAACGGACTTGTCAAGCAAATCGAATGAACTTTAACGTATTCGGCTTGCAGTGGCACATACTCGTAGTATAGCTCTGTCTCGTTCACACGACACGATGTTCATACGTTTTTCATCGAATAGCAACCGAACAAGCATTTAGTCTCTTCACTCTTGGCGTCTTTTGGAGAGGTCGCGCGTATTTGTGTTTGTTGTTTCAAAATGGTTGACGAATCTTCTATAGATAACGAATTATTAATGATAAGGCTTGAATTTTCCAGTTGATTTAATAAGTTTTCAAAACTTTCAATAGACATCCGAAAGTAATTAAAAAACTTCTTTTCATCGTTTCTAAGTTTATCTTAAAACTTCTCAAATAGTTTAGTACACCCTGATTCTTCATTAAATAGGATGTACCCAAAACCTGCTCTGACGGCGACGAAATCGTTGGCGCCTTCGATTATACCAATATAAAAGTACAACCAAGCGTGGATCCATCACAGACGTCTACTCAACTGTGACAACTGTGTGAAGACTGCTGCTATTCGTTTTTTACACGAATGAAAATTTACCGTATGAACACCCGGGTGATTGTACGTTAAAAAACGAATACAAAGAAAACGTGCAGGACAATGCCGTGTGAACCCAGCCTGACGGTCTGTGTGCTACCAGTTTTGTCTTGGACTCAGAACTCTCTTAATAATAGGTACTTAAAAGTCATATCTGTCGCTATGACGGTCTGTGTGCAATTAGTTTCGCCTTGAGTTCCCTTCATTTAAGATTTACAAAAAACAAAAAAGAGGTAGATACATAATTAAGTTTTTGACTTCCTCAGGCTGGTAGGCTCCTTATCCACTTGGGAGACAGCGACATAGAGTACGACACGAACTTCCGTCTGTACCTCACAACAAAATTGGCGAACCCGCACTATCTGCCGGAAATCTGCATCCAAGTGACCCTGGTTAACTTCACTGTCACTTTGTCTGGCCTCGAGGATCAATTATTAGCGTTAGTTGAATTTTTTATCAAATATTTAATGAGTAGGTAATTCGGGCTCACATAAGAGGGCAAACCCTTTGCACAAACGCACTCTTCCCATTTTAAACATTAAAGCGTACCTTCGCTCTCATCGAAGTTCCATTTTCTACTCTGTTGGAATTAAATTAAATTTCTTCAACGAATCGGAGAGATTCAATTAATTTTTGTTTCAATTTCGAAACAACTTCATCTCGCCGATCTCGTCCCACCCAAGAGAGTTCACGATTGGGGCTTGCAATTCGGATAACTAGATATGCGTAGATTTTCAAATCCGGATTTTACTTGTATCACTATCCGGACTTTACGGATATTTGTATTTCACTTTTTATTTAAATAAAAATTAAAGTAGCTGTAATCTCTATAGTGTATAAATATTCTTATGATATTTATTATTTTAATAAAATGAATTCTTGAAATTGTTTCTTCACATAATATTGAAATTGAAATTGAAATTTATTTATTTGGAACAAAATATTTGGAAAAAATAAGAGAATTTAGTGACAGTAATGACAACATTAACAACATGTTAACTTCATGGTAAACCTACATTCGTACCTACAGCATGCATTTTCAGGATTGTACCTATCACACGGTCGCCTCCCACTTAGAACCATTTTTTTTATCTAAACCCACGCTGAGCTATGAGCATAAGTGATGATACAGAAACCAACAACGTGGAATCTTATGTATGCTGATGCTATAGCCATTATATCCGATACAATCCAGGAAATGCAAGAGAACCCTGATGAATTGAGGCCGAAAGATAACAATTAAAGCAAGCGGCTTGCGCATTTATTTTCATTTTTACCAGCAAGATAGGTAGATGGTGCCGCATGTTTAGATAAGCCGACTTCGAATAAGGGGAAAAGGCGAGGACAAATAAGATATTATTAGATTATTTTTTAGGTAATATTTTGAATATTTTTCCACAGACATATTACATAATATTTTGATTGCAAAAGTATTATTTTCATTAGAGGATAGGTAGGTACCTATCTTGTTTTAAGTCCGACTGATTTAAGAAGTAAAAGTCACTGATTATAACGTATTACAAGTATTTTTTTTTTTTAATCGATATTACCCGAAATATCCGGATAGTACCTACACATCTAAATATCCGTACTATCCGGATAGTAAAAATGAACGGATAATGCAAGCCCTATCCACGATATAGCTGGCTAATGAAAGCAAAGAAAGCAAGCCATTGGGACAGCTGGCCATACAAGATATTAATCATGGCCAGTAGAACAGAAAATAATTTAATCAATTTTATAGCTAATATAATACTGTTTTAGGGACGTAGTAAGATTGGAACGTCCAGATCTAGAAATTTTGCGTACAGAGCTCATAGTGCGTATCAATGCCGACAAAGCGACTCTTCTTGAGATAGAAGACAAAATTCTAAGATTGCTATACGCTTCGACCGGCAACATTCTAGATGACGAGGAACTGATAGAAACACTAAACGAGAGTAAGGTAAGCATATCTTCGTACTGTTCTTAGATGTTGCTCCGATTTACTATAATTCAATTTCTTGACCGGGCACATAGCCCAGGTCCATGGTGTCAGCAGTGTTACAAGTGTTAGAGAGCCGGCTCATTTTCATTGTAAAAACAATGAAAATGAGCCGGCTCACGAAAACGGCGGCGGCTAGTCAAAAAACTAGTGATAGACTTATAGTGATCTTCGTATAGATCGATAGTCCCGATATACCGCGTAACTAACATTTTTAAGAACCACGTATGTAGAAAAATAAATAAAAATTGAGTTTTCGCGTCTATTTTGCCAGTCACAAAGTATCAGACTCATAGTAGTGTCTAATAACAGACTTAGAGGCTGAGTTATGAAACAATTACAGGAAACATCAGAGATTATAAACGCTCGTTTAGAAGAAACTGAGGCTACAGAGATAAGTATATCGGCAGCGCGTGAGAAGTATCGAACGGTCGCCACCCGCGGCGCTGTTTTGTATTTCGCAGTAGCACAACTGGCAGACATCGACCCCATGTACCAGTTCTCGCTGAAATACTTTACCCAGGCAAGTACCACCTTATACTTGTTATTTTACTGTAATTGGAATATTTATTTCAATACGTTCTCATTTTCTCAACACCCGTAACGTTATGGCTGCCAGATCATGTGTCGCATACCTAAAACAACAACAACAAGACAAGACAAAGAGTTCATAAATAAAATTACCTACTTGAAATACCCAAAATTTATTTTTGGAGCGACCGAAAATCTGCCATTTGACTTATATTGTTACTTTATACAATTGATTCTCAAAGTGGTACATAATGACCACCACAGATGACTACGACATGCAAGGGGTCCATATCAACGGGGAAAAAATTGGGGTTGCAAGAGAGGTAACTGAATATAATGCTTGAAGACGAATCTTCAACTAGTGTCTGTCATGAAGTACGGTGCCAAGAAAATAATAGATAATTAATTTGGGCTAGTCCACAAATTTAAAGTCGCTCAGCGATCTATCTGGGTTTCTTCAAAAGATAAGATCCGTAATGAAATCACCCGGAAAAGAACTGAAGTCTTCGATATAGGTAGTTTAAAGAATTTGGCAGTGGGTTGGCCATGTCTGTCGAAAGTCTGATGGCCGCTGGAGCAGACCTGTCTCTGTCTTGAGTAGACACCGCGAATTCACAAACGTAGTATGGAACGCCTTCCAGCCAGGTGAACCGATGACTTGAAGAACCTACCTGGATCAAACTGAATGTGGAATTGTGGATGTTCCATACATTTAGTCGAGTAATGTTTAATTATTTGTATGGAACAACAGATTATTTTCGCAATTACAGTGTTGATTCCGTAGTAGAATAGAATAGAATAATATTATTATACCTGTATTAATTTTTTATTTAATTTAATTGATGTTATAAGTTGTTTAAATTGAAGATTGTGTATTGTGTTGTATCAAACTATTGTAATATTCAATTTAAACAACTTTAGGGTTTATATTTATATACCTTTTCCCACTAACCTTGTACCGGGTTCAAAGTCTTATGCCTCAATTATATAAATAAGTAATAATAAATCAAAAAGATGGTGTCGCCGTTGTTCAGACATTTTGTTAGCGAATAAAAACAAATATCTCAACGACACAACCACGAATACAACACGCGCGCCGCGCGATCTGCCCGCTGGTTTCGAGAACGGCTACCTAATCACGATGCACGCTCGTAATCGGAATCGACTGAATTTTGACACTACAACCAGTGTTCATTGCGATGCTCAAATTGTAGGGCATAGTGGTTTTAAAAGCTTACCGCGCAATGTAGTTTGTTGGACTGTCAAAATTTTATCGATTCCGATTACGAGTGTGTATCGTGATCACCCTGCGCGTCTGCGTTGCCCGCGCCGCTCCCGCGCCGCCGCTGCTGCCGCCCCGCTGCCCGCAAAATTCCAGGCAGAGGCCTTATGGAGACGCGGAGCGTCGCATCTCGCGCGGCGCGCAAATCGGAGCGTTGCTCTCTCGCTCGCTCTCCATGGACGGAGATACGCGTCTTTCACCGCAATGCGCGCCGCTTTGCGCTCCGCGCGACTTTCCGCCTCTCCATAACTGAACCCTTAGGCGTTTTCGCAGCTGGCACACGACGTTCAAGCTAAGGTCCTGTAAAATAAAATGTTTATGTAAAGACGATTTGAATGATAAAATGTGCAATAAAATAATAAGTAGGTACTAATACTAAGAAGCTCTCGTGCAGTTTAATTAAATCTTTCGAAATTTACCTTTACAGGTCTTCAACCAAGTCATAGAAAAAAGCGAAAAGAGCGACGTACTCGAAACACGGCTGGATATCTTACGTCGCGAGATCACATTGTCTGTTTACCGGAATGTCTCTAGAGGGCTTTTTGAACGGCATAAGCTTGTTTTCAGTTTTCTTCTGAATATGGCCGTGTATTTAGATGCGAAACTTATCACACCGGAACAGTGGAATTTTATTTTACGCGGTGCAGCCGGCACCTTTGTGGTTAGTGCAAAATGACAATTAAGAATTATTTTTATAACAGCTATAGTACGGAGGAGCTTTGGGCAAAAACAACCACACAGTGGGTCCAAATAGCAAGAAACGGCAACGCGGCAGGCCCAGAAGGAGATGGCGTGATGAGCTGGACGTTATCTAAAGGATTGGCCCCAAACTGCTATAGACCGGGAAAAGTGGAAGGAGGGAAGGGAGGCCTTTGCCATGCAGTGGGATACTACGGGCTATTATTAATTATTCTTTTATTCATTTTTATTAATTATTATTATTATAGTACGGCCTTTTGACGACTGTACCTAATGCCATCTTTACAGTTTTTATTTTCATTTTTCTGCTTGATTTATCTTTGTTTTTTGTTTCGAGCATATGGCACCCTGGGTTGCAGCTGAAAACCAGCGTTGGGTAATCAGTATTAACGTACTGACACCCAATATTATGCAGAGCTGCTGGCCCGTTTGGCACTAAACTACTGATTTTATTTTATTTTTATTTTCTGTGTTTTTAGCATGTATGTGCCAATAAACTATATTTCTTTCTTTCTTTCTTTACCTGGATTACAATAAGAGCAAATTTCTTAAATAATTTTGCTTCTTGAAGCTACCCACTACAGATTTAATGGCATAGATTATATAACCCTAGGTGCCGCCCAAGAAACCTCCAATTGAACCATTGACTGAACAAATGTGGCTGGCCGCTCATCATTTGGATGAAACCGATCCCAGATTTGCAGGGCTTGTCGATGATTGTCTAAAAAAAATACCCATTACGATTGGAACTTTCAATGTGGTAAGTGTTACAGCTATGTCTTTATGAAATCCGATAATTCTTATTCATATATTAATAAATATTGTGTTTATCCTGCATAACGACGCATAAAGTGATATTGTTCACTAGACCGTATTCAATCCAGTTCCATATACCTACGTTAAAATATAATCGGAAGTACCTAACCGTAGTTCTAGTAAAGTTAATAAATAGTAGTTTAATAATTTTGCCTTGCATTTAAATTGCTGCATTGCAGACCCACAGAGGAAATAGCTCGAATACAGAAACTTCCTATCGTATCCTACTATTTTATAATCTAACAATAAAATATTTCCAGGATATCCACGTTGACAAAAGAAATCTCGTGCCACCAAATAAAAATTGGAACGAGAAATTGACATCTTTTGAAAAACTAATGATAATAAAATGCCTGAGGGAAGAGAAATTAGTATTTGCTATCGGGCAATATGTCAGCACTAGCCTTGGTTCTGTGTTTATAGAAAGCCCCACTGTTCAACTGAACACCTTGTACGTATACCATATTATTTTTAAAGTCATTCATTTTAATTATAACGCGGCCATCTAGGGAATGCTTTCCTGAGACCTGTCAATTATATTAGTTTTTTTTTATAAAAAAAAAGTTATTTATTTATTATGAAACCGTGCTGGTATATTTTGACAGGACTCAGGAACTCATTCTCTCGGCTCAGCGACCACGCTGTAACATTTTGTTACACATAATACACAAGGAGGTAAGCATTATAAAGTAGAAAGAAAAACTAATTAGGTACTTATAGTACATTTAATATCCACACACCATAGATTTACGATTATATATATTCGATATTACCGCTCTGTTTTTAACAATTTGCGGTTAATTATCACAAACATCTTATAAGGGAATATATGAATATTCATATCAAATGTTGGACGAAGACTGTCATTCATTAAACAGATGTTAAACCTTTCAGTATAATTATCCGTACAGCATTTTTTAAATAAAAATTCTTACAATTGGTACTTATGTTTAACACTTTTTTCCTGAAAATCATATAGTTTTACTTATTAGAAATATAATCAAATCCAAACCATTAACAATATTGTCATGATTAGTTTCAGATCTATATAATCTATACATATAATAAATATATGGTAATATAATACCAAATACGGCAAATACCCGTACCGCCAAGCAAAAAATACAATAATTATAAACTTTACTAATAAAATAAACGATCGCTTACGCAGATACTTGTCCCTTATCTAATAGTTCATAACACGTGAGCACATACCTAGAAGGTACCTACTTACATCCCTAAAATTCAAATATCGCAAACAGGTACTGCTGAAAACAATGAAATCGTATAGACAGTTTTACAGATCAGTCCAATATTCGATATACGCACACCGGCCTACATCAGTTTAAGCTCGATAGTGGTCCACACACGGTATAATTTCTATAGAACATCAAGATAAAGTATTTTTATAAATTTCAAATATGTACCTACTACCTACCCATAATACAACAACACAGTCAAATTTGTCTTTATAATTATATGTCTACGGGTCTTACGTAACAGCAATAGCTTTTGGACTTCCAAAAACTTACGAATTTAAGCTTATGGTACGAGCAATGGCTACAACCACATAAAAACATGTAGGTAGGTATCTCTACAAACATTTTTTTTTAAATTAATATGAATTAAATCGGCAACTAGAGATTTGTTCTGGGTTCTACTTTATTATAGTTTATGGATATGTTTATTATACTAGGTATTACAGACGACACACTATGAAGTACACCAAAATAGACATAATTTCGTTTAGTTAGGCTAAATGCTTTTCTTTTTAGGAAATAGATTTCATTCAAGCAATCTAAATTATTACAACCTACTTATATCGGGCTACATTCGCAGGGCTTTTACTGTTAGCACTGCCCAGGCAAAATTAAGATCGCTGCTGGGCAGACTACAAAATCATTGTTATTGTCCACGGGCTATACCCAATTCAACTTGTTAACACTACATTGCGCTGAACATTGACTTTTACCCAGATGTACATTACATACCTAATATCACGAGATGGTTTGCAGGAAGAAACTGCTAGGTCGCTCTTCTAAACTTTAAAAACATCAATACCATAGGTAATAATGATCATTTAACGATAAGCTCATAAATATTGTAATTAATTATAAAAATCCATCTACTTAACGACAATCTCGAAATTATCTGTTAGATAAGATCATTTCCTCTTGTATTAAAAACCATTACGACTATTTTCCTTTTGAATAGTAGGCATCCAAAGTCCCGAATGTATGAGCCACTGGGCGAAGCCAATATGCGGTAAACAGAAACCGCTTCCATATCGCAAAGTCGTGCAGACAGAACGCTCACCAAATCTTCCACCAGTTTATTCGACCCCTTGGATCTAATCCTCAATCTGCCCATGCTTTACAATATCTTGACTTCTTACACACCCATTTATGAATAACACTGATTTAACTACAACATTGAATTCTAAAATTGAAAAGCAATGTTATAAGATACTCCGTTGAATGAAACACTGAAACACTTACTTATTAAATTTAAATAACTCTGAATATTTTGGAATGTGAACAATTAGTAACGATGTTAAATACTAATCATTTTAAGAATCTCCCATTTCGTTCGTCATCACAAAACATTAACTTGACGTGCAATAGAAGCACGTCAATGACGAAAACCAGACATTAGTATTGTTCAATGTGGCCTCTTGTGATCTGAAAGTCATGTCCTTCTGAATTAGTTACATCCCCTTCGTGCAGATAGGTATTTACTTACATCAAGTGATATTGAAATATCTATTTAGAAACAGTTTTACTGTTTATATCATCGTAATCATAATTCTAGGTTAAACTAGTTGATCCTCAAGCCGTCGGAACAGCTACTTTGACGTAGAACAAAATATTTGCCGGTTTCTTTGCGTTTCTTGAATTAAGCCTTTATTAATAATAATAAACTTTTGTATACTCATGCTACAAAAAGTTTAGCACCAATTGCATTTATCGCTTGGTGCGTCTGGCACGGGGTTAAACAACAATACTTGGATCCCATGCATACTTTATCTTATGTGATCCGAGATCATTAAGAATGAGCATGTCTTCATTCGCAATTGTAAAATTCAGTGCGATATTCTGCCTGATGTACTCAGGATGAGTAGCTTTAGGTATAACAGCTATATCTTGTTGCAATGCCCAACGTAACAGTACTTGGGCATTGGTAACATCAAGCTTGCGAGCAATTTTTGTAACGAATGGGTGTCTTAATAATGCATCATTATTGGCAGATGTTCCTCCAAGAGAGCAATATGCTTGTAATGCAATATCATTCTCTTTACAAAAATCCAGTAGTTCACTTTGATGGTAGAACGGGTGCCACTCCACCTTCGAAAAATAAACAATATTAGAAAACTTCCAACAGCGCAATTGTGTTAAGAAAATGACCAATAAAATATACCTGATTTACAGCAGGAATGACACCGTGATTGTTTTTTATCAGCTGCTTTAGGTGATAAACTGTGAAGTTGGACACACCAATGGCATTAACAAGGCCGTTGTCGTAAAGTTCCACTAGAGCTGCCCAAGTCGCCTGTCGAATCTCTGTATTTCTTTTGTCTTCACATGACAGCCGCTGTGTGCCCGGGAAGTGTATTAAATATAAGTCAGCAAAATCTAAGCCCAGGTTTTTCAATGATTGATTGTATGCTTTTTTAACAACATCTGGTGCTCCGTGATCGGCTGGTGCTGTAAAAAATACAAAACAATGTAAGGACATACACGAACTAAGCTAATACGATTTATTAAATTGTATTTTCGATATTAATTTTAGTTTAAATATAATACTACTTACAGAGCTTAGTTGTGATGAAAATTTCATCCCGGTCCAAATCATATTTTGGGAGTAAAGTTTCAAATGCGTTCTTTAGGTGAGCTTCATTGTGATAAACAGCTGCAGTATCTGTATGTATAATCCAAAAGGTGACATAAGACCAACCAGATCATTTAACAATCATCAAAATAAGTTATCTGTAGAAAACCTTACCAAACATACGATATCCCGCAGAGAGAGCCTCATCTACGACCGTCATGATAACATCAGGTGAGCGAATGCGGTAGGTGCCAACTACAAAAAAATGAAATTCGGAATAAAATAAGCTTGCCATGTGCATGCGATCTCAACTTGTTTAATTTCAATTGTTTTAATTTGTTATTTTTTGTGTACAATAAAAAATAAAATCACAATATAAAAGTAACAAATCGCCGAATTACCAGTAACCTTGCATAATTATATACTAAAGTTTCCTGTGACTCGTAAGGAATCTTAAATACCAAAAACAAACCAATAGGTATAGGTACCTACTATGTCCGAAATTAAATAGGTACCTAGTTTCCAAGTTCAATAGTTTCGAATTTGAAATGTCTTTTAATGTTGCAAATTTTAATTTTATAACAATTAGTTCTTGGGCGTAAAGGGGCACACGGACGCAGAGCCCATCCTAGAACCTAGTGTGTCCCCCGCCAGAAAACCTGGCGCCACTGTGAATAACCCATTGTAACATGTGCCCATCCCAGAAAAAATAGCAGGCACAGTTACAGTGAATTAATTGAATATTGTTGATTAAACACCTTCGTATTTCCTAAACAGACTGAACGGCGAACCGGTGTATCGCCTCCATTTAACATGGAGTAATTACAACGTTTTAGGCAGCCATCACTCTACTAATTGATTTTATTAGTCAGCTGATTTTCAATCATCAATTAAGATTTTATCCAGCCTAAAAAAATCTCACATCTTAGCCATGATCTGGAAAACACTTAATAAATTCTTGGCTTGTTGCTAATCACCCGGAACTGTGATTATCTTTGAATTAAACCATTTCTTCAAATGCAAAGATATAAAAGCTAAATAACAATTTTAAACATAGTGTTATATTGTCGGTGAATATGGCCGTAAGTCTGTTAGTTAACATAATCTAATATTTTGTTTATACAAAACACATTTAAAAGAGCTGTTATAGAAATATAAAAAATTTGATTAAATATTTGTGGAATTTAAACTCACATGAAAAATTATTTTAATTGTATGTATTTCAAAATATAAAATTAGTAATTTAATTAAGACTATCGTTAAAAAATGTTATATTCAATTTCATTGACCAGCCTTTGTGCTTAATAAATTAGCATTATGAAAAATGCTATTCCAGTATTCAAAATCTGCTTGATTTTGCTTACCTCGATTTAGATAATTAAGCAAATTTTTTTGCTATCAGGACTGTCAGTTAATACTTAGCATGTACTTACACTAGTTGTTCTTAAAATTCAATGTTTATGGAGATCTCTATTAAGTGTAATTCATAAATTACAGTCTAACAGTCAGACACAAAAGTTATGTTTCAACGCTCAGCACCCATAAACGCAAGCATGATGATATAAATATATTAGGTCCAGGCCTCAACCCCAACCTAAGTAACACCATATTTATAGTCCAAGATCCTGGTTACCATCAACCTACCTGAATCTGTTATTTCAATAATTAGAAGGCCAATCACACTGACCTTGTCAGGACACAGATGACTGTCCGCATATTATTGAATTTATAAAAATTAATATAATTAATAACTAACAAATCGCACATAGGTTATTAAAATCTGCCCAGGCTACCTTTAATTAAAAATACCATTTGATATCATAATTTTTTATTTAATTAAAATGTCATTTAAGGTCATTTTGTAAATTTTATTGCAAACTCGTTCCATTATTGTAAGCATTCGTTCACACTCTATACAGCAGCAGAATCGGGCGTTTTCGCGTTTGTTGGCTGCCTTTTGCTTACAAAAAGTGAATAACGAACGCGCTACCGTGCGATTCTGCTGCTAGAAGTATTGAGTGTGTGCCCTAAAAGACAGTTTGCTGGCCTTTCATGAGTTAAGGTGAATCTAACAATTTTGTTTTTACCCACCCTCCCACAAAATAGTGCTTTGTCGTATTGAGTTGGGAAAAACGGCCTGCCATACCAATAACTCTTTAACAATGGTCCAGATTAAGAGTTTGTTCTGCCAACATTTTTAACTATTAATATTAATTTTCTCATATAAGTGAATGTAATTCTTTTGAGAAAATAAAGTTATCTTAAACCTGGAAGAGTTGTCACACCTCAATGTTGAGAGTAGTTCGATGGTAGGCAGGATCTTATATTAATATTAATTTTGTTTGTTTAAGTGTTATATTAAACCCCAGCATATTAATATTAAAAATATTAAATAAACAAACATATTTTTTATTATAAAAATTACTTGTAATATATATTTGTTTTGAAGGTCAAGAAGTGTGTTGGTAGGAGTATTGGTAACATTCAATTTCCAGACAAAATATATGGGAAACGAATTAAAAGCAATAAGGTTGTCACAAATGGGAAAGATAATTTTATTGTTATCTGTATTTAACCATGTCTTACGATATTGCTATTCATAGAAATCAAGCACAGATATTTTATGTTAGTTATCTGCAGATACTGATAGATATTGGCAGTTTCTGTCCAATACAAAATGTAAATGAAGATAATAAAATGTGTGTGATATCTACAGATACTATAAGTTTTTATGTGCAGATACTGGAAGAATCTTTTTCTCCTGCCAGTTACAGCAAATTCGCTAGGTATAATTCGCAAGAAAGTATGTACCTATTCAAAAAAATCTGAGATGACTTTTATTGAAATATGTAGGTCAGTGCACTGGTTTTGTAACATAATATTTACGATATTTACTTACATCCCACTGCAGGCATTTGTGTTCCATTGTTCAATGTAAACTTGGTATTCACAATAGCAGGATCTAAAGCCATAGCCATGATTTATTTATTCACATTTCTTTTGGTGTCAACAGTAAATAAAGGTAACAGTTTTTCAAATAAGCTCAATCACTTCTTCACTGATTTAATGAATGCAAAAAGACTGCACTTTACAGATGCTTAGTCTGCACTGATTCTGATAGCCAACCCACTTGCAACTTGATAACACTGATTTTCTACGTACACGGCGAGTATTCGGTAGACGATAATACGACACAAGTGACTAAATCACAATGGACATTACTACACAGGTGTTTACGTAGGTAGGTAGTGTAGGTACCAAGGTGTCAAGCTCTTTGGTGTCAAGCAAGTGTCAAGCAGCAAGCAGCCCCGAAAAAAACGTCAATGTCACTCGCAATGCGTGGGATGACATGACAGAACGTGTTGCCAACAGTCCGTTATAAACGCGCTGAATTTGCTTTAAATTAAAAAAAAGTAAAAACCGACTTCAAAAAAAAAGAACTAAAAAGTATAAAATAATTTTCTTAAAAAAAATTACAGCTTCTGAAGTCGGGGCCACTGCCAAGCTAGGTCCCGACTTCAGAAGCTGTAAATTTAATTTTTACTTTTTTTTAAAGTTTATTTTATTTTTCAATTTTGAGTGGCATAAACAATACATAAACATGAGATTACAGCAATTGCGAGTGATGTGCTGTTATTCATTCAAGAGTTCCATTGTCTATCTCCGAAGATCTTCATCAGATCCTCACCAAATTTAAACAGGAACACTTCGAAAGTATACCCTTTCAAACAAAAAAAGAATCATCGAAATCGGTTCACGCAGTCGAAAGTTATGAGGTAACAAACATAAAAAAGTCGCGCACATACTTAATGTAAATTTAAGACTTATATGGTTTTCTCATGGACCCCATTGTCAGAACTGGACCAAATTAAAATGGGACCAATCGGGAAGCACCAGCTTTCAAATAAAAAAAGAATCATCAAAATCGGTTCACGCAGTCGAAAGTTATGAGGTAACAAACATAAAAAAATAAAAAAAAGAATACGCGTGGAATTGAGAAACTCCTCCTTTTTTTTGAAGTCGGTTAAAAAAGCGCTAGAATCGTGGTGATTTTGGAAAAAAAAAGCGCTAGATCAAAAATAAAAATAGCAGCAATGAGAAAACTTTCAATAGGTACCTATCAACAAATTGCAATTAAGTATTACCTACTTAAAAAAAGAATTACTTGGAAAAATTGTAGCAAATAATTTTGCTTCTTACTACCTACATGGAAGATCCATTATTTCACAAGAAAATAGTTATGTAATAATTTCAATTTAATTGAATTTAAGCTCTAGATTGGGCGCCAGTTACTAATTAATTTTTTTGGGCACTGACAGAGCCAGTAAAGCGCTAGATCTAGCGCCAAAAGTTAGCAACACTGATGACAGACAAATGACATTAACAGTTAAGTGTTACCAGATAAGAAACTTACCTTATTTTCAGGAATACTGAATTCTAGTTTTCTCGAGCGTTTAAAGCAGCAGTCCTAACACAATCATTCGTAGATACACTCAGCGTCAGAAATACTGGAACAGTTAAGAACCCTATACATTTCGCCCGTCACTTTTGCGTTAAATGGAAAACTATATAATAATACCTAGATATTAATATAGTTTATACCGGCCTCTTTTTTCGCAATTTTTGCTTATCTATTTAGATAAAGCCAAAATTCGGAAGCAAGTTTTTCATAAAATGCTCGATGGCACTTTTTCGAGCTCGTGGATTGAACTACTGTAATAAGCAAAAATATAATATCTAATATCTCTTAAATACCTAGTCGTTTAGTTCATAATGGCCTCAAAATTTTGAAATACATATTGTAATACAGGATACACTTTAGAAATTGTAACATGCAAACATGCAAAATCAAATTTTTATTTTGTTTTGGAGTGAATTTTAGCTCTGCGGTTGCATTTTGGAACGGACACTGAATCACTCTGCTTTTGCGCACTACACAAATAAATTAAAATTATCCTGCATGGTGATAAAGTAAAAAAATAAAATAAATAATTATCATCGTCGATTGTATACGGTTGGAAATGGCTTCTCAATAGCAATCCAATGATACCTATCCATAAAACACCATAGATATACATATGACAGAGCGAAGCGATGTCGGGAACGTAAAAGAAGCGGTTCAACGATGGCGCCCGCCAGTAGGTAGATAGGTACCTACATTAATACCCTCAAAGAAAGTATTACCTGTTACGTACCTACACGTATTCACGTAAAACACACGGCTGTGTCCACAATACTGTCACAAACCGACTTTTTAAGTCAATAGATTTTTGAAAATAATCGAATGATTTTCTTGCCATCCGTCGATTGTCAGAGCCTCGTCGTGCAGGTGCAGGGATAGGTAGTTTTGTCGTTATTTATAATATTGTGCACTTTCCTTACACCCGTTATTCATGTCAATTTTCAGATATGCAGACACTACGGCAACAATTCCGCTTGTCTTCGTTTTGAGCACCGGTTCGGATCCGTTTGGAGCATTCCAGAAATTTGCCACGGAGATGGGTATGCGTGAACGTTTACATTCCATCTCGCTTGGCCAAGGTCAAGGGCCAGTCGCTGAGAAGATGATAATGAGCGCAAAACCCAAAGGCGATTGGGTTTTCTTGCAAGTATGGACATTCAATTCTAAATACGGGGCTATAAACTTAAATCATAAAAAAATACATATCGTCAGTGGAAAGCCAAACCTACTAAAGCGCCAATTCGTTGCCAAACTAACTTAAACTTTAAAATGTGCCCGTGTAAAGTTTAAGTTAGTTTGGCAACGAATTGGCGCTTTAGTAGTTTTGGCTTTCCACTGACGATATATTAATATGAATATTTTCCAGAATTGTCACTTAGCCGCTTCGTGGATGATGAGCTTGGAAATAATAGTAGCCAACTTAAGTACCGAGGCCGGCATGCCGCAACCAGAATTCCGTCTCTATCTAAGCTCAATGCCTACTCCAAAGTTCCCTGTGTCAGTATTACAGAATTCAGTGAAGGTTACTAATGAGCCACCGAAAGGTTTAAAAGCGAATGTGAAAAGAGCTCTAATAGAAATGGAAGAAGATTTCTTCGAAAATCATGGTTGGTATCTTTAGTTTGATTATTTTTTACAAAAACTCAGCCAAATCCATAATGGATGTGGTGCGTGATTCTAACTAACTAAGTAGGTATCTAGGTATAGGCAGAATTAAAATAATAAAAGCTTGTAAAAAAGGAAACTTTCACCCAACAGGCTACTTTGTCATGTTCATTTTCTGTTTAACAGTGTTGGAACAAGATTGGCGTACGATGTTATTTGGTATTTGTATGTTTCACGCCATTCTTCAAGAGCGAAAGAAATTTGGTCCGCTAGGATGGAATATCACCTACGAGTTTAATAATAGTGATCGAGAGTGCGCCATGATGAACTTACAAATGTTTTGTGAGGATGGGCACATGCCCTGGGACGCTTTGGAATATATTACAAGTAAGAGCCTTTTTGTAGGTACCTACTTCTCCTTCCAAATATATAAAAAATAGGACTTGGTTTGATATTTCTCCTAATTGTCTAATATATTTTATCATAGATGATTTTGTCTTTCCTAAACTAGGTTTGAAGTAAACTAACTTTCGGAGAATACAGACGTGATTGTGTGTAATGTTTTTATAGGTCTTATTACCTATGGCGGTCGGGTCACAGACATGTGGGATCAACGTTGCTTGACCACTATTTTAAAACTGTTCTTCTCACCACCAACTCTCGAGGAGGGATACACGTACTCCGAATCCGGCAACTACTATTGTCCTAGATCTGAAAAATTGGAAGACTACCGCGACTATATAGACACATGGCCAAGTGTTGAAAACCCGGAAGTGTTTGGTATGCACGAGAACGCCAATATAGCATTTGAGGTACCTATGTATAGTATTAATATTAATATATTATGGACTAAAGTTACCTACAGTTTTTTTTTTTAAACCTTTTCATCACCTATCTTGCTGGTATAATGAGGATTTTGTTCCAAAACTTAGGATTTGCCGTCGCCGATTTTACGGTACCTATCTAGTATCTACCTAGGTACACGACTGTATTTAGCGATCTTGTTAAGTAATTTGTAAAAATATGGTCTAATAACTACCTACCAGACCGACGGTTTTTTATTTTTTACCTTAGGTTCATCGTTGTGCTTGTTGCACCCTAAAATATATTATGTAAGGCGTAGGCCGTTTATATCGATCATTTCAGTTGGTTCCATTCGTTCGCGTTCACCTGCTCCGGTCCTCCGCCATAAACTTACAGGTCGAGAGCAGGTGAAGAGAGCTCAGGAATTAAAGTACCAACCTACCCCGACTATATAGGGTTTCCTAGGTTCAGTCGGCTTCGGTCGTTCACGAATTCCGAAGCATATAAACGAAACCACCGCCATACCTAGCCTATGTTTGGTTTCTGGTGAACATACACATGGAAACAGGAAAAGCAATTAATCTACCTATTCAATGATTTTTTTCTGATATTTTAGGTATATAGGTATATTATGATTACTTATTGAAGTTTGAACTTTGAACACTATAACCAGGCACACACTTAGTTAAACAAATTATGTCTTTTTCAGAACAAAGAAACAGTAACTTTAATTCAAACAATAGTAGACGTGCAGCCGCGAACTAGTGGCGGTGGCGGAGGGGATACGCCCGATCAGATCGTGTGGCGTGTTTGCGACCAAACACGAGTCAGGATCGCCAAAAATATCGACAAATCCCTCATCAACCCTGATCTCATGATACCAGACAGTATGGGACAGCTAAATTCGCTTACTACTGTGCTGATACATGAAACTGATAGGTTCAATACACTACTGGGACTTATACATTCTTCACTTAATGAGCTTCAAAAAGCGATCAAAGTAAGTCATCTTATTACAACTTTGGCTATCAAGTTTTATACAATTGATATGACATTTATTTATTTTATAGACATCTTATTGTTAACAATTGACATCTTATTGTTATTTGTAAATTTAATTTTAAAAACAAATAGGTAGGTACGTTTGATAATAAATTTAGAACAATTTGCATTACAATAAATAGATATCTATCTATAAAAAAAAAACCTAATAACTGGGCCGCTAGATTAGGTACCTATTTTAAATGGTATAGATACAATTTGTTATCGACATCCAGCATTCCCATAGCATCAGGATTGAGGCACGGCACCACTTTTTAATCTCAATATTTTCT
Organism: Allophyes oxyacanthae; assembly: GCA_932294325.1. Lineage (NCBI taxonomy): Eukaryota > Metazoa > Arthropoda > Insecta > Lepidoptera > Noctuidae > Allophyes > Allophyes oxyacanthae. The sequence continues at coordinate 7,346,017 of OW028609.1, forward strand.
ATTCTCCGGCGATCGGATATGATCATCTTGTCTATAAGCTCAGCTCAGCGCTAAGTAGGTATTCCAAAAAATATCACACGCGTAACGCGTTAACTGCTATGAAATTTTCACAAGCAAAATATTATGTTCTATTAAACGCTTTGAGTGTTGACCATGATAAAAACTACAATAAGTAACTTTCATTGTTCTTCAGGGCATTGTGGTGATGTCAGAAGCCTTTGAGGAAGTTTTTACAGCCTTTATGAACAACAGAGTTCCCAATATGTGGCATAAGAAGGGCTACAATTCACTGAAATCGCTTGGCAGTTGGATAAACGACCTCACATTGAGGGTGGATTTTATTGAGGTAGACGTAGATTCTTGTCTTTTTAAATAATGTTGCATAACATAATAATTATAATGTAGGTACTTTAGTTGCGGACAAAATAACAGTGGGCCAAGCACGAATATTTTGACGTCTGGTAAAGTAAACGTAAGCAAATTTTGAATAAAAAATACTCGTTTAATCCATGATATTTTTTGAAAATACATGCAGTATTTTTACATTTTCATGAAACAAGTGTGTATGTTGCATAAAATTCAACAAAAATGCGATAGATTCATTGTATTTTATAATCAAAATTGCTTACGTTTACGTTACTACTCGTATACGTCAAACTATTCGTGCTTGGCCCTCTGATGTTTAAAATGAAACTGGCTGATTACCCATACAAAAAATCGTGTTTAAACAGCTGATTTTGCTCTAATCGTCTGTTATGCTGTCGGTAAATTTGGGCCTAAATGTATGGAACCTCTGTCCTCTTTTCGCAATTTCAGTGTTGGTTCCATATAATTTGCTAATAATGATGAATACCTGTACCATTCATGTTTTACTAATTATTGTCTATAAAAGAAATACTTACTTATGTATTACCTAGAATAAAGGGTCGTTGTTGTATGTTGGTAACAGAAATGGTTAGTGGACGGTGCCCAGCCGAGCAGCTGGGTGTCGGGACTGTTCTTCCCGCAGGGGCTGCTGACGGGCTCGCTGCAGTCGTACGCACGCACCTACCGCGTGCCCATCGACGCGCTTATGTTCGACTTCACGCCCCTGCCGCTCTTCTTATCGCAGGACGATGTTTTTAAGCAAAATAATAGAAAAAAGGTCTTTTATTTGCATTAGCTCTATTATATTTAAATTATCGTAATCCAAGCAAAGGACATTAAATACATCGCCTATACAAAAAAGTAGAGAAGAGCTTAATGTTCCTTTCAAATAAGAAAACAGATATTGACGGCCGATTCAGATGGATGGTATCTATTGTAAAAATCAGCTTGCTTCACTTCAGCGAAAAGAAAGCGTTTACTGCTGTGAAGCAAGCTAATCTTTGAAGATTTCTTTATTTTGAGTGAAAATCGTTGAGTGGACGATATCTCAGGGCTCAATTAGGGCCGAGTCACACCGGAATAGCAGCGGCCGGCAGCGACGCGGCGAGCACTTTCAGTGTGAAATAATTTTGAACTTTATCTACATACTTATAAGACCAGTATCGCTTGAAAAGCTTGAAAGGTCGCGAAGCCACCCGCGGCTGCCAGCGGCGACGCGAGGCAGCTCGCGAAAGCGCGGGCGGCCGCGCGCTCCTCAGTAGGTGCGTGGGGTCTGGAGGTCGCCGCCGGCCGCTGCCATTCCGGTGTGACTCGGCCCTTATGGAGACCCGGAACGTCGCGCGGCGCGCAACGCGGACCTTTCGCGTATCTCTGTTCACGGAGAGCGAGCGAGGGAGCGAAACACCGCGCTACTCTCCGCTTCTCCATAATTGAGCCCTTAGTCTCCCGATACTCTATAACTAATCTGATGATTAAAAATTAAGTTATAATTACGTACCGAGTATTCACTATATTACAGGGTGATGAGCCCGGGCCCAGTGTTTACGAATTCTTAGAGCGACCTGAAGATGGTGTTAACATTCACGGTTTGTTCATTGATGCCGGACGTTGGGACATGAGGCAAAATCTTCTTGTAGATGCCTTACCAGGTCAGTAACATTCACCCTAAGGCTAACATTGCCTACGCTATTGCTATGTACTCAAAAAATAATACATTGGAATAAATATAACTCAGTAAAGACACAGTTGCGTAACAATAGCACTTTTTTAATTTTCCAAAAAAATTGATTCTGTGGCATACGAGTATATTTATACAATATTTTCTGTTACAATTTCTGTATCAACATTGAATGGTTTATTGGCTAGAAAGCTACATGAAAACTAAATAAATTAACGTTATTTTTGGTTTGCAATGGCTCTGTCATGACTAAATTAATGAGGAAATTGCAGTACCTACTCTCTCGCTAATCCGCCCTCACAAAATCCCAATCATCGGCGATTATAATGTAGGCACAGGAACAACAAATTGAAATGAAACATCGGAATTTATGATTATTATTTCGTTTGGTGGATTGCGTGGGCGACGACGACGCCAATATGACTTATAATTACTTCAGTAAAACGCAGTACGCGACCTTTCACCTTGGTTTTCGTAGGTGGACTAACTAAAGAGTGGTTGCTTATGACCGTGCGGCGAAGTATAGAACTGTGTTCAAGTCATACGTATAGACGGCGGATTATCGAGCTGAAGTTTTTTAATGACGGGGGATTACAGTCTAATAAGACCGAATAAGACCAATTTCGACTCGAGCGACGTCGCTCGAGCGTAGAGTGACGAGCGTCGAGCGGCGGATTAGCGAGAGTACTGTATTTATAATCCCCGGCGATTAATTTATACACATATTATGTGTATATAATTTAACCTATAGGTATTTCATAACAGAGTTCTTTTACGGAGATCCGATTTGATTTAAAATCGATTTGACTGTTGGTTGTTGTTTGACAGGTCAAATGAATCCTCCATTGCCGGTGGTGTGGTTTAAGCCAGTACTAACCCTACCGAAACCCGATCCTCGGTATGAAGCACCATTGTACAAGACCTCAGAGAGAGCGGGTATATTGTCCACCACTGGACACAGTACTAACTTTGTATTGCCCGTTCTTTTGCCAACCAATAATACTCAAAGTTATTGGATTATACGTGCAACAGCTCTACTCACACAGATCACCGACTGAACATATTTTCTACAATTATATCTAAGCAATGCAAGCAGCATCCACAATCAGATGAAGATCAGGGAGCATTTTCATTACATGAGTGGACGTTCTTTAAATCAATTTCTTTTAGATAGTAGGTAGGTATGTATGATATGTTTGATTCATAAACTGTAATGGCACTTCAATATGACCATATGCGTAGATATTTAGTGCCTTTCCAATAACTAAAACTAAACAAATTTCGGGTAGTTCTAATGATACTAAGAATGAACAAGTGCTTGTGATTATAATAATTAATTTATATTTCAGTTTTCGTTAGTTATTTTACAATTTTACTTTTATATTTAATATATCCATTGATATTCGTAGTTTTTCTTGTTATATGTAGTATGTAATAAAGTGTGTTTTTTTTTTTAAATAGAAAATTACATGAATTCATATTGTTTTTATTTTGATAATATAATATAATTATTTCAAGGATGTATCTATTGGACACGTAGTAAGTAATTAATTAATAATACACATAATAATCGGAAACTGATTTATTTAATCCGGTTAAATTGTCATATTTAAAAATGAAAATAATATGATAACATGTCACACTAATGTGATAAGGGCTGCCGCAGATACAGTGCTGTCAAACGTCTGCGTCCCTTTCGTCAGAAGATGGATTTAACAGAACGCAATACTATTGACCGCTGTCCGTTTGCGCGCGCTCTGGCAGAATGTGGAATGGAAATTTTCTAAATGGTAAGTCCTGCGTGGAGGCGACATACTAAAGTCGCATAATATAATTACTTCAAATATTACTATCCTAAATTTACGGCGGGCATTTTGACAGGCCCCTAGTAACTTTCAAAAGCACTCCACACCGAGGCAGCAGGGGCTTACCTTGATGTTCCGCGCGAGCCTCTGGGCTTTAGCGGCCTGAGCGTTGGTGTGTAGAACCTTTAAAGTTTCAGTAAAAATACCGTCGAAGTATAACACTCCAGGTTTATTTTGGTTATTTTTTGTTCCTTTGCCAGAGACCTGTTTTCAGAAGCCCTAAATAATATAAATTAAGTGATTTATAAACAGCGTGCACCTAATTACAACTCCACACAGGCCTCATATTATATACATAATTTAAATTTCATCTATTACATGTGAAAGTGAATGAGCTATCACAGTAACTTGATAGATTTATTTTAATTGTTACTGGTGTTTAAATTTCAGAAGTTCAATTAAAATATATTAGCCCTATAATATTAGAAAAATAAAAAGACCTAGACCGGAGTTTATTTACCTAACTAATAATTCACTATGTTACTCATGTAAGTGAACAAATTTGTTTCCCTTCACTTCACTGTGTGTTGCACTTTTAATACAAAGCTTGCAATGTTATTCTTTTATTAACATTATTTAAGCTTGAAAGATGTTCCAATCAAGTCAATTAATATTACGGCATGAAATTCAGTTATTTTATTACTAAAAATACTTGGTTCTTTACAAAATTTATACATTGATTGGTCAAAAATGAACATCAGCAGAGACAAGTAGTATCCTGCGGCAGACGCATGAGCAACGAGACCGATTATATTCCACTAAGTGGTCATTAACTCTGACATTTTCATGTATTGACTTGCGTTTGAACTATAGAAATCATTCGCTACGAAATACATTATTCAATAATTTAATTTTTTACAGTAAACACATTACAAAACACTGTAGTACCCTTACATTGACAAATAATCATTATAATCTAAGAATGAATCAACAGATAATACAATAACATTCATTATTTTATTTGTATAGACTTTTGTTACTAGGAAAAATTGAAAATAAAATGTAGTTGGATAATTTTTTTGAAATATGTAGTACTTTAGGTGTTAAATTTATGTAAGAAAAAGAAATCAAATTAAAATACGAGTCAGCTGGTGACGCGCGCTGCGCCGTTTGTCCAGTCGTACCTACTTAACCTACCTACATAAACAATAGTTTCATCAAAACATACTTCCATTTGTATTACAATTACATAATTACCTATATTGATTATTCCACATCTTGATAGAAATTATATTCAAGCCGAAAATTTATGAACAACGATTGAAATATCCAAATTACATGAAACTCAAATTGACCAATCCCGGCGAATCTCACGACATTGCTTAAATTTTAACATCAAATCACACAACACAAGAGTAATCATTCGATCTAAATTACATAGAAAATGAACGGAATGAACAATATTTAGCATTGACATGTGAAAGTTCCCCCGAGAGGGTGGGAAATGCAGCGCGCGGATGCGGCGTCGACGCGAGGAGAGCGGCGGGGGAGCGCGGCGTCCCCGCCACGACTCCTAGTCCTCCGACATGAACGAGTTCTGCGACTTGAGCTCCTCTAGCCGCGAGATCTGCTGTCGCAGGTACATTATTCTGTGGGCCATTTTATGATACTGGTTAGTAGAGTTACCAACAACTCGCAAGTAACTATTCAATAGATGCTTTATTAATAGCACTCTTTAAGACTTAAACGGTCTTATTACAAAACAAGGTCTAAACCAAGTCTAAGGTAAAACTCAGGTGTAGGCTCTGGTTTTAAAAATTTGTTATTACAAAACAAAGTTTGACGAAATATTTAATTTTATCTCTAGTCCTAAACCAGGCTTCCCTAGGGGGAAACTAGGGTTTTGCCGTGGTTTAAGTCACAAATTATCACTCCTTTTCTTCTGGTTTTCCATATATGTAAAAAGACAATTATCTAAAAGCCACGCAATTGAAACTGAGTTGGAGAAGCGCCATCGAACTACTACTACGTTTGTTGCAGAATTTATAAGATTGTTAACGACTCTATTAAGATTTTCTCCATTCTTCTATTCGTTTCGTTTTCTTGAATACATTATAGGCTCCGAAAAAATCCAGTTATTATAATATTATTTTTGGTACCGTAACATTGATTGTAATAGATTTATATTGCACTTTGTAGTTAAAACAAACGTAATAACAACATAATATTATACCTATATACTTACTTACATCTTATTGATCCAAGTTTTGTAAGGTATAATTTGTTTAGTATTATAAAATAAAATATAAAATAAATAAAATAAATTATATTATCTTATAAAATCTGCATGAAACGAATTTCTACGAGGATGTGACCTTGGAGTATTTATCTGTGGCAGTTTGGAGTGAATGATAAACTGAGACTCGATGATGATTGGTCCAAGTTCGGTCTTTATTAGGGTCTTGGTAGAACTCGAAAGCTGATTTCATAATCAAGTCGGAATTAGACCAATATTTTAGTTTAATACTTAGTCTTGTTAGACCTGGTCTAAACATTGGTTTTCACCCAAGAGAACAGACATCATCCACACCTTCACTAATGACCCTTATAAATGAAGCGCATTAAAAAAAAATGTTTGTAATGGTATAGTAGATATATTAGATATTTTTGTGACTCAAGATAAGGATTCCTAAAATAAAATACGGAACCCTAATGCTGCGAAATCATGTATGTGTATGTCAGTTTCAACTTAGGACAGGTTTACTAACATTAAAACTTACTTTTGTTCCTGTAATGTGGCCCGTATTTCCGTATGGCGCACGAGTGACCGAGAACACTTGAGCTCAGCAGATACCCGTGTGCACTGCAGGCAACCCAGCTGATATGCCTCTTCCGTGAACTTGTTTGCCTGGGACACCAAAATGTTTAAAAAATCCGTTACTATGGTAGAAATCCGTAATTGGTCGTATTTACTCAAATAGTGCCGCCGATTGTTCAAAAAAAGAATCTGTCAATCATGAATAAGTACTAACGATGTAACCTTCCATAGAGCTAACACGCACTAGGCCAGCATTGTGGACTAAAACCTAACCCTTCTCATTGTGAGAAAAGGCCCTAGCCTAGCAGTAAATAACTTTTATTATTATTACCTGTTTTTCTAGTATATCTGCAGGCCAGCCAGTGACATGTGACGTCAAGTCCACCCGCACGTAATTGATGAGCGAGGGCGTCAGCATGGGAGGCGCGTGATGCAGCGTACCGCCTACGACTTGCGAATAGCTTCCTAGGCATTCCACTGAAACGCAAACATACAACGGATTATGTGACTCTACGTTTTACTTCTTCCTATCGGTTGCTAACATTGCCACCTCTACGGTGTTATTAATGGCAGAGGAGAATTTCAGGGTACAGATGTTGGGGTACAATGTTCCATTTGGGTCCGAACCCGACTCCGAAATCAGTTTAGTGACTTGTGTATTGGCCAGGAGAGACTCCATAAAAATCCGTTTTCAAATTATAATGGCCTTCAGACTCAGTGTTGTGTTGATGTTGATGGGTCTCCCCCTGTCCGCTATTATGAAAGATCATAGGGCTACGTTTCATAATAATCAAGCTTCGTTGCCGGATTGGTGATCACCGTGGTTTTTAGCACAAAAGAGCAGATCCACTGCGCGAAACGACTTGACATAAGACCTTATCCGGCTTATTACGACACTCCTATGAGTCCCATTAGATGGAGATAGGTTGGTCTATTTTATAATGGGAATAACCCGACCAGCTTTAGTATTATAAAAATAAAGTGATTGATACTGAGTGACTTACTTTTCCTGGGTAACGCAGTGTCTAGATGTAGCGGTGGTGCATGTGGATCTGTATTCTCCGAGTGTGTTGGTGTGGGTGGGCCGGGGTCGCGGTGCGGCGTTCCCGAGCCGCTGCGCGTGCCTTCGCAGATGGGTGATGCCGTGGCGCCATTGTTGGCCACCGGTATCGTAACTGGTGGTGGAGCTGCCACGATTCGTGGTAACGCCGCCGCAAGTAGCGACCCACTCTGTAGAAAAATAATAATTATTATATTAAAAAATATCATTCGTCAAGAAAATATGATTAACGTCGTATTAATTTTTTTCAATGCCACCATCAACTACACCCCCCTCATCAAGGGGGCTTCACCCCCTTTAGCGTCGCCTAATCCGGTGGGAAAATATTATTTACAGTCAACCTGCTCGGAAAAGTATTTTACTCCTTATGATAATATAATTGAAATTTGTGACCTGAATATACCGGGTGATCCATCAAGATGGGTAAGACTAAAACTATAAGAGATCGAGAAATTTATTCGAAGGAACCATGTCAAATGCGATAAGGCAGAGTTGAGTTTGACTGGATCCAACGATAAATGTGTAATACGTACCGGTTGATTTGAGTTATCAAGTACAACAACAGGCGGAACTGCATTCTCAGAGTTATTGCGTATTGCAGCATTTGCTTCTCTGGCTCCATAGGAATTCTCAGAGAGTGGCGTACTCCTATCAGGTGAGATGTCCATATCTTGTAATGACTGTCCATCTATTGACAAAAGATACTGTTAACAAACATTTTATATAATATGACACAATTTCAAACGAAGTTTTCACCTTTTCCATCGTGTGGAGTCGCCGTATGTTTTGGTCTAGTTCGATCGTGCACTTCTTCATCTCTACTGCTATTCCAGTATCTATCTGATACACTATTCGTTCTTTTACTAGATTTTTCTGTTTCTCTTCTCCCTGATCGGGAAGTTGATCTCTTATCTCGACCTATAGATAATAGAAAATAGTAATTTAATATATCAAGTGGGCAAAATAAAGTAAGATTGTGCTGGCCTCGTTTGTCGGAAGCTTGATGAGCTTTGGGCCAAAGTAAGCACTAAGTGTAACCCTGATATAGAGATACGGAGTCGCGGCAGATCACGAAGATGGTGGGACAATAAGAATGGCGCACACTGACTATCATGGGGGAAAGAATACCTGCTCTGGAAAAGGTACTTTTTATTGCAAGTGCTATAAAACAGATTACAGATTATTACTGTTGCTACCTTAAATTTGTGGGCCCGCCCAACTGTCCACGTTGCAACACCGTACATTATTATGACATGAAAGACAAGAGGACACTGGCTGAAGACATAGTCTTCAGTACTTCTAAAGTAGAACGAGGTCTTGACGAAGTCAACGCAAAATCGTCACATGTCAACTTTTACTAAATAAAGTTAAGCCCAATTGGACCCTTCTTGGACTTGTAAGGGCCTATGCACACGGCGTATTATTAAGGCGCCAACGACGCACGTTTCACGAACGCGCTCTCACAGCGCTGTAGGTGACCAAATTTTAGAACCCGAATTTCGTTTAAAGCGCGTTAACGTGGGTCATCTGCGCCTTGTCGGCGCGTTAAAAATTCGCCGAGTGCTAGGCTAGGCTCTAAGAATATAAACTATCTTTTTGTAAAGTCAAGTCATGAACCAATATTATTTTAATGTACAATAGCAACGGATTTTGTTAGTACCAATGTATTTGCTGTGACTTTAATTACCTGTACATTTTATTTATACTAGAATTCTTAGGCATTGGGTTGTTACAAACGAACGGAAGAACTACAAAGGTTCTGCTTTTGGCATTCGTTGAATGAGGAGAACGATAATAATCAGTAGCCCACTTAGCCTTTTATCTGAAGCAGGTTTGAATCGTAAGTTGGTACGGAACTTACGAGGCTAGTATATCATTAGATACCTGAAGAGATGGCAGAGCTAATTTTAACAAACACAAAAAGGCCACATATGTTTACAAACTGAATTAATGGTATATTTGGTTGGGATAATTCCAATCATCGGATGTACACATTGTAACTTTGTACAGTCGCATCATAATCCGAAAATGTGTTAGCTATAGTTATAATGGCTGTTAAGCAACACGGAAAACAACAGTTTACGTAACTAACACAGACTACAGGTTGTAAATTTTTGACGAATATCAAGCATAATTGTTGTTTTTATGGACGGACCTCGTGCTTTTAAACTTGGCGAAGCCACATGCCCGACGAGGTTATATCAATTATCTGCACAGAACAGCATGCAGATGTTGCAGCATATGAGAGTTACCACACTAATTGGCATCAATTCGTAATAAGCTGAATGGTCAACACTTATCCACACCGCAATCTATATTCTATAGGGTACCATCATTTATGACAGCAGGCTTTTGATTGTGTGCGTTCATTGCACCTGCGAAAATATTGTACACAAGGAAGTCGATTAAAAAGGAAAGAATACCATAGGTCAGATACTTAAAAAATTGTATTTCCTTATGAGTTATCTATCGTTAAACCAGGTACTACGAGGTGCGTTCAATGTATTCTCATCGTATCGGCATCGACATGAAAAAATGCATTTCTTTTTAAATCCTTCTTTATCCCAATTCTCAATACAATTATTAGATCTAGATATTAACTTTTATCTGTACTCTGTAAAAATTACTTTCGTCAAGGTCCAAAAAATGTGCTGTTATTGCCGCCTTGAGTTCTTCTCTTTGTTATCCGAAAACCGATTAGCTCTTTCTAAATTACGGAATAATTAATAGTCACTGGGGCTAGGTCTGGGCTGTAAGGTGGGTGGTAAATTTCTTCGTAACCAAAATCTTGCTCAGCAGCTTTGGAAACACGTGCCGTGTGAACGCCGCGCATTGCCATGAAGAAGCAGCACTCATACGGTCAGTTTTGTCATACGGTCAGTTTATGCGGTGGGACAGCATGAGTGCGCCCTAGTGGATAATGTAGAGCAAAGGACTGGGCCCCAAGTCTGTTGTAATTACGAGCATTCTGCCACGAGTGAGATAGCAGGAGTTAGCAGACTTGGGACCCTGGACATTTGGACAAGTGTAGAGTGGTGAAGAAAAACAATTCAAATATAATTAGGCATCTAACATTTTCCTCGCTTTAGTGAGATGAAAAGTTGTGTGTTTCGCACGGCTGCAAAATTATTTGCGTCTCGTGCCTTTGAATCCCTGGTTACGCTCAGGATTCTATTTTTGAACCACTCGCTTCGCTCGTGGTTCACTCTTAGAATCCTTCGCTTGCTCGGTATTCAATACAAGCACTCGCACCAAATAACAAGTTTGCAGCTTTGCATAACAAGTAACTATTATAGTCGTGTTGGAAATTGCTGGCGTGTTATTTCGGTGCGTAGGTACCCGAAAAGAGCCGATTGATTATTGTTTTTTAAATAATGAAGCAATTTCCGAGCAAGTGAGAGAAAAAATAAAATTGTCGCATAATTTCATAATTGTGTTCAATAATGGTATTAAACAGAGGTATGCCAACTATACTCAATTCTCTCTTTTTTGTATAGTTCGATAGTTCAACAGGTGTCTCTATTGTGTTCTCTTGTAGAGATCCGCGCACGTGTATGTACAATTCCATGGCTCGGCGTTATTCTTCTAAATATAGAAGATAAACGACGCAAGGAAAATCTCTATACAATTGATGTCTATAAGGAAGAAATATACTATCCTGCCTGGTTATATGAAGACGGTGGGAGAAATTTTGTTGTTTACAAACTAAACTAATTTAGTCTCACTGTCTCTTTGTAACAAAAACATGATAAAAGGATGGAAGACATTACACATACTAAATAGTGCTGTCAAATTAGTCCACTTGCAGCAACGCATAGTGTGATATGAAGCCTGATTTTGTGACATGGTCTTTTTATTCCATATTCGAATAATTAAAAGCAATATAAATGCACGAGTAAAACTTCCAGGTGATAGATGTGACTAGATGCTGAAATGTTTTTTTTTAAATCGTTAAAATTTCATCCACGTTTTTACAAAATCAAAAATAAATCTTAAACTATAAACAATATTGGAAAATAGTTCAATTAACTATGTAGAGCAATCAAATGTCCATACATTGGAGCAATCAGGGTAGTCGTAAGACCATTCGATCTGATGTAAATCAGGATTTGCTAATTTTTCTTTTTTTTTTTTTCTCGTAAAGTCCACCATATTATGCTATGATATTTACACACTGAAAAATAGATTTTTCAGTCAAAAATTGTGTACTTAATTCTTTTTTAACCGACTTCAAAAAAAGGAGGAGTTTCTCAATTCGACGCGTAAGTTTTTTTTTTTTTTTAATTGTTTCCTCGTATCTCTCGACTGCGTGAACCGATTTTGATGATTCTATTTTTATTTGAAAGCTGGTGCTTCCCGAATGGTCCCATTTTATTTTTATTTGGTCCAGTTCTGACAATGGGATCCATGAGAAAACGATATAAGTCATAAATTTACATTAAGTATGTGCGCGACAAATGGGCGAATAACTCAATATCACGCCAACCGATTTCGATGATTCTTTTTTTGTTTGTAAGGGTATACTTCCGAAGTGTTCCCATTTAAATTTAGTGAGGATCTGATGAAGATCTTCGGAGATAGACAATGGAACTCTTGAATGAATAACAGCACACCACTCGCGATTGCTGTAATCTCATGTTTATGTATTGTTTATGCCACTCAAAATTGCAAAATAAAATAAACTTTAAAAAATTAGTAAAAACCGACTTCAAAAAACTAAAAAGTATAAAATAATTTTCTTAAAAAACTTAACAGCTTCTGAAGTCGGGGCCACTGCCAAGCTAGGTGCATTGAAGAATTATAGGCTCCGACTTCAGAAGCTGTTAAGTTTTTTAAGAAAATTATTTTATACTTTTTAGTTTTTTGAAGTCGGATTTTACTTTTTATTTATCCGTTTCTATATTATCTTATGCATAAGTAAGAAAATAAAGCATTCGGTACATCCTATGCTGCCCATTTATGGATCAAAATAAACAAGCTTCAACTGTTATTGGATAATGGTCGTATGCATTACCCTTTTCCTTTATGGATGCTAGCACAATGTGCATTGGTTGGTTGAAACCACATAAAGTATAAAATAAGGCAAGTAAAATTTCAAAAAACGAAACGGATGTGATAGGACATTATACTTATCTATAAAAATGAATATATATTACTATATATATATATACTATACTTATATATATTACTATATACAACATGTCCCAAAATTCAACGATAAGCGGGCACCAGAGGGTTGACCAGCTCATGACTACTCGAGAAAAAAAATTAAAGAAAAATAAAACTCAATTTTAAGAAGTTACATAAAAAAATTGAAATCCTTAAAAAAATTACACCCCTTAAGAGATTTTTAATTACCATGACCACAATGTTTCAAATATTTCTGAATTTCTTTTTGTACCGGAAACCTAAGTAGCCCTGCTATCCACCACAATCCTTGAAAATCCCAGAATGCTTGTAGATTTGACACAAAAATCAATCAAAATTATATTTCACCCTAAAATTTTGAAAGGTTTTTACTTTCGGTCCACTTTAACTCATCGTGGTGTAAAAAAAAAGTATGGACACTAACATTGCAAGTTTTTTTAAAAATTGACGCAACTTTCCATGATTCCAAAATAGTATAATACTCTAGGAAAACTAGCCACAAAAAAAAGAAAAACGTACTATTTCTGAACAAGAACCAAATTTCATAACTTTTACTATGTGCCCAAAATAGGTATTTTGCTGTAAATTCTTCGAATTTGAATGGTACATGTGCGTAGTCAATAACATTTACAAGTTAGAGAGGGATTATACGTTAGAGAGAGATAGATAGATTAGATAGATAGTATGTAAAGTAGGAAAAAAGACGTTTTTAAAAATTATACCTCGTGTCTCCACAACTACAAGTCTGCTAGTACGTCTGTAGCTTACTATCACCTGTCATCTGTCCACAGACTAGACTTAGGATTTCGCGGATTTCAATGTAGATTTTCGTTGTGAGTAACAATAGGATAGGTAGAGAAGTTGCTGTTTTTATAAACTTTTAGCGTATTTTGGACTGTTTGGCGTTTATCGTGCCGCTACCATACACACCGTTGGATACGGTAATATGCACCTCATATACCTAAGGATAATGCCAATGCAATGCTAACGCTGCTAGCAGATTGTATCGAGGAAAAATTTATAAAAACAGCAACTTCTCTAGCTTATCGTTGAATTTTGGGACATGGTGTATATAAAAATGAATCCCTATTTCCCTCGGTCACAGCATCACGCGTGGACGGCTGGACCAATTTCGCAAATTCTTTTTTTGTTGTGTTTGTTATTGTATTGTAAGGAGAAGATTTTTTGAAAGAAAAAACTAAGAAAGATGCGCGTAACATTAGAAGATTTAAGAAGGCTTAACGACCATAATATTAACTTTTCTAACCTTAATATTAACCTTTTTTAACATTTTTTTTATTTTTTATTATTGAATTATATTGATAAAATAATAATTAGTGCACATTTCACAGTCGATTCAATTATACAGCGAGTTTTTTGAGAAGTGTTTGTTCATCAAGGTTAGTTAATCCCCTCCTGATCAGAAGGTCTAAGTAGCACAACGTCCAACATCGCGAAACGTCTAATGAGCAGTAAGTCTAATTAGCTAAATGTCCATGTAGCAAAACGTCTAACTATCAGATGGTCTGTATCGCAGAACGTCTATTTAGCAAATCGTCAGATTCTCAAAATGTTTGGATACTCAGGCACAAAATTCAACACACACATTGCATCGGGAGGGAAACGGAAACTTATAATATGTACATACAGACTCTTTGGTCTATATATTCGTAGCGTATATCATATCTTTTTAATGTTGACTGACACTTATTGTCATTAATGCTATTTGATTAGCATTACTCATTTGTTTTTAATTCCTGTATCGATTGCTATTCATTACAAATACAATAGTTTTAGCGTGGTTTTAGCTTCTAAATTCTAAAAATGAATGAAGAACAAACATTTACTTTAATTGAAAGTCAAAAGAAGAAGCGTGTGCTGCTGCTGGGTGGTCACAGGTACAATTTAAATATCACAAATAAGGGAGGGTCAACTCTATGGAGATGCTCCCAGCGCAATGAGTGTAGTGCATCTATTACAATAAATAAAGACGAAAACAAGATAATTCGTCAGTTAAATGGGCATACTTGCAAAGCCAATTTTGATAAAAACAGGACTGACATAGTGATGGACAAATGCAAGAAATTAGTTCGTCAAAAAGCAAAACCTGTCCAGAAAATTTTTGAGAAAGAATTCGGAAAAATGGATGAGATTCAACAGATACCAGATTTTAACTCAAAAAAAGACACTCTGTTCAGGGCTCGTCGCAAATATTTAAATGTTTGTAAAACTGAATTCAGAAATTTGAATGATGTTACAATTCCAGAAATAATGGCTGACAGTTTCCTTGTTTGTGAAGATGGATGTGACAATAATAAAATCTTAATATTTTCAACACCTGTGAGTAGACAATGCATTAAGACATTGAAAAATAATATGTATTTCATTGATGGAACATTCAAAGCTACACCCAAGCCATTCTACCAGCTGTTATCAGTTCATGTTGATTTGAATAGCTGTGATGATTTAACTTGTGTTATGGGAGTTATATACGCGTTACTACCTGACAAGAGACAAGAAACCTACGAACGCTTATTTGGCCTCATCAAGCAGCATTTTGAAATAGACATGTTGGCCATTAAATGCGATTATGAGATAGCGCTTATCAATGGAATTAAAGACGCTTTTCCAAACACTCAAATAACGGGCTGTTATTATCATCTTAATAAGGCCGTTTGGAAAAAAGCGTCAACATTGGGTCTTCCTGAAAACAAAGAGTGTAGAAACATTGTCAGAGTATGTTCCAATTTACCTCTGCTACCTTCTCCATACATAACGGAATGTTGGACTAGCATTGTTGAAAACGCCACGAAAAGTGAAGAAATGGTGACTTTTTTAAATTACTTTAAAAAACAATGGCTTCAGTCTCTGGCAGATATAATAAACTGTCCTAGTAATTATAATTTTGTGTCCGTATGGATTGAGGAGCCACATGTGATTTTTAAACGCGAATACTATCTTTATTTAGTAGGATATGAGCCGATTTTGTAGACCCAATCCTGGAATTTGTAGGAAAACCCTTAAAAAGTTACATGACGTTAAAGGTGGCTCCTCAATCCAGACGTTTGAACTGAGGAGCCACTATAGAACTCGAAAAGTAGACGATGGATGTTTTTGAAAATTATGTAGGATTTAGTAGGCATTATGTACAATATGTACGAAAAATTTGAGTTTTGTAGTTCTTAATTTGACATAACTACAATACTTTGATTGTGGCTCCTCAATCTAAACGTTGGCCTATTCATGCAATGCGTTGTTTTTCATAAACTAAGCGGCTAATCAAAACATATTTTTAGTATCATTTAGTAGTACATTTATCCTAATTTGTAGTATAAAAATACGATCGTAAAACGATCTAAATTTGGTTATAAAACACATTTTATCTGGCTCCTCAATCCTGACGTTTCTTTATGAAAATATGTCCATAACTGCCAAAGCTGTTAATGGAATCGAAAAACAATAACACGGCCATTTAGTAGAAATTTCTACTAAATATACGTGCAATCCTACATTGTACATAATCAGTATTTCTAAAGATATCAATTATTTGAAAATTCCTTAGCAATTTGGTGTGTAGGGTGACCATAAATAACTCAAACCAGGATAATAAAAGGAATTTTAATTGCAGCTACTTAAATTATTCGTGATATACCTATTCAAAGACCTATATATACTTACACAACCATCGTTATAATATAATAAATTAATAAGAAGTTCCAGTAAAATAAATAAGTAACAAAAAATTCACATAAAGCGCGCCATGTATTTTTTCATATTTTTTTTTATTCTTTCGAGCATCTGTTTCTATGGCATACAGCCAAAAAAATATTAATACCTCTTTACACATTGAAATTGCTTACGTAAACGTATCTAACAAAATCTCTTTCCGTATATAGAAATATCAAATAACATGACAAATAGGGATTTTCATAGGAAGTTGCCGGTGTGATAATGATGAAATCCAATATGCGCGCGCAGGTGGAAGGAGAGGCAACAGCGATACCATCAAACAGCCTAATATTAGAAGTTAATAAACGGAATACTTTTTTCTTTATGTTAATTGTAGAAATTTATGTTAATTTGTTGACAAAAATAAATAATTTAATGCAATGAGATGTTTATTTATCATATTTTAATAGACGCTTAACGTTTGGCGCGTTTGCTTCCTTATTTTGATAGATGTTTTTTTTGGGATTTTATCATTATCACACTCGGCAATATCTTATGAAAATCCTTATTTGTCATGTTATTTGATATTTCTTTTCTATATACGGAAAGAGATTTTGTTAGATACGTTTACGTAAACAATTTCGATGTGTAAAGAGGTATTAATATTTTTTTGGCTGTATGCCATAGAAACAGATGCTCGATAGAATAAAAAAAAAATATGAAAAAATACATGGCGCGCTTTATGTGAATTTTTTGTTACTTATTAATTTTACTGGAACTTCTTATTAATTTATTATATTATAACGATGGTTGTGTAAGTATATATAGGTCTTTGAATAGGTATATCACGAATAATTTAAGTAGCTGCAATTAAAATTCCTTTTATTATCCTGGTTTGAGTTATTTATGGTCACCCTACACACCAAATTGCTAAGGAATTTTCAAATAATTGATATCTTTAGAAATACTGATTATGTACAATGTAGGATTGCACGTATATTTAGTAGAAATTTCTACTAAATGGCCGTGTTATTGTTTTTCGATTCCATTAACAGCTTTGGCAGTTATGGACATATTTTCATAAAGAAACGTCAGGATTGAGGAGCCAGATAAAATGTGTTTTATAACCAAATTTAGATCGTTTTACGATCGTATTTTTATACTACAAATTAGGATAAATGTACTACTAAATGATACTAAAAATATGTTTTGATTAGCCGCTTAGTTTATGAAAAACAACGCATTGCATGAATAGGCCAACGTTTAGATTGAGGAGCCACAATCAAAGTATTGTAGTTATGTCAAATTAAGAACTACAAAACTCAAATTTTTCGTACATATTGTACATAATGCCTACTAAATCCTACATAATTTTCAAAAACATCCATCGTCTACTTTTCGAGTTCTATAGTGGCTCCTCAGTTCAAACGTCTGGATTGAGGAGCCACCTTTAACGTCATGTAACTTTTTAAGGGTTTTCCTACAAATTCCAGGATTGGGTCTACAAAATCGGCTCATATCCTACTAAATAAAGATAGTATTCGCGTTTAAAAATCACATGTGGCTCCTCAATCCATACGGACACATAATTTTCGCACAAACAATGCACTCGAAGGGTGGCACAGGCGGCTAAACACGAATATAAAATCAAAGCCAACCCTGCTACTATTCCTCAATGCTCTTAGAAAAGAAGCGCTCTGGCAAGATCGCAAATACAAGAATATGTTATTTGAAGGAAATAAGAGAAGAAAGATCGATATTATGTTTAATGCCAAATACAAAAGAGAGCTGCAAAAGCTTGAGGGCCAAAAAGTTAGTCCATTTGAATTTTTGATAAACCTTGGCCATATCAAAAGGATATTAGGTAAATAAATGCAGGGGGATTTGTGCGCCTAATATCATAATAATATTTAAGAGGCTACTAGGCTTTTAGCCCAGATATTTTTTTTAAGAAATAAATTAATGTAATTTACAAAATGACTTTTACTTTCCATCATGAGTGTACACATTTTAAAAATGACGATTTGCTAAATAGACTTTCTGCGATACAGACCATCTGATAGTTAGACGTTTTGCTACATGGACATTTAGCTAATTAGACTTACTGCTCATTAGACGTTTCGCGATGTTGGACGTTGTGCTACTTAGACCTTCTGATCAGGAGGCAGTTAATCTACTAGGATAGCATGAACCCTCGACGAGCAATGTTCATCATTCCGTCGATACCATGAATTCACACAAGCATAATTTTATTCCCAGATGTACCAGAGCTACATGAGTGCGCAGCGATAGAGCTAAATGCTTTTTTATAAGGGAGCATCAGCTGGTATATATAAACATGAATTGACGTTTGTTATGTTTGTTGTTTGTTAGGTAGGGTAGGTACGGTAGACAATAGGTAGGTAAGGTAGGTATGGTAGATAGGGTATGTATGGTAGATAGGGTAGGTTTGTAAGTAGGTAGGGTAGGTATGGTAGATAGGGTAGGTATAGCTATAGTAAATAGGGTAGTTAGTTAAGGTAGGTATAGTAGGTGCACAGTTCTTTTATTGGCGGTACGCAGTTCCGCGTCAGCTAGTATTTTATAATATTCAATTCAATTCAAAATATTTATTATTTAATAAATATATCAATTAAATCCATAAAAAACGATATTTTAGGCTTTCGGTTAGGAACTGAGTTACACCTGTTTAAGGATTTTTGGAAACTAATAAGAAAAATAACAGATGACAGTTCGCATGTAAAACCGTAGATGTTTCCATAAAAAATGGTATTTGGGCTTTATAAAACATCCGTTATTGTCACTTTCCTGTCAAGGAACAGAGATGAAAACAGATTTTAAAATGTACGTATGAGATTCACGAGAGCAAAGTCGCGGGCAACAGCTAGTAAAATAATATATAGACCAATTATACTATTCTACGTGCCTAATTTTTATTTAAATATTTTAACTTCAAACTGCAGATTTAAAATAACCTTAAAGCCCATCACACATGTAGCTATAATATATATTATAGCAAGACATTTTTTTTTTTTTTTAGCGTGGTAAAATCGTCAAATGAGTCCTCCCACCCCGGGCAGGGCGGGAGGGACTGTCAGACTTGTACTGACTAAAATCCACGGTGTTCCTTCAATAGCCCTTTACGTTCCGGGGTCACGGTAATGAGATAAGTCCCGCGACCATAGCAAGACATATTACGATATATTTTCCATAGTAATCTTCGAGCGACTTCACACGCAGCTATAATATATATTTCTATTACGTCTTCAAAATATATTATAGTATAGCTACCACGTGTGGGGGCCTTGCTAGGATGTAATATATAGCACAGTATATTAATATATATTATAGCTACGTGTGTGACGGGCTTTATAGGTAGGCCTTTGACATTTACCGTCTATTTCACTGAGATGGTGTACATACCCTTATTAATATTTGTTTTGTGTGCTCAATGTTTTATTAAAATCTAACAATATTAACTTCAATGTTGTGATGTTCTTTTTAGGTTACTCAACCAGAGAAGACACCTCCTGCGCCACTTTACCGACCATTCTCAACATTCTCCTGTTTTACTCAACCTCGACATTGGCAGAATCATCGCAAAGTAACGATGGAGCCATTAACTTAAAATTTTAATTGAATTGAGTGAGAAGTGATCAAATGACTGTAACAAAGTACAGTCAAACTACACAATGATGAATGATAAGCATCATGCATGCGAGAGTATCTATGTCATGAGGCGAGATTCACTTTGATAATAATATAAGTGTGGAACAGTGTACATGCAGCCAGCAATCGCAATTGTGCAAGCAACTGAAGAAAATTTGTCTGTACAAAAATCATTATTTGTGACATGAAATGAAATCTTATGTTTATGTTTACTGTTTACATCGCCATTCCGCGCGTGTACTAGTACAGCTAAACTTATCACTGTGTCTCCCACTTCCGCATCCGCCCGTTTGTCGCCCACTTAATTAATACTAGATTAATACAGTGTTCACTTTGCAGTTCCGCACCCATATGCACAGCGTCGCCAACTATGTGGCCGGGAGCAAGTCCTACGCATGTTCAACATGTAGAGGCGGGTGAAGAAGTGGGACGCCAAGTGACAAGTTATAGTTGTCGAGTACCTAGTACGCATTATTGATGCCTTCAGTGAGTCGCATATTAGCAATAATTGTAAATTCATATCACATGATGGTGCAACAGGAGCTTACTGTTGCGACATTTTATCCACATTCAGTTTGAGCATTCAGTCATGTATGCTGGTATTGTGTTGCTTACATTTATAGTAACATAATTACGTGAGTGCGTACATAAAGCCCACATGTCGTGCTTTAGTTATTTTCATGTGCTGTAATAAATATGCTAGGACTTCAGGGACTTGAGAAATAAATACAGCTAGAAGATTTTCAAGTATTGTATAGCTAGTCAATATGTATTATAATATAAACTAGTAAATTGCAACCAATTCCACAAGTATTCCGTTACGCGGGAAAAGGATGGAGAATGCCTTCTCCAGAATGCTCGGAAATGTATTACTCTACAATTTTATTTTATTGTTTTCTGCATATACTTTTATCAGGCGTGGCTTTATAATAAATTATTGGAATAGCAAAAATATGTTCATTTTTACTTAATAATTTAAGTAAAATTTGTTTGTGGGAAAAGGGCTAGAAACCTGTGAGTAGTAATACCTTGCCCACCATGCGAAAAAGAAATGTTTCAATTTCTATTACCTACATATTAACACTATTAATAAAATAACACTTATAATTTTATGATAGCTACCTAAATCTTCATAAAGATTAAATTTGAATTCTTAATAACTTTTTCATCAATTCTGTGAATATTAGAAAATTGTATAAAAAAACATTCAAGCACAATTGAACTTGTTTAAACAATGTCATGATTAACATGCAAAAGCAACAAAAAGGGAAATTAAATAAATGCACTCACTGCTTCTGGATGAATATGTTGAATCTTTGGATGACGTTCTCCTGGAGTCCCATTCTCTAGGCTTTTCCCACTGTGACACTTCACTGATACAGTTATAATAATACTTCTTCCCTGATGAACTAATGTGTTCTGACCATTCACGGCCTGAAACGCTCGCTGAAGGCGCACTTCTCTTGTCATATTTACTACTCCTACTAACACTAATGTTCATGCCACTAGTCCTACTCTTTTTATCAGGTTCATTTCGCTCATGATTACTTCTCTCTCTTTCACTATCTTTGCTACGTTCCTTCGGTGATCTGACACTATCTGGAATAATTTAAAACGGGAATTAGTTCTCATGATAATTTCATTTAATGTGTTTTTTTGTGCTTCTTATTGTGAAACAATCGCTATAGCAATGTAATTGATAACAATCCATACAAAAGGTATTTTCCTTAAGAATTTAACTTTGGAAACAGATATTCCAATAGTAATTATCAAGATATATATTGAAATATACCAACAATGGATCTCATCCAGATTAATACAGAATTAATCATTTGACATTTCTTCTAAACATAAAGGACAGTTATTGCATGCATTACAAAAGTAAATAACGATTTTGAAAAGATGATCCCAAACAATCAGAAAGATTAATTATATTGATTTTTATAATTACACCATAAATACTACAACTAGATAATGGATAAATAGACCAGCTTCATAGAATACTTCATCGAGATAAAGCTATCAAGCTAAATTGACACATCAGTACTGCCACAATCTACTCTATTTACATTTATCACAAATTAACATTTATCTGAAGAATTTATTTTCAAAATTAGAAATCCAATGATAACATACAACTTTAGCTCACATTTGAATATTCATTGAGCAAGCATTTACCAGTGCCTGTGAACATCTGCAGTTGTTGACAAATTGAAACCAATGCTCTACAATAACTATTACATACATACATACAATTACATTACATTTACACTATAAGTGTATCTAAATTTTTACTAACTAACTGTAGTAACTTGGCAAAAGTTGTGTGAGATTCGGTGACCAATGTGTTTATATAAATAATTAAGAAATCATACCTGTATACTTATTTCTAGAGGATTTGTAGTCTCGATCTCTCTCCTTTTCAGAACCCTTCTGCATGTAGGCATTTCTGGATGTTGGATATCCCCTGTCATCCGCCATGTGACTGTAGTGGTGGTGTGCATGGCTAGACTGACTGGAGTGTGCATTGTGGCCATGTGCTGACACATTACCGTTAGGGGATCGAAGAGGAGTGTATCGGTTTTCAGAAGAGACATAATCATTTGCTGTCCTTCTTTCACTTTTTGAATTATATTTCTGTTTATAGAAAAACTTATTATGCATTATGATATACACAAAATAACATTCACATTCTCATGATGTATCATCAAGTTCTGATGAAAACTGAAATCTATTTGGGTTTTGATTTCTATAACCTATATTTTTCTTCATATGAGCATAAACAATACAAAGGTAAACAATGTAAGAAAGCTTACCAAATCAACAATACTTATAATGTTTGTTTAAATAAATGAACTATACAAGTTTATTACTCAATTTGATTGAATTAAACAAGAATATTGATTATTTTGTTTTAGACAAGCAACAAAAGTCAAAGAAAGAGGTGCAAATCTTATTTACACCAATAACAAGAATCTCTTTTTAGCATTATCTTTACAAAAGTACTTTTATAAAAAGGATTTCCAGCCTTTTTACATTAACTTAATAATTTTATTGTTTGGTTGAGAAATAGTAATTCTTGAAAATATTAAGACACGAATCTATTGGAATAAAATTAGTATCCAAGGAAATGTAGGCACCTAGTTGAAAAAAAAACAGGAAAAGAATAGTCGGGAACAATTATTACGTAGAGTGGAGTACATCATTCAAGCAAGGTTTACCCATAATCATTGGAAACATTACTACAGCAGTTAACCTCATGTGGAAGTCTTTAATTTGCTCTTACCTGATACGGATGGGACTGATGCTTCTCAAAGTACCTGAAAACATACAAAAATATTTAATAAAGTCACCTAAATTACAGCAAAACTCAATTCGGCGACCGCCATCTACAGACTGTAAAGCCGAAGCATTCAAAACCATATCATACCCATCACTTATTCGCTGAGGTTTCCTTGCATGCATTACCATCAATGCAAATGTACGATTTATTACGGCCTCAGTAATAAAATGCAAAATGAAACCGCTGTCATTAAAAACAGTTTTACAGAAGGCCGTGATATATCTTGATGGACGCCATGTCACATTCAAGACACTCGAGCAAGAAAGAGGCGGTCGAGAAACGAGTGAGATAAAAAATATATCGATGATCGACGCTTTGATGAAGATAGAAGTTTTATCTATGGTCAATGCTGAAAGGGTTTTGTCCCAGCTGGGCCTCAGTGCGGTGCGTAAAGCAACGCCATGCATAAAGTGGGTGATAGACATACGAATAAATTACACGATATAATATAATATCTCCGCAATGTTTTTCAGCCATCGACACGCCCGTATCCATATCACCCACTCAAATATGGCATAATGGTGACGATTCTGTAGCACAATTTGATAGGACTAAACTAAAACTAAGGTCGTTTATCTCTTTCTGTTGCTATAGAAAAAGAAAGTGACAGATGCGTTTAATCTAGTTTAGTACTGTCAAAATTAGCGATAACCTTGTGATCTTATCACTGTCAATTGTGTTACCTGTTATCTCTGTTACTGTTACACAAAAATAACAGGATGAAATATCTGTTACTAAATTTAACCTATTATTTTCATACTGCCAGATTAAAACCCACCAACTAAGTATTATGTTTAAGGCTGACATTGAGGCTGACATTCAGAGACGACAGAAACGAGTCTAAGGCTGACATTCAGAGACGACAGAAACGAGTCTAAGCGTGAACTTACGCTTCCATCTGTCAAAATTTGTTCGTAAAATTGATATATGGAAGCGTAAGTTCACGCTTAGACTCGTTTCTGTCGTCTCTGAATGTAAGCCTAAGTGTTAGATACTAGGTGTTTCTCTTTCTAGCCAGAGTTAATCCAGTTGGTAAGAATGAGAGCAAAACTGTGATTTAACAAAATAACAAGCAAGGTTCGCTGTGAATGAAAGTGTCAGTTATTTGGAACCATTGTTATCTGTTATGTTTAAATATCTGTTATTTTTAACTGTGGCGATAAATACGCCTCACCGTTAGTCAAAGAGAGCAACAGAATCGATACCAATATCACGATTTCTGAGACTACGCCAAAAGGCACTACAACAATAATGGAATAAATGATTTCTTTTCACGCTCGTGGCACTGGCAGCTATGCGACCTTATCAAAGACGCAACGTATTTATTTGGATCATAAATCACTTTGATACAGTCATTGCGCCTCCCAGCTAGGACAGAGAGAACATAATTTTACCAATATCGTTTTTGTGAAGATATTGGTGTCGATTCTGTTGCGCATTTTGATAGTGCTAAACTAGACTAAACGCCATCTGTCACTTTCTTTTTCTATTGAAACAGAAAGAGATAAAATGTTCTTATTTTAGTTTAGCCTTGTCAAAAATTGCAACAGAATATATTTTTCGTATACTTGAATAGTTTCAGATTCAACTGAAGTCCATTAGGAGTACATCACGCGCTGAGGTCATAGAATTTTCAAATTAATGAACTACGGGTCCATGATGCGCATTGAGCTGAGTAATGCTCTACTCGCGCCGTGCGCCAATGGCGTATTCCGATGTCCAGTAAATTTACAAAATACCATTATTTCATTCTTATCATTCGCCGTTTGCAAATTAAATAAGAATTTATGTGGTCAAATTATATTGTATTTTCAAATACTTGTTTATTTAATTTCGATTGTTTATTTTAGATTTGTGCATGGCACTAAATACGAAAACCTTTGAATTAGATAATTCACTTACAGAGGTCCGAGTTTGGAAAATAGCTTTTATAAGGCAACAAAACTTTAACAACCACTTATAGGTGGAAATATATTAAAATGATGTTGTGTTATCTCGTGACGCGATTTGGAGATATCTGACACTTATTATAAAAATTTACATTATGTTCTTTTCTGAATATAATTATGATTTTGGTGCGCAAACTTACATATTTTAGAACTTTGGTAGGAGATAAACGCGTGAGCTTGTACGCGAACTTATTTTATTTTCTCTTTTTATTTTAAAGGGTTTTGACGCAGAGTGAAACATAATGATCAACAAGAAAGAACATGGGCTTAAACCTCGATCACATGACGCGAATGAGTGTTGAAAACTTGGTGTGACAAGCTACTCACCGTGATTAAAGTTTGACTAATGAAAGTTGTGACTTAATTTAGCCCGGGAAATTCTACAGACAATACTAGATCTCTCAACGTTCTCTGGTGAATATATATTTTATACTTACATTTATTTATAAAATAATGAGAAATAGTTTACTGTTACTGTTAGCTGAGTGTTAGCCTATATCATAAACTGCTGAGCAAAGGCCTGAGAAATAGGTATTACATATATAAAGTTGTTGATTCAGTTGCACATTTTTGACAGTACTAAACTAGAATAAATGCATTTGTCACTTTCTTTTTCTATTGAAACAGAAAGAGACTAACAACCGTATTTTAGTTTAGTCCTTTCAAAGTGCGCAACAGAATCGACACCAATGTTAGGTAGGGTAGGTATTAAAGTAGATAAGTTATGGTGGATAGGGTAGGGTAGGTAGGTAGGTAGGGTAGGTAAGTAGATAGGTGGGGGGGTAGGTAGGTAGGTGCACAGTTCAGACAACTTTTATTAGCGGTACGAAGTTCGCCGGGTCACCTAGTATTCAGTATTGAGTGTTAGCAGTGTTTGCGAGTTGAGTTTTGAACTTTGTGGTTCAATTCAGGGATTTCAGTCTCAACTTTCGTTACTCACTTTAAAGGAGATAGTTATCCCTATATGATTAATTCACCGCGAGTAGGTAGGAACATCTCTGCGAGCAAACTCGCTTCGTGTAACGGAAACACTACTCGTACGTAGAGACGGGCGTTTTTAGAATAACGATGCCAGGTATCGATGCTACTTAAAGATGCAGCGGATGCCGTGTTTATATTGAAAATTAATGTCGGTAGCATCTAGTTGTAGTAGATATCGTTGGTTTCGGTTGGATGTCGATCACTAACAGTATCGTATCGCAGTAAACGGCACGAACATTGTTGTAGTAGGCATTGATGCCAAAAATAACGATGCTCATATCGGTTGCCGCATCTTTGACATCAATGATCAAAATATCCAAAAACGCCCATGTCTACTCGTATGTCTATCACCCACTTTAAATCTGGACCACATTGTATTGCTCCGTATTGCACCTAGCTCAGACTAGGAGTCTAGTCACAGAGTAGAAAGGGAATAAACTTCCGTTAAACTTAAGAACGTTTTATTTCTATTTAATTCATAAATTTGATAATCAAACAGATTAAATGTAAATAAATACTTAAAAAAATGCAAGGTAAATAAATACGTATATTTAACAGGCATAAACTTCTTACAACGTCATAAAAAAAATCTCTAATTTAATAGTGATTCACTTGTATGTACAACTTGTAAACTGTTATGGCGTTTGTGTCTCGATATACACAACGCATATTCGTATTTCTTCTCTACTGTTTCATATAAAGTAATGTGTTGATGGGTAATCGTCTTATAAATATGCTAATAACTTAAAAATGAAGTTTTAGTAGTTCTAAAGAGACAAACAGTGAAAACGTATCGTTTTTAGGTTATGTTTCCATCTTTTATTGGTATTTTAGGTGGGTTCAGCGAGACGGGATATCAGTTGCATGTTTTTACGAAGACAGTATCCCAAAAGTGATGTCTGAATGAATTTCTCACGGTTTCTAGATATTCAGTCATGGTGGGAAGTGCCAAGCATCGCTTACTTTTGTTCTTTATTCAGAACTGCATTCAACCTTTTGGATTTTGACATTGAAGTAAGTAGCTAAGAATTTGTTATGAGAAATAGTCGCTGAGCCACTATAAATTGAGTTTAATTTCATGAATTTTGTTCTAGGAACTAGAAGAAGCCCTTTTAACTGATGGCACGGAAGAATCGGCAAGTTCTCTCCTCACTGAGTTAATAGTTCGTCTTTTGAATGGCTGTTTGGGCAACAATGACATCTCTGCCTTCAATTATCAGGTAGGTTCATCACCATTGGGCATAAGCATTTTGTGTGATATATTTGTATGAGATCCTATCATTGTTGCTTTCAGATGTACTTGAGGCGTTTGTTTAGAAGAAAATGTCAAGATACAGGGAGATACAACCCGTTTAACACTGATATTGATTTCCAATTTTTGCCCCTACGTACCAAGGTTGAGATTTTGTATGCCCTGTGTGATTTTCGTCTTGATGCTGATGATGTTTTTGATCTGTTTAAAAACCTTGAAGCAGAGAGCTTAAGAGTTGAGCCGCTTGGGTTAGTAATTTTAAATGTGGTTCAGAGCAACTAAATAATTTGATTCATATTTTTTTAAATAACAGGAGTAAACACAGTATTTATCTAACATCAATTTTTTGCACAACAGTTGGGATGACAATTACTCGGCATATTGGTATTTCTATGGCACAAGGTTATACCGTGAAGATGTAATCAAGAAAACGAAAGGGAAAAACAAAAAGAAAAAAAATAAAGAAAACAAGAAGCGTGGCTGGTTTTATGGTGATGATTGGCTCGATGATGAAGATACTGAGCGGGTTTGGCAAGTGGTTTGTTTTACTGAAGAAGACTGGACCCATCTGACAGAGAAGTTTAGTAAAGCGACTAGCAAGGTTGAAAAAGAGTTGTACCGTTCACTATCACAAAACTTTTTGCCTGAAATACCTAGGCTTTTTCAAGAGAAAGAACGGTTGCAACGAAAGAGGTAAGATTTCTCACACCACATTCATAGAATAATAAGTAAATTAAAAATTCTAAAATCCATATTGTGTAGAAAGCAAACTAAAATATTAGAAAAACAATGAAATAGTAAAAGCAGTCATTCAGATTTTTCTGTTAAATATTTGAGGTTATAGGTATATTTTTAATTTAGTTTTAGTGTTTTGTATTTATATTAAATAAATATTACTAATGGTCTCAATGAGACCTGACTTTGGATACTATATTGAAGAATTATGAACAAAAATTATGACTGGTTACAGCCATTATATGTTATTATATTTCTTGCCACTTAACCTTACACTTGGGATTAAGACAAATTTAATAGCTACATTCAACAGTTCCTTTTTTCATATAAATAATAAATACTTTTCATATGAATCAATAATTGAATGGCTCTGGGCAACTGACAGGTATGATAAGTGGGTGACAGAATGATTGATATCCTCAAAATATCTGTCAGATTGACAGCAGTGCAACTTTCCCCCTACTATTATTTTAGGGGGTGAACGGTGATGACGCCCGACAATGCTCGCTCAAGTAACTGAACGGTTTGGTGATCGCCGGGCAATCGTTCTGAATAACTGAACGGGAAAAGTATGCTCCGTACGTCGTCGAGCGTCATCTGCCGTAATAACTAAACACACCAAATGACACCTTTATCATTAAATTCCATTCAGCCGTTTGAATGTTACGAGGAAATAAAAAATCCCACATTGCTAGATATGTCATACTCTGGTAAAAGGAGGTATAGGAGAAGGCAATTAATTTTATAAATAGGGGGAAATTATGTTTTATGAAAATCTTTCAACCCCTATCAAAATTCTCATAATTTTTCAGAAAATCTACTTAAAAATATCAATCTTTTAAATTTTGAAAGTAGTTTTTCAAACCATAACACAGAAAGATTATTATTTTGTGTTATGGTTTGAAGAATTTGAAAATAGTAAAAAAAAATCTCTATCTAGGAAAGGCTTTGGCCTGCACTCGTAGCATGATCATTTTCATTTCTTTTCTTCCAAGAATAGACAAAGCTCTTTCTATCCATCTAGATTCGCGTTTCTATGTAGACAAAGAAAAGATATTCATTCCATAGCAGCAGGGAAGTAGTTAGTGATGTAGTTATGCTACTAACGAAATATTTCGAAAATCTGTCATTTTGTGAATAATTTCGAAGAAAAGACCCGTTTTTATGGTGGTCATGCTGCGCCTGCTGTAGAGTGAATATCTACTGCTAAACATAATAGACAGTGGCGGATAAATATGGGGGAAGCGGGGAGCGCGCGCCCTTCTCTTGGCATTGGTAAGGTCGACGATGAAAGAGGATCGCCTTATCGGCCTAGTTCTTCTGAATACTCACCTCGTTATCAATTGTAATAAATGGAAGTGATTCACCACTTTGCTAGAAAGAATAGGCGAATAGAATTTATAGTATAGAAATCCGTCTTATCCATGCCATGAGTAAATATTATGAAGATTTCCTTCTAACATATTAAATAAAAGTAATTAATATTGCTGGTATTTTATTTACACGTCCAAAGCTCAAGAGGCCAATCGGCTCCCCCCCGCCCCTTACCTTTTATCTGTATCCGCCATTGCTCATGGATAGAATAAAGATAGGTAATTCTTAAGAAAAAGCGTGCTTGTGCTACTAAAGTTTGGATACGTAATCCTGCAACGCGAATATTTGAATATCCTTGTAATCCAGTCGAATTAAATGATTTACAAAATAATCAAATAAGAAATACTTATCTATAATGGGATAAAGGGCAGGAGGATGAATGATGATGACGTTGCTGGTTTACTAGTCAAAGCTGGGCGGGCTATCATTCGCTCAAACTGCAACAATATTAATAATTGATCTTTTAGCCACTACATTTAGGGCAAACCTGATTTCAAGTTGGCGCACATTAAAATGTTGTAGGCGGCTTATGGGTATTATAAGCCCATAAGCCGCCCTGGTATTATTCAAAAATTATGCTGAATTTATAAAATATAAACTTATAATTTAAATATGGGAAAAATGCATTTGAGGTTGTGGTTTTTTGTTATTCTATCTTTAGACGAGAATAGTCAGGTATTAAGCCTAAGTAGTACTTTAAATTTATTGGAGACAGATTGGTGTTATTTGCTATACAGATGGGGAGTTGTTATTCAACACTGTGCTAAATACGGCTACGGAGCTCGCGCATAATCGAATCTTAATAAAAGATGACTGCAATAGCGTGCGGGAACACTACAGACCTAAGACTGTTACCATTCTTAGAATATACATTGAATAGAATAGAAAAATCGATACCAAGGCTACAGTGGAAACTTTTATGTCTTTTCTATTTAATTATTTATTATAGACCAGCAAATAATGAGTGCTTTTCAAAATGCGAATGTATTGTCTTTCGTGTCTTTTGTTACTTAAAGTATTATATTTCCCAGTTGTAAGAGGGATTTGAGAGATTTAATAAAAATAAGGGAAGAATGGCTGTTGCGGTCTAAAGACAAACCCAGCCTTGGTTGATCTCAAATTGTGGATGTGAACTAATCTGCCCTAGCGATGACTAGATAATTTAACAAAACGGATCCTGTGCCTGTTAATATTGTGTGCTGTGCTATTTTTCTGGTGCTATAATACTGTACTGTAATATGACCAGTTTTTTTTTCTTTGTATATCTGGTATATTATGAAAGCTGGCGAAACACAGAATAAGCAGATTATAAGGTTATCAACACGGAAAACCATTGCATCCACATTTCCAATGAAGCATGAAAATAAAAACATTTTTTAAATAAAATTCAAAAACATTTAAGGGTTAGGCAGACAAATGCACCCACATTTCGCCGATAACATTATTAAGTCTCATGGAATGGGAGGCGAGCCAATCGCACATACCGGGCAATACAAACTAAAAAAAACTCAATAACACTTTAATCGTTCTGGGAATCGAACTTAGGACCGCACTTGCGACCACTAGACCATTGAGGCAGTTCTTACATTTGATTTTATTGATTTCAAAAGCAAATGCGACAAATGTGGTTAAGTCAATTCTTAGAGCGCAAAAGTATGTAATATGGCAGGCAGTTATGTGTGGATTTGTAATCAAATAAATATGTAAAATCCTTTACCTCAGTGAAAGAGAGAGATCTTACTTAAATAGGGTGTGAGCTGCGCGTCCGTTAATTTTGACTAGCTTGATTGGTATTCGACCTCCATTTAAGTGACAGTTGGATAGACGATAGTTAACCTCTCCCAGATTCCGAGAACGTGCTAACCTCAGACACCTTGACTAAATTGATATCGAGCCATTTAAAATTACAGAACAACGTTATTTATTTATTAATAAACACTGCACTGCACTGTACATTTCAATTTGACAAATCGAATTAAAATGTATTGTTTATCATTTTCCTGATAAGCGATAATTTTAAACCGTTAGATTCATACCTGTACCTAATGTTCGCGAGATCTATTTACATCTATTAATAATTAGTTAGCGAATTACAAATAAGAACCCCGTACCGTCGATAAGTAATGTAGTTATGTATTTTATTATTTTTCGTCATCATTAGGCCTAATTGATCTTGTTGGGCAGCATCTGTATTACAAACTTTATTTCACGGTTTAATACAAATAAATAAATGAAAAATGTGCATTTTATAGTTACTATAGTTAGCAATACTAATTTAATATCCATATATCTTCAAGGTTGTTAGAGCTAGCGCCCAGACGAACGTCAAGTCGTGTTTTACAAAAAATCAAACAAAAGCAAGAGGAAACAAAACAAACCACGCATGACAATAAAGAAGAAGAGGAACGGAAAGAATCACCTGATATTGCACGGGAGAATCGAGCCAAGCGGAGAAATTTGTTGAGGTATTCAAAAATATTATTTGGTATACAACCCGTAAAAAATGCACATTTTATAATATGCTGTTCAATCCTAATATCCAATCACTTATAACAATTGGCCAACGCGATCCGCAATCTTGTAGTAGGGATTGCATCACATAGAATGGGCGGGTGTGAAGGCCCAAGCTGCCTTAGCTAGTTCGGGACCTGTCATAATGGCGTTTTCTTACTTCGAATGTTGTTGAAATTGATCAAGTAAATATCTTATTTTTTATTTATTGACTTTCTTTAGCGCTTAAGTCAAACACACTACTGTCAATTGAATGAAATTGAATACCTTTCAGGTAATCAAAAATAGTAGTTAAAAAAATAATAGTAACTGGTGGTGAGTAGTGACGCCTAAACTGTCTACCAAAAATACCCTCTTAATATTTCGTAAGCGGATCCCTGCAATCTGCATCGATAAAATGTTCATGACATACTCTTCCTTAATATTTTTGAAAGACTTCTATACTTTCCGCAATGTGGTACGCGAATAAACGAAAATTGACCATTCCAACAATTTTTCAATATAATCATATTAAATGGGCTTATTAGTCGGGTTAGTTTCGAAATCTCCTTTCTTGAAAGAGGATTTTGAGACCTAGTCTCATAATCCCCTTCAAAGGGTGCTAGAAGATCTAGCTGAAGGGGATTTTGATGAGTAATTTGCGTATCGATATGATAAACGCGCGACAGACGCTATGGACTGCACTACACTGAACACATCTGGGGCGTGGCAGGAGACGCGGGGGAGGTGCTCCCGCGCTTCGCCTCTGGGCCCGATTCTAATTAATTGCTGTGCCAACGAGAGAGTGTGGACGCCTGATTTAATACAATAATTGGAAGAGAACTATTTGTTGGGAAAAATAATATTAATATAGTAAAAATGTTTTTCCCTTCAAAGGGGATTCTGAAATTTATACCGTCAAAATCCCCTTCAATGTGAACTTGTAGCACCAAAGGGGATTATGAGACTAAAGGTCTAAAATCCCCTCTATTTCATTGCACTTAATTATATAGGATGAATTTTCACTATCATGTGTACAATCATTCGCTAACGTATCCGAAACGATGTAAAATTCATCGTGTATTAGTAGCTGCAGTAGTCGTGTCTCTTCTTAGCCTCCGGACAATAAACCGCAAACGTGTACTATGTAACCTATAAATCTTACCTCGAAAAAATCTTTAGATGTAGGTGAAAACCGTATCGTAATCTATTCACAGATTCCAAGTTTATTCAAAGATACACAAAAAAATCTTATTTTCAGAATCTTGTGTATTGAAGAAGGCATTAGTGCCACCCGTATTTTAGTACATATTTAGGATACACTTCCCAATTTTTTGCGCATTGAAGAACATTGCTAAAATATGTAAAATAGCAAACTATGTTTTTATTATATCTTTGTCAATCCCTGTGATCTCCAAAAAACAATTATTGATAATTCCTTGGCGATTCTCGACTCTAGTAGTCCTTGTGCGATTTTTTATGAGCTTACCCAACTATCAGTGCTCGCCTCTGAGTACCACACATCACTGCACGTCTCGGCACTTCCTGCTGCCATGCTTGAGGATTATCGTTATCATTAAGCAGATTATAGACAATGGGAAGACTCGCTGAAGTTTACCTAATAATAGCTCTCAAATTAATTCGTCTGTCGGCTTCTATCTGAGTTAGTCTGTGCCACGCTTTAACCCTAAATCCCTAGTTGTAAACGTCTAGTTAACTATGGCCAAATATATTTAAAACTCATGTTTCACTTTAGGGTAAAATCAGAGTCGTCGGATTCATCTGATAGTTCATCCACTGCAAAAGAAGAAATGCCACAAAAAGTTTTAAAGCTGTCAAAAAGTCATGATAAGCGCTCAAAAAACTCGTCTGCTACTCAAAAAGGCGAACCACCACCAGAGCCGCTCATAAAAACGGGAAGGAAAACAAACAACTCTCTAGCATCGGCTACAGGGCAGATTGTAATACCTGACAATGATGAGCCCATCAGCAGTACCAGAAAGAAACTGAAGACATCGCAAATGTATGTATTTATTCTTTATTGACTCTTATTATTACGCTTGTTTACTTCAAACTTTTAAAGCGAAGTAATTCGCAAATGCTGCTAAAACCGACTTTTCGTTGCAATTAAAAAATAAGAATATAACAAGTTTGAAGATACACATCGGACAAAGTACCATCGATAAAAATAAATACTGAAGCTACCCTTTTCAAAAATTATTATTTAGTTGAAATAGTTTTCGCCACTCTCCGGCAGTCACAGCTACGCATTTTATTTCGAAGCTTCAATACGTATTGTGTTGTTTGTGTACGTTGCGACACATTACGTTCGGTGCACATGAGATAAGAGATTACGATCTGCATATCTATTCTATAAATCAACTCGCCCTTTGATTCGAATCGCACTCTTACTGTCGGTTGATATTTGACGAATTGACATAGTATAATAAGTTTTTGATACTTCACTCAAAAGACTCATTTTACTCCAAATTTCCCTTTTTATACCATAGACGGCCATCGGTCTATAAGTTTTGGATAAATAGGTATCAAGCCTTATCTTCCCATTCAAAATCGCCAAGTTGATTGGCAGTTATGAAAGGGAACATGTCCTTATATTCTCATGTTTATTTCTAAAAAGGGGTCAGAAAACATGGATCGACAATCACAAAAAATCACGTTGCATAAGATAATTTTAAATTTTTCAACGAGTTGCAGGAACACCTGCAACACAATACTGCGTGGTGCTAATTAATATTGCTATTCTGTGGCACTGTGTGACACGTCAAGTGAGCAATACAAACGATATTTGTGTGAACGAAGCTCCCTTAATGGGCTGACACTTCAGCCCCTCAAATGTACCAAATCGTGGAATTACAGCGCCTTAGTGTTTCACTATTTTCCAGATTTAGTCAAACAGACGAGGACATCCAGACCGATATGTATAAAGTTTTAAAGCAACTGACAGCTCATGACGATGCATGGCCTTTCATGGATCCCGTGGAAGAGGAATATGCACCCAACTACTATGCTGTTATCAGGCGACCAATGGATTTGCGGAAAATGGAAGAACGCCTTGACAGTGCTTATTACACTGACTTTTCTATGTTCAAAGCGGATTTCAAGCTTATAGTTAACAACTGCCGCTTGTATAATGGCCAAGATAATGGTATGCAAATATTTTATTATTCACATCAAATAAATTAATAAAAATAGTACAGAAGCACAGTTTTCGGATTTGAATATCGAATATTTATTTTTTATTTTCAGAATATACTATGATGGTAGATAATTTACAATCGGCATTCGATCGAATAACTGAGAAATATATACATAGAATGTCATCATCTGATGAGGAAATTGCTGTTGAATATCAGTTACCAACTCCATCAAGAAAACACAAACTGAAAACAAACGAATCTCTTAGTCACCATAAGAGGAAAAAGCGGAAGTCTCATTCGGATACAGGTATATTATTATTAGATTATAAAAAAAACTACGAGCTTATGACCGTGGCAACGAGTGTGGATTATTATTTTATACTAAAGTCGGTCCCAGAAGCAAGGACACCAAGACACTTCGTGTGTCTGTGTTACTTACTAGTTATTGGCATTTTTACAAAAACTGTGGTGTCTATCAAAATTCTGGAACTGATAGAAGAATTCATTATGAACCAATAAAATAACCCATAGGATATTTTATTCACTCGAAAAAACTCTTTGAAAACCATAGTTTTCAACTAGGTACACAAATGATAGAAAGAATTCTTCCATTATACAATGCGAGAGTTTGTATGTATGTCACTACGCAGAAAATATTGAATCGGGTTTCAATAAAATTTAGCATAGAGATAACGTTACTCCTGGGTACATTTTTATCACAAAATGTTTAGTATAACTGTCCACGCGTGCGAAGCCGGGACGGGCCGCTAGTGCCATATATTATTAAAAATTAAATTTATCAATCATAAACAAATAATCAAAAACAAGGTAAACTGGTTCGTTTGAATAGGATCGAAAGTAATTTGTTGCAGTAGGTACTTAATTGTTGTGTACGTAACGTTTACATTAGTGTATTTATAAATACTTTTCATGTACAGCTTTTGAGCGTGATGATAATTAGAAACTAATTTCAAAAAGTACTCATTGATAATATTTTAATTTTTATATTTATTTCCAGGTGAACCTAAGTCGAGTTCATCAGACATTATAAAAGAAGAGAAACCAGAAGATGAGGAAACTGAAACAACGCCAAAAAAGATCAAAGAATCTCATAAAAATAAACAAAGCAAGGGCAAGAAGAAACGCAAAGGGCATCATCGGCATGGTAAACATTCCAAAAATCATAGAAAGGATTCTCATAAATCTGAACACTCTGGGTCGACGAAAACTAGACACAGCAAAAAACAAAAACATGCTAAGAACAAAGACAAGGAGGGCAAGAAGTCCAAACAGAAGAAAAAGAAGAGCAAACATCACGAACCCGAATCTAATGAAATTATAAAACGGAGCGTCTCCCAGGAGTCTTTAGAGAGTTCAAATAGGAGTAGGAGTGCTAGCCCATTACCATCTATCCACACACCGACGCCTTCACCCACAGAACTGGATCAGACTGAGCCTCCAGATCAACTTGCGGATCCTGATTTCGTTAAAGATAAATACGATAAAATAAAAGAAAGAAGACGACATGCAGCCAAAGATGCATGGGAATCACTTTTTGACTACAAACAAAAAACTGCAGATAAACAAAAACAGAATCTTCATATACCCGAAAAAGAAAAAAATCAAAAGCTTAGAGAAACTATTGAGAAACTGAAAGCTAAAAATGAAAAGTATAAAGATAGTTCATTGTTTAATACTTTATTTTCTTCAAGTCAAAGTAATTTAGAGATGTCTGAGTCAAGTAATACAAATGATTTTACAATCAAAGATGTTGACTCTGAAGATGAATCAGTAGAAAATCAAAAAAGTAAGCCTGGGCCTAAAAAAGGAAATAAGAAGAATTCGGCTAAGAATGAGTCTGCTTCTGAAGCGTTAGAGCAAGCTGTTAAAGATATAAGCAAATGGCTTGATGATGCTCCAAAAGGGTCCAACGTGAGCTCTCCTTGCGACAGTCCAGCCCAAACTATCTCTACTGAAGAGCATGATAATAGTCGTCTAGATGATGAACTTTCCCAAGGAGAAAAGCCCCTTCATGCAAGAAGAGAGATTACTCGAAAACGACCTTCGTCACGTGAGCCAAAATTGCTTAAAAGAAGAGAAATTCAAAGAACAATTGAAAGACTTCAACCAGGAAAAAGTAAAGGCAATTTACTCACTAATATGAGTAATAAAAATTCAGAAAAGACGGAAGAATCGATGCCCCTTGGGCCACAAAACAAAATACGTGACGCTCAAAAAGCAGAAGAATCTAGCCCTAAGCTTAGCCTTGGATCTGTTTTACCTGCTGTCGAGTTTGCTTTAGGTAATGATCATAATTTTGGGAATAATGATGACAATAAAAGTGAGGATCAAAAAGATACTTGTAAAACAACAGAAATTAATAAAGATGAAAAAGTAGAAGCTTCACCTGCTGAGAAAAAACTGGACGATGTTATTGTCCAGCCAAATAAAAAAGATGCAGAAGTAGAAACCGAACCACAAATGATAACAAAACCAAATCAAGAAAAAGCTACTCCCAACCTTAGCGCTTGGTTTAAAGCCTTTGGAGCTCCCAAAAGTACGACTTCAACAACAGTTAAAAAGAAAGTTGATGAAGCAGATACAGAGGAAAAAGTGTCGGAAAATGTTAACAATGACACCAAGATCAGCAGTCCTAAGAATGCAGTTAAATATGATTCTCCAACCGGTCCTGATACTCCAAATCCCGAAGGTAGAGAGAGTCCATTGCCTAATGTGGGGACGACGCCCAGGCAAAGACGAACCAGCACTGGCAGTTCAGTTTCAGAGAGATCGTCATTCAGTCAAGATCTTGATTCGCCTAGACATCAAATGTCACACACTTCTCCTCTACTACGGTCGCCCGCTTCTCCGAGAACGGATGATTTCCAAAAGATTACATATCCAATAATAAACGGCACAGTAAGAGCTGGATTTTATCAAGACACAACATCGATCAAAAGTAGTCCAGAAAAAAGCTGCAGTCCACGTGAGGGTCCACAATCCCCTTATTCGCCTTATTCCCAACATGTCTACGCATCGAATAATATCACGGGACCTTCAACTCCGAATTATTTCCAGGATCAAAACAAGAGTCCGCTTCCCGCTTATAATCA
The DNA here is from genome assembly GCA_932294325.1 of Allophyes oxyacanthae. NCBI lineage: Eukaryota > Metazoa > Arthropoda > Insecta > Lepidoptera > Noctuidae > Allophyes > Allophyes oxyacanthae. The sequence goes on from OW028609.1 coordinate 7,384,625, forward strand.
AAACCCACCTCCTTACTATGATAGTGCGAAAACTCCTGCAGTAAATAAACCTGCTCGTGGTCATGACGACTACACTCCTCTGGGTCAAGAGCCATTTCAACAAAATCAATATACGGGTCCCTTCTCCCCCGCATATACACCATACTCACAAACACCTACAAATTATTCTCAAGTACAAAATTCGCCACAAACCTCGACATCAAGTACTACTGTTCCTTCTAACACTTCTACACAGATAATAGAAGATCTTAAAACTGCACTCTTTCCCGTCAAAAAACGAACCTACAATGAGCCAGATCATTCGTCGACATTGAAAACAGAAAACAAAGAAGTTACAGCAACACCACCTAGTAATAAAAATGATTACCAGAAAATATCATCATCTTTACATTCGATAGCTCCGACTTCAGTAGACGACATAGCGTTGGCTTTAAGTGAAAAATCGGAAATGGCAAAAATGAACAGCTTACGGGATAAAGCTTCTTTGGAATTGGCCAATGAAAACAGAGAAATAAAGTATGAAATTAGTGAACCATTACAGGATAATAAGAAAACCATTAGTATTGATTTGGACAAGCCAATTGGTATCATTAAAAAAGATAATGTTGACATGGTTAATATGGGTTATTTAAATCCAGAAAATGATCGAAGGAGTAGTAGTGACACACATTCACACGAAGTTGATTATTTGGCACGAGATATATCTAAATCAAATATCAACTCACAACCAAAAGGATATGATGTTGAGGCAATTGCAATTAATTTAGGAATGAATAACCAACAACTACAAAAATCTATTACAAAACCCAACATAAACCCAACTAATATTCCTGCAGCTCATAGCCAAGACAGATCACATAATGAAATAAATTATAATCAAAATATAATTCACGCACATCACAACCAATATGAATCTATTTCTGGTGGACAAAGTGTAAGCAACTTTTCAATAAGTGACATAGATCTGGCTAACAAAAAATTGTATTCCTGCAACACTACCCCGTCATCTGCTGCACTGGATTATGGCAATTGGAAAATGACAAATCAAATGCGAAAACAAGAATTATTGCCCTCTGATTACTCCACGCCGTACAGTGCAAATAATGTTGAAAAATTGAAAAATGAAATGAGTGCAATAAGTGCTAATACAGTTGCTTACAATAAAAGTCTGCAGCAGCAGCAATATAATTCGTTTAATGTCGCCAGACCAAGTTTACACCGTGCTCAGGAAATGCAACAAAATCTGCCAGGAGAATTAAGAATACCTAATCCAAGAAGTCTTCATAAAAGTGATCATATGACTACAACTTCCTCTATAAGTGATACTGATGTAATTGCCAAAAATATAGACACACTTGCCAAATCCCAAAAAACTGATAAACTTGTACAAAATCATCCATTAGTAAGTTCAAATCCATATAAGACACCATATAGTACGCCTACTTCACTCCCACTCGAAAGCTTGCGCAATTTGCCTAATATTCCTCAAATGCTAGAAAGATACACTAATGATGAAAGATATTTGTCATCTTTTGCAAGTAGTGGATCTGCACTGTATCACGATAAACCATTTCAAATGGCGCAAATGTTTAACAAAAGTATTTCTTCAGAAATTCACCCAGTTAGCACATCTGTGGGTATATATTCTCAGCCATCTATGTCAATGAGCAAGGACAATAGTATTTACAAAACATCCAGTGTTGCAGCTTCACAAAATGATATGAAAACAAAGAATAAAAGGAAGAGAACCTCTGACGCTAAACAAACGACACAGATCAGCCAAGCATATCATCAGAGTTCATGCGGTACAGACGTTCTGTCATCTGTTAAATCGAGCATGATGCCAGCAAACGCATTTAATTTTGGAACATCAACAAATATGGCTTTAAGTAGTGGACTGTACGGAGATAATGGCAGCTTTACTATTGAAGATTTCCGCAACAGTACCGCTAATCAACTTATGGCAGCCAATTATATGGTTGCTGCAGTTGCTCATCAGCAACGTAGTAACGCTGAAGCTAATGCAGATAAGTTAGTGAAACCTGCTCATCAGAACTCGAGTCACACTGCGAGCTCTTTTCCTTTCATTAGCCATTCGCAAGTTAGAGCTGGATATCCGTTCGTCGGAACCGATCCGACGTCACCATTGTACCAACAGTATCTGCAGCGTCATCAGGAAGAGTTATTAAGGCAAACAGGTGCACAAATCATGAGCTTGTATCCCCCTGGCTATCCCGCAACACTCGGCGTCAGGCAACCGTACGACATCAATCGACCCTCATGGCTCTAGACAAGTTCACAGTAGCATAGCTTCATGCGATAGAATCCTTAATAAATAATCATAAATGTGACTATTGTTATAGGAAATTGTAATTTATATTGTTTGTAGATTTAAAGTAGCATTTTTTGTGAAGATATTTTATGATTATTTCTTATTTACCTTATTGTAATGGCAATGTTTATTTTATATCATGACAAGTTTATCTTTAATAAACTATTATTATATCTAGTTATTTTTATGATAGTATTGACATAGCCTGTGATGACTGGACGAGAGACTGCTTCTTACAGAGATGTCAAGAAAAATTACAACCCATGCCTTCCTAATATGCTGAACGATATTGTTGTAAACTCCGTAGTGGCGTAGCCTAATTCTTCAAGGTTTATGTTATCCTTATATGGAATATAAATGCTTTATTAGTACAATTGTATTGCCCATTCCATTGAATAATACACTCAAATATACAGGGTTGAAATAGTAAGTATCCAGAAACGTTTGTTCCGTCATCAAAGGAATTTAATAATAATAAGGGAACAAATACTTGGTCACTCTTACGTTTCAACTGTGCATAATTTTAATGTAAAAAGTGTCAAAATGGCAATTTTAAAAGGAAATGTTGCAATTATTTTATAGTACATGATCTATGAATTATATTTTAATAGTTATTGATTAAAGAAGCAGTCTTTGCAATATCACTAGGTATTTTATACTCATATAAATATTTTAATGTTAACATTATTTAATTGTCTTTAATAACAATGCTTTTAAGCTTTTTTAGCTTTAATTTACTGAACATTATTACCATTTTATAAGGTCACATGAAGTAATATTTGTTATTAAATAAATTTAAATTTTACGTTATACTACTTAATTTAGATTGTTGTGTAAATATTTCACTATTTTATTTACGATCAACGTTTTTTAGCAATTAAGTATTTTTCGTTAAGAAATAATTTAGATAAAATAAAATAATAAAATTCATGAACCTAGTATTAAGAAATTCATATAAGAATTATTGAAAACAATTCTTCTTGTGTAAAAATAAAGATTTTGAAAATAATTGACGTGTTGATCAAGACAGCAATCGTATTCTTTACTCCTCCCTCTTCTGTTGTATGAATCTATGCTCATGGGCGTACCCAGGCCTGGCCCGGCCTGCTGCTCTAGGAGTTCCTAGCTGGATACGACCATGCTTGCCGCCTCTTGAACCTTACTGGCTCCCATACTTTTATCTGGTTAATTTGTGCCTACTCCTAAATACTATTGAAATGTTATTTTTCCAACTGTTACGATATGATCACAACTAAAAATAATAACATTTTATAAAAATACTCAAAGCATTTTGTATAATATGATTACATCGATGTTATGATTACGATATCTATTTGTTTAACTATATTTGAATACTTTTGCAGGGCTGATGAAACCTGGGATATTCGCTCTTTTTGGACATCTTATGGTTTCAGTATACCTATCTGACGCTATCCGTGTTTTGTTCGATTTTACCGCTCTGTTTTTCAGTGCCAGGAATGGCCAGGATTATTTTGATATCTCAAAATTTTCCAATGTCATTCTTATAGACGTCCCGACGTCGACGTTAGATAAGAATATAATTATTAATAGTATATTATTATCAGCCTGTGTTGTCCCACTGCATGGCAAAGGCCTCCCTCTCCACTCACATCTGGTTTTTGGGTTTTTGCTAGTACGGACCAGTTATTTCGGTAGGAGTCAAGCTCGTCCCGCCATCTTCGCCTCGGTCTGCCGCGATGCCGTTTAATATTTAAGTACTGGGATCCGTTGATACCGTCCGGTAAGAACTGGATCAGTTGTTCTTTTGGCCCATAACTCTTCAGACATGCGACAGACGTGTCCAGCCCAATCCCACTTGAGCTTGGCAGTTATAATGTGAGTTTGTAAATGCATTGAAAGGAACCCTCCATACCAAGGATAGGCGTGGGCAAAGTGTATCAATTTTGGGATTGGAACATTTGCATCTGACTCACTGAAAAGATCCGAAACACTGATATATTATGTTTCATTTGTATCATTTGGCTCATCGGCTCAAAGAATATAAAATAGCGTAAACTCTTTCGGAACCGTATCACTGATACGGATAATTGAAGTATGCAAAAAACGACCTATGTATTTGATATGTTAGCGCCTTAGTGGTCATTTTTACGTGCATGGATAATGACAACGAAAAACAGTGAAAGTGTAAGTGATACACGTCATCTCATTTAGTATCTCTTTCAGACTTGTATAGAGTGTAATTATGTCTCACCCGCTCACTCGCGACGCGCGAGTCAGTAGTAAAGAGTAAAGTATCTCAGTGTATCTCAATCCCAATCTCGCTCACTGCTCAGTCGCCTCGCAAGCGACGCGCGACGTGTCGCGTGGAAAGATCAGATCACAGACTAGTTAGAGATATGGATCAGATCCGAATGATGCGATTGAAACGTTGTTACTGAACCAATCTTTCGTGTCACTTCCAAGATTCGGATCAGTGAGTCGGTTCCGTAAAGAGTTACAGACGCCTACAAGGAACATAACTACTCTCTAACGAGAGCTCCATGTTATGGTACATCATTGATTGGCACACTACTTATTTTGTGGTGGTTTTGATAATCTAGCATCTTCCGTGATACATTTTTTTAATATTTTATCAATGTAAACAAAATCAGTGGGTACATTTAAAACAATATTTAGACAAGCGTGGTACCCGTGGTGAGCTTCGGTGCGAAAATACCTAAAGTGGACCACTATGGAAACTCGAGGTCCTGTTGCGGATCAAAAATCGATGACTCATAATTCTAAAGATGAATCTTTAAAAAAATGCTCTACATTAATTTTTTCACAAATAAAAAGTAGGTAGGTAGTGTGTGTAAGGCCGGTAAGGCGTGTAAGGTGTACCTACCTTAGGATGTATTTTATTAGAATTTATTTTACTGCAATATACTAAAAATCAAAAATAGCCTCCATTTTATTTTTTAAGTAACTACCTACCTACCAATACTATTTGAAATGTGTACAAAAACAATTTTTTATACATAGGTAGTTACGTATCCCATAACACAAATCAATATAAAATGAATAAATCAAAATAATAATGTATGTACCTAAGAAATATTTTGGACAATCAATTTATCCTATAGGGTTTTCGTCCCGGGAGTCTCGTAACTCTTCATCGAGACCGAGACCGAAACTTACTACTCCCGGGAATTTCGAGACTAGTTATCACCATTATAAAACGTTCGTTATAATCAAATAATTAAGAAAATAATGATCTACTAACAGTTAAAAGTCAGTTAATAGCATAAAGTTATTATTACTAGTGGTAACTAATAATAACTTTATGGTTAATAGTGTATTAACTACACTAAACAAAATAATTATCGATTTGCTTATCAAGAATAATTAATTATATTCTCAATTCGCGCGCACTGCGGACGGCCGGCGGGCGGCGCGGGCGCATCCGTCGTCTCGGTGGTGGACCGCCCGCTCACAGGTCAAAGTCGCGGACTGGAAGGTGGAACCAAACTCTGCGTTCACAATAGTCCCTGACTGTCGACTAATGAACTTCAAGCTCCCGGAGCCTACAATACGAAAACGGTTTTTAATTGATACACTACTCAAACAACTTGTCTAGGGAACAAGCAAAATAAATCAACTAGTTATTTGTGAAAACCCTTTAGAAAAAGTACAGGCCACTAAAATTTATAAATGTAGGTTGAAAGAGCAATAAGTATCTAATGTAGTTCGAAATTTAAAAAATTCTAACAAGAGAAGCAAAACTTTTTTGAAATAAGGAGAGAAAACTTAACTTGCTCGCAGAGTCGGGTTTTCTAACGTAAAGATTTGGGAGATTGTTGTCAGTTTTCGTTTCTTTTTTTCTTGTGAATTACAATTATTGCCCTGCTTTCTAGTAATTTTTGTGACTGAGCATGATATCACCTCGTCATTAAATGCGGGAAGAGATGCTTAGGGCTGTGGGTATGTCGAAAGCTGGGCGCAGTCAACTCGAAATTGCGGACGCTCTTAACACGCAATCAAGGAGTCATTTGCCGATTATGGGCACGCTACAGGGCTACAGGAGATATAGCCAAGTGTCACCGAGAAAGATACAGGGGCAATTCCCAGAGACAAGACCGTTTTCTGCAGAATCCTGCAAAAAGGCAGCCCCAGATTACAGTTCGTCAGTTAGTAGGAAGACTCCAGCACCAAGTGGTTGTCAGTAACCAAACTGCCAGGAGAAGATTACGTGAAATCAATCTTTACGCTCACAAACCGCTAAGAGTTCCTGCTCTGCGACGAGGAAATCGAGGGCATCGCTTATTGTGGGGTAACGCACATTGGCGACGGACCGACAATCAGTGGGCCAGGTATTTTGTTTTCCGATGAATCTCACTTCGGACTTCATCGCGTTTCAAGGAGTGTGCGTGTTTGGCGATTTCCTGGTCGCAAGAGTCGACTCCAGAATCCTCAGGAAGTTCATTTTTACCAAGGCCGTACGATTATGGTGTAGGCTAGAAGAACAGATCACGTTTGGATACGAGGCAATATAAATGGGAGCAATACCGTGACCGTTGTTTACCCTATGGTCATCCCTCCCCTCCATCCTCCCCTACGATAATGCACGTTTACACACCGCAAGGCTGGTGATGAATGTGTTCAGCGAGTACAATATCACAGTATTGAGTGGCCTGCTCAGTCCACTGATCTCAATCCCACTGATCATGCGTGGGATTTGCTCGGGAGAAGAGCTTTCAGTGATCTTCCCCAAAATTTTAACAAGGAACAAGAACTTTATTCACATCTTTCCAGAGTATGGAGCCCAAGAATATTAGATTGTATAAGGTTCTTGATGGAGCCTTATTCCACAGATGACAATTAATAACCTCATACCTTTGCCTCATACTCAGTACCTATGCCATGCCGATGCCGTCGCTAACGCCTTGATATAACTGCGTGGGTCCACAGTGGAATTATAATGTCTCTAAAATGAGTCCGTGAAATTGTGAGAAATGGAGGCAGTTGACAAAGTTTCGTGCAAATATAATTTCACTAGTGAATTAAATATTATAATATCACTGGTTTGACAATAACACGGCGACATACATAGTATGAATGTATGAATGGAAAATGTAGTCCGACGTCACGTTACACTGGGAAGTACCTACCTACCTATTCACACAGTGGCTCACAGTCCGAGGCTGACATTTGTATGAACTGTTATAACGTTATAACACCTTCTCAAAGATGCTTGGAAATTCGATAATTATTATTAATTACCTAGAGAACTTTCTTCGAGATAATAATAAATTCGAAATTCTGGTAGGTAAGTACCCACTCGGTCAAAAAATACCCTAGGTAGATCGTGTTTGTGGCACCTACCGAACATGGGTTACCCACTTAGGCTCTAATTGGTGGAAGCAAAATGCGGGCTTGGCTAGCCGTGCAAAGAATTTTGTCGTCAAAGTGTACCACCAAAGTCCTTGGTCCTTGATTGTAAACGGTCGCCTACATGACTGAACCGTCACGGTACCATTTATACTGAAACCGTGTGTATGAAAAGGCCCTAAGCTATGAGCTGAGAAATGAAAATTCACATGTGTGTCGGGTTATCACGCCGGCATTTGGCCAGCATGGCAATTTTCTATGAAAAACTGAAACCGTGTCATATTATTCACAGACATCACAGACCTGCCTTCGCTAACGCTCATGGGATTACTACGAACTCTTATAGCAGGGCTGAACTTGAAGTGCCTAGACATTTCCAGTATGAGCTGACCTCGCACTGTATTGGCTTTTCGTACAATGAAAGGTCAGCTTATTCTGGAAATTTCTGACCAATTCAATTTCAACCCCGCTTTAAGAGCTCGTAGGAAGCCCCCTGGATAGATATAGGCACATAATTTCAATACGCAAAGAGACCGTATTACTTATTTTTACTCACCAGTAGGCTTTGAGTATGTAAAGCTTTGAGTATCTAGACTATAAAGCCAGTAGGTAGTTTCATTGTGCAAAGAGGTTCTATTATTCCTACTTATACCTACCTACAGCAAACTACAAAAAAAAGACCATTTTATTTTGACCATTTCACAATGTTCAAGACCAAGACATTTATGGTTCAAATGTCTTGTTGTTTATATTTGGTGGTATGCTTATTCCTCATCAATGTTTGTTCCTAGGTTTACATAATTATTTATAGACTTCTCTGTGCACTCCATGAACATGGTAATAATAACACTCCAATCATTCTGATACGGACTGTACACTATTATTTTTATAATAGGTGCTCCTGGACAGAAGCTTTCTTTAGCTCCTACTAAATAACAACATGTATTGAGAGGCACTACCACCTGTCTTTCAATTCTAAATATCCTATTTTTTAGAACTTCTAAAACAATAATTGTAGGCAATACATAATACCCCAGAAATTGTACAAGCCACACAAAAAAGTTATTAAAGTGGAAAGATGGTGTCTCACAGTGCAGACATACATTGAAAGACTAGGCCAGATACATGATTTGTACTAAGGGCTGCAGTGTTGAAGGGCCATGTGGACATTCCATAATCTCTGCATTTGCTGACTGCTACTGAGGGTGGATTAGTAGTGTAAGGAGACTGTAAAGGCATTTTTCCCTTAATAAAAATGCTACTATTATCTTGAAGAAGTGAGTAGGTATCCAATGTTATGGAAAAAACACATGATTTTTTAATCACTTTATTATGCAATTAAGTGGTGCTGGCATGTACAGACAGGTGGACGATATTACCTTTCTGAAACATTACATCCATGCAGAATGATCAGATTACTTCTCCTTAGTCCATTGTATTGCCTTCCTATATAAATATTTATTTATCAAATTAATTAAGAAATAATTCTAAATTTTATGAATACATTTGAGTTTGCCAATTAAGTAGAGGTTAAATAAATAGAAACAAACAATACAATAGACATTTTTATTGTAAATAGAACATTTGTGAAATATAAAAGTTTAGTTTTTTATTAACATCTAGATCGGAAGAAACATTTAAAAAAGCTTAAGATTAACTCAAAGGTTACAAGCAAAAAGTCGTGAAATTGTTTCAATTAATAATACTCATAATATATGAACATGGAAAGACAGTGTATCAAGGAAAACGATTTAAATAAATTAGTTAGCTTTAATTTCACTCTCGTTTCTTCCTTTGTTGGACCATTTCTCTGATGTTGTCTTCACTCTCTTTCAGATTCTTCTCTAAATACTGTTTATTGTTTTCTAATTCTGCTGTGCGAGTCGTTAGATCAGTTTCTCGGATTTTGAGGTTGTTCTTGACTTCGCCTAAATTGGTGAGAAGGAACATTCTGCCAACGGATTCGTAAGTTTTAGTAGCAGGTGGGAATGTACTGATCTCACGCTGAGTAATATCTACATGTTGCAAGACACGCTTCAGCACATCTATTTGTGAATCTATTATCTGAATTTTTTCACTGGTTTCGACCATTTTGAGATGTAGTTCAACAAAAGCTTTCTTTAGTTCCAAATCCACTGGTTTAGCCATATTTGTAGATAACTTTATCCGCTCTCTTCTTCAGAATAATGGCGAAGCAAAGTTAGGTTATATTGAAGTTGAAGTTAGTCATTTGTCAAAAATGTCAATGTCAAAATTTTAGTGGAAGGTTTTAGCCGGTTTTAGCATGGAATAAAATATGCATTATGGAATACTCACTAGAGATGCGAAGAGATGTCGGATAAAATTGGATGCCTAAGTTCTAAAAGTCTGTATGTCCATTTTTATCGATTTTGAGTTAGCCAGTTCAAAATAATTATATTTTTTTTCTCTATCGATTGGTCTAATGTTGTTCTATGTCTATGTCTAATCCCCTTTTTTCAAATGACGTACGAACTATTGTTTTTAGGGCCTGCGCAGGCAATAGTTGTTGATGGGAAAAATTAGTGACTATTATCTGAAGACATTGCTACCCAGTTGCTTGACATAGGTAACAACTTAAACCGATATACCGTATTCTCTTAGTTGCCTTTCGACACTCACAAGTAGACTCCTGGGTGGCCGAAAAGGCGACGAGGGGGTAGGTCAGTAGGTTGTCGGTAACCACAACAAGCTCGATTCCTCCTCGTAACAAAGCCATATTTTATTATCAGTAAAGAATAAAATAAACCACCTTCGTTCGTGAGATCACTCAGTGATTATTTCAGATTCTTGTATGAGGTCGTTCGATTGGTCACTCACGTAACGCAGCTGTGGATCGTTCAATTATTCCCGTAGACCCGTAGACAGAGAAGGCTATTATTCCCGATCATTTCCCGATGAGCGAGCGACATTCGCACGCTTCGCACGAGTGACGACTTTCAACCGAAAAATGAATTACTGAACGTAGCCATTGGGTGTGTTCAGTTATTACGCCGGACGACGCTCGACGACGCGGGCGATCACACAAAACCGTTCAGTTATTTGAGCGAGCGTCGTCGGACGATCGCTCCGGTCACTCCGTGAAATAGTAGGGTGAAAGTCACACTCGGTCGAACTGCTATCAACCGACCAATGACTGTAGTCATAGATACAGCAGATAATTTGAGGTCGTTCGATTGGTCACTCGCGTAACGCAGTTGTGGATTGCTCGAAGCCGTTCAATTATTCCCGATGAGCGAGCGACATTCGCGTGAGTGACTTTCGCACCGAAAAATGAATTACTGAACGTAGCCATTAGTGTGATCAAGTGGGCCGAGCACGAATGTTTTGACGTATGGTAACGTAAACGTAAGCGAATTTTGAATAAAAAATACTCGTTTAATCCATGATATTTTTTTAAAATACATGCAATATTTTTACATTTTCATGAAACAAGTGTGTATGTTGCATAAAATTTAACAAAAATGCGATAGATTCATTGTATTTTATAACAAAATTCACTTACGTTTACATTACCATACGTCAAACTATTCGTGCTCGGCCCACAAGTCAATGGGTGTGTTCAGTTATTACGCCGGACGACGCTCGACGACGCGGGCGATCACACTAAACCGTTCAGTTATTTGAGCGAGCGTCGTCGGACGATCGCTCCGGTCACTCCGTGAAATAGGAGGGTGAAAGTCGCACTCGGTCGCACTGCTGTCAACCGACCAATGACTGTAGTCATAGGATACAGCAGATATTTTGAAGTCGTTCGATTGGTCACTCGCGTAACGCAGTTGTGGATTGCTCGAAGCCGTTCAATTATTCCCGATGAGCGAGCGACATTCGCCCGAGTGACTTTCGCACCGAAAACTGAATTACTGAACGTAGCCAAGGGCTCGGCCATAGAAATAGGGTAGGTACTATGTATTATCTCTATGTGCTCGGCCCACTGGACAATGACCAAAGAATCCTCTGGATCATGATCACCCGGACGATTTTGCGTCGTCGAGCGTCGTCCGCCGTAACTGATTGCTGCAAAGAGTATGTAACCACTACGTTTGGTGTCTACATTTCTTCTTTTCAAAACCTCCGATCCCTATATGGGATTATTGTATAACCACTGCTTTTACTTTGGGACCAAACCTGAAATCGCGAATAAAAAAGCAGCTGTTCCATATAATTCGTGGAATATAATTAGTCGAGTAATATTGAATCATTTGCAAGGAACAGCTAATTTTTATTTCATGATTTCAGGGTTGATCCCATAATAAAAGTTGTTCATAATGATGAGTACAATAACCCTTTAAAGGGATCGGGACTAGAAAGGTGTCCTACCTTTGTCCTTGTATAAATATTTTATTCTTTGTTGATAAACTGTATAGCAGTAAATTCGTATTATAGGAGAGAGAGGAGCATGCGGTTCACCTGATGGTAAATGTTGAATTACGAATTATTATGATTTTCCAATAACTCTAATCATAGAATTATTCAGGTCGTGAAATATGCCAGTTAATAGTTTCTGATATTAGTATAATATCAGGAAAGGTATAATTTCGTTTTGGATCAATCGTGTGTCCCATTTTAATTTTATAAGCACTCGATTAATGTAAAAGAAATAATAATTATAAAGAATATTAGATTGGCATTTTATATTGCTTAATAAAAATAGTAGGCAAATCATATTAATTTTTTTCAACCATAATCGTAACCCTGTCAACTTATTGATGTCCCTTCGAATTCATGGTCAGCTTGGTTTCTCTGTCTACGGCTGCTTTCGGCTGCTTTAGTGACAATGACAACTTACCAAAAAGACATAATATTCAGCTCGCATTTTTCGACCTAGTGAGCTTTCCTGTTGCATCAAATTGTAAAGTAGCGCATATTGATTCCATGGCGAAACCTTATTTTATATTTTTATTTCAATAGGTAGCTAGTGAAAATTAAACTAAAGCTAGAAATAACATTATTTTAGCAGCAAATGCGATGGTAAGTAGGCTTTTATGTAGGATAATAAGTAGTCAAGTGGAATTTACATATTTTTTGACAATTATTGACAAGAACGAAACAAACATACATTGAATGAGAAAGGTCAGATTTTATCGGATTTTATTGTAAGGGTACCTAGCTAAATGTTTTAAATGTTGATTGTAGCCGTAGAATTCAAACGTATTTGTTCGTTTCTTATATTTTACCTATGATTTACATGCAATGAGAAATGAGACCTCGGACCTCGTAATTTGTGATATCATTGGTATTCGTTATTTTGTTCGTTATCTTATAATTTGTATCGATAATGTTGTAAATTAATGTACTTCTGTACAATGTTTCCTATTGTGAATGTGTCTGATACATTGTGCTTTTATAATATTAGTAAATTGCTGTCTGGTAATGTAAGTGTATGATAAGTGCATTCTGTGCAGTGTCTTTCTATCTTTTTTACCCGACTACGGAGAGGGTTATATGTTTTTACCTATTATTGTCATCAATATTTTTTATCGCAGTAGGTACATGCTGTAATAAGGCCAACATGCCACGGGATATTTTGAGTGATAGTTTAGCTGTCCTGCGGATAGTTGAGGTATATTGTTTTTTCTATTTTAGTCATCTTCAATACGTTTGCATGCTGATAAACTTATTTTTTTCATTTCACTTGCTGTTTTTTACTGATTTTTCTGGGAGTTGCACAAAATAGAGAAATTGTTTATTATCCTTTCCATGCTGTGCAGGTTTCATAAGTTAACTGATTAGAATGGATGGGTGTCCTTGTACGCATAAGCATAATTATTAATGGATTACATCTATAGTCCTCGAGATCTAAAAAGCCACTTTTGACACATATCATTTGAGTTAATTTGGGATGGAAGCGTATAAATCGGTAATCAAAAATATCGATTTTTATAATAAATCGATTTAAAATTCTAAGAGTGTATAATCGTTTAAAACTATGAATAAAAAATCGAGAAAAATTCGTCTGATAAGGAATTTATTAATGTAGTACGCACCGAATTTAATATGAAATCGAATTTCTGTAGGTATCTTCATAGAATAATAAAACATATCCATAATTTCATGCCAAAATTATTTATCCACTTGTACCGGTCATAATGGTCCGCCAGTTATTGATTCACGTTCGAAGTACTCACATAGTTTCCAAACCAAGTTGCGCGATTTACTATTCACAGTACGAAACCAGAAACACAAAGACAACTTGAAAAAAAAAAATTGTATCCGGCGGTCGAAATAACAGTATTAGAATCCAAGTATAGCAAGCCAAGTCAACTTAAAAGCGGGAACAGTCCAAAATCAAAGCCAGATCACAAAAACAGAGGTATCCGAGAAATAGAGAGAACGAACAATTAGTCAGAAAAATCGCGAAAAACTGCACAGATGTCATTGTCATTACTGCCGGTGTCAAGCAAATTGTGATCATAGAGAAATTAAATTAATCATAATTTAATGTACGTGTCATACAGCCTTTAAAGAGTTTTTAATACCTACGTAATTTTATACTGATATTTCAAACGATTTTAACGATTCTAGTGATCACATCCCTTTATTTAAAAAATAATTGATTGAGAACGTAACCATTTTTATGATATTTCGGCAGTGCATAAACATACATTTTAATAATATTTCGATGCTAAAATAATACTTATAAAATTATTTACCATGCTAATTTATACGTATCTCAAAAATTTATAATAATTTCATAATTATTATCAAGTGTATATTCAAAATGGTTTTTATTCACAGCCTATAGTAACATTGTCAAGTTACATTCTATCGTTCTTTAAATCTGTCAAAAGGGACTTCTTAGATCTCGAGGACTGTAGTGAACATATATTTGGAATTTTTAACTGTTCTAATCAAAACTTGACGTCTGTAGCTGAGAATCAACTAATCACTATCTCTATCTCTGTTTTGTCCCTCATCAAGAAATAATCGAATCATGTTATTGCTATATTCAAATGAAGCATCTCGGCAGAATCTTAAATATGTTTGGCATTGTTTACTATTTAGCTGTCTGGTTGAATTCTATGATTTTGTTGTAGATGCTATCATTTTGTTTTATTTATAAACAACATAATTATTTGAAATATAACTAAGAATTAAATGAAAAAATAAAGGTATCCAAAACAACAAGTATATCAGTAGGTGGGCAGTGGTCCAAACAATGTTTATTATACTTAACTCACTGGCTAAGGAGTAGACACCTGGGGCCGAGAACAATACTAATGTCTGTGTTTCATCATTTAATGAATTAATTTGCATATCTATTGTTAGATTCATTTTATCACCAATACTGGTTTAAATATCATGTTTGAATATTCACAATGTGCAAGTTATAAGCTTGAAAATTCCTGAGTATCTTCATGTGCGAGTTATCCGCATATTGTATGATAAAGTGAAAGACATTTATACTGAAGTATAATTTAAAAAAAATGCTATTTGCTGCAGCATCCAACCATGAGTATAAAATTGCTTTCAGTCTTAATAAATGTGTATGGAATGAGATTTGATAAATATTATTTTGTGTAGTGTCAAAAGGCATGCCACAATACCTTTTTATTTTATAGGCATGCCCAAAATTGTTAATTCACCTGTATTAGTCTCCATATCCAATGTATTAAAATAATCTATTATATTATTGATTATCCATTTTTATGAAACATTAATATTTCAGCATGAGGATGAGGAGAACTGGCCACTTGAAAACAAGCCATCATGTAAACAAAGTAATAAGAAAACATCTAACATTCCTATGAACAGTCAAAAAACTATAACAAAGGATGATTGTGCATGTTACTACAACTATGGGTATGATTTACAAATTCTATAAAAGAACATCTCCTTATTTATAAAATCTTGATATATCTATCTATTAGAATTTGATATGCCTATCATCAATTGTAATTTTATTCTTAAACAGTGAGGCAGTTATAGATTGCTCAAGTCATAACACCCTTATAGGATGTTTATAAATAAGGGAGATATTGTTCATTAGTAGTTAATGAGTGTTTGTTATTGCATACAATATGGGAGGTCACTTGAGATAAAGCTATCTATTATGTTCTAGTACTCAATTAGCTTGTACAAATCTTCTGATGTTTTTTTTAAATTAAATGTAGTCTACTGTATAACAAACGGGATTTCTTGTGCAAATGTTAGTCGAAATTACATGAGTTGAGGATCTAGTAGGAATTAAACTGACCTTATGTCTCTGAAAATGTTCAGGTAAGTAGTATTCACAACTGACATGTATGTATGAAAAATTGCATGATTGTGGAAGAAACAAAAGAATAATGTAAGCCAAGACTAAACACACACACATACACATTGTGACATAAGCACATGGCAATCTATGTTTGTGTGTATTAAGTGATTTTTGTTACATAGGTATCAGTGGCGAAGGGTGAATATTTTTACTAGGGATCCCGTCCATAAAATACTTGGCCAGGCGTGCCATATGCTGTGCAGTATTAATTTAACTGTGACTTGAACTCATGAAGCAACTTACCTGCCTTCACATATTTATTAATACTTATTAACACATGATATTGATAGCTACTGGTGATGGCCACGTATAGGGAAGCCTGTGGGAATCGTGTTATATAGACTCTTCGCCACTGATAGGTATATATTATTTAGGTACTACCAATCAACTATTTAGCATATACTAATGGTAGCTTTCATATTTACAAGTTACATTCCTTTTTAAAACGCTTTTATTAGCTTCACTTGTAACTAACTACCTATGTAAGAAAATCTTGGAAGTTAAATTTGACCCACTTCCCGGTTTCCGATTGAGCTGAAATTTTGCATACACGTTTAGTTTGGCAAAAGCATTTTCTTTGTTTTTTTTTTAAACTATAATATTTATTTATATGAATTCTCTTTTACAAAATGAAACCTGTTTCCAAAACTGGTGTTATTATGTGATAGTATTATATTTCAGCTTATTGACTATATATATAAAGCTCGATTACCACTGACTGACTGACTGACTCACTGACTGACTCATTGACACAATTGTTCTCCCAGAAGGAGCCGTGGGGGGTTAAAGTTATGTATGGGAGTCGTAAACCTTGAGGTCCAGTGAGTCCGGGAAAAATCCGAAATGACCTGAAAGTGGAACCATGACCGGAACTGCCCAACGGATCTCGAAAATGGCAAGTCGAACACCCACACTGCCAGAACTAAAAATGTCAAGAACCCTGGGCCGTTTGACGAGCCGGTGAAAAAAAGATGGCTTCCATACAAAAAAAGATGGCGGCCATACAAAATTGAAACGCTCACCGTTCCGCAACCGTTAGAGATAGTCGGGGGGTGCTCGACCAAATGTCATAGAGGACGATGGGGGCTTTCCGGTGGAGGTCATAAAAATCCAAGATGGCGGATTCAAAATGGCGGCCAAAAAAAAATATGGTCCGAGCCGGCTGAAAATTGGCGTCCGGGGGTTTTTGGGGACACCGATTCATAATCCGGGGTCGAATTTTTTTTCCGCCATTTTTCAATATGGCCGCCATACAAGTGTTCATTTCGGATTTTCACCCAATTGTTCTCCCAGAAGGAGCCGTGGGGGATAAAAGGGATGTATGGGAGTCGTATAGAAGGGGGTCCTGTGAGTTTAGGAAAAGTCCGAAATGACCTGAAAGTGGAACTCTGACCGGAACTGCCCTACGGATCTCGAAAATTAAAAGTCGCAAACCTATACCGCCTGAACTAAAAATGTCGAGGACCTTGGGCCGTTTGACGAGCCGGTGAAAAAAAGACGGTTTCCATGCAAAAAAAAATGGCTGCCATACAAAATCAAATATCATTTTTTTTTTTAGTGATGTTACAAGCCCCACCTAAAAAGCCCTCGCGGGCCGCATGCGGCCCGCGCACCCGCGCGACCTCTAGTCACTAATATATAAAGCTCGATTACCACTGACTCACTGATTGACATAATTGTTCTCCCAGAAGGAGCCGTGGGGGGTACAAGTCATACATAATGTCATAAACCTTGAGGTCCAGTGAGTCCGGGAAAAATCCGAAATGACCTGAAAGTGGAACGCTGACCGGAACTGCCCTACGGATCTCGAAAATTACAAGTCGCACACCCATACTGCTGGAACTAAAAATGTCGAGGACCCTGGGTCGATTGACGAGCCGGTGAAAAAAAGATGGCTTCCATACAAAAAAAGATGGCGGCCATACAAAATTGAAACGCTCACCGTTCCGATACCCCTGGAGATAGCGGGGGGGTGCTCGACCAAATGTCATAGAGGACGATGGGGGCTTTCCGGTGGGGGTCATAAAAATCCAAGATGGCGGATTCAAAATGGCAGCCAAAAAAAAAATTGGTCCGAGCCGGCTGAAAATTGGCGTCGGGGGGTTTTCGGGGGCACCAATTCATAATCCGGGATCAATTATTTTTTTCCGCCATTTTTCAATATGGCCGCCATACAAGTGTTCATTTCGGATTTTGACCCAATTGATCTCCCAGAAGGAGCCGTGGGGGGTAAAAGTGATGTATGGGAGTCGTATAGAGGAGGGTCCTGTGAGTTTAGGAAAAGTCCGAAATGACCTGAAAGTGGAACGCTGACCGGAACTGCCCTACGGATCTCGAAAATTACAAGTCGCAAACCTATACCGCCGGAACTAAAAATGTCGAAGACCTTGGGTCGATTGACGAGCCGGTGAAAAAAAGATGGCTTCCATACAAAAAAACATGGCCGCCATACAAAATAGAAACGCTCACCGTTCCGAAACCGTTAGAGATAGCGGGAGGGCGGTCGAACTAATTTCATAGAGAATGGAGGGGCCTTTCCGGTGGTGGTCATAAAAATCCAAGATGGCGGATTCAAAATGGCGGCCAACTTTTTTTTGTCTCGATCCGGCTGAAAATTGGCGTCCGGGGGTTTTCGGGGGCACCAATTCATAATCTGGGACCGACTTTTTTTTTCGCCATTTTTCAATATGGCCGCCATACAAGTATTTCTTTAGGAGCAATTGTTCTCCCAGAAGGAGTCGTGGGGGGTAAAAGTGATGTATGGGAGTTATAGAGAGGGGTGCCCATTGAATTCAGAAAAAAATCGAAATGACCTGAAAGTGGAACGCTGACCGGAACTGCCCTAAGGATTTTGAAAATGAGACGGTGCACACCCATACTGCCGGAACTAAAAATGTCAAGGACCCTGGGCCGATGGACGAGCCGGTGAAAAAAAGATGACTTCCATACAAAAAAACATGGCCGCCATACAAGTGTTCATTTTGGATTTTCACTCAATTGTTCTCCCAGAAGGAGCCTTCGGGGGTAAAACTGATGTATAGGAGTCGTATAGAAGGGGGTCCTATGAGTTCAGAAAAAGTTCGAAATGACCTGAAAGTGGAACGCTGACCGGAACTGCCCCACGGATCTCCAAAATGAGAAGTCGCACACCCGTACTGCGCGAACTAAAAATGTGCAGGACCTTGGGTCGATTGACGAGCTGGTAAAAAAAAAGATGGCTTTCATACAAAAAAACATGGCTGCCATACAAACGCCTCTTAACACGCTTTTATTAGCTTCAACTGTAACTATGTAAGAAAATCTTGGAAGTTAAATTTGACCCACTTCGCGGTTTCCGATTGAGGTGAGATTTTGCACACACGATTAGTTAGGATGACAATGCATAGCTAGATAACTGACGTCATTCTAAATCCAATATGGCGGACTACTTATGTATTATGCACTACCATGATATGGGTATCAAATGAAAGGGTTTGCTGAGAAGAGTACGAAACTAAAATAACGTCACACTTAATTCAATATGGCGGACGCCCCAAGATGGTAGACAAAATTTTCTTATCTACCAACCTGATATGGGTATCAGATGAAAGAGTCTGCTGGGAAGAAAACGAAAAATAAAGTCAAAGTGAAAGTCGAATTCAAAGTCAAGTCGATGTCAAAGTCAAAGTCAAAGCACTTTCCAAATCGTGTTTTTTTTTTTTTAAGTTAATTTAAGAGTTCCACCACAACATCCGCGGGCCGCCCGCGGCCCGCGCACCGCACGACCTCTAAGCTTTTTAAACCCTCACCGTTTCGAAACCGTTAGAGATAGAGTGGGGGTGCTCGACCAAATATCATCGAGGACGAGAGGGGCTTTTCGGTGGTCGTGATAAAAATCCAAGATGGCGGATTCAAAATGGCGGCCAACAAAAAATATGGTCCGATCTGGCTGAAAATTGGCGTCCTGAGGTTTTCGGGGGCACCGATTCATAATCCGGGACCAACTTTTTTTTCCGCCATTTTTCAATATGGCCGCCATACAAACGCATCTTTTGGAGCAATTGTTCTCCCAGAAGGAGTCATGGGGGGTAAAAGTCATGTGTGGGAGTCGTACAGAGAGAGGCCCAGTGAGAAATGACCTGAAAGTCGAACCCTGACTGGAACAGCCCTACGGATCTCGAAAACGGAAAGCCGCAGACCTATACTGCCACAACTAAAAATGTCACGGACCTTGGGTCGATCGACGAACTGGTGAAAAATCATGCCTCTATACAAAAAAACATGGCCGCCATACATGTGTTCATTTTTGGATTTTCACTCAATTGTTCTCCCAGAAAGAGCCGTCAGGGGTAAAAGTCATGTATGGGAGTCGTATAGAGGGAAGTCCAGGGAGTTCAGCAAAAAACCGAAATAACCTACAAGTAGAACGCTGACCGGAACTGCCCCACGGATCTCGAAAATGAGAAGTTGGACACCCATACTGCCCGAACTAAAAATGTGTAGGACCTTGGGTCGATTGACAAGCTGGTAAAAAAAGATGGCTTTCATACAAAAAAACATGGCTGCCATACAAAATCAAATATCATATTTATTTTGCGTCATGTTACAAACCCCACCTAAAAAGACCTCGCGGGCCGCTCGCGGCCCGCGCACCGCGCGACCACTAGTTTATATATATAAAGCTCGATTACCACTGACTCACTGACTGATTGACACAATTGTTCTCCCAGATGGAGCCGTGGGGGGTTAAAGTCATGTATGGGAGTCGTATAGTGGGGGGTCCAGTGAGTATGGGAAAAATCCGAAATGACCTGAAAGTGGAACGCTGACCGGAACTGCCCTACGGATCTCGAAAATGGCAAGTCGAACACCCACACTGCCAGAACTAAAAATGTCAAGAACCCTGGGCCGTTTGACGAGCCGGTGAAAAAAAGATGGCGTCCATACAAAAAAAGATGGCGGCCATACAAAATTGAAACGCTCACCGTTCCGATACCGTTGGAGATAGCGGGGGGGTGTTCGACCAAATGTCATAGAGGACGACGTGGGCTTTCCGGTGGGGGTCATAAAAATCCAAGATGGCGGATTCAAAATGGCGGCCAAAAAAAAATATGGTCCGAGCCGGCTGAAAATTGGCGTCCGGGGGTTTTCGGGGGCACCGATTCATAATCCGCGATCAAATTTTTTTTTCCGCCATTTTCCAATATGGCCGCCGTACAAGTGTTCATTTCGGATTTTCACCCAATTGTTCTCCCAGAAGGAGCCTTGGGGGTAAAAGCCATGTATGGGAGTCGTATAGAGGGGGGTCCAGTGACTTCAGGAAAAGTCCGAAATGACCTGAAAGTGGAACGCTGACCGGAACTGCCCTACGGATCTCGAAAATTACAAGTCGCAATGCTATACCGCCTGAACTAAAAATGTCAAGGACCCTGGGCCGATGGACGAGCCGGTGAAAAAAAGATGGCTTCCATACAAAAAAAATGGCGGCCATACAAAATTGAAACGCTCACCGTTCCGAAACCGTTGGAGATAGCTGGGGGGTGCTCGAACCATTTTCATAGAGGATGGAGGGGGCTTTCCGGTGGTGGTCATAAAAATCCAAGATGGCGGATCCAAAATGGCGGCCGAAAAATAAGTTGCTCCGAGCTGGCTGAAAATTGGCGTCCGGGGGTTTTCGGGGACACCGATTCATAATCCGTGGTCGACTTTTATTTTCCGCCATTTTTCAATATGGCCGCCATACAAACGCATCTTTTGGAGCAATTGTTCTCCCAGAAGGAGCCGTGGGGGGTAAAAGTATTGTATGGGAGTCGTATAGAGGGGGGTCCTGTGAGTTTAGGAAAAGTCCGAAATGACCTGAAAGTGGAACGCTGACCGGAACTGCCCTACGGAACTCGAAAGTTACAAGTCGCACACCCATCCTGCCGGAACTAAAAATGTCGAGGACCCTGGGTCGATCGACGAGCCGGTGAAGAAAAGATGGCTTCCATACAAAAAAGATGGCGGCCATACAAAAGTGTTCATTTTGGTTTTTCACTCAATTGTTCTCCCAGAAGGAGCCGTCGGGGGTAAACGTCATGTTTGGGAGTCGTATAGAAGGGGGTCCTATGAGTTCAGGAAAGTCCGAAATGACCTGAAAGTGGAACGCTGACCGGAACTGCCCTACGGATCTCGAAAATGAGAAGTCGCACACCCATACTGCCGGAAATAAAAATCTCGAGTACCTTGGGACGGTTGACGAGCCGGTGAAAAAAAGATGGCTTCCATACAAAAAAAGATGGCCGCCATAAAAGTGTTCATTTTGGATTTTCACTCAATTGTTCTCCCAGAAGGAGCCTTCGGTGGTAAAACTCATGTATAGAATTCGTATAGAAGGGGGTCCTATAAGTTCAGGAAAAGTCCGAAATGACCTGATAGTGGAACGCTGACCGGAACTGCCCTACGGATCTCGAAAATTACAAGTCGCAATGCTATACCGCCCCAACTAAAAATGTTAAGGACCTTGGGCCGTTTGACGAACCGGTGAAAAAAAGATGGCTTCCATACAAAAAAAGATGGCGGCCACACAAGTGTTCATTTTGGATGTTCACACAATTGCTCTCCCAGAAGGAGCCGTGGGAGGTAAAAGTCATGTATCGGAGTCATATAGAAGGGGGTCCTATGAGTTTATGAAAAGTCCGAAAAGACCTGAAAGTGGAACGCTGACCGGAACTGCCCCACGGATCTCGAAAATGAGAAGTCGCACACCCATACTGCTCGAATTAAAAATGTGTATGATCTTGGGTAAATTGACGAGCTGGTAAAAAAAAATGGCTTTCATACAAAAAAACATGGCCGCCATATAAACGCTTCTTTTGGAGCAATTGTTCTAAAAGGAGTCGTGCGGGGTAAAAGTCATGTATGGAAATTGTATAGTGGAAATTCCAGTGAGTTTAAGAAAAATCCGAGATGACCTGAAAGTAGAACCCTGACCGGAACTGCCCTACGGATCTCGAAAACGGCAAAACGCAGACCCATATTGCCCGAACTAAAAATGTCGAGGACCCTGGGTCGATTGATGAGCTGGTAAAAAAAAGATGGCTTCCAAAAAAAATACATGGCCGCCATACAAGTGTTCATTTTGGATTTTCGCACAATTATTCTCACAGAAGGAGCCGTGGGAGGTTAAAGTTATGTAAGGGAGTTATATAGGGAAGGGTCCAGTGAGTTTAGGAAAAATCCGAAATAACCTGAAAGTGGAACCGTGACCAGAACTGCCCTACGGATCTCGAAAACTACAAGTTGCAGACGCACGGTGCCGGAACTAAAAATTTCGAGTACCGTGGGACGATTGACGAGCCGGTGAAAAAAAGATGGCTTCCATACAAAAGAACATGGCTGCCATACAGGTGTTCATTTTGGATTTTCACACAATTGCTCTCCGAGAAGGAGCCGTGGGAGGTAAAAGTCATGATTGGGAGTCGTATAGAGGGGGGTCCAGTGATTTCAGGAAAAATCCGAAAAGTCCTTAAAGTGGAACATTGACCAGAACTGCCCTACGGATCTCAATAACGGCAAAGCGCAGACACATAGTGCCCGATCTAAAAATGTGTAGGACCTTGGGTCGATTGACGAGCTGGTCAAAAAAAGATGGCTTTCATACAAAAAAACATGGCCGTCATACAAACGCTTCTTTTGGAGCAAGTGTTCTTTCTCCCAAAGGAGCCGCGGGGGGTAATAGTAACGTATGGGAGTTGTATAGAAGGGGATCCATTGAGTTTAGAAAAATCCGAAATGACCTGAAAGTGGAACCCTGACTGGAACAGCCCTACGGATCTCGAAAACTACAAGTCGCAGACCCATAGTGCCCGAACTAAAAATGTTGAGGACTCTGGGTCGATTGATGAGCTGGTAAAAAAAAGATGGCTTCCATACAAAAAAAAACATGGCCGCCATACAAGTGTTCATTTTGGATTTTCACTCAATTGTTCTCCCAGAAGGAGCCTTCGGGGGTAAAACTCATGTAGAGGAGTCGTATAGAAGGACCCTCCTATGAGTTCAGGAAAAGTCCGAAATGACCTGAAAGTGGAACGCTGACCGGAACTGCCCCACGGATCTCCAAAATAAGAAGTCGCACACCCGTACTGCCCGAACTAAAAATGTGTAGGACCTTGGGTCGATTGACGAGCTGGTAAAAAAAGATGGCTTTCATACAAAAAAACATGGCTGCCATACAAACGCCTCTTAACACGCTTTTATTAGCTTCACCTGTAACTATGTAAGAAAATCTTGGAAGTTAAATTTGATCCACTTCGCGGTTTCCGATTGAGGTGAGATTTTGCACACACGTTTAGTTAGGATGACAATGCATAGTTAGATAACTGACGTCATTCTAAATCCAATATGGCGGACTACTTATGTATTATGCACTACCATGATATGGGTATCAAATGAAAGGGTTTGCTGAGAAGAGTACGAAACTAAAATAACGTCACACTTAATTCAATATGGCGGACGCCCCAAGATGGTAGACAAAATTTTCTTATCTACCAACCTGATATGGGTATCAATTGAAAGGGTCTGCTGGAAACAAAACGAAAAATAAAGTCAAAGTGAAAGTCGAATTCAAAGTCAAAGTCGAAGTCAAAGTCAAAGTCAGTCAAAGTCAAAGCACTTTCCAAATCGTGTTTTAATTATTTTTTAAGTTAATTTAAGAGTTCAACCACAACCTCCGCGGGCCGCCCGCGGGCCGCGCACCGCGCGACCTCTAAGCTTTTTGAACCCTAACCGTTTCGAAACCGTTAGAGATAGAATGCGGGTGCTCGACCAAATATCATCGAGGACGAGAGGGGCTTTTCGGTGGTCGTGATAAAAATCCAAGGTGGCGGATCCAAAATGGCGGCCAACAAAAAATATGGTCCGATCTGGCTGAAAATTGGCGTCCTGAGGTTTTCGGGGGCACCGATTCATAATCCGGGACCAACTTTTTTTTCCGCCATTTTTCAATATGGCCGCCATACAAACGCATCTTTTGGAGCAATTGTTCTCCCAGAAGGAGTCATGGGGGGTAAACGTCATGTGTGGGAGTCGTACAGAGAGAGGCCCAGTGAGAAATGACCTGAAAGTCTAACCCTGACTGGAACAGCCCTACAGATCTCGAAAACGGAAAGCCGCAGACCTATACTGCCAGAACTAAAAATGTCAAGGACCTTGGGTCGATCGACGAACTGGTGAAAAATCATGGCTACTATACAAAAAAATATGGCCGCCATACAAGTGTTCATTTTTGGATTTTCACTCAATTGTTCTCCCGGAAGGAGCCGCGGGGGGTAAAAGTGATGTATGGGAGACGTATAGAGGGAAGTCCAGGGAGTTCAGCAAAAAACCGAAATAACCTAAAAGTGGAACGCTGACCGGAACTGCCCCACGGATCTCGAAAATGAAAAGTCGCACACCCATACTGCCCGAACTAAAAATGTGTAGGACCTTGGGTCGATTGACAAGCTGGTAAAAAAAGAGGGCTTTCATACAAAAAAACATGGCTGCCATACAAAATCAAATATCATATTTATTTTGCGTCATGTTACAAACCCCACCTAAAAAGCCCTCGCGGGCCGCTCGCGGCCCGCGCACCGCGCGACCTCTAGTTGACTATATATATAAAGCTCGATTACCACTGACTGACTGACTGACTGACTGACTCATTGACACAATTGTTCTCCCAGAAGGAGCCGTGGGGGGTAAAAGTCATGTATGGGGGTCGTAAACCTTGAGGTCCAGTGAGTCCGGGAAAAATCCGAAATGACCTGAAAGTGGAACCCTGACCGGAACTGCCCTACGGATCTCGAAAATGGCAAGTCGAACACCCACACTGCCAAAACTAAAAATGTCAAGAACCCTGGGCCGTTTGACGAGCCGGTGAAAAAAAGATGGCGTCCATACAAAAAAAGATGGCGGCCATACAAAATTGAAACGCTCACCGTTCCGCAACCGTAGGAGATAGCGGGGGGGTGCTCGACCAAATGTCATAAAGGACGACGGGGGCTTTCCGGTGGGGGTCATAAAAATCCAAGATGGCGGATTCAAAATGGCGGCCAAAAAAAAAAATGGTCCGAGCCGGCTGAAAATTGGCATCCAGGGGTTTTCAGGGGCACCGATTCATAATCCGGGATCAAATTTTTTTTTCCGCCATTTTCCAATATGGCCGCCATACAAGTGTTCATTTTGGATTTTCACCCAATTGTTCTCCCAGTAGGAGCCGTCGGGGGTAAAAGCGATGTATGGGAGTCGTATAGAGGGGGGTCCTGTGAGCTTAAGAAAAGGCCGAAATGACCTGAAAGTGGAACACTGACCGGAACTGCCCTACGGATCTCGAAAATGAAAAGTCGAACACCCACACTGCCGGAACTAAAAATGTCGAGGACCCTGGGCCGTTTGACGAGCCGGTGAAAAAAAGATGGTTTCCATACAAAAAAAAATGGCTGCCATACAAAATCAAAAAACCAAATTTTTTTTAGTTATGTTACAAACTCCACCCAAAAAGCCCACGCGGGCCGCATGCGGCCCGCGCACCCGCGCGACCTCTAGTGATATACTATAAAGCTCGATTACCACTGACTGACTGACTGACTGACTCACTCATTGACACAATTGTTCTCCCAGAAGGAGCCGTGGGGGGTAAAAGTCATGTATGAGGGTCGTATAGAAGGGGGTCCAGTGAGTACGAGAAAAATCAGAAATGACCTGAAAGTGGAACCCTGACCGGAACTGCCCTACGGATCTCGAAAATGAAAAGTCGCAGACCTATAGTGCTAGAACTAAAAATGTCAAGGACCCTGGGCCGTTTGACGAGCCGGTGAAAAAAAGATGGCGTCCATACAAAAAAAGATGGCGGCCATACAAAATTTAAACGCTCACCGTTCTGAAACCGTTGGAGATAGTGGGGGGGTGCTCGACCAAATGTCATAGAGGACGACGGGGGCTTTCCGGTGGGGGTCATAAAAATCCAAGATGGCGGATTCAAAATGGCGGCCAAAAAAAAAAATGGTCCGAGCCGGCTGAAAATTGGCATCCAGGGGTTTTCGGGGGCACCGATTCATAATCCGGGATCAATTTTTTTTTTCCGCCATTTTCCAATATGGCCGCCATACAAGTGTTCATTTTGGATTTTCACCCAATTGTTCTCCCAGAAGCAGCCGCCGGGGGTAAAAGTGATGTATGGGAGTCGTATAGAGGGGGATCCTGTGAGCTTAAGAAAAGACCGAAATGACCTGAAAGTGGAACACTGACCGGAACTGCCCTACGGATCTCGAAAATGAAAAGTCGAACACCCACACTGCCGGAACTAAAAATGTCGAGGACCCTGGGCCGTTTGACGAGCCGGTGAAAAAAAGATGGTTTCCATACAAAAAAAAATGGCTGCCATACAAAATCAAAAAACCAAATTTTTTTTAGTTATGTTACAAACTCCACCCAAAAAGCCCACGCGGGCCGCATGCGGCCCGCGCACCCGCGCGACCTCTAGTATAAATATATAGCTTATATTTTATGACCGGAAGGTACTAAATACTCTTTATCTAAGTTTTTATTGCATTATACATTTGCAATTACTGATGTAAAGTCACACGGCTTTATAGTACAAACTGTGAAAAGCACAGATTCCACTAGCTAATAACCTTTTTTTTATTCAGCCATGGCGAAAATGCAAATAGTAGACAACATGATCCTGTTTACCAATACAAAACAAGTAGCCTGCCTCCTGCATCATCCATCAACCAATCTTGGGATGAAATAGTTTGCTCAGCACTGCGCATCACTCCTGAAGATATTGCTAATCAGCTCACTCTACTTGATTTGCCCTGTTTTAAATCTATCAAACCAGAGGAACTAACTACCTGTGGGTGGAACAAATTAAACAAGTTGACAGTTGCACCTAATGTGGTGGCATTTACGAAGAGGTTTAACAGGGTAAGCAGTTAAAAGCTTTTTGTTGTTTTGAATAAACTTTCAGTGATTGTTTACATAATTATTGAAACATCAATTAAATTATTTGACAAATCTGTGTCCTAATTATAATGCCAATAATTGACTTTTCAATGTGTTACCAAGTGCATTAATGACCTTGTGTAATGATAAACTGTTTCAAAGCCGAGAAGCTGTAACTCGAAGTAATTGATGATTGTGATTTCCTGCACAGAATAGGTCACATCCTCTCGTCAAGATCTAGATATCGTATGTTACGGCTGTACTGTTTTATTGTATAGAGTAGCAGCATTTACTTATGACACAACCCGCATATCATGAATCAGTCTGCTAACATGGTTATTATATAATCATGAATCAGTCTGCTAACATGGTTATTATATAATACACCTACTGATATTTAATGAGTCTGTGAGCTGTTCTCTAGGCATTATTACTCAGAATGCTTTTTGAGTTTACATCGGGGTATTCATTCGGGTATCTCTGCTGGTATGCTGAATCAGTGGCGATATATCAGCACAACTTTATAAAACCATGTCATCAAACCGTCTAGTTCAAGCTCAGGTATGTGAGTAAATGTTTAATTTATTTATGTTCGCAGGTCAGTTTTTGGACGGTACAGGAAATATTAAATGGTCAATCACCTAAAGCTCGAGCTGAAATATTGGCACATTTTATCAAAGTAGGAAAAAAGTTGCATGAACTAAACAATTTACACTCTCTTTTTGCTGTTATCTCTGCGTTGCACAGTGCCAGTATATATAGGTGAGGGATATTATTAATAATAATGATATATGTTAGTCTACTTTGACTTACGCTGCTGCATTTCTATACAAAACATCAAAATATGTGGGTAGTATTATAAAATAAGACTATGAATATCAATGTAAGTCAAAATGCGCTGACATTGGTGCTTGTATACAGGATGTATGGTCCGCTTCTGTTATCTTTAAGGGAGTTGATACAGCAAGCGACCGGGCGCGCGGACGGGACGCTATGAAGACAAACCCTGCGGTCCAAATTGCGATAAAAGTGATAATTTCGCGAATCCGAACAATTTGAATAGTTACAAAATATAAGGGCTATTGAGTAATAATAATACTTGTGACTTTGGTCGGATTCGCGATATTATCACTTTTAGCGCAATTCGGACTGCAGGGATAATGTATGCCGCTTTATGGAGCAAAATACAACAAGCGCCCGCCGCGTACCTGTAGAGCGCCATACATTTTGTCTTCACAGCGTCCCGTCGGCGTGCCCGGTGCATTTGCTAATATTATCAAGCCCCTTAGTATTTATAACCCTAAGGAATGGATGATTGTTTTAAATGTAGATCTTAAAACGATAACAGTCATTTATGTTGGTACAAGGACACTGTCAAAACATTCGGTTAATATAATATTCTCTGACGCCCACTGTACAAAAATAGTTTATGCCTAGTCAGTAATGTTTATTTAGTGATTATATTATTTACTCATTGACAGGCTGACGAAAACATGGGCATGCTTATCTAAAAAGGATAAACAGCAGTTTGATAAACTTGCGGAACTGTTTGGTGAGAAGGATAACTGGACTGCATTGAGGGAATATTTGAAAAGTATTCCTTTGCCATGTATACCATATTTAGGTGAGTAGTTTGCGTTAAAACAAAATTATGATGATATACTGATAAGAAATAATCTATTTGGCTGTGCGTAATAGTTTTTAAGAAGTATATAAAAATATGAACATCTATGATGTTTTAGACAATATATACATATACTATTATCCCAGAAAAAAATATTCTGTTGAGTAATGGTCCAGTTATTGAACTGGACTTCTTTTTACAAAGGTTCCCAAGTTCGTAGTTCGAAATTTAACAGAAGTGTTGTTTGAAGCTTGGCAGGAGCTAAGCTTCAAACAACATTTCTGTTAATGTCTGTTAATGTGGCGGATCCTACACTTTGGCTGCGACATATGAATCACAAATGCACATAATTAAGGAGATATTGTAATGGATACAAAGCAGCCAAGTCTCAAGACTACGCTTCTGTTAAATTTTGAACTACAGACTTGGAACTTTTGATTTCCCTTCTTTTTACGGCTATCGGACATGGCTTTTTAGTGGGTTTTCATTAATTTTTGTTTGTTTGATTTGATAATTCGATTGGACGCTGTCATCCAAGTGCGCTTTGATCAGTGTTGTCATATGATCACAAAAGCGTCCAAGTAGTCGTTCAATTTACCTTCGGTATCACAGAAGGTGTCGGCTACTCTGATACACACATGCATCTTGTCACCGCGCTGCTCGATCTTTATGCCTACATAATTTATGAATCTACTGCAGATTTAATTTGATATTTGAAATGAATTGTATACCATTCAACCTTAGACATTCAGACTTTAGCTTTAAAATCTTTGGCATTATTAAAATAAGACCTTAAATTGAAAGCTGAGATAGGCGAAGGCAGAGGTAGCTTTATTTATGTATTTTATTTATTTATGTACACATAAGGAAACATGGTAATGGCTTTATGTTCTTTACTTTCAAAATTGTTTTTGTAACGACACCTGCGGAATTGTATTGTAATAATATTAAAGTAGGGTCATTTTAATAGGTAACATTTGACAGTTCATCAAAATAAACTTGTAACGGCGGGCATAAAATAATATATTTTTTCGTTTTGTTAGAACTGCACAATTGCTTAACTTTTTTTAATTACGATTACATATTTATTGTAATAATGACCGATACGAGTAATTTTACGATTTGCTTTCATTAATAAACCATTCTAAACATAATAAACAATTTCTGATCTAAAGAACTGAACGTCGTTACAGTGTTGCATCAGTTAACCCTTTTTCTTTTTTAACACTAGGGATGTTACTCTAAAAATCGAAAGCTGATAAGTAGAATCGAATCCAATGATTACTTGTGAAGAAATATCACCATAAATTAATAACCACGTTGTGATTATAATAAAACATAATTATATTTATTATTCTTTTAACTAACTATAAAAATACAAAAAATAACGCATTTTTTTTGTTAAAATATGTACTTGTCTTATATTGCTCCTTAAATTTACGGAAGAAAAAATAATAATGGCACAGGGATTCGCCTGATGATTTTTAAAATTCACATATGTTTCAAGTCCGTATCGATTCATTCACTTTAATCGCAGTTTTAAGCAGGTCACCTCACTATGAAGATAAAACTGACAGACGTCAAATGTTACCTATTAAAATGACTCTACTTTAGGTAGGTATAGATGTATGCGGGTTCGATCCCCGCACGGAACAAATATTTGTATGATCTACAGATAGTTGTTTCGGGTCTGGTTGTGTCTGCATGTGACATGTATGTTTGTAAACTGTACCCTCGATACAGGAGAAATCCTAGTGAGGGGCAACGTTTTAAAAAAAAAGAAAGAAAGAAAGATGCATTCACTAATAATGTCTTTTTTTGTTACAGGTATATTTTTGACAGATCTTGTATACATCGATATCGCGCATCCCGCGGGTTCGCCCCACCGCATCGCTAAAATGGCCGTGGTATTGAAAGCTCTGGAAAAATACCAAACATCGGATTACGATATCCCTCCGTTACCCCATGTCGCAAACTATTTGAATAGTGTCCGTTACATTGAAGAACTGCAGAAATTCCTGGAGGATGATCAGTACAAGTAAGAACAGTTTTTATTCAATCTCTTTTTAGAGATGAATCGCACTAAGATGTCTCCTGTATCTTAGAGTTTACAGTCATAATTATCATAATATGCACTAACACCTGGACCCGTAATAACGATTGCTATATTCGGCTAGTAAGAGTTCGTCGGTTGTTTGAACGGAACATTCCTGTTGGGAAATAGAGTCAATTGAGCCCCAGTTAAGTTTTTTCAGAAATGTCAATTTTAATGGTCCAAAATTTTGCGCCATCCTGTGTAATGTTTTATGTTCACTAGTTTTGTTATTCGTATATTTTAAAAATAGGTGTTAAAAAGTGCTATTGGAAAATATAATATTATACTCAGGGTTTAATAATTGTTGAAGGATAAAACGATAGATATTAATATGATCTTGCAAGATTCGTTCTACAAGTCTAATGCATTTCATATAGCAATCTATTCCAGTGTATCACAAATTGCATTAGAATGCACTATAAATGATTCAATCGTGTGTGGCGGTCTCACAAAGACTACGTATCGCATCGGCCAATTACTATTGTCACGAATGGAGTACGTAGCTCAATGCATCCGTCAATCTTCATATTGTAGAATGAGCGTAATTCTGTTAACTGAAGCCAACGTCAACTACAGGCACGGCCGTGTTTGTTAGGTCTAGGACCAGTTATTAGTTGATCCTGAGCGAGCGAAGTACAAGCGGAGCTTATATTCCAAAGGTAAGCCAGCACTGCCAAATTAACGACGCGCAATATCCTACAATCCTACAAATAAGAAAAAAAAAAAAAAAAAAAAAAAAAAATTGTTCTTTCCTACAATTCTGTGGAACCGGTTTTATTTTTTAAACTTATACGCATTCGCGATCTATAATTCGATGTAAGTTCTATAGTTTTATTCGATGCTCTGCGGATTTCTTTTGTGCGAATTATTGTTGAACTTCTACATATTTTTATTTATAAATGTTGACACTACGATTTATCCCGTATCGTGGGTACAGTTAACAAACATACATCTCACATGCACGCACATGACATACAGACCTGTGGGAAATGTTTTGACGTATCGTAACGTAAACGTAACCAAAAAACCAAAAATATTTTTTTGGAAATACATGCAATATTTTTTCATTTTCATGAAACAAGTATGTTTGTTGCATAAAATTGAACAAAAATGCTGATTATAATCAAAATTTGCTTACGTTTACGTTACCATACGTCAAAACATTCGTGCTCGGCCCTCTGATACAAATATCTGTAGGCCTGTAGCACGAAATATTAATTTATTGGGAAACAAATGCATACTTAACTTTTCACTTGAAGTAGATGCAAGATTTTTAGGTGTATACATAAATAAATCTTAAAACGATATATATACTCGTCAAAACAAAATAAGGGCCACTTGCAAATTTCGACATTATGGGTGATTTAATGATCATTAACTATATCCATGTGGTAAATTGTACAGCGTTGTGTTATCTTAAGTGTTTGCGAACACTTTAACAGCATTCCGCTTGAAAAACCGTTAAAATGGGTAGATTTTATCAATTTTTTTGAAACCAATTAATTTTACCCTGTTTTTAACGTGAACTTTAAGCTCATTTAATATTTGTATTGTACTGAGAACAGTTTAGTGTGTCGAGTCAGTGCGTACATCGGCATTTTAAGAAAGTAATTCCACAGGTTCGACTTCAAATGGACTTGACTACAACGACCAGAACCATAACACTCATCCAAGAAGGCTATTCGTAGTGATCTGTAGTTTTACAGCCGAGATTTTCGCAGCGTGCGATTCAGAATGCCTGGAATTGCTTTTATGAGATCCAAAAATTTGTCAGAAGTCAGGAATTAGGCAGAGCCAGAGGAATCACCGCTCAGGAAGACCGCTACATAGACTTACATGCACGCAGAGAGAGCACCGTCACTTCCCGCTCTTCGCAAACCCGCTTGTGCCTGGCCACGGGCACGTGACTTAGTGACCAAACAATTAGAAACCAGTTTTATGAAGACCAGCAATTGTCCAGGAGTCAAGTGGTGCGAATTCCATAGACCAGTATTCATCATGCAAATCAATAAACATCCGCAAGGCAACAATTGGACTGTAGCGTAAGTGACTGAAGCACATTGTTTTTACTGATGAGAGCAAAGTAAAAGTTTTTAGTGTTGACCGTTGCATAAGGGTGTGGAGATGAAAAGGTGAGCAATTTGCAGATGCCTGCATCCACAACACTGATCGATTTGGGGGCCCAATGTTATGGTGTGGGGAGGCATAAGCCAAACTGGAAGAACTGAGCTTATAATTCAGAACCAGGGTACAGTCACAACTTAAAGATACATCCAGGAGGTCATAAGACTCTATGTGGTGCCATTTGCATAGCAAGTGGGTGCAGGTTTCAAGCTGTTGCACGGCAATGCACGCCCTTATACTGTTAGAGCCACCAGAGAGACACTAGAAGAGGCTTGTACACAAGTGTTGCCGAGGCCAGCGAACAGTTCGGGTTTGAACACAATTGAACACATGTAGGATCTGTTGAAAAGAAGAGTAGGAGACACAAATTGATCAGTGGACAATGAAAAACAGCCCTTAAACGTCCTAAAATCGAGCTAGGAACAAATCTCTCAAGAAACAATGCGGCATGTGATAGAAAATGTCCTCTAGGCTTCAAGAATATGTTCAGAAAAGAGGAGGTTACACCAAATATTGATTCAAAAAGGAAGAAGAATAAACGCCGTGGAATTTCATTTTTAATTGCATTTTTAGTCCAAGTGTAATTTTTGCTGAAATTGCACTTTTTCTTGAAATGTCGTAAAATTGTTTTTCTTTTCTGTGGATTGTGTAAAATTTAAGCCCATTTCATTAAAAACAAATCATTGTAATGAATTTTACAACTTAGAAACCTAAGAACCACATAATTTACCCAGAAGATCAAAAATATAAGGTGGCCCTTATTTTGTTTTGACGAGTATATAAAAGCGAAATACCACTTATTCACTTATCGGGAGGTCTCGCGAACTATAAAGCCTACAAATTTGAAATTTGGCAGGTTGGTTCCATAAGCATCTGCTAAGAAAGTATTTTACGAAAATTCCCTGAAGGGCTAAGCGCTTGTACACAAAACTGCGATGCGACGTCGCATCGTAAAAATCTGCGAGCTCACTCGATTTATTTACCTAACCATTAGCCGTGTTGCAAATTCGCATCGCACCGATTCGCAGTTTTGTGTACGAGCCCTATAATGGTTGTTGGGAGGTTGTATGGAAAATCTTGGCGAAAAGAGTCAGGGGCGCAGCTAGTATTACATATCTTTATTTCAGTGGGTGAAAGGCGACTGAGTACCAGTGATACCTACTGGTATCATCGCTGGCGCCCTGGGCCATTTTTTTTTGGCGACCACAAAGTTAATGCAATACTGTCATTCATCGGTTTTTATTTTACCATACATACATAGCATTTTTTTTAGATCGTTGCCCCACAGTTTTTTCTCCTGTATCGTGGGAACAGTTTATAAGTCCCATTTATACACACTCAGACCCAGAACAACTACCTGTAGGCCATACAAATA
Organism: Allophyes oxyacanthae; assembly: GCA_932294325.1. NCBI lineage: Eukaryota > Metazoa > Arthropoda > Insecta > Lepidoptera > Noctuidae > Allophyes > Allophyes oxyacanthae. The sequence continues at coordinate 7,419,745 of OW028609.1, forward strand.
TTTGTTCCGTGCGGGGATCGAATACGCGACACGCAGAAAGCCAATCCATTGCTCCAACCGTGCCATCAAACCAAGCCTGTATTTCCCTATGGGTTAGGCAGGAGTGTATTGATGGACACCTATATTTCGTTGATACCGTTATTAAGTCCCATGTAATTGGGGGCGAGCCTATTGCCATCTACTGCATACATTTCCAAACTCTGGGCTACTACTGAGAATTTTACCTGACCGTAAAACCCGACTTGGGAATCAAACCGAAATCATCTGATATAAATTACCGAAATAGTCTCGCATATTCATTTTATAAACTGTTCTATAAGACTCCGAAAATCGCTCCAGTAATTTAGGATCTACAAGATGGATTTTTGAAACGGGGCTGTACAATAATCGCTGTAGCCACAGAAAAACCGTCTTAGGAGACTGTCCTTAACTTTTAGAGAAATTTTGACCACCAAACATAGACATTGAAAAAAAAAACTTGTTCTCTAACCCCAGTTGGTTCATTAGAATCTTATGATCCTTATAAGACAGGATCGATTGGCATCAAAAAAAGTATTTGTGCAAATTGCCTATTTTCTTGCTGTTCATTTTTCCCAAAATCCGTGAATGCGGATCAAAATATCTCCAAAACGTCCTTAACGACAGTTCCAAAGAACGTTTTCCTGTAGTTGCAATGGTTAAAGTACCTGCCCTTACTATCCCGTCTCAAAATCCAGACTGTATACATATACAGCTAAAATCACAACTGTCCTTTTGGCTTTTCTGTAGGCGGGTAAAGCTTTAATAGAAATAGCACACGCCAACCATTTCAAATTAACATGGTGGTTTTATAATTATTATTCAGTTATTCAACATTATTAAATATTGCAGAGTTGTTCGTTAATTAAAGGACGTTAATTAAGACTACAATGATCCCACCAAAAACATTAAATGTAAAAAAATACCAAGTCTCTCGATGCAGTCTTTCCATCGTAAAAAGTTTTGAGATCTCATAGAAGCCAAGTCCTATTCAAATTATTTTGTAGTTATAAATCAACATTTAGTAATTGTATCAATAGTTTTCTTTATATTATAATTATAGTGACTTGGCAATGAGCACAAGAAGAAACAAATAAAACGGCATATTTGGAGGAGTTGAAAGTCACACACCGCATGCGTAAACATTAACATCACAAAATTAATTTTCTTTTGGTTTATCCGTGTCGTCCCAACCGAATTTCGGCAACGGCAGTCAGTCTCATCCAAGACTAGTAAACTGCGCAGGATAATCTGATCACAGGTCTCGTCAGTAACATTTGCACATAATTCCAGGCAGCAAGCAGCTTTTAATTTGTGCTCATTGCCAAGTCACTATAATTATAATATAAAGAAAACTATTGATACAATTACTAAATGTTGATTTATAACTACAAAATAATTTGAATAGGACTTGGCTTCTATGAGATCTCAAAACTTTTTACGATGGAAAGACTGCATCGAGAGACTTGGCATTTTTTTACATTTAATGTTTTTGGTGGGATCTCATTTATTTTTTGTAAGTGTATTTCTTTCTTTTTTTTTAGGTGACCTCATAATTTCTTGGACTTCAGCTACTGCTTTGCTTAGAACCCATTCTCTATCTCTTTTGTTTCTTTTCTGAGGCTTCGTTACTTCTAAGGTAGACAAGTCTGGGCGATATATACTTCGGAGTCGATTATATTCAGCTATTGCTATCTCCTGAGCTTTGATACTACTAAAATTCACATTTATTAAATGTAATCCACCCAAACTAGTCACTCTTGAAAGGGCCACGTATGCTTGACCACAGTTTATATTATTCTTTTCTATTCTATGTATTTATTCATCCAATTGAATACTTAAACAACGAACAAAGTTAACAATGCAGTCAAAATCCATACACAATGTTCTTGCCAAACCGCAAATATAAAATTGTTTTCTATGGTATATTATTTTTTAATGTTTTTATAATTATTTTTAATGTTTTTTTAATTTTTCCCTTATATGTGGCTAATGACCTATCTTGGTGCAAAATTTGAAGTTTCTAAGTCTGCTAGAAGTACCTTAGATTTTTGATGATCGGTCAGTGAGTCAGTGAGTCAGTGAGTCAGTGAATCAGTGAGTCAGTGAGTGACAAAATGGTGTAACTTTGATCGACCGTAACTCCTAAACTATTAATTCAATTGGCATGTAATTTCGACCTTAAGCTTGTTCTAATGCCTACTATTATTCACCGAAAACCTAAACTCGTAGCTTTGTCCACGTCGAAGATATAGGGGGGGCGAAACAGCCGCGAATCGCATCGAGAAAAGATGGTACGGCCGTGCCGTTTGCTCGAGACTTGGCTGGGGCACTGCCGTGCCCCCAGATTTACGATTTGTGTGAAATGTGATGGCGCATACGAGTATAAATTTAAGTTGATTATATTATTTCGAAAGTGCTAATGCTTGTTTAATTCTAGGTTATCGTTAAAATTGGAGCCTCCATCGCCTGTGGGCAGCTGCGCGGGTTCCAAAGAATCGGTGAAGGAAGTGATTACACAAGGGGCATCTAACACGAACACGACATCACCATCTCATAAGCTGGGCTCGGGGTCGCTCCGCCTGCAAGGTTCCTGCCACCAGGGCAAGTTCATCCCGACACATCGGAAGTGCCGATCTCTTGGCTCCAAGTACGTAAAGTCCGTTTTAATACAATAACTTTCTGTCGTCTAATATTTTATATTACCAAATAACACTCATGCTACCTAGTAGAGTCCTGTTTTTAACTTGGATATGCTGAAAAATTAATTTTCATTTTATAAAAGCAACTTGAACATTATTTTCGGTATTGGGTAAAAATAATATTCTCTTTTATAAAATTTTAATCATTTATTTAATTAGCTTTTTATATGTAGTTTATTAACATCTGTATTTTCTGCAATTCTATTCGAGACCAAAGGATCTTTTTCTATTCGTCTCATTAACTTCATCACCCTCTTTGCATTTATTCCACTCTTAGATGGAGCCTGTTCGTATAAATCCTGAGAGGCTATACATGTACATCGATGTCTTTATTTCTCAGTAACCCAGCCTATTGGCATGTTTGATGTTAGCTTCTTAGCCTTTCGCATAACACACCCAAACTGCTAGTTCATCATCTTAAATCTTCATAGCAGTTGATATCTCATTTCGAAAACATTTCTATTTAGCACTGGCCGCTGTAATTAGCCGCTAGAAAGGCCGCTAGAAAAAGTGGCTTCATAATTCATTATAAATTCAGTGTTTGATGCTATGCCTTGTCTTCATAGTATTAAAGCATCCCTATACAAGACAAATTAGCTAAACTAACAAAGGTCAATTAAAAAAAAAAGTGGCTTCGCCGTTGTGCATCTAATGTAGTTGATTGCTACGCCAATCTTGTTAGTACTAATAGACTTTACTTGAAACTGGAAGTACTTTTTAACTTACTTTCTCTGTGGTGATGCGTCGTGGTTTAATGCGTTTGGCTATCTGCAAAGCGATGATTAGCTAGTTGTCCGTCGTTTTCTATTATTTTTATAGTACGATTTCTAATAAATAATTAAAATGTTTTGTAATGGTGTACCATAGCGAGGGGCATACCTTTGAATTTAATAGTATAAGGATCTTTAGAATAACTAGATTACATTAAGCGCTAAAATATACCAATATTCTGTTTATTTTTATTTAGTGTTTATATCATTAGCGACGGAATACGTCCTGTTGAATGAGCTGCCATTCTTTGTACATAGACTTCCTTGTGCCTTAAAAGCATGTTGGAAGCTGACCTATAAGACACGGTATTTGGCTCTAACGTGGCGGTGCATGATATCATGTCCTAGTTATTACAAAATGCTAAATGTAACGTGCATGATGCATCCATGCATCGGCTGGGTGCTATAAAACATGAACCAACCTCAAACCGGGCAAAAGCATCACGGTGACTTTGGAAACTCGTAATCATCTCAGGTTACCGGATTTCCCAATATTATGGCTGTGGAAGTCCGACAGCCGTATGGCTAGCGCAGACCATGAGTAGCGCTGCACGCATCGCGACCTGAACTAGCAAAGCTCTGATTGGTATCACAAAGCCGGGACCGCGCGCTGCATCGAGCATACTCGTGGATTTTAGCTTTCGATGTGTCTTGCGATCAATAGGATACCTGACGATTTTTCCGTACGGTCAACGATGACCCTTAAAACCTAACTTAAAGTTAACTTGGCCAAACATATTTGGCAAGTTGAATTCCTGTTATATTTATACAATATAGTGAACAATTTCGAAAACAATTATTAGGGGTTAGCACACTAGCTACTTTTTGCAGCAGAATCACGTGTTTTCGCGTTCGTTATTAAATGTTTGTACGCAGAAAGCAGCCAACGAACGTGAAAACGCGCGATTTTGCTGCAAATAATAGTTAGTATACTACGGCCCTTACAGAACACGCTGTTTTTAATTACCTAAAATCCTAAAGCAGAAATATGTACACAGAGTCAAATAATATATGAATGAAAAGCGTTGCACGCTCGGCGCTCGCAAAATTAGCAGTATCACATTGTAAAATTTAATTTAATGTAGTAACATCTACTTTGCATTTATTAAAAATCTAGAATATCCGTCAATTAAAGTGATACAGTAAAAATTTCTAGCGGTAAAAGTAAAGTGCTAAGGAAAATGATTATATCAATCAAATTTTCAAAAAAAAAGGTCTTGACGAAATGTTCTAGTACGTTTCCAAGATATTTGGAGGTATAGATGTTTGTGTTTAAGTATTCGGCTTCCACCTTCCTATGAAAAATAGTTCAGCCACTATGTCGCTGCTTTATCTATGGTAGACCTGTGCCGATACTTCAGATACGAACGGAAATTACTGAACTACCTGGTTCACTAATTACCTTTGAGTTCGATCATCAACTAATCGAATCCATACGGATATTGTCTTTTTGAAGCATTAATGACATGTCGCAAATTTCAGATGCGGTACAAGGCTAGTGACACACATTGCCTTTTTCATCTGACTATAAAACGATGTTGCAGTATTCGCCAAGAAGTGTAATTAAATTTCTTATAATAATGATCCCAATGTTCCTAATGTTGGGTACGGGCTTCTTCACAATATGGAAGGCTTAAGGGGTCTTGGTCCTGTTCCTAGTTGGTGGACTACACACTACATCGAGAACTGCTTAGTATTTTTGAGAGCTAGGTTTCCTTGCGATGTTTTCCTTTCCAAGTAATGACATAGCACATGAATTTGAGACCGGGATTCAACTGAGACACTTCTGCGTGGAATGCAAGCGTTCAAACGCTAGGCATATTCACTGCTTCATTATTAAATCCCTTGTTGATAAGCTATTATGGATCTTATTCTTTAGCCATTCTTCACCCACAATGCTGGGCGTAGACTTCCTCCTTTTCACGCCATTCTATCCGTTGTTTAGCCTTCCTGATCTAGTTTTTCCGATTATAATTTTAATGGATCTAGTATTCGTCTAATTGAGTTTCAGACTACTGGTTCACGACAATTCCACATTTTAAGTGTTCACCATATCCCTGACAAAGCCCCAGCCTTGATAAATATCCACGAAACATATACGTTGCATATGATACGCATGTCTTATTATTATATTCCTACCGAAATATAATGTTTTAATTTTTTTTATGGATAATATAGGTATAATTGTTAATTTTTCAGCATCCTTTATTTTTCTAATACTTTGAACACTTTCCACTCATTATTTTTAATTTAGATATTTTCGAAGTAATTCTGATTCATATTTGCACAAATTTATTCGATGATATTATAACTAAAAACCGGACTAGTGCGTGTCGGATCATACGCAGTGTAGGGTTCCGTAGTCAGTAATACTAAATCACTTAATAACGTTAAAAAACAAACTCAGACCCTCACCTTATGCGAGTTTGACATACGAAGCAACAAAGCAACAAAAACATTTCAGCACTCTAAAAAGGCCACTTTCTCTTCGAATATTACGAACCAATTCTCACATCAAATCTAATGATAATAATTTTAAAATAAGTTAAAACCGACTTCATAGTACTAAAAAGTAAAAAATAATTTTCTTAAAAACTTAACAGCTTCTGAATTCGGTGCCACTGTCAAGCTAAGGTGCATTGAAGAATTAAAGGTCCCAACTTCAGAAGCTGTTAAGTTCTTTAAGAATATTATTTTATACTATTGGGTTTTTTGAAGTCGGTTTTTACTTTTTTTAAAGTTTATTTTATTTTTCTATTTTGAGTTGCATAAACAATAAATAATAGGTTGGGGAAAAAGTTTCTTCGAATTTTTTAATAAAATTCAAAACATTTTTTAACATAGTTTATTTACATTTAACTAAAGTATGTAGGTACCATTTTGTCGATAACTTTTTGCCATCTTGTAGGTAGGGATATGATCCCGGATGGAAATTTTGGGACTTCTGATCAAAATACCGCGACAAGTGGTTTTGGCCGTCCTCTCGTGATGTTAACCTGACACTGCCTAAAGAATTCTGAAGAGACCGAAACAGGTGGAAATCTGAAGGTGCAAGGTCAGGACTATACGGCGGATGCATTAACACCTCCCAGCCAAACTCTCTTAATTTTTGCTGAGTGGCTAAAGATGTGTGAGGTCTAGTTTTATCATGATGAAAAACCACACCCCTTCTGTTAATTAATTCCGGCCGCTTTCTCTCAACTCCTTGCTTTAATCTCATCAGTTGTTCGCAGTAGAGTTCAGAATCGATGGTCCTGCCTGGTGGTAACAGCTCATAATGAATAATGCCCTTCCAATCCCACTACACACACAGCATCACCTTGTTGCGAGTTAACCCGGGTTTCGCCACAGTCTGCGAAGCCTGACCGGCCTTTGACCACGACCTTTTTCGCACGTTCTTGTCGTACGTGATCCATTTTTATCACCAGTTATCAGCTTCTTCAAAAATGGTTCGGTTTCGTTACGTCGTAATAAAGAATCACAAATGAGTACACGGTTCATTAGGTTTCTTTCAGTGAGCTCGTGAGGTACCCAAATATGGAGCTTTTTTGTGTACCGAGTTTTTTTCAAATGTGCCAAAACTGTTTTGTGATCAATTCCCAGTTCTTCAGCTACGTCGTAACTACAGATATCTTGCTCCACTTTTTCAAAAAAGCCAGAGCGACGTGCATCTTTGAGAACAAAATTTCCGGATTGAAAACGCTTAAACCAAATTTGTGCTACTCTGTGCTACTCTCACAAACACTGCACTAGGTCCATAAACATCGCAAATTTTTTTCGCGGCTTGCGTTGCATTTTTACCTTTTTTGTAGTAAAATTTTAAAATGTATCGAATTTCTTCCGTAGATTCACTCTTGACAGTACGAAAAACAAATGAAAATCACACATTTTCCTAATTTGAATTTGGAATTATGTTCTTTAAAATTTAAACTTTCAATGATACCAAAACCAGCCAGATACCAATAGTATAGCTTGAGATTTTATTACAAGTTCATACATACTATAATGCGAAAAGGCTTTTTCCCCAACCTAATAAATATGCGAATACAACAATCGCGAGTGATTTGCTGTTATGCATTGAAGAGTTCCATCGTCTATCTCCGAAGGTCTTCATCAGATCCTCACCAAATTTAAATGGGACCACCTCGGGAGATTACTCTTTTCAGAATCGGTCCGCAATTGACGGAGAAGTCGGTGAAAGTAAATAAAAATAAAATAAACAAACATACATAGGTACAGTTGAACATAGAACTTTCTCCTTTTTAGAAGTCGCTTAAAAATACCTCATATTGAACACCTATTCAACGAAAACCGTCTAGAGGGAGAAGTAAATATTAATTTTTCACCCTAGCTTTTCATGGAAATTAATTTTTAAAATTTGAATACATAGATACATGTAGCGGTTACAAAAATTTATATACTTTTAATTTTTTAATTTTTTTAAACTTTGCCCCTCACTAGGATTTCTCCTGTATCGAGTTTACAAACATACATGTCACATGCACACACCACCCAGACCCGAAACAACTATCTGTAGATCATACAAATACTTGTTCCGTGCGGGGATCGAACCCGCGGCACGTAGCGTAGAAGGCTAATCGCTTAGCCACTGCGCCAACCGTGTCATCAAATATGCCAATTTTCAGCCCCATTATAAGGGTTTGAATAAAATGGCTTTCATATACAGACGAACACACAGACATGATGAAACTGTAAGGGTTCTTTGTTTGACTACGGAACCCTAAAAGGCGATTAAAACGAAATTCCCGAGACATAATCATGTTTTATTTTGGAATTAAGTGAAATTTATAATTATGTACAGTGTATTTTTCCTCTTGCGATTGGTACCTAGGTTTCGTAGTGCGAGCTTGCCAAGAAATTTTCACAAGGTCAATTTTGGTATTGGGTGAGTCTTTTCCTAGTTAATGGATACGAAGGCTTGCGTTGTAATGTTATGTAGACAACGACTGTATAGTATATGATATGTACCTATATTTTATTCAAATGACCGTAGAAATAAGAAGTAATTTAAAAGCATGTTTTCTGTTTTTATTCTCTTGTGTTTGTATGACACAAAGTCCGAAATTGGGTGGAAAAATCTTAAGGCATACATAATAAATTAAACTTCACATAGTAGCAATTATAACTTCGTGACGCCGGAGAGTACCTACTCATCAGTGAGTAGGTACTCTTCGACTCAAGAATCGAAGCGCCAGCGAGGAAGTAACGCGCGAATTTTTTATTTTGTCCGTGTTATCATACCTAATATATTAGGTAAGCGCGGCTACTATAATAGGAGCGGAGGCGCAGTCGCAGTGTAGAAGCGATTTCGCCTGGCCACATCATTCGACTTAAGAGGATATTACTCTGCGCGATACATAGTTCCTATTCGATCGGGTCGGCGTGCCCCTACCCACGGCCTATAACTATGCAGTACGAGTAGTAGCAGATCGGCCCTAACATGGAATATAAATCACAAGTGGAAACGGCAAGTAGGTGGAGCCAGTGTGCCATAATTATGCGGAGTTACGCAAACTTCTCAATAGTTTGCTTTATAGATAGGAGTTAATTTAAAAAATGTAACCGCTCTTTTTGGTCTAAGGTAAAATTGCTGTGAATGAGTGAGAGTTGGGAATGAGTGACCTTACTGTCACCAGTTCTTGTAGAAAGAAATATCAATCAATTAATTCCCTCTTGTTTTCTATATTCCGTGGGCCATAACCGCCCTAAAGCTACGGTTTCCTAAGAGAGCGGCACTGCTATCTAGCGGCCGTGAAAATTTTGTGATGAGGCTGGCATAGATTGCCTTCTAAACGGTGATCCGAGGTGCCGAATATGGATCGTATTGTCCGTTAACCAGGATTGATATCTCTGGACATCATTTAGAATGCCATTTTATACACCAGCCATATCTAAAACTAATGACAGGCGCTAGATGGCGGTACCGCTCTCTTAGAAAGCCCGGCCTTAACTGCTATTACTTACTTGTGAAAACTCCTTTAGTGTTACTGGATTGGAAGATTTCCCCTAAAATTGGGAGTTTTTTTCCAAAACAAGAAATAGCTTTTTGCTAGACAAATATGGCGGTTTTGAAAATAACTAAATAATTCGTCACTTTCGTAGTTTTCGGGTACGGCAATGCTAAAAGTGAGGATGGTTCCCGAGTCCAAGAGGCTTTCAAAGATTATCAAATTATATGTCTTTCATGGGTGTTAATTTCTATAGCTTTTTTTTTGGGGTACGCCCATACCTACCATATGTATTTCTTTTTTTAAGGCGTATTACGAGTATATATGGGCTGAATTATTAATATTATGCATAATATCTCCGTTAAGTCCATCGGTCGTCAACAAATGGCCACATTTGTCGATGCACATGACCCGCATTGTCTGCACAGGCCAAGAACAAATCGTATTACATAATACTGTTCCACATACGCCGCAGCGGACGAGAGCGAAGCTTTGAATAAATCAGTTTACAAATAAATTCATGCTGCCATTGCCAAGCCCATAGGTTAAGCTGGATAGAACGAAAAGCCTAAGTGCAAAATAATAAAATGCAAGGCGGTCGAGCACTTCGTCATATCGCCATCGGCAACGTGGACCCATCTTTTATGCTGTGCTGGATTCGGGACTCTTTAGATTCAATGAATATTAAACTTGGATTACCCGGTGGTTGTGTTATATTTATGTGTGCCTAGCGCTTTCTTTTTTGGATTTTCGCTCAATTTTTATTTTCGGTCTTTGAGTCAACATTTCAAAAAGAAGGCATCTTGTGACACACCTTTAGTCGGATTGCAAAACGAATTAACTAAATAAACATCAGAAAAAATTGTTTTTGAAAAAAACAATTTGTATCTATTTCTTTTTATACACCTCTATAACTTCAACGTGCCTTCTTTACAAAACTTAAAAAATATTTCGTAATAATTAAGTTATGTAATAGGAAGATTGTTTGTTTTATTTGCGCTTTTCCGTAAAGTGCATAAGTGCATAAAAGTTCGTAGCAGATTAGTATGAAGAGAAAGATTTGTGGTAAAATAATTACGTAGGCATGTTTAGATATTTAATATTCATGAGTGTAATCTAAAACTATAAATTATTATGACTAAATTATAGATTTTACGTTATAAAATAAGTTCTGGGATTTTATTTAGGACACTGAAAATGTATATTACTCGGTAGGTATATGAATTAGTCGTTTTGTACTTATCTTAATTCTCAGGTTTAGGTCAGCTGCTGAATGAGTTTTTTTGTTCCTTATTTCGAGCAGTGTTTTTGGGTGTTTCTCTGAGGATATACACGGTATTAGCCGCGAGAATGAAATTGCAATTTAAGGTGTACAACAGTGTATCTCCGCCTACCCTTTGGAAAAACACAGGCTCAAATAATGTTCTACTAGGTGAATTAAATTCTTTGATGTAATTAGTATAGATCTGATATTTTTAATTATAGCTGACGGGATCTTGCGTATTCATAACAAACAAGGGTTGCTTTTTAGAAATGATAGTTCTGAATATCTCGGCTGTGGTGTAATTTCCATTAAAATAGTATACGGTTTATCTAGAAAACTACTAACAAAACACTACTACAAAACTATAATGCCATTAATAGGAATCAGGTTGATTGTAACGAACGTATAAGCGCTTTCATTGGGCAGTCATTGAAAACTTGAATATAATGTGGTAAACAATATCCGGATATAATATTTCTGACGGAACATACGTACCCACGTACTACAAATACCTTTTTCTAGTCAGTCTTAGAATCTGCTATATTATTATGCAATATTGGAAATAATTACACGAAGAAACAACTGAAAATATCTTCGTCTGCAACGATATGTTGTGAAAGTTAGTAGTAACAGTTTGAGAATTTATATCCACTGATATCGTGACGGTGTAGTTATTGTTTAATGAGAAGACGTAAGTCTTCAACCTGTGAGAGTTCTTGTTGGCTCGTGATTATAGTACTCGCAAATCTTTATGAGCCCTGAACTGAACTCTGAACTCTCTCTCTCTCTCCCTCTAGCACCTACTATTATAGGTGCTAGACGGAGAGAGTTCAGAGGGCAAATAAAGATTTGCGCGTACTATACCCGATATATCGAGCGCTTATACGAAAACAGGATGGGAACTGATATATACGTTGTTAATTACTCAATTATGTTCGAAACCGTAAACAACAAAAAACCGTCACATGTCATCGGAACTAATATTATTTTACGTCTGAAATTTTAATGACCTCTACCATTTATTTTTGTGTTTATTTTCTAGTCGGTTTAGTCTTATTTGGATGATATGCCACTTTAACTGATTTAAGTATGACTTGTGCTTTACAAAAGTTTTTTCCTTTATTGCGACGCTTCGTTTTCGTATTATAGTATTTAATATGTAACCTTTAAGGCTTGTTATATTAAAATATAATAATTAAAGAGTAATTGATATCTATAAGTGTACTATATGCATTTTGTGAAGTCTGGTATTCTTTGTGAGCACACTCTTGCTTGAGGATGTCAGATGAGAGAAGAATTAATATAAATATTATTTAAAATAAAATGATTATGTCTATTGGACGCCAGCGAAATCTTTTCTGTAATTATGAAAATTTTAAAGCTTGCATGTTATCGCTTTTTGTAATTAACATTCCATTTCCACCGTGTCTTTTTAGTGTTTCAGCATCAATGTTTGTTAATGTTGTGTGATGTCGTTAGTTGTGCTTAGTCTTCAGTTCAATCTAAATCCCCGCCTCGAACCTCCATACTAATATACTTCTTAAAGCTTCTACCTGATTTAATCGTTAATTTAATCCTTTTGTTGGAATAATCGACACGTTAGGTTGCTTTGAATGAATTAATGATGATAAAAGTATAATATGTGACAGATACAGGATTAAATATTTTTTTAAATTTAGTTATTACCCTGGCTGCCTATATTCGGTCGAAAGCGGCAACTTATGAAAATACTGCAAGTCCTTTAAATTTCCTAGAAGTGCGGCTGCCGAGAGAATGCGTTCAGGACAAAAGTAAAAAATGAAATAAAAAATGTTTAAGTTTATTATAGTGCCACAAACTTATCTGACCCGCAGGGTAATCACGATGCACGCTCGAAATCGGAATCGATTCAATTTTGACAGTTCAACAATATACATTGCGCAGTATGCTTTAAAGATTATTGTGAACGACAATTCGAACCACGCAATGTATATTCTTAAACTGTCAAAAGTGAATCGATGCCGATTACTAGTCGGTATCGTGATTAGCCCACCGGTCATGGCGTCGCTGCCGTCGCTTTTACCAATTTCATCTCCCTACATAAATGACATTTTGATGTAATTTTTGTTCCGTAGCGACGACGTTAGTTCCAATTTTGGTTATCGGGTCAGATAAGTTTGTGGCACTGTAAAATAAAAGAAAGCAGTATATTTGACAGGTGTCACGAACGCATTCTCTCGTCGGCCGCATTTTAGAAGCCATATGTATCCGAGTCCATTGATAGACATTGCGGCCTGGCCTTTTTATAAGATTTGTAGGGAACTTGATTTCTGGTAGATTTTTTATAGAAACATTGTTTTTGTAAATACAACCACGTTGACTATCATCGCAGCAGACAATTGAATGTCGATTGGTCACGGATGACCTACCTACATGGTCTTCAAAAGCTTAATATTCCAGCCCATCATCGAATTTAATTTAAAATGTAAAATACAAAACAGATTAAGGGTACATAATATATTTTAAAATAGACTAGACCTATTGTAGATCGTGGCTACCATAGAAGTTTGATTTTAAATCTCACACGTAATTTAATTTTTCATGTTGGATTTATGAGAATCGATTTGAATGCAGAGTGAGTCTAGGAATGAGGTTACAGATTTGTTAATCCGGCAATTTCCCGATGCAGACAGTTTCGTCAATTAGACAGTTTTGTAGGCTTGACAGTTTCGTCAATTAGACAGTTTTGTAGGCTTGACAGTTTCGTCAATCGTCAGACACTTTCCTAGCTTTATAGCTGCAAAACGGAGGGTACCTACGATTTGTTCCGAGGAGTTTTACACTAGCGATTCAGAAATCTAGTTCCTTTGAAACATTAAATATAAAAATGCCTCATAATAATTTGCATTAAGTATTATATATATACGTATAATATTCTGTAAGTTAGGCCCATGTTTTCGTGTTTATAATATGCCAAGCATGTGTTAAGGTCGTACTTAATTTTCAGCATATTTGGTAAAAATCATACCGACGAGAAAATGGAAAATAAGACGCCCGCCGGTTCGGTTAATTTGTTAGACGACACGTTACTGGAATCCCCCAGTTCCGTTCCCGGCAGTAAAATGTCACAGTCGCTGCCTCACAGGTATGACCAAGTTTCAGATTCAGTTTGCTCAATGTTTTCCGCGTTGAGAGGCCAACTAACCTCTAAACGCTGGAAATATTTAAATATGTTTTTGTGTAATTGTGGTATAATGATACGGACATTCCAATGAGACTCATCATAACATTTATTGATATGGCTGAGAACACTCGCCGCATGTGAGATATCGGACCATATACATTAAGCTACCAATTAATTCTCTGAATTGTAATTCTTCTTTTTCTTGAATACCCACTTTCTCTTTATAGGCTTATTTATGTTCATCTTGTAAGTCAGTCATGTTCAGCCTTTATTAATAACAAAAGAATGGTATTCATCATGTATTGCGTCTCTCCACGTCTTCGATTCATCAGCTGGTCTGCCTCAGCTACTAGTCGATGTACATCGACTGCATGGCCCGTTTCACGGTGTCAGTGTATTCAAGTGAGATATAGGATGATTCTTCATCTGAAATGTAAGATTCATCACGGGGATCATTCTGTTTCACTACTACTGACAGAAATTATACTCGCTCACGTCCCTATGCCTAACTGATTCATCAGACCCAGCGTTACTTGGTGATCAAGTTTCATCATCTGAATTTAACTTGAGACAGACATTGGAGCTCAAAGATAGCAATTTAACGTAAAATTAAGTCAAATGCTAACTTTGAGCTACAATGTCTCAGAAACGCGACACTTTAGGATACCTAATAGTGCATTTTAGTTTGTATTGAAGTCTTATATCGATTAATTAGGGTTGATACTACGATTTCGTGTTTTTTTTTTTTAAATGACATTATATAATATATATATATTATAATTAATGTCAAAATATCTACTTAATTGACAACTCTTAACGTCATCCGCATAAGGTTCAGTGAGTTGTGTTATTTTGATAAGGATTAAAATTGTAAGGACATTTACTCAATCCGCCCACAATGCCCGACCATAAACCCATCTCTAGGTGTATTATAAATTTATAATATCTGATCTGTCTATTTTTATTATATTCTACATTTATAAAAACATGTTTTGTAAACATATTTTGTATTGTATTGTATTTTTTATTAAAAATATATGAACCAACCGATATCGAGAACACGGTCCACGCTATCGGTGCGGTGGTTAGGACTCCAGACAAATGGGTTCCGTGTCAAAGAGTACTGCCTTTTATGCCAATAATAAATCTGCATGTCTATTTTATAACGTAGCATTATGTACGTCCATAGAAATAATTGTCAGGAATCGCGATGCAGGGAGCGCCCTGCCCGTCTCAGTAACAGAAAGCTAACGTCGCGCTTGGATTTGAAAAATTCAAATCCAGGTTTCGCACCTCTTCAGCGAGATGTAGTTTCGATTTAGCAATGGCCTTAACATAAATAACACCAACCAATTCCATGTTTAGTTCACTTCCACTGTTTTTATTACTTTAATAGAACAATAAAATTACGAACTCTGATAGTTACTAATGCCAAGCTGTGCAGAAAACGCATTGACGGGGCGTAATTAAGTTAGGAACACAATGCATTTTTTTTCCAGAAATCTTTTCATACATAATTTTCACTAACACTAGGAATTGTCGCTTTAGTTAGGGTCAATTCACACTGAGCTGGCAGCGGCCGGTCCGGCAGGGACCTAATACAACAATCGAAGGCGCGCGGCCGGCATCTGCCGCGGCGGAGCCTAGCGTTTGTCAATTGGTACAGGCGTGAGTGACGCATTGGGGGGAGGGCAGACGTAGGTGGCCGCTAGAAGCCGCGCCCCGCCGCTTTGTCTGGTAGCTTGGGGCAGCTGGAATGCCAACGGCGCGCCGCGAGCGGCCGCGCGCCCTCTTTGTGCGAGCGTCAAGCGATACTATGTATTTTAGTAATAAAGTTTATAATGCTGCGTAATTTTTGGCACTGAAACTGCTTGACGCTTCGCTGCCGGCCGCTGACGTCTCGGTGTGTGTCAAAGTAGTTTATCACGTCTTAAGTATTATTGTGTATATTTACTAAACATTTATTTATAGCGTTCTATCAAAAACTGAAGTCCTTCATTGCGACTTTCAAGGATTCGTAAGAAGGAAAACAATTTTGAAAGATGGAAGAAAAATATCATTGTCTTCGTGGCAACGTTACTGGCTGCAGCTTACGGGGAACATCCTCATATTTTATGCTTCTAAATCCTTCAAAGGGTGAGTGAATATGTTGACGTTCTGCAATAATAATATGCACATTTTTCAGTAAAACCAAAAAGAACTAATAAGATTATAAGACGAAGGTTGCCAAATGCAAGATATTTTTGTTGTTCGTGTCATCGGTTTCTCTATTATGTTAAATTAAAAGCATTTGAAAGGACACCACCGTACGCACCTGTTACGTCTTGTACCGCACCAAAAATAATTTATGTAGGTACCCACCTATAGCGTATCGTAACGCATTTGCTAAAAGTCTTAAAAAAGTCCTCGCACTCAACGTGTTAATTACTTCGACATCCAATTAATCACCTATAAAATAATTCATTGAACAGTGGCATTCTATCATCAAAACGTGGTTTCAAAATTCTGGGACTTTGCTGACTATACTTACTGGCATAGCAGAACATTGTAACATAAATTTTTTTCCATGAATATTCTAGCATCAAAAGTTACGTTCTAAACCTGAAATGGTTGGTGCGAATCTCAAACAACACAACCTTATTTGCTCATGTGTTTGTCCGTAGTTTAAGTAAATATTAATACTGTTTTCAACTGAAATTCCCATACTATATTTTGCGAAATTCTCTCCCGGGCATTCAGTAATTACAACGTTTAATTTAGGTAAACGAAAATTTTAATTTGGAAAATTAATTTTGGAAATGGGTGTTAAGCCTGAGTAAATTATTAATATTAATAAAAAATAAATATAAATTCCGATCGCCAGAGAAAAGAAACGTCGCGTCAACAAAACACGTGATTGTTCTGCTCTTATGTCAATTCAAAACATTTAGCTGGGGTTTCTAAGGCCCTGTTGTCATTATTGTTTCATAATTTAGATCATAATATCTTAACGGCAATAGTGCGCTGATTTACCAGTATGTGACGATTTCTTGCGCTTGTTGTACAGGACAAATCGCAGTGATTTCCGCGAGGAGAAATGCAAGGTGCTGTCCTTGGCTGGGTGGTTCGCCAAGATCGTAGACGGCGACAGTTCCGATTCGTTCCAGTTGATCAACCACCAAACGGGCACGCTTTATAAGTTCAAGTAAGTGATATTTATTATCATGTTATTGCTGATACAGCAGTTGACTGTGACATACTTCTCTATAGTTCTTATCTTACAGCGTAGATACTCCAAACTATATCGAGGAGCCACACTTAATTTCAATTGATTGTCCGGAGATAAAAGTTCCCTTTTTAAAACTTTTAATTGAATTGTGCCATTTTAACCGATCTTCGCTCTCTCACTTATTCCTATATGTGGTTATACTAGATTGAAACCTCGACCCAGTTTAAATCGATGGCAGTTTACCCTGTTTTATTTATTCCGTAGATAGAAGATTGAAATGCATTTATCATATTATACGGCCTTTGTACCGTCTTGTTGTAAAAGCTAATTCATTGATGGCTGTCTCTAATACGATAAATTCGTTTTAGGGCCGCGTCAGAGCCTGCAGCTAGGATGTGGGTGAGGGTGATAGAAGATGTCACTACTAAAGTAGTCAAACCTTTACCTGCTAATCTCATGTCGTTCGAATAAGTTGGCGAAGAAGGTACTTCGTGAGCCTTAATGATTATGATATTAGCAGACCAAATATGTATGCATCTCCTTAGTAGGTGCGTATGTACTGGCACGCATATTGGGGGACAGGCCCGCCTTCACTTCTTTCAAGAATCATTTATTATACTATGTAAGTAATTACGCCTTTTCTGAACAAAATATATTTTAGTTGTTAAAAGCTTGTAATTATTTGTGTGCATAATTAAGGGTCATCACCATATTTTTGTACTCATCTTGAACATGACGCCATATTATAATGATGTAATACATAATTTAGTTGTTGAATTTATTACTTGTTAGTCATTCTAGAGTTCCGTAGCATCTATTTCAAATGACCGTTTGTCCGGCGGTATGGAATTTGCTCATAATTGCAGTTCAATATGTGCGACCCGAGTGTGGTTAGCTGATTTGAAATGGGCTTTACATAAAGCTAAATAGAATTAAAAACAACTGGATGCCTTTTAAAATTTCATGGAATTGAGGTCCATTGAATTCAGTGGGAATAATATTTCCGTCGGATAACTACACGTATAAAATGTGCAGGTGATAACTGAAAATAAATGATACTAAATGTACGGAACTATAAAGTGACGGTAATTCTTTAAATGCACTTTTGTATAAAAAGTCTTTATCAATATAATTATACCATCGTTATCGGTACATTTGTAATCTTTTATATTTACGAAGAAAATTCGTATTAGGTACGTTACAAAACCGGTTTAGTTAAATAAAATCAAACTACCTATCTGTACACAGGCAAATGAAATTGTATTTTCATTTCAAGTGTGAGTAGGTACACAGGTATGAATCGGCAGCGAAATAAAAATGTATTTTAAAATATTCCCGGTGTGCTTTTTTGTATTTGCGATTCAGTTTATGTTTTTTCAATCCCTAAAATGTAGTTTACTATGTAAGTATTCACCATTTTAACGTTCGTATTGGGATTCGTTTAGAAAACATATCATAATAATCATGATACAATAATTAAGGGGGAAAATTATAACATGTTTATTTGTGTATTTATTACAATATTTTGACGATGCTGTTTTAGGTAGCTAGATAATATTCACGCATTATAATGTATATATCGATTTATTTAGATTGTCAAATTACTAACACGAGAATCTTCTTTAATCAAACAAGTGACGAAACAAAATATTTTAAAGTAGATAAGTTATTTTGTATGAAACCTTCCTATAAAATTATGAACAAATTAGTGTGACATTGCTTGAGGCTTTCTACTTGCCATCTTATCCTTTTTAAAGTTTTTAAATAACTTTTTCTTGCCAGTCCAGGCGCTCAATTTATTGCCTGAATACGCGTCGCTCAATGATTGGGAGCACTGTAAAGAAAGAATCGCCGGAAAGAATACTGAAAAGTGGTGCTGAAAGTTAGTTCTTTTGTAGGAACTTTTCCGCTCTCTCATACTCAAAAGGTGTGTTTTGTTACTAAATACAAGTAAATATATGAAATTGCTTTCAAATGCGTATTCAGCGCTAATACTAGAATTAAAAAAATGTTTAAATTCCAGCCTTCCAATATTTAAACTAAATAATGTAGTTCCTCGTTCACCACGTAAACAAAAAAAAATTGTATCTGTGTGTGCTCACTAATTCGTGTTGCTCAAGTAATATTGTTGCGAAAAGCAGAGCTTTTGGTATATTCGGCCACACATCGACTTTTGAAATCCTGTTTTAAAATGATTTTTAAAGTGTTACGAATGAAAGTGCTAACGTTGTCTTGTTTACGCGTTCATAAAATGTTGTTTTTAGCTTGGTGCTATAACATAGTAATTAGTCTGTAACGATAACTTTGCGCGGAAGTAGAAATTGTAACTGAACGTGTAATTTAAGAACATTCAAATGATACTATCATGATAAATCAGCAATCAACTACGTATTATATTATCAATGTGCATACTTTTATTGAAACAATAAAAAAATAACACGCTTTCAATGTACCTAGGTCTATATAGGTCTTCGCGTAAGTACATATTTACGTACAAAAATATTATAACAACCATAGTTTGTGTCAAAAGTTATTTTAGAATATACGAACAGATATGCAATTAATAGTATTATGTCGTTAAGTAAGGTATTGTGCCATTATTATCAAATACTGACTGTGCCCGCGACTCCGTCCGCGTGAAATTCGGATGCTGCGACTATTGATATAAAAAAATCTGTTTCATTTCTCATGACGCACACTTTAGATTCCATCAATAGCAACATGATGCATATTTCCTTGTCAAACATTAAGAGATCGGTTAAGCCGTAATATAGTCGTGAAATAGTAATAAATAGAGAGACTTTCGCATTTATAATAGTAGTGTGATTAATTTATGTTGAAACACATTCTACACGCGAGGCAATAATATAGTAAATAATATTTCTGCGAAAAATTACAGGGTCGTAGAAAATTCTAACCATTGACCCCTTTTATCGACCCGAAATAGGCCACTTTGACATAAGCCATTGTTTGGAGAAGAGATAACTTTGGATTGAATCTTTCCATTGAATCTTTCAATTAATACGATACTCACTCAGCAAGACAATTTGCATTGTGTAAGTGAATTTCTTACTTAATACAATTATAAGTAATTCAGTGGTAGACTAATTGAAAGGTCACCGCGTACGTATTTCCTACCTTCGATCATACCTATCATGTTCCGAGGTGAAATTAATACTCTCCCTGCAAACGATGCTTTAGGTAGACATACGTTCCGAGTGCACCTGATGACCTTTATAAAAGTGACCAACATCAAGTTTTCGACCAGAGTTTGTGATGTACGTGGATGTACCGATTATTTTATTAGCCTGAGGCCGCGCTAACCGCGGGCGGTTTTTACCCGCATGATTTTGTGATTCAAAGAAATCGATACAAGTGAACTGCCGGTTTTTGCCGCGACTGGTAGTGTCTGTACTTTGAGCGGTTTTACGGTTAGCAGCTATAGCCGCCCGCGGTAAAAAACCGTAGTGCGGCGTTGCACTTAAATCTGTAGTCTCGCACATTGTTAATGTTTTGTTCTCCCATTTAAGATTCAGGTCTACCAAAACCTAGTCATCAGACATTAGTAGCTAAAATATTGTCGCATAAATATATGTCACAGTCAAAACTGTTAACCGGTCAAAAGTACCAAAACCAGCCTACTTTTGAATAAATACGTTGGTCTGAAGTACTTTTGACCGAAATATCGGTCAAAAGTAGTTCTCGAAATATCAAAAGTAGTTCTGACTTTTGATTAAAGCCTGCAGTCAAAAGAAAATAGTTTTGCCTAGGCCAAACTAGTTGGTTAGGTTAGGTTAGAACTGTGACCACAGAACGCACGAGCCGAGCTAACAAAGCGAGCAGTGCCGCGGTAGCGGCCGGCGAATGCTAGGGTCACTTTAGTTTAGTCAAAAGTGTTTTTTGTTAAAAGAACTTTTGACTGGTACAGAATTTGTACTGTAACATATATACGTAATAATTGTACCAACAAAAACTTGTCAGAAGTTCCCAAATGAATGTTAGTGTATATAAAGCAGTTAAGTTTGAGATAAATCTAATTTTTCACAATCTGGCTCGTGTGATAGTAATTGAAAGAGAAATTATAAAATTAATTTAGCTATAAAATTGAGGGATTTTACTATTTGGTGTAGATTGCAGTAAATATTATATTTTTATTAATTAAAACTTTCACAATAACCGATTTCGGAAGGCCTTGTTATTTATTCCTTTATGAAGTAAATCACAGAATAGATAATAGGTCATAGTTACCATTTAGTCAGTCGGGTTATAGAAACGACGAGAAGACTGAATTTTGATAGCACTAATAGGTAATTCCCAAAGCAATACTAGTACTAAATTTACTTGGAATAGTAAGTAAGTTTGAAATAGAATATTCGTTCATTCGCAATAGTATTTGGAGAATAGTCGAAAGGACATTGCAAATCTATCTATGGCATTTGGTCCACATGAAATCAAACGTATGTGCAATTGGTCGCTAACGTCGACTTATGTTTAGAACTCAATCCGTATTAAATTCAGCCCCATAATATCCGTCCAAAATAATGTAGAAGTACGGCAAATTGTATTGAATAACTGATAAAAAAAAAATGTTACCATCACTTTGGAAAATAAAAATATCTTAGTATCGGTCATACATATTACTATTTCTTTAAAACAAAACTATTATCCTACATTTTGATACATAAAATAGCATCATGCCTGTATTTCCCAAAGGGTTAGGTTTTCACCCGGAGTGGTGCAATTACATTACAAAGTAATAAAAGTTACGATCTATATTACTTTTTATTTTCCGGCATGAATTGGTTTTTGCTAATAGTGAAAAATGATAATAATATATACGCAACGATACTTATTTAATGCTGTTTCTGTTGATTCTGGGTGGCATTTGGACCAAATCCTGGTAATGTCCTTTCAGCAGAATTTATTAACCAATTTTATGAACACACGAGTCAGATAAATCATATTATGACAGAATATCGTAACGGACGTTAAGTTCAATGTTTGTGAATTCAGGTGAATACATCGCCAGTGGTGCTTAGATGTTATAACTATGAGCATAATAATCTAATTGTTAATTATTAATCATCAATATACTAGAAAGCTGTTATGATCTAGATTCTATAATATAACATCTATAGTTTAGAAAATTGTCTCTGTAAATTATATATTACGGTTAGAGTAATGAATTGGTAACTATTAATAACTAGGCTTTTCCCCGCGACATCATCCGCGGAATCTGGACTTTTCCCATACAAACTTCGATAACCCGTGGCTGACTTAGGGGTTTGATTAGAAACAAAATGTAATCCGAGTTACATCGGGGACTATTACCCTGAGACTATGATCTGATAAATAACTAGAAAAATACAAACCGCGTATCCCGTAAGCACCTTTGTCCTATCATATTGTGGTGAAAATAGAATTTTAGTAATGTATCTAAGTTTCATGATAGATATTTTATTTTATGTACTGCATCTTGCCGTTCTACGATTTTAATAGCGGTACTGGCGCTGAATAGTCACAGTCATGCATTGTGCTGCAGAAATAGGTCGTCGTTTTTCTGTGAGACCGCGGTAGCTGTTGCGAATATCTAGCCGTCGCATTCTCGTCGCGCGCTGGCCCCCTTATGTTACGGCAGCTAGAGACGTCAATACAGAATATTTTCATGAAAAGCTGGAGTCTAGTCTCGTTACAAAACCGTTCTGCCATTTCTGCATTACTACTCAACTCACAAATACATGTTATTTAATGGTCGGTTCGACGTTTTGAGATTTACTAATTGGTCGTTTCAATAAGTTTTATAATGGTTGTGTGTACGATGCTAAGCGGTTTGGGCGCATGTTATAAATTATGCTTTCAGCTTTTTAGTCGCCGTATTAAACTTTTATACTAGGAACAATTCGGTTCTTTAATTGTTAGATAAAAGTGGTTTTGGAATACATAATAATAAATTACTTACTTAATAAATAGTTTTTGAAAATCGCAGGCTTCTCTTGATTTTTTTTATAAATCGATAGGTTTGTATTTTTTTACATAAATGAACATTATTATGTTGTTTACAGATCTCTTAGTCTCACGTTTCTAAGATTATATTTAGTGGAGTTTACATTGACGGAAAAACGGGCACTTCTTTTTTCTTAAAAATACTGTAGGGTTTGTTTGACGTTATTTATTTACTTTTACAGTTCACGGAAATGTGATTAAATATTTGAAAAAATGATTTAAAATAATTGAGAGTCGTGTTTCGTTTCCGTTTTAGTCTTCCGTAATGCCAAGAGGAATACAATAGACCGTTCAAAATTTGTGGTCTGTCGCCTATATTTTCGCAATCGACGGCAAACAAGAAACACTAAGATTAATGAATGAAATTTAATGTATGTAAATCTTTGCAAAAGGCAATCTACATTTAAGCATTTTTGTTTCTTTGCGAAATTTGAATACATCTCTCAGACTGGCTTTAGACTATGAGTCTTTACAGTGCGCCTTGGACTGGGGTCGGACAGCAAAATATAACACGAGTGATCCGGAACCGGAGGTGTTATCACGACTTTACCGTGTGTTCTGTACGGCGGGGTCCGTGTCACTGTTAAGGCTCAGTTATTTTAGTTTTCATGCGATCTGAGTAAACCTGAATAGATACAATCATCAAATGTTTTGCAAGTCATCATTAAATACCTATCTACAATTATTTCTGATATATTCTATCTTGAAAGCTAAAGAAAATACTTCATAGTAAGAATCGAGCACCAAGTTTCTTTCGAATACTATTACAATTACAATTATTTTATGCACAATGCTAATCAATGTTTTGTATTATAATGCAAAATATGTTTTCTTTATATTACCAAAGCTACGTAAACCCATATTTTGTATTGTAGTTTAAGTATAGTTATAGTGAGGCTATAATATTTGACTGACACCGAAAGTTTTATACTTTATTTTTCTGAAATACAAAATTTTATTCAATAACGATTGAGAGGAAAAATATGAAAATGTTGAGGAGTATAATTATATCTATTATACCTATTTTTCACCGTTCAATGATTTTTTGGAACTACTAATGAAATCTGTTTGTTTGGCACATCTTGCACTCTAAGTATTCATGATGTTATTATGTACTACAATCCTGTACCTAAATATTATTTTTAATGCTATTTCAACTCGAGGAACGAATATCATTGTATTTAAGCTTTGTACGACATTACTCTTAAGTGTATTTTATAGCACTTGTGTGCTCTTGTGTTCAATAAAATTCCTACAAAATTTGATGTTTATTTTATCTACTGCTTGTTTACTTAGCAATAATTTATAAATTGGAATCTGGAAAATAGGCTAATGGCACATTTGACTTGCGATCACGAGATTTAGAGTTCAGTGCAATAGTGCAGTGGGTGGGGTTCGCTCTACCCGTTTCACTACTTTGCTGAACCCGCGGGTCTACCACGTAACATGATAATGAACCTTGTAAGAACTTGTTCGATCATGAAGTTGCGAATTCCAACTTCATGATCGGTAAAATGTACAAGGTAGCTCGAAGCTCGAGCTTGGCGACGCTGACGCATGCGTCATGCTCGTGAACGGGTGCCGTCTGTCGGAACTGGTCAGCTTGTAACTGCCATGGCAATCTTATTCACAGGCATATCATTATTATCCTAGTCTTATTTTTATTCACATTAAATTACATTATTCTCGCAGCTCTTACCACAACATTGTACTGATAAAGATTATAATCTATTTTTTGAAAAGAGTTACCATGGAGTTTCTTGCCGGTTCTTCTCCATAGGGTCTACTATTTGGAACCGTGCACCTAGAGTCTCGACATTTCATAAGTGCCTGTATCTGGTTTACATGAAATAAAGATCTATTCTATTCTATTCTAAAAGAAGTTAATTCTCTCAAAACTGTAATCAAGTTTATTACCGTGGTTCATGTTCATTACCATTATCGTTACGCGGTAGACCCGCCGGTCCGAGCATTGGTAAGAATACGTGTAACACGTATTTGTAATGTTATTTGTTTTAAACCGACAGTGCTACACTGCCGTACAGTGTGGCACTGAGTCGGTCGAATTATTCCATGTGAACTATTTCGTGGTCGCTGTTGCAGTAATCTATACTTCGTGTGTCAGAAATGCGTGGTCATATTTAAGGGTGTGAATCAGACCATTAAACTGAAGAACTTTCTCTATCGGACCAACATCATAATAATCGCGAAAAAATAATCAGCTGTCTCATTACGTTTAGGTCGAGTTCATCCACACCCTAAGATATGATCACGCATTTCTGATACAGCAGTTTTACAGTTGTAGATAAGTATATCAATACATTTCCAAGAGTTTCACAATTTTCAACTTGGTAATTTCATAATGATGCTAAGTACCTACTACCTACCTCACCAAATATCATTATCACAAGTTGCATGCGCCAGCCCATCAACGTAATGCATACAAATGATGCTGACTGTACTACGTGCGGTGGGAGTTTACAAGGCGGTTAAGTTCCTGCAGTGCGACGCGCGCAGCCTCGTCGCAGCCCTAGGTATTGCCCACACGTGTAGGGTCTTTCAGTGATATATTATATGAGTCGTAAGTGACACAATTTGTAGACCCATCTTTAAATTTGGTGATAAAAAGCCTCTAAACGCTGAATCGATGATTAAGAGATTGATGGTAAGGGGATGTGTCGGGGAGCGCGCGCGGGGCGAGTTCTCTGCGCGCGCCGTTCGCTCCGCAGTGTGCGCGTGGTTACGGTCATGCGAGGGTTGCCGTGCTTGACACAAGCGACGAAGCCGCGAACCTCGGCTAGCGTGCGCGGTTTAAGAGTTCGTCGCGTCACTTAATATATCTGCACGCGGCAAGGAACGCACCTTTACCACAAGGCCGTGCGGAACACCGAGCCACAATGCGACTCAAATAAAGTAAGTTTTATACATTTTTACAGTTTAAAAAGTTATCGGTAACTTAATAGTTGCACTTAGGGTTAAGTCCACCAACAACATAACAAATGATTAAAATGAAAACGGCTGTTTACCCATACAAAATTTCATGGTAAACGGGAGATTTTGTCCTATCTGTTATATTGTCGGTGAACTTGGGTCTTAGTGGTTTAATTTTTTCTTCGACTGTTTTGAAATCGTGCTCTACCGCTGGTGTAGGTATATTTTTTTATTTCCCATAAAGCTCTCTTGAAAATTAAAGTGTAGATATTTTCATAAAATTTATTATAAATTATTTGAGGTTTTACTGAATTATAGACGCTGGCGGAACAAAATTTACTTGCCATTACTTGATGTAAACATTCCTACAATGCGTCGTGGCTGGCTAAAATCGATAAAAATTCGGCTTGGTCACAACAATTTCTGTGAATAGCTAGGTAGGTAGGTACGCTTGCGTGTTTAGTTTCCTTTGAACTCGAGCTACTTATGTAGATAATTGGAACATATAGGTAATTATATTGTGCAGGTAAGTACCTACCGATAGGAAATTTATATAAAAGCTAGCTTTGCGTAATTTAAATACCTAATATGACCATATTATACAGTTAACTTCATATAGATACATACTCATAGTAATTTTGTAGAAATGGGTACAACTCTAAAAATGCCCTCATGCCTGTAGACAAAATTTTCTGTATGTAATATTGCCTACCTAGTGTCTTGATAAAATACCGAAGTTATCTAAATGTACAATCAAGACCGTACCTATAAACATGCATAGGTCCCTACGGTTTGTGTCTCACGACTTTACACGATCCATAAATCCATACCACGAGAACGAAAGGGATGAACTTACATAGTCCCAAAATTTTAACAAAAGCAGTGTATCTCGATACCTACCTAAGTGTCGTGGCCGCTGTTTATCTACAATGTTTAATTTGGGCGCGTTTCTTATGTAGGTAAGTACAGTCGGCGTTAAATAGTTGCCTACACTGGAACGGGTAAGGTGTCAAAAGGGAGCGAACCATTTACGTAACCGTTTGGAAAAAATAACCTCACGTGATGAACATGGGGAGTGGTTTTATCAAGATCTAAAACTGATGGTTTTTGGGACTAGAACATGCTATGAGACGTACCTACCTGTTTCCTTACAACAGACCAACAGTAAAGTTGTAAAAGGCTTCGGCCCACTATCTGTATGTACCATACCGTGACCACTATGTGGTCGTAATAGGAGCGTACCTAGGTACTTACCTATCAGGTTAAAAAGGTAAGTTTGCTTGGGGATTCAACAGAGTTCATGATAATATGCTAGGTATGGGATGTATGCTATAGCAATTTAAGTACTTATGTGATAGGTCCATGTAAACAGGGTTATAGGTATATATTATACTTAGGTACCTCTAAGTATAATATATTATTTGTGTGTGATGGTAGCAACTGTAAGGTTGCTTTTTCAGTGAAGTGGAATCAGGCGGAGAGGGGAAAACGTGACCCATAGAATCAAATATTGTCACGTCATTTAAATGAGGGGAAAAAATACTTGTATATTTTATTGGTTATTTTGTCACCTCTCTGCTTCAGTGGAAACGCAGCCTTTACCTATACACATTAAAAATATTAAATATTTAAGTTCAAAATGGTGTTTTCATTTGTAAAATATGTCTTATTATAAATAGGTATATCATTACCTACCTAGATTATTTATTATTTATTTATTTATATAATCATTTATGTAAACCAAATCTACACACATGAAAAGACATAGAAAACATTAAATAGGAGAACAAAGTACAAAGGTAGGTACTGCTTATTTCACAAAAGAAATCTCTTCCAGCAGACCTGCGAGAGGAGAATTTAAAACACGCAATGCAAACAGCGATGTACAATAATAGATCAAAACTACAAATTAAAATTTACATCCAGTTCCATAACTGGGGCAAAATAGCTATGTTTTATTTCATCAAGAAAAGCCTGAAACTAATTAAATATTGACGGCTCTATCGAGCGCTTTTAATAAAACTAGCTTTAAGACGCATACCTACGGCTCACCTGAATTCTAGGTCTGCGAGTTCTGCGACGCGAGGGACGCTTGGGCATCCGGCTTATGCGGATATTGGACTTCGGCTTCACAGCTTCACATAACGCAGCTAGGCTTGCAGGTTTACTATTGTTTCAAATGGAATCATGTATTTATAATGAATGACTTTTGGTACCTACCTATATGTAATTTATGTAGGTACCTCATTGAAATAATAAGTACTTGGTTATACTCAAGAATCTTATATATATATCCTTGGTTATACTCTATTCAAGGAACAAAAAACTAAACGTAGGTAAACATTTGACGACTGTTAATAAAAATATTCCAAAACATTAATTTCTACCCGTTTCTACCAAAATGAGATTCTACTTGAAACACTTCTTCATGAAGTAGGTACCTAAGTTTCGAATTTTTCATTGCCTATAGGTAAGTTTTGTGTTTCACCACAAAGGACATGGTAACATAGTTTTTTCCAAATTCCTTGAATAGGGTATAGTACCTACCTACGGCCTACCTATCCCCCTTAAAGTGTTAAATGATCGAAGCCCTTAACCCACTATTAAAATTCTTTAATTAAACCCGGTCCCAGGCCTTTTGTCCCAGTCAGCACAAATTGTGTGCACGTAATGAGCGCCCCTGAGTGAATGATTGATATCTACCTAGTAGGTACGTGGTGCACCCTGGGCACTCAGCCCCGATGAACCAAGTCAAGCCGTCTGGCTAATCTTTTTGTCGACAACGTAGAAGATGAAGATGCGTAAAACAATGACGTTTGTTTCACCTGTTAGGGACAAAATGCTTGATTTTATTTATTAAGGCCTATTCAGACCTAAGCGGTATTCGCTACCGTCTGCGGCAGAGAAAACCCAGTGGGTATGCGGTAATATTACTGTTCAGACCTAAGCGGTATTCGCTACCGTCTGCGGCAGAGAAAACCCAGTGGGTACCTATGCGGTAATATTACTGTTCACACCAAAACGGATTTCGCTATCCTTGTGGGTAGAATAACGCGCGGTAGTCGAGTTTCGCTCAGAGAGGTAAGAAATTTTCGCCAGTTAGTCATTTCTGAGTCGCTAAAGAATATATGTACATACATACTAAATACCTGAGCGAAACCCGCGCGGTAAGTATGTACCTCTACCCACAGCGGCAGCGAATATCGCTCAGGTTTGAATAGACCTTTAGTTATACCAGGGCCCCAATGGTTTCACAATGACTTCCAAAATTCACTAGTATAATATGTTATGGTCAATAAGAAACTATTCTGACACAATTGAAATAGCAGACTTAAGTATGGCCCTTTGGTATGGCCGCAACTCCATCCGTGTGAAGAAAGGGTGGTCGAATGTTGTTTAAAAAAGTTACTTTTTCAGTTTCTATCAGTGATAGCGTGATGATAGATACATTATCTACTAAGATAGAGAAAGTAGTGCTACAGTGGAAGTCTCATTGAAATCTGACACTTCTTACGTTTTATACACATAAACCTAGGTACCTACCTACTTATACAACATAATGCTCAGCTCCTGCGAGTGTTAGCGCGATGAATTAAGTAGGTATAAGTGAAGAAAATACTTTGTAGGTACCCCTTTTTATGCATAAGTACCTACCTATTGCGCTCGGAGGAATGTGAGATTTGGCATAGTTAAAGTTTAGGAGAAGGAGTGCAGAAAGCTAAAATTACCCTCGAATTCCGACCCCTGGGCGACCACTAGATACTATAATTTATTATGTCATTGACCTCTAAGTTACATTAAAGTGAAAATCACTTTAAAATCGGTTCAGTACAACATTATTATCTGTAGGTAAGTACCTAGTGACCTCTGCTTTGTAAATAGAGGAGTCAAGCTATTCCGCACAAACTCTGAATCTACTCAACCGATTGAGATGAAACACCTCAGTTGCTAAGTTAGACTATAGATGGTACTACCTATACAACTACAAAGTCTCATCGAAATCTCTTTAGCCGTTTTCACGTGATGAGGTTACAAGAATAGAAAGAAAGAAAGAAGAAAGAAAACAGTTTTATTCTGGACTCGCCAGGAACAAATAAAATTACAAAAGTACAAAAATAAAAATAAAACAAAAAATAATAATAACAAAAGAAAAAACAATAATTAAAGCAACCTGGACGAGACCAAAAATGGCCCCCATCCTTATATCATGTAAACCTACCCCCATCTCAGCAAAATGCTGTGACATACAGATAAGTAGGCAAAAAAATAATTAAAATGATTGATTCGTGTTCCATTGTTTATTT
Organism: Allophyes oxyacanthae; assembly: GCA_932294325.1. Lineage (NCBI taxonomy): Eukaryota > Metazoa > Arthropoda > Insecta > Lepidoptera > Noctuidae > Allophyes > Allophyes oxyacanthae. Next base: position 7,450,077 of record OW028609.1, read on the forward strand.
TATAATAGTAGTTATGCTTTGAGTATAGATAAGTCATAGATTTCTAGTCTATAGCCTATTTTCTTGAAAATATTTTCAATGTGGGCAGATTTTTCAACCTTCAAGTACGATTTTATTACAGGTGTAGATGTATCGACTTTTTGATCTTATTATTGTAGGTATAGATAGATAGATTCTTTCGCTTGGTAAGCGATTTTTTCAGAGTTTGCAATATATTTTATTTTACTTATCAATTTAGTATTTTACTTAATAATTTAGTCATACAAAAAATACTTAGTTGTCTCTAGCGACGCTTACTGCAAACGACGTGGTAATTTATTCAATACTCTGCGTGAATAAATTGAAATTGATTCACGATAAACCTGAAATCAATTGAAAAACGAATGTCGTGAATACGTAGATAACAAAACGTAGAAAGCAAAACTCTGGGCAGACCGATACAGAGCACGCCTGGAGAAACATCCGAACCTCTTGGCGAAAGCGCTTACTAAGCCAGATCACATAAGGCGGCTGAAAAGGTTGGCTGTAATGGACCTAAGCAACTAGGACATGTGGCCTAAAACATAATAAGGAGGGAATTCTCGCTGGAGAAACACTCTGCACCACCAATACATAGCAACAAATTTGCTTATAGTCCAAGGACTGACCGCAGATAAAACACAAAAAAAAAAAAAAAAAAGTAGATAACACTCTTTTAGAATTTGTAATAATCAATAAATTAAATCAGACTATGAAGGTTCACTATTGGACACAGCTATCCGCTTCTAATTTGCGCAAGGACATACGAATCATTAATTAATTAATCATTAATAAGCTCTGAGGCACCCTTCTTAACCACCCCGTATACCTAAATATTACCTACCCCATGTTTTAGTAGTACCACAGATAATATAATAGGTACTAGTATAGTAGGTACTAGTAGTACCTACTTCTAAAATAAATGTAGGAAATGAAATGCAATGTATGTAATGAAACCAAGTGGGGAACAGCAGGATACAGGCATTTACCAGTTGTCTCAACTGCCTGCCTGATAAATAAATAATAATAAGAATAAATGTAGGTACCTAGGCTTAATCCCAGAATATGTGCTTGAAAGTTGTTAGTCGGGGTAACAATCACGACGGCCCAGTCACAACGGACAGAATTGTCGAAATGCCAAGTTAAAAATACAAAAAAAAAACCTACTAGGATCTAGTTGGTTTATTTTACTAGGTAAAGAGCTCGGAGCGGGCTAATCGGAACACAAAACGCGGTCCATGAGTAAAATCGATTTTTTTAAATGAAACTACACTAGCATTCGTACGAGTAGGTACAACCGCGTTGTTTTGAATTCCAACATTGAATATCACTATGACCTGGTGACCTTTGGCGCAAAAAGCGTGAATAAAATATAAAAGCTTTTAGTTGGCTATGCTTTTAGGATAACAGACAGGGGCATTATCACTGCATAGGTAGGTACATCCGGGTATACAGGTGGCTTACTAAACCGAATGATAATAGTAGATTATTAACCAAGGGGATAAAGCAGAGTCTTCTGTCGCGGGTGACGATTTAAATCGCGAGCGTAACGAAGGACTCGAGGTTTACTCCCGAGCGTAGCGAGGGTGTTAAAAACTTAAATCACGAGCGAAGCGAGGGATTTAAGACGAGTCCTGAGTGTAGCGAGGGATTTAAGTTCACCCAAGACTAAGACAGCTTTATCACTGAGGAAAATACTCTACTTTTCGTACCATTTGCGAAAAAATTAACACAATAATAATATGAGATAAGCATTTATTAAAAATAATGACAATTAAAAGTAAAAGTTAACATTCGAAACATTGGTCCAATTATTGATAGAAAGAGTTACATTTTTGTTTGGTACATTTATTGTTAATGAGTTGATTTGAGTATTTAAATTCCTAGACTAATATTTTTTTGTCGGAAAAGCAAAGGCATCCAGCTCATACGGCCTCGTCGGTTTTCGTAATTTTATTTAATAATCATAACTACATAATAAATGCGTATTCCTTTTTCAAAAAGATGTATAATGCTTTATATACAAACTCAATGGTGTAAACACAGATGTAGTTCAGTATAAAGTTCGGTAAGTATTCCAAATTTAAATCACATTCTCCTCCTAGAGGATGAATGAAATTCAGTACAATTTTCTTTCCCTGTTTTTAACAGATTAAAAATGACTATTGTTATGTTCGCTTTTTGTGGCATAGAATGTCACTTTTTTGAGCAAGTGGTACGAAAAAATAATTGTGAGTCACCTATAGGACTAAAATAAAATCATGGGGCTCATTTACCAGGAAACTTCCATCCATCCAGAACACACCATCGGGAACTATTGGAAAACAGAACTTTCTAAGGAATTTTTTCGTCTATTGTTGGCACATTTTACTATAATTTACTAGAATTTGTCCTTCGTTCCAGAAATCATTCGGTATAACCACTTGTCTATAAAAAATTGTACTGCAGGTAGGTACGTCCGCCAGCCAGGCAGTTCCAGGAAAAAGGCCGGTGCATTGACCTCTAGCGTTTTTATTAATGCAATTATTAGCGTTTATGTAATCGATTTTGGACATGGGTATTCCAAGAGATAAGCAATGTTCATTAAGAATTGTGCCACAATAGCTTTCTGGCGAACGGTTTGGGGTATTGTAGCTGCTAAAGTTTCTCATGTACATACAATAATCCTCTACTCCTCGTAGTTAGCAAGGGTGGGCACAAAAGGATCCTGCTACAGGCCCTTGTAAATGACTTATAACTTTACCTAACTACAAAATTAAGGTCCCATACTTTAGCTACACCAAATCGACGTCGATAACGAATCCATAGAGACTATTCAACTATCCGAATATATATCGCGTATAATACATGTTACTGTTAGCCTGTATCATCCCATTGCTGGGCAAAGGCCTCCCCCCTTGATTTCCATGCTGTTCTATCCTGTGCCAGTGATGACCAGTCCTTGCTGAACGTGTGTAGTTCGTCCCGCCATCTCTTTCGCGGTATAATACATGTATCTATCTATTTTTATACTAGCGTCACGCCTCGAGCGATGGGTAGTTATTAATACCTACATTATATTAATAAAATATTTCTTCCATCATTGACCTCACCCTCATCGGGCTGGTCCCCGTAACTGTGTGCGATTTTTCCAAATTACAATGTATGGAAAAATTATAATCTACAGGAAACGCTACGCAGAAAACACATGACTATGATATTTATTTACTTTTTCTGACGTCTTATAATATCAATTAAATACAACCTTAGAGTTTCATGTACAAACGTGCAACAACCCTAATTACGCCGGTACCTAGTTCATAATATTATTATATTAAATAAGGTACCCTAATTAAATCGGCGGATTAAATTTCCATTCGTTCGCGGTCGGCTGATAGATTATTAAATACATCTGTAATTGAGGGTTCTCTGTTATTTTACTGAAAATTTTATATAGAATTCCATTTCGCAGAAAACTATTCTACGAATATCGTTTCAAATAAAATGTATCAGTCGGTAAGTGTAGTATAAGTGTAGTGTCGTATATAGGTAGGTATGTTCTAAATACTCAAAGATAAAATGCAAAATTTCTGATATAGGTAGGTACCTACAGGTAGGTACTGACTTCAGTTCACAAAAACAAGAATTTTAACTATCCCAAGCAGTCTGGTGTAGCATGGGTATTCGATGGAGGGAATGACACACAATATGATTTTTTTAAACTGCCATTTATTTATTGACTAAGTAATAAACACCAATTAACACGCATAAAGACTAAATAATACACTCTTCTTTGTGTCTGCTACGGGATTTCGAGTACTTACCTAGATGCGCACTGCGCAAGACAACATCATTTAAATAGCATGAAATATCAAGTCGCGTGTAGGACCTACATATAAAATTCTCCCGTTTTAAAAACCAGAACAAAAACTGAGCAACGCGTTTATCAAAGATACACGTGTCTATGAGTGAATGCTCGGGCGGAGGTATATATTATTGCGTTTATAATTTCGTATCGATTGAACCAGGGGTGAGGGGCGAAGGGTGCCAGGCGACCTTGGAGCGCCCGGCTGCTAGAGGAGCTCCCACGAGTCGACCTTGACTTCTGAATGCCGCGTGCGCCCCACGCTTCCCTCCCGAACAATAACACCGCCCCTAGTCGTCGCTCCGTGACGGTACGTCATTTTTCCGCGATATCTGCTGCCTTAAAGGACAGTATTCGTGAAAAAATACGCGCATTGAGTGAATTTAAGTGCTACTACATGTTGAAGCAAAGTTCTACGGTTTTCTTATCTCAATTGTTGGTCATGCATTCGTATTAACCAAATTACGTAAGTGCATGTTACATAAGCCGTTTCAGTATCGCGTGTGTGACCTTGCACCCCGTGCGGCGAGACTATTTGGCCATTGCATTGCGTCGCGGCGGTCGGTGACGTCGTATTCTGTACATGGAGCCTTTTATTCACCTCAATAATTTTGATTCGATACCTACTGAAACTGGCGCCCATACCAGTGTGTTTCATCTGTGTTTACCAATATCTTATTACGCAATAACGAAAAAAAACTGTCTCGACGCAAATAAATACTATAATTCCGTGTATTTCGGCAAGTACAATAGTAACGATCTTGGCTCGAGGCCAATAGAAATTGTGATTCGTGGTCTTCGAACGTAAAAACACAGTAAAGAATGAAATTACGTCCTACGTATTTCAATGTAAAGTTGTTTAGTGCCAACACCTATCTATAAATTGTCCATAACTATATCATAGGTGAATATCAGTGAGGTGTAAGTAGCATGGTTACAGTATAGTGACGTCATTAGTTTGTGTTCGTGAATTTGTGCTTTGTTACTTGATACGTGCAGAGCGGCGCGCCTTTGCGTCTAACAATTCGTCCAATTCTGTGAGGGATCCGGCGTAGCGCTACGATCCGATGGTGGAGGCGCTTCGTAGCTGGCGGTGTAGCACTCTCACATTGCTGGCTTGCACCTGCTACGAAAGCTTTATGCATAGTAAAGGTTCATGCATATAGCGATAATCGTGTAACAATACAGTTTATTTCAAAGCAATGTATTAATGTATGCACATGAATTATTTATTGAATATAGATATTTCTAGAAACTTCAATTTCATGATTTTATTTAATAATCTAGCATTCAATAATAAAACGTGTCAAGTATTTTATTAATTGAAAAGACTTTCATTGGTAAGTACATTTTTTAACAATTAACTTGGTCATTTATTTAGTCATTCCGCTGTTGCGAATGTTTTCGTAGAGCAATCGGGCGGAGGTTGCGTGATGTAAGGGCGTGGCGGGTATTTTGAGCTTGTTATCAGCTCCTCCCATGAAATTCAAGGCTGAGGCGTTACTAATTATTCTATTTTTATTTTCTGATGACTAAAAGTTGTTTATATTATCGTAGCCTGTGAAGACCTTGATTATAGAACAGTATATACTTGTGTGTTGGTGTTTATTTCGTAAAATTATTTTTTGCGCTATATCTGTTGATAGAATGTAGATATAATAGGACTACTACGGTTTGTGTGAACTATAAACTTGGTATTATTCTAGTCATTGATGTATTAGTTAACTTTATGATGTGAACTGACTTATTTAGCTTTATGTTTTTTATATTTTTGAATGCACATGCGATTTTCTTTTGGTTTTATTTTGTTTTGTTTATGTTTTAGAATCGCTAACGTTTTGATATTTGAAAAATAAATCTTCTTGTAATGTAGACTTCTCATTATTGAATAGAGTCAATATAAATTTATTGTGATTTAAACCAGCAGGCATTTTATCTGCGATGGAGAATGACGTTGATTGTCTACCGACGACACAATTGTTACTTAAATGACACACAAATCCTTCCGTTAGAACTTGTTACATAATTTGCCGGCACTTCAGGATTTAATAAAGATATTCTACCTTGTCGCCAAGCAATGCGGTATAAACAAAGCTAAATAAAAAACATAGAGTTTACCTTAAGCATTCGTACAGGTTCACATTGAATCTCTTCATTAGCATTCTAACGTAGAGCTCATTAGAACTTAACTATGAAAGCTATCATTACTTTGTCACGAATCGTGCAGTATTTGTAAATTCCCACAGTGACACACAACGGACTTCTTTATTTACAACCGCGAAGTTTGTCCGGACGGGCGACGCGATGTTTGATCACGTGTTATTTGAATATTTAATTCTAATTTAAGATTGACTCGCGCGACTGATCAGTGAAAGTAAAGCAAAATTGAACTGTCAGTGTCAACGCGAATGTGGTCCAGTTATACCTCAGTTAAATTAGTATTTCGGGAAGACACTCCTACAGCAAGTAGTTTTTAATATTTATAGCTTTTGCCCGCAGCTTTGCTTGCGTGGAAATCGGAAAACGACACCATTTCGCATGAGCTTTGCTTTGATAGAGAGCCGAAGTTATATCTCAGGTTCTACTCGACGGATTGTGATGGGGATATTGAACAGTGGCCGCTTCTTTAAAATCTGTTTAGCCGTTCTTCCGCGATGCGCTTATAAAGAGACGTAATTAGACAGAAACATTAAAAATTTATTGTTTCTTATTCTTATTCTTTTTTGTACACAAAACATGGATATATAGAAACACAACCACTACAGGGGGTCTAATAAGGTCGCTTATTATGAATCATAATATGATTCACATTACAAATGTCATAGTAGGTACCTATCTATCTAATTGACGACTTTTATTATCATTCTCGTAAGGTTCATAATCAGCTATCATCTGTTTGACAGTTATTATGGAGATTCTCAAATGAATTGCTTAGTGTGGCCTTTTTAGGCCCGCAGGTAGCAGTTTAAATATGAATGCACAAAGGCGAGCTTAACTTGGAATTAATTTTCTTCCAGCAAACCTTTTTCTCCTCTTCTCCTCCTTTGTTTTGTTACCTATTTGTAGTACCCTCGCCTCGTAAAAAACATTCCAATTTAAATACACTTTCCGTCCTTTACTGTACTCTTGTAGAGCCATAGATCGATATAATTATGTCCTTTTGTTCAAGTCACGAGCAAAACACAATACCGCCCAGAGACGACCATTCTTTTTACCGATTTTTTACTGTTAAATAATTACGAATGACGAGCAAACGTACTACTATCACATGTCCTCATAATATGATTCCAGCAGCTATAAGTATCCTTGAACTCACAGCACAGGCTTCACAGACCATAATGAAAGCAGCGGCTTTTGTTCTCTTTTTTATCGCATTTTCCGAGTCTTTTGTCATTGTTTGATAATTAAGTAAAGTAAAATATTTAGTTTAGGACATATTTAAAAAGAAAATAATTTAAATGCGGTTAAATATTTTTTATGATAGATTAGTATAGATATTTTTTATACAAAGGTATTTTATAAACGGAATAAAAATATTTTTCCTTCTTGCGTAGTATAAACGAGATCCTGCCCAACGTGCAAAGGACGTACCTATCTACTTATGTATCGTCAGCTGGAGAGGCTCTTTCTGTCTAATTGAGGAATAAACCAGGGTAGCATTTACAAGTCTTCCCTGGAAGCGGCTGAGTTGATTGATTGTATTTCGTAAAAGTAGACATTAAATTGTAAATTTCGGCTGCTTCAGGCTTTTTTGAAATATGTTGTATACAATTTTGTAACATGTTAACTCAGACCAAAGAATACGTTTGAGCATGACAAGTATCAGTCAGTTTGTAGCCAGTTTGTTAGCTATGGAGCGTCTCATGTTTGACATAAAGCTGAAAGTTGAGCAGCACGGCAAGACACCTGGCAAGGCGTATTATAGTGATGACAGGTGTAGTAAGGCTGTGACCGAGTGGTGGCCAAGAATGGAAGTAGAAATGTCGGTCGTCCGGCGACGAGATGGGCGGATGACATTATTGCCATCGCGCATTATCATGGGTCGAACCTGGATGAGACTGGCGCAGGAACGTGGGGACTGTCACAACCAAAGAAAGGCCAAAAGAGAACCAGAGATAAGTCAGCAGTGGGTGAAGTCCGGCTGTGGGTCACCACCGTGATGGATTTGTGCTAAAAACAGACGTCAAATTATTGCTTTAAGTTTTTTAGTAATTTAGTTTATGAATTTTGTAACATGATAAGTAAGCGTTTAATTTATCGGTACCTACCTAAATCATAAAGAAGTAATGAAGTTATTGCTTAAATGCCAATTAAAATCAAACTAATTTGAACAATTTATTGAACGAAGATATTTTAAACTAAATGATTAGAAGTGCTTCTATACAATTTCTATAACATAGGAGTCTACTAGGTACTCTACCACCTATTCATAAAGTAGTAGAGTACCTGGAAGACTACTGAAATGTTAAGTAGGTACTTAGTTCTTAAAAACGATTTCAATAAGCCGCACAACAAAACAACTATAATTACTGAGCTGAATAATCTTAATGAAGTAAAAAAAAATATGATCACGTTACTTTCGTGAAAGGTAGCATCCCATTTTTAAGAGAAGTTGGGCATAGCGGGACAGTCCCTTCAAAATTGGAGCTGCCCGGCTGGGGATGTAGGTACCTCCACCTTGCAGAATATTGTAGCCAAATAACACTGCGCTTTTGCAGAGTTGTGTTTCTAACGGTGAACAAGGTCGCTAATGCTCCTTGGGGAAGCGTCGTCCACACGACGCTAGTAGTAGGGTCGGAACGCGCAAATGATGCCTGTGATGCTGCAAGCGTCTATAGGTTACGGTAACCGCTTACCATCAGGTGGGCCGTAGGCACGTTTGCCACCTTAGTAGTTTAAAAAAAAGACAAAAATAATCTCTAAACATATGCCATATATATTGGCATATAAGGTATTGGCACAGGTTTAGTGATATTATTAAGGATTTTTTTTTAATATACTGTTTTTGGTTAACGGTGTACGTACCCACTTACCAGTTTACCACGCAGACTTTGTGAACGAAATCTAGTCCAACTGTAATATTTGTGTCACATCGATGTTTGTGACGGTGAGTGAAAGTCTAGCGTTTAAAATAGAGCCGTCGCTGGTAAATGCGATGACCGCGAGAAAATAGGCCAGTCTCTTGCTCAGCAACTTTATTACCTATTTCCGCCAAATGTAGGAGCATGTTCCCAATTTAAAATATAATTATGAATAAAGCTTCGCCCTTAAAACATTTAAGTCCACGGTCCGTCAAATTTTGCACTCTAGGAACCTCTAGGAACTTTTGAAACGAACAGGATTAGAAAAGAAAAAAGTGAAAATCGTCCAGCGCTATGCCTTAATTTTTGCTTTGCGCTTCCGATATTTTCGATCACGTCCATAAAATTATATTTCCCTGAAATGCTAGCGAATGTACACAGTTGTCATTTCGCATTAACTGAAATAATAAACAGACTATTCAGGTACGGTCACCCGTTTAGTTGAATTTTCAACACACGATTGAAATTCACATTTCATATTGTTATGAGAGTTAAATAAAATTATAGTCCGATACATGTATGTAAGTGAATCAGTCTAATTCCTGTTTTTTTAACAGATCCCGGCCTTACAACCTATGGCCGGTTTGGTCAACTCGGCTACTGACACAACGTGCGTACGACGTTAGTGGTGAGTTATTAATAGGAAAAGATAATATCATAGTGTGATGGACAGGCAGACAGCCGAAGGAACACCGAAGTATCTCCAAACGGTCTCAATTATAGAGAGGTGGAAAGTCGCGAGGAGCGAAAACCGGCGCGCAATCCGGAGGAAGGCGCGTATCTCCGCTCCGCTTCGCTCCGCTTCTCCATAATTGAGGCCTAGAGTTCTTTTTTAACAATTTGGTATAAAATCCTAACGTAACGTCACGTCGGTTAATCGTCATTGTTACCTAATTATTGATCCCACAGCAGGGTTAACACGGCAAAAAAGGGAAGAAAGACCGGGCACAAAACAATTTCCTTAGCGTTTTCTCTCTGGATTTTTCGTTTTATCTTTAAGGGATAAAATAACTCATACAAACATTAAATTTAAGTTAAAACAACATTTCTTGCAAAATATAAATACAAATATCCGACATTAAAAAATACACGGTAAATACTTTTATATAAAGGGACATCCTGTAGTTGTTCAAATACTTTCCACGACTACTTTGTTACAAACACGGCTAGCGCGGTCACTGATATTCGCATACACACAGTTATTGTGTGATATCTACCCTCACTGTTCTATTGATTACCAACTTTTATACAATTACCTCACTTTATGTTTTTTCCTTTATATACGGTCGATGACACTGATGCACGGTAAAACTCGAATGAGTTTATGTTTGCATCTTTAGAATGTTTTTGTTATGTGTACTTTTATACGAATAAATAAATAAATAATAAGGACACAAAGGATGGAGAAAACGGGTTTCTCCACCCGCCAGGCTCGACCGCAGCTAGGAGTCAGGCCTCCTTTTTGAGAGAGGGACTGGGCTCAATCCATCACGTGGGCCAAGTGTAGACTGGTTGTTGTCACAAGTCTTCGATTTTATATTCTAGGATATGCCGGTTTTGTTCCTTCACCATTTCACGCTGTCATGTTTCATAAAAATCAGCTCGCGACTGGCCATTGACTCGTAATAAGAGGACTTACGAAGGTCCCGGGACATCATCAGTCAAACAATAATCATCGATTTATTAATAATAACTACAGATGCTATTTATTTTTCTCTTTTCTTCGTAGTCTCACTGCAACTGAGTTCAACGTACTTTCAGATATAAACAGTGTGGAGCCCGTCGAGGTCATTTAAATTTGCATAAATGTTATAAATTACTCAGTCTAATCCATACCTCCCGAGAATACTTTGGAACTGATCAGCATTCTATAAATATGGTCATATCAAAGATTGGATTGCATATGCACATTCCCACTTTTGTTAATTATTTTTGAGGCGTTGAATAGTTAATCAAAGTTATTGAAAATTCTATGTCTTGCTATCGAGCAATATACCTCGCGGACTAATAATACGGGTCGGTACGAAAAACTAAAATAACTCTTAAAATAATAGAGCTAGCGGCATGAATGAAACTGTATGTTGTAGATAATTTAACAGTTAATAAAACAACACCAAATTGTGGAAATATTATTAGTTAAATTGTCAAAATTACATAAAAAAACAAAATATCAATAATATATACATTGAAATAATACTGGTTGGTACCTCACATGTACAACACAAAAACGAACTATAATACAAAATTAATACTTTAAATTGCCTCCACGGGCTCTTTTCTCAGCTGCCAGGTGATTGGGCATGCTGTTTATTAAGTTTCTTATGCGATGTTGCGGGATATTGGTCCATTCTTCCACTAACGCATGTTTCAAGTCTCAAAGTATCCCTGAAGCAGGGTTTCGATTTTTTATACACCTCCCAAGCTGGTCCCAAGCGTGTTCAATTGGATTCAGGTCCGGGTTTGTCGCGGGCCAGTCCATGCGATTGATGCCAACGTTCTGAAGATATAATACTCATTTACAATTTGAGCTGTATGTGGGCTGGCGTTGTCAAGCATGAATATTGAATTTTCACCCATATTCATTAAATATAGGTCTACATGCTCATTATGAATTTCTACCACATATCTTGCACTAGTTAGCGTACCGTTTTCTATCAGCGGTAACTCCGTGCGACTCTCTGAAGAGATTCCAGTCCAAACCATAAAAGATCCACCGCCATACGGCACTTTTTCCTCAAAACAAGCTGGAATAAAACGTTTCCCTGGCCGTCGGTAGACTCTTCGCTGCCCATCATGTGCATACAGCACAAATCTAGATTCGTCAGATTACCCATTCTTCGTCTCCCCATTGTGCGTGTTTGTGGGCGTAACATAGTGATGATACGTGTGCATTCTTCTGGTGTTAGCGACATGATAGTAATTAAATAATGATGGTGAAAGACGACAATGACCGCCTTTTATCATTTGGATTTGATAGATTGAAAACAAAAGTGAGAAAATAAGCTAAATTAAAACAACCGCGAATTGAGTTTATTTCCTAATTAGGGTTTTTAAAATTTTTACTTTTTTTAAGTATGTTGTAGATCATTTAAGGTATTATTTCATACGATATTAAAATTCTCTATAATATAAAGTTAGTTACATGCATGTATCATCATTAATTTGCAAGTTACAGCGATTTTCGTTATCGAACCGTATTATTTGTCCGCGAGTGTATTATTGGCTATAAACTAGAAACTGTCATAACCAATAAATGTATTATATTATAACCGGTTAGATGCCGCAGTTGTAGACACAATAAAAGGAATGTGTTTCGTGCAGATCTCGGCATACGACGAGTCAATATTCGTGTCTAATGTTGTAATGATCTTAATTATGTGAATATTTACTACTACGTTCAGAGTTTAATTAAGTTTTCGATATTGAAGTGTAGGTGTACTGAGGTATGTGTTCCATTAGTATTTATGTGTGTGTCAGAATGTGTAAATGTATGCTGACTCTAACATAATGTCAGAATGTGTTCCTCTCCTTCTGTCGTGTCGGCATGAGATAACAGAAGAGGAACGCTCATGCCATATCTAGTAGAAAGGTTAGCAAGTCAGCAATGGTGGTATCGAGGTTGACTGTCCAGGGTTCGCCAGATGATCTCAAGTTCGTCACTCGTGGAGGGCCTTTTCTTGCCAGATGGTTATTGTAGTGATGATAGGACATTATGAGGTGTGTTGTGTCCAGGTATGCCTGCCAAGATGATGAGCGCGCGGGGTGCGGCGGCCGCTGCTGGTGAGGTCAGCGTGGCGGACAGCCCGCTCGCCTCCATCGAAGCGCTGACGCAAGCCGCAGTCGTTGCAGTCATGGGGGTCGCCATAGTCGTCTCCAATCTTCTCATCATATCTTCTTTTCTTAATTTCAAAGGTACGTATAATGTAGCAAATCACTAAACGCTTGCGAAGAGATATTGAGGAAAAACATGACTATACACCCGTCGTAATAAAACGATCACGTTTTCCCTATGTTCTGTACCGGACATCTAACCGGCTGCTTCTGATTGACAGTGCAAACTCAAACCACTGTTTTTATAAACACAATTTAAAATTACAATTATTATGTAGGTATGTGAAGGCTGTCTGTAAGCCCTTTTACTAAATACTGGAATGGAATGTCGATACGTAATCGTTTTTAGTCTCTATTATCCGTTGGAAATTTAATCCATGCTGAAGTGGATAATCTAGTGAATTGTTTAGGTTTCTTTCAAATGCTTCATATTGGCACGTGCTATACTATGTAGTATGTGATAGTGTTTAGTAACAGACTTATTGGAATTTAATAAAGAATGTACTGTAATTTAGTCGCTCAGGTTTAGTCGCTCGCTTAGTTACAAAAGTAACCGTATCTGGAGGAACTATGCCGGTGAAACTAGAATTCATTTTGATTAGAAGGTAATAGGCCAAGCGTCGGGGATTTTAATTTTGCTTTAAATCAGGAAACAAAATTTACTGGCGGAATCGGATCATCATAAGCCTCTTTTGAATGTACATAGTTCTCCCCCCCTCCGCCCCCCTGAATTGCCGTCATTTTGACAAAATATTGGTTGTGATTGTTAAATACTCAGTTTCGAGTGGTTTTACGACAAAAAAGGTACTCGTATATTGTAAAATTGAAGATGATAAATTTCCTATCCAAAACTTTCTATTTTTTATTTAGGAGTAATATTTTCAGAGTTATAGCCAAGAAAAATCACGGTCTGATTCATGCGCACTAACGCTGTCTTTCAGTTTTTCTTTTCGGTCGCTCCCGCCTATAAGTGCTTTGTTTAAAAATAAGTTTTCTCTTCTACGCAGGTCTTTCGAACGAAGTGATAAACTACTACCTGCTTTCGCTGGCGGTGGCGGATTTGTTGATCGGAGTGTTCGTGGTGCCACTGTCTGTGTACCCGGCCATCACAGGCCGGTGGATGTTCGGCGACCTGATGTGCCGCCTGGCCGGCTACGTGGAAGTCACACTCTGGTCCGTCTCCGTCTATACCTTCATGTGGATCTCCGTTGACCGTTATCTCGCCGTCCGGAAGCCTCTCCGATATGAGACGGTTAGTTTGACGGTAGTTATCCCTTTCAGTATTTTTTTTATTAGCTAGCTAGATTGCATCTTAAAAGCATTTAGAAATTGATCATTCTAAAATCTCTGATAATAATAACAAAGCTACCTTTTCCTACCATACAAAGTTGATTCTTCTTTGTCTTTTATAAATACTTATTCTACCCATCCGTAGTGTCCGATTTAATTTGTTCTCTTTTTTCCTAGTTTCTATAATTATGAATAACTTTTATATATTTCTAGTCAAATACTAGTCAAATATGCTATAGGCATGAAAAGATTTTTTGTTAAATAATAATAACTATTGTTGGTAGTTTTGTTCAGATTCTAATAAAACCCCAATGATGTTAGATTAGTGTAGGCCGTACATGTTTTTGGCTAATTATTAATAACAATGTCAATGGACCAGGTACAAACGCGCACTAGAAGTCAATGTTGGATGGTTTTTACTTGGATTTCCGCCGCAATGCTCTGCTGCCCACCTCTCTTAGGTTACAAAGAGGAAGCTAACTTTGACAAGGAGACGCTTATCTGCATGCTCGACTGGGGCACCACGTACGCATATACAGCAACATTGGGCATTCTCGTGCTGGGCCCGAGCGTCATCTCCATCGTCTACAACTACTACTACATCTTCTCGATGAAACGTAAACTGAGCAGCGGCGTCCCCATACACGACAAGGAGTACGCGACGGCCTTAGCTGAAAATCTGTCAAACCCGAGCCACATGATGAGCTTTGTAATGGTCTGCACTTTCTGGTTGAGCTGGACCCCGTACGTAGTAGTTAAGCTCTACGAATATGTAACTGATCATGAAATAAAGGTACCCATGTTGCATTTCGGAGTTGTGTGGATGGGAATCATGAACTCTTTTTGGAAGATTGTTATATTGATATCGATGAGTCCACAATTCCGGCTTGCGCTTAAAATACTGTGCCTGACAGTTTGTTGTCGCACCAAGGGGCGTCTGCATGCGGAGCTCATTGGCCTGGACAATGATGACTGAGTTCACCTTTTGGCGGGTATGTAAATCCTTTGTGAACTTGATAGCCCGAACACGTACATGGTAGAGTGTGGAACAGCCGGAATTATGGATTTAGATACCTGGCCTGGCTTTACGATAATTATATTGTCCACCTTGTTGTATAATGCCCTTGAATTTGCAAATTAGGTTCTGTGGTTAATGAAATGGCATCTTGTGGTCGTAATATTGCTGTGAATTAGAATGTCGTAATGTTTCTTGACAAACATTTTGTATAAAATCACTATCATTCCCGTAATTTTAAGCTTGACACGAATACATACTCCTATGTGGATTCTGCGGCTGTAATAATATGACTGCATTTGTCAAAAAACGATGAGTATGTCGTTATAGAGTAGTCTATTAAGTATATTAACTTCAGTCTATCAATTTCTTTAGTCATAATAATTTTTGACAATAATGTGTTTAAGTTAGAAGCAAAACACAGTGCCCCGTGCAATAAACTTCATATCATTTTCTCAATGACTATTCTTTAACTTTAGGCATTATGTAGTATTTAATTTATTGTAATAGATGTATTAAAAAATATTTATTTTCTACCAATGAGTAGGTTAGGTAGGTTGGTGTATAAGTATTACGTATTTATTAGAAATATATAAATGTATTACTAATAAGAAGATGGCCACATTTTGACACCTTCGATTTTAAACTGTATATCGATATGGATGTAAAATTGCATACGTAGGTATATGTATGTGTACATAGTATTGTGTATTTAAGTATTAAATAATATACAGGATGATCCATCGAGATGGGTCAGTATGGGGAAGTCTGAAACTACAAGAGATAGAGTTTGTTTGAAGGAACCATGTCATCGATGTTAGAGTTAAGAAAAACTATATTCAAATATTTTCAAGAAATCTCTACGCGACTCAAACCCGGTAATTTTCATTGATTGCCTAGGTTGTCAGGAATAAATATTGCTATGGAATCACGGGTCTACAATTATAGATAAAGTTAGACTTCATTATTTTATACAATTATGTACGGAACTTTTGTT
This sequence comes from Allophyes oxyacanthae, assembly GCA_932294325.1. Taxonomy (NCBI): domain Eukaryota; kingdom Metazoa; phylum Arthropoda; class Insecta; order Lepidoptera; family Noctuidae; genus Allophyes; species Allophyes oxyacanthae. Next base: position 7,466,153 of record OW028609.1, read on the forward strand.
ATCAGTTCCTACTGGACACATGAAAAAATGTTTTCTATTTTAATTTTTGAATGAAAGAAAGAAAGAAAAGAAAGAAAGAAAAAAGTAAGTAAGTAAGAAAAAAGAATGCAGTTTTTCTTAACTCTAAAATCGACGACATGGTTCCCTCTTTCTCTTATAGTTTCAGTCTTCCCCATATTGGGATCTCGATGGATCAACCTGTATTCGTGGGTGAACATTGTACGAATAGTATTTTATTCGATAGCATCCCTAGGATCTTGTGTAATTCTGAAGTATTTATCATATTACTGTTCCGTACAAACATCGTCGTGGCATTTAAATATTTTCTCAAATACCGTTTGCATAGTCTCAGATTAATAATTACTTGGTATTAGTTTCCTATGTGTATACAGGTAGGAATTTAATTATAAACAGTAGAAATTATAATAGAGCCCTCTACTATCATTACTGTCTTTAAACTGGGTTGTATTAACTATATCTATCAACTTTAACCGTTTTGATCAAGTCGAATAATTATGATTTATTCTAAACGAATTTTAAGTACCTATAGGTATACCTATACTTAAAATTAGTTTAGAATAAAATGGTAATTAGATATCCAAAATTAAGTAGATATTATGTTTAGTGCACTTATACAATACGATTTAATTATTCCAAGTGCAGATTGACAAGTAGGTAGTGAAGATTAATTCCGAGTAGGAAAATAATGAAAGGTAAGCGCGTTGTATGCATTAAACAAATTGCATCGTATTGTATGATCCGGAGCACTAATCTGGCGAAATATTGCGATAGATCTATTGTTCACGATTGGATTTGTTGTATTAATAATATTGTTTTATTGTATTTAGGTGTTGTATTTATTTACTATACCTAGTGTTCATTCAGGTTCGGCTAATTTTTAGTTATTGGTTTACTCTCGATAAATGAGTGCGGTTTCCTTAACCGGTTGGGTATTTGTTGTAATATTTACCACAACAGTAAATATGAGTCTCAAATATTAGTGTTATCCAATGTACTTAGAGTTCTTTTTTCAACGCACATTCTAAAAGTGTATTCTCGAGAGTGTGACTGTCGCAATCTGAACAGCAATCTGTTTACAGTGATTATTCTAAATACATATTCTAAATGATTATCTGTGTATTAGGATACGTCACGTACGTTGCTAAAATGATTTCTAAATTAATATTTAAACTGTTTGCTTTAAGTTACAATAATAAATAGTGAATAGAACATATTATGCTACTCGTGTTCATAAATATTAATTATAATAACGAAGGGCGAGTGTACGTGGGTTGTTGTTCACTGAGGGGATGTTCGACGTTCGAATCAGGGTTAATCTATGTTTTGACCTGATGACTCAATCAGGAGAGCCAATATCGCTACTAAATTAATTAAGTTTTGGGCTGTGACGTGTTCCATCAATATTTTCTAATTGCATCATGTGGTATGGATCCATGCGGTCGAGATATTGAATTAAGTTGTAACACTCGCCCTACGGTTGAAGTTAACACTTTCTCAAATTAATGGCTGTGCTTAGACTATCTTTGAGTTTTTAGTTTCAAATTAGATAACTAGTACTTAGTAATGTTAGCTGTTATATGTATTGTTTATTCGTTATCACTGCCCGTTCTGATATTTTTTATGTAAATGCATAAGGACTTTACAGTGTTTTGATATAGTGTTGTAATTTCACGTTATGACCAGGTCAGCAGCGTGGACAGAGCGTGGCTTGGCCATTGTTTCTACTACATATTGTTAATCTAACCTAGTGTTTGACGGCTACTCGATATTGAAACAATCTTGCCAATTAACTTGTGGTTCGGTTACAGACATATTGATAGCTTACTGTATTGTTAGTTAATCGCAGGTTTCCGATGTTGGCTGGAGTATAGGTACCTATGTTGAACAACATATTAGTTTGTAATATACCTATATACAAAAAACGTATACCTATACCTAGGTACGCAAAACATAAACAATATTAATAGATTCATTGTTATATTTAATTGATAAAGTTAAATTACTATTGAATCGACCAATACGACTAATATTTATTTAGTTTACAGGTGTCACAGTTTTCGTGTCAATATAAAAGCAAAAACTAAAATATTTGCTGCCAGTTTTTTCCATGAATCTCTTCCTATAAAAATAATCGTTTTTAAATACTAATAGTACTTTAAAATTAAGCGATACATTTAAATTATTATCGACATCTCTAAGTCACCATTTCAATTTCGAATTATGTTAATAATAGCCCAAACTAAATCCACTGCCTTTAAATGTACCTACTTATAAAAAAAACGTTCAAAACAACTGTGATGATAACAACTCGGTACGGCAATAAATTATTTAGTTATATTAATTCTGGAACTGCTCCTTGCATTTTTGCATTTAGGTACTTAGAGCCGACATTTTTATGGCTGGATATTACTCTGATTAAATCTTCCTGATAAGTCGATAAAACCTGATATAATTTCAAATAAATAGCTAGGTATCTTACGGATAATGGCCATTGAAAAATCTGGCTAGTCAATTTAAATAATTACTGCAGAATATGTAGGTATGTACTAATAATTGTATTGTTCATCTTGAATTTAGCCAGAATGATAGAGATAAATTATCACAAAAAAAAAATTGCTATGCATTAGGAAATTATCCGTTTGTTCTAAATAAAAAAAATCTTGATAAGTTTAAAATGAAGTAAAATTTTGCAAAAAAATTGGTTCAGCCAATAGAAAAATCGTTTCTCGCCTATATCTTACCGAATACCGTGTGCATTGATTTAGTATTTTTATCTATATTACTGTGCTCGTGTTTCTATATTATGGTATATTAGTTATAGCGAAGAAGGCCCAAAAGTAAAATTTAGCAAACGCGGGTGTTTTTTTTTTTTTTTATGTAGTCTAGTTCCCTTCTGCCAGTTTAGCGTTAACAACTACCACTAAAACGATAGATTGTTGAAAATGAGAAACAGGAAAGTTATTGTTCAAAAAGCTAAATAAATGCACTGGCGTGTTCGTGCCGCCACGTTTCATGTTAATGGGCTTAATTTATTAAAGTAGTCTGAACGTAACCTGAATAATATCGAACATAATACGTATCTGGGTCATAATCAAATATCGCGGAATAAAAGTTATCACATGTATTCTCCAAGTTTATGAGACAGTAAATATTTTTCTTAAGAGGCGCACGGATTTTAGACTAAATTATGTGCGTGATGTAGAAGTTTAGTTTTTTTTATGCGTAGATAGGTACAGTAGAACAAAGTACCCTTCAGTGTTCATGTTACTATTACGAGTTCGTGACATTGCATAATAAAAATAAATGTTTCCTTCTACATAGTCAGACTTATAACAATAAATTAATTAGCGAAGGCAGGTCTGTACCTGCCTTCGCTAACGGTGGATTTTACCAATTGTTAATTGATATTTTATTATATGACAAGATAGCTGTTACTTGTCCTTGTCACTAAGTGCTGACAACGTCTATGGGGTGTGTTTTTTAACGGAGCGAATAATTGAGGTTTCCAAGATTTTCATCAAAAATCGTGTGTCTTTCCTTATAGTTATCGCACAACTTTATGAGCTCTCGGAAGTTATAGTATAGTAGGGCTCATAAAGATTTGCGCGTACTATACCAAATAATTCGTAAGTGTGAGCTGAATAACTAGAAAACACTCTGCCTTATTGATGTAAATTGCCTTTTTTATGAATGTTCCATTGTTGTTTCTATAACCTATAAATTTGATACTTTATAATTTGTTATTGAAGAAGGCAGTCCCTTCTGTGGAAATATTTTCGGTGTCTATGTGTGATAAAATTTTCTTCAACGATACGCATAGTAACGAAAATATTTTCTAATGGTTATCTGAGATTTAATCCATAGAAGTTTGAAAGTAATATAAAATTATTATTTCGATCTCCCTTGTGGACAAGGTTTTACTCATTTCTGTGGTAAGTACTTGATATTTTCTAGGAAATTAAAAATAAATAAGTGACAATATTTAAAAAAAGTCCATCCTTTCTTGATATAATTATGACTATGTTATTTTGAAATAGGGTATTTGACTGTATTTTTTTTATCAGATAAAATTAAACTTTTCCAAGAAACTTAAGCAATAGTGTAAAAATAAATTAAATATTTGTAAATATGCTCAAGTTATAAGCTGTTTAAATTTAGTAAGCTGTTTAAATTTCTTAATAGACAGAGATGGCGCTACTGAACTGTGACGTCATAAACTAGTAATGTCATAGTTAATTGTGACAATTTCATACATAATCCATTTTGCCAGAAAATGATGCATAGTGTCTCTTAAAGAAGTTTCTAAAGCTTATAACTCCGGCATTTATTCACCGATTTTAATTATTTTGTCAACTATGGTGTTCTTTATCTACTTATTATAAGGGAATATACAATTTTGTCAATTTTTAATAGTAGTCAACTACCCTATTATAAGTTGACGTTTCATGAAACATGACGTCTTTTATTTTTACCAAACTTAAATTTTGATCATGACGCTCTACGTCATAATTTGAAAAAAATTGCTATAATGTGCTATATAGGAAATGAAAATGGTTTGCTCCGGAGCATTCATGAGGCCCAATATTTTTAAATTATATTAAACTAATAATTTTTTAGACTACATCTCTATTTTCAGAGTGAACAAATGATGATAAATTACAATGCTATAACAATTTAGAAATGAAAGTAGAGAATGCTGGAATAAGTCAAAACGAATTGGAGTTTTATGACTGTGTGAGAGTATTTTCGATATAGTAAGACATTTTTATTATAATGTGGAAAGAATAAATCTCTTAAAATAATATCTATTAATTTATTAATTCTTTGGATTTTAATAGAAATAAAGTTACAACATTATTTTTTAAAGATGAACTTTCCAATTCTCCTTGAAGATCGCCAGCAGTCTTGTTTGAGTAGCAGGTTTTTTACAGCAAACTTTGTGAAAGACCGAGCAGGAACTCTTTAAAAATGAGATAATGAACAAAAACACTTCGCTTTTGTTACGCCAGAATAAATTATCGAATAGTTTCCCTTAAAATAGGTAATGGGGCAGAATTGCGATAGTTTCCAATAAATAATTAAATTTTCTATAAGTTAAATATTGTTTATTGGAAAATAACGCAGATGGGTGAGCGAAGTCTGTTTTGTGGTTACATGTACATTATGTACAATGTACATAATAGTGATGGTTATATTATTAGTATATTTTACTTCTGCTCTAGTTTTTCTCGAAAAATTAATGGAGTATATGTAACCGCCACATTACTTTTGCATGCAAACGAGGATTTTCTCATGTAGTAGGTAAAGGAATTAATTACGCGGCGCTGCGTTGTCACACATTAGATTGGAGCAGTTGGGTGCGTAGCTTGTATCTGTATTACGACGGATTACGTATAACAAGACCGCACCTAACTTACAGTGTGATTATCCGTTTCTAGGACAACGAGAGACGATTGAGTTCAAGTTAATTAGCTTATTTCCTACGCTCCGAATCTTAGTGCAGTAACTATTTGGGAAATCACAAAATAATTTTTATTTATATAATGGTAGGTACGTTCCGTTTTAAATGCAAAAAGGAATCCTTGCAAATCAAGTTCTACTATTACAAAAATATATACCTATAATTATTGATCTTTGATATCTATCTAGAACCCGTAACTATTCCATGTAGAAACTAATAATCGACTCATGGTGAAATTATTGTATATTTAAACATATACCAGAAACGGAAGTAGCGGATGTAAACAATAATCGTATAAAGTACAATAATTTTCTAATAAATTATTTGATAGACGACGCTCGTTCTTGTAGGGAATGCAGGGATTCGCACGTCCGAGGTCATGACATGACATGAGGAACACGACGTCCCATAATAATAATAACTCTCAGGCCCTGACCACAGATAGCTTAAAATCATTGCTCTCATCTGGTTAATGAATCCTATAATTAGCGTACCATAAGAGAGCTACTGTAGACTGAGGAGGGCAGGTACACGTGACAAGTATGCCATGGTCGCTGTACTTTCATGTAAGTATACTATTATACCACATGTTTATCGGGCGTTGAGCGGACACTGCCGCAGTTTCAGCTTAGGTATCTTTGAGCATCAAGTTGTAGCGCAGCATCGAACGTAGATTTGGCATGTGAATGCCATCAAGCAAGATAAAGTTTTAGGCACCAGTGATTAAAACTCGTACTATGTTAAACATGTGACGAGCTACTTGTATTAAGAGGGTTCAACAATATTATTTAAATACTTTTAATAACGGATAGCTATAGGTATACATAGATATCTGGAAACCGACTCTGGGTAGTACTACTTCCAGATTTTTTAATTAACCAAATAACGTAATCCTGAAGATGAGTCTCGATGGATAGTTTAACAGTTCTACGAATAAACTCATTCAATGATTCTTATTAATTAGTGATTAACTACATAGATGTGCTTTATAATGATGCGGTCAATTTATTTCACATAATCATTTAGCTTTATCGATCGTAATGTAATATGTAGCTTTTATAAATATAACACTGTATGAGATAATTATATGACGAACGTAACTGTTAATTGTTTGATTCGGTTTCGAAATGATGATTAATGATTATCATACTGTTGGCTTTATGAAGAGTTTAATCAAAATGAATTGTTAATGTTTTTGCAGGGGTCGTTGTAAATAGGTCATGGAGAAACCATCACTCGGTCATGATGTAGGGCATGTACTTTGTTATTTATGTTCCTTGTTCAATGGATACGTAGCCTAACATTCTGTGAATGTTAGGCTACTTATCTGTGATTGCATTTGTACCTAATTGTATAATTGCTTTTAATTAAATGTGTAAATAAATGTGCATAGTTCAGAGAGGAGAGCGAGACGTTAACTTCTCTATACAGGGCGAGCGCCTAAATGAAAGTAAAATATATATGCTGTTTCCACGTGGCCCTCGTAAACTAGGTTACGCAAAGGTTAGCAACACAAATTGTAGTAGCGCTCTACAAAGTTTCAATGTACATAGAAATCTAACGGCGGGTAGTGAATGCTTCATTCATAAATGAAGTTATATGTATAGTAAAAAGATTTATAAAGTTTGAAAAAATTCGTAAAAGTTGATATATTAAAAATAATAGATATTTTAAGCAAAACGTATCGTAGAATTAATTTATTATAAATAAGAAGTTAGATACATTTATAAAACAGAATTTGAAAAAACGCATCTTGTATTAGTGATGCGTAAGTACTTCTTTTGGAGATATAAGATTATAAGAATAATAATATATTATAGGTATTTCTGGAATAGTCCAGTAGGTACAATAATTTTATCTAATTATTATTACTCGCTTGTCTAAATTAAGTTGATAATAATTATCATAATTTATTTAAGACTGCTTTAGATTTATCTTATTGAAATAGTTTACAACAAGCTAATATGAGAACTGAAAAAATTAAGCCGCATTCGTGGTGCATACAGTACCCGGTTTCATTTTTTGTAGACACAATTTGAGCATTTTCACCAAACAATTCAACGGTATTTATAATAGATACTTAATTTATCAAAAATAATTGGATTAAATATAATTTTTCAGCTTACATATTGTAAGTACACATTATAGATTTTATTATGTTAGTTTCCATCTTTGTTAGATTTATTTAAGTTACTCGAGTGAGCTGGAGCTTTTCGGACATTTGTGTTTATCATAAGATACATTTCCATTTTTAAGATTGTGTAAGTAAAAGATTTTTGTATATAATTAATAAGATAATTATGATATTATTCTTTATGACACCGATTCGTCTAAAACTGTCAAGAGCAAAAATTTAAAAATGATGAATATCTTTCCTTCTTAGAATTACAATTTGGAAATTATGTTGTTCGGCAATTTTAATTTGTTTTCGTTATATTACATTTAAAGAGTAAATAATGATTTAGATTGCATTTTACAATTATTTATTTGAGTGTGTTACGAATAGGTGAACTGTATTTACTATTCCATCATGGTTGTGATAAACGAAAACACAATATTTTCTGTCTGACGGTGACCACTTGGAGTTGCTCTACGGAAGCGTGGCAACAAACGGTCGAGAATTCGACATCGCTGTAGTGCGACAAATGTATTTACTAGCTACCCCAAAATGTTCGCAACTAAATATCTATCTACCTACAGTTTTCGCAGAGGATTACTGCTTCACATGTCACTTATTCCAATTCCAATAGCATAGTCTATTGGGAAATTATATTGCATGTTACCTGTCACGTTACTATACTACTGACAGTGATACTTTACAAATACAAGTCTAATTTCGAAGGGCAGCACTATGCAGGGCAGGGACTATGATTTTGTTATTGTGACATGATGTAATTTATTGATGGCGGGTCGGGTGGAGATTGGTAAATTGAATTACTATCTGATCTCTCTTACGAAGACAGTATACACCTTTTTTGTTTCCAAACATGAGAGCATATATCGTTTTTTTTCTACTCCTATCGTGAGAATTGTTCTGATTTTTTGGTATGTTTTGTCTGAGCTGCATTTTAGTAGTTTTTAAAGCTCAAATATTTCTTCGAAAGCAGCAACATTTTTTTTAGTAGATATGTTTTTCAATTTTGTACGTTTCATTATATAAACAGATGCGCATAAAATCGCGTTAATTATTATGAAATCAAAATTTATTCGTATAATTTTGATTAGGCGTTAAGACAAAAATAAAGTAAGCAAACTTATACCTACAGTAAAAAATAAGTCTCGGCCGATACTTTATGAAATCACTATCATGCACTTTACATATTGCTAGCGGAGGAGACCTAGATCAAAGTCTGGCATTTAATTACCGAGGCTTCCGAGCTTAGTTATATTAGTTTACTGTCTAAAGTAAACCCAACTGCAGTTTAAACTACCTACATAATGGAAGCGCTAGGGATATTAAGTTTCTGTAGCACCCAGCACACGTTCGTAACATGCAATCAACAGTCAAATTGGTTAAATCTTCGCTTAGACGTGTGTATCGTGTAATGTAGGTACATTACATTTTACAGGTCTCTTTGCTGTTTTAATTAGCGAATTTTGTTACACCTCTGTTTACATTGCATGTTGCACGGGTACGGGCCCACGCTTAGAGTTGTGTTCTTAAATATCTTTTAGTTTTATTTACTTGAAGCACAAAATAATTTCGTTTCGTCTATAAAATGTGTTGTCCGAATTGGCTCCAGTTCTCTGTAATTAAACTTTTGGTGGCTAGATACCTAAGTATAACACCAGATTTATTAAAGCATTTATTTTGGTATCTTATTTAAGTTTGGAGAGTTTAATGATGAAGTTTATATAGTAGGTATAAGGAAATAAAGGAATGGAATTATTATTAGATAAATTATTTTTTTTACTAAGTAGGTTTAAGTAAATTTTGTTAGTGGTGATTACACGAGATGAAATGATCGCTATAACAATACATATTGATTGTATTGATACATAAATATTTACAACCTTAATTTGTCTTAGTCAAGAAGTTATAATAGCAATCTGCACGTAATGGAAAGTATCTTCATATTTCTAATAATATATCTACCCAAAATAAAAATGTTATTAATTATTACTTATGTATCAGAATAAATATTGTTTCTGTTTCAAGTCAAAGTTCTCGTTCGTGTTCACTATTAAAATGTTTAGCTCAAGTAGTTGTTTTATTGAACCATCTGCATGACTGACCACGATCAATTGATCACTGAACCTAGAGAGTAATTTATTATGTCTCCGACCAAATGAGAAAGAAACGGCTTGCATGAGTAGGCTAAGGCTGAGTTTTTTTATTTCAATTCTCACGCATTTCTTTTCCCAATCGTCGCTACTGCAAATTGGTTTTTATTGCATTTTATTCAATGTCAAAATATCAGCAATACTCTCGTCTATGAAATACAAATTAATTTATCCCAAACAGACAAGTGCTTTGGTCGCTAGTTCGCTTCTTAGTAAGCGGTGACCGCGCTAATTAATAATAATTAATTAATAATAATAATTAATTATTGCGCGTGTTAACGCACCTATTATATACCTAGTATACTAGGTATATAATACGAGTAGGTGCGTTATACCCTCAAAACCAATGACGTTAGCGTCATTGGTTTTTGTTATTATTTATTTACTTAAGCGGATATTTCAGTATTGGTGCCGAATAGATCTTTCAGATCGTATAAGTATTATTTTTCTATCTGCTATAGTTTAGCCGTACATAGATGTCGAATGTACATTATTTTCGCCAGATGATTTTTCCGAACGAGCCCCCCGGATAAAAAGTAGGTCCCAATTTTCGCAGCTAGTTTCCATAGTAGGTAGGTATACTACCTAAGTTGTAAAAGAGTTGTTGTTATCAATCTATTTACTAAACAAGTAATACTGATCTCTGCTAAGTATGTTGTATGTAATAAAAAAAAAAAACATAATGAAACATGAGTGTGTTTTATTTTTATGCCTATTACTAGCGGCCCCTCCCGGCTTCCCACGGGTGGACATTTATTTATACTAAACATTTTGTGATAAAATAAGTAGCCAGAAGTAAAACTATCTCTAAATAAAACTGTAGTACATTATTTTGTTCTATCATCAATAGTTTTCGCAGCACACGCGATTTAAGGTTATGATGTACACTTAGTTCGAAATAAAGAAATTTGAATTTGAATAAGGAATTTTATAGAAATTTTTTTAGACCTCGGGTTATTGAAGTTTTAGTAGGGATCGCTAGTTTTAAAAAAAATATAGCCTGTTTCTCAGTGATAGTTATTATAGCATTCTACTGGAGAAATATTTTTTAAAATCGGTCCTGTCGTTTTTTAGTTAATTCATTCCATACAAAAATGCATAACTTTTCACTTTATAAAATTAGTGTACTGTGTACATTATCAAGTAATTTTATACACCGCACCGCAGGCTGCCCCTTGTGTTTTTAAGTATTCCAGTGAGTATGGTTGTCTGGAAGTGATTGTCGCATTGCGATAAGATAGTCAATTGTACTTGTCTTGTACTTTCCCTAGAGCTTATTTTATCATATTTATGCTATTTTATAATTTAAGCTTAGCTACCAAGGCTTCGCCACTTTAGCCCGGTGCAACCTATCACTATCTACCGAGAGATAGCGCTACCGGTAACAATTCAACATGATGTCTGTCTCTAGTCTGCATACCGCCTGACCGCAGGCATGAGTGAGAATAAGGACAGTTTAATTTTTTTGGGAGAAACTCCAATAGTCGATAGTATGACGGATGACAACGATTCAAGATAACAACATCACACGTCGGCTTAACCCTCGATTGTTAACCTAAACAATTGAATAATAATTAGGTAGGTATTCAAATTCATTCACTATTTTCCTACTATGTCTATTTGTTTTATTCTATAGACGAAGCAAGTCGTAAATGCACGGACTATTCGCGTTACCCCTCACTAGGTAAAGGTATATTACCGTCATACCGGGGTTACCGTTTATGGTCTAATTTTAATAATGCAAAATATTTTAGGAGGTAAATCTCACAACAACAAGGACAGGAGGTTACAAAGACTCTTTTTAGCAAAAATATTATTAAAGTAATATCAACTATTTTTTATGTTTTCAATATTAATTAAAATAATATATGTTTCTGTTTGCATAAAACCTTTATTCCTCTATGATTATGAGTAGCACTATGGTGTGGTGTGGTCGGCTACTCTAACATACACGCATCATCTATTGCAGCTTTAATTTTATATTTGAAATTAATTACATACCATTCATAGAGCCTAGCTTTAAAATATTTTGCATTAATATAATAACACCATAAATATGACTACTAAACGACGTGATCGTGAAAAGGCTATTTTTGTAGTAAAGTTGAGAATGGCGTAGCACCTTTGTCCTCGGCGCCATGTCGCCGTAAACTTTCATTTTTCATTATGCATATCGTACGTCTTCTCAGTAGTATGAGTATGTTTTGTCGGTTTCATGGACATTCCTACTTTTATTTTCGAAAGGCAGAAAAAATACGGGTATAAGTTTTATTTTAGTAAAAATGTTGGGTTTTTGACTGCCTTATCATGATTAGGTTTCCTGTTTTTGGAGCGGAACTTACGATACATTCAATTTGTATTTAGGTAAGTACTACAAACATAATTGACGACACGGTTGGCGCAGTGGCTAAGCGATTAGCTTTCTGCGCTACGTGCCGCGGGTTCGATCCCCGCACGGAACAAATATTTGTATGATCTACAGATAGTTGTTTCGGGTCTGGTTGTATGTGCATGTGACATGTATGTTTGTAAACTGTACCCTCGATACAGGAGAAATCCTAGTGAGGGGAAGCGTTTTAAAAAAAAAAAAAAAAAAAAAAAAAAAAAAAAAAAAAAAAAAATTATGAATTTTAAAATTTACAAAGGTTTTAGTGGAATATGCTGACAGTCTATCAAGGATGTTTGACATAGGTTCTGACTTCTGGTTTTGGTATCGTTCAATGATCGATGAACGTTACCAATGTCATTTTATATATTTCCCTATCACATGAATAACCAGGAATAGTCCTAGTTCCGTAGTATTCTGTCACTGATATAGAAGAATGTAACAATCTAAAAATCCTTATATGCACTTGTTTAATTAATCATTACGTATACATTAGGTGATAAGTTTTTATAGAATATACTAAAATAATATTCAAATAAGGAGGTAAATAAAACGAACTTTCCTCCCACCCAGCTGACAAATTTTATTTTTAGAGTCCTGCATTTTGCTAAGGCATGGATAATCGAGGATAAATTAATAACAACACTTGCATTGTATACATATGTATATGTAATGTAATATATCACATTAATCCATATATAACTAAATATACTCTGAGAACTAATTAAAATACACATAAAATAGATACACCAATATATTTTGATATAATTTGCGATAATATAATTTATAGTACCTAATATTTATATGGTTTAAAAGTTGATACCATTGTGCTACTACCGTTAGAGTAAGTCAGGTGTACGTACATTTTCAATGAGTCCAAGTAGGTAAGAATACTCTTTTAATGACAAAAACTTTCACAGTACGTTACTAAGTTTTAAGGAAATAACGTTCAGTTATTTAATAAGGCCTAAATTGTTACTCAGAAGACCTTTGAAGCTAACCGTCGAAACAAAAGCGAGACTGTTGTATGCAATATGAATTTACTGCCAATATTTTGTAAACGAAGGATTTTTTTTAATTTGAACAATTTCACTTTTCCTTTCGACCAAAACATTTCTAAGGGTATAATTTAGAAACATACACTTCTATGATAATGTTTGCCTGTTAATACTAGGTGCATGGCACGATGAGACATTCAGTCAATTACAATTGACAGAAAGATACGTAGGTACATAAAACATTCGAAAAATAATTCGATACACTCAGGTCATACCTGCTCGATATAATTTTATATTTAAACATTATTTGACAGCTAAAAGACTTCTGTGGTTAATATTATGACGTCAATTAATTTAACATTCTCTAAGTATATCATATAATATGTTATATTTCTTATTATTATAACAAATATAGGATCTTTAAAATGGATAAAAATAAATTAAAACTTCTCTCTCAAATTCCAACAAAATACAACTTAAAAATTCTAGGAAATGCTAAGTCCAAATCCAAAAAACCAGGCCAATTCAATTTCCTATCTAATTGATTTTATATGTTCCCGACCATAAACTCTTAGTTCGTTCGATTACCTACATCTTCAACTCTTTTGAAATATAGAGAAAATAGATAAATATTAAAGTCAGACAGACTTGAACGGTTGAAAATTAAGTAACGATTCTAGTTAGTACAATATAAATCATACACTTTTTATGAACGTACGATTTAAGTCCACAGCTAATGAGCGATTCATAGATTGAGCTCTAGTCAGTACTCGCTGTGATCTACAGTAACGTCGTGGTGGTAATATTCAAAATCTTTAACTCTCCCACGTGAGCGCACAGTGCCTCCACTAACTTAGCATGTGGAGTCAGAGTAAAGCGTCATAATCGAGGATTGTAACGTGGCTTGTGCACTTCAGAAATATCTTCGGCTACCTAGGCTTGCCTGTTCGAGATTGACTGCAGACTGTACATACAAGTGGCGTTCAGTACCGTTCTATGAATGACTTTTACATATTGCCCGATAAATTACATTATGGTACCAAATTCCGTTCTAGGTATATGTCGTCAATATGAATCTGTACGATTCCTATTATAGATTACATAGTGATATCTACATAAATATTCAATAATTTTACTTATAAAGTATAACTGTTACATTAGGAACAGTTTATCAACTCCTACGCTGAGGTTTGTGTGTTGTATTGTATCATATATAATTATTATACTCGACTTCTGTCGCCATAATTAGTAAATAGTTACTTAATGTAATAAACATTTATTAAACATTTAAGAATTATATTTTCAAAGTTAATTTGTAGAAGATATGTAGGTATGGAACTTCTTCTGGTATACAGTTAAAATTTAACTTGCTATTGATAATGTTGTATATGAATCAATAGAAATATAATATTTAATTAATATAATAAAGTGTATATTGATAATTATATGGTAATTAGTATAACAAGTAAGAGGGTTAAAAAGTATCCTAAACGAGTGCAGACTTGAAACGTAATATTTTGAATTTGAATAATAAGTACATATAAAGCAACTGACATTATTTACAATGCAAAGGGTTATAATAATTAAGAATAATTAATTTAGTTTTAAGGTAAATACAATTATTCCTGTATCGTCAATAATTAGGCGTGGCATAGACCATGACGTCCTAAAATAATGCCATCACAAGGAAGAAAAATAAGATTGCTGATTTTGGTAATATAAAGTTTGAACCATTCAAGTTATTTCAAAAAATAATTTATAAGGTAGGTATACTTATATGCGTTCATTTACAAAGTCTTAAGCTCCAATATTTTTCTAGAGAAGCAATAACGTAGGCGATATCTTAACCAGTCCCAAGTTAACTTTTAATATGTTTCTTCCTAATGACAATAATATTGTTAGTAATTTTGAAAAAAAAATTGTTTCATTTATAAAAACTTATTTTTAATTAGGCCGAATCAATTTAAAATTGGTTAAAAGTAGTTTTTAAAGGTATTTAAATCAACTGATATTTTTTGGAGGGGATTTGATATACTACAATTGATTATAATTATTGTTGTTAACAGTCAGTACAATTACCTATTACCATAGAGATAGTAGGTATATATTATACCTATTACTATTTCTATGCCTATTACACAGATATTGAATACAGATAATAAATATAGGTTTGAAGTTTGAGACGGGGCTGTCCATCCCATAAAGTTATTATTACTAGTGGTAACATCCTGTTAATTAGAAATAAACAATAAATTCGTAGATGTATTATAGATACTTATACGTAGGTTTAGGTATTTTGCACATTTTTATTACTAAGTATATAACTTGTGGTTATAAGAAACATATTTTATTAAAACATCTCAATGTGCTATTCTACAGATGTATTTAGGTATATATTTTGGGCACTATGTTGCAATATTGTACTGTGGCTACATACATATTCTATATAAAATAACTATTTAATAAAGTTAAATGAATAATTGTACGAGAAAATAAATGTTTGCATTTATAACATTGCCCTCTATCGACGTCATACTTTCAGCCATGACCAACAATATGTGCCTAACCATAGTTTGTTCGCTAGTTATAACTATCAGACCCAAGACATGAGTAAATAATATTATATTGTACAACAGACAGTGTTCTGAGGATTTTTTTGATATGATGCTTTCGGCGAGTTTTATCATCGCACCTCTCGCCATCTACGGGGAGTTCATCCGCATAGCCTAGACCCACACTAGTCTCGTACCGTGCTGTTTCAGAAGAAATTCCTCCCACGCGCGCTCAGCCTGTTGCTTCAGCTCCCCACCGAAGTTTCCCAAGAGAATACAGCATGGGTTCGACAACGCGCGATTGATGCCCCTGGTGTTGCAAGCGTCCATAGGCTACGGTAACCGCTTACCATCAGATAGGCCGTATTGTTGTTTGCCACCTTAGTTTAATATGTGACTATCGATAGGACGGATTGGCGTACTATCCAACTATTCGATTATTCTGTTCTTGTCTCGGGAAATATATTTACCTATTAGGTATTGGTGTTCATTAAACCTTTGTTAGGCACTAAATTATTGCCAATGACTGAATGAGGCAGTTTATATTTTATCACTTTTTAAACACAACTGATATAGGATATTAATGACATAAAATACGTTACATACATTTATCTATAACCTACTCTGATGAAGTTGTATGCGTAGTTGAAGATGAACACACAAGACTGATAATGACAAAAGAGAAGAATTTGAAGAAGATTGTGAGATCGAACGCCAGGCTTGTATGAGGTCAGTGCGCGTGACGGGCGCTATAGCTGGTTAGTCCTTGGGCTGGGGCTTCACTAACTCACACTTGCCAGGGGTAGCAGGGGTCGGGTCTTCGGAGAACAGAGGGTTCTTCACTTCCATTTCGCCCGTCTGTGGATACGTACTATAATATTTTAGCACAATATTCAAGCAATTGGTTGACGGCAATTTTATTCAAACTGATAGATATTCGTTTATGAAATAGAAAAGTTTCTAGAAAAAGAGTGCATCAATTTAGTTATAAATCTCTTTTATTTATTATGTCTTCCTCTACAATTATATTAAACCATATCTTTTCATAGATTACTACTATTATACTTAGTTAATTTTCTTTCGTTTTAATATTTGTATACGATTCAATTTTATTTTCATAGGACCGTAGACATGAGAATAAATAGATTTTCTAGCTAAGCTTTGAGTATTTAATGCTCGAGTCTAATAATAATTATACTCTCTGTTTTTGCACCGTGTTTGTTTTTTATGATGTTAGAATAAAAACTCTTCAAGGCTGAATACTAAAAAAACTACGTATATATTCTAAAACGAGTATATTATTCTAGGATAATATATTAGAAATACAAAACTACCTATGACCTATTAGGTATAGTATACTGCTTCGATAAGTACCTACTGATATCTGTACCTATTCTAGAAAATTTGTTGTAAACTGGTAACTGTTAGCCTGTATCATCCCACTGCTGGGCAAAGGCCTCCCCCCTTGATTTCCATGCTGTTCTATCCTGTGCCAGTGATGACACACACACAGTGATGATTCACACAGGTTACGTTCCCTTGAAAAAAAAAGGTATTATTTCAGGTATCCTTAGAGACAAAAAGATAAAGGGAACGCACCGTAGCGAATCCAGGACATTCGTACACAGTGTAGTCTCCTTCCTCATTCTCCTCTTCCGACTCAGGATCCGATACGGAGCCATTACGGTGCTCTAAGCCATTTCTGAAATATATGCAATTGAAATTAAATTATATGTACGAATATTAGCATATTTTTTGCTTGGTAGGATACATAAGTTTCAAATATCAAATCGAGGATGATAAAGTAAAGAATGGTTCTGCGGTTATCTTATTTCGAAACGACGTATTCATTACGCCCACCGCATATAGGTAGGTACATATCATACCGCACAGTTAAATACGGAAAATTTTAAACAACAAACAGAGACATTTTATTCCGAACATCAGGTTCTTATTAGAAAGGATATAAAAAATGTCTACACGAAGAAAAATATTGTGATAACAAGAGTACCAGAGCCCTTAGTATCAATTAAACTTTAGTAAGTACTTCTTAAGGGAGGGAGGCCTTTGCCCAGTATTGGGACAGCATAGGCTTATAATAATAATAATAATAAGTACTTCTTATTGAATATTCTATTTATAAATACATCTTTTCCGTTAATTTTACAAAAAAAAAATTACTTAATTATAACAACAAGGTAAAGTTTACTAAATGCTTCTTGTTGTCACATATACCACGAGAATTTATGTAATTACAACGAGGTTTTTCTCTGTGTATGCATCCCTTATATCAGAAACATCGGGCAAACGAAAAAGAAAATGAAAACCCACACCCTAAAGTTTTCTAAACTTTTATAATAGCTCAATTAAAATTCTTTGTAAAACGATACAATTTTCCTGAAACAAAATATTCGCTAAAAACTAGGAGAAACAACGGAATTGCAACTTATTCTGTTTTGTTTCAAACTGGCAAATGTGGCGATATTGTAAAACCGGTCGTATTTTCGTTATTTCATGAAATGAAAACCAAACAAGCCGTGCATGCTTTTTTAAATTTCCACTGGGTACAACTCTTTCACAAATATTGTACTGAAAAAAATACTATTTGGTTACCTCTCCATAGCTATTATTTGTTGTTTCTGATGTTGGTAGTGGTACATATGGGCCGAATGGGCCAGTTTCCTGTCACCAGATGTGTCTATTGTAGGTCCTGTCACCCCGTAGGCTGGGTAATCCACGTCTGCTGCAGCTTTTGCTTTTTTACTTAAACTGTGAAATAATAATATGATGGTAACATACATAATGAATAGGTATTAGAGAGTGAAATATGAAGATCGTAATGGTCACTTACGTATACCAGCCGAAAGCAAATCCGAAGATGGCCATAGTGAGTGCTGTGCCCACTGCAGCAATGAGAGCTATTCCATAGATCGAGTCTGCTGGATCAGCCGTCGCCTCCAGCACATGGATGTGGCGAGGTTTATCGGTTCCCTCGGGATTTTCTTGGGTGCTAAACATTAGCATTCAGTTTAATGTCATTCTCATTATACCTGGGCACTCTACGACTGGCACCTGTTACGTACGGCTACGTAACAGGTGCCGTTAGGTGCGTAATGCATAACTACTCTACTCTAGCACAAACAATGAAAATAACTATTATAATAAACTTTGTTAGTTTAGCAAATAAATTCGTTTGAATGAATATGCCTTGGTGACTGACAGATAAACATACATTAGGAGTACATGCTGGTAGTTATGCCTTAAGAAAACTTAACAAGATGAATAATTATGCAGATTATCATGCTCGCTTTATGAAAATATCTGGGAAAATTTAGATTAATGTTCATCAGCGTGCGGGGAGCATAGTTGTTAGTCATGTATGGATAGTGTCAAGATTGCGTTCGTGTCGCTTTTATTAAAACCGTTTTGAGCAATAATTATAACTTCAACTTAGTTATCATTGGTTATTCGAGGAGCTTTTATTAAAATAATATTATTTATTACATAATTACCCATAATAATGGTGACGTAGTAAAATTAAAAAACATCTTATTATTAAAAGTAGATAATAAATTGTTACATAAAATTGTGTCAATTTACAATATCGATAAACATTCCTAAAACGCTCTTTGTTAGATGTTGTTTGAATATGATAATGTAGTTGAGAAGACGAAACATATCGGTTCTAGATGATTGCTCAATACAAGAGTGCTCGTTCAGCGGAATGAAACATACTTATTTTATCAATTCGGCCCATAAGTAGGTAAGTACCTACTATACCTACCGTACCTTACATATGGGCCCTTCTAATGAATGCTACCATATCTGGCAGAAGGATTAGAGATCGCAATCTTTTATAGCATCTAAGGCTTATTGTCATTGGTCGATAGAAAACGCATTCGGGGTGCGGGAGATTTCTAAAACGCATGCAATAAGGCCCGCTTTCGGGGAACCATTTTCATTGATCGATATGAAACGACTGAAGATTGTGCATGCTCCTGCAAAGCACGTTTGCCAGTTGCTCTGAAAGTGTGACAAAAGTAGGTACCTACCTACAGTACCTACGTAAGGATGAACAATAATTTGTGTCAAGCAATTTACTTTTTTATTTATTTACCTTTTTGTGACTTATTAAAGTTATACTACGTTTTGACTGAGGTAAAGAGAGGGTGTGTATGTGTATGTGGTGTGCGGGGAGTCCCCAGACACTGTATATCGACCGGCGAATTTCAGTGGTCGCTACCTTGTATGCGGGGTGTCCTCGAATGCTGTGTATCGACCGAGTAATGAAAATGAGCATATTAAAAATTACTTATAACACGGGTATATTATACCTGACACATTATCCGTACATTACAGCATATTCTATGCTCCACGCTAACAGCACTAATGTTCTCCTGTAGGTATCTTGGGAACGATTGAAAACACAAATCTCTCATGCACAAAGCGAACAAAAATCTGTAGGCCATACAAATATTTGTTCCAAGGGGGGAACAGACCCACGACACGTATAGCAGAAAGCCAAGGACTTAGACATTGCGCTAATACCTATTACTTAAGTCTGAGAGACCGATGTTGTGATAATTTACTAAAATGTTTATGAATGATAATTATAATGATGATCCCAGGTTAATTCACCGAATATGCCAATTAGGTTAAACTTAAAAGAAATATGATTAAAATTGATGAGATTCAGACAAAAGGTCACACGTCCCTAAACGGCCGTTCTTTTAATCTTCGAAATAACTTTCGTAGAGGTGATATTTTACTGAAAACTAAAATTAATAACATATTAAATATTAGGTATTTATTTTCAAATACGAAATTAATATTTACCAACTCGTTTAACATTTTAATTAGGAGCCGAAGTCCGTAATCCGTTTTTGCAAGAAATATTTTTTACTGTTAACCTCTTAGTTATTATAATTGTTTGAATTACTTAAATATCATTTGAATGTGGTAACTATAATATTTTATGAACACAATTAGTTCGATAGCTTTTGTTATATAAATATGAATTTATCTGAATGAAGGTTATTATGGAATAAGATATATATTAATACTAGCTGTGTCCCGCGGTTTCACCCGCCGATTTTTTTATTTTTTTTTTCTGGGCTCCTAAGGTTCTTAGCGTGATGTTAAAAAGTCTATAACCTTTTTCAAGAATTGGGCTATCAAATGCGAAAAGAATTTTTCAATTCTGACTAGTAGTTCCGGAGATTAGCGCGTTCAACAGAAACTCAACACACTCTTCAACTTTATTATATTAGTATAGATTTATTATGATTCTTATTGAGTACCTATCTATTCAATTAAATAACTATGGTATTGCAAATAATAGAGAGAAAAAACGGCCATTAACAGGACGATAAGAGAGAAAAAAAAAGTTTTTAAAACTTTTGATTCGATTTCGTCGACGTCAATGTTAATTTTGAAAATAACTATGAGCGATTCTACTTACCTACTGTGATTGATTTTAAAGTGCGAATGTTGAGAGTTGCACACGTGTGCATATTACTATTATTATTTTATTTAAATACGAACACACGTGAATATTAGAATGCTGCGTTCAACAAAAGTGTTTGTCGGATAGGACGAATTTTATTTCCATGCGCAACTAAGGACTATGTAGGAGTGGAGGCTAAGGAATTCTCTAAGTGTTTTAATATGTATTTGACGTCACCTCGTCTCCGGTACATCAGAAGCGTGATTTACTTTCAACCAGCGCAGGTTGGTTGGCAGTAAGGAGACAGGTATACGGTAGTCCTTATTTGCCCTAAAAACATACTATATTGTCGATTATGTAAAAGTAATCGCTACAAGAGCTTGCTGTAATTTTCATATTTTTCTATGAATGTTGGGATGGTCATGTTCTTTACAGGTCTACAAAACTAATAAAAATATTATATAGTTTAAAAAAAACTATAGAAAACGCTTTTGTCATCCAAACTAAACGTGTATGCAAAATTTCAGCTCAATCGGAAACACGGGAAGTGGGTCAAATTTAACTTCCAAGATTTTTTTACATAGTTAGTTAGTTACTAGTGAAGCTAATAAAAGCGTTTTAAAATACATAATGAAACCTCTCCAACTTTTTAATAAAATACAACTATGCACATCGAAACAATATTCCAAACTAAATATATATTTACTCGTGTGTAGGCAGTGAATATGAACTAAATACTTCGTGTTTGAATAATTCATATATATGAGAATTAACGGCACTTGACTACAAGTACTACTCTACTCAATTTATAAAAACATTAAGTAGTCTAAAGTATCTACTCTGTAAATACTTTGACAAATCAAAACGAAAGAACGATATTAGAAAAAGATCGTTCTATAAATCTATTGAAATTAATTTAATATGAAAACCAGATTTTTTCGATAAAAAATTTCTTCAGCTTCTCAGTCATAGAAAAAAGAAGTTTTGCAATTGTCGGACTAGAAAGCTTTAGCAAAACTTTATAATTCAGTTTACATTTTTAGTTCCAATGCCAAGCAGCTGGAAGTAAACTTAAAGTTTGCTGTAGTGTTCTGTGCGCAACGTACTGTCAGCCAAAAAAGTGGTCCACCAATTTTAACAGAATTTCCTATCAAATGAAAATATCACTAAAGTTGGAACTTCAATATTCTGACAAGAGAATATCGACCTTTGTTTAATGTCGTGCAAACAAATTGCAACCTTAGAGTGGTAGATCAATTATTTCGCCGACGGTACCTCACTTTGTTGGGCCTCTATGACTAGTCCAACCGCTTCGTAATAGGTAACTAAGGTTCGTCTAGCGTCTACAGACAGCGGGAGAGGGGACACTTATGACCTGAAAGGGCGTCGAGTTCTATGCACCTTGAGGAGACAGGTCATAACCTCACTTGAATTGAGAACGATAGTATATTAATACCCATTTCGTATAGAGTCAATACGCGACCTAGATTCTATCCTTACAACCCTTGCTTCCTGTAGTTAAATTGTTCTACCTCCCGCTGCTCACGTAAACGTCATTATGTGTGACGTCATTTATTTACCCACTAGGTAAATTAAAATGATTTAAATAATAAATATACAGGGTGAGCTTTTGTCTCTATGGCAGCTATCCATAAGAGATAGAAAGATTTATTCTTTGAAATGTATCTAGAGTTTTTCAAACGCATAAAAACAGCATTTAAAAGCATTTTAGGAAACGGTCCGAAATCGGAAGGTGCAACTATTTTTTTTCACGAAAATTGTACCACGTGTTAATATGAACAAAAAGTTATATGGACATATTTTTCTGAAGTTGCCGCAAGTTGATAAATAAATCCAGCCTACTAGCATTCCACTGCTGGGTAAGGGCTCGGAATGAGAAGGGTTAGCCTTTAGTCCACCACGCTGGCCTAGTATGGGTTGGTGGACTACACACACACCATCGAGGACTTTATGAGGCCCTCTCATGTGTGCAGGTTTCCTCACGATATTTTCCTTCACCATTAACGCAAGTGATAAATTTAATGCAAAATAAAATTTTGATTTTCATGCACCTTTCTAGTCCCGATCCCTTTAAGGGGATATAATACTCATCATTTTGAATAACTTTTACTATGGGACAAATCCTGAAATCGCGAAAGAAATTAACAGCTGTTCTATAGGTACACATAATTCAATATTACTCGACTGAATGTACGGGACAGCTGATTTTGATTACGTGATTTCAGGTTTGTTCCCATAGTAAAAGTTGTTCACAATGATGAATAGGTACAACAACTCATTAACACGTTGACGGACATTGAGTCACACCACTTTGACACTAGTTTTTGGTATGAAATATTTGTTGCTGCTATAGCAGTTCTGGCGCATCTGATAACTAAGATTGTTTGCAATGGTACAATGTAACGCGAATGCGAATGCTATAGCCGACCTGCCCATGCGGGATGCGGGAGGGGATAGTGTAGACATTTGATCGAGTGTAAAATCTGCTCAATTGGACACTGGCTGAATTGGAAAAAGTTGACAAGTGACACTAAAGAACGCTTTTTATTATTTTACATGAATCAAACGTCTGCCTTAGCAGCTCCGCCCAGAGGGCGGCGGCGAACTTGGACTGCTATAGTCTTTCTGTCAATATATAAAGTCCAAAAAAGAATGTCATTACAGTTCTGTCCGTCAACGTGTTAATGGGACTGGGACTAGAAAGGTACGACCTTAAATAGTACTAGCTGTGTCCACGTGGAGTTCGGTTGTTCGAATTTTGTTTTAGAAAATACATGTTTCCAATAGCTAAATGTTATCAGTATGGTGTAAATATAAATATATGACACTAAAATTAGCCGCACTTAATAATGTAAGACTGTATGAAGGAACAACCCGATTATTAAAATAATTCACCTTTATTTTCCAACTTGACGCCCTTGCAGCACATTATTTATTCAGCCCGAGGCGAATGTTAATAACAAGGTTGATTAGCCGTACAGTGCAATTAATTATTTAATTGTGTGCGAAACATTGCACCGGTGATTTATATTTACGATGCATTTCCGAGAGAAATGTATTTCTTTATTACAGTTAATGGCTCAACATTGCTTTATAAATTTATTTAATTTTTCTTTGCTTTGGATATCAAGGTTGGTAATTGAAACAATCCCTTGAAGAGGATAAAGAGGGTATACATGAGAAAATTTCCAAAAAAAATTAACCTCTTAGACAAGGACCATACCAGGACCAGGCGCACCTAGTCTCGACATTTTACAAGTGGCTGTATCTGGTTTACATGAAATAAAGATTTATTCTATTCTATGCCATAGACCCAGCCTACGAAGGGGGAACTTAATTCCATATTTTTTTAGCAAAGTGTCATACGTATTTATTTTTGAATAACTTACATAAAGTAAATGATATTTCATTTTATTTACCTTTTATTTCTTATTCCTACAAATTTTTAGGCATGATTTTGTATTAAAGTGTTCACTTGAATTTTACCTTTCACAAAAGTGTCAATTAACGAGAGTGCTCAAAGTTAACGATATTTTTTAAATGATTTGCTTTTCTTGGAATATATAACTATGTATTTCTAAAATCACGCATATCCGACTCCTTGTCTATGAGCTGCAATTTGTTGCTGACATTTGGCGCATGAGTAGCTACCCCTTCTGAAATAGTGAGAGAGTAGTAGGCATAGGAATCTATAGATGAGTTGTGAAAAAAAAACGCTGTATTCGATATTTATAAAAAAAAAACCACAGTCGGCGAGAAATTTGACATTTCTCAAAAAAATAATTGTGAGTTCAATAAACTTTATTTCCCAAAAGGATTGTTTCCTCCAAACATCTAAAAAAATCTTACTTGACGAAATGAGATCAAAACGAAAAAATTATTTCCCGTACATTTTCTATGAAATCATACCTTTGTATGCCTGTAATCTAATATCACTGTAACATGCACGGATCCATTAGGTTTATTGTTCTACTTACAGATTCAAAAACTCTTAAAATAATTTATTGAAAACTATAAATAAAATAAGAATAGTTATTTGTTATACAAGAGTGCAAAGTTGCTTTTTAACCGCGTGTTCAATTTTGATGACCGAGCAAGCGAAGGATCCTAAAATTGAATCACGAGCGCAGCGAGTGATTCAAAATTAGAATCCTGAGCGTTAGCGAGGGAATCAAAAGAGCACGAGGTGAAAAATCTTTGCACTCGAGTGCAACACGTAACTTTTCATTCCACCTCAGCGAGGAAATGACTAAATGCAAAAAAAAAACGTTTAATTCACAAACTTAGTGCACACGATGTTCTAAATTCAATTTACTTTATCCTCTAGAGAATAAAAACGGCTTTTCCACTCAGATATTGAAGATTAAAAATACTCTTTCCGAGATGGTGGGATGAAAATTTACTTTATCCTCTAGAGAATAAAAACGGCTTTTCCACTCAGATATTGAAGATTAAAAATACTCTTTCCGAGATGGTGGGATGAAAAATATATTATGTTTAGGTACGAATTACGTGGAAAGTGGTGTGCGTGAATACAATGCAGCATTTAGTTTAGAACAACTTAATTGATCAGTTTTAGATAGGTACAGTGATTTTAGATTACATGCCTACGAAGGTAGGTATATATGTTTTCATGGAAAATGTACGCGAAATAGATTTCTGTATTTTACGCAATTTTGGCAATTACGATTTCGTCGGTTGTTTGGAGGAAACATTCCTACAAACATATGTTCCTTGGAACATAGAGTCAATTAAGCCCCACGTAAGTATTTTGAGAAATATTATTTATCTCGCCGACTGATACCTTTAAAAAAAGGGTTTTTTTAATATTATCAAAATTTTACCCAAGGTTTCCTAATACTAGAACTCTCTAACTATAGCAGAAAGGGTAGCCACCTTTAATGGCCCAATATTTTGCGCCACGCTGTATACAGTTTATTATCTTTTTTTTTCTCATAGTGTGTAGAGTTTAAGTACTTAGTGCTTATTTCTATTTTATTATATTACAGAAGGATTAATTACGAGAACGCAAAATATTTTTGTTTTCCCCAATAACGGTTGTCACTCACATGCCAAAGTTTAAAAAAGTAGGTATTTAGCTACATAGCTTTACATGAAAATGTTATGTCATTGAAATTCCTTACATGTTGCGCTAGCAAAAAATATAGGTTTCCATAGAATCCTTTCACTTGCTTTCATCTAGGGACGGTTTATTTAATGAGAATATAAACCAGGTAATTTGTCGAGGTAAGTTTAAAGTACCGATGTGTAGGTACTTCACCTTACCTTTCGCCGTAAGTGGCTTTGTTGGATACATTATACTATTCGATATTTTGAGAGTATTTTGGGTTGTAAGTGCAAGATGGGCTACTTTGATGTTTACTAGATCTATTGGAAGAGCAAACACAAAATTGTTGGTACGATTTCCAATAATTTTGCACTAACATTATTGCGGGTTATAATATGTATATACATATATTACATAGCCGCCTAAGTAATAAAATACTGCTAAACATTTCGTAAGATGAGTCTAGGACCATTTTGGTAATCTATAGGTACTTATTAAAGTACTATCAGCAGAAAAGTCAATGATAAGTTATGGAACATAATGTGTGTTCACGGATGAGACATTATTCCACATTTCGTGTCTAAAAAGCTATCGATTTTCGAAATAGCTACGTACTGTATAAAGTTATTTACCAAGCTTCATCAACATCATCAGCTTCATCAGTATCAACGGGATAATTATTCAAATTTACTTACAGTCCGGTCCTGAGGCGGTCCAAGTTCTCAGCGACAAGATTCTTTGTTCTACCGAGATTAGGATTCTGTCGTATCTGGCGAGGTGGTTGTAATTCTATTTGTTTCGATTCACCACCTTCGTGTGGCCCGTTAGATTCTATAACAATGGTAATCTTTTAATGTTCTTGTTTGATTCATTTACGAGTTGATGTCATATTATGAATTAAAAATCATCAATTTAGTAAGCAAAATAATTAATTAATTATCTAACATTAAATTTCAATCACACATGGTTATATCACAGAATCGTTAGCTTCTTCCGTTTCCCCGTTCCCTAGGTGACGTAGTAGATGACGTAAGAGATTATCAGGCGGAAAGTCAGCAGCGTCCGCTTGTACTCTGATAATATCATACGGCATCTATGCGATAGCGAAGGTCATTTATGACGATCGCTACAGACCTTAGTCATCTCTATAATGACGGTCCGTCACAAGGGCATGATCAATCGGTTTCTAATGATAAACTCTGAAAACTAAAAAGCCAGTAAATGAGATAATATATAAGATCTTACGTTGCGTTATAATTTTGTCTTCTGGTTCGTAATATTCCTTATCAAGAGGGGTTAGCGCGAACGTCTTTTTCTTTTCTTCCTTGTTCATAATTATTGTTGATGTTGGTGTCGAAGCCTTATTCCAAACAAAGGCCTTTGGTTCAGGTATGGATTCCAGTTGTATTTCCCTTGAAGATGGCAACGGTTGCATGTCTTCCGGTGCAGGCGTGATGGTCTCTGGCATGTACGCCTGCATTTCTCGTGTAATTGGTCGGTAAGGTCGCGGAATATAAGGATCTTGATCTATCCAACGCGAAAATTCTTCTTCTAAGGGACTTAAAGCTTCATCCTCTTCCATTTCGTTGATTCGATCAATTTCCTGTCAAATAATTAAACATTAAATCTTCGTTATTTTTTCTTTTACTTTGTAGTGTGTAAAGTCGTGTGAATAGGTAAAATTCTGTCCCTAAAAGTTGGTATACGAATTATTATCTAGCTGAGTAAAATAACTGTTCAACCGAGATGACAGTTTACATCGCCTCGTGCGCGTTTATATATTTCCAGAGATACGCGCAGTATGATACGGTGCAAAGTATTTTAAAACTATTTAACCTACTTCCGAACACGGGTATCGTCGTTGTTAATATAATTAACTTAAACTAGATTACATAATATATTATTGAACATAATTTAAGATAAGTTATAAGACAAGCGTATAATGAGATTTTGTAGCCAGATCACATCCGAAATAAAAAATAATAATGACAATATCCCTTATATCCTTATCCTTTTCTATAAGATTCCAATACCTATCTATGCAGGAGCATCCGCGGTAATCCCGCCAAAATCCTATGCTCAAATTATTAACCTTGCTACGTGGACGTCTACTGACCGATAAAAAAGAAGAAAAGTTGGTAAGTAATAATATCAAAGCCATATGCACATATATATATATGAGCTATATACACGATATCTAATATTAAAACAGAAATGTCGCCTGAGTGTCAAGGTAAAGGTTACTAGCATTCTGCATAATATCCGTCTTGCTTTGCTGGTTTAAAATTAAAATATCAAAGGTCACAAGAAAAAGAGTGGACATATTATATATATTTTTCACTATATATTTTTTTATATCTCGACCATGGTGTTTTAGATATTGAAATTTTTAGGGATACACTCAATAACCACAATTGCACTATTTTACTTTGATTGATATCTTAATGGACAATTTATTTTATATTATATTTATTTTTTATTGAATTATATTTGAATGTTATAATTTTATTTATTTATGTACAAAAATATATTTATGATATTAGATTAGAACCTAAGTACAAAGATTTTAATAATTATTTTACCTTGATTTTAATTTAATTTTGTTTATTAATTTTAATTATGTTTTTGATTTTATTGCAATTATTATTAAATTATGAGCGTGAATTAATTTTGAATAACAGTATTTTAATCGAATGTTGATGATTTTAATTAACTTAATTTACTTCAATTTAATGTATAATAATTATCCAATGAAATAACTTTTAATGTAAGTAGGTACCCATTTTATAATTTTTTATGTTATTTTTCTGTGAGTATATTTCCTTTGTTCTAATACGAATACCGTACACGCCTCATAATTGACATGCATATCAGAATTATTGTGAGCATCGTCCTATTATATTGTCTGTCAATAAATTAATATGTATACTGTTGTTGTGCCTATATAAATAAATAAAATTGCGGTGAAAGCCTCAGGGTAGCAACTGGTAGTAAGGTTCTAGTAGGTATACGATTTGATATGGTATCTACTCTGTGATTATAACCAATGTCGTTTCTTTAAAGAAGTCGCACCCCTTTATTCGTACAGGCGCGGCGGCGGCGTTTGGCAACAATTACCACCATTGCTTTTTATCTTGATAGTTTTATTCAAAGACCTAGTTTCAATGTATTTATTTATGAAGGTTTTCTCCACGATTGTTTACTTCTTAATAATAATTAGCACAGCATTTTCTTGGTATTTTTTGGTTTTTCATTAGTTATATAGGTACACTATAATCAAACTTGCTTCTGTCAACAAAGCTAGGCTACTGAACAGATTGGCCAATCAGCCACAGTGATCTCGAATGAAGTAAACAAAGCAAGTGTGTTTATCCCGTTCAGTTTGCAAGAGTCAACACGGATGTCGGGCAGGCTTGTAAGGGCAGGCATTCGTGAGCGAAACTAGGATTTAATTGGCGGCGGTCGAAGCTAATGGGTGCTCAATACTCCGCAATCACGAAGTTTCGCGTACCTACAATAAATAGAATTATTCAGTAATCAGGTCGGTATCCAGTAGTCTAGAAGTAATCAAGGTATAAATATTTTATTTTTAAATCGCATTTTCGTAATTTGTTTTGAAACAACCAAAGAAAACTACTAACTAATGCAGGGGCGTATCAGTAATACTCTGCGACGGCTTTCGTGACATTTACTACGGTCGTTGACGGGAAACTTTGAATTCAATGCCAAGCATGATTACAATCACGGATATCTGATTACAATGGACGATTGACTTAGGATTATATGAAGTTTGCACTTAAACTTTTAAAATACATCGTGAAAAATAATTTCATGATATAATGAAAAAACCTTTATCAATGCCAATTATTTTTACTAGGTATCAAAATTTTAAAACGTCGATCGTGTCACTCTATTTTAATGAATCTGTCAAATAAAATAATAGCTTTCAGCAATTGACTTATAATTCAATTGCGCAAATGCATCGTAGCACTCTCGTAGCGGGCACTACGGATAATTGACGAATTATAGTAGCACAAAGGCTTTTGTACGTATGACACGAATTTTGTGGAACGAAAGGTGCTATGAAAAATAACATTGAACAAACCCACGTTTTTTTTATAGAGTTTGTAGATGCACTGCGTTCAATTTATTCGGAGCCCGGTATAACGGGTATAGACGTATGTAGGTAGACGTTTTCATGGCATTCACCCGTTTAATTTATTTATTCTTAAAGCTTAACCCCTCACTAGTGTTTCTCCTGTATAGAGGGTACAGTTTACAAACATACTTCTCATATGCACACACACCTGGCTCTGGGACCCGAAACAATAATCAACTATGTTAACAATTCACTAACGTAGTTAAAAAGACGGTTCGTGACGCAGAAGGCGACATGTGGAACCGTTATATATAAAAAATAATGTATTAATTTATTTAAAAATAAACAAGACGTCCACGAACAAGTTACAATATATTAATATCTTTAAACGTTTACTGTTGTTAAATGTATTGAGATAAATTAAATTGTACAATTGTTAGAATTAAACTTATATTTACACATTTAGTACCACTATCTCATACTTTAGTATGAGTACCTATAATTTCCCCTAGAATATACTCAATTTCAAATTGGAAACAGGTTCGTCAGAAAGCACAAGAGTTGATTACATTTATTGCTCGTATTAAACGTTATTAAGTTTACCTACTCCACGAATATTATCCTAATCCAGTATTACAAAGCTACACAAAATTATACTTATAAGAATGCTTTTAGCAAATATTTTTAATCCATACTTTTCTCGTCGGTGCACAGTAGAGCCCTCGTAACGGGGACTACGATTAATTTCAAGTATTTTTAGCACAAAGTGGTTTAAGACGAAGCGGCGGAGTCCCTCGCTTTAGATAATTGCTAGTTAACCACGGATTAACACTTCTCTGAAGTGCGCGTGGAATTCGCGTTAGTTCATAGCGGGGTCTACGGATAGTATTTTGATAGTCTTCGTAAGCGACTCTGCCTTGAAACTCACCGGTAATGTATTCTTATTCGTGTAGTGCTTCGTAGCGATCTCGTAGCGGGGTCTACGGATATTATTTTGAGTCTTCGTAGCACTATTTAAGACGGGGCGATTGTGACTGCCTCTCGCTTACGATAATTGGTAGTTAACAATTATTTTGAAACTTGCCAGAAATGTATTCTTAGTTTTGCAGTACACGTCGTAGCACTCTCGTAGCGGGGACTACAGAAATAATTTTGATAGTCTTCGTAGCACTAATAAAGAATGGTCCACACTGGCTCTGGACCGGAAGACCTGGAAGTCATGGGGGGAGGCCTTTGCTCAGCAGTGGGATGATATAGGCTAATATCATTATCATCATCATCATCATCGTAGCACTATTGAAAACGAACCGAATGTGTCTCTTACATACGATTATTAACGTGACAATAACGTATACTTATATTCGTGCAGTGCGTCGTAGCACGCTCGTAGCAACTCTACGGATATTAATTTGATAGATTTCGTTGCACAAAGTAACTTGTTAAATACGTTACGAGACGATAAGGCGTCAGCGTATGATAATTATTGTTAATGTTACGTATAAACCTTGGATTACTAAGTATCGTCAAATTTTCATGCCTTGACTATGGAAACTAAATTGATAGTCATCGTGTCTCAAGAGCACTAAATGGCTAAAGATGAGGCATTAGTGCCTCTTGTTCAATATAAATTCTTTTTAATAATAGATTCTTCTCATGGCGACGTAGCATTCTCGTAGCGGGGTCTACGGATATTATTTCGAGAGTATTCGTTGCACACAGTGATTTGATACGAATTGGAAAAGATTTCTCATGTAATTTGTCTCTAATAAATCCTACAGAAAATGTTAGTATTCCTATTGTCAATGCATAGTCGTACTCTCATAGTTGTGTCTACGAATAACTCTTCATAGCGCTAAGTTAAAGACGAGACGATAGTGCCTCCCGCTGACGATAAATTGCTCATTACACAACTTGACCCTAGTTTTATTTCATTTGGATCTTTGCATTGTTGTGGTGAATGCGGATTTTAATTTGATAGTCTTTGTGGACCAAATTCTTCTGAAAGTCGAGATAACATAACATAAATGCTGCGTTTTCGTTTCATACCTCTACCATGAGTTTTCCGTGCCGTCTAACGTTCACGTTCACATGCAATATTTGTATAGGAACTTTTTCAGCGCCTCTAGCGGTATACATAGTGAACTAAAGTCCCATACAAATATTGCATGTGAACGTGAACGTTAGACGACACGGAAAACTCATGGTAGAGGCTGAATACGGATTCAAAAAGTCAAATACCAATATTTGCCCAAGCCAGGATGTTTACAGACAGAACACGCGACTGCAAACAGGCAATTTTGTAATTGTTCGTTTATTATGAGAGCGAATCGCAAAGCTGCAAAGACCCCCTGAAACGGTACGATAATTACTACAAATTGATATTTAAAAAAATTGTATTTATTTTTAAATTAAATGTCGATTTTCGTGCCTTTTGAGAATAGCTTGAAAAGCGTAACGTGATTTTGAGAATATTTCCAAGGCATATAAGGCAATATAAAAACTTATTATAATGTTTCTTCTTACTGAATCTCTCTAGGGCTGCAAATGACATTTTACTACCTGGCAACTGTAAAATCGAGTTTCTACCTACAGTAAAGGTGGCAACACTTTTTTTTATAAAACCTTAGTCTCGCATAGACTTAGCGTTAGCGAAGGCTGGTCTGTGTAGTCTCGTCTATAAAAGAAAACCGTGATCCATAGATTTAACAGTCCGTTCGAGGTCCGTTCACGGTAAAAGAGTTGCCAACTTGATGATATTCCGACTTGCGTGACTATCTTCAGCTCAGACTATGATAAGGATTACTTAATAAATATTTTTCGAATTTCGAATGACCTACTTTTTAACTTGTGTATATGTATAGCAAAAGAAGAAGAACTAGAAGTAACATATATATGAGCAAGCAGGGATAGTTTGAAAGCACTGTATCACTCGGAGAAACACAGCTGAAAGTTTATCGTATGGACGTACAACTTTCAGTATTGAAAAGGCGCTCAAAGACACGTATGAATTGGTACAGCTAGAGAGATTGGAGAATCAGAAAAGTGCAATAGTTACGAGCTGGCAGCATCATTTTCAAGTCGTTCTAATTCCTAATCTTTATGAGATATAATAATACTAAATCCTTGGAAGAGAGGGGAAATCTAGTGCGAGAAAAATATAAATTCCAGAAAAATCGTTTTAGTGGTTTCTTTAAGAGATAAAAGGCCTGCATAAGTTTTATTTGTGCTTATTAGTAAATGCAATGTTCAATCGTCCTTCATATACCTACCTACATCTGCCCTTTTCTTCTATGGAATGTGTGGCCGCTTGGTTGCCAGAAATGTTCATCATTTAATCCCTAAGAAGTTAATTCCTGTCTTGAATTTGTATTTTGCGCGTAACTATTAATATTTAACAGTATTTAGACTCAACTTGAGAAATGAACCTAGCAAAACGCTACATTTACAAACTCGATGGTTAACATAAAGATTTTTGTGCATGTGCATACGTTTATTGATTTGTAATAATACTCTGGCTACTCTGAACTAATCAATGTTGATGCAATTCTACCAGTCGATAGATACAATACTTAATTGGACGGAAAATCGATAGAAGTTCTGTATAAAGGATGATATGTAGCGGATGTGGTGTTAGCATTTTATGACCTCAACACTTAACAAATCAATATTCAGTCAGGAGATGAGAAATATGTCTAATGCCTGACAGACTAGTTAGCCCCAGCGTGATTTCATTAGTCTCATTCATAACCTACGTAATAAAATTCATTTAATTAAAACGCGGTTTGTGTTGTTGAATTAGTCACGTCGCTGTCGCACTTTAGGGTGTTTCCTGTGACATGAGACACCCGGCGCAAGCTTATGTGATACATTACATCGCGAAATGAAATATAAAATGATAAATGTTTTCGCTGCTAGTAAACCCTAGTGTATAATTTTGTCAGTGTATCATATGATGGATAAATTATTTCATTTGTACGTACCTTTTTCAACCAGTCAGTCTCCATAGTATCGGCCGGGGCGATCGCGCGAGGACTGTCTTCATACCCGAATATCGGGCGCGGCATCAGTAATCGCGGCATCAAATAATCCCTTAGGAAGGGCCTCGGGTGGCGATTCATCCGAAGAGGCAGCTGTGACAACGCTGGCGCAGGTGATGGGCCTAGAAACCTCTACGATAAGCTCTATGTTCACGAGTGGGCCGGGAATATCGCCTAGAACATGGACTCCCAAGAAAACTCAAAATGCAGCTATTCTATACACATGACGAACACATTTTACGTGGAAATTAAGGATTAGTACAGACGATCGAAACACTATTGCTAAACTGCAATCGATCGGATGCATAATAGTGAAAATCACCCAGAAATTACCATTAGACTTAAGCTCTATGTGTGATCTTAAATATTATCAAGCATGGATATAAGATGTAGGTAACCTATTTATTTTAATTTTAGAATCTTATAACTTACCTAGTAAAATACGAAGGTAAAACAACTGTATACATGACCCTGCTAATGCAATGATGCTGGCAGCCGTCCTGGACTTACAGTTACGGAACATAACAAACAGACCAACAATGCTTGTTCAGCATACGGCAGTGTTCTTAATTTAGATTTTATAGTTCTAGCTCCACACTTTTTAGAGTATTGTTTACATTTGTTTTGACAAAGAAATACCGACTGGTTAGATCAGTAATCCACATAATTAACTACTAATACGCTGGTACAGTACTCGCAAATCTTTATGAGCCCTGAACTGAGCTCTGAACTCTCTCTCTCTCTCTCCCTCTAGCACCTATAATAGGCGTACTATTATAGATGCTAGAGAGAGAGGGAGAGAGTTCGAGGGCTCATAAAGATTTGTGCGAACTATAATTGATGATCTGAACTACTTTTTCGTACAGAACGCCGATGCAGGTGTCTTTTTTTACATCAACGCTCAAAACTATTCACACACCCCACCACAGAACACAGAAAGAGGTCTCACCTCTTTTCTGTGTTCTGTGCACCCCACTGACAATAACGCTGCGCCAAAATTTTAAAGAAGTGCCTTGTTTTGACAGCAAGAAGTTGTGAGTGTACGAGGTGCAAAAAACTGAAGCAAAAATTTCCTTACTTCGGTATAGTGTCAGTTACAAAGTAAATTTTAAATCAAAGCCATTTTTTATATGGCGTATGGAAATTTCGTTTAAAAAATACTGAAATGTGGATTTTTAACATCTGAAAATAGCGGATACTATTTAGTGGATTTTGGTACAACATATGAGTTAAACTTGCATTGTAGGTCTCCTCACCTTGCCCTGCAAAGAATACGCCAAGTGATCAGAAATCCTGTATATCTACGTATTGTTGCATGTTTCTCTATTTTATTTTTCCTATTTCCCACCTATTATCTTTTACATACTTAGTAAGTCCTGCCTAATATGTAGCTTACCTAACCTCTCCTACATGTATGAGAATAGCATAATAGTTATTTATTGCATCCAGTCTCTACTTAAAACAGCTTTAAAAGCTGAGCTGAGATTTTTAAGTTAAATTTTTGAATCGCTTGTGCTAATGTTTTATAGCGCGAGCATCAGGTGTAAACCTAAACGGTCAGTTATTCCTGTTGTAAGCTATATTTTCTCGTTGGCAAATAAAACTTGCCCTTGAGTTATTTCGTTATGTGTACCTACGTCATCATTGTTTAGTGGCTAATTTGATCGCACTATAATTTTTTTTTTTTTTTTTTATGTTTGTTAACCTCATATCTCTCGACTGGGTGAACCGATTTTGATGATTCTTTTCTTATTTGAAAGCTGGTGCTTCCCGATTGGTCCCATTTTAATTTGGTCCAGTTCTGACTATGGGATCCATGAGAAAACCATATAAGTCTTAAATTTGCATTAAGTATGTGCACATGTGACAAATGGTCGAATAACTCAATATCACGCCAACCGATTTCGATGATTCTTTTTTGTTTGAAAGGGTATACTCCCGAAGTGGTCCCATTTCAACTTGGTAAAGATCTGATGAAGATCTTCGGAGATAGACAATGGAACTCTTGAATGAATAACAGCACATCACTCGCGATTGCTGTAATCTCATGTTTAAATGTATTGTTTATGCCACTCAAAATTGAAAAATAAAATAAACTTTAAAAAATACGTAAAAACCGACTTCAAAAACTAAAAGGTATAAAATAATTTTCTTAAAAAACTTATCGGCTTCTGAAGTCGGGGCCTTTAATTCTTCAATGCACCTAGCTTGCTTGTGGCACCGACTTCAGAAGCTGATAAGTTTTTTAAGAAAATTATTTTATACCTTTTAGTTTTTGAAGTCGGTTTTTCGTTTATAAACTACTCTTATTTTAATTCAAACATCAAAAATAAATCCCATAAAAGTCAAAGGAAACGTAAAGCCTGAAGCGCGTTTGGTTTTCTTATTACCCATTGTTCATATATTATTAAAAACATAATTACAAATCTTCATATTTCAGGAAAAGTGAGACATGGTGAACTTTTGAAAGGTTTCAATTCCTTTATTTTAAGTCGTTTTGAATATTTATGTCTTCCTTTGTTTTTATATTCTTTATTGCCAACATTATACCATGTATCCTACTTGCGAATATATCGTTACAAATTATACATGGCACCCACGCATAACATTGCTTTGTAAGTAAGTTGCAAAATATTTTTTTGGACAGTAGGTACTTACCTATGTTTGATCTTTGACCTATACCTACAATAATTTTCATGCTGCCGAGAAGTAAATTATGTAAAACATATTATGGTTGATATGAATAATAAATATTTAACTAAGCACTTATGTAGTATTTGATGTTTCAGTCCTAAACGGAGTCATTTAAGATTTTCGAGTCATACAAGGGATTCAAAAATTGAGCTCACCGATAAAAACGTAATTTTTATGCTGTTTTGTATGCAGCATAACGGCACCTTAACAATTAATATAATGACGCAGCGCTTAAAACTATATCACAAACACAACAAAAACAAAATAGAACCACAAATTCATCTATGAATTACGCACTAGTACCTACGTTATTCGGAAAAATATTATGTTGCAAGTACTACGTTTTCGAAATTAAAACTTGACTGCTATGCTTGCACACAAGCAAGTGAAATAATCATGAAAAACTATCATAGTTTGTTTGGTGTGTTTAGTTAAGAGCGTCTAGTGCATAGTCCATAGATGGCGCTAATAAACGACTTAATATAGATAAATACTACTTAATTAATTATTATAAAAAGTGTAAAATATACATAAAGCTTGTAAATTTTAATTTATGAGAATAAGAAAAATACTAGATTGTAAAATACAAAACAACTTGCCGAATAATATACCTACAAATGTATGTATAAGTAATAAGTATTAATAAAATAAGTATTCAAAGTTGTTTTGTGTTAAAAAGATAAGATAGGTATATAAAAGAAAGAGTAAAATTATTAATTAAATTTAATAAATGTAACAAAATACATACCCAGTTTAAAAAAAAGAAATGGTATGTATCACACTATAAGCATATATTATTATCTATATAAATACAATCTCCCATTTATCACGGGTTACTTCTAAAGGAAGGATCCAGGTTTTCCCAAATACGCGTAGGCCGGGTGAATTTTGAATTTACAGGAATCCAAATTCCGGCTTAGAATGACATGGGTCTTGTACGCAGAGGGGAATTTTAGTCTATGTAAGGATGGATCACTAAGCGAGCACTTTCTATGGCTGCATTATTAAATCCAGTCATGGAGTCCCTGTAGGACTATTTGGAAAACAAATTGGTATTTTGTATTGGGTATTATATGCGCTGAATCACAAGTTGGGGCCCCTTAAAAATCACAACTATTGGCTACAGGGTTACCTACTTCCTGTCGCCAGTAGGCTCCTATTTCAGCTGATATCTGTTTGGCAAAATAATGTTATACTAGCTATCTTCCGCAAATTCGTACGCGGGATAAGTGGGTCGTACCCCTTTCGAAAATTTGAGCTGAAGGGTGTTCTTAATGTCGATTTTTTTATTATCACAGTAAGTCAGTCAGATAATGAGCTTTTAATTTTATATACTCGTTTTAAATTGCTGTATGATCTCCAACTAGAAATATCCCTGTGTTTTATTTAGTTAGCAGTGCAGTTCAGTTGCTTTGCGATGAATTTGAAGCACGCTGTCTTTAAAAGAAAAGAACAGAAGAAATAAACTTCACCAATCATCCAAACGAGATTCGATGAAATCGCTATTTATTTAAACTTTTAAGGGAATCTTTTGCGCAGACGGATTATACAAAAAGGCGTTCCTAGGTAGGATAAACAACTATGTATAATAATACCTATGCACAGTTGAGACCATCTGGGCAGTGCATTGAGACTAAGCAATTTTTACTATACTAACCTATTTGTTACTATTATAACTGTATGGTTTTACATAACTTTGCAAATATTAGAGCTTGCTTGATTAGTTATCCAATGATAAGTTGTAGATATATCTGTATTTACATAGATCTTAACGATTGCCAAATATTTGGACTTAATTTATGTACTCGTATCTAAATTATGACACAATTGAATGAACTCTCACTTGTGGGAAATGTGTATCGCATTGGATTTAAGGCAGGTCAAAGACATAGTAATATCATTTATTCTAACGAAATTTATATAGGCGAGGGAAAACCACTTTTGCACGTAAAAGCGTCTCTCTGAGCAAATCGTATTTGCTGATTTATCTCGAGTAGAAAGTGCTTCCATTTGTGCCAATCAGAGTATTAATTTACCCCGAGCACTGCTTATGCTTTACACTTATATGCACCGACTGACCCACTTCCAAGATGAGTCTGAATCAATTGATCAATGCAATTAAGCATTTTATAATCTACTAGAGACCCACCCTACCAAGCGTTTCCCGTCCCGTGCGCCAAATTGTGAATCCGTCAGTCATCAAGATCGATTCGAATTTGTTGTTTAAAATTATCGAAATTATTTTTAATACGAGTAGTTTAAAGGGCAATTTTTATGACATTCATGACTATGTCGTTTATTTTGATAATTATTATTATATACGAATTAATTAAACAACATAATAATCGATTTTTGTTAACTTAAAAATTGTTAGGCGTTTTTCTATAAAATATAGTACCTATATATTAATTATCACTGTATATTGTGAACTTTTTTGTAAACACTTATTTTTAAGAAAAGCGTAGCAAGAAAAATATCTGCTGTTCCGTAGGAACATTTAGAGGTACATTCACCGACAAAAGTACAGACGGTTGAATTTAAACTGCCCGTTTACCAATACAAAAACTGAGCTTTAACCATGATCTGTTATTTCGTTGGTTAACATGGCTCTAAATATATGGAACAGCTGTTTTTTCTTCATGATTTCTGTTTTGGTCCCATAGTTAAAGGTTTTCATAATGTTATGTACACTAACCCCTTTCGGTTTTAATGCCCTTTCCGACTAACATTGTAGGTTTATCTTTTTTATTATTGTTACCATCTTGTACATTTATCTTTTGTTTGTAATAGATACCAGCAGGTTTCTTGATTGAAATTAATATATTTTTCAAACATCTAGCAATCAAATTAGTTTAGGCAAATGCCATAAAAACAGTAATGTACGCACGGCTACGTATCAAGCTATACATTTTCAGTAAAAGCTGACCTCTCATTGGAAGAAAAGTACATACAATGCGAGGCCAGCGTATACTGGATATATATAGCTCGATATGTTGCCGTGTGTACTTACAAAGATATAAGGCTAAGGGCCCGGGACACGGTGTGTTTTTAACGCGCCAACGACGCACGTTTAACGAACGCGCGCTCACAGCGCTGTAGATGAGGAAATTTTTGAACCCGAATTTCGTTTAAAGCTCGTTAACGTCATCATCGGCATCTGCGCGTCGTCGCTGCGTTAAAAATACTTCTTGTAATACTCTAAGATGTAAGGATAATGTGATTTTTGTAATAAACTTTCAAATCTTTTGATTATAGTTTAAAAAAAAACTTAGTTTTCAGCATGTTTTAATTTTCATTATAAATTGTTTTCCCAGTTTCTTTAAAAAATCCTTTTCAAAAGGAGACTTTTATCTTTGTCACATGAATTGAGCAAATGTGTAAACTTTTAAGCTTACATTTTCACTAAATGTGACATTAAAATAACAAAAAATTAAAATTAAAAATCAATAGAACTAAATAACAACAATGCTAGGCATTGAGAGTGAACGTATATAATATATGAGCTCGATTTACAGAGTAGGTAATGTCTGCGAGTACCCGAGTACAACTTTGCAATAATTATGTTCTCTCTCAATACCCAAAACACTATGCTAATTTTCCCAAAATAAACGAAGATCAAATTAACATTTAATTTTCCTTTATTTTATCTTTGGATACCTAACTACAGAAAATTCAACAGCGATTGCGAAAGCCTAAATTAGGTTTTCGCAAATGCTCTCAACAATATTTACTTAGATTAGACTAAACTAGACACAACAAAACCGAGCAAAGACAAAGGAGATACATCAATACGTCAGCGACAATACTAAATAATTAAATGCCTATTCTACTGTAAATACAACAGTAATCTACCACAAACATTATCTAAAATACGTGTTAATACCTACATGACACCAAAGGAACTAAATAATAGTCAGAAACGATAAATGTAGAGTAGCAAAGGAGCGGAACATGTAACAGGTGTCCGCTAGAGAAACGATTGAAGTAGGTTTCTAGTATTTATTTTTTAAAGTATCTACATCATTATCACTCCTGATTATTTTAATTGCACATCAACGCTAAGCACAACAGTTGGTAAAAATTTCGCAATCTAAATGGAAACGGAAATCACTTATCAGCGGTAGTAAGATATAATAGATTTATTGTTTAATTGTAATAATACAGTGGCACTTTAAGTTAACATTTATTTGAAACTTACCAACAGGGCGAGGTATGGCGCACGCCGCGGCCGCAGCCAGTAACAACACAATCAGCGTGTGCATCCCGCGGCGCCGCTACACTGATAGTACTGAGAGCGTGCTTTCTGTTTACTGCCAGGAGTAGTGGTCGCGCACTCGCTCGGCGCCGATCGATACCCGCCCACATCCAAACTTCTTATCACCATGCATAAAAAGCCGTAACTTCAACATTTGACCCGGCTACTTAATCCCTTATGGAACATCGAATTTTGAGAGTGTGCACCCATCTCGCGATATCCTTTCAATTACAATTCATGCGGTGGTTGGAATAGAGTTCATTTCCAATACTTTGCACACTTAATTTGAATCTCTGTACTGTACTTATATTATAAATTGAAAATGCTCTGTCGCCTATGGATGACGTTGATGGCTCAAATGTACCTACCTACCTTATCAAGATTATTATCACCGTACTGTTAAACTACTCGATTGTGAAGCTACTCCCTACACTACCTATACCTATTGTTTAACGTTTTGCAAACCGTGGCTTTGTAATTTATTTGATTGGGAAGCCTCCCAATCGAATAAGAATTGAATTAGAAATCAATAATGTCGTTCCTTATATTTTTGGTCGGGTACCAATCGAAATATTGAAAAATTTATTTAAAAAATATTTCCTCATGAATACCTATTCCCAGATTCGACAACTTAGTATTTCGGACAAGGGCCTTTGTTACCTACCAAGGTAAGTACTGCACCTAATGCAAATAACCTTTCATGAATCATTGTCGCTTCGCCAATCAAATTGTTACACATCTAGCTAAGTAAATATCATTGTGAGTGTAACAAGTAGGAAGTAAGTATTTATTTCAATTGGTTAAGTATATTTATTTATTTTGTATTATGCTAATAAGTATTCTTTTAATTTAAAATTCTTACTATTTCTATTTTCATTTATTGTGTTCCTTCCTTGGCATAAGAACTCCGCTGTTCAACAGGTGGATGTGGCTAAGAACAAGCAAATGATCTGTTGTTAAATATTAAAGTGCTTTCTAGGCTTAAGGATTCTATTTCTATTAGTTAATTCATTGGGTAGACCTAACTTTATTTATTTTTAGACAACCTCTTGGCTTCTAAACAAGTTCTGCTATAACCTAAGCCGCGTTTGACCCTTTTGTGTAGAGATCTTTTGTACGTGCCGTGTCGCGGCCACAAAGAAAAGTGGTTCTATAAATTCTTTGTATCCGTGATAGAAAATATTAGTTGTTTGAATGGATTTTAAAGCCATCATACAAATATTCTGCACTAATATTGGATGGTTTTGAACAATCGGATAATATGGCTCGTTTCATATCACTTGTGGAGGATTAAAGCATACCTACCTTTTTCGCATGCGCAAAATGATACCATATAAAAATTACAGTTTGTTTAAAAACAAAAGTTTCCGAGAATAAGTCATCTTGAGATGATCCGTGAAGTTCCATTCGTCGAATTTTACGTTCTAGTAAACATAGTAGTATAGTAATTAATGTATGTAACTGCTCCCTGCTGATATTGTGACTAGACAGAGGGAATATGCTTCACGACGGTTCCCGGCTCGTAAATAGATAAAAAGCCGAACAACTAAACCGACACCGTTGGTGGCAGTATTGAAAACCACTGAAAATAACTACCGGTGCCGGCGACCAGTGTCTTTATGTATTTTATTTTATTTTTGTATTAATTTATTTTAGTGTATATTTGTATATAGGGTCCTGCCTTTAAGGGGTTATTGTACTCATCATTATGTATTTTTTATTTTCGTTTATCCAGAGGGTTTTCTGAAGGTAAAAGTTGATCAGGATGATGAGTACAATAATCCCATAAACGGGATCGGGAGTAGAAAGGTTGGATTTTCTATAAAATTTATTTTAATTATAAATTCTTTTGTTATTAGCACGCTTTTATTTTTTTAAATTTGACCGAATTCCCGGTTTCCGATTGAGCTGAAATTTTGCATACACGTTCAGTTTGGATGACTAAAGTGTGTTCTATAGTTTTTTTAAAACTATAATATTTTATTATTATTATTGTAGTTGTTCTATTTGTCAATAAACACATTTTCTTTCTTTATATGATTATTATTTTCCACCTTTTCTTTTACATCTGGGAAAACGGATGTGGACTGAAAGCCACTATAGGAGAGATAATTGGAACATTTGACTAAGTTATCTTAGAAAAAGGTTACCTACTAATATCTAAGTACTGTGTATCTACACTACACTATACGTCTACTGTAGTAGGTATACGTGTTAATATCTTTCAATAAGCTGAACATCCTTGTGCTAGGCGTGGGTTCGCTTTAATAGTGCAGCGAGGGTTCACGTTCAGGCCATCTCATCGACGGTCCTTTGCGTTATCTGAAGGATTAGTTAAGTGTTCCATAACCGACAGCTTCGAGGCTGGTGCTGACATTTCTGTTACGAGGCCGACCTCATGTCACTAGCAGCATCTTCATTGCCGCGGCACTGAAACTTGAAACGTGTCGGGTTCGCTTAAGTAATGTCTTAGATTGCACGATTGGCGCAATGGCTAAGCACTTGGCTTGCTACGCTACGTGTCACGGGGTCGATTGCCGCACGGAACAAATATCTGTATAGCTTATGAGTAGTTGTTCCGGATCTAAGTAATATATCTGTAAACTGGATACAGGAGAAATACCTGAACAGTTAAAGAATGCTATTAGGTACTTTTTTCGAGTACCTACCTACGAGTACTCTGTAGAAGAACTTATGCTTAATAAGAAGAGCTTGAGACTTCTTTGACTGACAGTCATACGTGGTTGAAAAATATATT
Organism: Allophyes oxyacanthae; assembly: GCA_932294325.1. Taxonomy (NCBI): domain Eukaryota; kingdom Metazoa; phylum Arthropoda; class Insecta; order Lepidoptera; family Noctuidae; genus Allophyes; species Allophyes oxyacanthae. The sequence goes on from OW028609.1 coordinate 7,510,233, forward strand.
TTATTCTTTTTTTTATAATGTAATTTCCTAAAAATCTTAAGCCAAAACGCAGCACCGAACAGGAGCAATATCATAATAAGAAGCAACAGAGCTGGATAAAAATATTCTTAAGCCTTCACAAAGAATTTACAGGGAATTTTTCTGCCAAGATGATTGTATTTTTCTTGCTAAGAAGATTATCGGCGCGTCAAGCGAAGATGAAAATAGCATCGGGATACTTACGAATACAAGATCTAATAGAATATTGAATGTAGATTGTTTATCTTATATGACATATTTTTCTAACACGTTCAATGCGGCACCAAATATCAACCTTGCCGTGGGTGCCACATGATCTCCATGTTTCTTATACCCAATTCTTCACCAAGGTGCGTCATGAGCATTATTTGCCCACATCACCTACTAGATATCTTTAAGGTTGAATATTTCAACGAAATATTAAGTTATTTTAACCAATTTTTTTTAAACCGTGGCTTAAATTTTCTTTTTTATGCCACATAAATAGCATTCAGTTCTTCTTATCATCATAGTAATATTATAAAGAGAGAAGTCCTGATTGACTGACTGACTGACTGACTGACTTATCATCAACGCACAGCCGAAACTACTGAAGCTAGAGTCACGAAATTTGGAGAGTAGGTCCCTTTTGTATTGTAGGCAAGCAATAAGAAGGGATTTTTGAAAATTCAGCCCCTAAAGGGGGGAAAAAGGGGGTGAAAGTTTGAATGGGAGTCCCTTAATTTTTGAAGTGAGAAAGATGAAAATTGGGATTTAGGCTTTTGGTTACAAATAAAGAAACACGTGATTCTGCGTTTTTGGAAATTCATCCCCTAAAGGGGCGAAATAGGGGTGAAAATTGTTTTTGAAGTGTAAAACGTGAATATTGGGATTGCTTTTGAAGTGAGAAACGTGAGAATTGGTGTTTCGGCTTTTGATTAGAAATAAAGAAACACGTGTTACTGCGTTATTGGAAATTCATCCCCTAAAGGGGCTAAATAGGGGTGAAAATGGTTTTTGAAGTGCGAAACGTGAAAATTGAGATTTAGGCTTTTGGTTAGAAATAAAGAAACACGTGTTACCGCGTTTTTGGAAATTCAACCCCTAAAGGGGCGAAATAGGGGTGAAATTTGTTTTTGAAGTGAGAGACGTGAAAATTGAGATTTAGGCTTTTGGTTAGAAATAAAGAAACACGTGTCACCGCGTTTTTGAAAATTCATCCCCCAAAGGGGCGATAAAGGAGTGAAAAATGTTTTTGAAGTTAGAAACGTGAAATTTTGTATTTAAACTTTTGGTTAAAATTAAAAACAAAATCGGTATCGTGGTTTTCGAAATTCAACCTCTAAGCGGATGAAATAGTTATATGAGAGTCCGTATTTTTTGAAGCCGAACGATTTGTAAGAGGTCAGGAATTGATGAAATTTAAAAAGTATCTACCGGCTAATTTGTACCCGAACGAAGTCGGGACGGGCCGCTAGTTATTTATAAAACTATACGGGCAAACGTAATTTCATGAGAAACATTTTGACATCCTGCACTACATTGATATACCTACTCGTATTATATTTACGGTAATAGTGATGGCAAATATTTTAAAATGAAACCTAGATTAACTAAATTATTGTTACCTAGCGACTAATTAGCTATCTTATTCATTCACACAAATTTTTAAATTTAAAAACAAAACGAAAATTAGTAATGTTTAGCAGCAATAGGTATAATGCATAAACCGCACACTAGCCTTGTGGACAGTTTGTAACATATTATTGTAGAGCTGCGTAAAGCCCTTATGATTTATACGAGGAAAAATGTGTTTCACGAAAACTTGTTGGGAATCTAGGATGAGGACTGTTTAGTTAGGATCGGATGCACGGCACAAGCATTCTCATATAAATATCTAATACACAAAATTTGGAGTGTGATAAGTACCTAACTACCTACGTCCACTTCAGTTATGACAAGAACTTCCTAGTTATCTAGAACGTTCATCAGACACAGCGCAAACGACATCACCTACTAATAAAATGGTAATATAATAATGACTACGAGTACAAGTTAAACTTCGATTTCCGACGAGTTTTTATTATAATTTATTTTCACCAATTTCTCGGAAACTTCTTAACCGATTTGAATGGTTTAAACTGTATTCTGAGTAAGATCCCGAGGTGGTCCTATGAAAAATTAGATAAGATCTGATCATGGAGTACGAGATAGAGGAAGGGAACTCGTCAACGGATAACAGCAAAATATTCGCGTCAAGTATTTTTCTATCGTGTTGGGCTTGTTTACCTAAATAATTGTTTAAGTACTCCACGAAAACGGGACGATTTAATAAACTTAAAAAAGAAAAGTAAAAACCGACTTTAAATAAAAGAAATAAAATACCTACTGTGGAAGATGAATTAAACACATTTACTATACCAACACAACAGAAGTATCGAGCAAATACATTTAGCATTAATTCTTCAACAGCAGCTACCCAAGTTCTACAGTATTTGCTGAACAGGAAACCAACCGACTAACCGGTCAAACTGTATCTACTTACCTCGTATTATACTTACCCATAGAAGACACATAATAAACTAATTGCATTTGTATATAGTTTTCTAAAAATGCGCCCCACGGTTTTATCAGACGCCATTCTTATCGGTCTTGCGTGATTTATTGTCACTATCAGTCCGCGCTATAATATATCAGAAAGAGATAGAAGAAATTGGTGATCCAGGTTTTAAACTGACTTACCTAATTTAAAAATAAATACCTTTATTACGTTAGTTCCATGATAAAGTAGGTACCGAGCTAATTTTTGGTGCAGAGGTCCTAATTCCTACTGTCTCAATAGAATTCAGCACTGCCGGCCATGTCATATTTAGAGCTATTTAATGCCGAAATTTCATATTCAGTGTTCATGTAGTTTCCAATTTAATCACATCCTCGCCTGGTTGGAGAATCCTCCCATTTTCAATAGAGGAACACCATATATCTTTCCTTCGTCAATAACTAGATATAGGTACCAACACTGCAATTCACAAAAGAGCTCGAATAAAATGATTGAAAAATAATAGTTTTTAGGGACTGAAGAAGATGATTGTTATGGAGTAGATAATAAGCTATATAATTTATACAAGTTCTCAAAGCGTATGAAAATGAATTTCGAATAGCAATAGTAGGTACCTACGTCAATAACTCAACTCAATATTCGTTAACGCCGACTCAAATCATAGTAATATTATAAAGAGAGAAGTCCTGATTGACTGACTGACTGGCTGACTGACTGACTGACTGACTGACTGACTGACTGACTGACTTATCATCAACGCACAGCCGAAACCGCTGAAGCTAGAGTCACGAAATTTGGAGGGTAGGTCCCTTTTATATTGTAGGCAAGCAATAAGAAGGGATTTTTGAAAATTCAGCCCCTAAAGGGGTTAAAAAGGGGGTGAAAGTTTGTATGGAAGTCCCTTCATTTTTGAACTGAGAAAGATGAAAATTGGGATTTAGGCTTTTGGTTACAAATAAAGAAACACGTGTTTCTGCGTTTTTGGAAATTCATCCCCTAAAGGGGCGAAATAGGGGTCAAAATTGTTTTCGAAGTGTAATACGTGAATATTGGGATTGTTTTTGAAGTGAGAAACGTGAAAATTGGTATTTCGGCTTTTGGTTAGAAATAAAGAAACACGTGTTACCACGTTATTGGAAATTCAGCCCCTAAAAGGGCGAAATAGGGGTGAAAATTGTTTTTGAAGTGAGAAACGTGAAACTTGAGATTTAGGCTTTTGGTTAGAAATAAAGAAACACGTACTTCTGCGTTTTTGTAAATTCATCCCCTAAAGGGCCGAAATAGGGGTGAAAATTGTTTTTGAAGTTAGAAACGTGAAAATTGAGATTTAGGCTTTTGGTTCGAAATAAAGAAACATGTGATTGTTCGTTTTTGGATATTCATCCCCTAAAGGGGCGAAATAGGGGTGAAACATGTTTTTGAACTTAGAAACGTGAAAATTGAGATTTAGGCTTTTGGTAAGAAATAAAGAAGCACGTGTTTCTGCGTTTTTGGAAATTCATCCCCTAAAGGGGCGAAATAGGGGTGAAAATTAGTTTTGATGTGAGAAACGTGAAACTTGAGATTTAGGCATTTGGTTAGAAATAAAGAAATACGTGCTTCTGCGTTTCTGGAAATTCATCTCCTAAAGGGGCGAAATAGGGGTGAAAATTGATTTGAAGTGAGAAACGATCGATGTTTTATGAGAAATTAAAAGTTCTTTGAAAGTTGACACTAATTTTACATAACCTTAGGACCGCGACGTTGTGATGTACGGTGCGATGTATTCGAGAACGGGAACGCTTTGTAAGAGGTCAAGAATTGATGAATATTAAAAAGTATCTACCGCTAACTTTGTACCTACCCGTACGAAGTCGGGACGGGCCGCTAGTAATCTATAAAACAGTCAGCAGGGCTTCCCTTGCAGCTGAGTATAAATAAAAATATATTATTATACCTTTGTAGTAAATAGATATGCTTTGTCTTATTGTACATTTTATATCTATTTATTGTACCTACCGGGTCAGATAAGTTTATGGCACTGTAGGTACAAGTGTACATCTTACAATGATCAACGTATGACATTGTCCTTTATAATTGGGAATCTATGTACCTACTTTGGTATGTACAATCTATTATTGATTTCATTCTTATTTGCTAGGTACTATATTATAATTATGTTTGCCAATAATTCTTGTAATATTATACCTATTATGTCGATTTTTTTTAGTCAATAGTTAAATAAATAAATAGGAATAAGTAATATACTTACTATTTATTTATATATATAATTTCAAAATTTAATTTCTATCATTAACTAAATATTAAAACTATAAAAACTTAAATCTATTACTAAACAAATATAATTAAATATTAAGTATATCTACAAATAAAAAATCTCTTCCAGCGCACCATTGCGGGGCATAGTGCCTAGGGGGCTGGCAGCGTTACCTTGTTGGATGCAATGGCTAAACTAATTCGTTGACCGAGGTAGCTGCCAGCTCTCTGGTCGGCTGTAGCTTCAATGAGGCGTGACCAAAGTTCTTTAAAGAATTTTCGCGCCTCTGGCCCCTACGGACCCATAGTCTCAACGCCAAACGGTACAAACATGAAACCCTCGCCAAGAGCCGTATATTTGCGCCGCTTGGCGCTTTCCGCCGAAGCCGCCGCTGCACCCGCACAATTAGAGGTGGAGTCGATGTGGGTTGTGGCAAGTGTGTCGACACAAGTTGCATCACACACCAACGATCTTCCCATGCTCCAAGGAACGAGTGTCATTCCTCTTGCCGTCGCTACGTGGAATACCGTTCAGCTCTAATACAGCTGGTACGTTAGCGATAGCAAAGGCCCACCGAGGCGCCGAATGACATCGTTGATGTTGGCATGGCGGGAGCGGGACCGGCTTTTAATGCAGGAAAGTCCGTGGTGGCCTAGTTCGTCAACCTGGATGCCACATTGGCAGCGGTGCGGAAGGTTGGCTTTTACTCCAAGGCGTAGGCAGACTGATAAATGCAAGGTGGTGCCGTCTAATAATGTGCCAATATTGGATGAGGGAAACGCCTGCAGCCAATAACCTGATTCTTTCTCTGCAACAGCGATGAGACGAGCACGCTCTGCCGTATTAGTGCAGGATGACACCAGCTGCTGTTGTATCTGGATGCAGAGCGGCTGAGAGCGGCTCATCCAACATCGCTGCAATGTTACCAACTCTCAGAAATATTTATCCCCAAAGCTGAAGTTAAAAACCCCTAAAATCCCCCAAAAAAAATAATACTCTGTAAAAATAATAAATAAATTGTAATATTATACAATAATTAGAAACATTTTCAAAAAGTTTACAGCCAACTGCGTCACAATCATTACAAACTTCACAGTAAAAGTCAAGAATAAAAAAATCCCTAAAAATACCCCTAAAAAAATTAAACCCCTAAAAAAATCCCAGCCCACTTATTTACCCCTTAAATTTGGGGGGAAAACCCCTAAGTTGGGAACACTGCATCGCTGTGACCGAGGAACCGTCGGAGGATTGCCAGCACAGATTGAGGACCAAGCAGTTCTGGCTTCCGATAAGTACGACAGTTCAACGGAACCCAGCGATGGGTGAATGATGCTTCCGATGAGACTGCGCACCAAGGAATCTGCGCACTATGCGGAAAAGACAGAAAAGCCGGTAAAGAAACACTGGAATTTTCGGTTTCCTAGGCCTCCAAAGAGGATTGGAAGAGAGGCTTGGGCCCAGGCTTTTTCATTTAGGGGACAATTTAGAATTTTGATCAAGACACGTTTTACCAAATCATCTAATAACTTGAGTAGGGGGACAAACCAGAGTTGTGAGCATCTGACCACGTATGTGAATTTAGGAACAAAGGCAGAACCGAACGATGCAAAGGGCCATAATATGAGAATTTATTTCGAAAAGGCGGTCGGAGGTTTTATGGAATTTTTGAATTTGTTCGTCGATAAAGTTCGGAATTGATTGGTCTAATGCTGGTGCCTCATATCGCTATTCGTGTTCGCGTATTCGTCTTGTTCGCCCAAATACGACGATGTGTAGTCACTCTATTCGCCTATATTTGCACGAATAAGACGAATACGCAAATACACGAACATCGTATCCGCCGGGTTGTCGGTTTTTGGTCACATATCAAAGGATTGCGAATATACCGAATAAGTTCGTATACCTACCGTCCACACATGGCTTGCTCCGTAGAGCGCTAGGAACAATAGAGCGTGGTGCGCGACAGCGACGGACGTGTTTATCATAGATAATATATTAAGTTAGTACTTAGGAGTTTTAATACTTCTATATGAAGAAATTAATAAGCCACTGCTGCCGTCAACAGGTCCATCTTTGCATTCAAGATTAAAGCAAAAATATTCGTGAATGTTCGGCATATTCGCTGTTCGTGACGATGTGTGGACGGTGTGTTCGAGTTATTCGGACTTCTACACGAATATAGCCGAATAAACGGCGAATAAAACCCCGAATACCGAATAGCGATGTGAGGCGCCAGCATAAAACTTCTAGGACTAAAATGCTCAGAGGATTCTTTAGTCATTGGCTCCACCCTATTTATCGTCTCTAATTTTAATAATATGGGCCAAAGTATTGAAATTATTGAAAAAGTACAAAGTACTGATTTCATTCCGAAATAAAGATATAAAAGACTTGATCTCAATGTTGAAACTTTGCTAAAAAAGCACATACTCCCAATCTAAAGTTTTAAAAAACGTCAGTCAGTCATGTCATGTCCAAGAAAATCAATGATATTTTTCTCTTGTGTTATTTTTGGCTTTGGTGATAAATTTTTATGTTTTTCAAATAACTGTAATAATGATCGTGACAAAAGTAATTTTATGTTACAAACAATATATTTTGTCTAGTATCAATGCACTCGATATGTGTGTAATTGAATGGTCGTAAAACTAATTAACGCCTAATGGGTGCTACTTTTCGTTGTAATGTTCATGTAAATAATGTGATTATTTATATTACATCAAAGTAAGATTTTTAACTGCTATAATGTTCTAAATTACATATAAGCTGTTCATAGTTTAGTGTTAGGAAACGATGAGGTTTCATAGAAGGTGCGGCGACCGGGTCACACTCTTGAATGAAAACTCTACAGCTGTTAGAAATTTCGTAGAGTTTAACCATGGCTTGATATTGAGCTCAGAACCTCTGAAAGATGATGTTATATTTGAAGTGTCCATTGATAGAAAGGTAAGATGAAGAACAAAGGAAAGATCAATAATTTATTTTATTGGTTTTTAGTCTACTTCAAGACTACTTATAAAATAAAATAAAATATGTTAATAATCTTTTATAAATATTTTTGGTCTACCTACCTTGTGCTCTCAAAATTATTATAATAAGAAGCTATTGGTTAAAAATTTGCAGGATATTTCATAGTATTTGTACTATTTAGTTATTTTGTATAAATGACCTAAAAATTGCCTAGTATGTGTGCATACTAGGTTCCTAAGATCATTGGAGAATTTGAGGCTTGAGATGCCAATGCATTCCACGATATTCTATGATAAATCATTAACAGTCCAAACCTCACGCATATGTAATGCATTGCCTGTGTTGGTAAGAAGAGCATAGTCATTGACTTCTTTTAAATATTGTTGAAACATCTTTATCTGTTTATAATAATATGTGTGGTACACCGCAAACTGCCCTTTTTCTATTTCTTCTAAGTCATGTCCATCCAAAGGTTGTCTGGAACACATCACTTTTAGCGATAAGACCACACATTGTACATGTTTATATTTATAAATAATGTACCTATGTTTTGTATTTCTGGTGTACAATAAAGTTTATTGTATTGTATTTGCATCAAATATACAAACAATTCAGAAATCAAGCTATCGGCACGAATGTCAATAAATAGGCCTCAAGATATTTAGACTCCCAAATACTATTCATAACAGTATTTAGTTTGACAATTATACAATTACTATATATAGAGAATTTATTTAGGTAAATGTCTGGAATGGCAGTCTGGAAATAGGTGTTACAACATTGGATCCCGAGTTTATAGAGCTTCCTGCTACAGCAACTAAACTCAGAAACACAGCATGGGTATGAATTGAATCATTATCAAGAATCCTTAAGAATTATTATTCATTACCATTTAGAAGAACATCATCATATTATTCACCATGTACTTCTAGGTCGAAGTAAAGGGTGTCACAATAAGAACATTAATTTGGAATTCTATGCTATCTTCGATTGTCAATTGCTAAGTCAGCCATATTTGGTTGTTTATTGAAAATGGAGCATTACAGTTTGGAAAAATGTCTATTAATAGTCAAACCAAATTACAAAAATGGAGATCACATTTCTGTGACAATTCACATAAAATCATTCATTGTGACCAGCTATTGAAAATTTTGTTTGTTTGAATGGATATATTCCTCAGGGATTTTATTTAAAATAATAGTTTTGGGAACCTCTCTGAGACAATTCAAGACCTCAAACAAGGAATTGAACATCAAATTTATGAAACTGAGACATTGCTCCAAAACGTTTTATCTGCCAGCAGAGATTCTGTGGTCATCTAATAATGTCAATAAATATGCTATATACTTACTTCATTTAAAAAAAAGAACATAATAAAAATAAAAAGATTTTAATATATTTATTTAAAATTGAAGTTCTTCTTGAGACTCCCTTGAGACAGAAGGTGACCAATAAAATATGTTTTTAGATTATGTCAGGCAGCTCTATAGTGAAAGATGGAGTCACTTTGGTCAATTCTTATGGACCAGAGCTGGACACTCTGCGGGAAGGAGATTGCATTGGGGTGATGAAAACTAGCAAGGTATTTATCATTATTGAGATATAATCTTATATATAGGGCCATACCTTTCTATCCCTTATACCTTTAAGTATTGTTCTTATCATTATGAAAAACTTTAAATAACAATGGAAACAAAGCTGAAACCGCGAAAAATACATTGCTGTTCCATACATTTAGTTGAGTAATATTGAATTATTTGTATGGATCAGCAGATGTTGTTCTGTTACTTTAGTATTTCTATGTCTGTTTTGCAGATTTTGAACTTTTAATTAACATTGCATTCCTATTTGAACTTTTGAAATTAGCAACTTTGCCATAATAAACATTCTTGGTCCCTGAAGTTCCATTTCTTCATTCCTGTTTTTAATTTTTTCTCAGGGAGAGTTAACGTTTTATCTGAATGGTCGTTGTCTCGGAATTGCTGCAAGGGATCTGCCTTCGCGATTGTATGCTGTCATTGATTTGTATGGTCAGTGCGTACAGGTGTCTATACTGCGATCCAACGACATAAGACCAATCATGGAGAGTAGCTTAGATCAGGTTAGCTGTTATTGTGTACCTATGACTTAACAAAATTATTTAAATTATTATATTGAGTGTATTTTCGCTTTTAAGATTTTAACTATTAATCACTAGAATCAAATTAACGATTCGTCCTCATAAATAATACTTTTAGCTTGAAGAGGATCCAAATAATGATGATACACTGACGTCAAGTGAAATGGACGTAGCTGGTCTTCCACCTGAGCCAAGCCAATATCCAAAAGATACTCGTACTATTTACATTCCAATGACTTCCGAAGGTGCCTGTGCCCTTGGTAAGTGTTTTACAAACATAATATTTAGTACACAAAGGTGTTTTAGATATACATAGTTATAGTGAATGGTATGATAGAAATGTTTCTTTCACAGTTGCACAGGACCGTTTGCGGTTTCACCCAAGATGTGGGATTTTGGTGAAACTGTCTGCCAATAACAAGTAAGTTATACATAAGTTGAATAAATTGTACTTGTTCCTTCTTATGTCGTCCTTGATCACCTTTCTAATCTACGGCGTGATTGTTATGGCAATATTTTATCATAACCTGTCGATTCGACAGTCTGTTAGGCAGATGTTCAGATTTGAATATTCCTATTGATGAAGGTATGTTTGATAATACATTATTTTGTACAATAGGACTGCAGAGAGGGCTCGTCCTCTTGACGACTACAACAATGGTGTGGTGATGACTCATCGCCCACTATACGACAACGAGCTGTTTGAAATACGTATTGACAGACTCGTGGATAAGTGGAGCGGCAGTATTGAGGTTGGTTGAAATTGAAATATTTTATTACATTTACCAATTCCTTTTTCATTCGGAGCCAAACAGGCCGTCGCGCGTCGTAGTCGCGGGATTTTTGTATCTAACAATAATATTCATGTTGTTTCTCATTAACATCTCCAGATGTGGAGGACGACGTAGGGTCTACAAAGGTCTCTTGGTCACTGCAACCTGCAAACATCTATGGGCTACGTTCAGTAATTCATTTTTCGGATGAAAGTCACTCGTGCGAATGTCGCTCGCTCATCGGGAATAATTGAACGAACCACAGCTGCGTTACGCGAGTGACCAATTCGGACCAATCGAACGATCTCAAATTGTCGGGTGCTGTATCCTATGACTACAGTCATTGGTCAGTTGATAGCAGTGCGACCGAGTGCGACTTTCACCCTACTATTTCACGGAGTGACCAGAGCGATCGTCCGACGACGCTCGCTCAAATAACTGAACGGTTTAGTGTGATCACCCGGACGATAATGCGTCGTCGAGCGTCGTCCGCCGTAATAACTGAACACACCTATTGTGACGCAAACCTCCAGAATACTTAACTAATTTATTTGGTGTAGGTTGGCGTGACTACGCACAACCCAGCGACCATACGATTCCCGTCTACGATGACGAACATGGACTCTGGAACTATCATGATGTCCGGTTGCAAGGTGCTGCTTAACGGCCACGGCACTTGCATGGAGTATGGCAACTTCAATCTGGATGAACTTAGGGTAAGATATGGTACCATTCAGAAATTTAGTTTGTTCGTTTATTTTTGGAACATTATTAGTATTTTGTCTATTTTGTTTATAGGAGGGCGATACTATAGGGATGATGAGAAAAGGCAATGGCAAATTGCACTATTTCATCAACGGTGTCGACCAAGGAGTTGCCACCGATAAAGTAGACCAACAAGTTTGGGGAGTGGTGGATCTTTATGGCATGACCGTCAAAGTTAGTTTCACACAATATTTTGATTCAAATTTTTTACAATATGCACTTGTAATATACCTTTACGTACTTAATTGTAATGTGCTATTAATAGTTTTGAATAAGCAACTCTTTTTCATTAACTTTTTTTCTTAGGTGTCAATTGTAGATCCTTGCGAAGATATTGACAGCAATATCAATAATCCACCACTCATGCTCGCTTCGCCAGAAATACCACCACCAAGTAAGTCTTTTGATTGTAACTTTTTAGGGTGCTTGCGCATTGACCCATAAACGCACTCAACTACTCAAAATAAATCGTTTGTATTAAGTTGTGCGTTCGGCACGCATCGTCAAAGCGCACATACCCTTAACACACTATACTTTAAAAATATTTTTTACAAACTCACAGGCTTTATTTTCTAACATTGTCATAATTTTCTAGGTCGGTTTAGACCACAAATAGACGAAGAGAGCCTTTTATTTCATACGCTGCGTGATTCGAATGTTATTATTATTAATGATGGTAAGACTGCTCATAGGCCTAAGTGAGTATATATGTTTATCCTAACTACTATGAGTAAAATTTACTTTATACTTTAGTGAGAATATTACTAAGCTTTAACAATTTTTTCAGTGCTTTCAAGTACTTCAACAACGGAATCGTAATGACGAACCGTACTCTGAGAACCAACGAACTGTTCCAAGTACGTCTCGACCTCGTCATCCCGAAGTGGGCTGGAAGCATTGAAATTGGAGTCACGCAGCATTCTTCTAATGATATACAGTTTCCATTCAAAATGAGCAACGCAAAGTAAGTAATAGTAAAAACTGCCCTCTTCATTTTCACGACTAGAAACCATAATGGTTGATCAGCATCAATTTACCTAGCAAACTAGACGAAAAAGAAATGTGCCATATAACAAAGGGCTTAAATGTAGTTGTCAAATTATTACCCTTTTCAGCTTTCTTCGTTTGCCTTCCTTATTAAGTATCTTGTTTGACTGTAGATCTGGCACATGGGCAGTTACCGGCGAAGACGTTATTCGAGACGGTACCATCGTTATTCCACAGTACGTCAGGAATCTTAATAGACTTGTGGTAAGTGTCTCGTTTGTATAGCCAAATTGGCATTATCAGTTTTAGTTCATATTCTCATGGTAAAACAAATTCTTAATTGCTCTATCCTTTACCTACAATTGACCGTTCACATGATCAAGACGTACTTACAGCTATATGAACAGTAAACGCACACATGTAGCGTTTTGTGTGACTATCTGAACCGTGTATATCTTTTACGTAGGTAGGTACATACCTAAGTAATTAAAACACGATACAATGAATGATATATATTATTTTAAGAGTTTACAATTTTTAAATATATTGCTATACTCGTACTATGATGTGTGTGTTATGTCGTAGGAAGGCGACACGGTAGGCGTCATGCGCAAGGAATTGGGCATACTACATTTTTTTGTTAATGGCACGGATCAGGGGCCGGCCGCATTTAATGTACCCGAACACGTATTTGGAATTATAGGTAAGTCAGATTTCTAGGCATATTCTATAATTATATATATTACGCAGCATAATTCAAGCATAGTTCTACATTACCGAAAGCTAATTCGAAAAAAAAAACCACAAGTATTTCATTTTTTATTTAGATCTGTACGGTCGTGCGGCTCAGGCAACGATCGTGGAGGCGTATATGCCGCCGCCAATATATTCTCCTGAATCTCCACTCTCTACTGAGTCCAATGCTACCATCTTCCCGTGAGTATTAGCTTTAATGTTTAAGTTAAATATACAAAGATATACCTATAATTGTTTCGTGCTGCCAGATGACACTTGGTACATTATTCTTGCGTTGATCCAACTTCTGAGTTATCCAATAAATAAATAAATAAAAAATAAATAAAATTTTATTCAAAATTACAATGGTAAAAACACAATACAATATAAATCTAAGAAAAAATATAGGTATTTCACTGCCTAGGTGCCTGTACTAGGATAAACCTGTGCCACAGGCGGGAGGAGTGCTTACAGTATGGAACTTAAAAAGAACAGAGTTTTAAACAATATTTAACATTAGTAATCTTAAAATTTTATACAGAGATAAATTATTTTTCATCCCACCATCTCGGAAAGAGTATTTTTAATCTTCAATATCTGAGTGGAAAAGCCGTTTTTATTCTCTAGAGGATAAAGTAAATTTTCATCCAATATCTGAGTGGAAAAGCTGTTTTTATTCTCTAGAGGATAAAGTAAATTGAATTTAGAACATCGTGTGCACTAAGTTTGTGAATTAAAAGTTTTTTTTTTGCATTTAGTCATTTCCTCGCTGAGGTGGAATGAAAAGTTACGTGTTGCACTCGAGTGCAAAGATTTTTCACCTCGTGCTCTTTTGATTCCCTCGCTAACGCTCAGGATTCTAATTTTGAATCACAATGTACACTTTGGTAATGATAAATCGCTCGTTTGTTCAGTGAGATGTGCTTCCATCGCGTGCACGGTCGCAACGCGCGTCTCAGTCGCAATCGGCTGACGGCTTGGCGCGCAACCGTCTATTCGGAGTTCAACGACGCAGTACTATTCAGCTCCCGACCACTCCGCGAATGCGACATGTTCGAGTTACGCATCGACAAAATGGTCGACTGCTGGATCGGAAGCCTCGAAATTGGTACACAAACTTGACTAGCTACTATAATCATCTCATGATTGTGAAGACGCGTATTTACTTGACGATAACTGATGACCTTCTGAAGTTACTAAGCATACTCGCTATATAACTGAAATGTTTGGCTGTGTAGGTACTCTAGATAGGCTGTACCTGATGTTGCCTAATACTTTCACATTGTAAAGACGAGACTTAATTTATCTGCATGGAAAAAAATACAGGTATGATATGTAAAATCAAGAAAACTGTTTTAAATTAAGTTGACATATCCAGGGGTGACGGCCATACGTCCTGATGACTTGGAGGCTAGCGGGGGAGTGGGTGCGGTTGCAGGGACAGCCACCGACCTCAATTGGGACACGTACATACTCAGTGGTGCTGCCATGATGAAGGACGGGGAGTGCGTACGCAGCGGATACCCGCTTGATTTGGATACACTCACTGTTGGGAGCCGTGTCGGTAAATACATTTTTAATTTATTTGCGGTTCTAGGAAAGTTCTTGGACGCCATCTAATGCCTATAATTATACCGTATTTATAGATATGTGCATTCATTTATCTTACTTTCGCATTTCTGTGTGCTTAGGTATGATGTGGCATGCAGATCGCAGTCTGCACTACTACCTGGATGGTATGGACATGGGAAAGGCGTGGTATGTGCCCCATCTTAACATTTACGCCGTCGTCGATTTGTATGGACAGTGCACACAGGTATGAAATCGAGAGCATTCTTAAATAGAGGAAATTGTAAATTGATTTTGACACTAACTCCACTTAAATATATTAGCTACTTTATCGGGATTTTTATGAACATTTCTTGCGTAAACCAGGTGACTATACTGCAAAACGAAGAAAGGGCGTTCAATTATAATGGTTGTACCAATTCTGACAACTCGATGCTGAGCAACTCGCGGGCTCTGTCCTCACCACCACCACCATATTGGTAAGCGTTTCACCGTTCCATGACTCCTTTGATTTTTCTTATTGAGTTGAATTTTGTCTTGAGTGATAAGATGCTAATAACTATGAAGTATAAATGTTTGTGTATTCGCCACTAATTCCAAAATTCGCCGTTACTTTTATCTTCTAGGAGTTTCTCAGAATACTATGGCAACAACGTCTGTATGATGTACGACCACACTGTCGCGCGGCGTTTAACTCCAGATCCCATGGCAGCCCTCATATTCAGCTCCGCACATCTCGCGATTGGAGAGTTGTTCGAGGTAACGCTATGTCCTAAGGCCGGGTTCAGGTTGCTATTGGTTTTAATGTACATATTTTATTAATCGTGTAGCCTTAAATTACTACAGAATAATGTAAATATGTACTCATAAATATCTAATGTGTTATCGTTTGACAGATCAAGATAGCGGAGTGTAAGTACGGTTACGCCGGTGGCTTCCGCATGGGCGTCACCGATATCAATATTCTGAACGCTCATGTAAACCGCAGTCTGCCGCCCAGCGTCGCCTGCCTGCCGCATTTCACGGCTTATATTGACGGTAATACAATTATACTATCGGTTTTATGGTGACCATACACGTTAACATGCCTGACAAGTAATTTTGAACTTGAGGTTTTTTGACCAGTAAGTATACTTGAACTTTTCGTATACCTATTGGCTCCTGAGTTCAATTCCCATGTTCAGAGGAGGTGATTGGAAATAAGCTTCGTGTGTCTAAAAATACAACAGCTCTGCCTTACCCTCAGGGCAGGACAGGCGTGATGCTATGTTAATTATTAATATTCGTTGGTTTTGTCATTATTATGAATAATGTCTAAATGTTGGAACTCGTGGACAAATGCATGTAACATCCTCGGCGCCATGTGTATCTTTTTGACTGGAGCATTGTGTATCCAAAAGTATACAGATTACACATATATTTCTGATAATATAGATAAGATAAATCATTTATTACCAAAAGAATACAAGTTATTTATATACATTTCCTTATAAATCTAGGTAGGTACTTAATTAACAATTTAATTTGGATAAGGAAATGTTTGTCCTGTGGCCTCCACACTAGGTCGAGCCTGGACCGTGGAGCCCTGATTTTGGTGTGAGCTATTTAATCATTTTTCCAGGTTCGATACATTATTATTAATATTTTGATAGATATATTCTAATTATGCAATTATATTTAGGTAAACAAGAGTAATATATTATTGACCAAAGAAAAACATAGATGAAATTTATAAATTGTGTCAATAATTAAAAATTAACACAGCTGGAGATAAAAAATTAAAATTAAGATAGTTGAAATTAAAAAATACAATTCTTATTTTGTTTGCAACGTATAATAATATGTGAGTGTGAATGTGTGTGTTGTGTGCGTGTGAGATAGTGTGTATGAGTATTCTACTTTGTGAAACCGCTTTGTATCTTTTAGGCACATGTATCATTTACATGTAAGTACTATGCAAAAATGAAAGTCGTGGCCTGAAAAATTTTCTCGGTCTAAATGGTGTAGGTCTGTTAATTTATTGGTTAATTTCAAAAAGTTCTGGACTTTTAAATGAATAACCAAAAAAATCCTTATTGATTGTGTTATGAGGATAAGGTTATTAATCAAATCTTATTGATTGTGTACCTATGTACTATCTATCTTTTAATGAGAGGCATATTATTTCTTTCTTGCTCTTAAAAATATTTTTAACTTTTGAAAAGTGCTTCAAATATCCCCAAAAATATTATTAAAAGATGCGCGCGTTGTCTATTGTCATGTCACGTGTAAATTACGTACATAGCGGGGAATATTAACGTTTAATGAACAATTTGATTCATTGCTATTGCTTGCGTCTTCTGCCGCGTGTAGCAAGATTCAGTTTGTTTTTATACATTTTATAATTAATTAAAGGCAATTTTAGAGGTCTGATTTGAGTAACGGTTCAATTTCTCTGTGATTTTGTCTGTGTTGTGATTTTTGTGTTTGTAACTGTTAAATCCGCGATGTCTTCCGTTAGGCACCAGGCCCTATCATGCCATCAGTTGATTTGAAGATTCCGACAGAAGAATAACCACGTTCTTGTGCATCGATTACTACCGATACCGACCTCTTGAGGTGCTGAATGAATGTTCGGTGCTAGTAATCACAACTCACGTCGATCTAGATCAACACATCAACGATCAAGATAGTCGGTGTGTGATTACCGACACCAAACCTTTATAGAGCACTTTGAATGCTTGGTATCGGTAGTTATACGTATATTGACACGGAAGCTTCACGGAGCAGCGTAGCAGCGAAGCCACCACTCCCTTTGGCATCACCGAACAACCAATCAAGCAGCAAGCTGACAGTCACACAACCAACACTCCGTCCCACTGAAGACTAGCGAGTCTTCAGTGGATACCACACCCTGAATTGACACAGCGAGCTGATAAGTGCCTTGGACTAACTGGATTTGGGAACGTCATGAAAATATTGCATTTTTTTTCTTTAATATATTCAATGTATAATTTGTAAACACTGCCAACACTTGGGTTAGGGTTACAAATTTTCATTATTTCTGTGCCTAATTGATTTGTATCTAAACAGTACATAATTATTTCCATTGAATGATAGTTCGTATTTATTTATATTATAATTGCAGGACGATACATGAAATATTCCCAACCTGGCACGCGAGAACAAGAGACGTGCTCGTTTGTTCCATCGTTCGACTGGCTGCGAACTGGCGACAGGATTGGTCTCAAGAAAACCAACGATTCGCGAGTACTCATCTACTACAACTCAGAACAACTCGAAACAGCTTTTGAGAAAGTCCCCGACGTTAGTATTAATGATACAGGAGTCGGTTATAAACACCTCTCCTGCTACATCATTATTAACAAGGCCTAGGGTTGGGTGACAGTTTGAGCATTAGAAATTATATTAGACTTGACATTGTTAATCGCGTTGCATATTCAACTATTGTAATCGTCATTTTTGAATTATATAATCAATCAATCAATTTAATCACTTGTATAATGTAGTGTGTAATCTTGAATCGTAAATAAATATTTAAAGTCAAGCAAAACAACCAGAGGGGTGTAAGGGAATTTCGCGTCCAAACGTCAACCTCACCTGCACGTGGTGCACCCTGCAAAAACCAACGAGGCTAATGGCGACCGAAGGGTGGCGGGATAACCAACCCTGAACACCTAGACCCAGGATCACGTTGCCAATCATGGAGCAACAGTATCCTGAGTCTAGCAGTGACAGTTATGAAATAAATTCGCGATTACTGACATTCAACCTGGCCTATACTGATTGAAAACCCTAATCAAGGTACTTATTTATAGCACTGGACAATTGTTTTCTTTTTGCCGTGATGTGAAAGTTGAAAAACAGTTGTGTGAATGGTTTTTTATGTTTTGAAGTAGCATCCGATGTTACTAGAATTTTTATGGAATGGCACGGCAATATATTTTTACAATTCACTTGATTCAACCAATAGTAGATAATAAGAATTGCGGCCAAAGTTAGTTTTCTTTCGATTTCGATACGAAAACAAGACTAATTAAACCATATTAAAGTGTTTTGGTAAACTCGTATTTAAATCATTATTCTAAGTTGAAACATGGAAGTCAATAAAAAATATTTTATTAGATCAAGAATACTCGTATTTTATAATGCAATTTATACATTTTATTTTATGTATTTTTTTTATATTTTGTCATCTGTCAACAATCTTTTATGTATAATTCTCTATACAGGGTTTTAATGTTGGCTACCCTTTTTGTTATAGTTTTGAGAGTTCTGGACTTAGGAAACTTTAGGTGATTTTTGAAGATATTAAAAACCCCATTATTAATTTCTTGATAAAAGGTACACTCAGCGAGAAAATTTACATTTCTCAAAAATCTTTAGTGGGGCTTAATCGTCTCTATTTCCTAACAAGAACGGTTCCTCCAAACAACGGACGAAATCGTAATTGCAGAAATTGAGAAAAATACAAAAACATAAATTTTCTATGAAAACGTACCTTCGTATGCTGGTAATCTAAAATCACTGTAAGTAGGTACCCTACACTGATCCATTCAATTATAGTTTTTTGAGAAATGACAATATTCACACTCACTACCTTTTTAATATAATAATAAAACAAAAACAAAAACAAATGTAATAAACAAAAAAGTGCGAGTCGGACTCGCGCACGAAGGGTTGCGCTTGCGTACCATTATCTATAAAGACGGCAAAAAAATCACGTTTGTTGTATGGGAGCCCCCCTTAAATATTTATTTTGTTTTGTTTTTATTCTGTTTTTAGTACAGAAATACATCATCTGTGAAAATTTCAACTGTCTAACTATCACGGTTCATGGGATACAGTCTGGTGACAGACGGACAGACAGTCGGACGGACGGACAGCGGAGTCTTAGTAATAGGGTCCCGTTTTACCCTTTGGGTACGGAACCCTAAAAACCAATATTCACCAAAAACAGCCAAAATCACCTTAAGTTTCCTAAGACCAGAACTCTGTATCTACAATAACAGCAAGGCTAGCCACCCTTAATGCCTTATATTTTGAGCACTCTGTATATAATAATATATTGTTGCCTAAATAATATCTTACTTGCATAGTAAAAAACCTTTAAAATAAATAGATTTCCGGCAAAATTTAAACAAGTGTGACCAGTGTGATACAATAACACGATAGATAGTAAATTAAGACAATTTTTAAAATAGCTTGAAAAAATGATAAAAACATTAAAGGATAAAATAACCCGGAAGTTAATAAAATAGGTAGTTTCTTATCATTTTACTTTACTTTACTTATGATATTACGTTTTGGAAGGCTTTCCAAGTATAATTACCCCAAATAAATCCTATAGATATTAGTTTTTTAGAATATTATAGGTACGTTATACGTAGGCTTAATACAAACGCATGCGCAGCCATTACCTACAAGCAATTTTATTATCACTTTTTTTATAAATTTCGTATAGTCATTTAATATTGAACGCATGTGCCGCCGCCGCCATTACAAGTAAATAATTCATGATTTTTATAAAATTATATCGTACGTAAGCAAAAGCAAGATACTTAGCACGAAAATCAGCGCGAGCTATGCTATGGACGCGCACAGAGCCTTTCATCATAATAAGCTGCACTAAAAACCTTAGAAGAGTAGAATTTAAGGAAAATGTAATTTGCTAATTTATGCAGTTTGCAGAAATAATAAGACAAATCCAAAACAAGATGGACATATTTTGTCTATCTGAGTTGGCTGGTATGGCTATAAAGAGAGATGCCTTAAAGGTTATTCGAAACGAGCCTTGAAGATTTAATATCGAATTCTGCAACTATATATTATTACTAATAAGAATACCTTAATATAAATTTTAAATTAATAAATAATACTCACTGAGATACACAGGTACAGAAGGCCATCAAATAGTTTACCACTTCTGTCTTCTGTATAAAAGTTATTTTGTAATCAAAATAGCTCTTCTTTTTTATGACGTGCAAGAGACAAACTTTAGACTGGTAATCTAGTATTTGACCTTGAGCGACCTGGTTGCCGAAGCTTTTTCGGTGGTTCTAATCGTAAAAATTGCTTAACTCATATGCTTCTACGATATTTGCATGTCACCTTGTCCTAGGGGCCCATGAACCATAAAGTACCAAATACCAATTAGTTTTGTTCAGCGCTTATACTGGACGGGCTGCCCTACTGAAACGCCTTTTTATAGGAATTACAGTAGGGTAGCTCGTCAGCAGCGCTTAAACTGTTTGGCAGTAAGTAAGTAGTGGTCGTGGTAAACCCCTGTTCAGCATCCTCTGACCGCTGAACAGCCGAAAAAGTTTTATGACATTGATATTCGATTTAATAAGGGGTGGGTTGCGGTAATTTATAACTTCTTTAATTTTCTTTAGCTTTGTTCATGCATAGGGTCTGAATTGGATACCGGCCCGCATTTCTGATTTTTTAAACTCATGTGCGTTTTCGTATTGTAAGAGGAAGCCAACGCAATCCACCCTATTTTTATTAATCTGCTGTATTAAGGCATTCTTTATGTTTCGGGTTCAAGATTCATTTTATAATCATCTCATTCATCGCTTGTTTGGATTTTACATTAATTATTAGATGATAATTATGTTATGTAATTTTTGCTTACCTACTCAAATTCTAGTATACATTAGTTTCGCTTTAAATCTTACTCATTTTTAAATGTAATCGGTATAGGTATACGGCTGAGAACCCATGAAGCAGTTGCGGTGCGGGGTGTTATACGTGCGGGTTTGACATAGGGTTCGTCACTCGGGAAGGCTCTTAAGTGCGCCCCTTACAAAGCACTAACGACGCATCCAGTCTAATTATTCATTAATAATGAAGCAAAAAATACGTGTGTCTTAAATAACGTACCTGCGTCTAGTGTCGCGGATTACTGTTTTTATGATCGAACGCGCAAATAAGTGATAAGTGATAGATAATTGCGAAACCGTCGCAAAACAATACTCACTGCTTGTTGTTAACAATTAATGATATACCTAATTTTATTGCGCTTAGTAAATAATTTATTAAGCCTGCAATAGGTAGACTTGTCATAGCTTCCTATACAACGCCATGTTACCATAAATATGAGGTAGCCCCAAAGACAACAAAGTCAACTTTAAACAAACGCTTTAGTTTAGTTTAATAAGTATATCTTATGAAGAGATGAATGAAAGAAGATATTGCCGACCTTATATTAAATATCGTGCACCTTCCTTTTTATGTCTTGACATGTCATAATTGCCTATATCTGGGTGAAATTAAATAAAAATCTATTTTTATTCTAATATGGCTTTCTGGGATAAGGGCCACATAATGATTGTGATAATTATTGAGTGGATAGAACCGAAGCGACATTTATGTCTGATTAATGTATAAGTTATGTATAGGTAAATAATAAGTTATTTATTTTGATATTTATTTAGACCGTATCGGAAGTACTTGAAATTTATGTATACAGTTATGCCCCGCAAAATATCATTGAGGATAGGTGTAGGATAAGTAAGCATAGGCCATGTACGGATATGAAGAAATCGCAAGTGGTGCGTTCATAGCTTGGGGGAAGTGGGGCAACCAAAAATAATGTAATTCGGGGTACCTATAACTGTATTTCTAATAATATTATAAGTAACTACTGAAGTTGCCGGTTCTTCTCAGTAGTATATAATTGTTCTTCCGAACCGGTGGTAGCTTCTCACCTTTCAATAAAGCCGGGTAAGCTTAATTGAATGTAAATAATATTAAATATTGAATTGAATCAAGCTATTTTAAAAATATGTTAGACCTATGGCTTCTTGCGGCAATGCCGTATGGTTTGTAAATTATAGAAATTTGACATCTGTTTCATAGTAATGTCACATTTCTACGATTTGTAGAAAGCGAATCTTTGATGAGGTTAAAGATTCGCAAAAAAGTGAAGGACAGTCTATAACTTTTGAGCCTTATACCTTTTTGAAGATTGTAAATCAATATCGGTATTTACATAAAATTATACTACCAAGTATTTAAATGGAACCAAACTGTTACTGTCATTCCCTTTTATAAAAAAATGCATGATTGTACCCTATACCCTCCTCCAGTTATAGGTGCATGCAGCTTTTGTAGTGCCAAGTGCTATTATTTGCTTTAATTTTTGTTTTCTATCAAACGAGTAAATAAACGTTCAATTATAAGTTTTATTTCATCCGTTTTTACAGAAAGTCTACGTTGTTATGGAAATTTATGGTCACGTCACTAAAATACACGCAGTCTCCCAGGGAAATCTCGGAAACGGATTGATTCAACCAACAAGTAAGAAAAATCATTTCTATTCCCGAAAATTTTCTTGCGAAAACATATACGTCGCACCCGTGTAAATTGTGATAAAAATTGCTTCATAACCTTCACGAAGCACAGACCTCTAAGTACATTATAAACGTTTCATATACAAAAATCTTTTGATACTCGAACTATTTGAATAAAATGATACTTAGAAAGAAGAATGCATCATATACTATACATGCTAAGCTTTTGTAAAATCACGTAGCTTTACTTACCTACTACGTGAGTTAAACTTATGCACTCGTACCGTCAATAAGTGAAACAAAAGGAGGGAGACCCAGAAGTTGGACACCGCGAGCTGATAATAAATAATTCTAACTGTTGTTGATATTATTTTCAGTCCCCAACGACGAATACCCGAAGCAGTTGCCAGCTGCTGCATTGCATCCAAACAATGTAGATGCAGACAATACAGACGAAGTTTTTCATAACTTAGCGAAGTTAGTTAGTGCTGAGTGCGAAATAGCGAGTGTTGAGCCGCGAACTGCTGAATCGACGGTTGACGACGAGCCTGGTTACGAATCGCCGAGTGAAGAGTCGCGTAGTGCGGAGCCTGGTGAGGACTCGCAGGCTACTGAAGAAGAACTTCCTGGTAGTGCAACCGACGTTTCTGCCGTTGAACACGATAACATGGGAGGAAAAAAGAAGCATCCTATACTAAAGGGAAAATACGCTAAGCTTGCTGCTGATGCTAGACAAGCGGCCGATGTGGCAGCTGCAGCGGCTAGAGCGCAGGAACGTGCCGAGAAGGCCAAAGCCGCTAGATCCGCTAAAGGCAAGGCCGGCCCGGGTCCCTCCAAGGGCCAAGCTAAGAACGCCCCTGTCCCGCCGCCCCCGCCGGTTGACGTGCCGGTTGCTTCTGCATCCGCATCCGCGACTGGCCCAGAGTCCGCCTCTGCGTCAGGCTCCACCTCTGCCCCCGCCCCATCTGAAGAGTCTGATGACCCCGACCCGTCTAATACGCCTGCCGAGGTCCTGCCTGCCGAGACCAGGTCGCATCGCCGGAAACCTCTGCCGTACACTTTCCATAACATACATGGAGACAACATAAGATTGTGCAGTTCAGGTAAATTTAAGTTGATCTGTTATTTAGTGAAGTAATTATATAATGTAGTAAAAAGAATAAATAATTCCTGGCAAAGAATTAGCTACATCCTGTGGGTGTAATAAAAAGCGATGTCAACAGGATGGGCAACAGTATTCTCCAATCTTTTAGTTAAAATAACATACTTTAACCACACATATTATTTCATAGCAATGCATGGCCCACCACCACCTATTGGTTTAGTCAGGTCAGTGGTCGCGAGAGCGACTGAGATAATTCCCAAGTTTGTGGGGATATTACATTTTCCCTTTTATTATGGTTCCCGGCAAAGAATTGAACACCGCCTCCACCCTTGGGTGTCATAAAAGCATAGCATAGCTTAGGGATGATAATATGGATTTTTTGGGATAATCTTATTACAGAGTCATTCGGGAAAAGTGCGGGTGTGACGTACTATCACCTTAACTCGTTTGGAGAAATAGTTCATCATAATACTTATACCTCAATCATTTTGCTTTATTCCAGATACAGTCGCAGTGCGTTTCAGAGGGTATAGAAATGGAATCGCAGTAATAAGCCAACCATTGCGACGAGGACATAACTTTAGGGTGGGTGCCAAGGCTCATAAATGAGCATTGTTTTATTTAGAACCTACTGTGACATCTAATAACTTGTTCTAATTAAGTGTGAATTGCAGCCATTGCTACACATTGCGATTTTTATACATATACTAGCAGTGCGCCAGCTGTTACGCACTTGCATTGAAATCTTCCATATATCTTGTAATTTTTGTGAGATAGACCTGGCTGTGCTCTGCCCTCTCAGGGGTAGTTTTTTTACCAAATGGTAAAACACATGTTATTTTATTTATTTGAAAAGAATACTTCGTTTCAAGTGACTTGTTGTTTTCACAAACAGTCAACACCCAAAATTCAGCCCTTCTAAAAATATATCTTTCAAAATTCATCGTTAGCAGTTAAGGCTGTGTGTTGTCTGTCAGTCACAGTCACGGAACTGTTTTATATATCTATATGTGCGAGTATATATAGAAGAAAGATAGTAGGCTTCCAAGGTAAGGGGTCTAAAGGCCGTTTTTGATGACTTATAATATGATTCACATTACAAAAAGCAAAATGGCCACTTAATTGATGACTCTTATTATGGTTCATATTCAGCAATCATCTGTTTGATAAATGCTATGGTAATTTGTAGATGAATACCTCAATGTGGCCTTTTTAGGCCCCTGGACTTGTTTTATATAATAGATTAGCATTTACACATGAGTAGCGAGTATCTTTTAACTTCTATGAGAGCTGAAGCGATTTTTTTTTTATGTTGAAAATATTGGCACCTTATGTTATAACTATTGCAACTGCCGAAGTTACGCAAAACATTGATTCGAGAAAACAGACAGCGAGTCTTCTCGCGAATTTAAATAGGTTGATTGCTTTGCTTTTAATTAATAATAATTTTCAAATGCTTGCGTGTAAATAGTATCGAAATTATATTGAAATGCTTCATGCCACATCGTGGTATGGTTTCTAGGATAAAACTAATAAGTAAGAAAAATAATTTGTTGTTTCAAAAAAATCAAATGTTGAGTTATTACTAGCATACATTAATTAAAGTCTCGATAAACCCTTCTCAGCTGCGCCTAGGGTTGCCAACCATAATCTAGAAAAGAGTACTGTTCTCTATTTTATGTAGATGTACTTTATAATCTATATCACTAATATAGTACGCTAAAATCTATTTACATTAACTCTGACGTTTTTGCCACAAAGTTCACTAGTGCCCGACAAAACTAAAGAAGATTCACTTAATAATGTGTAATTTTATTAATAGATTTTGGAGAGAACCTTGCTATGTCTGACACACAGTGGGCTGTCAGCCTTGTTGTCTCCTTACTGGCTGACTAATCTTTCCACTTCCATGAGCAACCTGCACATGCACATCTGGTGCTGTCTTTAACGTTCCAAAAGTGCTTAGTATCTATTTGGTTTCTTTGAAACTAGCTGTTCCCACGAATCCACCCGCATGAAACACGAAGGAAAGATAATTGAAAAAAAAAAATGCCTATTTCTCATAATGCACACTATTTCTTATCAAATTTCATCAAGATAGGTTCAGCCGTTTAGACGTGACCAGGTAACAAACAGACAAAGAGATAGAAGAAGAAGAGAATGAAGTAACTAATACTAATAGCACTACGCTGGTTTACGAGCTTGAAGTGCTGCAAACGCAGTAGACCACATTAACACCCAGTTTCTCAAAGGCTGATCAAATTTAATCAGTCGTCAAATCTCATGTCAAGTGATATGATTTCTTGTTGAATTGATTTTTTATGTTGGTCAACTAATCGCAACAGCTAACATAAGTATTAACGATATTAGAGATTTGACCAGGTTTTCAGAAACCGGGGGTAAGTCTGGTTTACCAAGTTTACAATTTCATACATGATAGCTGCTGCTGCGTCACACACGCACTGCGAAGGCGCTGCATCTGCACTGCATTTGTTGTAGGCTAGCCATTATCATGGTTTATCATTGCGAAATTTCTTCACACAAATTTTCACATTAAGATATGAGATAAGGATTTTTTTTACATAATTTTATATCGCCATATTCTTTTTTGAACGCCACCGAAGTTATTATGACACGAGAATAAATCGTTATCTTAAAGTTTTAAAATATACATGTAATGGCTTAATTACTCACATGCAAATATAAAATCTGCTGTTTCTCGTGGTCTATTTTATTAAATAATGTTGTATTTGGTATTTCTTTTGGAATTGATAACAAGAATATGACGTAACGATGCTAACAAATCTGTCAGATTACCCGTGGCATTCAAATTGTTATTATGTTAAAATAGTTGTGAGTAGCGACATAATTGTTCATAAAGTGGTATATTTGTACCCCAGTTCCGCGTGGACAAGACATCTGAGGAGTGGTCAGGCTCCGTGACCATCGGTGCCGTGGGAATGTTGCCCACCGATCTACCGTCCAACGGCGTACACCTGGAGCCGCCCTGCTGGCTCCTCTCCAGTGATCTTCTCAATGATAACGGAACTTGCGTAAGTATTGTTGGCGTAGATATCGAATATTGAGCGGGAAATATCGGGATGACTCGCGTAATTTATTGAACGAACGGCAAAAATTTGGCCAGCCACTCCCTCCACCCGTGACTGATGTAAAGGCGACAAAGGGAAGTGTCAGGCATACATAAAAATATACTATGGCAATGTCTTATGCCCGTCAATTTTTCAGAGTTGTACGTTTTCGTTGGTGGACTGAAACTGAACACTGCTCCGAATCCACTAGAAAACAATGGACCACCTATAATCGGAATAACAAATAGATTGATTATCCTAGTATGACGAAACCCCAAACTGAATTTCCAAAAATTTAAGAACATAATGTTTTGCTTTACATGGCTGAAAACGCCCTGTTAGTATTCTGTATCGTTATATTCTGCAGCTTTGGGTTTTAGATAGGACCTATCCTAACCAACATTCTGAAGCCTAATAAATATAAATATAAATGGTGTTCTCCTACACTAACAAACAAAGTCAAATGTGAAATTATTATATTGTAATGAGGTCGAAAATTTATTTAAGCCAAATCTGTATTCTGCTAACATTTTGAACCGACACGGATGATAAAATTGGTGTTCTCGTCCATACATAAACTTCAAAAATGAGATTGAAATGAGTCTGTAAGAAGATTGAATTCAAATCATACTGAAACCGGACTGAACTTTAAGAGGATGAGAAGACTTTAATGTCAGTTCGGTCAACTTTCAGTTATAGTGTAAATTACTTATGAGAATTGGGCTTCTGATTCTATTTTTGGCACAGATATTAATTAATACTCTATGCTTACAACTTTATGGCCGCTCTTCATCTAATAATGTAATATTAGTATTAACGACTCTTTTATAATCTTCAGACGAACTCTCTGATGGGGATGGCTCTGGACGATCTAGCGGAGCAGTCAGTCCTGACAGTCCACTTCCGCTTCACCAGCGAGCTGGTGCTTCAGATCAATGGGAAGGTAATCGGCTGCATCGCCACCATCCCGCGGAGATTCAGCCATGTCTTCCCGACCATCGACTTATATGGCAGGATATGTCAGGTATAAATTCTATGGTCAATAATCTGCCTCATTAGTCTAGAGGTCACAACGCGACTGCAAATCGACTTGGATTCGAATCCCGTATTAGGCAAAGTATTATCGAGTAATAATATATTTTCAGGCCGGAATTAAGAATTGTCTCGCTGAATGGCGATAGACTCGCCCCCTATTACATAGGATTCAATAACGATAACGGTTAAATATGGGTTATAACAGTACATCTTCGCCCTGACCCTTTAGGGAAAACAGGTGCGATGCTATGTTATGTAAATAAAAGATTGTTGGAAGCATCCATAGTCTATGGTGACCGTTTACCATCAGGCGGGCCGTATTGCTACCTGACTGGTATAAAAAAACACAAATATCATCTTGGGTTTATTTCTTCTACTTTTTCGTGTGGTATATTCTCTCACATCTCTCGTGGAGGCCCTCTGGTGCAATAGGTTTACCGAGGGTGTGGTTTGTTCAGATGCTCTGGTCAACCGGACTGTTATTGGGTTTTTGTGTTCAGATATTCTCAGATACAGCCCGGTGTTTGTAATTATCCCGGGGACCTCAGTCTGTGAGTGTACGAAAATAGAATTCCGCCTGGCCTTCAAAGAATACAGACTTGACGGTAGTTTTTTGTGATTCCATATTGATACTTAATCAAATTATGATATGGGCAAAAAAGAAACTTCCTCACTCATTATTATTATTTTCAGGTTTCGGTGTTACTACACCCATATGTCGTTGTTAGTGGCGCGTCTTTAGATTTGCCTATCATCACTGAAAATCATGGAGAAGAATCAGAGCATGACCTCTCAAGTGAGGAAGAAAGGGATGCAACTGAAGATCCAGAAAAACGACGAAAGACAAAGGCTAAAGCCCACAGTCAAGATAATCTCATTGACGGCCAATGGGAACCGATATTTATGCCATCCGGCCCTAGTTATGGGCTAAGCTTCACGCCATATCGTGTTCCGAAACCTCTTCCTTACCGTGTTCCGACCCCTATTCCATGTCCCGCTATGGGTCCCCCTGGAGGCTCTATTGCAAATCTTCTTGAACAGGCTCCATCCAAGAAAAAAGACAAAACAATAGTTAAAAAGGTTAATAAAACAGTCCCAGCCCAACAAGCATCGACTCGCGCATCTCTGCATCAAAGTCTTATTCTGCCCGATGACAATGATACTCCGCCTGCTGATAATAATGAGATGGTGAATCGTTGTATCCAAAAAAGCCACTCGTCACACAACTTCCGCCAGCTGATTGACGACCGGGAGGGTAGAGGTCCTTTACGTCACACTTTTAGCGTGGGATCGCGAGTAGGATATGACCCTACCACTGACATAGTGCTGCAGCGCGAACTGTTCAACGACACTAATATCCGTCACAACGACCGCTACCCTGAAGCGCACGATGTAGATAATCTCGATAACGAGATTATGGACGCGCTGACAATGGAGACAGGAAATTTGCCCGATCTTTCCGAAGAACAATCTTCGTCCGATGAATCTCGTCGTGACGACTTTTGGTGTGAGCCATTGACGGTGGAGAACTTGAATTATCTGAATCACATTCTATGTTTGGATCATGAGGGTGGTGAAGGGCACAGCTTGGAGTCGGAGTGGGAGGCTTCGGGCGAGGGCTGCGAGCACCTGCACCTAGTGCTCAAGTATTGGAACTATCTGGTGCTGCCGTTCCCGGAGCTGCGCCAGGCCGTGTCGTGGGGACAGGTGCGCTGCTACTGCGCTAATTGCCAGCCCGATGCGCAGCCCCCGTTAGCTGGTAAGTAGCAATAAAAGCAGGGTTGCAAATTATCAAGATAATTATGATCATTGATGACTATCCGATAATATTATCCGAGCCCATCATAAACCATTATTTTTTGTTTTAATACACGCAAACTTAGACCTTAGTGGATCTTAGTTTTTCTCGGCATTATGTTTTATCATTTTGATATTTATTTTGGCTAGTTTGTGGGTTGGATCATTTTTGAGACCGTTGCCACGAAGGAAAATACTTTTCATCTCACTAGCTCGGAAAGGCTTTTTTTATTCTTCGAAATCTGAGCGCAAACGTCTATTTTATCCGCTAGCGTGGAAAAGTTATTCGAAATTTCGAACGTGACGAACTATGGCGTAGAGCACAAATCTGGGCCTCAAGTCTATTGTTACGAGAGCATTCGAGTGAGATAGCAGGAGTTAGCAGGCGCGCGGCCCTGGACAAGTGTAGAGTGGTGAAGAAAAACAATTCAAATATAATTAGCCATCTAACATTTTCCTCGCTTTAGTGAGATGATAAGTTGTGTTTCGCACGGCTGCAAAATTATTAGCGTCTCGTGCCTTTGAATGCTTCGCTTGCTCGGTATTCAATACAAGCACTCGCACCAAATAACAACTTTGCAGGCATGCATATCAAATAACTATTGTTCTGTTGTTAGACTTGTTTGATAAGCTGTATTCTCCCGTGCGTATTGCAGGTTGGGTCCGTATCGAGCGCATAGACGGCGTCGGGGCGGCTCAGTGCGCTTTCTGGCACGTGTTGCGCTCCACGCTGGGGTCCGCGCAGGTGGCGGCCGGCAACCGCGGTGTCGTGCGACGACCGCACGCGCTCGCCGCCTGGCCTTGCTCTAACCCGCCCGTCGCTGACATGTACGTACCAATGGAAGACCCACGTTCAACGACGATATATGTTTAAAATTAAAACGCCTGTTTACTCACATTACAGTTCACGCCTGTTGTGATACGACTGATTTTGTCATAAACGCCTGTTATGTTGTCGGTGAACTTGGGCTTAACGCCCATTATACCACTGAATATGCCTCCCTACAGAACCTTTATTGAACACAAAATTATTCATCATAATTATTACTCATTATTCATTATTTATATCATGTTATTACATGTTGAAACGATATGTTTATTTACTGATAATACGGATTACCTTTAATAAAAAGTAAGCGACAAAATTCACTATTCAGTATATTTACAGATGGTTCGACGAAGAAGGAAAGCCGCACCATACCGTGTTGGCTATTGAGATCGATGTGGAGTAAGTATATGACATATTATGACTCATGTAGACGGTCCTTGAAAGAGATTAGTGCTAGTAGTGCCTTTAGAATATTACAATATCTTACAAGTTTAGTAGGCTAAGGATTAAATAACCAAGTTCGTAAAGACGTATAGACAAGAGAGAGAAAATTGGAGCAGTCTGAGCAGAGCAGTTAAAGACGTAGGTGCTCGCTGCTTGCGCGTCTTCTCCCCGCACGTATGTAGGTTCGAATCCTAACCATACCTTGTTGCGAGTGAGACGGCTCAGCGACCGGCGACTGGTATTCCGATACTAGCAAAAATAGTGTAGGGTGTGTGCGCCAAATATCTGTTTCTTTAAAGTTGAAATAGAATAAAATAGATCTTTATTTTATGTAAACCAGATACAGGCACTTATGAAATGTCGAGACTAGGTCCTATCTAGCCTAATATTCTTTTTCTATTTAACTTGCCATTTAGTCAAGACCGGCCTTGTGCAGTGGCTTAGTGGCATTACAATCTGAAAGTTGCCAAGTAGTATGGGGTAGCACCGCAAACCACAGAGCCACTGACGACTGAATTATGGCAACTCCGAGCGCGCGCGCTAGCTCTGCCATCACCGATCTAAGGCGACTAAGGGCTATATCACCGTGGTACCATTATGATAAGATTAAATTCCAGACAGTATGAAGGTCATTTCGACCTCGGTCAGGATTCCGCCACTCGCTCAAAGTCGCGCGCTAAATGTTTACGGCGCGCGATTGCTCGGGGAATCAAATAACCAATGGGATGCCCGGGCTGCCGCGTTCGAGAGAGGGCGCGGATTGGTGGGCGCGGGTCGTTGGTAGCGACCGAAGCAATATAAACTTTAGCGGCGCGGCTATTGAGTTCAAAATAGCGTACTTCGGCTCAAGGGAGTGAAGTATCTCTTATAAAGTAATATTATTTAATCTGTGCTTCAAATCCCGTACATTTTCGAGCTGGGGTGATGATTTCAGCTTCCAGCGGAGTTATGAATAAGGCGATTTCTTGGTAAACTGTCACTAAATAGTCACAACACCAAAATAAAAAATATTTCAAGATGTTTTGTTCATGATGATAAAGGCACAAGTCTTTTTAACTCCTTAGAGATAATAAGCCTTATATTGCATGTAATTCTAATCAACTATGTGCCATTATTTTTCAGGGGCTCCGAACCTGAAAACGACCGTCTGCTGGCGTTTCTGATATATTTGAAGTTGCACGCGGTGTTGACTGAAGACAACCCGCTAAGTCTTGATGACTAAGCGCCCTTGCGGCCAGTAGCATCAGTTTGCATAATTATAATCTTTTAAGAATATTATTATATTTAATCTCTTGAAAGCACTGTGAAAGTATTTATTATAGAAATATAATAATCTATCGATAAATCGAAAATACAGGTATACTGTTCACGGTGCAACTTCGCAGAAAATGCGACATTACTATGTGGTAGGTATAAGGGACACAAAAAAAGGTTGTCTTTAAGTATTAATTACCTATAGTATTTAATTATAGTCAGTGCCGCAAGTTAGGCATTCCAATGCAGTGTTTTTTGATCTCAAAGTCGAATGTTTTGATCCCTTTATCTTTGTACTTGGTACTAAATGAAATCATGGTTAACCTTTTAACCGACACGAACTTTTATAACATTTAAAGTTCTAAGTCCTTCGTTGCCAAAATCATAAATTTTTCATTAAACAATAATACTCGATTCCATAATCATGGTTGTGTTCATAGCTTATAATTATTACACTACATGTTTTGTGATACTGAATTTTTATAATGCTATGTATGGCTGTGTGTCAGCTCAAAGGTAGGTTCTTTGTACAAAACATTTTCCTACCCCTTGTATTAGCAGTACTGCTAAAACAATTGTAGGTTCAACTACAGGTGATTGCCTACAAATTGATTTATAGGTATTGCGTAAGCATGTGGTATGTAAAGTTGTGCTACAGGGGATGATGCTTGAGTATTTGTAGCTTATCTTGGTATGACTTGGTTGTGCATGGCGTGGTGGTTAAAAGGTTACTTCGATTTAATTTCGATCCTGATCGAATTATAAGGAGTATTATGATTGTGTGATCTGGCATAGTAAGAAAGTAGCGTATTTCAGCTTTTCATCTCGCAGGTCGTTATAGTGAACGAAGGGACGTGTAATAGTGGTGCTCGTAGGCATAGTGCAGGCAGCTGTGCATTGTGATGAATAGGGTAGTTACCATGTACTTGCTAAGTAGCTTGTTAGGGCTGCATGCTTTGTGATACAGGCGGACTTAAGGCGATCATACACGGTGCGGTGGACGCAATATCATGCCGAACTAGCACTACTCCAATGTATGTCTCATGATTTGTAGCGGGGATGACACTCACGCTTGCTGTGGTAATACGCGATGAACAGGCTACGGCTTAATCTCTTAAACGCCTCACATATGAGCATACAATTAATATTTAGTATTGTATTGTCGCATCGCATACTCATCCTTAGTATTGATGCCGTATTGAAATCTATAATTAAAAAATAATGTTTTGTAACTGGCTTAACTTTAGATATTGGAATATTAATGAGAACAAGGTTCTAATTGTTGGAAGGTAATGACAATAAAGCATTAAAAAAGTTTATGGTGGTGGTTCAACATATTTGCTAGCGCCCATTTTGATGACTGATTCATAACTTCCAAATTATAAGGGTAATTGAGGAGAATTTCGTAATTAATTTAAATATAAGCATGGTTTGTTGAGTGCGGTGAAACTGCCAATTTAACTTGGTTCAATATTAAGCTTTTCTGGGATGTATGATCTAACAGTGTGAAGTGAATGTGTCTATACTTTAAGGTCAAAACACACTGACAGTCTACGACTAGTCACTTGATATTTAACCCGTCATGGAATTTATCCTCCACAGGCTATTTATTAGTATTGAAGTCTTAAGCACATTTTAATGATGATCTCAAGTATTCTTACTTTTTATTTATTTACACTTGCAACTATTTCGGTAGTCTAAAACTCATTATTTATGATTTCTTTACAAGTAGTGTATGTTAGGTGTTTTATAAAGATGTCACAGTAGCATTTCGGAGTGATGGGAACATGTTCGACTTAGGTGCTGTATAATTACTGTTAACACGTGTCATCGACATGTGCGTAAGGCATGGGAGTGACATACTGTGACTGTTACCTCATTTTATTTTTCCCAATGTTTCAAAGACTTATTTTTAAATACTTGATTGGAAAAAGTAGTTTCAATCTATAATTTATTCATTATGCTTTAAAAGTCAATTTTATTAGGTTTACTTCATGAATTATTATTAGTTATTTTATTGTAGCGTTATAAGCAGCTATTTTAAGGTTATACGTAATTACATGTCTACATAATCATATTCGGTAGGTGGCGACAATTCGCACAACCATTTGATGTTATATTGATATTCACCCGGGAAGATCGTAATTTTAAACAATCCGATGATGCTTGTTCTATAATGAATGCGTTCAATACGCTGCATGTATTATATTGTATATTTATGTTTCAATTATAATTTATGTAGGTACATGCTGAGAAGCAATGCATGTAGTAGTGAACATTTCTGTGTGTATTACTAATTTTCTGAGCAAATAAACGATCATCATAAACAGTTTGTTTACTTCATATAAACGGGAGTTGGTCAGCGTTACTCTGATATTAGTTATAGTATAGTTCAGCTCTGTTTATAGGAAAGTGATTTCATATTATAATCTTCAGGTATAGTTTATTATAACTATAAAAATACTGCGTTAGTGACGATTGAGATTTCGCGCCAGTCCATTGCTGACACTAAATATCAGTGGAATCTCTCCTGAAAAAGTATTTGATACTTACGCGGTATTTACCAATGCTACGCGATATTGAACTATCCCCGACGATAAGTAGATATATACTCGTCAAAACAAAATAAGGGCCACTTGCAAATTTCGACATTATGGATGATTTAATTATCATTAACTATATCCATGTGGTAAATTGTACAGCGTTGTGTTATTTTAAGTGTTTACAAACACTTTTACAGCATTCCGCTTGAAAAACCGTTAAAATGGGTAGATTTTATCAACTTTTTTGAAACCAATTAATTTTACCCTGTTTTTAACGTGAATTTTAAGCTCATTTAACATTAGAATTGTACTGAAAACAGTTAAGTGTGTCGAGTCAGTGCGTACATCGACATTTTAAGAACGTAATTCCACAGGTTCGACTTCAAATAGACTTGACTACAACGACCAGGACCATAACACTCATCCAAGAAGGCTATTCGTCGCGATCTGTAGTTTTACAGCCGAGATTTTCGCAGCGAGCGATTCAGAATGCCTGGAATTGCTTTTATGAGATCCAAAATTTTGTCAGAAGTCAGGAATTAGGTAGAGCCAGAGGAATCACCGCTCAGGAAGACCGCTACATAGACTTACATGCACGCAGAGAGAGCACCATCACTTCCCGCTCTGTGCAAACCCGCTAGTGCCTGGCCACAGGCACGTGACTAAGTGACCAAACAATTAGAAATCAGTTTTATGAAGACCAGCAATTGTCCAGGAGTCAAGTGGTGCGAATTCCATAGACCAGTATTCATCATGTAAATCAATCAACATCCGCAAGGCAACAATTGGACTATAGCGTAA
The DNA here is from genome assembly GCA_932294325.1 of Allophyes oxyacanthae. NCBI lineage: Eukaryota > Metazoa > Arthropoda > Insecta > Lepidoptera > Noctuidae > Allophyes > Allophyes oxyacanthae. The sequence goes on from OW028609.1 coordinate 7,546,159, forward strand.
GTGACTGAAGCACATTGCTTTTTACAGATGAGAGCAAGTAAAAGTTTTTAGTGTTGACCGTTGCATAAGGGTGTGGAGATGAAAAGGGAGCAACTTGCAGATGCCTGCATCCACAACAATGATCGATTTGGGGGGCCCAATGTTATGGTGTGGGGAGGCATAAGCCAAACTGGAAGAACTGAGCTCATAATTCAGAACCAGGGTACAGTAACAACTTAACGATACATCCAGGAGGTCATAAGACTCTATGTGGTGCCATTTGCATAGCAAGTGGGTGCAGGTTTCAAGCTGTTGCACGGCAATGCATGCGCTTATACTGTTAGAGCCACCAGAGAGACACCAGAAGAGGCTTGTATACAAGTGTTGCCGAGGCCAGCGAACAGTTCGGGCTTGAACACAATTGAAAACATGTGGGATCTGTTGAAAAGAAGAGTATGAGACACAAATTGATCAGTGGACAATGAAAGACAGCCCTTAAACGTCCTAAAATCGAGCAAGGAACAAATCTCTCAAGAAACAATGCGGCATCTGATAGAAAATGCCCTCTAGGCTTCAAGAATATGCTCAGATAAGAGGAGGTTACACCAGATATTGATTCAAAAAGGAAGAAGAATAAACGCCGTAGAATTTCATTTTTAATTGCATTTTTAGTCCAAGTGTACTTTTTGCTGAAATTGCACTTTTTCTTGAAAATGTTGTAAAATTGTTTTTCTTTTCTGTGGATTGTGTAAAATGTAAACCCATTTCTTTAAAAACAAATTATTACAATGAATTTTACAACTTAGAAACCTAGGAACCTCATAATTTGCCCAGAAGATCAAAAATATAAGGTGGCCCTTATTTTGTTTTGACGAGTATATTTACTGTTTAATAGACCCATTGCGGTGTGTTCTCTATGTATATCTAATATTTTCATCGTCTTGCATCGAATTGCGCCTGTGTTGGCCATTAATTAAACATTTGTGCTCAAAATGGTTTCTATAGCGGTGAAAAGGTAAATGAAAAGCAGTGTTTGATAAAAATGATCTTATATTGGTGTTTCAATGATTTACAACAATACGATTGTATCCAAAAATGCTACTAACTAGTTACTTAAATTTAAATTAAATTATCACTGTTCGTTTCATAGTCACATTTAAGTGAGATTCGAAACAGTATTAGTACATTAATACACTAACAGCCGCAGTAATAGTTCCTACAGATAATAATACAATTGTTTAGTAATATATTAATAAAAAATCGCATGGCTTCCGTTTGGCGGCCTGTAACTGCGGCTTAGAATAAATATGAAAGACTAAGTTGTAACAATTTAACTATGTTACATGCGGGCTTTATTTGAGTGTAAACTAAAAGGGTGCCAGCTTCTGATGTACAAGATTGCATAATACTTATACATGTGTATTTTACCCGTCAAGTACCTAATGTTCTGTGCTCAGTCTAAAGTCTCACCCAATTAAAAACATCTAAGTGTATTGTGAGTGTGATTGAAGGGTATAAAACTATCTATAAACACAATTTAGCTAATCTATTTACAAGTTTAACAACATCGAAATATCAGGTGATATCTAAACATTCAACTTAACACCCACAAACTTGCACTAACCATAGGTGTAGTAGGTACATCGACCTACGACTGTCGAGCTACTAATGCGTAGTATACAATCAAATTGTTTAGATAAATAGTGACCAAAAATACTTCTAATAATTCGCATACCGTCATAAAATGTCACTAAGTACAGAATTTTAACAAATTTTTCGAATATGCAGCGTAAGGTCGTATTTGCGTAGCTCGTCAGGTGGGTGTAGTGTGGCTTCTGCGCAGAGTACATCTCAGGCGAGCGGCGGTATTGAGGCACTACCACACTTTGCACTTATTGATGGGGTTCATGGGTGATCCGGCGGGGCACTTGAAGTCGTCGGCGAACTCTTCCATGTTGGCCATGGGCCCAACGACGCGGAAGCGCCCAGGCGCGTGGAAGCCGGTCGTAATCCGCAGCTTGATCGCTTCGTTCCGGTAAACCGCGCACCATGTATTCGCAGCACTCAACCAGAACAGCTGAAAGCAATACAACAATTATTATCCAACCGATGTTGCGTTGCACGATATTATTAACTGGATGGTAATGCTAACTAATCATTATCTAAAAACGGTTTAAAATTGGAATTGCAGTTTACAATTTTTAGTACTAGATCTTCCTCTGCTAGGTAAGTAATTGGTAGATACTTATGTAGAGATGTATTTATTGGAGTTGTTTTTCATATTTAGCAAAGTAAATAGCTTCCGAGTTGTCGATAGCGAAATAGGTAGGTAAATGTAAACTATATTACCTGTTTAGGCGAGTATTTCTCGAGGCCGGGCAGGCGTGCTTCGTCGCCATGTCGGTGCGTCCAGGCCTGGTATGCATAGTAAGCCTCCTTGATGCCGCCGTTGTCTGCAATGTTTTCGCCCTGGGTGTTCACTCCGTTCAACTGAAATAAACACGTTACCGCATTTTTTTTACTTTCATGTGACGACATAACTACAGGTGTAACAAAAATGGTGTTGATTATTTTAATCCCGCGCTCTACTGCTTATAGATCTGCTCTATTCCATCCTGAGTGAAGGTTTATGTGATTCAGTAAAAAATATATTCGAAAATGAACCATCTGGTGGCGTCGCTTGACTGTTAATGGCAAACTAGCGCTCCGCGAGGTTTATCGAACTTACAATAGCGCTACGGCGGCGATGGCGGCACCCCTTGTTCGGGGTACCTACTCAAAGTAACGAATAGTAGGTAACAGAAGATTCGTTTTTACTGAGTCGAAAATACTTTGTTCCAAGATGAGTCTATAAATATGAACAGTACAAACAGGAACAGAGCGTGTGGTTTAAGAGATTGACATGATTTTTTTTTACAACCTGTATAACTGGCAGATAATTTGCCTTCCAATTTTACATAACTACTTATGTAGTATAATGCAGAGGTCAGTGGCCAGTACCTACATTTGACGGGTTATGTTAATTTTATTATTTTTTCTATGAATATGTGAATACCTTCAGTGCTACTTCCTTGACGGTGTAGTTAGAATACTGATCAATAATACATTTGGCTCGCTCAAGATATTTTTGCTTGGTCATCTCCTGCCACCATTCCACCAAGTTTCCGTTCCTGTCGAATTGACGACCCTGCAAATAGGTATAATAAGTTTAGAAAAAATATTCAAAACAGAATTATTATAAGTACCTAGGTATTACTTATGTAGCATAAATAAAGAAATTAGGTATAATGACATTGTAAACCACTATCCTCGGTTATGACATGTACCTAACAAACTCACTTAAAAACACGTTATTATTATTTCAAAATTACTCGACAACTGTAACTTGTCACTTACGTCCCACTCAAGAACCTTATCTAATATTCTTGGTCCCACTACACCGCGTGCCCGCCCATGACCAGAGCCATGCATGTGTGTGAGTTCTCTTCATCAATTTCATTTAGAGGGCGATGTGTGTGGTTTCGTGTGACGTGGAATGACTTTATAAGTATAGTTGGCGCATGTTAGGTAGGCATGCTTGCATGCATTGCATTTTCGCAGTTAGTCATAAATAGATAGATACCTATCTAAATAATGGTGTCGATTCTATTGCGCACTTTGACAGGACTAAACTAAACTAAGGGTGCTTGTCTCTTTCTGTTTCAATAGAAAAAGAAAGTGATAGAGGCGTTTTTTCGAAAAAATGCCACAATATTTAGTAGCCTGGCTAATACTTGCCTGGTCATCGAATCCGTGTGTTATCTCGTGTCCAATAACGAATCCGATAGCACCGTAGTTCATGTAAGCCGGGCGTTTGGCCGAGAAGAATGCGCCTTGCAGGATACCGGCAGGGAACTCTGTTCACAAATATTATTTCAATAATTTTTCTTTATATAATATAACCAGCATTTACGATGGTATAAAACTTGCCAATGTCAAACAAATGAGTAAGGAATATCTAATTTCGTTTGGCATGACCCTCGTTTACAGTCGTTTACAAACATCGTTGACAATATTAGATACTACCGTTTATTATAACGGTCATTGAGATGCCATGTTCAGCAGTTTACCTACCGGCTGTAATGATACGAGGTACATAGTGTATATCGTCATCATACAGTTATTATACTTAGGTAAGATAAGAAAAATTGACGAATATTGGACTCACGAATGCTGTTCTCAATAGAGGAGTAGAAGGCATTGACGATGGCTGGGCGGCCGTGGGTGACCCAGTCGGTCTTGTTCACCGGCTCACGAAGCTTGCCGAACAGGTACTCGGTGCCGAACAGCGTTAGGTTCAGAACTGACTCCATCAGTTTTTCCGATGACATTTCCAACTAAAAGATAGCATTTTGTAGGCATTATAAATGTGTATACCTACCATGCCTAATTTGAATACTTACGAGCATGGTCTGCGACTAAAATTAATGTGACATGATCACATGACAGACAGACATGACGAAATTAAGTAGGTAGGTATAAAGCGAAAATATTCTAAGTTTATGGGTAGGTATAAGGGTTCCTAATTTGACTGCGAATCCCTTAAAATTAGGGAAAACAGCGTGGAAGTTAGATATAGAATTTTCAAGTAGAATCCGGAAGACTCAAAAGGAAACCTTTTCCCAACAATGAGACAAATGGTAAGGCTAAAATAATATCTATATTTAAGTAGAAGGTAAGTACATAGGTTACATTTAGGTACAAGGTATTTAGGTATCTAAGTACTACGGCCACAAAATTTGTAGGTAGATAATCGAGAGGAAGCTATTGTTAATTTTTTTATAGGTAACTTATTTATCTACCTAGGTACCACTAGTTATACGGTCTCAGACGTAAAAATAACTACATCTAAGGCTGCGCTTACAGGTCAGCGGCTCTTGCATACCTACTTATTGCAGCGTTACACCGAACTTGCAGTAAACGCAGTCTATTAAGTAAAAAACATACCCCAGAGTAGAATTGAGTCAGTTTGTCGTTATCCAGCATCTCATTGGGATACGCAATGTGCGAGGCCATGGAGTCGGCCTTCTCCAGCGCAGCTGTACGGGTCTTCTCATCCATCCAGTCTACCTGAGTCAATGTCTTACGGAACTGTTGTCTGGGTAACAAAATATACATCGTTTATTATCAGCTCTTGGTCGATATAATCTACAAGGTAGGTATAATAATGGCCTAGCAATAAAAGTTTGAATAGCGGTCAAGAGGATGCGAGTATAAACTAACTTCTACGCCCCTATTCCAATATAAAGGTATATTAGATTTTATACTTTTCTTGTTATGAGTAGGTACTTAGGAAGGTAGTAATTGTGTACCATTCATGCTGGATAATAAGAAAAATCCTTCTATTTAATAATCTTCAATACCTTTGGTATTAGGTACCTATTGAAGATTATTTCGTTAGAGTTTCGAAATATAAGGTCCTATGTCTCTAATCCCGATCCCTTTAAGGGGTTATTGTACCTACACATCATTATAAGCAACTTTTAATCAAATCAAATCACGAAAAAACAACAGCTGATCCATACAAATAATTCAATATTAACTAGGTAGGTACATATTGTATGGAACAGCAGACATTTTTATTTCGCGAATTCAATATTCATCCTTGTGTAAAAATTGTTCAAAATGATGTCTACAATTATCCCATAATGGGATCGGGATTAAAAAGGTAGATACCTATATTTCCAATTCGATCCAACTATTAATCTTGCTACAGCTCAGGCAACCTAATTCGTCGAAACTATTAGATAAGTACACACAAAGAATTTTCTGATGCCTGACTAGTAGCTAGTTGCTGCCTATGCGTTGATTGTAAGCTGTGATGTGTATAGAATACTCTACCTGATATCGTTCACCATTTCTAATGCATTAGCTTTCGAGTTCTCGTTGAAATACTTCCTGATGTAGAGGGCGCCCACAGCGATCGACATACTGAAATAAACACAATTCCATTTAGTTTAGTTGGCGAGACAGTTGACGCATTGGCTAAGCAATTGGTTTTTAGCGATTGGATTCCCGCACGGAACAATATATTATATTTGTGAGATATAAGCTTGTAATTACTGGACCCACGATACACGAGAAATCCGGGGGAAGTAAGGGTCAACGTTAAAACAAAAACGTAATAGGTAATTCTTATGTCGCAGTAAGAGAGGCAGTCCTTCTTTGGCTAATACTCCGGAGATTTACCAAAATTCGAATTTGTCTATCTTACTGATGCTATTATGAAGTAATGAATGAGTCATGTTAGTCAGTGTGATACTAAATGGGACCTAGTCACCTAGCTGGCCCGAGCATTTAAATACTTGCCTACTAAATATGAGTATTTCTTATGGTTGATCGATGGTCATGCAACTTCGCTTTAAATGAAAAGGTTCTACCTGGTGTCTCGGTCCATATAATAGAGTAGGTACCTATGACTTTCCAAGAAAAATAAACATGTCATTTCACCACCCTTATGATGTTTCCCAGAACATGATGTCTAGAGTTATAGGTAGGTACCTAGATATTGTTTTTATCAGCACTACACGTGTTTGGAATCATACTTGATTAAATTGTAAAAAGTTGAACTATCTACATAAAATTATGTAAAGTACCTATTTAATGGAAATTGGAATTGATCTAGCTTATTACCTCGTAATAGAATACAATAGACAAGTACCTACCTACATACCTACCGTACTACTGTACACGTGTTAGGGATTTCGGTCTCGAGGGTATTTCTGGTCCCGGGACCAGTATCGGAGTTTTAAAGCCAGTCCCGGGAGTCTCGAGAAATTCGAGACCAAATTAAAAATTATTGAGATAAACAAAAATACTGCCAAAATTGAGAAAATTGGTTCAGACAATTAAAAAAAAATGTAAAAAATTATTCCTAACAACGTTTTAAAAATCTTTTGGATCTCCCACGGCGTTAGCGATGGCTCTACATCGGCATGGCATACTAAGTATGAGGTTATCAATTGTCACCTGTGAAATAAGGCTCCATACTCTGGAAAGAAGTGAAAAAGTTGTTGTTCCGTGTTAAAATTTCAGGGAAGATCACTGAAAGGTCTTCTCCCGAGCAAATCTCACGCATGCTCAGTGGGATTGAGATCGGCGGACTGAGCAGGCAACTCAATATAATACCGTGAATGTGATATTGTACTCGATGAACACATTCATCACCAGCCTTGCGGTGTGTACACGTGCATTATCGTAGGGGAGGATGGGGGGAGGGATGACCATAGGGTGCACAACCTGGTCACGGAATTGCTCCCATTTATATTGCCTCGTATCCAAACGTGAGCTGTTCTTCTACCCAGGCGAATTCCAGCCTACACCATAATCGTTTGGCATTGAAGATGAACTTCCTGAGGATTCTGGAGTCGAGTCTTGTGACCAGGAAATCGCAAACACGCACACTCATTGAAACGGGATGATTTCCGAAGCGAGATTCATCGGAAAACAGAATACCTGCCCACTAATTGTCGGTCCATCGCAAATATGCGTTACCCCACAATAAGCGATGCCCTCGATTTCCAAGGCACAGTGCAGGAACTCTTAGCGGTCTGAAAGCGTGAAGATTGACTTCACGTAATCTTCTCCTGGCAGTTTGGTTACTGACAACCACTTAGTGCTGGAGTCTTCCTACTAACTGACGAACTGTAATCTGGGGCTGCCTTTTTGCAGCATTCTGCAGAAATCGGTCTTGTCTCTGGGAAGTGCCCCTGTATCTTCCTCGGTAACACTTGGCTATATCTCCTGTAGCCCTGTAGCGTGCTCATAATCGGCAAATTACTCCTTGGTTGCGTGTTAAGAGCGTCTGCAATTTCGTATTGACTGCGCCCAGCTTCCAACATACCCATAGCCCTGAGCATCTCTACCCGCATTTAATGACGAGCTGATATCATTCTCAGAGTCACAAAAATGACTAGAAAGCAGCAATAATAATTGTGCTTCACAAGAAAAAAGAAACGAAAACTGACAATAATCTCCCAATTTTTTACGTTTGAAAACTCGACTTTGCGAGCAAGTTAAGATTTCCCTCCATATTTCAAAAATCTTTTGCTTCTTTTGTTAGAATTTTTTAAATTTCGAATTATTATTTAATGCACTTTCAACCTACATTTATGAATTTTAGTGGCCAGTACTTTTTCTAAAGGGTTTTCACAAATAACTAGTTGATATAATTTGCTTGTTAGACAAGATGTTTGAGTAGTGTATGAATTAAAAACCCTTACTTCGAATAAACACTTTAATTTCGGCTCCGTGCATTTGACGTTCATTAGTCGACAGTCAGGACTATTGTGAACGCAGAGTTTGGTTCCACCCGTGAGCGGGCAACCAAACAGCGCGGCGACGAGCCGCCCGCGCCGTCCGCACCGTACGCGCGAATTGAGAATATAATAATTATTCTAGATAAGCAAATCGATAATTATTTTGTTTAGTGTATTAACTGTATTACCTGCTAAGTAGTTCATTATTTTTCTTAATTATTTGATTATTACGAACGTTTTATAATGGAGATAACTAGTCTCGAAATTCCCGGGAGTAGTAAGTTTCGGTCTCGGTCTCGATGAAAATAGTTACGAGACTCCCGGGACTTCGAGACTCGAGACTCCCGGGACGAACACCCTAACACGTGTTGTGTGAAAAATTACGTAGATTGCATGATAACTAGTGACCTTTGAAAGTTTGTTTTTGTTCGATAGTGTACGGCATGATTAGATACCTACTCTTTGGTGTAGGGTTTCAGCAAGCGAAACTTTCACGGCTTAAGTACTTACTTATATAGATACCTACAGCGTGTGGATGAGGTCGGAGTTTAGAATAAGGAGTAGATACCTATATTTTAGCGAATTCCGTGAAAGTGACAGGCGACATAGAAGAAAAGACGAATGGGCAACAGCGTCCACCGTTGAGCTTTTGATACGGGTAACATACTGACGTCTAACATAAAGCTGCGTGAACTGAACTGACATTTATTTATGGCCCCATGATCAGGAATGTTCATGATATTTCATGTGATTTCAGAAAAACCTTGTGATTAAAAAATTATGATGTTGAAATTTTTTTTCATTAGTTAATGGAATGTAAAATAAAAATTAATTACAAATTTTGACATACCTATATAGGCTACAGGTATACAAACAGTGCAAGTTAAATAAAAGGTAGTAAAACTTGTTCCAAAAAAATTTACGAGTCAATACAGTCGTATGATACACACCTGACGCTGGTAGTGTCCGCGCATTCCTTCCATCTACTCTCGCGTTCAGTCTTCCCGGAGAGCGCGGTGACGTAAGAAAGCTGGCGCCGGCGCAGGTTGTCGGTCAGGTAGGACACGGATGCGCCAGCCACGCGCCACATCACATAGTTAGCTTGTACCCGCTTCGGAGTATTTTCCAGAAGAACCTTTGGAAAATATTGATGATTTTTAGAACTTATATCAATAGATACCTACGTATTTGGAGCCCGGAGAGTTCTATTATTCAGTACCTATCAATATCTAATATTGAACTTTATTTTATGTTCACATAACCTAGGTACTAACTTAGATTAATGATTGGATGTCGCAGCCGCGCGGCTGCTACACCCAATCATAACTTCACATAGCTTACCTTATATATCATAACTTCACATAGCGTGTAAAGAGGCTACTATGGTGGTATTATGTCAGATGTTCCTAAAGCAACAAAAACTACAAATGGAACAAGGGTGCGTCGAATAATTAATACTTATCTGCTTTATTATCCACGTACCTACTTCCACAAATTATTCGTTCTATATAAAATATCCGAAATAAGTATCTACATATAGATAAATAAAATAGGTGCCTATCTACTCGTATCTACTCTCAGTTGAAATATTTTACAGTTAGTAGTATCTAGGATGTCCCATTCAGATTGCCCGACACTACGAGTATTACGTCTTTGACGTTCCATACGGAAAATAATTACCGTGAGATGTTGATGTTAAGTAGCAATTACGGTTAGTTACTCCTAACTTCGAGTTCCGAGAAAATCTCATTAACTATATCCCTTGCCTGCCTGTTTATTACGAAATTAATAATTAGGTACAAGAGACTATTCCCTCAATACTTCTAGGTAATAAAAGGTAGGTACTCACGTTATAGGTACTTATTTTAATAAACCTTTCACTGATCTACTGTATACAAACAGGTGATCTACTGTAACTGGAACTAACCTCGAGGTCGGAAATGTACTTCGGCACGCTGACGATGGCAACTTCATCGAGGTCGACCTTCACATGAGGAGCAAGCAGGCGGTTGATGTACTCCAGCCATGGGATCCTGTAATAACACTTCACTATAGTACCTACGTAATGATGGTACCTAAAATAGAGTTAGGCTACATGATGGCTGATTTATGCGAGCCACCTGTCGGTAAATTGTAAAATACTGAAACAATTGTCTGGTCTTTAAAATAAATTAATCAAAAGAGCTATGACCCTCAGATTGTATTGCAGTGTTTCTCAAGAGGTCATCTAGCCAGGAATATTTAGATATTGAATACCTGAGATATTTCGCCTTATTTGAACACCTTAGCTGTTCCAGTTTATCTGACGCCAGCTGTAGCAATTTGGTAGTTGCTTGTAAGTATGTGATAATGTGATGCTGATGATGTTATTTCTTACGATAAGTAAGTAAATACATACTGATGTTTTCAGAATAGAAAATTCATGGAAGCAATTTCGTCTGTTGTTTTTCCATTCGATGATTTTATTATTATAAAAAAAATTGAGCATTTATATGGAACTCTAATAATACTGTCCAAACTTCTTTGTGTGCAAGGGAAAATTATCCCGATTGTGAGCTATGAAAAATTTAATATGATCAACGTGATACGCACTTGGGGAATTTCTGGTTGAGCTCGGCAATGGTCATAGGGTTGTAGAGGCTGGTGGCATTACGACGCTTTTCTAATGGCAAGGAGATCTGTAAAAAAATACGAGTTTTAGAACATTAGTAGGTAAGTAATATTTTAGATAATAGCTCGTTAATTTGCTATACAATACACCTCACAAATAATTGGACTGAAATTGCCGCAATGCCTTTCGATTGACATCTTCGGCCAAGGCGCCAACGCAATTAGGTCAAATGCGACAAATATCTCGAGACCTTGGACGATAGCCTCGCATGGTCAACTTGGCGATCTACATAAACGTGTTCATAGGCCATAATTGTTTTTATGGGTATTTTGCATTATCAGAAAATGTCTGTGTGACATACCAACGCATTTATTTTTTATAATAGTATCTTTTTCAATTATTTATTATGCCGAAATTTTCCAAACAAAATCCGAAAGTTACAATATACTATATTTTAACGTTTTATGGGATTTCTGAATCTATCATAATTATTTAGTATGACTTACGTTGGCAAGTTTCATTTCGAACTGTAGTGATTCCTTTAGGTCGACCTCGGCGCGTGCTCGGTCTGCTCCCAACAATGTCGCTATGTCCACCATGTACTCGTAATATGCCTGGACGAGCTTATCGCTAAACCCGCGGTTCAGGTACTCTCGGCTCAGACCTAGAGACGCCTGGTCCAGCTGTTGGAAAACAATCACTTAGCATGTGTTGTATTGAATAAATCAAAACATTCAAACAATCGCGTAATAAAGAATAACATTCGCATAGCGCAAATCAATTCGCAGTACATAGCTGTCAGTATTAGGTAATTTTAATGAGCTGGCACATTACAGTGCTTAATTATAATGGTCATACATAACGAGCAATCAAAAGAAATTCACCTACTTCGTTTTATAAGGTCGGCCGACCGAATCAATACATAATCTGAAGGAACGGATAAAAGGAAACGGATACTGTATTGCATATAGTTCTTACATCGATGATACGCTTAGTGGAGTTCTTCACGTCGACACTGATGGAGAAATCAAGGAAGTAATCGACGGAGTATCCCGCATCTCTGAACTTGTAGACTGATTGTTGCCAGGAGAAGGCCTTCTCGTCCCAAGAGTCGCCCTGGAGGACTGGCCAGCCGCCCAGCCTCTGCAGCATGTCGAGCAGTGGTTTCACGCCACGGGACTCTATAGCAGCTAGAGATATCGAACACAAAATCAGGATTACTGTGATTACTGCTGGGTACTAGGTAATCGGTTGATAAGTCTGCTTTTGTAGTCAGGCAATCTACGGATCTACATAATTCTTTGCATTTAAAACTTCAGAAATTACGATAGATATTTGTAGCAGTTTAAATAGCTTTTGTTTTTTCATTATCATAATTTTAAGAACCCACTTTTATTTAAGTTTTCGCTCCCCGTCAGGTGGTATCATTTTTCCCTCCAATTTGAGCTTGATCATCCATCAATTACGTCACTTTGATTATGCAAATGGCGGAAGCAACGACATTTAGTTCACTTTCACTTACATTTTATTCTACAACAGGTTTTAGCAACCGTTAAATAAAGATTGTCGCAATAAAGTTCAATAAGTCCTATGTTAGGTTCAGGTTGCGCGCTATGTAACTATTGTACTTACATCTGCCTTGGATTTTTTCGTGAATCGTCAAACTTCTTATTAAATTAAGACTTGGAACGTATTTTTTTACAAAGAAACAGATTCTCTTTTTCTTAAAATTTGTGTCTGTTTTAACCTCTCATGTACTTAGATATACTTACCTATAGGATATATCGTGCAGCGGCCTAAGATCATAAGTTGCTCAACATATAAAATTACCGCAATTTTATAGATTATTGGAGTAATTTTATTGAATGTATAATCAACCGATTTTTACTGTTTATATTAGTATTGAAAGTCGTTGTATCCGGTACTTTGCGGATCCTTGATATCATTCAAACAAAAACAAAACATGTAAATTCTATAAAAAAAATAAAGTGGAAACAGATATCTAAATTTTTTTACAGCTTAGAAGCATTATTATATAAAATGAGATAGCGATCGACTAACTCGCCAACTGTTTACAGAGGGTGAATTAAGTTGACTCTGGCTTCCAATTTGCGGTTATCTTGTTGGGACTGGCCTCAAGTTTGTTTTCATTATACGAAAGAAGTTTGTTGAAGATATAAATGAATTAAAAATTCCTTGCGGATGTTTAAAATTAAAATATCAAATGAAAATAATATATATATAGAATGCAAGTAATAAAACTCGTGTCATGCGGTAGACGCAGGTAGACGCGACTCGTATAACAATTAAAAGTTGCACCGCATTATTGTCTGTTGTTTCGCTTTGTCGTCGAAAATTACCTGTTGTGTTGTGTTTACCACACGTGTACATTTATATTATCATGTGTTGTGTTAGAATAGTTTTAGACAACCACAAAAATTATGTAGTGTATGATACAACAATTTTGTGATGAGATTTAACCATAGGAATAATAAGTAGGGCTGATTTAACCTTAGTCAATTAACCATAGTCAAAACCTATATTGACTATGGTTATTTGTGAATGTCAGGATGGCGCGTAGACACCAGAATTCGCTATCGTAGATAAGTTTATAATTTAGCTCTTATGGGGTCATACATACTTTTGTTAAAAATTTGGTATCTCCTAGTGTTCAAAACTATAACGCATAAAATGCTGCCCGCCAACCTGACGTCAGGATGGCGGATAGACTAGTAAAAAGCAGTTCCTTACTGAATGTCTGCGATCTCTGTATGTGAGAATTTAGTACCTAATTGGTACCTAAACATATCTCAGTTTCAATTGGGACCAAGTCGTTAGAATGTTATTATGCGCAAGAAATGTTTTATGAAAGGTTCGGGTAGTAATTATGAAATCATCCAACCTTAGTCTAAGGCTTTAGGTAAGTACATAACCATTAAAAACGTTTGCTACTACGTCTGGTACATAAAATGTTTTAAGAGATATCTAGCTTTTCTTCTTTTTAGTAATAAACAAAATGATTTTATGTTCTGACATATATTAATACGTTCGATAAACTTTACGTACCTTTGTATGAAAATTATTGTCGAAAAATACGCATTGACTTAAGTGGTCTTGAAACATTTTTATGTACCCGCCATTCTGACACTCACTGGTTATTATTGATTATTTATTCACTGACGTGGTGGATAAGAGAAAGGTATCTGAAATACAGACATATTTTAATTCAATAAGCATCAATAGAAAAATATGGTGGTACTTACTTCTGTTCATGCAAGCCTGGTACAAAGTTTTTGCCAAAACGAATGGCCGAGGCTCGTTCTCTATTATAGGCTCGTCCAGAAGAGCTCGTATCTGTTCTTGCAGCTGGTCGGTGATGATGGAGAATGTATTCACCGAGGTCTTATCATCGGGTATGCGTGTATTCTTAACAAAAGATCCGCATGCGAAATCATAGAAGTCATCGCAAGGATCGACTTTTTCATCCATGTTCAACAGAAGTTTTGAAGCTACAACAAAAACAAAATATTAAACAAGTATTCAGTTTGTATCTAATAAAAGCAGTTATTTGGTTATTTTCTGCTCAAATTGTTTTTCTTCTTGTCTGCAAGGTAAAGAGCGATCTGCTATCGCACCTGAAACATTCTACCGTATACAATGTAAATGTACTTAGATACCTACGATGTAACATCACGTACCTAACATTAATAAGCCAACACTTTTCTTTTTATTGTCGCGGGTCACGAGTGCGTAATAGAAAAGTGGCCTTCGGCCCCAACTTAGCTATTCAATTACTGGTACCTACAGAGAACCTAGGTATTTATTTATATAGCAATTTTTACACAGTCATTCCTATTTAATAGGTACTATGGTATTGCACGAAAAAGCGATAAATCAGATATTACCTACAACTACTATCATCAGCCTTGTCTCACAACTCTACAAGGTTTTCATCAACCTATTGAAAACCTTATATCTGCCCAATTAAACCTTTATCGATCTCCACAGCGGGCTCGTTTCCGCCGTTTCCTCTCCTCTTCCGACCATCTACATTCTGAACCAACTCGTGGAAAAACATCAAGAGTCCTTCCACTTTATCTCGTATTTGTGGATTACTACACTATTGAACATAAACGTATTTGGATAACTTCGAAAGCTATGCCTGTTATTTTATTATCTGTGTTGCTACTAATAATAATTAATCATAATAATAAAAAATAAATTTCGGAAATAATTAATCCATAGAGTGTTAGTAACACAGAACATAGAACTTTTCTGTGTTCTGTGGTTAGTAACATAGTAGGTAGCTTATTATCTAGTCTTATTATCTAGGTAGGTAGCTTATTATCTACTCATCACCCTCCGCACAGACTCCTTTATAACCGGAGAGCTGAAACTCTCGGCTACAGATCTCAGGATGCTGTTATGACCGTCTCTCACTCACTAAGGTTAGCATAAATGAGATAAAATAGAAAATCACCTGTGTGGATACACCCAGGTGTATTGCACATCTGCACTTCTCCCGGGGCGCCTTTCGCAATCACTGCCGGCGGCATCGACGATGAAATTCTCAGTTCACTAGTTTGGGGTATATCTAAAATACAAACACAACATGTTCAACACCAATTTATATTAGGTATAAAATTTTTGAAACTATACCTACATAGTTTTATATAAAAATATCCAAAAGGTTTAGACTAAAAAGGGTGCCGCAAGATTTTGGGGCATTAAGGGTGGTCAAGGCCAACCTTTCAGTTCTGGTATAAGGTACTTATGTGTAGACAAGTGACGAAACGCAGTCTTTTGTATTGTTCAAGGCCTCATGGGGCCAGGTGTGATTAGAAATACTAAAACCGACTTAACTACTATATAACCATAAGACAGCCATTACATCGCCGCTACTGCTACAGTAATTTAAACCTTTCAAATTCCAAGAAAGTCCTGAATTGAACTTATAAAATACTAAGTTACTGTGGGACGCATGCATATGGGGTTCCATATTGCAATTGTCCCACAGATACATGCAATTACCAGATATTATGGGACTTGCGGACTTGCCTATAATGTCACGATGTGTCGGGTTCTTATTTAACTTGCCCATTGGTTATTAATATTCAATTGGTTTGTTTTGTTTCACCCTGTTTCAATTGCTATCCACTGCTAAAGAGCTGTATTAACTCGGATATCTAAGAGCCGGGTTATTAGGTACACCTACCTACAAGGTCTTGAAGTTATGTTACGATCCCAGCAATGGAACTAATTCTGTTTCAAACAATAAATAAAATAAGCAATAACCGTAAAATCAAAGATCACAATACTTTGAGATTAGCTGCAAGACCATGAAATATAATTATCGAAAATCTAAGCTGTATCGGAACATTGAATATTTTTAAAATCTTCGAATTTTCATAGTATTTACAACATGCTACAAATTTCGGATTTATTCAATTTTAGGACTAGAGAACTACCTACATATTTACTAGAAAATACCTAAGGCGGACAGGGGTTGGGGAATGTTTTGCTAGGCACCTGCCTCCAAAAAATAAACTGAGACAAAATTTACGATTTTTTAATTTATGTATAACATATAAGTAAAACAAATAATAACTAAGAAGTTTTATTAATTTTATGAAATACTTTTTATTTGAATAAGCTAACATTCTTAGTTTCCGAGATATTAAGGTTTATTTGGTGACCCAGATTTATAGCTCTCGAGTGGACATTATTTTGACGGTGAGCCCGCAATAATTTTCTTGACTGAGTCTATTAGTAAACATAGGATTTGCAGTTTTGAATGTTCCTAGATTTTGGGCGATAATAATAATTATGCCTATTGATATTTTCCTAATTTCATGTACTGAACTTAGCCTCGTCGCCATTTTAAGAAAGGCAGGGTATTTATACTTTCCTCTTAGATTTATTTGAAATTTAATAGAACTGTGACAGTAAATTATATATTATGTTCTTTGCTAAATAGTAGATAATTTGTAAACAACGGAGACTTATGTATAAATTGTAGGTTGTTGTTAATATTGAAGCCAGAACACAGCGAAGTAAATTTTAAATTACATTGGTACTGACGTCGATAAGTCATTGTATGGTTAACAAATCTTTAATGTTTTTCTTTTTTGTGAACCATCGTTAGCTCCTTCTCGTTGTACCTACAGTGTACACGTACAGGGTTTCTTACACGAACAATCTACGTGCTTTGGATATTTTATGTAGTAGTTTTTGTGTTCCGTTTTCCGGTATATATTGCTGAATCATTTTTACTTTGATTTTCTATGCAATGACATGAAACTTAATGATAAGAGCTAAGTTTCGATTGCAACCATTGAAACCATTTATCGGTAAATTAAGAGTAAATGCTATTAAATTTACTATTTATTGCACACAAATACAAAGTAAACTTTAAAAAGATGCCGTGAGCAATAAAACGGAGATACACCAAGGATAAAGTTTATTGCTCCAGTCACAGTTGCAGACGTTGACAAAACGCATAGTTAGATATTTTTCTTAATAAACTTCTATTGTTGGCCTTTCTCAATGGGGTAAAAAACTGCCTTTTGCTCACTTCAGATGTCGCTACTGTCGGTTGTTCCAGAAATTTGACAGATAGCTGTCAACTTTCATACTATTTTTATAAACAATCGAATTGTTATAAGAATAATTAATAAAATGACGCTTTGAGCAGCCGTTGGTTGCAAAAATCCGGGAGTCCATAATATTCCTTAAATAAGCCAAAAGAAGAAAACTATGGGAAAAGGCCCTTCGAAAGAAAAATTCGAAGACTAGTAATAAGTCGAGGTTAAGTGCTATCCATTTTAAACCTGAGGAATATTTGGGGAGAAATTCTTACACTAGTTTTATAAAACAAACATTCATCATCATTTCAATGCTCCCTTTTTATTTTAGGCACCGCTATCAACGTGAACACACGTGTCAGTGTATATTTTTATTATTTTATAACTAAACTTCTATACTCGTACAGAAGTCTTCCTTTGGGCGGTACTTGACACCTGAAACAACATGTATGTCGAATTTAATCCAAAATATAGCCAATCCACAAGGAAAGATGAAAAAATCATAATTAAATAGCATTCTTACCTTTCTGCAAACTGTTGAATGTGGCGTTAAGACAGCGTTGGGAGATTTGTGCTGGCATTTACATCCCTGAACTTATGCAGTGCCGGAATGTTGACAGTCTCATCCTCAAGCACGTCTTCAACACCAATGAGATTATTTCGATCGTAGGCCTCTAACCTCCAACGAAAAAATAGGGCTTTACAAAAAGAACACAATATAACCTCCAAACTTGTTTATATAATTATATATATTTACCGTGCAATTTATGCTGCTTTTTTAGCAATGCCAGAGGCATTCCTCTTTATTAGCTCGTCTTTTAATTGTATTACACTCCACGTAGAATACATTTTACTAGTATAATATGGTTATAAGTAGGACACCAAACAACAACAAAAAACAATATGGCGGTTCTTAGGAACAACCGATAGTGGCGCCATCTGCGATGAGCTTTCAGTTTTTAACCTCATTGGGCTTACCCAATTTTGTATGAAAACTGACCTCTGTATTGTAATATTGTTATTATAGTGTCAAGCGACACGAGTGCGTGCGCCCGAGCGTGGCCCGGGTTGCGCCACACAACGTGATCTAGTGTTTTGTAACCCTCACTGCAGTACTATAGCATAGCATTTTCCAACGTTCTCTTGCGCTAACGTTACAGTTTTTTCTCTAACATAATTATTATCACTAGATTGATTTTTTAAAGTTTCCACAAGATAAATCTTGCGCAGTGATGTGCAAATTCAATCACGTCGCCTCCCTCTCCTTTTTCGCACTTGTTTCCGTGTCGTTAGTCGTTAACAACCACAGCGCATGAATATATCAGATGAGTATATTGTTACCCTTGAGTGATGTTCAACATATCATTCAACGGGGTTTATATTTTAGCTACAGTTCCTATGCAATGGTGACTTTTCACCCTTTTCTATCATATAATATCTACTTATTAGGTAGTTATTCATCAATGAAAACGTCGATGTCATAATTTTCTATATTATCCAGTTATTTCTCGCTCTACTTTTACTGCTTCTATTTTAATAATAAACTAGATCTTATTTAGTAACATAAAACGGTATTAATCTATTTTGATATTAAGGTTGTTTATAGTACCTACCTAATTTTAAATTATGAATTCTCTCCAAAATACCAAACAATATGAGTTGCTTAGCTTCTGATAATGTAGCTAATATCAGGGGGCGGTATTTATTTAGTTAATTATTGTTACTCAGTCGTCAATTACTTTATTTCAGGCCTCAGTATAGCCACTAGAATATATTAATAACATTTTTGTACGCAATGACAAG
Source organism: Allophyes oxyacanthae (assembly GCA_932294325.1). Taxonomy (NCBI): domain Eukaryota; kingdom Metazoa; phylum Arthropoda; class Insecta; order Lepidoptera; family Noctuidae; genus Allophyes; species Allophyes oxyacanthae. The sequence continues at coordinate 7,565,433 of OW028609.1, forward strand.
TTCACGAATAGAAAAACAAGTTTTTTCAAGTACGTAGGTACTTGCCAGTTTCTTAATTGTCTAGTAAATATGCGATACGGTAATTTTATGATATCTTTTGGTAACTCCAAAGGACATAATAAAATTACCGTATCGCTGTAACGCCGTAAGCTTTGTTATTAAACACACATTTAATAACAAAGCTTAAATGTCATTGATAATGTTGATCTTTGAACTCTAGGAACGACTATTCTATCTTGATCGCTTGTAATTCGACAAGAATGCTCTTGCAAAAAGCAATAAATCAAAATTTTGTCGTTATAGGGCGGCGATAATCCGTATAGTTTATACCTATATTGGAAGTAGTATGGAGTTTCGCCATAACTCGGAACATTCTCATAATGCGATCTTACTGAACAGTTGATCGTAGTTGCAGTAATTTGGCGAAACTACGGACGTAGTATAGAGTTTTCGTGAAATTAACCACAATACTCCACGCGATTCCCCGTAAATACGCATTACGCGTGCCTTCACATTTACATCTTTAACTAAAGTTTGTATCTCGCATAAATGCTTGTGGGTAAAAAAGAGATTTCTTGAAAATTCCGTTGTCGCCATGCCAGTGAGAGGCAAGGTAGGAACTCGACGGGTGACGTCTGTTCCGTTTCATCTTAAGCCGGAAATTTGAATAAAACGACCGAGAAATAACGAACTCCAACGACATAAACAAGCAAAATACAAACTGTCGTCAACCGAAATACTTTAATATCCAATATAAACCTGACAATATAAATAGGTCATGACTAAAATTAATTCGGTAAAAATTTGTATGTACCTACCTAGGTAACTATAAAACAATTACTGTCATCAGCATGAGGAAACGGTACCTAACTAAAGTTCTATAGCATTTGAAAATGTAAGGTCAAATGTGTTACTACAGGTCGTACGACCTTACATCATATCGTACCTGTGACTCTAAAGACAAAGGCAGTGAATCACTCGTAAAATTTTCTCTAATTACTTATGCCATCGGCATAACAACTTGAATTGCGAATGTTATTTTATTTTGTGTTTGTTGGCCGCCAGTACTATCTACCTACTTCAAATAAATTACATGTTTCAGAATTGATAATTATAGCAAATGTTAGAGCCATAATGGTGTAGCGAATAATTCCAATGGAAGTTCATTGTAACCAATGAACACAGTTTTTCTTATAAACGTATATTTGATGAGACCATAATGCCTAACAAAAAACATGTATCCATTCTTATTAAATTCATATATCCACGCTTTTTTGATCTCACTTTTTTACTGTTTTGATATCAAAACATCGTTTCTATTTCTGTTTTATAAAAAAAACGGTAGTTAGTCTAAAAATAGTTTTTATTACAGCAATATAAAAAGGGAACGAGTTTGATTTATGTGACACGGAAAATTAAATAAACATTAATTAATGTTTTTTTAAGGTTACTAGGATACTATTTTACGATTAGAAATCAAGGTGGTTTCAAATTACTGGTTCGACTAGTCCACTAGTAGTCTATAATTCTATACTGCGCAGCTTGGAAATTGATATGCGACTATATTGCTACAGGCGGGATAACTCTCTCAATACTCTCAATAACCGCTTATTTCAGAACTTACCGTTGATGTCAGTAGAAGAGCGAACCAGGGTGGCGATGAACGCGGCCAGGAAGGCGATGGCGAACAAGGTCGCCACTCCGACCGCCAGCATCAGCCGCTTCTCCATCGGTGACCGTTTGCCCCAAAACGATGGCCTGAAACATTTTATATTGAGTACACTTCCCAAATTTTACGGCCTTCATTTTTATAGTATGGATATATATATATCTATACTCCATTCAAAATTATATTGGACACAATAAGGTATACAATCAAAATTAATGTAAGTAAAGTGTATGAAAATAGATTAAAAACACATTGCAACTTGTATGTTATTATTACAACAATGAAACTGCACTAAAAGAAAGCTTTTCATTCTGTGTAATGGAGCCCTACTTATTATTTCTATGGTGTAATGCTATCTGAACTGGTAATAGGAAACTATAGCCTTTTCTACGGTTAAAATGTCAAAAACCTCTCCTTACTCAGACAAAGAGACTTATGACAGATCTGCAAGGTCAATTAAGAGCTAAAAGCTGTTACCAAGTAAATAACACAAGTTTTTAGGCAATCAAATCAAATTTCTGTACATAATTAAAAAATAGATTGTACGCATGTACGCATCTATCTACCAAGTTCATACGGCTCAACTATCCAATTTTGGCCGTGTATAATCGAAAGATTGAGTAGGTACCTATAATTGCGAATGAGCGAATCTAATTTTGATCAGTCACTGGTAGTAAGATAAAATGTTACTAATTTAGTTATGACATCGGTTTAGTAACATTACAAACGAATTAACAAAACAACGTAAACTACGTTACCTCTGTAGGTACTACGCTTCCTACCTTCCTAGTTATGAAAGGTGGCGTGCAACCAATCTAACGTTCCTATTTAATAAAAGTTAGCGTGCCTGTAAGTAAATGTTAGATTAAGATTTTATAACAAATTATTATAAGCTCGTATACTACTGAAGTTCCGAAGGCTAAAGTCACAGTGGTAAATAATCAACATAAAACCGAGAATAATTGAAATAATAATTAAGTATTTCCTTACGAACCGAAGTAAGATAGTCGATATCATTTAAAAAAAAATCTATTAACCCTTATTGTTGCTGATCTAATCTACAATCTGCGAAAGATTTTTATTGCTCATAATTAACCAAAGACGTATAAAAAATGAAATAAAAAAAATTGAGAATGGTTGTTCTTTGAGGGAGAAAATTGCCTCCAAATTTTCAATTTGTTTTGGTAACCCAATTTTCGTGTAACCGTAATTTTCCTTGGTGCTAAACGAAAAGAAGTCGCGGGGGATCCTTCTTGATCCTTTCTTGTGATCTCATGGGGATTTAAGGAAACTCTTTTAAACTCTTGTTCGCAAAGCAGCTTAAGAATATTAGAAGAAAAAAGAACTTTTTGCAACAAATTTTGTTTTCTCTTCAAGGTTTGGCATTGATACACTGAAAAGCAAATAAGTAGGAAAATATTGGCGATTCAGATTCGTCCATATTATTTTGGTTGAAATAATCATTTAATTACATACTTATTGAGGGATTGAACTTTCAGATATTGTGTAAAAATTATCTTTTACAGCTTTGGCAGAAATGACTGCGGGTAGGGACTGGGTGGTCAATACACACAGAATCCTGATAAGAGTACCTAGTTGCTGCAATGTTATTCTTGCTCTACTTTTTGATACCATGTATGGTGATGTTATAACATCAGCTCACTTAAACCTTATCGATCGTAGAAAAAAGCGAGTGTTTCCTCTACAGCATTCGTGGCTTATACCTACTTACACCAAGCTGCCATACTGCAGGTCGGGACAGAACATTCAGGTTACAGAGTTCTATTTTTAAAACTAGTTTTAAATTCAATTGATTATAGATTTATAGTGGAAGAACAAAACCAGCAATTACTCTCCGTGTACCATTGTGATGACCTCAGGTCACAGAATTCTGTGATCTGAGATGATGACCCTGTGAATATGCCAAGACTGCAATATCAAAAGCGATGAACCACTATTTATGAAGTATGTAGCATTATGCTTACACGTGGAATACCTTGGAAAGGTATTCCCAAGTTCTAATTAGCGGAGGTAGAATGGTAGCAGGTGAAAACCTTACTGGCCTTTAGGAAAGCTTACTACACACTTTTGCTTAGTTTTCAAACGATATATCAATGCCAATCAGAACACGCGAACTCTTCTACTTTATTACTGGACTTTAGTGGGGAAACTTTATTTCATAGTTACCTTTTTGAGTCCCTCGTATTGACACGGTAAATAAGAAACTGCACATTTATCATTATTACGCATACAATTTCAAGGAGGCTGGGTTAGGAATAGACAATAATATTAGAATAGAGAAGAATAGAAGATATTTATTTGTCTTTTACATTACATAGTAGGCATTTGCATAATCTAGGATAGTAGGTAGCAAGAAGCATCATACAAGAAGGTAAAAGACAAAATGGTCTTCGATTCAGCATAAGCGCTGGCAGCGCGAGGCATGCTCTACTGCTGATATTCTGTCCAAGCCAGTCACACGTAGGTATACAAAACAAAAACTAAGCTCTGATCGTGTTGTAGTCATGTTCACACATGTCTTGTCGCTCATAAACATATATTGCTCTTAAATTATATTTATTATAAGAGAGATAGGTATATTGATCTAAAAAGGCTGTTAAATCGCCATCAGCTTTAAACGTAGCCACTGAACTGTTCATTTTTCACTTTAGGTTATAAAATAAGCTATGTGTCGCTAAAATGTTTATTGGGAACTGACAATAAGAGTCAGATTCGAATCGAGGTACGTGATGTTCTTACAGAATAGCTCCCCTATCCTTTATAAGGATCATAGGCACTGAGCAGACGACGGACTTTTTGTCCGGCGGCCTGCCTCGGATTAGAAGGACCGTTGTTGGTATCTGCTGCAAGTGAGGACACTAGAGTTCTAACGTCAACTAAGAACAAAATAACCGTCGTGTGTGTTGAGTCCCTGCCGTATTTTCTTGTCCACGGTAATGTTTTGTCCATAAAAGTCTCAGCAGACCGCCGGACAAAAAGTCCGTCGTCTGCTTAGCGCCTTATAGAAAACCGACTTAGTTTCCATTTAATCAACCGGTTTAAAATGCTGTTGGTAAAATTGATTTAATTAACAAGTTAAAAGGTACAGTGATCTCACATGCTATTTTATCGTTGAATAGATTGGTAATTTCTCCAGCCAATTTAAGCAACCTTCACGACACCACGATTTTATTCACGACACCTTAGCGAAAATGGTATTGTTTATTGCTAATTTAAGTGCCTATTTATTTATTTATGTACGCAAAAGGTATGTTAAAGACATATGAACACAGTGGAACTACATATTTCTGTACAAATTTCTTCCAGTAGTCCCGCGACTGGAAATATAGATATAATAACACGTAGACACAGTGCATGATTTTCCTAAACAACTTCATTAAGAACCACTTTTAATCCTTTGATATACTAAACTGATCCAATAACTACAACTACAGATAATAACTACTATCTATCTAATTTCAGGGCGATATAGTACGATTATATCTACTTGATACCTACTCATTTAAAGTTTTCAATGCGCTCAGCAAAATGCATTTATTACAGACAGAGAATGTAGTGAAATATCAATTCTTATTACCTTTCATAAACTTAAGCAGCTTATAAACATAGAGCTCATAATTAATTAACTTTGATTATTATCTGAAAGTTAAAACGATTTTGAAAGAGACGCTTACATTAAAACTTTTACAGAGTTTTCAATTAGAATTTTCAAAGACGTTTTAAGCAATAATGACACAAAAAGTTAATAGGATATTATGTCGACATTACTTAGGCAACATGATCCGGCCTTTTCAACATGAGTACTTGGTAATCGTGAGCAATTTCCTTTACCCATGTATGTACTTACCTACTAGTAAAACTACAAAGTTCTTTAAAACATTTCGTATCTTGAAAATCAAACCGACACTAAACGAAAAAGCAGATTTTTGGGAAATCGCCTTAAAATCAAAACTTTAAAGGCGATTTCCCAAAAAACTGCTTTTTCGTTTAGTGTCGGTTTGATTTTCAAGGTGCGATTTATGACATTTTCGTGTAAAAATACAATGTCCCAAATACTTGGATATACTGACACCTATATTAATTTAACCTTGACATTGGATATGAAAGAAGCTTTTACTATTTAACTAAGAGTGTCGACAAATAGCTGAAGTGTGGTTTAGCTGAGCCCGCCCATATCACATCACCGAAAAAATAATTTTGGATGTCATCCAAATATCAGCAACAAACGATTCGTAACCAATAAAATAGCGATTTTATTACATGCGTAGATGTGTTTGACACAAGTCTCGTGCGTAATGTATCGTCTAGAAAAATAATTGTTCATTGGCAGTTTAAAGCAGTCCTTAATATATGCAGAACACAAACAGTTTTCCCCGAGGTCAGTAAAAGGGCGCAAATTACCAGATTCATAGAAATGATATATATAGATATTTTGGAATAATAATTACCTATAATAGGTAATTATTATTCCAAAAACCGTTTCGATACATACAATTGAGTTTATAACATTTATAACTTTGACCCTGACTCCTAAACTAGGCGTATGTCCCTGTATCTTAGGAGATAGTGTCCCTCCGTAACAATACATTACAAGCATATATTTTACTTGATTTGTAAACTTGATAACTGAAATGGAATTTTTGTAATAGATACTAAAAAGTAATAAAAAGAATATGGATTGTTCCGCGTGTATGTAGGTACATACCTATGTATGTGTGAGTATGAGCGCCTTTAATATTGTTATTAATTTCTAAACTCTATTCAAAGTGATTAGTGAGCTTACTGTGCAGATCTTCAGTATTTTGGTAAGGAAGTGTAAGAAGATAGTCTTTCAAGTCGGTTTTGACCTTGATCTATAATTAATCTTTAGACCCGGTAAAAACGTCCGCAATGTTCCCCGCTTTAGTTCATTAGCCAATAAAGTGAATTAGGATTATTAGGAATAGGTACCAATTGGCACCTGTGCCGTCTCTCTCATTCCGGTACGATTTAATTTCAGGAACATAGTCTGAGGTTACAACTATTATCAGTTGTTTTTCGCTACCCACTTTTTGAATGAATGATTCAAATAGGTTTTTATTTGATCAGCTTTTTTTTAATGGATTAATTCAAATCTTAAGAATTCTACTGTTACTCATCAAAGAATAGATTCCGACAGAAGCTTTTAGAAAAATCTTACAAAACCAATCTTGGTTGAAAAAAGGAAAAAGCAAATTAAGAAGACCGAGGACTTTTAAAGCTTCAATCTGCATACCTGATACTTGCAAATATCGCTACAACTAGAGAATCATGAGAACTTCAAATTCATTATATTTCCATCCATTTCCGGTCCCAGCACTATAACTTATTATAGTTCCGAACTCCACGTGGACGAAGTCGCGGGCACTGCTAGTTTTTAATAAAAACTTTAACTTTGACACAAGTAGATACTGTTGTATTTCCTCTTGATCAAATGAGCATCTCTACGGAGGTCTGTGAGACGACGTGGAACAAATTATAGATCTAACCATTTGAAATTTTTGTGAAGTGTAATTTTCATAACTGTATCTTGAAATGTCTATTCTCTCAAGCAGTGCTAGTTATTGCTCAGCCGGTCCCAGAAACTGTTAGGATCAAAATAAAGAAATGTATGTCAATAGCAGCACCGGCAAAATTTTGTTAGAAATACAGTTTCATATTGTTTCACGAAATTGAAGAGTTCTCGACCGTTATGGTTTATAGTTTGCAGGACTTTGTTTGCCAAAACAATGGCGTCTTTCCCATTTGCATAAAAACACGGATAGGTGACATCGACCCGAATCGGTGTTTGTATAACATTAATACGTGTGTATTTTGATAATAGGTACATCTGTTTTCGGGTTATTTGGTGTATTTGGCACAACTTTATTGTTATATTATACACGTTTTCTGACAATAATAAGATTGTATACACGGGGCGCATTTTTTCTAGGGGGGACAAGGGGCTCTCATTTGTATGAGAGCCCCTGGTGCCCCCTAGAAAAAATGTCCAAGACCTGTGTCTTGCCTTTTTGCAGCACTTATCAGCGACTTACTTATAGAATAAAGGTAAATAACCTATGAAACAGTTAGCAGGGTTTTCCTTTTTACCTGAGAAACTAATTCCTAAGAGAGTGTTTTTTTCTTCTGATCACATTACTTTTCTGGGAGCACTACACACTCTGGAGTTGGTCGTGCCCCGTGCTTGACCTTAGCTACTGCCTACTTCCTTACTATTATTCATATTGTATTAACTAAAGCTACTATCGTCATCTAATAAACTATGATAGGTAGGTACACTTATAAAAATATTTATAATATAGGTATGTATATATATTTATATTATTTTATAATATAGGTATCGTAAATGGATTATTTTTAAAAGGCTAAATAATTATGTTACCTTTAAAGATATTGTTTTAAAAAAAAGTATACGTAAGGTGGCTTCGTAGCTAAGGACCATAAATAAGTGTAAACATTTTTTTTCTATATTTAAACTTTACACCAATATCCATTCAGACTTATTTTGATATATTATGCTGAGAGAAACACAGGATTCTGTTCTGACAGACTGACAAAAAACGCTCTGTATTTGTTACGTTAAAACGTGTAACCAAAGTAGCTATATTAATGCGATTTTTTTTTCTTAGGAGGTAGGAAGATAAACTTTATTCACACAGCGCAGTACCGATTGATTGCAATTGTCGTGATGGCTGAAGGCTATTCTGCTCATTATTGTTATGCACTTGAGACTAGCTATGCCCGTGACTCCGTCGGCGTGGATTTGTGAAGCTCGCGAAAGTTATAATTTAATGTTGATTTTGAAAATACATGTTTGTTTATTTTATTCAAATGGAACATTGTTCTTAACAATACCAAAGTTTACTGCTGCCTAATTATCTATAACTTAAAATTATAATATAACTGCATACATATAAAATGAGCACTAGGCGTCAAAGTACTCTTCCACATGCTGCCCATAAGACTGACAGCATTGCCACGGTGAATGACAATAGACCAAAGAATAGGCCAGCCCTCTGGTCACGCGTAGTGTTGACCAACCGTTTTGCAATATCTCTAAAAAGGAGACGTGCATTCGAACCCCAGGACCGAGCGTTTTGAAGCGAAAGGGCTCGTCTCTGCGGATGCAGTAGCAGCGCCAGCACAACCCGTCGAGCTAAGAAGATGGGAAGGAGCAAGGCTGTCGACACAGTGAACCACACCAGAGCAAGCTTCCATGGCAATAACGACATAAAGTCTAGTAACGAGCCGGAACGTAGTGTCGACCAATATAGTGCGTATGTTGGATGATTGAAGTGCCAGTAACCAAAGACGGGCACGCTCAGCAGTATTGGTTGAACCAATATCGTACAATTCAAATTAGAAATATAGACGATTGGTCTTTTAGGATTCGAATTCGACAAATAAATCACAGTAGGTACCACCTTTTCACTACTAAGCTTCGTAGTTTGTTCGTAGTTGCTTACGGATAAGTAAAATACCTGATTGCAAATACACAGTTTATTGTAATTTTCCCATTTCTTAAATATCCTGCATAGCATGCAAATATATCAGCTCAGCTCATTTAACCGGTAGCGTAGTAATAATACCTACATATTATTTACTATAAGTAATAGCTCGACCCATGTCCACCCACCTTACAGTGAAAATCCCATGAAAATTGGTTTAGAAAAAAACATCTATTCATACAGTTCCTATTCGTATTCAATAATAGTTGTCGGGGTACATAAAAACGAATTTCAATGTTTTGCCATTTTCATTAAAATATCTACATTTGTCTTCACAACATTTAAGTTTAATTTAAATACCCATTAAATACCTTAACACAACCTCGTATTTAACGTTTTTATTATAACTACAACAAAACGGTGCATCGCGGAAAATTTACAAAATAAATAAAAATAAGTGCCCGTAACCTTGTTTCTATCATTGGTTTTTTTTCACAATTGAAAACAAAATGTTCAGCAGGGCAATAATTGGCTTTCAAGGTAAAGAAATCACTCGAGGAAATTAAACAGTAAGGCAATTAAGTGCCTAGCTACACAGAGACACCATTTTATATGGATAAATTAGACAGGTTAATTGTCCCTGTTTCGTCTTTAGTTATTTATGTGTATTCCCTGTTCTCCAAGGGCAGATAAATAAAGACTTTACTGGTGTTATAAGTATTATAAGAGATTGATTATATTGCGTCGTTTATTCCACAGAGTTCAAAAACTAAGATCTTCAATCAAACAGAAAACCAGGGTCGTCGAAATAGCCCACAGAATAAGCGAGCTGAAGTGGCAATGGGTCCGCCTTATTAGCCGTAGACCCAATGACCGTTGGGGTAGACATGTTCTGGAGTTGAGACCGCGAATCGGTAAACGTAGGGTAGGACGCCCTGGCTAGGTGGAGCGACGATCTTCGCAGGGTGGCTGGAAGCAGCTGAATGCGCGTAGCCAAGGGTCGAGCTAGATAGCGAGCGATTGGAGACGCCTAAGTTCAGCGTCATCAATCTCAAATCAAATATCCTTAATATTTCGGCGAAAAATATCTAACGGAGAAGAAAATAATTAAAAGTGATTGGAGGTGGGGCATCCCTCGCGGGTACTTGCAGGTCAAACCTACGCTCCGTGGGAGTAACAACCTATCTTGCAATACTTGTTATGCAACTAAGAGTCCGATGTCATCTGATATTATCATATAGAGTTTTTTCTGCCATTCGAAGACCGGTTCGACAAGTTCATTGTCTCCGGTGAGGTCGATAAACCTTTTTGACCGTCTTAATGGTAATGAAACTAGGCTTCCGTCAAGGTAAATTAAGGCGATCACTCTTACTTTTGTTTACATTAAACGGATTTGTTCAAAGGCTAGCACATAAACGTAACAAGCCACACGTGTTAAAGTTTTTCCATTGCAATGGCAGTTAACTATTCAATAAACCATGGTACGAGCAGCACAACCGCTTTCTCGATTGCATACAATGCTTGGAACTAATCCAAACGTGAAATACAATGCCTTTAAGTGAAAGGACCAAACAAAATTCGAAAATAAATTATACATGTGATTGGGTATGTGGGTAACGGTGCGGCCCAGGACCGGCGCGTGCGCCGTGCGGTGAGCAGGACGATTGTATGGAAATCCACCGTTACTTTACGATGCATAAGTTCAAGAGTTGAATGAACTATCAGATTAATTTTATGAATATCGATTATATATATTTCCAGCATGGATTTAAATAATATCTGCTAATCATATCTATTTGATTAAATGTAAATAAAGATACTACTTTTTATTAAACAGGCTTTCAAGGTGAAATGAACAAAGTGGCATTGTTAGTAGGTATTATACAGCCAGTAATACCACGTCATTATCGTGAAAAAAATATTGATGACCTTTTACACCTCTACCGTGATCTAACCGTTAGATAAACATTATGTGGTTAACTTTAAGATATTACAAACCTGTGGGGTAAATCCCATAACAAATACCTACGAGTACCTATGTAAACTCTCTGATATTTATAATCATCTTCAAACAATGGCTACTGATTATTACTGACTCTGCATTAATAGAGTTGTAAGTATTCGTGGGTTCGATACTCTAGCTTAGAGTTAGGTTAGGTTTCTCCTGCTTTCCTCAGTAGGTAAGGACCGGTGTTTGTAGACGCCGCTAATATTTATTTAGAATCTAAATTCAATCGGTATCGGTAAAAGAGAAAAAGCCCCTTGGGATTGACGGAAAACGGATGCAAATGACTACTCCGTCTAGTTGATGTTGATTTCTTAAAGAATTTCAATATTCCCGATAAACGGCATTATGTCGCCCTATAATAACACGGGCTCAATATCGTCATTGGCGATATGTTGATACAATACTTCTTCTTTATTCTTAAGATCGCTTATGTCATATCATGCAATTAATAATAATAAATTAAAACCAAAAGAAATACTAAAACCAGCTAATGTATTTTTATTTTATTATTATTTTCATAATCTAAGCTCATAATACAGGGTGGCGCCGACCTCTTCACATTAAATGAAACCAGGTATTTGGTATCATGTTCTGAACCACCTGCGATTTTTACGCAAGTTTTTTTTTTGCTATCAATTTCACTGCTGTTATTCATCTAGGTGGAGAGACGATGAAGTAGAAATTTATTTCACCTTTGTCTTTAATTTTAAATTAGTTCCTGTCGCTAAACTATTGATTGGATTTGATCGTTTTTTTATGTACGGTAACAGAACGTGATACTAAATACGTGGTTTCATTTAATGTGATAACATCTGCGCCACCCTGTATAATCTTACGATTACATAACTTACGTTTATTCATTGGTGGAATCTTGTCTTGCTTCCAGAACCGGTTGTAACCGTAACTTAATTGTGTCTTTATTTAGCAGATCGCCCCGTTGTTATTTTTATATTTAAATGTCTTTTATAAACTAACTTTTGTTTGCGACTTCGTCAGCTGTTGGCACTCTCTTTGACCCTATTTATATCGGTCTGTCTGAAATCCTTCCTAATGGAAAACTAGTTACTGTCCAAGCTTATTTATTTCTATCTTCTTCTTCATGGCCAATAAGCAACAAGTCACATTTTCTCATCGTACCATTGGAATGATATAGTTTGTATATTGTAATCTCATGTAAAACAGGAAAACTACTGCGTGAAACGTTCGACGTGACGACCAGAGTGTTTATTTTTCTCATATCGTCTATTAACATGGCTGGCACTGCCCTGAAGAGTCTGTCGATACAAGTACATCCAATTCTCATCGCTGGAAGTGTTTGTCAAACATGGCTGTGATTAAATATATGTCTACATGAGCTATGCATCTGATTGAGACTAGAGCCGACAGGCTAATAAAATTTCTGTGAAGGTATGGATTCTAACCGAGACTAGGTTATACCAGGTACCTACCTACCTGTATACGTAGGTAAGTAGGGCGTAGGTTACCCTTTGTAAATGTCGGTACTGCTAAAAGCAAACTGTTCTCTCAGCAATATGCAAGAAGAAATTCTATTTCATCTTTTAGATTGAAAATGCGCCGGTTAAATATCCAATCACGAATGCGAAGCAAAATACATTTAAGAACTACTTACGTTTGTTGCGAAAGAAAGCAAAATCCCTAAGTAATCTCTTCAAAGAGGAAATGTTTTCGCGCGAAAAAAGTCAGGTAAATAGAACATGAATAAATAATAATAATATAGAGCATTAAAAATAGGTGCCGAACTGGCGGCACGTGAATGACAAAAACAATGACGTAAAGACACTCTATGCTGTTAACACTCGGATGAAAAGGTGCTAATGATTTTGTCATGACCAGTGATCGGAATAGGTAGGGCTAATTTACCTAAAGTTGGCAACCAGGTAACAATAAAGTGGTCAACCACCAAAATGTTATATATTTTCATGCTCTAAGCTTTTAAGTTGCTTCGATTAGAAATCATATGAGATTTCTAATCGAAGTAGCTTGACTTTTCGGGTTCCATCTTCAACCGAATTCGAGGTCATAATAAATTATTTAGCATTTTTTTACATGAGGAAGCTGGTACTTCTTTAATATAATCCAAATATCTGAGTAATTTCATGTGCATCATATCTCCAGTTACAGGAACAGTTGCCGGTAAAACTATTGCCGGGATCCCGGGATTTGATGACATTAATGAATAAATAAAGTTTTGGTGGTTTTAACCACTTGTTTAACTTGTCGGCAACTTTAGGTTTTGCCCTACCTATTACGATTACTAGTCATAACATAGAGTAAACCAGAAACGTTTTACCCGAATTGATACATACCTACGTGTCAAAAATATAGATCATACTTGGGTATTTTAAACCGAAATTAAAGACTAATTACAATAGATTATTTTTATGTCATTTGTTATGTTAGATTTTGATTGGCACACAATTAGCGTGATGTAATAAACGCGTACGAGAAACATACCTACCCAAGTATAAATAAAATGAAATTGCAAGTAGGTAGGTACCTATTCCAAACAAAGTTAATAAACTCTATGTGTAATACTTACACGTAATGTTAGACTAGTCTTTATTACATAATTAATGTACCTACTCATTCTACCTGCGACTCCAACATTCCTCCACCACCTTATTTGAATTTCATTTTTCTTATTAAAATGCATTGTTTGTTCGCTTGTAACTCGCAACCTAATCTCATTTTTATTTTGCGAAATACTGAAGTATTAATATATAGAATCGTAAATGAACTAATTATGTAAATAAGGAAAAATCTAAGTTGGTTTATTTGCTCTGTCAATTCAAGCAAAATCCGCTTATAGTTTGAGCTCCTATATGGTCAACATTATGAGAGTTGTTAGCACTTAAAGCTTGATTGAAGTATTTGGTTAAGAACATGACCGACAGAGGTTTTTTATTATCTCCCCTGAAACAAATTGTACAATAGTAACAGGTAAGGACATGAAAACGTTAGGTGATATATTTTAGTATGAATTTGTTATTTACGATAAAGTTACGTCCCGAAGGACCAAGAATTGTCAAAACTTTAAGTTGGAAAATTATCGTAAATATCGAAAATATACGTCAAGAGAATAGCTGCTTATTTTCAATATAGGTAATAGCTATTTGGTAATAGGTATTTTGACCGTTGTAACTGAAATTAAAATTTTCATTTACGGAAACACCTTGGGTGTTTCCATGAAAGTCCAAGTAGGCACAAGAGAGTGAAGCCGCAGGCATGCCATTAAATTTATAAATTGTGGTAACTTGGAGATAAGTGGGTGAATTCTCGTAAGATAGCAATATTTAATAGGTAATTTACAAATAATAGATAATATCTAATTATCACGTTGTGTGTGTCGTAGCTTTAGGAGGAGATTGCACCTCTATAATGTATGAAGTTTAGTGTCACGCAGTCTAACAAGAGATGACAAAATAAAGTAAGTAGGTAGGTCCGTCCATTAGCCAATAACTGATAATAGAAAAATAACATGATATTTTAGAACGATACAAAAAATTATGAACGTGCTAAATTGTTAAATGGTTTTGAGCTTATCTAAAAACAATTCTTATTTTTTTTAAAACGATTATAAATTATTAAATATTATGAATATTATATTTATTATTGACGTTCGTCTCACGATCGCTACATGGCCAAGCTTTAGACAGCAAGTGATGATATTGATAACCAGTTTTGATTCCCAGCAGTGACAAGCACGTGTAGTTTAACAACGTCGTTAATACAACGATTTTTATGAAGATTGCGTTAGACTATCGTAGTGAGTATACGAGATAAACTGTTAATTTATTGACGCTATCGTTCCAAACCATTACGCAATACCAATTTTGAATCACGTTCTTACGAATAAAAAGTTATGTGTTTTTCAATGCGATATATTTCCAAATTCACCAAACACTCATGAAATACTTGTTAATACAGGTAGATATCTTCACGATAATATTCAAATTAATATTTAAGGTACTCACTTGACGTTATTCCTCATTTCGTAGTTTGTTGAGTATCCTGCCTCGCCACTGGAAACAAACAAAAATACTGTTAATTAAACTGTTTACCATATTAAACATGAAATTTTAGAAAGTTTGATAGTGTCTTTTTAATGTCACTGCGACCCGCTACTTAAATGTTTGAATGTCAAACGAATATACGAACTTTTGGTCCCGGAATGAATCATGATTGTCGGGCATTGTGGTTGTTAATCAGGGTGCTATATCCACTTATTATTTTATGGCGGCGACAATGGCCGCGTGGAACACGTTAGACACGCCGCGGCGAGAGTCGCGCCTCTACTGTCGCCCGGCTATTAAAGTTATTATGGAACAGGTGGTCTCTACCGCCGACAGATACATTTCGTAAACATACAATATTATTTTTCAATACAAAACGTCTTCCTAGTAGTAAGAGAAATCGTCCCCGGAGATGCCAGCGAACAACTAGGCGGTTACCGTGTATGAGCGCGCACCGGTCAGACTAGTGCGGAAACTCCTCGACACACATAACTTGCCGTGAGCTAGTGAGATTCGCTAATATCAGTATTAACGCGATACTAAATGAACCGTTTCCTGCCTTACTTTGAAACACGTAGAGACTACGTAATCTTGGACGTAAATGATACTAACTTAAAAATGCAGTAGGATTTCCACAAATAATAATTGAACAAAGTGCAATCTGTCTGCCTTTTGCCGGCGATTCATCGTAATAAAGGTAATTGTAATGAAATTATCTATTATTATGTGACTATGCACGTTATATTGGAAAAAAGTTGTTATGAATTATGATAGACGAAGAATAAATCATGTCACGTAGGTACACGCCCGCCGTGACGTTGGCTATTTAATGTATCCTGTTACTGATATGAAGTTAATAGTTCTTATTATTACTTACTAGCGCCACGTCCCGAGTTCTCACGGGTGGACATTAATTAGGTCAGAGTATCCGTAGCGATCTCATTTTTTTTAAAACAAAATACTGCTTATTTTTACATAACACTTACCTACTTATACTTGTTACTTTTTTTTTAACATAGCACTATAAATCATTTCATTTCATTTACTCGCTTATTATGGGTAGACAGGTGGTACATTTAAAATAAATACATATCTACTGGTGAAAGAATTTTTAAAATCGGTCCTCTAGTTTTTGAGTTGATTCATTGCAAACAAAAATACAGACATTTTCTCTTTATGATATTATATTATTAGTGTACATAAATAAGAAGGTAATTGCACTCGAGTTTTTCGTTAGGTAGGTACACTGAAATGACTACGTCCGCTATTGTCCGTAGCATACAATGGAAATTTATTATTAATATTATTTTATTTTAATTAAAATACCTATATCGTAAGTACTGGTAAGTACTGGTGTACTTACGATATAGGTATTCTAATTAAAATAATAATAATAAGGTGGTGCTAAATTTCCATTGTATTATTTAATTTCTACCGTAATTTATAAATTTAGTGCTGGTTGTCGCCGGTCGCGTGTCGGTTGGAGGTTGTAATATTATTTAATAGCTTGTACTAGAATTATATCTAGGTATAAATGATTTCAGGAATATTTTCTCTGATAAAAAAGTGCTGTTCATTTTATACAAAGAAATATAAACGCAGTATATTACGTTTCCACAGGCTTCTCAGATAAGGCCATTTAGAAATTATTTACACACTACGAAAACACGTTTTCATAATGGCTCATAAACACCATAGTACCGTACCCATACTGTCAATGTACCTACTGTAATGTGAATGCAAAGTAAACTCTATTATGGTCGACAGTATTCTCTTTCCACTTTGATACATATATTGATTCATAATCATAATAATGCATTAAGATTTCCCTATGATCTTATGCGACCCACTGCGTAAGGTGTGAACGTACGATCTTAACCTATATATCGGATAACCTTCTACCTCTTGGCCTGTTGAGGTTAGCCTAGTAAAACTAATAGGTAATTATTAGAATAGGAAAAATATTACTGTTGCTCTGTGCCTATAAGAAAGATAGGGTTAACTTCAAATTTCTTTCTAAATGATAATGCTATGTATAGAACGCCAGGGGGACTGCTCTAACTCACGTAGATATTCTAAATTAAAACTAAGTATGTAAATAATAGTTTAACAATACAATAAATGCCTAGATGGAATCTGGTAGGTACTAGCTAATGCCAATGACAAAGGTACTAATAAAACTACGAGTAAATTAGTTTCACCCTCCATCGAGTAGGATGCGCACAATTTGTGCTGAAACATCGTGCGCCACTTGGCACCTACTGAATTAGGCAAATCAGCGAGTTTCATCAAATCCAAACTTGGTAACGAACCACATAAGTTATTTACGTTGTATGTACGTATACAGTCGGCTACTTGATAATTAAGTCGATTATACTCATCGCGCGTGTGCGAGATGTACTCTTACGCTACAATTTGTACGTAACTTGACAACAAATTGAGCGTAACATTATTCTAGAAATTAATGTATAATGGTGAGATGTAGCACACGATAATCACGTTAGGAATGCACCTCATCGTGCTAGTAACGCGTAGAAAACGATAACTGAAGGTTTACCATGACTAGTCGTCGATGATCGGTATTAGAGTAATGTTGATGCCTGTACTACGTGCTTCAACCATTATTTAAATAACCACAAGGTAGGTACTTACATAGGTACTTGGAGTAACTTTATACATAATTCTTTAAAAAATATTTGTACTATGAAAACCAAAGTCAATAATTTAGACTTAAATTGCAGGATTCAGAAACATAATATATGCCAACGAGCCACAAGATACAAGCTTTGCTTAGTTTGTGGCTCGTTGGCATAAATGTATTGGTATATTTCTGGTAAATAAACTGTTATTATTATTATTTATTTATGAAATCCCAAATAGCATAGGCCCGAACGAAAACTAACTTTACCTGTTAACATAAAATATTAAAATTTCCAAAAACAACCTTTCATCTGGGGCCAATATATATAACTAAATGTAGGTAAATATTAGATACATATCATTCAGAGAATTATGAACCCTTAAAGATAGAGGTGGCATGGACTATACTGCCCTTGAAGCATAGTGGTAAAGTATGGCGTGAGAAGTTTAAAGTTCACGCCGCATCAGCGAAGAGTTACGGGGTTAGATGAAGAGTTAGAGTTACGGGCACCGACGTATTTATATAACCGAGTAAGAATGCTCTCAGATAGTGGGTAATGACAAATATTGAAAGTCATATAGTTGTCATGGTGGCTGAAATAGTTAGGACTGTAGTTCCAACTACCAACCCAGTCGAATCCACATATTTTGACTGTGGAACCACTTATGGCATTTCTTCTTCTTAAATAAGTAGATAATTAGACGTAATTAAAAGAGAATAACCAGAGCGGGTTACCGAAATGCATATTACGTAACTATACACCCCACTATCCTACTTCCGACTATTAATATAAATGTGAAAGTTTAAATGTTTATGAGTTTGTGAATTTGGACGATTGTTAATCAATCCCGCCATAACGGCTGAACGAATTGGGATGTTTGGCACACAAGTACACCAAGGTCTGGATTAGGAGACAGGATACTAAAGCTTTTATTAGCTTCACTTGTAACTAACTAACTATGTAAAAAAATCTTGGGAGTTAAATTTGACCCACTTCCCGGTTTCCGATTGAGCTGAAATTTTGTAGTTTGGATGACAAAAGCGTTCTCTTTAGTTTCTTTTTTAAATTATAATATTTTTATCTCTCCTAGGAAGCGAGTGAAATCGCGGGCAACAGCTAGTATTTAATATGGGGAAAATTGTAATACCAAAAAAGCGTTCCAAGTAACTAAATAACGGCAAGTCATTGTTATAATGTCGGAAAATATTGTAATGAAGACATATCTTCTTAATTATGAAAATATCGCGTCAATAAGAAGAAAATCTGTCAATATCTATTTAGGTACAAGTCTGGCTTTCTAACGCGAGATAGGACCTCGATTTCACGTCAGGCTAGTACAAACTAGTGCTATTCCGATATTCACGACAAGCCAAGTTATAACTTTCCCGATGCAGTTTGATCGTAACATTTCAATACTTGCTTGACTATGAAACTATAACGATGGAGAAAGGATGTCAATAAAGATGTTGTTCAGAAGTGTTTCATCATTTAATAGATTTATGATTAATTATTCAAATTGCCTTATTTAAATAAGAAATCTAACACAATTAACTGGATGCCTAATCTCGAGAAGTAGATTAGAATAGAAAAAAACACACTTTCTTAGGTAGGTACATTTAAGGCAAAACATTACAAGAAATGGATTGAATAGATATTCATCTGGAATTACTTATTAGCCAGGCAAAAGCATAGTTAAGCGCTTTTTAACACGCATTTATTGCTTCACCTGTAACTAACATGTAAGAAAATATTTTACCCACTTCCCGGTTTCCGATCGAGCTGAAATTTTGCATACACGTTCAGTTTGGATGACTAAAGCGTGTTCTATAGTTTTTTTAAACTACAATATTTTAATATCTTACTAACATTACAGAAATAACCAGAGCCATAATGTAGGTATATGTACTCCAGAACCAGATTTTAATAGAATGGAATTTTGCGCCCGTGGGAAGTAAGAAAATATTGTTGAGGTATATTTAGAACTTTATATGAAGAAAGTTGTATTAAAAAACATGTTCATATCTCATGCTCTGAAAGTAGTGTTTGTTTGATCTGAGTAGTGGGCGGAAAACGGTGCTTCCCACGTGTTCCCACCGTTGGACGGAAAAGAATCATAGTATATTACTTTCCACAAAAGGGCCGGAATGAATTTTAAAAATAGAACTACATTGGGTTAAGAAGAAGACTGAAAATTTCGATATAATTAAAAAAAAAAACGATTAAAAAAAAAACATGCTGCGGTACTATGAGTGTATAAACAGCCAGTGTGAATTAAAAAAAATATCTACGAAGCGGGAGGGACCCCGTTGGCGACGCGGTGACTTGGTGTGTTCCATATTTAAAATTTTAAAAAGACATTTCGAATATACACAACACATAACACAACACAATACAATTAGAATGAGAGAATTGACGGGATACTAGAGTTTGGCCAGCGAAAGAAGTCCACGAATTATTTTCTACACTTTTATTATGGCAACAATTTAGGATTGTCAAAATTGTAACATTGACGTTTCGTACTTTGTCATCTTGTGTTTATTTATGCATCATGTTTTCGTTAGTTCTGTTTAAAATAATGCCGAAGACAATCGAAAGTTCGATGAGGAAGCTTCTATTTACTATGATTGACAAATATAAAGACGTAAAAAGTGATTTAAATCGGAAATATGTAGAGAAAATACGACGACTAGATTCAATCCTTTTGCTATGAGGTTAGTTTTTTGAATTTCTATTCAAACAACTTGATACTTTTCGACTATTTATAAAAAATATTTTTCATGGTGTATCTACTTTTCAGGAAGTATCAACAACGAGGTAACAAAACATAAAATTGTGGAAATAGTAAAGAAATTGAAAGCTCTCGAAGAAAATGAAATGTCGACTTGTGAAACACATTATTTAGAAAGATATCTTCAATGACAGGTATTCTTATCAGTTCAGACACACAAGGAAACATGGTAATAAAAATGAGAAAAATGAAAGACACTAAGAAGAATTAAAATTGAAAGATCTAAAAATCACGGACAGTGGAATACTCCGGGGAAAACTCGACCACATTCAGCAATAGTTTCCAATTTCGGCTATAGGAAACAAAATAAACGAATAACCCCTACGTTTTGTGTGGATTTTATTGTTTCATCACATCAGTGGTCTCAATTCCAATAAATAAACAGTAATAACTTTTTGTTTAATTCAACCTTTTCTATGTATGGCCGTGCCAGGAAAGTTGAGCGATGAACTTTAATACGTAAAAGATAAAAAAGGCCAAGCTAGTTTCGTTTAGCGCTTAAAATTTGGTACTGTGGGCCGAGCACAAATGCTTTGACGTATCGTAACGTAAACGTAAGAATCAAAAGTACACGTTTAATCCATGATATGTTTGTGAAAATACATGCAGTATTTTTACATTTTCATGAAACAAGTGTGTATGTTACTTATTATATAATTGATCAAAAATACGATAGATGCATTGTATTTTATCAAAATTTGCTTACGTTAACATTACTATATGTCAAAACATTCGTGCTCTGATTATAACCATCCTTAATGTAAGTCAATGATCCTCAAGACGAAATATGGTAAGTATTATTAAATAAATAGGAAATACTGATGTAGGTAAGTATCGCATAATATTTCTTGAATAATAGATAGTATCAACTCCGTTTATGCAGTGTATAGACAGGGATAACAGCTCTTAATTTTTTAAATGGAACCTCCTTTTCTTTTGGACAGCTTTCGTTGGCCAGGCTCTAACTCTGTAAGCTGTACCTACCGAAATTCAAAATCTCGGTTTAATTTTATTTTAGAAAAAATATTTTTTTTTACTTTCCTTATATTCGAAATGAAAAGTAGAGTGTTTAACACGGGTGAAAGTCACCAATTCCTACTCGGACTATAGCCGCCCTCGCTGCGCGCGGGCGTCTAAATACCTCGTATGGGAATTGATTCCTTTCGACCCTTGTATAACAATCTACTATTTCAGCTATAGACTACACTCCAACTCTTGAACTATTGCTAAATACGCGGTTTAATTTCTATGACGTTTGGTAGCTAGAACGAACCAACGAAAGTATCGCGTCGCCAATAACATTTAAAAATGATAGGTGTCCATACAACGACTTGGAATGGTTTTGTTTAAGTGTCCATGTCTAAGTTCAAACGAGGGATTTTTGCTCCTATTATTAAAAAAAATAAACAAAGATAAATTGGAAATTTTTATGTGAGACATCCCTTAACACGTTGACGGACACTGAGTCACACCACTTTGACACTAGTTTTTGGTATGAAATATTTGTTGCTGCTATAGCGGTTCTGGCGCATCTGATAATTAAGATTGTTTGCAATGGGACAATGTAACGCGAATGCGAATGCTATAGCCGACCTGCCCATGCGGGATGCGGGAGGGGATAGTGTAGACATTTGATCGAGTGTAAAATCTGCTCAATTGGACACTGGCTGAATTGGAAAAAGTTGACAAGTGACACTACAGAACGCTTTTTATTACTTTACATGAATCAAACGTCTGCCTTAGCAGCTCCGCCCAGAGGGCGGCGGCGAACTTGGACTGCTAGGTATAGCCTTTCTGTCAATATATAAAGTCCAAAAAAGAATGTCATTACAGTTCTGTCCGTCAACGTGTTAAGGAGATGAACCGATAACTTGGTTTGTTCGCGTGTAGACGCATAGCGCAAGCAACCCTATTCAGAACCGTTCACTATTGCAAACGCACATTTATAAACTTATAGCCGATTATAGACTTGTATGCTTTCATAATTCTATTACTGTTTGCGATGTTTGATTAGGTGCATTTGTGTTAGTTCGAAATGTTCATAAATCTAGAAGCAAAGTGAGTATCTAGTTTGGCCTTTTTGATGTCTTGATTCGGAAGCGTGTAAATCAATAGATATGCAGTATCGCTCAATTGGACCAGATGGCCGCGAACCGAATTGTGAGTGACGTATTAAAACGATTGGCGGAACAACAACTTGTTTTGTAATGTAACGTTTATTAGGTAATGGATGAATTAGCCAGAAGATTATTATCACAAGTAGTAAATGAACAATATAACTCAACCTTGTAATTTTAAGATTAAAAAAAAATATTTTTAGTGGATATACCTGCAGCCTGCAGGCTTTAGATAATGTTGATCTTAGATTTTTATTTCCACTGGGCCTTTGCAGGCACTTTAAAAACGTCGTGATTCTAGGCGCACGGTTCCAAGTGGGTCGGTCCTGGAGAAGATACCGGCAAGAAACTCCAAAAACTTTGTACCAACGAGATATTTTGAAATCATACACAATGACACAGGGAAATGGCTCTTATCATTTTGAGATTCCAAATGACAATCATACTTAGGGTGATTAACACTTTCTGAAGCCGACCGTACATAATGATGTAAAACATAATATCCTATTGCATCATATCCGTTTTCTCTTTCCTAAACTTTTTGATCATTATTTACTCTCACTTTAGTGGTCAGTTATCACGCAAAAAGGTAATAACAATACCTACTGTACTACATCATGACGGTGCAGCTGTAGTGTTCTAATGGAAAATGCATCCATAAAGTACTTGTTCATATTGCGCATCACGCCTAACAAATATCACGGCGTGTGGCATAGTAAATCGGATTATCATATTGAATCTGAATATATAACACATCAATTAAATTGAGAGCAGTTTTAATTCAAAGAGAGTATAATTATCATAATTATACTATAATTATTATGTGTCTGTCTGCAAGTACATAAAAATAACTCCAATAAATAGTGATTTTGAACGTGATCGTAAGAGAATTATGACGACAGCATTACGGAATGTCGAAGTATAGTTACGATATGGATATGACCGATGTACGTTAGTTCGACAGTATGATATAGCCATATAATAAACTTCGAATGTTTACCAGTGCGACATACGTTTGATCGAAAGTTTGTTATTGTCATATAGGTACTAAAATATATCTTATTAGTCGAGTCCAGTGATTTCGGGAAATTATTTAAATATGTTCGGTTATGGCGCTCGGCGGCCGCTGCCGCGGTACTCTCGCTTCGCTCGCTCGCCTTCACACGCTTTTTGGTTACAAGAAAACCTACACGAAGGGTATAGCGAAGGCAGTGTTCACTCGCTTCGTTCGCTCAAGAGTCCTCCGCTATACCCTTCGAACATAAAGGGCCCATGTCAGGGTGCTCTGAAATGGCGTGGCGTGGCGCTCGCTCCCACTCTTCGATATTCAGTATGTCAGAATAATAACAAACTTTCGATCAAACATACGTCGCAATGGTAAACATTCGAAGTTTACTTAGTATAATATCACTATATCATAGGTACCGTCGAACTAATGTAGATACATCAGATTTTTGGTTTGTAGCCATATCGTACATTGATATTTTAAACTTCGACAATTCGAAATACAGTGGCTATGACGAGCTGGAAAGCCTCCACTAGTCAAAGCTACGTTCCTGAAAGACATGTCACTATCAAATTAATTTGCTTATTTTGGTTTGAATCTTGTATTAGATTTGTGAGTACCTACCTATACCTCGTCTATTACATAATAATAAGTATTCTTCGTACGACCTTTTTAATACAAAAATTACGTTAACTCAGAAGGCAAAACTCATAATCGTCAAAACCTTGTTACCAACAAGGTAAATATTTACAAATTATTAACTCGAGTATGAACTCCAAAACAAAGGTTGATCAAAATCAGGATAAGGTCAAATACGTAATAACTTAATAATAAATTTAAATTAGGCTGTGTTTTTATTCAAATATTTTCACTGTTATGAAAGAAATTTGTAAAAGTTTTGGAATTAGGTACAAGGTCAGATTTATGCGAGAAAAAATGGACGTATTTTATTTAATTCTCCGAAGTTCTGACTTCCTACGCAAATGTAAAGTGTTTTTTACAAGCGTAGTATCATCCCGCACACGGAGCGGCATCTAAATGGGTGCCGAGTGATAAGTTCATAGATCCGTCTAATAAATTGTTAAAAAGCGAACAGTGTGTAATGCATTCCGAAGGTGATGCTTTATAGGACACGGTGGTTTTTACTACCGGCGTCAATTTTATGATGATGGGATGGATAACTCTCTGAAAATATAGACATTTTTATGATAGGTATCAGTGATGACGCAGACGATCCAGGAGAAGTCTACAATACACGCACAAGGACGCACGTTACTCTATTCAAGTGGCTAAATAGAAATAAACCTCAATAATATTTTATACGTGGTACCCTCATCGCATCAGTTACGACCTTGAGAATAACGGCGTGACCGCAACCGACAATAACGGTAGCAAGCTTTTAAAAATATTGACATAATGTTACAGCAACTGAAACTGTAAGATGAACATCTCATATACAACTTTCCCATTTGCAATTACTCGACAGACTACACCGGTTTATAGTGTAAATAGGAGTACAATATATTTCACGATGAAGAGCGCCGTGTACGGTATAATAAAGAAAAGTATAAAATATCCATCAAAACTTTATTGAATGCACTTCAGAGAATATCATACCTATAACAAGTTACAACTTACAATAAAGCCCAGTTCAGGCTACGATATACTATATAGCATTATTATTTCAATAACCAATCAGATCAAAAAGCCAATAGGTACCTACTAATACAAGGTGCCTTGTTGAACAATGGACTGCATTTAAGTATTTGTGTCGATTGCTGGCTTTTGTCTATTATTTTCGATCAACATGATTTCAATAATTGAAAGATTAAGTTCAGAGAAATTTCGATAGAAGAATCAACACATTATCTGAGCATATAATTGTGATCTGCACATTAACTAGTAAATGTGCACAAAAATAACATAAATATAACATAATTCTTCTCAATTCTAATAAATTCGCAATTCCTTTTTTAGATTTGCTCCACTTTTCATATTGTAGTAACTATTATTAGGTGTCACTCGTGTCACCTAAGTAAACGAAGGATATTAGCTCAGACGTTCATCGCATATTCCAGTAGTTAATTAATATGGAAATCCAAATAGATTAGAGAGATTTATTGACAGTTAACTAACCCTTGGTTTTTGTAGTGACCCTTGGAATCCCTTCAAATTAGAATTTACTGGTTTTTTGGGAGAAGCCTATTATAGAGGGGAGTCTCGACGTCAACTGCTGAAAATGGGTATTCACATAGATCACTACAATGAGCGGTCATAGCGGCCCTTAATAACTTGGCGAATTGATTGATCCCAGACAAACATTTACAGTAATCCAGTAAACCATATTTAATAAAAAATAAGAAAAAAAGATAATTCCGTTAGTAAAGTACACTGAAAACGTTGGTTACTTAAGCTGCGCGGTAACGCCGGTAACTAAGCTTATAATTGGATAGTTGCGCTCACGGAGTGAGTGTATGTGTATAAAAATGAATGAGTAAACTAAGGACATGAAATTTATTATTTTTTATTAAGAAATACTTGAACCACGTGCATTTTTTGTCTAGAAATGTTTGGTTAAACCTACTGAACACTTTCCAAAAGTTTGTCCAGGTATTTCGTTGGGACCTTAACCATTAAGTTGTCATTAGAGGGACTTCAATACTATAGATACCTAATAGTAACCAAACGGCATATTTTCAGCAGTGAATACACTGATTACGATTTTAATCATTTAACAGTGAACCAATTTTATACGTAGCATAAGAACACGAATAATTTAAAAGTCCCAAGAGATTTTAATAAACATTATTATAACAATCATTATTATTACAAATTAATTTGATATAGTTATTTATTAAAATTATTAGATATACCTACATCAAAAAGTTCTAAGACCTATTTCCATTCATCATAATTTTCATCTTCCGTTCTTATAAAATATTATATAAGCGTTTTATAAATAATTTACAGCGGACATTTCTGATATTTGGCTAACATCAAAGAACGACTTTTAGGAATACAAACTGAAGGAAATTTTAAGAAGTATTGGAATACTTTATACTTAGGTACCTACTATAAAAACTTAGATATAAATATAATGGGAAAGTGAGTTTTTGTGTCTGTCCGTATGGCAGTCTGATTTGTTACATCTTCACGGCTAAACCGCAAGATTGATTCTGATATAAATTTTCACACCGTTGTCTTGAAACCCGGAAAATGCCAGACTACTTTTCACTCCGGTAAATAGAAAATTTTCAGCGGGCGTAGCCGCGCATCTAGATAAGTTCTTTTTCGCGTTTATACAGCATTCAAATATAAGAATGAACAAGTTGGCGTATATGACACCTCGGTCACTCATCTCTCGCTATCTTCTATGGAGGTACTATGGCTAACATTCAGAGACGACAGAAACGAGTCTAAGCATGAACTTACGCTTCCATCTGTCAAACTTACGAACAAATTTTGACAGATGGAAGCGTAAGTTCACGCTTAGACTCGTTTATGTCGTCTCTGAATGTCAGCCTATGTCTTCGTAAGGCGGAAAAGAAGGAACAATCGAAATGCTACACCGACAAGAATCTAATTTTTATATGTATCTATTTGTAATGCAACTCTAGTTTTTATTTGTACTGCATTCATAATGACTATGAATATTATGACGATGCTTAATGTACAAATACCTATTGGGAATTATTAAGGAAGGTTCGTATGTTTGGATAAATGTTTATCATACAGTGTTCAACAAAATTGGATCAAGGAAATGTAGAACTGTAAGACTCCAGGATAATATAGTGTATTTAGCAACCCGAAAAAAACTCCTAACGCGGGGGACTCGAGCACTCGACCGAGCTAGTTTTAAATGAAGTATCGATATCGTCACTAAGTGTAAATTGAATTGTAGTCACAAAATATTTATATATGTTTCGCGTCAATTTATCCTTTTAGCATTGCAGACTTAAGATTTTGTTACAAATTATTGTCGCGTCGGGATGTTGGACAATAATAAAATGGTAATGTTAATCAATTGGTGCGGATATTGAACGAAAACAAGCGTTACGTATAATAAGTTGAATGCCTTTGTTCACATATCAAGAAAATTTAACTACTATCGTATTGAAAAAGTGTGATAGCTATACTTGTTGTCATGGCACTTGAAACGAGAATAATTTTATTAAAATCAATTTATCTTTGGTTATATACCATTTTAGTTGTCCTTATATTTAAAAATAATATGATTTTGCATAATTATGTATTACATTAGAAAAAAATTGTCTTGAATTATTCTAAATATTCAAGCTTCAAGCCCAAGCACGCCTACTTATTTATTTTAAATTAAACACAACTTTTCACAATCACAAATTACATCAAAAAAGATTCCTACTGCTTGGCGCAGGTAGTTATGTGCATTTTATTTCTATGTTCTGATGTTACGTCCATCTTTCGTCTAAGAATACATAGGTACAACAGCACTTGTTGCTTGTTGCAGCACAAAACCATTAAACTTGATTAGTTATTACTTATTACACTTTGTCATCGGTGCTTATCAAATTTACGTTCATTTGTTTCCTTTGACGTAATAGAACTTGCTACAAACAATGATTTATTAGCAGATTGCATCTCGTTAATTTTAACTGAATGTTGATAACTCAGCAAAGAAAATTAATGAGTAATGGCTTATTTTTAAATAAAGAAAATAAAAGTCGCACATCGCAAAGCACAAACACAACAATAAGGGATAAAGGCTGCCAAGTGATACTAGTGACGGACTCACCTCATTGAACCGGGGTAGCTTGTTGTGTTGTGGTTGCGAGTGACTTACGCGGGCTGCATGCGGCGGCGGTAGCGGCGGAGAGCGTGACGCGAGTGCGGGCGTCGCGGGCGACAGGCAGGCGAGAAGTCACGGCCGGCGGTGCGTGTGCCGGTGAGCCCTCCGTGTTGTGACTGCGCGGCCAGCCAGGAACACCACCGCTAATTACGAAGACGCGAAACGGTACGTGCCCGTTACTGTCGAGTGCTCGATTTAAGAAGTCGTGTACGGCAGCAGGTATCGCTCACCTGAGTTGTCGACGGTGATGTCAAGTCGGCCGATGCTACGCTGTCGACCGCGGTGCGACTGAGTCGCGCGCCCATCCGCCATTCACTTTTATACATTTCCCCTTCTTAGAGGACTCAGCAACATTTTTCTTTTCTGTGAAAGACCCACGAGTCCTGGATACCGTTGACCCGTGACGACGACGCCGAGCGCAGCGTGTCTATCCTTGTTAAAACATCATTGTTTCGAAATTCTCAGGTCAAGTCCGCTCGCCGTGCTACATCAGAACTGTCTGAATGGGGGATACAGCACATAAATAATATTCTACTAGTTAGTTGAAATTTTTAATTTCCCAGTAATGTAACCTTACATGTAGATACGTATGGTTATTTGTAATTGATTATACTATTATTATTATTAAGTATTTATAGTCAGTCTGTCTGCCCAAGTGCCCATACTGAGTGGAACCCCAAATAGGTAGTATCTATAAATGAAATTCAAAAATATTATGGTTAAATTAAAGTATATAGGTACCTAGGTAATCTGTTTAAGTTATGTGCAAAAGTTTTACTCTCTTGTAAATCCAGTGTTTACTTACCATATTCAAATCTAAAACCCTCGCATAACTGCACGTTTCTTTCGAATGTACGTATTAAAATATCATAAAGAATGTGTCTGTCGGTTAATACTGTTATTTATGGCACATTTAGGCACATTCGCTGTACATTTTCTTTATGATAAGGCTATATTAACAGCCTCTACGTTATATGTACACGCGTTGTGATTATTTTCAACAATTTACAATTTGACTACCACGTTATTGATAACTTAAAGGTACATGAATTCACTCAGAGTGCGAATATCGTAACGTTAACATTAGCAAATTTTGAATACAAAATACACGTTTAATCCGTGATATATTTTGAAAATACATGCAGTATTTTTACATTTTCATGAAACAAGTTAGTGTTGTGTATGATGCATGACAAAAAAGCGATGGTAGGTATTATTGTATTTTGCTTACTATACGTCGTGCCTACACATAATCCATTAAATATGTAATAGGTTATATCCTTAAAGTTATAATAATTTGGTTCTTCTTAATTGCAAATAATTTTCTGTAAATCTTGTATCGCATCTCATTTTCTCAGCAAATTACTACTACTTGTACGCTGCGGAAAATCAGCCTTTATTTAAGCCTTATTAATGTCTTCATTTCCATAGACAATTTAGCGAAACAAGGCCACTTTAGGGACCTTAACAACGTCTACCTTCGTTTCTTCTTTCTAAGCAGTTTACAGACGACACAATTATGCTCTGTTTTAATTTGATAGGTCATTTAAATAATGCTTTTTATGAGTATCTCGGACAGATTTTTTTTATGTCAGTAGAATATTTTTATCTTTATAAAGTTACGTCAAAACGTTGATACCTAATATTAAAATATTTATCCTAAAATTACATTATACATTATATTTTTAATAGCTTCAATGTTGTATACTTAATATCAATATTCTTTACAAAAAGAGACTGTTCTCTGGAGTCACAATCAAAATTATTAATATCGCGTTTCATTCAATAACTGATTATAAAAAGACACTGACTGTTTTGAAAGCTTACAAGTTATCTATCACAAAAATTTGATAACGTTGTATGCTCAAACAAATTATTTGGAAACCCATTAAATGTAAGATGTAAGTATTTATAAATGGAGTTTCTTTTTAGATACCAATGAGGGATTTTTAGAAATAATATCTATTATCGAGAAGTTATTTTGAAAAAAAAAAAGATAAAGAAATCACGAAACTACAAACGGTGGCATGTTTTTTTATTTTCGAATCGAACAAGATACTGTATCATATAAAGGTGAGAGTGAACAAGGCCATATAAAATGAACACATTGCTAACGAATCCCCTGATACTGCTGCCTTGTTAGATACAATGTTCTTGTTGTTAGACTATATGGTTAATGAGGCAGTAGTTACAGAGGATTGCCAGACAATAGTAACGCTAGCCCAATACATGGGACCAATATTAACGTATCTCATGACGAATTAACAGCAGCTTATGTCTATTCTATTCTATTTTCTAATATGGCAAGCAATACTGATGTCGACAATTTTACCAATGTCAGATGTGAATAGGGAAAGCACGTGATGTGTGCTAAATTATATTTATTTTCAGCCTGTGTTGTCCCACTGCAGGCCAAAGGTCTCCCTCTCCTTTTTCCACTCACTTCTGGATTTATGCTGTAGGAGCCCAGCATCTTCGCCACGGTCGGCCGCCATACCGTTTAATAATTACTGGGATCCACTCAGTTGTTTTTTTGATCCAAAGCTCGTCAGACATGCAACAGACGTGTCCAGCCCAGTCCCATTTGAGTTTGGCAGCTTTTTGGGTAACGTCTGTGATCTGAGTTTCGGACCGCATGATTGTATTCCTTACACGGTCAGTAAGTCGAATTCCTAAAATACTTCGTTCCATAGCTCGCTGGCAGTCCTCGAGCGTGGACCTCTGCTGAAGAGTCAAAGAACAAGTTTGAGCACCGTATGTAAGTATGGGGAGAATGCAATGTCCATAATATTTTGTTTGTGACATATAGGGAGGTCTCTTTTCTATTATAAATCCGTCATTGACCAATAGCTTCTTTATCTGGTCGCGTCTGGAAGGAAACTATTTGGCCCAGGTAGACATAATCCTGGACATATGCAATCTAAACATTATATAGTCTTCTCTTGGTGCTATTTGGTTTGGTCTTCGATATATTCATCTTATGTCCAATCTCGAGACCATCTTACCCAAACCTGGAGCAGGAGTGGCAAAAAAATAAGTTTTTATTTCTTGATTGTTATAAGGGAACAGGGCAACTCAATGTAGATCTTGTTTGACAGCTTATGTCATGTTCAGTACATTTAACTGGCCTTTCTGTTCTTCGGCAATAGGAAACTTGCATCTAAATTATAATGAGAAATTGTGTTATAAATCAATAATAAACGTAGTGAAAAGTGTCATAGTGAAAGATTTATTAAAAATATATACGAGTACTCTTATTACTTATCATAGTTTACATAAAACAAAACGTTATTTCCTAGGTCCTTACTCTAAGGTTATTGTTTCAAACAACATCATCGAGTTTATGATGTCACTCCGTCGAGTTTCCTTGGTAACCATATTCACACGCTATGACCGATCGATTTAAAAGACGTCATGTCAGGTGACTCTGTGTTCTGGCGCAAAAATTTTAAAGTCATATTTTGATTTGTGATATTTTAATTACCTGTGCATATTATTTTTTTACTATGTTTATAGGAGCCTTCAATCTTTACGATAAACTAAAAATTAAAATATAATATGCAAGTCCCCTATTGGAGTCTGTCATCTTGTTTGAGGCTAAAGAAGTGGAAAGCAGTCACAATCTGGATTTAAAATCCCGGAGGGGTGTAAGTTGTAACTAACAATCAAATTAATTAAGAAAATTGGCAGTAATATTCACACAGATTATACTTAATAATTTTATAACAAACAGAAGAATATCTAGTAGACTTGGAGAGTACAGTTGGATTAGGCTGAAAAAGAAAAGGAAATACCTACTTAATTTTATAATTTTTATGTGTTTTAGCACTAAAACAACTATCTGAATGTTAGTGAATAGAAGAAACCATTTATATCTTTCTGACCAAGTTTCTGAATGATTTCTGAATGAAGTCCCAAGCAGAATTAATGATTACTTTCAAGCTAATTTTTGTAACAATATAACTTGTCTTCCTCTGTGCCTCTGTGAGATTCCATAATATTTGCATCAATACAAACCAGACCTAATCATTCAAATACTATTCCTTCAAGGCTTTAATATCACTAGGTGTTCGATTGAAACCTAATATGGTAAGTTATTAGATATAATTCGTTAGATTAATATAATATTTTTTTTATGTCTTAAGTCTGTTCTTTTAAAAGAAAACCGGGTTTCTTTTCAGTTCGTTCAACTCCGACCCGTTGAGAAAATAGATAGATAGACTGTTGGTAAGGTCCCAAGTTGCATCCACATCCACAAAGTATTTTTTATGGAAGTTGGATTGATCCTGATAGCTATCTTCAACCATGCCGGAAACAGTGCCATTTACTTCATCAGTTCTAAAATTAGAGTTATAAAAATTGTACCTACTTACGTGTGCAAGGTCTTATTAGGAGAATAGTGACAAAAGGCTTGTATTTGAACTAGCAATCCAAAAACGAATGAAAGTGATGAATATGAGGCGTATGACACAGCTAAAACCTTTGTTAATTCATATAGCAGATATTTCGTTGTCAATAAGGCCAAGGTAATTAAAATGCATGTCCATATGAATCCACAGTGCTACTTGATCCAAAACGAAAAGAGTCAAAACGCAATGATTGTCACATTGGTTATCACTGCGTTTTAGCCAGCAGCAGTTAGGTTACTCCATTTCAATCAAGGTTCAAGGTACTACAATTTCGTAGCAGGCTCTAAAACAGTTAAAACAATTTTAACAGCAAACCATGCTGATCTGCGCCACATTTCTATACAGATAGATCGTAAAAAATCGATCGTACCAATTTATGAACCACAGATATTGCTTAAGTATCGTCTAAATTATACAAGCAAGGAATCACATTTCTCCTCTCACTCGTTGAGAATAATATCCGATCACATTAGTCGTTACTGACCACTGCTATATGGGGGCCGCCTATGCATTACAATGAAATGGTCACATAATGTTGTCGTGAATATCACGCTTGAAGCGTTGTAGCGTATATTTCATGGCTAATAATTATACATAACAAGTATATATATATAATAACACTTCTAAGTTATTATTTTGTTTTATTTATTAAAAACACATAAATTAAAAATGCGTAGGTTTCTATAGCAAGATTATATTCAAATTTCCATTTTTTTTCAAATATATAATTTTCTCATATTTTAATACTTTCTATTACCTCCACGTATTGTTATTACAGAGGCCCAAT
Source organism: Allophyes oxyacanthae (assembly GCA_932294325.1). NCBI lineage: Eukaryota > Metazoa > Arthropoda > Insecta > Lepidoptera > Noctuidae > Allophyes > Allophyes oxyacanthae. The sequence goes on from OW028609.1 coordinate 7,599,205, forward strand.
TCTCGTAATTAAAAATGTTCAAAATATAGTTCGGATCTCATTTCGATCTACTATCAATGTCATAAATGTCACAAATGGTATTCTCCTACCCTCACAAACAATGTCAAACGGTATACGGTAAAAAGTTTCTGAGGCGATGTTGGGGAATATTCTCGCATTCCTCTATCAATGCAATTATCAGCTGCTGAAGCGTTTTATTTGAGTAGTATTAAATAGTTCTATAAAATACTTTTTATTTCAATAAGCTATCATTCTTAGTTTCCGAGTTAATGCGTCCGAGTGTAGTTGTCAATGACAGCACAGGCGTTGGCAACCGAACCGAAGCGACGGAATTGTGTGGTCAGATTAGTTTCAATTAAAACTCAGCATTCATATTCGATCGTATTTCAATTTCGGAACAAAAATGCTCTGTGTCCCGTACCACGATCGTATTATTTTCTAGTGTTCAATATCCATTTATTTTTGATGGCAATTCTTGGAAAATACCATAATATACACATCATACTATACATTTATTACTTTATTAATTATATTGTTTATCTTTTGACTATTAAACATACATAATCGCAATATTTATTATTATGTTTCAAACATGATGGGTAATTGCATTGTTGTAAATTTACCATCCATGGGAATCTCATTACGCTAATTGTTGATAATATTCCACCATTGTCATTAAAATAATTGCTTTTGTTATGAGTTATTGATTGAATAATTTTCTCGGTTTTCTTTCAAACAAATTATCTTCTTGATTCTTTGATCTCATTCGATTGAAAATACTTTTTGTATCAATATCGTTTCTGAAACTCATTGTTTAATATTTAGTCTAAAAAATTTGTCCAGTCGAATCGTTTTCTTTCTCACAGGTGTATTTTTTTAAACGGTATAATTTACAACAGGCCTTTGCCCCTGCAAAAATAATGTTACAATTTGGCATACAACATATTTTGTTAGTTAGGGCTATTATAATCCAACGCAAGTATTCACTTGCGTTGGATTATAATAGCCCTAACTAACAAAATATCTAAAAACCACAACTAACAAAAACTAGAATATAAAACTGATATTGGAAGTCTCCAATATCAGTTTTATATTCTTCTTTTTTAATGTGATTTAACTAGTATTCTTAGTTTTTGATGTAATCTATATCCTACATTAATTTTTTACTTCTTCGTAACATAATGTCGACGTATCTTGCTCTTCATTGTTTAAAAGTTACACACACATAATATGAAGATCATAAGTTCTTTCTGGAGAACATAGTGGACTATGTAACGAACTTAGGATGCAACAACGGGTAACGGAAAGGGAGCAAGCGAGATTCAATTTGAGTAGATAATTTCTAGTACCTATTCTTGCACTGCAGTATTGGAACCTCTGTATCGAAAGTCCGATGAGCGCTTGATACTGACTGACATTAATAATTTGTCCAATAAACCAAAATAGGAAACAAGTGTCAAAGAATTGAAGATGAGCCTGAATTCTGAACAACTCTGCTTAGTCGACCACAAAAGATTACAGTGTACGAAATCATACGGATTCATTATATTCGTCTCGAATTCAATCGTGTATAAAAACTAGACACTAATCACTTTCATTTTTCTGAACTTGTAACTTTCTTTTCTATTCATTTTTACGGATATAAAAATTAATGATGTTTTTTTTTATCTGACGTTTCTCGCTTTACCTAATATGCTTAGGTATGCAGATGCCTTTTTGTATAATATGGTTCGGGCACCCTGCGATTAGATACTTATATCGCGTGATATTCTGATGATAATAAGAATAAACAAATATCAGAAATGTACGGGTTAATGAACGGTTTGTACAGTTGAGTACGTCGGAAAACTGGTTTAAAGACAAAGTCTGTTCTTCTGGTTCTTAATTGAATATTACTGGGACCGTTACATTCTATTATAAATTCAATACAACGATTAGATAAACACACAGAAGTAAGAGGTTTACTTGTTTATAATACTGTAAAATTTGATAATTTAACCAGATGGATTACAAAAATACATGTATTTTTGCTAAGACTAATTACTGAGTATTTACTTTGCAAGCCTAGCATTTAATGGAAGAGACCCTTTGAGACCTCATTGGTATATACCAATTACAATTACGCGATGGTTCTACATCGCATAATTTTCTGTCAGTGTATAATAGTCTGGTTAATGTTATAAATAAATCATGTTTTATAGCTTATCGAGATGTGTCAAACTGTTTGTCTACTTCTACCTATAAACACAGTTCATTACTGGTTTTAGAAAGTTTTTATCAATATATTTTTAAACTGACCTTGTTTTGAATCGCGTTTGGTAAATTTTTCGATATTGTTACCGATTCGATTCTTTTCGAGTTCCAAAAGTATGTAAGAATTGAAAGTTATTTGAGCTCTATTTGATTTGATTTGTTTATTTGAATTTATTTAGTTTAGTTATGATGACCTCTTATTTTTTGATTGCGACACGTGTTGTTTTTCTTGAGGCCGTGCAGTGCAGTCAGGTCGCTATTGTACGAGTGTTACGCATATCGGCATTGTTTTGATGGCGCTTGCAATCCTGCGCAGTTGTGCTAGTTCAATTTGAGAATACTTACTTAGCCTAGAATGTGTAATGTACCTACCACTATCTTGCCTATTACAAAATTAAGGAACGTCTATTAAAATGATGTTTTATTTACGTTTCTCATGAGAATTATCAATGTTTCTCGTAAATTTTATCTATTCTAAATGATTTCTTATTGTGACCACTGTACTCATTTGTTTGTATATCCTGTTTACCTAAAACAGATTTATCTATTGTCTACATTACGATATAAGAGCAGGAACATTACGTCCGACAGTTCTCCACCATATCTTATTCAGATCACATTCTATATTCCTAAGTAATAGTGTTGTATTGTAAGCTTAACGTACTACTAATAAACCTCTGTTCGTCGACGGACGTATTTTGAATACCCGCAGCCTTCCTCTTTCTCGACAAGACAACCATACACGCTTTACAAATGTACATTACATAATTAGTGTTGTTTTGTTTACGAATTACCTACCGCCCATAGGTAGGTACTATAATATCTACTACTAAACCATCCTATCATCTATCTATCTATCTATCTATCCATATATATCTATCTATCCATCTACCGCGTAACTAAAATGGTAATTAATGAACATGGATTCTGGTAATAAACTTCAATACGATCGTGAGACCAAATTCAGAGCTATCTTGTAAAACTTTTACCGATCATAAAGTTGGGACCCCATCCTCATGATCGGTAATGTTTTTAAAAGGTAGCTCAAAGTTTAGTCTCTCTAAATCATATTGAAGTTTATAACCAGAGTCGATGTTCATTACCATTTTAGTTACGGGGTAGCCCCGCTGGTCAGTCAACGTCTTTTCTTTCTTTTTCTTTCACTGGTTCCTCGCTAAATAGCGTTTTAGGAAACGAAACCTGAGATCATCTGGTACACCCTGGACAGTCATCCTCGACAGCACTATTGGTGACTGGCATAGATATCCGGTGACTGGCTACCCATGCGATGCGATAGCGAAACCCATGTGATTTATTAATCATAATAGTAACTCATTAGTTAACTACACATGTGGCCGAGAACAATACAAATGTCTTCATATCGTCGAATTAATATTATCTAATAGGTACTATCATATCAGCCTATCCTTGAATATCCACAATGGAATGGAACACTGTAAGTACTAAAACGGTGATTAGTGATCGCAATCATGGTGTTGTAACGTTGTAAATGCAAAAGAAAATATAGTTGTTTTTTCTCGAAACTAAACGCATAAAGCACGCTAAACGTTTATCTAGCAATTTGAACTGAGTTAAAACAATTTTAAATTGAAACATGGTTGCGTCTGTCGTCGTAACAGCATCACAATCAAACATTTTGGATTATAACGTCTTGCAACACATGTCGCTACAGCATATCAGTAATTGTTCAATCGCGCTTATGATGGTTGAGCGCTCAATAGCTATGTTACGGAAACCACAACGACAAGAACGCCAATACTATGCCAGGATTTCGGATAAAAACAACAACTAGATACTGATAACCGAGACAGCAGCAGAGGTGGTCGTTGAATCAATAAACTGTTTTTTAACGACTTTTCATCAGCGAGTTAACTGTTATTCATCAATGAAAAAACAGGTTTAAAATATTTATTAGCCGTTAATTTACGTCAACGCACTCAACTCATTATTTTACTCATTTCCGAAAAAAACTGGTCAAAAATATAAGCTGTTAATTTACGCCAACGCATTATTTCAATATTATTTTATTCATTTCTGAGTTTATTATAATTGTTATTGATCGAAAACGTTGACATAAATTGATGCAAAACGCTAACGATTGAACTTTAAAAACCTGTTAATAATTTAACAGCTTTTTAACCTGTTGTTACATTAACCAAAAAACCGTCAATGACACATGCCTAGGTGCTGCTTTCAGTATCGTTGATGCCAAATGATAACAAATTTAATGATTCATAAATTGGGTTTTATGAGACGTAGGACACCAATGTTTCAATAAAAAGAACGAACCCTTATAGCCGAGATGGGCAGGGGGATGCCCGAATTATGCCGAGCGGTTGGGACGACGCGGACGACGAGATGTGCGATGCGCGGTGGAAACAATTGTTTGGAATAGAGACGGCGACGGGAGATCGGCACACTAATTACGTAAAAATCACCTGACAGCACCCCGACACCACGCGACATCAGACGGAGCGTGATCGGTCGCGAACTGTCAAACATATTTGTATTAAGAATGGCATTCGTCCGCTTGCCACGACAACTTGTTCAACTTGTCGCGTTTGAACCGTCAAGTATGCATTTTTAGTTCGTTTATTGTCCGCCAGAGAGCGAACCCGTAAGCGGTGGCTGTCGCGTCGCTATCGGCAACTACATAATACCAAAGTGATGTTTAAAAGCAGCTACCGCGCGATTTACGCCTGACGCAAAATGTCTGCTACATCGGTAATTAGGGTGGCATAGCAGCTCTGTTGCGCCATGCGTATCATATCGTCGACGCCAGACTTCGTTGGCCACACGTAACGCATCTCTGTTGGAAATATTCTCATCTTCCATATAAATATTCCAACTTCTCATCGCTACGGAACAATAAGAATTAGCGTTACGTAATTGTAGAAAATCAGTTAATTACAAAAAATAAGGTGCTTCGGATTATCTGCATTCAATATGGTTGTCGATTCCAATGCTCGTTAATTACTAATTAGCAAATGGTAGGTACATACAATCACAATAGCGTGTAGCTGTGATTGCCATCGCACTTGGCAGATAACGCAGCCAGGTCAACGTTAGGCTGGTCGAAGGCCTTGAAACTGGGACTTGAGTTACTTATAAAAGTTACTAATGGCAAAAGTTACTTTTGGCAAGCGTTTACGTATTATAATGTAAACAGTAAACAAATATTTTTAGAAATATGATTTTGACCTCAATTTCAGACTAGCAGCTTAGCTTTAGCTTAGACCCGTACGAAGTCGGGGCGGGCTGCTAGTAGAATATAATATGTGGTCTTCAAAGAAGGTAGTTATCAAATACTACTACTTACTGCGATCACATTTTCTACCTACAAAACAAGGCTCCCAAGGGCCCCACAAATCGCATAAAAAATAAATATTTCATCATTCGAAAGCGATCAAAAATTGCCGCACGCAACGCTCTCTTCTGACCAAGTAAGTAATTCAGTTAAGGATGTTGTTGGACATCAGTCGGAAACCTAACTAATCTATATGTTACGACACGTGTCACGAAAGTTAGGCTAACATTACATTAGATGTGACCATTTTGCTTTCACGGGACTGTATTGCACACGTGAAAACAAAGTTCACCTAAGTAGAGTTGTCAGTGGTCAAAGATTAAATTAAAATATTCTTTTTTTCGAGCATGTAGACTCATACATAACTTAAAATAATTCACAATTACAAAAGAAAATTAATAATAATAAATAAGAATAATGATGTACCTACAATTGAAAATATACAAATAATCAATATACAATAAACTGCCCGCCTACAACTAATTGTGCAGCCTCATCGGGCTGTCCCACCTATCAGCCAGGGCGCCCAGGGTGGCGTTGATGCCAGCGACCGAGCAGTGACGTGCATCGTTTACGGATGATGGCATCGAAGCCGTTAACCTGCGCATCCGCGAACATACCCGACGAGCTGCAGTAACGTGGCAGCCCCAACAACACCCTGAACGCGTTGTTGTACTGGACGCGCAATCTGTATCACCGCCACAGGTTGCAGGTGTAAAAGGATTGGCAGTAAGCCTTAAACAGCATCACCTTCACCTGTGCTGTACACGTTGTAAACCTGCGGGCTAACATATTGCAGCGGACAGACAACGATCTGAGCTCGGATTTCAATGTCTATGTTGCCTTTTAGATCTCAGATACTTGAACTGCGACACTACACTTAGAGGAGCGCCGCAGTGAGTGACTTCCGGAAAAGTATAAATTTTAGTAGGCGCCTTAAAGATTATGAGGGCGCTCTTTTTTACATTGTATCTGAGACCGTGGGCTGCCACATAAGACTCACAAATAGACGACAACAGCCTTTTCAGAGCCAGTCAGTAGCACCATAATTGTAATCTTCGTAGCTAATGTTGTTAAATACACCATCCATATGACGTCCCACGCCCGTGCTGCTGAGCTCATCAATAAGCTTAATGTTCATGTACAGGTTGAACAGCTTGGGGGAGGACAGACCCCTGCCTCACCCCGCACTCCAACCGGTACTCCTCGGACAGCGCTTCACCCCATCTTACGCGATTTTTTTGATGCTATACCAATATTTAAACATTGCTCTTATTCTTGTGGTAAGGTAGTCTCATATTTTAACTTCTCCCAGAGGACGTCATAAGATACGAGGTCAAATGCTTTTGAGAGATCTAAGAAACACGCGTAAACTGGGGTTCCTCTATCGGTGTAGTACATAACAGTCTACTTGAGGCACAAAATAGTACTTTCAGTTGACAAGCCACGCCTGAAGCCAAACTGGCCATCGTTTAAAGTGAGGTGCTTTCCAAGTTGCCGATCCAGCAGAGGCAGACTGTCTAGCAGACTGTCCAGCACGTCCTCTGCAATAACATTAGCAAGGAAGATCGTCCTATAGTTAGCCGTGTCCGAGTGTTAAAAACATCTTAAGATCTAGCTTGACAATTTATCTCATAACGCAATGCATGGATAGATTATTGGAGGCATGGATTATTTTCAAGTTTTCATCCATATATAATGCTATTAGTGTGTACCGTTTTCCTCCGAACTGTGGTAAATTGACTTATCGTGGCTCCCCGTTACTAATGTCAATCAATTTATAAATCCTTGTTATTAACTAGAAACAAATCACTTGTGATTAAACTGTATAGTATTTTTATAATCTAACTGCTTCTTAAGATTTACGTACGCGTGTTATTTTAACTGATATCTACTGGTTAGTGGGTAGGGTAGAGGCTGTCTAATGTCCAAGTAAATGAATGCCAGTGGGCTGGCCGTGGTATTGCAGTTACCAGTGCGCTTGCCGAGCGTAGGTAAGCACAATAGGTACTTAGTTACTTACATCATTTCGCATTGCCGATTTCTTTCAAATTGCCTGAACCTACGATACAGTTGCAGATTTTTTGTTTGTAGAATGTAGAAAGGACTTCTAGTGCATAATGGTCAATTGAAAAAATACACTTAAGTAGGTAGTAAAAAACAAAAAAATTGCCGCCAGTCAGTTTCAGTTTTACTTTCAACACTACACGTCTGCACATTTTATTATCGCAAAAGGACGCAGAATCAAACTCAGAACATTATTCCCATATTATAATCATAACAAAAGTTGTAAAAAAAAAAAAACTTTACTTAATATAGTTACATCCTGAATAAAGGAGAACTTTTTTTGTCATATTTTTTAGGATATATAAATCAAAATTTTACTAAAAAGAAATTAAAACCTCAATTAATTACCTAAAAGAAAAAAAAAAATTAAGTTTAACAGGAGTCATGCAATCTTAATAAAAAAAGTAATGTTTTGATGTATAAGGCGCAATGCCTTTTAGTGCGTTCTGAAACCTAATTAAACAATTATACTAAACAACCGTCCTAGATAAATTCGAATCAAATAGAAGAATCATAAACACAATATGAGAAGAATAGAATGTCTACTATTAGTAGATCTATTGCGATGACCACTAAATTTTACTTTTTTTACTTTTTGGTTACAAAGACAGTACTGACAGCCGGAAGTACGCGCCGCCACGCGTTATATTTATTTGTTTATTTTCTTTTATTAAGATTTTATCATTTTTTGTAAGTATGTTTATATTTGAACACATATTTTATTGTATGATGTATATTTATTTTGTTTTTCTGTTTCCCCTTTTTTTTTGTTTCTATTTCTTTGCCTTCGTCCGTGCGTCACTGCAGGGGTGCCAACTGAAAATCAGCGTTGGGCTCTCTGCGCCCAGCAAATGCTGAGCTGGCTACCCTTTCGGCATGGCATGCTTGACGGCATATACCTATTATTTAAAAATATTTCCAAATTATTGTTAACTTTTGATGTGTTAATTTTTTTTTATTTTTTTATCCTCTCTCTCTTATGTTGTCAATGTGTCTGTGCCGAATAAATGTTCTTTTCTTTCTTCTTTCTTTCTTTCTTTCTTTCAAATTCACGTTGTTAATAAGTAAGTGGACTAATTTCACAGGACTAAATAACTTTCATTCTTTTCTTTGTTTTTTGTAAGAAAGAGACACAGTGAGACTAAATATGTTTAGTTTGTAAACAACAGAATCAGCACCAATAGCAGCTGGAATAAATTGTATTATGACTTATTTTCAAAATTAACAATATTTAAGTAGCTGTGCAAATTTACTATATTGAGGTCATGAGAAAGAGTCTTGTTAATATTAAACACCGTAAAACACCTTTAAGTACAATAATGTTTTCGACGTGTAACCGTTGAACCAAATACCTATGTCAACATTTCTGTCATGTCTACCTAGTTAAGTCTCGGGGTTGCTGTCGGAAGATTTTTATAAATAATAAAGACCGCAACGTCCTGTCTCGACGAGAGTTTATTTAGAAATATTTAGACGTATTTTAAACTAAGTGTAGCTCATTCTACCGGAGTGTACCCGTCGACATCTGGTGAACTATTCAACAATTCTTCGGGCGAAGTTTTTATACAAAACATAACTAAGAGAAAGATAGAATTGGAAACTTGCATCAAAATTATAATGAGAAGTTATGTTAAAAATCAATAATAAAAGTTGTGAAAAGTGCTGAAGATTTATGAAAAAATTTATACCTTTTTGATAAGTTATCTTATTATAAATTACGCAAAACAGAACGTTATATCAAACACCATAACCGAGTTTATGACGTCACTCAGCGTAGTTTCCTTGATAATCATATTCACACGCTATGAACGAGCGCTGCAAAGACATCGTGTCATGTGACTGTGTTTTGACGCGAACATTTGAAAGTTATTCTTTTTATTTTTAGTTTGTTAAATTCAAGCCTTCAATTTTTACGAGAAACTAATAATAAAAATACATGCAATGCAATTGCTACCACGCAGATTATCAAATCTATGGTTACCATGATCAATCCTTGGATGGATGATCGCCTTTTACACACCAAAACGCATCTGACCTAGGCAACCCAGTAACTGGGAGACACCGATATTCGAACCTGATATTTACAGTGCTTTCCAAAGCATGGAGGGGTGTCGATGTTTAAGAAGAAACCGTCACCCATTCAAGGCCGGAGTGCGGCAAGCGCTGCTTATCCTCGCTGATCGACTGATCTGCGCGGTAGCTGTGTAGCAACGAGCCGACGGGGATAAAGGAAAAACATGGATAAAAGCAAATAATGCCAACCCAACAATTAATGATAACAATGTAACTTTGTAACTTATCGTGTTGTTACTCATCATGCTTCCTCATTTCCGTAAGTAATGTCTGTCCTAATGAATAATGACAGTTCGCCTCGCTTTGTGAAGACATAGAAGTATATTTTTATAGTGCTAATCCATGGACAACGTATTAATAACATGGTGTAATAATAACAGCATCATCACACCAACTCTTTTCCCCAAAGGGTTAGGCAGAGGTTTAGGTACACTACTGTTGCATATCCACATTTCGCAGCTTCGGGGCGAGCCTATAATTGTCATCTACTGAGAAATTCACTAGCTAGTGGCCACTAGACCACTAAGGCAGTGAAGCAATGACGTTAACGCTATAATTACAATTCTCTGTGCGGCCTAATGCCATTTTCCACTTGCGTAAAGGACTTATAGTCGTGATCTGGCGAATGCCCGTTTAATCAATATACAAATATTACTATACCAGTCTGTGACAATGATCGCATTTTAGGAAAACTTATATTAGTTGTCTCTATGTATGTCTCTGTGTAACGGAAAATTATAATGGTCGACTTTATACGCAGGAAATCAAACTATGCTAGGTACTTCTTAATATCTTCTAGAATAAAAAGAAGCCAGAGTGTCGTGAACAAAACTGACATTAAATAAAATAAAATTTCCGACGTAAAATGAGGGAAAGGAACAATAACACGTCAAGGAACTGTTGTCAGCTGTCTGGTCTCTATTACATTGTATGTAAGTAGGTACATGGGTTCCATCCTTGTTGCTTGTGGCATAGTAAACTCAAGTAAAGGTCATTGGTCATCGCACGCTGTGCATGCCAATGAACGTACACCTAACGTTTCCGCAAAACACTTCGAGTGATGGTCTCTGCTCTATAGAGATGACCTACAATAGGTACTTGTAAGATTTTTTTCCTTAAATTTTCTGTTTTATTTGACGAGAGTTGAATCTTCGATATTTTCAACGTCAAGGTACCATTTATTTTTTAAATTAAATATTAGTCTCTAGAGTAGTGAGACAATTTATTTTTGACAGGATATAACTTTACACAATCACCGGGATCAAACATTCTAACTTGATGTCACAACGGCGCAAAGGATGCTGACTTTCGCTTTTACCTGTGGGCCGAGCACGAATTTTTTGACGTAGGTATAGTAACGTTAACGTAAGCAAATTTTGATTTAAAAGTACACGTTAAATCCATGATATTTTTTCGAAAATACATGCATTATTTTTACATTTCTACGAAATAAGCGTGTGTATTTCATAAAATTGAACAAAAATGCAATAGATTCATTGTATTTTGTAATCAAGATTTGCTTACGTTTACGTTACCATACGTCAAAACATTCGTGCTCGGCCCTCTGATGACATGAAAACTTCAAATTGGCATCATCGATGAGCACGTGCCACGTGCAGCGTGTGTCACGTGCGAATGCGTTTCAGTTTCAGTCCGTTTTCGTTATTTAATTGGTGAACGGAGCCCCGTTTTGATAGGTTCTTAATTTCCTGGTGTCATGTTGCCATGTCGTTTTGTTTTCAACCTACCTGCGAGTTGGGTCTGCATAATAAGAATAATGTAACTACAATGCTTCACGTCACAATTAATAAACCAATATAAATAATAATATTATTAATAATATAATAATATTTCTGGATCATGGGCTTCATACAGAAAGCGGTACCTACTCCTCGACACGGCACGCATTGTGAGGAGGTTCCTTTCTCTGGAGCCCTAGCCGCCGCGGTGGCTTGGATTCTGTTCCCGATACCGGTACTAACACTACTTTTTTATATTTTTGAATTATTTTTTTGTAAACATGTTTATAAATTAAAAAAAGTATGTGTAAATCTCTTTTCTGTGTTCTGTGGTGTAATTATTTAAATAAAAGAAATAATAGTAATACTAATAAAAAATAAAATTAGTTATGTGATTCTTTGAATAAAGGAAATACTAATTTAAATGGCGACTAAGGTACCTAGATATTCAAGAGGATAGGCAGCTGTATTTAACAGCGATCTGCACATCGTTTGCCAAGCATGGCAATAATGGCTAAGCATTCGTTGAATTATAATGTATTCCCCATGATAATAGGTGTAGCCTATGTAGCCAGTAACATGTATCACAAAATAACTGAAGCACTTATTTTTACTCAACGTTTGAAGATATTTGAGTCAAATCTTTGGGTAGACAATTTAAAATTAATGGTGTAATATTTATTGATGATATATTATTTTATATTACTTTTTATGAAGAGGACTATTTTTGTAATTTGTTTATCCGGACGCGCCTCTTGACTCATTTTTTGAGGTATTCCACGCAGAGAACTACACACAAAATTTGGATCGGTGCCGTTCGTGGAATAGCTTTGGTGCTATTCGTTTCAGTACCGTTCAAATCAATCTGTACCTACTCTTCATGGAATACCTCAAATTTTCAGGGTTGTGTGTTTTTGTTGTCTTCTATAGTGACCCAGTTAGATTAAAGATTGGACTGAAATAAAAATTAAATAGGTTCCAGTGCTAATGTAATGGTTAGATAATTATCTTTTTTACTTCCGTACGAAAAGGAAAGACATATTGCGCCGTCCCCAAATAAAATGGGATAACAGCAGGAGAATGATGATGATGACTTCCGTACATCGACACCCTGTAATGGTATATTCAGTAACGGAGTAGGTATGTAACGACGAATTAAGTTTTGATTAAAAATACAGCATTGCCAATGATTTAGACGACATAAAGTTTGAAGAAACTGGGCGCTGGGTGTTTCATTGAAATATATTATCGTTATATTGTATTATTGTTAATTTAATGACTCATATAAGAATAATCGATGATTGGCATTCAGCAACTACATATCTGTCGGAGACAACACATTCTTTTTTCTGTCCAAGTGCATTGGCCTCACGAATGACAACACAGTCAGTTCAGTAATTCAGTTCAGTACGTAAGATAACACCCACACCGTTTATTGTCATCCCATGGGCGGGTTTGTCCACTGTACGATGACTCCAGTTTTTATGAACGTGTCCTAAAAATAAGATATGCATCTTTAAGGAACAGTTATACTGGGTAACGGTTACACCGCACTCCGCAGTAAACACGCGAGTTGATGACTTTGTCCACGCACGAGCTCGACACCAAAAATCTCGAAAAGTGAAATTTACGTGTCTGTGGTAAGTATTCCAGTTCAGTACAATCTGTTTTTATAATCAATTTCAACGTTTATGCGAATTCATAAACCGTACACGTGCTGTTAATGGTCCATAATAATAATAAGATGATTATCATCGTTCTATGAAATATAAATTATTAGTTATGGTACTTAGGAAGGTATTAAAGATCTAATAGGATTCTAATATAAATTGCAGGACACTTGTTTACTTACTCTATATTATTATGATTCTCCATAGTTCGTGTTTGTAACACTGTAGGTATTTCATCTGGTTAAATTGAGTTTAGATTTTGAAAAATAATCTGTTTGCTAAGACACAAATTCTATTGGTTACACATTAAGTACTGAAAATGTCATTACATTAAGATTTACAGATCCCTAAAAACTTAGATATTACCCGCTGTTTTGCAATACTTAGGTACTGCAAAACGGCTTCAGAAAAAAGCAATTCAACCCGGGGTTGAGTCTACATGTATTTAACAGTCACAAAATTACAACAAAATGTACCTTATACGTGTCAAAGGCTTACGATGTCATACATTTATTATAATTTAGTGGCATTCTATTTATTTCACTTCATTGTCTCTGCAACTATGTTGGACAACGTCGTCAATGCGCGGATATCAGCAAGTCAAAAAATATCACATAGGTCGAATTGAATGAATTTTTATGTAGGTACCTGAAAAGTCTGGAGTACACCAAGGCAGCATTCTCGGACCTTTTCCCTCGTGATCTCCAATAACTGCACCGTATAGAATATTGCGATTGTCATAACATTTACAACTCAAAACGTTTAGAAGAGGGATTGGTGAACTCAGGGTGTTTTGATTAATACACTCTGTTGAATGCTGGCCATCCTCCTACCATCGCCTATTCTACGCCCAGAACCTGACCTTGGATAATTTTTAGAAGAGTGCTCTTTGTTAATCTAGTTCTAAAATTTCATAGTGGCAGTTCGATTCTTCGATCTTATTAAGGCCCCCGACAACATAACAGACAATTAGAGCAAAATCTGCCGTTTGAACATGAATTTTTGTATGGGTAATCGGCCGGTTTCATTTTAAACATCTGTTAAGTTGTCGGTGAACTTGGCCCTAAGTGTGTGTGTTAATTTACTATCGCCCATATTTCAATTCTAAATCGCTAACGCTTTTCTTTACAAACGCTACACATTCCACTTATCCATTCGCTCACCCATTTGTTTGGTCCTTCGAGCCGGATATATTTAAGGTCCCAATGTAATAGAGGAGGCTTAAGGCGAAAAAAAAATCTGCTGTTCTATGCAAATAATTCAATATTATTCGACTAAATGTATGGAACAGCAGATTTTTTTTCGCGAGTTTATTTATGCTTCCGTAGTAAAAGTTGTGCAATAATGGTGAGTACTTTAACCCCTTAAAAGGACCTCTGCTGATAAAGTGGAACCTTATATGATATGAATTGGACTATGTTTTCTATATCCTTATAGTTTTAGTGCCCATTATTGACTAAATACTTTAAGATTAATAAATAATACCACATAGAATGTATGAAAAGTAGACAAAGGCGGGTTCACCAATATAAAATAAACTAGTTCCTTTGTCTATGTATACAGGGTTACTGGTAATATGACGGCAATCCGTTATGGGGATGTAGGAGAGATCATTTGCAACCAAATGACTCCTGATGACTACTACGCAAATGTCAACCATTTTCGAGTAATATGTCATTTTATATTTTTTGAAGATATTTACATTATACAACTTTGAACATTGATAAAAAAAAAGCCAATGCATACAATATTTTTATATTAGTATTATCTGTTTGCTAACATTTCAGTACATAATATTCAATCATAAAATGACAATTATCTGCAATAGTTTTGAAATCAGAGCTACAAATCGTTACGCATTTCATAATTTTGAGCAGGTCTTGTGACTAAAATGGTCGATTTCTGCAAAATAACACAGAAGTACTTTATCGGCAGAACATTTCGAAAACATGTACAACTTTTCAGCTATCCAACGAGATACAATAATCTAACAGAAATCAGAAATTGAGTGAACAGAATACAATTATTGTGATAAAGACAAAATCAACTTCAACCAAAATTGCATGCTGTCCTCCGCCTGAGGGGGGCGGAGGGGTGTGCCGGACTCCTACCGGCTAAACACACCACGGTAGTCCACTTCGGCACCTACAGGTTTGTTTCGGGTACTCTTAGAAAATCGCGCCGAACCTAACCTAACCTAACCTAACCAAAACCTAACCTAACTTAAGCTTTTTTTTTTTTACTTTTTTTACTTGAGAACCTATCATAGGTCTGTCCTCCATCTGGGAGGGGAGGCGTGTGCCGGACATTGGGGTTAAGTCTGGGCATCTTGCTGGACAAGGAATTGGGCCTCATCTGCCAATCCATCGATTAGGAAAGTTGGCGTCTAACCATTGGCGAACAGTGATTCTCAAGTCTCCAGTTATACCAAGTAAAAAAAAAAAGCTTAAGTTAGGTTAGGTTTTGGTTAGGTTAGGTTAGGTTAGGTTCGGTCCGGGGTCGCGGGCCCACAGAGTGGGGACTCTGTGGCGCTCTCACCGAAGCGACCCCCGAGAAGACGGCGCGCACTGGTCGGTCCTGCGCGCCGTGCACCGCACAGCGAGGGTACCGGGGGGACCACTTTACAGTCTCCCCCGGGACGTGCCTGGGAGGGGGACCTGTTTACAGTCTCCCTCCCCGAGAAGTGCCCTAATAGGCGTGGCACCGAGGTGGGCTTCGGCGCGGTCTTTTAAGAGTACCCGAAGCCCACCTGTAGGTGCCGAAGTGGACCACCGTGGTGAGTTTAGCCGGTAGGAGTCCGGCACACCCCTTCGCCCCCCCCCAGGCGGAGGACAGCCCATGATGGGTTCTCACCACGTAAAACAAAAAAAAAAAAAAAAAAAAAAAAAAAAAGGTTAGGTTCGGTGCGATTTTCTAAGAGTACCCGAAACCCACCTGTAGGTGCCGAAGTGGACTACCGTGGTGTGTTTAGCCGGTAGGAGTCCGGCACACCCCTCCGCCCCCCTCAGGCGGAGGACAGCATGCAATTTTTGTTGAAGTTGATTTTGTCTTTATCACAATAATTGTATTCTGTTCACTCAATCTCTGATTTCTGTTAGATTATTGTATCTCGTTGGATAGCTGAAAAGTTGTACATGTTTTCGAAATGTTCTGCCGATAAAGTACTTCTGTGTTATTTTGCAGAAATCGACCATTTTAGTCACAAGACCTGCTCAAAATTATGAAATGCGTAACGATTTGTAGCTCTGATTTCAAAACTATTGCAGATAATTGTCATTTTATGATTGAATATTATGTACTGAAATGTTAGCAAACAGATAATACTAATATAAAAATATTGTATGCATTGGCTTTTTTTTTATCAATGTTCAAAGTTGTATAATGTAAATATCTTCAAAAAATATAAAATGACATATTACTCGAAAATGGTTGACATTTGCGTAGTAGTCATCAGGAGTCATTTGGTTGCAAATGATCTCTCCTACATCCCCATAACGGATTGCCGTCATATTACCAGTAACCCTGTATACAGTGTATCAATTTATTTACAACTTTCTTCTGAAGATTATGTTGTCTACTAGAAAGTAGTAACTAGCGTTACCTGGTATCAATTTAAGGAAACAGTTCGTTGTCGTTCATTCTCATGAAATCATCGGACCGATCATCCAACTTTTTTTGTGTATGGTAAGTTTGACTGGTAACTCAAAGATGGCGTTGAACGAACTTGTTACTCTTGTTAGTTTGTTCAAACGCTGGCTGCGTACTGATGTAATACAGCGCCAAGTCGACAGAGGTCGCTGAACGAGGATATCTAATGCGCAGCTACGGTATCGTACAAAATGCGTGATATACAAACTCATGCTTCCGCCTACACGCCGCCGCCGCGAGTGCCGCGAGCGAGTTAGGTATCGGTCGGGGACTCGGGGTATGATACCGGCAGAGTCTCGGTTCGGACGTTCGCACACGGACTGATTCGCGGCGTGTTGATATCGACGGAATGTGCACGCTCTACCGACGAGCCTACACTTCGTGAACATTTTGAAAATGAACAATAAATTTTGGACATTATTGTTATTTTAATTATGTATTGTATGTGCTAAGACTGGACATGTTTGATATTCATAATCTTGGAGCCTCATATCTGGACACTGGTAAGTGTTCCATTTCGTGTTGTGATAAGTTGTTGATTAATTATTATTTTAATAGTAGCCTCAATTTGCTAATTTCGTTGTTAGTGCCAACAGAGGATGTTCTAACAGGTAGGTAGGTATTAATTTGTGAACTCACGCAACGTTCGTTTAATTTAGGCGCCCTAGGTACCCATGCAAGCTTAATTTGCTAATAGATCATAGAATAATTTTACACACAATGTAAAATGTTAAAAGGTTGTACACTAACATTTTGGTGCACCTATAATCTACTTATAGTTTTATTTTATAATCGGCACAATTTACAAATTAATTTCATACTATACCTATTTATAAATACTCTCTTATTAGATACGAGCTAGATTTATTTAAAAAATTAACAGAAACCTCTAATCACAGTCATCCGGTGTAGCAAGTCTGCTTATACCTACTCTAAGTATAGTAACGGAAGTGTGCAATACATTCAATAATCTACCTTTATATCCGGTACTTACATCAATATATTTTATAGAAATGCCCTAAGTTGGTCTTCTTATACATAATAATATATTCAAGTACCTATACTACAAGCGTCTAAGAGTAGGTACATAATATCCTACTCCATTCTCTTGGACTAGCCTTTATTCTGCTATCCAATCACATTTTAACTATTCTGTGGGTGTCTCGTTTATTCAAATGATATTCTTGCAACTCTCTAAGCGTCGGATGTTCGAGGGTGGGTACTTGGGTACCTACTGGTTACAAAATCAGTGACACGAAAATTAAAGCGATGTTTTTGCATCGAAGAAAGGAGACCAGAGGAATTTCCGTCAGATTCATTTGAATAGAGCCATCTTGAACTGTGCAAAATATGTTCGACATGGATATATAATAAACATTTCGTTGCTTATGAATAAAACAGCTGTTATAACTAAGATGGCGCAATGATCTTACTCAGTTCATGTACCTAGTAAGGCCGCGTGACCAATTGACTAGCACGCCAGATGTGCCAACTTATTTTAAAACATTCGAAGCTATGCTCTACATTTTTAAACTTCACCTAATCGTATAAAATATTGCATCACAAAAGGAAAAATTACTTCAGCTGAACCGAATAAATAATAGTTTGCAGTTCGTATTCATTTCATAGTTTATTGAGTTTTCCACATCTCCAGTCAGCAACCCGTTTATTGCACTTTCCCTCGAAACGCTCCGGAAATACATAAAATGCAATAAACTGCGAGGATTCTCGGAATGTATTTGTAATATTCGGAATGCAGATGAAAAAATCAAGCACTAACTACATGCACACAATATGACACTTATTATTCATGTACGAATAAAAAAATACGCTTCTGCGTTCTAGGTAAGCGGTTCCATTTAGAGCAAGTTACTCTAATATACGAATTTAATAATAGTATAAACTTCAAACATCATGCATGTGAGAGTTGATTTGCCAAAAGAGAAAACCACTCGCAAGTTTTACGAAGAGCTTCCTCCTTCAGTAACCTTCAGTAAGTACTATAATTATTGGCCACGTATGTAGGTATTTATTATAATGAAATAAAGGTCTAATATCTCTATTTAAGGTTCAGATTCGACTAATTCCAAGTTGAGCTAGAAAGTATAACATGCATGAATGTACTCGATCGTTCGAAGAGAGGGCTAATGAGGACACGACTTATTCTAAAATTTTGTAAACGCTTGTATTATACGTTGTCAAATCTAAAGTCAAGGAATCTAAAACCAAGGAAAATCACTACTTTTGTCCTTGACTTTAGATTTCTAAAGGAATCAAGGAAATATGTCGTAAGGTAGTACATAATTAATGATAAATAAGCATCGGCAGATGCTAGTTC
Source organism: Allophyes oxyacanthae (assembly GCA_932294325.1). Classification (NCBI taxonomy): domain Eukaryota; kingdom Metazoa; phylum Arthropoda; class Insecta; order Lepidoptera; family Noctuidae; genus Allophyes; species Allophyes oxyacanthae. The sequence goes on from OW028609.1 coordinate 7,618,321, forward strand.
AACACTTTGATTCAAGTAAAGTAAACTTTTGAACGTATTATTAAGTTCATTTACATTGCCGACTACCCGCCGAGAGATTACTTTTTTGAAGAAAATGCGTAGTTACCTATGTACATTCATTCAATCCGATTAAAAATATTTACCAATAAAAATCTGCAGTGTACGCAGTCTTTTATAATATAGGTACCTACTCGTAAAGTTTTGGAGTTGATAGCAACAGCAACCTATCAATTTCGTCTTTAAAAGGACATCTACATACCTAATACATCTCAAATTATTATACAAGTACTTAGATACCTATTGTCATTTTCATCACTTGTCGAAGCAATTGAATATTAATCTTCATTCGTTCGATAGTTCCGAACTTAAAATAAAAGAAGTATATTATTCAATAGTGCCTATAACACCTTACTGTGTAGGTAGTTAAGTACTTGGAATGTTGCATCATCGATTAATCAACGATTCTCTTTGCTCATCGATTAGTTACGCATTACATTTTATAGATACAACCATTGTGGCTTACTGTGATTTTCCGCGTACCTATCTATTATATTACATTATTATAAAACTGTAAAGGTCGAGTCTGTACATTGGTAATATTGTCGCGGATATTAAAAATAAGAAAGAAAACACGAAATAATATTTTTTTCTAATTTCGGTCTGTCTGTTTATACCTCATCACATGAGACCGGCAGAACGGATTTCAATAGGACTTTTACTGTTGTATATTAAAATTTAAGATACCTTAACGTGTGTTTATTACCTATGTTATATGACGATCCCTTGAGTAGGACCACACTGCAGCTTGGCCTCTCTGATCTCTAATGCGGCCCCGTACAACCTAAACCTCCCAGGTGGTTGCGAAGTAATTATATTTTTGCACATTCTAGCTAGCAGAGATGAAGGTGCTTGTTTGATTGCGATTATTCAACTGAGCCATTACAGTACTTTGCTGGACATGGGCCTCACTGAAATCGCGTTGCAACATCTAGTTCTCCAACTTCCGCACCCTGTGTAGTGTGTACCGACCTTATAAGCCCTACTTTAGATCAATGGTCTTAGGGAGGCCCCACTCAAGACGTTTGCCAGTTTGCGGAGGACTCTTGCGCCCTATCGATTCTTTCCTACTTGATATAAAACCTAAGACCAAAGAAATGTGCTCTCAAGTAGCAATTAGGTGATGCATAATCAGAGTTACGACAGGTAGTCTGGTAGTGACAAGACAGTTCTTGTTTCATGGTTGCCTCAAAAACATTAAATTACATAGGTCCAATCTGAAAAAAGGCAATACAAATAATTTTACCAACATTTTCTGTAGGAAAATTTTGCGATGCTTGAACTCAATTTATATCCGTGCACTGCCATATAGACCTCTTCAAGTTGAGTAAAATAACCCGGTTCTTAGACAAAAGCTCCATTAGAATAAATATTATATCTCGGTATCTACAGTACCTATAATCAAAGAATATTAATTATATTATTATCATTGTACAGACATCAACATGGAGTGCAGATTTTTTAAATCGGTTTGATAAACGAAATCACTTTCATGAAGTAAACAAAAAAAAACAATAACAAATTGCAATTGATACAAATAGGGCCTCGAAGCATTTTATAAGAGAGTACCAGATACAGTTGAATCCAATACTAGTTACCAATAATAGTTGAATACAAGGTCCTAACTTTCTAGTCAAGACACCCGAAATCGAGAAAGAAAAATCTGGTCCCATAGTAAAATTTGTTCATAATATTGAGTACAATAACCCTTTAAACTTTTAAAGGAACTAGACAGGCAGGACGGAAGAAGACAGACCTTATATAATGAAAATTCTGAATTCTACCTATACGTGCCGTAGCATCCGTTTTAAAGTTAAATGAAAAGATATTCTGATTATTTAGAAAATTGGAGACTTGGTATTAATAAAAAAATAAATTATAGTCATACATAATTTGCGGTCCAGCTAAAAGCTGTGGTTAATTTTAATATAGGACCTATATTGAAGTTAACCACACGCAATGCACGAAAATGATGATTTGACAAGCGCACGTCGCTCGCCTGCACACGTTTTGCGGTCGAACGTAATCGGTGCTATCACTTCCATTAACCAAACCACGGATATGTCGGCAGATTCACTACAGCTACACCCACCGGACTTGACCGATCATGAAACTACGAACACTACGGAAATATGTCACATTCCGCTTGTAAAAGGACCTAATGGTCGGTATGGAGTTACACACAACCTTGATTGCATATCAATAGCAAATCAAGCTTCTACGACTTATTAGAGAACTCTTTTTCGAAAAAGGATAAATTAATCCATAAAAATATATCGTCACTCCTACCTCTTAGTGGATAGAGCGTATCAGCACAGGGGGTAATTACCGGAAATGTATTCACAAAAATCATCCTCAATTTTTTTTCATTTAGCTTGGGTAATGATAATGGCTGTAATTGCCAAATTGCCAGATGGATGTCTAGATCCGCCACTGGGACATTGAGAATATTGGTGTGTTCTGTGAGCATGAACAACCTTACCTTTCACATATAATGTAGGGTTATATAAAAGTAATTTAATACAAATCTCCATGTCCCACCAAACTGTAAAAAAGTCAAAAACACGAGTAATTTGCATGCCAAATATTTTTTATGCTCGTAAAGACTTGTTTCTGTACCGATTATGTGTAATTAACCGCGAAGCTGAGGTGTAAGCAAAAATAATTACCGACTTGTAATAACAGTGCAATAATATGAAATATGCGAAGTAAATACTACAGTTGTCCGTGAAAAGCCAAGTGAAATTCGATCGGCAACTCGATACGAACGTCTAGCGCCGTTGACCGCGGTCGCGGCGCGGCTAACATTGTTAGTATTTCTTTCAGCCCATACAACCTATGCTTATATTTCGCCTAGGGTTGCTACGTTATGTGTTTTTAATCCATTTCCTGCTTATATTAATACTAGTGTCCTCGCACGTATTTTGAAAAATACCAATGTGCTTTAACAATGGTTTAAAAAAGGTTGTGTTGAAAAACATAATATACCTATCTAGCAATAATTACTTCAATGAATTTTTCACTTACAGAACTCAGAAGCATCCATTATTTAGCATTACTCCAGAGTAACTACATGTTTTATTACAAGAGGTTAAGTAGGTAGGTGTATGGGATTAGCGCTAATTTTACTTTTAAAACCTTTTCTTTTTCCTTCTGAAAAACCCTTTTTTTTACGTCCGAACTTTATAAATCATAAATTTTGTCAGTTTTGACATACAATAACATATGCATATTAACTAAGAACAATATCATAACGTCAGAACACGTAGCTGTCTATCAAATGAATGATAATAGTTTCAATGAGATTTCAAGCACCAAGCAATTTCTGGTGCTTGGCATTAAGCTTGATCTGGAGACCTATTTGATCCAACTTTCAGACCAAATCGAATAATAATAACCCACCTATAATTTTATCTATAATTTTTTGTTATTTTTATATAATTTTACGCCAATCTCTTCCTTCATATTGTGTTTTCTTTATGTTTTAATTCTGTATGTTGTGTCCAAATCAATGTTTATTCTATTCTTTTTGGAAAAGTTGAAAATATCGCGGTGGCGGTAGACAATTTAGAGTGGCAGTGGATCGGAAATTAGCTTATTCTCTCAGAATATTCGCGGGGCACGAATCGCAACAACTTCCTGTAATCTTAATGGATATAACATCGATGGGGTAACATAACACCCAAGAAATAAAGTAAGTAAGTATTATTAAAGTACCTATCGCATCTGGTACTATATCGTACTATACCGTAGTTTGGAGCTTTTGGATCAGCTAAATGCGTTTTTTTACGTTTTCTACCGATACGACAGCTATGTCCTATTACAAAAATAGTCTGAAACTTTGTATCCTAATCATTATAACCTATTAAATTGCAAATAGTTTTCTAATAAAAACATGAAAGCTTTATATTTCCTAGAAAGACAATTGTAAGCTTATCTTAATTGGTATATACTTTATCATAAACGTATGCTAAATACATTTTCAGGCTATTTTAGCTTATTTCTGGTTGCCATATAAAAAAAGAAACATTTTCAGGCTTATGCAAAAAGTAACACTACTATCACTGACGCTGTTAGCCTAAAAAAATCTCATCACTATAGCGAGCGGCTGCACACTGCAAGACATCGTCTCGTGTCTTATGAAAAAAATTCTTATACACTATTCGTATTATGAAATTCAGTATTATTATACTCATGATATGTCTTGTACTGGAGCGACATGACTCGCCTAGACAAGATGTCTTACGAGTATGCAGGTGTCTGAACATGGCGTCTTCACAGACCGTGTGGCCCCTTTGGCACTATGGCAAAACATTTATAATATAATAAACTTTATTGTAAATCGCTTGTTCTTTTAATAATATTGTTGATCTATATGTGCCAATCTTTCTTTTCTTTCACATTGACAGGAATCATCGCAATATGTTTTTATTCGTGCATAGGAAGATGACTTTGAAATTAAGCCTTGTCGGCTATTCGCACAACTACGGAAAGCCTTTTTAGAAGGTTTCTGGGCTGTAGGGTACTTATACTATCAGCTGTAGGTACACACTTTATATTCACAAGCTATACAGGACCTACCTATAGTCAATTTATATCTAAACATCCTAGGTAATTTACTAAACGTAAACAATATTGATATGATCCTTTATATAAACTTGCATTTAAAAATCTGAAAGTTACAAATTAAAATATGTAAACGTTTTATTAACTTTTAAGTACTATATTTACATCCATGGGTAAGTTTGCAGATTTTTTAAATGCATTTTGAGAAAAAAAGCCATTCAAGATTATTTACCTTTAGTAAATAATCTAAGTCGACGGAGTATAGAGTCGAATTTTAAAACATAGGCACATACATAGCTTCTAACATTTTAGCGGTTAATTTACCATTTCAGAATGAAAAAGTGCGTAACTACTTTCTCGCTAAAGTTGACGTTAAATTAACCCAAACATTGATTACAGTCAATATGGCGGCAGTTCATAAATCAATAACTTTTAAACAATGGGTTCTATTTTATGTTGTTACTTTGAAGAGTTCAACACTAAAGTAAAGCTTTAATTATTAAACCGCTTTTGGTTGTGTGTAGAATAGGGATTGATTGTCAAAATGTGCTTCTACAGCTGACATTTGGATGAGTCACTGCCCTGCCCGTCGCGGGCCGCAGCTAGGGAGCGCCCCTGGCCCCTACGCGCCTGCCAGAGCTCTGCACTAAACCGAAAACAAATAATACTTTTCTTTAACAACGCCGCAGTTGCCAATTTATTTATAGGTACCTAGATATTTTTTCTTGAAATACATGCAGTTAGTATAATCTACTGACAATTTTGAATATTTTCGTCGACAGAACCAAGGTCTCCGTCTAATTAAAATTTCGCAATTCATATCATGTCAGAAATTCAAAGACTTGATAGAAGGCCAAACTGGTTCAAGCAAACAGGAGTGACAAATTATATTTTAGTGCTCGTATTTTTGTGGACCTAATAGTAAGTAACACTGCTTAAGCATACCTAATATACATAATAGAAATCCGCTGTAAGACGTTCATTCACCTCGAGGGAGATGGTCGGGTGCGGCAGGGGGTGAGGCCAGAGGGGGGAGGGGGTGGCTCGCTCCCAGTATATGGCACCGAACCACGCGACGAGCTTCCGGCGCCCTGCTATGCCTTACGGATTAGATTGGAGTAGATGTATGTCCACAGAAAAACCTGCTATCTATCATAGGGGATGGCACAAACGTCATCTAACGAGAACTAATGAGTTTCTTCAGATTGAATAAAGATTCCTTTTTATGTTTAATTGTATTTATTGCGTAATTGGCTCGTATAAGTATTTCGTCTAGTTAGGTATATCCCCATAACTGCAAATATAAGCAAACACAGCAGCTAAAAGCAGGATAGGTTACATAAAAATGTAGATATAAGTTTATTTTTGCCAAACGATCGATTTGTTTTGCAACTTTCCATTTTAGTTCCGAGAGTGCTTTCGATCGTAATAGCTTTACATTAGTGATGTGTCGTGACAGCGGCGGGCGCCTCGCTTATCGATAGCCGAACAATAAAAGGTCAACCCTTGACCCGAGTGTCGACAATCGGAGCAATGCGTCCGCGCACAGTTCGCCGGAAATGTTCCATTAAACAAGAGTTAAAACGTCAGCTTCGATGATGGATCACTGACTTCGCCATCATACCGAACACAAGCAGTTAATTTCCGTTGTCATGTCACCATGCAAATAAATAAACGGTGTATGCCTACTTAAGTCTAAAGATAAGCGTGCTATGTCGATGCGCCGCCCGCGCCGCCAGTATTCATGCGACGATTCATCACTGTGATTTAGGTAAACCACTGGCTCATTATTCATATAACAACTATATATAGGACACCGCTTTAATTTAAACTTAAATTGGAATTACTATAATGCACGTTTATGTCATTTAGACTTAAATTATGACAAAGTAATCCGTGTCTGTACCAAAAATAAATAAATTTAATGATGTTTACAAGAGATTACATCGAACCGGAACGTTATACTCATAATTATAAAAATCAGGCTTATCACCACTGCTACTGCTTACCAGATCCAATACAACACTACTCTAGAAGATGCAACTAAGTTTGATAGAAACAGAACCGAATTACAGTTAGAGTATTGTAAGATTACAATGCGGGAAATTGAAGAAAGTCGGCGGTAACGGAACTATACGCCGGTTTTCAGTTTTCGTCGACCATCAGATTGCAGCAAGAGTTGCCTAGGTCCAGCGTGTGTCTGACAACGACACGACACGTAGCCTTATCGTCACCGTGAGGCATGTTCGTTGCCGGAAGCGACTTCCGCCGCGCGAACCTCGGGAGTTCATGACTCACACGCCACGGGCCCAACGGCAACGCTCGACAAATCAATAGATCTGTTTGAAATAAAAGATCCAATTTATTTTTTACGGAGATCTTAATAAGTTGATATAATTAGTATTACAGTTCAAAACGGGGTGGGTATTTACCATGTTTATAGATTGTTTTAGTAGATATGATTCGTAAAAAATTAGCTAATCTGTCAATTATACCATCATTGGATCTATATTTTTTTTACTTGTTAGTCCAGAACAATTAGTGACATGTATTCATTCAGGAGTCGGGCGCTGATAGCTACGCTACAGTTTTTACTTTTGTAGCTATCATCGTTTTTATAAAAATTGTGTTACCTATCTGTAATTGTTCCAAATAAACATTTTTATTATTATTATTTACTTCTAGAATAATAAATATTTACACTATTGGACGTTGAATCCACTCTACAGTCTCACACATAGAAAGAGAAACTTGTTTTACAGTGTGGGTAGACACGCAAAAAACTCAATAAATTGTGAGCCCCTTGCTTTATGCGGAAGTTCCCAGAAGATGTAGTATTTTTATAGTGAACTATTTATAGAGCGTGGCTCGCTCTCGCAGTACGCCTCACGCGCAGAGAATGTACCGCGATCGCTTTGTCACTCACTCGTTTAGTCCTTATACGAGGGTACTTCAAACAAATTGTAGGTACACGTTAATGAAAAAGTTGCTAAGTATGATCTTATCGTTTAAAACTGTGTTCTGTGGTTTAAATAAATGACTGCGTATCTTTTTTATGACGTTTTCAAAACTTTATTGAATATTGTTTTAAATTGCTGAGAACCTCCCTATGACTAAACGCTCCCGGCGGATAATTGCATCTGACCTGAAATAAATATGGTTTTATATAAGTACATGGTTATTATTTAAAATATATAAATTATGCAAAAGAAAGTTATTGCACTTACGCAGTAAACATAAGATATCGCGGTACAATTATAGCCCGTGTTGATTTATAAGGTTATCAAACTATTTACTCATGTCTCTTTATTTTCACATAATTTGTAGATTTCTAAGCAATCTATATCAATTATAATAATGAATGCATGGACGCCAGTGTGCGACCCACGTTGCCCAAGGGCGTCGACCGTGGAACGAGGCTAGCCAGATATTCCTCGTCGAAGATAACAGTGTCTATTTGGTTGGTGCCTATATTTACCTAAAGTGGCACAACGTTTACAGTACTGATAGTACCGATAGGAACGTACCAATCAAATGTTATAGCAGTTATAATTATTGAGATATTTGCAACAGAACATTTTTAGGCCATACAAATATCTTAATATTTTTTTAAATCAAACCCACCCCCCGTAGCGCAGTAAGCAAGTTGCTTAGCCACTAGCCAGACATGCCTTTATTTTTAAAATCTATATTTGAAAAGCAAATAACAATTTAAGTGCAGCCTAGTGCCTGTCCACTTCAGTGTAATGAAACCTCCATTGGAGGGTCTTACCACGACCTAGCTTTTCATTTATGAAGAACTTTCCATGACTGAGTGTGCTCTCCCTCTATTAAGGATTAACTGTTCGTTCAGTGAGTTGATAAAAGAAAGAATTTCCTTTTTATAACTATGCGCTGTAGACCATATGGCGGGGAGTTTAATAATAGCACAAAGTTTTAGAGCAAATGTGTGGTTAGTTATTGTGTCATACCGTTGTGCGCAAACGTTGTAGAACTCTCTAACTTTTAGAGTAATTACTTTGAGTTTTCGCTCTAGTCTAAGTAGTAAGTACCTAATTATAGTAAAATCTGGAGCGCTTATTTGTATTAAAATTTTTAATTTCACACACTCCAATTAGAATATTAAAATTTATTTAATAGCATAAATTACATATAACCAAAACTTAAGATTATTAAAGTTAACAATTAAATTTAAACCTAGCACTAAAACTACTACTACTGCATTTAAAATTGAGTCGTATTAATTTGAGATAATATTTAAATTGCTTTGTCTTAATCGAGCGTAAAGTAAGGCGAAATTCAATTCTATATAAAAAAAAAATCTTCTTTACATTAAATCGATTCAGTAGTCAATTATAAACAAATTATATTCAGGTTTTATGTTTATTCAATTACAACCTGTAGACAGAGTTATTTCTGATCCGTACTTGTTTCCAAACTACCGGATGAAATGTTTCCTCTTTGAAGATATGTTTTATACAGAAATGTTGCAGCAAGTTAGAGTTTCCGGCAATCGTTTAAATCCGATCCGAATATTGGAGTACGAAGGTAGAATTTATTTACGTTCACTTTAACCCGTAACGGACTTGCTCGATGGCATTTGAACTTTCATTACCATACCATTTCATTACATTTAAGTTAAAGGTAGAAATCGTCTGAAAAGAGTCACAGTATGGTGTTTGACTACTATTAAAATAATAAAAATTATTCATTATTCCTTTAAAACAGGATTAAAAAGATCTAATTAATCATATTTTAGTAGTTAAAGGGCTGGTTTGTGTTTAGTTCCTGGAGGATTAAACTGTCCTTTTTGTGGAAACTTCTAATTAGCAACTTATTTTATACAGTTTACCTACACTATTTTATCATTCTTACCATCTGTAAGCTTTCTAAACAATACATAAATAATGTGTAAGAGATGTTTATGAAGCTCCTGTAGAACATGACGTGACGTCAATTAAAGTATAATACTGTCACTATCTATGTAGTTCCTATAATTTTAGTTTCTTCAGTATTTGTTTATATAAATATTCCATTTTTTTTCCTTTCTATTGGTTATGTTTGAGGAAAATAATTTAATTTAGTAATTTATACAGGAATTTTTTTTATGTAGTCCGCAAAATTTGCAGAATGATTCAGTGCCCGCTCCCAAATGCAACCGAAGTACCTACCAAAATTAACTGCAAAGCTTTTTATATGTGGAAGCTTTTCATTAGCAACTTATTTTACATATTGTATCTACTGTATTTAATAAATTTTATTAGTCTGTAAGCTTTCCAAAGAATAAATAAATACATAAATAAAACAAAATAAAAAATATATTTTGTATGGCTTGCGCTAGTAAACTATGCGTGTCCCCCATACTAAGTCGAACTTTTGTTTTGATTTAAAGTGTATCCCAATACTGCGGTTGCATTTAGGAACAGAGACTGAATCACTAAAAATTATGCGCACTACATAATAAAATATCCTGTATAGGTACCTACCTAATCGTAACTATGTGTACAGTATAATCAAAAACATCATTGATATTTTTACTGCAGTATTGCATAAAATTCAGTCGTTATTGTAGGTACCTACGATTTAAAACCAAATGAACTCGTCGATAATAGTTACTTACCTACTTACTGAAATCCGCAGCGAACAGGAAAATCGATATCTCATTTGCGAATTTCGTTCTCACTCGATACCGGAACTGAAATTTGAAATGAAGCGATAAGTAATTTATCGTATCAATTTATTTTTTATTGAATCGGTAATAATATTTTGTGCAGCCGGCTAAGCTGGTTGTGAGTTGTTTGTAATGAAAGGGGTCGTGTATAGAAACTTTTGTAGGTACTTATGAAGTGAGAGTTCATTTCGCAACACTACGCAACTATATCGGAAGCGATATGATCAACTACATACATCTCATTATGAAACTTATCAGTATCACACATTATATGACGTAGGTACGGTCGGTCAAAAAAGTGAACTATCAATTTCAACCATAGAAATAATAAGTAGGGCTCCCCTAGTTAATAAGTCTATGATTTCAACAGAACTTCCTATCAAATGAAAATGTCAATAAAATTGAAACTTCATTATTGTTTTATGGCGTACAAACAAATTGCAACCTTAGACCAATGGGTGGTAGACCAATTATGTTGCCTACTGTACGCCTACATACTACTCGATAGTCTTTTAAAACAAATTCTAATTACTTGTATAGGTAATTAATAGGTAAAAAAACTAAAGTTTGTTGTTTATATTATAGGTATTTTATTGAACTTACATTCTTATTAATAAAATTAATATGGTTTGGAAATTTGTCATTGTTATTGTGGTTAATGTCACAAATACCGCATATGAATAGGTAGGTACCTTTATATTTTGATAGTAACAAATTATTTTTGCAGCAAATGTATTCAAAATAAACAACCACTCGCTGTAAAGAATAACTACCTACTTACCTATATATTTTTATTTTCGGTTGTAAGTAGAATTTTTTGTTGTTTGCTTGTTTTATGTAAATATTTAACAAAAAATAAACTGTTGCGGTTTAGTTTTATATTTAGGTACTCGTTTAAATTAGGTACATTTCAGGTTAAAATAGTTTATTCAAGTAATTCCTACTTGAAAGATATTTCTGTACTGAATAGGGTTTCTTCTATGTACAATTATTGTACATGTCTAGATAACTAGCTCCGATTTATAGGTATGACTGTAGGTAGGTGATAGGTATAGTTACATCGATCGAATTGTATGTGGACTGCGTTAGTATTTTGACAAATTTTAGTTTTAAAATGTAGTACCTAACAACACCTGCGTTTAGCTTTTAGGTCTAATCTAAGTATATACATATAACAACCAATCAACAAAGAATTTTTGTTCGTATCTAATTATGAAAACGTTATATAACTGTAGGTTAACAAAACATTATACAGCATCCTCGATACAGTCATTTGAAACGCATTAGCCACTGAATAAGTATGTCGTAATTATATGACCATTGTTTATTGTTACACGTTTAATTTATCAATTAAAAATAAACAACAACATCGACGGCGAATTGCTGGCCAGTTACGTAAGTTGAACAAAGTAGGATATAAAAAAAGTATAAATTAACAGTGTCAATACTACTGATTTCGCAATTATTGAATTGTTCTTTGACGGCCACAAATGATTAGTCTCGTTATGTATTCTATTACAATAAAAGCTTTTTATCTGTTAGATAAAATAATAGGTAGGTATTTATTTCACTTTAATTACTTACTCAAAAAAGGCAGCAATAAAGACAAACTTATATCGTAAAATTCGTGACTGGTTTGAGGCTAGAACAATTTATTGATTCGTAAATTGCTTATTGCTTTCATATGAATTACTATTAAAATACCGCTGGCATTTTACACCCAAAGACAAAACACCAGTGGTTTTAATTATGTGAAATATACTCTAACATGTGTACCTATAGTAGTTACCATGTTTATAGCTATAAGTCTCCGAATGCATACGCTAAGCAGCAGGGAAACTATTTAATCGATATGTTCAAACAAAAATATTCTACAACTATTCATAGAGCTGTAAATATCCGAGTTTATGTTAATACTGAGCACACATTGTTACACCTACATAGCTTTTTCTCAGAAAACATGATTAGAGCGTTCGTTCATGATATATTTGTGAAGCGCCGAGCTATGTGGGCCGGAGTGCACCGATCGCGGCGTGGGAGGACCCGCTCCGCAGGAGGGTGACTGAGGCGCCAATGGACTTTGACTTAACAGAAAGTTAAACGACAAGTATAAGCGCCGTTTATCCCGTGATCAGACCATCTAGGCCTTCTGTCCCACGGCCGGACAACTGACTATCCAGTTTTGCGATTCCCACAGACGCACAAATGTCAATACGCCCCGCATTCTGCATTCAGTCGCCTTAATTCGACGGCAGGGTTGGTGCTGTAGACGTAGCTTTCTGCGCTAGGTACGTACTGTGGGTTCGATCCCCGCACTGAACAAATATTTTATATCACGACGTTTTGAAAGTGCCTGCAAAGGCCCAGTTAAATGATCTACATATAGATCATAGTTGTTCCGGGTTTGGATGTTTGTGCATGTGAAGATTTGTGTTTGTAAACGCACCCACTGTACAGGATTAGGTAATTCGTAATGTGGGGCAAAGGTTTTTTTTAAAAAAACTTTTTTTTATCATACTGTACCTATGTGTGTTTTATATAAACTTTACATTGTTGTTACACACAAATACACGCTGCACAATACTAAGCGGTGAAAAAAGTGATACGTATATGCTTTTGATTTCTAACCCAGTGTAGGTAGGTATTGAAAGTAGTTTTTACTCACTTGATCAAACGAAACCAAAATTGGTTTCCAAACAATAAGTAGTAGTAGATAGGTATAAAAAAGTTTGTTAGAACATTAATAATATTCTTTATTGAGTTACTTTTTTGGCAAGCACAAGCAAGTCGAATTCAATATAAAGTAAGTATCAAGGTTACGGAATTCGAGAGTATATGTAGGTATAATATAATCAAATAAATTTCGACCTGTCACAGTGACTTTGCTGTACCTATCTAAGTACCTACTGAAATGTTACAACTAAATAAATGTTACTTATATGGAAAATGTATTTAAATCTACTTCTTTTTCTCTTATCATGGCATGATTCACTGTTGAAAGTTGCTGATGCCGAATGGATGATGGCAAGATTAGCCAAACCAGCAAAGTTTGATATGGGGTTGATTGGTGCGCCTGCGCCGGACATACTGAGGCGTCATTAGTTTAGAAGGTTCTTTCCTTGCAGGTATCTAGAAATACCGACGATTATAGGCAATAAGTAGATAGATACTTATATAATATAATTATTTTAATGTAGAAACCTTCGGAGGTTTGAATGTTTTCAGCACCTAGAGATTTCATGCAAGGATGGCTACAATACGAAAGGTCTGTGGAGACGTGCAGTAGACGGGACTCAATTATAACGTAGTCGCGTCTCTAGCTTCTGTAGGGACAGCTACAAGATGGAAGGCGGTTTGCAAACATGCTTTATCACGATCGCAACATTGTAGCGTTTCTCTTACGTGATACTTGTAGATTTAAATCAGCTTAGATTGAAGGCTATTTTGGGAAGTTGGCACCAGGGAAGAGGTGAAGATAGTTGTGGATAAACGACGATAGTAGATATATAGGCCTCAATCACACGAAACGCTTTTTCGACATCCGCTAAAAGCGAACCAATAGAACAAACATGAACGTTTGTGTAAAAACATATTTTACTCTAGACTTTTTATCTCCGTCTTAATGCTTAAAAAGGTATAAAAAAGCGCCCTATTATGATCTTTTCCTTATAACGCGAAAAAAACGAAATCTTAATATTTCATGTGGTTTTAACTGTCTCCTTAAACTCGAATAGATATCGTTTATATCTACGAAACCACATCAATGTTAATTAAGATTAAAACGGCGCTCACGCAGTTCGTACCGACACGTCTTCGTGCAATCTAATTACAACCAAGACCTCAGCTCAACCCCCTCGCCCCTCGAACCTTCAGACAATAAAATAACATCGTGATGTTGAAGTTAATCCAAAGACGGTTGTCCAGCGATTCAACTGAATTTAACCGTTTTATTAAGCTTTATTAAATGAGTTTTAAAAAAGTTGCTCCTAATTGCCTTTCTTGTTCAGGGGCTTACAACTGACACAGAATGATAAGCAGTAAGCGCTCTACGTCCTAATGTAGACCCTACCTATGTACCTATACCTATTAATAACATTCCACGATCAGTATGAAAAAAGTTAACCTGTGGATTGTTAAATGTTGATAACATATAACACATCATCACGCAGTGGCATGAACTCCATAAAGACAAAAATACACTGCTTAGCCTAAAAATTTTTGTGTTAAGTAATACAATCGTTAAATTATGTCTGTCTAATATCAGTTTAAGTCTTAGTGTGAGGTGGCCAGTCACAAACATCATTTATCTTGACAATTCAACACTATGTTGTTTTTGCCTTCTGTAAGAAATGTCTGTGCATGCCACTATCATCAGGCTGAGATGTAGACCTAAGTTTCGCCGAAGCCGCCGTCATCAAGACGGACACAATCCTAAACTTCGTGCTGCCCCTGAGAGTTTCGAACAGAAAAACTCAGAACCAAACGTTCACCAACCGCGTTTGCGATGACTTTATCACGCGATGATCGGTATTACTGACAACTGCCAGCATCAACACTATCTGATGACTCTACAAAGTTTTAAAGAATATGATTGTATGAAATAGAAATAATTTATAAAAAAAAAAAATAAGCAATTGAATAATTTTATAAACTAATAGTATTTAAAGTCATATGATAGGAGAAAAAATTGTTTCAAAATTACGAAAATTTCGATAAACAGCTGATGCTAACTCGCTCTTGAAACGCTCACAGCAGTCACAGCGACTGCATGGCGAGTGGGTTCGCCGAACTGTCAGGCTGCGTGTGGTCGCATCTCATCTAGGTAATAAAATAATTTATCTATGCCACACTATGCCATGTCGACAGACGTGCATTCCGCATATGACACGTCCAAATATTGAAAGAATCTCCTCTCACGATTCGCACGGCCTCGAATCCCTTAACCGGACAAGCTTTATGGCGAGTCAGATGAAAACATCGATATTATCATAACAATAACGCTCGGTGCCGAACGAGCGTCGTAGTCGTAGCATATTTTGAATATGTTAGTACTTGAGGCTGTGTACTACCTAACTCGGGTATAACTGCCTACATTAAATACATAACAAAATGATCTTCTACTGCGTAAATACTCGATATTTCCAGGCTAACTGAACCTTTTTTGAGGCAGACATAAAAAAACTTTTCCCAAGTAGATTGGTTCCGGAATGATATCTACAGCTAGGTTAGTAAATTAAGCCATATTGGCAAGTCGAAGGCTGTCGATTTGAGGCTCCCATTTCGTATGGTCATGTCAATCCAACACGAAGGCTATTAGTCTAGACATAGCCATTGAACCTAACCCATCCAGCTCGAATCCACTATCCTATATAAAGATAATCATATTACGAGTCTCAATTACGTTGGGCCGAGCCCTTGTCGGGGCGAATCCAACATGGATGGCATACTGTTAGGTCCCAGACTTATTTTATTTCGATAGAATGAATACATTTTATAAGCTACAACGTTTTGTGATCCATTAACCATTTATTATTCAAGGAACGTATCGATCTTATAAGTCTTGCATTATTAATCATACACATTACTACATGCAAGTACCTATTTACTTTTGTTGAAACTAATAATTTACTACAGCTTATGTTTTAAATACACATAGTAGGTATGAAATGAGACACTGTTAGTTTTGTTATTAATCAATAATCTGAAAGAAATTAATGTTTTCGGTGCGTGCTATCAGAATCTGAATATCTAAATGTCAATAATTGTGATTCACCATGGATTCACCTTCATCTTTTGAGTCAGGTCGAGCTATCACCAGGGAATCGGTCATGGGTCTACCTACGTCATAATAAGGTTTCATCAAATGTGCGATGTCATCTGATAGATATGTATGGGGTAGGTACAGTTACATCATTTATACCTGCTTGGTACGTTTTTCATATTAATATTGTTCTTTGGAAATAAAAAATATCTGTGGGACGTTAAGCAAAGTTGTTTAAGTAAAAATGTGTATGTCGAGTTCGAATGACATGTTAGCCGCATAAACTTATTATACTATTACCACTAGTAATAATAAGTTTATGGTTAGACGTGAACTCCACAGGTGCTATCGGTTATGAGCGGTCCTGATGTCATACAAATCCTGTTACTTTACATCGGAAGAATATCAATGCATGCAGGGCGAGCAGCGGGTCACGGGCTCGTATCGAAATGTTATTAATGAAGATGCGCTGTATTCTGCGCACGCGCCGCACTCCTGGGACATCCTTCCGGTGGTTTCGGCGCCCAACAATCACTCAAAACGTGCATAGACTAGTATAAATTACATCGGTCTATAATAACACTGTCACATATGTCAGCGGGTGTAGAAACTTGTCGGGAAGACGGAAACAAATACTCACACGTTTTGATTCCTTAATTAACTTACAACTAACCATTGCAATTTAAATCACAACAATAAATATACTAGGTATCTATTGCAGAAGAGCAAGTTGTAGTAATAAAAGCTGGTACCTATCTGTTAAGCGCGGTGTTTATTTGCCATACAAATGATGAGATGGCGCTGGCGCCTGGACAAGTAAAGTAGTGACTTTTTATTTTATGTTTATAATCGCGTGCGCTTGCTCTCAATTGATTCATCGAGCTAGTATTTGTTACAAGGACGCCACATACAGAATAATCGTGTAACTACTTTAATTATGTACTGAGTTCATCTGCACGCCGGGCCTCAGTAATTGTCCTCAAGGAAACATAAGAATGGATTTTAGTAGAGCGCACATTCAATATAGTCATTGCCCAACACAGCTGGTGGACTTGGAGCTAAGAATATGCGATGAAAGATACAGGCTCATAGAACGTAATCACATTTAAGATTCATACAACGTGCAGCCTCCAGAGGTATCTTAGCAATGTAGTCATAATCTTGCTTGAATCGCTTCTTTTCAGGCTGCATCGTGCAATATCTTGTGACACCCTTTGTTTTTTATGTAAGTGAACAGGGTAACATGGCAATTTAGAGTGTGGTTTAGGATTTGTTGAGGGCTTAATGGAATCGGGACGTCAGGTCGCGCGTCGCGCTTCGTGCTCTACGCGACTCCGCCGCCTGCTAGTTGCAGTACTTTTGTCGTCATAAACTTAATTGATGCCGATTACTAGCGCCTAAATAATATTCTATATTATGTCTTCTATTGTTTCATGCTCAGACAATAGGATACTCAGATATTCAGATTTGTTTGAATTGCTTTTGTTTGTCCTTTTATATCAAAATTGTCCTTTATGACCTACCTTATATTCATACGTTGAAGGCATCATGAGGGAACGACCTCACTTAAACTGCGGGACAATATAAAAGAGCAACCATTTTTGTTTAAATCTATTCCCCATTCGTAATCACTGGTTGATATTGATTCACGCAGACAGACGCCACAGTCAATAATGTTATACGCGGACAGTCGCACTCCAGTTAGAGTTGATGACAAATAAATTGCCTACGTTCTGCTTGTCATACTGTTTCAAAACATCGAGATGAAACAGGTAAGAACCAAAACAAGCGCGTTACTCAGAGCTAGGCGTGTGAAAACAATGTTCATGTCACCATTATTTACACTCAATGCTATCAACATAAATAGAGTAAATGAGTTAATATTTCTTTGAACAATCACTATTATTAGAGGTAAGTAATACTGTTTTTCTTGACGGTCATACAACGCGGTCGAGTCGTGTGCTTTAGAAGGTTGCAGTCGCGGTTATCATTTCTGAGAAATATTATCGTGAGTTAAATCCTACAGTATACAATTCTTACATAAAGTTCCTTCTATTTTATTATACTTAGTAAAAAGTGAGCAGTTTTAAACAACGCTTTATTAACGTTTGTTTCAATGACTTTTATCGCAGAAAGAAGTTATAGATATAAAGTTGAATAAACTTGTTACCCGTGTTGGTACACAATAAGTAAGTTTTAAATAAAAACCAGTGTACTTAAATGCCAAATACTTGAAATGATAACAATCGCATTTATAATGTTAGATGTAGTACGTGAGGTAAAAACAGGTATAAAGTCTGTTCGGGAGGCAATGGGGAAAAGCAAGCTTTTAAACAAAATTTGATTACGTAATACTTATAACCTACGCGGAGGCTTTCCTGTAAATTATTCTATAGTTATCATAATTATTATTTATTTTTAAACATATTGTTATAGATTGATGATTACAAAAGCACATTTGCGCTCGTTTTAATGAACAATGTGGTCTAATATCTTTTAATTATAAATTAACATACTTTACATCTTACGACCGTGAAAGTAAACAACTAGTGGGATAATAGGATTGCATTATGATTATGACCTCTCAATAGGTAAGTAGATAATCTCTTAGTACATCTGAAATCATACAATAGTTATTCAAAGAAGATTTCCCCTCTGACAAGGATTTAGGGAAAAGTTGCGAGTATTTACGTGCTTCTCGAAGAAATTGATAAGACGCGGCCAAGTGCTTGTCAGGCCTTGCAGAAAGTAGGTAGGGTCCCACAGTCATTATTTGGGTCAATATCAAGAAATTAATTTTTTTGACAATTTTGGTGGCTAAATATTTTCTTCAGTTTTTTGAGAAAATAAGAACCTGGTATGAGCAAAGAAAGTCCACTAAGTAGACTTTTTTTTCTCATACCAGGTTCTTATTTTCTCAAAAAACTGAAGGAAATATTTAGCCACCAAAATTGATAAAAAAATTCATTTGTTGATATTGACCCATTTACTGTTTAATAAAGTTCAGTTTTACATTGCGTGAATGAGTTTTCCAATTTATAATAATTTACAAGCCTTATGCCTAGGATTTTTCCCGAGGCAGCTGACTGAAATGACAACACAAATAAGCCAGTCAATACAAAAGTTAAAGTAAAGTTTTCTTCTCTTCAGGAATATAAGAGTTGGAGGCACATTGCTGTGACATACAGACGAATATAAAGAAATTTAATGTGTGTTCCTTGCAAAACTTACTACGGAACCCTAAAAATACTACTTATCAGTTGCGGTATCTGGGCCGTGCCGACTAGCATAATAATGCAAATAAAGGTGTGAACAGAATATATATCGCGCGTTAGTGCCGTCATATTTGTATTATTACTCGCATTTAACTTAATAGTGGTCGCCTAGTGGTCGAAATTCGACCGTAATAATGTGTAAATTTAGTTTTCTGCACTCCTTCTCTATTTAAACTTTAACTACGCCAAATCTCAAAATCCTCTGTGCGCGCAATATGTTTAAAAAGGGGTACAAAGTTTTCTCTACACGTATTAATATACAGATAATATTATTATGTATTGCTATTGCGTAATCGTATTTAACACAATATCGATTTTCATAAAGCACCCTATTATCATTTTTAGTGTAACTGGGTCATCTTGAGGCGTTTACGGAAACAGCCTGCAAAATAACGGTATGATTCTGTTAAATTTTGTTAAAATATATACCAACCATCACAGGCCAACCATAACTTGATTACTTGACAGATGTTTTCAAAGTTCGATTAATATTCCGGTCTTCTGTCAACTTGACCTAGTTTTTATATTAGCACGTTTTTAGGATTTCGTACCTCATAAAACTCGAATCCCTTACTTTGGCGTTCGTCTGTGTGTAAATGTCATTTTTCTCAGAAACAGCTTGTGGTATCAGATTGAAATTAAATTTGGGCTATAGATTCATAATACTGCTGAAAAAAAATCAAGTTATACAGTAGTCTAATTCAGTAAAAAGATATCTCAATCTGAGAAGAGGACTGTGCCCAGCAGTGGGACAGTAATTGGCTGGATTTATTTAAAATTTTTAGGTATTAGGAATGTTTCCCTTTCTCTCTCTTGCTCTCTAAAAACTAACACCTTTAATAACAGCCTTATCTAGTTAAGGCTGTTATTATAGGGGTTAGTAGAAAAAGAATGTACCTATTCATGGTAGGATATGAATACATTCTTCATCAATCGCATCGGCTCAAGCTATCACGAGGTGAATGCTCATGCCGCCGTACCTAGTGGAAAAATTAGCAAGTCAGCATTGGTGGTATCGAAGCTGACTGCCCAGGGTGCGACAGACGAATTCAGAATTCGTCACTCGATGAAGCTATTTCCTTGTACCCCTTCATTGATCGCCCATGAATACATTAAAAACAGCGCACAACTGAAGTGCAACGAATATTAATTCAAAGTGTAATTTCTATTTCATATCGCTCTTACCTTAACTATTTCAAAAACGGCCAGTACATTTTGTAATGGGGTGGGCGGAGATATGTAGATAACCTACGCATTTCCCGATTACGAGATTCGAGATCATAAAACACTGCGGCTAAACGTAACTATCTATATAACTGTGATGCAAGACTGCCACCTACGTGAATTGATTGAAGTGTCGATACTCGATAGCGAGTGCCTATCTTCTATCAAACTAACTACGTAGATATAGGCTGTCCTGATTTCCTGATTGGCTGACATCGTTATACTGCAATAATCATCGGAAAGCGTGTTGTAGTTCCGTTGTACACGACTCCACCAGTTGAATAGACAACGCTGTGAGTCTTTACTTAAAGTAGCTTTATTTAATGAAATAATAATTAGGAAATTAATTTAAATTGATAAATTATTATAGATACAATTATTATTATTTTGCGGCAATCGATGAAAATACTATGGTATACCAACTATGCCAAGCGTGTTGAATTAAATCTCAAACCAAGTTAACCTATCCCAACGTCAATTTTCATGACGGTATTCGAATTTCGATGGTTGGGTTTGGTTCGGCTATCCAAAAACTCTACCACATAGTCCATGCGCAATAATTTAGTCCACCACCCCCACTCTCTATTCTATTATATAATAAAGCTATATATTCACTAGAGCTTATACATACCGCAGAACATTAACCTGTATGACTGAGAACATCAATGTCCAAGTAAATCTATTCCTCGAATTACGTTATTCCATTGTTTTATTTTGAAACTACAAAAATCTGTCTTTTTTTTATGAATAACTCCGGGAATCCGATCGCTGCACGGAATATTTAAATACAAGAAATGTAAAAAAACGTATTTTAAGCAACTATTGACAAAATCCTCACGTTTATGAACTTTTTTGTGTGAACGATTTAGTAGGTCAAGTTCCATATCTTTACAAGTAACTAGTCAGTTCGGTATCTCGTGGGCTCCGCCGAAATGTCCTCCGAGTCCGTGACACACCAGCTCTATTGTCTGACATCTCTCAGTAACGACCCACGCTCACGAATATCGTTAACGTAACACAATTTGGTTATATTGTGGGCGCACTCACTCATATTTGGAAACTTTCAACCATTTCTTTTTAATGTTTTCTACAAACGTAGTTATTATTTCAACATGCTGAGCATACAGATAAGTTTACGTTGGATTGCGTTATTTTAATTATTTAATCAACATTTAAAGTCAAGTCTTATCTGATAGAAACTGAGTATTGAAAACTGGACTTGACGTATGCTGTTTCCATATTTTGATTACCATACAATTAAAAATAAATCGAGGTTTGTTTCATGGATTGCATTTGCAACAATTCGCGACGGGCTCCAAACAAACTAGGAATTTCCGGTAACTGTACGCATAGGTACTTTTATTCTTAGTAAACAATACCACATAGGTTACCTACATACGTTTCTATCATAACTAGCTATTATTGTGAGACAATGAAAGAACTGTGAGTAAATGTAATGGCGTAATAAGGATCTGGAGTGACCTATCCTATGTAGAATAGAGGACTTATTAAATATAGGCAGATTTTTTATTGTAAAATAATTTATTTTCAATTAATATACCTACTATTAATATTAAGTACTTGGCGGAAATAGTAGGTAGTAAATTTATGTACACTATCTACATATTCGCGGGCGCAGGTTGTGTAGGTCTGGCATTTCCGCTTAGTAAAACGACCTCGGGTCTATTGTGAACCGGCTCTGATAAACGAGACCTGATTATACAGAATAAAAGTACTAATCTTATGCAGATGTTCAGAGCTTTATTTAATAAATGTATCGCCAAGCGGATATTCATATCACATGGTGAGCAATCCAATTCAACACGTGTTTTTTGACCTTCAGCAAATATTACGCAGAAAATATTTTTTTATATCTGCTATTATTTATTATCATAAGTACCTACCCCTGTTTGAATGACTCCTAACTGTAAAAAAATATCCATTAAAAATACAAACACTCAATTTTTATGGCGTTTCTCACAGAATTCCATTAAAAAAGAGGTTTAATCGCTGAAATTCATATGTTATTGTACATATGTTTTTTTTTTGGGATATCTTGGTTAGTCCCATATTATAAGTAGATACAATAATCCCATATAGGATCGGGACTAGGAAGGTTGGACCTTATACTGGATAATGTTTTATGTAGTAAGTACGCAAAATTTGCAGAGTGATACAGTGTCCCTTCCCAAATACAACAGCAGTACTAAAACTCATTCCAAAACAAAATAAAAATTTGATTTTGTATGCCTTGCTCTAGTAAATTATGCGTGTCTCCCATACTAAGTTGAATTTTGGAGTGAATTTTAATATTGCGGTTCCATTTGGGAACGGACACTGAATCACTGCAAATTTTGCGCAAAATATCTTGTAAACCTTCATATTATACTTATTGTGTTGTTGTTGTGTGTTTCAGAGCAGTTATTATGATACAAGTGCGTCTTTTTTTCTTCCATAAAGATCTCAGAGGGAATGTATACCTACTCGTCAAAAGAAAAGGATATGCAATTACCTGACTGGCCCTTATTTTCTTTTGTAGAGTAATGTTCTTTTGTTTTGCAAGTTTGAATTTGGTCTAATCTAACTCTATCTGGAAAATAAGCATCTGACACAGGTTTAGTTTAAGTTTTATTCCGTAGAAAGAACTGAGTGATGCAACCATTACAAAAAAGACCTCTTCTAGGCTTCATACAGGTTATAATTTTATTTGTGCAGTATAACTCGATGTTCCCTATACCAGATCAAAAAACTGGTCAGTCGCTATACATGTTAATACATTTTCCCTTAGTGGAAATTTCCTCTTGTTTCACCATGACACTGCAGATGCAGGCACGGATTTTTTATCCGTGTTTTTCGTTTTTTACTACCAGCATCAAATTTTTTTCAACTTCGGCTCATATTAGTTTTAAACAGAAGATTTGATTTCCATCGAATTTCAATTAAAATCTTTTACTTTATTACACCAACAACGACAGATATTCCGGAAAGAGTCCGTGCAAAATATTTGTCTATGAACAAAGGAACTGCAGACTACAGAGACCAGAGTGTTATTCATATCCCAGCTTTTAAATACAAAGTATTTTACCACTTTTAATCCAATCCCTTTTGTACCTAACAAAGAGTACGTACGGGCACATACATGTTTTGATGTCTCAATTCTAATAAAAGCTTTTGTTATTTCAGATTTCTAAAAACATGCAGCTTCGATAATCATCAAAAAACGGGTAAGTCTTTAGTTTAAATTCAAGTTTATTCATTCATCTTTCTCGCTCTTCTTAGCCCAGAGCGATCTTCTGACGTGGTCTTTGATAAAGATAGGTGTGCTTGTAATACAATATCAAGCTGACGTAGCATGACCACCATGAAGAATAGACAAAATGGCAGATTTTAGACATACTTTTACTCTTTTCGGTAGGACTTGGTAGAAAAACTACATTACTAACCACAGACCTGCCTTCGCTAACGCTCAAGGTCTGTGTCACTAACAGTAGTTCCATAGCAACGGGGATTTGTCTTTGCCTATTTAAAAACATGAGTCTAGATGTCGAGATGGATAGAAAGAGCTTTGTCTTTTCTTGGAAGAATAGAAATATAAATAGTCATGCTACGCGTGCAATAGGAAAAAACATCCTTCGTACTCACCGCGCTCCTCGACTCCATTCCCTTGAGACTCGGTTCCAATCATCACTAATTCTTCTAAAAGGAGATCTTAAGTATAATATAATATACCTATGTTCCTTAAGCTTAACATGTATTAAAATTAACATAGCAGGTGCGCATTTAAAGTAACAGTATGCCGTGCAGCTTGACCTAAAAGTTGCATTAAAATGTAATAAATACAGCCGATTCCACATTCAGGATTCGCCGTCCACTTGTTTTCTCGAATAACGGGTATAATTCCAATTAAGATTCACAAACAAACCCAAAGTCCAGTTAACGTCACATTTAGCGCTATTTTCAAGTCTAATAAGGATACGAGCTTTAGTGCATAAAGCGTGTAACGTGAATCGGGAATGAACGCAAACCTATTAGGGTGTAAAACATACATGCCGCAGGGGACACCTGGACTCTGAAAGCCTCCCCTCAAAGGGATGGCGGTGATGGCTCAATTTAACTTTGAGCGGGTACAATTTTCACGGGTGGCGCCGGTGAAACATGTCGATACCACTTTTAATTCTTACTTATGCTTTATTTTTGAATTTTTGATTTGATAATCGCTTTGAAACATGACTCCGACGTTTTTATGTGACGTTAGCATTTCCACATTTTTTATTTGGCGATTACATTAGGTTGATTCTGAATGTGGAAAATTATAAAACTAAACAGAAAAATTCACTATACATTGACGGGTTCCATCTGTCTGTCCTAGCTTAAGTACCTAATGTATGTATGTTTTGATATATATGAAACTTTACTAAGTAGGTCCCTATTTACAGTAGGTAGATCTAACGTCAAGATATGATTATTATAACAGATTTTATCATAAGTAATTATAGTTTAACTTCTAAGAAATCATGCAGCTGTTATGCACTACTAATATAATCTATGTACCTATTAGATATAAGATCGTAGCCAATCACAGGCCTTTGTCGTAATTATATCCAGCGGCTTGTCGTCAGGATGGTAAACATAGTAAGGCAATGATTTCAATAGACCATATTATATAATACATACAGCTATGAATACGTATAGGTATAAATTCGCCTTGATTGTGTACTTATTGATAATACCACCATTTGCCTATTTGGATGTTATTTATAAATAAAGTACCTATCTACCAATAATATAAAATTGCAAATAGCGAGTGAATTATCAAAAAAAAAAGTAATCCTGCTATCCATCTGCATCCTTTCTTGTTATATGCAAGAAATAATATCCGGCATAATACTGTTGTAGTATGTTATATAAACAATGAACACGACTACATTTCGACATGTAGCTGGCAATGTTTGAGCACTCTTCTGTTTTTTCAAGTATCGTTTAGGCCGGCTCACGCGCATGAGCGGCCAAATTAACATAGTCATTACTGTCGAGACATATTTACTTTCTATAATGCGCTGGCCAGTATTAGTGGTGAGAATCGCGTCGATATGTCATGCGTCGTTGTGTGCTTAACTGTGCAAGCGCAAGAGTCGTTTGCATCTTACTGCATTAGTCGGCTAACGGTACATATCCCTTTTTGGGATCGATCGTCCATTTGATTTACTATCTTACTAACGTTTACGTCTACGACCATATGTGTCTTGCTCATGATAGTCATGAAGCCCAACCGGTATTTGATTATTCCCGATTCAGTCGATTTCGTTTTAAGTTCGTCAACTCCTCTTCACCTCCGATGAATGGCCGGTTGATATGACAATCGACTTTAATTTTGCCTTATAATTATGCAAACGATTTGGGCTCACCGAGACCCGGACATGGTGGCCACCATTGTCTTGCAATAAAGGAGTCAGTCCGTCACACCATTCGGTGCGTTATGCAAACAGAGGGGAGAATCTGTTTCAGTGAGATCTCCGCCATCCGGTCTAAATATAAGCGGGCGGAGACAGCTGGCGGGGCGCGGGGGTGGCGACGGGTGGCGGGGGGCGCAGGACGTCGACCCGATCAACCCAGACCTTGTGCGCATTGCCGGAAGGAACAATGCCACCGAATTTGCACCATTGTCCTGCCATGTCTTTAGTCGCCACTCAGTTTAGCCTCCGCTGAGAGAAAAAGTTGTTACACTGGAGCACCTCTTCGTCCAAGTTTTACTTGGACGAAGTGGCAGCACTTTATCGATCCCGATTCTCTTGGGCGATTGTTATATAACATTTAATTCAAAAGATTTGTTTTGTCGCAGGAAGTAAATTCACTTAGCACAGAGCTGACCAGGATAAAGCAATTTAGAACAATATGTGCTAATAGCTCGCCTGGGAAGTGACTAGAACATGTTGAGTTGTGGCTCCCTGTATGACTGGCATGTTATAGTGCAGAGGTAATATACGCCGAAAACATACGCACTCGTTAACACTCGATTACTTTCTCATGACGTTACAATATCCATTTGCAGGTCAATAGCTCCGCTGGTTGAAGGTCTTGGCCGCTACCTCCTCTCCGCCTCTTCCCTAGTTTCCTTCGACAGCCACCCTCCACCTCGCTGTTGCCACGTGAATACTGAATATAAAGTCGCGTTACGAGATCCCTTGACGAGTTTTTGAAATTATCTTAACGTACAGTTAAAATAAACCTCTTCATTTTTATTCAGTCTTCATAAGGAAACACAATCAAAAGCTTTTATTTCCCTTCAAACTTTTTCATAAAGCTGCATGTGACCGGAAAAATCTAACGTTATTGAAAATATGTAATATAATTTTCTAAGAATTTCTCTTCCCGGTGTTTAGTCGAGGCAACACTCTCCTTCTACTATCATAGAATCTGTAAAAATCTGGTCATCTAGCGAAACGGCAGGCATATTATATCGACGGTTGAAAGGCAAATTCTTCTAAGCGACGTTTTTTTTTATTTTACGTTATCAAAACGGCAGGCATATTATGTCGACGGTTGAAAGGCAAATTCTTCTAAGCGACGTTTTTTTTATTTTACGTTATACGAAATATAAAGTAAAGTTCCGTTTATCGAAAAATTTTATAAAAATAAAATTTGCTAAATAAAAATAGCCTTTCAACCATCGATGTAGTTAAAAATCTCCAAAATATAGAAAAATTACTAAGCGTAATAGACCTAGAACTACACTGCTACGAAAAGCAACCAAAAATCATAACTTTACAGCATTAGGTATATCGCTTCAAGCCCTCAAATATCAGAAACTTTGATAACAAGAAAAGTTTGTATTTCAATTGAAACTTTGTCATAACATTTGGCGTTCAAATTCAGACGACTTTAACACAATCATGATATTTTTAGACTTTAATATCTCCCTGTTGTATGCTGCACTAACTGCACCGGCAATATTAAGTTCTGTTGCGATAAAATAAATCGTTGAATATAAAAAAGTTCACTTCATTGGATCACGACTGCCGCGCTGTCGAGATAACAAGATCTTCTTCCGTAACGTACTTTATGCAGTTTTCTCGTCATCCCTCATAGAGCAGCAATCCAATATCAAAATAATAAATATTATGAAGAAAGACTGTATTTCCATGCCAAAG
This sequence comes from Allophyes oxyacanthae, assembly GCA_932294325.1. Taxonomy (NCBI): domain Eukaryota; kingdom Metazoa; phylum Arthropoda; class Insecta; order Lepidoptera; family Noctuidae; genus Allophyes; species Allophyes oxyacanthae. The sequence continues at coordinate 7,646,023 of OW028609.1, forward strand.
TGTAAAAAGGACACTTATTTTTTTAGAAAGTGGTAACTCCAATACAACAGGCCAGACTTAAAAAAGGTATAAGCTGCACTAACGCAAATGGAAATAAGTTGGTAGGCTACATAGTTTTCAGCTGATAATTCTTCGTCTCCAAGTTATCACAAAGTATTTTCTACTTAACAAAACACGAATACATAATTATTATGGAAATAAATTGTTTAAAGCTTTTTTCTTTTAGAAGATTGAAGTCTGTTATACCAGCAGTGTTCCTCCTTTATATCTGTAGTTTTTTTGTTTTCTAATGGCCCGTGCTTGCACTGCTTGTTTCTTTATACTGCGGTGACGTATTTTTGCAATTGTTTCACAACCCGTCACACACTCGAGCCGAATTTAACTAGAGTCTGGCCTCTGAAATCCTTTGTCTCCGCATGTAATCCATAATCCGTAGTAACTAACGATGTTATCGATGTACTGGTAGATTCTTAGCAGGCAGGCGTCCTTTGTCCATCTAATTGATCTGCTCCTCAAACCTTGTTACCGCTCATACAGGGGACGATTCGAAGGGGCTTAATCACGTACGCACTACTCTATCAGGTATCAATCGGCTCGATACACGTAAGCATCTAATTTATTTGCAAATATATGTGCATACGTGTCATGTTATATACTGATTTTGCATGATTAATGCATCAGAGTTATTTTATGTGGTGTATAATAACAGATAGATATGTCATGCTTATTTTATTGAATTGCGGTTTACGTACCAAGTGGAGCATGGCACCGGCGCTTGTCCTAGGTATAAATATACGGCGCGTTTCCTTTCATCAAATGCGCGTAAATTATCTCAATATGAATGTTCACCTTTACAACTAACAGAACTTTGACTGCGCAAGTGACTGTTGAAGCTAAATTAAAATCCTGCCGCGTCAAAACGGGTTAGAAGGTTGCAATCATGATGAGCTGATTGGCAACGTATCGCCTACCGTACACAGAGAACTTAGACACACGATGAACTGTTTCTTGACACGCCTGTTTCGCCTTACGCTTCAGACAAACTTAGAAACAAGTTCCTATGCGAGTCTAATAATTATAATTATGTTTACCATCCATCAGTATGTACCATACTTCAGGCAAATAAATTTCATTTCACTTCATTTCAAGCTAACGTGCAGCATGGGCATATAAAATGCAGTCGTGCCGACCCCGTTAACTACAAGCCCATCTCGGTAACGTGCATACTCTTTAAAAGTACGGACGTTACTGAACAACAGGCTCCTGACATATCTCGAAGCTAATGACCTTGTCAGTGACCAACAATACGATTTCAACCGAAACCTGAGAATCTTCTTGCATATGCCGCTCACATTTGAAGTGAGGCCATCGAGAAACACGGGGAAGCGATAGCCGTTTCCTTAGACATCTCGAAGGCATTCGACAGGATCTGGTATGATAGATAGCCTTATTAGCAAGCTTTCTTCTTATGGCCTGCCCACTAGATTATGTAAATGGATATCAGACTTCTTGAAGGACTGGTCCATCCGAGTGGTCATTGATGGCTGCTCTTTCGTATAAATGACTACTAATGCTGGGTTCCCACAGGGATCAGTACTCTCTGCAACGTTGTATCAGCTCTACATCAACGTTATACTAAAGCATACTGCTGCAATCTTTGGTTACGCAGACGATAGCACAGCTGTAGAGATATCTTATATCCAATGCCCGATCTTGTCACAAATCCAGCCTCTCAGAGACAATTTCCAAACTTTCCGGAATGCATCCTTGCTGATAACAGACCACCTATCTTATCACCTTGAGCTTCTTAGCGTTACACTGGCGTCTACTCTCAACTTTGACTCTCTCAATATTGAGGGGCTCAACTAGCTGCCAAAATGCTGAAATGTTCTATCGAAGGTGCGAGAGTACTTCACTGCGTTACATCTGTTCCATCTATACCGAGTACAGGTTCGAACATCTATGAAGTACTGCTCTCATCTTTGGGACAGCTCAGCTAAATATCAGGTACTGGAGACGATAGATCGATGAGCCAAGAAGCTCACTATCAACCATACATTGGTCGAGGCAAGCAGAGTCGAAATCCTATCTGTCGGTGTTTTATCGGATGCATTTCGGTGAGTGTGCGTTGGAAACAACTTAATTTCCCTAAGCCCATTCCACCATCGGAGGACCAGACGCACGGCGATGCGCCACTGCTGTACGATGGACATTCTACCAAAACGCACCAAATGGTTTGTTAATTCTTTTAACATGTATACTGGTAAAGAATGGAATTTCTTGCCGGGTCTGTGTTTCCCGTTCGTCTTCAAGGCACGGGTAAATAAATAGGTTACTTCTAGATAACTGTTCACCATTTTCGACTGCATCATCGCTTAACATCAGGTGAGATAGTGGTCAAACGCAAACTTATTCACTATATAAAAATACCCTTTTCTTTTGATAACACTAGTCTCGCAGCTTGTATGGATATTGAACTGACACTACATTGTGTGGCACTAGTGCTGCTATTTACTTTTGTTAATATCAAAGCTCCAAACAACGACCAATTTTATTGATCAGTGTCCTTTATTATTTTGGCAGCATTACATTGATTAAGTATTAAGAATTTTCATCGGAAGTCAAAAAAAAATTGATTATTGTTTCATTATCTAATCAATAAAATTTTAAAAACAGAAATAGGTACTTAATTTTTTTTTAAATAGAAAATAATAAAAGGCACCTACATTTTTTAATTTCTTGTTGTCTTTTATTAATCAATGGATATGGGCAGAAAGGAAAACGAATCGGGACCCTATCATGTCGTTGGAGATGATAAAATGAAAGAAAAAAATAAGAGATAATTGCTAGGGCGTCGCGCTAGATTGAGTAGTAATCTAAGAAATGGATCGAGTCGGGACTGCGTGGGCGACATCTTTATTGTCCGAGCAGTTTTATTGTGAGAAAAACGAATTTTCCAAGTTGCAGTGGCAGGTGGTGCAGTCGTCCGGGGCCGATCAATACCCACGCTGCTCCCTTCTGCCGTACCCTCCCCCCCTCCCAGTACCCGCGCCGCGCCGCCTGCTACACACTCGCATGCACCGACCACCTACAATGACACCACCGAACAATAAAATACCACTTCAATTATTTCGCACGTGCCTTACAGACATTATTACATAAAAAGCTCAATCAATTCATAATAATGAACATTATGTGTATTGAGCAAAAAGTCAGTTCTATAAAAAGTAACATAATAATGATTGCACGTTCACTTGCACGTTAAATTCAATTTTTGCTTCATTTTACATGGTTTAATTAAATCGTCCACCTCTCGTTGCAGAGCGATTAACCGTGATGTTAATACTTATATAGTCATTTCAAGCCTCGAAATTCACCTCTAAACTGTATCAAAAATATATTTTGTCGAAGGCTATTCATTTGTCCCGTTGCGTTTCCAGAAAATTCGGCGAATATTTTTCTGAAAAACATTTCTTTTGTTTTTCTTTTACATTTTTTTGTGCAGATGAATATACTTATCGTAATTGTAGTTCTCTTAAGTACTACGGGCTTTATTCTTGCTTACATAAAATTTTCTTTATTTCCAATATAAATATAGTAATAACTAATACCTACTCACAATAGACTTATGAATGAATACAAAATATTATATCAGAGATTATCAAACAAGAGACTCTCGCTTTGTTTAGGCCCATAGAAATAGTACAATATCTCTATAAGAATTTTCGCTGAAAATCGTTTCTAAACTCTTTCTTGAATTATATGAGTGCGTCTGTATCTGATTTCAGCTACGGTATGGATATTATAGGCAATAATATACCGTGAATTTGTAAGTAGACTGCACAGTCACACCTGACAGGAGGGGAGGTTGGGGGTCTTTGGTCATATATTGCTCTAAATAATTTGTAGCTTACTCTCGCACTGGTGTTAAACGATTTTAGACCTAGCTGATATAACGATAATATATATTCTAGACAGACAGACAGTGTGTAATTTTGTAATTATGTTAACCCCTTCGGACCGTGAGTTTTCTTATATAGTAGGTAACCGAAACAATGGATGATAGCTGACCATTATACTACTCCATGCCAATTGTAAATGAAACATTTATTTTCAATCATTTCATGTATTAATAAACGTTTCAGTAGCTCTAGCGCTTTGATCGCAAAGGCATTGTGTCATTGTGTCATTTTAGTTCATAAAAGATTGATTTAATCGCTGTTTTCAGTTATTAAGAACTTCATATGCTTATTTTAGGTATATGTACTGCCCCTTTACTCTAATTCAATTAGAAGTTTCGAAGCACCGGGTAAATTAAGCACGTTTCAACGAATTTCGACGGGTATACGTATACCTACGTGATATGCTTTGTAACCAGCCGACAGTTAAACTTTAGATACTGAATCCGACTTAAAGTAGTTGCTAATATGTTTAAATATTATGTATAAGAAATATTTTGAATGTTTTAGTGTTAGAACGTTTCGCGGAGTCCGTTAATGTTAATTATTGAGCGCAATGCGTACGTGTGAGTCATATTTAACGACTATGCAACTCGTTCTACGGTGAATATAAACAGTAAACAAACAACTGACGATCTTCAGTGCATACGCCACAGGTACCACTCGTTAATTGAAAACGATCCAGGAACCGACTACGGAAATAGACATTCCGGTAGCGAGCCTCGGATCGCAATAATTTTGGAACATTGGGACAGGAAATAATGGCGGATAGTCCTCATATCCCGAACGTGTGCTCGAAATAGCATTAATTAATATTGCAATAAGTATCTTGTGGAAGTGATACCTACTTATAAGTAAATGAGAATTACATTAAATATTATGGAAACGCTACCGTCGGCTGTTTCAACAATGTTTTTTAAAATGTTAATCAATGACTTCCTGGTCGTCAGTAAACTTGCTCGCACTCACTCGCGTGTTCGAACGAATTGTTCTCTGCTAATAGCCACAAATGGCTCGTTACGCCCGCAACTCGCAACTCGCTCCACTGAGAAATTCATTTTAATTAAGACCCCACTCTCCCCAAGTTATGGAATTCTTTGTTATTAGCAGTTGAACAATATAAACTATGTTTCCTTAATTGCGATAAAAACTACATTGCGCATTAATTAGTACCTAGAACATTGCAAATTATTTGTATACGATATAAAACTAGTTACTTATTGAATAAAAAATGACAAAGTTATAAAACGAGGCATTTCTCTATTTGATCTCGTTATTATTCCGAAGGCAATAAGTGAAATACTAACTTGTCTTATAAGGTAAAAAAGGTATGAAGAAACTGAATTTTTATGCAATAATAATATAAAAGACCTTCGTAACTATGTTCGTAACCAACTCGACAAAATTTTACCCTCGTCTATTGCTAGCTTGCTTACCAACCAAAAACAAACAAAAAAAAACTGTCGCGGTAATATATTTAGGTAGGTAAGTACCTACTGCAAACTAAAAAGCCATACAACACCGCGCCATTCCGCGACATACATTAGCGATCGACCCTTGACTTCGTCGCGTTTGTCCCAAAACTGCCAAACCTTTCACTGCAATCTTCAGTTTCCGCAACATCAGCGTTCCACGTCCGAGGCGTGCGTTACATACTTACACCATATGCGTTAAGGGCGGGGAGGCGTTTCTGAAGTATCTAAGATATGCAGTGTCACGCACGCGTCTGGGGCGCAAAAGCAGCTAAAAGCTCTCGCACGAACATATCGTCTGAAGTACGAACACGGACCCATTGTCTTGCTCCATTAATGCCTTCTACACCGCTTGTTACATTCAAATAAAATGTTGCGATAATAAATACTTACAAGAACGCCTTTATTCCATCAAACATTCAACGTCTGTGAAGTCAATAGTGCTTATGTCGTTATCAGAGGGTGACGCAATGTCGCAACAAATCTCACAGTTTGAGCATTTCGCTTTCGATGCCTAACCTAAGACACAGTAATAATCCTTACTTCCTATAGATTAGCTTTAGTAGCTTGTTTTGTAATTGTCGAGACTCATTCTTTGTAAGAATGTGATTTCTCTGGACATACGGGCAGAAACTGTGTGCGGGGCCAACGTCCGTGTGGTAACGCCACAGCGGCGCCTCAGCGTTTGATGCGGGCTCGAGTCTGCACTGCATGGATCAGAGGGGGGAGATGTTAATAGTCGCCTCAACAGGCTGGAATTTGCTCTATATTTGGGCACGGCGAGCACCGCAAGCTCGCGTCATGAACCTCTTAATGTTTACCTGAGTCGGCGTAGCTTATTGCTTTGCTTATATACTCACTGCACAGATTGCACTAGTAATAGATATAATTATGTATGTTTGTTACTCAACTACGCCGTAGCAGCTGAATGGATGAAATTGAGTACGAAGTAAAATATATAAATCACATTTCAATCTTTTCACGCAGTAGGTACCTACTTACCTACCTACTAAAACCGCAACATTTCACAATGAAGAAAATTGTATGCTCTAAGAAACATGAAGTGTCAAATTTTGAATACTTAGTTACCTGTGTACGGTACGGATGCAAGCATACTAAACTATTTTGGAAGCACTAAAACGGCATTGCGCGGACGCATAGCGAAGTACGCAGCAGCCATGCACGCTATTTAGTGTTTACATTCGTGCAGTTTACGGGCAAACCGTGGCTAGTTTACGACTTGAACGCATTTTTATTTGAAAAAAGTAATCAACTTCAAGCCCCCAATTGGTGAAGTTTACATAACTTTTTCGTACTGTATACGATACTGATTTCTGTAATAAGCTGAATCCGTTTGGCTGTCAAACTAAGTATAAACGATACACGAAAACTTTATTGAAAGGTCTGGGCCAGAAACCTTTTTCCTGTTGCCATCTCGCGGTCGTCAGATTTGCTAATTCCGGTTCGGTCTCCTGGATAAATTAACTACTTACTTGAATTATTTATTCTGGATACATCGTTTGTTCTTCGAAATACTTTTAGTTCTACATTTATCTTTTAATAAGATGTGTGATTTTTATTATATCTCATAAAAACCATTGCGTAATATTAGGAGACCTTAAGAACTGATGAATTGATGATATACCTAACATCTTTTTTGACATTGGCAATTAAACCTGGTATAATATAACGACACTTCTTGACTACCATACCGATTTCCCTTTGACGCATATAATATGAATAAAATCAGCATAAAATAAAATAATAATATTTTACAATAACATGACTAGAATTACCGTTGTTGCAATGATTTGTGGCACGCGAAGTATAAACATTATACTTTTACCATTACCTTTACATTGTAGGTATTTTATTTACTATACCTACTATCTAGCAGAACTTATATTATACAAGTGTTATGATGACAGACATACAATGTTGACCTTCAATTGAATAAAACTTAGTTCTGCATCAATTATGTGGCCTCTACGTTGGCTATAATATTTCTTATGAATCACAATACAATACCTATTACAATATCTACGTTTTTATGGTGGAGACTTATGACAACAAAAAGAAAGAAAATAAAGTAAAATAATCATATCAATAAATCATAACATAAATATCAGTTTAGCGTACTGGCCAGACATCAATGCCTAAGTGATGCCACACGGTGCGCTGCGCTGCGCTGCGCCGACGTAACGCAGCGCAGCGCAAAATTGAGGGTGCCACACGAGTGACGCGAGCGAGGTGCGAGCGGGGTCCGTTCGAGCAACGCAGCGCAGAAATCTGCGCTGCGTCGCGTCGACGCACGTTATGTCATTACGATTTGTCACTGTCAAATGGCACTCAGTCGATAAATATGGCTCGTGAAAGGCGAATATTTTTCTTTTACTCGCGTTTTTATCTACCTATCACACAAATGGCTGCTATTGAACTACGGCCGCAAGGATTATAATATTTCTCTTGGAAATAGACGATAAGATAGAAACATTTTCAATGCATTCCGTCTTACAGTCAACGTGATTGTGCCTGCCCAGTGTTTTATCTATATTAATGAGAATCACGAAACAATGCCCATGGAATAATCATCCACGACCAGAACTACTTGGAGCAGTGCCTGGCAGCGTACCAGTGGCGTGTAGTTATGTATTCGGCGCGATGGAGTCGATGTATAAAAGTGTCGCAGAAGAAAGTCATGGGATGGTATTTCAGTAACTTTTGTAATCTGTTACGGTTTAGAAAACCTAGCCTGCTACTGGTGTCTCTTATCTTCAGCTAGAAAACGTTCACTGTTGGACAAAAGCGACTCCAACGAATACGGGCTTGGGTTCTTTATATTGCCACAACCACCACGAATGGCAAACCGATTTATGAAACACGTTCATGATTCATTTATTTACGTATATATGTACCAATATCTATAGGTATTGTAGAATAATTGACCAGAAAATGGGTTTGTGGTGATAAATGTGTGTAAAATATCATGTGATTGCATTGTATTGAAATAAATAATCAACACCAATTTGATTTCTTTATTAACCTAACCAAGAATACTCCAAGCAATGAGTTCACACAACTTTTCTGTTTTCAATTATAGATCTATCTTTAACTATTCGCCAAGCTTAAGTTTACAAACACGTTAGGTAGGTATAAAAAATTCACTTGTCCTATATTTTGATTTCAGGCCATAAGCAAAATGTAGTGGTGATTTTTTGTGAAATACATAGTAGATACCTATATATTTATATTTTCTTCAAAATGAATACATAATAATGCAGATAACTTTTATTGATTTCAAATTATGTTACATAAACAACCAGATACCTACTGGACTTAAACATTGTTATTGAAGAGAATAATAATAATTAGATCTTAGGAGGCTCTCGTTAGGCAGTTGGATCAAGGGCCTGATTCAGAGAGCAGTACTTCTTGACACGGCACGCATTGTCAGGAGATTCCTTTCTCTGGAGCCCTGACCGCCGGTAGCTTGGACCCTATTCTAGATACCGGTGGGCTACTATTTTTTCATATTTTTAAATGTTTTTTTAATATAGTTTTGTAAAAATATTTAAAAATATAAATAATATGTATAAAAAATGAATAAAAGATAAATAATTAGATCTAATTAGATATTGTAAAAAGTTTTCGGGACAAAAATTCATTCTTCTCTAAGATCCAATGCTTCATTGTGCGATTCATGTGTGATAATAATCTATTAGTTCAGCTGCAAACGGTTGCTATTACCCGCATACAATAGATTTTCCATTGAGTCTACTTTACGGCACTTGATAGGACTTCTTAGTAATTGTTCTGAGGGACTTCTTTAAACCACTGAACAATATTAATTATAATCTTTCCTCTTTTAGCAATCAATAATTTATTATAACGTAGTGGATCTAGTCTTATCTTAGTGAATAATTTCATAAAGTCAGAGCCTGTCAGAGCAAATGCCTTGACGGTTACCATGGTTACCGTGACTGTAGTCATAGACTAAAGATTTCACTAGTGCTAGGTCTGTGGTTATTAGTCTATGTCTGTGACTGTAGTAATCTCTCAGACTAAAAAATTATAAATAGTATACTAAATTGATTGTTGCTGGATTTGTGATCAATCACTATCCTCCTTCCACTAATCCATATTTCCCAGTGATATTTCCATATGCATTCTTCAAAATATACAGGTGAATTTTTCTTGGATATCTATATGGCAGAGCTACTTTTTGATATGAAAATCAAAATGTTTTTTTTTATCAATTACATAAAAAACAATATACAAGGTCCTACGTTTCTAGTCCCGATCACTTGAAGGTGATAATGTAGTAATAAATATGAACAACTTTTACTATGGTACCAACCGCGAAGACGCGAAATAAAAATCTGCTGTTTCACACAAATAATTCAATATTACTCGACTAAAACCTTCGACTAAAACGTATGGAACAGCAGATTTTTGTAATCTATGTTGTGACCACCATAGACGTAATCGTAATATACATACTATTATCATAAACTTAGTATTAGTCTCAGAGGAAGGAGGTCCTTGCTCTAAGGTATTAATTAGTAATACTTATACATTTAGGATTTCGGAAATACTAAGTTAATCGGCGTATTCTGATCTAGTTTTATAAAAGATAGGTATTATTCAGCTGCAGTCTATCCAGCAGTAGCAGGCCAGCAGGCAGATTAATCAAATCATTGCTAAAGGACACTGTTACCAAGCCAGTAATAATATTAAAAATTATACGTTGGCATGACATATTGACATATCATTATGATAGCTGACTATCGATGTTGTCATAAAAAAATACTGATAACGGTCAAAAATAATAAAAATTATAATCATTTTTCAACTACTTATCCTAACTAGATGTATTTTTTTTAATGGAAGAGTGCATTTACTTCTTTCTCTTCCAGCTGCTCGGAAAAATGTAATTGTTGACCGACAAGTACGTTACACGTACGTTACTTACTTATCTCCTCAGGTAAATAATGTATCAAAGTGTAATTTTATACTTACGATATTTCCCGGCAGTCGATGGGCAGTTAATGTAGCATAATAGTGAGCAAGTAGTGTAGCATATTTTATAATTGTGTACCCCATTTAATGTTGCATGCCTAAACTGGTAGAACATAGTGAACTGCGCATTCACCCTTCTTGCAATGTACTAAATTGTACCTGTGTTCAGCAATAAAGATTTGATTTGATAAATAAATCTGTTCCTAACTAGTCAGTACCTATTTCATATTGCTAGAAATACCAAAAAATCGATAGGGTTGGCAACACCGCTCTGCTGTGACACCCAAAGCTAAGCGGAGCTTAGCTAAACCAAGCGGTAAGCTAAGCTAAGCGGAGCTTAGCTAGTTTGCTGCATGCGTTGGTCTGCGCTACGTCGACGCAGGGCACCGTGTGTCATGTCAATGACTTTTGTATGAAAATTTTCTGCGTTGCGTCGCGTCGACGCACCGTGTGGCATCTCCCTGACGCTGATTTTCAACTGAACCCGTTTGTGACTCACGGAATGATGTCAATTTAAACAGATTTAAAAGAAAAAGTTAACTACCACAACAATTAAATAATACTTATTACCGTTAACATCATTGCCATCACCAGATTTAAAGACCATGAATGTCCACAGATTGGATAGATTCCAACGGCTCGAACAAATCCGACAACACTTTTGGGATCGCTGGCAGGCAGAATATCTAGCTGAGCTACAGCAGAGGCACAAGTGGCGCCTCCACAGTAAACCACTACATGCAGGAGATTTAGTGCTATTAAAAGACGTTAACTCTCCGCCAATGAATTGGAATGTTTGAAAAATATACATAAAATAAATATAATAATCGTAAGTTTACCAAATTCATCACTATTGTATTGTATTTATAAAGCTGTTTTAATTTAATTTATACGGCCACAGGCCACTTGCAGTAAATAATACTAGTTTTTTTGAAAACCTTTCGCTTTTATTTACCTCTAGTGGACTACCCGAGGAAGTAAAATGATTGCCATTTCTTGTGCAAAGATGAGCTCAATCTTAGTTTTCAGCCAGCGAACATTTGACGGATTTAGAGAAGAGAAAATTCCTTTAACACACAAATGCATTGACGTTCCGAGTAAATTTACAGGTGTAAAGTGAGGATTCTACGTAGGTTTAATTTCGCTCCATAATTATTAGTGGTATATTTGTACACGTAGCATAAGATTTCCAAGAAAACGTAGGTGAGAGTCTACTGTAATTTAGTTCTAAGAATATCTCTTCACTTTATGTTATTGTATTGTAGTACGCAATAAGTTCTTCATCATACAAAAGTACCTTTAAGTATAAAAGGACATTCTACTACTTATTATTATAGTAACTATAATATATTGCAGTGCAGTATATTTGATTGTGGAACTTAAAGTTCAGGAAATAGTTCGAGAATTTAATATGTGCTTGAGCATAATCATAGCATAGTGGTAGGTATGACGTAGATATGGCAAAGTCCATTCATTCAAAACCATTTGTGTTTGTGTCAGTAGAGACCCTAGTGTAGGTGTCTTTCAAAACTATCTCGATTTTACGCTTCGACCGGGTTCAACATGTTGATTGGCCCGCTACGAGCTCCTCACCAATCGGAACGCCGAATGCGGTTGATGCATAAAATCGAGATGGTTAAAAGAAACTTATACTAGAGCCTTGTAGGCACTTATCATTATTTTTGTCGCACTCCCTACGCCCCGGACCATTGGCAGCGATATTACCTAATAAGTGAAATAATAAAGCCACATGCTTGCCATTAAAATCATCGAAATGTTTCCTATAAGACTCTATAATTTTTGTGAATATTACAATATACGCAATATGGTAGATACGAGTATCGACACAACATCGAGTAAAAAATATCTCTTATTCGCGCTAGATTAGTGATTCGACAAAGATACTTAAAAAAGCTGTTATAGGTTATTCTCCTGGTTCCACGTGTGTAGACACTATGTCCATCAGTTTTGTGGGATCTAGAAAGAATAATGATTCTTATTTTATTTAGGATTACAATCGAAATTTCAAGGTTGTTATAAACTATATTTACATCAAGGCTCTAGTTCCTAGTGACAGAATAAGTAACAGGTTTTGGAGCGTTTTTCATTCAAATTACAATTTCATAGAGGTTTCATAATATGTTTTGCTAAGTTTGTTTATGCTACGATAACCTAATCCGGTTCTACAAACAACGATAATGATGCGATATGATTCATCCTATGAACCAGCTTTTCAACGGAAGAACAGTCATCGACTCGGAGCTCATGTAAACAAGGTGAGATCGTGGGTGGAAATGTTACCAAGAGTAAAAAATAATATAAAAAACAATAAGTTTAACCTAAATACCTATTTGGATTATGAATAGTGTTCCCGGCAATAGAAGTGGTTGTTATGGGAGTACTAAGACTAACATACTTACAAGTTACCTACGTAACTTTCGATTTAACATTGAGAGCCAACAAATACATTTACACACATAACATACATTTATAGATTGTTACTCATTTTTCTGAACATTGCGTTAGGACAAAAAAGATACACATACAACGAGGAATGATATCAGATAAGCGACGGGACTTCATGTGACCGAGAACTTGTTTCTGAACAATATCTTACTTTTCCTTAGAGTGTTGTGTTTATACTTGATATGACGTAATTCGCGTTTTTAGTATAATGATCATCGCTCACGTCACACACACGACCTCATAGAGTATTCATTCATTTAGTGGTGGTCAGCCAGTAAGCAAGCTATAATGCAATATCGTTCAAGTGGCTCGCACTTTGGACTGTTAGCGCTCGCGAGCGATTGTGAGCGAAACGAATTGTAGAACGATTCGCGTTTATTGTTCAAGATATTATTGTGCAGGCCCGGCGCGGCGGAGCTAAGTGCAGCATTGAAGAAATTGGATTGTATTGTTTGTTCACTTTAAAACTTTTCCCGCTTAGTCGGCGTATCGAGGACTTTCCTGTGCCATACCCTACCGTAAAACATCTACAAAGACGTAATTTGAATGGTTCAAGGTAATTTGTTTCATCTACTCGTAGCTGCGCAATCTTTATTTATTAGAAGTATGTAAGTAGGTCAACTTTTTATCTAAATAACTGTTTTCCAATTACAAAACGAAATGGATTGTTAACTAATAATTTCTGATATTAAAAACATTTCTCCACGCTTATGTATAATAATAATTATTAATTATTGCGTAAATTACATAACATGCTTGGCGGTTCAAATGATACATTAGGTCAAGGTGCCCATGCTGAGCAATCCTAATCAGTCTACTAATTTCCGTGTTTAGATAGTTAATTACATTATTAATATTATAATTATACAAACAAACATTTTAAATGATCTTCCGCTACAAACGGACTTGGACAGACAGACTCCGTAGTTTATTAGCGGGTTAGAAAATTTCAATTCCACGATTTAATCCTACCTATGAAAAGAAAAGAATTTTATTTTTCCATTCTACATATTACAAACTCTGCGGAACGTTTTCTTATTGCCGAACGATGTCAAAAAATAGTATTTTGTACTTATACCTTATAATATTCCTCTAAAAACTATGATTTATCTTTATTTTATTCATACCTACTACTCGTATGCACCTTTCTGTTATCAGTGATATCTCCAACCCGCCTGCCATACCTGGTGAATATAGCAAAATTTGAACCTAAACTAAATATTATTTAAATACTACTTACATGTAGTCGGGCCTACGAGGGAAGGATTTTTTTTTGACAGATTTAGTGACTTATACCCATAAACTTATTATTACTACCACTAGTAATAATAAGTTTATGCTTATACCTACCCATTATAAAAAAGATTGCACGGTAAAATGGAAGTGATAACCAATGAATCTCACATCGGCTGCTTATTGAAACGAGCGCGAGCTAGCTTGTGCGTCTTGCGGCAAAGTATTTGTCGTTTTTAATGAAGACTAGATATAGTTTATTTTATAAAATTCAATTACCATGTTGAAGTGTATGTTTAGCCTAATCTATACAGAAAAATTAAAGGCTCTAATCGTTCTCGTTTCCTGGTAGAATGAAAATCTCTAATTTTAAAGAGCAGTTTTTTATATTTTTGCTCCGTTATAAAAGATAACCAATCATGTATAAAGCAATTACAAGAAATATTTCAAAGACATGATAAATTAATTAAAGAAAGATAAATAATTTATTTGGTTTCAAAATTAAGGCACTAAATGCAATAATAAAAAATATATGAACAATAAAAATAAAACAAAAACAACAAGAAAAACAAAAATTAAAAATCATGAATTAAAATAATTACATAGATATTATAATATGCATAAATATATCAGTTCCGAATATTTTATAATAATTGCTGATAAAAATTGAGATCCCTGCGGCCAACATTTTCAATTCGGCGACAAAACAAGATATTAACTTAAAATTTTCGTTACTTATTTTCTTTTTATGTCGACGAATTGAATCTAAATATAGAGCGTAGGTACTTAGACTTTGCTTTGGAATAGGTACTTTCTTTAGTGACTTAGACTTTGTTTATTGGCTTCGTCGGTCTTAGTGTATGCTCAGCACAATTCCAGCGTGTTATGGCTGTAAATTCCAAACCAAAGTATAAGCTAACTTTACTTAAACTTTGCTAAGCTTATTTACATATATTATAAATAAGCTTAGCAAAGTTTAAATAAAGTCTGAGCTAAGTAAAAGTACGCACTATAGATGTCCTCAGCTTTAGTCCGGTAATCAAAAGGAAAGTTCGAATTTATAAAATCGCGGAACAACAGTAGCGAGACGGATGGTATTAGCTATCTTCTCATAGATGTTAATTTAATTTAATACATAACTCAAAC
Organism: Allophyes oxyacanthae; assembly: GCA_932294325.1. Lineage (NCBI taxonomy): Eukaryota > Metazoa > Arthropoda > Insecta > Lepidoptera > Noctuidae > Allophyes > Allophyes oxyacanthae. Next base: position 7,661,318 of record OW028609.1, read on the forward strand.
ACAACCAAATAAAACCATGAAGCATGGTTCACCATTCACAATGCCATCGAACTATTTCATCGATAAAGTCAAATCTCTACTAAAAATATGATTCTTATTGACTTTCGAACAAAATGTGACCACGTCTTTGAGACCACGTAGATTCAAAATTTGGAATTAATTCGCATCAATCGGATGATAAATTTCTGATCCTACATCATTGCATTGATATTGCACATCATTGTATAATGTTTTAGCCATTAGAAAAGACGTAAACTGTCAAAAAACGGTTCCCAAATTGGCTTTACGTAGATAAACTGTAATGTACCTACTTACTACGACTGATACTAAAAAAATCCAATGCGTCATTTTTGCATGCCTAAAGGTAGGGCGGGTAGGGCTGTAGACAAAAATATTTTTCAGCGGGTGAGGAGGTAAAGCCACAGCCAAAAATATATTGTGGTGTGAGGGGAGGCATTAGGGGAAAGTTCAATGTTTATTAATACAGTATTCCTACATACCTACAATACTTTTTCATCCTTAGCCCATCTCGGTACCTACCTCAAGAGATTCTAAGATAAACCTATGTAACGGAATATTTAACGTAAGTACGTATAGCAAAAATAAGGATAATAAACTTGAGCACAAGTTAAAAATCGTTAAAATGTTAATATAAAATATTGCCATTTTTTATAAATTCAAGAATTGGCACCGTATTTCAATCTTTTTGTTCCGACGCCAACAGGTGACATGAGCCGGATAAAAAATAACATAAAATGGTGTCACCGTTCCAGACCTAATTGTGTTTGATAACTAGAATAATCCGTAATTCCGTTTTTTTACAATAATTACTTAGTAGGTACGTAAATTATTTCTTAAGAATTGAAGTATGGATGCTCGTAGCCAGAGCGTCTGTAGGTAAATATAATTGTGTAAATCGGTGAGTTTGGCCGACCCGCATCTGTTTATTGACGGCCGCTCACGTCAAATTGACGCCGTTAATTTATCTTAACAACTGCTAGTGCTACACTTTCCCCTAACTAAATGCGACTATATATTTTAGGAGAAAGCTCGCTCGATTGATTACGCTATGACAGCAGGCAAATTGTATAGCGAACCAGAGAACTTATACCTAATTTGGACGCATAGGTTCATACATTTTTCTAGGTGCATCGTTTTAATGCAAATGCGATAGTAGAACCGAGATAAGCATAATCAGTAAAGGTGCGACGTGTATCAGAAATGCGTGGTCACATCGTCACATCGTCACACGTCACATCACATTATACAACTTTTTCTATGGGACCAACATCATAATCGTTAAAAATTAATCAGCTGTCCGATACAAAACTTCAATACCTACTCGATCCAAACATATAATTATATACATTGGGGTGTATTGATTAATTTGGTTCAAAATTTTGATACTGGGCCAGCTAGACAAAATTTTCGCCACATTACTAAATCCACGCAGTCAGTTACGTGGAAATAGCTATACGACCACCCTACCCACCCCCAAACTGGGTAACGTTGTTTTCCTGACAGAATAATTAAATTTGTACCTATCCGAAACAAAATTCATGTATTATTTTAATTCTTCCTGAGCCCGCAACCGCATTCACTACATAGGAAAATAAATTGTGAACTTAAAAGTGGAATCACACCAACTGAAGCTTTCAAGCTTTTTACAGTAGGTATGTTTTCGTTTGTGTATGTTTTTATATATTATTTAGACTTCAGAGTGTAGTTACAAAGGAACGGTCCATTGTATCATAGATAACTGAACTCCGCGCAATGCACAAACTATTACAAGATTGCGTCCGATGCTTTTTATGAAATTCTGTCATAGCATAGGTACTGCATATAATCGAGAACCACGACACTGGCTAGGTACTCTTTTGTAATAAAGTTACGAAAATATCTTTTATGTGTTATTGTTGTTATTATTACGTAAAATGTTACATCAATCCAACTTTCCTTCCCGGTTGTAGTTATGATAACAAAAACACTATGCGCTAGGGCAAAACGTGCCCCACGCCGCTCTACTTGCAATAGGTACACTCTACGCTACTCTTGATTTAATTCGTAGGCAATAAACCCATGTTTACTTAGGTATGTGGTATTTAATAACATACCACGACGACATAGTACGCAATATGCATCCTGTACGCAAATAATAACATCGGGTTACAGTAAGTTAGCTACCTACCTACGAACGATATTGCATAACTCAAAAACTATAATAGGGACTAAGATTATAAACATGTACCCCTTATTTTATAAAAATTGCATAATTTTTTAGTATTAACACTAAGGGAGAAGAATTTAAAAAAAATACATTTTATTTTATAATATTCCATATTACAGTAAAGATTATTTGAATATAACCATGTCTTAAGCAATTTCCGATACTTTTTTAGTTAACAATGAATAACTGAAAAATCCCTGCACAGTTTTTATGTACATGGTACATATCATGTACTGGAAAGCTTTGATTGAAAAAAAGCGGGTCGCGTCTGTTAAATTTTACGCGCGTTCTATGCTAAGTAATTATATAATATGTAGCAAAAAGCTCAGTTTTTTAAACTGAAAAAAAATTTCAATAGACGATTCATAAAAATATTGAATTATAATCTTTCATCTACGCACTTTTTCAAACTTACTACTTATTTAAAGTAACTAGCGTTAGAGACAGTGTGAGTACCTAACTACATACTAAATACATTATTTAAAATATATAATATAAGGTCCTACGTTTCTAGTCCCGATCCCTATAAGGGCTTATTATACTCATCATTAGGAACAACTTTTACTATGGGACCACGACCAACACTGATATCGTGAATAAAAAATCTGCTGTTCCATACAAATAATGAAATATTACTCGACGAAATGTATGGACCAGCAGTTTTTTTCGCGATTCCATGGTTGCTCCCAAAGCAAAAGTTATTCATAATGATGAGTACAGTAACGATTTACAGGTATCGGGAAAAAATCTTTTCTAGTCCCGGATCCCTGTAAATTAAATTAATCTAATTAAATACAAGAATAAGCTACATCAATACAAATAAAAAAAAATGAACTGTCTTTTTGTAATGTCTTCCTTTTTACTAAAGGCATATGAAAGTTTATACGGTGGACATCGATGGGATTAATTACAACAAAAAAACATTATTTTTTGTCTTTCTGTCTGTCTGTTTATTCCAGCTAATCTCCGAAACGGCTGGACCTATTTTGACGGGACTTTCACTGGCAGATAGCTGACGATGTAAATTAGGCTACATTTTATTTTTAAATTTCCACGCGGATGAAGTCGCCGGCACACCTTGTATAATAATATATATTATCTATTAATTGAGGACAAGTGCAATTATTTGATACTGTAATAGAACTTACTGATCGTCAAGTAGTAGTAATATAATGTTCGTTGACCATTTTTTTAAATATCGCCTGTGGTGGAATTGGGCATGAAAGCTCTATTCCGTATAAAGAACATTTTAGGTTTGGCTTATTTCTGATTTAGGCGAGTGACATAGCGATGAATTATTTAATTATTGGCTCTCTAGAATAAGAGCAGTATCTTCATGCATTAGTTAGTTCCCTGGTGTTCCAATATTCATCAAGTGACGAAAGGCAGATGATAAATATTCTCAGATCACAGAAAGAGGAGTATTGCTCTCGGCCACGTCCTATCTATCTATGTACGTGTCCTATGTATATAATGTATCTATGTATATGTATCTTAGAGGTTTATTTTGCAACCACTCACTATCTTGTTCACTCAGAGAACTCACTTCTACCTATCGCAGAACATGAGTTTATTTCCATATCCAACTGGAGTACTTAGATACTTAGGTTATCACCTTTTTATGCAAGTTTATAAAATATTAATTTTAAAAGATACTCCATACCTTTATCTTCGAACACTGCTTAAACTCGTTTCTCTCAGTGTTACGACTTGCTCGGCTTATTAGGCGGCTTACAAATGAAATTAATTACTTCACACATTCAGAGGGTTAGACTTAATGAAATCCGTGGTAGCCTCGGCAAGACAACGAAAGCCGATTAAGCTTTTTAAACTTCTATAGTAGGATATTGCGCTTAACAATATTCTGGCTTTATTACCTACGGACTAATGTGACAAACAATGTACAACATTTAAAAGTTTGCGGTTTACTAAACGAAAGTAGGTTAATTAGCAAGTAAAGAAAAATTAAAAAAATTACACGGATATTATTTGAGAGCTTAATAAAAACAAATGTTAAAGCGCACGTGTATCGCTTAAAAATTGAATACTTATTGCAGTTTATATGTGGTTTATCTATTGCGTCATCATAATTAGAAAACAGGTAAGGCAATATGATGAGAAAAACAAAAACAATTTTTACCATACCTACCTAACGGAATTAACGTCGCTCGGTTTTAACACAGGGTGATATCAAAATATCAACTTTACAGGATAGCAGAAATGCGAAGCTGCAATAATTTATTTTGTTCTGTATAAATAATATAGATACAGTTTTACATTAGTTGGTAGCGATGATAAAAAATTGGTCATACACGTCTGTAATGACACTGGCTCTATCGAAGTCTAAAATGTAATAAGATAAAACAAGAGTAATCCAGTAACCAGTAATTTTTTAAGATTTATTTATATTGATGTCATTCATTTGTAATTTCCAGATGGCGTTGGTAGAGGAACAAGGCGCGGGCGCCGCCGACGACCCTGAAGCCTTGCTCAACGAATGGCTCGGCGAGCTCACCGTGCTCACTGCGGTAAGCCTTGCAACAAACGCCATAGCTAGTATCTCTATAGATCAAGAGTGACTCTGAGCTCACTATGCTTACTGCGGAGAGTAACAACAGCATAGCTTTACCTCCTCCCATCACCATTGTCAACAGGGCCATTATTCACTATGCCATGCGTTATACTTAAAATTACAACTCTGTGAAAAATGCCATGCTGCCTAATGCAATCCCAATCGTGAGCCAAAAATAGTAGCATCTGGCCGAGACTCGAAATCTATATTAATCGTAAGATAAAAAAAAATGGAGAGGCTGCTTCAGTTAAAAGGGATGATTGATGCTGGACCACAAGAACACGTGTGGCTTGCAGCCGGCGCGCGGGCGCAGCGCCGCGGGACAGGTGCACGCGCACATGCGCTTTTACCATGATTTTGCATCGCCTCGACAAGCTTCTTGCGACCTGTGTTACATCTCAGCTACGAACACGCGATAACTTGATTTTCAACAGACCTTTAGCTGTTTCTTTAACAACCTTTACTTGACATGATTACTTACTGATTCTTTTTGCATTAAACTTATTGGATAAAGCTCCCAATCGAATATTGTGGCCAGTAAGTAAAAATACCTATCTGCAAGTTGTCCTGGCACAGATTATGTTAGACTCAATTCAGAACCAGTAGTTTGTGATACGGCAGATGGTGTCTCGTTTCAAAATGCTCAATTTGGGGTGTCCAACTGCGAAGTCTGTAAAGGTCAAACAATTAAAATTTAATTTTTGCTTCTAAATAATGTGATGTGATTCGTTTTGTAAAACATCAAATGATTAAACTATAAAAATCAAAACGAGTAAAATCCAATTCTGTCTATAGAATAGAGTAGATAACAGGCACTCCACGCAAAACTTAATTTTATCAATACGGTATGAGCGACTGAAGCCCTGAAAAAAAAAAGATTAAATTAAAAACAATACGGTATGTTGGCTCTTAGAATTATTATACTTACTTACATTATTCTCATTTTATAGATGATCATCGGCTTATCGGCTATGGTAACTCAGAGATCGATAAAATGTGGATCCGCACATCTGTCGTGTATCGCTCCTCTGCACGAGCAGGTGTTTCCAACACAACACCTGTTTCCCATTTTTTGTCCATCTTTTTCATAAAACTTCTGGTATAGTCCCGTACAATTCACGAAACTCATTACAAGTTCTCTGCTCCAAGATATACTTATTACTTACTTAATTTTAAAATTTGCTTTAGGCGAGTACCAAAATTGACATTTTAATAGTATGAGCCAGTATGAGCAATAATACTAAGTGGGTAAGCTGGGTGCAGTTTGCAACCGCAAGTCTACCCACGAAATTTAAATATTGCAAAGGCGTTTAAACATTATCATTTTATATACTGTATAATTATACATATTAGGTATATAGTCTGTATAAAAAAACTTGCTGTAGTACAAAATTTATTTTTTGGACATCATTACATTTTTATTTAGTAAAGTGCGGGGTGCGGCTATTATACAAAAGTGGGACGAGTAAAACTAGGTCATTCAGCCGATTTCTTCTTTCATTGTCACGTGCTAGATTAGGTGTGAGGAGCTTAATAGATAGGTACCTATTTTATATTATTTTTATATATTTTAGATACTTATCTACAAATTGTTACAACTCAGTATTTTTAATAATTTTCAGTTTAATTGCTATTACATCAGTATTTCCGGATGTAATAAATAGAGATTCCTTTCTAAAATAAGAAGATCCTTTATATACGTGGCATACTTTACCATCGATATTTTCGGAGTTTATTCTTATTATTATGAAATTATTTGTGAGGAAATGCGTGGAGCAGTGTTACCGTGGCACCGCATCGTGTCGGACATTCGGGCAGGCTGGAACGGCGCGGCGGGGCGTGGGTGCGTGCGTGCGGGCGGCGCGCCACCGCCTGTACGTACGCGGCAGCTCGGGGGGCTCGAGTCGAGGGGACTGCACGCACACCAGCGCGCCGAACCAACTCCACTCATTCTGGAATCAAACAACGTAGCGTAGCGGCCCGCGCACACGTGCGCAAGTCACAAAACACGGTTGCCGCTTGTCTACTTGCCTCCCCCCTGCGCTGTTGCCTGCCTCTGCGACCGGCCGACTCCACGCTCATGCTTCATTTTGTAATACTACTGACTTCACTTTGCTCTACGCTGCCTAGTTGTGGTGGAGCCCGCGAACGACGTACGCGTTTGTGAGTTCCCCGATAGTGCTTTGTTCTGTGATTTTACCAAAAAAGTACATGATACCTACCGCGCGAAAACTTTGTTTTGGTGAAGTGAATGGGCGAGGTCACTACTCTGTGCGCGATATAGGTACCTAACTGTAGTGCGGTAAACTGCTGGTGCAGTTCCGCGCAGGCTCCGTGGAAATAACAAACTCGTTTCCCTACCTACCAATTAAAAGTGCATACTTACTTACATCTGACTTAACTTATACTTTAACCGAAGAGCGGATTGCCATTAATAAAATAGTGATTAGTGTACATAGGCAATTTCGTCCTGTCTGTATAATGACGCTAGTATAGTTGGAAGCATGTCCCGGTCCCGTGCGACATAGCGCCGGCTTTTGGCACGCTTTGCTAATATTGTGAGTCATTGCACGTTGAGATGTAGACGAAATGATGGATGTGCAACTAAACGAATCGAGTAAGTGGCAGCGTGGAGGGTTTCTGTCAACTCTCAACAGAAGTTTTCGATTAGCGAGCGGGAAAACAAGAAGTGTTAACAACTCTCCCACAGAAAATAAAAGCATCGAACAAAGTTTGGATATGACATCGACGGCAACGGTACGTACTACGTAGTGACTAATGAGTCTACTGATAACTAAGTAACTCTGTTTACTTAAATATTAATATTATGACATAAACCAAGTTCAAAAAAGCTATTTGTTTAGTTAATGATCATTGTGCATACATATTTAATATTATTTCGGTACATACTTCGGTACATATTTATTATTATTTCAGAAGTGGTTCCGTGTAGGGATCGAATATTATATCTTTGCTATACCCAGTGCATACAAAATACATCTAATGTCATATTATATAAATAGAAGGTACCAATCAATATAATTGGTTGACACAAATATAGGATAGACATACAAACTTACCAAGTTCATTGTTTGAAGACAATGCATTGCCAACTATGTTTTGGGATGTCAACTTGTATGTGCCTGGATAATTAATTCCTGGACATATAGGGCCCATCATTTGTATTCACTGCGTCCTGTTACCGCATTTAAGGCTTAAGATTAGTTACCGGGGGCCTAATAGGTGTTGTTAAAAAATTTGCATGGTATAAGTAATAGTGATCAGATAAAAATAAAGGTGATAAAGGTGGATTTAATTGGTGTATTTCATTTGCAGGGCCTGAACTCGTCAAATGATGGTTCGTCGGCGTTGAGGCCGCTGGAGATCGTGGCGCCCCGCATTGACACGTACAGGTTCTCCATGGCCAACATGGAAGAGACACAGGATGCTGACCTGGACGCTATACTCGGGGAGCTCTGTGCCCTCGACTCTGAGTACGACGAGGAGATATCCAGGGTGTCTTCAGGTAACCTAAATTATTTTAATGGTGAATTACTTCGAAACCATCTAGGAATCTTCCAGTTTATGTTGTGTGTTGTGTTGTGTGTGAGTGTTGTGTTAATACTATTACTATCAACTTATCTCGTGACGTATAATAAATGAATGTTTTTAGCTTTGTCCTCGGCGTCGAAGTCCAGATCAGATAGCATCCCCGAGGGCTCCCAGAGACAAGACAAGGAGTGCAGTGACGGTGCTTCCAGCATCGCTCGCACCGACTCTCCCGACAATGACTCGGCCTTCAGTGACACTGTAAGCTTCCAATTAAGTACAGTTCGCTTTTATAAAGTCACTATATGTAGCATGCAATGAAAAAACATTAAAGGGCAATTTAAAAAAAATTCGCTCGTAACGGTTCGTTGATTCTGTGTCTGCGATCCCCCGTAATCTCTTTAGCAAATTGCGTCGGGATTTTCATACATCTGCATGAACTATCGCGCTTTAAAATGCACTAAAAATATTCTAGTGTTAAACGAAGAAAAGCTTCAATAAAAGGAGTGAAGAAAGAAAGAAACCCAGATGGTGGCAATTTATTTAATGACCGCGCCACGTGCCTGCCATCCTGTTTCTATTTCTATTCGGAGACATCCGTCAGTACTTGTTAATTAATCAGTTTACTTATTCTAGCTATTTTATTATCTTTTAGGTATCCATGCTATCCAGCGAATCTTCTGCGTCGAGCAGCACCAGCACGAAATGTAAATCGATGAAGCTGAATCTCCATCAAACACAAAAGGTAAAGTTAACTATTCGAACTATTCAAAAGCACTACTCAAAATTTATTAAATAATTCTTTCATTTCAGAGACCATAAACTTACTTTTCTTGTTGTCTTTTCAGGACGCAAGTTTCCAACAAAAAGCTGATAAAATTAAGTTAGCGTTGGAACGAATGCGTGAAGCAAACATTAAAAAACTCTTCATTAAAGCGTTCTCTATGGATGGATCTTCCAAGAGTCTGCTGGTTGACGAGAAGATGACGTGTGGATACGTAGCAAGACTACTTGCTGACAAGAACCACGTCACCATGGAACCGAAATGGGCTATCGTTGAACATTTGCCCGATCTCCACATGGGTAAGTCTCTAACACAGACAAAAGCTTTTGTCTGTGGTCTCTAATACGAGGTTTTGTCAAAAATGGATAGTTAATCCAAAGTTACCCGGCTTGTTCCTAGCCCGTAATATCCATTTTCGTTTCAGAACGAGTTTACGAAGACCATGAAATGCTAGTCGACAACTTAATGTTATGGACAAGAGAATCAAAAAACAAAATATTATTCGCCGAGCGGCACGATAAGATCTCTTTGTTCCAAACTCCGGAAAAGTTCCTGTTGACTGAGGACGACAGAGGTAAATGCGTGATGCAACAGCAAAATAAAGTAAGAAGTTTTATGATTATAAATGAGCTTTTAGTAATTACTTACTGCAAATGTTAAGGTTGGTCCTCCGAGCACGACGAGCATTCAAGACAAGTAATCATAGAAGAGTTTTTCGGACAGAGTGGAGGAACCACGAGCACGGTACCGTCTGTGTCGGGCCACCCAGTGCCTCCGATGGAGGGACCGTTGTATCTGAAAAACGATGCCAAAAAAGGATGGAAGAAAATATACTGCGTTTTACGACCCTCCGGTTAGTAACTAATATACAAACTGCTGTGCTGTGTGGCCACACTATATTACACTTTCATTATTTTTGTTAGCAAAGCGAATAAGCCAACGCGAATTTGTAACATTTTTGAAATTACATAATTATCAATTTGTCATTTATCTAGGACTGTACTACTCGCCCAAGGATAAGGTGAAAACGTTGAAAGAGCTAGTATGCCTGGCGACGTTTGACACTAACGAGGTTTACATAGGGTTGAACTGGAAAAAGAAATACAAGTCCCCGACTGACCATTGCTTCGCGATCAAACACCCGAGGCTACAACAACCAAAGAGTGTAAAGTTTATTAAGTTTCTGTGTGCTGATGACCAGCGCACTCTCGAGAGATGGGTGACCGCCATGCGCATAGCAAAGGTAAGACACAGGCTTTTAGTAATAAATATCAATTTTAGAGTCTGTTTAAAAATAACGTCACTAGGTCCATACATAATGGAAATCTTCTGTCGGTTACAAACTTTAAATGAATGACCAATGCTATCTGATAGCAATATTAAGAAATACTTAAAATGGATGACATGTAAAGTTATTAGTACTTACAAAGTTTCTAGTATACGTAGTACGTACCTACTGCAAATACGGTATATACCTACCGCCTCTTTATCCTTTATTACCTAAAATGTTAGTACAAATGTCGTAAAAAAATAGTTTCAAACATCCGCTTCAGTAGGAAATTGATCCTTTGCCCTAGAGTTAATTACTATCGAGTTAGTCCTTACTCATGGAACTCACGACCCGAATGACTGACAATTTTATGATTTAAATGTAGTTTTGTTACCTACCTCGTTCGTATATCACGCCTAAGGGCCGGCGCTCACTGGCGGCATGGTACGGCAAGGGATTTATTTCTAACAACTCAAAATAAACTTTATGGTGTGGACTTAAAACTTAAATGCCACAGACACTCATGCATGCCACGAGATACCGCTGCATGATTAAGCTGCTGTGCCGTTTTAAGTTCTAAACCCCTTCCCTTCCCCTTCTAAATTATTTTGAGTTCATTACTTGGAAGTGAATGTCATTCATCAGGTTTAGGTACCAAGCTTCTTAAAAATGCTCGTCGTTTGAGGCCCGCATATAATACCACGTGCAAATATGCAGCTTGCAAATAAAAAACCTCTGATAACGTTGCAGCAATGGCCAGTAATTTATTGTATATTATGTATATTGCTATAAAGTACGAGCTGGTTGAATAATAATGATTTTCTTGTAGCATGGAAGGCAGCTGTTGGAAAACCATCGTTCGTTAGTGGAAGAGCTTACTCAAGAGGATTTAGACCACCTCGCTCACGCCCGTTCCTGTTCAGTAAGTTAACTAATACGTATTGATATATTGAACAGTCTTGTTAAAATAATAGATAGAAATATGTCTGCTCAATAACTAAAAAAAAATATGAGCTCTATTTCGTAAGTGACGGTATCATAAAAAGCGATTACGGAATATGATAATGTAGGGCATTTTGGGTCCTTAGAAAAGTATCATAAAACTGACCAGTTCGATAATTATTAGTAAAAGCTCTCTTCACTCTTCTGAAACCCTTTGTTACCTACGAGATGCCAAATTTATGCAAAAACACATCCTCTGAAGATATTTAATAAAATCTAATGAATCTACAGATCACGTCTATCCCAACAAAGACCAACGGCTTGCCCGTGGTGGGGATCAACAGCCCAGCGCAGTCCACATCATCCAACGCCAGCGTGGCCAACTCAGACATCAGCAGTGGCAGGTTGGTATTCTGGCCAGTCTTTACAGATTCATTAATTTTAGACTCGTCACGAAGGATATTAAATATTTCCAAGGAGATGATATATAAATTCAACCTGAAAACGTGACTACATCAATCTTGTAATTCTAAAGAAAACATTAAAAACAAATAAGTAATATTTTACAAACCATTTTAGAACCATTATTAAGTCTGGTTCAATAAATTATAACCCTTCTGTTATAGTAGATAGTAATCATCAATTACTACGATAGTATTTTTTGTAATTGGTACCTATAATGTATGCCTCGCGCTATGCCCTTTCAAGATTATTTTAACGCATATTTAAAAATGTTAACTAATACGAAATGCTGGCGTATTTTATTTTTTAATGCGATTGATTTTTATACTCATATACAGAACGATGGCGAAAAATCTCTGGTACCACCTCCAATAGCAATAATTTTTATATCAACAGAAAGAACATTTTATGTAGAGCAACAATTATTACGATGTTTGCTATGTCCATTTGCTGTTGGATCATAGTTATATTGTCATAATATTAATATTTCATAAGTATTTCGTAGATACGTACATACCAAGCGATTTTGTCACGACAAATACTTCACGGCTATTGAAGGTGGGTACCAAAACGCCCATCGTCATTAACCTACCATAATTTGTAGAAAATCTTATTTTATGACCTTTTTTTCAGAGAAATCGTCAGCTTTTAATTACTTTTAAATCTAATTTCATATAGCACTTAATGGTTTGTTTGCAAACAAAAATAATTGTACCTAACAATTAATGTGTGCAGACACTCCCGCGCATCGTCGTCCAGTTCGAGCGGATGTCTCTCCGACGGCGGCACCGCTTCCGAAAGTGCTTTCGACTGCGAATTTCCCATGGGTAATTAAAACTTACTTACACTTCAGTTAGAAGTAGGTACCTGCCTTTTTATCGAATCAATCATTGGAGTTTCTGAAAAATATATTTAAATATCTATAATATTTCACAAATGAAATAAAAAAAGAACTAAAAAAATGTATTTTAAAAGATGCAGCTCAAGAACTAAAACACAATCATCTTAATGAACATTACAGGCACAATAAAGCGCAAGCCATCAATGAAACCAAACATTCCGTTGACGTGGATGACACGTCAGCTGAAGGAGATGGTGGAAAAGGGCGGCGATTGTGGTGTAGAGGACGAAGGGGGTGGCGATGGTGGAACGCTCACGAGACGACCTCGCCCCGCGCGCACCGACGACTCCACGCTCAAACGACACAATACCATAGGTCAGTTCCTTCCACATGAATACTATAATTAGTCTCTACCAATTATATGAGCTATACTTATTTCGTCCTTATTTATTCCACAGACTCCTCAGATCCAGCTGTATACGGCGGCACAACTACTCGCCTGAGCACCACTGGAAGCCCGGTGCGCCCCGAGCCGCCTTCACCCACCTATGGACACTACGAGAGCATTCCCCGCGACAGCATGTACCGCAACAGCGCCGACAGCGGCTCTGCCTTATACGGATACACGGCCATCTATGACAAAGTGCAGAGGCCACAACCTGTGAGTATCATAGAAGACTTGCCTCCGCCTCCACCTCCTACCGAAGACGTACCTGATGGAATGTTCAGCTCAACCCTAAGCCTCGACTCGCTGCCGCCGCCGCCCCCACCACTCGAACCAATCGAGGACCTCATGGGTTCACAACTCAGCCTGCCTCCACCCCCACCAGAACATACCATGGAAGCGCACGCCGCAGCGGGACGCGTACACGACATAGTGAACCAACTCACAGCCCAACAAATAGAGCAGGCGGCTCGAGCCGGCCAGTCGAGGGTCACAGCTCGTACTTGTGAACAGAGCCGCACGTTTCCGCGCCAACCCTCACTTGACAGCGTTAACTCGGAAACATCCAGAACTTCATCACTTCTTTCAGATAAAAGCATCTATGGTCAGCAGAACATGGCATATGGCGCTTGTCTTGCCGAACTGCAGACCAAGAAACTAAGCAACGGTAGTCCCTCTATTCAGAAGAAATTGCCCCCTGAACCTGCTAAAGAACGCACGGGGTCAATGAAGAAAGTTAATTTTGCTGATGACCTACCGACTTGCTCTGACAGTAAAAAGAATAAGAAAATTTCATTTAATTTAAAAGAGCAGCCTCCCTTGTCACCTCGAAAGCCACCGCCACCAAAACGCAATGAAAGCACAAGGTTATCGTCACCAAAGAAACTAGCAGATTCAAACAGCAATCCCCCGAAAGAGTTTCTCAGAGACTTGCAAAGGGTAATGAGAAAAAAATGGCAGGTCGCTCAAAAATGTAAATTGGAACCTGCAACTACTCCGCACGAAGTTCTTGGATTTAGGGAGTACCCTTTATCGGAGGACTATAAAGAAACGAGTGTGTCGATGTGGGTTCAGGAACACTATGGTGGGGGAGTGGAGGATCCTTTCTATGAGAACGTATTCGGTCGCGAGCCGCAACCCCGGCGCGAAGAGCCCAAACCTATAAAGAAGCGGCCGCCGCCCGCACCGCCGCGTCGGAGCGAGTCTACGCACTTGTCCACTCATCCTCATCAGTCGGCAGCGCAGCCCACCGTGTGAGCGCAGCTACCCCCAACGTCAATAAAAGGTCATCGACAAAGATGAGCACTGCTCGTGCTTCTGTAGGTCATAAAAAACGGGATGTGTCAGAAATACATTATGTTGGTAGGTACATCATAATTTATAGGAATCTATCACTGTTACGAAGTGTGTGTCTAATAAATCACTAAACAAATAGTCAAAAGATAGTGGCGGATCCAGGGTCACGTGTGACATGACCAATTGACCACCCTCGATTTGGCGTCCAAAAGAAAGACCCTAAAGCCTGATTTATAAGTAGTTCTACTGTCGCTGCTACTATCAAATTCCTGGTGACATGAGCTGTAGGCTGGTTCTACCACTGTATATCATAGCGACTACATTAAAAACTTTATCATTTAAATTATGTAATTTGAAGCCTTTTAGAAATAATAAAACTAAGCTCTCTGGAGTTATTAAAATTTGACAAATTTTACTGAAAACTTTGTAACATTTTATCTTTAAAGGCATACTCTATGCAAAATGATTGCAGAGTATGCTTTTCGTAAAAATGACCAATCTCTATAAATTGTAATCAAATTAAAGGCAGTTTAAAACAATAAAATATAAAGTAATCAGAATGGGGTGCTATTTTGAAAAGGTATACTAAAGTATGTAGGTTGGCTTTTTTGCAAGTTCCCTTGCAATAGATTAAATATTCATAGTAAAATTCATGATTTAGGCAAATGTTGTTAAAACTAAATATACAGGATGTATATTTACATAGGACACTTTCTTTAAGGGGTTATTTACTCATCATTACGAACAACTTTTACTACGGGAAAGAAATTTAAATCGCATCAAAAAAAAAATTGAAAATAATTCAATATTATTAAATGTTAGAGCTGTTCTTAATGATGAGTACAATACCCCTTAAAGCGGGTGTCCTGTTTAATTATAAAACCTGTATAATGAGGCATGAAAAAGATGTAAGCAATATTGTGCTGTTATGTTGTGCACGAAATAGTTGCTGGTGAACTTGCAAAATATATTTATTGCATGAGTTGGAGTTTTGTCAATTTTATATTATGTTCCTAGTTAATTATTGTATGTTATATTATATTATACAACTATGGGCAACCTACGTATAGGAAAAGTATTTTAATGGCAACGCATTATTGTTCAGATGATGCGAAAAGCGTAAGTATGGCATTGCAGCCATATAGAAAATGATATAAAAATAAAACTTAGACTATTATATACCTGAAGAGCTTCAGTGAATAAATAGATTTATAGTTAGAGAGTGGTGTTTATGGGCCTGCGATCTTCATCTGTATAAAAAGATTCGAATGGCCATACACCACTCAACATAATATTGAAAATGATCGACAGGTAATGTGTATAAAGAGATAATGCTGAAATGGAAATATTCCTCGTGTGTGCCATAAGTTCTGTTTTTATTACTTCGATGATAATAAAGCTAATCGAAATATGTACGACTAGATGCATCTATGCTAGCTTTTTGCGAACGGTGCGGGCGCAGCAGTGCGGTGCAACATGTTGAATAATAATTATGGTCACTTTAATCGTAGTCGGCTACTATCATCAATGTGTAGGTGCGTCCATTTAGGTATTAAAAAGCATTTCCAAGAGTGCTGTTTAGACGTGTAGAGGGACAAAATGGAAAATACACAGAACTCCAATGTGTCTGATCTCAGTGTAGTCTGTACCATCAGTAAGCGTTATTATTATGTTTGGGCTGTGATTATGTCGTGTCTGGTTTATTTTCAGAAAACTATTTAATAATTCGGCGACGGCAAAATAATTAAGACATCTTTGTCAATACTAGGTACCCATAGGTACTTAATGAAAATATTGCCTAGAAAGACAACATGTTTTAATAAAAAATATCTTTATTATATTTCCACCATTGTTTATTTAACAGTTGATAAATATTCTGTAAATTGTTTTATGTATTTTTAGCTGAACACTACAGCGATGAAACTCGATCCTAGTGTAGCTAATTAGCTAATAAATTAAGCTTTGAATACCTGACTAGATTTAATTATTTAACGATAAATTACGTATGAATGTGTTTTTATTTTCTTTGTTATAATAATTCGTTGAACCTGTTGAGCGGAGACAGTATCATGTAATTATTTGAGTAGCACTATGGGGCCTTATTATTATCGATAAATAGGTACCTACATAATACAACTTTACATATATCGAAGAATATGTGTCATTTCATTGAACATTCGAATTTAACAATAAATTTGTCGACGTTATAATATAATTTGGCTTCTGTTTACTTAACTGATCACCAAATAGATTTTTGATAATCTCCACCACTCATTAAACTTTTATAAATTAATAATAATAGCATACTAACAATTTATTTTTCGTAGGTATTAATTATTGTTTTTTGACAACAGTGTCAAGAGGGATTTAAGAGGGGGTGAGCATCAAAATTAATTTTCCCTTCATATTTTTGATTCAACCAACATAAACGAATCACATAATTTGTGGTACAGTTAGAAAAAATCTTTAGGTTCGTACGTAAAATAATTACTCTGTCTTTGCTCGCAGTACACGTAGATAACAACTGCCTTATCTACTTATAGACGCCTGGTAGGTAATGCTTAAAATCTTGCATTCCTTTGTGCTAAGATCGAAATTTAATAGGGGATAGGACATCAATCAACATTCATTTAACATTAAAGGTGAACCGATGAGATCGTTAATTAACGTAATCGTAGGTATAGTTTTTCACACTTGAGCATTGCACTAATGTTAATAAAATTAATAATTTTTAATTAGGCACCCTTTTAAGTAGGTACTTATAAATACGTGTTACGGTAAGGCGCTGAGCAGACGACGGACTTTTTACCGTGATGGTAGAGCTTATGAGGGATGTAACAACGCACACGGTGGACACAAATTCCACCGGTCAAACACCGTTAGTGCGCGGTGACAGTGGACGACGGCGGACATAACGTCCGTCGTATGCGCCGCTACTAAGGCCCAAGTTCACTGACAAAATAACAGACGACACAATCTGTCGTTTAAACATTAGTTTTTGTATGGGTAATCGGCCGATTTCATTTTAAACATCTGTTATTTTGTGGGTGAAAATGGCCTTATGGACTCCTGCTAGGCTAACATGAGCGACAGAATTTTGTCGTGGCTTTAGCTCGTGCGGAAAAATGACTGCGTTTATACTGGATTTTATTTGATATGACAACAATTTGAAGTCCATCCAATAACACATACTTACGGATTACAAAGACTGAAAATATGAAACAAAAATCCGATATTGACAATAAGCTTACGTCCAAAAATCCTGGAGTCGTGTATGATATTAACTACGAGTTACGACTAAGACGACACTACTGCCCTTAAGAGTTGTGCATTAGTATCTACACTTCTGTAAATTATCGAATATTTTACCTCATCTTCATGCAGGGTTAATGAAAGGTGACTTAGGTAGCTGAATATTTATAACTCAATAAATTCTCGTTACAATCATCGCATACGTACTGAAATACGAAATGAAAAACAAACAGTCACTTGTATTCTTAAATATTAAATACTTGTAACATAAATGTACTTGTCAGTTAGTCAAGATCAGTAGGTATTCCACGTCCAATAATTGTATCTAATCGATATTTTTGACGTAAATATGAAAATGTTACTAGCGTTTTTGCTGATTATCATTTTTGAATGCTGATAGTGATGTAGAATAAATATAAAACAATAATCTATAATAAAATTTAAATTAACCATTACAAAATTTACGTAGAAATTACTTTGGATTGTGCGATCACATCAACGGCACATGCATGAATGACCTTCTGAATTACCTACCTATATTTCTGCACCGATAATTAGGTATGTGCAAGCTGATGCGATATTGAAAATGATGCAGAATCTAATATCTGCAACTGATTTACGAGTATTAAAGTGTTAAGACTGCTGGTTAGTATAAATACCAATATTGGTTAGAAAATGTTCGGAAATTAAAAAAATATTGATTAGATACAAATACGCTGTTTAGTTTCTATCTGTAGTTAGCAATATTCTGTTCATCAAAGACACAAATATAAAATCAGTCGTCTTATTTGCATTTTCACTAAAAATTATAATTGAAATGTTGTACCTAGTAAAGTCAACTACATGGTGTATGTTCGCGTGTAAATTATTATCTCTCGTATGCTATAGATGTAATGTGATTTTTTCTATATATATTATTATAAGTTATTACACTTACACGACGTGTGGTTACCTCGACGTGTGACGTGCGTGCAATGTGCAATGTGGTGGATTTTACTAAAGTGATGTCTACTAGGTTACTTCAAGTATACATAATAATAATTGTCTATCGCTCTGATGTGCCGTAAGTCTCAAAACGGGACTTTAAAATACCGAAAACCATAAATAAGCACTAACTGATCGTGAATGTTGTATATAACGTCTGATAGTTCTAAATAAAAATTGTATACAGCAAAGTTAGATACGGGTTGTATTCTCATCATTATTAAACACAACACAACATAACTAATGTATTTGAAAATGGTTAAGTAATCACTTTTGTGTAACGCATTTATTAGTACTCATAATTAAATGTTTAAATTGTACAGAACAAATTAATTATAACATTCTTTGTATATTTTTTCAAATATAACGAAATTTCAAGAAATATGACTTTTATTTAATTCGTTATGTGATGAGAGGCAGACATTAGTATTGTGGTCGGCCGCAGGCGTCCAGTTGTGATAAAAAATGCAAACTAATCAGTGCATGAATAAGAAGCAGCTGTGTAAGACTTAATCGGGGTCATACCTTAAAGGCACCTATTATAGGTAAGTTATATTTAGTAAGTTTTGGGCTCATTTTGGTTCGGAAACTGACACTAATATTCGCATACAGTGAAAGCTATTAGGTAATATCGGAAATCCAACTCTTGACTTGGGGTATTAATACACCGAGTGTAGAATCTCGTAATCTAAAATCCCGTTACCTACTTGCTCTGTTAAAGTGACAGATTATATTTTGTCAATAAGCCAACCACTGCTATTTTAGCAGGCTGAGTAAAGTCTATTTCAAAGTAAGCAAGAATCTGAGGCCTCAACATCGAGTGACAAGAGATACGACGATCTGCGGACTGGGACATGATTTTACCTTTTTGGATTGTAACATGTCTCCCTCTCGTTTTCGTACGCTACAATTGCCTCGTTGTAATACTGGAAGCATAAAAGATCTTGACTCAATAAAGGAGTGAATTCTTACGAAGGTTTCAGAATACTCAACATCTCTTTGTGATTCACTTACACCACATATAGAGACCCCCGGGACCAGACTGCGTTTTAAATATACAATTTTTAAACGATGATACTGCTTACTTAATAATAATAAACTTTTTATTCGGACATCAAGAGACACAATGTAATATCAAATATGTGACTGTCTACTATGCAATATGCCGCAGTTGAGCACCCAGGTTTTTTTTAGAAACCTTTTTCTGTAAACAATATTCTCACACAAAGATGGAATCTAGTAGGTACATAATCTTTTCTCCACTTGGCGCAAAGTGAAGACCATTGAATTCCGCTCTGTAACGTGTACCTGTCCTGTAGACCAGTGTACTCAGATGATGAACCCGTTTTCACGGGACTACCATGTACGTACATTACGACAGGTCGTTACTACGACGCATGTTACTGCGACATTGGCTACGATGTTATTTAATTGACGAGGATTTTAATATACCGGCAAAAGCTATGAAAACAAAACAATATTGATTACAGATTATTTAAAAATTCTATTTATTGATATTCATCTCGGGTTCTTCATCTGAGATATTATTCATAAAGGGTAATATGTTTATCTATTACCTACTATGATAAAAATCCTTCTCTTTCTACGATAAAAACCCTCAGATGAAGAACTCCGTTTACGTAAATAAAAATCACAGACCTTGCACAGACCTAAGCAAAATAATATAGTCTGTAATCAAAATTATAAAAATTATCTATGAAAATTGACATTGCGTTGTTTACCTACTTTTTGTAAATTGTTTTTTAGATAATATTTTATTTTTATAGTGTGGATTATATTACCAAATAATAAAGCTGCTGTGAATCCAGATCAGTAAATAGTTAAAATGAGGAAGGCTAGCAAAACAAATGGAAATACCAGAAAATCAAAAAATGGTTTACACACAAATGCAAGCAACATGAAAACAGATAAAAGTGATACAAAAACGAGTGCTGAAATAACGAATGATGTGAATACGACAGCAACTGAAGGTAACAGTTATAGGCAATGACATTTAGGTCAATTACTTAGGTGCCCGAGTCAAAGTAGACAAATAGGTAAAGATAATTCAAGGCAAATGCTTGATCATGGCCTATAAAGGTTTCTCCTTTAAAGGATGATAACCCGAGATATCCAACGTCAGTAGTGACGAATCTCCTTGCACAATGCAAGGAGATTCGTCACGACTCACAATCACAAGACGTATTTAGGTTGACCAGTATGATAAACCTTGAATTCAGTTATTGAATTTTAGCTGTCGTTCTCTAGCATAGCGCACACTTACGTTGACCTTAGGGGAAAGTTGATGCTATCGCTAAACTAAAACTTCATCATCGTGTTTTATTTTTCTGTACTATATAATTATTATTATTTATTTTTTGTATGTTTGTAATGGATAAACACAAAAACAACTGGACCGATTTTAAAAATTCTTTCACCAGCAGAATGCTATACTACCTGTATCAATAACATAGACTATAATTTTTATAGACATCGCGCGGGCGAAGCCGCTGGCGGAAGCTACCTATGTCAAAATAAAATAAAGCCTATGTCATTCATGGATAGTGTAGCCATTTCTATTAGTCAAGAATTATTAGATTACCCTCTACATACAAACAAACAAATTTTACCTCGTTATAATATCTATTAGTAAAGATAGATATAGATTATTGTCATCAGATTATTCATTCATGCTCCCACTACTGGGAACTATTATTATTCATGTACCCACTATTCATTTATGTGCCCACTCCCTGAGAGCTTCACTGAAAAGTGAAGGAGGAGAGGAGTGGGCAGTGGGTCATAATCCATCTAAATGCCAGTTCGAGTTGTTACATGGCACAAGGCTTCGAATTATTGGTTCTAAGACATCCTGATTTATTCAAGAATTATGTTTAGATGTTTCCTTCATTCACTTTTAGAGCAGAGGTAATGAATAATGCACACGTACCTAGGCCATG
This sequence comes from Allophyes oxyacanthae, assembly GCA_932294325.1. Classification (NCBI taxonomy): domain Eukaryota; kingdom Metazoa; phylum Arthropoda; class Insecta; order Lepidoptera; family Noctuidae; genus Allophyes; species Allophyes oxyacanthae. Next base: position 7,682,902 of record OW028609.1, read on the forward strand.
AATACACCTGAACCATTGGATCGGAACCCACGAACTACGACGTGTCATAAGACTGAGCCACACCCACTAGTGTCACCAGTCACTATATGACCTTATAAATATATTCGATTTATTTTTCGAAACAAAACGTGTTCCTCTTTTTGTTAAATAGAGGACTGCAAATGTATGAAAATTATGGGCCACTTGGAAAGCGTGAAATGGCAGCTGTTTCCTCGAGACTATCGGCCCAGTCCGGGGCACCTCGCCATGGGCGACTGGACCCAAAACCCTTTCATTTGGCTACATTACATTGAGAGCTCAGACGGTATTCTGGTAGACGATGACGTGCTTTTGTAAGTTCATACCGATATTCTTACTGATTTATTATCACAAACACTATTAAATCGAGTTTGTTTCTAAAGATTTCAATAAAACCTTCGAAAAAAATTGCCTAAACATATTGTAATTCGTTATAAAATCCTATTTGGTCGGTTCCTAACCGTTTCTTTTATCGTTCCTATTGCATAACTAGCATCCCAACAACGTTGTTTAAGTATTGATTTAGAAATATAAGAATAAAAAAATTACCATATACCATACCATAAAATATAGAGACCAATCGGCATCGGAACAGGGTGGCTAGGGCCCCAGAGGGATAAAACCTCCTTACAATGCGTGCCGTTTCGATGAGCACCGCCTTCTGTATGAAATCCTTGATGCAGGCCCCAACGAGCGCCTCATAAGAGGTTGGTCGAGGCTTTTGGATATTAAACCGTTAAGCTCGACGATCGCCACTATACGACTACGGAGTCCACATCCCAAATGTCGTCCCCAAATCTCGTGTGCCAAGTCAAGATATTTAATTTGTTTATCTGTCTCTGCTTTCACGAGATTCTTATCAATATAATTATTATTAAATAATTCATAAGTCTAAAGATATTATACTGATCGACCAACGATAAATTCGATTGCCGAAGTTCTTCGTTGGATATTTAACAGAAGTGTAGTCACTGTACCTTTTATCTCCTAAATTAAAGGTACCTTTAATTTATTTGTTACGTATCTGTACTCTGATACCTAAACCGATGAATATAACGAACAATCACGTGAATCACCGCGTTTTGCAAACGGGCTTGAAATCGCAGTATGTTGTTTTAGTATGCACGATAATACTGCTGTAAAGGTGTGGTAAAACCATGATAAGTATAAAAAACACCATATAATAAAATAACTAATTACACACAACAGGAGCAAAGACACTCGCTACTGGGAGATTGAAGACGTTCAGCGTTACTACCTGGGCAGGGTGCACTGCGAAGACGTAATGTTCACCTACCAGTACCCGTACTTGAGGATGCCGACACCACTCGGAAGCTTTTTCTGGAGATCCTGTACAGCATATAAGACGCAATCTAATAAGTATCGAAGCGAAATACACTGCTCCCTGGAAATGACTCTTAAGGTTGCGCCTTATTGTTGGTTGTCTGCATCATATCACTCGGAAATAGTCCGCTTCTAAACAACGGCCTATTTAATAGAATGCAACATCGAGTTCTAATAATAGCCCGCAAAAGTTCACTATTGGATATGGGTCATAAACCACTATATTTTGAAACGCTTGATAAATGGATTTATGAACGATTTATGAACGCAGTGTGTTGTTATGTTAGCAAGGTACTCGTAAGATCTGTCTGAGGTGCAGTGAATGGGCGAGCGAGTCCCGTGCTTACGGCGTCACAGGTGTCGAAGAACTCTGTGTGGTTTCGGTACGAGTTCGACATCACCATTCGCTTTCCCCAGGGCGGAAAGTGGGATTCAACGAATGAAGCATTTCCACACATTAAATAGAAATATGATCATCGGAAAATATTAAGTAGCCAATTCTTAGCCGGGAATCACAACAACAATTACTGGGCACCTAATTCTGAGGCAGTTGGGTAAAAACCGCCAAAACGAGTGTCGAGTGGTTAAAAAAAATTATTCGCTTTTTTCTCTTCGTAATCGTAAAGATTTCTTCTTCTACAACTTCAGGATCTTACCGTAATTAGGGTGCGCAAATCTCCTAACTATACATATTATTTAAATCACGCAAACATCATAATGCCTAATGACCGTTTATGAGGCTCGTGTTCAGCAGTCGACCACTACGGCCTAATTTTAATTATTATTATCATAATGATCCCTCCATTTATGTAAAAATCGACTTTATGAACTAACTGTTGTACTAATTAAGTAATGTTGTATTTTATGTTACCTGTTTCAGAAAATGGTGGTAGCTCGAGCACAAATGGATCGAATAGTTATTCCTGATCGCATAGTCAAAATTGAGCGTCTTGATTGTTTCAGAAGAAAATCGTTTTTCCGACTTTTATACGACATTTTAAGGTGTGTATTAATAGATATTTTTGTGTCTAGTTACATTACTTTTTGATAATAAACATAGTTATATTATTTTATAGGAAATTTACACACAAATATGCGGAAATAACAACCCCTCTACTATTAATAAACGCTGTAGTTGTGTCAAGCTTATACGTCAAAAATCTTTGGTTACAATGCCGATAATCATGACATAAATTTATAAAGCGTTATTAATAAGGGGTAAAAATACTAGCCTGGAATTTTATAGCATAGAAGATGGTACTGTCAAACTTCGTGTATACTCGCAACTTTACCTAGTAGGTAAATCGGTAAAACAGGGCAAGTTTGCCAATTAACATAACATTCAGTGCACCTTTTCGGACTAAACGCTGCAATATAAACCACTTCTACGTACTACATCACCCACTGAGTGAGGTGCCATTGACGCGCGCGCTCCGGACTATAACAGCAGAGTTTAAATAGGTATCTACCTAAAAATTAAAGGCCTCCCTTTAAAGGTAAAAAAAAAGCCTTTAAACCTTTAAAGGTTTCCCTGCAATTATTTTTGCACAATTTTACTTGGTTGGATGTACTGTATGCACGGGTTTCGACTTCATAACGGTCTTTTTACATCTCCTAAATCGATCGACACAGATGAATACTGCTCAGAAAGAAAGAATGCGTTGTATATTATTATGTGATCAGAATAGATAGTAATATATTTAAACAAGAGGTACTACGGCTATTTTTTTCGGTTAAAGCTGCAATTGATATTCGTTTGAGGATATTATATAAATTTAACATACTTGTTTACTCGTAGTTTTCAGGATCGCCTTCAATTAGTATCATTCGAAAACTTGAGCTGTAAAAGGCTCGAAGGTATTGGCCTCATACAGCGACTAGCTTGTTTTAACGCGGAAACTCTCAAATATCTGTTTCTGTGGAGATTTGTCCTGCCCAACGAAAATCCTATTCTTATAAACTACACCTACATTACTGGTAAGTTCTTTTATAATTATTATTGTCATGTAGATTAGCCTACATTTTTCTGGATGGACTTGTGGCGTACCGCCTAATGGTCACTATGGTACGCGTAACGCTGTATGCTGCCTCGGTCGAGTGTAAGTTGGAGTGTTGACTGTTCTTTACACATCCGAGTCTTTTTTTGCCACGGCAAGCTCTGTAACTGTGTTTTCCCTGGGGACCTCTCCCCGGGGAAAACAGAAATAAAAAAACAAGTACACTTCAACAATAAAAAATATTTTAATACTTAAGTTGAATTATCTAAAAGTTATACGTTACAATATCATCGAATGTGAAACTTAAAATTACAAGGTTGACTTAAGGTCAAAGAAAACCTAAGGATACTTGCGACTATGATTGCATGTTGAAGTTAATGAAAAAAACGATGAGAGTAACATTTAAAAACAAGAAAATTGATACAGAGTCAGCAACTTTTATTGCATATTATTTCAGTTAAAAACCGGTATTACAGCTCGTTATATACTTATATCCCATCGGTGTCGGTGTCGGTGTGTATAATTGCGACGGTCATGCCTAAGTCCGATAGTCTGACAACCAGTTTCATTTTCAGATATTTCCGACCGGTCTCGAAAATGTGAACAACAATAACTAACTGTTCCCGCGGTGTCTCACATATTATCTAATACTCTGATAACTTTTACGCGACTCGCGGTACAGTACCTGAACAGCAAGGCAACTCACACAGCAATGACTGCTGGCCCATGACGGCGCTAGTTAACGCACTATGCCACAAAAATCACCTTGCTTGAAAGTATAAGGCGCGTGGCTACGTACGTAGCAGCACTGCTACGTACGTAGCCGAAGTAGCCGTACGTAGTGAAACGGCTACGCACGTAGTAAGGCTGACTGGAATGCTCGATGTGCCAGGTGCAATCCGAATTAAATGTCCACGCCTCAGCTCGGCCTACCATAAATGTTTTAATATTCTACGCCGTGTATGACAGGAATAAATACTCTTTATATCTCTATCCTCGATTATCCTCGTCGTAACAAGTCACTAGGCCGTGAAGTTCCCAAAAAAGAAAAGGTAACTCCGTCTTTACCAGCGGATGTCGTAAAAGGTGGATAAGAGATTATCTCAGGGCAGCAGCTTACTGTCTGACAATGCTGCGATCACCAATCAGTGTAGCGGTCAATGGAATTCCAGGTTGCTGCAGCAGACGTTAAATAAAAGACTATATTACGTGAAAACCTTAGATTATTGAATGGTTGACGCAGCCGCAAAACAAATAAAATATTATTTTGACCAATCCAATTTTAATACAAATGTCCGTCACAAACTTTACAAAACCAATAAATCACAAAACTAGATCACTCGATTTTAAGAAATTCTTCAGATTGTGTATTTTTTTGATTATACGCGTGAGCATGTGGCATGATTGTGGTGGCTGTCGTATTATCGATCTTTTTGTACTGGAAATTAGGTAAATTCTTTTTGGCTGCATCGACGGTATCTCTGAGTCGATTAGATCCTACAGGCGGTGCCACGCGACCCTCTTCTCGGCACTCCTTCAACAGATCTTGCATATCATCTTCAGGTAGGGGTACAATCATCTGAGCTGACTTTTCCAAGTGACGCTTGAGCTCGTTGTCTACACGAAGTAGCTTCTCTTTGCTAGAATTAGTTCGCCATGGCCTTTTAGGATCTGCGCCAGTCAAGACCACAGCCTCGGTATTTGCTTTTTTGGCTCTGTGAAAACATGAAACAAAATCTGAGTTTATAACGAAATAATCTCATTTACTTAAAGTAGGCACCATATACGTCGTCGGTCCAGATACGAACCGTTTATTTTCAGATAATAATTCTCTCAGTTTCTTCGCGTTATCTTCGAGTAAGCGTGGGTCAACTTTGTACGGATTTTCATGTAAGTCATTGCCAACTTCCTCCTGACGACTTTCTGCTTCAACCTCTACACCAAACCTTTGGTGGAAATCCTTTACAAGTTCTGAACATCGTTCCGTCAACTTCACTTCGGGCACTTCCAATCCTTGTAAGAGTTTGCCGATTTTGGACTTTTCTTCATCAGTAGTCATCTTCAAGTTTGACAACTCTGTTTGTTACTATGGCGACGGACCTATTATGCGATGTCTCCTAGACGACTACCTACCATGCTTCTGATATATACTTCTATATCATATATCCATGTTTAATTAAAATGAAGTTGTGTTAACGATTGTGTTGAGCTTAGTAAAGGCCACATCTGAAAAGTATGAAAATACTCCTCCGACATAAACACCCATCATGCCCAGTAACGCTGCACATGGTATCAAAAAACAAAACAATTTGAAACTTGGACACAATATCAATAATGGCAAACAATTAATCATATTTATTTTTTATAGTTACTCTGTAATATTTTATAATTTTACTATATTTTTACTATTTTTATGATGAATTATTACAATAAATTTTGTTTATAAAATTTCAAAGTGACGTTTTATCACGATGACATTATCTTTCAAGCTGTTTCATATTTTTTTATAACCCAAATACACAGCACACCTACCTTTTGGCAACATTAATTTCACTGAAAACTTAGGTCCTTGATATATGGTAAGGGTTCGGTTTTTTCTAAACTACATTGCAAGGTTTACATAGTTATACTTATGGTATCGTAAGGTACTCTCTGCAGGATTATTTTTGTTATAAAATTGAATTTCAGGAAGCGGTCAATACATACCCAGGCCTGATACGAAACACATTTTCCTCCGGAGTCTTGGAGAACTAAGGAACCTGCGGGTTCTCGCTCTAGAATACGCGCATATAGCTGATGGAACAGGAGGAGCTCTGTTATCGTTGTTGCCGGTGATAAAAAGACCACATTTCCGATTACAGGTACCCTTCAATTGTTTTTACTTTTCACTCTAAGTAGGTGCTCGTTTTTAGGTATAGGTAAGCAACGTTAGGTATATTAGAAGGATTGAATAGTGGCGGAGCCCCGCGTTTTGTGCCAAGGATCTCAAGTTCTATTCCCGTCCCGTGACAAATCATTACAATACCGATCATTACATTGATGCTCTTGCTTTACCTACCCAAGATTTGTTCTTAGAAACCCATCTAGAGTTTTTCAAGTGTAAAAATACTGCATTTCTAAAATTTCATTCTCTAAAGGATCAGCTGCCAAGATCCCAAAAAAAAAAACTCAGCCTGTATAAAATATCTACTTCACCATTGTTAAGTGAGTAATACGATCTGCCTACCTATCTGTAAATATTTTTATCGAGTGCATGTTATTAGTATGGATAAAATAAGGGTCATGTAGTAGCTACGATATCTCATAATACTTATTTAAAGCTATGAGTTTGAATCATAAAAGTGGGTTAAATGTTATATACCTTCGAAATTGCTCCAGTTAATATGCCGAGAAGACCAAATACCAGGTTGCGTCGACGCTGCACTCGGGGTTGGAGGATACGATATACCTGACACCGCCTGGCGACGAGTTGCCATCGCCTGTCCCGATCTCTACTTACTCCTGGCCTTTTGTCAGTTTTACTTTGCACTAATAAGTATAATTTTATACAAAATGTTTTTATATGTATAGATAAATCTTCAATTGCCACTTAAGTGAATCAAATATGGCCGAAGCTAAATTATAGTGCTGAATTTTATTTTCGCGATTACAGGGTTGATCCTATAGTAAAAGTTGTTTATAATGACGAGTACAATAACCCCGTAAACTTTAAAGCACTATTAGTTAATTCCCAATAACCCAGTTTCAGCTAAATCAATTTTCTTAGACATTATATTAAGACATTTTAAATTATTTTTGCGTTGGGTGTTGATAATATTTTTGAAAATTTATTATACAATAGCACTCTTTTGTCTTTTCGTAGTTAGTTCGAGGTGATTTTAGCTCTAGTTTATTGCAATTTGTTGTGTAGTATAATTCGTAGCTGTGGGTTCTTTTTTATGTTAATTGAGAGTGAGTTTTGTTGTGTTATAATATTTTTATTTATTTATTTTATATATTTATGTACACACAAGGAAACATGGTAATAAAAATGTTACAGACATATGAGCACAATGGAACTACTTATTTCTAAAGAAATTTCTTCCAGTAGTCCCGCGATTGGAAATAAGGATGATAGACACGTAGACACAGTGTGTAAAAATTACAAAAATAACTACTTTAGACCACTTAAACTTATGGTATATCTACTAAACATAACATATATGGTATATATACATAACATATATGGTATTTCTTATTAAAATACAGGTTTTAAATACCGATACAATGTGTAAAACGGCCCTTCAACGAAGCCGAAGTCTATGCATATTGTAGGTAGGTACATCAAACCAAGGAACATTTTGCAAAAATAATTGCTGGGAATTACTTTTATTTTTAGATATTAAAACAGCTGTTATTTATTTATTTAATTTTATTTATTTATTTAATAAATCTTGGTAACTTATGATAGGGAAGAATACGTGGAATGGCTTTGTTAAAAGGGTCTTTTTACACTCGATATATAATGATAGTATATTGCACAGACAAAAGAAGTATAATGTACATTATATTTTAGTGTCTGGGTGAACGAACAAAAATTTACCCATAGGGCTTATCATTTATAAATATCTACTAGCATACTGTTTCTAATGATATTATGATAATTATACATATTATTATACTTTAAAGTATTATATGTTAAGTATTAAGTGTCCATTTTATAACAGTTCGAATACGTGACTATGACAATGTAAGGCGTTTCCTGACCCCAAGTATGCCACTACGCGAAGTGCACCTACAGTTTGGCATCGACTTGAAATTTTGTCAGCGACAGGACTCCGACATTAGCTGCTTCATTCGTCATATATCATATCGCTACGCCGATACCTTAGGTAAGGCTGAAAATAATAATAATTATATCTAGTACCTAATCTACATGGGCAGAGTACTAGAAATCAGTAGTGTAGATATTCGAGCTTTCTATTTACAGTCTGTCAAGAAAGTCATGAAAAGGATTTTGAAGGAACTAAAATTCTTCTTCGCTCGCAACCCTAAATAAGTACCGTAGGTGTCAGTTTGGGTACAACGATGTGTTTATTTTACTATTCTGTGTAGATTTTTTGTGATATAAAAATGTTTTCGGCATTAATATATTAAAAATAAACAAGAGAATATACAAGTGGCGCCCTCAATCCTTTTCATGACTTTCTTGACAGACTATAGATACTAGTAGAGCAGCTGACTATCCATATTTCTATCTACAGTAGTAATAAAAACAGAAAAATACATTGTACCTACGTGTTTTGAGTGGGATACTTATTGTATTAGAACAGTGACGGCAGATAATAGTAACACCGGTGCAGGTGGTAGATTAAAATTATGTACTATCCCGTGGTTGCTAGTGACTCTTATAATTATAATTTTAATAGGGTAAATACCCCAATTTCTGGCAAGTACCTACTAATATTAGTTTGTTTTATAATATGCATTTTTCGTTTAAGTAATTGACCCATAAGTATTTTTTTTATAATCTGCTTTATCTGGGCCATATAGATAAACCCATGATTTCCTTAAATAATGTACTTACCTATATTTTTACATTTCATCTGTACAAACAAAAAATAATACTTACGGTTAAATATTTACTACAACTAGTCCAACTAGTTTAGAATATTAATACATATTCTTCTTCTATCGTGTCACCACTCGGGACCTCTCACATTGGATTATCTCATACCGCGGTAGAGAGATAAGCCCATCGGCAACGATCGTAACGTGGCTGACTGGGTACGCCGGACGTAGTAGGTATCGTCATTCGGCTCTTAGGCGATCAGCAGATGACAGATGTTTTGCCGCGACAATAGAGCTTATTATAGAATCTTATGCAAAAACGCACATGGCGGACAAGTCACCGGCAACGCACGACGGCGGACAAAATGTCCGTCGTGTGTACCGGGCCAAACCGTGCGTGCAACTCGTGTGTTAAAACTTAAAATATTGCTGCGGCCATACTACGGCAGAATTGAGTGAACATGTCTGTCGAAGTCAAATTGTACCTACTGCCAAACCCTCGTCGACGGTCGATTTGCCATGAAAGAGGTTGCTATTCGATGTCCCAATTCTACGATCAGACTTCCATACAAGTGAAGTGGCATAAGTATTATGTACAATTTGTTAAAAAAAAGACTAGACAAAGTTTAAGTCTAAGTTTACGTTACAGTTACTCTAAGCATTCACCAATGGAGGTACGCTGTATTCCCGCTGCGGCGTGTCTTCGAGCTAATGCCTCGACTGGTGCGCTTCTTCTACATCGGCATGGTGGAGGACGAAATGGATCTGAGACGATTGTTCCAGATAATTGCTTGTGGGGTTTGCGAATGTCAGTGTTTTCAGTAAAAAATCACAATGCTTAGAATACTTAAAACACGACGCGGTGCCTTGTACCAAACACGCACGCACGGCATACACAAACGGCACCGCGTGTTAAATTTTTTGTTACTTGTCATAATTAGTAAGTAATAAAAAAAAATAGTTTACCACATGTAGATATGGTAAAAAGTGATTATATAACAAAGACAGTTAAAGTTAACAAGATTTTCATATTTTTAAATGACGTTTTTCTTTAAAAAGACGTAAAAACTGTTTACTAATTCAGACAAGTAAGAAAAAACAAAGTAGGTAGATAAACTAAAGTACGTCGGGTCTAGATTATTAAGTAGATATTCCTATGTACCTACATGTAGGTACAAGCTGCATAATAATTTGGAGTACTAAATAATACGACGCGACGAAGGAAGATCTAGGTTTATATATCTACAATATTATGCTATCTTTATGCTCTAATGTCTCAGAAACGCGACGCTTTAAAAGATACTAGTGTTTTTAATATTTTTTGTTTGTATTGGACTCATCTATTGATTTATTAAAGTTTGATCAGCGGCTGCGATATCGCGATTTTATTAAAATGGCGGAATTGTAGGTATGCTAGGCATCATAGGAAAATATTACCTAGAACTTCTCATATTTTATAAATCTGTATTTTGTATTTCAGTCTTAAAACAAGTCAAAATACAAATTCAAGACGATGAAGCGAAAAAGAGTTACTGGCGGAAAGTTGTAGAATCATTGACTGAAGAATTTTCTGATATAATGGACCTGTATAATATCAAGTTCTGCATTAGCATTTATAAACATTAAAATAATAAAGTATTCCTGGCCTATAACCAGTAATTTTGGAACAAAATTGAAAAATAAGCACGACCTTATTCATTTACAAGCTACTTTTTATTTCTCATGAGTACCTACCTAGTTAACTAGCTCATTTAGATACAATTAAATCTCAAGTTAGGTACCGCCCGTATAAAAAAATTATGTGACGACGTTTATTTTTATAGATCTTTTAATGTGATAGACTAACACATCGCACGTAGCTATTTTTTATTTTTCAAATATACATTTTTATCATAATTACATTATTAGTATCTATTATTTCTTAATAACTAAGGGAGCCCTACTTATTATTTCTATGGGATGCACTGTTTGTTGGTTGTCATATTTTTCGTAGGTAGATAGATACGTATATCAAGGCGCGGGAATAGGTTACATTATAGAGGTTTTAGTCGCTAATGGTCGCTATAATTTATTATACAGGGTTAATCGGAAAGGGAAAGGGCAAAGCCGAAAGGGGAATATTGTACTCATAATTATGAACAACTTTTAGTATGGGAACAACCCTGAAATCATCAAAATAAAATCTGCTATATACATTGATATCTACAAATAATTCAATATTAGGTAGGTACTACTCGACTAAATAAGTACCTATATGAACAGAAGACCACGGAACCAATTTCAAGGCTTCCTCCTCGATTATAAAAGTATAACTACCAGTGGCAAAGGGTGAATATCCAAAAAAATTGCTTGACCACCTGGTCAAGCAATTTTTTTAGACGGGTTCTTTTCAAGCCACAATATAAATTCAGCGCAGCACACCTGTGCTGTGCTGAATTTATATTGTGGCTGAACTCATGTAGCAACTTAACCATCGTCACATTACAATAATTATTTTATGGAGGCATTTGAAAGACAACCAAGACAACTACTATGTATGTAGGTATAGTACACCGGAACACACAGTGTCCAAATAGAGCGAAACATGTTGGGTAGGTACTCGTACCTACCTACTCAATATCTTTAGTTGAGCAAAAGTATTCAAATAATAAATTAGGTACCTATATATCAACAGTGAAACCAGTAGAGTCGTAATACTAATAAGTAGATATCTACATCATAATATGACAGCACTACAACAGAACTTGTCAACGAAATAAGCTTTATTTTTCCAACTGTTATGGTAATTTATTATGAGCACCTTGACCGCAACATAAATTTGATATGTAGCGCAGCATCGTACACGTAGGCCTATAACGGGCTGATCAGTGGGGCACGCTACGTCACTGCGAACCCACCGTACCCGGTGGTACGGAGGGTTTTTTAAAGTTATACGACACCACTGTATGAAGTGAACGTAGTGCTGTGCTGATGAAGATACTAGACGGACAGGAACGTCATACGCCTCCCCATTATTAGAATTATTTAGTAAAGTGCGTGCACCGCCACAGAATTCCGATCCCTCCCGGTTCCCTAAACGGTGACCCTAAAGTGTTTCACGCAACCCAGGTGGGTACCCACCTGGGTTGCGTGAAACACTTTAGGGTCTCTCCTCCCTACAGAATCAACCGCAGAAACACCTTATTAGCCATTATTACCTATCCTTCCGTCCGTTCGACTGATGTTGACGTGAGCCCACGACCAGCGCATACTTCATGAGTCGCGTTTGATCCCTCGGGAGATGGGTAAGCGCCCAGATCCCGACTCCTCGTCACCTCTCTCAGGGAAGAGGTGTAGATGAAATAACCGACTGAAGAATCGGAGGGTTAAGGTTGTGTGGCTCACGCTAGCGAACACCTTGGAATTAAGCGATTTTGATATCGCCAGCCTTTAGTGGCCAAGGGACAGAATTTGTGCCATCATACCTTGGCAGTTATATCCCCATATTAGTGAGTATGCTGGCGTTACGTTCACGCTATCCTCACCTCCCGTATAAAAAACCGGTATAAGCTACAAACATGGTTTAGGTAGATAGGTACCTACGTATCTTGATTTAGTGTCCAATTTGTAACGTTGATGTGTAATACTTACTGTCTACGAATACTTACCTAGTGACTCAAAGAAACGAAAGTTACAAGGGGTGCAGTGCTCATATTGTGACAATATTATTATAAAGGTTGGAAACTTAGATTATTGATTGGTTGTCGCAGCCGTTGGAGCGGCTGCCTTTGAGTATCTAGAATACTCAAAGGCGACAACCAATCAATAATCTAAGGTTGGCAACATGGCAATATCAAAATAGCTTAATTCCATGGTGAGTGTGCTAGCGTGCGTGAGCCACACCGAAGCACACACACGCATATTGCGCTCTGAGAACTTCAGTCATATACAGGGTGGAATTTTCGAAGCGTACCTGGAGGAAAAGTACTCTAAATACTGAAGACAGCAAATTTTACTCAAAGGAAACATTCCTTTATTTTTAAAAAGAAACAAGACTGCATTTAAATATTTTTGAAAATACGCTTGCCACACCCGGAATTCGAACCGACTAAAATCCGAAAAAATAGCATCCTGTACTTTTATGGCACCAATCGATAGGGTCAATCATAAGGATCAAATCTCTCTAGCAAACATGGTAAGTTAAATTAAACAAAAACCATGAAATCTAAACTTATTTTATTCGAACGAAAAAAACGAGTACCTTAATTAACTAATTAGTTGCTCGAAATGAGCTCCATTTTCTTGGATGCACAAAATTCTTATAAGGAATTCATTTTGAGTAACTTTTAGTAGCGTGTTGTGGTGAATATTGAAAATTGTATTGTGAACCTCAGTTTTTAACTCGTTTACAGTTGTATAGGATTTTTGGTAAATTTATTTTTTTACATATCCCCATAAAGAAAAATCTAGAGGGGTGAGATCTGGAGATCTTGCAGGCCATCTGATTGTGCCGTTGGTACCAATCCAGGTATTAAAATGGTTAATTACATTATTTTCGGATTTTAGTCGGTTACATTCCCGGGTGTGGCAAGCGTATTTTCAAAAATATATAAATGCGGTTTTGTTTCTTTTAAAAAATAAAGGAATGTTTCCTTTGAGTAAAATTTGATGTCTTCAGTATTTAGAGTACTTTTCCTCCAGGTACGCTCCGAAAATTCCATCCTGTATAGTATAATCGCCGTATCCTACGAATAGGGGCGTAATTGCAAAACAGCTACTTTTCAGGAGACGCTTTTTTTTGTGTTTAGTAAATCAAATTATGAACAAACCGATAATGGTGGTTTTAAATAATTTGTATCTATTGGTATTCTACGGTTAGACTAAGGCTTACTGTCCACGTAAACCGCACGTCATGCGCACGCTATCGGCAATTGACGATTGCTTGCATCTTGCATAGAAACAATCAAAACAGTGTCCACGGTGCGGCATCGGCGCGTCCGCCTCTCGTCTTGCGTTCGTCATGCGGTGCGCGCGGCGCTAATGTTTTTTCAGTCGTTCGGTAAAATGATTGAAATACAGAATCATCTTCTGATAACTCTCTAGCAGCAACAAAAAATCTACAATTTATATTTCTTTCGATGTGTTTCGATGTATGGGTGAAACAAGTACATTCTTCGCCTGTTTCGTCGCTTCAAAATACATTTAGGGATCTTATTATTGGATGCTTTCTACAGAAAATAGCGCTCGATAGCTTTCTTATGGTTAATGGCGACCACTAAATATGTCAATCTTGAAAGTTGGCAATTTTATTAGATTAGTTCTATTCTATTTATATAACCTAATACTTGACTGTATTTTGTAATTTGTATTTTATATAAAAATAATTAAAATAAGTACTGTATTTTGCATTTTATATTTCAAATACACGACTTAAAAATATTTTGTATTTCGTATTTTAAATACATGCGAGCATGCGAGATAGTATTTTGTGATTTGTATTTAAATTTTTAATTAAAGCAAAGCATGTATTTTGCCCAGCTCTGCCGATCACCCATACAAAAATTCATTTTTAAACGGTTGATTTTGCTCTAATCGACTGTTATGTTGTCGGCGAACTTGGGCCTAAGTGGACTATGTGGACACCTACATAATAAGTTTGAATGGTAAAACTGTTATTCCAGTTTTAAAATTCAATCCCAAAATGAATATTAGTTCAATAGTATTAAAACTATGCATCGTTGAATGATAATCACTTCAGTAATTTTTCAGGCCTTAGTTTTAGATGTAAACTATGCCATTAAGAAGCGGGCGTCGATCTTTGCAGAGATATAAATAGACCGTGTTAATTAAGCAGGAAATGATCCAACTCAAAAACATTTTATAGGTAGGCAAGTAAAAGTTTATTCAGATTCGTATAAAGTTAAGTTATTCAATTTGCGACTGTTTACATGTTGGCATCAATTCCTTTAATTTGGGCAGTTTGTGGGTTGGATCATTTTTGCACAACACCGTCCAATTAGAAAACGATTGCCTATAAAATTTGTTTTATTTAATCCGCCCGTTTAGTTTTCTTATAAAATTGATCAAGAGCATGTATCGGAAAGTAACATATCATCGTTGATAGTCTATACAGTTAGTCATTGGTCTATACCGCGTAACTAACATTGTTATAAACCGCGTAATATGTACTAAAAAATAAAAAATGAGTCTGCCTCTATTCATTGCCATTCACAAACGGCTACCTACGGACGCGAAATCTCCATTTAGTAGGTACATCACGGTATTAAACAATGTACCGAATACTGAATCGCATCTCAAGTTTAGTTGCCCACGTAGACAGAAACCAATTTTTCCGTTACGGTTGCCCATAACACTTGTGCTTTCACTGTCACTAAAGTGGACAGTAGCGACAGAATGACTTTTATGTGCATCATAAAATAGAGTTGTGTTTCAGTATTAATCTTCTAAAGGCTATGTTCACCGACAAAATAAAAGACGTGTGAGACAAAATATGCCGAAAATAGTTACGTACTACCCGCGCAGATAAAGAATGGGATTATAAATGGCGTTGCCTATATTGACCTCTCGCTTGCACACAGTCACTGTCTGTACTCATACCCGTAATGACCGCAAAAAATTACGGCATTCACGCGTTGCGATAAGTCTTTTGAATAGCAGAAAACATTATTCAATATAATTTTATTTTAAGAAATTGTTTTATTTAGTACTAGTGTTCATGAATAAATTACAAAAAATAATTATTCTTTATCCGCACGGATAGTGTGTGATAAGTTTATCTAAATCCTACAAAAATTGGCAAGTTGTAATTGAATCGGCAAGATATTAAGATTTGTTTCAATCGTTTTAAACGGAATATTTTCTTTCTCTGAAAATTCAGATCGTAAACCAATCATTTAAATAAATTCAAAGAAAATTATAAGCACGATGTTCTTCTAAAACATCATGTTAAGAAATCTATATACCTACTTAAATCCATGTCATTCTAGAGATCCAACATTCCTAGCGTCAGGATTGAAGCATCAACTTTTAACTTCAATGATTTTATATTTTGGTTGGTCGTACAAAATCTGTTGTTTCGCCTACAAATATAATCATTATAAAGATTTTTTCGGTATTTATTTTTTATATTTTTATTTTATAGGTAACAAATTTACGTAACTAACTAAAATTTCAGCATCGCCGTTTTATTTTCCAAGTAGTTGATAATTTTTAATAAATTAGGTATCATACATTTGCTGCTGATGACGTCACATATGAAGATTTCGATGTCTATAAAATTTTAAGTACAAAAATAAAACACCTAAATTTGATATTTATTGCTTGATAGTAAGTAATAAATGTAAAATTTTGTGTTTTTGGTTGTTAACATGTGAAAAAAACATCAAAATCTTCATATAAATATAGAAATAAATATTTTAAAAATACTTTACATACATAACTACGGAACTGTTTTGTCTAAAACATGGGTTAAGCCGAATCTAGTTAAGAGAGGGTGGTGCCTCAGTATAGATTATACACATGTCGCATAATGTGACAATGCTCTCACTCTTGCACATCGGTAGTGACTAATTAACCTATAATTATTTATCGATGCCTCATGATTGTCAAATATAATATAATTTCTTCGAAGTATATTACTTAACTCTAGTTTTATTTAAACAGATTTATTTTATATTTTTTTATTTAAATGGAATATAAAATTAATTCTCATTTTCTTATTACCTACTATGGAAGCTGGGAATTTAGTACATATTATTGCTTAATTATTATTATGTGGTGTTCATTAATAGGAATACTCAGTAAAGATTAGCTTTTTTAAAAAGTTTATTTACATAACATACATAGTAACTGACAAGAGTAGCTATAAGTAATAAAAACTCAGTAGCGGAGACAGTAAAGTTAAGTGAACGTTATAATGCAAAGGGCAAAGTGCGGGGCGTGCCGTCCAAGGCGAGGGCGAGGGCGCCATCGCCCGCACTACTCGCCACGCTCTCGAGCCCGATCAACTGAATATACGAAAGATTTGAGACAAATATCACTGCTTACTGAGTCACAGCTAACTAGTTAAATTAAAACTAAATAAAAATATCTATTAAATCAAAAGACATAGTAAAAGAAAGTTGAACTTGAAGCTTTTGATAAATCATAATGAAGAAATTAAAACTTACTGAATATAAAAAAGGAAACTAAAATAAATGGGAGTGATGGCTTCTAAAAATGGAGTGAAATCATGTAATTAAACTTTTATTAATTTCTTTACTTTTGACGAATTACTTTCAAATGAACTTATTAAAATATTCCAATAAAAGTAAATTGTTATAATATTTATCCATCTTTCTTAACAGCTTTTTTAACATCGGTGATTAATTAAGTATCATTGTTAACGATGATGTTCATAATAATTGTTTAAGTGTGTACAACAAATTCTAAAATCGGTGTGCAGTTGCAGATTTTTTCACGCCTAGGACCCCCGAAGCCACACGGCCTTTTAATGGTGAAAATTGATGATACTAACAAAAATGAAGTTTAACAAGACACCACAAAACGCTAACGCCACGGGGTTACGCTATAAGAAAAAATCCGCTACTGCATGTTAGTTCAGCCTTTTGAACGCCAAAACTATTTTATTACCTATAGAATTACCTATATGATTTAAGTAAATAATTAGATCCATATATTATTAGTTTCATGTTCAAAAACAGATAACAATTAACTTATAAACAGGAGTACATATTTGTCTAAACAGTATCTTCACAAGTACGACTAAGCTATAACCCATCAACGGCGTCCAAAAGTCACTTTCTACAAGACCAGAATATACAGTTAATTTCATTAATCCATTTCCGCAGGATGTTCATAGCATACTTACGTACACGTTATGTATCAAGAGCTCTAGGTAGGCGAATATAGCCGGCGCAAGGCAACTACGGAAGTTGTATAATGTGTCATACATTAATTACTTTAATTCTCTGCTGACAAAATTGGCATATTAATATAATATATTAAAAAAATAAAATAATCCTCAGAGTAGGACAAAATCATGCATTGTCATATTACATTTTAAAAATTCAATTTTTAATCATGTATACTTGTATTTCTAGAATTAATATTTAAAAACAGTAAAAACATTTAAATAAAATATGTATTAAAACGAATATTAAAGATGTCATAGCGAATCTTGAGAACAGAGAATGATACACTTGCGTAATAGCTTTTTATCCGCGACGTATTTATATAGGTAATCATATTACTAGGGAGATGAATAGAATAAAAACATTATAAACCAGACTACTTAATTCTGTGATTTCATAATCGATAAAACTATTTTAACCGTAAAATAATGATTATATTGTACCTCGGAAATTATACAGATACAAATCAACGAGGTGCATTTCCACAATTTTTTTTAGGTACGATACCAATTTACGCGTTATAATTTTGAAGCAAATTTAATTTAAAACCTTGATAAATAACTATCGCATTAAAAAATATTATACAACTTTTTTCTAGCTTCTGTTAGGTTAAGCATTATCATAATAATAATAATATAATCTATGAGTTCCATTTAGGATGATTCTAATATATAAAAATATAGAAGACATTGAATGCAGGTGTTCCATCGGGCATTGCTGCAATCAGCCCGGGCGCGATCACCCGCGCGAGCAGCGGCGGCGGCGCGACCGCGCGGTACTGCACTCGTCAGTCCTCGCTGCAAGAGTCCTCATTGTCGGCCTCTTTGATGTTCGTGAAGAACGAGGTCAACGCCTTCATCATCACACCTGCAACAACAGTGTCTTCACTTAATCTCACCATCTTACAGACTAAAAATTAGGCATAAACGGTGTAACACCAGTAGGACCTTCAGTAAAACGGGGCGTGCTCTAGGATGAATTCGAAGGCAGAAATCTTGATTTTATAAATGAAACTGTATTTCTAAACATACAGTCGATTCATAATTGCAATGGGGACTCACATTACTGCTAGGTGCATTAAGTTAAGCACTGGTGGCCATGCAGTCATAAAAAAATTACAGCTGACGTGGCTACGGCCAGGCTTATATATTTTGCGTGCTTCCACAGTATTACAGGTAGCTGCCGATTATTCTCCTAAAGACCAACTTTTTGGAATCGTGCAACTAGTCATAATAATGTTTCAAAAGTTGCATTGGTATTTGAAATAAAAACAATTCTATTTTAATCCTGTCGGCATTTCACATTTTATCTAACTAGAGGATCAATGAATCAAAATATACCTTTTCCCTCCGGCTCCTTTTCGGACTCCTCCCATGCAATAAACCCATCTAATGAAATTATGTATTGTTCATGTAGATATTGGAATATCTCTAATGTTAGGCCTGTAACAGAAATAATAAGTACATTTGATGTGCAAGTTATTTTTATTTACTTCACTAACCAATTACAATATAATGTATTAACCTTGTGGATGTTCTAGCCTACGTATAAGCTGTTGTATGCCGAACAAACAGCTCGCCTCCCTCGACTGCTTAGTCTCGCCAAAGTCATTTATAAGACTCGCATACTTATTCATGCGGTCTTGGTTGAAGTGTGGTACATCGCGTCCTTCAGGGCCGAAAAGAGCATGTTCGCATATCGCTTGGATCAGTGCTCGCATAAACCAATCCTCATTCGCAGAGTTACCAAACTTATCCTGGAAAATATATTAACGTAAAATGAGAATGCTCTACCTACAATACTTTGAAACATACGTCATTTAAATTATATAAATTAGAAGTTAAATCATCTAAATATTATGTATTAATTTATTAAGCTGCGAACGGTCGCCAGCACCCAAAAACAAAAGATTTTCTATTGTGTCTACCTTGCGTCCGTCACTTGGCAGGTTAACATTATTTAGATGATTATTTATTTAGATTCTTTATGTGAATGAATCTTACCTGTATCCATCCCTTTATACATTCACAACTCTCGTCAACATTCATAAGTTGAATTAACTTGCTTTGAGTTTGAGCTGGCGACAAGATCTTTTTCGTTTCTTCGCTAACCTTGGAATCTCCTTCCAAAAATTCAAACTTATTATCTTCTAGCCACTTTGCCACCTATAGTCAAATTTGTAGTTAGTAACTTTAACATTAACATTTCATACAAATTATGTAGATAAAATATACAGTGTCGGACATATAATTAAGGACAACTAGCACCAAACCTAACATTTCCTAAAAAGTATTATTAGATAAGTATATGAATAGAATATTTCAAGAAACATTTATTTATGTCAATGAACAGCTAAATTAATACATGATTTAAAAAAGTTAAAATTAAATTAACAAAAAAAGTAAAAAAAAGTTACAAGAAGTCTGCATAGATATTGTACCAGGCGGTGGACAAACAATGAAGGACATAATTATATTATAATTTAAATTGAAAATGAAGCACATTTAATCATAATTTCCCTCTTATAATTGTTTTTCATCCCTTTATTTGGTCTAATTGGGATTAAATTTGTTTAACTATGATATTAATCAACAAATTTAATCCTACTACTACTACTACTTCTATCCGTCTGTACCGTGTGTGTACCGTGTTACTGTATTGTACTTAAATTTTTACCCATATCAAATTACGCAAATTATTTCGTAATTTAATATGGGTAAAAATGTTAAATAGTAAAGTAGTTTAATCTACGAGATTTTATGAAAAACTTACTTTGGAATTTTGGCTTTATATAAGAAAAAATTGCGAAAAGCGAGGCCGCTATAAACTATACTAATAACTATTCTCCACCACTCAATACGCTTACGTCTTTCAGTTTCTCAGAATAAGAACGCCAAAGTTGGCCATCTAACGCAAAAATCACGGTCGAAATGTAATAGGCCTCTTAATGATATAACCATCACTATATTATTATAAATAAATTTTACCAGATTTTCATCCATCCATTGTTTAAGTTGAAGCTCAGACTCTTGCCATTTGCTTTTTACAAAGGAAGGTCCCATACTTTCTTTTAAGTCTCTAATCACTGCTTTTAAAAACAGATGCCCTTGATTTGCAGAAATTATGTTTTCACAAAGCCTAAATATCTGTACAAATGTGATATGCTGAAAATAAAAGAAATGGTTAAACAAATTGAATTAATTGTTATAATCCGTCATAATTTGAAAAGTGGTGACAGCCCAACGGTTGAACGCTTGTGTTCCATGCAGGAGAGTCTGAGTTCAAACCCGGCCCGCACCTCTGACTTTTCGAATTTATATGCGGGTCAGAATTTGATTATCACTTGCATTCACGGTGAAAGAAACCCGAGAGGGCCTCAAAGTTGTTGATGGTGTGTGTAGTCCACTAAACCGCATTAGGCCAGCGTGGTGGACTTAGGCCTAACCCTTCTCATTCTAAGAGGCCCGTGCTCAGCAGTGGGACAGAAATGGGCAGGATTTATTTGTTTATTATAATTTGAAATAGTTATGTTAACATTATTTACCTTCTTTTCGATTTGCGGCGAAATAATCTTTCCTAAATTATCATATAACATTGGAATATCAATGAACAGATCAGGTGCAAATTCTAATATTTCTTTGATGCCTGCTACAAAATTGTCAGTGGCGATCGTATTAGATGCCACTAAATTCAGCAATGCCTTTGAAATCAGTCCAATCTCCTTTGCCGCCCTAAAACAAATATTACGATGTGAAATAGGTATAAATTATAATAATATAGAGTGAATTGTTGTACAAAAAGTATATTCCACGTACTTTTCTACAGCAACATTGAGTATTTCACTAACAACAGCAGCATGGTACTGGGCGGTGTAAAGCTGCTTGACTTCAGCTACCATTTCGACATCGTCAGAGTTAATGAGGCAGAGGTCTATCATGGACTTTATGGACTTCTTCTTAGGTTCAGGCAGAGGTTCCTGAGGAACGGGGGCCGGGGTGGGCACCGGCGCGGGCACCTCATTTGTGATCGGTGGCGTGGGCAGCGCGGCGCTAGTGCTGCGTGTACCAGAATTAGAACGCGCCACGCCTACTGACCCGGAACGGCTACTGCTGCCGCTTGCTGCTATAATTCAAATTACAGTTCCTTTACCAAACATCCTACAGTAATGATCATGAAATAACAAAATAATATTTTATGTTGTACATACTGAAGTCACCTCTGGAGTTGAAAGTAGACCTCTCAATTGACGCACCCTTGGAGTAATTGGGCGTCATATCCCTGTTAGCTAAAATACAATCCGCACATTTAATGTCTAATTTTGTGAATACACTAAATAAAATGATACTTATGTCTCATAATATAAATGTTCCTATTAATAAGAGTATGTATGAGCACTTACCTCTAAGTGAAGTTGGATCAGTTTGAACATTCTCTAGTACACTGTACATATTTTTACTGATACTGATCATAGAATTGCTACTCGCCTGTGCAGTATTCTTTGTACCTGAACCATGGTTCCATGCTGAGTTATGCGGAGCCAACTTGATGTTATTCAGATTCTAAAACAAAAGATTAGTTAAATCCTTCCTATATCGGCACGGATTAGGCTAAGAATGACACAATAAACGACAGCGCATAAACGTCCTAAAACTGAGCTTGAAACAAATTTCTCAAGGAACAATGCTGCATATAATAGAAAGTATCCACTAGGCTTCAAGAATGAGTTCGGAAAAGATTCGGTCACACCAAATATGATTCAGCATTATCGATAGTATTTTATTCCTTTATTTTAGTCATATAAACTTTTATTTTAATTGTTTAATTAACATAAATGGTTATTGAGACCTTTTTATTTACCTAATACCAACGACTTTATTGGAATATTAAGTTGGGTGCAAGCTGTCCAAATTATATGTGCACCACTGTATAATAAATAAAAGCTTTTCAGGCGCACCTACGGCGAGCTTGGCCTACAGCCTAATTTAACATATTATATATGATAAACACAGATCGGTCTGTAGCGTCGCTTTGATTTCAAGATTTCGCTATTAATGCGGGCATTATATTATCCAATTTGCAGAGCGCTTAACTAGTGCTGCAGTGCGAGATGAAGAAGAGCTTACTCATACCACTACTACACTAGCTTCGCCAGCTAGTGACAAACCTTCATTTCGGTAGTGATCATCGTCCGAACCACACCTTCCGAAGAGCGCTAAAGAAATAAATTCTTGCCTAAAGACAAAAATGGCGCCATCAAAACACCAGAAAGTTGGTATTGCTTTAGCTTTGGTGTAGACTTCAATTATGAAAATTAAAAAAAGACGCAGAAAATGCTGGCTCATAGAATGTTAGGTGTTGAGAATTTATTGTTTTCATCATTTCTCATGTCTTTGTTTTTATAATGTTTATGTTTTTTATCCCATAAAATAGGCAAGTCTTTGTAGAGTTCTATTATATTTAATAGCACTTGTTTTTCCTTAGACTGCGGTTGCGTCATTGTAAATTTACTACAAATACGTCCTCCCTCCCGTTCGAGCGCGCACCGACTGACTGACCTTGCACAGCTAGCGTTAAGCACGCTAAATCTATTTTCACCATCCAATCGGGTGCGCTAGCTAGTGCACTAGATGAGCAAGCGTGGCAGAGCCCATACGATCGCACTAGATTGGATCACTAACTGCCTTTACACCATCCAATTTTAGCACGCTAGCTCACCTAGCGCTCTGCAAATTGGATAATTTGTAATGCTCGCATAAGAATGTATGAGTTTTGTGAAAAAACTCGTGTTTGACTATTGATTTTTGACATTTTATCGATTTTAGTTAAAAAAAACCATTTTCAAATGTCCTTAAATCCAGTTTTAGTGCGTTTGAAAAGCTTTAGATGTTTTTTTAATAATAAAAATTGTTCTCGAACAATTTATAAACAGTGGCGGACGTCACCGAAATTGTGACAGCTGTATTGGAAACGTTACTATAAGGAATCAATAGCTCTACCCAAAATACCTACTCTCGACACGAAAAGAATACCTACTTGAATCTTCTTATCATAGTAATCTCACTAAAATGGGTACCATGAGATACAATCTCTCCAGATAAATTAAATTGACTGACAATGTCATAAACCACCACACAGCTGGCATCAGCAAAGTGATCGATCAGTTATCGACGCAAAACAATTCTGAATTCGGTTAGTCCCATTGAGTGAAATAATAGTTTAATTATGTATCCTAAAGGATACAGGCCTACTATCCCAAAAAAAAAGCTAATTTAAAAAAAAATGGATATCGAATACATGGTCGACTAATGACAAAAACGATGGACATTTATATGCGCCTGTTTAATAAAGCAACAATTTGTAATAAACTAACAAATATCAGTTAATTATAGATACCCACAGACGTTACGTCTATGATTATACCAAACCTACGTTTCATAATACAGTCCTGACATAACCGAGCGCATGATGCAAAATGTATATTTTTGTCGTCGGAACTTCTGTATAAAGTTGGCTGTAAGGAGTTTAGATGGATCTAAATTCCAAACAGTCATCAAAGCTTTTTCCTATTTGACGCCTTGAATAAGAAGCAGACGTGCGAGTAGAAGAAAGACCAATAATACAGACTAGTCGAGAAACAGGGAGGCCTTTGCCTAAGATTGGGACAGAACGGGCTAAAAATATGTTTTTTTTTTCGTTTATTCCTGACATTCCTTGACCTTTATCTCGTAAACCTGTAAAATTTCCGTCAGGGAAAAATGTCTAATATGTTACTACTAAGTACCTACTATCACGCCTTCAAAGGAATATTATGTCTAAATACAATCCATCCTGTATACCTAAATTCAATGACAAATGAAACATTGCTTTAAAAACGATTTTTCTCATCGCATTAGCAGACGGCAAATGACGTGACTACGCTGCGAATGCTGCTGAAATAAACGGTATGACATTCCAGTTTCTTGAAGGCGCGAGATAGAGTACAAATTAAATGTACGGGAGGTACAGTTCCCAGGTATACCAAGTAAAAAACAGGATTATAAATAACTGATGCTGGATGTAGAAAATTCAAGAAATTCTTGTTATAAGAAAATAAAATAATTTTCAAGTGACTTATTATTAAAAACAGAACTGTGCAGGGTACTAACTTAGTGACATAACGTTAACTTTCATAAAAATAAGAAGGTGCTGTTACAGACCCAATACACGTCCAAGATTCGAAAGTCTGTAAATTACATGTGCAACCATGATCCTACTACCCTATCACAGAGCCCTTGAGAAATTTTTGTGATTTGAGAAATATTTTTTCTGGGTATTTATTCAATGTAGCAACAATAAAATATTTAAATAAATACCAGTTTTGTAATAATTTTATAATTGCAAATAGACTAAGTTGATTTCTTACGTTCTAATGTTCATAGCAACTCCTTACACTTACCTTTTGTGTCACAGCTTTAAGTTTTAGTGTGTCCACAGGGTAATTAGCCCTAGATGATTTCCAATTATTATCGATAAACGCATTGTTTGTATTCTGTCTACGACTGTCGCCACGCTTACCACGGCCGCCTTCATCTCGACGGAAACCACCACCCATTGGGCTGGCATTCATTAACTAAAAATAAACTCATTATATATATACACAACCACAATAATTAATAGCAATATCCATTAACCTCTATTTTCTAGTAAAAACTAAGACCCATATTCAAAAACGACCCCTAGATATTATTCACTCGGTGAATGTAGAATGAAGAATACTATATGATATGTATTTGATTGGTCAGTCAGGCGAAATTTCGTCCACTGTGGGTCGAAGCTGAGTGTTCTTGAATAATGGCCTTACAACCCCCTTATTATAATTAATTTTAAAAAAAAGATCCCCTCAAACCTCTAAAATTAAAATGTGTTTCGTATTGTTTTTCTTTTTTCTGATTTTAAATGTCACATGACCAAGTAGATATTTGAGGGATGTTTTATGAATAAGGGGTTTGTATTTAGAAAAACAAGATATAACAATAACAAGTGCATCTCTCTGAATTTACTTCAATATGCCGTTGCTGCTGCTCAGCTTCCTTTTGAATTTGATCCATCATTTTAGGTTGCGAATCAATAACGGTCTTAGCCACCCATTTGCGTTTCCGGAGTTCAATAACATCTTGAAGCATGAATCTGTCAAAATGAATTTGTTTATTTATATAGTTTTAGTTTAAGAAGATTTTAACATACTAGTTTGGCGAAACTAACCTAACACGGCTGCTTATTTTACTGGATTTACGCTCAACAATATCTTGCATTTTCTTGAAAATATTATCAAGCTGCCCATGGACTTCATTTTCTACTTGCTCACCAATCGTAGTAAGCAACTTGCACAGACATTCTAGTTTCTCTTCTTCAACTTTGTCAATTAGATATTTCATGCAATAGTCCATTATTTTAGATGTCAGCATTTTTAACTTGTACAGCTCACCTGTAACAATGACGGTAATGTAATTGTTTCAATAATATAAATGGTTTTATGTTATTGAAGTAATCACTTAAACCTAAACTATTGTAATCACAATATGCCTTAAATTAAACCACATAATAAGCGAAATACCACTCACACATAACAAAATCTCAGGAACTATAAAGCCTACAAAGAAGATTACCCAGTTGTCATACATAAAATTTCCAGAAAAATATGAATGTTGCCACATAGGTCTTGGTAAGAGGAATTTATATCTCACTACAGCACCAAGTGTCTATCATAGGAACCAAGACATACAGGTGACCAAATGGATTTTGTCATAAATGTATGTTCATTAATTATTAATTTGGAGAAGTTTAAGAAAAGTTATGAAGTATTAGTTTAGTGCATAATATATGGAATAGTCCTTGGAACGCATATACAACTAAAATCATCAAAAATCTAAAATCTTACTGGATTCATTTATCAGTCACGTAAAAATACCTGTATTTCCTAACTGTATATCTTGGTTCCTCCTAAGGATACCTACTTGGTGCCATTGTCAAATATATTCCACGCAGTAATAGGTGATATCCTTTGTAATTTGGCGGGTAGGTTTTTGTACGACGTAGGCATTCGCTAAGAATGGATTATCTAAGTAGATAACGATCTATTTCGCGAGCGGAGTCGCGAGCACAGCTAGATAAAGCAGTACACCATGTCGCATTAGCTTCTTTCTATTGATTAATAATTATTATAGATAATGATCGAATCTTTAATGTATTTAACAAGAGAAGGATTCGCTCAGCGTTATTTTTCTGTTGTTTGAAATTAATTAAATAATTAATAGGGGCATCTAGTCGAGTATGTAATTCATAAATTCAGTTTAGTATTTTTAGTAACAGTTTATTAGTAAATTAATAATTTATATTCGCCAATATAGAGGAAACAAGGTAATAATATGTAAAAGCTTTCGCTGATGCTGTTTGTACATTATATGCAATTTAATTAGCTTAGACAAAAAGTTTACCAATAGACATAAAAATGAATTTTAGTAATTTAGTTTTGTTTCTTACATCCCCAAATTGTTATAAATACCTAGATATTAAAAAGCGTAAACTATAAATTTAAATAAAATAGAGCTTACCAATAAATCTCACATTTCCCACAGACCTCATTCTTACTCTTCGGTTTTCTTCGTCAATCATAAGAGATAGTTCTCTCTTCTTGTTCTGGAAAAATAAGTTATAAAATTTATTACATACCACAGAAATTATATTATAACGTAGTAAATATTTATTTGCAAAAATATAACTCACAGGGTCAGAGCATGCAGCTAGATCACTCTCTAATTTCAATATTTGCTCATCTACTTTATGAGTCTCAAATTGATTTTGGCATTTGTTGATTATAAGTGCTCTGAAATTAACACATTGGTCAGGTGATGCCGGATTGTCAGCAGGTACCTGAAACATAATGCATCATAAGCGTGTCATGTACAAGGAGCAAAAATGATTAAATTTTATTCATCATAGTAAAGTAATAGTACCTTCAGTACAGATAACTTGTTACACATTGCTGCATATGCTTCGGAAAAATTGGGCTCATCAATAGCTTTTTCGAATACCAAGTCAATTACCCCTTCTAGACGCTTCTGATTATTAATTTCCAGTGTTTTCACTCTGTCCAATAGAGTATCAAACTTCTGTGGAGTTAACTTGTTCAAAATACCCCTAAACTTCTTATAGAGTTCCTGAAACAATAAAAGTGACAGTTATAAAAAAGGTTTTATATTACAAGTTATGGTATAAAACGTTTTTTTTATCAAGTGCTTTACCTGTGTCCTATGGTCGTCTTCATTCACACTATCCTTGCGGAATCTGGTAGGTTTCCATGCGGAATCAACTTCATTAAGTTTGACTTCCTCCCTCAATGACAATGAAACATGAATAACTGGTTTATGAGGGCTGTTACCACTTGGACTCGGGGTCAATTTCACACTTCCCTTGCCTATGCAAAGAGAAAATACATTCTTAATATATGAATGCTGAAGAAATAGATAGAAATCATCTTTACATACATACAAAGACAATGCAATCTACATAATTATTATGATGGTTTATTACCAGTTGGTGCCATGTTCCTTGAATCTTTCTTAGTTTCTCGAGGTGTGTTATTCCTTGATCCCATGCCAGGTGACTTGGCAAATGGAGGGAATAGAGAATCATTCATAGGTCTTGATATAGGGGTGAATGGTTGTGGCTCCTGCATTGGCGTAGTCTACAAAATAAACAATAAAGGACATAATAATATAACATATTACATTAAACTAAATATAATAATAGAATAGAATACATACTCTAATGACATTGCAATGTTCCAATAAGGGAACATTAGGTTTGTTCTTAGAAAGAGGATCATCCTTTATTTGCTTGAGCAAATCAATATCATAGCACTTCTTGCCAGCAGTATTGAGTGGCGACCATTGATCTGAAAATTTTATTTAAATAAAATAAAGTAAGAAAGAAATATGTATTTCTTTACAATTAAAATTTGACAAACCTTCACTATATTTGTATTTAGGCACATATATCACTGGTGTTGTAGGTTGTTCAATCTTTGAAGTTTCTTCTGGCTCAGGCTTAGTAGGTAAAGCCATTTCATCAGCGGGTTGGGTATTATCTTTTTCTACATTAACTACTTTATCAGTCTCATTTTTACCATTTTCATATGACTCAGTTTCTTTTACATTTGACTCGTTATTAGCCATTTTGTTAGCAGATTTTTTGTTAGTATTCTTAGTATTCTTTAATACTTTTTCATTTTTATTGATATCTTCTTTAACAGTCTCAGTTTTAGTCATCTCAGTTGAGTTTCCATTAGCAGTATCTGGATCTATTACAGGAAAAGATCAAATGATGAGGAAATATATTTTAAAAAAAAATAGTACCTACTTTGTCTTCCCAAAAGGACAGATGGTGAGAAAATTAATGACTAATTTACAAACATTATAAAATGCCAGAAGAATATTATCTTTGTATTATGTGCTTGATTTTTAGAAATTATTTAAAGTGCAACTGTTTCTAATAGAAGTGTGGATAAAAATATTATGCATCCTGTACAAAAAAGCAATGTCTTGGTAACAGCCCAAACAGTACATTTTAAATTATTATTAGTTTTTCATTTGTTGTAAAAGCAGTTACAACATAATATGAGTATAGTAGATAATGGAGTAATAATAATTTACCAACTAATATTGTCTGCAGCATGTTCAGCATGATTTATTAAAGCACTAATTACTTATATGAAAGAACTCAGTATGTAGGTATAAAATAAGATCATAATCAATAGGTTAATTGATGGTCTGAAGAACAATATCTACAATTCATATTAACAATAAAATATAGATATTTTAATTTTAATACAAGTTAAATTTGATTAATACCAATTTGATTAAGTATTATCAGATAAAACTCTCACATTTACATTTACCTCAGTTATCAAAATGTGTTATTATTGCCATATGAAATAATCTTAAATAAATGAAACTTTTTTTGTAATGTTGGGAAATAAATAGCTGTAATAATAATAGTTATGGGAAATATTTTCTTGTTATAATCCTAATTAGAACATTGTTCTTCAATGAATATATCCCTACCTCTATCTCCATACTTTCCTTCATTAGCATGTAAAACCATTCAGGTCCTTCATACCAGGTAAGGGAAGCAATTTTTTGCCATATAATTAATAAAAAATTATTTAATGTAAGTATGTGTGGCAAATAATGGTCTGAAATACATAGCTAGGGATTATATAAAAGTATATAGGTACAATGTGCTCAAAAGACATTTTTGCTTTTTCAACAAAGGAATAAGAACTTGGCATTTAAAAATACTAAACTAGAGACCACTTTGTATGACTCATAAAATAGCTGAATGATAAAACACTACACGATGGCAACAAATTAAAATAATTAATTAAACATTAATGAAAGAAAGAACAAACCTGTAGCCTTATTATTCAGGTTAATATCTTTCATTTTAAAATCAGATTGATTAGTGCGCAGTACACTCGATATACTCTGTGTTAATTTAGCTTGGGCTTCTATAGCACTTGATCCTTCTTTTAGTTCAGATGCCTTTGAAAGCTGCTCCTTGGCAACTTTTTCAATACTAGCAGATAACAGTTGTGTGGCAGTAGGAGGAGTTTCAATGACAGGCTCACTCTTGATAACAAGTTCAACATTTGTTGCTACAGCAGCAGCAGGGGTTTCAGCCTCTGGGGCTGGAGAAAGTTGCTTTATTGGTATTTGTTTCTTTGTTGGCTCCACACCTAATCCTTGATTACTTTGACTAGTTGGATGGATGATAGCTTCTGCCAAGCTATCAACTGAACTAATCACTGTAAAGAATAAAAAACATTAATATCATGATGTTCAATTGTATAATTAGTATAAGAGGGATTCATAAACTTTGTTCCAATCAGTGTAACAAGATCTTAGTACCTACTTTGATGGATACTTTTAAGAAGAACTGGTTCAACAATTACAGTTGTCTGAACTTGAATCATTAAAACTATTTATTAATATGTAACTATATACCTATCTTGGGAACAACTCACTAAAACCAAGGTCATTATTAAGAAAAATTTAACACGAAACAACATATTGTACGATAAATTTATAGATAGAAGTAACGTACACATCACATAAAATATGGAGTGACAATCGAATTTGTCCGGTTGCTAATAGAATGTCCGTAAGTATAGTAATTAATTCGATGTGCCTTCGGATATGCTATGTGTAATTCATGATGAAACAATGGTAGATGCATAATAAAGCACTTTTGCAATTGATTTATAATCTAGCCTATCACTTTTTATGAACCAAGTTCGTAGTCTATAAATAGAGACGTGAGATATTTCCACGTGGGAGTTCTTGCACAGTACCTACCTGAATATCAGACTTTATGTGGCACTGATAACTAAATTATATCACAGTTTATTAATCCGTTAAACTTTCTATTTAATCTTCACACAACTAAAATAAGATACGATAATGTAACAATATGGTAAAAGAAAGTCAATTCAAAAGGTCACTCAAGGATCTAGAATATTGTCAGACTCTAACACACTTTGCACTTGAAACACATTACTTATTTTTTAAACTTAAATAAATATTTTATACTAAAGACGCAAAATTATTGAATTCAGGTGTTAAAAAGATATGAATAAAAAAGTTAAAAATATTTAAAACGCAGCCATGCTCAAAGTGACTGTAAGGTAAAAGCCGCCATCTTGGATCGTTCCATGCGGACAGGCGGTTCGTTCGGAGCAGCTAGTGTTGTGCGCAAGTGCACAATCGATCGACTCAAGGTTTTACACCACGAATCAATTACGTAAAAATATGTTGCAAACATTAAAAATAAGAAATAGTAAAATAATGGTTATTTATTTTTAGCAGGAAATAGGACTATTATTTGTATTATTTTACGTGAACACCAAAGGGAATAACTAAAAGTCTAACAATCTTAATATAAATCTCCACTCGTAAACCCAAGTTTATTTAAAATAATTTTAGCACGTGATATTTCGATATGCTAACAAGAGTACATGAAAAAATTCACTAATTCAAAATTGGAATAATGTTACACCTACTCTTACAGTGTTGCCACTTTTTATTTGGAGAAAATGTTAAGTTGTAAATCACTGAGACTGCTAAATAAAATGCCAACTGCCATCAGGGTTGGCAATCGTACGAGGTTCCTCGTACAAATACGAGATTAATGGTACGAGGTACATGTACCTCGTACCATACGAGTACCATATTTTACGAGATTTTGATATAGGAAGTATTATGACAACATTTTATAGCGTAAATGGGTTTGTACACTTTGGCTCTCGGTACTACAGTAAACACATCTTCTACAATCTCTTTCAGAAAACAACACCGCACCGACGGATCTTTTTTTTAGACACCCACATTCATGTAATGTCATAATTTGGGTATCATATAAATTTTTATGCTTGATGACAATGTACGAGGTTGGAAAGGCCTAGTAGGTACGAGATTTTTTGTTGTTTATATACGAGGAAAAAAGTTCAAAGGTTGGCAACCCTGAGTGCCATTTGTAAATATTTTATTTTTTTCTGGTTAGGACTATTAGGGTAATCACGATACCCACTCGTTATCGTTACTTTGAGTTACGATTCTGAGAAATCTAAGTTCGAGCTCCGAACGGACCTCTTACGAGCGAAACTAATATAAAATAACCACGAGTTCCTATTCCTATACTTTTTTTAAAAGTACATAATTATTCAGTGGGCTACATAGACATTCAGCGAATTTTAAATTTGCAACTGAAAGATTTATGGTGAACGCACATTGATCCGCGTCGAACACGCCATATGTATTAAACCTAAGAAATCCTTTGAAGCCTCGCGCATCTATCCGCACCGAATCGGGCGAATCGCCAGAAAAATTCGGAAGGTACCCAAATCCCAGACGAATTCGGACTGATGCGTGCGAGATGCGCACACAACGAAACGGTCTTTTTCTCGGCGCGGTCGATACTTTCGGTGCGGATAGGTGTGCGAAGTCATAAGAAACTTCGTTTCGTTCGGCTCATTCAGCGCGTTCGACGGGGACAAATGTGCGTTCACCATTAATCGATAGACATGATTGTGATTCGAAATTACAATATTATAGGTAAAACATTCGTTGAAAATTACGTAGGTAGCCATTACGCACACATAGGTAAATCAATTCAATCCCGGTGTTTATCGTAGCTAGCACTGTAACACTGGTATGCATAGCACTTCACCCATTGACTATATATATAAAGCTCGATTACCACTGACTCACTGACTGATTGACAGAATTGATCTCCCAGATGGAGCCGTGGGGGGTTAAAGTGATGTATAAGACTCATAAACCTTGAGGTCCAGTGAGTCCGGGAAAAATCCGAAATGACCTGAAAGTGGAACGCTGACCGGAACTGCCCTACGGATCTCGAAAATGAAAAGTCGCACACCCACACTGCTGGAACTAAAAATGTCAAGAACCCTGGGCCGTTTGACGAGCCGGTGAAAAAAAGATGGCTTCCATACAAAAAAAGATGGCGGCCATACAAAATTGAAACGCTCACCATTCCGCAACCGTTAGAAATAGCTGGGGGGTGTTCGACCAAATGTCATAGAGGACAACGGGGGCTTTCTGGTGGGGGTCATAAAAATCCAAGAGGGCGGATTCAAAATGGCGGCCAAAAAAAATATGGTCCGAGTCGGCTGAAAATTGGCGTCCGGGGGTTTTCGGGGGCACCAATTCATAATCCGGGATCAAATTTTTCTTTCCGCCATTTTCCAATATGGCCGCCACACAAGTGTTCATTTTGGATTCTCACCCAATTGTTCTTCCAGAAGCAGCCGCCGGGGGTAAAAGTGATGTACGGGAGTCGTATAGAGGGGGATCCTGTGAGTTTAGAAAAAGTCCGAAATGACCTGAAAGTGGAACGCTGACCGGAACTGCCCTACGGATCTCGAAAATTACAAGTCGCATACCTATACCGCCGGAACTAAAAATGTCGAGGACCTTGGGCCGTTTGACGAGCCTGTGAAAAAAAGATGGTTTCCATACAAAAAAAAATGGCTGCCATACAAAATCAAAAATCATATTTTTTTTAAGTTATGTTACAAGCACCACCTAAAACGCCCTCGCGGGCCGCATGCGGCCCGCGCACCTGCGCGACCTCTAGTTTTATTATAATATTATACTATCTATTACATCCCAAACAAAGAATATTTTTCATTTAAACGCGATATAATCTATAAAATGCGTTTGAACTTATGTGTCTTATTATTATGACGGCGCGGAATAAACAAGCTACGCGTCAAATTTTGTCTATGAGTGAGTCAGTGTGACAACAGGTAAAAGAACGAGATACTATTATCCAGTTGTCGCGTACAAAAGGGATAAAGAATCCTACCCATCTAATGGATTCATGTTTGGTCTGCTACTGGTAATAAATGTCTGTGGTATAGTCTAATTTTTATCAGACGAACTTAGTTGACAGGAGCTAATGGTAACAAATGTTTCTTGTTTCGTGTTTCCTTCACACCAGTTTTGCCAGAATGTAACTTCTTTTGTAACATTTTACGTAACTTTTGACCCCGCCATGTTATACGACTGAAAATGCAATTTTTACGTTACTTTTCGTAGTAGATTAGTTTAAACATCTAATTACTTAGAATTGTCTCTAATGTCTGTGTTTATGGTAAATGGTGTATGGTAATAGAGGGAAAATTGTGAAACAACGAAAAAAAATATCTCTCATACACACAGTAAGGGCCACTTGCAGCTTTTAGTTAAACTCGACTTTAGCTTAAACTTAATTTAACGACTTGCACGTCATCGAATTAGCTTAAATTTCTATTTAAATAAACGTAAAAGTTACACCAGCATCTGGGTCGGTTGTTAAATCTCGATTTTATTGACAGATGTCTCGTTTATTTGTAAAGATGGATTTCTTTTCGCTTGTCGATCATGATTTGTTATCGGATGATGACGAGGACATGGTACAATATTTAGACACTCCGTTTTTCACGATGAATGATGAATCTTCGAAACGGTTAAACTGCTTGTGGCGATGTTATTGGGAGTTTATTTTTATTTTCTATTACCGGGCATTTTTCCACAAGACGTAATAAATGCATTATTTCTGCCGTGGTAAAATTAAGTGCACTGTATCTGTAGAGATCATTGTGGTTCTATCACTTATGCTAAACAAAACAAAAAAATAACACGGACATAACCACAACCAACACAACCGAACGACGACGCGACCTTTTTTGATGCAGAATTGAGTTCCCATCACTTTTTATGTAAAAATGGGACGCAAAGAATGAATGTCGAATGAACGACTGCCTTAATCTCAGTTTATTTAAATCAAATATGAAATGTGACTATGCAAGACATGCTTTGTGAGATTTAATTTAAGTCTAGTTTAGGGCAAAATCGAGATTTGTTTACTTTTGCTGCAAGTCGCCCTAAGTATTTAATGCGGCAAACTACTCTTTGGTTTTTGGTTTGCACATTTGCCGTCGTACAAAATAACAGGTACACAGGTAACAGGCCACATATTGACTTATTGACTTTGACTTTGACTATATATATAAAGCTCGATTACCACTGACTCACTGACAGAATTGTTCTCCTAGAAGGAGCCGTGGGGGGTAAAAGTCATGTATGGGAGTCGTAAACCTTGAGGTCCAGTGAGTCCGGGAAAAATCCGAAATGACCTGAAAGTGGAACGCTGACCGGAACTGCCCTACGGATCTCGAAAATGAAAAGTCGCACACCCACACTGCTGGAACTAAAAATGTCAAGAACCCTGGGCCGTTTGACGAGCCGGTGAAAAAAAGATGGCTTCCATACAAAAAAATATGGCGGCCATACAAAATTGAAACGCTCACCATTCCGCAACCGTTAGAGATAGCTGGGGGGTGTTCGACCAAATGTCATAGAGGACGACGGGGGCTTTCCGGTGGGGGTCATAAAAATCCAAGATGGCGGATTCATAATGGCGCCAAAAAAAAATATGGTCCGAGCCGGCTGAAAATTGGCGTCCGGGGGTTTTCGGGGGCACCAATTCATAATCCGGGATAAATTTTTTCTTTCCGCCATTTTCCAATATGGCCGCCATACAAGTGTTCATTTTGGATTCTCACCCAATTGTTCTCCCAGAAGCAGCCGCCGGGGGTAAAAGTGATGTACGGGAGTCGTATAGAGGGGGATCCTGTGAGTTTATAAAAAGTCCGAAATGACCTGAAAGTGGAACGCTGACCGGAACTGCCCTACGGATCTCGAAAATTAAAAGTCGCAAACCTATACCGCCGGAACTAAAAATGTCGAGGACCTTGGGCCGTTTGACGAGCCGGTGAAAAAAAGATGGTTTCCATACAAAAAAAAATGGCTGCCATACAAAATCAAAAATCATATTTTTTTAAGTTATGTTACAAGCACCACCTAAAAAGCCCTCGCGGGCCGCATGCGGCCCGCGCACCCGCGCGACCTCTAGTCAAGCTATATTTTTAATTACCTAGTACAAAACTAATTTAACTTTTCTCTATAGCGTTTCATCTTTTTTGCCGCAAACTACTCTTTGGTTTTTGGTTTGCACATTTGCCGTCGTACAAAATAACAGGTACACAGGTAACAGGCCACATATCAAGCTATATTTTTAATTAGTACAAAACTAATTTAACTTTTATCTATAGCGTTTCATCTTTTCTGCCTAGTTAGTGGCATTTTCTTGAACTGTTGTTATATATATCATAATCATTCCGTTTTTTTTACCTACTCTTTCCGCTTACAGGTTACTACGCCAAAGCACAGATAATATAATACTATACCAAAGTAACAAAAAAGTAAGGAAATACGTGATAATTTATTCAAAATATTATTTTTGTGGTTAAAATTGATGTTACTTCTACTATTATATACCTTTACTGTAAGTTTTTTTATTTTTTTTAAGAATAACTTTTCCCCTCCCTAGGATTTCTCCTGTATCGAGGGTACAGTTTCC
Source organism: Allophyes oxyacanthae (assembly GCA_932294325.1). Classification (NCBI taxonomy): domain Eukaryota; kingdom Metazoa; phylum Arthropoda; class Insecta; order Lepidoptera; family Noctuidae; genus Allophyes; species Allophyes oxyacanthae. The sequence continues at coordinate 7,719,746 of OW028609.1, forward strand.
AAACATACATGTCACATGCACACACACCCAGACCCGAAACAACTATGTGTAGATCATACAAATACTTGTTCCGTGCGGGGATCGAACCCGCGGCACGTAGCGTAGAAAGCTAGCCAGCCACTGCGCCAACCGTGTCGCCAAAGTTGTTATCTATTATGATATGATAAAAAACGTGGTAAATATTCTGATAATATGTCAACTTACCTTGAAACAGCAGTAACAGTTGAATGAGATTCAGTTTAAAACTGGAATACTTGTTTTGACAACAAACTTCGGAACGGCCAAATATGGCATTATAGTAATATAATTAAACTGAAGTTTTTTAACTTTAACAGTATTAAAATGGGTAACAAAAACTGTAATCGATTTTTGGAACTTTCTCTGGGACAAGTTAAAAATTCATAATCCGTCAAAGTTAACATATTACTAAAAAGGCAATGTAATGTGAGTTTTTACCTTGCTAAGTCTCTGTATAGTTTCTTTGAACCCTAACAAAATAATTGAGTTTGAAATTTTGGATAACAAAATGGGACATGCGAATTTTTATACATTGCAACTTTCAATGGTTTGTTTTTAGCAGAATGTTTAATTAATTATATTTGTATTTATTCATGATTCGTTTTGACGTCTTCTGTGAATTTTAATAATAAATATGCTCCTAAAGCAAAACATTATCAGCAATTTATTTATACAAAAGTTATTCATCTACAATCTCGTGAGACTATGTGACTTGGCAAAAACAAAAATATCAACTAATCGCTTTTCTTTTATGGAAAATCTTTAAAATCGTTGTATTTTATACTTATTATATCTTGGATCATTATAAGTGATAAGCTATCTCTAAGTGGCAGTGAGTTTTAAATCTTTTAGTTTTACATCAAAAAATAACCTAAGTAAATAAATGACTTCTAAAATTACCCTAATTACATTCATACCCTAAACATTACCCTGCTAGTTCAGTTTTACTCTAAACCTAGGGTAAAATATCCTGAGGCAACACCGGTTTCTTATCACGTTATTGGCAGAATGCGGGCGCACCGGCCGCTTCGTCCGCATTTTCCGCGCCGAATCTGATGACGTCGTCCGAATTCGTCTGGATATTTAACGATAACCTTTCGATTTTTTCCAGCGATTCGCCCGATTCGACGCGGTTTGGTGTTCGAGGTTTCATAGGATTTCATATAAAAAATTCTAAAATTCGTTTCGTTCGGCTCCTTCGACGGGTTCTTCACGGACAAATGTGCGGTCACCTTTATTCACTTTGAGCACACTTTTGGAACTGTCAGCTGTGCTGTCAGTGACAGCAACAATAAGCAGTTGCCAGGCAATTGTACACTGAACAGTGCCACAAACTTATCTGACCCAGTCATGGCGTCGCTGCCATCGCTTTTACCAATGGCATCTCCCTACAAAAATAACATTTTGAAGCCATTTTTGTTTCGTAGCAACGTTAGTTCCAATTTTGGTCACCGGGTCAGATAAGTTTGTGGCACCATAAAAATAGCTTCATTCCAAAAGTCACATTATTAAAATTTAAAAACAACAAATTTCGATATTACACTTATCACGATAGTATAACGAACAAAAATTTGTAATCACAAATATACAATAATTATCATCCGGTACCTACCTTGGTTGTGCTGTACCTAGTACTACATGCTGGACATAAGGCTCCTCACTATTTTGGTTTAAACATAGGTTAGGATAGAAAATATTGTCACTTACCTACAGGTGGTGTGGGACCATTAGGTTTATTGGTAAACACGGCCTCTTTTTCTTGTGATTCCCTTTCTTTCACTTTTTCCTTGTCTTCTGACTTAACTCTTTCTCTGGGTTCTCTTATCCTCTGAGGCTGAGGGGCAGGCGTAGGAATAGGAACAGGTGTTGGAGCTATTATCGTGGCAGTCGTTTGCGTTGATGCAGGCACTGGTGTGACGGTAGACGTAATCGCTGTCGAGGTCGTTATTGGAGCTATTGTTGCTATTGCTACTTGAGCAACATTTGTATTATCTGGAGGCTTTTCTACTTCTTCGATTTGAGGCACATTTTTGCTTTGTTTAAATTGCTTATTAGGTGGTATATTCTTATTTGTATCTAGGACTAAAGACTGTTCACTATTCTTTTGAAGTTGCTTAATATTCATAGGCATTTTAGGCACTATAACAGGACTGTCTGATATTGCTGATACTACTGGCGTTTCGTTTGATTCTACAGCAACATCAGGTCCTAAATTTTTACTTTCGTTAACAGTTAATATTTCAGACTTTACTAAATTATTATTAATAGAGCTTATTGCATTTGGTTGAGTTTGGACAGAGCTTGCTGTGGAAGACACGGGTACATCCGCATTCTTTGATACATAATTCGATTTAATAGAGTTATCACAAGAAGGTTGATTGGCGACTTCGTTGACCATTCTATTAAACTCTTCAGCGATACTGTGTGTTGGTGGCTCCTGAATAAATCAAAAATATATTTTAATATTACTTTAATAGTACTTTTACTATTGCAACAACGCTGAAATTTCGAAAAAAAATTGCTGTTCCGTATGGATAATAATAATGTATATTAACACTTAGGACCGTATTAATAAACCAATCTCAGTTCTGAGTAGGCTCTTAAGTAACCACATAAGATGCTGAACTATATAGTTCCAGCATCTTATGTGGTTACTTAAGAGCCTACTCAAAACTGAGATTGGTTTATTAATACGGCCCTCAGTTTCTCAAAGGCTGATCAAATTTAACCAGCCGTCAAATCCTATGTCAAGTGATTTTGATTGGTTGTTGTATTGATTAATTCACGTTGGTCAATCCAACACAATAGCTAACACGAGGTTTAACATAATCAGAGATTTGACTTGAGTAATATTTAATTATTTGTATGGAGCAGCAGATTTTGTTTTTCGCGACTTCAGGATTGATCCTATAGCAAAAATTGTTTATAATGATTAATACAACAACCCCCTTTCAGCTTTATATATGTATACAGTACTGACTCGGTATACAGGATGGCACAAAATTTTCGGGCTTTAAGGTTGCCCTTTCCGTTATAGTTGGAGATTTCTGGTCTTAGGAAACCCTAAGTAAATTTTGAAGATATTAAAATCTACATTATTCGTTTTGCGCTCAATCAACTCTATTTCCCAACAGGAATGTTCCTGCAAACAACCGATGAAATCACATTTACCAAAATTGAAAAAATACAGATCTATTTCCCATACAGTTTCTGTGAAAACATACTTTCGTATGCCATAATCTAAAATCACTGTATCGTACACTGATCCATAAGTTTATTGTTCTACATACAGATCATAACATAACTCTCATATAAGAATTAAAAGCAAATGAACTATTTATTGAAAATAATAATTTATTAAAGTTTTAGTGTAGAAAAATACATTTACGGATCACTTGGAAATCAGGGTGCGTGAATACAATGCTTATACATTTGGATCAATAAACTTTATAGCTCAGTGAAAGGCAAGTAGGTACTTTAGTTTTTTGCGAAATGTCAATTTCCCCGCTGACTGTAGGTTTTTTCAAAAAGTTAAAAATGGTTTTTTTTAATTCTTCAAGTCATATAAAGTTTCTGTAGATAAGAAGTCTCTAACTATAAACGGAAGTGTAGTCGCTCATTTAGCTAATTTTGCGCCATTCTGTATAGTCAGTTTTGTTTACCAATTATTCATCAGGGTCTCGTTTCATAAAAATACTATTGACTATTGACCGATTGTCAGTCAAACATAATAATTATGAAGTCAAAGTTTTAAAATGCGTTTCATAAAAGTTTTAGAAATATCGCAGAATGCGTTTCATAAAACCATAGTTCTGACGCTACTTATAGTCCGGTCAAATTAGACCAAAAAATAGGGGTGAGGTTACAATAATTCACACTTGGCTGAAAATTGGTAGGATTGTTCAAAACACTATTATAAATGAAATGTGAAAAGTCCTCAACGAACCGACACCTGAAAAAAAAAAACTCGGTGTCAAAGGTCACAAAAACGGGGTTTTCGCGATTTTTAGCAAAACGGTAAGTAAGTTTTATCATAAAATTAGCTCAGACAAGAATTGTAGATCAGTTAATTACCTATTAAAATGTTTAATAATTTTTTTCCTAAGAGCTACCGTTTTTGAGTTATAACGATTCAAAAAGTTGAAAGAGTTGTAATCGTCATATATATAATAGTTTCAAATTAAACAGAATCACATCAGATCAGTGGAATAGGCCTACCGGGCAAACCACATTAAAAAAAACGCGCTAAGTACATATTATGATGATTACAACTCTTTCAATTTTTTGAATCGTTATAACTCATAAACGGTGGCTTTTAGGAAAAAAATTATTAGACATTTTAATAGGTAATTAACTGATCTACAATTCTTGTCTGAGCTAATTTTAGGATAAAACTTACCGTTTTGCTGAAAATCGCGATAACCCCGTTTTTGTGACCTTTGACCCCGAGTATATGGACCGATTTATGCAAAAACGATCCAACCCACAACCTCGACAATTTCGAGTTTTTGTGACCTATGTACTCCAAATAAGGTATATTTTAGCATATCAAAGACTCATAACTCTATGTTGATAATTGACGAAAATCAGTATGATCCAACCCACAGTTGTCATGTCAAAGACCATTTTTTAAAATGCATAAGTGTTTCAAGCTATTAGAATCATTTTTGCATTTTCTTGGTTGTCCTTGACATGTGTAAATTGTTTTTTGCTATAATGATTCAGACTACTTGGAACAATTATGCTTTTTGTACAATATGGAAAATATTACAAAAATCATTCTGTTTAAATGTTCCAATATCCTTGAATCATTTTAACTCAATTCCAAATAACATTCGACTATAGAATTACACTGATTTAGGCCACATGAATATCTGTTTATATAGAGAAATACGAAAAATTTAATTCTTAATAAATGGATTCACGGTTTAATATAAAATTATCATAAATATCTCGGCGATAAACAGAATATTATATTAATACCGAAAACTTTAAATAAGTAGGCATTTAGTGCCATTTTTTGTACCTACAATAAAATTGTATGTTTTGCATGAAAATTTATTCAATTTCTTTAGGATAATATGTATGTATGTAGACATTGTGTTATGTATGTCTCAAATTCTAGAAAGAAAATAAATAATAGCAAAACATTTAATGTTAAGAGTAAAGTGAACTGGCTCAAAACAAAAGAAATATTAATCATAAAAAAGACTCCACATTCTTATTATTCTCATTTTCAATCAATTATATTTTCGGGAGCACATTGACAACGTCACAAAGAAGGCAGGCCGTTTGGCAGGCTTTGTATGACGGCAAAGTAAAGAAAAGAAAACCAAGTACCTATCCTTTATCAAAAATTATAACATGCAGTCGGAGGCATGTTTTATGGCGTTCGTTACATCTTAAATGTCTCCGACTGCATGTTATAATTTTTGATTAAGGATACTTGGTTTTCTTTTCATCTTGTTTCCATCTTTTTAGGTTGTATTTTTGCAGTCGGGTTTTATGCAATGTTTTTGTTAATTTGCTTTATTTAATTTTTTTTAGGTTTATTAATGTCGAGTTATTCTAGTGTAGGTATTAAGATATATGTATATATTTATGAAATCGTCTCTTCAAGCCTCAGACCAATAAAGTTATTGGTCTAACCACCAATAACACCGTAACCGTAACCCTAACCGTTATTGGGTTGGTTGGTTGGTATTGGTGGTTGGTTGGTTTGGGTTATTGGTATTTGGTGGTTTGGATTAGCCTTTAATTTTGAAACCACACATGACAAGGACAAGATTTTTTTTTATAAAAGAAACCTAAAAATGATTTTCAAACCTATTCAATTATACCCCACTTATCTTAATTCGTCACTTTTATTTATTTTTCACAATATGGCGTCTGGTTGTGGCCATATTGAGTTTTGATTACTGTCATGTCTTTAGTGACACGCGCCAGATTAAGATAAATCGATTGACATAAGATTCATCAAAATCGGCCCACGTCTTTGGTCTCTAGAATGCCACAAAGGAACAAACATCCATACATACATGCATACATAGGCTGATAAACACAATACCCTCCTTTGCGTCGCGCAGTCAAGTAAAAATGAAGTTAAAAGATTTGAAATCGTTATTCCATCTTATACCAAATTATTGCATTGATTACTATAAAAAACTGAAAGGAGCCGATGCAATAATAGACGATATATATAGATGGTTATTGTTGTGAACGACTTTGATTTAGATGAGGAGCAGGGTAACTTTTGTATTTTTTTAATTAAAACAATAATAATAAACATTTTTGAGATACTATTTTTGTCATACTTTGGAACATTTTTGCATTTTTATTTCTACAGCCTACACAGCTAATTCCATACAAAATTTATTTTGTAAAAATGATCCAGGCGCAAGTTTGCTTGAATATCTACTAAATTATTACAATTTATTCACTAAATACATGCATGTAAATTAGTTTAGTACACTTAGAATTACATAAAATTAAAAACACAACATTTAGCATTACAAAGCCAGAGAAATACCGCAATAAGCTTTAAAGTCAATTATCTCGAAATGAGGTTTGTGTGGATTGGATCATTTTTGCATAAATCGATCCAATTTTTTTTCCAGGTGTCGGATCGATGAGGACTTTTCACATTTCATTTATAATAGTGTTTTGAACAATCCTACCAATTTTCAGCCAAGTGTGAATTATTGTAACCTTGGATGTCTAAATTGACCGGACTATTAACCATAATTGCCATGTTATATACCGTAGTATTTTTTTCGATATTGTTTCGACTATGAAACGGCGTAAAAACACATTTTCAAATTTAAATTCAGCATTAATTCATTAAGTGACGAAACGTAGACAAGTCAATAATGTTCTTGCATTTGAAAAACTAGATGGATTTCAAAGAACAAATCTTCCTATCTCTAACGGTTAGCATAGCTGCCAAAGATATCACAAGATTTTTTTTTTCAGTATTCCTATGTAAATCTAAATGGAAAGTCGCATGAAATTCGATCGAATAACAAAAATCTTTATTATACAAGTAGGTATCATAGAATATTCTACACCAAAACCTTCCTTGTTTTATTACCTTGTTTATAAATACGATATCATATATATTATTATTTTGTTATTATTATAAACTTATTATACTAGTGATACTATGACAAACAGTTTGCGAGTGAATAATCGGTCTTTACGAAAATCCCTACGTATGAGAAAGAGACACAATAAAATGGCCGTAGGACCGATTTGAAACCATTTAGTATCCGTCAGTCGCTTGTCAAATGTCTATTAATTTATGATTTTCTTCACAATCGTTCTGTATTTTACCGGGAAAATATTATTAATCATAAAGGTGTCGTGTAGGTACTGTGTTAAACTGCAGTGTATGTGTTTTACAGGTACCTAAATACCGACAGTACAATACTACTTTCATAATGTATATTTTCATAGAAAATATCCCTAAAATTATTTAGTAAATAGCATGCAGTAATAATTGCAATAATAATAAATGTGTAAGATAAAAAATTATTGTGTAGGTACGTGAAAATGAAACCGTTTGGCATAGGGTGTGTATAAAATCTATAGATACGTCGATATTTTCAATCGAATTTTTCGTAGCTTCGTCCATAGAATAACTTGAGAGTTATCGTTATTCCTTGCTTATAATCATATTGAAAGGTTGATTTAGTTCAGCACCGCACATTTTCAGGAAGTCATAGAAGATTTCTGACGCGCCCGAAGGCACTCTACACTCATACCATGTCCGTACTATTACGAAATTTTAATAGTACGTACCTACGTAGTAAATACGTACAATAATATAATTATTTCTGAGATTATTCTTATAAAATAATGAAAAGTTTAACCTTACAGCTAAGTGCAGAAATAATATTTTTACATGAAGACGATTGGAATATTAGTGCTATATCAAGAGAACTCAATATATCTGGATTCACTGTTCGATTTTGGATCCGGCAACATGGAGAAGAAGGAGCGATTATTTGATCATAGAAGTAATTCAGGCCGTAGACAACAAGTTACTGACATGGTTCGAAGTTACGAAGTTAAGAAAGAAAATACGTTTTTTCAGCACGTACAGCGACAACACACGAGAGAGAAATAAAATAAAAATTAACTTAATCTTTAAACAGTAAAAAATAAAAAATAAAAGAGACACTGAGAACAAAAAAAAAGAAGTAAAATAAACTGATTTCTATGCTACCCTTTGAGTATCTAGAACGCTACCTCAGATGAAGAACCCGCTTACTCTAATATTTAACGTCTTATTTTAATAATGCAAAATATACCCATAGACGTAATATATACTCGTCAAAACAAAATAAGGGCCACTTGCAAATTTCGACATTATGGGTGATTTAATGATCATTAACTATATCCATGTGGTAAATTGTACAGCGTTGTATTATCTTAAGTGTTTGCGAACACTTTTACAGCATTCCGCTTGAAAAATCGTTAAAATGGGTAGCTTTTATAATTTTTTTTGAAACCAATTAATTTTACCCTGTTTTTAACCTGAACTTTAAGCTCATTTAACATTTGTATTGTACTGAGAACAGTTTAGTGTGTCAAGTCATTGCGTACATCGGCATTTTAAGAACGTAATTCCATAGGTTCGACTTCAAATGGACTTGACTACAACGACCAGGACCATAACACTCATCCAAGAAGGCTATTTGTAGCGATCTGTAGTTTTATAGCCGAGATTTTCGCAGCGAGCGATTCAGAATGCCTGGAATTGCTTTTATGAGATCCAAAAATTTGTCAGAAGTCAGGAATTAGGCAGAGCCAGAGGAATCACCGCTCAGGAAGACCGCTACATAGACTTACATGCACGCAGAGACAGCACCGTCACTTCCCGCTTTTTGCAAACCCGCTTGTGCCTGGTCAGAGGCACGTGACTTAGTGACCAAACAATTAGAAACCAGTTTTATGAAGACCAGCAATTGTCCAGGAGTCAAGTGGTGCGAATTCCATAGACCAGTATTCATAATGCAAATCAATAAACATCCGCAAGGCAACAATTGGACTGTAGCGTAAGTGACTGAAGCACATTGCTTTTTACAGATGAGAGCAAAGTAAAAGTTTTTAGTGTTGACCGTTGCATAAGGGTGTGGAGATGAAAAGGTGACCAATTTGCAGATGCCTGCATCCACAACAATGATCGATTTGGGGGCCCAATGTTATGGTGTAGGGAGGCATAAGCCAAACTGAAAGAACTGAGCTTATAATTCAGAACCAGGGTAGAGTAACAACTTAACGATACATCCAGGAGGTCATAAGACTCTATGTGGTGCCATTTGCATAGCAAGTGGGTGCAGGTTTCAAGCTGTTGCACAGCAATGCACGCGCTTATACTGTCAGAGCCACCAGAGATACACTAGAAGAGGCTTGTTTACAAGTGTTGCCGAGGCCAGCGAACAGTTCGGGCTTGAACACAATTGAACACATGTGGGATCTGTTGAAAAGACGAGTATGAGACACTAATTGATCAGTGGACAATGAAAGACAGCCCTTAAACGTCCTAAAATTGAGCTAGGAACAAATCTCTCAAGAAACATTGCGGCATCTGATAGAAAATGCCCTCTAAGCTTCAAGAATATGTTCAGAAAAGAGGAGGTTACACCAGATATTGATTCAAAAAGGAAGAAGAATAAACGCCGTGGAATTTCATTTTTAATTACATTTTTAGTCCAAGTGTACGTTTTGCTGAAATTGCACTTTTTCTTGAAAATGTTGTAAAATTGTTTTCTTTTTCTGTGGATTGTGAAAATTTAAGCCCATTTCATTAAAAACAAATCATTGCAATGAATTTTACAACTTAGAAACCTAGGAACCTCATAATTTCCCCCGAAGATCAAAAATATAAGGTGGCCCTTATTTTGTTTTGACGAGTATACTAAGAATTACTTATTAATTCCATGATACTACCTAGTATATAACTCTTTAAATTATTTATGTCGAATGTCATCCACGTCATTGTTCTGGGACTTTTCTAAATCCTAAGTAGGTATATGGACATTTCTGAGAATCCCGAGACGCCTATCAAGTAGCATAGTCATTTATTTCGCGGTCGACCTTATGAAACTGCAATATGCAAGCAATTCACCTTAAGGTGACAAACATTTTTAGTCCGCGACTGTACATGGCCCATACCTACATTTTGTACTAGCCCCGCAGACTGACAGAATTTTCCAAATCGTACGATTCGGAAGATTCTAATTCTGCCGCGCATTAAAATATATAAAATAGCACTATTTCCAGACAAAGAGTGAACGAGTGAAAAAAATTACATTATTATATTGACTGGCTAACTTCATAACTTCCAGGTTTCCTGACCTGACATTTCCCGGCCAGCGTAAGTGTACAAATAATACAGGGGCATATCACCGGAACCTTCAACATCACAACCGAAACCCCTGACGTCAAGAAAAAAGAAGTTGATTACTAAATAAATTATTAAGATAAATATTTTTTGTATTTACCTATTCTTCACTTTCGTGACAGTAATCATTTTGATATCTTTAAACCTCTATTACGTACCTTTTAACGTTTTAAAATGACCGATTAAATCTGTCAAATATAGTATTTTAGTATGACTAAATTCACATTTGAAAGATTTGTAATTTTAAAAGATTATAAGTTAGGTACATATTAGCCTAGCAGATACTAGATGGTATTTCACTCTTTATTAGTATAGCCGATTTTGATATCGATAATGCGGAGACGTCAATGTCACATCCTTAAAACTCATTCACACACATGACAAATAAGCTCACATACGCATTTCTGTTTCGGTCACCCGATAATGAATAGACTGCTTGTCTTTTACCACTAGTTTACATAAGTTTATGGTTATTAATATTCATCGAATCATGATTAAAAGAAAAAAAAATGTGAATCATATTTATAAAATATTTTTAGCTCTTTTATCAAATTAGCCTATTTTCAAATAAACAATCTAAGTGAAAGAATCTAGGTAGGTATAGAGACTTCTCCTTTATACAAGAAATTTGGGTGAGTTTGGAATAGGTACCTGGAAACCTGGCTGGCAGTGGACCGCCACAACCAATTTCATTTTTAACCTCTGACACTACAATAATAATAAGTAATATTGCTAGACAGCAAAAATATTCTTCTAACACGACTATGCCATGATAAGCAGAGTTGATAATAATCAATATTTTTTATAGATTTTCTTGTTTTTGGCCTGTTCTTATATTAATAAATTCTCTATAGATTTACTCTCGCGTTTTTGATTCTGTACACCCTCATTATACCTATTATACTCCTCGAGATCTAAGAAGTCCCTTTTGACAGATTTAAAGAACGATAGAATGTAACCTGACATTGTTACTAATAGGCTGTGAATAAAAACCATTTTGAATATACACTTGATAATAATTATTAAATTATTATAAATTTTTGAGATACGTATAAATTAGCATGGTATATAATTTTATAAGTATTGTTTTAGCATCGAAATATTTTTAAAATGCATGTTTATATACTGCCGAAATATCATAAAAATGGTTACGTTCTCAATCAATTATTTTTTAAATAAAGGGATGTGATCACTTGAATCGTTAAAATCGTTTGAAATATCAGTATAAAATTACGTAGGTATTAAAAACTCTTTAAAGGCTTTAATTTCTCTATGATCACAATTTGCTTGACACCGGCAGTATTGACAGTGACATCTGTGCAGTTTTTCGCGATTTTTCCGACTATTTTTTTTTTTTCAAATTGTCTATGTGTGTCTGATTTCGTACTGTGAATAGTAAATAGCGCAACTTGGTTTGGAAACTATGTGAGTACTTCGAACGTGAATCAGTAACTGGTGGACCATTATTACCGGTACAAGTGGATAAATAATTTTGGCATGAAATTATGAATATGTTTTATTATTCTATGAAGATACCTACAGAAATGAGATTTCATATTAAATTCGGTGCCTACTACATCAATAAATTGCTTATCAAATGATTTCTCGATTTTTTATGCATAGTTTTAAACAATTCTATACTCTTAGAATTTTAAATCGATTTATTATAAAAATCGATATTTTTGGTTACCGATTTATACGCTTCATATCCCAAATTAACACAAATGATATATGTCAAAAGTGGCTTTTTAGATCTCGAGGACTATATACCTTATTATATTTTTCTGATTCGAGGCCTTTGTAAAATTGTAAATATTTAGATATAATAAGAAGTTAACCAGTGAAATAAGACATTGCAAAAAAAAAAAAAAAATACAAAAATACAGTGTTTAAAGTTTGTCAATCATCGCGCTAAAACAATCGCTTAAATTGAAAACGCCTTCAAAACAAACAATAGATTGATTTCTCACACACGTGCACATAGCATCACTCAGACCTGTAATTCCCAAAGGGTTATAATAATTATCATTGATTCCGCAGCCGCAGTTGCTGGCGCCCGACAACAATAGATTTTCGACTGTGTCTACGTTTCGTCACATGATAGTGAACATTAAATTTTAAAAAAAAAATTGGTATAAGTCAACGATTCTTATCAAAAAAACATTTGGTCAATCAAATGCTGTTATTATTCCCAACAATTGTCGGTCAAGTCAAGATTGTAGTTATGAAACATCTTACATCTGTGGGCCGAGTACGAATGTTTTGACGTATCGTAACGTAAACGTAACCAAATTTAGAACCAAAAATACACGTTTAATCTATGATATTTTTTTGGAAATACATGCAATATATTTCATTTTCATGAAACAAGTGATCGACTGACATTTGTGACATTCACAATTGTCACTTTATGAAACAAGATCAGATGCGTACATTTTACCGAGTAGGATTGTATGTTGTCACACCTATTTTAGCCTCGAGCAAAAGATCATTTTGACCATTCAGAAGGTTTTATTAGTATAGATTTTTGACTGTATCTATTATACGCAATAATACTGAGCAATTTTTATTCCAAAATACAGTCGTCACTGGGAAGGGAATGCCAGAAAAAGAAATTTGACATATTTTGCTAATGTTTTTAAATAGGTTACTTACGGGCTGTGGGGTGTGTCGATCGTTAGCTTCGCTGGTTAAAAAATTATTATCGTTGGTATATAAATCTGAGAAAATATCTTGTTCTGTAAGTAAAATAAATCATCAATAGAAGGCGATCAAACATTAATGCTAACAATTTTTTTAACTTCATGTCTGTTTACTCACGTGTTTTAGGGTCGATGATTGGTACTCTATGACTTCTTTTTGGAGCAGCTGGGCGTATACCTAAGAGCAAAATATATTTTTAAACCAGTCAGAATTCCTCTGACCATGTTTTAATATTTTAAAGACAGAAATCCTCTTTTTTACTTTCAATAAAATCGATTTTATTTACTATTGCAACAATCAGATTCCAACTACAGTCGGGCCAGCGAGAGAACCGTTTTTTAACAGTTCAATTTAGTGGCTTACTTATTATTGATCGATTGCACGGTAAAAAAGCAAGTTAAGACAAATACATACATTTTTGTTACTTATTTTCTTTTTTGAATAAATATAAAAAATAAAATCACAGATTTAGTTTAAGGCCCGTAAACTATATCTGTGATTTTATTTTAGACCTTACATTTCGATTACCGGACTAAGCCTATACTTACCTTAAAATTTAAAGTTAGTATAGGCTTAGTCCGGTAAGTAATCGAAATGTAAGGTCTATTTAAAAACGCGGAACAACAGTAAAAGAGATTTTATGTGCTGCGTCTAATAAACACTTGTTTCTTTATCTTATTTATTCATTTATTTCGATCTTATAATATAAACACAATATTTATTGTTGATGGTTTTCATTGAATTAAAACTATCAACCACGATTCACCATCGACAATGCTATCGAACTCAAGCATCGATGTTGTCAAGTCTCTATTAAAATTGTGATTCGTAGCGACTTTAAATCGTACAAAATATAACAGAGTAGATTTGAAATTTGAAATTCATTCGCATCAATGGGCTGATAATTTCTGATACATAGTCACATTAGAAAAGTTGTGAACTGTCAACAAACGATTCCTAAAATGGCTTTACTGTAACTACTACATAAGTTCGGCAATTTACATTGCAAGTTTTGCGGGTAAAAATATTCCTTCCCCTCCAAATAAGAATGTATAAGATAGTGCTTATGTTAACCTTTATATTCAATGAACGTAGATTGCAATAACTAACATTTTGTAACAACTCACAATTTGTAACAACTCACAATTTCAACATTAAATATAATAACCATCCGTCGATAAATGTGTTTACATGTTCATTCTATAAAAAATAACTCAAAATCACGGATTGGCAACATTGTTGTTTGTCTATGGTGTTGTTGTCATTGCACGTACGCCGTATCAGTTAAACACGAATATTTATGTGATTTAAAGTGAACCACGTTATAGCTCGACCACTCTATGCGCGGCCCTCCCGATGAGTTTCCATTTTAAACAACAATATAATGTACATAATAGTATTTTATTTATCACTAAATATCTATCATGGTATATACTGTGTATATCCATGCATACCCATCTGCCGCCCCGCGTCCCGCTAACTATCGTCAGGGCCGGTTTACTAGGTAGGGAGGGTCGCCTTTACAACGGTCGAGCCATATCTCGTATACAAATCGTGGCTATATTGTGAACAGAAGAGTGTTGGACTTGACCATTTAACACAGGAGGGTGTATAAGCACGCGTACCCCTCTGCCACATTGAGGTGGCATATAGACATTTATAAAAACAGTTCACTCACGATATCTGGCCATTTTGTATCGTTTAGATCGCGAGATACGTACGAAAATGATTAGTTGTTCGGTGTTTTCGTGCAAAAAGCGATCTGCTACCTCCAACATGCATGGAGCATGGAATTTCCTACCACAAGTAAGTATTATTTCTGCTAGACATGCATACATAGCATTCACTTAGCTTAATATCGAATAATACCTTGCACCTCCGTACTAGACTCCGTGTGCGCCGATGCCGGCTCCGGCGTCATCGGCGTGGATGCTCGGACGGATACGGTTGTTTTAGATACAATGCAGACATACTAGTAAACTAAACACTAGAAATGTCTAAATATATGCTTATTGGTTTATTTCGACGTATTTGTTTACGCAAATAAAATAAAATACCATTTTTATATGACCATAATTTAAATAGTGCGTTTTGCCGATAACTTCGTCCGTCACAGTCATTTGGCGAATAAGTCGGCAATATTTTGTTTTTAGATTGTACGAGTTAGGATTTTCACCATCCACGCCGATGACGCCGCCGCGGGCATCGGACCTCACATCTACTCCGTACCACGGTTTTTTTTGGCACTACGCTTTTTGTGAGGGCCTCGGTGAATAATAATTTAGGTATTATTGAATGAACGAACATTAAAAAGTGGTTTATCGGTTCCCCTAGTCCTATTAATAACTTAGCAATATTTTTGTCTAATGAAACATTTATTTTATACCTTACCTTGTTACTATTAAATTAAATGGTTTTTGCTTCTAATAACCACGATAGCCGACGTTTTAAAAACTTCAATTTAGTCTTCGGACTTAAAAAATTATTAGTAAAAAAACTTTTTTTTAAATAAGCTTTTATTTAAATGCTCTAAAAAGAAGAAAATAAACTTTAAATTAAATCAAACCCATCAATTTATTATATCACACCATTTATCTTAGTAATATTATAAAGAGAGAAGTCCTGATTGACTGACTGACTGACTGACTGACTTATCAACAACGCACAGCCGAAACTACTGAAGCTAGAGTCACGAAATTTGGAGAGTAGGTTCCTTTTGTATTGTAGGCAAGCAATAAGAAGGGATTTTTGAAAATTCAGCCCCTAAAGGGGGGGGGAAAAGGGGGTGAAAGTTTGTATGGGAGTCCCTTAATTTTTGAAGTGAGAAACGTGAGAATTGGTGTTTCGGCTTTTGGTTAAAAATAAAGAAACACGTGTTACCGCGTTTTTGGAAATTCATCCCCTAAAGGGGCGAAATAGGGGTGAAAATTGTTTTTGAAGTGAGATACGTGAAAATTGAGATTTAGGCTTTTGGTTACAAATAAAGAAACACGTGTTACCGCGTTTTTGGAAATTTATCCCCTAAAGGGGCGAAATAGGGGTAAAAATTGATTTTGAAATTAGAAACGTGAAAATTGAGATTTAGGCTTTTGGTTAGAAATAAAAAAATCATGTTACCGCGTTTTTGGAAATTCATCCCCTAAAGGGACGAAATAGGGGTGAAAATTGTTTTTGAAGTGAGAGATTTTAGAGCATATAAATAAAAGCTTGATTTTACCCGACTACAGCGAGGGTTATGTTTTTGACCGGTATGTATGTATTTTCACCTGTTCCCTCATAACTTCTAAACTACTTATCATAATTTGACAAACGAGGTATCGTTGGAAGCGTCTTGATCGTCCGCTGTTTATAGGCTCACGTTAAATTGAATATGGCGCCCTCTAGAGGACAAAGTCATGAACTAAAAACTAAATTTGTTATAAGGATGCCGTGATCAAATGAATGGGCTTAATTACCACATTTCAAAAATATGTTAAAAAAATGTAATGTTAGGGGCTTTAAAAAACAAAATGCATTCAAAAACTAAAACCCGACTACTGAAAAAGTATGATACAAGAAAATATTAATACATATTCATAGTGATATTCAGAGTATAGTCGTGGTCGTATGCCACCTACCCTAGCAAAACAATACATTCTAACAGTAGTAAGCGATCATAAGCTTTAGAGCAAAGTGGCATACGACCACAGCTATCCTCTGAACATCACTATTTCAATTTTGAGCAACATATCGGCAACCAAATGTATCAATAGTTCGATGAGTAAAACTAATGGTTGTGTCAAAGCCAAAGATTTTTATTTCAATTGGGCCTTTGCAGGCACTTTCAAAACGTCATGATTCTAGGCGCACGGTTGCAAGTGGGTTGGTCCTGGAGAAGATACCGACAAGAAAATCCAGTAAGAGGAACCAATTAGTATTTATTTTGCCAACTTAGCCTAAATACATTTACAATCTTAGCACATTAATTAATATTAATATCTATTAATATTTTCTTGTTTCATAGTTTTTTAAAAGTTGGATTTTAGTATTTATGAATGTAATTTCTTTTTAAAATGTTTTTTTACTATTAATTTATTTTTTAGTTATCGCTGTCTCCTCGAAGGGTTGAACGCAGATGTCAGTTTATTCGTATTATTCTCAGCAAACCCTTTCATTCGATAACCATATTAAAGGAGTCCGTAAAAAATAACTAGTCCGCCATCTTAGGTGGTCCGCCATATTGGATTTAGAGTGAAGTCATTTCATTTTTTTTTTTCTTCTCATTAAACCCTTTCATTTGATGCCCATAACATGGGAGTGTCCAAGATATAATTAGATCGCCATCTTTGGCCATCCGCCATCTTAAGCCATCCGCCATATTGGATTTAGAATGACGTCACTTAGCTAGCCATGCATTGTTATTCAAACTAAACGTGTATGCAAAATTCCATCTCAATCGGTTGAGGATAACTGCGTTAAAATTCAGTTCCAAGATTGAACCCGAACATACAAACATTGCAAATTAAATAAAAGCTTATAAAAACGGACTTCATGAGAAAATATTCTAAATTTAAATTATTAATTTCTGTTTCATTCAGTTTGTTGGTCTTTTATTTTGGTCTTCATTCATACCCCATCACTATTTCCTGCGATTGTTGATGTACAGTGGCGGACTGAAAATGTTTATCAGATTTCAAATTCGATCCCATCTAAAACTGTGTGCAATAAGGTCGAAGAAGTCATATCAACAAACATATTATTACATTTTAAAATTGTGGAGTATCGAACATACCTATAAGAAAGGCTATCAATGACTTTTGATTATGTAAACTCATTTATTAAAATGTTTTTGTTTTTAAATTATATTCTGACATTTGTCAAGCGTTTGTAAGCCAATAGTAAAAATATTATTATTTCTGAGATTAGTCTAATAAAATAATGGAAAGTTTAACCATGCAGCAAAGGACAGAAATAATATTTTTACATGAAGATGATTGGAATATTAGTGCTATATCAAGAGAACTCAATATATCTCGATTCACTGTTCGATTTTGGATCCGGCGACATGGAGAAGAAGGAGCGATCATTGATCATAGAAGTAATTCAGGCCGTAGACAACAAGTTACTGACATGGTTCGAATGGCTTGACACCTACTAGAAAATTTTGCTGCTTTGTATGATGTGAATGCTCGTACGATTCGATGAGCTTTGCACCGTGTCGGCCTACACTTCAGGCACCATGCTATCAAAGCAGAGCTTAACCCCACCACAAAGTAGCTCGACTTAATTTTGCGCGGCAATATCTTGACTTTGATTGGTCTAGATAAATTTATTGATGAGAAGACGTTTAAATCGAGACATCTCGGCAGACTAACCTTATGGCGTTAAAATCGTACCAGATATAATGAAAGTCATGTTGTCCCTAATAATGAATCGGGTTGGATAACTGTGAACTTATGGAGATGGATGAGCCCTGACGACATGGTCGAATTAGCGGTGGTGGAAAATAGAGCAACGGCGAATAACTATATTTCAATTTTGGAAGACGTGATGCTACCTACTGTGCGAGTAGTTTATCCTATTGCATACTACCTAGTATATCACCTCCTTAAATTATTTTTTCATGTCAAATACAATTCACGTCATTATTCTGAGACGTTTCGAAATCCTAAGTCTATGGACATTTATGAGAATCCCGAGACCCCTATCGATAGTCATTATTTCGCGGTCAACCTTATGAAACTGAAATATGCAAGCAATATAGACCTTAAGGTGATAAATATTATTAGTCCGCGACTGTACTTACGTCAACACTTAAATACGAAGAAATTACTGTGAGTGTGAACTGTATTCCAAGTTCATTTTAATGTGAGTTCATAGCTACACGAGTTTTTGGCATTTGTGTGCGTTTTTCATGTAAATGCGTGCAATACGTGTTCCGCCATTATCTCACCAAGTGGGAGAATAAAATGTATAGGAATTTGCGCCATGCGATCTACTGTGTTAAATACTCAAAGGAGTTGGATAACCCAGATATTGATAAATACAACTAAAACAATTAATCCAACCATGATAGATGTTTAATACGATTTTGATCCTTGATACTTTAGCTTCTTGTACCTTTTTAGTGTTTGTATAACTATGTGATAAAAATTAAGATTACTTTATATTTTGCTTCGTAATTATTTTTCTATTCATCATGAAGCCTATAAACATAAACAGCTGAAAATAAACCTAATAACCGCATCGCTCAAGCAGCCCAACACTTGGCAGACAGATACGTGATGGTAGTATGAGGTTATGAGCACAACGGAAGACGCTGCTATACATTTTCTTGACATAGGTATAGGTACCCTTAGTTGCTTTTCCGACACCCACAGGCCGTGATATGTGGGTGTCCAGATGGCGACGTGGAGGTAGGTAGGTTTTTCATTACCGGCAACCACAACGGCTAGAACGATTCCTCCTCGTAACAAAACTATATTAAGAAGCTTCTCTCTAATGCGCTCCATACAAACGAGGTTAGATAAGTAAAAATAATAATTGTAAACAAGATCTAGAAAAAAGTTTGTCAGATTTCCGTTAAAATACAAAATTTAAAAAGTTACACTCGCACTTATATTTTTAATTTTCTATCAAAATTGCTATATCCTAATATTAGACAGTAAATCAATTTAGATCTATATACATAATATTCGAGAAAATGTAAAACAGAAAAATTTATGAATATCCTATATTAAAAGTTTATCCACATTAATTAAACTTTTCAAATAATATGGTAACTACCATATTATTTGAAAAATCATCTAATAAAATATTATAAAAATTCCGCGCGGAGATGTTGCAAAATGAGTGCTATCTCACCTGTGTGCGCGCTGGCTAGCGACATTCGACAGAAATGGCAACAATACTTTCAAATACCTACCGCAGCCGCGCGGACTGTGACATAACAATAGTAATGAAATAAACCACTCTTTTAAATGTGAGTCTCGTTCGTTAGACAACTAAATTATTATTTCGAGTTGGCAGCATCATCCTCCTGCAAGCTAATAACAAAATACAGCTACAAGAAATTTTACGAAAATGTATCGCCAACATTGTACTACACATTTGAACTAACTATCAATAATAGACAACGATGGTCAAAATGTAGATAGGACTATAGGTGCTGCTATATGTAGATTAAAAGTTTCTTTTATTTTCCCATGTAGACACATTTAAGCGACGGAGACAACTTTATCACTGAAAGATGACGTCATAATCATCTGTTATAGAGTTTACTTATTGACTCTTTTACGGCTATGCGCGGTAATATCAGGCTTTTATTTATTACTTAAACCCAGATTCCAGTAATAACTAAAAGCCTAATATTAAATTGCGTGTAGGCACAGATAAATTCTTGACGTGATACCGATAACTGACTAATGTTTTATGTATACATATTAAGTAGAAGTTATTCGTTTTAGTATTAATGATAGGGAATAAACAAGTGGAGCAACTTGACAATCTTATATCCAGCAATAAACTGCGATAGGCTGACACTGAATGATACATTATTACATACATGATATATGACAAAAAGCTAAGTGAGTGTCATGGATTCGCTTTTATAAATTGACTTAGGGGCCGCAGTGAAATATCTTAACAATAGTAGTAGTCGATGATTACCAGGCATAGTTTGGTGCATGAGTGTGGAAGCTTGTGGGTGAGGAAGCGTGGCAGTGGGCGCAGTGGGGGTAGCGGGTGTGCCCTGTGGCCCCACTAGTGTAGTGGGATTACTCCTACCACCTGGAGCGTTCGCTTGTAAGTTTGGCGTAGGCAGCTGAGGACTATTCGAAGTGTAGTAATCTGTGGGATGAAAACCAAAACTGTTATATCATTTTGTAAACATAATATCGGTGGAAATAATAAAAAATATCTATCCAACTTCGACAACTATTATATGAACCCTCGCCATATTGCAGAATTATAATAAACTCTTTTATTTTAATTTATTGACACGTTCAACTGTAAAAGTCAATCTCTAAAAGCGCAATCACATTATTGTGGTGTTTGTCAAAAGGAGAAACGCGCCGAACGAAATCCTATAGGTGAACGTGCACTTGTCCGCGCCGAATCGCCAGAATAACTCAAAAGGTAGCCAATCTCTGTCGAATTCCGATGATTTCCTTCATCAGATACGGTGCAAACAAAGCAGCCGTTCTGCCATATCATTGCGTGATCTATACTTTCTGTCGGAGCGGTCGATTCATTGGGCGCAGGTAGGTGTACGAGGCTATCAGAAATTCTGTTCACCTCGGCGCCGCAGCGCGGTCGTCGCATGCAATTGCGGCGTCTGACGCGCGTGTCTTCGGTACATTATTTTCCTACATAATTATTTATTTATTTATTTTATTCATAATGAAAGAGATGCGCGAAAAAGGGGTTTCTCGCCCGATACCACACCACAATAATGTGACCCGGGGTCTTTAACTGGTCAATGCGTTTCAGTTTCGTTGCCATGTAAAAGCTGCTGTTCTTGCCCTCATGACAGTGTACATATACCTACAGGGCTGAAAAGTTTAGTGTGCTCAAGCGTTTATGTCATTACAAAATTCGTAGGTACAGTCTAGTTAATTAATATGTTGACACATGGTTTCCTATAATATTTAAGCTTAAAAAAGTGCATTAAGTTGTAACAACTAAACATAATATGTTTAGTTGTTACAACTTAATGCACTTTCTTGCACAAGTAATTGATATTATCAATAACTTGTGGTCAAACTTGAACTTCATTTATATGTGACGGCACATACTCAGTAAATAGGTACATAATAATATAAAGATCATTAAATCATAATTATATGAGCAGTGTTGGATTCATAAATATAATACGACACATTAGTACTGATATCTGAACAATAAATGCATTCCAAATTCATCCATTTCTCATATTATACAAGTTGATTGGTAATTGGACCACTGAGCAATTTTCCAGTAGGCATTTTTAGGCCATCTTTATCTCTCGCTAGATGGCGTTGGCAACATTTTTGGTAATCTGAAAGTGGCAACACTGCCAATGTCATAGTTAAATAAAAAGTAGAAAATAATTTTCTTAAAAAATTTAACAGCTTCTGAAGTCGGGGCCACTGCCAAGCTAGGTGCATTGAAGAATTATAGGCTCCGACTTCAGAAGCTGTTAATTTTTTTAAGAAAATTATTTTCTACTTTTTAGTTTTTTTTTGAAGTCGGTTTTTAATTTTTTTTTTAAAGTTTATTTTATTTTTCAATTTTGAGTGGCATAAACAATACATAAACATGCGATTACAGCAATCGCGAGTGATGTGCTGTTATTATTCATTCAAGAGTTCCATTGTCTATCTCCGAAGATCTTCATCAGATCCTCACCAAATTTAAACGGTAACACTTCGGAAGTATACCCTTTCAAACAAAAAAATAATCATGGAAATCGGTTCACGCAATCGCAAGTTATGAGGTAACAAACATAAAAAGTCGCGCACATACTTAATGTAAATTTAAGACTTATATGGTTTTCTCATGGATCCCATTGTCAGACCTGGACCAAATTAAAATGGGACCATTCGGGAAGCACCAGCTTTCAAATAAAAAAATAAGCATCAAAATCGGTTCACGCAGTCGAGAGTTATGAGGTAACTAAAAAAAAAAAAAAAAAAAAAATACTCGTCGAATTGAGAACCTCCTCCTTTTTTTTGAAGTCGGTTAAAAAGACAACAAATTCACAACACAACTGAACTCACAATGCCTACTGGAAAACTGGTCATTCCTGGAAGGGGTTTATACTAGAGCCAATTTACAAGACTCCATATACCAACAAGGCTAGCACGACAATAAAGGGGAGAAAAACCGCGGACAAAACTATGTCTTTACCGTTATCTCTCTCGATTGTTCGTTTTATCTTTTATCAAGAGACAAAGGGTGGAGAAAACGGGTTTGTCTACCCGCCGTGCTAACCCTGCAGGGAGTGATTTTAGAGATATTGCAGTGTTATATTTTTTTTTGGAATTTTCCGATTTACCTCAAGAAATTACTAAATGTGAAAAATCTAAGTGGTTAAAATTCAACACTCAATTGACACTTTTCTTAAAACTGAGCAACGAGTGAACACTTTAATACCAAAATCATACCCAAAATTCCCAAACCCTAAGAAATAAAAGGTCATAAATCACAAGCAATGAATGTTTGTATAAAAAACTAGCAACCCGTCCACGGCTTCGGACGGGTGCAATATCTCTACTATACTTTCATTAAATATGAAAGTAATATGCATATAATCCTTCCGGAAGAAATACTCAAAATTATGGTAAAAAAACCGCATCAAAATCCGTTGCGTAGTTTAGGAGGAGTTAGCGACTTTATTTTATACTTTGTAGAGATTATTTGAATCTCTTTAGTATGTGGTATAGATTATTGGCTAGTTAGATAAACTCTAATGACATGTTTCTTCCTGAGTAGTAATATGAATTAACAACGACGCGACGTGCTTATTGGAAAGTAACATTAGGCACTGGAAAATTAATCTTATGGCTATTTAATTAATAAAATAACATTTAACTATTCAGATATTTTGAAAGCTAAACTTTTGAATTATTTTTGTTCAGAAAGCTAGCCACAAGTTATTGCCAAATATCTGGCATATACAACCGTTAACATGATGAGAATATATTGATGTACAGATAGTATACAACTTTTTGAGCATTTCAATAGTTATAATATTTTGAATCCTTGCCAATGCTTACCTACATATTAATGAACTTGGCTGTTCTCTACTCAGTCGTCCAGCATTCGCTATATTGGATTTCCTTTGACGTCTTATATTATCTCTGGATCAAGACAAATCCAAGGACACCTCATTAGTAGAAGTCGTTTCAGTTGTTCAGGCTGTGCGAGGTAACAAACTATCTCGCATACATAGCCATTGAGATTCATAACCATTGTTCTCTTCCATAGTTGGATAAAAAAAAGAATTATGCAGACAGATTTTCACTATAGAAACGTAAACTAATATGAAAGATTTATACTATCCATTATAGATTTTCGTTGTTTCATACGGCTCGTTAGCTACCATCTTTGCTAATCATATTAGATCATACGGTCTTTTATTCCTAAATAACTCCATTACAAAACGTACCTAATAAGATACTTAGTGACCATGACCATGAACGGTTAAACGGCTGTACTTACTACAAAACCCTACTTGTACAACTTTACATAACAATAATATTTTAACAGTACTACATACATGGTGGGGTGTGGCTCGGAGGTGTATTATAACCTATGTAATGTCCCATATATGGATAGTACCTGTAAAAGACAAAATATAAAATGATTAGTATATTACGTTTAAAAAAATATTAATTAAGAATCAAAGTAAATATAAAAGAAAAATAAGAATACAGTAACATTTGTGTGGACAATACACATGATTTTCAATCCATGCGCAAAATTTAATAGGTGACCATAAGTCTGACAAACGGTCTAACCAAACCATATCAATATTCCTTGTTATTGATCTCTATAATAATATTAATACTAAGTCGCCTTTAGGTTTAATTCTGAAAACAATTTAAATATTAATCCCATTCCAGTCTTCTAATTCATACAATATCCGCTGGACCGCAAAATATTAAACAAATGTGGCGCTAGTCCAGATGCGAACTGACGTAATTCCAACACTGATCGATAGGAATTATTTTTATGAATAAAGCTGGTATTTGTCCTTAACAAATTAGGGAAAGGCTGGGATATCAGTATTTCATATAAGAGGGACTACTTTTCTGACTGCGCTGTGGCCATGTAGAAAAATGTGGAAAATGTCATTATATACCTATCAAGACTAGCTGTAGCCTGAGGTTTCTACCGCGCGTTTTATTTTTATCAAAATAATATAATTATAGTCTACATAACTCGGGGATAGTGTAGCTTTCTATTTCGTGAAAGAATTTTCCCCGTACATACAATCAAACAAGTTTAACCTCTTAATAATATTAGTATTAATAGATGATGGCCATGTGTATTTCGCTCTATTCTAACACATACTGCGATCGCCAATCCGTTAACCAAACGTGATGATTACGGCAATATTCCCTCAAGACCGGTCCATCTAGCATGTTACAGTGTTACAATATTGTTAAAGTTAGGTCGAACATCCGATTTGTTAAATTCGGTATACCTACTATGTTACTGAAAAATGAATGAAAGATTATGATTTAAAAATAAAATGTGCCTGCTATCTTGCCTGTATTTCAAGGTCTGCTTATTAAGCATTTCTTTCTATCCATCAATAATTAAAATTGTCGCAATGTTCAGTAGCAGCAGTTTACATAGACTAGTTACATAACTAGAACACAGAATATGAACATTCGGATTTTCGGGTGGTGTTGCCATCCCTGTGTGCGCCACGCTTGGGTTGAGGTTATCGGTAGGGGAAAATATTGAAAAACAGATATTATGTCTACCCGCATTTAATCCGGGCACTATAGGTATTAGTTTATTAACACTCACCCTGGTGTACTGGAACGAGGCTGCTGGTAAGTTTGCATACCCATGGGCGTAGGCTGGAACACTAGCGTCGGATACATGACAGGTCCAGTGGCAGTCGCAGCAGCACTAGGAATGTACGACTGTTGTTGTCTGTACAAAAAAAATAAAAATGTTTTAGAACTATCACGCCTGCCAGCACAGACTAAAGGCAATAATCCCCGCGCGCCTTCAAGCGTATTGGTCACAAGACACAGCGGAAGCAAAAAATTTTAAAGATGCTCGACAGAGAATGCCAATGGTCGCAATTGTTCGAACAGCCTCGTGGAAGCGCGAGGTTTTTTCCGCTCGCTCTGCTGAAGTAGGTACATGCACTTTCGTACTTTAACCGCCGTTAACGCCAACGCAACTCAGTATTAAGCATAGATCTCAAAACTGCAATAACAGGATACATAAACTCCCTGGAGGCAGCAGCCCGAGCTAGAGTAGAATAGCAACAACGAGCTCAAGGCTATCTATTTCACTGTAATGATAAACCACGCGACGCGACGTGACGAATTTCTACTAACACGGGTAAAAATTGGACACAAAACAATAATAAAGCTTATTTTGTACATATTTTTACCAATTGTAATTCGTGCTTGAAAAACACTGTGTTGTGCGGTAAATTAAGCAAACTATCTCTAAAAAATAAACTAAGACATGTACTACTTAGTGAGTTCACCGCAAGCTAGTGTATCAAATTAATTTTGTGATACTTATAAATGTTTCAATCACTGTACTATTTCACTAAACCTTAACCTGCTGTTTTAGCCGAGCGCTAATCCCGCCGAGAAACTGTTACGTAGTTTGGTAGGTTTAAAACATTGTAACAAGAGTTTATTCCGAATAAATTATTTATTATTATTATTTGAATAATCTAAGGATAATGTTTTGGCCAGATTTACGTATATTATTATCTCTAAAAGTAACCGAATTAACTAGTTTGCGTATTTAGGGCTTGTAGCGCATTATGCCGCGTTTTTTTAATAAAGTGATAGATACTGAAAACATTGCTTGTTTACGATGGAAATATAGAATTTTGTGACCTATAAAATTGGAAAATGGTAACAAATTGTTGTGTTATAGCACAGTTATAGGATGTAAGAATATTTGGATGCCTTTCGGTAGTGTTTCATTTCACATGTAAGCTAAAAACTTTGAATTTTTTTGTCGTCGTATTTACCATAGTTTTATGAATATTTTATTAAGTTTATCCATGAATGAAGATAATTTAATTCGTGAGTATAATATACACTGTAGAAACATTTAATTTTACTGCTTACAACAACATTTACGCTATAGCGCAGGGGTGACCAACTGGTCGATCGCAGTTATTATTCCAGTCGATCGTGGCAAGGCAAAAACCATATAAGTTTAATATACATATTCATTTATAAATTCAAGGAGTATATAATTAAAATTTATTATTACTGTCCTTTATTCAATTTTTATACTTACATTCATTCATATTTTTAAATAATTTTACAAATAAAAAAAAAATAAAAACATTTAAAAATACAAAAGAGTAGGTAGTAGGCCACCGGCATCGGGAACAGGGTCCAAGCCACCGGCGGCTAGGGCTGCAGAGAAAGGAACCTCCTCACAATGCGTGCCGTGTCGAGGAGTACCGCTTTCTGTATCAAGCCCTTGATCCAGCCCCCCAACGAGAGCCTCATAAGATGTTGATCGAGGCTCTTGGCAATTAAGCCATTGGCCGTCACAACTATCGGCACTATGATTGCACTATATAAAATTTATTATTATTATTATTAATTTCTAGGAGTAAATCTTGGGTCTAATCTGGTTGGCCACCCCTGCAATAGCGAATAAAATTAATTAAAAATAATATATATTATATGCAGTTGTATGCGAAGTACAGTGATCAAGCAAGTTTCTAGAGACGACAAAATTTGTGTGAATTATTTGTTTACTAACGATTTCAGCTTAAAGAGATTAGAGATATTGCCGATTTGGAAAATATCGATTATGAGAATACTAAAACCATCAACAAGTGGAGTACGGTACTGAAAAGAAGAAGTATCTTAGACAAATTGTAACCCTATAACTACAATAAAGTATTTTTTGAATTACCTTGTCCTGGAATTTATCCATAGTAGACAGTACTCTGCTATTATAATAGTAGCGTTGTAAACACTCGAGTTGTTCATTACTGGTTACGAAACATGGTTGCAAAAAAGCGGCTGGAGGGGTTGCAACCAAAATGCTCCCCAAATGTTTAGTTAGCGAACCAATGTGCTCGCGAAGTGAAAATTCACACTGAGACCGCTCGTTAACCAATGTTCGCGTCACGAATGCTTCCCCGTCGGGTGTGTAACATCCATATTTTCTTTCCTATTTGGAAATAGTACTCCTTGGTGATCTATCGGAGATTATAATCAGTCGTGTCCTGTTTAATTAACTAGCATGGATAAAAAGAAATAATAGAAAGAGCCAGATTGCCTTGAGGTCGTTGATGCTATTCTACTCTAGCTCGGGCCGCAACTTTGAGTGATTTTATTTATCATGATACTTCCATATAGAGATCTATTCTATTCTACTTTTCATTATGGCAAGTGGTGCCGATATCGACAATTCTGCCAATGTCCAAAGGTGTTGGAAAAACGTGTGGTGATAGATAGAGTAAAAATTGCCAACTGAGATAAAGTTAAAAAATAAATTAAAAAAACCTTTCTTGATTGTTATGTTTGCGTTATGTCTGTTCCTGTCAATGTCACTTTAAGTTGAATTTTAGCGACTGACAGCTTCACAAAATTGAGTGGTGTATGAGTATTCGGGGATTAGACACTAATTAAATCACTACATAGTATAAAACAAAGTCGCTTCCCGCTGTCTGTCTGTCCCTATGTATGCTTTAGAACTTTAAAACTACGCAACGGATTTTGGTGCGGTTTTATTTAACAGATAGAGTGATTTAAGAGGAAGGTTTATATGTATAATACATGCATAATATAGTAGAGAAACACTGATAATTTTAGAGGTTTCTAATGTGATGTCGTAAATAAACACATTTTTTTGCGCATACATTGCACACGCTGGCCGAACCGTACGAGATAGATCAAAATAATGTACTACAGTATTGTACACCTTAAAAAGTCCCCGATGGTATAATTATATCTATCTCTTAGGGATAACCTACAATGACCATTTTTTATCCTTTACTTTTTACGAGAAATAATTGCTTATTTATGAAGCGATTTTAAGCAATACAGCATTAATCCTTATCCAATAAAGTATGTTAAATACATTGTGCATGATCAATATGGCCCGTTACAGCATGTTATTTAAATGAATATTTTCTAAGATATTGCAGATTTAAAATGCAGGGATATTGCGTGCCTATAAATATAATATATATACACACACAATGATATAGTATAGACATTATCAGTGAGTAACATAGGCTATAATTTATATATCATAGTTATGTCACATAAAATCTCCGCATTGCACTGCTCTTGGTCTGCGCTAGCAATATCAAGAAACAGTAAACGAATCAGAGTAGCTTTAATTCAATCGCGAGTCGACTCGATCGGCCTTGCTGCGGCGGGAAACGCCGACACAGGGGCCAGATCTAACCCAGGAACATTAATTAGCTCTAAAGCCCATTTGCATCAGACCGGTTAAAATAATAAATAAACGGACTCATTACAAAAGCTGTATTAAACCTGAGTTTAAACCAGATCTAACAAGATTAGGTGTCAAACTAAAACTTTGGTTTCAATCTGACATTATTCAAATCAGTTTCTCCGAGGTCCCCCAAAACCCTACTTTAGATACGAGTCTGTTTATCATTCGATTCTTCACTCTCAAACTACCACAGATAAATAGGTACTCAGGGTCACATCCTCATCGAAATGTTTCGTTTCATTCAGATTGCATACTACTAGACTTGGATCAACATGTTTGTTTTCACTACAAAGAGAGCAATTTAATCACTTTTACAGTAAGTGTTACGGTACCAAAAAGAATATTATAATCACTGGGTTTGTATCGGCACCTATAATGTATTCAAGAAAACGAAACTTAGTTGACAGGAAATTTCGCAGAAAATCGTAACAGAGTCAAAAACAATCTTATATATTCTACAACAAACGTAGTAGTAAACCAAAAAAAAAGAAGTGATAACCACTAAAACTAAGGGGTGGCCTGGTTTAAGCTTAGACCACAGATAAAACGAGGTTCTTGCGTCAAGGAATGTTACAAAATAATCATAATTTCCTTTTGTATATCCTTTTTATCTTTATATAATTTTTGATAAATATTCGACAAGTTTTTATTTATTTACATTGACCGTATTAAAAGTAGGAAAACAACAAACTTATGAAACTTAAAATATCGTCCAATGAAGACAATAAATATTTTCAGTCGGTATGATCCTCAAATAACTGATGCAGTGTTAAAATTGAAATTTGGATTATCAGGATGCTTTCAATTTAGGTTATTGTTGCAATGTGGCAGCGCCTCAGAATCACGATTATTTCAGCGCTCCAGGCGGCCTACATAAATTGTACAGAACGAAATTACCGCTACAGCGCAACGGCGCAACGAAATAAAACTAAGGCGCTCTACGACAGTCACCATTGTAAGCACTTCACGACTTCATAATACGAGGGAGTTTTGTAGCGTCATACCGACATTACCGGTCCTAAAGCGCGTCTCTCTAATTAACAATAAGAAACTAGCTTTAATTATGATAAACATAAAAAAGTAGCTTTATTTGACTTAAAAAAGTACCTGGGATGTGTGTTGGGCCTCGTTCCGTGCTGCGCCGCCCTATACGGGTAGTTGGCAAACTGTGGTCGAGGCTGCGGTGTCTGGTTTTGCGATACATAACTGTGACCAGCCTGGAAATATATCACATGCATGGTAAACAATACACTAAACATCAACTGTTATCAGATATAAAGACAGAATTCGAGAGAAGATACATGAATCGTTATTGTTTGTCAGTTTCAATCCTTAGGTAAATCTGGACTTGTTCAGTTAAAACCAAAATCCTATCTAGTTTTAAACCAAATTAACAATGAAATTAGGATGTAGAAGGTAACAGCATCTGAACTTACTTTACTGTGATTACTAGATTATGTTGCCGGCTGTTGTCAACCCAACATTAATTGGTAATTTTGTAATACATAGTTAAAAGCAACAGTGATTGTATGTTCCTGTTTTGAACTTGCAATAAGGTGCATACACGTGTATTTTGTATCTCGCAGTTTTAATATTCCACAAAATCAGACCACAGAAATAATGTTCATCGGCCTATCTACCGAACTACACTTTGCAGATATCACTAATATCCAACAGATGGCGTTATAAACTACACAATTAAGAGGGCCCTTCCCGGTCCGCCTATCGTCAACGCGAGCATGACCGAAAAGCTTGTTGTTTCATCCAACGCAATGTCCCGTTGGCTAAAAGCAAGTGAGAAGGAGATAACATCGAACAAAAATTGGCGCGCGAAGATTTCACGAAACAGGTTCCAAGAATTAAGTGTTTTTGAAAAAGCCTCACAAGTTTTGGAAAAAATGTTTGTCATTTAGAACCTCCATTAGATGTGCGAGGCTTCGATAAACTTTTTTCTTTTTTTTTTCAATTTATGAGTACATTATGAACGGCCAAAGTTCAGATAAAATTTGTGCAAGAAAGTTGATTTTCAGATGTCTTTACTGAATTTGTTT
The DNA here is from genome assembly GCA_932294325.1 of Allophyes oxyacanthae. Taxonomy (NCBI): domain Eukaryota; kingdom Metazoa; phylum Arthropoda; class Insecta; order Lepidoptera; family Noctuidae; genus Allophyes; species Allophyes oxyacanthae. The sequence goes on from OW028609.1 coordinate 7,751,093, forward strand.
CTCAAAAAAATATTATTTGTATTACATAGAAACTTAGATATAGACCACAAGATACCTGTGTATTCAAAATATCTAGAGGAAAAATGGTTATAACGCCATAATCACGTACGAGCGTTTGTATGGGAATTATGACGGGATGGCCGCTCTTAAGGGCAACTTTATTAAAAAATGTTGCCTGGCGGCCTGGCCGACGGGCGAAACTAAAGATAGCATAGTATTAATATTTTAATTACCATGGTAGTCTTGGACATGTCCTGCTGAGGTGCCGGCGGTGCCGACGGCTGCGGTGTCGGCTGGACTCTCAGCGTTGCTTGCGCCGAGGGCTGTGCGCCACCGGCTGTACTCGGCATATATGCGGCCCCGGCGGCGCCTGATGGGTGGTAACATTCCACCGGTCCTGTAAATACAACATCAATATGTTACGCAATAGATATCTTTTTAACTATAGTGAATATAAAAATTTCTCCGATTTGTTCTGCTTCGTCTTCTTGGAACTCACTGTGTGGTGTTGACGCCCGTGGATAACTGTACTGCGCTAAGGAAATATCGTGGTAATATTGTACTTAAACTATGTCATAACTATTAATTACAGAAAATGATACAGGTAGATGTGACACGTTCAACATTATTATGAAAGGCAAACTGGGTACCTATTTATTTAGGAAAACATAGTATGACACAAGCTAACGTTACGAACATTGACAAATAACAATAGCACATAAAACACAATCGTTACTCGAGATTAAGTAAACATAATAAAACACTCGGGCAACCAAAATCGAAGAAAGCAAAATATATTTTAATATATGTTCGATATTAATGACACTATGATAGTTAGTGATTACTTACTAGCTTGCGTTAATAGTCGGTAATGATGCGAAGGCAGCATGCAATTAGAGTTGGAATACCGAGAAGACGATTGTTCATGTTTGATAGGGTTAGCATTCGTTTGCTGCGGTATAAACTGCAGTGAAACATTATTCAAGGGTTGCAAATTGATTTGATTCGCATTGATATGCTGTGCCACTGCCGATTGTGGCATATTCAATGATGTTTGTAAACTTTGCGCCACATCAATCGCACTCTGTTGTGACTGATTTCCATGGTTGACACACGCATGTGACAATGTATTTAAAGAACTATTTGTTCCTCTTAGTGCCACCATTTTAATTTCATGATACAAATCTTTTAAAAATTGAATTAGCCAAATGTTGAACCATTCCCAAAACAGTGGAGACACGATCATCGGCATAGGGTAGTTTATAATTAATTTATCATCTCATAACACAGACACGTGATGTGTCAGGCTATTGTTTTATTACATATAAGAGCAGCGCTTCTGTCGATAGGTAACGCCAGCTGTGGTCACAGAAATATCAATCACTGCACCGAATACAAGGTTCGATTTTTAAATAAAAGAGCACAACGCATGTTAAAATATTATTTAATGCAGTCCGCATTCACAATTTAAATAGTAATTTAATGCAGCATAGAGAAAATCGATAAGCAAACCGCGCGCTACATGCTACATGGCTGTACACTCGCACTCAAATATATGCTAACGTGACACTTTCTCGCTAATTTCGATGATTTACGCTAAGTTCGTAGAGACGAAACTTTGATTTAACTTATTAAAACATTTCTATTAATAACAGTAGTGATCAATGTCGCAAAATCTTCTGATGAGATATCGCACCAATGAACATTTTTTATATAAGTATAACGAGATAGAACGAAAGAAAGAGACAAGGGTATCTACATTCTACATCCACTGCTACAATTTTTGGGGCGTTCCCAGACGCCCCTAGTTACCCCCGTAATATGTCCGATGTAAAGTTAGCTACGAAACGTATCAAGCAGCGTCCATTGCAGTTTATATTACAATATGACGAAGAGAGTGTACAGGAACTAACGCGGTAATGGATGAGAAACAAAAATATCCTACTAAAAAAGGAATGTCAAAGTGGCAGGGGTTGTGAATTGTTTTTCCAGACGTTTGGGTGGGTTGCTACAGAAGAAAATATCGGAGTAGTGAGGTTCCCTTAGGAATCGATAAACAGTTATTGCGATTAGTAAAAAAACTATAGCTAACTTATTAATACCAATGTAAATACAGAAAGAGAATGCAATCTTATAAAACAGGGGTATGTAAGACAATCCACTCCGATTAAGCTCCAAAAATTGTGTAATCCAGACTGCGGGTGACTTGACGAGAGCAATGAAACGGTAATGGTAATCTCTAGTTTCCGGTTTAATCCGAGGTCCCTGCAGTTCAATAGCTTATAATTACTAATTAGATGTTTGAAACAATCATTTCCAGTATAATCGGAATCAATAAAATAAGACTTCGTTACTTTATATTTACTTTATTGGCTGTTGTCAGGCTAATCGATCCAGATAACATTTTATACGCATATAATATTATTATGGTCACGCTACTTCCCGATGCGGGGTGAGTAGTTGTTTTCCCACCCATCGTCTGATAAGCATATTTTGTAGTATGATGATTTTTAATAAAAAAAAATACATATAAATATTTGGAAGAAAAGAAAGAAAGCTTATAAGGTCGATCTGTGATTGAATATAAGTGTAGCATAGCATAAGGTCGACTTGTGACTGATGCCACCACATGGATGCCACAGTTTTACAATCCATACTAATGCCTTAAATTATGTTCATCAAATTATAAATTCTAGTGGTCGTCCAGTGGTCGAAATTCGACCGTAATTTTAACTTTGTGCACTCTTTCTTCGTATAAACTTTAACTATGCCAAATCTCACTCTCCTCCGTGCGCGCAATATGCTTAAAAAGAGGTAACTACAAAGTTTTGTCTTCACGTAATAATATATTATAAATTAACAGCCACAAGCGTTTTATTTTGCTGACCATACTTACACAACTTATTTTGAAACCGATATGGGAACAAAATAGGTAGCTATTTAAGTAACCAACTTCAAAAAAGGAAGTTATATGTTCGACTGTATGTTCACTGGATTTTCCGTAAATTGCGGATCAATTTTGAAAATTTGGAGAAAATCTGATGAAGATAGTCGGAGATAGACTATGGAACTCTTCAATGGATAACAGCAAATCACTCGCGATTGCTGTGATCGCAAGCGTATGTATTGTTTATGCCAATTCATCAAGGGGCCTTTAATCCTTCAATGCGTTCAGTAATTTTTTTTTTAAGAAAATTATTTTACTCCTTTTAGTTTCTGAAGTCGATTTTAAGTTTTTTAATATTTAGTTATTTTCCTCTAAACATCTTGGAGCTTTTGAGAACTAATGTATATTTTTTTTTCCAAAGATCTATAGATTTGGAGTAATTGGGAAGCCGTAACGTTCAAAAAGCCGTCCCTAATGTTAAAAATCTATCGCTTAGTTCCCTTTAGACATAGTCTTTTATCACAAATGTTAATTAAACACGATTAAATCAGAAATTTCATAACTATCGACCATAGAACATAAAAATATGTTACTCTGTTCATAAGCCTATGAGCGATAGCGTGATGATGATGATACATAATTTGTTCTGGATCATACTTAATACACATAATTTGTTACACTGCACAGCTCCTGTGAAGCATGAAGGTCACAAATACTGATTTTACTAACTTACTTTCAAAGTCTGAATGGTCAAATTTTCAAAGCCCAAGATGTCTTTATAATAACGCAACAATGGCCGTCAAAACACAGAACATACACTAGAGATTTGCAGATGACATCGTCATAATGGCGGAATCGGTACAAGATCTACATTAGATGCTGGACGGCCTATCTGATTCTTCTGAACGCGTCGGCCTCCGGATGAATTTGGACAAAACGAAGGTTATGTTTAACGAACACCTTACTCCGAAATCGATTGTTGGGATTGGGCAAAATTTTGCAGTTCGGTAAAAACTACTTGGAGAGAGGCTAACAAAGAAAACAGCTGGGCTGGGCCGCGTTTGAGAAGCTACGTCGAGTCTCGTCGCCTATTTCACAGAGCCTAAACACTAAGGTCATCAATCAATGCGTCCTACCTGTCATGACTTACGGAGCCGAGACGTGCACACTCACTGTACGACTGGTCCACAAACTGAAAGTCACTCAGCAAGCTATGGAAAGGGCTATGCTTGGAGTCTCTCTGATGGATCAAATTCGAAATGACGTGATCTGACAGAGAACCAGGGTAGTCAACATAGCCCACGGAATTCGCAAACTGAAGCGGCAATAGGTCATATTAGGCGTAGAACCAATGACCGTTGGGATAGAAATAGTAGGATGCGCTGGTAGGATAGCTGGATGCGCGAGTAGCCGAGGATCGAGCTAGATGGCGTGCGATTGGAGAGGTCTATTTCCAGCAGTGGACTGCTGTAAAAAACGTTTTTATTAAATACAAACATTTTCTTTAATACCGGGATCCCGATATTTGTCACCAATACCGGAAGTCAATACCGGTATTGATTCCAGTCCGGAATTGCATGCCCTGGTTTGGCAGTTTTTTCGTGATGAGGTAACAAACCGACAGATACAGATGGACAGACAAAAAATCATGCAACAAGCAAGCATGCAAGCTATGATGCAATCAAGCATGCTTGAGAGAAACACTAGAATGTTGCAAGTTTCTAATTGTGCTCTTCAGAAGACACGCTTATCGGCCCTTCGCTTAAATCGCACTTCACTTCGTTTCTCTCAGGACGTCCGCGAGCTTCTGGCTCCGCGATTTAAAATAACACTCTGGGGTAGGAAAATGTCTGACCGTGGCGTTGGGGTGCTCTGAGTCGGATATAATGTGTATAAGTATAAACTAGTCAAGTTCTCACAAACAACTTGCTTAATTTATCCCAGTCAGAAAGCTGAGACCAAGATTTTTTTTACAATTTGAACATTATATCAAATCACCATTGACTCAAATGATTGTTATATCAAATGAAAATCAATTATTATATGAACGCCATGTCTTACTTTATACTTAATCGGTATACCACTCAGCATTAGTCTATACGAACCTTATAGGATATTATCTTATACAAAATTAATATTATAGTTCCTAAATAAAATATAAATGTTATCTAGGTAATTATAAATCACTAAAAATACTTATATAGCACTCAAAGTACACAAGCACATGCAGCATACTAACAGAAAACAAGCTGTTTCTTATTCTTTTAAAATGTATAATATGTCTCTTGTAAATCATAATATATAGGCACTAATGCTTATTTTAACTAAATACATGTGTGTTATAAATTAACTTGATTCTTCTCTTAATTAACGTAATTTATATTCCATTTAGGACTATTTATCAAAATCATACTCTGAAAAGATTTAATAAATGAACATGCTGTAAGTCTAACAACATATTATTATTATTATTTCCTAGGGTGTACTGGGTCCACTAGTGAAATACAAATATTTACAAGTTGAAAAGTGATGATTAGCTTGCAAAGAAAATTTCATGTAAACATACAAGAGTGAAATGATTACTACAAAAAATAAATAATAAGGTAAAAAGTAAAAACGTTTTATTTTATCCAAATAAATGATGCAATCTAATCAACATAATGACACTTTAAATAAACACTGGATAATACACAAATATGCAAATTAAGTGCATTACTGCCTTTATTATTCAAAACAAAAGTATAAATGTGGTATAAAGTGGCTTAAAAAACATAAACACATGCTTAAATGTTATTTAGTGTGGTCACATGATAAGTCTAAAATTGGTAATTTTGTGGTATTTCATCACCCATACTTAATTATTTTATTACTTTTGTTTGGTCTGTGCTAGGTAAGTCTCCTACTGCTAGAAGCACACGTAATAGTTTAATATATGATTGATGAAGTCTTAATAAAGTAATTCTCGGTTGTTACATTTGTGTTAAAATAATTTATCAAGACTGCAACACAAATACGTTATGACTATGAGCTCATGTCCCATTTCATATAAGTGTTATAATTTTTTGACCAAAGGGTCATTCCATAGTGACGGGTGGGACACGTTGACCCAGTTTCTGATATACTTTTATATTTCTATGTGTTACCAAAGTGTATATTACACTACGTAGTATGTGATAGTATTCTCAGATAACTGTTTCAAGTGATAGTGCAGTAAAAAATCCGACTTTTAGTCTTTAACATGGCTAAAATCACAGGATTCGTGTCCCATCCGTCGGACAGTGACGGATGGGACACGAATTCATTAGATACATGTGCTTGTCTATGAAATTCAGATCAACTAGGCCAATTTCAGTATTCATTTTGGATTAATAGGATAGTTGAAAAATGTTGCTATTGTATAAAAAAATATGTAAAAACTCAAGGCTATATTTTATTATGAAACTTTAAACATTGTGACGGGTGGGACATGGATTTGGGACGGGTGGAATGAGTAAGCAATTTAATTAATAAACTGCCTAATGTGTATCGGAAAAAGCGAAAACTCGTCTTGTGAAGAAATGGAATAACTTGGTACATCATATAACTGGAAGTTCTATTCTTTTCAAATCAAGACTTTTGCTTTAGCCCATTTATGTCATTCCATAGTTCTCTAGTTAAATATTTTGTGTATTCGCCCCTTGTTCACTTTCAATTTCTCTTTCAACCTTGGTTTTTCTTATTAGTTGTCCTCTTTTAAGGGACTATAATTTTTTTAACATGACTGACGTCTCCCTCTCGTCACATGCTACTAAAAACAAAAGTTAACATAGTGACACTGCACAACTAGAAAAATAACGTAAATACCTAATAGAATGATCTGAATTGAAACATATTTTTTTGTTATTGTTTAAGAATTTACATATTTAAGTTTTCATGTATTACAAGCAATTTATATTGCAAACTAGTTAAAATTCAGATTTTATTATATTAATTAATAATAAAACGGTTTTATTTAACTTTTATGAATTTTGACAACCTCACAGTGACGGGTGGGACAGCAATTCAAAACTTAATAACTCGGGTAAATGATTGAATTAGGCGCCAAAAGTATTTTTAATGGTAAGATGTAACGTTAATTGTTACTTTTGGAAAGTAAATAAATAATAGCTTGTATAGTTTTTGGTTTAACTAAACTAATGCATGTTTTCATGGGACGGGTGAGACAGACGACATTAATCTCTTCAAGTAACAATAATGAAAAAAATATCACACCTGTATTGATTTTTTCTGCTCAAACACAAGATGAATAATGTATCTATACTAACAACATACATCAGAATGATAGCTTTAAACAAAATGGCCCAAAAAAGAGTTCCGAAATTCGTTTAAAATAAACTTTACATCATTGTGGGTTGAGTGTTCAGTCAAAATGTTGATAAGTGCTTTTTTTTTTCCTATTTGCAAAGTTGATAACACTAACTAGTAATATTAACAAACAAACTAGACCTTAGCACTGTAAATAATATAAAATCATCAATTTGTTTTATCAAATGTTTATTCCAACTTTTAATAATATTTTAAGATTCAAATTTAATGCTCATACTTTAAAATCAGATTTTTGGACTTATCATGTGTATACCAGACACTAAAGAGTTATTATAATACATGAATATAAGAAACTGTAATACAGACAGGTGTATTACTCAAAAACCAAAGGTTTAGTTTAGTACATAATCAATTATATGATAATGTACATCTGCCTGGATAAATTAAAAAAATAAACTATATCAGGCATTGTAAATTATTATTATTATATAATTATATCACTTTTAGAAAACCTAAATATGGTCAGAACAAAACTAAAAACTTTAATGTGTAAGGAAATTAGTATAATGCAATAACAATTAAGCCACTGAGAAAATTTGTATAGCAAAATATAATAACATCACTATCAGAGTTTCAATAGAAACCACAAATAGGTAGGTATGTAATAGACAAATTGATCAGTAATTATTATATGTTATTTACTTACACTTAATATGCCTCAAACATAAATATAAACTTCATGGGCTTGTCAGAAATTATTTATAAATCAGATTTGAATAACATTATATGCAATATTTTTCACATTTATGGTTCTCTCTTCGCATATTTTGTGTTAACTGCAAATATATAAAATTAATCACAATACATACAATTAAACATTGTCTGTCTTATAACAAAAGATGGTTTAAATCAATTCTTGTAAAACCCAGGTTTTAAGATAGCCTTATCTCTTTTGGTTATATGATGTTACAAAGTGACAGATATATTTAAAACATGGGTTTTAGTAGACTTGTTTATAACCATCATTTGTAATGAGGTGGATTAAGTTGAATGACACACACAGTAGCCTTTTAATTAACATACAAATCTTTTAATGTAAACATCTGTCTGTACATTAACTATAATGACACACATCATAATTTCAGCCCGTAGACACCCACTACTTAACAGAAAACAGGGTACAGGGCTTAAAACTGAACAGTAGCAAATGTCTCAAATAGATTGTATGCTCAATAATGGAAATCTTACGATAGAAAAACAAATAATAAAACATATTAATTTCCCATTCAACAGCCCTATCTTCTTTGTTTATTTATAATCAAAACAATGTAGAGCAAAGTGACAAAATCTACACAACAAGTCAAGAACACATTTATAAGATCCCAGTTCGCACATAATTGTAAATAATAAAACATTCGCTTTGCTCTACTGTTAAAAAACAAAACTATATTGTTAAGGTTTTTTATGGAATTTATGACTAGTTGTTTCAACAATAATGTTCACATTCATATGACTTTTTAGCAAAATTTGCTTGTGAAAAATTACAATAGATACTACAAACTAAAATTTGTTTTATTTCTTATTATATCATGCAAGTATATTGATGTTAAACTCATACAGAACAACACAATTATTCATGCACTTGCACAATTGTCACAAACAATGGTTACTACAAGTCATGTTGCAGCAAAACAAATAAAGCTTGCTAGAATTCAGTGTCAACTACTTGTAAGTTGGTTCTAATCCAGATTGGACCTGATATGGTCCAGTTTCTGGTTAAGTTTCTGGTTCAAAACTTACTTACAAAAGTAGCAATAATAATAACACAGGTAATTATTCGCAATTGCGGCACAACTAACTGCTGAAGTGGCATATATATTACGTAAATAAAATGATACAAACTTTAATAAACACAATTATAAAAAGGATACGGTCCGGGCCCTCGCTGACTCGGCGCCAACGGCACCTGATTCCCGTTGCTACTCATATTCTTGGCAGCATAGGTATCGGGACACGTACACCACTCAAGGTGGCACGTAAAATCGCCCTAACCGATTGTAGGACACATCCGGCACATAGGTAGAGATATACCGACGTCAGTTGACAAGTAACACGATTTAATTTATACCCTTTGAAAGCAACGTTTCTAGCAAAAACATTGTACACCACTTGTGAAATCACAATATATATTTCCTGGATAATGATAATAGCATCACTAGGATAGAGGCCCCAGTCACTAAACAAACGACAGTACAAAATGGCGGATGTTAACCAATAAACAAACGTGACTGTCACTGATATCGTCAAAAATTATTGCTAATTACTTAATTTTAGCGTTGGTGCTGAAGTATTATTTCGTTTAAATAAAGATAAAAAATGTAAAAATATTTCTTCTCAATAAGAATATTAGGTAGGTATCACGTATTTTTTGAAATCTTAAAACTGTCATTCGATCGTTCACGTCTACTCACGTCACGCATGCAATGCTCCGCTAGCATGTCATTTTTTTTATTTAGTGATAGGCACGAGGCATGAAATAGAGATGCGAAAGACGTGCCTAGGTGATAAGAAAATCAACTTAGTAGAATTTACACGCATCAACTTCTGTTAAAAGCAGCATTATGTTGTATAGGAAATAATAATAGTATAAAATGATGAATACATAGACTTATTAACTAATGGTAGCCCTACTTATTATTTCTAGAGTTTGGCCAAAGAAAGCTGTCCACGAATTATTTTCTAAACTTTTATTATGGCAATAATTTAGGATTGTCAAAATTGTAATATTGACGTTCCGTACTTTGTCATCTTGTATTTATCTTTATTGCACCTTATTTTCGTTAGTTCTGTATAAAATAATGCCGAAAACAATCAAAAGTTCGATGAGGAAGCTTCTATCTAATAGGATAGACAAATATAAAGACGTAAAAAGTGATTTCAATCGGAAATATGTAGAGAAAATACGACGACTGGATTCAATTCTTTCGCTATTAGATTATTTTTTTCAATTTCTATTAAAACAACTTGATACTTTTCGACTATTTATAAAAAATCGCAATATTTTTATGGGGTGTGTTCAGTTATTACGGCGGACGACGCTCGACGACGCATTATCGTCCGGGTGATCACACTAAACCGTTCAGTTATTTGAGCGAGCGTCGTTGGACGATCGCTCCGGTCACTCCGTGAAATAGTAGGATGAAAGTCGCACTCGGTCGAACTGCTATCAACCGACCAATGACTGTAGTCATAGCAGATAATTTGAGGTCGTTTGATTGGACACTCGCGTAACGCAGTTGTGGATTGCTCGGAGCCGTTCAATTATTCCCGAAGAGCGAGTGACATTCGTACGAGTGACTTTCATCCGAAAAATGAATTACTGAACGTAGCCATGGTGTATCTACTTTTCAAGAAGTATCAACAACGAGGTAACAAAACATAAAATTGTGGAAATAGTAAAGAAATTGAAAACTCGAAGAAAATGAAATGTCGACTTGTGAAACACATTATTTAGAAAAGATATCTTCAATGATAGGTATTCTTATCAGTTCAGACACACAAGGAAACATGGTAATAAAAATATGTTTAAGGGAATGAGTTATAATTGATTATATTTGTTCTTTTCAGACGTAAGTGTGAAGACAGTAAGAAGAATTAAAATTGACAGGTCTAAAAATCACGGACAGTGGAATACTCCGGTGAAAACTCGACCACATTCAGCAATAGTTTCCAATTTCGGCTATAGGAAACAAAATAAACGAATAACCCCTATGTTTTGTGTGGATTTTATTGTTTCATCACATCAGTGGTCTCTATTCCAATAAATAAACTTCATAGGAATAACTTTCTTTTTAATTCAACCTTTTTTATATAAATGGCCGTGCCAGGAAAGTTGAGCGGTGAACTATACGTAAAAGTTAAAAAATGCCAAGCTAGTTTCGTTTAGCGCTTAAACTTTGGTACTGGTTATGACCATCCTCAACGTAAGTCAATGATCCTCAAGACGAAATATTGTAACCCACCATTACAAAACTCGACTGTATTTGTACAGTCGAGTAAACACCAGGGGTCATAACTCATAAGGTTATTTATGGTCTAATGGTTTATTATTATTATTTTACTTCTAAGTACAATATTACATGTATAATTATTATATAAATAGGAAATACTGAAGTAAGTATCGCATAATATTTCTTGAATAATAGATAGTATCAACTCCGTTTATGCAGTGTATAGACAGGGATAACATCTCTTGATTTTTTTAATTGAACCTCCTTTTTTCTCAGGTCAACAGGGTAATCACGATACACACTCGCAATTAGAATCGATTCAATTTTGACAGTCCAACAAACTACATTGCGCGGTATGCTTTTAAAACCACTACGCCCTACAATTTGAGCAACGCAATGAACACTGTTGTAGTGTCAAAATTAAGTCGATTCCGATTACGAGCGTGCATCGAGATTAGCTAGCCGGTCTATGCCATATGGGAACCGCTTATCACAGAATGTTTCATTCAATTTTATCCTCAATCTCAAATCTATCAAAGGAGATACACTATGGATATACATTATAAAAAGTCTGTAGGGAGGTAGGTATTGGGTAGGTACAGTAGGTATTAATAATTTAGATTTGATAAAATCATAAGATTTATAAAAAACTATAGACAGGATTTCGCTTATTTTTCGATTCCATGTCTAGCTCATCCTAAGTCTATGATGTCTAGGGTGTCCATAGACTTAGGATTTCGCTTACGGTACGGCCATAGACTTATTATCTAAGTTGTAGGGGAGCCCTAGAGCCTGGCCAACGAAAGCTGTCCAAAAGAAAAGGAGGTTCCATTAAAAAAATTAAGAGCTGTTATCCCTGTCTATACACTGCATAAACGGAGTTGATACTATCTATTATTCAAGAAATATTAAGCGATACTTACCTACATCAGTATTTCCTATTTATTTAATAATATTTACAATATTTCGTCTTGAGGATCATTGACTTACATTGAGGATGGTCATAATCAGAGCACGAATGTTTTGACGTATAGTAACGATAATTTAAGCAAATTTTGATAAAATACATTGAATCTATCGTATTTTTGATCAATTATATATTAAGCAACATACACACTTGTTTCATGAAAATTTTAAAAAAAATATTCTCAAAAATATCATGAATTAAACCTTTACTTTGATTCTTATGTTTACGTTACGTTACGATACGTCAAAGCATTCATGCTTGGCCCACAGTACAGTTCATCGCTCAACTTTCCTGGCACGGCCATACATAGAAAAGGTTGAATTAAACAAAAAATTATTACTTTATGTTAATTTATTTATTGGAATTGAGACCACTGATGTGATGAAACAATAAAATCCACACAAAACGTAGGGGTTATTCGTTTATTTTTTTTCCTATAGCCGAAATTGGAAACTATTGCAGAATGTGGTCGAATTTTCCCCGGAGTATAAAAATCACGGACAGTCGAATACCACTGTCCGTGATTTTTATACCTTTCAATTTTAATTCTTCTTAGTGTTTTTCATTTTTATTACCATGTTTCCTTGTGTGTCTGAACTGATAAGAATATTTGTCATTGAAGATGAAGATATCTTTTCTAAATAATGTGTTTCACATTTCATTTTCTTCGAGAGCTTTCAACTTAAATTATAAATTGGTTGTCGCGTTCAATTTCTTTACTATTTCCACAATTTTATGTTTTATTACCTCGTTGTTGATACTTCCTGAAAAGTAGATACACCATGAAAAATATTGCGATTTTTATAAATAGTCGAAAAGTATCAAGTTGTTTGAATAAAAATTCAAAAAACTAACCTAATAGCGAAAGGATTGAATCTAGTTGTCGTATTTTCTCTACATATTTCCGATTCAAATCACTTTTTACGTCTTTATATTTGTCAATCATAGTAAATAGAAGCTTCTTCATCGAACTTTTGATTGTTTTCGGCATTATTTTAAACAGAACTAACGAAATATGATGCATAAATAAACACAAGATGACAAAGTACGAAACGTCAATGTTACAATTTTGACAATCCTAAATTGTTGCCATAATAAAAGTTTAGAAAATAATTCGTGGACTTCTTTCGCTGGCCAAACTCTACTTATTATTTCTATGGGAACGACGGCGACACGCCGGCACGGCGCGGCGGCATGGCATAGAAAAAATAAGTAGGGCTCCATAAGTCTATGGGAGATGACCGTAGACCGAGAAACAAGATGACATTGGTAAAAGCGATGTCAGCGACGCCACGACCGGGTTAATTAAGTTTGTGGCACTGTACTGAAATAAGATGTATTTTAAATTCTTGGTAAACATGAAATAAGCGTACGCTATAGATACCTAGTACCCACTATTTCTCATAAAAATCTAATAAAAATTAATAAGTCTATGGTTGGATCTTAAACAGTCATTGGTCGGTTGAGAGCAAGAACCTTATACATAATATTCTTGGTTGAGAGCATGTTGAGAGCAGTGCTATAAGGTCTACGTATAAGGTGCTATATGGTTCTTGGAGCAGTGCGACCGAGTGCGACTTTCACCCTACTATTTTACGGAGTGACCGGAGCGATCGCTGGACGACGCCCACTCAAATAACTGAACGGTTTAGTGTGATCAGTGATCACCCGATTTATCGTCGTCGAGGGTCGTCCGCCGTAATAACCAGGTAATAACTGAACACACCCAATAACTCTTAAAACGCTAGACCATAGACAGTCTATGCGCTATCTAGACACCTATGAGCAAATACTATAGAGTTCTCTGTCTACGCTATAGAGGGAGTATATCATCAAATAAGAGCAGGAGACGTATATATGGCCCTACTCTGAATAATGTATTAGCTATAAATTATAAGGAAAGTGAGATAGCGATAGAGTTTCTACGTCATCTTGAAACGCTACGTGCCAACAGTCGAGTTGTTTTCATCAAGCTGGAGGGCTCGGTGCGTCAAGTGTTTTGTGATGCTGGTGCCTCACATGGCTATTCGGTATTCGGGGTTTTATTCGCCGTTTATTCGGCTATATTCGTGTAGAAGTCCGAATAACTCGAACACACCGTCCACACATCGTCACGAACAGCGAATATGCCAAACATTCACGAATATTTTTGCTATATTCTTGAACGCAAAGATGGACGTGTTGACGGCAGCAGCGGCTTATTGTTTTCTGTATATATAAGTATTAAAACTCCTAAGTACTAAACTTAATATATTATATATCTATGATAAACACGTCCGTCGCTGTCGCGCACCACGCTCTACTGAGCAAGCCATGTGTGGACGGTATACGAACATATTCGGTATATTCGCAATCCTTTGTTATGTGACCAAAAACCGACAACCCGGCGGATACGATGTTCGTGTATTTGCGTATTCGTTTTATTCGTGCAAATATAAGCAAATATAGGCGAATAGAGTGACTACACATCGTCGTATTTGGGCGAACAAGACGAATACGCGAACACGAATAGCGATGTGAGGCGCCAGCATGAGATTATCTTTGAAAATATCAAGTGTGTGGTGATTTTAACTATTTGTGCACATACAATAATGACAATACTGTGTGCAGCTACCGGCTGCAACAGCCGGATGGGTGTTTTGACTGAAAACGGTCAAAAAATATCTTTCCATCAGTAAGTCATTTTCAGTATAATGATAGATGTTTCTATTTTCTATAGTACAAATGGCCGCATTACTTCGCTGAGCGGTAACAGATAGAATATATTTATCTCTATTACTCTTATGACGTTTTGTTTATGTAAAGAGAAATGACTATAGGTTTTCTGTTTATACTCGATAGAAGGATTCTATAGTATTTGCTCTTAGGTCGCGAAGTTTAGATAGTCCAGAATACGACTAGTCGATGAACGAAAATGGACGGTCTGAAATGCGTCGACGACTTATCGCTAGGGCTGATAGGGCCACTATGTCACTGTAAAGTAGAAAGGGACTGAGTACATGACAATGACAAAAAAAATCGATGACGGGATCAATGATTTTTCTCTAACTGTCACCCTGTCACCGCATTCACACATTGCAAGTTGTCATCTTGTGATGTCATGCCACAGCCGGAAGCCGAAGGTCACGTTCATTCTGTCCATGGTCATTATCGAGTGATGATTTTATGCAGTGATGATTTTGTCGTTGTCATTGCATGACAAAATGATTTCAGACTCAACTCTAGTATAAAGGTGAACGCACATTTAACCACGTGGAACGCGCCGTACGGAACGAATAATTCTATAAGTATATGAAATCCTATGAAACCCTGTACACCAATCCGGGAAGAAATGGGCGAATCGCCGAAAAAACTTGGAAGGTACCTAAATCCCAGACGAATTCGGACGACGGCATGCGCATTCGGCGCGGACAGAGAGGCTTCTTACGTCACTGGCGCGGACAAAGCGTATGACAAGACAATGCGATGATGCGAACCCATAGAAATAGTACTAGTATAGGTACTATATATCTAAGAGCAAATACTATAGAGAGAGTATATCAAGTAAGAGTAGGAGACGTATATATGGCCCTTCTCTCACTAATGTATTAGCTCTATAAGCAAAGTGAGATAGCGATAGAGTTTCTACGTCATCTTGAAACGCTGCGTGCCATCAGTCGAGCTTTTTTCATCCAGCTGGAGGGCTCTGTGCGTCAAGTGTTTTGTGAGATTATCTTTGAAAAAATCAAGTGTGTGGTGATTTTAACTATTTTTGCATATACAATAATGACAATACTGTGTGCAGCTACCGGCTGCAATAGCCGGCTGGGTGTTTTGCCTGAAAACGGTCAAAAAATATCTTTTCATTTTCAGTATATAGATACATGTTTCTATAGTACAAATGGCCGCATTACTTCGCTGAGCGGTAACAGATAGAATATATCTATCTCTATTACTCTTATGACGTTTTGTTTATGTAAAGAGAAATGTCTATAGGTTTTCTGTTTACACTCGATAGAGTCCCTCTATAGTATTATTGCTCTTAGCTATATAATATTATCTCTATGTGCGAACATGGTGCGAACCCATAATAATCTAAGTGCGAACCAAATGCGAACGAAGTATCCAGTGTTGCCAGTGGGTTCTAGTCAAAAATTACCTCTACGATCAACGCGGGGCGGGTGCTCTCTCATTCTGTCTAATGATGATATAAGAACGGACTCCGAATTTCGCTGTATTTCGGAGATTTTCCAAGAATAACCGAAAGAATTTAGAATTCCTACAGGTTAAAATAACATTAATTTTTGTCTACACGATAATAAAGAGATTAAATTTTTCATGTTTGTTTTACTGTAGGCGGTAATCTATAAAACTACAGAACCGATTCTAAAAATTCTTTCACTCGTAGAAAGATGCACTGTCCCTGTATATTAAAGGTTACTTATGCTTATTCTATTTTAGCAGTGATAGCCTAGCGGTTGAACGCTTGCCTTCCATGCAGGAGGGCATGAGTTTGAAGCCGGCCCGCACCTCTGAGTTTTCGGATTCATGTGCGGATTAGAATTTGAATATCACTTGCGATAACGTTGAAGGAAACACATCCTGAGTCCTGCACATCTGAGAGGGCGTCATAAAGTTCTCGATGGTAGCAAAGTTCTCGATAGCAATTAATTCGGCCTCGTTTAACTATTAACCTATTGTATGATATTGACAGATATGCGAAAGTTGACAATTGAATATTGTCGCAGGCTTAGATTATTTAAACCTATATATTCGTGACACGTCGTCACGCGAATCGTACATAAGCTAAAAAAATGGCTGGTTGAGCAGGCATTTTATAATGTGAATGACATGTTGAAATAAAATTATTATGATTATTTTCGAGGTTTTGCCAGTTTTTGCCTATCCAGTAAGCTATCCAGTCAAAAATCTCTAGGCACCATAGACATTAGTCTATGCTACTGTTTCACACCGTGGTTCCAAAGGTACCATTCAAAAAGAGCCCTTGGGCGATTGACACTGTGGTCCCAACCGAAACACAGTTAGTGAACGTCCGTTTCTGTTAGTGAAATAATTTTTTGAATAGGATCACTTGTTTCTTGTTTCAATGATTGCTTACATACAAATAGGTACCTCTAATATTAGTATCGATTTATTTATTATTTATTTATATTTCTCTCGAAGGTATGTTAGCTGTATAATCGAACAAAATGCTTGCTTGTAACATCAAGCGCTATATAATAGCGCACAGCGGAATAGCTATCTATGTATTAATAACATTATGAATTTATGAGTTTTTGCCCACTGTTTAACCCGTGCGTTTTATTTTTAACAAAATAACTTTCTATTATGTAGTGATTTATTTTTATTAATAGGTTCATAAATTCCAGAGATTACTATCTACATAAAAACAAATAAATTTTACCTCTTTTATTAGTGCTTATAGACGACTTACCTCTATGTATGTAGTTATATGCTTGCGCGTCAGCTATTGCCGCACAGCTGAGAATTTACATTACACATTCAGATAACCCGAGACTGGTATAGTAATCGTAATCACCTGAATCTGATGCTGTATCTACTGATGACCACTGTAACACATCACTTTCACTGACTTGGAGACTGGGGCTCGTAGTGCCCGAGAGGACTGATGACCCTGACGAGTAATGGCCATTAGAACTTGATAGAGAACTTAAAACCAAGTCATCCGTCCCAAGTAAATAGTCCGAGTAAAATTTAATAGATCCAAATCTATTCATGATGATGAATTCAATATAGAAATTATTTAACAATCAATCACTTGACAACTGGATAATCTTAGACTAGGTTAGATTAGGTTCATATGAATGCACGCTGCCCGGCTAGATGGAAGAATAGTTCCTAAATGTAAGGTAGATAAATATAATAAGAAAATTATACAAGAGTATACTTACCCTCAATCTTGACTATAAAATCGAATGTCACATAAAATGGATAAAACGAAATATGGCAACCTTCAGGTAAAAAGTGCCTAAACTGTGTTAATAAAAACACCCTTAATTTTTGAATAATTACCAGAAATCTTATTTATCGCCTGTTCTGCTCATCATCCTACACAATTTTTTATATTGGCCCAACTCTGAAAGCCTGGAAAAACAACAGCTGTTCACCTAGATAGGTACCTACCTAACTTCATCTCTCTAAAGCGAGGAAAATGTTAGATGCCTAATTATATTTGAATTGTTTTTCTTCACCACTGTACACTTGTCCAGGGCGCCAACCCCGCACTCGCGGCAGAATGCTCTCGTAATTACAACAGACTTGAGGCTCAGGTCTGTGCTTTACACCATATTTCGTCAAATTCGAATTTCCAATAAGTTTTCCACACTAGCAGATAAAATAGACTATTACGCTCGGATTTCGAAGAATAAAGAAAGCCTTTCCGAGCTAGAGAGATGAAAAAAGTATTTTTGAAAAAATGTATGAACATCTAATATATATAAGCATAATATACTAGGTGAGGATTTTTATCCTCGGGAAAAAAATATAATGCCTACAATACAAAATGGAGCTACCCTCCAAATTTCGTGACTCTAGCTTCAGTAGTTTCGGCTGTGCGTTGATGACAAGTCAGTCAGTCAATCCGGACTTCTCTCTTTATAATATTACTATGACTATGATGATATGATTATTATATTAATATAGAAGTATTATATAGACATGTACTGGCGTACGCGATTGCTTGCTACCGACTTTTCTTCGATCTTTTTGATTCAGATTGATGAACTTCAATTTGGCATAAAAGGAAAATGCGATGCATAGCTCATTTTGCACGATATAACATGGCATGATTTTCATTCATACGCTATCTAAACCTAGGGCGGTATATTATGCGTACCCTAAGAGCAATAATACTATAGAGGGATTCTATAGAGTGTAAACAGAAAACCTATAGACGTTTCTCTTTACATAAACAAAACGTCATAAGAGTAATAGAGATAGATATATTCTATCTGTTACCGCTCAGCGAAGTAATGCGGCCATTTGTACTATAGAAACATCTATCTATATACTGAAAATGAAAAGATATTTTTTGACCGTTTTCAGGCAAAACACCCATCCGGCTGTTGCAGCCGGTAGCAGCACACAGTATTAGCATTATTGTATGTGCACAAATAGTTAAAATCACCACACACTTGATTTTTTCAAAGATAATCTCACAAAACCCTTGACGCACCGAGCCCTCCAGCTGGATGAAAACAGCTCGACTGATGGCACGCAGCGTTTCAAGATGACGTAGAAACTCTATCGCTATCTCACTTTGCTTATAGAGCTAATACATTAGTGAGAGTAGGGCCTTATATACGTCTCCTGCTCTTACTTAGTATACTCCCTCTATAGTATTTGCTCTTAGTGCGTACCTATTCATAATTTTACTATTAGGTAGGTACGTCAGTACGTGACCAGTGACCACTCCGCTCGATTAAGGTCCGAATAGATTTCTTCGAATTAGAACGCAAGCTCCGTAGTATGGTTTCTTTTCATGTAGATATCTATTTGGATAAATTCAATGGTATGAGACAATTACTTACTCATTTTCAGGCGGTAAACAAAGTTTTGTTGGCCCACTCCAAGCTCTTCTCCAATCGGACCGCCGAATGCGGTCGATGCTTATATAATCGAGTTTTTACATGAAACTTACACTAGGGTCTCTGCTCCAAAAATAAATTATTCAATAATCGAAAAGGAATATAAAATCTCGAATACTGCAAATCGCTGTGCTGTTAATTATTATTTATAAGAGAATTTTTAATTTCTACAAATTATCTACTAGAAAATTATAACTCTTAATGAAATACTTTTTCCTAATAGTATCTATTTTCTTTTGATCGGTGTTGATTCTGTTGTGCACTAATTCGACAGGTCTAAACCATATTAGGGGCTTTTGTCTCTTTCTGTTTCAATAGAAAAAGAAAGTGACAGATGCGTTTAGTCTAGTTTAATACCGTTGAAATGCGTTACAGAAACGACACCATTTTCTCGCAGACGGTGTGACAAGTAGAGTATTCTCCACGAGGATAAAGGTGTTTTTGTCTTGGGCGAGCTGGGATGCAAACTAACCAGTACATATTCCAAGTTAGGACAGTCTTTTCCGAGCTATTCCCATGTGCATTATATAGCTCGTGTTGATACGAGAGAAGAAAAATATAGTAGGTAATGCTATTGTAAATACCCGGAGCAAAGAATACTAAGTAGTACCGGAGTAACCAGTGCAAAGTATCCACGAGCATTAGAAACTTCGGGTACTGCCTAGTCCAATCTAACTACTGCTGCATCCCTATCCATATGATAGGGATGCGGTAAAGAAAGGAAAAAAAATATAAAACAAAATATTTTTATTGTGTAGGTAGGTACTTAAACACCACTAGTATTTTTTAATTAGGTACCAAACAGATTTTTTTTAAGGACGTGCCCTTCTCCTCTTTGTCAATTTATACTATGGGACTAACGCAAAATTGCAAAAAGAAGGCTTGTTTCATAACACGATGATAAAAAACACTGATAATTTTAAATTAGGGGTGTAGGTACCTACATCATTAGGCCAAACATGGATATAATTTATTGAGGAACAAACAATACAGCTTAGCTTTTTCGTGCTTTATATGTACACATTATTATAATTATTATTTATTGATCACAGACATTGTTTTTATTCTATACGAAATACGCGAGATATCAAACTCAATGCTTTGTATAAAATCAGTGACCTCTCAAAGAGGTACCTACCTATTTATTTACATCAGAATCTTTAGGTAAATATGATATGGCATGTTAGTAATAAAATTGACATCTCCATTCCCTAGGCAGTAAAACACATAGAAGTGATGCTGTGGGTAGGTACCGTATGCTTAATCATGTTATCATCTGAAGACCTTCAAAAGGTAGCACAGTGGAAATTAAGTATCGATTGTCTTGTTGGTAACTGTTCATAAAATATCGCATGGTAGCTGAACTATCCACAAGGGCAATAACTACTACATAACTGCAGTCACAATTCTTAATCACAATCAACTGGAAGCAACTTGGTACACGTTTCATGATGCGCAGTCGCTGAGGCGACGGGATGCGGACAGACGGGTCATAGTCGTGTCTGGTGACAGATAATGTTATATTGTCCGTTTTACGTCCGCGTTACGGATGTACGGTGACCAAATTTCAAAACATGTCCACATACATATATTTGTCTCTTTTGTACTCATTGAATATCATATAGAAACCCCCGCAAATATTCTTGACGGTGACTATAATTTTGAATTATCGTCTCCTTCGAATGTAGGATTTATTGTGCCTTTCAGTTCGTGCATTTTAGAAATTTCTCTCTGTGGCATTCTCTGTAAAAAAACGTTTCCTTATTACTTCGGACTGTATCATAAATTTAATATAACAGTAATTGATGATAATAGTATGCTGAACCCGTCGAGCCAGGACAGTACCTATCTACGTAGGATGTAGATTATAGTTATGGACACAGATTAACTAATAGGTAATGAATAAGAAGAGACAATAATAATTATACAAACCGTAGATCGATACACTTTATTTGTGAGTTTCGTTCTTCCAGCGTAATGATTTTCAATATCATTTAACCTTTTGCCCTCGGTCTCAGGTAAAATGAAATAAAACACGATGACACCAACAAAACTGAAATAAGACAATTGATCGTGAATCCTTATAATTTTCGACTGACGTACGTAAAAGCTGATGATGATGATGCTGAACTCGAGATCAGTTTGGATAGCTTTTCCTTTCGACAGTAATCAAAGTTGTACCTAAAGGTATCAACAGCCATTTTAGGTTATGACCAACTTTCAGGCGCGGGTCGCCACCCGAAAATCGGCTAAGTGCGAGTCGGACTTACGGACTACATTTTGGTTGGATCTATTTGGTAGTGTGTGACTGTGTGTGTGCTACACTGTTCATTAATTTTATTTTAAATAAGGCATATCAGCCTATTGACTTTAATTTAGGTTGTAGGTATGCCCACTGTTACTGTGTACAGGTACTGTGGGCACGGTGGGCATACTACCATACACCACTACTGTAGTGGATCCGCGCTAGCCAGTTGGTGATCGCGATTTTTGCTAGTTGGTGATTCGTGCTGAAATAAACAAATAAAAATTGTTCTATCTCACCATACAATGCCATAGAACCCATAGGTGCCCCATATCGATAAAGTATCGACCATGCTTATGTATAGTTTGTTGGTGAGGAACCCGAATATGTAGCCGATTGCACTCGCTACGCCAGCGCCTCCCGACCTTGTCTTGGCACTGAACACCTGAGGGAAACAGAACCGTTACTTTAAACCATTTTGACATACCATAGCGTTGCGGGAATATAAAGTTATCTGAGATAGGTAGGCTGTTTGTGCTCGCATTTAGGTGACTACACGACGGATTTAAATGGGACTTTCGGTAAGATCAAGATCTGAGTATGTACTGTAAAGCTTAGCGAATTTACCTCGCCGATTAATATCCATGGCAGCAACCGTAAGCCCGTGTGTGCGACCAGAGCCAAGAGCATCAGCAACGTCATCGGCATCCAGGAGTACGGGTTGCGCTGTAGATGTAACATATTTTAAAACGATTCAATATAAAAAGGAACAGGAACACAGCAAACGATAAAGGTAATTGAAAAAGTGTCTGAGATAATAATTATTTTAACAAAGAGGGTAGGCACAATTATAATTGAAATGGAAGGCCAATGTCGAACTTTGAAAACTGTGGCAAAATTATTTATTATTATTATGGCAGAACCAGTGAACGCAAATGGCAGAACGCAGAATCTCACCATTTCCTCTTCAAAACTTTGTGAAGTCTCGTTTAGAGCACCCAACGTAGCATTTTTCACCTCCGCCTCTGTCGTCACAGTGAAGCCATTCTGCGAATAATAATAATAACCTAACCGTTAAAATATTATAGTTTAAAAAAAAAACTAAAGAAAACGCTTTTGTCATCCAAACTAAACGTGTATGCAAAATTTCAGCTCAATCGGAAACCGGGAAGTGGGTCAAATTTAACTTCCAAGATTTTTTTACATATTTAGTTACAGGTGAAGCTAATAAAAGCGTTTTAAAAACACCTGACTCCAACTAGAAAAAGAGCTGTAACTTTTGAACGGCTGAACAGATTTTCATAAAACATGGCTAAGAACACTCGGGATAAAATCATCTATGACACAAAAAAACTAAACGAAAATAGGTTCATCTGTTTGGGAGCTACGATACCACAGACAGATACACAAACAGACACGTTAAACTTATAACACCCCTCTTTCTTGTCGGGGGTTAAAAAGATTTGTTTATTATTGAGTTGCTGATTGCTTAACAATTTCGTTTTGCGTTGGCTTAGTACCTATTTATGTAATTGGAACTAGGTATAGCAGTCTAAATTGGTAGAAAATTTCCTATGTACGGAAAAAATATGTATGTACCTGCATAAGAAAAAGGTAGATTTGATTGTAATGTTCTTATTGTTACCATTTTAATAAAGATATCGTAGCTCGCAACGAGTATGCAGCAGACCCCAGCCCCTCCAGTGGAGAACAGAGTGAGGGGTCGTTTGCCAGTGTAATGTACTAGCAACACGCATGTGCCCGAACCCACTATCTGAAGTACGCCAAGAATCAATGTTGCGTAGTATTTGTCGATAGGTGCTTTCAACATTTGGAAAATTGACACTGCGTAGGTCTGCAATACAAAAATAGTTAGGTATTAAAGCTTATCTATGATACTGCACTGGTCTGCAATACGAAAATATTAAATCTTATCTATTTATCTTCCTTCCAATTCATCCAATCCAATCCAAGATTTTCAGTTTTCTTTGCACACCGCGATGTGAAAACACGGAGAAGAGTTTATAGTTTTAACTAACTAATAATAATTTGTCAGGTGAAGAATCGTGAGCTTACAGCACCAATATATTAAAATTATTACACCACAAAACGAATTACCTATGAAGGTATTGCAAAACGCGCGTTATTTCGGCACTCTCTGGCAGGAAATTGTTTATTCCGAAGAATGTTTACACACAACAAGGTTTTTTTTTTTTTTTTGTGTTTGTGTTTTTTTGTTTTGTTTGTTTTTTGTGTGTATGTTTGTTTGTGTTTGTTGTGTATTTAAACTTCATTAATTATTTATTTAAAAAAACAGCTTTGATAAAAGCTTCAAGAATTTAATTTTAAAGTTTTTAAAAGAAAAATAATACCTATTGATAAAAACTATAGGTAGCTGTTCAACTAGGCTGGTGTAGATTAATTAGTAACTAAATAGTTTCTAGTATTCCGAGGCGATGTTTCATCGAAGTTAGTACCTACCTACAAATTTTCCAAAAATCCAAACATTTCTTACCTGCAAAGTAGTCATACCACTGAAATTGCCCACGAAGAAACTGAAGGTCACAAGAAAAAAGGGCAAGATAAAACTTCTTCTAAGATAATAAGACATTCTTTCCGACATCGTTTCTTCTGTATCACCAACATCTAAAAGTACAAAATATAAGTAGGTATTAATATTAATTGACCTTATTTTCTTAAAAAAACGTTGGAGGATACTAAGAATTTACTATTCCTGTATCGTGGGTGAGTTTACAAATCTTCACATGCATATTGCACAAACATCCAGATCTAGAACAACTAACTCCAAGCCATACAAATATTTGTTCCGTGCGGGATTCGAACCCGAGACACGTAGTACAGCAGTCCATGGCTCAATAAAAGCACAAATCGCGTAGCCAAAATAAAAAAAGTCATTAAAAATAAATTTTATGAATGTTAACCTTTTTTTTCCCTTTTAAATAACGCTTGAATATCTTGAAGTTCTTGTTCTACAGCATTAGGGCTAGTCCAACCACGTAACCATTGTAAACTCTGAAATAATCCATGAAATTATTATACTTATACAAAATAATAAGGCCCCGACCTACATGCCAATGATGAATTGATAATGCTAGTGAGAAATCCTCTCCAGTTTGAATTATAATGTGGAAGTTGTAGCCGGATTTCAGAAATAGCCACATTGAAAACATTAGTTTTCGTTTTGATACGGTACCTACAAGTTGTATATTGTATTATGCAGTCGCACAGAATATAATTACAGACTTACAGTACATAAATAAAAGTGATCCATCTACCGCCACAGTCCTCACGCTCGGCCGCATCGCAGGGTGTTTATTATATTTTCTTTCTGCATTATGTTTATATTGTATTGTAGGTACTTACCTACGTAGTTCAAACTCCGTGATGAGGGTAGTCCTTTCAAAATAATTGTTTTTTTTTATCGTACCTACCTTCCTTGCGTCATCATATCGTTTCTTTGACACCAACCAGTGTGGAGACTCAGGTACGAAGCAAAGGGCGATGACCGCTAAGATCTATAAATAAAAAAATGTGTTCGTAAATTCGTCGACTCGTATGACATAATCTGAAAAGTGAAAAGCGTCTGGTCAATAGTTTATAATATGGTAGGGTGCTCAAGCCCGGGTGGGGGATGAACTATGTTAAGTGGGGTATCATTGAATACGTATTTGTAAATCATTTTTAGGTTTGTCTTATCATTTTTCATTACGAATGACCATATAGGACCTTTAACGATTTAAAGTTTGTTAGCAACCATTTTTGTTCCCTCCTAGAGCCTAAACGATAGAACCGATTTAAACAAAATTTAAATTAATGAGATATCCTTCGGTTGGTTTTAAAAGCGCAATTGACACCGGCTGTATGGATTTTGCCGGTAAGTGTAGCTGTAAATTTGTTTTTCGTGATATTCTCATGTTTTTCTCAAAATGTAAGGCTGGAAGAGACGATTTCATAAATATTTATAATATATATACATATTATATCTTAATACACTACAATAACTCAACATTAATAAAACAAAAAACTTAAAACAAAATAAATTTGACGACACGGTTGGCGCAATGGCTAAGCGATTAGCTTTCTGCGCTACGTGCCGCGGGTTCGATCCCCGCACGGAACAAATATTTGTATGATCTACAGATACCTAGTTGTTTCGGGTCTGGTTGTGTGTGCATGTGACATGTATGTTTGTAAACTGTACCCTCGATACAGGAGAAATCCTAGTGAGGGGCAACGTTTTTTAAAAAAGAAAAAGAAGAAGAATTAACAAAAAAGAAGAAAAAACCCGACTTACATAAAACTGAAATAAAACATGGAAATAAGTTCAAAAGAAAACCCAGTATTCCTTATCAAAAATTATAACATGCAGTCGGAGCACAGATCTACTCGTAATATCTGTGAGTAGGAGCCATCTCGGACGTAACGAACGCCGTAAAACATGTCTCCGACTGCTATGTTATACCTAATTGTTGATAAAGAATACTCGGTTTTCTTTTCATCTTGTTTGCATTTTTTTAGTTCGTTTTATTCAGACGGGTTTTTGTTTTTCATTTATTAATTTATTATTTCATTACCCTTAGGTTGACTGGAAGAAAATACCTATGACATTAAGTCCACCTCTGTTCATAAACTATAAATAAATAAATAAAACTATGGATACAAAATATTGTGTAAATTAATATACAAACCGTAAATGCAATGTTGACTAAAGCCACAGTTCTCCAATACATGAATATTCCAAAGAGGAACTGTGTGAACACGCCAATAATGATGCATAGGGAGCTGGTGGCCGTGAGCGCGCCACGCAGGTGTGGTTGTGTGATCTCAGCAACATACGTCAGCACCTGGAATAAATGTATAACGGGTATGCAATAACAGTAGCTAGTAGGGTAAAATACAGATTTTCAGCCGCCTCTACGCAGATAAAGAATTTTAATGAAATTATTTTGAAATGGTTATTTTCTGAATTTATAAGGATAAGATTTAAGCCTTTTAGTTTCTGTTAGCAAACTTTTGGGTAGGTGACGAAAAGAACATTTATAGGAAACCTTGAAACTTGAGTTGGCTGCAAATTGGCAACATTTTGTTGTAACCTACAATTCAGTATCTATCTTCCCGACTGTCCATCCCACATGATGGTGGACAAAGTTGTCAAAGTACTGCAATCAATTTCCACGTGTTTTCGTTTGCAAAAAGTGGTTGCAAATAAACAGTGTTTTAGAGTGAAATATAAGCCTCTTACGATAATTGTTGGAATGTATTCTGGAGATCAAGGTATTATCTTTAAGATATACCTAGTCATTATCTTTTTGAAATGTTGCTTAATTTAGATATTAGGTATACCAGTGTTTATTAACGATACAGCGAAATAGGTAAATAAAATTATTCACGAGACTATTTGAATGCAATTTCTACTACTTTCCGCAATCAAATATGACTGTAAGTAAAGTACAGACCTTCTATTATTAGGCCATAAAATAATAATTTGCGGAAAGTTGCGATTTTTAAAAATAATAATAATTGTTTATCGTAGGGCCGGTCCTGAAATTTAGTCGACGTGAACTTGCAAATATTTTGTTTAACGATCCTATAAAAAAATGGACTTGAAAAGGCTTTAACTTACAAGAATTTATCATCCAAAAGACAACCTGTCCACCAGAACGAAAAAGTGAAATACGTTCAAAGGTCTTAGTGCTTTTTTAATAAATACAAAGCCAGGTATTTTTATAGCGGTAGGAAAAAAGATTTAGATAATGTGAGCCTTCCAAGTTTTGAAGTCTGAGTGATATTGTTAAATCATATTTTATTTATTTCATTTCGTTACCTTTTTACCACAAAATATATACAGAGTGGCGCAAAATTTTGAGGCTACCCCTTCTGTTATATTTAGAGAGTTCTGGTCTTAGGAAACTTTAGATGAATTTTGAAGATATTAAATATACATTACGTATAGATACAGTGATTTTAGATCACGTGGATACGAAGGTATGGTTTCATAGAAAATATATGGGAACTAGATTTTTGTATTTTTCTCAAATTCGGAAAGTAAGTACGAATTCTGTTTGTTCAGAGGAAACATTCCTGAGGAACCCAATTCTGGTTTGATATTAAATTCCCTATTATTAGTTTTTTTGAAAAAGGTACAGATTGCGAGAAAATTGAAATTTCTCAAAAAACTTATGTGGGGGCTCAATCGACTCTATTTCTTCTGTCTGTTAGACCGGCCGCACACGGCACACGTAGCACGAAGCTAAAATATTGATTGGTGCTCAAATGGGAATATCTTTGGTACTCAATGCATCAGTTACTGAAAAACGGGTGCTCAATCGGGAATACTTATTTTGGAGTCCACTTCGATGTTGTCCTACGTTTGACGTGAGAAATAATAATTTCATGTAAGTAAACTCTGTCGGCAGTAGTTTACTGACACGACTAAGTAGGTACGTATAATACCTACCACGGTTTTCTGTTCTGGCAATATAACGTACGATACAAAAATGAATAAGTAATTATTTCATATCAAGGACGTTATCAATTTCATGTCCACATGAGTAATTTATTACTACTAATTAAGTACAAGGTGATTTAGTTCACACCCAGGTCTCCGGGAAGTCTGTACCCTACGGTACTAAGATAATGTTAGTTCGTATAAGTGTAACATTGTTTTTTAATGTTCAAATAAATAATATAAAGAGGGTCACGACTCTTCTTGACCAACAGAGAAACAAGGTCAGTATTGACAACAACAATGTGCCCTACTTGTATGTAGGTACATACCTATGTAGTTTGGGTATAGTGAGTTTATAATACCTTTCCAAGTAATAGGTACGTTTTATGTAGTTTTTAGTATTTAGAACTTTAATACGCGGCCACAGAAGCAAAAAAGAAGATGGTTAGACTGCAAACGCCTGTAAACAGCCATAGATGTAGATAACTATATGAGTATTTTATATGGAATCCTTGCAATTATTGTATAGCAATTTTTACTCATTTGCTTATTAGGTAAGAATACAGTATTAAATTATTATGTAATGAACAATTAAAGGCTAGGATCGGCCTACCACATACATAGGTATTGCCACCTCGGAGATTATAAGACTCACAATGGTCATGTCAAAACATAGAGCAGTGGCATCCAGCGTTTTCTGAATGGTGTAGAAAAACATTATAATCTTCAAATTAAAAATATCTTACGGGTGCTTCGAGTAGTCCTCCCGCTAATCCAGTTAAAAACAGGGCCCCGTACAAATGCCCAGTGCTAGTTGAAAAGTGGAACATCAACCAGGCTATGAAGAAGGGCACGTTGACCATTTGCATCGCCCTTCGACGTCCAATTGGTGACGTCACTATTCCCGATAGAGCACATCCAACTGGCACAATAATTAGGTTGATTGAACCTGCAAATAAATTGGGAACTATCAAGTATTATATTTTTGGGAAGTGGAACTATGATACCTACTTTTAATGGACAAATAAATCCTTTGAAAACAAGAGAATTAACTTCCCTTACCTATCTAACTTTACCTATTTCCGTAGTTTTACGACCACGTTGCATAATGTTATACCTTACCTACCTACAACCATCTTCTATTTAAACATAACAAAAGACTTGTCCTGACTGACTTACTTATCTATCAACGCACAGCCTAAACTGCTGAGGTTAAAAATTAGAAATATTGACAGTAGGTTCCTTTTATGACGTGCACACATTACGAAGGGATTTTTGGAAATTCCACTCGTAACGGGGTAAAATAGGCAGCTGAGATATAATAGGGGACTGAAAGTTAAAATACGTCATCCGCAAAATTTGGTATCTGAAGATTCGGTTAGAAATAAAGAAACATGCCTCCTAGTAAGTAAAGAAACTTTGTTTCAAATGTCGGGCATGATGGTGCCCAGTGTCGGACTATTATAAATTAATAATAATGCAATTAATCATAAAAGCATTAATTAAATAAAGGTTGATTGAATGAGGCGAGCGTGCACCATCTTTGACTGCATCATCGCTGAGATAGAGGCAAAAGGTAAGCCCACAGAACACAGAAATCGTATTCTGAGTTCTGTGGGTAAGCAAATTTAAAAAAAAATGTAACTGAATATAACTTACTGATCCATGAAATTTCAGACTTGTTTAAATGTAATATTTCACCCTCCTTCGGATTCTGTACAGCTGGCATGAGTATAGTGGAGAAACCAAGAGTCATTCCATAGCCTGTGTAACAAAGTAAGATATTTTAGATTCACGTATTGATTATCTATGTATGTATAAATTAGTACGTACAAAATATGAAAAGTTAAATATAGAAATAGGCCTCTAGGACCTCTTTCTGTGTTCTGTGGTTATACAAAACATACCTATCTACCTATTATATTCCTTAATATTTTAAAAACACAAAGGCCTTTGCCCTGTGATGAAACATTATAAGTATATAAGTCAGGCAGTGCAATTATAAGTTGTACGCGATACTTAGTATGAATACGTCGGAAATTGCCAATTGAATAGAAGATTACAATAGTTAAAAAGTCGATCGATTTTCGGTTTAAATTAAATACGTTAGGTACTCCATCTGCGTCGTTTTTCATTGGTAGAACACTACTACGACTTATGATTGCACTGCATTGAATTGCACAATCTCACACATACCTAAGAGAAGCAGGTTCTTGGCGCTAACAGCCATGAACTGTGGTAACGCAGTCCGAAAGTCTTTCTTGTAAGCGTAGTCATTGCTGACCTGTTCTCCATCGGCAAACACATTTGCTTTCTCATTTGCCATCTAAAACACCAAACAAATAAGTAGTAAATAAATATTACATATTGTTTAATCGCATGATAAACTAAACACCAGACAAAAGAAATGATAAGGTGAGATTCAATGTCAATAGCTGAGAATGATAATTAAAACATCTTTTATAAAAGCCTAAGTGGCTTTGAGTATTTTTTAAACTACGATAGCGACCACAGAACACAGAAAGATTGCTACAATAAAACGAAATAAAAATAAAACAATTTTTTACTGGTTTTAAATAGGTCCATAAAACTCAAACGTTGAATACTATTTGAGGAACGATGTATGGTGTTCCTCCATTGAAAAGGGAGAATCCTCCGACCAGGCGAGGTATTGTCGGTAGTTGCAGGTGGTGTCGGGCAAAGGAAGGCGGCGACTGTTGGTGATGGATATTTGTATACAGGGAAGAAACGTTAGTGTGCTGTGTTTATTAAAAATATTCTGATATTGAAACTACGTCACCTAGCGATTAATAAAATAACATATCTAAATAATTTAAAAATAAATAAACGCCATGTTATCGCGAGGCGGGCAAACACATTTAAATTCAAAAACTGACGAAACGTAGACCTCTTTTATTGCTCTCGGCCACAGGTACCTAGGTATTACGTTCGTTAGTTGTCATTGGATGACGTGTAATAGGCGTACCTTTGAAGTCGCATGGGCATCTAGATTTTTTAATACTTACCTCAAAATGATAAAGTCATATTTATTGTTCGTTATAATTTGTGTTTTTTCTGCTGCATATGGAGCAATGCATGGTTTACTTCTGCTTTACCGTCCTGTAGACGCCAGCAACGACTGTGCGTTCTCTGGTCGCCTACGCTACGACCTATCATTCGGCATGGGGATGTCCGACACCATTACAATGGTTTGTCAACCACATCATAAGTATTTTGTCAAGGTATTTTTTTACCCACTCAGAGGCCTGAATCGCAGCAATACGAACATAATACCTACATAGGCTGATGATGATGATGATTTTTTATTGAGTAAGCTAATTTTAATCCTTTTATGATAAATTATAGTTTTTTATTGATAAATCAAAACATGCAATATTCCGCTGCAGCTACGTTGTACGAGATTTCACACAGAATGACACTATAGTTAGGTGATCGACCGTAGATAGTACGTACTGTACGTAGTAAGATTGTTGGCACTAATATAATATACATACATAGTTATAATAGGTAAGTAATGTATACAAGGTCCTACCTTACTAGTCCCGATCCCTTTAAGGGGTTATTGTACTCATCATTATGAGTAACTTTCGCTATAGGACCAATAATGAAATCGCGTAAAAAAACTGCTACCTACAAATAATGGGTGCAATAACCCCATAAAGGGATTGGGACTAAAAAGGTAGGACCTTATATAATATTTAACCTTATTTACATAGTAATTACAGTTACGTGTGAGTCGTTACCGTTACGGATACCAATTATTAGATACCATTACTTTAGTTGATATGCGACCCAGACGTGACTATACTTGAGGCCCAGTAATAATGTATGTAATAACTTTCTACACTTACTTAGTACCTAGGACAAACGTAAGCGATGGTACCAAAAAAATGCTTGATGAATATGCGTCGATTCTTATTTGAAGTGCCATAAGATATATGCAAATTTCTACGAGGTATAACCTAACAAACTTCTTATATATATCTTTATTAGCAAAACACAGATAAACCAGTTTCATACTAAAATGATATTAGTCGCTCAGCAACTTTCTGACTCAATCGTTATTTTTATCTTTATTAGATTTGCGGTATTCATCGATACTACTTAGTGAGAAAAAAATATAAAACGTATTCTGGCACAAAGGGTATAAAATAAATACCACCCAAACAAATTCGCGGGCAAAAGCTAGATAGGTACTTCAAAATAAATAGTAATAAAAAAGTATTAATTTGCAGGTGTTTCGTACGTTAAGCGAAATAGACTACGCTTGCAGCATCGATATAGTCACTAAGTCTGATGATGACGTCTTTCTCGTGGTGGTGATAAAGTTCCCCACGTCCATAGCCAAGAACTGCCATGCCAATGGAGATGCTTTTAACGTCATGAAGAAGAACAAATGCCTTCGTCTCTGCGATTTAATCGGATCTAGAGACATGCTCTCATCGTATTTCGTAATCACCGTCAAAGGAAAAATACGGTTTAGGTTTTTAAGTAACAGCAGCATTAATTCTGACATAAACGTAAGCAATTTTAAATAATTACAGAATTTGGGAATGGGCATTATTGGCATATTAGAGAAACACGGTGTGGATTGCATAGATTATTGCACATTTGCACCAAACCAAAGCAAAGTTTTCCAGGATATATATTCTACCATACTTTAGTCACTACATCAACTATTTGCCGACTAGGGTGGTGACATTAGATTAACTACTTGCATAGGTGCAAAAGGAAATCGTTTTTTGTATTTTTCTTAATTTTGGCCAGTACGATTTCATCGGTTGTTTGGGTTACTGTACGCCACCCCCCTAAGCGTAGTTGTATTCTTGGTGAACAGTAGGAACAGCCAGTGAAATTACCCAAACACAGGGCAAGGTAATTGGGGCCGGGCCGCCTCAATTTCTGTGGTGCATGACAATCACAGAACATAGAAATTCTATGTTCTGTGATGACAATGTATGAGATACCTACCTACAATAAAAACATTTTTATTTTATTTTTTATTCCAACTTTAGCCTAAGTTCGGCAACACATCGGATGTACATGCAAAGCGGTGATTTCTTACATTTAAAAGAAACTAATTGGTTGTAGGCCGACCTGTATCAAGTTACTGCGACCTCTGCCCGGTTGAAGCCCCCAGGTAGCTGCAATTTTCGGAATGAAACACTATGCGTTATAGATCGACAAGAGTTCTGCTTTACCAGTGGCGTGGTGTGCGATGGCATCAAAAACTGTGGCGTCTCAGATTGGTTTGCAATTCATTATCATTTAAACTTGGAGCGTAGAAAGCATATTTTTGTCCATAATTAAACCTTGGAATAGACGGTATTGAAAACATAGGTAGTAGAAACTTTTCTCTTTTCGTGTGATTCGGTAAGCATCCTTCATCAGAATCCATAATTTACGATTGTGGCAATTAAACATCCATCATATTCAGAGTAGAATTTTGAAAAACTGGTTTAGATAGATAGGAATGTCAGATTTTTTACTTGCCCCATTTCAGTTTAGACAAGTACCAAACTTGAATGCCTATTTGGTCCGTCAAGTCATTATTCAATCATTCTCTGTGCCAAACCTATTAACGTTGAAACGTGGTGGAAGGTTCGGTCCGCACATAGCGACGGATCATACGGATACAGTTATTTTCGATTACATACGTAGGTACAGTTGTATAATTTGGACACGAATCTTGTCAAAGAAAAAATTAATATTTGTGAAATAACCGAAGACTTATTACCAACACATTAATGCACCAATGCACTGACTTGGCTAATAAGGAATCGGACAAAGAAATTTTAAACTAAAGGGCAGAATTCCTTTCATAGTCATAGTTCTTGTTGGTTTTTCGGTTCTGTGGTGTCAACACTGATAGATCAACTTAAGTGGAAATATTATATTTATGTAAATATACTAAAAATGTTTACTCTTCTGCTATAATATCTTTCTTCGTATCTCAACGATCTCTTTTATTGCAACAACTCAGTTCTAATAGACATTCATGTTTCACGCACGCGCCGCTTCAAAGAATTTTAAAGAATTTCGCGCGTCTGGTCCCGCATTCATTTTACAAGTTGTGTCTTCCATATCCTTTGCAATCTTAGTAACTGCCGTATTACTTTACCTCCCACATCTACTTCAAGAGTTTAATATCAGAGACAATTCCACTTTTTCAGATATAAATTGCATCATAAATATTTACTAAATTTAGTTTTACTCATCTAGGTTTGATGAACGAAAATCTGAATGTAGCCTGCCCATAGAGTATCTGGGCTATGCTCCTGTTATCGCTGTGGTTGCGGCGTTAGTGTGCGCTATCATAGCTGGCGGTCACATCGTCATGCGATGCCTCCCACCCCTAGCCCACTCATTCTTCATATTCAACGCCAATGAAGACAACAGACTTTGTATTGATCCCATGTTCAAATCACCAGAGCGAGTACCGTTTGAAGTGGATAAGGCCAGGACAACGTCACTCATACCGGTACGGGCTACGTGACTTCATGTTATACCGATATTAATTGTAATACTGGTAGGTATTAAAATATTGCAACTATCTACAGAGAACGTTATTGGTGGACCTACGAGTAGGAATTTGTATTATTTCTATTTCAATAATGAAATGCATTAGTGACGTGTTTTGCAGGTTTTCTCCAGTACATCATCTAGCCATCAATCGGAAACCATAGAAATTCAGCAGATTGGGACCGCACCAGTCGAGCAAGACGTGCAATCATCAAGCCAGTCAGCTACAAACGTAAAGATTTTAGTCTTATGAACGTATCTATTGGGTTTACCAGTTCACCTAGAATAGATATTTATTTCATGTAAACCAGATACAGGCACATACGAAATGTCGAGACTCCTGGTATTTATTATTAGACCCAAACCCCTTAGTTACCATACAGTAAAAGTCCCAACAAAATCAGTCCCCTGGTTCTTCAAAGTGCTCAGAAAGACAGATAGACTGACTGATATCGTTTCCAAAAACTGCTGTACACCACAATACAAAATTTGGAAAAACTTATATTTTTTCTTGATCTTGTGTTATTTCCGTGCATTGTCATTTATAGTAACAATGCATAGTAATAGCAGAAGATCCAAAAGATGTAAGTTTTCCATAGCATAGTAGGTATGGAACTGTCGCTATAACACGAACATTATGCTAGACTGAGGTAAGTAGGTAGGTAAATTGTTGGTACCTTCCCGATAGTGACAAGTCATTTAACATGTCCTAACGCCACAGAATAGATAATGGTAATACTCCAACGTTTGCGAGGGCAACTACCTACATGCGTAACTAAGACGGAGACTAAGATCAAAAGAGCCGCAGATGCGATGATAACACCAATGAATCTGATTATGTAGGGTTGCCAAAACATTGACACTTAGCGAAAATCCGATCGTAAAGAAAAATTCGTCTAATTGCATTTAGGTACATTTTTACAGAACAGTTACCTACGTTTAATTAGGTACTAATATTTACCATTTACTCTATCAAACAAATGGAAAATAAACGACGTCAATTCCTAGAATTTATGACGTTTGACTTCTCTAATTGTTGTATAGTTAAGTAACCTGATATTTAATCACTTGTGAGGGCTTATAAACACTTTGATTAGTAAAATAACTACAATAGGTATCTTGGTATGCCTACAGCTTAATTATTCAACTCAAAATGTGTAACACAATACCTACCGTTGAATGGTTAGGAAAAGTAGAATGCTTGTTAGTAGGTATATCGTGTAGTATCTCATTGCAGTTAATCTTATCTAATATAAAATATAAATAAAATAATTAGGTAAGTTTACACTTAGTATCTATTTAGATTTAACATTAGCCTAATGAAATGTCTTCAAAAAACTACATGATAAAAAAAAAAACAAATATTTGCATTATTACTTATGCTGAGTCTCTTGTCTGGATTTCTTGTTCTTGTCTCGCATGATTGTCAAAGGAGTCTCTTTGCTAAAATGAAAAGATTCATAATTTTCAAGACTTTAGACGTTTAACAGAAACTAAAAAAACTTTTTACCCTTTTTATTTTAGGACCTGCAAGGTCTGAAAAGAAAATCTACGATGAAATCAATGACTGCGAAGATCCA
Source organism: Allophyes oxyacanthae (assembly GCA_932294325.1). Taxonomy (NCBI): domain Eukaryota; kingdom Metazoa; phylum Arthropoda; class Insecta; order Lepidoptera; family Noctuidae; genus Allophyes; species Allophyes oxyacanthae. The sequence goes on from OW028609.1 coordinate 7,787,706, forward strand.
ACAAAAAATCCGCTCAGTAACGGGACGCGGCAAGATCATACGCGCATCAATGATGTCGAGTCTAGATGAACCTGTTGATAATATTTAACTATTAAAAGTTATCTAATACAACTGACAGTTGAAAATATTGTTATTTCAGACTCCTACCCACTTGCCTCTTCATCATCATTCTCCTGCCCTTATCCTATTATACTTCCTCTAATATACTCATTTCTTATTCTGTCCATTCTTGTCACACCACACATACCTCTCAACATTCGCTTCTCCGCTGCATGCTGCATTCCTTTCGTTCGTCCCTTTCGCAGCCCAACATTCCGACCCCACAAGACGGCAGGCCTTATCATGGTAACCTACTTGCCTCTTATGCTTTTTTATTTCATAAATATGAGAGAGTTACAAGGTTAGCGGTAAAACTGCGCAACTTTGCCTATTCTCCTAATAATGTCCTATAGTTACGTAGCGTATTACAACAATTCTGGAAGATACGGTATGAACCAGTAATTCTATGAAGGAAAAGGAGGTAAATTGATATCCCACAGATTGCACAGTAATTACAGGCGGCGCAGTTTTACCACTTAAAAACTCTGTCATCCTAGTTAGTCACTGAAGTTAGCCTTTACGAAATTATTAGTTTGGCAGTTCATCGTTCAACACTTTCCCTGGTGATCTTCACTATAAGCTGTCAATGGACATGGAAGGAAATAGTTTTTTGATCTACTTATATACGTTTATTTTTTCAATGCAACTTAGCTTGGCAGGACACTGAGTTCAGAAACTGTTAAGTATTTAAGAAAATTATTTTATACTTTTCAGTATTTTGAAGTCTGTTTTTTGTTTTGTTTGTAGCCATATCTTCCACACAAAACTTTAAAAACAAAGCACAATTTTTACGTATAAATTAATCGGGTAAACCCTGTCTATCTCAAGTCACAGGTTCTTAGGCTGACATTCAGAGACGACAGAAACGCAGAAACGAGACTAAGCGTCAACTTACGCTTCCATCTGTCAAACTTACGAACAAATTTTGACAGAAGGAAGCGTAAGTTCACGCTTAGACTCGTTTCTGTCGTCTCTGAATGTCAGCCTTACACTTAGTTTGAGAGTCGGCGTTTCCATATACATATACGTAATAAATAGTATATTTGTCACTATCCTTTGATTCAAGAGCCTACATTTTTATTTATTTCAAGTTAACCAACGATATGAGAAATACCAGATATACCAGTAATTCAATAGTGATAAATAGAACGCCATGCTTTGTTCCTATGCATAAGGCCTTGATTTACAGTTACGTTTACCATCCGGATTCGTAGTAACGTGTGCTACAACAAACGAAGCTAATTACGATTCGATTGAATGAAAATTGCTAGCGATAATGCGCCAAATCTTAATAAAACGAAACGTTCGTATAATTTACGGTATTAATAATTATTATGTGAAATAGAGAGGTTCGTTAGTGCCTGCTTTGCTATCGTCCAGGGACTCTTGAATCTGGACATAACAGAAAAATGCGTTATACCTATATAGATTGAATTTAAACTATTAACAAACTGGGATATAATTTTAGTGCCACCATTAACCAGAATTACTGCTAGTAAGAAGGCCTCAACGGAAAATGCCTATTTTGAAATGGAATTAGTTGTTTTGGTGTGATTCGAATGTTTAAAAACATCACTGTAATAATTTAAGTTCAATCATAAAATTGTTCAATCCAATTCAACTCATTGATGGGAATATTTTTTTGTGTTAAATACCTATATTTAGAAATATCAACTTTTCAAAATAATTCAAAACTATCGCAACTACGAGTATGACAAAATTTATCAAATAAAACAAGTTTGTTTCGTTTCTTACACCATATTGAATTATCAGGCTTCGTTTTACTATAGTAAGTAGTTATGTGACCTAAGGTTTTAAACAACCATAATGTTATTGTAGTAGCATTGGAAAACATAAAATACACGTGATTTCAACTCGCTTTCCACCATAGTAAGTAATATTTTGTATCAACCGACAATTAGGTACATTAGCAATGTTTACGAATTGTTAATTAATTTAAACTCATAACCTACCTATGAAGGTTTACTAGACAGAAAAAAACCCAACAAAAGCAAATAGATATCAACATAACCTTTTATTTTCCGTTATCCCATTTCATCGAGTACCTACCTAATGGAAACGAACTGGACAATTATACGATTGCGTTTGTAAGTATTGACTTAGGAATTGTCACAAATATACTCAGTTTGTTTATACAATTGTGGCATTCATACAATGGCATTCATATTAAAAAAACAAGTAAACTATAAAAGAAAATAATACATGCAACGGACCTACATAAAACTGTACCTATCTAAAAATATCAACATAGGATTTTAGTATGAACACTTAATCAAAAACTATTCGCGAATAGATCTACGTTAGTGTGCAAAGCAGCAATTGCGCAAAGCAGAAAATAATTCTCGTACAGTTTTCCGTGTCTGCAATGAATACATAACACGAGTAACATAGTGAAAACTACTTACTAGAATGGCGTTGAAAAGGCTTTTGGCAAATATTCGAGATTGTTGCAAACGCAGCGACGTGCGGTGGCTCCAGCAATTCTCGCCAGTTGTTGACACTACACTGAGCTTGCATCCGGACTCAGAGCAAGAATCGCTTGCCACCACTATCGTGTCAAGGCACCTCTCGATCGTTGTAGTCCGGTGAGAGGCGCCCGCACAGAAACGTGTGGTTCGAGTCGATCCATCGCTTCATAATTTTGTTATTCTGACCTCAAACACATTTTTTTCGTGTAAGTACCTACCTACCCAAATGCACGGAAATAATTGTTGAGTGGTTATCGTAGAAGAGTATCAAGTACCTTTATGTTAAAGGTTTTTAATTTTGAATAATTATATAAGTAATACTCAACACAAATGAACTAGAACTTTATTCGTTATTACACCTGCGAAGGCTGCGAATAGCCTTTTTTTCTGGACGCAACGGAATAAAAGATAGGACTAACGATCGTAACATTTTGGTATGACTATGAACACAGTAAATGCAATGTAATGATGTGACATGTTGCTATGGGACAAAATATAACGATGTTTCTCTTCTTTACATCTTGGTCTACTGTCAGAACATCAACGTGGTAAATTCGATCTGTAATCTCCACAGACCTGCCTTCGCTAACGGTGGTAATCTCCCTATTCGTGACAGATGTCTCCTACCTGACCTATTTCTTTTAGCCAGACTAAAGTATGAGAAGTATATTAAAGCCCGCATTCACGTTTATTATTTACTATAGTCCCTGCAAGAAGAGGGCATTTTCATATGTTCAACCTCGACTAGTATCTACGATTTGTCATAAATGTCTCGGGCCAACGCAGGACGACGACGATGTCGCTACTTTTGTAATGCGTACTCTATACTCTGTACTCTATAGGAACTTATAGATACCTAATAATAACACCAGCCTAGAGGTCTATATGTAGAAAATGAAGACATTGACGAGAAGGAGTCGATTTTAATATTGGGCTTTGGCTGATCAAGGATTAAGAAGATATCTTAGTGAAGATGGACCCCAAGAAGAACATTGACAGGATTAGGTTCAAATACCGCTTAACTTAATATTTAGTAGATCTCATACAGCAGTTATTGCAGTTACATTATAAGAGCAATAATTATTTTAGAATCCTAACTATGACCAAATACCATTCATCGTAGGAAAAAAAGTTATGTAGGTAGGTATGTCGCCTATTATTGCTTTTGTAATGTAGTTACCTTGGGTGAAACCTACCATTATCAAACTTACATTATATAAAAATGTAGGTTATTTATAATTTTTAACACCAACAACACACAAGAATAGTATTAAAAAATGGGATTTAAAACGGGACGATGTTATTTAGGGGGATAAATAACATGTTTTAAAATTGGCACGGGGTTGCCAATTTTAAAACAGTTCGTTTTTTCAGTCATATTAATATGTCTGCATTAGCGACCAAATGCAGATAGATAGTTTCATTGCTGGGCGACATTTGGACCAAATCCCATAGAAACATTAGCAATGTCCTTTCCCACTTTCCCGTCCACCCGTATACAAAAGGTTCCCGAACCAATACAAATGACACATTAATACCTATTATACTATACGCACGTAAATGACTACATTTTATAATCCACTGATAAACCCTGACGTTTAATCTATAAATAGGTATTCGTTGAATAGGTGCATTTAGCTCGTTAGACGACTTATTCCACCTAGGTAGGTACCTATGTAGAATATTATTGTTGCAGGTAAACAAATTGAATTGCACATGGTACGATCAAACGTGAAGAATATTGCTTACCCGCTTAATAATGTTAGGGCAATCTCCAAAGCATCCCGTTTGAAAAGCATACCTCTTAGTTCCATTTTATTTAATGCGTTCTGATTCTGGTGGTCTCCTCGATGCGACAACCAGCTCTGGGAAATCCATTATTTTGACAGATATATTGTGCCCCCTTCAGGCACTTGCCTTACTAATCCCCAATCCATCTTAGTTGATAGCAAAATATCAGTAAGTAGATGTTTAAACTTGTTATCTTATATATTTAACGCTTATGACTGATCTCTCTTATTGTCTGTCTGAAGATAATGATGAACGTGCCATGAGTTTTTACGCACGCCACTTCGTCTGCTTGGTGTAGATATAATATTATGAACTAAGCCTATGGATTTTATCGAATGAAACTTGAAATTCCTATCAGTAATATTCACAACAAAAAATTGATATCACATTTTTCAGCAATAAGGATTTCGATGTTAATTTTGTGGGTAAATGTTACCAAGGGGTCTAAAAAGGCCTTTATAATTTTATAATAATAGGTATTCATATTACAAATGTCTTAATATCCACTTAATTACTTAATTGGTGACTCTCAATGACATACACGCATAGAGATAATACATAGAAATAATAAGTAGGGCCCTCTACATAATTTATATAACTTGTACTATTTCTAAGGTTCATATTTAGCAATCATCTGTTTGACAGTTACCCGAGAGAGGATGAGAGTTGGAGATCCATAGGTGAATTGCTAAATGTGGCCTTTTTAGACCCCCAGAAAGTAGTAGGAGTAGTGATATTACCCATACCAGCATGACTAGCACTGCTAGCACGGCGCGCGGCGGGTGGACATCCCCGTTTTGTCCACACCTTGTCTCGTTGATGGAAAACAAAAAAAAAACTCCAGTAACTCCAGTATTCCTCTCTCAGGTTTTTACCGTGCTAGCCGTACAGAAGGTAGTAGAAAATAGTGTCGGTAGGTATTGAGTATATAAATATATATATATATGTATATATATATTCATAAAATACTCATGCCACTGAAAATAATTTGCAGCCAATGCATGGCGGTATATAATGAAAACCACAGATTACCTACTGAATAAGCAGTTACTAGAAAAACAGTGACTGGGTAACGGCCAGTTTCAAAAAGCTATCCATCAGATATGGTAAGCGAATAACTTGGGTCTAATGGATGAATATTCTTTTATCTACATTACCCCTCCCAGACATAGATAATAAGTAATATAAAAATAAGTCAATACGTCCGGAATTATCCGGACATGTCCGCTTTGACTCCTTGTCCGGAATGCGGGGGGAATTCTAAGAAGTCCGGAAGTTTCACACAAATAAGTGGGGCGGATACGGGAAGGTGAAGTATCTTTCTAACTAATCATGCTCCGTTATAATTTCCTATCGAATTGAATATCTATTAAATATAAAAATGAATCCCTATTTCCCTTGGTCACGCCATCACGCGTGAACGTCTGGACCATTTTCGCTAATTCTTTTTTTGTTGTGTTTCTTATAATTGTAAGGAGAAGGTAGGTAGGGTAGGTATATTTGATAGGGTAAGTATAGTATATAGGGTAGATAGTAGGGTAGGTAGGTAGGGCAGGTATGGTAGATAGGGTAGGTACAGTAGATAGGGTAGGTATGGTAGATAGGCTAGGGTAGGTAGGTAGGTGGGTGCACAGTTCTTTTATTGGCGGTACGAAGTTCGCCGGGTCAGCTAGTTTATAGTATAATAATATCAACACGTGTTTCGAGGTTTTTAGACACGATTTACAGTTACATCTAGTAATCGTGTGCCGAATTAAGGACCACTGTTTAGCTCAGTAAGTCGAGTACATTTTTATAAAACTTCAGCACATCAGTTAACTAAATCAATAATAGATGGCGCTATGGTCCGCTCCTATTGCTCTATAATATAGTATAGTACAAGTTACAACAGACTGTAATAATAATTTAATTAAGCGCTTTTTCTAGACAGCCTTTGTTTAGGGGCATGTTTTGCTCCCCCTGTTGAATTTGTTCTTTTGTTTGTGTAGCAGCTGTCATCGATATTTATTTTTAGTAGGTACACTATTATAACCGGATATCTATGATTATAACCCTCGCGTCGTTGAAATCTCGACAATTCGATGTCTATCAACCAACAAAAAAAAAAACCTAAAATATCCTATTTTATGTAACAATTATTGTAACTATTGACGGCACAGTTGGCGTAATGGCTAAGCGATTGGCGTTTTGCGCTACGTGTCGCGGGTTCGATCCCTGCACGGAACAAATATTTGAATGGCTTAAGAAGGCCCATGCACACACACCCCGACCCGGAACAACTGTTGTTCCGGTTCAGGGTGTGTGTGCATGTGACACTCCACCTACCCACGGTGCAGGAGAAATCTTAGTTTAGAACAACTTCTTTTTAAAACGCTTTTATTAGCTTCACTTGTAAGGCGCTCCACCCACTGCACCGCACCACGTCGAGTAGCGCGGGATGGCAGATTTTACCATTGTATGCAAGTATCTCAATTTATATAGAAATCACGCCTAGCACAACACACTGCCGACGCGGAAATGCGCGGGAAGGCGCCCCGCCATACAATGGTAAAAATATGCCATCCCGCGCTACGCGACGGGGCGCGGTGCAGTGGGTGGAGCGCCTTACTAACTATGTAAAAAAATCTTGAAAGTTTGACCCACTTCCCGGTTTCCGATTGAGCTAAAATTTTGCATACACGTTTAGTTTGGATGACAAAAGCGTTTTCATTCGTTTTTTTTTAAACTATAATATTTATTTTAAAACAAAAATAAAACGAGTAATTTTTATCTACCAATACCTAATTAGGGTATGATGCACCTACACAAATACTTTATCAACACTAGATTATTGTCTACCTAAATATGGTTGAGATAAAATAAAGATGAAAAAAATGGAAGAGCCACTACGCTGTTACCTAGGATAGGTATTCTAAGTACCTGGTATTCTTCGAAAATTATAAACAGCACATAAATTGGTGGCATCCCGACCGAGAGCGGATCAATTTATACAATTGGATGCACTGGCATTCTGCGCGTTACGCAGTTCCACCCAGCAGGCAGCAGTAGATTAGTAGATAGTAGATACCTATCTAAATCAAAGTGAAATTGCTACTTTTCGAAGATAAAAATGCATGTGTGATGTGCATGATGAGGGTTAAGTAAATAAATATGATCTAACTACGTAGTTAGCTCATTCCTTAAATACCTACAACCTAAGTAACGAATAAAGTTAATAAGTACCTAGGGTACTTATTAACTTTATTCGTATTTTTAACCCCCGACAAAAGAGAGGGGTGTTATAAGTTTGTAGCAAGTTTGAAGTGTGTATCTGTGCATGTGTCTGTGGCATCGTAGCTCCAAAATGGATGGACCGATATAGTTTTGTTTTTATATTGACAGCTAGTTTCTTCGGGTATCATCTTAGCTATGTTACATTCAAATCTGTTCAGCCGTTCAGAAGTTACAGATGTTTTTCAAGTTGGAGTCTGGGGTTTTTGATGGTTAGGTTATTGAGGCTAAGCCACGGTTTTTACGTAATCTTAGCCTAAATGGACAAAGCCCAATTGGACTAAATATTAGTCCAGTGCTCAGGGTAGGTATTAATAGGTGGTCGTAATGGGCTGATTTGATGATGCTATGTATCGAAATCTGCTGTCCCATACATTTAGTCGAATAATATTGATTGAATTATTTGTATGAAAAAGCAGATTGTGTTTTCGCGATTTCAATGTATATTTCGAATTTCCTATAGTAGGTAAAAGTTGTTGATAATGATGAGTACAATAACCCCTTAAAGAGATCGGGACTACCTAGAAAGGTAGAACCTACCTTGTAAGTTCTGTGTTTGCCTATGCATCCTTTAAGGTTACGCTCATAGACTTAGAATATTTTCGCTTCCCTCAATAGTCGACAGCTCGAACTCGTTGGTGGAGGCGGCTAAAGTGCCACCCAACATCGTATGAGAAAGGTATAGAGTAGACACAGTAATGAGCAATAAAAACCGGCCAAGTGCAACTCGGATTCGCTCATCGAGGTTCCGTACAAACTAATTTGTAGGTACTTACCTTTGTAAATAGTTCGTTCATCACGGGAATCGAAGAAAAGATAAATTGGATTGGGGGACAAACTTAACTTTGCCGTTGATAAACTGTTGTCCCCATACATCGACTTCGATATAGATCGATTATAATCCAAAAAAAAAAGAAATTGGTGATGTAGCCACATATTTAGGTACGGTTTTCGGATTTTTCCCTTTACTTGTGATATAAGACATTGCATCTTGCCAAATTCTAGGTCAACGGGAAGTACCCTATAGGCTTTGATTCCCTTGCGAGTGTCAAAATATGGCCGTATCTTTTGATTGCGTTGACTTAGAAGTTTGGTTTTTTCTCGGATCCAAGGGATTGCAGACCTGAGTATTTAATAATAATTTCAACTTGATACCTTCACAGGTTCCTGAGAAAAAGGTCTTGACAGACAGACGGACAATGAAGTGGTCCTAGAGTTCCTTTTTGCTAATTGGGTAATCAAGTACACGTGGTTATGGCTATTTCTTAGAACTTTTGTTAGTATTTTTATAAGGATATTTTATAAATATTCAGATTTCTCTTTTATTAGGTAGGTACCTACCTACTATTATTGTGATGTAGGTACATCAATTGACTTATTGTGTCAGATTGTAAATGTCAATAAAGTCAGTTAGTTTCCAACCGTGGTTTCATTATGCTTCATTGGCGACGAGAAAATAATAAAATCGTATATACTTTGAATCTACGCGTATTTCGCATCGAGTAATTGTAAAATTTTGTTCGTTGTGTACGTTGGTGTGGAAATAAAGTAGGTATATCACAATGCCGATCGGTAAAATCGAACCCTTTGATCTTACCTCTAAGCAATGGCCGGCATACATACGACGTGTCAATCAGTTCTATTTACTCAACGAGATCAAACCGGAACTAAAAGTGCCGATGTTGATCACCGTTGTCGGTGATGCAACTTACAGTTTGATGTGTGACTTGTGTGCACCGGTTAATCCGGAGGATAAAACGTTTGAGCAACTGGTAGACTTAGTTCGGGCTCATCTCGAGCCACAGCGTTCGGACATTGCCGAACGGCATATCTTTCGACAAAGGAGACAGCGACTCGGTGAATCGTTGACTGAGTATTTACAAAATTTAAAACATCTCGCTGTCACGTGTAACTTTGGCAGTCGACTCGAGGAGGACCTCAGGGATCAATTTGTATCGGGTCTCGCGAGTGAAGTGATGAGATCTCGAATCTTTGCGGAGAGATCAATCGACTTCCAGAAAGCGGTGGAGCTAGCTCTGGCTCTGGAGGCGGCGGACCGGCACGCAGAAGTAAGCGCGGTCGGACCGGCTGCGACTGGGAGCGCGGGCGCCGGTGGCGGCGCGGGCGGCAGCGAGGCGGGCGAGGGCCTGCACGCGGTGCGCGCCCGGCCTGGCGGCGCTCGATCCGGCGGCGGCGCCAGGCCGCAGGGCGCGGGGTGGCGGGCCGCAGGCGGCGGCGGCGCCCGGGACGGCGCAGGCTGTTGGCGGTGTGGCAAGGCTCATCCCACAAACAAGTGTCGTTACGTAAATTATAATTGTGACAATTGTAATCAACGCGGACACTTACGTGTGATGTGTAGTAAAGTGCGTAATCGTAAAAATTGTGATACTCAACGCCAGCATTTTGTGGATGAATGTTCCGAAGATGAGTTCTTCAACATGGTAGTATCATCAGCTCAAGGTAATAAACCTTATTTTATTAAGGTACAAGTGGATTCAGAAATTTTAGAGTGTGAAATTGATACTGGTAGTCGTATATCCGCTATAAACGAGAGCTGTTACGAATTGTTGTTTAAAGAACGGTCTTTACAAGTGGATAATTTAATTTTGCGTAGCTATGCAGGCTCAAAAATTGAACCTCTCGGTTACATTCTAGTGAACATTAAATTTAAGAATGTATCGGCAATTAATGTTCGATTGTATGTTATTAAAGGCGGCGGCAAGCCGTTACTTGGCCGTGATTGGTTGAGTGCTTTAAAGATAACTCAAATTAACATTAATAAATTAATTGAAGAGGATCAGTTAGTGAGCCAGTTGTGTACAGAGTTTCCCGAAGTGTTTACAGACCAGTTAGGTACTTGTAAGAAATTGTTGCGTTTACAGCTCGTAGACTGTGAGGGTGTGTACGTGCGCGCGCGGCCCGTGCCGCTGGCACTGCGGACGCGTGTGGAGCGCGAGCTGGAACGGCTCCAGCGAGACGGCTCCATTTACCGGGTGGAACACTCGGATTTCGGGACCCCTATTGTACCAGTAATTAAAAGTAATGGGGAAATCAGGATTTGCGGGGACTATAAAATTACAATGCCTACGAACAGGTATTGCTGTATGAAGAGTCACAAAAGTTTACGGCGATTACGACACATGTAGGGACGTTTGCTTATAGGAGAACACCATATGGTTTATCTTGTGTACCTGAGCAATTCCAGAGGATGATGGAGGATACATTACGCGGCATTACGGGCACGGTAGTGTTCCTTGATGACATTTGTGTCACGGGCAAAGATCGGCACTCACACATGCGCAGTCTGCGTGCTGTTCTCGAACGACTACGCCAGATGGGTCTGACGGTTAAGTTGGAAAAGTGTACTTTTTTACAAAAAAGTGTAACCTACTTAGGGTTTATAATCGATAAGAACGGGTTGCATCCCGATCCCGCTAAGCTCGACGCGATCGCCAAAATACCAACACCTACGAATGTCACGAGGTTAAAAAGCTTTCTCGGACTACTTAATTACTACGGGAAATTTATTGTTAATTTAAGTTCGTTGCTTAACCCTTTACACAATCTTTTGAGAAAAGATGTTGAGTGGAATTGGGATTCGCGTTGCGTGAAGGCGTTTGAAGAGGCTAAAGAGGTGTTGTTAAGCGATAAGGTGTTAGCTCATTATGAGGAGGGGCGGCCGCTCGTGCTATCCGTGGACAGCAGCGCGTATGGCCTGGGCGCAGTCCTGGCGCATCGCTACAACGACGGTAACGAACGGCCCGTCAGCTGCGCTTCGCGTACTCTTATCGAGGCGGAGCGCAACTATAGCCAACTTGACAAAGAGGCCCTAGCTATTTATTATGGTATTACAAAGCATCATCAATATCTCTTTGGCAGGCGGTTTGTTTTGCGTTCCGATCACAAGCCCCTTACATATATTTTTAGTGAAAAAAAAGGGATTCCTCAGACGGCGGCTAGTCGGCTGCAGCGCTGGGCTGCGCGGCTGGCGGGCTACGATTTTTCTATTGAATTTGTTAAGTCAGCGGATAACGTTCCGGCTGATAGTTTATCGCGTTTGCCATTGCAACATGAACGGCTACCCACTTCTCCCATAGATTATTTACATTTTGTGGAGGATACTTTACCTTTAGATTTTAATGATGTGGCTAAAGGGACACAACAAGACCCGCTTCTTTGTAGGGTGTTAGGTTATATATTATTTGGTTGGCCGGCATCGGCTAGTAGTGATGAAGAGAAAGTATTTTTTGCTCGTAAAGAAGACTTATTCACAGATCGTGGATGTATTATTTACAAATATAGAATAGTAATTCCACAAAAGTTACGACCGGAGATTTTAAAGGAAATTCATAGCGGTCATTTAGGCATGAATAGAATGAAAAGCATTGCTCGGAACTACGTTTACTGGCCAAACATGGATACTGACATAGAGGGTCATATTACTTCGCCTGTGGTGGAGGAGACGGGCGCGGGAGGTCATAGCGGAGGGCTGGTGGAACTAGAACCCATAGTGGCTGAATCGGCAGATGAATTTGAGGACGCATGTTGTGATGACGGGTTAAGGGGTCAGCCAGAGCCGCGGTCGTCTCTAGCGCCAGACGCCTCCGCGCGAGCAAAGAGAGCTCATGCTAGATCTAAGAAAAAAATATAATTTATACAAAACTTATCACTTTGCTTCTCATAAGTTTATTGTTTCATTTGCGGTGTGATTAAGTTTCGAATATTTTGATTTGTGTTTTCCGATTTGGTGAGGAGATGTGTGATGTAGGTACATCAATTGACTTATTGTGTCAGATTGTAAATGTCAATAAAGTCAGTTAGTTTCCAACCGTGGTTTCATTATGCTTCAATTATAAACTTGAGTTTTTATGAAAATCTACTAAAGTCCCGATTTCTTTTACTTTCCTACTTATAACTTTTAATAAATAACTTAAAAAGCATTTTTTTTTACCAAATACTGCCATAAAAATTCCAGAGCGAAAATCGGGGAAAATCACGAGATATTCATATTAATCTTTGAGTATTTAGACCAAAGATATTAATAATTATAGGTTACTTCCCATACATGAAAAATATTTTATTCGTTTATTTACTACACTTAAGTCCAGTCCAAGAATATTAGATAGAAGGTTCTTGGTCCAGCCTTAAAACCATAAAGTTATTATTACTTAGTAATAATAACATTATGCTTAAAACTCGTTCTGCTAGAATTGTTTCTCTTCAATAATAGGAATCGAATGGCATATTTACAATGACTAAAGAATCTATTGGAAAGAGGTTGAACATACGTCTTCGTCTCTACAATAGGCACGAAACATTATACTGGCTGACGGTTAATTTATGCATAAAAATGTACTCTTTGTACATCACATGTGTGTCATGTGTGTGTGTGTCACTATTTATCAATTATTCTTAGCTAAAACAATAAACGTAGGTATATGATTGTTATGTGGGGAGTACTATTTATTATCCAATAGGTTATGGGCCCAGGAACTTAAAACAAAGAGTTGAATAAAATGGCTACCTCATATCATGCATCGAGCAATTAAATAAAAACAATTACGATACATGGAAGATTCAAGCGCAGGCAGTTTTAATAAAAGCTGGTTTATGGGAATATGTTGAAAACCCCACAAAGCCAGAGAATTCTGATGCCTGTATAAAATATGAACAAAACATACTTCTTGCCAGGTCAGAACTTTTACTAATAATATCACCAAAAGAAATAAAAAACATAATATTATGTAAAACAGCTCAAGAAATTTGGCGTAAATTAGAGGATACCTATGAAGTAAGAGACCCACAAAAAAGGCTTTACTACTCAAACAGTTAATTGTGTCAAAGTATAGAGAAGGCGATGACTTAAGGGAACATTTAGACAACTTGACAGATATCGTTGATAAATTAGGCAATATGAATGTTCACATAAATAAGGAACTTATCTGTTATAATGCTGTACTCGTTATCATCTAAGTTCGAAAATTTTCGCATCGCTGTAGAATCACGTGACACTTTACCTGATCCAGAGGAACTAAAGATAAAAAATTTAGAAGAAACCGAAGCCCGTAAACATACAGAAGAAAATGTAGAAACAAATGCCATGTATACTAAGAAAAAATATTTTCAATATAAAAAGAAACCAGAATTCTGTAAAATTTGTAAAAAACAGGGACACAAGACACAAAATTGTCGTTTTCGCAATGATAAAAGACAAGAAACATCGAACACAGCCCTAAACATGTGTTTAGTAACGGAAACAAATAAAAACATGAAAAGATGGTGTATTGACAGTGGATGCACTTCACATATGAGCAAAGATTTAGAAAATTTCTCCTTTATAAAAAAATCCGATGGCATACTAAAATTAGCAGCCGACGAAAGCACTGCTAAAATTGAAGGAAGAGGAAATGCACATATTAAAGTTGATAACATAAACATTAAACTAGAAGACTCACTGTATGTGCCAAATCTTACAACAAACTTATTGTCTGTTTCAAAAATAACAGAGAAAGGAAAGACGGTATTATTTAAGGAAGATGTAGCTACTGTAAGAGATATAAAAACAAGAAAAGTACAACTTACAGCAAAGAAGGTAAATGGCCTATACTATTTAATAGATAAAAAGAATAAAAATGATTTGCAATACTAAGAAGAAACTACTTTTAATGTCAATGCTGAAATTGATAATTGGCATAGAAAACTTGGACATGTAAATGAAATAACTTTAAAACAAGCTTATAAGGATGAAGCAATGAATAGCCTTTAGTTCGATATACATCAGAAATTAAATGAATGTGAAATTTGCGTAAAAGGAAAGATGACTCGTCTACCATTTCCGAATAATAATGAAAACTTAAGAACAACACAGCGACTGGAAATAGTTCATTCAGACGTTTGTGGACCGATGAATGTAGAATCTGTCGGTGGAGCAAGATATTTTGTTACATTCATTGATGAATATTCTCGATATTCCAGAGTTTACATTATTAAAACCAAAAATGAAGTTTTCGAAAAATTTAAAGAATACATAGAAGAAATGGAAAGATTCACTGAAAATAAGATCAAATTCTTACAAACAGATAACGGAACCGAATATATAAACAAGGAATTTGATAATCATTTAAAAATGTTTGGTATACGTAGAAGATTAAGCTGTAGTTATACACCGCAGCAAAATGGTACAGTAGAAAGAAAAAATAGAAGTCTTCAAGAAAAATCTAGATGTCTACTACTAGATGGCAAAATGCCTGAGAAATATTGGGCAGAAGCTATATCAACTGCAAATTACTTATTAAACAGAACTCCATCAAGAGTTATTAATAACAAAACTCCATTTGAAATGTGGATTCGAAGAAAACCATCCGTAAAGCATTTGAAAATATTTGGATGCAAAGCATTCGTTTTAAATAAGAGTAATAAAAAACGAGGAAAATTCATATCCAAAGTGACTGAAGGAATATTTCTCGGATATGCAGAAAATAGCAAAGCTTACAGGATAGTGGTCCCACAAACAGGATGCGTTCTTATAAGCAGAGATGTAAAAATAATGAATGCATTGTATTATGAAGATAAAATAAACGATAAAAAAATTGAAGACAACGATGAAAAGAAATTAATCGATATATTAGTTGAAGATAAAAAAGGTGACGATAAAAATGATATTGAATGTCATGAACAAACAGAAGAGAATGAAATATATTACGACGTTAATAATGATCATGAAGAACAAAATATGCAAGAAAATGAAAACATTCTTGATTGCCAAGAAACAGAAACTGAGGCAATACAAAATGAAGATTTGATTGTAAATAGACCTCAAAGAGCTAGACAACCGCCAGTCTGGACTAAAGATTACGTTTGCATGAGTGAAGAAGAAAAACCAGAGTGGAGTGATGCAATAATTGAAGAAATTACCGCACACTTAAAAAATGAAACGTGGTCAATAGTAAATAAACCACCTCGTCGTAATGTTATCGATAGTAAAATGATTTTAAAAGATAAATTAGGACCTAAAGGGAATGTTGAACGAAAAAAGGCTCGACTAGTTGCCCGAGGTTTTTCGCAAATACCCGGTGTTGATTACCAGGAAGTTTTTGCACCAGTGACTCGACTGAGCTCAATAAGATTGTTAGTGGCTTTAGCTATACAAGGAGATATGCATTTAAACCAGATAAATATCTGCACAGCTTTTTTAAACGGAGATATAGAAGAAGAAATCTATATGAAAAAGCCAAAAAATCTTGAAAAATATCTAGAAAAGATAATAAAATCTACAAAAGACTCAGTGGTCAAAGAAAAAGCTAAGAAAATGTTAGCAGACTTACACCAAGACAAAGAGAATGCAGTATGTAAACTTAATAAAGCAGTATATGGATTAAAACAATCAGGAAGGCAATGGTATATAAAACTAAATGCTGAACTGAAATTAATAGGTTTCACACCTACGAAAGTTGATCCATGCATGTACATATATGCGAAAGGCGGAGATTCTATTATTATTTGCATATATGTAGATGATATAATCATTGCATGCAAGTCTCAAGAAAAAATAAACAATATAAAAAAGTTAATAATGAAAAAGTTTGAAATGCGAGACTTGGGTGAAATCAATCACTGTCTCGGCATAACATTTGAAGGAGAAGAAAATCGAATGATACTAAAACAAGAGACAATACTTGAAAAATTTGGATGTAAGGATTGCAAACCAGTATCTACTCCAATGGAGACAGGAGTAAAGTTGATAAAAGGCACAAGTCCAACTAAAGAAAAGGACATACCCAAAATCTTATAGGATCGCTAATGTATCTAGCAGTCGCCACACGCCCTGATATAATGTTCGCAGTAAGTCATTTAAGTCAGT
This sequence comes from Allophyes oxyacanthae, assembly GCA_932294325.1. Lineage (NCBI taxonomy): Eukaryota > Metazoa > Arthropoda > Insecta > Lepidoptera > Noctuidae > Allophyes > Allophyes oxyacanthae. The sequence goes on from OW028609.1 coordinate 7,804,215, forward strand.
TTAACAACTGCTTCACAGCTCAACATTTTAAAGCAGCAAAAAGAGTTCTACGTTATTTACAGGGAACCAAAGATTTAGGGTTGACATACAAAAAGGAAAACAAGAACCTAGAAGGCGCAGCAGACGCTGATTGGGCATCTTGTGCAATTGATCGTCGATCAGTAACTGGATACATATTTACTTATGGAAATACACCAATAAGTTGGGAATCGAAGAAGCAAAGAACAGTTGCACTTAGTACGGCTGAGGCGGAGTATATGGCTCTAACGGAAGCGTCAAAAGAAGCCTTGTACCAAAAAGCCTGTTAAATGAACTAAATATTAAAACAGGCATCATTGATATTTAAAATGATAACCAAGCCGCTCAAAAATTGGTCAAGAACCCAATCATAAGTACTAAGTCGAAACACATTAGCATCAGAGAACATTTTATAAGAGATGCTGTCAAAGATGGACACATAGATGTCAAATACAGGCCTACTGAAGAGATGGAAGCTGATTTACTGACCAAAGCTTTGCCGTCTCCAAAGTTCATTCAACTGAGAACCAAACTAAACTTAATCTAATCTTTCGTGAGGCGGAGTATTGGAAAGAGGTTGAACATACGTCTTCGTCTCTACAATAGGCACGAAACATTATACTGGCTGACGGTTAATTTATGTATAAAAATCAATAAAAATGTACTCTGTTGGTTTCTCTGTCTACGACTCTGTGTCAATGTCACTATCATAGAAATAGATAGTAATGTATTATCTCTATGGTCACTATTTATCACGTAGACAGAGAAGAAATTATTCTTAGCTTAGCCATAGAAATAGTACAACACTATATATTATCTCTATGTTCTTAGCCTCATGCTGGCGCCTCATATCGCTATTCGGTATTCGGGGTTTTATTCGCCGTTTATTCGGCTATATTCGTGTAGAAGTCCGAATAACTCAAACACACCGTCCACACATCGTCACGAACAGCGAATATAGCGAACTTTCACGAATATTTTTGCTATATTCTTGAACGCAAAGATGGATCTGTTGACGGCAGCAGCGGCTTATTATTTTCTGTATATAGATGTGTATGTGATGTACTGTATGTGTTAAAACTCCTAAGTACTAAACTTAATATATTATCTATGATAAACACGTCCGTCGCTGTCGCGCACCACGCTCTATTGAGCAAGCCATGTGTGGACGGTATACGAACATATTCGGTATATTCGCAATCCTTTGTTATGTGACCAGAAACCGACAACCCGGCGGATACGATGTTCGTGTATTTGCGTATTCGTCTTATTCGTGCAAATATAGGCGAATAGAGTGACTACACATCGTTGTATTTGGGCGAACAAGACGAATACGCGAACACGAATAGCGATGTGAGGCGCCAGCATCAGAATAATGACATTGTTCTGAGTTCTTAGCTAAAACCATAGACTAAAGTCTATGGCTAAAACAATAAACGATTATGATTGTTATGTGGGGAGTACTATTTATTATCCAATAGAATCCTCTCTCTTATTAAGTTCTTTGAAATAACCGTAGGAAATAACAAAAGGATTCTTTGGTCATTGGAAATAACGACCTTCAATTTTTTAGAACTTATGTCCGAACTTTTTTTATAGGATCGAACCACTGTGCGCGGGCCAGAGAGGTTTCTTTGGTCATTGGCGCGGGCAATTACCCCACTTCTGCCCTCCCCCCGTTGCGACAATTATTCACAAAGGCTCAAGGCTTCGCGCCACAGACTACTTAGGGATACTACGTATCTTCGCGCCTTCGCTTGGTGTAGTGGAGATCTAGTGTGCGTCAGGATTGCTCCGCCAAGGGCCGTCATCTCGGTGTAAATGGAACTAAAATCCAAGAATTTAGTGCCTTCCATTGACTTATTACTTCAGTGGTGCCTTCGCATCATATAATTCACTCTTGCTCAGAAAATAATCTATTCACAGAAAACCCAGGTTCTGGTTCAGACCCTCATGTTTATCTGGAATGTCTTGGTATGAAGCTATCGCACAGCTCAAAATATTAAACAATCCTTCGTAAGTTCGCTACCATAGACTTATAACTATCCTATGTCTATGTTCGCTACTACAGCTTCCAGCTTCGCTTCTACATACAGGGAGTTGGGAGAATATGGAAAAACGTGACATTAAAGTAAAATAATTTTCACACAGGTAAAAAGAAGTTTTTATTTCTGAGAGTGTTGTTTACAGAACTAATGATTTCATTACAAGTAAGACTTTCAAGTTAAAACATGCATCCATATAAATTTATAATAAAATAATCATCATTCTTTTAAAGTACACAATTCATTTGGGGCGTTGGAACCTGCATATCATTCCTGTTTTCTAAACATTAAAATTGCACAGTTTATATCTTGGATATCTAAAACTTGTATAAGTTATTAGTTTAAAAAATCAAATACAAGACACAATCATGTTGTAGGTACAACCAAAAAAATCATAAAACAATTATCATTTAAACAATACATTATTTAGGATGATTAAAATATCACATTTTTGATCTATGATACTATGCAGTTCCATTCAAAAACTTCCCCTAACATTACATTCCAATCAAGATGATGAAATGTGCAGATGTTCTTAGATGTAATAGCTTCTGCAACAACATTTAAACAAAACACTCTTCAGTTGTACAGACAAGACAAAGTTGTGATGGATATGTGGCACAGCTAGAATTAACATGCACTACGGGTGTGCCACACTGTGCAGCTGCCGGGTGTTTAGGCCTGGCTCTCATTAGTAGTGGTCTCGATGGTGGTGCCAGCAGGCTTGGTGGATGCTTTTGGTTTAGCCTGTTGCTGTTGCGGTGGTGAAGCAGCGGGGGCTGGGACCTCTACCTCCTGGCCGTTCTGATGCGGCGATTGGTTCGGCTGACCGGCTTGAGGCTGCTGACCCTGAACCTGTCCTTGGCCCGGTTGGTAGTTTCGTGGGCGCACGCGGCGGTAACCACCGCGGTTCATGGGCCCCGGTCCGCCGCCACGGCGTCCACCACGGAAGTTGCGACGGAAGTAGCTGTAAATAATATAACAGTATCAGTATATCTACAATTTAAAGGTGAATAAAAACAGCCATGGACAGCATTCTCACTTACCTCCGCTGTGGTGGAGCTCCGCCTCCCTCCTGACCCTCATCCCCCTGTGCACCCCCCTGAGTGGGCGGGGGCCCACGACGTCCCATTCCACCTCTACGTGGAGCGCCTTCCCCGCCACGTCCGCCACCTTGACGGGGATAATATCTGAAAAAGACATATATGGTTAAAATATGAAAACAAGAGATTTAAGGAACTTGCAAAAATAAGTGTTGGTTACTCACTGGCGATGGAAGCCGCGGCGTTTATCAGCTGCGTAAGGCGAGCCCTTTACCGGCTCACCCCCGGGACCAGTCACTCCGGCTGCTTCATAGCCTTTCTCCCCGGCAACCACGGCAAACTCCACCGCCTCCCCGTCGCCGACCGAGCGCACAGCCTTGCGAGGGTTGTTCCGGGCGATTGCAGTTTGATGCACAAACACATCCTCCTTGGTGTCATTCCTATTGGAGAAAACATGTTACAAAGACATCTACAAATATAATAAATGAATGACAATGCAGTTAAAAATTAACATACCTGTTGATGAAACCATATCCACTCTTCACATTAAACCATTTGACGGTTCCCGAAACTTTCTCAGCTGAAAACAAACAAATTACATAAATACATAATTATAAAATAAATAACTCCAATTACACCAAATTTATTTTTATGAATATTCCATTTTATGAGCTCCGAGTCCCACCATAATATTTTGATAGCTTTATACAGACATTTGCTAATAAACCATTTGATATTGATGAGTTTTTACTACCAATTCGATTGTTCAGTCCTCCCAATTAGTTATATATAAAGAACTAAATTTTAAATTCTATGAAACCCGAAATTAAGTTAAATACAAAAACTGATTTATTCTTTTATTCAATTGCTGTCATCTCTTTTATACCTCGGTTAGGATGTGCAATCACACTAAGTGCCGTTTTCACCCACAAAATAACAAATGTTTAAAATAAATCGGCTGATTACCCATACAAAAATTCATATTTAAACGGCAGATTGTGCTCTAATCATGTTATGTTGTCGGTGAACTTGGGCCTTAGTAGGTATAATTATATTCATAGCTAATCATTGTGTCAAAGCTACTTTTAGGTTAGGTATGAGTAAAACCGAATAATTATTTTTTATGATAAACAACACCTTATATACATCACTTTTAGATTTAATTACCCTAGATAGCACAAATTAATAATATAAAAATGCATTTGATAGGTAATGCATGGTATTCGGCAACTATCTAGGTAGGTAGTTGATGTGGACGCGTCGTACGATAGAGGTAAATAGAGACGCCCACGGTATATTGACGAGCAGAGGATGATGTCAATAATATTTTTAAAATTCCACTGTAAATTACATATTATGACATTCGCAACCGATTTATGGGTAGGTATAAACTTATTTTAGCAAAAGCTTATTCTTATTACACAACTACAATAGCATTCCAATAAGAAATAGTTTGGGTAAAAATGTGCTGTTCATACAAAATGGCTCCAGGACAGGACGCTACGGTACGCCGTTGCTCCATTCCATTATTGATTTGTTCCGCGTGACTCGAGTGACTAGATATGTAGTTATATAGTTCTAGCGGGGTCAACATACGATCAATAACGCCGCCAACTAGAACACCTTTTGATGTTTTAGATAATTATAATAAAGTTTATTTTAATGTTCAGGCAAAATATATAGGCACATGACACAAATAATATGTTCAAAAACTATCAGATTCTGTAATTTCATGAACATGTGCTTTTCATAAATTTGATGCCGAGACGCAAAAACTAAGATGGCGTAGCGGCACTTACCAATGACCTGCTTTTGTTTAGCCGCTTTAGCTTGTTGCGGTTGCTGTGGGGGTTGTTGCTCTTGTTGCTGCTGCTGTTGGGGCTGCGGCTGCGGCGCCTTTTCGGTATCAGCCATGGTGTAATTGGCGAACGGCGATGGTGGCTAGATGGTAAATTCCTCCACGACCTCTCCTCGATGTTCACCGGTCTTCGTCGTCGTTACAATTGACTGTCTGATGAAGTTAGTCGGATAGAGCTATGACTAGTAGAATTTATCGATATATCGATAGTCATAGAAACACTTTAATAAAAAAATATACAAATTTTATGAAAATTAATCACAATTTAAATCTGAATTCATATTCTTAAAATGCTTAACGTGAACATTGTTTTTTTTATTAGCATTGAATATATTTCGTCTATCGTATATCAGGTCGAACCGATCGCTGATAATTATGGAATATTATTTATGGGTGTGACAAATAAATATTTTGTTGGTAGATTATACTAATTTCATGTGAGTTTTTAAAGGAAGCTAACTGAAAGTAGGAAAATAATTTGTAGAAAATAATGTATGTTTAGTAATATGTCTACCGATATATTCCATGTTTTAGTAAGTATTTATCAAACTCTAGTCTATCAATGTTGTCAGAGAAAAATAAACGCTCTTGACATGGTCATCCATGGTCACTCTCACTGAGCCAATGACTAAAGAAACCAAGAGAGGATTCTTTAGTCATTGCACTGAGCTCTTTATTCAGCTTAGTTGCCATAATGAGAGTAACTTTTGTACATTGACCTCATTATTAAATAAATAACAGTCTGCTAAAAACCCACCAACTAAGTACTCATATCTGTCGTATTAAATACTAGGTGTCTCTCTTTCTAGCAAGCGTTAATCCAGTTAGTTAGAATGAGAGTAACTGTTATTTAACAAAGAAAAAGCAAGGTTCGCTGTGAATGAAAGTGTCTGTTATTTGTTATATTATAACAGATAATTGGCATTGGCAGTAACAATTGTTACCTGTTATCTTTAAATCTCTGTTATTTATAACTGTGACGATAAATACGCCTCACCCCTAAGTGAGTGAACACTGCAGAAAAGCAGTGTTATTTGGCTACGATATTCTGCACGGTAGAAGTACTTCCCCCTTCGGGCAGCTCCAATTTTGAGCGGAAAATCTCGCTATGCTCTACCTCTCGGGCACCTAATTAACAAGTTAAATGTATAGGAGGCAGGAAAGGCTCAGGAGTGGTAAGTAAGGACCAGGACTACTGTAATTTGCGTAATGGTAAGTCAGTCATAACATCTTCAAAACCACAAAAATACATAAATCTATTTTCTTTCATATTTACGTAAATATTTACACCACGAAATAATAAGAAACACGAGGTTGAGGCTGTCGTTGCTATGAATGTATCCGTAGGAGCCGCCGAGTACACTATGCGGGTACGTAGTTACCGTGTGAGAGCATCAGTTGCCTGGGGGAGGCCCGGCTGGATTCCATCAGCCACGTAGATGGTGACTTGGCGGTGCCCAAGGTAGACTCCGAGGCAATGAATCTGGGTCATTAATAAATCTTAATAGGTATATCGGAAACTAAAATGTTAGCTTCACAGACTTATAATCTGATGGTAATAAATTATGTCTGTGGTTATCTTAATCAAATAAAGAGTATTTTATAGACTAGTATTACAAAGTATAGCTCCAGGATTATGTCCAGCAAAGCAACCGAGTCAAATGGCAATACGTAAATCATGGAACTTTTGTGTGGGAAGAGTTTCCCCTCTTTGTTTACCTACGTGCGTAAAAACGTGCTACCCACATAGCTGTTTGTTTACTAAGATTATAGTAGTAAACCTTCCAAAAAACCTCCTGTTTGCGGCTCCGGCCGTACGTACACTCACCGCTCAATATGCTCGCACGGCTCAGGCTGTGAATTTGCTCAACGCACTGATTGCTCAGGAACCACAAGTTGACATATTCTTTAATAATTAAGAAAGAAAGAAAGAAAAATTATTTTATTCCGTACGGGATAATGACGGCGCCACATTCACAATAAACACAATAAAAAAGAAATCGGTACACTAATTCTAATAAAAAAAAAAAAAAAAACATGCCGTCGAGCATGCCCGTAGGTACCGAAAAGGTTACCAACTCAGCATAAATGCTGGATGTGAGACCACATGTGAGACACCCAGCGCTGATTTTCAGTTGGCACCCCCTGCAGTGACACACGGACGTAGGTAAGTTTTTTTTTATACGTTGCCCCTCACTCGGATTTCTCCTGTATCGAGGGTACAGTTTACAAACATACATGTCACATGCACACACAACCAGACCCGAATCAACTATCTGTCGATCATACAAAATATTTGTTCCGTGCGGGGATCGAACCCGCGGCACGTAGCGCAGAAGGCTAATCGCTTAGCCACTGCGCCAACCGTGTCGTCTAAGTGAACAGATATTAAGTAGATATAAAATATAATATTGGTCCACAGTATATAATAATTATAATTATAAATTATATATAATAATTGTTTATAATTATAATTTTATTCCAATGTTTGCATTCGCTTCTTTAGTGTGTAGTTGCTTGGCTAGATGTACGCGTTGGTGAACACTAAATGCGGCAAGCAAATGAAATAAATAAAACCGCCCACCACGTTCGCTTCTTAGAATTGGTAGGTACTTTGGCTAAGTACCTACGGCACTTACCTACCCGCTTTCCGCTAACAGTCTGACCCCATCTCACAAGCTCATTGACGCAAACCCGACTATTGTTGCATGACAAGCTAAAAATAAAACTAATGGAAAATAACTATAATATTTATATATCAGCAGCAATGATCCGATATTATATCTGGGACGACCTTTAGAGAATTATTGATAACATAGTGAAAATCCATGAATTGAGTTCCCAGAAGCAGGGAAATGTGTATGATACCTATTATAAATAGGGTACCTACTAGAGACCATAAAGTTATTATTACTTTACCACTAGTAATAATAACTTTATGGTAGAGACTAGAGACTGAAGATAACTTATTTTTTTTACATATTTTATAAACAAGGTCCTACCATTCTAATCCCGCGGGTCTACCTCGTAACTAAAATGGTAATGAACATCAACACTGGTAATAAACTTCAATACGATCGTGAGAGACGAAACTTCCAGCTAACTTGTAAAAAAAATTCCGATCATGAAGTTGCGACGCCTATTTTCATGGTTGGGAAAAAAATTACTAGGTACGAGTATCTCCACGTTTAGTCTCTCACGATCGTATTGTAGTTTATTACCAGAGTCGATGTTCATTACCATTTTAGTTACCTGATCCCTTTGTGGGGTTATTTTACTCATCATTACGAACAACTTTTAATATGGGACGAATCCATATTTTCATCACGGTATTGCCCTATTGCCGTATTGCCCTTAGCACAAATAGGTCCCTAATATAAGTTGGTTATACAGTTCTATCCTCTCACCCTGTTTATTGTAGCTTGTGTATGTTTTATGTACCTATATCTAGTATTTATTTTGTAGTAAGTATACCTATATATTGATAGTTTCGAGCGTATGGCACTCGTGGGTTGCAGCTGAAAACCAGCGTCAGGTGGCCAGTATCTCTGCCTCCTGACATTATGCTGAGCTGCGGCCTTTTGGCACAATATAGTAGATTATTAACCAAGGGGATAAAGCAGTGTCTTCTGTCGCGGGTGACGATTTAAATCGCGAGCGTAACGAAGGACTCGAGGTTTACTCCCGAGCGTAGCGAGGGTGTTAAAAACTTAAATCACGAGCGAAGCGAGGGATTTAAGACGAGTCCTGAGTGTAGCGAGGGATTTAAGTTCACCCAAGACTAAGACAGCTTTATCACTGAGGAAAATACTCTACTTTTCGTACCATTTGCGAAAAAATTAACACAATAATAATATGAGATAAGCATTTATTAAAAATAATGACAATTAAAAGTAAAAGTTAACATTCGAAACATTGGTCCAATTATTGATAGAGAGAGTTACATTTTTGTTTGGTACATTAATTATTGTTGATGAGTTGATTTGAGTATTTCTCTGTTCTTGCGTCTGAAGCAAAGGCATCAAGCTCATACGGCCTCGTCGGTTTTCGTAATTTTATTTAATAATCATAACTGCATAATAAATGCGTATTCCTTTTTCAAAAAGATGTAGATATAATGCTTTATATACAAACTCAATGGTGTAAACACAGATGTAGTTCAGTATAAATTTCGGTAAGTATTCCAAATTTAAATCACATTCTCCCCCTAGAGGATGAATGAAATTCAGTACAATTTTCTTTCCCTGTTTTTAACAGATTAAAAATGACTATTGTTATGTTCGCTTTTTGTGGCATAGAATGTCACTTTTTTGAGCAAGTGGTACGAAAACTCATTTTATGTTTTTTTTTTATTTGTTTTTTTTTTTTTTTATTGTGCTAATAAACTCTTTTTCTTTCTTTCTTTCTTTCTTTCTTTCCATAAATCGCGAATGAAAAATCTGCTGATCCATACAAATAATTCAATATTACTCAATTAAATGTTAATCGGGATTAGAAAGTTAGGACCTTATTTATTATTAATTTAGAGAACCCACCTTGCTTTTGCTTTTTATTTTATTAACTCAGTATAATTTTATTTATATCTTGGGCAATGCCATTTTCTACAGATAAAATTGCAAGATCTGCTGACATATAGTTGAAGGGTTAAACGTTAAACGTAAACGTATTATTTGACTGAAACTTCGATATCCTATAAAAAAAAAAAAATAACAAAAAATAATATTCTAAGCTAGCAAAATTCTAAGTGCTGTCCACAAATTCTAGAATATATCCTGCCTAACATTTTGTTTATGTTAGTTGCTTTGCTTGGGTTTTATTTTTTCAGCCGATCTTTTGCAGATCTTTTGCAGACGATCTATCATTGCATTTCTCAGCACCCCTCTATGACGACGCCCGGCTCGGTCACTGCATCGGTCGCACAGCGGTCCGCGCCCTAGGGGGTTCCTCTGGTGGTGGTGATGTGGCGATGGCGCTGGCGACACACACATAGCGAATAGGCTATAATTATTTAAAAAACGTAGGTAGACCTATTGCCAGATTTATTGATATTGACAGTAGGCAGTGCAGATACCTTCTTTCTTTTCTTTCTTTCTACCTACCTACTCTTCAATCCGGATATTTTTATCTACTTTTTTTGTTTTTAGATTTAATCTTTCCACTACGGTATTCCGGAATGTTTATTTTTATAAAGTGTCTATTTTATTATAGTTCGTGACTACATTTAAAGTCTGCGGTGCCGTCAGTTGTTTTAAACACAATTAAAAGAATTTTAAATTGCTTTAGTTATAAAACATTGACAATAAATTTATTGTATTATAAAGATGAATAGGTGCAATTTTCAAGTTGTATACAATTACATAACAAATTCATAAATTTTGATGTGTTTTCTTCTAGCACTTGACCACACAGTGAAAATCCATCAATGGCTACATTTAATTCTCCATCCGGTTGTTGAATGAAACGAGCTGGGATCTGTTTTTGCCCAAACAAAAAGTAAAGGTTACCTTGCATTTCTATAAGATCAGATTTAACAGTATTATCATTGTTAGCCTGTGGTAAATCCGGATTAGGGGCTGATTCGTTCAAACTTTCTCTGGAATATGAAATTGTACTTTCATCTGAGTCTGTTGGGATGATACTGCTAGTAATAAAATCAGAATTAGGAATCTCTTCGTGTCCATCTATGACACTCATAAGCGTACCATTTGGAAATTCTTTTGTTGTTATCCTTGGTATTTGAATTTCTTCTTCACCATATACTGTGCGGTTCGTTTTACTCGTTGTTCTGAGATTCTCATTACCGCTCAATTTTGTTATATCTGTAGCTATAGGTTCTTCAATTGTGTTATGTTTTCTGGTATTAAGAAGTCTCTCACTGTTCAAAATGGGTGAAGTCGAATTAAATGCACTATTCGACTCATCTGATAGATTGTCATTATTAAATGAATTAAGAGCGTCCTGTTCCGTGTATTGTTTATCAGATGGTACCTGAGTTGTTTTTCCAGAAAAAATATTAGTTTCCAATGTATCATTGTAAACTTCATCGGCAGGATATGTAGTCAAAGTTGTATATAAATCATGTATGGTTGAGTTTTCAAAATTACGAGAGTCGCTTTGTGCTACTATATTTTTGTTAGAACTTTCGCTTTCATTTTTTTCATCCATTTGCTCATCATGTTCAATTTCGGAGGTTTGTTCTTTCTGAGGAAAACTTTGTTTTATTTGATAAATACTTTGTTTTATGATGCTAGCGGGCTGACCACACTTCTTTTGAATCTCTGTTATCTCTTGGGAACTTGATAAGTTATCAACTTTGCGACCCCAATTTGTACTTGTTTTGTTAATGGTATCAATGTATTTAGAAAATATATAGATATGAAAATTTATGCATTCTGATAAGTCATTTTCAGATGCTTGAAAGTTTTCAAACATATTTTTTAGTTCTTCAAGATGTGACCGATTGTTTTTTTCTGATGTATGTAAATCTATATCCAAATATAAATGTAATGGAATATCATTCGCTTCTTCACCCATCTTTTGAAAAAAATTATCCCTTCGTTTGTATTTATGGGAAAAATTGCTATTCTGATAAATTGTATCTTGTTCAGCGAGTGATTCACTTGTATGAAATGTTTTACGGTGTTCTTTATATTTTGTATTATTGTGTGTATTTAATTGAGAATGAAGACTTGACGTAACGTTAAACAAGTAAAATTTCTGTTCATCAAACGATGTGTTTTGGGATGAGTTCAGTTTCGCCGGTTCATAATAAATGCCACTATCTTTAATCTCAGGCATCGCTTTGTGGAGGTTTGACGCTATCGAGCGAGTTTTGCGTGCATTATTACGATAACAAGCACATTCTGGTCGTGGAATGGACGAGTGTTCAGGTGATCTGGAATAATAATGATTTTTATTAATGAATTTGTCGTCTGCCGCACTAAGTGCAATATACTCATGTATATCTTTTTCTTTTTCAAATAAATGCATGTATGTAAGTACTATATTTGCTGGGCGTGAAGCATCAAACGCACTGCGAAATTATGTTACTACACGATTACTGAATAAAAGTAACAGCGATATTATTCGGTATCGAATTACTACAGAATTATCAATGTTTACTTAATTGGAATAAAGTAAACTAAATAAGTATAACAAATAACTACAGTATTACCTATTTATTATTGTTATGGTAAAACTTTGATTCCGATATTAAATTATTCGGAATCATAGTTTTGGCAAAATTGATAGATCGATACTAAATATTTGGCACCATAATTTATATTATTGTTTGCCTGCTTTGAAAAATAAGGATCGACTATCTTTCGATACCAGACCAATTCCGATGTAGGTAATTCGAAGCATGACGGTGTCAAAAACGGAACAGTACACTGTTATACGGTTAAACTAAGCTTGACTTACAGTTTGCAGTAATTAAAACAAGTTTGTAGTGATGCTTGAGTGGTCGTCACCAGCGTTATTGTGATAATTATGTACATTTCCACTGCGAGCATCATTAGAGGAGTGAACCGCAAGTGTGACGTTCCAAAAACTCATTAAGTGTATTGAGATATTCACCACGGCCGTCGTCGAAGCGTGCCCGTGGCTACGCGATCCGTCACAACATTAACGAACCATTAGAACGATAATTTTAATTTAGTGCATAAAGCATGCATCAGCCGTTTGCCGTCAGTACAGTAGTATGGCGTAACGCTTTTGAATTAAGTTCGAAGAAGTTCCCTATGTTGTAATCGAAAATGCATTGTGAAATTGTGATTGAATTGTTTTTATAGTTTACAATAAATACAGTAGGTAGGTATAGTACTTACTTATGAAGGGATATTTATAACTACAAGGAAATCTTTTGTTAGGTAGGTACTTACATTACATACATATTTTGACCGGAACTATGAATTTTTACATATTTTATTACAATATATTTCATAAAGATTCGGCTCGTAATAATGAAGTGGTAGCTCATAATAGTACACAGGCATAATGTACTTTAGCTCACCCCCCTTAGATAATAGCGTGATAATTTATACCCTATATGTTGACCAGCCCTTTGACAGATATTACTGCAAAATTTCAACCAAATCTGTCCAGTAGTGTCGGCGTGAAGCTCGGACATATAAACAGACAAACGGACACTGTACTACCGTTCCGTCCGTGTCCGTGTCTGTGTGTGGTCAAACAGACAAAAATTCTAAAAACTATATTTTTGTCGATTATAGATCACATCAGTGTCGATTATAGATCACGTAGCAGTATTTCTTTTTTTAAATATTCAATGTACAGTTTTCGCTTCGTTACGATTTTATTATAAGTAGAAGATATAGATATGGCCGATAGAGAAAAAAAAGTGCCAGAAAATCTCATGTTTACTCACTCGTGGAGGATCTTTCCTTGCATAAAAAGATTGATCGACATGCTGAGTGGACGATCGGCAGTTCATTGATAATGTTTTACAATGTTCGATCGTCCAAATCTTTCACTATGTAACCACACCAACTAAACGATCGATTTCGAATATTTCATAATTTCCTTCCTTTTAATTTATACTTGAATAGTTTCAATAAGTAGTTATAATTTATTATCATTAGTGGAACATACGTAATTACGTATACAGGAGACGGGACACGGGGACAACGAAGGTGCGGACTGAAACATAATGGCAGGGTCATACATATAACCCGCCCTCTATTTTATCCTCTATTATACCCGCCCTAGCACAGTAGTGGTCCGAAAATTAGTTCATTAAAAATTTCTTGCTGTTACATGTATCAGATATAATTCTATCCTCCATAAAATTTACTAATATACTCGTAGTATTTAGACTCAGGAAGAACTAATAGTCATCGAGAAAAAAAAAACATTCTCAATGTATGGAGAAGCACCTATTAATCACGCCGATCGAGGCTTGGACTCTGGTACGTACCTATGTGTTGGCGGTAGGCTAAGTAATAACACCTATTAGGTTTTAGTTTGCCAGTTTTGTACAGTTCCTAGAAAATCGGCCGAATAGGTGCTTCTCCATTGAAAATGGTTTTTTTCTAGATTTCTTTTTGAATTACCGGGGTCAAATGCTTTATTTGTAGATTTTATAGAGAATAGGATAATACCTGATAAATAAAAGCGACAAATATTGAAACTGAATTTTAAAAAAATACGGTTGTCCTTTTGAACCAATTTTCGGACCATTGTGCGTCGCCGAGTACGTCTCTTCTGTACAGGGGGCTTACTACGAACTCTTATAGCAGGGCAGAACTTGAACTGTCCAGAATTTTCCAGTATGAGCTGACCTCGCACTGTATAGGCTTTTCGTACAATGAAAGGTCAGCTTATACTGGAAATGTCTCGGCAGTTTAATTTCTCCCCTTCTATAAGGGCTCGTAGTAAGCCCCCAGTTTAAAAAGACGCGTCCGCGTCTTGTCCGCGTCTTGTCCGCGACCGACGCCTCCTAATCCTACGTCTCTCCTATCTGCTTTTTGCGCCCTACTTTTTCCCCTGGGACGTGCTATGGCGCTGCACAGAAGCGTCGACGGTGAACGGTGTACCGATGAGCCCGCATTTGCTGAAGACTGCCACCAAAAGTGGTTTTAGCTGATAAGAGTCCCACAGACCCCAGCTTCCCCCTTTAGGTCGGTAGAATAAGACAAGTACTTATGCGCCTAGAAAATAAACTTAATGTGGCAGTCAATAAGTATTTTGTCAATATCTGTGAATTATCTATACTACATTGATACTTAGGTAGGTACATAGCTAGATATTGATGTGTGACCTCTATCAATATTTAGCTATAATAAAATTAATAAACCTACCAAACAGCAAAGAAAATACAATTGTAAATTTTCTTACTTTAATTAAACCTTCAGCATAATTTCGAACGATTTGATTATTAATTTATGGTACCTACGGGTAATGTTGAATAAGTACCTACCTACTTACGTTATTGAAAATACCTTTAGTTTGCCGTTTGACAATTCATAGAATTTGATCCTTAGAAGCGACAATTTTGGCTGGTGTATATAGGTGTGTTCTTCTTCAAAATCAACGGGTTCGATTCCCGGCAAATCTAATGTTGTAGTTTTAGTTTTTATCAAAATCGGCCCCGAGACTCCTTTGAGTAGGTACCTATATGGCGATATTTCTTATAGTTTTCGATTTGGCCATCCACGCACACTTGGAAAATTCATCCTGTATATTACATTGAGTTATAATGTACTACGTACGATTTGGCCACCTACGCTCACTTGGAAAATTCATTCTGTATTCAAAGTCAAAGTCAAAGTCAAAGATTTTTATTTCAACTGGGCCTTTGCAGGCACTTTCAAAACGTCGTGATTCTAGGCGCACGGTTCCAAGTGGGTTGGTCCTGGAGAAGATACCGGCAAGAAACTCCATGGATACTCTTTTCATAAATCAAGCTTAGGTACTACACAACAAATGTGGGGCCGCAGGAGCGGCCCCGGCTAAAATTCGACCTCAATTTACACAATATTATAATAAAAAAAAATAAAAAAAGAACAGCAAAGATCATAAGTACCACTATAATATGATAATTATACAATACTAGTAGGTGCGTACTTAACACTCAAGTCAGTCACCCAATTAAGAATAGGTACCTACCAAAAAGGTACAAGGGAAGCGTTAAAATTAGTGTGTGAAGACAGGAAGCAGTGGGTCACCAGGGAAGCCGCATGTGCAGAAGATAATCACTTCCATACATCTCTATCGTCAACATAGTCTTTGATCCTGTAATAGGCCTTCCTTATGAGGATAAGCTTAACACGAGTTTTAAACTTTTTATCAGTAAGCTCGGTAATACTTTTTGGGAGTTTATTATAAAAGCGTACACCGTTACCTAGAAATGATTTGTTTGTTTTGGTCAATCTAAATTTAGGGACCACTATTTTGTACTTATTTCTAGTATTAATTTTATGAATATCGCTATTGATACTAAACATATGCAGGTTTCTTCGGACGAACATAATATTCTCCAAAATGTACTGTGATGGCAGTGTTAGAATGTCGGTGTCTTTGAAAAAGTCTCGTAAAGACTCGCGTGGGCCCATGTTATAGATCGCACGGATCGCCCTCTTCTGCAATATAAAAACCGAATCTACATCAGCCGCTGATCCCCACAACAGAATGCCATAGGACATAATGCTATGAAAATATGCGAAGTACACTAATCTCTCGCTATTGATTGAGTTACCGAATAAATATAATTATTCTCTTTACCACCTACGACTTTGATATCGAAAAATCCGCTAAGTACATTTTTGTAGCTGTTATCTGATAACCTGAAATACTTACCGAAAACAACAACAGTGAAATTGTGTAATCTGTGTAGATTACCTAATAATTAAATGACATTATATACCTACAATGAGTATATTTTCTGGGGCCAATATGAATACCTACGTTGACGGTATTTTGTAGCTTTACTGATCTTGGTCGCTAGTACCTAATATAATTATGTGTTAAAGCCTTTCACTACGAGAACCCCGAACTACTCACTATGCCCTTTTTTTAAACTTTGCCCCTCACTAGTATTTCTCCTGTATAAAGGGTACAGAAACAGTTTTTGAAACAACTACCTGTAGATCATACAAATACCTATATGTTCCGTGCGAGCATCGAACCCAAATCAACTCTTGGTTAGTGGCTTTTGTGGATTTCGAGAATTTCGCCTATCTAGTCAAACGCTGGAGTTTAGTAACTCAAAGTAACTCTTGTTCGGTAGATAAAATTATGTTGAGTGGGATGAGCTCACCATGTTTATGAACTTTTTAAGCGGACTACAGTATGTTTACACAACTTGACACCTGTCAATGCCATAACGATTATTTTTGCTGTACTCAGTCGTCAGTTTATAGTGAACGGAGAGCATAGAAATAGTATATGTATTATCTCTATGACGGAGAGTTATACGCGTAGGCACCTAGGCACCTATTTGTGCCGTGCGCGGGGATCGAACCCGCGACACGTAGCGCAGAAAGCAAATCGCTTAGCTACAGAGTAGTGTACCCAATTAAATAGATAGCCTTGCCGCATATCACATGGTAATTTAGTGCCTACTGACCAATAATGCTACGAGCTAATTATGCGTGTGCCACCTTAGCCTTTTCAGGCACACGACTGTGCTGTAACATGTTAAAATCTGTAATCATGCGCGTTCATGCGCACGCAATCCCATGTTAATGATAAGTATTTAACCATCATTTATCAACAAAGCTTTGTTAAAAATTATAGTACTTATTAACTATTATGACGTCAAGGTAGGACTTAATCACGAAAATGGTTTGCAAATTGCAAGGAATGATGACCCACGTTTACTAACACTAACTACTACTACTAACTTATTTGGTGGCAATATGAATAAGAATTGAATCACAAGGTAGTATCTACTAAGTACTAGGTACCTATCTAATTTACAGTCGAATGACTGGCAATTTTTAACGCTTTTAATGTGGATTGGCTTAACAATAATAATATTTTTTGGCTAGGTACTTTGTACCCTGTGTCTCTAATTAGGTGTAGGTACCAATTTAATTGTTATGTACGTGACAATGAAACGCAGAGATTCAAAGCAGACTGGTTTATTGATAATGTATTTAGGCTTACCCTCACAATCTTATTATATGTCATACCGTACAATGTAGGTAGATACATAACATTAATAATGCGACTAACAAAAAAAAAAAAGATAATAATTTTAACAAAAAAGGAATTTAAAATGCTTATTATATTGAAGAATATAGGTGCCTAGGTAGGTAAGTAACGACGACACAATGGCACGGAATACATAATAGTAGAGTAAAAATATTATAATGTATGCAGACGGTATCGCGGTACACGACAACAGACTGAACCTCGTTGAAGGTCACAGTCAATTTGCTAATGAGGTAGGTATAAAGAGGTACACACATACTCAGTAGCATTCGGTACGATATAAATAAATAATTCAGGGACCTGTGCAAGTATTGGGTAGCTAAATACCTGAATTATTATCAATTATCCGGTTATTTCGATAATGGAATAACCATTGATAACTTTGATACTAAGGTAAAATGTATGGCTAGATGTGTACTTAACTTAATAATTAGATAATAATAGAAATTACAGTACAATACAATACACTCTATTGGACACCAGTAATAGAAGAAAAAAATACATAATTATTAGAAAAAAAATGTTCATAGGGCGGTAACTAGATATTATCGCACCTGGCGATTTCTACCAGACAACCTTAGGATGGACAGATTTGCAGGTCAAAAGAGACAAAACACAGGTACATAGGTAGGTACCCATACCCAAATCTCTTCTCTACTCTCTATCATTACAAAGTCGCTATTCGTGTCTGTCTGTTTGTTCGCCAACTACTTTTCAACTACGTGATGGATTTTGATTCGTTTATCACCATCATTTCGAGAATGTATAAATATGTAACACATTTTTAAGATAGTAGAGAAATCTCAATGTTATGTAGTAATTAGGCCGTAATAAAATAAACTTTAAAAAAAAAGTAAAAACCGACTTCAAAAAACTAAAAAGTATAAAATAATTTTCTTAAAAAACTTAACAGCTTCTGAAGTCGGGGCCACTGCCAAGCTACGAGTAGGTGCATTGAAGAATTATAGGCCCTGACTTCAGAAGCTGTTAAGTTTTTTAAGAAAATTATTTTATACTTTTTAGTTTTTTGAAGTCGGTTTTTACTGTTTTTTTAAAGTTTATTTTATTTTTTAATTTTAAGTGGCATAAACAATACATAAACATGAGATTACAGCAATCGCGAGTGATGTGCTGTTTTCATTCAAGAGTTCCATTGTCGATCTCCGAAGATCTTCATCAGATCCTCTCTAAATTTAAAAGGGAACACTTCGGTATACCCTTTCAAACAAAAAAAGAATCATCGAAATCGGTTGGCGTGATATTGAGTTATTCGACCATTTGTCGTGCACATACTTAATGTAAATTTAAGACTTATATGGTTTTCTCATGGATCCCAGTGTCAGAATTGGACCAAATTAAAATGAGACCATTTGGGAAGCACCAGCTTTCCAATAAAAAAAGAATCATCAAAATGCAAAAAAAACATACGCGTCGAATTGAGAACCTCCTCCTTTTTTTTGAAGTCGGTTAAAAAGACGCTTTTAGTAGTTTCAGAAAATTTCCCTTGGCATTGATATATTTTGAACTAAATTGTTCTTTACACCATGTTCATGTATGAAAATCTTAGTAGATAGCATTTATTAAATCGCAATGACGCCACATTAGTAAGTACCTAATACAACCGCTAGGTCGCTAGTACCTAATAATTATAATTATGTGTTAAAGCCTTTCACTACGAGAACCCCGAACTCACTATGCCCTTTTTTTAAACTTTGCCCCTCACTAGGAACTATTTCTCCTGTATAAAGGGTACAGTTTACAGTTTTTGAAACAACTATCTGTAGAATGTAGATCATACAAATATACGTTCCGTGCGAGCATCGAACCCGCTGCACGTATAGTATAATATAGGAAGCTAATAACTTATCCACTGCGCCAAACGTGTCGTGAAAACACCAAATGCATGATGTAACTATCTGAAATAATGATAAGCAAATTTTGTACACAGATAAAAAATAAGTAAAAAAAAAGTTCACAGTTCAAGTTCAAGCAATAAAATTAACTTCTTTTGGATCGATAACAAAGTTCATTTATTTTGCACCTAGATAAAAATGTATTGTTTTAATTATAATGAATTTAAAACATGGTAATTAAGAGCCTTAACATTTCGTTATTACGGTAATTAATCGTCATTATCTAATGCGAATCGTCATTACGTGGTTACAGTTCAAATAAACAAAATTACATCTAATAGGTACTAATAGATAACAAATAAAGAATTGTACTAAAACCTAACGTTTCAATCCATAAATCTTGCAGCATTTGTAAAATTGTGGCAAAAGTTGCTTGATTTATTTCGAAATAAAATAAAATGTATATTGCTAAGGGGTCGTCCTTTAATCACGTGAGGTTCGAATAGGGGGGAGGGGGTTAGTATAACATCCCGATTGATCACGATAGGGGAATGTTGTGACATTCACGTGTATATTTTCGTGCAACCACGTGAAATCCGGAGCGTGCGTATTTGTGCCTAAATAGCAAAATACGTCGGCCTAATATGTCCTGCTTATCGGGCTGTACCTTTAATAATAATACAATTGATATGCGCGTTATTCCTTTAAAATTGGTTAGTGAATCGATTTTCTGTACCATTGGATTTAGCAGGATAACATAAATATAAGGCCGACGCGACGACAGCAAACATATTATGCTCTCAGCAGGCTTTCCTCGCGCGACTGTCTCAATTTTATTTCAAAATATCTTTTGTTAAAAAATATACGTGATATTGGTAGGGGGAGGGGAATGAGATAGCCGAAAACCTCACGACATATCTCCAAGGGGGAGGAAGGGGTGAAAAAGTGGCATATATGCCTTGCGTGATTAAAGGATGACCCCTAATCGTTCCATAAATTGATTATCGATCAACTCATTTTTTCGCAGACCATTGATGGATAATTCGGAGTTTGCCAAAATCTATTGAACCATGTAAATATAATATAGTTGCTGAGTAACCTTCTCTGCAAGATCGCCCGGTAAATTGGGTGGAAATAAGGCAGTAAGAGCAGCCAGCATGACGGTTGGGGCTGTAATAGAGTTGTTGATGGAGGTCAGACCTGCGACCCTTTATACCATATGATCGGTGGGCTTTACTAAGGATCAACTCAACCCTGAGACTGTTCCTGAGACATTCCTAATAGAGTACCCCAATTTCACTTAGCCCTGATTCATACAGTCTACATGACCGGAAACGACTTGCGATTTTTTGTACTATTTGAGAATCTCAGTGATTGATTCTACACGTTGACATTTCTATTTAGCACACCACAGTTTGTGTATCTAATATGATGTAGGTACCTACTTATACCGTTTTCGTGAATTCGTGATGGACAGATTCGTCTACACTGTCATTCTACACTGTGATAAGTCATAACACTATATAGTAACCGCCTTATACCATCTGGAAACTATTAGCTATGATCGGATTAGCAGTTCTTGGGTGAATTGAGAAAAGCAAAAATTTCTTGCAAATATATTAACAATTAACGGCTCAAACAACGTGTAACAGAAGTCTAAAATAATACTTCTATGGTGTATGAGGTAGGTACCCTATAAACAATGCTTGGGCTAGGTGTTGGAACCGAACCCCTAACAGTAGGTGAGTAAATCACAGTGATAGTTTTCACCAAAAATATTCAAACACAGCCCTAAAGAATAAAGATCCTGGTAAAATGAAAAATAATGATTATTATTAGGAATAGATTATTAATTGTATGATTACAGAACTACAGATAGGAAATTTGATTGAAATTTCCGTTAAATTAATTGATTAATTAGGTAACTTACATAATATGTATTTTTAACACTCAATAAAAAGAATAAGAAACGTCGATGGAATAATTTAAAAAAATCTACCCAGAAAAATAATAATAAAAATAGTTTAAAAACATTACTGCCTCCTCTCAGTTAGGAAAAATTTGATGACATATTTTGATATTGTGAAATATTTTACACGATCGTTGTAATTGTGAAAAATGTCTCATAATAATTAATGCATTGTGAACCGTTCCTGTAATCTGTGGATGTAATGAGTGGACCAATACAAACTGTTAGTGGACCTTGTTAAATTGTGTGTGCACCAGCCGTGTACAACAAGATGTAATCGAGGTACCTACTTTGCTTAACCTAAGTTATTATGTAGATCTATAAAAATAACAATATTAACGTAGCTGCGTATTTTATAGCTATTTCAGAATAATCTTATCGGCTTTGAGTTTTACTTTAACTTTGTTTTTCATTGCATCGAGTTCACCTATAATAACATTGTTGATAGGGTAATAATTTATGTTTTATGAGAAGTCTCTTATTCTTTTCTTGATATATTATCAGTATCTATATTAACTACATAAAGTACCCACTTCGGTTGGGTGTTTAGACAATGTGAGATTCTGATACTGTGATAAAATAATAACAGTTTTGATTTAGGACAGATTCGACTCATAGGACAGTAAATCACTGTGAAACGGTACGAAATGAAGAATCAATAGGTCACGATGACGATGCTTTCATAAAATCATCATGCAAGGCAAGGTAGAAAGAAAAAGTTGTAGAGGAAGACCAAGATGAAACTACTACACCATAAGAAAATCTGAACGTCACTACGTAACTACAAAGAAGTGAAAGAACTGGCGGAAAAGAAGTAAGAATGGAATATCATTATAAAGGAGGATGGCGAGATTAGGCCCATATAATGATGATGCTAGCGACAAGGTAGACACCTAATCCAATTGCACATATTTTCACTTGAATAATTCAATTTGACGCTATGCTGAGTTCAAAATATGTTATTTTAAAATAATTACACTAAAGATTGCCTCTGTATTTAATCATGTGGTGTTAAACATTTACTTAGGTAGGCAGGTAATGAGCGCAGTAGGTAGGTATACGGCCAAACTCGTTATACCGGTTTAACGCAAGTGTAGATTTAATTTGGAGCTATCTGTAGTATTTTATACAACATATTTATAAACATTAAGAATAATATACAAAACAAAAATAAAAGATTTCGTTGTTTACTGTTTTTGTAAGCCATCTCTTTTTCGACATCTTTAACAATACCCCATCAAACAGTGTATTAGTAGGCCCTCTGGATCTCGCTGAATGAATAAGCGGGTCCACTGCGGATTGGTGGATGTCACATGAATTAGATTTTTAGTTTTAGCTTCTAGGATATGGGATTCCTCTTGATGTTTTTCCTTTTCCGTTAAAATAGTGAATAATTTATAATACGCACATAGCTTTAAATAAATCCGATCCATTAATTTGTAATATAAATAGGTACTTCAGGTGTTTCAGTCTCGTTATGGACACATTTTTAAGATTTATGGGAGCTAGAAATAAGTGCTTGCGACTTTTATAAAGTAGAACATTGCGCAATACATTCTCACGTGTGTAATCATGAACCATATAACAATTATTAAGGTCAGTGACTTTATTAGAACAGTAAAGCTGGTTTGTCCACCTAGCCAAGTGTATGTTGGCGTTTAGATCTAAGTCGTTGGTTATTGGTTACAAATCTTACAATAAATCGTAATTTGAATATTATGTTGTTATAACAATAGTATACGACATATCACAAAATGTAATGCGATCATATCGTTGAATTTAAGATCGGCCTCAAGGTGCACAATTTTAATGCAGATCTTGAAGCTTAAATATTAAAATAAAACGTTTAAAAAATACAGGAATGCCCTCTAACGGTAGATATAATGATTTTTACTAAAGACAAGATCTTCATAGCTTTTCCTGCGGTAGTTTTCAGGGGCAAATTCTGTATGTTTTTTATTTGGGAAATCAGTCACAGTAAGCTCACTAGGAGCGATAATACCCAGAATGTCTGGAAGTACCAACGAACGGCCAGCACTTGACCGCAGCAAATCGATCAAATTGGATGGTAATGGTAACCTAAGCCAGGTCTGAAGTCTTCAAAATAATAAAAGGGACCTTTATAAAGGTCAGTTCTGTCAGCGTAGGGGCCAGTTCAATAACCTGATAAATTGACAACAGTCAATCATATAGGCAACAAAGGCAAGGTGACGTGATGGACAAACTGCATGTTGTGGTGATTCTGACCACTTGAATTATAGTAACACGTTGTACTTATTAAAGGTACAAAAACTAACACTTACACTACCACTACTGCTGCCCCTGCAACCTTAGAATTCTATTTCATACATATTTGAAAATTTAATAAAATGGTCTATAAGGCTATTATAGTTTTATAGCGACAATCACTTCCTTTTTTAATCTATTTGCGAGATACCTATATCGCTTTTATAGAATTTTATATAAATTATTTTTAAGTTTTGACTGTGGTTACATACCTACGATGAACTTACAGAAATGATCAAGCAAAGGTGTTGAAGTTAAAATGGGGATGATGCTTTGAGAGTCTGCCATTGCGCCTGATTTGAGACATATCTATGTTTATGTGATTTTATTGGAAACCAACAAATTGTGTCCATGCACCTTTATTTAATTATACACATAGTACTTACATCAAACCAAGGAACATTTTGCAAAAATAAGATGGGTATAAGTACATTTCAAACCTAATTACGTAATAGGAAAAAAAACGTAAAAAAATGTGTCTTGGACCTTGAATATCTCGATAACCAGTCGGTTAAAAGGTATGGGTCCAAAATCCTCGTAATGATGGGAAGAATACGAGGCTCACTGTTTCGTTGCGGGTCTTTTTACATCCGATATAATTATAACCACAGAAACCTAAATAAAGATTTTTGTGGACTATTTTCAATTCGAGATACTTGCAGCTTCGAGGATTTATAATTTTAAGCAGGATGGGTCTATTTTCCTATGGATTTTTACCTACCGAAAATGGTGATGATTATTATTTATGTTAAGAGGATGAGCCATTCACCAGCCATTCGCCTATGAACTCTAAAAGCAACTTACTTCCGTCACCAATACACTTTTCAGGCGAGACTTTTACATGATGACGAAGTTAAGGTTAGATCGCATCGTTAAAAAACATAGTAAAATAACTAACTTTTCAATTCTGTTATATTGGATAGATTGTTTAGATAAATCTAAACCAAGCTGGCCTTTTGTTATCAATGAGATAACAGTGAGCCAGTGATTAACCCTGAGGTAGATGAGTGGGGACATTATCGATTACTCAAATACAATAAATAAAAATAAATAAATATCTAATATCTACTCCAATTAAGCCCTAATAGATTGTGTGTGTTTATTTCGGTTATTCTGATAGGATCCCAAGTGTGATTGTATTTTACCGTAATTACCTAAAACTAGCAATTATTTATTATTATTGAAATATTGCCGTTGCTAAATAATATTATGTGACGTTCGTTTTACTGTAGGTATTTGTGAGTTTTACAAAGAATAGAACTATTGAACTAATCGAGGCATAACGTAAAATTTTATTTTTCTATTTATTAGGTATTTTTTCAAAAACCTCCAATGGCTTTTGTTTAGAATTTGGAATTTTAAAAGGGGAAGTTTCATGATTCTCCATTGCCTATATACATAATTACGAACTGTGCTATGGGTCATCACTACATGGTTTCGTCTGGCCCTGGGATTAACAGTCGTAAACAGTGGGTAGGAGAAACAATAAAAAAATATAAAATTAATTAAACATGGTTGATTGAAAGTATACCTACCTACATTGGATTTGTTTAGATCAAAATATATTGCTTTTCTTCGAACAAAACAATTTATTCGTCAAAATACTGAGAATTATGGGTACCTGCTCAAATAGCATTATTTCAACCTGAAATAGAACAAGTTAAGTATTTTACACAACTTATCATCATCAGCTGCTGTACGCCGCAAGCAACTTCAAGCATCATGTTCCAAATGAGTGCAAGCAAGTACAAGTAAATGACAAGCAGATGCAGTACGTGTACACAAAAGGGGCGTAGCAAATATAATGTTAGCACACACATAATAATAAATAGTAGATTATTAACCAAGGGGATAAAGCAGTGTCTTCTGTCGCGGGTGACGATTTAAATCGCGAGCGCAACGAAGGACTCGAGGTTTACTCCCGAGCGTAGCGAGGGTGTGTAAAACTTAAATCACGAGCGAAGCGAGGGATTTAAGACGAGTCCTGAGTGTAGCGAGGGATTTAAGTTCACCCAAGACTAAGACAGCTTTATCACTGAGGAAAATACTCTACTTTTCGTACCATTTGCGAAAAAATTAACACAATAATAATATGAGATAAGCATTTATTAAAAATAATGACAATTAAAAGTAAAAGTTAACATTCGAAACATTGGTCCAATTATTGATAGAGAGAGTTACATTTTTGTTTGGTACATTTATTGTTGGTGAGTTGATTTGAGTATTTCTCTGTTCTTGCAATAATCATAACTGCATAATAAATGCGTATTCCTTTTTCAAAAAGATGTATAATGCTTTAATACAAACTCAATGGTGTAAACACAGATGTAGTTCAGTATAAATTTCGGTAAGTATTCCAAATTTAAATCACATTCTCCCCCTAGAGGTGAATGAAATTCAGTACAATTTTCTTTCCCTGTTTTTAACAGATTAAAAATGACTATTGTTATGTTCGCTTTTTGTGGCATAGAATGTCACTTTTTTGAGCAAGTGGTACGAAAAATAAGTAGTTATTCCGTGCTATTTATTTACTAGGCACCTAGGTACTTGAGATACCTACAATCCTAGCATTTTCTGTCTAACCAGGGTCTAAGGAACTGGCTACTCACTCACAACCTTAAAACTGCTAGCACCTACCGTATAAATGTAAGTTTGCTTCTTAGGTTTGCTTAAAAATATACAGGGTGTAAGTGACATCGTAACGAAAACTGATACCTACCATGGATTGAATACATGATTCTGGAAACCCAGGGCTAAAAATAGGAATAGGTTTTTTAAAAAAAAATACGATTTTGTTCGCCGATTTATATTAATAGTTAGTTCCAAAAATTGCGAACAAAAACGTAAAATTTTTGAAAAGACCGACGCTTGCTTCTGTCGCTGGGTTGTTCAGAATCATGTAGGTACTGAATCCGTTATCAGTTTTCATTACGATGTCACTTACAAAAATTTATACAATTTTTTTTAAATTAAAAAAAAAAAAAAAAATATACAAAAGCAGCAAACAAATATATTAAAACATGTATTAACCACGGAGGAGAGAAGGGAGCATTATAATCCTCTCCGTAGTTGGGTAATAAAAAACTACTTTGCCAAGTTGTCAAGTTGAATGGCAATGCTTAGGTGTTCGTTGACTAATAAAAAACAGGCCCTGGCAGCAGTGAATTTTCGTTTTGCAATATCTTGGAAAAGGAGACGTGTATTTCGGACGGACCTCATGACCCGAGCGTCTCGACATAAAACGGCCCAAAAATATAACTGCCGATGGAGTTATATTATTTCCTCAAAAATATATTTTTTTAGTTTTTCTAAAATAAAATAAAACCGAGATTTTGAATTTCGGTACCTACAGCTTACAGAGTTAGTATCCCGTCAAATTCTCTCATTCTAATTGTATTGTGTTGTGTATATTGGAACTGTCTTTTTAAAATTTTAATTATGGAACACACCGAGTCACCCCCCGCGCCCGCGCCGGCCGCCACCGCGGTCCCTCCCGCTTCACAGGATGTTCACAGGTATTTTTTTTAATTCACACTGGCTGTTTATACACTCACAGTACCGCAGCATGGTTTCTTTTTAGTAATTTTTTTTTTAATTGTGTCTAAATTTTCATAGTCTACTTCCTAACCCAATTTAGTTCTATTTTTCAATTAATTCTGGCCCTTGTGTGGGAAGTAATTACTAGGAGTCTTTTCCATCATTTTCATAGTCTACTTCCTAACCCAATTTAGTTCCATTTTTAAAATTCATTCCGGCACTAGTGTGGAAAGTAATTACAATGAGTCTTTTCCGTCACGGTGGGAAGCAGCGTTTTCCACCCGCTACTCAGATCAAACAAACACTACTTTCCGAGCATGAGATATGAAAAGCTTTTTTCTGCGTTCTGTGAGCTCAACCATAAAACAATTTTAACAATTTTCTAAAAAATATATTATACTTGTTTCTTTAAGTCCCCGTGCTTGTAGTGAGTTCTTCAGCTGATGATAATTTTGTTAATCACTAAGAGAAACTTTCTCTTCTGAGTAGGTGATAAAAATGAATGAAAAAATTAAATTCGAATTTCCGTTTAAGAAAAGCCTGGGAATCCACTAAAATCTAAGGATTGTACGACACAAGGGTATTCCCCAAAACATAATTCTAGAATATAAAATATTTAGTCGTATTCTCATAAATCGTAGAAAAATCGATCCATTTCGGTAGGTCGGTAGGACAGACACATATCGGAAGAAATACCGAAAAATCGGTAGGTTCGAGACACGACACGAAATGGCCACGTCCTTTTAACATGATTATCACCTCTGTTAGTGAGAATACACACTCTGAAGAATACAGGTTTGTGTAAGTAGGAATGTGCTAACTGGAATATCACACTACCATCCTAACTAGCTCTAAAATTGTTCTAGGGTAAAACAGGAAGAGTTTCGTGTATCCCCCAAAACGACCAAGTTGACAGTTTTGTGGCAAAAATATGTAAGTACTTACTACTTGTAAATATTTTTCATATCTCATGCTCGGAAAGTAGTGTTTGTTTGATCTGAGTAGCGGGTCGAAAACGCTGCTTCCCACCGGTGGACGGAAAAGACTTATAGTACCTAATTACTTCCCACACAAGGGCCGGAATGAATTTAAAAAATAGAACTAAATTAGGTTAGGAAGTAGACTATGAAAATGATGGAAAAGACTCATAGTAATTACTTTCCAACCTAGGACCTGAATGAATTTTAAAAATAGAACTAATTTGGGTTAGGAAGTAGACTGAAAATTATGACATAATTAAAAAAAAAATCGATAAAAAAAAACATGCTGCGGTATAAACAGCCAGTGTGAATTAAAAAAAATACCTATGAAGCGGGAGGGACCGCGGTCGGTGGCGGCGGCGGCGCTCCGGCGCGGCGGTGACTCGGTGTGTTCCATAATTAAAATTTTAAAAAGACAATTTGAATACCTACAACACAATACAATTAGAATGAGAGAATTTGACGGGATACTAACTCTGTAAGCTGTACCGAAATTCAAAATCTCGGTTTTATTTTAGAAAAGGAACTACAATTTTTTACTTTCCTTATATTCGAAATGAATAGTAGAGTGTTTAACACGGTTGAAAGTCACCAATTCCTACTCGGACTATAGCCTAAGTCTAGTCTAATTAACTCGTATGGAAATTGATTCCTTTCGACCCTTGTATAACAATATACTATTGTATTATCAAGGGTCTCGAAATGTATAAGTCCAAAAGAATAACATAGACGAAGCACGTAGAACGAGCGAATGAAGGCACCTAAAGTGATATCAAATAGCAAAGGGATACCATTCCGCCCGCAGTGATCGCGAGCCGCGATCTTATGTATTATTAGGCTATATTTTATATTGATATAAATAAAACTGTGATTATTGATCGTAGCAACTGAATACCAAAATCTTATCTTTACCTCAATGTAAAGGGATTAACGATTACTTTAGCTGAGTTTAGAATATCTACGTCAGATTAGCAGAAAAAAAGTTATGACTAAGCAAAAACGCTAATATGCGAAGGACTGCTTCTCCGTCATCTTATTTGAGCAAGGTGAACTTAGCAAAAACCAATTTAATATTTCATCATTAGGTATGATAGATCATAATAAATGTGTGTCGTCATCAGGAAATTCAGCAATTTATTTGCTGTCACTACGGCCACACCACCGTCTGCGTTACTACAAAGCCAAAGAAACTAAATTGCTTTTACCACAGATTAACGCGGTAAGCAGCACCATGTCGTCGGCGTAAGTGATGTTGTTGACACACACCCCGTCAATATAGCAGCCGACATGCTCACTGCAGAGCACGACGATCAGCGCGTCCACGTACAGATTAAAAAGTGCAGGGGAGGACAGCCCTGCCTGACTTCGCACTCCATCCTATATGACTTTGACAGATAACCTGCCCATCTGATATGGTTGACCTGATTTCCATACCAGTACTTGTGGATATGCACGAGCTCGTGCGATAAATTTATGTCCACAAGCTTTTTTCAAAGGATGTTTTAGCCAACCAGGTCGAAAGCGTTTGACAGATCGAAAAAACAGGCAAACACAGCTATTTTCCTAAAAGTATAGTATTTTACAATATGCATAAGTGACAGTATCGCACTCTCTGTTGACAGCCTAGGTCTAAACGCGAACTGATTTCCTTGTAAGTGTAGGTACTTGTATGGCTACATATAATTATATTAAGCATACATACTGTCGAACACTTTGGCAATTAATTATTGTAGCCAGTGAGATGGACTTGTAAAATTACAAGTCACACATTTTATTTTTAACTACAGGCTCAATAAACGTTTTCATTAGAGCAGTGGGCAGATAAGAATGGCTAATGCACATGGAATTGAAAACAGTCAAGAAATGTGAGGGGAACAGCGTATTGAAAATACTCAATGCAATCAATATCTAGAGGGAAATCTGGACACAACTGGTGAGGTCAGGAAATTGTGTCCAGATTTCCCTCTAGATATTGATTTTATGGCCTCCACCAGGTGGCAGGAAACCTCCTTGGTATCTAACTTGGCCATTACTTAACACTTTAACCTACTTTAACAGAATTATTTTTAGTAGGATATTCTTTTAAAATTTTAAACGACAGAGTATTAAAGCTCTACCTACGTAACCACAAAGTCTTACTTCAATCACCAATTCGCCAGCTAAATGTGTTGGAGTGGACAATGGAGTATACTTACCGAGGATAGTTGTTGCGAACGTTGCGGTTATTAGGTGGCCCATGTTCAACAGTTTCTGGTCTATTTGATAAAAATTTGGGCATAAAAACGAATAAAATGGAAATCTTATGCAGTATAATTTTATTATAAATGCTGAAATAAATACTGTAGCCATATAGAGGGAAATTTTTTAGCACATAAAGTGTCACGAAGTAGGTAAGTATGTCGTACTCTTACGTACTTAATAGCAGAAGGGCATGGCCGAAATTGTTAGCCTGAGGGAGCCCCCATAATAACCGAATTAGATCCCCAAAATTCAAATATTATCGTGTGACAATACAATAATGTTATCTATATTCTAATTTTGGGGGGTATTGACAGTGATCGTCCCACCTTTGTGTTCAATTTCATGGAAAAACTAATATTGGGACTAAAAATCTAAGTATATTTTTATATTATTACATACCTACTTGAAGAGAAAACTTTGTACCTACCCTTTTTTAAAGCATATTGCGCGCACGGAGCAGTGTGAGATTTGCCATTTAAATGGAGGAGTGCAGAAAGCTAAGATTTATATTAAAATATTACGGTCGAATTTCAACCACTGGCTGACCAAATTAGTACTCAAAGCAATGACGTAAGAAGCCTCTCTTACTCAAAGCCACTAGTCTTAGTTAAGTAATACCTGTTGTACATTTATCTAGTAGGTAGGTATGTAATGTAGGTATGCGTTTCAAATAAGATAATAGGTGGGCGGCGTCATTCTGTTTTTTTTTTACCCCGTTGTGATCTCCTAAATCCAATGACTAAAGAATCCTCTCATAAATCCAGAAAATCCTTTCCCGTCCTCGTCGATATAATTATTATCTGTGCTATCCTTCTTACATCTATGCATTGCATCTATGTCATAAATAAAGTAAAGATCTATGTCTTACCCTTACTGACATCTAACCTAAAAAATATTGAATAAACAAAAAATCTGATCAGCAGATTAAATAGATAAAAGTGAAATACATGCACATTGCACGTAACAACGGCTTCCAACCGGTTAGAAATCAAGTAGAGTGAATTCTATACGTAGGCACTAGGTTTTTTATTTGCTAAATTAATCTATTGTTACAAACGAAAAGGTAAAAGGATAAAACCATAAAATAAGTACAAACTTATAGGTATGCGATATAGATACGTTTATAGTATCTATACGTATCGGTCACCGGTCGCACTTGTTTGGCATGATAGTTGTTTATCGCTGGAAATTCTATATAAGAGGAACGTACGCAGCTTGAGCAGTATTTGTGTTCACGGTACGCGTCCAGTGCGCCGCTGTGTCCTTCTGACGACGAACGTTCACAACATAACACACACCAAAATGGCATCAAGAGACCCTGCTACTGATCAGCTTGTTAACTACAAGAAAAACCTTAAAGTAAGTTTTTGTTTTACTGATAAAGTGTTAATAGGAAGTGAACAACAAATTATTGAGTGCATTGTTATCTACGCGGAATGTGTGTGACATTATTTGTGAGCAAATTCGACGAATGTACTTTAAACTGAATACCTATATAATTTAGTGTGTTGTCATTAGCTATTTGCATTTAATTTATATTTTAATTTATTAATGTCAAGCTGAGCATTGTGTTTGTTAATAATATTCATGTCCCACGTCATTGATTAATTGATCTTTGTACTTTGACTCAAATTATCACCAATTTTGTGTAAACATTATTTTCCACTTTGATAAAACTTAAAACTATGATATATATAAAAGTATACTATATGATTTAATATCTACCACAGGCAGATGCAATAAAATGCTTTTAACAATCATAGTACCCTACATACCTACTTGTATTTATGTGGTTTTTCAATTTGTGTCAATGCCTGCATCTAGAACATGTTTATTTTTACATCATAAAATTATTTAAACCTCTTTTGATGTTCACCTTGTAATGCATTGCGAATTACATACAGAGGACTCACTACATGTTTTACAAAGTAACTAGTAAATATATCTATTTACTAAAAAAAAGAATTTATTTTTATTTTTTCTGGTGTATAGAGTATTGTAACTATAGAAAATAAGTTTTTGGTTTTATAACAAATTTTACTAAACGTAATATTTGTTTTTACTTTCAGGATTCTCCAGGCTACATTACAACAAAATCTGGAGCACCTGTTGGAGTTGAAACCGCTATTCAAACTGTTGGGAAGAATGGACCTGCTCTTCTTCAAGATTCTAAGTTCCTGGATGAAATATCTGCATTCGATAGAGAGCGCATTCCAGAGCGTGTTGTGCATGCCAAGGGTGCTGGAGCATTTGGACAATTTGAAGTGACTCATGATATCACAAAATACTGTGCAGCTAAAATATTTGAAACTGTTGGTAAGGTAACTCCATTGGCTGTGAGGTTCTCCACCGTTGGTGGTGAAAGTGGTTCTGCTGACACAGCCCGAGATCCTAGAGGATTTGCTGTTAAGTTCTACACTGATGATGGTAATTGGGATCTTGTTGGCAACAACACACCTGTTTTCTTCATCAGGGATCCAACTTTGTTCCCTAGTTTTATCCACACTCAGAAGAGGAACCCTGCCACTCATTTAAAGGATCCCGATATGTTTTGGGACTTCATAACTTTGAGGCCAGAGACAACTCATCAGGTGTTATACTTGTTTGGTGACCGTGGTATTCCTGATGGTTACAGACATATGAATGGCTATGGATCCCACACATTCAAACTTGTTAATGCCCAAGGAGTGGCACACTGGGTGAAATTCCACTACAAGACTAACCAGGGCATTAAGAATTTGCTTGCTGAAAAAGCTAGTGAACTGGCATCTACAGACCCCGACTATTCCATTAGAGATCTATACAATTCTATTGCCAAGGGCGATTTCCCATCTTGGACTATGTACATTCAAGTCATGACAATGGCTCAAGCAGAAAGCTGTAAATTCAATCCATTTGATTTGACAAAGATTTGGCCTCATTCTGAGTACCCTCTGATTCAAGTGGGCAAAATGGTTTTGAACAAGAACCCCAAAAACTACTTTGCTGAAGTTGAACAGATTGCATTCAACCCTGCCAATTTGGTGCCAGGAATTGAGCCTTCTCCCGATAAGATGCTGCAGGGTCGTTTATTCTCGTACAGTGACACTCACCGTCACCGCCTTGGAGCAAACTACTTGCAAATCCCAGTGAACTGCCCGTATCGCGTGACCGTGTCTAACTACCAGCGTGATGGACCGCAAAATATGAGCAACCAAGAAGGTTGCCCCAATTACTTCCCCAACTCGTTCTCGGGCCCGCAGGAGTGCCCGCGGGCGCAGCGCCTGCAGCCCAGATACAACGTTAGTGGCGATGTTGACAGATATGACAGTGGCCAGACTGAAGATAACTTCACTCAAGCTACAGCACTTTACAAGCAGGTATTTGACGACGCCGCCAAGCAGCGCGCCATCGAAAACATTGTAGGTAACTTGAAGGATGCCGCTGCCTTTATTCAAGAGAGAGCTATCAAGATCTTCACTCAGGTTCACCCTGATTTAGGTAGCAAGGTTGCTGCTGGCTTGGCTCCATTCAAAAAATATCACGCAAACTTGTAAATCAACAATAATGATCTAATGGGTGCTATTTTATATTAGATACTAAGCAACAGGACTTTTTTATTATCTTGGGGGAAACTTTGGTCTTTATGAAATATGAAATGAACAGCAAGGTATGTGTATACATTATGGAACATATTATACAAAATTCCATTTAAAAATACGTGTACAGTGATTTTGCACTGAAAACCGCTACATATTTATCATAATAAATATAACTGACTGTTGTACTGATTACATAATATTCTTCTATATTATAATAAATCATTTTGTAGAAATTAGTGTTGCTTATTTTCGTTTCCCGTTAACGCACACCGTCGAAAGTTGGACCCACCACCCATGGGACTCGCCAATAATTACTAGGTACTTAGGTAGGTATAGAAATCTTATCACTGCGCGGCGTTATCTTGACTATTTACCACCTTACATGAAAACGATACCGTAGTTAAGAGTTTATTACATATACACAAACACAAATGACAATAAACTTTAGAAATTACAAGTTTTTAAGTAGGTATAACTAAATTTTAAGGGGATTAATGTGGGTAGGTACTATAAAACATGTTCGTGTAATTATCTTACGAGATTTTTCTAACTACCATTTTTGCTTTCAGCTTCCATCAATGTTAGCAAGTATGTATATTATTGTAATAACTTCTAAGTATAACATAATATATTATTATTGTTTATTAACATGTATAACGTATTGTTTAATAGTAGGTAAGTCTTTGGGCTTACCTATCAAAAACGAATTATGTATTTTTTAGATATAGTTTATCAGTTATTAGCAATACATGTAATGCTATCTACGTAAATGATTCAATGTTCACCGCAAAGTTCTCTGTAAACGAATATCTGTTAATGATAAACGAATCGATAGTGGCACTGGCACCTACTATGATGGGACGTTTCGTGAGCAGTATTATAAGGTTGAAATGTTATGTGTGCTCAAGCGTTTAGACACGGTATTCCATTAATATTGAAATAGGTATTAAAAAGCATAATCCTGGGTCCTTATTCTCTATGACAACCACACTAGTATTTTGTTACGATCTGTAAAATTTTGTATGACCTTAGAGAATGACAATTTAGTAAAGTCCTTACTTTTAACTGTATGACAAAAGACACATATTTGTAGTCTTTTTTTTAAAAAAACACATTGCCCTTCACTAGGATTTCTCCTTTATCGAGGGTACAGTTTACAAACATACATGTCATATGCACACACACACCCAGACCCGAAACAACTATCTGTAGATCATACAAATAATTGCTGCGTGCGGGGATCGAACCCGCGAAGCTAATCGCTTAGCCACTGCGCCAACCGTGTCGTCAAAAGTAGAAAGTAAGAAAATAGTTGTGACAAGACAGATTATTGTCTTACTATGTTGTCATAAGTAGGAAATAGGCCCCACCCTTTGACGACGTTACACTAACACGATACAAGGTAAGATTAGGTTCCCGGTTTAGTCAAAATGGCGGCAAAAAAAAATGGTCCAATCCAGCTGAAAATTGGCGTCTTTGGGTTTTCAGGGGCAACATTACTTATTGTTGAGAAAACAGGAATAAGAGTAGGTCTACACCTCGCTAATACCTAGTCGCTATTGTAAAAGATTGTGTGAGAACAGTAAAGTTTAAATTACCAACACACATAATCGCATTTATTTCAACCAAATCAGCCTATCACAGACCACTGCTGGACATAGTTGCCTCTTTCAAGTTGCGCCGTAACACTTGGTTCTCTTCTCCGCCTTTCGCATCCAGTTTGACCCAGCTACTCTCCTCAGACTTTCAGTCCACCTGGCTACGGGGGGTCCCACAATTTGCCAATTCGCGAACTCACCTGCTCCAGCGTCCATCGGTCTAGGCTGTTAAATTAATAGTATAGGTACACACTTGAGTGAACTTAACGTTTCAACCCTGAATACTAACAATACCGGCCTTTTGGACTTCACTGTAGTCGGCAACTTAGTGGCCTTTGGTAGTCGGGTAAAACTGCTTTGTGCTGGCTAGAGTGTGTTACATTATCGTCTGTAACTATCACGTGTTATGTTAAATGCTTTCTGAGCTTTCTACATTCATGACAAGACATAATTATTTCCCAATTTGAGACGTTGATTTAGAATTTCAATAGATAATAATGCCTCAAAGAATAAAAAAATAACAAGAGGTGCTTGGTGAGTATGCTAGCGTGAACATTTTACATTATCTTGTATCTCGAGAACGGTTGTATTGTATTATTATCATTAGGTAACTGATGTGACCAAAAACGGTCATAAACTCAATTTAAATTGTAAAGTCGGAGGTGCGGATCAGAATTTCATAAAACATTGTGAGTAAACCTACTCATCTGAGAGAGCTCCTTAAAGTTTTCGATGGTGTGTGTAGGTAGTCCGAAAACCTGCACCAAGCCAGCGTAGTGGATGAGAAGTGGCATATGCCCAACAGTGTGACAGTAATGAGCTGAACTATATATTAATTATTATAAGGGCAGGAGAATGATGAATATGATGATTTATTGAATATTATATAATGTTATCTACTTCAGAGAGGTAAGTAACTATACCAAGCATTAGGTATCTGCTTGTGAGCGCATTGGTAGGTAAGCGATAAGTAATCGTGTGTCAAAAATAAAGTTCAAACGTAAATAGCATAATTACTTATATAGAAGTTGACTATTGCTTGACCTTCGCTGATAAATAATAGGTAGGTAACAATTTATTATTTGGATTAGATTTTATGATTAGGTATCTCATTATCTAAATGCAGCGATAAAACTAATCAAAGAGCTTCGAACTGGTGCTCTATATCGGCAATCAACATCAAGATTTATTTAAATATCGATTCATCAAACATTAGTTTCAATATTTCTTAGAAGTGGAGGAACGTGAGTGTATTGACAATCTCGTAGACCGAAAGGAAAGTGGGTAATAATTAATTTATATGAGAAAGGATGCATAATTCCCAAGATGGTCGAATTTTTCTGCCGGCCTATCGGACTATGATGTCGAATACTTAGGTATCGCGTTGGGGTTGAAAATCATAACTTTGGTCTTAAACATGTTCTTCGTAAAGCGTACCTACTTGAAAATAATCTAAGTAGGCACGATGTTGTATGTAGATACATCTATATTCTAAGTAGGTACATACAAGGATAGATAGAACGCTAGAAGGCCGTAGATTTTAATACCCTTTCTTTCATCCCAGTCTTTAAGATATCTAAAGTGTTAAATGGTGATGGGCTTGGAAAAAAGGAGGCCTTGGCCAGAGATAAAATTAATACTAGGTATAGGTACTATACTGCCTTGGCGTTCTTCACGACGCGCGCAATAACCCTGTGCCAGGGTTCATTAGTTTGTCCATTTCCACCTGTGTAGTATCTACAGCCGCACGAGGACTTTAGAGGTAGTAAATCAATTTTGATCCCATATACAATGACCAGAGTTGTAAGATTATATTACTTACTAGCGGCCCGTCCCGACTTCGTACGGGTAGGTACAAAGTTAGCGGTAGATACTTTTTTATTTTCATCAATTCTTGACCTCTTACAAAACGTTCCCGTTCTCGAATACATCGCACCGTACATCACAACGTCGCGGTCCTTAGGTAATGTAAAATTAGTGTTAACTTTCAAAGAACTTTTAATTTCTCTTATACCACCGATAGCTTCTCACTTCAAAAAAAATTTTCACCCCTATTTAGCACCTTTAGGGAATGCATTTCCAAAAACGCACAAACACGTGTTTCTTTATTTCTAACCAAAAGCCTAAATATAAATTTTCACGTTTTGCACTTCATAAACAATTTTCACCCCTATTTCGCCCCTTTAGGGATGAATTTCCAAAAACGCGGTAACACGTGTTTCTTTATTCCTAACCAAAAGCCTAAATCCCAATTTTCACGTTTCTCACTTCCAAAACAGTTTTCACCCCTATTTCGCCCCTTTAGGGGATGAATTTCCAAAAACGCAGAAACACATGTTTCTTTATTTCTAACCAAAAGCCTAAATCTCAATTTTCAAGTTTCTAACTTAAAAAACAAATTTCACCCCCATTTCGCCCTTTTAGGGGATGAATTTCCAAAAACGCACAAACACGTGTTTCTTTATTTCTAACCAAAAGCCCAAATCTCAATTTTCACGTTTATAACTTCAAAATCAATTTTCACCTCTATTTTGCCCTTTCAGGGGATGAATTTCCAAAAACGCAAAAACATGTGTTTCTTTATTTCTAACCAAAAGCCTAAATCTCAATTTTCAAGTTTCTAACTTAAAAAACAATTTTCACCCCTATTTCGCCCTTTTCCGGGATGAATTTCAAAAAACGCACAACACGTGTTTCTTTATTTCTAACCAAAAGCCTAAATCTCAATTTTCAAGTTTCTAACTTCAAAAACAATTTTCACCCCTATTTCGCCCTTTTAGGGGATGAATTTGCAAAAACGCAGAAACACGTGCTTCTTTATTTCTAACCAAAAGCCGAAATACCAATTTTCACGTTTCTCACTTCAAAAACAATCCCAATATCTACGTTTTACACTTCAAAAACAATTTTTACCCCTATTTCGCCCCTTTAGGGGATGAATTTCCAAAAACGCAGAATCACATGTTTCTTTATTTGTAACCGTAAGCCTAAATCCCAATTTTCATCTTTCCCACTTCAAAAATGAAGGGACTCCCATACAAACTTTCACCCCCTTTTTCACCCCTTTAGGGGCTGAATTTTCAAAAATCCCTTCTTATTGCTTGCCTACAATACAAAAGGGACCTACCCTCCAAATTTCGTGACTCTAGCTTCGGTGGTTTCGGCTGTGCGTTGATGATAAGTCAGTCAGTCAGTCAGTCAGTCAGTCAGTCAGTCAATCAGGACTTCTCTCTTTATAATATTACTATGATAAGTTTTTAAACTGCCATGGTCACTAACATTAGTATTAGAGTTCAAAACGGGGTATTTGCCATGTTTATAATTATATTGTTTTGAGTTCCCTATATTTCGGCACTGTTGCAAGCGCCATGGTCACGTATAAACTAAAAGTAGGTATTTGCGGGTGGATGTTTATTGGCAGACAAAACGGTCTTCCCTCCTTCTGTTATATTACGTTTTGTGCGCTCGGGTCCGGTACCACTATCACTTAAGTCACTCACAACTCGATTCTGTTCCCGACACACTAAACTCACTGTGTCCGCTCGCGCACTTCTCACGGCACTTTTGCTACTGAACTCTCATACTAATTTAGTACTGTTTACAATTTTTTTTCCGTTTTCTCTCTCAACTTTTCGGTTTGTCTTCTGTCAAGGAGACAAACGGTGAAGAAAACGGGTTTGTCCACAGAAAAATCGGTGACAAAACCATCTCTACCTACCTATATCGTTTTCTCTTCTCGGTTTATCGTTTTGTCTTCTATCAAGGAGGCAAAGGGTGGAGAAAACTGGTTTGTCCACCCGCCGTGCTAGACCAGCCCTTTCAATAGAGTAGTTCCTCCACAAACTCATAACGGATTTTTTTTATAGGCTTTATAGGTACTTATATAAGTATTAAATTCATGGCTAATAAAAACTTAATTATTCTTAATTTTTAAACACTGATTAAAATATACCTACCTGTTCTTATCATTTGTATGCCAACGAATAGAGATGGCATGACTTAAATTAAGAGCTAGTTTAGTTAACAGATGTTAGACAGATGTCAAGCATAGCTATTCTGTAAGACCATCTCGCATCTCGCATTTATAAGGCGTGAATACGCCTTACAAATTATTTTGAGCAACGAATGGGAATTATTAGGCAAAGCAACGAGTCGAAATATGGAATTGATATGCAAGCGCTGTACGGCGCTATAATTTTATGTATTACCACTAGTCTCATAATAACTTTATGATTTATACATAAAATTATAGCATATAAATGTATTCTTACTGTCGTATGATGTTCCAGGTTTATAAACGTGGAACATTATACGACAGTAAGAATACATATTTACGTAATAACCATCGCGCGTGTATTTCTGGAAGGGGTAGGCAGAGATGGTCCTTCTGTTTTACACCCAACAGGGGCCTTCTTCTGTATGAAAATAACAGACTTAGGATTCGGAAAATAGTGTGTCTTGTCACGCTTATATTATCTATAATTTTTTATAATAAATGACATCACAACTTTTATACTTCTGATCAAATGGTTATTTAACTACTTATGTTAGATACCGTAAGTTCAAGATGTCCTGAAAAAAAATTCTACCGGCCAGATAAGTTTTCGTTAATAAATATGGTAGGTACCTATGCCTATACCTTACACCAAGTGACCAAATAACTGCCATATATTATGAAAGAACCAGAAAAACAAAATACAAATGGTGTAAAAAACGACTTTTTCATAATTTTAAATTCATTATTAGGTACTTAATTAATTAAATATTAAGAAGTTTAAATACTAGAAGTTGTTATTAAATGCTCTAATTTCTCCGTCCACGTGCTCTAAGTACCCAATCAAACAAAACCCAATCATCAATCACATAAAAGTACCTGCAAGTATATCATTCTTATGTTCATAACTAACATACCTAATTATTATTTTGTTGTAGTGTTATTCTATTTGCTTTGATTTAGTAACACTATTAAGCTAACAATAATCCATTATGTATTATCTACAGTAATTTATATTTAAGTATTAGTAGATACGACACAACTAAGAAGTCGCATGAGCAAACTTCGTAAAATCGATCACTTCCGAGCTGAGTGCGAGTTCCGATGCAGTAACACATGATCTACCTATAAAGTGACGCAATAAATTGTAAAATTATATAATCGAGTGACTGCCATTGGTTGTTCGGTCAGGTACATCGATGCAACTACGACACAACAGATTTTTTCACTCTAGGTATGGCTGGCACTATACATAGGCATGTTCTGTCTTATTTCCCGTACCGGCGATATTCCGGGTGCTTATAGTCGTTACCAATAGAGAAAAAACGGATGCATATAGTCCAAGACATAATTTTACTTCCTCCTTAGGATGGCTACTTCGTGCCATAGTCAAATTATTCCTCTTACCAACACGTATCTCCAGAAGCAGTTTCATTTGTGGCCAGCGAAATAAATTGGCAATAATGGGTGATCTTTATTTCAGTTCTTTTGGGACGTCAAGATGACCTCCATGTAACGGGTACCCACCTTTGTGGCACACACCCTTCACAGAGTTTACGCAAGCTGTTTTTCTGTTCCGGGCTTTGAGTATCTAGACATCTAGACACTCAAAGGTTCCGGGTTTACGCTACGGTAGGAGAAACGCCCGCCGCAATACATAAGACAATAAACTCCCCAGTCCCCACCGAAAGTAGACGTTGTGTATCGCGTTGTGAAATGACTTTAAATTGATGTAGACGTACCTTGTACAATATTTGAGGTCAATGCTACATTGCCACTACCTACACCAAAAACCGGTCAACTCCGGTGAAGGAGTAAAAAATGTAAAGAAAAAACTAAAAGGTTTTCATCTAAAATAAATAAATAACACCTATTTGGTGTTTGGATTTAATTTGATTAACAATCAGTTTATGTACCTTTAAGAAAATAAATGACATAATAATAGTGTACGTTGACGGTACATAATTACAATGTTTTGAGGTATTTTTATAGCTTTTTATTTATTTTTAGTTTAATTTATAATGCTTTTTTATTTTGTATACATTGTTTTTATGCATACTTTAACGCAAGCTATATAAGAGATTAATTCATCTGAGCCAAATGGGATGTGAATAAAAATTTGTATTCAGTAATTCGCGACTAAGATACAAAGGTCTTCAATAATAGCCCCGCGGTCTTGAATAGGCCCATTGAAATTTGTAAAAAGGTATGTCATCATCATTATCTCCGTGATAGAGAAGTTCTATGATATTGTGTACTGCTTGAAAATAGGTAGGTATCTAATATCTACCTTAGTATCTACCTAGTTGGACACCGTTAATTTATAAAATTATAATATATTACTTTAAAACTAAATTCCATCACTAGGTATGTCACAACGGGTAGGTAAAGTCAGTGCCAAGTCATTTTGATTTTCAATTTTCATTTTATTTCAGGATGCTATGTAAACGTTGCCAGCGGTCACTGAGAAGCGGCGAAGGTCTCAAATGTGGTATATGCGAGTCTTGTTTCCATATGCGATGTGTCAACGAGTCCGGGAAGGATTACCGTGATGGTGGAGATAGAGGTTACCAATGGAAATGTTCTCTCTGCCAGAACTATGTAAGTAATTTACACGCAAGTAGTTCAGAATCAGGCAAAGAGAAGGAGAGCAACGGCCTGATGCAGGCTGTTAGTGCCATAAGCGAAAAGTTCGAACTTGTGAATAAAATCCAACTTCCGAAATTGAACAGCGATTTGGCACAGATAAAAACTGTAGCAGATCGCATCGTCCAACAGAATGATGATATATTGCGGAAAATAGATGAAATTGAAGAGAAAAGGAAGAATGAAAAACAGCCTTATTGTTCAACCAGTAGGTACCGAAGAAGGAATTTGAACTTAATCCCTAAATCAAATATTACATTTGAAAATAATGATGACCCACCGCTTTCGCTTACCGAGAAAACTGTGAGATATAGGACACGGAGGCGGTCGTATCTTCTGCACAGAATATTTAACATACTAAACAGAAAAATGAACAGAACTACTAGTCCTAGAAAATAACAGTTGCATAAGTAGTGAACGTTCTAATAAAAATATAATTATTTAATGGAATAATTTCATTTATCTACATTTTTAAACCTATGCGAGACTTTTATTGTATCGCAGTAAGTACTTCAAATCCTATTAACTGCTTATAATGGCTATAATACCACAAAATTTTTGTTGGTAAAAGAAAAAGTTGCCCCACACTAGGTATTTGTTATTCTGCGTCCGTAATACCTAACTTCTTCCATATCGTGCGCGCAATTTATAAACGGTTACTACACAAACACTCTCAATGTACAGTTTACAGTAAAAACCTAAAATGCGTAAAATCTCAGACTAACTAGTAAAAATGCGAAGTATGCACGAGCTTTGGAGATTTCAGGTTTTGTTTAGTTACATCAGGAAAATATCTGATAACACTGCTTTGTAAAAAGAAGTGAGTATTGTATAATTAATAAACGGTAATGCTAAAAATTCTATATTTTTACCGTGTAATAACTAACACCCTATCTCCCGCCTCCTGCTGTCCTCCGTATTGCTGCTACACACAGGTCACATAGATACCTATTAAGGCTGCTACACAATGCGCTAGCAGGGAGGGGGGCATGCTGAAATGGCTAGGGGGAGTCTGACCTGGGTTCATACCCCGGCGTCAGATAACCTAAAGACGGTCCTGGTCGTGAAAAGCGTTGACATACAGGCATTGATTATAATACCACAGCATCCCGTTGATATCTCTACGGGCAAGTGTATTGCGACGATACCCCCGTGCTATTTGATTCATGGAAATTCAAATAATCAATCTCCACACGGTGATATTCATCACGGCAATACGAGCGGTGACGAGTGGCTTTTGTTGAGCAAAACGTCGCGGACTTGTTACGTCTCGCGGCGTTATCGCTACGTGAGTGTCGCTCGCGCGGGCGTTTATTTTTTCGTGCTTGCATATCCAGTATACATTTTAACACAAGTGCACCACAAAAATATAGGCATCCAAAAATAATAACCAATTACTTTCGCCGAACACTATACTAAGCTCTTCCAATACACTCGTACAAGGTGCGACGATAGGCTGCCGGAATTACCTATCGTTATGTTACGTATCGTTCGTAGAGTTTACTCGACGATGTCGACAGTAGGGCGAAATCGTTGCAATACACTCACCCGTGGAGATGGCGCCTAATGGAATCCTAACAGATAGAGCTATTAAACCAAGCGTACCTTGTGATTATGGCAAATGCCTCATGACCATCAAGTGGTCTGTGGAAGGTCCACGTTGAATTCACCTATGTGGTCGTAAAGGAGGGATATTGTATAACAAATCAAAATAAATCGGAATGATAATATGAATACATAGGTACCTACTTGTTTGATGTATTTCCCTACAAATCAAGGCGTGTAGGAAAAGCCACAACACAATGTAACGTAGGTAATACAATTACAGTGTAAGTTCGTTTGCTTTGAATCACACGGAGCTATG
The DNA here is from genome assembly GCA_932294325.1 of Allophyes oxyacanthae. Taxonomy (NCBI): domain Eukaryota; kingdom Metazoa; phylum Arthropoda; class Insecta; order Lepidoptera; family Noctuidae; genus Allophyes; species Allophyes oxyacanthae. The sequence goes on from OW028609.1 coordinate 7,848,406, forward strand.
TAATAAAAACCTGAGACACCAGCGTTTGTTTTCATTTCGTTTTTGCTTTCGGAGCGGCACGATCATCTGCATGCGATCAAGCCAAACTGGTTCTTTTCATGTCATTGAGAAGTCATTTGATAACGTCTTGAGAAAAATGTGGAAGTCTTTAGTAATATTCGTAACTTTAAGTTTGCTTTTAACGCTGTATGCTAGTGATGTGAACAGCGAGAAACCACCCGTTTTGCGGACCCCGCTAGGTGAAGTAGCAGGGTACTATATGACAAGCAGGAATGGACGGCAGATATCCGCATTTACTGCTATCCCTTTCGCGATCGCGCCTCTTGGAGACCTAAGATTTAAGGTAACTTTTATAAACTATTTAAGGTAACTTATGCTATTTTAATTTATGTTAGGGGATGCATTGCGAAATAAGTTCACTGCTTATGTATTATATTTTGTTTATACCTATATAAGTACATATATTATGTATATTTACCAACATTATTTAATAAATTGCCTTTCATAATACCTAAGTTCTTACCGATAAATTACCACAGCATCTTATTACCAATTCTTATTATGTATTGTTGTATTCACAGTTCACTATTACTTACATTGTTTTAAAAATGTCTTATTTATGGACTGTTTTGCTGAGTATATGTTTATAGCTTATATTTATATGATGGGTATTCTATGCTACTTTAAATTTCCTATTCGTCAGTTATTAATTTTAATTCGTATTAATTACTATGCTTCAAACGTAAAAAAATAATTAGCTATGTGGTTTGAAACTCTGTGAGACAACATTATGGCGTCTTATGGCCGTTTTTAGCTTTGTGTGATTATAAAAGGTGACTAAGGACATATTGAAGAAAGATAATGTAAATCCCAGACTTATCCCAGAATCTATGTTGTAGGTCTCATCATTGTGAAAAACTTTTATTACTATCATTAATTATTGTTTCATACAAATAATTTAGTATTACTCGACTAACTGTATGGAAAAGCCAATCTTTTTTCGCGATTTAAGTAATACTAAATTATTTGTATGAAGCAGCAGTTTTTTTTATTCCGCGATTTCATGTATGGTCCCATTGTAAAAGTTGGTCATAATACGAGTACCTTCCGTACATTGTCAAGCCTAGCAGTCACCCTGATTAAAAGAAAGATTTTTTTACTTTTTATTGCGTGTTACTTTAAAATATGCCACGTCAAGAATATGATGTACTTACCTACTTAATGAGATTACCTTCTAATCTATTATTAAATAGGTGATAATGGTAATTACATTCAAATGCATCTTGTTAAGATAATAATCATTTATTTACTATTAGGATTGTTATCTAACTAGGTAGGTACTTTATTTAAATTCTGCGAAAACTAAACATTATAATCTGCATGTCTATAAATGGTAATGGCAGGCCCTTCTTCTTTCGTCTGTGTGGCAGGCATAGGTTTCCACAAATTAATGTACGATACGGTAGGTATTTGACTGTTATTTTTTATCAGCAAAACTGAAGCTTTTCCAAAAAAAATAAGCAATAGTATAAACATAAATTAATTAAATATTTAATAAAAAATATGCCTAAGTTATTTATATAAGCACTTTAAATTGCATAATCACAGACAAAAGAAGAAGGTGCATAATAGACAGAGTTGGTATTACTAGCTTGTGACGTCATAAACTAGTAGAAAATGTCCATAATGAATTATGAATTTATGACACTTTCACATACCTATTCCATTTTGCAGAAAAAGGAAGGGTATAATATCTCATATAGAAATTTCAATAGTTTATTACCACGGTTTACGATTTAAAACATTTATTTCTCAAAAAGAAGAAAACACTCCTTCACTTACATAAAATAATAATATCGTGAAGTAGATATAATAATATCGTACAATAAAACTTCCACAGTCATTCATCGATTTTAATTATATTATTTTGTCAGCTATGATGTTCATTATGTGCTACTATTATACTAGGTATAAGGGAACATAAAATATTTGTCCATTTTTAATAGAACTCGACTACCTTTTGTACTGTACACTACGGTATTATTACTACGGTAATCGCAAGCGGAATCCAAGGGGTTTACTACCAATTCTTAACGCAGGGCTGAAATTGAACTGCCCAGACATTTCCAGTTAGAGCTGACCTCGCACTGTATAGGCTTTTTGTACAATGAAAAGTCAGCTTATATTGAAAATGTCTGGGCAATTCAATTTCTGCCCTGTTATAAGAGCTCGTAGGAAGCCCCTATACATTGTCAGTACGTACAGGGCCGCATGCATGCTTTTTGCACCTAAAACCTAAAGCAGCCGCTCTACCTCTTATCAATTATGTCGTTTTAATATAAAAATATGTTTCTACAGGCTCCAGTACCCATAGAATCATGGCAAGAAACATTAGATGCGACGAGGGTGAGCCCTGTTTGCGTTCAGAAAAATCCTTACATTCGACAGAAAGACATCGTGGGGCAAGAAGATTGTTTATATCTTAACATTTATACACCGTTATCAACTAATGTGCGTATCAAATTTATTTGTAACCGTTGTTAATTTTGTTGAGGCTTTGCCACACGAGGCAAGGACAAAGCCTACAGAGTAGCCGGAATGTAAAATAGTTGTTCTATCCTTTTTGGACTCGGTTACAAAGATTCTTGTTAAACAAGTTCAAAGTTAAAAAAACAGGATTTAAATAATCAAATAACCTGCCTCGGTTTGTAAAAGAGCCTCTCAACTAGAACATGAATGAATTAATCGTGTATTTCAATTGGCAGGATGTAACCGATGAGAAAAATCTTTTACCGGTAATGGTGTTCTTACATGGTGGCGGTTGGATGTGTGGAGACGCCACAACTGACATGTATGGGCCAGAGTTTCTTTTGGACAGAGATGTTATATTAGTAACAACAAACTATAGATTAGGTTAGTATGATAATCGCAAATACATTATATCACACGACATGTTACTGTTGTGAATTTGTGTTACTTTCGTCTGAACTATAAAAGTTTTAAATGTTATGCGTTCGGCGCTCACCTTTTTAAAGTGTCTTTATTCCTAAATATAAATAAAAATTCCAGGTCCATTAGGCTTCCTGTCGACTCAAGACGAACACTGTCCTGGTAACAATGGTCTGAAGGATCAGCAAGAAGCACTCAGATTCATACAGAAGACCATAGAAAGTTTCGGTGGCGATAAGAATTCTGTCACAATATTTGGAGAGAGCGCTGGTGGAGCCAGCGTTCACTATCACATGATATCTGAAACTAGTGCTGGTAAATATAATATTATTACAAATTATCTACAACATGTAACATAATAAATGCACACCTTGAAAGTAATTTGTTAAGAATCGATTTAAGCTATTTTTATCCTAAAATAATTAAAACTTAGTATATTGCAGTCAACCCTTCGTTGAACAGTCGAAACAAACGAAAATGAAACGTAAGTCAAGACAAAATGGCTTTTTGTCTGCGACTATGTACGTGCGTAGATTTATAATGTGTCCATGCTATTTGCCCACAATGATTACTAATTTCATAAACAAACAAAGTAAAAGTAAAATTTCAGTATAGGTTATGTAGTTAATATGATTATAGCTGAATATTCTAATTGGGATGTTTCTGTGTGTGTGTTAATTTTGTTATAAGTTGTATATTCCATAAGAGTTAAGTAGGGGTCGATATTTATACCAATTAAACAAGGTATTATATGAGGTTGGCCAGATGTTTCCTTCTGCGCTCTGTGCCTGATAACAACCGTGCTGATTTAGGACTATCCTCACGAGCGTTCATTGTAGAGGCTTGTGAGGAGGTCTATGTCACCCAAAATCGATCACCATGTTAAGCACTGGATGTTTTCTGCCTTCTTTTTCCTCTGTCTTGTCGGATTCAACAGTTCTGACTTTGGAAGTCGTCACGGCGTGATTCGTTACGAGTCTGAGTGCTCAAGGTGAGCATAACGTGCCTATACTTAGGTATTGTCCCTCGGGGAGGCACTAGTTTTCTAGAAGATTTGATAATCTTACGTCATATTTTACAGCCTGCACGGAAACAGTCCTAGGCAGTCCATACATCTACGGAAATTTGGTCATTCTTAGATTCAGGAGAATTGATTCAGGCACAACTTTAAAGAGCGCAATTACTTAAATTACCTACACTAGGATAACTGCTGTGTCGTGTCGTGGATACAGTTTACAATCATACCTAAATCTCACATGCACACTCACTCAAACCCGGCACAACTATCTGTAGATCATATAAATATTTTTTCGTGCGGGAATCGTACCCACCACATTCAGCGTAGAAAACCAATCGCTTAGCCATACGCCAGTCGTGCAGTCATACAATTTGTTCAGCACAAGTTGTTCAGCAATAGACTACAGTGTGAATTGATTGATTATAAAGATGCTGCCGATGTTTACGTCCGGATACTGGATAGCAGGCATTGTCAGAGTTCAAAGAACTCACTGTCAATTTGTGGTTGAATGGAAAATGTGAAAGTAGTCGGTATTAAGGCGCATTTAAATTGATAGCACACTAGCTACTTTTTGCAGCATAATCGCTTGTTTTCGCGCTCGTTGGCTGCCTTTTATTTACAAAAAGTGAATAATTAACGCAAAAACGCGAGATTCTGCTGCAGAAAGTAGCCCTTAGGATCTATAGTGTAAGTATCTTTTACCAATTTCGATCTTACGCATCGACCGCGTTTTTCTTGTCGATTCGTCCGCTACAAACTCTTCACCAATCGAAGCACAGCTTATATAAACCATATTGTATAATTACGGAGGAGATAGCGGCATAAAACTAGTCACACGCTGCGTTTTAGACAGGGTTACGCCTTAAAATAAACTTACACTAGGTCCACTGAACAGTTATTCTGTTGCTAGGTTGCTACTGTCCACGTCAAAGTGATAATAACGTGAACATGAGACTTAACAGTGACTTAAAATTATAATGCGATTGAGTATTCCGCGGTACCTAAGTATAGTAGATACTTTCATCCTATTTATAGCCTAAAGTTAACGTTCTAAGCTAGTAGTGTGTTAAATATTATAGTAATCTGTTACGATACAAGAAATTGTAAAGTAGATTGCCTAACTAAAAGTAGGCTAGGCTAGTGTTCTAGTAGCATACTATTCCTATGTACTTCACAATATTTCCATAGTAAACTGTGGTAGGTACCTCAGTAGGTACCTAGGTAGAGCAAATAGCCCAGTGGCTATTTGCGTCACCAATGTAAACGCGCCCTTAAATGAAGCAAAGTAATACAAAATGAAACACTTTATTGCACACCAGTAACAATAGGTAGGTACAAAATACGGCGGACTTATCGCAATTGGCAATTTCTGCCTTTAGTAATTTGCCAATCTGCCAATCTCTACCTTTAGTAATTTCAAGTACCTATATAATGAAGAATATTGAAGAAAGCTATGGCGTCGTGGTCATGGTACAGGTTTGTTACTATAAAATATAAATGTACTAACCCTCCAGTGAATGTTGTCGGATCGGTATGTCAGACTGACCCTCTAACCTAGCGAAGATTGTCAGTACATCAAATGTGTGAGCCCATGGTAATTAGGTACTTACAGCAAACATTTCTTTATTTTTTAATTACTTTGCTCGGTTCTTGTATCGTTCCTGTATCGTGATTCTTTGGTTACGCTACTATATGATCAAATATGATGTAGGTACCTAAGACGGAGGCAAAATAGTAGTGATGGCGTTCCTGAATTAAGTAAGTACCTACATAAACATTACAATGGATTTCAGGACTATTTCACAAAGGTATATCGGAGTCCGGTACAGCGCTTGTGCCTTGGGCCGAGGCTCCTCCCGGCGAAGCCCAAAGGACTGCTTTCCGCCTGGCAAAGTTCCTAGACTGTCCTCAGGCGCCTGCAGAGTCAATGCTGGCCTGTCTCCGCACCAAAGATAGCTATGATATCATCGACACCGAGTTTCGATTTTACGTATGTTACCTTTGATTATTTAGGTTTATTAAGCATGAAGGTTTGCATCAGATTATTATGTTATGGATAAAAACGAATGCACAATTTACATTTAAATTGCCCATTACAATTTCTATGAGTGGAAATAATCTGATTAAGTACCATATTAAGATATGGTCGATTTGTTCTTTTTCTATGTTTTGATTACGAACATTATGTTCTCCAATCAATATAAATATTATACTTACCTACCTAGGTCTATAACGTAATTACAAAGTACCTACTTTGTAATTACGTTATAGACCGTAGATGTACCTACAAAATTACATGCATGATGTGGCCTTTGTGGTTTATTTGCTCAGTGCAAGTGATCATTATGTTATTATTAACTACTTTGGTGTTGTAAAAACAATTTTTTTAGGCGTGGGACTATGAGCCAATGACCCCTTTCAAAGCGGTCGTAGAGCCAGACCTTCCTGGAGCATTCTTGAAGAGAAGTCCACGCAAAATACCCAACGTACAAGCAGTACCTTGGATGACTGGCCTTACCAAAGATGAAGGCTGCTTGAAATCAGTTTGTAAGATTACCTAAGTTTAATGTTTTAATTAAGTATGTATGTTTATTAACAAAAATTAACACTTATAGTCGCAAACCCATTAGAGGTAGCACCCTTTTATACAATTTCTTTATGCTGCTAATCGTCACTAGTTGCACCGTAATCTCATTTACGTACGACAATTAAGTCGTTTATGACAAACTCATTTACGTTCTAAAGTGACTTGAGCTCTGCTGTTTTTACATTAAATATTACCTACTGTTACGTAGCAATAATCAAAATAAAAACCGGTTATTAAAACGGAAATAATATCTGTTAACTTTGTAGGGATCACGGCGAATACAAGCAGATATCAAGAATTCATGTCGGCTTTCGACACTATAGCTCCAGTTACATTCTACTACGAGAATTCGCCATACGTCGACCAAATCACCAAGAACATACGTCAAAAATATCTGAAAGAAAACGACTTAGAGGCTACAAAACAAGGGATTCTCGATGTAAGTATTTTTAGAAATAATATCTACTAAAATAAACTAAGGAGAGGAGGAAGATAAACTGTGATTTACGCAAGACATAACAATACACAAAAACAAACGTTTAATAAAATAGTCTTAGTTGCAAACAAGATTCATGCTTTCGAACATCGACAGATCTCATGCATTTGTGCTGTGCTTACTTCATGCAGTTAATGTTGTATATGACGCTACGTACACCGGTGTCTACCTACAATATTTATTATATCGATGAAATCTTTTCAGTTTAAATAGCAATTACTTAGTTGGATTGCGTCGTTGGTTATTGTGATCGGTGTCATCTGCTTCATTGTACTTACCTAGTAGAAAGCCTATCATTTTTCCACGGTTCTAAATAGAATGTACGTGTAGCGATTATCAATACCAAGTCTTGTGTAATACACGACATGAATACAATAAATTATATTATGCAATTGTTTAATGGGCGGTCATATCGCTAATAGCCATTTCTACCAAAAAGGTGTTGAGTGGTTATCGGCTAGCGTTTCCCCAACTACGCTGGGGTTGCCTTCTATCAAGATGCGGCTACTGATCTCCACAAATGAGTATTTTACACGAAGCTATGAAACATCTGGGTCTACCGCGTAACTAAAATAGAAGGTAGCTCTAAGTATTTTCTCTCACGATCGTATTGAAGTTTATTACCAGAGTCGATGTCCATTACCATTTTAAGTTACGCGGTAGACCCGCTAATCTTCGCATCCCAATTTCCAGAGTATACCAATATCGTCTGTCCTTATTGACTATAATCGACCGACGGCGAAGATGAATCCGGTTACAGAGGAGTGGTGATGAACTTTAATCGTGTTTTCCTAATACTTATTTGTAGATCTACACCGACTCATATTTCGCGTATCCGGCTGTAGAGGCCATTGAGCTGGTGTTCAACTACACGAAGAATCCAGTTTATCTGTACCAATTGGCTTACAAAGCTACAAATAGCTTTTCTCAAATATTCGGAGACGAGGAAGGAGACTATGGTAAGGTTATTTAAAAGTAGATATATAGGTAATTTGCTCCCCATTCTATGAATGTGAATATGCTCGCCAGCCGAGCTGTAACAAGAACTTACAACAACGACACCTCCGGACACGCCTAGACATTTCTCCCCATAAGCCCCACAAAATTACTTTGAATGAACTGTAAGAGGAGAATAAACTGTGATTGATAGATTGAGCTATAATATATGCCTTGAAGCATGTAGCAGACAGGAAAAATAATGTGATACCACATGAGCTACGGTGATTAGCTGCCTACTACTCTCTAAATATGAACATAATCGTCTGCGCTTTCACTCTAGGATATTTGGCTTGACTACAAGACAGCTTCGACATAGAGTCTAGTTAGACTTTTCCCTACTAAAAATGATTATCCTAATATTTCTTTCTTGCAGGTGTATGTCACGCCGATGATCTGATGCATTTATTCCCGATCGGGTTCCTTAAAAATCCAATTTCCTCTGAAGATGTTAAAATTAGCGAAACCATTGTTACGCTGTGGACTAACTTCGCAACTACAGGGTAAGTAGCTTATTCTCTTGAACAAGGACCAGATATTGGGAAAATTGGTTGGATTGGGTTAGTTCCTTTAACATTACATAATATGGCGCCTTTTGGTGATATCGGGCATTTCATCTTACGGCATTATACAGGAAAAAAACTCAATTTTAGGGCATTAGGAGTGGCTACCAGTTCTGTAAGGCCGCTTTCACATTAGGACGTTAGCAGCGCGATAGTAGCGCGGCAGAAGCAGATACATTCACATTATAAGAACAGAAGCGCGGCTGCCGTGCCGCAGTTTAGATCAATGTGGCGCACTTCATTTCAAAAATTGATTCCGACTATTTTGTATCGCCCGAAGGAAAAGTACCGTGGCAGAATAAAATGACTTACGAGTATGTAGGTGCCTAAATAAAATATTAAGAGATACCTGTTGCATTTTTTCGGACCCACTTTTATTTTCGAAGTCACAAATAAACAATGTATGTTTTCTTTATTATGGTTCTGTTGTTGTAATCGTCTCTTCTTGAGTCCTACGAAACAGGACGTATTTGAATTTCAATAATGAATATTTCTATAGTCACGTGCGCTTGAAACACTGGCTCATCGCCGACTGAGAGCACGCGGAGGCCGCGCCGGCCACGCGCGTCCGCCGCGCTTCTGTTTATATTAAGAAATTCTGACTGAGCGGCGGTAGCGCTTCTGTCGCGCGACTGTCGCGCGGCTAAAATCGCCTAAATGTGAAAGCGCTCTAACTGAAAGTTGACAAAACTGAGATTATATTATGAATTGACAAAAAATCGGTATTCTACTACTCAAGTTCAGTCCGATGTCAGTATAATTTGAATTCAATCTTCTTACAGACTCATTTCAATCTAATTTTTGACGCTTATGTATGGACGAGAAATAGTAGATTGTTATACAAGGGTCGAAAGGAACCAATTCCCATTCGAGGTATTTAGAAGCCCGAGCGCAGCGAGGGCGGCTATAGTCCGAGTAGGATGAGAGAATTGGACGGGATACTAACTCTGTTTTAATTTATTTTAGAAAATCTACAATTTTTTACTTTCCTTATATTCGAAAAGAAAAGTAGAGTGTTTAACACGGGTGAAAGTCACCAATTCCTACTCGGACTATAGCCGTCTAAATACCTCGTATGGGAATTGATTCCTTTCGACCCTTGTATAACAATCTACTATTTATTATCTGTGTCGGTTCAAAATGTTAGTAGAATACCGATTTGCTTTTAATCAATTTTCGACCTCATTACAATATAATTTCACGTTTGACGTTGTTTCTTAGGGTAGGAGCAATAGGAGAATACCATTTGTGACATTTATGACATTGGTAGTACCTACCTAGATCGAAACGAGATCGGAACTTTATTTTGAATGATTTGATTTGATTCGATTTTTTGATTTGAACATTTTTATTTACGAGAATTGGGCCTCTGGTCTTAGGAAAATTTATTTCTTCTTGCCTCAAAGAAAAGTGCTTAATTATGTTTTTTAAACGGTTTTATTTCTTTACTTTTAGGATATTTTATTTAAATAATAAAACAAGTTGGTTTTATTGTTTTCAGAAATCCTAATAAACCCGTTCACGTTCCATTCAAATGGGAGCCTGCTACATCAGGACGAAATATGGAGTATATAGAACTAACAACTCAATCAATGATGAAAAGAGATTTGGCGTCCCGATCACGATATTGGAATAACCTACCATTGTGGCATAACATGCGTAGGCGCAGATTAATAGACGAGCTGTAATGTTACATACTAAACAAATGTTATAACATAATATCATTATGAAATATATAATATTATGAATGCACGTCGTTGTGTAAATATTAGCTGCATTAATTTAAATATCTTGATGAAGAATTAGCTGCAGCCTTGTTCGAATAATTTGCCTTGTTTAATTTGCTAGCTGTTGATAAGAGATGCACAAGTCTCCGCGGGTGTCCACCAAGAGCTGAAGTTATCATAAATAGTAACTCGTTTCATGAGATCCTCGTCATTCGCCATAGCACAGAACTGACAGTAATCATCAGTTTCTGGACTTTCATGTCTCAGGCGGACTGAGTAGTAATTCCGCCATCTAAAGAATCTATAATATAGTTCACGGTTTTCTATTATATCGTACATCTCTTGAGCTAGTTTTGGTGCTCCTAATTTGTAGGCGTCTAGGTACGAACCAGGTGGCAAAAATCTAAAATGAAAAGGTATGTGTTAGAATGGTTTACGATCGTTTCTTTACTCTATTTGTGTCGAGAAGTTTACTTACCTAGAATAATCAGCTCCGCCGTATACTATCGGCACTGTGTAGTGATTAAGGGCGTACAATACCTTTTCTGTAACGTAATCCTCACTAATAGCGTTCTCGAAAGCAAAATAAAAGTAGTAGTTTTTTTCTAACTCCTCGAGACACCGATTCATTATAGTTTTTGGACATTGAAATGAACCGCATGAACCGTACACGTCAATTTTTAAATTATAAAAATTGATGTAGTTTTCAACCTGATTAACGAATTCCTCTCTTTTACTTAATGTTTTACAGTTTGAAGCGAACCAAGCAGCCGCTTTAGTTTTAGATGCGAGCTTTAATTTTATGTCTTCGTCAATGGGGTCCATATCCTCAAAACTCAACCAATCTATAGATTTATTGGGTCCGATAACTTTATCGCTCGCATTTAATATTGCTATGTATCCCCAAACAGCATCAGAATCCAGCTTATAAGTCCAAGTCCAATTAAAGAAGTTATCCCAAGTGTTACCGCAAATAGGATAATTATTTGCTGCTTCTATATTCGTGTAAACGTATTTTTGATGAAAACCTCGTACTCTTGGCATATCATCATTGCCCAACACATCCACAAGTTGAGGTCCATTAAATGCAACGATGTCATATGCGGTGTAATCTCTAAGAAGTTGTCGGTTACTTGTAACGTAGCAGTTAACATATTCACATTTTTTCTTTTTAAATATACTATTTCCTTCCCCGAAGTAAACAAATGGAAATGAATTAGGATTAGTCCAAAGTAAGATAAATCTGGTTCTGGACTTTGGTCTTTTGTATACTACAACATCAGTGGTGGTTTCTTCGAATGGTTTATTAGTAATTCCGGGCACTTCCACTTGAGCTTTTTTTATATAACTGGTGTTGTTTAAATAAAATATCACAAAAATTACTGATACAGTAGCAAAACAATACACTGATTTGATTTTTATAAAATTAATAGAGGCGTGCATCATGCATAAGCCTGTGTACACGTTGTGCGCGACTTTCACATTGTTTGTTTGATATTGTTTAGGTACAATCAGATTTTGTTGACAAAAAGATTGATAACTGTTTGCATACAAATTTTTGATACATGCCAAATACTTTTACTTAGGCACACACTTTATATGTTGCAGGATAAATAATGTAAGGCTTAGGACAAAATTTGGACAAAACACGGGAACTGGGTTAGGATCAGGCAGATACTCGTAGCATGTGATCGATTTTGCTTAAATACTATAAATCTTATTTGGTCACAAACTCACAAGGAACTTAACACTAGCTATGGGCTAACTTTGAAGTTAAAGGGGCCGGGGTGCGATACATTCCCGAGGTGGCTTTGCTTGAGCGAGCGAAGCGACCTCAGGATTCCCTCTTTGTTTTTTGGGAGTAATAATTAGTATATTCGTACAGTGTAGCTTCTTCGACCTTTCGCCATTTTAACGTTTAGCTTCAGTCACTTCCGCACAATCGTAGCTCAACATGAGATAGATATAGATACCTATATCATAATGCTATAAATATTAGTCAAATTCCATTATTTGCTATTATCCCGCGCAATACACAGAGTTGAGGTCGGATAGCGGCGAAAAGCAGTTGCCTGGAGGAGGACTCATAATCATAATAAGACTCCCATTTTTATGCTACAACTACAACCTACAGAGCCTTAGGTTCACTGAAACATGGAACGCTTTGTCTGCGCCTTATGGCCACCAGAAGCAACGGCATCCCCCTTGTTGGAAGTTATAACTTACAAACCAAAATTGCCAATTTAATTAACTAGGTACTTTTTTTATTATTTTTAATCCGTATTATACCTAATAATAATTATTATTATCATCATCGATTTTCGTCTCGCGCACTATATTGCTATCGTGTACGCTTCCGTAAAAAAACTGATACTGCTATCTCTTTCTTACTATTGGTGTTACTTAACCTCTTAACAGACTGTGCCTGAATGTTGTAACCGTTTTCATTCAAGGCAATAACTGGTAATGTAATATAATTAACCGATAGTACCTTACTTATGTTAATATGTGTATGTAAATAAGTACTTCTTATCACAGTTTACAGTAGGTACATCGGACCCAGGAGACTATAACATTAAAGTACTTAAGTGAGTTGATATAATTTCCTCATATCTCATAAAATTTATAATCGATAAATTATAAGTGCTATGTGTGTGATCCAGTAAAGGGATTTAGATTTATTAGTATTCGATTTAAGTACAATACTGTAGGTACACCTAGACTGCCCGATACCTATTAACACCCACCAATAAGACCGCCCATTGTGCATTAGCTTATGTGATTCTTAATCCTGTTTTTATTACCAGGTGTACAATAAAGAGTATACTTAAATAAATAAATAATTTATCTACATTACACTGATTCAATTTCTTTGCGACATCCACAAGTTGTAGCAGTATTCTGATACCTACTAGTAACATGACGTATCAATAAACAAACTATACTAGGTAACCTTGATGTTATAATGTAAGCACAAGTTACCGAATAGTTACCTCGATGATAGTTACCCATGTAAAACTCTTTAAGAAGGCTATGACGAAGGCCCGTATTTTGTACTACGGTGTGCCCACGACTTCGACCGCGTGGGTGCTCGAATTTTGTTTTTGCAAATACACGTTTCTGATATAATAAAATTCATCAATTAATATTAAGTATACAATGAAAAAAAAAGCGTAAATTAAATAATTATATAAAGTCACAATGCTGGGACCGGAATTGAATCTCTTATCTGTCAGCTTCTATCCTACTAATTAGCGCTAGGTTGCGTGACTAGTCGCGATATTGTGTTCAAATAGCCGTCCCTAACGTTGAAAATCTATCGCTTAGTTCTCTTCAAAGTTCTCTTCAGATGAATCACAAATTAATGTTAATCAAAAACAAACAAATCTCAATTTTTAAATATCGACCATAGGACACAAAAAATTATGTTACTCTATTCACTTCCTATGAGTGATAGCGTAATGATGATACTCACTTTAAAAGGTCAACCCCGTAGTGCTACAGTGAAATTCCCATCCTAATCGGTCAATATTTATTCTTACATAATACACATAATGTGTTACACTGCTCAGCTCCTGTGAGTGATAGCATAAAGATATATATTTACTATAAGCCCTCGACCCCGTAAATTACGCTATAGGCAAAATATCATCAAAATCGGGCCAATACAACTTTATTTCGGCATCCAATCAATCGTGACCTCTACTTTGTACGGGATTACTTGCAATAGACCCCTCTATTGCAAGCTGTATCTCAGGATCTAATCAACTGATTGACATAAAATATACATCAGATGCTAAGTTAGACTAATACCTATACAACTGTAAAGTTTCATTAAAATCAGTTCGGCCGTTTTCTCGTTATGAGGTAACACATAGACAGACGGACAAGAATTCTAAAAATGATGGATTCGTGTTCTTTTTCTTATTTCTAGTATCCCTAGCCTGCCTATTTTCAAGAAAATATTTTCAATGTACAGACATTTCGACCTCTACGATTTTATTATATAGATTATGTAGGTAGGTACTTACCCAACCTTTTGTTGATGATAAAATACCTACATATCAAGATGAGTATATTATTAAGATAATATAATATAATCATAATAACATACATAAATAATAATTAAATCATTAAGATTTAATTATGAGCTAATTAAATCTTAATAGGTAGTAAGTATACCTACCTTGGTTTTGCGTAAGCGGAGACCTAGATAGATACTTAATTATTATTTCATTGATGACATTTCAGAATTAAAAAAGGTCGTCATGGTTATCCACTACTTCGTCAATTCATGCTCTAAACATGTCTAAACGACTTGTTTTGACAAAAATATATTCATTTTAGATATAAAAACTAATGTGTTCTTGGTGGGTAAAGAAATGGATGTACTTACGTGAAATTCCGGTTTCCTGAGATCATTAAACTGCGTCAGGTCGTCAAGGTCAACTAATTTATTAAATCTCTGGTCCTAATCCATTCAGAATATCGTTTTCATCGTGTTAAATCAATGACCAAAGAAGCCTCTCTCACTGTGTTAAATCATCAGAATGATTTAATGCGGTAAACTGATAGTGTATACACAATTTACTGCAACCTCACAAGAGCTTTCCTAGGTACTTACCTATTTCGCGTTCTTCAAGTACCTATACATAAATACCATCAGTCGCTTTTGGAAATTTTCACCTTGGAAAAATTGGCTGAGTCGTTTTTCGGATAATAATAGGCATCCCACCGCCACTAGTGGGTGTCGTTCAAGGCGAATAAAGGACGATTTCAAAGGTATGGCACGGTATGGCAGTAGTGCTCTTTATCTCCATAATAAATTAATAACTTACTTAGTCTCATACCGTTCTTTTTAAGTTTTTTTAAACTACTACTTGAATAGTACTAAGTCACTGTTTGACCTGATCCGTGGTCAACAATCCGCCACTAAGTGGTTAATATGGCAACATCTTTATGGTAACGGCATCAGGTAACGTTCATAACTGCAGCAGCGTAAGCGGGTTCTTCACCTGAGGCTGCAGGAGCCTTTAGGGGGACATGAACTCGAGAAATATGGCCAGATTTGACTACGAAAAAAATGGGGGTAAAGAAGTGTAAGGTCTAAGGTTACAGGAATGTGTAGCGAATTTATTAAACTGTAATGAAAATTATGTAAACAAATTGATAATAATAAAACTTTAATCGAAAGGGGATGACACTTTGGGATGGCAGCATTAAATAAGACAAGTGCCGCAAATAACATGACGTAGCGTAGGTATACGAATATTGTGTAGGAATAATTTGTATAATAGTTTGTATAATATAATGTTTGACGTTCAGCCCCAGACTCTGACGCTGTTGTCCCAGGAGCAACTCGCCAAAGCTACGCCGTTAGGCGACATCGAGATAGATGTCACTCGGTTCTCATGACCATGTAAAGAACCTGAAAAATGTGGGTATTTTATTAACATCGAAGGACCATCCGGACAGCTTCTATTCGTAATTTAAAACCATAAGTATATTGGAAATTAGCAAAGATGTAGTAGAAAACGCTTCCGAATTATAATTGTTACGGCGAGTTATTGAAGAATGCAGATAATCTGGATTACCATAATATAGATGCTGCTATCTTTTCCATATTACGTAGCCGCAAGTCATTGTACTTGAAGATTTAAGTACCTAAATAACTTACAACTTAGATCACAAGCCTTAAAATTGTCTTGATTATTACCAGTGTGGCTGACTTTGAGGGTGTCCCAGGAGTGCACATAGTTGTCATCTGACCCAGCGAGCAAATATCTCCCGCTTAGCGATAGTCCTGAGTAAAAAATTTCAACATAAATATTAGTACTTAGATAATATAATTTAATAAATAATTTAAACATTCCTACTGTTTAAATTATAATTATTTAGTATTAATACATTATTAAAATTTGAAATAAGGTCATGTTAAAAATTAGAACGTCATGGTTGGATTTATTTCCGTTCAAACTTGTGCTTAGTTTTTGTCGTGCAGGCGACTAAGGCCAGGGATTGCGTCATCTGGATGAGCAGCAGCTTCATTCATTCATTAATAACAACATAGGTACTTTGCCGATACGTTTTGCGAGCGTGGTGATTATGAAAATATTCTCACGTTGCGAGGCCGACATCCATCAATGGTTTATTCCTACGACTCCGTAGGTACTACAACTGATGAAGCAGCTGGCACCGGGCGTGGTGTAGTTGCCTGACCTACTGGTCAAGTATCCGTGTGCCACGGCCAACGCAAATCCTGCCTGTGTTAAAAACTTTGCGTACCACAGCTGGTGAAGCCGCTGGCGCCGGGCGGCGTGTAGTGCCCGAGCTGCTGGTCACTGCGGATGTCGAACAGTCGCGCTGTCTTGTCTTCAGAAGCTGTCGCGAACGCATGCCCGCTGTTATGGTACTGTGAAAATTTCGGGTCATTATTATCACACCAACTATCGTCATCTACGTATGCGGTCGCTGAGGCTCTCGCGATTAACGCGATAACCGTCAATGGGCCAGCCAGGAATGCTCAAGGCTGGCACCGTCGTCGTAGCCATTTAGATTTTTTGTGTAGGTAGAGAACTTCGATCGCCTACACATTTTGCTTGCAGTTAGCTTTTGACTTAGAATTCTTTATCTACATCTTTCAAGGCGAAAGACGTTTCCTTCAGCCCATATTTTTAAAGATTAGATACCTACTTATCATATATCATTATGTATATCAAGTTAGGTACTCACACAAACGCTGTTGACGTCCGCATCGTGTCCGAAGAATGTTTGCTTTGCTTTCTCATCCCGAATGTCCCACAACTTGCATGTCTTGTCCACGGAGCCCGTCACATATGTTTTCATGTCTGATACACAAATTAATAGAAAGAACACGTATAAAACAGGTAGGTAGGTAGTCGGTAGGGTACAATGGACTGGTTGAGTAAATAAAGGTGCATAGTTACATAATAAAGTGGAATTTCGTTTACATTGAGTAGCATCGTAAGATTCGTAAGCAATACCTTTATGGTATCATAAAAAGAATTTTTTTTCCGTGATAGTGTACGTACGTTTTGCTAAAATTTTATGTTTTGTCACAAGTAAACGTGACAAAGTATGGAGTCTCAAAATCAACTAGATACTGGTTTTCAGACGACTGCGTGTTACAACTATTTGTATTATATAGTTCGCTCGGTACCTTACATACACAATAAGCCTATGAAGATTCTATGATGATTGATGGAAAAAATAAAAAATACACCGGACAGGTACATACCTACCGAGTACACTGAGAATATAGGTCGAATTGAGATCTTGGAAGGCCTTAATTATAAAGAGTATTAAAATTTATTAGTTCTACCTAGGTACTTCGTCTTTATGGTTTCTTACTTTGATTTATGCTACGTTCACCCACACAGATATAGATTTAAGTGTTCACCCCTCAATGATTTTAATGCTTATGATGTACGGTATATGTCACCAACAGTCTAACCAGTTAGCTAATCCAATATCGACATGACTTCATAAGTAGCTATAGTTGGAATATTAGGATTAACTTAAACTATGTACCTAGCTAGCCCACTTGACATGACGGCGGACTTGTGGCTGATAGATCGATCCACATGGTAATGTAGATACGCAGGTACCTACATTGTTTGATATGTATTAATTTTACGCTATAGGCACATTAGCCACCAAGATCTCCACCATTTGGTGGCCTGGAGGCCATGTAGTATCCATTCAAGTTCGTACCTATTTACTTATGAAATATAGTGAGTTTGTAAGTGGTAAGTGGTGTAATTTCACCTATGTAACCGACACATACTGTGTACTGTCAAAGAAGCACCCCTGTATTAATATACGTACAGTACAGGTGGGTATTAGTATAGTAGTTTTCTGTTCTGAGAGGTGAGCCTATTTATTCGTCGCAATTTCAAAACAACCAACCAATTCCAAACTTCTGATTTGCATCGAATGTTCTAGCATCAATTAAAATACAAAGAAAGTAATCTTTAATATAATTAAAATAACAATTATATCTCATACCCGGTCCCAAAGAAATAGTGACGACATCACCGGCGTGGGCATCAAACTCCATCTCCCGTTTACCTGCTTCTAAGTCCCAAACGCATCTGTAACAAATGAATCTTATCTTGCAACTCAACTTACTCAACTCAACTCGAACGTCCAGGACACCCTTTATGACACCTTTAGGACATCCATTAAGAGCTATGCCATGTCAATAATATCACAAACATATCGCGTTACACGCTACGTGTCAAAAAAACAACCAACGAGTTACTTACAACTTCCTTGATATTTTTTCAATATTTGATATAGCATCATAATAATAGCAACAAGCCTATAGACCAGGCGTCTCCAAATGGTGGACCACGGTCCGCATCCGGACCGCCGGCCGACCCATTTTGTGCGGACCGCGAGAGAGAACACAGCAACTTGCACTACAGAGTACGTAATTTAATAAAAATGTATACCCCGTCATTGATATATATAAAAATGCCTTTGTTATTTCCTTAATTACATTTGTTTAATAAATATTTTTTTCTATAAAATGTTGTGCGGACCGCGATGGTCATTGGACCCCGAGCAAAACAAATTGGTGACCCCTGCTGTAGACTATTGGGAGTGGGACTTTTGGCTTTGGAAGAAACTACGGGCAGCAGTGAAAATTGTGATGCTGTGGAAGTTATCAGGTAACTTCGGATGTGTTTGTATAAGAGATGAACCTATGTTTGTAAACTGTTCCCATAATACAGGAGACCCTACCAGGGTGGGGCAAAAGTGACTCCATCATGCAGTTTGCAAGTGAACACGGGATTGGAAGTGGATATAGTTCAGATAACTCACATCTTCATGTCTCCGGAGCCAGTGAGGATGTGGGTATCGTCGAGGAAACGGCAGCTGCTGAGGAAGCCCTCGTAGCCGGCCAGCTCGCGCACCATCTTGGCAGCGCCGGTGGAGTCGCGGTTGTTGACGTCGTACACCGTGCACATGTTGTCCATCCCGCCGCATGCTTTGATAACAAACAATAATCGTATATGCGAAGTTAAGTTCACATCCTGTAAATTCCTCGAATCTTAAACCGTAACATTCCTATGACTAAAATACACATAGTTTATCAAGCCTATGTTGTTTGTGTAGTATATTTACCTCTTTCTTTTAATAGGTACCATAAATTCTACAAGAAAAACGTATTTAGTTGCAGTCACTAGATTTACAAACTATGCAAAAAAGAATCAGAACAGATATAAAATAAAACTACTCGCTATTCATCTAACGCCGACCGGCGACTGTACACAAGTTATACTCGTAATATTATAATATTATAATGCTGGACAGCATTTACATCAAAGCTAAAAATAAGATTCCCACGCGGTATCCTTTCCACTAGAAAACAAAAGTCAGAAGAGTTTTTTGATTCAAAAGCCATCTTTAGAAAGCGCTGAACACAAATCTTCTGCTTATACAAACATTGATTGACTTCAAATGCAGTTGCATGCAGTGACAAATATAATATATTATATAACTGCAGCAAATCGGAGCAAGAGTTATTTCTTCCAAGGAAATGTATCTCTATCAACGCATCAAATTATACTGCGTTTCATGCAATTCGTCAGTTATGTTCGAAGAACGGTCACTTTACTACTGTTTGCAGAAGTGGCTGAACTATACTGAAATTGTAGATATGTATATAGCGTAGGTACTTAGCTGAAATTACTTGTAGGTACCTATATCTGCTATTTTGAGACTTACGCTGGATGGTGGAGATCCACCATAAGCAAAACTACAATCCTCATTATGCTTGACGATTTCTCATGTCAAACTCTGATAGGGCAAGTCGAAACGCTATACTGAAGTTTATGAGAGGTTTTTAGAGAAGAGATCTTAATTTTTTTGAAAGATGGAGTTATTGAACCAAACCCTCCTTGGCGAGCTGGTAATTGGAGGCACCACGCACCGAAAACGTCTTGCCATTGATGATTCGTTAACTATTAGCGGTTATTACAAAATATTATATAAACCTTGATGCTGGAATCAATCGTTTCTGACGTTGCGAAGTACAAACAATGAAATAGACCTGAAAAGTGCTTATTCATCTTACCCATTTTTAAGACTGAACGTAAATACGAGGTCATGTTGTGCTTCCAATTTATTCGCGCATACCATTTTGGCGTCACTAATGGCGTTGCTGCATTCCAAAGAAAGCTACAGTACCATAATTTGTAATTCAGATCGAGAACATTTGGATTACATTATTGAATTACATAATTTTCTAATTTGTCCTAGTCTAGCATACAGAAGTACAAAATGTTGGTTTAGGATACCTACACAATTTCAGAAGTTTCATATTACCCTGGTTTAACTTAGGATTTTGGTTGGACTTAGGATATTTATAGCACAATAATTTATAGCACAGTTTGAATCTTTGTTTGAATAAAGTCATTATAGATTATAATGAATAACGGAACTAAAAAATGTTAATAACCTGAACTAGGTTAAGAAATTACATTATCTTGCTAATGCGTGGTTTAGGATACATAACTACAGCATATTATCGTAATTGTAGTGGTCTAGGATTCGTAATTGATCTAGGAGCATAGGGACCTTATGAATTAATTTGTTTTACCAACAAAGTTTCCGGACGGGGCAAAAGCGACGCTCATGACCCAGGCTGATCGCAGTGGTATCACTTGAACTTTGTTGCCGCTCCAAGTGTCCCAGATGATCAACTTCCCGTCCAGCGACCCGGTGACGCAGTGCCTACGGATAAGACAAATATTTTTAATATTCAAGTCAAGCAGTGTAATTGACCGATAATGACATAGTTCAGGACGCAAATAGCTACAACGCCTACATTTCTTACCGACAGGTCACAGGGGCTGATATACAGTACGCGTATTGCCGACTTTGCCTCTCAGCACCAGTAGCATGACCATTTCTATTTCGATTCTTCCAGGAATAGACAAGCTCTTTCTATCTATTTCGACATTTATAATAGAATTTCTACGTAGAAAAAGACAAAATATTCTTTCCATAGCTACGGGGAAGTAGATAGTAATGTAGATCTACCAAATCCTCCTCAAGATTAGAAATATTTTCACAATCTGTCATTTTGTCTATTCTTCCGTAGACAAAACACGTTTCTATGGTGGTCATGCAACGCCTGCAGAGTACGCATCAAGTGGCTACGCAGTAGTCGCTTTTTAGGTCTAAATGGTTTGCGGGAGACGCGGATAGCCGAGTGGTGGAATCGGTGACCAATCAGTGATGGTCGCATCGGTACGCAGAGAGGCTAAGTTAGAATAGCGTTCTGCACAATGTGTACCTATTTATGTGTGTAGAGTCGTGGTGGTCTAGTGATCGCATCAACCACATGTCGATGAGTGATCGTGACTCCGACTTACAAGTAGAGTCCTGAGTTTGAATCAAGGTGGGCTTTTCATCCCCATTCTTCTAACGGTAAAGGAACCAAAAAACGTGAAACTAGAGGTACCAAAAATTTGAAAACTTCCAGCAACCATCAATTCGCACTAGGCCGACATGGGGGATTATGGCACACTCCCTCTGTCAAAGGGTTAGGCGCGACTCGCACATAAATAATATTTTATGACAGTGGATTTTTTACCAATTTTGTGTGCGAATATTATAAGAGCAGGTACAATAGAATTATTTATTAGGGAATTATTAAAATAATTAGGTAACCCATAAAGAGATGCCTGAGTGGGCTGATGATAATGATGTATTTCATGTATCTGAGGCCTTAGAAATAGATTATTGTGAGTTATGACTGGGGTTCATTGAAAGATAGATCCGAACCCAGCCCCGTTCTATGGAAAGATTTTTATTTTATTTAATCTTATCCCCTCACTTGGATTTCTCCTGTATCCGGGGTACTTTACAAACATACATCTCAAATGCACACACACCCAGATCCGAAACAACTATCTGTATATCATACAAATAATTGTCCCGTGCAGGGGTCGAAACAGCGGCACGTAGTGCAGAAAGCTAATCGCTTAGCCACTGCACCAACCGTGTCGTCAGTTATCATCGATATTAGCAACTTATATAATTTAATCTCAGTTTATATTTTTATTCTATAGTATAATTATTTGTTATTCACATTACTATCTACTCTTATTCGCACATTGAATTTCCTCCGAGTGCATAGGTAAGTATAAAATTAAATTGTCTATGCAACGAATACATAATAATAAAACGTATGAGAAGGAAAACGGTACAAAATGCAAATTCTATACCAACAGATTAGTACCTACGTTGAGTCATGTTTCGCGTGTTGGTATTCGGGGAATAACTATAATGCGAGAACCAGTGTGGGACATGCGTCAGGAGTTTAAGATAGATTAGCAAGCCAAGGGTACGATCGCAATTAAAATCTTCATAAATTATTCGCAGAGCTCAATAACGAGATAAAGTAATATAATAATCTTTGGTTTTGAGCTCAGAACAGATTTTTTTAATGTACCTATTTATAGTTTTAAGATTGGTCCACTGCAGTAAGAGACCAAGCAAGAGCGGATGGATCAAAATTGCCCTTAAGACCTAAAAACTTGAGGACATTAATACTTGGGTAAAAATATTATTACATAATTATCTTATTGAGTAAACCTCTCTTATATTCATGAATGCAAAAGGTATGATCAATTCTTTCTACAGTATTTTTATGTTACAATCATCGCGGCGCCGCCGGCGGTGGTTTATACTAATAGTAGTAAAAGGTACACATAAATCATAGGTTCCTACTTATATAAAGACTTACCTGGAGTCCCCGCTATAGTGCACAGAGTTGACCTTATTGATGTGCCCTTTTAAAGTCTTCTTCGTCACAAGCCTTATCTTGGTTACGTCGCCTAAATCCCCACATTTTTCTGCTAGCTTCGCGTCGGCTAACTTTTCTTGCTCAGCCTGTTGAAAGTGATTTCTATTATTAAATTATTGATTAACGCATTTCGCAAATATACCAGTCAAGGAGTTTGTGGTATGGTATCTAATTATCTATTTAAATAAAATTCCTATTGTGACAATTATGTTCTCATAGATAGTTATTGAGTTTATGTAGGTACATACCTTAACTTTGGCGATCAAGTCTGTTAGTTCTTTTTTGAGTGCCGTGGTCTCTGGATCTTCCTTTGGCATGTTTCCTGCTGTCCAAAGTAACAAGTGAAGAGATACACCGCGCACTCCGGCGACTGGTATGAGCCACAAACAGGGCCGAGCCTCTGTCTTTAATCTCATTTGCGTAAATTGGATTTCAATTTACTGCTCAACGAAGCTTTATATGTGCTAACTAATGTGCTGCTTACTACAATTTATTATGTTACCAGTTGAAATTATGGGGAATTTAATAAAACTGGTATTTATAAATTGCGACATTTAAGTTTCAGTTGAGCTCAAAGTCCGGCCCTGACAGCATATCCACAATTTGGTTTTTTTACTCTCCGCTCCCTTCTCTCCTCCGTGCTCCAGACCCTCGGAGCAACAGAATCTAGATCTTACCCTGTAAAAACAAAATGGTACGATGATTATGACTGGTAGTTTTGAACAGACAAAAGTAGCTGATCATGATACAAAGTTTAACGGCTTTATGAATTAAAACTTACTTTTTCTAATTATTATAACATTACAATATAACATAACATTATTTATCTTTTTTGATAAATCAATTTGTAAATTACGAAAATTCATTTACATCATATACTGATGTGGCTGACTGTGGAAAGTGAAAATAGACAGCCGATAACAGTATGATGAAAACGTCATTCTGTCTACCAAGCCTGTTGATTTCAAGCTAGATGATTGGTGGAAAAGAGATTCTTTTTTCATTGGTCAGAGGGAATACCCTTGCGACTAAGACATTAGCAGTCATTTTAGGAGTGATGAGTGAAGAGGCCGTTTAATAAATAGCTGGTATAAGTGATATTGCTATTCTACAACTCAAGGCACCACAAGCTATAAACTCAGGCAGTATTAGCTCGTTATAGTTATGAAATAAAATATCGAAGGCTTACTAACCTTACGTTGTTTATGTATTATGCTAGGTGTAAATAATGCATAAACGAACGAAAGTTATAAAATTAATTTTAATCATTCTCGCCCGCCCGGGGCCTGTAAATACGAATTGATAAGTATCTAGACGTCATAATAATTCACAATAGGTACTGATTTCTTTGCGAAGTTTTCCTTCACCATTACAGCAGCGTTGATGAATTTATAGTATCTAATGTTGGTTATAAATAAAACTCACGAATGGGTGCGCATCAGGATCTACTCCTGGGTTCAAAACCACGACCACAGAACACAGAAAAGAGCTCTTTTTGACCTATTTCTGTGTTCTGTAACCACGACCGACTCGTAAGTTGGGGGGTTCAAGAACACTGGGCCACTACTGCTTCTAAATATATTATCTTCTTGTACCTATAATTATATTAAAATGACATTTAATTGAACATCATCTGTTTCGCGTCACAATTTTAAATAAAGTCAAGTGAACCGCGACGTAGCTGTCCCAAAATCGATCACTTTCACTAAATCGTTTCACTTCTTTTGGTCAAATTTAACTGTTTGTAACAGCTCTGATGAAAAACTGAGACATCGGCACAATTCGAACATATTTACTGTACTTAACTGTTTCGTGTCTTGTAAGGTTGGACTGCTCTAGTAAGCATAATCTACGGGTACGACTCTATGAACCTGATTACTTACAAACGCCAGAGGCGGTTATTGGGAACTCGTGGCGAAATAATTACAGTGCAGATAGGACGATTGCTTACTTTGTGACGACTGTCATGCATGGGTCCCTGTATTATGGTATTAGCATGGAGAAACCTCTCAGGTGTTACGGTTTCCTAGCGATGTTTTCATCAATCATCATTCTCCTGCCCTTATCCTTGCGATGTTTTCCTCAAGTGATAATAAAGATCTGATCCGCACATGAATTCGAAAAGTCAGAGGTGCGGGAATGATGCCGAACTCATACTATCCTGCATGGAAGGCAAACGTTCCTTGGCGTGCCTTGTTCACTACCGGTTATCTCCTTGAGGCAGTATCAGAGATTCATTCTCTGTTTTTGCATCGTTATGATTGCAACAAATAAGCAATAATTAATTCCATTTAGTTTTATGTGCTATTTTCTAGTCGAGACATAATTTTGCGTGCTCTCACGCTCCATCAAATTGACGTCCTAGACTCATACTGTATAGGCTGCAGTAGAAAAGGCAGATTGAAAAAAAAAAAAAGAAGTAGACAGTTGTATAAAATCTGTCATTTCTTATTGAAAATAATTGTTTCACGGGGATACGGTAGGTACGCTAAGGGTAGCCCACGTGACGCCAAAAATAGAAAAACGGCAAGGAAAATATTTGTCGCTGTATTGATCGGACATACTGTAGGTACCTACGTAAGGGGTCTATTTAACTGTTACATTTGCTTTAAGTTTTCTTTTTAGAACCTCGTGCGCCGCTTTCATTTCACGGTATATTAACTGTTTCTGAAAGCAATAAAAATAGAGAATAGCTCTCACTATTCCGTTGTAATAATCAATTTGAAAGGTTCTATTGGCGCAATGATTGCAGTCGCCCGTTGGAAGCTTTGGCGAAAACATGGTTCTCAGACGTCACATTTTTCCGCTCAAATGTTGTTGCTGGGTGCTAGCGATGTTTATTGCTCTCAAACAAGGCACTTTATCTCAAGAATTCTGTGAAAAAAACACTGAAGACGAGAACTGCAAACAACATTTCCGGTACTCTAAAGGTAATTAGGTTTGCATTTTTATTACGAGTATATAAGTTGCGATGCGATTTTTTTGTACCCTGTAGGTATCTACTAGTTTATTTGACAGACCTTTAATTAACTCAATACTTATAAAACTGCATTTGATTGGTTAAAGCCGATCGATGTTTATGAAGAGCTTTGCTTTAAATAATATTGTGTTTTTTTATATTTGGATTTTTAGCTAAAAGCTTGTTAATTCACTATCGTGTTTTTGTACAGTTTTGAGATCAATACAAAAGCGATATGGATTAATAGCGTCAAATACTGCATTTATTCCTAGGCAAACTGTTTACCTACCCAGGTATAAATGCAGTATTTGAAGCTATAGGTAGGATACTTACTTGCGCCAAGTACTGCATTTCTTCCTTCCTAGGTGAACCGCTTATCAAGTTTAGACGCCGAGCAGACTTTTTGTCCGGCTGACTGCCGCTAACTGTTGCGAGTTAGGACACTAGAGTTCTACGGATAATGACGACCAAAATGACCGTCGTGTGCGTTGAGTCCGTTCCAAATTTGGCAACATTTTATCGTAAAAATTCTTGTCCGCGGTAGTTCTTTGGAAAAAAGTCCAATGTCTGTTTATGCAGTATTTGAATTCGCTAGACTAATTATCATGATGTGGTCAGCGGATGTTTTCCATACCTCTCATGAAATGGTCGGCCACATCAGTCATCATGGAGTGATCAATTCGAAGATCTGGCCTCGACATAATACATTATACAACATACAGGTAAGTACATAGGTGGATAACCATATCTATACTTAAGAGAATACTTTGTATCCCTTCCAAGCTTATTGCGCGCACGGTTCCATATGAGATTTCATAAAATACAAAAAGATGTCTTTTCTGTGTTCTGTGTGAGATTTGAAGGAGTGCAGATTACCGTCGCATTTCGACCACTGGGTTACCACTAAGATTTTTTTATTGAAGTAGGTACCAGGTATTTAGTATCTACCTAATCAAAGTTTCTCTCGTTTGTAATAATTTGTGGGAGTTTATCTGATAGCCATGGTAAAATAGGGTTAGAATATAAAATAGGGTTGTTAAAATAGGGTAGGTTTAGCATTTTGATTTTTGTGCTGGTAACAATGTAACATCAGCGTCTTATGTACGATTTCTAAGTTGTAATCATAAACTTAGAATATTTTCGCTTGTTGTAATACTATTTAAGTTAGGCTTAAAGGACTGGCATCCAGAGCCGTTAGATAAAAATAAATAAAACTAAAAGTAAATAATAATCGATTTTGTTGAGTGTTTTTTTGTATTACCTACTATGGGTTTCTTGGACCCTGGACTCATCTGGATCATAAATATACTATGCTAACGTAAAATAGGTAGGTATATTATATTTAGGGTTTAAATACTAAAGAATACATTTTTACTACCTACCTACTGGCCTCAAGAAATTGCCTGTGAATTTTTAGCGTTATACCTGCAGATCGGTAACACTGAAAACTCACAGGCAATTTCGTGAGGCCAGTAGGTAGTAAAAATGGTTCGGATGGCACAGGTCTAGATTTATTTTGAAGGTTTTAGTAGCGGTTTCGTTTTTATTTGCATGCAGTAATTTGTATTCTTACTTTTTTGTACGAGTTCGTCAACTGATATCGCGGCACAAACACTTTTTTGCACTCATTCGCACATTAATAGTATATTTTGTATGTTTATTAGTACATTATTTTATCTTCTTGTATCAATATGGGTTTATATAAATCTGCGGCATTAATAAATAATCCCGGATTCGGAAACAGATATAAATTTCGAACACCCGCGCAATTTTCCAGCGCCAAAAAAAGCGCTCTAGCCGGTAGCGGCGAAACTGCAAAACTCGAAAGACACTTGCGGAAAAGTATGGCGTTTAGTGTTGCCAGAAGTTCCGCTTTTGGCGGGACGTACCGTTTTTCAGTACTTTCAGGACCTGCCTCGCCAGCAAGGGGAGCGGAATGCAGAAAATCCCGCGAGTAGCCAATTCGGTACTTTATAAAATAATCGGTCAGCGAAGATCTCATTAAAGTCTGTGATTTTAAATTAAAGGATTGTTACTTATTTTTTTAAATTTACCAGTGGCGTGGTTTTAAATATACTTACTAATTAATATGAATGAGACGGCGAGAAAATTTTCTTTATGTAATAAAGTCAAAGGTAAAGGCTATTTCTTGAAAGTAGTAATAAAAGGCCAATGAAAAAAAAATTACAGTTGACACTAACAGGTCACTTTAATGTAGGTACTATCTGCACGGATCTGAATTATACACTAAACACTATATATACACTAAACACTATATATATACTATGCACTATATATATACTATACACTATATATACTATGCACTGTTCCGAGAATGCTGTTAGCTCCCGCCGCGCCGCAATCCTTCGTACCGCACCTCAAGCCAGCCTGGCTAGTCCCGTTAGCAACGGTATAAGTACTTATACATAGGAATATAATTAACTAGACATCCATTATACAAGGTCCTACCTTTCTCGTCCCTATCCCTTAATGGGGTTATTGTATTCATCATTATGAACAACTTTTACTATGGCACCTACCCTAAAATCGCAAAAAAGAAACAGCTGTTCCATACAAATAATTCAATATTATTTGACGAAATTTATGAAACAGCAGATTTCTTTTTTGCGATTTCTGTTTTCGTTCTTTAGGAAAAGATCGGCAATCGGTGGTGCATTTGGGCCGCTGATCCTTGTGCCAGAGACAAATATACACCCATGCCCGTCTGGATTCTTTAGAAATAGCTTGGCGAACTGTTTGTCTGCGCCAGAGTAGCGTGACGACGGTGCTGGTTGCTTTAGTAACAGCATTGAGGGGCCTGTGCCAGGTTCTATAGTGACCAAGAGCCTGATCCTTGCACTTCTTTCGCTGCATGACACTATTTCCTAGGTTCAAAGGGCAGGTGCTTCAAAACCTTTCAGAGTACTCTTAATGTTCTCTTAATATGCGGGCAATCTCGCTCCGTCGATTGGTATAATATGTGTGCGGTCGGCATGCAATCACGAACGGGGACAGAGCAGGAGGGCAAGGCGCAGTATATGTTTTCGTAACACCGAGTGCGGCCCGCTTTATCCCCAGGCATGCGAGAAAGATATTGTACTTAGTAAGTACAATATCTTGTTTTTACTAGGATTAGGTAAGTACTACTTACCTAATCCTAGTAAAAACAATCAATTACATAGCGCTTGAGTTCGGTCGGTTTTGAACCAGAAGTGTTAAATTATCCAACACTTCATTTATGGTGCATTATCTATAAAATATAATGATATAATTATACCTAACTTGGAAAAAGTTACAGGCATCACGCGCGCAACCATAGATGTTTATCCATTATTATTTATAGCTTTTTAATAGCCTATATTCGTCATCAGTTTCAGAACTGGAGCTAATGTGTTACAGCTACACAGTGATGCAAGTCTTGAGGTTGGACTGAAAATCAACATGTCAAAGACCAAACTCAAGACTAATCGCACCAAATTTAGGTTAGAGGTAAATGGAGGAGAAATGCAATATGTCCAGGAGTATATCTACTTGGGCCAGATAGTATCCTACCAGTCGCAAGACTGACTAAAAATACCTGGACGGTTGACTAACTTAAGTATCCTGGGTGTTAAGTTAACGGATTATAATCATGACACTGTGCTTCAAAACGCAAATCACTGACGTAGCCGAAAAGCCGCTAAGCTAAATTGGGATTGGGCTGGCTACGTCTACCGTATGAAGACCGTATGCCGTCTGAACTGTGGGCAAAAATAACCACGCATTGAAGTGCTGACACAGGAAAACGGCGACGCGGCAGACTACCAAAAAGATGGCAAGACCATATACTTATTATTACTAGGGCAAGACGAACTAGCCACATTCAACACAGACTGTTCATCATTGGCACAAAATTGAATAGCACGGAAATCAAGTGGGGAGGCCTTTGCCCAGCAGTGGAATGAGACAGGCTAACCAGCTATCCATATCAGCTTTATAAAAGTCTTTACCTATAGGTAAATCTACAGAATTTTCGTTTTAGAATATTTTTTCTGATCTGGCAACATTACGTTGCTAGTGCTCAGTAAACGTAGTGATTACATACTCTTTGGTGCTCAGTGCTCACCTCACCTTGCTCAGCTCAGTGTGCTTAAACGTAGTGATTACATACTCTTTGAGTGTGCTCACTCACTGCTCTGTCTGTGATTGAGAAAAAAAGCGCGGGAAGCTTTAAACAATAGGCGGTCTTTTTATTTCTCTCTTGAAATTTATTTTAAAATTTTCCTAATCTGTACATATTTAGTTGTACAATTTCTGTTAATAGTTAATTTAGTGTATATATTAGTCATACAATTAATATTTTTAACATAATAAGCATTTTTTAAGCTAGAATAGCTTAGGTGTAGGAAGGATGGCAAAAAAACGCAAAAAAGCCAAACCGGATCATGACGCGGACACTCCTGGTGCTGCTAAAGACTCAGTTTCAGACAGCAGTGAGTCAGATTATGAAGATTCTAGCAGTATTCCAGAAAAACCTGCAGACAAGTATGCCCCCTATAGAGTTACAGACTACAGCCGGAGGTACCCCGAGGACGCCGTTGCTGGGTATGAGTTCATTGTATTTATTGAAAGCACGAATGAAGATCAACCTATAGGACATAGGGATATGATGTACCTAAGTGGGTGCTTCACTAAATTTGTCAAAGGAATTAAATACCTGAAAAAAATTAACAAGTATAAAATTGGCGTCATTTTTGATCGGCCGAACCTAGCAAATTCATTCATGGACAATGCCACTTTTTTGAGAGAACAGTCGATCAAAGCTTCAATTCCGGCCGGGACAACAGAGTTGTCCGGAGTTATTACTTCAGTACCCACAGACATGTCAAATAAGAAGATTTTCAAAGCTATATCAAGCTCCAAAAAAATAATATGTGTCAGAAGGATAATGAAAAAAGTTAGAGTAAATAATTCATCTGAGTTACAGCCTACACAAACTGTAGTCATCACTTTTGCTTCGTCTACATCATTACCCGATTACGTCCACATCAAAATGTGGCGGCTTTCAGTGCTGCCTTATATTCCTCCAGTCAAACAGTGTTTCCGCTGTTTACGTTTTGGGCATCTAGCCAAATTTTGTAAAAATTCACAGAGATGTTCAGTATGTACAGAGGGTCATTCCTTCAAGGAGTGCTCAGTACCTGCTGAAAAGGCCGTATGTGTTCATTGCAAAGGTAATCATCTGTCCATATCTGGCCAATGTCCCATCAAGAAGAAAAAGATTGCTGAAAGCAAAAATAACGTGAAAACCCCCTTTTCAGACTTATTTAATAAAGTTAATTTCCCATCACTGAACAAATCGGAAAATTCGGCAGACATTATAAATTTGGTGTTGTCTAATAGCACAGCATTGAGTTTGCTGACAGAATCAATTGTTAAATTGATTCAGTTAAATAAAACACAAAATGAAAGCATTTGTACACAAACTATAACTTCTGCTATTAGAGAGACTATTCAGGGAAAAAATAATACTACATAAAATTCAATAATAAAGTTTTAAATATTGCACAGTGGAATTCACAAAGTTTGTTAAGTAATAAACTACAGTTTCAACAGTTTCTTTATAATAACGACATACATTTAGCTTTAGTTTCGGAAACATGGTTAAAACCACACATACAATGCAACATTCGTGGTTATACCACAGTCAGGAATGATTGTGGTAATGATCACAATGGTGTTGCTATTTTTATACGTAATGGTATTGAATTTAGGTTATTAGATACATATTTTGACGATTCTATTCAAAATATCGCTATTAAAATTAAAATTAATCACAAATACATTTCAGTAGTTAGTTTCTATAGCCCTGGAAATTGCAATCCTCCTTTTGAAAAGAACAAATTTGATTCACTCATAAATAGTATTCCTAAACCACTTATAATTGCTGGGGACTTTAATGCCCATCACACTTTTTGGGGTTGTCGTAGTGACGACTCTCGTGGCAGAGCTATAATGGATTCTATTGATGAAAATGATTTGATACTCTTAAATGATGGTCAGCCAACTACTGTAGGGTCTCATCTATGGACTCCAAATGGTCTTGATTTAACTATGGTTACTTCTTCCTTGGCTTTGTCTTGTGAGTGGCAGGTTTTTCAGGATCCTATGGGCAGCTATCATCTGCCTACTATTACAAAATATGTCGTAGATGCCGCTGATGATGTGGGTCCTTCTAATGTTTCAAATATTCCTCTTCATAGTAATCTGAAATTAGTAGATTGGTGTATTTATAAAAAAATTGTAAATGACATGTTGGCTAGTTTTCAGTATAATAATAATTTGAGTCATATTGATACATATAATAATCTGTGTTCAATAATCCTAAAATCAGTTCAGATGTCAGTAATCAATTTTAATAATAACAGGAAAAATGCCACTTGCAATTCTCGTGGACCAAGAAGGAAGCTTCAACTTCCTTGGTGGAACGAGAGGTGTGCTAAAGCTGTGGAGGACTGTAAGCAAGCTTACATCTTATTTAAATTAAATCCTAGTCTATCCAATTTTACAAGTTTCAAACGTATGCAAGCACAAAAAAAACGAATTTTACGACAGGAGCGTCGTGCATGTTGGTTAGAGTTTTGTAATTCCATTAATAGGCTCACTTCAATGAGTCAAGTTTGGGCAAAAATGAGGAAGTTCAAAAATTTTTCAAATAGCAGTTTGTTTTCTAGTTGTGAATGGATCTCTCAGTTTCTGCATAAGTATACTCCTGATACAGTTCAAAATAACTTCACCATTAGTCATAATACTT
The DNA here is from genome assembly GCA_932294325.1 of Allophyes oxyacanthae. NCBI lineage: Eukaryota > Metazoa > Arthropoda > Insecta > Lepidoptera > Noctuidae > Allophyes > Allophyes oxyacanthae. Next base: position 7,881,338 of record OW028609.1, read on the forward strand.
TGGCAAATTGCACAAATAATTTCATGGTGGAAATCTTTTCTATTGAAGAACTAAAATCTGCATTAAGATCAAGAAGAGATTCAGCATGTGGTTTAGATTGGCTCTCATACAAAATGTTCAAATTATTAAATTCACATAGTTTATTAATTTTTTTAAATATTTTGAATTCACTTTGGCATTGTTCTATAATTCCAGAGGAATGGAAAACAGATTGTTTAGTTCCTATTCTAAAACAGGGTAAAGATCCTAGTATGGCTGAGTCATATCGGCCGATTACTCTAAGCTCATGTGTTGGTAAAATATTTGAACAACTTCTAAAACAACGATTAATATTTTATATTGAAAGTAATTGTTTACTACCTTATAATCAGTTTGGCTTCCGTTGTGGTCGTTCTGCTCGGGAAAGTCTGTCTCATTTGTTTCTGGATATCCATGGTGCTCTAGCTGAGAATAAAATTTTGGGATGTGTTTTCTTTGATATTGTTGGGGCTTTTAATAATGTAAATTTAAGTACATTATCATCCATCCTCCTTTCACTTAATGTTCCTGGAAAAATTGTAAGTTGGATTTTTGAGTTTTTAAATGGGCGTAAACTGTATGTTAAAGTTAATAATCAATTAATAGGACCTAGATATTCTTATAGAGGAGTTTCTCAGGGAGGAATATTGAGTCCTTTACTATTTATTTTATATATTTATAAATTAAATATTGTGTTAGGTAGTGATGTTTGTAATTTGCAATTTGCTGATGATTTGGTGGTATATTGTTCAGGAAAAAACCTTTATAGCATTGGGACACAACTCAATACTGCCCTCCAAAAATTGGGACATTATTTTGAATGTCTCAGTTTGGAGGTCAGCAAAGAGAAAAGTAAGGTTGTTGTTTTTTCAAAAAAAATTGTTAAGTCTGGTGGAATTAAAATTTATTACAATAATAGCCTTATGTTGGTGGAAAATTCAATAAAATTTTTGGGTGTCACTTTTCAAAGCAATTTTAAGTGGAATACATATGTTGATTACTTAACAAATAGAGCATTAAAAGCTTGCAATATTTTGAAATCTCTTGCAGGCACTTATTGGGGTGCTGATCCAGGGATTCTATTAATTTTATACAAGTCTTTAGTAAGAAGTCATTTTGAGTATGCTTTTTTTTGCTATAGCGGTGTACAAAAACTAATCGAAAAACTAGATAAAATTCAAAACAAGTGCTTACGTGTTATTTTGGGAGCCATGTGTTCAACACCTATAGTTTCAATGCAGGTGGAATGTAATTTGCCTCCATTGATGCTTAGGTTCAATTATCTCAGAACAAAATTCCTCTTCAAGATCTCTTCCATCAGTGACCATCCTCTTCTATTGAAGTTACAGAAAGCTATTAATAATGTTGACATCAATCCACCTTTTCTAGTACAGGGTTTATCTGAAATTTTAAATTACTGTTCTGACCAAAATTTTTTCACTAGCTCTACTTGGCCTTGTTACATGAATTCATATGAATCAAAGTATTGCCCACTTAAAATTATAATAAATGAGTCTTTGAAGTTTAAAGAGGATGTTTACAGAATGCTTGAGGAATGGAGTGGTTACAATCAATTGTACACAGATGGCTCTAAGAATGATAATGCTGTAGCTATGGCTATTTATGATGTTCAGGCTCGAAGTGGTTTCGGAAATAGGTTGTCTTCAGTAGCTACTGTGTATACAGCAGAGGCTATGGCAATATTTAGTGCTTTAGAGCATATAGGGACTAGGCAAGAAAATAAATGGATTATTATCACTGACAGTATGAGTGTATTGAGAGCACTAGAAAATCCCAGTTGCAACGCAAAAACTTGTTACATAATTTACAATATCAGAGAAAAATACAACAATTTACAGAAATTCAAAGATATCGTGCTTTTTTGGACACCTTCACATATTGGGGTGGTAGGAAATGAACAAGTTGATTACTTAGCTAAATCTATAGTTAACCACCATCAGGTATGTCCAATTTTAAACAATCCCATTCCAAATTCTGATGCTATATCTCACTTCAAATCCATACTGGTAAAAGATTTTCATAATTCATGGCAGCAGGTAGTTCAGATCAAAGGAAAATGGTTAGCTGAAATTAAAACCAAGATTTCTCCTCCCTGGTTTGTAGGAGGAAATATCTATCGGGACAGAAAATTTTATACAATGATTTGTCGTTTACGATTGGGGCATTGTCGATTTAATGCACATTTGTTTAGGATTGGCATTCTGTCTTCCCCAAATTGTGATTATTGTAATTCTGATATTCAAACGTTGGATCACATAGTATTCGATTGTCCTAGTTTTGCTCTCCAAAGGATCATTCTCATTGACCGTCTCCTAAGCATTTTTAAAAACGCTGAAGATGTCCCGCGCTCACTTCAGCAACTTTTGAGGAAAAAAGATTGTTTTTTACCAATTTATGACTATTTTATATCAACTGTAAATGAAATTTGAAATTGACAAGTAACTAAGACAAATATTGATATTGACACATTTTGACATGCGAACGATGTCACTTGGTAACAGACCTATTTATACTTGACGAGAAAGGAGAAATAATATTTTAATTATTTATGAAAAAGTAAGAAAAAGAAGATACACTGACATAAAAAAAAGAAAATAAGACTTGGCTTCGGCCTTACGATTTTAAATTTATGACATTACAAGAAGAAAATAAGACTTGGCTTCGGCCCTACGATTTTTTTATGACATTACAAGAAGAAAATAAGACTTGGCTTCGGCCTTACGATTTTAAATTTATGACATTACAAGAAGAAAATAAGACTTGGCTTTGACCTGAAGAATAGAAAGAAGACAAGAAAATAAATCAGACATGGCTGTATGGGCTCAGCTCCCTTTGCCTGTCCCATAGGGGACAAAAGAAACAAAAAAAAAAAAAAAAAATGTCTGTGATTGACCTGTTTGTGTTGATTGGATTGATGAACTCGCTCGTTAGATGCCGTCTATTCTTTATAGTGCACTGTATGGTATTTAGATACCTAATAAAATTATAGCATCATCGAAATATAAAACCATTTGCGCTGCTCAAATGATCTCATACGAAGCCGCGGCGTTGTGAACGCGGGACGGCAGGACGCGCTTGTATATTATTATCTCAGTTTATAACGTCATATATGAATACCTATTGAAAGCTTATCGGTTCGGAAGCGGGAACACGTATCTGGAACAAGAGGGACATTAAACGAGTGTTTGCTAGCCGCGTTTTGTTTAACGAGCCCCAGTTTAGGCGCATGTCGACGGAAGTCCAGTGAACCCTGTCGTTATGCACCGATCGGGGAAGTTAGCTATGTTCTTACAATCTTTAGCAACCCTTCTTTTGTTAATTAGTCTGGTTGAAGGAACAGGTGAGTTATTAAATCATTTTACGCTTGCGAATTAGACTAGGTTGCTGAGCTGATTTTTAAAATACCTATTAACTTATTATGCACATGTTAATCCAATTAATATTTTTAATTCTGGTACTACATGTGTGTTTTATTCATTATGCTTTGCGTTTGTTTCTGTTGATCCATGTCTGTATAACTAATACAGATTAGTTGGGAACAGGAAATAATTTTATTCTATAAATAGTGTCAGTCAGCGTCAGATGCCCTAAACCATCGAAAGTGTCCAAATTGATCAAACAAAGGATTGTTTTTTCTATTACACATTTTGAGATATTGCCCTTCATGACACCTTGCTTGAGTCTGTGTATTTGACTACTGGCTTATACCCAGATCTTATACACATCATTAACTTCAGTGTTCTATGTTGTATAGTCGGTCAGAAACTTAATTCCACTTAGGTACTAATGATCAAAATATTTATGCATAAACTGACATCATTCCTGACATCATTTTATGCCATGTTTATTAGTAAGGGGTCTTGTATAACTTTCATTCAAGTTTAGGTAGTGTTTAATATTAATTAATTATTGATAGATGTTGCCCAAATGAGTTATAAAAATCTTTTTTATTACCTACTTACATTATTTTTATGATAAATTTTTTTATTGCAGATAATGTGAAGGTGTTAACTGTTGCTACTGATGAAAATCATGGATTAGAGAGGTTCCTTAGATCAGCACAAGTTTATGGAATAAATGTAGAGGTGCTGGGCAAAGGAACAAAATGGACTGGAGGGGACATGAATCTGCCCGGAGGTGGGCAGAAGATCAACTTGCTCAAAGACAAGTTGAATGAAATGCTGAAGTCTGATAACAAAGAACAAATCATATTATTTACTGATAGGTATGTGTAAATAATACTAAGTTTTTTACATTGTAATCCAATGATGGATAGCATTCCTAAAACTACTGATACTATTTGTTTTAGCTATGATGTGTTATTCCTGTCAAATCTGGAAGAGATCTTGAACAAGTTTAAAATGTTCCCTGATACCCGGGTACTATTCGCTGCAGAACAGTTCTGTTGGCCAGACTCTAAGCTGGCATCAAAGTATCCAAAGACCGAAGTTACTAACCCTTACTTGAACTCTGGAGGATTTATAGGTAGATTGCATATTGTATTTTATTTATACTATATCATAATGTTTAATTTTAATTTTAGGTATAGTCTAGCGCAAGTATATTATTTTAACCATTAAATTTGCTTGATCTAAACATGTTGATTAGCAACAAATGCAACAATCATTGTTTCATAAAGTTCTTATGTTAATATTTAATACAATGCTCTTCTCATAATAATAGGCTGTTGTGTACAAGTGATAATCAAAATATTTACATACATTCTTAATTCTCTGTTCAGGTTACCTGCCTGAGATATATGAAATAGTCAATTATAAAACAGTCATTGATAAAGATGATGACCAGCTCTATTATACAAAAATTTATTTGGAGAAGAACTTAAGAGAATCTCTAAAAATTAGCTTGGACCACAACTCTGCTATATTCCAAAATCTTAATGGAGCTTTATGTGAGTATTATTGCAATAAAATATTTCAATGACTTTAATTATATCAAAAGTAATTACCCGCTTATTATGTACGTTTTTACAGCTGATGTTCAATTAAAGTCCAACACAACTACAGAGATTTGGCCCTATATTGAGAATGTGGCCACTAAAGAACGACCTCTGATTGTGCATGGAAATGGACCATCCAAGATGATATTAAACCACTTCGGCAACTACTTAGCTAAGGCTTGGTCGGCCACAGAGGGTTGTTCTTTATGTGTTGAAAAGAGAATCGAACTTAAGGTAAATCAATTTGAAATGTCTTAAACAAATATTATTTTTTGTAATTAATAATAATTATAGCCTATTATTAATACAACTTCTTGTGTAATTTAGGATGATAAGTTGCCTACTGTGATGATGGCAGTGTTTATAGAACAAGCTACACCATTCCTAGAAGAGTTTTTAGATCAAATTTTGACAACTGACTACCCTAAAGATAAGATTCATCTACTTTTGAGGAATAATGTGGAGTACCATGAGACTGAGGTTGATGACTTTTACCAAGCACATGCCAAGAAGTATGCTACTGCAAAGAGGATTAAACCCAGTGATTTTATCTCTGAATCAGAAGCAAGGAATATAGCCAAGTGAGTATTTTAATGGTGGTATCTCAACTTGAATGCAGGTACATTTTATACACAGTTATTTATAGTTAAGCAGATATAGTTTACACTGAAAAGTTATTATAAACCAAGCTTAAGTGCATGTTTTCCTTGGATTTATTATTATAATCTGAGTAAAGTCATAATAGTCATCATTACAGTATGGAAAATGTCAGTTAATTTTGTGTATTTGCTAAAATAATAACAAATGATGAAATTCTAATTTTTATTGATATTGATCTATATTATGTTATTAGTAATTTAGTACATTAATTCCCAAATTAGCAAAATTAAGTTTTCTAGTATCCTGTAGGTATTGCAAATTGTAACGATTAATGTGTCAGAATTTTACTAGTTTTATTTTTTACGTTTGTTAAAATTTGTAGGGATCGTTGCGTGAACAGTGCTTGCGACTACCTCTTCTCCATAGACAGCGTGGCTCGACTTGAAGCGAACACGCTACGCCTATTACTTTCGTCAGGCTATGACGTCATAGCTCCTATGCTGGTGCGGCCAGGACATGCATGGTCCAACTTCTGGGGTGCGATCAACACAGCTGGTTTTTATGCTAGATCTGCAGACTACATGGATATAGTCTATCAAGTTGTCAAGTAAGTTAGGTGTAACCCATTTAATTAAGCTATTCCATCACAAGTCTAAAATAACATTGCAATGTGCAATAGTAACCTATTTAGTAATTTAATTCTTAAAATACTTATCATCAATCAGCCTACTCGTTTCTTACTGCTGGTACTCATAAAATTATACTAGGAAATAAAAAGCGTACATAGTAAAGTCATTTATTACTTAAAAACATAAATATCTAATTATTATATTTTCTTAACCTTAATGCTTAATTATAGGTATTTAGAAATGTTATGCTGGAGACTTTACAGTGAACTACTGGATTGTTCTGAATGAATATCTTATTACTAAGGAATGAATTTAAGCATAGGTATTTTTAATAATTGAGACTGTTGATAAGGTTGCGCATTGTGATAACCAACCATCAAGTCAATCAGAGATGAACTTTTCCATAAATTTTATAGAGCACGTCACTATAAGTGTTATTGAAATAAAGTGGTGTCGTATCGTACAATTAATTTATATTCACACTGATTAGTTTGCTACTGCAATAAGAAATATACTTACATATAATATATATACATTATATGCTTCCAAAAAATAATACCCTCCCTTTGGTAGTTGTATAAATAGTTCACCTACACAAGTTTGTTTCACTCATTTGATACAATAGGTTACAGCAAATACCTGCTAGAATTTAAAATGCTTTGCAAGCAGATGTTAGTTCAGTCAAAAGCAATGGAGAAGTCGGTCTTGAACGAGCGTCGGTCGATGGAGTACATGTTGTCAGCGGTGCACTCATACACGCCAGCGTCCATCTGAGTCGCCGGGTCGATCTCGATCTTCGACTTCACACGGTCATCTCCAATCGGCCACTCGTGTATCTAAACAATACATAACATACCATTATTTGGTTTATACATAGATATTTTTATAACTCTATTAGCCATCAGCCTCGTCCAAGTTGCGCCACAACACTCGATAGGGTGGGGTAATTTGTCTGATCATATAACTCGGCTGAATGCCATTTCATTTTAGAAATACTAGGCTATGGCCGCATTGCACAAACCGCATGATATTTGATCTTAGTTTATCGAGAAAAGTACTCTTAGTGCTAATATAGAATAAATGTCATTTTTGTTCTAAAATTAATTCAAAGCCATTTCAAATCAAATCAATTTATTACCATTTATACTTATATATTAATACCATTTATATTATGTATTTTGGCTTAGTTAAATTAAAGCGAATTGGTTCAACTAAAAATATTTTTTTATTTATCATTCGCTTTGTTGTTTTTTATGCTTTACTAGTTTCTATGTATATAATTCTAGCTTTCTCAGGACTTGAATCCATGAAGCCACTTTACTATGCTTACTGAAACTTACTTTTTCTGGTTACGTAATGTAGGTTGGTTATGAAAAAAGTGGCAATCACAAACAAAGTACCTACAAAATGTGAAATATCTTTTACTCATTATTATTGAAATGAACTCTCAACTCAGTGCGACAACTGTACAACGAATCCATTACATTCTCCAATTGATATAATTTGCCCCGTGCCGCATATGAATTTAAATGATCTAAATATAGGATAGTCACGAATCTACGAGATTTTATTAACCAGAAATAATGAATAAAGTATTTATTATAAGATACGGAGTTCGTTTGTCCGATGTTTGCTGCCGAGACAGCCATCAATTAACTGTCTATCCGGAAAAAAACAAGTACTTACTCATTGATAAAGTTATCTATGCGTTCCGCTTTTATTTTTTGTACTCATTATTATGAGAATACGTATCACTATTATGTGTAATGATAATGATGTTTCTAGAAACAAAAGGTCAAATACTGAGCGACGAATGGACTGTTAACAGATTGGCTATCTATTTACCAGATGATTTTCATTACAATTATTTAACATTCGAATTATATGTACCTAAAAACAATGGTGGTTTATAAAATTCTAGTAACGCGCAGCTAAAATTAAACCCAGTGCATAAAAGAATATGATCTATGGTTTATTCGCTGTGTAGCTTGGCATTATAATTATGTTGGGTACTTACATGCAAATAATGATGAGCAAATATTTCCACTCCATCCTTGAACCACGTTATGTGTGGTCTAGGTGATCCCTTCGCGATGCACAGGAATGCGATCTTGTGGCCCAATACGTACTCGAGGTCGAAGTGCGATGCAAGTAGGATTTTAGCTCCCTGCAAATAAATATTATGACACATATGACAATATGTATATTATGAACAAAATTTTAGATATTTATCAAGTAGGTACCTAGTCTTCATTAAGTATTTATTGTTCATATCACGGATATCGGTTCATATAATAAACTCACGTCATTATTGTTGTAATATTGATCCGATTCAGGATCTCTGTATTTTCCGGTAATGGGTAATCCAATTTGTACCTGAAATATAATAAAACAGAACCGTAGTAGTATTTATGCGTATTGTATGCATGCTAAGTAAAAAAAGAAGCTTATAGGATATTTTATAATAAATAACATAATTAGATAATCTACGGGCGGATGACTTACATGATCATGTTAATGGTACTGTGATGATAATGATGTTCGAAATCGACAAAAAATACCATAAATTTGGTTTTATGTGTTTGAGCGGACATCTGTGATCGAGTACAATATTAAAGTCTGAGTTTCGTCACTTATTGAATGAAATTAATCATTTATTTTTTCTTTCTTATAATTTCGGAATGCACGAAAATTATCTCATAATATTTTGATAAAGTTCAATTAATTTGCTTCATTTTATTTTATTTTATTTTAACAAATTATAATATTCTCATTCTTGATTTTCCTAATAAAAATATTAAAATTACCTTCGATTTGGTCCTGCTTCTAGTGCGTCCACGTCGTGCGTCGGTTGAACCGAAGAAAATCGAATATAGTATAAGCAAACCCAAAAAGACGTTCGCTTTTATTAGTAACATTTGTGTGGTCAGGTTTTAATGGCACAGTTATTGTAATCCCATATAAAAGGGCGACACGTGCGTGTTACTTGAATTCTGGTATGTTCTTGCGCGGGTCCTGAGTGCAACTGGTGGTGTCGGCGATTCCTGTTGCGCCAATCTTTCAATTGGCTAATGACGAGGTGATAGCAGGAGGGCCCTTGTCTCCCCTATGTGATATACGTCATTCGTTATTTCCTTTCGCATTTCGTACGACAATACTTTAAATGGGATATTTATTTTGAACATGGGTCAATGGATCATGATAATACCTGACCTCGAAATATATATCGACCACATACGTGAGATTAAAATCTATACACAATACTTAAAGCATGATAATGGGTTATCAAACGTAACTCACCTCTATAACTGTGCCTCGACATTATCAATAAGTTTGTAAGTTCTTAGACATGTTGACATAGCAACATAATTATAAAATGATTTGTTTCCAGAGGAGTGTGGAATGTGCCCTTCATCTCGAACTGCTACCTCGCGAAGATGTCCGTGTTTAGGATACCTGCTAACAAGGCGGTGACTTACTCCAAGGAAGGCATCGACCCCGATATGGCTTTCTGCGCTAGTCTGAGGGATCTTGTACGTAATTTTATAGAATAATCAATAAAATCTGTTCCCATATCAAAAATTATATCCACATAGCGACTTTACTTGATATTTTTTTTACAGGGCCTTTTTATGTACGTTAGTAATGAAATGGACTTTGGCCATCTAGTTAATCCAGAGACGTATGATATCAGTCGCACGAATCCCGACATGTATCAGCTTTTCGATAACAGAATGGAATGGACTACTCGCTATCTACATGAAGAATACCACCTTAATTTTGAGGATGATCGAAAACATTTGTTGGTATGTATAAAACTTGTTGTTTAGTAAATTTGTGTAGGTGTATGTATTAAAAAGGATTAATATAAAATACCATGTGTAATAAAATAACACTATTGTAATACTTGATACTGTTACTTTGCAGCCGTGTCCCGACGTCTACTGGTTCCCGTTGATGTCCCAAAGATTTTGTTCAGAATGGATTCAAATTATGGAAGCTTTTGGACAGTGGAGCGACGGAACCAATAATGTATTTATTTAAAACCTTTTTTGTATAAACGTGGTCAATGAAATTCACAGAATCGCATTACATAACGTCTAGCTGCTTTACATTACAGCGCTATTTTGCTAAACGGCTAAATAGTACGATATGTTCGCTAAAACGGCGGCTAAACGTTTAGCCAGATTGTAAACACCAATGATGTAGGATGACAAATACCATAGTTATGAACGAAAAAATGATATGGTCGTGGAGCCGACTTTCGAGCATTGAGTATCTAGGCGGGTGCACGAATGGGCCACATTTATTCGTGACTGATGTGCATTATTTATTCATCGTCACTGCTCTAATGGTGAAAGAAAAACATTGTGACGAAAACGGCATGCGATGTCCTGAACTAAAAAATCACAAAACGGTGACATCCTATAAGCCGCACTGGGCTCGTGTGGTTCATTACGTCCCAGCTGAGCTATTGTGTAAACCAACTTGCATTTCGATTCGAAACTCAAACTTATTGTTGGTTGACATTTGGACATATTGATAAAAAAAAATCTCTGTTTTTGGTGTGTCAAATATGGTCAAATGTTATCTTTTATTTCCTCCCTTGTGTTATCACTGTGGCCAAGACTGTGGCCGTGCGGAATACATGTATTTTCTTTCTTTCTTTATACGATAGTAAACTTTTAACGTATAACAGCTGTGAACAGGCTCTAGTCATGTTCATAGCTCCTGTTATTAAGTTTATGTCAGTTCGTCAAATATCAACCGACAATTGAGATTTTAATCGAGATGCGAGTCGGTTTACTATGTTTAGCTATGCAAGCCTGAATGCCAGCAGTAGGAACATTAATAGGCTGATAATGATACTAAGTGACTTTAGTCCCCCTAAATATATTATAATTATCAATACAAAAAACAAGATATATAGAATCAAAAAAATAATTTACGCTGATTTATCTTTATTATGCAGGATAAACGCCTGGAGAGCGGATATGAAGCTGTACCAACTCGCGATATTCACATGAATCAGGTTGGCTTGGAGCGACACTGGCTACATATACTGAAGGAGTTCGTGCGTCCATTGCAAGAGATGGTCTTCATAGGATATTATCACAACGTAAGTTTTTAAATAATTTGTGTAGTTATGTATTCTGAAATTTTGGTCTAATGGCAAAGCGCGACTGCTAAGCGTTAGGGCCCTATTTGCAACGCGCAACTGGTTGCGCAACCGTGGTGTCTATAACCTGCTATGAAACTAAACACCAGAATCAATCATAAGTAGAAAAAAAGGCAACCGTGCATGGGAAAGGGGCGTCACTGGCAGAGCAACATTTGACTAGTTGTTCGACCAACGCGGTTTATTCGCCAGTAACATTCTGTGGACGCGTCGGTGCTGGGTGCGCGACCATATTGGTTGCGTATCCATGCGGATGATAGGAGTGATACCATCCCTAGAGCTGTGTACATATTGTTGGCAGCACGACCTGGGTGCGTCGACATGGAGTCTCGGTGTATTAGGTTCTGGGTTATTTGACCAGAAACAGTCACCGTATCAAAAGCCTAGTGACTCGCCCTTGGACAGTCTGTAGTAACATTTTTAAGTTTCGCCGATTCGGGTATTCTCGGTCGCAGGGTATCAGCCGTATACTCAAACATCATACTAGCATAATAATTCACTAGATCAATTTGGAATGCTCTGGGTGAATAATCGTGTCGAGGTGCTATTGCCTGACCTGACTAGGTACCTAATAACTTGCGGCTATACTTACGGCGCACGAGTTTATTTGATCGCCGCCTATGGCACGACAGGCCACCCAAATAGAACCGTCCCCATTTAAAACCTTTCAAGAAGACTCGTTAGGTTTTTCAAAGTTATGTTTGCTACATTGTATTTATTTTATTTTAGGTATTCGATGCGTAAACAGTAGCCGAATGCAAATTTGTCTTGAAATTTAATTCAATCTATTATTATTTTTAGACATTTCACTTAAAAAGATAATAAACAGTTTCTGACATGAAGGGATTCATTATGCATAAAATGTCCTGATATTGCTTGTTGACAGCCACCCGTGTCGATCATGAACTTCGTGGTACGCTACAGACCTGATGAGCAGCCATCCCTCCGCCCGCATCACGATTCTTCCACATATACCATCAATTTGGCACTCAACAGACCCGGTAAGTTTTAATTTATAACATAACTACGGATCTACTTCATGTAACCCGAGAAAAAGTATCCCGTGGTTATGGTTTTAATGGTTTATCTGTGTGCCAAACTCATTTCGCCGTTGATACGTGATTGAGTAACAAACATCCAAACATCTTCACAAACTTTCACATTTATAATATTTTTGTGGCGTAATGACAAATTTAATATTATGTGCATCAGTTCTTTTTTCATTTTGTTACACAAGTTAACAATTAATCTTCAATAAAAATCATTTATGATTTGTCTGCTGACCATAATAATAGTCGTAAGTACACAAGTCCTTGGGTAAGACGTGAATTGGCAACTAATGCGTGGACTGTCGCGAGCTGTGGAAAGCCAGATGGAGTAACTAGATGCGTAAAGGCACTTGAGTTGAAGGGTGACTGCAGCCGGCTTCGGAAACGGAGTAAGGCAAAGGATCAAATATTGTGGCTGTACTTGGAAGAGACTTATAGCCAGTGGTGGAGTGTCATAGACTGATTTGGATACTTTCTTTCTCCTACCAAAGGAAAAGTTTTGCTTTAAGTTTGCCTTACCAATACTTTTTCATATTAAACAAGGTCCTACCTTTCTAGGTCGGATCACTTTAAGGGGTTATTGTACTCATCATTATGAACAACTTTTATGGGACTAAAAATAAAATTGCAAAAATAAAACAGTTGTTCCATAAAAATAATTAAATATTACTCGACTAAATGTATGGAACAGCAGATTTTTTTTCGCGGTTTCTTGTTTGCTCCGATGGTAAACTTGTGCATAATGATGAGATCGGGATTAGAAAACTAGCACCTTGCATATTTACCCAAAATTAGGCTAACAAATAATTATGTACACATTTTAGATGTGGACTTCGAGGGCGGTGGGTGTCATTTCATTCGCTACAACTGTTCGGTGCGTGACACCAAGCCGGGTTGGTTGTTGATGCACCCGGGCCGCCTCACGCACTACCACGAGGGCCTGCTCGTCACCAAGGGCACGCGTTACATCATGATTTCCTTCGTGGACCCGTGAATTATACTCTTAAGTACTCATTGAGGATTCAAGTTATTAGTAAGCAGATATTAATAAATATCCTTCGTGTAATTAGTATATAAGATCGAAGAAGTATCAGATTAATTGATAAGATACGTTTTTTTAAAGAAAATTTATAGTAATGTCACCATAAAAATTATGTTATAAGCATCGAATTTTGTATTGTATTCTTTTTTTACCCGTACGTACGTAAAATAGATTTTAATGTGAGTAGTAAGAATCTCATATAACTTTAACATATAATTTGCCATTCTCATTTTCAAGATGCACGATAACCAGGTAATTTTAGTTTTATTCGACCAATTAACCTTATTTCAAGAGTTCTGCAGGTATATTATTACAAAATATAATTATGTTTTTTATTTTTAGTAGCGACATTTATCTGGTTCCTATTATATTAATTTAACAAATATAAACCAAAGATTCATTGTATTTATTGCCAATGAAAATGTATAATTGTGGATGATAAAAAAATGCAAGTAAAATGTATATCATTTATTCGTTTTTAATAAATTTATTTATAACCTGAGTAGGAAATCGCAATTTTCTGGTGCAAGCTTGACCAGAACGAAACGAGCAAGTTGGGTCAGGATCATCAATAATGAGGGACCGATTTAGAAGGTAAGGCCAAACGTAGAGTCCTAATAAAAAGTAGTTTTGACCGGTATACTCCCAACGGCCACCACTAAAACAGGCACCAGTGGTGGCCGTTAGATCAGTGTATTATTTTTTGTCCCAACGGCCATCAGTGGCGGACGTTGGGACATTAAAAATAATATTTATTTTCAGTGTTTTGTCAATGTAATTTAACTATAGCAAATGTACCTATAATTTAACTAACAGATTGCTAACAGATATACATACATATATCTGGTGAATTTCTAGATAATGTTAATTCAACAATTTGTGACTGATCATTTTATTCGCTTAACTACTTAAACCTGTCCACTCGAAATACGGCCGATCTGCCTCCGTTATTTTGGTACTGCAAACTCGTTTTAAAAAAGCGAAATACCTGATTGGAAACCAAAAAAATATAAAACAGACTTCGAAAAAGCTGCCATGAAATCGATAAAGTGTGTATTTCCATCCGTTCAAGTCAAAGGATGTTATCATGTTACACTCATTTAAAAAAAACCACTTGGGATAAAGGCCGTGCCTTAAACCTAACCTCAGACATTGAAAAGATTCGAGAAGTAGCCTTAACAGCAGCACTCCCTTTGTTACCAGAATGTGAAGTAAATAATGGATGGCTATACATTACCCGAAAATGGACGACGGACTCAGACATTAGAAAATTTAGAAAATATGTAGAAGATACGTGGCTGAAAGATGACTACATACCGGTGTGGAATGTTTTTGGAGAGCAACAAATATTTATTTTGGCATTTTGTAACACGGTCCACCTACAATTCGAGCTCGATTGGTCTGACTGTAACTGCCACCAATGGCAGGGGCAGTTGACACAATAAATAATATTAATCCTAACTACCCCAGTGGTGGCCGTTGAGACAAATATTATTTGGAATGTTTCAACGTCCGCCACTGATGGCCGTTGGGACAAAAAATAATGTACTGATCTAACGGCCACCAGAGAGTATCGTATTAAATGGATCACAGGGGTTATTCACACTAAAGAGGGTCGCCATCCCTATTAGCCAATATAAAATTATTAACTATCATAGATTGGAACGCCCGTAGCTGGGCGAGGACATTTGCGCCTGCCGACGCTTCGGCCTGGCCTCATGTCCGGGACTTAGCGCCCTGCTTTTTGTCGGCTTTTTTGCCATTCAGTAATTTGTATTTGTATCAAATGGGTCTAATTTTTCCGGTACCGACTTGACTTAGGCTTACATTCAGAGACGACAGAAACGAGTCTAAGCGTGAACTTAAGCTTCCATCTGTCAAAATCAACAGCTTGCGCTCATATTTGTATTCAGAGACGTTCGGAACACGACTTAAACTTAACGTAAACTAAGATAAGCCAAGTAGTGAATATTGACTACTTAAGACGACACTAGCGCCGCCAAGTGGGCTAAGGTGGAGTTAATATCGACAATTTGAGATTTTCAAGTCTGACCTTAGATTATGTAAACAAGAAGTCTGACTAACCTCATAACTTAAATAAATAGGTTTATGTCTCAGATATTTTGTTTCGCTCACTCCAATTGCATTTTGTATATATTGCTATCCTGTTTTAATTTTTATATACGTCTGCTTGCTCATTTTCATAAAAAAGTAACTAACCGATAAACATTTTGCTATTAAAAATGGCCATAGAGAAGAGAGTCTTAGCTAAGCTTACACTGCGACTCTGAATACGAATTTTGAAGATGCGCTTAGCGACGACTTCGCTTAGAGCGGTCTCCGCCCGTCTTATGTTGATGTCTCTGAATGTCAGCCTTAGTGGGTTTATATTTTTTCGAAGAATTTTTTTCTTTGTGCGTTGTGAAGGGTTATTTCGTCATCAGAGGAATCACTATCTGTCTCGGGGATAACGAGAGTCCTTCTGTGTTGTTGAAATTGTCTACGAGGGACATATTCACTATCAGAATTGGAAGCTAATTCGTCATTACTTTGAACTACTACTTACTTACTTTACTTTTTGTTTTACTTTGTTTTGTTTTTTACTTTTTTAATTTTTAATCGAATCAATCTTCCCTTTTACTAGTAGAAAAACTTTTTGGAAAAATGAATTTGCAGGCACTTAGTTGAACTCCACACGTGCGCATGGAAAAGTGGGTATATTTTCAAATTGGCGTTAGACCATGGGCAATAAAAAATATTTTGGTGTTGTGAAAGACCCAAAGATATTTTAGAGATTGAGTTTAGATATTACTCGTGCATTATTACGCAAAAAAAAAACATTGAATTTGGCGAACCATATATGGGGCTGTATGCGGTAGAGGGTTAAGGCATTTATGCACCTACCTTATTTTGCCATCTTTAAGAATTTGTCGTCTTTAAGTTTGTTATTTTAATAGATCATCATAGGTTATATAATATCGTACGGCCCTTTTATTAATTTATAAATTTCTTTTTATCTGACCCCGTGGTTTATTTAGGAAGGTGGATTGATGCTACCGGACGTTAGATTTGGCTGATTTTAGTTCACGGGGAATTAAAAAATATAAATAATTCTGGAAACTACGTTTCACTAAAAGACATAAATATCTTTAAAAAATGTGTCAACAATGTTAACACCACAAGTCCACTGCCAACAGACTCTGATGATGCTGAAGATAATGAGATTTTACTAATGGATGTTTCAGAAAGTCATGATTATTTATCGGACAACTGTCTTACGGAGTTTTCTCGAGAAGTTACGATTTATATTGCAGAGTTTATTGTTCAAAGACTAAAAAAGCAAATAAAATGTGTCGATTGTATTCTGGCTCTACAGTCAACAGAAAACTATTAAGATTCATTTCGTTGAAGGATGTTGGCGGATTAAACTATCCATCTTCAGACACAATTGATATTTGCCTGTACTCTGAAATATGAATGCGATCGATTTTAATTACAAAGGGGCAAAATTACTTCGTTGATAAAAAAAATCTGCAACTTGTATTGAAGGTTTTTAAACATTTCGCCAGCAGAAACGTCTTTTCCTCGCTTCAAACCCACATCCTCGACCAAGATCCCTTTGACGATCATTTAACTTTATTAGTCAAGTTGATTGCTTTAAGGTATTTTGAGATCAGAATTCATCATGCACTGAAAATGTTTTCTAAGAGTGATTTGGAAAAAACACACTAAACTCATCTTATTCAAAGGTCTATGAATGACTAAATATTTTTTTTTTGTAAATTTTACAAAAAATTTAATCAGATTGGTAGGTATGATTATAATATCATAATAATCATTTGTGATTATTTTCAAGTATTGATTTGAATTTTATCCCATTGTTAATTATTACGAGAAAAAATAACTGTCGACAAAAAAAATACCAACTTGTGCTGAAGGTTTTTAAATATTTTGCCATCCGAAACGTCTTTTCTTCGCTTCAAACCCCCATCCTTTAACTGCGCCTACCACAGCCTAAAATGCTACAACAACCGTTAGAGATTAAAGAGAAAAGTGTATTACAAGTGGGTACTGGTAATACACTTTTCTCTTTAATCTCTAACGAGTTCTTCATTTACCATCCAATACCATCTAATAATTATTGGCGATTAATGTTGAAGCGTGTTGAAGTCACTGTAGGTACGGTATGAAGTATCTAATCTCCATGGTCGTTCAACAGTCAGAACCGAAATTTTAAGTCTATGGTCACAACAAAAAAGTTAAAAACTTATTATCAAAACAAAATAGAGACATGATGAAAAAAGGAGGAAAGATCAATAAAAGTGTCAAATAATAGTGCGCGTTGTACAAGGTGGGCCAAAAGAAATCACCCTATTGGAAGATGCTCTCATTTTTGCAAATGGCCGGCAATATTAAATCTGTTTTGACATTTGTGGACTAGACAGATGCAGAATACAAGTGAACAAGCCATGGAGCGATACACTCCCCAAGAACGCGGAATAATCGTGTCTATTTTTTTGCGTAACAATTCGTCTGTGGTGTTGGCGCAGCGCGATTTCCGTCGCCGATTCCCCGGTCGTCCGGCACCGACTGCGCAAACACTGCGCCGTTTAGCCACCAACCTTGAAGAGTATGGGACCACACGAGACGTTGCCAAGAGAGGCCGGCCCCGGAGCGCCCGTTCTGCCGAGAATATCGCCGTTGTTGCCGAGGATGTCGAGCTGTCGCCGGAAACATCGACCAGACGCCGTGCCACGCTATTAGCCATCAGCCAGACGTCCCTAAGGCGAATTTTGGTCAAAGACCTGCGCATGTTCCCGTACAAAGTCCAGTCCGTGCATCAGCTGCTGCCTGCCGGCCGCCAAACGCGCGTAACCTACGCCCAAGCGAAGGCAGCGTTCCCGGGTCACCTCATCTCTCGTTTTGGCGATTTGCACTGGCCCGCAAGATCGCCCGATTTAAGCGTTCCAGACATTTTTTTGTGGGGTTTTTTGAAGTCCCGTGTTTACGTGAACAAGCCCGAGACTCTGGAAGCACTCAAGGACAACATTCGACACGAGTGCGAGAATCTGTCGCCCGAAGTTCTCGCCGAAGTGATGAAAAATGCCATAAAACGAGCCCGTATGGCAATCAATTGTGACGGCGCCCATTTGGCCGATATAATCTTCTCGACTTGACCAATAAAATTCTAAAGGTTCAAATAAACATAATCAAAAAACAGAATCGAAGATTTTCATTAAGAAAAAAAAAGAGTGCCAAACAACATCGGATGACTTCTTTTGGCCCACCTTGTATATAGGTAAATCCACAGACCTGCCTTCGCACATCGATGCCTTCGCATGGGTAAATCCAAAGAGAAAACAACTTACAAAGCTATGTTTGAATAACTTGAGATTGCACTGTTATTAAGTAAGAATTAACTTCAAAAACAATTACTGCCCTCTGTCTGCCTTGGGTTGGAAACAAGAAAGAGTTGTTTCTAGATGGAAGAAAGAGAGAAAATAATATTATGATGTCGGCCATGTATCGGCCTTTAAAAATTAGCGAAAGTAAAAAGAAAACCTACTACTACCTTTTCGATTTGATTGTTCAATAAAAGGACCGATATTACTAAAAAACGTCTTGGGTCGGCCGTTTTTGTTGTGGGTGGTGTGTGCGTAGAGTCACCAGTGTACAACCAGTGTACGGAAAAAGTCCCGACAAAACAAAATAGTTTACTTAGAATTTTTTCCACATTTTGGAGTTTGGGTTAGAGGTTTCGTTTTGTTTTGCTGTTCTTTGATTCGGATTTTGTTTCTTTTTTAATATTTGACCTGGCTTAATTGTACTTCGAACTGAAACTGAACCACACTAGCTACCAGGCTTTGTTTACTGGAATAGTAAAAAAAAAGGAAATCCGGAAATGTTAAAAAGAAAAATATCTACTAGGTTTGGTCAAAAATATGGACGTATCTTTGGACGTGTCCGATGAAATAAATTATTAAATACATTTGTAATTTTTGTAGGTATAGGTATTGTTATCTTTGTCAGTGATGGGCGAAATCTAGCAATGTATTTTTGTGGAAAGATCATATTCACTGTTGCTATTAGAGCAGCTTGCAAGTTTTCACCCGTGTGGGACCCCCTCGAAGTATGAACATTTTGTCAACTTAAACGTTGATTTGTTCGCACGACATATCTTTAATAAATAGCTACTTTCAAATCCTGGTTCATAGCTTCTTCGGAAGTTCATGTAGGTAGAGCAAGTTCATGGAGGTAGATTTTTTTTTGTGAAATGGTTTTACACGACCCTGGTCGTATCCAGACGACAAAAATAATTGTTTCTGACGGCGGCATTGAGAATGGTTGGTAGTGTTAGTGGTCTACGAAAAAAATCATCAAATTATTTTCAGTTTGAGCGTCGTTAATTTTTTTCGCTGTGCCATATCTTTATTTGCACTTTTGATTAAAATTTGGCAGTGGCGGTGGCGGTAGGTAGTAATAGTTGATCATCCACCGCAGCCCGCCTGACAGGCTTACCTGCTCACACTCAAAATGCATTTTGACTTTGAGTATCAGATACCTAGGTACTCAAAGCATTTTGAGGATTAGACAGCGCTTAGCTTATATTAAACGGAATAGTACTACATAGGTATATTAAACCAGTTTTATTGGTTGCCTTGTTGTGTTCGTGATTAAGTCTAAACTGAGTTGGTCTCTTTGTCTCAAAATATATTTTTCTAAATATCATTATATTTAGAAAAATATATATCTTACTGTCTCAGGACACCAATTCTGTGCTATGTGGGCCCACAGTTCGACCGGCATACGGCAGACATGTCCTGCCCAGTCCCACTTAAGCTGAGCGGCCTTCTGAGCTACATCAATTATCTGCGTTCTGGAGCGCAGTAAGGTGTTTCGAACTCGATCCGTTAATTTAACACCGAGTATACTGCGCTCCATTGCTCTTTGGCAAACCTTGAGTTTGGACTTCTGGGCATTAGTCATAGACCAGACTTGCGCTCCGTAGGTTAGGACGGGGAGAATACACATATCCATGAGCTTTCGCTTGAGTGGCATGGGTAAATCACCCTTGAATAGCTCTTTCATGGACCAGTAGCTCTTCCAGGCGTTTTCGGTGCGTCGTGCAATTTCCTTATCTTGCCGAGCCTGGAAGGAAACTACTTGGCCCAAATAGATATATTCGTGGACATATTGTAATTTCTCCCCGTCTACGTGTATGTTGCCTGGTATAGTGTTAGTCATGACCTTGGTCTTTGACATATTCATCTTCAGTCCAACCTCAAGGCTTGCATTGCTCAGTTCTTGGAGCATATGCTGTAGTTCAGAGGCTGAAGAAGAAAAGAGAATAATATCGTCGGCGAAACGAAGATTAGTCAATCTGGCTCCGCCAACGATAATACCTCTTTCCCCCCAATCGGCCGCTAGTTTCCTGAAGATCTCCTCTAGGGTACTGGTGAACAGTTTGGGAGACAGCGGGTCGCCTTGTTTGACTCCTTTGTCTATTTTAAATTTAGGACCTGTGCTTTCTAATTTTATGGCGGCTGTGCTGTGTGTGTAAATATTGCGTAAAAGATTAATGTATGCGGGATCGATGTCTTGTTTGTGTAGAGCAGTAAATATAGCAGAATGTGAGATGGAGTCAAAAGCCTTAGAGTAATCAACAAAACCAAGATATAGCGGAATTTTATACTCTTGGTACTTTTCAATTATTTGATTGACGGTATGTAAGTGGTCGGTGGTAGAAAGACCACGAAGGAGATGGCGGGACGAATTGAACGCCTTCCTTAAAGACTGGCCCGATACAGCGCGGGATCGCGAGAAGTGGAGGAAAGGGAGGGAGGCCTTTGCCCAGTATTGGGACAGCATAGGCTTGTAATAATAATAATAATAAATGTTTTTATAATCTTTTTTTTTTTTTATTTAATTGTAAAATTATTTAAAAATATATAAAAGTATGTTAAAAATTAAATAAAGGAAATATAATAATAATAATCATTATATTAGTAAATACTTATATAGGTAGATACACTATATATTATACACTTATATTTGTTTTTTTTTATAATAGAACTTTTCCGATCTCCCCCCTGGTTAAAAGAAAAGCCATAATAATATATTGAGTCCGAAAAAACGAAAAACTTTTTATTTGAGTCGTGTGTTCTGAGTTTCAGTTTTAATATTATTCAGATTATATTAACGACTATTAGTTTTACCTCTAGCACTAATGGAAAGACGGGTAGTTGGAATCTGTAAGGGGCAGCAGCAGCGTCACTGACGCCGTGTGATCTGTGGTCGGGTTTCCGCGTGGTGTCGCGCACACGGCCCATACGGAGTATCGGACAAGAGTTTCTTCGACTTTAATTGAAAAACGTTAACTTTAAACTTTGAGTGGACTTTATAATAAAAAAGAACAGAAAATCAATATAAAACGTTACAATATTACAAAATATTGAATAAAGGATTGCATGAGTCTAAATTGGATTCCCTGAGTCATATAACTCGATACATCGATTGTCTCTTCATCAAAAATTGTTCATCGGTGAGTCAGATAATCCATGGTAGGTACGCTACATCGAATGTCGTGAAATCGCATGATCGCAGCATCGAATAGTTGCAACATCGATGCTTCGCCACAACGAATGGTTATGATATCTATTAGTTACTAATTCATCGAACAAAAAAAATTGTTGTATATTTTTTTTTTCACCGCACAATAAGTTTATTATTGCCAAAATGTATTGAAAATGTTGGCTAAAATAAATTCAGGTTATAATAACTATATACAACCATAATGTATAAACTCAAATATGTACACTATTATCTATTATTTATTCCCTTTATTAAATTTCTTTACATACTTTTTGACATTTTTAAATAGTTTTAAAATAAAATAAAATATTATTATAATTTTTTCGTCTTTGTGCATTTATCTTTTAACTGCTTTTGTATATTCCATATTTTTTGTGTTCAATAAGAGAATAAGAATAAAACCCAGTGTTGACAAAATTTTAATTGATTAGGTGAAATGTTTTCCTATGTTTAGACTTATACGAAGTATCGTTGCTTTTGAATTAATAAAGACTGCGATTATTGCACATTGTGACCAATTTTCTTTTAGTTAATGCTGACATTAAAAGGTGAAAAGCTGATAAAAAAAAAAGAAAAAAAAAAGGTTCTTATTGCACAAAAATCAGTAGTCTTTATTTCTATGCTCAATATGAGTTCATAAAAATCAATTTCCGGAATGGCCGCCCATGGCCGTTGTAACAGGTAAAACATGTGATTTTCGGAGATATGTTATCCATACCTACTTCTTTGAAGCATATTCCATGCGTGCTCAAGGGGATTTAAGACTAGCGATGGAGCAGGCCATGGTGGCGACGTTTATGTCAGCTTCGGCAAGTGTGTTTGTAACGACGCTGGCCGTGTGAAAGTGTATTATCAAGCATCTGCTGAACTGAAGCACCCAATAGGGTCCGCAAAGAAATCACAACATCCAAAAAAATCATTTCAGCGTAAATCGGTGCATTAACATTGTCTCTGATAAAAATAATTTCGGTTCGTCCACCGATCCAAATATCCGCCCATATCATGATTGTTCCGCCCCTATATGCCAATATCGTATGTCGCAGTATTTCTTTGTTAACAATATTTTTTGCTTTTGCTTCGGGAGCTAGAATCACCAGGCTACTCTGTGCGCTTACTCTGGAGCATGCCACATAGGTACAACTGGCCGTGAGAGAAACAGCTTCCCTCAAGTCTATTCCCGCTACCTTAAGAGTTTGACCTTGAGCTTGTTTAAATAGTTATTGCGAAGCAGACTTTGTGAGAAACTGCACTCTCTTGAATTCGAAGGGGTAATTTGATGGTGTTAGGGAAATCCTAGGAATGAATACAGACTCTCCTCGAGAACAACCGGTCAGTATAGTTGCCTCGATTACATTGCGATGCAATGTTTTCACTTGCAATCGGTGCCATTGCATAATTTTGGTGGATTTATATTGCGCAGCAACATAATTGGCGCGCCAACTCTCAATTTTATTATGTGAGTTGGGAGATCCTATATTATACACTAACAAATGAAACACAAAGAATCTTATTTAATTATTATAACAACAAATAAAAAAGAAATTTAATTAACTATCACTCAAAATATTCTAATGAAATAGTGAAAATGAACTTCCAAACAAATTATACAGCAATCGCAAAAATGTAGGAATAATTCATAATAAAACAATAAATTAAAATTATAACAATTATATTATTATAATTATTTAACTTATATTATTTATATTGCAAGAAAAATCTATCAATTGGCTTATTAGCCCGGCGAAAAGCTTGATACCTACCTACTTTTCTATAAGTTTGACATATTCGTTACGAATCACGAAGTTCCTTTCAATATAAAGGTCATAGATATCTGTACAGTCTAGGATCACACAACTTTAGATGATAGGTACAGGTAGTACATATATTGATTGATTGGTAGGTGAAATGTTAATAATTGATTTTATTTGATTATATTGAAAATGAATTATAATGAGTCCACGCGATTTGAATGATAGTTATTGCTGCACTAAAATGTAGGCCGCCAACGCAGGTAAAGTGTTGACAAAATACTGTATGTTGTACATTGCTTGCACTGTTCAATATAATTTCTGAATCAGTTCGGTAACATTACACAGAGTTCGAGGAACTTTGGCGTTCCTCATCTACAGTTTCGAAGGTTATTTGCGATTTGAAGTTATTAAATCGTCTTGTCGGATATCGGAAGTGTTTACCAAAGGCTGGCTCAGCGTATTTTTTAAATCTCCTGTAATCCAATTCTTCTTTCGCCCATTCTTCTTTTTTCACATAGAATAGAAAAGTTCTCAACCATGATGGTACAAACTCATCCATGTAATAGTACCGTCTGCGCCATACCCTATGCGTGTCACAGTAGTGGCCGCCTCCACCTCCCATCCAAAATGGAATACTACGGAATTTAAATAAAAATAATAAACAACTCAATGGAAACAATTGTATATTATATTATAAGATTATTATAGTCTAAAATATTGTACTTACAGGCTGATATATCGTAACGCCCATCTGTAAACGTTAGTATAGAAAAACGCTGACTTCATGTTAAAATGTGGATAAGGTCCAGAGCTTGATATGCCAGCAGCTAGAGATATCACAGTTAAGCCCGCTGAATATCCTTCCACTAATACCACTATACCGCCTTGAATATTTTCTTTGTTCGGCTTTGATACCTTCATACTAAATTCTGGAATCAATATTTATAACAGTATGATATAGGTACATTCTTTTAAAATAAAATAACGGAAAGAGAAATCCACCAAAAACATTCTGTTAAGTAATAGCCAAGTTCCATAGCCGTAAAAAGAAGTGAAATCAAAAGTTCCCAAGTTCGTAGTCGTGATATCAATAAGGCACACAAAAACAAAGCCAATACAGATCATACACAAAATGTTTCACAAAATTCAAGACATGCTGACAGGATTGTTGGTGAACTTGGGCCTTAGTCGCTTTTCGGAAGCTGGATACGGCGACTGAACGCCACACTCGCACACATAGGTACGGATGCCAGTCGCAGCGGTTTATTGAGGCTTTGGCGTCTGCGGGACGGTCTCGGTGTTGCACTGGATCTTGATGAATCCACATGGATTCTGACGAAGGTGCTTCTCGCTTTATTAAGCGAAAGTTCAAATCGCGGCGCGGCGCGGTATTTGTTACATCCAATACCTACTAGCATACCACGCTTAAATGCAGCGAGTCATCAAAACGGAATGCAACATAGGTGCAATCGCTAAAACGTGAGATTTTGTTTTTGCTTTCAATTACTGCATGTGGTACCTACCTCATATTTGCAACCAATAAAAATTCGTTTCCTTTTTTCTCTTCATTAAAAATATCAATATAGGTACCAATTAAAATAAAAAGGAAATGTCTTCTTACCGGTTGTAGGAATTGATAGATCGAGACCCAATCGGGGCCTCCAAAAGAATGTGCCCGGTATGGCCCCCTGAAATAAAATAACGTTACATTGATGTGCGTGTATTTAAAATTTTTAGACATAGTATTTTCGTACTGTGATCCAGTTGTTGAATTCAGGTGTAGTTGACTACAATTCAGTAGTAAAATCGATTATAGTTGATTAAACTCGAAAATCGAATAAAAACGTCTGATTCCCAGGTGGAGAATCATTAGGTTTTTCTGTTAGAAAATTCTAACTAGTAGTCGTAGCCCGGAGTTTGCATGTGTGCCCGGATGGCAAAGACTAGTCCCCTAATTCCATGGGACTAATAGATAACGGTTTTGGCGAAATAACACCTGGGGGAATACAGGCATAATGCTATGTATGTATGCAAACAGTTATTGAATCCACTTACCTCCGCCATTGGAATAGCTATAAATAAAACGTATATGAACATTACTAGTATTTTCTTCATCTTGAAACAAGTACAATCCATCTTCACTAAACGTGACTAGCACACTGTTTGAACCTATTAGAGTGTTAAGAAATGATTTTTTCAAGTTTGTTATGATAACAATAAATTCCAATCGATGGAAGTTGCTTCTAAACACTGTCCCTGTTTTGATCATCGATGTCTATAGATATGCTTATTGAACTCAAAAAGTGACACGTGTCAGGTACTCCATTTTCAGAAAAATGGAGTACAAACATAATTATTAATTTGTGTATTGAATAAAAAATATATAATAACAGTAGCTATTAGTGCATGTAACGTGCAGTTTTCATTTGATAATATTTGGAGATTCTACAGGGTCTGTGTAGATAGTAAATATCAACCGCTAGAAGACAGTCAAGTGCGCGTCGGACACGTGTTAGGTTCCGTAACTATTATAAATAAACAATAACTAACTCGAATTACAATAACTAATTCTTTCGTATGAAACGGTTCGCTATAAGAGCTTGCGGATTTAATCACATGCTTTTTTATTTTTTATTATAGATCTATTAGCTCTGTTCGTTCGCAATCGGAAAATTCTAAATTAGACATTTAAAAAAAAAACATATTTAAATGATATTGAATCCTAGATTTTGTTTATTTTTACTTCTATCAAACAAACAAGCTAGAATGAAGTGAAAACCATGAATAAAAAACGATTTATCTCAATTTTCGTTTTTTTTTCTGTTCCCCTAATTGTGCCGGTGTGTGTAATAGTTAAATACTGTCCCAGAAGTTTGTAGTATCATGTTTTGTCCAAATCGTTTTGTCCAGTGAAATACGTGACGGATGATAAATATGCTAGGTAGTTACTAATAAACTTATCACTTCTTTTATCATCAATGACAAATTCAAAAAGTGTGTAGCGCTTTGTATAAAAATGAGTTAAAAGTAAGTACACTCAAAAAGTTATCCACGTTTTTTGTATTAGTCATTGGACGTAAAGGAAGTGATAAGTTTACTATTATCTACCTAGCATATTAGGATGAAGGCTAAATTGGGACAACGTCAAACTAAACAAATTCACTATAATACATTGGAATTATTTATGATCAGCCAGGTCCTCCAAGGATTGGACCACAGATATTACAGATAACAACAATAACCGCCACTCAAAATTACAACTCACAACACATGCACTCGGTGACTCTGAATGAAGAAATTGTAGAAAAGTTAACGTTATACGAAAAGTTAAAGTTTTCGTATAACCGAAACCCTATAAAAACAATACTAACCGCATTTTAAATGTTTGATTTTCCAAAAATATACTTATTTTTGTTTTTTTTTTCAATTGCTGATCACGATTTAAGGAATTATTCCGATCTGTCACCCCGCTTTGTCCCCTTAGGGTGACAGATAGGAAAAAAAAGTTTGATCTGTCCCCCTGTTAGCAATGAGGGGACAGTTCGAACTTTATTCACTCCTTAACGGTTTCATCTGTCCCCCTATCACTGACAGGGGGACAGATGAAACTTTTTATTCCTGTTTGTCCCCCACAGAATTTAATATATTAATTCTTAAAACTAATGCCACACATACTGCAACATTACATTAAATTAAAGACTAGTGGTTTAGGTTTATAATCATCTGTATTTAAATAAGTTACAAATATTTCTTTTGTTTTTCTATTAATCAGCCACAGTCCCATAAATCACAGTACGTATAGTAGATACAATTACAATCTAGAATATTTTGTTTTGTTATTGATTAATAACAAAACAAAATATTCTTATTATTAGTATATTTTTTATTGTAATTAATTTGAATTAAGTCAAATCAGAAGACTGATTGTAATTGTATCTACTATACGTACTGTGATTTATGGGACTGTGGCTGATTCTATCAATCAATAACAAAACAAAATATTCTTATTATTAGTATACTTTTTATTGTAATTAAGTTGAATTAAGTCAAATCGGAAGACTGATTGTAATTGTATCTACTATACGTACTGTGATTTATGGGACCGTGGCTGATTAATAGAAAAACAAAAGAAATATTTGTAACTTATTTAAATACAGATGATTATAAACCTAAACCACTAGTCTTTAATTTAATGTAATGTTGCAGTATGTGTGGCATTAGTTTTAAGAATTAATATATTAAATTCTGTGGGGGACAAACAGGAATAAAAAGTTTCATCTGTCCCCCTGTCAGTGATAGGGGGACAGATGAAACCGTTAAGGAGTGAATAAAGTTCGAACTGTCCCCTCATTGCTAACAGGGGGACAGATCAAACTTTTTTTTCCTATCTGTCACCCTAAGGGGACAAAGCGGGGTGACAGATCGGAATAATTCGATTTAAGTAGAAATGCTATATATTTCACTTAAACTCTAGTTAGGTAGGTATAGCTGCGGAGGACTGGAGTGCCATCTAACAGAAGCGTGCACTCCATAAAGACAAAAAGACACTGCCACACAAACAGGCTATTGAATCACTATTATCCTCTTTTTCTTTATAACCTTCTTCTTTTCCTAAAACGTCCAATAAATTCTGTACGCGCATAACATAAATATTCTGAACCTCAGAATCTCTCTTATTTTCTTTTTCTTCTAAAACCGGCCATACATGTCGTAGTGGTGACTTGTTAACTCACGAGGTCCTTGGGTCTACTAACACACACTACACCTTTGTAATACCCTGTTTTTTTCGATGGTATTTCTCGTCTATTTTTTTTCTTGAGTGTCTGTTTTCCGTCCATTTTATCCTATTCATATTCATAGGACTTCGTCCAACAATTTTTTTGTATGCCAATTGCCAATAGGTCTTTAAATTATCATAAATGTTTGTCCTGTGAATGTAAGATACGGATCCTATCTATTATAATTTGAATTCCTGGTTGATGAAACAAGGCCATATAAAAATAACGCCATCTTTGGCGAAAACTTCAAATAACCACGAAAAGTCACATCTTAGTGTCCAACCAAGTGAACGAAATGATTGCATAATGTTAGATGGCAGTGGCGTGCACAGACATTTCTTACAGGGTAGGCCGGGGGAGGCAAAAACGACTTAGTGTTGTATTGTCAAGTCAAATGGTGTTTGTGCGTTTGTATTAATTATAAAATTTATTAAGGCAACGTCTACCTTGGAAACGGTAAAAAAGGGGATTTTTAAAGCAGTTTATCTGTTAATTTTACCGTAATTATATAAATACACTTGAGAGCTATAAAACAGCACACTCTTGTTATTTACCTTTGTTCAGATTTTTTCTCAAATTCATTGATATTAATGATATGATTTCATTGATATCCTTTAATTTAATGAACGCACAACCTTAGCTTTCCGATGATACAAAAATCTACTTTCGACAGTTAAATAACCAACAATTCCTCGAATTCACTTGTTTCAGGCCATTTCATACCCGCTGGTATAAAAGGGTCAATTTCAGTTACCTATTTGTTAATTATTCCAAAGCTTTTACGCATGATAACATCACATCACATAGTTTATTTTTGAACTTATCTTACATATTATTTTTTATTATGGAAGTAAAAATGTCGGCCCTACAGGAAAATATATAGATTTCAGTTTGAACGTCCATTACCTGTGTTTCGAGTTTTAATTTGACGGTTATAATGAGTTTCTTTAGCTGTATTTGTAGTTGTTTGGATAAATGGAGCAAGAGCTGTGACGTCAGCCAGTAAAATCCTGAAATAGAAAGAAACTCTTGAATAGCACGAATCGGTACCTACCTACCCTTGAATAGCACGGGACGTGCTATATTAAAAATATTCAATTTTTAAGGTGGGTAGGGAGGTTAGGTAGCTACATCCACGCTTTCATATTCCTACTAACCTGGTATTGCATTACTGACAAATTAATATTGCCCTACCTTTCGTGATACGGTAACGACCCAAAAATTCAGTATCTTCAACCAGATATTGATTACAACGTAGATTGGTTTTCTTCCGACGACGAGTGATAATATATAATATGTATATTCGATAATTTCGCTATACCTACTAGTCACTCACGTGGCGACTTGAGATCCCATGATGCTTAAAACCCTCTCTCTAGCTCAGTGAGCTTTGATGTGAAGGCAGGACTTCAGCCTGTGTTTTTAAGGTTCGTCTTTAAGTCTGTCTAATTATGTATTTACACAAAGCCTAATCTTAGGTATGTATGTGTTACTAGAAAACTTGTCACTATTTTTCTGCAGTTTTTGTGTCACTGGCACCATCAGAGAGTTTAAAGATTCTGATCATTGGGCCCATTGTATATTTTAGATTTTCCATTCAGATGGTCTTACTAAGATCACGCCACATACTGCAACTACCAGACTTGCTAAGGGAACCAGGAAATAATTACAACAAAAGTATCTACTTGCTTTCTTCAAATGGGAGTCTATTCAGTGCACCTTCAGTGAATTCCGAAATAAAAGCGACCTTAAATGAAACACTAGCTAATCGGGACAAGGGATTCGAAACCAAACAAAAACTTCTAGCTTCTGCCATTTCCTGCATAGCATCAGCTACTTCACAACTAAATGACCGTGGGCGGACAGTATTGCCAAAAGGACGGGGTGACCAGAGATAAGAAAAATAATCTCAACTAACTGATCTAACGGTTTTCAAATCGTAGTAACCGTCGTAATCGGTAGCAACTAGGCCTTACCTAAGTGCAACAAAATTCAAAAATAAAACTTTATTACAAGGAATATAAAGGAGCCAAGTGTTGACTCTCGACCATCTACGAGCACACACGCGTACATTCCACCATCGTCGCCGCCGCCGCAGCCGCCTCCGTCGCCGTCAACGGCTGCAGAACTCTGTGGTCTCGTTTCTCCTACTTTCAATCAAGAGAGTGAGAGAGAGACTGGTGAAATTGTAACTAATAATAATAACTTGACAACATTAAAAATGCCAACTGGCAACGTAATAATTAATTTCACAAATTGTGCAAATTTCTCTAACTGCTTTAACAAGTGATTAAAGATTTATTCGTTATAAGAAAGTCCGAGTTGTATTTATTTCTTCGCAAATATGTTATAAAACGTCGTATGACATACGTGCGCTTTGATAATTACAGCCTCTGCTTTCTTGTAGCCCTCGCCTACGGCTCGGGCTAGCGATATCGCCTCGGCTGTAATTTTCAACTTACCACACTTATATCATAATGTACTATTACCGTACACTAATGTTGAAAACCATCTCTTTTTATGAAGATACCATTCGACGTCGACTTTATGATCTGATAACACTGCAGATAAATTGATTTGCCACTTTGACAATCCAATCAATCAAGATTGCTCTTGTGACTTGTGATATTTTCTTGTGTTTGCTTGCTTGTTTTTATTTCATGATTTTGTTAATTGCTTGGCTTGTGAAAACGGACTCCGATTGCTTGCAATATCATCGATTTACCTGGCTTCATTTTATGGATATCTGAAACTGTTTTTAATGATTAGGTACCTGGCGTGGCTTCTCGGATATACACCAAATGCCAATGAATCTAGAAAAGTAACTTTGTGTCGGTGGCTTGTAGAAGTCGTCAATGGGCGTTTCAAAAGAGACTTCAAATTGCTGAGACAAGAGTATTTAAATAGAGCATCAAAACATTAAATGAAAGATTTTGTAATAGCAGCCGCATTATTAGGTAAATAAGTTTCATCCTCTTTTGGAAGACAGAGCAGGGCAAGGCATATTGTGTCTGTGATTAAAACTAAAATGTTCACCAATAACTATTAGGCAGATTTCGTAGAGAGCAATAATTAAAACAGGAGACGGGCCCAGTTCTTTAATATTACTGTGGATGAAGAAAACTTACCCGATTTTCCACAAATGCAGCATAGCGATTTAATTTTAATATCGTTAAAACGTAACGGTAAAACGGTTCCAATATTATTTGAAGTTTGTAGGGAGATCGACCAGAATTTAATTGATAAATTACGATTAAATAATAATTCAAATAATGTATGGCTTCTACGAGGCAAAATACACAGCCGACATATTGGCCGTAAAACTTATTTTGTGTGGGTAACGGGTATATTATAATAGACAGCTCACAAAGTGGTACAGAGGGGATAATTCAATGTTGCTGCAACTGTATTGTTATTGTTATTGTATTGTATTTGCTGTATTGTAATGACGATAATATGGTACTTAAGTTAGGTACGCAAGGTAGGTACGAACGTAACGTCGTACCTCATAATTTCCTATTAAAATGTTTCATTTTCTCACTCAAATACCTACTTTCCGCTGAAATGTAACGAAAACATTAACTTGTTTCTTTCATTTTTGTATCATATCTAAGGAACAATGGGAGTGATAAGAAAGTTCAAAATAATATTTTTTTCATCCCACCATCTCGGAAAGAGTATTTTTAATCTTCAATATCTGAGTGGAAAAGCCGTTTTTATTCTCTAGAGCAAGAACATTGTACATAGAACTGGACGTTGCGGCTAGAAGAAAACAGTGAAAACCAAATAAATGGCCTTGAAATAAATCAGTTATATTTTGCATCTCTTTCATCAGGGTGACCAAGTTTTGAAGTGAAACTTCCATATACATAGACGGGGAGTATTAGGAATTTCTGTCACGAAAAAGCGTTACGGCCGCGTGGAGGAGGTAGACGATATATTGTCCGTTGAAGTTTCACTTCTACTATGTGTCCCAGGTCCCAGCACACATTTTTTTTTTTTGCGTTGTTATATTATTAGGAATTAAGCAAATTTATAGAAATTACTAGAGGTCGCGCGCTGCGCGGGCCGCGAGCGGCCCGCGAGGTGGTTTTAGGTGGAGGTTGTACCTTGCAACCCCCCCTCTATCTCTAACGGTTTCGGAACGGTGAGCGTTTGAATTTTGTATGGCGGCCATGTTTTTTTGTATAGTAGCCATGATTTTTCTCCAGTTCGTCAATCGACCCAAGGTCCTAGACATTTTTAGTTCTGGCAGTATGGGCTTGCGACTTCTCGTTTTCGAGATCCGTAAGGCTGTTCCAGTCAGGGTTTGACTTTCAGGTCATTTCTCACTGGGCCTCCCTCTGTACGACTCCCACACATGACTTGTACCCCCCATGACTCCTTCTGGCAGAACAATTGCTCCAAAAGATGCGTTTGTATGGCGGCCATATTGAAAAATGGCGGAAAAAAAAAGTCGGTCCCGGATTATAAATCGGTGCCCTCGAAAACCTCAGGACGCCAATTTTCAGCCAGATCGGACCATATTTTTTGTTGGCCGCCATTTTGAATCCGCCATCTTGGATTTTTATCACGTCCACCGAAAAGCCCCTCTCGTCCTCTATGATATTTGGTCGAGCACCCCCACTCTATCTCTAACGGTTTCGAAACGGTGAGGGTTTAAATAGCGTAGAGGTCGCGCGGTGCGCGGGCCGCGAGCGGCCCGCGGAGGTAGTGGTGGAGCTCTTAATTTAACTTAAAAAAATAAAAACACGATTTTGAAAGTGCCTGCATAGGCTCAGTTGTAATAAAAAACTTTGACTTCGGTCTCGGCTTCTGCTTCGTTCTCGTCTTCGGCCTCGTCTTTGGCTTCGACCTCTTCGTTTTCTTCCCAGCAGATCCTTTCATTTGATACCCATATCATGGTAGATAAGAAAATTTTGTCTACCATCTTGGGGCGTCCGCCATATTGAATTAAGTATGACGTTATATTAGTTTTCGTAGTCTTCTCAGCAAACCCTTTCATTTGATACCCATATCATGGTAGTGCATAATACATAAGTAGTCCGCCATATTAGATTTAGAATGACGTCAGTTATCTAACTATGCATTGTCATCTTAGGTAAACGCGTGTGCAAAATCTCACCTCAATCGGAAACCGCGAAGTGGGTCAAATTTAACTTCGGAGATTTTCTTACATAGTTACAGGTGAAGCTAATAAAAGCGTGTTAAGAAGCGTTTGTATGGCGGCCATCATTTTTGTATGGAAGCCCCCTATATACGACTCCCATACATCACTTTTACCCCCACGACTCCTTCTAGGAGAACAATTGGGTGAAAATCCAAAATGAACACTTGTATGGCGGCCATATTGAAAAACGGCGGAAAAGAAAGTCGATTCCGGTTTATGAATTGGTGCCCCCTAAAACCCCCGGACGCCAATTTTCAGCCAGATCGTACCATATTATTTTTTGGCCTCAATTTTGAATCCGCCATCTTGGATTTTTATCACTACCACTGGAAAGCCCCCCTCGTTCTCTATGATATTTGGTCGAGCACCCCCCCTCTATCTCTAACGGTTTCGGAACGGCGAGGGTTT
This sequence comes from Allophyes oxyacanthae, assembly GCA_932294325.1. Lineage (NCBI taxonomy): Eukaryota > Metazoa > Arthropoda > Insecta > Lepidoptera > Noctuidae > Allophyes > Allophyes oxyacanthae. Next base: position 7,915,532 of record OW028609.1, read on the forward strand.
CGAAAAAGTTGAGGCCGCGCAGTGCGCGGGCCGTAAGCGGCCCGCGGGTGGCGGTTTTGGAGCTCTTAAATTAACTTGAAAAAAAATGAAAACACGCTTTTGAAAGTGCCTGCAAGGCTCAGTTGTAATAAAAAACTTTGACTTAGACTTTGGCTTCGGCTTCGGCTCCAGTTTCGGCCTCGGCTTTGGCCTCGGTTTCGGCTTCGGCCTCGGCTTCGGCCTCGTCTTCGGCGTCGGCTTTGGCTTCGGCCTCGGCTTTGCCTTCGGCCTCGTCTTCGTCTTTGTCTTCGGCTTCGGCTTCAGCCTCGGCCTCAGCTTTGATGTCGACTTCAACTTTGACTTTGACTTTGACTTTGACTTTGACTTTGACTTTGACTTTGACTTTGACTTTGACTTTGACTTTGACTTTGACTTTGACTTTGACTTTGACTTTGACTTTGACTTTGACTTTGACTTTGACTTTGACTTTGACTTTGACTTTGACTTTGACTTTGACTTTGACTTTGACTTTGACTTTGACTTTGACTTTGACTTTGACTTTGACTTCGACATCGACTTTGACTTTATTTTTCGTTTTCTTCCCAGCAGACCCTTTCATTTGATACCCATATCATGATGGTAGATAAGAAAATTTTGCCTACCATCTTGGGGCGTCCGCCATATTGAATAAGTGTGACGTTATTTTAGTTTCGTACTCTTCTCAGCAAACCCTTTCATTTGATACCCATATGATGGTAGTGCATAATACATAAGTAGTCCGCCAGTCCGCCATATTGGATTTAGAATGACGTCAGTTATCTAACTATGCATTGTCATCCTAACTAAACGTGTGTGCAAAAGTTCAACTCAATCGGAACCCGCGAAGTGGGTCAAATTTAACGTCCACGATTTTCTTACATAGTTAGTTAGTTAGTTACAGGTGAAGCTAATAAAAGCGTTAAAAAAAAGGTGGAAATAAATTTCGATCCTGAATAATGAATCGGTGCCCTCAAAAACCCAAAGACGCCAATTTTCAGCCCGATCGCTTCCTAAAGTGCGTGGATCCCGCTGATATTGATGCCTCTAAAGCTAGGTGCAATCTCTGGCGAGAAAAATTCGATCCACCTGCATACTTTCTCCCGCCATCGGAAACCATTTCACCTGGACATAAACTACTTGGAATTCTCTTAATAGACTACGATCCCAAGTCGGTCGAAGTAAAGACAATCTTCACAGGTGGAATTTCACAGCTGGATTGGACCTGCAGTGCGAGTGTGGTGTCTCACCGCAAACCATGGCCCACCTTCTATCCTGCGCCGCATGCCCTACCACCTGCACGCGTGAGGAGCTTATGGCTGCAACTGATTCAGCTATTCGCGTGGCGGAATACTGGGCCAAGTACATATAATTTGCCATCGACACGCTAAGAAGAAGCCCGATCGGAATATATTGTTTTGGCCGCCATTTTGAATCGGCCATCTTGGATTTTTATGAACACAACCGGAAAGCCCCTTTCATCCTCTATGACATTGGTTCGAGCAACCCCCCGCTATCTCTAACATTTTCGGAGTGGAGGGCATTTCTATTTTGTATGGCGGCCATGTTTTTTGTATGTAAGCCATCTTTTATTTACCAACTCGTCAATCGGCCTGAGATCCTACAAATTTTTAGTTCCGGCACTATGGGTCTGCGCTTTGCCGTTTTTGAGATCCGTAGGGCAGTTCTGGTCAAGGTTCCACTTTAAGGTCTTATCGGATTTTTCCTGAAATCACTGGACCCCCTTCTATACGACTCCGAATCATCACTTTTACCCCCCACGGCTCCTTCTGGGAGAACAATCGCTCCAAAAGAAGCGTGTGTATGGCGGCCATATTGAAAAATGGCGGAGAAAAAAAGTAGATCCCAGATTATGAATCGGTGCCCCCGAAAACCACCAGCCGCCAATTTTCAGTCGAGCACGACTTCCTGTTTTCGAGATCCGTGGGGCAGTTCCGGTCAGCGTTCCACTTTCAGGTCTTTTCGGACTTTTCCTAAACTCACTGGACCCCCCTCTATACGACCCTCTTACATGAATTTTACCCCCGACGGCTCCTTCTGGAAGAACAATTGGGTGATAATCCAAAATGAACACTTGTATGGATGCCATGTTTTTTTTGTATGGAAGTCATCTTTTTTTCACCGGCTCGTCAATCGACTCAGGGTCCTCGACATTTTTAGTTCCGGCAGTATGAGTGTGCGACTTGCTGTTTTCGAGATCCGTAGGGCAGTTCCGGTCAGAGTTCCACTTTCAGGTCATTTCGGTTTTTTGCTGAACTCCCTGGACCTCCTTCTATACGACTCCCATACATCACTTTTACCCCCCGCGGCTCCTTCCGGGAGAACAATTGCTCCAAAAGATGCGTTTGTATGGCGGCCATATTGAAAAATGGCGGAAAAAAAAAGTCGACCCCGGATTATGAATTGGTGTCCCCGAAAACCCCCGGACGCCAATTTTCAGCCGGATCGAGACAACTTTTTTATAGCCGCCATTTTTAATCCGCCATCTTGGATTTTTATGATCACCACCGGAAAGCCCCCTCCATCCTCTATGAAATTGGTTCGAGCACCCCCCCGCTATTTCTAACGGTTTCTGAACGGTGAGCGTTTCTATTTTGTATGGCGGCCATGTTTTTTTGTATGGAAGCCATCTTTTTTTCACCGGCTCGTCAAACGGCCTAAGGTCCTCGACATTTTTAGTTCAAGCACTACACGTCTGCGACTTCTCGTTTTCGAGATCCTTGGGGCAGTTCTGGTCAGCGTTCCACTTTCAGATCATTTCGGACTTTTCCTGAACTCACAGGACCCCCCTCTATACGACTCCCATACATCACTTTTACCCCCCATGGCTCCTTCTGGGAGAACAATTGGGTGAAAATCCAAAATGAACACTTGTATGGCGGCCATATTGAAAAATGGCGGAAAGAAAAATTTGATCCCGGATTATGAATCGGTGCCCCCGAAAGCCCCCGGATGCCAACTTTCAGCCGGCTCGGACCATTTTTTTTTTTGGCCGCCATTTTGAGTCCGCCATCTTGGATTTTTATGACCCCCACCGAAAAGCCCCCGTCGTCCTCTATGACATTTGGTCGAACACCCCCCCGCTATCTCCAACGGTTTCGAAACGGTGAGCGTTTCAATTTTGTATGGCCGCCCTCTTTTTTTGTATGGAAGCCATCTTTTTTTCACCGGTTCGTCAATCGACCCAGGGTCCTCGACATTTTTAGTTCCGGCACTATGGGTGTGCGACTTGCCATTTTCGAGATCCGTAGGGCAGTTCCGGTCAGCGTTCCACTTTCAGGTCATTTCGGATTTTTCCCGGACTCACTGGACCTCAAGGTTTATGACTTTATGTATGACTTGTACCCCCCACGGCTCCATCTGGGAGAACAATTCTGTCAATGAGTCAGTGGTAATCGAGCTTTATATATTAGTGACTAGAGGTCGCGCGGTGCGCGGGCCGCGAGCGGCCCGCGAGGGCTTTTTAGGTGGGGTTTGTAACATGACGCAAAATAAATATGATATTTGATTTTGTATGGCAGCCATGTTTTTTTTGTATGAAAGCCATCTTTTTTTACCAGCTTGTCAATCGACCCAAGGTCCTACACATTTTTAGTTCGGGCAGTATGGGTGTGCGACTTCTCATTTTCGAGATCCGTGGGGCAGTTCCGGTTAGCGTTCCACTTTTAGGTTATTTCGGTTTTTTGCTGAACTCCCTGGACTTCCCTCTATACGTCTCCCATACATCACTTTTACCCCCCGCGGCTACCTCCGGGAGAACAATTGAGTGTAAATCCAAAAATGAACACTTGTATGGCGGCCATGTTTTTTTGTATAGTAGCCATGATTTTTCACCAGTTCGTCGATCGACCCAAGGTCCTTGACATTTTTAATTCTGGCAGTATAGGTCTGCGGCTTTACGTTTTCGAGATCCGTAGGGCTGTTCCAGTCAGGGTTCGACTTTCAGGTCATCTCACTGGGCCTCTCTCTGTACGACTCCCACACATGACTTTTACCCCCCATGACTCCTTGTGGGAGAATAATTGCTCCAAAAGATGCGTTTGTATGGCGGCCATATTGAAAAATGGCGGAAAAAAAATTTGGTCCCCGCCCGCGGCCCGCGGAGGTTGTGGTGGAACTCCTAAATTAACTTAAAAAATAATTAAAACACGATTTGTAAAGTGCTTTGACTTTGACTTTCACTTTGACTTTATTTTTCGTTTTCTTCCCAGCAGACCCTTTCATTTGATACCCATATCATGATGGTAGATAAGAAAATCTTGTCTACCATCTTGGGGCGTCCGCCATATTGAATTAAGTTTGACGTTATATTAGTTTTCGTAGTCTTCTCAGTAAACCCTTTCATTTGATACCCATATCATGGTAGTGCATAATACATAAGTAGTCCGCCATATTGGATTTAGAATGACGTCAGTTATCTAACTATGCATTGTCATCCTAACTAAACGTGTGTGCAAAACTTCAACTCAATCGGAAACCGCGAAGTGGGTCAAATTTAACTTCCAAGATTTTCTTACATAGTTACAGGTGAAGCTAATAAAAGCGTGTTAAGAGGCGTTTGTATGGCAGCCATGTTTTTTTGTATGAAAGCCATCTTTTTTTTACCAGCTCGTCAATCGACCCAAGGTCCTACACATTTTTAGTTCGGGCAGTACGGGTGTGCGACTTATCATTTTGGAGATCCGTGGGGCAGTTCCGGTCAGCGTTCCACTTTCAGGTCATTTCGGACTTTTTCTGAACTCATAGGACCCCCTTCTATACGAATTCTATACATGAGTTTTACCACCGAAGGCTCCTTCTGGGAGAACAATTGAGTGAAAATCCAAAATGAACACTTGTATGGCGGCCATCTTTTTTTGTATGGAAGCCATCTTTTTTTCACCGGCTCGTCAATCGTCCCAAGGTACTCGAGATTTTTAGTTCCGGCAGTATGGGTGTGCGACTTCTCATTTTCGAGATCCGTAGGGCAGTTCCGGTCAGCGTTCCACTTTCAGGTCATTTCGGACTTTCCTGAACTCATAGGACCCCCTTCTATACGACTCCCAAACATGACGTTTACCCCCGACGGCTCCGTCTGGGAGAACAATTGAGTGAAAAACCAAAATGAACACTTTTGTATGGCCGCCATCTTTTTTTGTATGGAAGCCATCTTTTCTTCACCGCCTCGTCGATCGACCCAGGGTCCTCGACATTTTTAGTTCCGGCAGTATGGGTGTGCGACTTGTAACTTTCGAGTTCCGTAGGGCAGTTCCGGTCAGCGTTCCACTTTCAGGTCATTTCGGACTTTTCCTGAACTTATAGGACCCCCTTCTATACGAATTCTATACATGCGTTTTACCACCGAAGGCTCCTTCTGGGAGAACAATTGAGTGAAAATCCAAAATGAACACTTGTATGGCGGCCATCTATTTTTATATGGAAGCCATCTTTTTTTCACCGGCTCGTCAATCGTCCCAAGGTACTCGAGATTTTTAGTTCCGGCAGTATGGGTGTGCGACTTCTCATTTTCGAGATCCGTAGGGCAGTTCCGGTCAGCGTTCCACTTTCAGGTCATTTCGGACTTTCCTGAACTCATAGGACCCCCTTCTATACGACTCCCAAACATGACGTTTACCCCCGACGGCTCCTTCTGGGAGAACAATTGAGTGAAAAACCAAAATGAACACTTTTGTATGGCCGCCATCTTTTTTTGTATGGAAGCCATCTTTTCTTCACCGGCTCGTCGATCGACCCAGGGTCCTCGACATTTTAGTTCCGGCAGTATGGGTGTGCGACTTGTAACTTTCGAGTTCCGTAGGGCAGTTCCGGTCAGCGTTCCACTTTCAGGTCATTTCGGACTTTTCCTAAACTCAATGGAAACCCCTCTATACGACTCCCATACATGACTTTTACCCCCGACGGCTCCTTCTGGGAGAACAATTGTGTGAAAATCCAAAATGAACACCTGTATGGCAGCCATGTTTTTTTGTATGGACGCCATCTTTTTTTCACCGGCTCGTCAAACGGCCCAGGGGCCTCGACATTTTTAGTTCTAGCACTATAGGTCTGCGACTTTTCATTTTCGAGATCCGTAGGGCAGTTCCGGTCAGCGTTCCACTTTCAGGTCATTTCGGACTTTTCCTAAACTCACAAGACCCCCTTCTATACGACTCCCATACATCACTTTTACCCCCCGCGGCTCCTTCCGGGAGAACAATTGCTCCAAAAGATGCGTTTGTATGGCGGCCATATTGAAAAATGGCGGAAAAAAAAGTCGACCCCGGATTAGGAATCGGTGTCCCCGAAAACCCCCGGACGCCAATTTTCAGCCGGCTCGGAGCAACTTATTTTTCGGCCGCCATTTTGGATTTGCCATCTTGGATTTTTATGACGACCACCGGAAAGCCCCCTCCATCCTCTATGAAAATGGTTCGAGCACCCCCTCGCTATCTCCAACGGTTTCGGAACGGTGAGCGTTTCAATTTTGTATGGCGCCATTTTTTTTGTATGGAAGCCATCTTTTTTTCACCGGCTCTGCCATCGACCCATGGTCCTCGACATATTTAGTTCGGGCACCGTGCATCTGCGACTTGTAATTTTCGAGATCCGTAGCGCAGTTCCGGTCAGCGTTCCACTTTCAGGTCATTTCGGACTTTTCCTGAACTCACAGGACCCCCCTCTATACGACTCCCATACATCACTTTTACCCCCGGCAGCTGCTTCTGGGAGAACAATTGGGTGAAAATCCAAAATGAACACTTGTATGGCGGCCATCTTTAAAAATGGCGGAAAGAAAAATTTGATCCCGAATTATGAATAGTTGCCCCCGAAAACCCCCGGACGCCAATTTTCAGCCGGCTCGGACCATTTTTTTTTTTGGCCGCCATTTTGAATCCGCCATCTTGGATTTTTATGACCCCCACCGGAAAGCCCCCGTCGTCCTCTATGACATTTGGTCGAGCACCCCCCCGCTATCTCCAACGGTTTCGGAACGGTGAGCGTTTCCATTTTGTATGGCCGCCATCTTTTTTTGTATGGAAGCCATCTTTTTTTCACCGGCTCGTCAATCGACCCAGTGTCCTCGACATTTTTAGTTCCGGCACTATGGGTGTGCGACTTGCCATTTTCGAGATCCGTAGGGCAGTTCCGGTCAGCGTTCCACTTTCAGGTCATTTCGGATTTTTCCCGGACTCACTGGACCCCCCTCTATACGACTCCCATACATGACTTTAACCCCCCACGGCTCCATCTGGGAGATCAATTCTGTCAATGAGTCAGTCAGTGGTAATCGAGCTTTATATATTAGAGACTAGAGGTCGCGCGGTGCGCGGGCCGCGAGCGGCCCGCGAGGGCTTTTTAGGTGGGGTTTGTAACATGACGCAAAATAAATATGATATTTGATTTTGTATGGCAGCCATGTTTTTTTTGTATGAAAGCCATCTTTTTTTACCAGCTTGTCAATCGACCCAAGGTCCTACACATTTTTAGTTCGGGCAGTATGGGTGTGCGACTTCTCATTTTCGAGATCCGTGGGGCAGTTCCGGTTAGCGTTCCACTTTTAGGTTATTTCGGTTTTTTGCTGAACTCCCTGGACTTCCCTCTATACGTCTCCCATACATCACTTTTACCCCCCGCGGCTACCTCCGGGAGAACAATTGAGTGTAAATCCAAAAATGAACACTTGTATGGCGGCCATGTTTTTTTGTATAGTAGCCATGATTTTTCACCAGTTCGTCGATCGACCCAAGGTCCTTGACATTTTTAATTCTGGCAGTATAGGTCTGCGGCTTTACGTTTTCGAGATCCGTAGGGCTGTTCCAGTCAGGGTTCGACTTTCAGGTCATCTCACTGGGCCTCTCTCTGTACGACTCCCACACATGACTTTTACCCCCCATGACTCCTTGTGGGAGAATAATTGCTCCAAAAGATGCGTTTGTATGGCGGCCATATTGAAAAATGGCGGAAAAAAAATTTGGTCCCCGCCCGCGGCCCGCGGAGGTTGTGGTGGAACTCCTAAATTAACTTAAAAAATAATTAAAACACGATTTGTAAAGTGCTTTGACTTTGACTTTCACTTTGACTTTATTTTTCGTTTTCTTCCCAGCAGACCCTTTCATTTGATACCCATATCATGATGGTAGATAAGAAAATCTTGTCTACCATCTTGGGGCGTCCGCCATATTGAATTAAGTTTGACGTTATATTAGTTTTCGTAGTCTTCTCAGTAAACCCTTTCATTTGATACCCATATCATGGTAGTGCATAATACATAAGTAGTCCGCCATATTGGATTTAGAATGACGTCAGTTATCTAACTATGCATTGTCATCCTAACTAAACGTGTGTGCAAAACTTCAACTCAATCGGAAACCGCGAAGTGGGTCAAATTTAACTTCCAAGATTTTCTTACATAGTTACAGGTGAAGCTAATAAAAGCGTGTTAAGAGGCGTTTGTATGGCAGCCATGTTTTTTTGTATGAAAGCCATCTTTTTTTTACCAGCTCGTCAATCGACCCAAGGTCCTACACATTTTTAGTTCGGGCAGTACGGGTGTGCGACTTATCATTTTGGAGATCCGTGGGGCAGTTCCGGTCAGCGTTCCACTTTCAGGTCATTTCGGACTTTTTCTGAACTCATAGGACCCCCTTCTATACGAATTCTATACATGAGTTTTACCACCGAAGGCTCCTTCTGGGAGAACAATTGAGTGAAAATCCAAAATGAACACTTGTATGGCGGCCATCTTTTTTTGTATGGAAGCCATCTTTTTTTCACCGGCTCGTCAATCGTCCCAAGGTACTCGAGATTTTTAGTTCCGGCAGTATGGGTGTGCGACTTCTCATTTTCGAGATCCGTAGGGCAGTTCCGGTCAGCGTTCCACTTTCAGGTCATTTCGGACTTTCCTGAACTCATAGGACCCCCTTCTATACGACTCCCAAACATGACGTTTACCCCCGACGGCTCCGTCTGGGAGAACAATTGAGTGAAAAACCAAAATGAACACTTTTGTATGGCCGCCATCTTTTTTTGTATGGAAGCCATCTTTTCTTCACCGCCTCGTCGATCGACCCAGGGTCCTCGACATTTTTAGTTCCGGCAGTATGGGTGTGCGACTTGTAACTTTCGAGTTCCGTAGGGCAGTTCCGGTCAGCGTTCCACTTTCAGGTCATTTCGGACTTTTCCTGAACTTATAGGACCCCCTTCTATACGAATTCTATACATGCGTTTTACCACCGAAGGCTCCTTCTGGGAGAACAATTGAGTGAAAATCCAAAATGAACACTTGTATGGCGGCCATCTATTTTTATATGGAAGCCATCTTTTTTTCACCGGCTCGTCAATCGTCCCAAGGTACTCGAGATTTTTAGTTCCGGCAGTATGGGTGTGCGACTTCTCATTTTCGAGATCCGTAGGGCAGTTCCGGTCAGCGTTCCACTTTCAGGTCATTTCGGACTTTCCTGAACTCATAGGACCCCCTTCTATACGACTCCCAAACATGACGTTTACCCCCGACGGCTCCTTCTGGGAGAACAATTGAGTGAAAAACCAAAATGAACACTTTTGTATGGCCGCCATCTTTTTTTGTATGGAAGCCATCTTTTCTTCACCGGCTCGTCGATCGACCCAGGGTCCTCGACATTTTAGTTCCGGCAGTATGGGTGTGCGACTTGTAACTTTCGAGTTCCGTAGGGCAGTTCCGGTCAGCGTTCCACTTTCAGGTCATTTCGGACTTTTCCTAAACTCAATGGAAACCCCTCTATACGACTCCCATACATGACTTTTACCCCCGACGGCTCCTTCTGGGAGAACAATTGTGTGAAAATCCAAAATGAACACCTGTATGGCAGCCATGTTTTTTTGTATGGACGCCATCTTTTTTTCACCGGCTCGTCAAACGGCCCAGGGGCCTCGACATTTTTAGTTCTAGCACTATAGGTCTGCGACTTTTCATTTTCGAGATCCGTAGGGCAGTTCCGGTCAGCGTTCCACTTTCAGGTCATTTCGGACTTTTCCTAAACTCACAAGACCCCCTTCTATACGACTCCCATACATCACTTTTACCCCCCGCGGCTCCTTCCGGGAGAACAATTGCTCCAAAAGATGCGTTTGTATGGCGGCCATATTGAAAAATGGCGGAAAAAAAAGTCGACCCCGGATTAGGAATCGGTGTCCCCGAAAACCCCCGGACGCCAATTTTCAGCCGGCTCGGAGCAACTTATTTTTCGGCCGCCATTTTGGATTTGCCATCTTGGATTTTTATGACGACCACCGGAAAGCCCCCTCCATCCTCTATGAAAATGGTTCGAGCACCCCCTCGCTATCTCCAACGGTTTCGGAACGGTGAGCGTTTCAATTTTGTATGGCGCCATTTTTTTTGTATGGAAGCCATCTTTTTTTCACCGGCTCTGCCATCGACCCATGGTCCTCGACATATTTAGTTCGGGCACCGTGCATCTGCGACTTGTAATTTTCGAGATCCGTAGCGCAGTTCCGGTCAGCGTTCCACTTTCAGGTCATTTCGGACTTTTCCTGAACTCACAGGACCCCCCTCTATACGACTCCCATACATCACTTTTACCCCCGGCAGCTGCTTCTGGGAGAACAATTGGGTGAAAATCCAAAATGAACACTTGTATGGCGGCCATCTTTAAAAATGGCGGAAAGAAAAATTTGATCCCGAATTATGAATAGTTGCCCCCGAAAACCCCCGGACGCCAATTTTCAGCCGGCTCGGACCATTTTTTTTTTTGGCCGCCATTTTGAATCCGCCATCTTGGATTTTTATGACCCCCACCGGAAAGCCCCCGTCGTCCTCTATGACATTTGGTCGAGCACCCCCCCGCTATCTCCAACGGTTTCGGAACGGTGAGCGTTTCCATTTTGTATGGCCGCCATCTTTTTTTGTATGGAAGCCATCTTTTTTTCACCGGCTCGTCAATCGACCCAGTGTCCTCGACATTTTTAGTTCCGGCACTATGGGTGTGCGACTTGCCATTTTCGAGATCCGTAGGGCAGTTCCGGTCAGCGTTCCACTTTCAGGTCATTTCGGATTTTTCCCGGACTCACTGGACCCCCCTCTATACGACTCCCATACATGACTTTAACCCCCCACGGCTCCATCTGGGAGATCAATTCTGTCAATGAGTCAGTCAGTGGTAATCGAGCTTTATATATTAGAGACTAGAGGTCGCGCGCTGCGCGGGCCGCGAGCGGCCCGCGAAGTGGTTTTAGGTGGAGGTTGTAACATGACGTAAAATAAATATGATATTTGGTTTTGTATGGCAGCCATGTTTTTTTGTATGGAAGCCATCTATTTTTCACCGGCTCGTCAAACGGCCCAGGGTCCTTGACATTTTTAGTACCGGCAGTGTTGGGAGTGCGACTTTTCATTTTCGAGATCCCTATGGCTGTTTTGGTCAGGGTTCCATTTTTTCACGAACTCATCAATCATCCCAGGTTCCTCGACATATTTAATTCCAGCACCGTGGGACTGCGACTTATAGTTTTTGAGATCCCTAGGGCAGTTCCGGTCGGAAGACCACTTTCAGGTCATTTCATAATTTTCCTGAACTCAGTGGCTTCGACTTTGACTTCGACTTCGACTTCGAAAGCGTGTTAAAAAATAAGGTGGAAATAAATTACGATCCCGGATAATGAATCGGCGCCAATTTTCAGCCCGATCGCACCATATTTTTTTGGCAGCCATTTTGAATCGGCCATCTTGGATTTTTATGAACACAACCGGAAAGCCCCCTTCGTCCTCTATGACATTGATTTGAGCACCCCCCTGCTATCTCTAACAGTTACGAAACGGAGTGCGTTTCCATTTTTTATGGCGGCCATGATTTTTGTATGGAAGCCATCTTTTTTTTACCAGCTCGTCAATCGACCCAAGGTCCTACACATTTTTAGTTCGGGCACTATGGGTCTGCGCTTTGCCGTTTTTGAGATCCGTAGGGCAGTTCTGGTCAGCATTCCACTTTCAGGTCTTTTCGGACTTTTCCTAAACTCAATGGGCACCCCTCTATACGACTCCCATACATGACTTTTACCCCCGACGGCTCCTTCTGGGAAAACAATTGTGTGAAAATCCAAAATGAACACCTGTATGGCAGCCATGTTTTTTTGTATGGAAGCCATCTTTTTATCACCGGCACGTCAATGGACCCAGGGTCCTCGACTTTTTTAGTTCCAGCTCTGTAGGTTGGCGACTTGTCGTTTATGAGATCCGTAGAGCAGTTCCGGTCAGCGTTCCACTTTCAGGTCATTTTGGACTTTTCCTAAACTCACAAGACCCCCTTCTATACAACTCCCATACATCACTTTTAACGCCGGCGGCTGCTTCTGGGAGAACAATTGGGTGAAAATCCAAAATAAACACTTGTATGGCGGCCATGATTTTTGTATGGAAGCCATCTTTTTTTACCAGCTCGTCCATCTACCCAAGGTCCTACACATTTTTAGTTCGGGCACTATGGGTCTGCGCTTTGTCGTTTTTGAGATCCGTAGGGCAGTACTGGTCAGCATTCCACTTTCAGGTCATTTCGGACTTTTCCGAAGTCACAGGACCCCCTTCTATACGACTCCCATACATGAGTTTTAACCCCGAAGGCTCCTTCTGGGAGAACAATTGTTCCAAGAGAAGCGTTTGTATGGCGGCCATATTGAAAAATGGCGGAAAAGAAAAGTCGATCCCGGATTATGAATCGGTGCCCCCGAATTCCTCAGGACGCCAATTTTCAGCCAGATCGGACCATATTTTTGTTTGGCCGCCATTTTGAATCCGCCATCTTGAATTTTTATCACGACCACCAAAAAGCCCCCCCCGTCCTCTATGATATTTGGTCAAGCACCCCACATCTATCTCTAACGGTTTCGGAACGATGAGGGTTTCAAAAAGTAGAGGTCGCGCAGTGCGCGGGCCGCAAGCGGCCCGCGGGTATGGTTTTGGTGGAGCTCTTAAAATAACTAAAAAAAAAATAAAAACACGCTTTTGACAGTGCCTGCAAAGGCTCAGTAGTAATAAAAATCTTTGACTTCGAGTTCGGCTTCGGCTTCGGCTCCGGATTCGGCCTCGGCTTTGGCCTCGGTTTCGGCTTCGGCCTCGGCTTCGTCTTCGGCCTCGTCTTCGGCTTCGGCCTCGGCTTCGGCTTCTGCTTCGGCCTCGGCTATGGCTTCGGCCTCGGCGTCGGCTTCGGCTTTGCCCTCGGCTTCGGCTTCGGTCTCGGCATCGGCCTCGTCTTCGTCTTCGGCCTTGGCCTCGGCCTCGGCTTGGGCTTCGGCCTCGGCCTCGGCGTCGGCTTCGGCCTTGGCCTCGGCTTCAGCCTCGGCCTCAGCTTCGGCGTCGACTTTGACTTTGACTTTGACTTTGACTTTGACTTTGACTTTCACTTTATTTTTCGTTTTCTTCCCAGCAGACCCTTTCATTTGATACCCATATCATGATGGTAGATAAAAATAAATTGTCTACCATCTTGGGGCGTCCGCCATATTGAATTAAGTGTGACGTTATTTTAGTTTCGTTGTCTTCTCAGCAAACCCTTTCATTTGATACCCATATCATGGTAGTGCATAATACATAAGTAGTCCGCCATATTGGATTTAGAATGACGTCAGCTGTCTTTAACTGCATTGTCATCCTATCGTGTGGAAAATCTCACCTCAATCGGAAACCACGAAGTGGGTCAAATTTAACTTCCAAGATTTTCTTACATAGTTAGTTACAGGTGAAGCTAATAAAAGCGTGTTAAGAAGCGTTTATATGGCGGGCATGTTTTTTTGTATGAAAGCCATTTTTTTTTTACCAGCGCGTCAATCGACCCAGAGTTCTCGACATTTTCAGTTCCGGCAGTATGAGTGTGCGACTTGCCATTTTCGAGATCCATAGGGCAGTTCCGGTCAGAGTTCCACTTTCAGGCCATTTCAGATTTTTCCTAAACTCGCAGGACCTCTCTCTATACGACTCCCGTACATGACTTTTACCCCCCGCGGCTCCTTCTGGGAGAACAATTGCTCCTAAAGAAATACTTGTATGGCGGCCATATTGAAAAATGGCGGAAAAAAAAAGTCGGTCCCGGATTATGAATCGGTGCACCCGAAAACCCCCGGACGCCAATTTTCAGCCGGCTCGGAGCAACTTTTTTTCGGCCGCCATTTTGAATCCGCCATCTTGGATTTTTATGACCACCACCGGAAAGCCCCCTCCATCCTCTATGAAAATGGTTCGAGCACCCCCCCACTATCTCTAACGGTTTCGGGACGGTAAGCGTTTGAATTTTGTATGGCGGCCATGTTTTTTTGTATGGAAGCCATCTTTTTTTCACCGGTTCGTCAACCGGCCCAGGGTCCTTGACATTTTTAGTTCGGGGGGTATAGGTTTGCGACTTGCCATTTTCGAGATCCGTAGGGCAGTTCTGGTCAGCATTCCACTTTCAGGTCGTTTCGGACTTTTCCTAAACTCACAGGACCCCCCTCTATACGACTCCCATACATCACTTTTACCCCCCATGGCTCCTTCTGGGAGAACAATTGGGTGAAAATCCAAAATGAACACTTGTATGGCGGCCATCTTGAAAAATGGCGGAAATAAAAATTTGATCCCGGATTATGAATCGGTGCCCCTGAAAACCCCCGGATGCCAATTTTCAGCCGGCCCGGACCATTTTTTTTTTTGGCCGCCATTTTGAATCCGCCATCTTGGATTTTTATGACCCCCACCGGAAAGCCCCCGTCGTCCTCTATGACATTTGGTCGAACACCCCCCCGCTATCTCCAACGGTTTCGGAACGGTGAGCGTTTCAATTTTGTATGGCCGCCATCTTTTTTTGTATGGAAGCCATCTTTTTTTCACCGGCTCGTCAATCGACCTAGGGTCCTTGACATTTTTAGTTCCGGCACTATGGGTGTGCGACTTGCCATTTTCGAGATCCGTAGGGCAGTTCCGGTCAGCGTTCCACTTTCAGGTCATTTCGGATTTTTCCCGGACTCACTGGACCTCAAGGTTTATGACTTCATGTATGACTTGTACCCCCCACGGCTCCTTCTGGGAGAACAATTATGTCAATCAGTGAGTCAGTGGTAATCGAGCTTTATATATTAGTGACTAGAGGTCGCGCGGTGCGCGGGCCGCGAGCGGCCCGCGAGGGCTTTTTAGGTGGGGTTTGTAACATGACGCAAAATAAATATGATATTTGATTTTGTATGGCAGCCATGTTTTTTTGTATGAAAGCCATCTTTTTTTACCAGCTTGTCAATCGACCCAAGGTCCTACTTATTTTTAGTTCGGGCAGTATGGGTGTGCGACTTCTCATTTTCGAGATCCGTGGGGCAGTTCCGGTCAGCGTTCCACTTTTAGGTTATTTCGGTTCTTTGCTGAACTCCCTGGACTTCCCTCTATACGTCTCCCATACATCACTTTTACCCCCCGCGGCTCCATCCGGGAGAACAATTGAGTGAAAATCCAAAAATGAACACTTGTATGGCGGCCATGTTTTTTTGTATAATAGCCATGATTTTTCAGCAGTTCGTCGATCGATCCAAGGTCCTTGACATTTTTAGTTCGGGCAGTATGGGTGTGCGACTTCTCATTTTCGAGATCCGTGGGGCAGTTCCTGTCAGCGTTCCACTTTTAGGTTATTTCGGTTTTTTGCTGAACTCCCTGGACCTTCCTCTATACGTCTCCCATACATCACTTTTACCCCCCGCGGCTCCTTCCGGGAGAACAATTGAGTGAAAATCCAAAAATGAACACTTGTATGGCGGCCATGTTTTTTTGTATAGTAGCCATGATTTTTTACCAGTTCGTCGATCCACCCAAGGTCCTTGACACTTTTAGTTCAAGCACTGTATTAGCACTGTGGTCGGCGACTTGTAATTTTCGAGATCCGTAGGGCAGTTCCGGTCAGCGTTCCACTTTCAAGCCATTTCGGACTTTTCCAGGACTCATAGGACCGCCTTCTATACGACTCTCATATATAACTTTTACCCCTGACGGCTCCTTTTGGGAGAACAATTGGGCGAAAATCCAAAATGAACACTTGTATGGCGGCCATATTTTTTTGTATGGAAGCCATCTTTTTTCACCGGCTCGTCAATCGTCCCAGGGTACTCGACATTTTTAGTTCAAGCACTGTAGGTCGGCGACTTCTCATTTTCGAGATCCGTGGGGCAGTTCTGGTCAGCGTTCCACTTTCAGGTCATTTCGGATTTTTCTTAAACTCACTGGAATTTCCACTATACAACTTCCATACATGACTTGTACCCCGCACGACTCCTTTTAGTACAATTGCTCCAAAAGAAGCGTTTATATGGCGGCCATGTTTTTTTTGTATGAAAGCCATCTTTTTTTTACCAGCTCATCAATCGACCCAGGGTCCTCGACATTTTTAGTTCGGGCAATATGGGTCTGCGTTTTGCCGTTTTCGAGATCCGTAGGGCAGTTCCGGTCAGGGTTCTACTTTCAGGTCATCTCGGATTTTTCTTAAACTCACTGGAATTTCCACTATACAACTTCCATACATGACTTTTACCCCGCACGACTCCTTTTAGAACAATTGCTCCAAAAGAAGCGTTTATATGGCGGCCATGTTTTTTTGTATGAAAGCCATTTTTTTTACCAGCTCGTCAATTTACCCAAGATCATACACATTTTTAATTCGAGCAGTATGGGTGTGCGACTTCTCATTTTCGAGATCCGTAGGGCAGTTCCGGTCAGGGTTCTACTTTCAGGTCATCTCGGATTTTTCTTAAACTCACTGGAATTTCCACTATACAACTTCCATACATGACTTTTACCCCGCACGACTCCTTTTAGAACAATTGCTCCAAAAGAAGCGTTTATATGGCGGCCATGTTTTTTTGTATGAAAGCCATTTTTTTTTACCAGCTCGTCAATTTACCCAAGGTCCTACACATTTTTAGTTCGGGCAATATAGGTCTGCGGCTTTCCGTTTTCGAGATCTGTAGGGCTGTTCCAGTCAGGGTTCGACTTTCAGGTCATTTCTCACTGGGCCTCTCTCTGTACGGCTCTCATACATGACTTTTATCCCCCATGACTCCTGGGAGAACAATTGCTCCAAAAGATGCGTTTGTATGGCGGCCATATTGAAAAATGGCGGAAGAAAAGGTTGGTCCCGGATTATGAATCGGTGCCCTCGAAAACCTCAGGACACCAATTTTCAGCCGGATCGGACCATATTTTTTGTTGGCCGCCATTTTGAATCCGCCATCTTGGATTTTTATCACGACCACCGAAAAGACCCTCTCATCCTCGATGATATTTGGTCGAGCACCCCCACTCTATCTCTAACGGTTTCGAAACGGTTAGGGTTCAAAAAGCTTAGAGGTCGCGCGGTGCGCGGCCCGCGGGCGGCCCGCGGATGTTGTGGTTGAGGTCTTAAATTAACTTAAAAAATAATTAAAACACGATTTGGAAAGTGCTTTGACTTTGACTGACTTTGACTGACTTTGACTTTGACTTTGAATTCGACTTTCACTTTGACTTTATTATTCGTTTTCTTCCCAGCAGACCCTTTCATTTGATACCCATATCAGGTTGGTAGATAAGAAAATTTTGTCTACCATCTTGGGGCGTCCGCCATATTGAATTAAGTGTGACGTTATTTTAGTTTCGTACTCTTCTCAGCAAACCCTTTCATTTGATACCCATATCATGGTAGTGCATAATACATAAGTAGTCCGCCATATTGGATTTAGAATGACGTCAGTTATCTAACTATGCATTGTCATCCTAACTAAACGTGTGTGCAAAATCTCACCTCAATCGGAAACCGCGAAGTGGATCAAATTTAACTTCCAAGATTTTCTTACATAGTTACAGGTGAAGCTAATAAAAGCGTGTTAAGAGGCGTTTGTATGGCAGCCATGTTTTTTTGTATGAAAGCCATTTTTTTTTACCGGCTTGTCAATCGACCTAAGGTCCTACACATTTTTAGTTCGGGCAGTACGGGTGTGCGACTTCTTATTTTGGAGATCCGTGGGGCAGTTCCGGTCAGCGTTCCACTTTCAGGTCATTTTGGACTTTTCCTGAACTCATAGGACCCCCTTGTATACGACTCCTCTACATGAGTTTTACCCCCCGCGGCTCCTTTGGGAGAACACTTGCTCCAAAAGAAGCGTTTGTATGGCGGCCATGTTTTTTTGTATGGAAGCCATCTTTTTTTTACCAGCTCATCAATCGACCTAGAGTCCTCGACATTTTTAGTTCAGGCACTATGGGTCTGCGACTTGTAGTTTTCGAGATCCTTAGGGCTGTTCCAGTCAGGGTTCCACTTTCAGGTCATTTCGGATTTTTCTAAACTCAATGGATCCCCTTCTATACAACTCCCATACGTTACTATTACCCCCCGCGGCTCCTTTGGGAGAACACTTGCTCCAAAAGGAGCGTTTGTATGGCGGCCATGTTTGTTTGTATGAAAGCCATTTTTTTTACCAGCTCGTCAATCGACCCAAGATCCTACACATTTTTAGTTCGGGCAGTATGGGTGTGCGACTTCTCATTTTCGAGATCCGTGGGGCAGTTCCAGTAAGCGTTCCACTTTCATGTCTTTTCGGACTTTTTCTAAACTCAATGGGCACCCCTCTATACGACTCCCATACATGACCTTTACCCCCGACGGCTCCTTCTCGGAGAGCAATTGTGTGAAAAATCCAAAATGAACACTTGTATGGCGGCCATGTTTTTTTGTATGAAAGCCACTTTTTTTTACCAGCTCGTCAATTTACCCAAGATCATACACATTTTTAATTCGAGCAGTATGGGTGTGCGACTTCTCATTTTCGAGATCCGTGGGGCAGTTCCGGTCAGCGTTCCACTTTCAGGTCTTTTCGGACTTTTCATAAACTCATAGGACCCCCTTCTATATGACTCCGATACATGATTTTTACCCCCGACGGCTCCTTCTGGGAGAACAATTGGGTGATAATCCAAAATGAACACTTGTATGGCGGCCATGGTTTTTTTGTATGAAAGCCATTTTTTTTACCAGCTCGTCAATCGACCCAAGATCCTACACATTTTTAGTTCAGGCAGTATGGGTGTGCGACTTCTCATTTTCGAGATCCGTGGGGCAGTTCCAGTAAGCGTTCCACTTTCATGTCTTTTCGGACTTTTTCTAAACTCAATGGGCACCCCTCTATACGACTCCCATACATAACCTTTACCCCCGACGGCTCCTTCTGGGAGAACAATTGTGTGAAAATCCAAAATGAACACCTGTATGGCAGCCATGTTCTTTTTTATGGAAGCCATCTTTTTTTTACCAGCTCATCAATCGACCCAGGGTCCTCGAAATTTTTAGTTCGGGCAATATGGGTCTGCATTTTGCCGTTTTCGAGATCCGTAGGGCAGTTCCGGTCAGGGTTCTACTTTCAGGTCATCTCGGATTTTTCTTAAACTCACTGGAATTTCCACTATACAACTTCCATACATGACTTTTACCCCGCACGACTCCTTTTAGAACAATTGCTCCAAAAGAAGCGTTTATATGGCGGCCATGTTTTTTTGTATGAAAGCCATTTTTTTTTACCAGCTCGTCAATTTACCCAAGATCATACACATTTTTAATTCGAGCAGTATGGGTGTGCGACTTCTCATTTTCGAGATCCGTGGGGCAGTTCCGGTCAGCGTTCCACTTTCAGGTCTTTTCGGACTTTTCATAAACTCGTAGGACCCCCTTCTATATGACTCCGATACATGACTTTTACCTCCCACGGCTCCTTCTGGGAGAGCAATTGTGTGAACATCCAAAATGAACACTTGTATGGCCGCCATCTTTTTTTGTATGGAAGCCATCTTTTTTTCACCGGTTCGTCAAACGGCCCAGGGTCCTTAACATTTTTAGTTGGGGCGGTATAGCATTGCGACTTGTAATTTTCGAGATCCGTAGGGCAGTTCCGGTCAGCGTTCCACTTTCAGGTCATTTCGGACTTTTCCTGAACTTATAGGACCCCCTTCTATACGAATTCTATACATGAGTTTTACCACCGAAGGCTCCTTCTAGGAGAACAATTGAGTGAAAATCCAAAATGAACACTTGTATGGCGGCCATGTTTTTTTGTATGGAAGCCATCTTTTTTCACCGGCTCGTCGATCGGCCCAGAGTCTTTGACATTTTTAGTTCCGGCACAGTGGGTGTGCGACTTATAGTTTTTGAGATCCGTAGGGCAGTTCCAGTAAGCGATCCACTTTCAGGTCATTCTGGACTTTTTCTAAACTCTTAGCACCCCCCTCTATACGACCCTCATACATGATTTTTACCCCCGACGGCTCCTTCTGGGAGAACAATTGGGTGATAATCCAAAATGAACACTTGTATGGCGGCCATGTTTTTTTTGTATGAAAGCCATTTTTTTACCAGCTCGTCAATCGACCCAAGATCCTACACATTTTTAGTTCGGGCAGTATGGGTGTGCGACTTCTCATTTTCGAGATCCGTGGGGCAGTTCCGGTCAGCGTTCCACTTTCAGGTCATTTCGGACTTTTCCTAAACTCACAGGACCCCCCTCTATACGACTCCCATACAATACTTTTACCCCCCACGGCTCCTTCTGGGAGACCAATTGCTCCAAAAGATGCGTTTGTATGGCTGCCATATTGAAAAATGGCGGAAAATAAAAGTCGACCACGGATTATGAATCGGTGTCCCCGAAAACCCCCGGACGCCAATTTTCAGCCAGCTCGGAGCAACTTATTTTTCGGCCGCCATTTTGGATCCGCCATCTTGGATTTTAATGACCACCACCGGAAAGCCCCCTCCATCCTCTATGAAAATGGTTCGAGCACCCCCCCGCTATCTCCAACGGTTTCGGAACGGTGAGCGTTTCAATTTTGTATGGCCGCCATTTTTTTTGTATGGAAGCCATCTTTTTTTCACCGGCTCGTCAAACGGCCCAAGGTCCTCGACATTTTTAGTTCAGGCGGTATAGGTTTGCGACTTGCCGTTTTCGAGATCCGTAGGGCAGTTCCGGTCAGCGTTCCACTTTCAGGTCATTTCGGACTTTTCCTAAACTTACTGGACCTCTCTCTATACGACTCCCATACATGACTTTTACCCCCGGCGGCTCCATCTGGGAGATCAATTGGGTCAAAATCCGAAATGAACACTTGTATGGCGGCCATATTGAAAAATGGCGGAAAAAAAAAATTGATCCCGGATTATGAATCGGTGCCCCCGAAAACCCCCGGACGCCAATTTTCAGCCGGCTCGGACCATATTTTTTTTTGGCCGCCATTTTGAATCCGCCATCTTGGATTTTTATGACCCCCACCGAAAATCCCCTGTCGTCCTCTATGACATTTGGTCGAACACCCCCCCGCTATCTCCAACGGTTTCGGAACGGTGAGCGTTTCAATTTTGTATGGCCGCCATCTTTTTTTGTATGGACGCCATCTTTTTTTCACCGGCTCGTCAAACGGCCCAGGGTTCTTGACATTTTTAGTTCTGGCAGTGTGGGTGTTCGACTTGCCATTTTCGAGATCCGTAGGGCAGTTCCGGTCAGCGTTCCACTTTCAGGTCATTTCGGATTTTTCCCATACTCACTGGACCCCCCACTATACGACTCCCATACATGACTTTAACCCCCCACGGCTCCATCTGGGAGAACAATTGTGTCAATCAGTCAGTGAGTCAGTGGTAATCGAGCTTTATATATATAAACTAGAGGTCGCGCGGTGCGCGGGCCGCGAGCGGCCCGCGAGGGCTTTTTAGGTGGGGTTTGTAACATACGCAAAATAAATATGATATTTGATTTTGTATGGCAGCCATATTTTTTTGTATGAAAGCCATCTTTTTTTACCAGCTTGTCAATCGACCCAAGGTCCTACACATTTTTAGTTCGGGCAGTATGGGTGTGCGACTTCTCATTTTCGAGATCCGTGGGGCAGTTTCGGTCAGCGTTCCACTTTTAGGTTATTTCGGTTTTTTGCTGAACTCCCTGGACTTCCCTCTATACGTCTCCCATACATCACTTTTACCCCTGACGGCTCCTTTTGGGAGAACAATTGGGCGAAAATCCAAAATGAACACTTGTATGGCGGCCATGTTTTTTTGTATGGAAGCCATCTTTTTTCACCGGCTCGTCAATCGTCCCAGGGTACTCGACATTTTTAGTTCAAGCACTGTAGGTCGGCGACTTGTAATTTTCGAGATCCGTAGGGCAGTTCCGGTCAGCGTTCCACTTTCATGTCATTTCGGACTTTTCCTGAACTCATAGGACCCCCTTCTATACGACTCCCATACATGACTTACCCCTGACGGCTCCTTCTGGGAGAACAATTGAGTGAAAATCCAAAAATGAACACTTGTATGGCGGCCATGTTTTTTTGTATAGTAGCCATGATTTTTCACCAGTTCGTCGATCCACCCAAGGTCCTTGACACTTTTAGTTCTGGCAGTATAGGTCTACGGCTTTCCGTTTTCGAGATCCGTAGGGCTGTTCCAGTCAGGGTTCGACTTTCAGGTCATTTCTCACTGGGCCTCTATCTGTACGACTCCCACACATGACTTTTACCCCCATGACTCCTTCTGGGAGAACAATTGCTCCAAAAGATGCGTTTGTATGGCGGCCATATTGAAAAATGGCGGAAAAAAAAGTTGGTCCCGGATTATGAATCGGTGCCCCCGAAAACCTCAGGACGCCAATTTTCAGCCAGATCGGACCATATTTTTTGTTAGCCGCCATTTTGAATCCGCCATCTTGGATTTTTATCACGACCACCGAAAAGCCCCTCTCGTCCTCGATGATATTAGGTCGAGCACCCCCACTCTATCTCTAACGGTTTCGAAACGGTTAGGGTCTAAAAAGCTTAGAGGTCGCGCGGTGCGCGGGCCGCGGGTGGCCCGCGGATGTTGTGGTGGTACTCTTAAATTAAGTTAAAAAAAATTAAACCCGATTTGGAAAGTGCTTTGACTTTGACATCGACTTTGACTTTGAATTCAACTTTCACTTTGACTTTATTTTTCGTTTTCTTCCCAGCAGACCCTTTCATTTGATACCCATATCAGGTTGGTAGATAAGAAAATCTTGTCTTCCATCTTGGGGCGTCCGCCATATTGAATTAAGTGTGACGTTATTTTAGTTTCGTAGTCTTCTCAGCAAACCCTTTCATTTGATACCCATATCATGGTAGTGCATAATACATAAGTAGTCCGCCATATTGGATTTAGAATGACGTCAGTTATCTAACTGCATTGTCATCCTAACGTGTGCAAAATCTCACCTCAATCGGAAACCGCGAAATGGGTCAAATGTAACTTCCAAGATTTTACAGGTGAGGCTAATAAAAGCGTATTAAGTATCGTTTATATGGCGGCCATGTTTTTTTGTATGAAAGCTATTTTTTTTACCAGCTCGTTAATCGACCCAAGATCCTACACATTTTTAGTTCGGGCAGTATGGGTATGCGACTTCTTATTTTCGAGATCCGTGGGGCAGTTCCGGTCAGCGTTCCACTTTCATGTCTTTTCGGACTTTTTCTAAACTCAATGGGCACCCCTCTATACGACTCCCATTCATGACCTTTACCCCCGACGGCTCCTTCTGGGAGAACAATTGTGTGAAAATCCAAAATGAACACCTGTATGGCAGCCATGTTCTTTTGTATGGAAACCATCTTTTTTTCACCGGCTCGTCAATCGTCCCACGGTACTCGAAATTTTTAGTTCCGGCACCGTGCGTCTGCAACTTGTAGTTTTCGAGATCCGTAGGGCAGTTCCGGTCAGGGTTCTACTTTCAGGTTATTTCGGATTTTTCCTAAACTCACTGGACCCTTCCCTATATCACTCCCATACATAACTTTAACCTACCACGGCTCCTTCTGTGAGAATAATTGTGCGAAAATCCAAAATGAACACTTGTATGGCGGCCATGTATTTTTTTTGGAAGCCATCTTTTTTTTACCAGTTCACCAATCGACCCAGGGTCCTCGACATTTTTAGTTCGGGCAATATGGGTCTGCGTTTTGCCGTTTTCGGGATCCGTAGGGCAGTTCCGGTCAGGGTTCTACTTTCAGGTCATCTCGGATTTTTCTTAAACTCACTGGAATTTCCACTATACAACTTCCATACATGACTTTTACCCCGCACGACTCCTTTTAGAACAATTGCTCCAAAAGAAGCGTTTATATGGCGGCCATGTTTTTTTGTATGAAAGCCATTTTTTTTTACCAGCTCGTCAATTTACCCAAGATCATACACATTTTTAATTCGAGCAGTATGGGTGTGCGACTTCTCATTTTCGAGATCCGTGGGGCAGTTCCGGTCAGCGTTCCACTTTCAGGTCTTTTCGGACTTTTCATAAACTCATAGGACCCCCTTCTATATGACTCCGATACATGACTTTTACCTCCCACGGCTCCTTCTGGGAGAGCAATTGTGTGAACATCCAAAATGAACACTTGTATGGCCGCCATCTTTTTTTGTATGGAAGCCATCTTTTTTTCACCGGTTCGTCAAACGGCCCAGGGTCCTTATCATTTTTAGTTGGGGCGGTATAGCATTGCGACTTGTAATTTTCGAGATCCGTAGGGCAGTTCCGGTCAGCGTTCCACTTTCAGGTCATTTCGGACTTTTCCTGAACTTATAGGACCCCCTTCTATACGAATTCTATACATGAGTTTTACCACCGAAGGCTCCTTCTGGGAGAACAATTGAGTGAAAATCCAAAATGAACACTTGTATGGCGGCCATCTTTTTTTGTATAGAAGCCATTTTTTTTTCACCGGCTCGTCAATCGTCCCAAGGTACTCGAGATTTTTAGTTCCGGCAGTATGGGTGTGCAACTTCTCATTTTCGAGATCCGTAGGGCAGTTCCGGTCAGCGTTCCACTTTCAGGTCATTTCGGACTTTCCTGAACTCATAGGACCCCCTTCTATACGACTCCCAAACATGACGTTTACCCCCGACGGCTCCTTCTGGGAGAACAATTGAGTGAAAAACCAAAATGAACACTTGTATGGCCGCCATCTTTTTTTGTATGGAAGCCATCTTTTCTTCACCGGCTCGTCGATCGACCCAGGGTCCTCGACAGTTTTAGTTCCGGCAGTATGGGTGTGCGACTTGTAACTTTCGAGTTCCGTAGGGCAGTTCCGGTCAGCGTTCCACTTTCAGGTCATTTCGGACTTTTCCTAAACTCACAGGACCCCCCTCTATACGACTCCCATACAATACTTTTACTGCCCACGGCTCCTTCTGGGAGACCAATTGCTCCAAAAGTTGCGTTTGTATGGCGGCCATATTGAAAAATGGCGGAAAATAAAAGTCGACCACGGATTATGAATCGGTGTCCCCGAAAACCCCCGCACGCCAATTTTCAGCCAGCTCGGAGCAACTTATTTTTCGGCCGCCATTTTGGATCCGCCATCTTGGATTTTTATGACCACCACCGAAAAGCTCTCTTCATCTTCTATGACATTAGTTCGACCACCCCCCCGCTATCTATAACGGTTTCGGAACGGTGAGCGTTTCTATTTTGTATGGCGGCCATGTTTTTTTGTATGGAAGCCATCTTTCTTTCACCGGCTCGTCAAACGGCCCAGGGTCCTCGACATTTTTAGTTCCGGCAGTGTGCGTGTGCGACTTGCCATTTTCGAGATCCGTAGGGCAGTTCCGGTCAGCCTTCCACTTTCAGGTCATTTCGGATTTTTCCCGGACTCACTGGACCTCAAGGTTTATGACTTTATGTATGACTTGTACCCCCCACGGCTCCATCTGGGAGAACAATTCTGTCAATGAGTCAGTGGTAATCGAGCTTTATATATTAGTGATGATTCATAATTGAGCACGTATTTCTTTGCTAATAAAGATAGAACTGGATATTGCATCTAGAAAAAATAACTGAAGGGGAGTTCATTCACCTTTAGGTATGTTTTCCATCTCACTCATACTATAATAACAAGATGAGATCAAAAAGACGACCGATATACAAACTGCATTAACCACTTATTATGCCTATGCTCACGCGTGGCTCAGCTACGGCGTAATCATGTGGGGAAACAGTACCGATGCTCCTACACTATTTATTTTATAAAAGAAATTAATCCGTATACTCACAAACATAAATCAGACTGATAGCTGCAAACCTTTCTTCGTAAAACATAAAATACTCACCCTTCCATGCATATACATTTTTGAAATTTGTTAGGAAATAGGTATAAATCATTCTTTACAAGACGCGAAGATAAACATATTGGCCGATCATTAAGGCATAAAAATATGCTAATGCTACCATCTTCCCGCATAACGCTACACTCCAACAGCCCCTATGTAATGTGTATAAAAAATTATAATAAAATACCAGAATCAATAAAAACAGAAAACAGCGAAACAACATTTACAAACAAAATAAAACAAATACTTATTAAAAAAGCCTATTACACGATTAATGAATATATAAACGATAAACAAACATTTTCAATTAAATTAAATGAATAATACTATAAATAATACAACAGTAATAATAAAACGAAATAAATGAATAGATATAAAAAATAAAATAAAAATACATTAAATTCCATAACTATTAGTTAATAATAATTTATAATAAACTAAATACATATTAGGAAATATTATTAATAAATTAAAAATTATAATATGCTATCCATATTTATTAATAAATTAAAGCAATAAGTAAACATAAGTACCATCTTCCTATTTATACAACAGTAGTAAACATAAGTATCATATTCCTCTCCTATATTTTGCTGTGCCCTACAGGGTCCATGATTGTAACCTACCAAATTTTATTTTTACCACCTTATGTACATTGTGGAATGCAAATAAAGAATATGAATATGAATATATAATTTGCAAGTTACCAGAGTAAAGTAAAAGTTTTCAAGATAGTTGTGCACAAATAGATAGGAATGTTTATGTTGAGGGCCATTTGGTATCCAGAAACTATTTTAAAAGCTTCTAGTATTTTTAAAGTCATCTTTAATTTTTTCTGCCTATAAAAAGGATGTGTTGATTGAAATAATTATTTTATGATATTTAAGTTTACCCCAATTTTATGAATGCATTCCTAGGCTGGTAAGACTGATGGTCTGTAAAAATAATAATTTCAATGACATAAATGACATGTCAACATTGTCAACTTTCTTCCACTTCGAGTGTTTGCTAGGCGATTTCTGAGGATATACTAATTATTTAACAGTGCTCAATCATGTATCGTATATTTAAAGATTGTGGAAGTGTTTGGAACCCAACATCAAACGTTATTTTTCATAGGTAAGTGCGCTGATGCCATATTAAAAATTACGCCAATTTGTACATATTTTTACGCAGTTTTGGAAAGATCTGCCTATATTTTTATTTAAAACTGTGTGAAAAACGTTTCTCTCATTGTGAAATGTCACCATTTAGTTATTTATGTGGTTATATAGCATATAACTAAGGAAACAGTCGCATTATTAGATTGGACGTCAAGATAAAATGTTAGTAAACAAAGAAGAGTAGAGTGACCATAAATGATTGCTTGAGGCGGAATTTAACGTGATATGATTTTTCGTGGTTGTGTAATGAGCTACAAAGTCCAACTGGAATTCAAAATCTTCAGAAGTTTTCTTGGTCAAACCAAAAGCTTTGGCTAAAAAGGCCGCTTTAGATGAATCATAATATGATTCATATTACGAATGTCAAAATATCTACATATTTGACGACTCTTATTGTCATCCGCATAAGGTTCATATTCAGCAATCATCTGTTTGACAGTTACTAAGCAGATCATTAGATGAATTGCTCAATGTGGCCTTTTTAGGCCCCCTGATCATTGATTGCTAACATCAGTGGACTTTCTTAGATGATTGAAAACACGATTGCATTTGTTTCAGTTTTCCAAGCGATCCAGAGAAAAGGCGTAGATGGTGGTATGGTGGTCCAACATACCTTTGAAAGGAAACTTCTATAAATCTGCAAAAAATTGTTGCCTACACTATAAAGCGGAGCACTATGACATAAGGCTAAACCGACTAAAATTTGGTGAAGATCTGATGAAGACTTTCGGAGAAAGACGATGGAACTCCTCAATGGATATCAGCAAATTAGTCGCGATTACTGTAGTTGCATATTTATGTATTATTTATGCCACTCAAAATAGAAAAATAAAATAAACTGTGCTAAAAAGTATAAAATATTTTCTTTAAAAACTTAACAGCTTCTGAAGTAGGGACCTTTAATCCTTCAATGCACCTTAGCTAGGCACTTATTAGTTTTATGAAGTTAGTTTTTACTTATTTTAAAGTTTAATTTATCCATAAATCAACCCGCAACTTTGGACCAAGTGATGACACGTTAAATCTTCACCATGGGTTCACCAGAATTTAGTACCTACCTATTTGGTACATATGGTTATTGTTTTGGTACCTAACTATTAGCAAACAAATACGTGCTCAATTATGAATAATTTCTACTTGCTTAATTCCTAATAATATCCCAACGCAAATAAAAATCTTTGTCACCCTGATGAAAGAGAAGCAAAAAATAACTGATTTATTTCAAGGCCATTTATTTGGTTTTCACCGTTTTCTTCTAGCCGCAACGTCCAGTTTTATGTACAATGTTCTTGCTCTAGAGGATAAAGTAAATTGAATTTAGAACATCGTGTGCACTAAGTTTGTGAATTAAAAAAAACATTAAACCTATTTACTGCTACCTCTATGGTGCCGAATATATCATACAACTTTTTTTTAATTTGTTAAAAACTCAGACTCGGAACCTTCTTGGTGTTCTTTTTTCAATTTGCTTTGTACGCGGTTCTTTACGCGGCATTTTTTCACGTCATTGTTATACCTTATATTAAAAACAAGAAACTTGAAAAAACTAAAATGAGTGATTCTAGCGACGAGGAAGTTTGCTTGACGCCAACAGAATTGACTGAAACTGTTAATAATGCGCAAATGAGCTTTCTCCCTCAACAATCACGCGAGAAGTATTTAAAACAGTACGATATGTTCAACACGTGGCGACTAGCAAAAGGAGCCAAAACTTTCTCAGAAAACGTTTTGCTGGCATATTTTATAGAATTATCCAAGAACAAGAAAGCAAGCACTCTATGGAGTACGTATTCGATGCTAAAAGCAACAATAAAGATGAAAAAAGACAAACATATCGATACCTATCTTAAAATAATGGCATTTTTAAAAAGAGCCTCATCTGGTCATCAACCAAAAAAATCGAAGGTTTTCACAGTATCTGATATTGAAAAGTTTCTTAACGAAGCACCCGATTCCGTATATTTGGCGGCAAAAGTAAGTCAGTTGCACATTCAGTATCTACTTAAGTATATTAATCTCAATTAAATAGTACCTATACTTAGTAGATGTTGATAGGCATAATTATGCGTTCATATCAATTTTATTCATTTATCTACTACAATACTCTTTACGTTACAGGTTGTTCTTATTATTGCAATAAACGGAGCATGTCGAACTAATGAACTAACACAACTTAATGTCAAAAACATTGAGAAACATTCAGATAACTTACTATTAATTAATTTACCTAATACAAAGACAAAAAGAGACCGCAACTTCGTCATTCGCAAGGAATACGTAACGATTGTTGAGAAATATCAAGCCTTACGCCCGCCTAACACTCCAATCAATCGATTTTTTCTACAGTATCGCAATGGAAAGTGTGTTAGACAGCCTATGGGTACTAATAAAATTGGCAGTATCCCACGAGAAATAGCAACATTTCTTGAACTTCCAGAACCCCTGTTGTACACGGGTCATTGTTTCCGACGAACTTCAGCCACACTTTTGGCTGATTCCGGAGCTGATCTCCTGTCCCTTAAGCGCCACGGAGGCTGGAAGTCCAATGCAGTTGTAGAGGGATACATAGAGGATTCCATCCAAAATAAGTCTAAAATATGTGAAGGCATCGTAGGAGCCATTACACTGAAAGAGCCTCAATCGGATCCTTGGACTGGCCCTTCTACATCAAAAATAAGCCGTTATGAAACACCTAACCATCTCCCTCTCTCTCCAACATTCACGCCAAGGGAATCCGATGAATCGGTACAACTATTAAGTATGACAGATAGTTTACCGAAAAACAGTACACAAGTGACTAACACCAATATTACAGTACCAAACAAAAATATTACACTCAATTTAAATAACTGTAGCAACGTTACTTTAAAATTTTCTTAATTATACCTTAGTATTATTTTGTTATAATTTAAAGATTATTCTGTAATACTTACCTGTCATAATGTAGTAATTAATACCTAAACTGAAATAAAAGTGTACCTATCTTGTGATTGTAAACGTTTTTTTTTTGCATTTAGTCATTTCCTCGCTGAGGTGGAATGAAAAGTTACGTGTTGCACTCGACTGCAAAGATTTTTCACCTCGTGCTCTTTTGATTCCCTCGCTAACGCTCAGGATTCTAATTTTGAATCACTCGCTGCGCTCGTGATTCAATTTTAGAATCCTTCGCTTGCTCGGTCATCAAAATTGAACACGCGGTTAAAAAGCAACTTTGCACTCTTGTATAACAAATAACTTATTCTACGTCTGCGACTTTTCAGACAAAATACAGTCCGAAGTCTATTATAATCTGGCAACACTTTGACAGATCAATCAAGATGGCTCTTGTCATGATTTATGGTATTTTCTTGTGTTTTCAAATCAAATCAAGTCATTTTCTCGCTTTCTGGATTGTTTTTATTTTGTTATGATAAAATAAAAAGAAGACAATATATTATAGATTTATACAAACATGCGGTTTTATTCCACCTATCACTGATTTCAATAAAAAAGGGGTATTTCGTTGATAATATAATTAATTAAATATAACACTAAAGAAAGGTATGTGTGATTCCAATTCGGTTTCAATAGAATAGTATTGAATTATGAAGCATTCCGAGTCGCATAAAGTTCCTTTTAGTTCTTGGGATGGAAATGTATGGGCGGCGAGCAATGTCCATAGATGGCGTTAATTTCAATAACCCTCTCCGTAGTCAGGTAATAAAAAAAGGGGTATTTTGTTGATAATTAATTAAATATAACACAAATATATCCATGATTCCAATTCGGTTTCAATAGGATAGTATTGATTTATGAAGCATCCCGAATTGTGTAGAATTCCTTTCAGTTCTTAGGATGGAAATGTATGGGCGGCGAGCAATGTCCTTTAGCATCAGTGCCTGCAGCCTCGTTCTAGAACTTTGGCTGGGACACGACCGCGGCCCCAAATTTTATTCAAATTTCAGATGGGTACATTCCACCACTAAAATTCTTGTGATCCTACGGCATTACTGATGACATACTTGAGTAACAAACATATTTCCAAACTATCTCGTTTAGATAATACCTATTAGTGAGGACTCATTTCACATCATACTGTGAATAAATATTATAAAAATAACGGAGCCCGAGACGTGTCCGAGATGTCCGTGTACATGTAAACTAATTTTAAAAACTGATAAATTAATTTCGTTTCCTATAGAAGGATTGGATTTATAAGAAGGTTTTATGTATAATAATTTAAAACTGTTGTATCTCCAATATTAATTATTCAAGATTTCGTTCACCTTCTTGATCTCAGTTCCCTTGGAAATAATGACCACGGAACACGTTCTTTGATTCTATGCTAAACACATTTTTTTTTAAATTTAATACGTACTCAAATCTTTGGTATAAACTTCTACTTAAATATTATATGTTAAAAAGAGCTAAGTATATTTAAAGCAAAATTAAAACTTTTGACGCCTGGCCTATGACAATTCCTTAGCGTAGTGAAAGTCTCACGAGCTGTAACTTTTGAAAACGGTTACACACTTACAATCAAGTATCTTAAACTGCGAGTCTCGCAATGTTAAATGATACCGGAAGCCTTTCCGTATATGACAGCATAAAGGGCAAGGTCGCAAAAAAGTAACAACAGCGAGGGATAACAGATTTATTGTGAGCAGTGTGCTAAGAAAACAAGAAGAAAAAAGAAATGAAATCAAAAGTTCGTAGTTCGAAAAACAGAAGTGTAGTCTTGAAACTTTACATTGACTACAATATTTCCTAAATTATAGGTAACCGGGCACTTGTAATATCTATATGTATATATATATAAATTTCAGCTCAATCGTTAACCGGGAAGTGGGTGGAATTTAACTTCCAAGATTTTCTTACATAGTTAGTTACAGGTGAAGCTAATAAAAGCGTGTTAATAAAAAAAAACATTTTTCCCTTGATCATCACGCGTGAATGGCTGGACCAATTTCGCTAACTCTTTTTTTGTTGTGTTTGTTATTGTAAGGAGAAGGTTCTTATGCAAGAAAAACTAAGAAAGTTGCGCGGAACATTAGAAAATTTAAGAAAACTTAACGATCATATTTACTTTTCTAACCTTAATAACCTTTAACCTTTTCTCCTTTTGTAACCTTATAAGCGTTTGACAGAACTACCAGTTGTGTGACAGTTGGCGCAATTGACAGAATGCGCTGAAAATAACGTTTTTTAAAAATAGATGTCTCGGTCGGAATTATATTGATAAAATACCTACATGAGTGCAATGCGTAGGGCTAAATGCTTTTTTATAAGGGAGCATCAACTGGTATATAAAAATGAATAATTGACGTTTGTTAGGTATGTAGGTAGATAGGGTAGGTAGGTAAGGTATAGTAGATAGGTTAGGGTATGTAAGTAGGTAGGTAGGTAGGGTAGGTAGGTAGGTAGGTGGGTGGGTAGGTAGATAGGTGCACAGTTAGTAGTTAGTAGTTCTTTTATTGGCGGTACGAAGTTCGCCGGGTCAGCTAGTACTTTACATAAACTGAAATGCAAGCAGCCAAGTTCATGACTGCACTTCTGTAAATAAAAAATAAGAACCTAGAAACTTTTGATTTCACTACTATTTATGGCTACCGAACTTGGCCATTATTTAACAGAATTTTTATACCAAAAATAAAAATCTTTCACCGGGGCGGACCTCCGGTCATTTCATTAACGAATTTAGATACCTATCGACTGAGCAATTCAATTGAGTAGGTATACTTATACCGGACAGTAACGGCCAAATTAAGATAGTAATAATATAAATTTAACAGGAGGGATACAATAGCGCTGCGGCGGTGGCTGCTCGTACTACGACAGGGTGGCGTCGTTGGTACCCGCATCGATCCGCCCCGCCCGACTGCCTCCTGGGCGCACTTCACTCCTATAGTTCCAAATCCTGCTCACTTCACGACAACTAGCGTATGTATGAAACGTAGTATCTATACGCTTTTATTGTTTAGCCACCCCCATTAACAAAACCTGATATCTACCGCTTGGCGGCACAAAGGTCACTAGTCGAAGAGCGAAAGGGACGTTGGAATCAGGCCATGTTTTACTTTTTTCCCTGCATAACGTTTTTAATTTCGTCTTCTTGGATTTTTTAAGCCTAGTGTTACATACGCGTCAAATGTCACGAAACGCTGTACGACACCTTATGCGATAAGTGAGAATACAACTGTGGACGTTTGTTGTGATCGACTGGTTGCGGTAAATTTAAATACACACTTGCCGTATAAACACATTTTGAGGTTCTCTTATCAATTCGTCGTGCAAGCCAACAGAACGCGTACTACTTTTACCGAGTGTTATACAGTGTTATGAAATAGTGGAAGACATATCAGACATATATCTTAGTGACTTAAATTCGTGTGTTATAGTTATTAATTTAGTCTATGAAATAAAGCTTCACCACGTTTCGTCACAGCAAACTACGTTATACAAACCATTTACCTTCAAAAGGTTCGCCATTAAATATAAGAGGACAATCGGTAAAAGCGGCGTCATTGAGTCGAATCGAAGCTTCGCCAAGGCTGGCTGCAGGAGCGGAGTGCGGCCGCAACGAGGGCGGCGCGGTCGGCGGCGCCGCCGCTGGCGTCCGCCCTGGCTACGGGTATGAGGCGCTCTCGGCGGCGAGCGACGGCAGTGACGGAGAGCCCGACGAGGCACCCGAGTACACCGCTTTCGAAATGGAACTCTCGGCAGGTGCCGAATCTTTAGAAGGGCCCTCTTCGCGTGGGTCCACGAAGGTCAATTTTCCTCCTGAAGTGGAGTTAGAGCGGCGACCCACGGTCTCCGCAGTGGCCACCGCAGCCTATCATAAGGGTCGTGGTAGATCCATGAGCGCCTGGAGCGACATTAGCCGATCCAGTATACGCTTCGAAGAAAGGTTAGTGTTCAAACTTTTTCATTAATATATTCAGGGTCTTTTTTTTTTAAGCAAACTTTCGATATTATTTTTCAGCCTTAAGGTTTTCCTCTGATACAAAAAAAATATTCCAATTTCAATTATCAGCTAAATACCGCTTACCTGTCCACCTAAAAATTGCCCCATATTTTTATTAATGTAGGTACCTAATCGTGTCAAGATAAATTTTAAATAAAATAGGTAGTGGTACATACAGTGAGAAAACATTAGATAATTACTGTCGGTTTTGTTAAACTGCGTCGCAAAACGTAGGAACTAGATTAGGGGAATTAATTTAGATCAAGAACTACTTTCTTGATCATCATGCCAGAGAGGAAAGTGCGGATATTCTGAAGTGTTGAAAACAGGAACATCGACTTCATGCTATTAAAGAACAATTTTCTGGAGTAAGGGTATAATCATAACATCATCGGAACAGGGAATTCTACATCCACTCACCAATCTTTACACATCAAAAACCAAATCAGCTAGCACCTTTCGCATCATGAAAATGCTTGACGCATTCCATCGTATCGGGCTCATTTTGGCATGCGCGAGGCAGACCGGGCGATGTACTTCGACATCGTTTTGAAAAGGGCCTTTGTGCGTTAAAATGGGTATGCAACTCTGAGACTAGTTATGCCTGCAGTCAACAAAGTGTTTTTATTTTTATTTTTATAGTCGCATTATAGAAGGATTAACTTCTGAATCTTGCTAAATACGAATCTATCAACTGCATAGTAGCATATTAGTTACTGCTAACTCAAAAAATATTTTTGATTTTTATCGATAAGAAAATAATCATTTTAAAAGTCTCTAGAAAAGAAGCTTTTAAATTAAAGCTTTTAAATTTTAAATCGCATCTGCAAATGAAGATACATTATAATACAAATGAGTATCTAAACTAAAAGATGTCGAATCGAAGTTACTCTGACAATGCGTAAGCGGAGTGCGGCAGCAATGAATGGGGACAAGGTCAGTGACGACAATGGTCGACGTCAATTTTGGGGGGATGCGCAATAAAATCTCAAATTAAGATTGTAAGTATACCCAGAAGTTAGTAGATAGGTTTTGGTTAGTAATCCAATGAACACGACATGAGTTGAAGAGGTTAACGTTGAGAATATTAGATCTGAATAATATTTTGACATTTGTGCATATAAGTAGATATTAATTTTTCATTAAATTTTAAACAGCATAACAAATGCTATATACATCATATAGCACACTAAACAAGCCGAGCTTCAAAGCAACTGGGTCAGAATATCAGTATAGTATAAATATTGAATACGACTGTATTTATAAATTGTTTAAAAAAATATCGTTTCAATATGAGAATGAAGCCAGCTAGGGTAGGACGAACATCAATAGTAACATATTGCCCTTACTTAAATTAGGTAATATAGATTTCTGATGCTGTACAAAAATGTATTTTCATTTTCTTGATGTACCTAAATGCCCGATAGGATGGGGTAACACATCGGTAGGTACCTATTGAAAAACTTAGAGGTCTTCAGAAGTACGACTTGTAAAGTATTCTATTGGCCAAAGGTGTTTTACCTACAGACTCGTATTTGACTTTGGTGGAGACAGGCAAGTTTTTTCGTTTCGTGCTATAATTGGTCACGACTTATTTTGGATTTATTTATTCAAAGTTCGGTCTCAAGACTTGCTGTGCTCAGATCTCCGATCGTCGCGCGTCGTTTCTTCCAATATTTTTAAGGTATTCGTTAATAATATATATATAAAATATTTTCAAATACCTATTTGTATGTAGGTATGTGTTGTCTTTAATGTGTACCGGATATGGGCAGCATCCGATGACTCGTAGAACTTCCCATCTATTGCTAAACTTGGTAATTCTTTGCAAATTGTATTGTAATCAATAAAAAAATCTATATATTACCGGTTTTACTTTAGTGATTTGGAACGAACTAAAAATATGCGTGAAGCTTTAGTTAAGTATGAGCAAAACTAAACTGTGAGATGAAGCGAGTATAAAAGGTTATAGAGTGTGAAACACAAAAAAAAAGCTTTTCTGAATATTTAAACGGTGCTTGAGCAGGAATAGCCAAAATCCTCAATTGAAAAACCGACTGTAAGCTTAGACTATCCTGCTCGTCGTCGAATGTTTCTTTTCTCTGTAGCTCAGCTTCCTGGACGCATACGGAACTGAGTGCATTAGATCGTTGCACTTCATTAAAAAACCAACCTAACCAAACGCTTCATTACTGGCATCTACAAAAAAACGCGTCATCACATTTTTCCCATTTGAATAAAAACTCAAAATAGGTCTGGATTGAACCAGTTTTTTTTTTCAGTTGAGACCCATGATTCATTGCTTTTACGTTGTAGGTATCATAATGTAACAGAGTCACGCTATTTTAGACACAAAATCGGGAAGAACATTATAAGTTATGACACGGTTAAACTAAAGCTAAAGGCGTGCTTTGAATATGAAATACTGTATTATGGTATACCTTGTGTAATAAAGGATTATTGTGAAAAGGGTATAAGGTTGTTATATTATGGTTAATCGCACACCGATTGTAAAACCACTCAATTCCTAGGAATCGGAGCATTGCTTGCCTGTCGGTCTTCTACAGATTTTACTTTGGGAAGTGTGCGCGGGAGCTCCTCTAACTGATTTCATCATCTCCTATCTACCATCAGACCTCCAGACGCACTGCAGGTATCCATCCGCACATGGTTGATATCTCGATGTGTCGTACTCAGCGCTTCTCCTCAACCTTCATTGTGCGCACAGCCAAAGTGTGGAATCCCTGCCAGTATGTGTTCCCTACTACCTAGGACCCATAGATCATAGGCCCATAGATCATAGGCCCATAGGTCATGGTCATACACAGTTCGAATCATCAGAATTTACTAAAGACTGTAAATACGTGTAAATGAGCCTTAGCCTCAGCAAATAAAACATTCCATTAACATGTATGAGGACTGACTTGACTTATTTTGTAGTAACTTAATTAGAAACAGCAAACTTTATAGCTACTCATTTCCTGTTCTACTGTCTCAGGAAATTACACTTGTCAATTGAAACCAAGACATACTAAAATAAGTATTTAGGTATATATTTAGTAAATATCATGGATTTAATGTGTTACCCGATAGCTCATTTGGATAGATGAGAGATAAGATTCTTGAAAACTAAATAGAATATAAAAATTCTGAAAGCTAGTTAGTTTTTAAAGAAACTTGTAAGGTTGTCATGTTTTTTTTTAGTAAATTTACTTGTATTGCTTCTGAAAGTACCTACATTATAACTTACTTAAAATAGGTATAGAAATACCCGACATAAAAGTGAACTAAAAAGATAGAAAAAGACGCAATAGAAAATTGAAGATGGCCTGCATGTATAAATTGGAATATTATGGAAACTAGTGGATTTCAGCGGAACATGGGGGTTAAATTTGTTGCATTTTAGTTCTACTATCATCATAGCCTGCGAGAAATATGTTGGATTACCAATAACCCTGTAGGTATA
Organism: Allophyes oxyacanthae; assembly: GCA_932294325.1. NCBI lineage: Eukaryota > Metazoa > Arthropoda > Insecta > Lepidoptera > Noctuidae > Allophyes > Allophyes oxyacanthae. The sequence goes on from OW028609.1 coordinate 7,953,245, forward strand.
TTGAGGAGGTAGTATTCTATGGCGGCAGGGAGAAATCTTGGCGCATAGCGTTTAACGTAGGCCTCAGCTTTTTACGATTTCTTTGAATGAACATTGATGCACCGGAAATTAATTGATAAGTGCGGAAATATAATATAATTAAGAAGTATAAATAATATAAGTAAGAAGGCATCCATGTAACAAGGATAATTTCACCGAAAGAGGATAAAAAAACCGAAAACTGCATTGCAAAAACTCTGTAAGACTGTAAAGCGGAGGTCTTTTTATTGTTATTTGTAGCACCTGTCCGGGTATCAATTGTAGGAATTTAGGGTAAAATGTAGGCAAAATAGAAAAATTGTGAGATCAGTTTGAAGGTTGATTTTGAAGTACCTACGTCACACAAAGGAGACAATTTTTTTGGGCTCATATATTTTATATTTTTATAAAAAAAATACCTAATAAAAGAAAAACTGGATTTAAGCCTAACCGGAATCATGCAATCTTAGTATAGATTGCATTATTATATGATACGTGGAGAGAAAACTTTGTACGCATATTGCGCGCACGAACGAGTATGAAATTTGGCATAGCACAAGATTATACGGAGGAGTGCAGAAATCTAAAACTATGGTCGAATTTCTGATTTTTTTACAAGACCCAACGCCTTTTATTGCTTTCTGAAACCTAATTAAATAACGATAATCATGATAATTAAACAACCAACTTTGATTTATTGCAAACAAATATGGATTAAGCTAAAATCAAATTACATGAATAATGGCGCTCCGCACAACGTTCACAACCTCAATTATCAGAACTAGCCATTGTTCTGAGATCAGATAGAATATGATGATAGAAATGGTAAAGATTATAATACCATTGTAATCTAGAAAATATGAAGATCACAAAAACGTGTTTCATCCGTATAACCTACTTTGGAATGTGAAGGGTGGCCCCACAGATTACAGAAGAAACTTAAAAAAAATAGGTCTCCTTTGTATAAAGAAACGTAAAGTTTTGATTAAAAAGAATATGCACACACTATAAGCCAATACATAATTCAACATCAACATTATAAACCGAGAAAATAGTAGAGATGAAAAATTAGGGGATAGTGAAGTGTATCGTAAGCGCGGTGCGTCTCAATGTTCCTTTAAAGGCGATCTTCACGCGTGCGCAATACAATATTCGTTTGTCGCATTCCTGAACAACCAAAAGCATGGCTACTTCGTTCGTCGTATTCGTCGTCGTGCATTGTAATGTCCTGGATAGGATGCGTTCGATTTTCTGTCGCCGCTTCTTTTCTTTTTATTATGTCAATTGATCATTATTTAGTTTTAGAGGTGGTCTCGCCGTATTTGACCCTGGCTACTTCTCACTTCTCAATGTTATAAACTGTGAATTTGCTGGCGCTGTTATTTAGAACATCCTCCTACGTCTATTGCGCGGCGTTGTTCAAGTTCATTGCCCGATTCCAGTGAACATGGCAATGCATGCTGAGAGCGCTCTGCCAATTGACGCGTGTCTTATGATCGCGAACCAGCAGTACGGTACGAGTGTGGGTAGTCTCACGAGGCGCGCGTCTCACCGAGCAGTAGTAGTGCAAGCTCGCTGGCTATCCAACCGTGACTGGAGCTGTATGCTGGTTTCCGCAGGACGAGTCTGCTCGTTGCGTTCTCGGCTAGCAGATAACCAATCCTTATGTTTAGCGGTTTCCAGAGATCGAGTTAACTAACAGGTGAATTCACCTTAAGAAGCCTTTAGGTATTGAGAGAGATTAGTACTTTTCTAAAAAGGTTTAATTTCCTTTTAATGTTTGTTGAATCCGATATCAGCAAATTGGGTTGGATGTCCATAAAAGTGTCTAGATGTTTAAAGAAAAATAAGGGAAGGCATTAAAGGGACTAGTTTAATATTTTATAGTTTGATTGTTTTACGAACAACGAAAGTTATAATTAAGTATGAGTACAACTAATAGTCATTGTATGAGACACAAGTTCCTAAGAGGGCAGGCCGTATTATGGCCGGCTATTTAAACTTATTTACCGTGTTAAATTACCACGTAACGTAGGTACTCAGTGAAAGTTACTTTACGGAGACTCAAAGGTTCGATTACTTTTTCCATTCCAGTATCCAATTTTCCTCCTATTATAAAAGATCACAATCGACTCGACGAGATTGATGCTACGTTACAAATCGGTTAGCGAAAATTGCCGTTCTGTTTTCTAATTAGAATCAACGTCGCTTTGTTTGTTAATTATAGGAGAATAACTCAAAAGTTAACCAAAGTACTTACCTTCTTTTTACACTTGTCCTGCTAATTAGTAATCATAAACACAAGTTTTAATATATAAGGTTTACGCTGTTAGAACGCTATATGTTTGGACAATACTGACAATCTCTTGTCTGAACCGATAAACTCAGCCATAAAGAAAGCAATTGGTATGCCTACAACGTGCCAAATGTGAAGGATCAAAGTGGACTACATGTATAGGTTTACGTTGCGAGCAATGGATGGGGGGCTGAAAACGCGGAGCGGGAGGCAGTCGCGCCGAGGGCGGCTGGCTGGCGGCGGCGGGCAGTATCTCGCAAGCGACGCCGGCTCAAATCACATTTTAGTCTTACAGTCCCAGTGATACGTACGGCGGACACGTCACGGCCGCGTGCTCGCGCCCCGTGCCGCGGCCGCTTGTAAACACCGCGCGCGTTACCTTGAACCAAATGTGACTGGAACAAGTGATAAAAATGGTTTTTTGATTTTAAAAAATTATTACAATAACAAATTTCCTTCATTTGGCGATGAAAATCTCCTTCAAGCTATTAATTTTTGACTCTCTCTATTTCTTACGTTAAGATAATTTTCTGAAAACTTTCGACTATATTATTCTTCTTCTCGCACTAAGTAATTTGAAGTAATTAGTTGGATGGAGAGTAGCGGTTATGGAATTAGGAGACGATATATTTTGCGTATATGGATGCAGCGGGTTTGTATTTATAATTAAATACCTATAAATAGGTTATATTATATAAGAAAATAAACTTGAATATTGTCCTCACATCGGTAGCACGCATCACATTCGCAAAAATTTCACATAATTTAGGAAATAAGCTGAACTTCAGAGTTTGTTGATACCTTACTTTCAGGGTAGAATATAAGAGAAATACGACTGAATTGTATCATACAAATAAATAGAATAAAGAATTCTGGTTTGTTAGACTGCGATACATTTATACTTTTGAGGTCAACTAGAACGAGGAAAGCTAGCAGACGGCGAAAATAGACAATTGTGAAGCGACACAACACTCTAGACACTAGCACTCATCTTCCTTTCCTTCCACTTCTCTTCGCTCCACTAATATAAAGAACATCTTTGTATAATGATACGACTAGTAGTGTGCAATGTACATGTAGAGTTTCTGCACTTCTATATACTAGTCACTCATATAAAGGTAGTATTGAATTATGTCAAACGTGTAGTTTACGTGTTTCCGTATGGTTCTCAGTACATGTATAGTTTTCTGGACCAGATGTCTAGAGTTAGTAGGTATTATTGTATTATAATATAACATCACCCAAAAAACTGAACTCACAACAAATTGTTCCTTTTTAGTATAGCGATCAAGGCAGGATTTATTTTGAATGTAAACATTACACGCTGCGCACACGACACGTCACATGTGACAGAAATTAAACGGCCGTGTCATTAGTAGGTACCTACCTGGGTAGCAAGATTTCGATATTAATGGATTTTTCCATGTTGCATAGATCGCAACGGGCTAAAACACGGGATAAATAAAAACGAAGCTATATTAAATTATAAGAGATTTCTATAAATCTTCAACTGATATCAAAATAACGTTGCCTACTGAACAATGAAAAATCTTTACCTATACGTGGACGGAGTCGACGCGGGCACAGCTAGTAATTATGAAAATATGGTACAGTGCAATTAGTCATTATAAATTTACCATTTTACTAAATTACCGCTATTCCGAAAACGCGTAAATTTAAAAAATAAATTTTTAAAGTCTTAAATATATATTTAAAATAAATAATGATTGTTGTAGTTTCCGAGGTTTTTGTAAATAAATGAAACTTTTTCAAATTCATTTGAAAATGGCAACAGCTCGTAAAAGTGAACGAAACATTAGTATTTATAATGACGTTTTATTTTATAACAGAATATATGGTTTCCTATATGAACTATAGATAATATGCATGTATTAAAAACAAAAAGCAAAAAAGCGAAGACGGGGATTATATTTTTTTAAATATATTGTTTCGTTAAAATGTTTTTAGGCAAACTACCTATACACACAAGCATTGGTATTTTTTGGTAGCTTTGCAATCTACATATATAAAGTACCTAAATAAAGGAGATAATAAAAGGTATTTATATTTGTTAAAAAAATGAAGAGTATAATAATAATAATGCACATTTAACCATATAAATGAGTAGTATTAGTATCCCACCGACTTCGGAAATAGGGTCCATGTTACCGACGGTCTGGGCTCTAGAGAGGGGAATCTCCTAACAATGCACATCGTATCAAGCAGTACTGCTTTCTGAAGCTGATCCAGCCACCCAGCGTTAAGCCTCTCAAGGTGTTGGTCCAGATTCTTACTATCATTACAGTAATTTCTGACTCCACGTCCCACATATCGACAACTTCGCGATCCAATTCCAGATATATGATTTGTTTTGTTTTTCTCGGCTTTCATGAAGTTCTCTTCATGTGGGATGGTAATGGTTTCCGGGCTGAAATGTATTTTATAGCCTTTTGTATGCCTGTACTTGTCCCGCTTTTATATTTAAAACGGCAGGAACCTTTTTTGCAAGGCAAAGTGGCTGAAGCACAATTAGTTTATTTAATTTGATAATGCTTATAATAATCACCGTAATCAATTTAATATCCTCATATTTATGACAGACAGATTCAATGTCAGTTTTCAGCTTTTTACAGCATAAACGCTTGCCCACACTTAAAGTTTCAACCCTACCCTCGATACATAAACGATGCATATTCGTTATACAATGCTCTATTAGCAATATAATTAATAATATGCTTATATTGTACGTAGGCACAATGTAACGGATCCCGATACAATATTTAATCCCTTTCATTCGATAGGCACTACACGCCTAATGAATTTGGTATTTAAATATTTAGGTTTACATATTATAGAATTGAAAATTTCTGATATATACTCGTAGGTACTCACCATGCTATTAATTTTTTCTTAACTTTGTATTGACATTGATTAGGAACAACACGAAAATTGCCAGTGTCTCAAAAAAATTGTCATTGTCTTAAGGTTACATATCAACATTTTTGTCAATCTATATTTTTAAATATCTCTAATGTTTGGGCTTGAATTTATTAAAATCTAATCTTTCACTGACTATATAGATAATATTATCTACAATAAAGGCAAGTGAATAGCAAATATTCGCAAATGATATCTTCTGAATTTCTACCCACCCAAAACGTTTATTACAACGTTTTGTGATGTAGGTAAAAAGCCTGTTTATTACTTAGACTTTAGAACAATATGCAACAAATACACTGTAGTTATACCTGTGCAAGTAAATACATGCGACGAAAAATATAATAGGGATGCAAAACACGGCGAGGCTGTCGCTAATGAGAGATAAGGTTGAGTGCTGTCGTCTTCTGCTTTAGCTCCGTGACGCGTGTAGACTGGCGACAAGATACGACTACTTTCGTAATAACATGCAATATAATTTTAAATCACCTATATGGCGCATGGATTATACCAAGAATATTTTCTAAGATATTCGAATATGATATAAATGTATAATTATTCTCATACTTGTTGCAGATACCTGATACAAAACTTTTATTGAAGCATAGGTACCAATAATTTATTTGACACTGTCAAGTCTTATTTCCTGACGTTTCATCCGAATATGGCAGACTGAATTGTCGGGAACTAAGAGGTATCGTACCTTTTCATATTTTTACGCGATTCAGCATAGCTATTCTGTAAAAACATAATTATATTGATCGCGATTCGAAACTCACTCTCATTGCGAGATTCGAATCGTCAAATGTTCTTACAGAATAGCTATACATAACCAACAGTGTTAAATAATAAATGTAAGTATAAAAGTTGCAAAAGTTTACAAATATACAGGATGTTACATTATTAGGTGCGGAATTTTTTTGGGTTGTACACAGGCTGATCAAAAATACCACGAAAATGGTTCCATAGTAGAAGTTATTCATAATCAGCAGCAGAATATTTATTATACAATATTAATATAATTTTCTTTTCAAAGTAATCGCCGTTGCATATAATACACTTCTGCCCAGCGTCTTTTCCAATCTTTGAACATTTCTAGAACACAATTTTTGATATTGCCTTCATTTCCTTCAGTGATTCGGTCTTTATCTCCTTTATGGTCGCGAAATGCCGTCCTTTAATAGTTCTCTTCATCTTTGGGAACATGAAAAGGTCGCACGGGGCTAAGTTCGGCGAATACGGTGGTTGAGGGATCAATGCGGTCTGGTTTGTCGGCAAAAAATCGCGATCAAGCGAGTCGTGAGCGACGAGTTACGATTACCTACGTAAGCATGAAAGACACCATCTTGTAAAACGTTCATTTAATAAACACTGGTCACTAAATATCAAAAGTAAAGTATGAAATAACAAATGATATTATTGTCAACCTCGTATTAATTTATGATAGAAAAAATCGCGGGAACCCCGAAGTGAAAAGGCTTTTAAATAATAATGTTATTTTATTAATTTGCATTAATTATCAACTTTAATCAACTTCCTCATTATGAAGCGAAAAAATAAAAAGAAGGAGGAGGAGGATGCGGGTGTAGATGATAGGCACTTCTGATGATTCAGAGTTCCGATGAACACTTTAATAATGAGCGGAAGTATAAGCCCTTCTACTCGAGTGGCCTGTGGGTGAGATATACTCAGCGAGCCTACAGAGCCCTGCGCACTCAGTACAATAATGCGTTCAGAAGGTGGTGAGATGTAGCGCGTCTGGGATGTTTGCCGAGGCGCGCACTGATGGTTTCCAGGCCATCATGCGCAAAAAAGCAGCTTCCCTACTGGCTCGTATGCGGGGTAGCAATAACAGCATTCTGAACGCAATAGCTGTACGTTTTGACTGTCCCTTTCAGAATCAGTGGGTCAGGTCTTGTGTAGGTGTGGCGAGTCATGGCAAATAAAAAGAAAAAATGTAATAATATTGTACTAGGTTAAGGTTTCTATGGGTCTATGCCACCCGAAATAAAGTTTTATATTATATATTATATAAGCCATATTATTATTATATCTCTGATTATAACAGGAGGTATCCTGAAGATTCAATCCTTACCAATTCCTTCGTAGAGTCTTAACGATAAGAAAGACCAATAGGCACACGAGACATGATGCCTCTGAAAAATTTAATAAGGGCATCAAGTTCCTGCAGTCTATTAATAAATATAAAGATAGGTGTGCATATTGAGCAACCTACTTTAGTAAATGTTTTTACTATAAAACAATTTTGACTGATTATCCAGCAGCACTTATAGAGATGACGAGCGTTATATACTAGCGTCCCTGCTAATATATCACTATCTAAATAGGAGCAAAATAATATGTGATAATAGCAAAAAAATAAAATAAAAAAAAACATTTGACACAGGAGAAAAGAGCCTGCAGCCTACAGAGTAGTTGCAATCGCGTTTGCGTCCAATGCGCTGCCTGATCACATCGGTTTGTAGTCATAATAACAGCCTCAGTATGGCCTTGCTTTTGTAAAAATTCGGTGAAATGCTCCATATGTAGTGAAAAATCACACATATCAACGGGGTACCTATAGAACTCCAGTGAGCAAGGCTATATGTGTGCACTGTACAGGAAATCATATTATTATCTCTGGTCAGTTTAGCTATACAACAGAAAATAAAAGAAAATCAGGCAGCCCTTATCAAAGTACATTTGCTGATATATTTAATAAAGAAAATTACCCTGAATTCAAGAAAAATAACTAGACAGATGTTTTATTACCGCTATTGAACAAAGTGATATTTTAAACTATCCCTAAACTTCCGTTTTACCGGCCTACACTCACACAGCTGTCACAAAGTAAATGTCAGAATAGTGTCACCTCTTACGTGGGTTAAGCATAGGTGATCACGTTTATGGTGAATTTTTTTTTTTTTTTTTGTTCCCAAAAATAAAATTAAAAAGTCTCAGGATAACTTCTGTTAAGGTTGTATTTTACGACGATTTCTTACTTTTGAGGGGGTGAAGTATCAGCCTAAGCCCCACCCACTAGGGGAGCTCCGTTCTCGCAATTACGCAATTGACGTATCAGACTGTGTGACACACGTGTCACAGAATAGCAATATTAATTAGCAACATGCAGTATGACACCAGCAAATACTTGAAAAATATAAATCCATAATATCGTATACCCAGTGTCCTATATTACGCTAGAAAATCTGTCCCTCCGTTTTGTATTTGTAGATTTTATACCTATTTAACTATCTACTTATAAACTATCAGTCATACCTATTGTGTATGAGTTTATGCAAGTGCACATAATTGTCTCGACCAACATTGGGCATTTTCACACTAAGCCAATAATGCCGTAACGAAACCGATATATCGGCATGACAAACCTGATGACACTGCCAATGTGTGTGTAATGTTAGAAGAATAAGCCAACTCAAATCCATGCCTTGAGATAATAACCTACTCTCACCCACACCTGTAGGAGTCGTCCGTTTCCGTAGTCATACCTAATTAAGTATGTTCACAGGGTTGCTTTTTTACCAAAAAAGAAATTGCATATTCATAGATCAAAACCATATTCCTAGTTCAGATTCCTCGCTATGTATGCAGATGAAGAGCTTCAAAATTGAAAGAAAGAAAGAAAAAACATTTAAATCGGACTCGCACACGAAATTACATAAACACACAAAAATTCAAATAATGATAACAATAACCTAACCGTCTAAAACCCTCGACTCTAACTAGAAAACGAGGTGTAACTTTTGAACAGCTGAACAGATTTTAAGAACCATCCCGATTAAACTAGCTTTCAATTTAAAAAAAACTGCATTGAAATCGGTCCATCCGCTTTGAAGCTTCGATGCCACAGACAGACACATAGATACACAGATACACATTATAAACTTATATCACCCCTCTATTTTGTCGGGGGTTAAAAAAGTCCTGCAAGAGGCCAAAGAAAGTCCCTATCTCAGCATATCCTGACAGTTAATCCAGACAGATAAAATAAATACCGCAGCGCTGGTTTTCGGATAGGACCGTGGTGGGTGATGCCACGGACAACCACGATAACTAAAAATAAATATAATTTTTAAAAACGTTTTCTTTCCTTCTTTACATACTATCTATCTATCTCTCTCTAACTTCTAAATTTTATTAACTACGGACATGTATCATTCAAATTCGAAGAATTTACAACAAAAAACCACATAGTAAAAGTTATGAAATTTGGTTCTTGTTCAGAAATAGTACGCATTTCTTTTTTTTGTGGCTAGTTTTCCTAGATTATTATACCATTTTGGAATCTTGGATAGTTGCGTCAATTTTTAAAAAAACTTGCCATGGTAGTTAGTGTCTTTACTTTTTTTTTACACCACGATGAGTGAAAGTGGACCAAAAGTAAAAATCTTTCAAAATTTTAGGGTGAAAAATAATTTTGATTGATTTTTGTGTCAAATCTACAGGCATTCTGGGATTTTTAACGATTGTGGTGGATAGCAGTACTACTTAGGTTGCCGGTACAAAAAGAAATTCAGAAATATCTGAAACATTGTGGTCATGGTAATTAAAAATATCTTAAGGGGTGTAAATTTTTGAAGGATTTCAAATTTTTTATATAACTTCTTAAAAATTGAAAATTTTTTTTTGTTCTCGAGTAGTCATGAACTGGTCAACCCTCTGGTGCCCGCTTATCGTTGAATTTTGGGACATGGTGTATATAAAACTTCATACTCTTTGTTCTCAACACTACAAATTGTCGTACTGATTTTTCTATACTACATCCTATAAAATGAATTCTTGACGGAGATGTCAAGAAATTATTTTAGCATATTGATTTTTATAAACGAAATACTTAGATTTTCTGAATAAAAGGCAAGTTACTTATACTTCCTGTTGCTTTTTAATATATTTTTTAATGATTTTACTGTCATTCTTTCTTTTGGTTTTGAATAAAGTGTAAGCGCAGGAAAGTCAAAAAAAATTGCACAGGTCTGACCTCGATGCGCGCCGAAACGCGACTGATTGATGGCAGAGATGACAGAAATCACGAATTTTGTGGTTTTTATCAAATTGTGACCAATATACGTAATATTATAAAAAAATAACAACCGATTTTGGTTGGTATATTTGCGACCAATATTGTGATGTAAAAATTATTTGAAATAATATCATGTTTTAGAAATAATCTTGTAAACACTTTTTTAAAAGGGGTAACTTTGCGATTTTTTTTTATCGAGCCAACTTCATCCAATCATGTATCGGACAACCGTGCAGAGATTGTCACATCTTCAAGTTTGATATATATTTTTTTCAGGACAAAGAAATAAGAATTTCTATTCAAAAAATTGTAAATACAAATCGGTTTTTGCGGCATTCCTGTAAAATACCCCCTTAAATTATTGCCTGTGATTATCAGAGCGTTAATAAATAGACGGCTCTTTAAGTATCCGCCCCTAATAATGTAACAATACAATCAGTCGCTTCTGAAATCGCGGCTAAGAATTCAAAGCTTATCTAGTATTTTAAATTACATACAACATGTAGAAATCACAGACGAAAGATTTTGTCTGTGGTAGAAATAGCTTGTTTACTACCCCATGCATTAAATAATACGACATCATCATAACTCTGCTGATTTTCGGTTTCGGCTCGACATTGGAATTTTTGAATTCGATGACCAATTGGAATTTAATGCATGGAAATAAAAAAAGATGCCTAAATGCAACTTTTCTGCTAGCTGTTATGGGATGATCAGGGGGCCTAAAAAGGCCACATTGAGCAATTCATCTAATGATCTGCTTAGTAACTGTCAAACAGATGATTACTGAATATGAACCTTATACGGATGACATTAAGAGTCGTCAATTATGTAGATATTTTGACATTCGTAATATGAATCATATTATGATTCATCTAAAGCGGCCCTTTTAGCCCCCAGACCGGTAGACTTTTGTTAACTCAAGGTTTAAGAATGGGAGTCGAAACATTGATTATGACTGCTCTGCGAGATAACTTGGCATGGGACATTCGAACAACAGAAGCACCCACTCCACCACCAGTAAATGTGGTGTCTACGCAAAATGGTGAAATCCATTAATGATATCGACGTTATTGTTACCCAAATACAAGCGAGTAATAACAAAGGACAGGTTTGCGTCTCGGAATAGATCAGAATCATAAATTATGTACCTACGAGCTGCCGCTCCCAAATGAAATGTAGGTCATGAAACATGAAAAGGCACCACAATAACTATCAGCTTATTACACTTGAACGCATCTCTTTATATTCGCCAAATCTTGTTTGAAATTTTATAAAATAATATATGTTTATGATAAACAGTGATTAATTTGAGGACTACGGACATACTCGTACGTATCGACTGTACCTAATACGAATGACTAACCATGTAGTCAATCAATTTCAAATGCATTTTTAAATACATGCATCAATGTCAAATAAGTGTACAAGTGAACTTTCATATCAAAAGACAGCATACTCGTACGTATCGACTGTACCTAATACGAATGTCTAACCATGTAGTCGATCAATTTCAAATGTATTTTTAAATACATGATGCATCAATGTTAAATGAGTGTACAAGTGAACTTTCATATCAAAAGACAGCAGTGACTAACACACAGCACAGAGACTCCGCGTTGAGCGACTGCACAAGTGCACCTAACTGAGATATAATGTCGATGTTCTTCTTCCGATTTCACAATCTACAACGCGCTGAGGAGAGACGACGGAAGCACAACAGAAACACGAAAACTAGACGAAACATGAACTCAGACATGCTTACAGCCCCGTCCCGACTGCTCGAGCGACCGCTCAGCGCACCCATCGACAGCCTCGACGAAATCGCCCTACAGATACCCAGGTTTATTAGAATTGTTATCATTTTGCTTTAGCTTTGTGTCACATCTGGGTCTCGTGTGCTTGCTTTTCTTTGTGCCAACTGTCCCCAATTTTCAGCGTTTGTTTTAAATAAGCATCCATTACTTAATAACCTGTTGAAATTCCTACCGACCTATGTTGTAATTTGTTACATACTCATAAATAACTATTAAAATATTGAAAGTGCCACCTCAACAACTTGTCTCACGCGATCCGTAAAATGCTTGAAATATGAACAACTTTCTACATAATAAAGACCTACCAGGTCAATTTATGGTACCTACTCTCAATATTTTAATACTTCCAAGAATCCAATTCCTTTCGTTTGTTACTCCTAAAAGGGTTTCATTAATCAGATATGAATAATCGATCAATGTTTAATATCGGTGTCAGGCCTTTGGCGGTAGTTACCGTTTTGCAAAAGATTTTCAATTCAATAATATTACGTTCTTAAGGGAATTGGTTTCTAGAAATGTCCGAATTAATTACATTGGTCCTATTTTATACATCGGTTAAATAGTAATATATTAACGATTGAAAAAAAACTAACAATATTATTGCACTCTGCGTAGGTACATTTTGCTCTATTTCTTCGCTTTTCTGTATAATATAACGTGTGCTTTAGATATGTCGTCTGATGTTAACGAAACAGAAAATAGTAATTTGTATGAACCTATATTTAATCAAATTAAACTGTTAATACACGGCACCAAGCAAGCCATGATATAGGTACAGGTACTTAATTATATTAGATATGTAGGTAGGTAGTAAGGTCCGGGGCAATGTGATGCTTCAGAGAGGTACTGAGAGACCACATTGCACAGAAACTTTGGACCTAGTTCGCAAAGATTGATTTATCAATTAATCATCATGGTCAACTTTGTTGAACTACTCGTATGTTTGCTATGGTTGGCGATGACGAATTGTTTAATTTATTGCACCTAGAGTCTCGACATTTCATAAATGCCTGTATCTGGTTTACATGAAATTAAGATCTATTCTAATTTCAACTTCTGACTTCATCTAGATACGATTGACTTTACTAACCCTACGTGCAGTCTGTAAGGGAGAACACAACTCTTATTTAGACTTTCCCATAAAATAATATGTTTCTCGATAACTTTTTCGACTGCATGACGCATTGGAGGAGAAGAAGAATGTGAAAATATGATGGATACGTAAGCGTATTTTCACATTATATTTTCTCAACACAATGAGAATGCATCACATCTCTTAGTTGTTCTGTCACCAGACTATTGAGACTAATGAGGGCATACAAATGAAACAGCTCATCATGATCCTAGTTCCACCACTACTAGATACCTGTCCTCAGCTATCCTGGGGCTCGATTCTGTCATGTATAATCAAATGCGATTGGATACTCATATCTAACACGGAATGACTGCCATCCGCCTTAAGGCAATCAGTTTTGGAAGGCCAGACTGGTTGGCAGACTTTCGGTTCTCTGGATTGCTCGTCGTTTTCGTAGGTAGGTACTCTTATGACACTAGGGATCGCCCGGGAACGGAGAGCAACGGTCAACCACCCGGAAATGACAATAGCGGTAGCCGCATACACAGATACCAGATGTCCACGACCCGAAAAACGGAGTCAGGCTTTTTTGTTTAAAATTTAATGATTTTTCCTAGAAAATCAAACCCTAGTTTTTAGCCTGTCGTCAACGTTACCTAGTTAAATCCTGTAAGTGATAACCTGAGCCCGTAATAGGGTCGAGTTATACGATTACTACGACGACGGAGTTATTGGGAATTCTTGCGAAAGGGAAATAGGGAACTTGCATGTATTTTTAGTTTATCGTAAAGATTGAATAAAGATAGACAAATAAATAAAAAATATTCACGAATAGTTAAAATATCACTACTAAAAATATGACTATTTTGTTTTTTAGTTTCCTTTATTGGCCAACCAACCAATTTTTTACACTGTTAATAGTTTCAGCAGTGGCTTGCACTCCATAACGATAATGAATTTAATGAATCAGAACTTCTGAGTAAACGATGTTTTTTGTAAAAACTTTTTCAGACATGATATTCGGAAATATAAAATCTCAAACCATCGACTGATCGAACTCTTTACTGCCACGTATATTTGGCCTATAATTGGCCATGTGTAAAAATTGCCTGACTCATTAAAATCATAAATTTTTTTTCATCCCACCATCTCGGAAAGAGTATTTTTAATCTTCAATATCTGAGTGGAAAAGCCGTTTTTATTCTCTAGAGGATAAAGTAAATTGAATTTAGAACATCGTGTGCACTAAGTTTGTGAATTAAAAAAAACATTAAACCTATTTACTGCTACCTCTATGGTGCCGAATATATCATACAACTTTTTTTAATTTGTTAAAAACTCAGACACGGAACCTTCTTGGTGTTCTTTTTTCAATTTGCTTTGTACGCGGTTCTTTACGCGGCATTTTTTCATGTCATTGTTATACCTTAAAAACAAGAAACTTGAAAACAAATGAAAAAACTAAAATGAGCTAAAATGAGTGATTCTAGCGACGAGGAAGTTTGCTTGACGCCAACAGAATTGACTGAAACTGTTAATAATGCGCAAATGAGCTATCTCCCTCAACAATCACGCGAGAAGTATTTAAAACAGTACGATATGTTGAACACGTGGCGACTAGCAAAAGGAGCCAAAACTTTCTCAGAAAACGTTTTGCTGGCATATTTTATAGAATTATCCAAGAACAAGAAAGCAAGCACTCTATGGAGTACGTATTCGATGTTAAAGCAACAATAAAGATGAAAAAAGACAAACATATCGATACCTATCTTAAATTAGTGGCATTTTTAAAAAGAGCCTCATCTGGTCATCAACCAAAACAATCGAAGGTTTTCACAGTATCTGATATTGAAAAGTTTCTTAACGAAGCACCCGATTCCGTATATTTGGCGGCAAAAGTAAGTCAGTTGCACATTCAGTATCTACTTAAGTATATTAATCTCAATTAAATAGTATACTTAGTAGATGTTGATAGGCATAATTATGCGTTCATATCAATTTTATTCATTTATCTACTACAATACTCTTTACGTTACAGGTTGTTCTTATTATTGCAATAAACGGAGCATGTCGAACTAATGAACTAACACAACTTAATGTCAAAAACATTGAGAAACATTCAGATAACTTACTATTAATTAATTTACCTAATACAAAGACAAAAAGAGACCGCAACTTCGTCATTCGCAAGGAATACGTAACGATTGTTGAGAAATATCAAGCCTTACGCCCGCCTAACACTCCAATCAATCGATTTTTTCTACAGTATCGCAATGGAAAGTGTGTTAGACAGCCTATGGGTACTAATAAAATTGGCAGTATCCCACGAGAAATAGCAACATTTCTTGAACTTCCAGAACCCCTGTTGTACACGGGTCATTGTTTCCGACGAACTTCAGCCACACTTTTGGCTGATTCCGGAGCTGATCTCCTGTCCCTTAAGCGCCACGGAGGCTGGAAGTCCAATGCAGTTGTAGAGGGATACATAGAGGATTCCATCCAAAATAAGTCTAAAATATGTGAAGGCATCGTAGGAGCCATTACACTGAAAGAGCCTCAATCGGATCCTTGGACTGGCCCTTCTACATCAAAAATAAGCCGTTATGAAACACCTAACCATCTCCCTCTCTCTCCAACATTCACGCCAAGGGAATCCGATGAATCGGTACAACTATTAAGTATGACAGATAGTTTACCGAAAAACAGTACACAAGTGACTAACACCAATATTACAGTACCAAACAAAAATATTACACTCAATTTAAATAACTGTAGCAACGTTACTTTAAAATTTTCTTAATTATACCTTAGTATTATTTTGTTATAATTTAAAGATTATTCTGTAATACTTACCTGTCATAATGTAGTAATTAATACCTAAACTGAAATAAAAGTGTACCTATCTTGTGATTGTAAACGTTTTTTTTTTGCATTTAGTCATTTCCTCGCTGAGGTGGAATGAAAAGTTACGTGTTGCACTCGAGTGCAAAGATTTTTCACCTCGTGCTCTTTTGATTCCCTCGCTAACGCTCAGGATTCTAATTTTGAATCACTCGCTGCGCTCGTGATTCAATTTTAGAATCCTTCGCTTGCTCGGTCATCAAAATTGAACACGCGGTTAAAAAGCAACTTTGCACTCTTGTATAACAAATAACTATTCAATGTTTGTTCTTAAGACTTATTTATTGTCATCGCAAATGCACCTGCATTTGCGAAGACAATAAAAATAATATTAATTTATTTCAAAATTGAATTCTTTGAGAGTTAAATGGTCAAACAATACCGAAATATGTTTAATTTATACGTGGAATCAATATTCTCTTATTGCGTGCAGTTCCAGTTAAAACATCGCAATCATTATCATTGGTTATTAGGAGTGAATTAAAACATACAAACACTTTTGAATTATATTTTCACTTTTATATTCACTAGGAAGATTAAACATATCTCTTAGCAGTGCGAACAAGAAGAAAAATCAAAATGAACGTAATAAATATGGCGCTACTACAGGACACGGAAGACGAATAAAAAAATAAAAAATAGGCATTGACCAGAAGTAATAAATAAATAAAATGTTCGGGTGCTCGACTGTTGTTTATGAAAATACATGTTTCTAATATTATATAACTGATAAAAAATAATATAAAAAGTTTCAATGCTATTAACAGATTCAAACCTCTGTCTGCTTCTATCCTACCATTTACTGCTACGCTACTTTAAAATAATATGACTATGACTAAAACTCTGTGAAATTAAGACAATTATTATTATAGATATATTTTGCAAGTCGTTTTATAAAAACTTTTAAATTGTCAGCAATATACTATTCTAGATTCTAGATTGATCCGGCATTTCCAAGATTAATGATCTCTTGAAAAGGAAAGCTCATTATAGGCCAGTGTCATAGGGACCGGTGCCGGTGGAATATGGTGAATACAGAACCTTAAAAATAAATTCAAAGTAATTGTAAATTAAAGAAATTGTGTGCTAATAAATTTATTACAGACAAAGAAGGGCTGTCTATATAGTTTATAGTATTTCTTTATACACCACATTGACAGTTCTGCCACCTTCACATAAAATGTGTAAATTATTTTTATTACTAACTCGTGAGCAGGCCGTACAGCGAAAAGCAATCGGTTTGCAGGTCAATTCCAGCCGTATCGAGGGTCTGTCCCTGCGACTTATTTATCGTCATTGCGAAGCAAAGATTGACAGGAAATTGAGTTCGCTGAAACTGAAATGGAAAATTGTTTGTGTTATATATCAGGATAGAACTGCTAAACTAATAAATTGCAAAATCAATACTTGCAATGAGATCTAAAAAGCCACTTTTGACAGCTATCATTTCAGTTAACTCGGGATGTGAAGCTTACAAATAAATCTATAGACATTTTCAAATCACAATATTAGTAATCCGCATCGAAGTATAGCAAGCCAAGTCAACGTAAAAAGTGGGAACAGTCCAAAATCGAAGTCAGGTTACAAAAACAAACAGAGGTATCAGAGAAATAGAGAAAAGGCACAGTAGTCGGAAGAATCGCGAAAAACTGCGCTAACTAATGTACGTGTATCAATAGCCTCTAAAAAGTTTTAAGTACGTAATTTTATACTGATATTTCAAACGATTTTAACGATTCTAGTGATCACATCACTTATCGGGCCAATACAACATAATTTTAGGAAATAATCAATCGTGATCTGTGCTTTGTACGGGACTGCTTCCAATAGTACCTAAATTTTATTCAAGCTCGAGTGCAGTTTGACATAAGCTCATAATTCCTAACTTTTGTTGGTATAGTTTGGATGTTTTTGGTGAAATTAAGTGCATTACACAATGCAGCTAACAAGGCACGATTACCAGTGTCACGACTGACTGACACACCGAGAGCGTGAGCAAGAAGAAAGTATGCGTGTACGGCGTAGGGTGGCTGAAGAGGATATGCGAGTGGAAAGCGTGAACATACTCACTCAAGGAAATAGAAGAGGGAACAGAGACTCGTTGGAAGGTCGGGCTGTCCAACGAGCCCTTAATAATGGCCTCTGGCTATATAGAGATTAGAGTCAAAATAGAGTTAGAATTATTGAGTTCTTTATTTTTATAATAATATAATTATGTTCAATTAGATAATTGTCTTCTTTGTTCTTCCTCTCCCCCACTTGAACTCCCCCGTCTTGCCTGAAAAGAAAATTATTCATTTATTTATTAGTACACACATACACACGACAAAGAAAATAAGTTACACTAGTTTGTATAAATATGTAATATTATTCTTTTAAGGAGATCGGACATTTTCGTATGGGCCTTGGTCCAAGTAGTGTCGGAAGATGATACATTATTTAAAATATTAAGTACTTAATTTGATTGTTATTTGTCAAAGCCCTTGAAAATCGTACTTATTGAACTATTTACAAAGGTCATTCCGTAGGTCTTATCTAGGTGTTACATAGTTGTGTAGGTATTACATATATAAAATATAGAACTACTTAAACACGACGCTAGTAGAGGGTCGGCAACGCGCAAGTGATGCCCATGGTATTGCAAGCGTCGATAGGTTACGGTAACCGCTTACTATCAGGCGGGCCGTATGCATTTTTGCCACCACAGTGGTTTAAAAACAACATTTATTTTTATAAAAAGCTAGAATCCTCAATTACGAAATCCAAGAAGGCTGCGGGATAGTGTATTTGGCCTTCGTAGCGGGCCCACCCTAAATACCAGACCACACACATAACGTGAGCACAGCATCCTATAGTCCTTTTGCCAATAATGCAGCTACAATAATAGTGACGTAAGGAACGCAGTCCTGCAGCTTCTTCCGTGTACATTATGTACGTATAGTACATTTTAGATCTCACGTGACGGGACTGTATGCGACCTCGTAGTAATATCAGATTATCGTCATATATTCCATGTCGCTCAAGTCCTGCGGGTGGTGAACCATGTCGAAATACTTCAATATGATAGACACCGTCTCTAACATGCTCACTGTAGTAACTACGAGCTAGCTTTTTATGGTAAGTCCCAAGCGAGAATATAATTAATTCTTCTTCTCTTAGCTGCGGAAAACCTGCTAATCCGGGAAGAGCTCCAGAGACGCTTTCGAAGGCCGCACGTTGTCTGTTTAGATTTAGATATGTTTACCGTATTCATACGTTGACTAATAATATCAACGAAACGCTCAGCGTATACACTGTTTGCTACAGAAGGATGGAATGCATTAATTAACGCCGCTGCCACTTTAAAATTCGGGAACAAGTGTTTCAATGCAACATTACAATAGTCTTGTTTTAGCAATTTAAAATAGAGCTTAAATCGCCCTATGACTACTTCGACAATCCAACGGCACATTGTGACTTTTCTCGACTCATTGGCTTGCACGGTTGTCAACTGATTTTCGCCACGACTTAACGACTTGGGTGATTTAGGCTTACATTCAGAGACGACAGAAACGAGTCTAAGCGTGAACTTACGCTTCCAGCTCTCAAAATTTGTTCGTAAAATTGACATATTATGATGACATTTAGTGCTATATCCAAAACTGTGAAAATCTGTTGCTTATGAATGTGTACAATATCGGAGGCTAGGCGAGCTGCTAGGTCCGGAGAATCCATGCTACCAACTATCCATGTAATGGTCTCTGATGACGCAGATGCCACTGCGGCATCTGGGCATCGCTCTCGGTGCTCCTCTGCATTACGATTCTTCAAATATAAAGCCGTAAATGTGCTAGAAGTGGCCCCGAACATCATTGACGACATTCGATACACTTTTATAGGCCGTGCGGGGTTATCGCGCCATAAAAATCTTTGAGCATCCCGATCCTCCGGCCTAATCTTGGTTTGTGGGAACATCACACGTCTGACACCAATTTTTTTTGGGAATAATGATTAAAAACACGTATTAAAATCTTTGAGTGCTATACCGCAAAACAAGATACACACACGTACAAGAAGAAAAACAAAACAATCTGTCAATATTCAAAACTAAATAAAAATAATAATATTAAAAAGGTTCGTCGCCAACAATAGTATAAAATATTCTTCAGAGTCATTTATGTAAATCAAAACAAATCAACACCTCTCAAAAATAAATCGCCAGTATACAAAAATTCAATCAATACGAGTTAATGTAAACAGAACATTATGCACTTCCTAGGGTTTCCTGGGAGTATACAAATGTGGTCCAACATTTGTTGCATAGGATTCGGGAAAACCCAGAAAAATCTAATCAGACCTCTTCACTGAATGAAATTTAAAATACATTAATTTTATTCTAAACCCATTTTTCTTCTCATATCCTGAACCCCAATCTGAGTCTACATAGGTAACCACATATAACATTAATACTATAGGCACTTCCTTTATAACATAATTTTAAATGCCTTGTACCTTTTAAGTATCTCAACACTCTTTTTAGAGTGAGTGTGAGTGCCAATATTTTTACCAAATTGAAGGAATTGTGGGGCTTCACCATTAGCAATTTTTTCAGGAATTCTAAAATTTATATTTCGTTTGGTAAGTGTATATATTTTAAGTAAACGTTACTCTATGAAAATAAACCAATTATGCCAACTCGTGACACAATTTTCAATTAAGTTGCACTTATATTAGGTTATTTATCGCAGTGTACCCTTAAATTGAACAAAATCGGTGGCGCGGCGCGACTTATGCTTCCTAACCGCGCCACCGATTTTGTTTTTCTCGCGAACATTATTCTAGGTACTTTTTTTTTTTAATTATGTACATTATTGAACATTATTTTTTATTAACTCGATTCAAATTGCGAATGTGGCGCCGGCAGAAAGTACCACGCGGCTAAACTGATAACAACACTACCTTTTGAGCCATATTACTTACTTTTCAGTATAATTAATTTCATATTCTATACCTTCAAAAGGCAAACAAAGTTAACTAATATTATAATCTCAGATCCCTTCTTTCTCTGTTCTGTGATTATAATGCTGAATGTTTGGTTCAAACTACTAATCGAATTGGCAAACAATCCATATCAAAGCTTGTTTCCAACGGTATAGGCGTGTTTATATTAAATCTTTGAAATTAATAATTTAATAATGGCCACGTAATCGGGAAACAGTCACTGCTTCAGGCGTTTTCCTGACATCAGTAATGGGGGGAGTGATGTAAAACTGTATCTTGATTCTACACGTACGCAGTAAGACCGGGTTTATAGTACTTAATATTGTGGAAGTTACAAAAACATAATAAGAAATATGCACGTCGGCACCATTACTTTGATGCTGTAAATAAAAAGGATCTAAGTACTTCCTAAGGCATCAGAATTAAGTGTTATACCAGTAACTTAATTTATTATTGACTCATAAGTGCTTTTCCAAACATAGCTGTAGACAGATACAGGTATTACGAGGGGCCGGCGCTGGCGTTACATTATGCCAGAGCTCGAGCTACGGTTGCTTTGTTCCCAGAAACGAGATAAGCCTCACAAATACCTACCTACATCATTCTGTTTTATATAATCTCATACATCATAATTCATAATTCACACGAAAGTGCTTCCAGCCAATGTATAAAGAATTTAATATCCGTTCCCTACAGTATAATTTTATAATTTCAATGGCTCGAGACAGAAAGAATAAATAAATATTATAACAGCTTATGTAAGTTAGGGTGAATAAAGAAAGAATAATTAACTGCGGTATCACCTGAATATGACTTTAGACGTAACCTAAACATTTTCAACTATTAATATTAATTTTCTCATACAAGTGAATAATTCTTTTGAGAAAATAAAGTTATCTTAAATCTGAACCTGTGATGATTTTTATGAAAGCAAAGATCACTCGCCTCAATTATTTTTTGCTGGCTACCGATCTACCTTACCGCTGAAATTGATTTTGGTGAGAGGAATATATTTGAATATGGTACCAAGTAGCATCATAAGGAGGAACCAAGATATATTTTTGAAATACAGGTAGATAGTTTTATGTGATTGATAATTGGGTTTAGTAAGATTTTTAGATTTTTTTCCTTGTACTCGTATAATACGCATTGAAAGTACTATTCCATAATTTAATATTTAATTTAATATTTGTAATTAGTCCGACGTAGTATAACAATGTAGTACGGCCTTCTCTTGATCCTTTGTCGCGAACTTCTGGAGTTATAAAAATATAAATATAAATCACCACCTGGCATCACTAATGACACAATATATCATTCGTTCTTTTCGCGCTCGATAAACGTCACAAAAAAGTTTTTATTCTATTCCTAAATTATATTACTTTTGAGTGTTTAGAATTATTGTTAAACATGTCAAAACGTAAGACAGAGTATAAGTAAGACAGGAAAGCTAGGACTATAAGATGACTGGAGGAAAGACTGAGCAAATACAAAGGTCAGTAGCGGAACAAAGTTGTAAGATTTTTCTTGTTGGTTTGTTCGGAACTTACACAAAGATGTGGTATTATGTGTGACATTTTACCTCCTTCTCGTTGAGAAGGTTATTCCGCGATAAGGCGATAATAATCATGCCACACGGAGGCACACGAAGCGCTCTTACCGGGTTCGGCCATTTACCTTCGCGCAAAATATCGCAGCTTGAGATCAGGTCAATCACCCAAGCAATAACCTGCATCTTTGAGTGTCGATGATGCAACTCTCCCGTGGGACGAGTATTGTACAAATAGGTTGGGTTTGGTATTAAATTATCTCAATTCTATCGTAATACTGAGTATCAGTTTTGCATTGCCCCTGTTAGGAGAAAAACGTATAGTTGGTTTCTACGTTCAAGGCTCTAAACGCGAAGGGGGGCATTAGGAGGAATACTATACCTACCTATACCTATACTTATATAATTCGGAGTAACCTGTTATAAAATTCTATTACTTTTACTCTCTAGCACCAGAGCCAGAAGATCCCATAGTGGAGAACAATAATTATTCTTTGGCTGAGTGTCAATTAGAGTGTGGGGAGAATACGTTCGACCCTAATGTGCCGGAAGACTTACACCATGATAATAATGAAAATCAGGCTGAGAATAATGAACTACCTAGTGAGGTTATGTCAGCCTTGAGAGAAGTAATGGGTGCCAAACAGGATTATGTTGGTGAGATACACCCAAGCATTGTCAAAATAATAGAAAACATTCTCATTGATGGTCTCACCAAGGATCAAAAGGACAACCTAGTTAAAACCTCGCTAACTCCAAAGAATGCAAAGTTATTGGCGGCCTCAAAACTGAATTCTGAGATAGTGGGAATCATCAATGCGTCTGCAAAAACAAGAGACAGTCTGATGGAGGGTCGTCAACAAGACATGGGACAAGCCATTGGTACGATCATGATGTCAAGCAATACATGAGATGTCCAAAAATGACTATAACAAGATTATTTTGATTAAGATGCTGGGAGAAAGTACCGTGCAAAAGAATTGGTTTACCATACAGAGGTGCCCACAAGGGAAATTCTTATTGAACGTATAACCGGCGCGTTTGAAATAATGAGAGAAGAAAAGCGACTACGTACAACGACCGTTGAAATAAGAAACAGATCATTTCAAAGGTCATTTCGAACAAGATTTGTAACTTTAGTTAATAAAAACATAAAACTAGTATTTTGACTACACAATGAATTGTTTTCTATGACATGTAGCATACCCTTAGAAAGGGCATAAGCTAAAGAAGTTTAAAAAAAAACTAAGTTCAAAATGGCTTTTAGTTTTTTTGTTCATAATGAATTTAGAAGTTGTAATTTTTCATACATTTTAAAACAAATTGACTTTCGAAGCACATAAGTATTTTTTTACAGATCAATTGCATCAAATAATGAATTATTTAAAATAAGAATACATTGCAGAATACAATAAAAGTTATTTCGTGCAATTGCAACCATAAACAATAAAGTAATGACGATTTAAAGGCGAAATTTCGGGTAATTTTGGGAAAAAAGTAAAAAAAATCATATCTCAATAACCGTGACACTTAGGACATGGGGGTCTTTGGTTGAAACCTTGCAAATGACCCCTCCCAACTCCCCAAAAAATTGTGTCGGTCCATGCGCCAAACAACCTGTATAATGTTTTACAAAAACAGTACATCACAATTTATATAAAATCAATTTATGCGGATAGAGAAATAACAGTAATATTAAACATCTTTAACATTTGAAAATTGTGTATGTGTTGTGAATGTCTGTGTGTATGTGTACCTAGTGAATGTGGGTGTGGTAACTTCTTCAGAAATTCCTTGGTTTCGTCGAGGTTTAGGTTTTTGTAGGTAAGATCGTACAGTCTTTTTGCAGCTAAATGATGTTGAGCCTCCTTATAACTTACCTACCTACCGCATTAAAACAAGTTCGCCTTGAGTATAATTTAATCGACATCAAAGTCCTCTAATCCTGTTATTATTCAATAGATTCAATCATGTATATTATTTTCTATTTGGGTCCAATGGATAGAGAACCCAAGCATTTCAGGGGAAATTAATGCGGAAGATTACACACCCCTAAGACAGTTATATTATCATTTATTCCTCTTAAGAAATAGGTATTTGTTATATTCTGTTTTCAAGATTTAAGGCCACCACACAGATCTATATTGGTCTATAATATCGCATGCGTTAGATATTGCGATAGTGCGTCCTTCATCCATTCCACACAGCTGCGTTTTTATCGTCCGATATTTCCTACCACGGAATATTCCATGTTTCCAACGTGTTCAGGAAATATTATTTGCACCAATTCTACTTATGGGCTTATCTTTGGAGAACAAATAGAACCAAAGAGTGAGTCGGCTCGGTGAGACACGTGTTATCTTTATACTGTGAACAACTACTATATTTTGATACTTTTTACAGTTTTGAAGTTTGCAGGATTTTGCAGAAATTTGCAAGATTTTGCAGAAATTTGCAGGATTTTGCATTACGTTTACATTAAGTTTGTAGGAGAAAGAGTAAAACAATACTACAATTTATCCAAAATATTTACTAATGAGTGCGGGTGTGGTGTACACCTGGACCCATTAGAATGTATCGAGACTGTTTACTCCAAATTGCGTCCTACTAGTGTTATTAATGCAAGTGTGTGTAAGACCGCACTCGTCGTAATATAAAATGTACTAAGAACAGATATAGCAATATCATCATACGCAGAGACGCAAACGTCCTACCTTTTATCGCAGGAGTGTTTAAGATCGCAGGCGTCCTAAATACAAAATGTACTAAAAACAGATATCCCGCAATAACGCATCGCGATAATATCGGGGTTATAGCGCACCTGTGTGGCGCAAAAGTCAGATTAGATGTCATGATTTCCATTTGGGAAAATAATATGGTTTTGGAACCCCAACCCCCAACTAAAAAAAACGATCAAAAAACCTAATGATTTTAAAAACTTTCAAGTTTGTAAGTAATATAATATGCTAATATGAATACCAAAGTATCCACTTACTTATGATTATTTTCAAAGGATCCTAAGGCTTGAATCACTAGGATAGTTAAAAACATCATATACCTACCAGCTTTTTGTGGTTTATGTAACAAATCAATAATCAACCACACTAATAAGATATTCATTTGAGATAAGGCCGTTAATCTACCAGCATTCATACGTTAGAACAATCAACCACACATTTCACCGTAAAACTTGTTTATAGTAGGTATGTAGTACCTACGGGAGGTTCATTAAATATTCAAAGGACAGTAATGGAAAGTGTGTTGTTATGAGAAATGTGCCGACGCCGGACACTTTTTATGTCAACTAAATGACTGGCACGAAATAAAAGCGAAGCACTGGATGACAAAACAATAGTAAACCAACTTCATTACCAGTTTATAATAATCAGTTGATTATAAAATAAAACATGCGCATGATAAAGACCAAATGGTAGACTGGACATTATCTATAATTATAAGACTTCGTATAGATTAGCATCAGTCAACAAGACAACCATTAACCAGGTGATAATAATAATACATGGCTTTAAAGTGCTAAACGTTGTAAACTGACGCGATCCACATCGCGTGTAGGCACTGTGACTCAATTTTGGTTCACATTAAGATGTCGTCGTTCTATCTCGACGTCTTCACTCTTTGAAGGTCATGTAAGACTGTAACAACATCGTTATGTTCTAAGTAAAGGTCTGCCATAATGCCCTGCTTATTTAGTGGTCTTACAACCGGCGTTTACGGTATTTACTCTGTACATTGATTGATATGGGGTGATATATTTCGAATATTTTACTTTTCTAATTCAAATAAAAATAATAAGACTAGCAAAGGGAAACTAAGTGTTTCCATGGAAATCTAACAAATGTTTATTTATTTATTTATGAATCCTCCTTAACATATCTTTACAAGTGTTAAACCTCTTAAACCTAATGCGATAGTGTGACTATCAACAATAATATAAAAATGTAAAATGGTTAGTCGGAAACGGTATAGAAAGTCGCCAGGAGTTTACTATACTCATCATTTACAACTATTACTATTATTCTGACCAATACTGAAATAGCGAAAACTAAATCATTCAATATTACTTGAATAAATACTTAAAAAGTTGTTTTTTTTTCGCGATTTCTTATTTTATCCCATACTAAAAGATTTTCATAATGATGAGTACCATAATTTTCCGTTTCTTTCGGCTGTATATACCCTTTCCGACTAAAGGTATATAATAAATATAGTAGGTACTTAGTATTATAAAGAGAGAAGTCTGATTGATAGCCACTGACTGACTAACTTATCATCAACGCAGAGCCAAAACTATTAAAGCCAGAGTCACGAAATTCGAAAAGTAGGTTCCTTTTGTATGTAGGCAAACACAAAGAAAGGATTTTTGAAAATTCCCGAGACCTTTCAATGTTGATGTGAGCAACGTGAAAATTGGTATTTAAGCTTTCGTTACAAATAAAGAAATACCTGTACTAGCTACTGTTTGGAAATTCAACCTCTTAGTAAAAGTCTAAATAAGTGTGAGGAGAGAAAATTTCTAAGGGAATACCCTTTTCCTTGAAGTGAGAAATGTGAGAATTGGTATTAAGGCTTGTGGTTAGAAATTAACCTATATTTTAGAAGAGAGAAACTTACTTAGGCTAAAAGTTGAATTCAAAGATTTCTGTATTTCTGGATTTTTGGAAATTCATCACCTAAGGGGCTAAACATTTGTATTCTGTCATGTTTTAAGTGAAAATCATGAGAATTGGTATTTAAGCTTCTGGATAAAAATAAATGATTCGGCGTTTCCCAAAGTTCAAACCCTAAGGGGGTGAAATAAGGGGTGAAAAATTGTCTTGGACTCTATTCATTGAAGTTAGAAATATGCAAATTGGTATTTGGGCTTTTGGTTCGAAATAGAGAATTACGATTACCGCGTTTCTGGAAATTATTCTATAAAGGGGTAACTAACATGGGGATGAAAGTTCCTACTGACCCTACATTTTTGAAGTCACATACCTACATGGTATTTAGGCTTTCGGTTAGATATAGAAATAAACCTGCTTCTGAATTTTTGGAATTTATCATTAAAGGTAAAATGGGAGATAAAATTAGGGATTATTTTCCAAAATTGTGGGGATCACGTAACTCTAATTATCTAATCAACTGCCAATACATACACATGATCTAACTGCAAAATATAGCAATTCCTTTATGAACTTCCATTACCTATTTTACCCTTTTAGAGAATGAATTGAAACACAGTAGTAGTAGAGTTCACAAAACGCGGAAGCACGTGTTTTACTTTATATCCTCCTAGTATTTGATAAAGAATTTCTTAATTCTGGCGATAACTTTTTACAGCCGAAGGACGTTAGTGTCACAGGCGATTTTGATGACTTACAAGTAGGTACGTAATAAGCAAGAGTAAAGAAAGGTGACTTTTTCAAAAATTTCAGCTACTGTCTATAGTTTTCGAGATTGCATGCACTAACCGCGCAGCTGCCGCACTCTGTCGATAAAATTGAAAGTACTTATCCTTAGCTGTATATTGGCGCTTCTAGAAACTTTTATTTTTATTTTATGACTTACTAAACAATAATCCTTTTAAGTCTTTGTTCCTGCAAGTTGAAGCTGCTTATACTACGTACTTTTATATCACGTGGAGTTATTTCATTTTTCCGCCTGCCTAAGCGGTTTAATGTGAAATTGAAATAAATGTACTTCGTTGACCTCGTCAACCGCGTTCAGGCGATTCTCGAAATGAGTTTCAAATTATATCTAGACCAGATTTGCTTAATGTTTATGTTGTTTCATTATACGAAAATTCGTTATTTTTTAGATTAAATTAAGTAACTATAAAAGGATGATTTTAAGCACATATTTATGAATATGTCAGTCAGTGATCTATTTGATTTTTACTTACAAACCTGATAATATTGGTAACGGAAGCTTCGCGGATGCGGAAGCGTGGAAGCTGGGCTCTTGAGATCTATGGATACGGAGCAAAAGGGAAGTTGAGGCGGAAGTGAATGAAATATATAAAAATATTGTATACCCTAATAAAATGATGATATTTTTTTAATATACTTAAACTTAACTCTTTTGTTAACTAATAGATGATAACTATTGTCTAAGAAATTATAAGAATGCTGACTTTTTATTAGTTTTTGCTACGTAGGTAATAGTATTTTTGCCATATCAGTCTTCCTTTGTACTTAGTAAAAAATAAACAAAGCTTTATTATACGTGAAGTTAGGTGTGCGTAAAATCCTATATTGTTAGCTCGATATAGAGCACGTTAACCTTAGAGCGATTGTAGAGTTCAACTTATGGTAGAGCTACGGTAGAACCATCTAATAAGTAATTAGAGAAAACTGTAACCCAATTTCCATATCCCAAATGTCTTCCCCTGTAGCGGAGAGGCGTATTTATCGTCACAGATAAAAATAACAGACACTGTCATTCACAGCAAACCTTGCTTGTTATTTAGTTAAATAACAGTTTTGGTCTCATTCTTATTTACTGGATTGTCGCTTGCTAGAAAGAGAGACATCTAGTATTGCATACATAAACAGGTATAAGTACATAGTTGGTGGGTTATAGTGTGGTAGTAGATATGAAGTAAACAGGCTGTTATTTAGTAACAGATATTTCATTTTGTTATTTTTGTGTGGTATAACGGAGATAACAAGTAACACAATTGGCTGTTATAATCCATCGCTATTCCCCTGTTGTGAAGGGGAACGGCGATCCAATTGCAACGAGGTCGGAGATCTCACAGCTTTCTTGGATGTATCTAATGAAAACACTTAATTCAATTTCCACCCATCTCCCTCGTAAGTAAGAGAACAGCTTTTAATATCAGGTTTTATTTTTATTGCCTTGCATCACGTGGACGTGTTGTGTAGTGGCCTAGTGGGTTAACGAGACAAAGCGAATAAATAACAGGTCACCAAGAGATGAGCTCGTACAGCTACATAGCTATCGCGCATATCAGTCGATCAGCGAGCTTAAGCAGCGCTTGCCGCAGTTAGTCTTTGGATGGATGAGCGTTTCTTCAAACATCGAGACTCCTCCATGCTTCAGAAAGCACGTTAAACAGGACCAAAAAATCTCACAACCAGTCTAACCTTAAGATATCAGTGTCTCCTAGTAGTTGGGTACTGGATATCAGATGGCAGTCACTTCGCGCAAAATGCTGATATTCAGCCGTTGGGAAAAGGCTAAGCAGATGACGACCAGGAGATTTTTTGACACAAATGTATTTATGAAAAGATTAGTCGACTCGATATTGCTGTTGATCTTTCCAAATCGGTTTATGTCTGAGAGCGACTCAACCTCGCAATTTCTAGATCGTTATTTCTCTCATTTAGGCTATTACAACTTGTTATTAGGGATTCATTCATTCATTAAAGTTCTTAAACTTGAATATACTTTACAGTACACGCAGCACAGCTATGGTCCCTAACTTACCATAGCTGTGCTGCGTGAACTGTAAAGTGTCCAACAAGTTGTATAGTGATCGGCTTCTTTAACCACAACTAGTCTTTCCTTGACTTAAGCTCGAGTTAGGTAGGTAGATACACTTTGAGGTGCCGTTGGCATTTACCCGCAATCCTTCACTTTGATCCAGGAGTATTCTGAGGGTTAGTAACAAAACCAGAGATTAGTAGCCTGAGAGGTAAATATTCAATTTAAATTAACCTTAAGCTGTTTATTTCGTAAATAAAGTAGTAGAATAATATTATTATGTATCTAGTTAATTAGTTTAGTAAAATGAAGAAAAAAAAAATTTTAGCTATAAAAACTTTTATCTATTTACAAATAAAAAAGATACGAGATAATAAAGTTTAATGCCTAAAATTCGATGCTCAGCAACCCACGACATGGAATTGAGATAAAGTACGTAGGTTGGTTGTCTTTTCTGTAATAATTAAAGAATAGAATGAATAGACTTAATAAGTCATGTCTGTTAAATACCATTAAGGAATAAAACAATATTTGTTTTCACTTTTTATTAGTGTTCTTCATTTTCTTCATGATCTCTTACTAAAATGTTATCATGGAAGGTGGCAGGTGCTGTTATATTTTCTTGATGTCGAGCCCAACCTATATACCAAATAATTGTCATTTTGTGTGCACAGTAACCTACGGTTCGTTTGCCAACAATGGAACTGCAGGAGTAGCTGTAGATTCTGTGCTCCCAATTATTATATCCCATATTTAATAAAACATTATATTTTATCGATATTATACTACTCATATCGATAAATTCTAATTATGAATTCAAAAATAATAGACTTTATGCAGATGCAACTATAATGAAATTAAAAAGTTTTATTACGATACAGTTTCCCTAACAAAACAATGCTATAAAATAACTTTTTAATCTGTTAAAAACAGGGAAAGAAAATTGTACTGAATTTCATTCATCCTCGGGGAGAATGTGATTTAAATTTGGAATACTTACCGAAATTTATACTGAACTACATCTGTGTTTACACCATTGAGTTTGTATATAAAGCATTATACATCTTTTTAAAAAAGGAATACGCATTTATTATGCAGTTATGATTATTAAATAAAATTACGAAAACCAACGAGGCCGTATGAGCTTGATGCCTTTGCTTTTCCGACAAAAAAATATTAGTCTAGGAATTTGCCGCGTTTTTGTTTTCTTCAAATACATAAACGTTAAGTTTATTTTAATTTATTTTTATAAATAAGTTAATGTTCTAAAAATACGTTACGATGTTAAATCAAAGCGATAGTGACAGTGAATTGTCGGATTCCATCAGTGCAAATGCTGCCGCAATTATAAATAATTTGCTTCCAACAAAATCCAAGGAAAATTATTTAAAAACTTATGAAGAATTTTCAACGTGGAGAAGTGCGAAAGGCCTATCAATTTCAGAATCAGTACTTCTTGTCTATTTTGATTATTTATCCAAGACAAAGAATCCGAATACACTTTGGTGCATATACTCAAAACTGAAAGCTACAATAAGCATCAAACACAGCATTGAAATAAATAGATTCACGAAATTACTGGCTTTTTTAAAAAGAAAATCAGAAGGGCATTGCGCAAAGTCTAAAATTTTTACGACTCAAAATGTGGAAAAATTTCATAATGAAGCTCCTGACGAATTTTTTCTGGCCACAAAACGAAGTATACATGATTTAACTATGAATATTTCGTATCTTAGTAATGGTAATTATTCTATATGTTATTTACCTGTTTTTTATCTTTGTGGTGGCCTTAATTTTTGGACTCAATGGTGCTTGCCGCGGATGTGAACTTGTAAACTTAAAGGTGGAGGACGTTGAAAATCATTCCAATGACTGTTACTGCTGATTAATGTAAAGGAAACTAAGACAAAGAAAAATCGGTCATTCATTGTACAAGGACAATATACTAAAATCATTCAAAAATACCAAACATTACGTCCCACCAACATGGCAAACAATAGATTTTTTATAAACTATCGGAATGGGAAATGTACTCGACAAGCCATCGGCAAAAATAAAATTAGCAATATGCCAAAGGAAATTGCTAAATATTTAAAACTTAAAGATGTTGAACTCTACACCGGTCACTGCTTTAGAAGAACTTCGGCGACTTTCTTGGCGGATTCAGGGGCGGATATTACGTCAATAAAAAGACACGGTGGTTGGAGCTCTGATAGAGTAGGTGAGGGTTATATCGAAAGCTCAATGGCGAATTAAACCATATTAAGCAGTCAAATTAACAAAAATATAAAACTTAATCCATCAGAGCCACAACCATCAACTTCTGGCATCTTATCTTCGTCCGTAACTCACGATGCACCACCACCACTATCTCCGACGTATACTATCGACAATGAAACGCAAGTTCCTCAGACGCAAGAACAGAGAAATACTCAAATCAACTCATCAACAATAAATGTACCAAACAAAAATGTAACTCTCTCTATCAATAATTGGACCAATGTTTCGAATGTTAACTTTTACTTTTAATTGTCATTATTTTTAATAAATGCTTATCTCATATTATTATTGTGTTAATTTTTTCGCAAATGGTACGAAAAGTAGAGTATTTTCCTCAGTGATAAAGCTGTCTTAGTCTTTTTTGTTTTTTTTTGTTTTTAGCGTGGTAAAATCATCAAATTGTCCTCCCACCCCGGGCAGGGCGGGAGGGACTGTCAGACTTGTACTGACTAAAATCCACGGTGTTCCTTCGATAGCCCTTTACGTTCCGGGGTCACGGTAATGAGATAAGTCCCGCGACCCCGGCAGGCTTCGGCCCTCTACAGGGTCCCTGTCATCTTGCTGACGTTCTTTGAGGCGCGCGTGGAACACAACGCGCCGTCGACCCGGGCATGGTCCATGGTCGGACAGCGAGTTGAAGCTGTCTTAGTCTTGGGTGAACTTAAATCCCTCGCTACACTCAGGACTCGTCTTAAATCCCTCGCTTCGCTCGTGATTTAAGTTTTTAACACCCTCGCTACGCTCGGGAGTAAACCTCGAGTCCTTCGTTACGCTCGCGATTTAAATCGTCACCCCCGATAGAAGACACTGCTTTATCCCCTTGGTTAATAATCTACTATTTTTCTATTACAGTTTCTAGTACACTTCGGTTCCACCAAGGAGTATTCAATTCATTTTTTATATCAGCCGCACATTGTCTATGGTGGCGCGGCTAGGGCACATGCGCGGCGCGCTAGAGCGCATGCGCGTTAACTACTGTTTCGTCGCCATTTTTGTTTATTTACAATAATATTATATAATGTTCACTAGGTACCTCTACCTATTGCATGAGTATAGATAAAGTAGTAAACATACACATGTTTTAATAATGCAACAGTTACATATCGTATAATGCAACAGCTTCATAAACTACTATTAGACCCTGTATGTCTGCATTTTATTCGCCCCCTTATTAGTTTTATATCCTGTGCACTTATATTTGACTTATGGATTCGCTCAGCATCACATACAATCACATATTTATTGAAATCATTTATTATTTATCAGTATCGTATCCAAATCGTAATGTCTGTCAAAGAATAGCCAAATGGTCGGGATCACAGTGTCGTCAGGAACCAAATCGCGAGTTAAAAATGTAAGTCCAGAAAGAATAGCCAAGATCAAGGAATATACCTACTACTCTCTTACTCTCTGTACAAAATACACAACGACTGTAATACCCCGAAACGCCGAAACGAATGGAATGACATTTATTACAAAATAATGTCTATTTATTGTCAACTTTTTGTTCAATTGTAGCGTTTTGTTATAAACATTGGATTAGCAAGGAACTTGTATTTTTATGTACCTAGTTTTTTTAAATCTTATTTAATGCGACTTTAATTTTTAGCTATATATGCATACTAGAGGTCGCGCAGTGCGCGGGCCGCGAGGGTGTTTTTGGTGGAGCTTGTAAGTTGTAACCCCTCCTTTATCACTAACGGTTTCGGAACGGTGAGCGATTCTATTTTGTATGGCGGCCATGTTTTTTTGTATAGAAGCCATATTTTTTTCACCGGCTCGTCAATCTATCTTGGGTCCTAGACATTTTTAATTCCAGTAGTATGGGTGTGCGACTTGCCGTTTTCGAGATCCGTAGGGCAGTTCCGGTCAGAGTTTCACTTTCGGGTCTTTTCGGATTTTTACTAATCTCACTGGATCCCCCATACGACTCTATACATGACTTTAACCCCCCACGGCTCCTTCAGGGAGAACAATTCTGTCAGTGAGTCAGTGGTAATCGAGCTTTATAGTATATCATCATCATCATTACACACAAAATCATTAAGTAAATGTTAAAAAGTAATTAATAATTTTTTTTTTTACAAAACTGGGATACGTAATACAATCTCAGAACGCAATTGAATACAGCAAGTTGTCGAGTTGCCACATGATTTAATTGTGTTACACTTTTAAAGAGTTTAAATTATTTATTAAGTATTTTTAAATGATTTGAGGATAAAACAATAATTATTTTCCGATTCCTCTATTTTTTTCTTGTGGTCGCATCAGGTGAAGAACTCAGTGTGGTCGGTGTGGTCGTGTCAGGTGACGAACTCGGTATTTCGACAGGTGCGTGGAAAGGCGTTCTCCTGCGTCACTGTTGTTTCTTCGACAACACGTGGTCTCGAATGGTCTGCGTGCCTGCGTCGTAATATCCCCTCCGGTGTTTTTATAACGTAGATTTGGTGCACATGTACGTCGAGGTACATATTTGGGCTTTTGCTGACTTCTTTTGCTATTATCCTTGTAATGCTTTGCTAAGCTTAATTTGCCTAATTTTGGCATAAATGAAAATACCAACTTTGGTGTTGACTATCGGGGTAAACTTGCCATGATGCCGAAATTGCAGCAAGTTCAAAGTCGGTTATTTATAACCTGTGGACTCAAATTTACTGACAGTCTATTAAATAAATTACCTACTCTTGATTTCTAAAAAGATGATATATGAGTTTTTAGTTTTATTTGACACTAATCCGTAGGTCAGGGGCTATATCTGACCTTATTTTCACCTGACCAACACGTCCATGAATGGAATAAATTTGTAAAACTAAATCTGGACAACGCTTAAAAGTCCATGATCCAAAATGGAGACGAATGCAGCAATTTTAAATTTTGTGTTGTATACATCGTTGGATCGCTAATCCAATGCGTTGACCGAGGTAGCTGCCAGCTCTCTTTTTCGCTTTGGCCTTGATGAGGCGCGACGAAAGTTCTTAACGAATAGTCGCGCCTGTGGTCCCCACGGACCCCATGGTCTCAACGCCAAATGACACAAACATAAAACCCTCGTCGAAAGCCGCATATTTGCGCTGCTTGTAAAATGTATTATTATTTGGACTAGAATATTTTATCTCAACAAGTAGGAACTATAGGTACAATTAGGTATACTACCTATAGGTAGGTAATAGTGTCGATTCTGTTGCGGACTTTGACAGGACTAAACTAACGGCGTTGGTCTCTTTCTGTTTCAATAGAAAAAGAAAGTGACGGATGCACAGTACCTACTAGACTAAACGTCTAGTAGGTACTGTTAAAATGCGCAACAGAATCGACATCAATATAGCTATTCTTATTTCTCGGTATAAACCAAAATTATTTAAATTCTTTTGAACCTTTATCGGTGCTAGACCCGCACTTATCGCTGATTCTTGGGTTGGTGTTGTTAAAAGAGTTGAAGATACCCACTGCTTGAAATTCCAGAAACCCGGCTGAGGGATTTCGAGTTCGTACTACATAATAATGAAAAAACTGGCCAACCAAAATGATTCCGCTGCAATTAATCACTTTTATTTAAACAACGTGACCTGTATTTTCAGGAAAGATTTATTAATTAATTCTGCTGTTAATTTTATGACACTCACATGAAAGTAGGCCTCGCATTTTCAGTTTCAGATATGGATTCAATAAGCACATAGGTACCTATTAAATTCGATTTTAATGTGCCAATGTTTTAAATGATTGAGATGAGAGGTCGGTACCCATATCCAAGCGTATCGTATCTCTATGGTTGCCGGTTACGCCTAAGCTGAAAAAGAGTTCGGAACCCAAATCCATGATGGGGGCAATTACAATTCTCAAGTTCAATTTATTTTTTTATTCAACATGAAACCGGTAAGGGCAAAATTAGCAAATTGGTTCAGTGTCCGTTCCCAAATGCAACCGCAGTACTAAAATTCACTACAATACAAAATAAAAAGTTGATTTTGTATGGCTTGCGCTAGTAAATTATGCGTGTGTCCCCCATACTACCTCGAATTTTCATTTTGTTTTAAAGTATATCCAATACTACGGTTGCGTTTAGGAACAGAGACTGAATCACTCTACAAGTTATGCGCACTTAAAATTATCCTGTATACATTCGGGAGCAATGAATCCGGGTCACCAAAAGTGTTTTATAGACCTATATAATATCTACTATTTGGTAAAAACCTAGGCAGATGATGAATAATGGGTCTGTACCTACATTTTATAATTATTTAAACAGGTCCCGATAAAATCTAAAATACTCTCTAGTTTCGCGAATAGTACCTACGTAGGTACTTTTTTGTTGAGTACTTGTCGAAAGTGGATCGTAAGAAAATGAAAACTTATATTTAGAATTTGTCCAATAATTCTTCCGACACTCTTTTTATTCATATTTTCTAAATTCCCTAGGGAATAAACAGAAACTAAGATCCCTAAATAATACCTACACAATTTAGCAATTAGGTACAAACATTATAATGACGTAGTACCAAACTTCTCTAGTGTCATGCTTTTAATGACTGAAAACTTCCAAGGGTGAATATACCTAGGTACTACTTGTTATTATAATAGGTACACAACTTTGCTCAACAATTTTTTTTCTATGGAAAATCAAATAAAAGATTCAACTTTCAAGTTACAGAGCAGCTTGTCTAATTGGTATGGAACGATGTCGTGCTTAATTTGTAGAATAAAGGTTGATAATTAGAAATCAAAAAACCTTACTTGTATTCACCCCGACAGTACCTATGTTATGGTCTTTAACTATGAAATTGCAGAATTGTACAGGAAAACTGAAAAAAAAAAAAGGCTTTATTTAATCCATATATTTACCTAAAATATTTACGCACTCTTGCCATTTTATGGGCAGTCTGTGGATGACCCTGCTGTAAAAGTCTTCTGCACGGGAATCGATGAACTCTTCAAAGGCGTGTTTCAGCGAGTCTTGAGAATTGAAGTTTTTTCCTTACAAAAAGTTATCTAAACTCCGAAAAAAGTGAAAGTCTGTTGGAACAAGATCTGGGGAATATGGAGGATGAAGAAGAGTCTCCAGCTTCAACTCATGCAATTTTACTAACGTCTGTTGTGCAGTATGTGACCGGGCGTTGTAATGATGTAGCAATGGCGAAGAACAGTTCACCAGTCTCGGTTGTAAGACTGCAAGTTTCTCCATAATTATTTGCAATTCTTGACGGTAACAGTCAGTAGTAATTGTGGCACAAGATGGCAAGAAGCTGTACTGAATAACACCAGCACTAGTCCACCAAACTGTCACCATAAGGTTCTTCTGGCTAATCTTGCGTTTTGCTATAAGTTCCCGACCCCTAAGTTTCACTACAGTGAAAGTCACATCAAAATAGGTCCGATACAACATTATTTTATATAACCTATCAATCTTGACCACTGCTTTGTACGGGACTGCTTACAATAGAGGTCAAGCTGTATCTCAGGATCTAAAAATTTGAAATAAGGGATAAGTAGGCCTGCCATGGCCTACACGTATTAATATCCTATTTTTGCGAAAATATTTTCAATGTCTGTACATTGTACAAGTCTGAACTTGTCGACCTCTACGATTTTATTATAGGTACCTGGTATCTGATAAAGTGCTATTGAAATTGGGTTCTGTGGTTTTTGGAATTGTTATCTATGAAACTGACTTTACGAAATACAGCGAATAATAATTATCGAGACGAGATCCCTTTTCTATAACATACCATAATGAATTATTTTTATAAAGTAAGATGCAACCGTTATTCAATAAGACCAGTAGGTAGCTAATAGTATTTTCTCTATGAATTGTAGAGGTCAAATGACAAACGCTCTGCGCGTAAGACGCTTAAGGTTGTATTTTACGACGATTTCTTACTTTTGAGGGGGTGAAGTATCAGCCTAAGCCCCACCCACTAGGGGAGCACCGTTCTCGCAATTACGCAATTGACGTATCAGACTGTGTGACACACGTGTCACAGAATAGCAATATTAATTAGCAACATGCAGTATGACACCAGCAAATACTTGAAAAATATAAATCCATAATATCGTATACCCAGTGTCCTATATTACGCTAGAAAATCTGTTCCTCCGTTTTGTATTTGTAGATTTTATACCTATTTAACTATCTACTTATAAACTATCAGTCATACCTATTGTGTATGAGTTTATGCAAGTGCACATAATTGTCTCGACCAACATTGGGCATTTTCACACTAAACCAATAATGCCGTAACGAAACCGATATATCGGCATGACAAACCTGATGACACTGCCAATGTGTGTGTAATGTTAGAAGAATAAGCCAACTCAAATCCATGCCTGGAGATAATAACCTACTCTCACCCACACCTGTAGGAGTCGTCCGTTTCCGTAGTCATACCTACTTAAGTATGTTCACAGGGTTGCTTTTTTACCAAAAAAGAAATTGCATATTCATAGATCAAAACCATATTCCTAGTTCAGATTCCTCGCTATGTATGCAGGTGAAGAGCTTCAAAATTGAAAGAAAGAAAGAAAAAACATTTAAATCGGACTCGCACACGAAATTACATAAACACACAAAAATTCAAATAATTATAACAATAACCTAACCGTCTAAAACCCTCGACTCTAACTAGAAAAAGAGGTGTAACTTTTGAACAGCTGAACAGATTTTAAGAACCATCCCGATTAAACTAGCTTTCAATTAAAAAAAACTGCATTGAAATCGGTCCATCCGCTTTGAAGCTTCGATGCCACACACAGACACACAGATTCACAGACACACAGATACACAGATACACATTATAAACTTATATCACCCCTCTATTTTGTCGGGGGTTAAAAAAGTCCTGCAAGAGGCCAAAGAAAGTCCCTATCTCAGCATATCCTGACAGTTAATCCTGACAGATAAAATAAATACCGCAGCGCTGGTTTTCGGATAGGACCGTGGTGATGCCACGGACAACCACGATAACTAAAAATAAATATAATTTTTAAAAACGTTTTCTTTCCTTCTTTACATACTATCTATCTATCTCTCTCTAACTTCTAAATTTTATTAACTACGGACATGTATCATTCAAATTCGAAGAATTTACAACAAAAAACCACATAGTAGTTATGAAATTTGGTTCTTGTTCAGAAATAGTACGCATTTCTTTTTTTTGTGGCTAGTTTTCCTAGGTATATACCTAGGTATATTCCTAGGTATATACCATTTTGGAATCTTGGATAGTTGCGTCAATTTTTAAAAAAACTTGCCATGGTAGTGTCTGTACTTTTTTTTTACACCACGATGAGTGAAAGTGGACCAAAAGTAAAAATCTTTCAAAATTTTAGGGTGAAAAATAATTTTGATTGATTTTTGTGTCAAATCTACAGGCATTCTGGGATTTTTAACGATTGTGGTGGATAGCAGTGCTACTTAGGTTAGGTTGGTACTTAGGTACAAAAAGAAATTCAGAAATATCTGAAACATTGTGGTCATGGTAATTAAAAATATCTTAAGGGGTGTAAATTTTTGAAGGATTTCAAATTTTTTATGTAACTTCTTAAAAATTGAGATTATTTTTAATTTTTTTTTGTTCTCGAGTAGTCATGAGCTGGTCAACCCTCTGGTGCCCGCTTATCGTTGAATTTTGGGACATGGTGTATATAAAACTTCATACTCTTTGTTCTCAACACTACAAATTGTCGTACTGATTTTTCTATACTACATCCTATAAAATGAATTCTTGACGGAGATGTCAAGAAATTATTTTAGCATATTGATTTTTATAAACGAAATACTTAGATTTTCTGAATAAAAGGCAAGTTACTTATACTTCCTGTTGCTTTTTAATAATTTTTTTAATGATTTTACTGTCATTCTTTCTTTTGGTTTTGAATAAAGTGTAAGCGCAGGAAAGTCAAAAAAAATCGCACAGGTCCGACCTCGATGCGCGCCGAAACGCGACTGATTGATGGCAGAGATGACAGAAATCACGAATTTTGTGGTTTTTATCAAATTGTGACCAATATACGTAATATTTTAAAAAAATAACAACCGATTTTGGTTGGTATATTTGCGACCAATATTGTGATGTAAAAATTATTTGAAATAATATCATGTTTTAGAAATAATCTTGTAAACACTTTTTTAAAAGGGGTAACTTTGCGAATTTTTTTTATCGAGCCAACTTCATCCAATCATGTATCGGACAACCGTGCAGAGATTGTCACATCTTCAAGTTTGATATATATTTTTTACAGGACAAAGAAATAAGAATTTCTATTCAAAAAATTGTAAATACAAATCGGTTTTTGCGGCATTCCTGTAAAATACCCCCTTAACACAACCAAGAACCAACTACTGTTCGTACTCTTGCTCTTAATAAATGACCGAGTGAGTTATCAGTTCCTTTGCGCAAGGCGACGACGGCTCCGGCTACAAGACGGGAAACTGTTAGGACGAAGAAGGGAAAATCAATATGTCACATGGAATCGCTAAAAATCTATACACTATTAAATATGGATAGTATGATTTATAATTATAATCAAATCTATGTTTTTAATAATGTAGTAAAATTAATGAGTCACGTGATGTGGTGATAACCTTGATATATATCTACATCCCTTGTCGTGTAGTATCATATTGCAAAACAGCACTTAGAAAGGGAAAACGTTTTTGTTTATTAGTCTGTACTTCGGTAGGTAGGTTATGTTGTAGTGGAGGGCTAGTGGGTGCAGTGATCGGGTGCGAGCGTGGGAGCGGGCGCGAGTGCGGCGGCGGGCAGCGGTTGGCAGGCCGAACTTGCGCCGCCCGCCGCCGCCGCCTCGGACCTCGTTCCGCGCCGTCAGTCAGTCGAGTACGGTCGCGCGTCGCGGTGCCAGCCACGCCGCATAACATAATACAACTCACATTTATTTCAAGAAAAAGTAAACTTACACACACTTTACTCGTACATTAATCATCACCTATCAACAATAGATAATTACACCCATACATATATATAGTAAATCGAATTCAAATACATACAAAGTTAATGTGAAATCATTTAATTAAACAAATTAATATCCTACTTTAAAACTAATTGAACTTCACGGCTACGTGTACGTGTGAGGAGTGTTTTTCGCAACGTACGAATTTACTCACTAAGTAGATATAAAAAAAATATAATTTTTGAATAAATTAGTTATTTAACTAAATAAAAAATTATTGAATACATTCATTTGTTTTAGGTTAATTAATAAAGACTAAATAACGGTTTCGGTGTTACTTTTAATATTTGTCTTTGAATCAAGAGCAAATTCAATAAATTACTTGTGCGTAATATTTAAGCATAATAATATCTAATTTATTTTATGTCAACGAGGTATCGCATACATTTTACTTTGAAGCTTTTAAGTAAATTAATGTCTAATTGAATATAATCAAATTACCGTGCGTTGGAAAACATGCGATCAAGTGTGGGTTACTTTTATAATTATTTAGTATGTATATATAGGTATAAAGAATCATTTTATATAGTAAATTTCGTTTTAAAATCACTTCTTGTGAGCAAGGCTTGCGGAGCTTTAAACCTTTACGTGTATGTTGACAACCTAACACCTGTATGACGCAGGCACTGTACTCCCCTAAAACCAGCTAACCGGGTTAATGTTACCGACCGCAGAGCTTTGTGCTGTTCCATTCGCAGATCAAAGTCACGCTGATACAATATGTCACAACATTTATACTGAGCTCTTTAAAAATATAATAAAATGGCAGCTGTCAGTAGATATAGCTCGTACAACTGCTTGACGGGCTGGGATAGCTATGACAAGATACCGAGGTAAATATTACGTATTATTAAATTACATTTTAAGACTATTTTATTAAATATAAGTTAGAATTAACTTAAAAGACCAACGCTAATTTTGTACAGCCCAACCGACATAAGATATTATTGTCTTTTAGGCTAAACAAGTTTGAGATGGAAGAATTTAAGGCTGTCATATTACTTGACATATTTTTAAACGTCATTTATCCCACAAATGATGTTTTAATAAAAAAAAATAAGTTTAATCTTTTGACAGCTCCAAACGGTTCCATCTCTTTCTACCTCTCTACCAACACCTGTACTCGTAGAGACGAAGAGACCAGCAAGTAAAGGACAACAATATTTCAGATTTAATGTAGTTGAAGCTTTAAAGAATTGGCGCCAATAAGTATTACATAGTCGGATATTGGCCCTGATTCTAAGCATTTCTCGTAAGATGTTGAAAACTTAACACAAGAATACGAATATTGCTGATACAATTCTTCTATATATTTGTGCATGACAATTACTATAGTTGCAGATAATGCATGTATTCGTACATGTCCTTATATTGCAGTGTGGCAATAATCCAGGGCTTAATTTTAATGAAACTTAAAATTGAATTCACATCATATGATGAAGATTTAATAAGTTTGAGCGTATCTTTCTCAATTCTATCGAATAAAAGACCAGCCTTAAACCAAACCTATCGTTCAAGGCGTGTCTGCGGGTAACAGGTATCTGTTCAGGACGTAAAAAATTTGATTCTAAATTAAATTCCGACTACAGGAAACAACATTTTTTTTAAATTTAATGTGTAACGGGAAATTTTACACTGAGTGAGAAAAAATTAAAATATTACTCCAGTTTATTGCCACCAATATAGGTAATAAAGTGTGTCTGTGTATATGTAGATTTTGGGTTATAAAAATTATATTGCCCAAATAACGACCAATTGTACACATGGTCGTCCCTTCTAAATAATCTGTCAGTATTATGGAAACGCATAACTGGTGGAGTAATTTATCCCGATTTTTCTTTGAAAGTTATTATTCAGTTGTGCCAAATGTCTTGGCGGAGGTTCATACATACTTTAGTGATGTCCAGCATAAAAAGTTGGGTGGGGAGGTTTGGCCATCAATCCTAATAAGATACCTACATGAAACCCAAATTCACGAAACAAAAATGACGTTTAGTAAGTATAGGGAATGAACTTAACAATATTTATATTAAAACACAGTTTTGTTTTTCTTTTAAATGAAAATTGCCCTCGTAGGTACCTACAGTTTACCGACATAAATCTCATAGCACATAATACCTAGACCCAGAACATATTCTGTAAGCCATAAAAATATGATATCCGTGCGGGGATCGAACTCGCGACATGTAAAAAAAGAAAGCCAATCCCTTAGCCACTGCGCCAATCGTGTCGTCGAAAATTTAATAATATTTTCAAAATAATTTACTTTTTTAGTAACTTTCTACTCTTTTTATCATCATGATGCATGAGCCATGGTTTGGATGGGAGTTCATAATCTCTAATTTCCCCTACAATACTCTTCCATGCCTCGCAGACTGCATGAAATAGTTGATTTCGTTTGCTATAAAATACCTGTGATAGTCGTTTCAGACGGGCAGAAACTCGATTTACATCAAGAAAGTTCTTCAGAAAACAGTATTGCTTGATGATATTAAATAGACGCATGGTATACCTATACGCTTTTCTGTAGCTTGTTTCTGGGTCCTGGCGTTAACTAAACACCCCAGGTCGCGCCCTATTTAACACAGTTTTAAGTTTACCTCAAATAGATAAGTTGACAAATTAGAACAATATCGTTGATCTTAGTAACCTGCGGGTCTACCGCGTAACTAAAATTGAAATGAACATCGACATCGGTATTAAACTTCAATACGATCGTGAGAGCCTAAACTTTGAGCTAACTTGTAAAAAAATTACCTATCATATAGTAGGAACTCCTATCTTCATGATCGGTAAAAAAAATACAAGTTAGCTCAAAGTTTAGGCTCTCACGATCGTATTGAAGATTAATACCGATGTCGATGTTCATTACAATTTTAGTTACGCGGTAGACCCGCTGACCCGATTTCTCTCAAGTATAATATGAGCTCATCTATTAATTTTGCTAAGCATCTATTAATTTAATTAATAATCTATTAGACATTGTAAAAATGTATTGAAATCGTCGTTCTCTAAACATGCCATGTTTTTTAAATGTACCAAAAAATTTACATTCCTCGCAGCAGGCACAATAGAAAATCGATTGCTTATCGGTCACCTGTTGAGTGACACGTCGTTTAACGTGTTATTAAGTAATAGCCAAGTTCGATAGCTGTAAAACGAAATGAGATCGAAAGCTCCCAAGTTCGTAGTTAGAAATTTAACAGAAGTGTAGTCTTGAAACTTGCCATTTTTGCATTTCACTTTATACAGGATGTAAAAAGACCCATAACGAAGCCGAAGTCTACGCATACAATACACAGTACATCAAGCCAGGAAACATTGTGCAAAAATAATTGCTGGAAAACGACTTAGCTACTTTCTGTAGCTTGTAATGTAACGCGCGCAACAGACCGTACTACGTGTGTGTAGAACTGGACGAGTGAGTGGGCTTATAAGCACGTAAGAAAATTTACTAAGTAACATATTTATCAAAATTGTTTTAGACTAAAACGTAAAAAAATATT
The DNA here is from genome assembly GCA_932294325.1 of Allophyes oxyacanthae. Classification (NCBI taxonomy): domain Eukaryota; kingdom Metazoa; phylum Arthropoda; class Insecta; order Lepidoptera; family Noctuidae; genus Allophyes; species Allophyes oxyacanthae. Next base: position 7,998,061 of record OW028609.1, read on the forward strand.
ATGACTATCTCCATAACCGGTCGGTTCCCAGGTATAGTCAAACTGCCATACTGTTAATACTCGACAGTCATTTAATGGGCCATGAGAGAGTCATGTGACTGTAGATCAACATGCAAAAAGAATTCAAGAAACCAATGACTCTGATGATATGTCTTACAGTGAGCTCATTCCAGTTAAAAAGGTTCTGTACACTGATTTACAACATTTGAAACAATTTTGTTCAAGAAATGCTCTAGATTAATAAAATAATCTGCCACAAGTAAATTATGTGAGATGATTTTAAAAAAAATTTTTAGACTAGATAAGGAAAATCTTAAGATATAATTTATATCAGCAGTGACTTTTTGTCAGACGGCATTTGTGTCATTGTGTGTCCCTTGATCTATCAATTATTATGTCTTCTAAGTTAAAAATCCTGTTTTCTTTCAATCCTCCTCAAGTGACTTTGATCCTTCTTTCCCTGGAGTCTTCAAATGCCTACTGTGAAACCTTACATCTGTGCCCGCTTTCTTAGGGTTCCGTACCCAAAGGGTAAAACGGGACCCTATTACTAAGACTCCGCTGTCCGTCCGTCTGTTACCAGGCTGCTCAACAACCGTGATAGTTAGCCAGTTAAAATTTTCACAGATGATGTATTTCTGTTGCCGCTATAATAACAACTACAAAACAGAATAAAATAAATATTGAAGGGGGCTTCCATACAACAAACGTGATGTTTTTGCCGTTTTTATATTAATGGTACGGAACCCTTCGTGCGCGAGTCCGACTCGCACTTTGCCGGTTTTTAGTAATTTGTCGATTGCAAAAAAGTATTAACTAATTCTATAACTGTAAGACTGAGTATCTAGTACCTGTAAGAGCACTGTTTACAGCGCAATCAAACTTTTAAACTCGTATACCTATATAAAAACCTGAAAATAAAGTTGTCAATATAAACACGATCACAAATTAAATTAAATCAATTATTTTTCTAATAACTACTTTATATTTATGATATTTTATCGGTGAATACGTTCTAGATACTCAACGGTGAATACAGAACACAGATTAATTCAATTAAGTTCAATGTAAAATTGGTACTGCTATGACCAAAATCTTGATTGATAATATTGATTAAATGATAAATGGTTTGTTTAAATTCATATTTTTACCTTTTATATATTCTATGGTCGTAAAAATAATACATTTGCCACCGCACATAATGGGTATTAAAACACTTGTTCTGTGAAGGGTGTTAACGTGAAACGTTAACTACCCATGAATGGCGAATTTTAGCCAGTATTGCTAGTAACAGACCAGTCGCATAGACTCGAAATCGTAATCGCTTTCATTTGATAGCTGAAGACGATGTTCCAAAAAACGACTTTGATTGGGTAGCAATTCCATATTAGCTAGTACCGTTAGTGTTAATAATACCTCTCTTTATCTGAAACTTGCATAAATACCCATATTAAAAACACTTTTATTATTATAGATAACAAGTTTACAATTTACGTGTCTAGTTATCATAATTGACAAAGTAATGAAATTTTCATGTAAATTATCCATGTGGATTACCATTAAAGTTAATCTTCGTCATGCCTAGGATTACCATATATATAATACATGATATATATAATAATACATGTTTTCTAACGCGAGAATTATTTGGAAAATAACTTGCTGAATTTCTCCTAAATACCCACAGCCCAGAAAGAGGCGAAGGGTTATGCAGGACAATTACCACCAAAAATAGCATGACGTTCCTTCGGAGGACGTATTGCTGAGGGTACGGGATCAGCTCTAGTGCATTCGCTACCAACGAGTAGGTATCGGTATCAACTACTTCTTCTTCAGATATTTCATTTTCGACCATAGAAAAGTTTACGGTGAGTGAAGCGCATGAAATAAGGATACTTCATATGCCTCATTTCGAATAATTTATCTAACCGGTTGGTTAATTTGCAACTGAAACTAGATCACTTTCATTAATAATATGTACGTTAAATGTAATTGTCCAGACATCATCCTGTTTTAACGGCGGTCGACGCAATATTCTGTTTCTTCCACTTATGTCAAGCAGCTGTCATCTCAGAGTTTACTTTCTTATCAGCCATGACATATTTCACACAATTCATTTATCTTTTCTTGGGTCTCCGGCTTCTCCTAAATATCCATTCCCATTCATACTTAAAACTCTTCTTGAAGGATGCTTTTCACCCCTCTTCATTACTTGTATCCATACGTGTTACACGGTTTATTAAATTGGGTCAAGTCTGGCAGAAATAAAAAACAAGACAAATTCTAATGCGTGTAAAAAACAATTGTACCTATGTAATGTACACAAAACAAGATACAAGCATTGAGGTCGGTTAATATCGACGCTTAATAACGAGCCCTGCTATAAAACTGACGGATATCGTTTGTTTTGTCATGTCCCATTTATATTACGTACAAATACTCCTGTCTCCTTTACTTACGAAATTGTTATATTCAGGTGTAAAATAAAGTATGTAATAAATATTTTCTTTTTTTCTTTTTCGTTAAACTGATACTTATCTTGCTTGTATAATTTGCTGGGTAATCCCTGAACAGAAACAGAGGCACCAAAACTTATTTAACGACATATACTTTTTATCAAACAAATAACTGAGTGTAGCTGTGCAGTGCAAATACCTCGTTTGTATAACATCCGGGTACCCTTTGCTTGCCTCAACGTTGATTAATTTTCCTACAATCCAGTTTTTATTATGAACATCGATTGTGGTTTATAGTTCGCGATCTGCTGAATTCCACGATCGAACGACAACATATACAAGGTGTTTACAGTCTTAAGACGTACCATAGTATACGTGGTATCATTAATTACTAGCATGGACCATATTATATCCACCCTTTATACTGAGCAAATGCCCTAATTTTCTTAAGTTGCTGCTTTAAGCTGCTCTAAATACATATACACACTGGTCGACAAAGAAATCGACCCACTTGCTAGTTTCAAGAACAGACGTATTTTTTAGAATCTATAACTCCTACAATCACAAAAATGGTATTACTGAACAGGTAATTTTATTGCTTTCTTGGTGACATAAAACCATTATGCTAAGATATTATCGTTAGGACCTAATGCTGAAAGAAACAAAGGGCAGAAAAATTGCAAATGAAAAGATATCGTTTTTAATCATAAGAAGGGTACAAAAATACAAAAATTAAGTAAAAAAATGTTTTAGGAACTCGTATTGTCTCCTTTGGGTCTAATCACAGCTTCCATTCTAGTTTTCATCGACCTAATGACCCGTAAGATGTAGTCCGGTGGGATGTTATTCCATTCGCTTTCTATGGTCGTTCTAAGCTCGCAAGGGTATTGTTTAGGTTCAGTTTAACCAGGATAAACTGGTCTTTCTAACCATACCATATTTTTTATTGCGATAATGCGTTTTATGGTTATTGAAGTACAGTGGGATATCAAAAGCTCTTAAAAAACGAGCTTTTTGATTGGTAATTACACCAATTCCTTGAAAGGACTTGTTAATACTGCACTTGTTAATCTAGACTAGGAATTAAAATATGTAAGGCTTCCGAGATAAAAGTAATTGAAATGTTAGGAAGAATCTCAAATAAGACGTGAAATACCAACAGGTACGTCGTCCGTTATTTATGTATTTCTTAATTAGGAAACTTTAATTGTTTGTTGAAATTAAGACCATTTTATGACTATTTTCACCGAGTCAACAAGATTTAAAACATAATATCATGGTTAGGTAAGTGGCAATACTTTAGGTATGCCTTCAGATGAATTTATGCTTTGTGCGGTTACTCGTACATAGCACCGAGACTAGCTATTCCTGTTGTAAAACATTTTAGAATGACGGTAGCTGTTGGCCACACAATTTCACTACTATCCTAGGGGAACTACCCGAATAAAAAGTATCCTACATGGTAATCTAGGACATGTTCTATCTGTGTGCCAAATATCACCCACATCCGCCTTTAGGCGCTGAGCAGACGACGGACTCTTTGCCGCGACGATTATAGAGCTATATGGAATCCTATGCAACAATGCACAAGGCGGACAAAATGTCACCAGCGGATAGGACAAACCGCGGCTGCCCGCCGTTGAATCAAACGACCTGGTTTGCACATGCTAACGCAGATGGCGGACCAGTTAAGTCTGCTCTTCGCACTATCTAGAGATGCCACGTTAACGACGACGACGTTATAATTACCGAAATGACGGCTTGGTTGGTGCTGTAGTCAAGCGACTGGCTTTCTGCGCTACATGCTGCGGGTTCGATCCCCGCACGGAACAAATATTTGTATGATCTACGGATAGATGTTCCGGGTCTGGATGTTTGTGTACGTGAAGATTTGTGTTTGTGAACGCACCCACGATACAGGATTAATTCTCAGTGAGGGGCAAAGTTTTTAAAAAAGTGTGTGTTCTCAATATTCTCGTTTACGATTAGGTACGTCTTCTTTTTTGTACATCAAATACGGTAACATCTCAAATTATCTGTTTCCATTTCCCTGACCTACTCCTCGCTCGCTAGAACGTCGCGGACTGATTGTCCGCCGTGTGCGTTGCGTTCGTAGCGATCATTCCCGCGGGCTACAACAGGTAGAAGCGGACATTTTTGTTGGGCGGACTTAAAGTCCGCCGTCTGCACAGCGCCTTTTATGCGTGGTTGATTAACAAACATCCAACCATATAAACATCTTTACAAATAAAAAGAAAGATAAGATTTTTATGCAAATAGGTACTTAAGTAAAACAGGTGGAATACGCGAATTCAATAACGAACAAAATAAGGTTTATAATAGATGTTGTATTTTCTTAATTAGCCTTCACATAATGTAGCTAACATCAGCGTTAACAGTAACCCAGCAGATTTCAAAACAACTAACAATTTATCATTATGAATTTTAATTAATATTAGAATTATTGATTTCAGCATAATCACAGTAATAAATTGTAGGCACTACCTACAATTTATGACGTCTTTCTGTATTTCAGCAGCTGAAATACAGAAAGACGTCATAAAAGCGCTACCCATTTCATTCTTTAATGATGCGATCAATAGTGAATGTTTTTTTAACCATGTCTATCTAGGAAGTTACAAGCAATCGATACAGGTGTCCATGATATTTCCATATTTTTATCGTGACTTTGTGTTATAACAATTATTATTATTTTGGTATCAAAATTAGCGATTGACGAAGAAACGTGAGATATTGCTTACGCTGTCGCATATCCGTGCGGCTCAGATTTTGTAGCGACAATTTACTTCTACACAGGGTGGCGCAAAATCTTGGGGCACTAAGGGTGGGTGGCTACCCTTTCTGTTATAGTTAGAGAGTGGGTTTGGAAACTCGGTGAATTTTGAAGATTGTAAATACCCTACTATTAGTTTCTTGAAAAAAGGTAAATCAGCGAAAAGCTTTACATTTCTCAAAAATCTTAAGTATCTCAATCGACTCTATTTCCCAACAAGAATGTTTCCCCCAAACAACCAACGAAATTGTACATACCGAATTTAAGAAAAATACAAAAAGCTGTTTCAGATATTTCATAGAAAACATACCTTCATAAGAACATAATCTAGAATCCACACCCTTAATGCCCCAAAATTTTGCGCCATACTGTATACATAGGTTCAATAACAGTAAGTACGCAAAATATTTTTTGGCTCATAAAAATATGAAATATGAAAAATTTATGTGAAAGTAAAACACAAACACAATATAATAAAAATATTATATTTTTTGTAAAAGTGAGTTCTAAATTAAGAGATAAATAAACTTAATATAATAAACTATGCTATGATAATAACTAGCGGTATTGGTGACATATTATAGGTATAGAATTAATAGCTACTATAAAATATGAAAGAGACAGAATACTTACTTACAATATTATTTTTCTATTACGGCTCTTACCACCTTGGCTCTTGTGTTTCAGGTGGCATCAAAAGGACATTGACCGGGTTTGGACCAAATGCTGCCCAGGCATGGGGGTACTTTTAAATGATTCCTTGTATCAATTTATACTCATAAAAATTATTTTAAAAAAAATCGGTCCGAGGGTTTAAAAGTTTTTAAGGATTTTCTGGTAATGGTAGTTTTAGTTAAAATTATATATATTCGTTTGTTTTCGGTTAGCATTACCACCGCTTTATAGATATCTGATATAAAGATTCTGTGCCGTCCGATAGGTACATAGATATTGGTATTTATACCAAAATGTAGAAATTGCATCTATATACGATAGAGTTGACTCCGATATAGTCACATGTATAAATCATCGATATTTTAAATTCATTTCGTCATGCTGTGACAATGATTCCTGTATTGGAACATGCGCCTGTATTGGAAGATGCGCCTGCCGTCAAAGATGCGCCTGTAGTGGAAGATCAGTCTGGAGAGGAGAACCTAAGGTTTCGTCTTCTTGGGAATGACTGCCGAGCCCCGAACACCTCAAACGCTTGTATGGTATACAATTGTACAAACAATACGCGGGTCCGAGTACCCAAAAGCCTAAAAAAAAAAACTGGGATGATCTTTTCACTGCACCAAATCATTGTTTTGTTTTAATGTCCAACAAGTATTCGAAATGTTGGAATTGTTAAAACTACCCAGAAGCCATCAACAACATGATGCGGAATTATCTTATTGGACTGGTCGCACTCGTGTCGAATTCGAAGGATTATTTAATGAAACTTCACTATTAGCACAAATATGCCGATGTCCACGGATAGCACTAGGTATACTCCTATCAAAACTGAGAACTGGGGAATCGAATGAAAAACTCGCCACGTTTTTTAACATGTCGCGAAAAAATCTTGAACGGAAAATGAAAATAGCCACGGAATGCCTAGATAGTGATTTTGTTCCTCCACTTGGGTTTCGATCACTAGACCAAAGAACAGATCATGCAATGAAATCTTGCGGTGCCTAATGCTTTGTTCGCAAATAATGGGGAAGCTCTTATAATATGTGATGGAACGTATATCTATGTACATCGAAAAGAGCAGTACATAACTTCACGTTTAAAAAGTTACGTGCAGCCTCCACAAGTACCGAAACCTACTTAAACCATTTTTATTTGTTACAGCTGATGGACATAATTATCATCGATGTTTTTGGTCCTTATTCTGCTTAATGACAGCTGAAGAATTGAATCTTTTCGCTGCAGACAGATATCAAATAAAACTCGCGCCTAGTCATTACAGTGAACATGTACTCAGCAGTGGATCATTTCATATCGATGAATATAACGGACACCTTATTCAATTATATCAGCATTTAATTATGCCATCCAATGATGTCCAACTCATACTAGCGCAGATAAAGAGTAGACATATACCTACCGTCGAAAATCTACCATTGCTACGTATTGATTCCTCAGGACAATCGTGGATTAGCGTGCATAAGAAACTATTGCTGCTCATATTTCATGGGTGGAGAACAACTGGGAGTTGTGCCCACGTTATGTGCCTAGTTTGGTTTTTATGGTGGGCTCTCTCACTCTCTGTTTCTCGATGCAATTATAGCGATGACGATGATGACATTTAAACGAACGTTTATGCATAATAGGTCATAAGATGTAAACAAACAATGTATAATGTCATAATTCATATAAAAAATATTCGTAATCTCTACATAGTATAAAGTAAAGTCGCTTTCCGCGTCTGTCTGTCTGGATATCCGCTAACTCCTAAACCACGCAACGGATTTTGATGGGGTTTTCACCATCAGTTGGATAATTTTTCACGAAAGATTTATATGTATAATACTTTTATATTTAATGTAAGGATAGTAGAGAAATTGCACCCGTGCGAATCCGGGGATGGGTCGCTAGTAATATCATAAATAAATGATTGTAATAACATTGTAAATAAATTATTCATAAATAAATTATTGTAATTCTAATGTGTGACATTGTTTAAAATAATTGGTACTGTAATTAATTAGTAAAATGCGCCATTGGTTGTCATTATTCATCAATAAGAAAACTCAACAAAAAGTACTTTTCCTCAAAACTCCTCGGATAGATTTTGAAGAGCTTTAGTTTACAGACTAGGACTAGGCCAAGGAACATAATGCACTTTGTGTCCATTCTGGGCAGCTTTTGGTCCAGCTCCCATATAGGATGGTCAATGTCCTTTATTTATCGGACTCTGCTTCTTCGTTTGAGATCAAATCCATTATTTTAGAAAACAAAAATAAACTATTAGTCTATGCTGTCTCGCTTCGCGGGTCTTGCTTTTTTTTAGTCCCGACGAGAATCTTATTCTGTCTTATTACAGCCAAAAACGTAATAAAACCTCTTTGCACGTTGAAATGACTGGTGAGTAAACGTCATAAAATCTCTTAGCGTCTTAACGATTATTCGAGGATTTGGTACATTTAAGGGGGTGAAGTTTCAGCCTAAGCCCCGCCCTATTATAGGAGAGCCTCGTTCACGCACTTCGTTGGTATTGCGCAATTACGTGCTATACTGTGCCACAGAATAGCAATGTTAATTAGCAATACGCAGTTTATCATTTTATTTATATATAGTTCTATATGATAAAAAAATTGTTTTATGCACCGTGATTTTTTTATTTTATTGTCGATCCGTGTTTAGTTTCTCCATTTCAGAAGTAATATCGATTAGTCAAGTCAAAATTTGAAATAAATCTACTTCTCATACAAATCTACCGATCAGCTTGAACAGTTAGTATGGAAAGATAAGGTGAGATAAGACTTGACGGGAAGGGATTATAGATTTGTGGAAATACTGAAATAATACTTTTGCATGAACTTGACACGAATAACACAAAAGACAAAAATCACTTTTTAAAATACAACATTCGATACGTTTTCTTTTTATATTGCAAGCTTAAATTTATAATATTTATCTATAAAACCATTGGTCGATGGTAATAAAACTGAATTGAAGTAAAATAAGACTTCGGAAGTATCAAAAATTACATATTCCATTTAATGTGTAGGCATGTCATCGTGAAGAAAAACTAAATAATAATACATATTCTAGTAAGAAAAACTTAATTAAAACATAATCTATCAACAAAATTTTGTACTTGGGAGAAGTAAACTACTGTCAGGACATAACTACAGTATGTATACTATTATGGAATAATTAGCAGTTCTTAGTACTAATTTAAATCTTTTTTTAATATCTTTAATTAAGGAGCTTGGTCAAAAAGCTAAGTCACTTCGTAGGGTTTTCTTATTAAATAACAATATACTTAAAATCTATTTTAATAATGACTATTATGTATATAGGTATGTAGTTTTTATTGAGTATAACACAGTAATTGACCCACTAAAACATGACGGATTTACTCGATAAGCTAAAAACTGGTTCGTTGCGTTTGCGTGGTCCACTGCTAAAATGGTGTCAAGAATATGTCAGGAATAGGTCCTATTTTGTTAAAGTCAGAGATACCTGTACCTACATTTTGTGTGATCGACTGTCGACGAACCAATGGTGTACAGAAAAACCAAATATGATTGTATGATTACACTATATTAATTGTCGTTATAAGCATATTTCGTATAAGAAATAAATGTATAAATAAAAAATTCTATAAACATTATAAATTAGAAAATTACTCTACTCTAGTTGCTACTCCTCCCGGTAGACAAGTCATTTAGGAGGTTTACGAAAATTTATAAAAATTACAGTAACACGTGGATATTGAAATTATAAGATCTGGATTCGTTTACTCCCATTAAAGGTGAGGCATTGAATCAACAATGTGTCCATACCTCACCCATGGGTTAACACTTAAGGCCCAATTTACACTGTCTTAAATCAGTAGTAGTACACCGAAAGAGGTCTACAGTTTTTGATTGGATTTTGGATGGCCTTGTTACGACGTACGACCTTTCTAACCAACCTTTTTTTTTTCATATTCTTTTCTTTGAATTATCAAACGTGTCAAAAGAAAATAAATGCGTTAAATTTTCATACGTTTTATTTCAATTTCATATCAAAAGCTGCGTCTAGCTCAAACAGGCCTTTTTACGCTACGTGTAGCGGGTTCAATATAATATGTTTGGTTCCTGCACCGGATAAATATTTGTTTGTCTCACAGAATCATAGTTGCTCCGGGTCTTGTGTATTGCATGCGAAAAGGATTGGCGTCCTGCAAAGTTTCGTTAAAATCTAGAAATAATGTTTAACTTTCATAGGGAATAATTATTTTCATTAGTATCAGAAACAGATATCATGAACTTTCATCTTCTTAATAAATAATCAACAATACAAATTTTCATACTGATTTTTCTATACTATATCTATTCTCTTATTCGATAATTCATTTTAGGATTTTAGGGTTTTTATACGAAATACTTTGTATTTACTGAATAAAAGGCAAAAAAAAAAAATCGTTTTATTCTTAATGAAAATAAATAAATCAGCACAGATCGATCTCGATGCCGGAACGCGACTGATTGTTGGCCGACCGGCTATAGATGGCAGATATCACGAATTTTGTTGCTCTTTTTTTAAATTGTTACCAATATACGCAATATTATGAAAAAAGAAAAGGACAGGGACTGACGTGCCTCGGAATCCCTGCGATCAATTTGTGATGCAAAAAGGGGTAACTATGAGTTCTTTTTATCGAGCGATCTTTTTCCCTTCTTGTACCGGGACTGATAAATTCGTGTAACATCTTCAACAATCTTCAAGTTAATAATTTTTCACCGAATTATAATAAACGCATTTCCGAATATTTGCCGGTGCTTTTAACTTATTTTTTGAACCACACTGGTAGTTCAATTTATCTCGGTGAATGTTCCGTATATAATGATCGAAACAAGTTTTTTGTAAAGATAATCACATTGCATGTTGTGTTTACCTATGGGTTGCGTAAAATTAATACACTAATGGTATACGAAATAATATAATAATCAATGGTATACGCAATAATACAATTTAATGAAATAAGTACCACCTGAAGTAGTGGATTACAAAACATTATTTAAAAAAAAAGGTGTTCCTTGATTGAACAGTTTCTTGTTAAGTGGTTAAAATGTATGCCTGTTTTTGATTCGTTGATAAAAATGGAATTGTTTAGTGAACTGGAATGAGTATGCATTCACGAATGCGGAAATAATGCTACCAAGTAAACAATACAAGTGCAGTGTACCAAAGCATGATAACGATTTATGTTATCAATCGTTGTTACGCACACGTAATAAAACGCAAGTCTATTAGGTTCACCCCAGCCTTTTCTTTTCAAACATTCATTTATCCTTTTACTTCAGTACGGATTCAAATCAACAACCTCATGGTCCCAAACTGTGTGCATACGTTTCTAGCAAAATGTAATATGAATATAAAACGTTGATTTCTCTACATCCGCCAAATTTATATCAAGAGAAACTAGGTCAGAGTTCGTCTAAAAGTACACATCGATCCTAACGAATTATTAAATACTCGTCGTATACACGGTGTATGTTCGGACCCGCGCAAGCTTAACCGAGTTGACTGTATATCTGTTACAAGACCGTAATCGTATGTATCTCTATCATCATTCAAGCGACCAGTGACTCTTTACAACTTCTACAATGCCTATAAGAAGGAATCCATTTAGAACAATAAACTTAATGGATCAGTATAAGGTACTATAGTAAACGTATACGAAGGTATATGTTTTCATGGAAAATGTATGTCTTCATAGACTATATGTTTAAATTATTTAAAGTTAAGACAAGTTGTCATTCCTAAAATAACAAACATCAGCTGCCTTTGACAATAGTTTTGGCTTTCCGATGAGAAAAGAATTTGTGAATTGTGGGTTTTGGAAAGATTTCGCTAACAATGTGACTGCATTTGAATTTTTTAGCTCATATATTTGATTTGAATTCTCGATATGACTTAGGTACTTATATTAAGCAGATATAAAGTCTAATTCAATTCTTAGGTCAAAAATATTTATTACGAGTTTGGATGGAAATTGAAGATGTTTTGAACTTTTGACTCTCGTTGAATAGTCTGCATTCAATGTTTTGATTGGTGCATGACGTTCTGCTTTGCATCTTCTGTATTTCTGGTGTACGTTTATTATATTGTAGGTATTGTATATTTGGGCTGCGACGCCATGCGACTCTGTAAGAGAGTTTCCAACTGCGTGCTGTCGGTTTTAGAATAGCCTTGCAAGACTCTTACTATAACAGAAAGGGTAACTACCCTTAATGCCCCAAAATCTTACGTCACACTGTATGTAATTTATATACAGAATATTCCTTTTATTTACAATAATAAAACCGTCTTGTTTTCTTTCCGATTCGGAGTTTCACTTGTAAGCTCTTGCTCTTATATCGCCACCCCACCTCGTACCGCCTCGACCCAAAAACACCCCCGAGAAATCTTATTAACCCTGATTTCCGAACTAGACAAAAAGTACAATAAGAGCCTCGATTTATATTTTGGGAGTTATATATAACATGTACTCGTAGGTAATCCTTTCAGTACCAATTGAATTAGGTTTGCGAGGCAGTGTCTGCTATGACTGGTTTTCCCCACTAAATGTAGATATGGGAAAGTCTTTTGCCATTTCTGGGATTTATAGTACCTACTCTTACTTTAAAAAATAGTCGTAGTATTTTTTTCTAAATCTCTGAATGTTCTATCGAAAATTACGGAATTCTGCTATTGCTGCAACGGTGCGTCTCAAATTTAGATCCCGCTTTTTTTTTATAAACGTTTATGAATCTGTCTACAGGTGTAGAAATACCCTTAACGAAGCCGAACAACCTTTATGAAGCTGAAGTCTACGCATACAGTACAACAAACCAAGTAGCAATATGCAAATAATATATTTGGGATACTACTTTTATTTTTAGTATTCAAAGATAAGCTATTTTCTGTAGCTGGCAATGTAACGCATCCAACAGACCGACAGTTCTACACACACGTAGTAACGTGTATGTTTCTTTCGATTTTACGGATTGACTGCGTCCCTAGTGCTGATTGGCCTGCTCCGAGCTCTTCACCAATCGTATCCAGACGCGGTCGATGCACAAAATCAAGATGGTTAAAAGAACATATCAAAACTATTTTCGGTAAAAACGTAAAAAAATGGCATTGACTGATATCTCCATAACCATTGCATGCCCAGGTATGGCCTAATACAAACAAAAACTTGCAATTGCTGTGTGGAACTGTGTCTTCTTTTCCTTTGTCCATTTCTAGCTAAATTTTCTAAATACAAGGTGGTTTTAGCCGTGGTGGTTTAGTTTAATTGCGTTGTTTTAGATTCTTGCGGATAGTCATCACCCATGCGCCGTGTTCCGCGGCCCATGGGTGATGACACTCCAAATGAGCCCCTAATAAAGTTGTGGCGGACACGATCCTGACTCCACCAGCCCATCTCAACATTCGGATTTGACATGAAATTTTTGCTCGTTTGCTTGCTGAGCGGAACTAGAAAATGTTAAAAAAATTACATTCTAGGTAACTTTTTCTTAAAACATGCAGTTCAAATAAGGAGTGCTCGTCATTCATATTTTTCAGCAAAAACTTTATATTTGTTGGTTTTTGTCGTCAAAGTCTGCACTGCAGCGCTGTTTTCTTTTAGTATACACATGTATCTACTTACATAAGCACTATTTACTCTGGTCTTTTAAAGTATTACTTATTATACATAGTATATAAATGGAGGTAGGTACTAGGTAGTGAATTACGGCACGATAATGTTATAAAAAATAAAAAATGGTTCCTTAATCTTTAATCCACTTAACTAATTAATAAACCTTCACGAACAAATAACTGATGATAATAATAGACAATAATAGCACTTTAAAGAGGAATTACATGGTTATTGAGAGGCAAAATGGCCATAAGTGAGTATCGACCAATACTTTTAACCTATAACCCAGTTTTGAAGTTCTTTTTTAACACAATCTTTGAACAATAGATACTAAACAAAGTACAAACTACTATAAGTATTTAGACGATATCAGGTAAAGTACTTGAAAAAGTAGGCTATATTTAAAAAAATCACTTCTCCAAAGGAGCGTGCTAGTACCAAACTCTTCAATATTTACACGAATAATTACCCTAGCAGCGCATGTCCAAGATGTTTTCTATATGCGGTTAACCTAGCGTTAACAAGCCAATCATATACCTTCTGACATATCATGGCGTAAATGGTCTTAGGCCCAATCAATCGAAACTGAGTCCTGTGTAGGAATAGCAACACTTGGCGTCCGATGCTAAGTAGCCTGTTTGACAGATAAACATACAGCAGTCAATCGATACCCCATAAACGGCCAAACTATAAGATCTGCTACGTTTATGACGCCTTTAGAAAGTTTCGTCAGTATAAACGAGTAAAATGGATATGAGATTTTCATCCATGAATAATGATAGTCTCGAGTTTTTATCCATGAATATGATACTCTAATGTTTGTGTCCTCAAAACCCTTAAAGCCATTAGAGTTAATTGCATGTTTGTTAGTGCAACCCTAGCAAAAAGACAGAATAATAATAACAAATCCTTTATCCAGGGCAAAACCTCATATGCCTTCCCGATTTTTCCAATAATAGATCGAATTGCAATTTATGATAGATGATTGATCGTTATTATTTGTTTCAGAGTCCGTGTGGAGTATTACGTAAACGAGAACACTTTCAAAGAAAGACTGCAACTATATTTTATAAAAAATCAACGATCGAGTAAGTAATGTCAATGCTTAGAAATTGATTTTCACGAAATAGAGCCGGTTCATTGAAAAAGAAATACCCAATACATTTCTTGCTCTATATAGGATGTTACATTATTCGGTGCGGATATTTTAAGGGCCGTATATTTACGCCCTAATGAGCATATTGGGCAATAATCTATCCAAAATGTTGTCCTGACGCTTTTTGATTTTATTTTCCTGAACAAAATACAAAACGTTAAAATAAAAAACATTAAAAGATTCAGCATTGGATAGAACAAGATAAAAAGGCTACACCGACAAGTGCCTAGTACTTATATTTTGGATGGAGAAACTTTAGATAATTTATATGATGTTAATATATGGCCCTAAAATTTTCCGCACTTAATATTGTAACAACCTGTATTTGTAGGTATAATAAATGTAACTATGTGAAATGTCAGCCGTAATCAGTTCTCAGATACCCTACTCAAAGAACTTGTACGTGTCGAATTTTCTATTAGGTGATCGTCCGTCATCCTTAGATTTATGTAGATGCGTGATTTTTCTCCCATAATAAAGTAATTTTAGCGTTCATCAAGCCAGAACTTCGAAAAAAAATGTTTTTCCTCCGCACCTCAAAATGCAGTTAACTGGTTAACTGTATTGTTAATGATAATTTAGCGAGGACTAATAAACGTTGTCTATAATTATGACATGAATATCGATATTTTAACCATATTTTTTTTGATACTTGACATAACTTTACAATGTTTATAGAAAGCTAAAATATTTTCAAAACGTATTGAATAGCTTGATGTGAAACTAAGCACATTTTGATGAATTATTTATGGCTACATTCATTGCTCGTAATCGACGACACACGTAATTATAACAGCGGTCGATTGATTCCTTGGAAATAGAACTGCATCAGTAGTAGACAGACAGTAAATTAAAATGCTACTTTTTACCAGACTACCGGTCAAACATATAACCCTCTCCCGGTTTTTGAACTTATTTTTTTAAATACTCTTAATAAAATATTGTTTGTGTTTCAGGTTTACGCATTAGAATAGCTAACTTATTTTTCAAACTTTTAACCTGTGTGTTGTATATATGCCGAGTTTGCGCTGATGGAGATCCCATTTCCTCTTCCTGGTAAGTTTATTTGCTAGGCAAAGCATCATTCTTAGCATAGAGTCGAATTAAAATAATTTATTCTATCGTTATCTACGAAGTTCATGGACAACGGGGCTCAGCAAAAAGTCACTAATTAATTTCTGCAGGGTTAACTTTCCATGATAGTCACGAAAGATAAGTTCAGGCGTAATTAGGTTTTGAACCTAGGAGACTCGATCCTGAAATTATAAGACTTCGGGCTTTGATATCGTTGAAAGCTACTTTAATCCAGGAGATTATTGACACGAGCCAATGCGGTGAGGGATGATTCTCTTTTGTACTCTGCAGATAATCAGCAAGAAACCTTTAAAAAGTATATTATTATACTAGGAATATTAAATGATAATTTTCAGACTCTGAACTAGTCTTTGCTGTGGGTCATAATATAAGGTTTGTGTTAAACAAGCTAACTGCTTGAAAAATAGACATTTTATTCCTATTTTTGTTGTTTAATCGGTGTCTAAGGTCTCACCCATCGCCTATAATTATTTTTATCGATCGTGTCATGGATTCTCAGTCTACCTAGGGGCTTTATTTTATGTGGGTACCAAAGGTTAGGCACAGAATGTGCACTTCGCAAAAAGTGCCATTCGTAATTCGTGAACTTCTACGAATGGCATTTTTTGCGAAGCGTAATCAAATATTTCCCTTAGGAGACTTCATCGATTTTTTTAAATAATACCTACCTACATAAGGTCGTTTGCTAAACTCATTTAGCTTCGATAGGCTCCTTACTAAGTTATTTACAAGCTAGCAAAAGTAGATGTTTCTGCCAAGAGTATAATATTGAACCGTTAGCCTTGCTCCAGATAGAGCAAGCTAGATAAATCGGACACCATAGTTTTTTTAGCTTTGTTTACTACCCTTTAATTTCTGAACATAATTACTTATAAAAACTTGAGATTTTTCAACACGTTTTGTATGACAATGAATGAAGAAAGATAGATCTCATTTTATTACCATCTTGGAATAAAATTAGATATATTTTCGATAAATACCGTTTAATTATCGTTTAAGTGGGTGGAATACTATTTTTAGTCAGTTATACGGCGTACATAATAATCTTGTGTTCAAAAATAGATGTCTAAAAATAGTAAATAGTTAAATAAATACATACATTTATAACATGATAAAACATAGGTATGGTTTATAAAAAATAAGCAGATACATACATATGTCTGTTTCTAACAAACGATATCATTAGAAATCTTCCTGTATCTTGGTTGCAAATTAATGTAAGCCATACAAATATTTTGTTCAATACGGATATTGAACTCCTAAAGGATCCGAGATCACAATCCGAATGAATTTGCCTTCAGGCAAACTACATGTTGGAACCCATTGTAAACATTATCTTTATCGTTTAGTTGGATCATGTAACACAATAGTACAATGCACAGTGTAACCATCTACTCCACGTAAAGGTTAATCGCCTTTATACCAGCGTCTACCTTATCAGCCGAGTTGGAGTCTATCCAAAACTTTCTTTTTCGTCGCCTGGTAATTTGATGCCATAATAAATTGCCCCATTGAATCCATTAATAAGATAATCGATCATTTTCTTTGTAGTTCAATTTAAATGTTCAATAGGTTGCAGTATAATACTATATTGAACAAATTAACATACCTAATTACTTTTTTGCAGTTACGGCTGCAAGGCTGGAAATAAGACTGAATTCGAATATTCGGCTAACTTGACGGAAGAGGAATTTCAAGAGCACCCGATTATTAATTGGGACGGAATAATATGGGTCAATAGACCCCTATACTTGTGGGTTGTGCAAGTCATATTATCTATGATATCCTTTACGGAAGCCATACTACTTGCTTATTTAGGCTATAAGGTAAATTAATTTTAACATAAACAATTCAAATTACCATAAGGGACCCATCTATTAATTACGTAACGCTACTAGGGAGGCAGTTTAAAGGGAGTCGGGTGAGTGGGGGTTATACTATTAGAAAATACAAAGTATAAAAATATAAAAATTATCGCAAATATGGTTACAATGAATGTAAATTATATTTTACTCATGACTTCTTCAATGCTTGGAAGCGCTGCCACTTACCATTCGATTCCGTGGTCGGGCAAAATGTTATTTGACTTCGAGTTCCACCTGATAAATGCCAATTGGCTCGGCCCTATTACAAGGACTTGCCTACTAACGGCAACAACAAAATGTAGGTGTACAACAGTACACCTCAGCCTAACCCTTTATATTGTAACTATTTTTTATTCTGTGCCCTTGGGAATACAGGCGCGGTGCTATTTTTTGAGATTCTATCTTTGTACCAAGCTAACGTGAAGTAAAAATAGGTGGCTTCACTGGATTCTTATTAAATGCCTTTTATTGTTTGAAGAGTAAGCAAACTCGAAACGTTGACATCAATATAAAGAAGTAATTTATATGAGTACGTTTGTGATACATTTCATAGTTGGTGATATTAAATTCAGACTAAACATAGTTTATTCTTATTAAGTCGTTTCTATTATTTTCAGGGTAATATCTGGCAACAAGTTTTATCGTTTCACTTCATATTGGAAATGGTGAATACAATACCTTTTGCATTGACAGTAAGTCATTTTACTCTATATTATGAAACGTAGGAACCTACTTAATAACGGTAGTTATTCAAGACCCATTTTTTTAATAAAATATACCTGTCTAGCAGATACATTGAAATAATTGGAACAGTTTTTCTATGGACATCTCAGAGAAATAACCCATCTGCGATTTATGCAGCTATGGAAAAATCGGCCCTAAATAAATCATTGACCATTTTTGCGCCCGTTTGTCTCTCCGTCAAAGAAGATTTTCTCGAATACGGCTAGTTGTATAAGACACATTTATCGTCTTCTTTAGATAATTTAATTACTTCCCCACAAAAGTTTAAGGAATTAACAATACATTTTTAGATAGCTTTTAAAACGATAACACATTCATCAATCAACCACTGATTTCAGTTGCCGTTTCCGCCGCTCAGAAACCTGTTTATACCAGTGTTTCTAAACTGTTGGTTGGCAAAACGGTCGCTTGAGAACATGTTTGTAAGTTTTTTTTTTTACTTTATTACTATTACATTAGACTCCAAATAATTAGATAGATGTTACACAACATGAAACAACATTTATAGAACAAAATGAACGTTTGTATTTAATTAAACAGTTTAATTAATTATTTAGGCCATGATTGAGAACATTACCAGTTTACTAACAGAATGCGGGATGTTGGCGTTTTATTTAACTTTTACATTGACATATTAAGCCTAAAGATATCGCAGAAGACCAATTCATAAGAAAAAATACACGACTCGATTACAAGATAACATTAATTATTATAACCTTATGAAGTAAAGATATAGCTTATAAAGATAACGTATAACCTTTTTTTATATATTTCAGAATGACCTCCACAGGGCTATGCAAAAGTCCCAATCGGCTTTATCGCAACAATTGATGATACTCTGTGTTACTCTGCTATGTCTTGTCTTCACAAGGTAAGAAATATTTACAAACAGCGCGATCAAAATTACTTTTTTATTTGAATTCCATTGTAGTAATTTAATTTTTTTTTACTTGCTTTTTTTCACTTTCCATATCGTAACAGATACTGATGACATTATTTGCTTATATCTTTATCTCTAATAATATAACTAATATATCTGTAATTTATAAAATAACTTAATAAACAAATTATTCTAAAGAATTAACAAATATCCACACTTATGTCTAAAAGTAATATTTTGTCGAAAACTACTGTGACCAAATGTAGTTGTAGAATTATATTATAAAATACAAAATAGCAAAAAAGAAGCTTAATTTGTATAAGAATCGAGGTGGTCTAGCAACATGATCGTCGATGGCGGTTAC
Source organism: Allophyes oxyacanthae (assembly GCA_932294325.1). NCBI lineage: Eukaryota > Metazoa > Arthropoda > Insecta > Lepidoptera > Noctuidae > Allophyes > Allophyes oxyacanthae. The sequence continues at coordinate 8,017,750 of OW028609.1, forward strand.
AGTGACTTACTTCCTCTATTGATTGAACAGGAACTTGGTAATAAACCCGATGGTTATACGACGACGCATCATTAATAATGCAGCATTTCCTAAATCAATTAGCAAGCATTAGTGACTATGGCTCAATGTCCGGATGTTATTTTACCTAACTTGAAATTTTTTCCGAAAAGAGGATCAGGCTGTACTCAAAATTTAATTTCAAATGTAAGATGTGTGGCAGGTATTTTATTTTTTAGTACATCTGATGAAGTAAATGTAGACAGTATGAATGCTAATCAACAAGCCGTTTCTGTGATTGTCACGTATCGGGTCTAGTTACTCCGTCGTTATTAGACTTTAACTTAATTATTGGGTGTTCCTGGGGTTGATTAATTGGAAATTGTATACGTAAACTTACACATATAAATATTTAGAATAAAATATTTGACTTGGTAGGAAAAAGCAGCAGCGCATGCTATGGCCGATGCTGCCAAAGATAAATCAGAACGTGCAATACCTATCCATGTATGTTGATGAAAATTGTATTCCAATTATTGTCGTTGTCATTGATGGGTTTTGATGAAAGCGACACGTATTTGTTGACAATTCGGATTGTTCGGATATTTTTGCACTCCAATAATGTCATGGCGTCCAGAATGCATTGATTTGATATACGCCATCTTTAATTTCTTCTGGATTGATGGCAATTTTCGAAAATTCAGTGTAAAAGGTCATTATAAGTAAGATAAGTATCATATCACGCAAGAAGTTTGATTCTTGTAACAAGTAATTTAGTAGAAAGGTAAAAGAAAGTATCAGTTCAGAAAAAAATTAGGTTGCTAAATACGTTGGGGAAGCTAGTGAATTACGCTTTCCTACATTCTTGTGCTACTCGGGTCTCGGGGTCTGGTTCTATTATAATATGCATGATTGTTTCATACTTTCACGTCCATAAAACAGTTTTTGGTATAGAGTACGACTTTTATTTTGGGAGTGGAGAAAAGAGACCATTTTTTGTAAGGAGAATAAGCTGCCACCCGCATTTTCCAACGTGTACGAACGAAACACACTTAATTTTGATCTTCATATTTTCTACATTACAATGGTATTATAATATTTACCATGTCTAACTGGAATATCGAGAAAAACTACATTCAAAATATTCATTGTTATAATAATATTTACTGACGCTGATACTGACAATCATTTTAATGACTGAATTAGTAATAGTAGCTTAGAATAACAGTACAAATAAATGAATAAATAGTCGCCTTTTGACTGCGTTTGTTGTCCCATTTTACAGAAACCGCTACATTAGAAACCATGCCGATCCTGTTTGCATTACTTACATTAAAAACTTTACTTCTTTTACTTTACTTTACTTGGATGTAAAACATGAAACGAAAGAAATTTATAATATTTTAGACTGACATAACTTTCACACAAAAGGGGCCTTGAAAATTATGACGTTATAAACCTAATTTTAGTTTGCCACGTCAACAAGGTGACGACAGTTTTAAAAAATAACTTAAAATACTTGTAATCTCTTTCAGTGTTTGTGGCATCCAGCACTTTCAACGAGCTGGTCACCGGCACTTAAACTTGTTTCAAGCTACATACTTCGTTGTGGTTACATTTTCAACGGTGGGCTACGGTGACTTTGTACCAGACATTTGGCCATCACAACTTTTTATGGTTATAATGATAGGAGTGGCACTTGTTGTCCTACCTACGCAGGTAAATACATTTAAAATTGATTAAGTACATTTAGCTACACGTGTTTATAATTTTGGAGGGATGCATGACACTAAAATACTTTATTCATTGGGTGACGAAACGCAGACATTGTTGTCAGCCGCAGAAGTCCGGTTGTGATTAGAAAGATTAAATTATAGGTACGTAATTTTCGTATTCACTACTTGATGTAATAAATTATTGTATAAAAATCCTATAGCGATAGTTAAGTTAACGCAAGAGAGATAATCCAATCTACTTGCCCGTTGAAAGGAGGTATTCCACGAAGAGCACCGATCCAAAATTTGGATCAGTGCCGTTCGTGGAATAGCGTTGGTGTCATTCGTTTCAGTGCCGTTCAAATCAGTGCTCTTCGTGGAATTCCTCGTTGAAAGTCACTAAAACTTGTACTTTTCAATTTTACAAAATGTGTTAACAAATAATCAATTTACCAGGTATATTAGCTAGCAGAGTTAGCTAATAAGTTAAAATCAAGGATAACAAAATAAGCAACCATTTCCTTTGATAAACTTACGTCTTTCGCGGAATGATGATTCTGCGAATTCTGCGTTAAATTCTGCGTTTTTTAGATCTAGATTGGCAAATTATGTCCAGTGCGATTTTCTTTCATCAATTTTCTCATGATATTTCAAAATCGGAAAACGGCAAGGAGCACAGTCTACTAATAAAAGTAAGCGATGTATCGACATTCCCAGTTAAAGTATCTGTCTATATCAGCGATGGTTTGTGCAATAATACTATTTTATACATACGAAAATTACGTAGGTTAAATCTTTCTTCATCTGTCGTGCATTTATGAATCCATGTAGTGTAGGTACATAGAAATTATTCCGCAGTAGCAGAAAGATTAGCCAGAAAGCAAAGATCCTGGCGGACTGATTGCCAGGGTACACCGGACGTACTTTGATACCTTCTTTTGAGTGTCTTTTGGTGAAACTGATGAGCTGCACCCAAAAAATTGCAGATTGAAGCAGATTAAAGACTACCGCTTTGAATCTTGACGTGTTCCACAATGGTCCAACATTTAACGGGGGTTCCGTTAAATGTAGGACCAATGTGGAACATAGTTACTGGATGGTTTATTAATATAGGTACTGTTTGGAATTTAGCCTTTCATTACAAAATAAAATAGCGCCTTACTACCTTAAATAAATGGCAACTTTAACAGACGGTAACTCTTATAGCAAATAAAATTATTTTATATTGCTTTCAGTTCGAACAGCTGGCATTCACATGGATGGAGAGGCAAAAACTTGGAGGTTCATATTCGTCCCATCGTGCGCAGTCAGAAAAGCACGTTGTAGTGTGCTCTACAACCCTACACGCTGACACGATTATGGATTTTTTAAATGAATTCTATGCGCATCCTCTATTACAAGACTACTATGTAGTATTATTGTCTCCTATGGAACTAGACACGACGATGAGAATGATACTACAGGTAACGCTAACATTTGTTTAACTTTAGGGGATATACATACTCGTACCTATACGTAATCTAATCACACTATCTATACGCTCCTTTAGCTTCAAAATCTGTAAATTGACGAATTTTATTTACCTAATAAAAGTTTCTGTAGTATTAGTTATGTAGGTGCCAAGCCAATAAACTAATAAAATCTAGTTTAGTTCTACTAAAATCATAAACAAAATATTATGATACTAAGGGTACACCAACAAATAAACATACAAATTGCCGTGTAAATTAAACTCTCATGGTATTGGTGGTTTTGTCTTTGCGTATATGGAAGCAAAATAAATACACTTACGTTTCTTAAACGACTGTCTATTTTAAACATGCTATTATGTCGGTGTATCTGGCCCCAACCTAAACTTTCAACCATTACGACGATAACGTATCTACCAATAATTTCAATTCTTGGTAAGTACTGAAATTGGAAACTATTTTAATATTTTAAGTTGGTTTTAGGAGTTGGTTATTAAGTAGGTACTTTATTTTTCCATTAATCAGGTAATTTCACTAAATCACAAGACTCAGTCCATAGTTCCGCGAATTTACTTCAAGTACAACTACACTCAACTATTCAGTACAACGCGTAATGAGACTGCCTCCACGCCTTAGGTATTCCGACTTGGAGAAACACGTCGTGCAATTTCCCGTAGATAATTCTGCGTTCCAACGATGACATAGTATAGAATAATATGATTGTGTTTGATTTCAGGTTCCAATATGGGCACAAAGAGTAATTTACATCCAAGGATCATGTTTAAAAGACACTGATCTAATTAGAGCACGAATGAACGAAGCTGAGGCGTGTTTCATTTTGGCCGCTAGAAATTATGCAGATAAAACGGCAGCGGATGAGCACACCATACTTAGGTAAGACTCTAGCTTGTTTCTGATTAAATTAATCCACCGCCCGACCGTTTCAAGATTTGGTAGCCTCATCTATATTTGACGGTAAAAAGATGACAGTACTGAAGACTCCTAAATCGAATGTAAGGTTTTCATGAATAAATCAGTATAACTAGAAATCTGATCGGCATAATTTTGCTTTTATGTTGAGGCAAAGGGGTATATAATCTATTTACTCTAACTCGAGGTATTTTGAAAACACGGCCTTTAATCAACTTTGGATTCTGTTGACTGAAGTACTGTGGCTTATAATATTGTTGATTTTGAAATACAAAATTGTCGAATATTTAGTACAACAGCTTTTACCGGAATGGGTAAAGACGACCTGCAAAAGATTTTGGTTGTTCTCTGCTAGTACTGATGTTTGCCAGATGTCTTCTGCTGCTATCTTCTTTCTTGAGATAACATACTCCACTGAAAAACAAAAACATATCTTTTCAGATCTTGGGCTGTTAAAGATTTCGCTCCCGCCGTGCCGCAATACGTACAGATTTTTCGACCAGAAAACAAATTGCATGTCAAGTTTGCTGAATTTGTTGTTTGCGAAGACGAGTTTAAATATGCTCTTTTAGCGAACAACTGCACATGTCCAGGAGCTTCTACACTAGTTACTCTTCTTCTCCACACTAGCCGAGGACAGTAAGTTTGATAACTTATAGTCTGTTAGGCATCAAATTAGTCGAATTTAACGGCTTAACTAATTTTAATCTACATGACTTATCATTCCGCCCACCATGGACAGAGTGGCCATAGAAAACCATACAAGACAAAAAAACAAAACACACAAGACAAAATTATACATTACAACAAAACGTTACTTGGCAATAAAAAAAGAATTACCGTATTGACACTCTGGATCATGAGACTTAAAGGCAACTTTATAACATAGCGGCTTGATTGATCTCTTTTGATAGTTTTTATGAAGAAATCCACACAAGCTTGCTCTTCTTCTGACAGGAGTATTTTGATTGCAGGAGGCTCCTCTAACTCATTTATTTTTCTTTACCTATTCTTATTATACCGTATTACTTTTTATTACTATTACTTATTATACCTTATAATACATTATTTTCTATTTTCAGAGAAGGTCAGCAATCACCCGAAGAATGGCATCGACTTTATGGAAAATGCTCAGGAAACGAAATCTACCATATTGTCTTGGGTGACAGTCGATTTTTTGGCGAGTATGAAGGAAAAAGTTTCACCTACGCTAGTTTTCATTCACATAGGAAGTATGACTTATTTTATTTGATACCTGTCACTTGTTTTTTGCCACCGGTATTTAAAATATGGATTTTTGTCAAGGTATGGCGTAGCCTTAGTTGGAGTGCGCCCAGCGGAGTTGCCAGAGTTTTATGAAGAGACTATTCTTTTAAATCCCGGCCCTCGTCATATTATGAAAAGTAGTGACACATGCTATTACATGAGCATCACCAAAGAAGAGAATTCTGCGTTTGTTGTGTCCGAAAAACAAACGGAACAGAAACCGACTATACCGAAAGACCAAACTGCATGTAGTCTACTTTCCAATGAGAAGAAACCAGGTGATGCAGAGGAGGGCTCTGGCCAGCAGAAAAAACCAGACGGTAGTAGCGTCGCTCAATACGAACTTCCACAAGTGATTCTCCAAGCTCCCGCGAGTTCCACACCAAAAGCATCGCCATCACGCATCAACCAAGCTAATACTGTATCATCCGCTAATTTTACTGTCGCTAGCTGTGAGTGTCACAGTTGGTAAAAGCCAGAGGTAGACCGAATGCATATTATAACCAACATGCATTCGGCCTACTTTATGTTTGGGTTTGCTTATTGCTCGTTGTCTTTATTGGCGCCATTTATAACTTATCCAGACCACGAATCTGTTTATAACATGAGAGGCAAAGAGAAAATCACTCATTTAGAACTGAAAGTACTGTGATAACGAGGTTAATAAGCAAAATACTTATAATATATAGAAATTTAAAAAGTAAAGTACTCTTCCAGAAATGTCTACAGTTTGTTACTTCCTTGTTATCGGGTACCTCTTCATAATCGCGGTAATGCAGGAGCCCAAAACCAGTCTGTGGCTTGGATGTGCTTCATGTCAAGTAAAGCAATGTCAAATTTTTCAGATTATATTCATAACTCTTGGATTTAAATTTCATCAAAATGAATTAATTTTTTACATAAGTTTCATCAAAATATAATATTTTTTTTACTATGCATGTCTCGTTTGTATGATAACATTGCCTTTATTAGTTACATGGGTTTAAGAGTGCGGATTGAAATCAAGTATGATAAACAACTATAACCAGATACATGTTTGCGTAACTTTAGACTTAAAATATTTCAATTATAGGTATGCGCAGGTACACTTCACTGCCATTAAACAATGTAAGTGCCCCATATTATTAGGTACAGACGGCCAAGAAAGTGGTCTATCAGTTTTTACACGTCTAAAATATGAAAATATCGCTAAGGGTCAACCCCTTTAAATTGGATTAAAATAGAAAGAGAAGCTCATTATGACGGCAACATGTAGCTATAGTTGAAGATGTTGCTTTATTTTGAACTTTACTCAAAGATTCTGGTGTTAACTTAACCCTATCGAAAATCTTTGGGGCTCTAATGGTTCAGAGATGGTAGAACCGTAAGGAAAGATTAAGCAACGCCCTGGAACGTCATTATAATGAGATATGGGAGGAACTGCTGGAGTCTGAAATCTGCTCACAGCTTGTAGAGTCAATGAGGGACCGGCTACAACTTGTAATTGACGCAATCGGCGGTTACAATGAAATTAAAAAGCAAAAATATCGATGGTTCAAAGGCTATTTGTACTAAGTGACATTTTTTTAAATAGGTATTTTTATTTTTATGTTTTTATTAATTTTCTTGGAATAAAAATTAAATCTTAAGATAATAAAAAAAATTGCTTAGTACAAATACCTAGCCTTTCATTACTGGTTCAAAGATTTGGAAACTGCGTGCTTGTCTCTAGAGCCTGTGAGTGACTTTTATGTTAATCTCCAGATTAAAATATTATATATGATTAGAATATTTCTCTGATCCATTTTAGCGACTCCAGTCGCTAATATGGATCAGAGAAATATTCTAAAGGGGTTTATTATTTATTGGAAAAATCTTGTAAGTCTATATATTAATTTTTCACGAAAAGCAGCTGAACCGCTAGTTCCACTCGTGGAACTACCATTTTGGGGCATGGTCAAACTGACGCGGACGCCCGGCCCGAATCTTAGGGTGGTAGACCACTTTTTTGGCCGACTGTACATCATGAAAAGAAAGAACTTTACCTATTGAAGGAATAAGTTTCACTCTAAGGAAATTCTTCTCCTTCTTACTTCTCAAGTAATAAAAACAATTAATTTTTGCAACAAAGCATAATGACACTTTACAAATAATCACCGCCATATTCGTAAAGACTTGTCTTCCCATTTTTACTTCCATCGATCAATTTCCAAACCGTCCTGCCATCTTTTTCTCAGCCAGTCTCGGCGATGACGTACTTCCTTAGAAACTGCGTAATAAATCTGACCAAGTTTTCTGGATAAATTCTGCAAACGAGTTTTCTTTAATATTCTATGCTCTATATCGCCCTATGGCATATCTTAAGTTTTCATACGAGTAGCATGTGTTCTGAGACTTGGTTTAAAACCAAGTTCGAACTCCTTAGCATAATAATAGGCAGCGAAATCATAAACAATGTAAATACACCTATGGAGATAATACAGTTATCTACTACTCGGTTTTCCCCTTATCTTCTTTAAGCCTTTAAACTGTGCCATTGCTGGGATATTTTTTTGGATTTCTCTGTCCAGTTTTATGTGAATGTACCACAATCGTCACGCTAATTTTTGCAAGGCTTGCCCCGTGGCGCCGCCATACGTCTTCAATAATCATCATCTGCCTCATGCCTGGCCTTTTCTCAAATAACTTGAGGTCGGCTTCGAGTCTCAAAAAGTCCTCTCCGTGGTATTTGATTCCTTCCTTCAGTGGATAACGCTCTTTCCTTCATGATGCATTAAAACATGAATAATTTATGAATGCCACCTACCTATAGTTCGGGATACTTATTATTATTTAACTATACTAGATCGGTAATCGTGCATCTGGTCATATTATTCCATCGATGTTGTATATGTTTACCTTTTTATTGTAGATAATAGATAAATGTGTGCAGTTTTTGGTATTTTACTGTCAGCAAAATTGTAGTTTTTTCGCAAAATTTATTTTATCACAAGCATCACAGAAATCTATTTAATATCCTCCCATAATAAAAGAGTAACTGTCTTAAACAAAATAAATCGGCTACAGTCTATTTAAATTTTAAAATTATGTAATAATTGAATATATTTATTTACACAGCTAAGTATGGCGAGGGCACTTCGACCTCAGACTCTCGAACATGCCTGAAAGACTCGCCAGGTACCGATAGCGCTACAGATAGTCATTTATTACTACCCAAGCCCGACACCAACTTCCTAAGTCCAGACGCCGTAACTTATCGCCGAGGTATTTTCAAATGAATAAAATCGCGATCCTATAATATGTTCAGTAGATACTTCATCTAGTGAGTAAACTGCGAATTGTTGCTATTTAGGGAGTCGACGACCATCCATCCTTCCCGTCCCTGACATGGTAACAAGCAGTTTAAATATGGCTTCTGACAATCAGGACGAAGAAGCTGAAGTAGATGAAAGCGAGGATGAGTTAGAAGATGATGTACCGTGGCGATCACCGTCAGAAAAAATCGCGTAAGCTTACTAGCGTATTATTTGCTTCAAAAGCATCCACATGCACGCAAGATTTTCTATATTTCCTTAAAACTTATTTTTCAAATATTATCAATTATTTTTTATGGTACTTATTGTATGAGATTTTTTAATCTTTCGTCAACTTTATCTCACTTTGAGACATACAAATTATTTTGATTTTCTTTTTCTGCTGTTAACAGTACTGTGTTAAAACATTGCAAACAAACGCATCAAACTGTTAACAACCGCGCATTATTATTTTCACTGTTCTAGCGTGTACATTCACTCCTGTAGATAGCAGACCAGGATCACACAAGCTGCATGAATACCGCACAGTACGTACATCATAGTCCCATACATATGTAATATGTCATTCGGGTTTGGCTTTGATAATTGTTTATACACACACCGGCAAATTTAGCGGAACATAAAAAAAGGCCCAAGAATTTCAAGATGCGATTTAATTTTAAATTCTAGTATTTATACTTCTTTTCGTATTTAAAATTAAAATGGGATTACACGTAGTATAAGTTTAGTAAATAAAATAATTTTTTATGAAAATTTACATTCTTGAATTTTTAAGATAAGCAAGGAAAGTTGAAAAAGTTATTAAAAAACAATATAAAAAAATAAAAATTCTAGAAGTTAATATCAAGTGGTTCCTCCACGTGCTCTTATTAAAGTTTCCACCCGCCTAGACATGCTGAGAATGATATTATCTATTGTCTCCTGTGATAGTCTCTGCCATTCCTCAACTACGGCAATTCGCAGTTCACCCACATTGACAGGTGCTGGAATTCTGGATTTTACTTTGCGTTTCAGTAGGTCCCAGACGTGTTCGATCGGGTTCATATCAAGTGATCTCGCCGGCCAGTCCATAACTGTGATATTCACGTTATTAAGATATGCTCGAGTTGAACGAGCAGTATGCGACCGAGCATTATCCTGTATAAAAACGAAGTCGTCACCGATAACGGGGCAAACGGTACCACATTTTCTTCTAAAATTTCTCTTATATAGCGATCTGCAGTCAGACTCCCTCCATAGATTACCACAAAGTCCGTACGACCTCCCAAACATATCCCACCCCAAACCATTATTGATCCTCCACCATATGCTCACTGTGGTTTCAAAATTTGACTGATTCTATCGTTCTCCTTTGCGTCTATATATTCCTTGCCTTCCGTCAGTTTGATTTAAAATAATTCTGCACTCATCACTAAACAAAACTTTACCCCATTGGACCATGTTCCAAAGTCGATGTTCCCGAGCAAAAGTTAGTCTGTTTCTACGATGATATGCCTCAAGTTTTGGAGCCTTGGCGGGCACGAATGAACCAAAACCAGCTTCTTTGAATCTTCTTCGTACCGTACGCTCACTTATTGTTACATCTCGAACTTCCTCAAGCTCATTCCTGGCTTAAACGGCCGTTAGACGTGGGATCTTACGTACGCGAAGTTGAATAAAACGATCATCCCTGCTTGAAGTACGTCTTTTTCTGCCTTATCTCGGTCTTCTCACAAAAGCATTAGTCTCCCTGAATCGTTAGATACTGCAATGAATTGTGGAAACAGATCGACCTACAGAGAGATCTCCAGAATTCTTATTCTGGAGATCACTCTGTAGTTTTGATCATTTCTCCTCATCTCAAGTGCCCTGGCAATCTCAGTTGGGGTCAAGTCGGGCATAATGAAGTCCTTGACTTTCAAAAAGATAAAAAAAACAAGTAATCGTGTATTTTAATGAAAATTTTACAAAATTTTAACCCGAAGCCATAAAATAATAATTAAGGAAAAATCACTCGAAACGATGTTTGTTCGAATAAAGTTAAATCAATCGCATAAAAGGTGACGTTCAATTGTTTTCTCAATTAGTTACAAAAGAAAAATAAAAAAAAATTAGCCAGGAATGTTACAAAAAAAAAAATCGACTTTTTTTTATGTTGCGCTAAATCTGCCGTTGTGTGTATCTTGCTACAATTATTCGTACCATTTTTTTAGCGATGTCATTACAGCAAATGAGGTAGCTGAAAGAGCACAAATTCGAAAATAAATCTTCAGTTGCCCACTTTTATACATAATTTATTCATAGAACAGTTAAGATATGTAAAAATATTGACAGAAGGTAACAATATAAAATTATAATATTATACTATCACTGTCAGTTAGCCCATATCATCCCACTGCTGATCAAATGTCTGACTGCGTCTCTCCATGACCTCCAGAGGACTAATAATAAAATACTTATTTATATTAGTCATATAATTATTATAATGTGTGGTGCTCCTACACAAAAGGTTTGTGCTTTTACTAATAAATTATAGCTAAAGGATATGGAACGATATAATATATTGTCAGTTTCATTAACATTATTCTAACATTTTTTAGAAATAATAGGTAACCATCTGCTATGAGATAGGCATACTTGTTTATATTAGAAATAGTGCTTTTTCAACTGCATCATTAGAGTATGAACTAGTTATTATCATATCTTTCTCTAAAATATCTGTTGCACCCACAAGCACCAGCACTATAACTTATAAATAATCAAACATTAAATTAGTGAAAACCGTATTTTTAATGCAGATACTTTAAAAAAAACTTGTTGCAATTGTGTGCATTGTGTATCTGTGTAATCCCCTGAGCGTAAAAACCCAACCGCACGGCCCGTACCCCTGCCTCCAGTGATGACGTCACCACGAGCAGCTTCTCGTCGTTGGCAGGCAGTGACATCGCGCACAGCGCCTGGCGAAACGATTTCACAAGGTAAGCTAAGATAATTAATTTAATAGCCCCTAACTTAATAACATACGTCAGCGGCAGTCTTCTTAAACCTCACAAACTAAAAGTAGAGATTTAATTGGATTACAGTCTCCATAACCAGCAAACAATTACAATCATCTCGCTAATGATCCTAGATAACAATATTTAACCAACTTATTTGAAAACAATTTCTCAGGCCGATGTTTGTCATGCTGTCAGTCCGCGCAGAGTAACTGCTTGCGGATCGTTAGCCCTGATGAGTTGAATTTGAGATTACCAGAATTCCAACAATATTGTTCTTGTGACTGCCATAACTGTCGTAGATATCCAGTCGAAATGACATTCATGCAAGTGGCACAAAAAAAAATTGGTGGAATTCAGCAGACAGAACAGATTTTTTGACTTGGTGTGTCTCCCAAACATGGTTCGAGTGATAAGCCGACAAATGGGTAAAATGGACAACGTTAGAAAAAACATCGCTTTTTTTAATCGTTTGACTTAATCGTGTAAAATGGTATTAGTTTGACTGTCTGTTAAAACAAGTGTGCAGACCCCGAAACGGCAAAAGTACCATTGGGACACAATCCAGCTATGTGGATATGCGGAAAGCAATTGGGGTAGATTCGATATCGCATCTCCTGTACCAGGGAGGGCAAAAGTATTTATTCTCGTACGTATACCACGTTTATGCTGAGATCAGGAGGTTTACCGCGTAACTAAAATGGTAATAAACATCGACTCTGGTAATAAACCTGAATACGATAGTGAGAGATTTCTAGTTCGACGATCGAACTAATGAGAACCAACGTAAACTTCGAGCTACCTCGTAAAAAACAAAGTACCTAGCTCAAAGTTTAGTCTCTCACCATCGTATTGAAATTTATTACCAGTGTCGATGTTCATTACCATTTCAATTACGCCTTAGACCCGCAGACCTGATGATCAGTTCGAGATTAAATAATATCTAAATTTTAATAATGCTTAAATATTTATAGTTCTTGGAAATCTTATTCTATTCCAAGAATCTAAAAAATATTTTCTTATAAATGCGGTAGCTCCGCGCTGACCGTCGGCCTGGCTCTAAAAGTGGTCTAATTACCTATTAGCAAAGTTATCGTTTTCAAACAGGGTAAATAATAATAATTATGTTACAATAATTTCTTCCATAATATTTTTTTTAACATCGAATTACTCCTGCCAGTCCTCGTGGAATGGTTAACGTGAAGCTGATATTACTAAGCTTTCTAACCGCGTTTAAAACTATTAGGTTCGCTAAGAATATACGAACCATTCCGTAAACGATTTTTAATTTTTATTTCAATAAATTCATCTATTTCGCTGCCACTACATTTCGTCTGTATTTTAGCATACCTAATTTATGTGGTATAAATTAACTACTGTGTATATGAACAAATTCGCTTCAAAGTGGTCCCAATTAAAATCACCTCAAGAAGGCTCCCGAAAGCGCTGCCATTATTTGGTTCCCTAACAAAATTGATTGGGGTTAATTCCAAGAACAGGTTATATCGAGTATTTATAAGTATGTTTCAAAATAGGTAGGTACGTCTATATTCCTGTTTCTTGTATTATACATATATCCCGGTTTCTAATAGTCCTTAGGTGCAGCCGTTTATAATAAAAAAAGATAAAATTCTTCATCGTTTGTTAAATCCCGCTCTTTCTAGACTGGTGGGCGGCTTAAAGGTAGGTTAAATAAATATTAGAGATGTATCGATTACACGCTAAATAAAAAACCAACAGATGATTAACCAAAAACCGCTAAAAGAAAACATTAAACATCACCAGCGAAGTGGAAACGAATCGTGTGTTATAATGTCGTGCTTGCTTTAATGGCAGTAAGTGTCATTTTTGGATAAATTGAGGTAAATACAGATTCGAAATCAGCGTAAAGAACTATACATGGTCTGATACCCATTTTAATATCTCAGCAGGAACTTGTAAATTCAATAATGTACAGCAGTAGGTAAATTAAATATACTTACTATTGGTTTGTAAGTGTGACGCCTACATTCGTGTTATGATAGGTATTACTAATGATTACGACTGTAACACACAATGTGGTTATAGTAACTACGTAGATACTTACTCCGGTAATTCTAAGTAAATAGTGTTTTATTTATGATAATCAACGTATCCTAAGTAGGTATACCTAAACGATTTAACGTCATTTAAAATTAATATACTCGTCAAAACAAAATAAGGGCCACTTGCAAATTTCGACATTATGGGTGATTTAATGATCATTAACTATAACCATGTGGTAAATTGTACAGCGTTGTGTTAGGTTAAGTGTTTGCGAACACTTAAACAGCATTCCGCTTGAAAAACCGTTAAAATGGGTGGATTTTATCAATTTTTTTGAAACCAATTAATTTTACACTGTTTTTAACGTGAACTTTAAGCTCATTTAACATTTGTATTGTACTGAGAATAGTTTAGTGTGTCGAGTCAGTGCGTACATCGGCATTTTAAGAACGTTATTCCACAGGTTCGACTTCAAATGGACTTGACTACAACGACCAGGACCATAACACTCATCCAAGAAGGCTATTTGTACCGATCTGTAGTTTTACAGCCGAGATTTTGGCAGCGAGCGATTTAGAATGCCTGGAATTGCTTTTATGAGATCCAAAAATTTGTCAAAAGTCAGGAATTAGGCAGAGCCAGAGGAATCACCGCTCAAGAAGACCGCTACATAGACTTACATGCACGCAGAGAGGGCACCGTCACTTCCCGCTCTTTGCAAACCCGCTTGTGCCTGGCCACAGGCACGTGACTTAGTGACCAAACAATTAGAAACCAGTTTTATGAAGACCAGCAATTGTCCAGGAGTCAAGTGGTGTGACTTCCATAGACCAGTATTCATCATGCAAATCAATAAACATCCGCAAGGTAACAATTGGACTGTAGCGTAAGTGACTGAAGTACAGTGCTTTTTACAGATGAGAGCAAAGTAAAACTTTTTAGTTTTGACCGGTGCATAAGGGTGTGGAGATGAAAAGGTGAGCAAATTGCAGATGCCTGCATCCACAACAGTGATCGATTTGGGGGGCCCAATGTTATGGTGTGGGGAGGCATAAGCCAAACTGGAAGAACTGAGCTTATAGCTCAGAACCAGGGTACAGTACCAACTGAACGATACATCCAGGAGGTCATAAGACTCCATGTGGTGCCATTTGCATAGCAAGTGGGTGCAGGTTTCAAGCTGTTGCACGGCAATGCACGCGCTTATACTGTTAGAGCCACCAGAGAGACACTAGAAGAGGCTTGTATACAAGTGTTGCCGAGACCAGCGAACAGTTCGGGCTTGAACACATGTGGGATCTGTTGAAAAGAAGAGTATGAGACACAAATTGATGAGTGGACAATGAAAGACAGCCCATAAACGTCCTAAAATCGAGCTAGGAACAAATCTCTCAAGAAACAAAGCGGCATCTGATAGAAAATGTCCTCTAGGCTTCAAGAATATGTTCAGAAAAGAGGAGGTTACACCAGATATTGATTCAAAAAGGAAGAAGAATAAACGCCGTGGAATTTCATTTTTAATTGCATTTTTAGTCCAAGTGTACTTTTTGCTGAAAATGCACTTTTTCTTGAAAAAGTTGTAAAATTGTTTTTTTTTCTGTGGATTGTGTAAAATTTAAGCCCATTTCATTAAAAACAAATCATTGCAATGAATTTTACAACTTAGAAACCTAGGAACCTCATAATTTGCCCAGAAGATCAAAAATATAAGGTGGCCCTTATTTTGTTTTGACGAGTATATATTACAACAAGTTTAATTAGTACACTACATAAAAGTACATCCTTTACGCTACATATATATTTAAATTATCTTACAAAACTCAATAGCAAAACTCAGCAAAAACAATTGGAAAAGTTTGCTCGCCATTTTCTCGAAATCTTACAACAGATACTGCCATTATCGCAAGTACCACTACTTCCTACTTCATACCAGTAAAACCTGTGACAAAAACATTAAATGAAATAGACACGTAACATCAGACATCATCAGAGTACTCAGAAGTTTTAATATGCTCGTATATTTATCCATTTTTGATGCGATATTGCTTGACTCGCACATGGTTATCAATTTTAATTTTGATTACTTTGAGTGTTTAATACTCAATGGTTAATTATTTTGTTGATTTAATTGGTTGATTGTTTAATCATCTTGAATACAAAACTTAAAGAAATCTGTTTGGCTTTTCAGATTAATAAATTTCAATCGGTGCATGCCTAATAAAATCGATAGACATTTTGTGGAATTAATAATATAACTACTTATTAAAGTTCATTTGTCCTTACAATATCACATTTTCTGTCATTCTCTATAATCATTCACTACTCCATGAATCTCATAGTACCTAATAATGAGATTACAATAAACCTAAATCTGGGGTAGAGTGACGCCAGATGTAGGAAACGACTGGTCATGAATAGTCATGATGTAACATTTAATTCTACTGCCAAATTGGCTATAATAATAATATATTAGTTGTTTCCAGAATTGTATGTTTACCCGTTCTTAAGTTACAAAGCCTCAAAACTTCGCGTAGACAGGCTTCAATCCTATATCACCTCCATTTCCGTCAGGGGTAAAAACAAAAATCACTTAGTATGCCTACTTTGAAAAATTCCATAACGTTAGTAAAATCATTTAGTTCGACGACCCAAAGGACATTACGAAACGTTGTTTCTATAAGTTTCTATCTGCAACCGATCAAAGTTGAGTAGCGGGCTTGCCATTAACTATTTTAATGGTTTAAATTCCAATCAAGATCTGTTTTCAACTACAGCTATCAGAAAGTAAATAGATATCTAATCCCAACACCATAGAATATTGACATGGATTCAAATAGAAACAGATTGAGACTTTACGTATTCGGCCTATTGAGATTTGGATAATTTGAATAAGGTGTTAAACTAAATAAGTAATTAAGGTGATTGCAAAAGGATGGAAGTATAGAGCCCATCCTCTTAAAAAATAAGAAACTATAATATACGTATTTGAAAATGTGATATTATAACCACAAAGGTGAATAGGCCACTATCACACTGGTGTTGTGTGAGCTCGTGCGTTGACACCACGTTCTCACCGCTTAAAGGCAGGACGCCCCGCTCAAACGCTTTGTTTTCGTTCCAGCGTTCCGCTGTCAACACGCACCGCCGCAAAACTGTGTGCTATTGGTCTTACTTTGTAACTTTCTTAATTATTCCTCTGCCATTACGGATTTAGATAATCTTGCACATGTCCGTCTCCAAGCATGTTAAATTCGTGAATTTGATGTTTGATGTTAGACTTTAAAATACCACAAAAATTTAGAATAACACAATACCCAATTATTTGTTTATCTTATGTATCTTTTCTATACAATAGTTGTGATGTCTTTTTAGTCAATTCCTTGTAAGTATGCCAGGATTTTAGTAATACTTTACGTCATTTTTTATAATATAATATTTTGATTAATAGCTTCGCTTCGCCTGTTCTAATGTCCAAGTTTTCGTATATTTTTTTACGTTTTCTAATCTTTGCACATATGAACACAGATGACGACAATGAAATGAGATATTTCAGGATCGTAAAAGGATTTCCACCGGTATCACCATTCATTGGAGTGAGCCCAACTCTCTGTTATTTGCTAAAAGAAAAGAAGCCGCTTTGCTGCTTGCAGTTGGCACAAGTTTGTGAACACTGTGCGTATAGAAATGCTAAAGAATACCAATGGCAAAACAAAACTATAATTCTTGCCGCCGACTACGCCTCCAATGGGATATATAATTTCATCATACCTCTGCGAGCCCATTTTAGATCCAAGACTTCGCTCAATCCTATAATTCTGCTATTGGAACGCAGACCAGACATAGCATTTTTAGATGCAATATCATACTTTCCTTTAGTTTACTGGATGCTAGGCACCATTGACTGGTAAGTACTTAGTACCTACCATAATATAAAATAAATCCGAATATATAACAAAATAGAAGTTTAATTGACTGTCTACTTATCCTTTTTTAGCTTAGATGACCTTCTGCGTGCTGGAATTACTTTGGCCGAAAATGTGGTTGTTGTGAACAAAGAGTTATCCAATTCCGCTGAAGAAGATAGTCTGGCTGATTGTAATACAATCGTTGCTGTACAAACAATGTTCAAGTAATGGTTTTTACTAATTTAAAGTTTTTCTGCCATGGCGAATTATTCAGAATTGAAATAAATTTAGTAAATATAATATTATTTATTACTAGCCCAGCGAACAGAAAACTAAGTTGTATGCGAACAGGAACTAATCAACAATTCTTGTTTTTTTTTTCAGATTCTTTCCATCTATAAAGTCAATCACAGAATTATCACAATCCTCAAATATGCGATTTATGCAATTTCGTGCCCATGATAAGTACGCATTGCATCTTTCTAAAATGGAAAAGGTATCTATTATTCGTAACGATTGCAAACATCAAATTACGAAGATGATTTGCATTATTTGAATAAACCTCTGTTTCCGTAATACTTTTGTTTTTATTATTATTTTTTTAGCGGGAGAAGGAACGTGGCTCACACATCTCGTACATGTTCCGACTACCCTTCGCAGCGGGTTCTGTGTTCTCTGCCTCTATGCTCGACACATTGCTATACCAAGCATTTGTGAAAGATTACGTCATTACCTTTGTGCGACTGTTACTGGGCGTAGACCAAGCTCCAGGGTCAGGATTTCTCACATCAGTAAGTTTTAAAACATGGATTGGTACATAGTAATATGGCTGTGCGCCATATAAGTTATCACTTGCGAATATTCTGGTGTACTTAAATCTTTTCCTTATTCCATTCCCATTTCATATTCATGATCATTAATTCATCGTCATAATACCATGCGTATAATTTTCATTCTATAAGCGAATGTATTGCGAGCGAATAATAAAGATTTAATAATAACTAATTATAATCCTACATAAAAAGGCTTTTTTTATATTCAACTTGGACTTCTAACAGATGAAAATCTCAAAAGAAGACATGTGGATACGAACATACGGTCGATTGTACCAAAAGTTGTGTTCAACAACATGCGAAATTCCGATTGGGATTTATCGCACACAGGACACGACATTAGCCGACGCATCTCACCACGTGAGTATGTCGCCAAGGACCCCATCAAAGTGGTTTTGGTCACGCCTCGCGAGAATGCGACCATCGCGTGCATCGGTGAGTCGGTTAACTCCTACTCTCAAATATTTATCTCCTTAAATACAGTCCTTTACTGCAGTTTACGCCTGAACGCTATTGATCCATCACACACCATTTCAAAATTTCTTAATTCCAAATTATAATTAGTATCTACATCACAAACTTGCATCTCAGTAGTCCGAGTCTTTGGACTGTATTTCGGGTATACCTATATTATTTTAATATTCTTTTTTTCCTTGTCTCGAGAAACGCTACACTTTTATCATGAACCTGTCTACATATACGTCTTGAGCCTAACACTTGTGGAGTGTCTGTAATTAGCAGCAATTTTTATATGAATTTCTATCTCTCACGCGAAACTTGGTTTGTCTTTTGGAATACACGTGCTTAAATTTTATCGCAAACTGCTACGGCCAGAAGGGTTTAGGTAATTTAGGTTATGCTTTAGAGTGAACACGAACAATTAATGCGAGTAATTAAGTGTTTAGAAGCTAACCTGAAGGGTAATAGCTGAACCTGGACCACTGTAAAAATATCGCTATTGAACTCGATGATCGCAATCCCGCCTGTATGTTATATTTGTAGTTTGTGTTTTGCATGATACTTTATAGAAAAATAGATTTTTACGACATTATTATAAGAAAATGAACAAAAAGCAAAATTATTAACAAGGGTGGTACTATAGAAGTGAACATTGGTGTTGTTACATTTTCAAATCGATTCAGATTATTGTTTGATTGATTATTCATGAACATAAAAAAACGTGATTTCTGCTTGGATGAATCGGAAGTCATAACAAACTTTACGAGCGAGTTCAACTGTAGCATACCTTCTTGCAGTGACAGCATAATTACACTAGCATAACGCAACTGCTTCTGCTTAATGCATGTTATGAGTAGTTTTCATAAAAATCTCATATTTCACGTGATAACGCTTGTTAGACAGAAAACTAAGTCAGATGATATTGCACATTACCCTTATACATTCAAACGTCCTAAAATCTTACAAAATATGAAAGGGTTTGCTATTTATATATAAACAATGGTATCAATAAGTCGATAGAACAAATTGTGGCCGATGTATTGTTATGTTAGGAAAAGAATTAGAACACTGTGACGCGATAGTTGCAGCAGGAGGAGGGCGAAGGCGGAGGATTTTCGGCCTGCGGGCGCCGGGAGGCGGCTAGCTGCCTCAGCGGCTGCTACGGAGAACGCACGCCGGCGGTAAGGTCACTACCAGAGGCTTTTCACATGGACCTTTTAGGATATGGTGTTGATTATGGAAGGCCGCTAAGTCAGCTATGCAAAATTCCGATGGCATTTGACTACGTTATATTTGAGGCTTAAGCTACAACTTAATACAGTAAGAGTTAGTCAATTATTTTATGAAGAAATAAATACAAAGAAAAATATGTAACTAAAATTTCATATTTACAATGGCAAAAACCATTATCACTCGTTAGCGAAGTTAAGAATTGAAGAATGAAGCATTCGAAGTAAGATAATATACCTATGCATATACTCCGTGCACTGTAAAATTCCTGGGTGTAATCTTTAAAATGCACCACAAAGATTTAATGCGGTGTGAATAAAAATGCAAAGAAGATCACCAGAGTGCACGCGCGGGCTATACAGGGTTATTTGTAAAACACCGGCAATGCTTTAAGGGGTGAAACTACTCATCAATATGAACAACTTTTACTACGGGACCAACCATGAAATCGCGAAAAATAATTCAAACTTTTCATACATTTTGATGGAGCAAGGTTAATCTTTTGTATGAAAAGTTAGATTTTTTTTTCGAGATTTCATGGTTTGTCCCATAGTAATAGTTGTTCATATTGATGAGTAGTTTCACCCCTTAAGGTTGTATTTTACGACGATTTCTTACTTTTGAGGGGGTGAAGTATCAGCCTAAGCCCCACCCACTAGGGGAGCTCCGTTCTCGCAATTACGCAATTGACGTATCAGACTGTGTGACACACGTGTCACAGAATAGCAATATTAATTAGCAACATGCAGTATGACACCAGCAAATACTTGAAAAATATAAATTCATAATATCGTATACCCAGTGTCCTATATTACGCTAGAAAATCTGTTCCTCCGTTTTGTATTTGTAGATTTTATACCTATTTAACTATCTACTTATAAACTATCAGTCATACCTATTGTGTATGAGTTTATGCAAGTGCACATAATTGTCTCGACCAACATTGGGCATTTTCACACTAAGCCAATAATGCCGTAACGAAACCGATATAACGGCATGACAAACCTGATGACACTGCCAATGTGTGTGTAATGTTAGAAGAATAGGCCCACTCAAATCCATGCCTTGAGATAATAACCTACTCTCACCCACACCTGTAGGAGTCGTCCGTTTCCGTAGTCATACCTACTTAAGTATGTTCACAGGGTTGCTTTTTTACCAAAAAAGAAATTGCATATTCATAGATCAAAACCATATTCCTAGTTCAGATTCCTCGCTATGTATGCAGATGAAGAGCTTCAAAATTAAAAGAAAGAAAGAAAAAACATTTAAATCGGACTCGCACACGAAATTACATAAACACACAAAAAATCAAATAATGATAACAATAACCTAACCGTCTAAAACCCTCGACTCTAACTAGAAAAAGAGGTGTAACTTTTGAACAGCTGAACAGATTTTAAGAACCATCCCGATTAAACTAGCTTTCAATTAAAAAAAACTGCATTGATATCGGTCCATCCGCTTTGAAGCTTCGATGCCACAGACAGACACACAGATTCACAGATACATAGATACACAGATACACATTATAAACTTATATCACCCCTCTATTTTGTCGGGGGTTAAAAAAGTCCTGCAAGAGGCCAAAGAAAGTCCCTATCTCAGCATATCCTGACAGTTAATCCTGACAGATAAAATAAATACCGCAGCGCTGGTTTTCGGATAGGACCGTGGTGATGCCACGGACAACCATAATACATAAATAAAGGTAAAGATTATAATTTAAATTGGTGAATAATTTTTCTAGTGGACTGCAAAGCCCATAAAGAAATAAAATTAACAAAAAGGAAAATTAGGTTGGGCCACCGGCAAATCGGTACCTATAGGGCCGACCGACACATTTAAAATGTCAGCGTTTAATAAGGAACAAAATTATACAAAATCAAAGGAAACGTAGATCAGTGCAATACGAAATAATAGTAGTTTATGAAACTGTTGCATAATATGGGTGGGGTTATTAAAACATCAGTGTGTTTAAAAATCGAGCCGCAGGCGAGATTTTTAATAGTATCAGACGACATATCAAAATGATATAAGTACTATGAATATTGTTCTATAAAAGTAGGTAAATAGAATATACAACATGTCCCAAAATTCAACGATAAGCGGGCACCAGAGGGTTGACCAGCTCATGACTACCCGAGAACAAAAAAAAATTTAAAAAAATCTCAATTTTTAAGAAGTTAAGTACATAAAATAATTGAAATCCTTCAAAAATTTACACCCCTTAAGATATTTTAATTACCATGACCACAATGTTTCAGATATTTCTGAATTTCTTTTTGTACCGGCAACCTAAGTAGCACTGCTATCCACCACAATCCTTAAAAATCCCAGAATGCCTGTAGATTTGACACAAAAATCAATCAAAATTATTTTTCACCCTAAAATTTTGAAAGATTTTTACTTTTGGTCCACTTTTTTATGTAACTTCGTAAAAATTTAGATTTTTTTTAATTTTTTTTTTGTTCTCGAGTAGTCTTGAGCTGGTCAACCCTCTGGTGCCCGCTTATCGTTGAATTTTGGGACATGGTGTATATAAAACTTCATACTCTTTGTTCTCAACACTACAAATTGTCGTACTGATTTTTCTATACTACATCCTATAAAATGAATTCTTGACGGAGATGTCAAGAAATTATTTTAGCATATTGATTTTTATAAACGAAATACTTAGATTTTCTGAATAAAAGGCAAGTTACTTATACTTCCTGTTGCTTTTTAATATTTTTTTTAATGATTTTACTGTCATTCTTTCTTTTGGTTTTGAATAAAGTGTAAGCGCAGGAAAGTCAAAAAAAATTGCACAGGTCCGACCTCGATGCGCGCCGAAACGCGACTGATTGATGGCAGAGATGACAGAAATCACGAATTTTGTGGTTTTTATCAAATTGTGACCAATATACGTAATATTATAAAAAAATAACAACCGATTTTCGTTGGTATATTTGCGACCAATATTGTGATGTAAAAATTACTTGAAATAATATCATGTTTTAGAAATAATCTTGTAAACACTTTTTTAAAAGGGGTAACTTTGCGAATTTTTTTTATCGAGCCAACTTCATCCAATCATGTATCGGACAACCGTGCAGAGATTGTCACATCTTCAAGTTTGATATATATTTTTTTCGGGACAAAGAAATAAGAATTTCTATTCAAAAAATTGTAAATACAAATCGGTTTTTGCTGCATTCCTGTAAAATACCCCCTTAAAGCATTGCCGGTGTTTTACAAATAACCCTGTATAATATATAGCCAACGGTGGAATAATGTCGTCTATCTTTTTAATTTGGCGTGTTTAGAGCGCTATAGCTTCGTGTATTAATTCCTCGAGTAATAATCCCCGCTCCCGCTAGTAGAGGGCCAAGCCCACGGACCTCTGAGTAAATTGTGATTGAAGTTGGTGGGCTACAAAAGTAGCCGCGCGAGCGTTTAAGGATTTTTTTTTTCTTAGTTTTAAAGTAAATAGCAATATTATTGCCATACGTACTGGACATTTTTTTTTGGTGTTAGTGGTTGGTTTTAATGTTATTTAGTTACTGCCATTGTTGGTTAAGTATGAAGGTGTACTCGAACGAGGCTCACATACGAGGATGGCTGTAGTAGGATGATGACAACGTACATTTTGTGCAACAACAAGAAGGCTGGAGATTTTGTGGACGAAAGTGTGCCGCTTCGGTCTTCTACCGAGTCTGATACTAAGTAGGATGGCAAGAAAAATGCGCACGATAAAGACATGCGTCTCTCAACTTTGGCTTGCTACCAGTCTTATACCTCTTAGACTAATACGTAATTTACCAATACAGGTTTTAAGAAATACGGTTCCAACCGGGATTTTAGAAGTAAAAGATGAAAAATGCCGCTTAATAATTTTTTCCGTCATCAATTCCTGTAGGTTTAAATAACAACTTGCAAGACCTATTGAGCGTCACATATCGTAGAAAAATAGAAAACTGAAAGGCAGATTATTTCTTGGACTGGCAGAACAACCCCCATGGTATATTGTGCTTATTCGGCGATGAGTTGGTCAATACTGGGTAGGGCTTGATACCAAAGCACGTGCCAACAATGCAGCAAATGTTTGAGGCATATTTGTAACGTTCATCAGGCAGTCGTATGATAGAATAGATTGATATATTACCTATTATCATTAGGTTTTATTATTAGTTCAATAAGATTTGCTTGATCACAAGCAATCTAAATAACGTAGATAATTTAGAGGTCTCCAATTTGCTTAAAATTATAACATAAAAACAAAATCTTGTGATTTTATGTCTTTTACTGGTAAAAAAAAAGATTAGTAAATAAATGCGGTGCAGAGGTCAGTATTCCTCATATTTAAGTACACAGCTTATTATGAATCAATTGCCATAAGTGGGCTGCACCACTGTAGCCCGCGCGTGCACTCATGGAGTGCTTTTTGCCGCATGCACTCTAGTGTTAATGGATGTAAGCAACGTAGAATATTTTGTCAAAAGCACGTTTAATCAAAATTATTTTTTAATAATTAATTTATTAATAACATGTTCCTCTGCGTTTCGTTCATTGCCTTACCAATTTTTTGGGTTTACCTTTTGTTTTAAAGTATTACTCGAAAAAATGATAACAAATCGGAACCCCAACAAAAAAATATAAACGAATACAGTAATGAGACATAATTATATGATTATGTACTGTGCAGGGTAACGTTTTGAAATCAGGATTGCTGTCAGAACTAATCTTCGTATCTCTAATAGTCAGCATAGCTACCGGCAATGTTTTTCAACAAACCCAACCAAAGTGATACAGAAATGTACATATAATAAATAATATTACTTCTTACGGCACTTTGTATTGCATTATACATACCTATAATGCATATCTTGAAAGGTCTCTGCACGGAATTGGTGTCAAAAAAATAATTGTTCGATTTGGATTGGAATTACCGTATCCACATTCCTTTTTTTTAAAATAACGATCCCAGCTTCTTACAGTGTTCTTACTTTCCGAAACGTGAATATCATCGATATAAGAATATAATTGATACGTTTAAATTAAATCACTGGCAGGGCAGACAATTTTTTATAATATGTTCAGCAGGTACTGCGTTTGAGGGGCTCATAGAGCTACATAGCTAGCGCACAGGTCAGTCGATCAGCGAGATTAAGCAGCGCTTGTGCCTCGGAAAGCACATTTAAGCAGCCAGTTGTCATACAAATACCTATATACCTGTCGTTACGGGAGTCGGCACCCCAAAAAAGATGACAACCAGTCTTACCTTTATCAGTCTCCCAGTAATTGAGTAGGCAAGGTCAGATGGCAGTCGCTCCGTGTAACATTCTGACATTCAGCCGCATCTGATTAGGCTGGAAGTCTACCCCAACGTAAATAGATGATGATGATGATGTTCAGTATTGCGTCTACGTGTGTTTTGCTTAGCAACGAGATGTGAAAGCATTTAATTAAGAACCTCAATTTGAATAAAACTATTCACCCCACTTACATGCCTCATCTCCCGGTATGCGGCTATGAATTTTCTAAGCAATTATGACAAGTAGCCATTATTATCTATTTAATGCAATTTTTATTAAATATCTTTTATGATCCAAGGGGTGATATATTTTGACAATAATTTAACAGATATATAAAAAGCTAAGAAACAATAAAATTAAATAAAGTAGATAGACGTGTAGTTCATGTGTCATTTTCATTTTGTTCTTAAGGCAAATCTTGTTTCGTACCAGTAAACAGTTTTTTTATATCTGAAATATTGACGATATAATTGCCTTTTGGCTCCACAGAACACAGAAAGAGGTTTTTTTCTGTGTTCTGTGGTTAGCTCTTAGCAATTCCCATCAGAACCTTTATATTAGGTTACAATCAATACTAAAAAAACAATACCTATACATAGGTATAATATAATAAAATCGTAACGAGGCTAAATCTGTACATTGAATATTTTTGGTGAAAGCTAAGTGTTACGTATAATAGGAACGATACACAAGCCGAAATATGCACGTTTTTAGAATTTTTGTCTGTTTGTCGATTTGTGAACGAAACTTCAAACTTCCTTGAATGTTTTGAAAGAATTAGTAAAACAATCATAGTGCGTATCTTTTTATATCATCAATATATACTCGTCAAAACAAAATAAGGGCCACCTTATATTTTTGATCTTCTGGGCAAATTATGAGGTTCCTAGGTTTCTAAGTTGTAAAATTCATTGCAATGATTTGTTTTTAATGAAATGGGCTTAAATTTTACACAATCCACAGGAAAGAAAAACAATTTTACAACATTTTCGAGAAAAAGTGCAATTTCAGCAAAAAGTACACTTGGACTAAAAATGCAATTAAAAATGAAATTCCAGGGCGTTTATTCTTCTTCCTTTTTGAATCAATATCTGGTGTACCCTCCTCTTTTCTGAACATATTCTTGAAGTTTAGAGGGCATTTTCTATCAGATGGCGCATTGTTTTTTGAGAGATTTGTTCCTAGCTCGATTTTAGGACGTTTAAGGGCTGTCTTTCATTGTCCAGTGATCAATCTGTGTCTCATTTTTTTTTTTCAACAGATCCCACATGTGTTCAATTGTTTTCAAGCCCGAACTGTTCGCTGGCCTCGGCAACACTTGTATACAAGCCTCTTCTAGTGTCTCTCTGGTGGCTCTAACAGTATAAGCGCGTGCATTGCCGTGCAACAGCTTGAAACCTGCACCCACTTGCTATGCAAATGGCACCACATAGAGTCTTATGACCTCCTGGATGTATCGTTAAGATGTTACTCTATCCTGGTTCTGAATTATAGGCTCAGTTCTTCCAGTTTGGCTTATGCTTCCCCACACCATAATATTGGGCCCCCCAAATCGATCACTGTTGTGGATGCAGGCTTCTGAAAATTGCTCCCTTTTCATCTCCACACCCTTATGCAACGGTCAACACTAAAAACTTTTACTTTGCTCTCATCTGTAAAAAGCAATGTGCTTCAGTCACTTACGCTACAGTCCAATTGTTGCCTTGCGGATGTTTATTGATTTGCATGATGAATACTGGTCTATGGAATTTACACCACTTGACTCCTGGACAATTGCTGGTCTTCATTAAACTGGTTTCTAATTGTTTGGTCACTAAGTCACGTGCCTGTGGTCAGGCACAAGCGGGTTTGCAAAGAGCGGGAAGTGACGGTGCTCTCTCTGCGTGCATGTAAGTCTATGTAGCGGTCTTCCTGAGCGGTGGTTCCTCTGGCTCTGCCTAATTCCTGACTTCTGACAAAATTTTGGATCTCATAAAAGCAATTCCAGGCATTCTGAATCGCTCGCTGCGAAAATCTCTGCTGTAAAACTACAGATCGCTACGAATAGCCTTCTTGGATGAGTGTTATGGTCCTGGTCGTTGTAGTCAAGTCTATTTGAAGTCGAACCTGTGGAATTACGTTCTTAAAATGCCGATGTAGGCACTAACTCGACACACTTAACTGTTCTCAGTACAATACAAATGTTAAATAAGCCTAAAGTTCACGTTAAAAACAAGGTAAAATTAATTGATTTCAAAAAAATTGATAAAATCTACCCATTTTAACGGTTTTTCAGTCGGAATGCTGTTAAAGTGTTCGCAAACACTTAAGACAATACAATGCTGTACAATTTACCACATGGATATAGTTAATGGTCATTAAATCGCCCATAATGTCGAAATTTGCAAGTGGCCCTTATTTTGTTTTGACGAGTATATGTTCACTCTACCAAAAGTTATGACAATTATAAGTCTAGCAGTAAGTAACTTGGCTAACAAATGTTCCGTAATAATATAGATGGTAGGGCCACCTATTATTGCAGTAAATGTGTATTTCAAATCAAGAAATGGTGATTAAATGGACGTGGTCTGAATTACAGTTATAAGTAAAGAAATGTAACATATAATATAGTAGATATAAGTATTTATTAAACACACAGATATTGTTCGACTAAAAAAATTCTTTAATAACATAATAATACAGAGGGTAGACAAAAAGATCTTATTTTAATTGCGTACAATCGTGAAGATAACATATTCTTAGGCAAGCTTACCTTTATGAATATCAGACTGTCGTTTATACACTTTATACATAATCATAACACCACACTCAATACTGTTAAAGGTATAAAGGTCTTAGCACTGACTTTAATTATATTAACTTAACACAATTAACTACAAATAGTAGTGCGCCAAATAAGTAATGGAGGTAATGTAATTATTTATGGCGCAGAATGAAACAATACTTACAGTTTTACTATGTAAGTAAGAAGGTTTAACATTTGTGTTAAAAAACTTTACGCTATATCTAAAAGGAACATAACCAATGGCTATTTGAACGTTTACCATAATTAACAGGCACGGTCATCCGTAGATACTCCACGCAGACGGAGTCACAGGCACAGAGATCGAGATGACAACAAAAAAAATTTGATTAATCAAATGGGCCAACTCGGCCATACGGGCAAGTTTTGTTTAGTCGAGATGACTAATAACTCAGTTAAATTGATAAATTCTCTCCATGGGTCTTTCAAATTTATACTGGCTATTTATATTGTAGAACCTCTAAAAACATTATTGAGTCCTTTCAATTCCATTCGAGTCCACCTTCGTAGTTTGTCGGTGAATCTTTGAAATTACGTACGTTTACGTATTCGGCCCATAAGGTTTTTTGTAAAAAAAAAAACTACGCCGAATATGTTAACGACTGCGCGAACTGTAGAACAACGGTAATGGCTATACACACATGCACAATATACACAGAATCACAAAGACGCACTCTTTTAAAAAATGATACATTTAGCCTCATCATTATACAATTCATTTTCTCTTAGTATAGGTGTAGCTACCTAGAATGTGACTTACGGCGGATGTCGGAGGCACCACTCATACAGCGACAAGGAGCGGTGCATGAGTGGGGGCCTCCAACATCAGTAAAATTTTATGTAGTGCATAGGTGGCGTTACAGTGCGACTTACGGATGAATGCCTCACTCCAAAATAGTTGGAGTATATTATAGTACCTACATTAGTAGAAATATACATTAAATTATTTGCATAAAATCGATTTGAACTGAACATTATCTCACATCACAGTGTGCGTATTGTTTCACTCATATACCTTGCAAATCAATAAAGCAGATCATGCATGGTTGTCTGTACGCACCGGCGCACCAACAATAATTTGTATCATAACTGTACATAATAAAATATTTTAAATGTTGACTAACACACTAGAGTATTGTATGATTATTTCACTCTCATCACATATTATTGTTGATGACCATCATTTTATACTATTTAATAAACAACTCGAATAAAGAGTACAATATGATATTAATCGATTGTTCCATTCGCAGTATTCTACGAGCCTAGCGGACGAAGCCCGAGACAATCATGCTCAACAAATTGAAAGAGCTGAAATAGCCAATCTAGTGCGCTCAAGGATGGAATCATTAAACCTCACGGGTATAGATTACGACGATGTAAGCGAAAAACGAAACAGTCTGTCTTACGTTATCATAAATCCAAGCTGTGACCTTAACTTGCAAGAAGGCGATATAATGTGAGTAATCCAACGCGAGTTTTGAAGTAAAATCTAGTAAAATAAAATCTAATACTGAATTCATCTCATTTCAGATACTTAGTCCGTCCATCGCCATTTTCGGCCCAAAAAACGTTTGAACGCCATAACAGTCGACGTAAATCAAATATTAGTTTTTGTTCCCAAGCATTAATTCAAGCCCAGGGAGTTTCTAGCAGGAGAGGATCAACCATCGGCGCAAGTTACGTTCAACCCCGTGCGCCCCCGCTCGCCACGATGAAAGCGAACTCCTTGTCGTTGCCCGACAGCCCCACCATAATCACAGACTTCAGAGGCCGCTCGAATTCACTTCGAGTGGTCGACGACGTATTATTACGACGATCTAATTCTCTACGTCAAGGACTAAGCGGAGTTGGATCTCGCCGCCGCAAGAGCAGTCTCGAGGAGATTGGCATATCCCACTTCAATTCATTACTACAACATCAACAACAACAACAGCAACAGAATGCTTTCAAAATGGCTTTAAATGGTAGCATTGGTTTAGAAGTAACTCCGCCGGAAGAAAATCCTTTAGATCGTCTACCTGGTCCGAGCATGCCACTCGGTGGATATCAAGAAGTAGCAGCAGCGTTGCCCTCATCATCCCTGGGTCCTTCGCTCCCATCTATCACCTCGACTCCAGATCCTCAGCATTTGCAAGGGACGATTGTATGATACCACCTCATGTGGGGACGACGACTGAGTTCCGTGATTAGAAATAAGTGGACGTAGATGGTAGTCCGGTAACATTTAATATCGAGCTATTTCTCCTGTAGATACCGGGCTATAAAAATGTTCACTTTTAAGCGGGACTTGGATTCATCTCGTGCGTCTCTACCTTACACGTAGTGTCACCTATATACACTTATAGATAAAGTGCAGAGTTAGTGATGTAGACTGTTGGTGAAAGAGCTGTGTAATGTAAGCGGGATCAATTAGTTACTAGGTAAGGGGGATTTATAAGTCAGCACATGGCTGTCTGTATATATCAGAGTTTTACGTGATTTTAATTCGGATTGTAAATTTAATAAATCATAAATAACTTTACAAGATGTTAATAATTGTAAATATATTTACATAGAAAAATCTATTTAGAATTTAATAAGTAAATAATCACGTAGGATCCATTTTTCTAGACTTACTGACCAATGAATATTATATCAACTTGGACTTGAAAATAGATTCCGTACTTTAAAACTATGCAGATTTAGATTAATCTAACACTAGATTTGAAACTTCACCTAACAAGTTCAGATAATATAATAAAGAACATGTATGTATTCACGAAATATTATTTTTTATTTTTTACCTCAACAAACCTTGACAAGAAAGTAATTTATTTTTTGTACAGCTTGAATTGATTTTTTGCATTAATTACTTAACTCACTAAAGGCCATGTTCACCGACAATCAAATGTTTAAAATGAAATCGGTCTATCACCCATACAACAATTAATGTTTAAACGGCTGATTTTGTTCTAATCATCTGTTATGTAGTCGGTGAACTTGGGCCTTAGTATTAGTACGTGAGGTAATCAATTAATGCACCTGTCTGTTACATCTGCACATGTAATGTTGCCTGCTTATGAAATTACAACATCCAATACACACTTACAATATCATAAAAATAAATAACCGATAGGTATCGGTAGGTATATTTGACCAGTATCTATGGGACACAAATCTCGAAATGGTGAGTACATCACTACATCAAGTAGGTACTTATTTACGTAATTTTTCATCAAAACACATTCAGGTACCAGTTATTTTAGATTACGTGCATACGAAGGTATGTTTTCATAGAAAATGTATGGGAAATAGTTCTTTGATTTTTTCTCAATATCGGCAAGTACAATTTTTTCCCTTGTTTGGAGCAAACATTCCTGTAGGCCGATTGAGCCCCACTGAAGTTTTTTGAGAAATGACAATTTTCTCGCTGACTGTGAGTACCTTTTACCCCAATAAAAACTTGCTAACTAGTGCCTCAATTGACCTACAAGACCCTAAACATAAAAGAATCATAGAACTTTTAAATTGGTTTTTGAAACAAGGCACACCATGTTTATAATCAGACTTGACAACCTGCACAATTCCACATAAATTATTCTTTCCGAGGTTTAAGTTTCACGATGATCTATTGAACTTTGAATAACTGATATCACTACTGAACGGTATGACCGTTACCCATAAATCACGCCTATAAAAAACTAGCATGTTGGATGTTTGCGGAGTAAATCTGAATTATTCCCATCCGATCGATAGGGTTGCGACTCCGCGTCAATGCAACCTAATTGGTTTATGAATAAAATTACTCTTGGTTTATCTCTCAATAGAATCTAGTGACACAAGCTGGTACTGGTCGAGCCATCCCAAAAGTGACTTACTGCATACATGACTGGACTGTAGCTTGGTACTTGGTACACATTGAAAAACTGTCTCGGTGTGAAGTACCGTTTCACCATCGCAAGGATGCCCAGCTTTCTTATAACCAATGAGCTATAATGACTCAATAAAGGAACTAATAAGGGCCATAATCACCACGCTTGGCAGACGGATTTATAACCGTAGTATGTTGTTATTAGCAGACGGGAGGTCGCTGCTACCCATCTGATCTGCCCGTCGTTTCACAACAACGGCTTGAAAACTTCAGATGCCAATTTAAAAAGATTTCGATTTTGTTTCACAAAGACAGCTACCTCAAGTATGTAGAGTGAAGGCGGCGGTAAGATATTGTACTTTTTAAAGAAAGGTACACAATTTTCAGGAGATTTATACCGAACATTGCCTAATACACGGTTTCTGTGCCTTAACGGTCTTTATCGTTTGAGTTTCCCCAAAAAATGCAGTTATGAGGGTACTGGAGTTTATTTTATATGCAAGTTCATGTAGGGCATAAGCTGATATATTATACTAACTCGCTTGCTTAATGATCAATATGCGTTTTCCGTGTTATTTTACTGTCATTTGGTTTTATTTACATTCTTTGAATATCTTTTAGAGGTTGTGTATTAACGTGGTCCATCGCCTCTACGATACAGATTTATAATTCCATTAACCTTGCGTTTAACTAGATGTTTTTGTTATTTTTAAATATCATCAAAATAATCATGATATAAATAGTAGCCATAGGATAAACAGAACGATTTCATATCATATCAATTCCAGTAGCATTAACAACGCTATGGTGATTTGTTCCACTCAGATTAGTGACAGATGATCGGAACGAATGAAATAATTCAGTCTCGTTTGTGCTTTTTCGCCAGTCCACTCGTATTCATAGTCCAACAGTTATAATGTATTA
The DNA here is from genome assembly GCA_932294325.1 of Allophyes oxyacanthae. Classification (NCBI taxonomy): domain Eukaryota; kingdom Metazoa; phylum Arthropoda; class Insecta; order Lepidoptera; family Noctuidae; genus Allophyes; species Allophyes oxyacanthae. Next base: position 8,050,724 of record OW028609.1, read on the forward strand.
CTGCTTTTATGTCGTGTTCGTTCTGCAGTATTGGACTATTATGGTAGTTAAATGATCATACAAAATTTTTATACACAGTTTTTATTTACTCATCAACAATTTATAATATTTTAGGTATCTATAGTCTTAAGTGATAATAGTACTCAAGAGGCGGAAGTTGTTGCTCGGGTAAGTGTAACGCAAAAATAATGCTCCCAGTATTGGTGTTACATAGAACGAGGTGTGGTGTTTCTCCATTAAAAAGGATCTTCCGACCAGGCGAGATGTTATGGCAGGCGGACCGAAGCTCGCTGATTATAAGCCCCTGCCATAAATATACAAGGTAGAACTTCGAGACGGGGCAGTGGCTAAAGATTCAGTGCTTCCCACAAACAAGTTTTGAAGATTTGGAAGATATACGTCGTGTAGACAAATGTTAAAGTATTACATCCCGGGGATTTTGTTGATGGCTCAGGGGAAAAATAAGCAGAGCTAATTATGTTTTCAATTACATTCTATGGACTGACAAAACCAATTTTTCCAATAATGGTTTAAACAAAACAGGCAATACCATAATTTTTGGTTATAGGTAAGAAATTCCACTAAGATTTTGGGATAATCACAACTAGGTAGTTTCAATTGCTGGTGCAGTATAATGTCAATCCAAGTGGTAATGGTGGTATTTTTCAAAGGCCTCTAAACTCCGACCATTATAAGTTTGTAACTAGGTACATAATTTTAGAGAATGTCCAAAACCTATCGGAAATAACATGAAATTTAAGGATTTTCATATGAAATTGCCGGCGTAATAACACGACAGATATGGATTTCCATACTTACATTACGGGCCGCTACCGGAATGTTTTTTTTTAACATTTGTTTTTTTAACCGATACTAGAAGTTCGATTTATGGGCCCGTTCACACGCGATACTTTTAGCATCGGCGACCAGCGATTATGCGCTAGCATCGATGCTGCATCGCGATTTGGCTACTCACTGCGTCCGATCGCGGTTGCTAAATCGCGCGTTTTTATCGACTGCATCGATGCTGCATCGCGTTTCGGCGACTCATTGCGTCTAGCGCAAAACAGATAGGTGAATAGAAGGGGAGAGCGGGCAGGGTAGTATGGTGGTTGCTTCTATATCCGGCCCTCACCCAAAAGTCGGTACTGCATACAATTTCAGTCGGAATTAGCGTTATGGTGCCGCTTAGGCATAGTGGTTTAAATATATTTGAAATAATATATAGCAATACTGCTCTGCACTGCTTTCCGCCAGTTGTCGCTAGAAGAGCGCGAATGCGTACAGTCGCGGACTGACAATGTTTATCAGTTTTCAAATTTTATTCCATCTCAAACTGTGTGCAATAAGGTCGAAGATGTCATATCAAAAAACATATTAGGTACATTTTAAAACTGTGGAGTATCGAACATAGCAAAAAGGCTGACAATGACTTTGGATTATGTAAACCATAGAGATAGTATGTGTAAACCAATGTAAACCCATTTATCATTTTTTTTTATCATTTTTCAAATTAATTATATTGTGACATATGTCAAGGATTTGTAAAAAATATAAAAATATAGATACCTAATTATTTCTGAGATTATTCTAATAAAATAATGGCAAGTTTAACCTTGCAGCAAAGGGCAGAAATAATATTTTTACATCAAGACGGTTGGAATATTACTGCAATATCAAGAGAACTCAATATATCTCGATTCACTGTTAGATTTTGGATCCGACGACATGGAGACGAAGAAACGATCGTTGATCATAGAAGTAATCAGGCCGTAGACCAATATTAAGCAACGCACAAGTTACTGACATAGTTCGAAGTTACGAAAAGAATGGCTTCACACCTACTAGAAATTTTGCAGCTTTATACTATGATGTGAATGCTCGTACGATTCGACGAGCTTTGCACCGTGTCGGCCTACACTTCAGGCACCATGCTATCAAAGCAGAGCTTAACCCCACCACAAAGTAGCTCGACTTAATTTTGCGCGGTTGCGGAGTTATATTTACTGATGAGAAGACGTTTAAATCGAGACAACTCGGCAGACTAACCTTATGGCGTTACAATCGTACCAGATATGATGAAAGTCATGTTGTTCCTACTCATGAATCGGGTTGGATCACTTTGAACTTATGGGGTGGATGAGCTCTGACGACATCGGCGAATTAGCGATAATGCAAAATAGAGCAACGGCGAATAACTATTGTATTTCAATTTTGGAAGACGTGATGCTACCTACTGTGCGAGTAGTTTATCCTGTTGCCGATTTTGCGATCATTAATTATATGCAAGATAATGCCCCAATACACACGGCCCGAGTCACTATAGACTGGTTCAACCTGCATCGTGACATGCGCTTGATTCAGTGGCCTGCCCGTTTTGCTGATTTGAACCCAATAGAAAATCTATAGAGCATAATGATTTAGCGTTGGGACTCCCAAAATGAGAGAAACCCTCAAGCTCTTCTCGCATTGTGCTCGAGTACCTATGGGAAGACATCAGAGATACTGATCTTTGTGCACGTCTTGTCGCCTCCGTGCCCGATAGACTACGTGCCGTCATAGCTGCTGATGGAGCATATACCAGATTTTAATTCTTTTAATAAGCATTATGGTCATATCTAAGTGATAGGATAGTTATTAAATTTTCGAATGCTGCCACGGAACTGAAGCTTCCTCAATCATAAAATAATCAGCATAATATATATTGCGTAGAGCTATTCCCGTTAGCGGTGTTTACTGTGGCAATATTTCTGATCCTTAATTATCCTGCATTCCACACATATTCAAGGTATCTTCAAATCTAAACCCATCTCTTTTTCGTACAAAGTTGTGCAGTAAACAACACGCCTTTAATATTTTTCGCTGACATACATCGCTACATAGCTGGAGCAATGAAAATCGGCACCTGATAAGACAAAACAAATCCCAATACCAATTCAAGGTCAACCTATGGTCGGGCATGGATGGAAAACTGATTGGGCCCTTTGAGTTACAAGGAAACTTAGATGCCAATAATTATATGAACTTTTTACAAAATAATTTGCCAGAACTATTAGAAGACGTGCCCATAAGTGATTTACAAAACATCTGGTTTCTAAATAATGGTTACCCAACTCACTATGCCCGTCAGAATACTTAAACCAAGAGTATCCAGAGCGTTGGATCGGGCGACTTGGTCCTATCTTATGGCCACCCCGTTCACACAATCTAAACCCCCTGGACTTCTTCTATTGGAGTTGACTCAAAGACAGGGTCTAGTGGAAACCCATTGCAACATTGGACGAGTTTCGCCAAAAAATCACTCTGGCTGCGGATCATATCAATGGTAGAAGATATATGCACGACGAATAAAACGATTTTTTTTTGAGGCGATAACAATTTGTACCTTTATTGTAATTTTAATAATGCATTAAATTAATTCAACATTTTTCAACAACAAAAATCCTATTTTGGGCACATAGTAAAAGTGATTAGATACTATCAACAACAACAATTTATGTTGGTTCTTGTTCAGAAATAGTAGGCATTTCTTTTTTGTAGCTAGCTTTCCTAGATTATTCTACCATTTTGGAATCTTGGATAAAAAAGTCAATTTAAAAAAAAAAATGGCACTGTAGTGTCAGTACTTTTTTTTTTACACCACGATGAGTGAAACGGGACTGAAAGTAAAAATTATGGTGAAAAATAATTTTGACTGATTTTTGTGTCAAATCTACAGGCATTCTGGGATTTTTAAGAGTTTTGGTGGATAGCAGAGCTACATAGGACAAATACAAAAAAAAATCTGAGGTCTCATCTGAAGTGTTGTGACATGACAGCATGTAATTTAAATGAATATTTTGGAAGATATTACAGATTTAAAATGCAGGGACGTGGCGGTTGCGGCGGTACCGGCCGCGGCCGGCGCGTGCCTTTAAATATAGTAGGTATATATACACACAGTGATATAGTGTAGACATTATCAGTGAGTAACATCGATGGCGGAAGCTAGTTACTAATAAATAGATAACATTTTATAAACTGGCCAAGTGCGTGTCGGACTCGCTCACTGACCGTTCTCGGCTATAAATAGGTCAACCATCTTCTGGTTCACCTATTCAAAGCCGAGGGCACAGATTACTGAATTTTAAGTGCATTACAAACAAGGACGTATTTATATTTTAGGTAACGTCCAGTAACTGTACTGCAAAGGTAATAAGTCCAAAGAATAAATTATCTGCTACATAAAGTGTTAAGACCATTAAATAAATATTTTCTTTCTAGTGCAAAGGAACGGACTGCCATTCAAATGTGAGACTTTTAATATAATATAAGTTATTCGTTGGTCTAGATTTAATTATGGGTAGAGCTGGTTCAACAGGGACTAGAGTGGCGCAACTCTATATGGCTGGTGCAATATTTAAGGAAAATAGACCTCGATACATGACTACTTAAAAAGAACCGCCCAAACATCTGACCTATACCTGCACATACGACTCTACTGGCCAGTTACACTGTGTACCCTGCAATAGGACCATATTAACAAAATTTGGTTTCACCAGCCATATGCTCCTGTGGACTTTGTGGCTCCAAGAGAACGGAGGGTTTGTGGACTACGTCAAAGAGGACATCATCACATGCAATTAGGGTAGTCTCCTATAGACATCTTTCGTTTGTTTTTATCTTTTTATTTGAAGTAAATTTTAACTTTCTTTTATTTATTTTAACTGTCCCACAGTGTACGGGTACGATGTCATCTGCTTCGGTAAGATTTTTTTTTATTTATATGTTAGATTCAAAGAGTGAAAACGCTTATTAAGCAAAAATAAATTACCGTACGCGTTGTACTCTTTTAAATCATCAACAATTTGATATTTGTGTTGTCTGTGGCACTTGTAAAAACAGCCACAACGCGTTGTAACCAACTCCAAAAGCCCACAAACCGAAATTCGCGTTGTGGCTTCCATGGTAATAGTTGACCACTACGCGTTGTGTTAATTGAGAATAGCCATAACGCATGGTACCATTGACTCGCACTGTTTGTTGTTTTCATATTTATGTTTTCGCACGACTTTTAAAGCATCTTTTTGAAATTATATTTCACACACAATACGATGAATAATCAGTTTTAGATTGCCATTCTGTATACATAATTCACACCGTGTGAAATATTTCAACGTAGGTACATTTTAGTGGTAAGGATTTTTTTTATAAATACTTGTTACAGTATAAATAGAACAACTTTTGTTCTATGACTTCAAAAAGGTTTTATCATCGCATATAGTATCCAATCAGCCTATATTACATTATAACAAGAGTTGCCGCTACACTTAGAAAACAGCTACAAGCTACAATGAACAGTCGCTACCCCCATGACTGTTAATTACACCACATTAAAGGGATTGGTAATCGCAGCATATTGTTATTGGGCCATAGGAATGTTGCCCACCGTCTTGACATATGCAGTAGGTACTAGTACGCTTGTCACGGAACCAACGGAAGAGAGATGTCGCCCTAATCTTATCCGCAAGTACATGGAACACACTCACATCACAGGTTTATGAAGGAATTATTTCTTTTATCTTATTTCCAAAAATCCTAAAACAATTGTATTTTTTTCAATAGAACTTGTTAATATTTATACTCGGTGCATTTTTCAGGCAGTAGGTTTTAATGCGACCGCAATAGTAAGTACAACAATTTTATTAGGTACAGGTTACAACTCACAATAATCTAACTACTTAGGTTGGTTTATAGCATGGTATTTTATGGCCTATATATAGCTATAGCCTTATAGTTGATGGTCAACCGTTAAGATTTTCGATTGTTTATATTTTAGATACCATTTTTAAGCCTGTTTTAAGATGATATAGGTAAGAAATTGGCGTTTTGGAAAATGTTAAAAAAGTATAGCACGGCCCATCGAGGACTTTTTTTTTTCATTTATGTTTTTCATTGTTTTTATGTTCAATTTCAAAGATGATCCCAAATGGTTGCCCTAGCTGCACTGGCATATCCTGACCATATTGATCACATTTTCGAACATGTTCCTATGATAGATGTAGATGGCTAATATTTCAGCAATTATGCGTTGGATTTCGGATTTTAGTTCAGAAATCGTTTTCATTTCTACAATCAGCTGGTTATAATCGTGCGATCAATTAAGATTAGATAATAAGATGTTCACCAAATAAATAAACAATGTTTAAAATGAAAACGGCCGTATCCCTATACAAAAAGTTCATGTTAAAAGCATGATTTTGCCTCGAACGTCGTTTTGTATCTTCCGTTGAATATTCACAAATATTTTACTTTCAGGCGTTAGGAGATCTATCTACGGTCGAGGTAAGCGTACACACATTAATAATTTTCTTTATAACCTTCTAATTTGAATCAACATGGTTACATCGTTAAGGCTTCGTTAAAAGATCAAATCTCATTAGTTTCAAGCTATTAATTATAATATTAGAAGTATCAGTAAAAAAGAATATTTTTACCATGTTAATTGATTACTAAGTAAATCCATTGATTTACTTAGTAATCAATTAAAATTGGTGGTTTCATTGTTATAAAAGTAGTCGCCTAATATCAGATATGGGAAGAACGGATTTTTCGGCCCTATTATCAAATATTGGATTCTAGGCAACCTTTTTGAAAATAAAAATATTTAAATGTAATGCGTTGGAAGTTATAAGCATCTTGTAGTACTGAAAATGCAAATAGTAAAATATCTAATTTTAAGGTTTTGGCGATTGTTTACTAATTTTATTTTAACCAAAAGTATCCGATATCGAAACGAAACCAAATCATTTTCGAAAAGATTGAGCATGGGCGACTACTTGTGGATGGATCACTTACGACCAGAACGTCCGACAAAGATCGTGGGCAAAGTACGGACAAGCCCCAAAGACAGTATCGAAAACATGCTGATGTTGTGTGTATGGGGATTGAAAAGGTATCGATCATTATGACCTACTGCCACAGGGCAAAACCATTCATTCTGAGCTTAACTGCCAACAACTGATGAAATTAAAGCAAGCACTTGAGAAAAAACGGTCTGAACTCAAATAAACAGAAAGGTCATTTCATCACGATCACGCCAGACATCTTTATCCACACAGCAAAAATCAAAAATTGAGAGCTTGGTTGGAAAGGTATAAGTTATGATGTAGTGTAAAGCCCTGACTTTGCACCCTCAGATTTCCACCTGTTTCGGTAATTTCAGAACTCTTGAGTCGTTACCTTAAGAGAGGATTGTCAAAACTACTTCCTAAAATTTCTACAGAAACAGGATCATGTCCCTACATATAAGATGAGCTGATGGTGATAAGATGGCAACAAAAAGCTATCAAACAAAACGGCACATAAAATATTTATATAGGCACATAAAATATTTATCATATTTAGTTATCATATAACTAAATATCATTCAACTTTTAAAAAAATGTCTTTAATTTGTACATAAAATACAAAGAAGCTTTTCCCCCACCTTATATTTCAATAGGTCCCATAAATATAATTTATAGTAATAGTATCTATCTAATACAATACTATGTTTATAGTGCTACGGTCCATTTTGCAAAGCTGGGGTATGTATAACCTTTTTTTCATAATATTTATCCGCTTTCGCTTCTGTGCACCAAAGCGGAGAGGAGTGGTAAGTATCAAAGCACGGAAATTTTTAACGCACGCGGATTGAGTATTAAGGCCGCCTTTACGCCATAATCCGAGTTTCCGCGAAACTACAGAATTACGCGATCCTACAGCAACATACTCGTATCCACTCCGCTGTGGTGGACGACCACAGTTCGCTACACTGCTGCGCTACATATTGCTTTTGATCCACACTGGTGGTCTTGATGATATGTTTAAAAAAACAAACAATTTGTATTATTTTTAGTGCGACGGAATTATGAACGTATGCATGTCTAAAGTGAGTATCGTTAAACTCACGATTTAATTTTTTTATCGTTAAGGCTAGAATCGTTTCTCCCGCCTTTGCCTTCGTGGTTATTTTGAATATTTTTTGTTATTTTATATAATAATGTCCTTTCAACTGCTAGTTAATTGATACACTTCCACAATAGTAATTAGCATTACGAATTAAAACAATAATCTAATCTTTAATGGATTTCAGTGCATTGGACGTACTTGCGAAGCACTCGTGAGTTTTTCTTTAACTATTGTAGTTATCCACAAAGGTTAAAATAAATTACAAACTAACATTTTTATTTGCAGTGTCGTGCGGCCTCTTGTCTCACATTTGTAAGTAAAACTTCTATAGCAAAAGGATCATCCTAATTATTAATAAACGATAATTATTATAGAAAGTCGGTAATATCGTATATTAGGTAAATAAAATGTCTCTACCTACATGTCGTTAAACTTAATACGTTGTCTTTTTCCGCAAACACCAAACACACAGTAAAAGCGCGGCTTTTACTGCAAGTATCCAAAAACATTCTTCCACTTCTAGCACAGATGCTGTTACGAATGCACTTGAAACAGAATGTTGGAAATACTTCGCGGCAGTGGATGCTGGAGATCCAATACAATACACTTTATTGCACACCAATTTAATAGAAGAAAAGATACAATAATTAGAAAAAGAAATGTACAAAGGGAGATCTTTCTGATGGAGATCTTCTCATGTACCTACTGGCGTGATCGTAATTTCCTTTTCCTTATTACAATCGCGCAATCTATCTTGTGTGTTCCTGCAACGTCAACATGATTTTTTTGGTAGCAATATTATATTGATTGCAAAACGCAACACATTGCATTCAAATAATGTTGATTTTTTTTTATTTGTTCATGATAATTAAAATTTGTGCAAAGATTTTATTCGTCGTCGTGAATCGTATATTATCTACCTATTAATGTAACAAATTGTTTTATATTTCAAAATAAAAGGAAGTAGATTCTGAAGCCTAAATCAAAAGTCCTGACGCCGATCTCACGCCGGTTACGCCGAGTAAAATTAAATCACACACCTCTAGTACCTACTACAGTAAAACAAGATCTGTACGCTGATGCAATAAATTGTATAACGTGAACCGAGGCAAGTGTAGCTAAGGGGTAATTGTAACTATATTGATAAAAAAGTGTCAAAAATGCGTGGACGGAGCTGTCTACGCAAAAATGTTTACTGCTGTACCGACCTGATGACATTTTATTTCGGTGCCTAACAGTTTCGGGGGAAAAAGCGCGGGAATCGTCGAATTTAATAGTCGTGATTTTTCTTTTGGAAATATAAAATTATTTATTCCAAAACCCCGCTTAAAGTATAGATTAGCAAATGCAGACTGGGATGTTTATAAGAATTCTGTAGAGCAAAAAATTCTTGCTATATCTGATACTCTCCAAGATCAAGAACCTCAATTATTGTCAGACCAATTTACAAAAAATTTAATTGAGGTGGCAGATAATCGACGGCTCGGTTGGCGCTTAACTACAGTCGATTGGCTTTCTGCGCGACGTGCTGGGGGTTCGATCCTCGCACAGAACAAATATTTGTATGATCTGCAGATAGTTGTGCCGGGTCTGGATGTTTGTGCTTATGTTTATGTGTCAAAATAATAACTTCAACTTCATTATGGATAGAGACTGGAAGGGCCTTGGCCAGATTTCCTTTCTATTCACATAATCCTTATATTATATTTGAAACACGCGAACTCCTTCGTAGGTGTTCTACTAAGGGGTATTCAGTACATTTTTCATGGATACTCTCGCATTGTGGCATTCTAGGTAATGAGAGAGCAGACCAGTTGGCTAATGATGCCGTATTGTGTGGAGACGTTTTTCCGTACAAAAATAACTTCCAAGACCTGGCTGCTCTACCCAAGGTTTGGTCAGAGCAAACAATTAAAGGGAGATTTTATCGTTCTATTCAGCCATTTATTCCTGCTATGACATGGTTTAGCAAGTTCAAGCTTAGCAAAAAAATTACTACAATAATAATTCGTATGCGATTGGGTCATGTGTGCACTTCTACTCATCTTGCCAGGCTTGGCATTATACAAAACTCTGTGTGTGAATGTGGAGCTGAGGTGGGAGATCTGAACCACCTTATTTTTGCCTACTCCCTTTTTGACCACTCCTTACTTTTCCAAAGCCTGGTTTCCCCCGAGTTCCTTTTCCTACTTCTATCTCATGTATTTCATTAAATTTTAATGTAGATATTTATAAAACTATAGCACTTTTCCGTGTAAATAATGATAGATCTATTTAAATGTTTAATTATGTAAATAAATATTTTTCATGAATTAAATATTTTAAAATAACATTTTTTTTTATAGTCACGCCGCATCGGGCTCCTTGTTGGGCAAGTAGTTGCGTTGTGACTTGTGATAAGTTTTGTTTATTTTGTTTACGTATAATACGTTTTCTTTTGTTATTCCTTAATTTATTTATATTAAATATATTTAGCAAAAACAACCAATCCTTTTCAAATCCTTTTCTTTTCAAAATTTCCCGTTTTATGTTTTGTTTTCCGCGTAATATCGATTCCTGCCTTTTGTAATGAAATAAAATATTGTCAGAGGCAAAAGCACAAATAGAGCAAAGCCAAAACAAAAAAAATACAATTTCGGGCGGTTTTTTCAATCAAAGTTTGTGTATGAAAATTTATTGCATTACGATTGCGATACTGCATAACAGTGGCGAAGACTCCTTACAACCCGATTCCTATCGGCTTCCCTTTAGGAATTGGTTAGTGCTTAGACCAACGTAATATGGCTTGATAAGTTAGGTTGAGCTCTTCCAGACATGACTTTATATAGATTACAAGAGACGGTATGGATTTTTGTCTTGCAACATTAATTGCAGCAATTTTTGGGACGGCTTCCCCTTTTATAACTGTCACCCTTCGCCACTGCTGCATAATAATATTCAGCGACACGTAACAGATGGATGGAAGCATCCGTGTAATTTATGATGGCCACGCTACTCATTTTGATATCAAGGTTATTGAAGAAGCCGCTGCCAAAAATATCACCATTCTTAAACTGCCGCCACATTCGTCGCATATTTTACAACCTTTAGAGGTGAGTACAATGAAGTCCATGAAAAATCGCTGGGACAGAGAATTAGTAAAATGGCAGACTTAATAATGGTTGTTAATTACCTAAAAAAAGAGTTCTCACGAATAGGTATAGTAATAACGTAATCTAAGTACTGTTTCTATGAAATATAGCTTATTTATTTATTTAATATTATTTATAAATATATTAATATTCAATTTTATTCCGATGTACGCTCTATTTTTTGCCCTTTAAAGTATCTATAGACTGCATTGATCTTCACATTTGTAACAGTATTAAGGTAAGCATCTGCGAAGATCATAACAAAAAGATTCAACAAACTGACTGACAAATTGCCTCGAGAATGGGGCAATTGTAACTTTTTTCAATTGGAATAAAAATCTGATTCAAATTTAATCAAATATGGTAATATTAAACAAATACTGTCTCCAAGTTGAAAGTATATTAAGTCTATAAGATGTTAAAATCAAAATCAGTTGTCAAATAAAAAATAGAAATAGATAAACAAATTATACAAGAAACTTGAACAAGCTGATTTTGTGTCACACTTGCCTCGGGTCACCTAATTAGGTAATTAAACGTACGACTGCCATTGATTGTTCGATCAGGTACATCGATGTTACTTCTTAGTTGTGTTTTACTCTACAGGTAATGCTGATTATATAAATACCTATAAGAAAAAAAATACGGAATTTTATGACTTCAACTTCGTGTTCCTCTTTTTGGTAAATCGTTACCTAGGACAGACCATCTTTTTCAAGTCGATAATAATTTATTCACTCTCTCATTGTTTTTGCAGAGCTTGGGCACCGTGTCTACTTCAAGTGTAAGTGGAACTCAAAACAACAATTACCTACTAGTATTTAGACCAATACAAAATCATTAATATTTTATTATTAAAAAATCTAGTAATTTAAATTTTATTTTAATTTTAAATTTATCCTACTTTTTGATGTATTAGACGGCGAGTATTCACCTTAGCCATGTTTGTGAAAACCAGGAGACTTATGATATTTCTCAATCAGCTTCTTTTTAGAATCAAAGCCATTGCAGCAGCCATTGGATATCACCCATAATACAAGCCTAAATAAAACTGTGCTTGCACTTGACTACACCCCGTTTAAAATTTCAGTGTTTAGGTCATAATTGCTTCGCAAATGTAAGTACTGGGAGGTTGTATTTTAATTTAGGTCTAAAGTGTGCATTAGGGAAAAGTCGGCATCCTTCCACTGATTGAAAGACGAGACGTGGACGAAATGCAGATGCGCTTTGTGATGTAATAAATAATTATTACAGCAAGCAGCAACATAATGTAATAAGAGTCACGGCTCGGTGAAGCAGATGGCGCAAAACCCGCAGTTTTAAAATGAATTACACCGACGACGAATAAGTAATAGACGATACCGACACCTTCGAATATCAATATATCTATGTAAACATATATTAGTAACCACTTTCACACTTGTCGCTACCTTCAACAATGTAATACCCAACCCCGATATCTGCACTGATACCGACATGTTGTAGGTACCTATTAAACGCTAATTTTAAAGCTATAAATAGGTACCTACTATTCGCGAATCTGAAGAAGATTTCAAAATCGTTACAATGAATGGAAAAGGTGTAAGGTCTATTGGCATTTGGAGGAAAGTACAAATAACTGAACTACTAGTTCAGTAATAATATTTAATTTGTATCTAAGTGTCATTTTTATGAATAAAAGTCTTTCGTGTTGAATAGCAAAAAGCTATACTTATTGTTTTATGGTGTAAATATATAATAAGAAAAACAAAAGGAAAATCGCAATTTTAGCAAAGATATTGAACCCTTAATTTCATAGTGGTGTAAATTTCCATCATTACGAATTTATGTCAAACGACATTTGAAGAAAAAGTTGATGTTTGCCGTATGTCAACAGAACCATTTTTGAACTTTTTGTTTATCGAGTGATTGGTACGAAAAGGTGATAATTTTTTTGAGTTGAAATCACAAGTTCGTTAGTGTTTTTGAAGACATCATTGATTTGTTAGATGTTTGATTTGTTTTGCTGATTTATTAGACCGTTTTTAGGGTAAATGTGGTCATCTGAGGCCCTTCTTTCATCTTTTAAATCTTACTTATTGATAAGAGCCAATCTAAATCAATTCCACCAAAACATGTGAGAATGGATGGCCAAGAGCACATTGGCCTGACGTTGGAGTGTCTCTACACTGCAAGTATCCACAGTGCTCAAGATATTCTGCCATCAGCTGTGTAAAATGTGGTATAAATTACCTACCTAAATATACCAAAATAAAAATAATAACTGCTTTTAGAACAATGGCAGATCGACAACGATCGATAACGATTCTGATTCAAACAACGATTCAATTGTTATCGACGGTCAACTGATCACCAAGTGCGACCATTACAAGTTCCTGGGTAACATGATGCATAGCTCTGGCGACCTAGAGCACAACATTCAGCACCGAATAGCGGCCGCTTGGCTTAAATGGCGGGAAGTAACTGGTGTTACATGCGATGTTAAGATGCCCGTCAAACTTAAGGGTCTAGTCTATAAGACCATAATAAGACCAGTCCTGACATATGGAAGCGAGACCTGGGCGTGCACGCAAAAAAATGTCCATACCATCCAAGTAGCTGAAATGAAAATGCTAAGGTGGATGTGCGGTGTCACCAGATGCGATAAAATCCGCAACGAGTACGTAAGGGGTAGTCTTGGTGTACGCGACATCGCCGACAAGCTGCAGGAGAGTAGGCTGAGATGGTATGGACATGTAAAGAGAAGACCACCGGATTACGTAGGCAACCTGGCACTGCAGCTGTCCTTACCTGGTAGGAGATCTCGAGGGAGACCTAAAACCAGGTGGATGGATGTAGTGCACAGAGATATGGCGACATGCAAAGTTTCCGACACGGATGTCAAAGACAGAGCGAAGTGGAAGCGAAATATAAAGAAGGCTGACCCCACCACCATATGGGATTGACAGTCAGGAAGAGAGAGAGAACAATGGCAGATCCCCTACATGATTGAAACGATGAAAACTATTTCACATTACTTCCTGAGCACCTTTGTATTAAGATTTATTAGTAGAATTATTAGTAAAAAAAGTCTATAAATAAAGATACTGCATTTTGAATATTTTGAGGTTGGGTATGATGATGAATATGGTATACCTATACGTCATATAAAATAAATTGGCTTCTCAACCCGCTAGACGTTCGAAAAGGCGAATGCATGTTTTGCAGTTTTCTGAAAATCACCGCAGTTACTATCTAACAGCTAACTTATCACAATTATTTATTTTTCAGTGTAGTGGTGATAGATGCACATCATCGGTAATTATAATACAAATAATAATTGTACCGTGGATAATAGGTAATTATAATACACGGTAAATAAGACAATATTTGTCTACCCGACTAAATACCGAGTAAATATCATAACTATATACGTTACGCTACGTGTTATTCTACGTTTAATCAACTAACCAACTTAACTAACTTTTCTTAGTTTCGTAATTTCTTTTTCTTCTTAAATCTTAATTTAAAATACAAGGTCGGGTTTGTTCGAACTCTTTTAACTCGAGAACGGCTGGACCGATTTTCATGGTTTTTGATTTGTTGTATTTGTCTCCGTCCTTTAGCAGAGTTACTATTAAAAACATTGGAAAATTGACGAAAATAAATAAATAAAAGAAAAAACATTTTCCCATACAAAATGTTCATGGGTTTCGTAACTGTCTAACATTTAATGTTCATCCCGTCGATACGGTAAACTCTCCCCTTAAATTAAAGAACGTATCTATTTAAATAAAGGTTTCGAATCGACAAAATATATCCACAATATTCAGTAAATGATCGTGGGCCAACATCATTTGAATCACTACGACCTGTTAATGGTAGGTATAGTGTGCCCAACATTTCGTGCAGCATGTCAAGAGCTCAATTTGCTTGAAAACAATACTCATTGGGACACGACAATCGCTGAAGCAATTTGTTCTGCATGTCCAAGTCAGATACGCACATTTTTTGCTATCATCATTTTTCTACATGCTTCCCATCTAATCCAAGTGGCATGTGGAACAAATACAAAAATAACATGTCAGAAGACATTTTACATCGAATTCGTGTCAGTTCAAGAAATCCTGATCTCGAGGCGAATGAGGTGATGCATAACCAGGCTTTGCTCTTGATCGAAGATATGTGTAATCGAACCTTAAAAGATCTGTGCAATGACTCGAGAATTTTTGGTGGCGCAATGATCTTACTATCTGGCGATTTCCACCAAACACTGCCAGTCATTCCAAGATCGACTGCTGCCTATGAAATAAACGCTTGCCTCAAATCATCAAATCTGTGGTGCTATGTGAAGAAACCTGAACTGGCAGCTAACATGAAAGTTGCATTGTTGAACGACCCATCTGCTGAAGATTTCTCTAAGCAATTGCTGACTATCGGTAATGGCCGTGTTCCTGTCGCCGAATCAAGCCGATGGATCTTATTTCCTTCGAATGTTTGCAATTTCGTCTCATCGAAAGACGAGCTCATCAGCAAAGTATTCCCGAACATCATTGCTAACCACAAAAATAGCAAATGGTTAAGCGAACGAGCAATTTACGCCTAAATTGCTCGCTAAGAATAAAGATGTGAATGACTTAACTTTATAATTTAGAATCGTAAAATATAAATCTTTGTATTTATAACTGATTGGCACTATCAATTAATTGTTCATTTTTTATGACCCTCCAAAATTATGCAAACATCCCCGGCGTCCCATTTCTAACTTAATTACACACGCCTAGCTTTGAAAGTGAGGTAAGCATGGTATGTTTAAAATATCGGTATTGAGGTTTAGTTTTCTAACTATATTTTACTTTTGACAGTGCGAAGGAACAGGTTGCAGAGCTGAGGTAAATAAACATAACTCACTAAATTACATAAATTTTGATTTTAATGCAATATGATTATTTAAGACAATTACTACGGTTTTCAAAAAAGATTCTTATGATTTGAATCATTTTACTACCAAAAATATCAAAAACACTCTTGACATAAAATTATATATTTTTTTAAGTCCTTTAAAAAAGGAAACAATCGATACTTATGTTCACTTGTCCGTTATAAGGTCGCCCCTGGAGAGAGAACCGATCTTACGGATAAGCTCTTGGTTCTAAATATTAAACTGAGACACACACCAAGCCAATACGGATATACCCCATACGATCTGATGTCTAGTTTGCACGTGACGTTCAGATTCATCTGCCCCGAACAGACAACACACCGCCTCCCATCAGCGCTTATTCCGTAATCGATAGAGTTTAAGCCAGAGCCTATTCCGACCAGAGACGAAGATGGGAGTTGGGCACAATACAATAAACTTTATTGTACAATGGACGGTCTTATCGCTAAAAGCGATACGATAACGATAGTGCGACAACTAGATAGACTAGTGTTTTTTTACTTGAAATATATTAATAAACATTTTACCTTATAAAAATACAGCCCATGTCACTTCTGCTGAACGGATGTGAAAGCAGTTTTGGTCAACTAGAAAGTTTTAAAGTATATTTGCATTAAACAGCGGAAACTTCTTCCATTCATGTCGTTTAATGATTTACGTTTGTCAGTGTGTAAATATCGCCTGACCATACGTTTCTGAAGGCTCCATGTAATACACAAAATGTCAAAAAAAAATCAAATGTTAAACGAGCGGCTACGGCACGCATTCCCATAATGGGAAACTTATAAGAATAACGTAATACTTGTACTCGTTTATTTTACAGTGTCACGCAAATAAATGCCAAGCAAGCGTAAGTGATATTATTGTTTTTTCTATTCATTTTACAATAGTAATAAAATTGCATAATTATATCATAGCAAACACGAATCCAAATCGAAAACAAGTACTAGTGTTTTAGATGGAAGTAAACTTGATCAACAATTTGCATGGAGTAACACCTGCTTGGCTGCCCAAGACCTACAATAACTTCCGGCTACTTAGAAGAAGAATTAAATCGATATATTATACCTACTACCTAGGTTAATACTTATGAACGATTATCAGCTATAGAGCATTATTACTGCTCATGCATAAGAGGCAGATGTACTTTAGGAAGTCGTTCACATATTGTCTATTGTGTGGTAGGCATGGGCGCGTAATTTGAAAATAAATATACAACTTACTACCTTTCAACTGAAATTTATGTTGCAGTCAGTACTTCATTTACTATTACTATAATAAATACAGAATGAGCTATTTCCATGTGATGGCTTGTGCCGACACGCTAGTAGACTATGATCATCCTCAGATATTAGAATTCGCAAGAATATTCGCTTATCAATAAGGCCTAATAACGGTTTATTCTAGAATTATTTTCTTAACACATCCTTAAAAATATTATCCATTTTAGTGTGTAGGAGCTTCCTGTTTTTCCTCAGTAAGTTTATATTAAATAATTATAATCTTAATTAAACTTCTTTAACCTTCTTTCGGCGAATACATCACGACTTTCATTTATCTTGATATTATATAATAATAAGCATTACATATATTATTTTATAGTATTTACGAAGATGTAATTATTAATGTAGGTATATATATATATTATGTATATTTTAATGTATTATGTTTATTGAATTAGGTAGATATTAACGTTCTCAGGCGCTTGGTGCGTAGCCTGCGGGTGGGATGAGATCAAAATTGATCAAAATTTGCTTACGTTAACATTACCATACGTCAAAACATTCGTGCTCGGCTTTACATAATCTAAGTGCTCGGCCCTCTGGTGTTTCTGTAGTGCCATGGAAACGGAAGATAACAACGAATGAAACATCTAGAAAAAGTGAGATTAAGTCGTACCTACTTCTTATCGGTGTCGAGGTATGACCAACCATGACGTGTGATATTATTGGTTTGACGAAAGCAATGGCGGTCTTGAGGCTTCAGTTTACGCTTCTTGCATAGTAGATTACATCTTACACCTTTTAAATACGAAGAAAAACTCTGATGGATGCTGTGCTCAAAACAAAAATTGCTACCTCAACGACGCTTTACTTAGAGTAGCTATCGAGAACCATGTAGAGATTTCACAAACGTTTTTAGTTGTAAAAGCCACACACAGATAGAGTGCTGTGTGACTCTGTAGGTACATAGCTCAATAGAGTGCAAACTCAAGGAACAAAAAGTTTTCTGCCAAATATTATTTATAACATAACCAAGACTGCAAGAGAACACCCAAAACCGTATGAATCCATCTATTCAGATTATCATTCTTTTACTGATTTTCAAAACCCGAAGATCAAATCAACAAATCCGTAAGACCAGGTAGAAAAGCAGGAGATCCAACAGATTGACATCAGACTAGGTACTTATCTACAAATCTGACGGAACTATTTGGTAAAAGTTGAATTTTGATCATAAGCCAAAGATTTTGCCGCAACGTCTAAAAGGCCCAAAGAATACAATAATGATAATGAATAATAATAATGGCGGGTGTGTCCGTGTGCTCCCCGTCACCCTTTTGCGTCCCTCTAGCACCTATAATAAGCGTACTGCGCAGCCACTCGCGTTCAGCTTCCGAGAGCTTATAAAGTTCTGCGATAACTATACCAAGGCGCGTTTTTATTCAATTCGCGTTCACGTGTCCCAAAGTAAAACTGTGAACATATTTTAAAAAAAAACCTATTCACTTATTATTTGATGCATAAATCATGCAACAAAACATAAACGCGCGTAAATTAAAAGAAAGAATATATCAAAAAAATACATACTTACATATAAATGTAATATAAAAATAATATTAATATACCTTTTAACTAACAATGCATTTTTTTTTTCAGTGTCAAGGACGCCTTTGCTCTTTTAAAGTCTCTTGATTTTCATTCAAACACAACTAACTACATATTAATAAAAATATCCAAATATGAACAATGGGTATTTTACTATTTACGTTGAATAATTATCTAATTAGCTACAAAAAATAAACAAATGCTTTTGTGGAATGGATTGGAAACAACGGGTCACCCACCAGGGAAGTCACATGTGTAGAGGATAATTAAGGCCACACGGTCAACAATGTTGACGCTTATTTCATGATCAACGACTATGTTGACTCAACATAGTCGTTGATCATGAAATAAGCGTTCCAGATTAATTAATATAACTTTTTACCAGCAAGGTTGGTGATATTCTAGAGCAGGGAGAAACTTTTCACAGACAATCTTTTTCATTGACCCACGTAGAGTCACATCACAAATATTTTCTTATCGGTGACGAACCAATCAAAACGTTGACCATCCAAAGAGAGTTATAACATCTCCCATTTACATCCAAATTCGTAAAGCGCAAACTACACCGCCGGTTAAGCTAACTTACGATTAGCACACGTAGCTTAACCTACAACCAGCTGTGTGAGCTAATCTAAGCTATGCGGGCTAAAATGTACGCAGAAACTAGACAATGAGCATACATGGCCTATGAGATAAAACGGCAAATAAAATGCACCAAAAGACTAGACGAATTTATCAGTCCGGAGAAATAGTAAGATTTTAATTTGTGATGATGGTGATGTCGAAATAATAGTGAGAATCAGTGGTGTCGAACCTACCGATTTTTCGGTATTTCTTCCAACTTGGGTCTTGGGGTTTTTCCTACCGACCGCGACCTACTGAAATGGACCGATTTTTCCATGATTTATAAGAATACCACAATATTTTTTTTCTATTATTATTTCTATTTTTTTTACTCACCTTTAGCTAGGTACTATAATACATTATTTTATATTTGTACCCGTTTGTACCTACCTGTACAGTGTTTAATAAATCGTTGTACAACATGATCTACCATTCACAATTATGGAGCATCTACCGAAACTGATGCAATCAGTTTGTCCCGATTCAAAAACAGCTGAAGAGATAAAATGTTCGACGACGAAAACTCATGCCATTGTTGATAATATTATAGGTAAAGAAAGTTTCGACAATTTATGTGAAGATCTGCGAAAAACTAAGTTTTCAATTATCATTGATGAATCCACTGATCTTAGCACAACCAAACATTTGTGTTTAGTTGTGCGAAATACGAAAAAGCATCACATTAGAAAAAAAAATTAAGATCTTATTCCATTTGAAGCTGCTAATGCAGTATCCATATTCAATCATATTGTAAACTTTTTTATGAGAAATAATATTATATATATAAAAACACAGTATAAAAATAAATAATAATAATAAATATATATAAAAATAATTTAATAGGCTTTGCATCTGACGGGGCGAATGTAATGATGGGTCGTAATAATTATGTTGCAACGTTGATGCAAAACGAAATTTCCGATATTTTATTTATTTATTTGCCAACATGATGATGTTTTTTTTTTTATACTGATGTGTAAATGGCATTCATTTTATCTTTGCGCTTCGTATGCGTGTAGGTACCACATATCCACGCTTCATAGAGGACCTTGTAAGGGACATTTACAATTACTTTTCTACAAGTCCAAAAAGAGATGCAGAGTTTAAAACTTTTCAATATTTTTGCGACTTGAAAGTACCTACATAAAATTCTTCACCCCTCTCAAACACGCTGGTTGTCAGTAGGTACACACAGCCGTAAAACGAGTCTTGGAACAATTTTCTACTCTAAAACAGTTTTTCATAGACCAAACATCCCGTAATGATCACCTTTTAGCAGCAGAAATTATATTACATAAGCTTCGGAATCAGACAACAATACCTACTGTTTTTGAAATTTTTAGATTTTGTTTTGCCATTAATTCAACGACCTAAACAGAGAAATGCAGGCAGAACACCCAAAAATTCATATTTTATATGAAAAACTTGACTTACTCAAACACTAAGAACGCTCTTTGATTGCTTTTTAAAAAGAAAATACACAACAACAAATAAGCATTCCAATAGAAAATATTGATTTCAAAAATCCTAGAAATTTTATGAATTTCAATATCGCTATGGCGCTGCGGCGATTAATACCAGTAGCCCAGATCTAAGCTCAGAATATGTAAATTTATTCAAATGTCGATGCTGATTTTTATGTTGAAGCGTGCTAGTAATTTTAACGGAGACTTTATATTTTAATTATATTTGAGTTTACAAAATAAAGCATTTTAATAAATATTGGCTTTTTGATTTCATCTACCGATTTTTTAAGGGCATCTCTACCGATTTCGCCTTTCGATTTCGCGTTCGAGACCACTGGTGAGAATCAATACGGAAGGTAGGTAGATATGAAGTGAAGCTCCCTAAAGCGGCTTCGCATTAAAGCGGTTAGGTAAGTACTGCCATGTTCAAAGAATAATAAACAATATAATATCCTCCACCAATCCATTTAAGAAATAAAGAAGGAGCGATTTAAAAAAAATCTGTATTGCCGCATCTAAGAATGCAGTTTCCTGAGAAAAAATTTGCAACCCTTTTAGGGTTAGCATATTTGACCGATTTGAAACATTTCCCATTGCATACTTTTCATACCAGTGACAATGTAAGACTATGTACTAGACTGCATCTAGTTGTACGAAAAGATCAACATTAATAAACGTTTTTATTTAACATTTTATTCTCAACAGAGACTATTTTTTCAAACATTGAGTTCAACTAAACAAACTAGCATTATTGGTCACGAGAAAATCCCTTAAGAGCTACACGAAAAACAACACCAAATTCAATGATCGTTCAACACCTGTGTACAATTAAAAAAAATATTGTAAAAATTTGAGAAAAATGTGGTTATGTGGTTGTTATTGATATCTTATTCCTTGAACGATGTTCAGAGTCCAGAAAGTTTTGCCGACAAATTCCTTGTTTGTAAAGATGGATCTGACAACAATAAATACAAATATTTTTAACACTTTTTATTTTCAACGGGAACTAATGCATTACGATTTACGACCCTCTATAATAGGACTTGTTTCATTGATGCAAGTTTCAAAGAAGATAGAAAGAAAATACATTTATACAGCACACTACACGTTGATTTAAATATTTTTAATGAAACAACTAGTATTGTAGGAGTTATTTATGCCTTACTCCCTGATTCGAGACAGGACCCGTACGGACGCCTACGGACATATCGCTCATTAATGGCATTTCCAAACACAATAATAACGGGCTGCTATTAAGACAAGGCCGTTTGGAAAGAAGGAACACTTAAAATTTGTCTTAGAAATTATTATTGTCAAGCGATGTCCACTATAAATGTTTATGCAAGTTCATCTAAATATAATAGAATTCATAACTACAAGAAGATGAGGCGTATCACTATTGTACGGAGGCCACCGTTACCACCAGAAAAAGATCAACAGAGAATCCTTTTTTGTATAATACCTATAGTAAATAAATAGTCGCAATGAGATACAAATCTCTCAAAGGCTCACGAGTCACGACACCAAAATATGAAGATGAGAAGTAGTATTAAAAAAAAAACGGTCTGTAACAGTCATTTTGTTTTAGTCTAGAAACAGTACGACAGCTTTCTTCGTGAACTCAAAGACGACGGTTTTAAATATATTTTTAAGTATAACCACTTTTTTGACGATTAATTTTATGAAGTACCTTTGATTTTTGCTCTCTTAGGTACCCATCTGTCATCTACAAAGATGAACAATATACTACAATTACGAGTGTATTTTATTAGTACTTATTATTAGTCTCATTTTATGCGGACAGTACTTGAATCATTTTTCATTTTAAAAAGTTATCAAAACAATAATGACGTTATCGGAAATGACAGTATCATCCATACTGTTTTTGTTTATCAATAAATAAATACCATGAGTATGTAGTACAATTATGCCAAAGAAACCAAATCCGAATCAAACAAGAGAAAAAAGCCTATTGTTTTTTTTTTCATAATTATTTTGATCTACAACACAACAACAACATTAACATAACCCAAAAATCAACAAAACCGCCAAGATAATTTTTATAACATACGTCCTTTTTTTGACAGACAAAGGGACAAACCCATACTTGTTATTTATTTTCTATCGTTAATTTCTTTTTATCAAATTTATTTATTTTTGTCAACCAATTAACATTAATTTGTGTAATTTATAGTAACATAAATAGTCCGTTTAGTATATTATTAATATTATAGTGTTTGACGGCTTTTCTTCCACCTGCGCGCGCATAACTAACTCAACCAACCAAAAATAAACGAAGAAATACGCAAAATAAGTTTTTTGAAATTCTATTTATTTTTTCCGCGCAATGTGTTGAAAAATGATTAAAAAACGCCGTATGAAATGCGTGAGCATTGGTCATTACACTTTTGGCTCCATTACGCTTCATACATCGACTGAAATCTTCGTTGTAGTGTAGTTGACATGACACAACTTTTGAAAGAAAGCAAAACATAACCTCAAAACAATTACAATTTTTATGAATAAAAATATCAGCATCTGTCATCAGCACTGTTCGTATTTTAAAATTGGTTGAAACATATTGTTTTCATCGAGTTGAACATGGTGAGCATAGCTTTCTTTTGGAGACTCCAGGCACAGTTTAAATATATAGTAAACAGTTGGTAAGCTACGTACTTACGTTCCGAATTCAAACACACACAGAGACGTGTGCTCTACAGGGATTTCTCGGTTAGGTTCGGTAAGGTAACAGCGAAATATTCAAAGGTTGTCAGTCGGTGTTACTTCGAGACAAAGTCGGTCACGATTTGTGTTGCTCCCATATTTTGCGATATTTATTATATTGACAGGACTATATATTGTAGTGTTTGATATAGGTATAATGAATGTTGAAATGAAAAATGGCCGCCATTTTGGTCCTTTTAGTTACTGGACCAATTGCTTTCAAAATCGATATCTGATGGTCCATATGGCCTCTGAATCCTAATTTATCGTCAGAATTAAAAAAAAACTGCCGCCATTTTGATCTTTTTAGTTACTGGACCAATTGCTTTCAAAATCGATATCTGAGAGTCCCTATGGCCTCTGAATACTTACTTATAGTCAGAATTTAAAAAAGTTGCTGCCTTTTTTATCTTTTTAATTACTGGACCAATTGCTTTCAAAATCGATATCTGAGAGTCCCTATGGCCTCTGAATACTTATTTATAGTCAGAATTTTAAAAAGTTCCCGCCTTTTACATCTTTTTAGTTACTGGACCAATTGCTTTCAAAATCGATATCTGAGAGTCCCTATGGCCTCTGAATACTTATTTATAGTCAGAATTTTAAAAAGTTCCCGCCTTTTACATCTTTTTAGTTACTGGACCAATTGCTTTCAAAATCGATATCTCAGAGTCCATATGGCCTCTAAATCCTTATTTAAAGTCAGAATTTAAAAAAATTGCCGCGTTTTTTATCTTTTTAGTTACTGGACCAATTGCTTTCAAAATCGATATCTGAGGGTCCGCGTAAAGTGGGATAGTTGATAGTGATGACATTATCTTTTTCAGCCGGTCCAAATTGCTTCGTTTGATTTTCCGAGATGATTCAGTAAAGAAACCGGCACTGAATTATCGTGGTTCTGAAGAATACTTTAACGCTTAGGATATTTTACCAGGAACAAATCGCAATTATTAAAAAATATCCATTCCCATCTTTTTTTTTAAGAATCATCACATGTTTTTAATTCCTGTTTAAATATCGTCATATAGTTTACATACTACTTACGTACTTAGCGTAAGTAGTATGTATTACGAGCGAAGCCCTGGGCCAATACTAGTATTAATTTATGTTTGCAGTAGGTAAATGTAACTAAATAAAATAAAAACCATTTTCCAAAAATATTAGTGACATCCCTAGCGCTCCGCTTGTCGATGTCACAAAAACGTCTTAGCTGAGTTACTGTATGTAGTATATATATACTGTGCTCCAGGGCCAATCACATATGGAACTTTAGCAATGTCCTTTAACCATAGACATAATAAGTCTATGCCTTTAACACTAGAGGGCTCGCGCGGGTGACATATGTCACCCAGGGTGTAAGATTGTTGAATATTTTTTGAACGAACCGCGCTACTGTGCTGCCCTTTCATGTATTTCTCGAGTATACACCGCTGTACCCGTCAGAAGTGCCGCCAGTCTCCTAGGCGAATTAAAATTTTCACAGTGCATTTATAAAGTACGTGGGTGACGTATGTCACCCGCGCGAGCACTAGAAATTTATAAATCGCTAGTGGAACTTATGTATGAAATTTTCTTCATGTAAATTGTTTATTATTATGTTGTTTCATTTATTGTTCTTGACCAAATTGCTTTATATTCACATGCCTTACGAAGTCATGGAACAAACATATCTATTATTTTAGGATATAATGGCGCTGACGTCCAAAATATGTTGATTTTTAAGGAAGTTTATCTTTTGTTTATAATTAGAATAAGTAAAGCTAATTGTTGACTTTTGATAAAGTATTTAGTAAGAAAGAAAGTTAATTCATGATATTATCACTTGTTTTACTCGTATCAGACAAGATTTGTAGTAAATATCCTATATCGTAATGGGTGGCACATGTGACCCGCGCGAGCACTCATGGAGTAATTCAAGGCGCGAGCCCTCTAGTGTTAAATATGAACTCATTCAATGTGTCAATGTGAACTATTGACACTCGAGAAGAAGTTACAATAACCAAAGTAGGTATATTGAAAATCGGCATAATTTTATGACCAAAGAAAACGCGGACAGCAATGGGATTAGTAGCTTATTAAATTAATAAAACTATCTCGAAATGCAAGTAATATTTTTTCAGTAGTCACAACTCCAAAGATACTAAGTATTGAAAAAGCCGTTTTATGAAAATTAATAATTGATCCTGATACTGCTGATCCTCACCTAATCTACATCATGTTACTTTTACTAGGTATGCTGTCTGTTTTATATTTTTTATTTCATTACAATCATTACCTAGATATACGTTGTAAAAACAGTGAAGTTGACGACATGAATGATTTTTATTGAATTTAAAATCTTATCTATTTTATAATACATCGAATACTTAATGGGTATTTACAGGTATGTAAGATTGAATATGCTTTACTAAGTAATCAAAGTGATTGATTGTTATGACTTGTCTGGACTGTATAAGTGAGTGTTTGCACGACAGCAGGTGCCTCGGCGGGTGGAGTAGGAAAGTGACCATGAGCTCTCCTATGATTTTGTAACGCTGTACCCTGAAACAACAGACATTAAAATTTATCTAATAATAAAAATAATAATATGTAATTAAAATTTATTTTGGAGTTTAAGTTTATAAAGTAACATGTTTTTATCATTTTCCCGCCAACAATCTCACGTGAATCGGGCGCATTTTCCGTCCCGCCCCCGATTTGGAACTTCACACGATAAGTCAATGTACGTACGATGATAAACCAATGGTCGACAATTATTGTCGACCATTGGTTATCATCGTACGATATAAAACATTTATCTATTATATATAGTCGTATCATTTTAAGACTTTCATTTTACACAATGCTTATTGCTTTTAAGAGTAGTACTATTTAATTTATAAAGATATCACGGGGGCGAAGCCGCTAGCGGAAGCTATACGCGATATAGTAAGATGCGACCTCCACAGGTCACGTCTAATTTCCAGTGAATATCTACGTAAATTTAATCGCAACAATTCAATTCACTTTGATAACAAGCAAGTGGACTAATTTGACAGAACTAATTATCATTCATCCTTTTCTCATGTTTTCTGTTAGAAAGAGACAGTGAAACTAAATCGGTCTTATTACAAAACAAGATTTAAACAAAGTCTAAGCTAAAATCCTGATTTAGGTTATAGTTTTAGAAAATTGTTTTATCTGTGGTCTAAGCTAAACCAGGCCTCCCCCTAGATTTTCCGTCCATCTCCCATTTTCTTTTGGTTTTCTATTTTATGTAAAAGGACAATTATCTAAAAGCCTCGTAATTGTAGCTGTCTGAAAAACGCCGCCGAACTATTACTACGTTTATTGCAGAATTTATAAGATTAAATTTGACTCTATTACGATTTTCTGCAAATTTACTATCATCGATGTTTTGTTTTCTTGTATAGGTGTCGAAAAAATCCCAGTCATCACAATAATATGATTTTTGGTACCGTAAAACTTATAAGTTAAATTGCACTCTTTTTAGTCAAAATAAACATAATACATAAACTTAATTGATACATAAAGTACAATATATTTAAAGTATCCTTATCGTTACAAAATCTGCATGAGACGAAACATTTCTGAGAATGGGACCTTATGGGAGTATTTATCTGTGGCAGTTTGTGAGTTATTGACTGAATGATAAACTGAAACTCGATGTAAAGTAGGGTTCTGGGAAACATCGGAAAGAAATAATTTTGTAATAAACCAAACCAGTTTTAGTTTGAGACCTCGTCTTGTTAGATCTGGTTAAATGGTTTAACACATCTTTGGTAATGAGACCGAATTAGTTTAGTTTGTAAACAACATAATCAAAATCAGCCCCAATATCCATTTTCTTTTTAAGTTTTTAACGAATAAGCAAATCACCTGAATAAATCGATCGCCACAAACTTCACAGATGTAGGGCCGGTCGCCTGTGTGTCGACGTATGTGCAGGTTGAGGTCGTTGCTCTGCGAGAACGCCTTTTCACAATACGTGCACTTGTACGGCCTCTGGCCAGTGTGTACGCGCATGTGACGTGACAACTTGTTGCTGCGCGAAAACCCTTTAAAATATCACAAAGCTTTAAATCATCAGAAGCGTATATTTGCATTTATATTTTGGGGAGCCGGCTTCAAGTCTCACTAGATGCGGCTGCCGAAAAGTCGTCTTGCGTCTTACCTTTACCACAAACACGACAGATGCACGGTTTTTCGCCAGTGTGTGATCTTCTATGACACTGAAGATCAGAAGATCTTGGAAAACCTGTAATTAAATGAGTTAAGGATGAAAATGCAGTTTTATTATAACTCAGGTATTTAGCGAAAGACTAACCTTTGCCACAAAAATCACATTTGTAGGGCTTCTCTCCAGTGTGGCGCCGCATGTGAACGATTAAATTCGATGAGTTAGAGAAACTGCGGCCACAATAAAGGCATAAGCAGTTACTAGAAGAACCTTTATCGCGCTGACACTCATGTATTCTTTTGTGAGAACTGAAAACATTATTAAATATTGTAATTTTTTTTCAATATAAATGTTAATTAGGTTATCCAGGATGTACAAAGACCCTAACGAAGCCGAAGTCGACGCAATACAGTACATCTAACCAAGTACCTACCATTTTGCAAAAATAATTGCTCGGAAACAACTTCAATTTTTAAGTACTAAAACAGCTGTTATCCGTAACTCACAATATATCGCCGAGCGTGACTGTATAATGTGTGGGAGTATAGAGGAAAAGATACCAAATCAACCTAAAAAAAGTTGTGTCTTTGACCTTAAATATCTCGATAACCAGCAGGTTCTATGTATGGCTCAATACAAAAAAAAATCGTAATGACGGGTAGAATACGTGGCTCTCAGCTTTGGTAAGGGTCTTTTTACACCCGATGTAGAAAAAATAAACAGGACTTACCGTAGATTGTCACTCCTGTGAAACTTCTTTTTACAAACATCGCATTCAAAGAATTTTTCTATCGGCATATGTATTTTAGTATGTTTTACTAGTAATTCTCGCCTAAAAACAACAGAAGATTATAAACAATCTTGTGATATTGAAAACAAACTAAGATTATAAGAATATTCTTCATCATCATGATTCACAGGTTCTATGAATCAACTTCGGGGCATAATAAGCCTCCTCTCTTTTATTCTTCCCTGTTTTGCGCTAATCTTGTCCAAGACTTTCCGAAAAGCTTATTATTTATGTCATCGTACCACCTTGCCATCAGTATCTCACCTAGCCATCATCCTACACTCCGTGTGCTCACTTCTAGTCGCCAATCCGTCAAGGATTTACTCCACCTGCCGTCACCACGTCTAGCGAAGTATCCAGCAACGCCACGTGAATTTTCTTTTTTGGATACCGATATCCTACACTTTGATCTTTTTTCGATTATCCGTATTTCGAACTTAACATAGCGTGATCCATGGCCCGTTATGCGATTTTTTGCACAGTTTCCTTAGTAAGAAATCACGTTTCGCCGCCATAAGAATATTGCAGAATAATAAGTGTAGGTATTAATAGATAGATGTTTGCGTAATAACCAAGCAAAAAAGCAACTAATGGTCATACACAAGAACGTCCCTATTTACATTACCCAGTTTGTATTATAAAGTTACCGGAAACCCAAAATCCGTAAAATCCGATTTGTTCAGTATTAAGCCGATGTCATCTTTTAAGTCGTCTATTTACAAAGGGCAATACTTATAGACGTAACTGGCTAATACCCCAAGTTTCCAATGCTCGTGGATACATCGCATTGTTACTAGGTATTTTTCGGATTTCTGGTTTTCGGTAACACAATAATATACAATCTGGATAAATATACAATTTGTGTAAATACATCTCGATATTTACACAAATCAACGGTTTTTTATATTGTTAATTAAGTCATACCTATCTATAATTTTATAACTTGCTACTTTTTATACAAATCCTCACTTACTTATAAAAACATCTATTGCAGGTATCACATTGAAACTGACGCTCATCTCGTTTTGTCTTAGAATCAATAAACTTTACCGACACACTTTGGCCTTCATGGTATCTTAAAATATGCTTATTTAAAGATATTTCGTAAGCAAATTTCAATCCACATGTGTTGCATTTATGTTTTCTTTCGATTTGTTTGCAAATACTTCTATGACGTGCTGCAGACCGCAATGAAGCAAATATCTGGAACGGATTCTTGCAAATACATACATACACACATAGATAATGAAAAGGTCCAAGCTAGAGTAGAGATCATTTTCGCTGTTGGGCGCGAAATAAAAATCATGTAAAAGTACTCTTTTACATGATTTTTAATTCGCGATTTCAGTTTTAGTCCCATATTAAAAATTGTTCATAATGATGAGTATGAGTACAAGTCCTTCAATATGTCTAGTGCTCAACCAGTCATCTTGTATAAGCGACAAAGGGGTGCACCGTTTGTTGGTCGTTGTGGCTCTGTTTTATTTTACGTCATCAAGGCGCGGAATTTCAATAGTGCTGTTTAGGAAACCAAATCGTTCTAGATGAACGTGTGTAGCGTGAAAAATACCTTAGTACAAAGGTTGCAACGTAGGGAAAGTTCCGGATGCTCAGCATCGAGATGGTTAATGAGATCAGCTTCTGATTGTAATACGCAGCTGCAAGCATTACAGACTTGAAGCGAATTGATATTTTCCTGAAACAAGCCAACATTTCTCCTTTTCATAAATTAATATAACAAAGGAGCTCAAAACTTTTCATACACAAAAGGACATTGCTACGGTTGGCCCTGTCATCTACAAAGATGAACAATATACTACAATTACAAGTTAGTGTATTTTATTAGTACTTATTATTAGTATCATTTTATGCGGACGGTACTTGAATCATTTTTCATTCTAAAAAGTTATCAACTCAATAATGTCTACGTCGGAAATGAGAGTATCGTCTATATGGCTTTTATTTGCCAATACCGTGGTGCAGTTCCAGTCCGTACTACAATATTAAGCCAAAGAAACAAAATCCAAATCAAACAATAGAAAAAGCTATTGCTTTTTTTATTTCAAAATTATTTTGATCTAATATACAACACAACAATAACATGAACATAACCCAAAAACCAACAAAACCGCCAAGACATTTTTTTAGTATACATATAAGTCCTTTTTTTGGACAGACGAAGAGCCACACACTGCCAAGACTTGTTGTTTATCTTCTTTCGTTAATTTCATTTCTTTAAATGATTTATTTTTGTCAACAAAATATCATTATTTTGTGTAATTTACACAGCATTAAATAAATACAAAAATATTCCGTTTATTATAATTTTAATATTGGGCTGTTTGTTTGGCTTCATTAGTGCCTCTCGTTCCACCTGTGCGCGCATACTCCATCCTGCGCGCGCATAGTTCATTCTGCGCGCGCATAGTTCACTTAACAAACCACAGACGAAACGACACAAAATAAGATTTTTGAAATTCTTTTTATTTTTCTTCGGAAGTGTGTTGACAAACGTCGTATGAAATGCGTGAGTATTGGTCATTACACTCTTGGCTCCATTACGTTCCATCCCTGGCTTTCGGTTCGGGCTGCAATCCAGCCTTTGAGTATAATGGCCGTACTAATGTATGGCCAAGTTGTTTGTTCCGGATTTGGCTGCGTGTGCATGTGAGATTTAACCAATGTTAGTAAACTGTACCCAAGATACAGGAGGAATCAAATTACGATGCAACGTTTTTTTTTTAAATACACCATACACACTATACATTTGAAATAATTATATCGACTGAAATATTCGTTGTAGTGTAATTGACATAACACAACTTTTGAAAGAAGGCAAAACTTAACCTCAAAATAATTTAAATTTTCATGAATAAAAATTTATTCAGCACCGTCCGTGTCTTAAAATTGATTGAAACATTGTTTTCATTGAGTTCTACATGGTGAGCAGTCTTTCTTTTGGAGACTCCAGGGCCAATCACGTATGGAACTTTAGCAATGTCCTTTGCAATGAATACTCTAACGTATCAAAATCGCCAAAATGACAGTTATTTGGTATTAATTTACACTTGACCATCGGTATTATAATACATACCATATCTAAGTGTGGATCTAAAACTTCTCGCAGCGTAAATTCTTTCAGAAAACTTGGTGTTTCTTTATCAGGTTCTGTTTTAGATGAATTCTGCAAATCAAGGACAAGAGACTTTTAAACGTTCTTAAAATATAAAACATATTTAAAAATTACAAAATACTTACAATTATTATATGGTTTACATCAATTTTCTCTTCCATACAATTATGACGATCAATTTTTTTTTCATCTAGATATATTTTCTTACACAACGCACAACTTAACACTTTTATATCTGAAATACCAGTACAATTTTATTACTAGTAAAAAAGTAAAACTAGCCCATTACATGCCCACTGCTGAGCACGGGCTTCTTCTCAATATGAGAAGGAAAGGAAGGAAAACATGCTAAGGAAACCTACACACCTGAGAGCGCCAACTCGCACCAGGCCAGCGTGATTGACTAAGGCCTAACACTTCTAATTTTAAGAGGCCCGTGCCCAGCAGTGGAACAGTAATGAGCTGTTTTCATTTATTATAAACGTTTTTATTCTAGGAAATTGCTTTCGAAATAATTCAGGATTATTTTCTTCCAAAAAGTTTTTTTTTTGTCAATATAATAAGATAATAATAGAACACTTCAAACATAAGCTATTGCGATTATGATAAGATATTTTTATGTGTGTACAAACCTTTATGACCTCTGGTATGAGTACCTAATTCTTCTTTGGTTTCAAAATGCTGTTTACAAAATGCACATTCAATTTTGATTACTGGCATTGATGTTATGCAGAATCCATTTTCTGATAATTTGTTTAGGATGGTCTGAAATATATCAGTAACAACGTTAAATCACCTTCATTATATAATCTTATGGGTGATAGATAATACCATGCAAGAATTAGATGTGCTATTCGATTCGAATAAAGAATAAAATAACAAAGTTTGAGTCAGTATAACGATATTCGAAACTTGCTAAACTAATATAAATGTATATACCTATATTTTAAATTTGTACAATGTCCTACAGCATTTTACTGTGGGGTACAGCGGCAGACATGGACAAAATTATCATACTACAAAGAAGAGCAATAGAGATGAATGGAAGAAGAAGACATATTGCGCCGACCCCAAATAAAACGGGATAAGGGCAGGAGAATGATGATGATGAAATAAAATAATTTTCTTAAAAAAATTAACTGCTTCTGAAGGTCGGGGCCACTGCCAAGCTAGGTGCATTGAAGAATTATAGGCCCTGACTTCAGAAGCTGGTAATTTTTTTAAGAAAATTATTTTATACTTTTTAGTTTTTTGAAGTCGGTTTTTACTTTTTTTTTAAAGTTTATTTTATTTTATTTTTCAATTTTGAGTGGCATAAACAATACATAAACATGAGATTACAGCAATCGCGAGTGATGTGCTGTTATTCATTCAAGAGTTCCATTGTCTATCTCCGAAGATCTTGATTAGATCCTCACCAAATTTAAATGGGAACACTTCGAAAGTACACCCTTTCAAACAAAAAAAGAATCATCGAAATCGGTTGGCGTGATATTGAGTTATTCGACCATTTGTCGCGCACATACTTAATGTAAATTTAAGACATAGATGGTTTTCTCATGGATCCCATTGTCAGAACTGGACCAAAAATGGGACCACCAGCTTTCAAATAAAAAAAAGAATCATCAAAATCGGTTCACGCAGTCG
This sequence comes from Allophyes oxyacanthae, assembly GCA_932294325.1. NCBI lineage: Eukaryota > Metazoa > Arthropoda > Insecta > Lepidoptera > Noctuidae > Allophyes > Allophyes oxyacanthae. The sequence goes on from OW028609.1 coordinate 8,084,100, forward strand.
AGAGTTATGAGGTAACAAACATAAAAAATAAAAAAAACATACGAGTCGAATTGAGGACCTCCTCCTTTTTTTTGAAGTCGGTTAAACAGAGCAATCCGCGCGATCTATGATGTCCTCGCGAGTCCCTTAAGCCTTGTACGCCTTAAATTGTGACGTTGATGTCGCATATTATAATAATTTTAGTGGCTCAACAAAATAAAAGTTACAAGGGATGCTTGCTTGAGCATTTCACAAAACTTTATATCTCGAGAACGGCTAATACACTTTGTGACTATGCAGGTACAGGTAACAGGTTTGCAGATTTTATAAAAGGCAAAAGTCCGGAATTTTTGGGCTTTTTCGAATTTCGAACAATCTGGATTGCAATCACTAATGACGTTAGATCGGTATGTGGTCAAAATCAGGAATGCCAACTTCCTAATTTTGACCACTTTGCACATACCGATCATTCTGACGCTGGTTATACCATGAAGGGCGGGAACGAGCGAGGCAAGCTCGTTAGTTCGGAGCACCCAGGCTAGAACCCTTAAGGTAAGAGTAGCCGAAGAGTATTAGGGTTCTTGCCATGAACAAAGAATTAGAAGTATAAGCGATAATAGAAAAGCATCATAAATGTTAACTTACACTTGTTAATATCTTCTTAGGTCTGCCTCTTTTTTTTGGTCCCATTATGTCAGCATGACTTTCCCACATATGTTTCGTCAAATTATCTGCGCCATTATAACATGTACCACACAGTGGGCAGTAGGTACTATTTGTTTCATCACATTCAACTAAAATAGTAACCAAGAGTATTTTCAATTATTACATTAAGAGTATTTTTGGATAGTCGTACTATTGATGTTTGAAGAAAACGGGCTGGCGTACGCCTCTACGCTACTACCGTGCAGCGCATGCGAATGATGAATATCCGTTCCCATTCAACCTGATAATGTATGATAAATGATAATATGCACTGTTTAGGCTGTTGTAATAAGAAATAACATTCAATACCTTTTATGCATATCTTGTGGTGATCTAGTAATTTATCATGTGTTTCGAATACTACTAAGCAACTTTTGCATATGAAGCATGACTTCCTATCTTGGCCATCGCTCTCATTTTTAACTGCCTCTGAAAATAAAAACCATTTAATTCTATAGGGTAGTGGGCTACTATTTAAAAATGGCCAACTATTTTATATTACTATACAGGGTGTCCCAGGAAACCTGTACCAGCGAAGGTCAGTGGTCAGGGGACACTAATACTCATCGATTGAACCCCCAAGTATGTTCTACGATATTTTGTAGTTTTCGAGATACCTATTCATTATTTTGTAATATTTTCAGATTTTTCAAAATTGTAGGCGGTTTTAGATATAACCTTTTCTGAGTGGCGTTTCTTTGAGATTTTTCTTGTCAGTATTATGGCTAGAATGTGTGTTCACCTGTTAAAAACATAAAACAACCAAATTCTAACTACTAGTAGCTCAGAATATGATCACAAGATAAATAATTCTGTTTCGGAGAAAATATTACAAAATAATTAATTTCTCGAAAACTACAAAATATCGTAGAACATACATGGGGGTTCAATCGATGAGTATTAGTGTCCTCTGACCACAGACCTTCGCTGGTACAGGTTTCCTGGGACACCCTGTATAGTGACATGTAAAGAACACCATAGTAGAAAAAAATATTAAATTCTGTGAATAAATGCCTGAGTTATATACATAGCTTTTGAAATTTATATATGAGGCACCACACATACTTTTCCCGAAAAATGGAATATGTATGAAACTGTCACCATTTACTATGACAATACATTAATTACTTATGACCTCACAAGCTAGTAGTGCCTGCCAATTAGGCAATATAAAATGCTTTTAACATAGGCATATTTAAAAAAAATATTTAATTTGTTTTGATAATATTGAATTTTTTTTTACAAAAGCTTTATTTAATAAGCTACTAAAGAAAAATGTCTAATATTTTCATATATTATGCTGTTAACTTATATTTACCCGACTACGGAGAGGGTTATATGTTTGACCAGTATGTATGTATATATGTATGTATGTATGTTCATCTGTTCCCTCATAACTTCTAAACTACTTATCATAATTCGACAAATGAGGTATCGTTGGAAGCGTCTTGATGGTCCGCTGGTTATAGGCTATGTGACGTCACATAAAATTTAATATGGTGCCCTCTAGATGACATAAAATAACGAAGTAAAAAAAAAAAATTGTTTGATGTTTGCGTGTTGGGTATCAAATGAAAGGGCTTAATTAGCACATTTCAAAAATATATACATTTATGGCAGAAGTTCGCGGCTCTGAAAAAAAAATTAAATTCAAAAACTAAAACCCAACTACTGAAAAGGTATGAAACAAGAAAATATTAACACATATTCATAGTGATGTTCAGAGGATAGCCGTGGTCGTATGCCACCTACAACTACTCTAACAAAACAATACAGTTTAGGGAAAAGTGGCATACGACCACGGCTATCCTCTGAACATCACTATGAATATGTGTTAATATTTTCTTGTTTCATACCTTTTCAGTAGTTGGGTTTTAGTTTTTGAACTTAATTTTTTTTACTATAAACTAGGACGGCACTAGGCAGATCCAAATTATGATCAACTACATTAGAACTTCGGTAAAAGTACTAATGATTAGTACTTGCGCAAGCTACTGTGCAGTGTGCAACGTCTGTAATGGCAATTAGATAAGTGAGCATTTCCCCTTTTAAAAAATTAATTAAAATCAATTAATTAAATATTACAAAGTTAGTTCAGATTACTGTTACTGTCTTAGAACTAGAGTATTATAAGAACATTTTACTTGGGTTTTATGTACTAAGCAAGTTTTTTCAAGAAATTTCGATCCATTATTAAAAGGAAACTTCAATTTTTAACAAAGGCAACATACATCATAATAAATAAATATTTGCTTAACATCATGAATAAGTAACACATAAAAATAATGCAGTGACACTTTCTACACGTTATATTTTCATACATACAGATATACTGTGAACATACTTCGTATATTTATATACAAAGAGCTCCAGCGGTGCGGGGCAGAGGAGATTTTAAAATTAATATATGAACTATTTCATCATTGTCTTAAAGTATGAAATTTTATGCTGTAATCCTGACATAAAAATTATAATATTGTGGACATGACCAATTTTCAGACAGTAATAGTATTTTTTTTGACATGTAATTATTAAGACTGATATGAATGAAAATCATACCCGATTCATTTAAATCTGGTCCACCAGTCAGAGATATGTTCAAATCACATTCAGCATAGTCATCATTCTCATGTGATGACAAATCTTCAGTCTTAACACTTGTAGCATTAGTCTGGAATCATGAGAAATTGTAGGTATATTCAACTAGCTTCTTCTTCAGGCGTGCCTGCGGCTTGCGTCGCAAGTTGAGAAAATCCAAATGCTGCCCAGAATCAACTTAAATGGCATTTAGCATCTTTTTATAAACTTCCCTGTTACTTCCTTGTAGATTTATTCGAAGCAAGTTATTTAATAGTTTTCATCAAATATAGCTTTTATCAACATGCGATGTCCGAAACACAGCTTGGAAAGTAATGTCATACTGGGTCACGTGGAGGGCCGGAGAGCGAGAGGTCGGTCGCCCGTCAGATGGAGCGATGTAGTCAACAGAGCGGTTGATGGCAACATACAACTAACCGTGCACTCTACGTCAAACAAATCTAAATGGAGACGAAATTGTGGTCGCGATCCTCAGTATTGAGGGACCAAGGAAGATGAAGTCACTATTATCACAACTACTTAGATATGGAATAAACCACATACCTTCCCATAATTAAAGGCATTTTATTATTACGTAATTAAAAGTTACCTAATCCTAACTGCCTATTCTAACATTTACAACACAATATTTTATTTTAGTTGTTTTGTAACATGTCTCCTTCGCATGTTACCACTGCATGGCCCGGTATGCCCAGTATGTCACGCATGGTTGCATGAAGTTGATTTAAAGTCGTGTAGGTACGTGCCAGCAAAACCGCCATAACATGAGGTAAGTCATCGAGTTGCAAGATTAGCGTTGGCTCGTCTCCACCAAAATTGTTCCGATAAATAGAGTCGAGTTTTATTCTCTGACGAAAGGCTTTTTTGTGAGTATTTCATCTACGGGAGAGAGAGAGGATACGACACGGGTATCGACAAGAACGCGTTACCATGATGCAAGATTTTCCGAAACGGTGACTTACGTTGAAGGGTCTGTTATAGCGTGAGGTAACTGTAATGAGGTAGTATTAAATGTAATGAGGTAACTGTAATGAGGTAGTATTAAATGTAATGAGGTAGCTGTATGTAAGAACTTTGACAACCACACCGCTCTGGTCATCATCGATGTCGGTTCTCTGACTGCAAACAGGTACATAACTGAGATCTTAGAACCCCATGTAATGCCTTTTGATTCATATGCTTACATTTTGTGCCTATGTACGATAATGTCGCAATTACTTGAATAAAATCAGAATAACCCAGATGGACTGGCCAGCATGATCACCAGATTTGAATCCAATAGAACATGTCTGGGACATGCTTGGACGGAGAGCTCGAGAAAGGAATCCAGCTCCTAAGAATGTTAAGGAGTTAAGAGTTGGCACTGGTTGAAGAGTGGGTCAATTTGCCCCAGGAAATGATAGAAAATGTCATTAGGAGTATGGACAGACGTATCCGAGCAGGTAAGAGTTTCCAGAGGAAACACATGCTATTATTTTTTATTCCAGTTTATAAAGTTTAAGCAATGTTTGTAGGCATTCAAAAACTAAAAATTAGAAATTTTTATTGCTTTTCAATAAATAAATTCTATTTAACCCTAGATTTTGTTTTTAATTACTTATATTAAACAAAAGAACTCATGTGAAGCGAAAACCATAAAAAAAATATTAATCTCGAAAATTCTGTCTTTTTTTTTTGTGGTCCCCTAATTATTCGTGTTTGTATATCTTAATTTTCTAGCCTCAATCACTTTGTGAGGTTATTCTGCTCATCATTATGGAAACAATCCTGAAATCAAGAAATAAAAATCAGCTGCTCCATACATTTAGTAATCTTCAATTAATTGTATGGAACAGCAGATTTTTCTTCACTATTTCTGGTTTGATTCCATATTAAAGTTGTTCACAAAGATGAGTACAATAACCCTTTAAAGGGATCGGGAATTGAAAGGTAGGGCCTTGTATATTTGAATACCTTTACCTAGACTAAGATAATAATTACTTCCTAAGATATTTCACTCTATTTGGACAAATTAGCTGTTCCAGTGTATCTGACACTGACTAGGTACCTAGAAGCTTTGTCACTGACAAAACTGACAATATTTTGAAATAGGAATTTGATACTTACTTGGCTAAGGGCCTTTGTTGATGTTGACCAGTCTTTCTTTTCTTTTTTCAATGACCCTCGTGACAGGGAAATGTGTGCTTCTTCCGATTTTTTCTTAAAATCAAATGCTTTTGATGCCTTTTCTTTACATTCACAGCAAATTGTTGAAGGTAAACCATCATTTTTACTTATCTAAACACATTATGACAATTTAAAAACAATAGAGTAATACTGCATAGCACTCGCAAATTTTTAGTAATGGATACTTGATAGACTTTCTTAGCATAGACTAAACAACACACTGTTAAAACAAAATACAAAAGCAATTGGAATTGTTTCGCAATGCTACAAATATATAAGAAAACAATATTGGTTTCCTACAATTAATATTAGTATGATAATGTATTTAACTATGTCAATACAGTGTAATACTTTAACTTGTTTCGTCAAAGGTTCACTTCCTCAATGGTTACCTCAAAGGAACTTTACCTCAATAGTTTTTTTCCTCTAAATCAATATAAACAGAATTAAAAGCTAGTTTTTTTTTATTTTTTATTTATACTTTATGCACTATGTACAGAAGCGGACTTAATGCCTTAGGCTTTATTCAATCAGAAAAATAAAAGTTTTAACTATACAAAACATGTTTTTGGTACCTGGGACCACCTTCGGTGGTCAGTGACCATTTGCCGACCACCACCTTGACCAAAACCTAACCTACATAATTAATGCGTTTTGATTAGGCAAAGCAACCTATCAAGTTAAAGCAACATCAAGGCAAAAATCATTGATGTAAAGTGCCATCGAGGTAATAAGCATTTAAGATATTTACTCTTCGAGGTAACAACCATTGAGCAACTGAACCTTCAACTAAACAACATTCAGGTATAAATCGTCGAGGTAATGTCATTCGAAGTATAGTATTACACCTATACCAATACAATTATTATATTGGAGGGAATATTTTATTTTTCTGTACATAATATAGTAAAATATGTGCAGCCAAATATTAATAGGTATGTACTTGGTTTGCATGGATATTATGCGCCCAGCTATAGGTAGTATACAAACAGTAAGTACCTATATCGGTAATAGTATTGCAAAAACCTAGGTACTAATTTAATAGAAGACATTTTGATCAATAAATTATGAACGGCGCTATCAAATTGGGAAACTGTAATGGTAGCTGTATGTAAGAACTTGGAGGAATAAATAATAAATAAAATACTCAATAATCAGACACAAAACGGATATAGGTATCAACATGTAAAACTGAAAACATATTGAGATGTACCTACTGTGAACTTACTACAAGACAATAAGTCAGTTAAATGATTAAAAAAAAATCCGCCCCGATGACACTCTGACCAAAGATAAACATAATTACAATTGTTTGTGTACTGTATTCAATTGTATTGTGTAGAATATCTCTTAATAACAATACAAATACAAACAAATTTACCTTTATCCCCGTTATGGAAGTCACAATATAATCTAACGTAATTACGCCCATAAATACATCGAATATTGAGCATAATTCATTATCTTTCGACAAACATGTTCGACACAATTGTTCAATTTTTATTTCAGTTTTCTGGACGGAATTAGTAGAAGCCATTTTCTCAAATTTTGTTTCATTCCACTGACATTTTTTTCTCAAAGTCAAACAATCAATTTAGTGTTGTTGTATTTTTTAGTGTTGCCCCATTTTTAACACGCTTTTATTAGCTTCACCTGTAACTAGAAGTTAAATTTTATTTGACCCACTTCCCGGTTTCCGATGCTGAAATTTTGCATTTTGGATGACTAAAAGCGTGTTCTATAGTTTTTTTTTAAACTTTAATAGAACTGTTTTACACTAATATAAAACAGCTATTAGAACAATGACCAAAGAATTCCTAACGTCACTGCTCTATGGCTTACATTTGAATATTCTTGATTCAGAGATTCAGAGACGGACGACAAGCGTGAAATTACGCTTCCATATGTCAATTTTACGAACAAATTTTGACATATGGAAGCGTAAGTTCACGCTTAGACTCGTTTCTGTCGCCTCTGAATGTATGACTACATACGTCATGACTACATAGTATTCACGTTGTTTTGTAGTCATGCCAGGTCCTTCTAAGAGAGGCTTCTTACGTCATTGAGAAAAACGGGTTGGTCCATCCCATAAACTTATTATTACTATGGTCCATCCGCAGTGAGAGGCCGTTAAACTCATGGAAATCTAATAGGTCGGTCTATCATTTTGCATGCCGTGAGCTTTTGTAGGAAAGAAGTTCCTACAAAAGCTCACAGCACGCCAGACACAAGAAATAAAAAAACAACCACATAATTTATTAATTATTTAGTTATCCATACACTATAAATATATGTTTTTGTATATTTTACTATAAGCACCAAGTTCCGTTTTATAATAAGTAAAGAATTTAAATTAATTCTTTTTTTTTTCTTAATTATACTGATTCATAGAGATAATACATAGTACCTATAACTAGAGAGCTTACTGCTATAATTAGTTGTACGAAATTTTGTGCCCACATGAAAGTCACCCGAGATTCAGCGGTGTCCCTCTCGCACACATGGCCATTACTCATCAACTTAGTAATCTACTAAATTGGTATTTTCAGAATCGTTTTTACATACATATTAGAACTAATGAAACTTCTACCCACGGCTATCAAAATAAACTTAATAAAAATTATAATTGACGTGCTTTAAATATTATATTAAATATTATTATTTCCATACGTTATTCAATAAGATTGATTATTACAATATTTGGATACCAGTAGTTAAAGAAGTTTGCATGCGGGAAACACTACATCATTCAAAATGGCTTACATTGTCAACTTAGTTGTCAACCTATTGTCAACATTCGTGGTTTTCATAGTTCAGAAATAAACGTGATCAAACATTATTTTTGTGCCTAGAATAATTTTTTGGCGACAAGATGGTAAATACTTGAGTTATGATTGGGTGCAAGCGAGAATATTATCCTGGTTGTGGAATATCGTTCCATAGGTAAGTTTCATTGAGTAGTGTGACAATATATTTTTATTTTGTGGGATATAGTTGCTCCAAGTACTTATTTTAGATCGTTTCACATAACATACAGTCCACTAAGTTAAATAATTTACGTACTTTAATAAATTTGGATTTGTTTTCCATAATCTGTAATGCGTAGCATATTTTCGATGCATTTATTGTTTTGTATAATTTGAGTGATTCCAAGTATAGTATAAGTATACATTACAGGGTTATTTGTAAAACACCGGCAACGCTTTAAGGGGTGAAACTACTCATCAATATGAACAACTTTTACTATGGGAACAACCATGAAATCGCGAAAAAAAAATCAAACTTTTCATACAAAAGATTAACCTTGCTCCATCAAAATGTATGAAAAGTTTGAATTTTTTTTCGCGATTTCATGGTTGGTCCCGTAGTAAAAGTTGTTCATATTGATGAGTAGTTTCACCCCTTAAAGCATTGCCGGTGTTTTACAAATAACCCTGTATATAGTTTAAGTTAATTTGTTGAAATCATTTGTTGTTTGTTGTGCCGAATAGATAATAATGTTTTTTTGTATCTCTTATAAAATGATAGACTTTATTAAAATTCCATGTTTGTTTTTTTCAGGATTCCAACTGATAATAAGCAGAGGGTGTTATGGATAACAGCCACGAACCTTGACATTAGTGTGTAAAAGTTCGCATGTGTTTGTGGCGTAAATTTTAAAGATAATGAATTATTTAACAGCAGCAAAAATAAAATTAAAACCTGAAGCAGTTCCTTCAATATTACCATAGGTACTATTGTAATATGTTTAATAATTATCAGTTGTTGTATGTGTCTGTTGTATAATGTTGTGTGTAATTGTCTGGTCTGTAATAGTTTATACTAATATAAAGTATAACACATTGCACAAACTTAAGATTCACACACTTTGCTTATTGTTTATTTGTGTTTAATATTTTCCTATTAGTATAGTTAGATGGATTAAACTTTTACTGGATTGGATATTGTACTTAGAAATTGTGCCATAATGAAGATCATTTTTGACATTACAGATAGCCACAAAAAGAAAAAAAACTGTACGTGCAAAATAAATTGTACGTGCAGGAACATCTGGTGAATCAGGGCATGTAGGATCTTGTAGTAAATGGGAAGATGTTGCAGTTTCCAGTGAACCACCAAATAAGAAAGTAAAGCAAGAGGAAACAAGCACATAAACCCAAAATACAACTATAATGCCAACACAATTAAAATTACAATCAACCATTAAGTTTCTAGCCGGTCTCTTCTCCATAGAACCCGGCCCACTTTGGAACCGTGCATCTAGAATCTCAACGTTTTGACGAAACGACGACGACCTTTTTATGCCGATTTGAAATTTAAAAAAGTTTTGCTTTGACTTTCATTCATTGTGTTTTATTGCTTAATGTTGTGAATGATGATTATACTTGAGTTTGCCAAACAAGAATATTATAATAAGTGATATTCGATTCTGCAGCACTAAGCATGGGTTACCCTTTCTGCTATAATAGAAAAGATCTCATAAAGAAAGGTCGTAGGATGGTCGCAAAGCTAAAAGAGAAAAAGAAAAAAGAAAGAAAAAGTAGAAGAGGAATTAAATTTGTATCTTAAAATGTTAAAATCTAATGTTTCCTATGACTAGAGCTGCCAGATGTCCGGAATATTCACGCATGACATTTTATTATACACGTAATCTGTGTATAAGAAAATGTCCGGATTTTTCCGCAATGTCCGAAATTTTCTCTAAATTTTCTTTTTTATTATATAGTAACCTTGCATATGCCTATTTATATATTATGCCTTGCCTGTGACTCTAATTATAACCAAAAGGGTGTATGTATATTTGTAAGAACGTTTAGATACACTGTATGGACCGTATATTTCACTATTTACTAGGAAAAAAACAATTCTTACTATTTGATATCAGTAGTTAATTACCTGATAACTATTCTCATAACATAATTAAATATTTCTATCATGTCCTACTTTTAACTAAAATGTATGGTTACCCTATTAGACAAGGACACGGCTACCACAAAGTATTCTCCCTCAGACCGGCTTTACGGCACTATTAAGCGTTCCAGTACTTGTACTATTTCTATGTACTGATTTGGTTACTAGACACAGATTAATATATTTGTATGTTACTAGACAGTAGACCAACTAATCAATGACTAAAGAATCCTCTCTTTTACTAATCTACCGATTTTTTAAGGGCAACTCAGGGCAACTCTACCGATATCCCATTTTGACGCAGGGTTCCCAACGTAGGGGTTTTCCCCCAAATTTAGGGGGTAAGTAAGTGTGATGGGATTTTTTTAGGGGTATTTTTAGGGTATTTTCTACTCTTGACTTTTACTGTGAAGTTTATAATGATTGTGACGCAGCTGGCTGTAAACATTTTGAAAATGTTTCAATACTTTTGTTGTTGTACTATTTATTTACAGTTTTTTTTGGGGGGGATTTTAGGGGTTTTTAACTTTAGTTTTGGGGATAAATATTTTTGAGAGTTGGTAACACTGTTTTGACGTTTGAGACCACTGAAATACTTTGTCTTGATCGTCTTGATCTGTGATCGCGGTCAATCGCGGTGTGTAGACGTAAACTATTTGTTTTGAAAAGTTATACATTTGGATACCAAATTAATTTATTATTAAGTTCTTATCAGATGTGTTTAGTGCAAATTATTCATTGATGTACTTAGTCTTTGATCTTCTTATTTTGTTATAGGCTGAAACGTGTAAGTATCGATCTATTATAAGCGAAATAGTATAATAATTTAGCTTATAGATATGATGGATAATATTACATAGCATTTATTTATGATATCTCAGTAGAACTATTAGTGCTCACATAGCAGTCAAAGTTTATGGATCTCTTAAATTTGATGCTCTTGCTTGGCGAATTTTTAGAAAAAATTGTTACTCTGCAGTCATTTAGCCCGGGCCCCAGTGGACTGACCTCATACCTGGAGAATATCCTGGAATATTATCTTTACAAATTCATCTTTATTCATTTGTAAAACTAGTGGTATCAAAGATATGAATTTGTTATTCAAACAATTATTATTGTTTCTTACAAATTACGGTAGTTACACAATAAGTATGGGTGTAGCTAGTAAGATTTTCTAGGATGGAGCGGGTCCTATCTTTTTGATGCACTTCTCAACAACTTAAAAATCTTTGCAAACATATGGAATCTTAGTCCTACTAAACATTTATATTTTGCATACTTACCTATGTAAATTATGTATTTCTCGTAAGTGTAACATGTAATCTTTGAGAAATAAAGAACTCTTAAACCAATACCCACACCAACTCCATTTTTTAAAACCTCGACTCAAATAACAGTTGGTAATATAAAACTCACAAGGAAATGAACTCTAAACTCATCAAGGAATGTGTCCAGTTGCTGAGCTTATTATGAGCACCGAACTCGGTAGCGCTAGGATGGGTACATGGACATAGTGGCAATGAAACTGTTTATGAACAGGCAGGAGCTGGGTGTGGAAAGCACCACAATGAACCCTGAGCTCATCTATGGAATTCCTAAATGTACCACCTCAACATAACTTATGATCTGGGTGGCAACCAATACAAATGTCTACAATTTGTCACTTGATGGGTTAATGTTAATTAATTGTTCTATGTCCAGTCCAATGAATATCTGACACAATTATGTCCAGTGTCAGTGTGAAAACTCAGAATCAACATAAACAAATTGTATGGCCCTGAATGGCCATGCATAATTATTTTATCCGAAGCACCGTCAGAATCCAGCCTACACCAATCAATTAAAAAAATATTTATATTTTATGTTTCCATTCCAGTTCATATCTGTGTTTGTGTATGCACCTTCTATCATACCCAGCTTGCCTTATAGGTAAGCAAACCGAGGAATCAGTAAAACATAATATGTACATAATAGTAAAATGTCCATACTCACCACACTGTGTGCATAAATTAGTTGCCGCAGAGACAGTCTAGGCAGATGAGCCCATTACCATTACCAGCCCAAGATGTTTGGCCGTCTTTAGAGTTTGAAACAATAGTATTTAGAACCTGCGCTTGAAGGCAAGGCGTTTGGGGATGCTGGCTATGGCTTTTGGGGTATAATAATATCCGCTTTTAAAATCTCCAAATATACTCGTATATATATTTTTGAAATGTGCTAATTATGCCCTTTCATTTGATACCCTACACGACATCATTAGACAAAATTTTTTTTTTAGTTCATCACTCTCTATCCTATAGACGGCGCCATATTAAATTAAATGTGACGTCACATAGCCTATAACCAGCGGATAATCAAGACGCTTCCAACGACACCTCATTTGTCGAATTATGATAAGTAGTTTAGAAGTTATGAGGGAATGGTTAAAAAAAAAGTTTTTTTCGATTTTTTCATTTTCTGAGAAGATTTACTATAGTAATATTTTATTTTTTTTCACCATCGGAATGTAGAGATTTCAACGAACAGAAAGCATACCAACTTTTTGAAAAAAGCTGATATTTTGACGGGTGAATTTTCGATTGAAAATTAGGGTACTTTTTCGATATTAATTCAAAATAACGTGAAAAAATAAATATTTCAAATCAAATAAATTACAGCGTATTTGGCACATAAAAAGGTAAATTTTCACCAAATTTCATGAAAAAAAATAAAAAATTGTAAAAGATAAAAATAAAAAACCAAAAACTTGGTTTTTTGAATTTTTCACATAAATTTTGAGGTTATGTGAAAAAAGTGTAAATAGAAAACTTTTAGATCTTTTTATTACCTACAACTTTGCCATTTGACTTTTTTCCATAGGACTTTTAGTTTTGCCGGAAATCGAGAAAAACCGTTTTTTAACCTAAAACCCCCCCCTTCTCCCCCTTCCCGACCTCAGATCGCCCGTAAATTATTTTTTCTTTCATTTTTATAATATTCTCCTCCTTTTCCAATGGGTTTCATCCTATTATTATTTTCTTTCACTTTTTATTATTTTTAAAGGCTTCTACCCTGGTCTATTAGTACAGTCTTCAATTTTATTTAACTACATACAACTAGTTAAATTAAGTAGCCACATCTTAACTAATTATAAGTTATTTTTCTTACTAACACAATGGATCTTTTTGTTGTCCAAAATAAATAAATTTTGATTTGATTTAACTTAAAACAATCGACTTTGACGACATGATTGGAGAATGGTATTGAATTGGCGCAGTTGCTAAGCGATTAGCTCTCTGCGCTACGTAACACGGATTCGATCCCTGCACGGAACAAATATTTGTATGATCTACTGATAGTTGTTTAGGGTCTGGGTGTTTGTGACTTTGTGCATGTGAGATAAATGTTTGTAAACTGTACCCTCGATACGGGAGAAATCCTAGTGAGGGGAAACGTTTCTCAAAAAAAAATAAAAACTTTTAATGTTTTGTTTTTTTATAAAATATTAATCTCTGGAAAAATTGCTCTACGCGTGGCGTTTATTAATTAATTTTGTAATTAAAATGTTCAGAGGTGTATTGAAAAGTCCGGACTTTTTGAAATGTCCAGCTTCAAAATTTGGAAAGACCTAACTATATCTTTCCAAATTTTGAAATAGTAACTCTACCTGCAACTGCCATACATACCTAGATACACAAATATCGTATATACCTTCAGGATCAGAATATGTACTTAAACTTGTCTTGTATATCCAAAAGTCGGCATGTGACTAACACTATGCACAATGATTTCAGGCAGAAATATTTTCTTGTTTCATGTTTTTCAGTTCCTTTTTCCGTAGTCGGATTTGAGATTTCTTAAATTTTATTTCTTATTATTGATGCGCCAGTAAGTAAGATTGTTCTTCTAAGTAAATAGTTAAGATATTGCGCATATAGGATGGCAAAAAAAATTGGGGCACTAAGGGTAACCTTTTCTGTTATAGTCAGAGAGATCTGGTCTTGTCAATTTATAGATATTAAAAGCTACAGCTATTTAAAATAAAAAAAATATTGTTAGCGAAAAATTTTGACATTTCTCAATCGACTCTATTTCCCAACAGGAATGTTTCTCCCAAAGCAACCGACGAAATCGTCCTTGCCGATATTGAGAAAAATAGAAAAATCTATAAATTTGCCTTTTTCCATGAAAACGTACCGTCCTAATTCATATGCACATTATTTAAAATCATCCATTTACTTTATTTTTCTAAATTCATAAGTATTGTATTCACACAATTTTCGAAATTAAAATTGTTTCCGTTAAATTATTATTTTCAATCAATTGTTTATTTAATTTTAATAGTTTGAAGCTGCATGCAGCTTGTTCCCTGTAATGCTGGCAGTCCTGATTAGTTACTTATTGTAGGTATTTCTATTCCCACATGAGATAAGCTTCCTACATCTACCATAAATTATAAATATATATATTAAAATGTATATATTATATAAATATATTATTATTATTATAAGCCTATGCTGTCCCAATACTGGGCAAAGGCCTCCCTCCCTTTCCTCCACTTCTCGCGATCCCGCGCTGTATCGGGCCAGTCTTTAGGAAGGCATCCAATTCGTCCCGCCATCTCCTTCGTGGTCTGCCGCGACCCCGTCTTACTGTCTCAGGACACCAGTTCTGTGCTATGTGGGCCCACAGTTCGACGGGCATACGGCAGACATGTCCTGCCCAGTCCCACTTAAGCTGAGCGGTAATAATATAATATTATAAATATAATATATAAATATTTACATATCATATAAATGTATATATTAAAATAATATATATATTTCGGCACTCTTCTCATTTGCTCAGCGCATAAATAACTATAAAGTAGCTAATAAGCGAAACCGAAAATAATGAAATAATAAAATTACAATGATTAAACATAGATATGAAAACACATCATTATCTAATGTTTTTTTAGCTATGACGATGCGATTTACTTGCCGACTGGCAATGCTTGCGTTGACAAATGCCGTAAAATAATCCGTGGCCATACATACCCATTCCTGCGAATTTATTTATCTATTCATTAAATTAAATAATTTACGGCGGTGTGATAGAGTGAGATAACGCTAAATGTCACATTATGCATAACTAAATATCATAAAGAGTGGCTAGTGTAACTTTTAATTTAATATATAATATAATATCACGCCTGTTTTACTAAGTTAGGTGCAGTGAGCTGCCGAGAATGCTAATCATTTTATTGACTTGTTCTTTAATCTAACAAAAATAATAAGGTAGGTACCTAGGTATGTTATTTTCTTGTGTGACTCATTTGACAAGAAAATAGCATGACCTTATCATTTTTTCCATACTTATTCCAATTTCAAGTAGACATCGATGTGTAAATGTCACAAACACGCAAACGGTACCAATAAAATTTAAAAACTTCTTTTTTTCTCGAAATCAAGAGGCCAAAAATTTAAAATAGATTATTTATTTAAATAGGAAATCTCACACTGCGAGTATTACGATTCGATATCCGTGATTATGATACTGGTTTATTTAACGGTTAGTATTTCGAGTATTTTATACCTCTTTAATAATCATTAGGTACGCATGTATTTTAATTTTTTTTTACTAATTCCGTAGGCACGGTGGTTACTAAGTACAGGCACCGCGCGAGTCGTAGCGGCTAAGTTACGGAGGTGTATTTAAAATTAAATGACGTAGATATAAAATAAAACTACACCTGTCCGCGAGGGAAGAGATCTACCGCGGATAGCCTCCTTTCCCCTTCCCAAACCGCAATTTGTGCGGCCCCATTCTGATGCAACCCTGAAAACTATTCTACGCAAATCGTGTCCCTAAAATATGAAATTTCAATTTATCACATTTTGTATAATCGAAAAACGATTCGAATTTGTCTCCGTTCGGATAACGTTTTACTTATCTTACATTTCATAGAATATCAGTTAATTTATTAAAACATGATTTCCCTAACCGATCTGCTAAGGATGCCGTAATCTAGTAACAGCGACCAACCTCAAACAAGGCTCGCCGGCCGTTGCCGCGGCACCGCTCGCATCGCTCGCTCGGCTCGCACGCTTTTGGTCGCAGTTCTAACCTAATGGCTAACTTCACTTGGCGTATTTTTACAAATGTTCGCGTTGTTTGGTCAAAACAAAATCTCATGTGTGCAGTTTACAAAACCTTTCTTTTGCATTGGCCATGAACGCGAATATTCGTAGATAATATACAGGGTTACTGGTAATATGACGACAATCCGTTATGGGGATGTAGGAGAGATAATTTGCAACCAAATGGCTCCTGATGACTCCTACGCAAATGTCAACCATTTTCAAGTAATATGTCATTTTATATTTTTTGAAGATATTTACATTATACAACTTTGAACATTGATAAAAAAATAGCCAATGCATACAATATTTTTATATTAATATTATCTGTTTGCAGTATCTGTATATTTCAGTACATAATATTCAATGTTAAAATGACAATTATCTGCAATAGTTTCGAAATCAGAGCTACAAATCGTTACGCATTTCATAATTTTTAGCAGGTTTTGTGACTAAAATGGTCGATTTCTGCAAAATAACACAGAAGTACTTTATCGGCAGAACATTTCGAAAACATGTACAACTTTTCAGCTATCCAACGAGATACAATAATCTAACAGAAATCAGAAATTGAGTACGTGACAGAATACAATTATTGTGGTAAAGACAAAATGAACTTCAACCAAAATTGCATGCTGTCCTCCACCTGAGGGGGTGGAGGGGTGTGCCGGACTCCTACCGGCTAAACTCACCACGGTGGTCCACTTCGGCACCTACAGGTGGGTTTCGGGTACTCTTAGAAAACCGCGCCGAACCTAATCTAATCAAAACCTAACCTAACTTAAGCTTTTTTTTTTACTTGATGTAACTGGAGACTGGAGAATCCCTGTTCGCCAATGGTTAGACGCCAACTTTCCTAATCGATGGATTGGCAGAGGAGGCCCAATTCATTGGCCAGCAAGATGCCCAGACTTAACCCCAATGTCCGGCACACGCCTCCCCCCTCCCCCCCCAGTGGAGGACAGCCCTATGATGGGTTCTCACCAAGTAAAAAAAAAAGGTTAAGATAGGTTAGGTTCGGCGCGGTTTTCTAAGAGTACCCGAACCCACCTGTAGGTGCCGAAGTGGATTACCGTGGTGAGTTTAGCCGGTAGGAGTCCGGCACACCCTCCGCCCCTCTCAGGCGGAGGACAGCATGCAATTTTGGTTGAAGTTGATTTTGTCTTTATCACAATAATGCAGGGGAATCCGTCCACGTGGAGTTAAAAAAAAAAAGTTAGGAACTATAATAAGTTATAGTGCTGGGACCGGATTCAAACCTGATATAGCTGTCAGCTTCTACCCTACCATTTAGCGCTAGCCAAATTTCAACTAAATCTGTCCAGTAGTTAGGTTTAAGAACAACTTTATTTCTCATAAAGAATTGCATACATAATTCACTTACTGAGAAATAATATCTAAAACTAAGATTAATAATTAATTAAATTATTAAGTATTTTTTATTAAGTAGTTTTCAAGTTTACCCGTAACAAACAAACCGACAAACAGACAAAAATTCTAAAAATGTATGTTTCGGCTTCTGTATCGTTCCTAGTATACGTAGCACTTACTTTTTTTTTATATTCAATGGACAGATTTAGCCTCGTTACGATTTTATTATAAGTATAGATATCCATATTGGTCATATCTCAAAAAGTGCAGGTTTAGTGCACCATGTTACTTTGAAGAAAATGTGATATTTAATAAGTAAGAACAAGTTATGTAAACCGCAAAACGAAACGGGACGGGAATCACGAGTTATAGACATTTTTGTGTTGCTCTCCATACTGGGGAAACGGTTTTTTATATTTACTCCTAAACTATAAGCCCAATCAAAAAATAGTACCGACAATAGTTGTTGCCCTTCAATAAAGCAATATAATGGCATAGTTTGTGTTTTTAAATTCAACAGTTTTTGTTTTAAAAATCCTATGTCCGTGCTCTTGTATGGGGACGAACCACTGTGCGGCGTCACAATGCAGTTTCCATTACCTCTCAATGAAACACTACCTGCCAACTTATATTTCCGTAGTCTTGTTTTCGTTTTTTAAACTTTTATTTTTCTTTGTTACTTTTTGGTGGCTCATGCCAATTATTGCAAGTAGGTATCGCAGTCTTGTCAATTCTGATAACGAATTGTAATCATGAGGATGGATTAAAATTTTAAAAGAATCTGCAACACCCTTAACATTTTTACGAGATACGTCGTTTGAAAGGCTTATTAATGCATTTAAAAAAATTAAGCCTGATAAACTACTTCTTACTACCTACTACGAAATATACCTTAACGATGACGGTGCGGTCAGGTTTTATAAACATAGCCACTAAAAATGAAACAATCGACATCTCATTTGTCAAAATCGAATCAGTAGTTTTTGAGATACTTTCGTGTTAGAATATCCATACATAGATACATACATACATAGACACATACATACATAGACACATACATACATAGACACATACATACATAGACTGTTAAATTCATTACCCTTCCTTTGCTCCCCCTTAATCGGATAAAAATTACGGATTACCATTCAGGACAGTCTTTTTTATATAATGCGGATAATATGCGGAGTAAATCAGTGTCTGTTCCTAAATACAATTGCAACCGAAAGTATTGTGATGCACTTTAAAAAAAACGAAAACGCGACTTAGTATGGGGGATATGCATAATTTACTAGCGCAAGCCATACAAAATCAAATTTTTATTTTGTTTTGGAGTGAATTTTAGTTTTGCGGTTGCATTTGGGAACGGACACTGAATCAATCTGCAAATGCCCACTACATAAAAAATATCCATTAGGTATGCGTTGTTTACACCTATAAGTAGGTAGGTATATGAATCCACTAATCTAATTGCAGATTAATTCAAAATGTGCACAAACTCGTGGCTAATGAATATAGTTGGTATAAAACGGAGTTCTCATGCATATAGCAGGCTTGAGTTACTGAGACAGTATAGAGTGAAAGTGATGTAGGCACCAGTTGCTGACAACTTTCTCTAAAAGTTTGCACCAATGAATATAGACATTATAAATGTGTGCCACAAATGTGAACGCTTGAAGGTTGCTTAGATTTGGTGATAATGCGAGTGTTTCGCTATTTCTATCTAAAATATTTAATCACTACATAGTATAAAACAAAGTCGCTTCCCGCTGTCTGTCTGTCCCTATGTATGCTTAGATCTTTAAAACTACGCAACGGATTTTGATGCGATTTATTTTAATAGATAGAGTGATTCAAGAGGAAGGTTTATATGTATAATACTTAATATAAGGATAGTTCATAGTAGAGAAATTGCACCCGTGCGAAGCAGGGGACGACGGGTCGCTAGTAAATAATAATTATTCAACTAATCGTTGTCAATAAGTTAATGGTATTTCTAGTATTTTATGTAGAGACGTCTCATGTTAATAGGTTAATTAATTTCTAATTAAATATTAAAATCTCGTAATATGTTGACATGTTGTGTATTGACAAAAAATTGGAATCCTTTATTAGTATCTACCGTACATGAGAATTGGAAAAGACGTGTTAGCCATGGGCTGATTTATCTAAAAGCAGCTGGCTAAACCTCACATAAGATAAGTATTCCTCACTCGCGGTATTCTTCAAATAAGTGCAAACAATATTAACTGTTTAATCAGTATAAAAGCTAAACTTTAAACGATCACCAAAAATAATTACGGACCCGCATACTATAGTAAAAAATATTAACCCAAAATTATATCCTGTGTAGGTACCTACTATAATTATTAGAGAAAAACAGGGATTACCTACTTCACATTACCTAGGACAGTATTCATCTAGATAAATTTACCTACAAAACAAGGCCCAAATTAAATCATTGGCCTAGGACCATTGGTTCCCGAGTTGCAGCTCAGGACATCTGGGCATCACATAAAAAAATACTTTTTCATCCCACCATCTCGGAAAGAGTATTTTTAATCTTCAATATCTGAGTGGAAAAGCCGTTTTTATTCTCTAGAGGATAAAGTAAATTTTCATCCCACCATCTCGGAAAGAGTATTTTTAATCTTCAATATCTGAGTGGAAAAGCCGTTTTTATTCTCTAGAGGATAAAGTAAATTGAATTTAGAACATCGTGTGCACTAAGTTTGTGAATTAAACGTTTTTTTTTGCATTTAGTCATTTCCTCGCTGAGGTGGAATGAAAAGTTACGTGTTGCACTCGAGTGCAAAGATTTTTCACCTCGTGCTCTTTTGATTCCCTCGCTAACGCTCAGGATTCTAATTTTAGAATCCTTCGCTTGCTCGGTCATCAAAATTGAACACGCGGTTAAAAAGCAACTTTGCACTCTTGTATAACAAATAACTATTAAACGAGTTGAGTTAGTCCGGTGAGTCCTACAGCTACTTGTGTAATAACATGCCTCAAATAAATCGTAATAGGTATCTCTATTTCTATATGTACTTCTCTGTATTATTATTATTTGATATTCTCTGTATTATTATTATTTTATTTTATTTTATTCTCTGTATTTGATTTAGTTAGAATAAAACAAATTTTCTGTGATGTGATCTAAAAGAGAGAAATTTATGTTCCTAATTTTAGATTGGAAGTTTAAACAGTAAATAAATGAATATTTTTGATATTTTTTTCGTAATTTTATTGTCATTAAATAAATAAATAAGAAACTGCTAGAATAGTTGGAAAGATACAAGTTTTAAGGGGTTTTATTGGCGTTTTATTCTTGAGGTTTTGAGGGACCCCACGCGACGAACCGCGTTATTAAAAGATGCGCGACGGGCCGAAGGTAGCAGGGAAGGCTCCCTGAGAAGACAGCGAGACAAAATAAATGTATTAGCTCGTGTAAAAGAAAAAGTAAGTACTAACTGTCGTGACGTATCAACATAGGAATAAAACCGCTGGGTCTAGAAATTTAGACAGATTTATTGGATGGGCCTATGAACATTAACCATAATAGTTTATATTATCCTAGCCTTTTCCCATCTACGACTCTAGTATAATATGTTTGTCTTCCAATCTAATCAGATGCGGTTGGATGTCAATACACGTAACGACAGCCATCTGACCTGCGAGTAACGAAACTGGCAATGAACTTCAACTCTGGTAATAAACTTCTATACGATCGTGAAAGACTAAACTTTGAGCTACCTTGTAAGATTTTTACCGATCATGGAGATTTTTTTATGTGTGCATTCATTGTTGAATAAATAAATGGGAGTGTTAACTTCATGTTGGGTAATTATTTACAAGGTACGAGGTGCATTCAATAAGTACCTAGCCTCATCGCCAGAGGGCGCTGTAGTTTCAAAAGAGTTTTACCACAGTGTAGCACCAGTACAATGTTCTTGTGTAGCACATTCTTTTTAAATTCTTTTTTCAAATTTTCATTCCAATCCCTTCATTTGTTTTAATTTGACAACTTATGGAAGCCAACGTGTCGATCGGTTTTACAAAAATGGAAAAAGAGCAATATCGTTCGGTGATTCGATTCCTATTTTTGGAAGGGAAAACGCGCATCGAAATCAAAGAGCGCTTGGATGCTGTGTACGGTGACTCTTCTCCATCGATGGCCACCGTCAAGAATTGGTTCAACGAGTTTGCACGTGGCCGTACGTCGGTTTTTGATGAACCACGTCCAGGTGCACCGAAAACAGCTGCTACGGAGGAAAACATTAAAAAAATCCATGATCTCGTATTGGCAGATCGCCGATTGAAGGTTCGGGAGCTAGCTGAGACTGTAGGCATTTCAGAAGGAACAGTGCATCATATTCTTCACGAGGAACTCGGCATGAGAAAGCTGTCGGCGCGATGGGTGCCGCGTTTACTCACACCAGAAAACAAGCGCAACCATGAGACCACATCGGAGACGTGTTTGGCGCTGTTTAAGCGGAATCCAGCGGAGTTTTTGCGTCGTTTTGTGACCGTCGATGAAACCTGGATCCACTGGTACACACCAGAGACCAAGGAGCAATCAAAACAATGGATCCAGACCGGGGAACGTGCTCCAAAGAAGGCGAAAACTGTAAAATCGGCCGGAAAAGTTATGGCCACCGTTTTCTGGGATTCACAAGGTGTGATCTACATCGATTACCTCGAGAAGGGTAAAACAATTACAGGGCTTTACTATGCCGATTTATTGGGCCGATTCGACGCCGAATTAAAGAAAAAACGACCCCATCTGGCGAAGAAAAAAGTGCTGTTTCACCACGACAACGCACCGGTTCACACGTCTGCCGTTGCCATGGCCAAATTGGTCGAATTACGCTACGAATTGCTGCCCCATCCACCGTATTCTCCAGATTTGGCCCCTTGTGACTTCTTTCTGTTTCCTAATCTGAAAAAATCACTCGCCGGGAATAGATATGGATCGAATGAGGAGGTCATCGCCGCCACGGAGGCCTATTTTGCAGAGTTTGACAAAACCTATTTTTCGGACGGATTAAAAAAGTTGGAGCATCGCTGGGCTAAGTGTATCGAACTAAAAGGAGACTATGTTGAAAAATAAATTCCCACTTTTCCAAAATTTTCGTTTACTTTTTGTAGGCTAAGTATTTATTGAATGACCCTCGTAGCTCGAAGTTTAGTCTCTCAGGATTGTATTTAAGTTTATTACCAGACTCCAGAGTCGATGGTCATTACCATTTTCGTTACGCGGTAGACCCCCTGAACCTATTTTAATGAGGTACTTATTTTTTGATTGGTCTGGTTGTCAGGCCCTCGGGATTCTGATTTCGGACTGCCTGTGTCATCAATATTCGTATGACATTCGAGAATGGTCACTCATCACTATAGCAAACCTATATGCGTGCAGAAGCCGCTGGCAGATTGCTAATAATTATATATTATAGTTGTGCAGTCATGCACTCGTCCACCAGAATGTAACAAGTCAACTGACTGACGTACGACTACAATTATTTATACGAGTACCTACTATACCAAGTTATTACCTATCTCATATAGGTACATATACTTGAAAGGAAACCAAAAAATAATCGATAGATTAATCTAATGCATGAATTCTGAGTACGAAAAATTTCAGGGTTGATGCCTTTGAAAGACGGTTAGGGTTATCGGGCTAAACAGACACGGGGCTGAAGAAATAATTTAAGTTTCGGTTTATCACTTTAGTTACCTTACCCTTTAGCTATAGCGTGTTTTTTTAAATAAATACGAAACCTGCCTGTATTTAAATCACACATTTAATATACAAAGAATAGGTATGTTGCAATGTTCAGTTCCTACGAGCGAAAAGCGTGATATTACCGACATATTTATTTTAGAAATTCGCGCCACTGGAAAAATCCCTTCGAAATCGGTTATTACTTACTATAAAAATTACTGTGATTTTCTATGCATGACTAGCTTGGACAGAATAGCAGCAGTTGAGCATGCCTCGCTCTGCCAACTATTTTGCTGAGTCCAAGACCATTGTTGCATTTCCTTACTACATACCTACTAAGTAATTTAAAATACTAGATACTCAAAGACGTATGATTATGTATGAAATAAGAAAACGTTTATTCGTCTTTAATATTACTTTTCGATATTTATCTGTTGGGACTGCCATCTTCATGATAGGTATTTTTTTTACAAGGTCCCTAGTTCAAATTTTAATCTCTCATGATCGTATTGAAGTTTATTACCAGAGTCCATATTCATTACTATTTTGTTACGTGGTAGACCGGGGTCCTAATGCGTGGGAGCACTAGTGCATTATAATGTTAACCAATTAATAGCAAATACTTATTATTATTGTCATAATATTTGTTTCTCTTTCAACAGATGACAATGTATTTAGAGTTCTTAAATGTTCCGAATCAATACAAAACTGTGGTCATCGTCGTTATAATAATATGTATAGTTGTTTATTTGATTCCTTGGAATGAATTGACAGAAAAGGTTAAGTAATTTTATTTGATTATATAAATTATCTTATCTTGTTCATCATCGTTTTGACTTTCACAAACAGATAATCATGTACCTACAAGCGCTTAAGTGCAAATAAATAGGTACACCTGAGAGCTTGTAAGAATTGTATCAATTTAGTAATAATGTATGTGTAGTAATACAAGTTGAATAAAACTTAAACCTTTATGTAAACGTAATGTACCTATATCCATCTCTCCATTTAGGTATGTATTTACTAATATAGACGTAGCAAGTATGCGTACGTACCTCTCTATAAATTAACAGCTGAGGCCCTAGTGTTAGTTTCTTTGAATAATTTTGATTTTACGCATCGCCCGCGTTCTGCGTGCCGATTGTCCCACTCCGAGCCCTCATCTAACCGTCAAAAACCACCGACTCCAACTAGAAAAAGAGCGGTAACTTTTGAACGGCTAAACAGATTTTCATGCAACATAGCTAAGATGATACCCGATTAAATTAGGTAGCATTCCATTTAAAAAAACTGCATTGAGATCGGTCCATCCGTTTTTTTTTGGGTGGGGGGTTAAAAGAACATTACATTATGAAGAACTTATAAAAGAGACCAAATAATCAGAAATAAAATAATTGTTCCATACAAATAATTAAATATTAGATACTCAACTTAATGTATGGAACAGCTGATTATATTTTCGCGATTTCAGGTTTGGTAAAACCAATAACCTCATAATAACCCCTTTTAAAAGGACCTCCGCTAATAGAGTAGGTACATCCTGTATAAAACATGTTAAATTAAGTATAAAAAAATTGGTAGATCTATTAAAAGTTAAACTACTGAAAGTCTCTTTTCCTGCACACTTATCGAATGCGGTAAAAATAGGTACAGTCCATAAACTTATTTATTAAACTAGTATAATAAGTTTATGGTACAGTCAGCGTCAGATGCAGTGGAACAGTTGAGTGTAGTAAGTGAAGTGTCCCAATACAGCGAAACATCTCGGTACTCATTATCTTCGTTTCAGCTTCCGCTGGGCTGAACCGAAGATAATAATATAGTATTTAGATATAGTAGAATAAGTGTCGTAATCCATAGTATCCATTATACATTATTATAAAGTAGTAATTATTTATAGTGTGTATTTATGTTAGGAAAATGCCTTATGATGCACACTGATTGGGATTT
Organism: Allophyes oxyacanthae; assembly: GCA_932294325.1. Classification (NCBI taxonomy): domain Eukaryota; kingdom Metazoa; phylum Arthropoda; class Insecta; order Lepidoptera; family Noctuidae; genus Allophyes; species Allophyes oxyacanthae. Next base: position 8,109,606 of record OW028609.1, read on the forward strand.
GTGACGTAACGTTCGTAAAGTTATGTCCATCAGACGCCATCAGCTCTCATGTATCTGGGCATTTTTGCGAAACATTTTCGTTACAAATACGTGACACCCGTGAGACATTATTAAAGTTTCCGTTCGTATCCTTAGTTGTTATCGTAGGGGTAAAGATAGGGTTAAAAAAAATGTTCTGGGACTTTTTCATTTAGGTACACCATTTTCGTAAAAATGCCCAAATACAATATAGCATTATTTAGACTTAAATGACGTCATTGACATATCAAACATAAACGTGGCGTGAAGCCCTGTCTGTTTACCCCATTATTCCGTTGGCAAAGTTCCATTTAAGGGCAGATTTGTCAACCGCCAGATAATATTTTATCCTACGAATAAATTTGACGTTTGACAGACTTTGCATAGGAAAACTGTCAAAAATTCAAAGGAGATCGGACACGGGCGGTCCAAGTGGCGTCGGATGATGACAGTTATTTTATTTAAAAGCTCATAATAAAAGAATACTTTTTTTCTATGGGTGCGACAAAATCTATCCTGGGAGAAAAAAGTTATGGCTAAGTGAAAAATTAAAATATTCGTATTCATATTATATTATTAGCGGCCCGTCCCAGCTTCGCACGTGTGGTTATTTATTTGAAATATAGCCTATGTTTCTCCGTGATAATAATAGCATTCTACGGGTGAAAGAATTTTTAAAATCGGCCCGGTAGTTTTTAAGTTTATTAATTACAAACAATAACCTAACCGTCAAAAACCCATGACTCCAAATAGAAAAAGAGCTGTAACCTTTGAACGGCAGAACAGATTTTCATGAAACAAAGCTAAGGTGATACCAGACTAAACTAACTTTCGATTAAAAAAAACTGCATTGAAATCGGTCCATCCGTTTTGGAGCTACGATAGTTTTTTGGTCGGGGGTTAAAAATACAAATCTTTTCTCTATTTATTATGAGTGTAGAAGTGTAGATGTAGATAAATAAAGCCACTTTTAATAATAAAATATCGTTCATTTGCGCGCGTCTGAGTCAGAGGAGTTCAAACACGTGGTATTTCTGTTATAACTGCTTGATAAAGAGATATCTAGACGCTCTACACGCATCGCGATAAAAGTAAGCGCTAAGCGTCCGTTCACATTCGATACTTTTAGCAGCAGAATCGTGCGTTGTCGCGTTCGTTGGCAGCCTTTTGCTTACAAAAAGTGAATAACTAACGCGAAAACACGCGATTCTGCTGCTATAAGTATCGAGTTTGGATAGGCCCTAAAGGGAACCGAGGGGCCTGAGGGAGAGGCACACACCTCACGCGCATAATGAGCACGAACTTCGCTTTTTCAGTCGCTCACTCTTGTTCGCTGGGACTAGATTTTTTGTGAAACTCATAATCAATATGTTAAACAACTTGGCAGAATATGTATTGACAACGTGCGGCCTTCGAAAGCATCTCTCGAGCTCTTCCCGGATTACCAGGTTTTCCGCAGCTAACACAAGAAGAATTAATTCTGTTCTCGCGTGGGACTTACCATAGTATAAAGCTAGCTCGTAATTATTACAGTGAGCATGTTAGAGACGGTGTACATCATATCGAAGTATTTCGACATGCTTCACCACCCACAGGACTTCTTGAGCATCATGGAATACCTATATGACGATAATATGATATTGCTACGAGGTCACATACAGTCCCGTCACGTGAGATCTAAAATGTACTATACGTAGTACATAATGTAAGAAACAGTAAACAGAGAAAAGATTTGTATTTTTAACCCCCGACAAAAAAGAGGGGTGTTATAAGTTTGTAGTGTGTATCTATGTATCTGTGTATCTACGTATTTGTGTATCTGTCTGTGGCATCGTAGCTCCAAAACGGATGCACCGATTTCAATGCAGTTTTTTTTTTTAATTGAATGTCAGTTTAGTCGGGTATCCACTTAGCTATATGTTTCATGAAAATCTGTTGAGCCGTTCAAAGGTTTACAACTCTTTTTCTATTTGGAATCGGGAGTTTTTGACGGTTAGGTTAGGTTAGGACCGATTTTAAAAATTATTTCACCAGTAGAATGCTATTATTGTCACTGAGAAACATAGGGTATATTTCAAATAAATATCTAACCGTGCGAAGGAGGGACGGGCCGCTAATAAAATAATAATGATATAATAAATAATATTTTTCACTTAAGCCATAACTTTTTTCTCCCAGGATAGATTTTGTCGCACCCATAGAAAAAAAGTATTGTTTTACTATGAGCTTTTAAATAAAATAAGTGTCATCATCCGACGCCACTTGGACCAAGGCCCATACAAAAATGTCCGATCTCCTTTATTCCTTAAGATAAAGTTATCTGGCGATTAAAAAATCTGCCCTTATCGCTTTTAAATTTACTGTAATGGAATAAGGTAGGTCTGAAGATAATAAAGGCCCAGGTGTTTAGCTCTATTTGGCCACCACAACAGTTTCAATGTATCTGACGCCGAGTATATTGTATTTTTAACATTATTAATAATGCATTCTTATATTTTCCAATAGATTCCGGAGATGGCTCTAAGACAAGAGACCGCTCCAGCTTCTTATTTAGTGGATGATCCATCGGCAAGCACCGAACATTTTGAAGATGGAGTAAGTTTATATTTTGAACTAGTTGTGCTCGCGACTCCGCCCACGTGGAGTTTGAATCCTAGTATTTGTTATTTTTTTAATAATGCATCCATGTTTTATACTATTTTAATTATAAATTAATATTCTAAAGTGCAAAATTAAATACAAAATCGTATCTTTTTCGGACTGGATTCGAACTCCATACTAATCCATACCTGTTAATCACAGTCCTTTACAACCGACCTTGCTAAATGGGGGGAATAGGGATCCAGTGGTGAATGGGAAACAAACTTTGAAAGGACCTCAACATTGAATTCACATAGTTTATTACCAATAAGGACTTCAAGAGTAATCTACTATAATTTAGTATTATTTTTCATATTTTCAATGATCTTAAAAGACTAATTAACATTGTCTCGAATTCGAATCCAGCCCGAACACTTATAAAAGTTATATATTTAAGTATATGTATAGTTATAAATTTCAGACTCCCACTATTATAGTTGGAGTCTGAAATGTACTGTTACCCAAGATTAATACACTGATTTTAATAATATGCAAACATTATGTTAACTTAGAATTGGTCATCAGTTAAAATTTAAAGAGACTACCTCTAGTGCTTTTGAGATACACAATGGGACAATTTTAGAGCATGAGAATTGAAAAAGCTATTTTAAACCTGTTTAAAACAAAACTAATTACTTATACTTCTTTTTTGTAGGACGCGTTTGAAGATGCCTCAGATGAGCAACCTACGTAAGTTAACGTTTGTTATCTCTATCCGTAATATGCGCTTACACAAAATATTTTTTTTGTAAATGTTATTAAATAAATAAATTCAACCCATTACTGTCCTACTGCTGAGCACGCGCCTCTTCTCAGAAAGAGAAGAGTTAGGCCTTAGTTTTTTATTTTTATAATATCTGATATTCATCATAATAAAGGATCGTCCATAAATCACCTGATTTTTTCAAAGTCAAAGTCAAAGATTTTTATTTCAACTGGGCCTTTGCAGGCACTTTTAGCAACTGTTCTACCCGCCCTCCCCCTTGGTGATATGTGGTGAGGTTTTAGAGTCTAAAACCTCACCACATATCACCAAGGGGGAAAGTCTAAAATTTTGACTTTCTTAATCCCCTTCTTTCTGTGGTTGGTATAATGTTCGACTAAGAAATGGTAAGAGGGTGGGCAGCATTTAAAAATAGGTTTTGTTTTTGCTTTTGTATAGTATGTAAACTAAAATACATATTTTATAGGAATACCATGGATTTACAAACGGCCTTCGAGGACTGCGAAATAGCCATAAGAAAATTCTTCAACAACGATTTAATTGGAGCGACGAACATTATGAAACCTTGGTAAGACCTGTTACCTTAACTCTTTAACCTCGTTGAAGCAAACACCAATAAGTGATTCCCGTAAATCTCAATACTAAGGTACAATATTGTCTAAGGCGTTCGCACGTCGCAATGATGTGGATTTTACTCATTTTCACATCTTAATCGAACCATATTAAGTAGGATAGTCAAGTAAAATATTTTAATAGAATACCTACCTATGTCAAAAAATTGTGAACCCGTTCATTTTTTTTTCTATAGGTCCCTATGTTTGTTCGTTTTCACTTAGTAAGATTACACTGGCGCAGAATGTGATATTTTTGTCTATTCTAGCCTGTTGCTCTTGAATATACGTTTAGTTTTGCAAATCTTAATTAAATTGCTGAATGTTTATTATGTTTGTCTAGGAACCGCACATCACTTTACCACAGTCTTGGTACTTCCATATTTGAGTTTATACCAGCTATCCTGACGTTCGACCACGCACAGATCAATCGGACGCTGGCAGCGCTCAAAGTATCCATCTCGATTTGTAACCAACATAGAAAAAACTTCACATTCGTAGAGAGCATCGGCACAATTATAAAAAAGGTAGAGAACAATGTGTTTTACTTTTAAATTGACTTTTTTATACATAAGAACTGTAATCATAAATTAAAGGCTACATCTTGTAACATCTTTGTTCTAAAGAGACTTGCTTAATTGGCGGCTCACTTCACTTACGAAGTTACCACTTGCTTACTCTGGTATTCGCTTTGCCATGGTATACTCATGTCGCTCTAGACTTTCATCGCCTACTTCAGACTCACTGAATAGGATCATCAAGCTTTCTTAATGCGTAAGGTGATCATCTTTTGAGGAAGTAAGTATCCCCAAAGGTCAAAGCCTTGTTTCGTCATGCCTTGCTCAACCTCTTCTCGGTTCGGGAAGACGTCTCATTCAGGATCTCCTTCGCGAACTTCATGCGGCATGCCTGTAAATATTCGTTTAGAGGACCCAAATAGAACCGTGGTGGTTTTATTGCCATAGATGGTCTTCTCTGATGCTAGGTAGTATTTACCGACAAAAAACCTGCTTCGTATGGTCCTCTTGTGTTTTGAAAATACTGTAAAAGTTTTATTATCCTAAGGTAAATGTTTATTTACTTCGCAGCACCTAATCCATACAGTTAGGTTGAAAACAGTGATATCTATGTACTATTTCGTTGGTCGAAAACAAATTCTTTGTAGATGAATTCTCCTACAGAGTAATAAAATTAGTGAATATTATTATTTAAAAATATATCAAACAAAAAAAAACTCAAATAGCATAACCAGTTTATCATGTATAATTATTATTTTTTCACGATGACGATGATAGACATCTCTCTCTACGCGGGTGTTGGAACATGTATGACACGACATAATAGGGCTCTTTAGTCATTGGTTTATATGAGATCTCAGAGATTGATATTGTTCATGCGTCATCATGAATAAATGACATGCGACAGGTATACATGGTATACATATAGAATTCCTCCAAGGGTATATTATAGGATCACACCTTATTATTATCAATCCCTTTTGTTACCTATTAGGTTAGATCACGTATCTAATGTAAATGTCTCAGCCATCTAGTTTAATAACTATTCAGATAGCAGGCGAGCCTGCTTTATAATCGGCGCAGCCCAATCAATTTTTTAAATGATATCCTGAACATTTTAAATAGAACAACCGGCTGGACAAAGATTTAATTATACCGAGGCATCGATGTACCGAGGAAGCAAGACATATGAAATGTCAATGAGATAAAAAGTTTTAGACCGTCGGAGAGAAGACATTGTACCGTAAGAACTGTTTCCTACTACGAACGGTACTTGTAGCGATAAATTAAAATAAAGCTTGAAACTTGGCTGCTTTGCACGTGTGGATAGGTACATCATAAATAGGCGCCTACCTATAATTTTGGAGATATTGTAGATGAAGCAAAGCAACCAAGTTTTAAGACTACACACAAAGGAGATTGCCGCAAAACCGAAGCCAGTAGAGCTGAATAGAGGATCGTCATCCGACGAATCCAGACCTTCTTCATTTGATTTATGAGGTTACACCTCGTCTACATAATTTTTCAGTTCTATTTTTTGTATATCTCTAACTCTGAGAATTTCTTAAAAGAAAATCCCAATGAGACCTAAATCGAACGCAAGATCTCTTGCTCAACAGCCGCACTTGCGACCCACTTAACCAATGAAGGAATCAAAATCATTGTTTTCCTATTCGCGTAGTTTACATAGTCCATTTCGGCGTTACCGTAGTATTGAACGTAGCCTCATTACAGTGGTAGGGAGTTTTGACATTCAACATTCAGATAGGTAACCTTTTTTTAAAACGCTTTTATTACCTTCACCTGTAACTAACTAACTATGTAAAAAAATCTTGGAAGTTAAATTTGACCCACTTCCCGGTTTCCGATTGAGCTGAAATTTTGCATACACGTTTAGTTTGGATGGCAAAACCGTTTTCTTTAGTTTTTTTTTTAAACTATAATATTTTTCTAAAGGTCACTCGATGTCGCTAAATAATACAATATTTGTTGAAGTATCACGGTGGTAGATACCGACGGTCTTAGGACTACTTAGGAGAATAAGTTCTTCACTAATGAGCTAGAGGACTTCATGACTGGGCCTCTAACCACGAATTCAAACAATTTCAGCTACTTGTTTAGCTGAAATGATTCAGAACACAAATTTTCATTTGGCCAGACAAAGAGAGAGAGAGAGGTCAAAACCTAGAATGCAGTTAATGAACACAATATTTTGCTTTTTGCAGCCAAATTATGCCGCTTACACTGATTTAGAAGCACACGCGGAATTATGCTACGCAGAAGCACTTCTACTTCAGGCAGCCATGACCATTATGGATGGAGAGGACCTGACGGGCCTCATCAAGGGCACTATCAAAGTCAAAAATTGCTTCAACAGTTACAAGTAATTATTTTTTTATTTTTTACTATTTAGTTGTTGATTTCAGTATTTTAGTATCGTGCGTCGAATCAATTGTTAATAATAACTAATCAGATCAGAATTCAGTTCTTCTATCTATTTATATTGTAATAAATATGTGTGACAATGTAAATGGAGAGAGAAGTGTGGAAAAATACGGGTAAGCCCATTGTCCAGCTATGAGAGAACATAGTTTAAAAAGAATCGTGTACTGTTCCGAAATCGTATTCAGCATCATTAAAATATACGTCACTCCAGTCGAAGGACGAACGATCTTAAGGGTGTAACACATTGATCACAAGCCATGCCAGGTGGTAAAGTAGATTGGTCCACCACGGCATGATCAATTCTCAAGTGAGAGCTCATGACAATGAAGTTCGTTGCCCACTACAGCAAAGTGACCAAGTTTTAATGCGTTTCAAAAACTCTAGGTTGATTTCTAAGAACAAATTTTCCTATCTCTAACGGTTGGCATAGCTCTCATAGAGATCTGTAAAAAAAACTAATAATCCTGTATATCTTTTACGACAAATATCGTTTATCTATATAAATTACACAGGGAATGTTCAAAAATATTGGAAAAAAAGCAGTGGGAGACCGAACAGTCGAGACTACACTTCCAAAGCGGTGTGCGCCTGGGCATCGCAACCTTTAACGTAATGATCTCTCTTCTCCCGCCAAAGATCATCAGCTTACTGGAGTTCGTTGGGTTCTCTGGGAACAAGGTAAGTTAGCGAATTCCTATAATGACTTTAAATTGGCCCAACAAATCTCTTATCTTTCACATGAAAAAACATCCTTACAAATATATCTTTGTATCCGTGGCATATCACGAGTACATAGAAGCATACGGAGAAGAGACGGTTCTTTCTGAATAAATTTAAGACATATCTTGCCATTCTGGATGCAAAAAACTTTCACACTGAAATTTAGTTCCTGCAATAATACTGAATTGTCAGTCACCCTCGTTACGATCTTTGCTGACTGGCTAATGTTTTCATCGCGGCATGAGCAAAACCGTTTCGAAAGAACAAAAAGTAAATGATAAAAAGACTAACTTGCTTAACATGTACACGTTTTTTAAATTATTTATTTAAATTTTAATAATAATTAGATTTAAACATCAAGGCGTCAGATTTTAGTAAGCTTGCGTGTCAATATGAAATTGGGTCAATAAAAGTCGAAATAATCAATAAAGTACACGTACCTTATTAACAATATAGACTTTTTATTGTCAAAGACGCAATAGGATACAGTACCGTCACCGTCGATTTTTCAGCCATGTTTCCGTTAATCTGCTATCCGTTGTCAAACTATGAGTCGTTTAGTTTTGCATTTCCTTCTTTATGTCACTGCCGTTTTACTCGCAGATTTACAAAGCTGTTTGGCATTGGTATAATTACATATTTATAACGCCTATAAAGTTACGTAATAATACTATATTCAAATTATAAGTTAAAAGCTTTATATTTCGTATGTTGAATAAGTATTCTTCCATACTCCCCTAATATTTTTGTAAGATACATCAACCTGACACCCTGACACTATGACCATACCTGACACGATGGGGATGTCAATAAAAACAAGAATAACAATAACAATAACAATGCACCCACACTACACATGTAGACTGTAGAGGTGGTTAGTAAGCCATTTTAATTTTTAAGTAAGTACCATTTTGTTCATTTATACATTGCTCTTCAAAACAAATATTGAAAAAAATTGCATAACCAAATGATCATTTTACATGTACGGGTGGTCAAGTGAGTGGCGAGGCACCAAGGTCACCGGCCGTGCGACGCACCTTGACCGCTCATATTCATGAGAACATAATTATAACAAGAAGTGATAAGCAAAAAGTGACTTGACTTGAATCATGATGCTCTTATATTTTTTATAACAATAATTTCCGTGTAGATCCTTAGTTGTTACATAACGCACAAGTAATTAAATTCATTGAGTTAAGTTTGATTATGATTGGGTATGAAAAAGTTAGGCATGTTCTTATTTCTTCCTTATTACATTAGGAGAAGACGTATTAAAATAATATTTTTGAGGAGTGACTCAAATAAATCGCTGCAGTATAAAAGACTACAATTAACTTAAAAGCAATCAGTTGATATTAAAATAATAATAACTCAGTCCATTAAAGTCCCACTGCTGGATCCTGGCCTCTTGCCAGAATAAAAGGATGTAAACCTTACGCTGACCTGGTGCGGGTTAGTGAACTACACACACCCTCCAGATTTTTGGAGCCCTCTCTCTGGTGTGCAGGATTTTTAATTATTTTTATTCACCGTTACATTGTGGCGCATGTAACTCACCATTGAATTAAGCGATTTTGATGTCGTCACCCTTTAATTTGTGCCCAAAGGACAGAGTTTGTGTCATCATACTTTGTAAGTTACAGCTAGAGAATTCGATCCCGGGCCTAATTCCTAATCCCGGGATTTCGGGATTGTACACAGGCAATCCCGGGATAATCCCGGGATTTAAGATTACAAACAAAAAATTACGTAAAGTATATAAAAATCTGCTTTTCTATTAACAATGCAAATTAATGTCCATAATGTAATTAGACGAAAAAAGTAAAGTAAAAATTCTACAAAAACCAACTAAAATCCTTTTTTAACCCCCGACAAAAAAGAGGGGTATTATAAGTTTGTAGTGTGTAGCTGTGTATTTGTGGATTTGTGTATCTGTCTGTGGCATCGTAGCTCCAAAGCGGATGGACCGATTTCAATGCAGTTATTAATTGAAAGCTAGTTTAATCGGGTATCATCTTAGCTGTTTCAAGTAAATCTGTCCAAAAGTTATATTATATCTTTTTTTTGTTGGAGTCGGGGATTTTTGACGGTTAGGTTCACCAAACACAGAAAGCAGTTTCTCTCTCGTTACTTCTTTTCTGTGTTCTGTGGTTAGGTTATTTAAGTAAAAAAACAGATGAACTTTTAACATTATCACTACATAGTATAAAACAAAGTCGCTTCCCGCTGTCTGTCCCTATGTATGCTTCTGATCAGATCTTTAAAACTACGCAACAGATTTTGATGCGATTTAGATAGAGTGATTCAATAGGACAGTTTATAAATGTATAATACTTTAGTAAGGATAGCAGAGAAACTGCACCCGTGCGAAGCCGGGGACGGGTCGCTAGTGTAACATAAACATAACAAGTGTTAATTAATATATCATAATATAATAATAGTAATCTGACAAATTTCTCATATAGGTAGCATCATAACTATGTATAAAAAACAAATTGAACGATTATAGTAACACTTTCGTCAATCCCGAAAATCCCGGGATTATGAAAACTTAATCCCGAAATTTTCGGGACTGGAATAGGGCCGGGATTCGGGATCCCGGGATCGAATCCTCTAGTTACAGCCCCTTATTAGTGAGTATGCTGGCGTGACGTTCACAATAGCATCCTCGCCTCCTGTACGGAAAAACCGCTTAAAATACAAACATGTGCTACCATTTGTGACGTTGATTTACCAAATTTCAATAATAGTGCCTCAAAGAAACAAGTTACCAGAGGTGTTTGGTATGTATGCTAGCATGAGCATTTCACAAATCTTTATACCTATCTGGAGAACTGCTAATGCTATCACTTTTTATCAAATTTTAGTTTACCTAGATTATAAGTGAAAGATGTAGTCTCCTGTAATTGGAGGAGCACACTTTGTATTGTCCTTTAGGTTGTTTCTTAAATGTAATTGTGTATCCTCTGTTGGTGATCCAATAAATAAATAAATAAAAAATAACTGGCGTCCAGATTTAGTTCTCAATTTGTGACCAAAAACGATAATAAACTGCATTAATTTTATAGCGTAGAAAGTCATAAAAATCGCTTGTAAACTGCTACGAACATTTTACCTTGTCCAGTACAGTCGTGCACAGCTAAGTTTATTATTTTAAATTTGATTATGTTCGTGGGTTAAGGTGTTGTGATTATGATTACTATTTGTACTTACTAATTTGTATTGTGGCCTTATAATAAGAAAAATATTAATTTATTTCAACTACAACACAATTATAATAGTTAGATTTTTCAGAAAGTTTGGTGTGCTATTACTATAATAAAATTATTAAGAGGTATAAAAATAAAATAGTTACATACGTATAAAAAAAAAATAGTTACATACGTATAAAAAAATATTTAAGCACAGGGACAGATAACTTAACTCGACGGTACCGTTTCAAAATGTACGTGACAGTTTACATCATAAACGTAGAGTAATAATAACTTTATGGTTTACATGCGATTTTAATGACTTTTTACGCTATGAAATTAATGGAGTTTATTATCATTTTTGGTCACAAATTGAGCACTAAATCTAGATGCCATCCAGTTACACAAGGATAGCATTAGCCGTTCTTGAGATATAAAGATATGTTAAATGCTCGATCTAGCATACTCATCAAGCAAGCAAGCTGCAACGTTTGATTCTTCGAGGCACTATCATTGAAATTTCATCAACGTCACAAATTGGGCATTAAATCTTGACACATAAACCATGTTTGTAGCTAATACGATTTTTCGGTATAGGAGGTGGAGTGCTAGCGTGAACGTCACGCCAGCATACTCTCTAATTTATTTTATTTCATTTTAATAGGTTCACCAACAGTTGTTAACACTTCAATCATGATATTATTCTAGGACAGTTTAAAATGTAACAGTGCAACATCTACTACTAATAATAACGAATAATAATCTGGGGCTATAACTTCCAAAGTATGATGTCACAAATGAAATGTGATGAAACTCTGTCCTTTGGGCAAAAATTTAGCACTTTTAGGTTGGCAATATCAAAATCGCTTAATTCCATGGTAAGTTTTCTAGCGTAAGGCACACGTTAAGTCAAGTGATAATCATATTTTTATACGAACATGAATTTAAAAGAATCGTCCGCCTTTCTCTTACATAAATTAGGCTTCCTAATCGAATTAAAACCGGAACCACCATAGTTACAAATTTACAATACTCTGGAAATTGCGTGACATCATTATTATAATTATTAATTCTACAGATGTAAACAAATACAATTGACACGTCACTGACGTCATGCACAAAACCTCATTATTTAGTCAGGGGTAATTAATTTTATATTATAACCAAGAACCTTATACATAGAACTGGACGGTGCGTCTAGAAGAAAACAGTGAAAACCAAATAAATGGCCTTGAAATAAGTCAGTTATTTTTTGCATCTCTTTCATCAGGGTGACAAAGATTTTTATTTGCGTTGGGATATTATTAGGAATTAAGCAAGTAGAAATTATTCATAATTGAGCACGTATTTGTTTGCTAATAGTTAGGTACCAAAACAATAACCATAAGTACCAAATAGGTAGGTACTAAATTCTGGTGAACCCATGGTGAAGATTTAACGTGTCATCACTTGGTCCAAAGTTGCGGGTTGATTTATGGATAAATTAAACTTTAAAATAAGTAAAAACTAACTTCATAAAACTAATAAGTGCCTAGCTAAGGTGCATTGAAGGATTAAAGGTCCCTACTTCAGAAGCTGTTAAGTTTTTAAAGAAAATATTTTATACTTTTTAGCACGGTTTATTTTATTTTTCTATTTTGAGTGGCATAAATAATACATAAATATGCAACTACAGTAATCGCGACTAATTTGCTGATATCCATTGAGGAGTTCCATCGTCTTTCTCCGAAAGTCTTCATCAGATCTTCACCAAATTTTAGTCGGTTTAGCCTTATGTCATAGTGCTCCGCTTTATAGTGTAGGCAACAATTTTTTGCAGATTTATAGAAGTTTCCTTTCAAAGGTATGTTGGACCACCATACCACCATCTACGCCTTTTCTCTGGATCGCTTGGAAAACTGAAACAAATGCAATCGTGTTTTCAATCATCTAAGAAAGTCCACTGATGTTAGCAATCAATGATCAGGTTTGACCAAGAAAACTTCTGAAGATTTTGAATTCCAGTTGGACTTTGTAGCTCATTACACAACCACGAAAAATCATATCACGTTAAATTCCGCCTCAAGCAATCATTTATGGTCACTCTACTCTTCTTTGTTTACTAACATTTTATCTTGACGACCAATCTAATAATGCGACTGATTCCTTAGTTATATGCGATATAACCACATAAATAACTAAATGGTGACATTTCACAATGAGAGAAACGTTTTTCACACAGTTTTAAATAAAAATATAGGCAGATCTTTCTAAAACTGCGTAAAAATATGTACAAATTGGCGTAATTTTTAATATGGCATCAGCGTACTTACCTATGAAAAATAACGTTTGATGTTGGGTTCCAAACACTTCCACAATCTTTAAATATACGATACATGATTAAGCACTGATAAATAATTAGTATATCCTTAGAAATCGCCTAGCAAACACTCGAAGTGGAAGAAAGTTGACAATGTTGACATGTCATAATTATGTCATTGAAATTATTATTTTTACAGACCATCAGTCTTACCAGCCTAGGAATGCATTCATAAAATTGGGGTAAACTTAAATATCATAAAATAATTATTTCAATCAACACATCCTTTTTATAGGCAGAAAAAATTAAAGATGACTTTAAAAATACTAGAAGCTTTTAAAATAGTTTCTGGATACCAAATGGCCCTCAACATAAACATTCCTATCTATTTGTGCACAACTATCTTGAAAACTTTTACTTTACTCTGGTAACTTTCAAATTAAATATTCATATTCATATTCTTTATTTGCATTCCACAATGTACATAAGGTGGTAAAAATAAAATTTGGTAGGTTACAATCATGGACCCTGTAGGGCACAGCAAAATATAGGAGAGGAATATGATACTTATGTTTACTACTGTTGTATATATAGGAAGATGGTACTTATGTTTACTTATTGCTTTAATTTATTAATAAATATGGATAGCATATTTTAATTTTTAATTTATTAATAATATTCCCTAATATGTATTTAGTTTATTATAAATTATTATTAACTAATAGTTATGGAATTTAATGTATTTTTATTTTATTTTTTATATCTATTTATTTATTTCGTTTTATTATTACTGTTGTATTATTTATAGTATTATTCATTTAATTTAATTGGAAATGTTTGTTTATTGTTTATATATTCATTAATCGTGTAATAGGCTTTTTTTAATAAGTATTTGTTTTATTTTGTTTGTAAATATTGTTTCGCTGTTTTCTGTTTTTATTGATTCTGGTATTTTATTATAAATTTTTATACACATTACATAGGGGCTGTTGGAGTGTAGCGTTATGCGGGAAGATGGTAGCATTAGCATATTTTTATGCCTTAATGATCGGCCAGTATGTTTATCTTCGCGTCTTGTAAAGAATGATTTATACCTATTTCCTAACAAATTTCAAAAATGTATATGCATGGAAGGGCGAGTATTTTATGTTTTATGAAGAAAGGTTTTCAGCTATCAGTCTGATTTATGTTTGTGAGTATACGGATTAATTTCTTTTATAAAATAAATAGTGTAGGAGCATCGGTACTGTTTCCCCACATGATTACGCCGTAGCTGAGCCACGCGTGAGCATAGCATGTAAATGGAAGTTTCACTTCAAAACTTGGTCACCCTGATGAAAGAGATGCAAAATATAACTGATTTATTTCAAGGCCATTTATTTGGTTTTCACTGTTTTCTTCTAGACGCAAAATCCAGGTCTATCTAATATAATATTCTTGATTATAACTAACTTCTACCAGCAGCTTCGCCCACGTGATATCTTTATAAATTATAGCCTATGTTACTCAGTCATAATATAGCTTTCTGCTAGTGAAAGAATTTTTAAAATCGGTCCAGTAGTTTTTTAGTTTATCCATTACAAACAAACATACAAAAAATCAAATCTTTTCTCTTTATAATATTACTTTAGATAAATATGCATACTTACTAAATTTAAGACATACCTATAGGTAGTTGTTGCTAACGTTTCAGAGTGTTGGTCTAGCCGAGCTGGAGGCGGGGTCGCGCGCGCCTGGCATGCGCTCCGCGCTTTGCGACCTAACGCTGCTGGGCTACCACCTGGTCATGTGTCACTTCATTGGCGCGCACGGAGACTTGATCGTCTGCGAGCGGATATTACAGACCCAGCTTAAGGTACATGCCTCAAAATGATCCGATGACTTTAATTATACCGTGTTCACTCAATCATTTTAATTGTAATGGCCTCACTCAAGCTTATACGTCAAAAAATGTATGGTTATTCATGATATAACTTTATTCTGCGTTTATTAGTAAAGAGGCTTACATCATAATTAAAATTCAAAAAACGATTATTCAAAATAGACATGTTTTAATCCTCTTTGACGTCTGCATAAAGCAGGGAACAAAACGCCTAACCTTCACCGCTTCCTAGTGTTTTAGCTGGGAAGAAACAAATTTCCATGTAAATCTTCAAGTAGCCCAGATTCGCCTAAATTGGTCAGCTTCAATCTGATCCTGTTTGTGCTAGATGAGCATTCATTACCTAATTATTAGTACCGACCTGATGTCGATGAACTATTTAAAGACATAATTTCCTCAAACGTTAAGGAAAATTTCGTAGGGATATATTGGTGGCATGATGTCATTGGCCTTGATTCCACTTCGCGTCGTAAAATCAAGCCTAGTCTCTTATAGCGCCTAAAGTATTGGTGCTATTAGGAACTAGGCTAGACTATATTAAAAGTACTAAATGATACTACATTGTAATCGTTTTTATACTATTATTGCAGGTGTACCCGGAGAGCGTTTGGTTTCTAATGTTCAAGGGTCGAATAGAGCTGTTGCGGGGTTTGTTCGATACCGCGATAGAGACGTACAACCGAGCTATAAACAGCCAGAACCAATGGCCGCAGTTTCACCATGTGTGCTACTGGGAAATCATGTGGGTTAACAGGTGAGTTATAAATAAGTCACTAAGCTCTATGTTTGGTTTCATATCAATCAAGTTTATTTTCAAACTCATGTTGTATCAATGCATCCACTCATTAACCGAGGGTGACTGAAAATTCTTGAATTGTGTGGACGGACTATCCTCCAAAATACAGTTAGGATGAAATGTATGAGATATAGATTTTTGTATTTTCTAAATTTCGGTATTAACGGTTTCGTCGGTTGTTGGAGGAAACATTTGTATTTTTTTTAAATAGAGAAATTTTTCCTCGACAATAATTTAATACCTTTTTCAAAAAACTATTTGAATATTATCATCAAAATTCATCTATAGTTTCCTAAGACCACAACTCTAACTATAACGGAAAGCAAATGAAACCACCCTTAATGCCCCAAAATTTTGTGCCATTCTGTATAGTACCATTAGAGGATTCGATCCCGGGATCCCGAATCCCGGGATCCCGGCCCTATTCCAGTCCCGAAAATTTCGGGATTAAATTTTCATAATCCCGGGATTTTCGGGATTGACGAAAGTGTTACTATAATCGTTCAATTTGTTTTTTATACATAGTTATGATGCTACCTATATGAGAAATTTGTCAGATTACTATTATTATATTATGATATATTAATTAACACTTGTTATGTTTATGTTACACTAGCGACCCGTCCCCGGCTTCGCACGGGTGCAGTTTCTCTGCTATCCTTACTAAAGTATTATACATTTATAAACTGTCCTATTGAATCACTCTATCTAAATCGCATCAAAATCTGTTGCGTAGTTTTAAAGATCTGATCAGAAGCATACATAGGGACAGACAGCGGGAAGCGACTTTGTTTTATACTATGTAGTGATAATGTTAAAAGTTCATCTGTTTTTTTACTTAAATAACCTAACCACAGAACACAGAAAAGAAGTAACGAGAGAGAAACTGCTTTCTGTGTTTGGTGAACCTAACCGTCAAAAATCCCCGACTCCAACAAAAAAAAGATATAATATAACTTTTGAACAGATTTTCATGAAACATAGCTAAGATGGATTTATAACAATTAATATTAATCAATATTTAACAATAATGTTATTATAATTTTTGACATGTAAGTTTGTAACTTATCAATAAATATTGAATTGAAATTGAATTGATGATACGCGATTAAACTAGCTTTCAATTAATAACTGCATTGAAATCGGTCCATCCGCTTTGGAGCTACGATCTATGGCTACGATGCCACAGACAGATACACGAATCCACAGATACACAGCTACACACTACAAACTTATAATACCCCTCTTTTTTGTCGGGGGTTTTTGTAGAATTTTAGTTGGTTTTTGTAGAATTTTTACTTTACTTTTTTCTTCTAATTACATTATGGACATTAATTTGCATTGTCAATAAAAAAGCAGATTTTTATAAACATTACGTAATTTTTTGTTTGCAATCTTAAATCCCGGGATTATCCCGGGATCCCGGGATTGACTGTGTACAATCCCGAAATCCCGGGATTAGAAATTAGGCCCGGGATCGAATTCTCTAAGTACCATACAAGGAGTATAGTCCTATACAGGATAGCGCAAAATTTCCGTTGTAACAAACGTTAAACTATTTTATGATATGATTACAGTTTGAGGATGGAATGGCGCGAAGCAGCCGTGTACGCAAATAAATTGAAAGAAGAGAGCTCGTGGTCGAGAACTATCTATTCTTACTCCAGAGCGGCCCAGTTGTTGCAACTGGATGATGATATCACGTACTGGGAGAAACAGCAGTGCGATGATCTATTGAGGTGGGTTACGTTACGTACTCACTGCAACTGACGGAGTCAGTACAGTACGCTATTTGTCATTTAAACAGTTCATTCGATGTTCCCTTAATATATCAGATTGTCCGATCACAAAGAAAGAAAAAACATTTATTAGGACTACAAATATATAAATAAAAACATTATATACACAACATATTTGATAAGTTGTTAAACAAATTGCGGCCTACAGGAAAATAATAAATAATTAAAAACGTTTTTCCTGCATAAGAACGATAAAAAAAATATAGTTTTAATTATAAATAGTGGGTGGTCGGTGAAGACACGTCAGAAATGCAAGGTTCATATTTTATTAACATGACTGTACCTACGCTGGCTCGACAGCAAGATTCCAATAAAGAAAGTGGCTCACAGGATAACTAGCATAGGTTATTGGAATAAAGCTTGTTTCAATTATAGTGGATCAACGTGTAAAATAACACGTGATTTTCACATAAAAAATATTTAGTAGAAGCCACTGTAATTAATATTGCTATGAAACCGGTGTTCTTTAGAAATGCGTCGTACTACAAGCAGCGTATCGCTGGAAAATCCCTGCCGATGGAAAAGTTTGTGATTAAGCGGTGCGCGCGCTACAAGGCGCAGGGCGGGCGGCTCGTGCTGCCAGCCATCGAGCTACTATGTCTTTGGAACATGTTCCACATACTCGCCAAGAACGAACGGGGCGTGCAAAACGTACTCAAGGTATTTTTTATTGTAATACACATACTAAAGTGCAGGTTTTTTTTTTTATTGAATAGGCTTCCGTTCGACCACTATCTCACCCAAAGCAGGTCCTACAATCTACTCTAAGTATTAAAGTTGACTGAAAGAATCATGCGAAGAAGATTGGCAGCAGCGTTGTCCGTTGTGCTGCTACTACTACTATCAACATACTGCGGTTATTGTTCTGCCTGGCAAGCCTGATAATAATGAGATTTTTATTTAAATATATCAACTGATACCCTAATATGAATAAACTAAACAAGTTAGTTTTTTTACGGATCTCTATGACAGTTATGCTAACCGTTAGAATAGCAAGATTTGTTCTTAGAAATCTTGTAAACCTTTACACGCCCATGTGATGGTAAAATATGGAGAACTTTATTATAAAAACACCTATGTACTATACCCATGTTTGCAAAGAAATAAATGATTTGATTTGATCTTATTTTAATCCTCCTTATACAAATCTTATTTACTAGCTAATAGAGGCGACAAGCAACCGCCTAGAGACTGAGAGTCACGAATGGATGGCTGGCTACGAAGCAGACAACCGGGCTCTGCTGCACTTCCTGCACGGCTGCTGTCTGGCCGCCATGAACTTGCCGCGCTTGGCACTCGACACCTTTGACTCGCTATTCCGGTAAGTAATTGAGGGGTTATTATATTACACTAGCGACCCGTCCCTTACATTAAATATGAAAGTATTATACATATAAACCTTCCTCTTGAATCACTCTATCTATTAAAAAAAACCGCATCAAAATCCGTTGCGTAGTTTTAAAGATCTAAGCATACATAGGGACAGACAGCGGGAAGCGACTTTGCTTTATACTATGTAGGGATTACACCATTGATCAGCTGCAATACATCTTCTTAATCAAAATCAAGTCAATTTTGACAGGTTAACAATGTACATTGAAAGAAAAAAGAAAGAAAGAAAGAAAGATCATTTATTTGGACTAGACATCAGACAACACAGTGCACAAACATAAAAAAGTAAAAATAAAAAAGCAAAAGGTAACAATAAAAACAACGTGCTGTCGGAATGCCAGTAGGTACCAAATGGGTAGCCAACTCAGCATTTGCTGGGCATACGAACACCCAGCGCTGATTTTCAGTTGGCACCCCTGCAGTGACACACGGACGGAGGAAACAAATATTCATATACTTAAATATAAATATGGTAAATACGATACTATTTAAAATAATTATAATTAATACTTATGATAAATAAATAAAAGAGTTGCGGCCTACAAATAAAAAAAACATAAATAATATAAAACATTTTTCCTATAACAAGAACGATAAATTAAAAAGACAATAAAAAAATAGTGGGTACACGTAAATTCCGAACAACAGACTCATTTTGTTCCTGTACGCTGGCTCAACAGCAAGATTACACCGCAAAATGCGAACTTAATCGACATTGCATAGTATGCTGTAAAAATCTCTCCGTTCGACAATTGGAACAACGCAATGAATACACTTGAACTGTTATAATTGAAGCAATTCCGATTACGAGTGTGTTTGCAATTAGGGGCTGGTCTCGATTGCTCGAGATCAGATCAATCATGTAGTGTGGTGGTAGATAGGGCGATCGATCGGGACGTCGTCCCCTCCGAGGAATCGGGCTAAACCGCCAGTACATTAACAACCTCTAACTGAAATAACACTGCAACTAGAGCAATTTCTTTTAGTTCTTGTAATGTAAACAAACATGTTATAAAGCAGTGAATTAAAGAAGAATGGGCAAATTTGCCTAAGGTGACCTTAGAATTGACACTTTCGTTAGTACATCTGAAGGAGCACACTTAACCATTGTTTTTTATTACAAGATCAAAACAATCTGGGTATATTACACTATATACTATTTTTTTTGTTTTACTAAAACATGTTTGAAATAGTGTGTAACTAAAGCGCTATTGCTTACTCTATAATATTTATTTTGACTTTGATAAAATATTGATTGATTTCATAATTCTGGTTGATTATTAAAGTTACCCACATAATCCAACTGAAAGAGCTAGCTTAGCTACGCAATTATTTTTTACTATGGGACTAAAAAAATGGTGTGCCTAAAATAAATCATTAAAAAAAATCGGTCAAAAATGATTTTTTTTTTTTTGACATTTCTCATTATACTTGAATTGGACTCAATTGACTCAATTTCCCATTATGAATTTTTCCTCTAAACAACCGAAAAATCGTACTTGTCGAAATTGAGAAAAATGTAAAAAACTATTTCCCATACTATACTTTTTCTATACCATAATTATACATATTTTATTTCGTTTACAGATTCAAGAATAATATAAAAGAAGATACATTCCTGATCCCATTTACTATTTCTGAAATGGCGATGTGTCACCACCAGCTTGGAGACAAAGATCGCGCATTGCAGATGTTGCAGGACGCCAGGTTTGTTTCCTTTAATTGAAAAAAATGTGTATATTCACCATTAGTGTTTATAATAGAAAAGCTAGCTAACTACGGTTTTATAACAATTACTCAAACTCAAACTCTTTATTGCTTTCATGTGTATCTAATACCTAATTATTATCTCAACACTCAAAAATTATGACACAAAAGCGATCAGTCCAGACTTCGAGAGTGATATTGATACTTGTACCCTTCGATCAACAATAATTATTATTGTTGATCGAAGCTCGTTCCCGTGATTAACTCGCTACTTTTCATTATAACTGTAAGGAAAATAAAAATTAAGACAGCACCCCTAATATTTATAAGGTCCAACCTTATACTTCTGATCCCTTTAAAGGGTTTATTGTACGCATCATTACTATACGTGAAGACTTATAATTGGCTGTCAGTCCAACTTACTGTCTTTATTCTGTTTTGTTTAGCTGTAAGTCTTCTATTGAGTTTAAATAAATAAATCAATAAGAACAACTTGTACTACAGTAACAACGCAGCAATCGCGAAAATAAAAATTCCACACCAATATTTCAATATTACTCCACTAAATGTATGGAACACCAACTTTTTTTCATGATTTCATGGTTACTCCCATAGTAAAAGTTGTTCATAATGATGAGTAAATTAACAGTATAAAGGAATCGGGACTGGAAAGGTTGGACCTCGTTATAAATAAGATCCCAGTAAATTCCTAGACAAACTTTTACAGAATATAATCCAGTACACATTAATAGATAAATTAATTATTAACAAAAAAAAAAAAAACATTTTTAGAAAAAGTAAATAAATTCCGTTAATAAAAATACACAGAAAACGTTGGCAAAACTTAGCTGCGGTTCTTGTCTTGCGCTAGCGGAGTGAGTGTAGTGTAGGTACATACGTAAGCATAAAAAATGGATTAATTTATTATTAGTTTTTGAATGTTTGGATAAACGTACTGAACTCTGTCTAAAAATTTGTCCAGGTATTTTGTTGGGACGTTATATAGGTACATAGTCGCTTTACCGTTCCTTATTATACTTTGCAGAAAGAAATATTCTGGATATTCACTAGAGTCTCGATTACACTTCCGCCTGCACTCAAAGCTGGAAATAGTCAAGAACGGCCCGAATTCAATGCAACAAGTATCCTCGTGAGCAACGCCATCCGACCACCAGAATACGGCACATTAGTGCAGTACTTATTTTGTCTCAAATAACATTATTTTTCAACTCATGCTTATTAGATTCGATTTTGTATAATATTAGCTTTACAAAATAAATAATAGTGTTTTATACAGCAGTTCCATTGACATCAAGTACGTGATAACTGATAATTTATAAAAAGAATTCATGAATAGCCAAAGTATGCGATTTTCAAAATTAACTCTTCCGAAAGAGGCATTTTCTGTCCACTTTTGATGGAAAATGACACACTTTCAGAGAAATATAATAATTACAGGTAGAAACATTATGTAACACATAAATTTAAATTTTATAGTAAATTGTCCTCTATAGGCACGAATTGTAGTTAGATTAGGTTAACTAAATGGTGGATTTTATTTTATTTTTTCAATTATACGTGTTGACGGGTTGAACAATGAACGTATTGAAGAAGGGTATTTAATGGTACTCACCATTATGAATAACTTATATTATGGGATCAAAGCTGAAATCGCAAAAAAATATGTCTCTGTATATCTATCTGTTCCATACAGTCAAATAATATTGAATTATTTGTATGAAACAGCTAATTTATTTTCGCTGTTTCATTATTGAATATTCAGTAATTATGTACAATGTTCAACCAGTCACGCTGTATAAATGCTTTAAAATATTGGATTTCGCTTATTTATAGGTAATATAATTACCTAATTATTATAATTTAAATATTATATTATATGGGTATAAGGATGTAATCTCTCGGATATTACGGTACCGTACGGTTAATTATTTTAATAACCCTAGTCTCAAAGTACAAAAGACACAATTACTATCTTTCTGCATATCATTGACTAAAACTCGGAAAAACGACTTCCAATATTAAGTGCATTTTTTTAAATAAGTAGGTAATTCGTTTTTTTTCATTGATGAGTATTTTCTCAAAAATGGTCTCTCATTCATTCAGTGTCAAAGGTTTCTCATTCAGTGGTCCAGCATTGCATTACATAGTTATAATATACTTAGCAAATTGAAAATTTGCACTTGTTAGAATATTGGATAAAATAGACATATTGACACCTGCAAGGAATGACATTGTAACTAATTTTTAGAAATTGTAGAGTGCGTCAAAATTTAAAAAAAAAACACATATATCAGTTATAGGTACTATGTATTATCTCTATGGTTAATTCTTAATGTCAAATAACCTTGAAAGTTTGAGTCAACGAGATAGCTACACTTTCATATGCTTATATTATTATGGGTATTTATATTTTATGACGTTTTGTGAGTTACAATTAAATTCCACAACATATACATACATAATAAAATGACGTAACTCAGACATACATTCGAAAGTGTGATAACACGTACATTATAAAATAAACAAATTGTATGTTTTGAATACAAATCTTAAAATGTATTCTTATGCGTTTTGGAGTTAAAATACCAATAAAATGTAGTTAAATTAATTTGAATAGTGTAACACTGTTTTTACACTAAAATAGTCCTAATCAAACAATGTTGAATGCAAACTCCCGCAAATGAAAATAAATGTTACAATCTTTGGACTGAATATTTTATTAGCTATTCAAGAATGAACACATTGTACCGAAGGTTACGATGAAAACTTATTTAATAAGAAATAATAATTTCCAAGAGTAAGAGTGTATTACAACAATTTATTTAATGTAATATTAATAATGGCGAGCATAAACAATGATATGTAATTAAATATACCAACAACACGTGCGTTTTATATAACTGCAATTGACTCTCACTTACAATGTTTTAAGACTGTACAAAACCTTACGCGAAGGAATTTAGATACAGGGGTAAGTGTAAAAAATACTAGGTACATTTTTTGTACAACCAAGAATATGATTGTAATTCAAAATTGCCTAAAACTGAGTTACAATGTCCTTGCGGGTGTCGATATAGTTGTGTTTTTAATTCGATGCAGTAACTCGACGGTTGGGACGATACCAGGGGGGCTAAAAAGGCCGCTTTAGATGAATCATAATATGATTCATATTACGAATGTCAAAATATCTACTCAATTGATGACTCTTATTATCATCCGCATAAGGTTCATAATAAGTAATCATCTGTTTGACAGTTACTAAGCAAATCATTAGATGAATTGCTCAAAGTGGCCTTTTTAGGCCCCCTGTTTTTATCAAAAAAAAAAGGTAGTGAGGTGAAAATAAGAATGAACTAAATAGAATGAACTTAAGTAATGAATTTAATAACTTGACGATCAAAACGCGATATATCCTATTAAAAATAATCTTAACCACTAGTAACTATACCATTTGACGTTTGTGACATTAACATTAAACTCTTATTGAATTTTATTGAACGTTAAATAATTACGTAAATATCACTAAGCAATTTGGAAATTCGGCTTTGGATTAAATCATCTTACACCAACACATGTAGGAATAATCTAAATTTCTAAATTATTTCATTTTACTATTTTTAACTTAACACTTTCGCTCATAAAATCCACAAATTCGTTTGCAATACAAGATATTGCTAACGAATTTATAGAGATTTATTTGAATTGAACTACTTTTCTCATTCGTTCTTTTAACAAAATCGTTCACTACCCGAACACTATTCGTTTTAGTATGGTAACATTATTTTGCAGTGAACTGTCAAGTTACTGCATCGAAATATATATCACACTTTTGCAACATTAGGGACGATATGAAATTATTAGTGGCTGGTTTTATTCAAGGTATTAAATTTATTATCTGCTCAGATATCCCCAATAATAGCACTTATGAATCGTAAAATAAATTTATAATTTATTGACATTATGTTATTTATGCTATTATTTAGATTTTAGATGAAAAAGTGAATAGAATACAATGTTGGTCGGAAAGGGTATATAAAGCCGAATGCTCATAATTTATGAACAAGTTTTCATACATTTAGGCGATTACCTAATATTGAACTTCCGACTAACCGTCTACCTATAGTAGTTAAGAAATTAATTATAAATTATCTTTTCATAACTGATGAATTATGTATTGTGATAAAAAAGATCTAAACTTTATTTATATCTGACTAAGCGAGTTGGATCATGTTTTTTTTTGCCGTCCATTATTTCTTATTATGTTTAGGTATTCTTGAGTCCACTTCTTATTTTATTATGTATTTGTAAATTAAAAGTGTTATGTTATTGTAGTCCAGGATTTCTCAAAATGGGGTACACGAACCCCTAGGGGATCGCCAGTTAGGGGTTCGCGGCAAGATTTACGTTACGGCGGCTGGGTGGCTTGCAACCAAATACAGAGATCGACTTGCTGCTGAATCAGAAGTAAGATTGAAATTGACCATAATTGTTCCTAAAGTCAACTCAATTTGCGACAACAAACAAGGCTACCCATCACATTAATTAACAACACATTTCTTTTTGTCACTTTATTACATTTACCTAATTTAAAATCCAAATAAAAAAATCTTAATTTTCTTCTACACTGTAAAATTTATAGCTAGTTTACCATTTTTTTTTTTCAAGTGTTTCGCAAGTGTCTAGGAAATTTAATGGGGTACGTGGGGCTCATAAGTCTAAGAAACCCTGTTGTAGTCCATTTTAAGCTACCACTTTAGATACGATCGTCTGGCCTTGTATACTCCTCGAGATCTAAGAAGTCCCTTTTGACAGATTTAAAGAACGATAGCATGTAACTTGACAATGTTACTATAGGCTGTGAATAAAAACCATTTTGAATATACACTTGAGAATAATTATGAAATTATTATAAATTTTTGAGATACGTATAAATTAGCATGGTATATAATTTCATAAGTATTGTTATAGCATCGAAATATTTTTAAAATGCATGTTTATGTACTGCCGAAATATCATAAAAATGGTTACGTTCTCAATCAATTATTTTTTAAATAAAGGGATGTGATCACTAGAATCGTTAAAATCGTTTGAAATATCAGTATAAAATAACGTAGGTATTAAAAACTCTTTAAAGGCTGTATGACACGTACATTATATTATTATAATTAATTTAATTTCTCTATGATCACATGACATCTGTGCAGTTTTTCGCGATTTTTCCAACTAATTGTTCGTTCTCTCTACGAGTATTTTTCGGATACCTCTGTTTTTGTGATCTGCCTTTGATTTTGGACTGTTCCCGCTTTTAAGTTGACTCGGCTTGCTATAGGTACATGGATTCTAATACCTACTGTGATTTTGGCTTTCCGATACAATTTTTTTTTTTAAATTGTCTGTTCGATTTCGTACTGTGAATAGTAAATCCCGCAACTTGGTTTGGAAACTATGTGAGTACTTCGAAAGTGAATCAATAACTGGTGGACCATTATTACCGGTACAAGTGGAATAATTTTGGTATAAAATTATGAATATATTTTATTATTCTATGAAGATACCTACAGACATGCGATTTCATATTAAATTCGGTGCCTACTACATTAATAAATTGCTTATCAGATGAATTTCTCGACTTTTTATTCATAGTTTTAAACAATTATATACTCTTAGAATTTTAAATCGATTTATTATAAAAATCGATATTTTTGGTTACCGATTTATACGCTTCACATCCCAAATTAACTCAAATGATATATGTCAAAAGTGGCTTTTTAAATCTCGAGGACTATAGTTCATGTGTTTTCGGTCTTTGAGGTGATACGAATATAACAGACTAGCCTCCGGCAGCGGGTTCGCCCGCGTGATATCTTTATAACTTATAGCCTATGTTACTCAGTGTTAATATAGCATTCCGCTGTTGAAAGAATTTTTAAAATCGGTCCCGTAGTTTTTGAGTTTATCCATTACAAATAAACATACAAAAAATCGAATATTTTCTCTTTATGATATTAGTTTAGATTAGTCCGTCGTCAGCGCGAGCCCTTTTACCGCCTGTAAAGCTTACTTACTATTTGTATTTTATATAAATAGGCCATTCCCAAAAAGAAAAATAAATTCATCATTGTAATGTCGAGTCTAGAAATCTACATGTCTCCATATTTAAAACATTATGTATAATTTCAGTAACTAGTACAATGGTTGTAGGTTTTGGCAGTTAGATAATGTAAGTAAGTATCTATCCTTCTAAGGAATTTTGTAGAATATCTGAAATTTATATTTATTTTGAATGTAATGTAAGGGAGAATACAATAGTTTAGTCTAAGCAAGCTTAAACGGTGTGGTTTTAAACCTTATTCTCTACGACAGCAAATGACTAAAAAAATACCCGTCCGCAAAAGACGAACTGAAAAGACAAGATGAAAAGAAAAACTAATATCCTTTACCACAAAATATAATATGTAGTCGGACGCATGTTTTGCGGCTTTCGTTACATCATAGATGTTGTTGCAGCATACGTATTTACAGGGTGTAAGGGACATCGTAATGAAAACTGAAACCATGGATGAACGAGAAGTATAAGATACTTGTCCACCAAAAAAAAAAAATCGGGTCGGACTTTCCAAAATTTTTATATATTTCGTTTGCAAATTTTTTTGTAAGTTACGAAAACCGCGAAATAATCGAAAAAAAATTAAAAGACCGACGCAGAATTCTTTCGTTTATGTTTCCATAATCATGTACTGAATCCATAGTATCGGTTTTCGTTACGATGTCACTGACGCCCTGTATAATTTTTGGTTTTATATTAACCAAGATGAAAAGTAATACGAATAAAGGTTATGTAGTAACCTTTATTCGTATTACTTTTCATCTTGGTTTTTCGTTTTAGATATTTGTTATTATTATTTTATAATTTTATTTTAAACTTACTTTGAAAATCGTCTTTTCTAGCCCTTAATTTTTACACCCCAAATGACCATGTAACGGTTATACTTACTTACCGAAGGCTAACATCCGCCATGTTGGTTTTATCAAAACCCATTAGCAAAGACATTAAATTAAGGTTTAATCCAGTTTAATCTCTTTGCCCATTAGTCAGTGTCACTCGCGTCTTTAAGACGAATCTAAGGATATGTTATTTGTTTAATCGGTTCACTCGTTTAGCCTCTATTAGGGATTATAGACAAATAAACATACAACTAATCACCTTTTCGGCTTGGCTCCTGCATTCGGATAAAAATACCCTTTGGCCACTGCCCCTCTCCTCCCAGAGCTTTTCTGCCTCTCGTAGATTTAGCTGTTTAATTATGTGCCTATGCCTACGTACTATTGAAATTCCTGATTTTCCTCCCGCCCTAGACCAAAATCTGAGTGGGCACGGTTGTAGATGAAGTAATTCCGGACCCTAACGGGTTTTTGTCACCGATTTAGTTTATCAGATTCTAATCTGATTGTACTTATTAATTTGTTAAAGGTGAGGTTGTTCGGTGAGGGTGAGGTTTTTAGCAAGGATCTCTATGCAATATACAAAGAAGCAAACAGTTAGAGATAGGAAGTTTTGTTCTATGAAATCCATCTAGAGATTATTTTTTTCAAACGTATTAATAGGTACTGACTGTAAACGCTTTTGAAACATTATATATAGTTTTTTCGCGAAAGTAGAACCTGTTTATCACGAAAAAAACGTTGTTATTTGATACAACGATCATTTGACACACTGAACATACGATATCTTACGATTCTTACGAGATTGATAGTTACGATATCTTAATTTGAACGTATATCATACGATACTTATACGTTCAAATTTTGAACGTATATCGTATGATATACGTTCAAATTGTTACATTTTTCTTGGTCTAATCTCTCCGACTGGGATTAGTTAGGCTAGAGGTGTCACAGGTCCGACTCGGAGATCCCCGACTCCACGTGGTCGAGTGTGCGAGTTAGACGAAGGGTCTACAAGCATGTCTTCTGGCGGAGCACACTTAGAAATACTGCATGTATTTTGCTTGCAAGCACGCTGGCTTGTTTTTTCATTGGGTAATATTTTTACCAAAGCTCATATGGATAAAATATATAATATTTATTTTACGATCAGAAAACCTTGTTATTATTTTTAAACAATTTGACGTCACTCTTCAAAAATTCAGTCTTATGGTATTTAAAGTCTTTATAAGTATTATTTATGGATTATTAAATCTTATAATTTGTTCGATGAAACAAATGTTATACAGGGTGACTGGTAAATCGAGGGAATCATTGAAGGAGGGTATGGTACACATCATTATGAACAACTTTTACTATGGGACCAAAGCGGAAATCGCGAAAAAAAAATCAGCTGTTCCATACATTTTGTCGATTAATATTGAATTATTTGTATGGAACAGCTGATTTTATTTTCGCGATTTCAGTTTCGGTCCCATAGTAAAAGTTGTTTATAATGATGAGTAGAACACCCTCCTTCAACGATTCCCTCGATTTACCAGTCACCCTGTATACTATGAATATTAGGCTATGTGAGTTTTATATGTGATCATTGTATTAAAATAGTCTTAAATGAAAAGATTATAATTTCTTTTAAAGTTATGTTTTAAAATTATATCAAACGTTTATTATGTCAAATTAAAGGTACCTATATCAAACAAAATAATTCATTCTGCCTGGCCTTTACAACTACGTTGGGGTCGGCTCCCAGTCTAACCAGATGCGGCTGAGTAACAGTATTTTATACGGAGCGACTGCCATCTGACCTCCGCCGCCCCCTAAGGTTAGACCGGTAGTCAGACTTTTTGGGTTGCTGACTCCCGTAACGACTGTCAAAGGTATTCGTATGACAATCAAACAAAATAATAGAAACTCTTAGAAACTAAAATTATATCTTTGTAAATGTTTTTTTTTATATCATATTTATTACTTACCCAGAACTCAATCTAGGCGTCTCATATGTATTTTATTACTCAATCTCTGATATCATGTAAAATGTTTTAGTCAGTACATAAACATAAAAATGTATAGATATAAGAGGGCTGTGTAAGCCTGCATTTCTATTGAAGCGGACCAAAGCGGAGAGGTAAAAAATAACCAATAAGATTCCAGTACTCCGCCCATCTAATTGACGTGATAATATTCATACTCTATTGATTACCTACTATTTCTCCTCTCCGCTCGTCTCTGCCTCAATGGAAACGCAGCCTAAATGTGTAATATGTATATTCAAACAAGAACAAAATCAATGTTAGTTTATTGTAATGGTCGTTTGTATGTCCAGGTCCAGAAGCGATTTTAACGGACTAATGTGGTGACAGTGACACAATACGGGTTCCAACATAGTTCAATGTGTTGTATGGGATTTTCTTAAACTTTGATTTGCCGTAAGCTTAGGTGTTTTTATTTTATGGTGTGATATAAGGTGATACTAAATAAGTTTTTTAAATTAATATGTATATAAGCTTCAACCTTTCTAGTCTATTGCGATGAGTGTAATAACCCCATAAAGGGATCGGGACTAGAAGGACCTATAACGCATTACATACAATTAATTTATTGAAAATAAATATTGTTTGTTTAACAACTGTGAAACGGTAAGGTCAAATATCAGCTGTACTCCAAAATAGATCTATCAACTCCGCTTGCTCAGAATCTCGAACCTATTGTATATTATAATATTTCCTCTGGCCCTTTTCTCACACACACACGGTTTCCGTTTCAGGTTGTTGTTGTCGCTTATTTTAAGGTGCTGACAGTACCAGAAGGTATTGTTCTATATCTAGTGAATGTATATTACCTAAGTCACCCCCGCTTGTTATTGTATTAATATAGTAACTACAACTGTATATAAACGAACTGCAATTCAACTACCAACTTGATGCTTACTACCTACATCTAAACTGCATTTTGCAGTTAAAATGCAGTCCATCAGTATACAATACACTGTTATCTGGTATTTGTATGTCTGAACCATAAACCCTATTATAGTTGTATATATTATAATGATCAGTTGTATACCATAGAATTGCCACTGTCTGACCACCACGATGAGCAGCGCAGCGGATCTTTTGATAACACTGAATAAAAATGGTATGATCACAACATCGACATTGTGTTTGTATGTCAATGGATCACAAGTATTAAATTGTTTTCTGTGGCGTAGCTAGAGTGTGTGGTACCCGATGCGAATGTTCCTAACGAGTGTCAACCTTTAAGATTTTTTTTTTTTTTTCGCATCAGTTTTCATTGCATATTTCTTCGATAAAAAAGTGTTAAGTGTGCCTTTGCGCGGGTGACACCCTTGAGAGGGTGACACCCGGGCGGACCGTTCCCATCGCACCCCGCTTGCGACGCCAGTGTTTGAACAATTGTCTCGCCCTTGACATGGACATGCCCGAGACGCTTATGTACACGTACATCTTTCATACTTCATATTATAAAAGTACGGTGTGAGGTGTTGAATGAAGGAGGACCTCTGACTAGGATAGCATGTATGCCTGGCAGGCCGAAGTTGATTGGTGGGTTCGGACATAAATATTAGGTATACATGTGCAAAAATCTTTTTAAACTCTCATAGCGTGATGCAGGACTTTTGTCATCAGATTGTTTCGATACATGTCACTAGAGCTCTTGCAGGTTAAAAAGTGATCATGATATAGACATTTATTTATTCTGTGTCATCAATAAGTTGGTTGACCTGCGCTGCTCTTGGTGTTGGCTGAACCATACTTTATCTTATATATCAAAAAGCTACAGCTAGCTCCGGCAATCATATTGTGGCTGTGGCTGGTTAGGTGCGCAAACTTCTAACCATTTATAAATACAAATGTAAATTGTAACTAAACAAATTGTTGGTGTTTTTACCTAAATAAAATGGAAATTATGATATTTTGTTTTCTTATTTTACCTTCATACCTAATACCTAGTCAAAACGAATTTCTTGTCTCGACTCTGTCAAAATGTGCGAACCCATTGCGCGAGCCCCACTCATGATTACTTTACTCTTTGCCCCACTCGCTCCTGACCGGACGCCGAGGTGTTCGGTAAATATGCTTTCACTATTGAAAACAGCAGTGTGGATTATCTGGTCCTCGGCAAAGAAATGACAGATCACTGCCGTTGCTTCGATCTGCATTGTACGATTAATCAGATCCCGTTTTTTGTCGTGCCCCGTAAGTATCGAAAAGGTGAATAAAAGTTGGACGGCACCATCCTCATTGTGAAGTAAGAGAATTACCTATAGGTAGGACTAGGCACATATATATACTGTGATCATCAATCTGTCTGCCATAGGTAATGTAAATCCCCTATGATCGATCATTGTGGCGATCAACGCGCTTATGTTCGGCAGTGGACAATTATTGAAATTATTATATTTTTTAAAATATGAAAAAATAGTAGCCCACTGGTATCTAGAATAGGGTCCAAGCTACCGGCGGTCAGGGCTCCAGAGAAAGGAATCTCCTAACAATGCGTGCCGTGTCAAGAAGTACTGCTCTCTGAATCAGGCCCTTGATCCAACTGCCTAACGAGAGCCTCCTGAGGTGTCGGTCGAGACTCTCGGTAATTAGGCCATTGGCCGAAACGACTATCGGTACAATGATTGCTGAATCCACATCCCACATGTCGACAACCTCGCGGGCCAAATCAATCGGGCATTATCACAATTATAATGTCTTTTATTCATTTTTCATACATATTATTTATATTTTTAAATATTTTTACAAAACTATATTAAAAAACATTTAAAAATATGAAAAAATAGTAGCCCACCGGTATCTAGAATAGGGTCCAAGCTACCGGCGGTCAGGGCTCCAGAGAAAGGAATCTCCTAACAATGCGTGCCGTGTCAAGAAGCACTGCTCTCTGAATCAGGCCCTTGATCCAACTGCCTAACGAGAGCCTCCTGAGGTATCGGTCGAGACTCTCGGTAATTAAGCCATTGGCCGAAACGACTATCGGTACAATGATCGCTGAATCCACATCCCACATGTCGACAACCTCGCGGGCCAAATCAAGATATTTGATCTGTTTATCTTTCTCGGCTTTCACGAGGTTCTCGTCATGCGGGACCGTTATGTCGACAATCATTGCGCGCCGCTCTGATCGATCCACCACCACTATATCAGGTCTATTGGCTACAATAGTCCTGTCAGTGATGATGGATTGATCCCAGTACAGTGTGACATGGCCTTTTTCAAGAACTCGGTCGGGCACATACCTGTAGTACGGCACTTCCGATTCCACAAGATTGTATTTTAGAGCAATTTGCTGATGGATAGGTAATCCTGGCTACAAGGTTGTGTCTATGCAAATACTCTCCATTAGCTAGACGAGAACACCCGGAGATAATGTGACGGATTGATTCGCCTGGACGGTGGCATGCCCGACATATGTCAACCGTGCCGTCCTTCACAATAAATCTCCGGTAGTTATTTGTCATCATAACTTCATCCATAATTGCACAAACAAAACCTTCGGTTTCTCCAAAGAGGTCCCCTGAACGTAGCCAGGCTACGGACGCTGAAAAGTCTACATCGGGCCCATGGAGGGCCCGGAAGAAGCGTCCGTGGAGCTCCTTGCTCTGCCATACCTCCCTGCGATCGTTAGTGTCAAGCACTACAGGTTTGCGCCAGTTCTCTTTATCCAAGGAGAGCGGAGTGAGGCCCTTGTCCACCGCTACTACATCTCGATGCATCCCCATGTTGGCTTCTAGGAAATATTCCCTGAGATTGCATATCTCGCGATTGTGGATAGTCTTAGCGTTTAGAAAGCCTCGACCTCCACATCTCCGCGGGATATACAATCTCATAACCGAAGACCGTGGGTGATGCATTCGATATGCCGTCAGCAATGTACGGACCTTCCTATCCATATATATTCCTATTATGATCTTAAATTATTATGTTGATTGAGAACTGTCAGACAAATTGTTCATTGGGAAGAATACTGAAATCAACTGAAATAGCGAAATAAAAATAATTAGTGTTCCTTACATTTACAGTCGATTGGAATGAATTACTTACGTGGAACCTACCTACTATCTCCATGCGTGGAACAACAAATGTAATTGGGAACCGTTGGGAACCAATGCCATTTTACAAATAGACGGGCCCAGGGCCATACACCATGCTCTACAAAATGGCGTAAACTTTACTATAGCTACAGAACGCGCAAATATTTATGAGCCCTCTGAATTCTCTCCGTCTAGCACCTATAATAGTATGGTTATTACAGATGCTTGAAGGAGAGAGAGAGAGAGAGTTCAGAGCTCTATTCTATTCTATTTTTCGTTATGGCAAGGGCTTAAAAACATTTGCGAGTAGGAGTACTATACATAGCAGTACAAAAGTAAATATGTAAAATGTCATTGTTGGGAATAGCAGACTTTTTTATCGCGATTTCAGGGTTGGTCCCGTAGTAAAAGTTGTTTACAATGATGAATACAATAACCCCTTAAAGCATGTGTCCTGTTTAAATATAAAACCAGATAAAACCTGTATAATCAGAAACTTAAACGCAGAGACATGGTAGTGGTCATAGACTTATTAACTAAGAGCATAGACATATAGTCTATGACTAAGAGCCCTACCAAGAACATTGAGCCCTACTTATTATGTCTATGCTAGTGGTTGATAGTTCTAATAACGAAATCCAGAAGAGAGAATTTCGGAGATGACCTTTGTATGGACAAAACGCCGCCCGCGTTTCCTCTTAGCACATTTCGTAACATTGATTTTCTATGTATGATTCAAAATATCCGAAAAACATATTTTCAATAGTTTTTATGTGTTTGAAAACCTCTAGATGGATTTTGAAGAACAAATTGGTTAGCATAGCTGCCATAGGGAACTCTAAAAATACCCATATTGCATGTTACACTGTAAAATGAATAGAATAAAAAAAGCAAAAACTAAAAGAGAAAATATAGTAGGTATTTTATCTTTCTTTCAATGTTATTTCTCTAAATTTTAAAATCTATTGTATTTTGAAAAGTTAAAAACCAGGGGCGACGGACCCCAATTCTTACATTGCCTAGGGGCCTGTACGAGGTAAGCCTCGTGAACAAAGGCCGTGTGAACAAAGGGTTAAAATCACACACACACACACACATCGGTACCTATTAGGGGTAAGAAATCTTGTGTGACCAATTTTTCTAAAAGATGGCGCTAGTAGAACATGATTGTTAAAGTTTCTCATAGACTGTAGGTAAACGAACCCAATTAGACGCATTTTTGAAACTGAAATTAAAGTAATTAAATATAAATAAAACAACGAAAATCGTCCGTTTCAAAAACGGAATCAACACGTTATTATTTTAATCCTTTCAGTTTCAGTAGCTTTGGATGGAGTTAGTAACAATTTATTTTTCTAAACGCAACGCTAAGCTTCGCCCACTGAGGCTTCGAAGGAGTTTAAATTTTTAATTCTACCTACCTGTTTACTAGAAATGTCTTATGATACGCATGGCCGCCGTGTTAAAAATGTAAACAATTTTTGTTCGAATTTCAGATTGCCGTCATTCAGATTTACACAATACAATTAAAGACAAAAGAAAGCCGACTGGCCGTTGTTGTTGGACGTGACTGTCGTTAAATTGCGACCTAGTTATCGGATCGTAATATTCCTCGGAATACCTAATACAAAGTAAAATGAGTGAGCCAATGAAGTCCGTTTCCGCCATGAACAAGTTGTACATAGGTAACTTGCCAATCGAAGCCGACGAAGCGGCAGTGAGACAACTATTCGCTGAACAGAATCTGACTGTTGCTGATATCTCAGTAAAGAGAGGTGGTTATGCTTTCGTCGACTTTCCTGATCAATCAGCTGCAGATCGGGCCATAGACAAACTACATGGTAATGTTATTCTTCAAAAATGTCATTACGTACATTAGTAACAGTTAGCACCCATCCTTACCAGTCTTCATTACTGTGTTACAAAGAATTACGTTTATAGTTGCTTCTGCTATCTATTTTACTGTATAAGCATTTCTTTTGTAACTTCTAGAGTATTTTGTCTCATAGTTATACCACTGAATATTTTCTAATATCCTCTTAATCGTGCACCATAACGTATCAACAGATATTTGTAGAGGCACATAGAAAATAAACAAATTTAAAATTATTTAAACCTAACATGGTTTTCAAGAATGCCATCAGAACGAATTACAGGTGCTTATGAATGTGAAATATACACTTTTTGTATAGCGATTCAGTGCTATTTATTCCTAGTTTTCCAAAATGTGTCTAGTCTACACATAAGTTTAGTAAAATACCTTTACACATTAGTGGTCATTAATAACAAACAATCAAATACTATATTGAGATTACAGTAAACATCCCTATTTATAATTATAACGCTTCATCGTCTCTTGTTCCAGGTTATTCATATTGTGGTCTGCCTCTGATTGTGGAACCTTCGGTTGCTAATAAGAAAATGTGAGTACATGACGTGTATTATGTTTCCTTACCTTTGACTAGCATTCAATTAGCACGAGCAAGTAGAAACGACTGGAAGCAGGTATCTCGAACGATCTTTTCGCAGAGAGGGATTACCTACCTTTGTTTACCTGATATTCGATTACATGCATTGTCCACAGTGAAACAATGGTAAAGAATACGAGACAAATAGAACTTTCTACATATTTTCCAGATTTATCTAGGATAAAATAATTTGGGGTAAAATGGGAAATTAGACACTAACGATAAATGTAAAAAAAAATTGTCTTAGACACGACTAATAATAATCTTTATAAAGAAACAAATAACATAATTTTTCAAATTAGGTACCTACATACACTTATGTGTTAAATCTCCATATTTTTTATATAGATAAGTAGGTCTACTTACCCATGTTAAACAGCCACTCTATCTCATGTTATATTAAAAATAACTACCCGACCTATCAGATTTCTAACTTAATATCAAAGCCTGTTCCTATAGATAGCAGGTAAATCGTTTTATAAAGAGCAGCGAAAACTATTGCCCTACAGATTACAATAGGTAGGTACTTAGGTACTAGTATTCTGTACACAAGCTATAAAATAAATGATAACTTCTAATCTTTTCATTCGTTGCATAAATTGTTTAACTAAGTAGAGATATGGCCGTAAGTATGTGAAATAAAAGTTGATGTTTTTATGACGAAACCCTGTTTGACTATTATGAAGTGCTCTTTCAGGAAGGGTTCTACTTAAAATTTTAATACTAAGTGTGTCAATTTATTTCAGAGTAAACGTACCCACTCTCCAAAGCGCGAGTACCACTCAACTGAAGGAGGGCAATAATGACTCTCTCCCTGGAGGTTGGAGGTAAGTGACCTTTTATCTACCCATGAAACTGCAAAATCTACGTTCTAATAAAATTTAGAACTACAATTTTTCTTCTCTAATTTTACATGAGTTTTTATTAGAGGGGTTCGATTACCGGTCTACGAGAAGCGAGTAAACCATGTGCTTGACTTGTTATAATAACAGAAACACCGTTAGAAAGAAAGAAAGAATATTTTATTACCCGGAATAGACTAAAATAGCTCTTTATAATAATAACATGAAAATATCGATTAATCGTAATTTTATCTGAATGAATTAAATTATTAATTAAGAAAAGATAATATATTTATAAAAAAGTAGAACCAGATCTATTCAATTTACTTACGGAAAGTTTGTAGCTATATATTGTCTAAACGCTTAAAAGCTTGTCGTGCTCTATATTTTTTGTCGATTAAGTACCTTCAAATACGAAGTTTCTATCCATACCCGTTGCGGTGATCAGGATACTTCGGTCCTGGTCATCTTAAAACTTTGGGGCCATAAAAAACATAGCCCCCGATATGCGATGTAATTATTATAATATTATAAACTTAATAAAAAAAAACATTCCACCCGTCGCTGTGTACCTGCTAGGTACTTTATTCCTAAATCATCAAAATCATAAATTTATTACCCGTGGACAAGCAGTACTATAACCATAAGTTTCTATCTTCGTAAATTTCTGAGATTCAAGGTTTTTTTTCAAGTCATTCAAGTCAAGGTGAAAGTTCTTACTGTATAGTGCTGTATACTGTATACTGTACTGTGTATACTGTGTACTGTATACTGCCGGTTACTGCCTACCAGGTCATCATAATTAAATATTGTCTTCTACATCAAGTACACTGCAATATGTCAGCTGAATACCTAGGTCAGTAGGAAGTGAAATTAAATTAATGAATTATATATTAAGTATTTAGATATACCTTATACATTCGTACTATTGCAAGTTCAATAAAAGCTATCCAGTTTTAGATCTCCATACACTCGGCAATGGTTAATTTTATTTGTAATATTTTGTAATATTTTTTATTTTTGAAAACGTAACTGAAACCGTCGTTTGGTCTACTTACCAGAAATCATCAAGCAATGCAATACCTACTTGCACTATTACGTATTCTGAGACTATGTGGCTGTGTGGCTATAACTAGCGGAACCACCAGCTATAGGAAGACGGAAGTGGATGGACTAGCCATTTAATGCTTTAGTGTTTTATCGAATCATACTGTGACAATTAAGGAAATAAACCACTTTTAACCAATTTTCTTTTACCCATTTAGGTACCTAGATATTTTAGAAAAGTAAGCTTTTTAATATAAATAAGTTTATTACTAAGCTCAGAAAGCCGCGAAACTCAAGTGGGATTGGGCTGGCCACATTTGCCGTATGCCTGATGAGCTGTGGGCCAAAATTGTCACTATGTGGAGCCCTGACACAGCTAGACGGCGTCGCGGCAGACCACGAAGGAGATGGAGAGACGAGCTAGATAGAACTAATAAAGAATGGTCCACACTGGCTCTGGACCGGAAGACCTGGAAGTCATGGGGGGAGGCCTTTGATCTGTATTTTTTGATATATATTGTGTAAAAACATATTTAATGGGTTATCCGCCACAGAACTCAAACGAAATTTTCGCGTAGTCCGTCCAGATTTGTGGAGTAGTGGTTGAAGCCGAAATCAACTCGCACGATATTTTCGCTAGATATTATCTCCCTAGCCTTAGAGTGAACCTACATCGAGCATAGATTGTAAAAGGCTGAGATAGTTCATTGATTGAATCGATATGTCGTCTCATAGGCCCTCGTAGTAACCCGCAATTAGTATTTTCCATGAAGAAATCCCGAGTATTTCGTTACAAAGTTTATTCTGTGGTTTCATTTAAACTCTGAATAAGTCTCTTACACTAAATTGTAGTTAAAGTAATTTCGCGAAACTACAGTAGAGTCTTGTCTTTTCGGCCCCAGCCCCACAAGCTTAGCTTGGTGCTTAGACCTACGATGCGTGCTAGGCGACATACACTAGCTAGACATTCTAGCTAGGGTATGTCGACTACGACGCCCACGCAGCGTGACTCTATGCGTACGCAACGTACGGTTTACTATCACAAAAGCCACACTGATACTTGGCGCCTCGTCAGTGGCATAGACATCCAATGCCACTAAGACTTAAGTAATAATAAATCAAAACCGAAATCAAAACCAATTAAAGATCTTCTCGGTCGATGCAGAATCATGAAATAAAATCCAGACTAGGCCCATGCACAGAGTAACTGATAACCTTATTCTTCGATGTCGGTTTATAACACAGACATAATAATACCAGTAGCAGACCAAACATTCACTGAAAATTACGTAGCCACTACGCACACATAGGGACTTACTTATGAAAGGTCAATCCCGGGTATTATGTCGTAGCTAGCACTGTCACACCGGTACGCACAGCACTTCACCATATTTTGTAGGCTTCTATGTGGATAATAATTACCATGCCGAGTAAAGGACCACTTTTGATATTTCATTAATTTAGTAACAATATATGTATATCGTACCTATAATTTCAGTGATGGGGTTCCTCATCAATGAAAATATGCGATGATATTGATATCTTCGTTACTTAATTTCACAACTAAAACCGATTTTGTGGCTGTACCTACTTATTTAATCCATGGTTGCATATTGCTGCTAGTTTCTGGAGGTGCTGGGGTCTTTCATTACTTGTTGTACATTTCTTACATTTCTTGTGTACTAATTCGTACTCATTGTTCCATTGATTTAGTGTCAGAAACAAAGATCAGCTAAGATTTGAAGTAACTTTTTTGTGACATTTACATGGTACACCTTGATGTACACCTTTCTCACACGTTTTAAATGTCAGTCTACATTTTATGCTGTTTGCAATGACGACACATATGTTTATGAAATGTAAATATTCTAAACGGAATTCCCGCTCACCCTATTCACATGTTCCCTGCACACCCCTTTAAAATCCGTTTAAATTCAAACAACAACCAGTTTTGTATGAACAGACAGTTGTCCAAATTAGAATAATAATCATGTACATTGTACGATATCCTATCAAACTCTAATGGAGTATTCTAACCGTTTTATCTTGAAACCGGTCAATCGAACTTGGGATTAAAATGATTTGTTTTTTTATTGAACCCCTAGGATGAAGGACTTTAACCGTTTCTTTTTATTTCTAAGGAAGCTCCCGTATTGTGAGCCGAAGGGAATAAAGTATTGCCGTTAAAAAAGGAATCAATAATTTAAAATCCAATCTGTTATTCGTGGGACAGTCGAATGTAGACATAATATTATACTGTTACCTGTTACTATAAAATAAGAAAGACTGAATTTACTTATAGCGATTAATTAGACAACAGTTTCCGTTCCTAGATAAAACAAATCAGTCCTTTTAATAAACGAGTAACTCGTAGACCATTAATTGTGTTAAGATGGAATTCCGGAGAATATCGTCTGGAACTATGAATAAGTACTCGTTAATATGTTTTGCGGAGAGGAGCACTCTTATAGATTTTTGTATGTGGAGTCGTCATGCTTGGGACAATCTTATAAATCTATAAGACGTGAAAAAACTGTGCGACAGTTGTAAAAAAAAGAAAGAAAAGAACAAAAAGACTACTTTTAAAGAAGTACGTACTCGTTACGTAACGTCATGTTTTAATAATCGTGCCAAAGATGAAACACACAACAATGGAATGGTTACAGTGCTACGTAAGTCAAGCTTCATATTGTCATGTTATAAGACGGTGAGGAACGGACGACGACGGGAGGACGGGAAGGAGACAGACGATCATATCCTTACTTTAAGTTTCTAACACAATGCCACTCAATCAACTAAACTAATTACAGACTAAATCCACCATAGAACATAAATCAATAATCATAAATATATAAATCCAATAAATCCGAATTCCGATAACTAGTATACTTACTAGTACTTACTGTCATAATTTCACACACAATGCTAACCTACTCAAATCTTGGTTATTCTAATTCGTGGGTTGTTTGAGTGGCTCTATATTAAAATCATGATAATCTTTAATTAACATTATCAAATAAATAAAAGGTGAATAATACAAGTTACAATAGAAGTGTTAATTCCATCCTTATATTAAATTTAAACTAAAAATCTATTTAATTCACCAAACTGGTGGAAGGCAAATTTGGTGGGTATAGGTATAGTATATACCATAGTTCTAGTATATTTCAATGAGTTCGTCACTCGGAAACATAACAAGAGGCGCGATGCCAGCCGTGTCGGCTTTATTTATTCAGTGCTTGAAGCTAATAAACTATT
This sequence comes from Allophyes oxyacanthae, assembly GCA_932294325.1. Classification (NCBI taxonomy): domain Eukaryota; kingdom Metazoa; phylum Arthropoda; class Insecta; order Lepidoptera; family Noctuidae; genus Allophyes; species Allophyes oxyacanthae. The sequence goes on from OW028609.1 coordinate 8,150,987, forward strand.
AAGCGTAAGTTACGGATCGAATATCTACTAATCGATAGCGCCGTGTAACCACAGTTTAAATATATAGTAAACAGTTGGTAAGCTACGTACTTACGTTCCGAATTCAAACACACACAGAGACGTGTGCTCTACAGGGATTTCTTGGTTAGGTTCGGTTAGGTAACAGCGAAATATTCAAAGGTTGTCAGTCGGTGTTACTTCTAGACATAGTCGGTCACGATTTGTGTTGCTCCCATATTTTCCTATATTAATTATATTGACAGGACTATATTGTAGTGTTTACGGCTACTTGAACTCCTCAATATAAAATCAGCAGTTAGCTTTTTTTTTTCCCGCTGATATCGAAAGGTGTAATGAATGTTCAACTATTTCTCTACGAATTTGTTGTCAATATTGACCGATTGCTTTGAAAATGCGTATCTTCTGTGAAATCGTAATTACGGTCAGAAAAAAAAATGGCGTCCATTTTGATCTTTTTTATTACTGGACCGATTATATACAAAATCGATATCTGAGAGTTCGTATAGTCTCTAAATCCATATATAAAGTCGGAATTTAAAAAATGGCCGCCAATTTGGATCTTTTTAGTTACTGGACCAATTGCTTTCAAAATCGATATCTGAGAGTCCCTATGGCCTCTGAATACTTACTTATAGTCAGAATTTTAAAAAGTTGCCGCCTTTTCGATCTTTTTAGTTACTGGACCAATTGCTTTCAAAATCGATATCTGAGGGTCCGCGTAAAGTTAGTTGATAGTGATGACATTATCTTTTTCAGCCGGTCCAAATTGCTTCGTTTGATTTTCGGAGACGATTCAGTAAAGAAACCGGCACTGAATTATCGTGTTTCTGAAGAATACTTTAACGCTTAGGATATTTTACCAGGAACAAATCGCAATTATTAAAAAATATCCATTCCCATCTTTTTTTTTAAGAATCATCACATGTATTTAATTCCTGTTTAAATATCGTCATATAGTTTACATACTACTTACATACTTACGTGCGAAGCCCTGGGCCAATACTAGTATTAATTTATGTTTGCAGTAGGTAAATGTAACTAAATAAAATAAAAACCATTTTCCAAAAATATTAGTGACATCCCTAGCGCTCCGCTTGTCGATGTCACAAAAACGTCTTACCTGAGTTACTGTATGTAGGTATATTTATACTGTGGTGTAACCTTGTACTGGGAATAAAACTATCAATTTTTAATAGTTCATTCATTTCTCCTTTCAGCGAAGGGTTTTGTTTTGGCATAGCAGCATACCATAAGCCCAATGAATCAATTTAAACATGTAGGTCATTTAATTATCAAAATTTTAAATCTTATTATGCAGGAATATATATCTTATATTAGCTTTATCCAATCGAGTTATAGATGTATTTATTTTAATAGTAATTACTTGAATAATAAATTATTAGTTTATAACAATGATTGGGAAATAACTATAAATCAGAAAATAATTATAGCAGTAATAACAAAAAGTGCAAAAATTCCTTTTATATAAAAATTTCCTTCTTGATTACCAGCTACTATAGTAGCTTAAATTCCAGTTTCTGCTTTAGTTCATTCTTCCACTTTAGTAACATCTTGGGTTTATTTATGAATTCGAAAAAAGTTTGTTATTAGGTTGTTATAATGAGGGCATAGTCTCAATAAAAAAACAAAAAAAAAATCCTAGCTGTGTGATAAAGCGCCTCTACGCACGTAGCCGCGCACCTACGCGGTTCCGTGCACTGCTACGCACGTTGCCGCGCACTACACGCCTCTACGAACTGCTACGCACTCAGTTGAGTACCTACAAACTGTAGGACAGTGATGTTATTAGTTATTCCATTCTTACACCATTATTAACCCACGGCATGCCTGGTAGAAGACCGTGGTATTCGGTTCAATTTTGAATTCTGTGCGTACTCGCTTTCAGTAGCTGCCCGCGTTGTGAACTACTCGATGCCCTCCTCCTGCTATTTCTGTCCAGAGCTCGCTCCTGCGCTGTTTATTAGATGAGCGTTTTACAGAGACAAAGAAATTTTGTAGTTTATCATTATCGGCCCATCCACACTCGATACTTTTAGCAGCAGAATGGCGCGTTTTCGCTTTCATTATTCACTTCTTGTAAGCAATAGACAACAAAGAAACGCGAAAACGCGCGATTCTGCTGCTAAAAGTATCGAGTGTGAATGAACGCTATGCTACGATGTAAATATACGGTTCTAAAAATTTCTACACTTAATGTAACAGCCCCTGTATAAAGATACAATATTTAATTTCTTGTTAAAAATATGACTTAAAGTAATCGTTGTTTGTAATATATTTTTATTCCAAACCCAAATTTTCAACCCTAGTTTCATAAAAAAAGCAATTACTCGTATTTTACTTTTATACCCGAAGATAAATAAGAAAAAGCTATTTAAGAATCCTGGTTTGATCCTGTAACTTACTTTCTCACCTGCCGAGGGTTAGGTAATTCGGCATTATGGTGCCCTCGACTCGCACTGCCACTGACCCAACTATGTTACCTACCGTATCTGCTACATCTACTACCATCGATATATTATTATCGGTTTAGTTGTAAAAGCCCATTGTTACCACAAACCTTCTGAACTCATCTGTAGATTGATATAGCTAAGAACCTATATTAGTTTGACGCTAAGTCACAGAATTTAAGAACACGGTGCGTTGGCGGCAAATGTTGGAGTTAAAAACCTAAGAAGCGAACTGCCCTGCCCTGCACTTAAAGGGTGGGGTAGATGTAAATGTCGCCCTTATCTATAATATGTGATCAGTGATCTCGGTATAAGTGGGTTTTATTGCACGCAGTTCAATCGAATTATGTATTTTTAGAGAGGCACGGGGGAAGTTAATACTCGATAAGTCCCGGAGTACTATAAATGGAGTAGTACAGTTTATCACATCGCTGATATGTATCTTTGAGCACGATTATGATTGTAAGTGCATTGTATTATGCATTCCGAACAAAGCTAAGTAATTATGTTTTAGACTTCAAACAAGTTAGTGTCTACAGGGTTATTGATAATTCAACCAATTCCTCGAATGGGGTTTTACTGGACATCATTTGCAACCTATAGGTTTTAGAGACATTGTAATTTTATAAAATATGTTTTGAATTTGAAAGCTAGACCCCTCAGTCGCGCTAAATCGCTAATATTATCGCAACACGTTATTGCGTTATCTGTTTTTAGTACATTTTGTATTAGGACTAGGGTTGCCAGTACTTTATAGTAAAGTAGATATTGTACGTTATTTAGGGCAAACGTACTTATGAGAGCAATGAAATACACTTCACACTTCGAACAACACCTTATTTTACCTGTTTTGGCTTTTTGTTTTATTGTTTACTATAAGAAACAAAAGTGTGAAGGTGATTCTTTGCATTTAACCTGTCCCTAAACTTAATAAACAATTAATTAGGTACTATTTATCTTGAAATAGATATCTCTATTTCAAGATAAATAGTAATTTAACATTCTATCGAATGTAAAATGCTGTTAAGTTGTTCACCAGTTACAAGTATTTGTTAGATGTTGCAAAAAGCAACAAAAATACATAGGTACCTAGGTATAGAAAAAAATATCAAGTGGAATAAATAAAAATTTATTTTCACAAATTGTACTTAATATTTTAACATTAAAAAAGTTAGGTAAACTATATTATATTAAAAAAAAATGCATACAGACGAACATAGAACCTCCTCCTTTTTGGAAGTCGGTTAAAAGTGAATCCCTATTTCCCTTGGTCACGGCATCACGCGTGAACGGCTGGCTGGACCAATTTCGCTAATTCTTTTTTTGTTGTGTTTGTTATATGTAACTGTAAGGAGAAGGTAGGTATGGTAGATAATGTAGGTAGGTAGGGTAGGTATAGTAGTAGGGTAGGTATGGTAGATAGGCTAGGGTAGATAGGCTAGGGTAGGTAGGTAGGGTAGGTATAGTAGTAGGGTAGGTATGGTAGATAGGCTAGGGTAGGTATGGTAGATAGGCTAGGGTAGATAGGCTAGGGTAGGTAGGTAGGTAGGGTAGGTGGGGTAGGTAGGTAGGTAGGGTAGGTGGGGTAGGTAGGTTGGTGCACAGTTCTTTTATTAGCGGTACGAAGTCCGCCGGGTCAGCTAGTATTAAGTATATTTACTCAAAGAAAAGATGATATATCTAGGACGCATGCAATCTGACACACTGTGCACTGCTGCGATTATGCGTTCTAATGCAAAATGAAGTAAGACAGATACCGCATAACAGAGCGATATTATCGACCGATAATAACGGTTATCGGTTGTGTGGGGGTGCACTAAAGCATATGGACATCCGGGAAGATTCGCGCTGCCCAATATACCTAAGCACTTGCCGCCAGCTCAGTCAAAATAACTTCAAAATTAAAAACATTTATTTACAAACCAAGTGTGCATATAATTATTCAGAGGTTCTTCGTACCTACTCAGCGGCTTATCACATGCGTTGCAATGGAAAATAGAAGCTTTTGGCGCCATTTTAAATGTTGCTTCGCACTTAGGGTACCACTACATTCAAGTAGAGGACATCTCTACAAATAAAATTTACTATGGCAGCCAAACTCTACACTATTTTTCAATTCGAGATGAAGGTGATAATGTGCTTCAAGACATACTTACCATACACGTACCATACGTACCATAAGCATACTTAAACCTACATTTAGGTTTACGTAAAATTATTAGATACCTACTATTATTACTATTGCATACTGCAATAGTAAGTTTTGTTTCTGTGGTTTATGGTATTCTATTATACTGGGTGGCGCAAAATTTTAACCTGGCTACTCTTTCTGTTATAGTTATATATCTGTGGTGTCTATCTGGTCTTAGGAAAATTTTGATGAATTTTATTTATTAGAGTTTGTATCTGTATGTAAAACAATAAACTAAGGCTCTAGACAGACAGACCGCATTTCAACTGCAATCCATGCAGTTTGAATGCAGTTGACACGACTGCAATAGAACTGCAATAGAAATCCAACCGCAAATTGCAGTTCGGAAGCAGTTTGAATGCAAAACTGTTGGATTGCAGTTGAAATGCGGTCCGTCTGTCTAGAGCCTTAATCGATCAGTTTTTTTTTATATTTCGTTATGTACGGGTTTTTCGGTTGTTTGGAGGAAACATTCCTATTGGGAAATAGAGTCGATTGAGCAACACTTTTAGTTTTTTGAGAAATGTCAAAGATCTTGTGCACTACCTTTTTAAAAAAAAACAGCTAAAGTTTCCTAAGACCAGAAGTCTCTACTATTAACAGAAAGGGTAGTTACCCTTAATGCCCCAAAATTTTGCGCCAACCTGTATAGATGTGCTATAGGTACCCGAATGTAATGGTTAATTATGTATCTACCTTTCTTCTTCTTATTGCCCGACAGCCGCATTAGTGGTGACTGACGTTGATTTATGTAACACGTAAATAGGTCCCTATTTCATCACAATAAAATTAACCTCATTCTGCCAATGAAAACAACATTAAATACCTAATTAAAGATAAGTATGGACCTACTTAAATTATCTTTTTCAGTAATGAAAGTGACAGGATAGTGGAGGTGTAGCGCGGAAAGATAATCTAGGTGTAGGATCGTACACGGGCGCGTCCTGGCACGTGTCCTCCGGGTGTGACCCGCTGAGAGGAGGGCCCACGTGCTGCCTTCACGCGGATCGATACACATTCGCGCACGCGCCGGCTCTCCCGCCATTCAGCCGCCAACCGGCCAGGATCCATCGAATCGTCCCCTGAAAATACAACCTCCAGAAATTCGCATTACGCACATACATTTTAGTTTCAAGAGCAAGAGTTCAAACTTTTGAGTCCTTCGTGAGTGAGCAAGCAAAGCGAATGAACGAGACCTCCACCATACCCTTCGTCACAAAAACAAAATAAATAAAAGGTAATAGATACTACCCTTCAGCAGAAATACTTGTGATTAATCGGCGAATTGAATATTTAATTATATAATATAAGAGATAAAATCAGCCCTATGTCGAGGTTATGTCATGTCTTAGATTTCAGGTTACGTCGAAGTTCGATCCCGTCGAACTACCTTGAAATCTTTAAAATCTGACACACTTACAATTACCAATAAATAATGAACACACAGAATTACCAATAATGAAGTTGGGACTCCCTTCTTCATGATCGGTAATTTTTTTACAAGGCAGTTCAAAGTTTATTCTCACACGATCGTATTGAAGTTTATTACCAGAGTCTGATGTTCGTTACCATTTTGTTACGCGGTAGACACGCCGATCCGGTAAAAAATAATATTGTATCTAGTTGTTATTGGGGTTCCTGATTTGAAATAGAAATCAAACTTTAAAATAAACTATAAACCGACTTCAAAAACTAAAAAGTATTAAATAATTTTCTTAAAAAACTTAACAGCTTCTGAAGTCGGTGCCGCTGCCAAGCTAGGTGCATTGAAGAATTAAAGGCCCTGACAGCTTCCGAAGTCAGGGCCGTCGGTTAATAAAAATCATGACTTCTATAAAAATATCGGATTTATTTGATGATGAGAAATGAGATTTCTTTTTATTTTAATAATAATTCAAACCCCTTTACGTATGCAGTTTTTAGCGTGCACCTAGAATCACGACGTTTTGAAAGTGCCTGAAAAGGCCCAGTTTAAATAAAAAAGTTTCGACTTTGACTTTGACCTTTGTGAAATGTGGCTGATATAAATCAGTTTAAAAAGCTTTATTTATTAAGCTTTGTTTCTTTCTTAACATAGTCATAGATTTGCCTATATGGTCGAATGTAAAATTCAACGTAATTAATTAATAATCGATCGGTGTCATAGGTACAGTCGAGTTCATTAATATGTTGACATATTCAGGGTTCAGAGATATTAAAACCTAAATAAGTGCGTTAAATTGTAACTACTAAACATATCAATAAATTGTGATCGAGCTTGAGGTTCATTTATATGTGACAATACTTTTATATGTGACAAGACACGCTTACTTGTGTAAATAGGTCAGGTTGTATGCAATCTATGAAACTGTTTCGTCAAAGTTTATGTATAGGATGGGTACCTTAGGTTACCTACTAGCTAGTTAAATTTTAATGACATAATGGATTTTTATTACATAATATGAATAAATTTTCTCCTGGGTAGTAATACGAATTAGCAGGTTTGCACTAATTTGACAAGTAACACTAGGCACTGGAAAATGAGATTTAAGTTATCCTTGAACACCGATTCTGAGAAATCTATTATATTTTCAATATCGGACCTTATCAAGCGGAGAGCACTATTTAACTGATATTCCCGCAAGTGCAGAGATATTTACGAATACTTGACTAATATGATATTTTATTTTCGTTCATAAACCTGTAGGCTAATTCACGTAACTAAAGAAGTGCAGTTGCCGCGCAGTTGCAATAAAATATTGATCAAAACAACACATTTGGTAATGTTCTTCTTCTTCTTTCGTTATGGTAATTGAGCCGATGTCGACTATTCTGCCATTTGGTATCCTCTGAGCTTCAGTGAGATACGCTCGCGTCAAGTTCGAGCGTCACTGCAATACGATCGGCGCGTCTTAAAATTACGTGATTTAGCCCTCTGGTCACAAGTTATTGCCAAATGTCTGGCATATATTAACGATCGGTCACATGATAAAAATTATATGATCTACAGATTGTATAGATATTTTTGAGTATTTCGATACTCACAATATTTTGAATCCTTGTCAGTGCTTTAGGTATAGTATACTTAGGTACTGAAAACAAAATAAGGGCTATCTTATATTTTTGATATTCTGGGCAAACTATGGGGTTCCGGGGTTTATAAATTATTAAATTCATTGCAATGATTTGTTTTTAATGAAATAGGCTTAAATTTTACACGTTCCACAAAAAAAACTATTTTACAACATTTCAAAGGAAAAGTGCAATTTCAGCAAAAGGTACATTTGGACTAAATATTCAATTTAAAATGAAATTGCACTGCTTTTATTAATCTTCCTTTTGAATCAATATCTGGTGTAATCCTAGAAAATATTTTCTATCAGATGCCGCATTATTTCTTGAGAGATTTATTTTTAACTCGATTGTGCTGTTTGAACTGGAATTTATGTCTCAGACTCTTCTTTTCCACAGATCCTACATGTGTTCAACTGTGTTCAAGCCCGAATTGTTCGCTGGCCTCAGCAACACTTGTACTTATACAAGCCTCTTCTAGTGTCTCTTAGGTGGCTCTAGCAGTATAAAAGCGTGTGCATTGCCGTGCAAAAGCTTGAAACCTGCACCCGCTTATTGTGCAAATGGGTGACATTGGAGTCTTATGACCTCCTCGATGTTTCGGTTACTGTACCGTGGTTGTGAATTACAAGCTCAGTTCTTCCAGTTTGGCTAATGCCTTCCCATACCATAAACATTGGGCCAAATAGTACACTTTTGTGGATGCAGGCTTCTGGAAATTGCTCACCTTTTCATCTCCATAGGTACCCTTATGCAACGGTCAACTCTAAAAACTTTTACTTTGCTCTCATCTGTACAAAGCACTGTGCTTCAATCCCTTACGCAACAGACTAAATGTTGCCTTGCGCATGTTTATTGATTTGCATTAATACTGATACTGGTCCATGGAATTCGCACCATTTGACTCCTGGAGAATTGCAGATGTTGATACAAATGGTTTTTAATTGTTTGTTCACTTGGGCGAGTGTAAAAGCGACTCCAGGCATTCTGAATTGCTCGCCGCGAAAAGCACGGCTGCAAAACTACAGATAGATGACTGTTATGGTCCTAGTCGTTGTAGCCAAGTCCATTAATTGATGTTGAATCTTCATCATTGCGTTCTCAAAATGTTGATGTACGCACTATACTACACACACTAAACTGATCTCAAATGTTAAATGAGCTTAAACTTCACGTTAAAAACAGGGTAAAATTAATTGGTTACAAAAAAGTTGACAATCTACCCATTTTTAACGGTATTTCAAATAGAATGCTGTAAAAGTGTTCGCAAACACTTATGATAACACGACGTTGAACAATTTACCACATGGATATAAAGGTCATTAAATCACCCTTAATGCCATAATATGCAATATATTTTGTTTTGAGTAGTATAGGTACTATATATTAATGAACTCGACTGTATAATATAAATAATCAATAAAGCAGTAATCTGAAGTTAGACATTAGACAACCAGTATTTTATTAAATTACTAGATTTTAATTTTAAAAACCTACTATAACCCAATATAAAAACAGAGGGGCTTTTTTTCATAACCTTGCACGCACACTGCCGCACGTGTTTCTACAGAGCTGTCACTGGTTATCTTGTCACGCACCCATGCAAAATTCCGACCGCATAGTCACAGGCATAGTGCTTGTTCCGCGCGCTACATCTGACATTCTCCTATAATCTGTGATTTTGAATTAGAAACCACAAACTGATACACGTGAAAAAGGAGACTATTTTTGGGCTCAAATTTGACGTAGGTATTCGATTCCAGACAATCGTGTTCATAAAATTTATAAATGGGCTGGAGTGACTATATTGAATAAGTATTTGTATGATAACACGAGGCCTCACGAGGTGTCGTAATGTCGTCACGACCCTGTATACCTTTCTACCTATTTCTACCTGCCTTTCTAGCCCCAACCCCTTAAGGGGTTATTGTACTCGTCATTATGAACAACATTTAGGTACCTACTAGGTATCGGACGAACACTGAAATCGCGAAAAATTTCATCTGCTATTCCATACATTTAGTCGACTAATATTGAGTTATTTGTAGGGAACAGCAGATTATATTTTTCGCGATGTCTCCATTGTTCCCATAATAAAAGTTACTGCATCGAATTAAAAGTTCAACTAGTTACATTATTTTATCTCGGCGTTCAAAAGGCCTCTCTAGAAGTAGGTTACCTAGATTGAACCTGTGCATAGTAGGTAGGTACAATCAATACTCAATCAAGATTGTTCACAGCCAAGCGAACGGTTTTAGGAATACAAGGCTTCATAACGAACTGACGCGAGAGAAGTGGCTGTAACATAGAGCATTCTACACCTATCTCGGGATCCCTACTTGAATTCGAATGCCGTAGCCGTATGATCGAAACACTTGCTCTAACACGTCTTGATATCGACAGAGCGCAACAGTTCACTCCCTCGATGCATCAAACCTCGAATAATTAACTAGGTAGGTAGGTATTTATCATTGATAAATATATTAGCAATTTTTACAAGATTTTTGGTAGGTACCTACTTAGGTAGGTACCTCATAAGGGTTCTGTGGTAACCGTATTCTAATAATTATGACATTAAGTATAGGTAGGTCATAATTATTAACTGATTTTCACAATAATTCTCAGTAGGCAGGTAGGTAGGTTAAAAAAAATCTGAACTAGGTAGTAGGTAGGTAGGTACTACCTATCTAAAAACTATTTCATAAACTCAAACTCAAAATTTTATTGCATTCCATAATGTGTTACAAAGGTGGACTATAAAATATAAAATTGATCATTATGGACCCTGTCGGGCACAGCAAAAATTAGGAATAATTAAAATAATTTTATAAAAAATAATTAAAATTAAAATAGGTACCTACCTAAATAAAATTAATTAAAATTTTAAAATAATTTTATGACAGTCGAATATTCAAACAATCAATAGGTACATCCCTGACGCGGACGTCGGTCGATGGTTTCAAACATTTCGCGGTAAAAAAATCTGAAAGACATACAGTCGTCTAATCGCTTTCACGGTAGCTGGTTATGCAATTTTCGACCTTAAATGGGTCATATTTTAGAGTCCGTGACTGTAGTAGGTACGTCCATTGCTCAGTCCACAAAGCAAACCACGTGCGGCGGCGCGGCGGCGTCGTCGAGCATTCGCGTTGCCTTGGTGACGCGCGGGGTCTGGGGAGGCGCGGGCGTCGTATCCCTACTTTCCCCGCCCGCTCTGCCGTTCCGCGCGCTGCATGCTGTACCGAACGCCTGCCCGCCAACCGGCGCGCGACCGCACCCGCGCGAACGAACGAACGGAGCGAGAGCGACGCCGCCGGACGCTCGGTCGCTCGCGCGCGCACTCCGCTCAGTACTCGCTACACGCGCGCACCGGTTTATTCCGTGCGCCCATTTTTCATATCGTAAACGCCGCTCGTGGCCCGAGTTCCCATCCCCGGTACCGACCGAACTACTTAACATTGCAACATGGACGGTGATATGACTCAGGATGTTTCTGGCGACGCCTCTCCCATTTACGAAGATAGGTAAGAGTTAATTCATCAATCTTATTAGCTAGATATAGGTACTTCCTATTTATGTTGATTCCAATAGGTAGGTACCTACAGTCTGTCAAGAAAGTCATGAAAAGGATTTTGAAGGAACTAAAATTCTTCTTCGCTCGCAACCCTAAATAAGTACCGTAGGCTGTGTCAGTTTGGGTACAACGATGTGTTTATTTTACTATTCTATGAAGATTTTTTGCGATAAAAAAATGTTTTCGGCAGTAATATATTAAAAATAAACAAGAGAATATACAAGTGGCGCCCTCAATCCTTTTCATGACTTTCTTGACAGACTATACCTACCTACCTATCATCAACAGGTAGATGCCGATAGGTACTATATTATAAGTACCTACCTATATTGTTTTAACTAGAATTTGGCGAATGTTTTTGTTTTAGGTAGGTAATTCCTAGGTACCTATTATGTATGTTCTACTTCTGAACCTGTTAAAACAATCGAATTAAGAATAAATTTCGCTATAAATCTGTCGTACCTAGGTATGTAGAGGTTAAATGTTCTTACAAGATTCCTATTTATAGGTACCTACCTACTTTTAATAATTAAATAAAATCATCTCTTGCATAATTATCTTGTTAGGTACCTTTTTACGTCTTACTTGCAAATTTGAAAAATGTTCATTAAATAAATAGGTACCTAAGAATACAAGCGTACCTACCTACCTACTCATAAACATTCCTCCTAAGTAGGTAGGTACCTTCTACTTCTAGCCTAGTTCATGTTGTATTAATAATTAGGTACGTCTACTGGTTTTGTTTCTATTCTGATCGCGAATTAGTTGCATTGCTTATTGTTATTATGTACCTACCTACCTATAATAATAGCTTCCTATCTTATCTTATCCGCGCAAGTCCCTATTTCCAAACAAGGAAAACCTAGTTCCTACCTATTGTATAATTTAGGTACCCATGTACCTACCTACTTATTCGTGGGAAACTTGAGGGAATAAAGAACTACTAATCAAAGACGGTACGGTTGACGCTGTAGTTTAGCGGTTGGCTTTCTGCGCTACATTCTGCGGGTTCGATCCCCGCACGGAACAAATATTGTATGATCTACAGATAGTTGTTCCGGGTCTGGATGTTTGTGCATGTGAAGATTTGTGTTTGTAGTCACACACGATACAGGATTAATTATTCCTAGTGTAGGGAAATGTTTAAAAAAAATACAGGCTGTCTCTTAGGAACCTCCTACCCATCTACTATCATATCTGTAAAATTATGTTAGGACCTATTTAAAGATCTATATTTTTCACCTGATTTTGGTTGGCCCTGAAAAGGCTCGGGGAGAGATTTATCAAAAACAAACACAAAGCATGAAAATGATAATTAAGTAAAGGATACTGATTACCTACAGTAGAGTCATTTTAATAGGTAACATTTGACAGTTCAACAACAAAACCTTGTAACGGCGGGCATAAAATAATATATTTTTTCGTTTTGTTAGAACTGCACAATTACTTATCTTCTTTCAATTACGATTACATATTTATTGTAATAATGACCGATATGAGTAATTTTACGATTTGCTTTCACTAATAAACCATTCTAAACTTAATAAACAATTACTGATCTAAAGAACTGAACGTCGTTACAATGTTGCGTCAGTTAACCCTTTTTCTTTTTAAACACTAGTGATGTTACTCTAAAAATCGAAAGCTGATAAGTAGAATCGAATGCAATGATTACTTGTGAAGAAATATCACCATAAATTAATAACCACGTTGTGATTATAATAAAACATAATTATATTTATTATTCTTTTAACTAACTATAAAAATACAAAAAATAACGCAATTTTTTTGTTAAATTATATACTTGTCTTATTTTGCTCCTTAAATTTACGAAAGAATAAAATAATAATGGGACAGGGATTCGCCTGATGATTTTTTAAATTCACATATGTTTCAAGTCCGTATCGATTCATTCACTTTAATCGATGTTTTTAAGCAGGTCACCTCACTATGAAGATAAAACTGACAGACGTCAAATGTTGCCTATTAAAATGACTCTACTTTAAGCCTAATCCCGGCAATACATTTCTGCCTTATGTATAAAATATTGACTAGGTATAGCTCAATTACTACTTTATCTAGTTGTTATCTATTATCTAAACTAATATTATAAAGAGAAAAGATTAGATTTTTGTATGTTTGTTTGTAATGGATAAACTCAAAAACTACTGGACCGATTTTAAAAATTCTTTCATCAGCAGGATGCTACATTATCTGTGAGTAACATAGGCTATAATTTATAAAGATATCACGCGGGCGAAGCCGCTGGCGGAACCTAGTATAGTACGCGCAAATCTTTATGAGCCCTTTGAACTCTCTCCCTCTAGCACCTATAATAGTACGCTTATTATAGGTGCTAGAGGGAGAGAGAGAGAGTTGAGAGCTCAGTTCAGGGCTCATAAAGATTTGCGAGTACTATACATCTATACATCCAAAAAACAACGATCAATTTAATGCAATAAATAATTGAATTGAACTTTTTATTTATTTATTTATTACTAGCTGTACCCGCGACTTAGTCCGCGTGGAATTTAACAAAAAAAAACTCAATATCCTAATTCTTTTTTTCTAAAATAAGCCCCTAATTAACTAGGTAGGTAGCCCTAGTTACTCTTTATATCATCACCCACCAATCGAACCGCACAGTATTCCACATAGCGCAGTCGGGTGATGCGCATCAAATAAAAATTCGACCTTTTTCGTGTTTTTAACCGACTTCCAAAAAGGAGGAGGTTCTATGTTCGTCTGCGTTTTTGTGTGTTCATCAATATTTTCGCCAATTATGAACCTATTTAAAAAAAACTAAGTTTTTAAGAAAATTATTTTATATTTTTTAGTTTTTTGAAGTCTGTTTCTTACTTTTTTTTTAAAGTTTATTTTTCCGTTTTCTTAATGTAGAAAGTCAAATACACATCTTGACTTATTTCAGATGTTTTAATAATTCATTGATAAAAATATATACAGGTTTTATTTATTCCTCGAAGAAAAATATATACGTCGAACAAAGCCGGAATCAACATTATACGTTTTCAACAAGTAGGTACTTACTAGAGTAGTGCGCCGATGGCTGCGGCGGCGCGCCGGCGCCGCCGCGTGCTTCGGCGCACACCTCTAGTCATCGGCGTGGATGGTGAAAATCTTATAAAACCAAAATATTGCACAGTCATTCGCCAAATGACTGTGGTCTGTGACGGACGAAGTTATCGGCAAAACGCGCTATTTAAATTATGGTCATATAAAAATGGTATTATTGAATTATCGACATAAACCAATAAGCATAATATTTATTTATTTTAAGCCCACCGTGGGCTGGTACCCCTTTCCGTCACCTCCCCCCTCTTGCGTCCCTCTAGCACACCCTCAGATATCGATTTTGAAAGCAATTAGTCCAGTAACTAAAAAGTAAAAACATAATATTATAACCCTCTCTGTAATCAGGTAAAATATGGTGGCCATTTTTTTATACTTTGACGATAAATACAGATTGACAGGCCATATGGAATCTCAGATATAGATTTTGTAAGCTATTGTTCCAGTAGGTAACTAAAAAGTCCAAAATGGCGACCATTTTTTTTAAATCTGACTATAAATACTCATTTTGAGGCAATATGGATTCCAGATATCGATTTTGAATGCAATAAGTGAAGTAACTAAAACTTTAAAAATGGAGGCCATTTTTTTTTAATTCTGGCTGTAAAATACGGATTCAGAGACCATACAGAAGACTAGATGTGTGCGCCGATGCCGGCTTCGGCGTTATCGGCGTCATCGGTGTGGATGGTCGGACGGATACGGTTGTTTTAGATAGGTACAATGCATGAAATCCAACTTCAATTGAAGCCCGTCACAAACGTAGCTATAATATATATTAATATACTGAGCTATATATTACATTATAGCAAGCCCCCATACGTGGGAGCTATACTATAACATATTTTGATGATATTTATATGACGTAATAGAAATATATATTATAGCTACGTGTGTGACGGGCTTTATATGTCCTGGATACAAAAAGTTTTAAAACTTTAGGAGTTATTGTCCTAAGAGCAAATCTTCCTAATTTTCTATAGACTCTAATGGTTAGCTTAGCTACCTAAAATAGTATAAATTCATAGTGATGTTCAGAGGACAGCCGTGGTCGTATGCCACTTTGCCCTAAAGCTTATGATCGCTTACTACTGTTTGACTGTGTGGCGAGGGATCCCTGTTACTCCACTCGCCCTGTAAAATGCCGTATGAGATCCAATTTCCGGTAACTAGGTATATTATAAACTATAATATGCCTTTATTTGAAATCGAATTAATAATAGCAGTCCTACACCCTTCGTTCTTAAAATTTGGAAAACAACTGCAATCTGTCGATGTTTGGCGGCATTAGCGGAACACCGCGTTCCAAACCGCAGTACACGCACCGAGCGCGTGCTCGAAACCGGTTGTGATAAATACCTACCTACATTATAAAAAATACTACGGGTTAGACTGCGGGCAAGGCACACTCCATGGATCGCGCTCTTAAGGGGGATTACCTGGCCCAACGGCTTATAGTACGAGATAACTACTAAGATCGACCTTCATTCACCCATCTGTTTACCAAACGAAAAATATTTTTTATAAATTTATTTTTTGCCAGACGTCCCGCCAAAATCGGGACGCTGGCAACGCTGCTTTGAGTGCACACCTCTGAGAACAGATACGTATAAATGTTAATGAGTAGGCAATGTGCATTTATAGATACCTACATCAAGAAAGATAAGGGTAGCAAAACATCGAAACTAAAACAAATTATTATAGCTATTTAGCTATATTTTGTTTTAAAAATAATACTATTTACGTACTTACAACTAAAACACAACAAACTAGTCAGAATTTAGCTTAAAATTTGAAAAAGGCAAATTGATAGCCGGCCCCAATATAGTTGGGATTGGGATCCAATAAGCTGGGTTGATGTGATATGTTATGATAATGAATAGAATAAGTCGTAACTACCGCGGATGCGGATTAAGATTTAAATATCATGGCGGAAAAGTCAAAGTAGTGAGTATTTAATGTGGAAAGACACAGACGACGTTCGGCAAGTAAACTTATCCAGCCTGAAATTAGACCCTAATATGATTAGTTTATGGGCAAGTGGCAGACAACATATTAAATTGAATTTGAAACGTGGTACTCAATTTTCGGAGATTAATTTAAAACAAAGGTTTTACTAACTAATCCCCCTCTCCCCTAATTATGTTATGAGTCTGTGATGTCCCACTGCAGGGCAAAGCCCCCCCCCCCCCCCCTTCTTTCCATTTCTCCTGGTCCGTTGCGATCTGGGCTAATCCTTTACATAGCTGTTTGTGTAACTTTACATATTAAAAAAATTATAGCCCACCGGTATCAACCGGTATAATTTTTTTAATATTTTGTAATGTGTTTTAAAAATGTTTTTGTGAAAATATTTAAAATATACTATGGTTAACAATTATCATTTATCATTCAATCATATTAATATTTATATACAAATACGCATTGAACTCTTTGGTATAATTATTAATTACAGTAAGAAAAAAAATACAAATAGAATGTCAGTCAGGTAACGAATAATTAAAATTACAATAAAAGGAAAATACAATAAGAATAAGAATAATTTATTTTGCATGATAATGAGTACATTAAGTTGGTAGGTATAATAGCTTAATATTTTGTCCGTCATGATCAACCAGAATGAGGTGTACAAAAATGAAATAATAAAATAAAAAATAATAAGTCAGTCAATAAAAATTCATATTCCAATTACAATTAAAATATCAACATGTCAAAATTTTACATCAATTTCTAGTAATAGTCAACTATTATATTATCACAGAGGTCATAAAGAATAGCAATTAAATCAAAATTAACAAACACAATCAAATAATTACAAAAAAGTATGTCAGTAAAAAAGAACAAAAACTAAACAATAAAATTAGAGGAAATCAAAATTCTAAATTTTTCCATCAAAAACTCAAAAATACTGTAGTATGCTTTGTCGATTAAAAATCTTTTTAATCTTTTTTAAACATTAATGTTCAGTTCTTTAATCAGCCGCGGTATGTGGTTAAATGTAATAGGCGCCATGCAAAATATACTTTTGGGCATCAATGCAGAGAGACAAATAATAAAATGTCACGGATATCTCATAGATTTTAAATAATCATTTATGAAATAAAAACACTTTCTGCCAGCCATTATGTATTTTAGTGTGGAACGATTTTGGGTTCAAATATTTTTAAGCGATTACTTACTATAGTTCCCGCCAGAAATATTGGCAATAAAGTCCATTGACCCGGTCTGTCACTATAAACGAAACGGTGTAACCCGTGTAACTTAAAAATAATCCATTTTGAGGAAAACCAAATTAACATCGATACATCATACTAATTGCAATTCTACGGAATAAGTACTAAGAAGATGTGTTTATTTGTCTCATTTTGTTGATCATCCTGTTATATTATATTACTGACAGACTGTGGGTACCTAAAATGGTGTTCATCACTGGTGGTGACCAGCAACGAAAGATGTCTTATTATATTATAATATTGTTTACTTCAAATAAATATATTTGAAGCATTATAACAAGTTTTTGTTACACTTACAAAATTCGTTAAAATCCCTGTTCGAAAGGTATGTACTGTACTTTATTGTCAATATTTCTGACGTGAACTTATAGGTGTAATAACTACCTACATGCACATGTAGTGCTTGCATACAGGAATAGAAGCCACGCGTAGAGGGGCACCATTAACAAGCATCATACGAGTAGGGTCAGTAATTCAACAATATTGTATGATTGCACCACGACTAACTAGGTCACAGGGCTGAGCCTACGAACGTTATATCTTTTCAAATCATGTTTATTATTATCATGTACATAGATACTTTTTAGGTTTCCGTACCCAAAGGGTAAAATGGGACCCTATTACTAAGGCTCCGCTGTCTGCCCGTCTGTCACCAGGCTGTATCTCATGAACCGTGATAGTTAGACAGTTGAAATTTTCACAGATGATGTATTTCTGTTGCCGCTATAACAAAAAATACTAAAAAACAATAAAATAAATATTTAAGGGGGGCTCCCATACAACAAACGTGATTTCTATAGATAATAGTACGGAACCCTTCGTGCACGAGTCCGACTCGCACTTGGCCGGTTTTTTCTTATAATGTGTCAATCCATGAAGGTCGAAAGGTAGATAAGGTCGTTTTTCGGGTTTTGTGAAAACGACCAAAAATGTGATATTTTTACCCGACTACGGAGAGGGTTATATGTTTGTACGGTATGTATGTATGTGTGTATTTTATTGCTTATTTCCGCCTTTTTGTCTTTCATCGTCGTTAGGTCGGATCGGGCGACGAGGTCTTGTCTGTAAAGTTTCTGAAAAATATAAATAAATGGAAATTAGGTACGTTATACCAGGCTTACAGAAAATTTACAATTTTATTTCCTTAAACTACCTACTATAATACTATTACTCACTGGCGACTATGGGGTTCATTCACTATTTAATAAGTATAAATGGAAAGCCCCATAAATGTTTTTATCATAACTATCTATGTACGTACATGTCGTACATACCCCACCCAGTCTAATCTTGTAATGCTAATTTTAGCAAATATTTTTCCTATTGGGTGTTTCTTCTGTTCAAAGGGGGCGATGAGAGCCGTTTGTGAAGGGTGATACCCCTAATGTTAGGAACTGTTGCTCCCGGTTACAGGTCATTGATTCTATTTTGTGAATATGCAGCTAGATGCCTATTAAATATTTATAATTTTTCTATATTTTTGTGCAACCAAGATGCTTGATGATGAATATTATAAATTACGAAAACAGTTGCATAATATATCAATTTTTACAAGATTTCAAGAAATTTTATATAAATAATACTGTTCTCTCATTAGCAATCTGGCAACTGAATGGACGGTCGGACAGACTGATATAAATTTAGGAGTTTTTTGTTTTACTATGGAAATTGATTGTCTAAAACTCTAAACATAAAATAAACTTCAGGCTTGGTTAAGGGATTATAGGGTAGATATCATTGTTGATTCTGTTGCGCATTTTGACACTTACTAATCTAGACTAAACGCATAATGTCACTGTCTTTTTCTATTGAAACGGAAAGAGACAAACGCCATTAGTTTAGTCCTGTCAAAATGCGTAATAGAATTGACACCATTGTTGGCCAACTAAGAATATTACAGAAAGTGTAGTAGATGTATAATTCCGTGTACGATATTATGGTTACGTGCTTCAATTCAGTGCTCGTGGACGACGCGTGCATTCAATAATTAAAAAGCTGTAACTTTTTATGCAGTACTCATAATTCACTTACAAAATAAAGGGTTCAACGAGTTTACGAGATGCATCGCTGAGAAAGTTGTAGTTCGCTTTTAGGAAGTCTGCAGGAACCCGGGTAAAGGGTGAGAGGCGCCGATCGGCACGTGTTGGGCGTGTGGACTTATCCGAGAAGTGAATCGACCGACCACCTGCCATGTCGCTCTGATATATTAGTCCTTCCATTCATACACGAAATATTTTAAGAAATACATCTATAGGCGGTAAAGATAAACATAATAACGATAAGATTAATATGTGAGTACCTACATAATAAATATTCTTTTTTTTTTATTGACACTAGAAATAATCACAATAATATTTATTATGCTCCTCATTATTTTAAACATCCATTAATTATGCTAGTAGTATTACCACAGTTTCACAATCCATACAGTTGGGCAAAGCTTTTGATGTAGTGCGATGCCGCTGCACGTGGAGTTATTTTCTCTGTCCTACGCAAATATGCCAGGTTTGCCACAAAATTGAGAATAAAATAATTTTGGTTATTATTATTCTCACATACATTATATTATATAATCATTAATAAAATATGTACATAGGTTAAAAAACGTATTTATTGATCAAGAATAATTATTATTATTACAAGAAAAATCACTGGGCTAAAATGTAGTCCACGCGGACAAGTCACGGGCAAAAACAAGTTATTTTATATTTTATTTATTTGTGGTACACATTGACCTACTAGTACAATGGACGGCGGGTCTAGGACAAAGTTCACGAAAAATGTGTCCCGAGTCACCCTATACACGGTGTAACAAAAGTCCGAAATAATACTGAAGAACGTGTAGGTATGTAGGGGAGTGTGTGTATGAAAGAGCCAGTTTTTTAAAGTATGAAAAAACTCATATTCTGCTGATATTTTTAAAATAAAAATGCTATTTTTCAATAAGCAGTTTAATAGTAATGATTATTAGATTGAAATAAAAAAGGTAAAGAGTGCTAGAAATCAGTAAATACTTAAAAAATGCTATTTTTTTAATAAGCTGTTTAATAGTAATGATTATCAGATTGAAATAAAAAACGTAGTTTAACCGATGGGCCCGTAGGCGCGCGCTAAAAACTAATTATAGCCGAATTGGATGATTTAATAAAATGTAAATAATGGCGGGGGGGCTTAATAATAAATATATATAATAAATAAAGAATAATAAAAAATAAATGGTGAAAATAAAAATTAATTAAAATGTAAATAAATGTTGATGAGTAATGCAAATGACGTCATGGGCCGCGCGGCCTATACGCGGTTGTACGAGTTAAAAAAAACTATAGAACACGCTTAAGTCATCCAAACTGAACGTGTTACATGCAAAATTTCAGCTCAATCGGAAACCGGGAAGTGGGTCAAATTTAACTTCCAAAATTTCTTACATAGTTAGTTACAGGTTAAGCTAATAAAAGCGTGTTAAAAAGGTAAGACTGCAAGAAATAAGTAACTACTTAAAAAAATTTGTTAAAACGGCTCTTTCAAAGCATTGTGTGTTCAAAAATGTAACCACAAACTAAAGCTATTTGGCCTAAACATTATAATAATAACATTTGCGTAAAAGAAGGCTAAATAATGCATAACAATTCTACTAATTTATTTTATGAATCTATGAAAATCCTTATTGTTAAAAAATCTTAAGTAAACGCATAAAAACTATTATGCAATTTGATTTCCTAAAACTGTCAAATGTCTGTGGGTGACAGCTATTAAGTGTTACTATTTAGTATTTTAATGCGTAGACAGAGAAGGCATAGACGGCATGATATGTTTTGTTTCATTCACTCAACAAAGGACGCATAATATCATATTAGCCCTTGTAAGAAAGAGATGTAGCTACAATATAGTTGTCCTTATCACCGTTCATCTTAGCACCTCGTTTGGCATTAAATTTGATGGCAGACAATGCGACTGTCAATGATTGTTTCAGTGATTTTCATTGTTTTATGCTGTTACAACTCGTTAATTGTACGTTATAAGCTAGAAAACTATTTGATTTGTTAACTTATTACGGTGTCGTGCAGTGTTATGGGCTGTAAAAGCCGTAGTGAACGAAAAATTTAAGGTATTACATTTCACGCGTAAGTAAACATATTTCTTGATTGTATATTGTAATTACTTTCTGAATCACGATTTAACTGTAAGTATTATTAAACCTGAGGTTCACGACCATTTATTTCAATTCGTAATAATGTTATTTTAAATATTCGCGCAATTATAACCTCAAAACTTGACAACGACACGGTTGGCGCAGTGGCTAAGCGATTAGCCTTCTGCGCTACGTGCCGCGGGTTCGATCCCCGCACGGAACAAATATTTGTATGATCTACAGATAGTTGTTTCGGGTCTGACATGTATGTTTGTAAACTGTACCCTCGATACAGGAGCAATCCTAGTGAGGGGCAATGTTTTTATTAAAAAAAAAACTATGTTGCCAGCTAAAGTTTTAAAATTACCCGAGGTCCGACCCGTACCCACATGATGTCAATATTTACCATTATGTTCATATATACATGTGACTTACGATTATGTAATTTATATTTATGTATAAGATAATTATGTAATGAATACTCATCTTGGAGTTTTTGTTATTTTCAGTTTTGCAATTGACACGGAAATTTAAAAAAAAATGGATTTCAGCTACCCGCAAGAACAATTTACCCACTCGAAATACTCTCGACTTTGCTCAAGGCACTTTGAAAGCAATCTATTAGTCCGTAAAATCAAATGTTGGCACATTTTAACAAAAATGGGATACTGCATGAGAAACAGTTCGGATTTACGAGGGGACGATCTACAGAGAGAGACGTTTGAAAGCGTGGACCACCACACACTCATCCTGAAACTAAAACACAACGGAATTCGTGATAGATCAATAGACCTTGTAACATCATACTTGTCGAATCGGGAACAAAAGGTGGCAGTTGGTAACGTACTTACGTACGTACGTAGTACTTTTACATAATATAATAATAAATAACCCAGAATAACCCCCGGACAGTCGATGTGTTTATTCTATCCTAATGATAACATGTATATATAGGGTGTTTCCAAATTAGGTACAAATATTGTAAGGGCTGCTCAATTACGTCGAAACAATCACGATAAGCCTAAAATAAAAAAGATTTTATATTACATTTCGTAAAAAAATAAGAAAATGTGTTCATATGAGAAACGTAAAATACATCATTCTGTGAAAAATTCACACCTTCAACTAATTTTGGTTTTACTTTTTTGTTAGAGATAAAAAAATAGATCAATCTTCTTTGGATTACATCAAAAAAAGAAAAGAGGTCAACAGTGTCAAGTTTTGATCTGTCAATAATTATTATGAAATTCTGAAAATTTAATTTGTGTTAATGAAATTAATTTCTTTTAAATATGCCGTACATGTACACGAATACAGACTATCTAAATAGCACAATATCACAATAGTGTCATGACGCAAATTACAGCACGTTGGGTGCCGTCAGGCTGTACCAAGAAATTTATGGTGTGCCTGTGGTGTGCACGTAAACCCAATTTGTAATCACAATTAGTTAGGCCCAGTGATCCTGAGTCTTTCAATGGAGTGACTTATCTGCGGTTTCTTCAAGAAGAACTTCCAGAGCTGCTTGCAGAAGTGCCTCTTACTCGCCGTCGATGGATGTATTATCAGCACGACGCCGACGGCTCCCCTACGATCGCCACTTTCGCGAGTACCTTACAGAGCAATTTCAAGGCAGTTGGATAGATCGTGACGGGCCGATTCCCTGGCCGGCTCGCTCTCTGACACCGCTCGAATTCCATGTGTGGGATCGAGTTAAAAACCACAACATCTGAAACGTGCGCGTATCGTAACCGCCTTTGGAGTGATGTGAAGTGAAAGGGACACATCGTTCCGAGTGCATCAGCAAATTATAAAAAGGGCATCCCTTTGTGTTCAGCAACGGGCAGTGTGTTTTGTGGTCACGTGCAACAATTATTAAATTAAAAAGAACTTGACTTATTAATGTATTTTTATTTCATGGAAGTTCTTAGCCGAATTATTTTAGATGCACAGAAGTTAGTAATTTTCTCGCCTTTCTCGACTCTTTGTCATTTGATAACCTCGCCATGTTATTGACAGCTGTTGCAATGACGTTACGTCGTTACGTTGTCGTGATATTATTAACAGGATGATTATGTTGTTGCACAATTTATTAGTATTTATTTTGTTCGAGAAAACAATATTCAAAAGTTACATAAGCTTTCTTTTTATTTTGCGCTGAACGCGATTGGTTTTAAGTAAGTAAGCAGCTCTTAAAATATTTGTACCTAATTTGGAAGCACCTTATATATTATAAGGGTTAGTTTCAAAATCCTGTTTCGATATCCTCTTTATAAGGAATTTTGAAACTTTTCGTTTCATCTAACCCCTTTGGTCCTAGAAGTTTAAGCTGAAGGGGATTTTGACACAAAAAATGTCAAAATCCCCTTTGAACGATTAATATCAAAATTCCCTTTAGATTTCCCCTGTCAGACTGTATGGACACGTAAAATTACTGACTGACGCTTCACAATAAAAATCTCCCTATTTTGTGGGTAACATAGTCGAAGTGGTATAACTGTGATACGCGAATAAAAGGGAATATAGCGGTTACGCTACCCCGCCGTCTATTGCCTTCTCTGTCTACGATTTAATGAGTAAAATTAAATTACGGTAAGATTTTTGGTAAGTGGGCGAAAATCGCATCGGCCCTTTCAAAGCCTGGCTCTTTCATACAAAAAAGGTAATAATCACTTTTCACAGCTTTTATTACTTTACTGACTTTAAAAATAACTTCTCAGTAGGTATAATTTAGAACCAAGTTCCGTATTATGTCGACAGTTCTTCGGATTTGTGTCTGTATTGATCGAACAGAAACAACAATATTACGCCTAACAATGATCATACAGTACAGGATTATTAGGTTTAAAATGGGGGCGCGCGCCTTTCGGTGCAGTCAGTAGCCACAACTCTGTTCGTGTGCGGGCTGCGGACGCGCCGTGTCAGGTGTCTGCGCCCGTTGCGACTTGCGACTACGTACCAATGACTAAGAAAGTATATGGATCGGCCATACCTAAAAAAAAGGTGCATACCTAAACCAAACTTTGTCACATAAGATGGATAAGAATTAGGGATGCTGTACTTTTCGAGCAGCGTATTTTTCTTTTACACACATACAATTTGCACGTGTGATCATGGAGTAAATTGAAATGACTGATCGGATAAAATAAATATACTTAACTTCTCATATTGATTTGTTGAAAATATTATATTATTATTTTTTCCCTAACTGACTATAACCTACAGCTTTGGAGTACGTCACATGGATGGGTTTTCTTCTCCTTTATTAATACCTACAATTGGGATGCACTAAAATTGGTACCCTATTCATTCGTCCACTATTCGCTATCGTTCAGTCGCAGAATGCACCCCATGCTCAAAACGTATCATTCCAAAAATACACGTTTCTCAAAAGGCATCTGTCCCAAAATGCACCTTTCTCAGAATGCACCTTTCTCAAAATGCACCTTTCTCAGAATGCACCTTTCTCAAAATGCACCTTTCTCAGAATGTACCTTTCTCATAATGCACCTTTCGCAAAACATCTTTTTTCTACAATACATAGAGCTACAATATCTCTGTTACAGTGCTACAGCCACTACAGTGGTTTAGGCTGTACCATAAAGTTATTATTACTAGTGGTAATAGAGGAACAGTCTCTTCATTATCGCGAGACCAAAAAAGAAATACGTATGTTAGCGCTTTTGACATGTGTGTAACGTTTAGGGATGTGACTTTGACGTCTCCGCATTATCGATATGGCCGTGTTATTGTGAAATTATAATATCACTGAATTGACAATATCCCTGCAATATCGATATCAAAATCGGCTATACTAATAAGGAGTGGAATATCATTTAGAATCTGCTAGGCTAAATTATGTACCTAACTTATAATGTTTTAAAATTACCAATTAAATCTTTCAAATGTTCTTTATACTAAAATACCATATTTGACATATTTAATCTGTCATTTTAAAATATTAAAAGTTACGTAATAGAGGTTTATATTAGGATGGCAAAATTATTAACGTCACGAAAGTGACGAAAAGGTAAGTAAAAAGAAAATTTATTGTAAACATTATGTAATCATTCATTATCATATTCATTATTTCTTGACGTCAGACGTTTCGGTTTTGATGTTGAAGGTTCTGGTGATAGGTCCCTGTATTTGTACACTAACACAGGCCGAGAAATGTGGTCCGGAAACCTGGAAGTTATGAAGTTAGCCAGTCAATATAATGAAGTTATTTTTTTCACCAGGCTACTCTTTGTCTGGAAATAGCGCTATTTTATGCATTTTAATGTGCGACAGAATCAGAATCTTCGGAATCGTAAGTTTGCTTCTTGTAGAAGCGGACGTACGATTCGGAAAATTCTGTCATCTGTGGGGCTAGTACAAAATGCGGGTATGGGTTATGTACGTACTATTAAAATGTTGTAATAGTACAAACATGGTGTGAATAGTGTCGAGTGCCCTCCGGTGCGTCAGAAATATTCCGACTATGATTTTCTGACAATGTGCGGGGCCGGACTAAATCAACCTTTCAAAGTTTCAATATACAAATAAGCAAGGATTAACAATGACTCTCAAGTTATGCAATGGACGAAGCTAGGTAGTACGAAAAATTGATTTGGAAATATCGACATATATCGATAGATTTTGTACACACAACCTATGCCAAACGGTTTAATTTTCACATTTTCACGAACACAATATTTTTTTATCTTACACATAATTATTTAAAATAATATATTATTTAGAAAATAGGGGGCTTACTGCATGTTATAAACGTATTACTAAATAATTTTAGGAACATTTTAAATGGAAATATGCACTCTGAAAGTAGTATTGCACTGTACGGTATTTACCTGTAAAAAGTCTCTTTATTTGCATTATTGCTGTAAGTTACACTGCAGTCTAACACAGAACACGAAACCTTTTCGATTATTGATATTTATCCAATAAAATACAGAAGGATTGTGAAGAAAATCATAAAATAATACGAGATCTTATTTTGACAGCCGGCCCTAATATTTCATAAATTGTTTCAAATCGGTCCTACGAACATTTAATTGTGTCTCTTTCTCGCACGTAGGATTTTCGTAAAGATCGGTTTCTCACTCGCACACTGTGTTCCTCTATTACCACTAGTAATAATAACTTTATGGGCTGTACACGAGGTAACAAACTAACTCACATACATACATAATTTATTCAATGAGATTCATAAGATATCTTCTCTGCCGTAGTCGGGTAAAAATGAAAACAGGATTTACATAAAAATATTTAATCAATATAATCACAAAGTAGTAGTTTATTAATTTCTAAATAATATTAATTTTGTTAAGGAAACTTCGATGAGACACTTTATCATTTTGTTTTTTTTCTATGATACCTGAACCTTAAATGCATATACGCTTTTATGATAATGATATTATCACATAGGGCATCGTCAATGACGCCCACGAAACCTTATCTTTCAGTCAAGTCATTGATTGTTTAAACGGGTTTTTTATAGGAATAAGACAAAATGTTCACTTGCTCTAATGGAACACAATCTCCAACGCCGCCATCACCTGCCCGTTCCACTTAAAACAGATTTTTCTTATTTACCATTATGATGAAAACATTTATTTTGTATTATTTCTTGAATCCATACGAGTAATTTAATTGAAATTCAGTCTTTAATCAATTCAAGTGTTGATTATGTTGTTCAAAAATTATAAAGTCAAAAAGTAGTTATTATAAAGTCTCTTTCTAACAAAAAATATGAGAAAAGGATAGAAGAGTTAGTAGTGGTTAAAAAAATTATAAATAACCGTAGTAACGTTACGAGAACTGCATTGTACGAAATAACCCTGAGAGATTTTGACTTTAAGCTCTTAACATCCAAACGTTTCAGCATTAAATCACGTATAATCTCGAAAATCGCAAAAAAACTTTACAATAACACGATCCCTTGACGGGAAATGTACCACGCTAGTTGTCACACAATTGGCGAATTGGCAACCGGCGTCACAGGTTAAATGTTACAAAAGAACCAAAAACAACCATTATGTCGTCTCGCTTACCTTACACAATATTGTATTCGTTAAAAAGAGACAATAGGTATGTTATTTGATATTCCTACATCGATTTCATCCTTAAACGTAAAATCAAATGTGTGTATAGAAGACTACGGCGCCTCCATAGGATTATAGTTCAATAGTTTATATCACTGCTTATGTTACCATAAAACTTATCAAGACTGTCTGGGGCCGCGGAAGCGGCCCGACCAAAGTTCGACAACGAGGCAGCGATTACAGGAAACATTTCGAGCACTCTTAAACATCATTATAAAACATGCAGTCGGAACTCGGAGGCATGTTATAATATACAGGGTTACTGGTAACTCGACGTATTCCTTGCAGGATGTCATACTAGGGTTAAAATGCAACAAATTAAACCACCAAATGTTCTACCGAAATTCAGTAGTTTTTGAGTTATTTAGATTTTTATGAAAAATCCCAGATTAAATCATTTGAAGCTAATTTAAAAATGATTTATGACGCGATTGTACTAAAATTTAAGTTATATCATAGTTGATTCCATAGCAGATCTTTGTAAATAATTAAAAGTTCAAAAATCCCTAAAACTTTGACAAAGATCACTAATCAAACATTTATATTTTTATAATTTTTGCCTTTACTTCATAAATAACGTTGTCTAGTACAAAAAAAATTACTGCGCTTGATGTACAAATTACTAGGAAAATATCCTTGTCTTATCAGCTATCCAAAAAGGTATGATTGTCAATACTTTTGCATGTGCGACAGGGCAGACAAGAGTTTTAAGAGGAGCAGGTAAAATTACGAGAAAATCAACCTATTGTTTTCGTATTCGTATTATTGGAATTTCAATACAAACACAGGTTACACATTTTTTTTTTATTGAGCTGTGCGCTGTAGAGTAGGGATGGGCCGAATATTCGTTTTATATTCGGTATTCGGCATATTCGGCAGGTTTACCGAATATTCGTATTCGGCCGAATATTCGGCTAAAATCACCGAATGTTCAGAATTGGTACTCAAAGTTTTTACTGTATTGAGCCGTGTATGATTGATCATGAGACGAGTGTTAAAAGTGTTATTTTTATGAGGTTAAGTAATTTACAGTGTAGGTTTAGGTTTTTGTTGACACTAAAGCTTTATTTCCAATAACAGTTAAACAAGATGGATATTAAAACAAAATATAAGTATGCACAACTGTTTTGGGATTAAGCTACAGTGAATTCTTTATAGTTAAATAATATATTAAAACCAGGTCTTTATTGTAAGAAATTAAGCAAGTTTTTATTTATCAATATTTATTGTAAGAAAGAGTTGCATGAATTATCAACATTTCAGCAGATTATGAATCATTATTCTAGTTTCTTTTTTCTTAGTGCAGCCAAAATTATTTATTGAAACAAAATTATTTACTGAAACAAAATTATTTATTGAAAATAAACATAAAAATTATTTTTATAGGTATTAATTTCAGAGATCAATCAATTACTCTTAAACAAACAAAACTACTCAATTATATTAGTGACATAGTAAGACAAATATGAGATCTTTATGAGACCAAATCAAATCTTAGATGTATTATAGGAACATAACCTTAAGAAATCACTTTTTATTAACTTTAATTTAAGTTACATGAAGAATTTTCTATAAACTAATAGAAATCTAATAATTTAAGACTTTTCAAATAAAAAATAAACTTAACAACTGCACGTGGCAAAGTTTTACTGCTTACTAGATGACGCAATAACAACATCGGGTAGAGCGGGGGTAGCGGGCGGGAGGGCCCGGCGCCAAACCACGGGCTTTGCGTAAACAAGTTCAGACCTGTATTTTTTAAGTAAGGGGATCAAAAATTCCGAATATTCGGCCGAATATTCGGTTCAGTAAAAGATTAACCGAACATTCGGCCGAATGTTCATATTCGGTGAAACCCATGTTCGGCCCATCCCTACTGTAGAGAGCCCTCTTGCTATTTTTAACCGACTTCAAAAAAGGAGGAGGTTCTCAATTGGACATGTATGTTTGTTACCTCAGAACTTTCGACTGGCTGAACCGATTTTAATGATTCTTTTTTATTTGAAAGCTGGTGCTTCCCGTGTGGTTCCATTTTAATTTGGTGAAGATCTGATGAAGAATTTCGGAGATATACAATGGAACTCTTGAATGAATATCAGCATATTTATCACTTGCGATTACTGTAATCGCATGTTTATGTATTGTTTATGCCACTCTAAATAGAAATATAAAATAATATTTAAAAAAAAGTAAAAACCGACTTTAAAAAAACTAAAAAGTATAAAATAATTTTCTAAAGAAAAAAAATACAGCTTCCAAAGTCGGTGCCACTGCGGTGCATTGAAGAATTAAAGGCCCCGACTTCAGAAGCTGTTAAGTTTTTAAAGAAAATTATTTTGTACTTTTTAGTTTTTTGAAGTCGGTTTTTACTTTTTTTTAAATATTATTTTATATTTCTATTTTGAGTGGCATAAACAATACATAAACTTGCGATTACAGTAATCGCAAGGGATATGCTGTTATTCATTCAAGAGTTCCATTGTATATCTCCGAAATTCTTCATCAGATCTTCACCAAATTAAAATAGGACCACACGGGATGCACCAGCTTTCAAATAAAAAAAGAATCACCGAAATCGGTTCACCCAGTCCAAAGTTCTGAGGTAACAAAGATACATGTTGAATTGAGAACCTCCTCATTTTTTAAAGTCTGTTAAAAATAGCAAAAGTATGCACTCAAGCGCACAGCTCAATAAAAAATATGTATAACCTGTGTTTGTATTGAAATTCCAATAATACGAATACGAAAACAATAAGTTGACAGTCTCGTAATTTTACCTGCTCCCCATAAAACTCTTATCTTCCCTGTCACACCTGCAAAAGTATTGACAATCATACCTTTTTGGATAGCTGATAAGACAAGGATATTTTCCTAGTAATTTGTACATCAGGCGCAGTAATATTTTTTTGTACTAGACAACGTTATTTATGAAGTAATGGCAATAATTATAAAAAAATTAAATGTTTGATTAGCGATCTTTGTCAAAGTTTTAGGGATTTTTGAACTTTTAATTATTTACAAAGATCTGCTACGGAATCAACTATGATATAACTTAAATTTCAGTACAGTCGCGTCATAAATCATTTTTAAATTAGCTTCAAATTATTTATTAATCTGGGATTTTTCATAAAAAACTAAAAATCTAAATAACTCAAAATCTACTGAATTTCGGTAGAACATTAATTTGGTGGCTTAGTTTGTTGCATTTTAAAGCCTATCACACACGTAGCTATAATATATATTATAGCAAGACATATTACGATATATTTTCCATAGTAATCTTCGAGCGACCTCAGACGCAGCTATAATATATATTTCTATTACGTCATCAAAATATGTTATAGTATAGCTACCAGTGGCGAATGGTGACAATTTAAAAAGGGGAACCCGGCCCAAAAATGCCTTCTAAAAATTGCTGCAATTAATGCTGCAAGACAAAAATCCATAGCGTCTCTTGTAATCTATAAGTAGTCATGTCTGGAAGAGCTCGACCTAACTGAATAACAAGCCATATTACGTTGGTCTATGCACTAACCAATTCCTAAAGGGAAGCCGATGGGAATCGGGTTGTATGGACTCTTCGCCACTGATAGCTACTACTGTGGGGGTTGCTATAATGTAATATATAGCACAGTATATTAATATATATTATAGCTACGTGTGTGACGGGCTTAACCCTACTATGACATCCTGCAAGGGATACGTCGAGTTACCAGTAATCCTGTATATAATTTTTGATAAAGGATACTTGGTTTTCTTTTCATCTTGTTTCCATCTTTTGAGTTCGTTTTTTTTGCAGTCGGGATTTTTGTTTTTTTTAATTAATAAGGATAGATTTAGCAAATGTTTTAAACTTCCTATCAGGGTAGTCAAAATTCGGTAATTTGTCTTTATGACATCATGTCAAACACAATTTAAAAGAACAAATTATTATATCTACTACATAGTACACTACATAGTATAAAACAAAGTCGCTTCCCGCTGTCTGTCCCTATGTATGGTTTTGATACGGTTTTTTTTAATAGATAGTGATTCAAGAGGAAGGTTTATATGTATAATACTTTCATATTGAATGGAAGGATAATACAGAAATTTCACCCGGGCGTAGCCGGGGACGGGTCGCTAGTAATAATTATGTTTATTAATTTATTACGATCAAAACTCATAACCTGCAAAACTAATTTTGACTGCGAAAATCGGTCAAAACTAGTACCTATTGACTGAAAATAATTATTGGTTAAAAAAAATTAAAAGTGACCCTGTCATACGGCCCTGCCGCAGCACCGCTCGCTTCGCTCGCTCGTCTCGTCTCGCTCGTTGTGTGGTCACAGTTCTAACCTAAATAAACAATATAGACGTTACTGTTATTACTAATAAGGTCATTATTGTGTTGATAACTCTTTGAAATGAAAATGATTGAACTACCTACAACTGTCCGCATAAAATAAGCTAATAATAATAACGAATAAATTAAGCTTGTATTTGTAGTATATTGATCTTTGTCAATGACAGGGCCAAATCTGGCAATGTCCTTTGAAAACTGATGTAGATCAATGGAACCGATTCGTTTTTGGTACCTACACGCCGGCAGCCACGCGCTGCCGGCCGCCCCGCACGCGCGCACCCGCGGGCTGGCATGCTCACTTTGCTCGCCTCGCGCCGTGTTTAGTAATCACCAGTGGCGGCTGTCCCTTAAGTGCACTCGTGCACTGCACTACCAGATTTTAATAGGTACCTTTAATTAAACAATTACAAAATACCTTCCTAATACCTACTAATAATTAAGTATCTGTTTTATACTAACGAATAGTTACGAAGTAATAACGAATCAATTTTAACTCTATACCAAACATATTAAAACTTATTTTGGTTCAAACAAAAATTTGCCGTGCGCTTTGCGGAGCGCACGCAGCGTGCTCACACAACTTCTATGGAATACGAAAGAAATGGCCTGGCGCGTGAGACGCAAGATGATTAGTAGTAACAGTATGAAGGAATTCGTCTAGATTCGTGCGCCGCACGTCGCCGAAGATTACCCAACATGTGTTGACCGGCCGGGTAACGGGCAACCGGGGTGGCGCGATGGCGGGGTGTGAGCTTCATTGTGCTTAGCTAGCGATCTTATTCTGAGCTGTCAGTCATTACTTTGTACTGCATTCATTATAATTAATTCTTATTGTTTTGTTTTTCGATAACTTTATATTTGTGTGACTTATAGGTAATTATAATATAATAGGTACTCAATAAGCTAAGTGCACCACCAGTTTTGTGGGCCACCAGCCGCCACTGGTAATCATCAAATCAAACCTAACCTAACCTACATTCTTCATAATGATGCCCTTATCGTAGTTTTTCTAAAAACTTAACGTTTGGGCCAAAATTTATTCGGTCAATGTAGGTACAGAATAATACATTATGAATTCTTTATTAAATGTTATGCTGTAATTTGTAATACTCGTAGTAGTTTAAGAAACTGTTCCATATTTAAACACGAGTGTGTGTTAACCGAGCCGCAGCGCAGGCGAGGTTTTCAATAGTATCACACATCTTTTATAATACCTAGTTAGTACCTATCTATAATTCTAGACTATAATAAAATCGTAGAGGTCGAAATGTCTGTACTTGATGAAAATATTTTCGCGAAAATAGGCTAAAGAGACTAGAAATAAGCAATAAAACACGAATCCATCATTTTTAGAATTCTTGTCTGTCTGTTACCCCAAACTAAGCTAAGCTAAGCGTCTCGACGATGGGCCATCACGATGGCCCATTATGTAGAGAAGGGGAAAGGGACGAAGTGGCGACCTCGATGTCCTGTGATGGCGCGCAATTGCCCTATTGTCGGTTTTTCGGGCGCACATGAAAGGGCAGCACTAGTGTGTAGAATCGGCGCGCATCCACAATTCCTCACAGTTTGCCCATCATTCAGTTTTTATAAAAAACTTGAAAAATCTTTGTTCCTTTACGGTGGATTGTCAGCACACATCGCCGTCTCTTGCGCCGTTTTTTTTTTTTACTTTGTTTCTAGTTTATATTTGTACGTAGGTAGTAAGCAAATAAGTTGCCGCGGCTGCGATGGACTCAACGTGTATCTTCTCGGCGAGGTCGGCAATACGACGAATGAACACTGCTATCGTGTGGATGACGGCCCAATGGTAGCGGTCGGTCACTATGTGCCGTAGTGATGGCCATCGCGATGTCTCATCGAGTAGGAGGCATTAAACATTTGCACGAACCACTGGAATTCAAACCCATTCTCTCAGGGAGGCCATGGCCGACCGCGTGAACTTATCTTTGAAGGCATACCCAAATTGGGGTGATGCCAAATTGGTCAAGTTCAATGCCAAAAAGACCACCCGTGTTTATTCTGCGTTAAATTACACTTGGCTGAATTTTGTCGTCTAAATTCAGAAGCAACTTTACAGAATGCGAAAATTTTCGTAGAGTCATCATAAACATTTCCTCAACTCGTTATCATTCAATCATTCATTAGTGAAATTATTTATGAAACTAGGTTAATTTTTCAATCACTTTAATTGAAATTTTAATCGTTATGTACAAAATGGATACAGATTAAATAAATAAATGAAATATTTTTACAATTAAACAAACAACAACATAAATAAACTTTAAATTTAAGATTAAATATAACATTGTAGTTATGTTTGATATAAATAAACAATTTTTACAACTAAAACGTACTTTAAAAGTATTGTTCAAAACGAAGCAAAAGTCAGCAATCTTAAAAAAAGGAACTAACAAAATCAAATCAATAACAGGGTTGTTAATGTGGAATCCACCTTAATCTGGCAGTTCCACCTAATTAAATTATGTAGCTCATTCATCCATTGTTTTCTATTCATATAATTTATGCTAACCGTACAGTCGATTTTTGACGTTATTATGAATGAAGTTCGCAAAGTCGCGATACTAATACCAAAAAAAATCGACTTATACATAACATAGTAATATTATAAAGAGAGAAGTCCTGATTGACTGACTGACTGACTGACTGATTGACTGACTGACTGACTGACTGATTGACTGACTGACTTATCATCAACGCACAGCCGAAACTACTGAAGCTAGAGTCACGAAATTTGGAGAGTAGGTCCCTTTTGTATTGTAGGCAAGCAATAAGAAGGGATTTTTGAAAATTCAGCCCCTAAAGGGGGGGAAAAGGGGGTGAAAGTTTGTATGGGAGTCCTTTAATTTTTGAAGTGAGAAAGATGAAGATTGGGATTTAGGCTTTTGGTTACAAATAAAGAAAATCGTGATTCTGCGTTTTTGGAAATTCATCCCCTCAAGGGGCGAAATAGGGGTGAAAATTGTTTTTGAAGTATAAAACGTAGATATTGGGATTGTTTTTGAAGTGAGAAACGTGAAAATTGGGATTTAGGCTTTTGGTTAGAAATAAAGAAACACGTATTTTTGCGTTTTTGCAAATTCATCCCCTGAAAGGGCAAAATAGGGGTGAAAATTGATTTTGAAGTTAGAAACGTGAAAATAGAGATTTAGGCTTTTGGTTAGAAATAAAGAAACACGTGTTTCTGCGTTTTTGCAAATTCATCCCCTGAAAGGGCAAAATAGGGGTGAAAATTGATTTTGAAGTTAGAAACGTGAAAATTGAGATTTAGGCTTTTGGTTAGAATAAAGAATCACGTGTTTCTGCGTTTTTGGAAAATCATCCCCTAAAGGGGCGAAATAGGGGTGAAAATTGTTTTTGAAATTGGAAACGTGAAAATTGAGATTTAGGCTTTTGGTTAGAAATAAAGAAACACGTGTTTCTGCGTTTTTGGAAATTTATCCCCTAAAGGGGCGAAATAGGGGTGAAAATTGTTTTTGAAGTGCGAATCGTGAAAATTGAGATTTAGGCTTTTGGTTAGAATTAAAGAAACACGTGTTCGTGCGTTTTTGGAAATTCATCCCCTAAAGGTGCTAAATAGGGGTGAAAATTGTTTTTGAAGTGAGAAACGATCGATGGTTTAAGAGAAATTAAAAGTTCTTTGAAAGAAAGAAACACTAATTTTACAAAACCTAAGGACTGCGACGTTGTAATGTACGGTGCGATGTATTCGAGAACGGGAACGCTTTGTAAGAGGTCAAGAATTGATGAATATTAAAAGTATCTACCGTTAACTTTGTACTTACCCGTACGAAGTCGGGACGGGCCGCTAGTTATTAATATAATGTCATGTACAAAATCTAAAACTAAAATAAGTTGAAGAGATAGAAGATGAACCCGAAGAAAACGAAATCTGCATTACTTCTAAACTAATGATGAAGAGCTACGTACAAAGAAAATAGAATAAAAAAAAATTAAAAATTGACTGTAAATACAGACAAATTTTTATTTTATATTTGGACTTGTACATTATTTATAGATTACGTATAAAAATAAATAGCCTTTGTTTTTTGGAGATTTTACGCATTCGATTATTGTTTAAAGTTAGAGCGTTGCAGTGAAACGGTTATTGTAATAAATTATAAGGTCCAACCTTTCTAGGCCCGATCCCTTTAATGGGTTATTGTATTCAGCATTATGAACAACACCTGTGGGACCAACCCAGAACGCGAAACCCCACCCCGGAACCCACCTTCCGGAACTAATACCGTGTCTGCTTGATTTTTCTTAATTTACTAAAAATTTACCCTAAATTTTCCGACCATCCAGATACTGCTACGAATTTTTTCTAATTCAGGTATTTATAATCGGTTTGGCCCTGGTCTACTATTATAATATATTATTAGGTACTTTTGTCAACTTTTTGGTAGGTTTTTCTAAACTAGTTCTGACCGTGACA
Organism: Allophyes oxyacanthae; assembly: GCA_932294325.1. Classification (NCBI taxonomy): domain Eukaryota; kingdom Metazoa; phylum Arthropoda; class Insecta; order Lepidoptera; family Noctuidae; genus Allophyes; species Allophyes oxyacanthae. The sequence continues at coordinate 8,187,652 of OW028609.1, forward strand.
TAATTAATATAAGGCCCACTTTTTATACCGGACGTCCTTTTTCAGGGGTACCTACTCATCATTATTGAACAGCTGTTACTAAGGGGACCAACTGTGAAATCGCGTAAAAAAAATCAGCTGTTCTCTACAAATAATTCAATAATAATACTCGACTCTAAATGTATGTAACAGCAGATTTTGTGTTTTGTTGTGTTTACTTAGTAAAAATTATTCATAATGTGATCATTAATCATATCATTTTAGTACTGATGTACTATAAACCCCTTTAAGGACCTCCTCTAATAAAGTAGGACCATATGTTTTCGTTTTACACTTTAAAGAAACTAAGGCTATAATAATATTGGTAGGTAGCGTTTATTGGGTGTAGAACTAATTTGTTAAAACAAATTAACAATACGTTTACACAGTATTTTTTTAATTGGTAGGTACCTCCTCTCCTGGTCGTATAATTAAACTGAATTTATTAAATTTTCAATGTAAGAAGCGCGAAGACGCGGGGTGGGTTGGGGTGCATATGCATGCAGCATAGGGGCGAGAGGTGTGGCCAGCGCAGCGTGCTATTGGCTTGTCGCACTCGTACTTGAAATAAGAAAATTTTAATATACCTACAGCGACAAGCCCCGTCGACGGGGCTTGAAACAGACGCGCGCCACACTGCCGCACACCACTGTCACAGTCTTGATAGGTATACAAATTACCAAATTACGTATAACTGTAATAAATACTATCGATTGGTGCCGTAAAAGTATAGGATGCCAATTTTTCGGATTTTAGTCGGTTCGATTCCCGGGGTGTGGCTAGCGTATTTTCACAAATCTTTAAATGCAGTTTGGTTTCTTTTTAAAAATAAAGGAATGTTTCCTTTGAGTAAAATGTGCTGTCTTCAGTATTTAGAGTACTTTCCTCCAGGTACGCTTCGAAAATTCCACCCTGTATACGATTGTGGGTTTGAGCGTAGAGTTACCAGTGCAAGTCAATTCAATTCAATATTTATTGAAAAGTTACAAACTTCATGTCAAAAATTATACCTACTTAATTAAATTATTGTTAAATATTAATTGGGTAATTATTATAAATCCATAGAAATAATCAAAAGATTTGTTTAGTTTGGATCATTGATCGATTTGTCGGTTAGGTACTCGTCCACGCTGTAGTATGCTTTGTTAAGCAGCAGCGTCTTGAGCCTGCGCGTGAAGGAACTTGAAACTGAACGACCACCAGGCGACCTCTAGTATTGCTCTTTTTTATCAGGTGTACAGTAAATAGTATTTCTTTTCTAGTAGGTATATTAGGCAGTGTCCTGTGTTTTAAAATTGATTGCAACTTAGTCTTCGTTTTGGAGGGTCAATCACTATGAAACTTTAGCAATATCCTTTGGCTGCTTTGCATTTCACTAAGTACAACACATGCCTTAGTGTTTGTGATGTGTATGCATGACAAATACTATGTCAAAGTAGGAAGCGCCAAGAGGCGGGGTGAGTTGGGGTGCATATTAGGGATTGCAAATATTCGATGTTTTTCGGTATTCGAATATTCGAATTATTTTTCAGCCCTATTCGAACTATTCGAATAATATTCGAATATTTCAGAAAAATTAAATATTTATATAATTTGTCACATTTTTATAGCCTTACAAACTGGTATCATATTTTTATGTAAGTTCGCCTAATATCCCCAATCATTACCAATATTTAAACATCAAGCTTGTAATCAAATGACATAATTATAACAAATTCTTAATAAAATGTCGTTCAGTGAAGTTTTCTCTTCACGTATTAATATATAAATAGTTAGAAGTAATGTAAACTTCGACCATAACCAGAAAATCAAAATTTCACAAATAAAATCAAATAAACATTTTTGTTTTTTCAAGTTGACCTCCAATACTCATCGAGAAGTGTCGTGAATTTAACGTACCACTGGTCCTGTGCTTTATAAATTACGCAAAGGCATTTGACTACGTACAATGGCAAACTATTTTCGATGTGCTTATTGAGATGGGCGTCCCCACGCACCTTACTTTCCTGATTCAGTATTTCTACCTTGATGGCACCCATTGTAAAACTGGAAAACCAAGAATCTAAGTCTTTCCACACGGAACGAGGCGTGCGTCAAGGATGTATATTGTCGCCAAAGTTATTTAACCTATATGGGGAACATATTATGCGAAAAGCAAATAGAATAGAAAATAAATTAGTATAGGCAGTGAAAGACTCACGAACCTAAGGTACGCGGATAATACCACTATAATTGTGTCTAGTGTAGAAGAGATGGCGAACCTGCGCTGCGAAGCGTATACGGGAACACTTCCACGTTCTAATCTACTTGACGGGTACGAGAAAGTCAGCGAGTTCGTGTATCTTGGGTCACTGATAACTAGTGAGGGCAGCTGCCGTAGATCCGGTATGGCTAAGAGTACAATGGCAAAACTCGACAAAATTTGGAAGATACGTGGTATTCACCGTATGACCAAAGTGCGATTGATGCGTCCTCTGGTCTTCTCAATATATTTATATGGCGCGGAAACGTGGTGCATAGAAAGTCGTGATAGCAGTAAGATCGATGCTTTTGAGATGTGGTGTTGGCGCAGATTACTTCATATACCCTGGACTGCTATGAGAACTAATGAATCCATTCTGTAGGAGCTCAACATCGCCAAGCGACTTTCCACAGTTTGCCGGGAGCGTGCCCTCGGTTTTTTCGGACATATCACGCGGTCTTCTAAGCATTGTCTGGAAAAACCTTATAATAGTGGGCCGGCTGGAAGGGAAACCCACTCAAGGCAGAGCGCCGGTAAGATGGTCGGATGCAATAAGAAGGGCTGGTGGAGGCAGCATGCAGAAAGCGGTCCACGCAACGAAAGACCGCATGGTTTGGAGGCGCGTTGTATGTGGTCGCGATTCTCATCAGTGAGGGAACGATGATGAAGAGGAGGACCTGTGTCATATAGAGCCATCCGCATTTTTATTGATGGTTCTAGATCATGATGTTCGCAAGTGACCGTTGATTGGTCGAATGGCCGTCAATCTGAGCAGTGCCGATCTATACGAAGATTTGACGACCACGCGTTAGACGTCGCGTTAATAATCAACAAATAATGCTGTAACCTTAATTGTTGTGGTAATATTCGAATGTTCGAATATTTTATAATTTACTATTCGAATATGAATTTCAAATTGATATTCGAATAATTCGAATATTCGAATATGGAATTGCAATCCCTAGTGCATATGCAGCGTAGGGGCGAGAGGTACGGCCGGCGCGTTGTGCCATTGGCTTGGCACACTCGTACTTGAAATAAGGAAATATACCTACAGCAACAGTCCCCGTCGACGGGGCTTGAATTCAAAGAGACGCACGCGCCGCACTGCCGCACACCATAATTATGTTTTGACATACCTACTTATGGTTAAAGAAGTATATTTTCTCAAAAGAAATAACAACAAATTTCACTTCATAAAATACAATTATGGTCACTTATTTATTAGCGAGCAGAGCAAATGCAAAAATTTCATATAAAGTATGTCTATGTAACCCAATATCCACCCAAAATACACTCTGTCGTCGACCCAGGAAATTAACCAAAGGCAATCAATCCCGACACGACCAATACATCCAAACCAACACTTATTAGAAAACTTACAAACGAAATATTCATTGGAACCTATGTTCGCAGATTCCTAAAATGCATTTTATTAGGTACTTATTATCAGCCTATGCTGTCCCACTCCTGGGCAAAGGCCTCTCTCCATTTTCTCCATTTCTCTCGATCCCGCGCCTTTTCGTTCCATTCTTGAAGAAATGTATCCATTTCGTCCCGCCATCTCTTTCGTGGTCTGCCGAGACCTCGTTTTATTATCTCAGGGCACCTGAAATGCATATTCAAAAAAAAAAACCTACCGTAATAACAATATTTATTGATGATTAATTTAACCTTTGGTAGGCAACACTATTTTTGCACATAAAGCAACAGGGGTGGCCCATTCCCCATCACCTTTAAATTCAAATAAAACAACAATCTATATCTATATAGGTACCTACTTGAAATAAAATCGTAACGAGGCTAAATCTGTAGGTACATTGAATATTTAAAAAAAAAGTATTCCCATACAAATTTTCACACCCTGTTTTATTTAAGGGTTGATTTACCAAAAACATTGAAACACTTATTTCTTTATTTTCAACCAAAACGATAAATGCCATAGTTTATGGATTTAACTTTCAAAATAAAAGATATTTTAGATACTTACCCATAAGCGTTGATTTCCAAATACCTACACTGAAACACATTTTCTTTATTATCAACCAAAAGCCATATACTTACCAGTTTTGATAGATGATAGATCTATTTATTATACCTCTAGGAGGTGGAATTTCTAAAAATCCTTCCTTAGTCTGTCATGCCTACATTATAAAAGGTATCTACTGTCGATACTTCAAGTTTCTAGCACCAGTCAATCAGTTTCTTCTATACCTATACTCCGTTTACAATAGCATTAGAAAAAAGAGGCTCGTAGAAGCAGTAGTGCAAAACCTTTTATTTCAAAGTTAAGTTAAAACTTTGTTGGATAAATCTGAGACTACTAAATACTGAGATAAACGAAATAAAAATCATTTTATTTTAAATAATGCTTTATTTATAATAACATCTTCATCACACATTACAAACTTACAACAAAAGGAATGAATGAAACAATAACAAAATCACAGAATATTTACGTCAATTTCACAGACGACATAAACCGGTAAAATTAGAAAAACCCGGCTGTCACAGCTTATGAAGGGACTAGGTGACATTTTAGATTTGGTAGAATTATAGTGAAGCGAAAAACGTTCTCGATATTGTTCACTCCTGCTTCTTTTAGGTTTTTAGCATTGACACTTTAATTTTAAGTTGGAATGAAATAATACATCTAAATAAAAGCCACTTAATTTCATAAGATAAATAGTTCAAATGATTACAATGAAGTGTGACAGCTGGTATATAAATAGATATTAATACTTTTGGCGTTAATCGTAACTATAACAAATTTAATGTACTTTTCTTACAAAGTGTACATTAAAAAGAACCTTTTTTAACTTCTGTCTAATGCTATTGTAAACGGAGTATATAGATAGTTAATGATTATATTGTATTATGTACCTATGTGGAATTATACTGCCATCTATAATCAAGTAAACTACAACAAATCAATAATACCCCGTACCGTAGTAACTTCCTTGGTAGTTTAATACAGGCATAAGTCGCTAGATGTCGTTAAACGTAATTATGTTGTCTTCCATACTGATCACTCTGTTTTTGTAGGTATTTAAAAATATGTTTTATATATGTTTTATTTATGTGAAATAATTTAATTTGAACTCGTCTTTTATGACACAAAACCGCACACATAATTTATATAGTCCAGTAGGTTAGTCGGGCTCGGGCATGCCCTACTGTTATACATACTATACCCTAGGTTCGCAACTGCTAAAAGCAGCAAAAAGTACAAACAACAGAAAACTTTATAATAATAACAATAAGAAATAAAAGGAATAAGTACCTACCTAAATATTATAATTTCCAAGTTTTTTTTTGTATTTGAAATTTATATAACAGATTGAAACACATTCAGATAGATATATCGGAGAAAAGTTTTCTACGTTTGCTTCATTCATTCAGTCGCACAACTTACGCCAGGAATACTCTGTACCATTCCATACATAGTATGTCAGAAATAATGCATATTTTTTTATTAAAATAACGTAGGGTAGGTACGCTATTATAAAGTATGGTTTGCAACTAGGGTTGCCAACATTTTTTAGGGGAAATACCGTATTTTTCAAAATATGGTATAAAAAACGTAAACTTAAAAAAAATGATATAATGGAAAAAGCAAAAAAATTAACAGATATTAATTATTGGTTACAATTTTTTTTTTTTTAATTGAAGTATTTTTGTTGGATTTCGGCGTTGAAAATATAGTACGCAGACTCGAAATATGCTTAGTACAATACTATACAATATGTCCCAAAATTCAACGATAAGAGGGTACAGAGGATTGACCTACCTGCTCATGACTACTAGAGAAAAACAAAATCTCAATTTTTAGTAAATTACATAAAAAAATTGAAATCCTTCAAAAATTGACACCCCTAAGATATTTTTAATTACCATGACCACAATGTTTCAAACATTTCAGAATTTCTTTTTGTACCGGCAACCTAAGTAGCTCTGCTATCCCTTAAAAATCTCAGAATGCCTGTAGATTTGACACAAAAATCAATCAAAATAATTTTTCGCCCTAAAATTTTCTATGATTTTTACTTTCGTTCCAATTTCACTCATCCTGGTGTAAAAAAAAGTGTAGAAACTACCACGGCAAGGTTTTTTAACAATTGACGCAACTAACCAAGATTCCAAAATGGTATAATACTCTAGGAAAACTAGCCGCAAAAAAAAGAAATCCGTACTATTTCTGAACAAGAACCAACCAAATTTCATAATTTTACTACCTATGTGCCCAAAATAGGATTTTAACCAACTTAAAAAAAAAGGAGGAGGTTCTCAATTCGACGCGTAGGTATGTTTTTTTTTAGTTTGTTACCTCATTTATTTGAAAGCTGGTGCTTCCCGTGTGTGGTCCCATTTTAATTTGGTCCAGTTCTGACAATGGCATCCATGACAAAACCAAAGTCTTAAATTTGCAATAAGTATGAGCGCGACAAATTGACGAATAACTCAATATTACGCCAACCGATTTCGATGATTCTTTTTGTTACGAGTAGTCCCATTTAAATTTGGTGAAGATCTTCGGAGATAGACAATGGAACTCTTGAATGAATATCAGCACATCACTCGCGATTGCTGTAATTTCACGTTTATGTATTGTTTATGCCACTCAAAATTGAAAAAGAAAGTAAACTTAAAAAAAAAGTAAAAACCGACTTCAAAAACTAAAAAGTACGAGTACCTACCTTTAAAATTAATTTTCTTAAAATCAGCTTCTGAAGCCGGGGCATAATTCTTCAATGCACCTAGCTTGATAGTGGCACCGAGTTCAGAAGCTGATAAGTTTGTTAAGAAAATTATTTTATACTTTTTAGTTTTTGAAGTCTGTTTTTACTTTTTTTAATAGTTTATTTTATTTGTTGTAAATTCCTCGAATTTGAATGGTACCTGTGCGTAGTTAATAAACTTTTTCTCGATACAATCTGCTAGCAGCGTTAGCATTGCATCGGTATTATCCTTATATGAGGTGCATAATATTACCGTATTCTAACGGTGTGTATGGTAGCGGTACCTACCGGTAAGTACTATTCAATGTCGAAGAATTTACAACAAAAAACCTATTTTGGGCACGTAGTAAAAGTTATGAAATTTGGTTCTTGTTCAGAAATAGTAGGTAGGTACGCATTTCTTTTTTTTGTGGCTAGTTTTCCTAAAGTATTATAACATTTTAGAATATTGGTTAGTTGCGTCAATTTTTAAAAAAACTTGCCATGGTAGTGTCTGTACTTTTTTTTTACACCACGATGAGTGAAAGTGGACCGAAAGTAAAAATCTTTAAATTTTTTATGGAGAAACATAATTTTGATTCGATTTTTGTATCAAATCTACAGGCATTCTGAGATTTTTAAGGGGTGTGGTGGATAGCAGTGCTACCTACTTAGGTTGCCGGTAGGTAGGTACCTACCTACAAAAAGAAATTCACAAATATTTGAAACATTGTGGTCATGGTAATTAAAAATATCTTAGGGTTAAGTTTTGAAGGATTTCAATTTTTTTAATGTACCTAATTTCTTAAAACGATTTTTTTTTTTTCTTTTTTTTCCTCGAGTCGTCATGAGCAGTTCAATCCTCTTGTGCCCGCTTATCGTTGAATTTTGGGACATGTTGTATAAATTATAGTACAGTTGGCAACCCTATTTGCCATCCTAACATACTATAAATGACATTGTGCTCAAACGCTGCAATGTCTTACATAAGATGTTTGCGCATTGATTTATTTCCTTCCAAGGATGGTGCGCTGGAGTAATCCCATAGGTAATTTTAAGCTAAGTACCTAGGTACCTCTACCTACCTATATAGAATTTAACTAATCATATAGGTAGGTAAGTTAGAGATTTAAAGACGTCTGATTTATTAACAAGTGTGCTGTGATTAAGATAAGAAAAGTTCCTTGTTTTACCTAGAAAGTCTAATTACATAGGTAATAAGCGTAAATTGTTGACATTTAGAAGAGGTTTTGTTAATTTTAGTAGGTACCTAAAGATGTTCTTTTTTCAAATAAAAATTATTTTCTACCTTCAAAATGTGATTTATCGTTATTTTTTACTGTGGTCACACTTGTTCCTGGTAACATATGATGAAGTTTAATTGGTAGGTAATTTGCACAAAATCTGCCCATTTTTGAGCACGAATTTGGTTGATTCTAATTAGCCCCACCCTAAGGGTTATTTGGAAAGGCTTATATTTAAAAAAAACAACCTATTTGCAATGTAGGTATGTATGACCCTGAAAATTATATTATGCATAAACATACACTCGTAACTATATGAAAATGATATTTATTGAGAATTAACATAAAAATTGATAAAATTACAGCAATTTAAAGTTATTTTTTGTACCAAATAACCCCACTTTACGGTACGCTTACACGAAAATATAGGTACCTACCTACCTACCTACTTACAATATTTTGGAATCCGTTTGGCAGCCCTAGTTGACTTGTAACAGTTGTAACCCACCACTACGTCTGTAAGTAAAATAATGATTCATACAATGACGTAAGTAGGTATAGCGTCGGTTTAGTGCAAGCGTTCTGGATTGAGAGCTCGTTGTGTTGTGTTTAGTGGGCTCGTTCTCGCCGCTCGAACGCACGCATCGAGTATGCGACGTTCCCACCTAAAAATTTGCCGGTCGATACGTAGTAAATATTTCATACTCTCAATGGTTATTTTTCACGTTTGGGCTAACTTTCGTTTCGTCGTTTATAATTTTTGGCTTTCGTTATTATTATTATATTTATTATCCCTTCGCTGCTGAAAATTCGTCGGTTTGACTCGCGGAGTGGAAGTTCGCGATGGAACGGGGACCTATACAAATCTTGGTACCTACCTAACCCTCGTATAAGGGCAGGATTGAGCTATTTGAAGGGCGTTTTCTCCTTGGAGCTTACGTCGTGTCTCGTCTACTTGTAATTTTAAGGTGAAGCGGGACACGAGGCGGGCGACGCCTGTACCAGACGAAGTAGGCGGTGTCGGGCGACCGCCCTCCGCGGGCCCCGGCCAAGCGCTGTGGAAAACGCATGGGCGCGGGGCGCCGTCACACGGACCCAGTAACAAATATACTTCACGAACCTGTTATCGCTCTTAGTGATTGACCATCAGTTTCATTTTGTCGATATTAGTTATATTGTATCTAATTAAATTAGAAATAATCATTATATTTAAAAACACCCCGTTGAAACTACCCCGTCCTCCTCTTGTGATGTGCCAGGGCAAAAACATCGAAAAGCTCATGTTTTTAACAAACAAACATAAATTAGTGCTAATAAGGGCCATGTTCACCAGTCACCACCGACAATAATATAACAGATGTTTAAATGAAATCGGCCGATTAGGTACCTACCTACCGACCTACCCAATAAAAGTTCATGTGTAAACGGCTGATTTTGCCGTAATCGTCTGTTATGTGGTCGGTGAACTTGAACCAAGTTATTTCCTATCAGTAAAACCTAAGCAAAGCATTTTATTTATTAATTTCCCTAACGCAAGGTACAAACCTTAACATTAACATTAGCTGTAACCTACCTGTACATTGTTTATTCTTAAATACCGGTAGGTACTTAGTACCTATCTATCTAGGAAATACCTGCTAGGGATTAATGACCTATCTAGGAAATACCTGCTAGGGTTCAATGACCTATCAAGGAAATATCTGCTAGGGTTCAATGAAAATAGGTAGGTACCTACTAATAGGTACCTAAGTAAGTTATACCTATTTTGTTTACTTCGGTAGGTACCTTACTTACTTACTAGGGTTGCCACAACTTCTGTAGGTAGGTAGGTACCTACTTAATTATAATTAATTACCTATAAGCAGGTAGTCTTTGTTATGCTTAGGCCTGGAATCTGAAATACCGTGAAACTATCCAACTTTGCCCATTAAGATATCTTTGCCCGAAAAGCAATTCATCAAATCCGCTAACATGGGAAAAAAAATAAGTTTTATGACCTTATTTCTGACTTAGTTGGAAAGTTGACAATTTGTGATAACACTTTGTAGGTATCGCATTCGTTCCCAAGTTCATCCAGTTACCTGTCAGAACTTGTCAAATGCGGTATGTGTTTTTGCGGGCAATTTTTTGTAGTAGGTACCTAAAGTTTTTGTGGATTGTACAACATGGCGAAAACGCACATAAAGAAAAAAGAAAGAAAGAAAATGTTTTTATTTCTACGCCCAAAACATAAATAAACTCACACCAAGATCACTTAATAGTAAAAATTGTCATTGATCACATCAATTTATTTTACTGTATGTTATAGAATAACAATTGTTAAATATTTTAATTATAGTTTCAGTATTCAAGGCTTTATAAATCAAAACTTCTGACGTCGGGCAAAGTTTCTCTAAACTGTTCAGATGTATGGGACATGCCAACATTGCCCGTTATCTAAAAGTACTCAGGGTTGTCACATTTAGATATTTTGTAACAGGCTGTAAGTACCTTATACCAATGTAATGAAAATAACGCAAAATTTTAGTTATTCCAAATGGAACTTTTAAAATAAAGTACTTTATGTTAGTATCTAGATACCAACGTGTAGTTAATCTATATTTATATAAAAAAGGGGTGAAGTTTGTGACATTGTATTGTTAGTTTGTAGGAGGTAATCTTTAGAACTACTGATCCGATTCTTAAAATTCTTACACTGATGAAAAGCTATACTATTCCCAATGGATTTAAGCCATATTTTTTTATGATAGAGGGCAACAAATAATATTCATCTATGTTTTTGTTTAATTTTCAGAACTTGATAAAGATAATCAAGACGTGAAATAGGGTCCCGAGCATATGAAAATCACTCTGAAGATATTTTAAAACTAGTATGCGAAACAGTTGCATCTTAATAATTGCATAGATTTTTATTACATGAGGCAAAAGTTTCCTTAATTACTTGATGAGCTTCACGAAAGCTGTTGATTTTAGTCATTGTTAGGAAATAAGTATTTATACTTTGTTATTCTTAAATGATATATCATGCCTCTTCTCTTACATCCATCCACATACATACTTAAAACTCTTCTCTTACATGATTTTCATCCCTCCTCATCACATGGCCATACCACGACAAACGGTTACTTCTCAACTTTTCTGTCACCGGTGCCACTTTCATACTTCCTCTGATATACTCATTTTTTATTCTGTCCATTCTTGTCATACCACACATACCTCTCAACATTTGCATCTCCGCTGCATGCAATTGCCTTTCGTTCGTCCCTTTCGCAAATCGCAACCCAACATTCCGACCCATACAAGACGGCAAGCCTTATCATGGTCTTGTAAATTTTCCCCTTAAGTTTAAGGGAAATTTGGGAGTCGCATGTTGTTCTTGTGACCTGCCGCCATTTCATCCACCCTGTGTTAATTCTGTGCTTAACTGCTCGATCTATTTCGCCATTGTTTTGCATGAGTGAACCGAGATACCGGAAGTCGGAACAGACTGGTAAAGGTGCGCCATCTAGCGATATAGACTGAAAACTAGAGAGACCGCCAAAATCGCAGAATATGTATTTTGTTTTAGTTCTGCTGATTTTTAAGCCAACATTCTCTAGTTTTTGTTGCCAGTTTTCCAGTCTGCTCTGGACCTCAAATTCATCTTCGTCATCATCATCACCGACAAGAACAATATCATCGGCGAACAGCATGCACCAGGGTGCCTCTTCCTGTATGTCCGATGTCAAAGCATCCATTATCATCAGGAAGAGGTAAGGACTTAAAGCCGACCCTTGATGCAAGCCTACAGCCGTTCAATTTTGATGGCGGGCAAAATAATTTGAACTTTTAGCCAACATTGCCCACGTCGATATTTGACGCAAATAGAACTCTTAAAAATACGTAATAAAACAACAAGCAGTTTAAACTTGTAAGGGTTGTCAGTTGTCACCTTGTCACATTCCAAATTTCCAATAAAATGATTAAATTAATTATATTTTCAAAGGCAAATGCCCACTCTTGGCCAGTAGGTAGGCAGGTTCGTTACACCAATGTGAAAAATACAAAAAAATATCTTATTTAGTAACTAAAATATTGTTATTATTTATTTGTTTGTAACACTCGGGAATTAAAAACTTATATTAAAAAGACATTCAATCAATTATGCATGTGATGCAATCTTCATTTCAGCACGTTATGTCAATCTTATAAAAGTAGTGATGGCAAATGTCACAAAAAATTGAAATCAAATAAATCGAGAACTGAATGATCTTCTGAAAAACTTTTTTCTTTTGTTTCGCTTCCTATATTAAAACGTTTAATTTCTATAGAATAGGTAAAATAAATGTCTATTGATTGTCTTCCGAAATCTATGCAGTGCTGGTTCAAGTTTATTAAAAATATCGATTCATAGCTCTATAACATCGGTTTTTGATAAATCGATGCCGAATCGCCATCACTACGTCAATGATAATTGAAATTGACAGTCTGTGTTGACAGTTAACATTTTGTTTATGGCGGGTTGTTTGTTGTGCTTTGTGAATTGTGATTTTTCCTACACGATTTTGCTATTTTCTATCCGATGACTTTGATTAGTATTATGGCGATGACAACCTTGGGTTTACATTGAATTCCGTACCCGCTTACCACGACGACACTGGCTAGCCAGTCAACTCCATGTTTGTTTTATATGAACCTTGAATTTTTTTTCATACAATTTTAAAATTCTGTCCAAGTTCTATGTAAAAAATTGTGGTTGATTTTGTATCTATGATGTCAACCCTAATGCCTATGATTTGCTGTATTTATGGACGCCACTTGGCCAAAACCTCCTTAACGAATGGGCATATCCCTTTCTGCTGTGGGTGTGTTGGACGCATATAAATAGACATTAGAAATTCTATTAAAATCAAACAAAATGAAATGTTTATTATGATTTAGTTTTATAAAATTATGAGGAAATAAGTATTTATACTCGATTATAATATATCAAATGATGATATATCAAAAATTGAGATCAATGTTTATAAAAATGACTAAAAGCAATAGCTTTCGTGAAGCTCATCAACAAGTAAATGAGGAAACTTTTGCCTAATATAATAAAAATCTATGCAACTATTTAGATTCAACTGCTTCGCATGCTAGTTTATTATTATCTCCGGATTCATTTTCATACGCTCGGTATTTCACGTCATGATTTTCTTTGTCAATTTATGAACATGGTGGATGTTTTTCTGAAATTTACTGCTACTGAAGTTTTACAAATAAGAAACTACATTTGTTATTTAATTAAGAAAGTTATTGAATAAAATCCACTACTCCGTCGTATTAAACGCTAATCTCATCAGTAAATAATATTATTCTGGGCAATCCGCCAACCAGAAATTTATAAAAAAATATATTACTTATTAAAGTACTTGAGACGGGGTTGAATATGTCCTAGATTAAATACAAAAATATCCATTTACTAATGTTGTACTTTACCAATCTGCTCCGATTTTCGGTACCTCGGTTCATCATGCAAAGCAATGGCGAAATAGAATTAACGCAGCGTGGAAGAAATGGCGGCAAGTCACGGGAACAATATGGTCACATATTGTTCCCGGGGTGTTTATTAATACGGGATTCATCCCGTATCCCTCTTAAACTAAAGGGGAAAATTTACGAGACAATGATAAGACCTGCTGCCTTGTATGGATCGGAATGTTGGGCCACAAAAGGGACGGATGAAACGCAATTGCATGCAGTGGAGATGCGTATGTTGAGAGCGATGTGTGTTGCAACAAGATTAGACAGAATCAGGAATGAGTATATTAGAGGAAGAGAGAGGAGTATATGAAAGTCGCACCAGTTACAGAAAAGCTGCAAAGTAACGGATTGTCGCGGTATGGACATGTAATGTGGAGAGATGAGAATCATGACGTTATTAGAAGAGTTGTAAGTATGAATGTTGATGGATATCAGGGAAGAGGTAGACCAAAGAAAATATGGATGGATTGTGTGAAACATGAATCTGGAAATGACGTCTGATAGAGATGAATGGAAGAAAAAGACATATTGCGCCGACCCCAAATAAAATAGGATAAGGGCAGGAGAATGATGAATGATGATTTATTCATTAGTAGTAATTTTTTTTTTAAATAAACAAGTTTTTATTTAAATGCTCTAAAAAGAAGAAAATAAACTTTAAATTGAATCAAACCCATCCATTTATTACATTACTCAATTTATATGATATAATACCTTGTCGCGAGATTTACTTGTGAGTAGATGTATAGTAAAATTTCATCTCAATCGGTTGAGGATAACTGCTTCAACAGTTGACCCGAACATACAAACATAGCAAGTTAAATAAAAGCTTATAAAAAAATAAGAATGATCTACCATTATTAATTTGTCACGGTATTAGGGGAATACCGACGACTACGATTTCAGAGTCCAATTTCTCATGAACGGAATGTACATCGGCCCCGAGTTTACGCGAACACAGAGCTCATTCCAGTCGAGCCCAGACTGAGGAAGCTCACGTAACTACAACTTACTTGAATACTTTTTCAAAGAATATAGTTCTTCGGGGGGTATGTTGCGTTCAACGTATCTTTCCCTTGTTTGAATTTATTTATAATAGAATCTAGTAAAATTTTATCTATATCTTATACTTACTAATAATAATAATAATTCTACCTTTTTCGGAGAGGATGTCAGGCCATCCATGTACATCAGGTGCGATATTCGCACCTGATGTATATGGATGCCCTAAAACTGTTGGTCCCCAGCAAATTGCAACTGATGGAGTTACTGAAAGTAACTGAAACCTTCAGTAATTCTATCAGGATGGAGTTTGGTGTGGAAAAATGTGCAGTCATGCATGTAAATCGGGGGGTTGTGGAATCCGAAGGAACTCAACTTTCGTGTTCCACGAACCTTAGATCGCTCTCTGCAACTAAGACCTAAAAATACTTGGGTATGTCGGAGGCGTTGGGAATTCGTGAGACTGACATGAAGCAATTGTTGCAGGAGCGCTTCTTTGGGTCGCCTGAAAAATGTACTGAAAAGTCTTTTATCAGGTGGCAACAAGGTGCGCGCCTTCAACGTTTGGGTCATGCAGGTCCTAGTGTACTTCTTCGGCATACTCAAGTAGACTCAAACTGAATTGGACTCCAGCTATAGAAGGGTCCGAACATTGCTGACTATACAAATCGGATGCATCACTCACGTTCCTCGGTAATGAGGCTGTACATCCCAAGGAAATGTGGGGGTCGAGGCTTTTTAAATGCCAAAACCCTACACAACCGTGAGGTGTGCAGTCTCAGAGAATATTTTCTCCATGCCGAAGTGGGGATGCACCGAGATGTGGTCGCAGTGGACAAACCCACAAACTCACTCCGCACTCCTTGAATAAAGAGAACTGGCGCAAACCTGTAATACTTACTACTGATGATCGCAGGGAAGTATGGCAGAGCAAGGAGCTACACGGACACTTTTATCGGGCCCTTCATGGACCCGATGTAGACTTACTAGCGTCCGTATCCTGGTTACATTTCGGTAACCTATTCGGGGAAACCGAAGGTTTTGTATGTGCAGTAATGGACGAGGTTATCATGACGAATAATTACCGGAGGTTATTGTGAAGGACGGCACGGTTGACATATGTCGGGCATGCCACCGCCCAGGTGGCATGCAGTAATCCCTTAGACACATTATCTCTGGTCTCGTCTTGCTAACGGCGAATATTTGCACAGGCATAACCAAGTAGCCAGGATTATTCACCAGCAACTTGCTTTAAAATACAACCTTGTGGATATTGAAATACTATACTACAGGTATGTGCCCAACCCAGTTCTCGAAAATGGTCGTGCCACGTTGCACTGGGACCAATCTATCATCACTGACAGGGCTATTGTAGCCAATAAACCAGATATAGTGGTGAGAGATCGATTAGCGCGCCGCCCAATAATTATTGATGTTACTATCCCGCATGACGAGAATCTTGTGAAAGCCGAAAAAGATAAACAAATCAAATATCTTGACTTGGCAGTTGGCACACGAGGTTGTCGACATGTGGGATGTGAACTGCAGTCATAGTGCCGATAGTTGTGACGGCCAATGGCTTAATTGCCAAGAGCCTCGACCAACATCTTATGTGGCTCTCGTTGGGGGGCTGGATCAAAGGCTTGATACAGAAAGCGGTACTCCTCGACACGGCACGCATTGTGATTTGTGAGGAGTAGAGTTGAAAACTGCGGAAACTTTCCGTAACTTTGGAAGATTCTGGAATTCGGAAGTTTTGGAAGTTTTCAGAAATTATTTTTTACTTATAAAAACACTAATTGGGGATACTTCGTACTTATAATATGTTACATTTAGCTAGATTTTAAATATTCGAACACAGCGAGCACAGGACGGGATACGGCGTAGGGTAAATGTTAAAATAAATATTATAGTTTAAAAAAAATACTAAAAAACGCCTTTGTCATCCAAACTGAACGTGTATGCAAAATTTATGAGTGAAACTGGACTGAAAGTAAAAAGCTATAAATTTTTAGGGTGAAAATTAATTTTGATTGATTTTTGTGTCAAATCTACAGGCATTCTGGAATTTTTAAGGGTTGTGGTGGATAGCAGTGATACTTAGGTTGCCGGTATAAAAAGAAATTCAGAAATATTTGAAACATTGTGGCCATGGTAATTAGAAATATCATAAGGGGTGTACATTTTTAAAAGATTTCAAATTTTTATGTACCTAATTTGTTAAAAATTGAGTTTTTTTTTTTTCTCCAGTCAAAAACTACCTAGTTTCCTTCATATGTATAGTAATTTGCCGTGATGGATTTTTACCGAAAATGTTTAATAAACTCGTTTAAATCACAAATTTCTTAACTATCGACCTTAGTACCCACAGATACATATTGGGCTAATCTATACTTATATATATACTCGTCAAAACAAAATAAGGGCCACCTTATATTTTTGATCTTCTGGGCAAATTATGAGGTTTCTAGGTTTCTAAGTTGTAAAATTCTTTGCAATGATTTGTTTTTAATGAAATGAGCTTAAATTTTACACAATCCACAGAGAAGAAAATCAATTTTACAACATTTTCAAGTAAAAGTGCAATTTCAGCAAAAAGTACACTTGGACTAAAAATGCAATTCAAAATGATATTCCACGGCGTTTATTCTTCTTCCTTTTTAAATCAATATCTGGTGTAACCTTCTCTTTTCTGACCATATTCTTGAAGCCTAGAGGACATTTTCTATCAGATGCCGCACTGTTTCTTGAGAGATTTGTTCCTAGCTCGATTTTAGGACGTTTAAGGGCTGTTTTTCATTGTCCACTGATCAATTTGTGTCTCATACTCTTCTTTTCAACAGATCCCAGTTGTGTTCAATTGGTTTCAAGCCCAAACTGTTCGCTGGTCTGGGCAACACATGTATACAAGCCTCTTCTAGTGTCTCTCTGGTAGCTCTAACAGTATAAGCGCGTGCATAGCCGTGCAACAGCTTGAAACCTGGACCCATTTGCTATGCAAATGGCACCACATAGAGTCTTATGACCTCCTGGATGTATCGTTAAGTTGTTACTGTACCCTGGTTCTGAATTATAAGCTCAGTTCTTCTAGTTTGGCTTATGCCTCCCCACACCATAACATTAGCCCCCAAATCGATCACTGTTGTGGATGCAGGCATCCGCAAATTGCTCACCTTTTCATCTCCACACCGTTATGCAACGGTCAACACTAAAAACTTTTACTTTGCTCTCATCTGTAAAAAGCAATG
The DNA here is from genome assembly GCA_932294325.1 of Allophyes oxyacanthae. Taxonomy (NCBI): domain Eukaryota; kingdom Metazoa; phylum Arthropoda; class Insecta; order Lepidoptera; family Noctuidae; genus Allophyes; species Allophyes oxyacanthae. The sequence continues at coordinate 8,205,632 of OW028609.1, forward strand.
TGCTTCAGTCACTTACGCTACAGTCCAATTGTTGCCTTGCGGATGTTTATTGATTTGCATGATGAAAACTGGTCTAAGGAATTCACACCACTTGACTCCTGGACAATTGCTGGTCTTCATAAAACTAGTTTCTAATTGTTTGGTCACTGAGTCACGTGCCTGTGGCCAGGCACAAGGGGGTTTGCAAAGAGCGGGAAGTGACTGTGCTCTCTCTGCGTGCATGTAACTCTATGTAGCGGTCTTCCCGAGCGGTGATTCCTCTGGCTCTGTATAATTCCTGACTTCTGATAAATTTTTGGATCTCGTAAAAGCAATTCCAGGCATTTTGAATCGCTCGCTGCGAAAATCTCGGCTGTAAAACTACAGAGCGCTACGAATAGCCTTCTTGGATGAGTGTTATGGTCCTGGTCGTTGTAGTCAAGTCCATTTGAAGTCGAACCTGTGGAATTACGTTCTTAAAATGCCGATGTACGCACTGAACCGACACACTAAACTGTTCTCAGTACAATACAAATGTTAAATGAGCTTAAAGTTCACGTTAAAAACAGGGTAAAATTTATTGGTTTCAAAAAAGTTGATAAAGTCTACGCATTTTAACGGTTTTTCAAGCGGAATACTGTTAAAGTGTTTGCAAACACTTAAGATAACACAACGCTGTACAATTTACCACATGGATATAGTTAATGATCATTAAATCACCCATAATGTCGAAATTTGCAAGTGGCCCTTATTTTGTTTTGACGAGTATATATACTTATAATAAAATCGTAACGAGGCGAAAACTGTACATTGAATATTTTTCAAAAAAAAATGATTGCTGCGTGTACTAGGAACGATACTGAAGCCAAATCAGATGTTTTTAGAATTTTTGTCTGTTTGTCTGTATGTCCGTTTGTCTGTTTATATGTCCGAGCTTCACGCCTATACTACTGGACAGATTTAGTTGAAAAGGGATATGCCCATTCGTTAAGGAGGTTTTGGCCAAGTGGCGTCCACAAATACAGCAAATCATAGGCATTAGGGTTGAAATCATAGGTACAAAATCAACCACAATTTTTTACATAGAACTTGGACAGAATTTTAAAATTGTATGAAAAAAATTCAAGGTTCATATAAAACAAACATGGAGTTGACTGGCAAGCCAGTGTCGTCGTGGTAAGCGGGTGCGGAATCCAATGTAAAGCCAAGGTTGTCATCGCCATAATACTAATCAAAGTCATCGGATAGAAAATAGCAAAACCGTGGAGGAAAAATCACAATTCACAAAGCACAACAAACAATCTGCAAGAAACAAAATGTTAACTGTCAACACAGACTGTCAATTTCAATTATCATTGACGTAGTGATGGCGATTTGGCATTGATTTATCAAAAACCGATGATAAAGAGCTATGAATCGATATTTTTAATAAACTTGAACCAGCACTGCATAGATTTCGGAAGACAATCAATAGACATTTATTTTACCTATTCTATAGAAATTAAACGTTTTAATATAGGAAGCGAAACAAAAGAAAAAAGTTTTTCAGAAGATCATTCAGTTCTCGATTTATTTGATTTCGATTTTTTGTGACATTTGCCATCACTACTTTTATAAGATTGACATAACGTGCGGAAATGAAAATTGCATCACATGCATTGATTGAATGTCTTTTTAATATAAGTTTTTAATTCCCGAGTGTTACAAACAAATAAATAATAACAATATTTTAGTTACTAAATAAGATATTTTTTTGTATTTTTCACATTGGTGTAACGAACCTGCCTACCTACTGGCCAAGAGTGGGCATTTGCCTTTGCAGTAATATCTGTCAAAGGGCTGGTCAACATATAGGCTATAAATTATCACGCTATTATCTAAGGGGGGTGAGCTAAAGTGCATTATGCCTGTGTACTATTATGAGCAACCACTTCCTTATTAAGAGCCCAATCTTAATGAAATATTGTCTTATTATAATTCATAGGTCCGGTCAAAATATGTAATATAAATCATCACCCTATTCGTCTAGGGGGCTAAGCAAAATTAATCTTCGTTTTAGTTTCACAGTTCCTGTGTTCATTTTAACTCCTCACTTGATCCCGTTCTTAAATTAGTAATTTGGTATATTTAGTAATGCCCAGTATTTTTTTTTTACTGATAAACGTTCTTTCTTTGGCAGATGCCAAAGAAAGAACGTTTATCAGTATTTAGCAGTCAGTGAAATACGTACCTTAAAGTAAGATTACTTTAAGGTACGTATTTCACTGACTGCTATGTTCCAAAAGGTGAAGCGTGATGAAAGCATACGACATAATACCTTACTCACGAGATAAATATATAATATACCATCAGTAAGCTATATTATCAGTGAGTAACATAGGCTATAATTTATAAATATATTACGCGGGTGAAGCCGCTGGCGGAAGCTAGTATTTAAATAAGATATGAAATGTGTTACGTAGATGTATACTTTAATGTACGAATTGTGCCTATATTTAGAAAACAACTAAATAAAAAATCGTCAAAATGTTGAATTCTTCATTCCCTCATTCCTCTGTTTCCTCCGTTGCAGTTCATGGCGCAGGAACGCCAACTGCTCGAGGGAATGAATATTAGGCATTTTTATTTGCAATAGTTCATTGATATTATAGGTAAGTACATATTATTGAAATAAATTAATTTATTTTTATTTATTTATTTTCAAAAACATCTACCATTACAGGTCGGTAAACCTAATGCGATAGTGCTCTAAAACTAAACTAGACATAACTTATGAAATAATAAATAATCAATTAAATTACTAAATAACATTTACACAAATTAACAACTCACACTAAATAAATGACTTAAGTAAGTACTATAAACTACTATAACAAATAACATATAAAAGAGCCCTTGCGAATTCATTCAAGTTACAACTGAAAATATCAATTTTGTTGTGAAGCTCGTTAATGGTACAGATTGATAAAATGTTGCCAAGACGAAACTATTATGACTCGCACTGTCAAAAAGTTATCAGATCTCATGTAGAGCCAAGCTTCTACACGCCCTAACTCTACAAGGCCTAACTTCACAATGGCTTGGCCATTTCGCTACCTACATGAAACATTTATCCACTGTTCATTACTTTTTAACCGACTTCCAAAAAGAAGGAGGTTCTATGTTCGTCGGTATGTATTTTTTTTTGTGTTTATCATTTATATTTTCGCCAATTTAGAACCGATTTCGAGTTCGAAAGGGTACACTCCCGAGCTGGTCCCATTATCATGATCTGATGATGGAATCTCAAGGAAATCGAGGAGAAACTAACTAAAAATTTAATAAAATCTAATGCTTACGCTGCTAGCATATTGTATCGAGAAAAAGTTTATAAAAACATCCAACTTCTCTACCTGTCCTATTGTTACTTACAACGAAGATCTACATCGCAATCCGCGGAATCCAAGTCTATGCTGTGGACAAATGACAGGTGATAGTACGCCACAGACGTACTAAGCAGACTGTTGTAGCTGTGGAGAAACGAGGTCTAATTTTTAAAAACTTTTTCTTTCCTTCTTTATACTGTCTATCCATCTCTCTCTAACGTAAAATCACTCTAACTTCTAAATTTCATAAACTACGCACATGTACCATTGAAATTCGAAGAATTTACAACAAAATAACAATTTTGGGGACATAGTAAAAGTTATGAAATATGGTTCTTGTTTAGAAAATAGTAGGTACGCATTTTTTTTTTTGTGACTAGTTTTCCTAGAGTTTTATACCATTTTGGAATGTTGGTTAGTTGCGTAAATTTTTAAGAAAACATGCCATGGAAGTGTCTTTGCTTTTTTTTTTGCACCACGATGAGTGAAAGTGGACCGAAAGTAAAAATCTTTCAAGGACAATGCAACTAACTGGCCCAAATTTTTTAAAGTAGTTGCCCAAAGTTGAAACCAATGGTAATTGACAGATCTTATTGCCACTAGTAACTTTTACTATGGCAGCAAAAAAATCTATCCCGGTAAAAAAAAGATAGATAATTAGAAGGAAAATAATATTATATTTATTATAAAATTCGTTAAACTTGTTTTTGATTATGAGAAAAACTATAGTAGGTAAGGAGGGAGGCATTTATAAAGAAAATACGAAGGAGTAAGTATTTTTGGTGTAAATAAAATAAAAATGATTTTATTCAAAAATCATTTCATTTATTTACAAATTAATATTTTTACAATAATTATTTAATGAATTTATACTTATTAATTAATCATTATCGATAAATACACTATCCAAAATAAGTGCAGAGCGATGAATCACATTTTGGTGTCCGGCCCATGCAACGGACCATTTTTATTTAGAAGTGGTAGGATCCTAAGCCCCTTTGTCACTGCGACCTGCGAAGATCTATTGTAACGCAAAGTACCTACTATACGACGGTAATAACATGGTCAGATATATACAACTGCAACAGTAATTATTATTTATACTATCTATACCTGTAAGATACCGTTAACCAATACATGGCAAAAATATTTTTTCGCACTTGCACAAAAGTCGCCACACTTTTAGTTCGTGCTTAAAACATCGGAATCAGGCAAATCAAAATCATTTAAATCTGTTAGTTCCGCTTCGGCATAATTATAATATTTCAATTATATACCGCCACCGCGTACGTGCGTGCTCTCTATAAAGTTTTGATTATGTATTCAAAAATAGTACCATAACGAAACACACAACTTTTCATCTCACTAAAGCAAGGAAAATGTTAGATGCCTAATTATATTTTAGTTATTCTTCTTCACCACTCTACACTTGTCCAAGGCGCCAACCCCTCACTCGTGGCAGAATGCTCACGTGATTACAATTACTTAGAATTGCTGATCTTCATAAAAATGGTTTTTAATTGTTTGGTCACTTAGGCGCGTGTCTGTGGCCAGGCACAAGCGGGTTTGCAAAGAGCGGGAAGTGACGGTGCTTTCTCTGCGTGCAGGTAAGTCTATGTAGCGGTCTTCCTAGGGGCCTAAAAAGGCCACATTGAGCAATTCATCTACTGATCTGCATAGTAACTGTCAAACAGATGAATACTGAATATGAACCTTATCCAGATGACATTAAGAGTTGTCAATTAAGTAGATATTTTGACATTTGTAATATGAATCATATTGTGATTCATCTAAAGCGGCCTTTTTAGCCCCCCTGGGCGGTGATTCCTCTAGCTCTGCCTAATTCCTGACTTCTGGAAAAAATTTAGATCTCATAAAAGCGATTCCAGGCATTCTGAATCGCTCGCCGCGAAAATCTCGACTGCAAAACTACAGATCGCTACGAATACCCTTCTTGGATCAGCTTTATGGTCCTGGTCGTTGTAGTCAAGCATATTATGATGTCGAACCTGTGGAATTACGTTCTTAAAATGCCGGCTCTACGCACTGACTTGACACACTACTAAACTGTTCTCAGCACAATACAAATGTTAATGAGCTTAAAGTTCACGTTAAAAACTGGATAAAATTAATTGTTTTCAAAAAAGTTGATAAAATCTACTCATTTTAACAGTATTTCAAGCAAAATGCTGTAAAAGTGTTCGCAAACACTTAAGATAACACGAGGCTGTACAATTTACTACATGGATGTAGTTAATGATCATTAAATCACCCATAATACCGAAATTTGCAAGTGACCCTTATTTTGTTTTGAGTAGTATCATAGTAATATTATAAAGAGAGAAATCCTGATTGACTGACTGACTGACTGACTGACTGACTTATCATCAACGCACAGCCGAAACTACTGAAGCTAGAGTCACGAAATTTGGAGAGTAGGTCCCTTTTGTATTGTAGGCAAGCAATAAGAAGGGATTTTTGAAAATTCAGCCCCTAAAGGGGGGAAAAAGGGGGTGAAAGTTTGTATGGGAGTCCCTTAATATTTGAAGTGAGAAAGATGAAAATTGGGATTTAGGCTTTTGGTTACAAATAAAGAAAATCGTGATTCTGCGTTTTTGGAAATTCATCCCCTAAAGGGGCGAAATAGGGGAGAAAATTGTTTTTGAAGTATAAAACGTAGATATTGGGATTGTTTTTGAAGTGAGAAACGTGAAAATTGGTATTTCGGCTTTTGGTTAGAAATAAAGAAACATGTGTTTCTGCGTTTTTGCAATTTCATCCCCTAAAAGGGCGAAATAGGGGTAAAAATTGTTTTTGAAGTTAGAAACGTGAAAATTGAGATTTAGGCTTTTGGTTAGAAATAAAGAAACACGTGTTACCGCGTTTTTGGAAATTCATCCCCTAAAGGGGCGAAATAGGGGTGAAAATTATTTTTGAATTGAGAAACGTGAAAATTGAGATTTAGGCTTTTGGTTAGAAATAAAGAAACACGTGTTACCGCGTTTTTGGAAATTCATCCCCTAAAGGGGCAAAACAGGGGTGAAAATAGTTTTTGAAGTGTAAAACGTGAATATTGGGATTGGTTTTGAAGTGAGAAATGTGAAAATTGATGTTTTGGGCTTTTGTTTAGAAATAAAGAAACACTGTGTTACCGCGTTATTGAGAATTCATCCCCTAAAGGGGGCGAAATAGGGGTGAAAATTGTTTTTGAAGTGCGAAACGTGAAAATTGGGATTTAGGCTTTTGGTTAGAAATAAAGAAACACGTATTTCTGCGTTTTTGGAAATTCATTCCCTAAAGGGGCGAAATAGGGGTGAAAATTGTATTTGAAGTGAGAAACGTGAAATTTTGTATTTAAGCTTTTGGTTAAAATTTAAGAAACAATATTTAATTAACGTTTACAATTGAAGTGAATTGGTTTCGCGTTTTTCGGAATTCAACGTCTAAGCGGATGAAATATTTATACATATATTATATGAGTCCGTATTTTTTTTAAAGAGGAAAATGAGCATTAATATTTACTCTATTGGATCAAAATTCAGAGATACATGTTAACGCGTTTTTGGAAATTCAAGCCCGCAGGGGGTGAAATATCGGAGGAAAATTGTATGTGAGTCCCTTTGTTTTTGAAGTCAGAAATATGAGTATGGGTACTTAGGCTTTTAGTCCAATATTAAAGAATACCTACAAGAGGGTAAAATAGGGGCATCTTTATATTGGGCCTATCGAGATCAGGGTCTGCTGTAGAGAGTCAATATATTGAATCCGCGTAAAAATTGTACTAAAAAGGCATTTTGAGAAATATTAAAATGATGTCTCAGTAAAAATAGTAAAATATTTATATAATTTTTTAGGGCTAATTTAATCTACTAAAATGATTGGAATATTTAATGGGGCATTAATGATTACTTACGTATTACCTAATGTTAAGCGTTTTCTGCAGATTAGAATTGCCTTTTACATCTCAGAAGAGAGAGAATAAAGAAGTACTTCTTTATTGGTCTGAGTTTTACACTTTTTATAATTTGAATAGATGGTTTAAGAGAAATTATAAGTTTCTTAAAAGTTTACATTAATTTTACATAACCTAAGGACCGCGACGTTGTGATGTACAGTGCGATGTATTCGAGAACGGGAACGCTTTGTAAGCGGTCAAGAATTGATGAAAATTAAAAAGTATCTACCGGCTACTTTGTACCCGGACGCAGTCGGGACGGGCCACTAGTCAGTAATAAAGTTGAATATCGCGTGCGCTCTTTGATCGTGTTTGAGCACGAAACTAGTCTTAATTCTTATTTCGTTTATAACTAAAGTAATAAATAAATAAATGCTTTATTTCCAAGTAACTATTATAACTCATAATGGTTAGTAACAAAAATTTTACTTATACCTACTATGTTAGTAGACAATATACAATTTCTTAATGACTAAGTTTACGAAAAGAATCACTGCTTCAGAACTCCAGCAGAAATTCTGGAGCAGTGATTCATAATCCGGCAGTCTAGCCTACCAGCAATCATACCCAGGATGCTGTTGGAGCTGACTCGCACCCTGCGCACCAAAGATGCACATCTTTTCCGCATTTCTGCGAACATCCCTGATGCACTAAAGAAGCGAGGCAGCCCCATCAGCACCCTGAAAGCATTATTATACTGGACACGGAGGGCGTTGTACGATATAATCATTGATATTGATGATGTAATCGATCTAGATAAAAAATATTTTGTGGCTGGATAATAAACTATATTTTCTTACTGTGAATTCTTATTTTAGAATAAAAGCCGAGCAATCTTATATTTTTTAATAATCTTTAAAGAAGACATGATTTTAGAATAAAATATGAATCGAGCGAAAATGTTACAATTTACATGTACAGTCGAACTAGCGGATTCATGACCCACTCGGCCGATAATTCGTTTGAAATTGTCAAAACCGTAAAGACCAATTTTCCAAAATGCACTTTTTCATAAAGTTGGCACTCAGATAAAGAACCCCTTTTGAATTTAGAATTAACTGTCGTTCCGTATGGTTTGCCTCGGTTTGCCTAGAGTAAGAAACAAGTAAATAATACACTTCTCATCAAAAAAATCGAAACACTACCAAGATTTTCTTTCTGGCAACAAATAAACAAAAAAGAGGATTAATTCTTTAAAAAAAAATACGTCATTTTATAGCTGGCAGTTTGGCCTTTTCTGTGGTGTATGAGAGTTCCAAATTTGAAAGTAAATTTTTGAATTTTCGTCCGATATATGAAATGGAACATTATTTTGAGGCAACGCGTTTAATCGGAGTACAGTTAATTGGTGTGTAATAAACACAAAATAACGATTTATTTTAAAACTTACTTTTGGTAATTTGATTATTAGGCTCTGTGACATCTGTTATCAAGATTTTTTGTCACCACACAAGGATACTTCGCCCGTAGAAACCGCCCAAATCGTGGCGTTGCTGAATTGGGGTCTTAGTCAACGTGTTGTGGCTGCAAGACTACATTTAGATGTAGTCTTGCAGCCCTCTCGTCTGTTCCTAGAGTGTACAAACGCTACCGAGAGACTGGTTTTCTCACGCACCGTTCAGTATCTGGTAGGAATCGGGTCAGTTCTGAGCGAGATGACTGATTTATTGCAACAGTTTCTTTGCGAAATCAACGCCATAACACTTTTGAACCGGAGCAACAGCTCTGTGTTGTTCGAAGGAAGACTGTGAGTGACTCTACAATTTAACGAAGATTGAAGGAACGTGGATTGGTACCACACAAGGCAGCCAATGGCCCGAAATTAACAACAGACCATCGAAGAGCGCGCCTTCAGTTTGCAAGTGAGCACTTAAATTGGTCATACCTACAATGGAGTAAGGTTCGCTTTTCTAACGAGAGTAAAATTATTCTGTATGCTAATGATAGAAGGAAGAAGGCATACAGAAGAGAGGGAGAACGTTATGCACACTTCTTCAATGACGAAAAAGTAAGCTATGATGGCGGTTCATGGACAGTTTTGAGGGGTATTAGTACCGACGGAAAAACAGAACTTCCTTTCGTATCTGGGCCACGCCTGGCTGCACCAAACGGTCGTCGTTACATCGAAGAATGTCTTGAGGCTCATGTGGTTCCGTATGCACATTTCATTGGCAAAGATTCATTCAGATACAAAGATTCATTCATGATAATGCCAGGGCCCATACCGCAGTAATCGTACGAGATTATCTCAGTGAAGTCAGTATCTTCGTTATGGAGTGGCCAGCAAGAAGCCCGAACATGAATCACATAGAGCACCTGTGGGATGAACTAAAGAGACGGGTTCAAGCAAGAGATTTTGCTCTAGAGACTGTTGGCCAGCTCAAAAACGCAATTCAAGAAGAACCGAATAACATTCCACAACATGAAGTCATGACTCTCATCCGATCCATGAAGAAACATATGGAAGCAGTCCTAAGGGTCCGGGGAGGGAATACAAATTATTGAATAAATTCTACTTAAACTTTTTTTTATTTATGGGTATGTTTATTGCATTTCATAAAATCTCCATACGGGTTAGAAGTGACTTGTTAAACATAACAAGAAGCTTAAGCATATTTAATTTGAATTTGGAACATTAACATATGAAATTCGAAACCTTGTACTACCTACTATTAAATGACATTTTCATTTTTTTCCGAATAAAACATTTTTTTTAAATAAACCATTAAAAACATAAATTTGAGAAGTGTTTCGATTTTTTTGATGAGAAGTGTATTATTTTATGATATTTTTTCAAAACCTATACTAACTCTTTTGATTATATAGGAATATTTGTCAAATTAAAAGAAAAATGCCAAATAATCTAATGTCAAACGTCAGGTATGAATCGATCAATTATTACCTTATTACAAGCGAAATTCTAAATCTATGGAGAGAATAAAACCATTGAATAAAACTGATTAAAACAAATATCGCGAGAGCTAAATATATCTAGGAATACAGTGTGAACGTGGATCAGATGGCATGGTGAAAAGGGCAGCCTCTTAGACAGAAGAGTATTATAATCATGGCGTTCGTCGAATCACGAACCAACAGAAAATGAAGATGCAACGCAATTACGAAGAACATCCCTTTACCGATATTTTGCGGCACGGTACGACGTTGTCTACAAACAATAAGGAATTACTTACACAGCACTGGACTGCATTAAAGACATTATGCTAAGAAAGTAACCATTACGGATGCAAACAAACTTGAGAGATAAAATTTTGCTTGTGATTATTTAGACTTCGATTAGACTAATGTCATCTTTTCAGACGAGAAATCCTTTAAATCTTTTCAGCACGGCCGCTTTTACATAAATGGTTACGATAAGACATGATAAATACGGAGGATCACGTAGTGACTAATCAATTGTCTGACCGAATTTCAGCTAACATGTGGGCTTGGATGGGTGCCGGAAGTGTAGCCGAGCTCGTCCAGATTTCTTTACATGCAAATGCAATTAACTATGTTGATTTATTAGAAGAAACTATGTTATCGATGGTGCGAACCCGCGAGAAGTTTCAAACTTTTTCTACTTTCACGATAACTGCCCAGTGCATACGGCCAGAGCTGTCACTAATTGGTTTCGGTAGCATTCACAAGTAACTCATTCCATGGCCATCTAGATCTCCGGATCTCAATCCGATTGTTTCTGGGGTTTGATGGTCCAAATGTGGGTTATTAAAAACGAGAGGACAATGCATTGCAAGCAATTGAGCGACATTGTAACGAAATTAAAGATTACAGACATTTGCAGTCGCCACGGTGCTTAAACTCGGTTTTAGGTAATTTTTTTATAGTGACCTGTTGTTTATTTAATTTATTGTAAATATTTTATTATAGCATTTACTGAAATACTTACTGTCTTTTACTGTGTATTTCCCCGATCTCTTATATTTACTATGTTTTGTGCAGTAGGTAAGGTCATTAAATAATAAACAATTGCATATTAGTGCGTAATTTAAAATAACCAACAAATCGTCACATCAATCCACGTCCTTGATCGATGCCACAGAGCAAGAGGTTCGGTTGCCATTCGGGTGTATGTGGTAACACTCTCGCTATTATTATGCTTATTATTATGGCGTCGATTTTAATGCTATATCTGGCTATAACAGTCCACCACGGGGTAGTGAAATTCGATGTTTATTGTCTACCATTACCAATGACTAAAGATTCTTTAGCCATTGACCATTACGCATCATGTTAGTATTTAAAATTTATTGTAGGTAATATCTCAAAGTAGTGCCAAACGAGAAAGAGCCTCAGATGAAGAACAGCAGCTTACGCGTAGACAGGGTAACCAAGGAGACAGCTATTGGTAAACTAACTGTCACTGTCAGTGTTAGGTAACATTATTGATAACAAGTTGTTGCCAGGGAATTATGTTTAAGCGAAATTCGACCTAATTGTATTTAAACGTACGTAAAAATTAAGCCTTAGGTGGGTCATGATTCCGATTGTTTGACTGTACATGGAAAGAAAAAGATCCAATAAATCATATACTTTGTTCCATTTTGATTATATGCGTGACTGCTTCAGAATATTAATGCAAATTAAAATTTGTGCTGAAAAAGTTGATTTTTCTGTTTTTAGACCCGATATTGATAGGGACTCTTAAATTGACTATTTTTGCATGTTCGAGACGAGAAAAAAAAAAGATACAATCTTTTGAAAATTACCAACTCATCACTTATTCTGAAGATAATGAATGATGAGAAATTGAGAATACGCTTTAATTATTTGAAAGTATTTGGAAATATGACATGAATATTCCGTAACAGAAAAGTAATATTTATGTCATTTAATTATTTAGGAAATTATTCTTTTTAACTGTGTTTATATTTACTAGTATTATAATAAATACTTGTTTAAACACACCACTTGTAGGTACTTACTTGATTCTTGCAAATATTTACTATAATTGCAAGAAATGCAGTTAATTAATGTATTATACTTATACTCCTCGAGATCTAAGAAGTCCCTTTTGACAGATATAAAGAACGATAGAATGTAACTTGACAATGTTACTATAGGATGTGAATAAAAAATATTTTGAATATACACTTGATAATAATTATGAAATTATTATAAATTTTTGAGATACGTATAAATTAGCATGGTATATAATTTCTTATGTATTGTTTAAGCATCGAAATATTTTTTAAATGCATGTTTATGTACTGCCGAAATATCATAAAAATGGTTACGTTCTCAATCAATTATTTTTTAAATAAAGAGATGTGATCACTAGAATCGTAAAATCGTTTGAAATATCAGTATCTATAAAATTACGTAGGTATTAAAAACTCTTTAAAGGCTGTATGACACGTATATTATATTATTATGATTAATTTATTTTCTCTATGATCACAATTTGCTTGACACCAGCAGTAATGACAATGACATCTGTGCAGTTTTTCGCGATTTTTCCGGCTAATTATTCGTTCTCTCTATTTCTCGGATACCTCTGTTTTTGTGATCTGGCTTTGATTTTGGACTGTTCCCGCTTTTTACGTTGACTTGGCTTGTTATAGTTGGATTCTAATACCTACTGTGATTTCGGCCGACCGTTACAATTTTTTTTTAAAGATAACTAATCTATTTCTTAGTGTGAACAGTAAATAGCGCAACTTGGTTTGGAAACTACGTGAGTACTTCGAACGTGAATCAATAACTGGTGGACCATTATTACCGGTACAACAAGTGGATAAATAATTTTGGCATTAAATTATGAATTATGTTTTATTATTCTATGAAGATCCCTACAGAAATTCAATTTCATATTAAATTCGGTGCATACTACATTAATAAATTCCTTATCAGATGAATTTCTCGATTTTTTATTCATAGTTTTAAACGATTATATGGGTAGGTACTCTTAGAATTTTAAATCGATTTATTATAAAAATCGATATTTTTGGTTACCGATTTATACGCTTCACATCCCAAATTAACTCAAATGATATATTATGTCAAAAGGGACTTCTTAGATCTCGAGGAGTATAGGTAATTAAAAGATTAATAAAATGGGATAAGGGCAGGAGAATGATGACTTAATTAAAAGCTTTCTATACATTGCACTACTTATTTTAAACACCTTTATCTCTAAAAACAAAGTTAGGTACCGATTTTTTATCCGAAAGTGACCAAATTTTTCATAGGTAGTGCAGCGTGGTGTTTTTTATTGTTTTTGAACCAGTATTTACCAACCGAGAAGAGAAGAGAATCTTTTTTAAGATAAATTACTTACCAAGCTGCTCCGATTTTCGGTACCTCGGTTCACTTATGCAAATCAATGGCGAAATAGACCGGTGTATCAAACACAGAATTAACGTAGCATGGATGAAATGGCGGCAGTTCACGAGTCACATATTGTTCCCGGGGTGTTTAATAATACGGGAGTCATCCCGTATCCCCCTTAAACTAAAGGGGTTACAAGACAATGATAAGACCTGCTGCCTTGTATGTATCGGAATGTTGGGCCACAAAAAGGACGGATGAAACGCAATTGCATGCAGTGGAGATGTGAATGTTGAGAGCGATGTGTGGTGTAACAAGATTGGACAGTCACGGGTCACATATTGTTCCCGGGGTGTTTAATAATACGGGAGTCATCCCGTATCCCCCTTAAACTAAAGGGGAAAATTTACAGGACAATGATAAGACCTGCTGCCTTGTAAGTATCGGAATGTTGGGCCACAAAAAGGACGGATGAAACGCAATTGCATGCAGAAAGCATGAAAGTCGCACCAGTTACAGAAAAACTGCAAAGTAACCGGTTGTCGTGGTATGGACAAGTAATGAGAAGAGATAAGAATCATGTTATACTAAGAGTTGTAAGTATGAATGTTGATGGCTATCAGAGAAGAGGCAGACCAAAGAAAAGATGCATGGACTGTGTGAAACATGACATGAATGTGAAGGAAGTGAATCTGGAAATAACGTCTGATAGAGATGAATGGAAGAAAAAGAAATATTGTGCCGACTCCAAATAAAATGAGATATTGGGCAGAAGAATGACGATGGTAAATCGGCAATCTAGCAAAGCAGCTGCTACGATAATGTTGGTAATTCGGAATCTATGATAGAGCATTTCCACCAAAATTTATTTCACGTCGTCTAGTCTAGTCGCGCCGATTTTACGCCGATACGCAAATCGGCGGCGGCGTCGAAAAAATGTCGGCGGCGGGCGGCGCGGCGGGTCGGCGCGGCGCTCGCTCACTTCTACTCAGGACTATAATGAAGCACGTAAAATAACTACTAACTAGCGAGTGAAGCAAGCTAAAATAATACCAAATAGCAAAGGAATAATACCAACTGGGTATCATTCCGCCCGCAATTTGATTTATTTGTATAGTTAGGGGCCCGTCCGGCTTGGCACGGCTAGACATAGGTAATTTATTTACTTTTAATTTAATAAAAAATTATAGGTAATTTTTTTTACACCTTCGGTTACATTATTGGGGAATGGGTAGGGACACAAATTAAAAAAATATATGTATGGCCTATTTTTCTCACGATGATAATAATAATATAGCATAGGTACCTACATTACCTACTACTAGTGAAAGAATCTTTAAAATCGGCCCAGTAGTTTTGAGTTTATTGATAACAAAAAAAAATACCTACCTACAAAAATACAAATATTTTCTCTTTATAATATTGTCATCTACATATCAAATTATACATTTTGAGAAAAAACTGACCTCACAATGTAATATAGTAGGTATAGTGTAGTGTGTGTGAATATTATAGATAATATTACGGTGACTGTACGCTGCCAATATAGTGCCAATAGATTCCATAATTCGACCATGGCGCGGTGTCTCACGGTCGCGCAGTGGGGCTGGTCTCCGACTGGATCGTATCTGTAAGCCGCAACTGTGGCTCGGTTGGCAGTTTAGATCTGCAACGCGTGGTGCAGTCCGTCACGCACTTGACCGATTTCCATTTTCAATTCTCAAGCTTTCTGCATTTAATACCTAGGTACCTACCGCGTGTAATTTTTTCATGGAGCATAACATTCACGCGGAATATTCTACAATAAGAGATATTATGAAAAAGAACACCTGAGTTACATAAGTTCCTACATACTAAGCAAAATAAATAAAATAAAATATTATAATTAAAAAAAAACTATAGAACACGTTTTAGTCATCCAAACTGAACGTGTAATGCAATTTTTCAGCTCAATCGGAAACCGGGAAGTGGGTCAAATTTAACTTCCAAGATTTTCTTACATAGTTAGTTACAGGTGAAACTAATAAAAGCGTGTTAAAAAATGTGGATGCCTTTAGTACCTAGGTTTATCTTAGCTATATTTTTATGTATTTCCCTCTAATTTATAGCTTGCTGTTTATATTACTATTTTAGGGCATAGGTAGTCGGTGTAGTAGTCACATTACAAAGATTGTTTTTTTTTACTGGCGGGAAAAAATTGGGTGTACCTATTCGGTAAATGTAAATAGTAGGAGTAGAAGTTAGGTAGGTAGGTACCTACCTAATTTAATTTGAAGAATAAAAATATTATAATTTACCTACACTGTATGAATCTTTCTACAACATAATACACTACAAATTTATAGCCCATTTTGCACAGTAAAACAAGTGCTGTCTAAACCTAGAGCCTACCTAACTATTCTTAATTTTACTGTTACGCACGTCCCGTACCTAGTACAGTTTCTTTTCTATTGAAACAATTATTTCTGGTGTAGGTACCTACATATTCTATTTCACGTACCTACCTACCTACTTGACACACCATAATATTATTTTCCAGACGGTAAAAAAAGTCGTCCAGTTTATACTGGACGACTTTTTTTACCCTTATGGGCAATATAATAATTAGGTACCTACAATATTGCGTGGTCTGTCAATCACTACCTACTTAATAAAACAGCAAGAAATTCATAGTTGTTAATGTCCCACTGATGATTTTAGGAAATTACCACCGGCCTGTGGTCTGTTTGCTTTCACTCCGAAAGATGCAGTCTAGGATTTATATTTTTGTCCCGAATATTTGTTTATTATATTAGATAAACGCGTGTCTGTTTCCCGAAGCGGACCTTATTAAATATTACTTAGTAACAATACCTAAACATGTCGACACAAAAAATTAATATAAGAGTACCACCTACATGATAAATTATTTCTATGACAACAGAATAATATTCTAAGCAACAGTGCCCGTTGCCACACTCGATATAACTTTAAGATCGATACTGGCGCTTCACTAAGGTGTGGCGTGCTCTCCCCGCGGGCCCCGACTCAGCCACGCCCAGCGCGCGCATTCTCAAACAAAATCCGCACAAAATGTTGTGCGAAGAATCGAGTAGAGTCGGCGGCGTCGTTGTTCGTTTCGTTCAGTCACGCACGTCACATCAGGCAGCTCAGTTGAGTAGTGATCTCGATAGCCGACGAACCGTACGCACGGCGCACACGTGCCACTCGCGCGCCCTTCTCCGCATCGCACTCCCGAGCGATTTCGCCGCTCGCTCGGTGACGCTAGCGCTACCGTCCCCATCCGTTGCCACTCCGCCGAGTGCCGACACCGCTTGTACTCGGTGTCGTCCCGTACGGAGCTTTGCTACATCATACTATAATATATTATGTAATACGAAAATAAACAGATCAAAGCAACCACGTGTGCGCGCCGGCCGGCTTACATACCTATTTGCTATTAGTAATATTTTTGACCATCCAACAATCACACTCTGAAGGACTCATCAGTTATAAGAATAATAAAGTGTTACATGAAACCCGTGAAACAAATAGTTAAAAAAAAAACATTCCAAACATAAATCAGTATTTTAATTAGGTACGTACCTACCTATCTAAATAGATATCGTGTCGTAAGATAATCAAAATATAAACAAGTGAAATGTCTAATTCTGTGGAACAACAGTTTAGCGAGCTTAATTTATCACAAGAGGACCATGATCAATATGAGCCAGAAGAACATCAAGACCTAAGGTTAGTACCTAGTGACTGTATACCTACCTAACTATTCTAATAAAAGACAAAGTAGGTAATTGAACCTTATCAGACATTAAATTACCATTGTCCATTAAAATTTTAATCGTAACTAGAATTTAACTACCGTACTTTTAGAGCCATTTTCACCGAAAAAATAATATGTTTAAAATGAAATCGGCTTTTTACCCGTACAAAAATTCATATTTAACTGCAGATTTTGCTCTAATCGATTATGTTGTCGGTGAACTTGAGCCTTAGTCTCCTAGATAAAAGAAACTGCTCTCTTGAAACAGCATACAATATTGAAACATTCATAATTATGAAAATTATGACATCCTAGGAATAAGCTAATTTTAAACGGATCTATCGATGTTCAGTTAATCCACAATGAATAGACCTAAAATGTATAATGGTCTATTATAATGTTACGGTACAGTAGTACCTAGTTACCTAACTGTTTTATTTGATATTTGAATTTATAAAGAATACCTAAACCTTTAACCATTCATAACGAACGTACTACCTAACCAAGAATTTGAATATATACCTACCTACTTTATATTAGTCAGGTCTAACAATAAAAGGTAGGATCCGAAATAGGTACTGGATGTACTGTACCTACCTAAATAAATGGGCACAACGAATTTGAATATTAAGCCACTGACGGTAGCTGTGAATTTTTTCAGTCTTTAATGCGCACTAAAAATATATAAAAAATATGATTCATTTCATCGTATCTCTAAAAACTTGTTTCAAAACATGTTTCACCTAGGTAGGTATTTGACTCGATTAAAAATAATTGCAAAGTTAGGTACCTACGTTTAAAATGGCCTTCGAACAATAATATCTCATAATTAAAAATAAGGTCTTAAATAAATAATGCGAAATATTTTAAAGCTAGGCTCTATGAATGGTATAGAATTAATTTCAAATATTAAATTAAAGCTGCAGTAGATTCATAAATTATGTAGGCATAATATCGGGCAGCGCGGCGACGACATGCATGTGTGTTTCAGTGTAGTCGAGCCCACCAGGTCATGTGATCGAGTTCATGACCTTAGTGCCATTCATAACGATAGAGGAATAAAGGTTTTATGCAAACTGAAACGTCAATTATTATTATTAATTTTGTAAACGTATGAAAAAGAAAGTTGATGTTATAAACATTTTTGCGAGTCTTTATATCCTATAGCTCCTAAAATATTTTGCAGTATGAAAAATTAGGTACCTTATGAATTGCTAAATTGACAAAGAACCTTGTTGTTAAAAAAAATCCTTTGCTATTAAAGTATTTTAATTAGAACATTTTCCTCAAGTACCTGCCTAATTCTAATAAAATCGCTTTTCGCCTCGTTTTGGTCTCGCTCTATTGCTGTCCCGTACGCTTACGTAAGAAAATAGATGCCGCTATCTCTTTCCCCTACTATTAGCCCTTATAAAAGATGCCTACCTCGTGAGTAACAGAATAATTGTATCAGGTATGCTAAAAATATAGAGGACCATAGGTACAAGGGCTGCCACTTTTGTTTTAGCAAATAATGTTTATTTGCTTATTTTTTTACATATTTTGTTTTGTTTTAGCGACCTCTAACAATGTTGTACTTTTTATCGGTGAATCTTTCATTCTATGGCTAAAAAAATAGCTGAAATCTTGTTTCATTAGTAAACAATAAAATGCTTGAAAAGTTAAAATAGGTGAAATAAAGTATTTCCACGTAGGTACTTTATTGCTCTCATAAATAATAATAATTGAGGAGGCATTTAAAATTGCATGATGCACAGTTTGAGTTTCAATGAGTCCTATGCTGCAGCTCATGGACTTAGGGACAATACCAAAAAGAGTGTTGTTATGCGTTTTAAGGCGGGTAACAAAAGCTACTCTGTGCCGCCAATTGAACTTTACGGATCCGCTCTTTCCTGGGTCAAAAATGTTAAGTACCTGCGTCACTGGGTTGTAGATATCCTCTCCGATGATATGGATGTCGAA
The DNA here is from genome assembly GCA_932294325.1 of Allophyes oxyacanthae. Lineage (NCBI taxonomy): Eukaryota > Metazoa > Arthropoda > Insecta > Lepidoptera > Noctuidae > Allophyes > Allophyes oxyacanthae. Next base: position 8,224,941 of record OW028609.1, read on the forward strand.
ATGAACGTAGGGCGCTGTCAGTTAGATGCAATAATAATATGCTGTCTCGCAGGTTTGCGCGTTGTTCATATCCAGTTAAAGTTACCTTATTTAGAGCGTACTGACAATATTTCTACATGTGCAGCTTGTGGGTAAGGTATAGTACGCGCAAATCTTTATGAGCCCTCTGAACTCTCTCCCTCTCTCCCTCTAGCACCTATCATATGTGTACTGCGCAGCCACTCGCGTTCAACTTCCGAGAGCTCATAAAGTTTTGCGCAACCTATATACGCGGAAAGCTTTTAGTGCCCTACGGGTCCAGTACAATAACGGGTGCAGGGTACTGTTGAAACTGCTTCGCTGCTTTAGTGCAACAGGGATGTTCGCTGAGGCTCGATGACTTTTATACAAACATGCGAAAAAGGATTGCATCCCTGATGCGTTGGGTGCGGGGTAGTTCCAACAGTCTACTGGCTAATATTGTAGCCCAGGATTTCGAGAGTATTATTATGAGACTGGCTAACTGTGCAAAAGCCAGCAGCCATGCTCGTCTCAATTAAATGAGTGTTCTTAATATTTGTGTAAATGTAATTCTATGGACTGTTGTTTATTCGAAATAAATGATTTAATATTGTTATTAAAACTTTGAAAGCTTATATCTCCGAATCTATCATGTTGGTACTCAAACTTCATATTTTGGTGATATCTATTCAAACAGACTAACCAATATAGTTAAAAAAACAAAAATAATATAGAAAACTTGTAATTACAAGTCGTTTAAATTTTACCGTATGTTGAATTTTAGTTAAAAATTGTCACGTGAACACAGCAGGTCCCACAAAAAAAGGGGGGGGGAGGCATTTTCCCAGCAGTGGAATGAGACAGGCTAACAGTAACAATAACGGTAATGTTGAGTTTTATTTAAATAAATTCTTTTAAATTCTACTTTTAAATTTCGATACAAAATAGATAGGTACTAATTATCAATTTTTGCATCTGACTGTACATAAATAATATATTATTACTACATAATTTATGTACCCTACCCTTACATTTTCCTATTTGCAAATAAAAGCTGTACCTACTCTGTTAAAATATTTTCCCCACATCGTTGGGTAATTCTCTTTCGATGGTCACCCTGTAAGTCTCGACTACATGTGCGCGAGCACTTCTTCGCAGTCTGTAATTTCACTAATTTTAAAATATTTTATTTTTATCTGCAAATAAAATATTTTGCATAATGTGTTTGGTATATAATTACAAGTCTATTAGTCTTTGAAACACATTAATTGTCTTGAATCAATATTTCAAGAGTTTCAAGAGTTTGAGCAATTTTATGTTTAATGTCATAGGGATTAATGACTGCTGTCCAGAAGGAATGACTTTTAAATTTTCCAGTCAGTGCCAGAAGTTACCTTGTTATTTACAGGAATATTGATAAAATAAAAATATACTTGTATAATCAGTATTATATTTATTTTGGCCTCAAAATCACAGCGACAGATTTGTATAATTCAGGTTATATTACGAATTATGCATTAAACAAAAAAACATTAGGTAGGTAGGTACCTATCGGAAATTATAATAATTAAAGAATTGTTTCAAAATAATTGATATAAATCTAAATCAGTCTTGATGAACAATAAAAATTATTATGATTAGCGTTCTCTTATAGAAAGAGGTTGATCATGATTATCTCCCGCAAAGGACGATGGTATTAGTTCTTCGAAGTCCTCAGCTAAATTTACAGAAGATATAATTATTGTAATATCGATTTTCTTTATTATCAGTCGACGAGGAGCCATTTTGACGCTTTAAATATTTTCCAAGTCGGCAGAATTAATTTTGATGTCCTGAAAATATACGTGGTAAACGTGGTAATGCCAATCGTGGTAATGATTTATTTGCTAAATTATGCTATAAAATATACTTATAAATCAAACAATACTTTTAAAAATAGATTACACATCTGCACAAACAAACATTAAAAACTGGTATGTATATACATAATTAAAATACCTTATTTATTGCAATCTCCGGATGACTGCCACTTCGCTGTAGTAAACACGCGAAGAACTAGACAATATCTTGATTTATTCAAAAAATATCAAATAATTTGCGGTTCCTTTGGCTTATCGTGGTCGTCTGAGCCGGTACCTCATGCGGGATGCGGAATGGAGGGGCTCGCAGTACTACCTACATGGTAAGGTAGGACGCGTTAAATTTAACGTGGTAATTCATTGTATCTATGCAGTGATAATCCTTTTAATCATGAAATAACTATTGTAAGCGGTTTACAAGTATGTAATTAATTTAGGGTATAGATAATTAGTTGTAGATTATTATTAGTACCAAGAGATGCGATTTTCAGCGGAAGTTTGGAGTAAAGAAATTTTTATTTGTGAGTTTACCGAATTTTACAGGCCGTAGCGATGACTTTTTGATAAGTTTATCTGTACTATAGGAAGACTATTTAATGAAAAGAAAATTTTCTTGAAGGTACTATTACAGCTATCAAAACCCTGAGAAACTTTCGCTACAATATCTTTAGTAACATGTTTTTTTTTAGTTACATTTGAATTACAGACTGCAAAGAAGTGCCCGCGCGCATGTGTCGGAGTCTTTAGTACTCAAAATGATTAAAACTATCGACTTTTACAATAAAAATCGAGATGCCACAAAAATTGGTTTCTATATATACACTGTGCGTCTGTGGTGTGTTTGTTAATTAAATTATAACAACGGGTATGTAAGTAATGCTTTTTGCGCACCATTTATGGCTACTCTTCAACCCGTAGGTATGAGGTTAGCGACAGCGGGATTTGAAGGGGCAGAGTCAACCGTAGGGTTATCACAAGTATGGGCATGAAATCAATTTATTATGTATGAAAATATAATAATACTCCGTTGTATTCAATAATTTTACAGGTGATTTCTACTTGATATACAAATACATAGGTACATGTCCTTCAGTATTACTTCGGACTTTTGTTACACGCTGTATAGATAGTTTTATGGTTGAGGTACATACTACATACATAGGTACATAATATTATGTTGTATGCATATATTATATTATAAATACATCGCAGCGCGGTTGTTGCGGCGAATTGCACCTGCGGCAGGTGGGCTCTTTGCAGCGCACGTGCCTTTACCGCGCCGCTGCGCTGTTCGATGAGTAATCTGTTGTGTGTCTGTCTGTACTGTTGTTTTTTAATGAATGCTGCTGCTATGAAAATAAATTACTCAATTAGTTATATTACACAAGTTGGTTAGGTATTTGTTATAGTAAGAGAGTTCCGTAATCTTAGTTCATTAGTCATTACCTATCTAAGTCAAAAAATACCTGCATTATCGTACATAAAATATATTTTCGTGAAAATGGGCTAGGGATGTGATTATGATTAGATATAGCTTGAAGTTGTTTTTTATCACATCATATTACTTGGTACAAACACACAGAAAGGCAAAAGTTGTAGACATTTGCCTATTTTTTGTCTTCCTTGCCGTCTTTAATAAATAAATTTTATTATTTTTAGGAGTGGTAAATATTAGGATCTATGCTACGTTTCGAACAACGAAGTTAACCTCAAAAAAATCCTGGTTCGCTTTACAATTTATTCCTTTTTAGCCTGTTTTGCCTCATTTCTGGTTCCTTATTCGTTTCGGTTATTAAAATTTGTAATATGCAGTCGGAGGCATGTTTTACGGCGTTCGTTACATCTTAGATGTCTGCTAATTAATTAAAAAATTATATAACATGCAGTCGCATGTTAAATAATTTTTAATAAGGCTCAGCGCAGACAGAACGGAGCGCAGCGGAGAGGATTTTAATATCGCACTTGAAAATAAACTTTATTTTTTTACAATAAAGTGCATAAATGCTTGAATCTGACAAAAAATGCTCGCGCGTCCTCGAAGATACAAACTCGAGCGAGCATACGCGATCCGTAAAGAAAATGCCCGAGACCGCGCGGGGATTATTCCTCTCTGTCTGCGCTGACCCTAACCGTCTTATTACAAAAGATGGTTTAAAGCAAGTCTTGTAAAACTCAGGTTTTAAGATAGCCCCATCTCTTTTTGTCATATGACGTTAGAAAGTGACGGATATATTTAAAACCTCGGTTTTACTAGACTTCGTTTAAATTATCTTTTGTAATAAGGGGGAATGGGTTCAAACGGAATATTTTTGTATTTAAGTTAATGTTATGTTAATTACATAAATTAATGTTAATTTGTTGACAATAACAAATAATTTGATGAAATTAAATTAACGAAAGAAAATAAAAAATAAGTCTTGGTAGTATAGGTTAGTCCCTTTGTCTGTCTAAAAAAAGGACGTATACTGTATACCTCGTTATACCTACTTAAAAAATGTCTTTGCGATTTTGTTGGTGTTTGGGTTATGTTCAAGTCTAAAAGATCAAAATAATTTTGAAATTAAAAAAAAACAATAGCTTATTTCTTTTGTTTGATTCGGATTTTGTTTCATTGCCTTAATAATTGTACTACGCTATTGGCAAACAAAAACAATATGGACGATACTGTGATTTCCGATAACGTCTATATTGTGTAAAAATGATTGAAGTACCGTCCGCATAAAATGAGACTAATAATAAGTACTAATAAAATACACTAGTAATTGTAGTACCTATATTGTTCATTTTTGTTAATGACAGGGCCAACCCTAGCAATGTCCTTTGCAGCCATGCGAAACAACTTTTCATCCCTCTAAAGCGAGGAAAATGCTAGATGCAAGAAAAACAATTCAAATATAATTAGGCAATAAGTACCGTTTCCAATTACTCTGCAGGTGTTAAATTCATATTATCTTCATCGCTACTGGGATCACTTATATACAGGATGGAATTTTCGTAGCGTACCTGGAGGAAAAGTACTCTAAATACTGAAGATGGCAAATTTTACTCAAAGGAAGCATTCCTTTATTTTTAAAAAGAAAAAAACTGCATTTATATATTTTTGAAAATACGCTTGCCACACCCGGGAATCGAACCGACTAAAATCCGGAAAAATAGCATCCTGTACTTTTATGGCACCAATCGATAGGGTGGGTCAATCATAAGGATCAAATCTCTCTAGCAAACATGGTACCTAATTTAAATTAAACAAAAACCATGAAATCTAAACTTATTTTATTCGAACGAAAAAAACGAGTAAATCAACTAATTAGTTGCTCGAAATGAGCTCCATTTTCTTGTATGCACAAATTTATAATTTTAAGGAATTCATTTTGAGTAACCTATAGTAGCGTGTTTTGGTTAATATTGAAAATTGTATTGTGAACCTCAGATTTTAGCTCGTTTACAGTTGTATAGGATTTTTGGTAAATTTGATAATTTTTCATATCCCCATTCCCCATACAAAAAAATCTAAAGGGGTGAGATCTGCTTGAGACATTTGATCCTTATGATTGACCCTATCGATTGGTGCCGTAAAAGTATAGGATGCAAATTTTTCGGATTTTAGTCGGTTCGATTCCCGGGTGTGGCAAGCGTATTTTCAAAAATGTTTAAATGCATGTTTGTTTCTTTAAAAAAATAAAGGAATGTTTCCTTTGAGTAAAATTTGCTATCTTCAGTATTTAGAGTACTTTTCCTCCAGGTACGCTTCGAAAATTCCACCCTGTATATATTTTTATAAAATACCTTCAAGTTTATCACAAAACAAACCAAAATGATGTGAAAGGGATGTGATTTAGAAGAAAACTTAATTTTTTTTTAGGTTGCGTTCAGAATTTGCTTCATACTAATTTAAAATTCTAAAAGTTATGTTTTAAAGGAGACCATTTCTTGTTGTATGGAGAATAGGCTACCCAGTCCCACCACAGATATAGATTTAAATAGATGACGCGAGTGTATGTACTTCGCGTGTCAATAGGTCGTGTAATGATCTTACTTCGACACAGTTTCATTTAGTCCGCGCTCCACCGTTCTCGACACCGAACGTCAACGGAAATTTAGAAAAATTAACAATTGTGCCGTATTGAGCTTTAAAAACTCAACAAAAAATGTTGGCAGAGTTATTAGAAACGTTTTCTTTCATCGATATGTAATTTTTTCATAAATTGTGTTATTTATTTTAAAATCAATTATTTTATGTTTGTAATGGTTTTATTATGAAATGACTTAACTGAGTGCGTACTGCATAATTCATAATACATTGCCGTTTTTAGTTACAAAGTTGTAGAATTTTCATTGCGTGATTTAAATAAACACGCAATGAAAATTAAAACTAGAATGCAAAAATTACGGTCGAATTTCCACCACTGGGCGACCACTATAAATAATATTGCTAAAATTATTAAAACTTTCTAAAATAACTAACTATTAATTGAAAGTTAAGGAGAAATAATATTTTTTACCCTGTATTTATAAAAAAAAAAAAAAATATATATATATAATTGATACCATAACAAGTAGGGCTTCCAAAATTACGGAAATTTCAGTTACGTAACTAATTACGCAATTTCTTTCCACAATTACGTAATTCCGTAATTACATACATTTCCCGATTTTTTTAAATCGATTATATTTTGTTGCTAAAATTGTAGATACTCTTAAGGAATAATCAAAATAAATACCATATTTCCAAAAAAATATTATTTATTCAAGATGTTATATAATTAAGTCAAACCATTTCTTTTCGTCCCGAATGACCTTTCTTCTTGAAAATGTGATTTCACAAATGACAGGGCATTTAAGGTTTTGTCACCCAGAGAACTTCTTAGCTTATTACAAAACTATATGGCGGATGAGAAGGCTCGATCGGCTTCAACACTTGTAGGCGTTATTGAATGCAAATAATTATAAGCTGCTGCTAGAAAAACTTCACGACCGCTGCCAGCGCTGTCGTTAATGGACATTTCAACTATAATAACCTCCTTCCCCGCCAATTCGATTTAATTCTAGTAACTAGTCAAATATCGATTTTGTGATCGATTATGATTCAAGTTCATAGACAGAGGAATGATAATTATAGCTAAAGAACCAATAGCGCTGTATTTTGTTGGAAACCGAACTATTCCCCGTCAACTCAATCCATTTTTCTTATAAATTTGGATCATGAGGAAATCTAAAAAAAGAAACAACGAAACGTTATAGAATTTTATTAATAGCATTTTAATTCATTCACATTATCATTCCTGTTTCCGAAATCTATTAGAATCGAGAACAGGTGTACAAACTGTGTGTACAACACTATTTGCTTCATTTGACAGAAAAATGAGAACAGTGAGAATGGTTTCCATTAAGGAGGCGTTTGCAAAATGTATAGGTATCGAATCGCACCACTACATTGACACGGCTCAAATACTCACACACGCGCCCGGATAGCTGCGGGAATAACTAATTTCGATACTTTGAAACTAAATTTTTTGTTTTGTCATATTTTATATTTTTGTAATATGTAGGTATTATATTTTTATTGTCGGACTGGATGGAGTGACCTGATGGTGTACTTCCTTGACTGCTACTGGAACTCCTAGATGAGTAGACCTAGATGTGCCGAGTTTGGGCTCGTTTTGTTAGTTATGATGAGGACTTACCTCTGGACATGATGGAGTGACCTGAAAGTCTACTTCGGTGACTGCTACTGGAACTCCTAGATGACTAGAGCTAGGTGTGCCGAGTTTGGGCTCGTTTTGTTAGTTATGATAAAAACTTTCCTCCAGACTTGATGGAGTTACCTGAAAGTGTTGTATTTCAAAATATGAATATAAAATTCTTTTGTCTGATTCAGCATGTCAAACTGAAAGAGTCGTTTTATTTTAGGTTATGGGCCCAGACCCGTGTAAAATATAATTCTTCACGATAATGTCCTTGTAATCAGTGGTGATAAACAATAGGTTTTGCGTTTTACTATCAGGCTTCTGAAGAGAAGTAAAACTGAGCAAATCTTGCGAATATTGGTTCCAAACTGTGTTCGTGTGTTTTATCCGTGATGGCTACTAGCTCAAACTATTTAGTCAGTGTACCTAAACTGAAAGGTCGCGAAAACTATAGCGAGTGGTGTTTCGCCGTAGAGAATTTTCTGGTGTTGGAAGGTATGGTCCACTGTGTGAATCCAGACGCAGGAAAAACGCCAGAATCTACAGATGATGCGAAAACAAAAGCCAAGCTGATTTTGACAATCGACCCATCTATCTACGTTCATATAAAAAGCGTCAGAACATCGAAGGAGTTGTGGCAAACGTTGAAGACGTTATTTGATGACTCAGGATTCACCAGAAGAATCAGCCTGCTGAGAAATCTTATATCTATTCGACTGGAAGACTGCACATCGATGACGTCTTATGTAACACAGATTGTTCAAGCTGGTCAAAAATTGGCAGGAACAGGGTTTGGCATCAGCGATGAGTGGATCGGTTCAATCATGTTGGCTGGGCTTACTGAAAAATATATGCCCATGATCATGGCGATTGAGCACTCAGGAATCTCAATCACGACCGATGCTATAAAGTCGAAATTGATGGACATTGAACCAGAAGACTCTGATGTGAATAATGCTTTGGCATGTTTCCGTAAACAGAATAAAAGACATCAAAACTCTTTGGTTGGAAAAGATGGTCCGAGTGGGCAGAAATTGACAACTGTCGAAAATAAAGAAAAACGAACTGTCAAATGTTACAGATGTAAACAGTTGGGTCACTATCGGAATAAGTGCAAAAATGAAAATGTTTCTTCACAGAATACACACGAAGATGAAAAGAAACATACTAATGCATTTAGTGCCGTGTTTTATAGTGGTAACTTTTACAAGAGTGACTGGTATGTTGACTCGGGTGCCTGTTCACATCTAACAGCAAATCAACATTGGGTGATCAACCAATGTTATGACGGTTTCACTAAAGAAATTATGGTTGCTAATAAAGAAAAAATACCTGTACTATGTAGCGGAAACGTAAAGCTTACGACTTTAGCTAAAGAGTGTGAATATGAGGTCATGGTAGAAAAAGTACTCTGTGTTCCCAGTTTGACTACTAATCTCTTATCAGTCAGTCAATTGATACGTCAAGGAAATACGGTGTTATTTACGAGTAACGGATGTGAAATCTTCAACAAGATAAATACGTTAGTAGCTACAGCTTCACTCGTAAATGGAGTTTACAAGCTGGATATACCAAGTTGCTTAATAGCTGCGGTGGCGGAGTCTCCAGATGTATGGCACCGAAGACTGGGACATGTGAACAGTTACTCTCTTAATAACATGTTGTCTAAGAATGCTGTGGAAGGAGTAAAGTTAGAAAAAAAGGCAGATATTAGTAAGATGAATTGTGTTGTGTGCTGTGAGGGCAAGCAAAGCCGATTGCCGTTCCCTCATGAAGGCAACAGGTGTAATGAACTACTGAACATAATACACACTGACATCTGTGGGCCAATGGAAACTGTATCTCTTGGAGGTTCAAGAATCGCATTGTGAAAACTGCATTGAATAATCGTACCCCGTATGAGCTGTGGACGAACAAAAAACCAAATCTTAGTCACATTAGAATTTTTGGCAGTACCGTTTTGAAGCATATCCCTAAGGAGAAAAGACGTAAATGGGACAAGAAGTCTGAAAAATGTATTCTGTTAGGTTATCCTGAGGATGTCAAAGGATACAGAGTGTATAACCCAACAACTAAGGCAATCACAACCAGTCGAGATGTTATTATTTTAGAAGAAAATAATTTACATCAGGAGAGTTTGATTGAAGTTGTAGAGACAGGGAGTGCAGCATCAGGGAGTCAGGATCCAGTGGGGGATGTACGAGGAAACGATAGTCAGCTTGATGATTCTTTTATTTCTACAGAAAAAACTGAAAGAGTCGTTTTATTTTAGGTTATGGGCCCAGGCCCAGTTATTATGTTATCTACTTTGGTGACTGCTACTGGAACTCCTAGATGAGTAGAGCTAGGTGTGCTGAGTTTGGGCTTGTTTTGTTAGTTATGATGAGAACTTACCTCCGGACTAAATAGTGACCTGAAATTCTACTTCGGTGACTGCTGACGTACTGGAACTCCTAGATGAGTAGAGCTAGGTGTGCCGAGTTTGGGCTCGTTTTGTTAGTTATGATGAGAACTTACCTCCGGACTAGATGGAGTGACCTGAAAGTCTACTTCGATGACTGCTACTGGAACTCCTAGACGAGTAGACCTAGGTGTACCGAGTTTGGGCTCGTTTTGTTAGTTATGATGAGAACTTAGTGAACGAACGAACGTGAGTGAGTAAGTGAGTGAGTGTGAGTGAGTGAGTGAGTGATCGATCGATCGTCACGTCATTATAATGATGATGATCATGGTCATCATCATCATGGTCATCATCATGAATGATGACCATGATGATGATGACCATGATCATGATAACAATGATGATCATGATGATGACTATGATGATGATGATCATGATGATGACTATGATGATGATGATCATGGTCATGATGACCATGATGATGATTGTCATTGTCATGATGATGTTCATGAGGACTATGATGATGATCATGGTCATGATGACCATGGCGATGATGGTCATGGTCATGATGATGATGATCATGAAAAACATGATGATGATGATCATGATAACCATGATGATGATCATGATGATGATCATGATGATGACTATGATGATGATGATCATGGTCATGATGACCATGATGATGATGATCATGATCATGATGACCATGATGATGATCATCCGTGGGTCTACCGCGTAACAAAATGGTAATGAACATCAGACTCTGGTAATAAACTTCAATACTATCGTGAGAGCCTAAACTTCGAGCTACTCTGTAAAAAAAAATACCGATCAGTAAGTTGGGACTCCTATCTTCATGATCGGTATTTTTTACCAGGAAGCTCAAAGCTTTGACTCTCACGATCGTATTGAAGTTTATTACAAGTGTCGATGTTATTACCATATTAGGTACGCGGTAGAGCTGCAGGATGGATGATGATGATGGTCATGGTCATGAGGTCATAAGGACTATGATGATGATCATGGTCATGATGACCATGATGATGATGATCATGATCATGATGACCATGATGATGATCATCCGTGGGTCTACCGCGTAACAAAATGGTAATGAACATCAGACTCTGGTAATAAACTTCAATACTATCGTGAGAGCCTAAACTTCGAGCTACTCTGTAAAAAAAAATACCGATCAGTAAGTTGGGACTCCTATCTTCATGATCGGTATTTTTTACCAGGAAGCTCAAAGCTTTGACTCTCACGATCGTATTGAAGTTTATTACAAGTGTCGATGTTATTACCATATTAGGTACGCGGTAGAGCTGCAGGATGGATGATGATGATGGTCATGGTCATGAGGTCATAAGGACTATGATGATGATCATGGTCATGATGACCATGGCGATGATGGTAATGGTCATGATGATCATGATGATGATCATGGTCATGATGGACATGATGATGATCATGATAACCATGATGATGATCATGATGATGATGATCATGATAACCATGATGATGATCATGATAATGACTATGATGATGATGATCATGGTCATGATGACCATGATGATGATGATCATCATGACCATGATCATCATCATAGTCATCATCATGGTCATCATGACCATGATCATCAAGGGGGTGCCAACTGAAAATCAGCGCTGGGTGTCTCACATCCAGCATATGCTGAGTTGGTAACCTTTTCGGTACGGGCATGCTCGGCGGCATGTTTTCAATTTTTTATTAGAATTAGTGTACCTATTTGTTTTTTATTGTGTTTTGTCTATTGTGAATGTGGCGCCGTCATTATCCCGTACGGAATAAAATTATTTTTCTTTCTTTCTTTCTTTACCATCATCGCCATGGTCATCATGACCATGATCATCATCATAGTCCTCATGACCTCATGACCATGACCATCATCATCATCCATCCTGCCGCTCTACCGCGTACCTAATATGGTAATAACATCGACACTTGTAATAAACTTCAATACGATCGTGAGAGTCAAAGCTTTGAGCTTCCTTGTAAAAAAATACCGATCATGAAGATAGGAGTCCCAACTTACTGATCAGTATTTTTTTTTACAGAGTAGCTCGAAGTTTAGGCTCTCACGATAGTATTGAAGTTTATTACCAGAGTCTGATGTTCATTACCATTTTGTTACGCGGTAGACCCACGGATGATCATCATCATGGTCATCATGATCATGATCATCATCATCATGTTTTTCATGATCATCATCATCATGGTCATCATGACCGTGATCATCATCATGATCATCATGACCATGACCATCATCGCCATGGTCATCATGACCATGATCATCATCATAGTCCTCATGAACATCATCATGACAATGACAATCATCATCATGGTCATCATGACCATGATCATCATCATCATAGTCATCATCATGATCATCATTGTTATCATGATCATGGTCATCATCATGGTCATCATTCATGATGATGATCATCATTATACCATGATCATCATCATTATAATGACGTGACGATCGATCGATCACTCACTCACTCACTCACACTCACTCACTTACTCCCTCACGTTCGTTCGTTCACTAAGTTCTCATCATAACTAACAAAACGAGCCCAAACTCGGTACACCTAGGTCTACTCATCTAGGAGTTCCAGTAGCAGTCATCGAAGTAGACTTTCAGGTCACTCCATCTAGTCCGGAGGTAAGTTCTCATCATAACTAACAAAACGAGCCCAAACTCGGCACACCTAGCTCTAATCGTCTAGGAGTTCCAGTAGCAGCTATCGAAGTAGACTTTCAGGTCACTCTATCTAGTCTGGAGGTAAGTTCTCATCATAACTAACAAAACGAGCCCAAACTCGGTGCACCTAGGTCTACTCATCTAGGAGTTCCAGTAGCTGTCATCGAAGTAGACTTTCAGGTCACTCCATCTAGTCCGGAGGTAAGTTCTCATCATAACTAACAAAACGAGCCCAAACTCGGCACACCTAGCTCTACTCGTCTAGGAGTTCCAGTAGCAGTCACCAAAGTAAACCTTCAGGTCACACCAGTAAGTCCTAGACGAATGTGAATTTATAATCCTATAATTACGTCTAGCAAAACAAAAACAAAAAAATCCAAGTTGCGTAAAGTATCTAGTTTGGTGTTGTCAAATCTCTTGTATTCGTACAGCGATCTTTTTTACACGAGCTGCTGCTTACAAGCGACACAGAGTCCACTCACGACGGCGGCCGAGCCCGGACTGAGATTGCATTAGAAATTGTTGTGAAGTAAATCAAGACAGTGACCAAATAAAATAACCCTTATTGCCAACTATTAAGATTCACATATAATGGCAAATTATGTGAAAAAGATAGACGCGATTTTAATTTTTTTCTGAGACTATTTGTAATATTTTGATTAATTTTTTCACCACTATTTTGAGTTGAACATATACCCGTACCTATGGTAATTAATTTTTTTTTAAATTGCGTTCTTAATAGAAGGCATATTGAGCTAAACTCAACCCGATATCGTCAATTTCATGTGAAGAGGTAACGGAAAATCGTTTTTTCAATATAATAAACCGTCATTTTTAAGAAAAAAGTCAGCAAATTTTATAGATGAAAGACTAATCTATCTGTGGTTATTATTAGTTTACTTTAATTTAGTTTCATTTTGTCGTAACATTGACCGAAAATCTGTTTATTTTTGTTAGATTTGTGAATACGTCCTTAATAGAAATAGAAATATCTTTATTGACACAGGCATGGTACATATTTTAATGATTAATTAATTAATTTGGGCAACTTTTTGTGTAGAGTTTTACAGCTCAATTTGGCACAATTAGGCATTTTTCTAGATTTCCGTTGACGTCCGGTGCCGATGACGGTGGAACGCGAACTAAATGAAACAGCGTCGATCGAAGAGCATCGCTCTTCGGTTTGACACGAGAAGTAACTGCATATACACTCGCGTCATCTATTTAGATCTATATCTGTGGTGTCGAGGTAAACTGAACGACAGATAATCAAGCAATGAAATTATACTTTCTTTTTAGTTATGAAACTGAAGAGCACGGTAGTTCCCCGTAGGTAGGGGCTTTCCCACAGGGACTGGACGCCGACTCGCCCAGTTGATAATGAACTCTTCTGTATGTCTTAGAACCACTTTTTGCAAGATATATCAAATAAAATGAACCGCGGGGAATAACCTGTCTGCACCTTTAGTTTTATTATATAGTATTGCCACATTATAAAATGTGTAAAATGCATTTATTATTGGTTGACTATTGTGATTGTGTGACAATAATTACGTAAGTACGGAATTTACATCTTCAGTTACGGATTTGAAAATCTTTTAAAATTTGTCCGTAATTAACCTTAGACCTTACCATTAAAATTACTTTTGGCGCCTAATTCAATCATTTAACAGAGTTATTAAGCTTTGAGTTGCTGTCCCACCCGTCACTGTGAGGTTGTCAAAATTCATAAAAGTTAAATAAAACCGTTTTTTATTATTTAATATACTAAAATTTGAATTATAACTAGTTTGCAATATAAATTTATAAGTCATTTCATCCTATTATTTACGTTATTTTTCTAATTGTGCAGTGTCACCATCTTAATTTTTGTTTTTACTAGCATGTAATTAATGGATGAGAGACGAAAGTCTTGTTAAAAAATAATTATAGATCCATAAAAGGGGACGACTAATAAGAAAAACCAAGGTCGAAGGAGAAATTAAAAGTGAACCAGGGGCGAATACACAAAATATTTAACTAGAGAACTATGGAATGACAGAAATGGGCTAAAACAAAAGTCTTGATTTGAAAACAATATACCTTCTAGTTAAAATAGTTTAAAAATATATACATATTTATAATAGTTTTACAGATATGGTGTACCAAGTTATCAGTAAGTTGGCTGCGTAGAATTTGTTCCTAGAAAACCGCACAAATAACTTTGTCGAAAACCTTTTTACTGAAATTAATTTAATTTTTTCCATTTCTTTGATAACCATTTATAATCAAACAATAGATAATGACTGCACAAGACAAGTTTTGCTTTTTCCGATATACATTTGGCAGTTTACTCATTGAATTGCTTACTCGTCCCACCCGTGACCCGTCACAATGTTTAAAGGCTCATAATAAAATATAGGAGTTTTTACATACTTTTTAAGAAATATTAATAGCAACATTAGCAACATTATTCAACTATCTTACTAATCCAAAATAAAAACTGAAATTGGCCTAGTTGATCTGAATTTCATAGACAAGCACATGTATCTAATGAAGGTAGGGATTTTGGTGTACCACCCGTCACAGTTGGAAATCCGGATAATTTACTGCACAATCTTTTGAAACAGTTATCTGAGAATACTATCACATACTACATAGTGTAATATATACTTTGGTAACACCTAGAAATATAAAAGTGTATCAGAAAATGGGTCAAAATGTCCCACCCGTCACTATGGAATGACCCCATAGTTAGGGATTTCGGTCTCGAGGGTATTTCTGGTCCCGGGACCAGTATCGGATTTTTAAAGCCAGTCCCGGGACTCTCGGGAAATTCGAGACCAAATTAAAAATTATCGAGAAAATCTTAAATACTGTCAAAAGTGAAAAAAATAGCCTGTAATATAAAAAAAATTACGCATACGTAAATTTTTTATTCCTAACAACTTTTTAATATATAATCTGTTGGACCTCCCTAGGCGTTAGCGACGGCTCTACATCGCCATGGCATACTCATATTATGATATGAGTATGCCATGGCGATGTAACATGAGGTTATCAATTGTCACCTGTGGAATAACGCTCCATATCCGGAAAGATGTGAAAAAAGTTCTTGTTCCGTTTTCAAAGGACATTGCTACGGTTGGCCCCGTCGTCTACAAAGATGAACAATATATTACAATTACAAGTGTATTTTATTAGTACTTATTATTAATTTCATTTTATGCGGACAGTACTTGAATCATTTTTCATTTTAAAAAGTAATCAACTCAGTAATATGACGTTATCGGAAATGATAGTATCGTCCATATTGTTTTTGTTTGCCAATAGCGTAGTACAATTAAGCTACAATTAAGTCAATGAAACAAAATTCGAATAAATAAAAATAAGCTATTGTTTTTTAAATTTCAAAATTATTTTGATCGTTTATACAACATAAAAACAACATGAACATAACCCAAACATTTTATAAGTAGGTATACCGAGATAAACATACGTCCTTTTCATGGACAGACAAAGGCACTAATCTATACTGCCAAGACTTGTTTTGTATTTTCTTTCGTTAATTTAATTTCATTAAATTATTTGTTTTTGTCAACAAATTAACATGAATTTATGTAATTAACAGAACATTAACATAAATACACAAATATTCCGTTTATTATATTTTTAATAGTAGGTTTTACGGCTTCCTCAGTGCGTCTCATTCGACCTGCGCGCGCATTCTTCCACCTGCGCGCGCATACTTCATCCTGCGCGCGCATAGCTAACTCATCCAATCACAAACGAAGAAATACGCAAAATAGGATTTTAACTCTATTTATTTTTTCCTCGCAAGTGTGTTGAAAAACGTCGTATGAAATGCGTGAGCATTGGTCATTACATTCTTGGCTCCATTACGCTCCATCCCTTGCTTTCGGTTCGGGCTGCAATCCAGCCTCGAGTACCTATAATGACTAACTTAGCTCAATTGTATTTTATTGTACTATTGTATGGACTATAGACATCGATGACTATAGATGTTTGTTCCGGGTCTGGCTGGGTGTGCATGTGAGATATATACCTATCTTAGTAAACTGTCCCCAAGATACAGGACGACTAGAAGGAAGCAACGTTTTAAAAAAAATACTCCATACACTCCATAAATACTCTATACACTTGAAATGCATCGACTGAAATCTTCGTTGTAGTGTAGTTGACATGACACAACTTTTGAAAGAAAGCAAAACATAACCTCAAAATAATTTCAATTTTTATGAATAAAAATATATTCAGCACTGTCCGTGTTTTAAAATTGCTTGAAATATATTGTTTTCATCGAGTTGTACATAGTAAGCATAATCTTTGTTTTGTAGACTCCAGGGCTAATCATGTATGGAGCTTTAGCAATGTCCTTTGGGGAAGATCACTGAAAGCTCTTCTCACGAGCAAATCCCACGCATGCTCAGTTTGCTCAGTGGGATTGAGATCGGCGGACTGAGCAGGCCCTGATATTGTACTCGCTGAACACATTCATCACCAGCCTTGATGCGGTGTGTACACGTGCATTATCGTAGGGGAGGATGGACGGGGAGGGATGACCATAGGGTGCAAGACCTGGCCACGGTATTGCTTCCATTTAAATTGCCTCGTATCCAAACGTGATCTGTTCTTCTACCCAGGCGAATTCCAGCCTACACCATAATCGTTCCGCCTGGGTAAAGATGAACTTCCTGAGGATTCTGGAGTCTACTCTTGCGACCAGGAATTCGCCAAACACGAACACTCCTTGAAACGGGATGAAGTCCGAAGCGAGAGTCATCGGAAAACAGAATACCTGGCCACTCATTGTCGGCCCATCGCAAATTTGCGTTACCCCACACGTGCCCTTGATTTCCACGTCGCACAGTATGATAAATGCCTCAAAAAACGGACATCACTTTTTTATTCTACTAATCGATAGTATACACTGTTTTATTCTACTAATCGATAGTATACACTGTTTTATTCTACTAATCGATAGTATACACTGTTTTGAATGCTAGAGTAGAACTCCCAAAAGCCAATTCAGCTTAGAACCAGAACTAGAATTTTTTATTTTTTTTTCTTAGAAATCATTAAGAATTGCTTTAACGTATTATGTATGCAACATTTCTTGGTTTTAATTATATTATGCGATAAACCCATATATCAGCATTTTTAGAAACAAACAAATATTTTAAAGAAGTAATTTATAGAAAGTTACGTAATTTTTTCCGTAATTTTGAAATTATTTTTTTGCGCTGTTTGTATCAGGTAGTAGCATTTTATTTTCACACAAATGATTCTTTAGTGCTATGTTAACCTACTTGTAAAATATCAGATTCTTAACACGTAGGAATTCGGATTTTTAGACTTAGGAAGATTTTTTGTTAGGGTTGACAAATAATCAAAATTCAAAATGTAAGAAGAATAGTGATATTAACTGACTGGTATTCCTTTACACAATATTTACCGATTAGAAATTATTAGGTGCAATTTTTGTGTTCTGATAGTAATAACCCTAATATCAAAGAAATTGAAAACCATAGAATCATCATAACTTCGATTTCCTGATAGAATTGGATCTCAATTTTTTTTTACAGTTACACGTAATAGTACAGTTCTGAAGAATGTTTTAAGATAAATATCAAGTGCTACTTACAAAAGATGTCAGAGGGAAAAAATAAAAAGGAAAAAACATGAAATAGGCATATCTATTTTTCTATTATCGCAAAGTCTATTCTGATGTGCCTATAAAATGCCTTATATAGGTATAGTGTCAATAAACTCTGAAAACAAATGTTCATATATTTTCATTACATCCTTTATAATTGCGTTTTTCAGAAAATCCAGAAAATTATAATTAAAAAAATTACCGTGCTTTTAAGGATATTTAAGATCTGGGAGTTCTACTCTCGCATTCAAAATAGTTTACACTTTCGATTAATCGAATAAAAAAGCAATGTCCGTTTTTTGAGGCATTTCTCACACTGTGCGTCGCAGACTTAGCGGTCTGCGAGGGTGATGATTGATTTAATGTAATCTTCTGGCAGTTTGGTTACTGACAGACACTTGGTGCTGGAGTCTTCCTACTAACTGCCGAAATGTAATCTGGGGCTGCCTTCTTGCAGCATGCTGCAGAAAACAGTCTGCCCCTGTATCTTCCTCGTTGATACTTGGCTATATCTCCTGTAGCCCTGTAGCGTGCCCATAATCGGCTAATTACTCCTTGGTTGCGTGTTAAGAGCGTCCGCAATTTCGCGTTGACTGTGCCCAGCTTCCAACATACCCACAACCCTGAGCATCTCTTCCTGCATTAAATGACGAGGTGATATCATGCTCAGAGTCACAAAAGTTACTAGAAAGCAGGAATAAAATTGTGCTTCACAAGAAATGGAAACGAGAACTGAAAATAATCTCCCAACTCTTTACGTTTGAAAACCCGACTCTGTGAGCAAGTTAAGTTTTCCTTACTTATTTTAAAAAGCGTTTTCTTTTTTTTTTTTTTTTTTCTTTTCTTCTGGCTTCGCACTATTCGTGCATTTAGCCAATTTCGAGTAAAGTGGTAGGTTTGGTAGTTTGTTTGGTAGGACTTTTGGTAGGATTATAAAAGGTAGGGAAACGAGTTTACAATCAATACAGGAAAAGTAGGGAATTTGGATAAATCAGGTAAGTTTTTTTTTTTTTTCTTTTTTTTTTTTTTTTAAATATTAAATTAAATAATTATTTACAAAAATACAAGGTACTTGAAAATATAATCAAAATTATAAAGGACAAAGAACAACGAATTAAATATTTACAGTCTAATATTATTATTCAATACAAAAGATGATATACACTTATAAATTAAAAGATTGTTAGAACAAAGTAAAGAAAGAATAGAACAGGGGAAAGGAGTATGGAGAGAAATGAGGTCATGGAAGAAGGAACAGCGGTCATATAGGGGACAGGAAAATAATATATGGTTTAAATCAGAGTAGTCTGCTCCACACTGACAGCTAGAATTATTAACAATGCCAAGTCTGGCAAGGTGTGCCGGAGAACAAACATGACCCAATCTGGATCGAATTAAAATTGAAGTCTCCACCTTGCCAAACTTAGCTTTGAAGAACCATGGCTCCATCGGTATGTCAGGCTGTATTAAAGAAAAGTAACGACCTCTTCTTCGACTAGACAGTTTCCAAACCTCTTTCCATGATTCGCGCAGAAAAACTTTCGGCAATGATACAAGATCTTGGCAGTAATTTTTATAAGGAAACACGTCACCACACTTCACCGCATCACTGGCAAGTTTGTCAGCAACTTCATTTCCATGAATACCAGCATGACTAGGAATCCATGCAAAATGTACAGTGTAACCTGCTAAAGTAGCCTTATATACAAGATCTCTTATTTCAAAAATTATAGGTAGACATGATTTTAATTTAAAAGGAAACTTACTAAGTGTTTGAAGGGAACTTAAGGAATCTGAAAAAATTATGGATTTTTTGAGTTTGAAGGTATGGACATATTCTATTGCTTTAAGTAAACCAAAACATTCTCCTGTATAAACAGAAGACTCCGGAGGAAGTTTAATTTTTTGGACTATATTATATTCAGAGTGAAAAACGCCTATTCCAACGCATGATGATGGTGATTTCTTAGACGAGTCACAATATATATAGTGAAAATCTTTGTAATGTTCTCCTAGCATCATGTTAAAGTTTGAATTTATGTTTGGGACAGATTTATTAATGAAATTATATTTAATTATAGGAGAAAAAACTAAACTATCATAACTACTACTGAATAGAGGGAGCCTATTAGAACGATGTGTGGGAGAGGATAACGAAGAGAATTTTTGGAAACTTATAACTAGACATGGAGCATTTTTATGTAACCAGAAACTAGATGATTGAAAAAGAGTTAAAAGAGATTCAATTTTTGGAATGAGAGGATGATTTGTTAACTGAATAACCCGTAAGAAAAATTTATCTGAAAGAAATTGTCGTCGCAGGTGTAAGGGAGATTCACCACACTCTACTTGAAGAGCATTAATAGGACTTGATTTCATAGCTCCTGATATAATGCGCAAAGCTTTTGACTGGATCCGATCCAGCTTTTGAAAAGCCATTACATTACCTGGTTCTAAGAGGAACATTCCGTAGTCAAAAATGCTTCTAATTATAGCGTTATATATCAGTTTCAATGAGAATGGGTGAGCACCCCACCATACCCCTGTAAGGCACCTAAGGATATTTAAATGATGTTCACATTTTTTAACAACATATTCACAATGAGGGACACCATTAAGCTTAGAGTCCAAAATCACCCCCAGATACTTAAATCTATCCGTTGATGGGATAGGAATATCATGGTAAAAAATGTTAATAGGAGGCGGGATTCTCTTCCTAGTGAACAAAACAACAGCACATTTAGAAGTAGATAGATCTAAACCGTTTAAATGAAGCCAGGAAGAAAGAGAAGATAAAGCAGAATTAAGAATCGAGCAGGAATGTTCAATAGAAATACTTGAATTATACAGAAGTAAATCATCAGCATATTGGAGAACATTAACCTGACTAGAAAAGTACGAATCCAAATCATAGGTGTAAATATTATATAACAATGGACTCAAAACAGAGCCTTGTGGGAGGCCGCGCCATACTAGGCGGGACATGTGTTGATCTGAAACTGTTATATTAACAGATCGTTCATATAATATATTGAGAATGAAATTTGAAAGATTTATTGGGACATTAAGGGCATGTAATTTATTCCGTAGAACTGACAATACCACATTATCATACGCAGAACTTATGTCTAAAAAGATTGCAACAAGGGAATTATTATTGGAGAAAGCTAACCGAATATCGGAAGTAATAATACCTAAGCAGTCAATGGTACTCTTGCCTTTTCTAAAACCGTATTGGGATCCCGCTAGTAATCCTTTACTTTCAACATACCATTCCAGACGATTTTTTATTAAATGTTCAGCTAATTTCATTAGAACTGATGATAACACAATGGGACGATATGACGAAACATCAGATGGTAATTTATTAGGTTTTAAAATTGGCAATACTACTTGACGTTTCCACTCACGTGGTAGAGTACCTGTTGTCATAATGACATTAATCAAATCTAGAAAATAAATAAGAATATTATCACTAACATTTGAGAAAAAAGAGTAAGGTATGCCGTCTATTCCAGGAGTAGAGTCTACTGTATTGTGGACAATTCCTTTAAGTTCAGTAAGAGAGAACGGGTGCCCCAAAGAGTCACCAGATTGGTCAGAATTAACATTAGGATAATCAGACAGTGAAAGTAAATTCATAGCCTGGGGAACCCAAGGAGGAGCCAATTTATCCAAGAAATCATTAGCCAATGAATCAGTAATATGAGAACGAGTGTGATTATTGTAAGCGGAACGGAACTTTCTTATGTTGTTCCAAACAATAGTAGAATGCGTATTTGGGGAGATGGAAGAACAGAAGTTTCGCCACCCTTCAAATTTTTTCTTTTTGAATAATGCACGGGTTTCTGTAATTACCTGAGAAAGAATTTGAAAATTATTGGGGGACATGTCATTATTGTAGGTATACTCTGCTTGTTTACGTTTTTTAACGGCCTGTGAACATTCTAAATCCCACCAAGGAGGAGAAGGGATCTTGTTATTGCTATTATTTTTCACAGGGAAAACTTCATCTGCTGCCAAAAGCATTATGCGTACCAATGACTCTGCACAAAAATCTTCACTACCAACTGAGGGAGCAGGAAGAGAAGAGAATTTTGACTCAACAATAGACTTATATTTGTCCCAGTCACTATCACCCCTCTTAGGAAGTTTGTATTTTAAGTGTGACTTTTTAACAGGAATACTAGGTTTATGAAATGGGAAAGATATGACAATAGGGAAATGATCACTTCCATAAGAAGAGGGTAAAGTGAACCAAGACAAAGAAGATGCAAAGTTAGGAGTACATATAGATAGGTCTATTGCACTTCGGCCTTGGTTGGGATCAGACCGACGTGTAGATGCCCCTGTATTTAAAATACATAGGTTGTGAAAGTCTATTATATCAAGCAAGTCTTCACCATAGGAATTTGAGTTAGAACATCCCCAAGACTGATGATGACAATTGAAATCTCCAAGAATTATGTAAGGTTTAGGAAGAATAGAAAAGAGATTGTTTACCTCTTGAAGAACAGAAGAAGAAGGATGAGAAATATATACAGAAACAAGACACAAGTTATTTACATTTAATTTAATAGCTACCATAGATATCTCATCACTATGAGATGGCAAAGAGATAATAGAGAAAGAGAAAGAATCTTTAATAAGTATGGCAGCACCACCATACCCATCAAATCTATCCTCTCTTATGGTTATGTAGCTAGGTAATTTAAAAATATAATTAGATTTGAGCCACGTCTCTGCTAGGGCAAAGGCTAATGGCTCATGTTTATTTATTAAATAAATAACGTCACTTTTTTTATTTATTAGACTGCGGCAATTCCACTGAATTAGTTTGGCTGGTTTGTCCATTGTTAGGAACAGAAGTTATTTTATCAAGTAATGGAGCAGCGTTGGACGGTGTAATTTTAAACTGGGACAGAAGACTGAAGAGAGCCGACAGAAACTCATCCAAAGAAGGTTGAGAGTCTGTCTCATTTTTTGAGTTGTTAAAATTAATAGCACAGCCATTTGATGGCTCTGGAATACAAAATTCTTTGATAACATTATTGTGAGCAGTCTTATTGTATCCCTGGACAGATTTAGTAGGAGTATGAGGTTTTCTAAAAACAG
This sequence comes from Allophyes oxyacanthae, assembly GCA_932294325.1. Lineage (NCBI taxonomy): Eukaryota > Metazoa > Arthropoda > Insecta > Lepidoptera > Noctuidae > Allophyes > Allophyes oxyacanthae. The sequence continues at coordinate 8,248,405 of OW028609.1, forward strand.
TTTTTTTATAACTTGTAGGAGAGAGAGGGGAAGAAGTTTTGTTTTGGTTGTAAATAATGGGAACATTATCAGAATAATTTCTAGAGGGAGAAGTATTTAACACCGCATCTAAGTATGTTTTGTCTACTGGAGGGTGGACCTTGGCTGCTTCTTGGTAGGAAACACAATTGTGAGCCATATAGGCTTTGATATTTTTCTGCCTAACATATTCAGGGCATGTTTTATTTGTTGCATAATGACATCCAAAGCACAAGCAACATTTAGCATTATACTCCTCTATGTTACACGAATCCGCAGTATGATTTTGACCGCACTTAAAACACTTCGGTTTAGATCGGCATTGTGCCTTGGTATGTCCAAAGCCGCAACAATTAAAACATTGGATTGTCGGGAAAATATATAGGTCTACAGGCAAGGCGTTAAAACACATAAAAATGCGTTTTGGCAATACTTGGCCATCAAAAGTTACCACGATTGTCTGTGACGGCTTCCAAATAGCTGAACCTCCAATAATGGTTTTAAAATTAAGGCGACGAACTTTTATTACTGGCCCACATCCTATAGGTGTCGATAAATTTTCGATTACTTCCTCTGGAGACCATTCTGCAGGAACACCACGGACTAATCCCATTCTTGTAACATTAAAAGTGGGAATAAATGCTTTTAACCCTTGTTTTTCTAAAAGATTACTATTATTAATGAAAGCATTAGCATCATGGTAAGTAGAAAAAGCAATCGAAATCTTATTGCGACCAATCTTCTTGAGGCTACCTTCAACAATGTTATTAAAATTATTACGTTTAAGGAACTTGCCAAAAGTAATAGGGTGAAGTGTGGTGCCGTCGTTGGGAGAGACTTGACTTTTCTGAACATGAACCATATAAGAAACACTATCCGTTTTTTCGTAGAGTTGGCGACCTATTGGAGTTGTCGTGGATTTCGTTATAGGAGCGGGTTTAGAGTTAGATACAGTAGGAGTGGAGTTTAAAGAAGGACCTGTCTCATTGTGTACTTTTCGTGTTTCGTGTGTACTGGGTTCCGCTTGTATCTGCACTAAATCAGTACAGTTACAACCTGACGACTGATCGGAACCATGGTGTCTTCTTCTACGTTTGTTGCACTGCTTGCAGACATGTATACGACTTCTCTTGAGAGACCGTGTTGAAGTAGAACAATCGGTGTCCATACCCGATTCATTGGACTGAACTATTGTTATATTGTAGCCGACCGGGGGGACAGAGCCCCCCGGGTCAGGCGGATCGTTCATGAAATACTATAATATATGTACAAAAAACTTACCGAAGGATAGAAGAAAATAAACACTAAAACTAAATATTTAATAAAAAACACTACAAATATACTATAACTACAACTTAGCTGATATTATTTATAATTTTACAATCGCAGCCAGAAAAAACACGTCCGCCAATTTTTAAGTTTCCCGCGCTTTTTCCAAGCGTTTTCTTCTCTTGTTAGAGTTTTTAAAATTTCGAACAATTATTTTATGCACTTTCAACCTACATTTATCATTATTAGTTGCCAGTACTTAGAGTATTGTCAATACTCTGAGGGACAGTACTTTTTGTAAAGGGTTTTTACAAATAACTAGTTGATATAATTTGCTTGTTCCGTAGACGAGTTGTTTGAGTAGTGTAACAATTAAAAACCTCATTTTGAGTCTACAGTCAGGACTATTGTGAACGCCGAGTTTGGTTCCAGCCAATCAGCTAACTAAATTGACCTGTGAGCGGGCTGCCGACCAGCGAGACGACGCGCTGCCCGCGCCATCGCCATTACGAACGTTTTATAATGGTGATATCTAGTCTCGAAATTCCCGGGAGTTCGAGTTTCGGTCTCGGTCTCGATGAAAATAGTTACGAGACTCCCGGGATTTCGAGACTCGAGACTCCCGGGACGAAAACCCATTCAGCACATTCGTGTTTCTGGATATTAATGTTTGAAAAGGAGTGATTTCCTTTCTTTAGGTGCATAATAAAATGAGCAAATGTCTCCTAAGATGATTCCTGTAGTTCCTTTGATTTAAAATTTCCCCGTACCGTTCCAGTTACCTATAGGCACTGAATATAATAAGTTATTATTATTTTATCAAAGATCATAAATTTTTAACTCTAGTACTTACACATTTTATTTTTGGGTCTTAGCAATACGAATGGATTAAATGGTGATCTCGCAAATTTTTCAATTTTTAAAGAATTCTCTTCTATATTTTTTAATACCTATCCATTTTGGTAAATTTCCTACCGTATTGTTGTTCTCGTTAGGCGACGGTATGACACCCCATGGAGATTGATAATAGACTAAAAATTACTTATTATTGTAAGTAATTATGGATTAGTGAAAGGATTGTTGTTTTTATCAGTGTGCGCCGGGTGGGTGGAGGGCGGCCGGCGGCGCGGCAGTCGTTTTGCATTGCAAGTCCTTTCCGAACCCGCGTCGCGTCCGCTATTCACTCAACTCGGTTCACTCATTCTTCAGTCACACGGCAACACTCGCAGTTGCGCCACAGCTCTTGTGCGAATGGACTAGGTTCATCATTCCTTCCGGTCTTTTTATTCATTTTATAAACCATATAGAGATCGTAATACGCTTGATGTTTCTTAAATTTTATTTGGTATCATTGTGGACAATTTTGTTGAAGTGTTGAAATTATAAGCGTCGGTGTGCTACCACATCGGGCGCGTGCTGTTTTAAGTTTTACATCTGCTTATGGCATACAGAATGGCGAAATACCGCAGGTATGACTAGTTTAGTAGGCTATCCTATCTATACGAGTATCTACGCCCACATTCTTTACTTACAGCTGGCTCTATGAATACTAATCTTATAGTAGGTACCTACAACAAATATTTGACGTTCCATTTGTGCTCGTTATTATCGATTTTTGAAACACAGTAGAAGCTTTATGATGCATCAATAAATTCGATGCACATGAACACGTGGTGCGTTGAGTAAAATGGCGGCGCACAACGCTGCCGCCGGTACAGAGTGCCGGCGCGGTGCGTTCCATGAATCACTGATATAAAACGTGCCGCGCCAACATAAATATGCCTTCACTATGGTAGATTTATTGATTAAAACAAAGAGACACATGTTTTTATAACTCTTAAAAATTAACCTAGCTAGTATGTAGACCGTATTTGATAATGTTAGGCTTTCAAAGAAAACTAGTACTCCATTAGGTACTTACTTATGTATAGTACACTTACTATACTAATAATTTATAAATGTATTGCTAAAGAGAAGCTGCTATCAAAGCGTTTCAACATTATGCCATGCCATAACCGACTGATCTATAGCACCAACAAAACAGACAGGGGAGAGGAGCGGGGTGTCTATTACAATAGGTACGCGAACTGATCTGGTCAATCGTATGGTAGGTATGGACTCGGTCGATCGTTCGGGAATTCGGGACCCGGTCAATTGCATTGTGTAAAAAAAATACCCTTTTCAAGTTTGAGGCTTACCTACCTATCCGTTGATGTATGTACCCAGTACATACATGGGTACAGGTACCAGGTACGGCCCTACCACTAGGGTTGCCAAAGGTGTTTGTCCCATATTAAAAATTGTTTACAATGATGAGTACAATAACCCCTTAAAGGGATCGGGACTGGAAAGAGCGGACCTTGTATAGTATCTTGCCTCAAAATATAGTAGGTAGGATACTATATTATACCTATAGTATATTTGGCGACCCTACTTACCACCCCTCTTCAGTTTGATGCGAGGCATGCCATTTAGCGCATCAATTTGATGCGCTAATTCGAACCGCACCCAGAGTATTCCACATAGGGCACCGGTATGGTGTGCATCAGATAAAAATTAAAAAGAATATAATTTTCTATTCGACCTTGCCCACCAACGGTTATAGTGTACCTACTAGTCATGTGCGCCGATCGGCGTGGCGCACGCCGCCGGTAATTTCAGCCACGCCGCCGCCGCCGATGTTTTCTTCGGCGTGATCGGCGTCAAGGTCATTGTATGTAATATTCTAGTTTTAGGTACAATGCAGATATATACTAGTAAACTAAACACTAGAAATGTCTAAATATATGCTTATTGATTTATTTCGATGTATTTGTTTACGCAACTATTTATAAATGAGCAAAATTTAAATAGCGCGTTTTGCCGATAACTTACGAACTTCGTTCGTCACAACTCACAGTCATTCGGCCAATAAATCTGCCATATTTTGATTATATTAAGATTTTAAAGTTCATCTCGGACGAAGCGTGTCTCATACTTACTACCTAAGTATTTTTTTTGTAATTTTTTATATTTTGTTGTTGTATAGTATAGGTAGTTTACTGGGAGAGGCCTATGTCCAGCAGTGGGCGAATATGTGCTGATGATGATATTTTGGTTTGATTTAAATGTTACTTTTAATTTCACCACCTACGCCGATGACGCCGCCGCCGCCGACTAATTTGACGTCGGACGCCGCCGCCAGTAAAAAAGGCATCGGCGCACACATCTAGTACCTACTAACTAATAAGTTAAATAGATAAAAAGAAGTCGATGAGATAAGATTCAATAGACGGACGACTTGTGTAAGTTAATTCCATTAAAATTGTGTTTGTGCTTTCGATTAAAAGTCGGGTGCGCTGTGGAAATACTCTACTCTGGGTGTGGTTCGAATTGGTGTGCTAAATGGCATGCCTCTTTGATGCTACCTATCCGTTGCAGTAACAGTACCTACAAGTGTACAACTACGAACCTACCCAGTTATTATTTATTAATCAAGTAGGTACTTATTATTTATCCGTCATACCCCTACGACCTACCTAATCAGTCCAGCCAGCACCCCTAGACAAGTTGCCATTTACAATCACTAGAGACACATTTACGAATCACGTGTCTATTCGACGGCTAATGTCGTCAATCAATTCAGTATACCTATTTTGTTGGCGATTCTATTTTCTAGTGATTATTATAGATTGTACACTTGCTTATAGGTTCTGGGCGCAGATAATTTCTGACCCGTTATTTTCATAGAAAGTCACTGTAATGTCGAAATTGTATAAAAATCGTATTCTCAATATTTATGGAAATAAGTATTCATTTGAAATACCTACCAACACTAAAATCGCAAAAAGAAACCGCTGTTCCATTCCAAAATAATTCAGTATTATTTAAATGTTTGGAACAGCAGATATAATTTTTTCCCAATTTCAGTGTTGTGAAATGTTGTTCATAATGATGACAATAACCCCTTCAATAATCCCTAGGGATCGGGACTAGGAGGGTAGCACCTTGTATACCTATTCATCCATTGAAACATTTTAGAGACACTTAATATCCGAGGGCAGCAGATTTTTCCCCAATGTATACTCGTATAAATAATAGGTAGGTACCTACCTGTGTAACGAATTATTATTAATAGATTTTAGTCGTTTTGTTTCCATTAAATACTTGCTCAGCCGAATAGTAACCAGTATACGGTCGGATACCGAACATTTAAAAATGGCCGGATTATCCGGATACTCAACCACTGGAAGCAGATCGAGATTAGATACGAAAAAACTTTCACGATCAGACATCAAATATGGCCAGAAAGCTAGGTACCTACGCAATAGATGGCGCTGAAAAAACTAAAACTGTTCGACCGAAAGCGCCCTAAAAAACACTGACACAGAATAAAATAAATATTTAAGGGGGCTACCAATCTACCATACAACAAACATGTTTTTTTTTTGCCGGTTTTATAGATAATGGTACGGAACCCTGCGTGCGCGAGTCCGACTCGCACTTGGCCGGTTTCTTTGAATACCTAGAATATATAATATAGAATTTGGTCGTCATGACAAGAACGCCTTTAATAACCTGTTAACTTACCAGAGATAATGCGTCGACAAAATTATGTCGCAGATACAGTATAGTGACCTAAACTTTAACATAAAACATTGGTTTGAGTAAAACGTACAAAACTTTCCTATTTAACGTTTTTTGAAATCATGTACATTTTTACCGGGCTAAAAGAGCAAACTATTGTATAGTTATTGAAGTAAATGGGTATAAAAAATCGAATTACCGTTTAACCGGTTTGCATTTCCTAGATGACTTCTTATCCTACCAGATGTAGGTAGGTACAATACCTACATCGAAAAATTTCCGACATTGTATGTACCTAACCAATATTATAAAATTTATAAATTATGGATGGATGATTTTATTATTCGTTTGGATTTATGTTTGTTGCACAGTTAGGTAAAGTTTTTGCAAAGGCTATTTATTAATTCTGAAAAATTAAAACTAAACTCGAGTTCTGGTCTGGTATTTTAACAACAGCCTCAAATTTATTATAGTGTCTTTAATAGCTACTGATGTTACGTCATGCCCAGGTGTGTAGTACTTGGGTGTACGACTGTACGTATTTATGTTCTCTACTTAGAACAAATCGATGCGCGGAGATATTGATTCACTAGAGTGGAACGACCTTAGGAAATCAGGTTAATAAAATTACGGGTTTGCTGATGAGTTATTTATAATAAACTATTACACGGTATAATGTACGATAAGAGTCTTAAGAAAAATAGGTTTGAAATCATTTGACTAACGCTATGCTAGGAAACTACTTTTGACCAGTTTGACTAACTAATATTATTACATATTTATGAACACTGCTTCCAGGTTATTGATCTTCTCTAGCTTTCCTACACCACCACATTTCAAACGCGGCTATATTCCTTCTCTGTCCTATTGCCCATCTGCATCGGTTCCGCGTTTCATGTATCGCAGGCGTATAAAATGCTATGCACCAGATAAGTCTTAATGAGGTGTTAGCTTGTATTTATTTTAGCTTCCATTATTGCAATTCTTGCAGTTATGTCGGGTAAACATAGATGTACCTAGAGGCTAGAGTTGATAAATGAAGTTTTTGTTCCATAAAACTACTAGACATTACAGTAGGGCCAATCATTGAGCACTTTTATGACAGTTCAATTAAGTGATTTACCCGTTATGGATAGTAGGACTAGGTACATACAAAAGCAAGATAAGAAATAAATAATAATAACAAAAATGTAGTATACGAATTCCAGAACTTCATTAAGAAATCATGTGACTATTTATCAGCGTTGACAGATTATTTTTCGCCAATTCGTGATTCAAGATTACTTCATACTTCTATATTTTTACAAAGAATTTTTAACAAAGTAGGTTATAAAATATTATCTGGGGGCACGGTAGACGACCCAAGCGAAACGCAAGGGCACTAACTACATTTTCTCGAAGCGCTTCGTCGTTTTTTTGAACCCTTATAACTTTGGTTTGGACTATAGGTACCAGATAAACACAATTCTATGGGATATGTTGTCAATAGCCGACTTATTAAACATATAAAGTTTTAATTGCATAGTTCTTATTTTTAGATTTTATTAATATCTAAAAAACCCTGATTTCGTCACTGACTCACTGATGATCATCAAAATTCTTAGCGTATTTCGTAATGTCCTAGAAAGCTGATGGTATGTAAGCTATTATTAGTACACAAACAACAAAACAATTATAAAACTTTTATCCCCCAGCCCTTTAAACTAGGGGATGGACGTTTATATGAGATTTCCGCAATTTTGACACTAAAGGTCTGAAAATTGATTGAGTTAGAGGTCTGAAAATTGATATCGGGACTCTTTGTTATTATAAATAAATAAAAATTAAAGAAAATGTAGAGCCAAGTATCGCCGTGATCTATCGCTTATTATAAACAGTAAACCAACAAAGAAAAAAAGCAAAGATACAGAGTGGGTTATAAAAAAGGCGCCCCTGAAGTGCAAAAAAACAAAAAAAATAATTGCCCCAAGCAACTTACAAAAAGAAAAATGAAATCCCACCAAAAATATTTTCATGTAAAATGTTGCCAAGACGAGACCATAAATGAGTTATGACTCACACTGTTAAAAAGTTATCAGATCTCATGTAGAGCCAAGCTTTTAAATATTCTTCTTCTTTCTTCTTCAACTCTACACGCCCTAACTCTACAAGGCCTAACTTCACAACTCTACACCTTAGTCAAAATATGTGGCGTGGCCGTTTCGTTACTACAGGAACAGAAAAGTAATGAACAGTGGATAAATTTTTCATGTAGGTAGCGAAATTTTTCTTTTTCGAGAGCTGGGTCAGGCACATACTTGTAGTACGGCACTTCAGAATACACAAGTTGCTGGTGAATTATCCTGGCCACTTAGTTGTCTGGTTGTCTGGCAAGACGAGAGCAACTCGATATAATAATAATCATTTATTTAAAGACAACAAAGATACATCATATAACAAAGTATGCACAAATAACAATAAAATAAAATACAATACATTAATTAAAATTCAGCAAAGAAAATAAAATAAAATACATTAAATTCAAAATAAAATAAAATAAATATGATGTGTCTAAGATCATAAAATAGTTAGGTATTATTTAAAGTTTATTTCTTATGAAATTGTTGTATTTACGATGTAGGAATTTAATTTTCCAAAGACATCCCATGAAGACATTGACTTGGCATAGGTAATGATATTATGTCGATCGGAATATATAAGTACAAAGCCATTTGTTATAAATTATATTTTCCTACATCTTATTTATTTTAAAACTGAACAAAATACATGTACCTAATCTGTTTGTTTCTATTATTCTTGATATCCTGTTTTTGTCAAATAGTGTACAAGACCTGCAGGGTGGTAATCACGATACCCACTCGTAGTCGGGATCGATTCACTTTTGACAGTTTAAGAATGTACATTGCGTTGTATGAATTGTCGTTCAGTATAATTTTTAAAGCATACTGCGCAATGTATATTATTGAACTGTCAAAATTGATTCGATTCCGCCAGAGATCCGAACAACCCCCTTAGATTTTAATTCGCGTCAGCAATGTTATGTCCATACGTACCGTTGAAAAGTTATGAACTGTCAAATTAATAATACTAAAAGATTAAAATAAAATAAATTAATACAAAAATAACAAAAAACCCGACTGCATAAAAACCAACAAAAAATATGAAAACAAGAACGGCGTTCGTTACATCATCCATAATAGTCGAGTGTTACTTGCGGTTTTAAAAAGAATCTAAGGATATCTCATCTATTATATTTATACGTGAAGAGAAAACTTTGTAGTCCAGGGACTTGAAACGTTACTCAAAATTTCGGTATTTCTACATTACGTAACGTTATTTTAATAACGTTATAAGCCCTCCCGTTTTAGCATACGGGATTTTGCGTATGCTAAAACAGGGGGGCTTATAACGTAATTACAATAACGTTACGTAATTACAATAACGTTACGTAATGTAAAAATAACGAAATTTTGAATAACGTTTCAAGTCCCTGCTTTTTTGTACCCCTTTTTAAGCACGTTGTGCACACGGAGGAGTATGAGATTTGGCATATTTATAATAATATGTGGTCGAATTTAGACCACCGGGCGACCACTAGTTATTATGAACAGGTGACTTATATACATTATAATTATGATTTTATACGTAATATAATCATGTCAAATAAGGCGTCCGGCACTGAACACCCTTGTTGGGCCGCATAAATTGTGGATTTTCAAAAAGCTGTTCCGAAAACTATTCTAATAAACTTTATAAGTTTTAACATTTTTTACGAATCGTGTAACTAACCTACCAACGTACCTACATCGCGTAACTAAACGAGGCAAAATGTACGATTCAATTATCCTGCGGTCGCGTTGTGTAGGTATAATAAGCATAATAATATCTAGTGTTGTATAGGTAGGTACATTCACTACGGGGGGTCATGCATCGAGCGAGTGCAATGGAACGAAGTTGTGAATGGCGTGCGGGTGGTGGGGAGAACTAGGGAGGGGAGAGGTCGTGCGGAGCGTCTGACGGTGTCGAGCCGAGCCGGGCCCGGCGCCGGCGGGCGTCCCGCCGCCGCGCGCCGCCCGCCACACCGCGGTCGTCGCGATGTGACGAGGGCGCGGATGATGTCATCTCCGGAGCTCCGCCATTTTGTAGCCAATGATATCAGAGTACCGTGACATAATTCAATGTTTGTAATATAGCTAAATTAATCTGCTACACTTACCGTTAGTATCCAGTCGCAAACGTGCTGTAAACAATAATCCTTATTCCATAGCAACATTATAATCATGTTCTTGGTTTGACATTTTTAAATATCTACCATTATACATAATAGGTAATCTGTCCACGGTGATCTTAAATACTATTTGGAATGTATTCCTGAACACGTGATTACCCGTGAATAATTCACGTAGACTCTTTTAATTTATAATAATGTAGGCCTATTTATGTAAAGCCAACTTGTTGCTTCGAGGCTCGGGCCCATGAATCGCTTAAAGCCGCTACACACGTAGCTATAATATATATTACGATATATTTTCCATAGTAATCTTCGAGCGACCTCAGACGCAGCTATAATATATATTTCTATTACATCATCAAAATATGTTATAGTATAGCTACCACGTGTGGAGGCTTGCTATAATGTAATATATAGCTCAGTATATTAATATATATTATAGCTACGTTTGTGACGGGCTTTATAAAGAGTTAGGTTTACTATATAAATTGACTGTAGGTAGCTTTAGTTTCTTACTCGGATATTGGTAAGCTGGTGAAATAAGTATTCTTGTAAAATATTAATAGATGTCTTATGGCAGTAACTTGAACTATAATTACATGGTAAATAACATTATTAGATTAGAAATTATAAACCAGTAAGGTACGATTTTTATCGAGAGGCTTGTAATTAATATAAAGGTGTTTGATTTGCTCGATTTCCAACGATCGAATTAGGCAATAGTTGATATCATTACCTAATCAATAATCCCGGAGCTTGACAACTATCTATCTAGAGTAACTTTATTATGTCGATAGAAGAAATCAAGCAAATTTTAGGCACCTTCAAGAATTCTAGTAATTTTTTTGGTTTTATCATAAGATAATAAAGGTGGTCCATCCAACGCGATAGTAAATTATTTGATGATAGATAGATATGGAGATAATAGTATTATGTTATCTACAAGTGGTTATGTCGCTTCTCGCAGCCGGTCATCAAAGGTACTCATCAGTGGGCTACCCCTGCATGTTCGCTTCGACAACATCGAGCCCCTGCTCTCACAGTATGGCAACGTACAACATTGCGACAAAGCGAACTCGCGCGATGCCAACACCCAAGCGGTGTTCATCACGTTCGAGACTCCGGAGCAGGCGCAGCAGTGAGTATTATTGTCTGTTTGAGGGTTCTCTCTGGGATGCGCTGCATTGTTCGCACCGTCTGCTTCGGTTGGAGCTTTTCTCTTCTTCCTTTTCCTTCTATTGGCGTTTGCATGGTGATATTTTGTGACACGTATGGCTTTACTACTTTTTTGCTTTATGCTTCCTAGGTTGCACTTAATGTAATTTATGATAATTACTGTCAACTACACATTAATAAAAGGCACGACTTGCAATCTGTAAATTAAGTTTTTTTGCGAACTGACGTTTTTTTTAAATACAGTAATAATCCCTTAATATATATTCCTTCTTTCTTACGCGGCTAACCAGTACACTGGTTCGCTCTCTACCAAAGGACATTGCAAATGACAAAGAGAATTCGGAGAAAAAAAAAAGAAATATGATACCCAGATAAGCATTGGTTTTCACGCCTGGAAGAAAAACCGGATTAAAATCGGCCCGTAGATATCCCTTGAAATATTGTAGGGGTACGTTAATTAATAGTACTGATAAAAAATATTGTTATCATCACTATTTTCGAAAGTAAATTGGTATCGCTAATATCATTATTGCTTTAAAAGTACTTTTTGACTCACGCCTGTAATTCTCCAAATGGTTAGCAGAGGTGTTTACTCGGTGTTTACAGAGGTGTTTTAACTTTTATGAAAGATGAACATGATACGATTAGATTAATTAAATGCCATTTATGTTGATTCTGGGGCTAATTTCTAACCTGGCAATGTCCTTTCATTCACATGTTAATTTACTATTCGCTTTTCTTATACTTACTTGGAAGTCATAGAATAGGTACGCATGGTTTGCTGTAAAGTGTTTTGTTTGCAACAAGGTAAGCTGCATCATGTTTTAATATGAGCGTTGCCATTTGTTACAGAGCAATCAACGGTCTGAACGGGTGTGAACTGGAAGGAAGTCGGATGAAGGTGGAGGCGGCGGAGCAGAATAGTCGCGGTGGCAGGCGCGGACGTCCTGGCGGCGGCCGCGGCGGCGGCGGCGCCACCGGAGGCGGCTCGCGACCCACCGACTTCCCGCTGCGTTTGCTGGTCCAGAGCGACATGGTCGGCGCTATCATCGGCCGCCAGGGCAGTACCATCCGCCTCATCACACAACAAAGCCGTGCGCGTGTCGATGTCCACCGCAAGGACAATGTTGGCTCGCTCGAGAAGGCCATTACCATATATGGCAATCCCGAGAATTGCACTAATGCATGCAAAAGAATATTGGAAGTCATGCAACAGGAGGCCAACAACACCAACAAGGGGTAAGAACTTTTTTTCTTTATTCTATAATATAAAATGATCATCATCTTAACCATCTTTGACTAAAATCCAAAAGTCCAACCTAGAGTTTTGTCAACGTGGAGTAGTGTTCTAGGTGTAAAATGAACAGACCCTGTACGAAACACTACACTGCACTCAAATCACTGACGTAGCTCATAAAGCTACAAAATTAAAGTGGGATTGGGCTGGCCATGTCTGCCCCCGCCTGATGAGCTGTGGGCCAAAGTAACCACTAAGTGGAGCTCTGATACGGCGACAAGGCGTCGTGGCAAACCACTAAAGAAAGGACGGAACGAGCTCCATAAATAAATAAATAATAAATTCTTTATTACAGTAAGGGTACAAATAATTGGTACAAGAGAGACTTATAAACTGTAATTAATGAATGGTTCACACCGGCTCTAGACAGAAAGGTCTGGAAGTCATGGGGAAACCTTTGCCCAGCAGTGGGATGATACAGGCCAGATCGCCAAGGAACAGAAAATGTACCTACCTTCCATTTACCAATACAGTGAACTGCCATATTGCTATCACATGCCCTTGAAAGACGGATAGGTGATCGCAGTATGTTGTAAGGAACGAGACTCACTGGTGGAGATATTCTAGAAGCCATTTCTTTGACGGAAACAACACTGTAATTTAAATAAATCATAATTATTAGGTTTAATAATTGACTAACATGAACATAACTAATATATCTACATCGTCGTTTTCAGTGAGATCTGCCTCAAAATCTTGGCTCACAACAACCTAATCGGGCGTATAATCGGTAAAGGAGGGAACACGATCAAGAGGATCATGCAAGAAACTGATACCAAGATAACCGTTTCTTCTATTAACGATATTAACAGCTTCAATTTGGAGAGGATCATTACCGTAAAAGGCACGATTGAAAATATGGCTAAAGCGGAGTCACAAATTTCAGCCAAATTACGACAGAGCTACGAAAGCGATTTGCAGGTAGTGCAATCAGTCTATCATTAAATCATTTGGTATTATTTATTAGAAATATATTTTGTTTAATATTGTTTTTGTTGGTGTTTTAGATGCTGGCACCACAAAGCATCATGTTCCCGGGCTTGCATCCGATGGCCATGATGTCGACCGGCCGTGGGTTCTGTGGCGCTCCTCCACCGTTCCCGCCGCCTATATACGCCCCTCTGCCGGGTCAGGGCGGCGCGCAACAGGGAGCTGGTGACTCGCAGGTACTTATGTAATAAGCTATTAAACGATGATTTTTGTCATCATGCAGTGAGATTCGCATATTCGAACAACATTTTTAAACGCGTCGCTGCCGTGTGCTCTCTCTAGCAAACGTAGTTATATGTATGAGAGTTAAATAATAAGCCTCGTTTCATAAAAATACGATTGACCGACATTTGTTGGTGAACAATCACTTTGTCACATACTAAAATGTGTTACATGAAAGATTGCAGTCAGCCTCGACACCTCCAGTGCTGACTGGGTAATCTTTCAACTACGCGCTACGGTATGAGCGTAATAATAATAACTCCAGTCCCAAGTAATAGCTCGTGTCGACTCTACAGAACAACGAATCGTCTGATAAATGACTCTGGCATGACAAGTTTTGTGAAACATAAAGGTGGAATGAGACAAATTTATTAGTGAACCAAACCAAAAAAAATGTTATATATGATGATGAATATTATATGAATGATATTTTTATTCGGCATCGAAATATGTTTAACTTCGGCTTTAATTCACGTCAATCGGATGATAATTTCTGATACATCATTACAATGTTATGAAAAGTGAACTGTCAAAAAACGGTTAACTCGTTGGCTTTGTATATTATTGCGAAACCCAGATTAAATGATAGATTATTATTTATTCGTTTTTATGATGTTACCGATTAGGGTAAGACCATTATTGATTGGTAAAGAACTCTATTAACAATAATATTTTTGTAAAATAGGAAACTACATACTTGTACATCCCAAATAACGCTGTCGGCGCTATTATTGGCACCAAGGGCTTGCACATTCGCAACATAATTCGATTCAGCAACGCGTCTGTGAAGATCGCACCATTGGAGCAAGATAAACAAGGCGAGAACCAAAGCAATCCACAACAGGAGCGCAAGGTCACTATAGTCGGCAGCCCTGAGGCTCAATGGAAGGCATGTACCGATTATTTTATTTTCCGTTTATTTTGACATGACATGTTTTTTTGGATTGTATGGTAATAAAATTCATCACCTTTACAGGCTCAATATCTCATCTTTGAAAAGATGAGGGAAGAAGGTTTCATGTCTGGCTCCGATGACGTGCGGCTGACAGTAGAGATAGTGGTGGCGTCGTCCCAAGTGGGTCGAATCATTGGCAAAGGCGGACAGAACGTGCGGGAGTTGCAGCGCGTGACTGGATCGCTCATTAAGTTGCCCGAGCAGCCGCAGCAGCAGCAGGCTGGCCAGCAGCAGGACCACGACACAACGGTGCACATCGTCGGCCCCTTCTATAGCGTGCAGGTACGAATACGTTCAAACACGTGCCCAAACACAGGGACTGATTTGGTTACCATTATGGTTTTGAACCGGGTTTTTTTAATAATTATTATTAAAACCTAAAGATTGGGTTAATACGCAACCGGGTTTTTTTTAACTAAAAATTATTGTTAGTTAAAGAAAACCTTATTTATGACTTACCAGCAAACCCAAACCCAATATCAAAAAAGTTTGCCAAATAACAAACTTTATAAACCTTATAAAGCGCTAACCATTATAAATGTATTTTTTTTATTAACAGCGTTTTGATGCGTTTTAGTATGAACTAGCTGTGCCCCGACTAGTGTAGAAATTGCAAAATCGTGAAAGGCTTTTGTTTGGTCCTAACATCTTGCAATCATAGATAAAATAATATGCATTCATCAATATTATTCACATAAAATGAGTATCGAATATTCGAAGGAAGCTCAAACAAAGCACCTTTAAATTGTCTGCCCGTGCACCGTTACCCCCATACCATGACCGTAATAAGAGCGTATAACACACGCAAAATACATTCTTTGCATTGAGAGAGAACTCCCACTACAGTAAAGCCAATTTAGGAATCCTTTTTTGACAGTTCACATCTTTCCTGATGGCATAACAATGTAACCTTAACGATGCGATGTATCAGAAATTATTATCCGATTGACGCGAATTATTTCAATATTAGATCCGCTCGGTCATATTTTGTACCTGCTACTGAAAAAAGTTACTATGAATCAAATATTTAAATAAAGACATTTATTTACTACACGATACATTGTCTATAGTGAACCATAGATGACGGTTTTAATTTGTTTTTTTAGTAAAACTTTTGTATATAATAGAGAAGATACTGACATCGATCCATCTCGCGTACTGAAGCCCAATTCTCGTAATTAATTTATAATATGACTGAAAGTTGACCGAACTGAGATTATATACTCGTCAAAACAAAATAAGGGCCACCTTATATTTTTGATCTTCTGGGCAAATTATGAGGTTCCTAGGTTTCTAAGTTGTAAAATTCATTGCAATGATTTGTTTTTAATGAAATGGGCTTAAATTTTACATAATCCACAGGAAAGAAAAACAATTTTACAACATTTTCGAGAAAAAGTGCAATTTCAGCAAAAAGTACACTTGGACTAAAAATGCAATTAAAAATGAAATTCCACGGCGTTTATTCTTTTTCCTTTTTGAATCAATATCTGGTGTAACCTCCTCCTTTCTGAACATATTCTTGAAGCCTAGAGGGCATTTTCTATCAGATGTCGCATTGTTTCTTGAGAGATTTGTTCCTAGCTCGATTTTAGCACGTTTAAGGGCTGTCTTTCATTGTCCACTGATCAATTTGTGTCTCATACTCTTCTTTTCAACAGATCCCACATCTGTTCATTTGTGACACATTGTGTTCAAGCCCGAACTGTTCGCTGGCCTCGGCAACACTTGTATACAAGCCTCTTCTAGTGACTCTCTGGTGGCTCTAACAGTATAAGCGCGTGCATTGCCGTGCAACAGCTTGAAACCTGCACCCACTTGCTATGCAAATGGTACCACATAGAGTCTTATGACCTCCTGGATGTATCGTTAAGTTGTTACTGTACCCTGGTTCTGAATTATAAGCTCAGTTCTTCCAGTTTGACTTATGCCTCCCCACACCATAACATTGGGCCCCCCAAATCGATCACTGTTGTAGATGGAAGCATTTTCAAATTACTCCCTTTTCATCTCCACACCCTTATGCAATGGTCAACACTAAAAACTTTTACTTTGCTTTCATCTGTAAAAAGCAATGTGCTTCAGTCCCTTACGCTACAGTCCAATTGTTGCCTTGCGGATGTTTATTGATTTGCATGATGAATACTGGTCTATGGAATTCGCACCGCTTGACACCTGGACAATTGCTGGTCTTCATAAAACTGGTTTCTAATTGTTTGGTCACTAAGTCAAGTGCCTGTGGCCAGGCACAAGCGGGTTTGCAAAGAGCGGGAAGTGACGGTGCTCTCTCTGCGTGCATGTAAGTCTATGTAGCGGTTTTCCTGAGCGGTGATTCCTCTGGCTCTGCCTAATTCCTGACTTCTGACAAAATTTTGGATCTCATAAAAGCAATTCCAGGCATTCTGAATCGCTCGCTACGAAAATCTCGGCTGTAAAACTACAGATCGCTACGAATAGCCTTCTTGGATGAGTGTTATGGTCCTGGTCGTTGTAGTCAAGTCTATTTGAAGTCGAACCTGCGGAATTACGTTCTTAAAATACCGATGTACGCATTAACTCGACACAATAAACTGTTCTCAGTACAATACAAATGTTACATGAGCTTAAAGTTCGCGTTAAAAACAGGGTAAAATTTTCAGGTTTCAATTTTTTTTATAAAATCTACCCATTTTAACGGTTTTTCAAGCGGAATGCTGTTAAAGTGTTCGCAAACACTTAAGATAACACAACGCTGTACAATTTACCACATGGATATAGTTAATGATCATTAAATCACCCAGAATGTCGAAATTTGCAAGTGGCCCTTATTTTGTTTTGACGAGTATATTATGAATTGACAAAAAGTCATGTATTCTACTCCTCTTAAAGTTCAGTCCGATTTCAGTATGATTTGGATTCAATCTTCTTACAAACTCATTTCAATCTCATTTTTGACGTTTGTGTATAGACGAGAGTGTCAATTTTATTATCTGTGTCAGTTCAAAATGTTAGCAGAATACCGATTTGCCTTTTATTCAACTTTCGATCTCATTACAATATAATGTCACGTTTGACGTTGTTTGATAGGGTAGGAGAATACCATTTGTGACATTTATGACATTGGTAGTAGATCGGAATGAGATCCGAACTATATTTTGAACATTCTTAATTACGAGAATTGGGCCTCTGATTATCGTTCCACGATTTTAAATTTGACCGTTCCTTTTGATTACTGGACTAAGCCGCAGCCTTTAAACTATCTTTTATTTTCTCATGTATTTTTAATTTCGTTAACATTTTTGTTACTTATTTCCTTTTGTTTGCTTTATTGCCGTGCAATCGTATCCATTATAGGTAAGTCGTTAAATTGAACTGTCAAGTAACGCTTCCTGGCGGTATGACCGTTCCAGCACTGAGGCACTCGTTTCCAAACGAATAAAAATCTTATTGGTCCAGATGATTTACGAGTCTAATTTCCATTGTGTACGAGCTAATTAGTCTGTGGTTTATTTTTCTTGGTGCTAACGTTAATTTAATGGTATGGTATACGGGCAGATATTCCTAAGGAGATTTGCTTGTTTTTCCAACCGAGTCTTCTGCGCCAACAATCGAATAAAACAAACTTACAAAATAAAATGTGAGCGTGTTTTTGTATGGCCAAACAGCGGGTCTACCGCGTAACTAAAATTGTAATGAACATCGACATTGGTATTGAACTTTAATACCATCGTGAGAGCCTAAACTTTGAGCTAACTTGTTAAAAAATTACCTATCATATAGTTGGGACTCCTATCTTCATGATCGGTAAAAAAAATAGATCATCTAGATGTATTCTAACAAAAATGTGGTTGTAGAGACCCCACCCGGCTTAAATAAAGTAAACAACTACTGGATGGCACACATTCCCTTCTTCCAAGATTTCGATCCCAAAGGATGATGGGACAAAACTGCCCTGAGACCAATAACGATGTGACATATGTCATTGGAAAGGTCTTTTCAAATGCTACAATTGTTACTATAGCCGTCCGGGTCAATTCGCTGTGGGTAAAAAGTTATGGCGTCTCAAAAGTATTGCGGCGTAGAACTAGTCGTCTGCATACACTATAACTGCCAGGAGACCAATAACGATGTGCCATACGTCATCGGAAAGGTCTTTTCAAATGTTAAAATTGTTACTATGGCCGTCCGGGTCAATTCACTGTGGGTAAAAAGTTATACACGTTTGGATATCTTTCTCTCCCTTTCTATTTGTATACTGTGAGATAGTGACAGACTGATGGCTAAACGTGTTTAGCTTAAATATGATTTAAATGACTTTGGTGCAAGTCGCCATAAAAGTATATTGAAATAAAACAACACTATTAATTATAATATGAAATAAAATATTTTCTAGACACATATTTACAGAAAAAATATAGAAGTTTTGGAAGTTTTCAGAAATATTTTTTTTCTTATAAAACACTAATTGGGGATACTTTTTACTTAAAATAACATTTAGCATTAACATTTAGCTAGATTTTAAATATTCGAACACAGCGAGGACAGGACGGGATTCGGGATACATGTTAAAAATGATTGTTTCCAAAACTTCCGTCATACCGCTCGGTGTTTACATTATGCCCGTTACCTTCGTATGATTTAAGCCGATTGAATAAAAAACGTGAATTCATCAATTTGCTTTAATAGTTACCATAGATAATTAAAATAGTAAAAGAAAATACATAGAACTAAATTAAAGGATCATTATCATTTGACGTTACTGTTTCCGAGTAATCCCAGAGCAACGAACTTGTTGATTTCATGAATAGAAAAACATAATTTGAAAACATCCAGTTTCGGAAGTTTTGGAAGTTTTCAGGAAAGTTTCCTTAGAAAACGAAACTTTCCTGGAAGTTTTCAACTCTATCGTGACCGTTTCCACTTAAACGTCGGCCTAAATCTATAATAAAAGATTTGGCTTCTGACCCCCAGGGGCCGGCTGTTTCGACGGCAAACGGGATGAAGTCGTACATTGGCTCCAGTTTCTGGTACTTCGCATGTTTGAGCCTCGCAGCGTTCTCAGCTTCCGATTCAGCCGAATTCAGCGTTTCGCTAAGATGCGAAGCAGATTACTATTTGATTAAACCTTTCTTTTGCTAGGAATAAAGTAAATCGTGATTTTAATACCATACAGTCGTATTTTTAATACCATAAAGTCTACTGAACTTTTGTAGTAACAGTAATTTTTGACCGATGCCGCTGCATTCTCGCTTTGCTCGGTCGGCTCATGCGGCGTGGTCACCATATTAAACGTAACGTACGTAATTAACGCGTTTTGTCTAGTTAAAATCAGTTTTAACTGACATTTATTTTTAACACTACCGGACTCCTTGGGGTATTGTTAGTGACAGAATTTCAAAATTGTGTTCGGCCCTCGTCTTGGTTGTTGAAACGCTTTGGAGATTAAAGTCTATTAAATTTCAAAATCGTGTCTCGTATACCCACCCTTTAGTGCTCCGCTCACGACTTGCCCGAAACTAAGGTGTATGTGCCAACTATAAAAGCCAGAGCGATTTGGACAAGCATCTGGCCGCAATTAACGCGCTTTTGTAACGCATTATATCGTGGCGCTCGGGAGCAGTTTTCTTGACATGATAGAAATTTAAAACCTAGTCCATGCGGCGTCTGCCTTAAAAACACTCACGTGATGAAGAATTGAACTTATTATAATTAATATTATTAAACCTTTTGACCGCCGCGCGGCGTAAACGTACGCTAAGCCACAAATTTAGCGCATATGCACACATCAACACTGTCTAGGGATATTTCAATTATTCATTGTTAACTAAAAAAATATCGGAAATAGCTTATGACAAGGTTATATGCAAATAAACTTTACTTTGTGGATTATCATAAATTAAAATGAAAATCAATTTTTATTTTAAATTCGTTTCAATTAGAGTCAAAACAAAAAATGATGCAAAATGCACTAAAATAAGGGGTATATGTTTTGATCGATAAAAGCAAAAAGAAACAATTTCTTGTGCCTTCTTTACAGGGATATGAAAATTAATAACCAGTAAAAGCACACCTGACGATAATTAAGCATCTGCAACGATTCTATACGCTTAAATAAGGTTATCAATGTCTTGCTGTGAAATGTAGTCCCAGCTGAGGTGTAAAAAAAAGTTGCTCATCAGTCAAAGAATTGTCGGAGAAATCCCTCAGAGCTCTTCGTTACACCCTATCTCAAGCATACTCAATGGGATTTAGGTCTGGTGATTGTGCAGGTCACTCCAGAATCGCAACATGTTGCTGCAACCAAATTCTTACCACCGTGTTAGTGAGTACTATACAGTAATTTTCATGAATAAACCGGAAATCTCGAAGAAATTGTAGCCGATATGGGTACGTTAGTAGTCTTAGCATCTGATTGCAGTATCTTTTAGCAGTTATGGAGCCTTACACCCAATCGCGGTCCGTTCTTTATAATAGAGCTATTCTTTATAATGTCCGTTGTCTATTTAGTTAAACGAAATTATCGTGTCGGTAAACCAGTTCTCTACGGTTCATTTGTCGCTCGCGTCATAGTTAAGCGTAAATTTTGTTACAAAACTAGAAAAATATTCAAAATGTGTGTGTGTAACGAAACGTATGCGCTCGAGTTCGTGGTATTTAATGGATGTAGTTGTGCTTTTTATAAAAAAAATGAATTCGACAAATCACATGGACGCTCGCCTCGTACTTAACGGGATCTCGTAGTAGCGTAACAAATTTTTGAGACGGGAAGCAGAAAACAGTGAATTCATAATTAATATATGAGTAGACCTAAGGTAACCAATCTTATGATTTACAAATCTATATAGTGATACGTGAAGAGAAAACTGTACCCCTTTTTAACGATATTGCGCGCATGGGAGAGTGTGAGATTTGGCATAGTTTATATGGAGAAGGAGTGCAGAAAGTTAAAATTACGGTCGAATTTCGACCACTGGGCGACCACTATAAATATATACTAGTAAATATAATAATATAAAGTAGGTTCTTATATCAAAATTGTACTAGTCCGTCAGTTTTGCTTTCTTATATCAAAATTGTACTAGCCCGTCAGTTTTGCTAATCAATAATAATTGCGATATTATCTTTTGATTTAATAATTAAGAAGAGCTACATGTAAGGGTACGTCCAGATCTGACGAATGCGCCGCGAATACGCAGCTCGCGCGCCGTTCCCGCACCGTTCGCGTGCCATTCGCGTGCCGTTCGCGCGCCGTTCGCGCACGGTACGCGCATGCTACCTACCGTGCGCGAGAGGCGCATTCGCCAGATCTGGACGTACCCTTACAAATGAGACAGGAAGACTAAATTGCTTTTTTCTAAAACTTACCGCACAGTAACGGGTGTACTTGAATATTCCATAATTGCTTTATCATCACCTGAGAATAAGTCAGACACATCCATTTTTTTTTCGAAACAACCTTTGTTCCATGTAATTATATCCCCCGCATGGCAGTTGACTGTTCACTAAACGCGTTTAGCAGCCCTACGCCGGTTGACTGCGTATTTAACTGTGACAGTTCGTTAAACGTATTTAGCAAACAAAATTTTTTGGTGCAAGAAGAATTGTTGACTTAAATAAGAAATTGTGTTTGTAATTATATAGACACCTTTTATTTTAATACTTATTGAATTACTACTTTAAAAATATGTGAAAAAACCCAATAAAATCATGTGCAAACCCGACGCGTAAGAATTGATTGAAAAAACTATTGTGTTTCATCACATAATAGTTATTTTAAAATTGAAAGTGTTGAATCTACCAAATTCAATTATTAAATTTTATTTTTGACTCATTATTTAGTTGTAATAAAACATCTAAATAATATCTTATAAGCTGAAGTAACCGCACCCGTTGTCATAAAAATTAAAATTCGTAGACTTATTAGATAAATAGGTGTTGTATATCTGTGCATTTAAAAAAACAGATTACTTATGGTTATTGCGAAAATTACGCTGAAAAAGTTATGTTTTTCGACCCCGAAATTAATGGGACCCCTTATTGGTACTAGCGATATATCCTTTTGTCCATTGTACCATTAATTATAATTTTCAATGGTACCATGGCAACATCGCCTGAAATACTCAAAACCGCTGGTCCTACAGAGGTTTTTAAAATCGTGACAAGTAGTCGGTTTTAGAAACCGCCGACAACTATGAACTAAAATGACAGTTTTTTTACAGTTTGACCAACGGCTGACCCGTTTTTGGACAGTTCAATTTAGTGATTTACCCATTATCGAATTTATTTTACGGTAAAAGCAAGTTATGAAAATAAATAACAAAAATGTACCTATACGAAATTAAAATCAAAAATATATAATTTTAAGTTATAGGCTTTGGTTTAATTAGGTAATCAAAAGAAAAGGTCGAATATGTTGTACGCGATATCGATGGTTGTTATTATCTTCTCTTATTGATTAATTTAATTCTATTTTATAATATCATAAACAAAACAATCCAATAAAATTAAAACTATCAACCACCGACAATGCTATCAAACTATTGTATCAATGTCGTCAAGTCTCTGTAGTCAGAATTTGAATTTATCAATTTATGAACTCGAGTTAATCTGATGATAATTCCTAATACAACGTTACAATGTTATCCATCAGAAAAGTTGTGAACTGTCAAAAAACTGTTTCCAAATTGGCCAAATTGTAGATATTTGGTATTTTAAAAATAGTCTAGTACAGTGCCACAATCTTATCTGACCCGGTCATGGCGTCGCTGCCGTCGCTTTTACCAATGTCATCTCCCTACAAAAATGACATTTTGAAGTCATTTTTGTTCTGTAGCGACGTTAGTTCCAATTTTGGTCACCGGGTCAGATAAGTTTGTGGCACTATAATCGGAACTACATCTCCTTAGCGAGTCGATGCCAATCTATACCACGTCTAACAGAAGTCCGAAATAATACTTTAAGTGCGTATAAGGTACCCTTTAAACAATCCTTAGACATAAGTGTTAGAACCGAACCCCTAACACCAATACCATTCAAACACAGCCCTAAAGATCATTTTTACATTTTTACACATAATTATTATTTTAAACACCTGGTTTAAAATAAGTATTGTCTTGCGATTCTTGTTGTTTGACTTAAGTTTACAAAATAATACCACACTTGTAATTATAAGAATTACTGAAGCAGTGCCAAAATAGAATTGAAATTTTCGTTAAATTGATTGATTCATTAAATAACTTGCATATTTTTCCCACTCAATAATAATATTAAATAAACTTCGATAGAATAATTTAAAAGAAACTACACAGAAATAATAAAAATAGGTTAATATCATAACCGATTCCTCTCACTTAGGATCTTATTCTATGTCAAAAAGTGAACATATAGTGAACTTGCATCTAAATTGTAATGAATTATGTTAAAAAACAATAATAAAAGTTGTGAAAAGTGCTTTAATGAAAGATTTATTCAAATTTATACCTTTATTACAAATTATCTTTAATATAAATTACGTAAAACGGAACGTCGTTTAAATAAAACATAATCCACGAGTTTATGACGTCACTTCTTTGTGTTTCCTTAGTAACCACAGTCACACGTTATGTACGAGCGATGCAATGACGACAATATGTCGCGTGACTGTTTCGGCGCGGACATTTGAAAGTAATTTGTATAGCTACCCCGCGCCCGGACTAGCTGTTAGGTATGCCCGCGACTTCGTCCGCGTGGAAATTCACAAAAAACATTTCTGCGTGGATCTCTAAGTATTTCTTTTTCTAACATAAAAGTAGCCTAAGTTACTCCTTATAAAATAAGCTATCTTCCAGTGAAAGTCCCGTCAAAATCAGTCCAGCCGTTTCGAAGATAAGGCGGAAAAGATTTTTTTTTTTTAAATTGTTTTTTTTTTTGTTTATACTTTCATAATTTCATTATACATTTAGTAAAAAGTTGTTGTTTTCACATTACAAACTAGACGCTTTTTATTTATTTGTATAGGTATTTAAATTATTATTCTTGCATACTTTTTTTGTTTTTATTACGTTTATAGCCTTCAATCAACTAAAAATATTAATAAATGCAAGTTCCCTAATCATTACAATTAAAATAACCTTTCTTTTGTTCATCAAAAGTGGATACCTAACCGGGTCAAAATGTATGGAGAAGTCGATTTTTTAATTACGATTTCAGAGTTAGTCCCATAATAAAAGTTGTGTAGAATGATGAGCAGAGAATGCCTTATATTTTTTCTGGTAATTAAAAAATAGGGGGGTGTACATTATTGGGCATATGGAGTTACATCATACATATTCGGAATCGGCTAATTTTCCTGCATTGATCTATTTAAGTAGCATTGCAATCGAAGCACTTTTGTGGTGCTTCAGTAACCCACAAATGTGCTTCGATTGTAATGCTACCTAAATGGATCGATGCTGAAAAATTCGCTGCTTCCGAATATAATTATGTGTAGTCCAATTTGGCGGTTAAGTAATTTTGCCTTTACAGTGACGATGTGATGTTTGTATAGTACCTGGGTTTACTTTTCGAAATAATCTTAGCCGTTAGCGATGTGGAGATTTATTCTTACCAGGAAAGCAGAACTTCAGTAAATTAAACTTCTTTGATCATTTCAACTTTTATGATTTACACAGTAGGAAGAGGGCAGAAGTTCATAGGAGAGTTATACTGCAGACAATGACAGCAATAGCAGTAGTCTTGTCAAAACTACGATTTTGTATTACCTTCTATCGATAATATTATCTTTGATCACAATACTAGCACTACCAAAATCGTGTATACCATTTTGGGGAATAAAAGAGTCCCTTTCGAAGATGTGCCCAAAAGTCGTGTGCCGTTCGAGGAATATACATCATACTTACTTTGTCTATGATTAAGCAGGATTTAACAATTAGTATTAATACGAAAACCTATTTGATCATTCTGTATAGATGGGGGCTAGATCTATAATTCACCATGTACTATATAGGAAAACTATATTTTATGTAAAAACGCGTGTATTTAAAATACGAACTCTAAATAATTGCTACTGCGAAATAAACAAGGGTTATAAGTGTGTTTTTGTACTGATAAGGGTGCCAGATTGTGTGAAATGTATACATGTAGTTACAAGTCCAAACATAATGTGTTAGAATATTAAGTATGTTATTTTAAGAAGATAATAAGGTGACGCGACGTATGTACTTTCAAAATGTCAATAAGATAAGTATATAATTTTACTAATTGCTGGCGCAATGCGAACTTGTTAAGACACGACTCACTGTGGCATAATAAGATATTTACGTTTTGTAGCGGTCGCCTGAAGCGGGATGAAACATTATCGAGACACTGCCTGTGTAAGGGTACAATCCTCAGTGTGAGCCAGTGAAATGGCACCACACCATGGCCATGCCAAGTTATTTAATGCCTTTGATGTTAAACCATAGGTAAGTTAAAATCAGTATTAAAGTAAACAAACAATGATTTATTAATCTTATAGATAATCATTATTGACTGCGAATGTTTAAAAATGTAAATAAAATGTATTATTCATTAAACATCTTTAATTTATGCTATGCCCATTTAATTATTGGACTATGTAACTACATGTAAAACACGGTAATTGAAGGTAGATTTATTGCACAGAATTGTGAAAGTGATGAATGTAAGTTTAAATTAAATTTTTGTATTGAGGGTGATATTCAATATAATTTACACGGGTCAGTACGGCTAGTAGTGTACATAAGGTGACTGATAATATTCGTAAACATGATTTTCTTTCAATACAAAAATGTAATACGGGATACTTGCAGTATGTACTTATGTAACTTTTACAAGCCTTAAAGCGAATGTTAATTAAGTACCTATTAATTTATTATGCTATGCGCTCGAACTTCAAGGGGCCCCTGTGTTTAATTAAATACTTGCACTGGAATAAGCTTTGTGGTCTAAATAAAGTTTTTTATTCCTGTCAAATTTTACATGGATTAAAAATTTTATGAACCAGAGTTTTTTATTTGCGAATGTAAACTTACAGTTGTACGCTTAACGATTTGTTGTATGTATTGTCAGTCAGCGCAGCGACGCATTCGCGCGATGGTTGCACAAGCGAGCGCGCCGGGACGCCGCCGCGCCGCGCAGCCGCCGCCGCCCGTGCAGCAGTAAACTGCCTCCGCATCCCGAGCTCCCCGCGCGCCCTCCTCCACACCTCACCCTCGAGCCCTCGCAACACCCGTCAGTTCGGCCAGCCCCGACGCGCGACGAGACTCCACTAGCCAGTGATGTCATCATGTCGTATTGACGCGAACCACCATTAGTATAGCTTAAGCACATTCGCGTTGCACAAAAAGGAACATCGCGTCGTAACGCTTCGCTCGAATATAGCGCAAGCAGGCTGTCGAGCTGTCAACATGTGTCCAAATGTTGTTGTTGACGTAATTCTATTATTGTAGTGAATTGTAATTAAATCTATTGATAAATCCATATTTTATCCCGGGAATTATCTATGTTGATGATTAATATTTAAATATATACTAAACATATATATAATATTATTCATATACACTATTTTTAGTGATGAACGTGATTGTTATATTGTTTTCATACCATGTTATGCTACTACAGTGTAAAGAGTTGTCATAGATTGCAATAGGTAATGATTATGTTCTCTATACATATACAAATGTTAATAGCAGTATATATTGAATCACGCCGTTTTATATACAAACAAGAAGTGCATATTATGTTTTTGTTATAAAGTAATAGTTTAATCTGTTGAAATCACTGCACTATACTGTTAAATGTAATTATTTAAAGGGTGTGTGGGATAAACCAACTAGGAACGGAAATTACACGACGTTGCTTTAGCGAGGAGGCTCATTGGACAAACGGCTTTGCAAAGTTTATTGTAAGAATATTTCTTAAAACGATACACGAAGTTTCTGCATGCATGCTGCTGAGAATGTGTCGTACAATGGTTTCTATTGAACTGATGTGTGTGTTGGGTGATAAGTAACTAATCCAAAGAGTGAACGCCGATCGTGTGTCGAATCGGCCTGACGTAGTGACGAGCCTTGACAAGACGATGCGCGGCGGCCGGCAGCGAGTCGCCCAGGGCCCACGCCCCGCGCCGCCGCGCCTGCGCTCCTATCAACGATACGGAGACGATGATCTACCTAATTATGATGGACAAATATTTTTGATATAATAGTAATTGTTGGAGAGTAAGGAGTAAACTTATGAGTTTTAATTTGTAAGTAACATTTGTTGATCGTTTTCTTTGTAATTTTGTCTTTGTTAGCTTTATAATGTTTTCTTGTATTGAAAAGATAATACAAAAGTTTCGACATTGAACGATACCGTAGCGTTTAATGGTGCGAGTATAAACATCGCGTCGCGTCGGTCGTATTGTTCGGTTCTATCGTGATATGTTTTATTATTCAATTGTACGATTTGCGTTATCATTGTGCCAAGTGAGATAATTTAAACTATGAGAGATTAAGATTAAGTGAATAATATCAAAATTAATGAAAAGCTTAGATATGTATATGTATAATTGTGATAATATATGGAAGTTTTGGCAAAAATGTTACTAAGAATGTTTTACATTCTTATTTCCATTTTCTCATTTTTTAGGTTAGATTATAAAAAATTATAAATTGTAAGTCGTGAAGACGGTTGCGCGGGCGCAGACGGTGTACGGTTGTCACGTGCCCCGATCGCACCGCGCCCGCTCCCGCCCTTCACCAGCTGATGTCCCGATACTTCAACACTTGTCTCTTAACATCTGGTTACGTCTATTCCGTGTCCCAAATGCATCAAAATAATTTTCAATTCATTATACTTGAATGGCGTAATATTCTCAGTTGCACAATTGTGTTAGTGCTGAATGTAAAGGGTACAACATGCATGCTTACTGATATTACAAATGCCAGATATTACCTAATAACTCTACAACAATTCAAAGTATTAAAACATCTAGCTTGTTACGATTTACGATACCCTTTGAGCTCCAATTCTGAGAAATGTATTATGTTCGCAATCCAATCGGATCTTAATCGATCGGAGAGGTCACAAGGTAGCGAAACGTTGGTTTGTAATGGTTCCACATCAACGTTATGTTTACACTTTGCTTTGTTACACTGTCATTAGGTAATAAAAAGACGGTTTACTAATTCTTTATTACAAAATCTTCCGATAGCTGATGTCAGTCTAGAGCAGCACGTGCTGCAGTACACTAGCTTTTAATCTTTATCCCCGACAAAGTTCAGATGGCTCCCGCCCACATTTACAGATGTTTGGTCTGATAATTCGGATGACCCCTCCTCCCGTTAGAAGAGGCGGCACTCCACTCCATGCATAAACTTGTTGCTTCCATTGACAAGTTGCTTAATAAAGGTAATTTAACAAACTTGCTAGAGGCTCCAATCGGTATAATAGTTTCCGTTCTCCGCCTGGTTATTAAGTGTCAAGGTTAGTTATGTGATAAATACCCCTCACATTGATAGCTGTACCAACCGCGCTATTGTGCTACAAATGTCATTTTGTTCACTATCGGAAGATAATTATCCTTTCAGCCATAATTTTTCGTTCCAACAACATGGATCTGTGTGAAAGACCACACATGGTTGTTATACTACGGTATCTACGCGAATTGGTGCGATCTTACTAGTTTTATTGTAATAATTTATTTGTTACTTAATTGTTTTATGCTTTATTTTGAATTATGCTAAATTATTTTTGTTAAATTCCAATTAAGCGAAAGAACACTTGTAAAAAAATATTTTTGCAATTTTGTATTGCTTCCACATATTATTGAAAATCATCTCACATTTGGCAAATAACTCCTTATAGTCAGTCGGAAAACAACGTGCTGTAGGTGCTTTATATTCATCGATATACTACGATACTACTTATACTAAAGTACGAGCCGTGAATAGATACAATTATGTTGCCGTTATAATTTTATGATTTTCTTGCCAAATAATAATTTTCATAAATTTTAATTCTATTGAAATAAGTATATACTGCAATGTTACATAATATTTACTATATTCCCCCTTAGATCAGTTACTGTTAATTATTGAAACAGAGATCTAGTTGTTATATTTCACATAATATACATAATCTATTTACAATAAAAAGTAAATTAATCGTAAACTTATAACGGCTTAATTTTAATGTGACAAATCCGTCTATTATAATTAACGGTACATTTATTTAGTACGAGAATAATATTCACAAGAGTTTTATGTACGTGAGTTCCTTTACACGCTACGGATAGTAATGTGTGCGCTTCTATATAGTTCACGCATGAAGCTATTGATATAAATATAAATAACTTATGACATATTAGAAAACGGACTTCATTTTTACAAATATATCAGGAAGAATAAACATCTAAACTGCCTATGATCAGAATGCAGTGAGAGTCCACAAATGAACATTCATTACATTACATTATTGGTGTTTGTACAGTCGCAACATAATACGAATATGTTATTATTATTGGGCCCGAATCAAAGTTTTACAAATTGTCTAGTGATAAAGACCGTGCGTTGAAACGCACTCGTCACTAACTTTGTTACTCTCCACAATAGCTGTATCACTTATAAACTGATATGGAAGTAGTATATAAAGTACCAATTACTATTATCCACGTTTTACAATATTGAGTTGTCTTACTATAAGGACTCTGAATTTATTAAACTGAATAATTTAACTTTCGATGCTTGGAGAAGTGTAATTACTTAGCATAAATAATATTGTCAGGATACTGAGACGAATCCTAATATATCAGCAAATAATTATACATTCCATACTTCAACGAAATAACACCTATTGCTGAAAGAACGACCACCTGCAATTGAGTATTTTAGTACATTACTAAATTATAATATGATTTGCGCATTCAATGTTATAAACGGTACGAGTGAAAAAATATATGTGTAGATGTATGCAAGCTAATTATAATTTCGCTAAAAGAAAATTGTATGCATTAACGATATTTGAATGTCTTGGATTAATGTTAGATTTCATATTGGTGTAATATTTCCACTCGAATGTAGAATATACAATATTTTCTGGACAAGAGAAATTGGCTTGTATTATGTGTTCAATATCGGTCGACAACGGCGGATCCCAGTTGACCGACTATTGTCCGACACACAGACAGCCAGATTCCGCTTGCATCGGCTATCAAAATGGAATATAATATACGGTTACTTTCACTGCGACAGAAAGAGTGTACATATAGGCATGTTGTTTATTCCTTCCAAATGTAAGCAAGAGAGGGTACATTATGATTTGTAATGTTAGGATGCAGAAATAGTTTTAGTTGATTATTGTATCGTTGTGAAGTAGTTTAAGTTGATGTAGGCGCGGGCGGCGCGCGGCCACGAGACTGAATTACACCCCTGCCGTCGCGCCCTCGCGCCCATTACTTACATGTCATTGTCGCTATATAATTTTATCATACTTGTTTGATGGTTCTACTGTTATTTACATTACATTAATTCTTTCTCGTGTGTGTAACCACTATTTTGTGTATTTACGTGTGAAAGGATCGATTTCATTTTAATATGCATGATTGTAATTTTGGATATTATCTAATACGTATGAAAATATCGACAGAATATTATGATGAATTAATACATTTTTATTTTTATGAAAGCCTCGAGCACACATTGCATTTTATTATTTTATTCAATTACTTGTTAATTTTATTTAGTGGGGAAATAGAGCACTCATTCTGTTGTTCGTATGTTACATCCCCTCCAGTGTATGCTAATGAAGTTTACCGAGTCTATAGTAATAGTGTTTATGTATGTCGTATGTATTTATGTACCTTGGTGGAGCATGTATAACAGTGTGTAGCGTGGTCGCGTGGCGGCCGGGCGGGTGTGCGGTGGGCGAGCGGGGGGCGTGCTGCGGGCTGCACGTAGCCGCGTGCGTCGCATCGCGGCACCGTCCCGCTGCGTCCGGTAACGACTCCGCTCGGCCAGACTCGTTTCGTGTCGTCGCGTCTCGTCCCGCCCCCCGCCATGTGATAAAATATATTAAAAATAACTGGCGTATATACGCGATCTCATGAGGCGGGACCCACAGTATGCGTTATTTTTGTTTAGATATAGAGAAGCTGTTGTTGTTGCTTCTCAAATGAATGTAATGTATCAAGGTCCAATATTCATTGGTATATTGTTTATCACTATCTTGCAGGACAAATATTGACATATACATAGTTCACCGCATTTTCTTTAAATTTATACTGTTATTTTTAGAACCATTTTATAATTGGTATAAGTTCTGAAACTAATAACTACCTCAATATTATGTACTAAATGAATATGATAATTATCTTTGTGCATGTTTTTGGGAACTGAATTTAAAAGAATACGAAAATTCAATATAGTATAAGATTGCTATTTTAAACATAGTAACAGAAAAGTTGTCAAAATTAGGTTTCTTAACGTAATAAAACTGGTGAAATTTAAAACGTTTTTTTTTTGTTGATTAATAAGGTTGTTTGTATTCGACCGAATATTCGGCTAAAATGCCGAAATCTCTGCCGAATATACCTATTGCCTTCATTCTCTATAGTGTCACTGAAAACTGTGAAAATGTTCCTTTTTGGCTATTTATGGAAGATTAAAGATTTTTCACACATGCACCGTGTCAACGTTTCGCCCCGACGGAGAAACACCGTCCACGCCACAACTACATTAATATTAATGTACCTAATCAAGTGTGGGTGTTTTTTTATTTAGTGCACATTTTGTCGATATAATTATATTTAATGAGTAGGTAATGGATAATATATTAACAAACACCCACCATTCTGACGTCAATATGGCGGGTGTACCTAAATTACAATTTTGTTCCGAAGGTTAATTTTTTTAAACCGAGGTACCTTCTTAATAGTCCATTTTGGGTATTTTTTTTTGGTAAATCGGATGATTCTATTAGTTAAGTAAACCCGCCATTTTGACTCACCAATTTTTTTATTACCAGTAAATTGATAAGGGCGTGACATGCTGCTCATCTTTCAAAAAAATATTAAATAAATTAATCCAGCCCAACACTGTTCTACTGCTGGTCACGGGCCTCTTCTTCTCAGGTTTTAGGTTCAGGCCCCAGAGTGCACGCTCGACTCTAGCATCCGGCGGGGAAGCCCGTGCGATATCACTCGCTCGTGTTCTGAGTGGCGGCCGAGCGGTGCGGCCGGGGGAGCGTGCTTGTTTGCTGTGAGCGGGGGTTGAGCTTGGCGTCGCGTCGCGTGCAAGTTCTAAGCAGTTTGTTTGCACCGGTGGCGGAAGCACGCGCGCCGTGTCGTTCGAAGATATTATTATAGAAATTTATCTATATATCGACGGCGGAAAGGCAAAATTGACTAAGCGACATAATATCTAATAGGCAACCCTACAGGAGAGCCAATTAAAGTTTGAATTTTTCTTTAAAAAATCATATAAAATCTACTATTCATTGTATTGGCATAAATCTTACTTCATTTAAAAGCTGGTTAGACAATGAGTAGCAGATTTTATATGAAGTTTAATTGTTTTTGTTTAATTGAAGTTTAATTCGAACTTTAATAAAACAAACCGATTTCACAAAACTACGGCAAATCTAAATCGACTTCACAATCCAAACCTACAAAATCAACAAATCCAAACCGCACTGAGCAATCGTTTGCTTCACCAATGAGATTCGCTTCCTCTTTCTAACTAAGCCAGCGTTCGGTAGAATAAAAAAGACAAAGCAAATTTCACTACATTTGATAGACATGGAATTTGGGGGTTTCATTGAAAAATAAAATTACACCGGGAAGTAATAAGATCTAATTTAGATTGTTAATATTATGATGATTCTCGACGATCGAAACTATGAGCCGGAGCCGGTCCTGAAATCGATTTCAAAATCTGAAATCGGATATTTATCCGATTGCAAAATCCAAAATCCAAAAATGTCTACTAAGCGTGCGCTATGGCCACTGGGCGAAAGCTCTTTCGCAGCTTGCACGCAACACGTTGAACGCTCCGCCGCCCGGACGCTTTTTCACCTGCATATTATTTCTATGGGCCGTATACTTATGCTTTTGTTTTAAAAATCACGACCATACTTGACCCTTAGAGAATAGAATAGATCTTTATTTCATGTGTAAACTAGATACCTACAAGCACTTATGGAAATTAAATGTCTAGACTCTAGGCAACTCTAGGTGCGCAGTGTCAAATAGTGGGTCCTATGGAGAAGAACTGGCAAGATTATATTAATTGGTACGGGGGATAGATAGAAACAAAAATGTATTATATAATATACCTATGTATTATTATTATATTATAATATATTAAAACAAATATCGATAATTACCTCCAAATATCTAGGACACAGAAATTTCTCTGAACATTTTTTATGTTTTTTTACCTATTCCAAGTTACAATATTTTTGTTTTAATAAATAACTAGAAATACTACAAACAAAATCGTATTTTTTTTAAAAGACCGATATTCTAACCCTGATGGCTCCAGAATCATTTATCTACTGAATCACTTACATCCTGTAGGTATAGGTACTCGCCTAACTTTTAAGTTTTATGGCGAGACTCGCTCTTTTTACCCGACTACGGAGAAGGTTATAGGTTAGGTTTGTTTGATTTAATACTAAAACTATACTTAACCTTC
Organism: Allophyes oxyacanthae; assembly: GCA_932294325.1. Lineage (NCBI taxonomy): Eukaryota > Metazoa > Arthropoda > Insecta > Lepidoptera > Noctuidae > Allophyes > Allophyes oxyacanthae. Next base: position 8,282,781 of record OW028609.1, read on the forward strand.
CTCAAATTGTCTAATCATGCAACATGCTTTAAAACAAATTACCTAAATGAAACTACTAGAATATAATAAGGTACATACTGAGAATTTACTTCTCGATAAGTTTATTTCATCTCATCCTGATGTCTCCTCGTCCTCAAGAACCTTAGAGTAAGGACTAATACTCAAGAAGATCAAGAAGCATTTAATGTTAGTATTGATATCCTCTATCGGACATATAGGGTAGGTACCTACATGGAAGGACGGGAATTTTGAAAAAATCTAAATGGCATTCCTCACTATGCCAGCTTCCTAATAAAAATATTACAACCCCTTTTTACAACATACTGCCGCAAAGGGCGTTGTGTGGATAAGAATAACAAAAGGCATTGTTTTCAGGAAGTGGCACAGGGAGCCTTGAACTGCCTTTTAAATATATTTTCATAGTTGTGCTAGTTTTCTTCTTCGAATTAAGCTTGCTACCTTTCTTATCCTGGTTAAATATGTCTGGAATATTTTCTGACTTAGTTCCTTTAAACTCTTTACTCAATTCTGAAGCGACTTGAGACATCACAACATCTTCACTCGTAATCTTTTCGGTTGTGGTTTTCCGCCGACGCAAATGTTTTTCGCCGACAGAGTTTAGTTTTAGTTTCTCGTGGCGGTTAGAAATAATCGCAGAATATGCTAACGAAAAGAAAAATATACTTATTAACATTATTGGCATTTAGTATACGCACTGGTACTACAACTGCTTGATTAGCATGGAGAAATACACACAGGAATTCGCGGGCCATTACTTATCGTCCGGATTGTATGTATGTAATTGTAAGGGACTCTTAAGCACAATCACCGGTATGCAATTCAAATCTGGACGCGAGAAGAGCAGAAATTGTGGTGTGTGTCCCCATGCTGAACGAAACTCGGCAAAAACAATATTTTTAATCTATCTGTTCAGCGATCAAACAACTTTAATAAAATTTATCTTTCCATGGCTACAGTGTATAATTAATGTAGAGCAATTAAACAAAATAAAATTGATGATTAAAGACAGGAAGCATAACTAAATAAAGATTCACCTTTTAATATTGACGCAGGAGTTCTAACACCATACTTGGTTTGAATTGGTTTGGTTGATAGTTGGGTAGATGGTGGGGTTAGCGAATGGATGGTTGGTTGGGTTGGCGATTGGATGGTTGGTTGGGTAGACGATTGAGCGGTTTGTTGGGCTGACGTTGATGGTTGTGTCATGTTTGATGATAAAGTAGATGTTGAGGTTGTGGTCTCTTCTACATGTAAAGTTGGCACGTCGCTCGTTGTAGATGGTAGGTAAGGTGTGGTTTGTGCTTGTGTAGTAGCTGAAACCACATGTTATCGCAACTCATGACAATTAGTTGTTTTTATAGAAATATCATTCTAGTGAGTAAGTCAATGTTGAAGACGTTGATAATATTTTTAAATATGCTTTATTTTCAAATAAGATTTATTGCTTGTAAACCTTCAGTGGTGTTGCGAGTTTAGCAAGGAATTAGCACGACCCCCCTCTACTTATGTAGAGGTTACTGTAGTCTGTAAAAATCATTACTAGGCTTATGCCTAGTAATGATTTTTACAGACTACAGTAATGGCTTAGGTTAAACCATAATAGATAGCCTAGAACTGTCGCAAGTCTGGTTTTATTTTGAATTGTCGTTGTATGCATGACGCCGAGTTGATTATGTTATTAAGCGAGAATGCTGCCTCCTTCAAAATAATTCCGATCAATCGGTATTGGATTAATGTCGGATAGCAGTCGTACTAGTAGCGCGTAGACGGAGTAACCAACTACTACAGAACTACTTACCTAGTTACTCCGTTTACGTACTATCGACATCTTTATTCTTTATTTTTTATTTTTTTTTTATTTTGAGGGAATTAGCGGATATTTACTGAACTAAAAACATTGGAATTGGATCGACAGTACAAATAATTTATTTTCGAGAGTAACAAACCTAGATACTCAAAGTAACAAACAGGTGGGATTACTCTATTGTTTCTGTTCGGGTTTTGCAGCAACGCATATCCCCTTAGTATTATAAAATGTCATAATACCTACCTATTGTAGTTACAGTTGCGAATAACCTCCTCTTACCATTATGAAAGGTAGTCATAAGAATTTTATTGCTAATTTTCTCTCATATTCGAGGTTTTTCAAGATGATCAAATTGAATATATTCCAAAAGTATCATAATTTCAGTTTCAAAAAGGTAAAGTACACCAAAAAATCATCCCCATAGTTCCTTAGAACTACACATTAACCTAAACGCTTGTTGAAATGACTTTGCCCACCGATAAAAATATGTTTACCTATATTGTACTTAGGTACCTACATGTGGAAAGAGCGTGAAGAATATAAGTAGGTACGAGTACCTATAATATAGAGACCCAAGAATATTTATCCTAAAAGTTCCACTAATACCTATACCTATTAAAGTTTGGATATGGAACTGATAAGTTTGTTGCACCCCAGATCAATAATAATTATTGTTCCGAGTGTGGCACTGTAAGCACTGTGGGGCATTTCGACAAGGTAGGTATAGGAAACAAGCATCGGTAGATTGATTTTCGAAAATATACAAGATCGAGCTCTCACATTAGAGCAGCTTATTTATGTAGTTTACCTATGGGCTATGTTTTAGGTCATCGTTTTCGTACCACATTTCTCAGAAACTATAGATAGTAGTTAGATTATTTATCTTATACAATGCCCTTTGGGTATACTTATACACACCGTGTAGTAAAAAATAAAAAGCCCGTACGAAAAAAAAAATGTGTTCATTACGTTTTATTTAACGAACGGGCTTTTTACCCCACGACGGAAAAAGGAGTGTAATGTTTTCAATGTTCATGTACCTATTAACTTTTTAACCCGATCAATGTTACATAGACTCGGGGCAAAAGGGGTGTTGACGAGACGCCCTGGGAATTGGCAATTAACTAAAACAATTATTATAATACCAGGACATGTACCAGGTTTTATTTTTCAGCTGATCTTATTATCACTAATTGACAATATCTGCATCTTGAGTAGGTAAATGCATGCATATTATGCATAATAGGTAGGTACACATACGGATTAGATTGTTGTTTTATATTGAAGTTGTCGTTTTGTCTGTTTGCAGCTTACCTGTTGCATTAGGAAGGTCTTCAGTAATTGGATCAGGACGATTTACTCTTCGAAATTTACCTTTAAATATGATCAGAATTTCTTAGTAATGATAGGAACATAAGATGAATACCTAATGAAATGTACATTATCTACACACATTACAGCAAAATCCTATTAATGTTCCAATAGCCACATTTTCCAAAATCCAACAGCTACAGGAGCCATTCCTCCTTTTCGAGAGGACAGGGCCGTTATTCATCACGCGGCCGCGGGTGCAATGCGAATTGGTGGATGTCATAAATCAATACTTTCAATTTTCGGTTCTAGTAGCCTAGGACGTGCCGATTTGCTCACGGTGGTTTTCTTGGCTATTGGAGCAGTGGTGATGAATAATGTGCATTTAAGTCATGAATAAATCTGACTAAATCGATTAGAATCACATTGGCTTCGAACCAAAGAACACAGAAACAACTCTTCTCTGTGTTCTGTGCTTCGAACCCATGACCTACGGGTTATATTTGAAATATTCGAGAAAAGCAAGGATTACGACTTACCACGACTTTGCATAGGAGAATCTAACAAAGAAAAAATAATCGTTATTTTACTGATTTCGTAATACAAAAACAAACACAAAGTATTCGACCGATAGCAGATAGATAGGTCGGTGATGAAGTAGTGTCACTCTGGTCATCTGATGTGTGCGTACCACAGAACACAGAAAGAGAACGTCTTTTCTGTGTTCTGTGGTGCGTACACTATGCACACAGCGTGCTGGCTGTGTGCATAACACAGGCTCCTTTTTGCAGTGTTCTTTTTCCAGCTGATCATGATGATTTTCACAAAGGTAAAAAGCTTACCATAATAGTAATAATCAGGCATCATTCGTCGACGGCCGAATCCTAGAAGAAATAAGAATGAATCTTAAATGATTTATCTAAGGCACTAATTCCAGCGATCCAAATGACAATAATTAAAGGCATTGCACAGAGATTGAATTTTTTTCTTCTGTTCTTCTTTTTTTAAAAGACGTTGCTCCTCACTTTGTTTTCTCCTGTATCGAGGGTACTTACAGTTTACAAACATACATGTCACATGCACTCACACACACCGACCCGGAACAACTATCTATAGATCAGGGTTGTTGCTGATGCATGTTTTTATCACATCAGCGGATGCTGATGCTGATGTTTTATCATTGACATCAGCGGATGCTGATGCTAATTTTCGTTATTTTCTTAAAAAAACAAGGAATGAATTTTAAAAGCCAAAAATCCAGATTTTTTTTAAAAGTGAACTTTAATTAATAACTGAAAAGGAAAAAAGTCCAATAGAATTCTAATGTGGAACATAGCGAATTTAACAGTCGGTACCTGTTATTGGGTAGATTTGAGCCGGTTTCGATTTTTAATGGATCCGGACTATAAATTAAAGTAGGTAGCTATGTTCCACATTAGAATTCTACTGGACTTGTTGTTTTCTTTTCAGTTTTTACATCGATGTCTATAGATACGCTCTGTCATACAAAGGGAAGCTAAAAAAATGAGACGTATTTTTTGAAGACGTCAAATTCTAAATTCAACAATGTTCGAATTATATTTAAATAAAACAGCGATACATGCACTAATGGAATAGCTACTGTTATTATATATTTTTTATTCAATACACAAATTAATAATTATGTTTGTAAACGGCATTTGACTGGTGATCAACTACTCCATTTTTCTGAAAATGGAGTACCTGACACGTCTCACTTTTTGAGTTCACTAAGCATATCTATAGAAATCGATGAGTTTTTATTTAAAGTTCTCTTTTTAAGAAGTCGGGTTTTTAGATTTTTTTTATTAACTTTTTTAATTTTTCGCTTTTGAGTTAGCATTTATCATTCCAAATTACATTTAAACATATAAGTTGTATATATTTTTGTAAGCTATTTATAAAACCCTTTATTTTGATCCTGTAGAGATCAAAATAAAGGGTTTTGAAATAGGTTTTGAGGAAAAATATTTTTTTTATGACATTATATTATGGCGCCAAAAATCAGCCATTTAAATTTTTGTAATTTTGATATAGCCAGTGTCACTCTCACCATTAAGAAAAATCTAACGACATCTCTCAAGCTTTAATTCATCAAGCCGTTTAGGCTACAGAGTGTCACAAAGAAATATACATATATTATCTATAATATAGGTACACTCGAAAAACATAACCCTCCTACTGGCGCAGTCGGGTAAAAAGCAGTGACCATTATGAATTTATATCTAAAAGTTGCAGTTTTCCTTGATATTGAAATACAAATAATTTTTGTGACTTTTAATAAAAAATAGAATCAAACTAAGTAGTTTAGTAATAATTAGTCGTAGTTGGTCAAAACTCGCAAGCGAAAACAACCCGTGCTATAAGCCCCGCCCTCTCTGCGGTCATGTCACGAGTTCACGACTTGAACATCAGCATCGATTAATGCGGATGCTGATGCTGATGTTAAAAATGATGCTGAACATCCGCGGATGCTGATGCTGATGTTCGCAACAACCCTGATTAGATCATACAAATAATTGCACCGTGCGCGGATCGAACCCGCGGCACGTAGCGGAGAAAGCGACAGAGCGAAGCGAGTTGTCAAACAAATAAAATACGTATTTTGATGATATTTTGTTCAATTACTTTTCTATAAAAAAAACGATGTTTGCGCCGCTCTGTTTATTTTTGCACTTCAAGGCCCTAACGTAAGTTTCTTTAAACATTACGCATTGACTGCCTTTGGCACTCAGCTTGGAGCGGGCTAATCACAACGCAGAAAGCGTAAAATCGAGATTGTTAAAAGAAACTTGCTCTAACTACTCTGAATCAAAGAAAAATACCAATTTTTTAAAAAAACGTTGATTAAGAACTAATTTTTATTGGTACGTATAATACCTACAGTTACAGTACAAGACACGCCGGGCGCGCCACTAGGTATAAATTAACCCCATACACCTTATTACCACTCAGTGGCGTAGCTAGTCCTAGATGGGCCCTATATCAAAATTTATAGGAGGACCCTTTTTACTCGACTGCGGCAAAGCCCAAAAGGAGAGTATTTTATTTTCTTCTAAATACCTACATAAAAACACTCGCATTAACAAAATATGTACCTTGAGTAGGTACATACCTACTTAAAAGTATAAGAAACAACTATATTAGGTATGGATGTATTATAAAACAAAAAAATTAAGATCCTAGTATCCAATTTAGTCAAATAGACACTTTTCTTTTGCTTTTTCTGCAAACTTATTTAAATTAAAAAATTAATAGGTGAGCACGACTTTAGTTTTTTTTCCAGATTTCCTACTTCTATGGACATTATTGATAAGTCCGATAGCCGTTCTTGTCCATAGAAGTTTCACAATATATTTGCGAATTTTTGCTTACACGTGTTTTGCACGAATTAAAATTCAAACTTCTTACATAACAGTACCTATCAGTGTTTAAAATAAACATTTCATAATTATCCTCTTTTGACCGTCGGCATATTATATGTACCTAGGTAAGTTAACAACTACAAGGTGGTACTCAGTCAGTTGCTTATTTGAACAGGAACAGTAGTTTATTTTTTGGCTACTTCAGGATTAGTCTCATAGTAGGGTAAGGGTATAGCTGGCTTGGGGTCTTAAGACCCTCAATATATTGGGATCTTAAGACCCTACGGAAAGACCTGTTGTCAGAATTTTTTGGGCTGTTGTCTGCCTGTACCATAGAAATAATAAGTAGGGCTCCCCTACAGTACCTAACTACTGTCATACATATTTGTGATAACAACCGGGACCAACTGCTTAACCTTCTTACCAAGGAACGGAGCGGTCTTGATGCGTCGAGAATGGTCACCCATCCAAGGACTGACCGCAGCAAGCGCTGCAGATCGATTTGTGCTAGTCATTTATACGAGAAAAATACCCATTTTTCGTTCAATATATTCTCCGGTTTTTTCGTCTTCCGAGCAAAGCCATAGGTAATGTGCCTAAGAAGTTTAGGATAGGTTTACAATCTTACTGTACGGGAATCTATAATTTTCATCCGCAGGGAAATTCCTTTGTTGGTCGGGTCCGGGTATCGGGTACCCAGGTATTGGCATAGGGGGCCAGCTGGAGAAAGGCAATCTGGGGCCTTCTGGTCGCATGCCAAGGTTCGCTGGCACAGTTGAAGTTGCAGTCCACACTTCAGTCGCTGATGACGCACCACTCTCTGACAATGGAATAAGGATAAAATGCTGTATGATTAAAGTCAGTTCATGTTCCTATACTTGAAACGTCTGTAAAGGATAGCAGTTTACAGTCGTTTGAGAACTTATATTTGTCTTCAGTTGGAGGTTCATATTTAAGTCCTGGAAACCTTTTCTGTTATAAGTAATAATAATTGAGAATTCTAGTCTTAGGAAAAATTTGGTGAATTTTAAAGATATTAAAAACCATAATATTATATGATTCGTATCTCGGAGCTCAATCGACTCTATTTCCCAACAAGAATAAACGAATCCCAAATAACCGACGAAATCATACCTGCCGAATTCTATTTCCTATGCATTTTCTATGAAAAAATACCTTCGTATGCACCTAATCTTAAATCACTGGAACATAAACTTGCAATCTGACCTGTTAAGTTTCCTTCAGTTGTTGAATTTGAATCTTCTATGGGTGTCGGACATGTACTATTATCTTCAGAAGAATTAGCCACTACACCGTTCTTCAAATTGCTGTTTTCACGCAAAACCTTTGCAAAGTCTTTTAAAAAAAGTTCATAATGTTTATTAAAAATAATAAAGCCATTTATTTATCTATGAAATTAATAGTAGTGATTATATCTACCTGATTTCAGTAGCTCGACCAAAAATAAAGCTTGTTTCAAACTACTGTCCACGTCTGCCTCACCGCTGACCGCGATCACCTCAGATCTGTATACGACGATTACCGCTACCGCTAACAAATTTAGAAGTTTCGTACTTAAAAGCATAATGTGTACATATCTTGACTAGACAAAATGAAATTTTAACCAATTTTGTTATTTGAACATTTTATGCCAATAGAATTTGGTGCAGTAAAATATTGCGTTATAGTTCTAGTTAGAACATTAAAATTTCTGAAGTGAACATATGAATAAAAGTCGTTTAAAAATAATAATTGTATCAAAACACATCGAAAACATTTTATTACCAGTTATAAAAATCATAAAAGAACTTGAAAATAAACAATAAAACTTGAGAAAGCGGTTGATATCAGGCGACATATTTATATAATGTTTACTGTTACGTTACGTTGTTTCTTCCAGGATGAATTATTTCACAGCAGGATTTTTCTAACTAACACCAAACTTTATTAATTCAATAAGCTTAGAAATTATTAGACTTTTACGTCTCCTTGTTCGTTTTGCCAGAAATTGCTCACTTCGTTGTAAGGTGACTGCAGTTCTGCTACTTCTGATGACTTGCTATCTGCGAACTGTAACAATAAGACCAGAACCGCGTCAAGTAGATGTTTCTATATCGCATCAATAGAGATGGTACAGACTGGACAATGGAATATAAAACGTCTGCACTCCTGCGCCCAAAAATGATACCTACGCCATCTCTGTGCGTACCTATATGTCGTCATCGCCTGAGGCTACTGAGGCTATTGCGGGTCGCGGTCCCCTTTCTATCTACGACTGCTGAAAAATAGGACTGCAATGTTTTTCGGGTTAATTAAAGGTTACTTATGTATGTTTGCGAGTTTCGCTTTCGTAGCATCCATTCAGACAAATGGACTGATTTTAATAAATGAGCTGACATTAACTTCGTCTTAATCCTGAGCATCATAAACATCGACTATGAACATATTACTAGTGGTAAGGCATCGACATGCCCGACATCGAGATGCTCGAGAGTGTCATAGAATCATAAAGATAGTAGGTATATACAGGGTGGAATTTTCGAAGCGTACCTGGAGGAAAAGTACTCTAAATACTGAAGACAGCAAATTTTACTCAAAGGAAACATTCCTTTATTTTTAAAAAGAAATAAAACTGCATTTAAAGATTTTTGAAAATACTCTTGCCACACCCGGGAATCGAACCGACTAAAATCCGAAAGATTGGCATCCTATACTTTTACGGCACCAATAGATAGGGTCAATCTTAAGGATCTCATTCTCAAGATTCACTCTTATAAATAAGTAGGGGTGCATGGGGAGAGCCTTCACGATTGCCGAAACATTAGATGTGCATTAGATCGTCTGGCGCACTCTAGGCAGTCAGCCTCGACTCTAGGTTAAGTGTGTGTTTTGATGGGTAATACATATTTATGTTATATAATAAAAGTCAATACTATAAAGTAAGAGAAAACTTACTTTGACAATGCGGCGTGATGCAAATCCATTTTTCCTAAACGCAACCAGTGTTACCGGTCTCGGCCGTCTTTCGAAAGGCTCGAAGTAATCCTGTTAACAATGGTAACGATAAAATCATTGAAATTGTAAGTACCTACCACTGATACTCACAGTGCTCGTGGCTAAATAGATGCAGCAACAACTTTACAGATATAGGTACAATCAGGTCTTGGATGTAGTCATACAATTACGTACCTACAACAGTTATTACTGCATTCAGTAGTCCGAACAGTCTGACAACAGGCTTAGATCCAGACTGTTCTAAGTTTAGCTTTAGTATATCGGTATCTTCCTGTCAGGGGGCGGTTTGGTCAGATGGATACCTATCACTTCGAGTAAAATAGCTGTTTTCGGAACCGACAACACATAGTTAGGAAAAGGCAAGGCAAAGCAGTGCTGCCTTGCCACGACAATAAACTGTACCTAATAACAGATTTTTTTGTTTTTCTCGGAAATTGGTCATGAAATCTTTAATACTGTCGGCATTTTTAGAATTTTGGACATGTTTATAGTTAGATTAATGGGTATCTATACAGCCACAGAGAAAATTTAATACAATTTCTTATAATATTATAATTAGGTACACATGAAAACGTGTTCCGTCAAGACCTATAATATCAGCACGCGATTCGCATTAGTGACGATCGGCACTCGAACATAATAGATTTACAGGAACTGGCGGTCAAGGGATAAGAGAACACATTTGTTATTACAGAACACTAATATAAACTTGCAGTGTAATGTCACAACCATAATAATTATTTAGGTAAAAAGAACATTCAATAACACAGAACACTGCATATAAACGTGCAGTGTTTTTCACAAGTAATGTTCAAAATACAGGATTATTTGTAATTAAATAATAGTTCGTTATGGTGTGCAAGTGGAAGTACATTATATTATATAGTGGTACCTTACTACAAGCCCGGCCCGATCTTGCCTGGCCCAGTCCTAAATGGTCGTGTCACTTTATACTAGGATCAATCTATCATCACTAACAGGAGCAGGACCGATGTTGCCAATAATAAGTCTGATATAGTGGTGACAGAAGGCCCAATTCTCGTAATTAAAAATGTTCAAAATATAGTTCGGATCTCATTCCGATCTACTATCAATGTCATAAATGTCACAAATGGTATTCTCCTACCCTCACAAACAATGTCAAACGTGACATTATATTGTAATGAGATCGAAAGTTGAATAAAAGGCAAATCGGTATTCTGCTAACATTTTGAACTTACACAGATAATAAAATTGACACTCTCGTCTATACACAAACGTCAAAAATGAGATTGAAATGAGTTTGTAAGAAGATTGAATCCAAATCATACTGGAATCGGATTGAACTTTAAGAGGAGTAGAATACATGACTTTTTGTCAATTCATAATATAATCTCAGTTCGGTCAACTTTCAGTCATATTATAAATTAATTACGAGAATTGGGCTTCAGTCAGCGCACCGCACCGGGATTGTTGATATTACCATCCCGCATGACGAGAATCTCGTGAAAGCTGAGAAACATGAACAAATTATATATCTTGACTTGGCACACGAGTTTCTCGACATGTGGTACGTGGAATCAGCAGTAGAAGTGCAGATAGTCGTTACGGCCAATGGCTTAATTGCCGAGAGCTTTGACCAACACGCATTGTGAGACTGAGGTGGTGCCTCTCCCTGGCGCCCTAATCACTGGTAACTTGGAGCTTTGGACCCTATTCCCGATGCGTTCTGGCCCTGGTTGGTCCATTATTTAAATTACGATGTATCTATACTATCTATACAACTTTTTTTTGTTCTACTAACTCAGTAACAGCTATAGGTACAATCCATCTACAACTTTTTCATAGTCAAAATCGACATGTAAGGAGCGTGAATTTTATCCTTCATAAAATGTTGTCCCAAATCCCAATATCGCTCTCAGAGACTAGTTAAATTTGCATTTAAAGTTACTTATGTATTGATTGGTGATAATGGGCATGACGCAGTCCCAGCTATGGGAAAATCAATCAGTTGTAAGAGCTACTTTACTATCAGTTACGTCTTACGTCTTACCTTACTAAACGATGGATCAAATCCCAGTGACAGCGTCTTGGCAAGCTTCGTCAATGAGTGCGGTGCTCTCAATAACATTTTATATCTTGCATTATTCTCCCCCCACCCTTGTGGCTGCTGTGAAATTAATATTAGTAAATAAATATGTAGTATACAGGCTGTAACAAAAATTGTGTAAATCCCTTAAGCCGCGCGTTCTACTGTTTATACGGAATGAAGGCTTTTAGGATTCAGTAAAAAAAAAAATCGAAAACGTAGGTACCATCTGTTGCCGTCGGTTTACCGTTAGCGGCATTCTAGCGCTCCGCGCGGTTCATCGATCTTATGAAGGTGGCGAGCGACAAGTTCAGATCCGCAAGGAATGCAGGTATGCTATTAGAGATCAAGCGATGGTTATTTATTTTTATATATTATGGGTAATTTATACTTACTTTACTTACATGTGACTCTTGTTCATTTACCCATAAAGATCTGACATTTGAGATATTTATTGCCGATGTGGAAGCCTCGTCGTACAGCGATGTTTTCAATGTAGTTTTCTGTTGAACACCTTTTGGTGGTTCTTTAGTGGCTGAAGAAAATTTATTACAATATAAGGTAGATAAGGTAAGGTAGGTATTCATAGGTCACCGCTTGTCAATTCTGTACATTTGACTAGCGGTTTTCTTTTCTGGCGATCGAAGATTGTCATCTTGTCGGTTCTGAGCCAGAACCGACAAGATGACAACTTATCCTCAGGCGGCGATGACGACTTGTTTTTTTTTTTTTTTTTTAGCCTGGTAAAATCCTCAAATGAGTCCTCCCACCCCGGGCAGGGCGGGAGGGACTGTCAGACTTGTACTGACTAAAATCCACGGTGTTCCTTCGATAGCCCTTTACGTTCCGGGGTCACGGTAATGACGACTTGTGTTAATTTAAAGACAAGCAAGGGGCCATCCATTAATCACGTGAGGCTTGAGAGGGGGGGAGGGGGTTTAGCAAAAATCACGTAATATCACAAGTGGGGAGGGGGGTGTAGTAAGATATCACGTGTATTAATTTTTTCGTCAAACGGGGCTTGATGAAACCTGTCTATTTAAAGATAATATTCTAAAAATTTTAAGATTCTTTGAAGATAGATACTAAAAATACACGTGATTTTGGGTTGGGGCCGGGTGGTTAGTCTTAAACTTCACCATGTATCAGCTAGGGGTAGCGGGGGTTAAAAAATGCCAAAAAAACATCACGTGATTAATGGACGGCCCCCAAGATAAAAGAATTATAATAATTATTACCTTTCGTAATAATTATTATAACTTGACGATTCCTGGGAAAAGAGGCATTATTATCGGTTCTTGGATATACCTATCAATTATCAGTAGAATAGTTATTCTGTAAAAATATCTCACATCTCGATTCAAATCTCATTCTTCCAATTCCAATTTATGTTAATGGCTCCATCGTTATTCGATGAAATCTCATTCTTGTTGTCGTTGGTATTTGATGAATTGACATACGATAATAAATATGTAAGTTAATAACAGGGGCTGTGAACATAACTAGTCATGTTTACACTTTCACAGCTCCATTATTAAGTTAGCGTATGTCAATTAGTCCGAATAAATACCTATCCATAAAAGTAAGAATCGAATCCAGATGCGAGATGTTCTTACATAATAGCTATGTACGTAGGTAACTAAAGAAGTGCAGTTGGCGCGCATTTGCAGTAAAATTTTGATCAAAACAAAACATTTGGTATTCTCTTAGTTTCAGTGAGATACGCGTCAAGTTCGCGCGTCACTGCAATATGATCGGCGCGTCATAAAATTACGTGAATAGCCCTCTGTACAATATGTACAGTTACCGACAAAAGTAGATGAACATGTACAATGTTCCACAAATCGTTTACAAAGTCGCTGATCTACGCGGTCTATAGCGTAACTAAAATGGTAATGAACATCGACTTTGGTAATAAACTTCAATACGATCGCGAGAGACAAAACTTCGACGAACCTTATTTTTTTTTTGTTGTTATTGAAGTTGGGACTCCCAGGTACATGGTTGGTTAAAATATTATAACGTACTCGTAGCTGTAAGCTTAGTGTCTCACGATCTCATTGAAGTTAAAACCGACTTCAGAATACAAAAAAGTATAAAATAATTTTCTAAAAAAAACTTATCAGCTTCTGAAGTCGATGCCAAGGCCAAGCTAAGGATGCATTAAATAATTAAAGGCCCGGACTTCAGAAGCTGATAAGTTTTTTAAGAAAATTATTTTATACTTTTTAGTTTTTTGAAGTCGGTTGTTAATTTTTTAAAGTATATTTTATTTTACAATTGTAAGTGGCATAAACAATACATAAACAAGCGATTATAGCAAACGCGAGTGATATGCTGTTATTCATTCAAGAGTTCCAGTGTCTATCTCCGAAGGATCATCTTCACCAAATTTTAATAGGACCACCTCGAGAGTGTACCCTTTCAAACGCGATTGCACCGCCAATTGCAGACCGATTTGGAAAATTTTTTTTTGTTTGAAAGTGTATACTCCTTATTTATTTACATAAAGAATGTTTATTTATTCGATAGAAGCGATAAAATAAATGGTACTAATCAACATAATAAAAACAAGACCCTTTTGCCCAGGAAACGTCATATTCCATAGTTATCGTAGGTCGCATCACACATGGCGTTCATAACGGCCTACTTACCAAACCCGAGGGAGGGATTAAGAGTCATGAGGTCAGGCTAGTCTACATAGTATAGGTAGGTACTTACATTCGCATGATACAATATTTGCCACTACAGGAAGAACGGCTAACGTAATAAAAATGTACATTTTAATACTAAAGTAAGTACCTAAGTATGATCTAAAACAACCGTGTAACAACCCGAACGCGTTGAGTTATGGACGAAACTGACAATATTACCAATTGTCTTTCATAATCCGTTGATTCCGTGGGAAATATGTTTACTTGTACTTGTAAACATTTAGAATTACGTGGTACTGCCGCCAGTTCGAGGCGATTCCTCGAACCATCGTATTTAATGCGCCTACCGTAACACGAAAGGACAGGTGATGCGATGCATTTATTTGGACGTAAATAGACTCACCAAACCCGCCAGATCTCCATCTCCAGGTCTTCTCTATGAAAAGTCAATTAAATAACTCGACTAAAGAATACAAAGCAATTAGTAAAATCTTCACCCTCCCCAATAAGACACAAAACTGGATTTGATTTTCATATTTATTTTCGTTTAAGCTACAACCTACAGTTACCTACTTACACATGGTTAGGTACAGGTAAAGTTTGATTGTTTAGTAACATTTATGTCAGACCTTGGGCCTATGGAGTGGATGCCTCGGAAAGGCTATAACAACAATGATTTGTACTTTTCTAAGGGAATGTCTATATAGTTACAATAGTGCGAGATTTAATCCACCTCGTGCAGGTCATCGGTCATATTGTAGAAGGTGGCGTGGCAGGGTGCGCGGGAGCAGGGTCGGCGCTGCTCCTCGCGTTCGCCGGGTGCGCAACGCCCCGCGACGCACACCCGGTAGCGCGTGATCGTGCCACCCCCACACGTGACTGAACAGTCACCCCATTTGCTCCACCTACTCCAGATTTTGCGATTCTTCAAGGTCTGGTCGTCTTCGCATGATTCTGTTGTGACAAAAAAAAAGTTATTCAAACATGAATGTCTCATGGATGATCCCCGGAGGGTGGGTCACCAAAACGTACCTATTCTATTAAAATTTATGATGGGCGTAACAAGGGGGGGAGCTTTTCGGGGATTGCACAACGATTTTGGAATGGGGTAGGTACGTCACACCCATCCCTTTCCCGAAATCATAAATGCCTACACAAATCCCTGATTGGTGTTAACCCCAGACAATAGTCAATCTCCTGGATCCCTCCCGAAATCAAATCCTAGCTAGGTACGGCCGCTGTGATTGGATTGTCCTTTTATTAATTTATAAGCGTACCTAGGTATTTTATTAATTCAGGTGTATCAACAGACAGTAGCGCAAAATTATTTGGTTAGAGGTACTCTTTATTCTCGCTTAGCCAAACTAATAGCTATTATAGGTATCTACCTATTTATTCTTATGCTATTAGTTGCTGCGCCAAACGAGCGGTCTATAATGTTTTCTGTAGGTACCTGAAGTTCGATCACAATTCTACTCTTAATTAAGAGCTTCGTTTTCGATAATAGCATCAAACCAATTAAGTTTCATACACAGTCTCGCCATACCACACTGAATTTTGGATTTAAAAAAAGAACAATCTAATGTAAGGGTACCTAGATAGATATGATGACATTTGGCACCCGGCCTACTTATTTAGTTCAGAGATTTGTTGACCTGTTGCATATTTCACGACAAGGGGTTGAGTATACTCACTAGGGAGAGAGAGATGCTAATATCTTCGAACGAAGCTCTTCAAGTAATCATTTGTAATTGTAACCAAAACTTAAGCTTTTTTAAGTTAACTATTTATTTTTAATTGTTTTGAGCCTAGTATTACTTACTGGTAGGTACTGCATATAAAATTGAGTCTTATTTTATTGGTATAAGATTTAACTTTCTTTGACTCAATCGAGCGTTGCCGCGTTGGTTTGGCGATTTCATATTTTTAAACGGTTTAAAAAAATTATAGATTCAATTCATTCATTTCATTTTTAGATTTCAACTTTTTTATGTAAGTTCTTATATATTGAGATTTCATTTTCTTTTTTTTCACGAATGTCCATGAGCAGGTCCACCCTCTGGTGCTTATCGTTGAATTTTGGGACATGTTGTATAAATATAATTATTATTATGTATTATATGCAGGATGATTTATTATGTAGTGCCAAATTTGCAGTATGATTCAGTGCGCGTTCCCAAATGCCACCGCAGTACTAAAATTCATGATTGATTTTGTATGGCTTGCGCTATTAAATTATGCGTGTCCCTCATACTAAGTCGAATTTTCGTTTTGTTTGAAGTGTATCCCAATACTGCGGTTGCATTTAGAAACGGAGACTGAATCACTTTACAAGTTATCACTAGATACATAAAATAATATCCTCACGTATATTGTATATCACCGAGGATTCTACCTGTATAATAAATACATCGAGAGCTTAAGAAGCTCAGGGTTTTTATGACCTGAATAGAGCAATGACGTAATAGCCTCACTAAGAGTGGACAAGGCACAGGATCTCTATGCCATTGTCTCGTTTTGCTTGACATTCGATCAGAGACGCTAGAATCTCTGGAACATTGTGTTTATGATACCTAATATCGAGAACGAAGCTTGAGAGTAATGTAAGGTTACATAAATGGTGTTTGATCAATTTTGGGGCTGTTTGACATGTTTATGTACCTAAATTATGTCTTCAAAATTTCAACGTTAATGTTTACCTGACTCATCTTCAGGATCCAACTGCTTACTTGGCTTCTCAGAATGCACATCCGTGACTATTGGTTGTTTGATAGGCAGAGGTATCTTACTATTTTTATGCTGTTCTTTTCTTACGAGATCAATCAATTCAATGGGACTCAACAAAAGTTTATCTTCCTTTCTGGTTCTATAATTTGCATTTGCGACATAAGTAAGGACAACAAGAATCAAAGTAAATTTATTCATTGGTACTAGAGAGACACTACGAGAGACACACATGTGCTTTGTTGTCATTCTGTGACGTTAATTCAAAGAGAAACTTACATTGACTTATACTTATTATCTGTGTATAAACTCTAGTAATAATGTTCCTTGGTGTAAACTATGGTATAAACTAAACCTATAAACATATCATAAAACTTTTTTGGGTATTTGTTGAATGCTCTAAGTAAAAATTATACACCCTGAGTGTCCCTGAGCCTTTGAGTGTCTAGAATCCCTGAGCCCTTGTATATGTAACAAGCATACAAATGTATGCTTGTTCCTAGATTTTCGTACTGTACCTATACAAGAGAACATCCATTCAGTTCGATTCACAGATCTATTAATCTTCTATTTGACTGTTAAGATCAAAATAGTATCTAGTGATTGTATGTACGCATACCTGTTTGTGATATTTGATTGATACATACCTATCTCATTACCATTCGCCACGGGACCGGGCCACCCTGACGCATATCCGGTGCCGGATGCACACGAAATTCCTGGGAAATTCCGGAATTTTCGGCACCGGGATTTCTTGGGAATAGGCCTTAGATGAACAGCACCCTACGCCGCCGCCGGCGTTGCAAGCGCACCAGATTCAGAGAGATATCTTGAAGCAGTGGTGGCGCAGTGGTCTTGGTTTTGACCACAGAACACAGAAAAGAGCAGAACCTCTTTCCGTGTTCTGTGGTTCTGACTCACGGTTCGTACCTATCGTAGCGGCTAGCACCAATGACTCATATTTATTCAGCGCGCGTTATTCATTAGGTATCACGAGAATTACCTATATGAAACATAATCGTGTGGAAACAGGAGTCCTAAAACAAAAAATTCAAAGAATTTAACCAATCAGAAATGGATGGGTCCAATCTATAGGCTAGTGATAGGGTAGGATACCTAATGATGATCCGCATACTTACCTACATCTTTGCTGCATCGCACACGTACTAAAGCTGCATTTTTATCAACAAATGTAACACCGCTAGTAAGCACCGCTGCTGTACACAAGTGTGCATACACATTCGTATACATATAGGTAACCCTTGCGGCTGAATCAGTCACCTGTGAGTTATACGTGTCCTATTCGATGGAAGGAACTACAACACACTTGTACGGTTAGCATCAAAGGTAAGCGAGGTTCTATGGTTACAATCAGATTATATTTATTCGCCAAGAGAAATAACGTCGTAGTGTACCTAGTAATAAAAAAAGATGCAGTGAATGCACCATAAAGTTATTATTACTAGTGGTAAAGTAATAATAACTTTATGGAATGCACAGGAGTTCTATTCCCACATTGCCTATCGCAGTTACAACACTAGATGTTCTGCCCTAACCTTTGAGGCCCTAACGAATAATAATAGGTTTATTATTCACCACAATTTTTATTATACGCTGCATCGTCCCTTTTTAGTCCCTTCATTTTTCTTGGGGGCCGCGACGTCGTTGATTGCATCATCGGTCATCAGTAGGTAGTAAAAAACAGTCAATCACTTTAAAGCTGCGTTCAGACGACACGCGCCCGCAAAGCGCACGCCAAGCGCGCCAGCACCCGCATCTATCTCGCGTTGATTTTTTTTGTATATAATTTGAGTCTTATGACCCACGCTTATGACACATCAATAGATCTCAAATTGCATTTATCGAAGTTCAACCGTACACGCCACGTGCCCACCCCGCACACGCGTTTCACGCACCCGCCCCGTACCTACACATTGCGCTATTTTTCTATATATACGCTGATTTTGCGCGTGCCGAGCGCGGGTGTAAGGAGGGCCCTGTGCGTTGTCGGCGCGTGTCGTCTGAAGGTGCCCTAAATGTATTGGTATGATTCTGGTAAATAAACTATCATTATTATTATATTATATACCTAGTAGAAAAAAATATCTGCTGTTCCATACATATTTCGTAGATAAAAAAAATCTTGATCAGGGGCGCCGCTTCTATAATATTAAAAGAAACTATAACTTTAGGGAAGTTATAGTTTTTTTTATATTATAGAAGCAATATACTATACCAAATATACTAAGTATATAATAATTTTTACTGGGCTAGACAACTTACAAGTATTCCAGGTAAATCGGAAATAAAAATACAAAGTTCCTTTTATTATCATTTATTTAAGATACTTCTTTGGTTACACCTTATACATGTTCTTTACAACAGTTACTGGATATTAAAAATTGTTTAAATATGAACTCATTCTTAAATTGATACTGGATTACAAAAAGTAAAAAACTAGGGCGTGACCAGACATTACTTCCTAATCGGAGGATACAATATTTACTCGTAGGTAAATAGGTGGGTACTTAATTCTTTAAAAATATCTACATAAACAACACATATTTAGTTCGACTCGGTGTTTTTAATTTGTTGCTGTCGCCATTTAGGTACGCTGTAATATCGACGAGGTATTACAGGGTTTGTGAACACATGTAAGGTAAAGCGTATTTTTTTGTCACATACAACATAGGTAGCCGTCTCGTAAGCATCATCATTTCTCATTGACTACACAGCAATTATTTAATGTGTACAATTAACTAATGGTTAAACGAGGGACATATTCAAAATCACAATGAAAATCTTAATAAAAATGTTGTACGCACTCACCTAATAAGATTAGCAAAGTGTGGCTACACCCTTGCGCACGCAATTGCATTGGGCATAACCTTTATAAGGCAGGGACACTGACCTCTATCAATGGAGATTGTGCTCAGTAGGCAGGGAGGTATGACCCTTTTTCCCTTCATACTTCAAACCTGGCTAAGACAGGCAAATATACAAGCAGGCATAAATATTTGTTACATATTCAAAACGAGAATCGAATTCTGAATATCTTCCTTCAATATATGCTTCGTTCAACCAGTCACCCTGACAAATGAAATCAAATATAATCATTTAACTCCACGCGACTTGTTTCGCTATTCTAATACCTAAGTAGGTAGTCTACCGTTCATAACCTTTTCACAAAACATCTAGATTACTTGAGCTAACTATTGTTTTCATAGCTATAATATTAACGCGATTTCATTTTGAGAGCTTGTTCAAGTTGTTTTTTAATGAATTTAAATATAAATATATAGATATATTATCTTCATAATTCTTATCACAATCGGTTATGTGTCTGACCATATCACTTATTATTTTAAACTTCAGAGCTCAGATGCCTCTTGAAAGATGTCTTGAAATCGAACCATTTATTGTCAATTTTCAAGTTATCAACATACAGTAAGCGTTCGATTGAATGACGAAGATTTCTACTAGTCTAGAGTTGAATAAATTCGAGCTTTATAGTGAACAAAATTTTAATTAAGTACCTACGATAGGTATTATTCATTGAATTGTAAATATAGCTGCATACAAGGTCGCGGGTGGGCGAGTTGACAATAAATCGAACAAATTACTGAAATTAGCAGCCCCTATAAAGATATATCGGAGGGTGTTGCCACACCCACCCGACCTATGTAGATAAAAGTCGTCAAACGAGGTGTTGGTAGTAAAAAACTGTTGATTATCGTCAGCTGATCTCATTTTCTATCGATCGATATCGGTCACGAGTGATGTGTCATCCTTGACACTACAATTTGCAGAATCTGTCGCCAAAAGGGTGAGACGCCCATATATAGGTATTCTATACGAGTGTGATTCATTACCGCACAAGAAGCCAGCACGTTAGAGGCCACTTAATCGCATTTAATGAGATTAAATCCTTCTGCCGGTATCCTAAAGTTATAAGTCAATTTAATGATTGGCGTCTGGCTTGTAGAAGTACTTTCACTGTGCAAGAGGTGTCACCATAGATCTTTGCAGAGACTAAGGGTATTATACAGACCCTACCTATTCCTCCAAATACAATACAATACCTACTCCTAACATTGGTGACGAAGGTACCTATAGTCTATCTACGGGTAGATACGTGAAAAGAGCTCGAACTTATAATAACTAAAACAGTTACTTTCTTAAACTTTTAATTATAGTTAAACAATGCATTAGGCCCAGACTTAAATATATGTCACACCGGCAAATGAATATTATTAATTTACGAGGTATAATATATAATCATTGTACATCAGCTTTGTTCTCGATGTATATGTTTACCTTGCAGCTTCTCCAACTCAATCGGCAACCTGTCGCGCTTTAGAATCTTTACTATAAAAAATATAATAATATTATCTGTGGTCTAGCTGTCAAACTTCATATCATCTCTTTGTAACGCAATCAGAATTTTGGCCGATTTACATGCCACCCAATCAAAGTCCAGGAAAAATTTAACATTGCCTGCATTAGACAAGCACTTCTTAAACTTAGTAAAAGATGTGGAAAGAGACGAGTACTTGTTCGGAAGTAACCTGAATGAAAACATAAAAGCTATTAAAAATGGCCAGAAGAGTGGAAACTCAATCAAAAAATTCACTCAAAATCCAAAACAGGAAAACTACAGTGGCCCATCCCGTTACCATCACACTGGTACTCGAATGGTGATGAGGAATGGGCCCAAGAAACAACCAGTAGCAAAGAACTACCATCAGAAGTTCCCGAGGAGAACCAACCCAGAACCGAGACCATCAAAACAATCAAAGCCACATGCCTCGATCCCCAAGTAGAGGTAAGCCACGGTGGTAGACTTTCACATTTTATAAATTGTTGGAAAAAAGTATGTAATGATGAAGTAATTTTAGGTTACATCCAAGGATATAGTATACCTTTCATTGATGTACCTTATCAACATTCAGAACCACAACTATTTCATCCTAAGTCAGATACGGAACATAAAAATATGTTAAAGGCAATTCAAAATTTGTTATGTTTAGGAGCCATAGTACCTTGCAAGCCCTGTAGGAATCAATTTGTGTCGAGAACTTTTTTAGTTCCAAAGCCTAATTGCGATCATAGATTTATTTTAAACTTAAAAGGTCTTAATGAATATGTAGCTACTTCCCATTTTAAAATGGAAGATATCAGAACAGCTATGGCCCTCCTTAATCCAGGCGGCTTTATGGTAAAAATTGACATGAATGATTCATACTTATTAGTTAACATAACACCAGATCATAGAAAGTTTCTACAATTGAGTTTCAATCACTACCATAAATGGCCTCTGTAGTGCACCACTGGTGTTTACAAAAATAATGAAATTTGTAGTAACTTACCTCCGCCAAAGAGGCTATAAATCAGTGCAGTACTTAGATGATTTGTTACTGATCGGCTCAGACTAAAGTTTGGCCAACGAAAGAAGTCCACGAATTATTTTCTAAACCTTTATTATGGCAACAATTTAGGATTGTCAAAATTGTAACATTGAAGTTTCGTACTTTGTCATCTTGTGTTTATTTATGCATCATGTTTTCGTTAGTTCTGTTTATTGTCGACATTGGCACCACTTGCCATAACAAAAAATAGAATAGAATAGTTCTGTTTAAAATAATGCCGAAAACAATCAAAAGTTCGATGAGAAAGTTTCTATTTACTATGACTGACAAATATAAAGACGTAAAAAGTGATTTGAATCGGAAATATGTAGAGAAAATACGACAACTAGATTCAATCTTTTCGCTATTAGGTTAGTTTTTTGAATTTCTATTCAAACAGCTTGATACTTTTCAACTATTTATAAAAAATCGCAATGTTTTTCATGGTTATCTACTTTTCAGGAAGTATCAACAACGAGGTAACAAAACATAAAATTGTGGAAATAGAAAAGAAATTGAAAGCTCTCAAAGAAAATGAAATGTCGACTTGTGAAACACATTATTTAGAAAAGATATCTTCAATGACAGGTATTCTTATCATTTCCGACACATAAGGAAACATGGTAATAAAAATCACACATTTTCCTAATTTGAATTTGGAATTATGTTCTTCAAAATTTAAACTTTCAATGATACCAAAACCAGCCAGATACAAATAGTATAGCCAAAGAGATTTTATTACAAGTTCATACATACTACACACATCAAAAAAGTCTAAGCAACACGCATCATGTTACGAAAACTAAAAGTTTTATTAATTTATATTATATTTTTCTCTTATGAAATGTAGGTTGGTATGTACCTTCTTTTTCCAGGAAACATACTGGCTAATTTTGAAAACAAAACCTTCTCGCTTTTGTTTTTTTTTTCACAAAAATTAAACCGATTCCATTTGATCCAATTTCCAAGAATTTACATGTGTTTTCTTCGCTAAATAAAATGTAGTAATTATTCGTAATTTTATCATTTTAACGACATTTTGAATACAGATTTTGATTTTTTTTAATTGTATGACATTTTTTACGTCGTTGAGCGACATATTTGACCGCTGATGAAATGCAAAGAGTTGTAGGGATGTTACAACCAGTAACAAATCAATTCCAGGTATCTCGGCATTATGGTGTCCCTAGAAGCGTAATTTGTCGTCTTTGGCAGCATTGCACCAATACAGGAGATCCTGTTGAGCAGCACCCAGGCCAAGGGAGGAGTACAACCGCTCGGTAGGACCGATACATACAACTAACTGCAAGACGTCAGCCGATGTTAACAACCCGGGAGATAGGTTTAATGCTACAATTCTCAAGCGGTGTTGTTGTTAGCCCCCAAACCGTGCCAAATCGGCTGCACGAGTACGGCCTACGTGCCCGACACCCAATCAGATGCCCACCTATACGCCACAGGAATCGCGCCCATCGAAACGACTGGTGTAGGGAACTCGTAACATGGACCCAGGAGCAATGGGATAACATTTTATTTTGCGATAAGTCCCGATTCTGATTTAGGCCTGATACAAGAAGGGTAAGAGTGTATCGTCGTCCCGGAAATGCTGAATGGCTGAGGTGCGTCCAGGAAGTGCACCCTTGCAGCGGCTCTACAGTAATGGTTTGGGCGAGTATTATGAAAAACTGACGAACTGAGCTCGTTTTTATAAACGCCAACATGGACGCTGAAAGTTATGTTGAAGACGTCCTGAGGCCTTATGTCCATCCATTTGCATAAAGTCCTGGCTCAGATTTCACACTGATGCATGACAATTTGTGTTCGCACACAGCTCGGAGAACCAGTGAGTGCTTCGCAATAGAAAACATCCGGGTATTGCCCTGGCCTGCACAATCGCCAGACCTCAATCCCATCGAGCACGCATGGGATATGCTCCAGGGACGTGTTCTAGAGGACTTGGACGGAGTAACAACAACCCAACAACTGAAGGATTTGTAAAAAATTCTTTGGGAACGATTGCCGCAGGATGACATAAACAAACTCATCGATTCTATGAAAAATCGTTGCCGACAAGTTTTAAACAACAGAGGAGGCCACACTTTGTATTAAATTATCCAATGTTATTAAAATAAATTATCGTAATTAAATTTTTTCTAACAGAAAAAGTTTGCTTACTTTGGTACTTTAATTTGTACTACGTATGATGCAGTACAAATATTGATAATTATTGTTATTAAAAGAACAATTTAAAAAAATGTTGTTAGTTTACATCAAAAAGATACTACAGTTATAATTTATAAAACAAATTCAAACATTATAATGTTAAAAACCATTCCAAAGTTCAAATTAGTACATGTTGCTTAGACTTTTTTGATGTGTGTATAATGCGAAAAGACTTTTTCCCCAACCTAATATAATTGTTACGAGTAGATAATACTACAGCAATATCGTTCATTAACAAAATGGGAGGCACTCAATTTCAACATAAAGACATATGGAGATGGAGTGAAGATAGGGAATTATGGCTCTTTGCATCATACATTAAATCATCAGACAATAAGGAAGCAGATGAACAATCTCGGAAAATTAATCCAGATACAGAGTGGGAATTGAGTGATCTTGCATATCAAAAAATTGTATCAGAACTTGGTTATCCCAGCAGATTTGTTTGCATCGCGACATAATACAAAGTGTAAGCTTTTTGTATCTTGGAAACCAGATACAGAAGCTTGGAATGTCGATGCTTTTACAATTTCTTGGATGTAACATTTTTTCTATGCATTTCCACCGTTCAGCAAGTATTCAAAAAATAAACTGGATAGGGCCACTGGCATTATGGTCATGCCTTACTCGCTATCTCAGCCGTGGTATCCTATTATGAATGAGCTTTTGGTATCAAATCTGGTCTATTTATCCCCTCATAAGAGTCTTTTATCTTCTCGTTTCAGAGAGAGCCATCCACTTCATCATCAATTAACATTGATAGCAGGAATATTATCCGGCAAGCCTGGTTAAATAGATTAGTTCCTACACAGGCAGTAGATGTAATGATTAAATCTCTTGCTGTGAATACACTTAGACAGTACAATGTTTCTTTTAAGTTATGGTGGATTTTTTGTAAAGATAACAGTATTAATCTTTACCAAGCTTCAGTGCCATATGTAATGACATTCCTTACAAAATTATATGATGGTGCGTCTTATGGGACATTGAATTCACATAAATCCGCACTTGCACTAATTAGTAACTCTAAACTTGGGGAAGGTGACCGCATAAAGAGATTATTAAAAGCATTTTATAAATGTCACGTCATGTCACGTCAAGACCACCATTACCATTGAAATATGAAACCTATGGAAATGTAGTAGTCTTCTATAGACACATTTCATTATACATATATGGATGAAATCGACATAGCAATAACAAATCACATATTGTCTCTTTCTAACGCATACAATATTGTGTAAGGTAAGCGAGACGATATAATGGTTGTTTTTACTACTAATGGTAACATTTAACCTGTGACGTCACGATAATATGGCCGGGTGCCGATTCGCCATAGTTTGTCGTGACTAGCGTGGTACATTGCCTGTCAAATGACCGTGATAAGGAAAGTTTTTTTGAGATTTTCGAGATATACGTGATTTATTGGTGAAATATATTACATTTGGATGTTAAGAGCTTATAGTTCAACATGTCTCAGTGTCGTTTTGTGCAGTGCAGAGCTCGTAAGAACAAAAATCGACCTCTAATAACATTTCATAGGTAAGTTTCGTTTCCATCAAATATCTCGTAAAATCTTAATAAGTTCTTCGATAAGTTCAACCCCATATAATAATATTACAGTGTAAATTAGGAATCCCTCGTCCAGTTTTACTTTAAATGCGTTTTTATAACTATTTCTTTTGTAAACAAATAACATGCGGGCTAATAGTGAAGTGACTGCTATTGGGCGTATATCGTTAAAATAAATAAAATTAATTTTACATAAGGAATTAAAATAATCAAGAATAAAATAAAAATATACGTTTTTATGTTTTCAGAATGCCTAAGAATGAGATATATCTAGAAAAAAATTATGATTATTAGCATAGAAAATATAAATCCTCGACACAAAGAATGGTATATAGTTGAAATGCTCACTACATTTAGAGGAGAGCAGTTTTAACAAGACTTGACGAAATGTGGTTACATGATAACGCAGTGCTCTCGACTTTGCGTTTGGTAAGTTTATTATGTTATAGCTCAACCCCAAAGTGCGGCTACACCGTTATGTGTTTAGACTAAAGCTAATAAGCAGCCACCCTATTAATTTATCGCCAGTCATAACTAAATATGTAGTTGGTATATTTAAAAAAAAATTGTAGCAAAATTTATATTAGTTGAAAACTTACACATTTATAATTTGTTTAACCACTATTAACTAACTTCTATACTTTTCTTAGGATTTTTTTTTAGAAACAGACCAAATTTAGTTCTGTTTCTAAACAACAGCACTAATGTTGTATAATTATTAAAACCTTATTTTCAGTAACACAAAATATATTTTTTCAGATTAGGGGTCATCCATAAAGTAGGTTACACTAATTTCGTGATTTTTTGACCCCTCCTCCGTCATTGTCACAGTTGATCACAATTGTGAGACCCCTCCCTCCCTAGTGTGACGTCACATATTTTGCAATTTTACATCTAGAAATGATTAAATTAAAACAGCAGTTCCGAGATTAGTTTTATTTCCATTAAAATTAATTTTTAATATGATTTTGAAATGTGACGTCACGAAACTTAGGACCCCTCCCACCCCTTGTCACATAATGTCACACTTCATCGACCCCCTCACCTCCCTTAACGTGTGACGTACTTTATGGATGGTCCCTTACTGATGAACAAGAAAAGTCTGTTTTATGTGAAACGGGCTTGTGATGGCGGCGTTGGTAATTGTGTTCCATTAAAGCAACTGAACATTTTGATTTGTTCTTGTAAAAACCCCTTTGTATCACTAACAATCAATGACTTGACTGAAAGAAAAAGTTTCACTGACGTCACTGAAGACGATAGTGACTTATGTACTCTGAGGACGTATGTGATAACATTATCATAAAAGTGTAATCTTTTATTACACTTTTACGTATTTAAGGTTCAGGTACAATGGACAAAAAAAAACAAAATAAGCCTTCTTTGCGTCGCGCAGTCTGGTAATGATAAAGTGTCTCATCAAAGTTTCCGTAGTAAATTAATATTACCTAACTAGAAATTATTAAACTACTCATTTGTGATTATTGATTAAACATATTACTGTAAATCTTGTTTTCATTTTTACCTGACTACGGTAGAGAGGATAATTTATGAATCTCACTGGTTATATGTATGTGAGTTAATTTGTTACCTCGTACAGCCTAAACCACTAAGCCGATTTCAACAAATGAGATAATCCTTGGATTCGTCTTGGTCCGAGTGTTTTAAGGTATATGATGTCATGATAAATTCCATATAGTGAATACTGGACGAATCAATAGGGTACCAATTTGAATGCAACCCTATTGTAGGTATTAACCTACACTTGGGGTGCATTCAAATTGGTACCCTATTTAATTTTATTAATAAAGGAAAAGAAAAGCTCGCCTTTGTGCATATATTTTTAAATTGTTTATTTTTTGTATATTCAATATTTTGTGTAGAATAAGAATAGAAAACCCATCCTTAAGTTGTACTCCAAAGCTGTATGGTCAGTTAGGGAAAGAATTAATATGCTCAACAAATCAATATGAGAAGATGATTTTATTTTATCCGATCAGTCATTTCAATTTACTCCAAGATCACACGTGAAAATTGTGTGTGAAAAAAAAAATACGAACCTCGATATCAAAATATCGATATCGATGAATCGATTGTTCTAGCTAAAGCATCCCTAGTAATGGTAGCCATGTTTAGTCCTTAAATTAAGTTTAGGTATACACCGTTTTTTTGTAGGTATTTCGGGTCCATATATTTATTTCGTCATTGACCATTACCTAAATATAATATAACTTGGGATACTAACAAAGTGTAAAGTAACTTAAAAGACTGGTATCCAAATAATAATATAAGCTTAGAAAATATTTTAAAAAAATTGGTGATCTTACTAGCATTAAGTACAGCTCACAGAGCTCAAACTTTATCTCTTATAAAAATTAGTAACAAAGTATTTAGACTTTGGTATTCATTCATATTATAATTTCGGATATTGTTAAAACATCTGGTCCAGGCCGCAGTCAGCCTAGCATTAATTTAAATTACATAAATCCACAAAACTTATGCCCAGCTAAGACCATTAGATACTATTTAGCAATCACTAAAGATATAAGAAATAATACAGACTTACTCATTTTATCTTTTAAAAAACCACACAAACCTGTGTCTCCGTCAACCATAGGGCGCTGGATTAAAAATGTTTTATCAGTTTGTGGTATAAATATTGACATGTTCACAGGACATAGTACAAGACACGCTGCGACCTCTATGGCTAAATCTAAAGGAGAGTCTTTGGATGTAATTAGGCAGACAGCTGGATGGACCAGTATGTTAAAAACGTTTGAAAGGTTCTTTAATACACCGATAACTTGTGATTCTTTCACAGAGGCAATTATCAACCCATAAAAAAAAACCTATTTCATTCTAATCACGTCTACTATAAGAAATTAATATAATTTGTGTAGCGGATATATCCGAACGTCGACAACTCCCTGGACGTATTGCTCGAGGTAAAGCGCCCGCGCGGTACTCTCCTACACCCTAGCGTGTATCGGAACGTTCCGCGCGCATGCGCTCTGCGCCGACCAACGAGAGACGTGGTCCGGCGCATCGCTGCCTGTGATTGGTTGTTACGTATTTTTACACTTTTATGTTGGAATTATAAGAATAATGGCGGACGGGCTTGTAAAGTGTGTTCCTGTTGTCGTACTATTAAAGTTTATACTGTAAAACATTAGCTCTCATCATTTACCTGACTCACCCCGACTATATTTGATTAATTTTAATGACTATTATTCTCTGGGAGGTTCATTCATTTGAATACGGAATGTCGAAGAGAAAAATTCAAAATGGAGAAAATCGAAATTGGAGCGGTCATCAAGTACCTCTGTTTGAAAAAAATGTCCACCAAAGACATACACAGCCACTTGGTGGAAGCATTGGGGGACTCTGCTCCTCCATATTCCATAGTCGCACGCTGGGCCAAGGAGTTTAAGCTGGGTAGAACATCCACTGAAGATGAAAATCCCGAAGGACGCCCATCCACGTCTCTCACTGCAGATAACGTGAAAAATGTCGAAAATGTTGTGTTGGCAGATCGAAGAGTGACCATCAGGCATATAGCTGAGGTCACAGGCATCTCATATGGCAGCATTCAAAGAATCCTTGCGAACGAACTGCATATGAAAAAAGTCTCTGCGCGATGGGTACCGAAAATGTTAACCGACGAGCAAAAGAAAAAACGAGTCGACATTTCATGGGTGAATCTCGAAAAGTTTCAAACAGAAGCCCAATTCTCGTAATTAATTTATAATATGACTGAAAGTTGACCGAACTGAGATTATATTATGAATTGACAAAAAGTCATGTATTCTACTCCTCTTAAAGTTCAGTCCGATTCCAGTATGATTTGGATTCAATCTTCTTACAAACTCATTTCAATCTCATTTTTGACGTTTGTGTATAGACGAGAGTGTCAATTTTATTATCTGTGTCTGTTCAAAATGTTAGCAGAATACCGATTTGCCTTTTATTCAACTTTCGATCTCATTACAATATAATGTCACGTTTGACGTTGTTTGTTAAGGTAGGAGAATACCATTTGTGACATTTATGACATTGGTAGTAGATCGGAATGAGATCCGAACTATATTTTGAACATTTTTAATTACGAGAATTGGTCCTCAGATCAGGAGAATTTTTTGTTACGTTTCGTAACCATGGACGAGACCTGGATCCACCATTTTGATCCTGAAACGAAACAACAATCGATAACTTGGAAGCGAGTCTCCTCACCAACGCCGAAGAAATTCAAAGTTATTCAAGTTCGGCGGGAAAGGTTATGGCGTTCGTTTTTTGGGACGCCGAAGGAATAATTATGGTGGAATATTTGGAAAGAGGAGCCACTATTTCGGGATCTTACTACGCAGACCAATTAAAAAGATGGCGGGAGGCCATTAAGGAAAAAAGACGCGGCAAACTGCGAGCTGGAGTGCTGTTTCACCAAGACAACGCACCGGCTCACAAAGCCGCAGTTGCGATGGCTGCCATTCAAGAAACGGGATTCGAACTGCTCGAACACCCGCCCTATTCGCCAGATCTAGCTCCCAGTGACTTCTACCTCTTTCGTCGGCTCAAGGAACGCCTCCGAGGCAAGAAATTTGAAGACGATAGGGAATTATGGCCGCTGTTGAGGCGTTTTGGGAGGGGTAAGATAAAGATTTTTTTTCGAAGGGAATCCTAGGTGTGGAAAAATGATGGACGAAATGTATTAACTTATTAGGAGACTACGTATTTTTTTTTTTTTTAACTATATTTACCGTGTTTTATTATCATTATCATTACTTTTGGATCACCCCTCGTATATTATTTTGTTTTTAAACTTAATTAATAACAACTAAGTACTAAAGACTTTTAGTTAAAATAATTTTATTTTAATACAATTTGATTTATAGAAAGCTGTTTCTTTTACATTGTTTCGCCTTCCTATTTGATATTGTACCTACTTATTATTTCTGGCGTCACAAACTCACAACTTCTTATTGATGTAGTCTCTAAACATCTGCAAGGTAAACATTATACATCGAGAACAAAGCCTACCTACCTATTATACCTTAATTTTGTATACTTTGTTTAAATTGTTATTTTAATTTTTTATATTTTGTTTTATCATTGTTACCATCAAATGAATTTAGTAATTATTTATTGAAATTATTTTAACTTATTATGGATAACTATAACATTACCTATATAATTTAATTATTACCTTTAATGTAACATATTCGTCACTTATTGCGTAAGGACCTGTCTGTTAGCAATAAGATATCTGTTAATAAATAAATAAATAAAGCTGATGTACAATAATATGATCAAACAAACTCACCTATAGTGAAGTTCGATCATTATTGTACGAAGGCTTTGTTCGAAGATGTATATGTACCCACCCACCCAGTACCTACTATAGGAAGGTAATACCCCATGTTTGAAGTTGTGAGATTACCTTAATTTAGCTCTAAAATATGAAGTTTGACAGCTAAACCACAGATAATATTAATATATTTTTTATAGTATAGATTCTAAAGCGCGACAGGTTGCCGAGTGAGTTGGAGAAGTTGCAAGGTAAACATATACATCTTCGAACAAAGCCTTCGTACAATAATGCAATACAATAAACTCTCTATGCACAGTAAACGTTCACGTGCCTGTACTCTGAAGTAGCGCCCCCCACCCTGTAGGTTATATTTGAACCGCAATCACCGAGCTGGCCCTTACACGTTTTTGGAAAGACCTTCCTAAATTTCTTACGCTGTTTCTAGAATCATGTATTCAAATTCAAATTTATTTATTTGCAAATACAGGTGACTGCGAAACACAGATGGATGATGGTATGAGTATAATTATGTAACACTGTATTTTACTCATGGTGTGGTACTGAATCCATTGTATCAGTTATGGTTACGATGTCACTTACACCAGTAGGTATATACGTGCATGCTGGACCGTCAGCATTTTTAAACAAAGTAAATTGAAAATTTTGTTTTGTATGTTGCGTGCTTGTGACCATATCTACCGATCGACGCCAGGCTTTAATGCCACTTGGTACTTAATAGTTCCATTTCAAAGAGATCTATCTACTACTTTATTTTATTGAAAAAAGCAGTGACGTGTGCCGCCTATACATTAAAATGACTTGCTAGTTAGATTTTTTTGTTGTATATTATGCTTTCAAAACACGAAAATAAATGATGAATGTACCTATACTGCAGATAAAGAGAGAGGTAGATAACGCAAGCCTCCATTACTGATTGCCGAAACCGCAGTACTATTATTTATTTAATGTCCAATTTTATCACGCGGTTCGTTAATAATTCATAAATATTACACCCTTGGTTAGCATACAATTTCTCAAACTTACGTTATCTAGCTTTATCTATATTCGTAGTACTTCCTTATATTTCGAATTAAAATCTACTTTTAACCGTTAAACATTTATTTACATAGGGCACGATCCCATTTTGTATATTCAGACTTTTGACTAATGTCTTACATTTCGGGATTATCTATTATTATAACTTCAATTTCAAATTAGCAATCAACAATAAATATTTATTAAAAATCCCTAATTTTGTATTATGTAGTTAAAATCTTTAAAACTTAGAAATATGATTATAATCATAAGTACATTATTTAATGTTACCTAGGTATACAATCTGGGTTCTTTAATTATATAATTAACATATTATACGGTAGTTTAAAAGGCAGATCCTAGTAATATCGTAGTGAACGAATAGAGTAGTGTGAATGTTAGTTAGTAGATAATGAAAAGAGATCTCAAAACTTATTATTACTAGCTAGCGATTAGCTGTGTAATATAACACTGTTCTTACAGTTTATATCTGTTAGGCTCAAAAATTGAAAACGCTCATAGAGTGATAAACCCGTCCACGAAGCGTTGTGGTCTCTTGAAATCATCCACACACAAGATATTCGTACTGTGGCACAACCACAACCAGGGTTGCCAGATAGCCGAGAAATCCGGGGAAAGCTGGTGACGTGTTCATTGTCCAGTAATTATACGTTACTGTTCCGGATACTAAATTTTCCTGACAAAAGGCACGTAGGGTTTTTTGTTAGAAGTTTTGCTTTTTTTATGCAGTTGGTAACTTAGTTTTAACTCTTTAAAAATATCACGAAATAAGAACATTACTGCGATTAAATCAACTAGTTATTTCAATATTATTTTTCTAGAGTACCCCCAGAAGTGAGAAAATATTAAGGAACTCTAGCCACAACGCGGTGCGAGTTGCGACTAACATAAAAACACCACAAAGCACGTCGTGGCTTTCATGATATTTGACCATACGCGTTGTGGTGATTATGAAAACCCATTACCCGTTCTGGACGTTAGGTGACCTTGTAAATGTTTAGCGATTATGGAGACGGGACTCCCAATTTCATGATCAGTAAAAAAAATACGCGTTACTCCTTAATCCTGCTAATAAAGTGTAGGTACATCATACATAGAGTATGTATGTAAGCGTTTTCATTCTTTGAGTCTAAGATATCCACAAGTCCTAATCAACATAAACATAACACAATGGATCGCCAGAATGGCTTCCTTGTGGGTTTGACTAGAATACCATGTTGAAATAATGCTAATAGGGTCATGACGAAAGTAGGTACAATATACTTTTCTTATAAAACTATCAACTACTCAGGTCACAATGGTAATAACATAGATATTCACATTAATTTCATTTTCAAATGAACTAAGATTAATGCATGGAAAAACAGCATAAGCATTATACAAACAAATTAGTAGGTACAAATTTTAATTACCAAGGTCGATCGATAAGTACCCGTATTTGCAGCCAGGTGGCGTTGCTGAGGTAAGCTGACATTACTGACATTGCTGTTGTGTTCGGTTCGTAGAGAGAAGACAGGGTCGTGTCGTAGACTACCATCTGCCAAACGACATCAGACTGATTCATGGCTACGTTCAGTAATTCATTTTTCGGTGTGAAACTCACTGTTGCGAATGTATTATTATTATTATTATTAAATTATGGACGAGCAGCAGGCTTGCTGATGTGTCCACATCAAAGTACTGGAGTAAAGTCTATTTCACATGTAGTAGTCCAATGCATAAAAATTCCGTTTTTAATAATTTAAATAGTCATATTCAGTCACGGGTTTGCTTTACGCCACTTGTCTAGGCGACATTTAAAACTATTCACTGAATTAGCAGACACCACACTTTCCGGGAGTTTATTCCACATATCCACAATACGATTATTCAGGGAGTGATAGGCCACCAAGGAGTGTGAGAATGAGCGGTTGAGAGCGAGGCTATGCCCACGGGACGAGTATGCTTTCTGTTCTAACAGGAACATATCACTAAAATTAGGCAGGTTGTACTTATAAGTTAGAATCTTGTAGGTCTCAATAAGATCCCCTCTCATTCTTCGGTCTTTAAGTGTAGGTAACTTTAATATTCTTAGGCGTTCCTCATAAGGCTTACGACGGAGACCATACGGTATTTTCGTGGCTCTTCTTTGTACACTCTCCAGCAGGGTAATATCCTTCACAAAATATGGGTTCCAAACTTGGAATGCGTATTCCAACAAGGGTCTGACGTATGTTTTGTAAATTTTGACAAAGACTGAAGGTACCATGTGTTGGAATGCCCGCCGTATCGTATAAAGGAAGGAGTTTGCTCTTTTGACAATTACATTGATGTGTTCAGCCCACTTTAGATCACTGGCCATGGTTATGCCAAGATCTTTTTGCATCTTAACTGAGGTAATTGTTGTGTCGCCTATTGTGTACGGGACCTCTGGATTATCCCTGCCCAGCCTTAGGACAGCACATTTGGCGGCGTTAAGTTTCGCAATCCACTCCACGGTCCAATCCTGTAGCCTGTTCAAGTCGGATTGCAACTTCCCAGACTGAGTTGCTGGGTCACCGAAGAACTTGCCATCATCCGCAAAGAAGCATGACTCTGACTCAATTAGTGCTATTAAATCAGTAGTAAATATATTAAACAAAGCAGGCGAGAGCACCGATCCTTGGGGGACACCACTCAGGACATGATTGTGTTCAGATAACGAGTTACCGACTCTAACCTGGTATGTTCTATTCAGTAGATAGTTTTCGAGCCACTTTAGGAGGTTCCCTCGTATGCCAAAGTGATCAAGCTTCAACAGCAGTCGACGGTGGGGAACTTTATCAAAGGCGCGTTCAAAGTCCAGATAAATTATGTCTACGTTCCTTTTGCGGTCAAGTTCCTTGGACCACGAGTTCACACAAGACAATAAGTTGGTTACTGTCGACCTCCTGTCCACGAAACCGTGTTGTTTTACAGATATAATACCTTGCCTGTTAAGAAATGTTTTAATTCGATCCGATATTATTTTTTCCATACATTTGCCAACGGTACTGGTGAGACTAATAGGCCTGAATTTTGCTGGGTCAGTTTTATCGCCACTCTTGTACACAGGTGTCACTATGGCATGTCTCCAGTCCTTGGGTAAGCAGCCGCTAGCAAAGGAGGATTGCATAAGAGTCGCTAACACTGGCGCAATCAGCACTGCACTGTTCCGAAGTATCATATTTGGTATGCTGTCAGGTCCAGGTGAAGAATTTACATTGAGATTTTTAAGAACTTTTGCAACTTCCTCTTCATCAAATGAGACGTCACTTAAGGATGTAATAACACGTGCAATATTATTTATACGCGGATTTATATTTATATTTATTTATAATATTATGTAGTTCGCTCTACAAATATAATTGAACGGCTTCGGGGAACCCACAGCTGCGTTAAGCGAGTGACCAATCGAACGACCTCAAAATATCTGTCGGATCCTATGACTAGTCATTGGTCGGTTGACAGCAGTGCGACCTTCACATTACTATTTTACGGGGTGACCGTTGCGATCGCCCGACGATGCCCGCTCAAATAACTGAACGGTTTAGTGTGATCACCTGGACGATCGGTGCGTCGTCGAGCGTCGTCCACCGTAATAACTGAACACACCCCATAGGTTAGTTTTTATTTGGTAGCCAGTTGTGACACGTTTCGTGTTTCTCGATAAAATGGAAAAAGCGAAATATCGATCCGTAATTCGCATTTAATTTTTGAATAGAAAGACATACGTGCAAATAAAAGCGCAGTTGAGCTGAGCGACCCTTCACCGTCTATAACAACCGTAAGATTTAACGAATTTAAACGTGGTCGTACATCTGTTTTGGATGAGAAACGGCCAGGCCGTCCGACAGATGTGGTTATCGAGGAAATCGTTGAAAAGGTCCACGACAAGATTCTCGTTGTTCACCGAACTAAAGTGCTGCGATTGCTCACGGAGGACAACAAAAAGAAAAGCCTGTCAATGTCGAACCAGTGTTTGGACCTGTTTAACCAAAATTCTCAGGGGTTTTTGCATCGAATCGTCACAGTTGATGAAACCTGGATACATGACTATATGCGAGAAACCAAGCGACGGTCCAACGAATGGATTTTTTCGGGTGAATCTGCTCTGAACAAGGCCAAAACGATTCCATCGGCTGGAAAGGTCATGGGCATGATATTTTTAAATTTGAAGGGAGATAGATAATCCTCATAAACTTCTTCCAGAAAGAAATAACGATCACGGGGCAGTACTACAGTGAATTATTGGACCGATTCGATAAGAAATTGAAGGAGAAACGGCCCCATTTGGCTAAGAAAAAGTGCTGTTTCAACACGATAGCGCACCAGTACATTCTCCCGGAATAATTGTCGCGGTCAAATTACAAGCGGCACCCACCGTACTCGCCCAAACTGGCTCCCTGCGTATTCTTCTGATTCCCAACATGAACACAAGACTCTGGGGGAAGACATTCATCTCAAACGAGGAGGTTATCACCGAGATAGCAGTGTATTTTACAGTTTGACAAATCGTATTTTTTCGAGGGCTTAAAGAAATCGCAGAAACGTTGGTGACAAAAGTGTATTGACCGAAAAGGAGAGTATTAACTACGAAAATTTTAAAAAAGAAAGTTAAATACTTGCATCTTCATTCATAACACGGGTATTTAACTATCGTATCTATAGTATTTTTTATTAAATATATTACTTACGATAACGACCACTAGACTTGTGATATCTAAGATATAATAAAACATGTACTCTTATAGTAAGCAAGACTATAACAATGACGCCTTTTGCAACGTATTATGGTAAGTGATTAGTGAGTACATTTAATAAGTGCCTTTTATAGTCTTATGTCATATATCTCAAAACCAAACAATGTCTATATAAAATTGATAAGGCCTCCTATTTTGGGCAATACATCAGTCGTGACTCGTGATATTATTGCATATTTGTCAAATAATCTGATATTCAAGCGGTGTGATACAACACAACGCAGTAGAGCAGCCTACAAGGAGGATGAACACAGTAATTTTGCAGCGATTGTTAGATATTATCCACACTTCGGATTACAAAGAGCGTAAAGGACAAAACACGACTTTTTAGGAGAAGCAAAAGACAAAAATGGAAATACTTTTTAGAATATATTTTTTTGCTATATGAGCTATAAGGATTTCGATTAGGAAGAAGTTTGTTAAAGTCACGGTCTATGTATATTGTAGTAACGCCATGACACCCGTTCAAGTGTCTGTATAAAAGTGTCACAAATAGATGTCTGATACGCCCAAAGAAATCAATTGTTATTCCTTTACGAGTCAATCTTTTTAGAATTTAAATTAATCATGTGTCGTAATGGTTACTTATCGTATCTGTTTAGGCTTTATCATCTGTACGTCCGTACCTTATCTTTTTATTTAAAATGGTTTTTATACACCAATTTTGTAATTTTTTATAATAGTAGTGTGTCCTTTGTCCTATTTATTTGAGAACAAAACACGTAGGTCTTAGGTATATGACATTTTATTGCGAATATCGCAACGTAGATAAAACATATAGAAAGAGCGTAAAATACTGGTTATGGTACCATTAAAAAGTCATTTTCGCCAAAATGTCCCTTACGCCTTTTGCAATCCGAAGAGTCGATATATTATAATAAATAAGAGTTTGTATAATTCGTTTTTAGTAGGTAGGTACAGTTGCGAAACGATGTCTTCAGGTCCAAAAATGTGTTAAATTTTACAATTTTTATTCTGCTTTTATACAGTCAGTTATACACATTTCGTCACTTATGTCTGAACAAAAATCGCATTAAAATCGGCCTGAGGTTATTCCTCTGATAATAATGTAAGGGTACGTCAATTATTACAATAGTAAAGATATAGTATATTACTGCAGCGGTCGGCAAATCTTAAGTGTAAATTCTTCGGGAAATACAGGATTTTTTATTAAGAAATAATGTTACAATGGCTGATATTATTTTATTTTATTATAGCTATTTTCTATAATAATCATTTATCATCAGTACTAATTGACGAACCGCTCCATTATTACTCGGGGATTTCCTCGGACCGATTTTAATGCGGTTTGTTTTTTTAGACTAAAGTCGACATATCGTAGGTACTAATTCCCATATTAACATTGGCAATATCCTTTCATCTTTAATGAGGAGCCATTCATGAATTGATGCTACAACAAAATTGAACTAATATTTTTTAATAACAAAAATATTATATTATACTTCATTGGGCTAAATTATCCTACATTCCATTAATTATTTATAAATTTTCTAATCAATAAATAAATAATTGTTACATGTACATTGGTGCATAAATAATGTTCTAATGAATTCGATCTATAAACATTCGCAGATTTATTTTTGCTGCCGATTTCACAGCACCCAACTCACACAAAATAAATCAATTCGGACTAAAAACTGAAAGAAACTTATCTTACTGGACCCAGGATGCTGGCACCCATAGGGGCTCAGACTGGACCCTCCAGGCTGCTTTCAGGAGCTGCGATAGAGCACTGGCGAGGTCGTCGTTCACGATCTCTTCGTCGAACATGTAGCCGTATAAGAAATTAATGCGATTGGAAGACTTCAAGATGTCTGAGAACTCTTCTTCCTGCAAACGTAATATACGAAGATTGTAATGTGAAATAAGACATGGACAACCTACGCTTTAATCAG
Source organism: Allophyes oxyacanthae (assembly GCA_932294325.1). NCBI lineage: Eukaryota > Metazoa > Arthropoda > Insecta > Lepidoptera > Noctuidae > Allophyes > Allophyes oxyacanthae. The sequence goes on from OW028609.1 coordinate 8,322,004, forward strand.
TCGAGGTTGGAACTCTACACGACTTCACAATGTTTAAGCCTTATCATCATCAGCCTTACGGGTTGATGATAAATAGTTAGTTCTGTTATGCTATAATAATTCCACTCACCGTTAGATGGATTTACTAATAATGGGCGGGTTTTCCATAATGTGTGGAGCCATTGCTGTACCTCGTCTAATCTACCGTTCAATACAGATTTTGCCTTACAACACCTTCGCTTCTTTCTCTCCTCCGTGGGTAAACCCTTAGGCCCGATTTAATTGCGGTTTGTTTTCCAGACAGTTACGCTAGCCAGCAGATGCATAATCATAGTTTAATTTCTGGGCAGTAATTGGACTAAATCCTATAGTAAGATTAGCAATTTCCTTACGATTAATGTTTTAAGAAACCGTGCAAAAGATGGAAATTTCCGTATTCGAACTCAGAACTTGGTTACCGTCAGGCGCGAGTAACAACCTGAATGCACGACGCACCACTGCAGATAGCCTGGCTCGTCAGTCATCGACTCTTCGTTCCTGCGGACTCAGCCAGGAACGGCGAGAGAGTGATGTAGAGATCTGGTTAGTCCTACGTTACCTTAAGAGCGTCCCAGGCGTTGCGTACTCCAGACGCTGTTTGAACCTCCTAAGAACAGATAGATACGGCCGATGGACACTTGATATTGAAATTACTTACTGTAAATGCCCGGGCGCATTCTTTGTCGAACGTGGACCGTGCATTAGCTGCCGTTCGGGTCTCGACTAGTCGCTCTTGCGTGGGCGGCCTTATGAACACAATGTAGGGGCGCAGCCGAGTAGTGCGGAGCATCTTCAGAGCCTGCCAGTGAGGACTCAGCACGCACACACGACCTGCAACCGTATTCATAAACTGCAAGAAGGACCTAAAGCAACGGTAAAAAAAATTACGTCCTAAATAAATATGTCTACTTGTCACATTCGTAAAGAATCTTCGTAGCAGCTTTAGTGAGACATGCCTTCGTACGTAAGTAATCTAAAATCACTGTATCTTACACTAATCCATTAAGTTTATTGTTCTAAATACATAAGCAATGTATTCACGCACCTAACCTCACACGTGATCCATAAATGTATTTTTCTAAATTATCTTTTTGTTTTGTTTTTTAAAATACATTGCCCCTCACTAGGATTTCTCCTGTATCGAGGGTACAGTTTACAAACATACATGTCACATGCACACACAACCAGACCCGAAACAACTATCTGTAGATCATACAAATATTTGTTCCGTGCGGGGATTGAACCCGCGGCACGTAGCGCAGAAAGCTAATTGTTTAGCCACTGCGCCAACCGTGTCGTCAAACTTGCAACAAGTACAGACTGAGAAAAAACTCGGTGGTGGCGACTAGAGGATTCCCTTATTTCACGAAGCCTTCCTGCTATAGAACACGACTACGGGACTGTGTAACGTACTTCTTTGACCCGGTAAGAGAGGCGCCGTTGTTTACGAAACTGCTTCAATTTTGTGCGGCGCGGCGGCGGCGCCGTCGCGCCTGTGCTGTACAGGTTTAATTCTCAATACCATGACATTTGTTATGTTTTAGCTGGGTCTTATAACTTTGAATATTATTTTACCATATTTTTTTCTTCTTAATTTTAGATGTGCCGCCCGCGTGCGGTGCACGCCTTGCACGCCCGATTGCGGCGGGCCTGCTCATTTGTCAAAATCGGATCTGTAGTTTTTGAGCTACGATCGAACGTCCATACCATACAGAATTACAGACATGTCGATGTTAAATTCACTACCCTTCCTTTGCCGAGCCGTAGTCGGCTAAGAATTAGTCTCAGCCCGGCCACCCCTGTCAGTGCAATATGGGCGCATCTACTGTATTCTTATATCGATTATCGATATTAACAAAGAACTATTAAAGTTATTGTAGGTACTTACCTGAATTTATGATAGTTTCGACGCTCTCTGCCGTGGTGCCGTACAAGTTGCCCTTATATTCTCCATGCTCAATAAATTTTCCATCAGCTATATCCTGTTCCATTTTTTCACGATTAACGAACATGTAGATTTTGCCGTTTTGTTCACTGGATTTTTGCGGTCGAGATGTAACTGAGAAAAACCACATAGGTAATATAATTACCTAAGCAACTGAAAATTTTGTAAAAAGAAACCTCTTTTTATTTATTCCAACTTACATGGTATCGGTGTGACGTATTTTTCAGGATCAGTGGCGATGAGTCTCCTGCGCAACTCATTCCTGCCGACCCCAGGCGCACCCACCAACACAATGGGCCTGACCAGCCCCGGCCGCGGGTACAACCGTGCTACCTCTTCGTATGTAGGTATCATTTCACGGTCAAAATCATCATTTTCTGTAATATCATATATTATTTTTTTCACTTTGGGTGTAGACTTGCAGGGAAGGAGTGCTGTGGCCGTCGGGGTCGGTGAGCATGGTGTTTTCGGAGCACACTCCGAGTTTGCTGCCGCTAGACTGCAGAGCGCCGGCTTGCCTGCACGAGCATGCAAAACTGGTAAATGATAGTGAAGTGACAGTGAAAAGAAACAACATGCAGCATAAGACAGTAATGAATCGACAAAGTATTATTAAATTTACTATGCATAAGCATTTTTATGGACGCACAATATTAAATCATTCGCAATTGCTAACATTACTCGCAAATTTTTTTCTTAGTATAATCGCAACGACTTGTAACCAACCATCCATTGATTGCGGATCCGTTTGCCTTTCGTGGATGATACGGCCTTCTTGCAGTGCTCTCGACGGTATCAAACCTGCTCTCATTACTCTGTCGCCTTCTCTTCGGGCTTGCCACCTAAACACACAGACAAGAGTTGAAAATTTGTTTTATCTATTATGATTATCAATTTCAAATCAAACAGTTACAAAACTTGCCAATACGCGTCATCCTGAGACACTATGTGCAAAACATCCCCTTTCTTAAAGTCAAGTCCTGCTTCCTTGCATGGTATGTATGGATCTTCCGAAGAATTATAATTGAACAGAGCGCGAACTCTAACTTTACTTTCTCGTGAACCTCCTTTGCCAAATGAAGGCACTAATTTAAAAGTGATAGTGCCCTCTGAACTTTGCTGAAACGAGAATGATAATAAAAAAATCACTGACATTTTAAGTTTATCTGTATATCAATATGTAAATGGAGACTAAAATTAGCATACCAAAATCGATAACACATCAGCAGGTGACTTGTTTTCGACGCTGACACCGTTGACCTCGATAACTTCGTCTCCGGCGTGGATCAACCCAGATCTGTCGGCGGCCCCACCGTGCATCACCCGAGCTATCACAATTTTCCCGGTCTCTTCGTCCGTTTTTATCGTTGCACCCTATCGTATAGAATGTGTATAAATTATATGAATAGGTATTTAAACTAAATTTCACGCAAAACCGAAGGTGTTAATAAAAACACCCGAGTCGTGGTTATGGTTGGTACTATAAAATAAATGCATCGTATGCAATCTACCCCGGATTGGACATGCCTAAAAATGGGTTAAATTTTACTTTTCATGTTTTTTAGCTTCCATAACAATACTATATTATCTACTATTCCATGTCTATCTTTGTATTACCTTTTGGGTTTACCTTTTGTATTTTATCAAAATTTCCTATTCACGGCCAGGTGACGACGTAAGGCAAATAAGGCCCATTTTAGAAATGAACATCAACATAATATCTCAATTTTAATAATTTATATTGTAGATTTTATGCAAAAATAAAAGCTATTAAAAAGCACAGTATTTCTAATTTATATGTAGTCAATGAATATCATTTGTCCGTCTGAATCAAGCCGGCACTAGAAAACAACCTCTCCGGTTCAACCGTTTGGTTTTGAACACAGATATATTTTTTTTGCAATTTTTTGAAGCTAGTTGACTATATAGCGTGAGTTTTTTAGGGATCTCTATGGCAGCTCTAACCGTTAAAAATCTAGAGTTTTTGAAAATGTGTTTTTATTTTCGATCCGGAAATTGTTTTCTCCTAAATAGAACCTCCTATTTATAACGAACAAAAAGTTGTATAGACACATTTTTAAACATTTAGTTTTTCATACGTTAGCAAAGAGAAATGGACTACTGAATAAGAAGAAATAGGTATATTCGTATTTGAATAAGGACTTATCGGTGCATCAGCTAATCATAGGCTTGGCTTATGCATGTTGCTTTGAGGGTAATAAAAAAATGCGAGTGCCTCAAAGCTCCAGCTGGACCAAATTTTTATAAAATGTTGATATTTATACATTTTTAGTATCTTTAGATAATTTTTTGATGCACTGCTTAGTTCTTTATTCAAAAGACGAATAGGTAACTTCGAAGTTATTCGTCTTTCGTCTCTTTGCTGATAGTGATTACACAAAATGTATGAAAATCAAAATGTTAATTTTCATCAACTTGTGGCAACTGTAGTAAAATGTTTGATATTGAGTAGTATTATGTATAGTAGTAGGTATATGTTTGATATTCGTGAATAAATTATTTTTTACGTGTTTCCGTTTTCGTACAGAAAAATCTTTTAAATATTTTCAAAAATCCTTAAATGCTTGTCAAAAACTACAGATGGATTTCTAAGAACAAAAGTGCCGCAACGATTAGCATAGCTGCCATAGAGATCCCTAAAAAATTATTCACCACCTGTATGTATGTAGGCACATACCGATTGAAAAGTAAGGTTTGTCTTTTGGATCATGTAGGTACTAGATTAAAAAAAACAAATTACAATGACAAGACACTATGCAAAAAACCAAATAGGTAGGTACAGGTCATGTTTATAATCAAAATAATAAGCAAGATGTATTGTGTGGGGTAGTAGTGAAACAAAAAAAACATATTTTGGATATGGTGTTGGTGTAGTAATAATGGACAACACAATACAAATTGCATCGGCATCTAGAGATAGCAGCTAATCATTCTCGAACGTGGAGACACGGCGACGATGAAGAATAACAAAGACAGAAGAACATCAACAAGAAAAATGATAAAATAGGTGAATGCGTATACATACACTATGTGGACAGGGCCGGATTAAGCCACGTAGAGTAATTTTTATTATGAATTGTACAGGCAATAGTTTTTCTATTAATTTTGCAGAAATTGTAAGGTAAAAAATTGTTTGTTGCTATATTAGTTCTATGATTTCCTTTTTTCTATTCGTCTTACAGTGTTTACATTACCTATATGATACATACTGTAAAAGTATTTATTTTAAAATAAAAAAGTACTCTCGCCGATTTTGACCTCAGCAACTACCTTCTTCAAATTCAGCGACGTGCAGCTTAACGCTCACTTCTCCAGTCGGGCCAATTTTCTGCCTGATTCTCCCAATTACATACCGAACGCTCGATATTGTATCTTTTCATTTGTCTATTCTGAACAACTTTGTAACGGAGAAATTGCTCTCCACGTTATCGCTTCTCTTCTCGAAGTTCAGAATAGAAGGTATTCAAGGAATTTATCAAACGTTCGGATATGTCTGTATTAGAGATACTATGATTCTGAAGAGTAAACTAGGTTGAGAAAAATTATTGGCATGTATACAATATCTTAGTGGTTTTGATCATGCGAACAGAAAACCTTGGGCCGTAGTTGGTTAAAAGCTGAAGCTGCAGAACCAATTCGATGGTTTAATTCAGCTTAAAACCTCGCAATGCAATGCAATGCTTCCTTTAAACCTTTCAACTTTCTTTAGGTCAGCAGCTACAAACACAGATCTCAAAACGATCCTAAGTATATGTCCATAACTTCTATTTTCTTGAAATTAATCTTATGTAACATTAAAGCAGGCTTTCAGCATTTGCAAACCGTCTGACACAAAGCACAAGTTATCAGCGTTCGTGATCTCCGTAATGGTGGTTTACGAGAATTTTGTGTGAGCTTTTAGATTGGGAGGAATAAATATATCTATCTGTACGGATGAGGTTTCCAGAATGACAACTGCCAAGTAAAGAGCGAACAGAGTAAGTGCAAGAAAATTAGCTTGCTTTACGCCGCAGGTGACGGAAAAGAAGTCAGATGGTTAGCCCTTTACCACGGTAACGTATCACGACACATGTCCTGCACATACTTTTCAGTAGGTACATAAATTCAACCAAGAGGGCACAGAGTTTCTCGGGGAACACAGTCATTTCATGATTGATAAAGCAGAGGTACAAGGGTCGTCCATGCTCCCTACGTTCCCCCCGCAGCTGCCCAATAGTGAATATGGTTTCACACGTGCCTCTCTTAGGCCGAAAGCCAAATTGAGCCTGTGGTAACAAAGTTATATAGGAATAAAGCGGTTATGGAATATTTTAACAAACATTTTTCCTGTAGTAGAGAGCAGAGTCCCAAATTATCCCCAATACAAATTGCAGGCATCACTTTATCTTTATTAAGGGCGCTTATTCTGTAGGTACTTGAGTAATCATTCTGGGAAAGTGTCAATGAGTACAAATATAACTGAAGTTAACTAAAATAATCTGATAAATGTTTTATTATACCTATATTTAAAACAATTAATAATTATATCACGTGCCTACTTTGCCTTTAAGTTAATCCGGCCCTGTATGAGGAAACGATTGAAAATAATTAAAAGCATCCAAATAAGTAGCATAAGTACTTAACGTTAACAATACTTACCACTATTGGCTCTGCACTCTGTGCTCCACCCTTTTAATAAAAAAATAACTTCAATATACCCTAAATGATTACATGATGTTTTACTCATTGGGTCAAAGTAAGATAAAAATAATTTATAACAAATAATACTTCTTGTATAAAAGTTCATTCATGCATCTCTCCATACTGTACTCATGAAAATAAATTTAACATCTTTAAGGAAATAGCAAACACTTTCACCTATATGTGTACAATTATTTGTGTTTATACTAGTTTTATATTGGTGATTAACATGTTCAATACCTAAACATTTAGCTGCTATTTCTACATGATTTTACTGTCTGTATCAGTAATCTGCCATTTTATAATTTATGGTACATGAGGTGCCAAATCTTACCAAAGGTTCATCACTTTTAACCAATTGGACAATTTTCACAGTTTCTTCTTCATCGTCAACATCGAGTGGAATGTCAGGTAGGTGTGGATAATAATCTTTTTGAGCGACGGCATCATGAGTGCAGAGTATTGCCTGAAGAATACGAAAAATACGATCAGAATCAGAATCAGAATCAGAATCATTTTATTTGCCTTCAATGTAGGTACAGGTATAAGATGTTGTACATAAATAGGTAAGTTCCACTACATTCTACCTTACGGCATGCAAAATTATTACATTATAATATTGAAAAATTATTATTATTATATTACAAAATTATTATCATTATTCAACACGAGACATGTCAACTAAAAATAAACAAAAGAATTAAACTAATTAACCCAGGTAACGATATTATATCATGTTACGTAATTATATAATATTATGTATATATGTATATCAAATGTCAAAATTCGCAATCATCGGTCATATTATAAATTATTATCATTTAAAAAGTCTTTTATGGAATAGTAACATCTTTCAGATAGTAATGCAGTTATCTCAGTTTTAAATATTCTTATTGGATGTTCTTTAAGTTTGTGAGGTATTTTATTGTATATGATAGGTCCCATTGACATAATATTTTTTCTTAACAGTGCCGTTTTGTAATTGCCTGTATGTAACAAATTTTTGTATTGGAGTCTCATAGGCCCTGGACGTGTTCTAGTGTCGATGAGTGACTGAAATAAATGCAAATTTGTCCTGACGAAAACTGCCACTTCCAATATGTACAAACACGGGAAGGTCAGCACTTTCAGAGACTTAAACACAGGCTCACAACTATCTGTAGTTTTAAGATTCGACATAGATCTTATGCAGCATTTTTGGGCCCTGAAAATCCTCTCCCTTTCACTACAATTGCCCCAAAATATTACTCCAAACCTTAATATTGACGCAACTATGCCATGATAAGCTACTAGAAGTGTATTTTTGTTCACTTTATGCGATAGGTTATAAAGTATATAAGCTGATTTGCCCAATTTTTTACAAACGTCATCAGCATGTGGTTTCCAAGTCAATTGGTTGTCAATTAGGATGCCTAGAAATTTCGTAGTATTAGCTGTGTCCACGTTTTGACCATTATAACTAACATTTATGTTATCAGCGCGTATTCTTTGGTAGAAATGCATTACTTTTGTTTTTTTTAGATTTATAACTAAGTTGTTTATGTTAAGCCAATTTATAATAGTTTTTAATGTGTCATTAATCTCAGTTTCGTAGTATCTTTTGTCAGTACATTTTACGATTACGGTACTATCGTCAGCAAACAGTACCATAGGTTGTTGCGTTTGGCGTGGTAAATCATTTATATATAGGAGGAATAATAAAGGCCCCAAAACACTACCTTGTGGTACACCGTATTTGACCTCTCTACTGCCCGACTCGTATCTAAGTTCGCATTTAGTTTTTAGACATATCCTAGACATTTCTGTGTACTGCATTCGACCGCTGAGGTATGAGCTTATTAGATCTAGGATATTTCCCCTTATACCATAGGTGTAGAGTTTTTTTAAGAGGACGTCATGTTTTACGTAATCGAATGCCTTAGTCATGTCAGTATATATAGCACATATAGGAACCTTACTATCCACACTTATCATTACATTACTTATGAGACTGTATATTGCCATATTAATATTTTTATTTTTTCTAAACCCCATTTGTTCACTGCATAATATATTATGTTTATTCAAAAAACTATATATTGCTTCGTAAATAATCTTTTCAAATACCTTAGATAGTATAGGGATTAAAGCCACTGGTCTATAATTAGACATATCTTCTTTGTTATTCTTTTTATGTATAGGTTTTATTATGACTGTTTTCAAACTATTAGGGAATATACCAGATGCAACACTGATGTTCATAATGTGAGTCAAAGGTAAAGCTATGACATCACTGACGAATTTAACAACACTGGTGGTAATACGATCATAACCATGACTGTTTGTATTTTTAAGGGTTTTAACTACTCTAATTATGTCTTCTGAGACTATTGGTGACATAAACATTGAATTAAGATTATTGTCTAGGCCCACATTTCCATCAGATGTTTTAGTTGATACACTTTGTACTTGATCAATGAAGAAGTCATTAAAAGATGTGGCTATTTCTTTAGGATCCTTAATCATTACATTTTGGTTGATTATTTTTAAGATAGGCTCTTTAATATATTTGTTATTGTTAATGATTTGCCACGATGCCTTGGATTTATTTTGAGCGCTGTTAATAATGTAATTATTCTGTGCCCTTTGAGTGAGGTTAATAATTTTTTTGAATCTTTGTGAGTACGTCTTAAATGTATTTTTATTTTCGCATGAAGGATTCAATCTATATTTCCATAGTAACTTTCTTTGCTTTCTACTACAAAGTCTAATGCCTTTAGAAATCCATTTAATTTTTGGTTCTGAACAAATTTTAAGCCATTTGATTGGAAAACACTGGTCGTAAAGGAGTCGAAATTTTTCTAAAAACACATCATATGCTTTATTAGGGTTATCCTCACTGTAAGCTTCAGAAAAAGACAAACTATTCAAATGATTTTTAAATTTAACTAAATTTTCCTTTGAAAAGTCCCGCCTTTGAGTGCGCCAATAGCTTAATTTGCAGGTCTTACTGACTTGAATTTTGAGTATTTGAGCTGAGTGATCAGATATACCAAGATCAATCACCTCACTAGTACATTTCAGATTTGAGTTATGAGCAAAATTATCCAAACAAGTTTTGCTTCTTGGTCTCGTTGGTTGCCTTATTTCCAATTTAAGGTTGTAGTTTAGAAGTAGAAATTCAAAGTCCAAGGTGAATCTATTTCGTTTTAAGATGTCTATGTTAAAGTCTCCGCATAATACTACCTTTGAATTTGTCTTATTGCACAATTGTTTTAATACGGAATCTAGAATCTCATAAAAGACATTAATATTGGACATGTAGGGTGGCCTATAAATACATACAATTATTAATTTATGCTTAGTCAATTCTATCGCACAGCATTCAAAAACTCCTGCTATTGAAAGTCTCTACTACTAAAGTTATTACTGGGGTAAAGAAAATTGTACCTATGTGATTAATTTCACTGGTGGTGTTATAAATACAAGTTAGTGTGCAATACTAACAATAGACTGCACCACACAGTTGCAACAAACTAAAGCTCGATTATAGCAGATGCGACAGCACGTGGTTGCGAACTTGCGACGCACGGTTTGGCGACAAGTCGCTACTGCGGCACACGTTACCCAACAGCACGTAGATGCGATCTACGTAATTGCGACAAAATTTTGTTACGATAGTAGCACTTCCAAACGTTCATTATCTTTACCCATAACCTTTTTCCAAGTATGTAGAGGTAGGTTTTCAGGTCAACCCTACTCGGATGAATATATTGGTACCACAGATATACGAGGGGCGGCTGATAAGTCCGCGGCCTAAGACATTAAATGAAAGAAAAATATGAGTATTATATTTTTATTTTTCAATATAGTCTCCCTCAAGCGTAATACATTTTTGACACCGGGCGTATAACGCTTTTACACCGCCAAAAAAATATTCCTTTTCTTTGCCCTCAAAATGGCTTTCCACAGCCTCCTTCATTTCATTGACATCGGCAAATCTACGACCTCGTAATTCCTTTTCCAAATTGGAAAAAAGGAAATAGTCGCTGGGAGCCAGGTCTGGACTGTAGGGTGGGTGGTCAATTTCAGAAAAGCCTGTGTCCTTCAGGGCCAGCCTTGAAACTCGAGCCGTGTGAACAGGCGCATTGTCTTGCAAAAACAGTACTCCGCGCGCTAATTTCCCACGTCGCTTTTGTACAACTGCCTCTCGTGCCTGAGCCAATAATTTTGCGTAGTATTGACCATTCATAGTAGTCCCCTTTGGCAGGTAATCAAGCAGCAAAACATCTTCGATATCCCAGAAAACAGTCGCCATAAGCTTTGATGCTGACTTTTGAACCTTGAATTTCTTCGGCGGCCTTTCTCCTTTTTTCCTCCATTGCATGGACTCCTGTTTAGATTCCGGATCGTATTGGCAAACCCAGGTTTCATCTACAGTTACAATTCGGTCGCAAATGTCGTCTAGATTATCCCCGACTAACTCTAAAATTCCTTACTAGTCTCGAGTCGCCGCTGCTTGTCGAACGGCGAAAGCATTTTTGGTACCCAACGCGCACTAATTTTTCTCATATTCAAATGTTCATGCATAATTTCTCCAACCCATTCTATGCTAATCTGCAACTCTTCGGCTATCTGCCATAATTTTATTCTTCGGTCGGCCAGTACAAATTTTTCGAGATTTCGAACATTTTCCTCCGTCACTACCTTCACAGGACGCCCCGGGCGGGGATCATACTCACACCTCTCTCGTCCTTGTTAAAATAAGTGAGCCCATTTTTTGACCATGGTATACGAAGGCGCAGATTCCTGAAGAACTGATGACATGTCTTAGAAATTTTTTTTCGGCGTCTTTCCTTTCTTTACGAAGTACTTTATCACGGCGCGGTGTTTAATATTACAAAAAATTGTCGAATCGGCTGACATGATGACGTTTGTCCTTCAATAGAAAATTTTCTAATGACCTCACTATCGAAAGGGGGTTATATTTACACTACCAAGGAGTGTCGCAATTAGTGCTAACACCAGTGAGATAATGGGTCGTCGCGAAGTATCTCGGGCCGCGGACTTATCAGCCGCCCCTCGTAGATATACTAATATCTGTGATTGGTACTTATTTTATCTCCACAACCATATTATTCGTGGACACCGGTACCCTGAAGGCATAGCCTGAAAGTAATTCTGGTGGACAGACCTTCGAGCTATTAGTGTTAGTTAGTTAGTGCTGTTAAATGTGTTTCAAGTGTTAAAAATGTTCTCTTATAACTGAAATTTGTAATTTCTTTTTGAGAAATAAATTCTTTAACCATATTATTATTGACAAACCACAACGTAAAAAAAATATCTCCACACACATAAAAATTGTTTAAGAAGTGTTTATGCTCCTGAAAGTAGCTCATATTGATATTCATAGCAGAACAATACAATGTGTCTAATAAATATCCATTTTTTCTTTTTCACCCCCGACGCATAAAGATGTTATAAGTTTAACGTGTCTGTCTGTGGTATCGTAGCTCCCAAACGAATGAACTGATTTTCGTTTAGTTTTTTTGTGTCATAGATAATTTGCCGTTCTTGGTATATATGGTGTGATGTGGTACCACTTTGATAATGTGGGTGTGGTACGGTTGATCAGAAGGGTGGCAAAGAAAGGCGTGTTCTTAGTGCGAGGTTTATTGGACAACTGAGTAACAGTGGTTGCTGGCTTGGATATAGTTACAATAGTTCTTATTAGCTACGTCATTGTTTATTTTAGTTGCATAGACTAACAAAACTTATTATGCCTACACGTTACAGTCCTCCCCCCTTAGAGTTGACTAAGAAGGTTTATTAGGTATTCCCAAAACAAATTACAGAACAAAATTATAGACTAGGTATATAGGTACTTAAAATAAACAAAATATAGTTTGACACAATTATTTTTGCTTAAGCTAAAGAGTACATAATTATATTACGGTCACGGTATCAGTAATTGGCGCACTTGTTAAGTTCTGATTGTGTAGCACTTTGTTTACAGTACATTAGGTGCATGGTATACCATATATGTCGTTTGGAGTTCACATTCGCGGGATTTGTTTGTATGATAGGCGTCGTTGCTGAGCTGTCGTTGACACGTAGTATGATTGCGCGGTCCGATGACGACGGCTTCGAAGCGTTGTTTACCATAGCGCCACCTTCCCACGTCGAGTAAACGCAGGGCTCGTGTTCACTGCCTGTTGACTGATATGGGTACGACGACGGTACAATAGGCGTTTGTTTCTAAGTGTCGCCATGCCATGAGAAGTGTGCAGCTGATAACGGCGATGACGGCGGCGGCGGCGGTGGCGGCTCACATGTCGAATCTCACAGTCCTCTTGACTATGCGACCTGATTTTGTAATGACTGGCGCCGGCGGCGGTATCGAAGTGCTTGAGGTGTCAGATGAAATTGTTGCGCTCTTTGTGCTTGGGACCGACACGTTATCAAATTCTAATAGGTAAGCTGGTTTTAGACGATCGAGTGACACAGTGACTTGCCTGCCATTACAGTCTAAAGTATAATATTTAGGGTGTCGAGTTATGACTCTAAACGGACCTTCGTACGGTGGTACTAAAGATCGTCGTGCCTCGTTCCTAACAAATACATGAGTGTTGACGGATAAATCCTTATGAATGAATACACTGTTATCGTTGCTGTGTGAACTCGAGTGTGAAAGATTAGGAACGGACGATAATGATTGAGTTAAACGTTTTATGTAGTCGCGATCGTTAATATTAGTTATAGGTTTTGGGTTAAATAGATCGCCTGGGAGTCTGAGACTACTGCCATATAAAAATTGAGATGGGCTGTATCCTAGGTCTAATTTAACTGCTGAGCGTAAACCTAAAAGTACTAGAGGTAATTCCTGTACCCATTGCGTACTATTTGAACATTTTGCCATAATAGCAGCTTTTAGAGTACGGTGTAATCTTTCGATCATGCCGTTCGCTTTTGGGTTATATGCTGTTGTACGAACGCGTTCGATACCGAGTCTTTTTAATAACTGTTGAAATAGATCCGATTCGAACTGACGACCTTGGTCCGAAGTTATACGTACTGGACAGCCGAAGCGAGCGATCCAATGCTCTACGAACACTCTAGCAACGGTTTCAGCTGTTAAATCTTTTACAGGTATAACTTCAGGCCATTTCGTTACCCTATCGATGATGGTAACGCAATATTTGAAATCCTCGGCCGATGGCAGAGGTCCTATTATATCGATGTGTATGTGTTCAAAACGGTTTCCTGTGATGCCAAATTCGCCTAACGGTGTTACTGTGTGTCGTTGAATTTTACTTTTTTGACAAGGAGTACACGTTTTGACAAAATTCTTTATGTCGGTATTCATGCTACTCCAAAAATACCTAGTTTTAACTAAACGTTTGGTAGCTGCTACGCCGGGATGACTCACGTTGTGTAAGGATTTGATAGCGAGTTCCCGGAATTGTATAGGTAGATAAGGGCGTATATTGTTGGTTGATGTCTCGCAGGTTATTTTTGTTTGAGTGAGACATGTTATCTAGAACGTCACTTATGTCACGCAATTCGTCCTATTTTAGCCTAGATATTAAAAGTTGACTTTTATGAAGGTCACTTGCCTTTTGCGGGTCCACGATGGCGTGGAATTGTGAAACCAGAGTCTCGGCCGGTTGCGCCAAAAATCCGGTATCCTCGGCGTTATCGACACTGCTGTCATTTGAAGTCGCTGTTGCTGCTCCGAGGTTGACGTGGCTGCAGGTTCTTCTTGTGCTGTAGGTGTTGTAGCCTGGCAGTCTGAGTTGCCCATGGTGATGCACGGTAGATTTGTGATAATAGGTCACTGATTGTGATTATATTAATACACGATACACGCTTGATCACGTCGGGGTCACCACTTTGCCGTTCTTGGTATATATGGTGTGATGTGGTACCACTTTGATAATGTGGGTGTGGTACGGTTGATCAGAAGGGTGGCAAAGAAAGGCGTGTTCTTAGTGCGAGGTTTATTGGACAACTGAGTAACAGTGGTTGCTGGCTTGGATATAGTTACAATAGTTCTTATTAGCTACGTCATTGTTTATTTTAGTTGCATAGACTAACAAAACTTATTATGCCTACACGTTACAATAATTTTATCCCGAGTGTACTTAGATGTTTCATGAAAATCTGTTGAGCCGTTCAAAAGTTACAGCTCATTTTATAGTTGATGTCGGGGGTTTTTGACGGTTTGGTTATTTATTATGTTCAGGATTCAGTTCATTTTTGTATTTGGTTGTCTTTTTAAACTTGTACGTACCCTTATACCTACCTATGAAATAACAACTAACAAGTAGGTACCTAGATACAACGGTACACGGTTTGATAGTAGAAAACTACTTCACTAGACATTCCAGTTTGGGCATGATTTATTGAACTTGAAAACTAAGTGTTTTTCATATTGGGCGTAATTTCGGTGCGGACCTATAAGATCAGTCAGTATAGCTCGCGCGTAGATTATGAGCATAAAAAGCACGTCTTCGCTTATTCGAGATTGGTCGGTACTGTGGCATGTGGCCATGGTGCGCGTGCAAAAACGAGTTGAACGGCCGTAAATATGTCCCATCTGTAATGCCCTTAAGTACCTCATGTGATTATCTTCAACATAGCTATGTTGCCTAAAAGGTGTTAGTAAACAAGTGGAGCAGTGGGGTGCCAAGTAACAAATAAAGAAAGAAGAAAGAAAACAGTTTTATTCTGAACACGCACAGGAAATACGAGGTGCATTCAATAAGTACCTAGCCTCATCGCCAGAGGGCGCTGTAGTTTCAAAAGAGTTTTACCACAGTGTAGCACATTCTTTTTAAATTCATTCCAATCCCTTCATTTGTTTTAATTTGACAACTTATGGAAGCCAACGTGTCGATCGGTTTTACAAAAATGGAAAAAGAGCAATATCGTTCGGTGATTCGATTCCTATTTTTGGAAGGGAAAACGCGCATCGAAATCAAAGAGCGCTTGGATGCTGTGTACGGTGACTCTTCTCCATCGATGGCCACCGTCAAGAATTGGTTCAACGAGTTTGCACGTGGCCGTACGTCGGTTTTTGATGAACCACGTCCAGGTGCACCGAAAACAGCTGCTACGGAGGAAAACATTAAAAAAATCCATGATCTCGTATTGGCAGATCGCCGATTGAAAGTTCGGGAGCTAGCTGAGACTGTAGGCATTTCAGAAGGAACAGTGCATCATATTCTTCACGAGGAACTCGGCATGAGAAAGCTGTCGGCGCGATGGGTGCCGCGTTTACTCACACCAGAAAACAAGCGCAACCGTGAGACCACATCGGAGACGTGTTTGGCGCTGTTTAAGCGGAATCCAGCGGAGTTTTTGCGTCGTTTTGTGACCGTCGATGAAACCTGGATCCACTGGTACACACCAGAGACCAAGGAGCAATCAAAACAATGGATCCAGACCGGGGAACGTGCTCCAAAGAAGGCGAAAACTGTAAAATCGGCCGGAAAAGTTATGGCCACCGTTTTCTGGGATTCACAAGGTGTGATCTACATCGATTACCTCGAGAAGGGTAAAACAATTACAGGGCTTTACTATGCCGATTTATTGGGCCGATTCGACGCCGAATTAAAGAAAAAACGACCCCATCTGGCGAAGAAAAAAGTGCTGTTTCACCACGACAACGCACCGGTTCACACGTCTGCCGTTGCCATGGCCAAATTGGTCGAATTACGCTACGAATTGCTGCCCCATCCACCGTATTCTCCAGATTTGGCCCCTTGTGACTTCTTTCTGTTTCCTAATCTGAAAAAATCACTCGCCGGGAATAGATATGGATCGAATGAGGAGGTCATCGCCGCCACGGAGGCCTATTTTGCAGAGTTTGACAAAACTATTTTTCGGACGGATTAAAAAAGTTGGAGCATCGCTGGGCTAAGTGTATCGAACTAAAAGGAGACTATGTTGAAAAATAAATTCCCACTTTTCCAAAATTTTCGTTTACTTTTTGTAGGCTAAGTATTTATTGAATGACCCTCGTAACATAACAAAAATATTAAAATTTAAGCAACACCACATGACCCGTACCACAGTATAATGCTGCAACATTTGAGAAATATCAGTGCTGGTATTCTGATTTCTGATTGGGTCACTGTTGTGATAGCATGGGTAGTTACGACACAAATAAATAAATATGTAACATCATTTTTATACGTTATTTATTATACTACATAATGTATTTATTATTTATTACTTTTTTTTTATTACTATATTATACATTATTTATTTATGTTACTTATTTACAAAATTAACCAATTTTGTACATTATTATTATAAAGAGTGTAATGTTATTGTATTTTGTGAGTGTAATAAAATATGTAGTACTCCAGTACATATTATTATGCATTAATATTTTATGTAGGTATCTATATTTTTCTCTACTAAACCTGTTTGGTTTAAGAAATTTAATCTTACCTGCGTTATCTAGACTAAACAGTTAGACACTACTTACTTGAAAATGGGGTTTCTGCAACAGGCTAAGAAGCTCCGCATATTCCTTTGAGACAGATACCACATCATGGAGCAACTCAAAAACTTCAAAAGTCACTTGCATGGCATTGGATAAAAGAGGAAAAAACTTGTCATCTTTGCCTTTGGCAACAATTTTATTGTGTACTTGAACAAGGGCATGAAGCTCTTTTGACTGCAGCAGTTCACTTAAAAATGCCACATCTTCTCCACCTGACTGTACTTCTTTCAATGATGCAAGCAGCCGAATGAGGGCTATGAAACAAACATTACATCTTTATCAATTTCTAAGTAAAAAGTACTCTTTGGATAAAAATTACAACACCCAGTGCCAACTAGGTATGCATAGTGCTTGATCACCATAGCAAAAAGTTATGATGGTTTGCTGTAATCTTTCTATCCATATTGATAATGAGCAAACCACCCGATGTTAGAAGACATAAAATGAATTTTAAGGCTTCTTCATCATTTCCCCCATCCCATCATTACCTCACAGCAAGTGTCCCACCAAAAACATCCAAATATTATCAAGTTACGATATTATTTAATGTTTATTGTTTACTATCAAATATACTTTAGGTACCAGTGGCGAAGAGTCCATACAACCCGATTCCGATCGGCTTTCCTTTAGGAATTGGTTAATGCATAGACCAATGTAATATTATATTATTTACTCATCCAATTGATAAAAAATGGCATGTTGTTCAGATAGGTCGAGCTCTTCCAGACATGACTATAATTATAGATTACAAGAGATGGTATAGATTTTTCCTTTTTATTGGAGAGCTTTTTTAGGACGGCTTCCCCTATAAAAAATTTCACTCTTCGCCACTGTTAGGTACACATTTAATCCATTGAACTAAATATATATAACTACAGAAAACGCCTAGCATTGCTATGATATTTATTTTGATAATCATCATAGTCATATTATTAGATAATTTGTAAAAATATGAGTAAGTAAACATTACAAATTTGAAAGTTCTAATATAATGTGTAAATTTTTCTACACTGTAATTACCTATTATTGATTTTTTAACCATAGTTATATAATAATAAAATTTATTTATTTAGGCACAAGTCCCAATACAAAAATTACAAAAAAATGTTCTATAAAATTAAATTATAAAATTAAAATATAGATTAAAATATAGTCCATAGTTTATGTAGGTCTGAAATATATCTGTAAATTAATATAATACACTCTATTATACTAATTTAGTTAAATATAATTATAAGACATAAAATAATTCTCTTTTAGGTATTGGTGTATGCCATAGCTTTGCCAGCGCTTGTCATAGAAGCACCTGGAGCAATGACTTATTCCCGGGCTTTGTTAATATTATTAATTATATCTTAACATACTATATAGCCTATATCCATCTGGAAACTATAAGTTATAGCATAATTTGTTTGTCTATTTGGATTAGTAGATTTTGCGGGAAGATGACACTCTGACCAAACAAACTAACAAAAACTAAAAAATAATAGTTTTCACATACCTGGATCCCAGTGATCAGTTGAAGAGTCCATATTCACAAACAAGTGCCACTAAATAGTGATCCTTGGAATAAACAAACATTCAGCTATCGATTTTCACTTTGCCTCATGAGTTAGCTTTCATATCGTGCTGAGGATTTTTAATGGTATGTAACCGCGCCCTAAGATTCCATAGCTTATTAGAATTCTTGACTATAAACAAAAATCTTTGCATCATAGGATAATATTTTTACCTATCATCAAATACCTACCATCATTTCTCTAATCGAACTGCCCTAATCTATTAGAAAATTACATTTGCCGATCGGTAACAACTTTACTTCAATGGTACATGATGAAATGCTGAAACTACAAGTTACAACACAACCTATTTACATAATACACATTTTCTATGACAATCAATTAAAAAGATATCGATATGAGTGAATTTTGAGTTAAAATTTTGTTGAAATATCTACACACGACGAGCCGATATCTAATTTTTAAACTGAAAACAAACTTTACAGATATCGCATAGATGGCGTTTACTGAAAACTGAAATGGGAAACGTCAAAATGAAAATGAAATGAAATCAATACAATTTATGTACGCGTTCATAATTTTATGAATATGGGTGATATGAAATCAGAAAATCCTTGAGCTTGACCCTTTTACAAATCAGGGAATGTTTATATTTCAAGAGAGGCTTCTTTGGTCATTGATATTTCATGATAACATAGGTGCATCTAAGAGAGGCTTCTTACGTCATTGGTGCATCTCAATCTGTTTAATATCCAAAATCAGATTCAAAGAAATCAGCTGAAAGCACAAGCTTGAGCGTTTGGAGCAGTGGTTTGGAGAAATGGAGAGAGAGCATTCTTTAGTCATTGGATTCCGCTTAAGTAAGCCAGTCGGCTTAGACATAAACTTAATATATGATTTAATTCCTTATGTATCTTTGAGTGTGTATGCTCTAAAATATGTATAGATTATTATATTAGATAATTTTATGATGAATTAATATTATGGCCTTTTGTCTGTTTTTCAACGAAGATACTTGGCTGATAATACTTACCTTAGTCTATTTTCTGGTCAAAAGGAAAAAAAGGCAGTAAAAAAAAAAAATATAGATTGTTTTCGAAGATTCGTCGCAACTCGCAAGGTACCTACCTAGTTTAAGAATACAGAATTATTAGGTGCTTTCTTCTAAGTTTTGTGATAGAATAATTGAAATTGGATACTAAGAACCAGGTTAGTGCAGTGGGTCCTAATAATTTTAACTTTAATTTTTTGACGTTGGACATAATGGCGCTAGTGTAGAGATTCTCCATACCAATTTCATTAGTTCTTTACAGATGGATGTAGGTATCTGTGTGAAAAGTAATCGATTGACCTTTATTGAAACGCCGATTGTTTACTTACAAGTTTTCGATATTTCTCTAATAATGTTGTAATAGAGAAAAGCTTGTCTACGTGTCTTCGAACAATGTGCGATAATATAGAGGAGAATCCTATTGGTATGTGGTGTACTCTGTAGTCAATAGTGAAATTGTATAAAATTATGTTGGTTGGCTTCTTAGATTATTGTCGTTATTTTTATTATGAACTAAACCTTTTTCTTCTTCTTCTAACCTTGTGAAAATGTGTTGTCCTTCTTTTTTAAATTTTGTTGTATGGTGAGATCATTGTAAATAAATAAATAAGGTCTATAACATTTCTCAAAGTTTTAGATACCTAGGTATCTAAAACTTTGATACCTAGGTATCTAAAACTTTGATACCTAGGTATCTAGGTTTTTTGCATGGTAAGTGTATAATACAATAAACATTCAACTCATACTCTTACTAAAAGGTTTCTATTTGGTCATGATTGGTTTTAAGAGAAAACTGTTTCTGTAGACTTCATTCCCTAATGGATTTTTATATTTAGAGATATTTTATGTTTAGGGATTATATTCTTATTATTTATTACTGTATTGGGAGGAAGGGAGCCATGAAAAATTTTATTAAAAGAGGTGATGAAATAGATGTATTGACAGACAATTAGGTTGAGCATCAACCAGTCTTCAAATTGTACCGTCCCCAATAATGCATGGAAATTATTCCATTCAATCATCTAGGCTAAAACTGTTAGTGCCCGCCGCCCAAATGCAGTGTTACTAACTCTTAAGTGAGCCACAGTAGTTCAAAGCATTTTTTTGGGAAATATATCATCAAAATGTATCGTGACTGTACATATTAAAATGATTTGTAGGTACCTACGAAATTATAATAGTTGCATCATAAAAAGTAAAATCGATTTATAAGTTGATTATGATGTAAAAGAAGTTAATATCATTTGTACTGAGAAAATAGATGTTAACTTACAATATAACAGCTGCATAAAAGGAAATTGACCTAACCCATACAAAAATTCATTTCAAACGGCTGATTTTGCTCTATTCAACTGATATGTTGTCGGTGAACTTGAGCCTAAGAAGGCTTAATTTAATACGTCCAGAAACGCAGACATTAATATAATCCTCAGCCACAGGCTTGTTAGCTAATAAGTTTAAATCAATGTCTTATTTTAATAGGTGCTTTAATTGTTGTTTTTATTTTAATAAATTATAATTAATAATCATTTTATTTCATAGCACACTTTGTACATCCAAATATTGTTAGGTAGTAACACTCATACTATGTGAGTAATTTGTTTCTATATCATATTACAATACGTAAATCTTATTTCTACAATATCAAATCGAATTAATTCGGTTTTACAATGTGTACCGATTGCTGGACATCACTATTTACAAAATGACATGAAATGCTCAGAACCCGTAAAATGACAATTTAGTCCCCGGGTTCCTGTTTTATTTTCATAGTTGTATGTCCTGTTAGCTAGGACCTTCTAGGCACGTCTTTTGTTAGAGCGGGTTTTTGAAACTGGCTTTACACCACAGACTACTTAGGGGATACTAATGTGTCTTTGGCTTCTTACGTCATTGGTTTTTTTACATAATCTAAGGTCTTTACACTTTGCACTTTTCAGATACTCCATGACCCAATTTTATATTTCGACTATAACTGAAACACACTGCTTGCGATCAATTTATTTGGGTTCTGCCTGCAATCTGATTTACTTGGATAAAAATGATAATTATATAAAAAGTGCTTATGACTGATCTATATAATTTTGTATCAATAACGCATTTTCGAAAAAAATAGAGAATGTTTATCAGAATCTATAAATTTCTGTCTTTTCTAGTGTCGAAATGCCACTGTTGTACCTATGATAAGTATTTGTCCATAATATAGATTCACAATGGTTTTATTGTTCTACAAAATTGTTTACAAAATTGTGTTTACAAGTTCTTTGTGGTGAGCTAGTAGCCTTACAAATATTTCATCATCATCAGCATTAATTTATTCAGGGTCCCGTAACGTAAGAGCATCTTTAAAGGATTAACGAGCTCGAATTGTTATATACTTACTCTAAAATTGATGCTTACAGTACAATACCTATGTCATTTAATGCTAATAGGCGAATGATGAGATGCAATCGTACCAATACGCGATTAAATCTATAAGTTCATGTAATGTACATTACATGAACTTATAGATGTATTCGCGTACGTCGTAGACAATTATTAATTTTCTTTTATTACCTATACCTATTCAATACCACTGATAGGGCTGTCGGAATTGAACCGATTCCGATTGCGAGCGTGTTACCGAAATAAGAAAAAAGTAACGAACGCAACGATTCCCGAAGTAACTAATTTTTTTATTTGTTATGCTTCTCCCCTTCCCATTCCTTTTCTCAGAATTTGGGAATCGAGACTAAGGCTTACATTCAGAGACGACAGAAACGAGTCTAAGCGTGAACTTACGCTTCCATCTGTCAAAGTTACGAATAAATTTTGACAGATGGAAGCGTAAGTTCACGCTTAGACTCGTTTCTGTCGTCTCTGAATGTAAGCCTAAGACATAGTTAGTTAGTTAGTCTATGCCTAAGACCGACAGTTCTGTCAAAATGATTAGAGGTGATAATTGCGTTTTATGGTCCGATTTCAGCAATTTTAAATCACTAATGTTCTGAAAGTGTGTCATTGTTTGCATCAAAGGTGGAGTCGATCCATCCTAATTAGGAATTACATTTCTATTGTTGACTCAATGATAACCACGCTTCGCCTCAGTTTGGGAATAATACAGTATCAGTAAAGCTTTCTATAGTTTGAGCTGTAAAATCATCCGCAAGTAAGTAAGTAAAGTGAACCCACAGTCCTAACTCAGCTCACCCTGCAGCTGCAGACTTTGCCCGTAACATATTATTATATACATTAAAATGCCAATCATACATAGTTACATAGCTAAAAAAGGAACCTTAAAACATTCTAATTGGAATGCTCATCATGTGTCCATTGTGTCCATCAGAGTGACATCAGTAAATGGCTCATCCACATTAACATGTCTGTTCACTGTTGCTATTTTGGATTTCGGTGATGCGATGTTACAAACAGTTACGCCTACTTTTAAAGTGTGTAGGTAAATAGTGTAACTGCTGGTCAAAGCGAGAGCGAGGCGGTAGCGAGGCGGCGGCGACGCGAGGGCGAGGCCTTATTTCACGCGAATACCTCCGATACGAAATGTCAGCGGAGTCAAGGCGGAAGCGCGCCGCCGCGCACCGCCCGTCCAACGCCTCGACGCCGCCGCTCATCTTGAACGTCAGCGCCTCAATGCCGCCGCGCCTCTTGAACGTTAGCGCCTCGACCATGCCGTGAAATTTGATTCTGTGAGCGACCTCGCCTACTTACCTTTACTACTGGAGGTCCTTTTAAGGCGTTTATAGGACTCATCATTATGGACAACTTTCAAGATGGGAACAACCCTGAATCGCGAATAAAAATCTGGTGTACCTACCATACATTTAGTAGAGTAATACTGAATTATTTGTATGGAACAACAGTTTTTATTTTCATTGCTCCCTTTTGTTATTTATCTCCACATGTTTGTTTATTTCGTAAACTATCCCTGAAATAGGCAAGACTAGGAAGTCTCAATACGTACTGAAATCGCCTGGAGGAGTTACTGGTTCATGAAGGAGCTTTTTAAGGGTGCTTTACTAAGGGCGTTAATAAATTATACTAAAACCAATCGTAGAATCTATTCAGATCATTCTGTGCTTGTTCTATAAACCTACCTGTCTAGTCTCCAAAGTAAAATAAACTTGTGTCGTCAGCATTTAGGTAACAGTAAGGGATCCAGTATTGAGCCCTGGCTTACCACAGGTAATAGGTAAGTTAGGGATCATCTTTCATCGTTAGTCTACATAGTTAATTTCGGTAAGTGTTCAAATAGCCTTACCTACCTAATGTTGGATATCTATCGCTTGGTTCCGATATAGCGTGATATATTCTTTATTAAAAAACATATAAAACCGTGTCTTATTGTTTTAAATCACATACTTCATTATTCACGATCACAGTACCTACACAAAAAATAAGTTGCACTCATCAGTTTTTATGAGCGATAGCGTGATGTTACAATGTTTACCTTATAAGGTACCGTTCCGGGTGCCTTTCGGTACTTTTAGTAGTTAATCTTGATATTGGTCAGGCAGGCATAATAAATGAAAATTAATTATTGTTATAGGCGTAAGAGATGCTTGATGCCGGGCGCTCAATTAAACAATAAGCCGGTGTCGGCGGAAGAATTTTCGGCTTGCAACGAGGAGTCTCAGCTAGAGCTTCATCTTCAGAGGCAGCTGGAAGAGGATGTCGCCAGGTAATCATATATTTCTTGCTGTATTTATTTATGTCATAAAACTAACTCAACAGCAATCGCTAAAATTATGATCTTACCGAGAACAAAATACATACCTAACACAATGTATCGTGCGAAATGCAGTGCTTTAATGCGAATTAAATACTATAATAATAATTAAATACAAACACATCAACATTGTCTAGGGATGTTAAAGATATTTTATTTATTGAAGTTTAAATAACGAACATATTAGATATTTATTGCTCGAGACTGTTTATATCGAATAAAACTTTAATTAAATTCTTATAAAAACTAGTTTTTAATTAATGTATAATTCTAGTTTTTTCAAGAATTTATTTTATACAGGGTTTATTTATAGATGTTATCACAATAAATGAAACCGCGTATTTAGTATATCAGGTTCTGTGACCGTACACAAAAAATCAATTAAATCCTATTTGTTGTTTAACTACATAAAAGCTTTATAATTATACACTTATCACGATCTTTATGCAAAGCTTGTAAAGTCTCCAACTTATTCTAACCAAAATTATTTATATTTATACGTGTAGAACAGATAAATGTGAAATAAATTTCTACTTCGATGTTCCTTCACCTAGTTGAAAGATAGCAGAGTGAAATATGATGCAAAAAAAAATTGCGTTAATATCGCAGATATTTTGAAGATGATACCAAATATTTGATTTCATTTTATGTGAATATCTGCGGAACCCTCTATACCTCCTATGAACTTCTTATTACAAAAATAGTAGTAAAATAAAAATGGTAGGTATGTGAATGATGGATAACAAGAAAGAGATAGAAGTTTAAATTTTTTTAACAATTAAAAATGAGTAGTCTTTAAAAGCACCCATAAAATTAATTACGCATCTGAAACGCTTGTGCATGCTTAAAACTAGGTTTTTAATGTTATGCTGTGGAATGTTGTCCCAGATCCTGCTGAGGTGCAAAAACAGTTGTTGCAATATTATCGGGGAAATCCCGTAGAGCTTTTCTTTGCAACTTATTCCACCCATGCCCAATGGAATATAGGTCTGGTAATTGCGCAGGACAGTCTAGGACCGCAACATTATGCTTTAGCAACCACCGTGTTACCAGCCGGGCACTGTGGCCGGGCATTGTAAATTGTAATAAGGTGGAAATCTTGTCCAAATTGTAACCGGTGTAGGTAGAATAATGGCCGTTGCACCTGATTCCGGTATTTTTCTGCAGTCATGGAACCTCTCACCCAAACGAGGTACAAATATCGATAATATTTTTGTGCTCGTCTTTTCCAGCTACTAACAACTTTTCGCGAAGTCGTGAGTCAGTGGAATGTAGTCTCAACATGACGCTGGTAGAATAAGCTCACAAAGGCTCAGTTGCCATGCAAAAAAAGTTGGTGTAAATTGCTTAAAAAAATACGTAGGTAAAATCCATATATTTTTTTTCGCAAGTTTGACATTATAGAAACACGTGAAAATGGAATAGAATCAATTCCCCACTGAAAATATTTTTTTGCCAAGTAGTTTTTAGGAAATTAATATCCCTAGAAAATGTTGAGTGTGTCATTATGAATAGATAAATATCAGAACGAATCACCATTAATTTGTGAAGCAGTCAGCAGTGAGGCGAGCTTCATTCTTCAAACTTTTTTAAAACTTTTGTTTTATTTATGTCAACAATCCGAGAGATTCCTACATACCTACATTTATTATTATTTATATCTCACAGAGTACGGACGGAGCCGGAAAAACATTTGAAAGGTGGTTCCTATTGTCCAGGCACAGCGATAGCGATCGTTTAATTGGGTATAGTTTATTTTTATTTATTTAATTTTTGTTTTTTTCTAGGCATATATCTGCCTTTTTCTCGTTCTGGTATGCGACATAAATTTGGTTCATCATAGTTACTCACGCCTATCCTAGTAACTAATTCTGATTCGTCTTTTCAATTCACAAAATGAATACCTTAGTTTTCTTTTTGGTGCTATTCAGAGGGCCAGTAAGCTATCGGACGATTATAAACTAATGGAACTTTCGGATATAGGAATTGCGAATGATCGGTGGTTGGCATTCATCTGATTAACTTTACACAATTACCTACAATTACATAATAGCCGTTTCAGGATTGGTAGACCCTCAATAAAAAAGTGTGCGTTACTGCAGCACAATGTCGTCTCCGTTCAGGATTTGTATAGCGCAGGTAATTTATCTCGAGTAAATGTGCCAATTTTTTTAAAGGATGATGCCAATTTTGGTCCCACCCTCCAATAGCGACGTGTCATACATCGTTGGATAGGTATTTTTGAGCTGAACAAAAGTTACTATGGCGCCAAGTTTCAAATCTTAGTCCGTTCAGAGTTATGCATTATTAAACATGTCAGTTTAACAACAGTTAAACATGATGCTTTTCCCTAATACAATACAGTTTTTGAATGAATACTAGTATTACCTATATACCTATCTACCATTATCATCAGAGGCGTAAGAAGAGTTGGTCGGACGTAACGCAAAGTGCCCGTTTCCTCAGGTGCTGATTCCTCAGAGATCGCGCGCGGACTATACCTTACCATCGTGTTTTATCTCTAAAAATACCTTACGACTCTGATGATAACGGTAGATAGGTATATAATACTAGTATTAATTCAAAAACTGTATTGTATTAGGGAAAAGCATAATGTTTAACTATTGTTAAACTGACATGTTTAATAATGCATAACTCTGAACGGACTAAGATTTGAAACTTGGCGCCAGAGTAACTTTTGTTCAGCTCAAAAATACCTATCCAACGATGTATGACACATAGCTATTGGAGGGTGGGACCAGAGTTCATACAAATCCTGGCATCATCCTTTGTGCGTCCATCCTTTTTAATTTTATTCACGATAAACAGATTGTGCTGCAGTTACGTTACAGCACGAAGAAAATTACCCGATGGCCCTAGCTGGATACAAAGTAGGAAAAAAGATAGCTTATTTTTGGGCCAACTGTGATGTGCCAAAATTATTTTTGTTTGTGTTGGGGTAACGTTTGGCCGATTACTATATCTCTGAAACTGTGCACCGAACAGTTACACAGAGATAATTAGTTAATTATAATTATAGTACACAATCGTTATTTTTTATAAGCTAGACTCATCGGATAATTTTCTTCGTGCTGGGGTAACGTTACTGCAGCACAATTTGTTTTTCGTGAATAAAACGAAAACGGCTGGACGCACGAATATAACATTTCTGCTACATTTACTCGAGATAGGGCTCTAACCCTATCTAATTATCTGTGCTATTCAAATCCTGAAAGGAGACAACATTGTACTGCAGTAACGCAAACGATAAAATCCCTAATTAGCTTTCGGTATCATGTATTTTTTCTATTGAATCTTTTTGTGTGTGACTGTAATATTTGACTAATATTGGTAGCAAGACTCATATGGTACAAACGTTTATTTCTCTCTTATTTTTGGTGATGCTGGACAATGCTATGTAAAATATTTTGGGGCTAATGAAATGCTTATAACAATTGGCTTTATTGCATTTACTTGTTACAGAATTTTTGATGAATCTATTTACTCTGATCTTGAAGTGGTGTGTGGGAAATTGAAGATACTAACTCATTCTTGCATTCTAAAAGCACGCACTGATAAGTTTTATCACAAGCTACATACAATTTTGCATGTGAACATTGAACGCAATACTTTTGATGAAATATATTCTTTCATAAGGTATGATCTAACGATATATTAACATTTTATGTGATTAATATTGTGTTTCTTATTTTAGTTAAATTGTAAAAGATGACAGAATTGGAGATAAAAATTAGACCTGCATAGCTATTCTGTACGAACATCTCGAATCTCTTATCTTATAGACATCTCATTCTTATTGTCTTTTGATATTTGACGAATTGACATACGATAACTTCATAACGAGCTGTGGACGTACCCTAGCCATAGATTTAGGATGTACGAAGCGAAAATAGCGAAAATATTCTATGATTATGGCTCTAGCCATGTTCACAGCTCCTTTTATTAAGTTACACATTCGTAGGCGTCTAAAATCGGCATCAAATAATATTAAATATTATAGCATCTATGCTATAATATTTAGGTTTTTAAGTTGTGTATATATATATCATGTTGTGATTTATGCTTTATTTATTCCCGTTATTTTAAATAATTCCACATATTGTTAACTAACATTATCTGCTTTCTATCTGGCTAAAATACAATAGGTACTGTGATTAAACAGGGTATAAAGAAATGACTATATTACTAAAAATTATGATGGGCACTTTGCTATGAAACTTGGCCGAATCACAAACAGAGTTGAAATTAATGTAAAGTACTTCTTACACGTTTAAAAAACCAAAATTTCGTATGTATAACTAAATTTCGTATGTATAACTAAAAAGTGTAAAATACATAGGCACTCATTCATAAATTAGCCTTCCACTGTATACATTTGGTTTCTGGTGACCCTCGGCCATATTGCCCATCATTCTTTACCGACGTTATATTAACATGAACTTACTACTGACTTAGCACATTATGAACGCCCGGCAGTATAATATTCAAATGTTGATGTATGATCCATTCATTCATACACTAAATATTGTAAGAGGTACATGTAGGTACAGGTGGTAAAGATGCCATACAAACGATAAAAAAGTTATAGTATAGTAATTTAATTTTTGACACTACAAATACTGGCTTCTCTTTATTTCTAAATTACGCTAGTTTCTTCGTAGTATTACTGTCTTTGAAGCGGGCATGGCGGTGTGAATTTTCTTACATACACCGAAAAGCATTGCCGCATGACAAAAGCGTAAATGAAAAAGTTTGATATAATTCTTAAATTTTTGCAACAAGGCATGTATGAATTCTATAGATGCGAGGTGCATCTATAGAATTTCATTTACGCTTTTAGCATAAAGATTGCCGTAGAGTCTTCAAATATCCATGAAATTGATTTTATCACATTAATTAGATAAGTGTATCAATAAACCATAATTATCATTATTACCAAATATATTTTAGAAAAATGATGCACATTTTTAAGTTATATAAAGTTTTAGACTATACATAAGGTAAATATTCCTTTTATGATTCTCATGTTTCATTTCAGTGATGTGTATACTGAATGCAACATTCAACATGAAGAAAAAGAAATAATTACGTATCTGAAACGCAATTTAAATGTTGTAAAATCCATCCCAGCCAAGCCTAAAACAAAAGAAGAAGGGGAGGGCCCTGAGGTTTTTTTAACGCCGAAGTGCATAACTCCATACGTAGAAAATGACGTCCAGAAAGTAATTAATTCTAGTCCTAGCACCGAGCTAACGAAAGAATACTATGCATTAGTTCCCATAGATGGGAATTTACTTGACAAGGAACTTATCGAGCAGGACGAACTCTCTAATGCATTTCATTCTATTATAAAAGGTCAAACAGGAGATACAAGTCAAGTAAATATTCTCCAACGCAACAAGCCTACTTCGCTATCCCTTAATTCTAGTCATACATCCAAAACAGTCAAACATTCCAGTAGTTGTGATATTTTGAATAAAATTTGTCTAAAAGATAATATCTCCCCAAAACATGAAAAATACCTAAACATAGTCACTGATCAAGACTTTAAAATTAATCAGAAATTTCCGTTAAGTGATACATCTGAACGTACGACTAATAAAAATATAAACAGTACTAATTTGGTAGAAAAACCGTTGGATCCTCCATATTCACCAGATAGTTTGATTACGGATGAACCTAGTTCTTCTTCAGATTATTTGTCGGCTGCATACGCTTGTACTCCAGGCATCGGTTCGTCTGGTTGTCCACTTCAAGTAAATGCTGGAAACGCCACCTCCAGGATGGAAAACATTTACACTTTATCAGATTCAGGATTGGAAGATACTGCAATGCTAGGTAGCGTCAATAGCCACAAGGACGTTACTTTAACAAACGTGTCTTTATCTGAAAACACGATCCATGATTTAATTGCTGATGATGCAAGCATCTCTGCAATATCCATACCTAGTTCCTTAGCAGAAAAAAAACAGTTTCCGAGATCAAAACCGATTGGTACGTCTTCTGAGAAAGATTGTAATGGGCAAAATACAATCACAGAAATGTGCGGCAAATCTCTAAAGGAAGAAAAGCAGAGACAAAACGAAGAAATAGTAATATTAGAGTCTTCATCCTTATCTTCAGAAACTGGCTCGTGGGAGTCCGTTTACCCACCTAAATTGGTTGAAAAAGAGATATGTGAAATGTTTTTAATCAATGAACGTCAGCACTGCCTGGAACAAGAATGTATAAATAAATCACCAGATCATTTCTCACCTAATTTAGATAAAAATTCGCCTTTTAAATCGACGGCCTGTTTTATAGATGCATCCAGTTTACTTGATGAAGAAGATACGATAAAAATTCGAACTACTGATAATGCGCCTCCAGCCAACGTAAAGTTAGATATATTGCCTGCACCGAGTCAGCCAGTACCCTGCTCCACGGTTAAAGTAGATATTAGTCCAATTGACTGGTCAGAGAGTAACGACAATGAAGATTCCTTGGAGCAAGCAGAGAAAAAAGATATGTCTCCTACAATTTTTGAAATGACACCAATCACAGAAGATTCCTTGTGTACCAATGCATTTGAAAATGCAACTCAATCGGAACTAGGCATAGAAGTCGACGATAGCACTAACAACGTATCCGACAAAGAAAGATCCCTTCGAGCCAATGAAGTGTTCATGTCCAACACACCAAATAATTCGATAATGTCTTTTAAAACCTACAAACAGTACGAGTCCGAGGACAGCGAAAACACTATCTTAAGTTCCGAGTGCTTTACAAAAAAGCAAAGAAAAGGTAGCAATTCTCCGCCTATACTGTCGGGAGGCGTATCAGTAGAGGATCATTTACCTCAAGTAGGCAGCAGTCATGAAAGCAGCCCGTTACCAAAATTTCTGGAAAACACACCTATAGTGACTGGCGCGTATTTACCACAAGCAACGGACCATACTCAAGGAAAACTGAGGACCAGTTCAGCTTCGGCGTGGGTAGTAGATATGTCTATTAGTCCAAAAGCGGACGATAGCGTTAACATTAATTCCAAATCTTCCGAAGAAAGTGTAAACGAAAAAAAGAATATATTTTCTATGTATATAGATTTAGGCGACAAATCAACATTAAAAGATATGCCCGCTAGATTGTCTTCTTCAATGAATATGAAAAAGAATTTTGCAAGTGTAGAAAATAAGTCAACCCTCCGGAATTCTAGAGCTACATCGAATACAACCGACCGTAATTTAAAAGAAAATGATGTTAGTGTGTCTATTTTTGAAAAATATGAATCTTTGTGCAACGATCCTAATATTAGCATTTCAGAAATAATTGCTATCCCAGAAAAACATGAAGCAATTCCAGAGATCTTAGAAAATTCTGTTACAGAGGTTACACCTAAAGTAAACCAGGCGCGAGCGCATAAATGTGAAGTTAAAATGGCAACACAAAAAGAAACTTCAGAACAAAAAGAATCTACAACTGATCTTCAAGCCAAAGATCTTTTTGTGAAATTATCAGACTTAGATAAGCCAGTGCAAAAATCCGATGTTTTGCTCTCAATCGAGGCAAGAGAAGTTGATGTGCGAATGACAAGATCTATTCCTGACTGGGGTGAACAAGCATTTTCGACAAACTCGAGATCAATAGAAGTTATTACTTCATTTCATTCAGAAAATGCTCTCAGCTTAAATAGGCTATTTCCCCATTTAAAAAATGAATTTAGTAGGAGTATGCCAGGGTCCTTGTCAAGCAGAACCCGGTCACCCTTAAGATTAGGGACATCTAGTACTCTTGGTGATGCAGATGACCAAGTTTCAGATATGTCTGAAATTAGTAGCATGCAGAGCAGCAACTGTCGATCGGGATTTGGTAAGTTAAATTAAAGTTATTCTTTTAAGGAAATTTATGGTTACACTGAGTAAATTTGTTAATCTCGCGTTAATCGGGCATTTTTGGGTAAGAAATTGACTCACAATCCAAGGATGATAGCTTGTGCCGACACGATAGAAGGAGCCTCGGCGACCTCTAACACACTTGCTTTGGTTCAAATATATCCATTGTAAACTTTTAGTAGCTATTATATGAATTTCAAAATAACCACTAATATTATCGTAGGGAATAGTACTACAGACAGTCAAACGTCAAGTTTAATTGAAAATTGCACGTCACGTCTCGGGAAGGACTTGTTGAGAATGTTTCTGGAGGAAATAGCTCCTGATGTGATAGTGGAAGTGTCGGGGAAGCGATTCAAAGCACACAAGTGTATTTTATCATCCAGGTATAGTATTTTTTATTCTCATCTGGTAATTTAGCTTTGGATGACAATGCGACCGTAAATAGCATTCAGCTGTGCGTTACTTAACAGTACACGAAAAATCTATTAATTGAATAAGGAGATAAAGCAGTGTCTTATGTCACGGGCGCCATATTGAATCCCGAGCGTAACGAAGGATTTTAACGTTAACTGTTAGTTTAGAGTAGAATCCTGAGTGCAGCGAGGCATTCAAACTTGCCCAAAATGATAACAACTTTATTTCCAAGGAGAATACTCTATTTTGTCACACCTGCGAGACAATAAAAAGCAATACTATTAGAAACAAAGTATTTTATTAGTTATAATTATAGTAGTAGGCATTTTTATGAAAATTCATAGTTTGGAATGTATAATTAACAGCACAGCGATTTGGAGTATTCGCGTTTTTTTTCTTTTTTTGTGGTGGCCAGTTCCGTTTTTGAATAAGTTCTTTTTGGTGCAGGTTTCTATTGTATGGTCGTTTTCACACGAATTTTTTGTTTAGGCTCCAAATTAAAATCACTTTATTCACCGGCGGGTTATAATGAAATTTTGTACATTATTGTCCGGCTAGACCCTAGGGAAGCTCTAGGGCTGTAATGAAGTCATTCCATGTGTATTCATCATTCAGTCGTTCCAAGTTCAATTATACATTGAACTTTTTCGAGCGGGTCGTGTGAAAATACATTTTATCGTTCAGTCACAATTTTTCATTGTTAAACTGATCATCAGATTAGAAACATATTTCATGTAAAAATATAGGTTAGTCTCGTGCTCTTCTCGTAAAAAGATTGGAGATCTCGGATAGAACAGTCTTTGGCTCTGCCTTTATTAACCCTGATACTTTAAATCAAAAAGCACTCCAGATCTAGATTAAAAAAAAAAGAAAAATAGATAAAGATTATCTATGACTTCGCAAATTTCACTAGGACCCCAGTCGCATTGTCATCACAACCCTGTATTTGTTTTTTATTGTGAGGCCACCTTCCTTGATATTCGTTAGTGAAGTTTTGCATGTACCAATTTTTTCAGGTGTCAGTACTTTGCCGGTATTTTGAGCGGCGGCTGGGTGGAAAGCTTAGGCAACGTGATTGTACTTCCACCGTAAGTAGATACCAATCAATCCACAGCCTTTCACAGTACACAACTAACTTCTGACGATTGATCATTAGACTACTTAGCTTGGGCGAATGGATTAGTGACCGAAGAGCCAGCTACGGCACCGGCCTCCGATAGGCTGCATGGAAATGTGCATCGTTATCCTACTACCACTAGATGGCTAACCATTAGGTGGTCAGAGCTGAGTCGGTCAGAATACAAATGCGAATTCTAAATAATAAGTCAATAGAGAGTGCTATCAGTACCTACTAACTTTCACTACCGGGACGCGTGTCGCCGGTTCACAGCTACCAACACATACACAAATAATATTAACGCCTTTTACTGACACTGGTTTTTTTCTAATCGAAACATAGACTAGCTATTGCCCGCGGTTTTACCCTTTTATCAATATTTATCATTATTCTTAGCTTATGCGAAAGGGGTTTTTGTATTAATAATTATGAACAACTTTTACTGTGGGACCAAACAAGAAATCTCGAAAAAAAAAACTGGCTGTACCATATACATATTTTAGTCGAGTGATTATTTGTAAGGAACAGCTGATTTATTTTTGCACAACGCCATCTATTGACAGCACTGGTCAACTCTTACCATCTGTGTTGTAGCCAGAGCACGTTCGTACACCAGGTACTGGACACGACAGGGATATTTGTTTTAAAGTTTTATTATATACAGGGCAGCGCAAAATTTTGAGGCAATAAAGGGTGGCTACCCTTTCTGTTATAGTTAGAGAGATCTGGTCTTAGGAAACATTCGGTGGATTTTGATGATATTATATACCCTATTAGTTTTTTGCGAGACTATTGACATTTCTCAAAAAACAGTGGGGCTGAATCGACTATTTCTCAACAGGAATGTTTCCTGCAAACATCCGACGAAATCGTAAATCCTTACCGAAGTTGAGAAAAATCCAAAATACTTTTTCCCATACATTTTCTATGAAAACATATCTTCGTATGAACGTAATATAAAATCACTGAATCTTACACTGATCGATTAAGTTTACGTACATTGTCTCTGTAGTGAGGTAGCCTCGCGCGGCAAAACGTCTCGCAGGAAACGTCCGAGGCGGCTTCGCGAGCCCCCCCTATTACCCTGCTCTGCTATTTATTAGATATTTAGTTTTCTTGGACCTCATCACTTCAACTATAATTCTACCCAGTTGGAGAAAAACCTTCGTAATATCGAGGATTCTTATATATTATAACTTTTTTTCAAAGTATTTCAAAGACTTTGAAAAACGTTAATTGCTTGCTTACTAGAGATGATCAAGTAGTCATAGGACTACTTGATCGTCTCTAGTAAGCTAGCAATTACTATGATTTTTGTATCCTTTTAGGTTCTCTTACAATGTGGTGTACTTTGCATTGTGTCACATATACTCCGGTCTCGCCACTATCCCAGATTCTGTGAGCATCGTAGAACTGGCCACAATCGCTGATATGCTGGGATTAGAAGGTTTAAAGGAAGCTATTATGTTTACACTCAAAGCTAAATATTGCCATCATTTTCATAAGGTAAATAATTTATTATACCAATATTTCAATTTCTGTAATATCTATAATTTTATTGAGGTATATCTTTGGTGATGGAAAAGGCGTCTAGCTCTAGTTTAAGGGTCCGTCCTAAAAATCGACTCGGGACAATTTTGTTCTCTGAAGTCTGATTGCGAGAAAGGCAAATGTAATTTAAATAAAATAGTATAATATAGTTCTTATTCTTGCGCGTGGCGGGAAGGATTTTTTTAAAATCAATAATATTTATAACTCGTTTACCGAAAAATTACGCGTGAGTTAGGATTGACCACCGTTTTATAAGAAACGGCTAGTGATGCTGAACATAAAAATATTTATTATCATCATTATTGCTCTATTTGCAGACGGTTACAACACTTTTTTGAACTTCTATACAAAATATAGCAGTAAAAAATATTGAAATAACTTAATTTTTGGAAAATTTCCTGTCAATTTTTTTGCAAAAATTTTAAGAAATTAAAAATATTCACATTTGTCTGCAGTTATCTTTTATATAATACCTAAATTTTATTTTATAATAAAAGCAATATCTTCATTAAGTAAATAAAGTTTCAAGCGCGCAAAACTGATCGCTCCAATAATAGGCGCTATTACTGTCAAGATCGCCTCGAAAACTATACTTATAATCACACAGAGAATTATTTTTCGCTTTCACACAGTTAGAGAACAAAATTGTCCAAAATGGGTCGATTGGTAGGACGGTCTCTTAAACTGCAGCATATATAATTATATTCAATTAATATTGCCATTATATGTATATTATCAAGGGAAGAGCGGCAGTATTTCTTCTAGCATTGTTATATGTGTTAATAATGGTTGTCGAAAATGTATTGTGGGGTTCAAAGTGATAAATAGAACTTCT
This sequence comes from Allophyes oxyacanthae, assembly GCA_932294325.1. Classification (NCBI taxonomy): domain Eukaryota; kingdom Metazoa; phylum Arthropoda; class Insecta; order Lepidoptera; family Noctuidae; genus Allophyes; species Allophyes oxyacanthae. The sequence continues at coordinate 8,358,269 of OW028609.1, forward strand.
GTTTTTATTTTGTCCATACTATGAAAACGAAGCAAGATTGAATAATACCTAGGTTTCGAATTGCTGTCACCGAGAGATAGAGGAAGGTCAACGACAATAATCAAGTACATGTATTCCAAACATTTACATTTTGTCGCTACTGAGGAGAATTTATATTTCCCTTGTCTAATTGTATGTTTTATATTTCTTAATATTACAGCCATGTGCAGTGTGCATTGTTGGAGTTTTAGAATGTTTCCCATTGTGTTCCGTATATGGTTTGGACGATTTGTACCACAAATGTCTCAAATGGATTACAAGGCACTTTTCTAAAGTTTGGCCAACTAAGGCATTCGCCACCTTGCCTACGGATCTCTTAGACAAATGTTACCAACATCATATCGTCAATCTGACCATTGATAATGTGGTTGACACTGTGTACGGCTGCGGTATCGCTGGTAAGTGTAATCAATAATTTTTAAGCCATGTTTGTATTTGTAAACTATTTGTTTCATATTATGTGTTTTACTCCATAGCGGCCTCCCTACAAAACAGTAGATGGTCTGAAAGCGTAGCACGCATGTGTCGGAGGCTTATAACTGCAGCAGCACAAAACATCGTAGCTCCTAAGCTACTCGCAGTGTTCCAAGTGATCACGCCCTTACCTAACGAAGGTCCTCATGCTGCCAAGCAAGCCTTGGATGATTGCCTAGCCGCTGCCATTGAGTGGGCACCCCCTGAAGAAGTCTGTCGTGCTTATGGATTCCTATCAGCCCTTGTCAAGGAAATACGGAATCATAACTATGCCAAACCTGATTTGATCAGCAATGACACAGAGAGCCACGCAAGTTTCGGCCCAAGTAACCTACTGTACACTCACGCAGGCAGTTGGCGATTACAATGCGAGGGTGCCTTGGTACGAGCCTCGCCTCGGGTTGTTACTACACAAGCCTTTAAGGATTTGCCACCCGAATTGCGCAAGAGATTACGTGAACTCGGTTGTATTAAGTACGGCGCGCATGCTTTGCCCCTAACTCCTCCTGCACCTTACCAAGACAGAAAGGCTAAAAGTTGTTATCCTGTCAAGATTATTAAAGCTTCAACTACTTCGGCGACACGTAGTATTGATATAGCACATGTGCGTGCTTCGTTCGTGCCTTATGCACCGAAGCCGATTATTCCGCTTGGTTCTATCGATACTCTAAGGAGCAACAACGATCTTCGAGATTTTAAGAAACCGCTCCTTGCTTCTCATCCGCCTAAAGTGAGAACAACGAAAGCGCAAGAGGAGCGTGCGAAATTTAACAAAACTAAAACCACAAAATCTCAAGACAGGCTCAATCGTAAATCGAATGCTGTTCGAGCTCCGTCGTTTGAGAACACGAAGCCTAGATACTTAGAACCCAAAGGCAGAGATAAGAAAACTTCAGTTATTAATAAACACTTACCGAAAATTGATTCTTCGAGCGAGTCGTCGCGAAACTCGAGTCCAATACATCGCAGAAACTTAAAGTCCAGCCCGCAGAAGGGTTGGCGAGGGGAAGTGCAGCCGCAGACGATGTCGCAGGACAGCCTGGCGACGAGCTCGCGCCCGCGCACCGCCGAGCCTTCCACGGACTCTCTCAGCGAATCGCAAACGAGTAACAAATATGCTACCTACACGAAGGCGAAGCATACCAAGGGCTCCGTTGAATGTAAGTTCTATTTCGTTTATTTAGGTATAGTTGGTGTCGTTTTATTACCAATAGATCATAATAATATGCATGAGAATCTAAATTCGTTTTTATTTTATGGGGGATCCTATTTTAACTGTTGATCGTAACATCACCGTCACGATAGTCATTTAGTCACTGAATATATAGACCAGGGCCAAACCGATTTTAAATACCCGAATTCATAGAAAATTCTTAGCAGTCTGTGGGTGGTCGGAAAATCTAGGGTAAATTATAAGTGAATTATGAAAAATCAAGACGACTGATTAAAAGTTCCATACATCACATACTGCCAAGATTTTTTTTGTTTCAACAATTATGTTGGTCTAATATTGCAATTAATTTAAATGCAGAAACTACGAAGTATTTTTGCCGACCGGTCATGACTCGTGACGACAATCGCACAAATAACTTGCGCGATGATGGTTGTACGATAAAAAAACACGTTTTGTTTAGTTAAATTTAGTTTTACGGTATGGATGAAAAAAACAACAGTCACAAAATGCAAAATCTTTAGACATAAATATAGGTAAATGTTTTTTTAACCAGTGAGCTATTTGTTTTTGTTTGTCCTGTATCGTTAATAGAACATATTTACATGAATTGTTCTGTACTTTTATATAAAATAAACAAACCATGGTCGTAATCTATTCGTAATAATAAATCAAAGATACCCCGGTGTACCCCGCGGGGTACACGGAAATGCAAGGCCAGTAAGCCGTGACTATAAAAATCTATTTATATAAAAATCTATTTCAAAGTAGTTATCTTTCGTAAACATTAATTTTGATTTTTTTACTAGGTACCTACTTATAACATAAAAATATTAAAAACTTTAAATAATAAATAATTCATTTATCATATTAAAATAAATACGGATGTTTTTTTTAATAAATTATTATTTGATTTTATACGATTAAAAATTTACTAACCGTATTTTAGTTAAATAAATTATCTAATACAAAATAAATAAAGTTCATGATATGATTTATTGTGTTAGTCCTTTTGAAAATATTTAACATGCGTGTAGTTTTTTTGTCTGCCATATAATTTTATGATATACAGGCTGTAAAAAGACCCTTAACGAAATCGAAATCCACACAAAAAACCCTACATCAAACCAGGTAACCGTTGTGCAAAAATTATTGATGGGAAACGACTTTTATTTTTAGGTATTAAAAATTAGCTGTTTTCTATAGCTCACATGTCACAATGTAACACACACACAATAACACAACAGACTGAACTAAGTGTATATAGAACTGGATTAGTGGGTCCATAGAGTATAAGCGCGTAAGAAAGTTTAGTAATAACATATCAAAACCGTTCTTGGCTAAAACGTAAACTAAAATTCTCACTTTGACCTTCAATATCTCCATGGGCAGTGTGAACCACCAGGGTATGGCACAATACAAAAAAAAATCATGATAATGGGAAGAATATGTAGCTCTTGGCTTCGTTAAGGGTCTTTTTATACTCGTTAGGTATACGAGTAGATAGTTCGTAGATTTTAAGATTTTGTAAATAATATTGTGTGTTATCTTACTTAGGTATTACTCATGACACAATTTTTTAACCAAGTAAATTTTTAAACCTTTAGCAATCAAAACATCGAGATATCAAGACTCCGTTCAATCCACTACAACCGTGAATAATAAAATGAAAACGAAGATACCAGTATATTTGAACCAAACACCCAAATCCAAAGTAGTGGAATATAGAAACTCAAGAGATCAACAAAAATGGAGTGTACAAGTCACCAAACCTAAAGTAGTTAATAATAAGCACAATGAGCGCAAAGTGCCGGGTTCTTTGATGAATGCTACAAAATCTAGCTCTGCGAAGATCGTCCCGAAGGTAGATTAAATGTTGTACATTAGCTGAGCTGCGTTTAATGCCTACGCTCCGAGTGCAACCCCTCTAGCCGTTCGTTTGGTTAACGCTAACATTTTCGGTTAATCATAACCAAACAACCACCTCTAACAGCAATGAGGCTCTGACGTATGTTAACATTGTTAACGTCTAAATTAGGTGTCAAACAATCTAAAATGACAGAAATGAAAACTGTGTCAAATACTGATGAATTAAATAAGCGACATCCTAATCCTCAACATTCTCCTGTTTTACTCAACCTCGACATTGGCAGAATCATCGCAAAGTAACGATGGAGCCATTAAATTAAAATTTGAATAGAAGCGAAATCCTAAGTCTGAATTAAACTAACTACAAAAGTTATGAAATTATTAAATCTTGCCTGGATTGAATGACATTTGTCATTGGTTTTTACAAAGGCACATAAACATCGTTAGAAATCTTTAAAATTATTTCAGGGCAAATTTAGAAAATAAAATCTGAAAAATACATCTGTGTAAAAAACAACTGATCTACCACGGTTGTAGGCATTGAACGCAGCCCTTTTCTTAAACAGTGAACACAAGCGATTTTAAGATCATAGACATGTTTGAAATCATATCTATATTTTACGATGCATCTATATACAATCAAGTAAACTTCAAACCTATTATAATAGGTAGTGAAGGAGATGCCGAGCAATAAAAATATTATGTCGAAGAGTCAGAGGAGTGCGCACTCCAGCAGGTACCAACATCACCACGAAGAGAAAGAGAACCCACCGCTCAGGGAAATACCCGCCATGGAGCGATCTGGCACGTTCCTCAAAGATGAACCCACCTTCGGCGATAAAACAACCAGTATAGATATAGACCAATAAAAATATTCCTTCAAACTTAGCGAATTCAACGAAAATACTTGATTATTATATATTTTATAATCGAAGCATTTACTAATAATAATATTGTAATTATGTAACTCGAATCAATGTGCGTTTCAGTATTTTTTTCTGTTTCTATTTGAAAGCTTTTGAACCTATCAATTTTTTCTTTCTGCTTGAATTTAAAAGTACATTGCTGTTTATCATTCTTAGTACCAAACTGTATTTACAAAGATTAAGCGCACTCTGGTAGCTCTAAGGTCTAATCTCAGTCACCGACGCATTGCATATCTACTGTCTACGTGCCTCTCTGTACTCGGTAAGGGCATTTCTATTAATTTATTTTAAATAGATCAAAAATGAGTCCATTTGTCTTATAAGTTGTATTATTTTAGGTTTTCTTACAATGGTGTATTTCGCATTGTCGCATATACTTACTGCGGTCTTACCACTATCCCGGATTTTGCGGACATAGTAGAACTGGTCATAATCGCTGATATGCTGGGCTTGTAAGGTTTAAAGGAAGCCATTAAGTTTACAATGAAAGCTAAATATGACCATCATTTTCATAAGGTAAATACATTTTATATTACAATAATTATTATTTATTGCATTTATTTCGTAAGTGTCTGAAAAAGGTAACTAGAGTATCTAATTGCAGCCTGAGCGGCGGTTGGTACGCCTGGAGCTCTAATCCTATCTCTTTATTTTTATCATCGCACTGTCATTGCCAGAGAATTATATTTTGATACGACAAATTTAATGATGATGGTTATTTTGGTCGTGACGATTTTTGTTTGTGGCAATCATTAAGAATTTTGTAACAGCACAGTTTTTATTTTGTAATTTTTTACTAATATGCGCTCGACCACGACATGGAACTGGAGACGATAGCTGTAATCGGTTAGTTCATAGTTGCTGTTCCGCCAGATCAGACTATAAAGTCATACGCTGGATTAAACGTCCAGTTTGGTCGGTGCGTCGAGTGCGCGGTGCGATGGAAATATGAGATTACTGTAACTACTGGACTCTGGACTATACGGCCAGTAGTCTTGGTGTTGGCATACATAGTGCGCGAGAACTCTTACACAACAAACTAATTTGATTATAAATTTATTCATCCTCGATGAGTTAACATAGACAAAGCTATTTTTGTTAGGATGATATCATAGCAACCTTGATAATCAACTTGTACGTACTACGTTACTCACGACTATTTTGCTTAATTATACAGTGGCTGACAATAATGCAATAAATATTAGGTATGCCTTTTGGTTTTCACACAACAGAATTTTTATGGTAGGTACCAAATTATAAGTGCGAAATTGATCCTAAATATGTTACGTTATAGTAATTATAATTATTGATATCCTATGTAGGTACATGTTTATTTATAAAACAAATATGAAATAATTAGTTGACGTCACGTCTTCGCCTAATGAATGAGTTATCACAAATCCATCCATCCACTATATTATTATATCAAAGATATTTTCTTTGATATACTAATATAGCAACAGATTCGTATCATCCCATAATTAATGGATTGAATAAGATCAGTCAAATTCAATTTGAGATTTTATTTAACAGTATCTGTACCATTGTCATTTCTTCAATCGATATTAGTTTAGGTACTGCCAGGTACTGCACATATCATACATTTGACGTTTGTGGTTTGCACGCGGGAGAAAACTCGATCACACTAAGGCTACATCCTAAATGTTACTTAAACATGGTTTTTAATTTCAGGCTCTAATAAAACCTGGATGAAAAAAGCTTGTGAGAATCAATCGTGACATGTGTCCTGTTTGCGTCGATAACAAATGCGATTTAAGGTTTGTGCCTATATAATTATGTATGCAATCATTTGTGAGCAGACCTCCAGGTTGTGATATGAATCGCTGTAGCACCATTGACAGTATGACTGTGTAACTGGCTTATCCCATGTGGGGCCAGGATTTTTTTCAGGACCTAGCTACTCAAGTACAAAAGATTTTCTTAATGTATATATTATGGCATATTACACTACTAACTTTCAAATAGGTACTGTATCATACGATTTTTTTATTCTTTGCCTAACGTTAAACTGCCATTACTCAAAGTTTAAAACGTTGGTTGGATCTTTTCTGCTTAACAGGGTCCAATTATAGTTTGGACAGCGTATAGTAGATAGTAGGCGGGAAAACCGAAATTATTGTATCTAATAATCTCGCATCCCTAACTTAGTACCTAAGTATGGTCTTATTAATGAACTGTTATAAATTCCAGATTTTCATTTGTACAGGTTGCCGTGTACCGTTGATTGTGACAGCATCTACAGCCTCGGGTATATTCACATCATCCTCTCCCCTTTTCTCTTGCATATGCTCCGAATACTAAAACACATCTCAAGTTTAAGTTGCCATTAACTCTCGTGCTGTCACTGGAATTTTAAGGTTGACAGTTATTATTTATTTATCAGGCAGGCAGTTGAAACAACTGGTAAGTGCCTGTATCCTGCTGTTCCCCACATTTCCAAGTTAAGACAGAATGACCTTGAGTCTTAAAATATATCAGGCTATAACAGAACTAATACTCAGTTTTTAAATCCCTTATCTTTATTCCTACCTTTATTCTTTTCTATACATTTACATAAACCGACCATCCTCAACATTCTCCTGTTTTACTAAACCTTGACATTGGCAGAATCATCGTAATGTCACGATGGAGCCATTAAATTAAAATTTGAATTGAGGTGTTTCAGTATTCGGCGGTAAGTAATCTATGTAGTAATTTTTTTATAAGTTTGTTCGCATTCATTCGAGCAACCGAGGTTACAATGTATGCATTACGAGCGATGTGCGTAGATAAAAAAAATCCAAGGAATGTAAACAACCCCTAAAATCCAAACAATGTATCAAATAAATGTTATTACATATAGGTACTACTTAAAACAAAATAAGGGCCACTTGTAATTTTCGGCATTAGGTGCGCTTTAATGATCATTAGATTTATCCATGTGGTCAATTGTACAGGTGTGCAGCGTCGTGTTATTTTAAACTTAACCAATTAAATTTTACCCCGTTCTTAACGTGAACTTTAAGTTTATTTATCATTTGTATTGTGCTGTACAATTTCATTGTTAGACTTAAATGTAAATTCTGCCGAAATTGCTCATTTCCTTAAAAAAATTGACATTTTTTTTTTTCTGTGGAATATGTAAATTTTTGGCCTATTGCAATTTTTTATAATTTATAAACACCATAATTTGACCAAAATATTAAAAATATAAGGTGGCCCTTATATTGTTTTGAGTAGTATAATTATGTACAAATGCCCTAGGACTGCTTCATTGTTCTAGTGAGTGTATACCAAGTACACCACAACTATGCCTAATCATTACACTGTTTATAATCAGGAGTGATGTTATTAACGCATAGACTTCCTAGAAATTATATATTTATAATTCTGGAATTTTATAAAGTCTGTATATACAAACTGGCCACCTGCTTTTAGTTTTATTGTACGTACTCATAATTATGAACAACTTTTACTATGAGACCAACCTACCAGTTTTTCCATACATTTAGTAATATTGAATTATATGTATGGAACAGCAGACATTATTGCGATTTCAGGGTTGGTCACATAGTAAAAGTTGTTCATTATGATGAGTACAATAACCCATTACAGCAGGTGTCCTTTTTAAATATACCACCCTGTATACGTTACGCCTAATGTACCTACAGTCCGCGTCAGATACACTAGAAACTTTAGTTGGACAAATGGACACTTTAGCTGTTCCAGTGAATCTCACGCTGAGTGTACCGAAGAAGAATGTATTCAAAACACTCCACGCTCTTTGGGTTTTACTTGACGATCAATTTAATCCATTTTCTGAAACGGCCGGCGTTCTATACTTAACCTTACGTAACACATACAATCTCCTAATATACCGATTGCCGGTATGATAATTATTAAGTAGGTAATGATAAATGTGTCCAAGAACGCACTGCTTTGCTATCTACACTTATAAATGCATATATGACTAGCTGGTTCTAGTACATTAATATAGGAGTAGCGTTTATTAAGATTAACATTTCGTTGCCATTTAAAATACATATTATTGAATATTATATTGAATACATAATACCTAGTAATATTATTATACAATGAAATCTAACCTTCTCCATGAAAAGGTAAGGTGTGTTATTTTGTATTTTGTTATTAAATATGATCGATTGTAAATAGCATGTAAAATTCTACCCTCGTATTAATTAAGATTTACTGTACTTAAACTGTTATCACTTAATTACTTAATGAATTCGTAAGTAATTTATTTTCTGTTACAAAACCCCACTCAATATTAAGTCTATTGTTTTAAGACTTCCCTCCGAATAATGTGAAGATAAAATTAGTGAAAATGCTTATTTTATTTTAGCATGTCATTATTATTATGAATTTTAATTCTTTAATTGAGCGAACGTACTGAATTTAATTGCCTAGTTGTAAAGGTTTTATATAATTATATTTTTGCATATATACCGAAACTGTGCTTAATATAATATACAAGTATAGATGAATATCTATGTGTAGTTTACTGTAGTTCATTATTGTAGTAGGTATGTATGTATAGATTCTTCCATAAAATTCTATCATAACATCACAACATTAACTGACCTTTACATTTATATATTATAATATATACATATAAAAACATATAATATAAAATAGGTACTGCTTAAGTTGTACCATAATATATTATTATTAAGATAAGTTATTGTTGTAATAAGTAGTTATTTCTATTTCATAAAATACGCTTTCAGTGGTCGCGTTATTCGTAATATTATAAAGCAAAATGCATTTGCATTGTCTTATTTTTTTAACACTGCCAGTCTACGTTCATCCGCTAGCTTTTTGTATCTTACGACTACCGAGATATGTTTAGTCATATGCGACATCCCCAAAGAAAAATCAAGTTTGTATGATTGTCCACACGTGCATTATAGTGGAAGCGAAAAACCTCAAGCCGAATAGTCTCAGTTTACTCATGTATGCCGCGTCTATTTCGCGAAAGACCACTACAACTTGTTTCGTAGTGTTTTATTTACCTCAATAAGTATAACAAAAGCTTGTCGTGAGATACTGATCTCGGGTACCTTTTATTATTAATACTGTGACAAGTAATTCTTTTTTTAACCGACTTCAAAAAAAAGGAGGAGGTTCTCAATTCAACGCGTTTTTTTTTAAAATGTTTGTTACCTCATAACTCTCGACTGCGTGAACCGATTTTCGTGATTCTTTTTTTATTTGAAAGCTGGTGCTTCCCGATTGGTCCCATTTTAATCTGGTCCAGTTCTGACAATGGGATCCATGAGAAAACCATATAAGTCTTAAATTTGCATTAAGTATGTGCGCGACAAATGGTCGAATAACTCCATATCACGCCAACCGATTTGAAAGGGTATACTTGCGAAGTGTTCCCATTTAAATTTAGTGAGGATCTGATGAGGATCTTCGGATATAGACAATGGATCTCTTGAATGAATAACAGCACATCACTCGCGATTGCTGTAATCTCATGTTTATGGCTCTCAAAATTGAAAAATAAAATAAACTTTAAAAAAAAAAGTAAATACCGACTTCAAAAAACTAAAAAGTATAAAATAAATATAAAATAATTTTCTTAAAAAACTTAACAGCTTCTGAAGTCGGGGCCTATAATTCTTCAATGCACCTAGCTTGGCAGTGGCCCCGACTTCAGAAGCTGTTAAGTTTTTTAAGAAAATTATTTTCTTTTTATTTTATACTTTTTAGTTGTTTAAAATCGGTTTTTACTTTAAAAGTTTATTTTTTCAGTGTTATTTTTTCACAAGGTACCTACTAATGCCGCTGGTATAGCCTAAAACAAAAATAATCTAAGAATATCTGGATTTTGCCTAAATAAATTTAATAAGTAAGTTATTACCCAAAATCAATCATACTGACAGTTTGATGATTCTGGGACTACAGTGAATCGATATTATTTTGGATAAGAATATATGGGTTACGTTATAATATGGATTTATTAAGTTATAAACAATAATAAAATTATACCTACTATTTTAAGTTAAACTGCACAATGTAAATGGTATGATACTCACCATCATCTTCCTGCTCCTTATCCCGCTTTAATTGGGGTTAGCGCAATGGTATTGGTATTGTAATATGCTAAGTTGTAAATATATTTTGTTTTAACATAGGTTTACTCTCAAAATGATCTCATTAATGCACAGTATTCAATATTTTGTTGGCTTTCATCATTATCCGGCTATCAGCCGTCGTAATTTATAGGCCATGTTTTATTTTTGTATAGACTTATTATTTCCATACTGAATTATTTAAACTTTGTAAATATATTTTATGAACATTTTATTATTATTCTTTATTTTAATGAAGTAATAAATAAATATTTATAATGCACAGTTCTATCACAAAGTGCACCGTTTGTATACATTTTAAGCCTGTAAACTCCTAGATTGTAATCATGAAAATATTTATTATATTATAATTGTTGATGACAAATATGTTATTTTAGAAAAACAAGTTAATAAATATGTGCAATGTCATTTGCTGGTTTATTCTTGAACTGCCTGTGCAACATACCTATAGCTATAGTTAGTGTCAGATAGAGAGAAATATCTCTGGTTACTCATCAGCTTTGGCTTTGGGTCATCAAAATTATTAAAGTATGGTGGAACAAGTGTCGTAGTTAGGGAAATGAACTCTAGGTACCTACACAGGGCCTGAATTTTTCAAACATTCCCTTGTTTTTGACTGAAAATAAAGTCCTTATGCAGAAATTGTACGAATGACAAACAGGTAGTACCTACGAAAAAATTGTGTTGCGCATTTTGACAGCACTAAACTCATGTCACTTTCTTTTTCTATTGAAACAAAAGAGACAAACGCCCTTAGTTTAGTCCACAAACTATACAGGCTGTCCCAGGAAACCTGTACCAGCGAAGGTTAGGGGTCAGGGGACACTAAGGCTTACATTCAGAGACGACAAAAACGAGTCTAAGCGTGAACTTACGCTTCCATATGTCAATTTTACAAACAAATTTTGACAGATGGAAGCGTAAGTTCACGCTTAGACTCGTTTCTGTCGTCTCTGAATGTAAGCCTGATACTCATCGATTGAACCCCCATGTATATTCTACGATATTTTGTAGTTTTCGAGAAATTAATTATTTTGTAATATTTTCTCCGAGACAGAATTTTTTATCTTGTGATCATATTCAGAGCTACTAGTTAGAATTTGGTTGAACACACATTCTAGCCATAATACTGACAAGAAAAATCTCAGAAACGAAAACTACAATATCGTAGAACATACATGGGGGTTCAATCGATGAGTATTAGTGTCCCCTGACCACAGACCTTCGCTGGTACAGGTTTCCTGGGACACCCTTTATAGAGATGCTAACGCATTTAGTCGCACGTTTAATCTTGTCAAAGTGCGCAACAGAATAACACCAATATAGTGTGACGAATACTTAACAAAACTAGGTTGACTAGGTATTCAGTCGTACAGAGATTATATTATGGTATTAATGGTAAAAAAGGAGCCCCTCGAAACTACTACCTATTATAAAGATTTAAACGTGAAATTCGGAACGGAACATACTAACCTAAACACACAATAATTTCGATGATTTTTCTTCGACTCAAGGGTGCAATAATTTTTGTATGAATTAATTTCATACTAAAATTTAAAATAATAATTTTGTGTTTAAATATAATAATATATATGAAGATTAAAAGGGTTCTGCTTACACATTTAAAATCAGTTTTGTTTGGGTTTAAAATATAATAACCTTTTGCAATGGCTTCCAAAAGTAGGCGGAGTGAGACTGGCATACCGCCCCCTCCGCGCTCCGTCCACGGGCGACACATTTCCTTACAGCAATAACTCTTGTACTCGAAGCATAGTTGCATGAAAATATACACGTATTCATAAATTAAGTCTTTTATTTCAGAAAACGATACAATATAGCGTAATAGTACAATATAACAACAATACCATACGGAAATTTTAATTGAAATGTCCGCTATTGTTAATTTTAAAATAACCCTACGCATTGATGCTAAGTGGCCTTATATACCAATACATCATCTCCCAAAATTATAATCACACTTCGTTATAAAAATTTCAACAGGCTGTTACAGGGGACCGACTAAAACGTCGGTGTCTTGCAAGAGCCACCAAATCTTTGCATTTACTGCCCCAAGAACAAGCAGATATTGCTACCCAGTTAGCCAAGTTTTCCGAATATTAGGAATCTGCAAGTACACCCACGTAGATGCCCTGGAGTTAGGGCCATAACAATTTACTGTGCATTTATCATGCCAACAGTTAAACATGCTCTCTTGTGTAACCTGTCGTTTAGTTTAATACCTACATCATGTTACACATAACTGGCTTGTTGAATCTTGGTAAATACAAAGATATTACGTCACATATCTTTATATATTTATTATCATCTTTCGCCGTGTCCATAAAAATGTATTTCATTTCTCTCAGTTGTTTACGTGGATATATATTGAAAAATAAAAAATGCATTATTCTTGACCAATCCATTTCTATTTTTGCATGTGACGTAATATTCCGGCGATTAATAAGTAAAGGCCTATTGAAATTTTATTTATAGTGTCTAAGTGGGTATTTATTATTAGTCTCATGAAAATGCTCAATTTCTGGTGAACTATGTTTAACTGATTAACGTGCTGTTTTAATTTTGTCGGTTCCAATCGCTGAGGGGTTAGGTTTTCTTTTAAGTAGTAACTTTTGATATTAATATCTATTTATACATAGATCCTTAGATAAAAGTAAATAATTATGTTTTATCTTCAATAGCATCACTTGGATCTGAAAGAATAACTGATCCTCATCGTGATATGAACTTGTAATTCATATATTGGATGCATGACGTATTCTAACTCGTCAGTTGTCTGTACAGTCATAAGTTCGATCTTATCTAGATGATGTAGAGATACATTTAATACAAATTAAACATTCTGTTCATCGGCATTAATTATAAAAGAAAAACCACCACAAATGAAAATTAAAATGCCATAAACAAGAGTGAAATTCTTCTAAATATACTGACACAAAACTACGATTAAATGTGCTATGAAACATGACATGTTGACGCCTAGTATTATCGAATAGTAGCCGTGGAGTTTACACAACAGAGCCACGGTTGTACTACCAATTTATTTACTCATACAACCCTCACTTCGCACCTTGTGTCTCAGTCGACTCTAGCTGAGCTTCAACCCTTCCTTATAATAGATTTAATAATTATAATACGTAACATGATCTTCCTAATGTGACATAATAAATATTGCTTTTCCAAATTGTTGAAAACAGCAATGTTGCATATTTATATTATATTTGGTAAAAATTTAAAGCTCAGCTAATGCCAGACCAGGCCGCATCATAAACGGTTTATTTTAATAAAATAGCGAGTTATCCTCACTGTTTGTCACTCCCGCTGTGCACTTAAAGAAATAAACTTATTATTCGTTGTAATAAAATTATTTTTATGGTTTAAAACGGAACGTGGTTTCAAAATAATATCGGCATTTTATATATTGCTTACGGAATGGGTTAAACAATTTAATTCCTCAATCCCAGAAACTTGCTACTGCACATACCTTAATTACATGTTTACATGGTCATGATTTTTCGGTATAAGATATAAATAATTTAAAGAATTCATATTATATGTATGAAACAAATAACTTACATTACAAACATTTCAAAAGCCATAATTGTGTAGGTATGCTTGGAAAAATAATCACCGAGACAATTTCATTAAATATTACACCAAAATAGAATACACGATAAGAATATGAACCTGATTTATTACGCTATGCTGTCCACTTATAACATTATTATTCCTAAATATTCAAGGCTGGATATTTAATTTGACAACAACTACATACCAAACACAATGACTTAACGTTCTATTTAGGTGCCTTGCACACTGAAACCAGTCGCTACGCAGTATTAATTATTTGATGCCTACGTTTAAATGCGAGCACACAAACAGGTCACGCAGTGCATGTTGCAGAAAACATTTTCAAGGATAATGTACAAAGCATGAGCTCGGCACAGGAATGTTGTTGCGCAATGTTTATGGTTTCAGTATGAAGAGCGCCGTAGACGCAAATAAAAAAAAAATGCTGATTTCTGTAAGCACGGAGCCCCGGAATATTTAAGAGTGTTGTCACACGACGTACGACACGTTAAACGTCTTTATAATAAATAATAGTAACGACAATACTAATTATTTTTTGCACAGCGCTATAGTTATTTGAAATATGCAATATTCCACACTGTTAGTTTGATTTCCAAGCCAATAATTATATTCACGACAGCACTTGATACTATGATAATTATTATATTAACCCATCCACGTGCGACACAGGCATTAAAAAACTGAATGATTATCCTAATATGAAGAAAGTGATAACAATCTGTATGTATTAAGTTTTTATTGCCTGCACATTTACGTCAGAATAAAACAGTATTTTTGCCTTCGCTTTAGACGCTATAATTATCTAACCTCGATCCAATATTATTTTACAGCAATTTAGATATTAACATAAAATAATTGAGTATTGCACTAAATTGAAGAAATTATTTGCAATTCTAATAAAGCTTAACATAATTTACGGTATATATAATGGACAGTAGTTCCACTGACCACAGTCTGTATTTTACAAAAGCGACTAGGAATGGGTATTCTCCTGGAAAAATATTTTTAAAAGATATATTTTTGTAACAAACAGAAAGTCTCTTCAATTTAGTCTCAATACTCTATGTTACTTGAGGCACCAAACTACAGTTCCAATACTCTTTATACATATCTGAATACTGTAAAAATATTTTCTACATCATAAATCTATTTACCCTAAGGCAATGAAGGGTGTAGCTGACACCAATTCATAGCGTAGAAATGGTGACTTAACATTAGCCACACGTCCACGATATGGCTTTACAAAGCAGTGCAAACACTAGCTTAGGTACTTGTCAACAAATATTAATCCGTCATAATATGTCTAACTATAGTCCTCGAGATCTAAAAAGCCACTTTTGACACATATCATTTGAGTTAATTTGGGATGTGAAGCGTATAAATCGGTAAACAAAAATAGCGATTTTTATAATAAATCGATTTAAAATTCTAAGAGTGTATAATCGTTTAAAACTATGAATAAAAAATCTAGAAAAAATCATCTGATAATGAATTTATTAATGAAGTAGGCACCGAATTTAATATGAAATCGAAATTCTGTAGGTATCTTCATAGAATAATAAAACATAACCATAATTTCATGCCAAAATTATTTATCCACTTGTACCGGTAATAATGGTCCACCAGTTATTGATTCACTTTCGAAGTACTCACATAGTTTCCAAACCAAGTTGCGGGATTTACTATTCACAGTACGAAATCGAATAGACAATTTGAAAAAAAAATTGTAACGGACGGCCGAAATCACAGTAGGTATTAGAATCCATGTACCTATAGCAAGCCAAGTCAACTTAAAAGCGGGAACAATCCAAAATCAAAGCCAGATCACAAAAACAGAGATATCCGAGAAATACTCGTAGAGAGAACGGACAATTAGTCCGTAAAATCGCGAAAAACTGCACAGATGTCATTGTCATTACTGCCAGTGTCAAGCAAATTGTGATCATAGAGAAATTAAATTAATTATAATAATATAATGTACGTGTCATACAGCCTTTAAAGAGTTTTTAATACCTACGTAATTTTATACTGATATTTCAAACGATTTTAACGATTCTAGTGATTACATCCCTTTATTTAAAAAATAATTGATTGAGAACGTAACCATTTTTATGATATTTCGGCAGTACAT
This sequence comes from Allophyes oxyacanthae, assembly GCA_932294325.1. Classification (NCBI taxonomy): domain Eukaryota; kingdom Metazoa; phylum Arthropoda; class Insecta; order Lepidoptera; family Noctuidae; genus Allophyes; species Allophyes oxyacanthae. The sequence continues at coordinate 8,374,610 of OW028609.1, forward strand.
AAACATACATTTTAAAAATATTTCGATGCTATAACAATACTTATGAAATTACATACTATGCTAATTTATATGTATCTCAAAAATTTATAATAATTTCATAATTATTATCAAGTGTATATTCAAAATGGTTTTTATTCACAGCCTATAGTAACATTGTCAAGTTACATGCTATCGTTCTTTAAATCTGTCAAAAGGGGCTTCTTAGATCTCGAGGAGTATACACTGCTTCATTTTGGACGAACTGCCTAATGTTAAGTACAACACTGTCAACTGTATCCACCATTACCTTATTATTTTCACACGAAGCTGCAAAATTCTTGCTTGGTTTGTCACAGAATATGTTCACTAATTTTACAATCATATCTTCAATTTAATATAAATGCTCACATGTACAGTTCACATGCCGCATTTAATATAACCTCATTTTCTTGATAAAATATTGGTAAGGAGAATGGGCCCGGATGGTCCTATTCTGCACCAGCAACGACATTTACACCACACCTGAATTCTCCGAAAGGTTGGAGAGGTCTACTGATTTTACCATGCGATCATGTTAACTATCATCATAACCCAGGCATATTTCTAAACTCCGGGCTGCTACTGAGCAAATCCTTATAAGACTGCCCGACCTGGGACCCCAATTGAAACTAAGAGACCTTGCACTAAGCAGCCGCATTTGCGACCACTATTCCTAATGAAGGCAGTGGAATGCAAACTCAACAGCATAATTAAAGATCCAATAAAGATTTAAAAAGAAAATGCTTAAAATATGAAACCAATAGTTTTGGCATTGCTGTGGCAGACATTTCACATGTAGTGCCGGGTATAGCGGCAAATTATGAATTAATGTTCATTTTGATTTATAAATCACATTCAAGAATTCAATCAATAAAACAGTCCCATGCATTGTATTCTAATTGTAATTTTGTAATACAAGACAAATTATTTTTTATTAATCAAAGTTAAAATATTTTTAACTGATAAAGATTTACTCTTTACGCTTTTTTCCAGTGCCTTATTGAAAATTGTTTATTTAAATACCCATTATACCACATAAATGTTGCTGGTGGACAATTGGACAATAGCCCATACATTTTGGCCATTGTCCTTTGCCAAAGTGATTATTTCGATTTCGTACTGGCAAATGTTAATTATATGGACGATGATATTGACTTTGACTTTGATGACCGTGTAATTGGAAGACCACATATATATATCGATTCTTATTCATATTTATAATTCCAAATTTTATCAAGAAAACCATGATTACATCTTTATCATTAGTGAATAAACTATGCAAATAAAATATCTATAATAATATATAATATACTATTGACCAATCTACTGCCCTGACATCTTACCACTGTTTTAGAAAATACTTTATTCATACACAAAATGATAACACCTTGATTTTTACCAGGATTTGGACGATCTGACTTATGTGATCGGATGACTGATCGGAATCAAGCTCCTGATAGCAGTTAATGGGGATATAGGAAACAAGAATAAGTAATGCTGCAGTCAAGCTTCTAAAATAAGATTATAACGGAACAGCATTATGTTAAAACTAATTGAAATAATGCTACTTAGAAATAAATAACGTAAAAATTGCTAAGTGCTATTGTATGTTGCATAAATGATAAGAGAAAATGTCAAAATCATTAATCCATATAGATAAGCCCTAAGGATCGGAGTTAAACAATCAATAATACAATCAACGACTTACTCAACAATTCTCAAGAGCGGCTGCACATTATAAGACATTGTCTTGACTAGATAAGCATTTTGTCTGGAGTAGACAGAATTTAATCTTACGTATCCTACATTTTACATGTACGTATCCAAAACATTTTGTCCAGGCGAGCCATGTTAATCCGACACCAGACATATCATGCGTATAGTGTGTACGATAATATTGAATTTCATGTACAAGTAGTATCATGAGAAATTTTCTTTTAAGACACGAGACAATGTCTTACAATGTGTAGCCGTTCTAAGTACCTATCTCACACGAAAAATGTCAGGTACCATTAACAGACAGGGCAATGATTGGTTTTGAAAATATGTCGGAAGGCCCGCGACTTATCATAATATAGCTTCGAATGAAATGGCTTGGCATAAACACTAATATTTCAAAGAGAATATATTAATATAATCCATAAACAAAAGTTTGAGAAGATGAATGTATACAAAAATGAATAATACCAACTTCATGTTAAAAGAAAAAGGAGATAGCTATTGCTCTCGAGTACCATAAAATAAATAAACATCTAACAGGAACACATTGGTTGTCTTTGAATTGGATAAAGCACTTTATTAAAAAAATTACTGCTAACAAACTATAAAAATGGAGCCAAAGCTATTCATTATGTTTATATTGGAAACAAGTAGTTAGTCTTGGCGAATCCAGGAGATTACATTTGATTTAATGCATGATCGCGTTAGGTTTAAGTAATTAGCGGTTAAGTAAAAGAATGTAAGCATTACACAGGCTGAGTCGCAAATTCTTAAAGGAACACAAGTGCGGCATGACGTAAGAAACGAGAGGTCTCTAGGAAAAAAAAATAAGCTGCCTTGTGCGAGAGGGATGCATCGGGAGCGGTGAAACAGCGGTATCTGTGAGGCGATGTCAAGGTCACCGCGGAGTTTGGTAGACCAATTCACATGATGAACTTGCCGATGATGATGCCGAGAAGCGCCATGCCGATGGCGGTGAGTACCCAGGGCATGAGTTGGATTTGGGCGCTCTTCTCAGGCCCGTATGAGTGCGGGCGCGCCACACGCCCGTCACCGCCCGCCGCCTGGCGCAGGCGCAGCAACTCCTCCTGGAACACGAAGCGTTCACATCATGAAGCCCTTCAATTACCTTAAAATTACGGTTACGCACAGCCGTGTTGGTAAGGACTCTGTTGTTATGATACTTTCCTTAATCAGTAGGTATTACAGGCATTAGTACTCGCAATGCAACAGACTTCGTGTTAATAAGATCGTTATATCTGCTTAGAAAAGAGTAATCTTAAATGCTTTCTTTTTCGTAAAAAGAACTGCTCAAAATATGTATCATTTATTAATATTCCCCATTGCCCACTAAACGTCAGTTAAAAGTTATAACCAGTAAATATATTTGTGAAATACTACGTTTCTATGTCACGTGTTTGACAAACACGAGAGCATACATTACAAGGTACATTTGTCAAATCGCAATACATTATCTGGTCGAATGACGTGCCCTGCCAGAAGTAGAAAGAAATTGCATGGCAAAGAATCGAATACACCTTCTAACAAGTTTATCAAACACCCTATCATCATTGCAGTATATTTGAGAAACACTGTACATGCTCGTAGACTCGCAAATAATTATTGAAACACATCCAATTCGACACCTATTTTGTTGTTAATTTATTATTCAAACATGTCCAATTAGATACCTATTTTGTTGGTCCTGATGTAGATCAACAAACTGTGTCTAATTTGATTGTAGACAAGAGGGATCGTATAAATTGTTTTAGGCCGCCCTTTTCATGTCATGGTGAGACCCATGACTTGAAAACACATTTACAAGAAATGACTAAGGGCCATATTCACCGTTTACTCATATAAAAGTTCATTTCAAACGGCTGATATGTTTCATAACCGTCTGCTATATTGTCGGTGAACTTGGCCCTTGGGAATTTTATGAGGAAGTAGACAGTTGGTTTTGACCTAAATTCCATATTTAATAACATCATAATGCATCATAAACCCAGTTTATCGTAAATCAGGCATGATTTACCCCGTGTAATACGCGACGAGTCATGGATACCAGACCTTATTGTACGCGCAGCGCATGAATGTTTCGTTTGTAAACATTACCGACTTTGATATAATATTATTTAATAAAAACGATTTGATTTACACAATGAAAATAGTGTGGATAGTTAATTAATTAAATATGTCATACAATTGACTTGTCATACACTAAAATATTATTAGACAAATGTGAATTTTTGATGTAATGTACTTAACCATGTATCCTTTGGGTGATTACAAGAAAATAAATGTTTTGATTTATATCAGCGTCCTTTGCTAAACATGTACCTCCTAATATCCGCTACAATAAACGGTGTCATAATGCCAGGCGGATTGGTGATCGCATAAAGCTGCGGCGAGATGTGGAAAACATATTGTTATTAGCAACCCCGAGGACAAAGACGATGCTGTCCATCCTCTTGACGTAGTATCCTAAACGCCTTTTACTAAACTCACGGGTGGAGAAGCTGCGGCCTTCTTTTGCCGGAGACCACACAGCCTATACCTTGACAACAAGTTAGCAGAGTCCTGGCATATTTGAAAGAAGCGTTGGTAACCCAATGGTGCGAGCACCGTAGTGCGAAGCTGGGCCGTCTAATTAGAACCGGTGAACGATAGCTAAGCTTTAAAAAATCTATTAATCTTAAATTAACGCGGAAATTAATTATTGATCTGTCACGCGTATACTTAGCACAGCAAGGTACCACATTCAAATGACTGGTTTATGCAGTCGTGAGTCTCAATGTATTAGTAGTGTAATTTATAATAGCTTAAATTAAAATCGCATAACAGCAAGTTGTACATGATTAACAGAATATCAATCGCTAACCGCCAGACATTGAATTAAAATTCAATAAACAATAAGTCTAACCCATTACAGTCCCACTGCTGGGCACGGTCCTCTTCTCAGAATGAGAAGAGTTAGGCTTTAGTCGACCATGGTGGCCTGGTGCGGGTTGGCGGCCTACACTCACCCTCGAGAACTTTATGAGGCCCTTTCAGATGAGAGATTCAATGCGGCATTGAATTTATCAATTCATTATTGAAATCATGGATACTTACTTATCTATACCATCTTCACCAGTACATGTACAAGTCGTCCTAACGTTGGGCGTGGCAAACACATAAGCCACATGCTGTGTTCCAGCGCTTACTATTTAGTGGCGTGCACAGACATTTCTTACAGGGTAGGCAAAAACAACTCAGTGGTGTAGTATTGTCAAGTTAAATGATTTTTGTGACTGGCTACTTCACCCAAAGACTAAAACTTAACTGATATTACAGACATAATCGGTTGTATTACCTAATTCTTAATTTATTAGAGTAGGCAGTGTCTTTTTGTCTTTATGGGGTGCACGCCACTGGATAGATTAAATTAGATTTCATTTCATATAATTCAGTTAAAGGCCCTTAAGATATATCAAGACTCTAGGGTCACGGTTCCAAAGGGTGCGATGGAGAAGCACCGGCAAGAAATTATTTTGATCGATACAATATTAAACGTATGCAATATTAAATGTAAAGATTCATTACAAAAATAGATATAAGATAATAATTATTTAAATAAGATTGCAAAAGCAGTTCAGTGTTCAGTTCAGTGCTGTGACCAGTCCAGCTAGGCTAATTTGCGCGCCGCGACAGAGTTTTGTCTTCATGACAAGACGAGATAATGCCTTCAAAAACCTGTTTCTGCAAGAGATAATGCGACGGGAAAATTAAGTCGCGGCGTTCATTTTAGCCCGGCTGATAGAGAAGTTCACGAGCACGACGCGAGCATATCTTGCTATTTAAGTATCATTTAGGCCCTGAGCAGACGACGGACATTTTGTCCGACGAACTGCCACGGGTAAGAATGACCGTGGTTCGTAGTTGTTGGCTGTTGCGACATTCAGTACGGACTCGAAGCACACAAAGGTCATTTTGTCCGTAGTTGACGTTAGAACTCTAGTGTCGTCACTGGCAACAACCACAAAACTACTCAGGGCCTAAATCAGTGCAGCCGTAGTCGGCATTGACCGCGTCCATAGATCAGGAGATAATACGATTCCCATAATAGTCACACTGGACAGTCAAATTGGTGATGCAGTATAGAGTTATTAGTGCACATAATATGGAACCTGCTGGTTATTAACATATTTGTTCCTGTGTAGGTTTGTATTAGTCGTCGTGAAGAATTTATGAATATTAATCTATTGTCCACATATTATACATGTTTATTACGCACAGCAGTGTTTTTGTAAGTATGTCAGATTCGCTTGTGTCTGCACATTTCGTACGGTATTTTGCCAATAGTTTGTAATTTTAAATTTAAAGGAAAAATTTCTATGTTCAATTTTTTTTCTACGTTAGGGAATAAAGGGAATATTTTATATATTATGGAATACCAAAAAAAAATACCCATAATCGTTTTGTAATAACAAGTAGAAGTTACTAACTCCAAACAAAAATCATAAAAAAACTCACTTTTAATTGCAGATTTTCGTGTCTTAATTTGCTTTCCTCCTCCCTCAAAAGGATAACTTCTAAAGTCGCCTTTTGCAAGTCAGTTTCCGCGTTCTCAGACTTAGGGAAAGTCAAAGTCTGAAATAACGGTAATAAAAAAAATATAAATACGAATAATCATAGGATATACTTATGTAACGCGCTATAATAAAAAGATAGGTTGCAAATAAATGTAAACATGCAATAAAGGGTAATAATAATAAATATACAATGTGTTGTGAGGGTAATGGGATGTCAAGGATGTTTAACAGTTTTTGTACACAATATACGCTAAGCTAAAAGACTCAGCAAATCTATTTAAAGCAATAAATCATTGCAAGTGCTAAAGCATAGGTACAATATTTTTTCCTTCAAACTTAATGATTAATTTTGTTCAAAAGTAAAAATTTCGGTTTCTGCGATTTTATCGTTTCTGTATAAATGGGACGCATTCTAATTTTCTGCGCACACAAGACGAAATGACTGGTTATAAATTAAGAATAACTAGAGATCCCATAATTTTAGAATAAAAAATACAAAGTACCGTTTTCGCGCCTGTAGACTGATCATCATCCTTCCGCTTTGCTTCATTCTGGATAAGACCTTCTACGGCATCCTGTAAGACAATTTAAATAACATGCCAAGCTTGGACTTATACATCCAATATCGATACGATAGATACATGGCGACGGTTACTAACGGTACAATGATTCGATCTTCTTTAATTACGGATATAATGACTTTAGATAAAATATATACATTTTCTATGCTGAGCGTTAGTCGCAACACTACGTGGCTGAATGGCGAAAGGGCAAATAAAAATTGAAAAAGCTCACAAACACAACGAGACCATAAAATTAATTTAATCCCGTGCACGGAGTCCCATACTGCAAATACACTATGTTGATCGGAAACTCTTTAAAACAAAACATCCATAGAGTGCTAAGTACTGGTTCCAACGTTACCTTTGCCGACGACTTCGCTTCATCCGCAACTGCAACACGTTTCTTGGTGACTTCGTTTTGAGCGACGTTATCTCCCGCATCCTATAAACATTGCCGAAATATTCAAATAACAGAACATGCATTATGTCTAACATGAATTTTGCATGCATAACATTTATTAATAATTGTGAGAAACATGCAAATGATTTAACTTACATTAAGATTAGTGCCACGTGGAGATTCAAAGACGCACTTCAGCTTGTAATCCATAAGTTGATCTGGACTGATCTCCTTCCACTGAAATAATAGTGCATCGTAAATATTACATAACTTTTATAATTAATAGTTTTCCTATTATTCTGGTCATATTAGTAAAAGGTACATACCACTTGATCAATGTTGGTCTTTCCCTCGGGCGCGACAACACTTTGCACCATAAACTTATGTTTATGTTTCTCATTGGGGTCGACATACACAGGCTGTGGAGTGACTGAAACAGGTCAATATTTATTAATGCACGTGTACAATACAACAATACATAACATGGCTAAGATACGTATTTGGTGATTAATAGAAAGATGCTGGCTAGATACAAAAAACTGACGAAGAAGCGACAATAACAAGTATGTTTTTCAGCTCCACCAATGTAAGGCAGATCAAATATTATGTATTCTACCAAGGCACTTAAAAATATAATAATATATATAAATATATAATAAAATATATAATATATATTTAGTAGTTTACACATATGGTGTAAACTTGCTCCCTAGTACTTAAATATGTAATTCAACACTTACTAGCTATTTCCACCTTAGAGTTTGGCTCAAGCACTCCAGAATTAGGACGTACACAATACTTTTTTGGTGCGGTTGTTTTTATCTTGAAAAGTACTGTATCATTTGAAGGGTTAGTCAATCGCATGTAAGTAGTACACCCTTGCTCGAACAGGCCTGAATAATCAACTAGAAAAATCAATAATAATGACTATATCCTTAAGGACAGGCACAGATGGTAACAATCATGTTACTACTTCTAGTAGCATAATGTTACTCTTTGTGCTCATTAAATGGCTGTAAAAAATTTATATATAAATCAATTATACTAAATACAACCTGACAACTCTAGCTATTCATCTTTAGTACTCTGATCATTTACATGTGTGGCTATTTTGCTGGAACTCAAACTGGAGGTTATATTAAAAGTATTAGTAGTTAAGTACACATAATCGACGATTACAGTAGATCAAAGCAACAACAGATTACGACAGGACAAACTTACGATGCATAAAAGCAAAATCATATAACCCGCATATCCACTCTAATTTGATTAGAACTTGAACTAGGTACGGAATTAAAGCTGGGCTCATATTTCAGATTTCAGCAAGTCCAATCGTAAGACATTGTTGTGTATTCTGTTGCGCATTTTGACAGTACTAAACTAGACTAACTGCATCTGTCACTTTCTTTTTCTATTGAAACAGACAGAGACAAACGCATTTAGTCCTGTCAAAGTGCTCTACAGACTCGACACCAATCTCACGCTTCTGATAGATGCGTCAGTTCTTGGTTTAGTACAGTCGGTGTGCATATATAACCGATAGCAAAATCTTCAAATATAGTATTTCGAACTTCAAACCTGAAGTATCTGAAGATGGCCGGATATGACTATCGGATTTATAAAAAAATGAGCCTGTCTTTATAGTTAAAAAAATTAGAAGTCTGTGTTTTAAGAATGTAGATCAGAATGGTAAAACAAACACTGGCTTTTAAATTTGAAGAAGTATCTTCAAAGTTAAAAGCCAGTGTTTGTTTTATACCAGTAATTAATTACCAGTGCCTTATACCAGTAATTAATTCAGTAAAGTATTACTGAATTAATTACTGGTATAAGGCACTAGTGATTCTCTTTTTGTCTATGTCCCAAGTTAATCAAACTCTTGCTGATTATATTAGCTTGAAAAATGATTTTATTATTATTTTGGAAAATTATCAAAGTAAGGAGAATGAGCATTCTGGTACAACCCACTATAATAGCAATGATTTATCAAACAAAAAGGATTTTCAAGTAGAATATTTCTTACTATAATGTGTCATCCCAATTGCCTGTCCATTCTAAGTTACACTGTTTTGACGATGTTCGATTTAATTAGTATTCATGAACACAATTACTACCTAGCACTCCCACCAATAGCTACATATAAACCAATGAAGAGCTTTTCAGGAAGAACATATTATTTGGTCTCTGTAATGGTTCATTTTGATCATAATTTTCTGTCTTTTTGTAATGAGGTTGCCAGCTTTACTATACAGGTGAGCTTTTTAACAGGGATCTTCACGGCAACTACGCTGACCGTTAGAGATAGGAAGATTTGTTCTTAGATCTCCATTTAGAAGTTTTTAAATGTATTAAAACTAATGTAATTGTTGTCGATATTCATACATATCAAATAGAAAAGCGACTGAATAAAGCACATCGCGTATATCAATCTTATCTTATCAATTAACTTAAAGTTTCCTAAGACCAGAATTTTCTAACTATAACAAAAAGGGTAGCCATCTATAATGCCCCAAAAGTATACGCCACCTTGTATATTTTAACTTCATATTAAAAACATTGTACCCCATAATAAGTCGAAGTAAATCGAAATTATTGTGTGGCTCACGCTAGTTAACGCACCATGGAATTAAGCAATTTTGATATTGCCAACCTTTAGTGCCCAATTTGTGCCCCAAGGATAGTATTTGTGCCATCATACTTTGTATGCTATACCCCCTTAAGAGCGAGTATGCTGGTGTGACGTTCACGCCCGCGCGCTCGCCTCACCTCCCTACAAAATAACTGTTTAAGCTACAAACACGGTTTATAGGTCATGATTTAGAGCCCAATTTAAAAATTAATGCAAAAAATATATAATGGATTTTTCCCTTTTTACTACATTTTTATGGGTAGGTACTGTATTCCAAACTACTATATTTAGTTTAAAAAAAGCTGTCAAATATTTTTAAATTATACTCTGCTGAACATATTTTAATTCAATCTCACAAAAAATAATAACTATGAACAAACTGAAAGTTGGAACAAACTCTCACAGTAACAAATTTTCTAATTAAAACGATCTTTATATTGGTGTAATGTGTAATCTATAATTATTTTTTATTGCATAGAACCATGTTTCATAAATTCCTATCCTCTCATTCTCCTTTCCCACCGTTAGATTTGAACAAATTATTTTTCATTGCACTCATTGTTTACTTATAACTACAATAATATTATAGTTTAAAAAAAACTAAAGAAAACGCTTTTGTCATCCAAAATAAACGTGTATGCAAAATTTCAGCTCAATCGGAAACCGGGAAGTGGGTCAAATTTAACCTCCAAGATTTTTTTACATAGTTACAGGTGAAGCTAATAAAAGCGTTTTAAAAACACTGGCATCAACATTTATTATAAATTTGCTACCCGCTTATTATTTGATAAATATCAGAGTAATATAAATGTGTAGAAGTAATTATGTGTTAAGCATAGAAAATATATGAGAACAAACACCAATAACTAAAACTAGATCACACTACTATCTAGATCTAACTAATTAGATCTCAAGCGTTCATCCTCACACTCATTAATGACCTATCATTCGCTGAACAATTGTATTGTTGATATGTGGAATAAACTCCCAGAAAATGTAATATCTACTGACTCAGTAAATAGCTTTAAAATTCGCCTGGACAAATGGCTTATAACAAACCTGTGACTGAACTTGACTCTATTTTAAATGGTTAAAAATAAAAATTTAAGCATTGGACTACTACATGTGGACAGATTGGGAAGCCTGCTGCTAGTTCATAATACTTAATAATAATAGTTTGAAGTAATTTTATTGATTATAGGAATTAATAATACTCTAGATATCATATAATAAATAAAACTTAGGCATTTATAATAATGATCATGCATGTTCTTTATTATACTTTACTATGCACATCAATATTTTAGAGACCAATTTAAATCTTTGACCTATTATCAATCTGGTCTCAAATCTCAAGGTTAACTCTATTGATGTCCTAAGTGACCTGAGGATGAAGATGTGGGCATGAATTGTCATTTACCATTGTGATTGGTTAACTAACATCAACACTCAATTTATATCAGATAACATGAGGTTTCACTGACCAGATAAAGATTTCAGAAAGATTAATGAGAAATAATGGTTAATTGATAGGTATTTATTCTTTCACAGAATCCTGTGTAATATACACATAATTATGACTAATAATGACTAGATAAAGCACTAACACCAAAGCAGGTTAGGTGGCAAAATAAACAGATGTAGCAAAATAAAAATATTGTTAGGTTAACCTTATCACTGAGAAATTTCATAACAAAAACATAAAATAACTGAACTATAAAGTATTATTTGGTGTTTTACAAAATCTGCAAAATAAACAAGCTTTGTGCTTGTTTTACAAGAAAGAATTAACTACACAATACAGCTATAAGGGTTCTTTGAAACCCTAAAAGTAATCAGAGTACACTATAAATAGCAACAATCAACAGTTATAATTCACAACATTGTACGTAAGCAATATTATCTAAAAATGGACTTAAACTTTGAAGTAAATTAGGTATTCATGTAATGACCAGAATAAAATTAAATAGAGATGATGTCAACACTCATATTCTATGTAAAGACAATTTGTTAGGGATGTGGAAACCAATTCAATGGTGAAATCTCACTGTCTATATCTTAACATTATATATCAAGATTACAGCCAATGTTTTTCTTTTTCTTTATTCCAGATAGGCTTGCATTGTTTTTCTAATATCCATCAAACTTTTAAAGTTCAATGGATACTGAGTAACTTTTCAGGGTACTCACAATGGATTATACTGTTTATTGAAAATATATGTTTATGTAGAGACTGCTTCATGAAGATACATGGCATATTAATTGTTAAGTTTGATCCAACAGGACTGGTAGTTTCAGATTAATTGTTGTTGCTCTATGAACATCTTCAAAACAGGAAGTGCGAATAGCAATGATAAAAATCTAACAGAGGATTTAACAAAGCTTCTACAACACTAAGATAATTTGTCAAAATGCAAATGGGTCAAGCATATATTATGATTAAGGCCATCTTAATTAAGTTACACAGATCACAGTAAAATGTATGGATTGATAAGTTCATGCTTCATCCAACAATTGATGCAACATTTAGGTATTTGTTACCTACTACATTATTGTCAAATTCATTTCCAGTAATCAAAATATTATTTTGTAATTAATATATGCACTACTATTGATAAGCGTTAACCAACAAAATATAGGAGAACCATTATGTAGATTAAATGTTATTCATCATCACGGCTCATACGCGGTGTGGCAACATACTTATGACATATTATATGTAATAATATGCAGTCGGCCATTCAATTTAATTATACGCACATCCCAAAAGCATTAATAAACAGTTACCTACGTGAGCCTTACAGCTGGTTATTACACTGTTTCTTTACGACTGAAAGCAATCCATTGTAGGTATATTACAATATTCATAAATTACCTACGGATTTTCCAGACGATCACTTTTAGAATAAAGCTTAATACCGTTATTAAATAATGCAATAAGTTATTTGTATCAAATATTAAGGAAAATGTAAAAAACCGCACCCTGACAAAACGCCGATATCTGGAAATAGAAACTCCATTTGTCAGCAGCTAGCTCGCGACCTATGTATGCTACCCAAGTTTCAATGCGGCGGTTTACAACTTGTGCAAAATAAAGTGATAGAGTGCTTACCTTTAAATTTTAGTTCGTTTTGTGGTTCTATAGTTAACACCTGGTTAGGCATTTTGTTTTATTATAAGTTTAGTATCTCGTTGGCAAAAATTGCAGATCACGAAAAAATGACCGTTCAGCGATGTCGGCCAAAGCGAACGAACGATGAATGACGAATTCGACATGCGCATTGCGCATGCGTTCTCTTTCTTTTTTCTTGGTGTCTATTCTTAAAGCAACATTTAAGTAAATATTTCTTCGGTGAAAATAGGTATATCATTATGATAAAAGACACTTCAGAATTAAATAAGAATATTATTTTAAATGCAAAATATCCTATTTTCTGTATTCATTATAGTTTATATTTTCTAGTCGGAGAAGTCAGGTATTAAGAATAACCGCCATTATGGATTTATGGATACCGACCACAGCGTACCACAGCTCAGTCTTTACAAAGTTTACAAGTAGGTACGACAGTACGACTACCCCACTTGACTATTTGGTCTGGTATAGAATGCTGCGCGCGCATTTTTTCCCTATTCATAGCCTAAAAGTGGTTAACAAAATATTATTTATCCGTAACCGAAATCCTAAGTCTATTTAACTAAATAACTTCTAGGTACCTACCTTTCTAAGGCCGGCCGCGCATTTCAGGTTTTCGCGTCCGGTTCCCTGATACGGTTACCGGATCAGGGCACCCGGAGGCGTCAATTCCATATCCCACACGATAGAACGGTGCGCCGCACACGCACGATTCTATCCGTTCGTTCTTTTGTATGGAATTAATCTATTTTTCATTATGGCAAGATTGAATTGGCGCCCGGATCCGGTAACGTATCAGGGAACCAATGACTTAAGAATCCTCAGGGAACCGGATGCGAAAACGCAGAAATTCAATTTTATTTTTTATTTTCCATATAATTTATAAAAATCAAAAAACCAGTCATATTATATTAAATCATCATAATATCATATTGTATCAATTATTATATTAGGTTATTTTATTAAAGTATGTAAAGCTAGTGCACTAGATGGGCAAGCGTGGCAGAGCCCATACGATCGAAGTAGATTGGATCACAAACTGCCTAACTGTTTTTACACCATCCAATTTTAGCACGCTAGTCGCTAGCTATCATCAGTGTATAATCTATGTCGCTAGCTCACCTAGCGCTCTGCAAATTGCTTTGAGTATCTACTCAAAGGCAAATTGGATAATGTAATCAATGACGTAAGAAGCCTCTCTAACTGAATGTAATGCCCGCTTTACTTTCACATTAGTCGATTAATCGATATTCTCGGATAAACGTGAAGATGAGGTTTGATGATTTAAAAATTATAAATTCTAAATTTTGAAACCATCAACATCATCTACAACTGACATTTATAATTTTGAAATGTCATTTGTCATTGTAATGTCAAAGGGTTTATAAATTATTTTAATTTTTTTGCTATTTTTCCTATTTAAATGTTTTAGTGAGTTATAAAGATACAGAAGAAAAATATTAGTTAAAAAAACTAATGTGCTGAAGGCTTAAAGTAATAGACACTGATTGAGTTTATACATATTTGTTCAAAATACTAAAGTTTAAAAATTAGTCGTGCTTGCATAACATGCCCGTGGTGCCCGGCTGTTGCGGATAACCGCTCGTATAAATATGAATAGTACAAATATAAATATTTTTTTAAATACATGTTTGAAATTAGATCTGAATTGTAGACGTAAATTGTTAAGCAATATTTATAAAAATGATATACTTGTAAATCAGAAATGTGGCGTTAGAACTAGTTGCTATAGTTATTTTCGCACATCACAGGAGGCTACACAAGCAATAAGAGATGGTATTAATACTCTCCCTTCGCCACAAGAAGTAAGTTCAATATTTTTGTATATTATTATGAACTAATGTAGTACAAAGTAGTCTACTTTAAGTTAATCATTCCAATTTGTTGTGTGAAGAGGTAAAAAGTTTCAGTACTGACAGTACTAACAGTACTGTTCTATTGCAGCATGCGGGTTCAAATAGTAGCAGAACTATACTGTACAACACTCAGTCTCGCTGCCCTGCTCTTGTGTGAAACCGGCATTATGGCTGTTTCACACAACGGCAGAGAAGTGAGCAAAACAGAAGGACAGAACAGTAAATGTTCAAATTTCAGATGGCAACAAGACAGCACAGTTAAAGTCTGCTGTGCTGTAAGCAATGTTGCATTGACAAAAATAATGTTTTATATGTCTATTGTCCTGCTTCGCTACATTGACCTTGTGTTAACAAATGACTGTGGACCAACAGTTTTCTCTTTCAGCTTGCGGGCCTTGCTGCCCTGCCCCATCATTAGCTTCTATCTAAATAGTTTATAAATTTACAAATTTGTATGTCTGAATAGTCCCATTACTTACCATGTTCAAAAGAACAAGTAAATATATCAGATGGTAAAATTTTGGGCTGAAAATTATATGTATAAAATGGTTTCTGCAATTTCGATTCAATATCAATATTCCTGAAATTCAACAATATTGAATTAAAACTTGAATTTAACATTAAATTCAAGATTGTCTGTTACCAAATAGCTATCAGCAAAGTGAGCTTGGCGCTGGCAATTTTTTTGGAGAAGGTAGTTACTTGACTGTGCTCAATGGTGGTTCTCATCTTACCTAGGATGAGGACCACTGATGAGAATAGTCACAGTGCCTTTACCCAAAAATTTGGACTAGGCCCTAGCCCAACAGCCTAGACAGAATTCAATCACATTGGTAATGCAAATATCTTTTCTCATTCCAAAAAAATGACTACATTGTTTAGAAAACAGTGTTAAGTTCTTTGACATTAGTTGAAGAAGAATTCAAAAATAAAAAGTTTACCATCCACCATCCAACTATCCAATTTCATGCTGCATGCAATTGCATGCTGTTAAATATTCGGTTGTTAAGTGTAAATGTTAAGTGGCAGATGCAGCATGAGATTTAACATCTATTTAGTTAAAATGCATGTGAGTATTTTGAAGTGAAGTAGTGACAACCTAGCGGTTGAACACTTGTCTGCCATACATAAGGGACCGAGTTGGTCCAGGCTTGCACCTCTGACTTCTGTAATTCCTTTGCAGATCAGAATTTGATCAATCAGTTTGCATAAAAGGTGAAAGAAATATTGTGAGGAAACCTGTAAATGTCCATAAAGTTTTCAATAGTGTGTGTAGTCAAACCCAGACAGTATGGTGTACCATAACTCTTCTTGTAAATTCATGGTTGTGCAAGAATTACATTTCTTTTTAATCTATCCTAATATTCTACTTTCATTCAATCCATCTAACTACATCTCTCTCTCTCTCTCTCATATCATAATACACTTGCATCTGGAAATAGTTAGTTACCTTGTGACAACATTGTTTACACATTTACATTGGATTGATTAAAAGTAGATTAATTCATTAAGTGAAAATAAAAACTCAGACCTCATTATTGTTCTTGGCCACAGGGGTGTTAGCATGGTATAGCTAATGAGTTAAATTGAAAGATGTAAGAAATTGCATCTTCAAAAGGCTTTTTTTGTGATCTCATTTTTATTTGAGTTACATAATTGTACAATCAAATAAAACACATTTCAATAGCAGCAACATGTTTGTTAATAGTGTCCCCTGAATCCACACATAGTGAATCTGAAAGAGCACACTTATTATTTTTTATTATGGGAGTAAAGAAATCGGTCCTACAGGAAAATATATTTTGAGACATTCTTATAGAAAATAGAACTAACAGCTTTATAAAATCTGTTCTTATCATTCTCAACAGACAGTGACAAAAGTAGACTGCTACCTACGATCATCCTTGGATTGTTACTCTTAGGATGATCTTGGTTAATTCCCTTGGTTTAATCCTTAATAATGAATTTTGTATTTGTTTCTAGGTCACAGTCGTTCTACGTAAAAATGAATACAATAAGGAATTTATACAAGGTTCCATTAAATCGTATGACTCCAATCAGCTGGCTTCAAATGATCCTATTGAAGACACTAGAAGTGAAGCCCTGTGCAAGATGACTCCAGGTATGCTATAGCTTTTGCATTACACAATTCGGCTGTCACCCGGCTCATCCTTAACGGTGATTTGATTAGCTAAAACTTTTTTCCTATGGTTCCCCTTCTTAAAGCTGATAACCAGGATGCTATCATAAGATCAGATGCAATTATTTTGTGAGTGCATGAGCTGTCAAATGGAAATTCCTCAAGTCGTATAAAGAATAGTCAGTTTGTATGGTTGATAGCAGAGCTAGCTTTGTAACAGTTATTCTAAACAAGTTTATGTAAAATTACACATCACAAAGAGATTGCCTGTGATAATAAGCAAAACTTTCCCATAGATGTTTTAATAATATGACTATTATTGCAATCATCTAGTATGTTTGATTTCAACATACAAAGACAGATGACAGATTGCGTGGTCGCATTATAATTGTATTCTTAATTGAATTTTCTTTAATAGCACTAGGTGTTGAACTTGGTTACTAGATTTTTATCTTTATGTATTAAGAAATAGAGTGCGAATTGAACAATCAATGCAAAGTTTCTGCTAAGATAAACAAATTGCAGTACTTGTGAGCATAGAATACAAAGGGGTTCTAACCATTGCAGCACAAGCCCGCCATTACGAAAAAAAATAGCGAACATCGCAGGCTCTTATTAAATTTTAATACATCGATAAAGGAGATTTTATCATAATTTACGAGCCTTGCTCCTGTAGTCGCTGTAGCTGATGCAGCTCTCCATTTTCCCCTCTGCAGTGCAGTCTCCTGAACCTCCCTCCCTATACAACATGACAGCAACCTTTTCTTTTATTTGGCTCATGTAACTTAAGCGTGACCTTTCTTTACCTCTCCTTCATTCTATCTTTCCTTCAATTCTTTTTTAATGAAACTATCATGTCATATAAGATGGCCTATCACCTTTCCTCTCCTATTTTGAATAGTTCAATACAAACAAAAAAATGTTATACACTAAAATCCTAAAGTGTCGCGTTTTTGAGACATTGGAACTCAAAGATAACGTATGATGTACATTATCCTACATCTTTCCTAGGTTTCTGTTTGCCAGGCTCCATAGTAAAATGTTAGAACATTTTTTGGGTACTTTATTTATAACTACCTGTTGCCCGCGGGTCCACTTCTAAGGGAACTAATTTATATACAATAATAAAAAGTGTAGTTTAAAGTATGTAGATGTGGTCAGTTCCAGTCTGCACTCGCACTGCTCTTGAGTAGACAAGGGGTAGATTTCATTTGCTCTAAGCTAAGGTTATTGTTAGTGTTATTGTTTATGGTTAGCCCATTGAGATTGTGCGTGAGCACAAAGGTGATGATGCTTCATTAATGCTTATGGAGTAAGCAATAATATTATGAGAAAACAAGGAATCGTAAAGATTGTTTCTTTGCAAATCATAATAATTTACTAAATAATAACTACTTCAAAAATATTGAAATTAGTTTCTTAAATTAGTCTAATCCATAAAATAACTTTAAAAATACCTAAAAGAACTTAACATACCGAATTGTAACTTTTGATAAAGGTATTTATTAGGTTTGGGATGGTCAATTTCAGGTTTCCTTATGGGTATATTTGATGGGCACGGCGGGCCTGCGTGCGCGCATGTGGTGGCAAATCGACTGTTGAGCTACATAGCCGCGGGTCTCCTTCCAGCTGATGTTCTCAATAAATTCGCAAAGGATGCCTTACCAGACTCCTTGCTGGAAACATTCAACGATAAGGTATTTAATTAATCATATAAAACAATAACATTGCACAATTAAATCATCTCTTAATTTCAATAAGCTACTTAATCAAAAAGTTCTTAATTTACTTTGCTGATTCTGTGCTGATGTTATCAATTAACAAATATGATATTGTATATTAAATCAATTTAGTGTTATCTAAAATATCCAATTTCTTCTCTGTCCTACTTATTATTTTGAAAATGATCCATGCTTTAGCAAATAACATTTAAGTATATATTATATGATCAATAAAGTCAATAAATTGTATTTATTTCAGTCGCAAGTAGTAGAAGAATTAAAATTGAAATATGGTCATAGTTTTAAAAGTTATTTAGCTGATCTTGCCCTAGATTCTAAGGATTTAAACGCCCAGAAATCTTTAGAAAAAGCTATAATGAGATTAGATAGTGATTTATCCAAGGAGGTCATTGAAGCATACGATGCAAATGGTGTTATAAATCCAAAGGCCCTATCTGTAGCTTTGTCTGGGGCAGTAGCCTGCGTGGCTTATATTGATGGACCACATTTATATGTCGCCAATGTAGGAGATTGCAATGCAGTTGTGGGCACTATGACCGAGGAGAATGAATGGATAGCCAAGAAGATAACCAAAGAGCACAATGCAGAGAACTTTGATGAATTAAAAAGAATTTGGAACGAGCATCCTGATATTGAAAGAAAAACTGTGATAAGAAGGGACAGGCTGCTCGGTGAGTTAGCGCCACTTCGCAGCTTGGGAGACTACCGATACAAGTGGTCTGCCGAGCTTTTAAATAAACTCGCCGTACCATTTGTAGGCCAAAAAGCAATACCGGCTAATTATCACACCCCTCCTTACCTGACAGCGATGCCAGATATTTTCTATCATCGACTTACACCAAAAGATATGTTTTTAATCATAGCTTCAGATGGACTTTGGGATATGATGACCCCATTGCAAGCGGTCAAATTGGTCGGCGAGCATATGAAGGGTAAAGTGTTCTTCAATCCGCTGAAACTGCCGAAAAAGAATATACAACTAGGCGATATCGATGAACTTTGCATGCATAGGAAGGAGAGTTTAAAAAGTAAGCCTAAGGATAAGAATGCTGCAACTCATCTGATTAGGCACGCTATCGGGGGCACAGAGTACGGCGTTGACCATTCCCGGATGGCGCACCTGCTCAGCTTATCACCAGACGTCAGTCGGATGTTCAGGGACGACATGACGGTCACCGTCGCCTACTTTGATACAGAGTTTCTGAGACAATGTCCATCATAGAACACAATAACTTCAGTACAGTGCCTTCCTATTACGCATGTATTTTATCGAGACGCCTCAGTAGCATGATTGATTGCGCGGCGGAGGGATAACGGGGAGGAGCAATAGTCATTTGGATAATATTGGTATTCAAAGCAGTTGCACAATCAAACCTTTTTGAAGAGATTTATATTCAATGTTCTCGTAGCGCTATCGTGGCTAGGGATTGCAAATATTCGATGTTTTTCGGTATTCGAATATTCGAATATTTTTTAAGCCCTATTCGAACTATTCGAATAATATTCGAATATTTCAGAAAAATTAAATATTTATATAATTTGTCACATTTTTATAGCCTTACAAACTGGTATCATATTTTTATGTAAGTTCGCCTAACATCCCCAATCATTACCAATATTTAAACATCAAACTTGTAATCAAATGAAATAATTTTAACAAATTCTTAATACAAATGTCGTTCAGTGAAGTTTTCTCTTCACGTATTAATATATAAATAGTTAGAAGTAATATGAACTTCGACCATAACCAGAAAATAAAAATTTCACAAATAAAATCAAATAAACATTTTTTTTTTTCAAATTGTCCTCCAAAACTCATAGTGGACGTAATCAAAACAATTAAAAATTCTTAATTTTTAAAAAATGATAGGACACCTACTTGGTAGGAAAAACAATTAGAATCTCACTAGAAAAGTCAAACAATATGTTAATAAACTTTATACAACATACAAAGTAATTGTATTATCAATTTTTTAAGGATAACTAGAAACGCGATCAAAATTACAATAAGAATGCACTGATAACTAGCACCTAAGGAGATATTTAAATTGCAAGTGCACGCAATCACTTAAATTGAAAGTTATGAGATCCAAGTGATCCAACGCGGTAAGTACCAATTATAATTAAATAAATGTGCGGTGATCGGATAGGCACATAATAAAATTATTCTTATTTACGAATCCTTTGAAAGTGTGACGTAAGAAAAATTAAAGAATTAACGGAATTATCATTTAATTTACATCTGAGATGATTGCTTTATATTTGGTAGAAGAAAATACCCTTTCGCACTCTACGCTATAGGTGGTGGAATGCATATTAGCACGTCATACATAGGAATGACTTAGGTGTCTTGGCGTACCTGTGTCACTTATGTCCCATGCAAGTAATATCCTCCTGTGCATAATTAACGTTGGACTATCAGCACATGTAGACCACCAGATATCGAGGGAACAATAAGACTCACGAACCTAAGGTACGCGGATAATACCACTATAATTGTGTCTAGTGTAGCAGAGATGGCGAACCTGCTAAAGCATATACGGGAACACTTCCACGTTCTAATTTACTTGACGGGTACGAGAAAGTCAGCGAGTTCGTGTATCCTTGGATCACTGATAACTAGTGAGAGATCTGCCGTAGATCCGGTATGGCTAAGAGTGCAATGGCAAAACCTGACAAAATTTGGAAGAAACGTGGTATTCACCGTATGACCAAATTGCAATTGATGCGTCCTCTGGTCTTCTCAATATATTTATATGGCGCGAAAACGTGATGCATAGAAAGTCGTGATAGCAGTAAGGTCGATGCTTTTGAGATGTGGTGTTGGCGCAGATTGCTTCATATACCCTGGAATGCTATGAGAACTAATGAATCCATTCTGCAGGAGCTCAACATCGCCAAGCGACTTTCCACAGTTTGCCGGGAGCGTGCCCTCGGTTTTTTCGGACATATCATGCGGTCTTCTAAGCATTGTCTGGAAAAACCTTATAATAGTGGGCCGGCTGGAAGGGAAACCCACTCAAGGCAGAGCGCCGGTAAGATGGTCGGATGCAATAAGGAGGGCTGGTGGAGGCAGCATGCAGAAAGCGGTCCACACAACGAAAGACCGCATGGTTTGGAGGCGCGTTGTATGTGGTCGCGATTCTCATCAGTGAGGGAACGATGAAGAAGAGTGTCATATAGAGCCATCCGCATTTTTATTGATGTTTCTAGATCATGATGTTCGCAAGTGACCGTTGATTGGTCGAATGGCCGTCAATCTGAGCAGTGCCGATCTATACGAAGATTTGACGACCACGCGTTAGACGTCGCGTTAATAATCAACAAATAATGCTGTAACCTTAATCGTTGCGGTAATATTCGAATGTTCGAATATTTTATAATTTACTATTCGAATATGAATTTCAAATTGATATTCGAATAATTCGAATATTCGAATATCGAATTGCAATCCCTAATCGTGGCGTCTCGGTGACAAATTAACCTTTATATGGGTCTTTCAATAGGGATGCTCAATTTTAAAAAGCTTTTTGCGACTCTTTTTATAATTAATAAGCTTCAACATTCAAGGCGAGGAAGTTCGGAATTGACGATTTAAAAAAAAAAAAAAAAGTTATATTTCTGCCCTGAAAAAAAAATCATATTCGAAGATGTTATACTGGCTATCGGTCGTCCATTAAATGATTGGATAAAATTCTTTTCAAGATTTTATATATTTACTTTACATTTTATTTCATAAATAATTTTTGCATCACAATATTGGTCGCAGGTATACTGAGGCAACTCGGTCGTTATTTTTTACATTTATCTACGGCTGTATAGACAGCCGGTGGTCGGCCATCAATCAGTCGTGATTCGGCGTGCAACGAGATCGGATCTGTGTTGATTTTTTTGAAATAATCGCGCTTTTTCTTTTCTAAAAACTAAAAGAAAGAATGACAGTATTATCATTAAAAACTCAACAGAAAGTAAAAGTTACTTGCCTTTTATTCAGAAAATCTAAGTATTTTGTATAAAAAACCAAAATCTATGACATCTTATCAGAGAGGATATAATATTAAAAAAAAACTAAATCTGTTTGAAAATTTTTAGTGTTGATTATAAAGACTTTGAAGTTTTATTAGAAATACTCTATTTTTACTAATAGAACATGATACCTATTTCTGATATTAATGAAAATAATTATTAACTTTAAAAGTTAAATATCTTTTGATTTACTGTTACCGTTAGATATTTCAGAACTAGCTGGTTTTTTATTTTTCTGTAATTTTGCCCACGACTTTATTTTGTCCTGTATCGTGGGTATAACTTACAAACACAGACTATAGGTATCTGCAACTTAAACACAATATGACTTATTCCTGAGATAGTCTTGACAAGATTTTAGCAGTGGACCGTACCAGTAAATCGAGTGTTTCTAGCTTTTTTATCGAGTAATCAGTTATGTTTTAGCGGGTCAAATGCTTTGCTATTATAATCAATAAAAACTATAAGTATGTTTGAAGGTTAAATTTAATTAAATCTTTAATAGTCTACCTACTGTAAGGACAACCTAATTGGTTATTTGAATGTAAAATGAGTCATTTAAGTCATAATGAAAAACAGGCTAATTTAAAATAAATGTTAATTCATCTTAAAATAAATGTTGTTGGTCATATTCACTAAGACTGGTGTATTGTATTATATTGCATTGAAAGTGCCACTAAATGGAGGGACGAAACATACAATCAGGCCTACTACATTTCTAGAAAGATCTTGTGCAGAACTCGCCTTTTGCTTCTGTAATTCGTCGGTGTAGAGGGAGCATTAAATAACTGACATATTCAAAGTTTCAAGAAAAAAATGATTTACTAATTATTTGAAACCCTAGCGTCCTTATTGAAAAACTGATAATAATTTTGTCTATTTATATTACAAATAATGTTATTTTAGTGTTTAAATTTATGACTATTATTGTGTGTGTATTTTATCATTAAATTTATTTTGTTTTGTTATTTTTTGCTGGCAAACTTCTTATTTATTGTTATTCTTTGAAATATATTACAGTATAGTGATCCAATAATTAGTTATTGAATTGTTCATTATTGGTGCATTCATAATGAAATGCTATTTTGTGAAATTAACTTTACAACTTTATCAAAGCTATATTAATAAGCACTTATTTATTTTTCACAAATAAATGTACTTGACTTCTAAGCAGAATTATATCAATATTTTTATAGACTATTTAATCAGAAAATATTATGGATTACATGAAATCATACCATGTAAATTAAAAAGGAGGCGTAATAAAGTTGTAATGTTAATTTGGTCGTTTGCTTTGTACAGCTTAGCTATTTTATACATAAGTAAGGTGAGTCAGCATCTTAAGCACCACGAACATTTCAGAATTTTGAAGTCAATAATTAACATAAGAGCTAATTATTGTTCAAAATATTTCACAATACTAGTCTTTAAAGTCGCTGTTCTTCCATATTCTACAGTAGAACTTTTTTAGGGATCTCTATGGCAACTATGCTCACCATTAGAGATAGGAAGATTTGTTCTTTAAATCCATCTAGAGATTTTAAAACGCATTAAAACAGCTTGAAGGATTTTAGAAAATGTGTTTTCGGTATGTAAAGGGAAATACGTCAAAAAATATTCACGATAATAGATCCTCCAGTTTATAAATAACAAAAAGTTGTACGGATATATTTTTCTATAGTTGCCACAAGTTGGTGAAAATTAAGTGTGATTTTCATACATTTTGTGTAATTAGCAAAGAGAAATGGACCATTGAACAACACCACAGTGACCTTTGATCGTCTTTTGAAATTTGACTAGGCTTGTGTAACTTTTTATGGAACCGACTCACTGATCCGGATCTTTGAAGTGATACAAAAGATTGGTTCAGTAACAACATTTCAAACGCATCATTTGAATCTGAAACATTAGTTTGCCCTGTGCTCTTTCCGTGTGACGAGTCGCTTGCGAGGCGACTAAGTAGTGAGCGAGAGAGGGACTGAGACACTGAGTTACTTTACTACTGACTCGCGAGTCGCGAGTGAGCGGGTGACATATTACAATCTATACAAGTCAGTCCGAAAGAGATACCAAATGAGATGTGTATCACTCACACTCACAGTTTTTCGTTGTCGTTATCCATGTACCTACGTATAAATGACCACTAAGGCGCTTACATATTATCAACTACAATAAAATAGATTTTTTGCATGCTTCTATTATCCGTATCATAGAGTCGGTTCCGTAAAGTTACACAAGCCATTTTATGTCCTTTGAGCCGATGATCTAAATGAAACATATCAGTGTTTCGGATCATATCAGTGAGCCAGATGTAAATGTTCCAATCGCAAAAATGATATACTTTGCCCATGCCTATTATAGACGGTCAAAGACAACGACGACGACGTATTATCCAAAAATATTATCTAAATTTTTTGCAGCTTTGCAAAAAATTTATGAAAATCAACATTTTATAAAACGCCTAGAGGTCTTATGCTATTATATTATATGCTTAAAAAGGGGTACAAAGATTCTCTTCCCGTATTAATTTTGTATATAGATTTGTTTTAGCCGTAGCCGGTGACGTACTCGCATTTTTTAAATTCCAATCAAAGCAACTTGTCTATGCCAAACCTATGTCCAGCAGATGATTGTGATAGGCTAAATGGACGCACCGCTAAGTTTTTTATTCAAATACGAATAAATTTCTTCTTCAATAGCAGTCCAATTTGTATGAAAATTTAAATATGTTAATTTTTAACTTTAGGAAAATGTGTCCATACATCTTTTTCTTTGTCATAAACAGTTAACAGGAGGCCCTACTTGTTTTTTTTTGTAAATATTCGGATTACCGACCGAAAAAACATATTTAAAATATCCTTAAATGTAGTTTTAATGCTATTGGAAAACTCATGATGGATTTCTGCGAATAAATAGCGAAAAAACAAACAGCATAGCTGCCATAGAGATCCCTAAAAAATCTCCCTCTGTATAGTTTTCATTCATTTGAATCTATATATAATTACTTTTGTTACTGTATGTCTGTACGTTTTTGGCACACTAAGTGTTAAGAACAAGTAAATTAGCCTGAAGCTGAGTGCACAAGATTAAATTTATTAACTACTGTGATAGTCAACCACATCGAACAATAAAATCATCTTTGAAGTTACAATTTAGAAATACAACTGTCATTAAAAAAATGACTCACAGATTTTTGGTTCATCTGTCAACATTTTTGGTTGCTAAAATATGTAAATGAAACTGAAATTAAATGTGATTTCTATTGAATTGAATTTTGCAGATAATGTAGGTTGTAGTAACAACTAGTAAGAAACTTTTTCTAACCTGCATCAATTATGGATGTATGTTAAAGTTTTATATGCTATTAATCCTGTTATTGATTAAAATATACCAACTGTACATGTATATAAGGTCCTACCTTTCTAGTCCCGATCCCTTTTACTTCGATTCGTCCAATCCAAACGTCAAATCGAGAAAATAAAATCAGCTGTTCCATACATTAAGGGTCAAGTTCACCAACAACATAACTGACGATTAGAGCAAAATCAGCCGTTTAAACAGGAATTTTCGTATGGGTAATCAGCCGATTTAATTTTAATCAACAGATATATTGTCGGTGAACATGGCCCTTGGTCGAGTAATATTGAATTATTTGTATGGAACAGTAGTTTTTTTTTCGTATTTACAGATGATTATAATAACCCCTTAAAGGAATCGGGACTGGAAAGGTTAGACCTTGTATAATCCAATTAAATACTTACGAAAATGTGGTCAATAGTTAGGTAGGTTAGGTACCCAAAGTTTAGCAATGTACTATTTATCAATCGAAAGCAACAAAGCAAATAACAAGTATGGAATTGAATATATATTAAAAATAAATACCTATACCCACATCATGTTTAAACATGGCTCAACACATGTACCTAAGTGTTCAAAGCCTGTTTTGGTGCCTACGGATATAATAAAGTGAGATACGATCAAACGAAACCCATCGTCGACAAAACTGATAGTAACCATCAATGGTATAAAAAACGAGTTCATATCAATAGTAAAAAACCCAAATATTTTCTAAGTACTTAGTCACCATAACAATGATATAAAATCTCGTAATATGTAATTTAACATAATTTGTGCCAGTTGTCTTTATAAGACTATTGCTAATATGAACGCGTCTTTAGTTACATTTATTACCTAGACTTTTTACACGAATCAGACGATGCACGATGTTTTTATTTTTAGCTGCTAATTTGGCGCCTACCTATATTTTAATGTTGTAAGTAACCGAAGTGCAAAATTGTATTATTCTAGGTTGTTATTTTTATTGATATGATGATTCATTCGGAAATAAAGAGATTTTATTGATTTGTTTATTTTATTATTATCAGTGACCCGCCCCTACTACGGTACCTACGGGTGCAATAAAGTTATTTGGTGTTGGTTTTATTTTAGTCATAAATTTCCCCTCATCATTGACCTTTTACTAAGCGTTCCGGTTCCCGAATACATCGAGCACCCAGATTTGTCATTTAAATTCAATGTTTATTTTCAAGC
Source organism: Allophyes oxyacanthae (assembly GCA_932294325.1). Classification (NCBI taxonomy): domain Eukaryota; kingdom Metazoa; phylum Arthropoda; class Insecta; order Lepidoptera; family Noctuidae; genus Allophyes; species Allophyes oxyacanthae. The sequence goes on from OW028609.1 coordinate 8,401,982, forward strand.
ATCTTATTAACCACTGATCCATATCTCTATTATGAGTTTACAAGCCTCTACTCGCTAGAGACCAAGGAATATACCTACTAGGTACTCTCTATCGAGAGCTAAAGACTATCGAATATTATTATCATATCTGTATCTTCTCCAGGACCAACCTACTTGGAACCTTGCACCTAGGATCACGACGTTTTGAAAGTGCCAGCAAAGGCCCAGTTGAAATAAAAATCTTTTTTTTCTAAACCGGCCAGGTTTAAAAAATAAAAATAAGATTCACTCACTAGGATTTCTCCTGTATCGAGGGTACAGTTTACAAACATAGATGTCACATGCACACACAACCAGACCCGAAACAACTATCTGTAGATCATACAAATATTTGTTCCGTGCGGGGATCAAACCCGCGGCACGTAGCGCAGAAGGCTAATCGCTTAGCCACTGCGCCAACCGTGTCGTGCCTTTGACTTTGACTTTACACATAGAGGTAGGTAGGTGAATTATAAAGCAACTAAATTCTTATCGTCCTTTGAGTACCTATGCTCGAAGTTATCGGCAGCAAATTCTTAAACTTAATAATTTAAATAAATCTGTGTTCGTAGGTTGATATTTTAAAAAAGCCGAAATACTAGGGTCGTTCAATAAAAAGTGAGAATGATTATGTTACAGGTAACTTTTATTAAATGTTATTTTATTTTTCGATATAGTCACCGTTTAGAGTAATGTAGGTACATACTTGGAATATCTTTTTTCTAAGCTACAATTTCGCTTCCTAAAGAACTCTTCATCCTGAGCACCTAACCTAAGAATTGCTGTACTGCAGCGACTACTGCTTATCGTCTTCAAATCGCTGTCCTCTCAGATAATTCTTCAACCTTGGAAATAGATAGAAATCACTAGGGGCAAGATCTGGTGAATATGAAGCATGCTCAAGTATTTCCAAGCCAGCTTGTCGAATTTTATTTTATTTAAATAGGTTCACCAACAGTTGTTAACACTTCAATCATATTAATAATATTATACAAGGACAGTCTAAAATGTAACAGTGCAGCAACTATTTATAGGTAAACACAGCATATACGAGTACAATAACAAGAATACAGAGAACTATGAGCTGACAGTAAACACTAAGATTAAAATTAAACAATGAAAAGGATAGTCATATTTCTACATTAAATGATCTTGATTACTCATACACGTATGATTGCAGCCATCACAACGCCAGACTTATGAGCCGGGGCGTTATCTTGATATGATGATATGCAGTCTGACTCACGGGACTTACGACCGTGATATCAGTCCTAATCCGAAAAATTAACATCGAAGTTTCGGATCGAAACGAAACAACAGCGAACATCGAACTTAAAATCTATTGTGAGATTGCTACTGAAATCATGAATGCCATTGTATGTACATGCCTTATTCAAAATGCTGTTTTCACTAGATTCTTGTTTATTATTATTCGGCCATGATGGTCCACTGTAGGCTAAAACCTCCCTACCCTCCTTCCAGTCCTTCCAGCGAAGCGAGTGCCATAATAGAATCGTAGGCGTTGTTCATAAGGAAATAGGTAATCGCCCTGTAAATAATTAGTTAAATAATTAAATTCGTAAATGTGTATGTTCCCAGGTGTATTCTACAGTGGCCAATAACGCAGTTGATAATAATTAATTAAACATTGCCTGCGTAACGAAAAGTTAAAAAATAAGGTTAGGGAATTTATCGGTCGGCGTCTTAATTATTGGGCAAAATGTAGAGTGGTGAAAGATTTACGGCCAGATAAGACTCGGCTAAACATGTTTCGGTTGTCTAACAGAGAACTCGACTGGTCCTATCATAGTTGGGCTAGCTAGGCAGATGCTGATTTATGGTTGAGAGATCATATTCGGTCAGGTCGAAAATTAAAAATCCAATTTCAATTTCATCAACTTCATTTATTATTAATCATCATTATTATTAAAAGTGAATATTATCATAATATCTATGAAAGTAGGCGAATAATAAATCACTATTTACATATAAAGAGAATAAGTAGGTATTATCAGTAATAAATAGATAAGTAGGTATGATTACAAATCTGTATGGCGACGCACTGAAACTGGTGGATTGTAGAACGCGTCATGTGTTTCTACTCGGTAATTTCATGACATCAGTTTTATAAGGTGAGCCCGCCGCCATTTTAAAACGGCAACAACATAATGATAAGCTTAAGATAAAGTTAACTTATAGGTAATTATGGTATAGGTTGTTCACAACAAAATAAGTGAAATGAGACGGAAATAGAAAAATCAAAGCTATATTTGGAGTTCGTTCATATCGAATCGATATTACAATAGAAGATATTTATTCTATGACAAAATTATTGTAGATATTACTTAGATATAAGGTAAGAATTTAAGATGTTTGGGTACGTCGTCGATTGAATTCGCTTTAACTACGAAGAAAATAAGTAGATACATTTTCAACATGTAATAATTTTGTCTTTAAATATTTTAGAACAAGAAATGAGGTCTTGGGTACAAAAATGTGTACCTAAGGTCCTCGGTAATAAAATAGTGATCTAAAATGCCTAGGTACTTTTATTTGATTACTTCTCTCTTTAGCCAGGCACAAGTTCGAATTAGGCGCCGTTGTCATAAAAACAATTAACATACGTTGGTACCTAGGACCTAATTATAGGTATGTACACTATGTAGGTACAAATAAATTAGTAAAATTAATATGAAGTGTCGACTCTACAGAAAGAGATTATAATAAAGGGATTTGTGAAAATTTTCTAGTAAAATGACCGTCCTTGCTCGATTTAAATGTAATTAGGACTACCTAGGCTTTCCGAACGTAAGATGATGGTTAGATGTTTTTCACATGATGTACGAGAGTCTATGTCAAGTAGGAAGGCATACCTAGTTGCTATTCGTGTAAGGCCTATGGCTGTTCCCCAAAAAGCCAATAAAGAAGATTAGTTATCAAGCCATCAAATAGTAATGCATTTGGAGCAGGAAATAGCTACGGAAACTTAGTACTATTTCTATATAATAATAAATATTATTTTATGGTTATGCATGATTATTCAATATGATTAAATTTCAGCGGTATCTTTAAGATAAGATCAGATTTAATCACACCATCATAGACATATTTATTGTAATATTTGACTGGATGCTGGTGTATTCAAATGGAGTATTAATCGGTGAAGAAACCTTCAGAATTGTCGTGAGAATCCTCTAGTCCGTCTTTTCGTTATCAGATCTCAAAAAATGGGATGCAAGTAGCTTCTACTGGCAAAATATAGTACCTACAGGCAATAAAATATTTGACAAATGAAAATTAACAGAACGTGGGTCTCATTACTGAGATAGGTATATATCAGTGTGTAAGACCCATTTATCTACTTAACTTACCTAGGTAGGTATCTTTATATAAGTTACGTACGTATAGATTTTCATACTATATAAACTGAGTCAATTTTAATTTCACGTTTAGCATAGTGACAGAAATTATTAAATATAACGAAGAACGTAGGTATAGATAATAGAGTAACAAGCGCTGTAGGTATAAGATAGGTACATTTTCAACAGTCCAACGCGTGAGATCCGCTACTTAAACCTATTCGAAATGCACAGCCCGCGACAATGTCCCTACACTAGCTCGTTTGAAAAACGCATCTTAACGTCTACATACACCGTTGAAAGACACAAATTGACACGTGATCCAAAACTACCGATATAAACTTACCTAATGTTTCAACACTTTAAACGGACAATGCGCTCGTAATAAATAGCTGAAAAGTTACGAATCGCGAAAAGATCACACCTTTATTTATATATAGAAATCCATTACATGTATCATAAGAAGTTTAGTTTACTTTATAAGCAAAACATAACAATTAAGTTCGTAAAGCTGTAGGTAAGTTTCTTATACTATAAGTAGACTTAACAACGGGATAGGTAGGTACATACCAACGTGAGAACAAAACTCATCGGGGTCAACATTTAAAATATCAACACCACACAATCAATTAAAGGCTCGCTAGAACATTGTCTCTCATCATTTGGGTATTTTCTATTTATTGAGCGACCTGTTGCAGTTTGTTTTGTACCGACTGAACTTTTAAAGTTGTAGTTGTGAAAATACCTTGTAGATCTTATGAACTGTTGATATTGCAACTTGTTGGGTCTGGTGAGCCGTTAAGTTTATTTTGTGGTGTTGATATGTTGAATGTTTATCTCATAAGTGTTGATCTCACGTATATCCCCTTAAAACTATGTTATGTTGAGAATCGCTAAACGGAAATATCCAAAAGTCCTCCAAAATATATGTTTTCAGAATACGCGAAAAAGGATGGAGAGATGTAGGTTTAGATTTTAAAGAGTAATTTGTATAGATATAGTTAGAAATTATATATTTGGCAATGACGATTATAAAGATTAGTGCTCTCCAAGGAAAGTGCTTCCCGTGTCGCCGAAGCTTCTGCGGGCGACTGAAAACGTGACAATCGTGCTATAACTTCAAAGTTCAAATGTATTACACAAACTACATCATCTACTACTGCTCTAACACGGATAACTTGTCATAAACAGACACAATTAAGTAAATATATTTATTTGTCCTCTTGATAAAATATCGCCTTAAGAATTGCGATATAACGCGTCGCGGTCGTCTCAACAATCATCATTTTAACCGTTAGGTACTTACACTATTTTTTAATCTATTACAATTTCACATTTCTTATCTTCACCATCGAAATTGTTATGATTTTCCAATTTAATACATATTCAAAATAAAATACCTGGTCAGTATTTCGAATGAACGTTTAATTCTTAAATTTTAAAATTTAATTTACCTTTATCTTAAGTTTGAAAATGTTGCATCTTGTTCTCAATGTAGTTTTTGATTATTGTAGACGTGCCAAATTTAATATTTGATATTAACGTCACAATTCTTGTTATAGCTTTGCCACAACTGTTATGAGAAATTTTAATATTAAATATGGGGCAATAAAAACCCAAAACGCATGTACCTACGCCAAAAATTTTCATATTGTCTTAAAATGCAAATTTAACGTTAATGGGGCGCAACACTTAAAAAACTATCAATTTATCAACAACAACAGTAAAGTGATAACGTTATGTTCTGACAAAACGCATAAAAATATCAAAAGATGTTAGAGGGGCGCGCTGCGCGACCCTGGATTTAGGTCCGGAATCCACCAAAGTAGAGATGGGCGGAGAGTAGAAGAGATGTGTCGTAAGCAACAAATACGATATCGTTATTTACACATCTCCTTTCCGCTTAGCTTCAGTGGATACGGTTCAAGCGGATAGGAGAGATGTCTCATATATTTGTTTGGCATGAGCAAAGCGAAGATGTGAGTCGTGTATCGTTAGCAGGCGGCGACGGTGCACAGCGGAGAGGAGATATGATCGGTGTGATGTTCGGAGAATGTAGAGAGACGCCACCCGGCGCGTGCCCCTAGTCCCGCTCTGCCACCCCGCCTGGCGCGCACGCACTTCCTCATGCGCCGATCGCGCTAAACTGTTCGACTAGCGAGTGAGTCCGCCCATCTTCGCACAGCTTTGCTATTTCAAATACACATCTCCGCTCAGGTTCGGAGAATACACCCCAGCTGCAAAGCCGCTCTTCTTCGGCCATCTCCGCTTTGGTAGATATCAGGCCTTTATACGCGTGTCTAGTGCTGACACTAATGTAAATTTAACATTGTATTGGTGAAGATGCGATTGATTGACAAATGGTTTTAAATCGCAATTTTATCGAAAGTTATCTCGAGTACCTAATGTAATCCACTATCGAAATATTTTTTTCGAAATCAGCTGGCTGACGTACCGCTGATCATTCTCTCACTCGGATCTAACTTGGCTTTTAGTGAGCTTGAGCTCAATCCAACCATTTTGATTTGCAATACCCTAAGTATGTTAGTTTAAGTCCGTAGATGTTTGATGTTTATTGCAAGTCCGGTAGATGGCAACTTTATGTAAGATATCTATTCATCATTTACTTCAGAAAGAGCATAATTAGATTTGCCAACACGAAGCGCATGGCGAGGATAATTACAAGTACAACTTACGTAGGTACAAATTTAACGCATTTTACAACTTGCAATATTAATAAGTATTATACCATTGTAGAAATAATATTTACAATAACAACCACGAATGAAATCATTCAGGCTGAGAATGATGTTCAATGAGAGTATTTTCATTTCATCATTTGTTAATATGAATGCGAATAGTACTCAACTCAAGTACGTATTTTCGAAGGTTGGTATCTGATGTTCAGAGCTTAGATTTATTGATTGTTTTCCGCTCTGCACTGGAAACCAATCAATAATCTAAGGTTCAAGCTACATTCGAATAAAATACATTTTGATGTCTGAAATAGGTGACATGGGTGTTATATAATTGGTCTCATATTGGTTTTCGGTGTGCAACTGATGTAAGTTGGTTAAGATTCAGACGGCAGCTGGCGAGGTGACATCGCACACGCCTAAATATTATTTCGTCACATCGAGATTCGTTTTATATTTTTTGTTGTAATACACAAGTCATGAGTTTCACCGATAGGTACTGGGCACATTCATTATTTCGTTGTTCAGAAGTTATAATCAGATTACGAATAGGCGGACTTTCAAATCAATTATGTCAAATAAATATTTTACTTCCAGTAGGTATTAGAAGTATCTCTGAATATTTCATCGTTGCTTTTATTGATACATAGGACATAATATCTTGAAAATGTCGAATTTATATGCAATTTATAATAACTAGTTATAATTAAATAGCACATGATCTTGGGTAGTGCGGGCGAATTTTTTGGTAAATAACCGTAATGATTAATAATAATCTATGCCTCGCTTCTGACCTGGTGTTCATATTGGCAAATATTACTTAAATTAATATTTTTTAATATTAATCCGTCGCCTATGTTGAACCACGAATTGAATACTGCAGACACTATATAAATTCAAATAGACACACTTAACTTAGTAACAATTTATTTTAATTCGTTTTATACTTACTCATATTCCTGCAAATAAATAATTCTTCTTCTTCTTCTTCTTCTTCGATCTAGGTGTTTCCATCAAATGTAATACAAGTGATATATTATAATTAATAACAATGTCTTTACTAACTCATTCATTATGATCATTGAAACAGTTGACAGCGTGAAATCTAGTCACGCAACTCTTGACTTTACCAAAGGACTTATCTACAACAAAATAAAATAAAAATCCTAGACCTAAAATTATACACACAAACACAAGCGGCGGAATGATATTAGCTCTCTAAGTAAATGTGAAATCCGGCGAGAGTATGACCATGGATTAATCGCCCCCAAGTGAGAGAGCCTGGACAATGCGCGGATCCGCTTTGGATCCCTCGCGGAACTCCTCAAGGGTGAGGCGGTCGTCGTGGTTCTTGTCCATCTGGTCGAAGATCTTGTCGACGCGCTTCTGAGGAGTGTTGTCGTCCTCAGGCTGAGGGGTCTGGCCCTGAAGACAGATGATGTATTAAAACCATTGTTGAGGGCAGATTTATGTTTGGACGAAAATATGCGGATACCCCATTAATTTTTATTTACCAGAAATTTTTAAAGTCTTGTTTGCATGACATGTATTGTTTTATGTTAATAGGGTTGTTTTTATAGAGCGGGTGGTCAGGTTGCGTTATGTCTTCAATCGTAACATAACTTATAGCCGATTGAGATTAGGGGAGCTATTCTGTAAGAACAACTCGCATCTTGATTAGAATCTCACTCTTATTGTCGATAATAAACATAACAAGGGCTGTGAACATACTCCGTTACTAAGTTCAACTATTAACTATCAATAAGAGTGAGATTCGGAATCGAGATGGAATTCTTACAGAGCTATGCAGCAAATCGACTGTGCGTCGTTAATGGAATTTCAAACACCCTGATTGTATGACGTTCAGTAAATGGTGTACCTACTGATTTAATTAGGACGGGAGGGACCCATGGACTGTTTCAAAGGCTTCATCAGAGAATATTGGTAATAAATTCTACAGAGCTGATGATGCTCGATAGAAGCACGGCCCTATCATGAACTATCATTATAGCCGAGCAACACTACAGATTAATAGATACTATTTGCAAAAGTAAAATAACGGGCATTGATTACGAAACTAAGAGCTCCGTAATCAATAAAGGATATTTCAAAAAGATATAAAAGGACTTAAATTATTTCAAGAATTTACTACCTACATAACTTTAGGAAGTGAGATCTCAATTCCTAGTGTCCTAAACATCAGCAAAACATGTGTTTCAAGCTGAGCCGTGGCCCAAATGTTCTTGTAATTATTAAAGGGCACATTTTACCGTCAACGCAACTGTTTGTAAAATAGCAGGTTCGAAAATTTCCTAATTAAAAAGTCTATTATACTTTCGCAATTCACTAAATCTCTTGAACTTAAGACATTTTCCGGTATCCCCCAATAAAAACTTTTTAGTAGAAGAAGGAAACAGAAAATCTCGGTAAAAGTGGTTCAAGGTTATTAATTATGTAAGTACTTGTACTATGATATTATAACATACAACGTGTACCTATCTGAAATGCGTGGTCATTATTAAGGGTGTGGATTCATCATTGTGAACAATTTTCTCTATGCGACCAAAATCGAAAGCGCGAAAAAATAATCAGGTGTCCCATACGTTTAGGTCCAGTAAGTATTGAAGTTTGGATGGCACAGCTGATTCGTTTTACGCGATTACGATAATAGTCCCATAAAGAATGCAGTTTTTTTAACTCTAAAATCGATGACATGATTCCTTCGAACAAATTATCTATTTGTTAGTTTCAGACTTCCCTATACTGACCCATCTCGATGGATAACCCTGTATATAAACGACGATTATTATATTGGAATTGTTATTTCTTATATTAGCAGACACGCGAAGGGACACAAGACCACAATTTTTATGGAAAGAAAATTTCGATCGCGAGCAGGAATCGAACCTGCGACCTTCTTGTTCAGTACACCAACCGCTCTAGCCTCGTATATTGTTTACCTAAAATAGCTGATAAGACTATTGCCATCTCTAGTCATAGGCATACAAATAAAAAAGACAGGTTTTTTTAAACAAGTGTTTAAAAATAACACGTACCGTGTGGCATCACCGAGGAGTAACATGCTCTGTGCCTCGAATTTTTTTATTTATTTTTTGTTATTAATCTTTATTTTGCTGTTTACGACAGTTTTCGATATCGTTTTGTCTGTACAAGGATACAGAGAGTAACTGTATAAATGAAGTTGAGAAGAAGGGAACCCCTTCCCTTTTTCTCAACTTCATGGGGATGTGATGATATCCATGATGATATCCATGGGGATGGATAAGGAAGCTCGTCACGCTCCTATTACGCATAACAAAGACGAAGTAAACAGTGCTGTTAACCTGATGAACGGCCATTTATACGTACCACCATCTGATAGATCGCGTCGACTATATTATACATTTCGTCCCGTGTGATGTACCCGTCGTTGTCCACGTCGTAAAGGCGAAAGGCCCCTGTAATTTATACACACCAATTAACCTCCATAAATTCAGTTTTACAGTATTCCTGAAAGACAGGATATTCACCGAGGAAATTCATACTTTCTTCTTTCGTTTTTTAAAAAAAGTTGCCCTCTATGCCTTTATTCAGGACCCGTTTTGAGTGTTCACCCCCCTCGCCCCGATCCGTCATACAATGAAATTACATCGTGATGTTAATTAAGGTCAATCCAGAGACGGTTGTATATATATCCCAAGATAAGTACCGTCGAGTAGCATTCAATTTTTAACAATTCTTTTCATGTGTGATAATTAATACCATACACATATAATTATGTAGTTAGAGCTAAGCTTAAAATAATGCTAGAAATAATCATTATCAAACTTACAGTGTAGTTTTTCATCCAGATTGCCTCGTGACGTCACCGATAGAGCCCGTATGAACTCCTCAAATTCGATGGAGCCATCCTGAAAGGAAGGGAAGGTAATTTATTAGATTCCACGTTCACAGCTTTATGATGTTAACAGAATAGAGTAAGGAACGATTTCTCTCCAACATATTTTTTTAACGTAGAGACTTGTATTGCTGGACTTAACGGGCGTGATAATGCTCTTAACAGCCGCTTACAGCTGATGTGAACTCTTTTGTCTCTCATTTAGGTTAGAGATCGCTTGATGTATATACTTCACGGAAATGAGTGAACATCCCGAAGTGTGTAGGAATGAATATATCAAAACAAAATACGGCAATATTATTTTGTTAATCAGATATGATCTGATATTAGTTTGATGTACGATGGAATGCTTGCCTATACATATACTTATTAAATTAACTGGCAAATAAATGTTATCCAATTAAATGACTATAGTCTCCTTTTTAATGAAGCGTCTCGAGCGAACACCATTCGAACCAGTTCATCTGCTTATGAATATTGAACACTGCAGTCATCGGTTACCTAATACCAATATTAAGGGCCGAATACTCTGATCTTGATTAAGTGGAAAGTAGGCCAGAAATAGTTTTGCATCATTCTAGGTTTCTCTCGACCGTTTTGACATAAGATATATATAATCTGTTCGGTAGTTTTTTAATTAATAATTTTAATTGGATGAAGAGAGAGTCTAGCCGTCAGAAGGATCTCTAAAATGTGTGGCCCATGGATGGCACTAATAAAAAAAATTACCTTGCACTTTTAAATTTATTTTATTTTTAAAAATATCCTCTTTATTCTAATTTACCAACTAAGGTTATGGCTAAAGTTATCTATAACTAGAAGAACGTCTGGTAAAAGATCAGAGGTCTACTCACATTGTTTTCGTCGAACACTCTGAATACTAGAGACGCAAATTTGCTGGGGTCACCTTGCGGGAAGAATTGTTTGTAGATCTTGATGAACCCCTGAAAAATCAAGTAGAACATTATACTTCATAAATCAGAAAATCTATGCATTCTTTTCATAATTCTTTCGTTGATTTATCATTTTACGTGTAACCTCAATAGCCAAATTCTTGGCTGTTGAGAATTGCCAATAACACTTTTTTCGATCTGGGAATCGAATCCAGGACCTCACGTCAGCTGCCGCGTGTGCGACCACTAGACCTAGGTGACATATTATAGAAGCCAGAGATTGAAAAAATCGAGGATGATAATCTTCATAGCCTTCAGTACAATGTATCTCATAAATATTGCTACGTACCTGTTCGGTGAGGAGTCCGTTCGGGCAATCCTTAAGAAATCCTTTATGCCTAAAAAAGAATCAAGCTTTTAGTTATCTATCGGTTTAATTCAAAATTAAAGTAGTCTTGCAAAACGTCATACATACCAAAGCCGGATTTCCTTTTCCGTAACTGTAACAAATAAAAACAAAAATTAAACTATATTTATCAAGCAAGAGCAATTTCTTAACCAAAAGCGGAATGAGTTTAATTTCCGACTAAAAAATAACCGCGAAATGCGTTCCAAATTTGAAAAGTAGCTGTAACTGTTGCATAATTCATCAAGTGATGAAACTCAGATGAATTTGTCATTTGATGAATTAAAGCTACCAAAGACTTATAATATGCTAAGATATTTATATATACAACATGTCCCAACAGTTATAAAGCCACGTGTTTGCTAAATATCTTAACATGTACCTACAACGTGTCCCAAAATCCAACGATAAGCGGGCATCAGACCTGGTCATGACAATGCGAGAAAAGAGAGAAAGATTTGAGATTCTTTTTTCATGTTTTTTCTCACGTTCTCTTGAGCAGGTCCACCCTCTGATGCCCACTTATTGTTGGATTTTGGGACACGTTGTATATGCTAAGATATTTAGCTAACACGTGGCTTTATAACTGTTGCATACAAGACACATTTAGGCCTACGTACACAGGCGTGCTGGACTTTCAACAACGCTGTTGAAAACTATTCCTTCAATTGTTAGTGATTTCTAAGTATTTTCTTTTTGTGTACCGGTGAGTAAATGGTTGGTAACATAAGACAACCCAAACGTTGGGTAGATGCATAGATAATAAATCTATGGGTAGAGGACATTTGGCGATACGCAGGTCCGGAATGGATGGCAAGACCGCCAGGAGTTCAATTTGGGAAGACCTACATCTAAAAATGGGTACTACATGGGTCGCAATGATGATTATGATGGTAACATAACATAGCATCTCGTCTGTATTAAGCCGATGAGTAAGGTATATTATTGATGTATCAACATCCACATTACGCGCATGCCTCATGTAAAATGTCAGCCTGTTACCATCTATCAGGTACAATCCCAATCTCCGGGCTCCTACTGCCACTTTCCGTCGAGGAAAATTCAATTATACTCGCCCGACCCGGGAAACAATCTCAGGACCTCACTCTCAGCAGCTGCGCTTGCGACCACTACACCAACAAGGGAGCTAGGGTTTAGTTTTTTTATACCGTTAAGGTGGCAAACAAGCATACGGCCCGCCTATGGACGCTTGCAACACCAAGGGTATCACTCGCTCGTTGCCGACGCTAATACTAGCGTCTCCCAAGGAGCACTGGCGACCTTGCTCACCGTTAGGAACACAACATTGCAAGAGAGTAGTGTTATTTGGGTACGATATTCCGCACGATATAGAAGAAGTAGGTGCTCCCTAAGTCAGGCAGCTCCAATTTTTAGCGGAAAGTCCCGGTACCTTTTTTAAAACCTCTCTTATATTCAAATTATGTGTGTGTGTCGATATGATAACAACGCCATTGCACGTGGCTTCTGGGTTGGACCCTGATCCATAATTCATTGGTCGCACATAGGGAATAACGAGAACTGTTATTTTACGGAACATTAAATTCGATTTGGGTGAATGGGCTGTTTTCGTTGTTTTGTATGGAACGTGTGCTCGTTTAGGAATGTCCTATTCTACGACGAGCACAATTTCACGCTGGTTTATCATTGTGTAAACGATTGGTGTTACCATAACCACCATAACCATTTGCTTAAAAAAGAACTTCTTTTAATTAAACAACATTATGATTTCGCAATTGTGTCGCCTCCGTCGTAAGCCTAGTATTTGAGTAGCGAAAAGGGACGCCAAAATTGGTTTACTCACGAAATCCTAGTTATTACTGTAAATAAGGAAAAAGGACACTCAACGTACAGTGCCACCAAAAGAATTACAATGAATATTATAAACACTCCTAGAGTTAAACAACGATATCGTAATAATAAAATGTTGGAATTGTAGAAAATGATACAAGTAAAACGCAATCTTATTTTACTGATATCATAAATGTGAAAGGTTGTGAAGATGTTTGGACGTTTGATGTACTCGATCACACTGCGGCTGACCGGATTTAGATGAAAGGTACACAGATAGACCATGTCCTGGAAAACACATAAGATTTTTATCAGGGTACATGAAGTAGTTCCCGTAAAATGCAAGTGAAACCGCGGGCAAGAGTTAGTATTCCATAAACAGAACGAGAATAACGAATGACGACTGTAATAATCAATCATAGAGTTATGGAAGTCTTGTACAGGGTGGAAACCAGATATTTTAACAGACGATTATTTTCATAATGGTAGTAAGTATTTATTCTGTGATAATAATTCAGATAAGTATCTAAAATTTTTACCTGATATCAAAAATAAATATCGCTCGGTTATTTTATTGCAGGAAGTGTATGGAAGCATGAAAAATCTAAATGGATATATCCCGTTTCTTTTGTGTAAATTGGTTTATGTCATTTAATTCAGTAGGTAGATAAACTAATTTTGAAATCAGCTAAAACTTAAATAAACATAAATTATTATAAGTATATCTTAATAAAAAAAATGCCTTTTATTAAAAAGTCATGATTTCCACTTTATACGAAAATAAATACTTTCAAAGGTCGTGAAATTTTATGTTTAGATTATAAATCAGCGTGTTTGAGTTAGTTTACATAATTACGTAGTAGGCAGAGTCATCTAAATTTTCCACTGACATAGGGTTTCTATCATCGACGATCTGTGTGAAACAGTCGCATTATCGCTCGTATTTAAATATTTATGGCCAGATGTATCATGGGTGAATATAAACGGTGGATTATAATATTTTAAAGCTGAGGTTACGCGGCGGAGCGGAAAGCGGAAAAATCTGTTCTTAATTTACCAATGGTGAATGATTTATTTTTCGTATTGTTCTGCCAATTCTGTTTACAATTCTTTGTTTGAAATGAAGCTGACGTCAGAATTAAATCAATAACAGTATCTAAACTATAAACATACACCTGCATAGGATACCTGGGAGGGCCTGTCCAAGAACAAGGCGTGGCACCCGTAGAACTGTAGAAACAATGTACCGTCATTATGAGAAAAAATGAAAGGAAAATGCTGTGTTTCGGCGTAAATTGTATTAACATTATTAGAAGATAACTATAATAAAGAAAAGGTAGCGTGATTCTTATGTTATGTGGGTATTAATTTCCGCCATCATTGACACATAGTCCGCCGTCTTAGTGACTCCGGAAATGTGATCGAATCGAAACTCATCATTTATACAAAATTAACAAACCTTAGACACATTTTATCACAGAGAAAGTGTTTATAAATATTGTCACTAAGCCGACCATCATCATTTGGTGTGTGTATGGGAAAACGAAGATGTCACTCGTGTTGGTCAGTTCTATTCAGTAAAATTTAAAATTATTTTAAATAATTAGTATGTGTCAGTGAAGTTTAAATTTTTGTGATGTGCATCATAATGTGATTTAACATGTTGTGTTATTTGTTTCTAGGCTATAACAGTGGCCACCTTGGCAATAGCAGACGCCGGTTATCGTTACAATGCACCGAGTGCATCATTCAAACTGCGTAGTCACCAGCCTACACATTATCAAACGGGATATCGTTCACAGCACCACGCCGCTGTACCCAATGACCCGATATCACATTCGATCTCGTATAAGGACTACGTTTATTTAAAAAAGGATAATGGTCACCACATTAATGGACATCATCAAAGTGTTAGCCATGCAGCTGGTAATAGTAGAATTGTAGCACAACCTAGTGTACAACCTGCTGTTGGTACCATTTTGAATAATGGCTACGTGCACAATTTGGCACCAGGAAACTTGCATACGGGTTATGCGCAGACTTTGGTACCTGTTAGTGATCATTACAGTGGTCATACTCGGCCCTTTACGCCAATTATTAATGGCAATACGTACAGAGGTTATTCACAGACTTCGTCATTATCTGGATCCAATTCGAATGGTGGTTACGCGCAGGTACTAATACCAGCCGCCAGTGCCAGTTTGAACAGTGGTTACGTACAACATATAAGTGATACTGCTGGCTCTAGTTTGAACAATGGCTACGTCCAGACGTCAGCATCATCTGCTGGTACCAATCTAAACACCGGCTATGCTCAGGCGTTTATACAAAATGGTAATGCCAATTTGAATAGCGGTCTTATCCAGACTGCTAGTGCCGACCTGAATACTGGCTACTCGCAGACTTTGGCACCATCGGACGCTGTTAGTTCGAGCAATGGATACGCACAGCATTCGCCATCAAGCAGTGCTAGTTTAGGCAATGGTTACGCACAGACATCAACGTCATCCGTTGGCGGTAATGTAAATACTGGCTACATACAGACTTTGACACCGTACAGCAGCGTTAGCTTAGGCGAGGGTCATGCACAATCTTCATTATCATCGGCTAGTACTAATCTGAATTCTGGATACTCCCATACTCTGGTACCATCTGGCCCTGCTAGTTTGAGCAACGGATATGGTCAGGCATCATTATCGCCTGTTGGTTCCAACCTCAATACCGAGTATTCACAGAATTTAGCACCATCGGTTACTGCCGATTCAAGCCACGGTTATGCCCACACTTCAATACCATCTGGTGGCTCACCATATACCAGTTATTCACAGACTATAACACCATCTGGTTCTGCTAGTTTGAGCAATGGGTACGCCCAGTCTTCTATATCATCTGCTGATTCCAATCTGAATAACGGATATGCACAGATTTCAGCACCATCTGGCTCTGTTAGTTTGAATAATGGATATGCCCAGACATCTTTATCATCTGCTAGTTCCAATTTGAATACTGGATACTCCCAATCTCTAGCACCATCTGGCTATGCTAGTTTGAACAATGAGTATGCCCAGACTTCTATATCATCTGCTGGTTCTAATCTAAATACCGGATATTCCGAATCTCTAGCACCATCTGGTACTTCTAGTTTGAGCAATGGTTATGCTCAGACTTCTTTATCTACCGCTGGTTCTAATTTGAATTCCGGATATTCCCAATCTCTAGCACCATCTGGCACTTCTAGTTTGAGCAATGGTTATGCTCAGACTTCTTTATCTACCGCTGGTTCTAATTTGAATTCCGGATATTCCCAATCTCTAGCACCATCTGGCACTTCTAGTTTGAGCAATGGTTATGCTCAGTCTTCTACATCTACAGCTGGTTCCAATTTGAATAACGGATATACACATACTTTAGCACCACCTAACACTGCTGGTTTGAGCAATGGGTACGCCCAGGGTGTAATATCTACAGGTAGTTCCAATTTAAATAATGGATACGCGCAGACTTTCACATCACCAAGCAGTATCACATTGAACGGTGGTCACGCTCAGATTTCAACGACATCAGGCGATGATAACCTGCATGCTGGTTACGTGCAAAATTTAATACCTCAGTCTTCAACATCATCTATTGAAGCGTCTTCAAATATTGGTTTTGACCAATCATTAATAGGGCCTACCGATGGAAATTTAAATATTAATTTCCAGCAGCAAAGCTCGAATAACAATAACATTGAAAATTCCATTCCTGTAGGTGTATCAAGCAGTGCACTTGTAACTCCAACTGTATTTAAGCACATATATTTTCATGCTCCACCACCAGAAATAGAAGAACAAAAAGTTGCTCTACCACCTCCTCCACCAAAAAAGAACTACAAAATTCTATTTATAAAGGTGCCATCACAAGATTCTAAATCGGATTTGGCCCGTTTGCAACAAATAGTTCAAATGCGCAATGCTGCTGCTGCGTCCGAAGAAAAGACTCTCATTTATGTTTTGGTGAAGAATCCCGAGTCTCAGCAACCAGTTGTCATTCCAGAACGAACCCCGTCGGAACACGAGGTGTTCTTTGTGAAGTACAACGGTAATCCCTTAGATATAGCGGCGCAGGTTAGTGATGAATTGGATAAATCAGGTTCGGTGCAGAGTATTGTTCCTTCAGAACCAAGTCTAGTAAACGGAAAGAAGTGAGAAGAGGCGTAGCTAGAAATAATTTCGCGTAAATAGGTGTCTCATATAGTTTAAAACTGATGTACAATATTGGCGAAGCGATTGCAATGTAAAACTTAGAGCAAATTGTATTTTTCAACTACCTTCACAGATCCTGGGAAATACAGTGCACTAATATCTGCAATCTCGGGAATTTCGTACCACAATCTCCTTCAGCAATATTGTTCATCAGGTATTAGTTTATAATTCATCCATACACAATTATTTTTAAATTTGATGCCAAAATAAATTGTGAAGACAGTACATAGGTACTTGTAGATAAATGATATTATTATAAATTATTTGTATTCCATTCGCCTTTTCATTCAGGGTATGCATGCCGTAAATGCGAGACGTGGTGTATACCTACTGTAATAGTGTCACTGATGATGTTAAACGTATTATTTTACTTCCCATAATTTATAAACGCTACTTTTTTCCATGTTTTGGCCTTTATGCTTATGCGAAAATCCGCAGTGCGAATTATTTCCATTTTTATTTTATATTTGTAAATACATAAGTATTCCAGATTTATTATTCGCTTAACTATTAATAATAAACATTGGGATTACATTAATGTCACCAATGGGAACATCTTAATTATATTGTAATAACTATGTGGATCCAGGCGTAGCCAAAGTTTGTGTTAAGTTAATTAAATAATTTATTAGCTGCTTAAGATATTATTTGATTAGTATGAGTAATGGCAAACCGATAAAATTGCGTTCGGTGAAAAAATTACTGAATCGGTAAGTATGTTTCAGTAGTTCCGCATTCCGCCGAGGGATACAAATCATTTAATTCCACCATGTTTATGATTAAACTATTAACTATTTATCATTAATATCAGACTCATTTAACTTGTTTTATTTGTACTTATTATCGTGACTCACGTACCTACTGATTTGTGGATTATATAATTATATTATTAGTACCCATAAGTTCCCAAAGATACCATGAACAGTGTAAATATTTTTTTATATAATAGTTTAAAACTATATTTATGCATAATGTCGGTATGGTTGTGACCAAACTAGTTTTGTATATAGGTACATGTCTATGTAAATTAGTTACATTTCGTTACGAAGTTGTTATACAATTTGTGAAATCCGATTACCTATCGTAATAAATGAACGAAATTGGTTTAAAGATAACGAGTTGTTTACATTGAGTTTTTATTTTAAATATTTAAGTTAGCGTGTGATAGTTTATATAAATTATTTAATATTGATTTTCGCATAGTTTATACGTATACAGGCTGGTGACGAAGTTACGATACCAAATACATGATTTAATGTCGTAACTCCGTCACTAGCCTGTATATGTATCTACTAGACTATGCGAAAATCAATATTTTGATGAGCTCGTTGAATGGAGAGACAATTACAAAATATCCTTGGAACAAACGAGTAAACATTAGATTTTGACCTAATAAAATGAAGAGTGAAGTTTTCTAATAGAGCTCATACAATATACATAGATATAGATCTCTAAGGCAATGTCAGGTATATGCTTAGCGAACGTGTCTCCCCCCTTAACTCCAGACATTTTTATAGTTCTATTTAATTTATTCAAAGCAACCTTACGGGGATTAAGGATACTTTCACATTGATTAGGAATTTTACTGCGTTTGTTTATGTCGATCTTACAGTTTACGGGACTTACCTATCTAAGAGACATTACGCATTTTTACTGTTTGTTTAATTGAAGTTTGTGTTGCGTGACTCCTCAAGTTCATTGTATAAAATTCGATTTCATCAATAAAAGTGACATTAGCAAGTAATACAAAAACCCAGGACACAGCAACTCAGTACAATAGTGGACGTTGGGAAAGTAAAAATATAGAACTGTAAATAGAAAAGAGTCATTTGAACTGTCGGAACTTTCAATACTATCTACTAGTAAGATCGTACCTAGTACCTACCTACCTATAATGGAGTTAAATAGGATCAAAATTGAGTACCTACATCGTATCAAAAGTCAAAGCTATAATATACAGCCACGAATATGGTAAAGTGAACTTGAAGAAAGGGTAATATAGGTACTTCACTTATACATATACTTAGTAACTGGATTTTTATAATGGACGCCATCCGGACCGCTGAGAATGCTAAATCTACTAAAATCAGATGTCGCCACTGAAGAGAGGTACCCGTCGCTTCAGTGTATTTTTTGCTCCTACTCGAAGCTCAGCCAACGTCTACAACTTGTCATCGTTGACGGACTGACCGTACATAGAGGTAAAACCAGCACGAAGTCACCTGATGGTGTGCGGTTACCGCCGTTTACGCACAATACCTAGTGTTTCCACACATATTTTTATGTGCATTTGATGTCGGACTTTGCCATGCAGTGGAACATCGTTTTCCTCTTTCCATTTTTACACTCCTAATGTATGTAGTTCCTACTTTATTCAGGGATTGCCTTGCGGCCCTTTTGGAAAAGGGCAGAGGGGGTTGGTGTTCCGGTATTCATCACTCACCGTACGAAATGCAGCAACGTAATGTCTACTTTACGTATTCTGTGAGAGTATGGTAGATACTTCCCCGGTCGAGCTACCCTTTTTGCAATTGACTTCAGCTTGATTCTACCACGTCGACGTGGTTTTTGAGTACCATTACAGATTAGGCGTATTTTCGGCCTGTAAAGTTAGTCTAAGAATTTTGTGAAGTTGTTGTACTCATCATTATAAACAACTTTTACTATGGGAAGAAACATGAAATCGCGAAATAAAAATCTGCTGTGCCACACAAGTTATTCAATATTACTCGACTAAATGTATCGAAAAGCTGATTTTTTTTTCACGATTCCAGGTTTTTTCCTATGGTAAAAGTTGTTCTTAATGATGAGTACAACAACTTCACAAAATTCTTGGAGTTAATTTTGTAATTTTGCTCGTTTTTGGACGATCGCATGATACGCTCATGCACTTTCGTCACACATACACAAGCGCATGCACGTGCTAATAAGAGCATGCACGCGCGTACCTCAGTATGGCTCGCGCTTGTATGAGATTGGCACTGTTGGCATGTGGCGCGTTCAAGAACGAGCTTATAGGTAAGCGCCGAAAATACGGTGCTATCTGTATTCTGTAATGGCCCGTAATTCTGATTCTAAATAAACAAACCTATATAAAGTATGGGTTGATTTGTGCAAAGGAATAATCTTGGGGCGCCCGTAAACAAATTAGATTTAGTGGCCTCAGGCGGACTGACCTTTGCCAAACAAAAGGAAATTACATCCTTATCTCTTTCATCTTGGTCTATTAACTCGACGTTTACTTGGCATGAAATATACAGCCACTACGTCCTTCTAATTGTGAAAATTGAGAGAGGTGGCCCTCAAATTTGTATTTATTGATTGCGTTTTTATCCGCACATTGCAAAAATGCGAAGAAAGTGGCAACGGACTGGATGGCTAGTGCTCAAAACACGAAACCGTTAAAGTGGGACATGTCTCAGGTGTAATTGAATAAATTAGGGAGAAAAAATAATGCTTCGGTGGCGATTAACCAGCTATTAAGAAGAACTTTGTATTTACGTGTTGTAAGCTGCATCAAATAAACATTAGGTAATGACAAGGATCCTAGAAAGTGTTAATTAAAATAGGTAATAAGACAAATAGGTACCTATCATAAAAATTGAGTAATTTTTTGTGTGGATTGTTTTTTTGTATCTTTTTTGTGGTAATCAGTAATATTATTCCTAAAACTATAAGGAGTAGGTACCTACGAAAAATGCAAATTACTTTAATAACTTTACATAATTCAAGTTCAACAGTGGCACCACCCAGGTTCAGCGAGGTGAAACAACGTAAATATGACGATAAAAGGTGAAAGACACTGGGTACACATCTTTATCCGTAAGTTCTTGTCTAGACAGAAAATGGTTTTGCTCGATGTAAGTAACGCTTGTATCTCATTATAGATATAATAATACATAAACATGGTTATGGTTATTGCGCTTACCTGTCGCGATAATATGAACTAGAAATTGGATTGTATGGACTGATAAAATAGAAATATTAGAAAGACAGAAAACAGCTTTATTTTGGACTTGCACAGGAAATAAGAAATAACACAAGATAAAAACAATCATTAAGGCGAGGTTATACTACATTGTTTTTTTTGAACCTCTTTATATCTAACGGATGTAAATATTGCGCAAAAATAAAATTGAATATAATATGATAGAAACGTGAAACATAATAATAGCCTCGAAAAATAAAATAATCAAGTTGACACAAAATGGCTATTTAAAACGTGTACCTGGCTAAAATTCCATCAGGAAATCTAACTTTTTCGTTTACTAACGACTAAGAACCTATGCAAAAATAATTCTCAACATGACCACGATGAAAAATAATAAAGCCTATTTTTTGATGTACGTACCTAACTTTTATATAAAAGTTATATAAAAAAATAGGCTTTATTATTTTTTAGGTCATATTGAGAACAGATTATTATAAAGGAGCCTTTGGAAAAATGCAAAAAGACACAAAATTGGAGCTACCTGCTCGAGACCAAATAACTCAGCATAATGCTGCGACATTTGGAAAACGTCACAGCACTGGTATTCACTCAGCATAATGCTGCGACATTTGGAAAACGTCACAGCACTGGTATTCTGACGGGACCGTTGTGTTGTTACGAGCAATTACGAAACAAATAAATCAATATTATGATAAAATATCATTAATTAAGTATAGGACCGCTTTACTAAATGAATGTAATAGCGTATCTACTTTTTGGACTCGAAGTTTAAAAGTGACCGGCTAATGGTACTAATGGTCGCCTCGTATCACCTGGGCTTTAATATACCTAATAGTTATTTGTAACTGCAAAATGTAGGTGTCGGTACACTTTTGCGCAAAGTCTTAGCTAGGAATTTAGTTCGGGGTTGAATCCTGAATAAGAAAAGCAATTAGGAATAACTTTAAAAACCGGCCAAGTGCGAGTCGGAATCGCGCACGAAGGGTTCCGTACCATTATCTATAAAACGGCAAAAAAATCACGTTTGTTGTATGGGAGCCCCTTAAATATTTATTTTATTCTGTTTTTTAGTATTTGTTGTATAAACTTAGAATATTTTCGCTTCCCTTGTTGTTATAGCGCCAACAGAAATGCATCATCTGTGAAAATTTCAACTGTCTAAATATTACGGTTCATGAGAAACAGCCTGGTGACAGACGGATGGACAGACGGACGGACAGCGGAGTGTTAGTAATAGGGTTCCCGTTTTACCCTTTGGGTACGGAACCCTAAAAACTGTTTTAAAACATAAAAAATACAGTTAAATTGAATTAAATGCTACTCTGAGGTTTGGGGGGGATTTAACCCCAAAACCTCTGGCTACGGCCTTGCTTATGCGTACCCTTTCGACACATCATATTCTTACAGGGCATACCTACATAACGATGTTACGTACCTTTAATACCTAAGTAAGTAGCAATTACTTGATATTATTATTAATATTGCACAAAGCTACGAATTTATAATGATGATATGTAATTACATAAGTATCTAATTATAATATACCTATTCTTGGAATATACTTCGTAGATTATATACCTACCTTCTTATTTCAAATTTTATTAAACATTGCTACTCACAATATTTTTATAAGATTTCCAAATAAAACCCATTGTAATAATGCGATTCATAGGATTTCCATAAATAAAATGGGAATATATAAACCAACATTGTCATTTGCGTGATATTTCATTTGCATGTAAATCACACTGAGTGGCCGTCCGTCATAGCTGGACGGGCAAGATCGTGGGAAATGTAAAAAAAAACATTCTCTGAACTGGAATAAAGATAGGAATTTTTAAATTTATATTCTTACATTTGCGGGTTTGAAAAATTTTGCGAAGTGAAGAGAATATTTAAAATATATTATAGTATTGCTGACTACCATAATTATAAAGATTTAAAAAATATATATATAGGGTTTCTAGTTTGACTACTGCACCCAAAATATTAAACACTGTCCGAAAATATATCTCATACCATATAAAAGATTTCAATCTAATAAATTGATAGTAAAATCAGTATAATGAGTCCTTCAGTCACACTAGCCGACCCGTGAGAGTCTACCCGTGTAGCAACTTTATGGCACTAAATACTGTTCGCTAAATGGTTAAATGGTCAGAGTACTCTACGAATAAAATATGTCACGGCACTAAAAGCTCGGCCACACTGGAACGTAGCACGGGTGCGGCTACGCGTTACATTTTATACATGGCGCACACTATATTCCGCAAACGTTCACTATAGAAGCACTGTATCTGGTGACATCTGATATAAAATTGCAAGCCTTGCCGTTTCGTACTTTTACATCCTTACTACTGAACCACGATATCCATGAAAGATCAGGGAATAATCAGAAAAAGAAAACTATTAAATGAAATAAAAAGGCGGATTTTGAAAAAAAAAGTACTGGCTCATTACATAATATATCACTATGATAATAATAATGGTGACTATCCGGCTATCCGATCTAGTATAAAATTATATATTTTTTCAAAACTGCGTTAACAATTTGTCTTAATTAACTTCTTTTTTGAATTCGGAACTAGACTTGATGCCACCGTCAAGCGGAAACAAGTTAATTGAAAGACGGTCGAGACCACGTCGTCGCTGACCATTTGTGGCTATTTAATTTGAGCCATTGTAAATTTTATTGCGTTTTTAGATGAAAAAGAACAGTCATTTAAAAAAAACATAGCTTCAATACTTACTTTTCCACCCTCCATTTCCCGATACTCCACAAGAGGCTTACTGAAAAGCCGTTAAAAAAACCGTTAAGCTACTGGGTACTCCGTTAACTGTCGTTTAGCAGCTGCCACTTTGTCAGTTGTTTGTGTTTGTTAATTGTTTGAACACGACAAAACAATCATTGGTGGTTAACGGGCCTAAGGCGCAATTCACACAGAGCATGAGACGTGGACAGTGGCCACGGACGGGTCCATTCGGCATATTCGAAAATATTAAAATTTTGGAAAAATTGTAACAACAAAAACGTCTACGTTATTAAAATCACTAATAAACTCACAACGCAAACTAAATGTGTTTTATTTAATGACTCTTCAAGAAATCTATGAAATGGCTGACAAATTCTTTGACATAAAAAGTTTTCATAGTAGGTACCTATATAGTGAACAATTTTGTTTACAAATTAGGTCGAGCCGAAGGAGGAGCATAATAAGTGGCCAAATGCATTAACTTTGTCTACATACGAAGTACCTATTCAGCGCTGACGGTTATCCGCTGAAAGTGTTTCTACTCTATGTTTTATAACCCATAAAATCTTTACTAGACCCGAGATAAAACTTTACAGGAAGGTAACCTGTATGTGACAGTTTGAATGCACCGTTTAAAAGTGTTTTCTGAAAGTTTTATTAGCTAAAAATACAGGTACATTAGCCATCAAATTTCCTTCTCGCGTCAGTTCCTCGCTGTTGAGGATCGTGGCGTGACGTGACTCACACCGTCATCCTGCCAGGTATACCAATCTTCGGTGGCATGGAGAGCATCATGAAGTGTAGCGTTCAATGTGTCCCGTATCTATAATGATTAGACCAACCGGAGTACGCCTGTGGTCTCTTTCTATCGACTTTTGGTGTGATGATTAGTTTATCAATATTATTTGAGTCCTTTTGGGCAAAATGTCCGAAATACTCCAGAGTTCTACGTGTACATGTCGAGAATCTAGTACTGAAACATTAGTCCAACGCATAGGCTTTTATATTATAGCTATAAATAAAATGATGTAATTTGTATCCCAAGAACCTAACTGATGATATTAAATAAACAAAACATGGATGTACTCGTTAAACCATAATATATGATGGTGCTGATAATTTTCGAAACAAGATAGCATCAAAGTAATGCACATTGTGTTGCAACAGACCTGAACTAGCGTAACTACATGCGTTGGACCTTCAATAAGGTCTAAAATATTTAGTGTTATGTTAGGCCGCTATCTAACTTGTCATCAGTAGTGTTATTTTGGTGCTGTGTTTATTCTGGAAATGGCAACAAGTAGATTCTGTGCATACAATGTGATACAGTAACGATACAATGACAAACCGACAAATGTGAAAGCGGCCTTATTATTCAGAGAACATGTGTTCCACATATAAATCTTCAGGGACCACACAATTGCTGATACAGAAAAATTGCAATGCTATTGTAATAAATCCGGCCCGCGGTTTGTTTCGGAGCGAGCCACTTTTTACGCTTAACACCATTTCCGCCATCTTCTCATTCCACCATCCCAACTTCCAATTGTTAGAATTTTCTGCCTTGCTTTATTTCAACCGATTTTACGCCTTAATTCTTGTAACGTTACTATCAGCCACAAAGTTTTGAATTAGAAAACTTTTGATTGGAATCGAAAGTCAGGATCTGCAAACTTCTCTGTTGGTTTTTGTCATAATTACTTAACTCGTATTAATTGTGTCTACTTCTATTGTAAACCGTTGGGCTTACGTAGATAACGTGAAGTAGGTATATGTCAGAGACAAGCTAGAGATTTACGTAAACCCTAGTTTAGTGCTCCGACCCCAAATGAGAAATTAGAATAGAATATCGGTTTTTGCATATATTATTCAGTTTTTCGCATAGGTTTTTCATTTGAAATTTGAATTTGGGTGGGATATTGAGTTTTCGTGGCAATTTAATGTAAGCGTTTCTTTTCAATAATAATTAACAGGTTGAAATCGTTCCTCATTTGGTCAATGGTAGGTATATATTTTTTGGAATTCGTTTTTGATAAAAAAATGTTTTAAAAAGCCGTTCGTTGATTCAACGCCCACGCTATGAAATACCACCCCAATTACCAGCGTAACTAGGTAGGTAAGTACGTACCTACATTTCGCCGAAAAATCATTGTTTTATATCAGAACGATTTATAGACTGGTAGCTATTGCTATAATTGAAAAGGGACATTTCAATTATAGTGCACTCAAAGTAAATGAATATAATATGGTATCGAACACTGAACAGTGAGATCCGAAGGGAAATCTTTACCAGGTACAGGTATACCTATTAATAATCCTAATATTCAATCCAATTGCTAATATAGCGTAAATTATTCTTAAACAACAAATGTTTCACATTTACAAGATTGTGAGAAATAATTCCAAATCCAGGTAAAATCTAATTATTACCTTGTGCACGTCCAAAAAATCTAAATAAATCTCCTTCAGCTGGGTCTGAAAATGATGTAGTTTGGATGTAACCTGGAGTTAAGTCTTCGCTAGAATGTCATGAATTCTTCGGGCACATGGCAAGGAAACGTGGTGATAACTTGGAGAAGATGCTCATGACAGGCAAGGTGGAAGGGAAAAGACCCAGGGGACGAAGCCCAATGCGTTGGACTGACCAGATCCGCTCGACACTCGACTCCAGTGTGAGCGACGCCAGTAGCGAGTACAGTCCAGAAGAAGGTGCTACATACATAGAGGTCACGACCCTCATCAGTGAGGAAAACGACTCATGGAGGGGAAGAATGTATTTCGGCAACTTCCATTTCGATAATACGATTTTATATTCAATTTCGCTTTATCAAATACTATATTATATACAGCTACAGCCCGCGGCTTCGCTATCATAAATTTCGTAATTTCTGCCATTTGAATGATCTGAAAGTGTCTCATAACTCATAAGACAAACCCAAAAAAATTGAGATTGCTTGGCATTATAATGAAACGTTTTCTTTTATTTCTGCGAAGTTCGCCCACATTTTATACAAATCCTAGCATCGATAAATCTACACAATAGGTAGATAAAGTTGTAAATAAATTGTCTAAGTATTATTTAAACATTGCCGAACCTTCTCTAATCCGATAAGTCACACTCACAGGCCGGTAAGCAAAATTAATATTAATTATTATTATCCCTTATGTAACAATTAAAAAAATTTACGCACACTTTACAATTAAATAAAATCGTTAAGATTAGTT
Source organism: Allophyes oxyacanthae (assembly GCA_932294325.1). NCBI lineage: Eukaryota > Metazoa > Arthropoda > Insecta > Lepidoptera > Noctuidae > Allophyes > Allophyes oxyacanthae. The sequence goes on from OW028609.1 coordinate 8,429,235, forward strand.
ATGCATAAATGAATGTAGGTATCTACCTACGCAACTGAGACTTCCGTGACCTCATCGCCGCCAATGCATAAATACAAGTTATCTGATTTGTAGATATTAAGTATAATATATACTCTACCTGGCATTGTTGTATTGGAGACAATGTCATCCCTTTTACATATCATTTCCAGGCATTCAGAAGCTTTATTTTTTCTAGGTATTCCATGTAGTCTACGGCTGTCCTAACATCAAATTTTGGGACTAGTGCTCTTCGTCCCCGGCTTAAGTCAATTAATAATAAGTAGAGCAGACTTCGTTCCCCGGTCTTTGAGGTGGTGTTCGTCGCCACTTATTTATTATTATTATTGCTGTTATTTGGTTTCAAAGTAGCGAAATCATTCAAGCATCATGATTATATTTAAACCAAATAAATATATGAATTTGAATTATATTTATGGAATACCCGACCAGACCACAGCATAGAAGGGGTTATGACTTATAACCACTTATTCAAATGTAATATAAAAACACAGCAGCAGCAACTTTTATAATTCTATAAAAATTCTAGTTAGCAACATTTATATTTAGAATGTAAAGCCAGGTAAGTAGGTACCTACTTAAAATTCTACAAGTGTTTAGCACTTGAACATTCACTCTATATTTCATCTTAGCCCGCATAATCACTATAGATATAGTATAAAATAAAGTTGCCCGCCGCGTCTGTCTGTTTCTTCACTAATACTCTTCATAAATATACAACGGATTTTGATGCAGTTTTCATCATAATTTTAAGAATTTCTTCCGGAAGGTATATGTATCTATATTATTTTAGTAGAGTAAAAATTGCACTCGGACGAAGTCGGGGGCGGGCGCATAAGTTTAATATAACATTAGTTAAGTGGTAATAGAAAGCCGTATGACCACAACCTTCACTTTCAGATTAGTTCCAGCCGCCGAATCCAGTTCGAATGTCTTCTATACAACATTATTCTTAGCTTAGGGGGTTCATTGTATTCATCGAACAACTTTTATTCTAAGACTTAACCGGAAAACGCGAAAAGAGAATCCATACCTACATTTATATAGTCAAGTAATATTGAATTATTTGTATGGAACAGCAGATTTTTTTTCGCGATTTAAACTTTGGTCCAATAGTAAAAGTTGTTCATAGTTATGAGTTTGTACTCATCCTCATGTATAATTAAATCCATTCATAAACGTGAAACGGCGTATATCGATGAGTGAATGATGTAACTGAAGATAACATGCCGTGTATTTGGACACACTTAATAAGTAATCGCTTGTGTAACTTTTTATTGTATTAAGGCCCAAGTTCACCGACAACATAACAATCGATTAGACACACAAATTCGATGAAACATAAATTTTTGTATGGATTTATAAGGCCGATCATTTTGTCGGTGGAAATAGCCCTAAATAGTCATAACTGACACTATTTCTTAATCACTTTTAAAATATATAGAACCTTATTGCAATGGACCAAAGAACAATAGCACCGTTAATGTTCTGATATTAATTAATAACTCTTATACATTACTAGCGACCCGCCCGCGGCTTTGCACGGGTGCAATTAATTACTCTACTATCCTTACACTAAATATGAAAGTATTATACATATTTAGGAAGAAATGCTCAAGATGATAGTGAAAACCGCATCAAAATCTGTTGCGTGGTTTAGGAGGAGTTAGGTGATATACAGACACTAGACAGACAGACAGACCGACCCGGAAAGCGACTTTATTTTATACTATGTAAGTATGTAGAGAAGAAATGGAGAAAATGGAGGGAGGCCTTTGCCCAGGAGTGGGACAGCATAGGCTGATAATAAATAAATATGTAGAGAAGATTTACAAAAGATCTGATAAATGAGTTCCGTTTTTTTCAAATGTGGTATTTGCTTGTGTTGTTACATTTTTATACAAAGGTTTATAAAGTGTCCCCATTTTCAGCATGCAACATTTGTGAAAAATCTTGATAAAAAAACAATCTATTATGTTTTATGTTCATGAAATATAAATCGTGCAAAGGATGGCCATATTATTTACCTTTTAAAAATAGCAAATTCTATCCTCATCCGCGAGTGAATCTTCGCCAGCGTGGGTTGTATCCAATTCTTATCACGCGAATGTTGATTCATGCTACTAACCATATTACAGATTTATTTATAAAATATTTTCCGATTCCAAAACATTCATGGGAATTTTCGGAATCTATAGATTACCTGTCACCGTAATATATTTCATTGGTAACTTGAGAGGTTGAATAATAGTATAAGGTATATGTGTGGGGTGCCAACTGAAAATCAGCGCTAGGCTCTCCGCGCCCAGCAAATGCTGAGCTGGTTACCCTTTCGACATGGGGCATACTTGACAACATAATGCAATATTTTATGATGACTATTTTACATTTATTTTAGTTTTGTTCGCTTATGTGTCTGTTTTTATTTATTTTTTAAAGGTTTATGTCACTGTTCGTGCTGTATAAATGTATTTTCTTTCTTTTATAATAATTAAAAGAGAGAGACGAGACTGTATAGGTATCTGTCGCAGTAAGATAGGGTGTAGCCGTGATTTGAGACTGCTGTGTTATAGTTATATCCCTAGTAAGATAGTAATGAAATGGTTTCGTACAATTATCATCCGGTATATGATTATATCACTAGGGTTATAATTATATTACGTCTTTATCTATCTTACCGCGAGTCTGCGACATATCAATTACATTAAATTAATTCTCAATGAATTGCTAGAGAAAGGTCGTATACATTTGTATTTATTTATTTTATTTATTATTTAATGCTTTATGCACAGGTAAAAAAAAAACACTGCACAAAGGCGGACTTAATGCCATAGGCATTTTCTGCCAGTCTACCTTACATTACATACTATTTACAGGTCGAGTTTTATAGAGGACGACTAGAGGTCGCGCGGGTGCGCGGGCCGCATGCGGCCCGCGAGGGCTTTTTAGGTGGAGCTTGTAACATCACTCAAAATAAATATGATATTTGATTTTGTATGGCAGCCATGTTTTTTTGTATGGAAACCATATTTTTTTCACCGGCTCGTCAATTGTCCTAAGGTCCTTGACATTTTTAGTTCCGGCACTATGGGTGTGCGACTTCTCATTTTCGAGATCCGTAGGGCAGTTCCGGTCAGCGTTCCACTTTCAGGTCATTTCGGACTTTTCCTAAACTCACAGGACCCCCCTCTATACGACTCCCATACATCACTTTTACCCCCCACGGCTCCTTCTGGGAGAACAATTGGGTCAAAATCCAAAATGAACACTTGTATGGCGGCCATCTTGAAAAATGGCGGAAAAAAATAATTGATCCCGGATTATGTATCGGTGCCCCCGAAAACCCCCGGATGCCAATTTTCAGCCGGCTCGGACCATAATTTTTTTTGGCCGCCATTTTGAATCCGCCATCTTGGATTTTTATGACCCCCACCGGAAAGCCCCCGTTGTCCTCTATGACATTTGGTCGAACACCCCCCCACTATCTTCAACGGTTTCGGAACGGTGAGCGTTTCCATTTTGTATGGCCGCCATCTTTTTTTGTATGGACGCCATCTTTTTTTCACCGGCTCGACAAACGGCCCAGGGTTCTTGACATTTTTAGTTCCGGCAGTGTGGGTGTTCGACTTGCCGTTTTCGAGATCCGTAGGGCAGTTCCGGTCAGCGTTCCACTTTCAGGTCATTTCTGATTTTTCCCGGACTCACTGGACCTCAAGGTTTATGTCTCCCATACATGACTTTTACCCCCCACAGCTGCTTCTGGGAGAACAATTATGTCAATGAGTGAGTCAGTGAGTCAGTGGTAATCGAGCTTTATATATATAGTCAATTATGCACTTGTGCAGGAGTGAATTGGGGCGTCAGGCACATAATTATAACGCGAGAGCTCCGTCTGGTCAACGCTGTGGATGACCAATATTTAGCAGAGCTACTATGGCAAAAAACGGGAGAGAGAATAATTGGGGACAAAACTATTTGTTTTCTCCCTTGATTTTTCGTTTTGTTTTCTGTTGAGGAGACAAAGGGCAGAGAAAACGAGTTTATTCACCCGCCGTGCAACTGTGCAAGTACTGCTCCAGGGCTAGACATATTACAAAGTACGCGAGGGAAATTCTTAGAGCGGCAATAGAGTCCGTAGTAGTTAAAATACAATCTTGTTAGGGTTTAATTTGTAAAGTTAATAATTGTTTAAACTTAAGAGTTGCTATCTATTAGGTAGTGTTCAGTTTGTTTTAATAATAAAGTAACGTGTTTTATATTCGGGTCCTCATCGCAATTCACAATTCGCTGATGTTGAAAGCGTCGAGTGTGCTCATAGCCTTTTAGAGACGATAGGTAGGTAATGATATTGTAGACGAAGAGCTTATTTTCTCTTTAACTTAAGTTCAGTAATATTGGGAGCAATCTATTGCGACACATTTATTATTACGCCAGGCAGGTATAAATTCAAGATACAAGAATTTACTTTATGAAGCATAGGTGTAGGTAGGTACATACCTAAGTTGGTAGTCGTTATTAAGATAAGTATTTAACTACATCTATGTACTGCCATAATAAAGTTTCTTCGATCGTAAATCGTTATTTTACCAAAAACCCGAATTTGCAAAAAATTACTCCGCATATAAAGTTAAGCAGTTTACAAAATTATAGCATTTCTTTAAACACCACAGTTAGAAGAAAAAACTGTGGTTTAACATTCTTAAGAGCTTCGGGTGAGCCTCGGGTCAAGCGTCTTCACCGCAGTGGAACTTCTGAGAAAAATATTACGGGGTCAGCGCAAAACGTTATCTTTATATCAAATTAGCGTCTACAGCGGGAGAAATATAATTTATAATACTAAGCATGTGAAGTTGATTTTTACAATATTCTTATCTTAATTATTATAGTCACAGACTATAGAAATTCGATGAATACACAGCTACAGTCCCACTGTTTTAAATCTTATAGTTATGTCTAACTTCTAGTGCTGATGTTTATTTATTTATTTATTTAAACTCTATGGAAGACTTACAGCTAAACAAAACAGAACAAAGACAGTAAGTTGGACTGACAGCCAATTAATTAATTAATTGTTGTAGTTTTTTTTCATTGTACTCATACCGAGTTTCCTGCTGAAATGCAACTTATTCGTTACGATAGCAGGCGGCTTTGTATTAAATAGGATCAAATATAATGACCAATAAAATAAACTTAGGGACCCCATACACTCCTCTTAGAAAATAATACCGAAACCCAAATGAAGAAAGTAAATGATCAGCAAATCATATGAACCAAATAAAAGAATTTCAAATAAAGTTAGGAACCCCATACACTCCAATCAAAAAATTATAGTGAACCCCAATTGAAGTAAACAATCATCAAATCATATGGACCAAATAAAAGAATTTCAGCCAAGTGCGACTAAGGTAGTCCTTGGACCACCCCTAAGGGCCATACCAGTCTCGATACTTTTAGCATCAGTGACTATCGATTTTGCGATTGCATCGATGCTGCATCGCGTCTTGGCGACTCGCTGTGTTTGATCCCGGTATCAAAATCGCGCGTTTTAGCTATTCTATCGATCGAGAGATAAAGCGAGGTCCAGAGCGAGCGGGGTGGTAGCACGCGCTCGCTGCGACTGGCATCCGAATATTTGCGGAGTGTAACGTTCAGTTGCTGTACTGAGGCTTCCGAAATAAATCGCTGATGCTAAAAGTGTGGGTTTAGAGCTCAGTCGCTGTGCAAAGCTTCCGAAAAGCAACTAAATCGCTAGAAGCTGATGTGAAAAGTATCAAATGTGCCATTGCCCTAAGCCGCGAAAATGTATATCATATACACACAAAAGAATTTCCGCCAAACACGAACTCTGTCACAGTAGGTTACCCCTAAGCCGCGAGTTTTGGTGTTCATTTCCTGTTTGGGTAAACAAGACTTTATTTGTAAGTAATTTACTTTAATAGGATTAACGAGATGTTAAATATTTAGATAACATTAATTATTATTAAAACGGGGTTTAAATTATGTTAATCGTTTACTATTTTTGGCAATATAAAGTTTAGGTAGATACTATTATTTTTGGTGGTTATTTAAACAATAATATCATCTTCAATTTAGAGTTGGAGCATTAATGTTCCTGTTGTGTACCTACGGGAGGTAAGTATACTCTTATTTCGTTATACAGGGTGGTGACGACGTTACGACATTAAATGAAACCACGTATTTGGTATCAAATTCTGAAGACGCACACAAAAAATAAACGATTTACTCGCATGTTATTTCTGTATAATATTTCACTCAACTCTCATTCACCTAGGACCGAGACTCGGTGAAGGGATATCAATGTAGAAGCTTATATCACCTTTGCTACAACACGATTGCTAATTTTAGTCGTCGTTTACGACAATTCCTCATTGATGCGCAGCGTAGGATGATGATTAAAACGAATGTCTCAATAATTTAATTTATTATAATTTCTGTGTACGTGTTGTAATTGTAAATAACAACGTAGTGTTTACGCTGTTCCCTTCTACTATCCTGGAGTTTAAGTCTGTGTTGTTTTATTTTCATATTTAATTATAGATATTTATTTATATTTATTAGTATATTTTCATTAAGTATTTGTCTGTATATTTATAATTATTAATTTATTTAAAAATGGCAGAAACTTTGCGTCTATGATTCACCCAAAGAAATCCAGATGATAACCAGTGCTAGGCACCAATAGTGTGGCTGTCTGGCAATATGCTCATCTGGACTTATTTGGTGCAGCTGTGGGTGCATTTTTTTTTTCTCTTTTGTATTTGAATACTATTAATGTTGTCTCAGTTATGTTGCCATATTATTTTCTTTCTTTTTATATGACGCGTAACATTTATAAGTCCTAGATAATGCAGAATCACGCTTACACTATTCTATTCTTAAGTAATAAACGCAATGAATCGCAGTTTACGAAAGCGCTTTGAATATAAAATGGGATACACAGTGGGAACATTATAGCCTGTTTCTCCGCAGTAAATAATAAACATGCTAAAACTATGAAACAATATTTAATTATTTTTGGATTTGCATCTGATCGCGCGATCCGATGGGAATAACCCAACATTACAGAGCAAAAAACGTAAATATTCAAAAATACGGATCGGTTTAATCATATTCTACTGGTTTTATGACAAAAATATTCCAACTGTAGCTGGCCGGGATATTTATTAAAAAGCATATTTCTTATTTGGTCGTGTTACTGTTGTAGAAGCCTAATGTTCGATCCTGATGCCAGGCGGTTGCCAGTTGGCTCCTCGGGGGAAATTATTGTGAGGTGGCGTAGGGAAGGAGGACACGAATGGTTGCCCACTCTGCTCTCATGATATAAGCGATTTTCTCTACAATGATTGAATTTGAAGCTTCTCTATATTACGTTTGGTTCTTGCAAAAGAATAAAGGTGTACTGTGTGTATAATAATGGTTTGATGGGTGTAATAGTGTAGTATACCTATTTACCTAATTACACTTAGATTAGATAATGTTTTTATGTTTACGTAAAATCCTACCTATCCTGAAAATTTATAGGGAGAAAATAAAACGGAGAACTCCTAATAATCTTATAATCTCATCATCTATTGGATACAATACAATATCTACAATAAACTTTATTGTACACCAGAAATACAAAAGATACATTATTATAAATAATAATATAATATACATGTACAATGGGCGGTCTATAATACTAGGTATACTGCTATAATACCTAGATACTATTAATAATATGCTGCTATTATATAATAGTATGGCTGGATATCATTCTATATAATATTCTCAGTGACGTAACGTTGCTTTTGATGAAGAAACAAACATCCAATTTCTCCAAACAAAAAACTGTGATTTGTTTTAAACAACAGAGCAGTCTTAGAACTGCCGACCTGTTTCGGGCATAAATAAAACATCGGCAACAAAGATTAGTATTTTATTTTTGGCATTGGCATTTATCCTTAAATTACATAATAAACGTCTTTACAAACTTAGCCGAAAACGCTACCTATTTCTTAGTAAGAACAATGGCTGTGTACGACTTTTGATTTAGTTTAGGAGGAGAATCACAGTCGTGCCCCAAAGTTTCATTGTTATTTTGGCAATCTTATTAAAGTAGGTATTATTATTATGTAAGAGAAGAAGCAAATTAGTCACTACGACTAGGTATAGGCTAAACTCCTATGCTAGCGTATTAACTGTATTGAATTTTTATAAACTAATTCTCGGAACAACCCTAGCTAATTTAAAAGAGGCTTCCTTCAACACTAATTTTCGATGGGATACATAAAATTTGATTAATCAAGTTTCTAACTTGAGCACAACTTCATGTAGTTTGGTATCTTAACCTCAAATATGTAAATATTTCACGATACACATGACCGTATCAGATCCCTAACCTTAAAATGTCAGGATTTATGGAAAGCCGATATCCCTAAATTAGTTCAGAATTCTGTAAGATGTAGGTATACGAGTATGGGAGGTAATGACGTAATTTAAACCGCAGGTTTCTATTAGAAGCCCAAATATTGTACCCTGAGACCCTGTGTTATTTTGAAACCATAGTGTTTTGACATAAATAGCTCTGCTTTTGACATTTTATGAGGATGTCAATCGAGTAAACTGCGAGTATAGGTACCTATTATTTCCCACTAACAGTGAATGTAGTATGTTCCTAGTATACTAAATCAATTGAAATTTCGGTCATTCGGAGGCTAGTAAAATATGCGTGAGCAGTGAGCAAGTTTGTCTAGTTTATATAAATCTGCCAACTACATCACTAGTAGTAAGATCTCGACAAGATTATCCACTATCACAATTATCACGATGTAGGCAAGTTGTTAATTACTAACATAAATCGTGCTAACATTAATCGTGTCTCAGGACAGACGTTGTTGTTACGAATCCTGATTCTGCTTACGCTGCTCTGCCGAACACCATGTGACACCTTCAGTTCTAATGTAATGACTTTGGGTGCAGCTAGCAATTTTTTGTAGGATGTACATAAAGTACGTTACACTAATTTCGTGATTAAGTATTTTACCCCTCCCTCGTATTGTCACAGCTGATCACATATGTGAGACCCCCCTCCCTAGTGTGACGTCACATATTTTGCAATTTTACATCTAGAAATTATTAAATTAAAACAGCAGTTCCGAAATTAGTTTTAATTCCATTAAAATTATTTTTTAATATGATTTTGAACTGTGACGTCACGAAACTTAGGACTCCTCCCACCCCTCGTCTCACACAGGTTTGGGGTTAGAAATTAAAGAGTGGGCCGTGCCCCCTTGTCCCAATTCCTAGCCGTCACCGTGGCGCTGGGGTTCCCGAAGTCATATCGAAACTAGATACATCCATTGTTTCTTTATCGAAGACAGCTTATCGACGAGTCAGATAATCGATGGTACGCCACATAGAAAGGTTACGATATCGATTTTTCATCACATCGTAAATACATAAGTCCTCTTATTTTAATTTAATACCTTTTTTATGAAATGCAATTTATACTTTATTAATTTATAGTTTATTGTATGAGTTAGTAATATTAACTGAATAGGATTTCCTACGGCTACGCTTATTGGAACGAAACGTCAAAATTAACTTTTAAATACCCATTATTGTGATTGCTCACCTCACGGTTGTTGAAGAAGCCTATCGACTCCCACATTTCCGTGGAATGTACAACGTTATCACCGAGGATCGTGGGTGATAGATCCGGTATGCGGTCAGCTATGTACGAACTCTTCTGTCTAGGGCATCTAGTTCTGCCTGAGTCCCAATTTGGGTATGCTGAAGGAGTACATCAGAACCGGCACGAGCCAATCGTGGGCGCACACCTTATTTCCGCCTGACAAAAGACTCTTCTCGCTTATAGAATAATAGCACCATTATTTCCTACACATTTGTGGTCGGTCCACTTCAAAAAAGAACAACAATTACGAACAACTCAGAACAGCATTGATGCTAGGTTTAGGTCAACGTGCTACGTTATTAATAGTACGTATGTACATGAATACCTACATCATAAGTACATTACCTAAATATAAAGATTATTTTTTCAATACTGGGTTTTAAATATTTTTATTCGATAAAATATCTAATAGATGGTAACCTTTCGTTCAATTCAATTCAATTCAATTCAATTCTTTATTCGCATAATATGGGTTTACATAAGATGTCACATAATAAATTAGTTCCACCACATTCAGCCTATGAGCATGCAAAATTTTAATTGTTAAAAAAATACATTTAGATTATCAAATTCATTTCAATAAAATTAAAAATTATAACACATGTCAAGAAATATAATATAAAAAAAGGGAAATGTCAATAGTATGTTAGTCATTATGTATTCAAATTTAAAATTCGTTGTGGTGTACCATCGATTATTATCTGACTCGTCAATGAACCGTTTTCGATGAAGAGACAATCGATATATCGAGTTTCGATGTGACGTAGGGAACAAGCAAGCGCGTCGCATCGTGTGTCATCACCCTGATGACCCTTTGTGACAATCCGCAGTGCGATATTCAATGAAAATTAGATCGATTGTTTACCTTTCCGCGGTTTGTAGTAATTGAAAACGTCCGGAGACAGCACCTTGTTTTTTAAAAACAAACCAAACATTCGTATTTCTTGCCTTGCCAGGTTCAGTTTGTGTTAGACTACGGCAAGTGATGGTTTCAGTATCTACAAGTTGACATGGAGCGTGTAAGTTGCATTTTTTATCTTACCCCTAGTACATAGGTATAATGATAGCATTGTAACGACGTTTAAATAATAGGTAAATCACTTTAAGTTTTTCTTTGCAGGTCACCGTATTTTTGATTATATTTTCAATGAATTTAGCCATTCAAAGTTTACCCATAGAGAATGGATTCTCTGTAAAATTCAACCCAATTTCTCCGAAAGAAGAGCTTACACCAAAGAAATTTGGCGCATTGTTCGCAAAAATTCCGCAAGATTTTAAGAGAGAAGCGGTTGTGAGGCGAGATATTCTCACCAAGAATTATTTTCGTGAGAAAGACGAGGTTCCATCGGGATACACGAATCAAGTGGCCAAGTTATTATTTCCTTCCGAATATATGTTTGATCCCAATAACACGCGGACGTGGGCAAACATAAATTTCTTAAATCTACCTATAATTAGGCAGCCATATGATAATTACAAAATTATAGTGGCTACTGCGCCACCTTATGTAAAACTTGGTGGTGAAAACAAACATACCATAGTATACGTGGTATTTCCAGAAGATGGATTTGCCGATACAACTACTTACAATGTACCTACAATATACTTCGTTAATGAACAAAATGGTAAAATGAATCGCGCGAAGAAAGGGCCTGGTGACCCGATACTCATAGTCGACAGCAACCGCACCGTTACGGGTCTAAAGAGTAAAGAAGTTGCAAAGTTCATAAGGTTCAAAAACAAATGGACGAGCCGCTTTAACTACAGGGTTACGCGTTAAATACTTCCAAACAAGAATTAATTAAGTTTACAATTATAATACCTATCCTTAAAATTTTGGTTTAAGTTCTGATATAGTTCTGATTTAGTGTACAGCTATTAGTTTTACTTGTAAGGTATTTATTTATGTAAATTTCGTAAAATATATTTATGTATGAAATTTTATAAAATAGAATAGTAAGAGCGCTAGTTTTATTTCAAATATTTAAGTAATTCTAACCAGTTCGAAATCAAATCAAGTGGAGTCCTTAGAAGGTTTCCATCAGTAACGAGTTTGCGTATGTTATCTGACGTCTAAAGAAACCTCATCAATACTAGTGGTATTTCATTTAGTTGCTTGCAGCTATTGAGTTATTATGTACTACGTACTACAAGTGACACGACAAAAAAAAACGTCATGCACCACACACGGGAAGGAGGAGCGTCGGTGGGTGAAAGAGAATAGTAAAACAGATACATGAAGTGCGGCGATATAGCCGCAATAGAATGGGACAGCGCAGCGTAATGAAGTGCGGCGCGCTTCTAGTACGTAAGTACATAATAGCTTAATACTTGCAGCCTGAAATGTAGCTTTATAATAAATAGTAATGTTAGTACTACCAAACTTACCAAGTTCGCCACTGCTGTGCAAGCATACTTTGAATGCAGGTATTGACAGCGGCATAAATTGTATGTAGTATGTGTCCAAAGACTTAAAATTTAGTGTACTACTTTATTTTAGGTCTGCACTTCTGTATATTATGGAGCTATTTGTAAGTCATGGCGTTGGATAGAATATTTTCCGACTCTATAATAAGGACATTAGAAAAAAGTGTTTACGTTGTTGTGTGTTTGTTTTTTTACCTATTACGTGATAATTTCAATGGAAGTTCCACAGTTGTCAAGCTAATTGCCTGATATAAAATCTAAAACAAACACAAATAAGTATTTAATCATACCTAATCAGGTGAATAGAATCTGAGTTATACAGATACAAACAAGATACAAACCAAGGATTCATGGTAGGTATGTTGGTGGCTAAGGCGAACGAAGTCGCGGGAAGATCGATCATTAAACTCTATGTAATCGTGCTGTGTTGTAATTTCGAAACGTAGACTGATTGTCATTTTAATATTGTAGGTGTTGAGGCTTTAATATAGCTGGTCGTAGTAATTATAAAAGACTATAAGTAATAGTAATACTTAGTTAGATTAATTATCAGCAAAACGAAATGGCGGTGGTCGGTGCCAGCGCGAGAAGGAAAGCGGGGTAGCGGCGAAGAGACGCTGATTCCGTTAAATTGTCTCTATGGCGTAGAGATGTGACGGTGGGCGCCCGCACGCCCTCTGGTGTCGCGTATACGACGCCGGAACAGAAGGTCTGTATATAGTATAATATATAATATAGGTAGTGTATAATAATGTTGTGTTTGCATATCATTAGATACTTGTACTCAGTACTGTGTAAAACTAAACTTTTTCTTTTGTGGTAGCCGTAACATGGTTCTCGTATTCTTTTACTAGCTGTTGCCCGCGGCTTTGCTTGCGTGAATGTTGATATTATGGATTTAATTAAAACATGACTGAATTTCAAACAAACTTTCATTCCCTATTTTACCCCCTCAGCGAAAATTTCGATACAAACTTTCATCGTAGTTTAACTCCTGAGGGGTAAAATTTCCAAAAATCCCTTTGTGGGTGACTACGTCAAAAAAGAAACCTAATGTCAAAAAAAAAAAATACCCTATCATTATACTTTCGTCTAATTGAATTTAAATCATCCCACTAACATTCATCGTGGAAAATGGACCTCCTTATAGTTCGCTACAGTGAACAGTCGTGATCACCAAGCTAGGCAATTGAATTGGTGATCATAGATTAGCGGATTTATGAACGGCAATCTTGGTCTTAATACATAATAATTATTATACAGGGTTATTGGTAATTAACTAATAGTGCTGTGTGTTAGTGTTATTGTACTATCATTATAAGCAACTTTTACACTGGGATCAAGCCAGAAATCGCGAAGAAAAAAATCTGCTGTTCGTTACATCTAGTCGAGTAATATTGAATTATTGATATAGAACAACTGATATTTTTTAGGATTTCATTTTCCCTGGTAAAAGTGGTGTATAATGATAAGTAAAATACCCCCTTAAAGCACTATTAGTTCATTACTAATAAATCTGTATGACATGTGCTTTCTGACGTAAGAGTAGAGGAAATTCACAGTAGGTTAGGTACTTAAACACAAACTATGTGATAAGTATAATGTAAAATATCCATCATCTAAGCCATAAACTTCTTTTAAAAGGTAGGCATAGACTATCCGAGTATCCGGTTATTGTGATCAGCTCGCTAAGCTAGTAACGCCGCTCCGCCAAGCTTTTGAAAGGAAATATTAAGTCAACACGGTAGTCTTTGTCTTCTTAACGTTAATTGCTTCACTCCGAGCCCACGCTGTGATTGTTTTGTTCATGTTTTCAGTAAGCCGTAGATAATACTGAGGCATTCAAGTCAACGCGATGTCAATAACTTGCTGAACACATCTGTTAGTGGCAACCGTAATCTAAGTTTGAACAAGAAAGTTAAATTGTCATTCAAGGTGTTAGTGTAAAACGAGATACAATTTCAAGTTAGAGTTGACCCAGCTGTGAGATATTGAGCCGTTACGGTAGGGTAAGGTAACATGGTCGATATTAGCCAGATGATGTCATCAACGTCCAATAATGACAGCGATTGTTCTGCCGCCATTTGCAGCAATGCTACGATAATTTAATACACGGCTGGGCTGGCTTGGTTATCTACGGGTACCTACGTTGGATCAACCTATTAACTTGTCATATAGTTCCTATATTATCCGATATAAAGAAAAACACTAGTGCGGGTCCATTAGATAGAGAGGTAACCGCGCAATGGGTGCCGAAAATGCTCAAGCTGTTCAAAAACAGGCAAGTTGAGTTTACGAAGTAGTAGGTAGGGATGAATGACGATATGAAATTAAAATAGTTCCTATATCGTCACCATGAAGAACGTGGCAATGACCTAGAAACAGTGAGCTCTATAATACAATGCCTAGAAATCAAGCTGCAGTCGACGACGACGGCGTGGATTCTCGAGAGAAAAAGCCCGTAGATTGAAATCAAAAGTTAGAAATGATGAATGATTCACGTTTATGACCAAGATTTTTTGGTATACAGACGTTGTTCTTATTAATTGCTTTCCTTATAAAACTGCGATATGAAAAGGTACAATGGCTTATTGACTGAAATACGAGTACTTTGTACATTGTTCAGGAAATTAACTGACCGTAGCATGCTTTCTCTATATAAACAGATATTGGATTAGTTCTATTATTTCAAAAGTTATTAATAGTATCTGAACCTTCGTTCTCTGTGATCTACTAAGAATTCTTAAAAAGGAATTATCGAAGCCAACTCGATAAAATTAATTAAGTTCGGACCGGGTAATCTGACTGATTGCCGTTTTTATAGGTACGGAACCCTTCGTGCGCGCGTCCGACTCGCACTTGGCCGGTTTTTTTTATTTAAGCTCATGCCACCCCTTGTATTTCAGTCGGCGTCAAAATATTTTCATTGAATTCTGTTTCTCAGCTTGAACTCTCCAATAAAATAACAACAATAAATGTTCAAGTTTCGCGCGCCAAGAATTTTTAGTTTGACGAGAATTCGATTTGATATTTATATACTTCCAGTATTTAAGGCAGTACCCCTACCAAAACGCCGTTTTATATCGCCATCTCCTCCGTAATTATACCATATACAAATAAAACAAAAATACAGTCTTAAAGTTCAAGATCTCTACTTCAAATCCAACGTTTCAAATTTTTTTTTAAGTAGATTATACTGTAATAATTGGCGATTATAAAACACCTAAATCAGAATTTAAACCTTCATCTTCTTCGGAACTTGAAGCTTAATTTATTTCTGATTTGCAGCAATAGATAAATAATTCTTTTATTTATAAGTCCAACGTTTAACATTTAAAAAAAAGTCATTTTTCAATTTTTCCTTGAATTTAAACGTAAATCTGTGCCAATTGTCAGCTGAAGGGTCGTGTTCGGGCGACGGGCGGCAGTCTGCCGCTGGCTCTCGGACGTGATACCCGTGTCGATCGAGGCTATCGCGTTCGATTTATAAATTCAGAATTTATTTTGCTCTCTAGACACAATATTGTGTAGAGGGGGCAACCTATATAACTTGCCTCAGTAGTATGGCATGTACTTCTATAAACATATTTTGATTTTTTTTGAGTACATATTTGAAATATTATTATTTTACTAAAATCAGATATAGATAGAGTCTACTGATCTGTCACTTTATCTGTCAAGTCAATACAAATTGTGTTTCATCTTCTAAAATATACTTTGTCTAAAAATATAGAGACCATCTTTTTGATGTTTTCTATAAACATAAATTCAAATTCAGTATGTGACCACGTGACCGAATGTTTGAAAGCTCTAAACTATGGGACGGAGTCCCATCATGTTGGTATTCAAACTTCATGTTTTGGTGAGATCTATGTGACCACGTGACTAAAACTATGAAAGTTTATATCTCCCAAACTATGGGACGCAGTCCCATCATGTTGGTATTCAAACTTCATGTTTTGGTGAGGTCTATTCATATAAACCGTGACGACATGACTACGTGTCCATAATTCAGAGCTACCTTCTATTAATGAATTGATAATTTGTCATAATCAACGTTTAAAATTGTAAGTAATAATATGTTGATATTTATTTTTATTTTTTTTTAATATAACATTGTCCCTCATTAGGATTTCTCCTGTATCGTGGGTAGAGTTTACAGACATTATTTCACATGCACACACACCCAGACTAATATTTGTTCCGTGCGCGTATCGAACCCGCGGCACGTAGCGTAGAAAACCACTACACTACTTGTAACAACCCTAGCCTCCATGCACTATCGCTACACTGTCTTGACGTTGTCGGCGAGATCAAAGGCGTCGTCCTACTGTTGTTTTTCTTTATACTATTCTTTTACTATATATAATAATAAATACTATGTACCAACCTAGTTTTATTTTAATACTTTTCGATTATACTTTATATATTACTATTGACCAACACTGCTACCAAACAAAGATATGAAGTAAGTGTTTTGTTATTCCCATTTTTAATCGACTTCCAAAAAAGAAAATTCTCAATTCGACTGTATGTTTGTTACGCTATTAATCCGCCAATTGCATACCCATTTTGAAAATTCTTTTTTTATTTCAAAGGGTACTCTCAAGATGGCATTTAAATTTGTTGAAGATTTGATGAAGAACTTCGGAGATATACAATGGAACTCTTGAATAAATAACAGCATGTCACTTGCGATTTCTGTAATCGCATGATTATGAATTGTTTAAGCCATTCAAAATATAAATATAAAATAAACGTTAAAAAATAGTATAAATCGACTTCAAAAAACTAAAAAGTATAATACATAATAATTTTCTTAAAAAACTTGTCAGGTCTGAAGTCGTTGCCACTGCCAAGCTAGGTGCATTGAAGAATTTAAGAAAATTATTTACACTTTATAGTTTTTTGAAGTCGGTTTTTACTTTTTTTAATGCTAGGTATTAATATCTAATAATCGTGATATATTTATATGAGTGAATATTAAATGAATCAAGCAATCCTTCAAATAAAAGAGCAAGTTATAATTAGTTAATACCAAATCATCTAACAACTCGGCAAGTGTAACGGGCATTTTTTGCTCGGAAGCTCGTTGACGAAGCATAAATTTTTTATTTCCCTTTTTTATAAAATCATTCATCATTGTAGTGATTGTACCACTCTTATTGGTATTAATTTTCTAGTAGTAACTCTGTTACTATATAGACCTATAAGTGAAACAATCTACAAATATATATTTTACATTGCCACCTCTATTTATTATATAGTTTTTTAGTGTCTGGCGCGATGCTCGCGTTGACATGATCCGAGCGGTTTCCGTAATATTACAGGGGGTCGCGCGGGTTGCGCGGGTGGAGGAAGCGAAATCGACAAATTCGTTTGCTACCTGGAGCACCTTAACACGTCTTATTATTTTTGAATCACTACTACATGGAAATTCGATTTACCTCGAAAAAGGTTTTCTAAAATGATCGAATATCCAAGCGTGTTTGAGAAAAAGATCATGTTTTTTTTTTTTGTAAAATTCGGAATAAGGCCTTTTTACAATATATTACACGGTATTTTTCCGTTTCAATTGATACAATATTGGATACTTATTAGTTTTCCTTTAATAACCGCTATAGCAGTTACGAGCTGAACAGTCCCGACAGACGATACTCATTCACGAGCACCATATCGACCTAGTTAATTACACCACTACGTAGCTGGAGTTGGAGCTGGAGCGGCCGTGAAACTTCGCGCTCTGGCGAAAGGTAATCGATTGCTCCTTGTTAACCTCCTGGCTGCCAACTACCCGCGGAGTTTGTCCACCAGACTAGAATCTTCAACTTGACATGACTTATTGTGCTGACTTGGAGTAGGTATATGAGTTGGTAACGCGCGTTTCTTTGTAAAGTTAGTAAAATGTCTACAAAATCGGAAAATATGCTGCGAACCATTACCGATTTTACATGGCAAGATTCCATAGAGTTAATTAAATTATTTAACCATACTTACTAATATTGCTTGGAGATTAAATTATAAACACATGACGTGCATTTTATCAGAGCAATAACATAGCCTTTTATTTTCTACCTAAATTGAAATAGTTCTAAGAAAATATGATAATGGTTGGACAAGGGTCACTTTAACGTCGTAAGTGTTTATGATAAGCATTTGTTCTGGAAGGTTATTGTCCGTCTCAGAATAGTGGGCTGGATCAAAAGAATCCTTGTGGGACGAACTTTTACGATATCGGACAATACCTATACCTATTGCCTTTACATCGGATAATCTTTCAATTTTTAGAAACCGCTTTTACTGTGAGTTGTTACAACCTTAACTAATATTGAAGTTTCGCATTTGCCCGCCTTTTATAGATACAACAAAGCATTGGGTTTCATGTCAAGTCAAGTTTTCTCTTGTGAGTAAATACAGAGCCACCTATGCGATGGAAACAAATATAGTTTTATATACCTGTCCGTTTGGAACATCAAACTAGTGGTTTCGAACGGTGGTCTTGATATAATTTACAATCGCTTCGGAATATTTGGTGTAGATGGCGCCAACGAATTGATTTTGTATGCGAGCCGCGATGTCGCTCGCCTCAACGACGGCAATGAAAGTAAATGGAAAAAAATACTTTTGGAGTAAAATTATTGCATTTAAAACTTTTCTGTTTCCTTACTTCATGAAAAGAAACTTCCAACAGCATCATGTATAAACTTACTTAAGATTTATTTGTATTGGGAATAAACGGGACAATTTTGTTCGATAAATTGAATGAACTTAGAAAAATAATTGTGGAGTTCAATGTGCTCACAATGTACTTTTAAGAATTAGTTTAAGTAGACTGAAGATGGATGTCATCTTAATCCTTAAAAATTATCCGTCTTTCTTAATTATTTTTATTCTCACTTTTTATAGCATTGGATAGTACTACTAATATTGATTTTGATTGCACAGTTTTATTTTATTAATTTCAAAAAGCAGGTTTATTTTACCAAATAAATAAATTATTAATTGAATGCCAATTTATTTGTCGTCTATTAACATAATAAACCTAATTTCAACAATTGATCATATATAAATGATGAGATATATTGAAAATACAAAAAAATATTATTCAAGTAGATTATTACAAAATATAACATATTTGCTGGTGAAAATGTCTGAAAAAATACAATATAAAGTTTGTTTGACTAATAAAAATCGGAACTCTTGATAATTCTTGTTGTTGTTCCCTCGCGATCTCGTAAATTCATGCTCATAAAAAATGGAAAATGAACAAAGTACAGAATCCGCGCCGGAGAAAGTATTTGACAACCCTATGTAATACATTTTTATGTACAAAATGGTTTTTGTACTAACATCTCGAGACTAACGTTGTTTTTCGATATAGGTACCTACGTTATAAACAGAAAAACAGCAACAAACAGCGATGTAGGGAAGAGACCGTAACTGTATTAGGAGGTTGAGGTGGAGTAGATATAGAAACCAGTGTCTTCATAATAACGGAGCTATGCACATGCTCTAGGCATTTTACCAGCTCCTGTTATAGTGCCACAAACTTATCTGACCCGGTGAGCAAAATTGGAACTAACGTCGCTACAGAACAAAATTGACTTCAAAATGACATTTTTGTAGGGAGATCACATTTATCTGTCGAATTCTTTGAGTATCTAGATACTCAAAGGACTCAAAGGTCGAATTAATCTGTATTCTTATTAAAACCCCATACATAGACTAATAAATAAATAAAATCGTTTTGTGAAATTATATAATCCATTACAAAAAGTTAAAAATAGGCGGGTGATGAAAAAAATTATCGTAAACAAATGAATGCTGCCGATATCAATATATTCTATCTTCTATTTATGAGCTCAATGCCCTTGTTGATGGAGGCACATGCAGGTTTCTCCACTGAGTTCTGTCCAGATCCAATTTTTTTAGTTCCCGGTACGTCACGACTCCCGCTTTCTCTTTTAGTCATTTTGTATGAAAAATTACAATTTGCGACCAGCAACCGTAATGCGATATTGCCTGCCAACCATTGAAAGAAATGAAGATCGACCAATAACTCAATAAAGTTCGACCTGTAGAAGCAAACTACTACATTCTCTCAAATGACGTATTACTGCAGATACGAATACCTGTCAAAATTACTTCGCGAATCTTCCAATTTTCATGGACGGAAGATTTTCCCTTATTTGTCAAATTTTTATTATCTTCGAAGAAAAATGTCAGCTATAAAAGACTTCGGCAGTAAAAGTGAGATCCTATAGGCTTTTGTAACGACTGACATCGAAATTAAATTAAGTATTCGTAACTTTTACTATTTAAATTTTTATTTATGGCGCCAATTCTGTTAGCCTTTTGCCTACTGAATTACTTTAACATATTGTTATCTTTTATACAGGTAAAAAAGACAGTACCTAATAGAAGAATTCTAAAGCTAGGAATCTTGTTTTTAATAATAATAAGTATGGACGAATACTTCCATGAACGCAACTATACTTAAGACCAAACTTCGATACGATTTTACTTCGGCATACTTAACTAGACTTCGAAGTAACGAGAGTAAAGAAGGAAGATGCTAATTTTAAGTTAAGAAAAACAGTTTTTAGTCTTCTCCCTGAAGGACAATCTTCAACTATTGGTTATGGAGGAGTTCAATCGCTTCAAAGTTCGAAAGCAAAAGTTGTGTTGCAGTTTCAGTGCTCTTGTCCACACTGAGTCGGTTTTGAAGAGGAACTTCGCGAATTCAATCTTGAATTCTTGACACATGAATTTGCAACTTATAAGTAAATGCAGAACCTAAACCTTACACATTTCGTAAAGAATGTAACAGGTTAGAAAGAGTTAATACACTGAAACCTCAAAGTGGGACTTTTATACCACGCAATGTAGGTACCTACTCGAAAGTGCACCTAATGCAAAAAGGCTTTCGAAAGATTATCACCCTAACAAATTGTTATTTATTGATCTCACACAACAATAAAATTTAAATTCAAATTAAAAATCATTTATTTGTAAAGCATAGGTGAGAGACATGATGTAGTAGTGTATCACTATGTTTTGCTTTGATCAGCTTAATTTTTTTAGTGATTACAGTTTAACATAGGTACCTACCTACTCTAATCACAGGAAACTTTAAATATGAGCAGATATTATTAATCGTAACTGTTTCTTTCTTGAATCCTGCGTAAAATTTGGAAAGTCTAAATTATAAACTCCTACTAGACTAGAGTGTCTTACTTACTATGATTTACTTTTATCGGTAAACTTGGTTAATTTCGCTGTAGCCCACTGCAAATTACACCACGTGCACCAATCAGTCGCAGTCAGTGAATTTGTTGTATTACACTACCGGTTACGTTGCATGTTGCGCTGGTCCGTGGAACGAACAGCTCGATAAACAATAAGTACTTTGCTGAAGTTTCAGAACTTCGTATGGAATATCGACGTCGCGCCGAGCAAATCTTTTGTTATTGTGTAATCGGGAGTACGAACTTTACAAACTATCTGCAAGACTTTCGATAGAGATGTTACACATGATGGATTACATAAACTTATTCTTTATATTAAATTGTCGTGGATTTTTTGCGGTGTTAAGTATGAATTATTCGATAGCTTGCAGATTGCAAATAAATAAAGCTTGAAAGTTTTTCTTTTCATCAAATCTAGATTGGCCGGACCCATGATTATTTTATCGGCATCAAAATATCCAACACTTTAATCTGCACCTTAAGAAGAATCCCTGTTAAAGTCCCGACGTTACAATAACTCAAGTACCTAGCTTAGGTAGGTACAGGCCCGAATGATGTTCATCTCCATTATTATGTAGGGATGTAAGTAAGTAGATATTTATAAGTAAAACTTATTTTTTTATTAGTATATAATAATTATTAAATTAGTAGGCATTGGTTAAAGCTCCAATTTTTTTATTATTTCATTCATATTACTATCAGCTTTTTAAATGTTGACTACTCTGCAGTCGTTACAGTTAATGGTCACATTATCTGCTACATTAAGCGGTCCTGAAAGGATATTATCATTATCCCATAATGCTGGTGGATGCTGCTACCCATCTCTTGGCTACAAAGCCTGAAAAAGCCCTTAACCCTTAAACAGGCAAGACTAAAAATATAGTTAAATCTTTTGTTTTGTGCATTTTCCTGCATTATAATGACCTCTGAATATTAAGAAAAATATTTAAAAAATTGTAGGATTTTCCGTTTTCGAGAAAATTTACGGGTCCCACAGGGTACGACGTCGATTACGCTGAGATTCTATAACGGGTACCGTAGTGTACGTTGCCGAGTAGTCAAAGAAACAGTTTATAGTAAAAAATAATGTAATATGAACTAAAAAAACATTAATTCGATATGGAATAGGCGTAAACTATTTCGGTAACGTTCCTCAAGTACCACAAAACACAAAATAACATAAAATTTTATGAAAAAAGAAAAAAACAGCAGTTTTGAATGTCGGTGTCAGTGGCACGGTTTTATAGTTTTCAACAAATGTGGTCTCCGTCATTTCCCAAAATATAAAGATTTTCATATGAAGAATCCAGTGAAGATTGATCTGAGCTTATAATAAAAAACGTGGTCCTAAAATTGTGCTCATTCACTATCAGAAATAACACTCATCTTCGGTACTAGCATTTTGTATGGGTACCAAGTTCAAAAAAAATTGCAAGCTTGTTAGAGTCAAGCACTTAAGCAAAAATAATTAAAAATAAGCTATATGTCAGTATAAAAAATGCATATGCAAGCTACATAAAAAAATACAAGAAAAATTTATAAAAACAAGTTTGAATGAACTGGCAACGTACCTCGTGGTACCCGTTACTTATATTCGGTAACTTGCTATACACCTGGCAAGGGGAACCACGAGGCACATACACATTTCTCACACTTTATTATTATTATTCTGAGTTGATGATCAAAATATGATATTGCAATCTAATAAGTAGCATTTACTCTTTCAATCTACAGCGAAATAAACAGATGGTTAGTGCAAAATTTGAAAGAAATAAATTTAAATCTTATCAGTGTCGGTGCAATAGTTGTCACCTTGACGGAATCATGACGAAATTGTGACTTTGACGGATAGATTTTTGTGTAGCGAGCTCAAATTATTTTTTATACCAATCTCAAATAAATAAAGTATATTTCTAAAGTGCAAAAAATACTTTCACTTAATTATATAACACGCTGAATTTTATAAAAAGTAACGTATACCGGGAGTCCCGTTGTCGATTTAAGGGTTAAGACATCAATTCAAAGTAACCGTTTTTGAACTGAGTTTCAATATTATTGCCATCAGTGATCTCACAAAACAATTAATTTATTAACAAAACCCTGCAATGATTATCAATATTTTTGATAATTAAATACAATACAGTAAGATGTTTTTCAGTAATGTGTCGATTAGAAACGTATAAAGTAAGGTGAATTTTAAATACATCAATTAGAGTAACCGTAAATAAATTGTATGAATCCTGAATAAGACCCTTGATTGTGGAGATCAGGTGGCCACAAACAAAAAGTAGGTAATATGTACGAGAGTAATACGTGTTCCTATATATATTTAATAAAATAAATCGCAATCATTCTGATGTCGTTTTTAATTTCCGGTAACAACTTACTGTAATATATTCTTTTCGAACTTTTCTCTAACCAACCCGTCACCTAAACAGGTTTTTCTACAGGATGCAGATACTTTAAGTCTTAAGATTTGCATTTGCATATGCATTTCCATGAAAATACGTAAGGTAGGAGGGGAATTTAAGCCCTTTCTCCATTATTATGTTTAAGTAATCACAATAAAAATGGAAATAGAAGATTCCAAACCAATTTGAAAAATGCGTAATTTACATACAGTTCTTCAATACTTTGAAATATTCTCTTTGGTACTGACCATGCATAAAACTAATGAATTAAGTGATTAATAATATAATATAGATTATTTCTATGGAAAAACAGATTCTTTTCCGCGATTTCGGTGTTACTGCCTCAGTAAAAGTTGTTCATAATGATAAGTATGGTATGTATAATGGCCCCCTTTCGGACTGTAATAAAAGTGAATATATATCGCGTTCTTTAGTTCCAAATTGGAGCTAAAACTTGATGCTCTCTATATTGATTGTGACAGATGATGTATCTTAGGAACTCCTGCGTATCGTGGAAGAAATATTTTTGACTTACGTTTGATATAATTATTGATTGATGTATTTCGAAAAATGAATTGGACATAGTGAGGCGAAGTGAGTACTTAAGTCATTACGAACAATTCTTTGGCTTTCTTTAGACGGCTTGGCTAAGACAAAAGTGGCGTTATTAGTGTTAAATTGCTAACTGGTTGACGTACTTAGATCAGTAGGACTCATTAGTACAATTAATGATCTAAGTATGATGAAATAAGAGGACAATGATCAAAGTTAATGCTTTCTGAAGAAAATTGCTAAAGAATCCATTTATGTACTTTTTAGAAAAGTAGTAATGGGAATCGAAGTGGATAAGTTACACGAGTCTCTGATTTGTTTTGGTATCGTTTAATGATAATTAGATATACAAGGACAATGCACAATTGACAAAGGACTAGGTGACTGGACCAAGATATAATGGATGATATCCATATTTATCTTATAATAATAATCAGAACAAACTGAGATTATGTGAAGTTTACAAAATATTATTATTGTTATTATTAGATAGTTTATAATTATTATGTTATAATTTTAATAATTTGTAGTACCTATAAACTATTAGGAATCTTCACAAAAAATACTGATATTGCTCCTCTTTCAATAAATGAGAATTGAAATTGACGAATTGTATACGAGTATGCATCGAGAAGACGGCATCCTTTGTGTGAAAGATCTCGGAATATATTTTTAGTGAAGTGAAAAAAGCTTCACTCGTTCAAGAAAAACTTGCCGTTTGCTCATTATTATAACGATCCCGTGGTTATTTTTACAAGAAATATTGGCATAGTCGAAACCGGGAAGCCAAAGTTGTAGGTAGGTATTACTGAACTTTATAAAAATTCTTGACTCTCAAATATTTACAAACTTGGCTAGAACTTTGAAATTGTAAACAAGTTCAACGTGCGCTTGCCGAGAATGAATTCTTGAAATTCATCGCCGAACAACGGGGTAACACGTACAAGACTTATTTCTAATTTGATTAATATAGGTACCTACGTTAACTTTGACTTTCTAACCGAAAATTATAATTATGTAATTACCTATCTATGTAGCGTCATTTTAAACCAATTCTACAATAGACTGATTTCCGTTGTAGTTCTTAATCTACAGCTTTGTGATGTTAGTAACTAAATTATTTCATTGATTTCCTATTTATTGGAGCCATAAACTTCTGCTGATATGTTACGATCCACTGATATACATAGATAAATGGAAAACCTATAAACTTGCTAGTCTGTTGCAGTTTCATCCACAACTTTACTGAAATGTGGGTTTTACATTTTCTGTGAAAGTGTGCTAGTAGCGTTTGTTTTTGTTCGATTTCCTTACTTTTTTCAACAAAACAGTTGCACCGCTGTTGTTGGATCGCCCGAGGATGTTTTAGTTCGATGCTAAAAGTAAATAAATACTTTATTGGAAATCTATTACTCGTCTGAAAAAAAAAATCGTCTGAATAAACCAGCTGGCTACCTTAATATCTTCGTTCTATTATTTTTGTAAGGTCAAGTTTCAGTGCTTAACTGTACCTAAACAACTGTTACTTGATGTAAAATATGAATTTAATAACTTTTTTAAAACCTTTTTAGCTTAAATCTGCCGTTCCAGACATTTAAAAACTTGAATGTCGTTCTGAAAATAACTAACTGAAATATTAAAAGGCCTTAAGTTAAATTAAATATAGTACTTTCTTGGGATGACTGTAAATTTATTAGAAATCAGGTCACCACACGTTGGAGTTTGTCATTTTATGATCCTCGTGTGAAGTTGGTTGGGTAATAAAAACTTCTTGGAGAGCTCCGACCATAAACGGTGGATCGTTAACAAGATATCTTCTTAAAATTGTCGCTTCAATAATTATAGTGTTGTTCAGGTTACAATGGGTGTTATAGCAAGCGTGCGTTTCCTCATATGCTTTGAATTACAATTTACGTATCGCTGTACTTGCGTTATTAATAGTAGAACGCAGCGTTATATCATGACTATTTATTCTCTATAACTAATAGAAATAATAGGTACTTATGTCTATATATAATAAGTACATTAGTATATTATGTCTATGCTATAATTAGAACTGTCATGAAGTTATTTAAAGTTGTAGCGACCCCTAGCGCCACAAAAATAAATCAAGGAGCATACAATGGTGATGGATTGTTGCACACAATATACCTGAGATAATTTAGCTCAACCACAGATTGTAACTGTTACTTATTGCACAGGGAACCCTAGTTTAAGTGACAGTGTTCATTATTATGTAAACTAATTTTTGTAGAACGAATAAACGATTATGATTATGATTATGACAATACGAATCCGACCGATCAGCAAGCACCCATTGAGATAGTTGGCGCTAACTGATCCATTTGTACTAATTAGTCATGTTTAGTCATTATTTGTAATCTGTGTCTTGCTTGATTGGGCACGGCATAGATTATAAATTCATTTATGTTTTTAATTTGTGTTGCGGTCGGCATAATCATTGTTGCTGGTGAGGCAAATATTTGGTATGGATAATGCTATTTGTAATGTATGTGTGTCGTGTTTTTGGAGAAATAAATTATTTTTCTTTCTTTCTTTCATTTGGGCAATAGAATAGGTATCGTTGGATTGGGTGAAGCAAAGTCATTTATGTCCCTACACCGATAGTTATAATATAATTATAATTTTCTGTACTTAACATCAAGTAAAGTAACGTTTGCCTATTAATTTATCGTAAGAGGACGCTTAAAGACTGGCCCGATACAGCGCGGGATCGCGAGAAGTGGAGGAAAGGGAGGGAGGCCTTTGCCCAGTATTGGGACAGCAAAGGCTTGTAAAAAAAAAAAAAAAAAAAAAAGAGGACACTTAGCTAGGAAGCGTCGGTGCCATCTAGCTTGGTAGTAACGTAACTTAATGTGTAAAAGGGTTTACAAATTATTTATAAAAAAAATACTGAGCTCTTGATTCGATAAACCTAGATCCTACATTTCTATCTATCTCTACCCCTGATCTATGAATTAAAAATAAGATTAGCATGGCTGGGCTGCTTTTAATCCGGGGCATAATAAATTGAGACTTTACTGCAGCGCCAGCGCTTGCAGTTGACGCAACAAGCAATGCGCAAGCATTGCTGTGATCTTTATTAGTTATATAAGGTCCTACTTTACCAGGGGAGGTCCTTTTAAGGAGTAACTACTCATGCTTACTAACAACTTTTATTATAGGACCAACCCTGAATTCGTGAAAATAATATCAGCTGTTCCATACAAATAATTTAATATGCAATAAATGTACTCACCGCGACTCAGGCCGCGTGGTGTTCGGGACAGAGAAATTTAAAAAAAAGAAATGAAAAATAGCCTATGACATAGGGTATTTTTTTTTAAGGATCTATGTCCTTCGTCGTGCCAAATTTCATGAATAAATCGGTTCAGTCGTGAAAAGGTAACAGAGTTAAAGAACCTTCGCATTTATATCTTACTAGCTTCCGCCCGCGGCTTTGCCCGCGTGATATGGTTATAAATTATAGCCTGTGTTACTCAGTGATAATATAGGATTCAGTTGGTGAAAGAATTTTTAAAATCGGTCCAATAGTTTTCCAGTTTATCCGTTTCAAACAAACATGCATAATATCAAATCTTTTCTCTTTTTAATATTATAAGTATAAATTATATAGAAGTATAGATAGTATAGATGTAATATCGGTTCAGTCATTTGGTCGTGAAAAGGTAACAGACCGACAGACAGACATGCAGACAGAGAGATAGAGAGACAGAGTTACTTTCATTACATTAGTAAAAGGATGACACAGATTACTTAATAGTCGACGTAATAATGTACATAATAAACCTGTCTTTAAGGTGATCTGTCTTGCTATGGCGCAAATATATATTTTATTTTTTCATCTTATGAGCACAATAATATATCATTGGGTTACAGCTAACATGGTATTTCGTCTAGACGTCTATATTTGAAACATTTTCTATGTCAATTTATATTGAGGCATGTTTCGCCCACTGTGGGTGTGCAGGTTATGTTTCCGACAGAGGGCCTAGGCCACCAGCAGCGCTAGCACGGCAAAAAAGATGGGAGAGAATAATCGGGGACAAAACTATTTCTGTAGAATAGAATAGAATAGAAATACTCTTTATTGTATCTACACCTGATAAAAAAGGAGCAATAAACATACTTATTAACTACGTTTAATAATTTTAAGATTGTACAACGGGCGGTCTTATCGCAATCGGCGATTTCTTACCAACCTTTGGACGGACAGTACAGCATGTAAGAAATAACGAGGGTAGCTCGTGGTGTAATTAACTTTAAAAATATTAAACACAAATAAACAAACATTCTATGAAATATATACATACATACATATACCTCGATACCTACTTAATATATACTGTACCATTTGATTATCTCCCTCGAGTGTTCGTTTTGTCTTCTGTCAAGGAGGCACAAGGGTGGAGAAAACGGGTTTGTCTATCCACCGTGCTAGCCGTGCTGGACCCAAGAAATAGAAAGAATGGGAAAAAGTAGAGACCGCGGTGTGGTTTGGACGATGACACAAGTCCTCGAGATTTTAATACCGCTAAGCCGTTAAGTCAATGGAGATACACCAAAACAATCTTGCTATAATACATGAGAAATAATTTATTTTGATTGAATTATCTCTTGTTCCCAAATAGTCAATTAAAGACATTGTCACCACAATTGTTACTGTCACACAATAAAATTATATCAGCATTTTCTGTATTTTTATTTCTCGCAAAGTTAAATCCCCTTCCACAAGATACAATTTGTGGAACAATACTGACAATTCAATCGACTCTCAATCCGATTGTCCGTCCACACGTTTACCCATCGCAACACCAATTTTCATTTTTTCCGCCTCTGAGAGGCAGACGTATTTATTATGCACGCAATAACACACAGCAGAGATATGGCAGCGGACATTGGGTAACTTATAGGTATATTATTATTAGGTTGATTTATAACAAGACAAAGGGTCAAAAACAAAATAAAAAAATAGTCCTACCTATCAAAAATAGTCCTACCTATCAAAATATCACCAGCCAGGGTGTATGCATGGAATGAGGTTTGGTACAACGTTAGTCAAAAGTCAAGATGCCTGGCACGTTGAAATAATTGATATATATTTTTGTCGAATTACTCGAACATATAGTTCAACTTAGTGCAATAGAGGAATGTATGTAGATAGCCATCATAATATAGCTATTTACATATATTGTACGTTATAGGTATTAGGTATGTAGTTTAATTCCAACATTTATAAAATATTTTAATATCTACATGTATTGTTATGTTATATCTCAGCGTGTCGCTACTACCTACTCAACTAACATGAACTTGCTTAGCAGCGACTAACTTGATCACGTCTGTTGTTTACATTTGAATGTAACTTGACTTAACTGCAGCGACATTTTCACTATCGTAAATTCATAACTGGTCTTTCATTTGTTAACATTGGCATAATTGCACTAGGGCGTTTACTTCAGTTATATAAAAATATATTTCGCAAATACACCGAGGTTGAGGTCGAGTGACATAATATTTATTTGGAAATATAATATGAAAATGCGGCCAGTACGTACATCTAACTAAAGATACAATCATTAATATTCATAATAACGCAATAAAGACTCTTTATTAGGCCATATATGTTTCTACAGTGCAAACGTACATCGAAAGAGCCTGATGGTGCCTCATTTAATAGTGAAGTGTTACGTTAGGTCGTGTCAGGGTCAACTATTTTGTTAATATAATTAGAGAAATTTAAACAGGTTTTTTTAACATATTTATTGAATTTTCATTATATCTGTTGTCGACATTCCATATTGTAAAATTCTCGCGTAACCGCGCGTTATGCAGAATATTAATTGATAACTTTTTTAATATTAGAAACATGTATTTTCAAAATCAAACTTTCACCACCCTAAGTCCACGCGAATGAAGTCGAGGGCACAGCTAGTTCAAATATGACCTTGAAATATCTTCTGAGAAATGTGACATCATTTCGATTCAAATGAACTTAAAATCCAATTGACAGCGAAGTTCAGCGAAGTAAATAAATTAACAAAAACAATACATGATAGCGCATGTATGAGTGAAGCTTTCAAATGGGTAGACAAATTATATTGATCGCAATTTTAAGATTGCTTTTACCTGTTACTTTCACCATGTAGATGGCTGAACATTTGTTTTTTTGTTTTCAGGAATGTACTTTTTAAAGTTCTTAGAAAGTAACACTAACTAGCATTTGGAGCCAACATGTTACTGTTAGCTAGATAAACTAATAAATACAGTCTTACTTAGATATATATATATATATTTATATAGGTAAGTACATCACACCTGTGCTTGCTTGAACTAGGTAAACTTGCGTTTCAGGCGAAAATCTTTGTTAGCTACAAAGAGTCTTATATAATCACATAGTTTTTATATTAGAGGTAAAGGTGCAAAGTATAAAATTAATAATCTATAGTATAAATAGTAATAATAGATAAATAATTGATAATTGTGAATATATTTCAAGATGGTCTCTATTAAGGCGACGATTTGAAAATGTTAGCGGCAGGTATCTAAATTTTTCTCAGCAATTACAAAACATTCGGAACTAATATTTATGTACCTACTTCTCATCTTTGATATCATTTTGCTAACTGCTTTTGATGGTTGGTTATCTTTTACAGGAAAGAAAAAGATCAGTTCTTTAAAAACAGAGATTTTCATCTTACAGATCTTACTAGACCGATTTAAGCGTAAATATAAAATAACGTAAAAATAGTCTAAACATACACTTGAACACTATGGTAATTGGATTAAAATAACGATAGTCTTTATTTTAAACGACAAATACTATTTTGATGCAATACGCACAATCTAGCTCACACTCGTTTTTGTATGCAGTCGATTTGAGATTAAATGTTTGCCTTAAGTAAAATTATTTTGGAAATAGGATATATTACTTGCCCTTCGAGATACATGTACTTTTCCTAGTTTGAAGGACGGTTCTTCTAATAAATTGTAAACAACTTAAATATAACATTAAAAAGAAAAATGTATTTGGTGTTTTACGAGAGTATATTTTTAGGTTAATGCAGAATTAAATAATTAGTAATAATTACCAGCATTATCAAACATTGAATTATGTTAGTATACCTACTGTACCTACCATAAACTTATTAAACTAGTATACCTACTACCTATTTCACGAAATTGGACTCCGCGCCGGAATCTCTAACTACAGAAAGGAGTATCTATGCGCCAAAACCATGGCAGTGGTTTCCGGTTGAAGATGTATATTTATTGCATCACAAAGCATTTATTTTCTTTAAAACTATGACTCACTTTATCTTTTCTATCCTGGGGACAGTTCACATACAAAACGTCTTAATGTAAGTATCTTTATTTTCAAGCCGTACTTATTATTAGAGCTTCCAGGAGTGACGAAATCTGAGACATTCGGCAATCCTTGTAGGGCTAGTACGGCGGGTGGACAAACCTGTTTTCTCCACCTATTGTCTCCTTGACAGAAGAAGAAACGAAAAATCGAGACAGAAACCGGTAAAGTGATGGTTTTGGTTCTGATATTCTCGCTTCCCTTTATTGTCGTAGAAAGAAAGAAAGAAAGAATCATAATTTATATGGATGCAAAATTAAGGCACCACATTTAAAAAGAAAAAAGAAAACAAAAAACAACAAGAAGACCAAAAATTAAAAAGAACACAAAAATTAGGACAGCCTACTGCCAGCTGCTGGGCAGTCAACTTCGATATCACCATTGCTGACAGAATTTTTTTTTCAACAGGTATTGCATGAGAACCTACCTAATTCCCATGGGACTTCGGCACACGACAGAAGAATAAGCCACATTTTATAAAAAAATACTATCGATTCTGTTAATCTAAGACCACGCCAGACCATTCTATAGCGTCATGTATCTAAATAATTTACTATAATAAGGTAATATTTGCATGGCACTGCGTTGATTAATCCTCGCTTCGTAATCGAATTCATTTAATCACATGATTAAGTCGTTCGATAAAAGTTATGTCATTAATGACACAATATTATGAGTCACGCTTATGACATCTTGTGGAATTCCAATACATTCTAATTCACGTAAATGAAAATTTAATTTACAAGGAACGTTAATAATGCAAAATTAATGCTTGATGGAATGAAAACGGATAATGGACAATGGAGGTTAACAATCTTTTGTCCTTAATAATGTACTACTTAAACCTACTATGAAATTAAAGCAATGTCATTATTTTACCTTAAATATTAAAATATTTCTCCAAGGTAGGGTGTTCAAGTTCAAAAATTGGTGGATTATTTCCTTAATATTTTTTGGATATAACGTCGTCTGGTAAACAACGGATTTATTTACATACTTTTATTCTTTTTCAGCAACAATTACACGTCGCCATATACATCCATGCATTTTTAGTTCATTTTTTCCCCTGTCAATCAAGTCGATATAATAATGTTCATGAAGCCGTTTCTTCCGAAACCAGGAGAGCGTTCACGCTTGTGTTTTATAATGCATTTTTTAATAAAGTGACAATATTAGCATGGCGTATACTCTTCATTTGCATGATATGAAATCTTCCTACTCAGAAATTTTTAATATGAATGCTCGTAACGTGTGCCTACAAGTACTAAAAGCAGTGTCCAGAGAAAGTGATTAATGAAGTATTGTTTTGTTTGTGAAATACACGCTTTACATGTGACTTGCTTCAGCGCCGCCAGTTTTAAACGTTCTTCTGAGACTACCTAACTAATAAGGCTGTTAAAATAAGTGTGTAAGTAGTAAAGGATGCTATTGTGGACAGTAGACTAGAATGTTTGACTTCTTCTTGATATGAGTTGAGATATATTTTTGTGAATGCGAAAGTATCAGTTTTAATACGCTGATTTAAATTAATTAACTTTATGTAGTTACATTATTATAAGTAAGACTGCTTCAGTATAAATGTATAATCTATCTCGTAAGAAACGGTTTCTATTACGTGCATATCTGTCGAATACAATCCAATCATCAATAACATTGCGGTAGGAGTCAAGGTAAGGTGTACGGCTCCATAAAGACCAGCTGTGTTGATGAAATTACCTTTCAGGGACGACCAATGTCCATATTTCTAGATTCGAGTCAAGATTTCTTAATTTAAACCAAACGGAGATTTACAACGTTTTATTACACTAATTTAAGAGAATACTCATTTAGTTAAAATGGTATCGCACTATTAAGTCGATGTGTCTAATATTCCAAATGAAAATAGCAGAGATAAAGTGAATGGAAGGTCATTTTTACGTCACAACAGGGACCTATTTATGATCATGTTACGAAATCAGGATGCATTGCCCACTTACTTTTACTTTGCATTGTGAAGATAATATATTTGTAATAATAGCAGAGACAATATTTTTAGTAAAATGAAAAACAAAACATACCGGAATCGTATACATTATTACAAAATGAAGTAATTATGTAAATTATTATGCAAAAATATTTTTTATACCTTGTTTGTATAATGTTGCGAATTTTTGTGGTACTTTGAAGCAAACTACATAATAGGTATACATATTTATGAATTCAACAGCGTGTTTTAAAAATAATTTCACGCACCGGAAAAGGTAGAGAAATCCTCTCCATTCCCGTTTCACAAAATTTGTGTACATAGGATTATTGGTAAAATCCCGGTAAAAAAGGTGTAGGAGATTATTTGCTATAAGGGGATACTAAGTTATTATAAATAGCAATTTGGGTTACGTCGAAAGGTCGTTATATTGTTGCGTAGGCGTATCGGACTTTGGGATAAAGTTGAAATCAAGTCCCGCTACCACGAAACTCAAACATTGAAGATACTCAGAACTTTGAAGATAGGTATTTTATTTCTTCAAAATAATTGAAAATGTAACAGAAATTTTCACGGTAAAATTTGGAAACCTTGTTTATAGATTTTGATGTTTTCGTGAATTATTTGTAGTAATAATTTTGATGAGCGCCTTTTTATACGTTGAAATCTTTTGTAAAGACAAAATCTTATGATATCTTTTCTTGCATAAAACAAGCTACTTTCTCAATAGCTTCATAGCATCGGTTATCATTATTTTTATATTTGACAGTAAATTCCACCTAAGGGAATCCATGCATTTTGGCAGTGACACTTGACTTTTAATAATTTGGCTATACAATTAAGACGACTTAAACCTACCCCTCCTAGTTTTTTCACCTGTGGGTGTAAGTAGTTACTAATGGACTTTGTCAAAAGGGTGGGCAGTAGCGTCAGCATCACAAGATTGCGGTGAGGTCCATGTGACCTACGTCGTGAAATGATTTTTATGCCCCAATGTTCAGCGGTCGACGCTTTCGGGCTGGTACGATGATGATGATGTTATATGAATATAGCTTTCAACTGTGAAGAAATAAAACAATTATGTAATCCCAGTTGGCCCTAATAGGTATATCGACTACGAATCATAATATGTATGTATTTAGATATTTATCACACACATGTTAGCATGTGTAGAGCCTTTGGAACAGCGACATGTTGAGAAGCGCGCGTCTCGGGAATTCTGCTATTACCGTAACGTTGATGGTACACTGCAGTGGGGTGTCCCGTATGGCTCCCGGTGAAGAATAGACCACCTCTTCGCTTTCCGTGTTTCTGTGGGTATCGGGAATTCTTTGTCTTATAATCAACATACCATCTTCGTCAAGGGTAGTGATTATCAACAAATTACCTGACGGTCGTGCCCGGTAGCCTATGTGAACGCTTACAGACGAATACGATGAACCGTCTTATATATTCCTGATAAGAGGGCAGTATGACTTTAAGGCACATGTTTAACGTTATACACTTACATGAAAAATAAAAACCTATGTAAGTAATTATATCATTTCAAAATTAGAATGAAAAAGAAAACCAACGTCGAAAATTATTGTTGGTCATAATATTTATTGATGAAATACAAAGACTGGTACTCGTTACGTTTTCTGGTACTTTCCGTAAGACGGATCTTTGTGTAGAACGTGTATGGGCAAACAGCATTGTTTGTCTTTTACTGCAGTCTCTGTCTAACAATCAAAATCGAAAGACACAATTCGAAAGTAAACATCGCTTTATCATACAAAAAAAGCAATCGGCTTATTTATTCAATATGTTAACGATTGCCAGTAATGCACCCCATGTTATCATTCATTTTCATTGACACGCGGAAGCGACAGATCAAAAGCGATTTCATATTAATAATGAAGAATATTTTGTTACGGCAAAAGACTTGCGCATTCTTAATTGTCGATTTTGAAGCATTTACTTCGCCCAGACCATTTGTATAATAAATATTATAGTTTTAAAAAAAAACTATAGAAAACGCTTTTGTTATTCAAACTAAACGTGTATGCAAAATTTCAGCTCAATCGGAAACCGGGAAGTGGGTCAAATTTATCTTCCAAGATTTTTTTACATAGTTAGTTAGTTACAGGTGAAGCTAATAAAAGCGTTTTAAAAATGGAGATGGCACAGAATAATACTTACTATGGTGTCTTTTTGGTCTTTGTTTTTTATGGGCTTGTTTTATATTTTCATAAGCATTTTATCAAGTCTACAAATTGTAAGTCTAGGAACTAAATTCTCAGGAATTTTCTTTCTTTCTTGGAAAAATTTCTTTCTGAGATGAATAGCCTTGCAGAGGCAGATTTTTTGTGAACTTGCATAGTATTAGGATTCAATGGCTTTTGTGACTTTTTCTAAAACAATTGCGGATGGACGTCCATGGTTTATTAAAATAGATCGAAAGTTCGCAGGTACCGAACTTATCAGGAATCATTTTAATGATCTTGTTAACGGCGTAGAGAACGTTTCAAAAGCTCTGGGGGATAAAGGTATATCAGTCTGTCAGTCAATGTGATATAGAATTAACAGTACTGTTTCATTGAATTATATAAGGTCCTACTTTATTAGTGGAGGGCCTATTAATAGGAGAAAATATTTGGTCGGGCCTCTTTTCAGAATGAGAAGGGATTAGCTTTTTAAATTAACATTAAAAAAAAATCGTAAAAAATACTTAACTCTTGAATCATTTTAGTTGAAATACTTTTCATACTGATGTTTCAGAAACTAGACGTAAAGCTTTTTCCTAGTAGCATTTTTTACGCAATATTGTTTTTCTATATTATATTATAGATAATAATATAATTATTATATATAATTAGAGTCGCACATTTACAAAATATACTTCAGGTAAGGGGGAGATTAGGAAAGTTGCAACAATCAGTGGCTATTTAGGCGTTATACACATTTGACTTCAGTATTTTTTTGCAGATGCAGTTATGAAAACTTACCGCAAATAGGTTCTACTGTTAAAATTTTGTCATATGTTTATGGTCAATCTATCTATTATTTATTATTGAACTTTTAGTACTTTCACTATGCAGTCAAAACCCCCAATAACACACCTGGAGCTTGGCATTAGAACAGGAACTTACAGTACTACGATTAAAGTTATGCGCCTCGGCAACCTTCGCCTAACTTCGGAAATACGAACATACATACGGCTACATATTAAGCTATACTCTCTCTCTTCAGTCGGTCCCTCATTACTGAGGATCGTGGTCACTGGACCCCTTCAAGCGGACAATCTGCCTCCATCTACTCCGGTCCAAAGTTGCCATCACCACCTGCTGAAATTTGCTTGAGGACATAGCCTCTTTTACTTGGTCGGACCATCGTGTTGGCGACCGGCCTCGCGCTCGCTTGCCTTCGGTGTTACCAACAATGACCAGCTTTTCAAGGCTGCTATCTCCTCTTCGCATTATGTGGCCGAAATAGGATAAAATACGCTGTAAACAAACTGTGGACAATCGGGTCTTGATATCAAGTTGGGAAAGGATAGACACATTTGTGCGTTTGATTGTCCATGGAATTCGGATGATGATTTTTTAATTAAGCTATACATGTTCAGTATAAACTGACCTCTCACTGTACGAAAATCATAATCAATTTGAGGCTTACTGATACTGGAAATGTACAGCTTGATATGTGTGCAGCCGTGTGTAGGTACGATGACGATATTTAATATATAGCGATAAGTTATTAATATAAAGAATAGGTGCCTCGTAGACTTTCGGACATTGGTTTCATATTCGTACTAATAATTCGGAAACACGAATAGGTATTGCCGAAGCGCATAATTAAAATCTTCGTATTGTACACTGCTCAGAGTATGCCTATGTAATGTATATAGGTAGGTACGTCTATCGTTATAGTGTGGCTTAAATAAGGTCAACCCTTCTCTTTCACTCGGTCGTTAGGGCAATTTAGGGATTTGTTGTTGGGTGAGTACCAGGATAATCTGGATACTGATATAAAATAATCTCATATTGCGGTAAGTAGGTGATCCGTCTGCAAATGGTCTATAAACAAAGCACTTATATTATGTATAGTATCAGTGAATGACAGCAGGCTTTTATTCTGTATGTATAAAGTATAGATAAAATTTATTTTCGTCTATCTCTTATCGCTACCAAAATGATTTATGGCATCATGTAACTGAATATTTTATATCACTTTATAACTTGCTGCCAGTCTCTGTCGTTATCGGGTGATAATTAAGTTGTATTGTCTGCACACAGCCTTAAGATAAACCTAATTGCATTACCATTAGTAAGTTAAGCTATTTCTATATTGATACCATTGTGAAATGAAACGGGCAGTCGTCATTGTATTTGGCATAACGTAACCACGTCAATTGGGAAACA
The DNA here is from genome assembly GCA_932294325.1 of Allophyes oxyacanthae. Classification (NCBI taxonomy): domain Eukaryota; kingdom Metazoa; phylum Arthropoda; class Insecta; order Lepidoptera; family Noctuidae; genus Allophyes; species Allophyes oxyacanthae. Next base: position 8,467,341 of record OW028609.1, read on the forward strand.
GTATTGCACTAATTTAGAAAATTCTTAAGATAAAAATAATGCTATAAACAAAAGGATTGTTGCACAACTTCCTCGCTTGGATGTAAGTATACCATGTGGCCGTATCAAGAATCTTACGCAATCATTTTACGAGTGTTCAAATTGCTCTCATACTAAAATCGATATGTAACCGTGTGTGTGTACGATGGAGGCACTTCCCTACCTACCACGATGTCCGCGCAATTATTTATACTGGCCCAGCCAGTTGTACAGCTGTCATTAGGGCGCCATACAATTTTACTTTCTTGTCAATAAAATAGATTTAACATGTGGTTGAGCCATCGAAAATATTTGTTTTTGGAATGGATCAGGAGATGAGAACTTGGAATGTCTTACATAACATCTTAAGGAGCCTGCAGTACAAATTAATTAAAACAGCTAATTAAGTGATAATTTGTTAAAATACACAGAGCCGCGATGTGCAGGGAAGTGAACGGACAGATGCAAATGGCATTATGCCACTGTAATACAATCTTGCCGCTCTGTTAATAACAATGACCAAGACGCTACTGATGAAACACCTGTTTTTAAATAACTCATAGGTATCATTTCATTTTCCACTGACAAAATTGTGCACCTACCTATCGAAAGGCATGTTTCTATAAAATATCTAAGTAGGTATATTGCTATTTATTTTGTTCAATGAGATTAAGTGAAAGGAAATGGCGTATCTTCGCATCCTCATTACTGTCATGAACGCTTCGAGAGCTATAAAATGTTCCGTTGTTCAAAGTTCTTACTGATATTTTATTGGGTAGTTAAATTGCGGTAGGTAATATGGGTATTAAGAAATATTGTCTCAGCAAAACGTTCACTGAAATAAACACTTTTTATTGGAGACCTGAGCCGCCAACAATGTTCGAGTAAATGATTTAGGTGCACTAATAAAACGACTCGGCGATTACGATTACTCAAACGAATAAGCACGATATCTAAAGCTGTCAGTTTCGATTGTATTAACAATAAGCAAAGCTCCGCTTATTGCATAGTAGGTATTGATTTCAAAACCTAATATTTCAAAATCGTAAGGCACTAGGTATTCGAAATTGGTTTACGTGTGTGGTAACACAATAACCAGACGGAGATGTTGTATGCGTCTATGAAAACAAGATCTGCTGAACATTCTCAAGTCTCAAGTGAATCATCACTTGAGCGAGAGTGCTCTCAACACTACCTTGAATTATAAATCAGATAGCATGAGACACGTAATAAGGCCTTCACACTTTTCGCTCGTCATATGCTTGCAATTGCAACGATATTTTAGATAACAGTGCCTTATTTATACGGCGACTGTCATTGTACATGATAATTTTAAAGATACCGATAAGCTTGAAGTAATTTGGAAGTTTAATTTAGACGACTAGCAATCAAGGTTTTATCGTGATTGCAGTTTAATCACGTAAAACAACAGATCCTTCTTGAACTGATGTTGTCTGAACATATATCTACATATAAACTGATCAGGATCACTCGTTGTACAGACATCCCATACAGTGCGAGGTCAGCTTATACTGGAAAATAGCTTGATATGTAGCCGTGCGTACCTTATAAGGGGTTGCCATAAATTTTAATCAGAACCCGGGTAAAGATTTGAATCTCAAATAATTACGTTACAATCTTAGCTTTGACCATGAGCCATCGATAAATCCAGACATTTACTGCTCTTGTTCAATTGGAAGATTATATGGAAATTATTTTACTCTTAGTCCAATAGAGATTAATAAAATGATTTTTGTTCACAAATACGAAACTTAATCAGCAAATGAGGCGACATTTCCAAAGAAACAAAGCCTAAACATAAGCCGAACAAGACAGACAATAAATTCCGAAGATAATTTATTACGGCGCGATCGAATTTCTCAGAATTCACGATAATACTATGAACTTCTCTCAAATAATGTAACCTTCAGTGTTCATGTTTTGGTACACTTCCAAACAGCCTTGTTTGACTTACTTCTTGTATATATAACTATCGATCATTAGCTCATTACGATCTTTTTCTTTACAGGCTGTGGCCTGCTAAACTGAACCAACGTGCCTTGTCGGTATAGTTTTTCAGTTGCTTTTATCTGTGTCTAGTCCAACGGAATGGTCTCCGCTTACGTGGGCTATCCCTACACGTTAAATAATAATTATTCAACACCGACAGACCCTTCGCCGACTTTTTCATCTCTGTTCCTCCCAATTCTTTTGAACAGGGAGCAAGGGCGACGCGTTTCCGTTGCGTAAACGTGTGAAAGAGCTGATGACGAGTATACAAAGGATTCCATTTGTCATTCGCTCGGAACACCGTCATTTGTGAAGTGTTTAGCGAAAACCGTGCCGCGTCGATAGCTAGCATGTTAATGGCTTTACCTTCAACAGATAATAATATTACGGTTTTTACTTAAAGCCTTCTTCGAGGTCGTAGTGTAGCGCTAATAATAGCTCTGCTATTTTACGAGTTATTCAGGTTGAGTTTACAGTAACTCTCTTGATTCCGAGTCATTAATCAACCTATGTCAAAAACGTCGCCACCCGCTACGACACGACTGCGTGAAGGAATATTGTATGGTATAGCGAAAATTATATTTTATGTGTTGGGTTCAAAGCTGTTTTCATTCGTCCTTTAATTGTAAAAAATACGATTCTCTAAGATGAATATGGTTATTCTCTCCTGAGTAATGAACACTGCTTGAACATTGTATTTTTTCAGTACGAACAAGATAACAGTTTCAAGATTTTTTGGGTGAGTAGGTAGATAGTGGTCTAATTTACAAAGAATAGAAAAGTATTAGCTAAAAAGTTAACCAGTTGAAGAACTCCATTCTTTTTTATTGCGTACCTAGGTGTCTTCCTTGCAGGTACGCATCCGGGACCGAGAGCGATGCGTAGGTCATACAGCCGACAATCTTCGTTCCTTCAGCTTGATTGTCTATAGACAATTACCCTTTGAGTATCTAGATACTCAAAGCAATTACCCAATCTATAAGATTGCGATATAGTTCTAATATTATGACGCATAAGTTTTGCCATCTTCGATGCGTACCTGTGCAACCACATGTTATCCATAAAATTTTATGAGCTGCTTTCTTTTAATTTATTTGTCATTCATGTCGCACAATTATGTGGTCTGTTGCGTTGACTTTTGGCCATTGCCTAACTTTTGTCTTTCAATTGTAATCACAGTGCCCATCGTAAAACGCCTTCTTATTTCATGGTATAAATGAATACCAAAACTCTTCGTTCCAATGATACATTCTAATGGTGATGTCATAGTCGCACGATGGCTGTTGTAATGTTTAATTTGGATTATCTTTAAATTATCGCAGTATGTGGTCGGATGCAACCGGTAGTGTGGTATGTTGACCACTCACCGTTGACGTCATTGAGTGAACGTCGCGGGCAACGATTCTATAGAGCTCTCGTTAGAGAGTATTATATTCTGTGCTTTTGAGGCATTTAAGTATGGTGTAACAACAGGTTAGGGATAGTGATGGACCAATAAATGGGTTTATAACGCCGGCGCCGATTATTCGTGGATGATTACGATGAGCGGTGGCCACGCAACGCTCGAAGAAAAGCGGCCCGTTCGAGTTCGACGCGACCTTACAAGGTCATCTTCCTATTTAAAGCAACGTATTGCAACGTGCTGTTTAAAAAATAGTTATAATAGCGATTAAGATGTAATGGCGTGTCGTATAGGAATGGGGTCATACAGTCGAACATCCATAACGTCCACTGCATACTTATATAAACAATGAGTCGTTTCAAAAGCGTTTGTTTTCTGTTATTTGTTTTTCTTTATTTTGCGAATGGCACTCATTAGGTTGACTAAGTATGCAGCCGGGTGTGAGTGTTAATCTTATTTTAACGCAGTTTGTGAGTGTCTCACGTAGTCACGTGTAAGTGAAACGTAGTCAAAACTGAGCGTATGACCGGCCCGCGGCCAGCTCGGGAGAGAGGGAAAGTGGATTTGCTACCTGATGGCATTTTTGGACCCGCGTCTGCCACAGTAAAGCCAAGTCCTAGCTTAAGGCTTATGTTGTGTGAATAAATTATAGCATCTACATATTGAAGGAAGGTATTGTCCTCATCACTTTTCACTTTTACTATGGGTCCAATCCTGAAATTGTGAAAAACTTATCTGGAGTTCCATACAAATAATTAAATATTACTCGACTGGAATGTATGGAATAGCTGGTATTTTTTTTGCGATTTCAGTGTTAGTTCCATAGTAAAAGTTGTTCATAATGATGAGTAGAATCATCTTCTTTAATTTTTCACGTCTATTTAATTTCACTCTGTATAAATAAATATTTAACTAATTTGTAGCCTCTTCCAATTGGTGCAGGTGTGGCAATTACAATTAACATGTTTGGTATGGATTGTTGGGAAAATCTAATTAATACGTGTTCAACAAACCTATTTACCTACTGGATATAAAATCTTTATTACCCCTTTTCCTTCAATCGACTTTTACGATTTAGTGAGATAATGAGAATTGAAAAATAAAAATAATTAAAAGTGTTGACTAAAGCTGATAATGGGAACGTATATTATAATCGCATTAGCAATTAATACAATTGAATTAAAACCATTTCAAGTGACAGCACCTTAATGGCGACTTCTGAGAGCGCCCGTGCAGATTATTGCAAAGATAAATTGATCACGGCGCGCCACTTTGTTGTTCTAATGAAAGTAACCAAACTTGTTTGCAACAAACACTACATACTGCTTGCTCTTCGATACGTACGTTTATGCAGCTTCGATTACGTAATTTCAGGCAAAAACAGGATGATAAGCTTGTTATCTGGTTAGTTTTACTAGATACCTACAAACCTAGGTATATGCCGCAGTTAATGATGTGCGAAAAGCCATTAAAGCGCGGAGGTTCTCGATAATCTGCAGATTTCTTTGTCATTTACCTACCTAATTAGTTTGGGTAAAGTTAGAACCGTGAACATAACAAAATGCGAGCCAAAGCAACGAAGCGAGTGTACCGCGATGGGGGCGACCGCGACGGTGGCGAGCGTCATTATTCAAATTGTTCCTACTTATTAACTTGTCTAGCAATTTGATTCAGCCGGATTAGGTTCTTCACTCTAACGATCCGTCTGTAACATTAATGACACAGTTGGTGCGCGAAGTAATTTGGTCAAGTGACGCCGACGCAAAGTAGACACAACAGACAATCTGTTGTATCGAGGTTTCCGTAACGATATTTTCTATATTATAGATTAAATATAATAAATAAGATTAGTTTCCAAAAAAAAATGATTTTGACATTTTACGCACAAGGACACGCCTTTTAAAATATTGCACCACTCAGGCCTAACCTGATCAAAGCAAAAACACAATTTCTAATCCAAGTTGATTACTTAATCAACAAAATTTTATAATCACAATGCAACTCACGGGCGCGCGGCTACTAGTGGTTTTGAAAGGGGATTTAGTCGCTATCCACAGTGTGAAATATGTAAATTCGTATGCACAATTGCAGATGTTAAGGCAATACTTAGTGGTCGAAGTGCGCGGTCGTATGTGCGTTGATTTGAAAACGTTGCGACCTTAAACTGGTCCTCCGTTTAAAAGATTTATTCCTTTTTAGAGCCAGATAGTGTATGTTGAGTATTCAAGTCCTTTCTGTGATTCTAATAGTAAAATGCTTAGTCAGCGGTACTCAACCCTTTGCATGGTGAACGAAAAGTTCACGTCACCCGTCTGAACAAGGGCAATTGGGCCTCTATCTAGACCTTCCGTCAATGATCCTGAGTCCGCTTAACGTGGTGTAGGTAATCCAATATATCATAAAATCAGCCCGTAAATATTCACGGCTAAACATGATCCTCGTTAGAATATGTACCATATGGACGCAATAAATTCTTAAAAATATCTGGTTATACCTAGTAAAAATATAATAATTCAGTCCATATATACTGTCCCACTGGTGGGTACGGGCTTCTCAGAGTTAGAAGTTAGACCTTAGTCCACCACGCTGGACTGGTGTGGGTTGGCGATCTCGGACACCATTGAGAACTGAACCTATGGAGCTCTCTCAGGTGTGCAAGTTACTTCACGATGTTTGCATTAACTGTTAAAAAAAATATAGTCATAATAAAATTCTGAACCGCACATATTTTCGAAAAGTTAGAGGTGCGGACCGTTCGAACTCGGCTACTGGTTGCGACTCGAAAACGTTTGTTTCACTCTATTGTTTCAATTGCATGTTTACTTACTTGTAAGAAAAAATAAGAAAGATCGAGCATTTTACTGATCAATTTTTTTTGACTTTCAAATGTTTCATGAGTTGATTGATTGTGAATATACCTACACTTTGTCCGTGCCCAAGGAATCATTATCTACATATAACGTAATAACAATAATTAATATATGGACTTAATTTATTACTAACGTTAAAAATCTGATGCATGTAATTATAAGTTATAGCAAGGTCTCGTGTATGTATCTACTTTACTGTTACTGTTAGCCTGTATCATCCCACTGCTGGGCAAAGGCCTCCCCCTTGATTTCCATGCTTTTCTATCCTATGCCAGCGATGACCAGTCCTTGCTGAATGTGTCTAGTTCATCCCGCCATCTCTTAGTAAATTAAGTAAATAAAATTGCATGTGGCTAAATTACAGAAATTTTAATTGAATACCTACCTATAGTGTTTGTACATTTTATTATTTATTTATACATAATAATGATTTTATAAAACTTCAAAGCCCTATGTGACGCGGTGTAATTTTTTTTATGAACTTCAACATCTTGTATCGATAAATACGATTCTACGGTACTTCGTTTACCTTCGAAATACCTACCGAATTAAGGTTTAATTAAACGTTTAAGTACCGCTCATATGCATTTTACGGCTCGCACAGAAATAATTATTACGAGTGCGTCCTCACCCGAAACGTCACAGTGAAACGAAGTCTATTGTGTTTTATTAGTCTTCAATTATTATCACAATTTTCTTTTAGTTTTTCCAATACCAACAAAATTGTCCGCTAGCGGTAACGGTTGCGGGCTTTGAGGCCCCGTGAAGCAAAAAATATAATTGGCTTAAAAAATTCCCGGGTATAAGCCCGATATTGGAATTGTGCCCGATAAATGACAATGGGCTCGTTTCATCGACCGCTACGGGCTATACCTATAGAAGGAGAGCAGAAGAAGGGTCGGGTCCGTTCACATGCGCGTTAAGGGTGACGCTAACGCTTTCAGACACTTTATTTGGTAATTAAATTAATAAGTAATTAAGTTAAAACATAAAATCAACTGTCAGGTCAGTATCAGCGTTATCAGCACGTGCTCGGACTTCAAATATTCATATGTGTTGGGTATTATATAATAAAAAAAATGGATTGCTAAAAAGTGTTTAGAAAAGAATGTCGTATCGTTCGATCGAGACATATTAGATGAAATAATAAAATTAATATATCTACTTAGTACCTTTCAGACAAGACTTGTTAATAAAAACGTTTGTGCTGTGACATTAAGTTGTGTTTGCACATGAAGTTTTCACGTCTCTGATGATATTTGACAAAAGATGGTTCTATTTTATTTATTCATTTTATTGCGCAAGTAAACTGTCGTATAAAGTACTCCCATCTGACGCTGCTGGCATGCGATCAAGTATTGGGCTAAGCAAAAATACGACGAATGCTATTGCAATAAACTTATATTGGGCCATCCCTACTTTTAGCAATATCAACGACAAAGTAAAGCCGGTATTTACTTTGTTCCTTTTCCTTTGGGCTAACCATAAGAATAATCAATTAAAATCGGACTTCGGAGACAATGGTGTCGATTCTGTTGTGCACTTTGACAGGGCTAAACTAAGGGCATTTGTCTCTTTCTGTTTCAATAGAAAAAGAAAGTGACCGATGCGTTTTGTCTAGTTTGGTACTGTGAAAATACGCAACAGAATCGACACCCGTATCAGTCTGACCTCCGTTAATTGGATTACTTTTTAAGACCAAAATATTAAATATTAAAGATTTTATAGAAGAACCTTTATTATAGCCAATCTGATAAGCAGCCGCGATAGGTAATAATACCTTTAATTACTTGGCAAGATTCTTAATTTTTTATCTGTACTATAAATAAAATTCCTTACTTCGATAATGTATTAGAATTATATACAAGGTCCTACCTTTCTAGTCCCTTTAAGGAGTAATTGTACTCATCATTATGAGCAACGTTTACTATGGATCCAACCCTGAAATCGTGGAAAAAAACTGCTGTTCCATACAAATAATTCAATATTACTCGACCAAATGTATGAAACAGCAGATTTCTTTCGCAATTTCTGTTTCGTTCCCATAGTTAAAGTTGTTCATAATGATGAGTACAATAACCCCTTAAAGGGATCGGCCTCCTAATTACTGATGTACATTTTACGACAGGCGTAAATCGCGAGGTAGCTGCTGTCAAACATCACATTGATATTGCGTATTTGCCGAAAGCGACGCGACAGCCACCGTTTACGGGTTCGCCCTCTGGCGGACAATAAACGAACTAAAAACTGCATACTTGGGGCTGCAAACGCGACAAGTAGCCACAGGCGGACGACTGCCGTACATTATACAAAAACAGTTCGCGACCGATCGCGCTCCGTCTGCTGTCGCGTGTCTGTCTGGTCGCTGCTGTTAGGCGATTTTTACGTAATTAGGGTCGGACTTGAAAAGTTGGACGTTGTTGGAGCCTTTAAGCAAATAAGTATCTAAAGCGTTTGGATATAATTATGATGATAATATTAAGTATCAGTTTGTCAGTTTCTTCTTTTCGATGCTCTACATAAAAGTACATTTCCTTCATTCAAAAACACATTTTCCTTTCAGGGTTTTCACGCGTTCAGGAAGTTAAACAAGTGTCGTCTAATTTTAAGACGGCAATAATTAATTTCAGCAAATGAACTTTAACTGACGGTCTGGGACGGCAGGCGCGCGGCCGGAGCGGGCTCAGTGTCGTTATGCGACACGCTTGCATATTTTGATAACACTGTGCAAGTTCTGCTGTTTATTTTAAGTGTAATGCGGGAAATAAGTTTACTTTATACTTTGTATGCTCATGTTTCTCTATTGTTCGTTTGGAGAATGCAGTGGTATTGTACTAATGCTGGCACTTCACTTGGCATATTTGTACAAATATTCAAAGTCAACATGTTTTATTTCAACTGAGCCTTTGGAAGCACTTTCAAAGCGTCGTGATTCGGTGCAAGATTCCAAGTGGGTTGGTCCTGGAGAAGACCACAAAGATAACTTTACTTGGCGTATTTGTATAATATATTCGCGTTACATGGCCAATTCAAAAGAAACTTTTTGTAAACTACACAAATGCAATTTTGTTTTGGCCAAACAATACGAATATTTGTACAAACAAGCCAATGGAAGTAACGCTATAACTAAAGTTGTATGCTGCTGTGCGTATAAGTCGATTTGTCGCACTTGATCTGGTGGTTTAATCTTCGCATATTAAGTACAAGCGTACATATACGAAACCGTACAACTGTCACGCAGCTTAGTCGCGCGTGTAGTAAACAATCAATCTCAATTTGGCGGCATACAAAACCGAGCGCGAGTTTGTGCGTATTGAGCAAAACAGTGTTTGTCGTTAAAATAAAGTTTATCGTGAATTTTACAAAATCGAATTACTTTAAAAAAATGTGGGATTAAACAAATCTATACAGAAAATTTAGAGCCTTAGAAACGGACTCTTTTCCATGTAGAATGAAAATCACTGCGTATAAAGTGCAGTTTTTGTTAAAAAACATCTTTGCTGTTAAAGTTAACCAATCATGTAAAGCAATTACCAAAATTATATCAAAGACAATGATAAATTAAGCACATAAATATCAGTTCCCAATGTTTTGTAATTGTTGAGAAAACTTTGGGTCCCTGCGGCCAACATTTTCAATTCGTTGTCTTTGTGAAACCATTGAGCTAACTGTAATTGAAACAAATACTTACACGATTACTCTATCACCTATTTATGTAAACTACGCCAATTTTTTCATACAAATTCTACGGAAATTGTCATAACGTTTCATTTATCTGTTTCAGGATCGACTCGAATGGAAAGCTTATTTTAAAGCATCGCTCTAAGAAGAGTTATCACCCAAAAAGTTTAAATAAGGACGTTGTTACATTAGTCTGATTCTCAAATTTATTTATGATTGTACCAGATTGTACTATCCAAGGCATAGATAGTAATTATATCGTGTGAGACCAATAACTTGATACAACTCTGTTACAACGTTAACTACAGTGCGGGGCGAAAAATTATGTAATCGTTACTTGAGAAGCAGCTTTTCTGTCCATTCTTTGGAATTTGGAGTCGTTATCATTAATCATCGTTAACTGTTAGCTAATTATAGAGGAATACTTAATGTAGAGATGGAGGTTTTTTAAACATCTAGCTAGCTGTTGCCCGTGAGTCCGTGGGTGGAATTGTATAATTATAAGACACGTAAATAGTAATAATTAAATACTATCGACTAATATAAAACATAAAAGTAAATCCACTTTATTTGAGAGACAGTGTAGCAGTACGTTAACTTTATTAAAGTGGATTACCTACATTATGGTATATATGTAAGCGTCTCTCCCCCTCCTCCTCCTCTCTTCTGATGGATGTTATAAGAGGCGACACAAGGGTAATAGGGGAATACTGGCAATAGTAACGACACAATTTTTTTATCGTGGGCGTATTATTACTTTCTCTATAAAGGAGCTTCCAGGTGTTATAGATAGTTTAATATATTCAGAAAATTAATGAAAGAAAATTCGCCTACAGTCAACGGGGGAGTCGCTAAACACAAAAAGAAGAGGTTGTAAAAATGATCTGATGCTCCTAAAAGGTCAGTTGCCCCTATTATGGCTGCTGGCCAGATTTTTATGACAGAGATTGTAAAGCAATAAGTAGATAATTTAACTGATTTCACAATATTATTATTTTATATTTGACGACACGGTTGGCGCAGTGGCTAAGCGATTAGCCTTCTACGCTACGTGCCGCGGGTTCAATCCCCGCACGAAACAAGTATTTGTATGATCAACAGATAGTTGTTTCGGGTCTGGGTGGTGTGTGCATGTGACATGTATGTTTGTAAACTGTACCCTCGATACAGGAGAAATCCTAGTGAGGGGCAAAGTATAAAAAAAAAAAAAATTGTTTATAGGTAGCTTTAGTTTACACAAAACACACTGATTTGGTAACAGCTTTTATAATATTTTGAACTTATAAAGAGCCTTTGTTTGTCTAATTTCAAAACCATTTTATAATCCGATTAGGCTGGATTTAATTTGCTGCTAAATGTAGTATTTTAAACCCATGGCAATCAGCCTGATACGCAAAAAAACACATTAATATAAAAGAAATCCTTGGTGTGCAACAAACTAATGAAAAGAGATGATTAATGTGAATGGGAAGCAAATAATAACGAACGAACTGAAGAAATATTCGTGGACAAAGAAATATGAAAAATGGGTGATGCCATATTAAGTGGGCGCTGCATAAGAAAAATGGCATTCGATATTAATAGTCTTTGCCATTTCATTGGCTTGTGTAATTCATGTCTGCATATTTCATTGCTGCTGCAGCTCGATGAAGAAATGCTCATCTCTATAACACCTTTACTGTATACAGGACTTTTATCTGCACCGCGATCGCTGACGTCACCACCGTCCGTGCTCGGTATTTCTTTGTAGAAATTACTTTTGATGCATTCACTTTAAACTTTAGAACAGGTATTAGGTACGCTGAATTCGTTCTCATTTTTATAGCACCAACGTCGTCTTCGACAGTCACATTGCGAAAACAAATCGACTTATTTTAATGAAAGCAGTACAATAAAAAATTGAGGTAAGTATTCGTGGCTCGCATTAGGTACAGACTATACAAGAGATCATCAGATTGAGATTAAGTGTCAGTAAAATTTCATAGTAAATTGATTTGTGGGTGAATGTATTGGAAAGGTCGAGCCAAGGTTTTTGGTTGGCCGTCTGTTCAACTTGAATGTACGTACTACGTAACGAATATCTGGTTAGGCAACGCGACCTCCAACCGATAATGAGAAGCATGCGAGGAGAAAAATAATAACTAAATCATTACCGAGTATGTCTACCGCTGACCCTCGTGAATAGCCATAGTTCAAGGCGTATGTCGTTTCACTAATTGGTCATATAACGTTAAACGTCTTCAATTATGACAGGTCGTTCAGCGCATAAATTACGCGTAGTGTTCGTTTTACTGCTTTTATCATAGTTGCGCCAAGAACTATATATAGTTATTAAGTAAGGTATTTACTTAATCTGTCTCCACTTGATTGATCTTGTTGATTTAATTAATAATGGTTACTAAGCTGAGGTCATTTAGTAATACTTTAAGCGCCTTAACACAATGATTCGTCCATGCAGCAGGCGCCACGCGACGCAAATTTGAAGATAAACGGAGACTTAAAACTCTATCTCGTTTTACCCACTATGCTCAGAATCTATACAGTCGCTTTTTCGCAAGTTGTTCGAATATCCTGCGATTTCTCTTTTATTATTAGATAATATATTTATGAATTATAATCAAAAGTATAAAATATTTCAAGCGAGGGTCATATCGCATTGCTAGCTATGTCAGCTTAGTTTAATTTAATAATGCATATTGTATCCATATATTACTTCTTTGATTTAAATACATAAATATTACAGTAGTCTTTCATGAAAACTTTATTATTTACCAAAATATTAAAAGGGTATAGGTATCTACCTAATTAATTAGCACTCATAAATACGATCGACCGCTTCACCATGATTTTATCTACTAAGATTAGTAGAATATAATCAAGCATTACCTTGAATAATGAACAGCCCATCATTCCATTATGTTATTTATAACTTGATTTTTCCAAGCTTCACAGGCTATTGTTATAAAATTCCTGAAGGGAAGTAATGACCGATCACTGATCAGTATTCTAAATTGCAGAACGTTGTTTGTAACTTTATACTGAAATCGACTGAACAGCTCGGCTGATTGAGATAGGAAAGTTTTCAAAAGGAATGCCTAAGGACTCGACGGGCAAATGGAGCTATTTGCTTTTCTACGTATCTCCAGTTAGCTTTCCGATGTTTTCAAAAGTAACAGACTGAGTTATATTTGATAAATAGCTTTTAAAATGCGTCATCAAAAGCAGTCGTTGTTTGAGACGGGCTGTCTTATATCCATTTAATTCTAATGGCGCGTTCACATTATGCGTTTAAATGGTCGTTACGCTCCATGCTGGTGCGCCGGGAACTACGACCGAATACGTAGAACTGTGAGCGTTCTGACGCCTTGCACAAGATACTTAAAATGGTTTCTACTATGTCTCGATTGCGGGGTATCAAGTTACGATGGTCATTTGTTACCGCATTGTTTTGCACCGCGTGTGTTCAGAGTGAAATGGGATACAATGAGCAAAACTATGCATTGTTGACCTGGTGTGGAACGTTACTCTACACTCCACAAAACAGGAAGAACGAACGTAATCGGATAATGTACATTATTGTTCGGAACTATAATAGCTGGTAGATCGTTATGATTTTTTTAAATGATGCTGAATTATGGGTGAAAGTTTCAAAATTAGTTAGAACCCTGAGCTCTTTTCAGAAAGACCTTCGGCCAAGCTTAGAATTTCAGATAGGTACAGATTTTATCAATATCTTTGATTAAGATTGATATGAATGTACTTACTTAAGATGGTAAGGACCTTCACGACTATCCAAATGTGTCGTGGACGAAGTCGCAGGCACAGCTGTCAGTAATAAAATATGAAAAATCTAAAATGTCTGCGCATGGATTACGTGGGTGACTGCTTATGATTGGCACCATAATGGTTTGGAAGCTAATGAGCCAAAGATAAGATGGATTTCTCTTCCGTTGAATCTAGTGTCAATGTAATGCAAATGAGATTCATAATTTATGTTAGATTGTTAAATCGTAGATATTTGAAGGCCGAAATAATTACTTTATCGAAATCATCCGCCCAGAGCGACGAAACAGAGATACGTAATCATTGTAACGTAACGTCTAAATTCGCACGTGGCTAGGCGGTAATTACGTAAATCCGTGCCAAGTACAGTCAGCGACATAAGTAAATGATATTTCGTAATTTCGAAGTTTATTTATCAAAGAAGATAATATTTTAACCATAACACCAATCTGTAAAGTTTTTCGATTCTCTATTAAATCACAAAAAGTAAAGAAATTTGCAGTTGTTATACATAAAAAATATTAAGAAAATGGTTACATTGCAGCAATGTAGGTACTTTGGACGCTGACTGTACACAGTCCTACTTAGCCAACTTAGTCTAAATCAGATTATGAAAAACAAACTTGAAACGGAAAAATAACAACGTACTTAGTCCATTTTTTAAACAACTGGGACCATTGTGTGAAAAAGGGACGCTTGTTTTAACGAATATTTTACAGAGTATTTTCATTTATAACTTCATACAATCTGAAGGGGGGACTTGTGGAGGGAGCGGGATTTACTTCCGGCGTGACACATAACATAGAATATAAAATATTACTGTTAGCTGCGATCTGCCTAATCACCTCTTCTTTAAACTCATTTTGGTGATATACTCAATTAGTTAATAATTATTATGTTTTATGCGGGCAGATGATAAAAATTATTCTACTAGTTAATTCTACCATACCCCGCATACCGAAGTTGGATTAGATGTCCCTTTTTTGATTTTAATACAGCCGGTAATTTTATTTGCTTATTCCGAAAACCGTTTAATGAAACTCTCATTCGAATGAGAGGGTGAAAAATGCGAATCCATTAAATTTATGTATAACATGTAAGCGGTTTCTTTATGGATTAAAATGAAACCAATTAAATGATTCGTTCGTTAGACTCGTCAGTCATTATCATTACATACATCCGAAATGCTAGCGTCCATTCATAACCGGAATACTTTTAAAAACAGGTTTTATTTTAACAAGATGTTTATTTCATATGTGGCACTGACAGTCACTTTTTACCGCTCTCCTTTCTCTGTGCGGAAAATAATTTAAACACTGAAAAATGTTTCAGCATTATTAAAGAAGATAGGATCCCTGCTCCAGTTACCGTTTCCAATAATATGCAATATTCAGTGTAAATAAATGATCTCGTTGTTTCTTCGTTTACCGACTTCTCCGACAGTTTTCATACAAATAATATTTTATTGCTTAACATTATTGAACTATTCACATGATGGCGTTGAGAAATTTGTAGTGATCGAGGTGTTAATATAATTTACGAAGACTGATTTTGGAGGTCGGCATTCATTACCAATTGTAACTTTGTAAAGCAACATGCACGTTGCAAACTGATGCGTTAGCTATGTTGACATCGTTCTCATTAGTTCGTCGGAGTAATTACTGCTGAACATCATTTGATTAGCCTTGCATACAACGAGGATGTGTGAAATAATTATATTTCTATTAGATCGCTTAGCTCAGTGCAATTTTCAGTTAACATAAGATCGTTACTTATTTACTGGACATACACATTATTTAAAACAACATTTGCATATCTCGATACTACGAATATTAAGTCTGCCTTTCGTTTGTTTTGCGGTTAATTCGTTCCACTTAGCGCTTTGATGTCACTGAATGTGTACAATGTACATATTTTATGTTTCACAAGTAGCTTCAGATGGAATTAATATTTTCAAGGGGTATTTATATTTGTTTGTGGTAAATTAAGTAAGAGACCTTTATAGAAATGATTTGTGACCTTGTAAACTTTGTATGGTATACACATTTATAAACATGTAAAGACGAGCATACTTATTTATGTTAGATAATAATTCATGAAATTGCATCATCGTACAGATGAGTCCACTGCTAAGAAGAATCTGAAAAGCATTACAGGAAATCGTGTTAGTACCTACATCGCCGATTTAATTTAATTCATATAATAGGTATATCGAGATATTTATGTTGATAGTCGTAAGTGGAATATTGTGTGCGTAGTAATTATCCGTCAAGCTAACTTAATTTGTTATTATAAGACCGTCACATGCCAAGAGTGATTAAAAGGACCCAGATAGTTCAGGAATTCGTTTAGAGTCCGGCCGTTAGGATCCAGGGGCATCACCATTACAAAATGGGTGCCGTGAAATGCACAAAATTATAACATTGACGTCCTCCCCTGAAAATACCTCTACCTATTTTGAGGTTTTTAAGATGTTCACTTCAAAATGAAGTTTTATTTCCATTATGGACACATCAAATTATATTTGGAATATTTGTCATTATTTTTTTACATTAGGACACCGGAATAGCTATAAAATCTAAAGATGTGAGTAATTTCATGAGTACTAAGTACTGTAAATTATTTCCGGGATCCCGGGACTCGATAAAAATAAATAAATATAACCACTTTAATTTTATCTTGCCGCTGCCTATTTCGATAGCTGATAATAACAAATCACACGATTCTATGGCCTGTTGTTATCTTGCCATAAATTATCTGTAGGATATTGTGTAATAATAAAACAGAAATCCATTTTTTTTAATAAAAAGCCACCATTAGGCCATAACACACTCGATACTTTAAGCATCCGCATGAGTCATGCTCGTGAACGGGTGCAATCTGTCGGGCCTGGTCAGCTTGTAACTGCCATGGTATTTATTTAAAGGCAAATCATTATTATTATCCTATTCTAATTTATTTTTATTCACATTAAATTACATTATTCTCGCAGCTCTTATCACAACATTGTACTAATCAAGATTATAATCTATTATTTTAAAATAGTTTCCATGGAGTTTCTTGCCGGTTCTTCTCCATAGGGACTACTATTTGGCACCGCGCACCTGAAGGCTCGACATTTCATAAGTGCCTGTATTCGGTTTACATGAAATAATATTCTAGTAATTTAGACGCTTTTCGGAATCTTGATACAGCGACTAAGCTCTAAACCCCGCACACTTTTAGCATCAGCGATCAGCGATGTCGCATTTTGGAAGATCGATACAGCGACTGAACGCTACACTCCGCACACATTCGGATGCCAATCGTAGCGGGCGCGTGCTGCCACCCCACCCCTTTCCCCCTCGCTTTACCTGTCCGCCGCGATAGGTATACCTAATCGCTAAAATGCGCGATTTTGATACCACACTTAAACGCAGCGGGTCGCCAAAACGCGATGCAGCAGCGAAGCAATCGCAAAAGCGCGAGATTTTCATAACGCGAATGAAAGTACCTATGTCTTTGTTTGAAATGGCAAAAATATTTAAGGCGGTATCTGAATATAGTCCAGCTGTGAGAATGTCAATGCCAGTAAACCCTAGCAAAGTGCATAAAATTAAAACTTACAACGTCCCGGAAAATAATGTATCTTTTGTGTATTTTTAACATAAAGACAAAGTCCAGTCGGTGTCACGATACCTAAACAGTAGGAAATCCAGTCGTTGAAAAGACCAAAATTAGAAGTCGGGATATTCCCATTCTGTTCCCAGAAAAATTCCAATTTGTTTATTAAATACATTTAATTTTTTTTTTAATTTTTATTCTGACTTTAATGAACAGATGTATTTATAATGGTAAATGAATTGATTCTTATTCTTATCCTTATCCTTATTCCAGTCGTTAAAATCCGCACGTCCGTCAGTGGCACTATGATTCAGTGGATGTCGTGAGATGGCGCAAATATCAATGATAGCCATTTTCCGATCTTTCTTTATTTTTCAAAACAATGCACTTTTTTAATATTATCAGTTTCGACTCGAAAAATTCATACACTATCGTCACTTATAAAATGGATGGTCTGAATGTAGAATAATAACACTGATCGCCTTCCCCCAAAATATTCAGGCTTAAAGCTCTGACTTCGAAAGAAAATCCGAAATTCCGTTTAGGATGCACACATCAGTATTACGAAATAAATTATTGGAAAAGCTGCCAGTTTACTTTGTAAGCCTTTTTCTAGTTTTGGTGTACTTTTCCTAATGCATTTTCATTTACGTTGAAATGACCTCGAGTCTACGAATCCATTTAGAGTAAGGCAGTTAGGATCCTAGTGGCGCCATTACATGTATGATTTAAAATGCAGGAAATTGTCATTGGCAGCTTTCCGACCTTTTTATACCTAATGCAGTTTACTTCGTGCCAGCTGACATTTTAATAGGTTTTATAGCCGTGCTACGAGGCCAACTGTAACCCGTATTTGCTCTGTAGTCTTTAAGAAATATGTTTTTTTAACAAATTCTAATTCACAATAAAATCATTCGTTATTGAAAAAGCAAAAAACAATACGAAACTAGTTAATTATTTATACTGTTTCATATCACCCCTAATAGGATCGATTATGCTTTTAAAGAAGAGATAGGTACATACTGATAGTTTTTACCGACTTCCAAAAAGGAGGAGGTACTATACTATAGTTCGTCGCGTATGTATTTCTTTTTATTATAACTACAAAAAAATAATATAATCAGCACAGGAAAATACTGACCCTAAATCTTTTTTTAATATTATGCATGATTTATTGAATGGAAACGTATGAATACTCTTTTATGAAATGATAGATACTAAGTACTTGATTTACATCGACTAAATCTTGTTATACACACACACCCCGCAAAATTAACAACATTATTTTTAGTATTATACGAAAGCCGAAAGGGCTTAATATTATACTGACCATTAAGAATAGGTAACTTTTACTAAGCATCCAAATCGCGAAAGAAAATCTGGTGTTCCATACAAATAATTATAATATTGAATTATTTGTATGGAGCACCAGAGTGTTTTCGCGGTTTTATTGTTGGTACCTTATTAAAAGTTGTCCATAATGATGAGTACAATAACCCCCTATCGGCTTTAGCATATACTAAAAACGATGTTGTTTAATAGGAATACAGGGTGTAAGTCGATTTTTATTAAATCAATAAACTTGAACGAGATGATTGAATTTACATCTGATTCTGAATAAAAGAACACCTTGATTAAAACACTTAACCTTGGCAAAAAAGTTTTAGAGCCGAAAAATTCTTATAATGCCAGTCAAGGTTAAATGATTTATCCGAAAGTTACGCTCATATTTCTCATACGCGGCTCATCCGCCGAGCGACTATCCGTGCTCATTCCGAATCACCTTAATGAAACTGACATGCTAAACTCTGTCAAGTCTGCCTGTATAAAGCTGACACTTTACCGAAGCGAAGCGGAGCGGAGTCGAGAAAAATCGACCAATAAAATAGTCATATTATTTCGCATTTGGATGAGCGGATAAAATATTAGTAAGTAGGTATCTATCCAGAGGGAAACTTCCCTCGTCTTTATTCCAAAAATATCCTTCAAGTATATAAATCAACTATTCGTGTAAACCAGAATATTATTGTTCACACAACTTCTCTATTGACATGAACTCAATATTGCAATTTTTACAGAACTTTTTCCTATCAGATGTAAGTTTTAAATGCAAAATTTATTTTTATACTTAGTATGGAAATTACCTATTTTAAAACGCTTTTATTAGCTTCACCTGTAACTAACTAACTATGTAAAAAAATCTTGGAAGTTAAATTTGACCCACTTCCCGGTTTCCGATTGAGCTGAAATTTTGCATAAACGTTTAGTTTAAATGACAAAAGCGTTTTCTTTAGTTTTTTTTAAACTATAATATTTATTTAAAATTGATTTTCTTTTGGGTTTTCGGGTCAGACTTATTTAGCGGGAAAATTGATAAAGACTGCAAGAGTGCAAGAGTGTTTTATTATTCGGCTTTCAGTCCTCAACATGATTAGTCTAGAAACATGTTACGGGTCTATTAAGTTGGCTAGCAGTTTTTAGCAATTTGGTCGCTGAATAACTGTGAATAATAAATAAAAAAATACTCACATTGTATACCTTATAATGGATAGGAAACAATATTATAGTATCCTCATAAAAACTAGTAAGTGGTAATAAAGTGCCAATTGTAGGCAATATTACATAATTGTGGCACAATTTCGGAGTCTTGTAGGATATCCTATGGCTTGAGGAATTCAGGAATACATAATATAATTTTATTATAACCCGTTTTATTTGAAAGAAAGAAAGAAAGAAAGAAAGAAAAAGTTTTTATTTCTACGCCCAGTATGACGCACAAAACATAACAATATCTATTTCTAGGGCTCCTAACACATTTTTATGACATTTTATTTATTATGTTATGCTAAAATAAATGAAGCGATATGATACTATCGACTATTAAGTACTTGCGTTATCATTAGATTTAAACTATTGCTATTTATATTTTATTTTCTGACATAACTATGTATTAAAGTATAGGTACAAATATAGGAATAAACTGCATATCTATTGAGTAATTTTATTGTTAATACACCTACGAGTATGTATAGGCTGTAGCCTGAAATGTTTCAGTTCATGAGGCCTTTTATTGCATTTTAAAGTTAGTTGAATAAAAATTGGACAATACAGAGTGGCGCAAAATTTTGGGGCATTATGGGTGACTATCCTTTCTGTTATAATTACTTTAATCGATGAGTGTAAGATACAGTGACTTTAGATTACGTGCATACTAAGATAATAAATGTTTTCATAGGAAATGTATAGGAAATAATTTTTTAATTATTTTATCGAATTCGGCAAGTACGATTCGTCGGTTATTTGGAGGAAATATCCTTTTGGGAAATAGAGTCGATTGAGTCTCACTTAGGGTTATTGAGAAATGTCAATTTTCTCTCTGATTGTACCTTTTTTCAAAAACCTTTTATTAGGGTATTTAATACTATTTTCAAAATTCACCTAAAGTTTCCTAAGACCAGAACTCTCTACATATAACAGAAAGGGTATCCACCCTTAATGGCCCAAAATGTTGCACCACCCTATTTACTATTAATTAAAGTCTAATATTACCTTTGAGTATTATTATTCAAAGATGAACATAGAAGAATATTTGAAACGGAGGCCTGTCTGATTTTAAAATATTTGCAATAAAATTATAAACACATAAACACTTACACATAGGTATGGCAATTTTGAAAATCGAATGATGTAACTGTTCTCTAAAATGGCAATATGTTACAAAACACTAATGAGTTTTATCTTCCTAAGGATGACCTAAGGCAATCTTGGCCATTATTTTAGCAGTTTGTTATTTTTGTTCAGCGTCATTTTACGTCGTCCTTTGGGACGCGTATGAATGTATACGAATTCTAAGTCATAAACATCTCACTAATATAATTTGGGACATTCCAACGGAACAGTAAAAAGCTTTTCGCTACTTAGTAGTTACTTTGTAAAGAGCAATAATTATTTTGAACACGCAACGGGTGGGTTCTGGAGGGCGCAGAGAGGTGCTTCGTTCACTATAACGCTATAATATTTTTATAGCACTGACGTAATTAAAATTAAAGTGGAACCCCGGAAATATAAAAGGATACACTTTTAATGCAACTCTTTGGAAGAAACAGTTTTTAGATTTTCGTTAGCCCTGCGGTTCATTCATGCTGATTATGAAAACGAAATTATAATGGGTTTCCACTTGATTCGCATAATTTTGATTGGCATGAAATGTTTGCCATAATGTTTTTTCGCATAATTATTATTGTCTCAATTGTTTGTAAGCAAACCTAGTGGTTTCATCGATACGAAACAATAAATTAAGGTGCGGCTGGGGTGGCCCGCCGCAAACATAATATACACACACAAAAGAATTTTAGCCAAACTCGAACACTGTCATTATGCCTAATCAGGTTATGCGGCTAGACGTTATGCGAAATGACGAGTATGACAAGTACAATTATGTGACTAAAAATATGACTTATAGTTATATGCGAGCCAATATGACCCTTATAATAACGTAAAGTAAGTGTAAATAATTTGAAGAACTTTTAATACTTTTTGTTACAGTACTGACAAAGCGACCCAACTATTGGTGTGATAGGATACCTAGTGAGATCTTTGTCCCGCAGGTGCGGTTATATAGGTTTTAATAAATCGTAGCTAGTGAAGACGTGGAGACTCGGTCATGAAAAATAATGATGATAGCTTAGATTATTGATTGGTCTCCGCTGCCGTGCCGTTCCAACCAATCGATAATCTAAGATTGGCTGTATATGTACGAATTATCAAATAAGTGAAAATGTATAATAATGAATGTATTGCCTGCTATGTATACTTAACTAGTTAAAAACATAGCTTGCAAAGCTTTATTAATATAACCCGAGTAACTGAGCCTCAGGGCTGATATGATTAAAATTAATATCCTGCTAAACACTGAACTTTTTATAAAACGCTGCCGTTTGCCATGTCAAGAGTGAGCTGCACGAATAAAAGAAAGAAAGAATACACGTAGGTATCCGGTACACATATAGATATTATAATGTATCAATAAATATTGATCGTATCAATTAGGGTGGTACAGATGTTATAACAAATCTATCTAAGTAACTACTTATTATATTTAACTATTTAAGCAGTCTT
This sequence comes from Allophyes oxyacanthae, assembly GCA_932294325.1. Taxonomy (NCBI): domain Eukaryota; kingdom Metazoa; phylum Arthropoda; class Insecta; order Lepidoptera; family Noctuidae; genus Allophyes; species Allophyes oxyacanthae. The sequence continues at coordinate 8,489,826 of OW028609.1, forward strand.
TATAATAAATTACATCCAGGAGCCTAATTTCTTCGCCACTTTATGAACACCATGTCAATAAATAGACGCGCTGTAGGTTTACGATGCTTATCATTTCAGCTTATTATTCACAATTTTATTTATTTATATTTTCTAAATTAGATTTTTCCAATTTTGCATGTTAGAAATGGTTACAAAGCAGGAGACGAAACATTTTCCGATTCCCCCGTCGGATATTGTTTCAATTTAATACTCGTAGTTTCGTACTTAGTTACATTTGTGACTCTGACGCAGGATCAACTATAACAATATAACAAAGTGTTCGTTCGAACAAAGAAATTTACCGAAGCCTTTTCGTTTACCACGAGAAAATCCTTGAGCCCTGAAACTTACAAACAAGATTTATCATTCAATTTCGTTAGTCAAATATGATTGAACAGCCGCACACCAAAATAAAAACATGTCCTTCCGACATTTAATCCCGACAGAACATAAATGTGTTTCCTCTAACACTGATTAAAATCTTTGTCTAGACCTAGAGTGTAAATTCCCGCCGTGTTATACAACCGACATGATGAGATGGAATTTCAGACGCCTGGTGCACGGATGCATTATATGGAGCGTAACATAGATATTGGTATAAAAAAAAAATCGATACAGTTGTAATATCGCTGATGTGTACGAGCCAAACTAGGCTGTAGTGGATATGGGTATCGGGCAAGGCGATGCGTGCAGGCGAGTGGTGGCCGCTAAGGCTGCGTATCGAATGCGCCCGCGTTGGCCGCGGACCTCGTCGAAAAGAAAGGACCGTATAGTTGTTAAATAATGACGATAGTTGCATGTTACCAAGTGAAATGCTCGTAGGGATGGAGTGTTCTGACGAGATGAGCACCTAACTATTTAAGAGCGGGTCGGCATGGCGAATGTCATCAGTTAACACAAGCTCACAGCCACAGGAACATCTCCGAAAAGTGGATTTGTTCTAATCGGTCGCACCACACGTCTTCGGAGTAAGGTCTTAAACTATCGGACCCGTGACACCCAAGCACAATATGCGCGCATTCATGGTAAGCAGCTTGCGGGATATTTAGTTATAATTTAAATTTTATTTACTGTTTGGCACATGCGATTGATATATAATTTAATATTATTCTTACATTAAATCAGTGTAATTAATGTGACATTTTATACAGAGTAATAACAGCGTTTCAGCAACTATGGAACTGAAGTGAAGTGTTCAGTGATTGGACTATCGCAGTGCCAAATAGTGGACATAAACAAATACTTCAGTGACGTTGAAGTGGTGAATACTAAATTGATTAGTGTTTGTGAATTATCTTATAAAATATTCATGATTTAATAGCCGTTTGTTTTTATAACAGCAATTAGTGAGTTTATCGTGAAACTAAAATAACGATTCATATAAATTCAATCGACAAAATATATTATATTCTTAGAGATACCAAATTGGGTTTTCAAATGTCTTCGTCCATTTATATGAAGAGATTAAGTTTTTGAGAAAAATAAGTCCGAGTAATTCTTGCCCTTTGAGAATTCAAAATCTGAAAAAAGGGAAACAACGAGGGATTTAATTTCATAGTAGAATTAGGGCATCGGTTTTCCCTTGCAAACTTGAGCGCGAATTAAATCGGTGGCGGTGGGCAAACGCCTCTCGATTATGTGGATCGCATTTGTTACTCAAACTCAGGAAAGGGGCACTTGATCATTATTCACTTCGGGTGCGATCTCCATTTTACAGAGTCCATTTCCACACGGCGCGACTCTTTACATGTGGGCGATAAAAGTAACTCGTCCATCTGTATTCCGAAGACCTAGATCTCCTTACAAACCAACTATGGCCAAACTTCTGCGTTCTCGCCCCCATTGCATAATATAGATTATTTCAACTTGTTTACGACTACCGTATATGAGTGGATCTTACGTCACATCCGATTGTATACAGTTTCTTATTACTATGGAGTCACTTTCGTATTAATTTGTAACTTACATGGACCATCAAATATTTAGGATAATGCTTAGCGAATTGATAATGCTGCGCGTTTCATACTTCGAATAGTGTTTCTTGCCTAGACGGTTATTACTACTCGGGTCTCTATCATTTTTTACTGCCTAATGTTATGTGTAAATGTTATAACTTATCTAACTTGACAAATTTAATTAGGTTTACGGATACGAAATTTCACTTTTAAAAGTTACTTAAAGTCCTTAAATAAGAAAGCAATAAAGAGGGCCACCCTACCGGCTGGTTTACATTTCCGTCGATGATCGTACGCGGTGGAAATCAAATAGTATTTCGAGCGAAGTTAGAAACGAGCGCCGCGTAATCGGGACGTGTATCGGACGCGTCCGCTCCGTCCTCGACTCCAATCACCCTCGCCACCCGTACAATACACGTACCCCGATTAGCTAACCCGTCCCCATTCAATCATGGCTCCATGTCAGCAGTTTGTGTTCCACCTTATAACTCTATGTGATGTATTTTGTAACTGAACTGTTTATTTTTTGTTACAGGTACTCGCCTGCGTGGCGCTGGCCTACGGCCGCCCCGAGCCTCCGGTAGGCTACAGCTACTCCGCTCCCAGCTCAGGATACTCGTCTTCCTCTCTGGGTGGACATAGAACCGTATCTGTCGGAGGACACTCCGGAGGCATCTCCCTCGGCGGTGGCCACGGTGGTGGTCTATCATTCGGAGGTGGCCAGTCTGGTGGCGGACTCTCATTCGGCGGTGGACACTCTTCTGGTGGATTTTCACTTGGAGGTGGAGGCATCGGAGGTGGAAGCATCGGAGGTGGCAGCATCGGAGGTGGCAGCATTGGCGGTGGATTTGGAGGCGATGACGGTGGATACGCTGGTGGATACTCTGGTGCTCCTCTCGTCCAGAAACACATCTACGTCCACGTACCTCCCCCAGAACCCGTCGAACAGAGACTGCCCCGCATCCCTGAAGTCGCTCCTCCCCAGAAGCACTACAAGATCATCTTCATCAAGGCCCCGACTCCTCCCACCCCTACCGCACCCATCATCCCTGTTCAGGCTCAGAATGAGGAGAAGACCCTCGTATACGTGCTGGTCAAGAAGCCCGAAGAGCAGCCCGACATCATTATCCCCACCCCCGCGCCCACTCAGCCCTCAAAACCAGAAGTTTACTTCATCAAGTACCAGACCCAGAAGGAGGGCGGTATTGGTGGTGGTGCTATCGGCGGTGGTGCCGGCCTTGGCGGTGGTGCTATCGGTGGTGGTGCCGGACTTGGCGGTGGTGCTATCGGTGGCGGTGCCGGCCTTGGCGGTGGTATCAGCGGCGGTGACTTGGGTGCCATTTCTCTTGGCGGAGGATCCGGTATCGGCGGCGGTGTTAGCGGTCACGGTGGAGCCGAAATCAGCGGTGACTTCGGTGTCAGCGGCGGTGACGACAGCGGAGCTGAGGGCCACAGCGGCGCCACCAGCTCTCAGTACGGACCCCCCGGACATGTGGCGGGACCTCTCCACTAAACGAAGATAAGCTTGGGTGGTAGGATAAGAAGTGGAGTTATTTATTGCTAAGCGAAAATTATGCCAGTCTTCAAAGTAACGAGTAAATCGCGGACCATCCGTGATCTGGAATGTTCGAAAGGATCCTGCCACCACGCACCTCAGCCCGCGGCCGAACGCTCTGTACATAGTCACCTGCACCGCGTTCGTCCGCGAGCCCTACGACATAACACGACTCATCGTATTATCTCATCATCGCCACTCATCTATACTTGTTATTAGTGCACAGTGTTAATGTTGTTCGAAAAGAGGCATTTTACTGCGACTGTTATGTTATGTATTATAAAATAGCTTTTTTTTACTTTTATAATAAAACCAAATGTGATGCTTAATCTGTTTATTGGTACCTAATGGGGAACGGGGCGCTCGGAATGGACAATTGCGTCACTTCCGAAAGTAGTCGTGAAAGGTTGCTCCGTGAGTGAGGGAGTCGGCGGTGCAAGTTTGGGCCCGAACGGGTCCTTTCTCGAGCTCGCTTCGATTAGTTTCAACATAAAATCGAAATTTGAACAATCAGAGTGGTGTTACGCAATCCGTAACGAGTGCAGGCTGATGCCGGCGAGCGGCCAGAGGCGCTGCCCGCTCACGTGAGCTCGGGCCGCTTCGCTCTCATTAATGACCGCCTTAATGGATCATACGTGTAATTACACTTTCATATAATTTAGTAGATGTCGGAGCGGTTACGTAAACTATCCGTTTCTTCACACCGTTGGGTCATTTATATTTTTATGGGTAAGGGTATTCCTACTCTTATGATTTCACAACCCATAAAGTGTACGTGAAATGGGCTTTATCTTTTTAAAGGTTTTGTGGTTTTATATAAACGAGCTTGAATTTTAGAATAACAGTGATGAGTTCATTCAGGACGTGTAGTTCCATCAATCATTATTTCAAGTCTGGCAACAGGTGGAGGGATCGGTTTTCCATTAGTTGATGAACATCAGTGATCTCATTATTTAGCTAATATTTGGTCTCTATAGTCTTCACGTTTTGCACCATGTGCTACAATGTCTACTGTTGTAGTAGTTCACGTGATCTGCATAAATAGCTTCAATGACCTCAAAAGCTGACCTATCGGAAAGTAGAATCGGTAAATAACCGATTTAAATAGTGGTTCGCCTCTTCAGGTCAGCGTGTGAGTAAGGGTCTAGAAATACATAGGGCTTTGAACTGTAACACTTAGCTGTCTAAGAATACCTAATGTGCTTCAAGAGTAAACCATACCCAGCGCATACATACAAATTAGTTTTTAATAATACAACAAAGGAAAACAAGATAAATCATACAAACTTGTAAGAGCTCTTAAAAGATTAATCGAAGCGTGTTGTTTGTCTTTATTATACCGCCATCAAAAGCCGCGAATCAGAAACTTACGAATCCATACGGCAAAAGTTAGTGTAAACTAACTGGGGAAACTAATAAATAGGGTAAAACAATACAGCCTACGCACAACATGTATTGTGAACACTCATTCTTTATTCCCTTTGTACGGACAGTATTTACCGACATTCGAACAGCGAAGAAGTGGGTTCCTCCAAACAATAGTCGATATTGTACGGGGAACGCTATAAACTTCTGGCTACCTTTCCCTGGCCGACAAGAAATGACATTTTAGTATTGGCACTGTGCCCAAAAAAATTACGCCCGGGCATATCATTGGATGGGGCATACCAACTCGCTCGATACAAGCCGGTGAGGTACGGTGACGGCGGGCGCGGGCATTGGCAAAGCCTTGGGAATGATAAGCTAGACCACAAAGATTTACCTTCGCCTCAGAATTAAAAAAAAACTAAGTATACTGCAAATCTCGTAACCCTGATGTCCCTGGTGACAGCATTATAAAAAAGAGCGAGATTCCAAAATAATCTCGCTACGACCTTATGACTCCCTGAAGCAGTCACGAAATATTAATAATATGATTTTTACCCGAAAACGGAGAGGGTATATGTTTGACCGGTATGTATGTAGGTATGTATGTTCATCTGTTCCCTCATTTCAAACTAACGACAGACGAAACTCAATGGAAACTGAAACATCAATATATCTTCAAAGGAGCCACTCTGTCGCTATTTTTCAAATAAAATTCCAACACTAAGCTAAACCGAAGATTTTTCTAACTGAAAACTCCACTTTTCCCGGAACCTGTTCAGAGGCATTTGGAACGTTGTTACTCGACCAAGAGGTGACATTGATAGATGAAGTGTTTCTAAACTTAATGCTGTTTCTTAAAGTAGTTGAAGGAAGTGCATTAACCGTGTGTTTTACCCGACTACGAGAAAGCTAAAAGGGTGGATTTTATGGGGTCGTTCGTGAATTCTGTAAAAAGTAAAATCTTTGTCTCCAATCGTGGTTACGAGTTTATTCTCTAGCGTGACAGTTAGCTATTATGTATAGAAAATATGGTAGAAAGGGATGTTGTTTTTTAGCTCTTTACCCAGCCTGTGTATAATAGCAAAATAAAGAATATTTATGGATACCGTATAATTTAAACATTTATGGATACCGTATAAATTAAAAAAAACGATAAAAATATAAAAATAATCCATTTAGGTAGTTAGACTACAGATCAAACTAGGCAATTTTTTTATTCTTCTCTACGAGTAGCAGCCCCGGGTTCCAACGGGCGTGCATTGCTGTCATGTACTTAGCATACGTTAAAATAAATTGATTGGGTGCGTGACTATTTCGTTATACAATATTGAGTTAATCCTACACCCTTTATTTAAAGGCGAGTCCGCTTCAGCGCTCGCTCCCGCCACTTGTGCGTGCGCCTCAATGATCGTACCCAGTGCAAACGGCGTGTCCGCCTCATTTCGCGCCTAAACGAATAGCTAAGATATGGGCTACTCTTATTTATTATTATAGTTACAGTTATATTATTATTTGCAGTTATGAGAATGCTTAGCATAGCCTCCAGGACTACCGCTAAATAAGTAGTTATGACGGTAGGACCATTTGCTTGACTCGGAGGATTAAATGGAAGAATATCGATAAGGAACTTATTTTTATCTCGGTAATATATTATGTGGAGATGACAATATGGCTATTTATGATATGAATTAGTAATTATATTGGTATTTATCATTAATATTGTCATCTCCAGCTTCTATAAACCCCACGGAAGGTTGTGTGAGCGGGTCAATCGGGTTGCTTCCAAAAGTATCAAGCTGAAAATACTTGTGTAGGTATTTACGAAAAACAATTCCACTGTGCCCTACAGTTAAATTATTATAATTTGTGAGGTTCCCTTCAATAGGTAATATGGATCACTCTGAATTTCATAAATTCAGTGGTTGAAAAATAACTCGTATTACGGACAATGACATTTTACAAAAATTAGATAGAGCTACAAATTATGATAATTATAACCTTATTTTAAAACTTCTGGGTAATTAGCTCAGAGTAAGTGTAATTAGCGTATATTACGTCTATGGTAGGTAATTAGCTATATAGGACAGATATTAATAAAATGCAATTATGAGTGACAATAAAACAAAAAGTGGCTATAACTTTTTAATATCGAAATTAGCTTTCTTGGTACCAATCCATAATTGGTATCATTATTACTGTACATATATTTTTCATATAAAAAGCTTCTAATTTTACCATACTTCTTCAAATTATCTATCAAGTGGCTTAGGCACTTTCAAAATTTCCTAATATTTTGCCGTTTCTAAACGTCAAAATACTGTCAATATAGGTAGTGAAAACATCCTGCTATTAAATTGTAAAAAAAAAATACTTTTGTCGAGGCGTTGAAGATAAAAGTTATGTCGTGCAACTACAGTCTACAATACAACAAAATGTGACTGTATAAAAGTTTCACCTTAGTAGCCTGTGTCTTTACATAATAAAGAAAACACTCTAGATTCTAGGTAAAATTTACGAAACAGCAAACTCAGTAACTAACAAAACAACGAAGCTTATATCCACAATAACGTCAGTGTTAAATACAGAAAACTTAGCGCGGTGTTCTTGAAGTTTACCTGAACTACAAGGCGATATTAAAAGAGGATAAATTAAGAGATTGAATGATTCTGCCGACAGATTGCAAAGAGTCGATAAAATAACCTGACTATTAGAACCGTTATAAGGTATTGTCTGTAAAGAAACAATTTTTAAGAGCGATATTTTAATTGCCTGAAAGGATTTACACGTCTAAGCGGACATGTGGCGCAGACGCACAGAATCATTATTTTTTTCAATACGTGGATAAAACTCGGATAAATTATATGTCTAAGTCGAATATAAAAACTTCAAATTAGCCATTAGCTAGTCATTGAAAAATTTGAAGTCGGATATGTAAGACTTCTTCATAGAACAGTAGCGAATGTTGGCAATAGTTGGCATGTACCTATGTGTATTGTGTATGCGCTATTATATACTCAGTTGGCACATGCAGTTGTGTGCATATATGGGATAATAGCATAATAGGACATGCACACAATATACAGTACGGGTGACGTACTTTGGCCGATCTTCTAAGCATAAACTTTTAACCAGATCAAGGTAAACGAAGTAAAGCTATTGATGACGAGTGATCTTAACTTTTTAGGGTTCCGTACCCAAGGGGTTAAACGGGACCCTATTACTAAGACTCCGCTGTCCGTCCGTCCGTCTATCTGTCCGTCTGTCACCAGGCTGAATCTCATGAATCGTGATAGTTAGACAGTTGAAATTTTCACAGATGATGTATTTCAGTTGCCGCTATAACAACAAATACTAAAAAACAGAATAAAATAAATATTTAAGGGGGTTCCCATACAACAATCATATTTTTTTTGCCGTTTTTATAGATAATGGTACAGAACCCTTCGTGCGCGAGTCCGACTCGCACTTGGCCGGTTTTTCTTTTCCGCAAAGCGAGTCGTGCCATTCGGGATTGAAAGAGACTGTGTTAAAAAGGGTTTATACTGAAAGCTGCTTCACCTGTCGCGCCATTGTTGGTCTAGTTCCGAGTTCCGCCCGTGGACAATGAATGCTTTGAGCTTTGCCTATCTTATACAAAAGTAGCTACTAGCTAATAGGCATTCAAATCCCTGCTAAATCCAATTCACATAGGTCTATCGACCAGCTGGCTTCGCCAGAACCTACACTTCGTACTTTCATTTCCGTGTTTGGTTTACCGTAATAAGGAACAATGTGTCTTCGCAAAACTAAATGCCAATTAATTTGTTGCGATAAAAAAGCTTTTAAAGCGCCTCGGATTCGGCATGATTCACTTTACGTAATTAGGTTTTTGAAATCGCGTTAATTCGTTCGCTATCTTTAGCTTTCGCTAGGCTGAGAGTTGTTGTGAAGTTAATTACTGGTTTTTATTTCGTTTTAAACATGACGACATGTTTCAACACGAATTAACTAGGTAAATGGGGATTTATTTCTCGTTGTTACATTTAAAGGCAGTTTCATAAGCATTACTTAATGTAACTTGAGGGGAACAGGAATGTGTAAATAAATACGAGTAAGTGCACCGCTATATTTATGTCACGCAACGATAAAGTGCGGAAGGAGCGATGTGTAAGTGCGTGTTGGTAAATTTGTTTTCTCTACAATTCAATACATTTTGAGTGGAGCATTGTTTACATACATGAGAAGCCGTGCAACTTCACGTGACAACAATATAGATGATAGGCGTGACGTGAACACAAATCGTGGGTGGAAATCGAAAGTGCCTGCGTCATGTTCACCCAAATTTGCTACATATTGGCAATATTTAAATTCGCATACGTCCTTAGTTACAAAAATACAAAATCTTAGAAAAGAGCGCATTTCTATGGCGCGTTTCGCAAACCATGCGCAGGTTTGGGTAAGTAATTACTTTGCATACTTATGAGTAACTCCTTTATTACTTTCTAGGAATTAAAATACGTCTAAGTGCTCGTTTTGTTTAGTTTTATGTTTGTATTTTTTATTATAATTTTTTAGTTACATAAGCATTTTACATTGTTATGTTTAGGATGTAGATATATTACCGTTATAATGCGAAATACGTTATGTACGATCTGATAAAGAGCGAAATTTTATTTAATGTAGCAGGTAAACTCCACTTTACTTAGTTATTTTGCACATTCACGTCTACAAAACCGTTAAATCGCGGAAGAGAGAGAGCTAAGCAACAAAAATAGTGAATTTTCAATTAGGTAAATTGGAAATTCATAACTTTCTGATTTCAAGTTAATAAATAATAAGATAATTGTGTCAACTGTACCTACAGGTACATCGGGAAGCCATTTATGATGTTTCGTATCAACACTATCCATAACCGTCAATAGGTTTCTATACTTCCAAATTCTAGAATGGCAAAAGGGTATACCTATACCTAATGTTTCTTCTCCTTACGGTTTTAAGATGGACATCTGACGTTCTTTTTGACTTTTCAATTTTGAAAGTCTCCTGTTGGTTTTTCTTAATTTACTGAAGCGTGTAAAACGACTCATAAAAGTAATAAGTAAGCATAAAAAAATATTTGCTTATATAAATAATGTAGGCATACAAATGAATTCGTGAATGGTACAAATAGTTGTTTTTAATTTTTTTATATTGAATAAGCTCACGTTTGAACATTAACTCACCTGATGTTAAGCGATGATGCGGTAAAAGATGGTGCACGCTTGCCTAGAAGTAACCTCGCACCTTGAAGACTACCAAGTTATAACTATCGGGAAAAAGAGGCGCAAATAAAGAAGGAACAGGTAGCAATTCCACTCTTTAGCAGTACACTTTATAAAATAATTTACAAACCTCTTGGTGCGTGCAACGCAAAATATCATAAGGCATACCCGAGAGGGCTCCCAAATGTGCCGTAATGTTTATGTGGGTTACCTTTCTGCATAATACCATTCTATAGAATCCATCACACGTCGGCGACATAGGCAATGTTGTATGCCGACAACGTAGCTTAGTTTGTCAAAACGAGGACAGAGCATTTTGAAGCAATGGGTGGCCACTTGGACTTGGAATTGAAAGGGATTTAAATAAATCTGGACACTACTACACTAACCACTAGGCAAAATACATGGTAAACTAAAATGTCAGTCATGACCATTTTATTAATGAACAATTCACAGTAAGGACACCGGATCAATACAAGCCGCTATACAAAGTAAGTATAAGCAATACATGATTCAGTAGCCAGAATCGATAGGGTTAAATTCTTTGAATCAGGGGATGCATGAGTTGAGAAACCGCAATTTAAAACCAACCCAGATTATCGTACAACTATCTAAGACTCGCAGTGAATTGGCTTAGTTTGGTTTTAGGGTGACCTGTGGGTATGGGATATGAATTTTACATATACACTATACGGGACGCGTGTATCCAAAGCTGTGATGAACCAGCGCTGCACACGAGTTGAGCCTCAACATATTACGGGACCTCTATAGAATGTTATGGATTTTTAAACGGACAAAGTCTGTTATAATTCAACTCCAGCTGAACTAGTAGAGCCTCAACATAATTTGTTAGTCCTAATAGCGATGTTATGATTTTTGAACGGATAGAATCTGTTACTTTTCCAAGAGCGAGGATTCCGCTTGAGTGTTAAAAATGAATGTCAGATAAAAGCGATCGTGTTGAACATTATTGTGCTAACGGTTGCTTTTAAAGATTAATCCAAACCAAGCTGTTTTTAGCTTGTCTAAGCGCTGACTCAAAACAGATTTTGTACCTACGTCGTTTAGCGAAGATTTCAGTATCATGTCCGTGTACTATTCAGTGGTTGCCGGTGTAGGCCCACCATAGACTACCGGAATTATGGACTTAGATTGCTAATAGTCTTAGACCCCAGCAAGAACTGGATCCTGGATTTCTTAAGGTACGACCGGTAAAAGAAATAAGTAATTACGTACTTCCTGAGTTGTGTGGGTTTTTCTCACTGGGTGGTTTGAGTTTTGGAAATCAAAAATATAGTTATGATATAGCTAGAATATAAATTAACTGAACAAAGCTGCAAACTTAGATAACTCTTTGATGCATGTAAGTAGTTTAGATACAAAAATATTGTGAGTAAGTACAAGCGAACTTTTTTGTTGAAATTTTTCATATTTAATAGGTACTCAATTTTATTGCTTCAATTCATAGTTCCACACTAACAATTTGATTTTGTTTATAACTATTTTACTTTATCGCTGAGTTTCGTGGTAAACATGGGTTTTATGCGTCATAAAATTATAACATTAGTAATAAAGTAATGCGATGCAAATTGACATCATCGCGATATTATTTGATAGTCTTTATCTAGGATTTTGGGAGCAAGTACTGTTCATAGATCCCATAACCACGCAAGAGCGAAGAGGAACAAATGATCCAAACCAGATAGAGTACACAAGCTAGAATGAAACGTAATACAAACAAGTAGAGTCTAAATTTACTTGTCGCTGTAACTTTTACGATCAGTAAATGCTTCGGGATTCAAGATTAAGACCCCTATTATCAGAACGCGTTCGTCTATTAAAGTAATGGTACTTGCGAATCAAATATTCTGATTAGAATGTGTTCGTATTATTGTTGTTGAAAGGGGAAACTCGAGCCAATCATCTCAATTTTATATAATTACGAGCGCCCAAGGTTGTCACAGCTAGGGCTTGTTATTTGTTCAAACCCTACATTTTCGTAAATTATTCTCAAAGAGTTACCTTCCTTAAATAGGGAAGAGAAAATTCGAGGGAAAACAAAGGAAAGTAAATAATCAAATCCTAACATGTGAAGGGACGTGCCGTTCAAGAGCTGCCTTACAACCTGCAAACCGACACTTAGTGACAACCGAACTCCGCAAAATACACACAAAAAAAGTGTTAGTAGATACCTACATAACGTTTAAAAATAGATAGGTATTTATTACCCTTTGTTGAACATATCGAGCGAAATAAACATGTTTGATATTTTTCAGCAAAATGCTGGTCGCATTTTAGCAAATAGAGAAATATCCCGCTCTAAAAATTGTATTTTATGTATCTACTACGAATCGTATGTTTACGTTGCAGAATACCTATTGCATTGAATGTTGAATGTATAATTCATTAAGAAAGAACACAATAAAATACTTACCTAAAACTATGTTGCATACGTAACGATTTCACCGATAGTGTAATCATGGCTTTTTTCTTGGATCTATTTATAAGTACGCGCAAATCTTTATGAGCCCCGAACTGAGCTCTGAACTCTCTCTCTCTAACACCTATAATAAGCGTACTGCGCAGCCACTCGTGTTCAACTTCCGAGAGCTCATAAAGTTTTGCGATAACTTAAAATATTTATATTCCTGGCCGTCATTCTTTTTCATTTGTTTCAGATTTAGGGCCATTTCACATGTACCACAACCACACCACATCATAGCGACAAAATGTGGTTAAGCAGTGGTTATCGCTGCAGCTTTATGCAGTTGGCAAAAAGCTGCAGTCATACTATTCACAAGTTGTGGCAACTACAAAATGTCGATGTGGATGCGTTGTCGCTAGTAGTTGCGATGTGGTGATGGCCGCTAGTGCGCGGTTTCGGTGGTGGTTGTAAAGTGGTCGGTATCGTTCACACGGTGCAATTTTACGGCAGAATGTGGTCCGTGTGAATTAAACTATTCATTTTCATATAAATTAACGTGTAGTTGTTGTGGTAGCCTAAGATATACTCTTGATTTAATTACGTATCTATAATTGGTCTGCCTTGTGGGCTAGAGCGAGGTGGCTGAGCGTGAAGTCCTAAGTTCGATTTTTGGGTCGGGCATTGTTAGTGTTTTGTTATTGGGGATATTTTAACCCCAGACGTAAAAAGAGGGCTGTTATAAGTTTGACGCCTATGTCTGTCCGTCTGTGTATCTGTTTTTGGTGTCGTATCTCCCAAACGGATGAAACGATTACAATATTGTTTAAAAAAATTAAAGTCAGTTTAATCGGGATGGTTCTTAGCTATGTTGCATGAAAATCTGTTCATCCGTTCAAAAGATACAGCTCTTTTTCTAATTGGAGTCGGAGGTTTTTGACAGTAAGGTTAGTTAGTTTCTTTTTTATTGTATGGAAATACTCAGTAGCAGTCTGGATTTTGGAATGTGCCCAGTAAATGGCAACAGGATCTTCCCCCGATTGCATGGGACTTAATAACGGCATCGGTGAAATGTGGGAGTACAACAGTAGGTTTCTGCCTAACCCTTCGGGTATACAGAAGTGATAATATGTTTTTCACTTCAGTAGCTCAAACATGTAGGTTTTGCTGCCTGAGTGCCTGAGTGCCTGAGTGAGACAAAGTAACTTTTTAATTTTTGTTTTCAGAAAGCCGCGAATATCTTATTCAGCCTTGGGTTAATCATACAATTCGAAACATTTACACTCTATCTCTTTCCCGCCATTAGAAAGAGAGAGAGACAAAGACCAGCCCTTTCGAAGTTCCGATTTTGAATTCGACCTCAAAGACAAACACGTTTGGAATTTCGTACTAACTAAAGATGCAAAAAGATAATTATGTCTTATAGTGTAATTTATTGAATTTTTAATTTATTGTTGTATTTAAACGAAAACAAGTATTTACTGCAAATAAAACTGATATTTAACCTGTAAATATTTATTTCTAGTTTCAATAATGTTACGTAATATATTTTATTTCCCAAAGTGTTCTCGCTGCTGAAGTGAAAAGTTATGTGTGTTACACGAGAGCAAAGTTTTTTGCATCTCGTGCCTTTGAATCCCTCGCCACACTCAGGATTCAAAATCAGCACTCGTAGCAAAAAACGACTTTGCTCTCTTGTTGCACAAATAACTATTGTTATCACTCACTAGCTACCACGATACAAGCGCCTTCAAATGAGAGAATTTTTCAATTTTCCGGGATATTCTTCAGAATACAAAATAATACTTTAAATTGGTAAAATAACTATATACTACATATAGTATAATTATTATCATCTTTTTTCACTTTATTTGTGTAGTTTTTACATGTAGGTACCCATTGTGTACCTACCCCGTGTTCCTTTGGTATTATAAACCTCTGCGTAAATCATTCGAAAATATCAAAATAGACAAGCTGAGCCGTGAAGTCTTAACAGACAGACAGATAGAGCAGACAAAGTCATTTACCCATTTATAATTTATTAATACGGTATTTATATACAGGTTTATTAAAAATAAAAATAAACCCTCATATTCTATAAATTTCCAATTTCCTAAATTGGGTAGGTATCAAATCCTCTCACTTTGATCTCGCCCCTCGTTATAATGAGACCTTACCGATTTTGCTAAAATGTATAGGTAGGTACTTATTCTTCGGGGGTGTGAAAGACGTCATAATCATAATTTATTATAAAAATATGAATTATAAAGAACATAATCTATATAAAATAAAATCCTTATAAGCGTAAATACTTGTAAATCGTCCAAGACTTGAAGGTCAAAGGTGAACAAACAATTTTAGTAGTTGTCCGTGGCTAATTATCACACAGAGTTGCAGGTTCACGTTCTAAGAGCTTTGCACTGAGTAAACCAAAGTTAGCGTTTGCAAATATTCCTGTATAGGACTACAGGGCTACCAGGCTTCCAGCTATTCCACGAACATGCAGCAGGCAAAGTTGTTTCCACACAGTCAACTTCCTAATATTGCAATATTGCGATGTCTGGTCGCAGTAGAGAGCTACCTGTAACTATGAAGATATTTTCATAGTTACAGGTACGCTCTTCAGCGCGACCAGACAAATTAATTATCACAAATGAAAGACACGTAATTAGTCTTCTCCTTTGTGTAAATATTAGATAGTGATATTTTCTAATTAATTACTTGTATTAGGTACTTATAAAGGCACATTTACTCGAAGGTTTATATATTTTTTATTATTATTTTAATAGCCGATGGGCACTGGGTTTTCGAACGAGATATTGCTACTCTTATGTTAACTATGTTGAATTAATTTTGTTTTGGTCGTTTTGCATTATCAGTAATAGGAATCTTATAAGTGTGCTTATCCTTTGTAGACGAGGTATAAAATCGATAATGCGTGGGGTATTGACACCCCCAAGGATTGTTACTTTCTGAAAAGAGTGTTTAGGAGAAAACGCTACTGTGATAAAAATACAGTTTACAAAGTGGTTTTTGTGAATCGTTCCTTTATATTTATAAGCCTCTTCATGAGAATGAATTGAAGGGTTGACAAAAATTGAGAAATGTCGTGTATTTTATAGAACTAGAAAAATATGTGGTGAAAAGGACTAGAATTAATAAATATACATACGATGGGTGGCACGAAATGCATCCAATTCCTTTTTACGTAAGCTATTTAATTATAATATTCTTTCAGTCTGTCTAGAAAAAATAGATCTGACGTGCGCTCTGCATAATAATAAAAAGTTCAAGTATCAAATTCTGAAACTTAAATTAGGAAACAAAGTTTTAACTTTTTAACTCTTCCAAGTCATACAAGAGTACGAAATATGTAGCTACTTATTTTGAAATGGTGAGATAGGAAAATATGAAAATGGGTCAGTATGTTAGGCTTGCCCTAATAATTACTAGGCCAAGCCTACGAGTCTGCGTTTGATATAGCACACTGTACTACCTAGATGCAGACGATAGACAATCTATTGACTATCCACATACAATGGGTCTTGTTTCATGCTTTAATGATTTCTCCTCGTGTAGTAACTAATGGTTTGGGTATACAAGCCACAAGCTATGTTATCGACAACACATCCCAACACTTCATTTGTTAGAGGAGTTTGTAATAATAATATGGGAGTGAACCTGAGTAGGTGCCTATAGCTATTAGATGACCTGGGTCCCAATCGTGTGGATCATTCTGCTTTAAAACGATTTGATTCACGTGAACGCTCGTAAAATTTTCAGTTCTCGTGTTTTAGCGAGGGGAAAAATCTGATTCAAACGACCCATTTCTTTTTTAATCCCGCTCACAAAGCTCGTGGAACAGGTGGAACGGGTTCGAAGCACTGCGCCATATATCAAGATTGTCTACCTACCAATTTTTCCCGCGACTTCAACTGGATTCTTATGAAAACAAGGCGCAGCGACATAAAAAACTTTTATGTTGAATAGTAAGGAGGTAGCCATGTTTTAGGGCGAAGAGACATCGTAAACTTGGTTTTATCCATGGAGCTGAGATTGAGTCACGACCTTCACGAAACTAGATAAATATCTTTGCAAGATTTATAGCTTATTTTCGTGTTGATACTATGAGATGGTAATTATTTTTATCTAATCCGCTTCTTGTGTCGTGAATGTCAAAGTGTTAAAACACTTTATAGGTGGTATCTATTATACGATTACAGCCTGCGCCTTGAATTTTCAATGATAAAAAGACAGTGAAATTTATTATATTTTATTTCACCGATAAAGTTGCGTCCTTGCTGAAAATCAATCTTTTGACTTGTACCATGAAACTTACTTTGCTAGATTTATCCTACTCGATTTTTTCAGTGTTCTTTAGAAAATATACCTGCTCATAAAAACAGTTTTTCAGAACGATATCTCGTTTATAAAGCGGTAATACCTACGAGGTTAATCGTCGTTATCTTCTTAAGTTATGGTTCTATGCATAGAGCACCCGTTTATCGGTTAAGATAGGAACTTAATTACATAAAACTTCGTTTTAGGACCTGGCCATAAAGGGGCAGGGTTCGGATAAATGGTGACTTTTAACGGAACTTTTTATTTGCTACACCATTGCACTTATTATTGTTCTTTAGAGAGCCAAAAGAATACAGATCACGTAGGGTCATTTCAGACATAACTCTTTCGAAAAACAATGGCAAAATAGTGAATGGATACGAATATGGATAAAAATCGCACAATTGTATTCACATGGACCACATTTTGCAGTCACAACGTGTGGACGAAGGACGAACGTTACCAGAACTATAACTACAACGCCACCACAAGGAGTTGCAGTGGGGCGATTAAACGTATCAACCACTGTATCTGCTTTTTGTTATTGTTGTGATGTAGTTTGAAAGTGGTAAGTCTGAAGACAGCCTTGATAAGATTACTTATTTCAGTGAGTAAAATAAAATGAGTTCGTTTCTTTGTAAACTCGTAGAACGCACTATTGTCTCCATACAAAATAAAATGAGTGTTTGATTTTTACTAAAGTCCCAATTTCATTTAGATTTATCTATTTGCAAATTGTTCCCGTTGAATGTAAGACAAAGGTACGAATTCACTAGCAATGTATGTGATTTCTCAAGGAGGTGATTTAATAGGATGTCTGCAAATTAAGCGGTTTGTACACGGTGACGCGTCGCCGAATTTTCCGCTGCAACTATATGTAGCAGCATATGCAGAGCGAACACGATAAGCATATGCTGTGTGCCAAGGGTAAGATGGTTTCATATAATAAGCAATTAAGTCTTAGAAAGTGTAGACTATACTTAGATATTATACTAATAAGAATAAACGACAAAAAATTCGCTTGAATTCTGGCGAGTGGCATTACTTCCCAAGAGTCCTATCTTTCTGGACGCGGTGACAGTGGCATGTGTAGAGTCTACATGTGATTCTAATGAGAACCCTTTGAGAGGGGACAGCTTATGTCCTTATTTACAACACACGAAATTACTAAAGCGCTAATTGTTAATGTTAGATGTTTATGTTTGTTATACCCCTATTAATTGCTTTATGGGTCTTAAAGCTGTAATTGAGCGCGGAAAGATCTTACCCGAAAAACGATCCCTAATTACGTCTGACGCACCCTGTACATTGTACACTCAGCCTCGTTATGGACCATGGTGACTGGCTACTTTTCACCACTATGAGCAATTGCTCATAATAATAGGAATTCCTACAGAAGCTCATCGGACACGATAAATACAAACAGTCGTGTGGAGCTAATCATCTTCTGTACATGTAGCTTCCCTGGTGATCCGCTGTTTCCAGTCTTCACAAGCTAGTTTTGATAACGTTTGCCATGTCCTAGACATTATATTTTTAAATATATGGGTACCTAATATAGATAGCTTGTATGTACTTAATTTGTATTGTAAAGTGTAACGTGATCATATTAAATTGTGGTATTTTTTCGTCTCATTGTAAATTCAATTTAAAATAAAATAAACGTAAAAGTATTTATAGAAGTAGTTTAAGAAATTAAAATGGGACCACACGGGAAGCACCAGCTTTCAAATAAAAAAAGAATCATCAAAATCGGTTCACTCAGTCGAAAGTTATGAGGTAACAAACATAAAAAAAGCATACGCGTCGAATTGAGAACCTCCTCCTTTTTTTTGTAGTCGGTTAAATACTAGACCCACAAAGGCCACTAGGTTTATACAAAAAATCACTGAAGCACTACATCTTAAAAGATTTCTTTTTGATTTAGCTTAATATTTATTTACCTATTTATTGTTTATTTATAAATAAAAATATCACTAGCGATTGATTACTAAAATCCCCAAATTGTCATTGTATTCACTTGCTATCAGCGCTAAAAGTAATTGATACGTAATAGGTCCGCAGATTTTGTGATTACCCACATTAATTTAGTATCAGATTTTTTTTGTTATACCGTCCTTCTTTTATTCTGCACTAGCTGGTGGATATTGTTAAATTTTAGTTATAATTATAGCATGTATTTCTCAAGATAAGTGAATTGTATTCTTATTTGGAAATAAATATCTTAAACCGTAACTGTAAATGCAGATATTATTGTAAATGACGACACGGTTGGCGCAGTGGATAAGTGATTAGCTTTCTGCGCTACGTGCCGCGGGTTCGATCCCCGCACGGAACAAATATTTGTATGATCTACAGATAGTTGTTTCGGGTCTGGTTGTGTGTGCGTGTGTTACGCGTTGCTACCTAAAGGGAATTGGCTACGCAGCACTAATACTTTATGCTTGTAAATGTATGTCGAAACATCGAGTGCACAACGGAAACAGCCAGCTGATGTTGCATTTAGTGACGCACATAACTTTAATTGCAAATCAATAATTTTAATAATTGTTATTTCCAAATTCATTCCGATTTCATACTTCGAATAGGATCATAGATTAATTAGCTGATAAATTGTAATAAGTTTTATTTTATTAAATTAATTAAATCAGATTTGGTTTTTTTTCAATCATCCGTCTGCAGTTAACGTAATTGGCGCAGTCGGTAGGATATTCGCGGGCCGGTTCGCGAGCCTTAGGGATCTCTAATATCGTTATCCGCGTTCGCGAGTCGCCCGGGTGGCTATCAAGCCCCGACGCCGAATATCCAGAATCTACGGACCAGCTGCAGCTCCGGTGAAGAATCCAGAAATCGATTCACGAGAAAACCAGAAATGAAATTTATGTAAGTACACTTGAATTGCTCTGGTGTTGCTTTCCTTTTAGTCCTAACATTGTCCTTTCTTTCCCAAGATTTTTCATCCGAAAAATCTCAAGCCCCAGCAGCCTACATCGCGCAAGGCTCGCTGGACTATTATAGATAAAAATAGGGATTTAGATAGTAATAGTTCAAGTAATTTGATAGAAATGGCCCATAACCCGGATGTGATTTTTAAGGCTCTTCGCATGGTACCGGATTTTGATGGGAATCCAAATGTTTTAACTAGGTTTATTAGCATTTGTGACCAAATAGTAGAACATTATCTTAGTACTGCTCAGGGTAGTGAATTATCTAATTCATGCTTATTGAACGGTATCCTAAATAAAATCACTGGGTCCGCCGCTAGTACCATTAACTCTAATGGTATTCCTGATAGTTGGCAAGGTATTAAAACAGCTCTAGTAAATAATTTTTCGGACCAGAGGGACGAAACAGCTTTATACAGAGACCTCTCTTTAGCTGCGCAAGGTAATAAGACCCCTCAGGAATTTTATGAACAGTGCCAAACTTTGTTCAGTACGATAATGACATATGTCGCCTTACATGAATCAGTACCCACTACAGTCGAAGCTAAACGTGTATTATACAAAAAAGTTACTATGCAGTCTTTTGTGAGAGGCTTGAAGGAACCTTTAGGCTCACGTATTAGGTGTATGCGTCCTGAAACAGTCGAAAAAGCCCTCGAGTACGTGCAGGAGGAGCTTAACGCTATGTATTTACATAGGAGTAGCGATATTCCAAAACCGATGAATAACCCTAAAATACCTAATTCCGGAACGTCTTACTTTATGCCTCCACGAACCCAAAACTTGCCGACCCCGAATTATAACTGGCCTGCTCCTCTAGGAAACAGACCGACGTTTTCGCCTCAGCCCTTTAAATTTCATCCTCACTTAGTAAATCAGTCGCCGCAAAATCGTATGCCTACTCGCACACAACACATGTTCCGCGCTTTGCCGCAAAATTATAATCCGCAAAGCAATGTGTTCCGTTTACCACCTAGGAATAATCAGCCACACAATTTAGGTCCAAGACCTATGAGCGGAGTCCAACATTTCACCCCTAAGCCTATGTTATCGGGACATGATTGGAATAAATCAGGCAATCCGCCACCAAACAATTATCTTAAGAGTCGCGAAATGAACATGAATGAATGCGCTGCATATGACGACTCATATTACCCCGCTGAGTACTGTTACGAACCGGAGTACTATTGTAATGATTATTCGGATTATAATCCGTACGCTATATTAGAGTGCAACTCTGGATCGGTACATTACAATGCAAGTAATGAAAATAATTCTGTAAATGACATTCAACCTCAACCAGGCCCAAGTAATTTAGACCAGGATTTTCAGGAACATCAGGTATTAAAAAAGCCAAAATAGAATTAAATCTTCAAACCCAGAGACAGCTTCCATATATATTAATTTCAAATCCACCTTTAAAACTTTTAATAGATACTGGTGCGAATCAGTCTTTCATCAGTCCAGATGCAGTGGAAAAGTATTTTCCAAACTTTCCTTTCAACTATGACCCCTTTGAAGTGTCCAATGTACATGCAACTAGCAGATGTGACTACTCTATAACGTTACCATGTTTCGCCGAATTTAATGATTCAGATGACATAACGTTTTACGTGTATCGTTTTCACGACCACTTCGATGGACTAATAGGATTAAACATGTTAACAAAGTGGGAATCAAGAATTGATTTAAAGGATCTGAAATTAATCACACGTTCTTCCGTTAATCCAATCCGGTTACATAACTCTTGTAACGTAAACCTCTACGAAGATATTATACCGGCCGAGTCTTCAAAGTTAGTTAGAATTCCTATAGATGCCCCAGACGGTGCAGCCTTTGTTAGTGAACAGATAATATGCAATTGTATTATCCACGAGTGTTTAACAACTGTAGTAAATAATCGCGGCTATATAGAAGTAGAAAATCCGACACCGAATGATGTAATTTTATCGTTAGATCGACCAGCTCACGCTAGTTTATTTAATATCGAGTGCATGCGCACTGAACATAGTAATACAAGAGTACAGGACGTAATATCGAGATTGCGCACCGATCATCTTAACGAAGAAGAGAAAGCTAACCTTGTAGCCCTTTGCTCGAAATATACGGATGTATTTTACATGGAAGGCGAAGCATTAACTTTTACCAATAGGATAAAACATCGTATTAAAACTATGGATGAAGTTCCCGTTTATACTAAGAGCTATCGGTACCCGTTTATACATCGTCAGGAAGTTCGTGATCAGATATCAAAAATGCTAGATCAGGGAATAATAAGACCTTCTGATTCCGCATGGAGTTCACCAATTTGGGTGGTTCCAAAGAAAATAGATGCATCGGGTAAGCAGAAATGGCGTTTAGTGATCGATTTTAGGAAAGTTAATGAAAAGACTATTGATGATAAGTACCCGATCCCTAACATAAACGATGTCCTTGATAAACTAGGAAGATGTCAGTATTTTACAACGCTTGATTTAGCTAGTGGATTTTATCAGGTAGAAATGGAATCTCAGGATATACAGAAAACTGCATTTAATGTTGAGCATGGTCATTTTGAGTTCCTTAGAATGCCAATGGGACTTAAGAATTCACCTTCCACTTTCCAGAGGGTTATGGATAATGTCCTTAGAGGACTCCAGAATGATATATGCTTAGTTTATTTAGATGACATCATCATATTCAGTACCAGTTTACAGGAACATATGATTAATCTAGAGAAAGTACTTCAGAGACTCCAAGAGTCCAATTTCAAAATACAGATGGACAAGTCGGAATTTCTAAAGCATGAAACTGCTTATC
The DNA here is from genome assembly GCA_932294325.1 of Allophyes oxyacanthae. NCBI lineage: Eukaryota > Metazoa > Arthropoda > Insecta > Lepidoptera > Noctuidae > Allophyes > Allophyes oxyacanthae. Next base: position 8,512,472 of record OW028609.1, read on the forward strand.
TCGGACATATCATTAGTAGGGAAGGTATAAAACCGAATCCAGATAAGATCCAAGCCATAGAAAGATATCCCATTCCAAAGACCCCCAAAGAAATTAAACAGTTTCTAGGCCTTATAGGCTACTATCGAAAATTCATCCCAGACTTCGCCAAGATAACTAAACCTCTTACTTCTTGTCTAAAAAAAGGTAGAAAAGTGGTTCTAGATCCAGAATATACTAACAGTTTTGAGAAATGCAAAACTCTCCTAACCAATGATCCCATATTACAATACCCTGACTTCAGTAGAGACTTCATCTTAACCACGGATGCTTCGAACGTTGCCATTGGTGCCGTATTATCTCAAGGGACAGTAGGATCTGATAAACCTGTGTGTTATGCTTCCAGAACCTTGAACGAGAGTGAGTTCAATTATAGTACTATAGAAAAAGAGTTGCTTGCTATAGTTTGGGCCACTAAGTATTTCAGACCGTACCTTTTTGGGCGCAAATTTAAGATATTTACAGACCATAAGCCCTTACAGTGGATGATGAACCTTAAGGAACCGAATTCACGTTTAACAAGATGGCGGTTAAAGCTTAGTGAATACGATTTTACCGTCATATATAAAAAAGGCAAGCATAATACGAATGCCGATGCTTTATCCCGTGTGGAAATCCATATCGAGGACACTAATAGTATAATAGATGAATTATGTTCTATAATCCCAAACCCTACAGAAGGACCACGATCTGTAGCAAATTCGTCCACTGCAAGCATACATACAAGTCTTGAACACCCTATATTAGAAGTTCCAATCACGGATGAGCCCCTCAATAAGCATCATAGACAGATATGCTTTACCGTAGTAGATGATGTTAAACGTAAAGCGACAGTATCCAAACCATTCGAAACTCACACGCGCACAGCCATTCAAATATCATCCTCCAATCTTGAAAATGACGTAGTTACTGCCATTAAAGAATATGTAAACCCGAAGGTTAAAACTGCCATTTTAATAAATCCACCTCTTGCAATGTATTCGATTATACCGGTAATACAAGAAAAATTTAAAAGTTCCTCAATGAATCTTGTACTAGCCAAGCATGAAATTGAGAATGTTAAAGATTATCTCCGTCAACAAGAAATAATCCAACACTATCATGACGGCAAGACTAATCACCGTGGAATTAGCGAATGTTATTTAGCTCTCTCTAAAAAGTACTACTGGCCCAAAATGAAAGATCAAATAACCAAATTTATAAACGAGTGTATTATTTGTGGTCAAGCTAAATACGACAGAAGGCCTATTAAACCCCAGTTTAATATAGTACCTCCTGCAACAAAACCATTCGAAATAGTTCACATGGATTTATTCACAGTTCACAATGAAAAATATATTACGTTCATAGACGTTTTCACAAAATATGGACAGGCATATCATCTTAGGGATGGCACAGCAATAAGCGTCTTGCAATCAATATTGCAATACTGTACTCATCACGGAGTGCCTTCAACTTTAGTAACTGATAACGGTACAGAGTTCACTAATCAGCTTTTTTCAGAATTTACGCGTCTCCACAAAATAAATCACCACAGAGTCTTACCACATTCCCCTAATGATAATGGTAATATTGAGCGTTTTCACTCAACTATCCTAGAACACCTTCGAATACTAAAACTTCAGCATAAGGATGAACCTATATTAAATCTTATGCCATACGCTATTATCGGTTATAATAGCTCCATACACAGTTTTACTAGGTGTAGGCCATTCGATTTACTAACCGGACACTTTGATCCCAGGGATATTTTAGACATTGATTTTACACAACAATTGTTGCAGCAATACGTACAGAATCATAGGGAACAGATGAAACAGGTCTACGATACAATTAACGAATCTTCTTTGACAAAACGTACCGCTCTAATAGAAAGTAGGAATAAAGATCGAGAACCCGAAATAGAATACGTTCCCCAACAACAAGTTTTTATTAAAAATCCCTCTGCTAGTCGTCAGAAAACTGCTCCACGGTATACCCAAGACACTATTCTAGCTGATTTACCCGTACACATATACACGTCCAAAAAACGCGGACCTGTGGCTAAATCTAGATTAAAAAGAAGCCATAAAGACCCTAAATTGTTACAGGATACTACTACTACTGATCCTTCACGAGACGCGCTCCCAGGAGATAAAACTTGAAAGTTTGGCCGATGGACCTGGCTTACTACCGTACAAACTTGGAGCTACGAGAATGACTACTCACTATCATACATTCCTACAATATGTAAATCTTAAAGATATTGAAGAGCAAATTAATCTCTTACAGAACCAGATCCAAAGTTTCAAGAATCGGTTGAGTAATGATACATACACTTTATTTGAATTCCAGATCACTTATCTTACTGACAAAATTGGCAAAGTATCAAATCAACTGCAATCTTTAGAACCTGATCGTGTTAAAAGAGGTCTTGTAGACGGGTTAGGTTCTATAGTAAAAAGCATAACCGGTAACTTAGATTATACAGATGCACTGAAATATAACAATGCTATTAAAATCCTACAGAGTAATCAAAACAAGTTGTCAAATGAATTTAATTATCACATCAGTCTTAATAAGGAATGGACGAATACATATAACAGTGTCTTGACTCAAGTAATTGAAAATCAAAGTAAGATTAATGAAACATTAGAATCGTTAATGAATGCGACCCATAGGACCGACAGTTTAGTTAAACATATAAGGTTAGGTCAACTTTTATCTATTTTAGGTAATAATGTAGAAGACTTAACCTCTGAGTTAACTAGGATAGAAAATAGTCTAGCTTTTATTCGTGCATCCAGCACGCATCATTCTATGATAGATATAGATACACTTAAGTACATGATAAATAGGTTAGAAAAGATATATAGTAGAGATGAAATATTAAGATTAGAGTTAAGAGAATACTATGATATAATAAATCCTGGCTCCTATTTTAGTGAGAGACAAATTGTTATAGTGTTTAAATTTCCGATAGTTTCTAAAGAAATATATGAGTTATATAGACTATCTATAGTACCCAACAAAAACCAGAAAGCCCTTATCCCTACCTACCCTTTTATAGCAACCAATGAGAAGTCATTCGTGTACATAGAGGCAGAATGCTCGAAGTTTAACCACTGGTATCTCTGTGAAAAGGAAGTAACCCATCAACTACGTACCAAGTTTGATTGCATTCAGGAGCTCATCAGACATCAAGCCCTTGGAAGTACCTGCCAGTTTGCAACTGTAACGCTGACGCAAGAAGCCATGGAGAAGCTTGACGACCAACACTATACTTTGTCATTCCCTCATCCGACCAAGGTCCAGCTGGTATGCGGAAGAGAAGACTTCGTCTCACTACAGGGCAGCTATCTCGTCACTATTCCTATAAGCTGTTACTTACGCACCCCGGAACTAACTATAGTCAATGATAATGATGAGATACAAGGCCAACCCTTGAAGTTAATGGATATTCCCTATAATGCCGAAAAGGAAGATGATGCACTAACCCACTTCCACCTTAACGCAATAAGTTTGAAAGGACTACACAGCATCCAGAACAGAGTCACGATGGGACAACAGTTACAACTTGAAGAAACACCATCAGATGCCCTATACCATACGACAATACCTTTTTATGTCGTAATGTTATGCGCAGGTGTATTTTTTATAACCTTTATATGCTACCGACGCAAATGTCTTTCTAAGAGTTCCGCAACGTCCAACGCTAAAAGTCATATCTATGAGGAGCCGGAGGAAAAGGAAGACCATCAGAAAATACCTGAACGGAAGAGTCCAGCAATATTTTCTCTCAAAGTTCTAAAATAATTGCTGATCTGCGGGTGGAGATGTTACGCGTTGCTACCTAAAGGGAATTGGCTACGCAGCACTAATACTTTATGCTTGTAAATGTATGTCGAAACATCGAGTGCACAACGGAAACAGCCAGCTGATGTTGCATTTAGTGACGCACATAACTTTAATTGCAAATCAATAATTTTAATAATTGTTATTTCCAAATTCATTCCGATTTCATACTTCGAATAGGATCATAGATTAATTAGCTGATAAATTGTAATAAGTTTTATTTTATTAAATTAATTAAATCAGATTTGGTTTTTTTTCAATCATCCGTCTGCAGTTAACGTAATTCGTGTGACATGTATGTTTGTAAACAGTACCCTCGATACAGGAGAAATCCTAGTGAGGGGAATGTTTTAAAAAAAAAGAAAAAATGAAATGACGTATTATTTTAAAGAGTAGGTATCCATTGTGTTTCTTGCCGGTATCTTTTCCATACTCGTTTCCATAACACATGCCCACTTAGAACTGTGCACCTAGAATGATGACCCGAGGCTCCAGGTCCAGTTGAAACAAAAACATGAAAAAGAAGACTGCACACATCGCATAATCCACAGCATATACAGTGTTTGCCACGGTCAGTAGGCTAATTCACGTAACTAAAGAAGTGCAGTTGCCGCGCAGTTGCAATAAAATATTGATCAAAACAACACATTTGGTAATCTTTTTCTTCTTCTTTCGTTATGGCAATTGAGACGATGTCGACTATTCTACCATTTGGTATCCTCTGAGCTTCAGTGAGATACGCTCGCGTCAAGTTCCAGCGACACTGCAATACGATCGGCGCGTCTTAAAATTACGTGAATTAGCCCTCAGGTGTTCTATACCTACTTCACCTATAGGATAGTCCATCATAATTATACATTCAGTCAAAAAAGTATCTAAGGGAATGGATGATTTTTTTATGGTTCCAAATTCAAATTTTTGTTTTTATTGTTGTTGTTAGATTGGCACAACTGTTTTCCATTTTGGCGCGGAGTTTGAGTTACATCTGTTGTTTATATTAAATACAGTTCTGTTTTTAGTTATATCATATCTAGTGTGTATAGCGAATTTCATTATGGACAAAAACACCGAACAAAGAGTTTGTCTTAAATTTTGCATCGCTAATGGAATTTCGTGTTCGGAGTCACTGAAAATATTACAGAAGGCTTACGGTGAATCGAATTTATCAAAAACACGTGCTTATGAGTGGTACAAAGTATTCAAAAGCGGTCGAGATGTGATGGAAGATTTGCCTCGCTCTGGTAGGCCATCAACGTCTGCAACTGAAGTTAACATCGCAAAAGTGAAGGAAATAGTGACTGAAAATCCTCATTCAACTTTGAGAGAGATAGCAGCCGAACTTTCTGTATCTCACGAGTCGATCCGTACCATTTTAACTAATCATTTGGGTATGAAACATGTTACCGCTCGGCTAGTCCCAAAAGATCTGAATTTTCTTCAAAAACTCAATCGCACGAGAGTCGCTGAATACATGCTAGAACGAGTCAATTCCGACCCAACATTCATGAAACGCATTGTTACTGGTGACGAGACGTGGGTTTACGAGTTTGACATGCAAACTATAGTTTTCAATCGGTAGAAGACATAAAGGAGAATTCGCGGCGAGAACTGAACTCAATTCCGGAAAAGCGTTTAAAAAATGTTTTGATGATTGGATTATTCGTTGGCGTAAGTGTATCGTTTCTGAAGGAGCATACTTTGAAGGTGATAAAATAAATTTGGATGAATAACAAACATTTTGTGTATTATTGATCTTTTCCCGTTAGGTACTTTCTTGACAGAGTAGTATATACCATAGTCCACATGAGTACGGTAAGTACTCATGTGGACTATGGTATATATAGGTCCCCATTAGTTCGTATTTACTTTATGCACTCGATAAAAATATTGGTCAGATTTGAACGGGATTTTTAATTGACATCATATAGCGAAGTGTCCCTGAACGCCAATACGTTAGATTGGGTTGCCACATCGAAATGGAAAATAAACGAGTTGTTTTCACGTTAGAGCTGTACCATAAATTTCTGTTGTGGCAACAATTCGAAAGTTTCCTTATTTATGTGACAACCAAAACCTTCTGCGTTCAAGGGCGCGAGTTCGATTCCCGCATCGAGATACCATATTTGTATGGCACTTGAGGGTCTAAAGATAGAATCGAATGATAAGCTATTATTTTGAACCGTTTTGTATGTAGGTATGCCTGTTAGTTTTTTTCGTTACTGAAATACTTTGCGTGCATGTAGTGAGTTGCAGCAATTTTTTTCACAGGAACTGAGTACCGATACTTTACCCTACGCTAAGAAAGTTTGGTAAGATATTTTGATGAATTTTTAATTTGGTAAAGTTAATATTTTATCCTTACATTTAACCCAACCCGCCAATTGCACAATATATCAGCCTTAAGTATGAATTTCATAAACCCTGATAAGAGTCAACTGTTCATAATAATCTGTAATTTTCCTGAATTTATAGTCATACCATTATGAAGAAAACTTTAGCGACATTGCGTAACACGTTCCTTTTGTCAGTTTAATATCTTAAAGTGTCAAGAAATAATGGACGATACAATCCGTATACCTAATCGGTCTTTGTAAGGGGCTTTGTGGATTATTTCCAGCGGGAAAAACGCTCAAGGCGAAGAAAACCAATGAAAATATAATACCTACTGATCTCTTCCCAAAAGATCGTCTAGATTATAATTATGGTTAACTTATTGTTTTAGAGCTGTGAAGTATGTGCCGATGATGAGATATAAATATAACCCATTCATTAGCCTACTTACTTACATAAGATTAAAAAAAAAATGTATTTAAGTGTCTCTTTAAGAAAAAGGTTTAATTTAAATATATAGTGTGTATAGATTTAGTATTAATTAATAAATTATTTTTTGTATATTATCTATGTTTAAAAAGCAAAATACATTCACACCGACATAGCTAGCAGGAACAACAGGCTGAACGCTGAAGTGGCAGTGGGCTGGCTATACCTGTCGAAGGGCCGGCCACTCGAGCACCCTGCTCTTAAGTGGAGACCACGGAACGGCAAATGTATCGAGGTATACAACTGCCCACACTAAATGTGAGAAACAAAGCCAGATTTTGTCACGCAATTTGAGAGGGGTCTATTATTAGTGGACAGTAAGTAGTTGGGTTTAAGAAAAGAGCCTCCACGAGTGAAAATACCTGAGATCGTTTGGCGCAACTGTGGCAGCCAGCCTCGATACAACTACGGCACTACGCCAGCCACAATCTTGCCACTACCTACGGTATGAGCGATTCCCGTTTGATAGCTCATGCCGATTCGACAGAATAAGAGTGGAAAGTGATGGGCTGAACATGGTGAATGGTTTGAAAGACAATAGATTACCACTAAATCGTTATTTTCTCAATTTTATTCACGACGTTTCGAAAGTGCCTCCAAAGGCCCAGTTGAAATAAAAATCTTTGACGTTGACTTTGTGTGAGTACTATCCACAAATGCATGATATTTCAATACTATTGATTCTGCATCGAGATTGCATCTCGGGCTTGATGGGACAAGTAAAACCCGTAGACGTCAGACGGGGCCTTTGTTGGTAAAACAATAGTCGACGAATATACCTATGCCTGCTAAAGGCTACGCCGTCAAAGAGATCGCCATGTAGTTATACTCATCCAATGCCTCCCTCGAGTGCGTCGCCCTGGAAACCAACAAAATGTTTGACTACCATGAATGGACCGAATACCTACGTTTGTGTGAAATTTTGAGTAATAGCCTAATTGCTGGTTTGAGGGTAAGTAGTAAAAGCTAGTCGTCACAGGCGGTCAGAAGCCGGAATAATATCTGATAACTGGCCCGGCCTTAGGTTACAGTTGGGGTCCCACTAATTGGGTTGCGGGGGTTATAGGTACAAACGCGCTATAAAATACCCATATTACGTCAACATCAATATATTTACGAAGGGGCTAGGATAATGACTTTCTTTGTAAAATCATATTTTTTAAACAATTTCTTCGCGGTTCTATTATGGTTGTACGATGTCGAGAAAAGCTGTGTTGTCCATTGTTCCTTTGATGTCAACCCTCGTCGCCGCGTCGCGTCGGTGTCGACTTCAGACGCTACAATATAGACCTCTTGCATGTATGACCTGATCGATGGTAATGAATATTTAGGTGTTACGTGACCAATACGCATGATTATTATGTGTGTATTCAGGCCTCCACTGCTGCAGTTATATAAATTACCCCCGTATGGCTCGACTGTTTTACCCTTTACTTAACCCTTACTTAAAAGTAGATTACAGGGAGGCGCAATAAATTTTAAAATAAGGGTGCACGTTTTCCCTTTATATTAATTCTTAAATTGAATATATAATATAATATTGAATATATAATATTTCATTACTTGCATACAGATAAGCAGTAGGTACTTATATATCTACACGTACACGTAGAAAAATAAAATACACGGTTATTTGCTGGAGTAGGTACAGCTCCATATAAATACATTTTTGCATAATATGTGCCGATTACAATCAGATAAGGCGTATACCATTCAAAATGTAACAATCGACATATGAATGTCAGATGCGGAACGAAATAATTGAATTCATTCAATCCAATATTTGATGTTTTGTTGTTGTTTTTTATACCAAGAGTTATAAATATGTTCTTTTCTGCATAAAAAATGTCTTTTACGACAAAACATGACTTAATTTAAAATAACATGCGATAATTAAGATTCCTAACTTTAAAGGCGTTCGGTAATAAAGCTAAAGCAAAATGTGCGAAACGTTTCATACCAATTAAGTTGTGGAAGAGCAAACATTTTGTCGCAAAACAAACTTGGGTGTCAGGGAAGGGAAATACCAACACCTAAGCGTAGTGAAAGTAGCCGCAAGCACGCGAGGCCCGACCCCGCCGGCTACGCGACCCCCGTATTAGAAGGGAGGCGACACCGCTGTCTTATGCCGAGTAACGCAGCGGACCAACTAAGCAGCTGCCGCCAATTATATCCTGTAAGACTTAATGATTAGTGGTTACTGTTTGACTGCGACAAATTAAACGCTTACCGAGTAGGTACGTATACAAACGCACTACTATCGAACAAAGGTATCTACCTGTTTGCTTCAAGAACTTTGTTTGTTAATCTAAAGTTGGAATTGGAACACCTACATTCGTAACGAAATAAGAAAGATTCAAACTAGAAACTATAGTCATCTAGCTAACGTTCATGCTAGTAAGATGTGATCATTGCTCGATACGAATTGCTCGCCAGTTTCACAGAATTCTCTCGCTTATTCCGCCAGCTCGGAACTATTTGATATTATAATTATTGTAACCGAGTAAGTAAACTTTTGTTAGGGACATAAAGAAAAAGTTTGGGTACGTTTTTCTTGCTTGAATAATTCACTGTCTTTTATAACTATTTTATGTTCATAATTTAGAGCGTTAATATAACACGCGAATAAAATTCGTGATTAGGTATAGTATACGGGTCTATTTAAATATGCTAAACACATACCAAACACATACACCAAATACAACTGTTTGGTATACCTATGTGTAGTATGACTTAAGTATTATCTGACCGGCCGCGGTGGGGCTGAGCGGCCGGGCGGGCGGCAGCGGTGGAGCGGCGAGTAGTGGCGAGTCTCTCGACACGCAGCCGCCTAGCCGGGGCGGCGCCGGCCGACAAACTTCGTCACTTAACTTCGCCATAAAGTTAAGTTCGCCACTTACTTGGGAAAACTCCGCAATTACTACTCTGCTAAGATCCGGCTACTTCTGACTTAACAACGTTATTTATACACAAATAAACTTCAATTACCATTCTTCACAATAACTAAGTAATTGAAACTGTAATGTAATTAACGGTTTATTCTAGTTATTGACGAGTACGACCTAATTAATGCCTGAATTGTTAATTTGCTTAGTCACTGGCTCCGTCCTGATATCTCGGAGCTATTATTAGAAAATTCATATATGTTTTGGTTACTAACACCGCACCACCGGATTTCCATATGTTTGTCAATGAACGTGGTTAAACGGATTACACCTTCAATGAATTAATTTGTTATGCATGAAGTTTAAACTTTAGTGAGGTCCATATCGAATAATGATTCGGTGGTGGACACCATTTCCGGTGGCCTGATTAAACTTTAAGTTTGTTGGAATTTATTAGGCGGATAATCTCTTTTTATTGAACAGGATCGTCTACAATGTTCTGGGGCTCAAAAAAGGGGATTTATTTCTTTTTAATCTATCCGCAGCTTAGGGCCATGACCCACAGTGTCTTAACGATAATTCGTACAGTGATTAAGAAGTTACGACAGTAGGCACAAGGCGCACGGGGCGCGAGGCGTCAAAGGCGTGGTGTATTTTCATGGGAGCGCGGCACGCACATCCTTTGCATGAATCATGGTCATGACAGTGTCGTATTCACTTCACTTCACCATTAATACGCATTTAGGCGCTCAGTCGATATGACTACACTAAATCGAATCGAATCGCATTTTCGGTGCCTTCATAAGAGAGTTTTATTCTTATAGGTAACCGAAAAAATATGCTATAATGATATTATGTCAGTTTTTTATATTATTGACATTGCTAAGACTTAGAGAGCGTCTAAGCTATAACTTAAAATGGTACCTATGGTAATGGTAACTATGTTCAATGGGAAAATTTCTAAAGTAATATTTCAGCAGGTTTATAATTTTCCTTACCCGTTGTTCACATTTAGGGAAAGTTGATATAATCAAGAATCACTCAGTGAGCGACGGCATCTTATGTCTTTAATATGCAACGTAACAGGTGGAGCTTACAAGTCTTGGAGTATCAATTACTAAGGAATGGTCCCAGTTTGTAAAATTAATAAATAAACCAGTGTTATATAAAACAACGTACCTAAGTATACCGTAGTGTTATAATTCAAACAAAATAAATAACATTTTGGTATTACAAAGGATAATGCGACTAATAAATATTTTTGTGAACCTAAAAGTTAGTAACATTTTATGACATAAATAATATTTATTTGGTTTTAGACTAGACAGTTCTATAAAGAAAGTATCCAATTTATATTATTGGGAGCTAACAAAATATTATTCCGTTATGTGCATGTGGCCCATAACATTATCTCAGAGCGTTTGTTCTGTGGTGGGTATAATTACAATTCGCACGATTGCGACCCCTGCGATAAATCGATTTTCATGGTAAGCGATTCTTATGGTGCCACTCGGCAAGGACAAGCTTATTGAATCGGGTAGTTGCGCAGTTTATAACAGCAAGCTTAGCTCGATTCGAATGCTGCAATACCCACTATCGGGTGGCTTACTGCGAAGGTGCTTAGATACTTAGATAGTCAGATTTATTAGTCTTTACTAAGTGAGTTTGTTTCGGTTTAGCTGTATTTCGATCCAACATTGTTTATGGCAGAGGACGGGCAGATTAATTGGCGGAACGTTGTGATCCATTGTCAGATCTTATAACACTAGTACTGCTGCCAATAGTGCCAATATACTTTTAAGTTCTGAAAATGTACTATACTTTTCCACGATCTTGTGCATTAATAATTATACATTGCAACCTCCGGCAAAAATGTGGTTATTCTGGCAATGTTCGTTACTCATTATAGCGACTGAGACGCCAGCATTTAGCAGTTGTCATTCACGGGCTTATGAGTAACTTATCTCACTGAAAAACTATCAAATGCATTGCGAATCACATCATCGCTCTCGTTGTCAACTTTCTGTTAATTAATGGGCTTGCGAAACATAGAAAGGGTGTGGTTGCGGTAAATGAAAATGTTAGCTTCACATTGAACCGCGTTCCACAACAAAATGTTCGTTCAAAGTGAGTCCCGCTTTACATAGCTTTTTGTGGCGCTGTTCCCTGTTTTGCATAAGTTATACCACATTTGAACTTGATTACTGTCATTGAAATTCCATTTCTATGAGATAATATTATATATTCCTGTTTGAGAATATGCAGATTCAATATAATTAAGTATTATCTTCTATCATATACCTTTGTAAAATTAAGAGGTGGTTTACTGACTGACTGATCAACACATAGGTTAGACGTTTGGAGCCTGAATTTGGGTTTATTGAAGAAGTGTATCACTTAGAAAGGGTTTTTAATATTCAACTTCAAGGGGGAGATAGGTCACAGTAGTACATTGCTGTCCAGGCCTGAAATAAAGCAATTGACGGCTGAGTAATATTGGAAGTACGAGGAAAGGACGATGCGCCAGCCGAATCCTTTTTTCCTAAAAGAAGCTGTTAATTTACATTTCAGCCGAGACTTGTATAGTACTTTTCTCTAATTTGCGAGGAGACAATAAAAAAATTAATAAAAAAAAACAAAAAATAATGGTATTTTTTTTACTTTAGTAAAGAAATGCGCATTCAGCCTTTAAAACAATAAATGTCGTGTACCTAAAAACATCTAATTTCTGTTAATGTCTGGCTTAAAGACCAACAGGGTAATCACGATACTTACACACTCGCAATCGGAATTGATTCAATTTTGACAGTCCAAGAAACTACATTGCGCGGTATGCTTTTAAAACCACTACGCCCGCGCCCTACAATTTGAGCAACGCAATGAACACTGTTGTAGTGTGAAAATTGAGTCGATTCCGATTACGAGCGTGCATCGTAATTAGGTAGCAGGCTAGCAAACACAAGAATAATTTAAAAAATGTACAACAATTTCTATTATTGTCGTGATGGAAATTGCTGGCGTGTTATTTCCTTAAATTTCGTTGCATACCGAAAAAAGAAAATTAATGTATTCGATTTTTTAAATAATAAACCCATTTCCGAGCTACTAGGAGCATAGTAACTTGCAACGATTTATGCAGTGTTTATAAAATCATATCCTCCGTATCTATTGCAATTTCACTAATCATAATTCATAGTCCGTGAAATGGCGAATATTGATTATCAGGTTTAATTGTGCAATGAAAAGTTGCTGAACATTGTATGAGTGTCATGGTTTCTTTATAAAAAATAAGAGCAAATAAATGTACAAAAGATCTATATAGGTACATATATTTTCCCTGTAATTTAATTAAGTATAGGTACAAGGATTAACGAACACTAAGTCGTGTTATTTAGAATTCTTAATGGCTTTTATTAGTCATCTAGTGTTTTGACATTCGAGATCGAGTTCAATGTCTGGAAAGTACTCAGGCTGTCCCTGGCACAATGCTTGCGATAAGACCTATACTAAACCACACAGCCAGGACGTCTAGAGGCTATTTGTCTTGACATTGAAGCCATTGTGCTTCAGTATCAGTACTCTACTACAATTCTAAGTAAGTAGGTATCGACTAGTTTCCTCAATAAGATTGGCATCCTTCGCTTTCGAGGACCGTCGACTCCGAGAAGACGCTTATTTAAATACGATTTGTCAAGCATTTTTCTGAATATAAAGGTTGGTACTTACAGTAAGTGGCGGTCGTCAGTCGGTCGATCGTGTCTTGTTTGAGTTTCGAGTTCTTTTTACCCATTTTCGCTTGTCGACGACGCTACGACACCAGTTGGCACTCACACTAAGTGTAACGTCTGGGTTGGTCACTACGCTGTGACGTATTACATATTATTCAACTTGCGCCCGATTCACTCCACCTGTAAACAGGATTTCTATATTAGAACACAGTTTAACACAAGCCATTTACTTAATATCGATCTACACACAATAGCCCGAAAAAAATTAAGTATAGTTTTTATTAGACATCGCGACATAATATGGTCACGTAGTGTCACAATTTGTACGAAGCTGCGTCAACAAGGTCCCTTGCGTTTCTACCTATCTCTGTTTAACACAAATACTATGATATATCCGTCTCGCTCTGTATAAATTATAGCTGTTTTCCTTCTCCTGAATATTGTAGGGTGAGTTGCGAACGGGGCGGCGAGACGTAAACGAAATACTTATTTTGGCGTATCTTCGGCGAAAACAAGCCATTTATACGATGGTGATAAATCAAGTGTTCTCGTGTTCTGATATTACTGTATGTAGCCAATATTTAGCCTGTAAGTCTACATCATAAGCGATGGCAGTGCCTCTTAGTGCTGTAATGTTGGATAATATACAGTATGAACGATTACGTCATCAAAAAAAGATAAACTTTTACTCCAAGGTTTTAAATTCACACATTCAGCTGATTATACATCAATAAGCTTAAGTTTCCGCTGAGGTACTGCGTATCTTTCCGCAATGAACATGATATTAAAACGTGTGACAGTGTGGGTAGATACGAAGATATGTATACAAACGCACGCATATGAAATGTAACGAATGTGTTGATTAAACATATCATATCATACACTAGGCGTCGCGTTGACTACGCTACGGACGGTTCAACGTTATAATTTAAGGTAAAAAACACTATAAATTATTCGGATGGCTCTACGTCTACAATAGTGGCATTGCACCAACTAATCATTTATTCAGCAGCAGGCAGAGTCCGTGAGGCAGGCAATATTCGACTTTCTTTTATATAAAATGAAAAAAAAAAGTTATCTAAGAATCGAGAAATTAATTTCAGCCAAGAAAGGAAATAAATAGGTCCCTTGCGTTCATTCTACTGAAAACATTAGGATAAAAATATAGCGCCGCGCTCTCTAAGATTTTTTATTACCTTTTAGTGTAACTGTTTTGTGTCTATCCTCCAGGAAAACAGAGCACACTCACGCTCCATGACACTACAGGATTACAACACTATAAATTTCTTTTTCACAGTAAGACTTTTCAAATTTTCGGTACGATATCTGAAACGAGGGAGAAAATCTCTCGTTACTATTGTAAGTGGTTTACATTTGCAAAGTGTAAATATTCGCTGAGCATTTTCGCTTTTTCATTAACGCTCGAAGCAAAGCTTTCCCGGCTAACTCTATTACTTAAAAGTTTTCTTGGTAGGTAACAATCCTTCTATTTTAAAACAGTTTTCAACTAAGATGATTTATGGGCAAAGAATTTGTAATAGTATGAGTTACAGGCTGACTTCACACGTCTAATTTAGGGTGGTTTTATTGTTTCAAAATGGCGTCGTGTGCGAAGCGAGAAAGCACTTTTCGTGATGATTTTACCACATAAAGGTGTGTTGTTAAAACCCATTTGGTATACATTTCGCATCTTTATGTTTACAAAAAATGGTGAAAAAATGAGGACGTGTATTACGTATGTACCCTCATTTCTAAAAGGGTTTGGAGTTCGGTCATAGCTTTCATGTAAACTGCACCGTGTTTCACCCTCAGAAAAATATGAATAATTTTTCCAGCTTTTACATGCATGCATGTATGGGTTGCATGCTAGCTACAGGTTGCTGTTATACACGACAGGAAAGGAAACCTCATAATGCTGAAAGTAATTTGGTTAGGATTGTGTTCTACGATACTATACTCATTGCAACTTGTATAATTAAATTTGCTGGTAAGTCACATTTGATATAACGTTGTACAATTTAAGTACTTTACTTAATTTACCATACATAATATACTCAAATTAAAATACACATATTTTGACGTAATTTACCATATTTTTTACGTAACATTATTATCATGTACGCCATATTTAATTACCACGTATCATCCAAAGTTTACGGAAACTATGTAATTACTTAATGAAGCTGCATATGATAAGCTATGGTTTGTGGTTCCCCAACTTGTGCATCAATTTTCGTGCGGTAAATTCAACTTATGCCAATTACGGGTCGTGCAGAGTTGCAGACCATTTCAGTATGCAATTTCGGTAAAGTTTTGAAGGTATTGTATTATTATAAATTATTAAAATTATTATTAACCAGAATTATAATACTTGTAAAGTGGGTCAGCAATTACTGTCTCTTTATATGTGAATTTGGAGCCACGTTACGATTGGATACCATTACATTTGATTTAATAATTATTTATTTTATAAATAAGCAATATTTAGTTTAAGACAGCATTTTTAAACATTATGACGCTACCTTCCTGATTTGCGGCATATCGCTTAAAATCGCAAACTTGTGAAATGTTCAAAGACCCAGTTAGACAGTTTTAATCACTGATAGCATTCCTAGTTTTAAACAAAAAAAAGAAAAAGAAAATAGTGTCTACAATTTAGCATAATAGGTACTATTTCTTTTTTATTAAGTTGTATGTTTATCTTTCCTTTCACAGTGGCATACCTTATGGCATACCTACACAAACGTAAGATTAATTTTCCAAAACCAACAAAATTAACTGATTCATGAATTTTTGTTTGACAGTTTTGACGTTTGGATTTTTTTGTTTTTTAAAACATTCAGAAAGTAATCTGACAACTATTTTCAATTTATTTTTACTGTCACTGCAATGTGGAGCGCCAGTACCTACATAATGAATAATGAAGCATTGATCAACAAAATGTTTCTTTCTCACACTTCACAAAACACATCTTTCTCAAAATCAACTGCATTTTAAGAACACAGAGTTAGATAGTCTGTTTAAAAATTACTACACATAATCAAAGGGTTTATTTAATGTATTTTTAATGCTACCTGAGCTTTTTTACATGGTTTTGAGTGCTTTTCTAGTAGAAAATGTTTGAAAATTGTTGTGCAAAGTTTCAAAACTTTCCCTTTATTAAAAAAGTTGGTTAAAAGCAAATCTAGAGAAACCCAGGTTTTGAAGTTTTGATTATACAATAGTATGATCAAAACTCTGAGATTTTTAGAAGGCTAACATGCAAACAAATTGCATGAAGACAGTTCCAAAAAAAACTGACTTGACCTATAGACATTATGATTTGAATTAGTTAGTGAATCAATAATTTGAATGTAGGTACTGAAGCTTACATTTCCGTGTCTTAAATGCACCTGCACAATTTTGTAAAAAAAATATTTTCTAAAAACAATTGTATACAAGGTTTAAATTACTACAAGGAAAAAAACAAATGTTGTAATTACAAAAATCGCGTGCTGTATGTGACAACGAGAAACTTTACCTTGTTGTTATAATTATTAAAATAGAATATTCAATAAGGAGTACCTACTCACGTTTACTAGATCAACTTACTAAGCGTTCTGGTAGTCTTGTTAACAATTTTTTTTTCCGTGTTCTTTGTAAAATGTATAAGTACAAAGTACAGTACCACATATACACGGTGTTTTATTTGTTTGAGATTATTTTAATCCTCTTGGACTTACATCAAACATAAATTGAATCTACCAGCATCGAACAGCTGAACGATATTTTTTATGAAGATAGAATATCCTTTTACACACCAACACTACACTTGTACTAACTCAAGTTGACTCTCTTATTAAAATGTTAAATGTGTCATATTATTCTTGTCTAAACTCGAATAAAAATAAGTCTAAGAAACACGGTGGCCTTTTATATAAAACTTGAGTACAGTGTTCATTTATCATTGTCATGGATATTAATTAATCAGTCATAGTATTATAAAATAGAAGGATTTAATAAAAATCTACCTTTTTAACTTTAACGGTTAATTTTCTTTGCACAGTCGATGTATAGGTACCTACTCATTACAAATAGGTACCTATGTTAATAAAAAGAGATTAATACTACTTGGCAGAAGAAATTAGGCAAATCTATTGCCGTTATCTATAATCAAAAGTAGTTTGGAACAACAAAGAGTTTTGTTCGGTATATAACGAAACCATACAATACACGTTTTATTTTTTAAATTAATGTTTCTTCGACTTTTTACGTATTGTAGCGGCTTCAGAGTGTAGCAAGGAAGTGTAGACCCGCTACGAGATCCAAGCTAATCTCCACATCGCTCCTCGATCCGATTCAAAACTACTTTTCATTGTAGCACTATCTGTCGTCGGAATTAACACTAAAGGTTCATATGTTTCGCAATGCTTATTCGCTGGGGCTATTGGATTGGATATTACTGTATCATAATGAATTATAGTTTTATGATAATGGCGCATAGCAACCACAAAATGTTTAATATTCTCTCGTTGTTTAATAACCAATAATTCTAGTAATTGTAGTTCTGAACACAGACTAATTATATATACCTATTATAATTATTGATTGGATTAACGAAATATAGTTTATTGTTAACGTATTTATAACTAGTTGCTAATTATTAAACGCTAAATAAAGTGATGTCATGAATAACGTGCGTAAAGTATCTATAAATAAATAACCATATAAAAGTGACATAACTTTTATTCCGCGTTTATTCGTAAGTGGAATAGTGTTTATTATAATTCGAGAAAAACCTTTATTTCGATTTTTAAAAAAGGGCAATACAGCGAGAGCGACACTGTTGAAAGTAAAGCCGAACAGAATATTTCTTTATTTTTGAACGTTTCACGATCTCCTGACCGGACTCATGGCTGACAAGGGGTAAGCGATGCTCATATTTTGTGCTCGCGATTTGTCCACGCCGTACGAGCGTTTCATTGTAGGCTGGTAAGTATTATCTAATAGGCAGGTATATATGTTGCATTTCCTGTGTAGCTTACTTTAGTGAGTTTTGACGCAAACAGTTTGTTAGACGTTCTTTAGTCACAAATGGTACCCCTAGGCAAATAAAATATCAATTTACAAAATAATATAATACAAAAGAGTAAGCAGTAACACTTTAAAAGCCTGTTTGTAACCGACCGCGCCTATTTATACGCGTTCTGTATATCGAGTAACAACTTTTTGTTCTTATGTTTCGACATAAATAAAACATTTTGGGGATATTTGTATAAATGAATTTATCGTGGTTTTGTGTGTAGAGGTGAAACAAGACGCAAGGATTTTCGACCGTGTGTGTGTGCGAGTGTGTTGCATCACGTACAAATTACGTGTGTCCGTCGCTAGGGGATGCCGAGAGTCTCTGCACGCTATGGATTATAGTCGCTTTGATTTATGGATAGACTGTACCCATCTATCTGTATTTTCTTTCATCCACCAGGATCTATTCCTGAAAGATATCGATCTTGCTGCTCCCTCGTTTGAAATATTTATTGATTAGACTTCAATTATGAATTCGTATACTTACTGCACATAAATGTATATGTTACAGTAAAATTTCATAACTGGTCAAAAGTACTTTTGACTGCAAAAAACAGTCAATAGTACTTTTGACCAAAGACGTAGGTTATTTATTAATATTGGTTAATTTTAAAAATGACCCGACGGTCTCGCCGGTCACTTCCGCGGCTCCGCTCGCTTCACTCGCTCGGCTCACAGTTCTAACCTAACCTAACCAACTAGTTTGGCCTAGGAAAAATTATATTCTTTTGTTTGTTTGTTTTTAAAAAACCTTACCCCACTAGGATTTCTCCTGTATCGTAGGTTCAGTTTATAAACATACAAGTCACATGCACACTCTCCCTGCACTGCAGGTTGGAGACTGTAGGCTTGAATCAACCTACCAAGACCGATATTTCAGTTAAAAGTACTTTAAACTGTGAAATATACCTACACATCATATCATTATTTTTCAAATCTTTAGAACCAGCGTAGGACCCCAAATCAGACATGTTTAAATATCTAAATAAGCTCTTCTGTGAGCTCTTCATATTACAAGGGACCTAATAATGACGATCTATGGTCTATGGTAGAGTACATCTGCCTCACCCTTCTGTCAAAGACGTGACCATTACCCTGGAGGTTTCATTGAAGTTATTCGCAAATCCTGTCAGAATCAGTAACTGAGCACGAATGTTTTGACGTATCGTTACGTTAATGTAAGCAAATTATGAATAAAAAATACTCGTTTAATCCATGATATTTTTAGAAAATACATGCAGTATTTTTACATTTTCATGAAACAGTGTGTATTATGCATAAAATTTTACAAAAATGCGATAGATTCATTGTATTTTATAATCAAAATTTGCTTACGTTTACGTTACCATACGTCAAACTATTCGTGCTTGGCCCTCTGAATCTGAATTACCGGAATATATACATTATTTTGTGTTATTGGATTTTTCTCTTCTTTATTTTGTGTTATTGGATTTTTCTCTTCTTTATTAATCAATGTGTAGTGTGTACTATAGACAGTACAAGTCTAGCCTAAAATTAAAATAAAACACCGCTGTGCAGCGTGCATGCAATTTTATCGAATATGTTAGTATTTTTTGTTATTCAGCAAACGTGTCTCTTTATGCTCTCTATTTTAGAATTTTGCTGATGACCTAAATATTGACAAAACGGTGACATATCAAAAAATATTATTATATTTTATTTTATAGGTAATATTTTTGAAGTACTAAAAGAGAAACAAACGACAATATAGCCTCCACTTAATTATATCCTGTGTCCCAAATACTGTCTCACTGCTGGGCACGTATTTATATCAGAAAGTAAGTATCTTATGATAATAAAGTCTGAAAACGGCTATTAAAATTCATCCCTAGTGGTCCTATCCTATTAAGTTATATTTGAAACTAACAGATAAGCACGACGTCATTTGTTTGGAATTTTGTATATAAATAATATTTCGTCTCATATAATAAAACTAATCTAGTTAAGGCCATGTTCACCGACAACATAACAAACGTTTAAAATGAAAACGACCGTTTACCAATACAAGCATTCTCTATGTGTAAACCTTTTCATAAATTCACTTGTTACTCGGTTTGCTGTGAGAAAACTCAATTTTGAGCCTAACATGTATTTTCCTTTTATGAGTTTTATTTGTGTTTATGTGTACAATAAAGAATAAGAATAAACGGCTGGTTTTCTCTTAAACGTCTGTTATTTTGTCGGTGAGAGTGGCTCTTAGTAGGTATATCGTGTCGCTTTATTTTAACAGACAATTATACGTTAGTAAATACACTAACGAGCGTCTGCTTCCAACAAGAATTGTATTTCCAACGTATTATCCCTTACTATTTCAACTGACAAATTGAAATGAACGCAGAGTGGAATATCCTGTGGAAGATGGCTGGACATCTCATTATTATTGTAACAAAATATGTCTATTTTAAGTGCAGTCCCATGCAACTGCTCAGTTGGTTCGTCCCTGCCATTTTCGTGCCCATTAGCTGTGTCATTCCTAAACAAAGGCTAGGTTAGTTCCAAGCTTTTTGGGCTAAACTACTGCTGATATAAATAAATCCACTTATTCAGAACCAGACAGATAGAACGAAAATATGAAATGTTCGTTTTGTTTAGTTATCAGACAGACACACGGATGAACAGATTAAAATAAAATATTCGTTTTAGGACGTTTAGGCGGTTCTATTTATCGCTGGTTGGAAAATGAAAATTATAATTCCGTTATAAATTTTCCTTACTGGTGTCCAAAATCATACGTGTGTTTTAACTTCTATAGTTTTAAACAATACTATTTATCCCAAGGCAGTATCGTGAGTAAGGCAGTTTTAAAAATTCAAACTAAATTAAACTAAACTAAACTATTAGTAGGTAGTTTAGTTTAGTACTTGTTTTTTTAACTGGCCATCATCTGCTTGACTTTTTCCCAACTATGTTGGAGTCGGCTCCCAGTCTTACCAGATGCGGCTGAATATCAGAATTTTTAAACTTTGCATGTGTTTAACGCTTGGATAAAAAATAACATTTAAGTACGAGTTTTTCGTTTTAAACTGTTCACATTGTCTTTGAACAGGAGGAAAACGTAAGCGTATATACATTGAATTGGACACTGAATTTGGGAATTACTTATGTCTCTCGTGATAGTAAGACTAGCTAAGTACTAAATAACAAAGTCCACTGCCCAAAAAGTAATTGCTGTTTTAGTATCATATTAATTTGGCATGTAAATATTAATTAGTAACATCACATAGCAATTATAAGTAAATTAATTTACTTATTTAATTATCCTTATTATTGACTTGATGGTAAATCCAATGATGTTGGTCCTATCTCCACCACGCAGATCATATCTAATTTTAGTTTGATGCACTCATGAGTGCACTACCATGTCATGCCATGAGTTTACCTATGGTACCTGGATATGGTAAAATTATATTCGAAATCTTGGGCCTATTTGCGATTATGTGCGCGGTACCGTTTGAAATATATTTATTCCCTAATTGAAGATAAACTACGTGATTTACTAAGAGCTCCATAATACCACTAGCTCCATTTTATATTAAGGACACTAAAAATTTAAGGATTGGTAGCTTATCCTCTCGTAGCGAGCTCCGAGCTACGAATTTCTGCCTACGACTTTAAGGTCACGGGCAGATGGTCGTACTAATAAAGTGAAACATTACTACGAGGATTCTGAGGCACTGGACTCAACACAAACTACTTACCAATTTGAAACTAAACAAATTCTCATTCAAAGGGTGATCATATTTTATTTAAACTTTACTAACTGAATATCCGATGGCGAAGTTGCTTTAAAGTGCTTGCTTACCTACTTATAAGTGCAGTTTAGAGGAGGAATGAAAACTTGTGAGGTAATCCGTGTTAGTGCACAACTTTGGTGTCGCTGGTTGTGTGTTTATCCACTCCAAGTTTCCAAATATCGTCGCATGGAAAGTAAAGCCGCATACTCATTGGGCGATTTGTGCGATGACAAGATTCCAGACGTAGGTAAAGAGAATAGCCTAACGACGTTAGAACATCACCTATTGTCTCCTTCCCTCATTAATTTTGGAATAGTTGACGTGACCTAGCGGAAAAAATAGAATGTTTAGCTTAGTTCACCCTCACTGAAATATCGAAGAAAGGACGGACATTCGACGTGGGACAAGCGTCTACACAGAAAACAAAACAATTTACAAGATGGGATAATACAATAACTATGTAATGAGCTGTGTCGCACGGTCGTCGTTCACGCCAATGGTTCACAGTTCAGTATTAAATGAACTCATTGAGAACCCAAATGCAAGAAGTATTTTTTTAAAGAAAAAACCCCTTTTACGATTTAATTCCAGGTTTGTTAATATAAGATTACCGTGTTATATACAGCATGGAGTCGCAGGTGTCCTGTGTGGCCCTAAATTTTTCGCCTTGTGTATTCAAGTCAAAAATTAACATGTGAAAATAAAGTTTAAATAAAGTAGAAGTAAGTAGTATCGCGACTGCATGGTGGTACCCTAAGGAGGTTTGTACACTCCGCTGCACAAACTTACAGAATAATTATACCTACAGTCTGAAGAATGACACTTTGTTCACGAGAATTTGTAAACCTTAGCTCACTAATTCAAATAAGCGCAGAGATTTACGAACCTTATCTTTTGTAAAAGAATGTTGTTCTTATTTTATCTTATCTATATCTTATCTCAGTAACCTTCTGTTGTTGGTTTTAAATTTGGATTTGGTTTCTTCGTTGTTGGTGTTAGAATAACATAGACATGAAGTTGTTATTTATACAGGTAATTCAATAGTCCCTTGGTATACCTAAAACGGCTTGTATGGTATACAGTATTTGTATATTTCAATATTGACATTCTTTTTGATTTACTTTACTTACCCGATTTGTAAAGTTTTATAACGCAAGTTTTAAAAATATCACAGCGAGTGTTATGGATATATTTTAATAGGCGTAGGTTGTAATAATAATAGTATAACAACAATGATGTTAAATTTTATATTATTTTTACGTGTTACGTTTGATCCTGTTTTAATTATTTGCATCATATTAGTATTTAATTTATATTTATAATTCTTTGCACACCTAATATTAATGTAGAATATGACTAACTGTTTACTAACCTACAATTTTTTCAACCCTGTAACTCATACCTATTCATGCAAATAAATGATTCATAATCTTATTTTAAAAACTAGAGGCAAGTAACCAAATATGAAATACCATTTCGTATTATGGATATAAAAAAAAACTTTTCACAAATTAAGTAAATAAGTTTAATAGTAACCAGTTATGCATTTTTACTTAACTATTTAACTGTTTTGTGTATTTGCTCGATATACCTACACGATGAAGTGAGTACGCTAGTATAGAAACCGAATTAAATAGAAGATGGCCATGTATCACGTCTAGAACAGTTTGTTTCTGGGAAATGGTGGTATTCCACATTAGGGACCTATTCCATAATGGGTTATATTATAGTACGACACAACTAAGGAGTCGCATCGGCAAACTTCGTAAAACCGATCAGTTCCGAACTACGCGCGTCATACCACGAATGTTTATCAGTAGGTACTGCAGTGAAATATTGTACAATTATTTACACGAGCTACTGCCATTGGTTGTTCGCTCAGGTACATCGATGTTACTTCTTAGTTGTGTCGTACTATACTTTCCTTTATATTTTAACATCACTATTTCAATTCAATGAATTAAAACCGCTGTCTTAATCTTAATACGTGGCTTAATTTACTATCGTATTTTCTCTAACTTGCAAAACAGCAGGTATCTTAAACTGTTGGAAAATAATTTAATCAAAAGTCTAATAAACATTAATTACTTGGAATCCTACCTCTACCTAATTAATTCCATTATGTCTCAAGATGTACCTATATACATATAATTAAATAGATCATTCTCTAGACTGGCAACACAACGCATTTATTTCATTCATTAATTCCTAATTCATTAAAAAAAAAGAAACAATAAGTGCGCTGGTTAAAGCCACCAACTGATACGAGCGCGAAATAATGATTTGTATTCAATACTGTGAAATGCCTTGTTATGAATACAGTAAAATAGGGGTTTTACTTGAAGATACATTAGATCTCACTTTCACTATGCTAAAGTCACCCAAACTTGGCTCTTTTCACTGAAATATTTCAGTGGAATGGTTACATAAAACTTGACGTAGCCTGAAAGACATTTTTTAAATAATTTAACAACCGTTCCCGTAACGATGTGCTGGGGAAGTTTGCCGTAGGCACAGGAATGAATATGTGGGTGACAAAACACACACACGTTTAGTAATACACGCCCTCGGTATACCGCACCGGCGCATTGCCTATTGGACGAATACGTACGCTGCATAGCAAAATTCCTCGAGACGAATTCCTCGGAATTAAATCACAATTTATTATACAAGATATTAAATGTAGTTTTTATTGTTTTATCTGTTAATAGCGGTGGAAACTTTAGTTTGAAGTAGATAATTCAGTAAAGAAAACTGATGGCAACGAAGGTCCTTCATTTGAAACGTTGGCTTGTTAACTTGAATAGCTATTTCAAACGACCTTTGAAGAATGAAATCAGCAGTCGCTGCCAAAATTGAAGGATTACAAATTTTCTATATGAAAATGGTATTGGTAACAGAACAACACTGAGCAATACAGTGGTTATTGCCGAGTTATTTTGAGGCCAGTATTAGCGATGGATAAAGTTAATTTAAGATCAAGTTTTTAATGCATTTTTGCGATTCCTTTCACTTACGTAGCAGCTTTACTTAAATGCGCTATGAAATATACTACAATTCAAACATTATTTATAAATTATTTCAGATCAAAGAAATGTGCACAGTAATATCCTTTTCTATTAAGCCTCAATATCCGCTGCCTGTCTTCAATATTCCAACATTTTTTAATAAATAGAAAATATTACTTTATCTGGAAGTTCTGGCTAATATTCAATTTATGCATGAATAATAATCTAATCTATAAATAGTTTAAACAAATACCATTCTCTGAACCAGAATTAATTCGTATATTCGTATTAAAGTGGTTGTCGCATCGGTATTACAAGCTATTTCCTCCCGTCTACTGAGAATTTTTGTATAATAGCTTTGAATTCTCGTGGGACAGAGGGCTTTTTACTCCGGCTAGGCGTTTTTCCTCCATCTGTGTGGACTTTTATCTGAGTAGTATTGTGCCGTAGGTATGTGTGCCTACGCCCTATTGCCCGCGAGACAGACCTGAATTTAATGTATATTTTGTATTCTATGCACATAAAGTAATGAAATAATCCCCACAATGCATGCGTATAACCTTATTATTCTGTACAAAACAAATGCTGAGAGTCAAAAGTAGGTAAATGATTCCTTTTCATTTCTTGGTCAAACATTTGTTTGATGCTAAATGTAATGTAGGGAGGACAAGGGAAGGGACAAGTTTAATACAAACCAATTGTGTAATTTGGTGCAGTGTAATTTCCCTGGTAGGGTTATTGGACCCCACTTCAATCCCGTGAAGTGTATAAATTCCGCCATGGTGTGCGGAGGGCCGCTAAATTACATTTGCGAATTGCCATGCATTTATTATTTAAACCGAATGCTAAATTGCAGCATTTCCATCGGAATATTTTTATTTTTCCTACCATAATGTCGAATACTTTAAGCACCGTAGATATGATGAATGTTCACATTAAGGTCGTTTTTATTCCTCGTAAAAACGAATTGGCACAGTACAGTACGATAAAATTTTATCTTGGTTTTTTTATGTCGACAAATTCAAGACGATAGAAACTCTCACAGATCAAGATTCTAATAAAGTTTTGAATCAGATTGTTAAGTTATTAAGTTCAGGCGAGAACAGTGGTTTTTATTTATGAATCCGATACTAAGTATACTCCGTTTACTATAGCATTAGAAAAAAGAGGCTCGTAGAAGCAGTAGTGCAAAACCTTTTATTTCAAAGTTAAGTTATAACTTTGTTGGATAAATCTGAGACTACTAAATACTGAGATAAACGAAATAAAAATCATTTTATTTTAAATAATGCTTTATTTATAATAACATCTTCATCACACATTACAAACTTACAACAAAAGGAATGAATGAAACAATAACAAAATCACAGAATATTTACGTCAATTTCACAGACGACATAAACCGGTAAAATTAGAAAAACCCGGCTGTCACAGCTTATGAAGGGACTAGGTGACATTTTAGATTAGGGAGAATTATAGTGAAGCGAAAAACGTACTCGATATTGTTTACTCCTGCTTCTTTTAGGTTTTTAGCATTGACACTTTAATTTTAAGTTGGAATGAAATAATATATCTAAATAAAAGCCACTTAATTTCATAAGATAAATAGTTCAAATGATTACAATGAAGTGTGACAGCTGGTATATAAATAGATATTAATACATTTGGCGTTAATCGTAACTGTAACAAATTTAATGTACTTTTGTTACAAAGTGTACATTAAAAAGAACCTTTTTTAACTTCTGTCTAATGCTATTGTAAACGGAGTATAGATATAAAAATATATATCTAGTTGTGTATAGCGAGTGATTGTAGACCGTGTCAAGATATAGGCGACAATGGAGGCTCGCCCCCAATAACACGGGAATCAAAAACGTATCACAGACTACAGGGGATTCTGTATAACCGATGCGGATAAAATACCGGACCCCGAGGATATAATATATTAAATATGGACTTGCAATATAAAAGAACTGTCCCTAATCCTATACTGTGTCTAAGGAACTATTAATTTTTTCTTTACAAAAAATGTACAATACAATTTCCACCGACAATTTTCAAATCGTTATGAGGTATATATTTTTATGAGGACTTTTCAAAACGGAATTCGCTAGGTACCTATGAGATTTTATTATCTTTATTTAAAAAAATATATGTCGTGTACCTACTTTACACTGTTCCAATAAAAAAAACAAAAAAATTATGAAGACGTACATAATGTAGGTACTTGCCGGTTTAATATTTTATACCAAGTCACTGCAAGACAAACTCTTTTGATTAATAAATTAATATTTCCTATTAGTGGAATTTCTAGCATTAGGTATAAGTCTTCCCTAAGGTGGTGGATAGTGAAAGTATTTTGCCGTTCAAATACATAATCTTTACCGACTTCACATAACTTCTAACGGAGCCTAAGTTATCAGTCTACAATTAACCGAAACTTTAGAATTATACTCTCAACTGTTCCGTTTGTGTAACGTTATATAAGTCATGTGTAATTGGTTAGTAGGTATACAAGATGATGTTTATTATCGAGGAACATATTCCAGCCCAATATTGTTTTTGTCTACAACAAAAATGATTGACATTTTATTTCATATTACGACAAAATTTCTGTGGTCAAACACTTTAATATCGGTAATGGTCTGCGAGTCAGGTGTGAAATATAGACAAACAGACCGACGCGGCAACATGGCGAAAAAGCGACGGTTTATAGTTTGTCTACGGAACCCTAAAGACAAGTCGATGACTTGGTACTCACGTATTCGAATCGATATAATATCTACCTACCTAATATAATAAATGCTCATGAAGAAATGCTATTTAATGTATCTCGTTCAAAAACTCACCCTGTATACACTGTAGATCGAAGACAAACACTTAATGGTAAAATCGAAAACTCTTACGTTGGAACTTCAATATTTGACTAAAATCCAATTCAAATTCGAAAGCATTTATTCAGAGTTGTCTTACTTCAAGATCTTTGTGATTGTCAAAAACATTACCGTCAGTTCGCTATGTTAGGGTCATAACACACTAGCTACTTTTTGCACCAGAATCACGCGATTCGCATTCGTAATTCACTTTTTGTAAGCAAAAGGTAGCCGACGCACGCGAAATCGCGCGTTTTGCTGAAAAATGTAGTTAGTGTGCTATGCCCCTTAAATATAGCTGTTAAGAAAGCAAGAAAGTCCAATTAAGCAACTCGAGCAGGGGAATTAAATCAAGTAAATGATGTTAAATAAAGTAAATATAAAATAATAAATTATTATAATATAATCAAGTTGTAAAACTCAATATTGTATACACGATTAGTTGGAAAGGATATATAAAGCTGAAAGGGGGCTATTGTACCTACCCATTATAATGAATAACTTTAACTACCAAGCCTGAACTAGGGAAACAAAAATTAATTCATAGTCGACTAAAATGTTCCTTTTCTATGCAAATAATTCAATATTACTGGACTAAATGTATGGAACAGCAGATATTTTTTCGTCATTTCAACCTTGATTCACATAATATAAGTTGTTCATAATGATGAGTATAATAACCCCCTTTTCGCTATAAACCCTTTCCGACTAACCATGTTGACGACCAACATTAAACTGATAGGTCTGTACATATTATTATTATTATTTATTTATTATTTCTCTAGAAAACTTACAACTAGAAGAAAATTTGACAATTAATAGATAACTAATCTAAGGCCAATTCAAGGTTCTCACAAACAGACCTTACAAGAGTAGAATATACGCAGAACGGTTACGGTTATTGAAGACCAAAACCATTTTATGTAATTGTTTACTATTAGGTACTGTCTCGGACAAACAACGCCTAACCACTGTAATCTGGATCGTCAGCATTCATAAATCGTAGCCAACAAAATGGGGCAAGACGGTTGCTAGACAGCCTTATCAGAGCTGAATGCCGGTTGCGATAAAAGATGGCTCAGCTTCGATGAAAAAAGTTTCTTCTATTCCGTACTGGAGACATCCTTTTAAGGTCACTCAATGCCGTTCGTGTGATGAATTAGTCGCTGTGTCTGCTATGGAACGCATTCTTTATATAGAAACCGACGGTTGGCACTTCTGCGCTACGTACCACGGGTTCGATCCCCGCATGAAACAAATATTTGTATGCCCTACAGATGGTTGACGCTAGTGTGGAGCAACGTTTTTAATAGTAAATAATAATGAAAAGTGTTTGCAGTCTTTAAAAAATGCGAAGTACCTAAGTTAGAAAATATATCGAACAATGCTTGCAATGTAATTGTCGTTATTGTATTCCGGGAATATTTACTTATTAATAAATATATATTTTAATAATGTCGCCCGAGTTCTAGTTTAATTCGGTAGAGGTGACGTTGCTGCCAAAATGTCATTTTAGAGAGACACCCTTCCAATTACACAATTTAATTCCACAGTTCCCAGGGAGAGCTAAACTTTAGAGATACGAGTACGTAAGCTAAAATGTATAAGCGTAAGGTCCTAGTTTACTAACAGTTAATATGAAAAGTTGAGTTTACATTACACCCTGTCATTATTTACGTACGTGAAGTAAAACATAGTGGGACAGCGTGGGGTCCTCGCTCGACTACCTGAACGGTTTTCTTGTAAAAAAATCATCATTGGTCGGCCCATTTATTGCAACATACCTATTTATAATTTCAAAGTCAAACCTTAGTCGCACATTAGTCCATTTATTATCAAAACTAGAACAAAATCCCTTTGGTGGCTTTTAAGATTAGCGCGAACAGACAGACGCGACGAGGGACTTTGTTTTATTCTATATTGCTAGTGATTCCTTCGTTTCCAGTTTTTAATAGTTTTCAAGACAATATAATTCGCTCTTTAGCCAGCTTTAAGTTTATTTTGTTGTTCGAGTTAAAATTGGACGCCTTTTAATTTCCGCAAGTGACTGAAGAACGTTTTAGCAAGATGTACGCAAGTGAATAAAACATTATTTTGAGCCCGAAGGGTGTTTAATAGGGGCGGAAAATAATGTGGCCACTGGTAGCTGGGGTCTGTTAATAACTTAGGTCCTTATTACATTAAGGTAGTCTTAAACGTTTTCATTAGTAATTTATGAGGAGCTGCAAAATACTAGTGAGTACTAGTGAGTAGTAATTATGACACTAGGAAAGGGCTGATGTATGTATGACGGCAGCTGGAGTGATCGATGATGTTTTCTCAAATTGTCTGGAAGAGCATGCTCCTCGTGTTCGTAGTGTTTATTACTAGTGGTGTAAGGCTTCTCGTGACAAATATAAATACGAAAGTACGTGAGTATTTAATTGATATGAATGCGTGATACTGCGAATACCACGCTAAAAAGAAAATAAATACAGAACTAATTGTTTTTTCGCGATTTCTTCTTCCGACCCATAGTAACAGTTGTCCAAAATAATGAGGACAGCACGACCTTAAAAAGGATCTGTCAATTATAGTAGAGATTTCTTGCTTGTTTATAAACGGGTTTCAGTCGGTATAACAGATATTTTCAAAAATTGCTTTACGGGTTCAGTTACCAGTGGGCAATAGTCGACAGGGTCCAGTAAATCCTACGTTTAAAGATATTAATAGCCTCCTCCAACATATTATGTACATGTTAGTACATTTATATTGGTCCGTCAGTCTCTCTGTGACTGATGTAAGTGAACTGAATAGCATAAGATTATTATTATAAATTCACCTACGCAACTCGCATTACAATTTACAATAGAGTTTGAACATTTATTAGTAGGTACTAGTGGTCGTCCAGTGGTCGAAATTCGACCGTAATTTTAGCTTTCTGCACTCCTTCAACATCTAAACTGTAACTATGCTAAATCTCACACTTCTCCGTGCGCGCAATATGCTTAAAAAGGGGTAGAAAGTTTTCTCTTCACGTATTAATTTAATATATAGATTATGAAGAAGGAGCGTTCGCATCCGTCATATTACATGAGTATGTTTGCGATGGATTATATGCACCCATAGCGAACAAGAATAAGAAATTAGAGCCATAGGGAAGTATGAAACGAACGGTAGGACATATTCTTGATGAGCAAAGAGATTCAAAATAAACTTTTGTTTTTCCATCCACCTGTTCGGCAACTAATTAACACAAATGACTGAGGGTCCCGAAGGAGGCGCGCAATTAATTACTGATTAAAAACTTGGTCGTCTTTCCACTGTAACTGATCTTTATTTATGTGACAAGTATAATAAATAACGTCGTCGCCCGGAGCCTCTTGAATATTATCAAAATAATTCACGTCGCCTGATATATTTTGTAATCTTCGCCAGGATTATGTGTCAAGTTTCGGATATTGAATCTTTTTGATCCCGACTTTGTTTCGTAGAAATTTAAATCAAGCTGAAGAAAAATCTTTGATGGTATCCGATGGGGTAGTCAATTAAAATACATTTGGGGAATGAAACGATTCATAAATCCACAAAGTCTGCTTGACCGTTACAAAAAACAGTAAGAGAATCCCATAACTTTCATATATAACAACCATTCTTGCAAACGGATAAGTAATTTGTAGTACATAATTATAGTGTTATTATGGTTTATCATTTCCATTCTTTTTGAATCAATTCATTAATCACCTTCTGTGTTAGCCCTGGGAACAGAGGGGTTGGCAGATTCTTTAGTTAGAATAAATAATTCGAACGGTTGCTGGCGCCCCCAAACAATCGATTTTCCTCTGTGTCTAGTTTGCGTCGCTTGACGGGTTATACTTAACTAATGAAAGCTTTATCGTTATTTCTATTTTTGACTGCGCTGTTGCCATCGACTGCTGTGAAATGATCTAGAGGTTTGCTATTTATCAATGAAATGGAGGTATTAAATTGAATGAGCGGTCTGATCGCCAGTTGGCATGATATTATAACGATATAGACGACAGAATTAATGGCGGTTGTTGTTCACGATACGGCACGCAAACCTTTCTGAGTCACACCTCTCTTTAACAATGATTACGGACGGTTTCTTATTGATCTTTAAAAGAACAAGTGACATAGTGCTCCTAGTTCTATTAACGTAAGGATTTTTTTTTAATACTTTTTTACTAAAATGTAACTACGCATATTTCTTCACGTTATCCAATGTTCATTTATCTTCTCCTGATTTGATTCGCAGACTCCATTATATGGGAATACAGTATGATTAACATATGGAACATATCATCACGACAGTATTCCCCAAACTGTTAGGCAGAGCAAAAAGAAGAAGAAGAGAGAAATATCTAATACGATGCCATTATTAAGTTCAATGTGTGAAGGCGAGCCTATTGCATTGCTAGCTATTGCTGGGCACAATTCCAAACTCCGGGCTGCTATTGTGAATTTTCATACAGAAAAGCCAATGTCGTCCCGGGAATCGAACTCAGTATCTACTTCACTCTGAGCAACCAGGCTTGTTGCCACTAGGCCAATGAGGCAGTTTGTTGTGCTGTCTGATTTTGTATTTAGAACTAGCAGTGCCCGCGACTTCGTCCACGTGGAATTCGGAACTATAATAAGTTATAGTGCTGGGACCGGATTCGAACCTGATAGGTATAACTTGTCAGCTTCTACCCTAACATTTAGCGCTAGTCTGCGTGGTAAGTCGCGATATGTGTTCAAATAACACAAATACAATAAAATACAATGAAAGTCTCATCAAAATCGGTACAAAACAACAAATTTTATCTAACCAATCAATCGTGACCCCTGCTTCTTACGGGACTGCTTACAATAGAGGGGTCCAGCTGTATCTCATTACCCATTCAACGGATGGAAATGAAACATACCTCAATAAGAGCAAATAAATGATGCTCGATCCCAACCCAACGCCATGTAGGGATATTGGAGTTAAACTTAAAAAGACACGGCGTTGTATTACCTTGTAGACCAACCAACTGCAGCATATGGGTTGCCAAACAGAACGTTGTAATGAATATGTCCATAATCTTAACGCTTAGCAAACAAATTCCTAATCGCAGCATGTTGCTACCATAAACGAGGATGCAGCTTCCCATCCTATTAAAGATGAGTCATTTACACTACATTATACTTCGTTGCTGCATCCTATGAGATTTAATAAACCATGTAGTCCGTCTTCTGTTGTACTGCATCATCACACGAATTTTAGATCTTAAATAAAATCAAGAGTTAAAAACTAGTCACTAACTGACTCCACTACGTAGTGTTCCCACTTGTCAACAGATGGCGCTATTTTCATTCGTCTTTTCGTGTGTACGCGAATATGCATCATCCGTGTCGTACTCTCCGAAATATTCTTATTTTGTTGAAATCTTTGAGTTTTTAGTGAATATTTACAGTGAAAGTGTTAGAAAGGAAGCTAAGGATGAGTTTAGATACAAAATTCAACGCTTGGAAAAGGAATTGAAGTTCCGACAAAAACCGCCGGCGTAATATCAAAGTGAAGTTACCTACTAACTACTCGTAATAGCTGTGCTTATGTTTCGTAATAAGTTTACCGCTTACACTCAGAATAATTGTATTATTATGGTAGGTATAGTACAGTGTACATTATTATAGTGGTGATCAAGAAATAACCTTAACGCGGCGTGATGCCACCCAAAAAGTTAGTACCTACCTATTATTATTACTACAAAAAATAGGTAATTAAAGAAAGGCCGTAGCCTTTATAATCGCAACTGGCCGCACGAGGCCATGAACAAGTGTCGACGTGTGTCACAACATGAATTTCGCCTCTGGATGTGATAATTTTCCCAGTGGTCCATCATTTCCTCAGTGGTGGCACGCGATGTCATCCGGAAATAAAAATACTTTCTTCCTTAATGTGGTGCCACGAGATGTCATCCAGGAAGTAAAAATACTTTCTTCCTTAATGTGGTGCCACGAGATGTCACCCAGGAAGTAAAGATCACGCTGATTTAGCCTTGTTCCCCTATTAAATCCTGAATAACAGCCAAAGGAAACCTTTAGGAAGAAGATACCCGGAGGTCTCTAAACGCTGGGGTATAATCCTACTCGAAGGCCTAACAAAGGATCAAAAGGAGAAGTTGTTGACCTGTTCGACCAATACAATGAAAAACTTTAGCTGGCTAAAGAGCTCACACCTCTAATGCCGAATGCCACGGTGCGGAGGGACAACAACTCCCCCCCCCCCCCCCCCCCCCGTCAACCGGGGAGCGGCGCAAACGCCGCATCGCCTCCGCCGCGCCGCGCACCGCTGGCGACGAGCCGCGGCCGCGGACCGCCCGCCGCCGCCGCCGCCGCGCCGCAGCCGTGAGCCGCCGCGCCGCCGCGCCGGCCGCCGCCAGCGGCCGCTAGAGGTACCTACCAAACACTTGTCGTATTCTTACACAATTGGTTGAACATAACTACGCCGAATATAGGATGATACCTATAATAAAAGGTTATAAATTACCCTTTACTAGAACTTGTGAAACTATGTAACCCACCTTGTTCAAGGACCGAAATGTTTAAGTTTATTGAGAAACTTGAAAGATTAAGGTCTATTGTGCCATGTATTATTATTTTTTCTAAATCCAAAAAGTAGGTAACGGATCTTACCTATATTATTAAGACATAAGTGAATTCTTATCTGTAACATTAGTTATACACCTAACAACTTCACATTGCCGGCTTTAAAGAACGTTAAAATAATTCAAGGGGAATAACGTCGATAACCGAAATGCATTGTCTAGTTCGGCTACAGATGCTGATTCATTTATTTGTAAAAAATATACCAAGTTGTTTGTTAGGTAGTATTCCTTCCTGATAAATGAAAATATTATTTATTTTACCGATTTATTCTTAACTAGCTGTAGCCCGCGGTTTCACGCGGATTTAGTTTTTTCAGCATAGGTAGTTATAAACATAAGCTATATCCCTCAGGGATAATGTAGCTTTCTATAAATGAAAGAACTAGGTAGTAGTTTTAGGGATTAAACATCCCGTATGATTTAGTGGCTAGGATACCTGGCTTTCACCCAAGAGGCTCGGGTTCGATTCCCGGTACGGGAACCACTAATAATTTATAAATTTACATAAACATTTCAGTATTACATGATATTCGCACAGCATCATAATTATTATTTAATGAATCAGAATCATTTATTTGTCAGAATGTAGTATTACATAGTATGGTGTTAAATGAAGCGTATATGGCAACAATACATCCCAAGATGAATATTTTTTGTGACTGGATAGTCATGGATATAAATCGTGCAGAAAATATCTACCCACTAACGATTTCGTTTTATGAATTTTTTTTATGAATTCACCTACCTACGGTAGTATAGTGGTAAGTATTCCCGCCTATCACGCGGGAGACCGGAGTTCGATTTCCCGCCGGAAAATCGTACCTACGCAGCTAGTTGTCGCAGCAGTTTGGTAGTACTTAGGTGATCCGTAGTGTATGGCATAACTACGTTTCACGTATAAATATGATAATAATAACTGCTTATAATCTGGAGTGTTTGTTTCTTAATAATTAAGAAAAAAGTGTTCTCATACGTCGCAAATTTCTTAGAATTCATTGCGTTCCCAGTACCTACCTATAACTATTATTTTATGTTTAGTATTACCAAAGGAAATACGTTGCAAAATACATAAAACTATTCGAAATAAATCTGCTAAATCATCAATTGCGATGAGAGAATTTGCTCAGTTTATAGGTAGTATAACAGCTTCATGTCCAACCGTAGCTTACGGCTGACTATACTAAGTGCTTGGAAAGAGAAAAATACCTCGCACTGTTCTCGAAATATCAAGATGTAAATTTAGCCCATCCCTTAGAGATTATATTTTATAAAAAAAAAAAAAAAAAAAAAAAAAAAAAAAAAAAAAAATCCTAACTGTTCTCTATAACTGGAGATTTCTTCGGAATCCCCTCTTTCGGGGTTGGGAACTTTCTTCAATGGGGTAATAGCGGTTACCGGTCACAAGAAGAAAGAGATAAGCTCATCAAT
Organism: Allophyes oxyacanthae; assembly: GCA_932294325.1. Taxonomy (NCBI): domain Eukaryota; kingdom Metazoa; phylum Arthropoda; class Insecta; order Lepidoptera; family Noctuidae; genus Allophyes; species Allophyes oxyacanthae. Next base: position 8,548,538 of record OW028609.1, read on the forward strand.
AATTATTTGTACTTATTAGCTGTCTTTATCGGAGCTCATTGCCTTTGTCAAACCATCACCAATTCGGATCTGTTGCTAAGAATTGACAACACCACCGCTATAATCTTATACCTATCAATAGCAATGGTTGGACGTGTTCTCTGAATTCTCTCACTTCAATTATATAACTCGAGAGACATGACTGTGTTGCTGTTCATATTTGTTTCCTATATAAGAAAGCCTCGAGGTTTCTCGAACATTAATACGGAGCGGGAATTACACATGGATCTTGTTTCCAAGATATAGTACACTCGCCGAATTCACTAATTCGGTCGACCAGAAAAAGATGTGATTACCTCTCGAATTAATTTTAAATACTCAAATTTGGATCTTGGAAATGAGATCCGAACGCCTACAACATATTACGTATTTCTGTCTACGCTATTAAGATGTGTCAAATTTCCTTTTTACGTAGGTATTCGAAAAATGAGGTATATTAGTAGCACCTTATTGGCCAAACCAACCTTGGTCCCCGCTGTATATGTCCTTTACCATTTCAAAAATACTATATTTGGAGCCACACATGAAAAAATATTGCTTTCTCCTTCCAAAACCCCGCTCCTTTTATGGCCGAGCCACCTGTTTTGCGCAACGCTATACGGGTAGCGTTCGTCGAAAAATCATGAGATAATAATTCCATAGATATAATCACGCAGTTGTTATCATATACCAATTACTTTGCAATAGTATCTAAATTATGATTTGTTTTTTTGTAAAGACATTAATTTAGATTTTTTCAAATTATCAATGATTTTTTAAATACGACTCTTTAAATTCATATAGATCAGCATTATCACGCGTCACATGTAAAGAAACTTGTGTAATTGACTGCGATTGCCGATTTTAGTACAGGCCTTATTTGTCTAAAGATAAAAATACTAACGTGGCGTTGTCTTACCTATCTGATAAAACTAATGAATCGTTAACTCTAGATTGATCACTAAAACTAACTTGCAAACGCTAACATTTATCAAGATCAATAAACATTTCGTTCTGTGAAGCAGGTGTTCACAGAATTGTATTCGAAATTATTAAGCCATCAGCACCCAATAGGGCGAATCCTAAATTGATAACTCCATTCCATCACGAACAACCAAATATTTGCCCAGCGAAAGTTCTCTCTGCTTATCTACCTAAATAGAACGAGAGAATCTCGAAATAAATCGTGGACAGATAGATTAATCTTAACTATTAAAAAGCTACCCTAATTGCCAGTTCCCAGTCCACAAATCAATGGATTAAACAAGTCCTTAAGAATAGCGGAATCGATGTCGGGTTTACTCGCCACACAATAGGCACGCTACACGCTTCGACGTCCGTCGCCGCACAGTGGGCCCATACTGAAAATTAGTGGACTTAGGCAACAAAGTTACCATATCGATGCGATTTTTTTTTATATGACGTGTTATAATATTCCTGACAACTTTTATTCTTATAAAATTTCTTCTAAACTTGATAGTTTGTCTTGAAAAAAATTTATTAGATTTTTTTGTATGGAGCGAATCACGTTTAATTTTTTTTCTTCAATTGTACTAATATGTTGGGTGTGTGGCGTGAGTATATGATAGCTAGGGTCATTCTCTATCCACGAAAAAAAAAACAGCGCCGGCCATCTGCGGCAGCGCGAGTAATCATTCGGTAAAAAAATAATAATTTGGAAGAATTTTTATGTCATTTAAAATAAATTCAAAGCATATTTTTTGTCTCATTTGGCTGTTTTCACCTTCTTTTTAGTTAAATAAATAGTTTTAATAGCGCATACGTACTTAGAACTAGTAATTCTGATAGAGATTTAGTTATTATTCGTTCGTCAATTTGTTTTTTCATCTCAGACTCTTCAGACTTTATAAAGTCAGCTGTCTCCGAAGTGAAAGTGAACTTCACTGGTCGACAGTACAGAGTTGAGCAAGGTGTGGGGTTCTCCCAAACTAGATTTTCATTCCCAGATGATGGCCTAGTAGACACTAGCCGAAGAGGGACGATGCTTATCATGACACTGATGAATCATCGAACTCTGTAGCTGTGTTTGACGTTTTCTGTTTATAGTTACTCTGCGACGAAGAACCATCAAGTCCCCATTTTCAGGTCAACTTGAGTTCTTCATTTTGAGACCTATCAACAGTATTTATATCAAGTAATATCCTCTCCACAGTGTGGTCCAATAGCGCTTGCAATTTAATGTGAGCTCCGTTTTCGGTAATCTCCTTATTCTCTTGTGGTGGGTAACATCTTTTCTTGGCATTTACAAGCTTTGGATAAGATGGAAAGGCAGCACAGTTTTCTTCTTTCAGAAATTGTCGAAGAGCTAAGTACTTCCATTTCGAGAGCGCAACTGATGTATAAAGAGCTAAACACTTACCTATCTTCAGAGACAGTACTTAACCTCTGCTTTTTGAATAGTCTCTCTTCTACTTCGGATAGCGCATCTGGATTACTGGAAAGGTATTCGACCACTTTTGCCAGATTCGTTTTGCCGTTGTCTTTCAATTTTGTTATGTACCAGTGCTGCAACTCTTCCTCGGAATTTTCTTCTACTATGGAAGTAGAACGTCTTTTCTTTTGCTTATTACTTAACTCTTCGAACGGTTTTCTGTGCTCCTTTTCTGTAGATGTTCCCGCTTCCGCAGTACATACTGCAAGAGTAGGAACATGGCAATCTATATCCACAAGCTCAGATAAGGCTGCGTCCGAATAGCCCATCACACTTCTCAGATCAACACTGTCACAAACAGGCCAGTTGATGTTTTTTTCCAACCACTTGCGATTAATTACACGATTCATAAAAGTTTTTTGATTTCTACTTGACTCTATCCACTTTTGATTTAAATTTACACAAAAAAGTCGACAGAACTCCTTGATTCGGTTCTTGTCTTCTTCAGAAACTTCGGTAGTCAAGAAAGAAATGATACTTTCATACAGAAACATATGATTTTTCAGATCACCGCCACTTCTTAATTTCACAAAAAGATCTAGGTTGGTACAAAATCCAGCCATAATTCTAATGTAAATATAAAAATACAAGTATTTCACTGTGTTCACAAACAAGCGACAAGAGCGAAACTAGATGGACTTAATGAATGTCTTTATATTTATAGTTAGTGTTAATTACTCAAGTAGTGGACATAACAGTGAGTGAAAATTATTCAGCCAATCAGAGATGAGCATTTTTCGATGACTCATTAGTTATGCGCTTAGCCGAGTGCACAAACAAATGAGTCATCAATCACAATGCAGGTGCTACCGATAACATGCAATAATAACTAAATCTCTACCAGAATTACTAGTTCTAAGTACGTATGCGCTATTAAAACTATTTATTTAACTAAAAAGAAGGTGAAAACAGCCAAATGAGACAAAAAATATGCTTTGAATTTATTTTAAATGACAAAAAAATTCTTCCAAATCATTTTTTTTTTACCGAATGATTACTCGCGCTGCCGCAGATGGCCGGCGCTGATTTTTTTTTCATGGATAGAGAATGACCCTAGCTATCATATACTCACGCCACACACTCAACATATTAGTACAATTGAAGAAAAAAAATTAAACGTGATTCGCTCCATACAAAAAAATCTAATTAATTTTTTTCAAGACAAACTATCAACTTTAGAAGAAATTTTATAAGAATAAAAGTTGTCAGGAATAATATAACACGTCATATAAAAAAAAATCGCATCGATATAGGAACTTTGTTGCCTAAGTCCACTAATTTTCAGTATGGGCCCACTGTGCGCCGCGTCGGTGGCAAAGTGTGCGCCCCTGTAAAATGTCAGCAAGCATGCGAGTGGCTCGACTGCCAAATCTCTATGCTTCGCTAAATTCGATAACTTACCCTTGACAAATATATAGCAGGACAGAGCTTTCGTTACGCTGCACGTAATATGGATAACTAGGTGGTTCGTTGATTTACAGTTCATGAGTATTGGAAGAAAGGATTATTAAAATAAAAGTGTAATAGATAGTAATTTAGGATCTCCGATCCCTATTGCCTTTTCTTACATGAACTTGATTTTCAATACTAGTTGGTATATAAAAATCTACTTATTTGTCATTCCACAATTACCTAGGCGCTAAACATCTACATGGTTTATTAAATCTCATAGGATGCAGCAACGAAGTATAATTTATGGTTAATGGAACTTACCTTAAGTGAACTTCAACCATAATTATACGAGTTGCTGCATCCGTAGAGATTTAAGATCCCGCCCTCCCTAAATATATATCCCCAAAGTAATTGAAAAATGACAAATTGGATGTTACTCTGAAACGAATGAAAATAGCGCCATCTGTTGACAAGTGGGAACACTACGTAGTGGAGTCAGTTAGTGACTAGTTTTTAACTCTTGATTTTATTTAAGATCTAAAATTCGTGTGATGATGCAGTACAACAGAAGACGGACTACATGGTTTATTAAATCTCTACGGATGCAGCAACTCGTATAATTATGGTTGAAGTTCACTTAAGGTAAGTTCCATTAACCATAAAATATAACTACTATGTAATAAAATATTCTCGCGTGTAAATAATTGCGTGATTATAGTCCCACAGATGCGGCGTTACAAATTGTGCGACTAATGTCTCTTATGAGTAGGTAGTATGTTTATAATATTATGTACATGCGTTCGCGAGCAAATATATCTACTCGTGCCTATGTATAGCGAAATCTAAAATATCTTGCGTCTAAATTATCGATTGGAATTGCCAAATATTTCATTAACCAAGAAGTTTCCCACAAACGGATTCAGGTGAGTACACATCTAGAGCATTTACTTGAAACAGAACATCAAACTATTCTAATGTGTCACCATAGACGTAATATACTAAGCACCCTTTCACGAACCGAACATCTAGCACGAACTCAGATCACAGAAAGACGAAGCTCAACATTTTGTTACAACTTGATTTTACAAACAACGAGCGAATTTGTGTAACATTCATCGAGCAAAGACACGTGCGCGGTGCGAGGGCAAAACGTGCAGTGATGCGAAGTTTAATAATGTAAATATTACTTTACCACCACCAACTTCGATTATTTATTTCCTTTTAATACAACTCATCAAGATAAACACAGCACACGCGACCTGAAGATCCGACATTTCAACGAAGATTAAATACGAAATAGAAAGTAATATCACTCGCCGTGAGCATTACGTCGAACACAGCGTTGAGCATTCGTAGTAAAGTAACATTACATCGAAATGCTTTTTTAAATAATTGAGCTTTAGTTTGTGTTGTAACATTCGTAAAAACGTTACGTTACATGGAAATGCTCTTGGATATATATAAGTGTGTACCCCTATGTGCATTCTTATATTATCTTTATACTCACAAATATGGTGGCCTAACATAGTCTATGATAGTTCTGCAGAACACCAAGTTCAAAGTTAGTTAGCGAGCCATGGATGGTATTCTAGATCAACTGACCGATACCGCGCTCCAAAACTCAGATTACCAACGTTAGGTACCCAAAAGGTTGTCAATTTTATGTGGGGCTAGGTCAGATACATTAATGATACCTATCAAGATTTACTATGGAAAAGAAGCAGCTCTTTAACGTGATAGAACAAGGATTAGCAGCGATAGGTACTAGAATACGCTAGCATCCGGCGTTGATGAGATTTACCAACTGCTGTGAAATAAGAATAAAAACTAAAAATTTTGTTCGTGATTAAAATACCCATGTTTACAATATTTATAACAACATCTCTACGTGTACGTTACACACCTTGTTCGTAGCAATTGTCAAGGTGACTGCACATTAGTGCATGTCTCAGTGCATCAAGGCAAGATTTTAATGCTAGTTACCAAGGTTAATCGGAAGCACATCCGCTTGTCTAAGGCGTGTTCAATATTACTGAGCTAAGTAAGTTTATTTTACATTACATAACAATACCTAGTTCAACAGTAGACGCTGACATTGAAGCTATTTGAAAGTTAATGTTGTTTGTTCATGTATCGATGTAATCCTTCGACATACAGAAATTTCCAGATGACATGGAACATCGAATGAATCAAAAATAACGATATAATATTTATCTATATTGTCGACGGCCACATGGCGCGCGTGTGGACTGTACAATTTTTTCTATCGATTAAACGCATGTATTCAATGCAGGAAGGTCCTACATTAAATCCTTACTTAAATATGAAAGTAATACTTAAAAACCTTCCGTGAAAAATTATCTAACTGATGGTGAAAACCGCATCAAAATCCGTTGCGTGGTTTAGGAGGAGTTGGCGGATACAGACAGACATACAGACAGACGCGGAAAGCGATTTCATACTATGTAGAGATAATCAGACTTAATCGGCTGAACAGATTTGGATGAAATATGGCACCAGAGAGACCATGTTTGGATGAAATTAGGCACACAGACAGGCCATGATTAAAAAAAATCTTATATACATATTACTAGCTGTTGTCCGCGATTTCACTCGCATCCTCGAGTAACTACTTACTGTACCCGGATAAAAAGTATCGATGTTAATGTAATGCGCATAATTTGTATGGTGATTCAGTCTCTGTTCCTAAATACAACCGCAGTATTGGGATACACTTTAAAACAATATGAAAATTCGACTAATTATGGGGGACGCGCATTATTTAGTAACGCAAACCATACAAAATCAAATTTTTATTTTGTTTTGGAGTGAATTTTAATACTACGGTTACATTTAGGAACTGACACTGAACTCTGCAAATTATGCGCAAAAAAAATATCTTGTATAAAAGTTGAATGATTAATTAAATGACTTAATATCAACGGAGAGGCTTGAAGGAAGGATCATGAAAATACTGTGCATAGGTTGTAATCCAAGAAAGGTAGCACCATTAAGAAGGGTTTTCTACCTGGAAAGATAAATCTACCCGGAAAGGTAGAATAACCACTTACCAATACTTATATTATAATCCTAATCCTTTCATAATGAAGCAGTTCATGGTCCCATCTCTCATAAACAGACCATTATACCCATACCTATTACGTAAAATCTATTCGTCGGATTTTAACAAGGTAAGAATAATTTATATACCGGTCACAACACGCAAGTGGAGTCACGGGCAAAAGATCTTTTCAAAAATGAATGAAAAGACTCATCGTGGAACACCTTTTAGAATATTAGTATTAAGAAAAGTTAGTGCGGACCATGTGAAGAAGCTGGCGCATGGCTAATTTCTTACAAAGGGCCAACATATAATATCAGGTCTTAATTAAATACTGAATGTCCCCGACTTCTCTAACTTCGTACTTCATGCAAAAGGGTATTGGACTGTTGAAGCTTTTCAAAAACTTAAGCAATAAGCTTAAGCTTAAGTTTAACGTAAGCTACAGTGTAATAATAAATTAAATATTTAAAATTATGCCTAAGCATTTTAAATAGCTTTATAGACAGAGATGGCACTACTAACTTGTGACGTCATAAGTAGGTAATGTCATAGTAAACTGTGATAGTTTCATACTTAATTAATTTTGCGGGAAAAGGATGGGTAGTGCCTTACCTATATATAAATTTCAATAGCATCCACCTGTTTTAATAATTTTTACAACTATGGTTTTCTTTAACTTAGTTAAGAGAATATAAAATACATGTTTAGTTTACCCATTTTAATAATAGTCCACTATTATTACGACTCCCAGTACTGAAAGCTTTTAAGATGATTTTCATGTTTCAACCACAACGTTTCAGAACCAATTGCTTTGTTTTATAAAGATGTCTTATAACGAAGATTAACATGCCCATTTGAGCGGGACATAAGGTTGATGTCAAAGGAATTACAATAAAGAAATTGAAAGAAAAGTGTGACACAACGCAGATAAACCGCTTTTGTAAGTGACTTTGAATAAATTAATTCTAATGTTGACTGAAAGTTCCAGATATTGGTTTCGATTTAACTTAGCTGTGGGTTTTCTTTTTGTGCGTTGTGTCGCAATTACGATATAAGTATTTTTATAGACTACAAACATGTTGGGTCCAAGTCTTGATATTTCTATGTGCTTTTTAACACGCTTTTATTAGCTTCACCTGTAACTAACTAATTAACTATGTAAGAAAATCTTGGAGGTTAGATTTTACCCACTTCCCGGTTTCCGATTGAGCTGAAATTTTGGATACACGTTCAGTTTGGATGACTAGAGCGTGTTCTATAGTTTTTTTAAACTATAATATTTTATTTTATTTGTAATGGCATCAACGTGACGACGACTTTTTATTAACACGCTTTTATTAGCTTCACCTGTAACTAACTATGTAAGGAAATCTTGGAAGTTAAATTTGACCCACTTCCCGGTTAGGACATTGCTACGGTTGGCCCCGTCGTCTACAAAGATGAACAATATACTACAATTACAAGTGTATTTTATTAGTACTTATTATTAATTTCATTTTATGCGGACAGTATTTGAATCATTTTTCATTTTAAAAAGTAATCAACTCAATAATGACGTTATCGGAAATGATAGTATCGTCCATATTGTTTTTGTTTGCCAATAGCGTAGTACAATTAAGTTACAATTAAGTCAATGAAACAAAATTCGACTAAATAAAAATAAGCTATTGTTTCTTTTAATTTCAAAATTATTTTGATCGTTTATACAACATAAAAACAACATGAACATAACCCAAACATTTTATAAGTAGGTATACCGAGATAAACATACGTCTTTTTCATGGACAGACAAAGGCATTAATCTATACTGCCAAGACTTGTTTTGTATTTTCTTTCGTTAATTTAATTTCATTAAATTATTTGTTTTTGTCAACAAATTAACATTAATTTATGTAATTAACAGAACATTAACATAAATACACAAATATTCCGTTTATTATATTTTTAATAGTAGGTTTTACGGCTTCCTCAGTGCGTCTCATTCGACCTGCGCGCGCATACTTCATCCTGCGCGCGCATAGCTAACTCATCCAATCACAAACGAAGAAATACGCAAAATAGGATTTTAACTCTATTTATTTTTTCCTCGCAAGTGTGTTGAAAAACGTCGTATGAAATGCGTGAGCATTGGTCATTACATTCTTGGCTCCATTACGCGCCATCCCTTGCTTTCGGTTCGGGCTGCAATCCAATGAAAGCAATGTTTCAAAAAAATACTCCATACACTCCATAAATACTCTATACATTTGAAATGCATCGACTGAAATCTTCGTTGTAGTGTAGTTGACATGACACAACTTTTGAAAGAAAGCAAAACATAACCTCAAAATAATTTCAATTTTTATGAATAAAAATATATTCAGCACTGTCCGTGTTTTAAAATTGCTTGAAACATATTGTTTTCATCGAGTTGTACATAGTAAGCATAATCTTTGTTTTGTAGACTCCAGGGCTAATCATGTATGGAGCTTTAGCAATGTCCTTTGCATACACGTTCAGTTTGGATGACTAAAGCGTTTTCTATAGTTTTTTTAAAACTATAATATTTTATTTTTTCTCATGTAATTTAATCTCTAGTAAATGTTAAATTCTAGATAACGTATAGCATGACCGAGATCATATTTATGTGTAAGGTTAGGCTCAAAGAATCGTACCCAGCCACGTAATACACGTCTGGTGCTCTGAATGCCAGCGTGTCCTGGCTGTCTGCCAGGCTCCTTGCTCGGGTTGCGCGCTTATAAGCATGCGCGCCGCTTTTCTACATTTTTATATTATGATATCTACCTTTGTAAGTAATATTGATTCATGTGCATGTTTTCGGGGGTGACTCGACCGAAGCCCTTAAATCACGAGTGGTCGGTAGCTGAAGAACAAGTCCAGCTTGAAATACATGTTACGTAAGAGATTTTTTGAATATAAATTGTAAACATTTTTTATTTATTTTAATTTTATGTAATGATCTTTTATGCTATTATATTGAATGAATTTGATGGATCTAATTACCTTATAATTTTAATGAATGTTGTATTTATAATTAATGCAATATGTAGTTTTAAAATATTTGTACGCTCGCTCGTCAGAGCAAAACACAGCGGACATTACATTCTCATATTATTTAGGTACCTGAGTTTTTTGATTTTTGAGTACTTTCTCATAAACATATGTACATTCTCCCAGATAAACAGGAGATCATGGTAGAAAAAAAAAACTATGAAATATATTATGAATGCAGCTGACTGGTTGAACGAGGGAAGGGTATTGTACTCATCTTTATGAACAACTTTTACTATGGAAAAAAACGTGAAATCGCGAAAAAAAGAAACTGCTGTTCCGGCCATTTAGTCGAGTAGGTAATATTGAATATCTTTACATAGTATAAAATAAAATAAAGTCACTCTCCGCGTCTGTCTGTCTGTCTGTCTGTATATCCGCTAACTCCTCCTAAACCAAGCGACGGATTTTGATGCGGTTTTCACCATCATGTTGAGCATTTCTTCCGGAAGGTTTATATGTATAAATAATACTTTCATAATTAATGTAAGGATAGTAGAGAAATTTCATCCGTGCGAAGCTGGGGACGGGTCGCTAGTTAGTGAATATTATTGATATAGAACAGCAGGCCTTTTTATCGTTCACCCAGTGACCCTGAAGTATAGAGTGCAAGTTGCGTTCCATTCCCTTTCCTTCTGTTATTATAGACAAAAGAAGGAAAGACAGTGGTAATATTAATTTCTGGAACCCACGCTTTCTTTTTATTCGTAATATGCAATCGCCACTTAGGTAGTAGTGCTTTTGTTTAGTGTCACTAAGGTGGACTGTGTGGCCGGAATGACTTTTGAGAGCGCCTTTAATTAGTTAAGTGTCAGATAGTCGGGGATATGAGTATCAAGTATGTGTATAGGCATTACGTTAGTTAATAGAAATCTTGTCAGTTTTAGATTGTTTAGTTGGTTGGCGATTTGATCTTAAAATAATGATGAAAAAAATATATGTCAAAGTAACTTCACTAGTACCTAGCCCGTAAGTGCTTTGTAAATTTTCATCTTTCTATATCAAACGATCCTTCCGAGTAATAAATACCCTTTGAAGGCAGATTTTAGTATGTTAAGTATGTTTAGTATGTATAGTATGTTGTATTTGGTTACGGAAACGTTAAAAAGAGTTACACATAAACCCGTACTCGATTATATTGCTAAACAGTCGGTTTCATTTCGACTAGCAATGTCAGGCAATTTTATATTTAAACAAATAGCGTCATGAATATCCCGAATACCAAATAATATAATGACAGTCTTCAAAGCTATACCTGATGGATTAAAAGCTAAACATTCAATTTTAACATTGAATTGGTATTGCCCTTTATATGATAACAAGGTATTTGCAAATATAACGGAAATTACACGTACAAATCTTGTATACAGGATGTCGAATTTAGGAAAATATCTCTTCTAATCTAATTCATAGTCCAAAACAAATCATTATAAATAATATGTGTTTTTTAGTCTCATAGGGAGGTACCGAATATATTGTCAAGACATTAATTCGTATGCGTACCGCGAACCCTACTAAGCTGAATTTGGCATAGTAAAAGACCTTTAGTCACAAACAGGAAAAATCTGGCATAACGAAAAAGTCACCTAATCGGCTATAGTTAATCATAGTAATATTATAAAGAGAGAAGTCCTGATTGACTGACAGACTGACTGACTTATCATCAACGCACAGCCGAAACTACTGAAGCTAGAGTCACTAAATTTGGAGAGTAGGTACCTTTTGTATTGTAGGTAAGCAATAAGAAGGGATTTTTGAAATATCTCCTAAATTAAAGATAGATACCTATTTATAATGTATAACTACTAGGTACTGTACTGCAAATGCTGTCGAAGTAGCAATCAGCTTATCTCTGCGAAGAGACACCGTATCCGCCATTCCGAAAATGCGCAGTGGCTGCAGTCGTTAAAGCCACAAAGGCAACCCCTGATAAAAGCCCGCCATTCAATTTCCACCTTTATGTCGAGAGCATTAAGATTCACGAGGGAGGGATTATACAGTCGATGGCCGTAAGTAACGCGTGGGTGGATCGTAGGCGGCCGCGATGTGAACTTGCTAACTGATTGTATTAGTTAAAGCTGGCCAGACGGTCCCCTGATTACGTAAGAAAAATCTGACAGTTGCTGTGGAAAATAAACATGCTATATTTCTACCCTTTTATGTAAAAATATAGGTCTGTTTAAGTATAAGGGATATAAGGATGAACTGGTCGCTGCGGCAGTTAATTTTTCTTACGCTTATAATAATTAACCTGCAAATCCTTCATTCGTCCACCATAAAGATCTCATTAAATTTATGAATAAATAACCCTCTCGACTTGCTTCAAAAATCTACATAAATAAATGCAGATGCATCTTGATCCAAAGTAATTCTACATAAATTGCAAACGCATCTTGATCCATAGTGAATTAGTTATTTAATTTATTTTTATATTAAAACTCGTTGTAATACGCTATCATTCTTGAAATGTTGTCGAGTAGCTTCACAATACTGCAAAAATAGGACGTAAATCATCTGTCTTCTGAAAAGTTAAACATAAGCTCTGCCGCTGAGAAAACTCGAGATGTTTTGTATAGGAAAACAAATCTCGCTGATATTTGTAAAGATGAAAGTGAGGTGAACATTTTTGCGCATAGATAAATAAACTTCTCTATTTCACCGCGATCACTTTGAGTGCAGCAACTTTGCGAAAACAACTCTCTGAAAGAACAGACCGGCGACATTCGGCCAGTGAATTTGAATCGCCAATCGCGCATTGCATTGCCTGCCCCGTACCGTACAGAGAGATATCCAACCGTGTGAACCCGTCATTCGTTTTGTAGCCACACAAAATTTGAAGTACACGGTTGTTTATTATTCCGACCAACGCATTCCATCGCTACTCCCGTTACAGTACCTAGATACGGCATTTATTTAATGAAAATTACATTGAAATACTGTTATACAGGATCTGTGTTTTTAAGGAAAGTTTGACAAATAACCGTTGTTGTATGTCGTGTATAAATTCAGATTCATCGCTCATATCTTCCCAAAATATCCCAGGCCCTTTCCAACACAAACTAATTAATTAATGGCACATTCGCACACCCACATTATAATGAACCAGTGGCGCCGTCATTGAAAATCTCGAAATACATTTATCCCTTACTGGAGAACATTTTGGCCGTAGGTATACGATTGGAAGATAAAATTGTCGACACCCTCCGAAACTTGCCGTTAATATGTTAATTCCGAACGTTTTATTGTTTTCCCGGTATCAACGTGGAAAATAAAATGAGATCCGTGCGGGATTCTGATTTTAGCTGAGGGAGAATTGAATAACTTTTTGACCATAGGGGTAGGTTTTTGCAGGAAAATGTATGATAATATAAATTAAAAGCAACTGCAAGCATTATCTAATTAATTTATTAGCTTAGTATTCATTATTCTGTGGCTAAGCTAACAAAATAAAGTGAATCAAATGTGGTTCCTAATATATTTTCTACTCAATAAATCAAAGGAAACAAATAAGTAGCCACTAACAAATCCAGTTAGCCACGAATCACCGTTTATATAAATATATTATATACCAATTCCCTGACACCCGCTTAGATTGTCTGATTCCTACAGTTAAATTTCCATTATTCCATCTATCCGAAAAACCGCGTTCAATAGGTTAGAAATTCAAAATTCCGTGACACCGATAGAAACCTTAATTTATTTAATTTGCATCCCGAAATAGAAATTTACGGTTTGAACTGAATATCGTGTACTATTTCTTTATTTTTGTACATTACATTTTCGTGTTGTTGGTAAGTGTAAATTCCAGTATAATAATAATAAGTAATAATACAAGTGTCTCTAAAAGGTAGTAATTATAAAGATAGATAATGTAACTTCGATACCTATAACTGGATATGGACGTGGCCATGTAGGTTATAGATAACTAATAAATTATTACATAGGACCGTAAAATATGTTACTTTGCTTTACTTGTGACCTTTTTGTCTATCAAAGTCAAAGTTTTTTATTCAACCCTAGTTGTAGACTCTAGGTGCAAGGTTGGTTCCAATGTGGGTTGGCCCTATCTACGCGATGTCTTAGTGATGAAATATTTTATTTTCAAATACCTTTCAATTTGATTAAACCAGAATAGTCAATTATTGAAATTATATTAATGAGATTTGTAATTGAAACATTCACATTGTCATTCAAACATTGTTTCGTGCCTTACAATGTTTCAGCGCCAAGCTAGAGTCGGCTGAAATAATTATATTAAATTACGGATTCTCCTCAGTCGCAAAGGTGTCTTAAAATTTTATATCGGAGGTATTCGCACTCGACTGCTAGTGAATTTTCCGCCTCGGGCTAAGGGAAAAGCGGCTCTTACTACCTTCACCATGGGTTTGGAACTTTTTACGGCTCCACGCCGTAATCAGAAGGAGAAATGACTGTGCCTAATAAGGAAAAGTGTGGGTATACTATACGTATACTTTTAGAATTTTTCTGCTCCCTTTTCCCCCTGTAAGCCATTGATTCTTTACTTTGGCTTTTTGGTTATTGCATGGGTATACATTCATCTCGTACTCGTGGGAACGTTTCAATGTACCTAAGTACATATTTTTCTTATCCGGGGAACTTCCATGGTGAAGCAAACCATACTAGTGTCAACAGCTGTAAAATTTGTCTACACATTTGTCTTTACTTTGTCGCCTTTAAGTCTGTTTGTTTAAACAACGCGCGGTGAACAGTTTGAATACATTTTTGTTTAAGTTTCTTTTAGTTTGTACATTGAGTTTTGCCACACGTTCCGTGGAACAGTATTGTTCAAATAACTTTTACATTCATTGATTTGTAACACCGAAAAAACATTCGTACTGAACAGAAACAACACAATTACATATTAAAAGTTTACTTCGTTTACTTTAATTTCTCTAAGAATCTAATAATTAATTCATAATTAATATTAATTTGATTCTAATTTATCTATAAAATAAACAAAACAATTAAGTTTTTATATAAACTATATTAATATTATAAAAATCTGAATAGTCCTATTATTTAAGTATCGTGGCATTTATTGTGATAATAATTCAGGTTTCTATAAAATAAACGAATATTTTTAAATAGCTATTGTTCGGAACGTGAAAATATTTAAAAGAAGTGGAAGCGCGTCTTAAGAACCTCCAAGCGTCTATTTTGTAAGAGGAAAATTTAAAATTTACTTTTATACAGGCTATGTACAAAGATATTTTAAGCTTGGTATTTTTTTATAAACTTCTCTATTATGGTGAGGTTAGACGGTGGTTTTACTATTACGTTTTCTTGGAACAAATAGCTGAAGTACCTACACGTTATAGGTATAAAAGCCTCTTGATTTTATGGCATACCGAAATTATTAATTCAGTAGAAATATTAAATACATTTTACTAATTAATTGAGGAGATACATAATAATGAAGTCTATTAAAACAACGTTTTAAATATGAAGCCCTGTATGTACACTTATGCAGCAACATATTCCTATACACCACTGTCAACCGGTAACGTGCCCAGAAGACTGGCAGCATTGCCATGTAGAATAGTAAGGCTAATTGTTTGACCAAAGAAGAGGCCAGTCGTAAGATCAAATGCTATGCGATTTCTTTAAAAATAAAACGAGCACTCGGTCCCCATAACCCAAGTATTTCAACCCCAAACGGCTAGAAAATATAAAAAAAAATACTTTCGCCGCTTCAGGGTCTCTGCAGATGCAGCAGTAGAATCAGCACAGCTTACCAAGTTAGTAAGATGAGATGGCGCAAGGGTGTCGACGGATGTTGCGTCCCACACCAGAGGGTTTTCCAACTTCCATAGCGATAATGTCATGTCGTCTTGATTTTATTAGATCACATTACTGGTGACGTTGCTTTACAAGTAAAACCATTTTAAAATTAAGTACTTCAATGGATATAATCTCACTACTGAAACTATCTAAGCAGTATGTGCAGTAAACTAGATAGGTATTTTTAATATATTTTACCATTGCGGCTACGATTATACTATATTATAGCGATCTTATAACGTGGTAATAGCATAGTAAACTTTCGCTCTAGCCAGCTGGCCTACACCGTACAAGATGTGTGGTCACACCGTAAAAAATAATTAATGCTGGTGACAAACTTGGCAATTTACCGAGTGGCTCGTAAACCGTGAAGTTCTGCCCGTCAACGGACTGAGTGCCACACAACTTTGAACAATTCCGACGTTACGTCGACGCGTCAAATGACGTCAGGGGAGCGACGGCCTAATGGAATATCCTACACTAATGAATATTTCTGGCTTTTACGCGTCCTTACTAATGTTGACGCCCGCCACAGTGCGAGGCTCCATCCATTGTGTAGGCTGATTAGAGATAACGATATTTACTTAATACCTTGTTTTTCTTTCATACCGTTTATTATAATATAAAAATGCAATATTTGAATAGAGGAAAACTTATCATTGCATATAATGAAAACATTAAACGCCTTAATATTCTCTTCTCACAGATCTGATTTATATTGTAAAATAAGCAGTACCTTTGTACTTTGTTCTCCTATTTAATGTTGTCTGTGTCTTTTCATGTGTGTACTAAATTATTAAATAGATAAACGGGTATTTCCTAAGTAATAAATCTTGTAAAGTTTAGTATGAAACCGGGACGCCAAAACGCCTCCTCCGGTTTTAGTTTCATGGATAAATAACTATCAATTTCGAGGTAACGCCGCTCCGGCATGAGGCACCCAGTTCCATATCCGCGGGGAAATACGTACCTATGTTATCGGCCACGGCTAATGTTTTGAATAAAAACAAAAGTTTAAATTGACGAGACTTTTAGTAGACCCGCTTGACTTGCTTCGCTCTCGGGGCGCGAAATACGAAAGCCGAAATACAATTGGAAGAGCAACAATCCTAATAATTAACCATTTAACGCGTCAGATGCTCCGATTTACGAAGTTAGGGGAAAGTCTATAAAAATAAATTACTAAATGAAGAATGAACTCGCCTGATTCTGACTAAAATGATAAGGGGATCCGTGACAAAATTGAGACCGCGTCACGTAGGTAATCTTCTTATCGAGTAAAAGTCACACAGAGCGGGATCGCGAAGCTCACACGTCGCTATATCATTCGTCAGCAGCAAAGACGATGCTCGATAGTCAGTAATATCACACTACTTTACACTGGCTTCGTTATGACGTGGCCAGTGTAATGTCTAATAATAACGTTCGAACAATAGTCTAACAAAATACAAAATATAATGTTTTGGGACCGATTGTTCCGTAATTGCGTAACAAGCGAAGTTTTCTTTTTGTAAAATGTTATAAATTTGGCAAAGAAATCCACTTCCTCCCTCTTGTAATTCGTTTCGCAATCCAGGTTATTTTAAGTTTAATAGAAATGTAATTTACCCGGGATTTGGTGGATAAAGTCGTATACAAATGTTGCTGAATAAAATCACTTTTACTTGACTAGATCTGTCTGTTCAGACCTGGCAGCAACATATATGTTACGTTAACCGATTTGATTAAAAAAGAATAGGTGTAATATAAATATTCACAAAAATAATCCAGTCCGTACCTATGCGTTTAAAAATGTGTGTAGTTTTTATATAAATGTTACATTGAAATTCCATATATACATAGAGCCCTTTTCAACTCCTGAACAAAACTTTACATACATTCGTTACTAACAACGAATGTCAGATATAATAAAGTCATATTATTAAAACAGGTTTATATGTGTTCGTGTTTTCAACCCCATAGAGAGGGGGATTGGTAAGGTGGGACGTATGTAGTCTCCTTTTTATGTTCGCCTTAAAGTAGGAAAGTCTTTTATAATGTCTACCTACATTTTTCCCCTTTTGTATAACTGTCCTATTGTTGGTTTTGAAGGATTGTGTTCAGCGAAGTTAAACTTTTTTGACATTTAAATTAATCTACGTACCTAATATGTATCTTATGTATTTAATATCATAAGCTTATTCATATTGTGACATACAATTTAAACTTTTAGACATGTTTTCAAATTAACCACTGTCATGGTTGAGATTGATCTTAAGTAGGTCCCTCTACGTTGAATAACTTACGGGATGCTGATTTGATTAACAAAAAAAATGTATGTTTAATGTTAAGATTAAGTTTACAATAAGCGAAGACATCAGACGTCATCATATAGTCCTCCTCATCGGTTTCGATGACGGCGACCGGGCGACCCTACTATAAATTATTTTCTAACGTGAGCCCTAATATGGCTCGCTAGACCAAACTTAGTTTTTAAAACCCGATCACAAGACATGCAATATAGTTGGCTCGCAGAGTTATAGGTGTATGTATAGGAGGGCTTACGTCATCATATGATCGCCATGGAAGTCGGGCATAGGCCTCTGGTGCGAAACGCAACGTGCGTCGACAACCCTGCGCTACCTCATCTTCCTAGCTCGACGAGCTGTGCTGGTGCTGCTGCTTCATCTGCGGAGACCCTCAAGCGGCGAAAGTATAACAACTTGATGTTATATTTTCGAGCCATTTGCAATCGAAAATCTTGGGTCATAGGGTCCGGATGCAAGTCTTCTCTTTAAAAAGATATCGCAAAGTTTGATCTGTGGGCTGTTCTCTTCTTTGGCAAAAGAATTAGCATTATCATTCAGAGTGGAAATGCTGCCAGTCTTCAGGGTTTGCTACCGGTCGACAGCGATGTGGAGGAATATATTAATGCGTCATTGTACGAAGTTTTATATTTTAGCTGTTTATTTTGTAAATAGGTACCATAGGGTAGAATTTATTATTATATAGTCATCTAGGCAATAAAATGTATAAAGGGATTTCTATTATACTGACAATAATTATTGTGAGCACGTGAAAATAAAGTTTGCAATTCGATTTCAGAGCAAAGTTTTTTAATCTTTGCCCCTTTGGGTTTATGCATCGGGGGTGCATTTACAAATACAAATCTTTATATGGACAATCACTTAGACCCGGAACCACTGTCTGTGGGGACCAATTTATTACGGAAACAAGTACAAACGTGTATAATAAACACAAAGCAAATAAAACAAACAATAGCTAGCGAGGATCTTAGCAAGGCGTTTGAGAGCAACATCGATGTAAAGTCACGTTCTTGACACGGCCGGGACCGGAATAAAAACGGTCTGCCACGGTCCGAACATTAAGTAATTGGACGAGCGAAGAATCGTATCGCTATTACTTACTTATAGCAGTCCACTGCTGGATATAGGCCCCTCCAATTACACGCCATTCATTTCCAATAAATGTTCTTTTCTAACAAGTAACTATACAGGTTCTAAATGATGACTCTACTAAAATTTAGCGATAGTTTCCTCAATGATTATAAAGTACCCACTTCGACTTTCTTAATGATGATTCACTGATTGACATTCTGTTACTGTGATTGACATAATTATTGTGATCCTAGTTCACTTACTTTTTATTTCCGTTTGACATTATTTTATTTTGTATCTTATTGCTGTGATCAGGCTGATTTTTTTTATAGTAATTGTAAACCTTTGCACGCCCATGTGATGGTAAAATATGGAGAACTTTATTATAAAAACACCTATGTACTATACCCATGTTTGCAAAGAAATGATTTGATTTGATGATGTAAATGGAATTTTCTTGAAATTTTGAAATTACCCTATTTATGTTTTAATTAACAGTACCTACTTAACACATTTTATATTATAAATACCTACCTACTATTTACTAAACAATTTAGTCATTTATTATAATAATTTAGATATCGCAGTGAGCACCGACGATCACCGCACGCCACGGATATAGGTATAACAGAGCATCCGCTGCTAATCACGCCACATAAGTTCCGCTGATGAGATTTTAAACTAATTATTAATAATCTCTACCAAGCAGTGGGTATAAACCTATCTCGTAGATACACTGTGACTGATATTGATAAAACTCAAGATATCGCTAAACGACACTTTTCGGAAACCGTGCGTGCGTATTGAGTTTTTATATCCATGACATGAAACGATACATTTTTGAAAAGATTCTCAGTAGACTCTCTCCTATCAGCGACTGTGGCTATAAAGTTTACGCCACGATGTTCGAGTTAGAGGTGAAAAGTTAAATCGTCCAAAGCAATGACATTAAAAATGCATGTCGTGATCTGAGCAAGCAAAGCTCAGGCGACGAACGACGAATGGAAACTTATGGTTCGCGCCCAGCCTTAATTTCATTTCCGTACCCCTAAATAAGGTAACGTTTCATTGTTTCCCTTAATAAGAAAAAATACTTCTTGCTTGCCTCCGCCCGTAAAATAATTTCAATAAATTCTGTTTTGTATTTTATGTTACACCAAAATAAGTAGGGTACGTAATTATTGTATTAAAGTTTACCGTGTCGGCAACGGCTTAAGAAAGGGTTGGTAGGCACTTCCGTAAGCATCTTAAGAGGATTTTACCGGTTTTGGGCAGCAATCAACTTGCGTAATTACTAATAAATTTATGATGTCTTATTGCGGTCATCATTCAAGCTGCGTATACGTTACCTATCTACATATTTATATACGAACTAACTGTGACTATTGTTGGACATTGGTGCTGATTCTGTTGTTTACAAACTTAACGAATTTAGTCACAATATCTCTTTCTAACAAAGAATATGAGAAAAGGATGGCAATTAGTCCTGCCAAATTAGTCCACTTGCTTGTTATCAATGTAAATTTAGTCGCTATCGCTATAGGTCGCTTCCAATTTCCCGTAAATTACAAGGGCATGTACTAATTTGACAGTTTTAAATATTTTCTGTCCTTTTTCTATTATTTTAGTAAGAAAGAGATATAGTGTGATTTAGATTATTTTCGTGCGATGTGCAACAGAAATCAGCCTCATTGTTCTACCTACGTTGTAGTCGACAGTACACTTTTTAATCAAACTCTGGATTTTAGTACAAAATCCATTAACCACAATTTCCAATTAAGTTGCATATTTGTTGAGGCAAATTTAAAACTATAGAATTTAAAACTAAAACATTAACTTTTATCATTTTGTGAAATAATTAATACTGCATAACATTTCAAGAAGCTTCCCTGTTTGTTTACCGTGCATATTGATTATAATTACAATATTGATTACATTTTGGACAGAATAGATGTAATACAATCGCTTTGTTCTAGAACTAATACAGACAAAGCGCCACAGGAGATTGCCTCTGACCAAACCCGACATGATCTAAATCTACAAATACTTACCGCAGTCGTCGATCACTCTCAAAGCCCATAATTCAACGGTACAAAGGAAACATTACTAATGTTCTCAATAAAAAGACTAAAATTACATACTTTCGTGTTACGGTTAAGGGGCCATTCTGTTACCACTCTTTAGTAAACAAGGGTGTAATTTAGGCGTCAGACGAATTTAGTTCAAGCCAATAAGAAGGTGCTTTGTCTACAATATTGCCACGTACAGTACCGTACTGCAAACGGTTAGGGTGTACGAGTCACTTGTAATCTTGTGACAGATGCCACCGACACCGGTACAATTGAAAGCAATTATATTTGTCAAGTGTTGCATTAACTAGCGCACATTCCTACGCTAACATTATTCTGGAATGTACAGTTGTAATACAATTACAATGACGTACATAGTTCGATTATAAGTATAGATTCCAGTCAGTAATATAATAAACATACACTATTATACAGTAGGTATATTATTTTGAAACAATAGAAGCTTAGTTATACGAAGCTATTGCTCAAGTATAAGTACCTATCAGATTGGACTCTGTAAAGCAAACTTAACCTTTCATACTTTTAACCTTGACCGACAGTTTTATGTAAAAGTCGGTCAAAGTTAAGAAGATTTTTCGGTGGTTGCGTAAGAAAAAAGGAGGCGCGGCCGCGGACTCTTCTAAAGATAAGCTTCACAGTTAATAATAACACGGCCACAAGCCTTCTTATTATGCTCCGTGGCTGAAAACGTATATTCGTCAATCAATCTTCTAGGCCTTATCGCAGCACACTGCTGGACAAAGCTCCTTCTTTTTAACAGACTCCAAAAACGGAGGAGGTTCTCAATTCAACTCGGTATATATAATACTTTTTAGATGAACTATAGGTAGGTACTTATTTTATTTGATCAGAAAACACCCATTTACTTACACACCCGTCCAAAACGAGGTTTTGGCAGAACTCACCAAATTAGATTTTTGGTCATCGGAAAGTATGTTTAATGATCTGAGCATTTTAATATTCGAATTAATAAATAAAAAATTGTGTTCGACTCAACATGATTTTTTCAATCAAAATAAAAACATAATAATTCATGTACTGTTTGTTGTACATGACTTATTATGTTTTCACTCTTCATCATCATATTTACTTAGTCCGTCGTAAGTCTACTTAGGTGAAAATGGACCTATCTCGCTTGTCACCGTGCACACGGGGTAAAATAAAGCTGCATGTTAAACCTAGTAGGTAATATTGACAAGGTGATTAGGTTACACAACTGACAACTAAACAAATAAAAATGGTATTCTTTCCTATAAAACACTCATCGAAGGGGAATTTTCCTAATAATGTAGATATTTGCTTGCGTGTCGTATCATGTATTACTTTGTAGTCAACAGTCATAACTCGGCGTAATATTTTTACCATACACAATTTGTGTCGAAGCAATGCAGACAAAATTTATTCAACGTTATCGTCAGCCCCACTATTATTTTCACCCTAAAAAGCCCCCTGTACAGTATAATTTTCCAATGTTTAATAAACCAGATAGGCTATTGATTATAAAATTAGCATAGTAACTGCATACGTTAATAGATAGAAATATCTATATTTTGCAATACTTCCAATTTGCATCAAAATGATCCAGGGTACACAAAAGATTTTTCATTACAATCCTCATAAGTCCCTTTGTGGAAAATAATAGGAAAAGAAAACTGCCCATTCTTTCTTCGGAAGCCCATTGTATGGCTTCAATAGTAATAATTATAATAATAGAATACGCATTATTAAACTGCATAAATCCTATGAACATTATGAATTGGAAGTTAACGATTAAGTTGTCGTTTTTGAAAAGGTATTAGATGGACACTGAACATCTTATTTTAGACTATAAAGTACGATGAAGAGAGCTGTTGTTCTTCTTCTAAAGTCGCTAGTAAAGTGTTAGGTGTGTTGTCGGTCCACCAACGTTTATTTTTCTAAACTCAACCCATTGCCCACTCGCGAAAACTATAGGCGGCAAAGTATAGCAGGTAGCGCGCTGTACCAATGACAAGGACATCTCTCGCGCTAACTTGCCTAGTAATTTGCCAACTCTGGCATTCCAAATTCGATCCGTGTCCATTGGCTGGAGTCATCTATCTATACAAATTATATAATCCTACTACAGAAATTGAGTTCGCACATTGGGATCGAACTTTGTATTGTTTTAAAAGGATTCTTATTTTTTCTTATCACCCTTGGATTTACAATAAAAATATCTCTAGTCTAAAAAAAAATTACTTTTTCTAGTCGTTTGGTGAGATTGTCGTGAGGTTTTCATTGTTGGAGTTGTCTAAGCCACGTTAAAAATAGGATGTCGATGAGGCGTGGCAGGTCACGGGTCGGCTTGCCCACACATCGGTAATTTGGGCTTAAAGGCTACCGTCGATGACTATCGCATGACTCAAGCCTAGCCGACATTATATCATTTTTTTTATGATAGGTCGTGAAGGGTAATGATTCTTTATATATATATTTTGATTTATGGCAATTTTAGAAGTGCCACTAATCGGCGTGCCCTCTGGCCTCGCTGAACTTCGTAAAGGACAACTTTGATCCGGTTAAAATGTGACCCTTTACACCGTGTGTGGTAAGCTTGGCCTTGTCAAACGATTCCCTCAAAATAGAACGTGCATCCCGACATTATTGAATCCGCTAATATTGAGTTTACAAACACCAAAACAAACTCGTTAAATGGAATTAAACGGAAAAGCGCGTAAGGTAGGTACGTGATCTTTATACAAGTGGAGGCTTATGTAGTTAGAACAGTCCAATAAGAATGGTATTGGTAAAAATATACAGTGCGTTATATATATTATATTGCTTAAAGGTATATTGCATCTTGATAAAATGTGAGCGACACAGTGCGTGCAGGTGGTATTTAGGGCTGCGGGTTATCATAATTTTCATCATGGTTCCCGGGCGACCGACGCCTGCGCGCAGGTATTATCGACCTCTAATTTACTGGATACCTACGCACGTCTTTAGGCACGTAGAAAATTCGGGAACAGGAGGGTTACGCAATAAATCCTGATCATTCAGCCAACGACAAAGTTGTATTAAATTGGCACATCTGAAGGGGGTGCGGTTACAGCGTCTGTGGGTTGAAAGATTTAAATTCAAACTTTATGGTGTCCAATATTACGTTAGCATATCTATTTTAAATTCGGTTGTTTGTATTTAATTTAATTACGAAGAAATGATTTTACTGTAATTCAATTTTATCGCCTACAGATAGACTCTCGGGGTGTGGACGTGCAATGTGCATCTGAGATGTAAGTCTGTAGGACACTGTACCCACGGCACGATACAGAAGCAAATGAGAGTGCGGCAATGTTTAAAAAAACTTAGCTAGACCTGTCGATCAAACCCAAAACATAATGCAGACTGTCTTTTGATGGCTAGTCAGTTATTGTATCAGGTCTTTACCTATGAAATTGCCGTATTGTATAGGAAAATTCAAAAAAATATTTTTTTCTAGAAAGATGTCTTTATTCAATCGATATATTTAACTAAACTATTTACGCACTCTTGCCATTTTGTGGGCAGTTTGTGGATGCCCGTGCTGTAAAAGTCTTCTGCACGGGAATCGATGAACTTTTCGAAGGCGTCTTTCAGCGAGTCTTGAGAATTGAAGTTTTTTCCTTACAAAAAGTTATCTAAACTCCGAAAAAAGTGAAAGTCTGTTGGGGCAAGATCTGGGGAATATGGTGAATGAAGAAGAGTCTCCAGCTTCAACTCTTGCAATTTTACCAACGTCTGTTGTGCAGTATGTGGCCGGGCGATGTCATGATGTAGCAATGGCGAAGAACAGTTCATCAGTCTCGGTTGTAAGACTGCAAGGTTCTCCATCGTTATTTGCAATTCTTGACGGTAACAGTCAGCAGTAATTGTGGCATCAGATGGCAAGAAGCTGTACTGAATAACACCAGCACTGGTCCACCAAACTGTCACCATAAGGTTATTCTGGCTAATCTTGCGTTTTGGGCACTGTTTGGCTTGGGCACCTGTATCTGACCATTGTGATAAACGTTTACGATTATCGTATAGCATCCACTTTTCATCGTAGGTAACAATTCGATTCAAAATTCACTCGTTTCTATGTCGATTCAGTAATTTGATGCAGGCTTGGAAGCGGGTTTCTCGTTGAGGATAGGTCAGTTCGTGAGGTACCCATTTGTCAAGCTTCTTTATTTTGCCGATTTGTCACAAATGAATTACTATTGTTTTGACAGTAACATCAAAGGCCGAAGTCAGCTCAGACGTAGTTTCAGATTGATCCGCTCCCACTATCGCCTCCAATTCGTCATTATCAATCTTCTTCTCCGGGCGTCCACGGGGTTGGTTTGACGGATCAAAATTTCCAGAACGAAAACGATTAAACCAATAACGAATTGTTCATTCGTTAGCTGTGTTGGGTCCATACACGTCGTTAATATTGTGTGCTCGTTGAGATGCATTATTTCCACGTCAGAACTTATATTCGAAAATAGCACGAGTTTTCTTAGAGCCCATGGTTCTAAATCTTATAAAATTGAAGGGAAAATAAAAAATAAAAAAACAATTGAATTATGTTTTTTACAAAAATAATAACGTGCCAAACAATTAAAATTTATTTCAATTTAAAATTCCTAGTCAAACCGAAGATATTTTAATTCAAAGTATCCAGTTCGACAAAACGGCAATTTCATAGGTAAAGACCTAATATTTTAATAATAGACAGCTCCCAAGTTACTTAATGAAAGTCCTTCTCTTCAACCGGTCACATACAATCCTCGCGGATGAATGTACCTGCATCTAAAACAATATCTTTCTTGACCGACGAAAATAATCACTATAAATAAACTTTAAAAAAATAAGTAAAAACCGACTTCAAAAATCTAAAAATCACTGAAATATTTTTCATAAAGTAATTAACAGGTTCTGAAGTCCTTTTATATTTAAAAAAATATATTTATATATGTTTTGTAATATTTTTTTATGAATAAATAAATAAATAATAATTCATTTTTTATTCTGATTAAGATACATGATACTTACATTCATAGATTGTTAGTAATAAAAACTTAAAAACTGTCTTAGTATTTAATTTCTAAGAGAGACTTCGTCCTCTGGTTGAGTTTCCACATCGTCAAGTTTACAAGCTATCATATTCAGGATGCTGTTGTTGCTCCCACGCACTCTTCCTAGCAATATCTACCTAATACCTACCTGTTATATTTTGCGTAATTTTTTCCCCTATCGTTTCAATAGGTTTTAATAACAACACTTTAAAGCTCTATTATAGGTTAGGTAGGTATATCATCAGTGCCATTAGCTTACGATATTCCGCGTTGAGACGCGACTTGCCCGTAATGAACATGTTTTCTTATAGATTATGTATGTACTACGAACTGCGACACGTAATAATAAAACAGGAATGAAAAGGAAAGATATTAAAAAATCTTCAAAGGTGACAACAACCTTATCATATATTAATGATTCGAACAGCGGTCGGAGAATGCTCACGGCAGAATTAAAATGGTATGTACGTACACTGTACAGCGTACACGCGTAGCAGACGCTTGCGACAAGTGTTTTGACCGTATATTTATCCTTTTCAATAAAGCAGTCCCATCGCCATCCTTTTTCACGTATAGTTCTATTCTACAAACTCTGAATAGATTGAGCATATATAACGTTATTTTTAGTATACACAAAAGTCAAATGCCCCTATTACACTCATTATTATGAACCACTTTTACTATGGGAACAAAACCGAAATCGCGAAATGAAAATCAGTTGTTCTATTTATACCACTCGACTAAATATAAGGAACAGCTGTTTTTTTCGTGATTTAAGTGATGGTTCCATATTTAAAGTTTGTCATAATGATACGTACAATAACCCCCTTTCGGTTTTTGCGTATACTAAAAAGAATGTTATATTTATGTGACTTTTTACAAAATCAAATTGTAGAATCCATCGCTATATAAAACGCCTCGATGCTTTTTAAACGCCGTTTACAAAATACCGCGGCAAATTGAAGTACCTATTGGTCGCAGTTACTAGATTTGGGCATCCCGAGCAGATCCTTGGGAACTACCAGCTGTTTTGTAAAGTGACAGGCGTTTTGTAAAAATCGGAATCATACAAATTGCCTGCGGCATATATACGAAAAAACAAGAGAATTTCAAACATACTTGTAAAATGGAAAGTCCATATAAAAGCTTCGTGAATATTGTTTCAATACATTACTCCTGGTATGAATTTCGAAAGCTCGGCTGCAATACTATAACCCTGGCTTTCTATATCAAGTTCAGGTTCCGTTTATTTATTCAGGAGAGTGGTGAAAAGATACTATTACACTATTCATGCGACGGGAATGTTCCTCCGAGAGACACATGAGTTTAGTGCTATAAAACTACGAAGCGACGCGACGCGACGTACGACCGGCGATATTACTTCCACATTTTCTTTAAAACATAACCCATATCTGCACACCGAGAATTTGAGCTGCAAAGCTGAATGGGATCCTGTAGGAAATATTAATACTTTATGTAGTATCATGCATTTATTTGGAGTAGTCCTTATAAGTAAATATTCGAATTAAACTAATTTAGTGGTAATCCAGAACCGGGTTTGCACAATGTGTAGTAATTTGCAGCAAGATGTGAGATATGTTTGACTACGAACATATTATAACCAAAAAAAATATACCCGTTCCCCATGTTCTAATAAGCACTTACAAACTAACTTACAATTTGAATTTGTAAGAATTCCACCAAGTTTGCTTAAAAAACTCAATTTTGTCCCATTTGTGCTGATACCGATACTGCATTTGTATTGTACAATTATGAACAGATATAAATCTACGTTACATTTTAGTTAAACACGGGAACATTATGCAAACAAAGGGAAAGGAAACAAAGACAATAATTCAGATAAAAAACCGTTTCTACGTAAAACCCGCCTCGGATACCGTAGGTAGATTTCATACTTCCTTGGACCATGAAAATCCGACATCATTTTAACATTATCGAGAATATTATGGTTAAACGAGACCTTGAGACGAGAAACAATAAAATGTTTATTATTTTAATAGTTTCCGATTAAACAATGAACGATGTCACTCTAGCGCTCACTAAATGAATTCTATATATCTCATGTATCGATACAGGGTGGGTGTGGTTTATAGAAATGTTTACAACCAAACCAAAAATTTCCTGCCTAGCCTCTACAATTTGTACATGCGGAGGATGCATTAAATTTTATATTTACGGAAGTAATAAATAATTGTAAATATCCACTATAATAAAGCCAAATATTTACCATGACTTTAAAAGACCTTCGTATATTTGTGTTTAACAGAACTATGAAACGGACTTTATTTGCGTATGGATAATTGATATATTTTCAGATCTTTATTACCTAATCTCTTTTATCTACCACGATTTAGGTACAAATTATTTAGGTTAGTACCTATACAAAAAACATTAACGCGACTCCGACAATAATATAATGAAACTATCTAGTGGAGACAATAAGTCTATCCAATTTGGACCCAAATGATAACATAGTAGGTACGTCTTGGTTCGTTGAGGATAAAATATGGAAAAATATTTTCACGAACGCATTTCCGCAATAACTTCCGGCTTTTTACGGCACCTATACCTACCTCTGTTCGGTTACGACTGCCAATTTGAATTTATAGAATAGTCTATAAGATATTATTGGGAGTAACATAAACAATTGAACTCTGTATTGGAAGTAAAATAAGCCTACCACTCTCGAAACTGGTACACAATAAAGAATACTGAGTATACTCTACCGAGATGATCATGTATGAATAAAAAAAAATCCAACGATATTCTACAATTGAATAGTTTTATCGGAAAGTGAAGATTTCAATGTAACATTCAGGATAAAATGTCTCCCTATCAAAGATCTTAAAAAAATGTAGATGTGACAAGAAAAATCAATAGTTTTACATTTTTTTCCCATGTCTGTGCTCAGCGTCAGCGGGAGGATATTGGCTGTAAGCCCTATATAGAATGGATAATCCCATATCGCACACACATGCATGTCGTCTACTGTACTCCGCTCACAGCATGCTACCTACTATAACTACCTCGTCCCGTTTATACGCGGGTATAAACGGGACGAGGTATAGCGGTGGGAGACCGCTCGCCTTGATACCTCACAAAGATATGTCAGGTGAAGAAATCCCGTCGTATATTCTCACTTCACTTACCTACTCTACAAGTAGGTATACATGATCACGAATCTAAAATGCTGGGAATTATGAAACATAAAAGTATAATATGCAAAGACATTTCAGAAAAGATTACCTACAACGCTTCGTGTCGCATTCCGGTTGAACTAGAACGGACATTGCTCGCTAGACTGTCCATCTGGTCTATTCAGATTTCACTGCTCTTTTGTCGGACCTAAGACTGCGTCCAGAGTGCACGTGATTTGTTGAAAATTTAAGGGATTTCGGGATGACAACCGTGACTACTAAACATTTTAGTTTTAGTGGCCGCCATTTGTAATTTAAGTACTAACTTATGTGGTTATTAGCGTTGTCTGTATTGTAGAATTAAATAATAGTAGTAGCTCTCGTAGACTGACTGAAGATGTCAATACTTTATGTCACTGAAATTGTATAAAATACGGCATTTATTTCCAGGGATATATGTATGTCGATAAATTATGTAATATGTTCATGTCAAGTATAGAAAAAACTTACAACCTCGGTTTGGTATATCTCTTGTTTGTCTGTCTGCAAGTAAAGTGAAGCTCGTAGTCACTGGCTAGTACATAGGTACAACATTATATAATCTTTTAAGCAATTTCGGACATATACATTCTGGCTAGGTGACATGTTTATATAAAAAAGAGTTAAAATAAATAAACGCATAGTAGATAAAATTTATTTAACAACTTAGCTCTTGTCACTGTATTAATCACCACTGCTCTATATCCTCTGTCATCTTTTTGGCCTCTTGAAACAACTTGATATAAGCATAATACCAAAATACTGGCAGCCGTCGTTAAAAGTAGGTATCGTTTGACTCTGGTTATACAATTTAAGCAATAAGTAACTCCGATAAAAGGGTTTCTGACGTGGTCGGGGCAGACAGACACTGACAAGCTGATAAGAGCACGTTATTCCAAAAGTTCTCTGCTTTTCCAATTTTGATAAACATTATTTTATAATCTTAATAGGATCTTAGATAAAGGTCTGCCACGCATTTCTGGAAAGCCATTGAACCAATTCCGATGAGGACCAAAAAAGTGTGACTTTTTTATGTACCGTCCTTTCTTTTCACCACAAACATATTTTCTCATTTGTTACAGTTTAAATGATGATAAAAGGATAAACGAAAACAAAAGACAGCCATGAAGAATTGTATATTGTAGGTATACGCTTAGGGAAAATCCCTCAAAATGTATTATGATTTTGGCAGACGCGACGTTAATAATTTTGGGAAACTAGCTCAGTGAAGTCAGCCTGTAAATGCACGATGTTTTTGTTCGTAGGTCTGTCTGAACAAACATAGACACAATAGAATATAATATCGCAGCCTTTTTACGTCCACTGCTGGATATAAGCCTCCCCCGTAGAAGTCCACGTCGAACGGCTTTGAGCCATTTGCATCCAATGGAATATTGCAACAATAATAATCCAATGTGTTATAATGCAAGCTCTGAGTCACCGAACAGAGATATTGCACTCAGATATCTGACCTACATCGCTGACCAAGGCTTGAGCCCGACGTTGATCCCATACTAATAAATAATAACCACTACAGAATCAAGTCAACAACATATTATGTTAAAATGTGGTTCCAAATTCAAGTAAAATTCCCACCGCCGAGCTGAGTTACCATTTTCAAAGCTACAATTATACAAGTATTTTGGCAGTCGTATTAACGGCGTAACTGCAGCTACCAGCAGCAATTATTTTTACTAAAGCTCGTTTTTATTTCTCATTATTTGAATATTAAATTTTTAATATCGCCGACTTTTATTATGACCAAAATTTATAGGTGATTTCACGCAACATAAAACCAGATTTAATTTGAGATTTGCATGTTACGACTAAGTATAATATTTGATTAAAAATATAAGAGTTGTCGTTTGGTTCAAGTAGGTACTGTCTCGGGCTCACATATCAGATATAGCTTATTGCTGGATTTTAAATTCGCGAGCATTATGCAAATATGCATGTAATATCGTCGTCCTAAATGTAAAATTGGTATTTTACTACTGACATGGACATGACTACAACAGACTTTATATAACGTGACTGTTTGTATACACACTAATACATTGATATAATCTACTATACCGACCTGAAATATATAAAATTTTGTTATCAGTGATAATTAATGACGACGTGGCCTATAAAATTGTTTGGTGACATTATTAAAAGTTTATATCGACCGAAATACCAAAACATGTAGGTAACAGAATTATAAATGCGTCACGTGTTGATAATCATTCAGTGTTGAATGACAAGAGAGGAGCCGTATTCGCCGTTAACGCCACTTGTTATAACAACAAAATCTAAATCGTTTCAGTAATTATCGTGGCGCACTGACCCTACACGAAAGTGCCGAAATCATTAAGCCTCTGGCATTTGTTTCCTTAGCCTTTTCCGGCCGCTTAGAATTGTAATCGAATAAAAAAACTTAAGTCGAAAAATACTTACCTACCGTGGTGCTTTTTCCTCACGAAATAAGAACTTCAAGATACATAAGGTTAAACAAGTACCTAGATCATTTATTATCTCGTGTCGAAATGTATTGAACAGTCAGCCTCGTACTTAAGTACATTAACATTTTTGTAATTTTAAATTCAGTAGATACCCCTTTACCGATTTTTTTCGACATCGACCGTAGTTACCGTCAAGCCAAAAACGTAAACATAGTGCGCGCATTTTCAATACAAATTCAATCAAGATCGCATGCACACCGTTTTAAAAAAAAACTTATAATCACTTTAAATTTGTTTCCATGATAAAAAATAAATTGATATAAAAAAACTAAATTTGACTTAATAAAGTTAATATAATCTGATTTAAAAAATAAATTAATAAAATAATTTTGAATAAAATAAAAAGTAGGTACCTACCTACCTACAAAACAAAATAAGACAAAAATAACAAAATAATTTATTTTTATTCACGTCTAAATAATTCAATACTGCAGTTTAGATACAGATAGTGTTCATATTGATACAATGGTTCCATAGTTGTTTCCTTTCAGGAATTCCATTAACACAGCCATTTCAGTTATTATCCTTTGAGTTATGCTGCAATTTGGTTGATACAATACGAATACTCGCTGAATAGCTTAGTAGCTCTCGTAGTACCTACCACTAAACCTGGCGATTGTCCACCTAAAGTCCTAAACTGAAACTAATTCACTTTTACATTCGCATCAACGTACCTATAAAAGTAAAAGAGTACGGACGGCAAAATGTTTGCTACGAATAAAACAAATGCTTGGGAAAAAATAAAAAAACCCACTTTAAATTATTGATCTATCTTTTTATCCAACTACCTACGTATAATAGGAAACCGTAGGAAACCTATATACCTGTCATAAGCCAACTAACGAATTCTAATTATGAATTATTAAAACATTGCCAGTATTTAACGCCTACGACGTAGGCCCTACGTCTGCTACGAAAAGTGATTGCTACAGTATTGAAGGCTACAACAACAATTGACTAAGTCCATATTTTCTTCTCCAATAAGTTGAACGACCAAATATTTGTAGCACCGGGTGCTCTATTTGCCGTTACTTAGTCCAGTATCTGTAAATAGCATACGTCCGTGTTTTCATAGCAAGTTGCCACTCAAGATAGTTTTAAAATTGTATAACTATAGAAGCAGCTTTGTCCAAGCTAAAAATAGTACATACAAAGAATGACCTCGCTCGTAATGGGTATACTCAATCACTAAAGAATTCCCACAATAAAAGTTTATTTATTCGCTTAAAATGTGTAGCGACCTTAGATTTTTATTAATTTCGAGAGCAACATTATTGTATTCTACCAGCATTTAGAATGAAATTTTGAAAACTGGTATAATGAACAATAACCGAAGATAATCCTTGTGCACGTGATCTAAACCAGTAGAAAAGGCTTAGTTCAAAATCTGTACGTTACAGATATATAGGCTCAGCAAAATGGTAGGCAGAAAAAGTTAATGTGAACTCTTATCGTTATGGCTGCCCGCTGCCCGTTTGTTTCGCATATGTACCCCGAACTAAGTACCTTTAACTGTAAGAACTTAAGAAGTAAGCTTACTGTTTGACCTGACGGACTTGGTATGCCTTTTCTTTTTATTCCCGCT
Source organism: Allophyes oxyacanthae (assembly GCA_932294325.1). NCBI lineage: Eukaryota > Metazoa > Arthropoda > Insecta > Lepidoptera > Noctuidae > Allophyes > Allophyes oxyacanthae. The sequence goes on from OW028609.1 coordinate 8,582,112, forward strand.
CTTAAAACCTATATATTGTGTGGAATAATGAAGCCAGAAAAAGCAATGGTACGATACAAATCGCATGAATTATTAACTAGGCTACGTGTAAGTTCATAAAATAAATTGAAAACATAAGTAGACAGGCGTAGGGCACGTTCAGCAAAAAATTCGCACGCCCTCGGGTAACGTATTCTTAAAGAGGTCTTCTAAAAGCGTACGGTTCTTCATTACGAGTCAGCACCTAAAAGGGACGTGTGGTTGGCCATTCTTTTCGATACCTGGCGAACACATCAAGAATTCTGGTTTCATTCCTCACTTCATTGCAATTGAGTAACCTAAGAGTTTAGGTAGAAATGATTTAAACAGTCTTTGTAAATGAAAATTTTACGCGACATTATGACGCAAAGTACCATTATTATTACCCTTTATTGATTTTTTAACATATTTTTATACATTTTTAAATAATTCCATTTTTTATTATTATTTCTTATTGGCAGTGTATGGTGTCCCACTGCAGGGCAAAGGCCTATTTCATCTTTCCACTTTTGCCTGTCTGCTGCTTGTGTGAGTCATTTAAAGGATTTGACTTTCCAGGCAAAGTAGGTACCTACCTATAGACAATAGATAATCTAATGATAGCGGGGGGATCCGTGTAAAAATATAACATCAGTTATTACCAGCACTAAAAGCACACGCGTAATGCAATCATTGCACAATAGATAGTGGTATCGGTAAATTATTTCTAACAGCGATAAGATATACGGGAAAACAACCGAACAATTCCTACCAGCTACCACATTCACATTTGAAATATGAATAAACAGAGTGATGAGATTCGGCATTGATGCGTCAGATAAAATCTATCTATCGCTAGACAGAGAGCCCGTCGTCAATAACTTTTGTTCTTCAACTACCCTTTTACGAAGAAAACATGTCAGGCACCGCTCAGATTGGGGGCGTCGGTCGCTGGGAAAAATAAAAGGCACGACATAATCTATAGTATACGGTGCTGCTTCCTGAACACGGATAAGAAAGTATATTATATAATGCACGGAGCATTACATGTTGCAATAAGACCTAGAAAAATCTAATCATTGTAGTTTTTTATTTTCTCTCTTTTCATTTCAATCTCAATCTGGCTTTGAGAAACCATAAAATTATACTTACGTTTTCCGAGAAGTTGACATACTATTTTCAAGTAGGTACTGATCTGATTCGTGCAGGTCGGGGTGCAACCTATTCAAATGCATTTTGTGTGATTCTGCTTTTTGATAATTGTTTACTAATCTTATGTAATCTAATTCTAATCTGAAGGACATTGAAAGCACGCACCTTTTATATTGCAAGATAGGTAAGAACTAAAGAATACTATTGATTTATTTGATAGTGTCACATAAGCGATCTACATATCTCAATACTGAAAGAAAACCAGACATAGCTTTTACAGAAAAAAATGCGGAATAGCTCGTAAAAGGGAGATGAGAGTACGAAGTAAACAGGTCAGAGAGGAAGAACACACATGGGAACAAAGATGGGCACATATTATATTATAGTAACAAACACAAGAATACTTGAGTTGCGTTTCAACGTAGAATCACGTAGCCCCATTGTACTGAAAGGCTCTGTCCGTCATTCCAGTGTGTGATCGACGACAGGACTACTGGCCCGCTGTTGTAAAAACCTATTTTTCGTCCGACTTCACGTAATTTTGTACCCACCCAGATAACATTTTACTAGCTACTTTACTCTCGTAGAACGCAGACTTGCTTTTATATAGGGTAGGTATTTACTTACAAATAAATTGTGATCAATGAATAACAAAGTTTTTAACGAGTGTCAGAAAAAATATGCTAAAAAATTTAAGAAAAACTAAGCTAGGAAATCATAATATATTTATTTCGGACAAAGCTAGTGAAAACCGGAGTTTGGATTTCTGATTTCAGTGAATATAACTTCTGCACACTTTTAAAAGCGTTCATGGTTGCAGATGGAAACGTCAGGGGCGATGATAAAATTCACCACGAACTTTACCAGGATGTATATTATTATGTTTTTTATTCTTTTGGACAAAAAATGCATGAGTATCAGAGATACGTCATTAAAAATTCACGCACTGACACATATTTCATTAATGACACTCGCGTTACTTTAAAATGTATGAAAAATGCCGCGACCTATATATATTTATTGTGACGATGAATGACATATTCCATGTTATCATTCATGTAGGTGCTTCACGTTATTTGTATGGTAAGTATACAGTGCGTCACTTATCGATACAGCCAATAATATTTTTTATGACTTAATAGACCATTTCTCAAATCACCTACAAACGAGAGATGTGGAGACCACATTGTCATTCCAAGTAATGACCGCACTTACTCGAGACGACGTTTTTATTGTTATTTATTTTATATAATGAAGTTATTAACCCAGACAAATATTTTGCAGATATCGCTTAATAGCGATAACGGCGAGGAGTGCCAGTAAGTGTAGGTAATCCTGCCACACTTATTTTGGCTTTCTTATTACCGGGTTCCATTTTTCTTTTAAGAAAATTGATAACTTTTATAAATTATCCTCCAAATGCAAATAAGGTCAAAACAGCCAATTGCGGATCTCGTAAATAAAAAATTTAAGACAACCAAAAAACTTAAAATAGTGAAAGTAAATCTCTACTTTTTTACAAAAAGATAAACTGTTTAAAAAAGTTGTAGTTTAATTTTGCTACAAAAAGATATATATTTATTGAATATGTTTACTAAACATAGAAGCTAACCGCTTTGCAAAATAAAAAGAATATTAAATATGCTCAATTTATATAGGCATTCGAATTTATAATACAACAAATTGGAGATATAAATTCTCATGAAAATGTCGTAAACACGTACTTATGGCAAAACAGTTCATCCCATCCAAATATTTACGACGCATGCTTCTAATATAATAAAACGCAACCTATAATAAGTTTAAATAGATATTCGTGTTATTGGCGCTTGTACACAGAAGCCACCACGGCTGAATGTGTCAAGATATATATGACGTAGTAAGGGCACGTCGGTCGCCCGAACTGGGACGCGCGCATGTAGGGGTTCAAATACTGCAAATGTAGGTACCTCGCTTTAGTGTATTTGTCTAGTTGGCTCGCTTTCAGGTCATTACATGTACAACATCGATTTTTCAGACGTTAAAAGATATGGAAGTTTTAAAGTGCGAGTCACCCAGTGCTAAGCGTTCTGTGCCAAGTCGTCATTTTTCTTACGACTTTAATTTCTAACTAGAGAATAAGCCACCTGCTACCCAAATCAAGGTTTATAAGGTCGCTGAAGCGCCCGCCGTGGCATAATACCGGATGAATGCCTCTTGTACCTTTTTCAGAATCCAGAAATGACAATAAATGACCCGCCTATTTCCAAATAATGATATTAGCTATTGCAATATCATTTTTTGTCCGAGTATCACTCAAGATAAACTCGGAAGGGCAAGAGCAAAATTATACCCGCTTTAACTTATGAAAAAAGATCGTGACGAAGTGTATTTTTGCATTACGGATTTGCTGTTTTTGTATTGAATTTCAATTACAGTTTCCAATTTGTTTCGATGTGTTTTATTGTGTGTCCATAGCCTTTATTTCAACGAATTTACGAGTAGGTACATGCAGTGGAACGAAATTGAGACGAATAATGTTTTGCACCACTCGTGCACAATTGAGTATTCTTTATAAGTATAAATAGCCGGAAATTGAATAACCGTTTGCTGTAAAAATTGTGTGCAATAAACAGCACGGCTACCAGCATCGTTATTATCAATAAACACCGGCTCGTTACGCGTTTGATTGCTTAGCTCAAACCTGCAGCAGTTTTTATGTTTGCATGACTATGAAATGTTATAGTTCCGTGAAAACAATGGTAATCGAGACATTCGCTATACATGCATTGTTTCTGTACAACAGGAACATGTACCACTTCAGGCTCGTTCATATTTGATTGAGTCCACAACGCTCAATGCATCGATATATCGACGACTAGACGTCTATGTGGCCGGAATTGGTCGGAAATATGTATGCTCATTTCCGTACCGAACTGTGATATTATGCTATTACTAAACATTAGGAAACTAGTTTTTGAAACCATAGCTTGATAACTGCAAACTTGGTTTATTTATTAACCTTACGTTCTTAGGTTCTCATTATGATCCATGTTTAGAGCAAAAGCATGAGCTTAGAACCAGGTTAGTTACCAGCAAAGCAATGTATCATTATATTTTTTGTTTTACAACGTCTTAGTGCGAGGCGTCATTATTGCGTTGCGTTACGACTTACGTCGTCGCAGCGTCCACGCTTCGTCGTTTTACATATTTTTTTTGGGATATACCACATTATGCGTTGTGTCGTCGCACGCGACGTTTCAACGGATCAACGGACGAGAGACGAAGCTGGGGGAGGGTGATGCGCTACGCTGTCGGAGCTCCGGTGCGACGACGGACAGTGTTCCATTGCTAGAGGGCCAAACTAGACGTGCGTATACGACATTTTTTATCTCAGCATGAGTGTGGAGGATATCGATATAGATTTGATATATTGAAGACTGAAATCCACACTGAGACGCTGCGCTGCGATGGCGTGCGTCGCCGTCTTGCATTGCGATGTCGTGTGGCGTCGCAACGCACGCGCAGGTGTGGCATACAATGCGTTGACCCGTTGCGACGACGCAACGCAACGCACTAATGAGGCCTCAGCCTTACATCTCGTTCATCAGAGGCTTAAGTTTAAAGTTGTCACGGTGTAGTCTACGACACTAATTTCGCAGTGTAAGCCCCGCTTTTGACTGTGTTAATTCAACATTAGCATAAAGCTGTGAATTAGGTATATAGACAAACATTATGCAAGTAAAACTGAGTTTAATTTAAACATTATTTCGTTTTCGTTCACGGCTCTTGGTTTCTAGATTTTATATAGACGTGTTGTTTTGATCTTGTATTCTCAATCTGATTGAAATACACAACTGAGTTATTTGTTTGTTAGAATTAGGTACTTGGAATACAATGTTCACAATGCGCAACTATGTCTGTTAAAGCAATAGTTTCAGACGAACGGACAGTATTGCCACAGCAAGTACCCAAGTATTTCAAGTTTATTGAAACGTAGATGCAGCAAGAATTGTCCCACGGGGACATAATGTTGTTACGATTGTGTCCCAACTTGTCCTCTTTGTTTAAGCTAGACATCTGCGTTGCACAGCACCGCGGTTAAGTTCTTGATGGCACCGTTATTTAGTCAGTTGTTCGTTCATTTTATGTGCAGATGGGGTAATATTTTAATGTCACTTATTAATAAGTCGCAAACTACCAAATTCATAATCTATTTTCTGTGGTAGGTATTTCCATAAACTTCAGGTATTTGCATCGATTTGCTTGCAACATTTTTAAAATGTTTGCCAACACGAGTCGAGTTCGGACATCACATTTTCCGTTCTTATTTGTAGAAAAATATATTTTTTAACATTGTAAAAATATCGAAAAACTTTTTTAAATAAACTGAATGAATCCGCTACTTCGGAATAATATTTCGGAGCGAAGCTGCGGAGGGATAATGGTTCGCGTCGAAAAAATTTCAATATATTCAGGCGGGTTCTTCCTAATTAGTGATAACATGATAAAGTTGGAGATCTCTACATAGAGTAACATCAAAATATAAAGAGGACCATTGTCCTGAACAATTAATATTATAAATAGTTAGCTATTAGTTGTAATTTTTTATTTTTGCATAATTACGCTGAAAAAAATATTAAAAGTTTCTCGATTCCGTTTCCCAGAACCTGTTTCTCAGATACTTGAGAATTAATGAGTCATTGCTTCCTAATGCATACCACGGTTTCAATTCCATGGGCACTATTAGGTAAAGCACTCACTCGCGAACGCTCGCCGCGCCATTCAATGAGTCTCGACTGTAATACCTACATTACTTAGTGTAAATTAATATAGAAATAAATAGTACCTATCGAAGCAAAATAAAGATATTTTATTCTATTTTACGTCCAAATTAATTTTACTGGGTCAATCCCGAAGAATGACAGTCACTATTATTAGGTAATAACCAAAATATAACTAAAATAATTTCATAATTTTCGATAATAATTATGTAGGTATTAAATATGCGAGCTGGCGATTCTCATTCATTGTTTATTTGCTTCGTCTTCGGAATCGCAGACGTTAAAGACAGCGTGAGGGTAAAAGGATAAAGCAGCGGTGCTGTATGGATCCATTTTATGTTTAGTCTAGCCGTGCCCGCGACTTCGTTCGCGTGGAATTTAACAAAATTATTTTTTCTTTTTATAGTAAATGTGAACGGAGCCTAAGTTACTCCTTATAACATCAGCTATCTGCCAGTGAAAGTCCCGTTAAAATCAGTCCAGCTGTTTCGGGGATAAGTTGGAACAAACAGACAGACACAAAATTATAAAAAATAAGGATTTTTTTTTATTAAATATTCCGTTTATACTTACATATTATGCCTAGTAAAATGCTGTTATTTTGACATTACAAACAGAGCCTTCTTTATTTATTTGTATAGACGACGGAGCAGGACGCCGACGCGGCGAGCGACGCCGCTAATAACGCGCCCAGCCGGGCAGCATGGATGACTACCGCCTTTGTCCCACCAAGATGAGAAAAGACCCACGATGTGGCAAAAATAGCTCCACAGCAGGATCGCAATTAGACATGATTACCTTCTGCGCTCCACCTGAGATGTGAAGCTATTTAAAACAATAGCGTTGGAATTCTATGCGCTTTGATATTCATAAATAGCCTACGCGAAATTAAAAAACAATGTCCCAATAATTAACTTTTATTTTTTAGGTTTTATTATTTTCTACATAAATTCAACAAGAGAATGGCGAAATTGGATAATTCTTTAGGTTCTACGAATTGTGAGGCAAACAGACATTTTTAATAACGAACATAAAATGTAATTAGTGCTTTTACAATGAGTGCCTCCGTTTTGTTGTGCGCGATAAATAAAGATAAATTTTAATAGAAAGTTTGTAGAGAGTGTAAATACATTGAACTATATAAGATAGCTTGTTACTCAACGATAGCTTGTTATTCCTTTGAAGGCGTGATAGTTAGTTTGGCTTTTTGGGATGATTGTGATTCGGATAAGTACGGTATCGGCTTTTTCGGGATTTGCCATTTGGGCATCTCAGCTGCCGCCCCCTACTTGCTCGATAGGGTGTTTAAAATACCGGACCATTTAGAATGCGAAAATATTAATAAGATTACGTCATAGTTTTATTATTTGGCAATTTCTTTTTTGCTTTTGGTTTCGTTTTTGTAGGTACAGTCACCTAATTAAGCTTGATCAATTTTTAAATTTAATGGGTATAATTATAATAAAAATGAATATTTATTTGTTCGTTATCTATATGCGTTCCTATAGATAACATTCATCGGATTACGATGAAACATTGGTGAGTAGTATTGCGAGCGCCCGCGATTTTTTTTGATAAAACACACTGCTGGGCACATGCCTTTTCTCAGAACGAGAAGGGTTAGGCCTTAGTCCGCCACGCTGGCCTGGTGCAGGTTGTTGTTGTTGGTTGTTGTAAGTTGACGACACATACCATCGAGATCTTTATGAGGCCCTCTCAGCTGTTCAGCTGTTCAGCTCTCAGTGTTTTAACGATGTTTTACTTCATCAAGTGAAAATCAAATTTGATGGAAGGCTAGCGTTCAGCCGCGAGGCTATCACGGGCACAAGTAAATATATGTATAATATCTACTTATCTAAGTAGTTATTAGATTATTAAAATCCGTATGAACCCCGACTAATAGTAAGCCATTAGTATACACCATTTGTGTGCTTTCCATAGATTATTTAGATAAATGGGCAACCGTTTCTAGCCTTAAATAATTAATTAACACCATGCCCTGTTGACGGCTTCTATGCCAGTAATTTCGTTGGAAATACTTACATGAAGTTGGCAATGTAAAGGTGGACCTGCATATATTTTGAAAAATAGAAATGGCTTCTATATCTAGGTAATAATGCATAAATAAATAACACGGACAGATATGACACCTCTTAAATTTGCAAGTGACATCTCTTTTTTGATGGAAAAAATATACCTACAGAACGAATATGAAAAACCCTTTTTTCACCCAATATAATCTATTTGTGTCTATTGTTCATAAGCCTGAAGTTATTGTTCACGGAGACAAACATTCAAAATGGAGTCTGTAAACTCAATTTGTATTCCAACGAACAAATAACTTTGTTCCGTGCCCCAATCACGGACACAACTGAACCAGATCAAAGCGTTGAAATGAACAGCCGTGGACCAAAGAAAACATTTCTGCTAAACATTGCTAGTGACGTGAAAGATATGGTGGCAATAGAGATAAAAACGAAGTAAGAAAACACTCAATTCGACAAACAATACTTACATTTATACTATGATAAATGACAACATCGCAGTTTACATTGAGAACTGAATTTTGAAGAAAATGGTTCTGTTTTTGGACATCTAAAGGCTAAATTATATAGCCATTGCTAACAGTACTCACTATAATGAAAACTGCATAAACTTATCTTCGCTCACAAAAGACGTAAAGGTAACTGGCAGGTAAAGGAACACTTCCATGCTATTTGTCACACTTGCAAACGGCCCTAAGCTACGACAGAACCGTCTCGCGAGCAGAAGGGATTGTTGCTCTAATTGGTGCCTGTCCTTAACTGTGCCTCTGTAGGCCTAACGAGACGTTCTCTCTTCAAACGTCTTTTTGCTGTCAGCAAAAGCTCTCAAAGTACCTGCAGTCACTGAAGAACGCTTTTTGCCATAGTATAAGAATACGAAACGTAGTGCAATATTGATAAATGCTGCAGCTCATAAGTACATTAGTGAGTTTGTTTTCATTTTATGTTATGGCATTGTGACGTGATATTTAGAACAACAATTTAAGAAATAATCTCAAAGAAAATTATAAAGCTGAAACACCGGCTTTTTAAAAAGATACACTTATATTTTCTTGAAAACAGCAAAAGAAAGTATGTTGGTGACTTTGTTAGTTGTGTCTAAGGAAAGAATAGGTACCTATATATGAAATAAATTATTTATTAAAATTGTATTAAAAACAGTTAGCATTTATTAGAACTTGCCGTATGGCAAGAAAGAAATACATTATTATTTTATTTAAGCCAAAAATTGCCCTATCTTGATTCTGAACGCATTCAAAATCTCGTTCCATACGTTAAATTGTTCGGTATCTATCCATTCATTAGGTTTTTAAAAGGATTAATTTATATTCATTAAAATATCTGGTCACCATAATGTTTTATTTATAAGAGAGTTAAGCATTATAAATTTTGTTATTATTAATTACAGAAATTGTAAACCAAGATAAAAAAACAATCTTTACAGCACGAAGACATTTTAATAACATCACAACTTTTTTGTCTTTTTAATTTATATAATAGTTAATAATATTTTTAAACATATGATGAAGAATGTTATCTGTAAGTAACTATGATTAATTTGTATGTCATTATTGGCAAAACATAGCGGACTACCTAATTACCTAAATAATATGCCTATACCTATGTTTCACAAATAAATTATTCTATTCTATTCTATTCTATTCTAACTTAATAATTTAGAAGTATTCAACAGACGCAAGAATAGTTAAAACAAAATTTTCGAGTTCAAGCCAATATGGAATGTCGCCATCATCCTATTATAAAACATTGTACCAGTGGAGTTAGCACACGTTTTCTCCCCTAAGTTATATAAGATAATAACCGTCTCCTTCCTACTAAAATTAGATTAATACCTTCATATTGAATGGCCCTAATAAAAGAAAGCCTACGCGGCAAAGGCTACCTTATGTAAGTATTCGTACGATTCTCATATTTCATGTCTCTTACTATTAGTAATTATTCAGGGTCTCTACGAGATACGCACCGTGGGCTGTTTCTGTAGAATAATTTCCTGATTTTGTTGTTTTGTTATGGTAAAACAATAAAATCTTTTGATCTTTGTTGGTTTATTCTCATGGGCAAGTAGGGAATGAAAAAGGGATCATAATTTTGTTCCCTTATATCTGAGCCATGGGAATCTCAAAATTGAAAGGGTGGTCCCAAGTTATATCTCGACCGTCGAAAGCGCGGCTCTTCCAATGGCTTTCCATTTTAATAAAGACAATAATATGATGTATATCTATTATAATATTTTATTTATGACAAGATATCTATCACAGTTGCTACCATGTATATCCGGGCACACCCATGGGAACAAACCATACGTACACGGGCACGTACATCTTCGTTTGACAAGATTCTCAATTGTTTGTTTTTTGGATAGAACCATAGAATCAATAATTACTTCTCGTACAAGGATAGAACTTTCTACGGATTACTATCATGTACTTATTGTTATACTACTCGCAAATCTTTATGAGCCCTGAACTGAGCTCTGAACTCTCTCTCTCTCTCTCCCTCTAGCACCTATAATAAGCGTACTATTATAGGTCCTAGAGGGAGAGTGTTCGAGGGCTCATAAAGATTTGCGCGTACTATACTAGGGGAGCCCTACTTATTATTTCTATGGTTACTATCAAACGAGGTGTCATACTGCGCTCACTTTTTGACATTTATTATCAGTATACTCTGGCAAATCATCATGACTAGACTCACTCTTGAAGAACGCAACCAAATTATGCAAATTTACTTTGAAAATCAGCCGTCAATTTGCGCAACGTACCTATAGACGACACGAACAATGGAGATCGTTACCGCACCATGATCAATGATTTTTGTTTGAAAATATGGATGACATTGATCCGGATGAGATGTGGTTTCAACAGGATGGCGCTACGTGACCTACCGTGACGGCAAGATGAGATAATGCCTTTAAAAACCTGTTTTAGCCAGAGATATAACGTTGACAAAATTATGGCGCGGCGCTCATGTTAGCCCGGCAGAATGCGCTTCGTCAAGAACAGCCGCGGTGGCCATATTCCCAAAATCATTTTCCAATGCTAATGCCATGTATTGATCTTTCGAATAAATAAACCGAGTAAAAAAATTCGTATTTTTGACAATAAATTTCAAGTTCTATCGGGCTAAAAAATCATTCTTTATTTTGTAACACCAAACCAACACTTAAGAAGATTAACATCTGGCAATTCAATAAATCTATATCGAAGTTTATCGCACTAAGTAATATTTCTTACAAAATAGTAAGCGAATATAATAATATAGCAATATCTTTCACTAGATTTTTACCTGTGAGAATATAGAATTACCTGTATAGCCATCAATCAACATCGTTTGTTGGTATTGTAAATTAATTTGATCGCATCATCGTGTTAACTAATTCCGTTTCAGACACTTGGTTCACAGAAATGTTATTACAATTATAGGTAATTTGATTCTGTAATTGTATATCAGTGAATTATTGGAGTATCTTGTAAAGTGTTTTATTTTACTGGTAGGTACGGGGGAAACCAAGAAGCTTCAAGAAAAAGTTATTTGGCAACCGTTGCTTAACTATACTAATATTATATAGAGGTAAAAGTTTGTTCGTTTGTTTTTATGTAGGATCTCATCAGAATCAGAATCTCCGGAACTACGAAACCGATTATTAAAAAAAATCACTAATAGGAAGCTTCACTATTCATCTATATTTTATTTCGATAAAAATAAAACGCGCTGCTGAAACCGCGGGTAACAGCTATTTTCATAAAAATGTATGGCCTTGTTATTTTTTGCACTAATCAACTCAGTTTATTAAAGGATAAATATGTTGTATCGGAAAAAATAATCCGGAGCAGTTGGTCATATTGTTCTACAGCCATACTGTATCGAATTTGAACTGTCGATATTACATTGGAAAATTCAAATAAAACCTTCTAGCAGAAACTTTAGAAATAAGCAGGACCTGTGTACTTAGATATCTGTAGGTAATTCATTTCTTTGTCACATGTTTAAGGTATGTGTCTAGGTACATAAATAAATAAAATTAAAGTACCTACGAATACTAACACACTTCTTAAATAACCGGCGTACTTATCGGTTCTTTGACAAGTCAAGTACCTTCACAGTAGGTATCACATCCTCCCTACCAAAACCAGAACAATGGGTAATCTTTCAAATTTCCGCTCACACGCAAACCTCAATGGCGGCTGAAGTTACAGTCAAGTGATGCCAAGCCAAACACAATCTTGGTGACCTAAATGCCAGTCGTAAACCGTCGCTGTAACTCCAATACCTATTGTATTATTGAAGTCAAAATCTATAATATAACAACGCATTTCAAATCAGTAGCCACAAGTAGAAAATATTGTAAGCGTGTGTTCTTTGTATTTCGAAAATGGAAATTAAAATATGTAAGTACCATCTATATCATGCTTTCTTTTTTAGGTAGAATATGGTGTACAATGTACTTACTGACCGTATTAACAAAATAACTATTGTATTTTGACTTATGACTAGCATAGAGTAGTCAACTATGACAATTATTTTTATGTATACGTACGTACCCTATTTTTCACTAAGCAGCAAGAGGAAAAGGGCCTGAAAAATCCGAAGGTCCATGTTCCGTAACTTGATGGGTTTAAAGGAAACATGGTGGACAAGCTATTTTCTACAATTATTCAAACACTAGATACTAGATAGACTATTCGAGATCTAACCATTCAGCCTATCACAATCCACCATTAACCCCTCTCAAATAGCAAGCTAACGAGTAACAATCATTGACCATACCTGTGTCCAATTCAATGAACGTACAATAAAATGAGCTCAAATGTGTGATATTAACAGCTTTAATTACGATGTTACAGGATTACGGTAATGACAGTGTGTTATCAAAATTAAATTTGTGGGCTCAAGTCGTTTGCTCCCATTAGCTCTTATTATGTTCTGGTTATATTGAAACTCGGTTCTTCGGTTCGCGGGCCGGAATAAACGCCTTGGCGGGCCGCATCGACTAATTGCATTTGTTTTTCAGCGCGATTTCTACCCAGGGTACCTACAGCTCTCGTCAATCTTTATGGCCGCTCCGAATGTGGCTGTTTACCGCTCGCTCGCTCATCTACAACGTACAACGTTCGTCCCGCTCATACACGTAGGTACTGCGCATCGGTTCGTGGCTAGATTCAGAGTGGCTAGCTGTTCTCTACGCTTCTGACAGACTGAGTTAGGTTAGGCATTAGGGCAGAGATATACTGTGGTTCACGTACGTGTTGCTGATGTAGTTTTTAAGTCCTATTTAATTATATTATCAATGCAACGATATCATGTGCTTTAGAATATTATACTGTAAGAATAAAACTCCCATGCATTGTTTTTTTGTTTTTTTTTTGTTTTCTATGTTATATTAGTAATTCTCTGGTTTTTTTATGTTTGTTATGTATGCATGCTATTGTGATTTTGGTGTCCTGTGTGCAAAAAATAAATTTATTTTCTTTCTTTCTATATTTATAAAAGACATGAAATATATATATACTATAGAGAAATAAACAATTCTCTTCTAGAGATTAACTTGCTAGTAGCACAGACAATCCTCTCTAGGTAATACCTCTCAATACCTCCCGCTCTCAAACAGTTTCAATTCGAGATTTCTAGCTAATCATCCGCCCGTTATCTGACCTTGGATGTCGTAACAGCCGAAGAGGTTACGAGTTCTGACCAGTACCTTAACTACGGTTTAATGCAGATTTAGCGATAGTATTTTATCGTCAAGACCTGGATTTTCTGTGGGTCTCCCAGGTCAAACGGTCTGCTCTCATTAGTAAGCAGTTCCTTTGAGTGAAACGGATATCGCCGATAGAATGAAAAAACGCTGTAAGGAAGTAAATGAAAAGGTTTCAACTTGTCTGTGGATTTGAAATTTGCTTATAAAGTGACTATAAAGTTGTTTTTTTTTTTACATCTTCTATTGTTATTCGTCTCTCATGCTCTGAAAATGTGTTATTGTTTGCTTATGTGGATTAAAAGCATAGTAATATCAACTGTGCTAAAAGTGCCTCAATGCAGAGTACAATAAACAATTAATATGTGTAACATGTAACACATGTGTACCTAATATGTATAATGTGTAATATGTAACAATTAAAATTAATAATTATTATGTGTTGTAGTTCGAATTTCAAATTATTTGAATTTCGAACTAAGAATTTCAAATTCCTCGGTCTATTTATATAAACAAAAAAGAAGTAATCATCTTCTTTTTTGTTTCTCAGGCATCGTATAGGTACTCGATGTCACTCCCGTATAAAATCGTATAATACCCAACAGGAAGTAGTTTTTTTTTTTTTTCAAAAATAGATCAGATCAGATCTCTTACTCGTACGCACGAAAGAACAAAGCATGGTGAATACGAACACCGATCACGGAAAATTTGGTTCGAAGTGTGGACATAAAGTAAGTGGACGTAGTAGCAAAGCGAACACGAACACCTTGCGAACACAGTTCTACTTGTGTTCGCGCTCAACCCCTCAGTAACCATGGATTCACCGTTGGAAGTGTTCGATTGTGAAGTAGCCAAAAAATTTTGCTATTCGTTGTGATTCACGAAATATCGTTTCCAAGGGAAACAGCTTTGTACAAAAAGCGAAAAAAAAATACATTAATTTTAGACTTCCCTCGAGTTCGGTACGAACAATTTTGACTCAATTTTGAGTTAACCTCGCCTATGTACATGTATTTTCCTTTTATGTATTTGTGTTTATGTGTACAATAAAGAATAAGAATAAGAACAATGTTGCATCAAATTTCTCCGAACGCCGTCCGCACAGAACAACCAAATTGGATCGCCACGAATATTTTTGACGAACAAATTGTCTGATGTTCGTTAGTGGTACGCACGTGCGAACAAAGGGTTCGATGTTCGTGTTCACCATGTTTTTGTTCGTTCGTAAGTACACGGCTTTACATGTTAACAGAAAGAAAAAATAATGAGCTGACCCGACTTTTTGTAATGAAAAGTAGTGTGTTAATCTGGGGTAAAAGTATCAGTTTCAACTGTTGGTACCTTGGTAAACTATAAAAACCTACTTTTTATATGGAAAATCAACACACAGTGGACCACGTTCTTTCTTTTACATACATACATGTAAAGCCGTGTACTTACGAACGAACAAAAACATGGTGAACATATTGAATTTTGTATCTGGTAGGGAAAATCCTGATTTTCTCCATACAAAATTTACTATAAAGGCTTTATAATAGGATATACACCATACCCTGATATTATCATGATCACGTACAAATACCTCTGAACGTCACAGATTTACTTAATCCCGCTTAATAAGCATGTAGCCGATCCCTGTAACCGGCTCCACAAATAATACGGCGGTGAGAGCACTTGTCCAAATTAACACAGAGCAAGTATGCCAAAGGCCTCGGGTTCGAATTCACCCAGGCAAGCATGTGTTAGAATGTCCGTTTCTTTATTACGAGCTGTTCGTTATGGGAAACATGGCAACGCGTAGTCGTAGATGGAACGTCGCTTTATATGGGAAGCTATGGTCGGGTTCCTGCCCGATCAAATGTTTATATTACACTACCTATATAGTTACGAAGATACTCCATAAAATTAAAATATAATGTTTTCGAGATTATTAAATAAATGCAGTTAAAACTTAACATAACTTAACAACTTAGAAATGAAGACTTTCACCGAGTCTTAATTTCTAAGTCATCATCATTCGCCTAGCTTTCCACTTTCTCTAACTAATATGTTGGGGTCGGCTACCGTCGAGTTTAATTCATAAAAAATCCTTAGTATCAAAAATGGCGTATCAAATAGAGGTCGATCTTTCGACCA
The DNA here is from genome assembly GCA_932294325.1 of Allophyes oxyacanthae. Lineage (NCBI taxonomy): Eukaryota > Metazoa > Arthropoda > Insecta > Lepidoptera > Noctuidae > Allophyes > Allophyes oxyacanthae. Next base: position 8,597,921 of record OW028609.1, read on the forward strand.
TTCCATTCAAATAATAACCCTTTTTTTATTTCCACAAAAGTGACGAGCTGTGAGACCCGGCCAATACCCTCATATTATCAATTTGCATCTGCCAGAATATATCACGAAAATTGACATTTAGGTTATGTATTGTTACGTTCCACCCGTTTTACATGAAACAATTTGTTTTATCACAAAATACTGCTATTGTTTCACCTTCGAAATTAATGAAATAAAATTAAACTCTATTTGTATTCAAAAAGTGAAACAATATCAGAATTCGTATTACTGGTTTTGCTCTGAAATGGAAATAAACAGATTTATCGACTAGTACTTGCATGCATCGGTTTATCCGAGATTATTGAAAGGTTCATTGGACAACAAAGGCGTTTTATAGAAAACGTGCGCAACCTCCCCATTCAAAGGGGACGAATTGACTACTGACCGGAACTGCCCTACGGATCTCGAAAATGAAAACTCGCAGACCTATAGTGCTAGAACTAAAAATGTCAAGGACCCTGGGCCGTTTGACGAGCCGGTGAAAAAAAGATGGCGTCCATACAAAAAAAGATGGCGGCCATACAAAATTGAAACGCTCACCGTTCCGAAACCGTTGGAGATAGTGGGGGGGTGCTCGACCAAATGTCATAGAGGACGACGGGGGCTTTCCGGTGGGGGTCATAAAAATCCAAGATGGCGGATTCAAAAAGGTGGCCAAAAAAAAAATGGTGCGAGCCGGCTGAAAATTGGCATTCGGGGGTTTTCGGGGGCACCGATTCATAATCCGGGATCAAATTTTTATTTCCGCCATTTTCCAATATGGCCGCCATACAAGTGTTCATTTTGGATTTTCACCCAATTGTTCTCCCAGAAGCAGCCGCCGGGGGTAAAAGTGATGTATGGGAGTCGTATAGAGGGGGGTCCTGTGAGTTTAGGAAAAGTCCGAAATGACCTGAAAGTGGAACACTGACCGGAACTGCCCTACGGATCTCAAAAACGGCAAGTCGCAAACCTATACCGCCTGAACTAAAAATGTCGAGGACCTTGGGCCGTTTGACGAGCCGGTGAAAAAAAGATGGTTTCCATACAAAAAAAAATGGCTGCCATAAAAAATCAAAAATCATATTTTTTTTAAGTTATGTTACAAGCTCCATCTGAAAAGCCCTCGCGGGCCGCATGCGGCCCGCGCACCCGCGCGACCTCTAGTCTATTCTATATATCTAATCACTGCATAGTTATTTTTCCCATTTTGTACAGTCGGTTGTATTTACATTGTTGGGAATTGCGAACAGAAAATATATTAGATATTATTCACAAGAAGAAAAGTTTAAGGCACGAAAAAGCACATTCGTGATAGGGGTGTTTTATCTGGCATCTACGAAAGTGCGACAAACGCGCACCCCAGTCCCCAATGCCGTGCGGTATTGCGCACTTTGGTGAAATTCCGAGACCTACGTGCCTTTAGCGTGTTTGTTACCACTCGCTCGGTATGCCTGCATAGATCTTGCGAATACAGCATGTACATAATAGGGTTTACTCGTAATTGGGTAAAAAATGTCCGTGTTCGGCACGTGTCCGTCGACATCCGATAGAATATTTTTTATTCGTAACCAAGAAACACCAACCATGAACGATAGCCTCAAAACAAAATACGCATTTACAAATAAGAATAAACAAACTCAGAATCATGGAATACAAAGAGGCGGGTTGTATAAAATGTGCAATCTACCATAGATTGGCAATTGTTCTTCAGCCTAACATTTTCCCGCTCGGAAAACCGGGAAAATTTTATAGGTTTTTATTAACTACGGATTATGAAATAGTATCAGGGTGCAGTCTTATTTTTAGACAAGTTTTCTTTTATGCAAAATTGCCCAATCTATTATATATTTACCTCCACTGAAAGCTACACTGTTTAAAAATATTAGAAGAGATTTTTTTTTTAAAAGAGACCGGTAATTTTAATTTAAATGTAAAAAAACCTGATTGGCTGTTTATAAACAAAAGCTTGGCCGTGAGATAAGCGCCGCACCCTATTGGACCGAAAGCGCTAACTCAGGTCATTTCCGATCAATCTCCGCTGCTGAGCAGTTACTCCAGTGATCATTCCATCTCGAGAACAAGACAAATAAACAACTGAATTAACACTCTACTCGAAAACAAAATCAATTTATGTAAATTTAGCTCCTGAGCGTTATGATAAATGGAGGACGTGTCGCCAAAATAACATTTCACTTTAAAATGTTTATCGTTTTTCATTTGTTCGCTTTCAATGTTGTTTTCTGCTTTTCCGTTTAACGGGAATATTGAATGAATAATATGTTATGTTTGCCCGTGAGTTTCAAAAGATGTGATAATAACAAATTCTACCATACTTTAGCAGCTTATAAGAGAAATATTTTTATTTTATTTCTATTTAAAACTAAATTCTGTGAAGACCGATTTCGTTACTTTCTCGATAATTGATCCATCATTAACATCGTCTTTGGACCCTACAGACTATTATTAGACACTCATCTAAAATGTTATTTTATAGGTACTCCAAAAACGTAATGATAATATACTTTGCTCAGGTGGGTACTTTAAAATAAAGGCCTACTAAAGTAAAATTTTATTATATCTTTCAGATTTAGATTCAACCTTTGCAGATTTACAAGAAGTAAAATAGACTGTACTATTATGAATAAAGGAACGAGACACGAGAATTAATTGTGTCCCTAGTTGGCTTTCCTGACCTAAATTACCAACCATTGAAATCGTAACCGCCTGTGAAAGCTAAAGTGGATTAATGTCGCAATAAATTATTGTTGAAATAAAAATCTAAAATCTACAAGATAATGGAGCAGATATTGGAATGCGTCGGCTAGATTACATTTAAAATATTTTAGGCTTTTACTAACACGTAAAATTAGAATGAAACGGAAGACATAAGTTGATCAACTTGAAACTTTAGCATAGTTTAGGTAACTTTATTTCTCAATTGACATCTTTTGTACCTATAGAAGTTCTAGAATACGATAAATTTGAGAAATTCATTCGTCTCTTTCATTTGAGAGGGAAAAATAACATAATTTCTAACTTTATTTAGTCTGTGCTTAGAATGAGCGCCAATGTATGATTTATTAAACACTCGTTTACGCGGGTGAAGACCCATGTCACAACTTTGTAACTGCACTGCGTAAAGTTTGCAGTGCTTTCATTTGAAATTTTTTCCACCAATAAACGTAAATGACAGGACAGGAGAGAAAAAAAGAACCATGCGTTGATTTATGCGAAAAATTGAAGCACAAACAATAATACAATGTGTGAAAACATCGACCAGTGGCCGAGGTTCATCGAACAAAATTATCATCAATTTTGATCAAACATTTTTACCTTAAAAATGTTACTGACACATCTTCGCGATAAACGGTCGCACGAATATTTATATAACGGAGATTTATAACCTGAATGTAGGCAAAAAACGGGGCGTATTTGTTAGACGGTAAACTATGGAGAAGTAATGTAGCACTCGAAATGATTGTGTTAATAAAACGGTTTCCCTACTCAAGTACCTTTGTAAATTTATCTGCCTACTCCATATCGCCACAATTTTCAGTCGGTCCACTGCTAAACATAAACCTGCATAATAGGAATTGATTTCATTCCGACAGTCAATTCATCACTTTAATATGCTTATTATCGAATGCTTGCATCTCCGTACCACAATTTGTGTGACATTATGTTCATTGAATTCATGCTCCGCTCGATAATTAGAATAACGGAATTAATATTTTGAACTGTCGAAATTGAATAGATTCTGATCACAAGCGTTTATATTATAGAGTGGTCGCCCAGTGGTCAAAATTCGACTGTAATTCTAAAATTTTTTAAGTTTATACGTTATTGAGGTATCGCGCAATAGATAGCGGGACGAACCAGATAAATTCAACAAAGACTGGTCACCATTGATACATAATCGAACAGCATGGAAATTAACTACAAGTTTGCAAGTCTTTAGTTTGAAATTATATGTACCGTAGGTAGGTAAGGCCTTCCCCCTTTGCTCAACAGTGGGATGAGACAGGCTAACAGTATCAATATCAGTAACAATATGAAAGGTAATAATATACCTATTACCTATAGTTACCTACCTACCGCAAACAACTTTTTGCCGCAAGCCTATTATTTAAGTGCACTGAGTCATTTAGTATTCCATCATCAGTTTTCAAAGCATATAAAAATTATGATAAAGATTAAGTATAAATCATTCTAGCGGTGACAAGCGTTCCGTCACACTGGTAGGTAACATGGAAGTTATAGTAGGTATCGGCAAACGTTACGGCAAATCTAAAAATCAAACTCGACATATTAATCCTTTACTGAGATTAACTACTAGGTTCTTCTTCTCTTATCATGAAACCGCTAAGATTATGAAAAAGGTTAATATCACCCATTTAGAGAATACTAGTGGTCGCTCAGTAGTCGGAAATCGACCGTAATTTTAGCTTTCTGCACTCCTTCTCCATATAAACTTTAACTATGCCAAATCTCACACTCCTCCGTGCGCGCATTATATACTTAAAAAGAGGTACAAACACGGTACAAAGGTTCCTCTTCACGTATTAATATATAGATAAGCAAATTTTCAGCTTGATAGGTTAATGGGAAATGGGATAAAAAACCTTTACAAATTTTTGTGGTCGGACGTATAATCATGCAAAATAGCAAACATCACAAGATAAATAAACGCCGGAAACATTGCAAAATTTCGACGCGATAAAAAGTTAACCCTTGCACGTTGAGGAAAACTGTTAGTAAAAGCTTAATGTCAAGTTGTTTTAAAAACGATGATTGTACGGTAAGGTACTCGTAAGTTATTTTTAAATTTAACATTTTAATGTAGCCTCTGCAATTAATTAGATGGTGTAGACTCAACAATCACCCGCCGCGGCGGGTGATTGTTGAGTCTACACCATCTTTCAAAGCAAGCACAAAATTGTTAAATCATATTTCTTAATTAAATACTGATTTAGCGTTATAATGTGGACGCTGCTATTGTTTATGGACCCTCTTAAGAAACACCTTTATATTTGAAAAAGCAAAACGTGCGGCACTTATCTTAAAGGCAGATTGTTCTATCTATATTAATATTATAAAGAGGTTTGTTTGTTTGTTTGGGTAATATCTGAACCGATTCTAATAATTCTTTCACTAATGGAAACCTATACTATAATTGAGTGATACACGCTATATTTTATTTTAATAAAAATAAAACACGCATTTGAATCCGCGGGTAATGTCTAGTTTTTTAATAAAAATAGAAATATATTGTTTTAGATCTGGTACAAAAGGGTATGATGAAAGCTCAGAAGATTTAGATAACGATAGGGTAGGCCTTTGGGGATACACAGAGAACAAGAGAGCATCGGAGGCGTCATGGCCCGTGTAATTAGGCCATGACTCGCCCGACCCATCTGCACGCTCGGCCCTTATTCTACTTTTATTTCAACTTTCAATCTCTTTTCATTATTCACCCTTTCCCTCCGCAAGTCTTGGGTTATATTACAGCCAAATTTAAATAAGATCAGTTAGCCTTTAAAAGTTTCAATACAAACTTTGTTTCTTTTGCTAAGCAGCGAACTGTAAAAAGCACTTTATCTCGTCTGAGCTGTAGGGAAGTTGTCAGGACGTTCGATTTGCGCCTATACAAAGAAATTCAATTGTAGCTTTCATAGTTGAATTAACACCCTGTATTAGGTACATAATTTTAACTTTGAACAATATTTACACAAAAGTGCACGCATTAAAAAAAGTTTTATCCATTTAAAAAGCAGTGATAGTATAGAAGTTGAACGCTTGCCTTCCATACAGGAACTGAATTCGAAGAAATTGATTTATCTCTTGCGGAGAAGAAAAACAACGAGAAGAAACCTGACCATACAGAGTTCCTAGAAGATGTCAATATGATATTTGACTCTTATTTTATTATAAATCAGTAAATAAAGTAAATAAAATATTTTAAAATATAGGTAAGTTACAGGCATTTTAAATTTCATAATACACAGGGTTGGCACTACTGGCTTGTGACGTCATAAACTAGTAATGTTATAATAAATTGTGACGGTTTCATACATATTCCATTTAGAATTTTCATACATGTGTTCCATCCATCATTTTTGAAAGGATGGATATTGCCCATTGACTTACAATATCAAAATCAATGATATTGCCTCAGATAGAAATTTCAAAACTCCGGCAATTATTCAGTGATTTTAATTATTTTGTAAACTATGGAGTTTTTTACCGGCTTACCTACTATGAAGAATATAAAACATGTGTGAATTTTTAATGGTAGTCCACTATCCTATTGTGTGTTTACTTGTGTTGTTCGCTACACTAGGCCCGCGTGGTGAACTAAGGTCTACAACCTTTATCATTATGTGGAGAGGCCCGTGTCCAATAGTGAGACAGTATAATGGGTTCAATTATTATAGTTATGTAATCACGTCCTTCCTTGCAGGGTAGTATAAAATAGAAGTGCTACGTCCCACACCTCATATTTCCTACGTGACAGCTACAATCATTCAACATTTCGATCTTTCCATTGATTGATATGTATTATAACTACACATGCCCACGTCAACAAGGAGGGTGCATTATGATAAACGATAAAACGATCGACTAACTGAAACTGAAATCATCCAAAGATCACGTGGTTTCCGATATTTTCAACCCTTTGAGTATTTAGACTCAAAGTTTCAACCGAATGATTGAACGTAGCGTGGTAATATTTTTAATTAGTGTACTTTTCAAAATATTATCTACTTAATAAAACAATGCTGTATGAAGTGTCCACCTGGCATATGGGGGAGGGGATGAGCAATCAGCACAACGAAGTACAAGAACCTTAAAGTGTAGGATCAAAAATGGCAAGGCTTCCCGGAAAAATTTCATTTTTTCTGAATTAAGTATATGTAAATCAGAGAAAGCTTATTTTACTTTTTACCGTCCCACTGCTGGGTAAATGTCTCCCGCATGGTCTTCCACGCCTCTCTTTCCATTGCCTACTCCAGCCAATCCCATTTTATAAAATTACTAGCGGCCCGTCCCGACTTCGTTCGGGTACAAATTAGCCGGTAGATACTTTTTCATTTTCATCAATTCCTGACTTCTTACAAATCGTTCGGCTTCAAAAAATACGGACTCTCATATAACTATTTTATCCGCTTTGAGGCTGAATTTCGAAAAACACGAAACCGATTTTGTTTTTAATTTTAACCAAAAGCTTAAATACAATCACGTTTCTAACTTCAAAAACATTTTTCACTCCTTTATCGCCCCTTTGTGGGATGAATTACCAAAAACACAGAAACACGTGTTTCTTTATTTCTAACCAAAAGCCTAAATCTCAATTTTCACGTTTCGCACTTCAAAAACAATTTTCACCCCTATTTCGCCCCTTTAGGGGATGAATTTTTAAAAACGTGGTGACACATGTTTCTTTATTTTTAACCAAAAGCATAAATCTCAATTTTCACGTTTCTCACTTCAAAAACAATTTTCACCCCTATTTCGCCCCTTTAGGGGATGAATTTTCAAAAACGCGGTGACACGTGTTTCTTTATTTCTAATCAAAAGCCTAAATCTCAATTTTCACGTTTCTAACTTAAAAAACAATTTTCACCCCTATTTCGCCCCTTTAGGGGATGAATTTCCAAAAACGCGGTATCACGTGTTTGTTTATTTCTAACCAAAAGCCTAAATCTCAATTTTCACGTTTCTCACTTCAAAAACCATCCCAATATTCACGTTTTACACTTCAAAAACAATTTTCACCCCTATTTTGCCCCTTTAGGGGATGAATTTCCAAAAACGCAGAATCATGTGTTTATTTATTTGTAACCAAAAGCCTAAATCCCAATTTTCATCTTTCTCACTTCAAAAATTAAGGGACTCCCATACAAACTTTCACCCCCTTTTTCCCCCCTTTAGGGGCTGAATTTTCAAAAATCCCTTCTTATTGCTTGCCTACAATACAAAAGGGACCTACTCTCCAAATTTCGTGACTCTAGCTTCAGTAGTTTCGGCTGTGCGTTGATGATAAGTCAGTCAGTCAGTCAGTCAGTCAATCAGGATTTCTCTCTTTATAATATTACTATGATTATGAATTAGTTTATCTAGGTAGGTAAGTACTTTTGAAAGGCACGCGAACAGTATTACTTAAACTTGTGAAATAAAAAGCTAACGTTTCAATATTGAGAATTTACCTTTCAAAAAATAGACGACATTTTTATGATAGGAAAAATGAAAAATTGTAGGGCGTAATCATTGCAATTTTATAGCTCCAACCATGTGCCACCACCGGGCCGTGATTTACTAGTAATTTATGGTCGGGCTTGGATGCACGTCCTGAGTACAAGCAGGGCTTACGAAATGTAGTAATACTTAAGAAACTTTATGCTTTTACCAGGGATTATTGTTAATATTTATCCTACCACCTCAAGATTAAATTAGAAACTTTCGACATTCGTAAGAAAACTTTAGATCAACATCTACCGCGATGTACTTATAAGTTGGAATTGAATTAATTATATTTGCATCATTATAGGTGACGTTTTTCAAGGAGCTGACCGACGTCGGATAGGTACATATTTTATGTGCGCCACGTCACAACGTAGAACAAATAGCTATTTTTGTCGAAAGTCTTCATAAAATGTCAGATTCCCCATGTTGAAACTTTTATGTTCATTCGATTTATTGTCTACGATATATGCTATATGTACAGTTGTTTCATTCTGGGCATGACTAATATTTGTGTCTGGAATATTATAATTATTTATGTGATAACACATCATTCTGTTTCGTTAGTTTGTATATCGCGTTTGCATTGTCCCAAAATCAGAAAACGAAATATTATCACGTCAAGCGACCCACAGTAAACACAGTGAACAATCTATTGGTTGCGGGCACCGGCGACCATTTGCAGTTTAGTTAATGAAAGGCCTCATGCACAGAACACAGAAAACCTCTTTTCTGTGTTCTGTGGCCTCATGTTTCATGGTGTTCAATTTTCTATAAGTAGTCTGACCAAATGGCAGTTGTCACAATATATTGATATGATGGCCTCAGCTTCGAAAAATGTATTGTTATAATTTATACAACTTTAGAATACTACTTTACAACAAAACTGTACCTACCTATATTAAAATAATAAAGATTAGTGCCCCAAGGTTGCCAAGCGCTGGTTTTCAGTTTGAATCCTTGACCGGGATTACAAAAAAAAAGATGGTTACATGACATGACATAGCATATCTTGTTATCTAAATTTTATACTTTACTGATATAAGTAGATTATAAATTAACAATTTATCATTCATCATTCTGAATAAATTAATGAATATAATCGACGTAGGTGTCCATTTTAATTGTTTTCGGTAAGTCTGGCCGTAATTAATTTAATTTTTACGGAAATGATTACCCGTTGTTACTAAATACTGTCATGAATAACAATGAAATAAAAAGGTTACGTAGTTTAAGCTATGGAATAATGGACCCATGTGCGTGAAGGATAGTTTTTAAATAAAGCGGGTTTCCTTAAATATTTGAGCCTTGTATGATCGGAAAAGTATCCCACAAACGAACTAAAACCTGTAAATTGTCTAACAAAAAATCAATTTTTGTGCTATTAGTCCACAAAGAGAATACGCGTGTTCAAAGACAGGTCGGCTTCAGATCGCCTTGGCTGAGAACACCGCTGTCTCGTCAGTAATGCGGTGATTTGTATGCAAGTCTGTTTGTTTTCGTAGCCTCCCTATAAACCGTCCCCCGAGCCTCCGAGCCCTATTGCGTACAAGAAACAATACCTACACAACCCAAAGATACAACCTTAACACATACAACTACCTCAGCGAAACTACCAATTTGATTTCGAAGACCTAATGTTGTTTTGTAAATGACATACATTATCATTATTTTTTCGACACTAAAGTATTTTTTCCACTAAGCCGAACTTTTGTCATAAGATTAAGAAATAACTTTACTAGCGCGTAGTACCTCGTGCGTGACATAAACATAATTTATGATTTTATGTTGGTTTCGCAAAAAACAACTTACATTTATCATTATTATTACAAACAATAAAAATAAGTGTCAGTTCGCAGTATTGTAACCATAGATTGTAACTTATATTTATTTTGAGCTTCAACTCTGATAACCGTCGCTGTCGATGCGAACCCCCAATTTGTGAGGTCATCAATGAGGAATAAGGACGTGCACTAGTGCATTTGTGTTAAAATCTAGAAATATAAGGACAACTTGAACAACACCGCTCGACGAGTAGCGAGTACGCACGGCTATACCTGTATAAAGCTAGACATTTTCAGTGTAAGCTGACATCTCATTGTACCGAAATCCTATACAATATGAGGTCAGCTTATAGGTAGGTACTTTAAATGATAGCTATATCTTGATATCTATGTATGTAGCCGTGTGTACCAAAAACAAAAATGGACTTGAAATAAGATCGTCTCAGAGAAGTTTCGGAAAGGCGACGATTGAGTTAACAGTTCCGGGCTCTCGGAATTACATTCGGAGTCGTATCGGCGCGGCGTTGCATTGAAGAGATACGAGATACTGATACGTTTATTGAATGCCGGTACGTCCTTGACTGTTTCTCCTTTAGATTCCGTTCCCCAATAAATAATTTTTCAGCAGGCGTATCATGACCACTATAGTAACGTGTTTTATCTACAAAAGAATAGACCATAATGACGGATTGTAGAAATATTTTTACTTTTCGGTAGGATTTGGTAGAATAAATATATCACTTATACTTCCCCGTTGTTATGGAAATAATATGTTGTCTTTGTCTACGTAGAAACGCGAGTCTAGATGTCGAGATGGATAGAAAGAGCTTAGTGTATTCTTGGAAGAATAAAAGTAGAAATGGTCATGCTACGGGTGCGATATTAACTTACTACTACGACTCTACCATCTTGCGTGTCTGTGTGTGTGTGCAACCGACCAAAACCAGAAAATTATAACTATGCACATGTCCACACTACTTGAATTCGATCAACAGAATGACCTTTCCCGTGCCAGAATGACCGTTGTGCAGTCACAGTAATACAGTAATGCTATGAATTATGTTCCTAATGTTTATAGTTATTAAATCTGTGACTATACGAGGTGTTAAAAAATTACTCTAAGAATTTCATAAAGTTGTTGTACTCATCATTATGAACAACTTTTACTATGGGACGAACTCTGCACACATTCTTATACCTATACCCTCAGTGAGAGATGTAGAACTAGCCGGCAATCAACACAACAACCAAGCACTCAACGATGTTAATATGTAATTATATATTTAATGATTCGATTAATTCAATATTCCGTAACTGATGGGATATAAGCTATTGAGTTAACGTATTCTGCCGTGACAGACATTACCATAAAATATAGATGTACCGGTAATGGCTAGCTATAATGCCATTATGGCACTGTATCCGGCAAATTCTGTGACAGCCGTCTATCCGTCTGATTAATGAATAATAAGCACACAACAGTTGCTCATTAGCAACTCTATCATTTATAAATTATGTGACGTGTGATCTGAGTGGCTAAGGGATTAGCTATTTACGCTACGGGTTCGATCCCCGCATAGAGCAATGATTTGTATGATCTATAGATAGTTGTTCCAGGTCTGGGTGTGTGTGCATATGAAATGTATGTTTGTAAACTGTACCCTCTATACAGGAAAAATACGAGGGGGGGCAAACGTTAAAAAAAAGACAACGATATTATTTAAAAAAAATCTGCTGTTCCATATAAATAATTAAATATTACTCGACTAAACGGACGGAACAGACTTTTCCCGCCTTCAATGTTTTCCTCGTTCAACCAGTCAAAGTCAAAAAATTCAAAGTCTAATATTTTTATTTCAACTGGGCCTTTGCAGGCACTTTCAAAACGTCATGATTCTAGGTGCATGGTTCCAAATGTCACCCTGTATGCGGGATGCAAGGAAAGACCCTCCACGTGTGATGAGGCCCAAGATCGTCTGGCACCCTGAGCAGTCAGCCTCGGTACCAGTGGCGTACACAGACATTTGTTATAGGGTAGGCAAAAACAACTTAGTGTTGTATTTTCAAGTTAAATGACGTTGATTGGGCACCTCACTTTAATACCTACTTAAATTAACTGATATAACCGACAGGTTAACGTTTTTATTAAGTACTTAATACTTAATTTATTAGGGTAGACAGTGTCTTTTGTACCATCATTGCTGTCTGACGAATCTTTCGACTACGATACCTGCGATGCCCACGTGATATTTCGTGCTGACACGACAAGAAGATAACCAGGATACCTATACATAAGTACCTATAGGACATTAAGCTTACTGTCTCTTGGAAAACATACGTATCAATTTAGAAAATGGGAATATAACTGGCGGCTTTTTTGTTCAAGTAGAAGTACAAGTGGAAAACCAAGAACCATTAATTCAATAAAAAATAAGAGGAATGTATGAATAAAGACGAATTCGGCTTCAATAATTGACGTCAAGCGGCTATAATAAGGACGGAAATATCAATGGGAACCTTTGCCCAGCTATGGGAATTTGGGCTGGGGAGAAATATAATGATGGTTTATTACGAATGATGGAAAAACCCTTCCTTGATAAGACGACTAAAATTTTGCGTGTCAGTGATTAGCGAAGGCTTCGGCTGTGCCTTTATCTATTTGTAGGCCTATGTCCCATGTGATAAGACAAGCATACCGCAATTAATCGACACCAATTGCAATTACCAGCGACGTACCTACATATGTATATAACACTATATTATTGTACTCAATCTATTGTGGCTGGCGGAGGACTCGAGGATGTGGCTCGATTTAGTAGTGGCCTATGTTCAGCGGTGGACTGCGTTTAGAGGTTGCAGAACCGGTCCATATCTCAGTACTGGGAATCCCGATTTCGTCTCAATACCAGAACCGGGATTTTCGGTACTTTCGGGACTGTTATAAAAATACTATAGATATGGCTGGTGTTTTAGGAGGTTAAGTTGAGAATTTATAAATTAAATATTATCATACTCTTTAATAAAATATATAGCATTAACATACTCAAAGACTACGAAGACTACGATGGGCGATTGTAACCAAAAACAATCGAATCATTTGAATGTTCTATTTTATTCGAATGACGGTCAGAATTATTCGATTATCGGTCGATTGCTATCAAGAGTAGGCGCGCGCGTGGACGCGATAGAGAAGCGCGCGCGCGGTTCACACACCGCCTCACTACATTGAACAAATCGATTGCAACGTCGCACGACGATTGTTAATATTTGAATTTTTTAGTAGGTCTAGGCATAGGTATTATTGATTTCGCAATTTACGGTAGCAAAATGCAGCATCGTACAGATGTTTTTGTAATTTTACATAAAGATATGTGTATACATTTAGTGGAGTCATATCTATTGAATTATTTATATATTGAACAGCAGGTTTTATTTTCGCGATTTCAATTTTTGATCCCATAGTAAAAATTGTTCTTAATGATGAGTACAATACCCTCCTTCAATGTTACCCACGTTCAACCAGTCACCGTTTATGTAATTAGGAACTAAGAATATAGGTCATAATAATACTTTGGAATTTGTAATAGTAACTCTGTCAGTATATATACATATTTATAAAAAAATTATTACCAATATTCGAAACGGATAATGAACAATATGATTGTGTTCTAATACAAAACTGCAATTAAACAAAATTGTCAAGAGTCTATGTCAGCGATGAAAATCTTATACTATAAACACCTTTGCGATTCGTGTATATACCCGATGTACCTACTCGTAGGTACCTACGTATTATTTCCCCCTAGCTTTCAAGTACTATACATACTTACAGGGTACGGTGAAAATTAAAAATAATAAATTTTAATGAGTCAATTACTAAGAAGTAACCTTGTCAGGGCATTGTGAGGGTGCATGAAATTACCTGAGAACGCAAGTAATAGCGGCACCTGCCGCCTATGATGCCGGCTACAAATTATATTTTCCCGGTGATATACCTAACACTCATGATGCACAGTAAGGTATTAAAGTGTTATCCAAACACAAGTGTGTGTTGTGTGGTAATGTTGTGTGCTTTTATTAACCAAATAGGGTTCATTTTACAAATCAAATCCAGCTTTTAATGCACTTGACGTGACATTTTTCAGTTCTTAAGACACTTGTGTAGTTAAGGTCATGGAACAGAATAAATAATAGTAGGTAGGTACTGTTGTGGTTAGAACGAAACAAGACTGCATGAAATAGGTGCACAGCTTCGATTTGTGCGCTTATATTGATAGGTTCGGACGTTTTTGAAACGACTAATCATCCTGAGTATCTTGTTTTATATCAGTGTTGCACATTGAAGTTCTTTCCTTTGATTGTCCCTTTAATTTGCACTCGGTACATGTCCTGTTATTTTATGCTTTGGTACGAATAAAAGTTCTGCGAAACGCGTGTGAACCCGTCGTATGGGGGTATTACTGGTAAAATGTAGTAAGAAATTGTGAACAACAGCAAGGCCGATCCACACGGGCTATTATTTCATATATTATTCAATAAAACCGTTGATGTCCACCCTCCCACAAGAAATAAATTTCAATATCGTTTAGTGATATTGAGTTCATTTAATCCAATCATCGATGTAATCCAATTGCCAAATTGTTATCTATTTTATTTAACATCACGTAGCAATGAATTAATAGATAAATAATTTGAATAGATTAATTTTATGATTAAAAACTTGTTTTTTTTATCTTTTGTTTATTAATGGAGGTTTATTCATATTTGAACATGTCACCCCCGTAAGGAAAACATACTATTTCGATATAAATAAAAAATACAATTCAATCAAAGACAAAAAAAAAACTTTTTAGTAATAAGTTGGTACCTAATATTAATTTATTTGCATATCATCAATAAAATAATTAAAAGAAAAAATACTAATTTGGGTATAAATGACTAGAAAAATAAAACATTAAAATAAAAAAGCCGAACATACACTCATACAGTAATAATAAGTTTATGGAACATACACACAATTGGATGCAAAACCGGCCAGAAAAATAAATGTCTTTGTTGTAATTCCCATATAGGTAGGTGTTTCAATATTCGAACAGATAACCTCAAAGGGGTTATCGGTTCGTTAGTTCGAATTTAGAATAAAATTCTTATTTCTAGGTTGAACCGAGGACAAAGGGTAGGACCCCACTGCGAGATAAGTGCCCAGTCGCAAAGTTAAAATACTTAAAGACATACGTAGATATAAATAATTTACAGACAGGACTTTTGTTTTATTAAATCCCAAGATAAAGCTAGTATTTTCACTAATGGTTGGATACAACTAAGAAATAAAACTGATATTAATAAAAAAAAACAATTATTGAGGTGTTAGGTTCTAGATACTCAAAGGGTGCCAGGCTAAGGTGCATTGAAGAATTAAAGCTCCCGACTTCAGAAGCTTATTTTATTCGTTTTTTAAGTCGGTTTATCCTTCTTTTTGTTTCTGTTCTATTTGTCTCTTTTTAGTGGAATAAACAATTACACAAGCCCAAGACTATAGCAAAATGCATATACATATATAGAAATCGGTAAACAAAATAAAGAACATACGTTAAAAAAACATACGCGTCGCATATTGAACCTCATCCTTTTTTGAAGTCGGTTAAAGGGGCGTCTGTCTTAATTTAGACCCCAAAAATATTATCCAAATCAACCAATTAACTATTATAAATCCGCAACACCAAATAAGTCGCTGATGCACTACCAACCTTTTAGTACTACTACCACACAAACCCACCCACTGCAGCACTATACCCACTACCTTATGCATATATTTTGGGAGTGTGGTACTTTCCCGGTCGAGCAGCTCATTTGCGACTTTTACGAGTTATGAATCACTGGACACACTTCCACATAAAAAAAAAAAACAAGAGAAAAATGTCCCATAGAGAAACTGAGTATAGTCGAATCTCCATAGACCGACAATAAAGTCAGTCTATATTTCTTTTCTAAATGTTAAGACTGAAAAACGATTCACAATGTAGGTTGAAAAACACAAGCAACTTTTGAATGTCATTCTGTGTTTAACCCCGCACCCTACGACCGCTTCTTTTATTTACATAATCAATATGCAAAAACGAGCTTTTTCAGGATTTATGATATCCTGAATGGTGTTGCTATAAATTAGATACTATTCATATTGACCGCCCATTATCAAGATGGATGACTACCGGAGAACATAACGCGTATATCTTATCTAGTCAGGCTTTGTCCTTTAAAGAAGACGATATCTATTAACCGAAACTGTATTATACATACAAATAAATAAAATTGTAGTGCCTGTTTGTATCTAATGTCAAAATAACAGCTTGTTACTAAATGTATATGAAAGTATACAGGGTAGCGCAAAATTTTGGGGCATTAAGGGTGACCCTTTCTGTTATAGTTAAGAGAGTTCTGGTCTTAGGAACCTTTAGGTGAATTTTAAACTTATATTAAATACCCTATTAATAGATTTTTGAAAAAAGGTACAGACAGCGAGAACATTGATATTTTGACGAAATTGTACCTACTTACCGAATTTGAGAAAAATACATAATACGATTTTCCATACATTTTTTATGTAATTTAAAGAAAAAATAATTTTGTTACATTCCACGTGGACGAAGCGGGTACAGCTAGTAAGTACTAAATAAACACAGCAAATCTAAATTGTCTGACGAAGATCTCAAGATCTTACGGGGTTAGAACTCACAATCTCTGGATCTTCAGAGATTGTGAATTCTAATCCACCCACTGCAATATTTACGTCAATCCACCTAATTTATTAAGTCTAGTTGGGTTGGAGTGGTTCACAGAAATAGATAGATACCAGTAAGGTACCTTGATAGTCATCTTTATTATAAGACTAAGCCACAAGACAAAGCTACCGCCATCAAGCTTTCTAAGGTCTACCTACACTTGTTGGAAAATCATTTTCGATCTAAACGGTTGTTGCACGACATCTACGTGAGAAGTGCGACCATCGGATAAATCGGTAGATACAATTCCTGTATCCTCTACAAGAACAATTAGACAATTAGAACCCACAGGCGTAGACAGATCAAGGTTTTGAATCTACACCTAAAATCCCATACTTTAATAGATAATATCCCAATTTGACAGGAAGCAAATGGTCTATCTTCGAAATTGCTGAAGACCCCAAAGTCAAATGCTTATAAATTAAGCCCATGGTTTTATCTATTAAAAGTTTCCTCAGATGTACGTTTAACTTTCGTACAAATAAGTTTGGTACGGCACTGAAGGTCAACAAGATCTTCTCGCTTGATCAAGGGGGAAGGCGCGAACCGCGTCGCCGAATGTGACGAATAAGTGACGCGAGATAAACTCCCAAAAAGCTGTTGAACGTTATACTTATACACTTGAAGAGTCTAGGGTCGAGGTCAACATACTCGCTCAAGGTATTTTTTATTTTTTGAGGATTCGTCATCACTTCTGTCATATATTTTTCGATCATCATCATAGCATACAGGGTTTACTTTCAGTCTAACCAGATGCAGCTGAATTAATTAAAACATCCGAAATCCAATTACTGTTGGGTATATTGAACTATTATGTGTTCTACATGGTTGGATAAATCGATCCTAAGTTTAGACCGGTTGAGTCTTTAGAGCTTTTATATGCCCGTAAAAATGGTCATAGATATGGCAACTAAGCCCAACCGCCTAACGAGGTTCAGTCACGATAGTTCACGGGGACAAGTTTCGCAAAAAAAAGTTTTGAACTACTGCGCCCCGTCATGAGTGCGTTTGGATGGTCGACCGGAAAAATTGTCGACTGTACAGGGAGAGATTTGTAAAGAAAAGCTAGTCAGCCATAGGTATAAGGACTGATCGCGAAGAGTGCAACTTAACAACGCAAATCGATCGCTCTGTGTTGTAGCTTGGCCAAGAATATTGCAATATTTACCATCATCGTATTTTTTTCCTAGAATATTTAGGTCAGCTTTCTAACCAGATGCGGCGGAATCTGCATTTTATACGAAGCGACTGTCATCTAACTGCCATCCGCAAGCCGTCGAGTGCGGATATAAGATATATTTATATCCAATATACTGCCTATATTTTAGAATAAGCCCCTTGAAGTAAATAACTAAATAGGAGGCAAAAAGAGGAACCGTATATTGTTGAAGCGCCACCCGGTGAGTAGATTTTGCGTGAGCCAAAACATTCTTGTGTAAAATATTCCTTCTCTAACCAGAGAACACGTTTTACACTCTTCGTCACAAATTCAGTGTGGGTATCCAACTCAACGCGATATAACCGACATCTCTAATTGTCTATCTGCTGCATTTCAGACTCCGTACCGGTCAAGGCCATCTTTCCAATTAATTTTGAAATGGGAAGACAATTTATACGACTGATTAAACTATGCATTCTTGATCGTTAGCACTTCAGCATACTCCAGCGCTGGAAATTCCATTTCGAATTCAATAGCTTTTATTTTCCGGACCCGATTTTCCAAAGTGTTTATTAAAAATTGTGCTTAAGTAGGTACCTATAGTTCGTTTTTGCACGACTGGGCATTTTACGGGATAACCATACAGTAGGTACCTAGCTGCCGCTTAGCAATTACAAAACGTATAATATTCCAAATAATAATATTGATGCAATTATTACTGTCTGTGCGTAAATGACAGGATAGGTATCTACTAACGTACCGTAGGTATTTATAAAACACACGTACACATAATTTTAAAATGTATCTATATTGCTTTATTACAAAATCGGGAAATTATATTAAAAAGCACTGAATATTTCGCGGTCAGCAGCCTGGTAGATTGCATAAAAAAGCAAAACGATGACATTATTAAAACTGGCATCTTAAATTCGGTATTCGATTTATAAAAGAGAATTTAGAAACGCTAGGGTAAACACTCATGAAGAGACCTATACTAACACGGTCGGGGGCACACCGGGCACGAACGATATTTCCACGCGAGTAGGCTTTAAGTGGTCCACGGCGGGCGCAGGCCACTCCTTAACGAATCCGCACAATTTAATTTCCCTTCTATAAATAATGTATCTGTGCAACTTTAACCTTATTCCAAAGGTTATCGCGGTCCCAAACCACAATAATATTTTGTTATTGTTTTAACAGAAACACCACAACACTCGGTTTTAGTCTGAATTTATTCATATGTGACACACTTTAAGGACGGCGCCAGTGGGAATGCAATTTACTGCCCTCGGTGGAGACGTACTAAACTTCTTACAGTAAATATTCATTAGGCACTGTGAAACTTTTCTGTCTCGCGTTACTCTCTTATTCACACACACGCACGTGATTCTTTGTCGCCACTAAACGACTGGCTCTGTTTGCCGACCCGTAATCTCCTAATATTCATGCCAACGTCTTCAAGTACATGGCCGACACTAGGTACTACACAATATTACGATGTGTAAACTTACGCACAATATATTATCTACTAACATAACTTCTCAAAACAATGTACACAAATATTTCGTTAAATGAAAATGCCGAAAAATTTAACATACCATCTCGAAAATATTTATACTAGATACTGAATGTTGATACTCAACGCGTATTTAGTCTTGCCACACTCTCAAATCTTTAGAAACTCAGGCAGCGCGTAATAATTTTATGTAAATCTGCTGTGTTTTAACATTGATTTAAAATGTGGTATGTAAATATCGAGATTTTATTTATTGTAGCATCGCCCGCAACGTTAGAGGCATACTATTTCCGCACCAGATCACCACCACAAAGTACGTGTGAGTTCACATAAACACATAGGACGTCCCGCTGCCACTGTAATTTGCTATACATGTTTGTTTGCTTGTTGTTATAGAATGGCCCATATTAGAATAGAATAGAAATACTCTTTATTCTTACTTTTTCTCGTTTCTATTCATATTAGGAAAAAATAGATTTTTATTTCATGTAAACCAGATACAGACAGTTATGAAATGTCGAAACTAGATGCGCTGGTCCAAATAGTATGGAGAAGAACCGGCAAGGAACTCCATGGAAAGTTTAAAAAATAATTAATAGATTACAATCTTGATTAGTACAATATTGTGGTAAGAGTTGCGAGATTAATGTTAAATAATGTGAATAAAAAATAAGAACAGGTAAATAATTATTTGCCTCTGAATAAGATTGCCATGGCAGTTACAAGCGGAACAGTCCAGTATTAATGGTTAGCTTCCAAAGGTAGACTTTGAAAATATTTCGTGTGGTTCGCTGTTACCAGCGATTTAAACCGAATTACGCAGATAGGCTGCTACCCTCGAACCACTATAAGCTTGCGGTTTAAAATATTTGGGCAAGATTAGTTTAAACTCAAATTCTGGAGTGTTACAATCAAATACTGTTTTGTGGTTATTTGTGGTTCGGAAGTAGTGTCAGTTCAGTCTACATTTCAAATGGTGTTAGACTAAATTGGAATAAAACAACAAGGAAACTGCCGAGAAATATATCAAAAATGTATAGTATGATTGTAGAGAGATAAAATATATTTTATAAAAATATTTCACATAAATGGGACCTATTTGGGACGGCTAAATGTTTCGTTGCGTTTTCACAAATGACCGAAACTGGCTGGTAATTCACAAAGTATTTTATTTTATGACGATCCTTAAAAAAACAATATTTTATTTTCTCATTATATTGTAGGTACCGAAACATTACGAAGAATTACCTAATAGGTGGCTTTTTTAAAGAAATGTTTATCTCGGATGGTAAAGTTAAACTAAATAAAAGTTTAGATATAAAATGCAGTGCCAGAGTCTGCAGCGCATAACGGCCACTCTGTGTTGTGTTATCTCTGTTTCTCTTTTCAGTGCAAACGAAGAACAAAGAAACTTTAATTTCGATACCTATACTCTAATCCAGAAAGTTACCACGTGTTAGTTAGTATTCGTGATAACCAACCGTCGATGTGTTGCACTTACGATTGCTGACCAGATATCATATGATAACTAAAAGCATGGTTATCGAAGTAGCTAAAATATTTCATGAGTGAAATTTCGGAGTAAATTTCATCAATGTGTAAACAAAACCCTAATTATATGCCTATCGCCACATATATGGCGCTAAGTGTGATAACATGAAAAAAAAATCTACAGAATATTAACGATTCGATCTCTTATAGTAATTATGTAAAAAAATAATTGACTATTAAGTACCGTTTTCTTTTAAAAAGGTTTTTATTCCGGTTAAGCTGATTGCACGGATAAAGACTGACAATTCTTTTAAGTTAGGAGTAGGAGTACTTTATATTAAAATGGTAAACAGTAACTCAGATCACTTCGAATATATGCAAGCGGAATTAAAAACATCTGTGCCCAGATTTAAAATGCTTTGCCTATTGCCAATAAAATACGGCCCCGTCGGAATGTTTCAAAGTTTACAATCAAGTTTCGTAAAATGTAGATTGTGGTGGATACGCACGTTGAATAACATTTAGCTAAATTTTATTCTGGAGACAAAATACGACATTAATATACTACATTCACATTTTCGGTGAACGTACCGAAATATGAAGTATTTTTATTTTGTGCTTTTACTTTGTTGGTGTCGTTTTTCTCTAAAGAATTCCTTAGAGGCCGAGTAAATTTTAGAAGACTTTCATGTAAACACTTTTATTTTAAATTGCCGGCTTATTTTTTGAACAATCGATGCCTACATTTTTATTTTTCGTGAGGAATAATGTCGGGATAATGATATCGTCGACTCGTAACGCCTACATTCCTACAATTGATTACATTGAAGTGTTGCGTATCTAACAAACAATAACTGTAGCTTTTACGAGATAATAGTATGATAGATAAGTGGGCAGCAGACAAGCTGACAGCGGAGCATTCATCAGGAGCCCCTCCATAACCGAGCCGCGCAAAAATGAAACCTGCTGTATTAGACCTCTACGATTTTACTACGAAGCTACGAAATTTCGTAGGCCTGCGATTTTTAGATATTTACAAGATTTAATTTAATTCACTTTAAAGAAACGCGCCCAAATTAATATTTAAGATAAATGAAATATTTTACAAAAACATATAATTAAATCGTTTAGAATTTTTAAAATTTCTGTGCGTAAATGTACACGTTCATCTAAAGGCGGCAAAGTGTTTTCGCCAAGCTTCTTAAATACCTACCTCCAAAAAATCACTTAAACAGCTTAACATGAATAAACATCTCGTTGATTTCTTTTGTTTTGTAGAAGTATAGATTTATATTCAAATTCTATTTGAAAAACTAGAAGAAAGTGGATCATTCTTATTATTATAAAAAGAGCAATGAACAAAATTTTTTTTTTTCATAAATATAAAGTACCTAAGTACTTTGATAATATGTATTTCAATTTTAAAACTATAGCGCCCAGCTGTAAATTCTAAATAAGTTGAAAAAAGATGAGAGCAAAAAAGCGATGTCAAAATGTTATATAACTTAAGATGATGAGGAGCTGATGAAAAATAAACATGTAACAAATGATTGTAAGTAAACAAATGGCTTACCGCCTCCACTGGGAAGTAAGGAGCCAACAACCGACTATAAAAATTTAGGATCTAGACTCGGAAAGTGTTGAGAACAAAGATAACGTAGCCGGAGAAGGTCGGTAGCGCGGGAGGTATCGGCCGACGGTCGGCGGTACTACGCGCCACGAGATCGCTCGGGGTGAGTGGTGCGAATGCGGCGAGGGTGCGAGCTTGTGTGAGGCGCGGGAGCCACGGTAGGTCCGCTCTCCAGGGCGGTTCGACTTGAAATCGGCGTCGCCCTCCGCCACGGTTATGTAACACGCGCGGCGTAGCGCAGCGCGGCCCGGTCCCCGCACCCCGCTTTTAGGGAAAAGATGAATGAGTAAAGTTTCCTAACGGACGTTAGTCCATGGATCGCGCTCGGTTTCAGATCGGCCCGCGGTTACATAAAGCTTCTCCGGCACATGCGCGATGGATGCTCAGCGCCGCATCATGACCACGCGTGACTCACATCGCCCGCGCCGGTACTCCTTACGTGCTCCACGTTTTATGACCGACGCATACATCACCCGGCCACGGCAGGTACCCTCGCTGGGAATAAGTGGCGCTTCCTACATTCTATGCACAGTTTTATAACATACTACGAACGACCGTCGTAATTCTCAACGGTAGCGTTACTATGACAGGTCATTCGAACTTGTGGCGTAACGATATTTTATGGCCGCTAGGAGACATCCAGAAATGGCTGACCCTTTAGCCGCAGCGTTATAATAAAAGTATTATTAATTAATGTCCTTCACCCTGGTAAAAGCTACGTTTATTACTGTTTATATGGATCCCATAGGTCTATACTACACGGAACTTATGCAAATCTACAATACGACCCTCCGCACTTTAATTCTTAATACATATTATTATAGCTTTAATTTTTTCCTTAGATAGGTGTTTTGTACATACTTATGCAAGATGTGGATTTATATATTTTTAACCCCCGACAAAAAAGAAGGGTGTTATAATTTTGTAGTGTGTATCTGTCTGTGGTATCGTACCTGCAAAACGGATGGACTGATTTCAATGCAGATTTGTTAATCGAAAGCTAGTTTTTTCGCGTATTATCTTAACTATGTTTCATGAAAATATATTCAGCCGTTAAAAGTTACAGCTCTTTTTCTAGTTGGAGTCCACTTTGACGGTTAGGTTATTAGTCACATACTAATAACCTAACTTAGTGCTTTATTTTAGTCTATATTGTATTAGTAATGTTAATTTATTATGAAAGTCTCCTCCATTTGTTTCCACCCTGTTCTATCTCTGGCTAGTCTACTCTAAGAATTTCCAGCTGTGACAACGATGTCATCGCTCCAGCTCTTATAAAATATTTGTGTCCATTGCCTGCGTTTCTAGTGTAGAAGTAGAGGGTACCAATTGGTGAGAACCTTGGACCAATTAGGTATTATTTGGTGCTATTTGAACATGTCCTGTCCATTTCCACTTCAGATCCAGAATTGTTTTGCTACATCTTATGCTTTTGTCATTTTCCTTATGATAATGTCTAACATTGTTCTTCAGTTTTAAAAACTGAAATGAAACTAAATTATGCCATTCTTTAACTTTATGTACTTGTATAATTGTTAGTGGCTAGGTTTGAGAAGCGTTAGTGAGGCATGGCATTAAGCAAGTTTGCATAACTTTTGTTCTTAACATGTTGGCAGCGGCAGGTTACTTTTGAAGATCTCTTTCATGGGCCAGTATTTGTTCCAAGTAATTTTAGTTCTGCGCTCTATTTCCTTGACGTTGCAATCCTTGAAAGATTTCTGAAGTCCTAGATTTATGTAGTCTTCGACATACAGAAGATCTGTAGTGTCAGCGACATTATTATTATTATAGTCATTTTTTTTTTCTAATAATAATGACTAGTGCATTTACTATGTTTTTGTCTCTGCATCATCCTAAGGATGTCTGGCAGAGAATGCCTAAGGCGTTAAGACCGCCTGTGTACATATTTGTATGAAAAGCATTAAATAAATAAATAGAACATTAAATAAATAAATACATAAAGTGGCTTTATTAATGACAATTTATGTAATTTGATACGATGATTGGCAGTGCGGTACATGCAAATACGTCCGCCCGCGTACCGCCCGCACTGCAGCGCATAGCCTGCAGGGTTCGCTCTCAAACTGATGCGAAAAGCGCGTGGCACGCTCCCGCACTTAACCTCTCAAACTGGCTTCATTTCTTACGATGTAGAGAAGATTTTGGCTTTAATATCGTCATGGGGAAAAGGTAAATGCCAAAAGTATTAAAAATTTTAGACATTCTCGTACAATAATAAAGCCTGAGGCTAGTACCTATATGGTGTGTTTTGTTTAACCGGTACATTAGGACGAATTCCTTAACCAAAGGAAAACATGAAAAGAGTTTTAGGAGACATTTGCTAATTTTTTAGGGTTCGGTACCTCAAAACGAAAAAAAGAAACCCATATAGCATCACGGTTTTGTCCTCTGTCTGTCTGTTGTTAATAAATTATAGTTGTCATAGTTATATTTTCAGACAAACGTGAATTTTCCCAAAGAAATATTTATGAGGACAAATATTTTCTTGTAACGATAACTTTTTTATACATTTCCTGTTTCAAATATCTTCAAAACGGCTGAGCGAATGTAATAAATAAAAATTGCCAGGGGAATCAAATGAATAGGCCAAAAAATTTATTAAGTAGGTAATACAGACGTTCTTTAATTTAAACGTGAATTCAATTACTTACACACAAATTTATAAAAAAGCTCCCATTTGTGATACAAACCTTGCAAAAGTGTATACGTACCTACTTCTTGTATTAACCTTCTATAAAAAAATGCATACAATGTAAAAGTGGCTTTAAAATGGTTTCTACTCATAGACATCAACTGTATAAAATTCAAGAACCTTTATTTGAGGCTTCTACGAAATTACCTACTAACGCCATCTAGTGCGTGGTATAAGAAAAAGAGCAATATACGCCACCTTGTGTTGTAAAACCTGGCTTGTTTATGAAAACATCCACGGTGCTGTCTAGAGACCTTTGGTAGAGACATCACGAACTCAGAGTGCACCGTATTTCCACATGCTAAAAGGTCCTGTTTGTCTGCTAATGACCAGTGCCGAGACGTGGACTATGTCAATTTTGTTAGTCCACGAAATTCGCTCAAAGAGAGAGAGATTCCACATAAAATATAAGATCCATAATTATATCATCAGGAAAAGAACGGAGCAATCGACATAGCTTGCAGAATTAACAAAATAAAGTGGCAGTCGGCCGACCATTCAACATGTCTATTGAAGGACATATGGCCAGATGGCCACTAGGTAGAGTAGACAAATCCTTAAGTGGAGACCGCAGATCAGCGAACGATGTGTGGGACGCCCCTCAACTGGCCCGATGACCTAAGGGAAGCTAGGTCAGACTGGATGCAAAGTTCATGTCCAGTAGTGGACTGATGGTGAGTTGCTCGATTGATGGAAAATTCCGCAACCAGAGATTAAAATAGATTCATTTTCACCTTTTTTTATATCATTTCCTTAGTGCCGTTCCAGATAGGGCGTCAGATATTGAGATAGGCTCAATCTCAATCAAAATAAAAAGGTGCTCCAAGAGTACTGGCATAGGTAACACGTCTCCATCTCACCCTTCTACACAATTAAATAAACACCTATCGATAGTTTTAACCTTTATCCGAGTTGATCATCGTGGTAGCATTGTACAGACACCCTTCTTCTTAGTCAGCCGCTCGTCAACCAATGCTGGGTGTAGGTAAGCCTCTTACTTTACCCGGTCTTTAGCCTTCCTCATCCAGTTTCTTCCGACTATTTTTTTTACGATGTCGTCAGCCCATGAGGCCGGATGACGACCGCCACTTCTTCGTCCGTCAGTCACTACTTATCCTGAGACTTCTGCACTTGTCTACAGGTACAGCGTATCCAAAACTTTGTGATCATCAATGCACCCAGCATTCTCTGAGCCAGCATTGATGACCACAAACAACCCGTGAGTTTTATGGTCCGTATAGAGTGCAGGTACAAGTTTACCTACTGTTCATAAAACCTTTTTATTTTGACTCAACGACAAGATGTTTTTAAGTAATTTTCAACTATTTAGAAAGTGTACCTTACCTACCTACATGTTGGACATCTTGTTTGTACACCTATAGTTTAAATATTTGTGTGTTGTCATTACAACACCTAAAGAGCCGCAAGAAAATCCATCACAGACAGACCCAGAACAACTATCGACAGGCGATATACATATAATATAAATGTGTTCCATGCGGGAATCGAACCAGGCGACACGTACCGTAGAAAGCCAAATAGCTTGGCCAATGCGCCAACTGCTTCGTCATATACCTAACTCTTCCTCTCTGCCGTAATCGGGTAAAAATTTGAATTCCAATATATTTTATAACACAAGATTATTTAATGACAACATTATTCAATAGGAACCACCAATAAAAGAGCTAACCTATAAAAGGGACAATAGGGGTCATTAGTGTGCCTTTTCCACCGAATCGTAATTTGCGTGACCAGTAATAATTTACCACCCGTAATGTGGGACAATAGACGACTTGGGGTCATTGCAAACGAACTAGCCCAAGGGAACACTTATTTGTTTTTGTGCCGACTCGATCTGAATAATTTGGAAGTTTTAATTAAGAGTGATCTAGTGACCATACGCATAAACTCGTAACGTCATAACGTCGTTTCAATTCCGATTACTGTACTGTTTTAATCTAGAAAAATACAGGGTATACCTACATGGGTAACTCTGGCGCCTGACATTACAACTTTGACCTTCAAAAAGCAGGTACTTGTGGTAAAATCTAAAAACTACACCAACTTATGTAAATTAATTAATCATTCAATTTTAAAAAATAACATTTTAATTATTTAAATTAACTTCCATTATTTTCCTGTCCTGCCAACAGGGCTAGGCATGGTAGGTGGACAAACCCGTTTATCCACCCTTTATCTCCTAGACAGAAGACAAAACGTAAAATCGACATAGAAAACGGTAAAGTAATGGTTTTGTCCTCAATTTTCTTTCTCCCCATGTTTGCAATGCTAACTCTGCAGGGCATGAGACTCTTAGAATGAGAAGGGTTGCCTTAATCCACCACACTGACTCGGTGCAGGTTGTCGAACTACACACATTGTCGTGAATGTTTTGAGATCTTTTTAGATGTTCAGATTTCCTCAGTAACTTTAAAATAAGTAAATACTGTTAGGTTTTATGGTTTAAGCAAACTTTCAGTGAATGCTTGGCAATCGATAATTTGACATCTGCATTTGAATTTGGAATTTATAATATTTAAGGCTAGGAACAAGCATACCAATGGAAGTATTATTTTTAAAACGAAGAAATAACTGCCATACTTTTCGTTTTATCTTATGACAATTTTCTCTGTAAAAGAAAGTGACAGCAACATAACTTCAACGTCATCTTGAAAGACAAAGTGTCAGTTGTTGAGTCGGTTTGGTATCCGCGCGGCTACCACTTCAGGTTCACGATAATTGCAATTTGCTAAGTTTCAGTGCTTTATTGTGCGGAATATAATATAAATTCGATTTCCTAATTTAACATGGCTTGTGTAGCCCTTGGTTGCAAAGGCCGAATGGGCGTAATAAGTGAAAGCAACAATAGGACATCTTTCCATCGGTAAGTATTGATTTGATTATTTAAGTTTTTACTTGTAGTTTGTTGTCAATTTTGCTGTAGGGATAAAGTAAATACAATATTATAACGGTTCGATAAAGTCATTTAGAGATTATTATCATAATATTTTTATAATTCGCCTAAATCGTAGTAACCTATGAGAAAATGACATTTGATATACTATTTTGATGGCACCTAGTTACGTACACTGTTGTCGATAGTTCGATTTTATCGATGTATTGTCGGGTTATAAATTTGTTGTTAAAACATGGATTTACCCTTGTTTTAATCAAATAAATACAAATTGTTAATTTGTAAGAAGAAGCTCATGTTCAGCATTGGATGATATATTTGATTAGCAACAAAAATTCTTAATATTTATATTATATTTTTGAACGCATAAATGGTATATTTCGACTAAATTATTATACTTTTTCAAACAACTTACAGAAATAACTCATTTATGTAATCGCAGGTGCCTCCAAATAATTTTAAAAAGATTCTGTTTAAGAGACTTTAATAGAATTTTCCTGTATCTTACAGTCAAACAATTAAATTATTAACCAAAATAAAAATTATTAACACACATATTGTTCATTTCTAGGTTTCCAAAAGATCCAGAGTTAAAGGAGAAATGGTTAAGAAACCTGAAAAGACATGAATGGGCACTACTCAAAGTCCTCGTAATGATAATTGGACATATGATAAAGCATAGATCTAACCAACTTCTCTGTGCTAGCTGCCACTAAAATGCATGTTTTTTGCATAACATGTACACCATCATCATCATCTGTGTAACATGTTACCCTTCACCCTAATTATTGCTTTGAACTTTATCATAATTTGATATAAACATGTGGCTTGTCAACATATTTTCCTTTCATATTTCCCGTGTACTCAGTGTTTTCTCTAATAAATTTCCGATGCAAAAGCTATATTCTTGTTTTATTTATAGATATTTCAATAAAGTAACAACAACCCTGTAAAATTATATAAATTGCCAGCATAAATCTAACTGAAATTCAACATTGTTGGACCACTTCATAGTAGAGCATTTTGGTAGCGTTTGTTATAACGAACACCATTTTCCGACTTTCCCATAAGAGTAAGATTTTTTAAAATATTTTTCCTATTTACAATAGATCAAATATAAATCATATTATAAATTACATAAAGATCGGAGCAATTCAGAGGTTTCAGCAATATCTGGGTTAAGATGTTGAACAAATTGCTCACTATTTTAAAATCATAATATCGTTAAGTAAATTCCCATCTCTAGTTTGGATATATACAATAACTATTGGAAATATATCACACTGGCCACATTTGTATTAAAATGTAACCGGAGGAAATATATTCATCTCTTTTTTTCTTATGTCATAATCTCTTAGAGCGAGAAGTCAAACCGGTGTTAAAATTTCGTCTTAAATATGCTACTTCCATTGGTATGCTTGTTCCTAGATTTAAGGGTAGAACTTTCCCTTACGCTCAAGTAGAACTGGGTAGAATGCATAGACGTAATATTGGTTTCTCTGTCTACGACTATTACCTATCTATACGGCAAACGGTGTATTCGGAGCAATGACTAAAGAATCCTCTCTTACAAAATAATACCTAGTCATTGATTCGGAGCATTGCCATTGGTACTTCAGGGGGCCTAAAAAGGCCACATTGAGCAATTCATCTAATGATCTGCATAGTAACTGTCAAACAGATGATTGTTGAATATGAACCTTATGCGTATGATATTAAGACTCGTGAATTATGAAGATATTTTGACATTCGTAATATGAATCATATTGTGATTCATTTAAAGCGGCCTTTTTAGCCCCCTAGGTCTATACTCTAAGGCTGACATTCAGAGACGACAGAAACGAGTCTAAGCGTGAACTTACGCTTCCATCTGTCAAAATTTGTTCGTAAGTTTGACAGTTGGAAGCGTAAGTTCACCATTGACTTATATAAGTCAATGGTGAACTTACGCTTCCAACTGTATGTATATAAAGTTCACGCTTAGACTCGTTTCCGGAAACGAAAACTAATAACATAAACGAATCTAAGCGTGAACTTACGCTTAGACTCGTTTCTGAATGTTAGATAGGATTCATATTCAAAGAAGTCTATGATTCGGTGCTTAAACTTAATAAACAAGATTCGGAGAAAAAATATAATTGCCCTATGATTTAAATGTTTCATTATTTATACGGTCCTATAGTACATACTAACCGGGATTTTAACAACTTCTCCCATCTCGGTTAAATAAAACGATTGATTACTGTGTTTAAACAGTCGATTAGCTTTGGCCGTATTCAATATAGGTAAATGACTGGTGAACATGGTCCAAATTTTTTGCCATTTTAGTTCTATTTGTTGAAGTCTGATTGTCTACGCTAGACTTTTGGGACCAACCAGCCGAGCGAGCATCCCACGTTAGCCAGGAAGCTCCTGAAATGATATTATGCCAGTCGACTTCTTTTAACCCAATATTAATCCGTAGATACTAAATAATTTGACGTTCTTTACAATTTTGCTGGAACCGATATTGTTATCGGTGTTGTGTCGGGACCGCCTAATGTGAAAACTCCCATCCTCTAAAAATGGTTCGTGAATAGGTAGGTATTTATTATACCAATAGAAGACAAAAAAACTCACGTTCAATAAATTGATTTAATAGTGATAATTCACATACTACACATATTTGCATCTACATTATGTAACAAAACAAATGGTTTTGGCCTAAAACATTCCTTAGAATAACTAATAATATAATAGTCAAGTATTATTAATTATCATAACCTAATCTGGAATTAACATCAAACAATAAGTAATGAGCCTTTAAATTGCCATTATAACTATTTTTGTACATGAAGGTAAAAAACATGAAGTTTAAGCGTGGGTTCCTGTTCTGCCACACCCCGATCTGTAACACTGTTCGGTAACGGGAATATTTTTCAAACTCTGGAACGGTGTTAAAGTTGGGCGTGTGACACAACGTAAACCCACGAGCAAAAGCGAGATACAAAGTATAAACACAATAATATTGAGGACGTATAATTCAAAATCAAGCTAACAGATATAATAAACTTTTGGCATCAATACAATTTAAATGCGTTTCATTTTACAAAAACAAAACTAAGTAGATTATTTATATAAAGAGAATCAAAATTGTGTTCGGCTTAAATTGAAAAATGTAATTAAAATAAATAAAATTTAAAGGAAATGTTTATTGGAAATTAGAAAATGAATGTGAAGACTTTTTAATTTTTTTAGTAAGAGCATTTTTTTTGTACAAAGAGCGTAATTATACATTTTCTAACATTATAATCTCGAAGTGCTCCCCAAATGTATTAATTTCTATGAAGATACATAGATTTCAGGTCTGCCAAAACGGCGTTATCTCAGAATTATACTACGACCAATTAATTAATTGGTCGACGATTAATTTACAATAAAGGAATTTTCAGTATACCAATTAGCCCACGTGTAACGCTAAGCTAAATTTTGCATCGATAATTTAGAAAAATTGGTGCTCTCGATATTATCTTTGTTCAGCACCGGTTACTAAAACACAATTAAAATCTTTTCCATAAAACTACTTTCTCAATCCCTAAGTAAACGCACTTTGTTAAGCGATTTATAATGACGCAGTTTATTTATTAGATATTCTGTTTTATATCAAAGTTGTCACGTGTCTTTGTTGCGTGCATAATGTATTCGTAGCAAACAATAGTAGGTAGATCGAATAACGACGGAAGACTTCGGGATGAAACAATTGTAAATATCTCAGAAATGTGCTTAGTTTCTAACTCTACAATGTTTATGTAGGTATCCAAAATTAGAAAAATCCAAATTATCCCAATTTTCAGAAAAAAAAAACTGTTTTTTCGATAAAATGTAATACCTATTGAAAAATTCGGCTTAACAAACTTGTAAAAAATTTACAGGAAACAGTTTTATTGATATGCAATAATATTTCTAGTAAATGGCTAAAGAGATTAATGCGGCCTTGATAATGATAATTCGCATATTGAAGAGTAAAATATTTATATCTTTCAAATCACAGACACACAGCAGTACGAATATGGATATATTAGTTATCTTCGGAAGGGTTATTTCCTGCTGCTAACAGACTGGGCAAGTGAAGGGAATAGTTCCTTCACTTGCCCAGTCTGTAAGGTCCGGTCTAGATCAGATAACACAACTTGTGCTTAGGCGATATTTTGTGATTTCCAAGAACATAATATGGACTAAATCATCGTGTTCGAACCAACCGGAGTCTTACACTACCTGTAGTGCTCGGCATAATAGTAATCATATACCGTATCATATCATATATCGTAAATACGCTGCTTAGGAGGATGGACCTCCCGATAGACCGCACGCGTCCATCAACACAATATTGGTAGGTTTTGACAGCGTTTTCTGCTCAAGAAGGATCAGAGGTCATTTAAAACATGATGTTGAAACGCTACTACTCTATTGGACATAACAAAACTATGAAAATTCCTTGTTTTATCAAAATAATGACTCGTTGACATGATACTATACGGTTTTTTAAATAAAATATATTAATAATAATAATTATAGTGTTTTCTTTTTGTCTACTGGAAATTTTTCTTTAAGGTTATCAATGCCAATAACATTATAATTATACATTAATAGTATGCGATGTATATAACAACAGCAAACAACACTAAGAAATCGTTTTCAATACGGTTACTATTGCAGGTACAGTGATATAATATTAAATAGATTTATAAGTGTATTTTTTTAATTTTATGATCTCGAATATTAAGTATATAATTCTATAGATATGTTTCTGTAACTCCCGATTAGTTGTAAGGACACCACAGGCTTTTTTTTTCATACTACTTTTGTAGCACCAAAAAGCACCTATAATAATATATGTATTTTTTAAATGGCCCACCATTATTAAAGCCTTAATAAGGTTTCTGAATCATTTCTGAGTCGTGGTTTTTTCATATGTTATAACTGTTTGAGACGAATTCGAATGTTTCTATTAAAATGGTTGTCCGTTAAAGATTCCATTGTTTTTAAAGGGTCAATGGCATTGTTTTTTATATCTTGGATTTACTTCATCTTTAAATATAAATTGTACATTTTTGCTAGACTAGGTACATAAGTACAAAGTATTTTATGAATTTGGTGTGACCTTTGTGGTTTAAAGTAAATCAGCATACCAATTTACCAGCAATTTTTTTTCTACTGGAATTTTTTTTGTTGATAAATTGGTATGACAAACAAGTTTTTCAATTTTCAGAATTTTAACTGCTTCACCGTCAGTTATGTTAGCAATTATTTGGATTTGTCATTTACAATAACACACACACAACGATCAACAGTACAGATAACTATAGTTTAACCTTAGGAAAATGTTCATTAGCAATATACCGTAAATAAGGCCTCCATCCCGTAACAGTCCATAAAACCCAGACTTATTTTCCTTTCTATAAATTATATTGACGTATTTCAGTAGAATACAGGATGGTGACGACGTCACGACATTAAATGAAACCAAGCATTTATTATCACGTTCTGTGACCATATACAAAACAAAAATCAATCAAATCCAATCTGAAGTTTAGTCACCGACAATTTCTTTTCTTAATTGTACACGTATCACGATTCCTAGGCGAAATTAGTAAAATCTCTAACCTGTTCTTACAAAAATAGACTTTATTTACAAGTATAGAATAGTTAAAGACAACAAGTTTCAACTTTGATGTCCCTTCACCTGGATGAAGGAAAGTAGAGTGAAGTATTATGCAAAAATAAAATGCGTGAAAATCGTTGATTTTTTGTGTACGGCTTCAGAACGTGATCACCATCCTGTATAACGTTACGTTTAAGAAAATAGTTCAACGTTGACGCCAATATTATAGTAGTCACCTATCTAAAATATGTATTTAAAGACACTAAAGGAGCGTGCATAACCATGTGCCGAAGAGATGACAGTCGATAATTTTTCTTTTGGATATTATAACCGATAAAACAGATTTACATGATCGCTTCCGGAAAAAAATCGGCACGGCACATCACTAATCGTGAGTCATCTAAATCTACACTGTGAAATTGAATCAATTTTAAGACCTATTTAATACTGATTTTACGTCTAGTAAATACGATACCTACAAGATTGTCTTCTTGTGCGTATGAAGTACAATATTTAAATAGATTCTAATACATAATTTTGATATTAGGTACCCACCTACCTACTTTTTGTCGATGTTACTTCAAACCGTTAAATATAATATTATAAACAAAATAATTATAATATAGATAATATACTTGATTTAGGCCGTAATTAGGCTATGTCATTTTACCACCATCTACGTGTGATAGAGTGCAGTTTATTTTTAATCACATTGTAAAGATACCATACTTAATTCATCGTATTCAAAAGTTAATTTCAAGAGTATTTGAACTGACTCTATTCTAACGAAGCCACCTATTTTAGCTGCATTTAGTTTGGGACCGATCAAGACTGATATCAAATTGGATATTAAATTTAAAGTTAAAAAGAATAGATGGAGAAAAATCGAACTAAAATTGGAAGACCAAACAAACCTAATAAATATTGTTGAGTCAATAACTTACAATATTAATAAGACACATGAACAGCACTACGACGATAGGTATATATATTATGTTACCTACTTCAAACTACATTTTAGATTATCTTTGAAGAGAGAATGATTACTTTTAATACGAATTTATTATTCCGAATATAGATAAAGTGATAGTAGACATTGTTTAGTTTTATAGACCTTAAAATATTGAATATTCTTTATTATATATTATTTATATATTTCATTATAACCTAAGTGTTGCTATTATTTTATACTGTGATTAGCGTAATACGGTTAAAGGAGAATGGGAGTTTTGAAAGTAGAAATTCGTGCAAATGCAAGCAATGCAGTTCTAACTTGTTGTTAGTTGCCCTCCGAGCGAACGTGTCTGTCGGCCCAATATGGCAAACGCAAGTTAAGGGTTCCGCTTCAGCCAATCAAGGCAAGCCTGAGATGAGGCCACGCCAGACATGGTACTTAATGTCATCATATAGGTATACCAGTTTAAATTGACCCACACATTTTTACAAGTATGAGGGGTTAATACAATACTTCCCCATTGCAATTGCAGAATAATAGTGATTATCCTGGTATAAACTTTTCCATTCTCCTTTTATTATTATGATATCTTGTGATCAAACAGCTTTTGTGTCATGTATAATGTATATTTTTTGTGTAATATGTGCTTAATTATATCTAATACAGCTTTTCTTAGTCTATAAACTATATTGTTTCATATAGCATGAATGCTCATTTTAAAAGTTTATCTTAATATGTATAATTATATAGAATGGTAACGAGAAATATTATATGCACTACACTACAGCAGGTAAATGATTTCCATCATAATAAAGCTCAACTTATCGTAATTTATTGTTATTAAGTACAGAAAAATACAATATTTAAAAATAACTGCAAATTACAATACAATAATGTATCATATTATACACGTTGACTTTAGTGGTCATACAAAATAGCGTGTGCTTAGTCTACACAAGTAGTACCTATATTTGATAAGTATAATCAATATTACAAAATACAGCACTAATAACAGACTTCAAATTATTTCTGTAAAAATGTCCCTTTTAAATATCCTCACGCCGCGTTTGTCAGAGTATTAAAAAGTTTACGTATACAAAGCCCTATTTTCTAGTCCCTATCCCTTTAAGAGCTTATTGTAGGTACTCATCATTATGAACAGCTTTTACTCTGAGACCAATCCTGAAATCGCGTAAAATAAAACAGCTGTTCCATACATATAATTCTGGATATTATATTCTTTAATATTTCTGGACGAATGGTATGGAAAAGCTTACACTTAGTCGAGTAATATTTGAAGTATTTGTATGGAACAACTGTTTTATTTTTCGTAGGACCTTATATATATCATAATTATGCAGCTTTTAATTTAACTGCAAGCAAGCCCAACCTGTATCAGCATATGGAATCCATAACATGATAATGTGAACCATTTAAAAGAGTAATTTCTGCAGAACAGATTATGATGGCGTACGGCCAGCGCAGCTTAATCTTAATGGGCCGAAAAAATATAGAAAATTATACAAAATGGGGAAAATTTATCAACGACACAAATTCTGAATTTTAATATATATAATAAAAAAAATGTTGTTTGGTTTAGTTTATTGTATTTAAACTAAAATGAAAAATGTGGATACGTACCTACTTAATAAAAGTACCCATAATACTCATAAAATAATCAATTTAATAGCTTTGGTGTACGCAATATTAATTGAAATTTTACAACAACGAAGTCGCAAACAAAAAATATTTCAGAATTAAAGAAACATTTGAAATATCTGCAATAAATCTTAGATTCATCGCATATATCTCCAATAAACGCCTGGCATTGTATGATTGTTATCACTATTAATTTAGAGTGATATTTAATAAGGATATTCGATTAATGAAAATGAACATGATAAGAATACTGAATCTTATTGCTATGTATAATAATTATTAGGTAATATACAATAATACTATTAACTTCGCTCTCGCCACGCACAGCAGGTCATGTGAGCCGGTGTTATTGCAACGCCCAGCTAAGAAAACCGAACACATTTTATACATTTCCTTCATGTTAAAGCTTTTAAAGTCTTTTACCTCGTATTATTTCTTTTAAATGCTGATGGTAGTCGTATGGCCATAAACACAAGAAACTTCACCGTCACTGGTTTAAGAGTCTGTAAAGTTTTATTCACTGGTAGTCATTTATTTTGATTCAATGGGAATCAAGTGTTTATAATACAGTTTATTTGAAGAATGGGAACCATGACTGGTCACGTTCTCTTCTTCTGAGGGGTTCCTGCTAATATTGGAAGCTTCTAGAAGCCTCAGCATCTTGCCGGGTAATATTGAAAGCCTCCGTCTTCAGAAAATCGACCGTCTTGTAAGCAGAATCTGAGTCGACTGCTGACATTGATTTGCCATGAGCGATATCCACTTTGGTACGCGGTTCTGGTATCTAAAATAAAAGATTTTTTTTATTAGATTTTACGCTTCTCGCTAATTATTACAGAGGCCCAATTCTCGTAATTAAAAATGTTCAAAATATAGTTCGGATCTCATTCCGATCTACTACCAATGTCATAAATGTCACAAATGGTATTCTCCTACCCTAACAAACAACGTCAAACGTGACATTATATCAAGAACATTGTACATAAAACTGGACGTTGCGGCTAGAAGAAAACGGTGAAAACCAAATAAATGGCCTTGAAATAAATCAGTTATATTTTGCTTCTCTTTCATCAGGGTGACAAAGATTTTTATTTGCGTTGGGATATTATTAGGAATTAAGCAAGTAGAAATTATTCATAATTGAGCACGTATTTGTTTGCTAATAGTTAGGTACCAAAACAATAACCATATGTACCAAATAGGTAGGTACTAAATTCTGGTGAACCCATGGTGAAGATTTAACGTGTCATCACTTGGTCCAAAGTTGCGGGTTGATTTATGGATAAATTAAACTTTAAAATAAGTAAAAACTAACTTCATAAAACTAATAAGTGCCTAGCTAAGGTGCATTGAAGGATTAAAGGTCCCTACTTCAGAAGCTGTTAAGTTTTTAAAGAAAATATTTTATACTTTTTAGCACAGTTTATTTTATTTTTCTATTTTGAGTGGCATAAATAATACATAAATATGCAACTACAGTAATCGCGACTAATTTGCTGATATCCATTGAGGAGTTCCATCGTCTTTCTCCGAAAGTCTTCATCAGATCTTCACCAAATTTAAGTCGGTTTAGCCTTATGTCATAGTGCTCCGCTTTATAGTGTAGGCAACAATTTTTTGCAGATTTATAGAAGTTTCCTTTCAAAGGTATGTTGGACCACCATACCACCATCTACGCCTTTTCTCTGGATCGCTTGGAAAACTGAAACAAATGCAATCGTGTTTTCAATCATCTAAGAAAGTCCACTGATGTTAGCAATCAATGATCAGGGGGCCTAAAAAGGCCACATTGAGTAATTCATCTAATGATCTGCTTAGTAACTGTCAAACAGATGATTGCTGAATATGAACCTTATGCGGATGACAATAAGAGTCGTCAAATATGTAGATATTTTGACATTCGTAATATGAATCATATTATGATTCATCTAAAGCGGCCTTTTTGGCCAAAGCTTTTGGTTTGACCAAGAAAACTTCTGAAGATTTTGAATTCCAGTTGGACTTTGTAGCTCATTACACAACCACGAAAAATCATATCACGTTAAATTCCGCCTCAAGCAATCATTTATGGTCACTCTACTCTTCTTTGTTTACTAACATTTTATCTTGACGTCCAATCTAATAATGCGACTGTTTCCTTAGTTATATGCTATATAACCACATAAATAACTAAATGGTGACATTTCACAATGAGAGAAACGTTTTTCACACAGTTTTAAATAAAAATATAGGCAGATCTTTCTAAAACTGCGTAAAAATATGTACAAATTGGCGTAATTTTTAATATGGCATCAGCGCACTTACCTATGAAAAATAACGTTTGATGTTGGGTTCCAAACACTTCCACAATCTTTAAATATACGATACATGATTGAGCACTGTTAAATAATCAGTATATCCTCAGAAATCGCCTAGCAAACACTCGAAGTGGAAGAAAGTTGACAATGTTGACATGTCATTTATGTCATTGAAATTATTATTTTTACAGACCATCAGTCTTACCAGCCTAGGAATGCATTCATAAAATTGGGGTAAACTTAAATATCATAAAATAATTATTTCAATCAACACATCCTTTTTATAGGCAGAAAAAATTAAAGATGACTTTAAAAATACTAGAAGCTTTTAAAATAGTTTCTGGATACCAAATGGCCCTCAACATAAACATTCCTATCTATTTGTGCACAACTATCTTGAAAACTTTTACTTTACTCTGGTAACTTGCAAATTATATATTCATATTCATATTCTTTATTTGCATTCCACAATGTAGGTACATAAGGTGGTAAAAATAAAATTTGGTAGGTTACAATCATGGACCCTGTAGGGCACAGCAAAATATAGGAGAGGAATATGATACTTATGTTTACTACTGTTGTATAAATAGGAAGATGGTACTTATGTTTACTTATTGCTTTAATTTATTAATAAATATGGATAGCATATTATAATTTTTAATTTATTAATAATATTTCCTAATATGTATTTAGTTTATTATAAATTATTATTAACTAATAGTTATGGAATTTAATGTATTTTTATTTTATTTTTTATATCTATTCATTTATTTCGTTTTATTATTACTGTTGTATTATTTATAGTATTATTCATTTAATTTAATTGGAAATGTTTGTTTATCGTTTATATATTCATTAATCGTGTAATAGGCTTTTTTAATAAGTATTTGTTTTATTTTGTTTGTAAATGTTGTTTCGCTGTTTTCTGTTTTTATTGATTCTGGTATTTTATTATAATTTTTTATAAACATTACATAGGGGCTGTTGGAGTGTAGCGTTATGCGGGAAGATGGTAGCATTAGCATATTTTTATGCCTTAATGATCGGCCAGTATGTTTATCTTCGCGTCTTGTAAATAATGATTTATACCTATTTCCTAACAAATTTCAAAAATTTATATGCATGGAAGGGTGAGTATTTTATGTTTTATGAAGAAAGGTTTGCAGCTATCAGTCTGATTTATGTTTGTGAGTATACGGATTAATTTCTTTTATAAAATAAATAGTGTAGGAGCATCGGTACTGTTTCCCCACATGATTACGCCGTAGCTGAGCCACGCGTGAGCATAGGCATAATAAGTGGTTAATGCAGTTTGTTTAGCGGTCGTCTTTTTGATCTCATCTTGTTATTATAGTATGAGTGAGATGGAAAACATACCTAAAGGAGAATGAACTCCCCTTCAGTTATTTTTTCTAGATGCAATATCCAGTTCTATCTTTATTAGCAAAGAAATACGTGCTCAATTATGAATAATTTCTATAAATTTGCTTAATTCCTAATAATATACCAACGCAAAAAAAAAATATGTGTGCTGGGACCTGGGACACATAGCAGAAGTGAAACTTCAACGGACAATATATCGTCTACCCCCTCCACGCGGCCGTAACGCTTTTTCGTGACAGAAATTCCTAATACTCCCCGTCTATGTATATGGAAGTTTCACTTCAAAACTTGGTCACCCTGATGAAAGAGATGCAAAATATAACTGATTTATTTCAAGGCCATTTATTTGGTTTTCACTGTTTTCTTCTAGCCGCAACGTCCAGTTCTGTACAATGTTCTTGCATTATATTGAAATGAGATCGAAAGTTGAATAAAAGGCAAGTCGGTATTCTGCAAACATTTTGAACTGACACAGATAATAAAATTGACACTCTCGTCTATACACAAACGTCAAAAATGAGATTGAAATGAGTTTGTAAGAAGATTGAATCCAAATCATACTGGAATTGGACTGAACTTTAAGAGGAGTAGAATACATGACTTTTTGTCAATTCATAATATAATCTCAGTTCGGTCAACTTTCAGTCATAGTGTAAATTAATTACGAGAATTGGGCTTCTGAATATAAAGCTACAGTCAATCAATTATACAAAAAGATCTATTGTACGAGTATAAGGTCTTATTTTAACAATGAAAAATGTTTTAGGAGGTTATCAAGAAACGTAATAGAAAGTTATTCAAAATAATATTATCATTTTTTCATTTTTAAATCTTTATTCCTCAATGATTATGAATGGCACGAAGGTCATGAACATGTTAACCACATGACCTGGACGGCTCGACTACTCTGACACACACACGCATCGCGTCGCCGCGCTGTCCAATCATAATGCCTACCTACATAATTTATAAATCTACTGCACCTTTAATTAGATATTTGAAATGTATACCATCTATACCATTCATAGAGACTAGGTTTAAAATATTTTGCATTATTAAAATAAGACCTTGTATATCAACGAGAAAGTATTTGCGGAGTAAATTGTGCGGGATGTCAACGGGTACAGATAGACTTTACTCATGTGTATGTAAAATCCAAAAAAGGCACGACCTAGTCCAACTTTAAATGATTACACAATTTTTACTTATTTCAAATGTTCTGCTTTTAATTCGTCTTAAATGGCAACGCGATATCTGGTTTCGCGAATCAGGCAAGGACGCTATCAATTTAAAAATAAGTGATTGATATGTGAATCACATTTATTTGAGGGAGTATAGTTACACTGCCGGCGAAGTACCTTTGACTGAGGAGGTTTAGAGGTGTGCAGATCCAAGTCTAGATACTGCAACACATCAGGCTTCATCTCATCGCCATGACCCATTTGTAGACCACCCTGGAAGTAGAAATATATTATTATCTTAATATACAAAACAAAGTCAGCTTTGTTCGAACACTTATAACTCGAGAACGGCTGGACCGATTTTCATGGTTTTTGATTTGTTGTATTTATCCCCGTTCCGAATAGCAGAGTAACTATTAAAAACATTGGAAAATTGAAGAAAAAAAAACATTTTCCCATACAAAATGTTCATAGGTTTCGTATTTACGTACGTAGGTAAGGTAGGTAGATAGAGTAGGTAGGTAGGTAGGGTAGGTAGGTAGGGTAGGTATGTAGAGTAGGTATGTAGAGTAGGTAGGTAGGATAGGTAGGTAGGGTAGGTAGGTAGGGTAGATAGAGTAGGTAGTTACGGTAGATAGGATAGGTAGGTAGGTAGGTAGGAGGTAGGT
This sequence comes from Allophyes oxyacanthae, assembly GCA_932294325.1. Taxonomy (NCBI): domain Eukaryota; kingdom Metazoa; phylum Arthropoda; class Insecta; order Lepidoptera; family Noctuidae; genus Allophyes; species Allophyes oxyacanthae. The sequence continues at coordinate 8,639,953 of OW028609.1, forward strand.
GGTAGGTAGGTAGGTAATTAGGGTAGGTAGGTGCGCCGTAGATACTTAATGCTACCCGTACGAAGTCGGGGCGGGCCGCTAGTATTATTATATATTGCAGCTATGCTAACCGTTAGACTGTTAGAGAAAGGAAGATTAGTTCTAAGTAATCCATCTAGGTTTTTTATGTATAAAAATCAAAATGTTAATTTTCATCAAGTTGTGGCAACTTTCGAAAAAACATAAATAATCATGATCATCATAATTTAATAAAGTATAAATTAGTTTGGTTTACCTGCGCCATGATGGCATTTATATGGCCAACACTGTGACTTGAATGTCGGGGCTTGAGTGCTCTATCTACTGCCGGCGGTAGAGATGGTAGGTTGCAGTATTGCATAGACTGAAGAAAAATACATAAATGTACAAGTTAGTACTTATTTTGTACATTTCGTTCTTCCCACCAATGATAAAAAAAGTCAGTTGAACCTGAAAAATTCATATCAGAACACATTGATAGCAAAACAGAGGCAAACATTTTTCTGATAATGTATCTTTTTGATCAAACATGAATTTTTCTATCAGAAAAACCCAATAGCACTTTGCCCGGCCCAGGAATCGAACCCTCAGCAGCCGTGCTTATGGCTACTAAACCATAGATACCCATTAGGTGTACACACTTTTAGGAGTATTTATCAAGACCATTTTGTGATCGTATTTATGTCGCACAAAAGGTGACTAAAAAAAATAAATAAGGCATCATTTAGAAAATACCTAAATAGCATCTGCCGTCTTTGCCAATAATTTACATCCCTTTTCCCTATGTCTGAGTGCACAGTAATAAATGGTCATAACAATGACACAATACATTAAAATATTATATTTATTCCGGCAGAAATTAGTCTACTCATACTTACTGCATGCCCTGGTGAGTGTTCTTCTTCGTCATCAGTGTATCGCACGATAGGGATGAGCAACCGTCCGGGGGAGGTAGGGGCGCCCTGCGACATGCGCCGCGGGGCACGTAAACGCTGCTGCGCATACTGCACATACATACACAATAGAATAGAATAGAATAGAATATATCTTTATTTCTCATCATCACAGAAACATACATTAATAGAAATACACATGAAATAGAGACTGGTGTCTGATTTAGGTAGAACCTGTTTTACAGATCACCAGGCTAATCCTTCATGTAGACAGATATTTGTAAGTAACTTTACATGGGCACTTCAGAGATGCACCGCACTTTGGTGACTAACTTAAAATATATATAAATATATTATTTTATTACAAACACTGTACCCTAAATATAAAACAATGTATGTAAATATAAAACAATGTATCTAATAGTAACCAAACTGTATGCCGTAACAGTTTGGCCAACCACTATCACTGATAGTACATACAAATATAGGCTACAATTTGTTTCGAAAATCATATCCAAATGGTGCACTGTGGATTGTAGCTTGGAAGCTAATAATTAAAGGGATCGGGACTATAAAGATAGGACTTTATAGAGAAACTTTCCTATTATAACGAGCGTGGTATAAATCAAATATTTATTTTATTTTTCCTTTTGCGTAGGATTTCCCAGCGAGCGATACCTAGTTCACAAGTAAATCAGAAAAACCACGCGTCACACGTGAGAAGCAAATATATGGCTCTTTTCTGTCTACAAGAATAAAATCTGAACGTGAAGAATATGCTTCAAAGCAACAATCATAATTTAAAATTTTACTCAACAACAGATTAACTTTACATCATTGAATTGATAGCAACTTAAGTGAACTTGTCAATGGCTTTCAGCTCATTTGCAGGATGTTATAGACTGATAATATTGGTGAATATCAGAATTTTTGAGAACATAATCCTTCTTATAGTTACAGAGTCTTATTTTGGACATGACATTTTAAAGAGTAACAACTAAATAATTTTGGTATATTAAGACCCTGGCTAGATAGAGGCCGCATAGGGAACTGAAATGAATAAGCAAAGTACTTACAATATCATGAGCTTCAGGTGGCTCTTGGATTTTTGGACCTTGGAAGGGGTCCTTTTGTTGGACCTCTCTACTTCTGGTAGCAAAGGTTTTCGGTGGTCGCGGTGGAACAGGCGGACCTGAAATACATTGCATTGGCATGTTATTTAAACATTTTTATTTTTTTTTCACAACTTTGACTCATTCGAATCGTTACGTACCGTCTTCAGAGCCCCCATTTCCTCTTGGACTCACAGATAATTTTGTGAACGACTTAGTAACAGACCAGTCTGCTGAAAGAAAAATAACATGTCGTTATACCGAAATCATTAACAAGAAATTATACTGTGTAATTCAATACGGTATATAGTTTAATTAAATGAAACTCTTACGTATGTTTTGATGACTAGCATGCAGAGATCCTTCTTCTTCGTCGCTCACGTTGGACTCGTTTTCAGAGAACTCTGTGTTGGTCAGCCTAATGTGAGGTTGGCTTGTGTATAGTTGGTGACTATCGTTCCGCGTACTCATCACTATATTTTTTGGATCAAATGTGAAAGCCCTTTGTTCATCCTGCAAAGTATTTAAATCATTTATCTGCAGCACCGCCTTGTTAGTTTAATGGTCGCACGCACGGCTTTCAAACGTGCGTGTCTGCGTGAGGGCCTGGTATTTAATTCCTGGGGTATTATTGGGTTTTCAGTCACCAAGTGTTAAGTAGCAGCTTGGGATTTGGAATGACACGCCTGCTTACCCCATAAAAGACTACCAGCGTGATGGCTTTGTTAATACCTATACCAAATACGTTACTTTTAGCATATGTCACTTATAGCAAAATAATAAATAATCTTTCTTTCTTCTTCTTTCTTTCAAAATATTTCAGACTCAAATTGTTGATAAGTACTGTTGCATCATTTATATTTTGGAAAATCCTTAAATCTTAGCGGATGCCTACACCCTGTAAGGAACCTACCTGCCAAATAACAAGTTTGTAAAATTTGAGTTCCTAAAATTTCGTGTGATCAGTCAGTTAAGGGTATTTCGCATTACATATACCTACATCGGCGTTTTGACTAATCAATTAACTTTTCTCTGTCGAACTACCATTCATAAATGCAATTTATGGTCCTGTAATTGAAGTGGGTAAGCTGCAACCCTCGACAGATAAACATGTGTAACAATTGCACCGGTGCACGGTGCACAAATAGCAGTAGCACACTACCATACTACTCCATGATCTATTTCCAGAAACATTTTCCTCGGTTGACTAGAAGGGAGCTTAAATCAATTGAATCTTTAGACCCATACGGAACAGGACACAGACAAGAGATATTTTTCAGATTTGCATACACATGTAAGTGAAGATAAATCGGTGACGTATGTATTAAGATTTTAGACCTACCTGGGCACGAACCCCCGTAATGCATTCCGATATAGGAATGTATGGGCCAGTACCATCAGCACATTCGTAATGCTCGTTCATTGCTGATATGGCGCTCAAACTATTTTGATAAGTATCTGTAAAGCAATTAAAAACACCTTCTCAAATATCAATTCTAGAGTAGGTACGCAGACGGATTGCATTTTGAGTGCATGCTGTCGGACTGACTGTAGCGTTGCTGCTGAGCAATATAACTACAGTCACATCTTGCAATGGGTGCAACCGCGGTGCACTGTATACGCAATCAATTGCACCGATCCAGTGGGATTGTAATCGTGATATCAGTTTATATTATGTATACACTAACTGCCACTTTCAATAACCTATTAACTAGCAGGTTGAAGTAAATATGTCATAAGCTTAAGAAAAATCTAAAGAGAATGTACATGGTTCATACATTTTTACATTTGATTACTGATATGGCTTAAAATATCAACAGAAAACGTGAGTGTTGTTTGGTGTGGTTTGAATGACATCTAAAGATTATGAAACAATTAATAATAATCAACCAATACAAAACTTTATATTTTTTCTATATCAAATAATATTTTAAAGAATATACATAGCGCTTCAGTCTCATAGTGGAAAATGTTGGCATTTGTGTGGTCTACCATAAATTATATAATATTAGAATAGTTTGGACTCCGGCTTTCATGAATTGGTCCAAAATAAGAGACCTCCTTTTTAATATTAAATTAACTGAGAAAATCGCTGATAGGTAGATGGATTATTGAAAATGGCACATCACACATATTTCGCTGCGGGTAATATTAATTGTACTAGAAAAGATAGGTACTTCGGCTGACGGCTCCATCGCTTATGCAATTAGCTCAGCATTATTTTGTTTCATTGCAAATCAAAACAGAAATATGAGGCATAGCAGGTGTAAAATTCGCACGATATGAACCAAACAAATGCATAAAAAATAAAAGGAACGATAGCTTTAGCAACGCTTAAATTGTGCAGATGAGGCTTTGTCCATTCACATTCAGCTTAACTTAGGCTTACACATTGAGAAAAACAAAACGAAACTAACTAGATACAATCAAGCAAACTTAAATCTTGACAGCACGTAATAATAATCCACATAAATAAAAATGTCATTCAATTAACTAATTACAATTAGAGAAAATGTGAACTACAATGTATAATAATTACTCATAATACCTGGCGTGGAACTAGGTCCAGCTTGTAGTTCATCAATATACTCATCTACGACAAAATATGTAGATATCATTATATGAAATGTAAGCAATAAGCGGATGTTTTGATTCATTTTTACAAATTTCTCATAATCATGTCAACTACTATTAGCGACAAACTTTTAAATCACTGAATGTATTAAACTTTTTCTTATGTTATATACGTTACATTCATATTATTTTGCATGAATTACATCTAAGAATTATTAGACTTCACTGTTGTATCAGTTATTCATCTGTTGCAGTGATATAAACTAGTAAAGGTACAGGTTATAATTTAATGGTTTTGTAATCAGAACTGTTTATCAAACATTCACACCTCAAACATGGCCTGCCACACTTTAGCCGCTGAAGATGTTCCATAGTGAAAAAAAAATATATTGGCTGTAGCTATAGATCATAAACTTTATGTAATGTCATTGACCAAAGCCACACATTCAGTAGCATGTATACAAAAATTCTACACGATTCGTAAGGAGAAGTGACTTCAAAATCAGCTTAAAAAATTTCAACACTCCCTAACATGTTGAAGTAATATAAAAGCTTGTACAAATTAGTACGAATATTGTATAACATACGAAACGAATACTACGAATATTGTGTGTTTGTGTTTTGTCATTGTACTTGATCGACAACTATGTAGTTGTAGGTCCAGCTTGAGGAAGAGCTAAGTTAAAATATTAAAGAAAATTATATGAAATGTAAATGGAAGAGAATAACTATGCCTAGTTTACTATGTTTAGGAAAATTCTAAGATATAGACGAAACCTGATATACAAGCAGTAGCTATAAAGGGCGAAATCGTAAATTAAACAGTAAAATTATCATGCTTCTAACTTTACCTATGTACTGGCTATCTACTTCAGGTTTTACCTCAGAAAAAAGTATTATTTTGCAGTACGACATCCCAATGAGTTGATGACCACGCAAGCAGAACCGGCGGGAGAATGGTCTTTTCGTGTGAGATAAGATTTTTAGATTCCTCCGCATGCTTAACCTGACTAAAACCAAACTCAAAATTATATTAATTTTTGTTTGATTCTAACACAATTCCACATCGGTAAAACCTATGATTCACATCACACGTACAATAAACATAATTATTATTACACTACACAGTAGTCATTAGTTATTTAGGAACAAAAATAATAATTATGAGCACAATATTTATTACTTGATTTATAAGCGTATCTATACGGCTTTTCACGTTAATTTTTCGAGTATTCGGCCTGCTTAGATTGACTCAATCGGAGCTTTTATCCAGAAGCACAAGAGGTTTGCCCTATTCAAAATGTTGGTCATATAGACGAGTGCTATTACCAGTAACATTCCTAAACTTACGAAATTTCACAATATTACCATCTCTAAGAAACCTATAGGGCTGGGACTGGAAACTATTTGTTGACTGTTTAGTAGCTAACCGGAGCACAGCAGAACCCAAATTATGACATTATCGGATACTCAATATTTATTGTGTCCCACAATGTAATTAAGGTGGTAAATTAACAATTACTTCGGGCATTATGGACCCCGACTGGCACAGCAATGTAAAAGAGAGGAAGCACTGTGTCTATAATTATATAAAAGTATACATGTATATATTTTAAAGAAAAATATTTTCTGCACGAATTAATATCTTCTCCAAATAAGACACATGATTCTTCTATAATCTCGGGGAGGTCATTTGTATAAATTACACCACCTTGGAGAATAGATGCATTTTTTTTTGTCAGATCTCATATTGCCAATTTATTTCTTTTTATTGAAGTATTCTAATTAAAGTTTTCTATTTCAACATACTGCTCTCTGTGTTTTAGATATAATCCAAACCATCGAAGTGCTGTTCCGCGGATTCCTATTCCAACAATACAAGTACTGGTCCCAGCGCAGCGTAGTTAGAATGCATTTTGACTGATCAGCGCAGTAAAAATCCGATGTCATCTTTCAATCCAGATATTTACAAAAGGCAGTAGTTACCCAGTTACATACGTTCACCTATAAAGTTATGTGACAATTCAGAACCCGACGGTTCCAATTTACGTAAATACTTCGCATTTCTATTAATTACCTACTTCGGGTTCTAAAGGATTTCGGATTTTAAGGTAACATTACAAATAATGCGTTTTGCTGAACACTGAAGCAAGACACGTTTATGAATTTTTGAAGCTATATCCAATACGGGTCCGTGCTTATTGTGAATTTTCACAATATTGTTCTTGTATACTTAAGTCCTTTCTTAAAAACTCCGAACAGGTTTATGTGTTGTGACGTAATTCGACCTCGTACTAAACAATAACGACATCGATAACGATATTAAGTATCGCCATGTCATTCATTATACAAAGAAAAGAGTTTGTTTGAAAAAAATAACTGATAAATGGTTTTGGGTTCTAATTCAGAGCCAATGATGATGTAACAAAGAATCACCAGTTTTCACGACAGTAACAGCTTAATAGGTAAGATATTTATGAAATTATTTATAATACTTATATATTTAAAAAAAGAATAATTACACTAGATTGCATCATCGAAATGTTTGTTTTAGTTGTGTTTTCAAAGGATTATAAGTAATGCAATAAACTAATTGATGTATTATAATGTATAATTATATTTATCAACTCGGCTCAAGCTTCTCAGTGTTATATTATTTGCCTTTTATTTTCTAATGCTGAAGCAATTAGCACAAGTATTCGCATTGTTACAGCTCACATTTAAGAAAATATACAAATGAGAAATCAAGAACAAATAAGTTTAAATGTAAAACAAACTTACCAAAGACTCTACGACGAATAGTTTCTTCAGTAGAGCGCAGACCACATACTCGGCAAATGGCATCCACCCATTTTTCCATTTCAGATTCGCAGTCAGCTTCCAGGTGATAGGTTCTATGCTGGGTTTGAATAGTGAACACTGATCCGCGGATTTTAGGGTCATAAGGAGTATTACCGTTGCGCTCCATATGGAGACCAGCATCAACCTACAAATATAAATTAAATGAGGCATCTTTTTTCGATAAAAGTTTGTAGGTATGATACCTAAAATTCAGTAATTTTCACACAATATACAGTATTGAGTGACTAAAATATTAATCATCTATTTCTACATAAATTCCATTACTATCATGAAACATTGATTATCATATAATATTCAGCCATTTTTATTGAATGACACACTTGATGATCCTTTGAATGATAAAGCACTAATAACATTTCTACTACCTAGAAATAACCCACAAAGATTAAAATTTCACAAATAATCATTTTATTCCTTTGAATTCCATTTATTTGATGTAAATACTAAAACCCACAAGAATGTGATTACCTATTTGTCAAAGGGTAAAGGAAAAATAATGTATCGAAAAGCAGGAAAACTGAACACTAATTGATGGTGCAGAATTTATTAATAGAACTTACCTAATCCATCTTTAGGAACATTTATTTTAAATATGTTTATGCGTATCCCCATTAAAGGATATAATATATAAAATATGTAACTTAAATAACGCAAGACCTCATACACCCTATTTAGAATATTAAGTTCATAACACAATAATCTAAAGTCAAGAATTTTAAACCTATGTTTCATTTGTAAATAGTGTTGAGTTTGGCATTACTGCATTTAAAATTGAGTCTTATTAGTTTGAAATAAGATCAATATTTTTTTTGCTTAAACTACCGTCTATTTCGCGAAATTCATAATTTTTGATAAAATCCGACTTTGAAAATTACTGAAATCAATTAAATAGTCAATTATGAACAAAATGTCAGGACTTGCGTTTATTATCTTTGTATATGTACAAATTACTTACAATTAAATTTTAAGTGGGTACATGAAATTATTAACATTATTTCGAAATAATTCAAAATGTATTTTTTTTTATATTTAGAAGTGAATTAATTGCAAAGGTAAACTTGAGAATAATTATGATATTATGAGTAATAAGATATTTTTGAGTTTTACTAACATTGTTTTAAAAAAATGTGTCATTTAGGAAATCATCCACGGTATCATTTACAATCTTTTAATTTCTTTCTATATAAAATTACATTTAATTCTTTGAACTGCCAAGAAGTTTTAGTTTAAATTTGTCTAAGCAGAATATACTTTTTCCTATCACAGTTGTCGTAGAATTGTGCATAGGCATACATAGTCTGTAATTGTCATGTTTATTGCTATGAACTACATCTACTAAACAAGGGAATAAATGTGAATTTAATATTACAAATAAGGTAATTTCCAGAATATCATAATGATGGTTAAGTAAGAATTTCAAGTATGGCTGACACCTATCAGTTATTTGAATTCCGAACATGGCTCTTATACATCTGTTTTGTATATATTTTAATACAATTGCTTTATCTGCTGAGTTCCCCAAAAAAATAACACCATATCTCAGAAGATATGCAATGAGGCGATGATATGCGGATGTGCATTAATGTTGACTATTGGGGCAAGTTTAAAAAGTGCACTACTAATTCTCTTACTTAATCTGAGATATTTTGTGTTTTCAATGAGAAGTATGGTGTTTTTCTATATATAATTTATGAAAATTTTTAGATATATTTTGGTTGTCTGAGGCTAAAGTTATGTTTTTATGAAATCTCATTACACATTACTCATCTCTAATCAATTCATCATCCATTGACAATTACTTCTGGTTGTAAATTATTTTTAGCTTTGGCCCACTCTTTACTTTAACAAGCTATTATGCTAAAAATAAGAAACTGAACAGAATAGAATAGAATTTTCTATTCTGTTTAGATTTTCTATTAAGATAATGAGAATAATACAGGGTAGTAAGGGCAGCTGCCTTAGCACCTGTGGCCGAGAACAATGTTGTTTTGTCACTTGACTGGTTAAATACCTGTTATCCATTAGTTGATGCCGAATGCAGATTAATTCATCAGCAATAAATAGTATTAAGTCTAAACTCGGGGTTTTACCTAATAACCTCTTACAAGTGGCCATTTGTTTTTGTAAATCATAATTACTAGGTGATTTTTATTCATGATAATTACTAATCTTCTCCATAGGATCTACTATTTGGAACCGTGCACCTAGAGTCTCGACATTTCATAAGTGCCTGTATCTGGTTTACATGAAATAAAGATCTATTCTATTCTATTCTAATAATAACAATTTACAGTAAGAACAACAAACATTTCAACCTCAAAGTGGCAGAGAGAACTGGATTTAAAACAATATTGGAGTTATCATACAGAATTTTAACACCTAAAAGGTATACCGAGGTGATTCAATGAGTTTTTCATTTTATTCGTTATTTTATGTCATGTTATTACATACTGTTTGTAATATTCACTACATACTGGACCCTAAATCTATCAATACCTTATATATTTTGATATGTTGTTTTATGAATAAGTCATAACATACTAATTTTATGGTTTGAATAAACTGTCACAGAGTAATTTTATTTATTTATAGATTCGATAACAGCATTATACATACAAAACTAAGAACTTACTTGTTCACAGAGGTCTAGATTGATAGTGCCCTTGAGGCGACGGCAATTTCGGTCCGCATAATAATCTAGGAAATACTGCCCCGGGAGCTCGCCTGACTGCCGCAAGGCAAACCAGCGCCTACGCCATCTCTGTAGGTAAGGAAATAAACACTACACTAATTCGTTAGATAACTGCCACAATATCAGCTGTGAGAACAATCACACGCTACAATAATTGAGCGCACTTTATAACACAACCGATACATTCACTTACTCTGTCAACAAAGGTAAAATGCCAAGCTAAAGTTGAGCTCACCGTTCGCCAAATACGCCTGTTCGGTGGAGATTTTGTTAACCACCCTTCAAAAACTATATTTTTAGACATATTTTCGGATTAATTAACGTATTAAAATGAGTCACATATTCCCACTGTTTTGCGATTGCAGTTCTTTTACCACATTCACAAACGTTCACCTCACATCCTGACTACTTTTTTAAATCGAGAACAAAATTATGTTGCCAGACCGCTAACTTAACCATCCATCGATATTCATTTGATTTATTTTAAAATCGACTAATTTTAAGAGTCAGGCCAACGAAAGTTGTCCGAGAAAAAAGGCGGCAATTTAAAAAATCAACGTCACTGGAATACATTTTCCTAACGTCACTGGAATACATAGACCGGTTTACCATTTACCAACCATTTACGCTTAATACCCGTAGTCATAGGCTTAAAGCGGGTTCTTTATCTAAGGCCATAGGTGTATCTATTCCTTACTATTCTAAATAAATACCTACCTAAACATCTATCTAGATTTCTGGTGTGTTCAGTTATTACGCCGGACGACGCTCGACGACGCGGGCGATCACACTAAACCGTTCAGTTATTTGAGCGAGCGTCGTCGGACGATCGCTCTGGTCACTCCGTGAAATAGTAGGGTGGAAGTCGCACTCGGTCGCACTGCTAACAACCGACCAATGACTGTAGTCATAGGATACAGCAGCATCGTTCGATTGGTCCGAATTGGTCACTCGCGTAACGCAGTTGTGGATCGTTCAATTATTCCCGATGAGCGAGCGACATTCGCCCGAGTGACTTTCGCACCGAAAACTGAATTACTGAACGTAGCCCATAACTACTTAGAAAAAAACACATAAGAGTGGTCAAGGTCGGTTTTATTCAGTTAGGTAATGGACAATGACGTAAGAAGCCGGTTTCCTATCAATTGAGGTAATGGAGAATGATAGCTCCACTTTTATATTTAGCTTCGTGGTACGGTTTAATGTTTGGACGTGAATACGTCTATTATCGTCTTATTCGTCGTATTACGTCTATCGTCTATTTTGATATGGTTTCATATTTAATGACGGCGATGGCTAACGCCGCTCGTATCGCGAAGTAATTCGAAGCAAATGTAGAGTGAAGCACGTCAGTGAGGATTCTTTAGTCATTGTCCCAAACGCACATCGTATACTCATAGAAATAGTACAAGTAGGTACTATATATTATCTCTATGCTTATACTAGACTATGTATAAGGTTCTTGTACTAGACTGACCTACTAGGCTGACCTAGGCTGTCTAGTACAGAGGCTTCTTTGGTCATTGTCTAGTACCTATTGGCTTGTTCAGTAATTATTTTTTTGGTGTGAAAGTTACTCGTGCGAATGTCGCTCGCTCATCAGGAATAATTGAACAGCTTCGGGCAACCCACAGCTGCGTTAAGCTAGCAAGCGATAAGCGAGTGACCAATCGAATGACCTCAAAATATCTGTCGGATCCGGTCGGATCCTATGCTTAAAGCGTAAGCTAAGGCCTATAGTCATCATTGATTGGTCGGTTGACAGCAGTAATAAGTAACAGATATTAAGTCTATGCGTGGATCGGCGTGGATGTTTTAAAGTGTGCATGCAAGAATATATATAATATTCTTGTGTGCATGTCAAAGGCAGCTCCTTTTCCAGCTTTTCCCATGGACGTAATATACAAACTTTCCTCATCCGATAGTTGGTATCGAACCGGAAATAAGTAGTAGCAGTAAAATATATACTAGGTATGATAAGGCGAAAACCAATATTTCGAAGTGCGAAGTTCGTCGTTAATATAGATTTCTTTTAGTAGAGTTTAGTATACAAGTTAGTTCGTTTAGAATAAGTACCTATATATCACTTTTCCATCTGAGACCGTCTGGGAAATTACCTGTTTGCTTGGTCAAAATAAAAAAATGAAACTGCCATTTTACAAACATCAAATTTTCAGTGCAAAGATATTTCTCCAACATCCGTAAATAAAATCTACCCTAAATCCAACCAAGATGGAAAAAAATACTCACCCAAGTGATCCTGAAAGTAATGTCGCAAAATTTAGCGGATACGACCCTGAAAGGTAAGTATTGTAACTATAGTAATACCGTAAATAGTACCCACCAGGTAAAATAGGTAATAATAAAAAAAAAATAGTAATAAAATAGGTAAATAGTACCACCACCACAGTATACCCACCAGGGTATAGGGATCGGCTTACGTTCTTTAACTTAAAGCTAGTCTCATTATTTATAAATCCAGCCGTCTAGTGTGAAACGCGAGTTGATGATGATAGAAAGCAGTTTTAGTTTGGTTCCCTTTGGTAATAAAGATGATTATTGCTTTTTTTATACTGATCATTTATATCTATTTTTAATTATTTGTTTCTATCTAAATTATGCAAACTGTAATAGGGAACTTGCATGTTTTTTTTTTTTTTTATTTATCTTAAAGATTGAAGACAATAATATAGTAAAAACAAAATGCACAAAAACATTACTTTCAAACCTTTCAAATGTTCGCGCCAAATCTCAGAGTCACGTAATATGACGTCATTGGATCGCTCGTTCATAACGCGTAAATATGGATACCAAGGAAACACGAAGGAGTAACGTCATAATTCGATGATGGTGTTTACGTATCTTATAATAAAGATAGCTAAATTGGAAAAAAAGATAAAATATAATCACCACAACTTTTAATAAAAAAATGTACATAACTTAATTTTTTATAATAATTTTGATTCAAGTTCCATAAACATTATTATTATTATTTAATTAGCTAGGTTGAGGATAAAAGATGATTTTATAATTGATTTTATAATAATTTGAACCACCAAACTACCTACCCTGGCAACAGTCATGAGGAAGGTATTCACATTCCACATAATATTATTTTCACAGTTACACCATTGTCCACGTATCGCCCACCGTGCTCACTAGTGAATGCTTAACACCTGGAAGACCACCATGCTTGACACACAGATCTGTTGGCAAATTTCTTCAACCACTCACTATGGAACTGACGGAAGTACCACTAAGGTATAACTTTATAACAATACAACTAGTTGTAATGTGCGCGTGACTCTGTCCGCGTGGACTTCGGACGCTGGTGAATTATGTAACTATACCTGCTGTCACTGTAACTGTACCTGACATTTACTGGCTAGTATGATGATGATTATTATTTCAATCAAGGCAGAAGAGTTTTAGCGCGTAGTGCTAAATCCAACTGGCATAGGGGTCTTTTTATAATGTTCTTGTCTTACCTAAACAGACCAACAGTTGGTGAACTGCCTGACGCGGTTATAGACCATATGGTGAAAAAGGATAAAGCTTTTTGGGTGGACAAGCCAGGAGCCAACGCTTACACATTACACGACTCCTATTATAAATATGGAATAATCACAGAAATTGTGAAACCGAGTAAGATTTTCATATTTGTTCAATAATTTTCTGTGGAAACAACATCTAAAACACTGCAAGATCACTTGTTAGTGAAATGCGTGTATCTCAAGCAAACCAAAAGCCCCGTCCCCATATAATTCTTGTAGTGCTAGCGAGGTTTTTTATGTAGGTACACACTAACATAAATTAGGTGTTTTTAGATACCTATACGATATTCATTACCAATTTTAAAGGTTGAATACGCATTTCTTTTCAAAAGTTTAAAAAAAGAATAAACGCAAAAGAAAGAACGCGAGCCTTTGAATTGGCGCAAATGATAATTAGCCAATGTATTGTGGATAGTTTTTTATTTTTCTTGAATTAATTGGTCTTTTACCGATGTTTTTACAAATAAATTATTTTGATTTGATTTGTTTGTTGTTTCCTCGCAAATTAGAAAAAAGTACTATAATACAAGTCTCGGCCGAAACAGCAATTAACGGCCTACTTTAGTTTAAATTCACTTCGGAAATACTAAGCCCTTCCAATGGTAGGTACTCAGCTGTCAATCGCTTTATCCTGGCCAGTTACCCTGAATGTTATTGCTGCTTTCTCGTCCTACAGTAACTGGCTTATACGAGGTTCGCGAGTTCTGGGTTGGTCTCATACTAAGAGTTGTTCATAATGATGATTACAATAACTCCCTTCTGAGTTAGGTTTTTAAGGTACTTACACCAGACCTACACCCTTTCGACTAACCTTGTATATTAATTAATATTTATTTCATGTAGTCATTAATTATTCACCTTTATTGACAGCGCATCAGGACGTGTTTCCTCGTTCGTACCAGTATGACCTTGACTGCGTCAGATATCGACGACTGCACGCTTGTGACGGACTTAAGCAACCAGAAGGTGAAAAGAAGGTGAAAATAATGACCAATTAAAAAAGGGTTCTTTACAAAGTAAAGCTTGTTTAGCTATGAATCCTTTATGCACACAGAAACCTCTTAGCGCCCATTGTCGCGACTGTCGTAACTTGGACGTACCGGCTCTGACGCCCTTCCAACTGGCGTGGGCAAAAGACCCAGGACAGAAGAGGTGGAGGTATTATCCTGACCTAACCGCCACTCTAACGCCGCAAGAAATACGATCCTCCATGGACGAGTAAGTGTAATGTTGATCACTGTCATTCTCCTGCTCTTATCCCGTTCTTCTTGGAATCAGCGTAACATATCAACGTCGAAAAGTATATCAAAGTCCTACCTTTGTAGTCCCAATCCCTTTGAAGGGATTTTGTACTCTTCATTATGACCAACTTTAACTAAGGGACCAAACTTGAAATCGTGAAAAAATTACAGCTGTTCCATATAAATAATTCATTATTCCTCGACTAAATGTATAGAACAGCTGTTTTTTTTTCACCATGTCTGGTTTGGTCGCATCTTAAAAGTTGATCATAATGATGAGTACAATAACTCCTTGAGGGATCGTGACTAGAAACGTAGGACCTTGTATTTTAATCAGATACCTACCTACTAGTATAATTTTGTATAGGTACGTAAGTATGTGAAATATCTGTAGGCTAATTCACGTAACTAAAGAAGTGCAGTTGCCGCGCAGTTGCAATAAAATATTGATCATAACAACACATTCGGTAATCTTCTTTCGTTACAGCAATTGAGCCGATGTCGACTATTCTGCCATTTGGTATCCTCTGAGCTTCAGTGAGATACGCTCGTGTCAAGTTCGAGCGTCACTGAAATACGATCGGCGCTTCTTAAAATTACGTGAATTAGCCCTCTGTTCTGCCGTTACCCAGAATACAACCTGAATTAGCAGTAGAAGTAGGTACCTACTTTCCATCATTATGAAAACCAAAAAAAACCTTGGTTGAAAGTTATTTATACAGATCTGGGGTAAGCTAGGGTAGGGGTAGGTAAATGGTGAAGATATTATGATGCAATTTCCTAGATTTCACTTCGCTTAAAATAGTCATGATTAAATTCGAAAATATTCTTGTGTAGAATATAATGAGTTGATAAATTGCAGAATTTACTTTTTAAAGTGTTTTTAAAGTTGGGTTTAAAGTTGCACTCCGCTTTCAGTCTAATCTAACCAAATGTGGCTAAATAACATTACCTATTTTACAAGGAGCGACAGTTAAGACGCTTTTCGTCTCGGGCTGCTGATTTACCATAACGACCGTCATCACGGGTATTCGAATAACAAGCGGAACCCGGCGAGTTCTACGGAGCCAGAATGAGTCTCCATGTATTGATAACGGTCACCCATCCAAAGATTATCTGTGACAACAGCATCTGCATAAGAGCCATTAGCAAATAGTGTTTTAAGCTTGCGACCTACGTACCTTCGGGTTCTATTTTAACGTAGATTTCATTTTTTTCTAGCGTTGGTCGACCATTTCTAAACGAAGCCTGTAACTGGTACTACCAAAACTACCCTCCCGTAAAGTACGAATGCATAGTTCGCAAATTTTCACAGTGAGCTCAGAAAATGTCAAGTCTACATGTATCTATGATTAAAGTGATCTGTTCTAACCTACCTATTGTAATATAAACGTTTTCCATAATAGTATTTTTGGCTGATCTGTAACATAATATAATATTTATTTTAATGTGAAATAGACTGGATAGGAATTTAATCTTGTGTATTTATTGTCACCCTACCACTAATTTGTTGCTCAAGCTTCATCTTCATCATCAGTCATGTATCTGTCCAGTAAGATAGGTAAAGACGTAATATAATTATAAACCCAGTGATCTAATCATATGCCGAATGATAATTGTACGAAACCATGTCATTACTGTCTTACTAGGGATATAACTATAATACAGTCTCAATGTATATAACCCATGTGTATAATGTATATGTGTATATAATATAGAAATTACTTGATTGTTTTAGTGAAATAATTGTCAACAGAACGTAACGGGTCGAATGGCACAGGTCAACTATCATTTACCCCGTCGCTAATGGTGGAAAGGGAACGGGGAGGCGTTTCTGGCACTCGCCAGCCGCCGCCAAGGCACTGTTCAATCATAAAGTTATTATTATGCGCTCAATACGCTCGCTCGGCTCGTGCGTTGCTTGGTCACAGTTTCAACCTAACCTAACCGCCCTCCCCGTTAAACGCCGACGCCGGGGCTACCCGGGACGATGAAATTATTTTTCCTATCTGCCCCGTTGACAGTTCAAGAGCACCTGGGAAGATGGAAACTCACCCACATTACTAGATCGTGCTAGTATCATAGTTATATTCCTAGTAAGACAAAAATAACCGCTTACATGTAACCATGCGTTAGCATCTGTATATAGTTTGTGCATGTAACTATATTCCGGTATTTAAGGTCTTATTTTAATAATCCAAAATATTTAAGGAGGTAAATCTATAGGATACAAAGACTAAGGCCGACTTGCACCAAAGTTATTTAAGCTAAACACGTTTGGATATCTTTCTCTCCCTTTCTATGTGTATACTGTGAGATAGTGACAGACTGATGGCTAAACGTGTTTATCTTAAATACATAGAAATAGTACAAGTACTATGTATTATCTCTATGCTTAAATATGATTTAAATGACTTTGGTGCAAGTCGCCCTGAGTGTTGAAAAGTTCAAAATTATTTAAAATAATTGATGTTTCCGTTTGCATAAAACCTTTATTCCTCTATGATTATGAATGGCAATAAGGTCATTAACTCGACCACCTGACCTGGCGGTCTCGGCTACTCTGATACACACACAAATCGCGTCACCGCGCCGCCCGATCTTACGCCTACATAAATTTTGAATTTACTGCAGTTTTAATATGATATTTGAAATGAATTTGATATGTGAACTACTTATAAGTTATAACTATATAGTGTTTCTCATTGTAAGTGAATTATATTCTGTTTATGAGAAATAAATGTCTTAAACCATAATTTTATACCAATAATAGAGCTTTTAAAATATTTTAGATTATCAAAATAAGATCATAAATAGCTATATCCCGGGATTTAACTATATCACGGCTTCAACCATCTAACTGCGACATAGCCACTGCTGGGAGCCTGACCTCCCTGAGAGGGACTGAGCCGTAACTGTGCTAATTGATAAATAATGCGAATTGGTGTTGATAAGTTGAATGATAATGATTTTTTTATATACTACTAAGGTGGTAAATAAGAATACGGCCTGCCTGCCTGATGGTAAGCGGTTACCTATAGACGCTTGCAACACCAGGGGCATCACTCGCGTGTTGCCGACCGCAACACTACTATACCTACTAGCGTCATGATCTACTTCAGATCCTATTCCTACATAATCTAAGTATTCCTACGTAACCCACGAGAGACCTGACGTTTCAACTATCAGTCGACCATGCATACCGAATAGGTAAATCCAAGAATATTAGGGTAAATCCGAAATTAGCAATAAGTTTATAGGGATTCTTTAGTCATTGGTTTAAAGCTAGCTCAAGTTAGCTACCTCTAGCTACCTCTAAAAAATTGTTCATCTCGAAAACTTTGAGCGAAAACTGCACGCTGACTCCAACATTGTTGAAAAGACTCGATTGATGATGATAAATTGTTTTTGCAATCATAATAATTCATTACAATATCATTCTAATTAGGTAGCTATAAATTGATTGCGGTAATTGTTAGGGCCTATTCTTGTACAGTTTGCACTAGTATAATAAGTTTACAAATTCGTTTTTATTAGATAGGGCTAGGATTTAGTTAGACCTCTCAAGTCTCTGGTCAACCTATAACACCTTCCTCGACTCTACATATAGTGCCAAAAACTTAGTCAAATCTAGAAGAAAACTTTGGATTTTTATGACAGAATTTATTCCATCTTCTTTTGTTTATACAAAATGTCAAAATTAAATATGATAAAACACAATTGAAAAAAAAATAAAAACTTAAAAATTCCCATCCCCTAACAGAACTAGCGATGCCGAAGCAGGATGACGGCCTCTTCCTCCTGGAGGTACTCATTGACAAGATAGTTTTTGTGAAGAGTCCATGCTTTTCTGACAAGGACTTCAGGACCTGTGTTACCATAGAATGCCCAACAGTCGAACCCCTAGAAATATGTGATGATGACCCCGGGGCGTGTGTCGCTAAAAGTGGCGGACCCTTCGTGAAAACATTCAACAGCGGCAAGTCTTGTCTTTTTTCACTTCAAGAGGGAGATATTTCTAAAGCAATGAGTAACTTTCCCATAAAAATATCAGTATTCAAGTCCCTCCCATGCGGTTGCCTGCCAACTAAAATCGTTATGGGAGAAGCGATTATAGATATGACAAAGGAATTCGTCCAAGCCCGTAAAAAGTTTTTGGAAGATCCCACGAATGTAAGCTACCAAGCTCTGAAAGATTCATTCCGTATAGTAGGCCCTGACAGTGCCGAGACGGGTGAAATTGTCATGTTTTTGCGCATATCTTGCTTTGGGAAATTAATAATTACTAGATTCCAAGGTGCTAGTGGCCCACCTCATTTAGGAGCTGGTCAAGGTTCGTCTATCGCAGATCGATCATGCAATCCTCGCAGGGAATTTCAAACTACTCAAGATCCATGTGTTTGTGGCGCTGCCCAAGCAGCTGGGAGCAGAGGTGGAGGTTTTCCTTGCAATGCACCTTGCAGAGCAGGTGGAGGTGGTGGTTATGGAGTTTGTCCGACAGGTATAAAATTTGACAAACTTCGGTTTCTTATATTCCTGTTCATAAGAACTTACACTACATTCATTCAATAATATAATAATTTCAGCTCGAGATCCTTACAACAGTATGCCATGTGAAGATCCAGATGATCCCTGTTACTGCTCTGGTCCTAAACCACCTCCGAAACAACAAATGACTTGCAGGAATACGGATCCATATTGTTTACATGTTCCCAAAGGTGAGAACCGAAATTACAATACTTACTTTACAATAATTATTGGATCAAAATTTATTCAGTAACCCTAATTTTGATCCAATAATTTGACATAAAATGTTAGCGTATCCCCATTAAATAGGCCCCTATACTTAGTTAGGATATAAAAAAATGATCCGGACGAGATGTTTTAAACGTATGTATAGTATGCGAGCTTGCGATATTATCTGAATGCATGAGAATCAATTTGTTGATGGCCAGGTCCCACAAAACAATTTGAAGAGATAGGATCGAATTTGGGTGGCAACGAACTAAAGATTAAAGTACCAGCCAGCGCATCTATCATCAAGAAGATCAGTCAAACTCACTGTGCAATGCAAAGTCCATACATGAAAAAGAAAACAGAAGATGAACCCTGTCTACCACCTTGCGGAAAAAATCAAATAAGTTTAGCTTACCCTAACGAGGCTGTTTGTTGCCACGGCGCTCGGCCGCAAGGCACGCAATTCACTTGCACTACAGAAGGATGTGTCCAGACATCGAAACATGGCCAGCAGGCTGTATATGCGCGCGGTGATGCGAAACAGGACTTACCCAATAAAGAAGTTTTCGTATTAAAAGTGGCAAAAACTGCTATGCAGGGTGATAAAAAATGTAAATTAGAATTAGAACTTGTTACACCTAAGGGTCCAGATAAGAAGCAACCGATTCGTAAAGTAAACATGAGAGTTGCAACCGATCCAGATTGCGAATGTTGCGCCCGAAGGATGAGAAAGCCGAAAGGGAAAAGGAAACGATAAATTAATTAGAATAAATACGTATAAACATCTATAACAGTTCTTTATTTTAGCGCTTCCAAATTTTATTTCATTTTTGTGTTGTTATTTTCTGTTCTTCTTCTTGCTACATAACGATAATTCCCCTGATAAATCACCAAATTGTGCAGATTGCTGCCCGCCGGGGAACAAGGTCATATTTCAAATGCCTTCGGACACCTGCGGTATGAACCACAAGCAGCGAGCTCACTTTAACTTCACATCTGACGGAGTCGGCGACGTAGCCCGAGACGATCCCGCCCAGCTTATGCCGACAACGGCAGAGGACTACCCCGGGGTTGTATATGACTATCCAAAACAAGTGATTAAACTGCGCATCGGAAAAGTTATAGAGATGCCAGGTCGAAAATCCAAATTGGAATATCAATTCATCACGCCTGCTGTAACTCATGAAAAAGTTGTACCCGTGATAGACACTCGCACTGCGCAATGTTTACCCACCTGTCCAGATTGTTGTCCCTCGAAATCTCCTAAACGTAAATTGTAACGTATTCTATTTACCTACGTTTTGTAATTATATATGTATTAAATGTTTATGCAAGTAAAGGGGTTTTCTTTTTCCTTTTACAATGTCATACATAGTCTGTAGGTACTGTGTGTCATGTATTGACACTAACTTAGAACCACTAACACTTATCTACACTTAACTTAGGTACCTAAATGTTTGTTTATTTAATTCATTGCTAACATAAATAAAATGTCGTCAACTCGTCCTAGGTGCCCTGCCGAGCTTGCCGATATATCAAGATTTGACGGAAGATCAAATAATGGAAATTAAATCAACAAACAAGGAATTGAAACTTCTTCATGTAGAAGACCATTTCATCAATTTATTCAATACTGGATCATCGATACCATGTTCTGAAACAACGACAATAGTCGATGGATATTCACAAGTATTTCCTGAAAACCTACAATTCTCAACAGAATCAATTCAAGCTAAATTAGATCATTCAATAACTTCACTATGTACCATCAGGTCGAAGAGGCGCAGCGTCTCATTTTCTGACAAAGTGGATTACGTTTCTAAATCGTACAGCCATTTCTCTAGTTACCGAAAAAAATACTTCAATGATACGCCTAAGAGTATATTTGGTAAAAAGGAAACCACAGTTTACATGACGCTGTTTAATGATTTCTGCCGTCGTCGCACATCAGGATCACAGGCAACAGCTTCTATAAATAAATGCTTACAAGTATCTCGCAGTAACGCCGGCGCCAGCACCGTTAATAACTATTATGTTCACAACCCTAGTAGTCCGAATTACTGTTCGACATGCAATACCTCAACATTGCCTTATACAGACAGTAGAACACAAAGTATCCAGGACAACAGAGTAAGGTACTCAGATGTTTACTTTTTCGGAAAAAAGAAAGACAACCAAAATAAAACGGGGATGGGATTTTCAAAGTTTAAAAAATCTGGACAGAAAGTAACTGCTGCCCAAGTTCAGAATGACCCAATTCGATCGAGCTCGGCATCGGTACAAGCCCATTCGCCAAGCAACGCTACTGGAGCACAAACCAAAAGGTCTTCGGGTGGAAGTACAAACGGAAAGATGGTTTCAATTAAGGAAAACAAGCCATGTCCAGCTGCTGGCACCAAAGGAGAAATGATGGCCACTGTGTCGCATATCCGAATTGGACCTAAAGATCCATGTCCTGTCCATGGAAGGGAACCTTGCCAAGGGCCCAAATGTATCGTTGCTGCATCAGGGGCAGACGAACAAGCACCCGTTAAGGTTTCTACGATGACTAATCCCCGCCGTGGCGTATTTGAATTAGTCATTCGTAGAATGAATGGGGCGCCACTAGCAAAGAATGAACTAATGCTAGAGTGGACACCACCGCCGATGCGCCCTCCTCCTTGTGGTTCGCCATGTCCGACACCATGCACCATGGGCCCTCCTTGCCGGCCATCTAGATGCAAGATGATAGTTTGCCGTCCCTCTCCGTGTAGGCCTGCCAGATGCTGTAAAAAGGCATGTAAAAGACCATGTGGGCCAATGCCATGCCGACCTGTGCCATGTAAGAAGTGCTGCAAGTCATCATGTTGTGGAAAAGGTTGTCGACCTTGCAGGCCTTGCCCGCCGCCGCCACGATGCAGGCCATGTCCGCCACCACCGCGATGCAGGCCATGTCCGCCACCGCCGCGATGCAGGCCATGTCCGCCGCCACGATGCAGGCCATGTCCGCCGCCACGATGCAAGCCGTGCCCTCCATCACCATGCAAATCTCCATGTGGGCAATCTTGTTACCAGGCACCTTGCAGGTCATCTTGTTGCCGATCACCTTGCACTGCTCCTTGCAGAAGTTCACCATGTTTACGGCCTTGTCCTGTTGGATACAGGAGACCTCGTAAGATCCGCAGCCAACCAAAAATTAAAGCACATCGAAAGCTTATATCGCCTTGCTATAACCGCTCGAAAGCATGCCCTGTGGTACGTTGTCGTAGCGTACCTGGACCGTGTTTTGGATGTTGCAGCGTACCTCCTTGCCCACCTAGAAAGTGCTGCTCGGTTTTCCCCTGCCCGACTCGCAAATGCTACCCAGTCTTTACTTGCCCAACTCGAAAATGCTGCCCGGCGTCGCCCTGCCCGCCTCGGAAGTGCTGCCCGATTGCATCCGGCGCTCCACGAAAGTGCTACGCATCTCCTTGCAAGCATCCAAAATGTTGCAAGAGCAGCTGCTCAAACTGCTGATGATGACAAAAATGAAAGAACTACTTATATAATAATATTTATACAATAACGATAATAAACATATTTTAAGAACACATGGTGATGTTTCGAGTTTCATGGTGCTCAGGTTGGATTACCTTTATAAATGCATTCACGTCCGTATACCTGTTAGCACACCTAGGAGCAACAACGGTAAGTTGGCACGCTCGGCATGGCACGCACGGCTTTACAGTTTTGTAATCGTATTTCAAACATTTCTACTTACTACGCTTCGATTGTCCGTTAATGTGTTACATATTATTATATTGAGTGCGGATCATTTTAGGGCCGTATATTTACACCATAATAATAAAATTTATCTATAACCTAACAAAAGTTTCTATGAAAATATTTTGGGAAATCATCAAAATGTGTTGATTACATAAACAAAAACACTCATCTAACAAAAAAATAATCTCTTGTCTAATTTATACTAAAAGATACTGGCCACTGAAAGGAATTCTTTGTATTAAACTCCATACTGCAACCCACACAAGTTATCAGCATCGTAACGACATCGCCTCTCCTCGGCACAAACAAGTGAACGCGTAGTGGTGAGTGGTAACTCGTCGCCGAGGTACGCGCAGAGCATCGGTGGTCGTGTTTGAAACTCGCGGGGTGCCCCCGCATGTCAACTAACTGTCATCTAGCCATTGCGCGGTCTCCCAGCCGTAGCCACGACGCCAATGATACCTCGAAGATGTTGAGCGCAAGAACCTTATACATGTAATATTCTTGGTTGAGCGGCTCGGTGGTGTTCTTACGTCGCGTTGACGGCTGGTTAATAGCGAGACGATGAGGTGAAGCGATGCCGTTGGGTGCTGGGGTGACACGTGTGCGTCAACATTAAGGCATGAAAACTTTTGTTGTTTTGAAAATGTTGATCGAACGTAGGACTGCCATACTACATAAGGTACTGAGACACCGTGATGCAAATTACAGGCTCCTGAAGCCAAAAGGTTATACTTACGTGATTTAGATGCAAAACAAGTACCCTAGGACTGGGGCAGTAGTTGTTAAGATGGGATGCCCGCACCATAAAAAGTGCTTCAAAATATCTACATAATTCGTGAATACTTACCTTTGAGGTAATGCAAAGTGTATGTGTTAATTTAGTGCGTGTGAAAAGATGCATAATCATAGTAAGGGGTTTTGCATTGAATGGTAAGGTTGCCCCACTACTTCCTAATTTTTTTTTATAATCTTACTGGAGCTAGTTAATATGGCTCAGATAACCAAGAAACAACTTTTGTTTATAAAAAAAATTCACAATGTTGTCTCCACTGATATGTTATTAATGTGAAAGGCAACAAAAAATCAACTTTAAAAAAATACATATTTATCAATGGCACAGCAGACACAAATTAATGTCATAGTGTCACTTCATAAATGGGGAAAACTTAGTTATAGAACTAAGAGGGTACTTGATCTTTATAGACCAGGGTCGATAATTTTTGAAACCAAAAAAAATAATAGTAGGATGAAACCCATTGGAAAAGGAGGAGAATATTATAAAAATGAAAGGAAAAATAATTTACGGGCGATCTGAGGTCGGGAAGGGGATGGGGGGGAGGGGGTTTAAGGGTAAAAAACGGTTTTTCTCGATTTTCGGCAAAACTAAAAGTCCTATGGAAAAAAGTCAAATGGCAAAGTTGTAGGTAATAAAAAGATCTAAAACTTTTTTATTTACACTTTTTTCACGTATATACCTCAAAATTTATGTGAAAAATTCAAAACACCAAGTTTTTGGTTTTTTATTTTTATCTTTTACAATTTTTTATTTTTTTTCATGAAATTTGGTGAAAACTTACCTTTTTATGTGCCAAATACGCTGTAATTTATTTTATTTTAATTATTTATTTTTTCACCTTATTTTGAATTAATATCGAAAAAGTACCCTAATTTTCAATCGAAAATTCGCCCGTCAAAAAATCAGCTTTTTTCAAAAAGATGTGGTGTGCTTTCTGTTCGTTGAAATTTCTACATTCAGATGGTGAAAAAAAAAAATTACTATAATAAATCTTCTCAGAAAATGCAAAAAATCGAAAAAAAACTTTTTTTTAACCATTCCCTCATAACTTCTAAACTACTTATCATAATTCAACAAATGAGGTGTCGTTGGAAGCGTCTTGATTGTCCGCTGGTTATAGGCTATGTGACGTCACATTTAACTTAATATGGCGCCCTCTAGAGAACATAGAGTGATGAACTAAAAAAAAGTTATTGTTTAATGATGTCGTGTTGGGTATCAAATGAAAGGGCATAATTAGCACATTTCAAAAATATATATATTAATAGAATTTAAAAGCGGCTTTGAAAAAAAACAACTTTTGCTATTTTATTGCCCAATGATTATAAGGACATAAATAACAGCCCTTAAAATATATCCGCACCTAATATTATTTCTAACATCTTATATTATTAATAACTTTTATATTGTAGTCATGCAATTAGTATATTCTATAGATGTTAGGAAAAAAAGTTATGCACATGTTTCACCATTTCAATATTAATTAAAATTCGCGAGCACAATACGGACAATCTTTGCGATATGGATTTCTAATCACAATTATAATCATCATGTTTCAATACAGCACTGCGAAGAATAACTAAAACTGGTCTCGTGATTAAATTGCTGGCATCAGTGATATTACAAAAGAAGATAGAAGATTGTCAAAAGTATGTATCGTCAACAAAGTCATTGTCACTAAATAAAAGTTTACTCTCGTGTATTTCTTAATTTTTGTATGTGAAGCATTTGTACCATTAGACTATCAGAATGAAGTCCCTGGAGGTACCAAACACGGTTCTCTATACTTAAACACGATGTAATTAAATAAACGCAAAACCTGAATATAGGTACCTAGTTTGTTCATAATTGACAACTGAATCGATTTCAGTAATTTTTCACATAGGTACCTATTGTTTTTCAAACAATATGATATTCGCCAAACTAACGCTCGATTGAGCCAAAGAAAATTAAATCTTATTTCAATTTAAATGCAGTAAATAATGTTAGGTACAAAACTATGTATTTTAAAAATCATATTTAATTTTAAAAATTAAGTTTTGGTTGGTGTGGGAGGTTTTGCGTAAATTAAATTACATTTTGTATACGTAATTAGTATAAAGATCTATGGTATCAAATTCACGAGGATAAGTAAACAGAAGATAATCAGATTTTCAAATTAGTCGTACAACATCCGTATAACATTAGAAATAAGCTTAGATCATTGATAGGCCTTCGCTGCCGCGAGCAGCAGCGGTGGCCAAACAATAATCTAAGGATATAAGTTGATCGGACCTCAGAATCTAGGTATAATGATTCATTTTATTAAGCTTTCGTTCTCACTCGATACTTTAAGCAACAGAACCGCGGGTTTTCGCGTTCGTTGGCTACCTTCTCTTACAAAAAGTGAACGACGAACGCGAAGACGCGTATTCTGCTGCTAAAAGTATCGGGTGTGGATGGGCCCTAAGTCGTCCCATAGATACTGTATAGCACATTTAAAACCCGATGTCATATTCTTCCAGTTTCGGCTACTTATTATAGGTGTTAGCGTCTAGTCTTCGCATTTTTACTAGAAACTCCTGGATTTCAGGGATTTCGGGATTTTATGGTAACTTACAAAATCTAACATAGGCATTAAAGTGAACTATACTCCATTTGAAATAACATTAGACACTTTTAACAAACCCTTTTACAGTGTATTCAACCGATTTTGACTTCTATTCCGTACGCATAAGGATGGCATTAAAAGCAAAAACGTATTTACAATAACAAATGTTTACTGCAGCTGTAATTTGTCATTTCATCAACGTAGTAGAAGTCAAAATCGGTTGAATAAAGTGTAAATGGAGTTATTTAAATTTCTAATGTTATTTCGAACGGAGTATAAGTTAATGATTTATTAATGTGAGGTGCCAATTAATTTTTATAATAGTGACCACTTTGACTTTTTATAATATGATTACGACACCCATTAAATTTTAATACTTTCCCTTGGGGGAAACATCTCAGGTAGGTCTGAGATGTTTCCCCCTATTTGGACATCTTGTGTATCTGACGTTGACTGTATGGAGAAATCAGAGACTCATAGGACTAGCACACAGGGATGGCAGGGTCTTGTTAAAAATAGAATATTACAATAAAATATATGGATAGCACAGGGGGGACCAATATCTAAAAACTATTTATCTTTTAACGTCAGGATGGTGAGAGCATAACGATAGATTGCTGGGCCTATTAGGGCGAACCACGAGGACTAATCATTTTTATTGTATTGATTAGAACCGGCCTAAATGACCACTGCTGGAACCACAAGCATCAGCAGTGGTCATTTCTGGGATTCTAATTTTAGGATTTAAGAATTAGGATTTTGATTTAATTTGTTTTGAGAACTTTGGGTTAATAATCCAACAACAAAGCATAATTTACCCAGGTGGACCGAAGACCTGAAAAAGGCAGCTGAAGTAGACGGCTTAATGTGAAAGGCCGAGTGTCAGGCGTTGTGGTGCAAAAGACGGTACCAATATCCAGCAATGAACTGTAAAACTGAGAGGCATAATCGATCATTCAGTTTATATCAACCAACTTAATAAAATTCTCCACTAATCACCGAGTTTCAATTCACGGGAACTTGCTACTTCATAGTCATACCACTTGGTACTGGTGTGACTGAAAAAGCAAGTTCCAGTTCCTTATAGGTACCTCCTGGGGAAAGAGTATATCAAGCCGAAAAGGGGTTATCGTACTTATCAATAAGGACCTTGTCACACTGACCGTATCCAGCGAAGCGATTTGTAAACGTGCTCGCTGCGTGTGTGTAGCGAGCAAGCCATGAGTGCACAACATGTTCGCCGCGTTTTCATAATATTGTACACTCGTGTCGATCGCTCTCGTTACGCAAACGCGGCGAACTCACTGCGCACTCGCGGGGTACTCGTTGCGCGCTCGCTTCGCTTTCAACTCGCTCGCAAATCAGTATGATAAGACCCTTAGAACAATTTTTACTAAGGGTACAATACAACTAAGAGAATACGTCTAGAAAAAGGGCAGCAGCGTCTTCCGTTATGCTCATAAATAACATCACGACATACTGATGTGGCTCCTCAATCCATACGGACACCATATTATAGGTATCTGTCTGCCAAGTTAGTGATTAGGCCTTCATCAATGTGGTTATTAGGAGGCCCATTTTCAGCAGTTCTCATTTCAGAGTGGCCAAAAATATTGGAGACTATGGAGACTACCTGTCAGGGTTCGTTCACACTCGATATTTTTGCAGCAGAATCGCCCGTTTTCACGTTCGTTGGCTGCCTTTTGCTTACAAAAAGTGAATAACGAACGCGAAAATTCGCGATTCCGCTGCTAAAAGTATCGAGTGTGGATGGGCCCTTAGATAAGTAAGCGGTAAGCGGGCATGAGAGGATTCTTTGGTCATTCGGTTATCATAATATATAAGCGAGTTCTTCATCTGAGCCTAGGCACAAGCATATTATGTTCCTAGATCTGAGCTACCTTCATAGACTGTAGGACTTTGGTTACGCTCAGGCCACAGCATAGAAATAGTACAAGTACTGGAACGCTTAATAGTGCCTTAAAGCCGGTCTGAGGGAGAATACTTTGTGGTAGCCGTGTCCTTGTCTAATAGGGTAACCATACATTTTAGTTAAAAGTAGGACATGATAGAAATATTTAATTATGTTATGAGAATAGTTATCAGGTAATTAACTACTGATATTGAATAGTAAGAATTGTTTTTTTCCTAGTAAATAGTGAAATATACGGTCCATACAGTGTATCTAAACGTTCCTACAAATATACATACACCCTTTGGTTATAATTAGAGTCACAGGCAAGGCATAATATATAAATAGGCATATGCAAGGTTACTATATAATAAAAAAGAAAATTTAGAGAAAATTTAGGACATTGCGGAAAAATCCGGACATTTTCTTATACACAGATTACGTGTATAATAAAATGTCATGCGTGAATATTCCGGACATCTGGCAGCTCTAGTCATAGGAAACATTAGATTTTAACATTTTAAGATACAATTCCTCTTCTACTTTTTCTTTCTTTTTTCTTTTTCTCTTTTAGCTTTGCGACCATCCTACGACCTTTCTTTATGAGATCTTTCCTATTATAGCAGAAAGGGTAACCCATGCTTAGTGCTGCAGAATCGAATATCACTTATTATATTATTCTTGTTTGGCAAACTCAAGTATAATCATCATTTTCACAACATTAAGCAATAAAACACAATGAATGAAAGTCAAAGCAAAACTTTTTTTAATTTCAAATCGGCATAAAAAGGTCGTCGTCGTTTCGTCAAAACGTTGAGATTCTAGATGCACGGTTCCAAAGTGGGCCGGGTTCTATGGAGAAGAGACCGGCTAGAAACTTAATGGTTGATTGTAATTTTAATTGTGTTGGCATTATAGTTGTATTTTGGGTTTATGTGCTTGTTTCCTCTTGCTTTACTTTCTTATTTGGTGGTTCACTGAAAACTGCAACATCTTCCCATTTACTACAAGATCCTACATGCCCTGATTCACCAGATGTTCCTGCACGTACAATTTATTTTGCACGTACAGTTTTTTTTCTTTTTGTGGCTATCTGTAATGTCAAAAATGATCTTCATTATGGCACAATATCTAAGTACAATATCCAATCCAGTAAAAGTTTAATCCATCTAACTATACTAATAGGAAAATATTAAACACAAATAAACAATAAGCAAAGTGTGTGAATCTTAAGTTTGTGCAATGTGTTATACTTTATATTAGTATAAACTATTACAGACCAGACAATTACACACAACATTATACAACAGACACATACAACAACTGATAATTATTAAACATATTACAATAGTACCTATGGTAATATTGAAGGAACTGCTTCAGGTTTTAATTTTATTTTTGCTGCTGTTAAATAATTCATTATCTTTAAAATTTACGCCACAAACACATGCGAACTTTTACACACTAATGTCAAGGTTCGTGGCTGTTATCCATAACACCCTCTGCTTATTATCAGCTGGAATCCTGAAAAAAACAAACATGGAATTTTAATAAAGTCTATCATTTTATAAGAGATACAAAAAAACATTATTATCTATTCGGCACAACAAACAACAAATGATTTCAACAAATTAACTTAAACTATATACAGGGTTATTTGTAAAACACCGGCAATGCTTTAAGGGGTGAAACTACTCATCAATATGAACAACTTTTACTACGGGACCAACCATGAAATCGCGAAAAAAAATTCAAACTTTTCATACATTTTGATGGAGCAAGGTTAATCTTTTGTATGAAAAGTTTGATTTTTTTTCTCGCGATTTCATGGTTGTTCCCATAGTAAAAGTTGTTCATATTGATGAGTAGTTTCACCCCTTAAAGCGTTGCCGGTGTTTTACAAATAACCCTGTATGTATACTTATACTATACTTGGAATCACTCAAATTATACAAAACAATAAATGCATCGAAAATATGCTACGCATTACAGATTATGGAAAACAAATCCAAATTTATTAAAGTACGTAAATTATTTAACTTAGTGGACTGTATGTTATGTGAAACGATCTAAAATAAGTACCTACTTGGAGCAACTATATCCCACAAAATAAAAATATATTGTCACACTACTCAATGAAACTTACCTATGGAACGATATTCCACAACCAGGATAATATTCTCGCTTGCACCCAATCATAACTCAAGTATTTACCATCTTGTCGCCAAAAAATTATTCTAGGCCCAAAAATAATGTTTGATCACGTTTATTTCTGAACTATGAAAACCACGAATGTTGACAATAGGTTGACAACACAGACTACTGAGAGATACTACGTATCAGACGGTCATGTCCCATACATCGGCACTATACCGTTGCAAACATAGCTTTTGGCTTATGTTTTTTTAGTATCAAGTGTAATAGCCGCTTTGGCGGGAAATTTGAAAACATATTTATTTTGATCGTAGACGGTTAGCGATAGGTAGGTAATTCTGGGAAACATGATTTTATGGAATGGAGAAAGGGAAGTGTATCAAAATTGTTTTCTCCGTCTACGATTTTGATACATTCCCTTTTTCCATTCCATAAAATCATGTTTCCCAGAATTACCTACCGCTAAACTCAAGTAGTAGTAGCAGTAGTAGGTAGGTATTAATAGTAATCAAATCAAATCAAATCAATTTATTTGCGTAAAATGCGGTATAAAAGATCGTACAATAAATCATATTTTAGTGCAGACACATTCCGCCATTTAAAATGGCATGCAAATATATAATAATACAGTACATTATAATTATCAATTATTAGACAATCTTAGAACTAAAATGACAAACTTTTAAAATTTCAAAATTTCAAAACACTAACCAGTTTTTATGAGATACAGTAGTGATGACCAAAGGAGTGAAATTACTCATAAATATGAACCTTTACTATGAAAATAACTGAATTTGCGATACGGTGATTTTATTTCGCAAAATCACGAATTGCTCCATGGAAGAGTTTCTTTATAACTGAAGTTACATGCGTTGAACTTTGAGTTGAACTTGTATCCAAAGAGCCTGAAATAAAACCATAGTGTTAGGTATTAATAAATTATTTTGAATAAACTAAAAGGTGCTTATTTAATAGGGAAATGTTGGGTATTAATGAGAGCTAAAATGAAACTATTCAACACATGCAGTAAGTAAATAGACAGCACATAGGTCTCTGTAAATTCAGCCCGCAGCATCTTAGCACTCAGACTCCATTTAACGATGATGATAATTATCTCAAATTTGAATTGTATATCTTAGGACACTGATTGATTATTGATAAGGAATGTCTATGAGTGCACTTTATAGTTATACTTCCAATGGTTAAAAACAACAGATTTTCTATTGTATAATTTACACTGCTTGATAGGTTAGTTTCAAAGATACATGCCTGAATTTGATATTCCAACACACTGAAGATGCGGAATAATTGTGGTCTGAGCGAAGCTGCCTCCAATATGTATGATCACCGCTGTACGATGGCAGTTAATTTTGTTCTGAAGATTAAAAATAGATATGTTTTAATACATTATTTTATTTAATGTCATAATAAAATAGACTGAATAGATGTTATTTCATAACATAAGTTCTTACCTGATTCAAAGCTGAAATTCTTTGATGGGTTTCCAGATAAAATTTCAGAGTCAGTAAACAAAGTAGGACATGCACCAAATCGTAGATGTTTATGACATACAAATACTTTGTTATACAAATTGTCCATCCTAGATACTCAAAGTGTCCATCCTATTAAGCTCTTCATATTTTATACACTACGGTGTATCACTGATCTCGAAATTCCTTTCTCAAAGGAAATCTATGTAATTTAACGTCCTGTTGTTGGCTATCACATTTAGGAACACAACACTTGCGAAACATTATGTTTCACGGTAGATGTACGCGAAATTACTGAATATATGGATTATAAAATGTGCAGAAATTAATCGACGCAGACACTTCACATTCTTCATATCAACACGATAAACAGGTGATAAACAGTAATGGCCGCTGTTTACAATATGGCTGCCTGCTAATCCGCCAACGGAGGTGAAGACGGGGGTGAGGGAGGGGTACTGAAGTCGAAAGCTATGTTTGCACCACAGATAATGTATAAGTTCGTACGGTTATGATTTTTGTTTGGAACATTGCCGGGCGTGGTTGACAACTAAGTTGACAATGTAAGCCATTTTGAATGATGTAGTGTTTCCCGCATGCAAACTTCTTTAACTACTGGTATCCAAATATTGTAATAATCAATCTTATTGAATAACGTATGGAAATAATAATATTTAATATAATATTTAAAGCACGTCAATTATAATTTTTATTATGTTTATTTTGATAGCCGTGGGTAGAAGTTCCATTAGTTCTAATATGTATGTAAAAACGATTCTGAAAATACCAATTTAGTAGATTACTAAGTTGATGAGTAATGGCCATGTGTGCGAGAGGGACACCGCTGAATGAGATTTCGCGGTGTCCCTCTCGCACACATGGCCATTACTCATCAACTTAGTAATCTACTAAATTGGTATTTTCAGAATCGTTTTTACATACATATTAGAACTAATGAAACTTCTACCCACGGCTATCAAAATAAACATAATAAAAAATATAATTGACGTGCTTTAAATATTATATTAAATATTATTATTTCCATACGTTATTCAATAAGATTGATTATTACAATATTTGGATACCAGTAGTTAAAGAAGTTTGCATGCGGGAAACACTACATCATTCAAAATGGCTTACATTGTCAACTTAGTTGTCAACCTATTGTCAACATTCGTGGTTTTCATAGTTCAGAAATAAACGTGATCAAACATTATTTTTGTGCCTAGAATAATTTTTTGGCGACAAGATGGTAAATACTTGAGTTATGATTGGGTGCAAGCGAGAATATTATCCTGGTTGTGGAATATCGTTCCATAGGTAAGTTTCATTGAGTAGTGTGACAATATATTTTTATTTTGTGGGATATAGTTGCTCCAAGTACTTATTTTAGATCGTTTCACATAACATACAGTCCACTAAGTTAAATAATTTACGTTCTTTAATAAATTTGGATTTGTTTTCCATAATCTGTAATGCGTAGCATATTTTCGATGCATTTATTGTTTTGTATAATTTGAGTGATTCCAAGTATAGTATAAGTATACATACAGGGTTATTTGTAAAACACCGGCAACGCTTTAAGGGGTGAAACTACTCATCAATATGAACAACTTTTACTATGGGAACAACCATGAAATCGCGAAAAAAAAATCAAACTTTTCATACAAAAGATTAACCTTGCTCCATCAAAATGTATGAAAAGTTTGAATTTTTTTTCGCGATTTCATGGTTGGTCCCGTAGTAAAAGTTGTTCATATTGATGAGTAGTTTCACCCCTTAAAGCATTGCCGGTGTTTTACAAATAACCCTGTATATAGTTTAAGTTAATTTGTTGAAATCATTTGTTGTTTGTTGTGCCGAATAGATAATAATGTTTTTTTGTATCTCTTATAAAATGATAGACTTTATTAAAATTCCATGTTTGTTTTTTTCAGGATTCCAGCTGATAATAAGCAGAGGGTGTTATGGATAACAGCCACGAACCTTGACATTAGTGTGTAAAAGTTCGCATGTGTTTGTGGCGTAAATTTTAAAGATAATGAATTATTTAACAGCAGCAAAAATAAAATTAAAACCTGAAGCAGTTCCTTCAATATTACCATAGGTACTATTGTAATATGTTTAATAATTATCAGTTGTTGTATGTGTCTGTTGTATAATGTTGTGTGTAATTGTCTGGTCTGTAATAGTTTATACTAATATAAAGTATAACACATTGCACAAACTTAAGATTCACACACTTTGCTTATTGTTTATTTGTGTTTAATATTTTCCTATTAGTATAGTTAGATGGATTAAACTTTTACTGGATTGGATATTGTACTTAGATATTGTGCCATAATGAAGATCATTTTTGACATTACAGATAGCCACAAAAAGAAAAAAAACTGTACGTGCAAAATAAATTGTACGTGCAGGAACATCTGGTGAATCAGGGCATGTAGGATCTTGTAGTAAATGGGAAGATGTTGCAGTTTCCAGTGAACCACCAAATAAGAAAGTAAAGCAAGAGGAAACAAGCACATAAACCCAAAATACAACTATAATGCCAACACAATTAAAATTACAATCAACCATTAAGTTTCTAGCCGGTCTCTTCTCCATAGAACCCGGCCCACTTTGGAACCGTGCATCTAGAATCTCAACGTTTTGACGAAACGACGACGACCTTTTTATGCCGATTTGAAATTAAAAAAAGTTTTGCTTTGACTTTCATTCATTGTGTTTTATTGCTTAATGTTGTGAATGATGATTATACTTGAGTTTGTCAAACAAGAATATTATAATAAGTGATATTCGATTCTGCAGCACTAAGCATGGGTTACCCTTTCTGCTATAATAGGAAAGATCTCATAAAGAAAGGTCGTAGGATGGTCGCAAAGCTAAAAGAGAAAAAGAAAAAAGAAAGAAAAAGTAGAAAAGGAATTAAATTTGTATCTTAAAATATTAAAATCTAATGTTTCCTATGACTAGAGCTGCCAGATGTCCGGAATATTCACGCATGACATTTTATTATACACGTAATCTGTGTATAAGAAAATGTCCGGATTTTTCCGCAATGTCCGAAATTTTCTCTAAATTTTCTTTTTTATTATATAGTAACCTTGCATATGCCTATTTATATATTATGCCTTGCCTGTGACTCTAATTATAACCAAAAGGGTGTATGTATATTTGTAAGAACGTTTAGATACACTGTATGGACCGTATATTTCACTATTTACTAGGAAAAAAACAATTCTTACTATTCGATATCAGTAGTTAATTACCTGATAACTATTCTCATAACATAATTAAATATTTCTATCATGTCCTACTTTTAACTAAAATGTATGGTTACCCTATTAGACAATGACACGGCTACCACAAAGTATTCTCCCTCAGACCGGCTTTACGGCACTAATAAGCGTTCCAGTACTTGTACTATTTCTATGTGGCCAAATAAGACCTGACCAAAAATGGAAGGGGCCATCGATGGATGGTACGCAGGAATGTATATTGATAAAGGAGAATTTAATTACAACAATTTAAAACTTTTATTAGAGCGGGAGTAAATAATTAATTAATTATTTAGGACATGCCATATTTAATCGTGTTAATGGTTTTGAACGCATCTTATTATTACGCAAAACATTCCGTTTTGTTACAAGCTGTAGCGAAGATGTTAATAATTAATTTATTTTTCCTTTTCCAATGTTTAGTACATTTATTGCTCTATGTGGATATTTTTTTACGGCCGATGTGGGTGTTTACTGGCAAATAAACATAATTATTGTATATTCCCAACGAACTATAATGATGGGACCCATTTTGTAATATATAAAACAGATAAAACGAAACGGATCGTTTTTGACGCTAAGTGATAGCTGTCAAAGATATGTCACTTAACGTTCGTGCCTCCATAACGTCGTTGCGTACCGTGCGATTACTAGTGTTGATATTGTTTGTTTTTGTGTTTTTACGGACTCCAATTGATCCCTCCACCTTTGACGACCCTGCTTACGATTCTCGGACTCCGTGTGATACCTCCCATAGCTGACGATTCTTGGCTTGCGCTTATTGGAAACCGACTTTCTACGCTTTGTGATTTTCAGTGAATCACCATGCAGAAACCGCATTCACGTACCAGCACAGTACAGCACGTACAGCAGCGTGTACTTTGTGCAATAGATAAAGAGAGAAGAAGAAGGGCGAGAAGGCATTTTAGAGTGTTGTTGTAACTGTTTATGGGACGTCGCACAATAGGATGTTGTGCGCATGTCATGACTTTAGTGTGGTACCTACCTTGGATGTGCTAGATTTCAGCCAAACATATCACCTCCAGCACCATTTATGGACGATGTTTTGGAAGATTTAGAATAAAATAAATGAATATTATAAAACTTATTATTTTATTGTATCCTGTATCCACCTTTCTTCTGTCTCTTCTCTACTTCAGTTTTATTATACCGTACTTACACAGGACTATACCGTATAGAAAAGAGTAGGTATACACTGATATCGTATCCTACCATGTTAGTTGTAAGTACCATAGCAGGAGGTTAGTCAGCTCGCCAAGGATTGACTATAATAATTAGGTATGTTAGGGACATGTCTAGAGAAGAGGTACATGCCACAGTAGAAAATAATAGACTAACTGACTGTTTTATAAATAATGGCGTCACAGTCGTATTAAATCCTAACCTCAAAACAAAACATAAAAAATGTACGTATTCACCGGTTTAAAAAAAGTAAAACCAATAAATATTTTAACATGTGCCTAATGAACAATCAATTAAGCCATACTTCATTAATGGTCGCGTCACTTTACGGTCAGGTCATAGTTTGTATGAAACTGGCCGACCTTCTTTCGTACAACTAATTATAGCAGTAAGCTCTCTAGTTATAGGTACTATGTATTATCTCTATGGCTTCTAGAATATCTATCAAAAGTCCTGTCACATGCCGTATGCCATAATTGGCCATAATGCCTTGAAGGCGCATTCAAAAATTTAGTTTAAAATTTTAGTAGGTAAACAGCAAAATGTCCGATCATACTACCACTAGTGCGAAAGGCACACAAATGGAAAATAAAAGTACTAAGCAATCGTCTAGAAAGGGCCCTTGCCCATGGTTATGTAACTTAGTGCCAAGGAACCTCCCGCCCCCGGGCCCTGCGCAGGCTGTGCTACATCCCAGAAAAGATGTTTTTGTTCTAAAGGTATGAAGGAAAGCCATTATTTAGAGCGAGTTTTTAAAAATTACATAGTAGAGGTAAATAATGTTTGTCTAGAGTAGGACTAAGCCACACGGAATCTCAAGGACCTAAAGACTTGTACGGACTGCGCGTTCCAGTGTAAGCGTGGTCTAACTATGTAGAACACTCGTACAGATGGATACGCGTAAAACACTTGTACGGAGTGCCGCGAGGTGAAGCGATCCACCAGCCATGTCGAGCCAGTATTCGTACGCCATAGAATACCGGTGTGAACGCGTGAGCCATTTTGCCGTCCAAATAAAGCGTACACGTCTCCTTTGACGTACAAACACTTGAACGCGCTGTCCGTTCAACGCTTGAGAATACAGCGTGTAACAGAAATCTTCTAAATCCCTTAAACCACGCGCTCTACTGCTTATGTAGACTCATCCTGGATTCTAGATGAAAGTTATTTAGATTCTGTAAAAAATACATTTCATAAACGAATCATCTGTTACCGTCGCTAGACGGATAACGGCATTCTCCGCGTGGGTCATCGAACTTACTGCTCGCCACTGGAGGGCTCTCGTAAGTTCTATGAACCCGCGCGGAGCGCTAGAATGCCGTTAAAGGTCAACCTACGGCAGCAGGTAGGTACGACACATACTCGTAGATGTCTTCGTAATCAAGATGTCCAAAACTGAAATAATAAATACACAAAAAAAAATATGGCCTAAGTGTATTGTACCTACACTTACGCCATTTTTTTTAGTGTATTTTTTTCCTTTATTCATTTATATACATATTTTTTATATTTTTAAATACATATTATAAAACTTAAGAAAATATACATTTAAAAATATTTTAGTGTATTTATTATTACAGTTTTAATTGGAATCTTATTAACATAATTGGAACCTTAAGTGCTCTAATTATTGCAAATGCATTACAACTACGTTAAACAATATTGAGAAGATAAACTTCCTAGAAGTTCTGTAATAAGTAATATTTTTTGAATCTTGAAGATAGCCAAAGTAGGACCCAACGGAGATCGGCGATGTAAGATGGAACTTGAACTGGTCACACCCAAGGGTCCTGAGAAGAAGCCGCCATGTCGCATAGATACCAGGGAAACACAATGTGAACCTGACCCACCACCGTGCTGTTGTATGAGGCAAAAAAAGAAGAGGAAAAACTGAAAAAGTAAAAATCATGAAAATTCTATTTAATTCTAACTAATAAATAATACTTATCTTTTTAACAAAAATGTTTTGGAATTGAACTTAAAGTATCAGTTATACAATTCATTTTAATCTTTTTTAACAATAAATTGAAAATTCACAGCACTTTGTTTACTGTAAAAGAAAATAATAATAAGGCTATACTTATTTACAATATAGTATCAAGTAATACGAGTCATGAATGAGCTTACTTGTGTAATTGAAGATCTTGAATAAGCGTTCGTTCACACTTGATACTTTTAGCAGCAGAAGCAGCGTTTTCGCGTTCGTTGGTTACCTTTTGCTTAAAAAAGTGAATAACGAACGCGAAAACGCGCGGTTCTGCTGCTAAAAGTATCGATTGTGGATGGGCCCTAACTAATATTCGTCGGGTGCATATCGAACTAATGCCTGTCTATCTATAATAATCAACATGATGCAATCGCTAGACAGTGATCAATCCTCCTAAGTATTAGTTAAAACTGCAACTGAACAATGTTAATAAATAATTCTACTCGACCAATTGACATTCATCGATCGCGATCAACAAAATAATGTCTTTATTATATCCAATCAATTGTCATCGATTGTTCAGTAATCGACCCATAGTGCGTCCATTGCGTTTGCATTAGCGAATTAGGAATTGTCATAACTGAAACAGAAACGGAAAAAGATGGGAAAAGTAAATTTTAGCAGAAACGGAAATGTAAATAATATGCAAATTTTGAAAAAAAAAATCAAAATAATATTCAAAATTAAGTAGCAGTAAGTTATATTTTAAGACTCTGGCTGGAACACCCCCTCCCGCGCGCTCTTTACCGCCACGAGAGAAGAGATACGCGCGCGCCTCATCTGCCGCGAAAACACCTAAACTTCCGATCAAATAATATCCGTTATAAAAGTTGCGGGAACAGGAGCAGAAACGGATGTGAAAAAGTGCGCGGAACGTCAGCAGTTGCGGAAACAGCAGCGGAGTCTGTTGCAAATGCATCCTTATCACTAGTTTGCATGCATACTGTAGACGTCTAGTGATGTATAATAAAATTGTGTCTATATACAATAAAATGTAGGGTAAATCAGTCTCGGCCTCTTAGGGTGCAAAAAATATGCTTAAGTTATATTAGGTAGCTTATTTTGAAAAATATTTTATAGTTACTTCATTAACTTATTGTTAAGAACGAGTTAGAACTAACCAGGAGGACCACCTACTGGTATCCTAGAA
Source organism: Allophyes oxyacanthae (assembly GCA_932294325.1). Classification (NCBI taxonomy): domain Eukaryota; kingdom Metazoa; phylum Arthropoda; class Insecta; order Lepidoptera; family Noctuidae; genus Allophyes; species Allophyes oxyacanthae. Next base: position 8,679,946 of record OW028609.1, read on the forward strand.
GCAAACCCGTATTGAACTAAGCAGTACGAACGAACACGAGAGCACTACCTATCCGCAGTGCCTGATTTAGAGTTCTGACAACCCTACGCTAGTTACTATGACTATTACTGTGAGGATCATTGACATAATCTTCACACTTCTTGGCCAACGATTAGTGCTCACAGTATCAATTAGTACCTTGATTATAGAAAAAAAGTTTCAGAATATTGAAGCGCAATGCGACATTGTCCATTATTTTCAGTCTAATAATAATAAGCCGTGATAGCCTAGTAGTCGGTTGAAAGCTTGCCTCCCATGCAGGAGGGTCTGAGTTCAAACCCGGCCCGCACCTCTGACTTTGCGGATTGATGTGCGGATTAGAATTTGATTATCATTTGTGATAACGGTGAAGGAAAAGGTGAGGATACCTGTAAATCTGAGAGAGTCATAAAGTTCTCGATGATGTGTGTAGTCCGCCAACCCGCATTATATAGGCCAGCGTGGTGGACTAAGGCCTAACCCTTCTCATTCTGAGAAGAGGCCCGTGCCCAGCAGTGGGACAGTACCTAATGGGCTAAATTTATTTATTTTAATAATCTAGTCTTAACTTGAAGATTATCGTGCTATAAGGCAATATACTTACTTAAATTCCAATATCTAAATTTTTTAGGCATGCTTTGACGAATATTTATTATTTATTTCTTATTGTGCATAGACTAAGCTGTTAGCAATAAGATGTCTATAAAATAAATAAATAAATATTTTATTTATTTTAATCTTTGAAGACTGCTGGGCGTTTTCATTAATATAATGACGGCGGGCACGTTTTCCATTTTTTGCAGTCCTCAGAATAAAATAATAACGCAAAATCATCGCAACATGCTTTGTGCGAAATGCTAAGTACTTATCTCATACAAGTTATATTAGTGCTCCGTCACGTTCACTGATGTCATCCTCTTTGGTTTATTTTTAACTCCTTATTGACTGTGATAATTATTATTATTTTGTGATTCATAACCACTACCTGAGTGCTAAACTCGCGATATCACTTAACCCTTTGACCTTATGACTTATTATGATATTATTATGGCTGATCAGTAGATGTCGCGTGACGAAATAGTCATTGTTAACTCATTTTATTCAGGTCTGTTGAGTTGAGTCATAACTGCTGAATGATTCCAATTTAGTGAATACAAAATTTTTTTGGACCACTGATTTCTTCTTGATCTATGGTTGGAATGTATCGTAACGTACCAATGGAGACTGTCGATGGCTGTAAGTGATTGATTGCACAACTGCTATTTATAACTCATAAAGAAGTTCATAGCACTCAGCACTCATAAGAAAATAGACAGCTTTTATATTTTTTCAAATATTAAAACAAAAGGCTATACCAGGCCATGGCCATATTTACAATATTCGACGATAGGCTAGGGTAGTCACTCGGTCGAGCAACGGGCTTGGGGCATATCAGAGACAGGCTTGAGCAAATGGCGCGTCGTATTCTGCGCACGCCTCTTTCCAGGTTTGCGCGTCGCTTAGGCTGCGCAGTGGGATGAGATCCGCCAATGCAAGTGGCGGACCAAAGCCTGCTGGGGGCTCAGCTCATACGCGAGTTAATCCTGTACCCCCAGTCAGGGGCACCATGCTGTTTTAGACGGTAAGAGTCCGGCATAACCCTTCGTTTCCCCTAGGGCGAAGGATATACATGATGGATTTGAGCACGAAAAAAGGGTAGTCATGCGAAGGGTTAAATAATAGAATTAATTGTATGATTCACCATTATTTTAATTGTTAAGCCAAAAAAAATGCTGTTTAATCATTTGGTCATTTTTGTCGGCAATAAATAAAACACCAGGTGCAACACTTGGTCTGCAACCAAATTTTATAGATATTATTATCGGTGACACAGATGAAAGAACATTCGTCGTTTGCTTGTGATCGGTGAATTAATAAAATAATTACTTAGGCAGCTTGATATTATGTAACTGCTAAATAAATAGTCACGATACAAAATGATTAAGTACTTAGTCGGTAAGATAAATTACACACACACACACAATTGGTAAGCAGATAGGTAATTGGTTGGCGAGCGCTTGATCTAAGTTGGTCGTTACGTTACCCGACCTAAGTTAGAACTGCGACCAAACGCGCGGTGCCGAGGCAGCAGCGAGCGCCTTTGACCGGCAGTTCCTGGAAATCTATTATGTTCGAAGGCCGATCTGCCATGCATTGAGTTGAGGGCTTCCAAGTTTGTCGCAGTTACTAGACGAAGGCATCCCGAGCAGAGATCATTAAAAATATTAGCTTACATAGACTTAGGATTCTCGAAACTCTCTTCATGATCAATAATATTCTACGTAATACATTGAACTTGCTCTAAATGAGTGCATACAATATTCCGACACATGGACCTTCTCCTAGGACTTCGTTTACAGTAAACACTAATGAAGAAGAGAGTTAATAAAGATGTGGCCACGGCTCTTCGCTTATAAAGTTTTCAGTGGATAATAAAACCCATGCTAGTCTACCTACGATAAAGACAGGAAACAAACCTTTGAGTATTTATCTAAACAAAAAAACCTCAATGTCAAGAACAGTGACGGGCTTCTTTGGTCATTGGTCTAGAATAAACTATGGCTACCTATAGACAGAAGCGGACAGAAGAGTAAAAGTAAGTGAAAGAAGACACAAAGGTAGTCTTTCAAAATTCCCCATCAACTATCATCGTTTCCAAATTTTTGTTAATTTTTAGATAGCTAATTGTGCGTTTGGACCATCTAATATGGCAAAAGCAGACGCGCCCCCAAAAACAAAACCAAAAAAACCTTATGAAGAGATTAGTGCTATTTTCAATGGAAACGAGGTAATGAATGATGAATCTCTTTCTTTGTATCCTGGCTTAGCTATCAGCTTCCAATGCAAAAAGTGATCGTCTTAAAGAAATACGTTAATAATTATTATAATGCTGGGTACTTTTCTATGAAACTTGACCGGATCACCAACATAATGATAAATGAGTATGTACTACAAGAAATTGTGCTTATTCGACTAAACTTGAAATAACAGGTCAAAATCCGAGTGCCAAAAAGCACGTCGAAACCACCTAAGCTGACTCCTTCGCAGCTGAAGCTGCAGCAAAGCTGTACTTGTGATGAAGAAGGGTCGGTCTGCTCAGAGCTATGCGGCATGGTGTGTGGAGAAGACGGCTGCCCCTCAAACAGGCTTGACTTCCAGGTGATGACACATGACACTTTTATATTAGTTTGGAAGTTACAGATTTCATTAAATACTTTCAAAAAATTCTATGCGACAGAACAGAACTTATTATTGGCACACTAATGTACAATGTTTAATTTAGCATCATATCAACCAATTTCTTTAAAGAGCTCTTCTGCTTTGCTTTCTCCCAATTTTTATATTAATCATATTGTCGCCCGTAGATACCTGACGACATTTGTGAGTCGCTCACACACAGGACTGCTCTGAATTCGGAGATGGTTTACGCCAAAACCGGGGCACACGACACTATATGCAATGTCTGCAACGTTACGCCTAAAGACGCTCCGAAAGGTGTGCAGGCGCAGAAGGTACTCCACCCAGACAAAGACGTATTCATTCTGAAGATTGGGAAGCAAACGGACGAGCCTAACCGCACGGGAAACATTGAGGCGAGTACATGAATTATTTAGGTACTCACTAGATTTGCCCGCAGCCTTATTTGCGTGTAACCCTGCGATCCGCGAACGACGATAGGTACAGGGGGCCTACCACGAAAGTTTTTGACGTATCGTATAGATAAGCAAATTTAGAATGTAAAGTTCAATAATTCTATCCCATTTTTGTTTAATTTTACGCAACATACACGCTTGTTTCATGAAAATCTAAAAAAATTGCATGTATTTCCAAAAATTATAATGGATTGAACGTGTATATTTGATTCAAAGTTTGACGTTAACGTTAACTGCGCGGTATGTTACAGAAAATGAGACAGAAATGTCGTGGTTTATCGCAAATTATTCACGTAACTAATCCACAAAAATTAAGATAAGCATCACTACAACATACTGTACGTTTCTGATAACATACAAGTACTGATTCTTATTCCTCAGTTCAGTTCTGATTTAGGTATATTGTTGTGGATTGATTGCATATTATAAAGTGATTTCTGGTGGGTGATTCATATTTCAGGTGGAGCTTGTGACTCCTCGAGCTCCAGCTAAAGCGCAACCGGCGACACACAACTGCATGCAGATCCAATGCGAAGAAGAAGACATACCGTGCTGCATGCCATGCAGAACTTGCAAAGGAATAACACCTAAAAAGAGGAAGCTCAAACGACCAAGATGTTGCCCCTACTAACCCTAAAAAAAAGTTGCATTGAAGTTTCTCAACTCATATTTACTCAGATTTAATTATTATATCAAATTATATCAAAATAATTTCAACTATAAAGAATCCAATTAAATCACTTTCTAAGAAAAATCTTACAATGGTGTCGATTCTGTTGCGCTCTTTGACACGACTAACCTAAACTATAGTGTTTGTTTCTTTCTGTTTCAACAAAAAAGAAAGCGATAGAGGCGTTTAGTCTAGTTTAGTGTTGTCAAAATGCGCAACAGAATCGACACCAATACAGACTGAGTTTTAATCCGATCAATTATAATTTTCATCTAAACATTACTTACTATAAAGAGAAAAGATTTGATTTTTTGTATGTTTGTTTGTAATAGATAAAATCAAAACTACTGGACCGATTTTAAAAATTCGTTCACCAGCAGAATGCTCTTTGATCACTGAGTAACATAAGCTATAATTTATAAAGATATCACGCGGGCGAAGCCGCTGGCAGAAACTAGTCGTAGATTAGATTTTCCCTATCCCTATGAATGTTGAGGTTGACGGCCAATTATTTAAAGTAATTGATACTGCCACTACAATGATAATTAAAGTCAAACGAGCGGACATAGACCCCAGACCTAGATTCGTTAAAATGATCTAGGACAAAGATTGCCTATAACACAGTGACTCCTGAACTATTATAACTGTCTCGTGGGCATAGTTTTATGCCGCAGAGAGATCTTGAAACATTGGCACTAACAACCAGTACTTACTGGTGTAAGTAAACATTTAGCAAATGGTAAGTCATGCAAGTAAATTCATGAACAAATCCCCACTTGACGCCTTTCCCCAATGTAATTTTTCTACCTAAACAGATGCTACTGAATACCAATCTCATTTTATAAATGCAAAAGATGTTTGCATGTGGTAGGTATTGGATGCTTGGACGATTATTCTCAATCACGCCAAAATAGCTGAACTTTACATACACGCAGATGACGCAGATGAAAGTTCTGTGGGTCATAAGACTTATGAAAGAAGAGGCCCATAGAATGTCATTTTAAGATGTAAGGCCAATGGCCAAAGAATCCATAAATATAAAACGTATCCTGGAAGCAGATATACTTCTAATTCTAACCTATTGAACTCAAGAATGTCTCATGTAACAAATACTTGGTGGCTCTTGGTCCGCATCGAGTAAAAGTGTAATTATCGCGTGCATGTGCATCTCTAACCATTCGTGCTCTGTGTAATTCATTAGTGAACCGGCACTAACTGGTCGTATTATCAACAGCAACTGAATATTGCGTCAGTCGAGACGCACGCGTTGTTCTCGATATCCGGCAATGAACTTGCCTAAATGCGGCCTCACTTGCATATAGACGGCTGTTGGACCCAATATCCTGGCGACCCTGATATTATGAACATTAGACCTGTTTTTGCCATGACGCTGCTGTGTAACCTTGGACTATTATGGCGTAGACGGAGAATTGGCAATATCCATAATAATATTGCCAGTTTGACTGTTTTAATGGCTATCTTCACGATGATTTAATTATAGGGTGAGCAGGTATTAAATACCTACTCGTTAAATGTTTATAGATCACGATGAATGGCACGCCCGCGCCCGCGCCGTCCGTCAGTCGTGCGTGACCGCATCGTATTCATAAAGTGTAGGTAGATGATGTAGGTTCTAATGTACTTACATATTCAAACAAATTGCTGATTAGTACACAGATCAGCTGAATAAGTTAAGGGGCAGTCAGTTGTGTACATTAAATAGCACTTACAATATTAAATATGCTGTAAGTATAAATAAATATCCAATACACACACTTGTATGGTGGCGCAAAATTTTGGGGCATTAAGCGTGATTATCCTTTTTGTTATAGTTAGACAGTTTCTGATCCGAGGAAACTTTAGGTGAAGTTTAAAGATATTAAATACCTACCCTATTATTAGTTTTTTGAATAAAGGCACACTCAGCAAGAAAATTGATATTTCTCAAAAACCTTATGTGGGGCTGAAATGACTCTTATTCCCAACAGAATGTTTCCTCCAAACAACCGACGAAATCGTACTTAATGCCCTTAATGCCCCTTAATTTTGCGCCACCCTGTATAGTACCAGTCACAATAGATCTTCGCAGGTCGCAGTGACAAAGGGGCTTAGTACCCTACCTCTTCAAATAAATAGTACCAGTATAGTAGAGCCTTTTCCATAGAACCTAATATCCTAAAACTTTTAATTCATTAGGTATGCTGCGAACAGTCGACCGCAAGCAATAGACTTTTTATTGTATCTACTATGCGTCCGCAGCCCGATTTCACCTACTGCTGCGCATAGATCTCTCTTTGATTGTACCAGTCTCCACCCTCCTGCGCCAGTCTCATCCAGGTTCGACCCACGATTGCAACAAAGAACAATATCGATTCGTGAGCCCATCTCGCCATCGGACGACCGACATTCCTTCTTCCAGTCCTTGGCCACCGCTCGGTCGCAGCCTTATTCCACCTGTCTTCCCGTTTTTGTTGCTCCTGCCCAACTCCATTTGAGTTGAGTCAATTAAGTAGAATTGACATCAGCTAAAAATTATAGCCATATAAATATAATATTATAGCCATTATATATATTTTTTTTGTTTTTGCCAAAACTCAAACTAATGGTCTACAACCACTATTTGGATTTTTAGCAGTAATACATAAATACCTCTCTACATAATTACCTATATAACTGACGAGATGCGTCAGCATGTTGTTCATGAGAATTGTGAACAATGAATGAAATCAGTGAAATGGACTTAAAATTAGTCATTTTTCCTTACCTTTAGGCTAAAACGGTGTGTAGGTAAGTAGGTAGGTACTTAGTTATTCGTTAAAAATAATGTAGACACCAAGAACATTGTTCTATGTACATGTCTTGGTAGACACCTACCAAAGACGTCGAAATAAATCATGTTCTTCAAATGGAAACTTTTTTATTTTTGTAGGTAAAATATTAGATATCTTCAATTGACAAGTACCTATAACTTTGAGTATCTAGACAATGAATTTATTACAGTAAATTGAAAATATTAAGGTTTTAAATATTATTTTATATTAAATTCTACTTTATTAGAACCTAAAAAATCTGCAGTTTATGACGTTTGAAAATCAACAGATGTTTTGGATCGTTTATTTGGACATAGGTCTTATTCCAAAAAACATTTTAGTACCAGGTTTAAACCACGACTTAATAGTCTAGGTTTGTTACGGTAACAACGTTAGTACCTGGATTAAAATGTCACCTTATTACAAAACTCTGACCATTCAAGGATTTGTTAGTCTAAAGATAGTCCTTGGTTACGTCCATGGTTTAAATAATATCCACAGATAACAACAGAAAATGGCAATCAGTCATTCGTTCATACAGGCTCCATTCGATGCAACGTTCCGTTTCTTTAAATGTTGATATTATCGTCTCACTTTAAATGCATAAATAATTATTTATCACTACAAAAATATATCATAAATTGTTCTTTGTTTAATTTCGATCTATTGAACAAGCACAACTAATACGTTTGAAGCTCTTTTTTATAATCGAGTAGTTATGTTTTTAACCACTAGCGTGAAACGGAGCGTAGTGGTACGTATGCGAGCGTCCCGCGATAATTTGAATTATGGATAACTAAATTGCTCAAGTATTTCACTACTTTGTGGCAATAAGTGGATTATGTGTTTTTTGCGGATGGTTTATATCATGAGCGATACAAATAAAATGGAACAACAGAAGAAGAAAAAGGGAATTAAATAAAAATTCTACGAATATTAGTATATATTTTAGCTTTTGGTCTAGATATCTTAGCGTAGAATAAATACCAATCTAGTACTTACTTCAAGGCGAGCCCAGTTGCGTAATGCGCACACCACTTGAATTTCAGGATGCAATGGGCATCCGCGAGGGTCGTGGGCTAAATCCTCACGTAAAATGTCCACAATTTTTTCACCGAAACGTTTTGTGAGCCTGTAGTTATATCTAAAATCTTCGTCACTCAATTCAAATGGAATCACACTATCACGTCTATCAGGTCGCTGAGACATCTCCAGCATGTCCAAATCCATCAAGTCAATCATGTTTATATCCATTTGTACGATTTGTACCGATTTTTTATTATTATACACACAATAAAATCATCTCTAACCTAAAATATAAAGTCAACTGTCAAATTTGACACGAGTACTAAAGTTAGTCTGGAGATAAACTAGGGGTCTCGGCGGATTATCTTTAGTACCATAGATAGTCCATCGTTAGGTGATAAACTTGATTTTATAATAACGTTTTACTTAGTACCTGGTTTAAACCTGGTAACAACTACCGTACTTTATTTAGTTCGTGTTTTAGAATAAGACCGAGGGAGATTATCTTGCAACAGGTTGTTGAAAAATATTGAACTTAGTGATGTTTACCTTAAATCTCCACTCAGTGAGTTTTACCTGTCAACTGACGATATGGTCAATTTTAGGTTCTTACATGTTTATGAATTGTATTGTAGGTAATGATGTTAACTCATTCAGGGTCAGTGGTTATGTAGCAATTTCATGACCTAAATATTTTTTTCATTGTTTTTAGATATTTGACATGTAAACCTACCTATAATAATTTATAAACAAACTATGCCAAGTCATTACATTTATATTTACAAAAGTTTTTGTGACATGTTCATACTTATCTACCTAGTGATTGTCTTTCCTTTCAGTAGTTTTTCATCAGCAAGCTTTGGATATACATATCTAATAATAATAATAAATCCAGCCCATTACTATCCCACGGGCTCGTTCTCAAATTGAGAAGGATTAGTTAGACCTTAGTCCATCACACTGGCCTGGTGCAGGTTGGCGGACTATAGACACCATCGAGAACTTTATAAGTCTCTATCAGAACGCAGGTTTCCTCACGATGACATTCTTTCACCGTTAACGTAAGTATCTAATCATAAAATTCTGATCCGCACATCAATTCGAAAAGTCAGAGCTGCGGCCCGATTTCAAACTCAGATCCTTCTGCCTCGAAGGCAAGCGTACAACCGCTAGGTTAGAACATGCATTATATTTTAACACTCAGCAGTAATCGCTACATAATTACATATATGTATTTGAGTTCGTCATTTCATAAAAATATGTCAAGTGTTCATAATAAAATATGTCGTCTCAGAAATAGCTCATGTGGTGGCCTGTGGTGGAAAGATTAGTTAGCAATGTTCTAACGGGGCTGTCGAGTGACGGCCCACTACTACCTACCACTACTAGTCCAGAATAAAATCTATAAATATTAATACGTGAAGAGAAAACTTTGTACCCCTTTTTAAGCATATTGCGCGCACGGAGGAGTGTATTTGGCATAGTTTAAGTTTATATGGAGAAGCAGTGCAGAAAGCTAAAATTACGGTCGAATCCAGAATTCGACCGTAATTTTAGCTTTCTGCACTGCTTCTCCATATAAACTGGGCGACCACTAGTAATAATAATTACACTAGGAGGATCATTACTTGCTGCACCCCACTTCAGTATTCACATAAGTATAAACAGCTGAGCTTACGTAGTAAGTATTAAATTATCTGTGTTTGGGTCCCTAAAGGTCAAACCGCACTGAGAGAAAATGCACTACAGCGCAACGACCGACACGGCCAAGTATTGTTTATATGAAATCGTGTCGCACCGTGCGGTTCCGCTGCCGCGTAGTGCTTTCTATCTCGTACAATTTCATATAAACAATACTTGGCCACGTCCTCGCTCCGCTGCAGTGCAGGTCCGCTCAATGCGGTTTGACCATAGGCAAAAAAGCATTTGCGAATACTGAACACTATGTAGGTAAGTCTCTCCTTTTCCTATTAAAGTTTCAGTAACGTCATTAATATTAATAACAAGGTTTTCTCATTTAAGTACCTACCTGCAAGTGGGATGTGTAAAGTAAATACAAGCTGGAACTATGCCAAGGAGTATCGAACTCAATGACGAATTATTTTAAGAACCTAATTATTATAATTAACAGCATATAAAGTTATTTTTATCTCGAGCAACATTCTTTCAAGTTCACACACATATTTACATCGCATTTATACGCGTTTGTATCTTTGTTCATTTTATAGTTTCCTTTACGTATGCTGTGGGTAAAGTTTGATATAAAGGTCGCATTTCTTTGTCTTGTCATTTTGGAAAATGAAGCTGGGGAAATGGAAGAATTGAAGACATCGTAACGATTTTTGCACAAGATAACTCCGGGCTGATTTCGACAGTCAATAGTAGAAGTATTTTCACCATAGCTTCATTCACGTCTAAAGTGCTAAACAGTATTCAACTAAGATTGGCTGCTAATGTATTCTTTAAATATGTAGGAATTATATTGGTCATTATCCTGAGTGTAGGTACCTAAGCATGAAATGAGGATCGATTGGGTAGCATTGTTAAGAGTTTCGTTTCTCTATCAAGTACTATATAGAAAACTTAAATAAATAAATCCACGTGATCTTCTAAATCTTTTTAAAACAAATCTTCTCATCCTTGGAGTATCGTCTAAATTGGCGGTGCTGCCCGAAGTAAAAGTTTATCACAATTGTCCCTAACTGAACTACACACACCATCGAGAACATTATGAGACCCTCTCAGATGTCTAGGTTTCCTTACAATTCATGTGCATATTTATGGTGTAAAATAATTTAGGTCAACAGTCTGAACATTGAGGATACAGAAGTTACTAAGATTTCTCCAATAAATCCAAAAATATGCAAGGAAAATGAATTGACCTACACTATAAGTATTACTGTTACTCGGTTCTAAATATAGTATGAACTGTTTCAAACGAGGAAAACAATCGTTATTATTACCTTAAGGACAAAAATAGTTAATATCATGTTTTGTACGTAAAGGTATTACAGCAAAGGAATGAATGTGGTTGGTTATCATGATATACCTACTTAAATACCCTAGAGGCGACATACAGTAGGTACACCTACCTACTTGATATGCTTCTGAAAACTCCGCACCCTGTTGCATCATTTCTTCTGCGCACGTTGCTGTAAACACAGAAATATTTCTTGTGTTACAGCGGTGACGTACAGTCACGATACTTTCCAGTGATATATTTCGCAAACAAAATGCTTTGAACGACTGTGGCTCGCGTAGAGATAATAACTCTGCGTGGACGCCGCCGCCGAGCGCAAACGATTTTAGCCTTATGGATGGTCGACCCGAAAAAATTCAAAATAATACTAAAAAGGGGTAAAAGCGGTTTAGAGATGCGACTTTATCAAAAGTTAAAAGAAAGTTTGAGAAAGATTGCTGGAGGAATCTATTACTCTATTAAGTACGGGTATTATAATGTCATTCTCTCACATAATTAGTTCTACCGTAGGACTGTTTAGTTAGTAGAACTAGTGGGAACAAACCAGGCGCTACTACATAATACCTACTTATATCATTAAAAGTAGTGCAATTTTATGTAAAAAATTGGGCTAAGTAATTGGCTGAAATTTATATTATTTTTATTATTATCGAATTAAGTTACGAGCATGAGTTCGAGCGAGTACCTTCTTGCACAATCAAACAATATACTATTGTTATCTATGATCTTACAAAATATTGTGTACTGACGTTAGCAAGCGGAAAGCAAGTGTGGAGGCCCCACAGACAATACCTAAGTACCTCCGGTTCAGCCTAGGCTTAATTATTAAGGATAGGAGCTTAATACCTAATATCAAATTTAAATTTAAAATATCCGTACGATATTAACGTTAGCAGATATTTACTGCAATCCAATCACTGGGTTACAAAAAGGTAGGTATAACACCTTCACATTATTACGTAACTATTCTCAAGACATAATCCTACGGTCTATTGCCTATCAGTTAATTTACGTTTCCGTTATTTGTTTCATACTTGCTGTTTGAACATGAAAAAGATACACCAAAGTAGTTTATATTAAAAAAACTGATATCAAACCTTAATCATTTAGAAGGTATAAAAGCTCTTATCATTCAAAGGACTTATTAAGTAAGTACTGTATACTTAAATAATAAGCTATTCAATTAATTCTAAGCTGCGGTTTCTTTAAGGTGGTAGCTGAGACGAGAGAGCTATGTTCACCAACAAAACAGATGTTTAAAATGAAAAGACGGCTAGCTACGGCAATTCCCGCTACCAACCTGCTGACTGACTAATCTTTTTATCACGGCATGAGCTATGATGCTGCAGCTCATGCCAACACGATGAGAAAAGAAGAATATCCACTCTTTTCTCCTCTATTGGGTGAGCAGAGCGGCAGGCGATAACCACAAACGGCGCATTACATGACACGTTTTACTAAGCGATAAGAAGTTATTAAATCAGCAGAACATACTACATTATTGTTTCGTGTATTAATTTATTACACTTATCGATTGTGATGACGTCGTAGAAACTTATCAGTTACGCTATTAGATACGTCTGGACTCCAACACCTTTAATGTAAAACCCGTTTGTTTGTGATTCGGTTAATAATCAACATATAACACCGATTGGTTTCAGTGGAGTGGACGCAATCGAAGAAATAATATTGTACAGCTATTTTCCCGCCTGTAATTCATTTGAAAAGTGCTTGCTCTAAGGCCCTAGTGTAAGTTTCTGTTAACATTTACGATTTTACGCATCGACTGCGTTCGGCGCTCCATTTGGTGAAGAGGTCGGAGCGAGTCAATCAGCAAACAGAACACGGTCGATGCGTAAGATCTAAATTGGTAAAAGATACTTAGGTACAGTAAGGCCTCTACATTCTGATGCTATAATGAACGAATTAGAAGTACGAAAAGTTATAAGTGAAGTAAGTACCTAATGAAAAATCAGGAACCTGGCTGGTCTATTCAACGTGTGGGATTTATACGGCTTGATCCCCTAAGCATTACATGCATATGGGGGGGGAGTTCCCGCATACTTCCCGCGAGGAGTGTTTTACTTATGTAGGGATAATTCTAGAATTTCTTTTCATAGAATTCACTGGCAATAACTGGGTGATATAATTTTAGAGTCGTGATTTTGATGCCCCCGTAGCCTATTGCCATTTATAAGCAACTGGTTAGTTAGATTATCGGTGTATCTGCTGAGTATATCACCCTTGCTTAATATAACCTGGGAGTCTTTAACGCGCGAGTGAGTGAGGCACATCATTCTATGAATTTTTTTGTTATGTTGCGGCTCTCCATTCTGTCTAGCCTTTTGACATTTTATAGAGCCAACAAAAGCTGTCCAAGAAAGACGCGGCAATTTAAAAAAAACTGAAGCCTTCCTCACTGGGTATACCTAGTCTTGCCATAAATATTGTCACGAAGAAAAAAATTATTTTTTATTGCAAATAATATTTTATTACTTTTACAGTGTGTTAGTTTAATACATAAATATAAAACAATTTAAAATATAAAAAGCTTATTCGAAGTGATCTCCATTGGCTGCAATACAGTCCTTTAAACGTTGAGGCCAGTTATCAATAGAAGCACGCACTCTTTCCATGGGAAAATTCTTCACTGCCAATCGTATGGATTGTTTTAGGGACTCCAAATTATCATGGCGTTTAGAGCAAGCCATACTCTCTAAAACTGACCATAAATCATAATCCAGCGGATTAAGATCGGGACTAGACGACGGCCAGTCTTCAGCTCTGATGAAGTCCGAAACGTTCACTTCCAACCAAGACTGCGCGGACCGAGCTTTATGACCCGGTGCCAAGTCTTGTTGGAAGGACCATACTTGCTTAATGAACATGGTGTTGTTAAGGGGCTTAACTACCTTTTCAAGAATGGTATCTTGATACACTTGTGCCAATGTTTTGATACCTTTTTCACAAAAAAATGGCTCAGTCACTCCTTCATAGCTAACGCCCCACCAAACCATCACTGAAGTCGGATAATGCCCACGTTGCACTCTGTCGACTAATTGGGAAGCTTCCTTAGAGCTTTGAGCAGAAATACGGTCATTTCGTTTGTTAAAATGTTGCTCAATTGTAAAGATTTTCTCATACGTAAACAAAAAAATTCTGTGACCTCCCTTTGCGTACCGCTTCAGTAGTTGTTTCGATATTACCACCCTATTCTTTTTTAAATTATCAGTTCAAAAATGACCAGTGCGTCTCTTATAGGCTGCAAGTCCTAAGTCATCTTTTAAAATACGCGACATGGTTCTGGGTGCTATCTTCATCTCCCGAGATAAAATCTTTTGCTTTTGGACAGGATTTCTTCGAATTCTTTCCCTTACTGCTTTGACCACCTTTTTCGTACGAACACCACGTGGACGGCCAGATCTTTTTCTGTCACAAACAGAGGAGGTCTCATTGTACCTATTAATAGCCCGGTACACAAACATTTGACTAATACCAAGCGTATGGAGAGTTTTAAAAATTGCATTTGGCTCCATACCAACTTTGTGTAATGCAATCACAGCGATTTGGTTCTCTTTATCACCCCACTCCATTTTAATATCGCAAAATATTGTACAATGTATTGGCGCCAAAATTAGAAAACTCAAGGAACAATCGTATAAAAATGACAGATTCTTAATTCTAATGTAATATCTTTCTTATTTTTAACTGTAACAGTATTTATGGCCAGACTAAGTACACTTCATAAACGGAGTTGCTACTATCTAATAATCCTTGAATATTAAATTGTTTTAATTGCGTTAATGCAATGTATATTCAGTGAGACAGCTTCAGATTTTTTTAAATTGCCGCCCTTTTTCTTCTTCACCTTTCGTTGGCCAGGACATTAACTCTCTAGTCGCCTCTTAAGAAAAACAGATTCATAAAATACATTACTCTTAAGTTTTCATAATTTTAGTGTTATGATTCTGACAAACTACAGTTTTTATTTTATACAAAACATTTGTTGTAGAAGGAAAAGGGGGTAAAATTATTGCATTTTATTAACTGTAAAAGGACAAAAATAAAACATACTTTCGAACATAAAACCTCCTACTTTTTGAAGTCGGTTTGTAACAAGTACAAGATATGCGCGTACAAATTTACGCATGCGTAACGCAAACGCACACTCTCCCGCGTTTTAATAAGGATTGAGAGAACTATGTCCCATAAAGCTGATGCAATATAGCACACACATTTCACGTTCCCTTTCGATACAGTTCATGTAATTCACAAGAGTAAACCGATCGCTATAAATATTAGCAAATCTAACCAATTAATTTTAGAAGTTTATGATGAAAAATGCGCCTGTTATTGATTTCAGTCTAACACTATGATGTTCAATAACTTACTTATTCGTTAACTGCAGTGCCATACTTATTTTCTATGATGTTCAAAGATCGTATTGTCTTGTTGTCTATTTTAATTATTAGGTTCGCCGTGTCATTCACTTCAGGTTTTTTCATATTTAGATGTAAAAACTGTGCCAGCTAAATTAGCACTCATGAATCATAATCCGAAACTGAATGGTATCCATAACGACAAGCAGTCAACAAAACATTCTACAAAAAAAATGTATCACCTACATCATTGTACGTAAAAAAATACGTAGATAGGTAGTAAGCCACATTTCTTTTCAGCGATACGTCAGAGATTATTTTTGAATGTGCGTACAATACGCAAGTTTACGCAAACAATAACGCTAACGGGCTGAATTAAAAGATGGGTGGTTTGTAGGGTGCCTCGCGGGTACACCGGGCTCCGCCACTCGGCCGGGTTGAAGTCATTGAAGGCGGCCCAGCCCTCCGCGCTGACAATCTGATATTATTCGTACAGACCCGACGTTCCCCGGCTCGCTATGACGCAACAATCGGTCTCGCTTGCTTTACTTGTGCCATGCGTATTGCGTACGTTTGGTCTGGCATCGTTCTTCGGTTCATTCTGCTTTTAACTCGCGAGTCGGTCGCTCGCGTTCCGCTCGCTAAATATAAAGCACGTGGCCCAGTGCTTCGGTTGTTTCGCTATAACCTATAACCCGTTGCTAGGCAGCCGGTGCAAGCTGATAGGCGAGGTGAGTGCCGTGTATTTTTCAGTAAACTGTAACGTGACTCTTTGATTGTGTTTAACACGTTTTTGGATTCCGAGTATTCGGGTGAAATATCGTCACATATGGATGTGTATACATTAATTTGCATTGAACTAAAATTTCACGAGGAATGTCTATGATGTACCTAAAAATAATTCAACACGATACATTATACGAGCTTTGTGTTGTGAAGTTTATAGTGATGCGATATTACTTAGTAACAAAATCTCGTAGCATCTGTGGCGAAGATGTCGTTTATGTGATGTTATAAGATGTCAACAAATAAAACGTTAAGTACGCGTGTCAAAAAAATGTAAATAAAACGACCTGTTTTGCATCCTTAACTGTATCTAATTCTAACAACCACTTTTGTAAATATTCGGTTATTAATGTTTATAACTCGCAACAAAAGGCGCGAACGACCATCGTTACTGATGAGCATTAAACATATTTATTCATGTTAACTTGACATTCAAACTAGAAATAGGTACACGTACAGGTAACCATTAACCGGTCGCTCTTTACTTTACTCGAATACCTAACTACCAGGGGCCGGGTAGCCCGGACCCACAGCTGTCACCCCAATATGCCACGGTTTTGAGCCTTCTTGCAGCTGGCTTGACATTAATACGATAAACCTATTTCACCTTGTGTACAACTATTTTATCCTCCATCGGAATGTTTTCATTCTTTACTTTAAACTTTATTTTCAAAATTGAAAGTGTAACCTGTTTACAATTTTTGATTATTATTTATCATTACAGAATGGTACCTTTTGGGTTACGTTGCAGTTGTAATTAGTTCAAAATATTAAAATAGTACATTGCTGTCCAAGCCTGAAATAAAGCAATTGACGGCCGAATAATATTGGAAGGACGAGGCGACGCCAAGTGTTTACGAAGTGATTTTTTAACTAAACGAGGCCTTTAATTGCAATTTCAGTCGTGACTTGAACTTGTACTTTTCTCTAATTTGTGAGGGAACATTAAACAAACTAATACAAGAAATTTTTTCGGCAAGAATCTCATCTTCTGCTGTTTTTGGCGGCGTAAAATCTAATTATTCTTCCGATTAACATTATTAATAAACAACTTTAAATTGTGATAAACTTCTGAAAGCATCCACAATACAGCTTTTCATTCGCGCCAATTCGACAGCGCGTGGTCTTTGTTCTTATAACTTTTGAAAATAGGTAAATGCAGCCTTTATTAATTAAATATCGTGAAGGTACCGAAAAACACTCCAAGAATAATTAAAAAAATACAGTCCAGCAATTTCTATTATTGTCGTGTTAGAAATTGCTGGCTGATTGATGTATTATTTTGTAATGATGAAGCAATTTAAAACCATGTGGGAGAAAATACTATAAAATTATAATATACACTACCTAATGCAAAATGCAAACCAATCCCGCGATTTTATTGTTCAAACGTTACTTCTAAGATATATTTTGATTTTTAGTTTATATAGCTACCTACAGCTTTTTTAAATAGACTAAAATATATAAAATATTTTTTCTTATGAAAATACTTGACTTGTGACGCATTATATTAACTGGTGTGTGAGTTTTTCTCAACGACAGCTACTCCATACACTCCTTTTAGGTATTGCATGCGACCCACGTTTTTCGTTTTATATCTTACAAGTTTTTTCAGAGAAATTATTTTAGGTAAGTATACTTCTTAGTCCATTTACGTTGCCCCAAAATAGGATCTAAAACCCATATTAACAAACAGGTTTTTAGTTAGGTACTATTTATATTATGTCATCCAGTTCTAAACTATGTTTAAGCACTTGACTCTCCCGAACATTTTCTCTAATAAATCTGCGAGTTAAATATTAGACACTTATTAAAAAATCTGTCAATCCTACCTTGTCACGTCATATCACGGGCTAGACACCGTAAGTCGTAACGGTATCTGTAACTACCTGGGGTAAAAAAGAGCTACAATTTCACACTCACCAAAATATTTTTTGTCAATGCAATCCTTATTGAAATAAAAATAAAAGTTATAAAATTTTTGTCAATGCAATTTGGTGAGCATTTAATATCCGTTTTGACAGCAATATTTTTTTGTAATAAAATAGGTATGTATATTTTTGGTGAGCGTTTATATATCTACAAGCCAAAAAAAAGTAACCGCAAAATCGAGCCACACTGCGCGGTCCACGGTGCTACAATGTTTACGATACTCGTCATAATTTTCTAAACAATGCTGATCGTATCATATTCATACCATTATAATATCACAAATTATTTATTGTATCGTTTTACACACATTCACCAGTGGCCAATGCGAGGTCATTGCTTTCTTGGCACATTACCTACTCGGACAGCTCATTACATATCATGGCATATACTTTCATTTGTCTACTTTCAACTGTACAATCCGAAACCAGATAGAACTGGATGAATGCGGCATTATAATAAAAATATATTATAGTTTAAAAAAACTATAGAATACGCTTTAGTCATCCAAACTGAACGTGTATGCAAAATTTCAGCTCAATCGGAAACCGGGAAGTGGGTCAAATTTAACTTCCAAGATTTTTTTACATAGTTAGTTACAAGTGAAGCTAATAAAAGCGTTTTAAAAACGCTAGAAGTAGTCAGGCACCTAAGCTGTTCCTGACGTTGACTGTATGGTAACGGAATTAAAAGTGTGTAAACATTTTTTAAGTAGCAATTAATCCACACTGTAATGAAACTTATACAGACGAAGTATCTTTTTAATCAGAAAATTACTGTTTTGTTATCTGCTAAATAAACTGTCACTTTTTAATTCTTTATGATGGATAAGTAATATATGATATGACAATGAAATATATAAAATTAACAAGATATAATTTTAGTTGATATAATTTTGTTTGATATAAAAAAGTTTGATATAATTTTAAAACACCCCACTTTATAAGATTTATATAAGCTTTTCATTTATGATTATTTCAATATTATACATTCGTATAAAACTTACCTACATAGCCTAAATATTGAGAGTATAATAACATATTTTTCATCCCACCATCTCGGAAAGAGTATTTTTAATCTTCAATATCTGAGTGGAAAAGCCGTTTTTATTCTCTAGAGGATAAAGTAAATTGAATTTAGAACATCGTGTGCACTAAGTTTGTGAATTAAACGTTTTTTTTTTGCATTTAGTCATTTCCTCGCTGAGGTGGAATGAAAAGTTACGTGTTGCACTCGAGTGCAAAGATTTTTCACCTCGTGCTCTTTTGATTCCCTCGCTAACGCTCAGGATTCTAATTTTGAATCACTCGCTGCGCTCGTGATTCAATTTTAGAATCCTTCGCTTGCTCGGTCATCAAAATTGAACACGCGGTTAAAAAGCAACTTTGCACTCTTGTATAACAAATAACTATTGTTTCATCGAACCACATAAGATAAAAAAATTGCGGGCTTTGCCGTCTAATTTCTAAGATTTTCTGATTGTAAAATAGATGTTATATTTTTCCATACGAGGTTTTATAAGTTTTTTCCCCATGAAAAAACAAGCAATCAATCATGTATGCAAACAAGCATGCAAGCAATTATACAAGCAAATAAGCATGAATGCATTCAAGCAAATATGCAAGTGCAATGATAATTTGATAATTATAACGTTCAAATTGTGAAAAAAATCTTAGTCTAAGCTCTCCGACTGCGGTAAATTAGGCTAGAGGTGTGCGAGGACTTGACTAGTTTATACTTATACACATTACACACAAATCCAACTCGGAGCACTCCGATTCCACGTGTTCAGAGTTCAGACTTGGTCCTACTCTTAGGCTTACATTCAGAGACGACAGAAACGAGTCTAAGCGTGAACTTACGCTTCCATATGTCAATTTTACGAACAAATTTTGACAGATGGAAGCGTAAGTTCACGCTTAGACTCGTTTCTGTCGTCTCTGAATGTAAGCCCTAGTGTTATTCAGAATAACACTCTAGGTCCGACTTGGTCCTACTAAGTCGGTTGGTAATACACCTATTACTTGAGTCGTAACTAGATAGAAAAACGTTTGCAAAAAATTATATGTTATTGCTATTGTGTTGCTTGGCATTTACAATTCGTTTGCTTTATAATAATGCCTCGCTTTAAAATATGAATGTGATTTCATTTAACCAAGACAAATGTATATAATATATTGGTAATCTGGGGTAGATTACCAATCTCAAACTTCCAAGATATCGATTTTTAGCAGTTAAAAAATAATAGTTTTGCCAGTACCCCTGCCATGTTGGATCCGCCAATTTGAATTTCAAAAACAAATTACCCGATACAACTGTTTTAGACGACCTCGGCGAGATTAGACATTAAAGCATTCTAAAACAAGAACTATAAGCAATATATACTCATGTGATCATGTACGTATCAGTGGGCAATTCCTGGTGGTTAGTCTTGGGTTGGCTCGAAGGTATGGTTACATTTTTTTCTCAATTAAAATATCTAAATAATAATTTTAAACTAGGGCCGGGTGCACCTAGTTATGTACGTCTATTTTCCTCTATAAAACGTTTTTCGGCATAACGACGTTATCGAGAAAGGGTTTTCTAAAGATCTTCTAATTAAAGATTTCGTTGGAGCACTCATTTATTTTGTTTATTTTTTATGTACACACATACACATGACAAAGAAAATAAGTAAAGATATCAAGTACAAAGGTACTGCTTATTTCTAAAGAAATAAGCAGTACCTTTCACTCATCTTTTCATTAGAAATAAATAAGTATAACTATTTAATTTAAAAAGTCAAAAACATAAGCCAACCAATCCAATGAATTAGAACACAATCACATTTTCCGCGAGAACAATCGTTATTTGGCGCATTTCAAAGCGCCAACTTAGGCGCGTAATTATCCGCGTACTAAAACCATACAGGCTCCGGGATACGATCATCGCGGGGTTAGTCACGGAGCGCAAGGTTGGATGAAATATGTATTATGATAACAACATCCAGCGTTCACTAATAGCATTAACATTCCTTTCCTAGCCCTGCCCAAGGTGGCCTATTCTATAAGGCAGTCCCATGTTTAGTGTACCATTTAATGGGCCATTGTACATGTACGGGCCGATGTGATTGATTGATTGGTATGTTTAGATAAATGGGCCACTTTGCATGCGCTTTGCAAAAAGTTGGCCCTACATCCTTAACTTGTACTATGTGGGTTGTATCTAGATTCTAGTCGTACGGAATTAACCTTGTACTTAGGACAATTTATCAATATCGTTTTAGTTACTTTCGTAGTCCAAAATGAAGATTTTTTTGAGAGCAAGCACACGTCTTCTCTCTCTGAGCAAATTCCTGATTCGCCTTTCAACGTTCTTTTCTACCTGCATTCCGTACAGTGAAAAGGAATTGGCATTATCAGTAGCTTGCTACTAAACTCAGTCCATGGTTCCAAGAAAGCTCCACTAAAAGGGCCCTAAGTTATTGTTATTTATAAAGCCCATCGGAGGGGGGGGGGGAGAATTGTGGGCCGTAGTGGCATCCAATATCTGATATATAGAAGAATGTTTAATTAGTACACAGTTCCATTGGGTAAGTTATTCGTGACAGACAGCTCCCTATCTGAAACAAAGTTGAGTGGAATGTACATTGTACATGTACATCCTAATCTTTGAATGATTAAATAAAGGTGTTAATTTGACATCTGATAACATATCACAGGGGCAAATAATAGGACATATTATTGAGTCTCTGGTAACCCTCAAGAAATCGTGCTTGCGATGTTAAAGATATTATGTAATCAGTGCTAAACTACAAACGTATTATCGCCATCATGATAGCACTAACGGACGCATGATTATTTCGATAAACTGCTTTTTAAGATTCATCGAGATAAAAATGATCTGTGTAGACTCGTCATGATTTTGTATGATTCTACGGTCGGATTTCGCTGTAACACCTATACTTCCAAATAATTATTAAACTTCAATACCTTTGTAAATTACTTATTGATTGCTTGCAAAAACTCTGACATACAAGACTAGCTGACGGCTGACCTACATAGCAAGACGTAGGCAGACGTGTATTTTAGTAGTCTTGTAGGCGAAATATACTTATTCATTGTCTGAAGCTGTGGTTTAACTTTCTAGTGCTTGCAAATTGTTTTGAGTATTTTACTTTCGAATTGGCTCTTGATGCACTCGGGCCAAAGCAAATATTATGAGCAAGGCTTTACAAATGAAATGTATGTAATTGTGGCATTAACCCTCAATATCAACCCATATTGTGATCAAACACCTACACCTTGAGCTACCACTATGCTGCTATCGATAACGCCGTAGACGTGGGAACATTTTCATCCAATCAATATTAAAAACGTACCATTTATATCAATAACTAAAAGAAGAAAGTCTTTGGAATCTGATGATACTGCCATTTTGTCCTAGATTTTATAATTATACCCTTTAGAAGAACTTTTAGAAGGTTTGAACTATACTCGTAGTTTTCTTTTTCAACCCAAAGTACAGCAATGGGGCTAGCTGCTGTTGCTAGCTTTGGTTATTCCCCATATCAATTAAATTATTGTGTATGACTCAGGAGGTAATAAAACGTCGGATATAATATGCCGCAGACCGTAACCTACATAGTTCATGTCACATTTTAAATTCTATCGATCGTCAGATAAATTGCAGTACAAACAACCCGGTCGCAGCTAACCTTTCAGATACCTAGTTATACAGACTGATGGTGACCCAGATGACGTTTTTTAATAATTCCCTCAACGACTCAAGGAGTTAGATATGTAATTCATAATGGACAACTTCTTTTGCATTTTTTACACTTTTTACACGACTGCCCATAAAGTGGTGTAATTTTAGAAGTGGATAATAAGTTATAATAAAATAATACATGTTACAATAAATTATCTAAGTATAGCTCGTATTTATTTTACTCGACCTTCGGCCGCTCCAGTCTAAACTTCCACATAGAGCTTTTCGATAATTGATACCACAGAGTATAAAACACAAGAGGAAAGGACTAGTAGGAGGAGCGAGTATGCCATAATTATGCGGAGTTACGCAAACTTCGCAATAGTTAAATTCATTGATCCCATTTATTCGATTCCGACTTTTTTTAAATGTCTCTCGTCTCTTATTTTTCGGCGATAAAATTGCCTTTGTGAGCTATGAATGTAATAATTATGAAGTTAAATTGATATACCTGCCAAATATACATTTTTACGAATCAAAGTGGTATATTTTGTGATATAAAGCGAGCCAGTGACCGCTACTTATTTTATTAATCGCTATGCGTGTTTGTTACAGTTATTAATTCGTTTTTTTTTTTATTTGCATACGTAGGTACAAATTGTTCATAATTATATTAAAATGTAGGCCACGATACGTACCTATTACATTATATTATACATCGATACTTGGGCACCAATTTTTCTGGTCACGTTTTATTTAGTGACAAAACCGATAAATAAACAGATAAACTTTTTCATTGATATAAGCTTACAAGGTTTTCGTTATCTTTAACAGATAACAGAATATTAGCAAACTTCACAACTGTATACCGAGGTTCTTTGATTTTCTAGTACCTATATTAAAATAACTACATATAATCTCCACACGGTATATATAGGTAAATCAATTTCTTCAGATGTCTTCCTACTAGGTATGTACTTTGTTTTTGGACACCATCTGCAATTTTTCCCCATGCCTTGGATCATTCTTTACATATGAAGACTCCTGCGTGGCTCGGTAGTCGGAGAATAATTGCGCAGTGTCATTCAAATATCTATCACAAAACGGTCTTACTTCGCCGTACGAGTAGACGTCGTACATAAAGGTAATTTCCTAGTAAAAAAAATAGATTGCGCAGGTCAAAATACTAAAAATTTGTCAGACAGATCTGGTTAGATTGAGAGCCGACCCCAACATAGTTAGGAAAAGGCCAGGCTGATGATGACTGAGGCCACGGATGAGGTCAGAGTTTCAGACGCGTCTAAGGCTATATCCAGTTTCCCTAATTACTATGTAAATAACCATTTATAATACATACACATTATAAGATTAAAATGAGGAACTCACATGTTAACCTTGAAAATTATCTCAATATTGTCCAACTTGCTACAATCACCGAATTAACTGATATAACGTGTTATATATCACTTAATTAAATTTTCTTAGATATCACTGAGATAAAATATATATTATATGTCGTGGCCAGATTTTAGAATTGATCACTTCATGATGTGGCCGACCATTTTATGAAATGGTTGTATTTCAGGATATGGCCTGCTAAAACTGACCATTGACCATATCGTTTAAACGTCAACGTTTGATGCTATGATATGCTATGCTATGTCAATCCCTGTTTGGCTGCTTTACAAAACAGTTGAAGTTCTGTAAAACGGTTTATGCTAATTTTTGTAGCATCGCGTTTAACAAAGTTGGTCGCAGTTACTAGATCAGGGCACCGCGAGCAGATCGGTTAGGTTAGGTTACAACTGCGACCAAAGGCGCGTGAGCCGAGCGAGCGCTTGATCCATCGTTTTCTGATTGACTTTCGTAAAATTCCAGTAGTTTTATGTCGTAACGACATGTCACTTCACTTTTATCTTTAATTGGCGCATTATTATTAGCTTTTTTATCAGAATAATTGTCCGCCGCCATGATGCATCACAAAAATAAAACTATATCAGCGCCTCTAACGCTGGATAATGTATCTATTTTACGATATGATCACTAATGTTAGATTATATCTGACTATATCATGAAGTAGCCGTGCGTTTAGCTGTTTATATCGTCAAACGCTGATTATATCATTCATTGATCTGGCCAGACCATATCATGATATGGGCGGCGGTTTTTTTCCATATCATGAAATACAACCATTTCATGAAATGATCGGCCACAATATAATGAAATGATCAATTCTAAGATGTGGTCGAGACATATAATATATCATCGCGTTGCAAGCACGATAAAACATATGATAAAGTACCTATTCTGAAATATGTTAAAATATTCTTTAATAAAATATAGGCTAGGTATGTAATTTGCCCAAGCTCCAGTTTTAATTATACTTCATAAGTAGCATAGAATGTAATACGTTCACTGTACACGTCATAAGTAATTTAATCACAAAGAAAGACAATTGAAAACAAAGAAAGAAAGAGATTGCGTTTTATAATTAAGGAATTACCACGTCAATGAATTTTTTTGCCAAACAAAACGCACATCGAACTTTTCATTAATGGAGTGTATAAACATTTACGTCGGTCGTCTTGTTCAACGAATTTTGTTTATTGGTGTGGATCCGGTTTTAATCAAAAGGGCGAGCACTATATCAAGGTTATTTAAAAATGTCCTTTATTGCGGCAGTGATAGCGTAAATGTACTTTATAAACCACTCGTTAATACACATGTTATATCTACGCGATGGATGTCATTTGTATGCATTCGGTTGTTTTGGCATAGCGCCCGCTACGATATTAATTTTAAAAACAAACTTTCTTTGTCTTAACTTGCACCTATTACATTGTCCTCTATGCACCATTCAATCGGGACTTGTAACTTACTGCCCACTCAATGATTAGTATTGTGAAAATATGAAATAACTGAGGAATTCGTAGACAATCTATTCCCATTTTACCTACTAGCTCTCGCATGCCTCTTCGTTCACGTGGAAAATACATAGTAGAAATTATAAACGCAAACGCTTATCGTTTATTTCTTCTTTTTCTATGTTCTTATAATCTTTCCAACCATTTATTTTACTTTTGACAGCTCGAGTACTTTAATTGAGGCATGCCATTTAGCGTACCAATTCGAATCGCACCCAGAGTATTCCACATAGCTCACCTGCGTGGTTCGACACTCACAGTTTTTTATGGAATATTTTAAAAATGTCTTCTATATAGGTACTTTATGAATCCTTTTTATAGATTTATCATATTAGTTAGTATGCATATCTCTACATACACTATAACCATTGGTGACAAGGTGAAATTATGAAATCATTTGTTGCGCACCACGCGGGTGCGCTATGTGGAATACTACTGGTGCTGTTCGAGTTGGTGCGCATCAAATTGGTGCGCTAAATGGCATGCTTCCTTTAATTCCTAATGCGTAACCAATTCGAGTTCTTATAACAATCGACTTTATTTATGAAGAAGTTTTAATC
Organism: Allophyes oxyacanthae; assembly: GCA_932294325.1. Classification (NCBI taxonomy): domain Eukaryota; kingdom Metazoa; phylum Arthropoda; class Insecta; order Lepidoptera; family Noctuidae; genus Allophyes; species Allophyes oxyacanthae. The sequence goes on from OW028609.1 coordinate 8,706,409, forward strand.
GATTTAACACATTGATATTTTATTTTTATTCAACGCAGGTAGGTACCTATTGTTGTAAAAAATAAAAAACAGCATCCATGAAGTACCTATTGCATTTTTTTGTCTACGGTTCACAGTGTATTATAAACCCCATTTTTGTTGCATCTCGATTTTATTGTAAAATTCTATAGTTGTAATCATTTTGAGCACGAGAGTAAAACTCCGGCATTGATACGGCAAGCAGTTTATTTTATAAAAAATCACAAAGTTCACCTAAATCTGACACATAAAAATGACATAAAAATATAATATTTAAAAAGAATTAAACTACTTATTTGAGTGTTGATTACAGTAAATAATTATACATATAATACTACATTTCTATAGAAGTCGATTTACTTTCAATAAATGTAGAGTTATCATATATTTTCGCATTTTTTTCTCCACAATAATGGCGCATCTATTATAGGTTCAAAACGATTCTCGTCTCAAAGCTATACCGAAACCGATACGATACAAGGAAATTTTCTCTTTTTTTATTTTTATTTATTTACAGAAATAAAATAAAACAAGCAAAAATTATTCTACTCGTGTATTTTATTGCTAGGGCCTTGGTCTACTTCCAATTTTTTTTCATTGTTGGATAGTAATAGCTTTTATTTAAACTAACCTATCCGGTTGCATGCAAGGCTGCTCGTTTATCAGGAGAAGATCAAGGCGACCTTCGTAAAGGCTTTCCTCGCAAGAGATAGCATGGCGAGAGTTACATATTTATAAAATAGGATAACATTCTGTTTTAAACCTTCTTTATCTTAATAACTTTATTATATTCTCATACGATACCATGTCCCTATGTATATTATAAATTTTATTATAACTACAGCTAATTGTTAAGAATAAAGAAGACCAAATACGTTGAACAATGGGTTGAGTTTAAATCGGCGTAAATGGAACTTGATGAGATCCCGTATTTTATCACACATGGCCTACAAAAAGTATGACAAATGTTATTTATGTAAGCAAAAAGATCAACACACAGAGATCCAGACAGCAGACTTTGGCCACATGACCACATCACACTAACTTAATTTTCATTTCTCTTCGGACAGCACGACTTGATTGGCCCCATTTGACTCTTTTCAATTGTTAAGACTCCAACTTAAATGATACTATTAAGTCGCCCTCCGTCGGCCATTTATTAGCCCTGTTTATATATTAACGGTGCAGACAATTATTCTGTATATATCATAATATCTGAACTGCTTCCCCCACATTGATGTCTTCCGAGTTACCGACTAGCGACTGTATGTTTGTTCGGGTATATCTGCAAAACGACCGCTAGGATATGAAACGGTTTTACTAATACTAATCTAGAGACAATTTTATTATATTATGTTAAATTATAGCATAACAAGAAAAGTAATAACCCTCTCCATAGTCGGGTAAAAATAACTGCTACGCGATAACAAGTTGTATGCACAGAATACAGCTGCATGTTGGTAATAATTGAAGGATATATTAGTAATATTTTGAATTTTTATATATTTATTGGGCCTGAACAAAGACTAGGTACACAGATTATATGACTATTGCATTTTTAGGGTTCCATATCTCAAAAGGTAAAAAGGAACGCATACAGGATAACTTTGTTGTCCGTCTGTCTGTCTGTTAAGACCCTTTTTCTCAGGAACGCGCTGAGGTATCAAGTTGAAATTAATATCAAATACTTTTGCCATCCCTTGGAGCTGTAAAAAAACCAAACTTCTAAGTCAACGCAATAAAAAGATACGGCCGCTTATGCCACATATTTTGACATTCGCAAGGGAATCTTTTTTTTTTCTACGTTGTGAATGTTACATCTGAAGAATGAAGCGATGCAATGTAATATAATATGATCAAACGAACTTCGGCAAGTGAAGTTCGATCGATATTATATTAACCACTTCATTCGAAGATTTATATAAACACAACCCACCCACCCTAATTTCCCATGACGAAGATTTGCTAGATTTACCTATACTCTAAAAAGAAAGATGTTTGAAAAAACTGCTCGGAGTGACTAAAGAGAAAAAATAAAAAGGAGGTAATTTAAAAAAAGTGCGAAGTTGCCTTAAACCTATAAACCTAATAGGGTGCTTCCCGTTGACCTAGAATCATGAAATTTGGCAAGAAGCAATATCTTATAGCACAAATAAAGGAAAAAGTCCGAAATTCGTAAACTTGTTGCTTTACATCACAAAAAAATTATTACATATATAATTATTTGCAGTTGGTAAACTGACCGCGACCTATGTCGATGTATGGGGACAACAGTTTTCCATCGGCAAAGTTAAGTGTATCCCTCAATACAATTTTTCTTTTCGTTATAGGAATGTTAGGTCCTTTCATAGTTAGTGGACGAACTATTTAGATAGTTAGCTACAAACTTGTACGGAACCCTTGGTGCGCGAGTCCGACTCGCACTTGGCCGTTATTTCATACATTATTTGATTTTATGGTTGCTGTTTCTATGTATCGTAGCTGTTTCTGTGTACCAAATTCATACTAGATGTAGGTTGATACCTATGAGTTTGGCCACAAGAAGAGGCCTTTTTGAGACAGGGATTATGTCACAGTAATTTTCTATTTAATTACATACAATTATACAGCAATTGACGTAGAATACAGTCTATATTGCTTTCCATCGTTTTTAAGGTTAAAATAATATAACTGTGTAATCAACTGCTGCGCAATGGCATTGATGTGACGATAACAGGCACAGTTGGTGTAAATAGTACACTTCAGATACATACAATACTAACAATTATACTCAATCAACAGTTATTATCTCAGTAAGAAGACACTAATATCAAAGTAAAAAAAAAATGTCAGTTAAACTGTGGTAAACTGTGGTACAGTTAGCGTCAAAAGTAGCTGATCATTATACAAAGATTTATGTGTTTTTTATGAATGAAAAATTGCAAATTTCATTATCATTTTATCGTAATATTTTTTTATAAACTAGCGTAACATTATCGACTAGTGTAATGGTTAGGTAGTTAAGACTAAAAGTTATCTTATTTGATAGTTTTATATCAAAATGATGTAAAGTTCATCTACTTATGTCGCTGACTGTGCTATCACACATTCTCTTTTGAATCTGAACTCGTACTAATTGATCTTTGTTTCCAAGTCTTGTGATCGTTAATTAATTTTTCCGAAAACTCTACGTTCATAAATTGGTTGGTTTCAAATATTCTTCATTTAAATACAAGCCCGAGGGTAATTATCTAAGTACCAAATAGCTGTAAGTAACTACAAATAGCTACATATAAGACCATATGCAATTTTAGGTTCTGTATAAGGTAATCGACCTAAGGAGTATACTAAAAAGTTAAATACAAGGAGGAGGTTATTTAATATGGAGCCAACTGACTGATAACTTGATATGATCAAGATAACACTCAGAGTAAAAATAGAAATTCTAATCAAAAACTGCAAAATCATTATTTTTCTGGTTTTTCAATCGTTACATTTCTGTGACCAACCTCCTACGGGTCCCTAATAACGGTGACCATTGAGGCCCCTATAAAACGGTATCCTGGCACATTAACCGTACAATGGTTATCACACGTGCAAACCTCACGATCTCGCCCGCAATCTAGTGAACGATATTTTTTATTGGGTTCAATAAACTCACTCGTAATAGTGATTAATTTTCGTTGCACGTTTAGAATAGGTTGTCGTGTGTACGAGTACTAGCTACACAACATAACGAGCCATGTGGACACACGAGTAACGTAACGGTATTGTACTCACATGGCTTCCCTACATCGGTGCAGGGTGACACACGGATCTTACTCGGCTTCAGATTTCACTGTCACTGGCCTGAAATACGATAGCTAGGATGGAATTCGGTCCGGTGTCGATGTAAGTACGCTGTCTATTGATTAACAGACAATTTTACTAATTTTGTGGGTGTAATTACCTGGAGATTAATAGATAGTTAATTACCTTTCTAGACCCAATCCCTGAAGTCACTCATCATCATGAACAACTTAAAAAATCTGCTGTTCCATACATTTAGTCGAGTAATATTCAATTATTTAATGGAACAGCTGTTTTCTATCGCAATTTCAGGGTTGGTCCCATATGAAAAAATGTTTCATAAAGATCTCATCTTTATATTTTGTTTTCCCTCCTTTTTTTACTTACTACTTGACTAGACGAGCTGTTGCCCGTGGATTCACCCGCGCTTTTTATTTTTAGGTATCACTGTAGGTATCACTCGGGGATAGCGCACTTTCTATTATTGAAAGAATTTTTAGAATCGGTTCAGTAATTCCAAAGATTACCCACTACATACAAACAAACAATGCTACCTTTTTATTAGTATAGATATAGATAGATAATAACTATATGTACTCAATATCAGTTTGAATATATTTAATTAGCGGCTAATGAAGTATGTTCAAACTGACATTGAGTAGGTACTCGTACCTAACCTATATTTGAGGTTAATGATAAACCTCATATATTTACAAATGCCATTGATAATATTATTTTGATACTTACACAACCTGCGCTTCGTAAAACTCTACAAACATATATAAAAACATAGTTATTTATTTATTTAATTACAACGGTTGTGTTACAACCAATTACAGTTAAATTAAATTATCACACATTGAGTAGGTATACAAAATTAAAGTAAAAACAAATTAAGTAAAATTTTTGTGAAAACATAAATTTAAATTATCTATTTACTTTGTTAATCAATTGACTGATTGACGATTGTTAATAAAATAATAAACAACAATCAATTGTCATTACTACACGAAAAATATATGATATTGCCTTGCATAATGATAATATAATCGAATACAACCTATCATTCGATCCATTTAGCCAGTGATGGGCAAAGTACGGCTTGCGGGCGAATTCCGACCCGCGAAAGATTTTGATCCAGCCAGCCAACATCCGTAGTGTAGTGTCGAAAAAATCTAGACTCCTGCTTTGTATTTGCGGATACAAATTAATGTAAAGATAAATTGGTATAAAAATAGCGAGAATTATACTGTGAATGAAAATAATTATAGCAATGTTTTAAATGTATTATTTAGAAAATTACCTTTATACAAATCTGGCCCCGTAAGATTTTCTAAGTTTTTCTTGGTGGTAAAAGTTTGCCCACCCAACATATTTACTTTATTTTATTGTCTTTGATACTTGATGTTTATTTATGTGATGCTGACAATGCTGACAGCGACACCATAATTTAATTATGTTTATTACATAATTTAATTCTGCCAAATGCAGAATAGAAGTTTCTTTTTAGATTTACCAAAATCTAAGTACAGTGCCAGAAACTTATCTGACACTGCCGTCGCTTTTAATAATGCCATCTTCCTACAAAAATTACATTTTGAAGTCACTTTTGTTCTGTAGCGACATTAGTTCCAATTTTGGTCACCGGGTCAGATAAGTTTGTGGCACTGTAAGTACATGTAAATCATGTGTAAATAGACCCTTAACGACGCTGAAGTCTACGGATACAGTACATCAAACCAATTGACGACAGACAGACGACACGGTTGGCGAAGTGGCTAAGCGATTAGCTTTCTGCGCTACGTGCCGCGGGTTCGATCCCCGCACGGAACAAATATTTGTATGATCTACGGATAGTTGTTTCGGGTCTGGGTGTGTGTGTGCATGTGACATGTATGTTTGTAAATCCTAGTGAGGGGCAACGAGTTTTAAAAACAACAAAAAAAATTATATTGTGCAAAACCAATTGCTGGGAAACGACTTTTATTTTTAGGTATTATTAATAAGCAATTTTCTGTAACTCGCAATGTAACGCGCGCAATACAGTCTGTTAACTGTACTATACATGTCTAGCATTAAACGGGTGTAATTATTCCTATAGGCTTGTGACATAAAATACGTATGAAAAATTAAAACATATTATGACACAATTGCTAAATTGACACTGAAATAAGGAAATATAAGTGGTCGCGTGGATGAATAGTTAATTAACACGTGATGCGTTGTATAACATGCTTACTGAGTATCTAAACATTATACATAGCACAAATGCAGATGAGCCCTTACGATTAGCCTCCTGACATCTAGCTGACCGATACAAACTGATGCGTTATTTTATCGTAAAATTATATTGTATTATCGAATAAAAATTATAGTATCGAATGTCCACTAGATTGCAGATGCACTTGTCCCATTGATTGTCACCGACATTGTCAATCAGTAGACAAAAAAATCTGCTGTTCCATATATTTAGTCGAGTAGGTAATATTGAATTATTTGTATGAAACAGCAAATGTTTTTTCGCGATTTCTATTTTTGGTCCCTTAGTAAATTTTGTCAATAATTATGAGTACAATAACACTCTTTCGGCTTGATATATCCTTTCCGACTAATCGTGTATAGGCACATTGGATTTTCGATCATACAACGACATTTCCAAAATCTCCAAATCCCAAATCGTCGGATCTTCTATAGATTATCTCTCTGATTAGAAGATAGGATTATCAGACACATTATTGTTGACTAATAATAACGAATGCTAATTCTGTCTGCTCGATACTTTGATTTACGGGAGCCTAATCGTCACGTTTGGATCGTAATAACGTGAGCGGAAAACAAACATTATCGCAATTTTGTATTGCTCTCCCGTGACTAGAACACGTGGTACCAAAAACTTCTTAAAAACCCACTTTACCTAACAACCAAACAAAAGAAAAACTTGGTTAAATTATTGAATATAAATAATTGAAGCCAAACTGATCTAAAAGAAAATTTCTTAAACATAGTTTTAATAGGACAAAACCATCTCCTTACCATTTTCACACTCGATTTTTCGTTATGTCTTCTGTCAAGAAGACAATTGACGGAGAAAACGAGTTTAATTCACGGAAAATTCGGGGATAAAACGGGTTTTGTCCACGGAATATTCGGGGATAAAACCGTCTATTTACCGTTTTCCTTCTCGATTTTTCTTTTTGTGTTCTGTCAAGATGACAAAAGGTGGAGAAAGCGGGTTTGTCCATTCGCCCTGCTAGTCCTGCTGCAGGGGAAGCACCTTGTACCTTTAATTATGGGAGTGGCATTAACATCAGTTGGTACCTACCTACTTTAGTGTTTAGAAGAAAGTTTGAAATAATAAAATATTCATAAAGTACATATTGTATCTACCTACCTCCATAGGTATTATATTCGATTAATGCCTTATCATATTACAGTGAGCACATTCTGTAGAGGAAACCGCAAACCGCTTTTATTTCCTAATATGAATTCCTAAAACAATGAATTGACTTGATCTACCAATAGGTGTTTACAAATAATGAACTTAAAATTACAACATAACAGCTGATGATTAGAGCAAATTTTTGTATGGGTAATTGGCGATTTCATTTTAAATATCTGTTATATTGTTAGTGAACATGGCCTTTAGTTAGTTACACGAAAAAGATCCAACCCACATCAAATTGAGCTGAGTATATCGTAATTTTTCATTGATGCAGTGCTGTAACTTTGTTGGTTGTATTGAAATTGGAGACAAAACTTTTTATATTTTTAATTTTAAAATTAGATAACCTAACTGGTGTCATATTTTATATGATAATATAAAATTAAATATGTCAAAACTAGATTTGCTAGAAGGTGGTTTGGATCCTTTTCGTTTAACTCCTTCCAGTTTTCATTCCACATTATTACACTAACTGTATAATTTCAATACAGTGTAGATAATTACAGATATGTTCTATCAATAACTTAGATAAAATCAGACGGTGGCAATAAACGATATACCTACACATGAATAAAAAACTGAACACCTATTAGTTGTTGTTTCCTCTGTTTACCCACGAGATGAGACAGAGGCGATGCTCTTTACGAGTAGGTCATAACAGATTGTGTTATCAGTAATGTTATCATCAAAACAAAAGATAAGAAGAGAGGGAGACTATTGTCATAATTATGCTCCCACATTGGAGTGTTTCAAACAAGGGACAGTGTACCAACTTACTCTGCGATGGTCGATAGAACACACCCTACCTATGTATTTACTAATAGAGCTATATGTGTGGCTGTAAATATGCGCCATTTGTGAGATTGACACGAGTGCCTCGCCTTAAACACATAAACACTGCAATTCAATGCTGTTTACTGGGCATGTAACAGATTCGTGCTGTTTCTATGGCGAGATTGATATAAAAATCTAAAATCTTATTCATCCTTTTTATTATAATTTCATTTTTATTTTAAAAGAGTTTTCACAAACGATCTGTAGGCTAATTCACGTAACTAAAGAAGTGCAGTTGCCGCGCAGTTGCAATAAAATATTGATCAAAACAACACATTTGGTAATCTTCTTCTTCTCCTTTCGTTGTGGCAATTGAGCCGATGTCGACTATTCTGCCATTTAGTATCCTCTGAACTTCAGTGAGATACGCTCGCGTCAAGTTCGAGAATCACTGCAATACGATCGGCGCGTCTTAAAATTACATGAATTAGCCCTCTGGTTACTGAATTGTCAGAAAATAATTGTGCAAACACTGCTTTGTTTTATAAAAGTAAAATAAAATTCTCATCTTGTTTCCATACACTTGACAAAAAGAAAGAAAAGATTGTGGACCAACTAGAATCATGTTCGTCTATTATTATGATAATACAATACGTAAGTATTTGTATACTTTACTGGAACGACGCATTTAAAGTTTATGCTTATTTATGTAGGTATTATTATTTATTACATAAAGTTAATTGTATTATCTGTCTATTAAATGTGTTTACACATTCACAGAATGTTTAAAAATTATGAACTTATTAACTTTTGTTTGGATTGTGTCCATAATGATTATTGATTATTTTACCACCTAAATTACTTTGTGAAACGCAATAAATAGTGATTTGAGTATTGAATAATAATAGTTAATTTAATTGATGTATACGTACGACAAAACCTGAACTTGTACCTATAATGGGTATAATGGGTACTTGTACTTTAAATTCATTATTTTCAAGTTCTATTTAAACTGAATGACGTCTAACCTAAACTGACTTGACTCGCCTCTTCAGTAGACTAATCATAGGACCAGGGTTCACCAATTGGCGGACCGCCGACCTATTTTACAATCTTTTTTATTTGTCAGAATATTGAAGACATTTTAGAGCTTGGTCCCCAGTCGTCATCTACCAACCGGACTGCAACAATCTTATTTTTTTTTATACGGATCCCCTATGTATCTCTTTGGTTATCCCTGACCTAGACCATACATTAATTATCGGAATTTTAGCAATGCACATTCATTGAATAATATATTCAAACAATTTTATTGTTGTTTGGCAGAGTAGTTGTATTGATAGTTTGTTACTTTCATTCACAATGGAAACCACAAGTGGTTCACTTATTTACTTAGTACTTAGGTACGATCAATAGAGCTGTACATTATGTATTAGTACAATCTCTATATTACTACGTGAAGAGAAATTTTTGTACCCCTTTTTAAGCATATTGCTCGCACGTTGGTGAGATTTAGCATAATTTACGTTTATATGAAGAAGGAGGAAAGCTAAAATTTATGTATAATATGTGGCCAAATTTCGACTACTCGGCGAGCACATGTTGTAAGTTAATCCTTTATTGTTGCCTTATTTTTTCACGTTCACAATCATTTCATAAAAGTGCTGAAAAGAGAAAGATGGGCTAGGTCAATAATTCGAGTTTTTACTCGATCTATTTATTGCACGAGTGCTGCTTTTAACAAGTTTGCTATAGAAACGGTCTTGGGCTCGTGTTGAAAGTAAACTTTTCTCATCTTGCCAAAACGTCCGAAATCGAGTATTAGAGCGTAAAATCTTTTGTGCCAAATAAGTATCTACTTCATGAAATACGATAAAAACGAAATACTATTGCAAAATGAAAGTCTCGCAAATCTTTTCACCAGTAGTATCAAATCAATCAATCATGAATATCTTTTACAACTTCCTTCTTATTTTATACAAAATTAATCAACCGTATCATATCTTTTCAAATTGATATAACACATATCTAATCTTCTAATATATAAAATTGAACGATTGTTTGTTTTTTCGTCTTCTATGGGTTCTTATACCATTCATCCAATTACGATGAAAGTTTGGTGAGTTACAGTGCAGACGCCCGCTAAGTTACCTGGTGACAAAAAAAAAGAAAAAACAAGAGGCATTGCAAGTTGCAAGGCAAAGCTAGTCCTCAATAATAATGAGCAAATTAAAAGGAAAAGGAAGCTGTTAAGTTAAATTTCATTAAAATTAGACTTAATAACACAAGTACGTACTTAGGTTCATAATAATTGGTATTTTCACAAATTATTTCAACTGCGAAATTCCCGAATTAAGTTATTATACATGGTAATTTTTTTTTAAACTAGCACTTAGTTATTAAATCGAAAATCTTCGTAATGGACGTAGTACTAGATAATTATTATTTATTATTATTGTGTGGTAATGGTAGGTATCTATAATTTTGACAGAAAACTGTAAAACTTAAATTATTTTACATGAAGGTATAAACTTCTAAACGTGGTAAAATAGGTAGGTACAGTCAGGTTACGTTGCGGTGATACATTTCGTAAACAAAATGCGGTCCGCTTAGAGTTAGTAAGTCTGCGTTTGGGACGCCGCGCGCCGCGCGCCGGGCGCAAACTATTTTACCTATATAGAATGTCTACCAGAAAAATTGCCGATTGTACCACTGTGACGGGCTCGCAGTACAATCAAAAGTGAGTTGCACAGAGTTTAGAGCTACACGTGCAGAACAAAGAAGCCCTGACGTTACCATCAGCTACTTACTAAGTTATAAATAAGATCAGTGCAAGTTTAGGCAACAGTCTTCAATGTAAAGTTCCTCATTAACTATTTAGCCATATTCCACGTGTCCTTTACGCCACGTGTAGGTATTGATTGAATGGCCTACTATCGCGGCAGACGATCGCGAGTGCGTGTTTTGAATAACAAAACATTGCGGTTAAATGGAGGTGAAAAATCAAGCATTTCACGATAATCCATTAACTTCGCTAACACTGTAGTTATTTCTGACGTCGACTGTGTTATCGCGACTCGCGGGATGATAATTATTAAGCTGTGTCTCTTTGACTCAGCGTTGAGATTTTGATATATATCTACCTAATATATATACCTATTAGGTATTACGTGAAGAGAAAACTGTGTACCTACCCCTTTTTAAGCATATTGCGCGCACGGAGGAGTGTGAGATTCGGCATAGTTAAAGTTTATATGGAGAAAGAGTGCAGAAAGCTAAAATTGATTTATAATATTACAGTCGAATTTCAACCACTGGGCGACCACTAGTTATATAAATTGAGTGTAAACAAAACGTTATCATAAAAAAAACGCTCCTATTGGGGCCGTGGCTAGCCTCTTTTGGGCTCGGGCTCGATCTTCGCACACAATTAATTAACCTTTAAAATATTTTTTGTTAATATTTTTTGCATGCGTTCCATGAGTTCGAACCCGGCCCGCACCTCTGACTGTTAGAATTATGTGCGCATCGCAATTTGATTATCACTTGCGTTAACGATGAAGGAAAAACATCAAGAGGAAACCTGCACACCTGAGAAGGCCTGATAAAGTTCTCGACGGTGTGTGTAGTCCGCCAACCCACACTAGGCCACGTGGTGGACTAAAGCCTAACAGGGTAGAGTCATTCTGAGAAGAGGCCCGTGCCCAACAGTGGGACAGTAATGGACTGAATTTATTTATTTATTTAATATTTTTTGTTAACTCGTACAATGAGAAATTAAAGATGAAATACTTAGTAATTTTCTTAAAAAATAACATTTGGCACAGAACCTACTAGGTAACTACATTCTTGTATGAATAGGCACCTGCACTTCTACTAACAGAACACAGAAAGACACCTCTTTTCTGTGTTCTGTGCAGAAGCACAGAACAGCGGTGTTTGTAGCAGTAGAAACTGCTACTATGGCTGTAAAGATATTCTGTCGTAGGTATAGGTAGGTACCTACCTACTCTTAAAAATCATACATAACTTTTTCACTATGTCCAAGTTACATTATATTCCTTGATGGTGGCTTAAAATCCACTGCCTACAGTTGTCTATTTTTGGCATCGCACAAAATGTCTTATACCTACATAAATAACTTGACCCCTCATGCTTTAGATTTTGTTAGCATATTTGATTCAAATATTGGTATGAGGCTAGAGGACCAGTAGCCGCGTTGTTATATTACCTATACTTACTTACAACCGATAATGTTCTATTTAAACCATATTTCATTAAAATGACACTATACCTGTATAAATAAATCATAATGAGGTCATGGATCATATGGTAACTTTTTCGTAAAGTTAGATTTTTCCCGTAGGTTGTAACTAAAGCTCTACTATTGTAAGATTCGTAGAGTCATCAGAAGAACAGTTGAGTACCTATCTAGTAGAGGAAAAAAATAACAGCTGTTCCAAACAAATAATTCAATAGATAATTACTCTAGTTAGTAACAGTTAGTTAGTTAGTTAGTACGAAACAGCAATTTTTTTTTCGCGATTTTAAGTCGGTTCTCACTATAAAATTGTTCATAATCTAGAAAGGAGGACCATAAATATTGAATTCTTATTAAATTCAATCCTTTTTACTGATAATGGCAATGCTGTAAAAATACATAGCAAAAATAAAAAATACTTTGTTTGGTAAAATCAGATAAATACAAAGTCAAAAAAAAAAAACGTCGTAGGTACACCAGGCAAGTACTACGGTACGTCTTTGATTTTCATAGACGTACTCCACAAAAATATAGCAATGCATAATAGGAACTTAATGGTACCAACACATTTGGGGCCAACATGGTCTATAACAGTGTACCTACAGTGACGCGAAAGCAGAGATAACAGATGTACTTGACATTTTAAACTTAGATTGGTACCGCAGCTGATGCACACGAGGTGTCAGCGCACGACACGAATCTCTGATGGTGCCGCGCCGATTGATTGCCGATATATCACTCGATATATGGGGGCTAGGCGGCTTGTACTATCAGTCGTGACCAAACTATTGGCAAGGCAAGACGTATTCTAAAGCGCACACATAACGATAAGCGGTTTCAAGTGAGTTACTGATCCTAATCCGTTTCATCCAATTTATATAATTTAATTTAGGAATAAAGTTTCTTTTTAGATTCGCGGCTTTTCTCGAGTATGTTTATTTTATATAATAAGTGATATTTTATGATTTAGCGGTTTGAAATACTGGTTTACTCTTGATTAATTGACTTTTCTCCAGTGCTTTTAATTATGTAGGTTTATGTAGGTAACTAATTTCTTTGTTACCAGTGCAACATTTCTGTACATTATAATAAATCCACAAAATACAACAATAGAATAATCACGTTTAAAATTAATTATACCTAAGTATAGATTAGAAGTAAATATTTAAATCTAGATAGAGCAGAGGGAACTTGTCAACAATGATAAAACTTTAAGCTTTGTATAGATATTACATAAACTGGAAATGTATGTTTCTGTGGTAAATTGTTACGATAACAGTGCCAACGATAACAATAACAGAATTGGTTCAATATTTTATGTTCTTGTAGTATGAAATAAACCTATAAAAAGTATAGGTTTATTTGTAACTATAACAAATGCTCATTCAATTAACTCAAAGAATTGTGTAGGTAGATACTTAAAACGACTCTGTCGCGTAAGTAGTAAATTTTAGGATAACTTAGCTGGATATTTTTTTTCTGTCTGTGCCTTTTCCATATAGTTCTAAATTGATTTATTGTCTTAAAACATTAGGCTGGAGTTGGGCCTATTTTGATCGAAAATTACAAATCAACGAGCGAGTGTAACTTTGAAACTTTATATTTTATCGGAATTCTGACAAACAACAGACTAAAGATCGATACCGGGACCGACGGGTCTACCGCGTAACTAAAATTGTAATGAACATCGACATCGGTATTAAACTTCAATACGATCGTGAGAGCCTAAACTTTGAGCTAACTTGTTTTTTTTACCGATCATGAAGATAGGAGTCCCAACTATATGATAGGTAATTTTTTTACAAGTTAGCTCAAAGTTTAGGCTGTCACGATCGTATTGAAGTTTAATACCGATGTCGATGTTCATTACAATTTTAGTTACGCGGTAGACCCGCGGGACAAGGGGCGACCGGGGGTTCCGGGATTTGGATCGTGTTTACAATTTTTTATAGACTTTAATTCAAAGACGATAAATCCTGGTTAGATGAACGGTCCTCTAATTGGTTTAAATTCTAAATAAATATGTAGGATCATACTTCGTGTGTATGGAGCGCGCTAAGGAGAAACTTCTCTAAAACGATTATACTTAAAGGAAGTGCTATTTAAACAAATGAATTCAATAATTTAAAAATCAACAGCCATTATTATTACTACAAATATACTACGTCACAGTATATATGTCAACATAATGCCAACGAGAACGACCCACGCTCAGAACAACCTTGATCTTCGTAAACTCAAATAATATTGTAGATTCTTTTTTACAGTATATCTACGCTTCTAAGTAATCTTGCGTAACTTGTCGATAAATGGGTAAATATATAAAAAATTGTAAGTACAAAGTCATAGTCATTAAATAGGTAGTCAAAACATCTAAGTTGAAATCACTAACGTTTTGAATTGACTCAACAATCAAATTAATCTGTTTAAAATGAATATTTACTAGATAGGTAATTCACACAAATTCAAGAGATATAATGTAATATAATAACTTAGCACTATTATCTACCAATAACCCTGTATAACTACTTATCATAATTTTGTTTTATTTTATCTTAGGAAACTGAAATGAATTATCAAATGGTTTTAGGCACTATTGAATAAAAGAAAAAATATAAGCTGCATATAAACCAACAATTAGTTTTATATTTATTTAATGCAGTTGGTTACCTAATTTATGAATAGTATTTACAATGGCTACTTTTATGTGTAATTAGCATAAAGTATTACTTACATATTCAAGGATAGTCAATTGTTTCCCTAGCTATAGAAAATGTGCATGAACCGTTAAAATATTTCAATAGATTATTCTAAGAGAATTAAATGATTTTATAAATAATTACCTGGACTATAAATTGTACACGCCACGGTTAGCTAAAATAATGTTTCATCTCAACAGTTTGCGGAGAACCGAGAATAAATTGCATGTAAAAACCTTGTTTTTTCTGTTCCGTGTAAAAACTAGTCTACCAACCACACTACAGTGTTCAATACTTTATTCAAGGAAATATGTATATCCATTAAATATCACTGAAATTGTGCAACATATTACATGCCACATATTATACCTTTTCTAATCAGCTAAAGCATCGTAAACCCATCATCATACAATTGAAAGACAGGTTCCTTACGAAATAACTTTATGACATAATAATTTCTGTAACTTTATATGGCAATAAGTTATTTCTGCACAGCGATAATTTTTAATAGATATCCAGCATTTAACATGTTCCAATTGGTTTTATAGCTGGAAATAATTTCTTGAATATTTGTAGTCGACATTCCGTAGTTTTACTGCGATAGACTGACTTGATTGATTGATTCTTAATTACTTTCAATCTGGTTAATCACTCTTATTATTATTGGCACTTATCGAATTACTAATAAATAATTACTTTTTCGTACCACTTGCTCAAAAAAGTGACATTCTATGCCACAAAAAGCGAACATAACAATAGTCATTTTTAATCTGTTAAAAACAGGGAAAGAAAATTGTACTGAATTTCATTCATCCTCTAGGGGGAGAATGTGATTTAAATTTGGAATACTTACCGAAATTTATACTGAACTACATCTGTGTTTACACCATTGAGTTTGTATATAAAGCACATAGAGATAATACATAGTACCTATAACTAGAGAGCTTACTGCTATAATTAGTTTACGAAATTTTGTGCCCACATGAAAGTCACCTGAGATTTAGCGGTGTCCCTCTCGCACACATGGCCATTACTCATCAACTTAGTAATCTACTAAATTGGTATTTTCAGAATCGTTTTTACATACATATTAGAACTAATGAAACTTCTACCCACGGCTATCAAAATAAACATAATAAAAATTATAATTGACGTGCTTTAAATATTATATTAAATATTATTATTTCCATACGTTATTCAATAAGATTGATTATTACAATATTTGGATACCAGTAGTTAAAGAAGTTTGCATGCGGGAAACACTACATCATTCAAAATGGCTTACATTGTCAACTTAGTTGTCAACCTATTGTCAACATTCGTGGTTTTCATAGTTCAGAAATAAACGTGATCAAACATTATTTTTGTGCCTAGAATAATTTTTTGGCGACAAGATGGTAAATACTTGAGTTATGATTGGGTGCAAGCGAGAATATTATCCTGGTTGTGGAATATCGTTCCATAGGTAAGTTTCATTGAGTAGTGTGACAATATATTTTTATTTTGTGGGATATAGTTGCTCCAAGTACTTATTTTAGATCGTTTCACATAACATACAGTCCACTAAGTTAAATAATTTACGTAATTTAATAAATTTGGATTTGTTTTTCCATAATCTGTAATGCGTAGCATATTTTCGATGCATTTATTGTTTTGTATAATTTGAGTGATTCCAAGTATAGTATAAGTATACATACAGGGTTATTTGTAAAACACCGGCAACGCTTTAAGGGGTGAAACTACTCATCAATATGAACAACTTTTACTATGGGAACAACAATGAAATCGCGAAAAAAAAATCAAACTTTTCATACAAAAGATTAACCTTGCTCCATCAAAATGTATGAAAAGTTTGAATTTTTTTTCGCGATTTCATGGTTGGTCCCGTAGTAAAAGTTGTTCATATTGATGAGTAGTTGCACCCCTTAAAGCATTGCCAGTGTTTTACAAATAACCCTGTATATAGTTTAAGTTAATTTGTTGAAATCATTTGTTGTTTGTTGTGCCGAATAGATAATAATGTTTTTTTGTATCTCTTATAAAATGATAGACTTTATTAAAATTCCATGTTTGTTTTTTTCAGGATTCCAGCTGATAATAAGCAGAGGGTGTTATGGATAACAGCCACGAACCTTGACATTAGTGTGTAAAAGTTCGCATGTGTTTGTGGCGTAAATTTTAAAGATAATGAATTATTTAACAGCAGCAAAAATAAAATTAAAACCTGAAGCAGTTCCTTCAATATTACCATAGGTACTACTACTATTGTAATATGTTTAATAATTATCAGTTGTTGTATGTGTCTGTTGTATAATGTTGTGTGTAATTGTCTGGTCTGTAATAGTTTATACTAATATAAAGTATAACACATTGCACAAACTTAAGATTCACACACTTTGCTTATTGTTTATTTGTGTTTAATATTTTCCTATTAGTATAGTTAGATGGATTAAACTTTTACTGGATTGGATATTGTACTTAGATATTGTGCCATAATGAAGATCATTTTTGACATTACAGATAGCCACAAAAAGAAAAAAAACTGTACGTGCAAAATAAATTGTACGTGTAGGAACATCTGGTGAATCAGGGCATGTAGGATTTTGTAGTAAATGGGAAGATGTTGCAGTTTCCAGTGAACCACCAAATAAGAAAGTAAAGCAAGAGGAAACAAGCACATAAACCCAAAATACAACTATAATGCCAACACAATTAAAATTACAATCAACCATTAAGTTTCTAGCCGGTCTCTTCTCCATAGAACCCGGCCCACTTTGGAACCGTGCATCTAGAATCTCAACGTTTTGACGAAACGACGACGACCTTTTTATGCCGATTTGAAATTAAAAAAAGTTTTGCTTTGACTTTCATTCATTGTGTTTTATTGCTTAATGTTGTGAATGATGATTATACTTGAGTTTGCCAAACAAGAATATTATAATAAGTGATATTCGATTCTGCAGCACTAAGCATGGGTTACCCTTTCTGCTATAATAGGAAAGATCTCATAAAGAAAGGTCGTAGGATGGTCGCAAAGCTAAAAGAGAAAAAGAAAAAAGAAAGAAAAAGTAGAAGAGGAATTAAATTTGTATCTTAAAATGTTAAAATCTAATGTTTCCTATGACTAGAGCTGCCAGATGTCCGGAATATTCACGCATGACATTTTATTATACACGTAATCTGTGTATAAGAAAATGTCCGGATTTTTCCGCAATGTCCGAAATTTTCTCTAAATTTTCTTTTTTATTATATAGTAACCTTGCATATGCCTATTTATATATTATGCCTTGCCTGTGACTCTAATTATAACCAAAAGGGTGTATGTATATTTGTAAGAACGTTTAGATACACTGTATGGACCGTATATTTCACTATTTACTAGGAAAAAAACAATTCTTACTATTCGATATCAGTAGTTAATTACCTGATAACTATTCTCATAACATAATTAAATATTTCTATCATGTCCTACTTTTAACTAAAATGTATGGTTACCCTATTAGACAAGGACACGGTTACCACAAAGTATTCTCCCTCATACCGGCTTTACGGCACTATTAAGCGTTCCAGTACTTGTACTATTTCTATGATAAAGCATTATACATCTTTTTGAAAAAGGAATACGCATTTAATAAGCAGTTATGATTATTACAAAAATGTAACTCTCTCTATCAATAATTGGACCAATGTTTCGAATGTTAACTTTTACTTTTAATTGTCATTATTTTTAATAAATGCTTATCTCATATTATTATTGTGTTAATTTTTTCGCAAATGGTACGAAAAGTAGAGTATTTTCCTCAGTGATAAAGCTGTCTTAGTCTTGGGTGAACTTAAATCCCTCGCTACACTCAGGACTCGTCTTAAATCACGAGCGAATCGCTACGCTCGGGAGTAAACCTCGAGTCCTTCGTTACGCTCCCCGCGACAGAAGACACTGCTTTATCCCCTTGGTTAATAATGTACTATTTGTATTTAGTTAAGCAGTGTGTGCTTGATATTACAACTAAAATTGTTTTTTTTGTTGACAGGCATAATCGAGGATATATTTATCGCTATCAGCTACTGGCTATCAAGACATCAACATGGTGAATGTAAGTATATTTAACATCGAATTACCTAATAAATCTAGCTATTAATTTTAAATCGGAACTGTTTTTGTATAAATTTATCAGAGAAACACTTAACTTACAGAAGGATATCTATTCTCAGAAATGATTTTTTTTTATCAAGAAGTGGAACTGTGTTATGGCGTAGATGGTATATAAATAAGAATAATTATTGTGGTATACCTAGCTAGCCAGCTACAGTTGTATGAAGCGACCGATCCTTATCTATATCTACTTATAGTTAATAAAAAAAATTGAAAAAAAATTGTGCTACGTATACTAGGAACGATACAGAAGCCGAAACATACGTTTTTAGAATTTTTGGTTGTTTGTCGGTTTTCCGGTTTGTTTGTTAACCTTAAACTTTAAAACTACTGAACAGATTTAAATGAAATTTTGCAGTAACATCAGTTTAAGAGTTGGTCATCATATAGGCTAAAATTGTCACGCTATTGTCTAATGGGGTTGACCTGAAGTGCATTATGTCTATTCCCTATTTATAGGAGCTACCGCACTTCATTATTACTTGACGAATCTTTATGAAATTATTATTTTGTATAGATCATAGATCCGCGTCCTTACACAATTTATGTAATAAGTATTTATATTACATTTTTCCCCCTAGAGGAACAGCTAGAGAAACAGCGTACCTATCACTCCACGCACATTTCTGAAAATGTATTCTAGAGTGCATTTGTTTGTCCTATCTACCTAGTTCAAGGGATAGATCTCAAACATTGTAATTATAAAAATACAATAAAAACCTAGTGATATATAACTGCTAGTCTAGCTCTGACTTTTTATCAAGACCATCATTCTACCTGTATCTATATTGATTTAAAAATCTGTAGTTATGTGAAGTAAATAAAGTTTTTACTCGAAGATTAACTTTATGACGTATGTATCTTGGCTCACTTCGAGGCTTCAACCTCCAAGTATTTTAAGTACCCGTGCATCATCGTCCTTTGCTGATCCAAAATAACTTTACACAATTTAAATCTGCACCACTCAAGGTAGTAGGTACTTATTATCCTTCTGCCCATGTGTTTATCCGAAATATACTTCGCTAATGGTACGGAATGTACGGATTCATAATTAATTTTAACTTTTACTTACTAGCAACTTTTTGTAAAGTAATAACTTTTTTCTAGGAATCCAATGGCAATGCGCCTGCGCCGCAGGAACTGGAGACGTTTCTGTCTCCAGAGGAAAAGAAAAATGAGAAAGTTATCAACAAGTAAGTAGCCACCTATTTATACAAAATATTACTTTATGGATTATAACGTAGGTACAAGTTTCATGGGTGCCAAGTATTTGTCCCATTGGGATCATTATCTTATAATACAACGTGTATCAGAAATATGTAGTTATATATTTTAAGGGTGTGGATCAGACCATCAAACTGAACAACTTTCTCTATGAAACCAATATCGTAATCGCGAAAAAATTATCAGCTGTCCCATACCAAACTTCAATAGTCTACCTACTAGACCCAAACGTATGGGACAGGACTGCTAATTATTTTTTTCGCGATTACGATCAAAATCATAGTCAAAGGTTTTTAGTTCAACTGGGCCTTTGCAGGCACTTTCAAAACGTCGTGACCAACACCTTCAGTTAAATATGAATGACTACGCATTTCTAATACACGTTGTATTGAGATACCAAGATTGTGTTCAGAAGGCTAATTCACGTAACTAAAGAAGTGCAATAGCCGCGCAGTTGCAGTAAATTTTTGTTCAAAACAACACATATTTAGTATTCTTTTAGCTTCAGTGAGTTAGCCTTCAGGACCCATAAACTTATTATTACTTGTCAAAAATTAATAATATTAATGTTTGGCACTCCATTCTTTTAAATTCATACATGCGATAATATCGATATCCGTGGTCCAACCTTTCTAGACTCCTTTAAGGGGCCATTACGAACAACTTTTACTGTGGGACCAACACTGAAATCGCAATCAAATCAAATCAAAATCAGCTCAGCTGTTCCGTACCTTTAAGAGTACTTAATAATAAATTATTTGTATGAAACTGCAGATTTTTCTTTCACGATTTCTGGCTTGGTTCCATAGTAAAAGTTGTTAATAATGATGAATACAATAACACCTTCAAGCGATCGGGACTTTATAGATTGAACCTTAAATATCTCGCAGTAAGATAAACGTAGGTAACATAATTATAACCCTCTAATTAATTGATTAATTTAGTGAAATAATTAATTATCGATAGAACGTAACAGGGCGAATGACACAGATCAAGTATCATTTACCCCGTCGCTAATAGTGGAAAGTGAACGGGAGGCGGTTTTGGCACTCGCCGGCCGCTGCCGCAGCACCGCTCGCTACGTTCGCTCGGCTCGTGCGTTGCTTGGTCACAGTTCTATCCTAACCTAACCATCCTCCCTGTTACACGCCGACGCCGCGCGCCGCCGGGGGCTACCGGGGACGATGAAACTAGGGTAGTGCTATTGACCCGGATGGGAGCACACCTTTTAATTTATTCTTCGGTTGATTTTTAACTATTTCACTAGGTTTGTTCAGGGATATAGTTAGGTACGTTACTAGACTGAGAACGTGTCATAGTTAGGTATATTATATGTTTAGTGAGATAAATATGAGATGCTTTCGTACAACTATCATCCGGAATATGATTACCTATATTACTAGGGGTATAATAATTATATCATGGTTATACCTACCTGTCTTACTGCGATATACATATTATATAGGTACATACCTATATATTTGCCTATTTGTTTTTTTATTATTATTTTTGCCGTAATTTTGTGTATGCATTTATAATTATTATAAGCCGTATTTCTTTGACTAGATACAACATGACGAAAGATGCAGAGTCGGCGGATTTCGATCCGTTTGCCGAACGGAAGTTGGAGAATCCTACTTCGTAAGTACTTATTTACTTTTTATTGCTTATGATGTCCTTGAAGTTCTTTGGTGGATATGTTAGCCAGAGCGAAATGTGATCAGATGAAGTACAATAAATTCCGTTTTAAATCCTTTTCCCCTGTCCTAACTAACCAGACATAACTAGAGTTTAGCCAACACTCCCAACATAACTCTTCAATCAGGGACGTGGAAGTTAATTTATAATCCTTCGTAGATATACGACGCCAGAACATCAGCTACCTAGAAATTACAATAGGTAGTAGGTATCTCATCCTACCTAGCGCATTTGTAACGCGTAGTATGATCATAGCGAAGCCTAACAAAGTGTTTTCTGAAATAATAATAAAAATAAAATAGAAGTTATTCGATTAAAATATGCAGAAATTTATTTACGATGTGACCTAGAAACCCATAGAAACGTAAGCATCTTAGCCTAGCTACAAATTACGTGTTACTGGCATGCGATTTTTTTACTGCATATGCGAATTGATTACACAATTGCTGAGCACATTACTTATGTGACCAGTGACATCTAGGTAGGTACTTAAACTTAACGACATTATAGTGTACTTACCCAATGGTGAACAGGGGGCTTACTTCGAACTGTTATAGCAGGGCGGAAATTGAACTGCCCGGACATTTCCAGTATAAGCTGACCTCGTACTGTAGAGGCTTTTAAACGTACAATAAAAGGTCAGCTTATTCTGGCAATTTCTGGGCAGTTCAATTTCTGCCCTGCTATAAGAGCTCGTAATAAGCTCCCATATAGGTGGTAGTGTTATTTTTTACAAAATAGAATCAACAGCTACCTCATACGAAATCAGCCCGGAAACTGAAACTGCTAAATATAACTAACTGCCTCATGAAAGAAAAGAAAGAAAGAAAATTCTGGATACGCATAGATAACAATATAGGTATAGATAAACACACAGTACAAACTACCGGACGCAAGAATAGGCACCTATCATATATACCTAGGTATACAATAGGCCATTATGCTGCAACATTTTAATACTGCATTCTGATGGGGTTGAATGAATGGTCTTTGACGAATATTGCCATAATCACTAGGTCCAGATGGTAAGCGGATCAGTGGTCACAGTATACTTTAACATAAAGCCTACAGCAAAACAAAGCCTAAGGAAAACTGTTTTTCTCCGTATGATAATAATAGGTGTTCAGTGTACAAAATCACGCATGTATACATGATTAATATTTTGAATGTCATGTATTCTTTGTCTTGTCATGAATTTATGGGGGGACATCATCGTCATTTTTTTCAAGGATTTAATTATGGTGGTCGTCCCTAACAAATATACCTAGTAAGATTTTATTCACTTTCTGTTTTAATCGTCACAGTAGGATCCACAATAAGGTGGACCACCTTTTGTTTATTTTATTCCTATCCATCTTTTAGTCCTGCCAGGCAAAGACTTCTCTACCAATATTTCCTGTGTTATAACCTTGTATTTAGTTATTATATTAAATTATTTTTTTGTCTTGTATTTAGTTATAAAATAAAAGTAAATTGCTGAGCGTATTTAGGTAGGTGTTGTTTAATTTGTGTCATACTTGTACCTACTGAGACACAATTTACATACCTAATTATTTGCTTTAATAGTAGGTACTTATAATATGAGTTTTAAGTATGTATGTGAACGGATGTAAGAGAAGAGGCAGACCCAAGAAAAGATGGATGGATTGTGTGTTTGACATGGATTATAAGAACGTAAACTCTGAGATGACGTCTAATAGAGATGAATGGAAGAAGGAGACATATTGCGCCGACCCCAAACAAAAGGGCAGGAGAATGATGAATAGTACATATAATATCTATATATAATATAATATACCATTCCCAAAGTTTCTGTAGTTTTACGTCATGTGGAAAGAACCAATAACATTGCAGTTGTTTTAGTACTAGTCCATCCAAAGTAATAAACTATCAGAAACCAAAAAGAAATATTTTTCAGGAAACCTTGACTTAAAACCTTGTCTCTCTGAAATCAACAATTCCAATTCGAATGTAGAATTACATTTAAAAGGGGAATCATAAAGTTCTTGCCTGTTACATTTTAAACAGGAATAAACCGAGCAAATAAGTCATGTTTTTCTTAAAGTCTGTTAACCTCAGGATAACACTTAGGGCATTTCAAGGTTATGACACTGAAAATCCTACACTTATACGAGCGCATCTTTTAAACAAGCATCCAATTTTATAATTCTTAGCTTGAACTTAACATATGCGATGTACCTACAGCTATGACATTGATCACATAATTTGTAATAAATAATATCCTGTCTGGTTTGCATTTGAATTAAGCGAATAACACTGATACCTACTTACAGCAATTATTGACACACCTGCTCTAATTTCTATATATCTAATATGTAGAGATAGGTATAAGTATTCAGAGCAACCATCTCGATGTTACCGAGAACTTTTGGTGATGTTTCAGAAACATGGACACCCTCACCCATCTGCTAAAGGCATCCCTCGGAACCGGTATCCTGGCTATGCCCAAAGCGTTCAAGTGCGCTGGCCTCGTCTCTGGTATATTCTTCACCATCCTAGTTGCTGTCGTGTGCACTCACTGCTCTTACATCCTCGTAAGTATACATCATACACGCTTGCTATGCAACATTCATGTTTTGTACAGTCTAATGCTGTACCATACGATATGTTTTTAATTATTATTCGTTTTGCTTTGCGAGATTTTCCCGTGACACGTGGGTACTTAACTTATGAACAGAAACTAAAATGCTTTGCGAATTTTGCGAATTCAGACCCGCAAAATGTGTGGTTGTTCCGCAAACGGATCAATGTCATTATGTACCTACTGGAGAAACTTTTGTTTTGACTTTTGTTCGATCCACAACAGCTTCTGTAATAACGTCAATTTTGATGGAAAATGCGCAAGATTCATATTCGAAAATGTTTTATCAACAGATCAAATGTGCGCACGAGTTGTACCGAAAAACTAAAAGAACGCACATGACCTTTCCCGAGGTGGGCCAGGCGGCGCTAGAGGCGGGACCCCAGGGACTGCGAGCGTGGGGCAATGCTTTCAGGTAATGTTAAATTATTCATACAAGACAATATTGCCTGCCTTGAAAGTTGGCTGATGTTTTGAGATAAAATAGAGATAATTTTCATCTCGTATAGAACTCGTCTGAAGCTGAAACCTTTCAGCGGAATCACTAAAGATTGGCTTGAATAATTTTATAAAACCATTGACGTGCATTAGAACTACCTACTAACCGACCCTGAAACTACAACTGAAAGTCAGCTAATAAGACATTTATGCTACGCACATAGACTTATTAAATTACCGTGCTACGACTGCGTAGCACAGTAATATAATAAGGTCTAACTCACAGATAAATATCTGTGGTCTAACTACTGAGTTACTGTAGGATATGGAAACTCTGTCCAAAGGCAAATAGCCTTCACAACTTGGACTGGCAATAACCCGCATCGGGAGGAAGACTATCATGGTTTATCAGATTTAGAATTGATTAGACAGGCTGGTCAGTAGGTACTAAGAAATTCTCTCTCTCACTCGATTGATGAATATCGTCTTTGCCTCTAGTCCGTACAGTCATTGGCTGGGGAAGGGGAATACACCCATTTAAGCCTACAGTTTCCAGGGTAACCTAAGTACATACAAATGTTGAATGACCTTTTATAGCAACGACTACTCTATTCATGAAACTCTCTATTGTAAAGTTTGTAAACTGTATATAAAATGATGACCGAAGAAATAATAACGAGTGACACACAGCCATAAATATAGACCGGGCAACGTTTTAAAAAATGCGTCTACTATACATATATTTATAGTATAAAATACATTTATTTATTGTGTTACAACCTACTTCCTCCTTTACTCAAAGACTTCCTCCTATTTGCGATTCATGGATTGAATTTGTTTGTTTGCAGAATCTTCATTCTAATTAGTCTCTTCATGACTTACTTCGGAACCTGTTCGGTGTACACAGTAATTGTCGCCAAAAACATTCGACAGGTAAGCTATATTTAATCTTGATTTGATTAGTAGGGAACATAAAAAAGATAATTTATAAAAAGTCTTGTAAATTGCGTTAAATATCGTCACCAATTAGTGATTGGCCAGTTTTAATAGTTCTATATTAGGCAGCTCTCTAAGAAGTGAACTAGGACACACCAATAAAATCCTTTTTATTTCATTTCAGGTCGTAGCAGTCCACATGGGCGAAGACGAAGAAAACGTACCGATAAGAATATTTATTATCGCCCTCTTATTGCCACTTATCTTTATGTCATGGATCCGCAATCTTAAGTACCTGGCACCCGTCTCTATGATCGCTAATGTGTTCATGGGTCTCGGTCTTGGAATCACTTTCTACTACCTAGTTGGAACCGGCAATTTGAAGCTTGATAATATACAATCAATGCTCTTCAAAGCTCCTGGGGAATGGCCTGAATTCTTTTCGTTGAGTATTTTTGCGATGGAAGCCATTGGTGTAGTTATGCCCCTAGAAAATGCAATGAAGACGCCCCGTTCCATGCTGGGTGTGTGTGGAGTTCTGAACAAAGGCATGAGCGGAGTTACGCTGGTGTACATCCTCCTTGGTTTCCTCGGATACCTACGCTATGGCGAAGATGTTAAAGATTCCATTACCCTCAATTTGGCAAACGAAGATATGTAAGTTTAGTTATCAAAATATCTAGATACTTAATTACTATAGTTAAGCCTATTATAAGGCGAGAAGTCCTGATTCAATGCCTCATCAACTCAGAGGTGAAACTACTAAAGCCAGAATCACGAGGACAGTAGGTTTCTTTTATGATAGGTATTTGAAGGCAAGCATTTGGAGACTGGGCAAATTCGTATGGGAAGTGGTCTATGGACCAATAGCGACACGGTTATGGTATTTGTGGACACGTCAACTATAACCCTTGTGCAAAGGGGCATCAAAATGGGCCCCGGTAGTTTTGAGAAAAATTATATATAAGTACCTACTTTTAGAATAAATCCTAAAATAATTACCTATGGGATGAAACTTAGAGTATTTAACCTCTATGGGATGAAATTATATAGGAGTCCCGGAAATCATAAAGTAGGTACCTACCTACCGTGGAGCAAAGATGGCACAAGTAGATCTGGTTCCTACTCAAATATAAACTATCTTAGATAATATGTTTGTTTTTATCATATGGAATAGAATAGAATATAGGTAAATATAAATACTCTTCCTATATTGTACCTAGGTACACCAGATAATGAAGAGCAATTAACATAATAATTACCTACAATTAATATTGGAATATGGATTGTGGATCATTATAATGTCTTCTTTATCTAATCTACAGAAACATAATATACCTATAGGTATATTTAGGCTATTCTAATCGTTTAATTTACCAATAGGTATCCCAGTTAATAGTGTTGTGCTAAGTCTTCCTTCTCTCTTATCTTCCGGTTTCCATAATGTACGATCGTTTAGGTAGACGTGTGGCTCACGCTAGCAAACTTTTGATATTGCGATTGTGAGCGACACGTATAGACCGCATCACCACGTGGCGAGATTATAACAAATTAATTTGTATACATAGGCAGATACCTACTCCATTTATAACAATAGACAAAAATGGCTCACGAAGGCACCAAAATCTATCTGACCGGTACCTAAGGTTCATTACTGAATTCCTGTTGGAAGCATAGCTAGGTAGATACCTACACGTTATCTATTTCCTTGCTCAAATTAGTCTTATTAGTCTATTGTTGTAATAAATGTAGTAACAAAAAATGCAGGTTTCCGCGTTACCTTCCTTAACTTTATTTTTTCTTAGTTTATTTGGAATTCTAATGGGTTACTTTCGACGTTAGTTAAAAATACAAGTAAAAATACGTGTATCTAGGTAGCTATACACAGGAATCTTTTAATAATCAAAGATATTAAATCGATAATGTATTGTTTCCAGTCCTGCCCAAATTGTCAAGATCTCTATCGCCATCGCCGTCTACTGCACATACGGACTGCAGTTCTTTGTGTGTGTCGAAATCATGTGGAACAGCATTAAGGAGAAGTTCACCAAGCGACCAGACCTCGCCGACTACATCATGAGGACCATCATGGTGACCGCCTGCGTGTTGCTGGCCGTCGCCGTCCCCACTATTGGACCGTTCATGGGCGTCATTGGCGCTTTCTGCTTCTCAATCCTCGGACTGATTGCGCCTGCCTTCATCGAAGTTATCACCTACTGGAACATCGGCTTCGGACCAGGAAAATATATCATATGGAAGAACGTATTAGTCTTAATCTTTGGCCTTTTCGCCCTAATTTTCGGCACTAAAGACGCCATTATAAGTATTATACACGAAATCAGTTCGTAAATAAGGTGACACTTAGCACAGCCTTTTCAAAGATTCTGTTTTACTGTGTGATAGTTATTAGCGTACAGCTTAGTAATTAGTTATAGAAAATTTTATACCAGTTTTGCGCGTGATAATTTGAGTCGGTCAAATAGTAAAGTGTCGAGGAGTTCGTTATTATTGCAAGAATGTTTTTAAAGGTATATGAACCTACCTATACCTCTTGCAAAATTATCTCCACAGAGTGTCTCTTGTGAAAGGACCTGAAAATTCTGTTGTATGGGTATCTATGCAGATACGAGTCACGCTGTTATACAAATGGTGCTACTTATTGCATACTGTCAATTTTTGCTCCGCATTATTAACTCGAAATTGTTGTAGGTACTATTTAATTTAATTTATATAGTCAGTGTTGCCTATTCAGCGTATTTTATAGAATTTATATTATACTATTATATTCGGGGCATGTAACAATTATCTAAAATCGCTATTACATTCCCAAATCAGAACTGAATAATGTTGGATTGATATTTAAGTCAAATATAGGTATTGTTGTAAGCGTGTCATATAGGCACGATAGTGTTGTAATCAATGGTTTGTTGGTCCCAAATGAGCTACGCATGTACACCATAGTTAGGTAAGTATATTTTGTAAAATAAACAACGACCAAATAGCGATCGAACATATTGTCATAATCATAATGTTGTCAGTACTTAATATCATTTTCATTAGTATCATTGTCAGTGTAAATGAACAAAATATGTTTTTCACTAAGAATAGTCTTAACTGCTTTCCATTCAAATAAACATTTTATCTTATTGGTGACTGGGATCTTGCATTTAGTGTTTGTAATCTTAAATGTTTTATACATAACTGTAACGTTATTTATAGAAATATATGTGTATTATATTTTAATACGGGAATTAACGCGAGTTTACCTTTTTAAATCGCTTGACTTTTCAAGCAGGATGCACTGATCGTCGCTGATTTCAGCAAGATCACTTTGTTTTCGGGTTAGATTAATTTGTCGTCATCTTTTCTTTTCAATTTTAATTACTGGAATCCGCGGCGCTGCATGTAGCAGGTTCTGTCTAGATAAGTACCTCCTGATGACCGTACCTACATGATCCAGTACTTGCTGAACAAGTCTAGGGTCACAGAGATCAGGGGTTCTGTTCTTGAATTATATTATTACGGATTGCAAGGTGACAAGGATGGCGATTTGATGTTGCGTGCAGGTTTTGATGTAACTACCTACACACTGCGACAAAGCCCCAACCGAATTCGGGATGATCTTGTCATCCAAATATTCGCGTTGATTTCCGTATAATAAATATAATATATCATGCAACGCGAAAGCTTAAAACTTATTAAGTAGATATGTGTGTATTTCATAAGTGCAATATACGAATTTCGATTGTCATAAACAGCTCTTAGTAATTGTAAGTTTAAAAATGGTGTCGATTCTGTTGTGCATTTTGACAGTAGGTACTAAACTAGACTAAACGCATCTGTCACTTTCTTTTTCTATTGAAACAGAAAGAGACAGACGCCCTTGCGCTGTTCAGAGGTTCGCGCGGAGCTCGAACATAATAGATTTCTCAGAATCGTTACTCAAATTATTAGTTTAGACCTATCAAAGTGCGCAACAGAATTGACACCAATGTATACCGAAGAACTAAAATATCAATAAGTACATGCAGTCACTTGTGATAAATAGATGAGAAATATCAGGAAAGAGGCCTTTCGTATTATGATCTAGAATAGTGATATTGAAGTATAAGTCTTTAAAGATATTACTTCTATCGACTTATTTACAATTTGTCCGTTTCAGAGATTTATACAACGACCGACGATAGAGTATTTTTAAATAATAAAAGTTAAATTAAAAACTGCGTTGCTTTCGTTATAAATTTAAAGAATATAATAATAATTATATTATCAGACATCTGTTATGTAGGTACACTTAAAAAATAGACATATTGTCAAAACAAAACCAATAAAGTTCCTATTTTGTTCTTAAATTAAGTAGAAAATTAATTTTAGATACCTAAATTTTGTTTTGTTCATAACCACAGCGCACCAAACATTAATAACAATTTATTTGAAATATATCAGTTGTATGATATTCTTTTTTAATTTAATTATAATATTAAATTACGTTATTAAACAATTTATAAGCTCTGTACAGATATTAATTTTAAACAAACCTATGTAGGTACCCCTGTATTTTACCCACAATTTGACACTATAAGTACCGAGGTAAGTGTTACTGAATAGGTAAGTACTAGGTAGGTACCGGTCCTATCCTAGCTGTTAAATAAAGCTTCCATTAGTTTCACCAATTTTAGGGGTCATGCATGCACAACTAGATCGCAAAAGAAATAGAATTATAAATTAATGAATGTCAGGTATCAAGTAGATTAGTAGGTAGACCAGTAAAACGCGTGCGCGCGCATTGAGCTGCCCAACACGCATTGCTGATACGTAGTCTAGATTACAATCGCCAATCGCTAGAGAATAGAAACGCCTGCAAAATGTATGGGTTGATAATTATTACGAATCACGTGACTGTGCGACATGTCAATTCAGAACATTTCTTTGTTGCACAAACGCTGTCTTTGAGTCATATGGGAAAAATCTTTATCATCAGGCGCGGTCTGCTCTCGACCTTTAACGTGGGCTAGCAACACGACCGAAGACAGAGAGCCTTTCGTGAGGCGCACACATACCTACCTACCCGGTTTGGCCACCGCAGGCAATGATAGGTAGATATTATAAGTAAGTACCTAACCCTTTTATAGTTCAGGAAATATTATTTGCACCGATAAAAAACAGAAACAAAAGTATGGTACCTACCTACCTAAAACAAAAGAGTATCACAGATAAGCCGTTCATACCATAAAGTTATTATTTTACTTGTAGTAATAATAACTTTATGGTTCATACATCGGTGCAATAATATTTCGCACACCTATAATAAATATCATTGACCGCAGTACGTCTCGTCGATTGCGCAGATGCCAGTCGTCAACATTATAGTTTGGTTGGTTACTGTGCCCATTGTGCCATTATCTAATCAGTTGTCAGAGCTTCGTCAGCTTCTTCAACCAGTTTCAAGAGGTTTCAAGATGCACCGACCGACCGATTACCACGTGTTATTTTTACATAATATTTCACTCTCCCTCCTCTCATTGGATATCAAAATATAAACTTATGTCATCTTTATCTATTCTATACCTACGTGTAAGATTATTTAGGTAAGATCAGGTCATAGACTTCAAATTTTGGCTAGAGATATGTGTAAAATTAAGAAAATTTAAATTAATTCCTGG
Organism: Allophyes oxyacanthae; assembly: GCA_932294325.1. Taxonomy (NCBI): domain Eukaryota; kingdom Metazoa; phylum Arthropoda; class Insecta; order Lepidoptera; family Noctuidae; genus Allophyes; species Allophyes oxyacanthae. Next base: position 8,738,085 of record OW028609.1, read on the forward strand.
GGCGAAAATACGGATTTGATTTGATTGATTTTTTGTGTAGTCACAGAACATTATACCAAACAGATACGTGGTAACATTGTCACCATCCTGTATAATTAAATAACTGAAGTAAGGAAAAAGAAAGTCCTTTTTGATAAGACTTGGTACCTACGTAGATTTTATATTTGTGGTTCAGGCAAATAAAACAAGGATATCGAAAATTATTATATTTATTATGAACAGTGTCTATTCTCGCTAATATTTTCAAGAGAGCTCACTGCTGGCTTAGCAATTACGATATACCTAATTATACAGATGTCTCCTTCCATAAGTCATTTTAACGATATCAGCAATCAACTAAACGGTTCTATGAACATGCATCAACTTCGTATGAAATTAAATAATATTACATTAGATGACTTACTTAGTTTTGGAGGCGGTAACCTTAAGTTTTGACCAAACCGTATTGGAAGATTCACAAAGGCGTCAAATGCACGCACTATTTACAGCCATGAGAATTGTTATATGAAAACTTTACTAGGGTAGATAAAATTCATTTAAAATCCAAAATATAATTTCACTTGCTATAATTCCGTAGCATTTGTAATATGACTGCTATAATAAGTTGAAATTGACTGTGTGCATACATAATCTATTCCACATAGACTACACCGACGTGAATACTAGATTAATTTATCATAATTTTAATATTATGTTAAACTGTATCATATGTAGGTGTAGGTGTGTTATGTAGGTCTCGCTATTATTGTTCTTTTATAATCAAGGAATTATTTATATTTATCTAGCCATCTTACACAAGAATTCTAAATGGCATGTGAAATTATACCAATATTATTTTATACGATAAATCCGAAGAAAACATACTAAATACTCAAAATATTCACAGGGTACGATAACTTGCGTGTAAGTTGATTACAACCACCGTGGTACCAAGGCGTGCATATAGCGTATTTTCACCGTTCCCTAAATTGACACACCGTAATACAAACGCTATGTGACCTTTCACATATGGCATTCATTAATATTGACTCTCAGTAAACCAGTATTGCGAAATAAATACATGATAAATGCACATACATCAACAACACGCATCTTAAAGACTATTGTATAGTCCAACTTCAAATCTAAATTTCTAGCTTCAAACGAGTTGTTTTTGAGATATACCTACTACCCAATAATTAAAACCTTTGCTAAGTGCATAATCAATCTAGAGATTCCAGCATTCCTTATAATTATATTAAAATGATACAGGCCTTCCATTTAAATAACTAACATAAATTTAACTCTACATGTTTAAAAAACAAGACCTTACATACTTAAGCCAAAAATTACAATAGATATTAAATGAAAACATAATGAAAATAATACTTAGTACACGTTGTTATAACATTATACCCAACCAGAAGCTTTCCTGATTTCCTGGTATTCCACAAAAAGCAGGATGGAAATTTTTCGTCCACGTATTAAATCTAATGGCTTTACGAGATTTCAGTTACAATATAACGACTTTATTATTTATTTATATCAAAACACGATCAGTGTCGGCGACACTCTGTAAACAGATATCATTGTCGGCGACCACACAAAGCGATAGCGCTGTATGTAAATAGATATCATAAGATAAATAGATTATTGCTGACCAGACGGCCACACATTTAGGAAAAATATGCTGATCATTTGTTTAGATACATTAATTTTGTTATAAGATAGGTGAGACGCATGTTTATACAACATGGACAGTTTTTTATTCAATAAATAAAATAAAGACTTCTAAAGGGTTCCGCTATAGTATAAAAGGAGCGGCCGTTTTCATTACGGCCACAGTCGCAAACAGTCGCTGAACAGTCACAGCAGAGCAGCGGAACCCTCAAGAAGTCAGCAAGTACTTAAAGCAAGAAGTAGTTTTAATCAAAGTGAAAGTCATCACCCCTCCCCTCTCCCCTTGGTTATCCGTAGCCAAGTGAGGATAGGTCAGAAGCGCATTACAGGGTGCGCAGAGACGGACGTTACCAGCGCAGGGTTGGAAGACGGCAACTTGGCAGGTACTCAGGTACCTACCTAACTACTACCTTCCCTCCCTTCATCAAAGCGTCCGTCGCCAAGTGGGAGACTGTCCCAGGAGTGGTCGGCCTAACCCCCACTACCGAAACAGCTGGTCCTTCGAGCCGGATCCTGCAAGAAGAAGATGGTGATGACAAGAAGCCAGAAGGACGTCACCCTCCGCTCACCGCCGGCGCCTACAGAAGAAGCACCGGCAGAAGAACGTACAGAAGAGCAAGAAAGGGCTACGTCAGCATCAGCGTCTTCTGGAACTGAAGCTACAGAAGACTCGAGAGGAACCGACGCTTCAGAAGAAACCACCGCGACCGAAGCGACTGTCACAACGGGTGCATCCAAGGTCATCAGACCAGAACAAGCAGCACCGCTGAGGAGGATGGACCAGAAGAAGACGACAGATCAGAAGATCCCAGAAGATGCACCGGTTCAGAGGGTGGACAACTCCGCCCGGACCCTGATATCGGTGGGGATTAGTCGTCGGGCCAGGTCAACGAAGACCACGAGTTCAGCAGCCAGAAGACGCGAGCTGGAAGCCAGGGAGGAACTGGCACGCCTGGAGCTAGAGCAAGCCCAGGCAGCAGCGAAGCTAGCCCGCGTCAGATTAGAAAAGGCGCAGTATCAAGAAGAGGACTCCGTGGACGAAGACCAGGAAGACAGAACGGCCCAGGTGCAGGACTGGATCCAGAATTCGATGCTTGAAGAGAGGGATGCTGACAAGCCAGAGCCGCGAGGTCAGCGTTCCTCAGAAGCCCTGCCAACAGTGAAGCTTGAACAGAACTCGCCTTCTAGAGGTGCTACGGTGGAGGTTCAAGCTTTGGCAGACGCACTGAAGGAAGCCTTTGCCACAAAGGGAGGATCAGCTTCGCAGCCCAAGTACATCCACGAGTTGCCGTACTTCGATGGCAACAGCAGCGAGTGGCTGGCCTTCAAGGTGGTCTACGAAGATACGGCACCGATGTTCTCCGAGCTGCAGAATATGGCGCGACTCAGGAAGGCGCTGAAAGGCAACGCAAGAGAAACCATCAAGAGCCTGCTGTACTCTGCAGCGTCTCCAGAAGAAGTGATGCAAGCTCTTCGCAGAAGATTTGGCAGACCGGACGCGCTGGTGCTGGCAGAATTAGAAAAAGTGAAGGCGCTGTCAAGAATATCGGAAAACCCGAGGGACATATGCATCTTCGCCAGCCAAGTGAACAACAGCGTAGCAGCCATCAAGGGATTGAAGAAACCGCAATACCTACACTCTCCGGAAATAGTGAAACAAATTGTAGAAAAAATGCCTTCGATTCTCAGGTTCAGGTGGTACGACTTCACTGCGAGCAAGGATGAAGATGACTTCTCCGACCTGACGTTGGTCTCCAAGTTCCTGAACTCCGAAGCGGACAAGTGCGGAGGAGCCTTCGCAACTTTAGAAGAGAAGAGTGGACCTAGGCGGACCTACAGACATGCCGCAAACTCAGCAAAGGAAAATGAAGCGAAGCAGAAGAAGAAGAGATGTCCTCTGTGCCAGGGAGAACACTCCCTAGTGGAATGCAACAAATTCCAGAAGATGGCGGTAGAAGAGCGATGGGCCCTAGTGAAGAAGAGTCACGTCTGCTTCAAGTGTCTTGTGGGGAAACACCGAAAAGAAGGTTGCAAGAAACCACCGTGCAAGATCTGCAGAAGGTGGCATCATCAGCTACTGCATACGGACGCCGGTGCAGAGCCGAAGATACCAGAAGAGGAGACCAGCAAAAAGGAGACGGAGCATAAAGTGGCGACGAACATCACGGCGCCAGTGCACGCAGTGAAGACAGCAAGAGCGTACCTGAAGATGACTCCAGTGGAGGTGTATGGACCAAGAGGATCACAGAAGATCATGGCGCTCCTGGATGAAGGCTCAACAGTATCGTTGCTGGACGCAGAAGTCGCTGAGCAGCTTGGGGCAACAGGAGAAGAAGAGGAGCTGGTGATCGAAACAGTTGGAGGAAGGCTCATCAGGAAGAAAGACTCAAGGAAGCTGAACCTTACGATAAGAGGGGTTCATCGCGACGTCAAGAAGACGCTGGAACGAGTCAGAACAATGGATGACCTGAAGCTTACTCCGCAGTTCCTGGAAAGGAGCAGAATAGAAGAATGCCAGCACCTCAAGAAGATGACCGACATCCTGTATTATGAAGCAAAGGCGCCTCAACTACTCACCGGGCAAGACAACTGGCAGCTCATCATCTCTCAAGAGACAATCAGAGGGAAACCAGGGGAACCAATGGTGTCAAGAACAGAACTAGGCTGGATACTACACGGATCTGATGCAGGAAGTGCCAAGTCAGTACATTTCCTGAACAACTGTCTGCACGTCAACACCGTGGAAGAGGACATGCACCAGGCGATCAAGGACCACTTCGCGATAGAAGCTTTAGGAGTGCAGCCAAGAAGACCAACAACGGACTCCGAGGGAAGAGCAATCGCCATCCTGGAGAAGACCTGCAAGCGGCTGGAAGATGGACGCTTCGAAGCTGGTCTGCTGTGGAAGAAGGAAGACGACCAGATGCCCGAAAGCTACGCATCGGCTGAGAACAGGCTGAGAAGCATCGAGAAGAAGATAGACAAGGATCCTCAGCTGAAGTCGGAATACAACAAGCAGATGCAGCATCTACTCGACCACAGATACGCCGAAGAAGCACCTCAAGATAGCATCTCAAGAAAGAAATGGTACCTGCCTCACTTCTCCGTGGTTCACCCGCTCAAGAAGAAGATACGCATCGTATTCGACGCCGCAGCCAAATCAAGAGGAAGAAGCCTCAACGACGCGCTCTTGCCGGGACCAGACCTGTTGCAGTCTCTCTTCGGAGTGCTGCTTAGGTTTCGGCAGGGCCCCATGGCGGTAGCAGCTGACATCAAAGAGATGTTCCTACAAGTAAAGATCAGGCCAGAAGACAGGGACAGCCTTAGGTTCCTGTGGCGGGGCGAGCGGCGAGACACGCCGCCCAAGGAGTACAGGATGACGTCGGTTATCTTCGGCGCCACATCATCTCCGAGCACGGCAATCTTCGTGAAGAATAGGAACGCAGCTGACTACAAGGACCAGTACCCGGAAGCCGCCAGAGCCATCGAGTGTAATCACTACATGGATGATTACCTACACAGCTTCCACACCGAAGAGAAGTTCCTGAAGACAGCAGATGAAGTGGACCTCATACACAAGAAGGCCGGCTTCGAGCTACGAGGATGGGCATCCAACCAACCAGGACTCCTGCAGAAGATCAAAAAGGAAGCTGCAGAGAAGAAAGAAGTGGAGCTGGGCGAGAAAGAAGAGAAAACCCTCGATCTACGCTGGCTCACAGAAGAGGATGCGCTGGGATTCCGCGCCAATCTGCGCAAAACGCCTGAAGAAGTGATCGAGGGCTGCAGAACACCTACGAAGAGAGAAGTGACTAGCGCGGTCATGTCAACCTTTGACCCACTAGGTCTCGTGTCTCCTGTGCTCATCCAGGGGAAGAAGCTGCTGCAAGGAATATGGAGAAGCGGCATAGGATGGGATGAAGAAATTCAAGAAAAGGAACATGAAGCCTGGAAGTCTTACCTGGGACATGTGGAGCTGCTCAAGAATCTGCACGTCTCAAGATGTATAGCACCACACTGCACCGAGGGGGAGTTACACACCTTCACAGATGCAAGCGAGATAGCGTACGCTGCAGTAGTCTACTGGCGCATAGAAGAACCGAATGGAGCCTACAGCACTCACCTGGTGGCAGCAAAAGCCAGAGTGACACCGCTGAAGCCGGTCTCCATACCTCGCCTGGAGCTGCAGGCTGCCCTCCTAGGAAGCAGACTCGCACACTCGGTGGAGCAGGAGTCGGAGCTGCTACTGTTGAAGAAGAGTCAAGCAGGGAGCTTCGGAGAAGAGATCTGCCTCATGCAGAAGGGGAAGCCCCTCAGCAGGAGCAGCAAGCTTAAGAGACTCGACGTCGGGCTAGAAGACAACTTTATCCGGCTGAAAGGAAGAATCAACACCATCCGAAATGTATCCAGGACCAGACGGAAGAACCAGGATCGTCGACATCGAGACCAGAGGCGGCGTACTGCGACGACCAAGTTCACGCGTCGTGCTATTAGCACCAGGAGAATCGCCGAGTCAAGAGGATGGTGCTGCGCACGAGGGGGAGAATGTCGGCGACACTCTGTAAACAGATATCATTGTCGGCGACCACACAAAGCGATAGCGCTGTATGTAAATAGATATCATAAGATAAATAGATTATTGCTGACCAGACGGCCACACATTTAGGAAAAATATGCTGATCATTTGTTTAGTTAGATACATTAATTTTGTTATAAGATAGGTGAGACGCATGTTTATACAACATGGACAGTTTTTTATTCAATAAATAAAATAAAGACTTCTAAAGGGTTCCGCTATAGTATAAAAGGAGCGGCCGTTTTCATTACGGCCACAGTCGCAAACAGTCGCTGAACAGTCACAGCAGAGCAGCGGAACCCTCAAGAAGTCAGCAAGTACTTAAAGCAAGAAGTAGTTTTAATCAAAGTGAAAGTCATCACCCCTCCCCTCTCCCCTTGGTTATCCGTAGCCAAGTGAGGATAGGTCAGAAGCGCATTACAGGGTGCGCAGAGACGGACGTTACCAGCGCAGGGTTGGAAGACGGCAACTTGGCAGGTACTCAGGTACCTACCTAACTACTACCTTCCCTCCCTTCATCAAAGCGTCCGTCGCCAAGTGGGAGACTGTCCCAGGAGTGGTCGGCCTAACCCCCACTACCGAAACAATCAGTATTAACCTATGTGAAGTAACAACGAAATTCGTGCAGGCACTATTCTCACTGTAGTTCTAATAAGAGACTTTGTAGTGTGTGTTGCTGACGTTTGAAAGTCGGCAATTACAAATGGTTTACCTATATAGTGAGGTTTTCTATTTTCCTACCAGCATTCAATATTAGCATAATATTAACATACATTTTGTGTAGTATCTCTGGGCCAGATCGAATATTACGATGCCATAAAGCTACAAAGAGCTCTAGATAGAGGAAAGTAATCTTTCCACTTTAAAAAAATCATTAATTTCATGGTTTACGATTTTTCCCCTATACAATTAGTGACAGTTAAGCCCACAACGAACACATGCAGCAGGTAACTTCAATATTTTTATTTTTATTTCTTTCTTTAAAACAATTCCTGAGTTCTTATAATTAGTCATTTTACAGATTACGTTCGATGGGTAAAGTTTATAGTAATTATTTAAATCTAGACGTTAGTTATTCTAAGGCGACATAACCTAAATACCGATTAGTAATAAAATGGGTAGATATACACAATTAATAGCAGTGAACTTAATGTTTTTACTAGATATACAGGGTGCCGGAGACCTATCGCTGTGTTAAATGTGCAAAACCGGACAAAACTTCCGAATGCTCTAAAGTTGACCGTAACACTTCAGTTATGTGTGCCTTGTGTGTCGATCCCCACCCGGCCATTTACAAAGGATGTATATGTATTGTATAGTATACAAAGAAATCTTAACAAGGAAAACGTTAAAATAAGTAGAGTAAAGTGGTAAAGACGAGTCCTGCACCAGGTTACACCCCAACAAGAAAGCCACCCCTATTCGTGACGAAACCAATAATAAAACATGTGCAGAAGCTTTGATATCACACAACAAGAATATCAATGGGCTAACTCTCAATAAACACGAAGTGGAGATTGATATCCTTCTTGTGTCTGAAACCCACTTCACGGACAATAACCACTTAAGGATTCTAAACTTTAAAATCTACAGGACCGAACACCCCGATGAAACTGCTCATGAGGCTTTATCTCTACCTATTATCATAAAATCATCGATAAAGCACCATGAGCAGCCAGGATTTAAATCTAACCATATTTAGGCCACAACTGTACTGGTTCGCAATTTTACGTCTCGTCTATCTATTCCCCTATTCATACAATAAGCGAAACACTGTTCCTTCAACCAGTACTTCGAAATCCTTGGCGCTCCACTTCATCGCCGGAGGCGATCACTGGAGATCAAGACTTACAACATGATGGAGAGAACTCAAAAAGAGCTTAGATAATCGAACACTGAAGACCATCGCAACTTCCAAACCTACCTACTGGCCTAGCGACCAAAACAGACGAAATAGAGAAAAAGTACTCAAGGAACTCCCAAGAAAAGCTATCGTCTACCTCGCTTAATTATTCAATGACGAGAACTGCCCTTTATCCTACTCTAGGGAAGGTGTCCCAAATAATAATGCTAACTAAGCCCGGTAAACCGACACACGAAATAACTTCATATAGACCAATAAGTTTACTCCTGGTTACGTCGAAGTTATTTGAGAAGATGCTTCTGAGAAGGTTTATGACTGAATGCTCGATTATACCAGATCACCAGTTTGTCTTCAGCCAAGAACACACTAACATAAATCAGATCCACAGAGTGTGCAAGATCTTCATGACATTATTGAAGAAGGAGTAGTGCTCAGCAAGATTCCTGGAAGTCAAACAGGCTTTCGACAGAATGTGGCACAGTGGATTACTTTACAAGGTGAAAACGTCTCTGCCTCTTAAATATTATAGGCTCTTAGAGTCAAGACTTATTGGGAAGACTGTTCCAAGTTCGACGGAGGAAGCACATGATCATGTTTCCACGATATAATTACCGGCGTCCCCCAGGGCTCTGTTTTAGGCCCAGACCTGTACACAATATATACATAATATCTACCACACAGCCCTGTGGTGACAATAGCTAAGTTTGCAGATGACACAGCTTTACTTACGTCCAGTAAAGATCCAGTAAATGCTTCCCGAACTGTGCAGAGTAGGTGGCTTAAATGATATCCAACATGGCCTGAAAAAATGGATGAAAGACAAGCGCATCCAAGTCAGTCCACACACTCGGTGAATAACGGCTCCCACACGGTAACTGCGTCCGTAAACGAAAGAGGAACTCAGCATTATATGTACATCGAGGGCTCTACTAGCTACTCGGGAGAAACAGTAAATTGTCTCTGGATAGTAAGTTCTCGATTTAGGCGACCATTCTTAAACCAATCGGGCATATGGTATCCAGCTATAGGACTCCACTCATGACTCAAACAATGCATTATAGAAAGAGCTGCAGATTCCAACCTCAAACAAATTGCTTATTCACCCTGGTTAATCAAGAACTCAGAAGTCCATTAACATTTAAAATAGAATAAAAAAAATACTATTCTAGCAGATATAAAAAGCGGCTTGTGCACCATAAAAGTCCGTTGGCTAAGTGATTGCCAATGGGGGACTGACTCCGCACGTTAGTACGTCCAATCAACCAGACTGATTGCAAGAAATAGATGAGAAAAAAATACAGGGTATACTAGGTGATTTTTTAAACAGGGATCTTTATGGCATCTACACTTAGGTACCGTTAGATATAGGAAGATTGTTTCTTAGAAATCCATTGGGATTTTTTCAAACGTATTAAGTAATACAGAATTAAAGAACTTTTTATTCAATTTCTTTTTAAAATCAATAAAACGTAAAAAAATCTAAATTAATTCTGTTTATTTATAAAAATTACCAAAGGTTGCATTTTATTATTTAATTACATTAGAATTTATAACCCAAGAAACGTGGGAACAGTCAGCGTCTGATACACTAGAATGGTTAAGGTGTCTCATGACATAGGTAGGCTCAGCTAAAATATCAAAAAAAGTGGAAAAGTGTCACAATCACAATAAAGTTACGCCATCTCATCTCCAAGTTTCGAAGCGGGTTTACCCACAAAATTAGACACTTCCAACACTGAAAGAGCATAGGTAATAGCTCCGGCGGCCCCCCGCTGATCAGCTAACTAAGGCCAGTCAGTGTTGAGTATTGCGGGCACTCATGGGGTTCCGCTCCGGCAAATTATTATTACTATTATTGGTGAATCCTGAACACCGATTAATAAAATAACGTACCTACTTATAGTATTACAGATAAGGTTTAGAACCAATTTAAATTCCCCTCTTTGAAACTGCTACATATTATACACCCTGTATTATATGTCTTTTTTAAAGGATTAACTAATTTTTACCGACTTCCAAAAAGGAGGAGGTACTATGTTCGTCACGAATGTATTTTTTTTATGGAACATTTTTTATTAAATAAATCATTAGGCGTGACAAGTTATAATTTCATAAAAGAATATAACTTTACGTAAACCCATTTTTACGTCGATTCCACGATCTCGGAGTAACATTGCATACGGATCACACGTTTATTATCATACTACCCGAATAGTTGCTCAGTTTTTACAATAAATAGATACTTAATTTATTTTTTACACGCAAATAATTTATATATAATAATTTCTTTTTCACTATAAACATATAATTTAAAGATAAAATTCCGACACCGGCGATAGCGACTAACCGCAGCAGCAACTGCTGTCGCCGACTGCAAGCGATACTAGTGGTTCCTATACATTTTCTATGAGATTGTATGAAAGTAAAATCCGAACGCGGAAACACTGTCGCCACCTCGACCGCAAGCGACAGTGTCACCATTCCGCCGCGGTAGATCAGTCGTGACGCCGACCGCAGCTAGACATCACGTATGTTAAGCGGGCAACGCGTCGCGTCGCTGCAGCCATATTCAGAATCATCAACCGCAGACTGCAGTGACACTGCCGTTGGCCGCTGCCGCCTGCAGCTGCGGTCGGTCGCTGTCGCCGGTGACGGAATTGTACCTTAACTTTCTTTTAGTAAAGCTATGTACGTAAATAAACATTATTATTTGATAAACGACATTCTAAATTAATAAATTCTCAAATTAATCGCGAAGGTAAAGTTTTCATGTACCGAATTTGCTTTAAGTCTATAATTATAGAAAATAATTGGACGGACATCTAATTTGAGTAGTTCCAAAATAAACGTATTAAAAACAATATACAAAGCACTGAGCAAAAGGTATATATTGCGATAATAACGTTAACCGGGTGTTGGTTCCGTCTAAAAAGCTATGCATCGTCCTAATTGATGTTGTTTTCATTAATCGCATAATTACCTACAATCACGGCTTCTCAGTGACTGATTACTGATTTTACCCATGTAAAAGTTAAACTGCAGATAAAGCAGAATTCTATAATAATTGAGTAGGTACTTAAATCACGACCCGCCAGGCAACGAGAACCTGTACAGGCAGCAAATCGATAGATCGATAGAATTCTAATCGCTGTCTATTATCTTAAATATAACCATAAACTATCAATAATGATAATTATAAAAATAAAAGATTACGTAAATTACTGCCGACCCTATATACTAGAAATACCGAGCATTTACAAATTTATTACAAGAATAATAAAATATACAAAAATAGATAATAACTAAGGAAAATAACCTATTTTATTTTTTTCAAATGGCACAATTTTTTGCTGATCAGAAATTTGGACGCCTGTATATCATTATGTATTATTTCTCAGATAATACATAAGAAGCATTTAAATCGTGTAACTAGGTACATACTATAATATGTATTATAACGAGTAACATTATAACGTGCCGATTAATGCTGACTTATCACAGGATACCTAACATCATAACAAGGATTTTTTGTAAGTTACAGTGACAACGATAGAACTAAAATTTGAAGAATTGATATGAAATCAAAGAAATATTAACTTCAAATAAGGCCTCCACAAGAAGCAACCTGCGAGATTCGACGGTGAACGAGAATTATTATGCCACAAAGTCAACTAAATTCGACACAATGTATACCTAAGTAATGGTTTATGGAAGATCTTAAATATCAGTTATTGCTTTATTAAGTAACATTAAAGTCCCAAGTAGTATGGAATACACCTCATTTTAATTCGTAAAATGTCCCATTACAAGCTGGCGCAAACACGTATTATTTATTAAAGTAATCTACGTGAATATTTCGTCATAATTTAATGTCACTGTATTCTGACTGCAATCTCTGGCAGTTTTAATAGAATGTGAATGTTTTATTGGAATTTTTCGCATGCACATATTTGTGCGCAAGCCTTTATTGAACATTATAGTTTTTAAATACTTATCTAGCTAAACTAAATTACAGATCTAAGCCAAATTTCTAACTTTATAAATTGTAAGTTAATCATTAGATCAATGAAAACCTGTTATTTTAATAACTTATGCATCAATTTTCTTTTCAAAGCGTGTACATTAATGCTAATACATACATGTATATTGACCGAAAACATAGTTTTACTTTTCACCGACAGGTACAATCTTAAAACTATTTATAATATTAAATATTCTCAAGTAACATTTTAACGGACATTATTGCGTTTCTCACTGGATGTTATTGGAAAGGAATCTAAAATCTACCGTATTTTCTTAAAATTGTCTATACACTTAAACTTTTACATTACAAAGTTTACAATAGAAAATAATGGTGAAATTATTCATGTTAGATTATTAATAAATGATAGCAAAGTATAAATTATTTACTACTTCATAGAAGAAACGATCCCGTTTTAGCGATTTATATAAAGTCATACTAACGCCATTAATTTTTAGATTGATGATGATTCCTAAGGAGGAATCATCATATAATAATAATAGGACATAATAAGGACAGGACTATATAATAAGCCGCAGTAAGGACTGCGGCTTATTATATTGTCAAACATTTAAGTAACGGGCGATAAAAAAATGGATATTACGTGACGCAGCCACGATAAAGTAAATTATAAATAAATAAGATACTACGGTGTACTTACCCAAGTGCTTTATAAATTTATAACCCGGTGTACAAAAAATATGTTACCTTTCAAACCCGTTTATAATAGCAACGTCACTTCTGGTTTAAAGTGTTACTATAACGGACTTGAAGATATTCTCACATTATTTCTAACATTATAATATTCCTACACCGATAATATCGATCGTTGGTTCACTAGCAACTTTGAACAAAATAATACACCCCACAACATATTCTACGAAAACATATATCTACAAATACATTCTGTAATTTATACAATACGATATCAAAATCAAAAATACTTGTACATACATAATTATTCATATGGCAGTTTTAGTTATTCGAATTATCTATAGTTATATATAGATAATAAATACAAAGGACATTGCCAATCTGACTGGGATTTGGTCCTAATGCCGCCCAGAAATTAAACTATGTGCATTTAATGTTTAACGTCGATTTTGTCTGGAAATTAAACGGCATTAAAATCGGCCCGATGATATCCGTCCAAAATAATGTAAAAGTACCGCAATTAGTACTGAATAACTGACAAAAAAATTATTGTTACCATCCACGTCATCCTCTTCGAGCTATAAAAATATTTTGGTAGCGGTCATATTACTAATCCTATAAAGCCCGACACACACGTAGCTATAATATATATTATAGCAAGACATATTACGATATATTTTCCATAGTAATCTTCGAGCGACCTCAGACGCAGCTATAATATATATTTCTATTACGTCATCAAAATATGTTATAGTATAGCTACCACGTATGGGGGCTTGCTATAATGTAATATATAGCTCAGTATATTAATATATATTATAGCTACGTGTGGACGGCCTTTAAACAAAACTGTCATCATAAATGATACATGACATAGCATGACGCCTGTATTCCGCAAACGGATAGGCAGAGGTTTTCACCCAGAGTTGTGCAATTACATTACAAAGACAATAAAAGTTACGACCTATGTAAATTTTTTTTTCCCGAGACAATTTTTGGTTTGCTTTTAGGAAAAATTATACCCCCGATGACATAATAATATACTTAATGGCGTTTAAGATGATTCTGGGCGGCATTTGGACCAAACCTTGGCAAAGTCCTTTGAACAACATGGTTGAAGTTACAGACCATGGATTTAACATACACAAAATCAGTTTACTATCAAATTGTTTATTGAGGTAAGTACATACATACGAGTATAAAGCTAGCTAATTATTTGAACAACAGTGTATTTTAACACACCATAACCGTCCTAATGAATGGGTATGTGTGGGCGCTACTCAACGTTATGCGAATACTAACTGGTCGCTAAATAACCCTTATATATTTCGAACATGCTCATTATTGTATTGTGTCTTATAAAATATTGTCAATGCATATTGTTATTGTTATGTGCATGAAATAATTCCACACCAGTGTTTATTACATCAGTGTAAAAGTTATGGAGAAAGATTTATATGATACTCAAAAGCTCTAAGCCTCTGATTCGTCATTACTAAGAATAAAATAAATACTATTAATCTTCCGTGACGTCATAGGTGTCCATAATTACTATAGTAGCGAAATCGCTTTGATTGGGATATGTTCTCGCACCGATATCTATCATTTTAGAATTAAATTATATTATCGAGAACGATAGTGAAAATGATTGCTTCCATACCACGTGTCGATATGGAAGCGATATCGACACTATAGCGTAACTATATTGAGCCTAGTTGCAGTAGAACTTGCTATCAGTATCAAAAACAGTAGCCGAAAGAGCTTTGAAAATAATATACAATGGCGTCGATTCTGTTGCGCATTTTCACAGTAGGTACTCAACTAGACTAAACGCATCTGTCACTTTCTTCTTCTATTGAAACAGAAAGAGACAAACGCCGTTAGTTTAGTTTAGTCCTGTCAAAGTGTGCAACAGAATCGACACCAATATGATTGGAGATTGACTAACTTACTATATTACAGTGCGGGCACAAAATAATGTATACAGAGGGCTTACTACGAGCAGGGCAGAAATTGAACTGCCCAGACATTTTCAGTATGAACTGACCTTATATTGTACGAAAAGCCTATACAGCGCGAGGTCAGCTCATACTGGAAATGTCTGGGCAGTTCAATTTCTGACCCGCTATAAGATAAGATCCCCGAGTTGTAGTAAGCCCCCAGGAGAGCATACATCTAGTTTAATAGTAGTAGGACACTGGTAACCATGGTAAGACTTAACTTGTGTTATGGTTGTCAGTGCACACTTCATATTTGTAAGAAGTCACATCAACAATAATAATGTAGGTAAATCATATAACATATTATTATTATTAAAAAATTTAAGCGTATAAAACATTCTATTAGGATTAGAAAACTTCCTGATGTGTAGTATCTAATGTAAAACCCAAACTGAAGGCCTACGATCAACAATAGTACCTACATACATTGTTGATTGAAGCTGACGGCGGACATTTTTGTTTTAAGGCAGATGTATGTTATGATACGACCATAATAAATTTTATGCATTCAAAAATCATATATATTGTAAATAAGCCTTTAAGTTTTATTAGTCAATCTCCAAAGATATTGTATAAGTATTTCAAAATAGAATGTGAAGATACTGTAATATTGAACAAGTTAATACATTAGGAAGCATGTTATTGCTTAATTATGTTGTCTTGTCTTTTAAATATTAAAATAAAGATATCCCTAATACAGATCTCTACTTTGTACATAAAGTTTGTGTAAAACAAGTGAAAATTACTGACTTTACCCACAATTAGTAAAATCAAATTACCTACATTACTGTAATGATAAAAATAACTGGCCATTACATTTGATACAGAAAAATAAAGTTAAACGTAATTATAAGCAAATTTATATTCTATTTAAGATCGTACATTTCCGAATGAGATTCGATGAAACGTGGCGTAATGATTCTTCCAGAGTCGACGACGGGAGTGAGGAGTTCTTCGGATGGCACTTGTATACGAATTCTATTGTCTGAGGGTAGGTTGGTAGCGCCGTTACTAGTGTAGAATCCGAGGGAAACGGGTTTGTGGTGTTCCTCGTTATTATAGGCTTTGTATTTGGACGGGCTTATGGGATGCAGACGCGACGGGCTCGCGGCCAGCGGGTTGTAGGTGACGTGGATGCGCACCACGTCATCAGACATCGGCGACACTGACGGCGGATGCGGGGTGGCTCTCGGCGTCGAGTGCGCGGTCGATGGCGCCCTCTGTATGCTCAGCCCACAAATACCCGAACTGAAAATATCAAAATATTAAACACTAACTGTTTAGACTAGTTTAGTACAGTCAACTTGCTCAGCAGAATCAACACCATTGATAGATAATAAAATAAATTAAATATTTAATACATTAAAAATTATAATTGTCTCACAACACACAAGAAAAAGAAAAATTTCGTTCAACAACTGTTTACAAATGAACTTGCAGATGAATCGCGGAGCGTCTAATAATCTTGGTTGATTCTGTTATCATCTTATAGTTTTGCAGGAGCAGATAGTTACATAATGGTATTACAAGGTTGCTATAGGTTATATAAGTCGCAGTTAACCAGTGCACTATACCTAAGTATGATACTAGTGCAAATATACATATAAAGTGGACCCTTTACCGGACTAGTAAGCGCTTATAAGTTGGATATAAGTATAGTAAAATGTCTTGAGATGATTATGAAACCACTTTTTGCTCATTGAGAGAATAGACCAACACCTCAAGAGAACGATGCCGTGGATGTGGTAAAATTGTGGGCTAACTAAATTTAAGGCCGTACGATGGTACCATTAATACGATGAAGAAGAACACCTCAAAAGCTCTCATTAGGCGGCTGGGTTGCGGGCTTGGTACAGAAAGCGGTACTCCTGGACACGTCTCGTATTGTTAGGAGGTTCCTCTCTCTGGGAGTCCTAACAGCCGGGTAGCTTGGACCCTGTTCCCGATGCCAGAGGACTGCTATTTGAGTATTTGTTTTTTTTGTCTACTGAAAAATGTCTTTCTTTTTTTGTTTTCTGAGTGTTGATCTATGTGTGCGATATTATATGATTAAATATCAAAGCACAAATATAGTATACACTATACAGGTGTGTCGTTTCGCGTATATAACATTGTGCGTATTGGTCATTATACGGATAGGTCTTTTCACATATGAAACATTTTGCGTGTTAGTCCAAATGCTGAGACGTCAATATGCGAATGTGTCATAATGCGAGAAAAAAATTCTATTATTGGTCATTATGCGTCAAAACGTTATTTTACTATAAATTATATTTTAAAATGTTCAAACTATGAATAAAGGAAATAATATTATTTATTTTGTTGTTTATCGAGAAATGTTACATAGTAGTTGGAATAGTCCCTTAAAACTTTGTAATCGATTTGACTGTGGGTTCAGTTAAATCTCTAAGTAATTACGTAAGGTATATATGACTTGCATGCTTGCTTGCATGCATGAAAAGATGCATGAATGTAGTTGAAGCAAAAGGGGTATGTAGGGACCATAGCACGTGGCGTTCTATAGTTTTTGCCTACCCGCATGAGAGACCAGCATGATCTTCCAGTATTCGCTTATATTTTGTATTGGGGTAGGACTAAGTCTTACTGTCAGATTAGTTTTAGATCAGCCATTAACTACCGTAGGTACGTTGAATCTCGTGTTTCCTTACTGTTTGATTCCCAAATACGCATAAAATACGAATAAAATATTACTTTTGATGCTGCTTAACGAGCAGTAAAGATTAGAGGTTAAAGTAACAGTAAAAGCAACAGCTAAAGTTATGAAGAAACAAAATTAACCGTAAGTTTTGCTTTTTGACGTTACTTTAACCTTTACTTTCGATGAAGTAACTGGTCGTAAGTAAAAATTAAGTGAAAATAAGCGAAATATAGTCAGAGTAGACTGTAAAAGAAGCGACAGGACACGCTTACTACTTTCTAGTATCAAGGCAATCACTATATTGAAAAAATGAGATTGCGCTATAAAGTCTTTGTCGGGAATGTGCAAAAGGTGAAGCTCACGAACGGAATCAGCCGTTCAGCCATTTCGGGGGTATGGCAGCATGGATGGACACGGCAAGGGAATCGATTTCTTCCCCCCAAAATCGAATACTTATAGCATCTATTACGATGAAGCAACCAGTTATGGTTATAGTGTAACGAAAATTTAAAATTGAGTTCACTCCAAACTATTCATTATTCACTAATTTGATTGGACTTACAGTTTCATGTCAAAAGACGTAAAAGTTTATGTTAAGAGACCAATAGCGCTTTGGCATCTATTATTGCGAAACTAGAAGGCCCAATGCCCAACCGCCTAACCTAATTTTACAGGGGCTTGCAGGATATAAGCAGTTTAACTATGGTACATTCTATTCCATACAATGGTTCATCGTTGAAGGCTTTGAAAGACAGCTCGAGACTTGACCCCCGCCTTTCCTCGCGACAAATGATATTTGGTGATATGAGTATTGTGCAAATCCGATAATACTCCAAACAAAATCGTTTGTTAAATTGATCAGGTGGAATGAGTGCGTTCTACATCTACAAAATATCTCACCCATCTGACCCAGTGGCGTCGTCGCTGACATTGGAGTGCGTGTCCAGCGAGTTGTCCGGCGCGTGCGACCTTCCGCTGGAGAACACGCTCAGGTCGGCCGTGCTCGTCACGCTGGTGTCGGCCAGCGAGCGACGAGATCCCAACGCGGATACAGAGTCGTCGCAACGAATGCCGCCTGCTACGCCACTGTGTTCTATGTAACAAAAATTGGATTGTATAATAATTGTGATAATCGATAAAAGTCTTTTGCGACGTTAATTTGTATTTGCGCAGTCATACCCCGTGTTACAAAAACTCGTGTTTTTAAGCTCGACAACACCTTCCTGCTGCAAATTAAACATTGCCACACGGTGGCGGATTTACACTTTTTCAAAGTATAGGCTGTTTAATTTTTGCCGCTCATACCTCTACCTACATACAATTGTCAGTTTCTAGTTTATTTTTGTATTTCAGGGAAAAGTCATCAGAAAGATGTCTTCCAGGCATTTTTTCTGCAAGACATAAGAAAACCGAAAACCGTCTTACATAATTTTTTTGATGTTCGTGCTGACGGTGAAGCTAAAAACGAAATAAAAAAACAGCTTCTGTCCCCAAATTTACCGCCCTAAGTTCAAGCCTACTCAGCCTGATGGTAAATCCGCCACTGTTGCCACACATATTTTGTTTTCTGACTCAAATGACGATTAAACCGCGAACCGACCTTGGTTTGGCTTGCTAACCGAAGTTAGACGGTATAAACTAACAGTACTCACTAAATAATGTAGTTCACTGATATGACTGCTTTAATTTAATCTATGAGACTTTCTTAGCCTCTTCTTTTATATGCAAAGCACACGGAACACAAAGCAACACGTTCATGCAAAATATATAATTAAATTCTTACCTTATAGTCGACTTTACTTAGAGCACACAACAACAAGCAAAATCAATGTATGTAGTGTAACACAAAACGCACATGCAAGTTTTATGAGCAAAAAATAAAATCTCTGCTCGTAGCTCAATTAATAAAATTAACAATACATAATGACCGTTCTCATTTATTCATTAAATACATATTTACATTAAATGATAAAAAAGACAAACTAATCATAATAATATTTAACGTTTTCGTCTCCTAATTTTCTTAAATTTCTTATTATTGACTAGATATGTGTGAGGTTGAGGTACACTTCGATGCGTAGGGATCATGCCGAGGATGGGGGATTCTAGGTGGATGTCCATTGAAGCATGGGAGGTATGAAGTGGAACGCCGAATTGAGGATTTTTATCTGAAGTAAAAATGTTTATTTGTGTTATCATGCTCATTTTGTATACATCGTAAGCTTAAAATGAAACTCTCTACCTGAAGACCAACTAAACGCTTTAGATCTTAGTGTGAATATAAATTTTCAGGTTGTCAAAATTGCCATTTGGCCGGAAGAAAAGTAGGTAGGTACTTAGGTACGAATATCTATATAATTGGCTATTTATTTTTACCTACTGGGGTTAAGGGTTAGATACAGGGTAGAAGTAGAAGCAAATATGTTAGCGTGTTGCAATCTAGCAGATAAAACTGTCAAATGTATAGAAAAACATTGCCGTCCCCCTGGGGACGAAAGCGTGAGTAATGTGCTTAATAGGTAATAAGCGAGCCACAAATGTAGAAAAAATATTATTCGTGGTTTTAATAAAAACTTGTGAGGATAAATATCAATATAAACGGTTGAAGTTGAATACTGAATATACCTACAACTACATTATTCAAATAAGTTTTTATTAGAACTCCAATACGTAGGTACCTATATTTTAGAACTGTAATGGGAAAAACGACAGATCTTAATTTATAAAACCAAGTGATATTTTTTATTGTGTTGATTTATCCACTGTTATATTATATAACTTAGGTTCTGAGTAAAAAATCATTTAAATGTGATAATTTGAAATACAACTAAAAGCGTCACTGATAAGATATGCTGTGTGCTGTGTCTACGTAATGCACAGTGTGCGATATCTAAATATACCACTATAACGTACCAGTATTACTGTTTTTGATATGTTTTGAATATTTTTAATAATTGGCGTTGCTCATACCACCACGGGCGGCAAAACTAAAAATAAAATGATATAATGATGAGTTCTCGAAATACTCAATATCTTGATTTCATCGATAAAATTAAGGATTAAACATACATTCACCAAATTAAATAATAACATGATTTTCGATGAAAGTTAACCTATAAAAACGAATCCAGCAATTTGTCGTAAAGGTTTTAATCTTTAATCGTAAGCAAGTTGGAACAATGCAATAAACAGCAAATAAATATTTAGGTATTGCCCATGAGGCGTTTAATGTTAACACCATACTATGTATTGTGAGAAACTAAACTACGCAGTTGTTTTGAATCAGTTTATTGATTAATTAAATGTTTAGTTTCCATGGATTGAAATTCAGGTCATAATATTATGGAGGTTTGTTGATCTTAACTTAAACTAAAGATAATAAGATTTACTACTGTACCCAGCTATAAATGTTAAAAAGATCGGATGATAGGGGTGGGTTTATGCGAGAACTTAAATATAGGTAAGTAAACCAAAATAATCGATGTAAAACTATTGAGCAGAGATTTATTTATTGCAGACGTTATTAACGAGGTAGAAGTTTTGAAAATAAGTTATTTTAAACTCAATTTTTGCATTAAGTGCTGTTTGGGCAATAACGCAAGCCCGCCGTTTTGTGTTATATTACAAATAAATGTTAATAATTTTGCAAGTAGTATTAAACATAATACATAGTGGGACGTAGCGTTATCTTATGAGAAATAGCACAAACAATGCGGGAAGCTGGGGATCCATCTTAAGGTCTGAGGAGTTAGTAGCCTAATAAAATCTATTCATATTATTACACCTGCACATAGTAATTACTAAAATTTAGTGACTGTGTCCCTAAACATTTATAAAACAAGCTCCTCAAATCTTAAGAAATGCCATGTTAAATGCATGTCGTTTAAATCGTGTTAATCATGACATAAACCCACCTCCATACCACCAATAACATGCTAGTGCACAAATTCTATTACATACTCTATAATTACAACTAAATCTAAAACAAAATATGACATACTGCTAAATGCCATTATGTTGGATGTTTGTGAAGTGAAATACATAAAATCACCAAGCCAGCACAGTGTCTAACTCGTCCATAGTAGACACTGTATTTCGAAGCAAAATTAATACGGCGATTAAATAATGTTTTATCAAGTAAATATGTGTTATAGAATCTAGACATCGTACAGTTTGTTAACCTAGCGACGAGTTCCACACTCACAGCGGAATAATTCGTTCAATCCATGAAGATGCGCCCTACCCTTTCTTGTAATCACTTACTCTGCGGTCCGAATTGCGATTTCAGAGCCCACGGTGCTTACGACTATACTCGTTGGTCCGAAACAAAAGAGCGCTCACAGCGCTGTCAGCGTGATAACGAATCTGACCTAAGATCGGACCTCTTTTTTGTATACAACACAACACACACACATAGAACCACACACACTCCACAGAAGCTATTCACCCGAATTCGCTCGTTTAATCTCTTGTGGCGTCATTATAGCGCAAACTGTCTCGCTAACGACAGAAGGCGTAACGTCATGAATGACGTAATTACCTGCGCCATATTGGACTTACAGAGCCTTTGCTTCTGCGTGAAATCACTGTAAACCAAACGTCAAATATACATTTGCACCATTTGAAAATTGAAAATTGCAGTCCCAGTAAGAGATGAAGGCACAGCCTTCATCTCTTACTGGGACTGCAATTTTCTCTAATTTTCTCCATTTATATCACAATTCCACAAAATATCAAATGGTGCAAATGTATATTTGACGTTTGGTTTACAGTGATTTCACGCAGAAGCAAAGGCTCTGTAAGTCCAATATGGCGCAGGTAATTACGTCATTCATGACGTTACGCCTTCTGTCGTTAGCGCGCTCACCGGGATTCGGACCGCATCTTTTAGCGACACTATCGCTTTTGGCATGATTCGGACCGCAGGCATACAGTCCAAGTTTGCAATGTTTTGATAATGCATTAGTTCTATTGTTACACACTAATTATCTATATCAACACACGCACACTAAGGTGAATAATATTGTCCAATCACGAATAAAACGTCACGGTCAACTGTACCTAGAGATGCTCTCGAAAAATAGTGGGGCTCGTTTTCGTGGATTAAACGAACATAATAAATGGTAAAGGGACATCATACTACAAACTATAACACAATAACATACCGAATCTACATAGATAAAAAAACAGTGTCCCACAAAATATAATTATAAAAACCGATTTCTAAATAATGAGTTATAATTGCATTTCTCTAATTGGGGATATTTCAGTATCTACTTAGAATGGTGATGAATAAACATAGAAATACACGATTGAATGATATATTTGATGTCCTAGTATTATACAGGAATAGCATTCAAAATATTGTACAGGTACGCCAATTTTATTGTGAAGTCAGTTCGACTTTACGTATTGTGTTGGTCACCATCTATCACACTTACCATTTACTCGGATAATAAATGTAGGTATTAGAACAAACGTAAGCTTGGGCGTATACAGAGACGCAGGCCGTGTTCAAACACCTATGCTGTGTCGCCTGCGCGTCCTGGGTCTCCAATATACGCCTAGGCTTATCAAGTTAACACAGGACATAAAATCTATTGCCTTCATAACTACATGACACAGGCTATGAAAGGGCCATAAACAAAATGCTCCTTTTTATGAGTATTACAATCAAATTATTTATACAGTAAGGCCTAGCGCAGACGACCGATTAATATCGGTCACCAAACTACGGCAGATTTTAGTCGGTGGGTGTCGGTGTTCAATTTTACGCCAACTCAACGCACACATCCTACGCCTGCCGAACGTGTAACGGTGGAACTCTAGTGAGGAGCACGTAATGGAAGTGCGAAGATTGTGGTGTATTTTAATGTATTTGAGAAAGAAAAGACGTCATAGAGAATTCTAGGTCCACCCTCTCATTTCTCAGAGATTATTAAAAGGACAGTTTCATACAATTCATTGGGACTTAGGGCACGATCCAATTATTCCTTTTAAATTCTATATAATTATCTTTTACAATCTTTTGATGAGTTATTACAGTTTGTCTACCGAAAGATGAAAGTGAGAAACGCGATATTAAAAAAAAAAAAAACAAAATCTTTCAACACTCTACAGTGAACATACCTAACTGATGCTTAATAATCTATGAAAATAAATATCAGAATGGAGTGTGAAGAGTACTTCCCGGACGAGCTTTTTGAATATCGCGAGCTATATTCACTCTCAAATTTCGTTAGACAAACTGTATCATTTGTGATATTTATTTTCGTGTCCTACTACTACTACTACTACTACCGAGGTGTACGCCACCGACTAATGCCAGTCATCCGCGGTAGCGCGTGTTCACTTGTATGTTCTATCCATCTCTCCGACGTACTGCCGACAAAAATCGGATAGAGCCGGCGATAGTCAGTCACTTGCTCCGATTTATGTGGGGCCGTTGTTTTTTTGTGAATCGGTTACGTTGCTTGCTTTTTAGAGCATGTTCTATTATTACAGACTATTTTCGGACTGATTAAAAGCGGTCATCTGCGCTACGCCTAATACATAAAGTATTTAAAATGGTTTCAAGGAACCGACAGGCAACGATTTATTAATTTAGTTTTTGTTGTTCATTATACAGAACCGCATCGATTTTAAAATTGTTAAAATGTGAGGTCGTTACAATTTTGCTAATTTTAAGAAAGTTCGCCCGTTAATTGCTTTTCGAGAGTTCACTGCATAAGTTTCGCTGGAGAACACATGGGGACATCCTTAAGTAAATTTAGAACAGTACTGCCCTATAATTTCTGTCGTGACCTAAGTAAATTTTTCATGCACTATGTACTCGCAAAAAATTTACTGCATTGCATGGTACGTACTATTTGCGGCATTTAATCATGTTAATTACTGTCACTTAAATCACTGAATAAATTATAGTAGGTACAACTTAAGCGCAAAAGCCTGTATCATACGAAATGGTTTATTTAATATTCAAAGTATATTTATTATTCAATTTTGGTCCATTGCCCTTTAAATTTTATCAATTCTCAACATCAAGTGGTATCCAAATTTTCAACGGGAAAAATAGATGAAAGAGTAATCATCCAATAATTGGTGATAACGTAAAATAAATTTCGCATAGGTACGTTTTAAAAATTATTATGATTACTTTTGAGAATTTACTTAAATATCTATGTTTAACATAGCTTTGTAAAGATATTGGCTTATTTGAATATCCAAATACATGCAATTGAAGCGCATTAAAAAATATGATATCAAATTATTTAAATAAATTAGTCACCTTGTATATCTAACGTACATAATAAAATTCACAACTCATGTGTGGGCGCCAACTGGGAGCATGTGGCCGCGGTTGTGACCATTGTTTGATAATCTAGTCACCACTATCAATCAACTAACTTGCATAAATTATTAGTTTATAGGGCACACTAATTAATTTGTACTTATTAGGTCAAACACTACATGGTGATTTACCGCGAGAAAATCTAAAAGTAGTAAGTCCAACCTAAAGCTATGTCAAATACTCTTACTATAATAAAAAGCATTTGGCCGGTATCTAGGACAGCATACAACACGAACTGGAGTAAAGTGTAAACTACGGCCTGGTGACATGGATGGATGGCATACGGAGCGAACCTAATTGCCAATCGAGACCTTCTCAATATTATGCCACCGCAGCCAAAACCTACTGAAGGCACGGCTTACACGAATGTAAGAGTAGTATTACATTTGTGTAAGCCGTATGAGGCTAAATACGTAGGTATTTAGCCTCATATTTATGATTCCGGCCAGTCATCTATCACGACTCTTCACGATTGTGCATAATCAGTCAAGAACATGCATCGATGATTACCATTAATAAAATGTGAATATCATGCAAATGTGATTTATGCGAGGCATCGCAAAGCATGCCAAAAACCTACAGGAAGTAGGTAGCTCTGATCAAAAATTTGTACGAAAATTCTGAATGATAAAAGCGAATCAAATAAAGAGTATAATTAAAATTATCGAAACGCATGTACTTGCTGATTTAACATTGACTTCCTGGTGTGAAAACTGTTACTTTATACGATAAAAATCATGGGTTCTCAAGTACCTATTCATAAATATTCTTTAACTAGGTATTCCAATGTAAATTAGCAAGTTTTATAAATGCGTGAAGTGGTCGGAGCCAAGGCTCTCGTCGGAGGTGGTACGCGAAGTGGGTAGAGATGCTTCCAAATTACCTGACACTGTGTCACTCTGTGACACCCGGAGCTCCTGCAATTCCATTGCAGCCTTTTCGCGTCTGTAACAAAATGAGTGCTATTAAGAACAACGAAATACTACAAATGTGAGGTTAAAAAACCGACCTTATTTCCTACTTTTATTAGGTTCCACATTATTGACCTTCCGTGTAGATCTCATCTGCCACGTCTGGTGGTCAGCATTTTTCTCAAATATTGCCTATATTTATTGTATTCATGATATCGCTACGGCACTAATATCGACAGCTATATTTTTATATTCGCCCTTAAACTTACCCTCACTGACATGGCAAATAATCACGGAACGTTTGAATGTTTCTTTGAACATACTATCATACAATAATGCTTATGTACATGCCCATTTATATAGTTAAATATTATGATAGTATCTAAAATCAATGTTGTACCGTTGGCGAAAGAATTGGTCTACCACCCTAAGGCTGTAATTTGTTTATAGACCATAAAACAAGCCTATAATCTCTTGTTTTACAAGAGATTACAGACTTGTTTATTTATTGTTTTTTTATTATTGACATTTTTCTTTTTTCTTTTTAATGAAGTTTCAACTTTAGTGATATTTTCATTCGATAGGAAGTTCCTGTTAAAATTGACTGACCAGTGTTTTGGCCGACTGTAAATACTTAAATGTAATTTATTAAATAAGTATAAATTCGTGAAGCACTGGCGGAACTAGAATTCATTTTGTGGCGTAAGAGTTACGGAGGGGAGACCCTCCAAATCTCTGAAGAGTTTAGGTACCAACTAACCAACTGAATAGGTACCAGTTTATTTGTGATCCGGCCCTGTTTGAACGTAAAGTCGTCAATAGCTCCAATACAATTCTCATGCTTACCTCAATATCACAGTTGCTCTAGCTTGTTTTTCAGTCTCCGAAAAATTTTCTGCCCGCTGTCCAATCTTCGATTTCTTATCAGGCTCAACAAACGAGCCAAGCTGTCGCTTTGGTAGCTCGTTGGGTGGCGGCGGGCCAGGGTAGTCAAGCTTGGCTCGTTTCAACTCCTCCATCGATCGCTCCAAGTGGTAAATTACTATGTCGTCTTCAAAACCAAAGTCTTTATGTAGCTTAACCTACAAATTTAATATCAAATTCACTTAAAATATACAATCTTGTATTAATATCCAACTTGGATATTAATACAAGATTGTAAATTATAACATTAGATCTTTACAGAAAATCAGCAGACCTGAATATAATTTACAATAAGATCCATATCATTTAACTTCATGATTGCTTTCTTATGTAGCTTGAGTATTGTGTAAGCCATAGCTGTGACCACTCTTTCTCCGTCCAACAGATATATATCCCAAACCCTCAGGCAAAGGCTAAATGGCACTCTTTCCACAAAGCAAACAAAGAACCATTTGAGGGAATATAGAATAGCATCTAGACCAAACTTGTCAAAATGATGTTTCAGTTTTGGCATAAATTTTGTGAGTATTTTGTCATGGTGCCCGAGGAATCTTGTTAGCTTGGGAAACCCTTCAATATATAATCCATGCATAGCGTACTTCTTATCTGACAGTAATACCGCCAAGGCCCAAAACGCATCTTCTTCATCCATATACATGAGCAGTACTCCAGCCAGACCAGACATACCTTGACAGTAGCCAACTTCAGAATTATACATGCTATAAGCACAAAGGACATTAAATAGTGAGCATTGCTTTTCTGAATATCGTTCTCTATAGAATTGATGTTCTCGAAACTGCCTGTTAACATCTGAATCTATTTGCCTAACATCTGTAGACCAAAGTTTAGCTAGTTTCAACATTTCTTGAAATTTTCCTGGATTTGCTGATTTAATTCTGTTAACATCCATCAACTTGCACCAAACTTTTATTCGAAGTGAATTTGGAATGCCTTTGTATATTCGCCTGTGGAGTTTTTCCTTGGTGGTTGGCAAGTCCCAATTAGAAAGCATTTTAACCCATTTTTTCTCCCTCTCCACTTCAATATTGACCTTTTGAGGCCCAGTTTTCTGAGGCAGGCGTTCATCATGGATGAATCCATATCTGGAAGGATATCATTTTTGTGTATTAAAGTGAAGTAATCACACAATTTTATATCAATACAAATAAGCAAGAATGAAGTATTACTGTTTACTCATTTGGCTGTTACAATTGCTTTAGTCAAATATAAATATACTTTCGCAAATGAAACAATTACATTTAGCCATGCATTTTAATATAAAACATAAAAACAGAACAGTACATAATTTGTTTGACAGTAAAGTTATAGGGAATTATTTAAGAATTAAATTAAGTGACAGTGGCCTGGACGCTGCATTGCCATTAAAAGCATGCGAGTGTAAATTTGTAAACAATCAAAACATTATTTTCTCTGGCTTATTTGGTCATAGTTGGTTAAAGTATAAAATTTTAATAATTAATCAATCAGGTTTGCTTTAGTAATGTCATGTAATCTAATATCAATCACAATATCCTATAATAGTTAAACATTAAGACATAAGCACTATTCCTCTCTCCTACTTAACTGTGCTGTGCCGGACAGGGTCCATAATTGATACCATAGCCTTAAGCCTACTACCTGCTTGTAATATTACATTATGAAAACACAAATGTCATAAATAAATGTTTTATCTTGTAACTAGCTGATTACATTGTAACTAGCTGTGCCAGAGACTCCGTCCGTAAGGAAATAGGATGGCGCGATTATTTTTAAAACCAATTGCCTATTTCCTTCCTCATGATGCACACTATTTCCTTTTCAAATTTCATCAAGTTTGATTCAGCCATTTAGTCATAAAAAGGTAACAAACAGACAGAGTTACTTTCGCATTTATAATATTAGTATGGATTGCAAATAAGTAAATTTGTAACAGATTTTGATTAAGTATAGCAGGAATGTAACTTGAAACCTGTAATACAACCTAAGGTAATTTTATCCCTGTAAATTAAATCCTTTTTACACTGGTGAATCTGCAGGCACAGCTTGGTACGCCTAAGCTATATGCTAGTAAAACAGTAGACCTGCACAATTGCACAGCAGTGATAGCTCAGCATAATGGTTGTATTTTAAGTCATTGATTGTTATACTTTCATATTTTATATTGTTCTTGTTACAATACATATACTTTTATATTATAAGACTTAGCTTTGAGATCCTTTCAGATTTTTTAAAAGATTAAAAGAGTCTGATAATTTCAAATTACTGAAGAAACAAAATCTATTCCATTCTATTATTTAATGTTATTTATATTTTTATGTACACTAGCATTAATAGGGCAGACTTAATGCCACAAAACATTCTCTATCAGTCAATCTTCAGGTTAAAATCATTGAATGAAGTACAGTAAAAAGTATATTATTTAGAAACAATTGTTACAAATGCAAAATAAGACATCTAATTACATATAAATTATAATAAACTAAATAAATAGACCTACATATATAATAAAGTTCATCTAACATTCGCATACACCCAAACCAAGAACAACTTTCTATAGGTCATATTTTGTGTGTGAATTAGCCTACAACCAATACTGTAGATAGCCAATTGCTTAGCTATTGAGCCCATCAAGCTGCAGATTCTATATTATTTTAATTTCATGAACAACCTACTTTATATTATTAAACTTTTACCATAATACTGAAAATGTATGAATGATCATACATTACTATCCAATGCTAAATCTTTTAGTTCTTTATGTTTCTACATTTACTTTTCCTTTCAGTTGATTATTATAGTTACTTCCTCTTTTTCCTTTTGCCTCTATTTTCCCTTCTATAATGTTGGTAATGAACTTATTGTGTCTATGAGTTTGTTTTGAATGGATACTTTACTTGTCTCTTTCATAATATATGGGTAGGAAGGTATATTTGCAAGAATACTTGTTAAATTATTAATGGTCATTTACTAAACTACTGCTTATTGCCTAGAACATACACAAATATGAACTGTATTTACATATTGATAGGTTGTGCTAATCGATGGATCAAACACATTGATGGGTGTGGCTAAAATGCATGCTATCTCACTCAAAAATAGTAAGAAAGGAATAGACCCAGTAATGAGCAGTAAGAATGATGATTTATATGGAAAACAAGCCTGTAAAACTTCATGAATAGACCATTGGGCATAATGTTTTATGAAAGACATACTAAATGAATCTATCCGAAAAAAAGTTAAGTATTTGAGAACTTTGGAATAAATAAACTATGCCTGTATGGAATCTATTTTGTAATTTTCATACTCCATAAGTTAGGTATTTATTTACGCTCCTAAGTTGCAATAAAATTTGTGTTTAAATACAGAAGTCTTGAGGCTTGTAAATTCCAAATCAATATCATTCTTAGTTTCAGATATACTATGTCAAACAATGAAGTTAACACATTATTATGTTTGTATGGAAAAATGACTGAAGAAAGTATTTTAATGTTGGAATTCAATAAAAAGTCTCCTGTAATCCTATTAGTTTGTTTGTAAATATATTTCATGTCTTAAGAAATTTTATAGACAGTGGTGTTGATTCTGTTGCGCACTTTGACAGGACTAAACTAAACTAAGGGTGGATTTCTCTTTCTGTTTCAATAGTAAAAGAAAGTGACAGATGTATTTAGTCTACTTTAGTACTATCAAAATGTGCAACAGAATCAACACCATTGTGTGCAAAGCAGAATTTGAACATACTTTTTAACATAACACAATAAATTAATAAAATCATTTGCCCGAAAGGTAAGCTTTCAATACATGACCAAGCTAAGGTGGACATAGCTTTACAAAGGTTCAAAGTTAATGCAAATGAGGACACAAGAAGAAATTACTGCAAGAAAGACTAAAGCTAAACAATTAATATTAAATGTATAAAATTGATCATCAAACAAAATACAATTTCGCAGACATCATAAATGGCATACCGATCAGTTTTGTGGTACTCCTCGAATTCCGGGTCTTCCCACGGATCTATCTGACCCACGAGATTCTCCCGGCCTCTTTCGTATCGTTGGAAGATGCGCTCCCGCTCCTCGGAAGCCCGTGCCAACAGTGCCTCCTCATTCATAACACAGCCTGGTCGTACCACATACCGAAACACCTACACGACCTACTATCTTTTCACCGGAACACGACCTACAAAACGCTTAGCTCAGCTAACATATAATATGACTAACATCGACGTGACTAACCCGTCTACAGGGTAGCCCTGAAAACATTTACAATTGAAATCATTACGCCCTTTTCAATTGAAAATTCTTGGACGCTAGACGATTTGACGTGCTGTCATGTCATAATTCTTAGATCCAGAATCAACGGCTGGAGACCAACACACAACGTAGAAAATTGTTTTACATAATAATAGCAAAATTATTAACAGAGGGTACGTGACAATAGGACTATTAAATTAAAGTGTTTTCTATGAATCAAATTACTTAAATACGCCCTCTTTTTCATTTAGAACAGGAAAATTACGAAACGAAACTGAATCAGAGATTCCTCGTACCTACAACATATACCTAACTTTTATACAATACAAAATAGCAGATGCAAAAATTAAACGTAATTGATAAACCTCGTCTCATAGAAACACTAAAGCGCACTAAAGACACTAAACGAACCAATGACCAAAAAAGCCTCTAAAGAAACGAACGAACGAATCTATTTTAAAAAAGCAATGCTTTTTTTTTAAAAGGATAAATTTTAAATTTCTCGTTTATTACCAATATTTTACAGGCCGTCAGTAACATAGGTCAGTAAAGTCATGAAAAGGATTTTGAAGCAGGTAACAAAAATTCTTCTTCTCCTTATCCTTCGAGTTAATTAATAATGGGTCATTCTCCGAGCAGGATTCTCGGCGTCATATTCGTGGCAATTTTCATTTTTAATATTTTTATGTAATTACCATCAAAATATTAAAATTTACAATAATACATGTTCATTGATGTGTATAACAACAAAATTAGATAAAAAATAAAGATAGAATTCAATTTAGAAAATTTTGCTTCCACGAAAATGACTGAGCAAACCACAAAAATGATACAGTAAATTATGATGGCAATATCGATACTAAAAGTCGCTAAACAATCCCTGCTTTTAGACGAAGCAAGACTTACATTTTTATAATATTGTCTACCGACTTAATAATTATCTAATTACGCATTATATAGTAGCTCAAACTATGTATCTGACATTTGTCACAACCCCCCCGGTAGTTGTTTTCACTTGTCCTATTATTAATAACACTAGCTCTATTAAATAACTTGGTATTATAATCGACAAAACTCTTTCTTTTAAACAGCATATTGCCACTTCAGCGAATAGAATACGTAAGTTAATATTCGTCTTCAAAAACCTGCGCTATATTGCGGATAACAAATTAATTAAGCAGGTCTACCAGGCTTCGGGTGAATCAATTATCCAATACTACATTACTTCTTGGGGAGATGCCCCAAAAACCTTAATGCTAACTATTGAATGAGCCCAAAGATCAATCCTGAAGTCCATTCCTTTTTCTTTTTTTTCTTTTTTGTTGTAATGTATTACCAGTCCGCCAAATAATGCATATTGTACTATAACAGCACAGATCCCTTACGTATATGCCAACCTTTCTAACTTAAAGTAACCGCGAGTCGCATATCGGCGACGAATAGAACCAAACGTCGGTATGATCTTTTGTCAAGCATTCTAGCGAACGCTCGAGGAAATGCTCAACAGAACACCTGTAATGTAATGTAACATTAGTTAGAAAGCTAATTACAAGTGTACTCTCAAGATTATCATCACCTTAAGCGAATTATGAAGGTTTTTTTAATTTTAAGTAATAGTCACCGTCAATAGAACTTTTCATCTTTGTAAAAATAACCTTAAATACTTAGTATTGATTTAAGAACTTCTTAGTAGAATATTTTATACAATCATGTTTACTTCAATTTTATATATTTTCTAATAGTAGGTACCTATTTTTATTAAAATACAACTGGATAAAAGGTTTTTTAACAATTTAAAATACCCAAAAAACCACCTAGATCGACCCAAAAACACTGTTAGCTACGTAATAATTATCCAAATATCACAAAGACGTCACCATTCTAAACAAATAACACTATGAGTTATTTATCTTCGATAATCGTTTTCCAGATGCAGGAAATCTCAAACCAACTTATTTAGCAGTAAAATAAGGTTAATGAAAGCTAAGAAAATAAAAAAACCAATTAGTTTTCAACGTTATTAACAAAATAAATAATGAAAAGCGTGTTAAAAAGTAGAAATCTATATTATGGGTTGATAAGTGATTTTCGTGGACACCACCAATGCCACGTAACTGATGAATTTTAACAATAATCTGAAATAACTACCTAAATAATGACATAATTGCAACTCCAAGTACCTTATCAAAATCTCGATTATTTATGCTAACTTATAGCCAACCTTAATTGTTTAAAAAATCTATTAATAGTTAAAACTTAGTATCCACGAAACTTACCTACACATCGTGTGACCGATACATTTTGTCTCATAACTTTTAAACAACTTATGGAATATGAAATATATTTATTTTACGAATTCTACAACTATTAACAAGTATTTTGATATACAATACATAGGTGTTCATTATAACATTGAGAATATATACACGATTGTTTGAAGCAAGCGGACAGTGTGACACGCGAAGAATTGCGAAATGAGCCCCGTTTTTAGTATTCTGATTTAGTTTATGGCAATTTCTTTTTAAATGATTAGGATTAAAGTATTTTTTTTAGTTACAGTAATAAGTGAAGAAATATATAAAAAAAAATCAATACTGTATCTTTAATAACTACAGAGATATTGCTGTGTGACCACCAAAATCGACCTCTCGGAGAATGACCCTAATATACCGTAGGCTGTAGGGTGTCAGTTTGGGTTCGACGCTGTGTTAACTTATAGCTCTTTGCAAGTAGTCAACTCTTTGAGTACTAAATACTCAAAGAATCAACTCAACCCATAGAAATAGTACAGGTACTATGTATTATCTCTATGACTCAACCCGACTCAACCACTGTTATGACATTGGTTGTGACAAGTGGTAAGTTCTAGGGCTCAGAATCTAGGAACAAGCATGTTCCTAGCTCAGAATAATGACTGGAGGGCCCATAAACATAATCTAGACTATATTCAGTGGATTTTAAGAACATATTTTTTCCCATATCTAGAGGAATTTCTCAGATTGTCTAGGAACAATTTTTTTTGTAGAATGACAACACTGTAAACAACTACTCCGGCTCATCTAACGAGACTCAAAATAATAAATGAAGAAAAATGTGCTCACTGTGTTAATGAGGTCGCTGACCTTCAACATATTATATTAAAGTGTCAAAAATACAAATTCGAACGGTTGATTTTAGTGTCAGAACTACAACAAGCGTGTAATAAAAAAGTGCCTTCAGATTTAATAGAAATTTTATCAGAATGTGTATATTTTCAAGCTTTATATAAATTTATTGTTAGTACGGTAGGGAAACTGTAATTATTCTAAATAGCATCCTATGTATGATTTATTTCTAAGTTGTTATATCTTTTAAGTTAGGCTTAAAGGACATGTATCCAGGGCCGTAAAATAAAAAATAAAAAAAAAAACTGACACTGAGAGTGACAGCTGACAAGAAGATTCAACTTCAGTTGAAAGATGAAATTGTTGTTGAATATTCTTGGAGGGAAGCAAGTATACAGATATCTAATTTACGTAATGAATTGATAAGTAGGTACCTACTTAAAAGTAATCTACTCAATTGTGTAAATTGGTTACATAAACCCAAGAGTGACTTGCAGAATTTTTAATTTGGGCTGCTCTTTTTGTTGTTTTGTTGATATACTTAGCCTAAAAATTAACAACGAGTGTTCTTTTTAAAATGTTCAAAGTAAGTTTTACCTTTTAATTTATAATTTCGATTTGATAATTATTCCTAATAAATTTATAATAATTAAAGCATGGATAACCAACACAGTACAATTAGTAGATACCTACATAAGTAAATTACAAATCCTGCCAAAAGCACTACTGCAGATTGCGTGCCTGTAAGTGTAATGGTACATAATTGGTAGTCTCTGAATGGTACCTAAATAAAATTCGAGTTGTAAGTTGCAATACTGCACTATCGATCCAATTAGTCCCTTTCTCTTATGAATTGGATATAAATTTGAGAACAAAGGAGAAGCTATCAGATTAATCCATACAGTCCGCACGCGAATTCCGAGGAATTGGGGGCTGAGGAAGCAGGCACTGTGCGCTGCGCCTGACCATTGCTAATACCCCGCACTCTCCTAATACCAGTAGTACCCCGAGACACTGGTATTGGGAGAATGCGAGGTATGAGTGATGGTCGTGGCAGTACAGGATTTCTTTGTTTGGGTGAGACGTGAACGTGGAACTCGCCTGCTTTTCTTACAATTAAAATTTCGTAGCCTGCATTATATAATTATATTAGTTGAGTGTCAATTGTCAAGGGTGAAATGATGGCTATTAAAAAAAAAAGGCATTATGTCAGGTAAATAATATAATATTACGTTGGTCTATGCATTAACCAATACCTAAAGCTGCTGATGGGAATTGGGTTGCATGGACTCTTCGCCACTGATAGATGGTAACCAGTAACTACAAACTGTCAAAAGATTGACAAGAGCTTATTTGATCCCTTTTATTAATTGTTAGTATATTTTAGGGTCTAGTTGGTTTAGTGACTGGGGGAGCATCAGGGCTTGGTCGAGCTACAGTAGAGCAGTTGGTGAACCAAGGTGGAAGAGTTGTCATATGCGACCTGCCATCTAGTCAGGGACAAGAAACAGCAAAATTGTTAAAAGAAAATGTTGTATTTGTGCCAATTGATGTAAGTACACCTGTGTTTCAGTTTTTATTTAAAGTTCACATTTTAAGCAGTTGGGTTTTTTATTCTTATACTAACAATGTGTTTAATACGAACTTTGTAAATTTTATCTTCGAACATATTGTGGTGTTATATGCTCTAAGGTGGCATGGTGGTCTTTGTTTAATGTGAAATTCCTTTAATGAAATAAATGGTTCAAAATGTTTGCAGTTCGCAGTGCTCTTATAGATTTGATAGTTTCACATATTTCACATTGACACATCAAATCTGTGGTCTAGCATATTGAACATCACATCTCCAGAACATCAATTCTTTATTTCTTTTTGGCTATCATCAAAATATAGCTCCATGTTTTTATCAGGTTACTTCAGAAAAAGATGTCAAGAATGCGCTGCAAACCACCATAGACAAATTCGGCCGTTTAGATGTGGTCGTGAACTGCGCTGGTGTAGCTACAGCATCCAGGGTGTACAATTTTAAAAAGGATCAGCCCTTTGATTTGAAGAGTTTTCAAAGGACTATTGAGGTTTGTACAATTTTTAACATTGAATAATTTAGAGGTAGAGAACTGGTTATTCCGTTGTTCCTTTGATATTACTTAACTGCTGATTGGTGGTCTTGAATTTGAGCTTATATCTAACTTAGGTCTGTCAAATAAGTATACGTCTTGTTGCAGGCATATGTAAAACACATACTAGTGATGCAACTTGAATTGTTAAGGTTGGGGTGACTCAAGTGCAAGTGTGTTAGTAACAAATTGACACATAAAACAAGTCTTATCACCAAATATACAACCTAACTGACATATACAAGCTAGCATACCCAAAAAGCAGAGTTAATTAAAATAATAATAATAGAGATAATTTAAATCGGTAATTTAAATCACAATTCCCCATCAGTTGTTTCTGTGCGCTGGGGATCTCTTCCCGCGGCTGTTTAGTTTAAATACAGTAGGTATGTAGGTACAAGTGATTAGAAAAATAATCTTGTGATATAAATCAATTAAGTATGTGTTTTTCACTTCAGTCAAAAATTTCTAGGGTCTTTTCCTGATATAAAATACGCTGCGCACACGCCCATTTTATTCCTAAACCTTGGTAAGGTTCGGGGAATCCCCAGAAATTCAAAATCGCGATGATTCATCTATTCGTGATAGCGATGGGTGATAACAGCTGTAACTGTTACACAAATCCCAAATGGTTTAGCTTTCTTTTCTTAATATAACACGTTGATTTACAGTTAATTTATTCGTACCTACAGGAAACATTTTAACCAGTGTGCAATATTTTTTGGTGGTTCAGTATCAGTAATAGAACCCATTCCATTAATTGTTTAATACTTTATTTTTTATCCGACTTGAAATCAGCAAAATATGGACAATCTATTCGAACTTACTAATAAATAAAACATATCAAAATAAAAAAATACGTGTTTATTAAAATTCTCATAAAATTTGCGAACTGGTTAATTTTTTTCTTGTGTAATTAAATTAAACCAAAATTATGTGTATGTGTCATTTTAAGCTTTTAATTATTAAGTATTCAAATCACAAAAAGTTTGGTTTAAGTAAAATAATCCGAGGTTTTAAAAAAACGGGCTTTTTATCAGCCCTGCCAAAAAGAATATCGAATACAGGGAATAATAAACTAAATAAATATTAAATTTGTATCTAAACATTTTGATTTATTACAATAATATTATGAATGTGTTGTTATAGGTAAACCTAATAGGGACTTTCAATGTGATCCGGTTGGTAGCTGGTTTGATTGGCAAAAATGCTCCAGATGCTGACGGTCAACGTGGTGTTATTGTGAACACGGCAAGTGTTGCTGCCTTTGATGGACAGGTAATTTTTAAATTATTTCCTTTTTCTGAGATATTCCTTGGCCTTTCATGACCAGCCAGTCATATCATAAAAATGATTAGTTTTAACAACATATCTAAGTTAAGTAACTTAATAAGTTGTATGAAGAATTAGTTGTATAAAGTTATTTCATGACCAAATATAATGAGAAACTATGTGTCAGTGTGTTTTTACTCTGCCTCTCCTTTGAATGTGCTACAAAGGTTTAGTCAGGCCACTAAATTCCATTAACCGAATTTAAAAGATTTTATTTAACGATTTTCTAACTTGACAATTAATGACAAAACTGCAATAATTCAAGGTTGCTTTCTGATTAAACTGAGACAGTATATTTTGTACTTAGGTGCCGTAAATTATTTTTAAATTCTTGCTTGAAGTAAGCAATGTGTCTGGTATAGACTCAATCCCCGATATTGATCTACATAAATTGTGTATGTGTATAAATTATTCTTTTATGGTTCCAGATTGGCCAAGCTGCATATTCAGCTTCGAAAGCCGGAGTAGTGGGTATGACTTTGCCCATCGCAAGAGATCTGGCCAAGCAGGGCATCAGAGTCGTCACTATTGCTCCAGGTGAACAAAATATCATTTTATATTAATTTGAATAATGTACAAAAGGTACAGATTTTCTTTTTATGGGGAAAAATTACTTTTTTCGAATTTATCTATTTTTTTTATATTCGAGTAAAAGCGGGTTGGT
This sequence comes from Allophyes oxyacanthae, assembly GCA_932294325.1. Lineage (NCBI taxonomy): Eukaryota > Metazoa > Arthropoda > Insecta > Lepidoptera > Noctuidae > Allophyes > Allophyes oxyacanthae. The sequence goes on from OW028609.1 coordinate 8,776,171, forward strand.
CACCTGCATTTTTTTTGCTCTACATACTATAATACATATTTTTGTGTAGAGAACGTAATTAAAATAACGCGCCCCACTAGCCCACTACCTAATTAGTAAATTACAGCGGCACAGAATTTTGGGGTATTAAGGGTGACTACCCTTTCTGTTATAGTTAGAGACCTCTGGTCTTAGGAAACTTAGGTGAATTTTGAAGATATTAAAAAGTAAAAACTCATTTATTATTTTCTTGAAAAGAGGTACAGTCCGCGAATAGGACATTTCTCAGAAAACTTAAGTGGGGCTCAATCGACTCTATTTCCGAACAGAAAAGTTTCATCTAAACAACCGACGAAATCGTACTTACCGAAATTGAGAAAAATACAATAAACGATTTCCCATACATTTTCTATGAAAACATATCTTCGTATAAACGTAATCTAAAATCAATGTACCGTACACCGATCCACTAAGTTTATTGTACTATGTACAGATTAAAATTATTTAAAATTATAAACGCAATTAAACAATTTATTGACAATAATAATTAAAAACACATATTAATTAAAACGGGACGGACCGAGAGAAATGGAAAGAGGGAAGGGAGGCCTTTGGCCTGGAGTGGGACACTACAAGCTCACAATAATAATAATTATGAATTATGAAAAAATACGTTTACGGTTCACGTGGAAAGTGAGGTGCATGAATACAATGCTTGTGCATTTAGAACAATAAAGTTAGTGGACAGTGCTCAGTACAGATTTTAAAATCTTCAAAATTCACCTAATGTTTCTTAAGACCAGAACGCTTACTATAACAGAAAAGGTAGCCACCCTTAATACCCCAAAACTTTGCGCCACCCTGTATATCATTCAGGTTGGCCAAATGAGAAATATACATTATTATTTTTTTAAATTATATCAATCGAATAGTACCAGATATTCATCCAAAAATACTATATATAGGGTTGGCAATTACGAATGGAATATTGCATCTGCCAAAAGTCCATCGCTCACAGCACAACAATTTTATAAATATATAACGCTCTTATAAATCATCTCGTTTTTCATCACATTTTTGCATACTTCCGGCGGTATCCCACTGACAGCGTCTCGAATATTCTGTTTTAAGTGTTAAAAAGTGGTATGTTCCATTTTCATCAGATGGGTGATCATAGGAGGTGACACTTTAGTGTCCTTTGGTTACCCGTCAATATAGTCACGTAGGAGTTCATAGTAGACTATTCCAATTATTATTTCAGTATCCTTAAATCACCTTGAAATGAACATTACTTACATAGCATTTCTTTACAAATTAGTCGAAACTCGTAAACCGCAAAAGGCACATCAAGGATATGAGTATATTCAGTTTCAGTTAAATATCTTTATTTCTATTTTTATAATTATTATAATAATAATTATGGTGAAAAAATTTATAACGTAGGTATATGGAATTATACTGCAATCTATTATCAAGTAAACTACAACAAACCAATAATACCCTGTACTGTAGTAACTACCTTGGAACTTTAATACAGACAAGTCGCTAGATGTCGTTAAACTTAATTATGTTGTCTTTCATACTGAAAGTGCTGTTTTTGTAAAAATATGTGCTGAGTGAAACAAACTGATTATAAAAGGAACTCATGTTTTAAGACACCAAACCGCACACAAAATAATCGAGAAGGTTTGTCTGGCTTGTCTTATTGTTATAGCCTAGGCACGCCACTGGAGGCCTGGTGTAGCTTAGACCACAGATAAAACGGGAGATTTTTTGTTAAATCTTATTTCGTGATAACAATTTTCTAAAACCAGAGCATAGGCTCTGGTTTTAGAAAATTGTAATTTAATTGTAAATTGTGTCGATATAGATTCAATTAAATAACTCTGGTTAAGACCCGAGTTATATATAGGTAATTGAATCTATATCGAAAAACTAGCTTCGTAATTATACCAACAAAAATGTGTAGAGAAACAATATTTATTGTAGAATAAAACACGCATTGGTGATGATAAAAATGCAAGAATAAGCATTAATACGTAGTTTTCTGTACTTTGTAGGTTTATTCCGTACGCCCATGATGGAGATGCTACCTGAAACAGCAATCAAGAGTCTTGAATCGACGGTGCCGTTCCCGCCGCGTCTCGGCCACCCTAAGGAATTTGCTCTTCTCGTCCAAAGCATTATCCAGAACCCCATGCTCAACGGTGAGACCATACGTCTCGACGGCTCGCTCAGGATGCAGCCCTAGGTACAGTACACAAGTGACTATTGTTTATATGTAGATAAATATACTTGACTATGATCCTGGTTATTTAGTTAGTTAAAATTTTATATAATATATTGTATTTTCTACATAATATATGGTATATAATTTTTATATTTTTTATTTATAACTTAGTTTTGATTTTGTTGTATGATTTGGAACGAATCTGTCAATGTTTTTATTCTTCCTATCTGTATTTAGTTTTAGTTAGAGTTTGATTCGTGAGTAGATCAGTTGATATACATATATAAATATGGTTGGTATTTATTTTAAAACCTTACTACCTATGTTGAATGATTATAATTTAGAATATTGTTCAGGGCCTCTATAACACAGTAGGTATAATTTAAAGTTCTGATGTTAAAGTAGAACATTGGTGTCGATTCTGTTACGCATTTTGACAGTACTAAATTAGACTAAGGGCATTTGTCTCTTTCAGTTTCAATAGAAAGAAAGTGACAGATGCGTTTAGTCCAGTTTAGTACTGTCAAAATGCGCAACAGAATCGACACCATTGACGAACTATTGAATTTTACGCCTAAATGCAAAGTTGTAAAAGCGTACCGGAGTTTTAAAGATCACTTGTGGTTTGTGTCTGTAAGCAAAGAAAGAAAGAAAGAAGAAAGAAAAAAGAAAAGGTATTTATTTGACACAGCACAAAAACAATTTAAATAAAAAAAGGTTTAAAGGTTAATTTAAAAAATATGATTACACAATCTTACATCGCATAAAACCCTTAACCTTATTTAGCTAATTAGGAATTCGTATATTCTGTTTTCATGAAATTGTGCGTGTATTATATTGAGCGAGTACTCATCGGGTGGCGGAGCAACGGTTATTATTAGACAGCATTGAATAATCATGAAATAACACAAACAAGAAACTTGTTTTTGCTATTATAGAAACTTCACGGTTGACTAAAAATTTAAGTCTAACTTTTATTTCTTAAAAAATAAGGAATTTCGTTTAAGATTTTCCCGTACGGAGGGTAGGTACGGGAAAATAACATACCGGTCCGTAGCGCATAACAAAACTTTTGATCATGTACGTGTATAGTTTATTTTATTGATCAGATTTTCGAGTAACTTTGGTTGTTTCTCAACATATCTTAAGTATCAACTTATCACGCGTGTTTGCGTAGATACGTCCATCGCATCCTGGGAAGCCAGCCCTGTTACGAACCTTGCCAACATCGCGACAACGGCACGAGCAATTCTCATTTGAGAGCTCACGACATGAAGACTAGAGTTGAAAACTTCCAGGAAAGTTTCCTGAAAACTTCCAAAACTTCCGGAACTTTGGAAGTTTTCAAATTATGTTTTTCTATTTATGAAATCAACAAATTCGTTGTCTTGAGATTACTCAGAATCAGTAACGTCAAATGAAAATGATCCTTTAATTTAGTTCTATTTTCTTTAATTATTTTAATTATTTATGGTACCTATTGAAGCTAAATGATGAAATAACGTTTTTATTCAATAGGCTTAAATCATACGAAGGCAACCGGCATAATGTAAACACCGAGCGCTATGACGGAAGTTTTGAAAATATTCATTTTTAAAATGTACCCTACCCCGCATCCCGTCCTGTGCTCGCTGTGTTCGAATACCTCCCTCCCTCGCTACAGGAGAAATACAAGTGAGGGGCAAAGTTTAAAAAAAAAGAAAAGTAAAAATGAATATATAAAATCTAGCTAAATGTAACATATTTTAAGCACAAAGTATCCCCAATTACTGTTTTTACAAGTAAAAAAAAATAAGATCAAAAACTAAAACCCGACTACTAAAAAGGTATGAAACAAGAAAATATTAATACATATTCATAGTGATGTTCAGAGTATAGCCGTCGTCGTATGCCACTTACTGTTACACCGTATTGTTTTGTTAGAATAGCTGTAGGTGGCATACGACCACGGCTATACTCTGAACATCACTATGAATATGTATTAATATTTTCTTGTTTCATACCTTTTTAGTAGTCGGGTTTTAGTTTTTGAACTTAATTTTTTTTTTAGAGCCGCGAGCAACTGCCATCAGTATATATATTTTTGAAATGTGCTAATTAAGCCCTTTCATTTGATACACAACACGCAAAAATCAAACAAAAAATTTTTTTTTGCTCGTTACTTTATATCTTCTAGAGGGCGCCATATTAAATTTAATGTGACGTCACATAGCCTATATCCAGCGGACCATTATGACGCTTCCAACGATACCTCATTTGTCGAATTATGATAAGTATCTTAGAAGTTATGAGGGAACAGATGAACATACATACATACATACATACCGGTCAAACATATAACCCTCTCCGTAGTCGGGTAAAAAATCACACTGAAAACTTCCAAAGTTTCGGAAACTTTCCGCAGTTTTCAACTCTAATGAAGACCTACTTTTTATAGAAACTTACGTATAGCACTAAGTTGATTAAAATTACAGTACTATTATAGAGATCTTATGCTAGCTGTCCGAAAACAATCCCGGTGGCTTAATCACTATCACTACATAGTATAAAACAAAGTCGCTTCCCGCTGTCTGTACCTATGTATGCTTAGATCTTTAAAACTACGCAACGGATTTTGATGCGTTTTTTTTTAATAGATAGAGTGATTCATGAGGAAGGTTTATATGTATAATACTTTCATATTTAATGTAAGGATAGTAGAGAAACTGCATCCGTGCGAAGCCGGGGGGGACAGGTCGCTAGTCTGAAATTAAAATGGCGCTACGGTCTGTCATGAAAGAATATTAGATAAGTTCCATCTTGTGTAAAATAAAATGGGACCCCCTGCGATCGGGACAACCACCTGCGAATAGCACCATCTACGAACAGGACCATCTACGAACAGGACCACCTGCGAATGGGATCAATTACGTCAGCCTGACAAACTGCGAATAGGATCAGAATCATTATGCGTCGACCCGGAATTGATCTCTTGACACGAGGCGACTGCAGGTTCTTCGCTCTGGGTAACTACGACCCAAAGTTTTGGTTTGTTAGATTTGTCTGGATGCTTTGTGGTGGGTTATAAACAGTTGTATGACCGAAAGTGGCGTCCACGCGATGTGTAATGTAGAGCTTAGAAAGCAGGTTGCTTTCCAGTTCCCAGGAAACTTCCTCTTGCAGCATCAGACCAAAGTCCCTAATCATTCATGTCGCTCACGATAATTCAACGCGCTTTCAAGCGACGTGCGTAGGTGATAATGTTTAATGATAATGTAATAATAAGTACATAACTTCGGGTTGCCTAGCAAAAATTAGCCGCAATTTCCTTACAATAAATATATTGTTCTTTTGATAACGAATTTCCTCTTCCTTTATTTTTTTATGTTAATAAAACGTCATTTGAGAGAAAATTTGGGAAGAATGTAAAAAAATATGGTTGCCAGCTCTCAGTCAGCCACAACCTTCAGGTCGTCGGTTGTAAACAATTATGTCAATGTTAACTATACATCAGTGATATAAAAAAAATCTACCGTAATGGATGTAAAAAGAATGTGTACACGATAACACGTGAGACACCGCCACTTGCAGTACGACATGACGTTGTAATAGTCATGCTGCACACTGCGGTGTCTTAGTCTTGTTAGTTACTTCTTTTGAATTCTGAAAATGAATGCTAAGGCTTTACTTAAAAGCAATCTATTTTTCGGCTTATCTTGTAGATAGCTTCTGCCTAATGCCGGACTTTCGGTTCCTAAAAATGTGGAAGGAATAGAATAAATCAAATTAGAATTATTTAAACGAAAATATCATTTATTTCTACAATAACGGGCGGCGGCGGGAGCGCGCGCCCTCGCCGCCGGCGCGTACGTGCGTCTCACAATATTTATTAATCACCATGAAAATAAATACATTGATGATGCTCTAGCGACATTTCACACCGCCTTACATCATCTATGTTGCCGTCTAAAAATAGATCATTGTTTTAAACTTTATGACATCTCTAAACAATAATGACAATAAAATAAGTTTTAGCGACAACAATAACTATTATTTTATAACGTATAAAAGACGCAAATGTGAGGTAATGACACGGTACATATGTGGCTGTGGTCGCTAATGTCGGTTGCTCCACTCTTAACTGAACTCAAATGATGATGCGCTTTGGTGACATTTTCGGTCGTCATCGATTTTTTCAATATTTAGTCCGTATATAACAGGTAATTGTGTTTTATGTATATCGTGCCGTGACAAGTTCACATTTTTAAGTTACAACATATATGAAAACATTATTTACTCAATAAGTGATGTTAGCAGTGATGTGTAGTCTAAACGTTTGACGTTTAAGTAAGGTTAAATTACAGACACTCGTTCAGTTAAAATAGGAGCAGCCACACAATAAGCTTTCGTGGCTCAACATTATTGAGTGTACTTATGTTATTACATAATAACTATAATAACGGTCACTGGACCGAGATGCGAGGGTCGTGTTCCACTCGTGGCGTGGATGAGCCGCGAGGCTCGGCATGCTTCGAGACCGGGCTCGTTGTGCGTGTGCCAAACGAAGTATTCCAATACTACTACAGCGACTCTGGCTAATGAACTTTGCAACAATCATACACCCCGCCTCCCGACTCGTGACCTCACCACCTTCTTTAACAGTAACACATTAGCCATACATCTATGGTATCAGATAAAAGTATTATTTTAATTTATCAACAGCAAATGCGGTATTGCATTGGTATTTGCCAGCCCCATGTTTTCAGATACAACAATAACCATTTAAGATCAATGACAACTGTATACCTCGCCCTATCTATATGTACAATTGATAAAGTAGAACTAACACGGCGCGCGAAACAAAGTTAGGTGCAACAGAAATTATCGCTTAGGTACTTAAGATTTACAGCTAGTATGAACCCTTCAGGCTGAGGCCTGTCGATTCGCTCAAATTCACATCCTCACATAAACTTAACCACAAGAATACTATACACAGACTAAAGTTAAACAACATCGACTGAGATTAATTCTAACTTATCGTTAATGAACAACAAAGTGGTAAACATACAATTTGCAACGCTTTGTCGCGCGTCATTTAGCGTTACGTCTAGCGATATTTTGGAATGTGTGTGCGACGAGTCATCAGCAACCGATCACCTAACATAGTTATTATCGAGGAAAGCATGTGATGATGAAACTAATTCATGCAACTGAAGCGAACATCACCACCGGACGCAAGGCGGCGTCCGCGATAATTATATGCAAGACCGGGTACAGATACGTTACGCTGCGCGAGCGAATCTGAGCGAAATAACAGTGCCCGACTTGGGCGAGCATCACGCTCCCGTGAGCAGGACCGCGAGCACGCAATGCTCCCCGCTGCGCAGTTTGTATAAACTAACTACTTATCGCTTACAATCTAGTTGAACTCAAAATTTACATTTACATAGAACACTCATCGTGTACCTTAATATTAAAATACTTATAATTTTACTTCATAAATATAGATGTTACTTATATAAACGCTAAATACAACTTTATGCTGTATGTTACAACCTAATCTTAGATGTAAATAGTAGGTTTAGATTTTTATAGAATAGATTGTATTTATATTCAAATCAATTAAATAATAAAGGATAAATGATTAAATCAAATGTGAAGCGAAAGACAGAAATATCAAGTAACAAAATGTTATAATTATGAACACTGGCACCTTAATGTTGAAACGTTTATTGTCTTAAGACTGTAGTGTCGAGAGAAAGTAAGCCTTTATAATTCGTGTTGAAGCTAGATCGATCGGGTTCGGTCAGAAGGTATTGTAGAGGCTGCGGGGCACTGGTTTCAGTCGCTTCGGGCCATTCAACCCCGCACTTCCGTTGACCTCTATTCGAGATAGCGTTGAACCCAATTCGATCACTTAATGGCAACGTCGCTAAAACTGGGCTTTGCCGCCACTCAACTGACGGATGACGACATGATTATGCATACACATGATTACATTATTTTAAATGTTACATTGATACACAATTACACGTACAAAAAAGTTAAGACATACTGTAAATAAATATATAACCAAATCATGATTGTATCCGTTCACTGTTCAATAGGGATACAGATTAGTAGTATGTCATATTATATTTTAACCAATATAAAATATTTATTTTTATTTGTGGCTCATTCCATCAGATAGTTACTACGGGTACTGGCTGCAACACTACGCAACAATGCTTGCATGCGGGCAACCATTGCACTAATCGATAGTCCGATTATTATGAATGTCGAAATTAATAAACTTTTGTTCATTAATTTATTTACACATTTGGTTCATTTTTTAAGAAAAGTTATTATTATTTTCAATATAAATGTACGTTCCCGCAAGAGCTATGTTTATCATCTAATGCAAATGAGCCATTATAAAAATACTAGTATATGCTAAACTTTGAAAAATGTATGCATGCAGTCGTTGGATCCGATGCAATGCGATTCCTTTAATTAGAAACGTGAATGTTGAACGATAATATATCTATCAAAATAATACTGTATATCTAAGCAAAAATATCCATGTGACTGATGTAAAATATTAATATTTAAAATGGTAACATGTTTGGTAAACAAATTCACGGATCTAATTAAAGGAACCGAATATGTATTGAGGTATTTAAACGGCTTTCGAATTAGTGGTGCTAATGTTTCGTTACATGTCTATCACGATAGTATTAGAATTTTTTTAGTTCAACGGCTTTAATCCGTGATCCCTGTCGATAAACGAGGTTTATTTTAAAGCTGCACTGGACAAACGGGTGAGTTGAATAAAATTGGTCACAATTAATTGCAGTGCTCGCTAAATACAAGCAAAATATATGACTCACGCCGTCTAATGTACTTAACTATGTCATACCATCACAGATCAGCTTTGCCTTCGATAAAGCGCCTAAACTTGAGAAGCTACGAGTTACTTCAATTCTCTTTTATATCATCGTATTCGAGGAAGAATTGAAGTGACTTTAGAGAAGATTACTTTGGATTAAGGACGATTTAAAAAAAAGATTCCTGGTTAAAGTGCTTAAAGAAGTATCCCAAATCATTGAATATAACATTTAATTAACCAACATTAAAGTCAGTACGTGCTTATTCCAAACAGCATCTTTCTGTATCGAAGCTTCATTATGTACCTATTTTAGTAAAACATTACGCTTTAAGATTTAACAAGACGTACACACACGCAAAGTTTTAACTGATATAACGGTCCTAACTATTTACATAGAAATATATGTGGTCGTCAATTATAAAAATGTAGTCGAAATGTTATAATGAAAATGTATTAATTAGCAAATATTATATACGGCAAATAACTTAAAAACTGTTACAGTCGTAAATAAATGTTTATAAAACTTTCAAATGTGCAGAGTTTAAAGAAATTCAAGAAGTGTGTATATTTATAAAATTGTACCACAACAACGTTTCAAGGAACTTTTATTTAAAGTTGTTTGTTTATTCATAGATGCGGGTACATTCTATTGTAAGTTACCCCCCTGCTATACTCCAACTAGTTTCACGATTATACAAAGTTTAATTCGTGAATGTGTAAAACAATGTTATGATAATAAAATACAGTGTATCTGTGTGTTCACTGGACGGTATTATAGATAAAATACGGTGCCATAGTTTTTGTACACATGAGAGCTTAGATAAAAAATAAACTAAGCCAAATAAATGAATAAACCATCACTCATAATTTATAATATCTACTCGTTGACGCAACCTACTACCTAAACATTCGCACTTGGTGCATTGACATTAGTTAAAACAAACAATTTGAATATAAACATTCACTTTCAACACAAACCGTCGAATCACAATTATAATAGTTAAATCATTCGTTACTGTACATACGGTAGTCAAGTGTACTTGCTTGGCGTGCGCCGCTTGGTGTCACAAGCGTTCAGGACGCTACCATCGTTTTTTTTATATGCTCAGATGTCAAAATAAACAAACTGTTGTCAAATGAGCCACTTCCTTTTAACAAATTGACACCATGGTAAATTAAAACGTTCTCAAATTAAATTTGTAACGTAGTTTTGCCAGTTTTACATACATGTATATGATAGATAACATTATATATATTCAATATATTGTATAATCGCTTCCACTTTAAAAGTAGATCTTTACACTTGATTACGTACGCTACTATATTATTTGTTAGAAAAATACGAAATAATGTACTTTCAGTTAACATATTATATATGTTAATAAAGAACAATATGTTTTATATAAAAATACATCGTCTTCATCGGCCATCAGCCGAAAGACGCTAGTACCCATATATTTTTAAAAATCTATGATTTTTAAGGCTTCTTGCACGTATGTTGAGAAATATTTTACATAATTACACAATTATAAGTAGAGTAAATCACTGTAAATGTGCTTATGTTATTTACAAGGATAATATTTTGATTTTGTACTGGTATGACCGATAAAAACAATACTCGATAAATTTTATACAACATTCAGATAAACATTTTAGTGAACAACTGTAAACTTTTATACTTGATTTAATTTGCGAATTATTATTCATTATATAATACACAACAACATTTGATAAAATTTCGTATCTCAATCAAGCCAAATGTCAATTTCCCGCTAACTGCAACATTTTTCACATCCTTCAACAATCACACACGCCGCGAGACATGTAAGCTATAGAACACAACTTTTAAAGATATCAGTGAATAGAATTTAATTAATTAATTATACTTTCAATTGTAAAGTGCTTTATAGTCTTAAAAAGAAGATAATCCGTAAATTTAATAAGTAACGTCAAAAAGAAATAAAATCGGGCATCGCCAGTTGCGTTGCGCGACCACAACATATTGTATGTACGTATGGTACTGAATACAACTAACATTTACAATTATATTACACTTAATGATCATTCCAACTAACATTAAAAACGGTTTTCATCAAATTTCTTCGTTTATAATCACAGACACTTTCCTAAAATATGTATTGTAATATTTCCCTTTACTTACGCACCGGAGTTAAAGAGAACCTAGTTATATAATGTACTTACTCAATTTTGAAGTAACACGATATAGACTGCTAAATAAATTAATCATAGCTACACAAGACTGGTGTATAATATTTGTATATTATTTTACAGACAAATAGGTAGATAAATATTTGTTTTATCTGTATCGGACTAGGCACGCGCGGCACCGCCGGCCGGCGCTCGGCGCAATAACTTAAATTTGATAATCACACACCAAGTTATAAACTAAAACTAACTAATAAGTAAAGTTTGTTGCATATTCTATCTGATGTGGTGTCGGGAGCGCTTGGCGCTTTTGTGGTCTGTCTCTCTCAACTGGGACTTCAAGATCTGTAAATAGAAATCATTAATGTTGTATTATCTGTATCAAACAAGTAAATTCTACGAAACACCGACCCAAAGGATGTTACCGAGTCGTGACATGCACACGTCTACACGTTTGAAACAACAATAAGAATCAAACACAGGATACCGTTCATCGTCGGATAGGGTGAACGTCACGGCACAGTCCTCTGTTTTATAAAGCTTACTAACTTATCATGTAAAACTAAAATGCTAACTAAAATAAACAAAGTAATAGAATCAAATTAATACGGTGCGAAAGCAATAAAAGTGTATACTTTTTTTCAAAATATTCTATACTTTTATACATATCTATTACATTTTGAGAGGTTTAATTTGGAAAAACAATTTTGAAAGATGCGCGTGCGATATTAATTCCTGTACGTAATTTTACATTAACTCTTATTCATTATTGGAGCAACTAATATTTAATGTGCTTCTAATAAGACACCTGTACCCCCTGTACCAATGATGCCTACCAGATTTGACGCCAAAACAATATTATGAGGTCGTCGAAGAATTAAGCTACACTATTAGTACATGATCTGGTTTCATATCTTACTTCACTAACCACCGTAACCGTAATAATTGTTGCATGGAGTACCGAAAAAACAACGTATAACCGATGTGTGTAACTTTAAAGCAAAATAATGGTTCCGGTTGCTTATAGTTATTGGAATTTGTTCATCGGCTTCCTGTTGTCCATAAAATATTTGTTTCGTGTTAACACAATGCAAACAGTCAACAGTGAGAAAGGTATATTTTTTATGAATAAAAAAATCTATCTGTATGTAATTAGTAAGCGTAATCTATTCGAGTAACCCACAACTTGATTACGTAATCTGAACGATCAGTGTCGACGAGATTTGGTATGACATAAATATACGTTAATTAAAACGCACTTCGTAGACAGTGAAGTAATCTTAATCGATTTTGGTATTAGGGGTCTCAAACATAATCGCGCGCGCATTGTACATGATTATGTACTTAAGCTAGCCAATTGGTTTGAAACCTGAATCATTGTAATCTGAATTGATTATCGTCATATACTCAAAATTTACAATTATAAAAAAGTATGCCAATTCGCGTAATAACCAACAACTATATAAAACGAAAAAATATAATACTGAATCTGGTTTACTGGTATGGCATCAAAGTGATAGAAGTAGAACTAAAATAATTTGCAGTGAGAAAAGTGCCAAAATAATAAAATAAATTTCCATAGAATGTGCAAGTAGGAAGTGCGAGGATGGTCTCGGTGTGTTCATTACGAGAATGCTTACTCTATATTGGCGATTGTTGCTCAATCGCGTCGCTAGGCAGGAATCCGCACCTGATACACACAGAGCAATTTCTTATAGTGTACACATATCTTTACTACAAAGCATACGTGGCTTAAAGTAATGCCAGGCGAAAACCTTTTTTAACTTTCGGATAAACTATAAGATATCTGCTGGTGTTTTGTACTTAGCCCTAACCAATCATTTAAATTGACTTAACTATAACTTTGTAACATGATCTTTTATAGCAGACTGCCTGATAAGAGACCATCCTCAATATGATCCTTATATTATCCGAGCACAGAGCACAATGTCATGTGTAGTTAACAAGACTTACACATTTAAATCAAATAATACTTAATATTAATAATTTCACTATATTCATGAATCTATAACTAAATCACGAGATGGCATACTGCAATATTTAGACACTTAGGGAATTTATAATCTAGTTAGTGGATTTTATGGTGAACTAGAAGGGATAGTATTATAGTAGCTCTATAGAACAGCGAATACGAATATATTTTTCCTGGCGTTTACAAGTGAATTAGTAATTACTAAAGCATTGTAGTTTATTACTTTATTAGTTGTGACACATGATTTTAATGCATTCATTACACCTAAACAATTTCTAATCCCCAATACTATAATGGTGCTATATGCATGAAACTCCAATTTGGTTAAATTTATGATTTTGAATACTATTTTAATTCTTGATCATAACGTTATGATTTTGTTTATTGAGACACTGAAAATTTTACGATTGATAATAAAAGGTAGAAAGCACTCAGTTCATTTGAATAGTCAAATTGCGGCGACAAAGTATATTTCAACAACAATATCGCACAAGTGCCTAGATCCATGTTATTGGTTTTACAATGTATAAAAATAGAATAATAATTTATTTGCATTGTGGTGTGTACAGTGATGGTTTTAAATCTAAACTAGTTCGTGTTCCAAACATAAATGAGGTGTTGCTCCATAAATGAGGAATGCCAATATTTTATTAAATTAACAATACAACTGTACCACTCTGTGTACAAAATTTTGTTTGAATTAATACAATAAAGAAAAACCTGCCAAAATGGCCGACCGCTTAATTAATGTTGTCTAAATTTGGTAATTTTGTATGGGAATCGTTTTATTTGAATAAATTAATACTACAGTTTTAAACGATTAACAATTTTTATCCGTATTTTGGTTGGTTAAATTAACCACTAAAAATGTTTAAAAAAAACATGCATATGATCTATATATTTTATCAAATAATGTTCGTGGGGTGTGTTGCCCCTAAAGTCCAACCGAAACTTCTTGCAAAAATGCACCCGGCGACGGCATAGTCAGCTTCGGCCAAAACCATCCGAAAATTTGGCTGATACCGAAGTTATACAGCCGACCGAACTATAACGGAACTGATGTTTTTTTTATTTTAATTGTGTAATTTTCTTATTTTTAGTATATAATTATGTCACAGTCAAAGTAATTAATCTGGATATTATTTATTCTATCCAGCCATTATATATTATATCCACCAATTTAGACAAAATGATTATTGGGGTAGAATGAATCAAATAATCTAGCTATTTAACAGAATATCCAGTAACATTTGGATAAAGTAATAAAATAATAAATTTTAGTTTATTTTATATTGCAGGGGTAGGTAGGTACATAAATAGGCCCGAAAACTGGACTGAATCTAATTATTCTCCTGTATAAAGGTCCACAAAAAGGTGTGATAATTATAAAAAGGTCATTGATATCGAATGCAAGTAAGATCTTGCTATATAATATTATAAACCACCGCATCAGGAACTGCATCTATTGAAATATACTAGAAGAACAAGGTTTTGTGAATGGCAGAGGCACTCAAGAGCACACTTACTCAATATACGACAGCTCATTGAAGTCTTATGAGTTTGATGCGCTCTTCATCTTCTATTTTGTCGATTACAGTAAGGCGTTGGACTGAGTGGATTGGACATAATTGTGAAGATTTTTGGCAGACCTTATACCACAATAGCCATGACGTTGCAAGGGTTGACACGGTGACCTCAAGACCATTCAAATTTGAAAAAGATGTTTGATAAGTAAATAAGATAAATATACAGCGGAAGGAAGCGTGAGCGTTGGTGAAATTAAGATCACAAATCTACACTATGCCGACGACACAACCCTTTTACCTGCATCGGAAGCCAAAATGAGGAGCTTCTTGGATCGAATGGAGAAAATAAACAATGAGCTGGGTCTTCAGATAAACAAGGCGAAAACGAAGGTGGTGATAGATGACCTCACTATCAAATTGGAGCTCAATGGGACACAAAATTTTGAAATTCCGAAAGACTTCATCTACCTGGGCTCCAGTATTTCCAACACCAGCTCCTGTGAGCCTAAAGTGCGAAGAAGGATAGATATGGCCAAAAACGCTATAATCCAGTTAACAGGAATATGGAAGGACAGAAACGTCAGAAATACCACCAAGATAATGACTCGTCCGAAGTCTTGTATTCTCTATAATCCTTAACGGCGCCGAGACCTGGATTGTCAGAGCGAATGACCGCAGACGTGTGGAGGACGAATTTATCCATACTCAAGGAACTCAAAGTGACCACTAGGTTGTCATCCATTTGCTTTCAATGGGTCCTTGAGTATTTCGGTTATACAGCTCGGAAGAAAGACTACAACCTTGAAAGGCTAATCGTACCTTGCCAGCAGCCGGCGAATGCCAGAAAGAAATTGGTTCCATTACCCTACATCTGAGGGGAAGTGAGTTACCGTGTTTATTACTTTAACCAACTCCAACTTCCATTATGAATAATATCTAAATAAAGTAATTGATTTATCAAATTTATTTAATCGCATTGTCTGTTATATAATATAATTATTATCAACACTATAACGCATAAAACTAAATAAGAGTACATTTGTATTGTTATGTATACTTTTAGTAGTTTTTAGTCAGTGTTAAAAGATGAAGCTTAGGTAATTGAATCTTCGGCTTCGGCCAAAGTGGCAAGAGACAAAAAATCGGCTTCGGCGTCAGTTTAAAACTGACTTTCGACTGCACATTAGTTGAGACTAGCGCTATTATTTACCTGAACAATAGTAACGAAACAGTAAATAAATAAAATACAGTATAAGAATGCTTCATTATACCCGTCATTGGCCATAATAATTGGGTGTCTTTGAGTACGAACATTAGAAACGATACATTTTTAAATATTTATTGGTTTCATATAGGTAACTATGCTATAAGTGGGAAATAAAATTACTTGACTAGGTATTGAATATCCACTTTGTTCATGTGAAAATTTGCATATATTATTATGTATCTTCTCCAGGACCAACCCACTTGGAACCGTGCACCTAGAATCACGACGTTTTGAAAGTGCCTGCAAAGGCCCAGTTGAAATAAAAACTTTTGACTTTGACTTTGATATATTAAACAATCGAGAAATTGTAGTTGCATAAGTTTTCTCTGTCAATGTGCACCATAATAAACTGAATATAGTAATAACAGTAAATATTAGTGTGTATAAGTTTAACGACGATTATTCCATCTTTCTGTACCTAAATACTAGTAGATAATGCTTACTCTAAATAATGTATCCTATAAATTGCCTAGAACTACAACGATTGTAGATCTAGGTATTTTACTGTAAATTACTAAACTAAGTACTTCAAATGAATCACAAGGAACAACCAAATGTACTTCGACTAACAAGAATGTTATTATTTATATCCTACTAATTTAATAAAGCATTATCTACCTAGCGCTTTATTAAATTAGTGGTATTAGCTAATACATACGTAGCCTCTTCTAGCCTTTGTTTACACAGAATATAAATGTACTGTATTTGCCATCATTCATAGTTTTTATACTTTGTAATAATTTGTATAGGGCTAGAGCTTATTTTAATGCGTAAATCTTATAATGTCTTTTAACTAGAATAACCATCAACTGTGGAGATAATAATCCATGACTATAACTATATTTTACCGTGATAACTACAGAAGCGTGGTATAATAGTGGAACAGAGTTACCACGTTTTTAATATTAAATTAGGTCATTATTAAATAGTTAGTGATGAACTGACCAATAACAAAAAATACTTAAAATTGTATGCATGGCAACTCTAATCCAATATAATAATATACTAAACTTATTGATGTCTAGAGCTAATATTGCTGGGACTGGGCACAATATAATTTTATTATAATACTACGTATATTCTTGTCTCTCGGTACTAATTATTTTGCACAGGGCTAGTGATAGTTGCAATAAATAAGTGACCGTTTGTTTTGATTATTCTAGCCCAATACATTATGTACTTATCTCGCGTCAATCTTTATGGGCGCTCTGAATGTAGCCGCGTACCGATACCAAAACGCAGAATGCGTATGACCGGGATGGACGTACGTTGTACAGGAGCGAGCGGGCGGCAAATGGCTACATTTAAAGAGGCCATAAAAATCGACGCGGATGTATTTAAGAGGAAAAGAAATCTATTATTTGAATAGAAGTAAATTCAGGATGGACGAACTTTTAACTTTTCGATTCTGATTGTTTGTCAATCACGTGGAGTATAATTAATTTAATAGTAAAATAAGTGTAACATTGTGTAACACAATATGCACATGTTTTGAAATACTTTCATATTATCTTCTACTAGGGTACGCTTCAAGCTTATTTTTATGAAGAGCACGTAGAGACGCGAAATTTTCGAGGGATAAAGCAGTCTCCAACATTATTAGCTGATCCTACTGAGGCAATAGTTGATTGCATTAATGTATGGTTTATAAAATATAATAATATATAATAGTATATAATCATATGATATAGAATAACATACAATCGGTCAAGGGTCGACGTGTGCTCGGCATTCCGGTTAACCATTTCACCTCCGTTCGGCCTAGAACGAGATATATGTTGCATTTCTTATCTGCTAACTAGAAGAGTATTTTTAACCCAGGTATAGTCCCCATTTCAAAATATATCTATATAAAATTTTGTTGCCGTTACTAACTGCATTAGAAGAATGAAGGCCAAAACTTTACAGTAGGCTAAAAACTATTCGGTACTTATATAAAAATTGCAAATGATTTTAAATCATTGCGTGCTAGATTTGGTATTTCACTTTAGATGAATTTGGACATACACAAATACTTATTTATTAGATGCTGTTGTTCGGAGGGTTTACTTACTTGCGCTTCGCGTGCAGCATCTCCATGAGAAGTGTCTGTGTTGGCGCTTGGCCGGCACAATGCCGCTGGTATAGGTGCTCCTCTCCTCGGGCCGCCAAAGCGTGGATCTCAGGCACGACCATTACTAGTTTGCCGAATTTATCCTGAAAAATTATAATATAATACTTAATGGAGACTCTACGTAAAGAAGTTGTTTTCTTCAAAATGTGACCTTCCAGAAATTCGACCAGCAAACTAGAAAATGGACTGCTTTTACTTGTTAACGTATGCAAAGGTATTCCACTACGTGCTGTTTACCCAATTTAGTTTTAAAAGAGAATAAAATAGATGAAATCTTGTTTTTGATGTCACAATAAAGTGTTGCATTATTATAACGTTATGGGCATAAAATTATTTAGGTTTCGCGATAATTATGAAATTAAAATGTATAAAAAAATGCTTGTCAGTTCCTGTAGAAGAAAATAGAAGACATTTAGTTAAAGTAGTAAGACGAGATATCTTCTCATCAATTAACTCCGCCCATCGTAGAGCAGTTCTCTACTGGTGGACACAGATCTCTCCACAAAAAGGAGGTAAATAACAACCGTACTAATTAAGCCGCCTAAACAGGTGCGTAATCGCGTAAGTTTTCTAACTTTGAAGGAACTTGTCTACTAACCTGTATCGTAGGATAACAGGTGAGCGTATAGTCGAGAAGTGCAGCTTGAACAGTCTGATAACCATCACGGACGCATTTCACATTAACGATGCCTCTCACTTCTGAAACGTCAAGAAAATCCTTCAAGAAAAAAAACAACACCATAGTGATTTATGCACATGAAAAGTATTACTATTGTAGACAAATTATTTACTGTATCAGTACAATTTCTATAAAACTTACATAAAACAAAAAAACATATAGAAAACATTCGCATCCGGGGCATCCATAAGGATTGTATAATTAAGATACTAGATAAGATATAAGTACATTAAAAGTAAAAAAAGAACAATATTGTTAATTAAATACTAACCAGGGTTTAATAGGAGTAAAAATTTAACACATATGTAGTCTGGTACATCGAATTTGAGCTCTGCTAGTTTGTTCTGAAGCTCGTTGAAGTGATCAGCAAGAGACGGGACGCCTAGGAGTCCCAGGCAAAGGAGGTCGAACTTCTGGCCGTTGTGAAGAGTAGTCTCGTCTGGTAGGCCATTGTGCATCCTCTGGTGAAGATGATCTAACACCAACATGTCGGACCACGAATGCTGTAGCAGCTTCATCTGATCATCGACCTGAAACAATCATAACCGCATTGCTACACATGCAGGACCGACTAACCAACCTGTCGCAATAGTTTGCGATGTGGATCATAAGATTGAATTGGTCGTCACTAACAATATATTAAAGAAAAAAAACGAAGTAAAATAATATAGAAGCAGTTAAAATAAATCGCTTTGTAAAAACTCGCATAGCGTTGCTGTGTAGAACAATATATTAGTAACTGCCCCTATATTATATGTTATTTAATTGTATAGTAAAAAAGGGTACCATCATTTTTGTAGCCAATATACTAGTGACGGTTCTAATTTGGCCGGAGATAGGAGTTACGATGTGTTGGTGTTATGAGTCTAATGTGTGACGTAATATTTAGAGTTAAACGTAGCCTCTCTGTCATTGCTCGCCGCGTTGTAATTTAAATGATCGATCTCTTCTAAAATATTGAATAACAGTTAAAATATTTAAAAACTATCAATAAATTCGTACGTACGAGTATTTTTGATAACGCGTCACACACAGTACTAATTCTGGTGTGTAAGCAAATCATTATCTGACAGTCGCAACAGACGGCGATGTCGTCGTTCCGTGACCTACATTTTATTGAGTTGCATTAGAAAACACGGGGCGGAGCTCGAGCGCGTTAAATTTGCCGTTTACGAAATGTTACAACTGAATTTTAGAGCTCGAAGGCATTGCCACACCGCATACTGCTTGCTCAACACGATGGATCGAGTTCGGAAAGATCACATTCTACTATCCTACTAAATAATCTATGACTATTAAATGGTGCTAAAATACCAAATATCATAAATAAGTCATCTATTTTTAACATATTCATGGGCTGGGACATTATACTTGTGAAACTTGATTAATCTGTCACAACTCCAATGCATATTTGCTGACAATACATTTATTTTCTTTATAAGCTTTAGAATTATATTTTATAAACTCTAGTAATACGACATAATGCGCCAACATTCTCAGTCGACTACGAGCAAACATTTAATACCCGATTCTATTTTCATAACTGTAGAGAAGAGAATTGCAGAGTGTGCGAGTCATGTGCCATTTTGGAACTAGTACAGTTAACACTCCCTTCGGGCGGCCATCTTGAACAGAGTTGTTGGTAATCGGTAGTGCGCGAAGTAGGTCAAAGTCGTCTTGAATTGTCGCGTGCCCAAAACTTTAAGATACCAATGTCGAGAGTCTTATTGGATCTGCGGATTATAAAATGGTGGCTTATAAACTATTTCATATTAACTATGAAGATCTACTACTGTTTTTACAGTAACTAGACCACTTTTAGGATTTCATGCCGACAAACTGATTTTGTCTATTTAGTATGATCGACTTGACAACACTTCAACAGTTAATAGGTAATGCTGACTAAAAACTACATGTGCTACTAGTCTGTGCCATCCAATTAATTATTATTATACAAATTAGATAATCCGCCTTCAATTTAAATCCGTCTCTTCGTAATACACCAATGAGATAAAAAGATAGTAGTTTCATTTAAACCAGTCGAAATTGTTACTCAAATTTTAATGAAATAACGAATATGTATTCGGTTATATAGAGCGTAAAAGGTACCCACTTGAATGACTAGTTATCGGTATTGACAGTGTCGAAACTATGAGTTGGCTAATGCCTAGACCGCAGAAGATCGAATCGTTATAATGAAAGTGAAAGGCTAATATATTTTTGTTAATATTAATCTAGTTCTCTGAACTATGTAAAATATTTATCTTTAAAGCTTATTACCTAATTATTATACAGAAGTTTACCGGTTTTCATATTAACAGGGTTTTACTCTAGTCTACATAATAATGCATATAAATATAATACGTATATTTTACTTTTAGAGATGGCATAAAACAGATAAGTCAGTATGTTTAAAATATATATCAACGAGTTCGGCATTATGTTCCTATTATGAAAATACCGGCAGCTCAAGTTCATCGCGCTGTTATGTGACTAATCGCAATTAGTATTACGTAAGAGAAAGCGAAGAAAGGCCACAGAACTTGTTACGTCTCTGTTACAGCGGTTACGCGTCGCGGTAAAAAGTGCTTTCTCGCGGCAACTCGGCCACGGGCAGTGTGTCAAGTGCGACGGCGAAAGTGCAGCGTTGCCGGCCCGCGTGGCCCGCACCGTTACATCACATCCGTCTGGGGAAAGTTTAGGTCATCAACATCTCTTTGCTGCCCATGTGCCCGTGCACATGCCCTTAGCGAAATGACAGCACCACATTCATTTAAAATGTTTGAAGATTTGAAGGCCACAGATATATAAAATTAGTAATCGTGTTGACCTACATTAAAAAATATTACTATCATTTCCGTAAACAGTCTAGCTATCTACATCAGTGAACGCAAATAATACATTTTTGTTCACCATCGTCCTAATTCCGAGAATAGGTCGTAAATAAGTCGCGTCATTTTAGCACAAACAAAAATTGCTAGTTATGAAGTGGAGGCTGTCTGTGAGAGTGAGACGAAACGATGAGCGCAGAGTGGCAACGTCGCTCGCCCACATGACCGACTGCGGCTCTTGCGTAAGCGTACGACGACCACGGTGCGGCCGTCGCCGCAGCTACCACCGCCCGACTAGCTCCTCGCCGATTGACTCCTGCTGATTGATTGAACTCCCGCTTGACACGCGTAATAAGACACTGAGCGATGTGCGATTCCTTTTTAATGTTTTGTCGCAACAGCCGCCTTTTGCATACCTAGTGATGCCTTAAAAATGGTCTCCTATCTTGATTGTTTTTAACAATAACAGCATAATGATCGTTTGCAACATTATTATACTAATAAGTTTTTTAATGATCCACTATGTATAGGTGTATCACATTCACCCAGCAATTCTAGTCCGTATTTGCGTAAGAAATATATTTATGTTTCGGATGTATGTCTGTAGTTTAGTAAGTTTGTGTGTATATTATATGGAATATAAGTGCGACAGCAGTGGCAGGCGGCACGCTTGTCGTGGGAACTTGACCCACTTGCAGCGAGGTGGCGCGGCGCGGGCGGCGCGGCGTATCGATTGCGAGAGGCACCGCGTCGCCCGCTGCGTTACACGCGCCCCTTACACGCACACAACCACATCGTAACTAGTCACTATCTGTTAGTACACAAATTACTATAACCATTCGCAATGCGTTACAATCAATTGTAATAATAAAAAATAGACAATGCAGAAGCGCAATGCGTCATAATTATACGCTAGCAAGTTGGTGTACACCAGGATGAGGTTCAAGGATTTGGGACAGGATTACATACTCATCTAGAAATTCACCTTTAGATACTTAAAGAACACGGTGTTTCTCGCCCAATCCACTTGTGAAAATAAGTTTTGGTCCAGTACTTTGCACATTAACTCAAAGAGATCGACTTCACACTGATTGTAAGTCTGGCTCTGTAAGAGTCCAAATAGTGAATTCTGCCACTCGCGATCATCAATAGTTTGAACGAATTCGCGTATCATGGGTGAGACACGTAGGGTTTCGGTGCTTGTAGGTTCGGCGGTGCTGGATGGCGTGGCGGCGGCTGTGGCTGGTGCATCGAACGCAAATGCGTCCGGGGACGCCGAGTGCGGCGAGTGTGCTTCCCACTTGTCGTGAGCAGGTGGCGGCGGCGGCTGCGGTGGCTGCGGTTGCGCAGCCAACAAGGCCGGCCCTGGAGATGACTCCGGTGATGACGTCAAAGACGACACTTGTGGAATCTGTATCTCTTGCTTGACTGGAACGGCGGCGTAAGGAGAACCGAAGCCGAGCACTAGACCGCTGTCGCCCAGGGAGCCGCGCAATGTCTGCACTGCAATTTGCCGTTGTCGCATCATCTGCAGTTTACGGGCTCGATCTCGTTTGTACATGGGACCAAACTTGTTACGGCCTCCGCGCATGCGGTCAGCTCGTACAGCTGAAACAAAGAATTACAGATTTATAAACATTATTTAACAAAGAGATCAATTGGATTTGAAAGTGAGATTAATAGACTCGGTCACTTGGCCATATGAAATGATAAATATCTAGCTAGATAGTATTAGAAAAAAAAACCGTTGAGATTGCTTGCTAGAAATCTAGAAAATGTAATAAAGTACATACATAAATAAACAGTCATAAATAAAGTAAGGTAGTAAAGAACGAACAATATATAGGTACACATCCGAACTGAGCAAGTACAGAACTATCTAAAGATACGTGATAATAATTATATTCTAGAGAAATGGAGGTACGATTAAGGTTATTTTTATGCAAAGTGTTTTCAATGTCATTTAAATGCGCAGAATAAACTACAAGACACTGAAAATTAGATTTTAGTATCATCATTGGTATACTTAATACTACACTTTCCTCTTTAAAATAATGATGTATTTGATAACTATGACCTACTCGCTCAACTTAGTTCCAATTTCTACATATCAGGTCATCACTTCTAACTATTTTTGTCTCTAATTTGTCTGAAACTAGCTGACTTCTAAACTAGATCACCACTAACCATTTCCGATTGCTGCTTAGAAAATATATAGGTACCTACAATTCCTAGGAAATGTGTGTAATGAAATTCATTTCATACATATCCGGGCTATTTTAGGAACTATTATATACATATCCTAGGCATGTTTAATGGCATATTATACACATTTCTGGTAACATACATTTATAAGGTGTTTGTTTTAAGGATCTCTATGGTAACTATACTATCAGTTAGAGATTTAGAAGTAGTTGTTTAGTTACATTAAAAACTGATCAGGTTTTTTGAAAACATGTTTCTGTCCATACACGGAAAATTGTGTAAAATTATTTTTCTCACGACAATAGATCTTCCTGTTTATAAACAAAAAAATGAATGGACACATTTTTCTAAAGTTGGTACAAGTTGATGTAAATTTACATTGATTTTCATACATTTTGTGTAATTAGCAAAGAGAAATGGACGACTGAACACATTGACCTACTACTATAATGGACGGCGAGTCTAGAACAAAATTCACGAAAAATGTGTCCCGAGTCAACCTCAACAAGCGAGCGTAGCTACATTTAAGAAATATTAAAAACTATAACATCCTAATCCAGGCCGTATCTTCATTAGTAAACATCTTAATTTTACTTGCGACATTTTTTATTATTCATTTTTGTTTTTCAAAATACTATACTTACGACATTGTTGACGTGTATTCTGTCAGTTGAAAAGACAAAGACAGGCGCGCGATTGGAACTATTTTTTCGTTTTGGAACTCTTTTGGCTCGGACACTTTTGAGCGCGGACCCAATGTTCATTGTAGTAATAGGTCAATGACTGAACAAGACGTTATTGGTTTTTTAAACAAAGAACTTAGCAGTATATCAAAATATCATAAGTAAAAATTTATGCAAATCAACATTTTATAAAAAAAATGTTCCAGCTGGAGACAGGGAAACCCTCGCATTTTTTATTACCATCAAAGCTACTTGCCTAAACCAAGCCTTGTCTAGCAGTAAGCAGATGACTTTGTCTGTGTGATGGTAGGCTGTAAGTTGATGCACCGCTAAATTCTGTATTCAAATACACTTAAATTTCTTCTTCTTCAATAATCAATTTCTTTTTGCTAATGAAAAAAATTTGATGTTAATTTTCAACTTATGGAAAATGTTATGTAGGTACAACTTTTTGTTCCAAATAAACTGGTAGGTATTTCGTGATATTTTTTTACTTTTTTCCGATTTTAGACTAAAAAGTATCATAAATATTCAAAAATCCTTAAATGCGATTTTACTGCATTTGTAAATCTCTCTAAATGTTAATTATTAATTTGTAAATTATGTTATGTATGTTGGAAATAAATTATAATACGGGCTTGAAATATAGGACGGTGGCCCCATAACACACGCGGACTAGACCACACTTTATGATTCTGGCTGTATTCCAAATTCCAAACGGCGCTCCTCGCGATACCAGCAATTTATGATTGTTCTGTTTTATTTACACGAAACTAACTGACATCTTTGTAAAATTTAATAAGTATTATTGATGTTTTTTTAAATATGTACTAGTTCATAAAGACAAGATTGAAGAATTATTAAAAAATCTTTAAGGTATTACGTTTTAGCTAATCAACATTTTCATTCAGTAAACAGCGTACTTATATATAAGTACCTATAAACGACTAAGAAGCAGTTAGACGAAAACAGAATTTGCCTAATCCAAATAGGTATCTACCTATTGAATAGTAGTTATATCTTGGGTGTTGTTCGGAAAGCCCAACATCAGTAGACTGCGATAGACTGAGTTGATAAATCGCGTAATCCGTATTAACGCGAAATCATGAAGGGTTTCACTAAAACTCAGAACTTCCCAGGCGTACCTAGAGGCAAAGGCATTTTTGCTACGCGATCTTACAGTCGAACAATTGATTTTCTTCCCTAATATAATTATGGAAGATGCATTAATAGGTACTTGCCAGGTTTGATAAAAATGATGATTAATATGTTACAGTATGAGTAAATGATAAAAGAAATACGTTCAAGTCACAGTTGAAGAAAACTGTATAGACTTACTATTATTTTTGATTTTGTTTTTTTTTTTTTACTTATTATTGTTATAGTTGTTCCGTGCAACAATGTCTGCAGGGCAGTGTTTCACAGAGTTTTTCACTGTAAAATACTTCTCCTTAATTATGATTAAAAAACGGAGATTTAATCACAATGGTTTAATTAAAACAATATATTATATAACATTAATTTGATCATTATTGATGTGAAGTTCGTAGAAAACTAAATAAAGTGCTATTCGTGTTAGTTGTGCCTTCAACTATTTAACATAAAATTTATTGTAAAAAATATCGTTTTTTCACCCTGTATTGATTTATTCATTACAGCGACAAGACTATGTTTTAGTATAGATTTCTAATATAATATTGCAACAAGTTTTCGAATGTTTTTTTGCGAAATGCTAGATTTCTTCTCTTTGCCAATATACAGGTTATTTGATATAGAAAACCCTGAAAATGTCGGATATGAGTTGTTTTGCTATTGTAATTTGTAATAGATAGCAAGGGAATTATCTGCCATATTCATTATTAAATTCTAAAAAAGAAACATTAATTTTACAAGAAACAATAATAGAAAAAATGTGTAACAAGGGATTCAGCTCAATTTTCACTGTGCAAAGTGCACAACATTTGTTTTCAGCGGGATAGCTTTAATTCAAATCTGTAGATAAATAATACTAAACCTGGAACGGAAAGGGGCTTTCAGTGAGTCGCCGCCGGTCCGCCCAACTCACCGAGTTAAAAATAACAACCAGTTTTTATTGTAGCCAACGCGCCACTGCGCGATAAAGACAGACTTACAGGGCTTCGTAAAGGGTTCAAAAGAGACGGCAAGCGTAACGGATTTAAGCATTGCTGTGTGCAATTCCAACAGTTTCGTATTGCAGACTGAGTTGTTTCACGTAAGGATTGCATGGTGTAAATTAATATATGTAAATTGATATTTATAGACACTATGAATTTTAATTAATTGAGGCACCTCATGATTATGCCTCAAATAATTAATCGTTGGAGATCATATCCGTATAATGCAAAACTAATACAATTTTTTTTATGAGTATACAAGGTCAATCAAAACAATACTGATATTGCCAAAGTATCAGTAAATTTTATGTGACATTAAATCTTCAGTATATGGAAACCTTTGCTGCCTGTACCTTTTGTTGGGAAATCAAATGATATTTAGGATATTAAAAATGTCCGTTAGTCGATAAGGAAAAATCTGAATTTTTTCGCTTGGCTTTTGATTAAAGGGTTTGTGATAAATCTATATGAGGTTATATCTAAATCATTTAATATCACTAGCTCGAATACCAACATGTTTAGTTGGTAGGCTATTTAAATATGATTGTGCAAGCAAGTGATAGTAAATTAAAGTATATTATGTGTATAGTTATCTTTTACATGTGGACTAAATAGATTACAACAAAAAAAATTTTAGATTTTTTAATTTTTACATTTCTACACGCACTATACCTACCTATAAGACACCAAGATCAAACAATAAAGAGAGTCGTCCGAAAACATTTGCAGCGTCATCTTGAGTTTCAACTATATTAATAATCTATTTTAAGCAATTTTATAACTTAAATATTTCAGATTTAAGTTATAACCTTAATATTGTTTACTTACTCTATTTGTGCGAGTAAACAATATTGTTTATACATTCGTAGATTTTAAATTAATTCTTAAATATAATACATAATTGTTAAGTTTCTAAACGATCATTCACTAAATCTATCAAATCGTTTTTTTTATGCTATATATAATATATAAACTATCGTAACGGTAAGCTGTCGAATCGACGTAAGATATTTTTAAGGATTCGTGCTATCACTTACTAATGCATCCTCTCCATTTTCGAATCGTTAGTCGTAACTACGTTACGATAACGTTATGCAGGATTACAATTAGGGTTGCCACCTTTTTTTGAGCAAATAAAGTATATTTAGTTTTCTAAGATAAAAAATAAAGTACAACGTGTGAAAATAAGGTATTATTTATTCGTCTTGCAATTTTTTTCCTTAAGTTTTTTTTGTATTCATATCTCTTTGGTTGTACTGGTTGCACCTAGCCGCTTTCAATACAATTAGAATTGATTACTTTAGTAATTGTTCTGAGGAATTGATATTAAAAAAACTTTACCGCCATTTTTCGTCTGGGAAAATGAATTAACGAAGAAATACGGTGCATTTTGAAATTTTACATCAAAATGGGCAAAAACGCGATAGTAAAAAGTATGGCCCTAATGCCGTCTTAGTAAGGGTAGAACAAAGTTGGTCCAAGTTCAAGCGGTTTTTTTAGTCTGGAAATTTTAACGTAAATGTTACACCTCGCTTTGGTCGCCCTTAAGCGATGACATCCTGTGAAAAAGTGAGGCAAGATCGACACATCACAACGTTGCTTTGGAACTGGGTATTGATCACAAGACGGTTTTCAATTGAAAAAGTCTGAATATTTGAAAATGCTCGATATTTGGCTGCACCATACTTTTGGTGTAGAAACCTTATGAACCATGGCTTTATTTGCAATTCTCTATCAAACAGGAACGAAAATGAACCATTTTTTAAAACATTGGCCACGGGTGTCCCTAATTGGAGCAATTACGACAAGCACGTGCGAATGAAATCGCGGTCAAGGCATGGTCAAGCCCCACAAAACTACTACTAGCAAAACCCGGCTTAACCCAAAAGACGAAAATTATCGTTCATTATGAGCTTCATCCTTATATAACGCCAGACCACCAACTCCTCTATCCAAGTAGCCACCCAGCAAAAATCGGGACAGCTTGTCTGGGAAGTGTTGGTACATCTAACGTAGAGCCCTGACCTTGCACCCTCAGATTTCCACCAGTTTCTGGCACTTCAGAACTTTTTGACTAGCGTAAGGTCCAGAGAGGACCGTCAAAACTACAAGTCGCAATTTTTTTGTTCATAAATCCACCCACCCTACCTACCATCCACACCTCTGGGATCTAAACAAGATGGCAAAATATGGAACACAAAACTGAAAATATGGAAATAAGATGAAAAGAAAGAACCTAATATCGTTCGTCTTTCTTGCTGTCCGACTTTTTAATGATTTGTTTTAAGATAAGCGTTTTAGTTTTATTAATGTTAAACGTACGTTGTTTGTGATAAAATAGTATCATAAAAGTGGTATAAGTAATATATATTTATATTATTTGGAATTGGCTTGACTTACAAATTTTTGAAATACTTTTTTAATTCCTCTGCTTTTATATTCGCAGACCCCATATTAAAATATTTATACCCTATGCCACTTCCGCAATTAAGATAAATCTAATGACATCTGATATTTTAAAATCCATCACGACATTTAGGCTACAGAGCGTACCAAAGAAATAGACTAACTGCCGAATACTGAAACAACTAAATTTTAAAACGCTCTTAAAAGTCATTCTGTCCTTACTGTCCACCTTAAAATAACAGTGACAGCACGAGAGTTAATGGCAACTTAAACTTGAGATGTGTTTGAGAATTCGGGGGATAGATTCACTCATAAAACATTAGGTACACTCGTTTTGGGGCAGTCGGGTAAAATTATGGCTCAAATATTTGCGGCAAAACACGAGAGTCACGTGACATCACGTCGTTGCATCGCTCGGTCATAGCGTGTGAATATGGTTACCAAGGAAACACGAAGAAGTGAGTACGATGATGGTGTTTGAAATAACGTTCTGATTTATGTAATTTATAATAAAAATCAAATAATTTATATTTGTAAACATTTCACACAACTTTTGTTATTTAACATTATTTCTCGTTATAATTTGGATGCAAGTTACATTATTATATTTTCGAAAGATAAGTCTCAATTTGACGGTATGTTTTTCGATATATCAGTGTAATTCTATTTATTCCCAGTACTTTTTAATTCGATCCTGTCGATCGTGAGTTATAAATGTTATAGTGAATTGTTATTTTGAATTTTTTATACAATGTATTTATATAATAATAATAATATATAGTATAATATAATTATTATAATTCATTATTTCGGATTATATTTGTATGGCCTACAGAATGATACGTAGTTGTAAGTACGTAGATGTTCATGTGAGATACACCTGTAAACTGTATCTTAAAAACAGAAGAAATTAAGTGAATCTTTAAAAATATTAAAATAATAATATATTATCATCACGGAATTATATTTATTAGTGGTCGCCCACTGGTCGAAATTTGACCACATATTATATTAATATAATGTAGATAATACGTAATTCAATATCTCAATATATAATTTCCCGTAGGATTGATGTATTTACTCCCAGAATTAGTAAAATGTACTTTTTCAGATGCACTATTAATATTAATCAACCAACACAATCATTCTATATTTTATCTATCTCAAAAATGTTTTATAATTTAGGCAAAGTTCTGTTTCATATTAAAGCATGTTGGAAATAGTATAATCTACTAGAATATATTACTTTTGTTTATTAGCCTTGATGTTCTACTTATATTTTGGTTCAAACTGAAGTGGTTCCAATTGAAATAATGTATCTCTTTGTCTCAAAATACCTTTTCCTGTAATATTGACTTTTTACTCTCATAAATTAAAAAATGTAAGTTAAGTATGCTCTTTCAAATGTACTACAATTTCAGTAATTTAAATTTCATACTGAAACCAGATCTTTTTACGGTGTCTCAGGTTTTTATATACTAAACAATAATGTGATGCTTAGTGGACTTCTTGACGATAAATATTCAACGTCGTGCAAACCTTCAAGAACGTTATGGACCTTTGAAAAATGATGTATATCTGTTGGTGGTGGTTTGGTTCGTAGCTATAGAGTAAAAATAGATTCATCTAACAACTCTGCTGGTTTAAGTCATAATTAGAAAGCCATACTGAATGTATCCTTTTTACTAGGTTTCCATTATTTACAAAATGACAATGAGTGTGATACAAAAAATGTTATACTGGGACAGGACTTACACAAAATAGTAATAAAATCTTCGGATAGATACCAAAACAAATAGCACAGGTATTCAAGAACATACCTAAGTACTTCATTGTGTTCATTTAAGCATCTAATGTTCAAATATAATGAGCACATAGCGTATAGCAGCCGATAATGCGGTAAACGAGGTCAGTCGTTTATAACAAGACTAAACTAGATCAAGGTCAAGGTCATTTTTACAAATCAAAAACATACGTCTCGGTGACAAACAGCCGGTGTTCAGAAATAGATACATACGTCGGAGTTCACCTCGGATTCTGAAGTTATTTGTAGATCTGCCCCAGTTGTAGATGGGTCAAGGTCGACCTTGGTAAAGAGGTCACGGAAACGCATAATATGTCTCGGCACTATCATCTAGATGTGGGAACGTTTTACGAATACTCAGTTATCCCTGTATAAAAATTTAACTTTATACCTGTCACCACCAGAGAATCGACCTTGGCATACACGTCAGGGCCGTCAAATGAAGTAATCGTGTCAACGAGATAAAAAATAGTATGTACCGAAAGGACGGGAAGAGGTGGGGATCGCTCCTTGTACCGACGACTCGGTGAAACTTGGTCAAGGCTGACAGTGCCCCTCCTCTCCCCTGTCGGTCCCCTCCGGTCCGAGTACCGGCGGAACTGGCCGATCGCATCCGAACGCCCGCACGCACTCGATCGCGCGCCCAGATAGCGGCATCGGCGATCGTTACACAACTGAGATAAATCACCCGCGATGATCCACTGAACTGTGTCAAGATCTCATCAATACATGAATTTATAGCACCAGTAAGAATCTGATTAGATTTTCATACAGCTGTGGAGCTGCTGCGCCTGAGAAGTGCAGTTTGGTGGAAAGAGCTGAAGATTCCTCTTCCAAACAGACATTTAAACTTAAATGAACAATATTCATAAAATGTGGTTATCATTGTTATGATGGAAACTATTATGCGCATACCTTTGTAACATAATAGATTTTACGCACTGGAACCGGTTTTTACGCCACGGAGGCGGGTATGAAGCGCCTGCGCACCAAAATCCTTCCAAGATGGCGGCGTTGGTAGAACTGTCGTAATAATACGACAGGTAATGCCTAAAAAATAGAAAGGCCCGGTGTACGAGGCCGCTCTGTCGAAATACTCGATTCGGGTCAAGGCAGCGCGCCGAAATAGTCGGCTGGCGCGTGCGTTTTTATTGTGATCTAACATCTGTCGCTGCCCGCGGCCATCCGACCCCTGCGCTTTAGCGTTCCGCAACGAGTGAACGCGTGTTCTTAGTACTATTACACCTATGCAAATACTGAGATTTCGTATGATCAATATTTATACATGTCACCTAGATTGAATAATTTTTCTAATAATATGATAATTCTAGTTTCAGTTAATATAAATAAAATTCTAACTTGAGAAAATTAACTCATATTCTAGTTTGAACAAGTATATGTAACTCAAATTAGAATTGTAATACTATTTTCAAAATTGCATAGCAGTTATAGCAAATGATGGTATACCTATAACCAAAGTAAAAATAGACATGATTCGTGAATCGTGATGTAGATGTCGCCGGACATTATCAAATACGACATTAAAATATAATTCTTAGGAAATGTATATAATATAAATAATAAATAGCCTATAATCGTCAGAAAGTGTATGTTTTATAAGAACTATTGGTTTTAGAAACAACATGATGTTAATAAAAAAATACTTTGCCCTTCCCAAATAATAATTCTGGGTACTTACTAGGAATGTGTGAAAATTATTAACATTAATACAGATACCTAATAAGACAACCAATATTACAACTTTCTTAAATCACGTACAGTCAAATAAAGACAGGTAACCTCAGATCACAGAAACAGGGTAAGTAACTATGGTCACCTGGTGAAATTTTCTAAAGGAATTATGATGGATGTTTTTTAATATAGTTTAACCTAATAAATACAGTTTTAAATGTCTATTAATTAAATCTGGGGACACGACAGTGCCCCCGCCTAAGACGAGCCAAGCGAAACGCAAGGGCACTACCTACCTATTCTCGAAGCGCATCGTCATTTTTTTTGAACCCTTATAACATAATATATTACTGGAATACATCCATAATTTCCTGAGAAAACTTCATCTATACTACTAATAACTTCATCTGGAGAACGTGGTTACTTATTAATTTGTCTTAATCATAATAAATAAGTTCATTTTCGAATACAGGTAGGTATATGCACCTATGGGTGTTGTTTGAATGTATATATAAAATGTTATAGATTCTTGTATTTGTTTTCATAATTTTAATACATTCCCTAGTATCGTTTGTCATTCTATACAATTCGTAGCTGGTTGCATCAAAACAAAAGATTTTAAGAAGTCGTATAAATTCGTATAAAATTCAGTATGCCGTAAAAGTAGAATTCAAACAGAAAATATTTCTGGTTGCTTAAAAAAACATTTGAATTTCTCGAATAATTTTGTATATGTACTCGTAACATGATGCTATATAACTACATAATTATAAAGTGTAAAAGAGATAGTATGACGCAAATGTGAATGAAGTTTGATGCAAACGGCCGTTAGATACCGATGTAATACAGCTTTAAAGACTTATTAAACCGACATCTATGTAATTTCATATCTTGAATAAGGTTTGTAACACATTAAATAATATTTACTACATGAGCTCTTCTACCAGCAGTACTAGCTGATTAAATCGTCTTTATCGGCATCACTTAGGCTTACATTCAGAGACGACAGAAACGAGTCTAAGCGTGAAATTACGCTTCCATCTGTCAAAATTTGTTCGTAAAATTGACATATGGAAGCGTAAGTTCACGCTTAGACTCGTTTCTGTCGTCTCTGAATGTAAGCCTTACAGCCTGAGTCTAACCACTACTGAGTATGTTTATATGCCAGTTCTCCCCAAACGGTTTGAGCTAAAATTTTACATACACTTTTGGTTTAGGTGATAATATAATGTAGTATATACCCAATTGTAATATGTTCAAAATGGCCGCCGTCCCAAGATGGGGATTAACTTTTTCTTTACAACCCGGACAACCCCGTCCATATCCAACGATAGTTTGACGAGTAAAAATCTATAAGGTGAGTGACGACATACTCAATCCAATATGGCACCTGCTCCAAGATGGCAGATTACCTATTTATCCAGATCTTCGACATAGATAGCGAATGAAAGAGTTTGCCAAGCAGAATATGTGACATCAATCAAAATTCAATATGGCAGATGCCCTAAGATGGCGGACGCCCCAAGATGACGGACTAAACTTTTACCACCCTCATGACATCAAATGAAATGGTGAGATGAGCAGAATAACTTCATGACCTCCTCATTGAAGAGCTAGATAGCTCAAAAGTCGAAAGAAAAAGGCCTTGTTATAATGTTGCGTTATCTGCAGTTGCACCTGGGGCTGTATTATTGTTTCTTAGAATAAACCAACAAAGTATTCCCACCATAGAACATGCCTGTACCTTAACGCGTACATCAACTACCACAAAAAATCCATACACACTACATATTTTTAACCCCCTCGTCAGACATTTACGCAAATACACACTCCCTTCTAGTCAATCACATGCTCACGTTTATACTCCCTGATATGTGGCACATTAATTTTCACTTGTAATTATAACCCAAATATACAGGCACGACTAATTTGAGAATTCAAAGTTATTTATTCAAAAACTATTTATCGATTCCTGTAGTAATGGCCTTATGACCTAAATAATAAAATTTAATGCAGGTTGCAAGTGCACTGGTGGGGCAATCCTCGTACTCGGGAATTCAAGATACGAGTTCACTTCTAGCCAGTTTTGTCTAGTGCCCCAAGACATGACGTATACATCATGCCTATATCAATGTATTCAACCTGAAAGTAGTATTTCAGATGTAATTGAATAGTAAATATTTAAATAAGTATATTTATTGAACTAATTCTGCAAGATTTTTTATATTTATTTATTTATATAAACATATAACCCTCTCCGTAGTCGGGTAAAAAAATAGATCCATCCTAAGGTTCTCTGCGAATTATCGCCCGCCGTGCTGGTTTAATTGTAACTATGTTGGACAGTCAGCGGCTAATCATTTCGTTCATGTAAAATTAGATTTTAGAGATACTATATGTTTCTTGAAAAATAGGGACTTATTAGGGCATACGTAGTATTTTTCTAGATATATCATCGCCTTAGAGTGAAAACCTCCTATGTTATGCGAAGGAGGTAACTTTACAGGAGGAAGAAAAGCTACGACCTGTCTACAGCTTATTTAATTATTTGTCTTTTAGTGTACATACAATTTGGGTACATTTTTTAGGTTACAAATGTTTTCTTTTGTGAAAAAAGCACGTAGGTACGTCGCGAGGTTTTCATTCCAAAAATGTAATAAAATAAAAATTACCAAAACTGTATTCCCGAGCTTTTCACTCTAAGGCACGATATGCATATGAATAAATTATCATAATACGATTTTTATGTATGTAGGTATATTCCAAACACCAATCGCATCAAGCGTCTTAGGTAGGTATACTAGGTATGTACCTAAATCGCGTGATGCAAACATTTAAGTTCGCAAAATACTTTAGTTCCATTTCTCATACAGTTCAGCGTACGAAATACCTTTCATTGAAATAATGATGAGTAATTTACTTTGGGCTGGCCACATCTGCCGCATGTTGGAGGAGCCATGGGCTAAAGTAACCACAGAGTGGGTCCCGAACGGCAGGAAACGACAGCGCGGCAGGCCCAAAAGGAGATGGCGGGATGAGCTGTACATTTTCATAAAGGATTGGCCCCAGATCGCAACTGACCGTGAGAAATGGAAAGAGGGAAGGGAGGCCTTTGCCCTGCAGTGGGACATTACGGGCTCATAATAATAATAATAATAATTTACTTTTAACTGATGTACAAAATCTTCACTATTTACTGTAGGTTTAAAACTTTACTTTTATCGTAGGTACTCTAATAATCTCTTCCTATGTGACTGATACAAGTCAATACACAATTAATGTAAGCATAGCATTACAAAACATACATGGTTCATCTTTAGAAATGTCTTTGGGAGGCTTCATCCATGTTCAATTTGCCGATAAATTAGGCATGACGTGTATGCACGAATAAGTAACGCGATACGTGTCCAGGTCACATTTGGGTAGCCCATTGCGACAGGTCGACCGAACGTCTTGTGAAACGGCGCTTGCGCAGCGTACCCCACCGACGACGGTCGATTGTGTCGAAACGCACGATACAGTCGCTGTCGGTGCGGGTGCACGCCCGATTCTCAACCCCCACTAGATTTTGAACAAGTCAGATGCACAGATAATGCAACATTGTGATGAATTATTAAATATAATAGAAAATTACTATCCTAATAAATTCTATTGCAGTGTTATTTTTTAGCTTACAGCACTGTGAAGAAATACCTACATCACATCGCTACTCTAACTATACATGTTGAAGCTGCTTACATAAGCCACGGGTAATTTCGTGTACCTACATAGATATAGCGCCCAGTAATGAGCCATTATTACCTAGATTCTTATCACCAAACGGGACGCATACAAACTAGATGCAGTATATCTATATATATTATTTGTTCCTAGTGCTAAATGGAATCCTACAAGCCACACTTATTCTATTTTCTCAGACAATGGCGAATAGAATTTTATGTAGGTAAATTGACGTCTTTAACGCTACCTACTCTAAAATTCTTTGGCGCAATTTGATTAGTTTGATCTCTTATGCAGAGGGTCATTGAATGTAAAAGTCTGGAATAAAATTGGTTGGATCTGATGGATGCATTGGATTTTCCAGGGAGTTTTAATTTTCATCTAGGTCTTATTTAATTAAAATACCTTGTTTCCTGTACCAAACCTAGGGGATCAAATTTTTAATAATTAAAAATCCCATTTCATTAGTTTGGTGCTTTAGCGGTGGCATTGCACAAGGCTTGCTGCAGGTCGGGCAGGCGGTGCGAGGCTCTCGCAATACCCATTATTCGGGTCAGGCAACTATTTGTGTGAATTGTGTCATCTGACTTAATACGCTTGCGATGAATATTCGTTGTGTACTTTGCTTGGCAATAAAAATAAGATATTTTAATCAGTTTCTTTTTTCTGGCACTTACGGTACGTAGAGGTATTGTAAGTTCTTCGCATTGGGTAGGTAGGTATACCTATATTAATTCATTAAATGATGAATCTCAGACATTAGAACAGTTCTTGGTCGCTGGCGTTCGGTTGTGATTAGAAAAAATAAACCATACATCGTTTATATCTCGGCGGCTTTCCGAAAGATTAGCTAATTTGCGAATTGGTTTCTACTATTACTTACAACGTTACATTAAGTTTTTACCTAGGTTTAATCTCAATTTGTTATCTTTTGTAAAACTAGTTGATGTTACTATGTTTTTAGTTGATAACTAAGTTTATTGTTTATTCAATCAGTTGATCATTGCAGTCTAAACTGGAAAATTAACAATATTTTGATGTAAATTGCATACTGGCGACTTTTCCATAGAAATGCGAGTGAAAAATTTGTCGGGGTCTGCTTTATAAAAAAATTGGATATTAGATGTTGCAAACATCACAGCATCTGGCGAAACGTGCAATGGCGAATGGCTCACGCACACAGCGGCGTGTTAACGTAGCAGTACGCACAAACACAGACAGCGCGCGCGCCGCATCGCGGCCCCGCTCGCAAGTAGGTCAGGGCGCTCTGCGGCCGCGCGCGTTTTAAATTTAGAACGATCCGCACTTCAAGCTCCGCCCCATGCGATCGCCTAACTACAAGTTAATGTATTATTACTTATTACCTTCAAAATATCCACCTGTAAGCACCCTTGAGTCACTAATATAAATGAAGACACGGTAGAAATGGACACAATTCTAATAGGTATCTATTCTTCACGAACTTTATTATAGTAAATATGTAGGTACCTATTTAGCAAAAAAAGACATCAATAGATTTATAATTATGACAGCTACTCTGCTATAAATTCGTAAAGTTTTCTTGATTATTGGAATGAGTACTTTAATAAACAGATAAGTATTATCTAAGTCTGGATAAGCTTCAAAACATCGTTAATTTTGTCTACTAATACGAAACCTAACTAGATTTTTTAAAGTAAGCGTTGAACATTTGGTGTTAGAAAATAGTCTGGTAACCGACCATCTGGTAACATTGATTTACTATCTTAAGCAATTATAGTATTTCTATCAGCCAGTATTAGTTTATTGACAAATTAGATATACAATTTAACCAATAAATTACGATCACCGAAATCCATGTTATGGAAAAATTACATGTAGGTAGGTAGGTATTTGTTGAAATTATCTTCAGGTACCTAGTTTATTACAATCGTATTATGCTATATAGGTATGTAGGCCCTATGTAGGCACAAATTCTTGCTAACGCTAACGACGGAAGTAGGTAGTAGGTACCTACCTAAATAAATAAATATTTGTTCCCCTAAAATATCTGGATAAATAACGATCAAATAACATCTGAAAAACATGAATTAAGCTCTGATTTTTCAGCAGGAGCGCTTTTTTATGTTGAATACCGTCATCCCGCGTTACCTATTTTTTCAATTAAAATAATATGTAAATAATATACATCAGGTCTTCGTATGAGGATACATATCAACCTTTATCAACGATAGACACCCACCCTGCAGCGGCTCAGGGTCGACCTCTACGACAAAGTGGGTGAAGGTCGACGGGGGGGAATCGCCGTAGTTTCTCTTGTACAATGGCATGATAGTCGAGACACCATTTCCAACTCTGATTGTACTTAATTGTGCTAAATGATCTAATCTTGTTTAGGCCAATAGTTGCGACCAATCGACAACCTACATGAATTGCGGTGGACGCACCCTAACATAACAATGCGAACAGACGATTTCAAAACCATGATGAACGATAAAAGATTTTGCTAATGAACAAGAATTAAATATGTGGATGATACAAGAGGTAGTTACTCACCTTCGAGTTTCATGCCAACGTCGAGGCACTTTTGGAAGCGACAAAATGGACAACGCTTCCGTTGTGTTTTGTCTATGTGGCAGGCTCGCTCAGCGACGCACGTGTACACCTTCTTATTCTGAACGGTCCTCTTGAAGAAACCCTTACAGGATTCGCAGGTTAGAAGTCCGTAGTGGTAACCGCTAACTTTGTCTCCGCAGACGGGACAAAGTTCTTCGATAACATCCTTAGTGTCTGTCTGGTCACACACGGTGCCGGCTGCTGGCAAATAAGCGCCTGGCTCTGCACCAGCGCCTGTTGGAAACAGATATGAAGCATCCAAATTGGCGTAGCCGAAAGATTGTTGTTCGGGAGGGCATTGATACGCGGCGCCTTGCGGCACGTACTGTTGCGAGGCACCCGAGGGGCCCCCGCCTGAGCCCGACCCTTCAGGGCCTGGGCTCAAATCAAACGGGGACATATTGAGGGACATGAGGCCTGTCTGCTGATCCATCGTCATGCTCGGCCGCTCAGTGCGGCTGTTTATTACAAATCCCTACAGCGGCGTTCAACCGCAACAACGTTCACACAGTCACCGAGTTCACTAGCGGTCTGGCCGCAACACTAGCTGCCGCTCGCGGGCTGCACCTGTTCTAGCACTATAGTAGGAGGCACATAAATCCAACACATTTTGTTCTATACGAGTGGTATAAGAAGTTAACAGGCGTTAAGTATCAGTCACCAATGAATGTATTACTACCGTTCGTACAAGTGTTGTCAGCGCGTGGTATCTTACGATCGTAAAGAGTATTGTTATCGGCGTGCGGCACGCGTGCCGCTCGGTTGACGTACCGCGATCGACTGACGGGTAGCCGGCCGGCGACAACGGCGCGCGTGCCGGCGCCTCCCGCATGCGCGCCCCGCCGCCACCCGCAAGCCCCCGCCCGCTCGCACAATGGAAAACGATTAGGAGCCCATGTAATAAGTGAAAGTGAGTCGGTGACCCACTTTCCCGCGATCCAGGTCTATGTTAGTGCGCGTTCGCGCGGTTGCGCCACCGAGCGGGCGGAGGATGGCGCGGGGGGCGGCCCACTGACCCAGTTGCGCGCAGTGCCGCAGCAGGGCAGGGTTGCCGCGAACATCGAGCTAATGTTTACGTTCGCACTGCATTCGATTACGATGTGTTCGCTGTATGTGTATGTAACTGCAGCAATACGTGCAAGTGTAACACATCCTCTTGCTTATCCGACTTTAAGCGTGATTATTAGTAGCTAAGAAATCGAAACTAAGTATAACAAACATGGACAGATTATTGTATTTTTTAAATATATTGCAACTTTTATTTATATTCTACTACGAAATTGGCACATGTTGACACACTTGATACATTCAAACAAAATGTCAACGATAACTTATAAAATAAAGCTTACTGCTATTATGTATTTAAGTCAGGTTTTCCCACATAAAATTAATTTCTACCTATCAATGGACCTATCTGTGGAAAACCAACGAGAAAGCACATTGTAAAATTGCTAAGGTTATGGAAGAGACTCTTAATTTATAGGAATTTAATAATAAAAAACTTAAAGAAAAGTTAAGACCGTTACTGCAAAACCTCACAATTTTTTTTAATAATTATGTATTAAGACCGTTACTGCAAAACCTCACAATTTTTTTAAATAATTATGTATTAAGACCGTTACTGCAAAACCTCACAATTTTTTTTAATAATTATCTAAATATCTAAAAATATTCGTTAACATTAACGGTTTCTGAAATCAAGCCAACCTGTCATGAAAAGTCGTCGGTGAGTTTATTGTATTGTCACTGACTTTAGAAACTAGAATATAGGTACTCCATATTCTATTTAAAATTAATATCCAATCCTTAGGAAATCAACACTTTAGAGCGTGGCACGTAGAGTCTGACTTATTTATAAGAGCCTGTTCAGGTCTACATGAAGTACGACCCAACACAACGGTTCTCGATATAATTGCGAATATACATGCTTAAGTGCATACTGGTTAAACTGAGAATCTTTTTAAAATTCTGTTACACGTTGTTTAGGAAACGCAAGTATCCGGCGTAATTTATGTAGTTCCAGGCTGTAATAAGGTACTCCCTTGGAGTAGATACTCAAAGGGTACTCCAGAAAAGAACAGTCTATGACATTATGTTGAAAACGAATAAACTTTAAAAACAGATTCGGCTGAGCAAGTAGATATTATTAGTGTTTTTATAGAATTCGCTGGTGAAATTCTAATGTATGTAAGAGTATATTAATGCCTCAAATTAACGTAACTTTAGTAACAACAATTTAACCACATAGGTAGTTATTTCCTTTGAGAGAAAAAGGAGACGTAAAATTGTTAAAAAATATCAGACTTGTATCATTCGCCAGTGTTTTGAAATATAAATTTTAAGTACGGAGATTAATAATGCACCAGGTAATGAAGGTAAACATGGACCTCTTTTCTCCAGAAATTGCCTCGTGATGATCTATGAAGGGGCTCATGATTGATCAAATGGTTATAAATCAGAAGGGGACATTTACGGGATGGTAGATACAGATATTAAAAATAAATGTTATATCATCACTCGTTATTCCTTTTACACGCATATAAATGCATATTATGTATCCTCCATAATTGACATGCACGCACACCCACGTGACATGGTGCAATATTTTATGAATTAGCAATTACGGAAATATACAAATACGTAGGTAATTTTCGACGCATAGAGCCATTCAATATTAAAAGCGAAATAAAGATCTTGACCTGGATTTTGTTAAAATCAGTCAACAGGTCACGAACGAGTGACTGTCTGTGACAGCCTTGTATTCGCAATGTAATTTGATTCGACGTGTTCTACAGTACTAAACACATCGCAAACGGACGAGGCTTGACTTAACTACGCACGCTGATGTGCCACTACTCTTAAACGTTAACACGTACAGAATCTAAGTCTTGGTTTCTAATCAATTCATCGGCATCCGAGGTACATTTAATAAACTGTCGGCATATACCTATTTGTTTATTGCAATTATTGTGAAATTGTTTTTGGAAAAGGTACCTAATTCAACCACTTGAGCCCGATTTTAATACGGTTTTACAGCTTATTATGTCATAATTAAACAAGCCAAAGAACCCACCAATTTATGCAACATTAAATAAATATTTCGCTACTACACCTTGACAAACACTAAACAACATGAAACTACATATCGTGCATAATAAAGCCACAATGACTCAATAGTTGCGGTTTCATAATCAAGACCTGAATACCGGATGAAAAAGCGACAGCAAGGTAGGTATACCCGAAGTATGCCGTTTTCGCTATCGCACAGACGCTACGGCCTCCGACGAAAGCAAGAGTGCTCGCAGAGTCGCACGCGCAATGCTTTCTTTATGCGCGCAACTGACGTCACACTTTCTCCGTTCGATGACGCATGTTGATGTAACGCATCGTAATACTGCGGTAATAACACTGCCTTGCACACTATTAGTGGGTCACGAGTCGCGATGAGGTGTATAATATTAATTTATTGATCCGTTTAGAAAGAAACATATTTATGCACTTTTTCAGTAAGGCAAATTGGATTTTCGTACGGTTTTTACTGATAGATATATTGTCGTTAGTTTTAACATAGCAGTGCCCAAAAAATTTAGGTCGTCACTTTTTTAAGGTGAAATGGGTACCAATGCTCCCATGAGAGGTTTATTTAGATAATATTCGGTATTCGGCGGTATTAGGTTAATTTAGGATCTATGGGTACTACCCGTTTTTGTACCCAACGCTATTTCTGTTGGGAATGTTAGGGTATAACTCTCTCGCAGTGCGTAGAGCCCAAGCACAAATCATCATGGCTATCAAAATACTACGCAGTGTGATAGATTCCCCTGAACTTAACAACATAATTTTTAGGCTCTTTGTACCGGACAATTATTTGCGTCATAGGCCATCACATCGGCACAGATTATTTGCGGCGACGCAGTGTCGCACAGTGTCACGCACTCATTCACCGCTATGTCGCATGCACAGTGCAATCAACACCCTACTCGATAGTACACCCGATTCTGATGTGTTTGTGGATGGGTGGAGTGTTGAAGTTTTGTGAATTGAATTGTGTATAAATATAAATTGGAATTATTTTGTATGTATGTGTACCAGTGGCGAAGGGTGACAGTTTTAAAACGGGAAGCCGTCCCAAAAATCTAAAAAGCTGCTGCAAGGCAAAAATCCATACCGTCTCTTGTAATCTATATAAGTATTATTATAGTCATGTCTGGAAGAGCTCGACCTAACTGAATAACAAGCCTTTTTTTTGTCAGTTGGATGAGTAAATAATATAATATTACGTTGGTCTATGCATTAACCAATTCCTAAAGGGAAGCCGATGGGAATCGGGTTGTATGGACTCTTCGCCACTGATGTGTACCTACCTGTGTAAATTAGTTTTTCTGTAAATATATTATATTCTAGTAATTACTGTAATTGGAGGATATTCCGTTGTAATTAATAAATAAATAAATATTATTATATACCTAGGTACCCTATTTTTTAGCAGTAGGTACTTTTGAAACAATTATAGACTTGATCCCAGAATTTGTAGTTATTGAGTCTGAAAGTGGCGGTGTAATCCTGGCTGACAATAAGAATATTGAACTAAATAGGATAGCAACCACTTATCATGCATGCCATTATCGGTTAAAATATTATAATAATTTACAGTGTATCTATAATACCATAATAAGTAACATCTAACTATTCCTGTGTTATGCCATTAATTATATTTGATTTGATTAGAATTTCGTTATCCACATTGATTTTAATCAATTTCTTTACATGAGCTGGCATTACTTTTGGCGTGAATTTTCAAGTTAATTACTGAGAAAATTGCATTAGTAATAACTTTATGGAAAATTGTAGCCTAACAAAATGTAACATCTCCATAATCAGTTCATCTAAAGCTTGCCATTTTGGTATGAATTTGTATCTTTATGTAGTAATTTGTACACAGTTCATTTAATCCTAAAGTAGAAAGGTAAAAGTTTAATTTCCTTAATGAAGAATTGAAATTGCCACAGCCAAATTCCATCAAAAAATCTGAAGTGTTGCAATGAATTTATTTGCATTTCAGCTAGTC
The DNA here is from genome assembly GCA_932294325.1 of Allophyes oxyacanthae. Classification (NCBI taxonomy): domain Eukaryota; kingdom Metazoa; phylum Arthropoda; class Insecta; order Lepidoptera; family Noctuidae; genus Allophyes; species Allophyes oxyacanthae. Next base: position 8,820,110 of record OW028609.1, read on the forward strand.
GGAAAATGTTATTTTATCATATATTTGCACTAAACCTAAAATAAATATGTACTGAAGCTTCTTTAAGTTTAGTGCACGTTTTCTCTTACAGTGTGAGTTGAATTTCTAATGGTTCTGACATGAATTGCGTCAGCACAACTCAAAGCCACGTGCACTAGTTACAGCTGGGTAGTAAAAGGAAGTAAGTATTAAAAAATGGGAGACGTTAAATCTTTCTAGTCACAATTCACAACCGGTCGTCTACGGACGAGAACAATACTAATGTCGGCATTTCATCACATAATGAATTAAAGTTGACTGAGCGAATTTGTATGGACATTGGTCCGTCAACATTTTAGGTGATGTACCATGTAATGGCTACATATCAAGCTATACATTTTCAGTATAAGCTGTTCTCACATTGTATAGGCTTTCCCGTACAATAAGTCAGCTTATACTGAAAATGTTTAGCTGGATGTGTAGTCGTGCGTACATCAACTAACATGTTGCAAAAGCGATCTACGTGAAGGCGTGAGTCTACGTGAAGGCGGATCAAAATTGGACCCAAGGTTATTAAGAATTGTTTTATTTTTATAAGTGAAAATTAATGCTTATGTTTATAATTCTTTAACATTTACGTTTTTAACAAATAGACGATTTTTTTTCTGATTCTAATCATATCAATGAATCAGGGAACCTGATCACACAATTTTTTTGCAAGATTTTCATGCTCGCATTACAAGAAACAACAGATAGCGCTTTTAAAAAAAAAATGGTTTGGCATCTCCTTGTGCCCCAGAGAGCCTACCGCGCTTTTTATTATTATTCGGGGAGCCTCATATTCTTACTTTGTCAAAATGTTTTGAGTAACATTTTTGAATGAATCTTACTTCTGGCGGAATAGTATTAAATAGTACTTTAAAAAGAAATTAGTCCTGAAGCTGACAGTATACGGACCAATTTTTCCCAGTCTATTTTATATTATGATGATGTATTGTTTATCTTTACCTAACCGTATTCCATAACCACGTTAAGATAAGCATTGTCTGATCTGAAGTACTAATCTAACGTGTTACAAATACAACTTCCTCAGTTCATTCCTGGGCTGTTAGTAAAAAATGGTATAAGTCATAATATGTACCGTTTTTCTGATGTAGATTAGAAATTTTCTTTTTTTAGTTTTGTAAAAAGTTTAGACTGTTTAGTAAAAGATACATGGGAAGTTGGGAACCGACAGGCCGTTTCTACTATCTCTTTCCATTCGCTAAAGATCGAGCCCTTAAGAATCCGTCTTACCAATCGACCCATTTTGGACAATTTTGTTTTCTAATTGTGAGACAGCGAAAAATAATTGAAATTTAAGTCTGCGTGATTATAAAAGTACAGTTCTCGTGGCGGAAAACCGATCATGCCAGTAGCAGCGCCTGTTACTGGTGCGGTTAGTTTTGCGCACTTGAACATATAATATCATTTCGCCTTTAATTTACTTAAAGAAGATATTGGTGTTGATTCTGTTGCAAACTTTGCTTTTGCGAAACTAAACTACGGGGCGTATGTCTCTCTCTCGTTTCCATAAAAAAATTAAGTGACAGATGCGTTTAGTCTTCCTTAGTGCTAAAATAATGCGCAGAAGATTCGAAACCATTCATTTTTCATAAAATAAATATTTGTTTATTTTTAAAGGATAACTGAAAAATAATGTATGCCGCTTATGACGATTCTGAAGGAACCCAGCAAAAAACCCGTCTTAAGCGGGAAACAAATGAAGTACTTACCTAAGTATGTAACATACATACATAAATGAGTATGAGTACCTACCTAATTATTTTTGTGTCAGTTATATTATAAAGAAATAGCTTACCGTACAATATTTCTTAAAGTAATCACTTATTTTGTTTTGACAAAGACATTTTGATGTATTTGTTGATCATTCAATGCTGAAAAAACCTGAGCGTTTGACAAAATTGGAGTTCACTGCTCTTCATCAACATCGTCATCAGCACTTAGGTTCGGTTTTTGAGTGTTATTCGCATTTTCAATAAGATCATCGATTGAATTGACTTCAAATGTTGCAACAGTCTTATCGATGGAAGAATAGCTAATAGCGTATTAAGCGGGAAGGCGAATCGTATTAAGCGTGACAAAATGTATGAAAACATGCCTCAAGTTGCAGAAACCAAAAATTACGTTATTTCAACATTTCCTTCTGCTATATTTTGTATAGAGGTTCAAAAAAGAGTTCTAGCCATCTGCAGATAGACCATAATGATATTAATAACAATTTTTTAAATGTTCTAGAAGTTTCTTGTAAAACTGTGTTCAAACGTAACTCACGCATAATTTTTCGGAAAATACGTAACTTCCTTGGGAGGTAAATGCATAGAAATAGTATTATAGGTATACAGGCTGGCATTTTTGAAGCGTACCTGGAGGAAAAGTACTCATAGTACTGAAGACTGCAAATTTTACTCAAAGGAAACATTCCTTTATTTTTAAAAAGAAACAAAACTGCATTTAAATATTTTTGAAAATACGCTTGCCACACCCGGGAATGGAACCGACTAAAATCCGAAAAAATAGCATCCTGTACTTTTATGGCACTAATCGATAGGGTCAATCATAAGGATCAAATCTCTCTAGCAAACATGGTAAATTAAATTAAACAAAAACCATGAAATCTAAACTTATTTTATTCGAACGAAAAAAACGAGTACCTAAATTGCTCGAAATGAGCTCCATTTTCTTGGATGCACAAATTTATTCTTTTAAGGAATTCATTTTGAGTAACTTTATGTAGCGTGTTGTGGTGAATATTGAAAATTGTATTGTGAACCTCAGTTTTTGCTCGTTTACAGTTGTATAGGATTTTTGGTAAATTTGATTTTTTAGATATCCCCATAAAGAAAAATCTAAAGGGGAGGATCTGGAGATCTTGCAGGACATCTGATTGTGCCGTTTGTACCAATCCAGGTATTAAAATGGTTATTAACATTATTTTCGGATTTTAGTCGGTTCGATTCCCGGGGGTGGCAAGCGTATTTTCAAAAATCTTTAAATGCAGTTTCGTTTCTTTTTAAAAATAAAGGAATGTTTCCTTTGAGTAAAATTTGCTGTCTTCAGTATTTAGAGTACTTTTCCTCCAGGTACGCTTCGAAAATTCCACCCTGTATATGCTATCTCCAATCTCCATGGGTAAATGTCATGTAAATGTAATTTGAATTTTGGACCATAGTAAATGTCTGAAAAACATGGCAATACCAAAAAGGTTTAATTCCCAATTTGAACCCGATACAGAAACAGGATTTTCACTTGTTAATATTTATTTAATAAATTAAGGTAAAAACAATTAAATTGTGCCATCGACACGATAGAAGAAGAACATTGTAATGTCTATTTGAGAATATTCTTTATTGTTACGACTGTTAGCTGTTGCCCGCGGCTTTGCCTCCCGTCCTTGCGTTCCTTCTTGTGATGTTGTAGATGCGACTGTCTCGTTCTAATATAACTATTACGTACCTAACCTACTGTTTGATTAATATTTAAATAATTACCTAGTGTTTATTTACATACCTGTTTTAAGTGTGGTTGAAAGAATTTATAGTGGGCGTGAGGTGTTTGAGGTGGGTTCAAATGAGGGAGTCAGTCATGTGAATGGGGGCGCAATTTTAGGTTTCGAAACCAAGTGCATTAGGTCTCTGGGTCAATTACTTATAACATTCTCATTCATGAAATTACTTGTTTGCTTCGGTGGGCTTGAATTGACTTGGCTTCAGCACCAAGCATATAAGGTTTATTCAAGAAATATAGTGTTATTTGAATTTGGATCATTATTTAGAGAACCTTTTTCGAGATAAATCAAACATACAGAAGAGTTAAAACAAAAAACAGCTGCCGCGGCCTTTTTGGTAGGTGACATTCATGTCTGTCGTGTTATCAATCACGCTTGCAATTGACAACATTTCATAAATAATAAGCCCCAAAAATAAAAATACCATTTCTTTATTTTCCTTTCCTGAGCTCAAATATAATTTTGTTTTATTTTTCTAGCTCTTTATTTCGGAGAAAAAAAATTAAAACTGTAAAACGGGTCGTGACGTCACACATACGGTTGAATGAGTTAGTTACCTTTGCCTGTGCATTTCGTTTTAATGGAATGACAAGAATGTCACAAGTGTCATCACATAGGGATGCTACTCATCTACGTAGTACTCAAATCATTTTTCGATACTACTCATATTAGTACCCCTAAAGTATCGATACTTACTCATATCGATACCTTTTAGATTTTTTTATGAGATTGATAATATTAGGAAAATATTCTTGGGAATGGTTGTTATTCTGTTTATTTTTTACATAATAGCCACGCATTTAATAATTAAAAGTAAGTAAAGGTATTAAATTAATCGTCTTTCTTTTATTAATTTCGAAGTAGGTAACTCTGTTGCATCCAGATTGCCAGATTCCTTGCTTGCGACATTGTTGGTCTGGCTTTGGAAAATAAGTACACGCTTGGTACCGATGTTGCGACAATAATTAAATATTGAAAAGTAACATTCGTTCAGTCTGATTCGATTAGATACCAAGATCATTCGTTTCTTTACCGTGTGAGTATCGCAAGATTGATTCGATGCTAAAATTACTTGGTATCGAAAGCAAAGTATCGAGTACTTACTCGTATTTACTTGTATCGGTAAGCGGAACGACCCTAGTCAAACAAAAACAAAAAGTAACTGAGATAACCTCTTCGTAGTGTTTGTTTACGCATATCTTCATCTATTATTTTTATCACAGTTCGCTTTATTTGAAAATGAATCCTAATAAAGAATACGTGCCAATGAAGGACACAAAATATTGTTTTGTACCAACCTGCAAAAACAATTCTTTATTAGATACCACAAAAACTTTTTTTGCGGTGCCTAGTACTACAAAACAAGATTGGTGTAATGCAGTGGGCATTGCATGCCCCAAACGCCTTTTATACATATGTGAAGATCATATTAATGTAAGTAAATCTTTTGAAAAAATAAGCATTTTTTATTTCTTTCCCAATATCCATGGACATAGACATGTATATACAAAGACCTGCACTGTTATTGTTATTCTATTAAAATTGTCTATAATTTGCAATCTAATCCTGTTTATTAATGATAACACACTGATTGTGAAATGTTCTTAAATTGTTGTGTTATATAATCAATGTTATTCTTTCTTTTAGTTGGAGGAAGATGTGGAGAACTACCGGTATTGGATTACAATGAAAGGACGGCCAAAGTTGAAGCCTCAACTACCCCAGTCTCTTATCAGGACATCTACAGGACAGTTAAACCTTCCAGAAACGAATGAACCTAGGCCCAGCACATCTTCAACATCATATAATGTGACAAGTTATAAAAATCTTATCTCAACCAAATCCCACAAAGCCATACAAGTAAAGCCAAAGACTGCAGATAGAGCAACTTTTTGTGCAATACAGAAAAAACCAAAACACAATCCCTTACTTGAAGAAGATGAAGTGATGACAGATACTGTACCAATGGATGAAGCATTACCTTCAACACAAGGAAGTACCACCTCCGCTGACATATCAGAGGTATCATCTGAGGTGTTTATTAAAACCAAAATTCAAGGCAGAAGCTTTATGCTTGAACTTATCCAAAAAAAGCCACAGAGTTACATAGGTTTACCAAAAAATTATTATTGGTTGATTAACTATTTAGAATCAGAGCTTCGATTAAGATCCTTCCATATAGTCATCACATTATATAAAATAAAAAATAATACACCCTTTTACCAAATTGCTGATATGTTCGAGGTGTCACTATCAACTTTATGGAGAATATTTTTTAGGACCTTGTGTATTTTATCAAAGTTTTTCAAACAATTAATTTATTCTCCTAGTGTCTTTGATGTCAAAAGTAACTTGCCATCCTCTTTTATTACAAATAAAGAATACTCTAATGTTTTTTGTATTATTGATTGTTTTGAAATAGAAATAGAGAAACCATCTAATCCTATTAGCCAGTCACTTACTTGGTCACAATACAAAAATGCAAACACCTTGAAGTACCTACTAGCTACAACACCTGATGGTTTTGTTAACTTTGTATCTGCTGGCTTTGGTGGTCGTATATCAGATGCTAATATAGTGGAAAACAGTGGTTTCTTAGATGTGTTACCACCCAACTGCACTATATTGGCAGACAGAGGATTTAAGCACATAGATACTATACTCTGTAGAAAACAAATTAAGCTCCTCCGGCCACCTAGTGTTTCAAAAGATACAAAGCTCACAAAACAGGAAGCCATTAAAAGCAAGGTTATAGCCAGTCTGCGTATCCATGTTGAGAGAGTAATCAGAAGAGTAAGGCTATTCAAACTTTTGAAACCACACTCTGTAATCAATAATAAATTAATTCAACATGCAGATGAGGTAGTTATTGTGGCATGCGGGTTGATAAATTTGCATAGTACCATTATAAAAAATGAATAAAAGCTTTTAAAATATATTTGTCTTTTTATTTTGCACTGTCCAAAATAGTCTTAAAAATAAATTGTTTCCAAAAACGTTCAGCAGCATCTAATAAATTGTTTACATATGTATCATCATAGTCCACCCAGAACTTGTGTATAATTTTTGACTGCTCAAAAGTAGGATCAGCAACACAAAATAGTCCTTTTGTTTTTTTTGCTGCATGCATTTGTGTCATTAACTGAGCTTTACATTTTTCCTGTAAAATGCTATCCTTTATATAATTTTTTATTGTTTTGTTACTTATAGGACATTTTACTTCAACAACAAAGTCTTTGAATAGCCCATCAGGTGAAACACCTATTATTGGGGATATTAAAATTAATCCTGTACTTTCTACCACAGCTCCGAAGTCCTTTTCAAGCTCCTTAAGAACTTGTTTTTCTAAGGTCTTCCCCCTTATTATAGCTTTAGTCTCTGGCACTTTGTATCCACCCAGAATGCTTTGTACTAAAGCACCATTCTCCGTTTTGCAGTGAGTAGCTTCATGGATCCTAGACCCTGTTACTCTTCCTTGTCGCATAGTATGCCACAATTTTGAATCAGCTTGATCCTTCGTAGCATTGGCAATCTTGTTGATCACATCTAATGTAAATGCTTTTTCACAAAATAATTTAAAATTGTCATAGCTGTGATCATTAACCCTATGCACAAACTGCAGCATTAAATTAAACATGCTAAAGTCGCATAATGTAGGCTGATGATTTCCACAGTAATTTAATATCATTCCTGTAGATATATTACGGCGTTTGCACTCTTCAGAAAACATAGATAATGTTACATTCATATTCACATTTTCAGGAGCTCTTTTCTTTTTGCCTATATTTTTTGCCAGGATGAATTTCTGAACACTTACAGCTCCAGCGAGTTTTGGTTTACTCCAATAACAAGTTATTGAAGTGACCGATGGTTCATCTGACCGTTTTATGAGCCAAATGGCAAAGCATATGGCGTGTTTGCATCCCCCTGCCGAAGCTGCACAGTCATTGCACTCCACTGTAATAATCTTTTCTGAAGATTCGTCGATTACAGCAGTAACTAGATACAACTTCGCTTTCACTTTATGTTCTGGTGTTACGCGGCATTTAGCTATGCAGATGTTTCCTTCTCGTTTAACTTCCACATATCCTACTGCTGTGTCTACATAGGCTTCACGCGATGCCAGTAAAGCCTTAGCACTACGTGTTTCCGCAACATTATAACAATCATTTTCATGCATATATTCCAATAACATTAAATAATCTACTTTCGGCAGGTTCCTGGTGTCAGCGACGTTAAATCCTTCGGATACCTTCATGGTGACTTATGTAATGCAAAATAATAAAGATTGGGGATATTATTTGAATTAAATTGCTAAAAGCAAAATAAAACAAACAACAAACAATATAGACGCCAACTAATGACACTGACAGTTACATTTTTTTTAATAATTTTTGAGTTAAGCAAAGGCATATTAGCTATTCTACCGTATATATGACGTCATTTGGCGCTTACGTCTATTTAGAATAGAACGAATTTCAAAGTCGAAATTATATATGAAAAAGACCGAATTTTGAAAAAATAAAAAATACGGGTATCCTATTTTTAGATCTATTTTCACTAAAAATAATAATATTCGTATGTTAAAAATATGAAATGTTGTCAATTTCCTATGAAAATCTTATAAGGCCTTCTTCCTGTCATGCTAATCCTGTCGTTTCATTTTCATACATGCTTTTCCTGTCCTATGTGTGGCCCGCAGCGCGCTAAGTTACGCATGCGTGCCAGACCGTATATATTATACAGGCCAGAAACGCACGCGGGCGCAAATCCGCGTAACAGAAAAAAAGGCTCTTACTGTAGTAGTATGTCATTTCCTTGTAATTTCAATGTCCAAGAGGTATTTTATAATAAGTATATATCTAAAAGTACTTGCAATTGCTTTTCTATTACAGCTCTTGCCGCTTCTTGTATTTCAGTTTCAGGTGGCGTCAAAATATTTTCATTGGACTGTTTCTTCGCTTGAGCTAATTTCGTTAAATTAATTCCAATAAAAAACAACAATTTCACGCTTAGCGCACCATGTTTTGTTTTTAGTCTGACGAGAATCGTATTCTACATAATATAGCAGACAGCCAAAAATGTAAAATACCTCTTGGACATTGAAATTGCTGTTGGGTTAACGTAATAAAATCTCTTTGCGTATTGAAATAATATGACAGATACCATATGTTCATAGAAAATTGCCGGCGTGATAAAATGCGTGGATAAGAAAAATATTTCAGGCGTAATCTTTAGCAGGAGTCCCGCTAATGAAAAGACAGTAGAACACCATCCACATTTCACCAGGTTTTGATAGTATTTTCCAATGACGTAAGAAGCCTCTCTTACGAGAAGGACCTGGCATGACTACAAAACAACGTGAATACTATGTAGTCTGTGGTGTAAAACAAAAGCTATCGAGACATCTAAATGGCGGCTTAGTGTAGTGATGCACCCGTATGCCATTCGATATGTTTGTCGATATGCTGTCAGAAATGTTGATATAGGTCGCTCTCAAAGGACAATCTAAGGCAACGTCCAACCAAATAATATCTTACCCCAACAGGCAGTGGGACAATATAAAGGCTAATAATTATCCCAACATAGGTTCCAATTTAGAAAGCTCTCGTAACGTTTTTTTATAGCTTTAACTTAGTAACAGAGGATATTACAGGTACGTATAGAGATCGGCAAACATCTAATAAGGTGACCTTTAGTCTCTTTTGTCCTTCTCTCTCACGACAGTTTATGTGCGCGAACGGGCGCGAACTTTCCCACACCACGCCGCTTTTTGCTCAAAGTATTTGCCGGTTAACGTTCGACGTCGCAGGGGACAGTGAAGTTTATCAGTATTAGTGTATAATCTATGGTGAAGTTATTCCGTACTATTCGGGAACAACTTTGCAATCGAATATTTATTTTTTTGATGTTGTTAGAACTGTTTATATAATATAGGTAGTAGGTACTAAGTAATATTCAAGGAAAAGGAAAGGGATAGGGGTAGGACAGGATGTAAAAGCAGATACTTCCGAAGGCTATACAACAATTTCTTCCTTGCGGAAATTGAACCCATACGAGACTAATATTAGGCATCTCGTAACAAGGCAAATGAAACAAGCTAATAATATTAATCCTTTTTTTATTAATTTATAAACCATACAATTTTACATTTTTAAATATTATTCACTAGGGGATAAAGTAGTGTCTTACGGCACGGGCGCTATGTTATGCGCATTCAGAATTCTAGTCTAAACCCTCTCTCTGAGCTCCGGATTCATGCTCGCCCAAGACGTGAACACCTTTATCCCCGAGGGGAATACTTTACTATTCACACCTGCGAGACAATAAAAACAATAATATTAGAAACGAAGTATTAATATCTCCTTTATTCATTATTAAAACAATAAGAAAATAATAAAATTAAAATAATAAAAAAGTAGAGTATCGACAATAAAAAATGCATGAGCGGACAACACTACCTCCATATCAACAACAAATAATTTTCACGAAATATACTGAAAAACGTGATGAAATCATAGGCAAAATGTTAAATTCATGTAGCTATATTGCCAAGCTTTCTCAATTATGCATAAACTTATTAGAATTGTGTCTATTGGGACATATTTTCATAATAATAAAGTACGTACCGGTGCAATGTTATGTTTGGTCGATTTCCGCTTCTTTTAATGCCGCACCCAATAATACCACAGTTCGGCATATTGTTTATAAAGTCAGTTCTTGTTTTGATTTAATAAACACACAATATCACTATAGATTAGGGAAATATTATTAAATTACGTACAAAAATAAAGCGCGTTGACAGCTGATGTACCTGACATAGCGACTGACAGGTGAGAAATCATAATGGCGGACCGCCAGCTTCTTTTCCGTCCGTTTCCTATAGATAATGTTAAACATGACAAGTCCTTTGGTTTCCTAACGTCACTGGTATTTTCCCTCTTTCAGGTTTTTTTAGTTCAGAGGGACCGGTTTCTTCGTAGTTCTGTACCAACTTGTGCGGTGACGGAATCTCTTGATTTAAATAAAATAAATCCAGCCCATTACTGTCCCACTGCTGGGCACGGGCCTCTTCTCAGAATGAGAAGGGTTAGGCCTTAGTCCACCACGCTGGCTTAGTGCGGGTTGGCAGACTACACACACCATCGAGAACATTATGAGGCTCTCTCAGGTGTGCAGGTTTCCTTACGATGTTTTTCCTTCACCGTTAACGCAAGTGATAATCAAATTGTGATCTGCACATAAATTCTAAAAGTCAGAGATGCGGGCCGGTTTCGAATTCAGACCCTCCTGCATGGAAGGCAAGCGTTCAACCGCCCGGCTATCACTGCACTTTGATTTATCTCTTGCATCTCTTGATTTATTTTATGATGATATATATGATGATTTCAAAACTCGCCCCAATAGAAGGCTTATATTTGTTCTTGTATAGGAAATTTTTACTTATGCAAGTTTTTCACTAGTAACGTTTTCCATGATGACGGAAATTCCGTCGGCTAAGTTAGCAATGCAAGTATTTTTAAATGGCATTAAACTGCCAACTATATTGCAAATCCTTTTTCGAGATATGTCCCACACGCAACGCACGTCCGTTTTGTCTATTTCTCTGCCTGCTTGAACAAGGGTATTCTGCTACTCTTAAGAATTAACAAAAAACTAAAACAAAGCAGCAACATAGACAATAAGATAATAAACAGGGCTAGTATCACCTTCTGGCAGTGCAAGATAATTATGGGAAAAAGGTGGGGCTTATCGCCAGAAATAATCCTGTGGCTGTGACTGTACAAGATAGTTATTCGGCCTATCTTAACATACGGTGCTATAGCCTGGTGGCCCAGAACCAAGATTGGTACAGCATCAAACAAACTGAAAAGCGTCCAGAGACAACCCTGTCTGGCGATCACAGACTGCATGAAGACCACTACGGCTACAGTTCTGGAAGCCATGCTGGATTTCCCACCGCTTCACCTGTTCATTAAACAGCAAGTGGCTATGAAGGCACCGCGGCAGTACGCCTAAAGACATTGGCCCTCTGGAACAACAGCAACTCTCCACATATTTGAGTATTAAATGAACTTTTCGAGGATTTACTTATTATGCAGGCCACTAATGACTGCATACCGAAAAAGATCATCTTTGATAATAAATCTAAAATCTAACTACATGAAGATCACAGATTATACTATCTATATTGCATCAATAAGCAATACTGTTTGTTATACGGCAAAAACAAAGATTAAGTATATTATGTGCTCCAATATACAGATGCTTGGAATAACAAATTAGGTTACGCAATCCAATACTTGCAAAGAAACGGGCGACCTGATTCTGAGATGAGACGATTTCACTTTATTTCAGATATATTTCGCAATCCTTTATCTTTTGATGGACTAAAAGGTTGAATGATCAATTTATTAAAAAGATAAAAATCTATTTCTTTGGTAAGAAATGGTAATCAATATTTTAAAATTTGCTTCACATGCTTTTTCTTTGTATACCATCTTTTACGCGAATACTTTTATTGGGGCGTTTGTAGTTGCATCCCGTCATATATATTATGTGGGCGCGAGTGCTTGCTGCCCCACTATTCCTTAACTGAAACAACTCGGGCACAACACAATATTAGGTACTATGATGCTGACACTGTGAGTGAACCAAACCTAACCTTTTTATTTGACTACCTACTCACTCATTTGTCGTCCATTGACCACTTTCAGTTCTGTCAGTTATAAAGCTAATCAATCAACCCTCAGATGAAGAATCATCAACCAAACCAAAATCATGATTTTTGATCAGTAGACTGTTTTTATCTGTAGGGTGAACTCTGTAACAGGCAACTCTATAAAAATTAACAGCTAACTCAAGAATCCAATCCTTCGTGAATTTTGGGGGATCACCCATGTGGGACTATACAATAGTACACAAGCCCTATCCACAGAATTTGCGGGACTGAATAAAAATATCTGAATCCTAAAAAACGTCAAAATGGAATGTCAAAAATTACGATAACGGGATTGCCTACGAGACAAAAGGGGATAACCCTCGCGGCTTATTATTTAAATCAAGTGTTTGGTCGAGAGGCTGCTATCAGGCGTCTTTAATAGACCAGCCACAATCCCAAATCGATGCCCAGTTAGTTTATAACGATGATGACGACAACGTGCCATTATGTCATCTGTTAACAAGTCTGAACATGAACTGGGGCGTACTCTTCGTACTGAATCGGTAGCAGGGCCTTCACCTGTATCCCCTGCCCCGCTGTGCTGTGTACCCGCCCGAGCAAATTCACTTGATATCATATTGAAACGTGAGATGACACTTTTTGAATGCGAAGGCAATATAGGAAAGTACTTAGAAGCTTACTTATAAGTATGTGAAGTCCACAGTCCAAGTGAAGTCGAAGCAGAAAGCGCGTTTTCGGTCGCTGCATACATGTGCAACACAATTAGATCCTATTTAAAAGACAAAACATTGAATACTTACCGTGATACATAAAGTTATTATTACTATTACCACTAGTAATAATAACTTTATGCCGTGATATTTCTTCAGAAACCTTTTCAGAAACGATCTTATTTAAATATGTTTCTATTGTATCTAGGTAATAATCGAGAATATTAAAATAATAGGATTTTAATATTCTCGATTATTAATAAACTTATACACTCAGGGACATATTTAGAGGAACGCATTAAAAAGGGCACAAATTAGCATCAAACTGTTTTATTAAACTTACATTGGTGCTACATAACATAACATAGCAGTGGAGCCCTGACACAGTAAAGCGGCGACGCGGCAAAGCGGAAAGAGATGGCGGGACGAACTAGACACGTTCAACACGGACTGGTCATCATTGGCAAATGATCGAACAGAATGGAAATCCAGGGGGGGGCCTTTGCCCAGCAGTGGGATAATACAGGCTAACAGTAATATTGGTGCTGATTCTGTTGTTTACAAACTAAACTAATTTAGTCTCACTATGTCTCTTTCTAACAAAAACATGAGAAACTGTTGAAAGATATTTACTCCTGTCAAATTAGTCAACTTGCTTGTTATCAACGTGAATTTAGTCCGCAATCACAATAGGCCGCCTCTAATTTTCCGTAAATTACTAATAGACTATTTTGACAGTTTTAAATATAAAGAGATAAAGATAAAATTTATTCAAAATTAAAACACAATAATATAAATCATAATAATAACATAGGTATGGTACTGATAGGTGCCTGTACTAGGGTAAACCTGTGCCACAGGCGGCAGAAGTGCTTACAATAATGTACTTAAGAGGAACTAAGTTTAAGTTTTAAATGTTTTCTGTCCTTTGCAATTAACTTTGTAAGAAAGAAATGTAGTGAAATTCGTTTTGTGATGTGTAACAGAATCAGCACCATTGTTGAAAACAACAAAACATAGACGTTGAAAACAACAAAATATAGAAATTGAAAAAAAGAACAAATTGAGACAATAATCTTAATACCGTCGCGTCGTTGTAAGGAAATTTTTCAGAAAGTGACGTTCATAGAAACTGTAGTTTTTCGACGAAATCAAAATTATCGAAATTGGTCTGCATTGCATTTACGGTAGCGCCTGTATATTATTTATATTGATTTGATTTTATCTAAGATTAAATTTTTCTTTTCTCACAATCAGAGAACAAAGTTGTCCAAAATGAGTAAATTTTTAGGACGGACCCTTAAGTATGAATAAAGATTTTAGGGGCATAATAGCCACAATGAGTGTCGGCAGAAAGTCGATTGAAAATGAAAAAACAAAAGACACAATAAAAACCTTCGTCCATTGATGTGCCGAAGTGACCGTTAGAGGTAGGAGCATCTGTAAATTATTCAAAGCAAGTTATGGTTGGAAATATTTCCCTATCATAAATCGTTGTACTTAGTTAACTTTCTCTTAAAATTATTTTATAACAGTGGTTTGGAAACATAAGTACCGGTAAAATGGGGTTATTTGGGAATCAGGGGGCTATTTGGGACCAATACTTATTTTTAGGAATTTCGTCATATTTTCTAAACTAAATCGAAAATACCTTTAGAATTAAAAACTATAAATAGGTACTACCACCGGTTAAAATAATGATTCCTTTAATAAATCCCAATTAACCCCGCGGTTCCCAAATAGCCCCATTTTACGGTACCTGTTTACGATTGAAGTAAAAGTAGTAAGGGTGATGATAATGTTTTTAAGGTAATGAGTAGTAGCTTACATTATACACCTATAAACTATTCTCTCACCAAACTAATAAGAATAAATTGATGTTCGTTTTTGGCATTCGCGTAGTACTTTCACCATATTTATGCAGGCTGAGTTGGAATTTTGGAAACTACAAGCTAAGGCCTAGCCACTACGCCATAGTACTTCAGGCGCCCACTTCCCATAAGTAAGCGCCTGAATTATTATTATTAAAGAAAAATATTAATTTTTGTTTGAGATCCAGTATTTAAATTAGGATGATTTGTAATTCGTAAACAATAAGACAAAAAAAACATACGTCTAGCATTATTTTTAAGTCAGTACGAAGTAGAACATTTCAATCATTCTTTTACCCGCAGCTCCGCTCGCATGTATTTGCGTATGGAAGAGTCACAATCAAAAGATACAGCATATATTTATGTCCAATGTTGTGTGGGGAAATTGTCCGTTCGAAGGCTTTTGCGGACAAACAGAATTTCGTAAGATTTTATTATTTATTATATAAAAAAACCGTTAACAATTATGTTATAACGATATAGTACAAAGCTGATGGCCCTTATATTAAAAAAGACCCATCCAATATCCAAAAGAAAAAGAGCTTCTATTTGATAAGACGTATTATTCTTTAATTTTACAAAATAATCACAGATAAATAAAAAAACGCTTGCGAACACGGAATTATTGTTAAAGTCAAACTCAAAGATTTTTTATTTCAACTGGGCCCTTGCATGCACTTCCAAAACGTCGTTATTCTAGATGCACGGTTCCAAGTGGGTTGGTCCTGGGGAAGATACCTACCGGCAAGAAACTCTATGGCCATAGGAGCGCACACACACACACACATAGGGTTGCCAGATGGTCGGGATTCGTCTGTTTTCTCCCGACAATTCATATGACTCCCGACAAAACTCAAAACCTCCAGACAAATAAGTTTTCGGAAAATCTAACAAGATAATAATTTGATACTGCCGCGCGCTTTCAGGTTCACTCTACACTCGAACGGAACGGAAAGTGGCAACCTAAAATCTAAGTCTATACTGAAGTTATTTATGGATCAATGTTGTTTATGTTTTTGTAGTCTATTAATTTTAAAAATAAACTTTCTATTCTACATTTTTATTCATAAAATATTTATTTCTCCCGAAAACAACCACGAAATCCCGACATTTTGAAAATTTGTCCAGATATTTTGGTCTTCCGATCTGGCAACCCGACACACAAACTAGGTAGTTAGATTAATGAACACTACAGCAGCCTCGGCCATCGGTATCGCAGACTGAAACTACAACAAACGTGTCAAATCTAACCCTTGCGTATTCTCCAGACATTAACATATGGCTCTCTCTCCACTCATACACGATTTGTTTAGGCCTCTGTGCAAAATATAGGACAGCATTATTTGTAAGGAATATTCGATTAAACCGTTAGAAATGAATAACTGTAAATGGAATCAAACGGGATTTCTACTTAGAATGTCGAATAATGCCTTATGACTTGCTAATAAATAGGACAAGACGTAAACAGGTAACGATGGTTTGGATCTCAGATTGTATTACCGAAGTCCTACTTGTAACTGCAGTTACTGTGCAATAAAGACTTAGGTAGGGACATGAAACCAGGAAAATGTAGGTAAATACTTGTTTGATGTGCGTTACACGTTCCGATAACATTCCTAGCCATTTCAATGTTTCAATTTGTTGGGGTCATCTAATCAAGCTGAAAATCATTCATTATACGACGTGTATCAGAAATGAGCGGTCATATCAAACCATCAAATTGACCAACTTTCTCTATGGGACCAACATCGTTATCGCGAAATAATAATCTGCTGTCCCATACGTTTGGGTCGAGTAGGTACCTATTGAAGTTTTGTAGGGGAAAGCAGATTATTTTTTCGCGAGGCAGTTGTTCAGTTTGATGTTCTGATCCACACCCTTGACCCGTTATACACGCAGTGACTCTTGACTTCCGTCAACTCAACTAGTGTGACACTATTCGGTTTAATTTCAGAAGACTAAGCTTGATCATGGTTCTTAGGAACGGACTTCTACTTCGTGAAAAACTTACGAAAATTAACCTCTTAGGAAAATTTACCCATTTCAGTTGAAGCAATTTAGCGACATCACTCTTGCGTGTTATAATGTTCTATTCAGTAAACAATAATGATAACGAAACAGTTTTAAATTGACCCGTAAATAAATAAAGCAATTTCAAGGGTGTGAGAGCCAGCAGATGTTGCAACTGCTATAAAGTTGTAGCTATTATTTTCTGTTATTCCTGCTATTTTAAGTTACTTTATACGTACATTCTTGATGTGTCAGAAGGAATAAATTGTACAGACACGTTAAAGTCACATGCATCGATGCAGTATCAATTACCTTAACTACCTAAGTACCTAAATGAACTACGGTTTGAGTTGGTTAGCAACCTGAAATAAACAGGGTGTAACAAATTCGCCTAAATCCTTTAAACCACTCTTTCTACTGCTTGTATGAACAACTGTTACTATGGGAACAAATCGAAAGCACGAAAAATATATAAGTACGTAAGTAAGTATTATTCCATACAAATAAATCAATAATAAATGCAAATAGTTCAATATAAAAAGTTGTTCATAATAAGCAGTTAGAGCGCGAGGTTTGAGGGATTTAAAGGTTTTATTTTTTTGAGATTCTGTATAATACAATTAAATAATAAGTATGATATAGAGAGTACAAAAATATTTTTTAGGATATCGTAGCCTAGTGGAAAAACCGTAAAATATTCCGTATTCCAAGCTGCTGTGTGGTAAAGTCACTGACAGTGGTAGTTGTTCGTCGTAAATAACGATTATCAAGTGCAGGAAAACTCGATCCTTTTATTCAGCACATTAAATAAAACGGAAGGGGAGCCTGTTGAGGGGTCGAGCTTGCTTTTTTACTGATTTGATCGACTCATTTTGCGCACTGCGGTATCACCGCGAGTCTGTTCTGCGCAGTCCCCAATAAAGCTTATTGACTATGATTAAATCAGACAAAACAACCTCGGTTATTGTAACAGGTTAATAACAATAAAACATCTTGATCAAGCTATCCGCTATTTTCATTTAAATTATTTGTAAGTACCTAATATATGTAACACGCTACACGGCCATACTTCCGTTTATCGCGCTCGCTTTATAATTTCCCCGTATCGACTGTAGCTCAACTTTTCATTCTCTCTACGTGGAAGGTTTCCAAGGTCAACAAGTAGTGCGGTTTGTACACGGATTACGGAACAAATCATTATTTCACTGGCAGATTTTTAATGTTTTGTTTATTTTTCATCGAAGAACTCGTAGCTACGCGGCTACCGCGTAGAACGGTCGATCTGCGAGACTAAGCTGCCTTTTCCGTAGTCAGTTCTTGGATGGGTGACCGTTCTTCACACATCGAGACCCCACCATGCCTCAAAAGCAAGCATGTTAGTCTATTTTGTTCCGAATATATATATTTCCGGGTTATGGGTTGATTTTACAACAACACTGAAATCGTTGCAACCAAAAAGCCACATAACAATTTTCATAGATAACTTAAAAAAATATACGGATTTTTCTTAGAGGGATTTTTATACAAACTTTCATCCCCTTATAAACCCCGTTATCAGTTCATTTTCAAAAAACGATAGAACATCAATATCTTTGTTTTCAACCAAAAAGTCAAATACCAATTTTCAAAAATCGAACTTAAAATATGTTTTTTTAATAAACATTCAATATTTCAAGTTTTTAATTCCAGCGGTTTGGGCTGGGCGATGATGAATCAGTGAATCAGGAGTCAGGACTAGGGCATGCAATATTCGTTCGATTTTACTATTCGGGTTTTAGTAGTAGTTCGGGTAATATGGTCTTGCTCAATTCGAGTTTTATTTTTAGGTTATACATGAACTCGACGCGTTTCAGAAGGGCTGGTTCAAGGTGGCGTATGTAAAAAAAGTATGGAAGAACTTCGGGGAGGCCTTTGTCCTGCAGAGGGATAGTATGGGCTGAATAAAAAATTAAAAAATAATCTTCATCTAAGAAAATAATCAACAATCCACAAACATTTTACCTTTCAATTCTTCAGCAGTGTGAAAATATTGTAACAAGACAATTTTTACTAAATCATGCACAATGTCACTGTTGAAGTCGGTACCACTGCCAAGCTAGGTGCATTGAAGAATTCAAGGCTACGACTTTAGAAGCTGATAAGTTTTTTAAGAAAATTATTTTATACTTTTTAGTTTTTTGAAGTCGGTTTTTACTTTATTAAAGTTTATTTTAGTAACTCTGCGTTTGGACGCCAGCGACACGAATTTCGTTACAATGTCGTCTTTCTGTTTGCCACCTATAACACAAATTTCGCGATGATGTTTTAAAGAAACCACAACGCATTGTGAGCTGTTTTCTCGCTTAATGAGCATTTTCGTTCTCTCAATGGATAGACTGCTTACGCACAGAAGAAAAAAAATGATATTTATGGCATTTTGTGTTGTGACTGTGCGATCTATAGAATATCTAACTGAACTATCACTACATAGATATAACCTAACCGTCAAAAACTCCCGACTCCAACTAGAAAAAGAGCTATAACTTTTGAACGGCAGAATAGATTTTCATTAAACATAGATTAGATTTTCATATTATATGATACTCAATTAAACTGCTTTCAATTAAACACTGCATTGAAATCGGTCCATCCGCTTTGGAGCTACGATGCCTCAGCCATACACTGATACACCGATACACAGATAAAAGACTTAATAATGAAGATAGAAGACTTAATAAATGTAAGGCATAAAGATTTTTGGAATGATGACAAGCCTAATCGGAATTTGGAGCAAGCCAAAGAGCGAAGACGAATACTAAGACCAAAGCAGAGCTAACGGATGATGTTCGTGTTAAAAGTGTGAAGTCTACCCTCACGCACCTGCCTAACCGATGTTTATAATATCTCGGTAGGCGGGTAACCGCGTGAGGGCAAACACGCATGTCTTGTCAGCTAAGCCACTCTAGCTAGGCCAAAATAGAAAAGGCGACGTTTTAGTTTAGTATGAAACTTGTAAGTTTCATGAAAATTGATTTTTATCTAACTTCGAAAGTAGCTCATTCTAGCTTCTAGTAGGTATTTAAAATAAATAAAATCAACGTTACTTATATGCGAACACTTTCCCCGATAGGTACAATGTTAAGACATTTTAATGATTTCTTTCTCATTAACTTTTAGTAAATAAATGTCGCTTCGTATATTATTTGAATTAATGAATACTGTTAATTTATACTTACCAAAAAGATTTTATTTTATTATAAGGTTTAATTGGGTAAGAAAATTGTCTTTCTTTTAATGTCGTCTTTTATATCTAGTATAAAAAAGATATTATTATAATTTGTATAAAATTATTCATTCGCTTCCGGGTACTAACGCATAATTGCATAATCACGCCATTCCTTTATAAATAAATAAGTTTAATTCATGTTTTCATTATTATTGTGAATCGTAAGAGTTGAATGCAGTACTTGAATACAATCACCCAGCAGTATGCATTAGCATAAATGCATCTGAAGCGATACGCATAACTTGGCACGACATTAAGCATAATTAGGCGGTGACCCACTTTTTTATCAAAGCTCGAGTTGTCGATACTCGGCGCAGGCGCATGTGGCACACACGCGCACCGCGATCGTGCATACAAGGCACGCTACAACACACCTGCAATCAACGCTGGGTACATCTGACAGAGATGAATATTTATTTAAGCGCATTGTTTGTAATCAAACTTTCAAGTAGATAACGTCTAATAGGCCCAAAACCTAATTAAGTTATTTTATTTTTATTTTTGTGATTAAATCAAATCGAGATCGTAGAACTCTATTACGAACAGCAGAAATCTCATATTCGTTTTAATTGTAATGAGCCAAACATACATACTTAGGTCACGGAGGAGAGAAATAATCTTTCTCTCCTCCGTGATTTGTACCCAAAATCGGTAGGTAGATGAAAAAAATACAAATATAAATTAAAATCTTTATATTGTAAAATCAAATACCTAATACTATTATAATATCAGCCACGGTCAAAACTTAATATTAGATAGACCGCGAAATTCGATTTTTTTATAAAAAATTGCGGATTGCCTTATCTCAACCTTAAATCTATCTAATTAATTTTAACAATTTTCTTTAAAATGTATTATTCTTTTCTTTTTGCCCCCGCACTTGTACTGGTGATTAGCTGAAGACAACTAATGACATTTATAATCCTTAGGAGAAACATTTATAAACTCTGTAAATTCATACAATCGAGGTATTCCCCGTGAAACATAACCAAACAAGGGTTGCAATCACTTGTAAATGTAAAATCGGTAAAAAAATCGAGAGAATTTAGTCGTATTCTCATCAATTGTGGAAAAATCGATCCATTTCGGTAGGTCGGTAGGAAAGACCCCATATCGGAAGAAGTACCGAAAAATCGGTAGGATCGAGACCACTAACGTGCGTCGACAACATTGCGCCATTTAATCTTCCCGGTTCGACGAGCTGCAGCTGCGTCTGCGGCGGTTCAAGCGACTTGATAAGTTGTTATATTTTCGAACCATTTAAGATCAAAACACTTTGGTCAAGTTCTGGTCTTCTTTTGAAAGAAATCGCGAAGTGTTTGGTCACTGCGCGTGACCAGAGGGCCTATTCTTTGGCCAAAGAATTAGCATTGAGCGTGGCAATGCTGCCAGTCTTCTGTAGTTGACGGCGATGTGGAGGAATATTTTGATACATAAGTGTACAGACATTTATAAATTTGTTTATTTTGTAACTATAGTAGAATATATATATTATTATGTATTTAATAGAATGTAATACCCTCGATACAGGAGAAATCCTAGTGAGGGGCAATGTTCTTCTAAAAAAAAAATACTAGTGGTCGCTCAGTGGTCGAAATTCTACCATAATTTTAGCTTTCTGCACTCCTTCTCCATATAAACTTTAACTACGCCAAATCTCACACTCCTCGGTTCGCGCAATATGCTTAATAAGGGGTACAAAGTTTTCTCTATAGATTTATGATACCTGGTACAGTATAGATATATAAACTATGTTATTGTTAATGACTAACTATGTA
Organism: Allophyes oxyacanthae; assembly: GCA_932294325.1. Classification (NCBI taxonomy): domain Eukaryota; kingdom Metazoa; phylum Arthropoda; class Insecta; order Lepidoptera; family Noctuidae; genus Allophyes; species Allophyes oxyacanthae. Next base: position 8,841,974 of record OW028609.1, read on the forward strand.
TATTTTAAATAATTTACCAAGGTTGGCATTCCGAATCTATGTACTTCAATAGAACTCTAGAATCATGTAAATCATAGGTATACATCTTGAGTACCTACTGGAATTTTGTATTACACATTTTATAATCTGATTCAAAATATATACATTTTTTCGTTACCTACCTACATATCAATGATTATATGAATAGTGAGAACGCTATTTCTCACATACATGTAAATAAGCGGAGCCTTGGCCTGGTTACCACGATTTTAGCGTTATTACAAAATACTCAAGTGATGCGGCGCCCGCGCACTAGAGTGGGGACTACGCACACATAAAATAACGTCCACGCCAAACAAAAAGATTTTTCTGTTTATAACATATTGTTGTACAATAAAGAATATATAAATAAATAAATAAAATAAATATTGAAATTATATTTTGAATTACGATTTTTCATTGCTTATGTTTACATTAATGTCCATTCTTCCCGGCTAGGAATAAAACATTTTCACTTCCAGTGTATATAGAAATAGTTTATTTCAAACCTATAATTTAGGTACTGGGATCTTGGGACCACCAAACACCATCAAAGAGGTTTTGAAGTCGCTTTTCTTGGCAGGCACCAAGATCCCTATTAATGGCTAAAGCCATCCAATATAGTCCGTATCGCGTGGCCCGAGTTCAGCAACATATCGTGCGCATAAATAGTATATTATAGGAGAACTAGATCCAAGCGAAACGAAATTTTAATTTCGTATCACTTTAAATTCTATAGGGTGGCGCAAACTTTTGGGGCATTAAGGGTGCTATGGTTTAGGAATCCGTAGGTGAATTTTGAAGAAATTAAAAACTCCGCTATTAGTTTTTTGAAAAAAGATATAGACAACGAGAAAAGTAATACTTCTCAAAAAACTTAAGTGGGGCTCAATCGACTCTATTTCCGAACATGAATATAATTAATTATTCTCTAAACGAATCCGAAATATACAGACGAGACGCCCCCAAGGTGGGGGGCGTCGTCTTTATATTTCGGATTCGTATGCATTGAATCTAAAATCACTGTACCGTACACAGATCCATTAAGTTTATGCTACATACAGATTCAAATTCTCTTAAAAGAATTAAACGCAAATAAACAATTTAATGAAAATTACAATTAAAAGGAATTTTTATTTTATAAAAATACATTTACACATCACGTGGGGGTAGGGTGCGCGTGAATAACAATTGCTTATTTTGAGCCTTTATCCCTAATGATCATATTGGGCAATTAATCTACCAAGAATGTTCCTGATACTTTTTGATTGTATTTTTCTGAACAAAATGAATAATAACTTTTCCGTTATAACGTGATCATCTTATATCTTTTCCTATATTTACTCTACGTTTAGTAATAAGAAGTGACATGATCGGTGACATTATACTACTGTAACTTACTTTGTGACGGCTGTTAGGCGGGTAAAACCTTAGATAAAACGGAATCATTGCAACAATAATCTCAAGAGTGTTAGTAGATAATAACACAGACATATATTATTTAATATAAAAAATTAAGTCTGTGGTTAACAATAACTGTTCTGCGTGTTATTGACAAATTGAGCATTCTTTTGAATGGTTAGTTTTGATCATAAACTTATTATTAGGTACTAGACTACGTTTATGGTTTTGATGGCATTGCACCACTACAACATAGACATACCAATGAACAGATCGTGAAATAATGAAATAAACAATAAAGTTATTTCTTAGATTATTGAACCATTGTAATATAAAATATCGTTGGAAGTAAGGGGCAACCTTACCGCTCAATGCAAACCCCTTTTTATGTATAATGGGTATCTCTTCACACGCATTAAATTATCACGTCCACTTTGCATGACCTCAAAGGTATGCATACTCATGCACATAATTCTACAGCAATCCTGATGGTGTGGATAGCCCGTCCGTACACCAATTATTACTCCAGTCTTAAAATGGTTATATTCCGCATCTAAGTTGCGTATAACCTTTCGGTTTCAATCAGGCTGTAATTTTCGTAGCGGTAAGACAATCTTATCATTTTTAAAACAACAAAAATAAAACTAGATCATTAGTTCTTTCGTTCTTTCCTGAGCGTTAGCGAAGTCCTACGTCTATGGTTCTTTCATATTTTACTTTTTAATGAATATTTAGTGATAGTGAATGGCCAGTATCAAATTATAAATTAGGTATTAAAGAGATTTTGATCTGCTTATTAGATGAGCATTTTATAGAATGATCTTTTTCATGCTCACGTAATCAACATAACATATTATCAGCGAAACTTTTGATAATTTATAGATAAATGTTATAATTATTATGAAATAAATATATAAATTTACCTTAGGTCCCGAAATTTTCTGCAGCTAATAATATAAAATCCTGTATACGTAAAACTCCATGGAGATTAACAAAAAAATATATTTATATATTTAAAGTAGGTAAGTACTAGGGTAAGTAAAAGGATTTACATTATAATAAAATATGTATTAAAGTGTACCATCAAAACCGTAAAAAATATTTTTTTACGTGATTATTTTATTTTTACTTTTACTGTAAACGTACTTGAAACTTCTAGTTACAACTAATCGTTAATTTCAGTCCAGCGTTTATGCCTACGTGAGCTCTACTGCTATATAGTATAGCCTTGCTTTCTACAATGCAATAGTAAACAAATTAAAAACATCGAAAAACATATTTCAAAACCTCTCAAACAAATTAATTGAAATGCTGAAGGTTTTACAGCTTCTATATTGTGGTAAACAACTATTTGAATTCTAAGGATTTCTAAGAAACATGGAATCAAGGATTAGTGTTATATACAAGCAGGTAAACAATGAAATTATCCATGGATTTCAAGGTCTCAAAACTTAAAGTCTCTGCGGTTGTATTGCCATGCCTACCCGAAAATGTTAGTCATGGTCAGCTCTAAATTAGGAACACCAGAACCAAATGCATAAGATTTTTTTCTAGTCCGTCTATTACTGCTGCATAACCATGCATAAAACTTTGTCGATCATATTTAAGTTGATATGGTGGTACATTAAGTGTTAAGCTAATAATATTGTTCAATTAGGTAATAACCGAATAATAGTTTTGGAAAAAAAAATTAAATCTTGTTTTTATCTTGGGTAATCCGACAGAAGAGGTAGTGTGAAGCCGAGGATTGTGACCGTATAAAGTAATGATAGGTACAGAAAGTTTTAATTAATAATCGATAACGTCCCCATCCTCCAATTAACCATGTATAACATTGAAGAACCACAAAAAAAGACCATTAAACACAGTTTATAAATAATTATTTAGGGTGGCCCTTATATTCCTTTGACCAGTATAAATAGGCATGTTTACAGATGTCAAGAACTGAGTCTCTTCCTCAGTTTATCCGCTGTATCAGAACAGAAAAAAATATTTAAAATGTGCAAGCAGACATACATATAAATGTGCAGCACACGTGGAAGTGGCACAAGGTTGTCTGTAGAAACTGTTGCGCGGGCTGTATGGAAACAACGGATACCGATAATTTGCCTGAAAGCACCCATTATGATAAATCAAATTTTTATATCAATCTCCTTTTACACAGACCTGCGCGAACTTGTTAGGTTGGTCATCGGTCTATAATGATCTGAACTTCATGATTATTTCACTATGTTACATTATAATGTCCAGGCTGATGGATTTATAACGAATTAAATATTAAGCATTCTATGAAAAATATTTATATTTTATTCTCGTTTGAACGAGTTATGAGTTCCAATGTAGCGTTGCCTAATATGGCAAGGTCATATGAAGTGATTGGATTAAGAACGTCAGCCACAGAATGATGTTGTTAATCTAATATGTACACTGTTAATTGTATTTAATTATAAATTGTTATAATATAGTGTTAAATGTATTATGCAATTTGACCAAGTTACATATCAACGTAACAGTGTTATTCCAATATCCACGATTTAGGAAAGACAGTCACAGTGGCATGATAACGACCACTAAAATTTAAATTAAAAGGAATTTAATGTTGTTGTATTTAAACAGAATGGGTAACAAAGGAGTTTGTTCATAGCAAGGCAACAGTGACGTCTCTGCAGAACGCATTCATTGGTACTTACACGTATTGCAACATGTGCGAGCACCGCCGTGTCCCACTTACCAAGATAAATTGAAATTCAATTTCGCCAAAGGGCAAGCACAGAATCAGACAGAATATTAATTTCGAACATTGCAATCGAGAAAGCTTTACAAATGTTGTACTAATATTGTGATCGGCAATCTATATAATGCCTTAGTATTTTACATATTGAAGTGTGATTGTAGAATAGCAGTGTCATATCAGACTCAAAAATCGGACATGGTCTTTTTATTTCTAAAGTTGATATTACTTATATATAACGCTAGAGTAAACTCCCAGGTCCCTGCGATTTTAATTTATGAGGAATTTAAGTAGAAGTAAATATATCAATTTCTGAAATAAAAAGTTCATGTCCTGTGAATAGGGCAATTCATAATGCGCCCAAGCATTCCATTGCCTAGCGTCACTTCGTGATATGCAGGTCATATAATATTATTATCGTTCGTCAATTTGGCACATTACATTTAGCATAACGATTCTGTAGGGTGACCATGAAAGTTTAAGAAAATGCAAACAAATTATGTTATTTATTCTTTATTGACTACCTACTTATTGAGTAAAAATATTACTATGCACAAACTATATTAAGATTTTGGGTTTATTAAATTACAATATGTTGTATAGATTAATGGTAACACAAGTTTAGCATTATAGATTTTCTTGTGGATCATAATTACCTATCATCCATGGATTTCCAATGATATACTTATTCGAAATTGCTCAGTTTTGTCTGAATACCTACTTTTTAATGGTGTTAAGAGTTTAAGTTCCTTCTAGTAAAATACATAATGCACATGTTATTGTACGTACTACGTAGCTACTACGTACCATTCTACAAAAAAATAACAGTTTTTAATAAAGTACTTGTAAATCTGAATTATTGTATATTATTTTTTTGTAACACATTCTATTTTCTGTTTTACAAAGACCTTCAGACAATATTTTCTCATGGTAGGTGATACAAATACAAAAGATCTGGGTATTATTACATTTATTACGCAAACTTTTTATCTTTATTGAATGAATTACATATTATCTAATAATAATAAGGTACAGCATGGCCCAAAGAAAACGAGTAGTGTATAACTGATTAAAGAGTAGGTAACTAATAAAATACGGTTTTCCTTTTAAATAAAACCTTTAACATAAACATTATTGAAGACCGAGCACTAGAATATACAAAAATGACGTATTAACGAAATCCTTTGTTCTTTGGATATTCTGGTTGCACATCGGAGTCAACTCTTGCACAATCAAGTAACCTTCGAAATGGAAAAGAAACGCACGCGCGGCCCACGTTGTTGTTCGTCTTATTGAAACGAGTGGTTGAAATGTTAAACTCCTTCAAAAGCGGTGGACGAATTTAAATACTATTATCTAAAGCAAACTTTTAGAGACAGTATTTTATTTATGTTCATGTCCTAGGGAAATGACGATAACAGGGATTTATTAATAATAATACATTATCAACCAGTTAATATAGAATATTGGTACTTTTTATACCGTAAAGTACCCAGTAGCTATTGAATGATTTCATAAAAATGTCACCAAACCTAGCTAGTTCTTGCAAAAAAATTTATAATCAAAAATAATGTTTAATTTATGTTTGTAATTTTATTTAATCATTATACTGAGTAATGTGCACAAGAGTCCCCATTTAGAGCTGCCAAATTTCAAAAATGCCTGACCCGGAGGTTTGAGGAAAATAGTTAAAAAAATCTGTAACATGTTAATTTTATAAAAAGCGGAATTGCTTGTACTTACTATGTAGCCCCTAGGTCCAGTTTGATTTTTAAAATTATAATGTATTTTCGTGGACTGTGATTTCATAAGCAATTTTACATGTTACTGTTTTAAAAAAATAAACTAAATTAATATTCTTGACAGTTCGTATTATGATTTAATTTTTACCATTCACTCCACCATGTCGACTGATAAACAGTTTCGCACATCTATCCGTAAATTCCACATCAGCGAAAAAACGCGTTCCACAAAAGCTTTACTAATGGGGATGAAGAAAAATTTTCCAAGTATTTTCGGTAGTTCAGTTTCGGATTTCGAGCCCACCCCGTCTATTCTGGAGATATACGATGTCAACCCGTAGCCCGAAGATGCACCGTGCAAGTCCGGAGTCTTCGGGTCAAACCCAGAGGGTTGGCATTGGCACTCCTAACAGTTTTTTCTTGTAGATAGGACTTGCTAGGTGCATAGTTACGGTCGTATCAAAACATAAACTTGCCATAAAAAATGGTGCCCATTCAAAGGGTTCGCACCAAAGTCGCTTGATGTGACAATGTAGCAGAAATTATGTACGCCGATGATTTTTGTGTTATGGCGGATACCCTAGCTTCTATGCAAAGACTGATGACTGGTCTTGACGAGTCATGTAACGAATTCGGTCTCAAGATCAGCGTGAGCAAGACTGAAGTAATGGCTATAGGTTGAAAAGATGAACCTCTTCCAATCTGTCTCGCCAAGTTGTTGTGAAGCCAGTAGAAAGTTTAAGTACTTGGGAACTGCTATAACATCAAAGTGCGACCTAGATACCAAAATGCCAGAGTTGATGCTGCTTCAGCTGCATTCGGCCAACTGAGATCTAAGGTGCTTCGCTCACAAGATCTGAAGGTAATGTCAAAAGTTTATCTGTACTCGTTTATTAATTTTTAAATAATAATGGCAGATGAAAGGGTGGTCAAACACATTTTTTTCTGCGAGCTTCAAGAAGGCAAGCGAAAGCAAGGCAAGCTTCTGCGGTATAAGGATGTGTCGAAGAGGCACATGTAGATGTGTGACATCGACTCCTCCAAATGGAGCTTCCATTTGAATGGGTCGATGCTCGCTAGGAACCGGCCAGAGTAGACATGCTTCGCATTAACGGTTTCGAAAAAAGAGCCAGACAGTAAGCACGATGAGCTCAAAGGCTATCTCATACAATTATCGCGATGGAGTCCTGACCTGTTCTAAGTGTGACACAATTTTCTCCCTAAGATAGCCTACATAAGGCCCATGCGAGCACATGATAGGGCAAAACAATAGGGCCTCCGTGGCGGCAGTCCAATATAGCGGTTGCTGTAGAATCATAGGAGTCAATCTCCAAACATTTCGTAATACATACAAACGAGCTAAGATTTTGGAAGTATTTTTTTTTCTTTTCCTGAGTTCAACGATGCAATATCAAAAAGGGTTGCTTATTGTACAAGTTCACGCAGTGTCTGCATGGGTAATTATTATAGGACTTTTAAATCAAGACGCACTCGAGTCGTTTAACCGCCAATTCAGAGAAATGGTCTGGGCCACGATCAATTGTATTCATTGCTGTCATATTTTATTTGTAATGTTGTACAACATTGTTAGTATGCTAGCGTTACGTAGTAACTATTATATTAATCTGTGGTAACGGGCGCAGCATCTACATACATATAGAATAGCTATTTACATATAGGTACTAATAGTACAGAAAAAAGTTCTAAAAAGGATATATCAGACAAAATGACCAGTTAAGTCTGAGTTTATGCAACTCACGTGACTTGTAACTTATTTTCAACTTTATTGTTAACAAATTAATGACAAACTTTTTTATTTATAGCTACATAAGACTTATTATGTAACTGCTGATAGTTTCCCGCCACGTACATAGATACTGGTAGGTATTGTGTAAATTCAATTCAGCATTACTAATATTTTCAATACTTACATAAGATCGTTTGAAAAAAAAACTACTATTACAGGTATCTACCTAAGTACTTATTTCGAAAAACGAATGCGTTGATAATGTAGAAAATGTATCAATTTTAGGACGTACAGTATTACTTATAAAGAAAAAAGCCATGAGGGTACTTATTTTGACACGACTAAGACTAAGGCGCAGCAAAGGAAGGATAATGAATTGAACAGTCTATGTATGTATGTGTCTATTTATGTTGGATGTTCGATCGTAGCTCAAAAACTACTGATCTGATTTTACAAATGAGGTGTTGATTGTTTCGTGTTTAGTGAAAGAGTGACATAGACTATGTTTGATTACCCTCCTATAGGTCGCGCAATCGAGAAAAAGAAACACGACCGCAATTAAGGTAGTCTTGAAACTTGTCGAGACTACTTCAGTTTCAAGACTACCTAGACTATGCTGTTAAACTTGTATCAATTGAGCCGCACTACTATGTTTTGTCGGTATGTAACTCAAGAAGTCGATATAGGGAGAAGAAACTGTAAAATTGTGGAAAATCTCCAAACGGTATAGCTTCATCCGTGTCTCCATTGTAAAGTTAAAGGAGGTGTTCAAGTGCTTGAGAAATGTTTTCTGTAAAGGGTAGTGCAGAGCGCTCGCGTCCATGTTTACGAACTTTGGCTGTATTATTTATTTATTATTCTTATGCCGCTACCGCGTCCCCAGATGTTTCGTTGTTGCATAATAGCATTGTTAACCAAACTAATGCGGATGCCTAGAATTGACGAAAAACTTTTAATCAAAGTTCGATACGATACACAAAATCGAGAGGATCGATTAGTGAAAGAATGTAATAACTCTCTATTGTCTGTGACCCAATAACTAAGGTTGGACTTCAAATATAACGTTCCTATGTAGCATCAAAGTTACATTGAAATTATTATGTCGGAAAAGGTAATAAAATCAAAGTGCATTTAATGTCAGAGTCAACACGGGAAAGTGGGTCACGCCAACGTTGGGCAACGGGCTCATAACATGTACGGCTCTTCGCGCACTAGACGGCCACGACCAATCGTATTCTTGGTCACAGAAACTCACTCCGACCAAGATCCGGCGAACCGCGTGACCAAATTGTTGCGAAATTAACAATATACACAAGAACTATACAGTTTGGTCGCATCGACATTCTACTGGTCGCGCGGACACTACGCTATTGCGGCGCCATTTTGCCGTAAGCGGCGGAGTGCTGGGTGTACATCGAGCTTCTTCTACAATTTAGCTGGACGGTGCAGCCACGCACGTTTCATCACTATACGAGGTCTCTAATTGTGCAAAATTGCGATTTTTATATGATCACAATCATTGCTACGTATGTCTCTCAAATGGGGTACCCGTATGATGAAAGACAGTTCAATTATATTTTGGAAAAGAAGTCCCATATTTCTCTTTGATTATGCCTATACTGCATGATTTCAAAACGTTACCTAATTTAGAAATCCGTACATTTTATGATGGTTGAACATCTTATTTACGTAATTTAGGATGGTATTACATATATATCTTAAGGTAGTTACTAATAATTAGAAGAATGATGAAGGATACTCGTATCTAGTGTCCTATAAGGGACATCAGGTTCCTAGGTTTAAGTACATTTGTGTACAATCTAATAAAATGATAGTTACAGACTATACAGGATCAGACATAGATAATTATTTTTAAAGATAATATGATGATGGATTTTTTAAATAGGGTTTTGAATAAGTAAAGTTCAACTTTTTCTATTAATTAAATGATGTATTACTTGAATGCATCATTTCCTGAGAAAACTTTATCTATATCTGGTGACCAATTTGCGCTTGTATGGCGTAGGAAGTTGTTACTAGAAAAACCGGGTAAAAAAGAGTTAATAACATTCATCATAGTAGTGTTGGACGTGATTTGAGTTCAGATCCGCTATGCTACAAGACCGTATCCGCGTCCAACTCGGCCTGTATTAGAATTATTTGCTTGGTAATCCCCTATTATTAATTGTCATTCTTCATTAATAAAGTGAATTTTTTGACATTATTCGGAAAGACATACCTTTAAACTGTTTAAAGCTTTGATTATTTACTTTATCTATGGGTTAAAGATTTTTTGAAAGAAAGATAACCAATCTGTTTTATTTTCGGTTATTCTTACTAAATATAGTCCTCCTGACATAGATAACGTAATAAGTAATGATTATTTCACACAGAACTCCAGTTTATTTTTTCATAATTATAACCCGTAACCCGTCGCCTTATTTAGAAATTGTTGATTTGTTAAATAATGTTAGCTGCAGTCTCTCAGGACCTTGGACGGCGGGAGAGGGGTCGGGCGCGCGAGGGAGGGGGGGCACGGTCGCAGATGACGCGCGCCCTACTGGCACACTGACACACTTACCCAGTGACAGTGGTACTGCTTTTGGTCTGACGAGGTCGATGCGTCCTACCTACGTGTAATCTTATGTATTATGTACACTGATAGACTTAGCTCATAGTAATAGACCCGATAATAGCGAACAAAACAGCTGAAATCTCTTACACAACATAGTCTTAGCAAAATAGGTATGGAACAAATATTTTTTTTAACTAGTCAAACGTAATGTATCTATGACAAATTACTTAAGCCGTAGATGGCATACCGAATTACCGACCTACGCAAAATCTGTCATCCAAGTTTTAATCAATTCAGAAATCGGTCTTTTCTTTCGACCAGTATACATCATTATGCCTTTCAAATCTTAAAGAGAAATATAATTGCTAGTTTAAAAAAAAATGTAAAAAAATGTTAAATCCTTTTTTGTTGCCTATAGGCATGATATTAAATACACATACAAATTCGTAACGACAAGGTGCAAATTCGTAAAAAAAAATTAACACCGTGATAATTCCAATAACACAAACTTCAAATATTGCAGATGGTTCAGTATTGCAGGCAGCGGTGCTAATCTTACAGTACTCGTATGTATGGTGTAATTATCATCATCATTCACCTGCCCGTATTCCATTTTATTTGGGATCAGCGCAATATGTTTTTTTCTTCCATTCATCTCTATCAGACGACATTTCCGGATTCACTTTCTTCACATTCATCTCATGTTTAACACAGTCCATCCATCATTTCTTTTGTCTGCCTCTTCTCTTATAGTCAACATTCATACTTAATTAACTGTTCTTGTAGCATGCTTCTCATCCCTCCGCATTTAATGTCCATACCACGACAAACGGTTACTTTTCAGCCTTTCTTGGTGCCGCTTTCATAGTTCCTCAAATATACTCATTCCTGATTCTGTCCAATCTTATTACGCTAACGCCACACATCCCTTTCAACATTCGCATCTTCGCTGCATGCAATTGCAAATACATTAAATAATAATAATAAAATTAATATTAATTAATAATGTACGTAAATAATAGAAATATTAATTTTAATATGACGACCTTGCAGAATTGTGTTTTTATACAAAACCTTGAACAAACAATTACATTCATATCTGTTTTTAAACATTAATTCAATTCACTGACAAAAATAAATCTCAATTTCTATTAATTGACGAAAGATTTCTGTGTCAAGGTTTCGTGTATTGCACAGAGTTGAAAGGTAAAATCAACATAGTTACTTCAACCTTGCTGAATAAGTAATGGAAATTAATTTTAAATAAATATTTCATGAGTCAATCATCTTTATTGGAAATAGTAATGCGTTACTAAAACAATAACTAGGAAAACGACTAGTGTCTAGTACTTATATATTTTATAAGTAGGTATGTTGATTTGGAAAATCAAGCGTAGCCTGTTTTAATTTAATATTCACTTGCAAGAATATGGAAAATAATAACCCCAAAGAGTAGTTTAAAATCGTAAGTCGTTAATTAACAGGTCACATTTTTTGATTAGATTGTTTGTGATTCTACCAGCCTACTGAGGACTTTGATCTACGCGCGAAATTTAAAACGAGACATAATAATACTAATGAATCTGATCTGATGATCATATCTACCTAATATCCAGCCTAATCGAATCTCATTTCAGCGAAAAAACCATGACAATTTTTTTTTGGTTTGGTATAGGTACCTATTAAAGTCATGATAGATAGTTAAAAATAATCAGGCATTCGATTTTTTATTTTAATTTGGTAGGTACTTTTTAGTGGCTCATGTCAATTATTGCAGTCACTTGCCGGATGCAAATTTGGCAGTCATGTCAATTCTACTAACGAATAAATTGTGATCGTGAGTTATTTAAAATTGGGAGTTGAGGAGAAATTGAGCCTTGGTGCAAAAAATTATGTATATTTTATGTAGGTGGCGCAAAATTTTGGGGCAATACGGGTGGGGGGTATCTACTCTTTCTGTTAAAGTTCGAGAATTTTGGCCTTAGGAAACTTTAGGTGAATTTTGGAAATATTAAAAAACTACGTTATTATTAGATTTTTGAAAAAAGGTAAATAGTCACCGAGAAAATGGATATTCCTCTAAAAACTTAAGGCTCAATCGACTCTATTTCCCAACGGGAATCTTTCCAAATTTGAAAACAATAAAAAATTCTATTTCCCGTAACATTCTCTATGAAAACATACCTTCGTATGAACGTATTTTAAAATTATTGTATCTTACACTGATTGATTATACTTATTGTACAGTTTTACTTACAGATATAAACTCAAATAAAAGCGAATAAACCATTTATAAATTTAATTTAATTAATAATTTTAAAAGAAAGTTTTAATTTAGAAAAATACAATTACGGATCACGTGTGTGGGTAGCGGGGTGCCGAGATACAATTAATGCTGTGTATTAAGAACATTAAATTTAATGTATCATTTAGTTTAAAGGTCGGTTTTTTACTGTTGACTTTTGACTTGTTTTACATTTTTGAGATTTTTCTTTGTTTAGTCTCTATTATAATGTATAATATACCTAGGTACTTCTATTTTATAGATGGATCTCAACGTGGAGCATATCGCAAGACGACGCCTCTGGCAGTGTGACCGAGGATAATTTAGAAGTAGCAGATTACGATTCCGATGACAATGTGGCTATTCCCACTTTTGTTCCATATTTCATACTGACTCAAAAATTACCTAGAAACTATTGTGCTAGACGAACTTAATGCCTGTTATTTAGTTAAAGTTTTCTTCAATTTTATACCAAAATTTTGTTTTAGGTACGAAATAGAATTAGAAATTTAGAACATTCATTTTCTCACATTTCATATTCATTTTATGCACAATAAATGTAGGTGTTCGTCCTACGTCACGACTCTTGACACGTGTGTGTGACGACATGACACGGTTGTGAAGTTTCGTGGATAAGGTTATACACGCAATGATTGAATTCCCATACTTTATTAATGAGCGTATAGAGATTACGTAGCAATTTTTTTGCACGACTCGTGACTGTCTACTTGTACAATCGATTAATATCGTATACGCACAGCAATATTACTTTTGATTCAATATTTTGTTACTTAATATTAATTTAATCACGATGCCTAAGACGATGACATCAATATCGGTGGCGGAGTTAGTAAACAATCTATTCGTAATTTGTCAATTAACTAGACGATGATTCTAACATAGTTCCAATGAATCTAACACGGAACAATGATCCCAAGAGTAAAAGGTAGTTCCTGATAGATAGGCCTTGACACGAGGCAGCGGAAAACTACAGAAATGAAAAACAGCTTTCGCTAAATAGATCTGATTAACCATGAGAAAATTTTTGCTTGTTATAACCTACGGACTTTGCATGGATAATATTATTATGTTATTTCATAGTTACAAAATAAATGCATTAAAATGAAATAATTTAACAGGAATCAACTTTAACTAAATGTAGTTTAAATTAAAATCTTCTAGTATACAAGAACCTACCTTTCTAGTCACCATTCTTTGAAGGGGTTGTTGTATTCATCATTATGAACGACTTCTAATGTTGGACTAATGCTCAAATCGCAAAAAATCTGCTGTTGTTGCCATTGCGGGTCGAACTTGGATGAGACCGGTGCAGAAGCGTGGAAACTAGCACAATTAAAGAGAAGCCTATGGAGCAGTGGGTGAAGTCGGGCTGTGGATAATGAAACATTAGATAATATTAACGTTTAGGACACGTGTTGACAAGAAAATCGATTTTATTCAATAATTCTCTGAATTAGCCCGATCGGTTAGTACTTAGTTAAATGTCATTAGTACCTACTACCTACCTAAACCTTAGATGTGACTGTGAGGAAGCAACAGCTTTTAAAATTTTAAATATGAATAAGAATCGATCTCTTTTCAAGTCAGCTTAGCTTAGTGACCTCGATCCTCGACACAATTTCTGCTACATAAACAGAATACTAGCGTTTTCCTTATTAGATGTTTTAATACTCTGCCCAACATGTTATCATTAAAATAGTACCTAAAATTGTTGATCCCATTTCGAAACACTTTGAAACTTTTTATATTAAGGATGGTAAAAAATTCGTTACTACTTCATTGAATTACGGCTCGAATATGGTACTTGATAATTTGTAATAATATTAACGACTGTTATTTAACTTGAAAATAATTATGCATTTCCTGCGCATTTTAGTGTCAGAGGACGGTGTCAAGGCTCTTTGTGTTATTTTAAGACTACCCGTCTAACAAATAATTCAATTGTATCAATAGATCTTAACTATTTAATTTTACTATTGTTTTAGAGTTGACCTTTCTATGTAAGGCTGAATTGTTTCTGTCATTGTTCAAGAAAAAGATCAATCTGGCCTTGTCATTGCGAGTAGCAGAGCCGGAAAAAAGTGATTTTAATTAAATATAATTATTATTATCCACTGGATTTTAATTATCACATTAGATCTATTATGAATTTATGACTAACAAATCAAAAGTTCTGCCCGCATAATAGACGGAGATATATTTCTTGGAACGGTCTAAACCATTATTGTTAATTCTGTCGGATTCAGCACCCATCATACTTTATTAGGAGAGCAGGCGTTCCTCTGCATTAAGTTTGTAGAAAGTCTCTTAATTTTTCTGTCATAATAATTTATAATCGATTGGACTCTTAGCGGAACTACGAGCTCAACGAAGGGAAAAGAAACTAATTTTGGTTCGTTTTATTTCAAACCAAGTGGGTATTAGGATGATAAAAATATGCTGTCATCTGGTTAACTCTTACTTCCCGGTATTTACCGATCGTAGTGAATATTGAAAAACAGCCAGTTTTCCAATACTGCAGGCTTAGCATGAATGGTTTTATCTACGGAAGAATAGACAAAATGACAAATTGTAGAAATAATTCCACTCTTCGGTAGGATTTGGTAGAATAACCACATCACTACCTACTTCTCCGTTGCTATGGAAAGAATATTTTTTCTTTGTCTACGTAGAAACGCGAGTCTAGATATCGAAATGGATAGAAATATTCTAGCGTAATAGGTACCTACCTCCTTGTTATTTACAGCTTTCCTGTTAGACAACCGTTCAACCAATATATCAGTGAGGACAAAAGTAGGCCACCACGCTAAAGTTAGCCAAAGTAGGCTTACTAGTCCCTCAGTATGCCACGTTATGAATATTTGAACAACGAATGCTGTAATGAACTTTATCGTGACCCACATTTTCCACTCACTTTTTACAACCACCTAGGCGGAGCTGAGAATTTTCCCTTGTTATAGCGTGAAATGCTAATTGATGCAAAATAAAACATTTTTTAGAACCGGTTAAGTAGTTCCAGAGATTACCTTCTATTATAAACAAAGCAGAATGGCAATAATTATTAAATGTAATTTGGGACCTACTATTAGATGTAGTGTTCATTAAGGAGTCTTTTAAATAGTAAGTTGTAGAAAGATATAATAAGACCAATAAATAAATATTATAGTTTAAAAAAACTAAAGAAAACGCTTTTGTCATCCAAACTAAACGTGTATGCAAAATTTCAGCACAATCGGAAACCGGGAAGTGGGTCAAATTTAACTTCCAAGATTTTTTTACATAGTTACAGGTGAAGCTAATAAAAGCGTTTTAAAAAGTGAATAAATGGAAAGTAAGATCAAAAAGCTGAAAGTAAAATCACTTACAATTCGTTATCGAAAGGGAAATGCAGTAGGTAGTCTAAATCGGCATGCAGAATCGTCGGTCCAATGGGTAAAGCCAAGTCCTCAAGAATCCACATCCACTAAATCGCAATAAACCGTAGAATATGAACGAATCAAACGATAGAATCCGAATCATAGATAGGATCACAAATTATGGTAATATGTATAGATTTCGCTGGTCTGTGGGTGGAATCAGAGAGTATTTATGACCTAACCATAGTTAAAGGAGACCATTTTTTGTTGTATGAAATATAGGCCACCCCACTCATTCCAACGTATACGAACGAAACACAGATCATCTTCAAATTTTCTAGATTTCAATGATATTTATAATGTTTACCATTGATTTCTAACCGGAATATTGAGAAATACGACATTATTCTATTCTATTTTTCGTTATGGCAAGTGGTGCCGATGCCGACAATTCTGCCAATGTCAAAGGTGATGGAAAGACGTGTGGTGATCATGTGGTGATAGTTAAAGTAAAAATTGCCAACTGAGATAATGTTAAAAAATAAATAAAGAAAACCTTTTTGATTGTATTGTGAAACTTGCTGGAATATTAATACGACACAGAAACCTTTGAGTATCTAGATACTCAAAGACAGAAACAGATAAATACAAATCGAATTATTTAAATAAATGATAAAATTATTTACACCAATAATGACAGACGAATTCACAACTTGATGTTATTGGATCTGATAAAATTCATCAATGCTACACAGAGTTCCGGAGAAGAATAGGTTAGAAGGGAAGGAAAATTAATAGGGATAGGGATTTTCAATTTTGGCAAATGTTTGTACAGATCTAGAGCTGGGTTGTTTTTGGAGCAGTTAAAAAAGATGTGCTCCAAACTACCTTCGTCCAATCCACACTCGCATAGTGATGAGTCCCTAACATGTATTTTCTGCAAAAACACCGGGGAGCAACAATGACCAATACGAAGACGGCATAGAATCGAAATTACAGTTTTAGAAACTTTTTTATATTTAAAGAACCACGGTTTTGACTTTATAGTTGGTTGGATAGCGTAGTGAAATCGACCTTTTTTTTTGCTAGTTGTGTCCCAGTGTGCTTGCCATGAAGACTGCAAATTCTGTTTGGGAAGGTTCAGCAGATCATAGCCCTCATGACAGAAGTGTTTGAGGTCAGAGGATTCAGATGTTACAGCACTTTTAGCAAGTTCGTCTGCACATTCATTTCCTCGAATGCCACAGTGACTTGGGATCCAAACTAGCTGAACTGTCTTTTTTTTCTTTGCAGAGAAAAATAGAGATCGCCTTATATCTAAAAGAAGGGAGCTGTGTAATTTGTTCCTATATGGATGGTTTTCTAAGGCTTGGAGGCAACTTAACGAGTCCGTAAAGATAACGGCCCTGCAAATATTGTGAGACTCTATGAAAAGGCATGCCTCCAATATTGCTACACACTCACCTGTGAACACTGAAGACTCCTTGGGACACTTAAATTTTAAAATAATTTTTGAATTTTGGTAATAAACTGCAGCACCAGTGACACTGGAACCAGACAGTTTTGAGGCATCTGTAAAAAATCTTTCGAAACCATTCCATCTTTCACTAACCACCGCATTGAAGGTCGAGTCAGCCATGGGAGAGCTTTTGGAAATACCAATGCCTAAAAAGATATCTGGCTTGAAGCATAAGATACTGTATTCAAAATTAAAAACAGGAAGTCTTTGAAATTTAATAATATGGCCATCTAAATTTGTAATCTGTCGAAATGATTTTATGATTAGGGGAATCTCTTTATGACGCCAAAAATTGGAAGATCTACAGAAAATGTCCAACTCATACAATTTAACATTAAGAGGGTGAGAAGTATTACGAATTATGCGAGACATAAAGCGAGAAGCCAGGAATTGTCTCCTCAAAGCCAAAGGAGGTTCTGCACACTCGACCTGCAATGCGTTGACGGGAGAAGACCTCATGCACCCCGAAATAATCCGAAGGCACTGAGCCTGAACCCTATCCAACCTTGTCAATGCTCCTTTGTTACATGGAATCAAGAGAAATGACCCATAGTCCATTACACTCCGGATTAAGGCGTTATATACTAGTTTCATAGTATAAGGGTGAGCACCCCACCAGACACCAGCCAGGACTTTTAAAATAGGAATCACTCTTTCACACCTTTGTACTAAATAATTCAAATGCCGTTTACCGGACAACTTAGAGTCCAAATACACGCCCAGAAATTTGACTTTAGTTGTTATTGGGACATTTTGACCCTGGATATTAACAGCAATTTGGGGTACCCGTCTTTTACGTGAGAAAATAACCACCGAACTTTTAGAAGGAGATAGAGACAAACCGTGATCGTGTAGCCATTGGTTCAGAGACTCCAGTGAGAGAGAAAGGGATGAAGCAGCATCATTAATAGAGGGATCAGTTATGTAAAGAGCCAGATCATCAGCATATTGTAGAAGGCGACAGTTATTGTTTAGACATGAACCAATATCAGCTGTGTATAGGTTATACAGTAAAGGACTTAAAACGGAGCCTTGTGGTAAGCCTTTCCATACTTTCCTATGTTCCAGCTCCTCTCCCTGAACCCTCAAAACCAACGAGCGATCCATGAGAAGTTGACATATGCATTCTACCATCTTAACCGGTAATCTCAGCTGTAGCAATTTCTGCCTAAGAATGGAAAGAAGGACATTGTCATATGCCGAAGATATGTCGAGAAAAGCTGCAACCACAGATTCGTTTTTGGACAAGGATATGCGTATGTCCGCTATTAGTACCGCAACACTATCCATTGTACCAAGACCTTTCCTGAAACCAAATTGGCAGTTCGGCAGTAAATCTCTGGATTCTACTATCCATTCTAAACGGTTTTTGATTAGGTGTTCCAGAAGCTTGACTAAAACAGATGACAGAGCAATTGGTCTAAAACCATATGGATCATCTGCATGTCTGCCTGGTTTCAAAATAGGAATCACTATTTGAGTTGTCCACTGAACTGGAATCCAACTGTGAAAGTAACAAAAATTCAACAGATCTATAAAATATTTTTTAGCTTTTGGACCAGATCGCACAATAAAGGAATACGGGATTCCATCTATACCTGGAGAGGAGTCATGAACGTGTTTTAAAACTGTATCCAATTCTTCCATAGAGAAAGGAACATCAAGGGGGTCCTCTGGTGTGAACACAGGCGAATGTAAACTATCTAAATCTAAGGGAACATAAGGAGGAGCTAGCTTAGAGAAAAACCTCTCAGCTGTCTCCCGAGTGATAGGGGATGAGACCGAAGTAGAACATCCACTACGAAATCTGTTAATGTTCTTCCAAACCACAGATGCTGGAGTCAATGGGGATAAGGAGGTGCAGAATTTAACCCATCCTAAACGCTTTTTTTTACGAAGTAGTCTTTTACTTTTGGCAGAGGCAAGATTATATAAAATTAAATTTTGATTGTTCATATCTTGATTAAATCTTTTTCTGCCACCTTTCTTTCTCTAATTGCCGTAGTACATTCTTGATCCCACCATGGTGGTGAGGGAATTTTGCCACGAGCACTATTTTTAATAGGAAAGTTGGATTCAGCACTAGAAGTAACGGCCACTACGAAATTGTCATAACAGCTCTTGGCATGGTAGAGATCAGAAGAAATAGAATTTTGAAAATGTAATGAAGGAAGCATATCAATTTTATCCTCCAGTGTTGACAAATAGCCAGTCCAATCTGGGTTGGACAAATTATACCTCAAAAGAGGAGGAGAGGTTTTTTCTAAATATGTTTTACCTGTCAAAGTAATAACTATAGGATAGTGGTCACTACCATGAGTTAAATCAGAGCATTGCCAATATGCCGTCGGGGCGATATCGAGAGAGCAGAATGTGAGATCCACACAGCTTTTACGCTGTCCAGGAAGAGACCTCCGAGTGGAACAACCGTTGTTCAATATACACAGGTTGAGGTCATCTAGGATTTCAACTAAACCATTTCCAAAGGAATCACAACGCTCCGAGCCCCATCTAAAATGGTGGCAGTTGAAGTCACCCATGACAAGCACAGGACCATCTACATTCTCAAGTAGATTTCTTTAAATAGACAAAAAATTATGATGAAAATGAGCAATATAAATGGAAAAAACTGTAATGCTTTCGATTCTACCCGCTACAATACTCATATCCCCATTAAAAGCTGGCAAAGATAAGGATAAAAGTGGAACCCTATTGTTAACAAAGAGAGCAGACCCTCCATAGCCATCAGATCTATCACATCTGAGAATGTTGTAATGTGGGATTCGAAAACTAAGGCTTGGAATTAACCAAGTCTCAGCTATACTACATGCTAAAGGTTTGTATTTATTCAGAAGGTATATTAGATCGTGCTTCTTATGCCATACGCTCCTAACGTTCCACTGGAGAAACACTATCTGGGGCGCTATTTTGAATATTAACAAGAAAATTTATTAGTTTATCAGCAACGTTGGACGGTAATTGTTGAAAATTATTAGAATTTGGTGAAGAAATAAAAGTGTTCAAAACTTTAATAAGTAATTGGATAATAGACATAATATTTTCAGAAGACTCTAAATATGGGTTATTTAGAGCAGAACCATTCGGTTGAGAAGATTGAGGAGAACTAGTTAAAACTTGATGAGCATCTTTATCATATGAAGGAGAAAGGGGGGCATGGGTCTTTGGTTTTAAGAAGACAGTTTTCCGATATGACTGAGAAGTATTTTTGACAATATCCGCATAGGATCGAGAGCTAACGGGGATTGTTTTGCTGGCTTCAGCGTAGGAAATAGACTTCTCGGCCATAGCGGACTTTATGGCTCTCTGTCTGCCATACTCCGGGCAATCCCTGCTATTGGCAAAGTGATTACCAGAGCAAAGCACACAAAAAGCTTCACTTACAGAGATATCGCAGCTATCACCAAGGTGATCACGGCCACATCTGCTGCAGCGGATTTTTGATCTACACAGTGATTCCACATGTCCAAATCTGCAACACTTCCGACATTGAATTGTGGGGAAGACATACTGTTCCACAGGTAGGGCAGTGTAACAACAGAAAACTCGTTGAGGTAGAATCTGGCCATCAAATGTGATCACGCATGTTTCAGTTGGTCTCCACTCAGGAATGCCATCTCTTACGAGTTTTCTGTTGAAACGACGAATTTTTAATATTTGTCCGCAACCTGGCGGAACAGTTATGTAGAGTTTAGCTTCCTCTTCCGACAATTCAGTAGGTACACCACTTACGACACCCATACGGGTAACATTAAAAGTAGGGATCATTGCATTGAATTTGTTAATAGTAAGTACGTTGTTTGAAAGAAACGAGTTTGCATCCTGAGAAGATTTAAACTGGACCGATACACGGTTTCTGCCAACCTTTTTGACTCCATCACGCACAATGTTATCAATATTATTTTTGTATAGAAAAACGCCAAAACTGACTGGATGAAGTGTGGTACCGGCATTAGGTTGTGTTTCAATACGAGACACATGAACAATAAAAAGGCCCTTGTCTATGGCAGAGTACCTGTCACGTCCGACGAGACTGGCGCGGTTGTTTTGAAGGACGGCTTGTAACTTCATTAGCTTCTTCATCGACGGCACGTTTACGATGATTAATTTGTGCTAAATCTTGGGACTCAGAGAAAGAACAAACAACTTCGGCTAATTGGGATAAATTGTTTTCATTTGACATGGGGGTTAAAGGTAGAAATGTGGAAGTAGAAGAAGTAGGAATATCTGGAGAAACTGGATCTGGAGGATCCGGCGGTTTTAGCTTATCCATGGTTAATAGGAATGTAAAACTACACAAACCTGACTAATGAGATAACAACACACACAAATAAAAAGCAAATTCACAATATCACACAAAAAGCAAAATAATTTTTTTAGTTATTCTAGACACACGTCCTAACCATACACACTCTGTGGCGAGAATCAAATACGACATTAAAAATATGCAATTATATGAATTATTAACTGATAACTGATGATGATAATGACAGTTATTTTTTTAATGACCGAATTGGTTCGTTCTGTTTTCTAATATGAGGTTTTGAACATTGTGCAGCGCGGCGGCGTCCCGTTGTTTATTTATTGTGATCGAATAAATCCTAATAAAAAGTGATTTTTTTTTAGTTTAATCCTACTTAGTTGATTGTGATTAATCAATTATTTTTGTTTAGTTAACGTGTTTATCATTCATTTCATTAGGTTTCAGAACGCACTAAAAGGCATTGCGCCTTGTTTAAATAATCAAACATTACTTTTATTAAGATTGCATGATTCCGATTAGACTTAAATCTAGTTTTTGTTTTATTTTAGGTAATTAATTGAGGTCAATTTTTTGGTAAAAACATGATTTATATACGCTATAATTATGTGGGCCCAAAAAAAAATTGTCTCCTTACTTTGTAAATACGCGTATTAATTTTATATATTTTTAACAAATATCAACCAATTTTTTTAGTCAGCTATGTTTAAAAAGTAAGATATCCTTTATGCAAAACCGTACGTAAGTGTAAGAAGGTAAAGTATTATGGATTTGAATAATATAGTCTCATCTCATATGGATAACAAGAATCCAATCCCATAGACATGATTATTCAGCTCTGGTTCTTCATCCGAGTACAGCTCAGTGTGTAGTCCGATACGTGTTGCGTTTTGTTTTTGCACATTTACTTACTTATTTTTAATATAATAACTTTTGATTCCTTCTTCTAGTAACTCAATATTTTTTAAGTATATAAATATCTTACAAACTTGTGATTATAATTATTATATACTTGCACTAGAACGGTGCTTCGTAAATTCTTACATTCTTTGGGTCCATCCAGTCTTTACAAACAAGTAGGTAGTATAGAATAGATTGTACGGAAAATAGGTTATACACTAAAGCACAGTTAACGATATATTTTATTAGAACATCGGTATGAGCAACGTCTGGGGTCGACGTGAATATGGGCCAAGTTTATACGAAAGTGGGTCAGGGGGATTTAAACAACTGGGAGTTAACGATCGTTCCTGAACGGATATTTCTATACTTACACACGTTATTTCGAAATTGTTGCATGTCTCATGTATTTATGTGGTTTTACGTTGATATATTATGTTCAGGTCAGTCAGAGTTACAAAAATAAGGTAAAAAGAAAAAAAGATTTTTTCTGGAGAAGGTTTTTTTCAAGAGAACGAATCTTAAAATATTATATAATTATGGTGGTTATCGTTACATACGAGTTCATATTTCATTTTTTTGTTTATTGCGGAAACCCTTTTCTTTTTTGTTAAATAAGTAGTATCTACCTACGTATAAATCATAATAAATCAATAGTAATGCTTTTAATTATTTTTTGATAAAAATTCAATGTAAAATTATTTTAAAATATATAAAAGTTGAATAAAGGAAATAAATCAAAATAATTGACAACACCAGGTGATTCTAATTTTTTTAACACATGAAGATTAAAGTTGCTTTTAAATTCATAATTATTATGTATAATTTAATTGATTTAAACATAATTTGACATTCATCACATTTGATGTTTTGTTTCTATGTTAGTTACAACAGCAATGTAGATATTATGTAATTCAAACCTTAAATTGATAGATTGCATAAGGTTTCATTTTTTTTCAGCATTTTTCAATAAGTACAGTAGGTATTGAAGTTTCAATTCAATTCCGATGGTAATAAGGTTGTTTTTATTGTAATATAATATATTATTTCTCTTCTGATGAAAACAAAAAACGACGGTGCCAAGTTGTTGTGTAAACGAATTGTTTATCTACATTCTTGAAAAAAAATATTTAAATATGCTTTTTTTTCAAGAATGTAGAAAAGCAATTTTCATCTACAGTTGGTCAGTAAAATACAAACAGGTTTTTCATTGAAAAAATTGCTGTTTGGAGACTCGTTTTAATAAAAAACAAGTTAATCGAAAATAATATTATTTTCTATTGATTATAAATAATTGTAATTTATTAAGTTATAATTTTTATTATTTATTATTATGTTCTATAAAAAAAAAAAAGGTTCAATAATAATAATTGATTTAATTACGCTCCAGATGCACAAGGCGAGCGGGTCATGATCATCTCGAGAAGTAGGTCAGAGGGAATATCGCATTCACTTTCACGCCTCCCCTCGGTACGCAGGGAGGGGGTGGGTGGGGCACGGCTGCGAGCTCAGCCCTGCCCTTGCTCTATCATCTATTCCAGCCAAGGCGTAGCTTAAATAGAATAGCTAAATCCCATTGACTAGACTATATTTAAACATACTAACTTCAGCATACGGTTTTCACGTCTGCACGTTCACGTTAGGTAGGTATTAATACCTAATATTTTACAAAAACCTTTTTTTATTTAATTCTTACATAACTTTTCATATGCAGTATCTAGACTAACTGTAGCATAATAACCTAAATGTCTTTCTATCGTTTAATATTCTCTCAAGCGTTTCATTACGATCTATTGTTTCATTGAGGAATACCTAACAAACAAACTTTCGGATTTACATTTTGTTTAGGATTACATTACAGGTACTTACTTAACTATACTGTGATCAGTACCTAGGTATACATAGGTATGAAGTGAAACCTTTTCTAGTTGTATGGACGAAGGTCAATTAAACAAAAGAGGTCCACTTTTAATTCGGTAAAGATAAAGTCATGCTCATAAAGACCCCAGTAGTTCTAGGTATTATATATTATATTCTGTGCCTAGAGCTTGTAGTGAAATATTTCGCAGTACACGTGCATATTCGGCTCAGTGAAAATAAAACAGCAGTTATTTATTAGTCATGATGCCAAATTAACATAGACATACGTACACATCATTTATAGCTAAAACATGGCCAGTATTATGCAGCCGTGTACCCTTGACGTAACCGTGAATGCGTCGCATGCAATGGCACTCGCACTGCATACGCATAATCATGTTTCCACCACTTAATAGTGCATTCATGTAGACTGTTTATATTATAATTTAAACATCTATATATTGCCGCAAGTAGGTCAAGTTTATAAAAACCAGGACAGAGGATAACAAAAATGCAGTGGACACTGTAATGTAGGTCACACAACACTATACATACATACATACACACGTGGACATGTTTAATGTCATTCGTATTACGTGTAAAGTTATTTTTAAAGTAAATACGTGCTAATATTAAAGTAGTTTTGAGATGACTGTTCAAAAATCCACCACGAAAATAATGATAATGCAATATATACAACTCAAACACAAAAAAATAATCTAGGACTATTACTAAACATTGAGATATACAGAACTAAGCCAAAATAATATGTTTATCTGTCCGTCTGAGCGATAGGTAATGATATGAGTGTAACCAATGGACTGGTTTTGATGAGACTTTCACTGTCCCGTTACTTAGTTATTGTACAATATAATAATTATCTTTACTTGTTTAAGTATCGTAATTTACAGGTCTTATTTAAATTTCAAATATTTATAGTAACAACATATTCCGCCAATTAGGGAGTGCTAAGTATATAATTAAATTTAAAGTAGGTATCCTATTACCTGTCGTAGCATTGTGCATACATAGTCACGTCAGCCATTGTTGTCACGTCTAATGCGATGAACTATATCTGTTAAACGAGGGAATAAATGCGAATTTAAATTTACAAATAAGGCAGTTTCTAGAATATTATAAAGACGGTACTTAGTGTAAGAATTTTATATTTAATTAACTGTTGCTGACAGCTTACAGTCGTTTGGAGCCCGAACATGGCTACATACGTACATTGCTTTTGTATTTAAATGCAATTTCTAAAACTGTGGAGTTACCGCAAAAATAACACCATATCTCAGAAAAGATGCAACGAAGCCTGCATATGCAGTTAGATGTGCATCATTGTCGACTATTCGGGCAAGTTTATAAAGTGCATAAGAGACACTACTGTGGGCCGAGCACGAATGTTTTGACGTATAGTAACGTAAACGTAACCAAATTTAAAACCAAAAATACACTTTTAATCCATGATTTTTTTTTGGAAATCCATGCAATATTTTTACATTTTTATGAAACAAGTGCGTTTGTTGCTTATAATTGAACAAAATTAGATATATTCATCGTATTTTATAATCAAAATTTGCTTACGTTTACATTACTATACGTCAAAACATTCGTGCTCGGCCCACTGATTCTCTAACTTAATCGGCCTTCCTTAGGCGCCTTCCAGTTAAATTTTCTGTCAATTGTTAAGCGGTTCTGATAATTAATGTTAATTTTCAGATCTTTGGTGCATCACTTGTGTTTTTAAAATTATTATAGTCCAACCATGAAATGTTCAAATATAAACTATTATTAATTTCGGTTTCATACGAGTCTAATTCTTGACATGCAATTGTCATTATACTATCATCGGCAAAAGCAAAAAGTGACTAATATCTAAAGGGAACTAAGCGATAGATTTTCAAAATTAGGGACAGCTATTTGAACAATATCGTGCGTGACTAGACTAGCCACGTAGCGTAGCGATAAATGGCAGGATAGAAGTTGACAGATATATCAGAGTCGAATATGGTCCCAGCATTGTAATTTGTAGGTAACATTTTGTATTTAATTTTCGTTTCATTATTCATTTTATAATATTAATGGATAAATTTTATAATATCAGAAAAATGTATTTATAAAACAAAATGCGAGCACCTGCACTCCACCCAGAAGAAGTCACAGGCACAGCCATACCCATATAAAATAACAATAACATTAATTATGAACCGAAGGTAAAATTATTGATAAAGCGCTTTTTGAAACCATATACACGCCATGAACATCATCGTTAATTAAAGTCGTTAAAAGTAGTTTTATTTTGTAATGTAGAGACAGATTGCCAAAGTATCACCAGTCTAGTGCAATACGAAATCGGTTACGCTAAGTAGGTAAGACGATGTAAAATACACGTATGCTGGTCATTGTTATAATAATCCATTTAAAATCTTTGAAGCGTCCCATGGCAATCATGGGCTTCCAGCGCATACCTAATACTAGTTACAAAGAGAAGCCGCGCAGGGATACTTTCTATAATTGGGTTTCACGCTTGGCATACAGATCGTAAGGTGGTGGTGGTGTTATTACTGCACTCAGTAGATGCTATTTTAACTAAATGTTCACCTGATATTATATTTTCTATCTCGATCATGGGTAAATATGAGATTCGTGAATCCCTTACAAATAGAGCAGCAAGGCTAGCAGGTGCACAAAACCGTTTTCTCCACCCTTTGTTTCCTTGACAGAAGATAAAACGGAACATCGAGAGAGAAAACAATAAAGAAATATTTTTGCCCACGATTTTTCTATAGACAAACCACTTTTCCCTACCCTTTGTCTTCTTGACAGAAGACAAAACGAAAAATCGAGAGAGAAAACAGCAGACAAATGGTTTAGTCCCAAATTTTATGTCTCCCATTTTTTGCCGTGCTAGCCATGCCTTCTTCATAGCGTAGCTCTGCAAAAAGCTTGCGGCATTCTAATGTAAATTGGCTTCTTATTAAATGGCTGAATCAAACATCTTTTAGGGAAAGTGCACCCAGGCATTACTCCCCCGTTTACGACAGTCAACGGAGTATGAGAAATTGTTATTATAACCTATACTGAGCTGCATTTACTTTAGCCAAACAACAAAATATTGTTAGATATTATATTATCTATCTACACTATAATAAAATCGTAGAGGTTGGAAATGTCTGTACATTGAAAATATTTTTGTGAAAATAGGATAGGGAGACTAGAAATAACCAATAGAACACGAATCCATTATTTTTAGAATTCCTGTCCGTCTGTCTGTTACCTCATAATGGGAAAACGGCCAAACAGATTTCAGTGAAACTTTACAGTTGTGTAGGTATTGGTCTAACTTAGCACCTGATGATATTTTATCTGAATCGGTTAATTAGACACTGAAATACAGTTTGACCTCTCTATTGCAAGCAGTCCCGTAAAAAATAGTGGTCACGATTGATTGGTTGTTAAAATAATATTGTATTGGTCCGATTTTGATGGTACTTTGACTGTAGGGTAATTTACGGGGTCGAGCGCTTATAGTAAATATACCTATATCTTCTTGCTATCGCTCACAGGAGCTGTGCAGTGTAACACATTATGTGTATTATTCATATGAAAATTATTAAAAGATTTTGATGGGAATTTCACTGTAGCACTACGGCGTAGGGCCGTAGTGGGGTTGACCTTTTAGAGTAAATAATTGTATCATCATTACGCTATCACTCATAGGAACTGAATTGAGTACACATACTCACACATACACACTGAGTGGAGACTTAACATAATTTTAAGTGTAGGTACTATGGTCAATATTTTATGAAATTGTGATTTTTTAAATACGGGTTTGATTATCATTAATTTATGATAAATCTGAAGATAACTAAGGGATTGATTTTCAACGTTAGGGAGGGCTATTTGAACACGTATCGCAAATTCGCAACTAACCATGCAACTAGGGCTTCCAATACCGGGATCCCGGACATTTTTTGACATTTTTCAATACCGGTATTGAAATGCCAATACCGGGATCCTGGTATTGGTGATTTTATTTTATTTTCAGTAGAATCTACACAGTGACAATCTTGCTCTATTGCACATTATATTTCCAAACAATTTTAAGTACAAACAGTAGCAGTAAAACTGCTTTTTTTAATTCAGTCGTGGTTTTTTGCTGATGATACCTTAATGATAAAAATAGAAATTATGAGTGTAATTTCAAAGATGCATTGCAACAAGCAATTGACTAGCTTAAACAAAGTAATTTAATATTAAATTTAAATAAAACTAAAATTATGCAGTTTCAACAAAGAGCTACCATTCCTAGTATTAATCTAACTTTCGATAATAATAGAATTGAAGAAGTATGAAATTTCTAGGTTGACATTGGACTCTAAACTGACTTGGGAAGAACATGCATCAAGCCTAATTACAAAATTGAGTAGGTTTGGCTTTGCTCTCTATAAACTTAGGAAAATAGTTAATCAGACAGCTGTCGTAACTGCGTATTATGGCTATGTGGACTCCATATTACGTTATCGAGTCATTTTTTGGGCAAATTCCTGCCGAAAACATGAAATTTTTAAGGACAAAAGAGGTGCATCAGTTCCATATGCAATCTTAAACTGAAAATTGTGTGAAAAGATTATAAAAACGCATGGCGGATCAATAAGTGGACTTCACTGCGCATCTTATTGGTACAAAATCAACTTCAGGTGAAGCTTCTACGTCAACTGTGTCTCGAACACAAAATGATCCGCCATCTAAGAAAGCCAAACTTACAGATTATTTTAAAAGTTCTGACTCAATGGAAATGTTAGTGACCAGGGGGCCTAAAAAGGCCACATTGAGTAATTCATCTACTGATCTGCATAGTAACTGTCAAACAGATGATTACTGAATATGAACCTTATGCGAATGACATTAAGTGTCATCAAATAAGTGGATATTTTGACATTTGTAATATGAATCATATTATGATTCATCTAAAGCGGCCTTTTTAACCCCCCAGATCAGCAGCAATAGACGGTCAACCATAAAAAAAAATTACATTACTTAATGTTGATTGTAAAGAGATTTTGTTTGAAACTTAAAGTTATTAAATGTAAAAAAAGTAATTTTATATAAAAAAGGTGTTTTTTTTTTTAAAATGAAACTTATTAGGAAACAATTTTATAAAAAAAAAATATTATCTAAAAAATTTGAGGTTAATACCGGGATCCCGGGATCCCGGTATTGGAAATTTACTTGATGGTATTAATACCGGTATTGAAAAAATCCGGTATTCGTAACCCCTACATGCAACTAGGGATTGCAATTCGATATTCGAATATTCGAATTATTCGAACATCAATTTGAAATTCATATTCGAATAGTAAATTATAAAATATTCGAACATTCGAATATTACCGCAACAATTAAGGTTACAGCATTATTTGTTGATTATTAACGCGACGTCTAAGGCGTGGTCGTCAAATCTTCGAATAGATCGGCACTGCTCAGATTGACGGCCATTCGACCAATCAACGGTCACTTGCGAACATCATGATCTAGAAACATCAATAAAAATGCGGATGGCTCTATATGACACAGGTCTCTTCTTCATCGTTCCCTCACTGATGAGAATCGCGACCACATACAACGCGCCTCCAAACCATGCGGTCTTTCGTTGTGTGGACCGCTTTCTGCATGATGCCTCCACCAGCCCTCCTTATTGCATCCGACCATCTTACCGGCGCTCTGCCTTGAGTGGGTTTCCCTTCCAGCCGGCCCACTATTATAAGGTTTTTCCAGACAATGCTTAGAAGACCGCATGCTATGTCCGAAAAAACCGAGGACACGCTCCCGGAAAACTGTGGAAAGTCGCTTGGCGATGTTGAGCTCCTGCAGAATTGATTTCATTAGTTCTCATAGCATTCCAGGGTATATGAAGCAATCTGCGCCAACACCATATCTCAAAAGCATCGATCTTACTGCTATCACGACTTTCTATGCACCACGTTTTCGCGCCATATAAATATATTGAGAAGACCAGAGGACGCATCAATCGCACTTTGGTCATACGGTGAATACCACGTTTCTTCCAAATTTTGTCAGGTTATGCCATTGCACTCTTAGCCATACCGGATCTACGGCAGTTCTCTCACTAGTTATCAGTGATCCAAGGATACACGAACTCGCTGACTTTCTCGTACCCGTCAAGTAGATAAGAACGTGGAAGTGTTCCCGTATATGCTTTAGCAGGTTCGCCATCTCTTCTACACTAGACACAATTATAGTGGTATTATCCGCGTACCTTAGGTTCGTGAGTCTTATTGTTCCCTCGATATCTGGTGGTCTACATGTGCTGATAGTCCAGCGTTAATTATGCGCAGGAGGATATTACTTGCATGGGACATAAGTGACACAGGTACGCCAAGACACCTAAGTCATTCCTATGTATGACGTGCTAATATGCATTCCACCACCTATAGCGTAGAGTGCGAAAGGGTATTTTCTTCTACCAAATATAAAGCAATCATCTCAGATGTAAATTAAATGATAATTCCGTTAATTCTTTAATTTTTCTTACGTCACACTTTCAAAGGATTCGTAAATAAGAATAATTTTATTATGTGCCTATCCGATCACCGCACATTTATTTAATTATAATTGGTACTTACCGCGTTGGATCACTTGGATCTCATAACTTTCAATTCAAGTGATTGCGTGCACTTGTAATTTAAATATCTCCTTAGGTGCTAGTTATCAGTGCATTCTTATTGTAATTTTGATCGCGTTTCTAGTTATCCTTAAAAAATTGATAATACAATTACCTACTTTGTATGTTGTATAAAGTTTATTAACATATTGTTTGACTTTTCTAGTGAGATTCTAATTGTTTTTCCTACCAAGTAGGTTTCCTATCATTTTTTAAGAATTGAGAATTTTTTATTTCATGAACATTATGATTAATTAGTTGTAGGTATTATTTGGTTTCAACAACTTTCAATGGAAGGTAATTGAATAATACTGGTGGCATTGTTTTGATTACGTCCACTATGAGTTTTGGAGGACAATTTGAAAAAAAAATGTTTATTTGATTTTATTTGTGAAATTTTTATTTTCTGGTTATGGTCGAAGTTCAGATTACTTCTAACTATTTAAAGAAAGAAAGAAAGAAAATATTTTTATTCTGGACTCGCCAGGAACGAATAAAAGTAAAAGGTACAAAAAATAAAACAACAAATAAAACATAAAAAATAACAATGGTAAAACAATAGTCAAAGCCACCTGAACGAGACCAAAAATGGCTCCCATCTCAGCATAATGCTGTGGCATTTAGAAATAGAAAATGTCACAGCGCTGGTATTCTGATGGGACCGTTGTAGTGATGCCACCACGGGCAACCACGATACAAATAAATAAATAAATATAATATTTATATATTAATACGTGAAGAGAAAACTTCACTGAACAACATTTGTATTAAGAATTTGTTAAAATTATTTCATTTGATTACAAGTTTGATGTTTAAATATTGGTAATGATTGGGGATGTTAGGCGAACTTACATAAAAATATGATACCAGTTTGTAAGGCTATAAAAATGTGACAAATTATATAAATATTTAATTTTTCTGAAATATTCGAATATTATTCGAATAGTTCGAATAGGGCTGAAAAAATATTCGAATATTCGAATACCGAAAAACATCGAATATTTGCAATCCCTACATGCAACCTAGCACAAATTAGTAGGATAGAAGCTGACATATAAAGAGGTTCGCTTTTATTCATTGTATAATATTAATTGATATATTTTATAATATTAGAAACATGTATTTCCAAAACAAAATTCGAGCACCCAAACTCCATGCGGACGAAGTCGCGGGCACAGCTAGTTATAAATATAGATAGACCATAATTTCCTTAAGTAGGTACAAACTATTGCAATTAAGGGAACCCTTTCATTATATTTATGAATACTAAATAAGTGCACACTGTATTTCCTGTGTTTAACTCATGTATGGTGAAATTATTAGTAAGTACACGAAATCTGAAAATAGTAACATTATTCTTAACGTAACATTTATTGCACATAAATTATGACTAGACCTTCGACAGGACTACATAACGTTTTCCTTAGTTAAACCTTAGGTACGCAGGTATTATTATTTATTCCGTGCTTTACTATGTAAAAACAGTACTTACATAAAATCAATGTCTTTCCCTCAACCGCGATCTGAATGAAAACTTTTTTCTTATACCTTAATCTGTTTGTAAATATTATGTTCAAGGATGACCATTTAAATGTGTTCGGTTTTATTTATTTGGCAGATCTAGGTAAAAAGCAATAGATCCGTAGGTACCTAGTCATAATAAAAAAACCGGAATATAATTTCATTTTACTTTGTAGCATTGCGCACATACGCGTCATATCCTACTTTGCATAATTTAGCTCAGAGTGCGCCCCAATCTAGTCACAGCTTAACCAGAGTACGCGTATGCTACCCATCCTGAAGGACTAGCACGGCAAAAAAGAGGAGAGAAAAACCGGGGCCAAAACCATTTCTTTACAATAAACTCCCTCGATTATTCTTTTTGTCTTCTGCTAAGGAGATAAAGGGTGGAGAAAACGGTTGCTAGCCCTGCTGAGTCTTACAAAGTCACAACCAACTATAATTAACGATGTATCATCACCTCTGTTACCGCACAACGTAAAGCTAAATATTCTAACCATGAACATATCCAAGCGTTTGTGAATATGGTACACCGGCGACAGTTTTGTAACACATTATGTGTAATACACTCAGTTAAAAATGTGGGAAAGAGACAGAAAATGTTTTGAAAAGATTCGCCCAGTGGCTCGATCCGAACGAGCGAATAAGTAGGCGAAGGTCAGACGCCATTGTAGTCAACGTGAATATGATGACGTTACACCTTGAGACTATAGATAAGTTGGAGTTGTTGCGTGAAGTTCTTAAGCTCGAGCTGTTTGAGCCCCCGAGTGGTGCCAGCGCTGCTGCTGTCATAAAATATATCTCTGAGCCTTTGAAAAAATTGAAATTAATAAAATATACCTATGTATATCGTTTGGAGCCTTGCTCGTAAAGGTGTTAACGTAACAATAGGTACGAACTGAATGTGAGTTAATAATAAAGAATAATCGATAATATTTTTTTTAAGAAAATCATTTTAAAGTTGTTTAATGTGTACCAAAGTACACATTGTATATTTTTTATCGACAACTTCATAAATACTTACGTAGACAATTGAGCTCGCTATTGAGTCTACTAGGTACGTATATAAAAAGTTGTTACGCAAATAAATATCCTACTAAAAAAGGTCAATTTGTATTAATTTAATTCGTGCGAATCGACCAATAACCTAATATTGTAATTTCGAGTAAAACAAATGGTAATTGACAACGTAATTCCCTTTTACACTCTTTCCCGGAGAACCATTTAATATATTATTATATCAATCAACCAACCTATTATTATATCAAAGTGGAATTTATTTTTCACCTTTGAGTATTAGACTTTTCTACTAGATATAAAAAAGAAACGTTACGCATATTTTTCATATCTACTAACTAGGTAGATTTTCACGTTGCATAGTGAAACAATAAAACCTTCCAATTAGGACATAATAAAACTATGGTATATTCAAGTTTGGACAGCCAGACCAGGCAGGTTACCACTATGGAAGAAAGAGGTGTGGTATTCATAACCCTAATACTAGGAGAGGTGGTATGCTTCTCGCGCTTTGGCCCGTCACCACACCTCATTTCTACATCGTGGTACCCGGACGTCATTCTTCACTCCATAGTCCCAGATCATCGTGATCCTTCAATGTGTAATCAGGCGGTGGTCTTTTTGGTTCCAGTTACTACACAAACTTGTCTGTACAGTATATTTAATAGGCTTTAAAAGTCTTTCATAAAAGTTATGGCCAAACCGATGTAGCTTGATTGATTGGCACTTGACGTCAGAAATAACATGAAAGCGATATGGGATGGAAGCCTTAATTTATGGGGATTAGGATCGATACTGATAAAGTTTATTATGTAATAGGACGACGATACGCGTGAACGTGTTTAATATTTTGCAGTAGGTACATTATCCCACTTCTACGGTAGGGTCTATTAGATACATAGCTACCGAAGATTAGTCGATCAGCGAGAAGTAGTGCGTGCCGCGATCAATTTTAGGGTGGGTGACCGTTTCTTCAAACACAGAGACCCATCCATGTCTCGGAAATTCCGTTAAACAGTTGGTCCTGGTTGTCATACGAATACAGACAGTCGTTACGGGAGTCACCAGTCCAAAAAGTCTGTCAACTGGTCAAACCTTAGGATGTCAGTGTCTCCCAGAAGGTGGCGGAGGTCAGATGGCAGTCGCTCCGTGTAAAATACAAATTTTTATTCGCCGCACCTGGTTAGACGGGGCCCGACCCCAATGTAGTTGAAAAAAAAAGGCCAGATATATAGCTCCAGCAACAGATCAGAATCCACAAATAGATTACCAACATGGCATCATTAAAAAAAAAACCGGCCAAGTGCGAGTCGGTCTCGCGCTCGAAGGGTTCCGTACCATTATCAATAAAAACGGCAAAAAAATCATGTCTGTTATATGGGAGCCCCCTTAAATATTGATTTTATTTTGTTTTTTAGTATTTGTTGTTATAGCGGCAACAGAAATACATCATCTGTGAAAATTTCAACTGTCTAACTATCACGGTTCATGAAGATACAGCCTGGTGACAGACGGACAGACAGACGGACGGACGGATGGACAGCGGAGTCTTAGTAATAGGGTCCAGTTTTACCCTTTGTGTACAGAACCCTAAAAATGTTTATTTCGTTACTTTATGTCCTCTAGAGTGCGCCATAGGTATTCAATATAATGTGACGTCACATAGCCAGCGAACGATCAAGACGCTTCCAAAGATACTTCATTTGTCAAATTATGATAAATATATAACAGATGAACATACGTACATACATACCGGTCAAAAACGTAACCCTCGCCGTAGTCGGGTAAAAAATAAGATTCATAGCTTTGTTACGTCCAACAAAATGTGACCGAGTTGATTCGAAATTCGAAAGTCATTCACGTTAGTCGGATAATAACTTCTGACATTGTTAGACCGTACAAAAGTTACAAATATTAGAAAAGTTGTAAACTGTCAAAAAACAGTTCCGAAGTATTGAAAGTTAGCGTAAGCGGGTTCTTCATCTGAGATTGAAAGTATACTCGTCAACAAGCTACCAGCCTGTTTCCCAGCCGTCGCCGCGCATTTCGCTAGCCATAGCCGCGCCGATACCTCAAGTGGTGCTGAGCCGCTCCGGCGGTAGGCTTATGTTGCGTTGACGGCTGGTTGACGGCGAGATGATGAGTTGAGGCGATGTTGATTTGTTGCCGGGGCGATATGCGTGCGGCAACTTTTAATAGGTGATATAGAGCTATAATATAATAATATTAAAAAAAAAATAAAAAAAAATCACGAAATTAACGCTCGGTTAGAAATACTAACAACGAAATTAAAAATTCAACGTATTGTATTTAGATGACGGAACCCTGAGAGATGACATAGACACAGTTCTTCAAGACTTACAGTTCTTAAAACTCGGTTGTGTCTACGAACTCGGTTGTGTCTTCGATTGTGTCTACGATTGCGTTACACTGACAAAAAGCCGCACAGGCCGGACACTTACATAAGTGTCCGGCCTGTGCGGCTTTTTGTCAGTGTAACGCAGTCGCGTGGAACGCCTGCAAAACAAGCAAAGCAATGCAGAATATCGAATTAATTTGTACTAATTAATAAACAATTAAATTACGTTACCGAGGCTTTTTATTAAAAAATTGCTTTTAAAAAGCTATCTACGTTTCGATATTTAAAAAATATGTCCGGCTTTAAACGCAAAATGTCCGGCCTAATATAGCACCGAGTCCGGCTTTTGAATTTTAGGGCCTGGCAACCTTAGCTGCAGGTAACCCTGCCCATTTGTTTGGGTGGCCTCGGCATCCGCAAAATTCCAGTGTAAGTTTACAATTCTTGTCTTCGATCCACACTACTGATAAAAACCAGGATTTTTTTGCATCTAGGTACATAATATACTGGTTGATTTTGAGGTACCGTGTTTGACTGACGCTGTGAACGCCTGGAAAATAGGTAGTCTGCCCGAAAATCCGTCGTTCCAGAGACAGTGGGATGGGCCGCTCTGCAGTATAGAACAAAATGAGTTGAATACGAGTACTACGTCCCGCAATACTGTTGAGCGTGCCCGTTTCCTGGCTGTGGGAGAATGGGAGTTGGGTCTCTAGTTACAGGCACTTCCGTCGTCCAACAAAGGCACTACGTTGGATGATACTACGTTTCGGCTCGCTACTTGCCTATGCTTAGGTGCTCCGCATCGCTATCTGTGGTGAACCTGTCTACTTCCTCGGTCACCATGGCCTGTCTTGGTGCAGAAGTGCAGGTTGCATAGAACGGCATGCCGATATAAACGACATTATCCGTCCTGCCTTCGTCACCGTCGGCATGCCAGCTGTTTTAGAACCCAATGGGCTGGCGCGCGACGATGGCAAGAGGCTGGCCTCTTGCCATCGTATGTCGTTATTGTCATGGAAGCTGGGTAGGCCTATAGTGTGGGACGCAACCTGTGTCGACACCCTTGCCCCTTCCCATCATCGTAGCTCGGCGGGCTGTGCTGCTGCTGCTGTCCGCAGAGACACTCAAACGACACAAATATTACTTAATAACTTTATCAGCAGTTATATATTGAGCCGTTTGGCGTCGAATTGCTTGGGTCACGGGGTCCGAATGCACGTCTCCTTTTTAGAGATATTGCAAAACGGTTGTTCGACGCTACGCGTGACCCGATGGCTGGCCTATTCTTTGGTCAAAGAATAAGCATTGCCATGCAATGTGCCAATGCTGCCGTCTTCTGGGTACGCTACCTATTGACAGCGATGAGGAGGAGTACTTTGGCGCCTAAGTGTAATTAGGCTGTGTACATGGTCAAGGTTAGTTGGCAAATAAAATCTAGAGTATCTATATTTCATGTATCTGACAGGCACTTGTGAAATTTCGGTTGTAGGTGCGCGGTTCTAAATTATTTAGACGGATTAATGGGAATTAAAAAAAAACCCGTTAGTCCCACCAACAAGATCAGTGAGACGATTGGGAATAAAATAAATAATATATTTTTAAATTCTCATTCGTCCCACCATTTGTAAGTACTTGTAAGACGGCAGTGGGACGAACAGGAATGTACGCTAAATTTAACAGAAGTACACCTCTATTTTTCGAACAGGTTGTATAAAACAGTTAAGTTTGGCTACTTTGCACCTGTTTGGTTACTTTGCGGCCTGGCACCCTCAACTTCCGGCTGACGCAAGTACTTTCATGACAAGGCTGTTTCAGGAAGTATGGTCGGGTACAGATGCCCGGATGTCATCACTGCGGAGACTGCCCCGAGGACACGGCGCAGCATACGTTGGAATGGAAGAGTGCTCAACTTGCACTTGTAGTGCAGCGCCATGACCTTGTTGCGGCAGTCGCTCTCACCCCATTCGCAGGAGACGTACCGGGCGTCGGAGGGCGCCAAGGCCTGCTGGGAGCTCAACGCCATACGCGAGTGTATCCTGTGGTATTCCTCGAACGGCCCTTGGCAGGGAGCCATGGGTCGTTAGAGGAATCACAAAACTTTTGTAGCTTATGTTTGTATTTCTCAACTATTGTTTGCCTAGCTCTGCATGCTTCGTCATTAGACGACAATGTGTACCTATAATTTAATTTAATGTAAATATCTTATTTAAGTGAACTGTAATGTTCTTTTGAGAATAAAGATTCTTTAAACCTAATACCGTGTTGTTTTAGCCGGTATAACCCTTCGACTTCCCTAGGGCAAAGAGTAAAAAAGATGGAAACAGCGTGACAAAAAAGAGTATGTATGAAGTTCAACCAAAATAACCAAACGTGGTGGGTCGTTATTAGATAGATTAACTTATTTCGTGTTTTATGGGCAGGGTCTCCAACCTCGATCAACACAAACTACAATAACAGTAAGTATGACATACAGTCGAGTCTGACCACATATTATGCCTTTTACCACTATGCTGCTACTTCGCTAAATAATTACGAAATTTTCTATTAAATACGGCCCAAGTTCACGTTTGTTTCTAAAAGTTTGAGAAAAAAGGCAACAAAGTGAGCAATGGACTTCAAACTCCGAACGTGTTCGGTTTCGCGTAGTAAATCATGACACTGACATCGTAGTTGCTCTCCTCGACCTAGTCTGCTGGTGAGCCATCTAAGGAGAATTATCGAGAGCAGGGCCACCGAGCTCTTAAGGGGGTATTGTTGACTGCCTTTTTATTTTTAAATAACAATTATGGAAATCTTGACAAAAGCATCAAAAGCATCAAATTCATAAATATTGAAAGGAAAACCATAATTGATTTATTAGGATCCTGAATGTTGCCAACCTCTTGGCCGGGATAACGATTGCAATAATATGAATAATTTTTCTGTCTTTTTATGAACATCCATCAATTCATCTCGGCGTATAGCCAATTAGCCACTACATAGTCCACTGCTGCACATGCATTTCTGAAGTCTTATTACATAACAATTGTCGCATTTCTTTATATCGAATGCAATTATTTAATATCCCGAATATCCGGTACCAGTCAAAATTCTTTATTTTTAAACCTCAAACGTTGATATGTCCTAGATCATATAAGACAAATTAGTTTGATAACCACGCCTAGTACTATGCCGTTATGAACTTCCGAGTTAATATAGCGTATCAATGCGTTAAGTTAGATGCCGCTGATGTCATCATGTTTATATATCTTTATAGCACGCTATGACATCAAGTAGCTGAGTAATGTACAAAAGTGTTGGCGAGAAGAGGTGGTAGGACCTACGTCAAATTTATTTATAAAGTTTCAAAACTCTGAAGACCATTTTACAAAAACATTACAAATGATATTTTAAATACTCGAAAACTACGAATATCGCTCGTTGCGACACTGAATCGAATTAATTACCTCGCAACCGGGCGTAGTATTAAAAAACGGTTTGCGCAAGAGTCGATCCGCACCTTGACACCGATAGCACTCAAACTGTCGTTTTGAATACACAAAAACCGGACGCTGCCTCCACTATTTTAAAGTTACATACTTGTGCACAGTCACACTCGCCTATTATAGGTAGTCATGCACATAATATCTAGGAGAAAACAAAAAGCAAACAATACATCGATATCTAAGACTGCGTTGCTCAGCTTAGAGTTTATAAACCAAAATTTGAAGACCGCTTCATCAGGACAATTTTAACTCATATAATTTAAGATTAGGCAATCTTCTTTGATAATATCCATATCACTCTGATTTTAGGGTCGTCCAAGGATAGTGTCTTAACCGTGACAAAAGAAATGACTAGAAATACATGCTAAGTTCATGTTCATACAAATATAGTAGTGTTAAGTAAACGATTTCAATAGAGTGCTTATGTTTGTATTGGCAGGAGTGGATAGGGATTCCGTGTCCACTCCTGCCAATACAAAGATAAGCACTCAGGGAACAAGGACGATTTAAGAAACAAATATAGCATATTTTTGGAAATCAATATTTCGATAGTAGGTAGTTGATAAAAACATAAAATTATAAAAAAATAAGGAGAAGCTTATACATTAAAATATTTGGGACTGAAAATATTTTATACCCGGAAAGGATATGTACCTAGCGATAAACTGTGAAGAAAAGAATATTGAAGTTCTGTATTATTTTACATCACTACACATTCCTCGTCTTTCCGACGTATGTATCGTGTGAGTTATAGGCATGAAAGCTAATCGTGACTCACAGGCAGGTATCTGAGATACACTGCTTCGTACCTACTGTAGTACTAAAGACCGAATTGAAAAAGGAATGGATTTGTTTCGTAGATAAAGAGGTAATGATCGACCTCTGGCCATTGCCCTGTAAATTATAGGTATCAAATTTAACTAATAAATCATGTTAGGGATAGGATTATGCACTAAAAATGTTTTGTTTTCGAAGTGAATTTTGATCTATAAACAGTTTTTGTGACCGTGGACTACATTTTAGGACCACAATACAAGGCTGGCCATTAAGAGATATCTAAACAGCCAGTGAAAAAGAATTAACATGATAATTTTGAAAAATGAAGATGTGTGAAATTATAAAGCTATTGTAATCAAAAATTACCGCAACCTATTCGTAATAATTGCTAGAAAATTTTCTGATTAAAGCCGTCTCAATCATTATGGTGCTCATTACAAAAGATGTGTTACACTGAGTTTAGACTAGGGCTACCAAGACTAGTATGTGTCAAACTAAAACCTTGGTTTAAATCCGACTTATTACAAAATCAGTTTTTTCCGAGGTATACCAAGACCCTACTTTAAATGTTGCCAAGACAAATATGTGGCTTGGTCGTTTTGTCGCTTGGTCTCAAAGCCACATATTTTGACTAAGGTGTAGAGTTTGTGAAGTTAGGCCTTATAGAGTTAGGGCGTGTAGAGTTAGAAGCTTGGCTCTACATGAGATCTGATAAATTTTTGACGGTGCGAGTCATATGGTCTCGTCTTGGCAACATTTTTTATTTTTGGTGGGATAATGTATTCAAGAAAACGTAACGTAGATAGATGACAGGAAATGCAGAAAATCGTAATAGAGTCAAAAACATTCATAAAAAATTCTGCAATAAACGTAGTAGTTCGGCGGCGATTCTCAAACTCAGCTTCAATCGCGAGGCTTTTAGATAATAATTGTCCTTTTACATAAAATTTAAAACTGAACGAAAAGTAGTGATAATCTGCAAAACTAGGGGGAGGCCTGGTGTAGATTAGACCACATAAAACGGAGTTGTTTTGTAATAACAATTTTCTAAAACCAGAGCCTAAGCCTGGGTTTTACCTTAGACATTGTTTAAACCTTGTTTTTTAATAAGACCGTTAAAGATCGCTGACGGTTTAGTAAGTATTGTTTGAAGAAAAATTAAGACTGGAAAGTAAAAATATAGTCTGCTCAACTGCACAAAACTTGCTATTAAATATCAAACAATATTTTGACTTTACCTAATAAGGTAGGTAGCGTCAGAATGTGTTAACCGAGCGTATCTCAATTCATATCATCTCCAAAAATCAGATGCCAAAAGGAAATAAAACAATAACAAGGGCTGGAAGAATTATTGGTCCCTGAAATGTATAGTAATAATACATCCTTCTTTGTATAACATATGGATGTGAAGCGTGGGCGATTACAGCAATGCAGCACAAAATCTATTGTACGGGCAATGGAAAGGAAAACAAAATGACGGATATACTTGTACTTATTCTTGATTCTTTTCTCGATTTCAATAAATTGTGGTATTAACTAAGTGATTGACCACTTTGCTAGAAAGAATACGCGAATATTTATAGTATAGTATAAGACTGATCTCTTATCCATGAGTAGATACTTAATAAGCAGGTTCCCATATAAAAAAAATTAACCGACTTCGAAACACGAAGAATGTCTTCGTTTGTATATATATTTTTTGTACGTTTTTTCAGCGATATCGTCGCTAATTGTGAACCAATTTTAATGTTTTTTTTTTTTGTTTGAATAGTGTTCTCCCGAGGTGGTCCCATATAATTTAGTGAAAATCTGATGAAGACCTTCAGAGATAGACAATGGAACTCTTCAATGGATGGTTGAAACAGTGAATACAGCAAGAGTAATAGTTGATTAACAAAAATTGTGTAATAAAGCTAAAGATTCTACAGTAGAAACCTGTATGTGAGGATTAATTTGAACTGCCAACCGAGACGGAGATAATTTTTCTCTCGAATTAAATACTTTCTTCGAGGAATAGCTATATCGCAGAATAATAAAAAAAGTAGATTACTTATCGCGAAAATCCTAAAACTTAGAACAACAACATTAGAAACATATAGATGATTGCAAATAAGGTAAAAATTGCGAAATCATCCCAGTTATATTCAGGATCATTGCAGGTTTCGCTGATTCTACAAGATTTGTGATCAGCTATTCCCGGATAATCAGGTTCAGGTTGAAAAAGCAAATACGGTAGACATATTATATGTTTTGTTTGTGGTGTATGCCCATCTTTATATTGAATAGCCACTCTTTACATAATAATGTCTCTCTAGTATAGGTAGATCTGTTTCCTTCCGATCACTTCTGTCAAAGCTGTCGGTATCCTCTGTTGCTTACTCGCGTTGCTCTGTGACTTGAATGCTGTTATCAAAATAGAAGGTTTGTGTGGTGGAACTCTGGATTTAGTCAATCAGCAGCACCCCGACCAAGGTAATATTATAAGTAGTCTAAGACTTAACGTATTAGGTTACGCGCTTAAGATCAATCTTAGTCTTTTAGTGGTAGTGGAGTTCCATGTTACCACTCGACTAGGACTACTGGGTACTGTAGTTCTACCTATTTCACCCATCATAACTATGTGTTAGCGTAGTTGTGTTCCGACTTCTGGGTGATGGGTAGGTCCATAATTGAACCCTTACTGAATGTGAGTTTCCCAATGAGTCTAATAGTAATAACTACACGAGCGGTAGCAATTAATACCATCGCAGGGACGGAGTGGGATAATTATCATTCTGTTTCCCACCGCTGTTTTAAAAGGCACACAGTGCGATACCTGGACGTACAATCACAGTTCCCTGTGTAACTGGTATCTGTCGCTGAAGCAGCGCTATCACGGGTCCCTCGCAGACAATGACGTGGTTACTATTGCTAGCGAAGCACCTACATTACCCATTGGGTAGTAGTTATTCGAAATCAACATAGTATGATGTTACATTGACATCTGGGACTTTCTTTTTGAACTCGGATTAAAATGTTCTAAGGGTCTTTCATGATTCAATTGAAAATGAGCGACATCCCGTACTTAATGTCGTTAGGCGAGGCTGGCGTAAAAGGATGGTCCATTTCACGCCAGTTAAATGGATTACCAAGACTTAACTGCCAACTAAATCAATAATAATGTGCTTCATACTTTCAGTGTAATCGCTTTTTCGCATACCAAGCTATCCTTTTTCTATCACTTGACCAATTAAGGCTCAAAGGGTAAGTAAAGTATCAAGTTCAGAGTTTTCTATCACAAAATTATCTGTTATGGCCTAATAAAGATGTTTGCTAAATGGC
Source organism: Allophyes oxyacanthae (assembly GCA_932294325.1). Classification (NCBI taxonomy): domain Eukaryota; kingdom Metazoa; phylum Arthropoda; class Insecta; order Lepidoptera; family Noctuidae; genus Allophyes; species Allophyes oxyacanthae. The sequence goes on from OW028609.1 coordinate 8,885,578, forward strand.
TATCGATTCGTCCCTGATCAGATGGAACGTGTTGAGTGATGACGTCATTAGCGAGCTGAAGTAAACAATTTCTGTCAAAGCTTTTTGGAATTACAGGATTTATTTATTTCACATGTGAACAGAAATACATAATGAAACATTTATTCTGGATTCGTGCTTACCACTTGATGTCTACATAATTTTATTGAATAAAATTATGATTGACAAACAGTTCAGTATCTTCCTTTAGTGATCTTGACAACCAGGTACTTGTATACCCCATATTTATGTAAATAAATTATTTTAATTTAAACTAGACTTGTTCCAGTCTTGTAAACGTATAACCAACCCTACACTTTTTAACCTTTCTTGTTCTTTTCATGTCAATGGTTTGATTATACATAAACTAAATCGTTTAAGCCCAGTAGCTAGCAAACCTATTGCGTTGAGGTCTTCGATGGTGCAGAATACGGGAACAAGGGACAGGAGGAATCTGATTTTCTTTTCAATTACTCTAACTTATTTCGTTTCATTTAATGTTCTGGAAGTTTAAAATGATAGGTACAATTATTTATATGATTAATCACTACAGGCCCATATTTACCAGGAGGCATAGCGCCCATCCGCTCAAAAAATCTTATTATTTGAGTAATCGTCAAATTACGAAATATAAAAATTACGCGCGGAAATGTTGCAAAATGAGTGCTATCTCATTTGTGAGCGCGCGGGCTGTCGACGTTCATCAGAGACGGCAACACCTTATTCGAATACCAAACGCGACAGCGCGGTCTGTACGAAAACACCTCAGGGACTTTTTCAGCCGGATTTAATTCTTTTTAAGTTGTGTCTTTCAAATGCATCAAACCTTGGAAAACGTGGACGAAAGTTCCACCATAATTTAACTCAAATCCAGGAGACCTTTTGAAACTCATGATTGTTTGCTATTTAAAATTAAAACACTGTGAAACATTACACGATTTCTGTTGTCAGACATGAACATGGACGACTGGACTTTGCGCCCTCCAACTTCAAAACATATAACAATCACAAGTTATCATGATAGTGTACCACTACGCAAAATCATCGCAATAGATGCTGAAGCATAGTATGATTCATAATAAACTCTCTAATATTTACAATACTTATTAGGGAAAACACCAACTCTTCGATATTGCGCAACAAAATATTTTTGTAGCCACCACATTCCTATTAAAAGAGATTGATTTTTTTTTAATATTTGGCGATAAATTATTTACTGTATTCTGCTTTGAACTATTTAAATGGTTGCTAAACTGAAAACTTGGTTACCTACATTGCCAAGCGTAGATTATTTACATAATCTAAGTTGCCAAGCAAGATAGAATGGGTTCCTGACAACTGCCAAAATATTCTGGTTAAATAAAAAGAAATAAAAAAACCACCAGTATTTAAACAGTATATTATTTGAAACCTGTCAGGAATGCATACGGCTGCCGCACTTGTACAGATCACTGACTAATCTGATACAATAAATGCTGGGATTCGCAATTCCAGAAAAAAACAACGCAGATTTATTTGTATTAATATATAAATAATCATTTATGTTTGTATCTAAGGTGTCTTGATAGCATGTTTCGGGTAAATTAGGAATTTCAGTATGAAAAGTATGTCGCAGTTGTTGGCGCCAACTGATGTATGCCAGGTCACGAAGGCTGGGCGTCATCCGTATTATTTTTACTGGCCCATCAGACTGTAGCCCGCTTTAAGCCTTTATTAATTTCATTTTACGAACTATGTGGTTACTTTAAAGCTCATAATTTAGTTATTACAATGAAATTATACATACATATTATTACCTATTATACTACTAGGAATATATTTTCCCTGACACACATAATATTTACAACGAACGACCTAATTACGTGTAAGTACGTATTGGGAAATAAATACAATTCAAATTATTCTCTGAATCAACTACGGACTATTTTAAGGAAAAATTTTCAATCTCTGTGTACCAACATCGTAGTGATCGTATAGTATGATAAACGAAGTTAGGTTCAATAATTATGATTATATATATCTCTATCTGTATTGCGTATTTTTTTACAGATGTGAGTGTGCGCGTGTATTCGTGTACAGGCCGGTATGTACGCTTGTGGACGATACAAACGATTGCTACTCTGACGCGTAACTAGGTCACTGGGTCACAGACGAGGTCCACTGATAGTAAAGAGCTGTTGTTTCCTAAACTACATAGGTACAGTTTTCTAGAATTATGGGCAATAAATACTGACCAGACCATATAGACCTACGATATGGAACTATTATTAGTATAAGCTAAGCTTTTTTCAATCCATTTTTTACAAAGTAGATTAATATGAATAATATTATTATTATGTAAGTACCTAGTTAGGTATTTACTAGAAAGTAAAAGATAGTTTATAAAATAATTCATTATAACTTAAATCTATTTAAAAAGAAAACCAATATCAAATATTAAATACATGGAAAAAATTATTGAGAAGATACTTGAAATCTATCAAAGAATAATAAGATCTCCGTGGTAGAATGTGTTTCTATAATTGTCAGTATACGAAATGAGAAATAAATAAATAAATTAAACAGTGGAGTAGTTCTCGCGCTGTGTACATTGAAGTGTGCGTGCTGTTAGTTATTTGTTCTATTTTAATGTTAGTCGAACGCACCAACCTTGCTCCACATTCAAGATTACAATTAAATAAAAAACAGCTAAGTGCGAGTCGTGTTTCCTGTAATAAAATAATTTCCAAGCAATATTTTGATTATGTTACTGTTATAATAAATAATATTTAAAACTTTATTTGGGTTTTTAATATTATTCTCAATTTTATTTTAAGTTCTTACATAGGTAGATAATTATAATTATCATCAAGTTTCCGCTTGTATTCGATTGGACGGTTTCGTAGTTTGTAAACATTACATTGTCTGGCGTAGGTACCCTGATCAGCCTCGATACCACCATTGCTGAGACTGATAAATCTTTCCATGAAGCGATGAGCGCTTCCCATGTTATAGATAGCTCGTGCCGACGCGACAGAAGAAGTTTCGAGATTAGCCTGTCCAAAAACAAGTGTATTTCATGAACTACACGTACCTATAAGTATTAAAATGCTTATACCCGTGTAAAAAGCCAATATAGCGGGCATTATATATTATATGACCCATTTAATTTCTTATTAGTCTTATAATTAACAGACAAATAAATATCGCCGCCTAAAGTGATTCCCGTCCATTGGGCCATCGGATTCCTCTGTTATATGTTGTTATATACTAATTCAATAAGTATACTGCATCCACGAGCAAACCATGAAATAAACACTTAAGTATATTAGGCAACGTGATAGACCGGACGCCAGTTGTGAAACTAACATTGTTATGCGTTCTTTTTAACAATACTACACGTCCAAGGACCACTCAAATTCGACTATTTCACTTCATGCCTTCCATTTACCAGTTTAATTTATTGTATTGTATTAACTCGTGCCAAACCATGTACTTAAATCAAAGTTGTATGAAGAACTTGTTGGAAAACTATACTAGGAACCGGATCTGTCCTGCAAGTTTAAATTACCAGTTGTGATTTATCAGAAATTATTACTCATTGCTCGGTCATAGCATAGAAAGAAATATATCTGGCGACCCGCGACAGCGCGGCGTAGGCTTCCCCTTTTAAAACTGTCACCCTTCGCCACTGCCACCCTGTGAGTATACAAAATGGCAAAAAGTAAGATGTTTTTTTAAATCAGGTGCTTTACTTCTAATGTAAGTCGATCGACACGTCCGCACTACAGACAAAATTTGGGGCAAGTAGCTCATGTACACGCTGTCTTTCGACACTGATTTATTCTCGAAATTGAATCTGTCAGTTTTTTGTCATTGGATGAAAAGTTTTAGACACTTTCAAATACTACTAGAATAATAATATTTTATCATCAAACTTTCTAGTTTTTGTAACGCTGATTGAAAAGTCAAATATGGGATTGATATTATTTAAATAACGATCCTTTTAGTTCCCTGAAAAACAATAAACATTGAACTTCTGCGCGTAGCATAGTTACGAGTACGGCTACTTTCCGGCCCGGTGATATTTCATAATTTTACTGTTTTAATTGATTTTGGTCGTTTTAGTCATGAAAGTAAAATAAAGATAATAAATAACCTACCCAGTGATTATAAAGATGAAGCAAAAACAAAATGCCTAAAAGGTGAACTGAAGCAGAAATTTGAGAAAAAGGTAGGTGCTCACTGCCAATTGTTAGCGGGGGACGTTACCACGTACTACCTCCTGTATAAATGTTTTCACCTTATAGGAGTGAACTAGATCCACACCTGCTCTCAAAACGCAAGGAACCAATGGATATAGGTAGGTTAATAGCCTGCATTTAAGTCGAATGAATACAATATTTTTATATTTCTGCATTTAATTTAAAGGCCCAATTTCTTAAATTATTTCCAGATCGTTTTTGGTCTAAACAAAGTTTCTATGTGATTATTGCAAATAGAAAATATTCATGAGGGCTTGTAAAGCGAAGGTTGGTCGCCTAATAAGAATACATCCAAGTATTCTAGGTAACTTGAATACCTATTTTTGAATTGCATGTGATGCGTTGTATGTATCTTTTTGTTTCATTGAACTCATGAACTTTATTTGAACCAATAATTATGTTTACAAAATCTTGGATGAATCGAAACTGAAAGCTAATAAGTATCTATCAATTAATAAACAATCTCATTATTAGTAAAAGGTACTGTATAAAAATTAAAACGTGTCACAGAATTTTATTACTTACCTGTTTTCATAAAAGGAAATCATTCATCATGGCTTGTCATTGTATTGTTCATGGAATTAATTTTTCGTAATTTATAAGTTATCTAATTAGTATAAATAAATAATACTTAATTAAGTAAATAAATAAATTTAATTAAAATACGTTACTAAATAAGTGGGTATTTCTCATTATTTCTGGTACCATGTTTGCCGGTTATTATAGGTAAAGTATTGGTAAACTTATTATTTTAACGACTCGATTGATAAGGCGTTAAAGTGAACGCACATTTGTCCAAGCCGAAAGCATCGACCGCGCCGAATGAATCGGTGTGTATAGGTGAACAGACATTTGTTCTCGCCGAATGCGTCGAACGAAACGAATTTGTAGTGTGTATGCCGAAAGTATAATATTAGTGTATGTGTATTCAATATCAGGCAGTAATAAATCATATTCCACTATGTATGGGCATTTCTATTGTCTATCCGAACTCACAACCCTACATGGCGACCCTGTCAGTCAAAGCGTTTTGCCGGAATTCGGCCGCGCGCTAATCGATCTTTTATTTTAAAAGAAATTAATTACAAAGTGATTGGAACTTTATTGCTAAAATGTGCCGTTCGAATGTAGCTAAAAAGAAATGGTTTTAATTTAAATTATTACTCACAATGGTGGACCAAATTCGGCGTCAGTGCTAGAGTACCATTTACCAAATATAAGCATAGTTAGTGTTAGTGTATGTGTACTCAATGTTAGACAGTAATAAACATGTAGGGTTATGGGGTCGGAGAGACAATAGAAACGCCCATACAGAGTGGAATATGATTTATTACTATCTAACATTGAGTACATAATTATACACAGAACACTAACACTAATAATAAAATTATACTGTCGGCACACCCACTACAAATACTTTTTATGAAATCTTTGAAAAATTCGGAAGGTATCCAAATCCCAGACGAATTCGGCCGATGTCATCAGATTCGGCGCCGACAATGCGGACGAAGCGGCCAATTCACCCACATTCTGGTACCTAATTGCGTGCCACGAAACACTCTTTCTTTCGGTACGGAGCGCTGATTCTTTGTGCATTGGTTGATTCGTTCGGCGCGCATAGGGGTGGAAACTAAGCGGACTTCGGCGCGGATAAAATAAGTGCGATCACCTTAAAAAGTGTAACGCAACTGGCAGAATTCGGGCGCACCGGCCAGTTCGTCTGCATAGTGCGCGCCTAATCTGATGACATCATCCGAAATGTCCAAAACGTCTGGGATTCCTTCCGAATTTTACCGCCAATTCGCCCGATTCGGCGCGGATTGATGAGCTAGGTTTCATAGGATTTCATTATAAAGAATTCTAAAATTTGTTTCGTTCGGCTCGTTCGGTGCAGACAAATGTGCGTTTACCTTTGATGATGTTCTGAGAATATTCTACTAGGACGCTAGGTATAATTGGTAGCAGGGGCAAATAACCGTATGTGTGCTGTCTGTGTTTAGGGTTGCCAACTATTTTAACAAAAAGTATAGTAGCTATATTAAGGTCGGAGAAAGAAAATAAACAGTAGGTAGGTACTTAGGAGAAAAACAACAGCATTAAGTATATTTTTTTTAATGTTTACATTGATTTTTTTACTGCTTTTTGCAGTACTTCTAAGTTTCGCATCATTTTTGAATAGGTACCTTCATAAGCCACGCCACATTGATAGTCATATTTTTTATTGAATTAATTAAAGATCAACACCTGTCGTCCCGCCACTTCGCATTCATCACAGAAAAAAGGTCTTTTGGTCTCGAGCTTTCGGTGAATGCCTAGGTGGCTGGAACAGACGGGAGATAATTATGATGTTTATGGTTCTGTTCTTGGATATCAGGGTCTTAAGGCTGGTTGTCAAAAACAGTATTTTAGATAAGTACTACATACCTACTTTAATTTTTGTTGAACACCTCTACCATGAGTTTTCCGTGCCGTCTAACGTTCACATGCAATATTTGTATAGTGACTTTAGTTCACCATATATACCGATAGAGGCGCTGAAAAAATTTCCATACAAATATTGCATGTGAATGTGAACGTTAAACGGCACGGAAATCTCATGGTAGAGGTACAGTAAACAGTAATAAAATGTAAAATAAAGTCCTAGATAAGTACTTACCTACTCAAAGAATTGACTGATTCAAAATATTATCTTGAGTTGATAACCTATTTACTAATCTCCCGAAGCTCACTTGTCAGATTCCAAACAGAACTTCATTCGCCCTACTTCCAAAAATACCCACAGCATTCGCAACAACGCGTCATTATGACAGAGGCAATGTGTACATTATCAAAACGTGTATGAACGTACCCGATTAGGTAGGTAGCTTCTATGAGTGTTTGTTAACTGGTAAGTTAAGCACGTCAAGACGTTATTTCATATGGTGTAACAACCGGAGTGCCATGCTCGAGCTACTGCAACCCGCAGTCGAGTAAACGTGTCCTACTGACACCAAATGAAATCAAAATGCGATGCCGCGCCACCCATTGAATACAAAATCACATAGCCATTTGCCAGTATACTTGTACATTCATTCACCGTGATGTAGTTAATTATATCTACAATCAAACTATTCTCGAAACATGTTCCATGAGCCACTGTTATTCAGTAAGTCTAAAAACACTATTTCACACAGCCAACTCTATCGCAGGATAGCGCGAAAAAACCAATGCGGCGTTGCCACACCGTGCAGTCGAGCGTACGAGCAGGTAGACTCCACAATGCATAGGTATACATAATGTAGCTAGGTATCTAATCTATGTGCGTATTATACAACACTTGTCTTCTTTGAATTGCTAATGATATTCTCTATAGGTATTTACTCTCAGACCTCATGTCCCCAATTAATCTTTAATCTTAGTAGACTCCAATTTGAATACTAATAATGACACTGAAAACAACACTTCTTAGGAAATTTTAAGCACTTGTGTATAAACAGGTAATTAAATACTGTGAAATAGGTCCATTTCAATGATGCTGCCACTTATTACTAAAACTTTAATTAATAAATGCTTGGTCACTGTTTTCCAAGACATTCTATTATGGTGGGTAACTAAATTATGGAGCATTTAATTATGTTCGAGATAGAGCATGGTGCACTTACCGCTAGTAGGGTTCACATAAGCAAGTTTTATGTCCATTTCAATAGTTTGAGTCGGTTTTGGCTCCACGGAGGTGATTTCATACTCCACGGGGACATCAGGCACGATCTCGTTCTTCGCCTGGCTTGTGGACGCGGCTAGACTTTGCGCTACACTCATTTTTGGAGCGTCTTCGTGCATTATAGGTACACAAATAATTATTGGACAGGGCGACAGAGTAATGCCGCCCGGATAACTTATAATATTTCACCTACGCCGTATAAGGATATGTTTTATCTCAAAAATCACGCATAAAAAGCGATAATACGATTTAAAAACGAAATGTAGGTCTCTAGGCCACTTCACTTACACTTTGATATTCCGACCGACATAACTCAGGTTCAATGGAGCTACCGTACTCATGACTGACATTGAAATAAGTCGGTAAAGGGCAGTGAGAAAATAACCCAATTAGAAATTAAACTGTGTCATGACCTATTTTAAGAATATAATTGCTTAAAATGCCTTATTTATTACTAATATTGTATTATTTTATTTAAAGACAGGAAATATGTGATGTTGGGTAAAGAAAAACAATTGAAAGTACTTTTACGAATATATTTCAACAACGCCTGCTAACTTAAAAAAATAACATGCAAATGATGCAAAATGACTACGTTTGCTTATGAACATGCCGTGTTGTGTAATAAATGACCGTTTCTATTGCACAATCCTTTCACAAGGGCTCCGAATGTAGGTCAATCTTTATGAGCATGATTGCAATGTATAACTTTATAAACAAACGCCCTATTAAAATCACCGATTTAATTAAAGTAAACTAAGTTAATAATTTAAATATCATTCTTAAAATATATAATGGTATTATTAGGTTCCGCTAAATATTAAAAAGTAAAAAATGTACATTTCTGTTTCCGGCGCTCTGTAACGCCATCTGCGTGATATGTTTGTTTATCTGCAGGTATTAGTGTAGGTATGAATCGACAGATGTCGCATTTCGTGAGTAGACGGAATCTGTTGTTCCAAAAAAACCTTGTTCAGAATGGTTCAGAATTTTAATATTATGAAAGGCATAAAGTTATAACCTACATAATTTATTTTGTAATACAAGTTTAATTGAAAATCTCCCGAAAGCTACGATTTTTTATCATTATTATCTAATTAAGATTTCGGTTATTTGATTATATTTATGATTTTTCTTCTTAAAGTTGCTAATCACTTTGTAAATTCTGTAAGAGATAACTTCTTCATGTACCTAACATTATGTATATATTTTAGTACTTGAATACCTATCTACCTTAAGGGTTGGTTTTTTCAATTACGGTCTAATAGTTTAATCTACTGTAGTTCCAGTATGTACCTACCTATCAGACAAGTATCTATCCTGTTGATTATTAAAGCACAGACCCTGTACAACTTTTAACATTCAAATAGTATTGTACTGGACGTGGATGCTATTTAGATTCAAAGTCAAAGTCAAAGATTTTTATTTCAACTGGCTGATTGACGCTTTAGTTGTTTTTAAAATAGTAGACACCAGGATTAGTAGCTGACCTCAACAGTTTGGAAATGTATTGATAAATGAGATACTTACATCTTGTATAATATTATTTTTATAGAATTGAATTAAAATTTGCTACTTTAGGGCAGTGGTGTCATTGAGTGGCCAGGTATTTTTTTTATTTTCTGAAATCATCTTGTCCATTATGTATCATAATTTTCTACTGAGTCATAATTTTTTTTGAGGCCAATACAGATGTCCATAGGCCTTCAATAAATCTATATCTCGTATTGCCGAAATCGTACCACTGGTGAATTTCAATTTGTGATAAAGTACCCACTACTGGCTTACACACACATTTATTTATTGTGCGTTTTAGAAATTTATCGAATTCATCATTCAGTGTGATTGGAATAGGTTTTTAGGAATGGATTGTTCCTGAGGGTTTCGTTGACGGCGTCTAATGCAAAGGCCGATTTTGATTGCCAATAATAATTGAGGTTCCTTAATGTGGAAATAAGTATCCTGACATAGAGTACTTTTATATTGTATCCTGACGACCGTTCGGTGTAGTTGTCACAGAGGTCTTTTTTAGCGTAATTTTCCGCATTATTCTTGCGAGATAGAGATTTTAAAAGAAAAGTCACATTTAAATAATTATAGGTATATTTATTCGGTACTTATTTTTGATTAAGTCTAAAATAGGTATATTGATCATCAATTATGTAGACATGTCTCATAATATTATGTAGTTAGAATAAGAGCAGATTACGTAAACACCGCATATAAAAAAACACGTTAATTACTTACATTTATATATATACATCAAAATTTGATTGGTTGATTAGCAATAATGTATTTATCAAAGATCATTTTTAATAAAGAGAATGAAACTTTTTCCACTTCATTTCTTGGTAAAAAAAGGCAAACTTTTAGAATATTAGGGCAGGGTACACACCGGTAGCATTTGCATATAACATTTTGGTGATCAACTTTTGAGCATTACATTACAGCGCCAGCACAACGTACTGACTGAAGAGCATTCGCTTTTGTTTCGATGTCGAGCAATGCGCTTGATACAAATTACTACTACAGGTAATGCGGAATTCGGTACTCACTAGTCACTACTAGTGTTTGAAGTTGTATCGTTACAAGTGTGCGCACCGTAATGGACGTTACGACTTATTCACTGATGTAACACTCGAAACACTACAAGCGAATGCTCCCGGTGTCTACCCTCCCTTATTATGAAATAAGAAATTTAATCCTTATAATTAACCTTCATTTTATGATTTAATAACGTATTTTCATTAGTTGGATTGCATAGCATTGGTGATGAGCTCCCTGGAGATGATAAGCCTCTGGATTTGTGATGTGCCTTCATAAATTTGGTAGATCTTTGCGTCCCTCATGAGTTTCTCCACGGGGTACTCGGTGTTGAAACCATTACCGCCGAAGATTTGCACGGCATCTGCAGCAGCTTTGTTGGCGATTTCGGAAGCGTGGCACTTCGCTACCGAAGCGAGGACCGTGTTCCTGATACCTGTGTTATAAAATGATGTTAGTGCTTGCTACTGCTATAAAATTCAAACGAAATTAATTAAGTACCGAGTCGAATTTTCCAGCTAATTTTACACAGCTGGTCACAACGATGTAACAATATTTCAGTGGCAAACAAAGAGTGTGGCGCACCATGGGAAGGCAACCTCGAAACTACCATTACCGACTGGCTAATCTTTCCACAACGCCATGAGCGATGGCTCGTGCCGACTCGACTGAAGAAGTGACATGTCTTGGCTTGTCTTGTATTTATATTTCTTGACATATTTTTTAATGTAATCTCTCACTAATTAAAAGAACTAGACGACTGTTACCATAGTCAGCCATCCAGGCGGCTTTCATCCAGGCGAGGCGGGCGGTCTCCACGCCGATAGCCATGTCAGCTAACATGAAAGCCACGGCCTGGTGCCTGGCGATCGGCACGCCGAACGTCTTGCGCTCCAGAGCGTACTTCGTAGCCTCGGTGAGCGCTCGCTGAGCCAGACCCGTGGCACCAGCTGCTACCTGGTATGTGAGAAATGGTACATGATGAATGTAAAATAAAATTAAAAAGTTTTACAAAGAAGCTCTTTTCTAAACCTTGGCCCAGACTTGGGATTCTCCTGTATCATTGGTACAGTTTACAAACATACATCCCACATGCAGACACACCAAGGCTTACATTCAGAGACGACAGAAACGAGTCTAAGCGTGGACTTACGCTTCCATCTGTCAAACTTACGAACAAATTTTGACAGATGGAAGCGTAAGTTCACGCTTAGACTCGTTTCTGTCGTCTCTGAATGTAAGCCTAAGATCCGGAACAACTATGCGTTATATTGAACCCGCTACAAAAAGCTAGCCGCTTAGTCCACCGATCGTAGAGTCGTCGAAATTAAGAGGATTTTGTAATTTTTTTGTTTGTTTTATTAACGAAATTACAGATGGTGGTCTCGTTATTTACTGAATAATAGAGGCTCTATTTTAAAATCAGATTTCATTTGAGTGTGTAATGCAATACATACTAAATATCTAGCTGTTGTTTGAGCTTTAGTGCCTTTATTTAAAAATAATTATTTGAGAGCTGTTAAAAACAATAAAATAGTGTTAGAAATTGGACTTTGGACAGCGATTTAACCTGATGAAGAACCCGCTTACGCTAATAACCCTAATAACTATGGCGGGATCTCGATTGTTTTCTGTTTAGACAGCTGTCAACCCGACTTGTAAAAGCACCACCCATTTAAACATAGACATAGGACACATTTAAAGTCCAATTTGACACTCAATATATGAAAGACCACAGACCTGCCTTCGCTAATGTGTGAAAGACAAATAAAGCGATCATCACCATAATATAATTAATGCAGCAAGGAGATAATGAATTATGAACAGAATATTCAAGTACTCGAGTGTCACACAATGACATCCACGTATTCAGACCATAAAGTTATTATTACTAGTGGTAATAGAGGAACACTGTCTTCATTATCGCGAGACCAAAAAAGAAATACGTATGTTAGCGCATTTGACATGTGTGTGAAGTTTAGGGATGTGACTTTGACGTCTCCGCATTATCGATATGGCCGTGTTATTGTGAAATTACAATATCACCGAATTGACAATATCCCTGCAATATCGATATCAAAATCGGCTATACTAATAAGGAGTGGAATATCATTTAGAATCTGCTAGGCTAAATTATGTACCTAACTTATAATCTTTTAAAATTACCAATTAAATCTTTCAAATGTTCTTTATACTAAAATACCATATTTGACATATTTAATCTGTCATTTTAAAATATTAAAAGTTACGTAATAGAGGTTTATATTAGGATGGCAAAATTATTAACGTCACGAAAGTGACGAATAGGTAAGTAAAAAGAAAATTTATTGTAAACATTATGTAATCATTCATTATCATATTCATTATTTCTTGACGTCAGACGTTTCGGTTTTGATGTTGAAGGTTTTGGTGATAGGTCCCTGTATTTGTACACTGACACAGGCCGAGAAATGTGGTCCGGAAACCTGGAAGTTATGAAGTTAGCCAGTCAATATAATGAAGTTATTTTTTTCACCAGGCTACTCTTTGTCTGGAAATAGCGCTATTTTATGCATTTTAATGTGCGACAGAATCAGAATCTTCGGAATCGTAAGTTTGCTTCTTGTAGAAGCGGACGTACGATTCGGAAAATTCTGTCATCTGTGGGGCTAGTACAAAATGCGGGTATGGGCTATGTACGTACTATTAAAATGTTGTAATAGTACAAACATGGTGTGAATAGTGTCGAGTGCCCTCCGGTGCGTCAGAAATATTCCGACTATGATTTTCTGACAATGTGCGGGGCCGGACTAAATCAACCTTTCAATATACAAATAAGCAAGGATTAACAATAACTCTCAAGTTATGCAATGGACGAAGCTAGGTAGTACGAAAAATTAATTTGGAAATATCGACATATCGATAGATTTTGTACACACAACCTATGCCAAACGGTTTAATTTTCACATTTTCACGAACACAATATTTTTTTATCTTACACATAATTATTTAAAATAATATATTATTTAGAAAATAGAGGGCTTACTGCATGTTATAAACGTATTACTAAATAATTTTAGGAATATTTTCTATGGAAATATGCACTCTGAAAGTAATATTGCACTGTACGGTATTTACCTGTAAAAGGTCTCTTTATTTGCATTATTGCTGTAAGTTACACTGCAGTCTAACACAGGACACGAAACCTTTTCGATTATTGATATTTATCCAATAAAATACAGAACGATTGTGAAGAAAATCATAAAATAATACGAGATCTTATTTTGACAGGTACCTAATAGTTCATGAATTGTTTCAAATCGGTCCTACGAACATTTAATTGTGTCTCTTTCTCGCACGTAGGATTTTCGTAAAGATCGGTTTCTCACTCGCACACTGTGTTCCTCTATTACCACTAATAATAACTTTATGATTCAGACCCCATTCTTATCACTCAGTTTTGTAGAACATACATTTGTAATACCACATACAGCGGTCCCGAATCTCTGGGTGCTAAAGCGACGAATTATCAATCAGTCAATGAAAATGCAATGTTTAGCGGTGGACGTTTACAAACTTTTATCATTATGATTCAATATTCAAATTGACAAGGGAACTATAATTTAACATGTAAAGAGACTCCTCCAGTGATATCTAAGCCTCGTCGGGAGCACCCTGGACAGTCCGCCTCAAACTTTGCAGACTATCTAATCTTTCCAATACGGCAATAGCAATCTGAAAATTCATGCCGACACGAAGGAGAAGATAAGGTAAGTTACCGGAGGGCGAGTCTTATCGAATGCTCCCATAGCAATCTTGAAGCCCGCACCTTCTTCAATAAGAACGTTCTCTTTGGGCACGCGCACGTCTTCGAAAGTGATGCCGCGCGTATCTGAAGCACGTTGACCCATGTTTTGTTCCTGCACAAAAATGTAAGTAATTACCATGATCATAAAAAAAATGCCGTTTCGTAACACATTTCTAAGGTTTCTGTGCGTGGGTTCATTTCCACGAATTGAATTGAAAAGACTGGGAAACTTATAGAATAAAAGTTTTCAATTTCGTAACTAAAAAGCTGACGAAGTTAATAAGAAGTATCCATTTCGCAAATGTGAAATTAAAAAGCCTTGGCTATTTTTAAGTTACAAAAGCAATATTTTTTTAGAAGTTGGTTGAAATTATAATAATTGTTATTAATGCAACCATACAAAAGCAACAAAACTTTTCAAATTTTGCGTCTGTTCAGCAAAAAGAGATTGTTTTAACGTTCGTTATTTACAAAATAAATGTTAATTTTCATCTCACTAGCTCGGAACAGCTTTCTTTATTCTTCGAAATCTGAGCGCAAAATTCTATTTTATCCTCTAGCGTGGAAAAGTTATTCGAAATTCGAACGTGACGAACTAGGGTGTAGAGCACAGACCGGGCCCCAAGTCTGTTATAATTACGAGAGCATTCTGCTACGAGTGAGATAGCAGGAGTTAGTAGACTTGGAGCCCTGGACTGCGTATAGAGGGGTGAAAAAAACAATTCAAATATCATCTAACATTTTCCTCGCTTTAGTGAGATAAAAAGTTGTGTGTTTCGCACGGCTGCAAAATTATTTGCGTCTCGTGCCTTTGAATCCCTCGCTATGCTCAGGATTCTATTTTTGAACTCTCAGAATCCTTCGCTTGCTCGGAATTCAATACAAGCACTCGCACCAAATAACAACTTTGCAGCCTTGCATAACAAATAACTATTGTGACCTTGCGTCCAGGGGTAACTCCGGCCCAATCTCTCTCGACGATGAATCCGGTGAACGCCTTGCTAGCAGGGCACTTGGGGTCGGGGTTGGTTCGTGCCAGCACGAAATACCTAAATTTGTAACGTACTTCATTTTAAAAGCTGACAAGGGAAAATATATATTTTATTGCATCAAATCTGCATAACCTGACCTCGTACCGTTTCTCAATAACGTAGGTATTTTGCATTGTAATTACCCGGTAGTGATCCATAATAAGAGCTTGAGGTACATACCAGTTGGCCACCCCTCCGTTGGTGATCCACATTTTCTGTCCGTTGATGATCCACTCGTCGCCTTTCTTCTCGGCCCTAGTTTTGACACCGGCCACGTCGGAACCCGCGCCAGGTTCAGTCACACAATAAGCCTAAATAATAAGTATTCAAAATAAATGGGACTAATTATTTCTTCACGAAGAAGTTAATTATATATGTAATGTATTATTATCAGAATAAATGTAGTCGGACTTACGGCAACTAAGGGCTCTTCGACAAGTCTGCCGAGGTATTTCTTCTGTTGCTCCTTGTTGCCGGCGATAATGACGGGCATTTGCTAAAAAACAAGGATAACGATATACCACACACGTCTATACATAAATAGAGCTTGCACATTTTCGAGGTAGGTACTTCAGCAATAAATGTGCAATATGTTAAAAGATTAATTATTATAGATACTTTGAGATGCCATAACGCTTCTAGTCTGAAAATAAATTTTGCAAAGTATAAAATAGAGTAAGACGAAAATATACTTAATAATCTTAATATGTACCTACCTAAGTATTAAAAGTAATTTTAATTAAATACATGTTTTAATAAAAAATATATAAGTAGGTACTTGTAATTTGGCACATTAGATTTTATGATTAATAAATTAAATTAAAAAAATTACACGTACCTACATAAGTAGAGATATTAAAAAGCATAACATGTCATAACTTTATTAGTGTGTTAGTTATCTAAATAACTATCAGTACCAAGTTTTAAACAAGCTTAACAATAAAGGGTAGTGGAATATATTAACTGTCGCGTACATACGCGTCTGGAATTTAGTCAGCTGTTATATTACATTTTAAACAAGTTAATCGCAAATATAGCCATTACCCTTAAAGGTTTCATGGAATAAATTATTATTAATGCTCGTGCATGCATTATGTATAGTTTTAGGAAAAGACACAAAAACAACACAAACTTTTAACGATGAAAATCATTAAAATGATGGGTATTCATCACAAGTAACCATTCCTAAAACTACGGTTATAATAATGTGCGATATTAGTGGCATTAGTCGTGCATTTTGTAAGCCAAGTAGGGCACACGCGCCACTCACTCCAAGACCACTGGCTTCCATTGCTGTCATTATGCCAGTACACCCGAATGCCAGTTCTTCCGCTACCATACACCCGTCAAAGACATCCATATTCATACCACCTGCAGGGAACAACACTAACGATAAGCATAATGGGTTTTGTGCATACGAAATGGTTACGACGATGGCGGAGTTTCTGATTGAACATCGGAGCGAAGTACTAACTCCCAATTTTTCACAGCGATGTTTAGGTATTGGTTAGACCTAACCGTTATCAAAGTGAAATATTAAACACTAGGTATACATTTTTATATACTTAGCTAGAAGTTTGTAGTTACATTCATGTATTGATCACGTTCACTGTCGTCTCAGAACCGTCCATAGCGACATAATCACGACTTGTAACAGAAAATCACACAATCGATTTGATCGCATTTGATGAACCGAGACTTCGGTTTTGTGGATTGCGGACTTTATAAATTAGCAATAGCAGTTTATAAACGAAGCAATCAACAGTACCTAGTATACTAAATCCTATGTCGGAATGGAGGTTCATCTACCTACTCTATAATCTAATGATTTTGCACATTCGCCAGCAACACTGAAGCGCTTTAAGAATTTACATGAAACCTGTCTGTTGACGATACCATTACTCTCTTACACTAGGTCGACTGGTCGATTTCGATTACCTGCGAAGGCAGCGACCGATAGTGATAGTGGTATCTACTCGTTTCACTACTTCAGTTCGCAACCGAAGTCGACCGAGTCGACTAGGTGTAAATACTGTCGGGCGCCTCAGACGCCTTCGGCAAGTGACCGTTGACCGAATGCGGTTACAACTGTTAGCGACGGCCTTTGGTCGAAGGCGACAGTTGAATTGGTATAAACAGCGCTTCGACTGCCGCGTTCGGAAAGTGATTTCGGCTTGCCGTAGTAGGTAGCCGAAGGCGGCAGTTGCCTCGGTGTAAGCAGCGCTTCGACTGCGCCACCTTCGATAAGCCAGTGACTTGCCGAAGGCGGCAGTCGACCTAGTGTAAGAGAGCCTTTATATAGAAACATAGAATAGAATAAAAATATAACATTGACACATACAATTAAAAATCCAAACTGAAGTATAGTATTTAGTTTGATTTTAGATGAATGTTAATTTCTCAACATAGGCTATTGCATAAGCTTTCAAAACAGTGAGACTCATGTGGGCGAGTGATATTGAGAAGTGTACGTTCACCTTTAGCCGAGCACTTTATAACAAAACATTTACTTAACTATATTTACCGAAAACAACATTTGGTAATGTACTATAAATTTTATGGTTATCCTTATTTATATATTCTTGATCTAATTTTAATATTTAAACTCCTAACCCTTTTAAATATCATTTGGGTATTTATACGGGTACCGAATACATCTTTAACATTTTGCAAGTTACATTATTAATATTATTTTGTGTCCCTTGATGATTTAGTTAGAGTGCATTTCTGTTTATATGAATATGTAGTTATTATTACTTGGATGGTATGTTCAATGTCATTCAAGTCAGTACCAATAGGTAAATGTAGAGAAGCTAATTATGCTAAATAAAGTTTTGTGACACAAACCTTGTAAACAACTACTTAGTCATGAATTACCATGACTTCCGATCAGTTTCCGATTAATATAATGAATTCATTTTAAACATTATGTTCTAACTCCTACTTCAAATTCAAGATATTAGAATGACTGTTTAATTCACAACGGGGTGGCCCGTGTATTATCTAGTATTAAACCACTAATTAAAAATGAAACAACATAGTTTTACATAATTTGACATAATTTAGAAAATAAATTTAACTAGCCAGAAAATTATAACAACGTTGATGGCACCCCAAATAAGATTCAACGTAGTGAAACATAGTCAACTGAAATTGACAGGACTCACTCCTAAGGTTGTGCCTCCAACTGCGGTTGTAATGCCTGTGCATCCGAATGCCATCTCTTCGGCTGCGATGCACTCTTCCAGCACTCCTATGGGACCCATGCCGCCTGAAACGTCTCCTTAAGCTCAAATAAACATTTTCACCCAAATCTCAAGCTTTTTTGGAATTATTATGACGACATCAAAATGTATCTCGGCAGAAGCAAGAATTCAAACATATTGTGACAGAGTAACAAGATCGGGTTCCCCGCACAGCAAGAGACCATAACTTATTAAAAACGCGATGACTGCCATGTGAGCGATTTAGGTAGATTACCTGATTCTTTGATGTGATTAATGGTAAAAAAGTAACATTGTCTATTTGTTACCAAACGAGAATGTTAGAAGGGTGGATGTACCGTTACATATTACGGAACTAAAATGTTGGAATTTGGCCCATACATTCTATAGGTACCTTTCCTATATCAGCTGGGAATTATTAATTTCCTTGGAATTGTATGCCTTTCCTGAATTACCTATATAGACTTTCAGTAATGAATCATCTGCCTAGTCTTTTTCAAACTATGTATTTATATAACTTTATAACTATGTATTTATATTTACAATGAAAAATTCATGTAAATATAATGTTTCCACAAATAAAGAATCTTATCTATCTTATCAGTCATTCTGAGAACAAGACAATATTATGTCGAAAATCTTCAAACTTTGACGTGAACTGGTGCAGCTAAATATTTAATTAGGTATTAAAAAGACTAATTTTGTGGAACCTGCAGGGCTGATATTCACACCAATTCACGGCATAAATTAAGCGTCAAGCATACGACTTATTAAATAAGTAACCCATACTTATTATTTCTAAGGGGAGCCCTACTTATTATTTCTATGGCGTCAAGTGATATCAAACTTACCTATTTTTTATTTTTTTTATTTATATAAACTTACCTAAGTCGCACTCTCTGTCAAAATGCTTTCGTTATTTCAAATAAAACCCCTAGAAACCTAGAGTATCATCATTTTAATAAAACAAACCTGGCCATCGAAATAGTGAACACTAGTCCTCATAGAAATGCACGCATATGTGTATAAAATAGATGAACCGCATTAAATTCCAGTGATTGTTTCATAAAATAATCTTTAACTTTGTTAATGAAGTGCATTGACCTTCAGATTATTTGTTTATGGTGACTTTGAAACCGAAAAGCAAATGTCTGAATAAGTAACAAATATTATATGCATGATGTAGATAAACTTAGTAGGATCGGGTTGTGTCCATATTTGTTCCACATGCCTCTTGAGTTTGGAACCTGGCGTAAATTACTACATTTTCTCGTTGTCACACTTAGCTTCCTGCCACTCTATAAGTGTGCTATAAGTAGGTACCTAAATATAGGGATTATAGTATATTGTGTGATTATTGAGTATTTAAGTAATTATATTACAAATAATGTATAGATTTATATAATTACATAACTAGTCTAATTTATCTATACCAGTAGTATGTTACGTGCCAGTAATTGTAATATCCAAGTGTAAGGCTCTCTCACTTTGCTATGCCAATAAATACTAATCTTAAATCAATGAAGTAATGACTAAAATGATCCAGGATGTCTTGTTGTTAAAGTTTTCGAATTATAGATAACGAATCTTGCCAAAACCAAGAAGTAAAAATCCAAAAAAAGCTTAACTTAATTGTTAAGTTAGGGGCAGATAGTCCCGCATGCTATCACCGTTCATGATTCACACATTATAGTAACTGCTTGCTCACTCCGACTTCAGTGATAGTAAGTGCCGCCATCATTCCTGAGCAGCCGTACGCTAGCTCTTCACATATCAGACTGCTTTCGAACACTCCTAAACCTACGCCCCCTGTGAATCGCCGTTGATGACGTACCAATTAATAACACTCGTCAATATATAATACACATTTAAAAATATATCTCCATAATGTCTACAACTTTACCTCCTTCGAAATAGTTAGAAGGCATTACAGGACAGGTGTCTTCAAGCCTTATTCCATGAATACCTCAGTTAAAGTTCTTAATGTAAAATTGTACTTTTTCAATTAAAGTAACTTACACCGATTGAGCTTGTAGATATGGCGGCAATAATGCCTGCGCATCCGTACGCCATCTCTTCTGATGTGAGACAAGTGTCAAAAACTCCTAACCCCATGCCTCCTGGAAGGTTAGTGACATGTACGACGGTCACTCAAAGGTTTTAAACTCAAAATAGAACATGTGAGAGTAGTTTGGCCCACCTGTGTCAGTGACTCTAAAATATCATAGAACAAGCTCAAATAAATATTTTAGACCACATCAATCTAGACCACGCTGCAAGTAAAATTCTTTCAATTGACATAGCATTCTATATTGTAAATGTAATGCAATAAATTTATTTAAATGTTGTTTAATAATTAACCGAGGCCTTATTGAGTACCTTTTTCAGTATATTGAATAATGTACTTAACTAAATCAATAATCTTTATCCTTTATCATCTTAGGTAAGGTAACGTAACTATCGTAAATAATATTTTTCATAACATAACCACAAGGTAAATTTGATGACTAGAGAACGGATTATGTTCAGCAAAAATCAATTAAAATAATAATAGTTATGTAGATACGGAAATAGGCTAGGCGATGAGGTTAACAATATTCCTAACGGTTGACGGGTGGTAGTTCGTTGGAAACGGAATGGAAATGCGTGATCGGTCGTTAATTTATGTCAATGGTGTACATTTAGATAATTTATATCTATTAGCAGTGATAGCGAAGTTGGCAATGGAGCTGCTAATTTCCAAGATTTCCCTAAGCAACGGCAAATACTTGGAAATTATTTATTTATTTGTATAGCGACATTGAGTATCCTATCGCCTTACGTATTACCATAATTATGCTGAAGACAGCATTAATTACACTGTATAAACCTATACATTATGTACCTGAAGCACGTAATTTTTGGTAATTTTGGGTGATTCGTCAATTTTTGTAAATATGTGGTACTATTTGTTATAAAATGCCTAGTTAGGGAAATATCCGATAGGAAATGCATAATCCGGAGTCTAGTCACACCATAAGGTAGGTACTGGACATCATTACCGCAATGTTCCGGGATGTGTCCGTTCATGAGGCCGATCTCCCACGCCTTCTTGACGATGGGCCATGGGTACTCCCCGGTCTTGTCGTACTGGGCGGCTACCGGAACGATCTCTTCTCTGGTGAACTTGCGAGCCAAGTCTTGTAACGCTTTTTGGTCTTCACTGAGCTCTGAAAAAATATTAACAAAATATGACTTTCAGTCCTCTATGCAGAATATATAATTATGTTACCGAAAATGTACATAATTTAGAAATTGTATAGGTACTTTGACTTTGGACAGTAACAGCCGTTACTCGCCTCCTCGCCTCGGTCTGCTGGTTTCGATTTTTTAGCCAGAGTCAAAGGACGTGAAGCACGAGGCGAGCGGATCAACCACACTCTCGCGCACGAGCAGTATGCAGTTAACCGCTTTAGTTAACGGACGCACTTGTTTTAATTTTTTTGTCATCATGATAGATTGCTCTAACGATTTATGTTACACTTTCATGGAATTATACCAAACGGAAAGTAGGTACACATCATCGAACGCAGTCATTTCAATCACGTCCATCTTATATGCGTAGATGTAGCGGGCAACTGAATAGATTATGAGTGTGGGTAGGTAGCATCCTCCGCTCACCACGGCTCGTGTGAGAGCCACAAGACCCGCTCGCGAGATTGTGGAGCCGCCATAACGATTAGATAATAATGCCAGTCATAATTCAGCAGATTATCAGACTGACAATCATGCTCGATTATGATTAGCGACCCCCATTCCATTTCCATTTCGATCATTGATTATTGAATAGTTACGACTTGAGCCTGATAAAAAATGTTACTTTGCACTTACTCGGTATCTTTATTTGTACTTTGTACATCCAAGTCATAAAAGACACACCTAGGTATTTAAAATATCAAGCTGATAATAATTTATCGCTAAAAAGTTAAGAGAAAATAATCCGCGTGTGTTCCAATTGTCACATAAACGCGGATTACCTATACGTACTTCAACAGTATAAAAATAAATTGATTATTTCGTCTTACGCCCAGTGTTATAAAACTTTTTTTTATTGAAACTGACGTTATTATGTAATAACAATGGTGAAGAGATGTCATAACAAAATTGGAATTTATAATAATTACGTTTTGAACCGGAATGGACATACCAAAACACATTCCAGAAGTGGGTAAGGGTTTAGCAGCAGCTGCAACCGGGGCTGAGGTTGATAGCTTCCTGTAAAACGGCCGGCTGGCGCGTATAACCTGAAACATGAATGAATATTTAATATTATATTTACCTGAAAAGAATCCATTGAGACCATACAATCACCTAGCATCGACAGAGGTTCCTTTGCTTCGTTGGTACCTTTGTGCATTGGTTTAGTGAAAGATTAAAAAGTAGTATCTTAGGACCAAGGACATTATAAAAAAATTTTAGTAAGTTTCTACCAGGCATCGATGTCTATAGATATGCTTAGTGAACTCAAAAAGTGAGACGTGTCAGGTACTCTATTTTCAGAAAAATAGAGTGGTTGATCACCAGTCAAATACCGTTTACAAAAATAATGATTAATTTGTGTATTGAATAAAAAATATATAATAACAGTAGCTATTCCATTAGTGGATGTATCGCTGTTCTATTTAAAAACAATTCGAATATTGTAGAATTTAGAATTTGACGTCTTCAAAAAATACGTCTCATTTTTTTAGCTTCCCTTTGTATAACAGAGCGTAGGTATCTATAGACATCGATGCTACCAGGGTTGTTGCGAACATCAGCATCCGCGGAACTTCAGCATCATTTTCAACATCAGCATCAGCATCAGAATCCGCATTGATCGATGCTGATTATTAATGCAGATGATGTCGTGACCTGACCGCAGAGGGAACGGGGCTTCTAGCACGTGTTGTTTTCGCTAGCGAGATTTAAGGAAATAAAAAATAAAAAATAAATTCAATACCAAGTTTAACTGTGCAACTTTTAGATATAAATTATTAATTGTCATTACTTTTTCCCTGCTTTTTTAAGAAAAAAAATTAAAATCAGCAACAACCCTGGTTTCTACAACTGAGTGATCGTCATCAGGTTCTCAAATTGATAAAACCCGACCTTTGAACCCGACATATTATGTTGCTATTTGATACATACATATTTGATACTCTTTTAAAATATACAGTTTGCATTACGCCAATACATAATATAATAAGATCATGAGAATATGTTTATTCTTCTTATAATAACACATTCGCGACAGATTTTTAAACACCTGCTGTGATGAGTAGAGTTCATTGGCTCTATTATTAAACGTTTAAGTTATTACAAAACACGATAAAATAATATGAGCGGCGAGGCCAGCAGAATCTTCAAATTTAGTTTAAAGGAGAAAGTGTATGTATCAGTATTTTACAACTCAAAAATTTCGACTAAGTAACCAATTCCACATTATTGAGACGACAATCCAGAAATTACTATTACGCCTTATATTTACGTGTAACAAACTAATTTGACACCTCTAAATTTAATTTGCCTCATTATTATTTACCGTGTTAAAAAAGATAACATTTTTAATTTAATTTATCTGAAGGATTTCATCATTCCAGTTGGAGAAAGTATGTAGATTTCTATTATGTAACTTCGTCACAAATAGAATTGCGATTCTTAAAAATAATTTTAAATAAACATTTATTACTGTAATTTGTTTAATTTTTCGCAGAGTAAGATTTCTTTTTTCAAAATTATTATGTAAAAAGCTCATGCACATCATCAGATCTGACTTTCATAATAATACTATGAAGAAATAGAAATACTATACGACACAGATATTTGATTCTTAGCAAAAACCTTTAATACTTCTTGCTGGTTTGGTACAGTGACAAAATGATGAATGATGAATGTATATTCCCTATAATGTAAGCTAATGACTAATGTAGCACAGCTGAAGATTACATCCACCTAAATAAAACAGTCTCAACTATACCTATACCTACATACTATACCTTGTAGGAAAGAGTATTAAGTAATAAGTCTCATTATAAATGATGAGACTTAATAACATTTTTCCCAATAGATAGCCTAGCAGTTGAACGCCTAAGGCGCCTTCCACACGGAGTATGAATTCAAACCTGTCCCGGGTCTGACTAGATTAAGGCCTAACCCTTCCCACTCCTGAAAAGAGGCCCATGCCCAGCAGTGAGACTGTAATGGGCTAGGTTTTAATAATTGAGTTTAGACATGCTCATTGTCAATATCTATAATGCAGTTTATGTTTAGTTGCTAATATTTAATGACCTGACATTAACTTTTTAATTAATGTAGTATTCATTGTAATTATTGTTATTATCAATTGTAATTAAATGTAACTTTTTAATTAATCCAGTTAACATATTATTTACAATTTGGGGTACTTATCATTATTCATACATCAGTACCTACCTAAGTTTCATTCTAATTTAATAAAAAAAGTGACCTTTAAAATAAGTATTTCCGTATATTATGTGTGCTGTATAGGTACAACCCTTTTTTTAAGATAAAAGATGCAGGTAAAATATGCTTACAACATTTGAGTTTGAACATTTTCAAAATAATATATTGTTGGTGTGCTTGCCAAATCTGACATGTGCATTTGAAGAATTTTTCAGGACAACAAAAATACAACAAAATATGGCAAAAAATATCTAATTTAGTCTTCAAATGCACATGTCAGATTTGGCAAGCGCACCGACGATATGTAAGTGAGGTGGCCTTTTTGTGAGATGCACATGTTGCATCTCACAAAAAGGCCACCCCATCTATTTCTTTATGTGCACAACAACAAAACACAAATTTTTAAATTTATTGTATAAGTTCTCTATGGTTGGACATCCAAGGGTTTATGATGCTAGATTATTGATAAGTCTCCGCTGCCAATCTGGCAGTGGAGACCAATCAATATGCTAAGGGTTTATGTAATGATGACATAAAACAGACATAACAAAAGCATAAATAGCAACAATTTCAGATGGTTTTTGTTTCAATGAACTAGCATAAAAATATGGGAGTATGAGTGGCATACCACCCTTGGGGACATATAAAGCTAGTTTTCAAATTAATTTGTATTGGCTATTTGATCAAAGCTTGCCTGATTTGATATGCATTTGCCTCTAAAAATCGCCTAGCATAAATCACTAATAGATGTAAGTACCTAAATCAATAACCATGTGAAGCCGCCTCTGAAGCCACATGCCAAATAAAAGAATCAAATAGATGACAAAAAGATAACTGCTTTGTCCAGTAAACACATTATGACATTACCTATTTACCATAATTTATTAGAGTTCTTTGCTCTGTTACAATATTGTGCAACCTTCAGCTAGAAAACTACCTATGTTCTATTTAATAAAAATTGAGCACATTTCATAAAAATATTTTCCTGATATTGTACCAATAAAACTAAGAAATATCAAGAATGGCTTCTTTTAGTTAGGTTAGCTTTATTTTCGCAGAATATTGATCATATGATGCGCTGTTCTACTTCAGTATTTTTGTCAGAATTCAATAATTCCGTACGTGACTATACAATAAAGTAAGGTCCAATATGTGGCCTCATGTTTTAGGGGATCTAAGTACCTATTATGAAAGTTCTAAGTATTCAACGAAAATAAAAAACAAGGAGATAGGTACGTTTAACTAAGGCGAAACTGTACAATGAACTTTCGACTTTGGACTCATAAACTATATCAAGGTGATTAGTTAGTGATATGTAAAGTAAGTAGTTGTTATGTAGGTACTTATAGAAATTTCTACCAATATGATCCATGAATACATGCATTATAAAAGTATTGACACAACTTTCCTAGAATAATCAATTTTGAGTAAAAATAGAAAGCGCAGCTCGGCCTTTTATAAAACATAAAAGTATATTATAAAGATAACTTACTTGAGTAATTGGATTCATTATGATTTTCTTCCTGTATTATAATACTAACACTATCTTCTCTAAATATAAGATTATAGTTTGTTAGACTTTGTACTACAGAAGTGAACTATGATATAGACAAACATGAAACAACTCATGCGCCGAATCGACATAAAATGTCATTTATATATAACGCGATCACAGATAACCAGTGGTCTCGAACGTCAAAATGAGGTTTACTTTATCTATGGTCAAAATGCTAATCGGTCCTAGGAACAAGCATACCAATGGAAGTATTATTTTTAAAACGAAGAAATAACTGCCATACTTTTCGTTTTATCTTAGGACAATTTTCTCTGTAAAAGAAAGTGACAGCAACATAACTTCAACGTCATCTTGAAAGACAAAGTGTCAGTTGTTGAGTCGGCTTGGTATCCGCGCGGCTACCACTTCAGGTTCACGATAATTGCAATTTGCTAAGTTTCAGTGCTTTATTGTGCGGAATATAATATAAATTCGATTTCCTAATTTAACATGGCTTGTGTAGCCCTTGGTTGCAAAGGCCGAATGGGCGTATTAAGTGAAAGCAACAATAGGACATCTTTCCATCGGTAAGTATTGATTTGATTATTTAAGTTTTTACTTGTAGTTTGTTGTCAATTTTGCTGTAGGGATAAAGTAAATACAATATTATAACGGTTCGATAAAGTCATTTAGAGATTATTATCATAATATTTTTATAATTCGCCTAAATCGTAGTAACTTATGAGAAAATGACATTTGATATACTATTTTGATGGCACCTAGTTACGTACACTGTTGTCGATAGTTCGATTTTATCGATGTATTGTCGGGTTATAAATTTGTTGTTAAAACATGGATTTACCCTTGTTTTAATCAAATAAATACAAATTGTTAATTTGTAAGAAGAAGCTCATGTTCAGCATTGGATGATATATTTGATTAGCAACAAAAATTCTTAATATTTATATTATATTTTTGAACGCATCAATGGTATATTTCGACTAAATTATTATACTTTTTCAAACAACTTACAGAAATAACTCATTTATGTAATCGCAGGTCCCTCCAAATAATTTTAAAAAGATTCTGTTTAAGAGACTTTAATAGAATTTTCCTGTATCTTACAGTCAAACAATGAAATTATTAACCAAAATAAAAATTATTAACACACATATTGTTCATTTCTAGGTTTCCAAAAGATCCAGAGTTAAAGGAGAAATGGTTAAGAAACCTGAAAAGACATGAATGGGCACTACTCAAAGTCCTCGTAATGATAATTGGACATATGATAAAGCATAGATCTAACCAACTTCTCTGTGCTAGCTGCCACTAAAATGCATGTTTTTTGCATAACATGTACACCATCATCATCATCTGTGTAACATGTTACCCTTCACCCTAATTATTGCTTTGGACTTTATCATAATTTGATATAAACATGTGGCTTGTCAACATATTTTCCTTTCATATTTCCCGTGTACTCAGTGTTTTCTATAATAAATTTCCAATGCAAAAGCTTTATTCTTGTTTTATTTATAGATATTTCAATAAAGTAACAACAACCCTGTAAAATTATATAAATTGCCAGCATAAATCCAACTGAAATTCAACATTGTTGGACCACTTCATAGTAGAGCATTTTGCTAGCGTTTGTTATAACGAACACCATTTTCCGACTTTCCCATAAGAGTAAGATTTTTAAAATATTTTTCCTATTTACAATAGATCAAATATAAATCATATTATAAATTACATAAAGATCGGAGCAATTCAGAGGTTTCAGCAATATCTGGGTTAAGATGTTGAACAAATTGCTCACTATTTTAAAATCATAACATCGATAAGTAAATTCCCATCTCTAGTTTGGATATATACAATAACTATTGGAAATATATCACACTGGCCACATTTGTATTAAACTGTAACCGGAGGAAATATATTCATCTCTTTTTTTCTTATGTCATAATCTCTTAGAGCGAGAAGTCAAACCGGTGTTAAAATTTCGTCTAAAATATGTTACTTCCATTGGTATGCTTGTTCCTAGAATCGGTCGAGTTGCCTTGCCCAGAGTTGCCCTTACAAAATCGGTAGATTAGTAGATAGTACCAAAAATCGGTAGAAGAAAAAATTATACAAATATGAATAAAATTCTTTAATGTGTAAAATAAAATACCGAATACAATTTTAATATACAGTCACGATCAACGAAACTTAATATAGTTAACCCGCGAAATTCTAATTTTTAGTAAAAAGTAAAAAATGAATTACTATGTATTTAGATAGATAAATAATTTATGTATCTACAGTTAACAGATATACTATATTAAATTATGATACATAATTATGTAGTTATATAGGTACCTACCTACTAATTATTGTATTGTACGCTTGACTTTCTCACTCTATAGGTATTACACCCAAAAGGTTTGCTGGAAGAAAACTCATTCTGAGTTAAACTCGCCTTTGTGCATTTATCTGTTTCTTATTGTTTTCTTGTATAAGTACCTACCTATTCCATATTTTATCATAGTAATAATATTATAAAGAGAGAAGTCCTGATTGACTGACTGACTGACTTATCATCAACGCACAGCCGAAACTACTGAAGCTAGAGTCACGAAATTTGGAGAGTAGGTCCCTTTTGTATTGTAGGCAAGCAATAAGAAGGGATTTTTGAAAATTCAGCCCCTAAAGGGGGGAAAAAGGGGGTGAAAGTTTGTATGGGAGTCCCTTAATTTTTGAAGTGAGAAAGATGAAAATTGGGATTTAGGCTTTTGAAGTGAGAAACGTGAGAATTGGTGTTTCGGCTTTTGGTTACAAATAAAGAAACACGTGTTACCGCGTTTTTGGAAATTCATCCCCTAAAGGGGCGAAATAGGGGTAAAAATTGATTTTCAAGTTAGAAACGTGAAAATTGAGATTTAGGCTTTTGGTTAGAAATAAAGAAACACGTAATACCGCGTTTTTGGAAATTAAAGGGGCGAAATAGGGGTAAAAATTGTTTTTGAAGTGAGAAACGTGAGAATTGGTGTTTCGGCTTTTGGTTAGAAATAAAAAACGTGTTATCGCGTTTTTGGAAATTCATCCCCTAAAGGGGCGAAATAGGGGTGAAAATTGTTTTTGAAGTGAGAAACGTGAAAATTGAGATTTTGGGTTTTGGTTAGAAATAAAGAAACACGTGTCACCGCGTTTTTGAAAATTCATCCCCTAAAGGGGCGAAATAGGGGTGAAAATTGTTTTTGAAGTGCGAAACGTGAAAATTGAGATTTAGGCTTTTGGTTAGAAATAAAGAAACACGTGTTTCTGCATTTTTGGTAATTCATCCCCCAAAGGGGCGATAAAGGAGTGAAAAATGTTTTTGAAGTTAGAAACGTGAAACTTTGTATTTGCTTTACTTTGCTTTTGGTTAAAATTAAAAACAAATTCGGTTTCGTGTTTTTCGAAATTCATCCTCTAAGCGGATGAAATAGTTATATGAGACTCCGTATTTTTTGAGGCCGAACGCTTTGTAAGACGTCAGGAATTGATGAAAATTAAAAAGTATCTACCGGCTAATTTGTACCCGAACGAAGTCGGGACGGGCCGCTAGTATACAATAAAGAATAAAAATGAGAAAATTTCATCTCGCGGACTGCCTGAGAGCAGCAGCACTTAAATCTAAATAATTTTAATTATTTTCTAAAAAAATTTATTAAACTTTTTCTTTTTTCCCCGCACTTGTACTAGATTCTTCAGATGACATTTTTGATAATCACTAGGAGGAACTATCTTCTGAGTATTAATAATAAATGAAAAAAATAATCGAATTCACGTTTACAGGAATTTTTTTTACGTAGTGCGCATAATTTGTAAAGTTATTCAGTCTCTGTTCATAAATGCTACCGCAGTATTTGGCATACTCTTTAAAACAAAACGAAAATTCGACTTAGTATGGGCGACACGCTTATTTTACTAGCGCAAGCCCGCAAGTCATACAAAATCAAATTTTTATTTTGTTTTGGAGCGAATTTTTGTACTGCGGATAAAACATACAGTCACATGACATGACAACACGGAAACACGAAGGCGTGACATCAACAAAACTCGATGTTCAAGGAAATAACGTTCCGTTTTGCGTAAAAAAATATGATATAACTATCTAAATAAAGATAATTTGCAAAAAATAAACTTTAAAAAAAAGTAAAAACTCGTCGGTCGTCGGTGCCACTGCCAAGCTAAAACAACAACAACTAACTACTTTAAAGGCCCGACTTCAGAAGTCGGTTTTTAACCGACTTAAAAAAAAAGGAGGAGATTCTCAATTCGACATGTATGTTTTTTTTTTAAGAAAATTATTTTATACTTTTTAGTTTTTTGATGTCGGTTTTTACTTTTTTTTAAAAGTTTATTTATTTTTCTATTTTGTGTGACTTATACATGCGATTACAGTAATCGCAAGTGATATGCTGTTATTCATTCAAGAATTCCATTGTAAGTATATCTCCGAAATTCTTCATCAGATCCTAGCCACATTTTAACATTCGGGAGTCCCAACTGATAAAGTCGCTATGTTCCGCATTAGAATTCTACTGGACTTGTTTTTGTTTGACAGAAATAGCGCATTAATTTGCTCGCTAAAATTTGATGATCATTTACTACATTTGGTGTTCGAATACAATTTGAAGTGCAGTCGTGAATAAAATAGCTAGTAGGCACAGTAGGTATCTACTATTGTAGTTTTAGACTTTATTTTTCTGGTGTCAAGTATATAGGTAATATTTTTGGTAAAAGAACTAAAGGGTATCAAAGCATTTTATGGTGGTCATCATATTTAATCCCATATAAAATCATACTTCAAAAGAAGTTATTTTTTATGTGCAAAACCGGAAGTAAACATTTCAAACCAAAATTTTGGTAACTTCGACCAATTTTTTGTTACTATCATAATGCAGTATTAATAGTATAGATACTTATAACAAACTAGAAGTTTGAAATTGGGATCTGAATTAGCTAAGGAGATAGTTATACCTATTAATGTCGCACTGGTGGCACTGAGTATCTAATTACTGAAGTCTCAGAACGACACGTATGTACCTACCTAAATTATCTATCTCTACATATATCTATAGCGAGTAATGTTATCAGATTATGCGATGGTCATCCACAACACTAGAGGAGTCGTGCGTGCCTGATAGGATTATATCATTCTTCCATCAGTCTTATTCATTCATCTCGATAATGAACGGCGGGGCTTGGCACCACGGGCGGCGGTTGACTCAGCGTTCTTCCTTCTGAACCATTATGGATACCTCGACTAGCATATACGACTCCACTGCTGGCAGATCCGTGGCCGCTAATAATCAGACCTTAATCAAAGAAAATAATTCAGATGTTTACGCGATATCGGTAAAAATGTACCTAGGTAATTATTATTTTTATTAGGTAATAAATAAGTACCTACTTAATCTCACAACTTGAAATATTATGACAGGGTTTAACGCAACGGTAAACTATATACATATAACTCATTTTGAAGTTTTAGAAAAGTACTTTTTGTGCCTTTATCATGTGTGAAGCCCGAAAGATTTTATGCTACGTCAGTTTGTTTTACTTAATTAATGTTACATTGTAAGTACTTATTGTAAATTGTATCTACAAGCGGTTTTATTTTTAAATGACAATGAAAGTGTGCTCATCTGTTTTGTGATAACGGCACACCTGTTCAAACATTTGATATCTATGAGGCTCTATTTTAAATCACGTGGGAAAAAACTATCGGCGAATTTTGGATTTCGAGAATCAAGGCGATGAAATGGTACCTACTTTCTTAGCACCAGGCATGCGGTAGTCAAACATGTCAGTGGCCCTCTACGGATTTTCCTGCGACCCAATCCAGTTTCACTTGGATGCAATTTTGCAGTTGATTTCCAAGATAGAAAATAATTACGCCTCCAAATAGATAACTTAGATAAACAAAAGCTAGGAAGAGATTTTTTTTTTCTACTTATACTACGTACTTACCGTCGATATTATAAGTTTTATTTCGTTGTGGTCTTTGCGCCCACTGATTCTTATGATCTTCACGCATTTGGCCCACAAATGACTTTGAGTTTGACATTCCTGATGTACCTACCTAACCTACATATTATTATACTTGCATAAAAGTTAAGTTAAAGTTAAAACTAGTCAGTGAATGGCTATATTTAATATAAAATCAATTAATATTTATGCTGTAAATAATAATTATTGTAATTAAACTATAGCAGCCTGCAGTTAAAATCTTTACTCGTAAACCGAATTGTATAAACCTGTCACAAGTCACAACTGTAACTAGATTACTACTAATTACAGTGTAGAATGGGCGTTTTCACATTAGACGACCCAACACCAACCCGACATAGTCTCTCATACTCTCTCACACTGGACAACAATGTTGTCCCCGAAACTGATACGAGCACCGATATCGGCACCGATACTGGCGCCGACAGTGCGTTTGGTAAGAGGTCGTCCATAAGACACGGTGACGCAGTGGTGAGTGGTAGAGATAAACTACGATAACATGGCCCGCCCCTCCACATTACTGTTTCAATGTGTGTACTGTGTGTAGCAGTGGCGAAGGGTGACAGTTTTAAAAGGAGAAGGCGTCCCAAAAATGCCCCCTAAAAATTTCTGCAATTAATGCTCCAACTGCAAGACAAAAATCCATACCGTCTCTTGTAACCTATATATTATTATGGTCATTTCTGGAAGAACTCGATCTAACTGAATAACAAGCCTTTTTTTGTCAGTTGGATGAGTAAATAATATATTATTACGTTGGTCTACGCACTAACCAATTCCTAAAGGGAAGCCGATGGGAATTGGGTTGTATGGAGTCTTCGCCACTGGTGTGTAGTCACATCCTTACCGAGCAACCAAATCCGGCCGGCCGTCTTAGTACGTACCTACGCACTACGCACACATGCGTTATGGGTCTTGGTGGCGCTTTGTAAATAATACTTTCAAACGTTTTGAATTTTGGAGGGGCGGGCCATGTTATCGTAGGTACCTAATCTCTGAACAATTATCACAAATCGGCTGCATACTAAAACGCGCGCGATTTAGCTTGTGCTGTAACGTTGTATGCGTCAAAACAGTACACAACGTGCATTAGAAAAGCGTGGTCATAATATATAAGGGCGTGGATCAGACCATCAAACTGAATAACTTTCTATATGGGTCCAATATCGTAATGGCGAAAAAATAATCAGCTGTGCCATACGTTTGGGTCGAGTAGGTATTAAAGTTTTGTATGGGACTGCTGATTATTTATTCACGATCAAAGACTACAATAATTATATACTTGGATGTTCACGATAACGATGTTGGTTCCATAGAGAAAGTTTGTTCAGTTTGATGGTCTGATCAACACCCTTAAATATAACCACTCATTTCTGATACATTTAAGTCGTCTAAAGAAAAAACAAATGAACATGATGATATTGAAGTGTGCGTTTAGACGAATCTTAGATAAATACATACAATTTTGAGGCATAAATCGGTCTCGTTTCCATGTAGAATAAAAATCTCTGTATTTAAAGAGCAGTTTTTGATAGAAGAGATTTTTTTTCACTGCTGTAAAAGTTAACCAATTATGTTACCAAAATGAAGTCAAATACAATATGATAAATGAAGTACTTACATACATAAATAAATATCAGTTCTGAATGTTTTGTAATTGCTGAGAAAAATTGAGATCCGTGCCGCCAAGCCAACATTTTCAATAGGAGGTGGGAGGAGTGACCACTAATCATGTCTTTATGACGTTATTTGATATCACTTTTCCATGACAGTGATTATTGGTCAATAAAAAACATCGAGAATTTCTTCTGTATCGTGGGTACACCTTACAGTCATAAATCTCACGTGCACACAATACTGTAGATATCAAAATACTGAACACAATTATCTCAGAATGCATGCCCGACTACGAATTGTCTAATTCGTAATTAAATGTAAAGTTAAGGACAATCTCCTAAGAACGTTTTCCTGTAGCTGCTACGGTTAAGGTATCTACCTGTCCTTACTGCTCCATCTAAAAATACACCCTGTATTATGTCCATGAACTGACAATATTGTTGGTGTCAAGTGTTGTTATCGGCTAAGTAATGTAAAACGCCCGATAGATTTGATCACATACTAATAATACCGTTTTTAGTTTAATGTATAACTTTCAGAGATTTTTTTCGATAATCATACAAAATCTATAGTCACTAGTATAGATTTGTAAACTCATAATAGAGGTACGATACCCAAATGTTTTGCAACTACACACCGCATTTTAAACTCACAACACGCTAAGTATACACTTCATTTCATTAATGACATAATACATGATATTGTTATCTGCACAATGGAGGCTGTATGTTTTTATAATAAGTCTGCTTTAAGTTAAATACTGGTGACATCCAAAGCGGTCATTATAGTTTGTATTGTGCTACACGACGCAGGTTCCGGCAATATGTGGTCAAGAAAAATTGTACTGGTTTCCTTGTTCGTTATAGTGACGGCTAAAAGAGACTTTATGAGGGAGAGAAGCAACGAAGACCAGGAGGATGACTTATTTCACGGCAAGAAAAGAGTTGACACTCGCTTACCTACAACAACAGGGAGGTCTTCTATGGGAGATGCTGTCGTAGAAAAATTTGTCGAAACTCTCATGTCAAGTGAGAGATATTTGAAGATGATAGAATCCGTGGAACGCAAAATGAATCATTTGGATACGACGTTTCATGAAAGAACTAACAGTATTCTAAAATATCTGTCCGAGATGCTCAGGATGATAAAGGCGTCGTCTTCTGAAATGCTTGAAAAAGCTTTGAGGAACGTGAAATCAGATTTGGACAAGTTGAAACAGTCAATGTCGGAGCGCGTGGATGAACATCCTAATATGCGCGGTGAGTGCATTATTTTATTCTTACTGTGACGTATACCTACATATTAAGCTAGTATTTGGTAGATCACCTAGGCATATGTAGGTAATTTACTGTATTTAAAAAGAATAAAGTATTTAATAAACCTTGCTAATTTCCTGCAGGCAGTGAAAGAGGTTAATTTTTAATCGACTGACGAGATAAGTGCTTTTCTCATCGCAGCGAACTTCAAGTTTCTGTTAATATTTTTATGTTTCCGAGAATCGTGATAAATTGTCAAATTTTTACTCAGACAGAATAGATCTGCAAAACCCTTGGTTGAGATTTGTGAGATAGTGAAGTGATTAAGTGAAAATGAAATTCGGACATTGCATCGAAAGACAAATTAATAGAGTCAGGCAGTAACATTGTCAGTATGAACTATCCAATCTAAAGAAAATATTTGTTTAATTCATGTTTTATATTGGTTTTGTTGGTTCTAATTTAAATTTTCCTGAAAATTAATGGACCTTATATAAGTAAATTTCATTTTTTGCCGCCATAAAATGGTAAAAGTGGCCCTTTTCCAGAACTTTATTAACTAGAATTAGGTATAGGTATAATTTAAGCAATAAGCTGCATTTGATAGAAATCTCCAATAAGCTGCATTTGATAGAAATCTCCAATAAGCTGCATTTGATAGAATACCTAGTCATCTACTGCAATAAATAGAAAAATGCCTGTATTTATAACATATAAATACCGTAATTTATTAATGTAAGATCAAATTCAGTATCGGTTTATCTTCATACTTTTTACGTTTGATATAATTTTAAGCATTGGTTTCCATTTTCTTTTTCATCCCGCTGCTGAATGTCCTGGAAACATGAGAAAAATAAGTAATAATAATAGTAAGTATTAAGAAAATATCTAAAATAAGCATAACATTTTTACTTCATCACTATTCTTGATTAAATATGCTCATTCGTTGTTTTAGTTTTTGGTTTTTCGTATGTACCTAGAAACGGTTTATTTTTACCTAGTTTTCTTGTTAACTTTATTGTTAATTTTTTTATCGTCTTTTTCTGTCGCCATTTAGTACTATTGATGAACAAGGTGGTAGAACAGTTTAAATCATGACCCACCTTAGGGCTAATTTCTCACGATCATTCTCGTAAAATTAGATTGAACGTTATCACTTATTTATTTCCTTGACAACAGACTTGTCATTACAGTGATTCTTTGACATTTACTTATAAGTAATCTCTTTTTGTGCATGAATAGTCATTGTAGAAAATTAGCATGAGCGAAGCACATGGTGGGGAATCGAAATCAATCGCAGGGCTTACTATGACAGAAATGTTAATTTCTCGGGACTGCTTCTGAGAAATATAATCAATTTTTCATATAGGTATTTTGTGTATTTTGGGCATAATTATCAATACCTACCTATATTAGAATTGGGTTCCAATACTTTTGTGTGACAATTGTAGAAAATTAAGGAGCAAGCAGTGTCAATTTCATACTAATTATCATAGATACCTCGATTTATAAATTAAGTTTATTCGTATTCTATCTGCTGTAACTACGAAAATAAAAGTAACATAATAGGTAACCTCTGCAGTCTCATTAAATATTGTCTATATTTTCGAAATTATTGTAATATTTTTTTTTTTTAACTTATTGATTTAGTATCTATTATTATAGTATTATTGGATCGCTAAAAGGTATTTTGCTATAGGTTGATTGTGGTTGGGTCGGAATACAATTGTTTGGTAAGTATGGCGTATTTCTTGAAAGCCCGTTTTTATTTTTACCTTCGTTTTTTGCCCTGTGGATATTACTATATATATTATTAAAATAACTGTACATAATCTTGCTACCAAAACATGTTGCGGGCACTTGCATCACACACATAGCGAAAGCTCTTCGTCATGTTTTGTTTTTGCCACCATCGATGTCTATAGATACGCTCTGTCATACAAAGGGAATCTAAAAATATGAGACGTATTTTTTGAAGACGTCAAATTCTAAATTCGACAATTTTCGAATTATATTTAAATAGAACAGCGATACATGCACTAATGGAATAGCTACTGTTATTATCATAAAGTTATTATTAGTGGTAACTAGTAATATTAACTTTATGGTTATTATATATTTTTTATTCAATACACAAATTAATAATTATGTTTGTAAACGGCATTTGACTGGTGATCAACGACTCCATTTTTCTGAAAATGGAGTACCTGACACGTCTCACTTTTTGAGTTTACTAAGCATATCTATAGTCATCGATGTTTGCCACAGTAACATTCAAAAACAGAAGTCAAATTATTGTCTTATGAAAAAAAAAGGCTTGAATTGCTTAATCAAAAATGGGCCTTTAAAACCCAGAATCGATAGATACATTATTGTATTACACAAGTAGCACGCTATTGGCATCGATTCTATTAGGTACCCATTTTGACAGTACTAAACTAGACTAAACTTATCTGTCACTTTCTTGTTCTATAGAAACAGAAAGAGACAAACGCTCTGTACTTTAGTTTAATCCTGTCAAAGTGCACAGCAGAATTGACATCAATATCTAAATAAAGTAAATAAAGAAACTTAACATGCATTGAAGAATTACTTCAGAAGCTGTTAAGTTATTTTTTAAATAATTTAATTTAATTCAAGTATACTTTTTAGTTTTTTGAAGTCGGTTTATACCTACTTTTTATAAAAGTTTATTTTATTTTTCTATTTTGAATGGCATAAACAATACATATCTAAATATGCGACTACAGCAATTGCGAGTGATTTGCTGTTATCCATTGAAGAATTCCACCGTCTATCTCCGCAGGTCTTCATCAGATCTTCACCAAATTTAAAAAAAGGAATTTTCCAAATCGGTTCATAAATGACGGAGTTAGAAGTCTGAGGTAACAAACATTTAAAAAAAATCAATTGTATTGAGAACCTCCTCCTTTTTTTCAAGTCGGTTAAAAATAGTTATTTTCCTGTATTACAGAAATAAGGAACTTTATTCTTGTGAACAACTTTTTTTAATTAAATTTAGATTTTATGAGAAATGCAATGATGATTAGTACTTAGAACTTAGTACCTACTTAGATAATTTTCTAAAAACATTACATTTCAACATACTTATACCTTACTCTCCCAATAATTGTACAGTCAGCTCCAGCATATCTGGGTACCTACATTTCCTTTATACTGATTTTGGAAAGTAATTTTCTCCCTCATATACTTCTTTCAAAACCCTGGCTCCAAACTTGGAGCTAAATGGTCGACCAACAGATTTAGGATGGTCTCCATATTCTTCAAATACGTTTAGGTACTCCAGTCTCCACGACGGAAATCCAACAGAGAAATATTTTTTCCTGATTTCTGCATAATATCCAGGAGTCACTATAAATAATAATGCTGACATCTACAAGCCACGTAAAAATAGGCTTCCACCATTTTATGCCTTAAATGAGGTCTGTACCTCGCATGTAAGATTGGGTCTTGGTACTTTTACCAATTTGGACTTAATTTGTGACTTACTTCTTGACAGACCTGGATAGCTACGACATTGTCTACCTGTCCAATTTTCTATCAACCCATAAAAATCTTCATCAGCAGAATCACCATCAGTATATCATCATTCTCCTGCCCTTATCCCATTTTATTTGGGGTCGGCGCAATATGTCTTTTTCTTCCATTCATCTCTATCAGACGTCATTTCCAGATTTACTTCCTTCTCATTCATGTCATGTTTCACACAGTCCATCCATCTTTTCTTTGGTCTACCCCTACTCTGATAGCCATC
Organism: Allophyes oxyacanthae; assembly: GCA_932294325.1. NCBI lineage: Eukaryota > Metazoa > Arthropoda > Insecta > Lepidoptera > Noctuidae > Allophyes > Allophyes oxyacanthae. The sequence goes on from OW028609.1 coordinate 8,924,752, forward strand.
CACATTCATACTTACAACTCTTCTTATAACACGATTTTCATCTCTCCGCATTACATGTCCATACCACGAGTACCATCAGTATATACTTGAGGATATTTTGTATGCTAGTAACTCCAAAGGCGGCGAGGTGATGAGATCGGTAATATTCTCCTCCACAATAATATTATAGGTACTCTAAAAAAAATCGATGTCTTCGCTCCATAGAGGCTACTTTCCAACGGAACTGTTTAAATCAATGGTGTATGGATAGTTATGAGAAAATTGTATAAAAATAAATTTGAATCAGTCACATTCAATAAGTACTGGTTTATGCAAGAGAACAGTTATTAGCCATTGTACATTACTCAGAGAAGTTTCGTAGGCGTTCATGTTAATTTAGGATGGATATAATTAACAACTAGCTGTGGCCAGCGGTTTCAAGCATCGCATACCGTCCGATAAAAAAAATCATAAGTGTTAATCCAAGATATGGTCTATCTATATGCTACACATCCAAACATCTTCACAAACTTTCACATTTATACCTAATATTAATAAGATTGGTGCCTAGTAAAATAAAATGCATAGGTACCGTAAACTGCTGCATCTTTACCAACTACGAGTATGTAGGTTCAATTTTGCCTATTTGATAAAACTACAAATCACTGTGAAAATGTCACTTTATTTCTATGAGTTCCACACATGTTCCACAAGACTCATTCACTGGAACTCATTTTTATATTTTTTTGTAAAAAAGAAATGAGTATTTTAGCTTTATATAATCTAAGATTTACACCGACCACGCAATAAATTCCGCGGTCAGTTTGCGATTTAGCGGTTCAGAACTTTTTTTTCTATAAATTGTAGTCAGTGTTCCTTTTTCGTAAAAAATGTTTTATGCAATCCTTAATGTACACAGTCATAGTGTACAGGTGCACTAGGTGGTAAGTATCAAATATAGAAACAATTATAGACCCTGTCGGGCACAGCAAAAGTTTAAATAAGTAGGAGAGAGGAGGAGCGCTTAAATAATTTTCTTATGGAAATACGTAAGTTTTTTTGTTTCGTGTATATTATTTATTGAAAATATATTATAACATAATATTATATATTATTTATTTATTCTCTTAATATAACATATTATACATATTAAATAATAAATGGATAATTATAACTGTTTATCTGATAAGTAAAATAACAAAAATAAATAAGTTAAATATACGAATATAATAAGTATCTATTGATTTAAACATTTAATTATATACTAATTGCAATACAAAATATTTAAGCGAATAATAAATAAATAATAATATATAATTTAATATAACAAATAAATAAATAAATGGATAGGCTTACACATATTGTAAGCCTATCTATTTATTTATTAATTACTTTAGTAATACTTATTATGCTCATAAGTATAACATTTAACTCATTTATTTTTGTTACCTATTTTACTTATCAGATAAACAGTTATAATTATCTATTTATTATTTAATTTATCCATTAGATACCTATTCGTCTATTGAGTAATAGCATTTATCAATTAGGAATTATTCTAATTTATTTAAAAATATATTCGTTTTGTTTTCTTGTTTTATGTTTTCGCTAATTTTTAAAGATATAGCATAAGGACTAGAAGAGTGCATTTTAAGGCTCCCAGGAAGGCAAATTTTAGTCTGGTTTTATGGCGTAAAGAATATTTTGTTTGTATGTCTTCCCGTGTGTTTTAAGGTTGTATTTTACGACGATTTCTTACTTTTGAGGGGGTGAAGTATCAGCCTAAGCCCCACCCACTAGGGGAGCTCCGTTCTCGCAATTACGCAATTGACGTATCAGACTGTGTGACACACGTGACACAGAATAGCAATATTAATTAGCAACATGCAGTATGACACCAGCAAATACTTGAAAAATATAAATCCATAATATCGTATACCCAGTGTCCTATATTACGCTAGAAAATGTTCCTCCGTTTTGTATTTGTAGATTTTATACCTATTTAACTATCTACTTATAAACTATCAGTCATACCTATTGTGAATGAGTTTATGCAAGTGCACATAATTGTCTCGACCAACATTGGGCATTTTCACACTAAGCCAATAATGCCGTAACGAAACCGATATATCGGCATGACAAACCTGATGACACTGCCAATGTGTGTGTAATGTTAGAAGAATAAGCCAACTCAAATCCATGCCTTGAGATAATAACCTACTCTCACCCACACCTGTAGGAGTCGTCCGTTTCCGTAGTCATACCTACTTAAGCATGTTCACAGGGTTGCTTTTTTACCAAAAATGAAATTGCATATTCATAGATCAAAACCATATTCCTAGTTCAGATTCCTCGCTATGTATGCAGATGAAGAGCTTCAAAATTGAAAGAAAGAAAGAAAAAACATTTAAATCGGACTCGCACACGAAATTACATAAACACACAAAAATTCAAATAATGATAACAATAACCTAACCGTCTAAAACCCTCGACTCTAACTAGAAAAAGAGGTGTAACTTTTGAACAGCTGAACAGATTTTAAGAACCATCCCGATTAAACTAGCTTTCAATTAAAAAAAACTGCATTGAAATCGGTCCATCCGCTTTGAAGCTTCGATGCCACAGACAGACACACAGATTCACAGACACATAGATACACAGATACACATTATAAACTTATATCACCCCTCTATTTTGTCGGGGGTTAAAAAAGTCCTGCAAGAGGCCAAAGAAAGTCCCTATCTCAGCATATCCTGACAGTTAATCCTGACAGATAAAATAAATACCGCAGCGCTGGTTTTCGGATAGGACCGTGGTGCCGTGGCATCACCACGGTCCTATCCGGAAACCAGCGCACAACCACGATAAGTAAAAATAAATATAATTTTTAAAAACGTTTTCTTTCCTTCTTTACATACTATCTATCTATCTCTCTCTAACTTCTAAATTTTAGTAACTACGGACATGTATCATTCAAATTCGAAGAATTTACAACAAAAAACCACATAGTAAAAGTTATGAAATTTGGTTCTTGTTCAGAAATAGTACGCATTTCTTTTTTTTGTGGCTAGTTTTCCTAGATTATTATACCATTTTGGAATCTAGGATAGTTGCGTCAATTTTTAAAAAAACTTGCCATGGTAGTGTCTGTACTTTTTTTTTACACCACGATGAGTGAAAGTGGACCAAAAGTAAAAATCTTTCAAAATTTTAGGGTGAAAAATAATTTTGATTGATTTTTGTGTCAAATCTACAGGCATTCTGGGATTTTTAACGATTGTGGTGGATAGCAGTGCTACTTAGGTTGCCGGTACAAAAAGAAATTCAGAAATATCTGAAACATTGTGGTCATGGTAATTAAAAATATCTTAAGGGGTGTAAATTTTTGAAGGATTTAAAATTTTTTATGTAACTTCTTAAAAATTGAAAAATTTTTTTTGTTCTCGAGTAGTCATGAGCTGGTCAACCCTCTGGTGCCCGCTTATCGTTGAATTTTGGGACATGGTGTATATAAAACTTCATACTCTTTGTTCTCAACACTACAATTTGTCGTACTGATTTTTCTATACTACATCCTATAAAATGAATTCTTGACGGAGATGTCAAGAAATTATTTTAGCATATTGATTTTTATAAACGAAATACTTAGATTTTCTGAATAAAAGGCAAGTTACTTATACCTCCTGTTGCTTTTTAATAAATTTTTTAATGATTTTACTGTCATTCTTTCTTTTGGTTTTGAATAAAGTGTAAGCGCAGGAAAGTCAAAAAAAATTGCACAGGTCCGACCTCGATGCGCGCCGAAACGCGACTGATTGATGGCAGAGATGACAGAAATCACGAATTTTGTGGTTTTTATCAAATTGTGACCAATATACGTAATATTATAAAAAAATAACAACCGATTTTGGTTGGTATATTTGCGACCAATATTGTGATGTAAAAATTATTTGAAATAATATCATGTTTTAGAAATAATCTTGTAAACACTTTTTTAAAAGGGGTAACTTTGCGATTTTTTTTTATCGAGCCAACTTCATCCAATCATGTATCGGACAACCGTGCAGAGATTGTCACATCTTCAAGTTTGATATATATTTTTTTCAGGACAAAGAAATAAGAATTTCTATTCAAAAAATTGTAAATACAAATCGGTTTTTGCGGCATTCCTGTAAAATACCCCGAATCTGGGTATTTGCGAACCAGTTTACATAATTCAAAGATATAAATACTAACCAAGGGAAGAATTTTGTGCTTGTGGAAGTAAGGCTTGGAACTACCTATCTATTTGTTCTATGTTGGTTAATATTCGAATCAGCTTTTTTTGTAGGTTGGATATGGGCATCTGTGCTATTTCCCCATAAAATGATGCCATAGCTAAACCAAGCGTGGGCTACGCATAGTAGGTATGTGACTAGTGCGTTTTGTAGGTTGAGTCTTTTTAATTTCGCGGAGTGTTTTTCAGTTTATATGTCTATTGTCAAACCCACAGAACACAGAAAAACCTCTTTTCTGTGTTCTGTCAGTTCTGTGGTCAAACCTAGGAGATTGAAATCGTTAGGTAACTACTTCTAATTTTTGTTGAATAATTAAATGTAAAGTTTATTATTTTGGTTTTGGTATAGTTAATTTCTATTTTCTAGATTATGCTCGCTCTTCCAGTTTTTTGTTTTGTTATGGGTAGTGGTAAGTTTTACATTTAAATTAGCATTTGTTTGGCATTAGGTGCACTTATTCAGACTTATTCATTGAATAATAATAGATTACTTTTTGATGGGCTGAGTGATACTTTTTTGATACCGATGACTAAATGACAATGACAAAAAAATATCGATGACTGGAACAATGACAAAATCATTGACAATGATTTATACTTCAGTGAAAATGCCACGGTGCATGCAATGAATTTCCATGGAATGAATTATGAAATCATATGAAATACTAAATGCTAGATGAAAAGCATTTCCTTGTCGAATCTAGCATTGTATTTCGTTTCACTCCCTCACGCACAAAATTTCGACATGAGTGAGGCATGTGCAATTACATTCTGCACCGCGATATACGCCGTGCGCCATTCGTTTAATCGAATATAGACTCTCTCTGTCGAAAAGAGCCGATTGATGTATTGGTTATTTTAATACTGAAGCAATTTGCGGCAGTTGGGTGAAAAATACTATCTACCTACGTTTATATTCTCACGGAGAGAGCGTTACAAATAATGATGTTATATAGAGCACTATTGTTCATTGTGTTGATGGGAAACGGACCTTAGGTAGCTATTCCCATCTCTATTATTTATTGTTAATGTCCATTATATTGTACATATGAGATGAGGTATATATTGTAGGTACATAATTATGATAAGGGGCTCGTAGTTTTATAGCTACCGCGCAGATAAGTCGATCAGAACCAACGCAGCGATTGCTGCAGTCAGTCCTTTGATGGGCGACCGTTTCTTCTTGTATATATTAGGTAATAAACGCTTTGTATTATATTACCTATTGTATTTTTTGTACATAACGTTTTAATCTAAAAAATAATCGTTACTATTTTAATGGAAAAGACAATTTTTGTTATAAATAACGGCAATTAACTAAGCTCCGATTCTCGTATATCACTAAGGCTTCATGGAAATCTGTTCAGTCGTTCAAAAGTTACAGCTCTTTATTTAGTTGGAGTCGGGGGTTTTTGACGGTTAGGTTATATTTCTAATTTAGACTGTTTCTTTGGCGTCAGCTGATAGACCATGGTGCAGTTTACAGTTCATTGATGAATTAGTTTAACCATGAACAACATTATGCATCGCGTTGACGACGACACGTTGAAAGGTGGAATACGAACAATGCCGACGTAGTCGTTATCGCTAGCTGACCACGCATTTAAGGACTCAGCAGTCCGTCCGTTTGTAAGTGATTCTCTCTGTCTTACGTAGCCATGTAGGTAACAATAGCGGTATTGGCTGATTTTGACAACGTTTGTGAATACTTATGCTTCGTTGTACATCGAACTTTTATATTATCATCTGATGAAAGCCTCAATTGATTTTAAAGCGTCAATGTACATAGAAACAAAACTAGCAAGTAAAATTCATTGATCCGTCGATTGGTATACGACAAGACTAGACTAAACGTAATGTTCTAATCTGTTCGTTTACCAATCGGTGGATGAACTATGACAACTTTTGTCCAGTCTATTTATAATAAGGCTGTTCTGTCAACAATATAAATAAGCCGAAGATTCAACTGTCTTATGAACTAGATACTCAAAGCATAATAGTTAGTAGGTATTCTTTGCTCAAAGTATGAACTAGTTTATCGTCGACACTAAAAAGTCTCGTTGCATCGACTGTACAAACTTCAAGTAAGTACCTACTAGTAAAAATATTATAGTTTAAAAAAAACTAAAGAAAACGCTTTTGTCATCCAAACTAAACGTGTATGCAAAATTTCAGCTCAATCGGAAACCGGGAAGTGGGTCAAATTTAACTTCCAAGATTTTTTTACATAGTTACAGGTGAAGCTAATAAAAGCGTTTTAAAAATGAGTTATATTTATCGATCAACTTTCGATAAGAGAGAAGAGTTCATTCATACCTACTAAACTGTGTCATTGGCTGCTGAATTATGGACTTAAAGTAGCATCGCGGGACTGTGGAGTAGGTACAGTCTCGGTCATTAATGCAGTAGCAGTCTCACAAAGCAATAGATTAACACTAATGAGTTGACTTACGACCTTCTTTACGAGTTTCTATACTCGATATCGTGTTCATACTATAGAAACTCACACACACGCACTGTTGTCTGCAACCACAACCGATTGTATTTCATAATTTCAATCGTCTTAGAATATGGCATGCTAGCGTAGCGGGTAAGGTGCTGTGGTAGGTGTGTTTAAACAAAGGTATGCGGTGGGTTCGAATCTCACGTGCGGTCTTAGTTTTTGTAAAGTTTTATAAAATATTCTTAAGTCTTAAGGCATTTATTCATTAAGTTTAACATAGTGGTTCGATAATAATAACAAGCCTACCGCGTTATCTTGTTCAATGATAAATTGTAAAGTAAGTAGGTAGACAACAAAATTTTTAATAAATTATTTCGATTTCTGTAAGGTAGACAGATGCAGTTACGACTCAGTCATTTAGATCGGATAGAACTTTGTTGGAAGTTATTGTTGGTTTGTGATTTGTTAAATCTATTATAGTGGTGTTGTGGATAAAGTTTTAAAAATACAGGCAATAGTATTATTATCGAAGCGAGAGCGAATACCTATTATTGCTCTGCCTAAAAGTGGACGTTATAAATAAAACACAAATATCGAATGAAATCGGACTGACTGTGAGTAATTTATATATTTTATTAAACATAAAACTATATCAAAGATTGATGATCCTTTAATTATTTTTCAAATGTTTATTATTGATCATGATGTTCAAATAAAACAAAAGAAAAAGATAAATCATTTAGGTATAAGTTTATTTATTTAGATTATCGAATGATGAATAAGAATTCTAATAATTTTATTCTTAATATTGTTTTGATTCTTTAATTATTAGATATATAAGTATAATTATATATTTTAATTATATATTAATATATAATATATACTTATATATAACCTATTTCTATACATTATAATATAATGTATAGAAACTGACTTTCTTCACAAGTTTTAAAATCCCGGTGTATTATCCCGACCCCGGCGCCCTAGACCCTCAGGGAAAAGGAAGTTAGGTTATATAATATAAGTATTTAATGTTATTTTGTTTCTAAATTATTATATTATAATAATTTAGAAACAAAATAATATTAAATATAGAATATATAATTATAATAGTAATCAGTTTTAGTATTTTGCTTATAGATGTATAATAGTATTTCTTTTTATTGTTCTAGAAAAATACTTTGAGTCGATGGGTTAAGAGATACCTATGAGGAAGAAAGTAGCCTTGGTAGTCGAGAGCGAAGTGGAAGGCCGGGCAGCGACGACACATGGTGAACGAATATGAAACATCAAACAAGTGGTTTTATACCAACTAAATATTTTGCAGAAGTATTCGACACGTCATTACTAACTGTTCGCCATGCACTCCACGCTGAAGGTGTGCATCACCGAAGACTAGCTCCCTTTTTGATAGAAAAACAAGAACGTTTCGCAAGAGAATATTTATACTTACTTCAACTGAGACACTTAATTAACTACCTACTATATTTTCAGATGAAAAAATATTCTATCTAGCCAAAAGGGAAAACTTCATTTATGGTGTATGGATAACACACGCTATAGTGAATAATAATACATAGTTATGTGAAAGTATTATATGATATCGTATTGCATGGAGATATGAGAAAATATAAGAGGAACGCAAATATGTTTTAATCTTGTGCTCAATGTGTCGACACTTACTTGACTGTATCGAGAACAAAGGAGATCATACTAAATGTTGAAAATTTGCAAGTGCTTTACCCCCTTAATAAAAACTTCATGTTTATTCACTCATTGTCATTTTCATATCAAAGAAAAGATATAACAATAAACTTAACCATGAGTTTATTAGTAAACGATGGAGGGGTAAAAGATTTAAGTTGTAATTGCTGGCCATATTAAAGTTAGTCGGTAGTTAAAGAATTAAAAGATTGAGGTTTAGTTTCAATCTTCTTTTCGTCAAGAAAACGAATACTTTAAGCTTACCTCAATAAGTAATAAGTGTTACTGTAAGGATTATTATTGTTATTAAAACAAATAAACGTATTTTGTTATAGGATTATTATTGTAATTAAAACAAATAAACGTATTTTGTTATAATTCTTTTTATTTTTCTTAATTTTGCATTAATGACTTAGAAAATAATCACTTACTTTATAGTATTAAATCATTAAGCGAATCCATCAATTAATAAAAATGAAAAAAAAAAAAAAAAAAAAAAATTGTCAAGGATTCGAACCCACACGCCTCGGAAATCGAAATCCTACGCATAACGCATACGGCTATAGGTGCTTGTTGCAATTTCTTGAATTATAGAATTACAACAGTGGAATGGACCGTCCAAGGTCATTCATACTGACAAGCGAAACAGACGTATTCTTTCTTTCGTTTTATTTAACTTCTGAGTGCTTCTGAGTGTGTGTGGTGACGTCTCATTACGTTGTGTGCGTTGAGTCATCACTCACACAAACAGCGCGTACGCCCCGTAGCACGCGATTACGAACTCTAACATGCCACTGGACTTTTGTCCGCTTACTGTACCTACTACCTACTGATATTATTCACAACATCTTTTTTCTCTCACAAAGTGTTCACAACCTATTATTAAACCGACACCTGTTCGTAATTGAAAAGAATATGGGAAATATAAAAGTATCTGTCGAAGGCTCTACAAAGAGCATTAAACTTGATAGGTACTCAAGTATATTATTATAAACAGGGTCTTTGTAGTCATAACATATCAAACGATAGGTATATCAAACGCTATGGCTAACAGCAAAGTCTGAGATGGTAGACCATTGATTCTATTCATAATGGTTAACGCAATATTAAGTACCTAATTACGTGAGCTTCGTATCTAGTAGAGCTCGTCGAACGCAAGCCAAAATATTTAAATACCTATGGGAAGATGTGTAGGTACTAGGTACTAACACCAACACTGTGTAATAGCCATACATATGGAGCAATTTTTTTTCGGGATCTCTGTGACATTATGGAAGATTGTTCTTAGAAAATTGATCTAGTTTTTAAAACGATCTAAATCAGCATTTTTAATATCTACGGATTTTAATTATTATGTTACGGAAATAGAACCTTCTCCTGTTTATAAAGAAAAAGTTATATGGACATATTTTTCTAAATGTATATTATTGTTAGGTAGTAGCTTGTAAATTACTCGACTCTGCCATCAAATGACTCTGTAATGTTCGTTTTCCTATGTATGCATTCAAGGGCCATATCCAATACATAGCTCGTAAGGTATGTATGGGATATAGGCAATATATATATATATATATATTGCCTAGGTACCCGAGGCCTCCGACTCATATTTTCCAAGTCCATTTTATATCTAAGTCTTAAAATAACTCGGAATATTCTTTCTTAGTGAGGCCCCAAAGGACACACGGGTCGGCCGGGCGGCCCACCCAATATTATATAGGTAGCTGGTTTTCTTGAGTTACTCGACTTTACAGCCGAAGCCACTGATCGTGGGCTTATTACTCGTCATTATGAGAAAGGATCATCATCATCATCATCATCATTTCTATATATCAAAATTAATTCTCCAAGAATTTCACGGTAACGACCCGAATATAGAGAGCAAAAACAGTGAGCCATACGTCATTCGAAAGCACATTTGAAACACTACAATTTTTACTACATATGGTCGTTTGTGTCAGTTCTGTGTCAGTTCGTTAAATTTTCCCTATCGGCTGCTATTAGGGGCCAACCCTTTGAATAGGAATCTAACACGTCCTGCCTAGGGTTACCATCTGCACTGAACGGATATTAAGAGCCGATCCGCTCGGATTTCTTTACAGACTGGATTTTTATAGATGTACTGGTTGTGCGACACGTGCCACCTCGCTCGTCTTGCATGTAAACAGATCACAAAATTGACCGTATTGTATTGACACAACACAACTTCAAACATATAACTTGTGATGAATTTTACAATAAAATTCGTAGAGAAACAAATTTTATGAAAGCTGTTGCTACTGGCAAAAAAATATAAGCTAAAATAATTTAAGTCTTAGATTTTAGTAGAGGCTGAAAGCCGGTTGTTTAAAAAAATCTGGGTTTTAAACACCTGCAACCGGAAAAATAAAAATCTATATTGTTATCAGGTACTACCTTAGTACTTACTTTAACTTACGTACGTACATTTTAGTACACTCATAGATTTACACTCCTATTAATTATGACCATGATTTTATTTTATTCGTGCTGTTTTATTTTATATATTTATTATTAACACTTTAACTGTCCCAAGCATATTTCCGTGCCGATCACCAAATGTCCAATAATTATATTACATTTTAAGTTAATACGAGGTCACGTAATACATTTTAGGTAAGCGAAATTACGTCTACAGACTCGTAGGTAGCTATGAGATAATTTTAAAAAATGCATTAAATGTAATGCACGGACGTCTGAGCACAGACTACCTATAGACCAGGGTCGATAATTTTTGAAACCAAAAAAAATAATAGTAGGATGAAACCCATTGGAAAAGGAGGAGAATATTATAAAAATGAAAGGAAAAATAATTTACGGGCGATCTGAGGTCGGGAAGTGGGAGAGGGGGGGGTTTAAGGGTAAAAAACGGTTTTTCTCGATTTGCGGCAAAACTAAAAGTCCTATGGAAAAAAGTCAAATAGCAAAGTTGTAGGTAATAAAAAGATCTAAAACTTTTCTATTTACATTTTTTTCACATAACCTCAAAATTTATGTTAAAAATTCAAAAAACCATGTTTTTGGTTTTTTATTTTTACCTTTTACAATTTTTTATTTTTTTTCGTGAAATTTGGTGTAAACTTACCTTTTTATGTGCCAAATACGCTGTAATTTATTTGATTTGAAATATTTATTTTTTCACCTTATTTTGAATTAATATCGAAAATTTACCCTAATTTTCAATCGAAAATTCACCCGTCAAAATATCAGCTTTTTTCAAAAAGTTGGTGTGCTTTCTGTTCGTTGAAATCTTTACATTCCGATGGTGAAAAAAAATAAAATATTACTTTAGTAAATCTTCTCAGAAAATGCAAAAAGTCGAAAAAATCTTTTTTTATAACCATTCCCTCATAACTTCTAAACTACTTATCATAATTCGACAAATGAGGTGTCGTTGGAAGCGTCTTGATTGTCCGCTGGTTATAGGCTATGTGACGTCACATTTAATTTAATATGGCGCCCTCTAGAGGAAATAGAGAGAAGAACTAAAAAAAAATTTTTGTTTAAAGATGTCGTGTAGGGTATCAAATGAAAGGGCATAATTAGCACATTTCAAATATATATATATATATATAGATTTTAAAAGCGGCTTTGAAAAATTAATTATGTTAAGTGGTCGTATGCCACCCTACCCTAACAAAACAAAGTCTACCAGTAGTAAGCGATCATAAGCTTCAGGGCAAAGTGGCATACGACCACGGCTATCCTCTGAACATCGCTATTAATACCTACTATATAATATATATATTAATACATAGTATTAATATTTTCTTGTTTCATACTTTTCAGTAGTCGGGTTTTAGATTTTGAACTAAAATTTTTTTTCAAAGCCGCTTTTAACATCTATTAATATGTATATTTTTGAAATGTGCTAATTATGCCCTTTCATTTGATACCCTACACGACATCACTAAACAAAAATTTTTTTTTAGTTCATCTCTCTATTTCCTCTAGAGGGCGCCATATTAAATTAAATGTGACGTCACATAGCCTATAACCAGCGGACAATCAAGACGCTTCCAACGACACCTCATTTGTCGAATTATGATAAGTAGTTTAGAAGTTATGAGAGAATGGTTATAAAAAAAGTTTTTTTCGATTTTTTGCATTTTCTGAGAAGATTTACTAAAGTAATATTTTATTTTTTTTTCACCATCGGAATGTAGAGATTTTAACGAACAGAAAGCACACCAACTTTTTGAAAAAAGCTGATATTTTGACGGGTGAATTTTCGATTGAAAATTAGGGTACTTTTTCGATATTAATTCAAAATAAGGTGAAAAAATAAATATTTCAAATCAAATAAATTACAGCGTATTTGGCACATAAAAAGGTAAGTTTTCACCAAATTTCATGGAAAAATATAAAAAATTGTAAAAGATAAAAATAAAAAACCAAAAACTTGGTTTTTTGAATTTTTCACATAAATTTTGAGGTTATGTGAAAAAAGTGTAAATAGAAAAGTTTTAGATCTTTTTATTACCTACAACTTTGCCATTTGACTTTTTTCCATAGGACTTTTAGTTTTGCCGCAAATCGAGAAAAACCGTTTTTTACCCTTAAACCCCCCCCCCTCTCCCACTTCCCGACCTCAGATCGCCCGTAAATTATTTTTCCTTTCATTTTTATAATATTCTCCTCCTTTTCCAATGGGTTTCATCCTACTATTATTTTCTTTCACTTTTTATTATTTTTAAAGGCTTCTACCCTGGTCTACTAACAAATAGTGTTGCTCAAAAACGGTGACACACTCGAGAAATCATGGTCAATTCACGCGAATGTTTTTTTATATTTGATATAATGCGGTCGAGGAAAACTGATGAGGTTCTCAATAAATTATTATTATTGTTATGTCAATTGTCGGAAAAATTATGCAGCGATGAACGATTTAGGGGATTTAATACCACAACATTTAGTATATAATGTAACATTAAATGTGGTATACTATAATGACTGCGGTGGGGACTTATTTTGTTTGTTAAATAATACCTAATGGATACTACCGAACCCTATTTAGGGCGATTTGTTTTTTATTTTAAGTTCAGTACCTAAGTAGAATGTTTTTAGTGTCATCAGTCATGCTCTTAAGTTTGATTTTTGTGATTTAAGTAATTAATTAATTATATTTAAGTTGAATGTTTCTAATTTTATAAAACAGGTTTATATGTCTTCGACGTGCAGGCTGGCTCCGTACTTCACGGGTCTTAGTATCGATTTGATTAAAACGGACACCAATGAACAACACTAGTCGTAAAATAACACTAGTGCATTACATGTAATGCATGGACAGTTAAAGTGTTAATTATAAAGTTTTAATATCCGTTCAAGCAAAGTCTACGCGACGCGGACTTGCGGCCTGACGCGACTAGATGCAGGGCGAATATTGTTTTAATCATAATATTGGTATGGATTCCAATTAAACTAATGTAATTGGTACGAAATACACTTTTCATTTCTCATACTCGGAAAGTAGTGTTTGTTCGATCTGAGTTGCGGGTGGAAGACGCTGCGCCCCACCCTTGGGCGGGAAAGACTCATAGTAATTACTTCCCACACTAGGGCGGGAATTAATTTAAAAAATAGAACTAAATTGGGTTAGGAAGTACCTAGGCTACGAATTATTTTAATTAATTGAAAAAAAGTCGATTAAAAATAACATGCTGCGGTATTGCGAGTGCTTAAATAAACAGCCAGTTTGAATTAAAAAAAATACATAATAATATGAAGCGGGAGGGCCCGCGGCGGCTACGCGGTGTGGTCCACATTTAAAAATACTTATTAATTAAACCGAAATTCAAAATCTCGGTTTTAAAGACTAATTTTGATTAGAAATGAGTTCAAGCAATTCTGAAAAGTTGATCCCAGATTCGATTAAAGACGAGGCAAGTACAGTAATCGAAAATCTTTTGCCAGAACCAAAGGAAAGATACTCGGGGTCATCCATAAAGTACGTCATACTAATTTCGTGATTTTTTTACCCCACCCCGTCCTTGTCACAGATGATCACATTTGTGAGACCCACCCCCTCCCTGTGTGATGTCACATATTTTGCTATTTTACATCTAGAAATTAAATTAAAACAGCAGTTCCGAAATTAGTTTTATTTCCATTTAAATTATTTTTTATGTATACATATACCTACCTAATAAATCAAACATTTGAAAAAATTAACAAAAAAGTAAATAATTACCTAATCGTCATCGTATTTGTTTTATCAAGTTGAATGTATTTTTATGATAACATCTTGTAAATAATGTAAAAAAACTTGGAAATAAATATTTTTATTATGTGTAGCCGAGTTATTTTCGAATTCCTAATTATTTTATTTTAAAATAAAGTGAAAAGTCCAATAGTTTTATTTTTCGGTTTTTGTTTATTATTAGGCCAAATAACATGTAAATTCTATTACATAATACGTTCCATAGTAGAATATTATTATTTTATTAATAGCCCCTAGTATCTCACTGCAGGGCAAAGGCCTCCCTTCCCTCCTTCCACTTTTCCTGGTCTATAGCAATTTGGGGCCAATCCTTTAGATAGACGTCCAGCTCATCACGCCATCTCCTTCTGGGCCTTCCGCGTTGCCGTTTCTTGCTATTTGGGACCCACTGTGTGGTTGTTTTTGCCCAAAGCTCCTCCGGCATGCGGCAGATTGACCTGCCCAGTTCTATTTTAATTTGGCAGCTGTGTGGCCTGCATCTGCAATTTGTGTTTTGGAACGTTTGTGTTAGGTATAATAAAATATTATAGTTTAAAAAAACTATAGAACACGCTTGAGTCATCCAAACTGAACGTGTATGCAAAATTTCAGCTCAATCGGAAACCGGGAAGTGGGTCAAAAACTTACAAGATTTTCTTACATAGTTAGTTAGTTACTGGTGAAGCTAATAAAAGCGTGTTAAAAATGGTACGGTCGCCGGACCACCCACGTCGTTTCATAAGTAATTTGACATAATTTCACATAAGTGAGTTGTGACGTCACGAAACTTAGGACCCTCCCACCCCTTGTCACATAATGTCACACTTCGTCGCGCCCTCCCCACCCTTAACGTGTGACGTGCTTTATGGATGGTCCCTTATAGTTACAATGATTTTATGAAGTGGCGAGCAAACAAGAAAATATAAATATTTTAACAAATCTACGATTTTTTAATATTCTTATTCGAAATGAAAAGTAGAGTGTTTAACACGCGTGAAAGTCACCAATTCCTAACTATACCTCGTATGGGAATTATTGATTCCTTTCGACCCTTGTATAACAATCTACTATTCATGTCATGTCAATTAATGTTCAATTGATTGTCTATTTTATGTTTTATGGTCTTTTTTATTCAGTAACTTTCCCACGAAATAATAGGTTGGGGAAAAAGTTTCTTCGCATTTTTTAAGAAAATTCAAAACATTTTTTAATATAGTTTATTTACATTTAACTAAAGTATGTAGGTACCATTTTCTTCGATAACTTTTTGCCATCTTGTAGGTAGGAACATGATCCCATTGCTATAGAAATTTTGGGACTTCTGATCAAAATACCGCGACAAGTGGTTTTGGCAGTCCTCTCGTGATGTTAACCTGACACTGCCTAAAGAATTCTAAAGAGACCGAAACCGGTGGAAATCTGAAGGTGCAAGGTCAGGACTATACGGCGGATGCATTAACACCTCCCAGCCAAACTCTCTTAATTTTTGCTGAGTGGCTAAAGATGTGTCAAGTGTGTGAGGTCCAAGCGTTATCATGATGAAAAACCACACCCCTTCTGTTGATTAATTCCGGCCGCTTTCTCTCAACTTCTTGCTTTAATCTCATCAGTTGTTCGCAGTAGAGTTCAGAACCGATGGTCCTGCCTGGTGGTAACAGCTCATAATGAATAATGCCCTTCCAATCCCACCACACACACAGCATCACCTTGTTGCGAGTTAACCCGGGTTTCGCCACAGTCTGTGAAGCCTGACCGGCCTTTGACCACGACCTTTTTCGCACGTTCTTGTCGTACCTACGTGATCCACTTTTCATCACCAGTTATCAGCTTCTTCAAAAATGGTTCGGTTTCATTACGTCGTAATAAAGAATCACAAATGAGTACACGGTTCATTACGTTTCTTTCAGTGCGCTCGTGAGGTACCCAAATATCGAGCTTTTTTGTGTACCCAGTTTTTTTCAAATGTGCCAAAACTGTTTTGTGGTCAATTCCCAGTTCTTCAGCTACGTCGTAACTACTGATATGCCGATCTTGCTCCACTTTTTCAAAAATGGCGTCCATTTTATCCATAATAGGATAATAGGGCGACCAGAGCGACGTGCATCTTTGACATCAAAATTTCCGGATTGAAAACGCTTAAACCAAATTTGTGATACTCTCACAGACACTGCACTATGTCCATAAACATCGCAAATTTTTTTCGCAGCTTGCGAAAAACCCCTAAAGTCCCCCAAAAATAAAAAACTCTGTAAAAAGTATAAATAATTTATAATCATATAAGATAATTGAATCGTTATAAACTTCTAAATCGTTATAAAGCCAGCTGCGTCTCAATCATTATAAACTTCACAGTAAAAATCAAGTGTAAAAAAAACCCTAAAAATACCCCTAAAAAAATCCCATCCTACTTATTTACCCCCTAAATTTGGGGGGAAAACCCCTAAGTTGGGAACCCTGGAAAAACAAATGAAAATCACACATTTTCCTAATTTGAATTTGGAATTATGTTCTTTAAAATTTAAACTTTCAATGATACCAAAACCAGCCAGATACAAATAGTATAGCCAAAGAGATTTTATTACAAGTTCATACATACTATAATGCGAAAAGACTTTTTCCCCAACCTAATATAATATTATTTATATGCAGTGATAGCCTAGCGGTTGAGCTCTCGCCTTCCACGCAGAAGGGTCTGAGATCGAACCCGGCCCGCACCTCTGACTTTTTCGGATTCATATGCTGATTAGAATTTGATTATCACTTGCGATAACGGTGAAGGAAATCATCGTGAGGAAACCGGCACATCAGAGAGCGCCTCATAAAGTTCTCGATGGTGTGTGTCCGTGTAGTCCGTCAACCCTTCTCACTCTGAGGTGGCCCGTGCCCAGCAGTGGGACAGTAATGGGCTGGATATATTATTATACATCAATTATATCACATTACGGTAATTTTTTATAACGTACCTATTATTGTTTATTTTGTCATCGATACTATATAATTTTGGAGTTTTTAACATAAAAAAAAAACTTGTTATGTGATTTGGGGGCGGGCGTGGCAATTACATATGAGGTCGTAGAGCTAATGTTTGGTGAGGGGAGTCGCCCTCTTATATAACGGAGGCTATTGTGCTAAGTTGTCTGTGTTATGTCCAACGGATCCTTCGAAACTTTAGTTTCAAAACATCAGTGAACCAATTTTGATGGGACTTCCACTGCAGTGTAAATAGACACATCAACATTATCTGAATATTTAATATAAAAAAAGAAGCTTAATTCAAAAAACTACTGGGAATTTTAAAAATAATTTGATGATGAATTGTTTCTAGTTCTTTTCTAAACGTTATTACTAAGTTTTATTAACAAAACTCAAGAAAATGAAGGCGGGAAAACGTCGAACTCTGCAAGCTACAATTTTAAGTTGCTGATATCTTTGATTAAATTGATACTACTGAAGTTATGAATGACATGTTTAAAATTTGACCAGAGAGGAAATGTTAAAAAAGGTAAACTCCAAGCCGGTGCACTCCAACGTGACGTTGCTGAAGCGATTAGAACCAGGCAAAACGTGATACTTAACGTGGTCGTCGAGGCTGTGTTCACGTTATGGTAAGTATCACTGTAGAAATGACGTAGAAGTTGAATAACTACCCATAACAAGATCTATTTTTGTAAGTTGCAGCTAAAAGACAACCAAATGTGGCCATACCATTGGTTCAATAGCTGTAGTCTGGACACCAATTACTCGTGAGTGACCAAACTGTGAGGAGGACACAGCATGAAGTCTACCTTCGTGCTGGCTTATTACTTTCTTTTCACTACAACGAGGCAACCGCGGAGGAATATTGCAGTGGGCTCGAGAAAGTATTTGCATTAGATTGTCATCAGTGATAATGTCTGATGAATTATTTATTTATTTAATGCTTTATGCACAACTGCTAAAAAAGCAGTTACCAAAACAGTTTGTAGTTATTCTGGAGTTCTACATTTCAAATAGAGCTTTCAGAATAAGACAAGCAGATCCTTACTCAGAACTGAAAGAAATAAAAGCTGGCGTACCACAAGGAAGTGTTTTAGGTCCGGTCCTGTACCTACTATACACCTCTGATATCCCTGAATCAGATGAAAGCCCCATTGGCAGCCATAATGGCTGTAGGGAACACCCACGAAGAAGCAGTGGATAAGGTTCAAATGACCATGAATCTAGTCTATGGATGGACCAAGAAATAAAGGATTTAAACTAAATGAATCAAAATCTATTCACATAGATTTCAGTAATAAAAAACATCATTACTGTCCAGTTTATATTGATATCTAATAAACAAGTCCCGTATGAGAACACAGCCAAGTATCTCGGTATGACTCTCGACGCAAAGCTACGATGGAAAGCTCACGTCAAAAAGAAAAAAGATCAACTAGACTTAAGTTATTAAATAATGTATTGGCTGCTTGGAAAACACTCTACGTTGTCAATTACGAACAAATTATTACTATACAAACAAGTCCTAATTCCAGTATGAACTTATGGTATACAGCTGCACCAAACAGACCAATAAATTAACTATACAACGATTTCAGAACAAGGTACTGAGGGAAATTGTAAATGCACCTTGGTATGTAAGAAATGACGATCTCCATCGGAATCTTAAAGTATACTTAATCCATAAAGTGATTAAAAAGTACGCAGAAGGTCACAGACTTCATCACCATATAAACGTCGAGGCAGTCCAGCTCCTCGATCACACGGATATAGTTAGAATACTTAAAAGAAAAAACCGTTTGATTTAGTGTTTAGTGCGAATAAGTGTGCTAAAATGTAGTACAAGACGTGCTACCTATTAAAGAACATAGTGAACAAAGTGTCTTCACCTTAACAGAGACAATAATAAAAGTGCTATTGGACACAATCTTAGTGTAATTAAATTACATAGTATAAGTTTTTTAAATTAATTATTATTTATTAGTCTAATTACAAGGCTAGATTGTAGTAAGATTAGGGTGCATCCTAGGATGTACCTAAGGACAAGGAAAAAATATAATAATAATAATGCACACGTAAATAAAACACTGCACAAAGGCGGACTTAATGCTATCTATAGGCATTTTGTGCTAGTCTACCTTAGAGTGATGCAGAGACAAACATGGTGGGTGCAACGTAAAATAAACTATAATATGAAAGAAAATCTAAATTTAAGATCAAGTAATAAATACATAGATGCATACATACAAACCATAAAAGAAAACATACATATTGATATACTGCGTCTAGATGAACAAAAATACGAAATAGTAAAAACGAATCCAGCAAGTCACCGCTGGACCAATTCCGCCAACTTTATACGAATGTGATCACGCGGCTTCACTTTAAAAGAAAGCCGACTGGTTGCCATCCTGATGTTCAGCGGGAGTGTATTCCAAAGGAGGATAGACTGGACAAAAAAGGACGAGTGTAAATTGAAGTGAATTACGGTTAGGGTTCCATAGTTCCATCCCAATTTGCAAAGAATTAACGATCGGAGAGTTAATCAATGTACGAGCCGCCTCTAGCACAGCATTCTCAGAAGGCTATTCATAATTCATACCACGGATATCGATTAATACCGAGGTGGAGCAATTATGGTGTAGGCGGAAATTCTTCTTGGCTAAAAGATATCGCAATCAGGATGCTAAGACTAATAACTTACTTACACACGCCGGATACAATTTCGTCGATATTTCCGGTTTATTCAAGTCAAGTGAAGTAATTTTTTTGCGTGTAGCAATGCATGTGTGATTCTGCTATGCAGGGCCATCCCTGCCTGGGGGTGCAAGGGGTGCAGGGCACCCGGGCGTCTGTCGTGGCGTAAGGGGCGCCTCAGCGCCGACCTCTGAAGGCGGGTGCTGAGGCTTTGAGGCCGCCGAGGTCCAACAAAATTATTTTACTCAGCAGTCGGCTCAAGTTTACTTAGGTATATCTAACATAGTATCTACTTGTACGTACACAGTAAAGTCAGTTCGCTCAAATAGTGGCGGCACACTCAAACGGCTTTTATTTAATTACTTATTCATTGACAACGGATCACTGTGGACTTACAGGTGCATAATACGTGCACAGATGCAAGGCTGACATTCAGAGACATGAACGTAAGACGGGCGAAGACCGCTCTAAGCGAAGTCGTCCCTAAGCGCATCTTCAAAATTCGTATTCAGAGTCGCACTGTAAGCTTAGCTAAGACTCTCTTCTCTATGGCCATTTTTAATAGCAAAATGTTTATCGGTAAGTTACGGTTTTTATGAAAATGTGTAAGCAGGCGTATATAAAAATTAAAACAGGATAGCAATATATACAAAATGCAATTGGAGTGAGCGAAACAAAATATCTGAGACATAAACCTATTTATTTAAGTTATGAGGTTAGTCCATGTATTATCTCTATGGGTTAGTCAGACTTGAAAATCTCAAATTGTCGATATTATTTCCACCTTAGCCCACTTGGCAGCGCTAGAGTCGTCTTAAGTAGTCAATATTCACTACTTGGCTTATCTTAGTTTACGTTAAGTTTAAGTCGTGTTCCGAACGTCTCTGAATACAAATATGAACGCAAGCTGTTGATTTTGACAGATGTAAGCGTAAGTTCACTCTTAGGCAGACATTCAGGCTTACATTCAGAGACGACAGAAACGAGTCTAAGCGTGAACTTACGCTTCCATCTGTCAAAATCAGCAGCTTGCGCTCATATTTATATTCAGAGACGTTCGGAACACGGCTTAAACTTAACGTAAACTAAGATAAGCCAAGTATTTATTTATTTATTTATAACAATCTTACCTATTCTATCATTACAGATCCATGATCCAATGCGACAGAGTGGCCTTACTAACTAAATCCTAAATCTACACCTTATACCTATTTATTAAAACAAAAAAAAAATATCTTAATCTAAATAACTTATTACATATAGTGTAACTTTTGCGAATTCACTCAAGTTGCACCACAATACATCAACCCTCGCGTGAACCTCATTCACCACGCGTATGGTTCTAGTGAACGGAGTTCTCGCCAGTAGGTTGGTCCTGGCTGCAGGCACAGCGAGCAGGGGCGGGCGTTGCCGCCTCCACACGTACCGGTCTGGCACGTACAGCTGTAGGTGTCGCAGCACTCCCGGGTTATGCGCCACGCCACGTAGTAGTTTCACTACATACGCTACGAGCGAAAACTCCCGTCGTACTCTTAGAGTGTTATACCCTACCATTCCCAGAACAAATAGTGTAGGGTACATCAATGGGTATAATGGATATACCCCATACAGCTTGTAATACAGGTGTCTCGTGAACTTATTTTGGATACGTTCCAACATAACACTATATTTCGCCTCATGAGGAGCCCAAATGAATGCGCTATGTTCGAGGTGACTTCTGACTAATGCGTCATATAGTACCCTTAGTGTCGTGATGTTGGTGAATCCTTGGGACTGCCTGAGTACGAAACCTAGGTTTCTGTATGCCTTCTTACATATCTTATTGATGTGCTCACGGAAGGTTAGTTCCTGAGAGAAGACTACCCCTAAGTCTCGTACCTGAGTCACTCGTTGCATCGGCACATCCTCAACCTTGTACTGATAACTCAAGGGAGTTCGCGCGCGAGTGAACGACATCACCGAACATTTAGCAACATTAAAATGCAGCTTGTTGTCGTTGCTCCATTCGACCACTCTGTTAATGTCTTCCTGTAGGCGTTCACAATCCGAGTGATCCCGAACCTCGAGCAGCAATTTCAGGTCATCCGCAAACAATAAACAAGTCCCATGTCTGACGACTTCCGGCAAGTCATTTATCATTACAATAAACTCGAGAGGCCCTACATTGCTGCCCTGGCTCACGCCCGATCTCGTGTAATACGGTTGAGATACACAGCCATTGTAGTCGACATATTGCTGGCGATCCTTCATATAGCTAGCGAAGAACTGTAGCAGAGGTAGCGTACATCCAATTTTCGCGAGCTTCCTTAACAAGATGTCATTATCCACCGTATCGAACGCCTTTTTAAAATCGAAGTACGCAGCGTCTACCTGAACCCCCGAGTCTACTGCCGGCACCACCTGTACCATAAAGTTAATAAGGTTTGTAGCAGTGCTGCGTCCAGGTCGGAACCCATGTTGGGCATCTGACAGACGCGCACGCATTTGTTCCTGAACGGAGCGCTGAATAGCCGATTCGAGTACTTTAGCAGGCGTGGAGAGTACAGCCACCGGTCTATAATTACAGGTATCTGAACTTGGCTTTCCTTTAGGAACCGGAACAACGCGCGTGATCTTCCACCTTTGAGGGAACGTAGCTTGTTGTAAACATGCATTAAAAATGTGAAGTAATGGCTCCGCCAGTACCCTCCCGCAGTCTCGGAACAAAAACGCTGGTATCCCGTCTGGGCCAGACGAACGTTTTGGCTTGAGACTCCCAAGCGCCTGCCGAACTTCCGCAAGACTCAGCGTCTCAACGTGTACCCGTGCACTGGTTGCACCGACCTCCGCCGCCGCCGCGCACGCGTCCAGTTTGGGTGGCTCCTTGCTGTACACCGACTCAAAAAAGTCAGCGAACTGCACAGCACACTCACCATCTGTTTGATGTTGACCCTCTTTTATGATACTCTGCTTATTGAGTGTTTTTCTTTTCGATCTTATATACTGCCAAAACGATTTCGGATCCTTTACAAATTGATACTGAATTTTATTTATATGTTGTATATGCGCAGTTTCTATTAACTTTTTTATACGAGTTCTACATTCCGCAAATTTGTGATAATCATTATCCAACTTAGTTTTTTTGAATTTTTTGTGAAGTCTGGCTTTAATTTGTATATTTGTTATTATTTCTCTCGTGTACCATACTGGGTATACATACCGCGTATTTCCACTACTAAGCTTTTTCCGGGGTACGCACCCATTAATAGTACAATTAATATTATCATAAAAGAAGCTCAACATTTCTTCTAAATCATGCATTCCGTACATCATACCCCAGTCAATGGAAAGAATCCTAGAATATAACAGTTGAAAATCAGCCCTATTCCAATTCCACTGTGGTCTAATATGGCGTGCACTAGAATCGCGGGCGACGGCGGGGGACGTCGGCGGAGCGGAGGCGGGGCGCACGGTAACCGCTAGCGGCGGGTGGTGCGCGTCGACCGGCACCAGCGCCTCATCCGCCGCCACCACCGCCACCCCCCCGCTAATGCCTGCACTCAGAACCAAATCCAACTGACGACCTAAATGGTTGGGTACTGTGTTACTTTGAGTGAACTCGCAATATGATAAAAAACATTCGAAATAATTACTAATATTAGCAGGTCATGTCTCTGAATGTCAGCCTCAGAGACATGACCTTAAGACGGGCGAAGACCGCTCTAAGCGGAGTCGTCGCTAAGCGCATCTTCAAAATTCGTATTCAGAGTCGCAGTGTAAGCTTAGCTAAGACTCTCTTCTCTATGGCCATTTTTAATAGCAGAATGTTTATCGGTAAGTTACGGTTTTTATGAGAATGTGTAAGCAGGCGTATATAAAAATTAAAACAGGATAGCAATATATACAAAATGCAATTGGAGTGAGCGAAACAAAATATCTGAGACATAAACCTATTTAATTAAATTATGAGGTTAGTCAGACTTGAAAATCTCAAATTGTCGATATTAACTCCACCTAAGCCCGCTTGGTGGCGCTAGTGTCGTCTTAAGTAGTCAATATTCACTACTTGGCTTATCTTAGTTTACGTTAAGTTTAAGTCGTGTCCCGAACGTCTCTGAATATAAAAATGAGCGCAAGCTGTTGATTTTGACAGATGGAAGCGTAAGTTCACGCTTAGACTCGTGTCTGTCGTCTCTGAATGTAAGCCTTAGACTCGTTTCTGTCGTCTCTGAATGTCAGCCATAATGTAATAATTGTGGCAGAAATTTTCAATCTCCTCTTATGGATTAATTATTACACAATAATACAACAAACAAAAACTTAAACTCAACTTTTTATTGTGACGTGCCAATATAAAATTACAATATATCTTGAGGGTGTACGTCGGTGGCGGCTGTTCATTGTTAGGAGGCGGCTTCCTTTGATAATTGGGGGTACGTGTCCCTCTATTTTAGTGAACGATCTTTACCTATAATTAGAATATAATAAATTATTTTAAATCTAATGGCGGCTCCACACACTCGCGATGGTGCCTCGTGGGGGCTCCTACACGAACCGTGGCGGGCGGAGCTTGCAATAGTGCTAGCCATCCACACTCTCAATTTATTCAGTTGATCCGCTTACCTCGTGCCTCGTGTCCTAAAAACCGACATCGAGCGGAGCGAGAGAGAGGCGAGGCGAGGCGAGGCGACGACGGACGACGAAAGGAGGCGAGGGCGCCGTCCACACTGTCGCACTGGCGTCGCCTCGTCTCGGCTCCTGGAGAGTGTAGAGCCGCCATTACAAACAGTAATTTTCAAACATTGAACGAACCGCATGCAAGTGATATTGAATGTGAAGAGAGTGCTATAATGATCAATTTACTTTACAAAGTAATTTATAAAACCAATTGCTGTGCAGCTTAGAAGCATGTGAATGGACGGCCTAATGTATAAGCTGTACCTACTCAAAATGCCTGATCATCTCGTACTACACTGTACACATCATACTAGACTTTTTGTCAAATCGCACTTTCCGCTTTCGCGTCGAAGGAGAAACACTCTCCTCTCCCCACTCTATCCGACTACCCGGTACTCTTCACACTGTACACCACACGGCCATCTATTACAATTTACACCGGCCAACACCATCTCTCGCCACCTCCAGAATCCAGATCACGACCAACGCCCTAGGGCAGAGGTCGGCAACCTGCGGCTCGCGAGCCACATGCGGCTCTTTGGATGTGAAGCTGCGGCTCTTTAGTTCCATACGCAAATATATTAATAGGCACATATATTGCATATATTTATTGAATACTATACTTATTTTTTTTATATAAATATAATTTTCCCGCCGGGTGAATAACGGACTAGTTTTCCCGCCGGGCGTCTAGCGGACCAGATCCAGTTTTTTGTATCAAATAACTTTATTTATGCAAGTACAATATTTATTGTAGGCAAGAAAAATTTTTGTGGCTCTTTGGAACTTAGAAATTTTGTAAATTGTAGTTTTTGACTCTTCCGACTCAAAAGGTTGCCGACCCCTGCCCTAGGGCAGTGGTTCAAGGAGAATGGAAGTGAGTCCGACAAAGAGCGCAGCCGATCTTATCTCTAAGCGAGCTGACGATCACACCCGCATCCCTCCCATAACCATTAACCATGTCAGGCCAAAAGATCCCTTGGGAACTTAAAGCCAAATACCTAGGCGTCACTCTAGATCACCCACTTTCAACGACCACTTTGAAGACGGTCCGCCACTGTGCCTCCTTCTCTCAAAACGCCTCCATCATCTTCTCAATGCACGTAGTAAGCTCCCCCTTAAGTCTAACGTGCGAATTTCCACCACAGGCAAAAAGTTGAATCGGTATTTTCTTCATTATTTATTCATTCTTTCTGTACGAGTGACATTTATAATGTATAATAAATTGTAATTGTTCATGTTAAATAAATATTATCATAACATTGTGAGAACTGTGTAAACATCAGCGAGAGAAATCTGTGCGAATCACCACGTTCGGGGATTCACGACTGAAACATTCTGCTCGTTATGTTTTTATTTAGCTCTCTCGTAGTTTTGTAAACTTTAGTGGGTGTCGGAGCTACGATGAAGTTAAACGTCAGTCGTTTCACATCACACTCGGAATACACACTGCACAATGTTACCAAACCTCACAGTCCTTCAGTTTGCACTCGTCGCCCTCACCACCATATCATGTGAACTGAACAGGGACAAGCGAGGACGACGGAAAAACAACGACCCTGACAAATCCATGTGGAAAACGGAATACGAGGAAGAACTGACAGATGCTATGCTCGCAAGGAAGCGCGAGAACTTTACCCGGGCGGCGCAAATGCCTCCGAGTGACAACGACGCCATCATTGAAAGGCTAATGGAAAGCATAACCACGAGCGAGAAATATCTCAAAAAAGTGGACAGTATAGAATTCAGACTGAATAGACTGGATATTGAAGTTCACGATAAGACTGACGCTATATTGAAGCAATTATCCGATATTGCAAAAGTAATTAGTAGTGATACTTGTTCGGAAAAATTGGATTCCACCCTGATTGCACTGAAGGCAGATGTGAATACGATCAAATTCTTTGTCGAAAAGCAACCATTGCACAACATACGCACCAGTGTTGCTGGCCCAGGTACATTATTTTCAAATTTTTTAGACGTGGCTTAGCGTTTTGGTTTAGGAAAAAACCGGTTTTGGGACGAATATCCGATTTTGGAGGTCGGAAGATTTTTATTATAGTAACAATTATTTTCTTTATACGTAATTTCAAGATTTAGAATACTGGGATTATAGCTCAGTAAAATTAATGGTTTTCAAAAAATATTTGGGATGTCCTGGATTTTTATTATGTCGTAGAGAAGGCGCTCTGGTCAAGAATCCGAAATTTTCTATTACAATGGATAGCCGCTAAAGTCGCCATTTATGTTTTAGATGGTGAAAATTGTTTTTTTAGAATAACTCGTGTTCTCTTTATCTCTCGGTAAGCATAGGTCCCAATCCCAATTGAAATCATAAGATTTTAATTAATCACTATTTTTAGAAATATGGCCATATGACCGGGAGCGCCATAGACTTAGAATACTTTCGCTTCCCTCAAGGGAGCGCCGCCCGTCTTACAACATAATATGTAGAAAATCGAGGATTTTTTTTTTAATTTATCTACATTAAATCCTGGGCTATTAATCACCGTGCTAAAGTCTTCAAAATCTCATAATATAAGCAAGTTTTAAGGATGTATAGTTATAGCTCATGAAATGGGTAGGTAGGTATAGAATAAAAAATCGTTATTCCAATATTTTTATATTTAAAAACCGGCTTTCATACTTCTTCAAAATCAACTGAAATACCGATTTTTTGGGTAAACCGGTTTGCATTCCCTATCTATACCAACATAGAAGATATTCTATTTTGGTATGGAACCCTCATCACTTGAGCTCAGCTCGGTTTTGACCGGTTTTTATTTTATTAAAATGTTCTCTTATTCTCTTTTTTATTGACTTATGTTTTCTTTATTTTTATTATTATTACCTATTCTTACTGACGATATTGATATTGAAGACAATACCTAACTAAAATGTATGTTATTTTTCAACTCACCACCTCGGAAAGGCTTTCTTTATTGTTCAAGATCTGCGCGCAAAGGTCTATTTTATCCGCTAGCGTGGAAAAGTTATTTGAAATTCGAATGTGACGAACTATGGTTTACAGCTGAGGTTTACAGTGGTGTAGGTATTTACTGGTAGGTACATCCCAGAGGGGTTAATTAATGACACTTTTATTTTAAGTAACCGTAGGGTGGAGCAACGACATTTATCTCTCTATCGATTGCACATCGATAAAGCGTTTGTGTAGCCACATTTATAAAATGTTTATATTAAATAATAACATTGAAAACTATTATTCATAATAAAATAAATACTTTGCCATGCCGATTTAATGAGACTTAATACTATGATCACTATGTTGTTCAGTTGTTCCTCCATCACGGTGTCAGTTTTTACTTGCCCTAATTCTATTGTTTATAGAGTCGTTTATCATTGATGATTTATTTCGTAGGTACATTTTGAAACATCGCGTGCCAGTCAAATTCACTTTTTTTTAATTTTTACAATTTTTACTTAGTTACATAAAATTGTCAGAAATTCTTTTTTTTTTGCTACTTTTGCAACATTTTTCTTTATCAATCCTCAAGCAATGAAATCATTTTTGTTTTGCTGCTTTCTATAGATACAATCGAGCCATGATTTTGTAGGTAATCTTAAACAAAGGTTTGATCTACAATGCTGGAAAACGACTACTGCTACGATATCATTTTTTTTAAACATAGCCTATAATAATACCTATCTACTCTTACACGAAAGATGACACAGTCGATGCCTTATCAAAATTTGTCAAAATCGGATCAGTAGTTTGAGCTACGATCAAACATCTGCGGGTCTAACGCGTAACTAAAATGGTAATGAACATCGACTCCGGTAATAAACTTCAATACGATCGTGAGACTAAACTTTGAGTTACCTTGTAAAAATATGTATTACCGATCATGAAGATTGGAGTCCCAACAGCATGATCGGTAAAAAAATTACAAGGTAGCTCGAAGCTTAGTCTCTCATGACCGTATTGAAGTTTATAGCCAGAGTCTGATGTTCATAACCATTTTGTTACGCGGTAGACCCGCCGATACATACATAGACTGTTAAAAACCCTCCCTTTGCGTCGTAGTCGGGTAAAAACGTTTGAGATTGAGCTGCTCTATAGTCATTATGCTATTGTATATTGTTATTTTCTTTGTAAAGGTACTACACATTTGACATTAAATAGTTCTGCTACACGGTCGGAACCAACCACCAACAGAGGTCACCTTGGTGATTGGTCACAGTATACCTTGAGGCCCTGTAGAGCGCGCGTCTGTGTGAGTGCTTCAATTCGGAGCGTTAATACGTATTTACCCTTCTGTTTAGATTATGTTTACAATCGCGTGGTTGGTTTAAGGTGCTAGTGCATACTGAGAACGCAATTACGTGACGTGTCCTTCATTCAAAGGCCAAGACGCTACTAAGAACAGCGATTCCCAGCGAGTGCCAACAAGCTGCAACACGGTCGAGAGCCGACTCAACGTCCTCTATTCGCTATTGGTAGTGAGGGATCGTATTATTTATTTATTTAGCTTTGGAAAACCAACGGCATTCAACAATCAATCTTAAACAGTAACCTTATGTAAGTGAAAGCTAATTACAGACCTTCACTTATAAGATCATTTTCTACAATAACATCCTCTTATTCCATAAAATCTTTCCCTCTCACGCTTGGTTCCGGCACGCGTTTGAGGAAGAAGTAACAAAAAGATAATCTATAAATAACATCTAATAAATAAGTAATAAAATCTTTATAGGACCACAATAAAATCCATAGCAAAATACCCTAAAAATTACAGTTTAGTAAAATACAAAGGTGTATTGGTATTTGAGTTGAAATGTTTTTGAATACATCACATGAAATTCTCAGAGATGTTTTTCAAGATCCTGTTTGTGCTGCAACGCTACGCAACCTGCACATCAAAGTGCTGGTTTATTTGCATCATTACGTGCATCGGCAAATATTCCTGATGCGCTACAGGGAATAAAATTTAATTTGGAACAAAGTTCTACGACCCCTTTGATTATTTACATTATATTATTATATATATTATTTATATTTATTTTATATATTATTTATATTTATAGTAAATATAATCAAAGCACGAGCTTTTTTTTTTGGAATTTTGGAAGAAGTCCTACCGTAGATTTAAGGTAAAGTTAAAGGTTGTTTACTTTCAAACACATAGCTATAGAGACCAAGTTTCCAAAAGAATGAAGAAAATTTTTGTCAGAAAGACACGAATATCTTTAACAACGTAGCTGATTTTGCTTTCCTTACTTTAACATAACATGTTGTTTCAGTAGAAGGTGGCGATTACCACTTAGATTCAACGCTAGACACCCGGCTCACGTTCCTGGAGAACCACATGAAGAGCATCCAGGTTGGTGTGGATTCCATCGTGTCCACCATATCTGAAGTCAAAAACAGACAGTATTCAAGAACATCCAATAAGTAAGTTTTTCATTCTGTATTTGATATTTTAACAGTTTCCCATAGTATGGCTTGCAGGTTGCTTTGCAAATAATACACTGTTTCTACCTATAACAGGGTGACATAATAAACTATAGACATTTTAAGAAAGCTTCCAATTATCGCTTCTCTTTCTAAAATACCTTGAAAATACCGCTTCAGTATTGAACTGAAAACTATCGAGTTTTTACACGGAAAGGAATTTAACTAGATACCAGTCGTCGCGTGGGATGTGACTGCAACTGCTAGGAGCCCTTTGAATCTCAGTCATTCAGGCCGTTGTATGCTATAGTACCTGAATAGCCAGGGGAGCCAGGCGGCGCCGCGCCGGCCGTTAGCGCCGCTTGCGAACAGGTGAGATGCGCGACGGACGCCCCGCCGCATTTGCAACCACTAATTTGTTATACTAGGTGGTAAATTAACGTGTAAATTAATTTAAAAAATATTTACAAAAACACTACCTATGTACTTACCAAACTACTCGATAGTACTGCTGATATGGAGTCGCTATACAGCGGAATGAAAGCGATATCAGTAAGTAAGTAGTTACTGATCAACTATTCTGTAGGTCACATTTTATTTTAAAATTATCTGCATCGACATTCTTTCAATTTTCCTACAGAGTTGAGAAAGGCGTCACTTTGTATGAGTGAATGAACTCCTTTATTACGAAGCATCTGATCACTATATTCGCCTCCTCCAATGTAGGTCCCTCAATGTTGAGGATCGTGACCCCTTCCCATGATCTTCCTGATACTTGCTCTCCATTTGCTGCGGTCTGTGGCTTGATGGAGTGCCACATTCACCGGTACTTCCATTTGGTCCGACACCTGGCTTGACCACCTCTTCGGGCTGCGTCCTCTAGGTCTCTTGCCTTCTATTTTGCCTGTCACAATAAATCTCTCGATATTATCGGTGTGTCTGCGGGCAATGTGGCCAAAGTATTTTAATATTCTGATCACTATGTATTTCTCATTAAATTGCTTCGTTACTACAATTACGTTACTACAGTTACGTTAATTCTACTAAAAAGTTAATTGATCTCTAATCGGATTACCGAAATTGAAACCTTGCGGTGGCGGATCAGCTGGCCGGCTGCGCATTAGGTATTCATTCACCACTGCTCTCAAGGTGAAGGGAAACATCGTGAGAAAACCAGTATCTATCCTAGAACTTAATACTTGAAGACTTGTGACATCCATCATTCTGCGCTACATAGTGCAAAGCCAGTCTGCGAGGTGGAGGACACTCCATTCCGTCCCTCGGAGATGAGGGAGACGACAGTCCAGTCTATACCTCAGAAACGAGGTGGATGACGGTCCAGTCCGTATCTCAGATGAACTGGAGGACGGTCCAGTTCGTATCTCAGACGAGGTGGATTACTTTTTTTTTAAAGTTTATTTTATTTTTCAATTTTGAGTGGCATAAACAATACATAAACATGAGATTACAGCAATCGCGAGTGATGTGCTGTTATTCATTCAAGAGTTCCATTGTCTATCTCCGAAGATCTTCATCAGATCTTCACCAAATTTAAATGGGACCACTTCGTATACCCTTTCAAACAAAAAAAGAAACATCGAAATCGGTTGGCGTGATATTGAGTTATTCGACCATTTGTCGCGCACATACATAATGTAAATTTAAGACTTATGTGGTTTTCTCATGGATCCTATTGTCAGAACTGGACCAAATTAAAATGGGACCACACGAGAAGCACCAGCTTTCAAACAAAAAAAGAATCATAAAAATCGGTTCACGCAGTCGAAAGTTATGAGGTAACAAAAAAAACAAAAAAAACACCCGTCGATTTGAGAACCTCCTCCTTTTTTTGAGGTCGGTTAAAAAAATACATACAGACGAACATAGAACTCCTCCTTTTTGGAAGTCGGTTAAGAATAGTAGATTTTTTTGAGGGAACATGGGTCCTAATTTAATCTGCTGAAATGTTTGGGATATTATTAATGGGGGGGAGTATAAAAAACGTGTTCTTATTTATGTTTACTTACCTACATAGTAATGTTCAACGTTTTCTTCTTTTAATCATTTGGATCAGTAAAAGAAATTAAAAGATCTTTGAAAGTCATTACTTTTAAATACATAACCTAACGACCGCGACGTTGTGATGTACGAGTATCACAGAACACAGAAAAGAGACCTCTTTCTGTGTTCTGTGTGTTGTATGGTGCGATATTTCTAGAACGGAAACGCTTTGTGGGTCAAGAATTGATGAAAATGAAAAATAACGGTAACTTTGTACCCGTAAAATTTCATTAGATAAAACGCGTTTGGAAGTAACGTTGTCACGTTGTTGTGAACTCATTGGCGGCGATGGGCATAGATGTTATTGTTCTCACACTTTGTGAGAAAACCTTTTCTGTAGGCAATTAGACTGTTATATTGTACCTAGTTGTGACTGTTATATTGTTAGGTTGTTTTGGTATATTACATTCCGTGAGACATTTTAGTTTTCCACTGAAAAGCCGTTACGAAATACTTAGGTACTATAGTTACTAGTATAGTTCATACAATATATTATATTGTATGCACTGGACGTTGCGTAAAATGTCTAAATAAAACTTAAAGTGTACCTATTAATGAGACTTATTTTTTTATAAATCAACGAATTAAAGTATTGTTATCCTGCTTAGCTTACATAATTAAAATTACATATAACTTCTTTCTTCTCATTGGATCTACCCAGAAGTTCTATTATTTCAGTAAAAGTATTTACTGTAAATTTTGTCAAATATTTCTACATTGCTACCGTACCTACTCGTGAAACCTGCACAAGTTTTGTAGTTTGGATGATAAATATCAATCAATATAAATATCACTTTAAAAGTACCTACATATATTCGGCGAACCGTGATTACAATAAAATTGATATAGGTAGGCGGCTGTCGTGTCATTTTCCAAAATGACTTTGCCGGATGCTGGGTAGTCCTCGGTCGGTACGAAAAGTAGGTTTAGCAAGCAATTTTAGTAATGATGACATTCACTCTATATTCTCAGCATGCTTTTTTATAATCTGAATTCATTCTCAAGCAGAGATTCATTCATTTTGTTTCAGATTGGACATGGCCGGCTCCGCCGACACCATGTCTCTCATTAACGAGTTCAGGAAAACGCTGCGAGACCAGAAAGTCAAGAAGTGTGAATGCAAGTAAGTGTTGCTTGTATTTTTAGTGACGATTTGTAAGCCACGCGTGCCATTGTTTTAGCTAGACAAGTGCCAATAGCCAATGTTTTATAACGCCTAACAATGTTTTCATAATGCCCTGCTCTTTTGACGTTTATTTATTTCATATTATATTATACAACTGAAACTTTTCAACAACTTGCATTGATGGCACCACACCATACTTGTACATTGAAACAATCGAAATTTATTATTCACGTAATGATTAGTAACGATTGTTCAGCGTCATTGTGTAAAACATAGACATGTCTACTAAAACACAATTTTCGATACATAAACTTACAAAACACTAGGTAAAATATATTCTATAGGTACCTGGTACCTATCTAGCTAGGTATGGCCTAATTATTCCAAAAATGATTTATAAGATAATTGCTTGCTTAGGTAGGTAACTTCTATCGCGAATAGAGATGGGCCAACTAGCTTATATAATAAACCGAGATAAATGAGTTGAAAATTTACGCAAACCGGGTTGGCTCGTCCGCTTGATTGAATTGCAACAAAACCAAACCGACGACGCAGTGGCGGCGCCGGCGGGCGACGACGGTTATATACAGTCTCGTTCAGCTCGACGGCGACCGGCAACCGCTCGGGTAAAGGTAACCGACCCGCCCCCTAATTACCGATGTAGCAGACAATTTGCGATATACGTAAATCGCGCGGTGGCTGCTGTCAAACATCACTTTGGTATTAAATTACGTATTTGCCAATAGCGACGCTTATGGGTTCGGCCCCTGGCGGACAATAAACGAACTAAAAAGTGCATACTTGGCGCTGCAAACGCGACAAGTAGGACACAGGCGGACGAATGCCGTACATACGTACGAATTTGTTTGACTTCGCGACCGATGTACCGTATTTTTTGCCGCATTTTATTAGTACGCCGCGCCCGCCGGCGGGTTCTAGTTGGAGCGGCCGCGACAACTAATCAATAATCTAAGGTTATAAAGATAACCGTAACAAAACAGTGATTTGAAATTGAATCGAATTCGCATTCGTTCGACCACAGAACACAGAAAGAGGTTTTCACACACACACACACCTCTTTTCTGTGCGTTCGACACTCTCAGTTTCTATCCGGGCCACAGCCCACAATGCAGAAAAGTAAAACCCGAATTAAAAAAGAAATCGATAAAAATATTTTTCATAAAATCACAGCTTCTAAATTTGGTCCAGGCTAAGTTCAATTGAAGAATAATTATAGGCCCCGACTTGAAAAGCTTTTAAGTTTTTTTCCTTTTTTTAAACGTTAATTTATTTGTCCATTTTAAGTGGAATAAATCCAAGCCCGAGACAATAACAAAAAATATAGAAAATAATATTTACAATAATAATTAATATTATTTAAGCTGGTTTAAAAGCTGCTCAACCAAAGTCAATTTTTTACGGGACAACCGCGCGGGCTTTCTCTACCTACTAAATAATTAAAAAGATTAAAAGACACGTAAATCGGAACACAAATACAAGTACCTACCTACATAGATAAAAAAATACCTCGAATACACAAACTACAACTCCTTATTTTGAAGACGGTTAAAAAGAATAGGCATTTTATTTTTTTGGTAATATCACAAAAAAAAAATTAAAAGAATCTTTTATAATTACGCGATCTGTCCATCGTTTAATTAAAGACCACAAGGCTTACTACAAACTCGGGTAAAATTGAAGTACCCAGATATTTCTAATATGACTTGACCTCGCACTGTATAGGCTTTTCGTACAATGAAAGGTCAGCTTATACTGGAAATGTAGTTCGCATTTGTTTGAGGCTTTGCTAAAGCTTCAAAAGGTAAATTCTTCAGGTCTTGTAAAAAATTCCTTTTGTTCATTTAATACTGAATGTTCACAGGACGGCAAGAGTGGATCGATCGGAGCGGTACCCGACGGATTGTCACGAGATCCAAGTGCAAGGGTTCAACGTGTCCGGCATCTACAAGATTAGACCGGACGATATGGAGCCCTTCTACGTGCTGTGTGACCTCACCATTGCGGGCGGAGGCTGGACGGTAAACCTTTGTGTTCGAGTTTCTGTCTGCTTGTGGCCTTTTCTTTTTTTATGATATAAGACGGCAAACACGCTTGGCGGGGCTTCAACATCCACCTAGAGATTTATATTTTCGGCATTATCGACAGGTGCAAAATAATATCTATCTACCTATTGAATCATTTTCATACTCCTTTCGGAACGATTACTATCTCCTGTCATCTACACAGATCTGAGAATACCTACCTTACCTAGGCATATCTATATATTGTAATCTTAATCATCATTAGATCTCATTGTTCTTCAGGTTTTCCAAAACCGTTTCGACGGCTCTCAAGACTTCTACAAAGGCTGGTCTGACTATGAGTACGGTTTTGGTAACCTCGCGGGCGAGTTTTGGCTGGGACTTGAGAAGCTTAACTACCTGACCAATCAGAAGCTGTATGAATTGAGGATAGAGATGGAGACACAGCACGGGCAGGACGCGTACGCTGGCTACTCCGTGTTCACGGTGGGTCCAGAACACGAAGGATACAGGATCAGCACACTTGGCACTTTCTACGGAACGGCAGGTCCGTATCTTTTTTTTTTGTTCGGATATAACTAAGTTACAAACTTCTCAGGTTAAGATTATTATTGTTTTAGTGCAGTACTTAGCACTTAGATAGACTAACCAACTCATCACCATGACATCACCATCATCATGTGTCATCGTCATATCCGTGGTCATGTGACTCTTGACTATATGTGGTGGGAAGTATTTTTTTAAGTTAGGTAGGTACTTATGAGGAAAATACCTAATATTCAAAAAGGCATCGGCTTCCTGTCCAATTGGTTGCTAACGTGGCCACGAAGCGTGAATTTGATTCCCAGATCAGACGAAGCGCTATCAGATTTACCGGTTCGTCAATTTGTCTTTTTGTCACATCGGAATGATTATTTCTTGCACTATGAGGAAATCTGTTCACTTTGCATTCCAGGCGACTCACTATCTTATCACGCTGGTCAGAAGTTCTCCACGTTCGACGCTGACAACGATGAATGGAAGGACGGCGCGTGCGCAACAGAACATGGCGGCGCTTGGTGGTACAAGGAATGTGACAAGAGGTACCTACCTTATCATCTAAAGTCAGCTACACATTCGAAACATGCCATTCCTAGGGAAGAGAATTGTTCCAAGGTCTCTTCCTTCAGGGTCTAGTAGAGAGTGAAAATATCCTAGATCATAGGTTGTCTATCAGTGTTTTAATCACTTATCGTTAATGTTTTTCAGTAATCTTAACGGTAAATATTCAATGTCGACTGAGGATAATAGAGGACAATCTATGTACTGGATATCGTTCAAGGGTCCTAATTTTCCATTGACTAAGACGAAAATGATGATCAGACCGCTGCCCGCTAGCAAACCGATAGACTACATGGAAGCTAACAGGGTAATGTAATCCTACAAAATTAATTTCATAAGTATTTGCTTAGAATAGCTTACATGCAGGAAAGAAACTAATCTATAGAATAATTATTATTAAATTCTACGGGGAGTATTTTAGTAGATTGAATATTTTTCCAAAATGTTAATTATGGTAGGTATACTTATTAATACAGAAGCCGAAACAACAATATTTTGGAAAAGTTATCTGTCTTTTCTTATCTCATTAATTTATTAAAACGTTGCCCTACCCTAGAAATTTTTCGTGTTTCGTGGTAGCGTTTATAAACATAAATCTTCACATGAACAGATACCCAGACGCGGAACAACTATCTATGGTATCCGTGGGCCATACAAATATTTGTTCCGTGCGTGGATCAAACGCGCGACACGTAAGTTAATCGCGCAACTACTTACCGCGCGCTTACCGTGCTTCTTGAACACATATAACATGAACCAGTGAATGGATTTTCATGGGAAGTACTGTAGCGTAGCTTAGGGGTATAGGACTGATAATAAATATATATATATTATGTGCTGCATCACGCTATCGCTCATAGGAGCTGAGCAGTTAAACATTATTTTTTAAGTATCTGAAGAAATCTCTTTTCTAAAAAAGGATTCAAAAATGTCCTTCAAACACATAAAAACAGTATAACCAACACAATCATGGGCATAGCTAGCAATCTTTTCAAAGCTGGACACATTACACAATGCTAAAACAAGGCAAAGGCAGTGGCGATTGCTCCAGCGACAAGAACCGATATTTAAATTAAAGAGGGAAGGACAGGGACCCAAGGGGGTGCTGATACAGGTTCTAACTTGTTGAACCACTTCTCAACAACTTAGAACTCTGCATACGTATGAAATTAGTGTCCGTATGGATTGAGGAGCCACATGTGATTTTTAAACGCGAATATTATCTTTATTTAGTAGGATATGAGCCGATTTTGTAGACCCAATCCTGGAATTTGTAGGAAAACCCTTAAAAAGTTACATGACGTTAAAGGTGGCTCCTCAATCCAGACGTTTGAACTGAGTAGCCACTATAGAACTCGAAAAGTAGACGATGGATGTTTTTGAAAATTATGTAGGATTTAGTAGGCATTATGTACAATATGTACGAAAAATTTGAGTTTTGTAGTTCTTAATTTGACATAACTACAATACTTTGATTGTGGCTCCTCAATCTAAACGTTGGCCTATTCATGCAATGCGTTGTTTTTCATAAACTAAGCGGCTAATCAAAACATATTTTTAGTATCATTTAGTAGTACATTTATCCTAATTTGTAGTATAAAAATACGATCGTAAAACGATCTAAATTTGGTTCTAAAACACATTTTATCTGGCTCCTCAATCCTGACGTTTCTTTATGAAAATATGTCCATAACTGCCAAAGCTGTTAATGGAATCGAAAAACAATAACACGGCCATTTAGTAGAAATTTCTACTAAATATACGTGCAATCCTACATTGTACATAATCAGTATTTCTAAAGATATTAATTATTTGAAAATTCCTTAGCAATTTGGTGTGTAGGGTGACCATAAATAACTCAAACCAGGATAATAAAAGGAATTTTAATTGCAGCTACTTAAATTATTCGTGATATACCTATTCAAAGACCTATATATACTTACACAACCATCGTTATAATATAGTAAATTAATAAGAAGTTCCAGTAAAATAAATAAGTAACAAAAAATTCACATAAAGCGCGCCATGTATTTTTTTTTAATTCTATCGAGCTTCTGTTTCTACATGGCATACAGCCAAAAAAATATTAATACCTCTTTACACATTGAAATTGTTTACGTAAACGTATCTAACAAAATCTCTGTCCGTATATAGAAAAGAAATATCAAATAACATGACAAATAAGGATTTTCATAAGAAATTGTGTGTGATAATGATAAAATCCAATAAAATCCCAAAAAAAAACATCTATCAAAATAAGGAAGCAAACGCGCAAGCGTTAAGCGTCGATTCAAATATGATAAATAAACATCTTGGATTTCATCATTATCACACCGGCAACTTCCTATGAAAATCCCTATTTGTCATGTTATTTGATATTTCTATATACGGAAAGAGATTTTGTTAGATACGTTTACGTAAGCAATTTCAATGTGTAAAGAGGTATTAATATTTTTTTGGCTGTATGCCATAGAAACAGATGCTCGATAGAATAAAAAAAAAATATGAAAAAATACATGGCGCGCTTTATGCGAATTTTTTGTTACTTATTTATTTTACTGGAACTTCTTATTAATATATTATATTATAACGATGGTTGTGTAAGTATATATAGGTCTTTGAATAGGTATATCACGAATAATTTAAGTAGCTGCAATTAAAATTCCTTTTATTATCCTGGTTTGAGGTATTTATGGTCACCCTACACACCAAATTGCTAAGGAATTTTCAAATAATTGATATCTTTAGAAATACTGATTATGTACAATGTAGGATTGCACGTATATTTAGTAGAAATTTCTACTAAATGGCCGTGTTATTGTTTTTCGATTCCATTAACAGCTTTGGCAGTTATGGACATATTTTCATAAAGAAACGTCAGGATTGAGGAGCCAGATAAAATGTGTTTTATAACCAAATTTAGATCGTTTTACGATCGTATTTTTATACTACAAATTAGGATAAATGTACTACTAAATGATACTAAAAATATGTTTTGATTAGCCGCTTAGTTTATGAAAAACAACGCATTGCATGAATAGGCCAACGTTTAGATTGAGGAGCCACAATCAAAGTATTGTAGTTATGTCAAATTAAGAACTACAAAACTCAAATTTTTCGTACATATTGTACATAATGCCTACTAAATCCTACATAATTTTCAAAAACATCCATCGTCTACTTTTCGAGTTCTATAGTGGCTACTCAGTTCAAACGTCTGGATTGAGGAGCCACCTTTAACGTCATGTAACTTTTTAAGGGTTTTCCTACAAATTCCAGGATTGCGTCTACAAAATCGGCTCATATCCTACTAAATAAAGATAGTATCCGCGTTTAAAAATCACATGTGGCTCCTCAATCCATACGGACACATGAAATTAACGTCCAACAACCACACCAACTGGACTCATAGGTAAACCTCGATCCAATAACTTATTCAAAACAGATGGCAGGATAGAGAAAAATATTTAGATAAAACAATACCTACTACCAGAACGCTTAGGAAGTTGCATGAACTAAACCACAGAACACAGAAAAGAGGTTTTCTGTGTTCTGTGAACTAAATGTTAGCACTTCAATCAATTATTGTCAATCACTGCAATCAATTATAAATTACAACAAGATGAAGTTAACTAAATTAATACCCTTTGCTATCACATAATAATTCGACAATATTTTGTACCTAATGAGCAGTTTTCCAGTAGTCATTTATAGCATTATTTTCTCTCGCTAGATGGCGTTGGCAACAGTTTTGAATACAGTAGTGTAACATTCTGCGTTCCCTTCCTTGTCGTTCGCTTGGTTTGCTTGTGGTTTGTGTATTTTTACGGTAAAACGCTGTCTTTACCTGTAAATAATGTAATAGTAAATATTTCAAAATACATAACTAACACAAAGATATTAATTATTATACAATTTTACAGGATTTTTTATTTTTTTAAATATTAGTGATCTATTTATGTTGGCTGAAAGAAGATTTCCACTGCCATGATAAAGTTTTAAAAGTAAATACCGAAAGTAACGCGAGCGCCATCTCTTAGTCTTGATGGTGAAAGAACTAAACTGACAATGCCAATTGGAAAACTGCTCATTACATCAAGATTTTTTCTCGGTCCTTTTTAACTAAGGAACTACTTCCTAAGAGCGTATTTTTCATGTGAAGTCATCACATGCGCCAGGCACTAGACATTCTGGGGTGGACTGTGCGGTGTGCTTCTTCCTAGCTATGCCCATGAACACAATGCTACTACTTTTCTCACTGTTTTACATCAATTTATTATTTTGGTAACTGTGTAACTCAACCAGAAAAAGTGGTTGCATCTTGTCACACAGTGTAACTGAACGGAAATACTTTTCCCATTCTGTAACATTATTACAGATCGCGGTGTGACAGAACGGGAACCCACGTTTTTCTTACTGTTTTACGGTAACCTATATCTACCTACCCATATTAAAAGGGCTTCAGAATCAGTGGCCGATTACGAAGCCATCACAAAACGCGTGCTTGGTTCCTCCAGCCACCAGATGCCTTCTATCTCCAGAAAAGCTTAGGACCTGTAATTTTCACTAAATCTGCAACTGCTTGGGGGAAAAACAATGCGCTTGCTTGGCTTGGTTTTTTGCTCATGTCATGTGAACCGTATACCGATAGCCCAACGTATGCGTACGCTCATTGATATATTATATTACGCTGTTATACATATCTATCCAAGAACGAACAGCTAATGTTATTTTCAGAAAATTGTAGAAGGTCCGCAACTGAGACCGGTTGCCGAAAAATTAAGACCACTGCCTGAAAAGTCTGCACTACGAACAGAGAATATGAAGGGCATGTACGACATGAGCCCCAGTCTTACCCAGTACAGATACGACGAGCCGACAGCCGACGCCTTCTTCCCTAATTACGCGTGAATCTCTGCGGAACCTACCACCCAACTGTAAACTGCAATGCACCGCAACTTATGTTAGATTAGCGTTTAGTTTGTGAAAATTACGTTACTTTGTGATTACATTATTATCAATGTACTTACGTACAACCGTAGTTAAATCACTACAATTCGCATAGTTACCAAAACAATTGTAAATAAAGTAGCATACAGCGATTTTTTTCTCCGTAGTTTAGTTTGTCATATATAGGATTAGATTGCGCCGCTGAGACGTCGCGCCGGCCGTGAGTGGTGCTATTATTAATGAATAGCTAGACTGGAAGAGAAACAAGAAAACTGTGTCTAACTTAATGTCCAAATTAGGCGTCGTAAGCCATTGTTAATGTAAGTTAGATAATTGTCCACTAGTTAGGCATCTTAACACGTTAGCAGTCCAGTGTACCCTATGTGGCATCTACACGGCGATTCTTTACCATTGTGTCTGCTGTCTGGACAGTGAACGTGTAGACTTAAGAGTTTCAGCTTTTTTTATTCATTTTATTGGTTATGATATCAGTTTAAAAGCTTGTTTTTATGAAGATGATGATTGGTCTTTTGTGAGTAGGTAGGTACCTAATTAAATTAATTAATTACCTATGTATTACAAGCGCGAATTACTTTTTATGAATTTTCTGAAAGACCTCTCCTTTGAACCCCATAACGAGAAAAATTTGGCTGTTTCTAAATTCGTATCCTCTTTTTTGGAATAAAGTTTTTAAGTGAATTAAGAACGATAATTAAGAACAATCTTAAATAAAAATATTTAACGGTTTTAATAACCATTAACAAGACAAAAATATACCTACAACGTTTCTTTATTGGAAACGTCTAAGTGAGATAAAAATCACTTAAGTTGCATTTCAGCTCTTTAACATACCTAAATAGATTGATTCTTGTTACCAGTTGTTACCACAAAATATATTTTACTGTAAAATAAGTTACAATTGACATATTAGAATTACTTAAGAGCTTATGAGAGATTACCATAAATCATAGACGTACTAAAGATGCTACGCAACTATTGTTGCTAAGTAACTCAGACTATCTATAAACAATATTGTTTCTTCATAACACAGCTATAATATGACAATAAAAGCTTAACAATAAGTCAATTAAAAATCAGAAGGATTCAGGTGCTTATGCAGGTGTCAATACCTTAAAAATTCAAACTTGTGGGAAAAAGATATACTGAACTTAGCTCGTAAGAAACATAATTGTTTACATTATTTGATTTTCAAATCAAATTTGAAATATATAATAATAATTATTATTATTTATTTAAAAAATAAACAAGCATCTAATAAAAATGGTCACTAAAATAACCCAAGTTCGGGAGTAAAACTATCATAGAACATACGAAAAATAAAATGGGTAAATGGTTATTTCGTGAATCAGTTAATCGCAATTTTTAATTTAGTTAAGTATTTTAAATCTAGCTTACAAATAACTCTAAAGCACAATCCTAAGTTTTATTCAAAAATAAAACCTACCTTTGCCTTTCGGTAAGGTTACGAATTTCGGTCCATAAGCAGTGAGTGGAAACTCCCATACAAAAGTCTAAACTTGGTCCAAAGTACTACCAACCTAATCATTGCAAACCAAGTGTTACAACTTCCCGTACCCCCGCCCGTAATTAGTAGTTCAAAATCAACTTTTACTTATCGCATGAAATGTATTTTTTTAAACTCATTTATGTTTAGGTTCTTAAATAGATCTTATTTGATCATTTAATAGACTAATAACTATCTATCTGAGTCTATTCTGATTAAAATTTAATTTCAGTTTCCACACATTATATGTGGCATCACCACAAGTAAAATGTCTGTCCCTGTGTTCCGTAGACTGAGAACTGTGTTCCCATATTTATCTCGAAATTCTTGCATGTTTCGTTGAAAACAAAGACTAGTTATAATAGTTTAATGGGTGGAAATCCGTATTTCTCGAATTGAGTTGAGTATTTAGTTTCCCGGATTGTCTTCGAAACCAGGGTTTATGTCAGAAAGGACTCGTTGTTTATGCCGATTATTTTACTATTATGAATGTCAGTTTCAAAATGTCAATTTTATTCTTCAAGATGCGAAGCTTCTATGAAATTGTTTAAATTAATCTAGTTTAATTTCCCTTACATTTATTATTTCCACATTGCATTTTTAGGAACAACTAGTGTAAGTACATGCTAAGTAGCAACTGACAGTCCTAATAGCAAAAAAATCGGCTTATAAATATTTTAGTGATAAAAAGACTATTAAGATTGTGATCTATTTCTGTGGAATTTGTGATATACCTACATGAATATAAACGGCAAACGGAATCATAAATCGAACGAATATGATTGC
The DNA here is from genome assembly GCA_932294325.1 of Allophyes oxyacanthae. Lineage (NCBI taxonomy): Eukaryota > Metazoa > Arthropoda > Insecta > Lepidoptera > Noctuidae > Allophyes > Allophyes oxyacanthae. The sequence goes on from OW028609.1 coordinate 8,968,701, forward strand.
CAAGTAATTGATTGACTTAGATGTAAGCAACATTAGGTAAAATAAATAAACTACTGCATTACAATGTATAATGATATGTAGGTATTACGTATCTGCGATGTTTTTTGTCGTAATTTTTTATAATTGTATGATTTAGCTCAATTCATTAAATAATGTTACCCATTTAACATCGTTTTATTTATTTCTCAAAATCGCTAATAAATGAATGATAAAATATTAATGTACTTACCTACTGAGTTTTTTTTTGGGAAATATCGATATCGATATAATGCTCCACTACACTAGTATTATTAGTTGATAATGCACAGCTATAATAATATTGTGACCTAAAGTTGGCTTGGTTCCAGTCCTATTTTTTATTTTCATGGTATAGAAATAGTAAGTACATTCCTTATGTTTTCATTTATTTATTCATCCCTTTTTTCAATGTAAGGACGATATCGATTAACTATAATAATAATTGTTATGAAAGAGTATTCGAGGCCGATTAAGCGATTTCAAAACAAAGGAGTGGTTCAACGTCAATAGAGCACGTTCCGAACCTACAACTGATTGCAGAATGCAGTCCGTGGACTGTCTACGATGCAGACTGATGAATTTGACGTCGACGCCGGCCATTATGATTCAATTTACCTACTGGGGTTTTTCGGAACGCACCTCACTTTTTGACCATGGATCACATTATCCGGTTATTGTGCTCTATGGTTTTTGACAATAGGGTGCAGTACTACAGTACGCGTAGACTGAGAAGGCTATAGACGGCGGGGTAGCGTAACCGCTATATTCCCTTTCATTCGCGTATCACAGTTATACCACTTCGACTATGTTACCCACAAAATAGGGAGATTTTTATTGTGAAGCGTCAGTCAGTAATTTTACGCGTCCATACAGTCTGACAGAGGAAATCTAAAGGGAATTTTGATACTAATCGTTCAAAGGGGATTTTGACATTTTTTGTGTCAAAATCCCCTTCAGCTTAAACTTCTAGGACCAAAGGGGTTAGATGAAACGAAAAGTTTCAAAATCCCTTATAAAGAGGATATCGAAACGGGATTTTGAAACTAACCCTTTTAATATACATGTTATCATTAGGATAGAATAAACACATCGACTGTCCGGGTTATTCTGGGTTATTTATTATTATATTATGTAAAAGTAACGTTACCAACTGTCACCTTTTGTTCCCGATTCGACAAGTATGATGTTACAAGGTCTATTGATCTATCACGAATTCCGTTGTGTTTTAGTTTCAGGATAAGTGTGTGGTGGTCCACGCTGTCAAACGTCTCTCTCTGTAGATCGTCCCTTCGTAAATCCGAACTATTTCTCATGCAGTATCCTATTTTTGTTAAAATGTGCCAACATTTGATTTTACGGACTATTAGATTGCTTTCAAAGTGCCTTGAGCAAAGTCGAGAGTATTTAGTGGGCTCCCAATTGTTCTTGCTGGTAGCAGAAATCCATTTATTTTAAATTTCCGTGTCAATTGGAAAACTGAAAATAACAAAAACTCCAAGATGAGTATTCATTACATACTTATCTTATACATAAATATAAATTTCATAATCGTAAGTCACAGGTATAATAATATGGACATAATGGTAAATATTGACATTATGTAGGTACGGGACGCCATAATTGTAAGCGAAGAGGTCGGACCTCGGGTAATTTTAAAACTTTAGCTGGCAACATAGTTTTGTGGTTATAATTGCGCGAATATTTAAAATAACATTATTACGAATTGAAATAAATGGTCGTGAACCTCAGCTTAAATAATACTTACAGTTAAATCGTGATTCAGAAAGTAATTACAACATACAATCAAGAAATATGTTTACTTACGCGTGAAATGTAATACCTTCAATTTTTCGTTCACTACGGCTTTTACAGCCCATAACACTGCACGCCACCATAATAAGTTAACAAATCAAATAGTTTTCTAGCTTATAACGTACAATTAACGAGTTGTAAAAGCATAAAACAATGAAAATCACTGAAACAATCATTGACAGTCGCATTGTCTGACATCAAAATTCATGTCAAACGAGTTGCTAAGATAAACGGTGATAAGGACAACTATATTGTAGCTACATCTCTTTCTTACAAGGGCTAATATGATATTATGCGTCCTTTGTTGTGTGAATGAAACAAAACATATCATGCCGTCTATAGCCTTCTCAGTCTACGACAGTACGGCACAACCACGGGGCACAACCAAGAAGTTATATCAATTTATGATCGAACAACCAATGTCTGTCGCTCGCTCAGATAATTTTACAATTTATTGCGTCAACATAAAGATACTTATTTACTGCAGTACGGTTTTGAAGTCGCACACAGTTCGGCATCGATTCATTTTTAACTATTCAAGCTTTAAATCGATTAATAAAGCCGGAGTTATACAAGGCCTATATCCTACCTTTATAGTCCCGATCCTTTTGGGTTATTGTTTTCATCATTCTGAACAACTTTTACTATGGGACCAATAGTAAAATTGCCAAAAAATAAACTGCTATTCCACACATTTAGTCGAATAATATTGAATTATTTGTATGGAAACTGCTGATTTTTTTTCGCGATTTCAGGCGATTTCCATAATAAAAGTTGATCATAATGATGAGTACAAGAATCCTTTAAAGGGATCGGGACTAGAAAGGTTGGACCTTAATATCGTATTTGAAACTACTGGTTTCATTTCATAATGGCATTTTGGCACGTTTATTAGATGTTTATATTTTAAGTATGCAGTAAATAAAATATATTATATCAGTCTCATTTGCTTTATTTTCCTAAATTTATCAAGAAATTAGCTTCTGCACCGATTTGAGCAGTGTGTTGGACATTCAAACTTTCTAATTACTTACAGTATACCTAATGTAGAATCATGTAGTCACATCATCAATACTTACAGAATACTAAATTAAACAAACTACCTACATATTAATACGTTTATACATCCACTAGGGTCTAAAGCTGTATAATTCATAAAATCGTAGGAGTACCCATACACACAACTACACAATGTACATATTACCTCATGGCAGTGCTCAAGCCGACGTTCTCTATACCTTATTTCTACGTTACAGATATAAACAATATGTTTTACTAATTAAACTACGACACTGTACTACCGATGCTACAATAATTTCTATTCGCAACAAAAATTCTTTAATCACCAAGTTTCACAATGCATTGCTGATATAAAATGTATATATGAACCTAATATATTACAATATTAAAATAACTATGATTTTAAAATAACTACAATATCAATCGACAATAATAATTGTTTCTGAATAAGGACAGAACGTAATAATATTTCTTGAATATAAAATTTGTGTTTAGTTAATTAACATCCAATCCATCGAAATACCTAAAACTAGTTTTGAAGCTGTATTTACGTTATTAACCTATAACTCCTTGTTTAAATAACCAGACCCTTACATTACGATATATTACTGACCTGATTTTGGTAAGTGCTTAATTTAATTAACAACTTCAATATGTACAGTATGACAAAAACACGAGTGAAAATTTATAAGTAATGCTATGTTAAATAATTCAACAATATAATATATATATACAGACGTTGGTTATTGTGTAAAGTGTAAAAAGTTAATGATTAAAAAATCAAACAATATACGATCCGTTCTTAAGATTAAGCTATTAGATTATTTAATATACAAAGACAAAGAATTAAAATAATCGATTTATAATATATTATAGGTACTATATACACGCCCATTTTATTTATTATTTAATAACAAAAACTTGTAATTGTTTAGTCACACAAGCAAGTATCAACTAAGTAGCACCATGGATGTAAAAAGCGGGACGTCCGGCTATTCTCATAAGTTACTTGTGAGTAGAGATGGGTAGGTCCTAAGGTTTCGATCCCGGGTGGAATCGGGAAATTTTGATTTCCCGATTCCAGGAATATAAGGCCGGGAATTGCGGGACTATACGGCCAGTAACCCCGGTAAGGACAATATATTATTAAAAAATAATATATAAATTGACGCTTTTGGCGCAACGAACGTATACAGTACGTATGTCAAGCGACATGATCACAGCGACGGCAGTTAGGCAACAGTGCGGCACGGAATGCAAGCAGAAAGTAGAAAGAGATGTCTGGTTCTTAAAAAACGTGATTGTTTTGTTTATTTTGATTTCAAATACATATTTTTTATTTGTGTTATGAATCTTTACGGATTCTACGGATGAAATCCTATTTTACATAATTAGAACGAAAACTACTGTGATAGTATTTTGTTTAAGTTTGTACTGACAGCCGGAAGTACGCGCCGCCACGTGTTATATTTATTTGTTTATTTTCTTTTTATTAAGATTTTATCATATTTTGTGAGTATGTTTATATTTGAACACATATTTTATTGTATGATGTATATATATTTAGTTTTTCTGTTTTCCCTTTTTTGTTTCTATTTCTTTGCCTTCGTCCGTGCGTCACTGCAGGGGTGCCAACTGAAAATCAGCGTTGGGCTCTCTGCGCCCAGCAAATGCTGAGCTGGCTACCCTTTCGGCATGGCATGCTTGACAGTATATACATATTTAAAAATATTTTCATAATTGTCAACTTTTGATGTGTGTTATTTTTATAATTATTTATTTTTATTTTTTATCTTCTCTCTCTTATGTTGTCAATGTGTCTGTGCCGAATAAATGTTCTTTTCTTTCTTTCTTTTCTTTCAATAATCGTCTTTTCGTGTAATGAAACAAGGACGAGGACATGATATCAATTTTAACTTTCTTAAGGCTGATTTCAATAAAAATATATAATTATAACTCCTATTTTGTTGTTTTACTCATAAAAAAGCATCAACCCTAACTCTTACAAAGAAGGCTGAAAACCCCGATTCTCGGGATTTTTTTATTTGATCCCATCATATCATTGATCATATCCCAAAATCGAATCGATTCCGATTACAAACGTATATCGTGATTTTTGCATTGCACTCCCCAGTTCCGCACTCAAAGATCCGATGATCATGGTTAGACAGCCAGACCTATAGGTATAGGTCCTGCGAACACGGGACTTGGATGTAGGTCTTTAGAGCTAAATGTACATTCGGATCCAACTCCAAATTATCCTCGGACCTACCCATCTCTACTTGTGAGCAAAACACTAACAAACATCAATTTCGCATCATGAATTGCACTGATCACGAATTAACTATATAACCGAATATCATTTTGTGAATAAATATTTAAAATTACAACATCCAATTGTTATATAAAGTAAAAAAATTACATTAACTTGGTATAAAGTTAACATTATTCATCTAAAATAAGTAAATTACAAACTAGGTGAACGATGCATCTATGTTTTGCAACAATAACGACACTCCATCCAACATTCAAAATGTACAATAAAATTGACGTAGGACTTAGGCACATAATCGAGTTTTAGGAACAAACCAGTTTTGTCAATCAATACCAATATAAACATAATTATAATAACCGACAACAGTATAAAGTTGATAAAAATCAATAAATTATTCATTGACGTTATAGGCAAGCGACTATCTTTATAGTTTATAACCTAAAGGTCTTATCGCAGATGATTTAACTGTCGACAAAACGTAAGCATGACATAAACAGAGTATACAATAGACGTCGAACAAGAAATGTCGATCATTTGCCCAAGTCGCGCCATCGGCTATGATAAACTCGAATATTAAACTGTAAACATACATTTTATTTCCAAAAGGTTTAAGTTTACACATGATATCATTCATCAATCATCAATTACACTCATTGATTTCATTATTTCATCCCGCCAATTACTTGTAAAATTATTAAAATTGATTAATTAGTAGTAAGTTTATGTACCGGAATCCACTAGATTTTTTAAATATGAATATATGCTAGTTATTTGTTTTTTGCCGAAAGGGAGGAAAGAGATAGAGAGTCAAAGAAATTAATGACTAAGTACGTGTTTAAATAATTAATACTTAACACTAGGTAGGCGGAACTTTCGACATTTGTCCTAAGTGCACCATTACATTAACCGAATGTTGAACAAACACGGTAATGTATCTGGCGTAATTATGAGTAACGTGAAGAGCGAGAGACGACTAAGTAAAGACAGATATATAACGCAGCTTTTCTACTGTCAAAAGATAGTGATTATTTCTGATTAACACTCAACAAATAATTTTTAACATTAAGAATACCAAAACAGTGTGAGATATACAGTAAAACAAAAAAGGGCGTAATAATGTATGTAAATATGGAATTAGCAGGTTATCTGCAGTAAACGACGAATGAGCTGCGGGCGACAGGCGTGATTAACCAGGCCATACCAATAGACTTAAACTCAGCATGAAAACTGCACATTAATGACACGTGTGCAACTATATTATTCGATAAACAAACAGTTATGTGTTTATATATACAGGGTTACTGGTAATATGACGGCAATCCGTTATGGGGATGTAGGAGAGATCATTTCCAACCAAATGACTCCTGATGACTCCTACGCAAATGTCAACCATTTTCGAGTAATATGTCATTTTATATTTTTTGAAGATATTTACATTATACAACTTTGAACATTGATAAAAAAAAAGCCAATGCATACAATATTTTTATATTAATATTATCTGTTTGCTAACATTTCAGTACATAATATTCAATAATAAAATGACAATTATCTGCAATAGTTTTGAAATCAGAGCTACAAATCGTTACGCATTTCATAATTTTGAGCAGGTCTTGTGACTAAAATGGTCGATTTCTGCAAAATAACACAGCAGTACTTTATCGGCAGAACATTTAGAAAACATGTACAACTTTTCAGCTATCCAACGAGTTACAATAATCTAACAGAAATCAGAATTTGAGTGAACAGTATACAATTATTGTGATAAAGACAAAATCAACTTCAACCAAAATTGCATGCTGTCCTCCGCCTGAGGGGGGCGGAGGGTTGTGCTGGACTCCTACCGACTAAACTCACCACGGTAGTCCACTTTGGCACCTACAGGTGGGTTTCGGGTACTCTTAGAATACCGCGCCGAACCTAACCTAACCTAACCAAAACCTAACCTAACGTAAGCTTTTTTTTTTTGTTACTTGGTGTAACCGGGGACTGGAGAATCACTGTTCGCCAATGGTTAGACGCCAACTTTCCTAATCGATGGATTGGCAGAGGAGGCCCAATTCCTTGGCCAGCAAGATGCCCAGACTTAACCCAATGTCCGGCACACACCTCCGCCCCCCCCAGGTCGAGGAAAGACCTATGATGGGTTCTCATCAAGTAAAAAAAAAGCTTAAGTTAGGTTAGGTTTTGGTTAGGTTAGGTTAGGTTAGGTTCGGCGCGGTTTTCTAAGTGTACCCGAAACCCATCTGTAGGTGCCGAAGTGGACCACGGTGGTGAGTTTAGCCGGTAGGAGTCCGGCACACCCCTCCGCCCCCCTCAGGCGGAGGACAGCATGCAATTTTGGTTGAAGTTGATTTTGTCTTTATCACAATAATTGTATTCTGTTCACTCAATTTCTGATTTCTGTTAGATTATTGTATCTTGTTGGATAGCTGAAAAGTTGTACATGTTTTCGAAATGTTCTGCCGATAAAGTACTTCCGTGTTATTTTGCAGAAATCGACCATTTTAGTCACAAGACCTGCTCAAAATTATGAAATGCGTAACGATTTGTAGCTCTGATTTCAAAACTATTGCAGATAATTGTCATTTTATCATTGAATATTATGTACTGAAATGTTAGCAAACAGATAATACTAATATAAAAATATTGTATGCATTGGATTTTTTTTTATCAATGTTCAAAGTTGCATAATGTAAATATCTTCAAAAAATATAAAATGACATATTACTCGAAAATGGTTGATATTTGCCTAGGAGTCATCAGGAGTCATTTGGTTGGAAATTATCTCTCCTACATCCCCATAACGGATTGCCGTCATATTACCAGTAACCCTGTATATTTATATTACTAAACTGGATTGCATCACAACCTAGTAATTGGTTAACATCTGTATAAAATATAATTCGCACACGCATAACATAACTGAGCATAATAGTAATTAGCAGGGAACGGGTAATCAAAAATGTGTTCAATTTTATATAATACATACATACATTTATATACTGTAGTTCGTTGATGTCTCTCCTCACTAATGAGCTAATTAAACAACTAACCTTTAATCAATAAGTTCTACAACTGTCCACAATGATATAAACGAACCGTGCTGGTGCCGAGTGTAATATTCTTATTCCATCTTAAATTATTTTTTCCAGCTTTCACGTAACTTCATTGATCACTTCTTATAAGTTTTTCTTGAAGAATAATGAAAGTAATTCTAGAACAAAGAATAACTAATTATGAAACAAATTGACAATATCACAAAAGAAAACATCATGTAAATGGATGCCAAAACAAAAGCACAATGGTGTCGATTCTGTTGCGCACTTTGACAGGACTGAACTAAGGGCATTTGTCTCTTTCTATTTTAATAGAAAAAGAAAGTCACAGATAATTATGTTTGGTCTAGTTCAGTATCTAGTATAGAAATATTTATATGGAGAAACCATAAAGTTATTATTAGTGGTAATAGAGGAACACAGTGTGCGAGTGAGAAACCGATCTTTACGAAAATCCTACGTGCGAGAAAGAGACACAATTAAATGTTCGTAGGACCGATTTGAAACAATTTATGAACTAGTAGGTACCTGTCAAAATAAGATCTCGTATTATTTTATGATTTTCTTCACAATCGTTCTGTATTTTATTGGATAAATATCAATAATCGAAAAGGTTTCGTGTCCTGTGTTAGACTGCAGTGTAACTTACAGCAATAATGTAAATAAAGAGACCTTTTACAGGTAAATACCGTACAGTGCAATACTACTTTCAGAGTGCATATTTCCATAGAAAATATTCCTAAAATTATTTAGTAATACGTTTATAACATGCAGTAAGCCCCCTATTTTCTAAATAATATATTATTTTAAATAATTATGTGTAAGATAAAAAAATATTGTGTTCGTGAAAATGTGAAAATTAAACCGTTTGGAATAGGTTGTGCGTACAAAATCTATCGATATGTCGATATTTCCAAATTAATTTTTCGTACTACCTAGCTTCGTCCATTGCATAACTTGAGAGTTATTGTTAATCCTTGATTTTTGTATATTGAAAGGTTGATTTAGTTCGGCCCCGCACATTGTCAGAAAATCATAGTCGGAATATTTCTGACGCACCGGAGGGCACTCGACACTATTCACACCATATCTGTACTATTACAACATTTTAATAGTACGTAAATAGCCCATACCCGCATTTTGTACTAGCCCCACAGATGACAGAATTTTCCGAATCGTACGTCCGCTTCTACAAGAAGCAAACTACGATTCCGAAGATTCTGATTCTGTCGCACATTAAAATGCATAAAATAGCGCAATTTCCAGACAAAGAGTAGCCTGGTGAAAAAAATAACTTCATTATATTGACTGGCTAACTTCATAACTTCCAGGTTTCCGGACCACATTTCTCGGCCTGTGTCAGTGTACAAATACAGGGACCTATCACCAGAACCTTCAACATCAAAACCGAAACGTCTGACGTCAAGAAATAATGAATATGATAATTAATGATTACATAAATGTTTACAATAAATTTTCTTTTTACTTAACTACCTATTCGTCACTTTCGGGACGTTAATAATTATCCTAATATAAACCTCTATTACGTAACTTTTAATATTTTAAAATGACAGATTAAATATGTCAAATATGGTATTTTAGTATAAAGAACATTTGAAAGATTTAATTGGTAATTTTAAAAGATTATTAGTTAGGTACATAATTTAGCCTAGCAGATTCTAAATGATATTCCACTCCTTATTAGTATAGCCGATTTTGATATCGATATTGCAGGGATATTGTCAATTCGGTGATATTATAATTTCACAATAACACGGCCATATCGATAATGCGGAGACGTCAAAGTCACATCCCTAAACTTCACACACATGTCAAATGCGCTAACATACGTATTTCTTTTTTGGTCTCGCGATAATGAAGACAGTGTTCCTCTATTACCACTAATAATAACTTTATGGGAGAAACCCTCATAACCTTTACAAAAACTCTTGCTTCGTCTGATTTCAATATCAAAGTAACAGTACAGCTCGGAACGTTCTGTTTTTTGTCTGAATAAACAGAAACATCTACAAGTCCATTTATCTTTGTTTATTACACAAAATGTATGAAAATAAAAACGATAATTTTACATTAACCTGTGGCAAAAATAAAATGTGTCTATACATTTTTTGTTTATTACATCTAAGAGATTCTATATTTGCAAAACATAAATTACAATTTATCGATAAAGACAGAAAAAATCCATAAATGCAGTGTTACTACATCTGAAAACAAAGAACAACCAGTTTTCTAAGAACAAGTCTCTATCTACGTATATTTCTACGGATAGCATAGTTGTAGCAGAGATAGAGAAACTCACCCTGTATTCCTCAGTCATGATCATGCGAGGACTGTTCGCTTTCAGGTCGCAGCGCGTCGATGCAGGCGACGATTTTGAGCGCGGGCCCCAGCTTCATGGATAGAGCCATCACCAGGTGCTCGGGTTTGATGAGCAGTAGGGCTTCGCCATCCACCTCCTGCATTAGGAACTCGTCTGCATAGCCAGCGCATCCCGGTATGCTGCGGATGAAATCGCATACTTCCGGGACCTGAGAAATTGTATATTTTTGTTATTATATTGCATTAATATCACAGTCTACCTACAGTATTAATATCGGCGTATAGCTGCTCAATTATTACGATTGAATAATTATGTTACCACGAAATAATGTACAGACATTATGATACACCGTCTTTATTCGCGCAGATGGGAAACTACCGAATTTAACGTTACACTGTATCATCGGTCTTGTTATATACTGATGAAACAGTGTCTTCTGAAATATGAAATAATTCGAAGTCGTATAAAAAAGGAACTCCTGCCCGGACGGATTTATATGAAATTTATAAATAATTACGACACGTAACTTCTTTTACTACAAAATAATGGAAATTTAACAGTAGCACTAGGTATACTCACAGTCCACTTAAGAGCGTTAGGTGTTGCAGCGTCTGCGGCGGCTGTGTCTGCGGCAGCGGTAGATCCGGCTGCGCCCGCGTCGCCCTTAGCGTTGGCATTACTCACTGAGGCGCTCTCGTTGCTCGAACTGATGCGAGCCACGCTTGCGCTGTTGTCTAACATCTGCTTCTTGCCTGTTGTTATAAATTTTTAAAGTTTGTATATTAGGTATTAATTTGTTATTGGTTTAGGTTTTGTATGGATTTGTAAGTCATCGTCATCTAACTAGCCTTTTATAATAAAAATAAATAAATTGACCAATTAATTAATAACACAATTCATATACAAAATCGAACAAAACAGAACGCAAGACAAAAACATGGGAGCATAAATTTCTTCCATGTTCATTATAATCCTAGTAACCTAGTTTAGGTCTAAGAATCTCAATAATTTGCCGCAACTATGCAGCTTATATCATACTGTTATCTTTCTCTTTAAACCAATCGTCAGGGTGGCCACAAAGAAATTATAGAAGTAATGTAAATGCACTCACGCGGCGGCCCATCCTCTGACAAGGGCAATTTATTCTCCTTATCATGTTCCTTGTCGGCCCAGTCTCGCATCGGACGGTTCACCTGCACCAAGTTACTCTGCACACCAACCAACAACGTTCATAAAGTGATCAAGTACAATGTATATATGTCACGCTCAAAGACCTAAAACTCTCATTGAGCGAAAAAATAGCTTACAACGCGTTGTGGTCACTGTGAAACATCCATATCGCGAAATTCATGTTATGGCTCTTATAAAAACGCCCATGACGCGTTGTGGCTCACGCAGGATGACCACATAGCGAAGTTAGTGTCATAGCTAGGTCAAACTAGTTGGTTAGGTTAGATTAGTGACTAGCAACGCACGAGCCGAGCGAGCGATGCCCCGGTAGCCGGCGAGTGCCAGTTTGCCACAGCGCATTGTGGTCGAAGCCACGACACGAATTACGCTATGTGGTCTTACTGTATTCGCCACAACGCGTCATGAGCGTTTTTGTAAGTGCCATTACACGAATTTCGCGATATGGATGTTTTAAAGAAACCACAACGCATTGTGAACTGTTTTTCGCCCAATGAGCGTTTTTGTTCTTTGAGCTGAACATAATACCTCAATAAGTTTATACTGCCGCAGTCGGCTAAAGTTGTCGGCACTTAACGCATTCATTAACATAATAATGAAGTTAAAGCCTTTGTATTCAATAGCCCTCAAATATTTAATCAAAGGGGGAAGGGGGCACTTCTCTGTGAAACACAGACAGACAGTCAATTTTAAGGTTTAGCTTTTGCCATTCGACTAAGGAATCGTTAAATTAAAGAACATGAACTCACAGCAAAAGGCTCGCCTGCTTCCTGAATGACGTAGCCTTCGATTACGTGCGTCAATATGTTAGGCTTCACCATCGCTTTCGGTAGCCCTTTATCTGGAACAATTCAAACCAATTTACTGGCATTAAAGAACATTGCCAGGATTTGAGTCAAATTCCGCCCAGAATCAACTGAAACGGCATTAAGTAAGCCGTCCGGCAACGGCATCAGGGGGATTAATACAGCTCTAAGAGCAAAAAAAAATCATCCCGTAAAAAAAGTTACGTAGGTCGTAACTTTTGTTGCCTTTGTAATATAATTGCACATCTCTGGGAAAAAGACCTTTGGCTAATACAAGCGTAATGTTTTTAATATTATGTATCAAAATTTAAGTTATTACCTTTGTTTCAAAGGAATTGCAATATGTTAGGATATTTTTATATGTTAAGGTGGTGGTATTTTTATTAAATCACTTTTTCATTTCTATTTGCCCTGCTACTTCATTATTTTTGACAGATATTCTCGGATCTATTTTAATTCGTTTTGACTTCCAGACATAATTCAACGTAGGCGATCAAATGCACATACATAGTTCCATTTCTGGGCGGCATTTGGACCGAATCCCATAGTAAGATTGGCAATCTCCTTTGTTCCCACGACCAAACCATAAACTTTTTTATTTGCATGCATAAGACTATCAGAAGCACATTACAAATCGTCGAGCTGGTTCAGTTAGTTCGACACTTATATTCGGATCATGGGGTGGAAAAATGATCTAACCCACAAACTGGCCAAAATTATGGTACTGATGCCAAACAATCGAAAATTATATGTATTCTCATTTAATAAAGACTTATTTTAACAAGTAATCCCAGAATTATGATATGCTCGACATGAAGTCACAGTCACAAAAAGAAAATGCATTTATCTTTCGAATCTGAATAACTTATTAGCTAATGTTTTTGTGGGTTGGATTATTTCTACACAACACGGTCCATTTTATCTTGTTGGCGGTAAACTCTCCTTCAGCCATGAGCTCTCATTTGAGAATTGCTTATGCAATGTTGGATAGATTAGAAACAAGGCAGTATGCAAGGTTCGTAATGAGCCTGTCTGTACCTACTTAGATATCATCAAGATGCTCTTTACATGCTTTTAAGTGAATGACATAAAGTAATATTGTAGGTATAATAATAATAAAAAGTCCATACAATACTGACCGTGTGCGGCCTGCTGGCTCATGTGTCGGGGCGTGCACTGCGTACTCTTGAACAGCGCAGCCGTCCCACCTGATGACACCGGCGCGGTGATTGCAGCCGTCATCGTTGACGATGATGACGTCGAAGATGCTACCGTTGTCACCACCTGTGAACACATCGTCATGTTAGTGATGTTGCTCGTAACTAGATACCCCGTTAACAATGCCATTTATTTATATTTATTTATTCTTGAGAAAGTTGACAGACTAATAACAATATTTAAAAAACCGGTCATACAAGAGTGTGGTCCTATACAAAAAAATAATTACTATTATAAGCTGTTTACCTGTGGTGCAACTGGCGTAGTTTGTTGCGCACTGCTGGGAACTGCAGCGGTGCTGGTAGGAACCGAGGCCGCGGTCGACGCCGGCTCTTTCGGTGTAGTCTGGCTCTCTGCCTTAGATGGACTCAACTTTGAAGTCTCCATGGGAGTCACCGATCCTGGATTGGACAGGATGTTAATATGTAGTATTGTTTTAAGATTGAATGTGTCAAGAATGCCTTCTTAAAAGTGGTTACTTCGACATAACTGTCGTCGTGTGCAAAGGCTAAAATGAGCCTTGAAAAAGGGTAGTACGGTTGGATTAACAGCGATATTGTCTACATATCTATAAATAAAATAGTAGATAATAGTAAAGTGCTTACCAACGGTGGAGGTGCTAGTGGAGACAGACGCGTCGGCCGTGGCGGCCGTGGTGACGGGCGCGGAGGTGTACGTGGAGGGCGCGTCGGTGCCCACGGAGACCAGCTGCTGCGAGGACATCTGCTGCAGCACCGCCGATTGCTAAACATCAATCATAAACAAAAATCTGGATTAAAAACGAAATAATTTAAAAGGAAGAATACCCAAGGGAAACTTAAGGTTAGAGGCCATTGCACACTAGCTACTTTCTGCAGCAGAATCGCGCGTTTTCGCGTTCGTTATTAACTTTTTGTAAACAAAAGGCAGTCAACGAAAGCTTATACTCGTGATTCTGCTTCAAAAAGCAACTAGTGGCCCTTAGTCTGTAAAAAACTCAAACCTCCAAAAACTTGTATCATGCAAAATGTTCACTCCACAATTTCTTCAGATATACATCCATAACATCCCACCACTATCTTGAACCCTACGCCAAAATTTCTCTATGGCTCGTGTACAGTATCCATTAAATTTCTTCCACATTCATTCAACTTCTCATTTAAACATTTACAAATTATCATTCTTTCCTTAATCATCCTTGTTTAGCAATACAAAGTGATGTACCGGTGCTGCTGAAATCTGCGACTTATCATCTTCTGTCTTGACGTGCGCAACGAGTGTCGTGGGCGGCTGCAGCGGCAGCACCGGCGCCGCGATCAGCCCCACCGTGCCCGGCGCCGCTTGGAGCGTCAACTGAGGAGAACCCAGGTTGCTTGATACCTATACCATGCACACATACATGGGGAATGGATAAGAAAATTCACAAACATATTTAAACAAACGTAAAATTTATAATTTTTTACGTGCGATTTTTCTCTTTTAGATGGATATAATCGATTCTGAAAAAAACCTTGTTTGGTAAACGATTAAATGTTTAGGTTATATATTATTTTAAACGTTTAGTAGTTTTGTATAATAAAAAGGGTACACATACAGGTGAATAAAGATTTTTATAAATTGAAAAAATGTTAGTCATTCTCCTCCTTATTGACATTATCATAAGTATAAAAATTTTCAACATTACATTTAGTAATTCGTTTACATAGAAATGATAACATGCAATGCATTAATCATGCTATCCGGAGTACTCAATTACTATTAATCTAATATTCGCTACGCGGAAGACACTAATTATCATAATTATTCAAAAAATTAATACTTGATAGGAAAATATTTATTTACGGCCTTTTAAACTATACCTGTTGAAACTTACTCATGCAACTATACTCTCAAATGCATTAAACTTCTTCCTACTCACTAATTAACTAAAACTTCACATAATTCTATAATTATTATATTCACGATCTATTTAAAAATATATACCACAGTCTAATCGATTGTACGACAATGCTTCCGCAAGAGACAACTTGTGAAATATTAGTTTTAGGTCAACGATACTGCTTTTCATGCATTTATGTAACATGCGTTAATATGAAATGATTTGTTTAGAAGAAACCGGCTATTTTTGGGAATGCTGTAAAAATTCTTGGAAAAAAAAATCATGAGGCGATTTGGATGACTGAAAAAATATGTCCTATTTATAAAATCGATCTATAAATTGGTATAAACTACTGAAATTTACAATAAAAAAGAAAAAATGATCACGTTCAAGTATCAATTAATAGAAAGCAATAAAAATAGGGATGCCAGCACCTCCGTTCTAAGTTAATAGGAAGGATTTGTCTTTTAACTATTAATTTTGGCATTATTATGATTTGTACCAACGAATGGTAAGCCAAGTAGATTACAAGTTTAAAGAAAATGTCCTTTGCCATCGTAATATGGCTAATGATGACATAGTCATGTCTGTAATAAAATTTTAGTTAGTTCCCAGGCGTGTAACTCCCGTTCAACGATTGACTGGTAAACATTTTATGTACTTCACACGGAGGCGGTGTCATGAGTTTATATAGCTACCACATTCACTACAGAACGATATTTAAATAATGGAGATTATTTAGTCAAATATTCGATGATGGTTTTGTCAAAATAAATAATTATGGGAACATTTGCAAGTTTCGTGTGGCTACCTCATGGTGCAATATTGCTGGCGAGACTTGCACGAGGGGCGCGGTCAGCAGCGAAGCCCCATCGAGCGCGAGCCCCGACTGCCAACGTTTTCACCACTCAAATATACATATAAAATACATACAGGTAGGTACAATACTAGGGTCATAGCAAATATACTGTAAATGCTATAATATTTTATTTTTAATCTATTTAAATTTAATATGATATCATATTTAGACTTTTGTATACAGGTTTAGTGTTGAAATCTCGACAGACATAAAACAGTCTACATGAGATGCATGCACGTCTTCATGACAGCTAAGATGCTATCGACATCAGTTAGTAAGTTCTTCTTAATCTTTTAAGAATTCTAAAATTGTGTGTAATGTAGTTTCTAGTTTTGTAAATTATTATGCTAAGCTATGCACACTCACGAGGTTACTGTTCTAATGTTAAGTCACAAATAAAATCCAGTTCCTTTTTCATTCAAGCATTTTTGTCAAACCAATGGTAGCTAACGCCAACGGTGTAATGACGACTGAGATTATGTGTCGAAGAAAGATTGATTGGTTCGCGATAAAAAAATTGTCATACTAAAACGACGTCTGAATGAAAATTTATTAATAAGTTTAATTTATAATGTCAACCCAAGAGCCTTAGTAATAATCCATGTTTTAAAATTTATTTAATTTAAGTTATTCCAAACTATAATGCTAATATAACTATAATATAAAAACTATAATGTATTTGAGTTCCCGAGTCGTGAAGACACCGCGAGACTTAGGGCTAAACTGACCGTTTGTAAAGAAGCGGAATGATTTAACGCTGCCTGTTGTTGTACGGTCATGCCAACGGATGTCTGGACCAAGCCGCTACTCACCAACTGCAGGATAAGAATAGATTCTTTTAACTAATGACACTTCCTATTCATGGTGGATGGTATTCGAGCTATCTAAAAATTTGATATTGTAAAAGTTTTTTTTTATCATAGGAATCACTTATCAGAGTGATATCCAGTCACTGAAAGATTGATCCAAAATCAATTTTAACGATCAAGTACCGATATTAGATTGGTACAACCAAGACATTATTACGCAAGACAAAAATTCATGGTACAGTCAGGGATACAAGGCGATGAACATGGACCTGTTCCACAAATCGTGTACACATTAAGCATCATTAGTCTCTGATCAGTTTCGGCCACATCATACGGTGATCACCAACCATGTAACAAATATCGGAGAACTTAATAGAAAAAAAATACTGAAAACTTTTATAAAATGTAAATTCTAGCTTTATGTTCACGGCCTTTTGTTGAATTGACGTGTTAAGGTTATTAGTGGCACATTTTACAAGTTTAGGGGTTACATTAATTACCAGTACTAGTTTTTCAAGTTAAGATAGGAAAAAACAAGTAATTCAGTTCGAAATATCTCTATGCATTCAATTTAGGGTCCTGTCTATGTTTTTTTAATGTAATAAAACCGTTAAATAGATTGACTGTTTAATTTATTTACCTAATAACATACGCAAAGTAATAAATTACTGGCATGACTTAAAATCTAAATAATACTAATACAGTTTCCCTGGATAATATGCACATACGAAAATGGAGGAAACTAGAGCAAAGTTTATCAACAAAAATAATGGAATAATCATTATGACTACTTTTTAAAGTAAATAACTAAGCAGTGAAAATTGGGAGGCGGCTAACCATTAATAACTAAGCATAGTCAATGGTTAACATTCTCCCAATTTTGGTAATATCTTTGCCTTGTGCCGATCGAACCCGTTTTTAAAAGATTTTTTCTAAACTGTCAACCCATTTTGCGTATTCTTGTCAAACATTCTAATATGATTGAATGTAAAGGTATTATTTAATAATGTTATCATACC
Source organism: Allophyes oxyacanthae (assembly GCA_932294325.1). NCBI lineage: Eukaryota > Metazoa > Arthropoda > Insecta > Lepidoptera > Noctuidae > Allophyes > Allophyes oxyacanthae. The sequence continues at coordinate 8,986,983 of OW028609.1, forward strand.
TGAGGTTGCTGATGCAGCGTCTGGACTTGAGAGAGCGACGCATTTTGCGGTTGTGACGTACTCAGCTGGCCAACCAGCGTGGCTGGCTGGCCCATGCCACCCAACTGTTGATAATACAGATACCCAGATTATTATAAGGGTCAATAGTGAGAACAATTCTATTAAAGCTGTCTAAGCGACATATTATGTAATTTTATGATAATTTTAAATCTAATTAATTTTTAATAATAGCTGTCATACAATACGTAAATTGTAACGTATGCTTCTTGATTAAAGGACTTCAGGGTTCCATACATTTTATTTTCGCGTTTTCTTTGTTGGATCCCTTAGTAAAATTTGTTTATAATGATGAGTACAATAACCCCGTAAAGGGATCGGGACCGGAAAGGTAGGACCTTGTATAAAACAATAGTATCACTATTTTAGTTTAGTAAACTTTATGCGCATGTTAGTATTCGCAACAAACATAAAACACACGTAAAGCTTGACTACATTCAAAGGTACAGCAGAAGTTATTACCGTCATTATACTCACTGGGTGGATCTGCTGCACCATAGATATGGTTTGCGGCATACCTGCCATTGGTAAAGTCTGACCGACGGAGCCGACCGGCAGAGTTCCCTGCTGCATGCCCAGCGACAAACCTGTGTACCAATTTATACTGTGAAAATCTCCGATACTCTATATGAAGGGGCTCACTGAACTTGTGTGGACGCCATTTTTGGCGGCACAGCCTTTTAAAACTGAACTGATATTTAGGGTTTGCATAATCAGTATATGCACTCATTTGTGTACCTCTAGAACTGTTACATAAGTCACCTTGTTGCTGATAATGGACCATTTGCTGAGTCTGTTGTTGCTGTTGATGAAGCAACTGTTGTTGTTGCTGCTGCTGTTGCTGCTGTTGTTGTTGTTGTTGCTGCTGCTGCTGCTGCTGTTGCTGTAACACGAACACATTATTATAAATACGAGATCGTAAGGTTAAATGATATGAAATAAGGTGAAGTCATTACAATTACCTGCATAGCCTGTTGTTGCTGTAATAAGGCCTGCTGTTGAATGTTCTTAGAGATCGGTTGTTTGTCCTGTACGCTTGTGATCTGAGTCATCTGGCCCGACGGGTTCATCACCAGAAGTCTGAAATGAAAACTAAAGTTTAGCTATACTATTCTTGGAGCTAAAAGTTACAAATGAATAATATGAACCGTCACCTTATTGATGATGCTCTCCTTGAAAATGATCAGGTGCGTAGTACTCGCAACCGGTGTGCATGTACGAACAGAGGCATAAATTTGGTAGAACCAAAAATGGTGGTGATTAAAAAAATAAAATAAAATGTAAGCCAAGACCTAAGTCACTGCGCCCATCGTGCTGTCAATGTATTATTTATGCAATCGGTGTGTTTTATTTCCGAGGAACAGGAGGTACTAGTTACTGTTGAACACGAGCTTCTAATTAACCGCTACTATGAACAGCCTTAGCGGATTCGACCAAACTAGTAATAATAAAAGAATAAAATCCCTATTTATTCTAGAGTTCTGAACTTTGTGTTTTACCAACTCTTGTACCAAGATCATTTATTTGTTATTTTAAATTTGACGCCCGATGATGCTGCCGAGGACGGATCACGCAAGCTCAAGTTAAAGGCGAGAGTGAATAGGTATTATTCGGCCCAAGCTTGATAAGCTGAATGCTTGACGGCCTCAGCCCTCGCACACTCTGCTCCAAATCAGGGGCGCGCTTTGTAGTGCAAAGGAACGTCGGAGAATGGAATATAATATTCTATCGACTAACCTATTACAGTATTAACTGCTGTCGCGCAACTCGACTGGTCGCTAGGAGAGAGGCACGCTTGCCGCCAAGGATACGATGAAAAAAGTGGTGCATCTGGCGAAATTAAGGTGATCCAACATTTCGTGTTGCATGAAAGGAACACCTGTATTTCAATTTAAGTTGGCTTACAATATTTATATTTGTTCACCATTCATTCATCAACCCTAGAGTAAAGTTCTAACCCTACGTTCAAGTTGGAAAAACGCAAACGAAATTATCCGAAAGTAAATGCTAAGAGTAAGATTATGACAGGGTTATAAGTTACTCTAATGACATTTGGTTGAATCCGCCCTTATTAACGAAACTATCACATAAATAAGTATATTGCCATCTCTATTCATTGGCATACAAATGACAAGGAAAGGTATAATGGAATAAGTGTTATAAAATTATAAGTTCTTTATAGTCAGGGGTATAACAGCAAGCTTGGCAGGCGGATAGGTGGGGAGATGCCTATCCTACTCACCTTTACGACACCCACTGGTAGAAATCTTTTGCTTTCTGCGTTATGACACATTCGCTAACAATGTTATACGGAACTGTCGGTTTAACGAGCTCTTCGAGTCATGCAGGTGTTTTCAAAGTGTGAAGAATGGCCACTATCAAAGACCCACTAAGGAGACCGAGGGAGGAAGGAGGGGATAGACGCTCGTAATCGTAATTATGAGTTCAAGAATGTAAGTTAAAAATCGCTCCGTAAGTCAATTAGATAATTGGAACAACGGGTCGATTCTGATTTCGGTATATCGTAATAGGGTACTTGAGTTCTATTAAAAATAGCCAAATATTTTATATTCCCTTATAGTAGGCAGATAAGGGACATCATAGCTGCCTAATAATTTAAATCAGTGAATAAATGTCGCGAGTTATAAGCTTTTGTGGCATTATTCATCCTTTTTCCGCCACATGGAATATGTATAAAACTATCACAATTTATTATGGCATTACTTGTTACTGACGCCAGAAGCCAGTAGCGCCATCTCTGTCTATTACGCGATTTAAGTGATTTATTTTTACACTATTGGGATTTTGGCAAAGTTTCAATTTTGTTGATAAAAATTAACAGTCAAATACTTTATTACCTCGCAGACCACGGTAATTGATCGCAAATCGATCGATGTGCCCGTGTATGAGCCGTTATTTCATTCAAATTTAATTCTTCAATTAATCGTCGCAAATGATTGAAGTGTAGGAGAGCCAAACGGATCAATTACAAATAAAGCACTTACTGTTGCTTCGGCTGTTGAGCGTGTTGCGTCTTGTTAGTTTGGTTCGCTGCATCTTGCTTTGCAGCCGGCGCAGGCGATCGTATGCCCTGTTTGCCGCGTTGCTTTGCCTGTTAAGAAAACAGTTTTGTGTTAAGTTGTTGTTTATTTTCCAACACATAGCATTACTAGGCAAAGGTCTTCCTAAAACGACAACTTTAGATCCTATTGTATGCTAGAATTACTACTCAATCAATCCCATTTTCTTCGCCAGATATTGTAACCTTTCGACCACCACCCACGGACGGTGGTAGAATAGAATAGAAATCCTCTTCATTGTACACCAGTTTTACAGGAATGATGAACATAATTATTACAATTAAAATTTCAATACTGTACAATGGGCGGTCTTATCACAACCTTTGGACGGCTATTATTGAATGTAAAAACCGAGGGTAGGCCCCAGTGTAGCATAAACTAATAACTTCCAAATTGTAAAAAATATAATATATTATGCCTGTCTTTCGAGTTGTAGAATATTAACAAATCTATCCCGAGCTTTATTTATTAGCCAGAGAAGAGACTCATCTAAATACGAATACACGATCTTCATAAGGTAACTATTTCCTGATTGGCAGATTTGTTAGAATGCTGTAACTTGACAGAAATATCTCTTAGGCTGTAACTGAGCTGCCTTACCAAATATACCATGCATAGCGGGAGGTAGAACGCAAACCGATAAGACAACGTCCAGTACGTCCACATATTCTTTCCATCGTGTCGTTACAACTTGACCTTAACTAACCTGGGCTTGATTGGTTTGAGTGGACACCGAGGAAGCTGGACCAGGTCTGATGCTGCTGGAGGGCAGGATGTTGGACAGGGGGCGCGGTGCCTTCGTCATGCCATCCGACGACGCGCGGGGCTTCGTAGTTGTCCCCGTAGCGCACGACACGCTCACGTCTGGAAATAATGGATAAATAATGTGACGTTGTATGGGTGTGAGTTTCTACGTAAATATTAATACTATGACGTGTTTCTTTGGCGTCCCATTTCCCCACCTGCACCGCTCACGACCTCTGTTAGTGTTTGTTACTCTGTGTGTGTGTTGGTGACTGCACACTGTATCAATTTAACGAAGTAGGTACGTGGAAGCGAGAGACATGGTGTGACTCGTTGTAGTTGTAGAGTAACAAGCAATTGTTAATCAAACTTAAAATATACTTTCAAATGTAATGGTGTAAGCGCTAGCATTAGATAGAAACTTAGCGTCTACAATAATAATCAAAAACAAAACGTTCGATTAATATCTCACATAAATTAAGTAATCGCTATGCAACAAAAACAATCGCAAGTATTAGGCAAAAGGAAAACATTAACACAACAGTTAAAAATATTACCTTAATTAAAATTTATAGGATAGCCTTTCTAGGATAAAATATTCATATGCTTCAAAATACGAAAAGAATACTAACTAGTATGCTGTACGTTAGTCTGCGGTGAGTGTTGAATGAACATAGAGGGCGGGGCGTCAGGCTGGGTGCCTCTGATGAAGATGGGGTTGGGGGCCAAGAGCCCTCCCGCGGGCAGGGTGCCCGCCTGCAGCCCACCTGCCCACACCTGCGGCAACGCGCCCGAGATCTGCCACGGAGCGAACTGCATCGTCTGACCACCAGTCTGCGGAACCGACCACTAAGTTAGACAATAAATATCATATTCTAAAATACATTGGTAAGACAGGTAGTTTGTCGGTGATGACATGTTAAGGTTAGAAATCGCGAACTGGCAGATAATTTTGTTAATTAGCTAATAATATATCACTGAAAAGCTTGATATGGGAATCATAATTATTCGTGATTAGTTTGACTTTGCTAAAAGTATTAGAAAGGCTGCTAAATGCAATATCTACATAAAATAAGATGTTAGGTCATTTAATCGAGAGACAATTTTTTTAATCTATTGTTTTCCGTGACGATTAAAACTGTAACCCTTCACGAAATTACTTTTGGCAGATAACCAGAGAAACACAAAAGTGGACAACCTCGGTCGGTGATCATGCTACAGTTGGGCTAACGAGGGAACCATTTTATGACAGTTCAATATACTCATCTATAATAACAATACGATAGCACGGTAAAAAAGCAAGACAAAATAAATAACAAAAAGATATTTGAAATTAAATCAGATGAGCAAATCAACGTTATCGTTTTATGATATAGGCTTTAGCGTCGGTGATCAAAAGGTAAGGTGATCGAGTAGGAAAGCTTTTTTGATATTACCGTCAGATGTCATTTGTCGATTTTTAACCAACATTAAATGGAAGAGGTTCTCAATTCTACTTTATGTTTATGTCAATTGTGAACAGATTTTAATGATTCTTATTTTTTGTTTGAAAAAGTATTTTTCCGAAGTGGTCCCATTTAAATTTGGTGAAGATCTGATGAAGACCTTCGGAGATAGACAATAGAACTCTTAAATGGATAACAGCTAATCACTCGAGGTTGCTGTAATCGCATGTTTATGTATTGTTTATGATAGTCAAACTAGAAAAATATAAAAATACTTTAAAAACAAATGAAAACCAACTTCAAAAAACTAAAAAGTAGAATATATTTTCTTTATAAAATTTTAGAAATTTGTTTTAAAATTCACCTTATCTTGGCAGTGGCACCGAATTCAGAAGCTGTTAAGTTTTTGATGAACATAAATTTATACTTTTTAGTTTCTACTTTTTTAAAGTTTATTTTTAAATCAATCATACTCGACTGGATATCTTAGGTCTTTCCCAAGTGGACCAACGAACTGAAAAAAGTAGGTGGAGTGCAGTGGACGCAGAAAAACCTAATTAGTGAGTAGTATTCGTGGGTATTGTTAAGGACTCATCATGAACTTATGGCATCTTAATAGACAATTTCGAAAAAGAAAACCTCTTCTTTGTAGTAAGTATTTGCAAGATCCAATTTTATAGTTCTATTCTCACTATTCCCTGAACGTTTTTCTACCCAAATATAGGCACGGTGTATCAATATCACATAAGAATTTTTGTCCACCATTGAATTATTAAAATCATGAAGTAAAACCAATATGCTTACCGGAATGCCTGCATTGTTCATCGTAAGACGAACAACAAAAATTAACACGTAAAAGCCTATTAATTATACATATAAGACATATACGTTGCCAACTTGACTTTTACATCTCTAAAATGGGTATTCCTGTTTATATTTATTGTCTCCCAACTCCTTGATATTCATTTAGATTCCAGTACACAGATAAAATAATAAAATTTTCGCTTTGAGCTGCAATGCTTTTTGAATAAACTCGCTATGGCATGAAAAAGATACTTACATTAATTAAATTAATACTTAATTATTATTACTTAATATTTAATCTCAATATTAACATAATTTAAAGTAAACTTACAAACTAATCTTAACGTCTTAAGGTCTTAAAATATTTATCAGTCGCCAGATAACTTTAACCGAGGGAAGAAATTTGAATTTTTGACAGCTTTCCTATACAAAATCTGTCAAGTATCAAATTTATTCGTTGGAATAAATATTCTCTGGTGAATGATTGGCGATTGAAAAATCAGCGTTAAATGTTCATCAATTTTCTTAACAATTCATTGTCTGTTATTTAACTACACTAACATAAAACTTCATATAAAAGACAGAATATTGACGAACTTATACACCAATAAAACCGTATCATATAGCTGTTTTAAAGTAAGTTTAGAGATTTTAACAGTCTATTGAAATAATTATGTTAGTGTAAGACCTACAGACGTTCCAATTTCACACCACTGAAAACAAATACAAACTATTGTAAACCCTCAAAAACTAAATTGATCTATCACAGAAATCGAAACGTCCACAGGCATTTTAAATTTCTAAGTACAAAGTACACACCTGCAAGGGACTGATAATCTGCGCCTGAGTAGGTTGCTGCGCGCCGAGCACGGGTTGTGATACTTGCACGCACTGGGCCTGCACAGGCACCGTCTGCGCACCGCCGTTACTCCCACCCGATTTATTACCGCTGACCTTCCCGCCACACTGCTGGGAACAAACCATTGTACTCGATCCCTATAATCAGTCACTCCGCGTCTCCCACTTCAACATACACTGCCCGTCTGTCGCCCGCTAAATTGATATAGTGTGCATGTGCACTATCGGTTGCGTGCGGGCAGGTGGGGAGGAGGGACGTTACGTGAAACGTTATAGTAGTCGAGTAGTCAGATTGTGGTAGCACTGGTTCTCTAAAAGGGCAAGAATATTCAATACTTTTTTTAAGTTGCCAATATCGCCATTTGCTACGATGTTCTAAGTGAGGTGTAATCATGATCATTGTATTAATTTATTATGTAGTATAATTGGAAGGACTGGAGGCCCTTTCGCCAGTGTGCCATATGCGACTACTGTGGTTTATATAATTATATTGTTTACGCTAGCCTTTTCACAAGTTTATTGGGGTCGGTCGGCTACCAAACTATGTTTGCAGCCAAATAATAGTGTTGTAGCACGGACAATCCTATAATTTTAAACTTTCATGGGAATACACCTAGGAAGAAGCCATATTTAATTATAAGATTAATTTAAGGCTGTAAAAAATACTAACTATAATAAGATTTTTAATTCAAAACGATATAATAGCATATATTATGACAGTCATAGCTTATCCATTCGGCTCTATCGTAGCCGAGTCCAAACAAACTATATTGCTAAATTAAACAATATCTACACTTCAATGATGCCAAGTAATTTACTTTAAAAGCTCTTTAAGAATCTACTTAGTGGTATCAAATTATCGAAAGCAGATAACATAAAACTGCACTTAGGTTATGGGAAGAGTTCAGTGATTTTAGAGAACTAACATATCAATTGCACAAACTATTTATCCTGCAAATCTATAAATCTTAATCATAATGTTGTAGTATCGATATTGTTGTGTTATCGATTCTACAATACAGTTCGTTTGAATAAAGATAACTTGGAAAAAAGTAATGTAAAAATGAGTAAATCATACCTTGTGCATATCAGATTGTTTCTGCTGCTGGCTGATGCCGGAGACGGTGGACTGAGAGTGCGCGGGCAGGATGCTCGGCTGCGAGTTGATCACGCCCAGCGGACTGAACACGAACGTCTGGTTCTGGGTCGTCGGAATCGCCGGGATCGTCGTATATCCCGGGAAAGGCGCTGCCGAATATACATCAAGCAGTCAAGTAAACAACTCATTATGATCTACCAGTGATAGGATATAAAAATTACACTTTACATGACCACAAATGATGAGTAAAAGAAACAGACTCATCGTTCAGTTTCATGTGAAGAAAGCAAGAGAAAAGATTTAAAGATAATATCAACGTTCATAAAGTTCATAAATCGTTACACCATATAAACGAAACAGTCGTGTCACGATTCAAGAAACATTATAAAACTCGTGGGAAGCCAATAAAAAGCAGCACTTGCAATGTGTACAATTAAAAAAGCCTACATCGCACTGAGCGTAAAGAAACGATGCTATAAATTTAGAAAAAGCTTCAAATAAATGGTAGTGGAATTGCCAATTAAAATACACTGCTTAAACAAACCAACTTAATGAAATAAAACTCCCTCATGAAATAAATGTACATTCACATCTTCAATCACGAGACTCATAATAAACATTTTGAAAATTTTATAAACCTTGCTCCTGATATGTAGTGAGACCTGCAAAATTTACTGAAAAACTAAATAGTGTAGAAATTCTTGTTGGCACGGGCCGTTGTGACTGGCCGTGTTAAGTATTACTGATTATTTTATGTGTTTAGGATCAATAGAAATGTGCGCGTAATACATAACGTTACTGGCGAGCGTGGTTAGCCATGATGCGATGTATTATGATTGCGTACAAAACGATGAGTTATTTTTGCTTTTACAAAGAAACAAATGTTTTCAAAGCTACTTGACCATTACCCGTGATTGTAAAACCACGTTCTTAGGGGAATATGTATCATCATGTTACATGTACCGCTATAGTGTGAGAGGTTATTTCAAGCATATAAGAGCATAAATAGTGGGCGTTAACGTTAAGTTCACTGACTAGTTAGCCTCACGTAAAGATCGGCACCGTACCGGCTCGGTTGGTCTTGACAGGTGAACGTGAAGTGCCTCTTTAATGCGACGTCGGCTCGCCGGCTTGTTCTGACGCAGCGACATCAAAACAACGCGTACACTGACGTTTTAAGTTTACTAACTACGGGTACATGTAAGATGACAACAATAACTGCAGATAATAATACCGGGTGATCCATCAGGTTGGGCCAGTATGGGGACGTCTGAAGCTATAAGAGATAAAGAACTTTGTACGAGAGGACTAACCTATACTGCCAAGACTTGTTGTTTATTTTCTTTCGTTAATTTCATTTTCTCAAATTATTTATTTTTGTCAACACATTAACATTATTATAAATACAAAAATATATTTTTATTATGAGGCTGTTTGAAGGCTTCATCGGTGCCTCCCCTTCTACCTGCGCGCGCATACGTCCACCTGCGCACGGATACTTCATCCTGTGCGCGCATAGCTATCTCAACCAACCACAGACGAAGAAATACGCATAATAAGTTTTTTGAAATGCTATTTTTTTTTACCTCGCATGAAATGCGTGAGCATTTGTCGTTATATTCTTGGTTCCATTACGCTCCATCCCTCTCTTTCTGTTCGGGCTGCAATCCAGCTGTGAGTATAATGACCAACATAGCTCACTTGTATCATAATGTACTATTGTATGGACTACAGATGTTCGTTCCGGGTCTGGCTGCGTGTGCATGTGAGATATACCTATGTTAGTACACTGTACCCATGATACGAGGAAGAGAAAGAAGCAACGTTTTTAAAAAAATCACCATACGCCCTAAACATTTGAAATGCATCGACTGAAATCTTCGTTGACATGATACAATTTTTGAAAGTAAGCAAACATAACTTCCAAGTTAATAAAAAAATTTATGAATAAAAAATATATATGCAGAACTGTCTGTGTTTTAAAATTGATTGAAACATATTGTTTTCATCGAGTTATACATGGTGAGCATAGATTTTCTTTTGGAGTCTCCAGAGCCAATCACTTATGGAACTTTAGCTACGTCCTTTAAAGTTTTGAAAATGGAATGTGAACTCCCGAACAAACACTATCTCTTATAGTTTCAGACTTCCCGTGACCATTGACTCCCATATTGACGGACCATCCTATATATTAAGTCGTAATTATTTTTATTTTTTTTAAAAGACACTGCAGCTGTAGATTCTTTGCTATCGCGATGCGGAGTCAACGAATGAGTGAATTTAAAGCTATAGGCACTTTAAACTATTCGTTGGCGGTGTTTGCGTGTGTATATGGTCAGCATTTTTTCGTAAATATACTAAACATAAATGTATATTGCATACATTAATTATTATATCGTTACATATATGCATAATCATACATAATCTTGCTGTAGTAATAAATATTCATAAATACCGAGAAAAGCTGCGAGGGCTTTTGATGAACCCTTTTAAACAATTCTCTTTACAACATTGCACTGCCTTAAATATTAGCATTGGACCAATGCGCCCTTTGGGAACACTCTATTGTATTACAGCTAAAACCATTTGCTCTTTGCACTTACCAGCCTGTCCTTGCAGGACCTGTTTGCCCTGCGTAGTAAGCATGTGGGGAGCCAGTTGGTTACCCTGGAACGGCTTCCCAGCAGCAATTACCTACACATAATGGGTTGCACATTACGGACTAAACAAAAACCGAAAAAAAAACACCTACGTATTTTATTTATATTTTCTTACGTACCTGTATCTGTTGAGAGTTGATGCCGGGGTGTAGCGCAATGTTCCCAGGCATGAGCAGCGGGCCCTGCGCGTTATACAACTGTTGCAGGTAAGAGCTGTTTTGCAACGGCTGCTGGATCACCTGCACGCGACTGCCCCACTCCGCGCTACCAAACCAATATATACCATAAATAAGTAGAGGAAAAGATAAGTTTTATTTACGACATTCCTCCAATTCTGACTAAGATATAGTAGACTTCGGAACTTTTCTCCTTGTTACGTAACTAACCACTAGGTCTGGAAGTGTAGGATGATAATAAATTGACTATAATATATAAATGTAATTAATAATAAACCGACGAACTCGTACTTACCGAATTTGAAAAAAATGCACAAAACTATTTCCCATACATTTTCTATGAAAGCATACCTTCGTATGTACGTACTCTAAAATTATTATACTTACCTTGCACTGATCCATTAAGTTTCCTAATTTATTTTAAATCGCGGTGTTATACCTACTTGTAGGTAAATATTATAATTATTTTTTTTTCATATTCGTTTCTTTATTTTTTATGTTTATTCTTATTCTCATTTTATACTCTGACGAATTTGTAATTTCGTATATGTTCCCAAGATCCTATTCATAATCATCTATTTGTTTTACTGATACGTCTGATACGGATAAGTATTATACATAATAAAAAGTAAGTACCTATATGTTATGTATAAATACCGTCGCGTTTGGAAAAATAGGGTTGGACTTAGATGTGTTTTTGATTAAACCTTTTTGGAACAAGACATTCAGACATCAGATTCAGAACACTTTGTACATCAAATCGTTGAGAACTAAAGAATGCCAGTTACCTGATTTGCTGCGGATGCTGCGAGTTAGGCGGGAGGCTTTGCAACGGCGGCATGGTTGAGATGCTACCAGCTTGCTGCTGTATCCCACCCCCTGCCTGTTGCTGCACCTACAATATGTTCATACGTTACTAGGTCATGCTGATTTAAGTACCCACATAAAAATGGCAATAGGAATACCGAAGAAGATCCAAATATCCACAATAATTTATTTTGTTGACAATGTTTACTACTCTGGCTCATTATGAGGGATACGAAGCAAAGAAGGTGTTATTCCATTGAACAGGAGTCAAAAACCTCAGCATACCCACACCAACAAACTACAATAACATAAATAACAAACTTAATCAACTGTTCCAGAAAATACAGGATCCTATAGAAATAGTAAAACTTAATATTTTTGGTACAATTTGACAAAGTATTCCAAGGCTAACCTGTTGCGGCGTTTTCAGATAAGTATTATTTACAATCTCACAGAAGAAAAAAATAAATTTAATTTTAAAAGAAAATTGTTGCACATTTTACAATGTTAGTCGGATGGCGAACACAGATCGAATCGTTCTCGATTAGCCAATTCAAATGATCTCACTCGCTGAATACTTTTAGTTTCTATGTCCTAAGTCTCCGTTGGACTAAGATATAGGTAATTATCTTTAAATGTAGCTTAGGTTTTATGAAACCAAACATTATAAAGGATGTAATTAAGTACCGAGCTGTAATGGCGCAGCTCGGGACATAAAACTCTCACATGTACCGTAGGCCATCAAAAAAATCACTTTCTCCTGATTCTTGAATCTTGATGTTATTTAACACATGTTTCCGGTCTACGAGTAAGTTCACTGCTTGTTTACCTGATGCGTCGCCATGCTGCTGGGCATTGAAGACACGACGGTGACCGTCTGGTGGTGTTGCTGCGAAGGCTCGTGCTGCGCCATACTCATTTGTTGCTGGACTACTTGCGTTTGACCGTCTACTATCTGTAGAGACAAAATTAATGGCATAAGTTATCATTCTTTATGTTGATTCGTTTTCAAAGCTAAAGACGATTTTTTGCTTAATTAGGTACCTACAGTTCGCGCGAAATAAATTGGGTTGTATTTTTAGGGAATGTATTACTTGCATAACAAGAAGCAAAAGAAAAGGAGGGAAGAATGAAAAAAAAATTCGATCTGCGCTAACTTCAACTTCAAGGTAGCCAAATAATGTTTTTCTTTTTCATATTTATTTATTTACAGGATCCTGTTTTAAACGCTGCATTCCAGATTTAAAATTTAGGATAAACTGATTAAGATTTAATGCCCTAAGCTCAAAAGAGCGTAATTTTGCGTAAATATTTAATACTAAATTCGTTTGCATCGCGTTTGGCCTACGTACAACCTTATGTGATGCATCGGGATTTTAATAATTCACATGACGCGTACACCGTTATGCCACGCAAAGCCCAGCTTGGACGAGGTGAAATCACATAAATTCGCTACTAAACCATAATAGACGTAGGAGGGAAGTGAAAATATCCTAAGTCTATGAACTAAACCGAACAATACTGTCAATCATTGTCTTCCCAATGTCACAGTATAAATTGTTGTTGTATTAAGTATTTCAGTACCTATAAGAACATAATCATCGGACAGTCGGAAATCATAGCATCTATTCAACAGATGGGCTGGATGGGAGGGCCGTAATATCAGTTGAAACTCCCCTAACGCCACCCTCTGCCTCATCCCCACCACACATATTCGATTTTTTGATACCAAAGTTAATTATAGCCGCACTGTATTAAGCGAAGCATTTCCGTATTCCGTGCGGTAATTGTAGCAAGAAAACCTTTAGTTTACTTAGATAACGGACGGATTATATTTTTAGCTTGTGAAACTTGTTAGTATTGTTATTTAGTATGGGTTTTCCGAACTTTCACTATTCATTAATGTAAGTAATCTGGTGAAATATTTTGACTTCAGAAAATTTGTGGAGATAAATACAAAGAGATTTCTAAGCATATAAAACAGATGAGATACCCATACCATCTCCGTCCATATGTATTGAAGCGTGGACGTGGGTCCTAAGTATTCAGAATGTTCTGGTTAACGCTGAATACTACTTGTTATTATTTATGCATTCAATATTTAAATGAATTTGTCCCTGTCTTATACAGAATGTAAGTAACGAAAACTGATACCATAGTTTCGCTGAGTTAAAATTTTGCGTCGGTCTTTTCAATAATTTCACCATTTCCTTCGCAGTATTTTTAGTTATATAAATATTATAGTTCCAAAAAAACGAAAGAATACGCTTTTGTCATCCACACTAAACGTGTATGCAAAATTTCAGCTCAATCGGAAACCGGGAAGTGGGTCAAATTTAACTTCCAAGATTTTTTTACCTACTTAGTTAGTTATATACAAGTGAAGCTAATAAAATCGTTTTAATAAACTGCGAACAAAATCATATCTTTTTTTAAATACCTTTTCTGTTTTCTTTCGCTACGGTTTCCAGAATCATGTTCTGATCCATAAATACGATAAATGGAGACGACACGAAGTACGATGTAAGCCAGAAGCTATACAATAAGAGACCCAGCTGAAGACTGAACACAATAGCAATAACAGCTTCTATATGAATATATTTTATAGATGCATAGTTGAAATTTGTGGGCTTAGTATCAGGTCAGTTGAATCGATAGTGTTTGCAGCAGCATTAGGGCACATAAATTTATAAGCATGCATCGACCAAACTATTGTTAGACCTGAAATCGATCAGCTGCCTAAATTCTTATGGAGAGTACGGTTGATAGATCGCGACAATGCATAGCCGGTTAAGTATTAAGACCACCCGTACTACAATAGCTAAGTACCTTTGACCTTTTTATTATACTAATGGTATTTATAATTTTTTTCTTTTATACCCACATTGCACGGCTATTAAACACATGATTAACGGAATTATGTCTTAGCCAGGCGAGGAATGACAAAAAACTTAAGGATCTGTTCACACGTTGCGTCCGCGACGTGCCATTACCTACCAGCAAGTGTCAATGTATTGTTTCATTGTCTGTGAAAAGCCAACGTTACGCAAGGAGCCTGCAGTCATGTTGTCTTTAGCGAAGCACCCGCACCGACAAGTCCATAACGTATTATTCCCAGACTGTCTACTATACTAATGTCGTATCGCCGCAAGATGTCAAGAGAATAGTTTACCGAGTTACTATTGAATTTAATGACACGGCAAGACTATCGTCGCCAGTCAATTATTTTTAAATTATTAACTCGCCGGCTTCGCCATTATCAGTAACATAGTAGCACGATCGCCAAATAACAGTTCGAGCTCCATATAGAAACACCATATCATGCCTGTAATGCTGTTATCGCGCAACGGCACGGCGATGCATGACGATTTCATGAAATGTAAGAAGGATCCATTATCATACTGACACGATCACTTAAGATTCTACCGCACAGTGAAATGACCTTTTACTAAGCGGTACTATCTTTCAACCGATGCGCTATATTAGTTACAGAAGTCGGCCAAGAACTGGTCAGCTTCTCTGTCTTTTCCCGTGGGTATTGTAGACGGCGATTCACAGATCAACGCAAGAGGATTAGCAGCACCGTTTTCATATGTGCTAACAAGGCAAAGGTTCCGGGGAGATATGAGTAAATTGGCTTACTTGTTGCGGTTTGATCTCTCCGCTCATGCCGGTCTTCTGGTTCTTATCAAAGAGCAGGTTGACGTTACTTTGAGGTGAAGCAAGGAAGCTCAGGTTGATCTCGCCAATGCCCGGGACGTTGAACTGCGTGTGCACCGGCTGCCATACAAAACAAAAGCATTTGTTACTCAAACTGAACATAATAACCTAACCGTCAAAAAACCCCGACTCCTACTAGAAAGGAGCTGTAACTTTTGAACGGCTAAACAGATTTTTATGAAACAGCCAACATAATATCCGATTAAACTAGCTTTCAATAAATAAAATTGCATTGAAATCGGTCCATCCGTTTTGGAGCTACGATGCCACAGACAGATACACAGATACACATTACACAGATCTACAGATATACACTACAAACTTATCCCCACCTTTTTTGTCGGGAGTTAAAAATATTGACGGAGGTCTTTTTTTAACAATTATTGTGATGTATAATAAATATGCACAACATTATGTAGGTACATTATGGTTCAACAAATGTTATGTCTGATGTTTTAGTAACTTTTTTCCATCAAATTTATTGCATTTTAATCAAAGATATAGCTGTTTAAATTTCACAATGTGATTATTTTTCCGTATAATGAGGTGTGGCAGATTGATCACTATAAAAGAAACAAAGCATTATTTGGAAATGTAAATACGAAAGATTGGTTTATTTTTAACATGTATTCAACAGTGTAAAAGTAAATCCTATGGTGGTAAATTAGGCGCTGGATATTTTAGATTATTCACATGAAAACGTAAAATGGCTCGTCAGAAGATTCCCAGTTTCGCCCAAAGTAGAGATGATGATTGGAATTGTCAGATAAATATAAGATAACATAATCATTCTGCCTTATAATCTTTAAAAAGATAGGCATAGATGTGCTATCGTACATTTAGTTAATCAATGACGTGAAGAGTTAAAAGTTAAAAGCCTATCTTTTGACAAACAATACCTTGTAAACTAGTATTATTAGATACCTAAAATAATTGATATGTTTGTGTCCTCGTATATAATTATTACTGTTAGAAAATAATAAGGGCGCATTCATTCGACTAGTCACATCGACATCTTATGTTCGAGTGCCAGAGTCATAATAGCGATGCTATACCCGATAGATTAACAGCAATAAGCGTACGGTTCCTAAGCACAAGGAGGGGAAACAGCACGGCGGCCGGGGCGCCAACTAGCACATCCTTCGTACAACCTTGCCTCCCACCACCCCACACATTCCGCTAGAATAGTATGCTAAAATTGTAGCGTATATAAGTAGGTTGGTATACAGAAAAAATTGGTACATTATATTTAGTTACAGCACGTTTGTATTATAGAGCTCAGTGGATAGTACCAATGACTTGTTGTAAATAGCTTTCATTCTTACCTAGGGCTCACTTTCATAACTCATATGGCGTTCAGTGTCATGCTGAATAGTTATTTTTTATGTAATGTCTAAATGTAGTATTATTATAAGTATGATTTTGTTAGATCGCGCGCCACTTTCTCGACTTTGTAAGACAGGAGGTAGATAAATACATCTTATACTACACAAAATAATCCCTTTACTTCTGTTTCTGTTAAACTTGACATAATATTCTATGTTAGTTTTTAACATCCAGCAGCAATCTTATCTTACATCAACAAATACCTGCAGAAACTTCTGCTGTTGTTGCTCTCCCTGCTGCGTCACTTGCAATAACTCCGACTTTTGTTGCTGTTGTTGCTGCTGTTGTTGCTGTTGTTGCTGCTGTTGCTGTTGTTGTTGTTGCTGTTGTTGTTGATGCTGCTGTTGATGATGATGTTGCTGTTGGAATTGCTTCTGCAGCTGTTAGCAGACAAACAGAGTTGGAGGTAAGGTTTCATGATCGTAAAGAATTATTTATTTTCAAATTAAACAGTGATACATTACAGTAGGGATTTAGGCACATACAGTATCGTGGGTGCGCTTACAAACACAAATCTTCACATGAACAAACATCCAGACCCGGAACAACTATCTGTAGCCAATTACTACTCGACCCAAACGTATCGAACGTCAGAGTTCACGGGATGAGCAGCTACTACACAGCGAGCAGCGACAATAACGCATCGAGAAGAGGAGGCAGAAGTTGCTGGCTGAAAAGCACCGCACAGAAGAGGGCGCTCCGAAGAAACCCCGCGAAGGAACGCAAGGAGTAGGAGGGTAAGGAAACGTTACCCTTGAGAATGTCAAGAACCGATCTTAGCAATGAATGGAAAGGAACCCTACAGCATGCTCAGGAAAATGACACGGACATCAAGCCAATTGTCGAGTGGATTAAAGCCAGTGCTCCTAAGCCAAAGTGGCGTCATGTTGCAACCATGGGTTCAATCCCAAAGAATTATTGAGCATATTAGGGCAGCTTAGTCATCCAGGATGGAATCCTCTGCCGTAAATGGGGAATTGCTCGAGGAAACAGCTGCCATTTGCAAATGGCACGCTCAACCGGCGGAATGTTCGACCGGCGACCGCGTGTTTCGCATGCACCGGTTGACGCGACGGCCATTACGGCTTACGCAAGCATTCAGACCGGGACTTGTGCCGGTCGCGCGTAGGTACAGTCATGACGATCAGTACTGAGCGTCTTATTAGTGAATGTGATATTTTATTCTCTACTTTAAATAACTATTCTTTACTTTAGACAATAAGGCGCTGCGCAAACGTAGACACTGTGGTGTCTTGTATTGGATACAAGCAACCGGCAACTAGCAGTGAATATTTAATTTTTATATGATAATGACTAAGAAATCGACTACTTCATACGTAAACGCAGCCACTGTGATTTTCAGTTGCTTCCACTTGACACACACCGGTCGCGCATCCAAAAGTGTTCGATGTAAGCAACCAAAAACTAAAATATTTTCAGTATAATCTTCGTCGACATCCATTGTGACACCAGCAGAACACAACACGGTACTGTTCCCGGTGTACAGTAGTAGCAACGGTATCACGGTTTCTTGTGATGGTGTCCCATTATCGCTAACAAAATTTAACTACGTTTGCGCAGTGCCTAATTCGTCAAAAGAACTTGTTGACATCCGAAAATAATCAATTCATCTTCTCGTAGAAAAGCACTCGACTATTGATCAAGTGCATAGAATCACAAATGTCATAGAATAAGCTCTTGAAGACAAAAGAGTATGCTCTACTAGTTTTCTAGGTGTGGCACAAGCGTTCGATAAAGTGTGGCATGAAGGTCTGATACACAAATTAAAAAAGCAGTTGCCAAAACAGTTTGCAGATATTCTGTAGTCCTACATTTCAAATAGAGCTTTTAGAATAAGACAAGCAGATGCTTACTCAGAACTGAAACAAATAAAAGCTGGCATACCACAAGGAAGTGTTTTAGGTCCGGTCTTGTACCTACTATACACCTATCATATCCCTGAATCAGATGAAAGCACCATTGGAACCTTTGCTGACCACACAGCCATAATGGCTGTAGGGAACACCCACGAAGGAGCAGTGGATAAGGTTCAAATGACCATGAATCTAGTCTATGACTGGACCAAGAAATGGTGGATTAAACTAAATGAATCCAAATCTATTCACATAGACTTCAGTAATAAAAAACATCATTACTGTCCAGTTTATATTAATAATAAACAAGTCCCGTATGACAATACAGCCAAATATCTTGGTATGACGCTCGACGCAAAGCAACGGTGGAAAGCTAACGTCAAAAAGAAAGAAGACCGACTAGACTTAAGCTATAAAAGAATGTATTGGCTGCTTGGAAAACACTCTACGTTGTCAATTCCGAACAAACTATTACTATACAAACAAGTCCTAATGCCAGTATGGACTTATGGTATACAGCAGTGGGGCTGCACCAAACAGACCAATACATTAATTATACAACGATTTCAGAACAGGGTACTGAGGGAAATTGTAAATGCACCCCCCAAGTAGCACATTAGTGAATTTTGCAACTTATCTTATAGCTTTAAGTTGTAAATGAGTGGTATAACAGTATTTGATAAAATTTATAGCTTCAAACACTACTCATATTTGTATATGAGGACCTCCTATCACTCTTAGTTGCATAAGAGTATATTTTGTTTATACTTTATATCTTATTGTTGCATAGAGTCGATTTTGTTACTTAAAGTTGAAAACGGGTTTTAATTGTTACCAATTTAGAAGCAACAGTGGTATATGAGGCCTTTAAATCACTTGTAAGCAACTGTTCCATTTAAGCTGTAACATACTCTTATTTGGCACTTCTATTTCCAAACCAGTAGTATAACAGAGTAGTATATCACCTGTAGTGGCTAAAGGGATCATTTTGCAACCTTTTTGGAACCTAATAGTTAGATAGTTAGGTTAGATAGTGGGTTCTTGAAAACCAACAGCAGCTATTTCCACTTATTTAAATCCACTAACGATGTAACAGTTCCCAAAATACATAATTGTGATTACTTAAGTCAGATCGTCCTGCGCGTCACTCTGTTGATAGCATTTTTTATTTCTGTTGTTGTAAAGTTCATGGTTTAAACTACTTCATCAAAAATGAATTCCGTGAAATGGAAAAAAATTAAGCGATGTGGTAGTTATCATCGGCAGGTTGTACGTACTTTAAGAAATATAATGGACGTGGACATAAAAGGTTCAAACCATGAAGTTGTTAATCAGCAATCCCACACAGTTTGATTATTTTACTATTAACAATAATTTTAAGATTACAAATAAAACAATAATAAATGTATAAAAATGAGTTTTATTTTTAAACATCTGACTTACAACTACATTGGTAATCACAAAAACTTGCAGTCACATAATTTTTTACCTTCTTCGATTATGATTTTTGGACTTCTTGAGGACCCCTAATTCACGGGTACTGGGAGATCCACAATAGAGCTAATTATTACTGCTGGTAGTAGCATCCACTGGTCAGCCACTAGCAACATACAAATAAGTGATTTTCAGACCTTACAGTTCCAAATAGGGAACAAATAAATGAAAATAAAAACTATGAGATGCCATAAACATCGCCATGTTTAGAAAATGGTTGTCCTTGAGAATATTTTGTTTTGAAAGTGTTTTATCACACTAACGCATAATCACTAAGTTTTGTTAATTGTAACTGATGTACTTTGACATTATACTTACGTCTAAAACCATTACGTTAGGTTTTTAACAGTTTTATTTTTTTATACTTTTATTTCGCCAATTGATTTAGCACACTTTATTTAATTGTTCTTGATCAAATCGAAAGCGCTTCGAAATTTACAAAGAAACCATACTATACTTTCACAGTAACAAAACATTCGCAAGGATTTTGTGCTGTAAATTAATGCCTGCATTATATCAGTACACGTGAAGTTTTAATACTCACCAAATAGATGTAATCCAAATGAAATGGCTGTTCACAGTACAAATTCAAAAACACTTCTCGACTTATCGCCCCTAAAAAGAACTTTGCGTTTCATTTTTCACTCAATGAATGAATTGAAACGTCATATCATTCAATCAACCATTCACTGCGCACAACTTACACCCATAGTTCTAATTGCCACTTAAGGTGATCGTGAGAACTCTTATGGATTTCATTTGGAACCAAAATTAAGCTGCAATTTTTCTCCCCGTGGTTCTATAATGTTTGCATAAGGGTTCTCTCCACCTTTATAGAACTTATTCATGCCTATATATTTCACCCAAGTTTACAACAAGATATGATATGGAGCAATTTTACCACCCAGTTGTGTTACTTGGGCCTGGTATGTAAGAAATGACGATCTCCATCGGGATCTTAAAGTAGAGTTCGTCCATAAAGTGAAAAAAGTACGCAGAAGGTCACGAACTTCATCACCATGTAAACGTGGAGGCAGTCCAGCTTCTTGATATAGTTAGAAGACTTAAAATAAAAAAAACCGATCGAGTTAAGTGCTTAGTGATAGTTAATAAGTGTAATGTAGTATAAGTGCTACCTATTAAAGAACACATGAACAAAGTGTCTTCGCCTTAACAGAGACACTAAGAAAAGTGCTATTGGACATAATCTTAGTATAATTTAATTACATAGTTTAAGTTATAATTAAATTACTTATTAGCCTCATTTTGTAAGGCTAGATTGTACTAAGATGAGTGCATCCTAGGCTGAAACGTAGGAAAAAAAGCTCCGCGTTGAGAACGCGCATAGAATACATACTACATAATTACAAAGTTTTATGCCGCGCAGTTATAGGATGCATTTTTTTTTTCTTATTGTTGTAATAAATCGTCGTTAATAACAAAATATTTTTTAAGCCCATTTCAATAACTGTACACAACTAGCGCGCGGGCGTGCACACGGAGCGCGGTGCAAGGATGTTAAGACCGGTCACCAGCGCACGCGACCGGCGCCGGACGCTCTGGAATAGTCCTTATTTGAAATGTGTGTTCAGTGCGAAGTGAAGGACTTTTAGTGGTGAACAGTGCGAACAGTGTTATTGTGTGTATATTTTGTTAACTCAAAGTGTATGTTGTTTCAGTGTAATATTCGTATAAATTAATTTATCCTGATTCCTGGCTCATAACATATCCATTCCCTCTGTTCGTATGAGATCAATGATGGGCTCGTAGCTACATAGCTACCACGCAGATCAGGCGATCAGCGCGGTAAGCCTTGCCGCAGTCGTTCCTCGGATGAGTGATCGTTTCTACAAAACATTGATACCCCTCCATGCCTCGGAAAAAACGTTAAGCAGCTGGTCCCGGTTGTCATACCTATATCAGTCGTTACGGGAGTCACCAGCCCAAAAGTCTGACAAACGGTCTAACCTTGAGTATCCGTGTCTACCAATAATTTCTGAACGGAGGTCAGGCGGAGGCGGACGCTCTATGTAAAATTCTGATATTCAGCAACATCTGGTTAGACTGGAAGCCGACCCCAACGTAGTAGGCAGATACGTTTCTTTTATTAATCCTTAGCCAATAAAGCTATCTTCTATACAATAATTATTGCCCACTTATCAGCCTGTAAATAACTACAGCTAAATATAGGGTACTCTTATAGTGAACAGTCATAGATTGATGATTGAAGGATGTCATCAACATGCCATAGGATATGGTTCTGCAAGAAGATGGATAATATTGTGACCAAAATAATATTGGTGCTAATAACTTACCAATTCCTGCTGATCCTGGTGGTTCTTAATATGTTGCTGTATAACTTGCTGTTGTTGTCGCTGCAATGCCTGTTGTATAGCCTGCTGTTGCTGCAACTGCTGCAGCTGTTGCTGTTGTAAGTGTTGCAATTGCTGTTGTTGCTGCTGCTGAATTATTTGCTGCTGGATCTGGTTGATTGAATTGAGTTTATTACTTATACAAGAAGTACATAAATTTTAAGTAAATTGAATGACAAATATATTGGTTGATTTCACTATATTCTGTGCAATATCTCGCTGCAGGCAGGATCATAAAACGTGGGAGTGAGATAGAGCATATAGCGAGCATACAGTGAGTGCAACTGCACTGTCTCTCTCCCACGTTTCATGACCCTGCCTACAGGGGCATATGGTCTGTGGTATAGTGACACAACCATATACTATTCATGGTCTTTGTGCAAAACCCAGAAGGAAAAATGTATTCTCAAAAACCCTCTATTGGCCCTCTAAAAAAAAGATGACATCTTTTTCAGCCAACCATTTTAATAGAAAACTTCCAATTCTTTACAGGATCATAGTCTCTATTATAGCATTTAGTTCCCGAGCTAATACTTTTAAGCTGTAATTATGGACATTTCTACGGGACTAAAATAAAACAAAAAATGTTACATAGTTCAATCTACTTACCTGTAACTTATCATCTTCTTCTTTCTGGTTCCTGTATCTATATTCCTCCTGCTGACTATGACTTTCAGGTTCAGACTTGGGAGCTTTCAACTCAGGTAGTCTCCTGTTAGTGCTGTTCTGTTTGTCTAAAGCCAATAAAGTGTTGGCTGCTTCGTATTTATCCTCAAAAGTTATACCAGCTTTCTCAGCAAGAGTCTCCAAGTACTGGAGAGGCCTCTTAGCTGGTTTGATCTGGTTTTTTGACTTCTCTGCCTGACTGCCACCAGGTGACTGTTTTGGCACAGTTTTAGTTATAGTAATACTATTTTTAGTGCCATCATCTTTCTTTTCATTTTTAGGTTCTAATGTGAAGTAATTCTTATGATAGCTGTTGTCTTTGTCTTTCTCTCCGTTAAGATTACCGTTTTCTATGAGAGTAATAGTAGTTGAATTGGCAACTTTTACTGCTTTGTCTTTAGGGTCTTCTTTAGCTTGCAAAGATTGGCCCAATGTATGTGTGGGAGATAACAACTGCTGAGCTGGGACATGCTGTGTTACTGGTACATTGACATTGGGCACCTCTGCAGTATGCAGCGACTTTTCAACCGGTTTAACAAGCTGCTGTTGGTAATTAGAAATCTGCGGCTCCTTCTCCTGATCTTTCTTCTTTTGTAAGTTGTCTAGGATTTCAGACCTACAAAGAAAATATATTTTTGTTACCCCAAGCTGTTACTATTACAATACCTGCAATGTTAATGTGTTAGTACAACACTATTACAAAATGCAAACTTAATTAAATATTGTTACACACCACTAAATTAAAGCACTTGATGTGGCTGCTTTTTGGTGAAATAACAAATAACTCATGCCAAAACAACAGATGAAGAAGTTAAATCATAAGGAAAACGTAAATAATATTACACAATTTGACTGGAAAAGTGAACCAAGTCCTCTGCTAGCGATGGACAACATAGAATTGATCAAACATCCACTATAGTTACGAAATTTCATAAGTTACCTAGGTAAGTGTTAACAAAAATATAAAACACCATTTGTAACTTTAACAAAAGGAAGAAAATAGTTTATATGGCTAATTTGACTTCCATCTTGCCACCCTTTCATACACTTATTTTATTGTAAATAAACAAATAAAAACCATGAGACAAAAAAAAATTACCTGTACAGATCTAACATCCAATGTTTAATAATGATAGGTAAGTAATTAATTAAGTACCTATTGTGATTTACACAATAAAATTATAGGAACTACATTTAATTCATAAGTACGATAAAGTTCATAGTAGCGTTGAATAAGTGAATTAGATTTTATAACCTAAGAAGGAAGATCAACACAATTTAAATATAATTGAAGTAATACCATTAGGAAAACTAAAACATTAATTATTTACACACCTACCATCTAGCCTAAAATGAAATAAATGGCATTTCTGATTTCAACAACTTTCAAATGTCAGTGTCACACTTCACATCCGTCTCTCGTACAACTAGCTGTCAAACTCAAACTCCACACCGCTATAGTTATAAGTCTATGACACCGCTCCACACAGTTGCACGATAGCATAAACAAAACGCACCATTGCATGCAATGTAAGATGCAATGTTATTGATGCCCGTCATAGACGTAATTCCCGTACACAATGGCCTACGTACCTACTTCACACATATTAGCGTTTCTTGAAGTTCCTTTATTTGCAACAGCTCCACGCATACTACAAACACTACAAACAACGTATGTTACGTTATCGCGATGATAATGAGAATGTGTGGAATGAAGAAGAATAGCATATGGCCTATCCTCACACGTAGGTACGTGCGGTCAGTTCCAACAACAAACAATGTCAGGGGAAAATGCACTGTAGTTTTACGTAGTTTAAGTCGGTTTCTAATTATTTATTTTCACAGAATACCACAGAAGATCACTGACCCTGAAAAAATTGGAAAGCTAGGTGGGTAATTAGAATCCTACTTGGATGACATGAATACAGTGCATTTTTCACTGACTCCTTTTTTTGTCGGAATTGATGGCCACGGATAGGCCTTTTGCTGGGGCACTTTTGATAAGACACGATGGATTTGTATCATACTAGGTAAGATTTAATGACTTCTTCAATGCCAATCCTATAGGTACATTTTGCTAGCGGTTTTATTCTCTTGCGATTGTAGATTGTACACTTGTACAGTAATGAGAATTGAGGGCAATATAGGAGTTCTGCCTGGTTCTGCCCATCTTAGACGAGATGGCAATCTCCAATCGCCAGAGAATAGAATCGCTAACATGACGTATGGGTTTGACATTTTTAAAGATCACAATATCATAGAAATAGTATATACTATATATTATCTCTATGCACAATATCAAGCAATATTATTTATGACCGTTCGACAGCTTTAGTTCTACTCTATCTACCTGCGGCTTACCTAGTACGCGCGCGCAAATCTTTATGAGCCCTCTGACTCTCTCCCTCTAGCGCCTATAATAGTACGCTTATTATAGGTGCTAGTGGGAGAGAGAGAGAGATTTCAGAGCTCAGTTCAGGGCTCATAAAGATTTGCAAGTACAATTTTTTTTTTTTTTAGCATTGCCCCTCACTAGGATTTCTCCTGTATCGAGGGTACAGTATACAAACATACATGTCACATGCACACACAACCAGACCCGAAACAACTATTTGTAGATCATACAAAATAATATTTGTTCTACTATACCTACCTAACATTTAATTTTATTCTGAATTCAGTACCTACATTACTTTTCTGTTCTCATTCTCCGGGATCAGAGATTGCTTTGAGTAACAGATTGTCATCTTGTTTACTGGCTCTAAACATAGAGAAAAGTAATACACTTAATAGACTTCATGGTTCTTAGATTAGCTCCGACAGGCTAAGTTGACTTCAAACCAGCTTCAAACTATGCTTCAAATAGAATAGGATTATTTAAATCATAAATGTTACGAATATATTTGATATAAATATGTCAGGATCTTTAGAGGTATTAGGTACCTAGTATTCTCACTATGAGAACTTCCTTTTATTAGAAATCTGTTACTATTGTTTCAGATTTAACGATTTACAGTTTCACATCACTAAAGCTGTCAAATTTTGCCCAACCTTGCCAACCATTTACCAGCTCTGGTGCCTGTCTATTGCTCAGAGCTGACATTCAGAGACGAAAGAAACGAGTCTAAGCGTGACCTTACGCTTCCATCTGTCAAACTTAAGAACAAATTTTGACATATGGAAGCGTAAGTTCACGCTTAGACTCGTTTCTGTCGTCTCTGAATGTCAGCCTTAGTCCCAGAGTAACTACTTTAGTACTTACTCTGAGCTCAGAGTAAGTTGAGGTCTATTGAATATAGCGGGCTCTTTATCTGAGGAACATAAGACGTAGTGGGTAAACATCGATGGGGTTCTTCATCTGAGAAATAACTCGATAGGTGTCGTTGACAGTACAGGCAATAAATGAAAAAAAAGTGAGTTTTCATTAGCACAGTATTATACACTACCTGCCCTAGCAGCCCTCAGTTAAAGAACCCGCTTACGCTTCTTTATCTAAGCTATAGTCTGAAACATTGTTTTCAAGATTTTCTGTTGATTTGCAGCATTGATTTCTTTATTGACGTAACTCAGTATAGAGATCTAAGGCTTACATTCAGAGACGACAGAAACGAGTCTAAGCGTGAACTTACGCTTCCATCTGTCAAAATCAACAGCTTGCGCTCATATTTGTATTCAGAGACGTTCGGAACACGGCTTAAACTTAACGTGAACTAAGATAAGCCAAGTAGTGAATATTGACTACTTAAGACGACACTAGCGCCACCAAGCGGGCTAAGGTGGAATTAATTTCGACAATTTGAGATTTTCAAGTCTGACTAACCTCTTAATTTAATTAAATAGGTTATGTCTCAGATATTTTGTTTCGCTCACTCCAATTGCATTTTGTATATATTACTATCCTGTTTTAATTTTTATATACGCCAACTTACACATTTTCATAAAAACCGTAACTTACCGATAAATATTTTGTTATTAAAAATGGCCATAGAGAAGACAGTCTTAGCTAAGCTTACACTGCGTCTCTGAATACGAATTTTGAAGATGCGCTTAGCGACGACTTTGCTTAGAGCGGTCTTCGCCCGTCTTAAGGTCATGTCTCTGAATGTCAGCCTAAGTATTTGCAGCATAATTTTGATATAAAGCCTGACCAAAAAAATATGGACCTTAAGGTGATGACGCTAGACCGCTAGACTCGCTAATATCGATACTTTGACATAAGTACATACTAATTTCATACTTGATGAGGTCATTGTAGCATATTAGATATTAGTTCCGACTGCCTCATTGGTCTCTAGTGTTCGCATTGTTGAGCTGAGGCTTGATTCCCGGTTCGGGCGAACTGTCAGTGGGTTACTTAGCAGCCTGGCGTTTGGAACTGTGCTCGGTAAATGGCGTGGGACTCAACGGCATCGGCGAAATGAATGTGCAACAGACCAACAGTACATCTCTGACTATCCCTTCGGGGAATACAAGCCTGATGTTATGTTATGAGTTCCGATAAAATCCGCAATACGGCGGAGAGGTCCCAAGTAGGTATAGGGCTTTCTACATTATTAATTCCGATCTCTATGTCTGTGCCGATCTCTCACTGTCTTAATGTATTCTTGTGTGCCTTACCGAGGATCAGAAAACATTATATTCACAGCAGCACACATTATTGAAATGCGTAGGGTTCCGTAGAAGAGGGAGATGATATCGCGATATAACGCTATTGCCAATGTTGACGCCCGCTTAATAACTGCTCTGCATATACATGCACAACGTCCGCATTTTGTTAAGATCGCCGAGTACTGAGTTGAGTAGGTAGGTACTTATTTTATTGATAAAGATAAACTTGTAATAATGTCTATCGGCAAGGCCGTAGCCCGGGAAGGTTTTAAGGGTTCGAACCCCTCCGAAACCTCAAACAATGAAATTAAATTGAAAATGTACCTATAAGTACAATCGATATAGAATTTTTGTTTTGGAAAGTAGCATTCAATTAAATTTAACTGCCATTCTTGTACAGGGTTCTACCCTCCACCAAACTAAATTCCTGGCTACGGCCTTGCCTGTTTACAAAATTTTAATATGGAAACGCGGAAAACTCATATTTCGACTTCCATTCTACCTGGTAGTGGCAATAAAAAATGAATGAATAAGGGCGGCAGTTGTAAATGTCATCACTACGTTGCACAGAGTAGTTAAAACAAACAGCGGCGATAAGCAAAATTTTAATACGTTCACTGTCAAGCCAACAGACACAATAATTAAATAATCGCTGTGTACTACATAGGGTCCAATGGGCTGCTAATGTGTTAAGTCTATAGATCACTCCAATCTGGCAGCTATATACCAATTTTTTGCAGGGTAGCTATAAATGTAACCAGTTAGGGCCATTTTTACCGACAAAATAACAGATGTTTAGCCTGTTGAACCCGATTTTTTTTTTTTTTCTTTCTCGGCTGACTCGCGCGATTTTCCAAAATGAAAATGGCAGTGGGCTTATGTAAACATTGAGTAAATAAACAATAAAATATAAAAAAACAAAAAACAAACAAAACAATATTTTTGTGAAATTGGAATCCTTATTAGATTTTCTATTGGAATCTAATTAGTTTATTTTGCTCTAATCGTCTGTTATGTTGTCGGTGAACTTGAACCTTAATAGTTACGTTTTGACCACGGATCACGATACTTCGAATCTCCAAATCTTTTGCATATTCAGTGGAGTTTTAATAACGTTGTCATAATCAATCTACGGATGGATCTGCTGCTTATCGTGTCTCGGAGAATCTTCCGTCTCAGGTTCGTCTATTCTCTATTCGTCTATTCGATCGTTTGAACTACTGTAACTAGTATGTGGATGGGTGGTTACGGATACTTACATTCTAAAAACTTTGAACACTGATCTAACTCCAGGATATCTGTATCCCTGTGGATTTGGTTACGGAAGTAAGGCTAAAGGGTATATTTTCATTCAGATGTATCTCTATTTAATTGAAAGGAGCTCAGATTTTGATGGGGATGATAACGAATGGAAGTTCCCGATCATCGGGAATTTCAAACAAGAGTAAATTTTGGTGTATTCCCGGACTTTATCATCAGCCATTCAGCATACTTTTAACTGATAAGTATTTTAATGATGGAACCCGATTCAACTCTGTGTTTAACATTTCCATAACGTTCTCTCGCAAAAAGCAACATTCACCAAACATTAGGTTGCTGCGAAAAAGCCCATTATATTGATTTCATAATAAGGTGTACAGGATCATTTTTTGTGTAGTGCGCATAATTTGTAGAGTGGTTCAGTCTCTGTTCCTAAATGCAACCGCAGTATTGGGATACACTTTAAAGCAAAGCGAAATTTCGATTTAGTATGGAGGGGAGGACACGGATAATTTATTAGCACTGCCAAGCTAGGTGCATTGAAGAATAAAGGCCCCGACTTCAGAAGCTGTTAAGTTTTTTAAGAAAATTATTTTATACATTTGGGATTTTTGAAGTCGGTTTTTTTTTAATAATTTTTTTTACTCTTTTTAGTGCTAAAAAAGTTTTAATTAAAAAATGCACGCATGTACAAACAAAATTAATGTCTGTCCTATTCACTGTTGAGGAGTTCCCTCGCCCGAAGTCAACCCTGGGTGCATCAGTCATGTCATGATGGAATTTAGAACAGGCTATTATGGTTAAATACATTTACAAAATTTCGTATCTTTGGTTTTCGTCGTTGAGGAGTTCCACTATCCACCTTCTGATTCCATCATCAGATCAGCTCAATAGTACCAGATTATTGCATTGTTACTAAACTTAATAAGTACCTATGCAAAATTTCAGCTCAATCGGAAACCGGGAAGTGGGTCAAAATTTACTTCTAAGATTTTGTTACATAGTTAGCGAGTTAGGTTTTCCTCGATTTCCTTGAGATTCCATCATCAGATCCTGACTAGGGATTGCAATTCGATATTCGAATATTCGAATTATTCGAATATCAATTTGAAATTCATATTCGAATAGTAAATTATAAAATATTCGAACATTCGAATATTACCACAACAATTAAGGTTACAGCATTATATGTTGATTATTAACGCGACGTCTAACGCGTGGTCGTCAAATCTTCGAATAGATCGGCACTGCTCAGATTGACGGCCATTCGACCAATCAACGGTCACTTGCGAACATCATGATCTAGAAACATCAATAAAAATGCGGATGGCTCTATATGACACAGGTCTCTTCTTCATCGTTCCCTCACTGATGAGAATCGCGACCACATACAACGCGCCTCCAAACCATGCGGTCTTTCGTTGTGTGGACCGCTTTCGGCATGCTGCCTCCACCAGCCCTCCTTATTGCATCCGACCATCTTACCGGCGCTCTGCCTTGAGTGGGTTTCCCTTCCAGCCGGCCCACTATTATAAGGTTTTTCCAGACAATGCTTAGAAGACCGCATGATATGTCCGAAAAAACCGAGGGCACGCTCCCGGCAAACTGTGGAAAGTCGCTTGGCGATGTTGAGCTCCTGCAGAATGCATTCATTAGTTCTCATAGCATTCCAGGGTATATGAAGCAATCTGCGCCAACACCACATCTCAAAAGCATCGATCTTACTGCTATCACGACTTTCTATGCACCACGTTTTCGCGCCATATAAATATATTGAGAAGACCAGAGGACGCATCAATCGCACTTTGGTCATACGGTGAATACCACGTTTCTTCCAAATTTTGTCAGGTTTTGCCATTGCACTCTTAGCCATACCGGATCTACGGCAGATCTCTCACTAGTTATCAGTGATCCAAGGATACACGAACTCGCTGACTTTCTCGTACCCGTCAAGTAGATAAGACGTGGAAGTGTTCCCGTATATGCTTTAGCAGGTTCGCCATCTCTTCTACACTAGACACAATTATAGTGGTATTATCCGCATACCTTAGGTTCGTGAGTCTTATTGTTCCCTCGATATCTGGTGGTCTACATGTGCTGATAGTCCAGCGTTAATTATGCGCAGGAGGATATTACTTGCATGGGACATAAGTGACACAGGTACGCCAAGACACCTAAGTCATTCCTATGTATGACGTGCTAATATGCATTCCACCACCTATAGCGTAGAGTGCGAAAGGGTATTTTCTTCTACCAAATATAAAGCAATCATCTCAGATGTAAATTAAATGATAATTCCGTTAATTCTTTAATTTTTCTTACGTCACACTTTCAAAGGATTCGTAAATAAGAATAATTTTATTATGTGCCTATCTGATCACCGCACATTTATTTAATTATAATTGGTACTTACCACGTTGGATCACTTGGATCTCATAACTTTCAATTTAAGTGATTGCGTGCACTTGTAATTTAAATATCTCCTTAGGTGCTAGTTATCAGTGCATTCTTATTGTAATTTTGATCGCGTTTCTAGTTATCCTTAAAAAAATTATAATACAATTACCTACTTTGTATGTTGTATAAAGTTTATTAACATATTGTTTGACTTTTCTAGTGAGATTCTAATTGTTTTTCCTACCAAGTAGGTTTCCTAACATTTTTTAAGAATTAAGAATTTTTTATTTCATGAACATTATGATTAATTAGTTGTAGGTATTATTTGGTTTCAACAACTTTCAAGGGAAGGTAATTGAATGATACTGGTGGCATTGTTTTGATTACGTCCACTATGAGTTTTGGAGGACAATTTGAAAAAAAAAATGTTTATATGATTTTATTTGTGAAATTTTTATTTTCTGGTTATGGTCGAAGTTCATATTACTTCTAACTATTTATATATTAATACGTGAAGAGAAAACTTCACTGAACGACATTTGTATTAAGAATTTGTTAAAATTATTTCATTTGATTACAAGTTTGATGTTTAAATATTGGTAATGATTGGGGATGTTAGGCGAACTTACATAAAAATATGATACCAGTTTGTAAGGCTATAAAAATGTTACAAATTATATAAATATTAAATTTTTTTGAAATATTCGAATATTATTCGAATAGTTCGAATAGGGCTGAAAAAAAATTCGAATATTCGAATACCGAAAAACATCGAATATTTGCAATCCCTAATCCTGACTTGATGATAATGGGACCACCTCGGGAGTATACCCTTTCGAACTAAAAAAGAATTTTTTAAATCGGTTCACAATTGGCGAAAATATCGATGAATATACACAAAAAAAAAAAAAAACCTACCTACCTCCTCCTTTTTGGAAGTCGGTAATAAAATCAAATTTATATTTTGTTTTCGATTGAATTTTAGTACTGCGGTTCCATTTGGGAACGGACACTGAATCAGTTAGTATAAGTTTATTTATTTATTCCATAGATCATGAACATCAAGTACACCGCGGTTTTAAACTAGGAAAGCCTGTATCTTGGGAACCTGAGTAATTTTATGTGGAAGCTTGTTATTAGCAAATATCCTTTAACAATTTCAAGCTTGCTGTAAAATAATATAAATACATTTGTAATAGTAGGTTTACTACACGGCGCTACAGGCGAAGCCTCCCAAGTTCTGACCTACTGCAGACTGATGACTGGGGTGTATCAATCTGATATCTAGATGTTAGATCAATGTTATACTTTAATGATAAATAATAAATAATGTTATACTTTCTGGCTACCCATAACGTATGACAGCGGTCCGACAGCTTTCGGACTCTCCCAGACATCGGGGTATCTATGTGCTCTGAACGGTCACCACCCAAAGAACTAACTGCGAGAAACAGAGCTTAGAACGAATTTCAAATATTTTGCCGTAAAAGCAAAGAAATAATTGCAGAAGAAGATTGGCTATAGAAATATTGTGATACAGCTGTAATTATTGCTCCGTAGTCTAAATCTATAGTCGCTGTGAATAGGTAAATAGATTTTCAGCTACGATGATGTGAGGGTGTCAAAATCCCTGCGAAAAGCTTTGAGCAGAGTTGTTGCTTGGACTTGGTGGCTGTGCAGTGTACCTAGAATCAGCACTCTGTAATATGTCCTAGAATAAATAATTAATAGAAGAGAAAATCTCTCATTTTATTCTTTTACATGAGCGTCGTCGCCGCGTCGTTTAAAGCATTACACAAGACCATATTGCCAGCTTATCATTATGACACTGTCCGTGAAAGGTCCCGAAAGGAGGAGAGTAAGGACTCCCTTAAATAATTCCATCGATCGGTAGGTAAGTATTAGAATAATATAATGTCAGTTTGGATATTTACTAGTGCCACATTTGTTTTCGAGGGAATCAACAGATATCGACTGAACCAAAAAACATTTGAATGGGAGACACTGAAATTATCTTCAAGACTTACAAAGCTAAACTTCCTGTTTTATATTAAGAACTAGAGGTCGCGCGGGTGCGCGGGCCGCATGCGGCCCGCGAGGGCTTTTTAGGTGGAGCTTGTAACATCACTCAAAATAAATATGATATTTGATTTTGTATGGCAGCCATTTTTTTTGTATGGAAACCATCTTTTTTTCACCGGCTCGTCAAACTGCCCAGGGTTCTTGACATTTTTAGTTCCGGCGGTATAGGTTTGCGACTTGTAATTTTCTAGATCCGTAGGGCAGTTCCGGTCAGTGTTCCACTTTCAGGTCATTTCGGACATTTCCTAAACTCACAGGACCCCCTTCTATACGACTCCCATACATCCCTTTTATCCCCCACGGCTCCTTCTGGGAGAACAATTGGGTGAAAATCCGAAATTAACACTTGTATGGCGGCCATATTGAAAAATGGCGGAAAAAAAAAATTGATCCCGAATTATGAATCGGTGCCCCCGAAAACCCCCGGATGCCAATTTTCAGCCCGCTCGGACCATTTTTTTTTTTGGCCACCATTTTGAATCCGCCATCTTGGATTTTTATGACCCCCACCAGAAAGCCCCCGTCGTCCTCTATGACATTTGGTCGAACACCCCCCCACTATCTCCAACGGTTTCGGAACGGTGAGCGTTTCCATTTTGTATGGCCGCCATCTTTTTTTGTATGGACGCCATCTTTTTTTCACCGGCTCGTCAAACGGCCCAAGGTCCTCAACATTTTTAGTTCAGGCGGTATAGGTCTGCGACTTGTAATTTTCGAGATCCGTAGGGCAGTTCCGGTCAGGGTTCCACTTTCAGGTCATTTCGGATTTTTCCCGGACTCACTGGACCTCAAGGTTTTCGACTCCCATACATGACTTTAACCCCCCACGGCTCCTTCTGGGAGAACAATTGTGTCAATGAGTGAGTGAGTCAGTCAGTGGTAATCGAGCTTTATATATATAGTCAATTTAGAAATATGTATAGAGATTTTATTCTTTACCAAGAACCGAAATTAACACAGTTCCAAAGCCAAATGGTAACATTATCTATATAGATTTCTCTAACAAAAACCCTTTTACTTATAAGAATAGATATTGTTGCGGCTCAAAGAAAACTACAATAGTAGAGTGGTCTATCAATGAATCTTATCACTGCTTCAGATACGGAATGGAGACAATGGTTCCGTCTGAAAATTTCCCATGAAAGCTACCGAGGAGAGGGATACTTTATAGTTGTGACATCAAAAGGATAAAATTAAGATGGAATAACATGGTAAGGTAGCCGAAGTTCAGTTGTATAAAAAGTTCTTGAGTGGAGGCGTAAATTACGCTATTCGTGATTCGTGTTCCATATTGTATTACAGTGACGTTGCCAGTAATATAGGTTACTGCCATTCTGTTTCAAAATTAAGGTAACTCATATCCAATCATAGCAACTTGGCAATGTCGAGGACATTGTCAAGATGCAAGAGTTAAATGAAGAAATTGGGTTATTGTGACTTGCGAGTTTGTAAGCGATTGACTGTCACTCCTAATTCAAAATTTGCTCTGCTCAATATGATTCTTTTGCATATCAGTGACGAATTGACGATGCATCCGCTCTTGTATTTTTTGTGGTTACTTATGGTTACCAGTGGCGAAGAGTCCATACAACCCGATTCCCAGCGGCTTCCCTTTAGGAATTGGTTAGTGCGTAGACCAACGTAATATTATATTATTTACTCATGTCCACCTGACAAGAAAAGGCATGTTATTCAGTTAAGTCGAGCTCTTCGAGACATGACTATAATTATATAGATTAGGTACAAGAGACGGTATGGGTTTTTGTGTGTGCTTATTTTTCGAGGGCTTTTTTGGGACGGCTTCCCCTTTGTCCACTGATGGTTACAGATGATGTTGACTGATATTTACCTACGTACATATAATACATTGTACGTAGCTTGAGTGAATATTGTCAGATTATTTATTGGATACAACTTTTTCGTGCATAACTCTTCTTTCTACTAAACATAGAAACTAAGATTGTTAGTCCTTTGTCCTTTTTGGTACAAGTTCCAATACAAGTTGAGGTCTTTTTGTCTGTAGCAAGAGGATTAGTAACAAGTTTATACCAGTGCGACACAAATAAGAAGTCGCATTGGCAAACTTCGTAAAACCGATCACTTCCAAACTGAGTGCGTCTTGAAGACAACGAATTTAGTACTGCAGTAAAAAAAATCTTAACGCTGACACATTTGAGTTCTAAAATTACCTAAGCAAGCGTCTGCCATTGGATCATGTTCGATCAGGTATATCGATATAACTTCTTAATTATGTCGTACTGTAATAGTCCAGCATCGAAAAAGGTGAGAAAATAACTGTATTTTTCTCATAATCATAAAGAGAAACAAGTAACTAATAACAGTAAAATGTTGAGAGAGTGAAAATGTTACTCATTACTGCCAACTACTTCCCAGTTTTAAGAAAGTTAATAATTGGTACAAATACTCCTTCTCCTACTCCCAAAATAAATATGCTCTCAATTTAATTTACCTATATAATTTATCATACCTACCTTGATATAAATAAGTTTATGTTCCATAGGTAGTCTATTGATATTACAAACGCCCTAGTCTCGCCAACGAAATCTGTTCAAGAAAAACGGCGGCAATTTAAAAACTCTGAAGCTGTCCTCACTGACTATACCTACCCTTCATACACGGAGTTGTACTATTTAATCATTCTTAGATATTAAATTCTATCAACTCCGTTATGCAGTGTATATTCAGTGAGAACAGATTGCCGCCCTTTTTCTTGGACAGCTTTCGTTGGTCAGACTCTACCAAGTACTAAAGTCAACGAATTTGATTGAGTTAGATGTGGGTATAATGGTATAAATACGCAGCTAAAACCTCTACCTCAGCTCTTCAAGTTTGCCACTCACACACACATTAATCTCGGCGACCGGCAAATCTTACGGATGCCAAGAACTTTTATTTCATCGCTCGCGTGTAATTTCATTTCACGTTACTGGTTAGCAATAATCACAGTATAGGTGTGCCGTGAGAAAATCATCAAGAATTTGCCTAGCAGCTCTACCGTGACTGATTAGATAACTTTACACATTGAATAACTATTCTACAAGGATGACTGAGAGACTTAACGAGACCGATGCTATTTCGAGAAGAGCTAACAAATACCAGCTGACTTTGTTCATGATTTCAATGTTTTCATTGGATCAATTTGAGTGATGGATAAGCAAGAGGTGCTTCTTTATAACAATAGTGGTGAAATTAATACAAAAAAATACTGACTCACAAAGTCAAAGTTCTTTATTTCAACTGGGCCTTGGCAGGCACTTTAAAAACGCGTCATTAAAATTTGCTTCTGAAGACTGGAATCAGCGGGTCACCAGGGAAGCCGCATGTTCAGAAGATAATTAGCTCCAGACGTCTCTATCGTCAACATAGTCTGAGTTGATCTTATAATACCCTTTCTATAAGAGACCAGAACACGATTTTTAAACTTATTATCAGTAAGATCGGTAATACTTTTTGGCAGTTTCTTATAGAAGCGTACACCGTTCCCTAGAAATGATTTCTGTTTTGGTTAATCTAAATTAAGGAACCAATATATAATGTATTGTGACGGTAGTGTTAGAATATCTTTGAAAAAGTCTCGTAAAGACTAGCGTGGGCCCATGTTATAGATTAAACGGATCGCCCTCTTCTGTAATAATAAAAATTGAATCCACAACAGGCGCTGATCCCCACAACAGAATGTCATAGGACATAATGCTGTGAAAATATGCGAAGTACCTACACTAATCTGGCTGTAGCTATATCTGTTAACTGCCTAATTTTTCTAGCAGCATATGACGCCGAACTAAGGCTTACATTCAGAGACGACAGAAACGAGTCTAAGCGTGAACTTACGCTTCCATCTGTCAAAATCAACAGCTTGCGCTCATATTTGTATTCAGAGACGTTCGGAACACGACTTAAACTTAACGTAAACTAAGATAAGCCAAGTACCTAGTGAATATTGACTACTTAAGACGACACTAGCGCCGCCAAGTGGGCTAAGGTGGAGTTAATTTCGACAATTTGAGATTTTCAAGTCTGACTAACCTCATAACATAATTAAATAGGTTTATGTCTCAGATATTTTGTTTCGCTCACTCCAATTGCATTTTGTATATATTGCTATCCTGTTTTAATTTTTATATACGCCTGCTTACACATTTTCATAAAAACCGTAACTTACCGATAAACATTTTGCTATTAAAAATGGCCATAGAGAAGAGAGTCTTAGCTAAGCTTACACTGTGTCTCTGAATACGAATTTTGAACATGCGCTTAACGACGACTTTGCTTAGAGCGGTCTTCGCCCGTCTTTAGGTCACGTCTCTGAATGTCAGCCTAAGTCTTTTTGAATGAGCCCACACAGACGGAACACAGAGCACAGGCGGAAGAGTTTAAGGAATATCGATTGTTAAATGTATTTCTCGATCGTATCAATTGATGGTAACTTTGAGACAGTAAACTTAATACCTAGTAACTAGTTGCTTGCAAGACAAATAAAACACTGTGACATGGGATATGCAGAGCATCAATAGCAAAAACAACTACCTACCTACCAAGTTGATTTACCGAAAATCAATTGTGAAGCTGAACTTGAGAAAGTAATATGTAGCTCAAAAATATTATTGTTATTCGATAATATTCTTCTATGAAAGCTTTGTTTGTAGAGATGGATAACATAATTCTATTTTATTCGGAGAAAATTAAATAATCATTAGAATTTAGCTGAAATCAGGGTGCTGAAGTTCTAATAATAGTCAAGAATTCTATAATGTGAGTCTAGAATTTCGTAAATATAGGGATGTGACCATCGATGTCTATGACAGTCTAAAGGCAAACACAAACATAAAAACAAAGCTAAAAATACCTATAAGCTTCAAACGAAAGCTTCCTCTTTATATTTAATAGGTCCAAAGAATGCCTATCCCTCTACATTTATGAAAGCAGTATCTACCTACAAAAAATGATTCGCCTAAATTGGGAACAAAAGTGAAAATGCCATCTTCCTATTTCTTATGATCCACCATAAAACATGAGGTAGACGGTCAAGTCAATTCTCAGGTTAGGTCAGCCCATTGAGGTGAAGCCAAATAATAATATTTCTTTACGAATTAGAACTTCCTGCCAAGTTGGCATACAGGGACAAAGGTGCCTTTTTTGTAATCTACAACAAAATTTCACTAACTGCTATAATATCTAATTATGTTTATTATTGACAATCGAGCCATGCCACGTGTTTCTTTCGTGTTACTTACCATCACTGCTATGCTAGTCATAAAGCTATACACCTATTTAGGGACAGACACCTAAATAAAAACGGTCCGTCTGGTATTATTTCACAAGGGGAAGCAAAAAATAATGAAAATGTGCGAGCGAGAGAGCGTTATGCGAACGCGTGTGGCATGATAAAGAAAGAGATCATAAAAGCCCACTAGGGGAGTCGGAGCGCGAACCGGTTCTGCATGTGTGCAGACAGACGGCGCCCTCCCTCCCCTCGGCTGTCGACCCTCGAGTGCGAGGGCCTCACAATGTCGGCTTTTCCCCGAAGCGTTGCAATAATAATAACCACGAAGCTTCTACGTCAGTTTTACAATAAAGCCTCGACACTGTTATGTAGTTTTCAAAACAATGTAAGTATTAGATAATGTGTAAATGTACATTATACGAGGTCTCAGAATACAAGGTATAACGAATTGAATAGATAATAGATACTGAGCGGGGCACCCTTTCTCCTTCACTTGTGCATAAAGAACCGGCGGATTAAACTTTGTTCGCTAATATTGGCTCAATTTGTATGGCTCCATTCCACTGCGATGACGAACCAATTCCTAGGCAAGTCAGCTCACCATGTATAGCCACACGCGACGCACTCACTCACACCAGATCGCAATCAAAAATTAAATAAATAATATAAAATACCTTTTGGTGTAAAAACCATAAGAACAACGTTCCATCGTTTCAAAATAAAAGGTTAACTGAAACGTAAGCGCCGTCCCATGCGGCAATGATTAAAAGAAAAAACAAACGAAAAGGTGAGGATTGAGACATTCGCACGGGTGAAAGTAAACACAACACTTATTATCGACGAAAACGACATACAAACACACTTTATCGATAGTCCGGTGCCCGTGTCATTGTAACAATAACCTTCTTTT
Organism: Allophyes oxyacanthae; assembly: GCA_932294325.1. Classification (NCBI taxonomy): domain Eukaryota; kingdom Metazoa; phylum Arthropoda; class Insecta; order Lepidoptera; family Noctuidae; genus Allophyes; species Allophyes oxyacanthae. The sequence continues at coordinate 9,026,727 of OW028609.1, forward strand.
CGAATGGCGAAACACGACTGTGCGGCTGTGTGATGTGCGCGCGCTACCGGCGCCGCACCCATGCCCCGCGCTGCCCCGCACAGGCCCAAGCTGCACCGCTCTCTATCACCCGTCGCCAATGGTACGCCCGCTGTGAATCGCGTCTTCTCATTGGTCGAACCGTTTTACGGCCGTTCCACAAACAAAACCGGTTGCCAAGAACGACACGAAAGGGCGCGAGGGACGAAATTAGCGTATGCGCGATTATTATTATTGTTATCCGCTCTTTCTCTGTCTCACTTGATAATACAGCCGAGATAGAGCAAGTAAAACATTAACTCGTCGTTGTACCGCTGCACCTTTTTTTCCTCTCACCGACCGTTTTTTTTACAGTTATCTAGTTATGGTGTTCTTATAATTTAATTATTTAACCCTTCGTAGCGATGTAAGATATTATTTTTGACCTCCTACCGTTTACTTTGATACTGAACAGAAAAACAAAACTTATTTTAATAAACCATAGGTTCTTATTTTGGCTTATTCCACTTTTCCCCGTTGGATGATCCCCATTGATGGGGATTAGTGAACTTTTTGTTCACTATTCCCCGTTGACCCAAAATTTTTATTTAATGGGGATAAGTGAACTAAAAAGTTCAATAATCCCCATTAGGTAGGTACGTTAAAAAAATAAAATATATGAATCATGTTACATTTATTAATTAAAAATATAACTTTCTTATACCTAATAAAATCACAGATTGTACAATTATTAATTTAAAATAAAAAATATAACTTTCTTATACCTAGTAAAATCACAGATTGTACAATTATTAATTTAAAATAAAAAATATAACTTTCTTATACCTAATAAAGTCACAGATTGTACAATTATTAATTTAAAATAAAAAATATAACTTTCTTATACCTAGTAAAATCACAGATTGTACAATTATTAATTTAAAATAAAAAATATAACTTTCTTATACCTAATAAAGTCACAGATTGTACAATTATTAATTTAAAATAAAAAATATAACTTTCTTATACCTAGTAAAATCACAGATTGTACAATTATTAATTTAAAATAAAAAATATAACTTTCTTATACCTAGTAAAATCACAGATTGTACAATTATTAATTTAAAATAAAAAATATAACTTTCTTATACCTAATAAAGTCACAGATTGTACAATTATTAATTTAAAATAAAAAATATAACTTTCTTATACCTAGTAAAATCACAGATTGTACAATTATTAATTTAAAATAAAAAATATAACTTTCTTATACCTAGTAAAATCACAGATTGTACAATTATTAATTTAAAATAAAAAATATAACTTTCTTATACCTAATAAAGTCACAGATTGTACAATTATTAATTTAAAATAAAAAATATAACTTTCTTATACCTAATAAAGTCACAGATTGTACCAATTACATACAATACATACAATAATAATTGTACAATCTGTGATTTTACTAGGTATAAGAAAGTTATATTTTTTATTTTAAATTAATAATTGTACAATCTGTGACTTTATTAGGTATAAGAAAGTTATATTTTTTATTTTAAATTAATAATTGTACAATCTGTGACTTTATTAGGTATAAGAAAGTTATATTTTTTATTTTAAATTAATAATTGTACAATCTGTGATTTTACTAGGTATAAGAAAGTTATATTTTTTATTTTAAATTAATAATTGTACAATCTGTGATTTTACTAGGTATAAGAAAGTTATATTTTTTATTTTAAATTAATAATTGTACAATCTGTGACTTTATTAGGTATAAGAAAGTTATATTTTTTTATTTTAAATTAATAATTGTACAATCTGTGATTTTACTAGGTATAAGAAAGTTATATTTTTTATTTTAAATTAATAATTGTACAATCTGTGACTTTATTAGGTATAAGAAAGTTATATTTTTTATTTTAAATTAATAATTGTACAATCTGTGATTTTACTAGGTATAAGAAAGTTATATTTTTTATTTTAAATTAATAATTGTACAATCTGTGATTTTATTAGGTATAAGAAAGTTATATTTTTAATTAATAAATGTAACATGATTCATATATTTTATTTTTTTAACGTACCTACCTAATGGGGATTATTGAACTTTTTAGTTCACTTATCCCCATTAAATAAAAATTTTGGGTCAACGGGGAATAGTGAACAAAAAGTTCACTAATCCCCATCAATGGGGATCATCCAACGGGGAAAAGTGGAATAAGCCCTTATTTTTAATTGACAGTGGTCTATAGGCAAATTTTGTAACTTACCTATCTATTTACAATTTTTTTACCAATATGTGTAATAAGCATTTAATGTTGTGGATTCTGTTGCCCACTTTTACAGAAGTAAAATAAACTAAACTAAACGAAGGACGTTTGTCTCTATCTGCTTCAATAGAAAAAGAAAGTGACAGATGGGTTTAGTTACCTAGTCTAGTACTGTTAAAATGCATAACAGAATCGACACCAATATCTACTTATGCATATTATTTTTAATAACAAAAGCTTTATCGCATGAATGCATTTAAATTCAAAATATACCATTAAAAATAGGCGGGCAAGAGTTAGAACACAAACATTTCGGCTGTGGCATGAAATGGTTAGGTTAGAGGCTGTGTTGCAACCCCTGGGTTTCCCCACGTTTATAATCTCAGCCGCTGGGCGCTGATCATTGGGGCTTAGTTTTCTTTTTTCTAATATCCAATCATGGCTACCGATCACATTAGCCTCACTTCATTAATATAGGTACCTACTTACTCAGATGGCCATGCATCCCCATCATTGATTGGTTGTCGTGTGGTTAGGTTTTCTATTATGAGTGTCAACCATCCCTGCGGTCCGAATTGCGCTAAAAGTGATAATATCGCGAATCCGACCAAAGTCACAATTATTATTATTATTCAATATCCCTTATATTTTGTGACTACGATAATTATCCTTCTTTTATCACAATTCGGACCGCAGGGATGGTGTCAACTGACAAGCGGTAGCGAAGATTAAATAAATTTAATAAAAGTAAGTAGGTAGGTAGGTACGTACTTACTTATAAATTATCAAAGATACAATTTTATTAGTGCTATTATTACGTAGGTACCTACTTCGTTAACACGATTTGGTACTTAATTATTATTTTAGTGGAACATCGCGTGGGTATCCAACGTGCAGATTGAGGAGCTCTTCAATCCATCGATGTATACTTCAATCATTTTTGACGATGCGGGATCCCGTGAGATTGACGATGGTTCTGTGAGAAATAGTCGTTGACTATACCCACCATTCATAATTTTTAAATGTTTCTATATTAGGTAACAATAATGTAGCCATTTAACTGAATTCATAAATAAAACTCAACTTTTTTTTTTGTAATTTTAAGTCCTTATAACTTGAAGTAGGTATTCCAAAACAAATAGATTGGATTTGACCGGATGCCTAGTAAGTAAGCAACATAGGTGGCGCCATCTACTGTCATTTTATACACTTAGTAATTAAGCTCCTCAGCGCCATCTATGTTGTTTTGTTGTAAAACCTAAGAAACGTACTGCACAAGTTATATAGTTCTAAGAAAAAATTAATTATAAAATCGGATTTGCACAATACATATACTTACAAGAAATTTAATAAATTTCTACCCGAAAAAACATTTCTATAAAGCAATAAGTTATGAACTCTACATCTGTTTCATAAAGTGATTATTTCATTTCTACAAAAAAAGTTATGAGCTCTATCTATCTTATCATTAGGGTCTATTTTGCAATGAAGATGAATACGATTTAGACGCAGGTAGCTGCATTAACCTATAAAATATTTATTTACCACACCATTAGGTATTGCGCAACTTGTTCTCTACTCAAAAAGTTTAGGAGTTACCTATTTTGTATAATAATAGGATGATGCGATGGATGTACTCTGATGGCGGACGTCATAATGAATTCAACGTTCCGCAACACCTCTTCAATTGATTTAAAACTTTATTGCCACATCGATGTTTATTGCTATAGAAAAACAGTCTAAAATGTTTGTAATTAAAAGTACCCCAATTTATGTAGTTAATTTCAGCCTAGGGGTGCATGCCGGGAGAAGGCGTCGCCAAGACCCTCTATAAATTAAAAGACCCTCTTCAAATGGAATGGTACCTAGTATACATGCATAGGTGTATTATTATTGCACTAGCGGGGATTCTGTAGATAGGGCATAGTGTATACATGAGTATGTACTGAAGACTGAAGTATCTTCACAATGTGGCTAGTGTAATAAAAATTAATGTCTACATGTTTGTTTGAACTGGATATTAAAATAAAGATCGAAAAGCCTGTAGGAAATCAAGAATTAAAAATGGGTTGAATTACGAGTAGACATCGATGCGAGACACAGAAAGGGAGCGAGAGAGCGATAGCTAAGGTTTCATACAGGTCTACGAGTAAAAGAGAATGAATGTAACAGCTGCTTTTGCACCCCTCGCACATCAAAGATGTGAATAGGAGAAAGGGTGACGGTCTGACGGTCCATCCACAGCTCTACTACTAGATACGCAATAGGATAGCAACCTTGTACTACTTCAAAACAGTGATTTGTTTGGGCACTCATTGTTGTAACGTTAGCTATTAGGTACTAAGGATAAAAAATGGAAATTTTGTATTGATAGGTAGCCTAATCACTATCCAAAAAGAAAACGTTAGAGCGCTTGAAAGGGTCGTAACCACTACCACGCAGGATAGAAAGATTTCTTTCCTCCGTGATCGTAACAGTTTCCCATCGTAGTCTAAAGCAGTTATTAGATATACAATAATTACGCAATGTTTCTGTCCTTGTCATTTTGTTATTTCTAAAAAGGAGACTATAAACTTACCTAACCACTTCATTTCATGTTGTGTGTTGATGATCTTAATTTCTTTATCCAAGCGGCCGCTGTGCGCCTTTATATTGTTCTTTGAATGTTGAAATCTATATCTTATAAACTTATAATCAAATCGTAACGAGGCTAAATCTGTACATTGAATATTAAAAAAAAGTAAGTGTTACGTATACTAGGAACGATACAGAAGCCGAAACAAACATTTTTAGAATTTTTGTCTGTTTGTCGGTTTGTTTGTTACGGGTAAACTTGAAACTACTGGACAGATTTAGTTGAAATTTTGCACTAACATCCGCCTAAGGGCTGGTCAACATATAGGCTATAAATTATCACGTTATTGTCTAATGGGGATGAGCTGAGGTGCATTATGTCTGTTTACTATTAGGTGCTGTAACTTTATTATTACTTGACGAATCTTTATGAAAAATTAATATATTTGTATAGTTCATAGGTCCGGTCACAATAACGTAATATAAATTATCACGCTATTCCTCTAGGGGGCTAACCAAAATAAGTATATGTTTCATTTTCACAGTTCCTCTGTTAATTAGTTGAATGGTATTCTCACTCAATCCCGTCTTTATTTATTTGAATAGTAACTTTATTAATGCTCTGCTGTAGGTATACAGGGTGGTGCAAAATTTTGGGGCATTAAGGGGTGGCTTTCTTTTATTTTATACTTAGAGAGTTCTATTCTTAGGAAACGCTAGGTGAATTTTGAAGATATTAAATACCCTATTATTAGTTTTTGGAAAAAAGTACAGTCAGCGAGAAAATAAACATTTCTCAAAAACCTTAAGTGAGATTCAATCGACTCTATTTCCCAACAGGAATGTTTCTTCCAACCAACCGACAAAATCGTACTTACCGAATTTGAAAAAAATACAAAAATCTTTTTCCCGTACCTACCTACATTTTCTATGAAAGCATACCTTCGTATGAACGTAATCTAAAATCACTGTATCTTACACTGACCGATTAAGTTTATTGATTTACATACTTAAGAAATAAAAGCAAATAAACAATTTAATTTAGAAAAATACAATTATGGATCATGTGCGTGGCGGGGTGCGGGAATTATGCAATGCGATGCATTGAGAACAATGTGTTTTAACTGGGTGGCGTTATTTATTCTACTAAGTTTGTTATATTTCCAGTACCTAAATTGAGATAAGTATTTTGTAGTATTTAATAGTATTTTGTAGTAATTAATAGTATTTAGTAGTATTTAATAGTATTTTTTAGTAATATTTAGTAGTATTTTTTAGTAATATTTAGTAGTATTTTGTAGTAATATTTAGTAGTATTGTGTGTCTTTTTAAGTTTAACTCCAGTCACATGGCGTTGGGTTGGGATCGAGCATCATTTATTTGGTTGTAACACAACCGTTGTAATTAAATAAATAAATTTGCTCTTATTGAGGTATGTTTCATTTCCATCGGCTGAATGGGTAATGAGATACGGCTTGACCCCTCTATTGTAAGGAGCCCCGTAAGAAGCAGAGGTCACGATTGATGGGTTAGATAAAATATATTGTATTGGACCGATTTTGATGAGACTTTCATTGTAGTGATACTTACGGGTCACATTAGAGACGGTTATTTGAACACATATCGCGACTAACCACACAGGCTAGCGCTAAATGGTAGGGTAGAAGCTGACAGCTATATCAGGTTCGAATCCGGTCCCAGCACTATAACTTATTATAGTTCCGAACTCAACGTGGATGAAGTCGCGGGCACTGCTAGTAATAAAATAAAAGTGTTACAATTAGGTAGATGAATTAATTGGTTAGTAAGAATTAATTGGTGATAGAGTTGGACCATTAATAATATTGTAGACCTTCTTCTTCCTCGGTCCCTCAAGACTGAGGATAGCGACCACAAATTCGTCTCCATTTATTCTATTTTGTCTGACGTAGAGTGCACGGCTAATTGTACCTATATTTAATTCGTATGTATTATTATTATTAGCCTTTTATTCCTAAACATAGGGTTACAAGAGGTCCCTAAGTTCGGTGTGCCTTTTGGCATAGGCCTCCTCCAATTCCTTCCAATGGGTCCTGTCCCTTGCTACTCTCAACCAGAATGGTCCCGCTGCCTGTTTCAAGTCATCTTCCCATCTCCTGACTTGACGACCCCTACTTCTTTTGCCGTCTCTTGGTTGCCAGAGGGTGACTTGCTTGCTCCATTTGTTTATGGGGTGACGTAGCATATGTCCAGCCCATCTCCATTTTTGGGCGTCTATGCGGGTGAGAATGTCCGTGAGTTGTGTTCTTGTTCTTATGTCTGCGTTCCTGACTCTGTCTTTTATTTTTAACCCTAGCATGCTTCTTTCCATGGCACGTTGGCATTTTGCTAGCCTTTCCCTGTGATGAAGTGTTATTGACCAAGTTTCACATCCATAAGTAAGAACTGGTAGGATACAGTTCTCAAATGTTTTCTTTTTTATGTAATTACCTAGATCCTTACTTTTCACTATTTCCTTTAGTGACCAGTATTTTCTCCATCCTTGGGCTATTCGCCTGTTAATTTCCTTTGTCATTTCATCAGAAGGGGATATTATCTGTCCTAGGTAGATATATTCTTTGACATATTCGATCTTGTTGCCATCTACCATTACGTCTATTTCTCTTGAGTTTGTCATCAATTTTGTTTTACTGGCGTTGATTTCCAGACCTACTTCCCTACTTAAATTTGCTAGGCTCTGCATCATTTGTTCTATTGCTGCTGGGTTCTCTTCGAGAAGCACCAGATCATCCGCAAATCTTAGGTGGTTTAGGCGAGCTCCGTTGATGTTCAGACCTAAGTGATCACAGTTTAGCTGTCTATAATTCGTATGTATACGTAGGATCAAATTCATCAATTATGGCAGCAGAGCTATGGATTGTCGAATTGGCAGTCGAACTTGGAAGTCTATCAGCAAAAATAAAAATATAAGTACCTAGTATGTTTGTGGAAAAAATTGTTACATAAGGTTTATTTGCAAATGGTTTGAATACTTTTTGAACATGAGCAAATTTTTTTAAAGTATAGAAACCTTTATTTTTCGGAAACCGGTAAAAAAAATATTTTTTAGGAAAAAAATTATGTAATTCTAAAAGAAAAAAACACATTCTTTAGTTATCCTTCAAAAAGAAACAAAAAGTTTGATGAAGAAACAATGCGATATGAACAAAATTTTCAAGTGCGCAAACCATCGCACTAGTAACAGGCGCTGTCACTGACACTATTGGTTTTGCGCCACGAGAACAGGTACTTTTACATGCCAATTATTTTTAGCTTTCTCACAATTAGAGAACAAATTTTTCCAAAATTGGTCGATTGGTAGGATGGACTCTTACTAAGCTATTAGCTTTATAATAGCACAAACTCGTTTTCTCGGAAAAAGCGGGTTAGGACGGCTTCTACACAAACAGGTTCCCTATTGACATAGGCGGCCTCAGTTTGTGATAACACTAGACATAGTAACTGCATTTATATTACTTACTAAACCAGCTGCACGATGACTGAATATCTTGTTAAGGATTTAGTTAATCATAACAAACGATTACTAAAAATAAGCGCAGAGGTTCTGTTTTGATCAAGAGAGACTGGGATGGCGGATCCATGTCTGAATTAGTGAACCCACCACCAGTGTGTAGTCACCACAGTACACAAAAGGGACTTTTTTGGACAGGCCATGTCCAGCACTGTGGTAGCACTTTATTACACTACTAGTTACTACTCAGCTAGCTAAGCTTCTTTCTATTTTCATAAATTCAAATAATATGTCATAAGTTTTTATTACACCTATGCGTACCCATATCTAGCTAATTTTTATATAAGATACATTAATAGGTATAATAAGGTAGAATAAAAAGAAAGTAATAACTTTCTTGATATTCTAGCAAATTGAATGTCATGTGTGAAATATAGCTAGTCAGATGTGTGCCCTTGTTAAGTATTTACCTACTGCAGATTAAAACCATTAGTGTGTACTTACGTCGAGCTTATTATAGCAGGTTTTATTGATAAAAGTTGTACCTTACAATCTCGTCTGCCGGCAAGCAGCGGATGTTTCACACGTTGCATATATTCCGTTGACGTTGCCTAGATCCATTAGATTAGATTAACATTGCCAGATCTGGGGGCACGGCAGTGCCCCAGCCAAGTCTCGAGCAAAACGGGCACGGTCGTTACCATCTTTTCTCGATGCGATTCGCGGCTGTTTCGCCCCCCCTATATCTTCGACGTGGACAAAGCTACGAGTTTAGGTTTTCGGTGAATAATAGTAGGCATTAGAACTAGCTTAAGTTCGAAATTATATGCCAATTGAATTAATAGTTTAGGAGTTACGGTCGATCAAAGTTACACCATTTTGTCACTCACTGACTCACTGACCGATCATCAAAAATCTAAGGTACTTCTAGCAGACTTAGAAACTTCAAATTTTGCACCAAGATAGGTCATTAGCCACATATAAAGGAAAAATTATAAAAACATTAAAAAATAATATACCATAGAAAACAATTTTATATTTGCGGTTTGGCAAGAACATTGTGTATGGATTTTGACTGCATTGTTAACTTTGTTCGTTGTTTAAGTATTCAATTGGATGAATAAATACATAGAATAGAAAAGAATAATATAAACTGTGGTCAAGCATACGTGGCCCTTTCAAGAGTGACTAGTTTGGGTGGATTACATTTAATAAATGTGAATTTTAGTAGTATCAAAGCTCAGGAGATAGCAATAGCTGAATATAATCGACTCCGAAGTATATATCGCCCAGACTTGTCTACCTTAGAAGTAACGAAGCCTCAGAAAAGAAACAAAAGAGATAGAGATAGAGAATGGGTTCTAAGCAAAGCAGTAGCTGAAGTCCAAGAAATTATGAGGTCACCTAAAAAAAAAAAGAAAGAAATACACTTACAAAAAATAAATGAGATCCCACCAAAAACATTAAATGTAAAAAAATGCCAAGTCTCTCGATGCAGTCTTTCCATCGTAAAAAGTTTTGAGATCTCATAGAAGCCAAGTCCTATTCAAATTATTTTGTAGTTATAAATCAACATTTAGTAATTGTATCAATAGTTTTCTTTATATTATAATTATAGTGACTTGGCAATAAGCACAAATTAAAAGCTGCTTGCTGCCTGGAATTATGTGCAAATGTTACTGACAAGACCTGTGATCATATTATCCTTCGCAGTTTACTAGTCTTGGATGAGACTGACTGCCGTTGCCGAAATTCGGTTGGGACGACACGGATAAACCAAAAGAAAATTAATTTTGTGATATTAATGTTTACGCATGCGGTGTGTGACTTTCAACTCCTCCAAATATGCCGTTTTATTTGTTTCTTCTTGTGCTCATTGCCAAGTCACTATAATTATAATATAAAGAAAACTATTGATACAATTACTAAATGTTGATTTATAACTACAAAATAATTTGAATAGGACTTGGCTTTTATGAGATCTCAAAACTTTTTACGATGGAAAGACTGCATCGAGAGACTTGGCATTTTTTTACATTTAATGTTTTTGGTGGGATCAATTAGACACAAATGTGGTTCCGAATGTTATTCTTATTATTCTTACATAATGACTTGGAAACAAATTACGTATAAAACAGGTTCCTCAGCTATGCAATAACGGCAGCCTTAGAATTTCACAAGGAATTCCGCTTGTATTGGCGTAACTAGGGGGGCCGTCTCCCTCGCCTTTTGTTATATGTGCACCCCGCAAATATTACGGTACGTAGTTGTACTAAATTTTTTTTTCGTTCTGATGTGAAATCCGTTGTAGGAAAGACATCTTTCACGCATTTTTATCTTACAGATATTTTATCTTAGACCATGACATGACTTGAATTATAATAATAATAGATATTGCAGTACCAAATACCAATAATGTACAGAAAACTATCTCAAAGAAAATTAGGAAATATACAGATTCTACAAGAAGAAATAACAAGTATGGAAAATGAAAAGTGTAACAATAGTCCCTGTCCCAGTCATATCAACAACGGGAGCAATCACAAAACAAATATTCCATAGTCTAGCTATACTCGATCTTCCCAAATATACACATACCTTACACTACAAAAAGCAGCTATACTTACTTATCACATGCATAGTTAGATCTTTTTTACAAAACTCAGATAACAATTTTATAGTAGAGCAGCAATCTAACCAACCCACTCAAACCTAAGGTCACACAAAGCAATGCCAGGTTTTCCTGAGAAAAAATAATTTTGAAAACGATACCTAATAATAATAACACACGCTTCTCTCTGTTGACCTCACGCTAAAAAGTGGAAAAATACCCAAAATAGTAACAGAGATCTGTTTCGAAACAACATTCAAATGCAAAGTTCCTGCGTTCTTTATAGGTGCCTGTAAACACTTTCGCGAAAACGCAGCCAACGAACGCGAAAATGTGCAATTCTGCTGCTAAAAGTAGCAAGTGTGAACGAACGGTCAGTTTTTTTCATACATAAGTAGTACCAATAATGTGTCACACTGCTCAGCTCCTGTGAATAATACCATATACTCGTAGTTTATCCATATTTACTATAAATCCACGACCTCTAAGTTACGCTACAGTGAAAATTCAACGTTACCTCTGCTTTGTAAGGGACTGCTTAGACAGGTCAAGCTGTATCTCAGGATCAACCGAATGAGATGGAACAAACCTCAGTTGCTAATTTAGACTAATACCTATACAACTGTAACGTTTCATTGAAATCTGTTTGGCCGTTTCCTGAGATGAGGTAACAAACAGACAGACACACACGGACAGAATGCAGTCAGACCAACAATTTTTTTAAAAATGATTGATTCTTGTTTTATTGCTTACCTACTTTTAGTCTCCCGAGCCTATTTTCGCGGAAATATTTCTACTGTACAGAGTTTTCGACCTCTACGTTTTTATTATAGTGTACACTTTGAGCATCGTATACCTTTAATAAATGAATTGTGTATATGTTGCTTTTTCCAAGACTGCCCAAAAAGGCGGGTAATTAAATTAAAAAACACGACGGGTTAAAAATTCTATATTTTGTTGTTTTACTATGCTGAAAAGTTTTAACTTGAAAGTTATTATTATTTCGTTTCAACTATAGGTACACAACTTGTTTTGTTTAGACAACTTGTTTTTGGACAAAGTTCTTTTTAAAACGCTTTTATTAGCTTCCTTTGTATTATTTTTTATTTTCAGCCTGGGTTGTCCCACTGCAGGGCAAAGGCCTCCCTCTCCTTTTTCCACTCACTTCTGGTTTTAGCTAGTACGGACCAGTTTTTTCGGTAGGAGTCAAGCTCGTCCCGCCATCTTCGCCTCGGTCTGCCGCGATGCCGTTAAATATTTACTGGGATCCATTCAGTTGTTCTTTTGGCCAATAGCTCGTCGGACATGCGACAGACGTGTCCAGCCCAACCCCACTTGAGCTTGGCAGCTTTTTGGGTAACGTCTGTGATCTTAGTTTTGGAGCGCAGTATTGTGTTCCTTACACGGTCTGTAAGCCGAATTCCTAAAATACTGCGCTCCATGGCTCGCTGGCAAACCTCGAGCGTGGACCTCTGCTGAAGAGTCAAAGACCAAGTTTGAGCACCGTATGTAAGTATGGGGAGAATGCACATGTCCATAATTTTTCTTTTGGGAGGTCTCCCTTCAATAAGTCCTTCATTGACCAGTAGCTCCTCCAGGCGCTTTCGGTGCGTCGAGCAACTTCTTTATCTTGTCGCGCCTGGAAGGAAACTATTTGACCCAAGTAAACATAATCCTGGACATATGCAATCTCCACACCCTCCATATACAGTTTTCTCTTGGTGCTATTGGTCATGAGTTTGGTCTTCGACATATTCATTTTAAGTCCAACCTCGAGGCTCGCCCTGTTTAAATCTTCGAGCATCTTACCCAAATCTGCCGCTGATGACGAAAATAGGACGATGTCATCGGCGAATCGCAGGTTTGTTAACCTCTTTTCACCGATGACTACGCCTTTGTCTGCCCAGTTGTGTGCATAGAGATAATACATAGTACCTATAACTAGAGAGCTTACTGCTATAATTAGTTGTACGAAATTTTGTGCCCACATGAAAGTCACCCGAGATTTAGCGGTGTCCCTCTCGCACACATGGCCATTACTCATCAACTATCTACTAAATTGGTATTTTCAGAATCGTTTTTACATACATATTAGAACTAATGAAACTTCTACCCACGGCTATCAAAATAAACATAATAATAATTATAATTGACGTGCTTTAAATATTATATTAAATATTATTATTTCCATACGTTATTCAATAAGATTGATTATTAAAATATTTGGATACCAGTAGTTAAAGAAGTTTGCATGCGGGAAACACTACATCATTCAAAATGGCTTACATTGTCAACTTAGTTGTCAACCTATTGTCAACATTCGTGGTTTTCATAGTTCAGAAATAAACGTGATCAAACATTATTTTTGTGCCTAGAATAATTTTTTGGCGACAAGATGGTAAATACTTGAGTTATGATTGGGTGCAAGCAAGAATATTATCCTGGTTGTGGAATATCGTTCCATAGGTAAGTTTCATTGAGTAGTGTGACAATATATTTTTATTTTGTGGGATATAGTTGCTCCAAGTACTTATTTTAGATCGTTTCACATAACATACAGTCCACTAAGTTAAATAATTTACGTACTTTAATAAATTTGGATTTGTTTTCCATAATCTGTAATGCGTAGCATATTTTCGATGCATTTATTGTTTTGTATAATTTGAGTGATTCCAAGTATAGTATAAGTATACATACAGGGTTATTTGTAAAACACCGGCAACGCTTTAAGGGGTGAAACTACTCTCTAACTACTCAATATGAACAACTTTTACTATGGGAACAACCATGAAATCGCGAAAAAAAAATCAAACTTTTCATACAAAAGATTAACCTTGCTCCATCAAAATGTATGAAAAGTTTGATTTTTTTTTCGCGATTTCATGGTTGGTCCCGTAGTAAAAGTTGTTCATATTGATGAGTAGTTTCACCCCTTAAAGCATTGCCGGTGTTTTACAAATAACCCTGTATATAGTTTAAGTTAATTTGTTGAAATCATTTGTTGTTTGTTGTGCCGAATAGATAATAATGTTTTTTTGTATCTCTTATAAAATGATAGACTTTATTAAAATTCCATGTTTGTTTTTTTCAGGATTCCAGCTGATAATAAGCAGAGGGTGTTATGGATAACAGCCACGAACCTTGACATTAGTGTGTAAAAGTTCGCATGTGTTTGTGGCGTAAATTTTAAAGATAATGAATTATTTAACAGCAGCAAAAATAAAATTAAAACCTGAAGCAGTTCCTTCAATATTACCATAGGTACTATCGTAATATGTTTAATAATTATCAGTTGTTGTATGTGTCTGTTGTATAATGTTGTGTGTAATTGTCTGGTCTGTAATAGTTTATACTAATATAAAGTATAACACATTGCAAAAACTTAAGATTCACACACTTTGCTTATTGTTTATTTGTGTTTAATATTTTCCTATTAGTATAGTTAGATGGATTAAACTTTTACTGGATTGAATATTGTACTTAGATATTGTGCCATAATGAAGATCATTTTTGACATTACAGATAGCCACAAAAAGAAAAAAAACTGTACGTGCAAAATAAATTGTACGTGCAGGAACATCTGGTGAATCAGGGCATGTAGGATCTTGTAGTAAATGGGAAGATGTTGCAGTTTCCAGTGAACCACCAAATAAGAAAGTAAAGCAAGAGGAAACAAGCACATAAACCCAAAATACAACTATAATGCCAACACAATTAAAATTACAATCAACCATTAAGTTTCTAGTCGGTCTCTTCTCCATAGAACCCGGCCCACTTTGGAACCGTGCATCTAGAATCTCAACGTTTTGACGAAACGACGACGACCTTTTTATGCCGATTTGAAATTAAAAAAAGTTTTGCTTTGACTTTCATTCATTGTGTTTTATTGCTTAATGTTGTGAATGATGATTATACTTGAGTTTGCCAAACAAGAATATTATAATAAGTGATATTCGATTCTGCAGCACTAAGCATGGGTTACCCTTTCTGCTATAATAGGAAAGATCTCATAAAGAAAGGTCGTAGGAGGGTCGCAAAGCTAAAAGAGAAAAAGAAAGAAAAAGTAGAAGAGGAATTAAATTTGTATCTTAAAATGTTAAAATCTAATGTTTCCTATGACTAGAGCTGCCAGATGTCCGGAATATTCACGCATGACATTTTATTATACACGTAATCTGTGTATAAGAAAATGTCCGGATTTTTCCGCAATGTCCGAAATTTTCTCTAAATTTTCTTTTTTATTATATAGTAACCTTGCATATGCCTATTTTTATATTATGCCTTGCCTGTGACTCTAATTATAACCAAAAGGGTGTATGTATATTTGTAAGAACGTTTAGATACACTGTATGGACCGTATATTTCACTATTTACTAGGAAAAAAACAATTCTTACTATTCGATATCAGTAGTTAATTACCTGATAACTATTCTCATAACATAATTAAATATTTCTATCATGTCCTACTTTTAACTAAAATGTATGGTTACCCTATTAGACAAGGACACGGTTACCACAAAGTATTCTCCCTCAGACCGGCTTTACGGCACTATTAAGCGTTCCAGTACTTGTACTATTTCTATGGTTGTGTGTCAAGGTCCTAAAGACCTCTTCGAGAGTGGCAGTGAAAAGCTTTGGGGATAGCGGGTCTCCTTGCTTGACTCCTCTTTGTATTGGAAATATTGATCCTGCGGAATTTATTTTAATGGATGCGGTACTATTAGGTTTATATATATTATTTATTATATTTTACATAATTATATTAGTTCCTTTGTAACTATGTAAAAAAATCTTGGAAGTTACTTTTGACCCACTTCCCGGTTTCCGATTGAGCTGAAATTTTGCATACACGTTTAGTTTGGATGACAAAAGCGTTTTCTTTAGTTTTTTTTTTAAACTAAATAATAGAAATAATTAATATTATATTTATTTTTATTTAGAGTTACCTATTGAACCGTGTTAATAATTGACGACACGGTTGGCGCAGTGGCTAAGCGCTTAGCTTTCTGCGCTACATGCCGCGGGTCTATAGATCATACAAATCATACAATCTAACTATCTGTAGATCATACAAATATTTGTTCCATGCGGGGATTGACCCCGCATGGAACAAATATTTGTATGATCTACAGATAGTTGTTTCGGGTCTGGTTGTGTGTTCATGTGACATGTATGTTTGTAAACTGTACCCTCGATACAAGAGAAATCCTAGTGAGGAGCAGAGTAAAAAAACCATAGGTGCCTTAGTTCCTGACTGTAATCTAAATCTTCGTACCTAATTTGAACCCTAAACTACCCTAAACCTCCAGTACAAATTCAGAGTAGACCTTCATATAATATCGACAATGTTAATCATTTAACTTTATCAAACCTATGTTTACTAATGTGATAGCTAAATTAAATGTCTTTTTTTAAATGTTATAATGTACCTACCTATGATGATTCTTTGATTATTTTTGATATTTCGTAACATACTCGGGTACACCCTTGTTTTTTTAATGAAGTTGTGGCCGAGAAAGTCTTTCGATGGTGCAGGTGCCTTACGAATATAATAAAAATATCAAGGTTAATATTCTAGGTTTATTTTGTCTGTTTTTAGGCTGAGTTGGTAAGCTTGACCGACAACATTGGCAAGGTCAAAGTGCTCAGTCGAATGGCGATTAAAAAGCGATAGGTACCTAATAGCTAAAAAATTAACATTAAAGCTTTTTATTTTAGATCATAAAAATGTTCTTACTATTTATTCATCGAGCTGATGTTAGATAGTAATTTTGCCATGGAGCCATAGTGGAGAACCAACAGGTAACTCCTTTAGTAAGTAACAAAATACCTAGTTAATACTATTTAAGATTATCTACCAATTGATATCTTCATTATTATTGTGGGGTAAAGAACCGTTGCAACCACCAAAAAAATTTAAAACCGACTTATAGAAAACAAAATGAAGAAAATAATTTTCATTAAAATCTCAACAGTTTCTGAAGTTGGGCTAAAATGCATTATCTCTTCAAATTAAAAATATAAAGTAAGTGTGTGGTTTCTTTTTTTAACACGCTTTTATTAGCTTCACCTGTAACTAACTATGTAAGAAAATCTTGGAAGTTTTTGACCCATTTCCCGGTTTCCGATTGCGCTGAAATTTTGCATACCTACACGTTTAGTTTGGATGACAAGGCATGGTTAGCTAATCATTCGAAATTCAATACGGCAGACTCCCAAAGATGGCGGACTAGTTAATTATTATGCTGCACTCCCATGATATGGGAATCAAATGAAAGGGTTTGCTGCGAAGAATAAAGTCAACGTCGAAGTCAAAGTCAATGTCGACGACAAAGTGGAAGTCGCAGTCAAACTCAAAGTTAAAGCCGAAGCCGAGGCCGAAGCCAAAGCCGAAGCCGAAGTCGAGGCCGAAGCCGAAGCCGACGCGGAAGTCGAGGCCGAGGCCAAAGCCGAGGCCTGTATTTTTTTTATTGATTTACTGATTTCTTATGGTAGGGTAGAAGCTGACAGCTAATGACAGCTATATCAGGAAAATCCGGTCCCAGCACTATAACTTATTATAAGTTCAGAACTTTTTTTTTTTTGAACTCCACGTGGACGAAGTCGCGGGCACTGCTAGTAGTAAATAAAAGAAGAATGACTTCAGAAGCTGATAAGTTTTATATGAAGAATTAAAGGCCCCGACTTCAAAGTTTAGATGCTGTCAAGTTTTTCCATAAGATTTTCTAAGAAAATTATTTTATTTATTTTAGTTTTTAGGGTTCCGCACCCAAAGGGTAAATCGGGACCCTATTACTAAGACTCCGCTGCCCATCCGTTCATCTGTCTGTCCGTCTCTCACCGGACTGTATCTCATGAACCGTGACAGTTAGACAGTTGAAATTTTCACAGATGATGTATTTCGATTGCCGCTATAACAACATAATATACTAAAAAACAGAATAAAATAAATATTTAGGGGGGCTCCCATGCAAAAAACGTGATTTTTTGCAACAGAAATACATCATCTGTGAAAATTTCAACTGTCTAACTATCACGGTTCATGATATACAGCCTGGTGATAGACGAACATATTATGGACGGACGGACGGACGGACAGCGGAGCCTTAGTAATAAGGGTCCCGTTTTACCCTTTGGGTACGGAACGCTAAAAAACATTCTAACATAGAACCTCCTTTTTTAAGTAGGTACCACTCAGCTGTGATTTTTAATATCTAGTAATATGTTAAAAACTTTTGTTAGTGGTCCCAATTGCCCAATCAAGAGCACTTCCATTGAGCGTTTGAGTTTGTTCGTTTACGAGACCGATAACACCTTTTCAAAACTCCGATGCAAAGTTAATTTGTTTTCTTTACAAATGGAAAACAAGGAGCGAAGCCACAGACGTTCATAAAAAAGGCTTTGTTTATTGTATCCTTGTGTCGCTACACAACGATACAATAAACAAAGCCTTTTTATACCGACGAAGTTATACCGTCAGTACAAAGATTGTATTGTATCAGGTCTGACGCTTTAATCAGGATTCAGCCTACTGGGTGTTTAACCGAAACAGTACCGGGAAATCTTAAAATAAAGGAGCTTTAGAAAACAGTTTTAGGAAACATTTGCTCAGTTTTAATTAAAACAAATTTGGCAAACTTAGTTAAATTTTTGGTCAACTTCATTCATTGATAATAATAATTGTAATGGAAAGTTCATGCTCGACGAAAAATTTAACTTAATAATTTGTTTGGTTTAATATTTCTCCGTACATGTAGTAATTGTGCGGGAAACATTGGGTATAATTATATTTTATTTATTACTTTAACAATAATACCTACAAATTCGAACTAAAACTAGCTCTTATCTTCCGCAGAGCAGAAAAGGAATTAGGTGAAAGGCCTGTTTTGCGGACTGCGTTGGAAAAGGAACTAACTATTCCATAACGAATACTAGACTAATAAGAACCTTGTGTTGTAATCCTTTTACTTTGTTTTAATTGTAAGCTTGTATGAGCTCTTGTATTCAGTGTTGTAATTAGATTCCATAGCGACGCTCTACTAATTAGATCCTCCGTGCAGAGACGGCGGCGGTCCCCAAAGGGACATTAGACCGGCGACCCCGCAAGGAAACAAATCAGACGAGATTAGAGCAAGCTCAGATCAAATCAGATAACACGGGGAAATTCGAATAGCACTATGGCTTATTTTTAGCCAGGCTAGGTCATAAAAATCTAAATATAAGTATCTGGATAAACCTTTGAACTTCTCGCAACTGTATCCTGTAGGTACGTGGCAAACTTTTAATGCCCTACACGATTTGTCTATAAAATTACAGAAACGCGGTTTTTTGTTTGTTTTAATATACCAACGATAATATAAACTTTAAAAAAAAGTAAAAACTGACTTCATGAAACTAAAAAGTATAAAATAATTTTCTTAAAAAACTTAACAGCTTCTGAAGTCGGTGGTCGGTACCCACTTTTGAGTGGCATAAACAATACATAAATTATGCGAATACAGCAATCGCGAGTGATTTGCTGTTATCCATTAGAATAGAATAGATCTTTATTTCATGTAAACCAGATACAGGCACTTATGAAATGTCGAGACTCTAGGTGCGCGGTTCCAAATAGTAGACCACTATGGAGAAGAACCGGCAAGAAACCCCATGGTAACTCTTTTCAAAAAATAGATTAAAATCTTTATCAGTACCTACATACAATGTTGTGGTAAAAGCTGCGAGAATAATGTTATTTAATGTGAATAAAAATAAGACTAGGATAATAATGATTTGCCTGTGAATATTGAAGAGTTCTATCATCTATCTCCGAAGGTCTTCATCAGATCTTCACCAAATTTAAATGGGACCGCCTCGAGAGCACAAGTCCATCCAAATAAAGGAAGAAAAGAATTTTTGAAAATCGGTCCGCAATTGAGGGAGAATTCGGTGAACATACTTAGGTACCTACATACAATCAAACATAGAACCTCCTTCTTTTTTGAAATCGGTTAAAAATTGCTTAACAAGGTAAGTATTCATAGACGTATGTCTAGTGTAGGTATTGTTGTTTTTATTGGACTACTAGCACCTTTTGATAGACTGACTGTAAACCTAGATGTCTGTGCTGACCCTAACCAATGCGGAACCGAAATAATTTATATATATCCACATAAACAAGTCAGTGGAGTAACTAATTTATTATTCTGCTAACAGTCCCGGCGGGCGGGCGGTGTGGAGTGTGGACCACTGCCCGCGATGTCGCAGGATTGCGGCACAATCACGCACTGGCGCGACTTCCTCCTCGGCGCGCGTTACTACGTTACTTATTGTTATTCCGCACCAAACTCAAGATTTTTTGTTTCATCTTTACTCTGCCAATGTTCTTCCCCTGTCTCGTCCTTTCTTAGGCAGTTTTATAAGTTGGTTTCGCTCACTCACCCGCGTGGGTGTGGGGTCAGCGGCAGCGGCCACTGAACCCGACCGACACAGCTGTTTTCGTCAAAGAATAATAATTATAAAGGACGCACTAATTGAGTAAAAGTTGCTTATAAGTAAGTGACACACATCGGGGAGCTATTCTATCAGTAATATTGATTGTAAACTTATTCTGATAAGAGATACCACATGTTATCGGAGAACGTGACGATATTCGGCTAAAGTTCGCTAGGTTAAAAAGAAGACTAATAAAAATTTATTATAGTGATATTTATAAACTTTTAAGTTTCCTTATGATAAACGCACACCTTGATGCTCGAGTGGCAGTAAACAGAGCTCAACCTTTTATTAACCGACTTCAAAAAAAAGGAGGAGGTTCTCTATTCATGTTTGTTACCTCATAACTGTCGACTGGGTGAACCGATTTTGATGATTCTTTTTTTATTTGAAAGCTGGTGCTTCCCGTTTGGTCCCATTTTAATTTGGTCCAGTTCTGACAATGTGATCCATGAGAAAACCATATAAGTCTTTTTGCATTAAGTATGTGCGCGACAAATGGTCGAATAACTCAATATCACGCCAACCGATTTCGATGATTCTTTTTTTGTATGAAAGGGTATACTTCCGAAGTGGTCCCATTTCAACTTGGTGAAGATCTGATGAAGATCTTCGAAGATAGACAATGGAACTCTTGAATGAATAACAGCACATCACTCGCGATTGCTGTAAGCTCATGTTTATGAATTGTTTATGCCACTCAAAATTGAAAAAAAAAAAAAAACTTAAAAAAAAAAGTAAAAGCCGACTTCAAAAACTAAAAGGTAAGTAACTATAAAATAATTTTCTTAAAAAACTTATCAGCTTCTGAAGTCGGGGCCTTTAATTGTTCAATGCACCTAGCTTGATAGTGGCACCGACTTCAGAAGCTGATAAGTTTTTTAAGAAAATTATTTTATACCTTTTAGTTTTTGAAGTCGGTTTTTACTTTTTTTTATGTTGGTGTTGATTGAAATTTAAGTAGAGTTATCAGAGAAACATGATACCTACCTTCCGGAGCGGCAAGTACCCCTCCCCCGTCTTTGTCACAGTTGATCATATTTGCGGGGACGCCCCCCTCCCTAGTGTGACGTCAAATATTTTGCAATTTTACATCTAGAAATTATTAAATTAAAACAGCAGTTCCGAAATTAGTTTTATTTCCATTTAAATTATTTATTTAAATGCCATGCCGATAATGTTTTAAATAAAAAACTATTTTTATTTATTTTATTTTATTTTATGCTTTTTTTTTATTTTTTTTATTTTTTTTAAACATTGCCCCTCACTAGGATTTCTCCTGTATCGAGGGTACAGTTCACAAACATACATGTCACATGCACATACAACCAGACCCGAAACAACTATCTGTAGATCATACAAATATTTGTTCCGTGCAGGGATCGAACCCGCGGCACGTAGCGCAGAAGGCTAATCGCTTAGCCACTGCGCCAACCATGTCGTCAAATACAAATACCTATGTACAAAGACGGTCTTAATCCCTAAGGCATAATAATGTACCTATGTAATAAGATTAATAGGAAGAATTACACAATTTAGCACAATAAAGTTATTGAGATTTCTAATTATGTTGTTTCGCTCTACAAACATGAAGATCTCTAGTAACCGCATTAACTTTTATACTATACAAAACATAGGTAAACCTCTTTGTAGTTTCGGTGGGGCAGCAGGGACATGGCTGAATCGATCGGAGGGTTGTGCGACCCCTCTGCGGGACCTCTCGGCTCCCAGGTTCGGCGCACCCACAGGATTACGTAATGCGAAACTTTCCATCGTAAATGGACGTGAAGGACGTTGACCAAACTTAGCAGACGACTTTGAAAGTCTCAATGAGATGTGACAAAAACTCACGAAACTTTTATACCGATATAATACGAGAAGGATAAAAAATAAAAAAAACTTTTACACTTCCTACCTACCTATCCTATCTATCTGTTTGGTTCCCATTCGCAAATATAGAACTTCTTTGACGGTTAATAAATTTTCTCAAACATGATTTTATATTCGGTCACTTCCGTCACTTCGGTCATTATTTAGAAGTTATAGAACCTTTTATTAGAAAAATCGAGTGGTTCAAAAAAGATTAAAATAAAAACACCATCGATCGATATTCGATAATTTGTATTATATTAATTTTGTGTAACCATATTTTGAATCAATTATACAGGATGGAATTCTCGAAGCGTACCTGGAGGAAAAGTACTCTAAATGCTGAAGACAGCAAATTTTACTCAAAGGAAACCTATTTTTCGGATTTTAGTCGGTTCGGACCCCGGGTGGGCAAGCGTATTTTCAAAGTCAATAAATTCAGTTTTGTTTCTTTTTAAAAATAAAGGAATGTTTCCTTTGAGTAAAATTTGCTGTCTTCAGTATTTAGAGTACTTTTCCCCCAGGTACACTTCCAAAATTCCAGCCTGTATACTTAGGTAGTGCTTGGCAATGTTAGTATGAAAATTAATATCTGTCGTGTTTAAGGAATAATACGAGTATAGAATGGCACTTGTGTGAGCCCAAAGCGAACGCGAGGCGACCGACACGCGACGCGGTGGCAAGCCCCTGAGGCCCTGACTGACTTTGGAAACGGTAGGCTAGGTAAAGTTTAATTTCTATACTCGTATTATTCTTATGCCTATACCTAGGGTCTGTGCAGATCTGTGAGATACAAACAATAAGCCAGAAGTCCTATAATGCAAGATTAACTACAGAATAATTCTATCTTTCCCGAGATTTAATCAACGTTAGCCTAATGTAATCCATTTTTTATCTAAAGATTAACTTATCTTAGGTACCTATAGGTACTTATTAGAAAAATGGTAAGATCATCATAGCTGCTTTTGGTCGTTGGTTGCATTTGCAACCGGGGCGACTGTATTTCAGCATTTTCAGCATCGCATCTGCATCGATGCGTACGCGCGAATGTATGCGCTTACGCTGTGGCTGCTTCCGTAAAAGCAGCAACAAAGACTACGCGACCAATGTCGTACCTATCGACCGAGTCCATCTTACAACTGTAGCGTCCACAAGCATTCACCGATGCAGCATCGCGTCTGTATCGTTGCTGCATAGCGTTTGTATCGATTTTGTATTAAGTTAGTCGCGATACAGAATCGTAATTACGTGGGCGATGGTATATGGCCCGCGATAGGATAGCGACTGTTTAAAAATAAACGTATAAAATAATGTTAAGATGGTTAAAGTTTGTTGATCCTACCAAGACTACCTTGCCTTATAATATTTAAACTACCTACCCTGATTTCCGGAGGATGTCGTAACTAATTACTGAGATTCAATAATTATGGAGGGCACCACCGCTCATCCGTTTGGGTAGTAATAATGTGATATTGCATTATCGATCCGCCTGCCGAGGGCGGCATATAATTAACCAATGTCCCCAGGGTTGTTTGTGCAGTGATCTGTTATGATACCCACGTTTAATCCACCACCTAAACCGGCGCACATCCAATTTTAACAGCTGGCAATGTACCGCTAGTTATGTTAGAAATTACCTTAGTGTTGGACATAATATTCATCTTGAGGCCCACTCTCAGAGAAGCATCATATAGGTCTTGCAACATGGACTCGAGATCTTGCATATCGTGGCTTCCACGTAAGTGTGACAAGTGTAGGTATACCCGTAAACCATCTAGTCTAGGGTCTTTACTACATCTTACAAAACGAAAGTAAATAGCTTGGGTGAAATGGTATTTCCTTGTCTAATTCCCCTTTTAATTGGTATAGGAGGACATCCACATATGACGCACAACAATGGAGAGCATCGAACACAGCCACATCCGAAGCCTAGGCAGGCTAACAGTCGTTCTACCGGCGGCGCTTAGGCTGACATTCAGAGACATGACCTTAAGACGGGCGAAGACCGCTCT
This sequence comes from Allophyes oxyacanthae, assembly GCA_932294325.1. Taxonomy (NCBI): domain Eukaryota; kingdom Metazoa; phylum Arthropoda; class Insecta; order Lepidoptera; family Noctuidae; genus Allophyes; species Allophyes oxyacanthae. Next base: position 9,051,027 of record OW028609.1, read on the forward strand.
AAGCAAAGTCGTCGCTAAGCGCATCTTCAAAATTCGTATTCAGAGACGCAGTGTAAGCTTAGCTAAGACTGTCTTCTCTATGGCCATTTTTAATAGCAAAATGTTTATCGGTAAGTTACGGTTTTTATGAAAATGTGTAAGCAGGCGTATATAAAAATTAAAACAGGACAGCAATATATACAAAATGCAATTGGAGTGAGCGAAACAAAATATCTGAGACATAAACCTATTTAATTAAATGAGGTTAGTCATAGTTATTAGTCTATGGGTTAGTCAGACTTGAAAATCTCAAATTGTCGAAATTAATTCCACCTTAGCCCGCTTGGTAGCGCTAGTGTCGTCTTAAGTAGTCAATATTCACTACTTGGCATAGATAAAGTAATAATCTAAGCTACTTGGCTTATCTTAGTTGACGTTAAGTTTAAGCCGTGTTCCGAACGTCTCTGAATACAAATATGAGCGCAAGCTGTTGATTTTGATAGATGGAAGCGTAAGTTCACGCTTAGACTCGTTTCTGTCGTCTCTGAATGTAAACCTAAAAGCGTTAGTTACAGCTGAATAGTAGGTAGCCTATAAACGCTATTCACAAATCCGAAATCAAATTTTTTATAGACGAATGATAGCAGCCAGAGTGAAATTTATTGCAACAAAAACTTGCGTAAAAGTTGCAGATTTTTTGAGTTAAGTACCAAAGATTCAAGTCCGTGAACATAAAGCTGGAATTTACATTTTATAAAAGTCACCGAATGTTGTCGTATGAGCATGTTCAGTAAGTTTCTAGGACTTTCACCGATATTAATTTGTAACCTTACCCATGGTGGTCACCGTATGATGTGGCCGGACATGATGAGCGATTTTTGATGCCTCAGGTGTAAACGATTTATTGAACATTGTACATGTAAAAGTCGATACTTTTGTCGCTGACTGTACGCCAGGCTTCAGAAGGTGTTGATAACCCTTAGGTTGATTTGGATTGATTGTTATATTTTGCGGATCTCAAAATGGTTGGAATCATTTTCTAGTGTAACACTGTGTATGATTTCTAAATGTCGACCATTTTTATTGATTTGTAATAAAAAATGAAAATTAGTTAACATTCTCTGACGCCCACTTTACCTTCTTATAAATCCGAATACCTATCGGCCGTATCGCAGAGTATTCGGCCATTACGCATTGCCTCTATAATGCCTACGTTCGTTGTAGCCATTGCGCCAAACATTTCAATCAGCCCCAGGCCCAAGTAACCGAGATCAAAGCACAGTATACGGTTGTAGGCACTTTCCTGGCTGGAGTTAGGGGTAGAATATAGAGTTTAATTCCAGTAAAAATCTAAGCAAAATAACTTCAATAAGTACCTATGTAGGTAAAAGGTACTTACCTATATAAAAACCGAATTTTCTTCTTGCATCTTTATCTTCAGTTTCCAGCATACTAAGTTAAACATCCTAAGCTGGTACTGGTACCATTAAACTTTTAACAATAGTTGAAGCAGGTAAAAAAGGGACGCGCCGAACAAAATCCCAAATCCATCCACTCAGGAAATATTTTGTTGTGCGATTTGGCAACGTCGCTACATCATATGTTAGGGGTGATAAGTGTGGCAACATCGCCTATGGTGCCATGCCGTTTCAATGAATATAAATATTATCTTACGTTGCCAGCGAGGTTTAGACTTTTCGATCAACCATAGTTACACTAGCAAGTTCTCCCTGCAATATCACTGTTCTGTTTACATTGCGTGCAATATTTATCACAAAATAGCTTTGCAAATGATCAAGAAGTTTTCGCTTGCAAGTTCTTGCCAGATCGTTTAGAATTAGCGAGAACTTGCTGCGATTGCTGGGGCAAATATTATAAGGTTCGTTTCATTGCCTGCAATATTTGCAGCACAATCCGTTTTAGCAAATGACCGGCAAGATATTGCCTAGAAGTTATTGCAAGACTATTTACATTTTTGTGCAATAATTATTACCATCTCACTGAATGTTCTTCTCTGTGAATGTCATTCTGGAGTGTCCGTGTCTGTTCTAAAACATACCTAATGCTAAGCTGTAGAAAAATACGTGCTGCTGTTGCTATAATATCAAGGAATAATAAGAATAATATAATTTAAGTATATAGTTGTATACTCATTCGAAATTACAACGTGAAGAACTATGGTGTACAGTAGTTTAAATTGGTGTACATAATTATCTAACTTTTTTCTTTTCCGTAAACGTTCAGAACCGTGGTTCGTCCTTATAGTTATAGTTACAGTCTGAAATGATATTAGTGATCCCTTGGTACTTGGTAGTTTATTTTTTTCTAATACCATTGAATTAACAATAACTCACCGTTTCAGTTTTATTAAATAAATAATATAGTTTAGTTCGTTATATTATAAAAATACGACAAGAACAAAAATAAAAAAATTCTAGGAATTTTTAATCAGTGTAAAGTAATTAAGCATGCGCCCGAAGTTTTTTTCTATTCATATCCATTTCACATCATTTTGGTTTGTTTACTTGCATCTAGCATTTTCCTCGCTGTACTGAGATGAAACGAAGTGTTTCGCACGGCTGCAAAATAATTTGCGTCTCGTGCCTTTGAATCCCTCGCTTCCTCGGTATTCAATACAAGCACTCGTGCCAAGTAACAACTTTGCAGCCTTGCTTATCAAATAACTAGGTACCTATCTATTATACTATTTAGTTTTTTGAAGTCGTTTTTACTTTTTTTTTTAATTTTTATGCCGATTTTCCCACAAGATATACAACATATATAGATTCTGACTTTGTAAGATGGCATTTTTCTTAACTTTGTTGCGATAATTCTTGCATTTTATAATCTCATAATCTTTAATCTCAAAAAATCTAACAAATAATTTATCTAATACGAATTCATTTTGTATCTTACTAGAAATTGGTAGTTAGTGTGTTTAATTTAATCAGTATATCAATAGGCACTTACCTAGTAAGTACCTAATATCATCAATATAAATGATTTGCTTTGTATGTATGTAGATTGTAGGTACCTATATAAATGAACAAAGGAATTATACTTATATTATTGATTGGTTTCTGCTGCCGCAACGGAGACCAATCAATAATCTAAGGAATTATAAATAATATACTATTACTGATTATGAGATAGCTACGAGCTAGTTACATAGTTAAAAAAAATATAATAAGACCTTTGTATTGAACTAATTTAAGAAAAATTTAATGGCCTCTTAAGTTAACTGTACCTAGTACCTACCTAAGTATTAAATTATTTATTAAATAAAATTGGTACTAAATAAAATTGGTGGTGGCTGGTTTTAGTTAGAAATAAAGAAACACGTGTTTGCGCGTTTTTGGAAATTCATCCCCTAAGGGGGCAAAATAGGGGGTGAAAATTGTTTTTGAAGTCAGAGAAACGTGAAAGTTGGTGTTTAGGCTTCTGATTTAAAATACTTAAATACCAGTGGCGAAGAGTCCATACAACCCGATTCCCATCGGCTTCCCTTTAGGAATTGGTTAGTGCATAGACCAACGTAATATTATATTATTTACTCATCCAACTGACAAAAAAAGGCTTGTTATTCAGTTAGGTCAAGCTCTTCCAGACATGACTATATATAGATTACAAGAAACATGGATTTTGGTCTTGCAGCTATTTTAAGAGGGCATTTTTGGGACGGCTTCCCCTTTTAAAACTGTCACCCTTCGCCACTGTTAAATACGTAATATCGGCGTTATTGGAAATTTATCCCCTAAGGGGGGAAATAGGGGGTAAAAATTGATTTTGTAGTAAGAAACGTAAAAATTGGTTTTCAGCCTTTTGGTTACCTACAAATAAAGAAATAAGTATCGTAAGTATATATATAAGTATAAGTATCGAAATTGAAATTGTTTATTTAAATTATTTTTTTCATAAGTACATATTTACAATGATGGCCTTAATCTAATAATGATAAACTAATACGATCCTACCTGAACTAGGATAAACTTTTCCTCAGGAATCAAAAATGCAGGAATAGCTTATTAAATAAATATTTCCTAAGATTCCTATAATTTTAGTGACTAACGAACTAATAAAAGGTCTTTAAATAAATTAAAAATACTGTTTAACATAAAACAATAAACAATTTTTCTGTATCATCATCATTCATCATAAGATAAATTTTGCAACCATGTTCTAATAACATTTAACAAAATTTTGCGTTTACTTTATTATACAGAAAAGGGCCTAAAAACCTGAAGAATCTATTCATAAAAGTATCCCTTAATCTACAGTTAGCTACACAGATTTCCTTACGTCTATTATTATCAGTGACAATTCTATTGTAAGGCAATTTCGAGTGTGTTTTAGTAAGGTATTCATAATAAATAATTGTCGTACAGTCAGGACATTGCAAGATTTATATAAAAGTTGAGTCGGGAACAGGATAGGCCGAAATGTGGAGACTTTCTCCGGTGGTAACAAAATAGTTTTACCTGCTCTTCTCTATGGGGTAATACAATAGGTAATTATAGATAGACACAAAGCATAATATACCTGTTGTATTACCTTAGAGTAAACAATAGGGCGGATTTTCTAAAAAATGAACATTTATTTACGTACTATAAGTCAATGTTTTTTTTTAATGTAAGAGTAGCATCTATAGTTAGGTACTCCAAGATGTTTTACTGTTTTCGTATTCAAAACAATTGGGCAATTACATTAAGAGTTAGCAACTAAGTGACATAGGTAGATGTGCCTGAATATTTGGAATTATTATACATGGTTTTGAATTGCGCAAAGAAAAGCGTGTGTGTATTTAGTATTGTCCGCATTCAATGTTAATAGGTTATTTTGTAACCTTTACATCTACCTTTACCTTTCTTTTGTATACGTTGTTTTGTAATTGACTACATTGAAACCTTGCTGCTCACATAAGTAAACTTCATTAATGTATTTGCGGAGAAAAGAAGTACCTACGCTACGATATCTTCAGCATACGATATTATTTTTCCTGAATTTAACTTGAGATTGCAGAGATCATTTATGTAGATCAGAAATAGGTTGGTTCCTGCGTCTGCGATTTTGGAAATTCATCCCCTGACGGCGAAATAGAATAAACTTTGTTTTTGGAGTGAGACACATGAAAATTGGTATTTAGGATTTGGTTAGAAATAAAGAAAGACGTGATTTTGCATTTTTCGAAATATAACCCCTAAGGGGGTAAAATTTCTTTTGCATGCTCTACCCACAATCATTGTTCACATTTTAAATCTCGCATGTAGTATCGAAATTATAGGAAGCTTGACATTATTAATTATACTAAATACAGAAACAATTTATTAGAATGAAATGAGAACAATACCGGTTTTGTGAATAGGTATTCCAATAGGTATCTACTTGAGTACCTACTTAAGTAGGTACCTACTACCTACCTACAAATTTGTTTACAAGTGTAGGTAGTAGGTATATCTACAGTAACAATGAATAGTGACGATTAAAGGAACGCACAGTGTCATCGCTCCACGGCATAGACTAATTATGTCTATGCTCCACGGATATTATTGACAGAAGAGAAATCCGACCGTGTTTTGTCGCGCTCGCTTGCTTAATGCAACAAGACTCCTTTTGCATGCATCGCGACGGAGCAACTTAGGTAGGCACCTTGGTATCTACAATGAAGTTTTGAAAGAACCTCCATCTAACAAGATTCCTGTTTGCCCAGCAATGGATTCTATAGTTGTGTTGATACAAAGTTGATGGTACGAAGGATGAAATTCCGCGTTCCACCGGATAGGCTCCCTAAAGTAGGTAGGTAGGTATGTCACCAAACTATAATTTGTGAAAATTGTGATCATAGGCTTAGGACTTCGCTTACGCTCAGTTTGTGATGGTTTTTCATAAGTAGGTAGGTACTTCAGATTGGAGCATATGAATAGGACCTACATACTTTAAAATATTTAGGTCAATATTTTGAGATATTATTATTTTTAATAATAATATTTATGTGTATTCTGTCATGTTGTTCTGTTGTGTTATTCACGCTATCGCAACAAACATTTTAGCGACACAAAGGTAGCTTATTTTATAACATAAGAGGTAAAAGAACACTACAGCAGCTGCGTTTACAGCTTCTGACGACAAGAAACAATATACCTACCTATCACTCAATGCTTTACTTAGGTACTAAAAGCTTATAAGAGGTCGATAAGAGTACCTACCTATGGTGTAATAGATTAAAGACAGACTAGATAGCGATTTAGGGCGCTACATTGATGTTTAGTATATTGTCATAAAGCTTTTAGCGAATTCTCAAACTATAAAGTCTAATAAGAAATTAGCATATAATATGCTATTTCCATTAAAAGTACTAGACAGGCCATAACAAACACTAATAAAATCCTAAAGGTAATAATTATTAACCTCGTCTTATCTATAATGGGCAGTCCAGGTCTGTGATAATGGGTAATTCACAAAACTCTCAAAAAGAATAATGCTCAAAATGTATGGATGAAATACCCAAAATCAGTTAGCATCGATCACAACAATACTATGGCCAATCAATGAGTTATAATTAGTAATTAAATCAGTGTAAGTGGCACCGGCTAAATCCATGGGGTATAGAAGATATACAGAATGAAGTGTTCAAAATGTATTGACGATATACCCTAAATCAATTACCATCGATCACTACAATACTATGGCCAATTAATGAGTTATAATCAGTAATTAAATCAGTGTAAGGAGCACTGGCTAAATCCATGGGGTATAGGAGATATTTAACAATATGTTAAATGTTATTTTTGCTAATACTCATAATAAAACCATTTTACTATTTTTATTTATTTGTATCAAGTGTATTGTTTTATACCTACTGTCTTACAGTTACTTGAGACTAGTATAAACATGAGAATAACCTACTTATAATACCTGGTACACAGACTAAAGATTCGTCTGTGACCTGGTAAATCAAAATCGAATTCCATTTTATCTATTCTACAACGAAGTACATAATATAACTAAATGTGTTACATTCTTTACCCCTCAAACCAATTTCATTTGGTCCGAGACCCCGCCACGCAGCGTTTCCGTAATGAAAAACTGCAATAGCGTCCAATCGTGAATCTATAATCGTCAATACATTTTGAGCACTACATCCTGTATATCGCTTATACCCCATGGATTTAGCCAGTGCCACTTACACTGATTTAATTACTGATTATAACTCATTGATTGGCCATAGTATCGTTGTGATCGATGCTTAACGATTTTGGGTATTTAGTCCATACGTTTTGAGCAACTGTATATCTCCTATACCCCATGGATTTAGCCAGTGCCACTTACACTGATTTAACTACTGATTATAATTCATTAATTGGCCATAGTATTGTAGTGATCGATGGTAATTGATTTAGGGTATATCGTCAATACATTTTGAGCACAAAAATCCTGTATATCTCCTATACCCCATGGATTTAACCAGTGCCACTTACACTGATTTTATAGCTGATTATAATTCATTGATTAGCCATAGTATCGTTGTGATCGATGCTTATCGATTTTGGGTATTTAGTCCATACGTTTTGAGCAACTGTATCCTGTATATCTCCTATACCCCATGGATTTAGCCAGTGCCACTTACACTGATATAATTACTGATTATAACTTATTAATTGGCCATAGTATTGTAGTGATCGATGGTAATTGATTTAGGGTATGTCGTTAATACATTTTGTGCACTACATCCTGTATATCTCCTATACCCCATGGATTTAATCAGTGCCTATACCCCATGGATTTAATCAGTGCCACTTAAACTGACTTGATTACTGATTATAACTCATTAATTGCCATAACTTTAAAATTGATCGATTAACATTGAATTTCTGGGTATTTTTTGAGCATTGTCCTTTCTAAAGTTCGAACAGTTGGTATATATCTGTCACTATTGTAGTTCCTTGTATCAAAGATGACCTCTATATTACTTTAGGTAGGTAGTCTTAGAGCTACGTTACAACTAAATTTTGTTGTTACGTCTCTACTGTGAAACAGATGAAAATCTGTTATACCTGTTCTAAAAAGAAAGAAAGACAGAAAAATAATTTATGAATTTTTTTAATAAACCTACTTATTTTTTTGTTTTTTGCCTTGGTAATGTTTCTTGTTCACCTGCCTATTTATTTTACAGCATAATTTCATACATACTACTAGACACACAGCTTCCCAGATATTAGATATAAATTATCTTAAACCCACACCGTAGACTGCAGACTGACTTCACGCGCAACTTACAAATCTTACAATACAAACACTAATGCAATTCGGAGTAATAAGTCACTTTTTTTGAGAAAACTAATAAACATGAGTGCATGCATTCGGATAAAAGGTTGACACACAGGAACAGTAGCTCAATGACACGGTCGTTTAACGCGACACCTAACGCCATCTTTTATCGAATTGTTGAAACAAAAATTATATTAGTGACTAAGTACTCACGTGAAAACTCAGCCTACAGTTTACGTGACACGTGTACAACATCCGCAAAAATAGCACATGCAATGGAATAAACACATTTGTTGACAAACAATCTGCGACACATGCAAATCGCGTCAACAACACGATTCTTCGCAAGGGCCCGGGACGGACTGTCCGGGCGTCAGGTGCGGTCCCTTTCGTGCCTAGGGCAGAAGTGTACCAACGGCGCACATTGGCTGCGCCGCCGACCAATCACATCGCATAACACTCTCCTTTGCCACTGGCTGACATCGTCATAGCGGAAAAAGCGGTGGGGAAAACAACAGACGAATTTGTCTACGCTTAGTAACTCTTCTCCCGCGCCAGTCGTATTACACACAAATTGGCGTGGAAGGCCACACCGCTATACGCCGAGACACCAATCGGCTGTGGACGATTACCAGCCGATGAGATCTTACAGGCGAAATCAATGTCGTTAACCACTAGGCGACACATAGCTTTCGCTGAGTAACTGAATTATTTCAGGCCTTGCGTAAAAACGCGCGGTATCATACCAATTTTTTTGCCATTTGGTTTGTCTCAAAATTAATGCTTAGTGTTTATATTTACCCATATTTAAAAAAATACTGTCCAGTTTAGGCTATGGCTTAAGAAACCAAGAGGCTTCTTTGGTCATTGAGTTTAGGACCTTTATTTTTTATTTTATAAGGCACACCAACAACTTAATTACAATTAATTTACAGAGTGGTTCATGTTTATAATGTGATCCTGTGCAAATAAGTCACTTACAGGCATGCACGACATTCACAGAAGGACTAGTAGCTGATTACATAACTATTTAAATTACACAGCTCAACAAAAATAAACTTTATTTTTGTTGCCCTGGATATCTCTGCGGATTTCTATAACTTCAAGTACACAGTTTACGAATATATTGATGAAAGTACTGAATTGGCTCTGGTTTTTGAGATTTTCGTAAATCAATAATAAACAATTTACGTTAGCTCCTTGAAACACGAGTGTTTGGTTTCTGGTTAAAATTCGCATTCTGAGCATTTATTTCGCGCATACATACATCACGTAATTTTGTAAGCGAACCCCCGCACTCCTCACTTCGTAAAACTGCCAGGTAGCAGTTAAATAACAGGTATCAGTTATTTAGGTAATGTAGATTGGGGAACGCACGACGTGCATTTGGGTAATTTGCTAATAAGAGGATTATACTTTGTTCTATTTATTGAATTTAGAATCTAATATATTTTTCTGTCCGTAGAAATATGTGTTCATATACTAAGTACCCTGATATACTAAGAACATCAGGACTATATTTTCTTCGTTTAATGTCTATCTAAAAACAAAATGAGCATAAAGCTACGCTTTCTCTACAGTCACCTGTATAGATTTCCTGATAATCTGGGAAATTAAAGTGTGAACCAGGGAGAACGCTTCCACCAGGACATAAAAGTGATGATCAGATTTCGATTGGTGAAGAGCTCCGAGCGGGCCAATCAGCACGCAGAACGCGGTCGAAACTTTATTTATCGAGATAGATAAAAGAACACACTAGGTACACACTGGGCCTCAGAACGTACGGTCTCGCTCACACTTTACATAATTATCAGATAGGTACCTACAAATAAATAGGTACCTGCCCATTCACAAATTTATGGTACCGGTAAAACTTGCCAACTTTGACTAGACTCCTAATTTTGCCTAGTGCAATATCGGTAAGTCTGCGCGCCTGAGTTAGAAGTCATTTTGCCTTACCTACAATATTTCTGGACTAACTGATGCCATTAGTATGACAAGTAAGTAGGTACCTACCTAAGTAATTGAAGGCTTTCTATCCCAGGCAAAGAGTCTAGGCAAAATTGGGCAGTTTTACGGTACCTACCTAAGTAAGGTGGTAACAATATTTAAGTATTTTCCTGTTTGGAATCAAGTAGATTTCAGTTTGAAATAACACCATTAAAACTATGTGGTAGGTATAGGAACCTACTTACCTACTTGTGGTTTGAGCAGGACAAACAAGGAAATATGCGTACCTACCTAAGTATTATTTATTTTCCTACTAGTTTTCAATACAATCTATGTAGGTATGACCGATAAGCAATTAATGACCAATACCTATTTGAAAACCATTTTTTGATGAGCTATTTGAATAAAGATAAACTAGTAGGTATCTACCTACTTATAATCTTTTGGTTTAAGTACAGGGTTAGGTATTGGTAACTCGGCGTATTCCTTGAAGGGTGTGGTAGTAGAGCTAAAATGCAACAAATTTAACCCCTCATTTGTTTTACTGAAATCAAACAAACACACACAACACAGCAAACAATAAAGCCACAGCAAAGTGAAATAATCCACCTAATTCAGCGGTTCAGTTTTGTTAGGGAAAATAAACTAAAATACCTATTTATTGAAAATAAAATAAAGTAGCATATAACGCTTAGTATTTTATTATTAAAACGTTGAAATAACAAGCACATTCCTGGAGAGGATGTAACAAAGTAATATTGGCATTGTAACTATTTCTAAAACATTTATTTTCGTTTCATCCTTGACATTAAGTTATCATTCCACAGGACAGTATTAAAACAACGCATGGCGCTAGTTTTAATTATTTCCATTATAAGCTTCAGTAAATCAGCATGCTAAAAATACAAAGGAACACTTTGATATAAAGGCAAAGGAACGAAGACAATAATGCTGTAGCCAGCAGCGGTGAAACTGCGCTCGACCGAGCGATACAGCTGAATCGGGTTTGCTTGTTGTAGGTAAGCAACGCTGCAGTTTCGAACCCTGTCTGCAAATAGCTCTTTCAGTTAATCATTTGAGTAAGAGCTAATCAAAATTTGACTTCCAGAATAAATGCGCCACCCAACGCAGCCGCGACAGCCTTTAGGCCAATATCAGATTTCATGATTACCTAATGCTCTCGATAGACCTTCCAAATAAAATAATAAAAATAACATACAAATTGCTTTATTTATATTCAAAACTTGAGCATCCTTTTTGAAGAATATTTAGAAGAAAAGTCAGGAAGAAGAAAAAGCTCAACAAAAGGAAACTGTTTTCATGGACCCGTCAAGCAGCGTAAACAATAGATTTGCGTGTCCCGGGAACCTTAAGTAAATGAAATAAGTATTGCTTGTATATAATCTTTAATAAGCTAAGCAAAGGCGTAGTGCAGGAAAAATATTAACTGGATAAAAACCAAACAACGTACTGAGTTCACTCTGCACCTAACTTACCTCATATTACGGAATAGGCATTGGTTCATTTACATAAACGGGCCAACGCCGGTATCAGTGAACGATGTACCCTCTTCAGCAGCGCAGATGCACTTCATCTTCCTCCGTTCGGCCCTGGTGACCGCCTCGCTGGCTGCGTTGTTCATGTCCCACCAGATCGCACCGCCCAGCACATTGCGGAAGTATGGAGGAACGCTGCCCTCGCGAAGAAGGTACCTGGACATTAAATAATGTATAAATGACGAGTCTTGTTAACTTATACTTGTTTACATTAGTCTATAAGGAAGTCGTCACACGGGGCAAGCCGTAACGAATGGCGCAGCCAATTCTGCCACACCGCACCGATGTCTTAGCTGCCGTCACAAGCTTGGCGATTTGATCAGATATTTGACCAGTTCTTCAGAAACCGATCAATTTCACACGAGAAGATCTTGCGCAATTTCTAGATCGCTGGCCAATCCGAGTTATGTTCTTCGATTGTCTTTTTCCTACTTAGAAGATAAGCTTACCTACCTATACACCAAGCGGGCATGTTCGCCCTCACAGTATAATTCTGCTTTCGAGGTTGCATGGGAGTTGTGTTGGTAATTAGGTTATGTTCCTAGAGATACTAACTTATAAAATTGTTCCTCTTTATACTCCTCGGCCCGACGACGCCAGTACCTCCGCAGGCTTGGGCTCATCACTTCTGCGGCGTCGGTGTCTTTGAGCGAGCTTTCCCGTTCTTCCTCTAGCATTTTTGTTTCATCCGTGGTATCTGAGATTTGTGTCACGGGTTGTATGAGTAGTACCTATTCCTGTTAACTCCTCCAAATAAGTTAGATGAATATGCTTGTGATAAGGGCGGTTTCACGTTAATAGTGCTACGGGTAGGGTAGGGTTGAAACTCACATAAGTACACCTCAATCGCAAGTTGCCGTTGGACTATTGGCGGATATTTTCACATTTCTACGTAATAACTTAGATTTTCAAGCAGCATACCAGCCTGCACGCAGGCAGGTACCTATAATTTGCAGTCAGTGAGTGGGTACCTACTTTGAGACATACGTACAAGTTGCAGTGTTTCAGCAGGGTTTATTGTTATTGCAGACGGGATTACCTTTGTCTGCTTTCTCATTTTTACAAGCTTATACAACTTGCATTGTCTGTTTCCTTCAAAATTTATAATACATTTTTATGATACTTTTAAATCTAATCTAAAGCTACACCTTAAGGGTGCTTTTTTACCATTTGGGTACCTAAAAGTAAACACCTACCGGGGAGTGTTAAACCGACCTCAGTCCATAGGGCCGGTGGACGCAGGGTACATGCAGGAGGACACTGCTGACCAATAAACCGCAACCTAAAACTTATTGTGCTATGGCTTAAAATTATATTGCAGTTACTTACCACTTGTCAATTTCTGTACGACGACGCGCGACGTAGGTAGCTATTTACTTTCTATCGCTTAGGCCTCATTTTCATGGCTCCGGTTTTTACTGAACTACAGTACCTACCTATCTACCTAGTTACTAAAATATTGTGAGTCGAACCATTTTTTTGTAGTTAGTGGAGTGGTTGTTTTTTTTGTTCAATTCACAAAATTTGGGTAACCAGAGCAACAAAAATCCAAGGACTTGTACCTATTCTACTAAAGAATGGAGTAATGTACATACAAGACACCTATAGTTAACTAATTTACCTTCTTCAAATTCTCCCTCTACGGACAAATCTTCTGGTTGCACTGGAGGCTTGGTTGTGATCGTAGCATTCCCACGGCGCTGAACATCGTCAGCCAAGCGAAGCTTAAGGTCCTCGTATATTCTGTCCATAAATATATGACTAAATCAGCTGATATTGCTCTCACACTGCGGGGCAGGGGCCTATTCTCAGAATGAGAAGGATTAAGGCCTTATTCCACCACTGATGGAGTAAGGCCACTAGCCTGGTGTGGGTTGGCGGTCTAAACACATCATAGAGAAGTTTATGGAGTCAATTTTATTTGTCCTTGTCATTTCTATGCCAATGAATAAAGGTGGCAATAGACATAAGAGTTAGTTTAGATAAATAACGTTAAATCATCTTTTATTGGTGATGGGGTTATTATTATTCGTCTAAGGCTAAAATAATACGTCTGCATTTTGATCTGAACCAACCGCTACGCTATAATTTTAGTATAATATCATATTGGTGTCGATTCTGTTGCACATTTTGATAGTAGGTACTAAACAAGATTAAACGCATCTGTCACTTTATTTTTATATTGAAACAGAAAGAGACAACCGCCCTTATTTTAGAGTCATGTTAAAGTGCAAGTGCGCAACTGAATCGACACAATAACTAGTAGTAGGTAATAGGTAGGCCTACTTTAGTACTTAACTTACCGACATTGTTTACTTATTTACCTCCTGCATAAAAACTCGTATTACCTACCTACTGACGCCAAGTTGCACCACAACACTAGGACCTCCGCCATCGCGACCAGTCGACAATAATTATCTATTATAATGGACCATTTACACGAGGCCAATTATCCATTAAGTCAAGACATTGACCCAGTCGAATGATAAACCCATATCCTAGTAGTAGTTTATTTCAACAAAACGGCACTGAGCGAACTTCGAAGACAAAAACATCGAAGGCGTCGGTGCACCCATCTTCATCGCAGACAACATGGCTTGTCTGCGTGCATAGGTGTTAGGTGCCGCTCGTTAAATTTATTTTAAATGGATTAGGATTCTATTCACACAATGCCAATAATGGATTGTCTCACTAACTGGCCTCGAGTAAATGGTCCATAAGATCCAACTACTTATGATTTATTAGATACATACTGCACAAAATAATATCTATTAAATTAATTTATTAAGCTACTGACATATACCTATCCACCATTGTTTATAAAAGAAAACAGGTAAAGACTTATGTGCTAGAGCTTGTATGATGTCATCAATTCGGCGCTCGTCTTCGGGTCGGGCATCTATGATGGGAATGCTTAAGATAGTCTCGCTATCCGCTTCCATGATACATCGGTAACGTAGAACTGCTTTCAAAAGCTCCCTCGCTCCCTTCAGTTCTTCTCTATCTGCATCATCCCATTCCTGCTCCAACGTTCTGTTATGATTTTATTAGCTTTAGCGATATTTGTATATAAGTACCATAAGTACATAACAGCCATTATAAAAAGCAGCTGAGCCATTTTCCAAATAATCGTACACACAAAATTACCATTTACATGAATATAACAATAGTAGTTTATGAAACTGTTACTTATTAGGGGAACATGAGTGTCATTAAAAATCGGGCCACAGGTGTGGTTTTTAATACGTAGTTATGTGCAGTTTTATACGCTACTTTATCTATACCTACTCATGCAACACGTAGTTACCTATTTAAATAAAAGACCAAAGTTAAAACAAAATCAAACAATAATTGTGCAAAAACCTAGCCGTCAACCGCGCATACGCACTAGCGCGCTTTCATGCTTTTTTTTTTGGATCTTATTCCCTCTTGCTTTCACCGACAATCTATACAACAAATAATAAATATAAGTTAAATACTCAAAGGCAGCCGCTATAAAAATTTAATTGAAAACTCGTTGGTCGATCCGAAGAGTAGGTACCTACTTTAATAGAAAATTGTTATTTTATAGCATTACTAACGACCCGTCCCCGGATTCGCACGGGTGCAATTTCTCTAATATCCTTCCATTAAAATTATCAAAGTATAAGTATTATCGATATAAACCTTCCGTGAAAAATTATCCAACTAAAACAATAAATCGCTCATCATTTTGGATTAGTTATCTATGACACGAATTGATAAAACAACAAGAGCATTGTTTGAATTGGCTAGCAATTGTCGTGGATTTTAGAAAAGGTCGCTATGTTACACGTTTTATAGACATCGATGGTTTTATCTAAATATAATTCTCATCACAGCCAGTTTATCGGGGTCCTAATTTGTCGGATTACTTGCTTGTCAGAATGGTACGAACAGTTTGATTAATTGATTAAAATATCTTAGTATAATCCTAGTCTATTACTTTTAGATTAGCATAAAAAATAATTAACCTCAGTACAAAAGCTCTCGGCAGCCTCTGAGGCAGCACGGTCTCTGGTTTCATAGCCTGAGCTTCAAATCTCGCATATGGTCGCATCCAGTGGTAGAAGCCTTTGCCGCTATCCTTTTTTAAATCTTTGTACGTCAGAAACTTGGGCTTACCAGCCAGTTTGGAATCCATAAGCCATTTCTGATGAAATACGTAATGTTAATTATGTGCCTCTTGCTATTATAATAGAGACAACTTATAGTGACAACGTTTGCTATAGGTTTCAAGAATCAGGAAAAAAATTGCTGGCTAGGGATTATCGTCCATATTGAGTATGTTTACAACCTAATAGAGCAGCTGTTTCTGGCCCTGAATGTGCCAAGTGTTAACACTATCACGGACGCGTACGAAACAAACATATCTAATAATAGATATAACAAAGAGATGAAATTGAACACGGAATGCATTTGTTATTGGGCTAATCCGTTTCCTCTTCTACTTATTCTCGAAAAACAAACTGATATTCCAAATATGCTGCACTTCCTCTAACAATAAAATTTGATAGAATTCGCAAGCGTCTTTATTCTGACGGGTGACACTACTACGTGAAGAGCATGTGCCAGTGTCACAGTAAATATCTATATATTGTAAACAGTACAGCAGTAGATGCGAGTGTGTCTGACGTCACGACTAGTTAATAAGGAACATTTTATTAAGTAATGCTTAAGAAAAAAGGTGATGCAAATTCTTTCCTTTATCCTTATCTGCGTAACCTGCTTTTTTAACCGACAAGCATTGACCTACTATTACAATAGACGGCGGGTCTAGAACAAAATCAACGAAAAATGTGTCCTGAGTCAACCTATATGGTACATTTAAAGAAATATAAAAAATTATAACATCCTAATTCAAACCCTATCTATCGTCATTAGTAAACAGCTTAATTTTACTTGCGACAATTTATCAGCCTATTCAACTTTTTCAAAATACAGTACGGAATTTTTGACGTGTGTCGGTTGGCATTACAAAGACTGGCGCGCATTTGGAACTCTTTTGCTTCGGACACTTTAGAGCGCGGCATCCGCGCGGCGTGCGCGGGTCCACTGTAGTGGTACGTCAATGGTGAATATGATCTGGGGACCTAAGAAGGCCACATTGAGCAATTCATCTACTGGGGGGCTAAAAAGGCAGGTTTAGGTGAATCATAATAGGATCCTATTACGATTCTATTTTCAAATAAAAAAAAGACCACTTATAGACATTCAAATTATGATTCATAATATGATTCCTAATATGAAATGCATCTGTTTGGCAGTTTTCTATGGAGATTCGTAAGATGGGTCAATTAATAGGAATTGCAAATGACGTGTCAAATAGCAGATTCATTAGATGTTACTTGAAACCATCAAATTTCAATTCATCTCTTAGATTCCTTTGAAATCTTAATTAATAATGGCAGATTTAGGGCATTGCTATTGTTAAGTCTGAGAATATGAAAAGTTTGTAGGTACATCTAACTTTATCACTCGAACTTCTCGTACTCATTAAAATATCGCATCGCATAGGTAGGTAGCATAGTACAAAATAATATTATTGTAATAGGTAGTGAGCTAATGATAATGGCGAGTAAGCAGTGATAGAGTAGCGGTGGAACGCTTGCCTGCCGTGCAGAATTCGATACTCAATACAACATGTCCCAAAATTCAACGATAAGAGGGTGGACCTGCACAGACTACCCGAGAAAAAAATTTTTTTTTTAAGAAGTTACATAAAAGACTTACACCCCTTAGGATATTTTTAATTACCATGACCACAATGTTTCAAATATTTCTGAATTTCTTTTTGTACCAGCAACCTAACATTCCGACATTCCATGCAGCATAGCATGCAGTCAGCACTGTCATCCACCACAATCCTTAAAATTCCCAGAATGCCTGTAGATTTGACACAAAATCAATCAAAAATAATTTTCACCGTAAAATTTTAAAAGATTTTTACTTTCGGTCCACTTTCACTCATCGTAGTGTAAAAAAAAGTACAGACACTACAACGGCAAGTTTTTTAAAAATTGACGCAACTAGGTATCCAACATTCCAAAATACCTAAATACATAAATTAGGGTGAAAAATAATTTTGATTGATTTTTTTGTCAAATCTAGAAGATATCTATTAATTTATGTTTGTAGTAGGCAAATGCTTAAGTAATAAATAAAAAAAAACATTTTCCAAAAATATTAGCTACTGTGCGATGGTCGATGTCACGAAACCGGCTTAGTTGGCAATTGGCATACTGTATACAATATATAATTATTTATTGTGAGGGTGTCCTCCTGATAAGCTCGAAGCAATAAAAGTCAAGCGTTTTATTTAGATATATACAGGGCGCCGCAGATGTTATCACATTAAATGGAACCACAAATTTACTATCACGTTCTGTTACCATTACCATACACAAAAAAAAAAACAATCAAATCCAATCAGTAGATTAGCCACAGGAACACATACACATATCACGATCTGTAGGCAAAGTTTATAGTCTTCAACGTATTCTAACCAAAATTATTTTAATTTACACGTGTAGAACAGATAAAGGTGAAATAAACTTCTACGTCGATGTCCCTTCACCTAGACCAGGGGTCGGCAACCTTTTAAGTCGGAAGAGTCAAACATTACAATTTCCAAAATTCTAAGTTTTTAAAGAGCCACAATTTTTTTTTTGCCAACTATAATTTTTACTTATTTAAATAATGATTTTGATAAAAAGCTGGATCTGGTCCGCTAAACGCCCGGCGGGAAAAATAGTCCGTTTTTCGCCCGGCGGGAAAATTATACAAGGTATATATAATATATTTTTTTAAGTATGGTATTAAATATTACCTATTAATATTGACTATATATATAAAGCTCGATTACCACTGACTCACTGACTCACTCACTCACTGACAGAATTGTTCTCCCAGAAGGAGCCGTGGGGGGTTAAAGTCATGTATGGGAGTCGTAAACCTTGAGGTCCAGTGAGTCCGGGAAAAATCCAAAATGACCTGAAAGTGGAACGCTGACCGGAACTGCCCTACGGATCTCGAAAATTAAAAGTCGCAAACCTATACCGCCGGAATTAGATATATATACCTAGATAGATATACCATACAAAGATATCATTTTATATAAAAAATTCGAACATGCGAAATTAAATCTATGATTAACAGAAGCATGTTCAAAACCTATTCTATTCTGCAAATCTCTGAAAGCAGGCCAACTATCAGAATGAATAATAATGAACCTGGTCTACAAACTCTCCTAATTATCGGTAACAACACGTCAGCGCTCCTATTTGGCACTATAGTCATAAAACACCTTGCTGGTGTACAAAATGTATCAGCGATACCAAATATCCCAATGTTTTCTGTAGCATACCTGCCACAAGTTTTTAGCTTTGTGCACAAATAGACTTCGTCTATTTGGCAAATAATGCCAGGACCAGCTAGTGATTTGCGTATGGAAGTAAAGAGCCGCAGCTTCACATCCAAAGAGCCGCATGTGGCTCGCGAGCCGCTGGTTGCCGACCCCTGACCTAGACTAATGATAGGAGAATGAAATATATTGCAAAAAAAAAACTTGCGTGAAAATCACAGACTTTTTGAGTACGGCTTCGGAACATTGAGTTCGGCTTCAGAACATGATACCAAATACGTGGTTTCATTAATGTGTTATCACATTAATGAAACCACGTATTTGGTATCTGCAGAATCCTGTATTTATATGCTATACTATTTCCTTTACGACCTTTCATTATAAGCGGTGTGTTGGAGGGTTCTTATTCAAAACTGAATGTCTTCTGGCTGATGTTATGAAGTCAAACCTCAGATTCCGTCAGATGGACTGGTGTGAGTATAGAAACCAGACTTCGGTGATCGCCGAATGTGTCATACTGGTTGATAGAACACCACGGTTGCCAACGACAAGCACGCTTGTACTGGTCCAGTAACGCCCGGTGAAGAAGCTCCGCACACTTCAGGTCACTAAACAATTAAATATATTAAAATTTGCTGGCCCGCTGATGGTTATAAAGTAATTCATTGAGGAAAATAGGTAACCAAAAAACCAAAACGAGAACGCAATAATAAACATGTTCTGATGCAACCAACCCAATGGATCAGAACTATGAAGTCTCGGAAGATGTACTTAGTCGTAAACTCTACGTTAATCTATTATATAAGGTGATAAAATTCGAGGCTACTAAGTTTTATTAAAAAAAAAAACAAAATGTAACAATATCATTCATTTTTCTTTAATCTATATTTAGTGTTAAGCATTAATTATAGAAAATGATATCAGGCAAACGGGCGCCTCTGGACCTTTTGCAGCAGTTAATTCTTTCGAGGTAAAGTTATTTTAGATGACTTTCGCAAATTTTTGTGGGTTATCTCAGCAATAACTTGCCAAATGTAAGATTTTAGGTGCTCCAACGTTGCTGGTGTGTTGGTAATTGGTATAGAGGCGAAACATAAAAAATCTCACAATAAAAATTCCAACGGCGTTAAATCGCACGATCTTGGCGGCTAGTTGACGTCACCGTAACGTGAAATAATGCGACCTCTGAACGTTTCACGCAAAACATCTAACGTTTCACGCGCTGTGTGGCAAGTTGCGCCGTTTAGCAACGGTAAAGCGATTAATTTTGTAAATGTATAGTTACAAACTAACATTTAACGTTTGAAACACGCGCCATTACTAACAACTGGCAAAATTACAGTGCTGCCAATATAGGAACCTCGAATTGGATCACCCTTAGAAAGGCTTAAAGAACATTAAATTAGCCAATAATGACAGACGTTTGTGACTGTCGTCAAATATTAATCAGAGAATAGTTGGAGATTTGTTTGTTTCTACGTCCACGGAGATTTGGCGATAATGCTAATATCTATGAAACATAAGACCACAGCATAAAACGACTTGAAATAAGACACCTAAAATGTCTGACGTCTATGGCCACTGGTAGGTCCGACGGCAGTCGTTCTATATTCAACCATAGCTGCATAGGTATCTGAATTATTTTGTCAACTATGGTGTTCTTTATCTGCCTACTATAAGGGAATATACGGAATATACAATATTTGTTAATTTTTAATAATAGCCAACTACTCTATTGTGTATAAAATGATTCATTGCTAATATATACGCTACGTACCGTTTCAGGATAAAAAATCTCATATTTTTTGCTAAGTACATCTCTCTACATTTTTCATGAGATGATAGTACAGAAGTCTCAGATTTTACATCTGGCGCTATTTTTTCTTCAACGACTTCAGAGGTTTCGTTCGTCTCTTCAGGATTAATTATATCTTCTGTTGGATGCGCCAAAAACGGATCCTCTAATAAATTAATAGCACCTTCCTCATTTACAGCTACCGTCTTGCCAAACGAGTCGTTCATCGTCAACCAGTTTTGTTCGACTTTGGTGTCGCTAGCGATATTTTCATCTTTAGATTTTATTTTGATATTGCAAGTTGTAATAGCTTTACATTCAGAACATGCTTCATAAGAGACGTTTAAGTTTTCCCCATTAAAATTTGCCGACGTACTATCATCCAACTTAATAGTATAATGATTATTCCTATCTACTACCACTATTGTCTCGTTTGGAGAATACACTGATATTTCCCCATTAACGTTGTTGATTTCGATTGTGCTAAAATTTGAATGTTCTATAGTGTATACAATAAGTACAGAAATGTAACCATCTTGTCTTTCCTTTTCCTTAACTTCCTCCTCTTCCATTTTTCTTGATATAGTAGTGCCACTGCTGCCTGTGTTATATGTATATGCTCCTGTATAACTTTTCTGCGATACCGAACCTTTAGACTTAACCGCGTCATTTGTGTCAGGCTCAAACATTTCCAAGTATTCTATTTCCACGTCTGTCCATTCTGGATATATTTCTTCAGCTTCAACCACATAAGACGTGATAATTCTTGTTTTATTAGGAAAAGTCACGACATGAACTCCATCTGCATTGAGCAAAATATTAGTTCCATCCATGCGTCTAGAAAAAACTTCTCCTAAACAGTAATCTGTTGCGGTACGAATAAGTAGCTTTTCTATATCAAAAGGAACGTTATTGATCCACATTTGTCTAAGTCCGCTGGTTTCTATTATTTCAAATTCGTCTACTATAATGTCGTATTCTATAACTTTGTCCTCAGAAGTTTTACTTTCATCCAAACCGGATCGCAAACCCAATTTAGACGATTTCGAAGATGCTTTACTTATTTTACCCTTACTTTTAGTTTTTTTTACCTTTTCAGAACTTTCATCACGCTCCGCTTCGTTGACGACCATTTTTTTACAATATTTGATTATATTAATATAGGTACCGTCAGGTTTTAGTACTTCAACATTACCTGAAGGTTTAAAAATAATCACTTCACCGTTTAAACTTATACACCGCATGTCTTCATCTAGATTTGGTAACTGACGGGTATGATACTGTTTGATGTGAGAAATAACAGGAGAGTTGTTCTCGTATACAGTCTCCGTAATCATGCCGTCGGGCCAAGTAACAAAAAGAGAATGAAAAAATGACGTTTCAAATGTCTGAGGAAATGTGGTGCTCATTTTTTCAGTAAGCGATGCTTTAAAATTGCTTTTTTTATCAGTGTTGTCAGTAGCGGAAACATTTAGTACGGGTATTTGGTAAGTCTGTTTTTTTATATACATCATAACTTGATCTTTGGTTGTTATCCTAAAGGACTCACAAGTATCAATTACCTCTGGTTTTACAAATTCACCTAAAGCTTTGTGCACCCAAAATTCATTGTAACTGTTACCAGGTAAAATATTTAAAACGATATATTCCAGATTCATTGGTATAGTCAAAGTATACATGCTTTTAACTGTAGTACCGTCCTTAGAAAAATAAATAGCATCTTTTCCAAATACTTCGACCCTTCTATCTCCTAAATCATAACCCAGAAAAGGTTTTGCTGGTATTTCAATAGATGTTTGGCATTCTACATGTCCCATAAACGATTGTCTAGCGGTTTTTGGCGAAGAGGCTGTCTTAGTTCTTTTGCTACCTTTAGAATCCAGATCGGCAGAAATTGGTGACGCAGACTTTTTGGAAACTGGCTCTGTGACCTCTGTACCTTCATTAGTAGAATCCTCAATTTTAATTATTTCCTGGTATTTTAGAGAACCTTCCATGAGCAGATCCATTTCAACATCTGAAGTCTCTACGCAGGATTTTAACGCATTAGGGTCAATAAAATCTTTCGATACGGATCGTGCTTTTATAAGAACATTTTCGTCGTAAATTGTTTCCTCGTTTTGAATCCAGTCATAATGCTCTTCTAAAATAAAATCAAAAAAATCTTGTAAACAAAGTGGTGTTGTCAAATGACAGCGCCACTCCTCACGTGCTACACCCTCCTTATCGTGGCTATTAAAGAACATTAGTATGAAACAATCGGTGACCTCGCAATATTTGTAATCGACACAGTTAAATTTATTGAATGCGTCCCGCATAATCTGAAATGCGCTTGATCCGGAAAGATCTTCAAAACAATCAAAATCATCTATCATGTGACTTATAGGTTGGTAATTTTGTATTTCCGCGGCTGTCACCAATTCACTAATATCAGGACAGTCAAATAGAAACTTTAATCGCTGAACTTCAGGATCAGGATCATTTCCATATGCAATATCAGATTCGTTTTCACTTTTGGTCATTGATGGAAAAGAAGGAGAAAGTATATGGCCGCTAGGAACTAATGAAAGCGTTTTAGGCAGAGGCTCAGCGAGTACACTGCGTTTTAAATAAGTTTTCTTAAAATCTGAAATAGTCGATGATGCTAGGTGGCGCTTTTTTAACGAACTTCTATTGTTATACAATTTGCGACAAGCAAGTATCTGAATCAATCTATTTAACTCAGCAGTTTCCACGTCATCCCTATCAAAACATGATAAAAGAATATTAACATGAAAATTCACTTTGGCCTCAAGCTCACCAGTCGGCCGATTCTGATTTCGCCATAAGTTATTAATAGGCATACCAAGCAGTGACGATAATACGATGTTGTCTAAATTAATATTTCCTAAGTGAAAGGTATTATATTTCGCATAATCTCCATAGTCAATTATAACTGGATCTTTATGACTTTCGTACTCTTCACCGTATGTAAGTCGATATGCTTTTTTACTAGCTTCTGTGTTGCATAGTGTGTTGAAGACATTCTTAATTAGGTTTTCGGTTTGTTCCAGTTTATTTTCTTCAGTAATACTTTTAGGAGGGGCATTCAATGTAACGGCTGTCGACAAAGAAGATCTACTACTCTTTTCATCTAAATCTTGACTTTTACATGCTGTTTGAAGAATACTGTCTAATACCGAATATATCGTTGTACACTCTAATGGTAAATCATCAATTTGTTGCTGATAATGCTTGTTATAATGCTCGTTAGCTACTTCTTCTGGTATATCAATAATAAACATATTGTCCTGATAATGAATGTGTTGTCTTGATAAATCTTGTATGTCGTACATAAGGAAACAGATTTCATCATATATCTTATCGGCACTACCAGATAGAGTTTCTGAGTCCCAATAAGGTGGAGAAAATACAATAAAAGCAGTGTTTTTGAAGTCATCTGCAGACTCTCTGTGAATTCGTAATAATTGTAAATCATCCCAGAATTTACCAGATTTTTCTGCTAGCAATTCAGTCATACTTTGACCCCTTTTCGTGGCTCTTAATAAACTTGATGGTATGTTAGTCGTTGAAGGATCGATTCGAATTTGTACTACTGCTGTCAATGGTATTCCAATTTTTACTAGGCATCTTGGCAGGTACGGTTCAACGAATCCTGTCACAGCGACGTAGAGATTTGGTCCGTCAGTAGGATAATCGTCAACGTACACTTTATCTCTCCATTCCTCACCCCGTACTCTGAGTAGAGTATTAAATTTCTTGCCTTCCGTATTGTCTGAAGGAACACTAGCAGGTTCTGGTTCGACTTTTCCCTTACCTTTCTGTGGTGGAAGCGGTTCTGGTGGCTCAGGAATTTTAACACTTACAGTGCCTCTTACTTCTACCGTGTCAATCATAGTAGCTGACTCCCTTTGCATACCTTGTTTAACCTCAAGTCTTTGGCTCTGAATGTAAAGATATTCTTCTTTCATCTTCAAAATAAGATGTTTGATTACCAAAGCTAATATATCTGGCGGAATATCTTTTTTGTCTTTAAGATAGGATTGACCCTCTTCAAAAACACGAAGATTATCATCTTTAACTTTTTTCTCACCTCCTAATTGATTAATCATAAAAATCGTCTCCGTCTTGCAAATGTTTTTGATAACAAATCTTTTTTCTTCGGCTGCATAAGTCTCGAA
The DNA here is from genome assembly GCA_932294325.1 of Allophyes oxyacanthae. Taxonomy (NCBI): domain Eukaryota; kingdom Metazoa; phylum Arthropoda; class Insecta; order Lepidoptera; family Noctuidae; genus Allophyes; species Allophyes oxyacanthae. The sequence goes on from OW028609.1 coordinate 9,076,134, forward strand.
TTTGTTTAGGTAAATCCTGTCTTGATCGCTGCCAGCAGTTTCGATTAGAATTACTTTCACCTTCCACTTTTCTTCATCTAATGGAGCTACTTCTATGTTTGTTCGCCATGCGTTTTCGTCAGGAAACTCTTTAACAACTTTCTTAGGAGCCATTAGGTAATCCTGCCTTTTTATTTTTTCAAATAACAAAATAATAGAAATTACTAATAAACGTGGAACATATTTTGTTATAAGTTAAATTAATTAAAGCATACCTAGACTAAAGAATTATGTACTTAAAGATTTTCCGAAGAGTGATTCTAATCTGAAAGTTGACATGACGTGACATATGCAGGTACCTATATCTTTTGTTTGGTTAGATAGCTAAACCAGCCGGTTGCAGAAAGCTCATTAAAATCTCCTTTCCGAATATAAGATTACTTATATTTTTTGGTAAATAAAACAAAATGAGGTCCTCATAAAATTTTCATGATACTGATTATAGTGCCACAAACTTATCTGACCCGGCGACCAAAATTGGAACTAACGTCGCTACGGAACAAAAACACAACAAAAATGACATCAAAACTACGCATCAAAATGTCATTTTTGTACGGAGATGACTAAGGTTCTTGCCAAGAGACCTATCTAATATTCTTGCAAGAGACGAGACATAGAAATAAGGTACTATATATTATCTCTATGCCAAGAGATGACCGTAGATGACATTGGTAAAAGCGACGCCACGGCCGGGTCAGATAAGTTTGTGGGGTGTTTGTGGCAATAGTGCATCAATAGTGCCACAAACTTATCTGACCCGGTCGTGGCGTCGCAGTTTATACCTATAGAGGTATAAACTTTTATAAAATATAATCAAATGGTTCGTAATCAGTAATCACACTGTACCAATGTCTAAAGAATCCTCCTTTCACTGTACACACACAATCACGAAGCAACTGCCATCTGACCTCCGCCACCGCCACTCAAATAACGGGAGACACTGATACCTACCTTGCATACCCTAAGGTTAGACTGGTTGTCAAACTTCTTGGGCTGTTAACTCCCGTAACGACCGACCGTCTTAGGTATTCATAATGACAACCGGGACCAACCGCTTAACGTAACGTCTTTTCCTAGGCACGGAGGGGTTTCCATGTTCAAAGAAACGGTCACCCATCTAAGGTCTGATCGCGGCAAGCGCTGCTTAACCTGGCTGATCGTCTGATCTGCACGGTACATTTAGTAGACCGTATAGTACACTAAATGTGGGGATGGGATTTTTCCATTTATACAGTCGGTCGGTCGTTTTAGTCGAAAGGGTTACCTATACCTACTCATCATTAGGTACCTATGAATAACTTATACCTACCATGGAACTAAACCTGAAATAGCGAGAATAACAATCAGCTATCCTATAATATTTAGTCGAATAATATTGAATTATATTTGTATAGAACAGCAGATTTTAAAATGTCTTTACACAATGGGTGCCTGACGATGGAATGCCGATTCAGAAAAAGGCGGCGAGATGACCTCTGGACGCATTACAGACAGGCTGGTTCAAGGTGGTGCAGGAAAGAGACGTGTGGAGGAACTTGAGGGAAGCCTTTCCCCTTAAATGGGAAAGTACCTACGGGCTACAAAAAAAATAAAAAATAGATAACTACGAGCAGTTTAAGTACCTACTTGCGCCCGTCGCGCGGTGCACTACACGACGTACCGTAAAAGAAACCCGGCTGAGTACCTACCTATTGTACATTTTAATGATCAATTGGTTTCGTTCCCATAATACTATTTCCTGACACAGACATTAGTTATTAGTGTTATAACTAAAATGAAATAATTATGTAGGTATAGATTAATAATCATTATTTTCAAGACGTACGTATGTACTGCCATTCTTTCTACTCGATCATCTTGTGTGTAAACTGCACTCATCGGGCTGCTAGTGCCCTGCGTGTCCAATACAACAACATCTTCAAGATGCTAATGCGGCTGCCTCGATATTGTAGTGCGACCAGAATGTTTGTGGAGGCGCGAACGGACGCCTTTCATGCAAAAAACTAGCCTCTTTATTACAGTACGTGAGCGAGGCAATAGCCACGGTATCCTGAGTATGATTGTATCTCGTATTGCCCACACCAAAACAAATGGTTGCGTTGACTCACAAAGTTTGTAAGATCTTACCAACACAATAATATAAAATATTGTAATTTATATATTTTAATCTAAACTAATATTATAAAGAGAAAAAAAAATATTTTTTTGTATGTTTGTTTGTAATGAATAAACTCAAAAACTACTGGGCCGATTTTAAAAATTCTTTCACCAGCAGATTTCTACATTATCAGTGAGTAACATAGGCTATAATTTATAAAGATATCACGCGGGCGAAGCCGCTGGCGGAAGCTAGTTTTGTAATATAATTGAAATTTTCTAATTATATGTAGGTAGGTATTGTATTTAAATCTGAAATAAACTAATTAATAATAATAGGGATACGAACTTCTATCCAATTCTGTAACTTATCGCCGTCATAGAGTATTAATTAATAAAACTCTAACGGTAAACCCACCACCACTTTTGGCTTAGCGCCGTGCAGTGCGGCAAGCGGTGCGGGGTCTGCAGACTGCAGGCGGAGCGGCGCGGCAGCGGCGTCCATGCCACGTACGCTCAGTAGCGTTTTGCGGCAGCGACCGAGGTATTAAATATTATTACCTTGCACCCCTGGGTAGAGACGGCCCTGTATACCATGACCTGAATTAGGACATAGAATACTTTTTATCCGCGTACATGAAGTAGTTCCCCTAGGATGCAAGAGAAAATATAGAAGAGGTAAATATATTTCATCACGTATTGTTCACATGAGCTGAGCAACCAATGTAATGCAATATTTTGTGATGGATACTTTTATGGAACAAATTAAAGTTGACCTATTAATTAACATTTGTGATAAAAAAGAAGAACAAGCTATATTTAAAGGGAACTAAGCGATATATTTTTAATATGATTATTAGGAACCGTAATTAGCCACTTGCCACCGACTTGCGTCGTTGATGATAGGTAAACGAACGCAGTCTCGGTTAACAGGTATCGATTTAAAATCCAGTATATTATTTATTATATAATATTTTGATTTATGTACATATTGTATTTTCATGAACATTTAAATATGACTTTCACGACCCATTCGAACTAATTTCAAGAAGATGGGCATTATTATTCTAATGCTGTGCTTATAAAAAGTTACTACTACTACGTAGGTAGTATACTGCTTAGGTAATCAATCTGTTTGCCATTATATGTGGTGTACAACGAAAATATAGAAGAACGTTTTTAAAGGACATGTAAATAGAATAAGATTCATTCAGTACGACTGAGTACTTAACGAGCTAAAATCTCTATCACACTCGGATCCAACTCGACTCGACTCGGATCGGTCCAAGTTTAAAGTTCAGCATATAGGTACCTACTTACATCTATTTTTCCCTAAATTCGATATACAGATTAGACTACATTTAGATTTAAATTTAGGTCAATTCTAATATACCGCAAGCAGTATACAATAACACATACTACGAAGGTAACAATTCATATTTCAGGTAAATGCTTTTCAATCCAGCTCTTGATGATTTTCATCCCTCGTTTGTTTATGGAGTGCCCCAACCTCTCCATAACATATAATTCTCCTTGAACACCAAGTTCCTTCAGCTGATGATATGATTCCTGTCCCCAGTTTATATCAACTAGGTCATCACTGTCGCCATGAATATGAAGTAATGGTGGTACTGTAAATAATTTTTTTTTTATTAATTATCCATTTTGGTACTTACACTTTATAATTTATCTTAAAATATAAGTACTATAAAGTTTGAGTCAATATCACAGTCCACTACTGGACATCGCCTCATTCTAAAGGTAATAATTATAAATCAGTCTCAACACTGGAAACGCCGTAGTGAGAGCAGCGCTAGCTACTATTCGTCGAAATATTTAGATATTAAATATAGGTTAACTACTGCATATTGTAAGTAGTGTAGTTAAAACGGACCTGTAGACGTAGCACCTAGCGGGAACAATGCTAGGAAGAACGAGAAGAGGGTTACTATAAATGAAAGCAGTAGGTACCTATGGATTAAAGTGAAAAGAATTAATGTCAAAGCAGTTCTGAAAGATTCTGACTAGATGGCGTCACCTGCCTTTTAGAGATGAGTAATTGATTCAATAATAATTGTGGGTTGGCAATCATCAGCCTAATTCCACTATGTTGGGGTACGCTTTCAGTTTCATCATTTTTTAATTATACAGCATCATTTCTTTAAAGAAATTATTTTTTATTGATATTTAAGAGGACAGCAGACCTTTTTTTTGTACCACCTCGAATAACTGGTCCCAAGCTATTCCAAGGAACCCTGTACTATGGTAGGTAAGCTTACGTGGAGACATGGGTCAGACATAGATTGAATCATTTAAATCTAAAATGGCATTGAACACAATGAACATTGATTAGGTATGATGATGACAGAAATAAATTTATGAAGTGGCCTGGTAGTCTATTGCGGGGTATTGTTCCTAACTAAAATTATTAGTGTTTGAGAGGTGTCAGAAGTAACCATGAAACATGCATGTTTATTAACCTAAAATTGAAAATTGTTGGTAGACAATGTATCATGATACCAAAAATAATTATTATTATTGTGTTTTAATGGCCATTAGATAGAACTCCTAAATAACCTCATAATATTTGTTTTTTATCACAATGAATACTTACACAGAGAACTAGCAGCATTTTTAAGATCATGATAAACAATTGAATTTTGATTTAGGAATGAGCTAAATACAAATGTTCCAGCCAAGTTCCGATCCCATCTGTATGCAGCATGGTATGACAATGAACCTCCCATTGAAAATCCACCTAAAAAAATAATTTCATTGTTATAATCCAATTCTCTGAAATTCAGGGCCAACAAGGTTTAATGTCTGCATATGTGCAACCATACTGAAAAGCTAATACTTTACAAATTTAATAATTATACTAATAGCTATTATTATTATTAATATGCAACTGCTTATGATATTCTGACGACACTGTTGGAGCAGTGGCTAAGCGATTAGCTTTCTGCGCTACGTGCCTAGGGTTCGATCCCCGCACAGAACAAATATTTGTATGATCTACAGATAGTTGTTTCGGGTCTGGGTGTGTGTGCATGTGAGATGTATGTTTGTAAACTGTACCCTCGATACAGGAGAAATCCTAGTGTGGGGCAACGATTTTCAATAAGAAATAAAAACAAAAAAAGAATCACGCATCACGGTTGAACAATCATAAACAGTTGCATATTATAATGAAAAAGCGGCTAACCGCGCTGTTAGCCGCCCCCGCGGTTAACGCTGGTGCGTTTGTGGGCTTAGGGTGTGTGTCCACTGAAGTGGAGTGGAGTAGCGAGCAGAAAAAGTAATAAAATATGAGTATTATCTTGTCACTCTATGAACAGAGAAAATACTGGGATTAAATTGGTTATTTTATCACCTCTCTGCTTTGCTACGCTTTAGATGAAACAGCTTTACTTATAACCACCAAATACACTTACACAGCCACTAAAAAGTGATAAAATAAATTTAAAATTTCATCTTCTCATAATGTTCTGATCCTCTATTGAAAAATGTTTAAGAATTCATGTGTAAAACATAATTAATATCTTAAGAAGTACAGCTGCACTAACCAATTATAATCCGATTACTAGGTATACCAGCATTATTCTCTTTTTTGATAAGATTCTTTACCTCAACCTCTATATTTGCTATGGAATCTAGCTTTTCAGGCACACTAGGACTTATGTCACTACGATCAAACCAAACATTACTCATTTGTCCTCCTGCAGGGGTGTATGGCTGCAAGGGTGCTGTTGGATACAACACTTTTATATGGGGAAATGAAAAGTTTTTCACCATTAATCCAACCCATTCTTTTAAATCAGCACCCGAGGATCCTGAAAAAGTGATAAAAAATGAATATTTTTTCATATTGCAGCTTAGGTCTTTACTAGGACTAGACTAAAAAAGATAAGACACCTAGATTACGTAGGCAACCGGGATTAGTGCCAGATTGCCTATGTAATCTGGTAGTCTTCTAAAGTAGAATAGATAAGGTTTTATTTCAATCACCAAATTTTAATATGTTCTATTTACATTATATTATGCTTTCTTTACTCTTTTTACATTTTCATATTGTCTGTAAGCTGTCTGTCTGTCTTTAGTAATAGATCCCGAGGGAGACCTACAATCAGGAGGATAGATGCAGTGCACAGAGATGTTGTAACATGCAATGTTTCCAACCCAGATGTCAAATATAGAGCGAAGAGGACGAGAAAGATAAAGAAGGCTGACCCCGCTGACCCCATCACCATGTGCGATTGTCGAAGACATGATTAGATGAAGTCGGCAAGAGAAAGAAACAAGTATTCAATAACGATTCAATAGTACAATTTCTGATTGATAACCATTACTTATTAAAAAAGTGATAATATAAAAGTAAACAGTGATCATCAATTTTTATTTACATAATTCATGCCATAAAAAGTTTGCTGAGGTTATCTTTGTACATTACCTGATCCATGAAAAAATATAACAGTACCGGAATGTTTAGGTCCGGTATGTTGAGTCAAATGCATTGCACCTAATCTAGACATATTACACGTATATATTTTATTGTATATTTTGCACAGATTAGTAGGAAGGTATAATGAATTCAAATGACGTAGCAAGCTTTACGATGTGTAGCAGTTTAGCATTTTTCATTTAGCAATATTTTGTAATTCGTGCCAACCAAAATCACTAATCTGTCACTGTCAGTGATCCAGTATTACCAACTCTCAAAAATATTTATCCCCAAAGCTAAAGCTAAAAACCCCTAAAATCCCCCAAAAAAAAATACTCTGTAAAAATAGTAATTATTTTGTATTATTATAAAATAATTGAATCATTTTCAAAAAGTTTTCAGCCAGCTGCGTCACAATCATTATAAACTTCACAGTAAAAATCAAGTGTAAAAAGAACCCTAAAAATACCCCTAAAGAAATTAAACCCCTAAAAAAATCCCATCCCACTTATTTACCCCCTAAATGTGGGGGGAAAACCCCTAAGTTGGGAACCCTGCAGTGATCTCGAACGTCAAAATGGGTAGAGTTGCCCTCTATCTAAAATCGGTATAATTGTACCCAAAATCGGTAGAAAAAAAAAAATTGCTAATCAATTTGAAACTTCATTACTAACGAGAGACCCGCCCGCGCCCCCGGCTTCGCACGGGTGCAATTTCTCGACTATGCTTACCTCATAGAAATAGTATTAAAGTTAATAATAATATTATCTCTATGGCTTACCTGTATTCAATGAAAATATTTAAACCACAAAAACCTTCCAAAAGAAATGCTCAAATTGATGTTTGCTACGATAAAACATTTTTAAAGATATTTTAAAATTCACATAATGATTGTTTACCTTTAATATTGTATTCGTGTAATTAGTGGTGGCGTTAGGGGGGGGGCGGCCCGGGCGGACGCCCGAGGCGCCATCGCCAGGGTCTTAAGGGCGCCTCGCGCACCAGCGCGTGGCCATCACATAACCACTTAATTTCCACAAGATCGATAAAGTCCATGTCAAAGATTTTTAGTTCCTGCAAAAAGGTGGCAAAAAGACTACCAAATGTTAAGCCCATGCTTTGAGGCCATGCGATTGGTTCAATGACTGCAGTCTGAATAACAGTTTTATTTTTATTTCTAAAACTTTCTACCTCACTAGGATTTCTCCTGTATCGAAGGTACAGTCACAGTTTAAATATGTGGTACAGTTTACAAACATACAATGTCACATGCACACACAACCACCCGAAACAACTATCTGTAGATCATACAAATATTTGTTCCGTGCGGGGATCGAACCCGCGGCACGTAGCGCAGAAAGTTAATCGCTTAACCACTGCGCCAACCGTGAGTTGCTTGTGAGTGACAAAGCTGAGAGGAGGAGACTCAGGAGACTGCATGAAGTCTACCTTCGTGCTGGCAGACCACTTTTTACTCCAGCACTAGAACGATGCAATCGCGGCGGGCACTGCAGTGAGCTCGAGAAAATTTGCATGTCGTCGTTTAATATCATCAGTGGTTTGGGGCTCCCATAGACTTAGAATATTTTCGCTCATCCTACATCTTTGGGGGCTCCATCTCATTTCGCAAAGAGTACTCGATCGGAAGAAAGAAGGAATATTTCCTGGATGTGCAAGCCACCTCCGGCACCCACAGAATGATTCATGCCGATGGTGGGGCCGAAAATTCTTCTTGGCGAAAGAACAGACTTTGATTGGGTGTAAGGGTCCATAACTGCTAAAAGATGCTAGGTCTAATAACCTACCCATATCGGCTACAATTTGGTCGAGATTACAGGTTCATTCATGACAATTTCTGTATACCCACCAACCCGGGGTATATTTTTATTTCAAAATTAATATTTGAAATATCCCTAGACAGTGTGTATTTGTGCAAATAACAATAACCAAATTTCTTCTCAACAATGTATCTTACGAAGCGAAATCCTAAGTCAAATTTTATATCTTACTTCTATTAGATATAAAACTAGAATTTCAGTTTCTAGTCCTCTCACACCTATAACTATGTCTCACACGATATTTAAAACGTGTTTAAAACTTATGGCCACAATGGCCGCATGGCTCAAATTTTCCAGCGAGGAAAGCGAAGATGAGATGAAGAAAATGAAGGGAAACTGGGATCCTGACAACATAAATAGAGCCGTAGAATAAGTAAATTAATAGAAAACGAGAGTCCTCCCCACAGGCTGATTCGGGAAGAGACAATTTGTCCTTTATGCCTGGAATCGCATCAAAAAGATTGGGCACAATGTGGAAACTGTAAGATTTGGGTCTAATGAGGCTTGTGCAAACATATCAGAGCTGTCTGACCAATATATTTGCGATTATTACTTTGAGTATCTAGTACCTTGTTTTAATAACATTATGAGGCCCTCTCAGATGCGCAGGTTTCCTCACGATATTTTCTTTCACTGTTAATGCAAGTGAGATAATCAAATCCTATATTACTCTTTTTTATTCAAAATTGATAGGTACATAATAAACATTTACAAAAATAAAATAACAATTTTTTTTATACCAAGTTATAAAAATATTACAAATTTTTATGTACCTACTGTATAATATAGGTACTCTATCTGAGCATTTCTACAGATATTTCGGTAAAGGTCGGGCATACAAAAAAGTACGCAACATTTTCGGTTTTTTTGTAATAGAACTTGTAGTATCAGTTTCTTTTATACATTTTATATCCAATTTTTTGACTTCCTCTGGTTCTTCTGAATCTAATAAAGATATAGATTTCTTAAGCAATAATGCTTCTCGTTCTTCAAAAGAAGAACTTTTCAGATCAGCTGGCTGTTCCCATTGAAACACATTTAATTGATTTTTTATATTATTTTTCAACCTTTGGTTATGAGTCGCTAAAATAGTTTCAATTCCGTCATTAACTTTATATGCATTCGGAGCAGGACTTTGATGTTTATTTGATGGAAAACGTTTAGCTCTACAAAGAGGGCCATGGGAAAAAGCTGGAGGACATCTTGGTTTTTCTGTGCAATATTTAGCAGGTCCAGGAGTTTTAAACTTCCCATGTACGGGTATCCAGCTGTACCATGGCTGAAAACGGCCTTCAGAAGAAAAAAAGGGGGCAGTATATTGTGATTGAGGAGTTCTTTCTATCTCCATTCTAGATTGTGGTAAATCAGCCGGGCTAGGCTCATCGTTTTTCTTAACTAAGGGTTTCATTCGAATAGCTTTAGATTTAAATTCCCATGTCGGAGTTGAACATTTTTCTATACCTTCTACTTCGTTTCCTTTTTCTGGTGTTACGTTTTCCATTAATTCTTCTGTGTCGCTTTCCTCAGTTATTTTATTTTTAAATCTTTTAGCAGAAGTTCCAAAAGGCGCCGTAGGGCATTGAACAAACTTACATAGCCTAGAATTTACGTCATAACTAGCTGGACCTGGGCCCTCCTGGTACCGTCCTTTAAATCTTTTTGCTTTCATACCGAAACAGGCTGGTTCCGGTAGAGTAGCATGACAAGGTATAGCAGGAGGAACGATTGGTTCAAAATCTCTCCGAATCCAATGATCTGCTGGACCCGGCGACACATCATATTTAGATGTGGGAAACCTCTTAGCCTTAGACCCTAAAGCTTTTAGATCTGTGCCTTTGGGTAGCATTGGACTGTATGTAGTGGGTCCAGGCTGATCTTCTAATATATTTTTTTCTTGGATCATTTCTATAAAACGCAATTGCCTACAGGTTTTTCTTTTAAATGCGCGAACTCTCTCTGCACAGATCTCATCTTTGGTAGGTTCCCTTTCCAAGACATAATCTGCCGGACCAGGTCTTACTTCTAGAGACTTTTGGGATCTTTTTGAAGTCCATTGACTCCATTTGCATCCTTGATAAAACGCTGTAGATTCGGTTACCCTGGCATCGTAAAATGGTGGACATTCTACTTTTTCTTCCTCCCTCATTCGATGTTGAGAACCATCGGTTAATACTTTAAAACCATGATCTTTCCTAGACGGAGCTGATAATCCTTCATCACCCATAATGGATCGAGGAGTGGGACCTTTATATATACGACGTCTTATTTTACCTTGACAAATTACATCCTCTTCTTTTTCTTGTCCTGTAGGACACTCGCATGGAGTTATAATCCCGCATTTACACAAAATTTCTTCTAAGTCTTCTGCGCTGAAGGCTTCGTACGGGAATCGTGGCCGTTTAGATAGCATTGATGAACAATTTGGGATTTTTCGAGGTACATTCTGATTATATATTGCGTGGGTCCATAATTTTGTTCCAACTTGATTGTCGCGAGGTGTCCTTGAGAGGAAAGGAGCTGCATTCTGTTTTCCTCCACCTTTATCAGTGTGATACACGCCCGGATCAAGAAGCGCGAAGTATTTAGGCGGGGGTGCAAATCGTGCACCTAAATTGTAAGCCATAATATTTTTTATAACTGTGTGGGTATCTTTTGTGTATAAAGATACCCACACAGTGAATAATATAAAATCTAAAATAGGAAACTCAAAATAAAACTAATCCAAAAAAACATCATCGTATTATTAACTAAGATTGGACGGATATTAATAAAATTGTAAAAAGATGGTACCTAATCCTAATTTATTGAGATATCGATTGCGTCAACCTAGTGTCAACCATCGTGTCTATACGTCTATACACGTCAAGTCTACTTCTACACTTCTACGTAAAAGTCTATGTACGTAAACGTAGTGATTACATACTCTTTGCAAGTCTATGTGAAACAGATGTGAAATTGTGAATGTGCATTAAACTGTTGTCAAATATTTGTTATCTACAAGGGACAAAAGGCTGCTACTGATACATTTTTTATTAAGTAATTAACTTTTAATAATTAATAATATTATGACATTTTTACATTAGTTATAAAAAAAACTAACCAAAATGGCATTCTCATTTAATATAGTTCCTAATTCAGTTTGGACAGGCCGCCAAAAGACGACCTGCACAAACTATTTAAAGAAGCTAATGCATACGACTTGCAATATCAACCCCTATGCGTGGACGGATCAAGTGCCTTTCAAATGAAGTCTTTGGCGAAAAAGAGTGTTCAGTCCAAGAAGGTGAACTCCCAGACGTCTAGTCTCCAATATTCAACACGCCTACTTGTTTGATGACCACGACCACGGCAAGTTTTAGTGTCACGACCTGTTACTGAACGGCCCCGACCTCGACTTGTTGCAATTTGAATTTCTTGTTGAAACTCATGTTATTGCGGAGTCGGAATCAACACTAGGTGGAATAGCGTACTCCACGTCACCGAATTCATCATGACTTGAAATGAAGTCTCCCACATCAGGCTCGTACACGGGCTCCACAATCTCTATATCATTAAATACTGTTATGTAATAATGGCACAATGTTAACTACGTGACAAGAATAAAATCATCCACTAACGCCTCTCGTGAATTGCAAAGGACAAAAATATTGGATGGCGACATAGAGATAATATATAGTACCTTTATCGTGACTTTCACACATAAAAATTAATTTATTACTTATACCGAACGTAGTGATTATATACTCTTTGTTATTACTGAACGTAACCAATAGGCTTACGTACCAGGGTTGCCAAACGTACGAGGTTCCTCGTACAAATACGAGATTTGTGGTCTGCTGTACGAGGTACGAGGACACAATGAGCCTCGTACAATTTTGTACGAGATTTCTGATATATGACATTTTATAATGGTTTTTCACTGTTTTGCCTACAATGGATGTACTAAATGAAATTCAGGCTAAAATGTAAGCCTTAGACACCCTTGTCCACTGCCCAGTTATATGTATTCATGACAATGAATATAGGGGGAAGTCCCCTAGCGCCGAACGGCAGGTAGTACCGAACAAATACTGTACGGTGTACCTATAACAAAAAAAGCGAGCAAGGGCAATCGTTTACCCTTTGAAAGAAAGAGAAAGAGCTAGCTAGTCAGTGGGTGGCGCAGGAGCCGGAAATCGCGCTCGCAGCTTGAGCGAGAACGGTTGCAAATATTTTACGCGGGAAAACGCCGTCGCCTACGATCTTTGACGTGTTAGTTTTGACAAAATTTAAGTGTAGGATCGTTTGGATACTATACGAGTCGAATTACTCTTTGGTAAGTATAGGTATAGAACGTAAATTAAATAAGTATTTTTTATTTTATATCCCATTTAATTTTCTAATATGAGTCCCTAGTACCGAACAGTAATTTTTCCCTTATGGCTGAACAAATATTTTTCCACGTTTATGCCTTTATTATAAATGCTGAACGTTATATACTCGTCAAAACAAAATAAGGGCCACTTGCAAATTTCGACATTATGGGTGATTTAATGACCATTAACTATATCCATGTGGTAAATTGTACAGCGTTGTATTATTTTACGTGTTTGCGAACACTTTAACAGCATTCCGCTTGAAAACCGTTAAAATGGGTAGATTTTATAAAAAAAATTGAAACCAATTAATTTTACCCTGTTTTTAACGTGAACTTTAGGCTCATTTAACATTTGTATTGTACTGAGAACAGTTAAGTGTGTCGAGTTAGTGCCTACATCGGCATTTTAAGAACGTAATTCCACAGGTTCGACTTCAAATAGACTTGACTACAACGACCAGGACCATAACACTCATCCAAGAAGGCTATTCGTAGCGATCTGTAGTTTTACAGCCGAGATTTTCGCAGCGAGCGATTCAGAATGCCTGGAATTGCTTTTATGAGATCCAAAATTTTGTCAGAAGTCAGGAATTAGGCAGAGCCAGAGGAACCACTGCTCAGGAAGATCGCTACATAGACTTACATGCACGCAGAGAGAGCACCGTCACTTCCCGCTCTTTGCAAACCCGCTTGTGCCTGACCACAGGCACGTGACTTAGTGACCAAACAATTAGAAACCAGTTTTATGAAGATCAGCAATTGTCCAGGAGTCAAGTGGTGTGAATTCCATAGACCAGTATTCATCATGCAAATCAATAAACATCCGCAAGGCAACAATTGGACTGTAGCGTAAGTGACTGAAGCACATTGCTTTTTACAGATGAGAGCAAAGTAAAAGTTTTTAGTGTTGACCGTTGCATAAGGGTGTGGAGATGAAAAGGGAGCAATTTGCAGAAGCCTGCATCCACAACAGTGATCGATTTGGGGGGCCCAATATTATGGTGTGGGGAGGCATAAGCCAAACCGGAAGAACTGAGCCTATAATTCAGAACCAGGGTACAGTAACAACTTAACGATACATCCAGGAGGTCATAAGACTCTATGTGGTGCCATTTGCATAGCAAGTGGGTGCAGGTTTCAAGCTGTTGCACGGCAGTGCACGCGCTTATACTGTTAGAGCCACCAGAGAGATACTAGAAGAGGCTTGTATACAAGTGTTGCCGAGGCCAGCGAACAGTTCGGGCTTGAACACAATTGAACACATGTGGGATCTGTTGAAAAGAAGAGTATGAGACACAGATTGATCACTGGACAATGAAAGACAGCCCTTAAACGTTCTAAAATCGAGCTAGGAACAAATCTCTCAAGAAACAATGCGCCATCTGATAGAAAATGCCCTCTAGGCTTCAAGAATATGTTCAGAAAAGAGGAGGGTACACCAAGATATTGATTCAAAAAGGAAGAAGAATAAACGCCCTGGAATTTCATTTTTAATTGCATTTTTAGTCCAAGTGTACTTTTTGCTGAAATTGCACTTTTTCTCGAAAATGTTGTAAAATTGTTTTTCTTTCCTGTGGATTGTGTAAAATTTAAGCCCATTTCATTAAAAACAAATCATTGCAATGAATTTTACAACTTAGAAACCTAGGAACCTCATAATTTGCCCAGAGGATCAAAAATATAAGGTGGCCCTTATTTTGTTTTGACGAGTATATATAAATTTTATTATTTCAGATAGAAGTATAACTTACACAATAGAGAAAAATAAAAAAGGTGGATGGCAAACAGAAAATTTTAAAAATGCTATTAACAAAGTTACTACATAAATAAAACTAAATAAAAAATAAAAAAAGAAAATGAGAAAATGCTTGAAGAGGAAAAGAAACTACTACGTACTATATTTAAGAAGACAGACAAAGCAGAAAAGATTAAAAAGACTAAAGTTTTGCCAGTAAAAGCCAACTTTATAACTATGGTCGGTACTAGGTGCCACAGTATGATTAACCAAAAATTTATACCAATGATTAGCGTTTGTTAAAACATATAATTTGTTTATTGTTGATTGTTTTCTTCATTTATAATCGTGTCTATGGTTGTTGTGTACTCAATAATGTTTATTATATGTCTAATACTGAATCTGTTTTTTTTATTATTGTCATCTAAGCTTAAGTGTTCGGCACTGTGGGACTTCCCCCTAGTAATTATCTGTTTGAGAAAACGAAGTCTACGCCGGAAGACCTTTTTTAGGGTTCCGTACCCAAAGGGTAAAACTGGACCGTATTACTAAGACTCTGCTGTCCGTCCGTCATGTCAGTCCGTCTGTCACCAGGCTGTATCCTCATGAACCGTGATAGTTAGACAGTTCAATTTTTTACAGATGATGTATTTCTGTTGGCGCTATAACAAAAAATCCTGCAAAACAGAATAAAATAAATATTAAATACAACAAACATGTTTTTTTATGATATGTATGATTGTATGTTATTGGTACGGAACCACAGAACACAGAAAAGAGGTACGGAACCCTTCGTGCGCGAGCCCGACTCGCACATGGCGGTGTTTTTTTTTATTTTTTTTATACTATCGCTCTTTTCATCCTATAATTTTGGCATTTTATATGCTTGAGGGGAATGTACGAGGTTGCAAAGCCAAAGTTCTTGTACGAGATTTTTTGGTGTACATATACGAGGAAAAAAGTTCTACAGTTGTGGCAACCCTGCTAGGTACCCTTAGAACGGTACTATAACCTACCCTACCTATAACTTTTGATTTCTTACACATTATTGCATGCATATAATTTGTAGTTTCTTTCTTTCTACGATAGACTGTATTTATACCAAGACTACATTGGAGAACCAAAGACATGGAAATGAAAGTTTAGCTATAATATTGTTCAGTGGTTCGATTTCAGTGCTGTTTATATTTTCAATGACTGTGCTGTGCTGTATTTATTTTGAATAACTGTTTACTTAGTTATTACATAGGACGTTGAAAACCAGAGCATCAAAATACCGTGTGTTTTCGGTTTTCGCCTAGTCAATGATGTATTTCAATGACAGCCGAAATAAGCATCAAACATGGTGTTGACCTGTACGAAGGCTTTGACTTTTTTGTTCGGTCTCCATCTATTTGCGTTAGCGTTTGCCGGTGATAAAGTGGTAAATGTAGAAGCACTCTGCAATACTACGGCATCTGAACGTGTAAATTACGAATTTAATTCAGATGTGGTTAGTAATGAACATATAATAACTTACAAGGGTTATTTCCCACGATCGACTAGGGAGAACTATGTCAGTGCCGCTTTGAGGAATGCAGGGGTGAGTTTTTAAAAAACGTATTATTTTAGAACTGCATTACATTTTTTTTTATAAATTCACCCATCAATATTAAAATTCACATCAATTATCTCTTGTTCACCATGTCCAAAACAATAATTGTAATTTAATATTGATAGCATGATAGTACCTATAATTTTAAGTACACACATACCATTCTTAGCTTTGTCGTTTTCATTGATTTGTACAAATTGAATGGCTAGTTAACACATCACCTTTCTAATCACAATATGATGCTTGCGGCTGAGTATATGCATTTTGCGACATAATGAATTCATAAAAACATGGCCAGACACAATATTATTAACAATATGTACCTAATTATATAGCTAAGATATTCATTGGCTGTGCGTAACTATGTGTACTGGCCATGTACTTGAGTTTGGTATTAAAATATAGTAATATGTAATAAAAACATATAAAGTGAAATACATAATTTATGTACAGGAAGAGAAAATAATAGTTAAAATTTTGTTCATTTAATTAAAAGGCTTCCAATAAAGTTTGGCTGACTGGTGCAAAATTTTGGGGCATTAAGTAAGGGTTAGTCACCCTTTCTGTTATAGTTAGAGTTCTGGCCTTAAGAAACTTAAGGTGAATTTTGAAGATATTAAATACCTCATAATTTATTTTTTTACTGTAAAAAAGGAACTGTGAGCGACTTATTGACATTTTTCAAAATTAAGTCCCCACTCAATCAACTCTATTTCCCAACAGGAATGACCAACCAACCAACAAAATCATACCTACCATATTTGAGCAAAATACAAAAAAATATTTATTTATTTATACTTTATGCACTATGTAAAATTCACCTAAAGTTTCCTAAGACTAGAACTCTCTAACTCTAACAGAAATGGTAGTGACCTTTAATGCCCCAAAATTTTGTGCTACCCTGTATAAACAAGACGGTACCTAAGTGTATACTTATTTATAGGTTTTTGCCACAGCATACATAATTTGTGATATGTCCATTTTTATATTTAAATAAATAAATTAAAAAATATGAACATAGCATATACATACATGTAAAATAAAATAGCTGTGCATATACACAATGAATAGCTGTGTATACTCTGTGTCAAAAACTGTGTATCATGGAAATTTTGAAAGAAGATAATAATTTATTGAAATTAAAAATCATTACATGGACAAACACAATTTTTAAAATCAGATTATTTTCCAGTTTTATTTGTAATGGATCTATGGCACTATTGCTTTACCTATATTCCAGCTGTAGACTGGTATTAGGTCGAGTTGATTCATATTCTTTATAATCTAGTTCAAAAAGAAAGAAAAAACGTTTATCACAAAGTAACCGACACCGAAACAATAAAATAAAACATAAAAAAATATTAAGAAAATAAAAAATTATTAACATATAAAACAAAAAACAACAATTAAATGTATTAATTTAATGAACATCTGTTCAGCGATGTTATTTTTCTTAAACTTTTGAATTTGATATACTTTTTTTATTTGTTGTTTGTATGAACTAATGTGAATATTAATTCATCAGAGCCACTGTACAATAAGCCCATTCATATGCAATGCTATACAATAGAAACAAAACTACTTACAACTGAACCCACTACTGAAAAATATCACTAATGCCTTGCTGACCATGAAATATGAGTAGTACTGTGCCAGCTCCTTATAAAATGTTTATATTGGGATTTGGGACTCATTTGTAATTGATTCATTATCAACAAGGTTCTTTTGAGTCCTAGTGTGTGAAATTCCACTCCGTGATTGTTTAAGATATCAAATTGGACACTGCTGCAGCGTGACAACCCTGCAAAAGAATATCCAAGTGACTTTGATGTGATCATTCTTGAGGAAAGCGGGAAACAAGCACTTGATGCTCTGAAAGACCATCCTGCTATTAGGAGTGTTACAGCGCAGAGGCTAGTCACCCGCACCATTAAGTATATACCTGAGGTAATGTATAATTCATTATTATTCAACTCTCTGGTCTTGAAACATATTTTCGATTTCCTATCCAATAGTGCTTCACACCATTGGATATGAATTTATTACAAAATTCGTTTATGTTTATTTTGTCAAAATTTGCGCACTGGTTAATTTCTTTTCCTGTATAATCTGATCAGATTTCAGACTTGCGAATCGAAAATATGAGCCTGACCTTTTTTTTTAACTCGTTATGCAGCAAGAGCAGCTGTCTTTCATACGATTACTGTATTTTAGGATGATTGTGGACCGGCTGGGTGCTTGTATGCCGGTTGGCGCAATCATCGCGTCCGGGCACTGCACTCACTCAGGCAGCCACGAGAGGTAATAAAACTTTCCCTATGTTCTCATAAACTGAATGTATAACTTATCGAGAGTGGCGGCGACACTTAGGAGAAGTCTATGTCCAGCAGTGGTCTGCAATAAGCTGAATTTATTGATGATTAATGGAATAATAGATTATCGAGTAGTTTAATATAATATCATCATATTCTACAAGTTCTTCCAAGTTGTCTCTGCAACAACTAATAGGATTTTAATTTAGCATAGAGATAGAAAGATATAGGCTTAAATAAATATTGCATAAACAAAAAAAATATTCATGAATAAGTAAAATATCACAAATAAAAATATCTCATTCAAATGATCGCGCTAAAACACAGTCACGTAACATGACGTCATTGCATCGCTCGTTCATAGCATGTGAATTAGGTTACCAAGGAAACACGAAGGAGTGAAGTCATAAACTCGACAAAATAAAGAGAATTTGTAAAAACGGTGTACCTAATGTTATAAATCTCTTAGCACTTTTCACAACTTTTATTATTGATTTCTCATTATAATTATGATGCAAGTTCCCTCTCTAGGTAGATAAACGATGTAAGATATAAGTGGTTACTGCAACTCTTTTCCTGGAGGCAGATGTTCAGAATTGGGAGTGAATCATACCGTACGTGTTAATAGAAGATAAAAATGAATACTATACAGAATAGCCTTTCTTCACTCTAGTGTAGGTACTCTAGAGTCCATTTTTCTCTAAATGGGGTATGTCTAGAGTGAAATTGTGAGTTATCTGTCACTTGATTGACATACAAACGTAGTGTTACCGTATGTACCTATGTATAGTGCCACAAACTTATCTGACCCGATGACCAAAATTGTAACTAACGTCGCTACAGAACAAAATTGACTTCAAAATGTCATTTTTGTAGGGAGATGACATTGGTAAAAGCGACAGCAGCGACGCCACGACCGGGTCAGATAAGTTTGTGGCACTGTAGGTCGGTTGCTTGTTTCATACTGATTGATGAAAATTTCTATCAGAATGGTGGATACACGTCCAGGAAGTTGTTGCGGACAGTGCCACGACAAATAACGTCGGTATTAAAAGCTGATCTGCTCTGGTCTCTTGGTGTAACTGGTGAGTAAACTAACTGAATATAACCATAAATTATGATCTCGTGCCACCGAACTGTTCATCTTGGGCAAATTTTCTTGTGACATCGAAGTAGGTACAGTTACCTACATTTGGCGTACGTGACCTTTCTGAAAGTCTTTACATGGTTTTTCAACAATACTTTTTCACTATTGAGTCAATTTCCTTCCACATCTCTTTTTTATCAGCGTAACGTTTATAACGTCATCGTTTTCATAAGGTTTTATGAATAATAGTTTATGAACCTCATTATCTGTCAGGCGAGGGCATAAAAGTGGCGGTGTTTGACACGGGGTTGGCTCGCAACCATCCGCACTTCGGGCGCGTTCGGGAACGTACGGACTGGACGGGCGAGAACACGTTAGACGACGCACTCGGTCACGGCACCTTCGTGGCTGGCGTCATCGCCTCTCGAGCTGACTGCCTCGGCTTTGCACCTGATGCGGACTTGCATATCTTCCGCGTCTTCACTGACAATCAAGTAAGGAACGTCGCCATATCGTTTACAATTTCTTAGAATATTAGGATCCAGAGTTCTTGCGATTTTGAAGTATCTAAATTCTACTTATGATGGTATTTAGATTCAAATTAGCACGCACTTTAGGCACATCTAATGTTATTGTATTAATTACCATGTAATACTTATTTAATGTAACGTACGAGTCTCAATAAGTATTAGACAATCAAAGAAATGATCGGAAGTTATGACAATAGGCAAAAATTATAAACACAAAACGTAACGTTCAATTCTGTTTATGGGCCTAATCACGGATATCTATGGGTCTAATAGTAATCACCACGAACACTATTTATTATAAAAAAAAAATTAGATAATAAAGATTAACAAGTTTAATAATAAACCGATGAGTGCTACTAAGTTCAGAGGGCTAATTCACGTAATTTTAAGACGCGCCGATCGTATTGCAGTGACGCTCGAACTTGACGCGAGCGTATCTCACTGAAGCTAAGAGCATACCAAATGGCAGAATAGTCGACATCGGCTCAATTGCCATAATGAAAGAAGAAGAAGAAGTTTACCAAATGTGTTGTTTTGATCAATATTTTATTGCAACTGCGCGGCAACTGCACTTCTTTAGTTACGTGAATTAGCCTACAGCTTGCATGATAATACAGCTGCCGATCAACTACTTGTTTAAAGTTTTATATCTGTAGTCGGGATTTAGTTTTTATAATTTTAATTTTTAATTTAATGGCATACTTTGCTCATTATTCTACACAAGTTTTATTATTCATAATATTACTAATATTATCCCATAATAAAACTTGTGTAATAATAATAACCATTTAAAAATGAGACCTCTTCAGCTAAGGAAAATAATGTATCCAGGTTTCATACACTTCGTGGTTTCTGGACGCGTTCAACTATGCCATAATGCGTAAGATCGATGTTCTCAATCTGAGCATCGGAGGACCGGACTTCATGGATCATCCGTTTGTCGACAAAGTGTGGGAGCTGAGCGCAAACAAGGTGCGTTTAACTTACAGACTCAATGTTCCTCGTAGCAGTGTATTGGATTTTGTATAAGAATGTGCATAAAATGTTCCAAAAATATACACGCGATTGACTACCTATATTCTAATGTCAAGTTTCCGTTATGCGCAGTAACCATTGATATCGCTGCGAACGGTAAAGTAATATTTGATTTATTTTATTCAAAGGCCACCGAATCTATGGTACTCACGCATATTATTGCAAATGTGATTCACAGTTAAGTGGCGAACTAAAATTATTTCACATCAATTTCAGCTAATTCGTATTTCTTAATATCTATATCACCATTCACCTCGTGAGTTTTCTTTTTCATTATAATTAATTAGTGCAACAATTGAGCATTTTTATAGCCTAACACAATGTGAATCATCTAGTTCCAAGATCTAGATAATGGTTATAAACACCGAACTGCGACAGTCAGCCTTTCATTTTTAATTGTCTTGGAATCGGCCATTATTAAACTGGGAAAGATTTTTTATAATGAACATAATTTTTAGGTAATAATGGTGTCGGCGATAGGCAACGACGGGCCTTTGTACGGTACGCTGAATAACCCAGCAGATCAGATGGATGTCATTGGAGTGGGAGGTATTGGGTTCGACGACCGAATTGCAAAGTTCTCATCCAGAGGCATGACTACTTGGGAACTGCCGCACGTAAGTTTTTTACATAATGATTGAGAAGAGTTTGATTTGTTTTTCATGCGGTGTGACTGCCGCAGGGTCACTAGTTAGATCATCCTTTTGCCTGTATAAATGCATAGGTACTCAGTTTAGATACATACTGAAGTAATTTACAAATAAATCATTCTGATTCTGATTTATGACTTTATTTATTTCACATTTGATGTAACTGTTTTTGTGATTGTATTTTTCTAGGGTTACGGTCGCATGAAGCCGGATATTGTGACGTACGGCAGCGGCGTGAGGGGCTCCAGTGTTACCGGAGGATGTCGTTCACTCAGCGGTAGGTATCTTTATAAAATAAGCGCTCAATTATTCTGAGCGTTTACAGTGACCATAATCTCACGACTCGCAATGGATAGATTATGAAAATGAATTCCTCACAGGCGTTCGTCAAGTCTTTGCATTCTGTACATAGTTCATTGACAGGGAATCATGACCAAAATATTATGACCAATTTTTTTTTTGTGAACTTCCGAATCATTTTTGGAACCCGTATATATCAGTGTTTTTCTTGCTTTTATACTTACTTTTAACGAAATCTGCAGTTCTATTATGTTTGTCAATTTAGGTACGTCAGTAGCATCTCCCGTAGTAGCTGGTGCCATAGCGTTGCTGGCGAGTGGAGTGCCCCGCCATAACCTAACACCAGCGGCGGTTAAGCAAGCGCTGTGCATGACCGCGCTACGCCTGCCCGGACCCAACATGTTCGAACAGGGACACGGCAAGCTCGATCTCATCAGTGCTTATCAGGTACAGAAATCCTTAAAACTCACGAACAAAATTCTTATTATTATCTTATAGAGAACGCGGATCATTTTTTTACACAAGGTCCGTATTTTTAGGGTTCCCTACCTCAAAAAGGTAAATGAATCCTTAGACTTTAGAGGATCTCTTTGTTGTCCGTCCATTTGTTGAAATTAATATCAAATACGTTGTACGGTCCGTTGGAGATGTAAAAAATTCAAGCTGTATGATTCAAAAGTCGACGCAATCACAAGATGCGGCTATTTAAGACACATTTTTGATACTCGCTAAGTTGCTCATCAAAACCTATAAACCTATATCCTGTTGACTTAGAATCATCATATTTGGCAAAAAGTACGGTGTTTTGCAAAAATGTTCTATGTATATATCCCTGTATTTTTGTGTATTTTCACAGTTCCTCCGCAAATACGAGCCTCAAGCGACCTTAAGCCCGAGCTACATCGATCTAACGGAATGTCAATACATGTGGCCGTACTGCACTCAGCCGCTTTACTACAGCGCACAACCAACCATAGCCAACGTCACCGTCATCAACGGACTGAGCGTGTCTGGCAGAGTGGTACGTGAGCTTCACTACATAGTATAAAACAAAGTCGCTTCCCGCTGTATGTCCCGATGTATGCTTAGATCTTTAAAACTACGGAACGGATTTAGATGCTGTTTTTTTTAATATATAGGGTGATTCAAGAGGGATTTTTATGTGTATAATACTTTCATATTTAATGTAAGGATAATAGAGAAATTGCACCCGGGCGTAGCCGGGGACAGGTCACTAGTAAAGTATTATAGAGCAACCGGGTCAATACAAGTGGCCGTACGGCACTCAATTAAATATATAATATCTTTGAATAAAATTTAAAATAATTTTCCCTTATTGCTGCGCTCTCCAGCCAGTATAATGTGTCGATAAGAAATATAAACAAAAGTATTGTAGGTGTTTACAGTACGACACAACTAAGAAGTCGCATCGGCAAACTTCGTACATCCAATCTCTTCCGAACTGAGTGCGACTTCAAGAACACGAATGTTTAATAGTACAGCACAATCTTTACGCTGACGCAATAATTTGTAAAATTATCTAAGCGTGCGACTGCAATATTAAGCAAATGGTTGTTCGATCAGGAAAAACGATATAACTTCTTAGTTGTATCATACTATATCCCTGTCCCGCAGGCCAGCAGACGACAAAAGATAAGAAGAATAATAGAATCATTACGCAAAAACGCATCTCATTATATTATGCATTTATATGCATGTTATTGCATGATTTAAAAAGTAAATAATAATTATGATTATATAAAAGTTAGCTTGATCTTCACTCTCATATAATCGTTTAGATACAATCATATTCCATCTTAAATTTGCCTGAATCATAGTCCTTTGTATTCAACGTATCTACGTCAAGGTAAATTCATTTCATGGGTCTTCCTAGCATTAAGAGACCTCGATATTTACAAATCCAACCACCCGTCAATAAAAACCACAAAGTGTAAAAAGACAACATGACTGTGTCTAAAATGCACGCGTTTGAGAATTCGACAGTACGTCCATGGATACGTAGGGTCCAACAATATCTAAATGCGTAAATAACTTACTCACGATAAATATGTCGTTAAACGACAATATCTCTCATAAAATAAAAAAAGTAAAAACCGACTTCAAAAAAGTAAAAGTATAAAAATATTTTCATAAAAAACTTAACAGCTTCTGAAGCCGGTGCCACTGCCAAGCTAGGTGCCTTGAAGAATTAAAGGCGCCGACTTCAGAAGCTGTTAAGTTTGTTTAGAAAATTATTTTACACTTTGTAGTTTTATGAAGTCGGTTTTTACTTTCTCATTTCTTCTCATCTTCACCAAATTTAAATGGGACCATATCAAGAGAATACCATTTCAAAAATATATTTCAAAATCGGTCTGGAATAGGAGGAGTAAACGCGAACAAAAATAATAAAAATAAACATGCACTCGAATTGAGTACCTCTTCTTTTTTTATTTACAAGTTTGTTCAAAATCAAGTTAAATGGTTGTCGAGCGGATTATCGATCAATGAGAACGCACGAAATAAGATATATTGATCACAATAAATCTAAACATAGGCACATGTTTAATATCATAGGTGTAAAGGTAATTGTCATTACGTTAATAGTTCTTTTTCTTTCCTACTCTTTAACATTATATTTGACTCAAACTCCCTTTTCTACATCGCAGAAAGAAGTATCGTGGCACCCTCACTTGCCGCACGGCGTGTTGCTTTCTGTGTCGGTGGACTACAGCCAGATCCTGTGGCCCTGGTCCGGTTGGCTGGCTCTGAGCTTCTCTGTGTTGGAGGAAGGCGCTGACTTTGATGGTATCGTTGAGGTAAACTAACAACCGCTCTTCAGTTGGGTGTCGTGAAAGACGACTAAAGGATCAAGCCAAGAGGATGCGTACCTAGCAACATTCTCCTTATTGTTATTATGGCAACATACTGCGATCAAAATCTGTTTGCAATTTGACTCTCACAACCGTTAATTGTAGCGGACTATGTTCAGCAGTGGGCACGATCTGATTATGATAGCTGATTGTTTATAAATTTCATCTCATTAGACCGCTGCATAACGAATAACTACTGTGACGCTTAAAATGCCGAAAATAATCCATAGTGTTCGATAAAGCCACAATTTGTGGTAGGAATCCACATGACACACGGTATCGCCATGTGGTAATGAGTCTTGCGACAACGTTCCTTATTGTAGCATGCGCCACTGTTGCATGACCGCAATGATGGCTCGAGGTGTAAAGCCAGCTAAAATTGTAACAGCACGCATCACGTATAGAAAAACCGAGGATGCGACGTAGTAGTGAATTGTATTGCATATTCGAACGTACCTAAAAACATATTTCTGTCGGATGAAATCCGATAAAACAGTAAAACGGAGAAACTGTCTGAAACATAGAAAAATAATTAACTGTGACTTAAAAAATTATATACCATGAAGCATGGGTAAGTATAATTTAGTATTATATCGTTACAATTCGACAGGGTCACGTGAACGTTACAGTCGAGAGCTATGACGACTCCGGCGAGCGCACGATGAAGAATGCTTCGCTCACGCTTCCCATACGGTAAATATCAAATCAAATCAATTTATTTATTTATCACAACTTATAAATTTGATTACAATGGATGTCTGGTGTATAGTAGTCCTCTATGATCTGCCCTATTGGCATGCAAATATGTAGTTTAAAACATAATTGAATATCCAGGGAAATACACTTATGGAACTTTAACAATGCCCTTTTATAGGGCGCGAGTGATTCCGGTCCCAGTTCGTTCTCGCCGGTTGCTCTGGGACCAGTTTCACAGTCTCCGCTACCCAGGCGGGTACTTCCCGCGCGACGACCTGCGCGCGAAGCATGACCCCCTCGACTGGCACGCCGATCACGTCCACACCAACTTCCGCGACATGTACCGCCGCCTTCGAGAGCATGGCTTCTACCTGGAGGTTATGGGTGAGTCATATTCAGCAAGCAGCCTTTACTATTTCAGAAAATTCCTTATATTTTAATACGGACACTAAAACTATGCCAGGATAAGTCTCATTCAATTCGGAATTGTAGTTTTTGTTATATAAATAGAGATAGATATAGACACATGTACTATTGGTCATATTGTGCCGACTCCAATTAAAATGGGATAAGGACAGGAAAATGATGATGACTATCCACTCACTGTGAATGTCTGAAATGGTAAAAACTGATGAATAGTTTTTTATTGCAACTGACTATGGCATGACTGCCGTGACGCGACTCCGTGGCCACCATGTAAAGCTAGTAGAAACCTAATAATACTTAAATGAAACTTCGTATTATACAGGTTGTCCCCTGACTTGTATCGACACATCGCTGTACGGCGCGTTGCTACTAGTGGACCCCGAAGACGAGTACTTTCCTGAAGAGATGGCGGCGTTGAAGAAGGCGGTAGACTCTGGAATGTCACTCGTGGTATTCGCTGACTGGTATAATGCGTCGTTGCTGCGACATGTTAAGTTCTATGATGAAAATACTCGGCAATGGTGAGTTTTTATGTTGGTTATCTACATTTGTAGGTTATTCCTGAGTGTTATGATACCATGTTTCACGTTGTGCAGGGGGTTAAAGATACCGAATACCTCAGTCAATTTTCGGCCTGCATAAAAAATACCGTAGGTAGATCGCGTTTGTGGCACTTACCGAACATGGATTACAATTTACATGTCTGTCACATATAGATTTAAATAGATACCGCAAGTCCGCCATCTGTATGGGAACCTAGCGTGCCACATTTTTTCTACCTACTATGACGTCACAAGCGCTTTTTAGTGATAGAAAACCTCCTTCCACGCCAAATCGATTTAATTCTATTAACTAGACCAATATCGATTTTGTGATCGATTAAGATTCAAGTTCATAGACAGAAGAATGATATTATAGACATCGAACCAATAGTGCTATATTTTGTTGGGAACCAATCTATTCCCCGTCGATTGGATGATGACCAAAATAAAAATAAAAAAAACAATGAAACGTTATAGAAATTTTTAATAGCATTTTCAAAGTTTAATTCATTCTAATTATCATTCTCCCGGTTTCGAAAATCGATTAGAATCGAGAGTATCAGGTGTTTCCAGTTTGCAACTATCCCTGAAATACCGAATATTGCTGGGCTTTGATAGCGCAGTTAGGCTTTGTATTTCTATAACCTCTTATTAAACCATTATTGTACGTTAGGTGGATTCCGGAGACGGGCGGCGCTAACGTACCTGCCCTGAATGATTTGTTAAGCATGTATCAGGTATTTATACACATGCAGTATAATAAAAATGAAATATGCTCATAAATTACTCAGAGACAACGCCGAGACGTCAGGCTCTATGCAAATATATTTTAGTGCTATTATATTGCTTACATTAAAATTTTCAAAAAAATCTACGGCCTGTAGCTATTTGGGGCGTGGCTCTATTAGGAAAACATTTTGCGGCTGAGTTCTAGCACCCAATACAATTTCAAGCCGCGTAGTGAACGCGCTGTGAAACTGGTGCAATAAAATAAAGGCCCAACAGTAAACGGCAGCAACAAAACTGTATGCCTATGGGGGCCACGCTCTTGGATCTGTTGATGATGAAGAAATAATTCTTAATTCTTTCTTTATTGATATTGATGATTTCTTTATACACGAAAATGAGATAAATGACAAATACAATTGAGATGGTATGTAGATGTACACAGGCGAGCTTAACCCGAGTTTTCTACCAGCAAACCTTTGAGTGATAGAGAAAGCACAATGAAAAATAATTATAAAATTCCAATAAAGAATTGTACTATTCTTTATTGGAATGGTTTTAAATAATAATTTTGCTCAGGTTGCATTAGGTGATCGCGTATTCGAGGGCGCATTCAGGCTGGGCGGCCATCCGATGTACTACGCGAGCGGAACTCATATTCATAGTTTCCCGGAACACGGGATACTGATTACTGCCCCACTCAGTGACCAGGGGCATCAAGTGAGTCACACTTATTACATATTATGATGTTCATTGTAGGTAATTCTGTTCTGTTAAATATAAATTTTCTTCTTCCGGAAATATAATTTTGGTGTCGTATTATTCAGATAATGTCTGGCGAAAAGCCGGGCGGGGCTGCTGGCACGTCGGGCGGTGGGCAGACCGTCGACGTGCCGATACTTGGACTCCTGCAAACCGACGGCGAAACGCGAGACTATACTAACGATACCAGCGAGAAGCTACCCAAGGTCGTCAGAATTTAAATCAAGCTAATAATTTACAGTTTAGTTTCCTAACCCTGCCATACGCGTGTAACTTTGTACTATTTGCACATCTGCTTTTTAAATCAAAGGGGATATCCCCTTTGATTTAAAAAGCAGATGTGCAATGCTAGTATGGAATTTGGTCTAAATGTTGCCCAGAACCAACACGGTATTTAAGTGATCACATCAGATTTTACACTATGACCAAAAACATACATCCGAACAAAAAATAATTTATGCGGTCGTGACTATGTATAAGTTAGGTAATAAAGATATTTTTATTACATAATAATATGCTTATACGAAGTCACGACCCACATAAATGTAATGAATGTAAGAATACATTTGAATACAGGATCTTTCAAATCCATACAGCCTGATGGTCTATTACTCCTCTAGATATACCAAAAGAGGTCTATGCATATCTAGCAAAGAATCCAGATTTAAAAAGCTATGAAATCATATGTATTTTCTTACGCACAAAGAAATCGTTTGGTGTTTTCAAATAAATAAATAAAAAGTTGAAATAACTGCACGTTATCAATAGAAGCAACAAGATTTGTATTTATAATTCAGGCCGGCCGTCTAGTGGTATACGGTGACTCTTCGTGTTTGGAAGGCGGGGCTGCGCGCAACTGTCATTGGTTGCTTCTAGCCGCGTTACAGTATGCTCTGGTGGGCCATCTGCCTTCGTCGCTCAAGGACGCCGCGACCCCGCAAGAGCATCGGCTGCGAGATGTGCACATTATACCGTCAGGTAAGAATATTTATCTTGTCCTTCAATTAGGACTAAAAGTTGCTCGTAATGCTAGAATACGCGTTAGTGGGACACCTGCTCACGGCATCGAAGTCGACGAAGTTGATAAAAACGTCTAAGTTGACATACATGAGCAGGAAGAAATATTCCAATTTATGCTCTCGTAGTGAGAGCGAGGTTCTATCCTCAACTCCTTTTCACCTTGCCTTGAAGTCGACATTATAAATTGACAAAAAAAAAACTCTCCTTGAAACAAATTACCATTTTATCGCCAGATCTACCTCAGCGCGCCGAAGGCGGTCGTCTCCACGTTTACTCGAGGGTTCTGTCCCCCGACGGCAGCGGTCCTCGGCCCCTACCCGAGTGCGTCATTCCTGTACCCGTAGAGCCGCAACCGATACACGCCCCGCCCTCTGCGCGCACACTTGCACCGAGACACCAACCTACCGACCCCAAAAGTATTGGTAAATATTACTTTACATTATTTACATACAAATCGGGGAAAGGTTATAAGGGCTTGAAAAGGGGAAAGGGACAATTATGCCTCTCAATAAAATATTGATTATCCAGTTACAAAGAAGAAAACTCAAAATTGCGCCTGCCAAACTAGGGAGTTTAAGGCAGTGACGGATGATATTTATGATTAGCAGTGGGTCTGAAAAGGCCTTTATAAATAAATCTTAAGATTCACATTACAAATGTCAAAATATCCACTTAATTGACGACTCTTTCTTAATATGGTTCGCGTAAGTTTCATATTCAGTAATCATCTGTTTGACAATTACAGTGGCGATTCGTAGATGAATTGTTAAACGCGGCCACAAAAGACATCTGTGGATCTTAAAATCCCACAAGTCTTATAAAAACAGATTCGCACGGTACGAGTTACGTTACTTCTATCGTAGCAACGAGTGAACCAAAGGGCACTCGGACCGATGCTAGCGTGCTCAGATCGAACGTACTCTTAAAAGTCTATCAGTCTACCTGGCTCAAACAGTGTAGGCCTTTTTCGTAGCTGTATGATACGTTAAAGAAGGTAGATAGTAACTTACAAGTTTTGTTCGATTACGTCCTCCGATTTTATTGATCGATGTAACTTTAAATGCATCATATAGCAAGCATCATAACTTCTTCATAGTGTGATCAATATAAATTGGGTTCAATCATGATGGTCTTGAGTTTATGCTATTTACTGGATATTGTTTGTTGATAGATACACGATGATCATCAACCAAAAAAATTCTAATCTTATACAGATTGTATTCATAACTCATAATAAGCTAGATGACCTTCGGTTTTACAATTTCCATAATTAATTAACAAAAACAATATTGTAAGCCAAGCAAGAATGAATTATAGATAATGTATGAAAATAGTGTCTGTACAGAACTTTTTATAGATATAAGAAATTAGCGCTTCTTTATCTGCTTGTCCTAAATAGAAGTGGGCGCTATAGCAACCAAATCATCAGCTGCTAAAACGATTTTTTTGTCGTCAGTCATACTGTTAAATGTTATAGATTGATTTTGGTTCATTAAAATAAATGTTAACGAATCAAGGATTTTAAAACAAAACTATGTATTATCATACATTTTGATACATAACCGCTACAATCGCATTCTTCGAATCTAAAATAGAAAAAAAATTGAGATCTTATTGCGAATGTGCTGTTCTCCGAAGGTACAGGTAGCGATAAGATTATTGTTTTAACTTATTTAACATTTTTGTGTTTGTCACATAACAGCTTCTTGTGGAATAAGGTAACCACTTAAACATTTACGATAAGTGTGTAGATTACCTTTGTTTAGAGGAGTATACAGTCTACGCTTTTGTAAGCTTCTTATAAATCAATCTACTTCCATATATATGATACGCGTGGAAATTGGCAGAACCATTCGGTTTACAGGAAAAACAAATTCCAGGTAACTAAGCCCTAAGTAAAAGGAAGTATTTCCTGCCTGGGGAGAGGGTTAAGTTAAGGGTAACTTAACCTTAACGTTTTCCGCTCCATCGCTCACTGGCTATGAATTTATGAACTAGTCGAACCGACAATGTCCTCGTCTCAGGTATATAACTTGTCTTGTGTTTATTTTTCCTGCATAACTCTTTCGACGAAGATATTGAACATTATCTTAGCAGGCTCAAGTTCTCAAGAATTTACTGTCCGCGTTGAGGGCATAATTATGTCCCTAGACTCCTAGAGGAATTCAACGTTATCTAGAAATTTTAACTTAGATATGACTATTCCGCCATCGCAGTATTTAGTTTGCATTCTCCAGAGGTCCTCCCTATTAGCCGATCTTCAACCCCTGCTTGGCTCAATAGCGGGCGCAATGATACGAGTTTTAGTGTAGGTACATAATGAAGTCCGCGCGATCACTCTTAAAGTTAATCAGGTTTCCCATTTTTTGTAGTTAAATTTAACCGACCTAGTACTGTTATTATTATAATTATTATGTCTATGTGTGTAACTAACTGTGGCTCAGCATTTCTTTTACTTCGTGTTTTAATTCAATGCAAATTTTATCCTTTCAGTGCAAATAAAAATTTCCTATTTATAAATTCTATTAAAGAATTAATATTCCACGATATTCTAAGTGGATACAATAATTGTAACATAATTATATAAAAATTCGTATTCGACCTTTATGCGATTTTGAATGTGGCGTTAGATCCATAAAGTTATTATTACTAATAATAATAACTTTATGGTTAGATCATAAATATAACTACTATTTGTACTAAAAATTCTTTGTTGATCTAAAATCCTCGATAAAACACAGTGTAGGATTTGCATACCATCGGCTAGATTGGAAAATTCTCATCTAACTCCGTTTTTATCAAAACTTCAATAAAAGTTTATGTAAATGATAAAAATTTTGTTTAGAATTCCTCGACGTTGACCGATGATGTGCTGACTGCGGTGTGTAAGCTACCTAGTTTTAAATCAAGGTGATTTTATAGGTGCCCCGGAGATAGAGGGTACGGAGCCAGCGCCGAGGACATGGCGGGGTGCTGGCGCAGCGCCATCGCGTTCACACAGTGGTGCCGAGCACCAGAGCCCGAGCACTACTAGTCGCGCCATGACGCTGCTCGCCATCGTCGCCATAGTTTACTGCGTTACCGCCGCCTGGAAACGTTGCGGTCGCAAGCTTCGCCGACGGAGACTCATGTCACTAGCCACCTAGCATAAACTTAAATGTGATAAGGCAAAGCAAAGACGAAATCACGTGATAAAAACTTGAACGTGGGGCCAAATGAGAATGAATGTGATCGTTTTGAAGAATGTTTACAACGGTATTATAGTATACATGAGTCGGTGATGACAAACGAAAGGACTGCTTTTATAAGATTTTGATAGGTGTCTCAAAGACGCGACAAACTCATAATCATAATAATCTTCATATCAAGTAGATTTTTTCAATCATCTGTATGTAAACGGTAACACAATACAGTAGTTATATTTCTCGTCGTTCTCTCAGTGTTATCATATAATGATTTATCGTTTAAATTACTATAAGACACAAAATAATTTATTAACTTGGTTTCTTATTTAGCATAGCTTATCGTTATCGTGCTATAGAATAATAAATATAATGATTTGGCTCAAGTTTTATCTCATTAGGTGTAGCTAAAAACGTCCTGTCATGTCAAAAGAAAATAAGGGCCACAAAGGTAGTCCAACAATAAATATATGGCTGTCATGGTAGCACTATAACTAGCTTTTACATGGCATCATAATTTTAATACACCTTGACGACTTAAAGGTGGAAACAAACTATTATTGTCATGGTGTCGCGACGCATATCCGTGTATCCGACGCGCATCTCTTCCATACATTTCTATGCCTAGAAACAGTATTGAAATACTGTGGTCTGTTTTCATAATGGGGAAACCTGCACTAAACCAGGCAATACATTGAATAAGTTCAGTTTGCAGTTTGCAATTACCTATGTGACCCTTATACAAGGTCCTACCTTTCTAGTCCCGGTCCTTTTAAGCGGTGAATATAAAAGTAGAAAACAATCATTTAAATCAAAATCTAAGATTCTACAAAACCTTTTGTTTATAAAGAACAAACACATTATTAAAATAATGTTGATTACACACATACTTGTACATACCTAGTAAGTACGTACACACCACGTTTCGTTGGGACGAGCGAACGTCACTTACAAGGAAGTCAGGAAGGGAAGGGACAGCGTCATTATAAAATGAGCTAAAACAAAATATTAAAGTTAAAAAAATGTTTATTCTAGTTAGGTATTTGTTTCTCAGTTTTTATGAATCCTTATACCTACCTACATATTTACACCTTAAAGGGACCGGGATTAGAAAAGTCGAACCTTATTTAAATACGAGCAGAGATGTGACTTATTTTAGATAAAAGTATTTGAAATATTATAGATACAAAATACGTATTTTCATCTTATATCGGGAATTCTTTTTTTAATAATTTTAATTTTGTATCTGTTATTTATATACGTTCTTAAAATATCTTAGTATTTTGTAAATACTAAGTTCGATAAGATACTCTTACTTATTATTACCCATGCATTTTTCACATTACGTCATCCCATCATAAAGACAAAACTAAACGAACCCTTAAAATTGTAATTTATCAAACCATAAACAGACTGTATGGTCTATGATCACGTTACTTTTGTCTGCCGTTGTCGCTGCGCTGCCTTCGCCGCTCCACATTTATTTTCGTGTGTGTCAAATTGTTATAGTTAAATAATTATGTAATGTATGGAAAAATATGTTGTCTTGAAAAAAGTATTTTATTTAAAATAAGTCTTTAGAAAATACGTATTTTATATCTTCTATTTCAAATACCATTTCCAAAAGTATCTTTTATCTGATATCTCAAATACAGTCTGTCAAGAAAGTCATGAAAAGGATTTTGAAGGAACTAAAATTCTTCTTCGCTCGCAACCTTAAATAAGTACCGTAGGTGTCAGTTTGGGTACAACGATGTGTTTATTTTACTATTCTGTGTAGATTTTTTGTGATAAAAAAATGTTTTCGGCATTAATATATTAAAAATAAACAAGAGAATGTACAAGTGGCGCCCTCAATCCTTTTCATGACTTTCTTGACAGACTATACTTTACTTAAAAGTGTCTTGTAACTTGTATTTCAGATACTTTTTATGAGGTATCTTGTACATCTCTGAATACGAGTGTACAACGTGTATCAGAAATGCGTGGTCATATTTAAGGGTTTGGATCAGACCATCAAACTGAACAATTTTCTCTATGGGAAAATCATTCATCGTAATCGCGAAAATTATTATCAGCTGTCCCATACGTTTGAGTCGAGTACGTATTGAAGCTTTGTATAGGACAGCTAATATTCTTTTCGCGATTATGATGTTGGTCTCACGATTAAATATGACCACGTATTTCTGATACACGTTGTATATGGCCATTGCCAAAGCTTATTGTGCACGATTGCAATTGTATGAATTAATTTTTTTCACTAAGTGCAATATAATTAATTTTATTTATGTTACCAAAATTTTACCTCATTGCACTGGGACTTATGAAGGTTATTGAGTTATAATCACATGCTATTCACTGCATGCTATGAATTACCGGTTTTGAATATCATGAAAATGACAGAAGTCGTAGGTATTAATTCATTTTAATATGATTTGGTGTACGTTTAGTGTAGATTTTTTTTAAATAAAAATGCATACTTCGTCCTTTATAATGTATGGAGAATTGTTGCTTAATGTTATTATTGTCTATTTATTGTAAGAAGCGTAGTAACAAAACTATTATAGTTAAACATAATGTACGTAAATATAAATAATAGGCCGCTGTAAATGGTCTCAGTTCCGGTTATGTGTGCAGTGAGAGTTTCAGATAGTAGGTTATGGTTATACTGCTTCTTAGCACAATCTAGGAACATATAAGTTAGCGATGAACACAATTCCTTATTGCGACTAGTTGCAGCTTTATAAGTTGCACATCAGTTGCGCTTTTGAATATTTTAAAGTCACATGGTGAATTATTTTCGATAAATACCAAGATTCACACTTTTGCTGTTCAAAAGTAACGATTTTTTAAGAATATTTAATGTAGAATGTAACTGTGTTTTACTTCTTGTATGCACGTATAAACAAATTTAGGTTTTGTATAGTCAGCATCGCAAGTACTATGCACTTTTCGTAATTTTGTTATTATTTATTATCAAAGAAGCGTATTCCCTTAACTAAATATTGTATTAGTCGACAATATCACGCTCCTGTCTTGTAATTTGGTGCAAAAATATAATTAGCAAGTTAATATTCACTTGAAACTGAAATCAATAGCTACTTTCGACGCTGACGGTATAAATTGAGAATGCAAAATACAGGTTTGTTATCACAAAAGTGTCAAGTCTTATTAATGACAAACTTTTTTAGTTTAGGGATTGATTTAAATGGTAAGTTACACATGAAAGACTGGTCATCACGTACGTTTTCGCGTTTTAGGTATTAAGTAAAC
Source organism: Allophyes oxyacanthae (assembly GCA_932294325.1). Lineage (NCBI taxonomy): Eukaryota > Metazoa > Arthropoda > Insecta > Lepidoptera > Noctuidae > Allophyes > Allophyes oxyacanthae. The sequence goes on from OW028609.1 coordinate 9,111,649, forward strand.
AAAGTTTTTTGTTAATAAATAATCATCATTGTTGTTGGATGTTTTATTTCTAATTTTCAGGGGTTAAGTTACCCGGTACCAATTAATTTGTTTGATTGTTTTCCGTTTTCGCACCAAAAATACATCTTTATAGACAATTTTAATGCATTTCAAAAACTAGATTGATTTAGAACAATTTTTGTTATTTCTAACTCTAGGCATGGCTACCATAGAGATCGCAATAAAAACCTCAACTGTATACCTGTTATCACAGTCACCAATACCTAGTATATATAAAATAAACTTTAAAAAAAAGTAAAAACAGACTTCAAAAAACTAAAAAGTATAAAATAAATATTTTCTTAAAAATCTTAACAGCTTTTGAAGTCGGGGCCACTGCCAAGCTAGGTGCATTGAAGAATTATAGGCCCCGACTTCAGAAGCTGTTAAGTTTTTTAAGAAAATAATTATTTTATACTTTTTAGTTTTTTGAAGTCGGTTTTTACTTTTTTTTTAAAGTTTATTTTATTTTTCAATTTTGAGTGGCATAAACATGAGATTACAGCAATCGCGAGTGATGTGCTGTTATTCATTCAAAAGTTCCATTGTCTATCTCCGAAGATCTTCATTAGATCCTCACCAAATTTAAATTGAGTTATTCGACCATTTGTCGCGCACATACTTAATGTAAAAAGACATATATGGTTTTCTCATGGATCCCATTGTCAGAACTGCGGGTCTACCGCGTAACTAAAATTGTAATGAACATCGACATCGGTATTAAACTTCAATACGATCGTGAGAGCCAAACTTTGTACCAGCGGACAATCAAGAAGCTTGCAACGATACCTCATTTGTCGAATTATGATAAGTAGTTTAGAAGTTATGAGGGAACAGATGAACATACATACATACATACCGGGCGCATATAGGTTTAACCCTCTCCGTAGATGGGTAAAAACTCCAGCAAAATAACATCGAATATGCGGGAAACCTGACAGCGCGTATCACTCCTCCCTGAACACTCTGTATAAGGAACTGATGACGGTTCGCGAGCAGGGTAGGGAGCTACGATTAACAGTGAAGGCCGGGGTGCAGCATTAGTACTAATAGGTAGTTATAGAGTTATGCATAGGCGCGGAATTGTCAGGCGCGCGGTAATATCCAACTCTCCCCTATAGTTATCTAGGTCTAAAAAGTCTCGTCAATTATTTAATTGTCTATATGATTCAGTCTCTATTTTAGGTATTCTGAAAGCCTGCGATTTGTCTACTAGTAGGTAAGACCGCAAGACATCTTTGTATATCTACCTACCTACAATGGAAATTAGGAGTGCATTATTTATGGAGCATAAACTAGAAAAGGTGCACTGGGTAGGTACCTACTGGGCACTACCAGATGCATACAATCACAATTTAAGCACGCCTAAAAAACTTATGAAAATCTAAGGTAAGTGACGATTTTGCATTTTTGAGCGAGGCGCGCACTATTCGCGCACGCGCAGTTCATGCCTGCGTCATCTCGAACGCGATTAGGCCGGCCGTGTGTCGGCGGCTGACAAGCGTCTAGCAGCATTCGTCCGTCCGCCGCACATCAGTCGGCAGCTAGGCTAGTCCGTGAGCGCGTGTGCACGTCCGCTGACGCTGACACTATATACAAACCGCGACCTCCCAGTGACGTATTCCGCGATGTCGAGCGTCTATCAGCCGAATGACCATGTGGTCGAGAAATCACTATTACCATCGTTTGAACAATACGAAAGTATGCATAAAGATTCCCTTGAAGACCCTGAAACCTTTTGGTCTGAATTAGCCAATGAATTTCACTGGCAAACGCCGTACCAGCGCGGGAATTTCATGTCATTTAATTTTGATGTAAACAAGGGGAATATTTTCGTAAAATGGCTTGAGGGATCCATGACCAACATATGCTTCAACGTCCTGGACAAGAATGTTAGGAACGGATATGGAGATAGAATTGCATTTTACTGGTGAGTTCCTTTTCGTTGGCATAGCGTCCAAAATCAATAGACAGCTGAGCGTATGCACTGAGACGGCGCGCGAACTTATCGATTTTCCCCAGGCTTTCAGGCTACCGAATACACCAATGGCACGGGCTTATTAATACTGAAAATGAACCTTTGTATTATGTAATATTATTCAAGCTGAGTGCAACGCGATAGTTAATATTGACGAGTATTTATTTATCCATACTGGGTACCTAGTTACCTATGGTTATACTTTAACTAATACATAAATACTAAAGTAGGACAGATAAAAACAGTAGCTTAGCGAGTTAAAATATATATCTTTGAATAGATAAATAAAATCTGATGTTAACTTTTAAATTCCACTAGGTATCTAGTTTTTCCCCGCCTAATTACAATGAACGTGGTAATTCATATATATTAGCATGTATTAAATACGTAGCTGTATACATACTTACATAATGTATTTGTTAATCGTGCCCTTTTACCTTTAGGATTGAGTAGACATCGAGCGATATTATAACTAATAGAGCAACAGCTACCTATGTAGAAGATGTGAGACGAGAAAGGCTTGGAGCTCTATAAATGAATAAATTAGAGTTATTGAAGCGACTCTATCCCCACGGGCAAGGTGTTGTTCTAGCTGGAGATCGAGATATCATGGGTTCAAATTCCACTGAATACACTATTGCGGTATTTCACTAGGTACTAGCTCTCTGATCAAGAGTATATAAAATAATGAAAAATACATAGATATATACTATAGGTAGATACCAAAGATATTTGAAGCGCTGTTTCACGTTTTCTCTCTTTGAGATACCTACCTCACTGAATGCTAAGGTAGGTAAGTCCCTACTTATAAAGGATATTTTCTTAAAAAAAGAAACTCCGATTCTTCAGATTTAGGTATGACCATAACCAAAAATATGGTTTTGAGAATGGGCGAAATACCCGCGAAACGATATTTGTAGACCTTGGAATTTGATTTTAGATTTTTTAGTAGACTTGCATTTTTTTGACTTCATTCCTATACCCTAAGCCTATACCTATGTAAATTTCATGGCTAAGCAGAAATCCGAAAGGTCCTAAGAAAAAAAAACTTGCTTACCTTCGTTTATTACCTAGCTGCCTTCAGAGAGAGGTGTAGTAAAAAGTGAATTTAGCTGCTTTTTTACAACCTGTATTAATAATCAATTAATCAATCTCTCTATTTTTTGCCGAAATAATTCCAACACTTCGATAGACCGTGTTGTACGCTGTCTAAAACTCAAAATCGACCATTTGGCCTATACCTATCCGCCTTTTAGAGCAAGGCAGTGCTTCTGTGCTACACATGATAACTTCAAAATTCAGATTTTACAGTATGAGCATTACTTAATTGAAACTTCAAATAATTAAATTACAAAGCGGAATAAACATTGAATGACACAAATTGATTATAGATATGTATATATTATGTTATTTATTGTGCTAGGCTTTTATTACACCAAATTAGTACCGTAAAACGGGGGGAATAGGAACGATTTCCAACTTTATGGATGATTTTCACTTTGATATAGTACTTCTATCTACACCTAGTGGTGATTTTTATGATTCCGGCGGCTTAGTTTGTCGAATTCAAAGGTTTTTTTAATCAGTTTAGTACAATTTTTCATAGAAAATGCAAAAAATGTGCTAAATTCCTATTCACCTCGTAGATGGGGACAATAGGAACGAGAACGGGGTATTTTCGAACAAAAAAGAGGTGAATATGAACGAGTAAGGGGTGAATAGGATTGTGACATTTCTCCAAATGTCAAATCCTATTCTCCCCTTACTCGTTTCTATTCACCTCTTTCACGTTCCAAAATACCCCGTTCTTGTTCCTATTGTCCCCTTTGCTGACGCCTATACACCCCTCACTCGTTCCGATTCACTCCTATATAGACAAAAAAATATAGATTATTTTGAAAAATTAATTAAATAAAGTTTTACTGATAATATGCACATAATTTTTATGTTAAAATGTCCTCAAAGATCCCAAGAGCAAGTAAAAATTATGTCCACTTTAGAAAAACAACGCAAACACCCCTAAAAACAGAAGTTTTTAGAGCCATTTTTCTGCCAGTTTACGAGGCTTGACTTTGGCAGTGATTTTTTAAATATTTTCTAGGGTTTGGACACTTGGTCTTGCCAGAAAATAGACCCAAATATAATCTACTATAATAGTAAAAAGTTGGTGTAGATGGATAAATAGCCAAGGCTGCGTAAATGTTACCAAAATCAAAATCTAGTTTGTGTTCCTATTCCCCCCGCGATTCCTATTCCCCCCTTTTTACGGTAGGTAGTTTAAGACACTGTTGCATATTTAAGTATCTAATACGTTATTACGAGTGTGTTTAAAAACCGAGCCTCAGTCGCAGTTTTTAATAGTATCTATCACATGTGTAGTTTCATACACTACTTTGTCTACACTTATGCAATACGTATCTAGTATCACATTTTATTAAAGTAAACAGAAGTAAACAAATACAATAATGGCGCCAAAATCCCGGCAGTCACGGCGCATGCGCCATACCGCGCCGAGAATGCGCCCTAGCTAGCGCAAAAATTGAATTGAAAACTCCTTAGTCGATCCGAAGTGTACTTTTATAGAAAATGTTATTTTGCATCATAAAACTTATAATTTTATTAGAGTTACACTTCGGTAGATACATAAGACTGTTAAGGTGGTATACCTAACTACTATTTTCAAGTGAGTACCTAGTGAGCCAAGTTGGTCATACTTACTTACTCATTAAGGCCGTCACACACGGCAGCTGTAATGTATCGTAAGATCACCAACCTGTTCCATATATTTCGAGTGTGACAGATTATTTTACGATACATTATAGCTACCGTGTCTAACGGCCTATAAACTCAATGCTGGATTTCAGCCCGAGCCGAAGGCGAAGGCGTACTGGAGCTGCAAGTGTAATGACCAAAGCTCACGGGTAAAAACCTTGTATAAAACAAGGTTTTTAAAAATAAGCGAGGAAAAACAAATCTAAAACTTATTTTTGTGTAAATTTGCCATTGGTGGAGTTAGCAGCCAAAAAGCCTAATATTAAATAATGTTGATTTGTTGACAAAAATAAATAATTTAATGAAATCATATTGTTACCCACCTATTTATTACAGTTTATTTAATCACAAAAGTGTTTACTATTTTATAGACATAAAAACTCTTTACTGAGATAAAATAAAAATGTAAAGTAATAAACACAGATGTTTAAAGAGTGAGTTTTATGTCATTGTTCTGAGGTTTTAATTCGATCCGCTAACTAGGTATGTTTGTTAGTTTTGCCTACATTTAGTAACAATTTTTAACACCCTTTTATTAGCTTCACCTGTAACTAACTAACTAGGTATGTAAGAAAATCTTGGAAGTTAAATTTGACCTACTTCCCGGTTTCCGATTGAGCTGAAATGCATGCACGTTCAGTTTGGATGACTAAAGCGTGTTCTATAGTTCTTTTTAAACTATAATATTTTATTTGGTTATCTTTTACTTCTTAAAGAAACAAACTAAAAATAAATATGTACGTAATTGTAACATTTTATTAATTTTGACAAGTTTTTTTTTATATATATAATAGTGATATATCGTATTTTGATCGTCAAGTTATTAAATTCAATAAAAACTTTGCATACAAGTACATTATTAAATTTAATCAAATTCATTCATTCGTTTTCGCAACTCACTGCCTTTTTTGTCGTATCCTTACTAACAGTCAAGTTACTGTATCGAATTTAAAATCCAAATCCAGCTTATTAGGTGGCGCAAAATTATGGGGCGTTAAGGGTAGCCACCTTTATTGCCTCAAAATTTTGCGCCACTGTATACCAAACATCATCGTTATGAAAGGACAACACGTTATTGGTCACTATCGTAATTAGTTGTCATCAAATAGATACAATAAATCATAAATCAATAAAAATACATCAATTTGATCACTATTTTGGCTATAAATATTCAAGGTTGAACTTTGACCTCTCCCGCTTGTCGGGCGAAATTCAACTCTCTCGCAACTTCCGTTGATTGATTTCCCGGGAACCGCAGCGCGCGCAATGCACAGCTACCTACATGTACAGATGCACTAGATGCGTCCTACCCCAAGTTAGGTACCTGCCCGCCGCTCACCACCCCGCCTACCGTGCAGGTGTCTATCAGACATCATGAACTAAATCAATACAGCAACAACCTCCCGGGCAAGACAGAATCGATAAACGATGCACTTTGTATAGAGTTTGCGCAAATAATTAACTGCCCCAGTCCCCCCGGGAAGCCCGAATTTTTAGGTACCTCTACCTACCTACACATAGTATATCTTCAACCTTGTTACCTTCTTCTTTTTGCAATGCTTCTCTCAGATTTTTTAAAGTTGTTCCTTATGAGCTAAATGCAGTATCTATAAACCGTCAAGTTAACATTACTAATCTTTCATCAGACTTATAGTTGAACTCTATTCACATGAATGACCTTATTTATGTGATAATAATAAGTACTTATCAACATAAGATACGCTCTACATTGCATCTTTCCGATTATAAATAAGTCGTAGGCATTTGACTAGATGCTTACATAATATGCATACATTATTAATGTTCCTTGTCGTTTTGATAATAAAGTTAAATTAATACTTTGAGTAACGATTCTGAGAAATCTATTATGTTCGAGCTCCGCGCGGATGGACTAGCGCAAGTATACTCGTAGTCTGTAGATTTTTCACCAAGGGGATAAAGCGTGTCTTACGTCACGGGCGCCATATTGAATCCCGAGCTTAACGAAGGATTCTAGGGTTCATTCCTGAGTGCAGCTATGGTGAGAAGGGCTAGCACAGCGTGGTCAAACCTGTTTACTCCAACTTTTGTCTCCTTGGACAGAAGACAAAACGAAAAATCGAGAAAGAAAACGACTTAAAGATATGATTTTGTAATAGACTTTTTCGTGGACAAACCCGTTTTCTCCACCCTTCGTCTCCTTGACAGAACACAAAACTGAAAATCGGGAGTGAGAACGGTAAAGATAATTATGGTACCTATTGTGTCCGATTTTCTTGTCCCATTTTTTGCCGTCCTGAGTGCAGCGAGGGATTCAAGCTCCCCCAAGACGAAAACACCTTTATCTCCGAGAAAAATTATATGATACTTACCTAATTTTTTTGTTATCATTTCTAATATTAATCAAATTAAGAAAAGCTTTATGTTTACATAAGTTAATCAAAACAACTCAAAATCACCGTTCAGTAAAATTATTAATGATGATGATAAGGTTTCATTTCATTACTCCGTTATTTTGTATTCCTATCATAGCTTGTTCTTTATGATTTTATTATACTTTATGTCATCTCTAAATACAAGATATATTCAGATCTGGTTTCATACAAATTAATTGATATGGACTTAGGTAAAATACTTTGAGTATCTAGATACTCAAAGGTAAAATACAATTGATGACACAGATGTCACAGCCACATGCCACATGTGGCAGTTCATCGTACAGAATTGTAATTTTATCTTAATCAGTTTTATATTTAGTCATTTTAACTCAATCTTCGTGGTTACCTACTCTATAAATCCCCGGCTCTGGCAATGGCCTTGCGCAATCGCTTGTAACTTAACTACAATATTATGTACTGTGACTACAGATAGAGATAGGTAGGTACCTAGATACATACATACTACTAAGGTAGATACCTGTTTCTGTAGTTTACTGTTATCTATGTCTACAACACGTCACGCAGTATTTGTGTACTCTGAGGTTTAGAACAACATGACGACAAGAAGGGTGGATGCACTAAAAGTCGGCGGCACATGTCTTACGAAACAATTTCAGTACGAAGACTTTTTTCTAACTTTATTTAATTTAATCATGTCAACTAAAATCCTAAAATTTGTATACCTATACTTAAAGAAAAAAACCTGTCCATTACTATCCTACTGCTGGGATAGGCCTTTTCTCGGCATACGCTGCTGCTGCTGCCGATTTTTGTATGAAGAAGAATTATTTTTAAGTCCATAAAATAATAACTCCGCACCTATGTCCAATATCCTATAATTCTTCAATGTACCTACTCGTAGCTTGGCAGTGGCCCCGACTTCAGAAGCTGTTAAGTTTTTTAAGAAAATTATTTTATACTTGTTAGTTTTTTTGAAGTCGGTTTTTACTTTTTTTTTTAAGTTTATTTTTATTAGCTATTTTTCGTTTTTGTTAGGTGAAGAACTGGTGGATAGAGGTGCAGAGCAGGGCCGTATTTTAAAATTATTTAACCATTGATTGGTGCAAGCTTTATTTAAAAAAATACTCATTATGCTTAATCGGCACCAAAACGCTAATATCGGCTGAAATTGAATGCAGTGCCAACTTTTGGGTGGGTGCCGGACAGTCATAGGAGCATCCACCCTAAGTTAGTAGTCATAGCTAAATAGCAAACTCCTAAAGGCTGGCAGTATCAAGGTCTCCTGCGAAATAAGCGGAACAATTCACTATTGCTCATTATTTTAATAGAAAATAATGAGCAATACTAATTACTAAGTCAGCAGGTCAGCCGCAACGAATTAGACTATAGCCGACCCCAACATAATTGTAGAAAAGTTAATAGGTATACCTAGGCTTTGATGTAGGAACTGGAAGAGCAGACTGTGAAACTGCGAATTGCAATTTGCAATAGGCAAAATAGTGGTTATATTATTTGTGACAAAGACTAGCCCCCTAATACTGAAACACAACTCAATTTTAAGACGCTCTTAAAAGTCATTCTGTCGCTACTGTCCACCTTATAATGACAGTAACAGCACGAGTATAACGGCAACTTAAACTTGAGGGGTGTTTGAGTATTCGGGGGTATGTATATCTACTCATGACATAATTAGTAGTACTTAGATATGCCCTGGATATTGGCTAATTCGAGAAGAAAATAATAGGTATTTAGGTACCTACTTATGCCATTTCAATTACACGTTACAAATTACCGAATTTGCTAATAAAAAAATGCATTATTGAAACTCGCCACGTAAGTTTTGTAGAAGCTGGATTTGCGTTAGAAAAATCTATACCTACCTAGTCTATACAAACGTCTGCTAGTAGGTATTAGAATGAATGTCCTTCAACCATTATAATCGTTAACACAAAACAGTAGGTAAGTGTGAATTGTATGACCATATTCACTTTCCCCCTTCTTTGGTCAGCTTGTAACCTGAGTAACTGCCATGGCAATCTTATTCAGGGGCTAATCATTATTATCCTATTCTTTTATTGACATTAAACTACATTATTCTCGCAGCACTTACCACAACATTGTACTAATCAAGATTGTAATCTATTATTTTAACAGAGTTTCTTGTCGGTTCTTCTCCATAGGACCTACTATTTGGAACCGCGCACATAGAGTCTCGACATTTCATAAGTGCCCGTATCTGGTTTACATGAAATAAAGATCAATTCCATTCTATTCCTTCTCACGGGGCGGGTCATGTACTCCACAAATCAGATACTTGAACTCGCGTTAGCTTAGGTCACGCACGTCTAGAGAATTCGATCCCGGCCCTAATTTCTAATCCCGGGATTTCGGGATTGTACACAGTCAATCCCGGGATAATCCCGGGATTTCAGGTTGCAAACAATAAATTACGTAAGGTATATAAAAATCAGCTTTTATATTAATAATGTAAATTAATGTCCATAATGTAATCAGACGGAAAAAATAATGTAAAAATTCTAGAAAAATCAACTAAAATACCTTTTTAAACCCCGACAAAAAAGAGGGGTATTATAAGTTTGTAGTGTGTATCTGTGTATTTGTGTATCTGTCTGTGGCATCGTAGCTCCAAAACGGATGGACCGATTTCAATGCAGTTTTTAATTGAAAGCTAGTTTAATTGGGTATCATCTTAGCTATGTTTCATGAAAACCTGTTCAAAAGGTATATAATATCATTTTTTATCACATTTGCTCGTAAAGGGTCTCTTATTTCACCAATTTCAATATCGTAATGTATCTCATTACGCACTTGTGCGGTAATGTAATGTAAAACGCACGGTTTATCAAGATGCTCCGTCTAAAACGAACGGTACTTTTTTAAATCTTAGCATAGAGTTTTTATGTCAGAAAAGTGGTCAACATTTTATGAATAAAATTAACTTTGGGAGTATGTTTGGGAGATAAAATATAAAATATAAACGTTTAATTCTTTAATTTAATTAATTTTGACAATAAATTACAACCATTTATCTGTAACAAAAACAAAAAAAAATATTAATTTACTTTATTAGTAATACTGGCTATTTTTATGCCTTTGCCTTAAAAAAAAGGGCTGATGCGCGCACATCGCTAATTTGTGAACAAGTAAAAATTATTCCGCGCGCTTTTTCTTTTCGCTGTATTGTTTTTATTTGAAAATTCCTCGCAAATATGTTATAAAACGTCGTATGACATACGTGAGCTTTGATAATTACAGCCTCTGCTGTCTTGTAACCCTCGCCTACGGCTCGGGCTAGCAATATCGCCTCGGCTGTAATTTTCAACTTACCGCACTTCTATCATAATGTACTATTATTCTAGTTGGATTCGGGTGTTTTTGACGGTTAGGTTCACAGAACACAGAAAGAGGTTTCTCTCTCGTTACCACTTTTCTGTGTTCTGTGGTTAGGTTATTTAAGTAAAAAAAACTTTTACTTAACAAAATTAAATTAAACTTTTATCATTATGTAACATAAACATAAGAAGTGTAATATTAATAATATCACTACATAGTATGAAACAAAGTCGCTTCCCGCTGCCTGTCTAGGATAATAGAGAAATTGCACCCGGGCGCAGCCGGGGACGGCTCGCTAGTAATATAATAGATATAATAATAGTAATCGGTCACATTTCTCATATAGGTACTCATAACTATGTATAAAAAACAAATCAAACGATTATAGTAACATTTTCGTCAATCCCGAAAATCCCGGGATTATCAAAATTTAATAGACTAGAATATGAACGGGACTAGAATATGGTCGGGATGCGTAGAGGATTCGATCCCGGGATCCCGAATCCCGGGATCCCGGGATCGAATCCTCTACGCACGTCACATAGATACATTTTAGACTTTGAGTATCTAGAACTATCTAGAGTATCTAGACTTTGAGTACTGGATACTCCAAGATTTTAGATCAAAAACGTGTTCATAACTTTTACAGGTAGTGCCATCCACGAAGACGCGCCCCCCTCTGATTTTTGACGCATCTTTCCGTTGACCGTAACGCTTTCTCGTGATTAGTCTAGTCTTCGTAGTGTTTTATTTATTTTATATTAGTTAGTAATTTTAGTAAATAAACTTAAAAAAAAGTAAAAACCGACTTCAAAAAACTAAAAAGTATAAAATAATTTTCTTAAAAAACTTAACAGCTTCTGAAGTCGGGGCCACTGCCAAGCTACGAGTAGGTACATTGAAGAATTATAGGCCCCGACTTCAGAAGCTGTTAAGTTTTTTAAGAAAATTATTTTATACTTTTTAGTTTTTTGAAGTCGGTTTTTAATTTTTTTTAAAAATTAAAAACCGTACCGTTTAAAACAACCGTTTAAAACAATTTTGAGTGGCATAAACAATACATAAACATGAGATTACAGCAATCGCGAGTGATGTGCTGTTATTCATTCAAGAGTTCTATTGTCTATCTCCGAAGATCTTCATCAGATCCTCACTAAATTGAAATGGGAACACCTCGGAAGTATACTCTTTCAAACAAAAATCATCGAAATCGGTTGGCGTGATATTGAGTTATTCGACCATTTGTCGCGCACATACTTAATGTAAATATAAGACTTATATGGTTTTCTCATGGATCCCATTGTCAGAACTGGACCAAAATAAAATGGGACCATTCGGGAAGCACCAGCTTTCAAATAAAAAAAGAATCATAGAAATCGGTTCACGCAGTCGAGAGTTATGAGGTAACAAACATAAAAAAAAAAAACATACGCGTCGAATTGAGAACCTCCTCCTTTTTTTTGAAGTCGGTTACAAATCAAGCACCCAAGCACAGATAATAATTATTATATAGATTGTAATAGTTACTACGTAAAGTATGGTCTTACCACATATAGTCAATGCCATCCACGAAGACGCGCCCACTCTTCTTCCTAATCGCTTACGTACATGTGTGCAACACTGCTAGTGTTGTAGTTTTGTCGATACACACTAAGTAATTACCCATAAGTACCTACAGAAGAAATTCCTGAGGTACCTGGATTTTAAGGCGAAGCAATGCTCAAACGATTATTCTCATCGATGTAAGAAGTATCATTTCCTGCCATTGGAATGTAGACGCAACATCAACCTTCCTCATTGATTGTTCCGAGCTTCTTTCCAAAATAGAACTTCAAACTCAGCACACAGGCCTTAGACAGCGATCATGATTAAATATACCTTTTGCGACGACTAATTATAGACGAAATGCCTTCTTTTCACGCAGCGCAGTTAGTATTTATTTATTAGATATTATTTATAGAACATTTTGGAAACAATCGTGTTTAATTATTATTAAAGTAAACTTTTCTTTTTTCCTTATACGTTTGTTAAAAACATACAATTTTTCTTTTTTCTTTTCTCTCTTTAATTTTTTATTTTTACTAACCGATGTTTACTTTAGGTTTAGGTACGTACTGAAATACTATAATTATGTGGAACCTTGTCATTAGCAACTTACACACAAAGGCAATGAATCCGGGTCAATAATAGGTAATCCTTAATATCTCGGAAACTGAAAAATAAACAATATTTTATAGACTATTTAATACTATCTACTCAAATAAAATTAATTAAACTTCTTAGTTATGATTTGTTTTACTTATTAGAAACCCATAAACTAAAAATGCGATAATTTTTGTCGCATTTTTTTTAATACTTATCCATTTTTTACACAAATAGGTACCTATTTCATTTTCTCCCATTTTAATACTTTGTATTACCTCCGTGTATTGTTAATACCTGAGAATTGAGATATCATGCGATTCGGTATACCTACGCAAAGTTTCTGAGGCAATGTTGGGGAATATTCTCGCATTCCTCTATCAATGCAATTTTCAGCTCTCGATGCGTATTATTTGAGTATCTAGTATTAAATATGCCTATAATAGTACAATTTGATATAAGTGCGGTAAGTTGAAAATTACAGCCGAGGCGATATTGCTAGCCCGAGCCGTAGGCGAGGGCTACAAGAAAGCAGAGGCTGTAATTATCAAAGCGCACGTATGTCATACGACGTTTTATAACATATTTGCGAGGAATTATATACAACTCGGACTTTCTTAAACGAATAAATCTTTAATCACTTGTTAAAGCAGTTAGAGAAATTTGAACAATTTGTGAAATTGATTATTACTTGTTCACAAATTAGCGACGCGCGCGCATCAGCCCTTTTTTTGGCAAAGGCATAAAAACAGCCAGTATTATACTAATAAACTAAATTAATATGTTTTTGTTTTTGTTACAGATAAATGGTTGTAATTTATTGTCAAAATTAATTAAATTAAACAATTAAAAGTTTATTTTTTATATTTTATCTCCCAAAGTTAATTTTATTCATAAAATGTTGACCACTTTTATGACATAAAAACTCTTTGCTAAGATTTAAAAATGTACCGTTCGTTTTAGACGGAGCATCTTGATAAACCGTGCGTTTTACATTACAATAACGCACAAGTTCGTAATGAGATACATTACGATATTGAAACTGGTGAAATAAGAGACCCTTTACGAGCAAATGTGTTATAAAATACTTTTTATTTCAATAAGCTATCATTCATAATTTCCGAGTATGTTGGTGACCCGGATTCAATGCCTCCGAGTGTATTTTACACATTGTAAATAATAATAAATGATGATTATACCTAAAACTTAAATGTAAATCATGGTAAGAATAGGAACTAAATAACAATTAGATAAGTAGATACTAATATTTCGAACTTTTGCCCGTAGATACTGTTTGATAGTAGGACTAAACTTGGCCTCGCTGGCTGACTCAGCAGTTGACTGTTACAGTCTGCCGCGTGTTCAGGTTGAACCATACTCGCGTCTAAGAGGCACAATGTCGATTTCAGAGTTTTCCTTCTAGGTACATAGATGGCAAATCAAAACTGATGAAGCCTATCTCCCGTACTAGTAGATACTTAGTATTATACTAAGTAGATAGATGAGCGGCAGGCCCAATGCCATCGAGGTCGATATCCACCTTATAGATGAGCAAATTGTCTCATCAGTCAACTTACCTGCCGCAGTCTATGCTGGACACAGTAGATACAACGTTTGCTAACATATAATTTTGCAATGCTTTCGAATAATGTTAATATTAATTACAAGGTGATTAGGCCGCCGAGTACCTACGGCATGAACTAAGAGCTAGGCAAACTGGTATCTATTACTAACCTCGGCCGTATTTGCTTATTAGTTTCCTTCCTATTTGATTTCTTTCTATATATTACCATTAGGTATACAAGTACCTATACCTCGACCACGAGGCAGCCGTATTGACATCGCTCAGTGGAATGATAGCCCTAGGTAGGCAAGATTTTCTGGAGCATTATAACGTGTTATAGGCCAACTCGACGGGCAGATCGTTTAGAAATGTAAGCGACACCTTATAGTCTCCAGGCAGCACTGAATTTACAAGGTATCGATTGAGGTATTGTCCCTTACACAATAGTTCTCCAAATAATCGCATGCAGTCTAGAAAATTAGACGATAACAAAGTCCCGCGCTCAAAAAAAGCATTACTTATAAAAATTGCGATTGCGGAATTAAAAGGGGCGGTTCGTAAGTAATCGGAAGGGTTGTGAAATTCAATACGTAAATCGCTTTAAGTACCTAGGTATTTCCTCTCCCAAATCATGCATCAATTATTTCATTTGAAACAGACCGTATCCAATTAGTTTTTACAATACACTGACGTCAAACCACTCGTATAGGTACCTACTTACTTTTACTTTCCAAAATTTCTTGAGCAATATAGGCTGATTAAGCACCTTGCGCCTCAAGGTACCTAACTAGGCTGAATGTCTATGCGGTTACCCAATTTCTAGGATTATTTTATACAAGTGATTTAACTATAATAATAATAGTACATTATGATAAGTGAGCTAAGTTGGCCATTACACTCGAGGCTGGATTGCAGCCCGAGCCAAAGGCAAGGGCATTTAATGAGCCGAGAGTGTTCATACGTCATCAATGTTCATGCGTTTCATACGACGTTTTTCAACAAACCAGCGAGGAAATACCATTTTTGAAAAAATCTCGATACACAACTAAGATCTGACAATTATTTGTGAAAAATGGAGCGTGAATTTCTATTTTCGCGCGCCGTGCTTGTGGTTGTGTTAATTGTGCGCGAATAGGTGGAAGGAGAGAAGGAGACTGACGAAGCCGTCAAACTCTTTAATATTAAAAATGTAATACCTATAATATACTTTTAATATTAAGTTTTATTACCTATTAGGTACCTATAATCCATCAAATAAACCGGTCTTCCTGTGCTGATTTTATTACTTTTTCTACTATTAGGTACTGCAATTCTGTTCATATACATAGAGGGAGTGACTCCGGGACACTGGCGCCCAACTTTTAAGAATAAATCAAATAAATTATACTCACTGACTATCTGTAATTACAATTATGATTATTATATTTATATGTGTATTTTTTTCAAAATTCAATAAGTCAAATTACAGCCAACGTACATAATACTTTGGCACCATTTCAATTACTTACCTACTATAACAATATACTATAACAAGTTTATCACCTATTTCTAAATCAATAGTAACTACTTTTATAAATTCCAGTATTTATAATTTTCCAAGTCTGTATTTTGTGGCATAGGTAGTTATTTATTGATCATGAATTTATGTACCTAACCTTGGCTTGTTTAATGTATAGCTGCTTCTAAAGCGAAATTCTAAGTTCATCTCTTCCAAGGTCCAGTGCTCTCCGGCTAAGGCTTCCGTTGATTTTGCCTTTCGTGCTTTTAGGTATCTACGACCATAGGTTTGATACGATTTAATTTTCAGGGAGGGCAACCACCCAGAAGATTATAGTCGTATCACCTACATGAAGCTGATGGACTTGGTGTGCCAATTTGCCAATGGCTTGCGTGAGCGCGGGATCACTAAGGGAGACAGGGTCTCCATCTACATGCCCATGATTTTGGAGACAGTCGTGGCCATGCTGGCGTGTGCTAGGATCGGCGCTGTGCATTCTGTTGTGGTGAGTGACTTTACTTACGCATTTTTCCTTTTACTTTTAACACGCTTTTATTAGCTTCACCTGTAACTAACTAACTAACTATGTAAGAAAATCTTGGAAGTTAAAGACCGACTTTCCGGTTTCCGATTGAGCTGAAATTTTGCATAGGTACCTACCTACACGTTCAGTTTGGATGACTAAAGCGTGTTCTACCTATTCTATAGTTTTTTTAAACTTTATTATTTTATTATTGAATAATATTACATAGTTTCAATAAGTATAATAATAAGATAGATAGATATGGTACATATCTATCTATATATCTATCTATCTGGCATATCTTAGTGGTTATTTAATTTTAGGTATCTAGGTATGTATTTTTTTTTATTTTTGTTGTCATACCTTTCCTGATTTAACCACTGTAAGACCTATTTAAATGCGGGTCAAAATGATGATTAAATGTCTTATTGGCAATCAGGGCTTTCATAAATGTAGGAAATATTTTACCCCACTACAATTCCCCGTGACATCGTAAAACAGGATATTTTTTTATATGTAGGTATAGTGCGCATAGTTTGCAGAATGATTCAGTGTCCGTTCCCAAATGCAACCCAGGTACCTACTAAAATTCATACCAAAACAAAATAAAAATTTGATTTTGTATGGCTTGCAACAAAATAGAAATTTGGTTTTGTATGGTTTTGTAGTAGGTACATTATGCGTGTCCTCCATACTAAGACGAATTTTCGGTTTGTTTTAAAATGAGTCCCAATATTGCGGTTGTATTTAGGAACAGACACTGAATCACGCTGCAAATTATGCACATTACAGAAAAAGTTATCCTGTATATACCTAGTACTTTATATATATCTATGTATATATCATTGTGTTATGAGACAAGGTGCTCCTATTGTTGGATATGACTGCATAACTTGAGGCCCTGTAATATTTTCAGTTTGCTGGGTTTTCCGCGGATTCTCTGGCAGAGCGCATGGCAGATTGTAAAGCTAAAATGTTAATCACGGCTGACGGCGCCTGGCGCGGTCAGAAGTTGCTCATCCTTAAGACCACGTGTGACGAAGCTCTGGAGAAGGCTAAGACACAATATAACCATACTGTGAAAATGTGCATCGTAGTACCGCACTTGGATAGAGTGACTGCTTGCGGGAAAATGCCCGATGACGTGAGGACATTGGTGAGTACCTACTTGTTCACTAAGTTGGAAAGGGAGTGGAGTGATAGATAAATCTTACACCACCGATCTTAATTACAGTACAAGTGGAATGAGAATATGGACGTGTGGTGGCACGACATTCTAGAAGGTCAATCGACCATCTGTCCGCCAGAGTGGATGGCCGCTGAAGATCCGCTGTTCATGTTATACACCAGGTAAACTAACGATAGACTGCATCCGTAAAGTATTTTGATCTATTGAGTGTAAATACGATGCCCATGTATCAACTTTTTATCCAAAATGATGAAAATAACGTCACCAGTTATTGGAACAAATGCTATCTCTGTTTAATCAGCGGTTCTACGGGCAAGCCGAAGGGCGTGCTGCATACGACTGCTGGCTACATGCTGTACGCCGCGGCCACATTCCGCTACGTGTTCGACCACCGCGAGAAAGACACCTACTGGTGCACCGCCGACGTGGGTTGGATCACCGGACATACCTACGTGGTGTATGCGCCCATGGCCAATGGTGCCACTTCAGTAATGGTAAAAATGTCTTTCCTATCACGTCAGTTGAAAATTAACCACATCTGCACATAAGCTGGTCATGAATCATGATATAGATATTGACGAGAAAAAATTGTCTCTTTGTAAACATGGTTTGAGAGTAATGTTTTTTCTTCAAAATATAAATTAGTGCAATCTAAGTAATTTCACGAATTTCAGACCAACTTTACCCAATAATCCTTCCATAAAATGTAGATATATCTATCTATATCAATGTTTTTCCTCGTGTACGTTTTCATCTTCACGTGATCAATGTTTGTCACGATTAGAACACATGCAGGTCATCTATTCGCAATCGTTGTTTTATAAACATATATGGATTTCTACCGCAATTAAATAAATAATTAATAATTATGTTCCGTAGTAACTGCCTATGTTTCACAATTATTTTTGGTTAGATAACATGATTTGAATTCAAAGTCAAAGTCAAAGTCATAGGTTTTTATTTCAACTGGGCCTTTGCCGGCACTTTTAAAACGTCGTGATTCTAGATGCATGGTTCCAAGTGGGTTGGTCCTGGAGAAGATACCGACAAGAAACTCCATGGATACTCTTTTCAACCAAGTTAACAATAATAAGTGGGGCTGCTCCCGCGGCCTTGGCTAAAATTCGACATGAATTTACAGAATTTACACAATATTACAAACAAAAAAAGAAAAGAACAGCATAGTACCACAATTTTAACCTTAATTATTAGATCAAGTAGCTACTGCGTTTATATTAAGCGTGGAATTGATCGATAACATTCGAAGGTTTTGTAATATCAGAACGCATTGACAATGAAAAGACATCTAACCTCGCCGCTTACTTTGATTTGGTTTTACTTAGTAGCAAACAAGAGACTGTACAATGCCATGTAACTAGGAAATAGGTAACAAACTTGTTTTAGAAAATTATTTGTTGATTTCAAAACATTCATTGGATGGATATCAGATAATAACTGATCAATTTGTAGGATTTATTAATATTAATAAATTATGGACGAGTAGCAGGCTTGCTGATGTGTCTACATCAAAGTACTGGAGTAGGTAAAGTCTATTTCACGTGTAGTAGTTCAATGCTTAAAATTTTATTTTTATTAATTTAAATAGACGTACCTATTCAGTTACGGGTTTGCTTTACGCCATCTGTCTAGGCGACATTTAAAACTATTCACTGAATTAGCAGATACTACACTTTCCGGGAGTTTTATTGCTTACTTAGGTACCTATATACAATTAGTATTAGAGTTCGAAACGGGGTATTTACCATGTTTATATCTTGTGTTGAGCTCCCGATATTTCGGCACTGTTGCAAGCGCCATGGTCGTTTGCAACAGTGCCGAAATATCGGGAGCTCAACACAAGATATAAACATGGTAAATACCCCGTTTCGAACTCTAATCCTAATGTTAGTGACCATGACAGTTTAAAAACTTATATATACAATTAGTATACCTATACCTATACATTGCGTCTGAGTACCTTCTGATTTAGTTACTTCAAAATTATTTAAAGAGGACTAGTTGACATAAAGCTCTTCTTCCATTGCAGTTTGAAGGCATTCCGTTCTTCCCGGAAAACGACCGCTATTGGACTGTCATTGAAAAATATAAGGTGACTCAATTTTACACCGCACCGACCGCTATCAGGGCCCTCAACAAGTTCGGCGATGGTCTCGTCAAGAGGTAAGTGAAAGATAGAAAAAGGAACTAATTTATTTTATTGACTCCCAGCAGAGTCTGTAAGAACATCTCGCTTCTCGATTCGAATCTCACTCTTATTAATAAACGTATAAGTTCAGGAGCTGTGAATCTAGAGCATGTTCAAAGCTCCGTTATGACTGTTATTATATTCTTATCATACCTACCTATATCAGTTCGTCAAATATCAACCGACAATAAGAGTGAGCTTCGAATCAAGATGCCTCGATGTTCTTTTAGAATAGCTATGTTGGTACCAAAATGGATTGATCATCATTAACAGTGTGGTGTAGCCATTCCCATTCTTGCCTCATTCCCGCCCGTGAACATCTATGAACAGTCTGACATTCAACTTTTCTCCTCTCCGCTCGAATAAGGTCCGATTAATTTGATAACATAATAGATTTCCAGGAACTGGTGGTCAAAGAGTTAATGATCTGGTCATCGAGTACATCTTAACTAACTTCTACTTTGTATTTTATCTCTTCCTTGCTTTCCTTCTATATTGCTCTTTACAAAGTTTTTCAGAAGACTTTTTCTTTCTCTCTTTCTAGCACTTTTCCCAAGATGAAAACGATCTATAAATTTCATAGTAGCCGACATTCATCAGATGCAAGGTTTCTGGATAGAAACTATACATAGATTTCCATAACGTATAGGTATTTCTGCCTCACGATCTATACTTCTAAGTAGCAAAACGTCCAAATAATCCAAATGTCTATTTAGCAAAACGTCTAATTAGCAAATTGTCTTTATAACAAAACGTCCAAATATCGAAATTTCTAGGTAGCAGAACGTCCAATGCGTAACTTACATCAAACGGTTCGTCGCTACCCCTTTAGTCTATCTCGTGGAGAGGTACTTCCGGTTCATTGGATACCGATACATGTGGTCCACAGACGACTTTGATTCAGCTCTGGACTTCCTCGTTCTAGGCTATCGAAATCTAAGAGCATTTTCCTTTCCTCGATTACTGAACTTTCAAGAGTTCACGAGTTCTTTGGCAGCACAAGCACTTCCTTTTTTCTGATTCGCACCAAGGTATCAGATGCTCACAAATTTTGTTACGAAAATTTGTTCGGTCAGAACTCCAGATTTGTCGAATTTCTAAATTTAGATCTTATTTAGATCTAATTTCTTTTTTTCTTAAGTACAGTAAACAACAAAATCAATATTCTTAGATTATACCTACTTTGTTAAATGTATGATAATAAATAATAAATAAATCCCATTATTAACACACCATCGAAAACTTTATGAAGCCCTCTCAATTGTGGGGGTTTCCTCACGATGTTTTCCGCGATCCGCACATGAATTCGAATTCAGTAGTACGGGCTGGGTTCAAACTCAGACCCTCCTGCATGAAAGAAAAGCGTTCAACCGCTAGGCTACCACTGCTTAAATGGATAAAAAATATTAATTCGTTCGGTGACGCCGAATGAACATCTGTTTAGAGTGATGGGCAAAGTGGAAGGTTAATAACGCGATGGAAGAAGTCCTGGTTGCGCAATATCAGAGAGTGGACCAGTATTGACAGCTTCGATCAGCTCTTTCGCTTAGCACAGAATAGAGATTTTCTGAGCTGACAGTCAACCTCCAGTAACGGAAAGGCACTTGAAGGAGAAGATTAGGTGATTCTTATTGAAATAAGGTGCAGCTTAGTATTAAGGACCACGTATTCTTTTTATAAATATTGATAGTAGAAACTCTACACTTTTGTTGCTGACTGTGCCTACATTACACTAACCACTTACCTACTGGATCAATACGAAATACTTAGTACAAACTTTACAAAGAGCTTGTCCGCCTCATGTCGCGTCGTCGTTATAAAATTGATGATGGAACTTTGTGTAGGTACTCTAAATACAGTGTAAATATCGATCCGATCGACTGACCCATGTGATTGTTAATACATAAATACGTCATCATAGAAGAGTCGTCCGATTGTTCCTTGTGTTCCGGCGCCGTGCTAGTGGCTGATGATGTTTGGTGACCATCCACAACGAACACCTTCATATGGTGTAATGGTTTACTACCAGCAAAAATATTTTCGTGTCTTATCCCTGAAGGGTTAAAGAAATTGCTGCCTATAGTTTTCTAATGGCGATATTTAAAGATCTCAGCATATGAATGGGATGCAGTGGCGAAGAGTCCATACAACCCGATTCCCATCGGCTTCCCCTTAGGAATTGGTTAGTGCATAGACCAACGTAATATTACCTATATTATTTACTCATCTACCTGACAAAATAAGGCTTGTTATTCAGTTAGGTCGAGCTCTTCCAGACATGGTTATATATTCCAACTACAAATTATAAGAGACGGTATGGATTTTTGACTTGCAGCAATTTCTAGAGGGCATTTTTGGGACGGCTTCCCTTTTTAAAACTGTCACCCTTCGCCACTGATGGGATGGTAGTATAAAGGGCAAGCTATAGCACCCATTACTTATAAAACGAACACGTTAATGTAACTAAAAGTACCTACTATTGCCATCTATATTCATTGGCACACAAATGATAAGGCTGGTATAATTAATTCATCAGTGTGTAAAAATCACAAGTTTTTTGTAAGGGGATTCATTTATAATATTTATGTACCTACGTTCGACATCTTTGATTAATTTGCTTATTTCATTTTGTAGACATAATTTGGATTCCCTACGTATCCTGGGCAGCGTGGGTGAGCCCATTAACCCTGAGGCGTGGCTCTGGTATTACAATGTCGTTGGGAAAGCCCGCTGCTCTATTGTCGATACCTTCTGGCAGACCGAGACCGGTGGGCACGTCTTAACTAGCCTCCCAGCTGCCACCCCGATGAAACCTGGAGCTGCCGTAAGTTAAAAAAACAAAAGAATAAGATTCTCGTGTCGTTACTGTAAATGTAATTTAATGTAATTTTTACCTCACGTCCAGGGTTTCCCATTCTTCGGCGTCGAACCAATCATCCTTGACGATAATGGCAAGGTTATTGAGGGTCCCGGCGAAGGGTATTTGGTGTTTTCTCGCCCATGGCCCGGCATAATGAGGTCCTTGTTCGGGGACCACGCCCGCTACGAAGATGTCTACTTTCGAAAATTTCCAGGCTACTACTGCACCGGTGACGGTACGACTATTATACTAAACATTTCCCATTCTGAGAGTGTCATTTCAACAATTATATTACCGATTGGTGGTATGTTATAAAAATATAAAATATTATCTTAAACTGCAAAGAGTTTGCTATACGAATTCCAATACAACGTGATAATTTGAAGAATATACCTAAGTAATTAAGTATAAATATATAACATCACTTCGTAATTCTAACGAACTCTAAAGTAGTTACTAGTCTCAGAGGAGGATTGGAACTATCTTCCATAATCTTTAAATACCTATGCGAGCGGTAGTTACGCATCGCTAAGCTACCTGAGCGACCTACTGCATGAGCTCTCTAGTGACATTTATCAAGTTATTAGTTCCTTTTTTACTATATTATCTTATCGTATGCTTGATAATTTTCGAATTTCTTTCTTACGGAGAAGTAACAAACCATGGAACTTAGGTAACATTTTACCTTTATTTTGCAGGGGCCAAGAGAGATAGCGATGGCTTCCTGTGGGTAACCGGTCGAATTGATGATATGTTGAACGTGTCGGGTCACTTGATGTCCACTGCAGAGGTCGAGGGCGTCCTCACTGAAGATCCAAGGATTGCTGAAGCCGCCGTTGTTTCAAAGCCTCACCCAGTGAAGGGAGAGTCGCTATACTGCTTCGTCATTTTAAACGAAGGTGCCAGATTTGACGCTGCTTTAGTCGAAGATTTAAAGAAACGCGTGCGCCACAGGATTGGATCTTTTGCTTCTCCTGATATAATCCAACACGCCCCCGGCCTGCCCAAAACTCGGTCGGGCAAAATCATGAGACGTGTCCTGAGGAAGATAGCGATCGGCGACAGAGATGTCGGAGACATTTCTTCGCTAGCAGACCCATCTATCGTCGATATCCTCTTTAGCACACGGCATAATTAAATTGTGACTGGATTCTCGTGGCTCGCAGATTTTTTGTTCTTACTTGAATGCATAGCCTTTACTAAATTTCATTGTGACCCCAATTACTTTCAGCTTCTATCCAATCCGGCTTGATATCCGTCCGCAGTTCCTTCGACAAGGCCTTATTTATGTATCACTAATCTCGTAAATTCAAAATTTTTGCTTCAGTGTCTCCAATAAATATTTATTGCTAATTTAGTCATAACTGATATAGTGTGAGGTTTTAAACATGGGTATAGTGTAGGAATCACACACATACAATATGTGTATCCTTGTAATTTGTAATGTATGTTCATCATTGATTAATGGAATCATTGGATAAATCCAACAGGGTGGATACATGAGTAGTTCAAAAGCTCGAATTTGTCTAATTATAATATCCTCGATCGTCTATTTTTTAACGTATAATAATTACCGGAATGATGATTGAATGACTATCAAATTCAAGAAAGTCGGTGATAAGTTTTAATTCTTCAGATTCACTGTAACGTGTTTTATTTTTAAGGATGCAATAGGTATATTTGCTATCATAATGAATTGTTTGGCATTTATATTTACGAAATCGATTGGATCGATTTTTTTTGTATCATTTAACTGATTGTGATAAATTATATTAGTTGGGTTTGGCTTAAAAAATCAAATTCTTATTTAGAAAGTCTGATAGTTTAAAAAACAGACGAAAAACAACTACTAAAATTCCATTTTATCTTGTGTTTTATGTTAGACTTGTATCATTCAATGATAATCATCGCGTCAATAAGTCAAAATATAAAGTTAATTAAGTACCTAATTTATTTGGATATTTATTGTAACTTTAACGTCTGTAGGATCAGTGATGATGCTTGAATACTCTTAATGGTATTCAATTATTCCTTAATACGTAAACTTATTATTATTGTGTATATTTTGCATAATATTACATGTCTAATATATAATCAACTGCTAAGTATACAAGATGGAATCTTTCGTACACTCGTTTAGAGTTTTAGGAAGCATATTTAACCGCATAATCATACTTAAATTTATTTCAGTAGTTGTCACCATATGTTTTACCACTAGTGGATCTCACAAAGCTGCCGAATTTAAATTAATACGTTACTACCTATGAGATAGTTGCCTATTTTATTTAACGGTTTAACTTCATTTCATTATAGACTAACGAAATTTTGGATTATTTTAATATAGTTAACTTATTTCAATTTGGTGCAACCCATAAATAAATATTATTTATTGTGTTTTTAAGTTATTATTCTTCAGAGGTAAGTACCTAAGTGTTTGAGAATTGGAAGATCGGTAATTTCCAGAAATAAATGTGCTCAAAGATGCGTGCGGGACCGATACAGCTTAGAAACTAGTTGTGAATGTCTCAGCCTATTTTAAGGATGTGTTCCTATCTTCTTATTTTCTATGGGTTGTGATTTTGTTAGGGATTTTCTAACAGCTAATTCAAAATATCTAGTCTTAAATAACTCGACGATACAGGCGATACGCGAATAAAAGTGTAAATACCTACCTACTTGGTAATTGCGAGGCCTGGGTCTAGCCTGCCACCCTTGAGCCCTTCCTACCCTTCCTTAGTTAAGCCTATTTGTACTGTTGTAAATTCCTGATTTGATTTGCCTTAGGTGTAAAACTGGATACGCTCACGACTCCCAGTTTTATCTTCAACAAAAATTTTTGCTACAATATAACATACATAACGAAAATTCTCTCACTCCGGTTTTTGATTTTTAACGTACCTAGACCATCTTTACTTTGTTTCTGCACAAAAGTTTAATAAAAACATATGTTTCGGTGTCTATCTCATACCTATTCAATAATAATTAGTGTAGGAAGGTATACCTATGCCTTCTCGATAGCATAATGTTAAACATCTATTTGATGGCACTTATTTGTGATGCACAATGTTGAAATATTGTAAGGAGTAGTTTGTAACCTACCCATAGGTAAGGTTTTAAGTATATTATATAACTGTAGAATTATTTATTATCTTTTCATGGACCAGTTATTATTAGTTACCAGTTTATTTTTATATTTTTGTAGTGATTATTGTTTTAGTAACAACTTTAAACTTAAATTATTTTCGGGTAACTGCCCGCGACCCAACTCAATAAAGATTATATTGTATACCTAGCTACTTGTTCAGATAATAATGTATTCCATTTGCTCTGTGACAAATTCTGTTATCTGCAGGAAATGTAATAAACAAGAAATAAATATATACAATAAAATTGCAACTGTATCTATAATTTTAAATAATTCCTGCCTAATTTAGATAGGTATATCAAGTAAGTACCTCCTATCAACGATGCCATCGAAACATTACAGATTTTTTATTTTATGTAAGTTAAGGGGTAACAAATAGTACATTTTACTAAAGAGCTTATTTATAATGCTACGTAGGTACCTACCTACCTATCTAAATATTGATTTCATAATTATATTTTTATTTCAAGTACCTATGTAGAGTAGGTACTGGGCCCATAAATATTAATGTCCGTACATATTTAGTTTATATTTTTTATACGTTTTGACCCGGTATCATAATAATACTTAGGTAGGCTCACCGAAGTCACTATTATAGATTATAAGAAAAATGTGATTGCATGTCAAAATGGACATATCATTAAACTGATTAAATGATATTCGAAAATTGGTGTTCAATCATTACCTACCCATGCATGTTTTACCTGAAATAAAATGATAGCCCACCGCGCCTGGAGTTATAGGTACCTACCTACTTCCCTAATTCCCGACGACACAAACAGAAACTCATGCCTTCGTCTAAGTAGGTGCCTACTGAGCCTGCACACCGGTATTCTTCTGCTATGGTAATCATAGATGATGCTATACTAACAGAAAAAAGAAAATAAATAATACGTATTATTTATTATTCTTATTCTACGCAAACACCGCGTCTGAGATACTGCGAACACGAAAGTTAGTGTATCCCGATTCCCGTCTCACCTACACCGCGTAGGTATTTCAAGACTTGTGACGTCACAGCGTGAAATCCCCGCACGGATTATTTAATTTGTACGATAGGTAACCTACCTACAGTAAAAATTTTGTAACTTCGTAATTTTTAACATATTGAAATACCTAATTCTTTCACCATGATTAATATATTTTTATTATCCTAAAATATATATATATAAGTTTCATTTGAGTGTCTTTGTTATACTGTCATGTGAATAGGAATATTGTTTGTTGTGCCTTTGCCTCAATTTAATTTTTTTTATTGTTGTTGATTCATGGTGGTAAAGAAATATAGAAATATATATTTCGACTAAAGAATAACCAATATGTAAGTAGGTACCTACTTGTAAGTAGGGCTATAATAATAGTACACCTAGTTTATGAAACTGTTGCATAATAGTGGGTGTGCAGTTTCATACACTACTTTATCTATAGGTACCTACCTACCTAGATAACACATTAATAATGTAAATAAACAAGTAGGTACAGTCTGTCAAGAAAGTCATGAAAACTTAGATTATTTATGAAGGAACTAAAATTCTTCTTCGCTCGCAACCCTAAATAAGTACCGTAGGTGTCAGTTTGGGTACAACGATGTGTTTATTTTACTATTCTGTGTAGATTTTTTGTGATAAAAAAATGTTTTCGGCGTTAATATATTAAAAATAAACAAGAGAATATACAAGTGGCGCCCTCAATCCTTTTCATGACTTTCTTGACAGACTATAAGTACTTATAAACACAGATTAGTATACCTAATTATAATTGTACCAAGCTATAAACCAACTATAAACCTATAAACAAAAATGGCGCCGAAACTCAGCAGCGCCCATGCGCACTAGCGCGCCGCGCATGCGCCCTAGCCGCGCCAACATAGATAATGTGCGGCTGCTATAAAAATCTTAAAAAATTAATTGAATACTCCTTGATGGAACCGAAGTGTACTATAATAGAAAAAAAGTTATTTTATAGCATTGTTTTGTTAGGAAAACTGTAGGTACATAAGTATCATAATAAAACTACTCATTTTATTATAGTTGCACTATTGCGTGCCTACAAAGGCCCAGTTGAAATAAAAACTTTGACTTTGACATCAAGTCTGTCATTATAGTAGGTAGGTACTATTTTTGAATTCATAATTAGAACTTTTTAATATGAGTGTAGGTAAATAAGAAAAGCGCTCGAAATAGAACATTATATTTTTTTTTACTATAACTGGTGGATTGGTGAAATTACATTAAGCAGTTTTAATCACAAACAATAATATTGAATTCAATAATAGGTATATTGTTTGTAGGGACACTGCTGACGCATTAGTTATGGTAGGTACTCAGGCGCACGATTGCATTACCGCGGCGTAGCAGTAGTCTCCCCGCAACCACATAGTTAGGTCAAAGAATACTAACTATTACTAGTTAGGTCGTCATCTAATAATATTATTTATTCTGGTAACAGTCAGTAAACTTATATTATTTTAACATGTTCTTCAATCAGTAATCCTTCATATTATCTTACATAGATCCTACATTGATTCCTATAATTCTAATAAAAAAATAATTTATTTTCACACACGCTTTTTCTAGTGCTAAACAATGACATCACGTGAAGCCTACAATAGACTCACTTAACTATTAATCATTCGTTTTATGAGAATGGCATTAACGAAAAACAATGGCTTTTACGAAAAAAAATCTGTGGATCTCAATTCTCACCAAACATTTCTCGCCTAATTTGCTCACAGACTATAAAATAAAGGATTTTTAATATGAATAAAATGGATGAAACGTAACACGAAGTAGGTCTGTAGATGGTCTGTAGTAGTGTCAATTATGCAGTATCAATCAACACGACGTTTTTAACGTTGTTTCAACCATAAACTTATTATTACTACGTTTATGGTTTCAACGGCTACCTGAAATGAGTGCAAGAAGCTTTATTCTTTCGTTTATGATAAGTATAGCTTATGTACTATTTATTCTATTAAAAAAATATTTTATTTTTTCTTGAGCTTTTTCGGGGCGACTTCTGTGCCAGCACCGGTCTTGAAATAGAGGCCGTAGAACACTCCAGCGGCCACCACCAGTATCGTCAAAAGTACCGTTATGTACTCGGCGCGGTTTCTGTTTATGGAGAAAAAGGGTTAGGTTTAGGTACTCTGGTTAGGTACTACTGGGTACTACATGACATCTAGCGACATCTATCATGGCACGTAGACAACTTTTCTGTCATTTGCATTCAACGACACGAATCTTACTTCATGATATTCAACAAAAAGATGCAGTATTGTTTCTTTTTAAAAATAAGGGAATGTTTCCTGTGAGTGAAATTTGCTGTCTTCAGTATTTAGAGTACCTACCTACTTTTCCTCCAGGTACGCTTCGAAAATTCCACCCTGTATATAAGTACATACAGGGTAGGTATAGGTAGTAGATAGGGTAGGTAAGTATAGCAGGTAGGTATAGTAGATAGGATAGGTATGGTGGATAGGGTAGGGTAGGTAGTTGCACAGTTCTTTTCTTGGCGGTACGAAGTTCACCGGGTCAGCTAGGTAGTAATTAATTAATCCTACTTAATTTTCAAAAACATCCATCTTCTACTAATCGAGTTCTATATTAGCTCCTCAGTTCACACGTTTGAATTGAGTGGCTACTCAAATCCAACGTTTGAACTGAACGTCATACAACTTTTTAAGGGTTTTACTACAAATTCTAGGATTGGGTCTACAAAATCGGCTAATTTGTTACTAAATAAATATAGATAGTATCCGCGTTTAAAAATCACATCTGGCGCCTCAGTCCAAAAGGACACCGTTCGCGCAGGTACGGCTAACTTCAGAGAGGCAAAATTTATTACGCGTGCTGTACGTGTGCATTACTTACTCGAAAGGTGTTCCGCACACGACGTACCAAGTGGCACCGTTGGGCGGCTTCTGGGTGACGCAGTGAAAGTCGAAGTATCCCTCGTTGTAGTCGTTAGGACAGAAGTATTTCCGTTTTTCCAACACCTGGAATCATTAGTAGGTAAATTAAGTTTTATAAAGCAGATACCACCTAGACCCTATCACCTAAGAAAACCATTGTATGTCGTTGAACTGGAATATAATATATACTCGTCAAAACAAAATAAGGGCCACCTTATATTTTTGATCTTCTGGGCAAATTATCAGGTTCCTATGTTTCTAAGTTGTAAAATTCATTGCAATGATTTGTTTTTAATGAAATGGGCTTAAATTTTACACAATCCACAGGAAAGAAAATCAATTTTACAACATTTTCGAGAAAAAGTGCAATTTCAGCAAAAAGTATACTTGGACTAAAAATGCAATTAAAAATGAAATTCCAGGGCGTTTATTTTTCTTCCTTTTTGAATCAATATCTGGTGTACCTTCCTCTTTTCTGAACATATTCTTGAAGCCTAGAGGGCATTTTCTATCAGATGGCGCATTGTTTCTTGAGAGATTTGTTCCTAGCTCGATTTTAGGACGTTGAAGGGCTGTCTTTCATTGTCCAGTGATCAATCTGTGTCTCATACTCTTCTTTTCAACAGATCCCACATGTGTTCAATTGTGTTCAAGCCCGAACTGTTCGCTGGCCTCGGCAACACTTGTATACAAGTCTCTTCTAGTGTCTCTCTGGTAGCTCTAACTGTATAAGCGCGTGCATTGCCGTGCAACAGCTTGAAACCTGCACCCACTTGCTATGCAAATGGCCCCACATAGAGTCTTATGACCTCCTGGATCTATCGTTAAGTTGTTACTGTACCCTGGTTCTGAATTATAGGCTCAGTTCTTCCAGTTTGGCTTATGCCTCCCCACACCATAATATTGGGCCCCCCAAATCGATCACTGTTGTGGATGCAGGCTTCTGCAAATTGCTCCCTTTTCATCTCCACACCCTTATGCAACGGTCAACACTAAAAACTTTTACTTTGCTCTCATCTGTAAAAAGCAATGTGCTTCAGTCACTTACGCTACAGTCCAATTGTTGCCTTGCGGATGTTTATTGATTTGCATGATGAATACTGGTCTATGGAATTCACACCACTTGACTCCTGGACAATTGCTGGTCTTCATAAAACTGGTTTCTAATTGTTTGGTCACTAAGTCACGTGCCTGTGGTCAGGCACAAGCGGGTTTGCAAAGAGCGGGAAGTGACGGTGCTCTCTCTGCGTGCATGTAAGTCTATGTAGCGGTCTTCCTGAGCAGTGGTTCCTCTGGCTCTGCCTAATTCCTGACTTCTGACAAAATTTTGGATCGCATAAAAGCAATTCCAGGCATTCTGAATCGCTCGCTGCCAAAATCTCGTCTGTATAACTACAGATCGCTACGAATAGCCTTCTTGGATGAGTGTTATGGTCCTGGTCGTTGTAGTCAAGTCTATTTGAAGTCGAACCTGTGGAATTACGTTCTTAAAATGCCGATGTAGGCACTAACTCGACACACTTAACTGTTCTCAGTACAATACGAATGTTAAATGAGCCTAAAGTTCACGTTAAAAACAGGGTAAAATTAATTGGTTTCAAAAAAATTTATAAAATCTACCCATTTTAACGGTTTTTCAAGCGGAATGCTGTTAAAGTGTTCGCAAACACTTAAGATAATACAACGCTGTACAATTTACCACATGGATATAGCTAATGGTCATTAAATCACCCATAATGTCGAAATTTGCAAGTGGCCCTTATTTTGTTTTGACGAGTATATATAATACTATCAACCCACTCCGACTTGGCACGGATGCGATATAGGTATGTAGATACTAATGTGCCGTAGGTACTGGCGTTATTCCGATTTATTAACTGATATCTTGTAAGATATTCATTTAAATTAGATAGTGTAGAATAAAATTTTGTTCCAAATTTATTGCTTAGTGAAACTAACATTTTTAATTGAGTAAGGATTAATACTATATTAGTCAAAGTAGCTACGCAAGTAAGCTGGAATTATTTCGTACCGAGTAATTTTAAAATCTGTGATATCTTCTAAAATATTCATTTAAATAATATGGTGGTATGGCCAGTTTTGATCTAAATTAAATTCCTAGGATTAATAGATACTATGGCAGTATGGCGGTCAAAATAGCTTCGCAAAAAACTCATTACTTTTTAGTTAATTTTGTAAGATAAATAATTATGGTTATTGTAGGTCATCCTTAGAAGATACGACATATGCTCTCGGGGACTTTTATGTAGGTATTTTTAGGACCTACAATTTTGTAGTAAGTAGGTACCTAGGTACCTACATAAATTTTATACAGTACCTATCAGTAAGCCATGTAAGGGCCCTAAAAGCGTCTTTTTACGGCCTAATCACAAAACATCGAGATTTTTCTACTATCTTTACCTCCCGTATATGAGTTGACAATATCTCTCCCCGTCGTCGATCGTTCGTTAGTATCTATTATTTAAATTTTAACCGCTCACGTGATGTTTGGTCTTAAAATCTTTCGACTTCCTGCCTATCAATAACTGTATCTATTTTGATATGCGTGGTAACAGAATGTTTATTAGCCATTATCTTTGTTCATGTGCTAATGAATTGTCACGATACCTTCTTATCGTGTACGATAACAAAAGTCATTCTACATAATAATTTCATAAATAATTTGGCCCACGTTGCCGGATAGAATTAGATACCTAATCATATAAATTTGTATGCAGGTATAAGTACCTACAAGTTGTAAAAGAAAGATAGTATATGGTTATACCTCAAGGAATGATTCGTGACAGTTCCCAGGAATACCTTTCAACAACTTTATATCTGAATACTAGAATTCATCAAAAAAGGAATCAGCTGCCATCAGCTGCATTGTATGGAATGCCATACAATTTTGTCGAATGAGATGATCGATGCGTAATTTTGGCATAAAAGTAGCTTATATGCATTAATTTATTCTCTGGACCTCTCATTTAACAAGAAAAAAGTAGTGCGTCTGTTATCAGCGAAATCTGTATTCATAATATCAATATTTTGGATCTCTATTCTCTATCTATATTGCTGTACGGATGATAATTTATTTACCTACCTACAGTATTAGGTTAATGAATCAATATTTTAAAATAAAATCAATTCTAAGTTATAAAATAAAATGATTATATCATAGATCATTTTATTTTAAAATATACTAAATTATCATCCGTACATCAGTTGATACTTACAAGGCCAAGATATTAAAGGTAGGTAATTTAAAGGCCAAGGCAAGTCAAAGGATAAAACAAAAGTAAAACATAAATAAATGAAATAAAAAAAAAATATTATGTTTTACCTGACCAAACGGTGTGGTGAGAGTGGCTACTTCGTTGCACGGTCCAACGGGCTCGTGTAGTCCCAAGGACCACTCCTGCTCCGGGTTGAAGAATATCGTGAAGCCCAAGTACAACAGGTAGTGGACCGCAAGCTGCAGGATCAGCATGTAGTCGATCGCTGTCAACCTTAGAAAAACAATGAAGTAGGTATGTTTATTTTTCGGAAAAGTGAGCGAGTGTGTTCCAATTAATTTTTGTTAATTTTTATTTATCATCAACGAAAACTTACCGAAAATAAAAAAAATACACTAACAGCAAAGATTGTACCTAACTATTCTGCAAAAGCAAACGAAAGCAAAGATATTGCCACCAAATAAAAAAGTAAGGAACTAGTAGGTATCTACCCAACAAGTTTTCTATTTGGTTAGAACATATATATTAACAACGGTAATTACTTGCACAGAACAAGGAGCAGCAAGCTTAGCGAAATAAGTGGAATGAATGTTATGCTGTTTATGTTTGCTTTGCATTTTAATTTAACAGTAATAGCAACTTAATAAAGTAACGATAGTGGTTTAAAATAATCTGCTAATTAACCACTACATTGGTGACCCCGACGTAAGGAAATTCCCTCAAAAGTCGATGATAATCTGTATCACCGATAGTAGTGCGGACTTTTATTTCGTTTATTTATTGCGCTATTGTTTATAATACTAATTTTAAACATTTGTAACAAAAAAAGAAGAAAATAATTCATGATGCTTCATGGAAGTCTTTGTAATTTGTACCTATGTAGGTACCAATTTTTTCGTTATTTTAATTTATTTTAACGCATTACAATACCGCAGATACGCAGAAAAACTGAGGTGTCAGCTGGTGGTGTTAACAGAAATGATCTATGCGAGTAGGACTCATCACGGCAATATGAAAATAATGATAAACCTACTTTTTGTTAGTCTTCTCCCTATCACTCAAGAGCCCGGCCAACACGATGACGGAGAAGATGGCGAAGAGTAGGAAGAAGGTGACTTCCGAGTGGATCTTGAGGACGTCGTGAAGCGGGTGGTAGATTGGGATAAACATGAGCACACCTCCCGGCATGCCCATCAGCGACGAAATCAACACTGATTTCCATTCAGATTTCTTGCTGTAGGTAAGTAAAATCATTTTATTTCTCCCTGTATCTAACATTAACTATTATTATTTTAAAATAAAGTATTATCCGCATAAGACTGACCAAGAGAAAATAATATCTATATTATCTGTATCATTAGGTAGGTACAGAATATGGATAAACTGCGCATGACGACATGATGGTGAGGTAAATCATTCGGAAATGCTGCTAAAACCAATATTTCGTTTAAATTTTTACTATAGGTAGGTAGAAATTCTCATTTCTCTGCCCTGAAAAATAAATCAAAATTGAAGATGTTACGCGAGCTTGGATATGAAAATACTTATAATAATGTCTCAGTGTAGGTATATGAGTTAATAAATCTTAGTAGGTAATAGTAAATTAAGTAGTAATTTCGTTATCTTACTCGGCAGCCTCCCATTGAGCGACCTTCGGAGCGAACCAAGACCTGCTTGCGTTGAAGAAGTAGAAGAAACTGGCGGCGAATGCGGCATGGAAGTAGTAAGAATTCCACGGCACCCAGTAGTGACGGTCATAGATGTTAGGGTCAGTGTCATGCCAGGTCCAGTGCACAAACTTCACAGCAACGATGTCGTAGGGAATGTCCACGAGAACGGTCACAAGGCCGACTGCGAAAGGCTCCGCGAACTTGGGGAGATTCAATCTGGACACCGCGTATACGGCGTGGTATATAAACGCGGGATCTGTAAACAGAAAACCACTGTACCTACTTATATCGAGCGTCGCTTGATAGCAGTCCTAGCAGATGATTATGTTGAAACTGGGAGGTAACGGAATTCAAAACGGATTATAGAATAACAAAAATTTTGATTTAATCTTCAACCGATCTAGGCTTTTACTATCACGTCACAATGGTATTTTTAATGCAAACTCTGAAATTACCTGGAAATTACCCTCAATCATAAATCACTTTTTCTGTTAAAAATATTATTTTCAATACTTACACAAGAGAATAATATGTAGTGGCAATCGGCCTCCTAAGAAGATGACGGGGGTCTGTGAGTGCCAGAAGTTATCGTACTCCGGTAGAGCGAAATGCCAGAAGTTGTCGGTGAACAGTCCATGCAGAATTGTCGCCAGCCATAGGTACGGCCATCTGCCGCCCTTTCTGAAAGCTGTCATCATCACGGTTAGGTACAGTGGTAGAGCATAACTTAGGATATATTTCCATTTCATAATTTCCACAGCTAAGTGATTGGCTTTCTGTGCTACTTGCCGGAGGTTGGATCTCCGTTCGGAAGCAATATTTGTATGACCTACAGATTGTTGTTCCGGTTCTGGGTGTGTATACACATTTAATTAAGTATAAAAAAAAATTGTGTGAGGCAACAATTAAAAATAAAAGACGAGGTCACCTAAAAATGCCCTATAGGTAAACACATTCGAGTTTTATTTTAACCATCTACTGCTGGACCTGTGCCTTCTCAAAAACCGTCGACCGCTACAAGACTTACTATGTGATGCTATAATGAACGGTCAGGACAAAATATTCTATAGTCTACCGTCACAACACAAGGATACTGCAGCCCATGCTCTTCACAAATGCAAAATACCTATGCTATGCCTTCCCCTTTATGTTTCACACGCATCCTAGAGGAAATACGAAATACTTTCTATTCCGTTGTGTCGCGTACGTTCGTGATTGAATAACAAACATCCAAACATCTCCACAATCTTTCACAATTATAATATTAGCAAGAATAAGGTAAGATAAGATACGCTTCAAAGCCAATCCACGAGCCAAATCTTATAAATTCAGTCATGCTTGACGGTGGCATACCTTGGTAAGTGGTTGATGGTATAACTTGGTAAGTAGGTAATATAGTAACTACAAAAATTTACTTTAAAAATGTTCTGTATTAAACTTTTATAATAGGTACCATGCAGAAGAGTGAGGAGTCCCGCAAATATGTATACTGCTTGCGAGAGAATAAACGTGGGCTGCGCCGCCCACAGCTGCTTGAAATCATTGGTCTGCACGAGCCATTGAAGCCACTGCGGACAATATGACGTCAAGATATAATAAATTTACGACGCCTTTAAAAGAACTTTGAAGAGATAAAATACATAATTATGTAGGAAGGTGGAGGTGTAGGTACAGCTAGAATTTATGTAAGTGTTCCTTCTACCACGATTGTAATCCCTAACGGGGGGAGTACAGAGAGCCTCTAGTGTGGGACGGAACGTGCGTCGACACCCTTACGTCATCTTATCTTCCTAGCTCGACGAGCTGTGCTGGTGCTGCTGCTGCATCTGCAATTCTGCATCAAGCGGCGAAAATGTAATTATTTGATGAGTCGTTATATTTTTGGGCCATTTGGGGCGAAACACGTGTCTAAGGGCTCGTCTCTTAATTAAAGATATTTCAAAGCGTTTGCTCGACTCAAAGACTCGACTAGGTATACGTGGCGTCTTCTTTGCCCAAATAATTAACATTGCCATTCAGCGTGGCAATGCAGCTGCCAGTCTGCTGGGCACGTTAAGTACTGGTTGACATCGACGTGGAGGAATATTTTTATGTGTAAGAGTAGATACAGGGTTTTATATTTTTAGCTGTTTATTTTGAAAATACAGGATTAGTATTTCAAGGGGTAGCCAAATTTTCAGGGGTTATTGTACTCATCATTGTGAACAACTTTATGGGACCAACCCTTAAATCGCGAATATAGTACTGTATAGTAGAATATAATAATAAGCATTCATTGAGCAACATTTATATCTATACAACGTGTATCAGAAATGCGTGGTCATATTTAATTGTGTGGATCAGTACCTCTACCATGAGTTTTCTGTGCCGTCTAACGTTCACGTTCACATGCAATATTTGTATAGTGACTTTAGTTCACTGTTTATATCGCTAGAGGCGCTGAATAAATTCCCATACAAATATTACATGTGAACGTGAACGTTTTAACGTGAAAACTCATGGTAGAGACCATCAAACTGAACAACTCGATCGTAATTGCAAATAAATAATCAGCTGTCCCATAAATTTGGGTCTAGTACGTACCTATTGAAGTTTGTATGTTCGTGATTACGATGTTGATCCCGTAAAGTTGTTCAGTTTAATGGTCTGATCTGCACCCATAGACATGACCACGCATTTCTGATACACGTTTTAATTCTACTGAATAAATAGCCACTTTCCTTAGATCGACTAGCCGTGTTTTAACGTTCAAGATTTTTTTAAGTTACTCGAAGTAGAACTACCTTTACCTAATAGATATTTTCAAAATTAATAATGTCGCTGACTGTACCTTTAAAATATTCCAACACTTAGATAAACAAATTACCTATAAGTAGGTATAACATATTCTATGCTCATTTTTTTTATTGTTGAAAACATTAAAATTACTTGCACCAATATGTTTTAAAATCATTCACATACGAAAGATACCGAAATATCGCATAGCAAAAAAAAATCGCACAGATATTTTATGAATGATATAAAAATACTAAAGTGTTAAAACGTTTGCAAATAAAATTATAATTTTACCGTGACGTCTCCGCCGGGTTTAGTCGCCATATCGTTATGCGCGTGCGCTGCTTGCGAACCTTGTCCACGATATGAATAAACCTACATTTCCGAGCCCATCCATTTTAAGAAAGTGTTGTATCGATATTATCGTAAATTATATTTTTATCGATTATTTTTGTGCGCTCGGTAGCCTCTTACTAACAGTTGGTCAAGACAAAGCTGTTCCAAGAGAAACAATTACAAGTAGGTAGGTAAGTACATTCATTATAATGTGTTGACAGTTTTCACAGCCACTTACTCTCTTACTGTAAAATAGCCTTGAGCAAAATACCTTCGTGGAATAGGCTCGTCTAAGTTTATTTTGCAAAGTTAATTTAGCAGGCAACTTGTTTTGTCAATCTCTGAACTCACAGACACATTTAGCTTGGTTGGAGAAGTTAAGAGACGAAAGAACTTGAGTTGTAAGAGTTCGATCGATATTTATAGAGAATTATATGAATTACCTATACAAAATAGACAGCCGACGGGCTTAACATTTGTGATAAAAACATCACGCTATACTTATCTAAAGGAAACTAAGAGATAGATTTTCAACATTATAGACAGCTATTTGACCACATACTGAGACCAGCTACGTAGCCCGCTGCGGTAAATGGTAGGACTAAAGCTGACAGATATAATAATTTCGAATCCGAGCCGAACATTATAATATATCTTCTATTTACCTACATAATTGAATTGCAACTAAATTCGAGCATCCGAACTGCACGCGAACAGAGACGCTGGCGCTAGCATTGCTAATAATTTATAGGTAAGTACCTATGTTTTTAGACGATGATAAATTTTCTAAACATTAATCTAAAAAGTAATTTAATAAGTCTATGCTTCTAAAATGTACAGCGATACAGCGACTTTGATAATGACTTGGATCATCTAATCGTTGAGCTACAACTTTTATGGTAGGTTAAATACCTTTTTAAACAGAGAGGATATTTAACACGAAGCTCAGTAATTCTCGTAATTAATTTAAACTATGACTGAAAGTTGACCGAACTGAGATTTTAATAACAATTATTATGAATTGACAAAAATTCGATATTATATTATTCCTCTTAGTTAGACAGTCCGATTTCAGTAGGTACCTATGACTTGAATTCAATCTTCTTACAGACTCATTTTAATCCTTTTCAATCTCACTTGACGTTTATGTATGGACGAGAATACCAATTTTATTATGTGTCGGTTCCGGTTCACATGTTAGCTGAATACCATAGATAGACGTATTATACTAATAAGATTGGTACGTGTATGTAGATTGCAGAATACCGATTTGGTTTCAATCAACTTTAGACCTCATTCCAATATTATTTCACGATTGACTTTGTTTGTAGGTAGGTATAGTACGCGCAAATCTTTATGAGCCCTCTGAACTCTCTCCCTCTAGCACCTATAACATAATAGTACGCTTATCGCTATAATTATACGCTGCTAGAGGGAGAAAGAGAGAGAGTTCAGAGCTCAGTTCAGGAAATCAGGACTCATAAAGATTTGCGAGTACTATACCTAGGTACCTACTTCTCGGTTAGTGTAGGAGAATGCCTACCATTTTTGACATTTACGAATTTATTATTAGATCGAAACGAGATCGGAACTATTATTTTGTGTGTGGGTATCGTATACTGCTTCTTTTTACCATAAACTTATTTTATTATGCTTTTTTCATTGATGACGACATCGACTTATTTATCGACACTTGAACTCACTCGCATGTTATCTGTGTCGTGTAGCCCGCTACGTGTCCACAAAATGTGCCAACGCGGGTGCCACATAGATTTGTATGTTCGATTAAATAGCTTCGTAACACCTGTGTAAAAAATATTTCACCTCTACGGTGTACCTACGAGTACGTACTTGCAGTTTGTTTTGTTTTATTATCTCCCGCAATTATTTTCAGTTCAACTGATAAGTAAGTAGGTAAACTTATGTTAAGATAAATGCCAAATTATAGTAGGTAGGTATAATAAAAAAGAAGTATGTAGTTTTTCAAAAATGATAATATTAAATAGATATTATTATCATTAACATATCTCCAACGGTTATTGATTGGTTTCGTAGTTATGTGGCCGTCGGCAACGTATTGGTATCGAGGGTACTTTTTCTTCGTGGTGTAGTACATCTGCCGGCGTTCCGCAGGGTGGCGTTCTCTCTCCTCTGCTCTTCGCAATATTTATTAACTCTATTTCTAATCAACTTCACTCATCTTACCACCTTTATGCAGATGATTTGCAAATCTATTCACAAGCTCCCCTAGGCTCTCTTAGGGGAGCTTGTGAATAGATTTGCAATTGGCACGAATTTCAGAATGGAGCCTTGATTATGGATTGAAGGTTAACCCTTCTAAGACCCAAGTCATTGTTGTTGGCAGCTCTAAATTTACCCCCAGAATTGACTGGTCGCAGCTCCCTCAGATTACTTTTGATGGTACCACGATACCCATTAGTGATACAGTGAAAAACCTGGGGATATTTATTGATAAAATCTATCTTGGGGTCCTCAGCTTCAAGAATTAAGCCGCAAAGTGTTTGCGTCAGCGGGGTCCTTGAAGAGGCTACGCAATTTTCTACCAACTGCCACCAAAACTGCGCTTGCCCAATCCATTCTCCTTCCAATCCTCGACTATGCTGATGCCAGTTATCTCGATTTGACTGAGGCACAACTAGATAAGCTTGAGCGGCTTCAAAATGTCTGTATAAGATTCATATTTGGCTTGCGAAAATATGATCGTGTCTCAGAATTCCGCACTAAGCTCAAGTGGCTACCAATTCGCTTTCGCCGGAATACTCATATTTTATCATTGCTTTACAGCATTTTGTTTAATCCGACAACCCCCTATTATCTTAAAGAACGTTTCACACATACACATACACATACTCGATACTTACGATTATCGGAGAACCTGAGACTTGAGATACCAGAGCATTCTACAAAATTCCTTGATAAATCTTTTAAAGTCCAGGCTGTAAGATTGTGGAATGCACTGCCTATTTCAATAAGACGTGCGCAGTCATTAGCTACTTTTAAAAACTGTGTAAGAAATCACTCTGTCCCTAAGCTCTGTCCCTTTAGAAATCTTTTATTTTGTGTCTTGAATCTTGATGTGTTGCTTTCATCTGCAGCACACAACACTACACTGCATTTAATTTTTTTAGTCCTATTATGTATTATTATGTATTTATGTATGTTTAATTATATGTATTATAATATATGTTCTATTTATATAACGCTTTATTTATATAGTTTATTTATTTTCTATTTGTTTTGTATTGTATGTTTTGTTATGTTGGTGTGCAATAAAGTATATTTCTATTTCTATTTCATTATTTTATTCACGACTAGCTGTGTGACCGCGACTTCGTCCGCATGGAATTAAACAAGAAGGTCCCTATTTATTTTTTCTATCTGCCAGTAAAAGTCCCGTCAAAATCGGTCCAGCCATTTCGGAGATGAACTGGAACAAACAGACAGACAAATAAAAAAGGACATTGCTACGGTTGGCCCTGTCATTGACAAAGATGAACAATATACTACAAAATAATTACAAGTGTATTTTAATATATTAATAGTCTTATTTTATGAGTACCTACTTCAAGCACATATTATCTATAAATACTATCTCCATCATCTGTGATGGAGATGGTCTTTATAAATGCGAAGGCAGGTCTGCCTGCCTTCGCTGGCGAGATCTCCATCAATAGGATTCTTTACTGATTGATCTCCGCATAAACTTAGAATATTTTCGCTTCCGGATCTCCATGAGCCAATGGCTTAAACAGAGGATTCTTTGGTCATTGCCACCATGAGCCAGTGACGCTAGGAAACCAAAGGACTTGTCATGATTATCATTATCTATAGGAAACGGACGGAAAAGAAGCTGGCGGTCCGCCATTATGATTTCTCACCTGTCAGTCGCTATGTCAGGTACATCAGCTGTCAACGCGCTTTATTTTTGTACGTAATTTAATAATATTTCCTTAATCTATAGTGATATTGTGTGTTTATTAAATCAAAACAAGAACTGACTTTATAAACAATATGCCGAACTGTGGTATTATTGGGTGCGGCATTAAAAGAAGCGGAAATCGACCAAACATAACATTGCACCGGTACGTACTTTATTATTATGAAAATATGTCCCAATAGACACAATTCTAATAAGTTTATGCATAATTGAGAAAGCTTGGCAATATAGCTACATGAATTTAACATTTTGCCTATGATTTCATCACGTTTTTCAGTATATTTCGTGAAAATTATTTGTTGTTGATATGGAGGTAGTGTTGTCCGCTCATGCATTTTTTATTGTCGATACTCTACTTTTTTATTATTTTAATTTTAATATTAAAAGGGGTATGCAACCTTTAGTATGGACCCGTGGCATCATTTTATTTTTCTTTCGCCAGTAATGAAACTTAGGTTATAATTAGAGTACTATATAAGAAGGTAACTATATAAGGTTGCATTGTCCTTTTATTTTCTTATTGTTTTAATAATTAATAAAGGAGATTATTAATACTTCGTTTCTAATATTATTGTTTTTATTGTCTCGCAGGTGTGAATAGTAAAGTATTCCCTTCGGGGATAAAGGTGTTCACGTCTTGGGCGAGCATGAATCCGGAGCTCAGAGAGAGGGTTTAGACTAGAATTCTGAATGCGCATAACATAGCGCCCGTGCCGTAAGACACTACTTTATCTCCTAGTGAATAATATTTAAAAATGTAAAATTGTATGGTTTATAAATTAATAAAAAAAGGATTAATATTATTAGCTTGTTTCATTTGCCTTGTTACGTGATGCCTAATATTAGTCTCGTATGGGTTCAATTTCCACAAGGAAGAAATTGTTGTATAGCCTTCGGAAGTATCTACTTTTACATCCTGTCCTACCCCTATCCCTTTCCTTTTCCTTGAATATTACTTAGTACCTACTACCTATATTATATAAACAGTTCTAACAACAACAAAAAAATAAATATTCGATTGCAAAGTTGTTCCCGAATAGTACGGAATAACTTCACCATAGATTATACACTAATACTGATAAACTTCACTGTCCCCTGCGACGCCGAACGTTAACCGGCAAATACCTTGAGCAAAAAGCGGCGTGGTGTGGGAAAGTTCGCGCCCGTTCGCGCACATAAACTGTCGTGAGAGAGAAGGACAAAAGAGACTAAAGGTCACCTTATTAGATGTTTGCCGATCTCTATACGTACCTGTAATATCCTCTGTTAATAAGTTAAAGCTATAAAAAAACGTTACGAGAGCTTTCTAAATTGGAACCTATGTTGGGATAATTATTATTTTAAGCCTTTATATTGTCCCACTGCCTGTTGGGGTAAGATATTATTTGGTTGGACGTTGCCTTAGATTGTCCTTTGAGAGCGACCTATATCAACATTTCTGACAGCATATCGACAAACATATCGAATGGCATACGGGTGCATCACTACACTAAGCCGCCATTTAGATGTCTCGATAGCTTTTGTTTTACACCCAGGGGCGTATTTACCATTAGGCCAAGGGGGCCATGGCCCGGGGCGGCAGGCTGCGAAGGGCGGCAAAGCCGCCCCTAGCAGCTTACTCTGGGCGCCTTTTATTGTCAAGCTTACCCTACAATATTTTTTATTCTTTTTTATATTTTAATTGACATTTAAATTAAAATCAAATGAACGCTTCGAACCTAACCAAGTGTTTACAATACCGTCAATACCAATTACAAGTACCTAAATATCATTTGCGTTCAAGAACTATTTATTATACATTTATTTTAGATAGGCACTGCGTAACTAAAATAATTCAGTAATTTTGTTTTGTAAATTTGTCTTATCTACGCCATCTATCGTGGACCGTGGTACCAATACTTTCGAGACGCGGGGCGCACGAACAGCGCAACGCACGCGCGAGGCGGCGGCGGCGCGGCGCGGGCGTCGCACAGTGGGCTGAAAATGAAGCTCCATAGACTTAGCGCCTCTTGAAAATCAAGTACCTTATTTTGGAAAAAATATATAACCAGCGTATTTCTTTACTTAATAGGAACATTTTATGTAATAGTACTTTTTTTCATAAAGCCATTATTTGTGAGTTATTTGCGATTTCATAATTTTTTGTATGGAGCAGATTTTTTTTTCCTAATTCTTAATCTTTCTTAAGAAATATCTTCCTGTTTCATAAGATCCGTCATATAAGCTATCTTATCACCAAAGCCTGATTCTCAGAAACTCTCGGAACATTGTCATATTCAACTTTGAAGATAGAAAAAAAATTTATATGCATGTTCTTCATTTATAATAGATACTAATTGCAACGATAAGTCCTTTCTTC
This sequence comes from Allophyes oxyacanthae, assembly GCA_932294325.1. Taxonomy (NCBI): domain Eukaryota; kingdom Metazoa; phylum Arthropoda; class Insecta; order Lepidoptera; family Noctuidae; genus Allophyes; species Allophyes oxyacanthae. Next base: position 9,155,544 of record OW028609.1, read on the forward strand.
CACAGTTCCTAACCAGGTGAAGAAGTAAGCGCGTTCTTAAACGTAAACACAAGGTTTTATCATAAGTTGCACAAAGCTTATTAAAAGTTAATGATCATTTTGATGACGAGGACAATACAGAGAAAGAAACCTTCGCTTTTATGGATATGGATCTAGTCCACGGTTCAGAAAATGACTCTGGCTAAACACTACACTTAACATCGCTTTAGCTGATTTAATTTCAATATTTGGTGTAATGTTCTAATTGGATTAGCCTTCCTGGAATACCAATATAAAAAAAACGTGCTGACTTCTTCACCTCGTTAGGCACTGTGGAAGAAAAGACTTAAAATTTCAATTAGTATCTATTTTAAATGAAGAACTCAAGAACATGCATATAAAATATTTTTTATCTTTAAAGTTGAATATGACAATATTCCGAGAGTTTCCGAGAATTAGGCTTTGATGATAATATAGCTTATATGACGAATCTTATGAAACAGGAAGCAATTTCTTAAGAAAGTGAATTAGGAATAAAAAGAAAAGTAACTTTAACTTCTGCTTCGTACCAAAAATAAAGAAATCGCAAATAACTCACAAAATAGTGGCTTTATCACTTTATGACAAAAACTATTACCACATAAAATGTCCGTTTTCACTAAAGGAATACGTTGGTACATACATATTTAAAAAAAAATACTATCGTATTTTCAAGGCGTCCTATGGAGCTTCATTTTCAGTCCACTGTGCGGCAGGGGTGTCGAAAGTTATGTTTCGTTTCAAATTAACGAATAACGCATCAAATTAACGAAGGTATGTTTTAATTTGTCTCTGTGAAAACTTATCTAACGCCTAAACAGCTTAGCTGTTCTGAATATAGAAGCTGAGTTAACAAACGCCATAAACAGCGTCATTGACGATTTTGTCAAACAATTTGCGCGTAGAAAGAAATGAAAATATTTACCTAGTGAATAAATACTTCATTTTAGAAAAAAAAAAAAAAACACCACACCTATTGCAGGTTTTTTTTTCTTAAATGAAATACTTTATCGTCACTTAATGGGGCGGCAAAGCTAACTGGCCCGGGGCGCCAAATCCTTAAATACGCCTCTGTTTACACCACAGACTACATAGTATTCACGTTGTTTTGTAGTCATGCCAGGTCCTTCTCGTAAGAGAGGCTTCTTACGTCATTGCCATGAGCACATCACATAAATAAATACAATAAATCTAAGAGTATTAATTTGCTCTTATCATAGACTGCTCTTATCAATAAAAAGATTCTTTTATTTTTACTCTCTGGCAACCCTGCCAGGGTTCCCAACTTAGGGGTTTTTCCCCCAAATTTAGGGGGTAAATAAGTAAGATGGGATTTTTTAGGGATTTTTTTACTCTTGACTTTTACTGTGAATTTTATAATGATTGTGACGCAGCTGGCTGTAAACGTTTTGAAAATGTTTCAATTATTTTATATTATTACAATTTATTTATTATTTTTACAGAGTTTTTTTTTTTGGTGGATTTTAGGGGTTTTTAACTTTAGTTTTGGGGATAAATATTTTTGAGAGTTGGTATCACTGCCCTGCGCATCTGACAGTGACAGATCTCCTCATAGCAAAAAATCGTAGGTAACCTACCTGCTACATATAGAGAAGAAAGAATAATTGATTAGATTAATTTCAAAAGATGTCAACAATGTTTCCTGCCCTGTTTAGAGTGTCTCGTCATTCTGTGATCAATTATAATATTAGCCCTAAAATTATACTCAGGAATACGGTACGATACAATAATACTGTAGCTAATGCCCTTAGAACACACAGAATCAAACCTAAAAAGGAACCCGGGGAAGTATTCAAGTGGATACTGTTGGTATGAAAATTTTAACCTTATTCCTATTTCTTTTATGAGTAATAATTAAGAAAACATATTAGCAGTGTGTACCTATCCAATTCCCTATATTATTTATTTTTGAATTGCATGAATAAAATAACCTAAAATGAGCAAAAATATTGTTCCTATAATATGATAGTACCAATTTTTTTTAATGCATGTATAAAAGCTCCGTTCTTTATTTCAGATGATTCCAGTCAGTTCTTTTGGCTTGGGTTGTTGGCAGGTATACCGTTTACAGTGGAAGCTGGAACTCATTGACATGATGCAAGCTAAAACGAATTCTACATCAGCTGAAATGCCTCGAGAGTCAGTACCTAATAATTATTATGAACTTTAACATTTACAGCAGTGTCTTTTAACTACACAGACAGCCCAAAAAGTAGTGATTCATGGAAATTCAAAAGGAATTCTGTACACAGCAGTGACATAATGACTCAGAATTCGATTAGACTACTGTGAATAGAATTTCACAAATTGTCCAATAAATATAATAAAATAATATTTCATTTTGAAGTAGGTAAAGTCATGGAGGGAACGGGATGATTTGCTTCCTCCCATTTTTCTCACTCAGTCTGAAGGAGGCACCTAAAACAGTAAATCTATGCACAAATAAAGGTATCAAAAGTAGGAACAAAATTCATTAAATTTTTTGTTTCACTGGAATCATAGTAAATCTTATTCTCACCAACCAATTCAATCACCAACAAAATAAAATAAAAATTTGGTTGACGGGCAAGAAATGCATAATGAGTTCATTAAAAGTTAGTAGGTATCCTTTGAAACAAACAGCGCAAACCAATTACTTTCACATCAAAAATGCCTGTTACAGCTACTGTTCCACGAAGTTGTCAATGAAGAGCAATCTTCTAATGTGTGTAAACTAATTAGCATACTATATTCTGCCTACCCTAACCTATGGTGTTTATACTAAGATGTGTTGATAAAGGACTGCCAGCACTCAAAATGTGTAGAAGGCTATAGGTGAGACCTTTGCCAGCAAGAGGACAGTACAAACAACAAACAAATGGGGTAGCATGTGGATTTACTGCTGTTCCAAATACAATCTCTTCATCAATCATCCAATATGCACATTATTAAGATTGGTTACTTTATTAATCTTCTATTTATTTCCTCATTTACATATTACTACATTTTTAAATATTCTTTCCGTTTTAACTAACTTCATAAAAGATGTTCTCAATTTGTATTGTAAGTCTAAATTTTATTTACTTTACAGTTTCACAGAATTAGATAAGATGGAATACAAGCCAGTAAAAGTCAGAGGACAGTTCCTTCATGACAAAGAAATACTCATTGGACCTAGAGCACTGATTGAACAAGACTCACCATTGCCAAGGTCTGGCTCGCTTGTGTCTGACCCCAAGAGGAATCAAGGGTGGCTGGTGATAACTCCATTCATGTTGGCTGATACTGGGTGAGTTATATTTTGATGTGACTACTGATCCAATAGGTACAATATAATATGCATTAAGTACAATTATTTATTGAAAAATTACATTTATGTGATATGGGCAGTCTGTATCTGTACCTATAATTCAACAAATTTTTATTTAATCATTCCTCATCATGAATGTAATCTTTTAATTTAATCAAATACATCTCTGGTCATATTTTAGGTAGGATTACTTATACAGAGATATAATAGTTATACATTATAGTTGTGATTAAAAATTAAGACTCTTTTTGTAGCTGTGATTTACACATGAACCTTATTATGTCAGTAACTAGTAATAGATAATCATTTAAGAAAATTAATTTATAGAATTCACTCATTGCACCCGCACCGCAAGTCGCATCACCAAATTTCCGTGGCCACACGGTTAAGGCAATGAATTGAAAATATTGGCGGCAGGGATCTTAATTTTTGTCAGCAACTACAAAACATTCGGAAGTGATATATCGAAGCCTCTAAATTTTATGTATAAATTAGCACTTCAATATGGTAATTTGTTCTTATAAAATTAAAGATAGCCTTTATTTTAAACGACAAAATCTGTTTACGAGGCAACATGCACAAGCTAGTTCGCGTGCGTTTTTGTATGCAGCCGATTTCAGATTTACTAGCGACCTGTCCCCGGCTACGCCCGGGTGCAATTTCTCTATTATTCTTACATTCAATATGAAAGTATTATACATATAAACCTTCCTCTTGAATCACTCTATCTATTAAAAAAAACCGCATCAGAATCCGTTGGGTAGTTTTAAAGATCTAAGCATACATGGGACAGACAGACAGTGGGAAGCGACTTTGTTTCATACTATGTAGTGATGATTGCGTCATCTTATGTTTTGTATACCTACCTACTGTAGAAGTCGGATCGTAGAAATCGGCAATTCGTTATCACTTCAAAATTTTTGTTTGTTGTTGACCGGCATTTACGCGGTGTAAGTCTGTTCTTGAACTTTCAAGCAAAATTGCACTGTACTCGAGAAGTAATGACCTAAACCACATAGAACAATTATTGTCGCGTGTAGCATCGCGTCGAATTGCATCGTGTCGTGTCGCGTCGTATTCGTCGCTCACGCAGGACACCGCGTTACCGTACAGAAACGATAATATATGCCAAGTATGGTCTAGCAAATGGAAGAACGTTCAGTTTTGAATGATAATATTACAGGCATATCATGAAATAGCGATTTTCATGAAAAGGATTTCAGAAGGCAATTCGGGATTCACTATTTTTTTAAGTCAAATTATGTTTTCTCCAAAGGTTAGCGACCTCGTATCGTACGTATCGTGAATACGGATTCCAAACATATATATTACATGCACACACCCAGACACGGAACAACTATTTGTAGGCCATACAAATATTTATTCCTGATGATCAAACCTGCGACAAGTAGCGCAGAAAGCCAATCGCTTAGCCACTGAATCGTGCCGTCAAATCATAAATATATTGAAATGAGAGTTTGAAAATAAATATAGGTAGCTATACTTATTTCTGTTACAGAGAAGTGATTCTGATTAACCGTGGTTGGATCCACCAAAGTCTGCGTCCAAAAGAGAAACGTCAGTCCTCTATGGTGCAAGGAGAGGTTGAGTTGGTTGGAGTTGTGAGATTAACTGAAAAAAGAGCACCATTCATGCCCAAAAACCACCCAGAAAAAGGATCATGGTTTTCTAGGTAAGCTTTCTCATAAATAATTACGTCACACAAATATTCAATTTATTTCATAAATATTTACAATATAAAATACCTTCCATTAGTCCCAAACTAGGCTAGGCCTGTATCTTGTAATATGAAATTGAATGATATTAATGATTATAATATATGTTTTTACCAGGGATTTAGATCAGATGAGCGCATATCTCGGTTGTGCTCCTGTTTGGCTTGACGCTCGAGGGATACCAGACCCACCGGAAGGTTGGCCCATCCCTAACCAGACAAGAGTAATTTTGAGAAACGAACATCTCTCTTATATTGTCACTTGGTATTCTCTTTCAATACTGACGGCAATTATGTGGCATCGTTTTTTTGTTAGGAAGTTGCCATTATTGTAAATAAGTTGTTGTATATTGTGTATATAGGATGCATTTTTAGTTTGTTAAAATGAAAGCTGTATTTTTAGAGATAGTCTTTTATGTATAAGTCAGAAAAATAACGAATGAACAGAGTCAAAATAACTGGGCATCGCTCCTTTTGCGTATTAAAAACTTCTTAGACATAGTTTCAGTGTGTAATTTAATAAATCCAAAACTTGAATACCTATAGTTTACTCATATTCAGTAGACTACTGAATCGAATTCAGTACGTACCTACCTAACTTTTAAAATAAGATTTCAGTAGGTTCCTACCTAACTATTGAAACGGATATTTAAAACAATTAAGATTTAAGCACATAAATAATCACAGCTAAATTATCTGAAATTTGAATGGAACCGTAATTCGATATTAGTGATGACCATCCAGCTCAAATTGTTATAGCAATGGAAACCTCGCATTCATCCTAATCGATTCGGCAAAAACGATTAGAAAAAAAAATTAGTACGAAAATTTTTTTAAACGGTTTTATGTAGATAGTTGTTATTATAATATATTAGATTGTACTAAGAGCTATAAAATAAGTTAGTAAACTATGGGATTTAAAATAAAATCGTGGGACTCATCTGATGTAATAGATAACTTTATTATCATGAAAAGGATTTTGAAATCCAAAAAGTTGTATAGTATTGCCGGCTTTATTTGAAAAAGCAACCTTTTGTAAAAAAAATATCATGGTACAGTTATACCATACCATACTGTATACACCATAATAAACACAAAATAGTTTAATTATTGTAACCGGCTCGTAGCTACATAGGTATCGCGCAGATCAGTCGATCAGCGAGGTCAAGCAGCGCTTGCCGCGGTCAGTCCTTGGATGGGCGACCGTTTCTTTAAACCTGTCCGTGCCTCGGTAAGCCGGTTAAGCAGTTTGTCCCGGTGTCATACGAATACCTATGACAATAGTTATGGGAGTCAGCAGCCCTAAAATTAGGTATCACTCTCCCAATAATGGTGGCGGAGGTAATTCGGTCAGTGTAAAATACTGATATTCAGCCGCAAATGGCTAGGCCGGGAACCGACCCCAACGTAATTGAGAAAAAGGCTAGACAGATGAGTTTCAGTATCAAGGTAATTTAGCAAATTTTGAATTTTCAATGATCCACTTGCGGAGCCCCCTTTTTCTTTAGTTACAAGAAACATAACACGAAGAGCAATAGTCAGGGTGCCCTGAACTACTAGTTCGATTCATTCGCCCCTCCCATCTATTTGGTCTACCTCCGGCGCGGCGGTCTATATGTGTTAGTAAAGTGTTAGGTAATTCTTGTATAATATGTTTATAGTACCTATAATCCAAGTTTTGAAAGCTATTCTAAATCTCCCCATACCGTGTCTTAGCCTGGCAGCGGCGCGGCACGGTACGTCCACCAAGGACACGTATTCCTTGCAAAGGCCGCGTTGCTGACCATCGGACAAACAAAACATGCATCACATTGCTTTACGCGCTGTGCCGTTCTGCCCAGACAGGACAAGAGCCTTATGCCAAGGTATATATCGAGAAAATATTTTTGAATTAAGAATACTAATGACAAGCGCATTCCAGAGTAAAATAAATTTCATGAGCTCAAAACATGTCTATTCCATAAAGTTATTATTAGTTACCACTAGTAATAATAACTTTATGGTCTATTCAGATGAATTACCTACTATTTTTGAAATTAGAATCTAAAAAAACCTACTCGTAAAAGTTAGTTTACAGATATACTTCAATGTCCATTTATTTAAGTAGTTTGGAATACCATCGCGCACGCGCGTTATACAGAAAAGAACAAATTTAAATATAGAACAATGCGCCCAAAAATTAAATCATTTGTTATTTTAGTGCAGACTTAATTTACATCGAAATACATTATTATAATAATATGTCATATTACGTTTATATTAATTCATTTTAGTAATAACAATAATTATATTACATTAATAATATTTATTTTAATTTTATTAGTATCGATTTCTATAGTTACTTATTTTGATTAATCGATTACGATTAAAGTTCGGAAAAATAATCGATTAAAAAAAAGTGTATGGACATCTCAAAAAAAAAATTTAAAAAATGGTGGCGGAATAAAAAACCCGAATTGAGTAGTGATAACAAAGATTACGCAATATTTAACTTGTGGAGTGATATTTACGTTGAAAAATGGACTTTTACGTGTACTACATATATTTTTAATCCACAATGTAGCATATTTTAAATAAGTCATTTGTGAAATATGTGATATTAGTGAAAAACAAACAATAACAAAGGCATAATTCGCGGGAAATTTTTACTTCCAACATCAAAATCTTTGTTATCACTGCTTTATTGATCAAACCTATGGATGATATCAGCAATCTAATAAATAAGGCGTTATTTACTTAGCTATGTTATGGAGTTTGGTGATCCAAAATCCACATTTTCATGTTTTTTAGCAACACGGCCGTTGGTCTCAGAATGGCCGATATTTTATAGGTAAATTTTGTTATTTATTCATGAAATACGGAAGATTTGCGTGCTTGTACAAACTAAATGTTTATAAAACTCTTTTAATTAACACACAATATCATAATTCGATTGTTTATTTATCGTAACGACTGACAATGATTTGAAATGACAGTTGGGCCCATTTGTGTGCCCGTTTCGAGTTTACGGTACCCTCCGTGTCGGGCCCATTTGTGTGCCCTCTACGGATTATAAGGTTAAGAATGACGCCGAAATGACGGTCGATTGAGTCAAAGAATATTAAATTTTATCCAAAGGGAATAAAACTTAATTTTAAATGCTATGTCATGACTCAACACTTTTATGTTACAAATAATAGTTAACTTTAAAAAATCTTAAGTTTTGGTTATTGTGCTTTAATCTCGGATGTACTAATTGGGGTGTGAGAGATTTTGAGTTATGAAATCACGTTCTATGCTGACATAAGGGGTATTAAAAACTGGTTTTTTAATACCTAGTTATGTGCAGTTTCACACTACTTTATCTATACTCATGCTATAGGTAGTTAGCACATTAATAAAGTAAATAAACAATAATGGCGCCGAAACCCAACAGCCAACGTGCATGTGCTCTAGGGCGCCGCACGGCCACCATAAAAAATGTACGGCTGCTATAAAAATTGAATTGAAATCTCCTTGATCGATCCGAAGTGTAATTTAATAGAAACAAAGTTATTTTATAGCATTATTTTGTAAAGAAAACTGTATCATAATAAAACTTTTAATTTTCTAATTAAAACTTTTAGATGTGAATGTAGTTTTTTTTTTTTTGTACAATACAATATTCTTAACTTGGCCAGACTGCTGTATCGAACACAGGAGCTCTTTGTGTTACAGCCTCACTAGCATCACCTACAGTCTACACCAATAAAGGTCCGTTGGTATCAATACACAATAATTGACATCGTAACGAAAACTGATACAATTTGAGGGAAGCGAAAATATTCTAAGTCTATGGATACAATAGACTCAGTAAGATAAGGTCTTTAAAAAAAAAACTATTTTCGGTTATTTATTTAATGCGAACAAAATCGTTAATTTCGCCTTAGTGTAGGTATTAGGCGTGGGCAAAGTGTATAATTTTTGCGATTGTAACATTTGCATCTGACTCACTGAAAAGATCCGAAACACTGATGTTTCATTTGTATCATTTGGCTCATCGGCATACACGGATATATATATATATATATAAATATAAAGGATATAAAATGGCGTGTCTCTTTACGGAACCGACTCATTGTTATCTGATACAAATAATTGAAGTATGAAAAAAACGACCTTATTCTATTTGATATGTAAGCGGCTTAATGGTAATTTTTACATGCATGGATAACGAAAACGAAAAACTCAGTGTGAGTGATACACATCTCATTTGGTATCTCTTTCTGACTTGTACAGATTGTAATATGTCACCCGCTCACTCGCGAGTAAAGTAATTCAGTATCTCATCTCAATCCCTCTCTCGCTCACTGCTCAGTCGCCTCCATAGACTTATTATCTAAGTAACGAGCCCTACCTACTTATTATTTCTATGGTCGCCTCGCAAGCGATGAAGCGACGCGTCGCGCGGAATGATTCAGATCTAAATGATATCTACGATTGAAACGTTGTTAATATTACTGAACCAATCTTTTGTATCACTATCTCCGGGTCAGTGAGTCGGTTCCGTAAAGAGATACACTCGCCTAGTACCTAGGTATCCGACGCTGACGGCACGATGACTTTCTAGGTAAGTAGTGTAGGTAGGTACCTATTTATTTTTGTTGTGCCTAAGATATTTTCAGTCCTGACGTTGGCTGACATGGTACAGCACAGCAAAGCAAACTATACATAGATGTAAGATAGAATATGTCGATGCATTCAAGCATTGGCTAGCCGCGGAATATAAGATTGCTCAGAATGCGGCCTTAGGGTACGTCCATGGGCGTAGCTTTTTTTTTTTTTTCGGTTTCACAGAATACTAAGGGTTGTCACATGGGGTACTGATACAGGTCCTGCCTTGTTGCAACATTTCTCAATAACTTAAACCTTGCATACGTAAGGTTTAATAGCCACGCAACTCGATATTCGTATCTCTCCTCTCCACTCAACCTATGAAACCATTCTCAGGGCTTCCCTTTTCAGCTGAGGATCTACTTGGTAAGAGTATTTTTCTTTTGGAGTTATCACAAATGGTCACCACCATTTGTGATAACTCCAAAAGAAAAATACTCTCTCGCCAGGTTTCACTTCCAACATCCCTAGTGGCAGGCGGAAACGGGGGGAACAGCTCCCGAGTTTCGTCAGTGGCTCAGATTCTAAATTACTGTTGTACGAACGAGACAGTATGGACGCCTGATCCAATATAATAATAATTGGAAAATAACTATTTTATGGAAAAGAGATTGTAGTAAATATTATGATTTCCTTTAAAAGTGATTATGGGACTAAGGCTGACATTCAGAGACGACAGAAACGAGTCTAAGCGTGAACTTACGCTTCCATCTGTCAAAATTTGTTCGTAAGTTTGACAGATGGAAGCGTAAGTTCACGCTTAGACTCGTTTCTGTCGTCTCTGAATGTAAGCCTGAATGTCAGCCTAAGTCTCATAATTTTAAACACTAAAACTGCTCGTCGCTTCGCTGCCGGCCGCTGTCATTTCGGCGTTAATTGAGCCCTCGAGGAAGGAAAATTAATCAAACAAGGTTCTTGATTGAGATCTAATCGGACAAATGAATTTAATGACTGAGAAGACAGCTAATGAAATGCATAATATTTTAAAATTCACTTAAATAAGTAATTAATTACATATAAATAATTCAGTCAATTAGATTTCATACAAAAATAATCACATTTAATATAAAATAGATAAAACTTATATACATAATTATAATTTTAGGTCACTGTATTCAACACAATATGAATTTTTTAAACATCTCTTTTGTCCTCTATTTAGACTCTACATAAATGAACCTTTCAAATAAAACTATAATTATTAAAGTTAAATTAAAAATAATAAAAATATATTCAACAGATGAAAGTAGATGATTCAATATGAAATTATTTCTAATACTACATGATTCGTATTAAACTTAAAATCACACATTTATGCAACAAAAACAAAACCTAAAAACTTACTTACTTCAATATTGTAAGAAAATTAAAATATGTGTGTACATAATTTCTGTTCCAAATCTTAACTTATGATATCAAAATAAACTAATTATAATTCTTCACCTTAATGATTGGCAGGGTACCTATTTAAAAATAACTGTTACTAATTATGTCATTAAATTAATTCGGTACTTACATAATTACAAATGAAAATTAAATAATTAAAACTTCAAATTATATAATACAAAATAACTTATCAATACATAATTATTATTTAAAGATGGCCATACACCCAAGGTGTACCTGACGATAATATGTATGTGACGTGTAACCATTGTGTACCTACTACCTATGTGACGTTTTGCCGCTTATTAACACGTTGACTGTCCATGCATTACACAACAACAGGGTCCTGAACACGATAGCTGACAGAGTGGATTGTCCATACATAGTTCACTGCTGTCAGTTACATGTATAAAAACAATGTATGTTTTAGATAATTATTTTTACTAACACTTATGTATAAGAAAATTGTTACTAACCCTATGAGACTTGTTCTCGAATTAAAGTTATTCTATTCTATTCTATTACATGTAATGCATTTTAGATAGTCCTTTGACGTTCGTACATTACATGTAATGCATTAGCCCATGATGGTTGGTTTCCCGGGCTGATCCACGAAAATCTAGCCGATACATCCGTGATGCTGAAATTCAGGCCTCCACTAAAGTTAAGCATTAATAAACTTATCAGCCCTTTATAGGCACTTAAAACGGTTTAAAATCGTTGGACGTACTATGTCTTGTATCTAGAATAGCCCAGACAGTTAAAGTGCTAATTTGCGTCTATAATAAGCATATCTGCCGTCATGTATACCTTTTCGTGTATGGCCACCATGACATTAATAGGTAAGGACGATTGAAAAATATAATGCTCTATAATATGTATGCTGTCCTTGTGATAGCTTTAAAAAACAAAATTTTAGATATTCGGCCATCTTCCGATAACAGGTTATTATTCAATGTAATAAATCTTGACAAAGACCCTAAAAGTAAAGTGATGAATAATAAGTTATCGGAAAATGGTGCCCGGGAGAATAGAAGGCTCAACGAATTTTAGTAAATTTTGAGTTTTAAAATCCAATTTTGTAGCTCCGCTTGATTCTTATTACCAATCGATGTTATAATATTTTTTTAGAATATAAAAAACTTAAATATTATTATTTCTGTCAACACGATAAACGTGAAGACGTTACATGAACACAGGCAATATGAACTTAAATTCAAGCGGGCAAGTCAAAATTCGACACGTGTATTTGAGGCACGTGCACAGGATCTATCTTGGGCGTTGTTTTGTAGTCACAGATGCCACACTCTTTTAATTTCCATTCCCATCCCATCGTTTGTACAGCATGCAAAGTTTGAGCCTCCGTGTGTTGACGCCGAAGCATACCTTCCTGTAATTTTATTATATTTTAGTTATTCAGTTTTTCATGAAGACGAATTAATAAATGAGGATTGATTCATCATTCTTTACCATTGTCAAATATCAAAGATATAAAAAACGTAATGTGGTTTTTGTCTAAAAGACTAGAAATACGATATTATGCATGTTCATTTTTGTTACCTGATTAAAATACCAATCAAAAGTACTTCTGACTGTTTTTTTGCTGTTAAAAATAATTTTGACTATCGTAACGTTAATGTAAGCAAATTTTGAATAAAAAATACTCGTTTAACCCATGACATTTTTTGAAAATACATGCAGTGTTTTTACATTTTCATGAAACAAGTGTGTATGTTGTATAAAATTTAACAAAAATGGGATAGATTCATTGTTTTAGTTTTATAATCAAAATTCGTGCTTGGCACTCAGATGACATATCACGGTTATTTTAATTATCCTTAAACCATGGTTACTCTCAATATATTATGAATTTTGGCAAAATTAATACGATTAGAAGAATCATAATTATATTTTTGTCTTCGGCATTTCACAAATCAGCGAGCGTTTGCAAACAGACGACGCCGTTGGTAAAATGAAAAATCATTATTACAATCTGCCGAAGAAACATATTATACCAACACATAATTCGGCTGAGCAATTAAAAGCAAACATGAACTAATATAAATGATATATTGTATGCTGTACCTTGATTTTTTCCCATTTATCGTCGACTTCTTGAAGCCACGAGTTAATCTGTCTGCCGTTGCATCGGGAGCGCTGCGCGTTGCGCTTCTCTTCCTGCTCTGGAGCTAATACGTTGTAGACCTCTTTGTCACGAAGTATCGTGCACACAGAGAAAGGGAGAGACTGTTGAAAAAATATTTATATATTATATAGATAATATTCAATTCTTCGATCACCCACAGAAATAGAATCAGGGTCCCCGCTTCACAAAATTATTTCGGAGTAAATGATTGATGTTTTTTTTTTTGTATAGTAAAATTTTCCGTGGAGATGCCTCGGCGTCCGATCCTATTCAGATATTCACCGAAGCAACCGTGCCCGGTGAACACCTGGGTAAAGCGGAAGGTGACTCGCTCGGTCCTCCTGAGCCAGGCTCTGAAGTGCGGCAGAATGGCGCGGTAGCCACGTGCGATCCGGATGTCCACTTTGCGCTGCAGCAGACCGTGAATTTTGGTACTGCAGCGCCGGACGCCTGATAGTCTAGCTGACCATACAGGCGCCCGTAAAGGGCCACGGACCGCACGACCCTTTCATAGAGGCGGCGAACTTACTCCCGAGGTCTTCCGAGATAGGGAAGCAGTTTATGCAAAGCACCCACTACCCGGTCGATCCGGGGGACCAGCGGGTCTACCGCGTAACTGAAATGGTATTGAACATCGACTCTGGTAATAAACTTCAATACGATTGTGAGACACTAAACTTTGAGCTACCCTGTAGTCTGTACTTTGTTTTTCCGATTTTGACGTTGGGACTTCCATCTCCATCGATAAATTATGTTTTTCTTATTATTTCCTATCATTACATAGCATTACGTTATAAATACTTTTAAAGTCACGCCGCCGATGATGCCGCCACCGCCGACCCTAAAAAGTCAGCGCGCCGGCCACCCAACGGCGCTCATGTCTTATCTGTACTAGTATATATAGTATTATATTGTCTGTGACCCTGGTAAACACTTACTTGGTTTGCTACAGCGCGTTCGGCGCGCCCGTGAACGCGCAATATTTCCTGTTCGACGGCCAACACAAGCTTTTCTTTTTCTACTAGGTGTTGTATACGTAATCTTGTCCTGCCGAAACGAATTAGATATTATAAATTTCAAGTATTATAAGTTAAGTTTGAAAACTTTCTATTCCTAGAAGCATGCGGGTAAAACTAACATACCTTTCCTTTTCTTGAGCCATGAACTCAGCTGTCATCTGTGATGGCAAACTATGTGGTATTTCCACTTGAGGATCGGGGTTCACGTTACCCTGAAGTGTGTACGTGCACCGATTCATCAAATATTTGTTAAAATCTTTTGGAGGTTTGGGCTTTACAGGAAATAAGCTTCTTTGACGGCGATCAATCTGTAAACAAGATAATATTTACAGTGCGACACATCTAAAAAGTAACATCGATGTACCTGTTGATCAAACAACCGGGCAGTCGCTCGCTTAGATAATTGTATAACTAACTGCGTCAACGTAAAGATCATGTTTTACTACAGTACTAATAAACATTCGTGGTCTTGAAGACGCACTCAGTTCGGAAGTGATAGGTTTTACAAAGTTTGTCGATGTCACTTCTTAGTTGTGTCGTAATATTTATTATACACTATGATTATTTCGCCCTTCAATTTTAAATGATATCAAAACGATTAATATGTCCAAAATAATTAATTATATAACATACCTGTTTCCGTATATGAATGTACATTTGATACGGATTGGAGTGAGTTATATTATGGCTAGTGCTGGATTCATGGGCCTGTTCGTTCTTCGATTGATCACGAGAGTGACCATCTTTTGAAGCTTTAATTTTTCTTTTTCTCGGATGTAGCTCCACATGGCCTGCGTTTGCTGTAACACATCATCTATACATATAAAAATACTTCTATATATACAGGGTAGATTTTTGAAACGGGGCAGTAAGGGCAGGTACCTTAACCGTTGTAACCGTCCTCAACTTTTGGAGATATTTTGATCTGCATTCTCAGATTTCGGAAAAAATGTACAGTTCGCAAGAAAATAGGCAATAAGCACAAAAACAATTTTGATACTAATCGATTCAGTTTCTTATAGGGATCAAAAGACTATCATCGTGGCTTCGATAACCTTGTACAACGTGCCTAAGTACTAAACAAACAAGAATAATAAACTGAAAAGTTATTAGGTACCTACCCATGTATTTTGTTTAATAATAATCATCCAATTTATAAAACGGGTAAGTATGCACATTTAATAGCAAGCAATCATACGTTTGTACTCTAAGATATTAGGGTGCTCAAAATGGGCACCGTTTTGACGGATACATAGGTTTACTCTCTTTTGTACTGAGCAGTAGCTGATGGTACACTTGGATTCCTTCCATACAGAATCGTTGTAAATGCATCTTTCAGTTTCTAAATAATGTTGTATTTATTTTTGTAGAATTCATTTTTCAGATTGTATTATGTAGATAAAGAAATCAAGAGTAAGAGCAGGACACCGAGAATAATAATATAATATTTAAATAAAATAGAAAAAAAAAATTGTTCTGTTTTTACGACCAGTCTTCTTTTTATCTTCCAGTCTATCCAAAATAAAACGTTTTGTTATGTATAAAAGTAAGATGGAGTCTCATTTCCTGCAAAATATATAGGAAAAGTTTTTTGCGATTTCTAACATTTCTAGTACTCTAACTGCAGTTGGTCCAGTAGTCTTTTGGTCTTTATAAGAAACAGGATCAATCGGCATCAAAAAAAGATTTTGTGCAAATTGCCCATTTTCTTGCTGACTGTACCTACATTTTTTCCAAAATCTGTGAATGCAGATCAAAATATCAATATGCAAAGGTAAAGGACAGACAGTCGCTGAGGTTATAAAATTGAAATTTTGACAGTAGATACCTTTTATAACACAGGAATCCAGTAATGAAGGATTTTTAGAAATCCACCCCCAAGGGGGAAATTAGGGGTTGGAAGTTTGTATGAAAATCCGTAATTTTTGAAGATAGATGTATGAAAACTGGTATTTTGCATAATGGTTAAAAAAAAGGTGTTTCAGTGTATTTGGAAAATCAACCCTTTAGGGGGTGAAAATATGTATGGGAAATCTGTTAAGTATTTTTAAAGTTAAATCCATAAAAATTGATAAGTAGTCATTTGGCTTTTTGGTTAAAAATAATGAAATACATGTTTCAGTGTTTTTGGAAAATCGACCTTTAAGGGGGTAAAAATAAGCGGTGAAAATTTGTATGGCAAATCTGCTACTATTAAAGATAAATCCAAAAAAAATAACGGTATTCACCACCTCAGTTAAAAAATAGAAAAGACGTGATTCAGCGTTTTTAAAAAATCAACATCTAAGTGGGACAAATAATTGCTGTAGGTAAGTTTGTATGAAATTGTTATTATTAAGTCAAATCCATCAAATTTTATATTTGGCTTTTTGGTTGTTTAAGGTGTTTCAGTGTTTTTTGGAAAATTGACCCTTAAAATTAATAAAATAAAATAGGGGCGAAAATTTGTATGGGCAATCTGTTATTTTCAAAGTTAAATCCAAACAAATTGGTATTCGCTATATCAGTTAAAAATTGGGACAGACATAATGTAGCCATTTTTGAAAAATCAACCCCGAAGGGATAACTTAGGGGATGAAAGTTTGTATTGAAATACGTCAGTTTTGAAGTTAGATCTGTGAAAAATAATATTTAGGTTTTTGATTGAAGATAAAGATTACGATTCAATAAGTGTTTTAGTATTTTGGGAAAATCAATCCTTATAAATATATATATACTCGTCAAAACAAAATAAGGGCCACCTTATATTTTTGATCTTCTGGGAAAATTATGAGGTTCCTAGGTTTCTAAGTTGTAAGATTCATTGCAATGATTTGTTTTTAATGAAATGGGCTTAAATTTTACATAATCCACAGGAAAAAAAAAACAATTTTACAACATTTTCGAGAAAAAGTGCAATTTCAGCAAAAAGTACACTTGGACTAAAAATGCAATTAAAAATGAAATTCCACGGCGTTTATTCTTCTTCCTTTTTGAATCCATATCTGGTGTAACCTCCTCTTTTCTGAACATGTTCTTGAAGCCTAGAGGGAATTTTCTATCAGATGCCGCATTGTTTCTTGAGAGATTTATTCCTAGCTCGATTTTAGGACGTTTAAGGGCTGTCTTTCATTGTCCAGTGATCAATTTGTGTCTCATACTCTTCTTTTCAACAGATCCCACATGTGTTCAATTGTGTTCAAGCCCGAACTGTTCGCTGGCCTCGGCAACACTTGTATACAAGCCTCTTCTAGTGTCTCTCTGGTGGCTCTAACAGTATAAGCGCGTGCATTGCCGTGCAACAGCTTGAAACCTGCACCCACTTGCTATGTAAATGGCACCACATAGAGTCTTATGACCTCCTGGATGTCACGTTAAGTTGTTACTGTACCCTGGTTCTGAATTATAAGCTCAGTTCTTCCAGTTTGGCTTATGCCTCCCCACACCATAACATTGGGCCCCCCAAATCGATCACTGTTGTGGATGCAGGCATCTGCAAATTGCTCCCTTTTCATCTCCACACCCTTATGCAACGGTCAACACTAAAAACTTTTACTTTGCTCTCATCTGTAAAAAGCAATGTGCTTCAGTCACTTACGCTACAGTCCAATTGTTGCCTTGCGGATGTTTATTGATTTGCATGATGAATACTGGTCTATGGAATTCGCACCACTTGACTCCTGGACAATTGCTGGTCTTCATAAAACTGGTTTCTAATTGTTTGGTCACCAAGTCACGTGCCTGTGGCCAGGCACAAGCGGGTTTCCAAAGAGCGGGAAGTGACGGTGCTCTCTCTGCGTGCATGTAAGTCTATGTAGCGGTCTTCCTGAGCGGTGATTCCTCTGGCTGTGCCTAATTCCTGACTTCTGACAAAATTTTGGATCTCATAAAATCAATTCCAGGCACTCTGAATTGCTCGCTGCGAAAATCTCGGCTGTAAAACTACAGATCGCTACGAATAGCCTTCTTGGATGAGTGTTATGGTCCTGGTCGTTGTAGTCAAGTCTATTTGACGTCGAACCTGTGGAATTACGTTCTTAAAATGCCGATGTACGCACTAACTCGACACACTAAACTGTTCTCATTACAATACAAATGTTAAATGAGCTTAAAGTTCACGTTAAAAACAGGGTAAAATTAATTGGTTTCAAAAAAATTGATAAAATCTACCCATTTTAACAGTTTTTCAAGCGGAATGCTGTTAAAGTGTTCGCAAACACTTAAGATAACACAACGCTGTACAATTTACCACATGGAGATAGTTAATGATCATTAAATCACCCATAATGTCGAAATTTGCAAGTGGCCCTTATTTTGTTTTGACGAGTATATATCCTTAAATGTGGGGTGAAAGTTGGTATGGGAAACATGTTATTTTTTAAATTAAATCATCACCACCTATCGTGTCCTGTAATTGTACTTGGTGTACCCACTCAGAGTCTCTGTTTATGACGCAGGCGGTAAGAGTTGACCAGTGTGGCCAAAAGATGGAATGTAGGCTACATCATTGGATTTGTTCGTTTAATATTATAGTAGTTTTGTTCGTTTGTAGTACCTATACTACCTCTATCTAGGGGGTAATGTCTCTACTAGAACTACTGAACTGATTCTAAAAATTCTTTCACTTATAGATAGACTATTTATAACTACACACATCAACAAAGTCTAGGGATATTTCAGTTATTCATTGTTAACTAAAAAAATATCGGAAATAGCTTAAGACAAGCTTATATGCAAATAAACTTTAGTTTATGGACTATCATAAATAAAAATAAAAATCAAGTTTTTTTTTAATTCGTCTCATTTATAGACAAAACAAAAAATTATGCAAAATGCACTAAAATAAGGGGTATATGTTTTGATGGTTAAAAGAAGCAATTTTTTACGCCTTTTTTACAGGGATATACAAACTAATAACCAGTTAAAGCATCCTTGATGTTAATTACGCATCTGCAATGGTTCTGTACGCTTAAATAAGGTTATCAATGTCTTGCTGTGAAATTTTGTCCCAGATTCTGCTAAGGTGTAAAAAAAGTTGCTCATCAGTCAAAGAATTGTCGGAGAAATTCCCCAGAGCTCTTCGTTACACCCTATCTCAAGCATGTTCAATGGGATTTAGGCCTGGTGATTGTGTAGGTCACTCCAGAATCGCAACATCATGTTCCTGCAACCAAATTCTTACCACCGTGTTGGTGGGTATATAGAAATTTTCATGAATGAACCGGAAATCTCGACGAATTTGTAGCCGATATGGGTAGGTTATTAGGCCTAGCATCTGATTACGGTATTTTTTAGCAGTTATGGAGCCTTACACCCAAACGCGGTCTGTTCTCTCGCCAAGAAGAATTTTCGCCCCCACCATAATTGCTCCACCTCACCATGATTAGACTTCTGAGCGTGCTGGAGGTGGCTTACACATCCAGGAACTCTCCAATCGTGTACTCTTTGCGAAATGAGATGGAGCCCCCAACCGCAATTCATTAGAAAAACCACTGATGACATTCAACGAATTTCGATTTTGCAATTTTCTCGAGCCCACTGACTGCAGTGGGCTCGAGAAAATTTGTACCACACTGAATGGACAAACACTGGTTTGTCCGCGATTGCCAATTTCTAATGCTGGACTAAAAAGTGCTCTGCCAGCACGAGGGTAGACTTCATGCAGTCTCCTCTTCTCAGTTTTGTCACTCACAAGCAACTGGGGTTCAGACTGCAGTCATTGAACCAATCGCATGGCCTTAACATTTGGTTGTCTTTTTGCAGGAACTTGCAAATATCGATCTTGTCTATGGGTATTCATAAGACTTCTACCTAGTTGTCTTGCAGCCACCTCTCTAGTGACACTATAACGTGATCACAACATCGATATCACGTTTTGTCTCGTTCCAATCGCTTGAGCAATGTCACGTTGGAGTGCATCAGCTTGCGTTTACTTGCTGCTTTTAACATTTCCTCTTAGGTCCAATTTTGAATTCCATGTGATCAATAACTTCAATAGCATCAATTTAATCCAAAATGTTACCTTAAAACCTGATTAACAAAAAAAGAACAAGCAAAATACTCAACTAATAATTTGCAGCTGGTTTAGTTTCAGCGTTTTTCCCGCCTGTGCCTCATATTTTTTTTTTTTTTTTTAATCTGTCTTATTAACGTTTGGAAATGAAATATAAATAAATCACCATCAAAATCTTTTTGAAGTCCCTAGTAGTTTTTGAGTTATACAAGTTAGTATAAAATATCCCTAGACTTTGTTGATGTGTGTATATTGAAAAAACAAAACGCGCGGGTGAAACCGCGGGCAACAGCTAGTATAAACTACAACTGCTAAGTTGTCGGTCGATGCATTTTAGATGGATATAGTGTATGTATATTTTTTTTAACTTTTCTTCGTATTTTGATTCCTCCTGTATTTTGGATACAGTTTACAAGACAAACACAGTGTGAAACCGGTCTTTACGAAAAAAGCTACGTACGAGAAAGAGACACAAAAAAATGGCCGAACCGATTTGAAACAATTAGTCTTCTGTGATAAAAATTTAAAAGAAAAAGTAAAACCCGACTTCAAGAAACTAAAAGGTATAAAATATAAAATCTCTTTGGTGGATGATCCGAAGTGTACTACATAGTATAAAAAATAAAACAAAATCGCTTCCCGCTGTCTGTCTGTCCCTAAGTATGCTTAGATCTTTAAAACTACGCAACGGATTTTGATGCCGTTTTTTTTAATAGATGGAGTGATTCAAAAGGAAATTTTATATGTATAATACATGCATAATATAGTAGAGAAACACTGATAATTTTAGAGGTTTCTAATGTGATGTCGTAAATCAACACTTTTTTTTCGCTTACATTGCAAACGCTAGCTGAACCCTACGAGATAGATCGAAAATAATGTACTACAGTATTGTACACCTTAAAAAGGTCTACAAAAAAGTCCACGATGGTATAAGTCTATCTCTTAGGGATAACCCACAATAACCATTTTTTATCCTTTACTTTTTACGAGAAATAATGGCTTATTTACAAAGCGATTTTAAGCAATACAGCATTAATCCTTATCCAATTAAGTACCTTTATCTATCCTCATATCGTAAAGTTCTAATTATGAATTCAAAAATAATACTATAATGACAGACTTTATGCACATGCAACTATAATAAAATTAAAAAGTTTTATTATGATAAGTACAGTTTTCCTAACAAAACAATACTATAAAATAACTTTACCATAGACATAATATACTACTGTTTAATAAATTCAATTATTTTTTTATAGCAGCCGTACATTATCTATGGTGGCGCGGTTAGGGCGCATGCGCGCTGAGTTCCGGCGCCATTTTGTTTATTCACAATTTACATTATTAATGTGATAACTAGGTACCTATTGCATGATTATACAGGGTTACTGGTGACTCGACGTATCCCTTGCAGGATGTCATAGTAGGGTTACATTACAATGCACCAAACTAAGCCTCCAAATGTTCTACCGAAATTCAGTAGTTTTCGAGTAATTTAGATTTTTAGTTTTTTATGAAAAATCCCAGATTAAATAATTTGAAGCTAATTTAAAAATGATTTATGACGCGACTGTACTGAAATTTAAGTTATTATCATAGTTGATTCCGTAGCAGATCTTTGTTAATAATTAAAAGTTCAAAAATCCCTAAAACTTTGACAAAGATCACTAATCAAACATTTAATTTTTGGTGAAGATCTGATGAAGAATTTCGGAGATATACAATGGAACTCTTGAATAAATAACAGCATATCACTTGCGATTACTGTTATCGCTTATTTATATATTGTTTATGCCACTCAAAATAGAAAAATAAAATTAACTTTAAAAAAAAAGTAAAAACCGACTTCAAAAAACTAAAAAGTATAAAATAATTTTCTGAGGGTCGATTTAACCAACGTTAGATAACTATTATCAAATGAATAAATTTTAATTGTGACACCTTTTGTATGACAAAAATTCGTCTCCTGGATAACGTTATCTGACGTTGGCGAAATCGGCCCTTAAATAACTTAACAGCTTCTGAAGACGGTGCCACTGCCAAGCTAGGTGCATTGAAGAATTAAAGGCCCCGACTTCAGAAGCTGTTAAGTTTTTTAAGAAAATTATTTTATACTTTTTAGTTTTTTGAAGTTGGTTTTTACTTGTTGTTTGTTATGTTGTGTTAGACTGCGTGCAACTTACAGCAATAACGCAAATTTAGAGACCTTTTACAGGTAAATACTGACAGTACAATACTACTTTCATGTTTATTTTCATAGAAAATATTCCTACAATTATTTAGTAAGTAATACGTTTTATAACATGCTGGAAACCGCATTTTCTGAATAAAATATTATATTAAATAATTATGTGTAAATTAAAAAAATATTGTGTACGTGAAAATATGCGGCATAGCCCATAAGGTTTCTACCAAATCTATCGATTTCGACATTTTCCAATGAATCTTTTGTACTACCTAGCTTCGTCAATCTCATAACTTGAGCGTAACCGTTATTGCTTATAATAATATTTAAAAAAAGGTTGATTTCGTCCAGCCCCGCCTGACATTATCGGAAAATCACTCTCAGAAGACTGACGCACCGGCAGGCACTACACTACCTATACCATGTTCGTACTATTAAGAAATTTTAATAGTACGTCCACAGCCAGCAATGCCCCGCAGACTGGCAGAATTTTCCCAATCGTATGTACGCTTCATCAAGAAGCGGATGTTCGATTCGAAAAATTCTGTCGGGCATTAAAAAGTATAAAATAGCGCTATTTTCAGACAAAGTGCAGCCGGGTTAAATAAAATCTTCATTAAGTATACTGACTGGCTAACTTCACAACATCCAGGTTTTCTGACCTGACCAGTCTTGGCCCGTGTCAGCGTACATATACAGAGACACATCACCAGAACCTTCAACATCACAACCGAAACCTCTGACGTCAAGAAGAAAGAAGTTGATTAATAAATGTTTACAAGAAATTTCCTTTTTTACCCAACTACGGCGAGGGTTATATTTTTGACCGGTATGTATGTATGTACATACATACCGGTCAAAAATATAACCCTATATATAAAGGAAATTTCTTGTAAACATTTATTAATCAACTTCTTTTTTCTTGATATCTGTTCCCTGATAACGTCTAAACTACTTATAATAATTTGACAAATGAGGTATCGTTGGAAGCATCTTGATTGTCCGCTGGTTATAGGCTATGTGACGTCACATTAAATTGAATATCCATCTAGAGGACATCATAAATATTAAAAAAATATATTTATATATTGCTGTGTTAGGTATCAAATTAAAGGGCTTAATTAGCAAATTTAAAAAATATGTATATTGCTAGCGGCTTTGAAACAAAAAACAAGTTCAAAAACTAAAACCCTACTACTGAAAATTTATGAAACATAATATTATATTACGAGCTCTAATACATTTCGACCATGATTTTTGCGTTACATTGTGGAGAATAGTTATTAATATAGTTTATATAGCAGCCTCGGTTTTCGCATTTTTTTCTTTTATATTTATATAAAGCCAAAATTCCGAAGTAAGATTTCCAAAAAATGCGCGACGGCACGTTTTCGAGCTCGTGGATTGAACTACTGTAATAAGCAATTGAACTGAAAAATATATAATAATATCTATTAAATAGTCGTTTCCGCCTTAGAAATTTTGATATATGTATGGAATATCTATAAAAAAATCCCATTCAAAGCCATAAAACTACTAAAAACGCTCAGAATTAACTGTAAATTTCTCCTTACTACATTAATATTATTACGTAAAATTTATACCAGAATAAACGTTAGTTCATAAGAAATTAAAACCTCATACATTTATTTTAAATAAACAAATTATGAAACCTAAAATAAACGTAATTACAACTGCCAAATTTGTAATTGCTACTTATTGCCTTCGTTCCATACATCTAATCTGTCAAAACGCAATTTTGTGATATGTCTTTTAATATAAATATTCATAATGATGTTCAGAGGATAGCCGCGGTCGTATGCCACCTCTACCCTAACAAAACATAACATTCTAACAGTAGTAAGCGATCATAAGCTTTTGGGCAAAGTGACATACGATCACGGCTATCCTCTGAACATCACTATGAATATGTATTATTATTTTCATGTTTCATACTTTTTCAGTAGTCGGGTGGCGAGAATGAAAATTAGATACTGTGTTGTGGATTTTTTTAATGTTTCTTGTATTAATTTTTTATTGTTTCCTCGAAAATTACAGAAAAGTACTATACAAGTCTCAGCCGAAATATTAATTAATAAACTTGTTTATTTTTGGCCGACAAGTGTCAAATTTGACAGCTGTGAGCAAACAATTATCTTAGAGTAAGCTAGAGTTAGAAATTCCGCATATTTTTCGGTTTTCTGTGGTTAATAACTTTATATAAAGTGGAAAGTGTGTTGTGTACACTATGGGATGTTGCGTGTTTCAAGCTGCAAAAAGAGCAGTAGGTATATGAAAGTATGACATTTCGATGGTTTTAAAATAACCTCAGAGATATCATGGATTTTCCTCGAAAATTACAGAAAAGTACTATACAAATCTCAGCCGAAATATTAATTAATGACCTTGTTTATTTTTGGCCGACAAGTGTCAAACTTGACAGATGTGAGCAAACAATTATCTTAGAGTAAGCTAGAGTTAGAAATTCCGCATATTTTTCGGTTTTCTGTGGTTAATAACTTTATATAAAGTGGAAAGTGTGTTGTGTGCACTATGGGATGTTGCGTGTTTCAAGCTGCAAAAACAGCAGCATATGAAAATATGACATTTCGATGGTTTTAAAATAACCTCAGAGATATCATGGATAGGAATTGAATGCTCGTTGTTGAATTAATGCGTAATTTTGCTTATTGTTCGTAAAATAACATAACACGGAAAACATTATTGTTGCCAGTGTATTCTTTTACTTACTGTAAACTCCACATTATTTATACGATTTTAAAATAAATATATTAAAATTTAGGAATGTGTATTTATTAGCATAACATTCCCGTAGCTAATGAAATGAAAAAATGCATTGCTGCAAAAATCAGTACCCAAAAAGTACGCATAAGATGTGTTCAATTCATTTTTTTAGATTTTTTAAATGTATTTATTGTTTCACATAAAGTAGGTTACATATAAATTTAATACAGATTTGTGTACAAGAATAAACAGATAATGTACTGCTGGTACTTAAAAAAGGAAACCCTGAGCTATAAGTACCAGCTACTTTCAATGATACAGTTGAGTAGTACGAAGACATATTATGGCAATGCAAGCATGCGAAAAATAGTAACCAAATTAACAAATACATTTAGGGAAATTTAAAGAAATAAAATGAGAAATAGCGACACATCAATCAAAGAAAAGGAGAACAATTGCTTCAACTAATAAACCTTGCATAATTGGAAATGTGTGTGTGAGTGTGTGGGATGTGAGGATTTGTGGGATGTGTGGGTTGTGTGATGGTTTGGAAGAAATGATTGACTGGATGGAGAAGATTCTCTGTTTCATCATAATTAAGTTTCAGGAGCCAGTCAATTACAGTTCTTTTACATTCGTGTTTATTTTTGGAATAAATAGTCAATGATTTGTTTAACTTGGTATACAAAAAGCGACCAAGGAAAGAAAAGAATCTCTGTCTAAACGAAGTCCTGCAAGTGTCACTTAGGGGTAGTCTTAGCCTACGTGTAGCCGGATTTTTGATTTTGACATTGAGTAAACAATATTATTTTGTCATCTAGGTATAAATACTACATACAAACTCCCATGATATGGGTATCAAATGCTTTGCAGGAAGGAACACAAAAACTAAACGTCCCACTTAATTCAATATGGCGGACGCCCCAAGATGGCGGATAAAATTTTCTTATCTACCATCATGATATGGGTATCAAATGAAAGGGTTTGCTGAGAAGAATACGAAAAATAAAGTCAAAGCCAAAACCGAAGTCAAAGTAAAAACTGAAGTCGCAGTCAAAATCAAAGCCGAAGCCGAAGCCAACGCCGAAGCCGAGGCCGAAGACGAGGCCGAAGACGAAACCGAGGCGAAAGCCGAGGCCGAAACGGAAGACAAAGCCAAGGCCCAAGCCGAAGCCGAGGCCGAAGCCAAAGCCGAAGATAAGGCCGAGGCCAAAGCCGAAAACGGAGCCGAAGTTAAGGCCGAAGCCGAAGCCGAAGAGAAAGCCGAGGCTGAAGCCGAAGCCGAAGACGAGGCCGACGCCGAACGAAACCGAGGAGAACGAGGGGTCTTTCCGGTGGGGGTCAAACATGGCCGCCACACAAAATTTTAACGCTCACCGTTCCAAAACCTTTAGAGATAAAGAGGGGCTGCTCAAACCAATGTCATAGCGGATGAGGGGGGTTTTCCGGTGGTGGTCATAAAAATCCAAGATGGCAAATTCAAAATGGCGGCCAAGAAAAAGTTGTTTCGGTCCGGCTGAAATTGGAGTCTTCTGGTTGGTTCTCGGGGGCACCGATTCACAATCCGGGATATACAATTTTTCCTGATCTCTCAGATGAAGCCGCGGGGGGTAAAAGTCATGTATGACAGTCATACAGAGTAGATATGAGCGCCGATGGGTATAAGGCCGGCGACGGCGCGCCGACTTTTTGGGGTCGGGGCTGTCGGCGGCGGCGGCGTCGTCGGCAGCGTGACTTTTAAAGCATCATTTTAACGTAATGCTATGTAATGACAAGAACTAATAAGAAAAACATAGTTTATCGATGAAGATTTAGTCCCAACATCAAAATCGGTCAAAAAATGACAAGATAGCTCAAAGTTAGTCTCTCACGATCTTATTGAAGCTTATTACCAGAGTCGATGTTCATAGTTACGCGGTAGATCCACTGGTCCCCCGGATCGAGAAGGTAGTGGGTGCTTTGCACAGACTGCTGCCCAATCTCGGGAGACCTCGGGAGGAAGTTCGCCGCCCCTACGGGAGGGTTGTGCGGTCAACGGATCCGCGAAATCCGCCAGAGCGACGAAAACGGGCCAACCGCGGCGTTCGATAGGCTGAAGCGGCGGGCACGCGGTTATAGCCGCAGTTCGCACACAAGCACGTCGTCGAAGCCATTCTGCCGCACTTCGTTGCCTGGCTCAGGAGGAGCGAGCGCGTTACCTTCCACCTTACCCAGGTGCTCATCGGGCACGGTTGCTTCGGTGAATACATGAATAAATAGGATCGGCGGGTCTACCGCGTAACTAAATTTGTAATGAACATCGACACAGGTATTAAACTTCAATACGATCGTGAGAGCCTAAACTTTGAGCTAACTTGTAAAAAAAATAACTATCATGAAGTTGGGACTCCTATCTTCATGCCTGGTAAAAAAAAATACAAGGTAGCTCGAAGTTTAGTCTCCCACGATCGATATTGAAGATTAATACCAGTGTCGATATTCATTACAATTTTAGTTACGCGGTAGAGCCACGGACGCGACACCACAGCAAATTGCTACCACTGTGAAGGTGACCAGGATTCTGCACAGCACACGCTCGAGGCGAGCCCTGCGTGGGAAGGCAGATTCTGGTCGACCAGATCAGGCAAGATCACCGTCTGCCAGCCATACTATCAGCTATGCTGGCAGATCAGGAAAACTGGAGGGCACCCCAGTTATCCCTTTCTGTGAAGCCGTTATGATCACGCTCGGAAAAGAAGGCGCCGAGGAGCAACAGCCTCGGCGCGTACGCCTTATCCCCCCGCCACACATCACATGGCGGGGGGCCTCCGGGGTCGCGAACGCGCAGAGTGAGCCTCTGTTGCGCTCTCACCGAAGCGACCCCCGAGAAGACGGCGCGCTCTGGTCGATCCTGCGTACCGTGCTTCGCACAGGGAAGATGCTGGTGGAACCTCTTTACAGTTTCCCCCTCCTTCCTCCTAGAAGTGCTCTAACAGGCGTGGCACCAAGGTGGGTTTCGGCGCGGTCTTCTAAGAGTACCCGACGCTCACCTGTAGGTGCCGAAACGGACCACCATGATGAGTTTAGCCGGTAGGAGTTCGGCAAACTGAAAAAGGACAGCCCATGAGGGTTCTCGCAACGCAAACCAAATAAATAAAAATTTATAGTTTAAAAAAAAAACTACAGAACACGCTTTAGTCATCCAAGACTTTATGTGGTCTTCGTGATGATGTAGAGAATATCTAGCGTGTCGGATCTAATATTCTTGACTTAAAATATTTGTGAACATAAACGACTTGTTTCGTTGGGCTCTTTATTGCAAGACTCATCTTGTGTTGCTAATCTCGCGTAGGTGTCACTCAAAGTAGTAGAAAAAGAAAATAAGTCTTTACGTCCTAAAGCGGGCGCCTGACTGAGGTTTCGCGACGCATCACCACTCCCCTATTACTGCGCTGTTACCTCAGGAACCGACTCAGTTAAACGGTAGGCCTGTAATAAGTGTATGTAGTTCGCAAGTTACTGTACTTGATTTAAGAACTTAGTGGACGCTGCTTTACATTATAACAGCTATTCTAGTTGAAAAGAAAAGTAAGTTCAAGAACTAAAACCCGACTACTGAAAAATTATGAAACAAGAAAATATTATTACATATTCATAGTGATATTCAGAGGATAGCTGTGTATGCCCTGAAGCTTATGATCGCTTACTACTGTTAGAATGTATCGTTTTAGGGTAGGTGGCATACGACCTCGGCTATCCTCTGAACATCACTATGTATATGTATTAATATTTTTTTGTTTCATACTTTTTCAGTACTCGGGTTTTAGTTTTTAAACTTACTTTATTTTTCAAACTCGTGAGCAACAGCTAACAATAGGTATAGGTATATTACATTTTTTGAAATGTGCTAATTAAGCCCATTCATTTGATACCTAAAAGGGCAACACAAAACTATTATAATATTTCTTGTCTTTATGTCCCCTAGAGGGCGCCATATCAAATTTAATGTGGCGAAACATAGCCTATAATCAACGGACGATCAAGACGCTTCCAACGATAACTCATTTGTCAAATTATGATAAGTAGTTTTGAAAGTTATGAGGGAACATGATGAACATACATAGTTGGTAGTAATCGATTAAAAAAGCAGAAATTAAAATCCAACTTACATTCAGATCTTCCAGAATTTGATGATGACACCGTGTGATCATGATCTTGGACCTAAAATGAAGATTATTAAAAATATAAACACTATGTTATGCAATGTAAATACATTGAAAATTTTCAAAAGGATCGTGTGTTATTTCATCAACTACTGTTAAAAATTTGAACTACTCATGTACTTACAGAGCCCGAAGGAGTAGGACTTTTATTGTTATTCAAGTTAGCTTGAGCCTGTCCCGCCCCGGAGCGGCTGTCATTCCCTGTCTGAGGGGACGTCCTCTCCTTATCTTTATCTTTCTCCCCGTCATTCGTCCTATGAGAACGGAGGACTCTCTGTCCAGCCTTCGGACGAAAAGTAGGTTTATGAGCATAATGTTAGTTAAGGTATTTAGAATAATCATGAAATGATAGTTAAATTAAAAAAGGAGGCTTTGCATTCCGCAACACTAACACGAATTGGAAAACTAGGGTTCGTTCAAATGATTGCTTGCGTCTTACCTTTCCTCCTTCGCCTCTTTTGTCGTCCGAGTTGCCGTCTGAGCTGTCGGATGTTTGCCCCGTTTCTGTGCTTGTACAGGGAATGACGTAGGGCAAAGTTGATGCGCTTCCCCGACCCTTGCCGCCTCCACGCTGACCTGTACAACCTAAAAAAAATTAGTGGAAGAGAAAAACTAGGGATCTTTGCAAAATCATTATTATTATTATTGAGAGGGATCATAAAATGCTTGGAATGAGGACTTTCTCTATCTTATGGCCGTTGTAATAAGTAATGACTAAGGGCGCTTTACATATTACGCTTTACATTTCGCAGACGGCGAACATTTTGTCCGCCGTCGTCCTTCACCAGCGGCGTTTTGACCAGCGGAATAATTGGCGCCCAGCGCTGGTTCTGTGCAGCGCCATATTGGACCCGATAATTACATACATTTACAATCGTGTGTCCGGTTCAAAAGGACATTGCTAAAGCTCCATACATGATTAGCCCTGGAGTCTACAAAACAAAGATTATGCTTACTATGTACAACTCGATGAAAACAATATGTTTCAAGCAATTTTAAAACACGGACAGTGCTGAATATATATTTATTCATAAAAATTGAAATTATTTTGAGGTTATGTTTTCCTTTCTTTCAAAAGTTGTGTCATGTCAACTACACTACAACGAAGATTTCAGTCGATGCATTTCAAATGTATAGAGTATTTATGGAGTGTATGGAGTATTTTTTTAAAACGTTGCTTCCTTCTAGTCGTCCTGTATCTTGGGGACAGTTTACTAAGATAGGTATATATCTCACATGCACACGCAGTCAGACCCGGAACATACATCTATAGTCCATACAATAGTACAATAAAATACAATTGAGCTAAGTTAGTCATTATAGGTACTCGAGGCTGGATTGCAGCCCGAACCGAAAGCAAGGGATGGAGCGTAATGGAGCCAAGAATGTAATGACCAATGCTCACGCATTTCATACGACGTTTTTCAACACACTTGCGAGGAAAAAATAAATAGAGTTAAAATCCTATTTTGCGTATTTCTTCGTTTGTGATTGGATGAGTTAGATATGCGCGCGCAGGTCGAATGAGACGCACTGAGGAAGCCGTAAAACCTACTATTAAAAATATAATAAACGGAATATTTGTGTATTTATGTTAATGTTCTGTTAATTACATAAATTAATGTTAATTTGTTGACAAAAACAAATAATTTAATGAAATTAAATTAACGAAAGAAAATACAAAACAAGTCTTGGCAGTATAGATTAGTGCCTTTGTCTGTCCATGAAAAGGACGTATGTTTATCTCGGTATATCTACTTATAAAATGTTTGGGTTATGTTCATGTTGTTTTTATGTTGTATAAACAATCAAAATAATTATGAAATAAAAAAAAAAACAATAGCTTATTTTTATTTAGTCGAATTTTGTTTCATTTACTTAATTGTAGCTTAATTGTACTACGCTATTGGCAAACAAAAACAATATGGACGATACTATCATTTCCGATAACGTCATTATTGAGTTGATTACTTTTTAAAATGAAAAATGATTCAAGTACTGTCCGCATAAAATGAAATTAATAATAAGTACTAATAAAATACACTTGTAATTGTAGTATATTGTTCATCTTTGTAGACGACGGGGCCAACCGTAGCAATGTCCTTTTACCGGCTCGCGTTATACACGACGCTTTTTTAACTGTCGTAAGAATGTGCCCTTCATAGTAATATTATAAAGAGAGAAATCCTGATTGACTAACTGACTGACTGACTGACTGACTTATCATCAACGCACAGCCGAAACTACTGAAGCTAGAGTCACGAAATTTGGAGAGTAGGTCCCTTTTGTATTGTAGGCAAGCAATAAGAAGGGATTTTGGAAAATTCAGCCCCTAAAGGGGGGAAAAAGGGGGTGAAAGTTTGTATGGGAGTCCCTTAATTTTTGAAGTGAGAAAGATGAAAATTGGGATTTAGGGTTTTGGTTACAAACAAAGAAACACGTGATTCTTCGTTTTTGGAAATTCATCCCCTAAAGGGGCGAAATAGGGGTGAAAATTATTTTTGAAGTGTAAAACGTGAATATTGGGATTGTTTTTGAAGTGAGAAAGGTGAGAATTGGTGTTTCGGCTTTTGGTTAGAAATAAAGAAACACGTGTTACCGCGTTATTGGAAATTCATCCCCTAAAGGGGCGAAATAGGGGTGAAAATTGTTTTTGAAGTGAGAAGCGTGAAAATTGAGATTTAGGCTTTTGGTTACAAATAAAGAAACATGTGTTACCGCGTTTTTGGAAATTCATCCCCTAAAGGGGCGAAATAGGGGTAAAAATTGTTTTTGAAGTTAGAAACGTGAAAATTGAGATTTAGGCTTTTGGTAAGAAATAAAGAAACACGTGACACCGCGTTTTTGGAAATTCATCCCTTATAGGGGCGAAATAGGGGTGAAAATTGTTTTTGAAGTGAGAAACGTGAAAATTGAGATTTAGGCTTTTGGTTAGAAATAAAGAAACACATGACACCGCGTTTTTGAAAATTCATCCCCTAAAGGGGCGAAATAGGGGTAAAAATTGTTTTTGAAGTGAGAGACGTGAGAATTGGTGTTTCGGCTTTTGGTTAGAAATAAAAAAACACGTGTTACCGCGTTTTTGGAAATTCATCCCCTAAAGGGGCGAAATAGGGGTTAAATTGTTTTTGAAGTGAGAAACGTGAAAATTGACATTTAGGCTTTTGGTATGAAATAAAGAAACACGTGTCACCGCGATTTTGAAAATTCATCCCCTATATGGGCGAAATAGGGGTGAAAATTGTTTTTGAAGTGCGAAACGTGAAAATTGAAATTTAAGCTTTTGGTTAGAAATAAAGAAACACGTGTTACTGCGTTTTTGGAAATTCATCCGCTAAAGGGGCGAAATAGGGGTGAAAATTATTTTTGAAGTGCGGAACATAAAAATTGAGATTTAGGCTTTTGATTAGAAATAAAGAAACACGTGTTACCGCGGTTTTGGAAATTCATCCCCTAAAGGGGCGAAATAGGGGTGAAAATTGTTTTTGAAGTGAGAGACGTGAAAATTGAGATTTAGGCTTTTGGTTAGAAATAAAGAAACACGTGTTTCTGCGTTTTTGGTAATTCATCCCCCAAAGGGGCGATAAAGGAGTGAAAAATGTTTTTGAAGTTAGAAACGTGAAATTTTGTATTTAAGCTTTTGTTTAAAATTAAAAAGAAAATCGGTTTCATGTTTTTCGAAATTCAACCTCTAAGCGGATGAAATAGTTATATGAGAGTCTGTATTTTTTGAAGCCGAAGCATTTGTAAGAGGTCAGGAATTGATGAAAATTAAAAAGTATCTACCGGCTAATTTGTACCCGAACGAAGTCGGGACGGGCCGCTAGTTTTTTTATAAAATGGCTGTTCTTGATTCCTCTTTTCATTTTAGTCATTGCCCGTTTTTGTACCAAGCGTAACTGCAATTTTTTTTATTTTTAAATAATACCATAACAGTAAAAATAAATACGAAGGAGTCTTACCCTCGCCTTCCTGTTCGTTTCTGTTGCCGGACCCGCCCGCACCGCCTGGTATTACAATCTTGAGCGGCGGGACCTTAGGTGCTGCAGACTCTTGAGTCTTCTGGTCTTCATCGCCATCATTGTTGTCTTGCTTGGTTTGGTTGGGCTTAGGACTAGCAACTGGACTTTTTCTATCCTGCTTGCCTACTTGCAAACCAGAGCTACCCTTCCCACCGCCAGATGACTTGCCCTGAACATAAAATTAAGGAGAATGGACATTTAAAACCCCGAATCGACAGAAACGACGCATGTTGATATCGTAAACCATTAAACTAGTGGGAATAGACAAACATAGTATGCGAGTAAGAAACATATCTTTACGAAGAGAAAGAGATCGATGTACGAGAAAGAGACGCAATAAAATGGGCATAGAACCGATTTGGATCACTTTAGCCTCCGTTAGTCTCCTGCAAAAATTTGACCTCACGGATAAATATCAATAATCATAAAGGCGTCGTGTTCTGTGTTAGACTGCGGTGAAACTTACAGCAATAACGCAAATAAATAGACCATTTACAGGTAAATACCGACAGTACAATTATACTACTTTCATAATGCTTAGACACATAGAAAATATTTATAAAATTAATTAATAATACGTTTATAACATGCAGTAAACCCCCTATTTTTTAAATAATATTTTGTAAGATAAAAAAATAATGTATAATGAAACCGTTTTGTATATGGTGTGTACAAAATCTATCGATATTTCGATGTTTTCAAATGAATTTTTTGTACTACCTAGCTTCGGCCATGTCATAACTTGAGAGTTTATTGCTTATCTATTTCTAAATTTTAACAGTAAATCCATGGCTCATAGCTGCATTAAGTACTAGCCCCGCAGACGGACAAATTATTCCGAATCGTACCAAAATGTACAAAATAGCGCAATAAACAGACAAAGGCCGGCCAGTTTAAAAAAGAAACACCATTATATTGACTGGCTAATTCATAACTTTCAGGTTTCCTGATCTGACCTTTCTTGGCCTGTGTCAGCGTATATACATATACAGATGTCCCGGAATCCTCCCTCTATGTGCCTCGGCTTCACTCAGTCGTTAGGAGGACTCACGGAACAACGTAAGAAGTGGAACAGGAACGATAGGAGTGAACAGGAATAAACAGAAAGCTCGCAGGAGAACAGTTGTACTTTATTTTCTTCTTTTGTCGTTACATTAGGTATCTACACCTTTTCATTAGGTATAATATTATTAAAATAATATAGAATAACTTAGTAAAAGAAATAAACTGTTAAAAAATGATTAATTTATAGGCAGTAGGTAAGGAGAACTTGTAAAATTTATAGAAAATTTAAGGATCACAGCTGTGTCTCTTTGATGATCTGAAGCCCAATTCTCGTAATTAATTTATAATATGACTGAAAGTTGACCGAACTGAGATTATATTATGAATTGACAAAAAGTCAGGTATTCTACTCCTCTTAAAGTTCAGTCCGATTCCAGTATGATTTGGATTCAATCTTCTTACAAACTCATTTCAATCTCATTTTTGACGTTTGTGTATAGACGAAAGTGTCAATTTTAATATCTGTGTCAGTTCAAAATGTTAGCAGAATACCGATTTGCCTTTTATTCAACTTTCGATCTCATTACAATATAATGTCACGTTTGACATTGTTTATGAGGGTAGGAGAATACCATTTGTGACATTTATGACATTGGTAGTAGATCGGAATGAGATCCGAACTATATTTTGAACATTTTTAATTACGAGAATTGGGCCTCAGGTCTCGTGTCGGATGCCCATGAATAATGAAAATGTGAGGCGCATTGTTTTAATTTTGAATTTAAATTTGGAAGGTAGGATGGCCAGATAGAAGATGATTGCCAGGAATAAATGGTAAATGAGGTGATAATAGATGACATCGTCACACAGAGACATCACCGGAACCCTCAACATCACAACCGAAACGTGTTCTTAATAATTATTTTTTCCTGTGTTTATTAGTTAGGTACATTTTAGCCTAGCAGATTCTAAATAATACCAATCCATAATAGTATAGCCGATTTTGATATTGATAATGCAGAGATGTCAATATCACATTCCTAAAACTCACTCACATGTGACGATTTTGCTCACATACATATTTATTTCTGTTTCAGTGACGCGAACCACTAGTTTATGGTTGATATAAATAAATGATAAATCAGAATTAACAATCCCACTTTTTGTTTTTATTGTCAGGCAACTGTGAATAAGATTAAAGTTGTAGGATGTTCTAGGTAAAAATATAATATTTATATATGTATATCTGAACGTATTCATTAGTACGGGCATTTTAACCGAATTTTAGGCCAAACCTGATAAAAAAATATGTAAAGCTGGTTTTTGGCACAGACGTTCCTTAGGGCTCTAGAAGTATTCGAAAGTCTCCACCCTTGGGGTGTTAGCTTCGCCCCCCCCCCCCCCCCGTTAATGTGTCCCTAATCGTGATTGATTCCTTGTTGATTGAATTTAACTTAAACTTATACGTCGCTGTAATTATGTCCAAGAGTAAAGTCATTCCTAGAGTCGGGTAATATTTTGTTCGTCTGTTTTATCACATCACTATTAGTTTTATTTGTTCACTAACTAAACTCTACACTAACTCAAAAGCTTTAGTTATTTTTATTCTTCGCACTGTGTCCGTGTTGTCGAGTAGCTGGATTGCTTCGGTGTTCTTCATCATAACTTCTATTAGAAGAATAGATCTTTATATCATGTAAACCAGATACAGGCACTTATGAAATGTCGCGACTTATTACACTTATGAAATGTTCACGTGGCCATCAAGTTTACGTTCGTGAGCATCAGCAATTTTTTTTATGATCTTATTAACGTGGTCCAATTTGTGAGTGCATTGCCAAAATCCCTGAGTACTTTATTCTGGAATGGCTGGACTATATCTATTTTAGGGTAATAGGACAGGCCCAAAGCTGGATACGTCCAAATTGCCATGAAATATGCTTAAATACTAATATTTTATTTTGCATTGATAAGTAGGATTGCCTTCCAAGTAAGCAATGCATACTTTTGTATTGTATGTTCTTGCCTTTTCTTTTTCACATGGGCTTTCCAGAGCTGCTTTGTGTCAAGTGTCATGCCAAGAGAGATTTCGATTCATTCAGCTGGATCCTCCATTTTCGTGTACAGTCATAAACTTTGATGACGGCAGATTGTGTTATTTTCTGCAAGTATTTTGTCCAATCGTGTCTTCAGTAACTACTGAAGTGTTCGATTCGAGAAGTTTCTCGAACACTTTTGACAGGATAGGGAGAAGGCTAATAGGACCATAGGATGCTGTCATATGTGGAGGTTTTCCCGGTTTTGGAACCATAGCATAGTGATCTGGGAAGCTTTCCATACTGTGGGGTAAACTGAAGTTCTTATTATGCCATTAAAGAGTATAGACAGTGCCTTTTCTTGGTAGCTGTTGGAGTACTTCAGAAGTAATAAGTTCAAAGCCGGGGGGCCTTCTTATGTATTTATATAAAGCCAGCAAGATTTTCATAAAATGCGCGACGGCACTTTTAAGACCTCGTGCACTACTGTAATAGCAAATAAAACGAAAAATATAATTATAATAATATCTCTTAAATAATCGTTTAGTTCATAGCGGCCTCTGAATTTTGAAATAGGAATATCTTTATAAAAAATGCCCTTCAAATCAAAACTATAAAACTGTAAATTTCTCATTACTTCATTAATATTATTACGTAAAATTTATACCAGAATAAACGTTAGTTTATAAGAAATTAAAATTTCATAAGTTTTTTTTAAAATAAACAAATTATAAAACCTAAAATAAACGTAATTGCAACTGCCAAATTGCTACATAATGCGATGCGTCGCCGTGCTTTCATACATCTAATCAGTCAAAAGGCAATTTTGTGATAGGGCTCTTAATAATAAAAAATGAACTGTGCCAAAATAGTTTTCCAAAAAATAAGTAAATGCCACCAAGTAAAGCTTTCTTTTTGATAAGATTTCTCCCGCTTATCTTCTTCTTAGCGTGTTGATGGTTAATTAAATATGTTTGACCCAGTTAAATAAAACACAGTACATATTTTTCCTAGTTTAGCCTAAAGGCGCAAACAGCGGGTCTACCGCGTAACTAAAATTGTAATGAACATCGACATTGGTACTAAACTTCAATACGATCGTGAGAGCCTAAACTTTGAGCTTACTTGTATTTTTTTTACCGATCATGAAGATAGGAGTCCCAACTACATGATAGGTATTTTTTTTACAAGTTAGCTCAAAGTTTAGGCTCTCACGATCGTATTGAAGTTTAACACCAATGTCGATGTTCATTACAATTTTAGTTACGCGGTAGACCCGCAGACTGAGACGGTTATGTGACGCGAAGCTACGTTATAGATGGTGTGTTAGAAGCACAATAACCTAAATTTATACCACACAATTAGTTCTTGTTTTCCATGCCTTGTCAGTGACTAATATTTAAGTGACGCTACGTTAGATTGCATGATGTAATGTGGTATACACTCACGCAGTCAGTGTCGTTGTGATTTTTTGCGTCGTATTTGTCAGTACCCGTGTATGCACTCAATACATGCGAGTTGATGCATACGTATGTAGTAAATAACGGTAATTTAAAGGGTCAGCGACGTTACGTAAGACAGGCCTGTTTCTATATTGTGCTATTCCGTATATTATAGATGAAAGCCGATGGCGTCTGATGGACATAAACATCTCGTACGTCGCGTATTTATAATCTCACGCCTCTTACCTCGGAATTTTAAAACTTCTGACTATTCAGCGTTTAACGTTTAATGTCATCATAAGTGATCATTTCTGAAAGCATTCTTTCTCGATTATGTCCATTTTCCGTTAGTGATTTTGTTATCAGACTGCGCAACTCTGCTACAGAAATCTTTAATAACATGAATAATAATGTAAATATGACGTGATGGCGTAGAGATGAATGGGAGGAGACATTATAATGGTGCTGCTGTCCATCGTGTACTAATACATATAAAATACTGTGCAATTACCTGATGTGAACCTTGTGCATTTGCCTTGGAGCCCGCGCTGCCTCCTTTTCCCTGAGCCTGCGGTGTACCCTTCCCGGAGGATCCAGCTCCGCCCTTGCCTACGTTCTGTCCGCCGCCGCTTTTCCCCAGTGGTACGGCGCCTGTCTTACTTGCTGGACCCGGTGGCTTGCTGCCAGTCAGGATACTGTAAACAATAGCAAGTTTTATTTATATTGCGATCACCAAATCAAGATTTTCAACCGTGTTGATTATAGCAATGGGCAAGACAATGCATTTTAGCAGTTTATGATGGTGTTCCATGTTGAGCAATTCCCGTTCTTAGGTGCTGATACGATGCTGATAATTTGGAAATCATTTATTTGACAATTATGCATTTAAACACACTGAAATTAGTTATTTAACATAGATGGTGTGTGGTGTGCTGTAATTAACATTATGTTAGAGCAAATGCATAACATCCAGCTTCCTCAATCTCTACCTTCATCACAAAATGTGTCTCTTGTCTGATTGCAGAGGCTGGATATCCATCAAATTCGCCAGTTTAGAGGCTGGCTTAAAGCTCACGAAGCCCTTACATGGTGACGATGGAAAAAGTAACCATTTTAAGGGAAGCATATATTATATAAGTAAGGTTTGTACCGTCCTGGTCCTCCACGTGCCACCGGGGCCGGTTTGCCCATCGGCTCTTTCTCCTCGTTATCTTTTCGCTTCTTCCGTTTAGACGCATCGTCTTCAGCAGCTTCGTTGTCTGCAATTTCCTCGTACGACCTTTTGTTGCAGTCGTCCTGAGACGATGACACCACCCCGCTACTTAGCTGTGTACCATCTGAAAATAATACGTAACATGTACTGATAAAACTGAACTGAAAAAGCGCCCAACAGATCACGCGTAGTCGGTAGTACACCACAACTTATTTTTTCAAAATGTTAGCAATAATAATGTCACAAAGTTATTTGTTCAGTCAAGCAACAATTTGTATAGAGCTAACCAACTTTACATTACATCTCTCAAAATGATTGATAGGATTTTGTCAAAAATGCTCTAAACTCATAAACTATTAGAAAACTCGGGATTTGTTTAATTCTACAGTAAATAATAGTTAGTATTCAGTGCCTTGACATGGACGAAAAGGCAGACCAAATAATGAGTATTTTTAATTTCACTGAAGAACATTGTCTATTTATACAATAAACATATATTATTCTAAACAATCCCGTTTTGCGTCGTATTTCGTTCTATGATTTACAATCAAGGACTTTGGCGTGTTAAAGTGTACAACCACCGATATCCTTGATTATACCTATAGGGTTACTTGTAACTGCGCGTATTCCTTGCGGGGTGTGGTAGGAGCGCTAAAATGCAACAAATTTGACCCTCCATATGTTCTACCGAAATTCACAACTTTTGAGAATATAGCAATTTTCCGCTTTTCCTGAAATCTTACCGTATTTCATTCAGTATTCAATCGAAATTTACATTAAAACAACGTTTATACTTTTAAAGCTGATAAAATACGGAAGCTCTTAACTTCAGTTTTTACACTTCGTGTAATACAATTTATTTGAGATAAATAGAATTCTAATACAGGGAACTGATTTTATAAAATTGATGAAATGGTAAATTTCTCTTGATCAAAAGCTTCGTTAGTGTCAGTTACGTAGTAAATTTTAAATCAAATACGTTGTTTTAATGGAAATTTCGATGGAATACTGGGAAGTGATGGGAAATTTTCAAGGAAAGCGGAAAATTGCAATATTTCGGAAACTCGTGGAGTTCTATAGAACATAATAAAGAGTTAAAAATTTGTTACATTTTAGCTCCCCTAGCACACTTAGCAAGGAATACACCCAGTTGCCAAGTATTTACTTAAATTTACTAAGAACTAGTAAGAAGTGTCTGTGCTTGATTGACTCCATAAGACACTTTGTGTAAGGTGCATGTTTCTAGCTGTAACCCGTGGCTTTACTCCACTATGTTCTTGTAACCGTTCAAGATTTATCAATTGTGCTTTATTGCCACCTAAAATGTCTGGAAACCAGGTGGAGTTCCATTGCTTGAGTTTTGTTCATGAAAAAACATGATCAAATATCTTATTTTTTTTAAATATTATTATTAAATAAATTGCATAAACTAAATATTAATATCTATCGATTTAATAAAATATTGATCATAGCACACAAAAAATGTTACATTTCTTTTTGTGTGCTATGATCGATAGCTTGACTATTTTGGTATTGGTAACGCGGGCGAGTTTCCGCAACTCCACGTCGATGCGCGTATTTTGCGTAAGGGTGGGACTAGATTGTTTTATACTAGCCAACCCAGCTCCTCGAGGAAGGCCAGCAGACACTTGATGTTGCCGGCGATAGCTTGACTATACATATTTACTTAAAAGACTCAACCCCTAAGTACAGTGTATACATACAGTAGGTATATATGTACAGTAGGTATAGGTATAGTGTTAAAAGTTCCATCGAAATCGGCCAAATCTTAGACTTCATACACAATAATTTACACTGCCCAGCTATAAGTGATAGTGCGATGAAATATATTTACTATATAATGAGACATACAGAGGTGGAAACTTATATGTGATCCCCCTCTAAGTTACGCTACAGTGAGTCTCATCAAAATTTGTCGCAATCTGTCTCTTATTTACGGAACCAATCAATCATAGAGGGTTCAAGCTGTTCCATAGGATCTACTCAACCAATGAAGATGAAACTTACTTAACCTAGACAACTGTAGGTACAGTTTCATAAAAATCTGTTTGGCCATTTTTTCGTTATCAGGCAACAAACAGATAGACAGGCAGACAGAAATTCCAAAAATGATTGATTTCGATTATTTTACTAATTTCTAGTTCCCCAAGCCGAATTTCGCTAAAATATTTTCAATGTGCAGACTTTACGACCTTTACTATTATAATAAAGTAATAGATAAATAGTCACAAAAATATGTACAATGAATGATCTAATAATAATATAAAAATATAATATATTTATTTTATTTTAGATTTTTAATTTTAATAATATAATAGATTTAACATAGCGATCAAAAATCCCAATGTCGCGCCATGGTTGATGATTTCAAAATACGTTTTTTTATGCCTCTAACCGTCTCTGGTGTCGGCCGTGGCCCCTTTTTCCGGTGTGGTGACGTCCTTGCCATCGAAATGTTCTCCCTGCGCTAGGGTCTCCATGTTGTTCCGCTTACTGCAATCGCTGTTACCACTGGCATTGCAACCCTTTTTGACGCTGTCATCCCTTGCCCGACTGATGTGTGTTGCTCTCGCGTTATTATCTGTTTACATAAACCAACATGTTCCACATAAATAGGAACGTTTTCTGTGACAACTAATACAAAAAGTAAGAAGTGGTTTTTATTATACTTTATTGTTGTTTAAAAATAGGAAAAAAATACATTGAAACCATGATAGAATATGTTAGAACATTTAACTATTGTAACGTGATTGTAACATTCATTGTACCTACCACATTTAAGCAAAAAACTTGATTTGTTTTGATTTAAAAATAGCAATTCACATCCTTTACCTTTTTGTTGTTACATTAATCAGCTATCATTAAACGTACGGAATTTTGTAAAATCTTTTTCTTAGTGGATGCCTACACCTACCTGCCAAATTACAAGTTTGTAGGGCTTTTCATTCTTGAGATTTCATGATTAGTCGGCAAGTGCTATTTTGCTTTTACAATATTCAATATTTATATTGGTTGATTGTCAAAGGAAAGAAGAGAACAGAATAGATTTAAGTAGGAAGGTACTTCAATTTCACATTGACGGAAGACCTTATTTAGAAACACTTATGAAAGGTGGCAAGGAGTCAATGCCTAATAGTGATAAATATCATAAAACAACCTTTAATATTATTGTATCCAATAAAATAGTTCATGGGGAAAAGTTATATGAAATGTATAGTTTCAATTTTATTTATGTTCCTTCCTTAGATTAAAAATCCAAGGATGATATGTGTAACTATACTTCTGTCACTATATTTGTGAACGAAAAATGATAAAGCTATTTCACAAAGCTGTCAATTTAATAATATTGCATAAACAATTAAGATGTATTTTCAGTTATGTTTTGAAGGTAAGGTTCAAACACAGTTTATTCCTGTAAACTTACCAATAATAATTAATTATATCACAAATTAATGTTTTTTTAATACTTGTGGTTAAACTACATATGAATGTTTTAGTTTTGCCAAGGCACTATTTTTACTTACCAATTACTTTAGGAATAATTTTATTGGCGCAATAGAACAAGCACTCATGAACATAATTTTCTTAAAGGTTCCACCTTTCCACTTTTCTGACTCAACATTGATACTATACTCATTAGCTTACTAGTGTTTTACAAAATAGTTATCTAGGTACCTAATATAATGTGTTCTTTTTTTCATAATGCTCATT
Organism: Allophyes oxyacanthae; assembly: GCA_932294325.1. Taxonomy (NCBI): domain Eukaryota; kingdom Metazoa; phylum Arthropoda; class Insecta; order Lepidoptera; family Noctuidae; genus Allophyes; species Allophyes oxyacanthae. Next base: position 9,198,367 of record OW028609.1, read on the forward strand.
GTGAGTTTTTGGAACCACATACCAAATGTTTAAATCGTTATTGCACTAAAGATTGAACCTCAAGTGACGAAAATATGGCTGACAATTAGAATTTAATATAAAACTGAAATTATAGGAGGAACTTCGACACTATACTTTTTGGTAGGACAATAGAAATAGTGAATATTGTTTTGTATGTTAGATTATAATCTTTATGAATTAAGGCCAGCTGTTAGAACATACTTATTTCAAATACAAAGTTATGCAAATTTTTGTGTGATGGAACTTCAAAACGTTATAAATCAGCGCCTCTGCAGTGTATTTAAAACAAAGGTATAAAATAATTTACGACTGGTAATCAACATAAATCCGACATTCTACTAATCGAGTAGGTACCTATGTTTTCTTACAATAATCATACTGTCACGTCAATGAGATGCTCATTAGGAGTTTACGCAGGGGTCACAGAACGATCACAGATGATGTGCGGCGTGCATCATGATTTTAGGTAATCTCTTAGAAGTATAATGAGTAAACATGCACTCCCCTTTGTTGTGCGAGAGCGTCCTCCTTTGCATTTCACGTAGGCCGACAGTTTGGATGAGTTTATATTCGTCCGTAAACTGTAATAATCCACTGTAAAAACTTAAGCTATATCGGTTCGCGAGACCGCCACGAAGTTGGCGTCAAGGATCGGCCATCATTCGACAGGCCTAGCAACACGCCCCGAATCGTTCCTTTACACGAAACAAATTTGAACAGAAAATATTCACTAGTGGTCGTGATAAAAATAAATGCATAAATTTTTGCCTGGTCCTACACAAATTGCGTACATTATTTACGTATAGCATAATATAGTGAAAGCGAAAAGTGCAACTATCTCATCACAAATATTATAATTAAAATAAAATACAAATAAAATTAGTCACTGGGCAAAATGAAGCGACGTGACGACATGACACTTCAAATTGACCACTTGCACGAACTTTACGATTTAAACCGTAGATATAAACACCTGTGAATTGGCAGTGACATATCTCACGACATGACAGTTAAATTTTGTTGCCAGCAAGACAAAAATCATTACCCTATTAATTAAAAAATTATGAAATATATTTGTAGTTATAAAAAAAAGGTTTTTTAAAATACATGGTATATAGGTACATGGAGTTAGCTGGGAATAAAGATTTTAGCGGTTCTAGATTGAATTTAGTGTTTAAAAAATAAATTCAATTTAGTTTCATTTTAAAGAACGTTGCCCCAAACTAGGTTTTCTCCTGTATAGTGGGTACAGTTTTTACAAACAAACGTGTCACATGCACACACTCTCAGAGACGGAACAACTACCAGGGGACCTACCAGTGTTAAGTAGCAAACGGTTCTTTTTCAAGGCATTTTGTTATGTTAAAGCAGGTTAAAAGTCCTACTGGATCCGCGCCATCCGCCAGGGTGGCGAGATTGCGCCGGCAGCGGCGTTCGAAAGGCTGAAGCGGCGGGCACGTAGACACGCGCTCGAGTTGTGGCGCGAGCGGCTTTCACAGCATCAGCTCGCGCACAAGCGCGTTGTCGAAGCCATTCTGCCGCACTTCGGAGCCTGGCTCAGGAGGAGCGAGAGCGTCACCTTCCGCCTTACCCAGGTGTTCACCGGGCCCGGTTGCTTCGGTGAATACCTGAATAGGATCGGACGCGGGGCCATGGCAAATTGCCACCACTGTGGAGGTGGCCAGGATTCTGCACAGCACACGCTCGAGGCGTGACCTGCGTGGGACGCGGAGCGGCAGATCATGGTCGACCAGATCGGGCAAGATCTCCGTCTGCCAGCCATAGTATCGGCTATGCTGGCAGACCAGGAAAATTGGAGGGCAATGGTCTCTTTCTGTGAAGCCGTTATGCTCCAGAAAGAGACCGCAGAGCGGGATCGAGAGAGGGCCGATCCCGCTCGGAGAAGAAGGCGCCTAGGAGCAACCGCCTCGGCGCGTACGCCTTAACCAGGTGATGTCTGGCGGGGGGCCTCCGGGGTCGCGAGCGCACAGAGTGGGGACTCTGTGACGCTCTCACCGAAGCGACCCCCGAGAAGACGGCGCGCACTGGTCGGTCCTGCGCGCCGTGCACCGCACAGCGAGGGTACCGGGGGGACCTCTATATAGTCTCCCCCGGGACGTGCCTGCGAGAGGGGACCTCTTTACAGTCTCCCTCCCCGAGAAGTGCCCTAATAGGCGTGGCACAGAGGTGGGCTTCGGCGCGGTCTTTTAAAAGTACCTGAAGCCCACCTGTAGGTGCCGAAGTGGACCACCGTGGTGAGTTTAGCCGGTAGGAGTCCGGCACACCCCTTCGCCCCCCCCCCAGGCGGAGGACAGCCCTATGATGGGTTCTCACTTCTCACCACGTAAAACAAAAAAAAAAAAAAGTTTAAATGTCCTTAATCTGTCAACTTAAAAAAATCCTTTAACTTTTACATCCTGATACGATTAATTAAGCAGAACTATTAATTTCAAGCCTTAAAGATAATTGTAATAAGAGACGCTGGTAGGCCCCCGTAGATAGGCCATATAAATATTATATTCGTGCGGCACCCGTGGCACATAGCGCAGAAAGCCAATGGGTGTGTTCAGTTATTACGGCGGACGACGCTCGACGACCGACGCTCCGATCGTTTGGGTGATCACACTTAACCGTTCAGATAATTGAGCGGACGTCGTCGAGTGATCGCGCCGGTCACCCCGTAAAATAGTAGGGTGAAAGTCGCACTTGTGTCATCCGACCAATGACTATAATCATAGGATCCGACAGATATTTTGAGGTCGTTCGATTGGTCACTCTCTTAACGCAGCTGTGGGTTGCCCGAAACCGTTCAATTATTCCCAATGAGCGAGCGACAATAGCACTAGTGACATTTACACCGAAAAATGAATTACAAACGTAGCCAATCGCTTATCCATTGCGCAACCATGCCGTCAAATAAATGTTTTGTGTCACGGATACCACAGCGCTGCCATTTATTTTATGTTGGTTTTAATAATAACAAACAAATACAGCAATAAAACAAAACCATCTAGAACCGTTAATGCAGCTTTTATAATTGTTTTGTGTTACAAACTACTGTTAATAATTTTGTTTTCTTGAATGAGACCTTTCACTAATCACAACTTTCATGTGTATTAGTGAGTAGCACCACCTTCCATAAATTGTTGCCTATTGCCCTTTGAGATCAAAATTGACTCGACGAATTACAATTTCTTCCTTTTTAATAATTACCTACATCAACAATTTTCCCCAAAAGGAAGGAATTCGTTATAAACTGGCAATATTTATACAACGGTGGCGGCCTCGTTCATTTCGCAAGATAACTCGTTTCCACGTTCCATTACACGAAGTATTTTGCAACAAACAACAATCGTCAATCACGTTCCACATGTAAAGTATATACGGCCAAACAATGACTAGAATTTAGTAGCATGTAATTATTATTTTTTGCATAATTTATAGAGATATTCAGACTTGTTGTCAGACTTGTTGTCGACCGACCAATGACTGTAGTCATAGGATCCGACAGATATTTTGAGGTCGTTGGATTGATCGCTCGCTTAACGCTGCCGTGGGTTGCCCGAAACCGTTCAATTATTCCCGATGAGCGAGCGAAATTCACACGAGTGACTTTTACACCAAAAAATGAATTAGGTAGGTACTGAACGTTGCCATGGGAGAGTATAAGCTAGTAGGTAAGTCATAAAATGATTCCTGTATACATAGGGCTACCATCCGTCCAAGCTTTTCCGGATTTGTCCTAGTTTGGGAGGGTGTCCGGGGGCGTCTAGGGAGGTTCTCAAAACGTGTCCGGGAGAATCCCGAACGCCCGTCATATTGGCAATTTCATGCGTTAACTATTCCAGCATAGCACACACACACACCCATATAAATGACTTAGGTGAAAAAGAAATGCAATTTCATTATTGTTGTTACTTACCTATGTATTTTCGGAAAAATCCCGATTTCGACCAAATTTCCGGGAGCGGTCTGCAATTTAAGTGATGGCAGCCCTATGTACCTATATAATAACCAAACTAGACTAATTTTATCAGAGGGACCTAACAGTTTGATTACCCTGAGATAAATAGTTGTACATAATGACCTTTAATTAGCTCAAAAATATACCCAAAAACATTTTGTACAATTTCAACTTAATGAGGTTAAAAACTGAAAGCTCATCGCAGATGGCGCCACTATCGGTTGTTCCTGAGAACCGCCATATTGTTTTTTGTTGTTGTTTGGTGTCCTACTTAGAACCATATTATACTAGTAAAATGTATTCTACGTGGAGTGTAATACAATTAAAAGACGAGCTAATAAAGAGGAATGCCTCTGGCATTGCTAAAAAAGCAGCATAAATTGCACGGTAAATAGATATAATTATATAAACAAGTTTGGAGGTTATATTGTGTTCTTTTTGTAAAGCCCTATTTTTTCGTTGGAGGTTAGAGGCCTACGATCGAAATAATCTCATTGGTGTTGAAGACGTGCTTGAGGATGAGACTGTCAACATTCCGGCACTGCATAAGTTCAGGGATGTAAATGCCAGCACAAATCTCCCAACGCTGTCTTAACGCCACATTCAACAGTTTGCAGAAAGGTAAGAATGCTATTTAATTATGATTTTTTCATCTTTCCTTGTGGATTGGCTATATTTTGGATTAAATTCGACATACATGTTGTTTCAGGTGTCAAGTACCGCCCAAAGGAAGATTTCTGTACGAGTATAGAAGTTTAGTTATAAAATAATAAAAATATACACTGTAATACGTTGATAGCGGTGCCTAAAATAAAAAGGGAGCATTGAAATGATGATGAATGTTTGTTTTATAAAACTAGTGTAAGAATTTCTCCCCAAATATTCCTCAGGTTTAAAATGGATAGCACTTAACCTCTACTTAATACTAGTCTTAGAATTTTTCTTTCGAAGGGCCTTTTCCCATAGTTTTCTTCTTTTGGCTTATTTAGGGAATATTATGGTCTCCCGGATTTTTGCAACCAACGGCTGCTCAAAGCGTCATTTTATTAATTATTCTTATAACAATTCGATTGTTTATAAAAATAGTATGAAAGTTGACAGCTATCTGTCAAATTTCTGGAACAACCGACAGTAGCGACATCTGAAGTGAGCAAAAGGCAGTTTTTTACCCCATTGCCGAATTGCAAAAATTAACTAGGAACTAGGGCGGCAAATATTTAACAGCCTATACTTGGAAAACCGAAAATGTGTTATTCCGGCACTGCATAGAGAAGTGGAAAGAGAGTAGGGAGGCCTCTGCACTGGGGCAATACAGGCTAGTAGTTGCAACTAATTGTATAATTATACCTGTGTTATACAACATTATTCATACTTTATACAAACCCTGTAAGCAGTTTGTTCAGAATCAGTAACATAATCGATTGAATAATTTTTACACCATGTTGTATTTAGTGATTAGAGTTGAAAACTGCGGAAAGTTTCCGAAACTTTGGAAGTTTTCCGGAAGTTTACCGGAAATATTCCCGAAAACTTCAGAAATGATTTTTTACATAAAAAAACAGTAATTGGGGATACTTTTTACTTAAAATATGTTACATTTAGCAAGATGTTAAATATTCGAACACAGCGAGCATAGGACGGGATGTGGGGTAGGGTACATGTTAAAAATGAATATTTCCAAAACTTTCGTCATACCGCTCGCTCGGCGTTTACATTATGCCCGTTGCCTTCGTATGATTTAAGCCGATTGATTAAAAAACGTGATTTCATCAATTTGCTTCATTAAGTACCATAGATAATTGAAATAATAAAAGAAAATAGAACTAAATTAAAGGATCATTTTCATTGGACGTTACTGATTCTCAGTAATCCCAAAGCAACGAATTTTTTGATTTCATAAACAGAAAAACATATTTTGAAAACTTCCAAAGTTTCGGAAGTTTTCAGGAAACTTTCCTCAGAAAAGGAAACTTTCCTGGAAGTTTTCATCTCTAACCGCGATGCGGTAAAATTGTAAAACAGACGAAAAAAAGAATGAAAAAGAAAAAAAAAAGTGCATGTCTCTAATTGATGTAAACACTAGCATTTAGCCATTACATTGGTCTTTTCATTGTTTGTGTTTATGGTGTTGACGTACCTTTAGCCCTTGGACCACCAGTTCCTGGGAATCTTTTATGGTATCTATTTAATCGGATCTTAATTGAGCGGAGGTAGGCGATAATAATTTCATGTCTAGAAAAATGAAATACTATAATACATACACATACATATTTTAATTAAATCCCCCAGAGGCAGAGGATTCTAGTTTCGATCCCTATAAGAGGTTATTGTACTTCTCATTATAAACAACTTTTACTATGAGACCAACCCAGAAACCGAAGAGAAACAGAAATAGTCGAGTAATAATGAATTATTTGTATGGAACAGCAGATTTCTTTCGCGATTTCAGCTAAGGTCCCACTGTAAAAGTTGTTCATAATCAAAGACATTAAATTATACTAGTAGGTTTAATCTCTTTGTTCATAATGCAAAAAAGAAAATATTGCGTTCACTGTTACGTGTTACGTGGTTATTTTGAATTGTCAACGCGACGCACCGGTCGTGAAGGCAAAGTTCTTAATATTATGTCATCAACGATTCGCGTATGAATCGCAGTTATTGTGTTTATTTAAATTTTACTGTACAACTGAAAGAAATAAACCAATAATTGTTTATTACCTATAGGAAAAAGCTTCTGACATAAACTTCTTTGGAACGTGGTACCTAGAGTCTGACTATTCTTCAAACCTAATTATGGTCTACATCAGCTCAGCTATACTCAACCTGCGGCCCGCGGGCCGCAGGTTGAGTTTTGACGTTGGCCCGGTCAGCTTACCGATTCCCACCTGGATGATGTTTGAAACGCAATTGTTACAGAGCATTCACAATTTCAGAGGTCTTACTTTAAATATAACAAAAGTTTTAAGCAATTTTCTTGTCTTTTATAAATTATAAAATACTTACTTAAATATATTTGTTATTAATCGTGCGGTCTGTGTTACCCAGTTTTTAGGTGAATATGGCCCGCAAAAGAAAAGGGTTGAGTACATAAAGTTATTATTACTAGTAATAATAACTTTATGGTTGAGTATGTCTGATCTACATGAATAAAGCTGCATTCAAACTGAAGCGAAGCCGCACGCTTGCCGCACGCGATGCGGTACGTCGGCGGATTCCAGTCGATTGGTTCAATTGGTTGTATGGAAATGTATGAGTGTTTAGACAAAAGCGGGCGGCGCGGAGAAGCTCTCGCATATAAAGCTTAACGCGCACAGCGAATTTAGCCGCGATCGCTTAGGACTGCTTGCCATGAAACTGTTGACAAAAACACTTTATGCCGGCGAGAGTCTCGCACCAAATTCGCTTCTTCGCGCCGCGTCGTCCGCTTCTGTCTAAACACTCATACATTTCTATACAAACAATCGATTGGAATCCGCCGAAGTATCGCAGCGCGCGCGGTAGTCATGAGGATTCGCTTCAGTTTGAATGCAGCTTTATTCATGTAGACCAGACATACTTCGTTTTCAGATTATCTAAAATCACTGTACATTACACTGATCCATTAAATTTATTGTTTTCAATGCATAGCATTGTATTCTTGCACCCCGCCACGCACGTGATCAATATTTGTATTTTTCTAAATTAAAACTTTCTTTTTATATGATTATTTTCAATAAATTGTTTATTTGCTTTTATTTCTTTTATTAGAGTTTGTATCTGTATGTAAAACAATAAACTTAATCGATCAGTGTAAGATACAGTGATTTTAGATTATGTTCATAGATACCAAGATATGCTTTCATAGAAAATGTATGGGAAATCGTTTTTTGTATTTTGCTCAAATTCGGTAGTTACTTTTTTGCCGGTTGTTTGTATGAAACATTCCTGTTGGGAAATAAAGTCAATTGATCTCCACTTAAGTTTCTTGAGAAATGTAAATTTTCTCGCTGACTGTCCCCCGAATACTGAAATACAACTCAATTTTAAGACGCTCTTCTAAAGTTCATGGCAACTTAAACTTGAGATGTGTTTCAGAATTCGGGAGTTAATCTTTTAAAAAAAACTATTATTAGGGTATTTATATACTTATCTTCAAAATTCACATAAAGTTTCTAAGACCAGAACTCTAACTTTATCAGAAAGGGTAGCCGATGCCTCTAAACTTTGCGCCACTCTGTATACTTATTTTTTTTTCATGAATTATTATTACATTTTAAAACGATTAATAATTTTTATCCGTATTTTGATCGATTAAATTATCCATTAATTGACGAAATGCATACTTTAGTTTTTAGTTTCGACCAGTTTGTCCGCTCGTAAGCTAATGAGAAATATAAAAGATAGGTACATGCATAACATCTAAATATTAATCTGGTTACGGGTTAGAGTTAGCTATACCTACTGAGTTTTAACAAAAATAAAAAAATGTTTATATGTTACGTTCACAAGCGATAATTTATTTAATATTATGGAATGGTCCATAACGTTATGTAGGGTTAATGATCTTTGGTAGGTACCTACCTTGAAAATAGATAAAGGACATATCTATAAAATAAACTTTCATCCTGGAAAATCAACTTTATAGTATGTGGTTTGAGCCAAGAACATGGCTATTGTAGTAACAAAAATTTACTTAGATCGATCTATTTCACTAAAAAATGTAACCATCAAGACAATCACATACCTGTGTGCATTATTTATTATAATTATTATATATACAATTTAACTACTGCGTAAGGACTGGACCAACGAAATAAAGTGTTGCCAATTAGATGGTCTCCAACATAATATGAGATTGGGTCCATCGGGAGTTCGGCACTTGTGGTCACATTTTGGGTTAAAAGTTTGCTTCCAGAACACACATTCCGAAATGTAAAATTTCTAGGTTTAAATACATAATTCTATTCCATTGATTTCAAAATACACTAAACTAAACTTACCTATAGAGCAAAACAATAATAAAATGTTGTTCTTGTTCCAGTAATCTTATCACCTATACTTCAACAATCAGCTTGCATACCTATCACTTAGCACTAATTAATCTACACATCACAATCAACATGCATGAGTCAACTACTGGGCTGAAATTATCAAAACATTACAAGTCTGATATTTTCTGACCCTAGAACAACCACATCATTATTCCAGTTTTCTATGACATTAATCAACATTCCAGTTTATAGACATACAATAGTTAAGTATATTAAATGACATGAAAGGGACAGTCAGCAGAATAAGAATGTAATCAAAAGCTTCTACTAGGTATATGAGGCAGTGTGTGTTTGAGACAAGCATGACTAGTTCTCGATTCACTCAAAAACAATATCAATTTGTGTAATATACGGAATTTTTATCAGGTATTATATATTTAGTATGTTACAATTTAAGTAAATGTGTTAAAATAACCCTAATAAACGCCAAACCTCATTACTCAAGGATTGTCTAGTACAAATTGATATGCCTAAATGAATTATTGTTTTATGATCAAAATCCAAAGTTCTACTTTTTTCTCTTTTTTACTTTGATCTTAATGTCATGTGACTAAACCATACTTCTGGTTCTGAAAGGCTGGTCAAATATCGAATCAGTCCAAATCTCATGTAAGTATAAAAAAATGTGTTTTACGTGTTTTAAGCACTTTGTACTAAAGACATTGTTGAAGCATGTTAATTTACACTAGACAATCAAATTAAAATAAATAATAATTGGAATTAAGAAAACATACCTTTTAAAGACTGCAGGTATTCAAAGATGTGTGGTGCTGCATAATCTGATGGCATTTTCCCCTTAGTGTTCTTGACAAATGGATCGGCTCCATGTTCAATGAGGAATTTGACCATTTTGAGATTGCCAGAAGTTGTGGCATCATGTAAAGGAGTATCATCATCTAAACCTTTTGCATTGACATTTGCACCACCATTGACAAGTACCACTACAACTTGGTACCACCCATAACTGCAAGCTTCATGAAGTGGTGTCCACCCTATGATGTAAAATTTTATTAAGGGCCTGTTTCACAATGTCCAAGTTACTTAGAAGTTTTATATGAAATAAACAACTAGTTTGCATTTCACAATTTTCATGTAAGTAATTTATAGGTAAATGATTAATAGCACCATGACATTAATTGTGGAAAGAAACTAGTCGTTCACCCAATGTAAAACTTCCGACTAACTTTACTTGGACTTAGTAAAACAAGCCTTTTGTGTTATAAATTTGCCATTACTAAAAATTTCTTTTGATGGTGAAACGTTAATCACTCTAAAAAATAAATCTACACAATGGAGTCAGAGAATAAATTTCTGGCCCACATGATAAATATTTCTAGCTACCGATTAAATCAAAAACAAAAATTAATGTTTCAAAAGAAAAGAAAAAATCATTTGTCTGTCCCGGACCAAATTTAACAAACTTTTAAGGTATTTTCAATATTATTATTTTTTATTTTTTACTTGTTGAATGCTAGAAATGTTGGTTATGTTACTATTTTCCAGTAAACCACCCCATACAAACTAATCATGCTTGTGCTAGGGGAGGATTCATCACAACATAGTTAAATTCAAGCTTACACTGTAAACATGATTCATAATACAACCAGATTATTTTCAGAAGCTATAAGTGTTTCTGTTTAGCTTGAACTTAATTGTAGTATAATGTTTGTTTCTATGTGTATGTGAACATAATATTAACTAAAACATCATGTGTGTGAATGACTACAAACATCAACTTCGAAAGTTCAACATTGACAGTCTCATACATATAATATATTATCTTGTTTAGACAATAGTAAGCAAACAAATTTCATACTTGTAATTAAAAGCAAGAAAGTAAAAACATGGATAAAATGGAGGAAACATACAGAAGATTGTCAATTATAAGGAAAATACTATATTACCAGCAAAGTCAGGAACATCCGGATCTTGTCCTTGATCAAGCAGCTTCTTAACTTGATCATGATCTCCTCTGATAGCTGCCACATGCAGGGGTGTCTCACCACGCTCGTTGCGCTGCTGCCTGGTACGCTTTCTTTCTTCAGCTGGGGTCGGAGCGGCTAGACACGAAAACGGCGGGAAGTTAAATCTACCAGCTATAGGTATTCATGCTAAGTTTACCGAGTAACGTAGCTGCTAACCTGGAGGAGCGTCTTGTGATGAGATCTGCATCACTAACGCAAGCTGCTGCCGCTCCGACATAGGCGCTATGACTTGGGCCCGTGGAGCGGCTTCCGGCCCGCGCCCGGAGCCCCTCGACCGCGACGTCGATGGCATGCTTCGGGCATAACCAGATCTCTAAAGATATAACGAAATCATTCGACACTGCGCAATAGAACGCACTATGAAAATATTCGGAATCACTAACGCGCCAATATCTTGTACTATGTGTACAACAACCAACTATGTACCTTACGGCGTTAAAAGGTAAGTCTACCACATTAAAAACATCGTCATAAACTTGTGTCACATTTTCACTGGAGAAAAAAAGAATGAATAAAACAAGCCATTTCTCAAAAAAATCACTAAATCAGGGTAATCATATTCGCTGGTTAACTTGTACAACAGAAGACATAGCGATTTTAGCGATTAGCGCGACAAACCGAAAGACAATATTGTTGTGATAACAACCTTGTCTAATTTTTATGAAATGATTATTGAATCGATATTTTTAATTAGGCGATTTTCACTAAGACTTCACCAAAAAAAATAACAAACCGTTAAGGTGGACGCACACCTGTCCGAATCGAACGAGCCGAACGAAACAAAGTTTCTTATGGCTTCGCACACCTATCCGCGCCGAAAGAATCGTCCGCACTCCGCGCCGACCGAATCGACCGGTCCGAAAGAAATGACGTTTCGCTGCGTGCATTTCCTTGACGCATATCGCACGCTCATTACGTTTAGTTTCTTATTTTGTTTTCTGAAATCACAGATTCATTAATTAACTATGATTTTTAAAAGAAGCAGAACATAATACCTAGACTGCTTATGTTATATGACTGTTAAGGTTGTTAACCCTATACAGATTTTATACAGAATTGAAGTTGAAAATATCATTCAGATTTTATACAGATTTTAGCATGTTATACAAGGTTATTCATACTTTATACAAAACCTGAAAGTAGTTTGTTCAGAATCAGTAACATAATCGATTGTGATAATTTTTACACCATGTTGTATTTTGTCCTAATAATATTTCAAAATCCCTATAAGTTAGACATGGTTCGTTGACCTTGCGCGCGACACACAGCTGACAGTAGCATGATGCGATGCGCCAGCGCACCCACCCCCGCGCTAAACCCACTCACCGCGCCCGCGCCGCCTTTAGCCCTAGTCATCCGGAAGCTAGAGACAGGTGTGCACGTTAAGTGGGTTGCGTCGCGCGCGATCCCGCTATAATTGTCGTGATATCTATTTTGAGTGAAAATGAAAAAAATGTTGATTATCATTTTTAAATACGCCGAAGTGGTTAATTGGTACTAGGTAAGTAGGTACGTAGGTACTTATTATATTTTGTATTTACGAAAAACGTAGTAGGTACATAATAACCGCTACAATTGACTAATAAGAACAGTCCAAAGCCTGCAAGTGTGATGGAAAATGTTATCACCACATTACTTACAAAAGCTGTGTGTAATACTAATACCTACTGGCACCGCGACCGTTATCAATGAACGTAAGGCGGGCGCGGTCTTGCCGGCGCGCTGGTGATACCATGTTTATGCGAGGACAACGACGCAACTCGACAAGCTTATAACTTTGTGAGTTTTCATTATACACTATTGAAATTTTTTATACAGCTTCGTTATATGAAAATATTTGACGGGTGTTTCGGTTTTCGTATATACTATGAATAAGGTTGTATACCCCGTTCTTAACTCTAATGATATTATTAGTGACCATGACAGTTTAAAAACTTAGATTTTAACAGTTCCTTCTTCAGATAAAAGGCTTAATGCATCTGGCAACACTGATGCAGATAACTTTTGACTCGAGCCCACTGGCAGCACTGTCCGAATCGTCCGCATCGAATCTGATGACGTCATCCGAATTCGTCTGGGATTTGGATACCTACCAAATTCTTCCGGCGATTCGTCCGATTCGACGCGGATAGGTGTGCGAGGTTTCATAGGATTTCATATAAAGAATTCGAAAATTCGTTTCGTTCGGCGCGGTCGATTCGGACAGGTGTGCGTCCACCTTTAGTCCGTTACTGATGGCCTGAACCCCTGTCTTATCTGTGTATAGCTAACAAAGCGATGGTCGCGTTCAGTCGCGTTGTGGCTAGAACATACATACAAAGAGTACAATATATACTTAAACATGAACATTCTATGCACATTTTCATACTTCAGTGATGCACATGCACTATGCAGAACCGACATGGTTATGTTGCCGTACACTAGTTTGCATTTTGTTTGACGTTAGCGATAATACTAACATATTTATATAACAAATAAATTCAAATGACTGTGTGCGCTTATTTGGCACATAATAACATTGTTAAATAGTAGGTATGTACTACATAGCAGTAGGTATCATTTAAAAAATACTAGGTACTATAGGTACATCATTGTTTGAATTTAGAAGATACACATAGCGACATTTATAGCTTTAGTAACGGAGATAAAAATATAAGATGGCCATTAACATTCAGGCTTAACAGAAGTTAACAGGATAAAATGCTTGTAATGACGCCTATCAAAATTAAGCATAGACTTATTATCTGGGGAGCCCTACTTAATATTTCTATGAAATTAAGTTAAAATGATGTAGGTTATTTTTTTAAATTAATTATACAAGTTTTACTATAAAAAGGTAAACAAAAAAAATGGGAAATTATATAAAATAAATATATTTCAAATAATTATTTATTAATAAAAAACATTGCGTGCGTAATTAATAATATTAGAAATAGGATTCCCGGGGATTTCTGCATAATTTTTGGGGGTCACAAAAAATTAACTATTAATTGAATCCGGTAACTATTACCCTGTAGTGTGAGGTATTGGGTTATCTGTCTACGTGGGTTATGCTGTTCAGATAAAAACCGATTTTTTTTGCTATTAGGACTGTCAGTTGAGCACGTATACTTAGGCTTACATTGGCTACGTTCAGTAATTCAGTTTTCGGTGCGAAAGTCACTCGGGCGAATGTCGCTCACTCATCGGGAATAATTGAACGATCCACAACTGCGTTACGCGAGTGACCAATCCGGACCAATCGAACGATTTCAAATTATCTGCTGCTGTATCCTATAACTACAGTCATTGGTCGGTTGATAGCAGTGCGACCGAGTGCGACTTTCATCCTACTATTTCACGGAGTGACCGGAGCGATCGTCCGACGACGCTCGCTCAAATAACTGAACGGTTTAGTGTGATCGCCCGCGTCGTCGAGCGTCGTCCGGCGTAATAACTGAACACACCCATTCAGAGACGACAGAAACGAGTCTAAGCGTGAACTTACGCTTCCGTCTGTCAAAATTTGTTATCAAAAGTTGTCAAAATGGAAGCGTAAGTTCACGCTTAGACTCGTTTCTGTCGTCTCTGAATGTAAGCCTAAGGCTGACATTCAGAGACGACAGAAACGAGTCTAAGCGTGAACTTACGCTTCCATCTGTCAAAATTTGTTCGTAACTTTGACAGATGGAAGCGTAAGTTCACGCTTAGACTCGTTTCTGTCGTCTCTGAATGTAAGCCTTAGTGTAATTTTGAAACTGACAATTTTAACAGCAATAAAATGGGACTATATTATGGCGGATGACGCTTGTTGATGACGACGCACCAATCTTCCGAGTGATCACACACCGTTCAGTTATTTGAGCGAGCGGGCGGGCATCGTCGGGCGATCGCACCGGTCACCTCGTAAAATAGTAGGGTGAAAGCCGCGCTGCTGTCAACCGACATTACTAATATTACTATAGTCATTGGATCTGTTATTTTTTCCGATATTTTGAGGTCGTTTCATTGGTTACTCGCATAATCATCTGTGGGTCGTGGAAGAGAAACTTCTTAGACGGGGGGTATTAGGATTTTTCTGTCACGAAAAAGCGTTACGGCCGCGTGGAGGGGGTAGACGATATATTGTCCGCTGAAGTTTCACTTCTATTAGGTGTCCCAGCTAGTTCTACTTAATCCAATAGATTCTTTGGTCATTGACTTAATCTATGGTCCCAGCACACATTTCTTTTTTTTATTCCCGTAGACAGAGTATCAACTTTAATCCCTAGCGAGCGACATTCGCATGACTTCGCACCAAAGCTTTTAGGTAACTTCGTTTGGTTTGGCGCGGACAAATGTGCCTTCACCTTTACAAGGATTTAGCGAGTATCAAATAGGGATGTTCCGATACCCGTAAGGTATCGATACCTACTCTTATAAGTAGTACTCAAATTAAGGAAAATATTCTTGGGAATGGTTGTTATTCTGTTTATTTTTAACATATTAGGTATACATAAAATAGCTACACATTTTATAATTAAAAGTAAGTAAATGTATCAACGAATAAGAATTTAATTATCACTTGCGATAACGGTGAAGGAAAATCATCGTGAGGAAACCTGCACACCTGAGAGGGCTTCATAAAGTTCTCGATGGTGTGTGTAGTCCGCTAACCCGCACTAGGCCAGCGTGGTGGATTAAGGCCTAACCATTCTCATTCTGAGAAGAGGCCCGTGCCCAGCAGTCGGACAGTAATGGGCTGGATTTATTTATTTATTTAAATGTATCACATCTGTTGCATCCAGTTTGCCTAAAAACAGTAATAGTTCCATGTATTTTGGGGACAATCTGTTCCTTGCTTGCGACTTGCGACATCGGTGCTCCGGCTTTGAAAAATAAGCACTCGTATGGACCCCATGTTGCGACGACAATTAAATATTGTAAAGTAACATTCGTTCAGTATGATTCGATTCGATACCAAGTACTTTCGTTTCGATACTATGTGAGCATCAGGAGAATCGCAAGATTGATTCGATTCTAAAATTACTTGGTACCGTAACCAAAGTATCGAGTACATACTCGTATTTACATGTATCGGAACGACACTAGTATCAAATAATCGACTAAGATAACCTTGCGCCTTTTCCCTTTTTAGTAGCTGTGGCAGAAATCGCAAAAATCCTTTTAAAAAAGACCTGCCTGCTAAAGACCGTAAAGAAATCCATTGACAATCGAATATAAAAATATGATAAAAATATACTTTATAATTTCTAAGATAATATCCTCTCATCTCTAGTAGCTGCATCAGCTACATGCATGCACGTCCGTAATTGGCCCGCGTAACGTACCTACTTAGCTACCTATCTAACTATAGAATAGAGAATACAAGAGAATAGGTCGGAATAGGTATTATGTACCTAGTTTGTTTTCATGTGATCATTTATTTCATTTGAAATAAAATGTGGAGGCCGACATTTACAATATTGCGAAAAGTGGTCTTGCCTTCGCTAAAAGAGAATGTAAATTTGTCGAAATTATTGTTCTCCACCAAAAGCCGGCTGCCAAAATCAACATCAAAGTTAACCCTCGTGAGTGCCAGCATTGGTGTCCTCATCGGTGCGGGATATGGAGGTTACACGCACTACAAAGTGAATGTCAAAAAGCCTTTCATACCGGTCGAGAATGAAGAGTATGCGTTTCTGAAAGAAGCTCCTGAGTACGAAGCTCATTACAGAGTAAGAAAAAAATATTATTGCTCCCCATTAGGTAATAATTTAAATATACATTACTCTCCTCAGGTCCGCCCACAGACAACTTAGCCCATTATTGAGCTGGGCTTAGGTGTCTTTGATTCCGTAGGAATTCATTGCGAAAATGGTGTGGTCATGTCTTTTTGCTTGGGGTAAATTCCAGATGGTAAAACGTTTTTGCTTGCTTTTGTAGTTCACCTTTTTGATGTTTCAACGCAAACAATAACATTTACTAAAACAATAGAAAGAAATAAATGTTAAATATAAAGTAATTTATTTTATATACCTAATTATAATTTTAAAATATCTTAAAAATATTGTATTGATAAATAAATTTTTTGGTTAAAATCTGTTTTTATAATAAGGATTAATTACCTACATAAATAGGATAAAGCTTAATTATTAATTTTTTCAAGGAAAAGAGGATTGAAACTTAACCTCAATCGCACAATCATAAACAAATTTATTCGATAATATTTAGTTGGACCTCCATTATTATCAGTGCAGCTAAGAAGACATTGATACTTAGAGGCCACAATATTTGCACATGTATCTGTGCCACCTAAACTCCCACAACTGCATGCAATGGCACTTGAACTGTTCAGGATATTTCTTGTCATCGTGCTTTCCATTTATGCACCATTAAACTTCATTATATACATAATATATACTCATAATAATATATGTATATTTTCTGTAGGGTTGGATTAGGGGATTACCCCAGAATCACTTTAATATCTGATGACTGGATGATGATTTTGTCAGTATGTCTGCAGTGTAGTGAGAGGGATTCATTAATGTATTTTTATTATTATAATATATTGTCTTGTCACTTTAATCACTGTAATTGGTCTCAGACCGTTGTAATTAAAGTAAAATAAATAAAAAATAAAATAAATGGTGTATCTGACTATCATCATGAATAAAATTTTATTCACTTAAGTCTTCTAGGGGGTGGGTAAATATTCCACAGTAGGTAACATTATGTCATTGAGAAATTTGATGTATTCAGAGCTGTTGATACATGTAGGTTTAAATTCCATCTCACCCGGCCACTAAATCGACCCCCACATATTCTACCTGATTCCTAGTAGGAATAATGTTGTTCTCAGATCAGCGTGTTTTGTCTTTACGCCATTAATGAAGTCTTCCGTTTTGACTAGATTTGAAAGTTTTTTCATCAAAAAATATTGCAGTCTCCCAGTTCAAATTGAAATATTCTTGAACAAAATGCAATTTTTTAAACCCTTTATTTATGCCTTTCCATCCAAAAATGCTTTTCGCTGGTGTTTGGTAATGTAATCCTTCATCATGGATTGCGCGGCATACAGTGCGCTATGATGTCTGAAATTGATTTGCAAAATGTCTAGTTGGTATGAAACTATTTGTACTCATGCACCATAAAACGTTGCTGAGACTGGTTAATATTAGCGTCAGCCTTCCAGTTCTTAAATAACTCTTCAGGGTACCTTCTTTCTCCAATGACTTACAGTATTCTCTAAAAAAAGAAAATCTTATTATACAATCTTGTAACTAACAATTTCTTTACTTATCTGGATAAATCATACACCTCAACTATCATCATATAATCTTTCAAAAATAACTTACACATACTTAATCTGGTTTCATTGGACATTTGAGATATTATGTTAAGCCCATTTCTATGCAAGGCTAGGGTTGCCATTACTACCATTTCTTCGAGCAAATAAAGTATTATAATATAAGTGACTTGCAATTTTTTTCCATATATCCTTTTTGTTGTTTTAAGCGAAATCTAATAAATACTTGTTATTGGTGAATGAATTAACAGCATCTGTAAATTCTATGTCAAAGTAAAAAATTATTAAAATTATTATTGTTAAATAATAGTTATTTTTTTTATTATGTGTAGTGCTAGGGACAGGTTACAAGCAAAGCAATAAATTGCTTAACAATTTTGTAAACAATAAAATAAAACCTTCAAAAGTCAAAATGGGTAAAATTGGGTAAAATATAGTATTTTCACGTACGTTATTGCTCTATTATGGTATCTATAAAGTATGTTTGACTAAAATAAAGTTCAATACTTTATTAAAAAGTATGGGTGGCAACTCTATGTAAGGCCAATGTTTGCCTTGGCTACAATATTTATATTTGCTTGCATTTTGAATAAAGATATTCAGACAAAATACCTACCACTAATAGTAATAACACAAACGCTCGTAACTAAGTTCATTAACTAAGCGTACAAAGCAGAGGTCACAATTGATTAGTTGCTAAAATAATGATGTATTGGCCCGATAGGCGGTCTAAGTTGAGGGCACAGCTAGTACATAAAAATAAAAAAACATGTAACACTTGACTGGGGTTACTCAAGAATACTTGAGTAACCGCAATGTAATAACATTAAGCAGAATTTTAGTAATTTTTGACCCCTCCTCCTCCCCTTGTCAGCAAAAGTAAGCAAAGCTCTTAGGCTGACATTCAGAGACATGAACATAAGACGGGCGAAGACCGCTCTAAGCGAAGTCGTCGCTAAGCGCATCTTCAAAAATCGTATTCAGAGTCGCAGTGTAAGCTTAGCTAAGACTCTCTTCTCTATGGCCATTTTTAATAGCAAAATGTTTATCGGTAAGTTACTTTTTTATGAAAATGAGCAAGCAGGCGTATATAAAAATTAAAACAGGATAGCAATATATACAAAATGCAATTGGAGTGAACGAAACCAAATATCTGAGACATAAACCTATTTATTTAAGTTATGAGGTTAGTCAGACTTGAAAATCTCAAATTGTCGATATTAACTCCACCTTAGCCCACTTGGCGGCGCTAGTGTCGTCTTAAGTAGTCAATATTCACTACTTGGCTTATCTTAGTTTACGTTAAGTTTAAGCCGTGTTCCGAACGTCTCTGAATACAAATATGAGCGCAAGCTGTTGATTTTGACAGATGGAAGCGTAAGTTCACGCTTAGGCTTACATTCAGAGACGACAGAAACGAGTTACGTTACGAGTGGAGTTAATTTCGACAATTTGAGATTTTCAAGTCTGACTAACTTCATGGTTTACGTCTCAGATATTTTGTTTCGCTCACTCCAATTGCATTTTGTATATATTGCTATCCTGTTTTAATTTTTATATACGCCTGCTTACACATTTTCATAAAAACCGTAACTTACCGATAAACATTTTGCTATTAAAAATGGCCATAGAGAAGAGAGTCTTAGCTAAGCTTACACTGCGACTCTGAATACGAATTTTGAAGATGCGCTTAGCGACGACTTTGCTTAGAGCGGTCTTCGCCCGTCTTAAGGTCATGTCTCTGAATGTCAGCCTTAGACTCGTTTCTGTCGTCTCTGAATGTAAGCCTTAGTCCTCACTCCTATGCTTACGTACACATTGGTACATTTTTTTCAAATCTGTTCAGATTTCTTTATTTGTTATTCATGAGTAGCAGATATCAAGTTTAGAAATAAGGAATTTATAGACTAAAGGAATATAAAGCACATTTAATATTTATTCAAGCTAAGTAACTAACATTAGTGCACAAGTTCTAAATATCATTTAATGTCTAGTAAATCAGGACGTATTGACGTAATCACCATCCAGACCCCCCCGACCCCCATGTTATCAAAAATAAGCAAAGCAAAGACCTCCCCTTCCCCCTTTGGTGCTTACGTAATACTTGAATGGCCCCACTGATGAAATCCTACAGTGGGATCTTTTAAGTTCACGGTTGTGTCATTCTTATCAGTAAGTATATATTTTGTGATTTTTATTTTGCAAATTGTGTTAGGTAAATAATCGTGTTTGAAATAATAATTATTAAACCGAGTTACGTAAAACATTAAACGTTAGAGAGACAAATCTTCTGTAAAAGGACTAGGACTAGGGGACTAGGGATTGAGGCTATCAATAAGACTTAGCTTAGACTTAGGTATAAAGAAAATATACCTAATTACATATTTTTTCTTTCAAACATTATTATAAAAACAAATTAATAAAATGTAACTAAAAACCCGACTGCCAAAAACGAACTACAAAGATATAACAAGATGAAAAGAAAACCGATTACCTTTATCAAAAATTATAACATGTACCTAGTCAGAAGCATCTAGCTAGGATGTAATAATTTTATACATGTTAATATAATTTTTGATAATGGATACTCGGTTTTCTTTCGTCTTGTTTCCATCTTTGAATTTCGTTTTTGGCAGTCGGGTTTTTTGTTACATTTTATTAATTTGTTTTTATAATAATGTTTGAAAGAAAAATTTGTAATTAGAAAGGTAATTAGGGATATTTTCTATATACTTACCTGATTATATAATTATTCTTTCAAACTACGCTAAGTCTTATCGATAGCCTCAATTAATTTTATCAGTTTTGTAATAATTTTTTGAAATTTTTTATACAAGCTTCACTTAAACGAATAAAAACTTACGTTTATATAATATGCGATTATAGGGTAGTGGAATTTGTGTCGAGCTTCAGTGGATTCCCTCACATATTGGGGTTTCTGAAAACGAGATAGTTGATGGTCTAGCCAGGGCTGCAGCTAATGATGGTGTACGGGTGGTGTCTAAACCTTTCGCTAGTGAATTACTGACAGAAGCTAGAATATTGTGCAAGCAAAGGTGGGAATTTTCATTTAACCAAACTTCATCTACAAAAGGTATCTGGTATCGTTCCATACAGAACACACCACCTGTCGCACCTTGGTTCGCTGGTGCCAGCCTTTCCAGAGAAACAATGGTAACGGCTTTTAGGTTGCGTTCTGGTCACATTCCATTGAATAAGTTTTACCATCTGGTGGGTGTTAAACCATCGCCTATGTGTGACATATGCGATAAGGTTGAAGACTTTATACACCTTTTGGTGGAGTGTGACCAGTATCGCAGTTTGAGATGTCGGATTATACCCGACTTAGATCTTCGTAACGGAAACCTAAACATTATGTTGGCAAAACCAGTGTCGCAAACCTGTAAAAAGTTGTTCTGTTACGTGAGGCTGTGTATGAGGGCCAGGAGACCGTTGAATGGCGAGAGTTGATAATACGATTATCGTAATATTAATATGCGTTTCCCCATGGGGCTGGCATAGTCACCTAGAGCGACAGAAGCCCCGAAAAAAAAAAAAATAGATAAAAAAAAAAAAAAAGCCATTATGTTATTTATTAGTTTGCTGAGCTAAGTAGGTACCTATATCTATTCAAGGAATAGAATGAATTCTGCAATTGGCATTTCAAAATGCAATGAAACGTAGATAATTGAATAGGTTATGTGATATGAATAAAATATTAAAATTAATAAATACTAATATGCAAAAGAGATGGTGTTTGTAGTACCTACTTATCATTGGCGAATTGTGGATCAACTTTGACCTAACGCTCAACACTCGATCATAGGCGTGTGTGGAGTGACGGTTCTGTAATGATGGATAAGTAGGTATATTATGTTTAATTTCAGATAATCAATGATGCGGACACGAGTAACCTGCAGCTTACGCTGTTCCAATACCGGACCTGTCCGTTCTGCTGCAAGGTCCGAGCATTCCTGGATTCACGCGGCATCACTTATGAGATCGTGGAGGTGGACGCAGTACTCCGCCAGGCTATAAAGTGGTCAGGGTACAAAAAAGTGCCTATACTGCTAGCTAAAGTTGATGGAGGATATCAGGTAAACATTTTTCATTAAAAAATATGATATTTGTCAGGATATTTATACTGGTAGGTAATGAAATTAACGCCAAGAGCAGATCTTTTTTTAACCGTCTTTTAAAAATGGACGAGGTGACCTCGTCCATTATCACGACGAGGTTTTTTATTTTTTGTACTCCGATTTCTCCTAGATTTCCGGGCCGATTTACGTGTTCTTTCTTATTTATCAGAAGCCCCGCGCATTTTATCCATATAAATTTGATCGAATTTCCTTGGTTAGGTTTTAAAACAGCTTGAGTATTTCATCCATTTTGCCTATCTGGATGATGTGGTCATTATCATTGTTAACATTGTTTTTAAGACCGTTGATACTAATAATATATGGGCAATTCTGAGGCGGAAATAAATGTATTTTATTATCATACGAACTCTCGAAAGTAAATATTATTTTGTTTCTTTTCGCTAGCGTCCTGGGCTTGTGTATTTGTTTAATTCACTAATAAAGGTAAAATAAAAAAGCTAAAAATAAGCAAAAGCCGTGTTAAAAATTAAAAATTAAAATTTAATGCACGTTAGCCTGGCACCGACTTCAGAAGCTGATAAGTTTTTATCAAAATTATTATATTTAGTTTGAGTCGACTTTTCCTTTTTTTTATTGCTCGACATTTGGATACAGTAGGTAGTATATTCATAGAAAACTAGCGACCCGCCTCCAATTTCGGAGGGGTGCAATTTATCTACTATTCAATATGAAAGTATTAGTATATAACCGCTTCAAAATCCTTGTATAGTTAAGAAGTAGTTAGCGAATAAACAAACAGAGACGGCGGGTGACTTTATTTTATACTATGTAGTGAAGTTAGTCCAACTCCATCTGCATTAGATAGGCTTCCGAACAGCGCAAGAGTTTTAACAAAGTTAAATTTTTCGGCTTCTTTCTTGGTATATAACTACATATCGATTTAGGGAAAGTAGGTTGCCGGCATTTAGCCAGCTGCGTAACTAGTTTCTAAGGATGATAGCTCTAATATAAACAATCTCGCAATAATTTCTAGAAACTTTATTACTTTTCATGATGTAACTGATTTTAAAAGAATCAATTCTGCTTCAGCAACTCTTGGACAGCACAGCCATTGTATCCGTCCTCGAAACGTACTTACAAGACAAATCTGCTGAGTTGAAAGAGATCATTAAGTTCTACCCGGTCTCGAAATACGTCAACGAAACAGGGAATGATGCTACCGAAATCGCAAATAAATACTTCATCATGCATAATGCACAAGTACCTGATGAAAAGGAGAAAGCTGCTGAAATGTAAGAATACGAATAATAAATATTATACTTATACTTGTATACAAGTATGACAATGCAACAATAAATGGCATTTCATTTATAGATGCTTTTCCTATTAATTTTCACTAACCATCTTAAATATATTTTTTTTGCCCAATCTTGTAATTATCCGTATTATCTTGTAATAGGGCCTGCGCCCACTGGCGGCACGGCACTGCGAGGCACTTATTTCTAACAACGCACAATAAACCTTACGGAATGGACTTAAAACTTAAAAGCCACAATAAGTTAAGCATTCCGCGGTGCGCGGCGTCATCCTGTTGCATGCATGAGAGTCTGTTTTAAATCTATTCCATAAGGTTTATTTTGAGTTGTTAGAAATAAATCCCTTGCCATGCCGTGCCGCCAGTGGACGCAGGTCCATAATCTCTCTCTCTGAATACTTTTGATTCTGAACTTGTGTTAGATTTGTGTATGTAGGTAACGGTATTCACAATATAGGTACCTAACCATCGCGTGGCAGTTGGTTTTCTGATAGTCACATTGTATTACAGCGAAGAGCGTGAATGGCGTCAATGGGCGGACCGAGTGCTGGTAAACACGTTGTCGCCCAACGTGTACAGGACCGTGGGCGAGTCTCTAGAGACCTTCCAGTGGTTCGAGGAAGAAGGTGGCTGGAGGCAGTTCTTTCCGGCTTGGGAGTGCTTCCTTATGGTGTACATCGGAGCTGCCGCCATGTATATGATTTCGAAGAAGCTTAAGACCAGGTAATGCGTATTATTGTTACGATGGAAGAAACTAAACGCAGCATGCAATGTAATCAGTCGTGTAAATTGCAACTGTTTGTGCGATTTGGTGATAAGTGCGTATTGTCCACGGAGGAGAGAAGGGATCTCTCCTCCGTGGTATTGTCGTTGTCTAGTGTAGTTCGTCAGATTTAGTCTTTCAAAAAAAGCCTGTTTAATAACCGTCTTCTGTTGGTACAAATTCCAGACTGACAGTCGCATTGAATTATAGACATGTTATATAACGACCATTGCTTTCTTCAAGCGGTAGTCTGTTTAAATACAGTCTTGATTATGGTCTACGCGGGCACTTCGATTGCAGTTGAATAAAAGGCATTCTCAGTAGTCCCCCTTTCGTTTGCAGAGTCGTCTAATTTAGGAAAACAAGCAACAATACCTCTGTTAAGCTCTTTTTCTTAGGTAGGCATATTTTCTGCTTTTATTTATATAAATCGGAAAGTTCTTAAACAGGGTCCCAAAGGACGCATAGCGTATGTAGCTTGTTTTCCTGAGTTATTCGATTCTGCAGCCGAAGGAGGCCCTTGCAGAGCGCCCTCCAGCTGTGGGCTCTGGGCACGTACCCTACGTGCCCATTAGGTAAATACAGCAATGGGTACAGTAATTTTAGATTACGTGCATACGAAGGTTTGTTTTCATGGAAAATTTACAGGAAATAGTCGATTTTTTTCAAATTCGGCATGTTAGATTTAGTCTGTTGTTTGGAGGAATCATTCCCGTTGGGAAATAGAGTTGATCGATCCCCACTTATTTTTTGTGGGAAACCTTCAAAACGAATAATGGGTAATAATTGTGTTTAAAATATCTTCACCTAAAGTTTCATAAGACTAGAACTCTCTTACTGTAACAGAAAGGGTAGCCACCCTTAAGGGCAACGACGCAAAAAAAACGCAAAAAATTTTGGGGTATTAATACTCCAAAATTTTGCGCAAAGCCGTATATCGTCACTGTGCTTTCTTAAACTGTATTTGGGACCTAATTCACAGAAGAACAAAAAGGCGTCTTAAATATTATGGATAAGCGCTTAATAGTATTTACTGCATGTTAAAATTGAAATATGGAATTATTATACAATATGTCAGAGATTGTAATAATAAAACTTTAAGGCCGGTATACACTCAATTTTATTGATAAAAACACCCCACTTATGGGGTGCAGTCCCCACCCTCAATGATAAAGCAATTTTAGTACGTGACTTACTTATTTCGATATCCACATAGTCTAACAACCAAAAATTTTGACCTAGGTCTCACAGGGGCGTACATTTAATGTTATTGTACGGCCATAGCATAGAGAATCTAAAAAAAATTTCAACTACCTTACAAAAGATAAGATATTTTTGTATTGAGCCATAAAAGACAATTTTTAAACGTAATTTCACGCGTTTTTATTGCACTTCCTAAAGTTCTGCAAATTTTTTAGGGATTAACATGTGTTTTATGGGTTTTTTGTTAGTCTTTGGGTTGTTCTTTCACACTGACATAAGAATCATAGCTCTAAGCCAATAAGTTTTAATTTTATTGTTGCTTAAAAAAGGCCCTTCACATACCTATGTGAAAATTTAGTACATTTTTATATATTTTTTTCTTATTTTCACCCCTTATGTGGGGTATTTTTATCGATAAAATTAAGTGTGTATATACACTTAATTTTATGTATGTATGCCTTAAGTTTATTACTACAAACCCGGATATATTGTATAATAATAATGATTAAAATAATACATTAGCAGTAATTAACTAATACATAATTTTCATTTTCAGGCACAAGATCAAAGATGATGCTCGCGAATCTCTCTACGACGCGGTCAACGATTGGTTAGCAGCGATAAAAAAGAAAGGCACTCCCTTCTTAGGCGGAGACAAACCCAACCTGGCTGACATCACTGTCTTCGGAGTTCTTAGCAGCATTGAAGGATGCACAGCCTTCCAGGACTTGAAGGACCACACAGAAATTGAAAAATGGTACAATAACATCAAGAGCACTATACAGAGGAGAATGGGTAAAGTAGTCGCCCTCCATGCTTAGATATCTAGACTTAATACCCGTGTTTTGGTGTTGATAAGCGGCTGATGTCATGTCATAGAGAACAATTTTTAATAACAATTTTTAGTCTATGACTTTATTCAGCAAGACTAAGATTAATAAAATAATATTAGAATTCACATTATTTTTTTAGAGATTCTCGGATCTTCGGCCTAACGTATTTACCTGTTTTTTATATAGTTATCTCATGTAGCGCAGTGTTTGTTAAGAGATTATGCCTACATATGAACTAGGATTATTAAGGTCGAGGTTGCATTTCTAAGATCTTGAAACAATACTTGTGAAAATACATATTTTTATTTTAAACTATAATTTGTCATGTCGAGTTTTGACACTGAATATGTTTATAAATAATACGACTTACGAATGTTACCTCAAATGAATCTTATCTTAATATTTTCCGTAGCCGTTGTATCTTTCTTTGTGCTGAGCATTGTACTTATATAAGGATTTTGTAGTGTGGTGATGATCAAAAGCACTGCGTCTATAGCACCCGTTACACGCCTGCTGCTACGGTTGGCAACCGACACCCGACAGAGGTGACCTTTGTAGTTTAAAACCGTATAGACAGCGGTTTTCAAACCAAATTTCGTTTTACGTTCCAACGCCCTTGGTTTCATAACCAGCTCTCATGAGCTGCGCCAGCGACCGAAGGCGAATCGTTGTGAATCATTGCGTCGTTCACACGCGTTTCTGGCATTTCTGTGGTCTGATGTGATACGCGTGTAAGTGCAAAATGGCGAAAAAAAAAGAAAGAGGAATAAAGGTTGGCGGAGCGGAACTCTATAGCGGTGACGAGTGGAGTTCCGCGGAGACTAGCGTACCTGTGTAGCGGAGACTAGCGTAATTGTGTAGCGTAGACGAGCAGACCTGTGTAGCGAAGTCGAGTGGAGTGGCTTGTAGGCGCGTTTCCATGGAGGCGGAGACAAGCGGAATGGTGAGGAGACGTGCAGAAATCGACCGATCACATTGTTGAAATCCACATCTCGTCTCCGTCTCTGCCTCAATGGAAACGCAGCTCGAAAATTCATTATGTTCACATGACTCTGTGTTAAAATTTTCATTCTTTAACCATCGTTTCATCCATATCCTTTGTTTCTTACTTGGCTCGCGCACAATAATGCCAAAGCCACTCGTACTCTTTCCGAATTTGACAAATTCGGCGCCATGTCTTTACTGCTCAAATATCACGACAGAATGGCTTGTGGGCGACCATACGCGGGCGCAGTCTATTATAGAGTGCAATAATTAAATCGTCCCATATAAGATATTGTTCATATAAATGGGTGTTTATGATAGCAACTGGTTCAAATTCGTATTTCGCACGGATTCATCATCTTCCCTTTATGAGATTGAAATATTTTATAGTATTGCTGTAATACTCAAATACAGCATGTTTTTGTGAGCCATGCTTGCATACCTACGCTATCGATTTATAGATTATCATGATTTTACTATGCTTTCAGCTCCGAAGAGGTCAGTCTATTTACGTCTTTCTCGGTGGTCATCAGTGACCTTGCCAATTACGTAAAATGTAAACAGTAGCAGACTGATATTTAAGAGCGTAGCGTAGGCACTTTTACACATGCTATCAAATGTTTTCGTTATACTTATCATGCTTTGTACCACGTGATTTGTATACACGGGTAATCAGAGTAATCCAGCTAAATGCGGACTGATGTTGATATGCATATTTTCACCTTTATTACTTTTCAATGAGTAGGTATTCGAAAATATACGTAAAGTTATAGTTGTTAATCTATACCTACTTACGTATTTTATTTAGCAAAACATTCGGATATATAAATGTATTACAATAAAAGTATATAATAATTATATTTGTTTAAATAAGAACATATCCTGTTAAAATAAATGTATATTTTTGCTTGTTATAATATTACGTGCCTTCCATGTAATATAATATTCTTCCTAGTTGTATATCACCATATTCAAATTTTTGTAAGTGAGATAGGATAAAATAAAATATTTGTCATAGACAAGAATCCTCTATAGCTGTCAGCACCAGTTCACGTGAAGTAGACGAAGCTTAATTTTGTGTCTGTTTCAAATAATAATTATTAGAAGAACGTAGAGCAATATGTTAACATGTGATTTTATTGTTTAGTTAAACTGTTATTAAATACATGACTATTTATTTGTTATATTTATTATTTTACCACCTTACAGTGTGACTAAAAAAATACTCGTCAAAAGATACCTAATAATGGCCGCCCGAACTGCGTTTAATACGCTGATTGCCTACGCTTCGCTGGGGGTGCAATTGTTCGGTCTAGCACTCTAGCCCGTTTAGAGCCTCCGTCCGTCCGTCCTTTTTGAAACAAACTTTTTGAAAAAATCAGAAATGTCTCGTTTCTGTGTTCTGTGGTTTTAACGCGTACATCTAGTTTCCAAGATAGGTATTTGGAGTTAAAGTTTAAACAAATTGGGAACTTTTAATTATGGGAATTAGTTTTGGTATCTATCGAACCTATTGTCACAATGTAATGTCTTAATTTAAATAATGAGTACTTATGGCAGAAACTCATTCGGAAATGCCTATTTTTAACCGACTTCAAAAAAAAAGAGGAGGTTCTCAATTCGACGCGTATGTTTTTTTAACACTTTTATTTCTAAAATAATATGTTATTTAAAATAATTTTTGCATCACAATATACCGTCCAGATATACCGTCAGTTTGTTTAAAGCTGCAGTTTTTGATAATCCTACTTTTGAGTCCTCTGCGATTTTTACAATGGCAAAAATAGTTGCACTCTGCCACGATTGAGATAGCAGGAGTTAGCAGACGCCCTGTTAGGCTAACATGCGCGCCGCAAGAGAAATTTGTCGTCATGACAAGACGAGATAATGCCTCTAAAAACCTGTTTCCGCACGAGATAATGCGATGACAAAATTATATCACGGCGCTCATGTTAGCCCGGCTGGACAAGTGTAGAGTGGGGAAGAAAAACAATTCAATTATAATTAGGCATCTAACATTTTCCTCGCTTTAGTGAGATTTAAAGACGTGTTTCAAAATTAACTCTTAGGCTGACATTCAGAGACATGAACGTAAGACGGGTGAAGACCGCTCTAAGCGAAGTCGTCGCTAAGCGCATCTTCAAAATTCAATACAAGGACTCACACCAAATAACAACTTTGCAGCCTTGCATAACAAATACTATCAATGGGTAATTTTTTTCAATTAACGGAGGAATGCTTTTTGTAATATAAATTGAACGCATTTGTGATCATAATACCTAAATAGGTAAAAGAAGCGATTTTTATACAAACGCCGTGTAATGTTAATCAAATTTATTTATTTCAATAATATGTAGATACAATAATTAATATCTAACAATGAACTGCAACGGAGGAATCGGAGGAATGCGGGTCAGGGAATGAAGAAATCAACATTTTGACGAGTTTTTATTTAGTAGTTTTCTAAATATATACACAATTCGTACATAATGCTGGCGCCTCACATCGCTATTCGTGTTCGCGTATTTGTCTTGTTCGTCCAAATACGACGATGTGTAGTCACTCTATTCGCCTATATTTGCACGAATAAGACGAATACGCAAATACACGAACATCGTATCGGTTGTCGGTTTTTGGTCACATATCAAAGGATTGCGAATATACCGAATATGTTCGTATACCGTCCACACATGGCTTGCTCAGTAGAGCGTGGTGCGCGACAGCGACGGACGTGTTTATCATAGATAATATATTATGGTTAGTACTTAGGAGTTTTAATACTTCTATATACAGAAAATAATAAGCCGCTGCTGCCGTCAACAGGTTCATCTTTGCGTTCAAGAATATAGCAAAAATATTCGTGAATGTTCGGCATATTCGCTGTTCGTGACGATGTGTGGACGGTGTGTTCGAGTTATTCGGACTTCTACACGAATATAGCCGAATAAACGGCGAATAAAACCCCGGATACCGAATAGCGATGTGAGGAGCCAGCATAACACATTTCACATCTTAAATAAATATAAAATTTTATTAGATTCTATTACCTATAAATGAATCCAGACAAAGGAAAGCTACGTGGAACGTGACAAATCCCCGAAGAATTATATTCTTTGTAAAAATATTAAAGCACTATTTAATTACGTGCGCTTCCTCTGGGCTGCGACCAGTGGCGGCTGCTGGCCCACAAAACTGGTGGTGCACTTGGCTTATTGAGTAAATTATATAAGTCACAGAAACATAAAGTCATCTAAAAACAAAACAATAAGATTTAATTATAATGAACGCAGTACAAGTAATGACTGATAGTTCAGAATAAGAACGCTAGCTAAGCACATGAAGCTCACACCCCGCCATCGCCACCCCGGTCGGTCAACACGTGTTGATTGAATTTGTAAACTCTCGGCAATCTTCGGTGCCGTGCGGCGCACGTATCTAGACGAATCCCTTCATACTATTACTACCATAGACATAGGATTAGTCTATGATTACTACTAATTATCTTGCGTCTTACGTGCCGGGCCATTTCTTTCGTATTTCATAGAAGTTGTATGAGCACGCAGCGTGCGCTGCGCGAAGCGCACGGCAAATTTTTGTTTGAACCAAAATAAGTTTTAATGTGTTTGGTATAGAGTTAAAATTGATTCGTCATTACTTCGTAACTATTTGTTAGTATAAAGTAGATACTTAATTATGTATTAGGTAGGCATTTTGTAATTGTTTAAAGTTATTAAAATCTGGTAGTGCAGTGCAAGAGTGCACTTATGGTACAGCCGCCACTGGCTGCGACTGTCGACTGGAATGGGTTCTGTGTTCTCATAAACTCAGGGCCGGTGTGTATTACGTTCATGAGAAATTGGACTTTTACCGTGACAAATTAATAATGGAAGATGATACTTATTTTTAATAGATATTTTTTTATTTAACCTAGGACATATATTATTCAACCCTGTCTCGAGTACTTATTAATAAATTTCTGGTTAGCCGAGACATTTCGACCTCTAAGATTATAGTATAGATTATTATTATTATAGTATAGATTGTGACTGTAGTTCCTAAATTAAATAACAAAATGTAGTTATTTGTTATAGGCCTCGATAGACAATGACAAAAAATAATTTTATCATAATATCAAACAATTACATGCAACTTGCCATTTAAAAATTATTTTACATTAAAAAAGAAATGGCTAGCTCACTTTTTGAAGAACCACCCACCTACATAAATAATATGTAGGTAGTCACCTATAAAAATATTTGCGTTATTTCGAAATGAAAACAGTAACTTGACGATTATATTATAAAGTCCTAACTTTTTGCATAAACCCTAACCTAAAGCCTTTATGGGGTTATTATAGTCATCATTATGAACAGCTTTTACTATGGGACCAACTGTGAAATCACGAGACAAAAATCAGCCGTTCCATACAACTAATTCAATATTAGATACTCTATTTATATTGAATTATTTGTATGGAACAGCAGTTTTTTTTACACGATTTTATTCTTGGTCTTATAATAAAAGTTGTTCATAATGATGAGCGCAATAAACCCTTCATGGGTTCGGGACTAGAAAGCTTGGACCTAAGTTCAATAAGTTAGTCTTCCTTTCAAATCAATTGCTTTTAACGCTCTAACATACCCCTACTCACCAGTTCTAATTAGTATTATTTTATTCAACGACTCACTCTAGGTATACTACATTAATCTATTATTAAATAAACTATAGTGAATCATGATGTCATCTGGAGTAATTCTGGAGCACATTGAATTCAATTTTACAATCAATAATCACCAGTCTAGGTGTTACATATGTGTCGAGAAAGGAGTATTTACCCTACTACTATGAGGACAGTAGAATGTTATGAAAACGGATCAGCAAGCGACTTGCGTGTATGCCAGCGAGAACCCCCGGTTGGCGACGTCTGGGGGTGTTGTGGCCGTTGCACCTTCATCACCGTTCGTTACCACATACAAAACGAACGGTTTCGCACCAGCTGTGAAAGTAATGAAAGTTTTAGTATAAGTAGTAAGTAAGTATAAGTAAGTTATAGTACCTATATATACCTACGTACTGAAAAATTAACATTTTTTTTTTCAAATTCAGTAACTGTATGCCTCTCATAGAAATAGGTAGTACATACTATCTCCATGATGCATGTGATGAATTGTCATCAGTGACCGATAACTTTTTTTTCACAGCTCCAAGGGATTGTCGACCTGAGTATTTGATATTAATTGCAACTTGATACCTCCATAGGTTCCTGAGAAAAATGGTCTTGACCAACAGACAAACGGACAACGAAGTGGTCCTATAAAGGTTCCTTTTTTCCTTTTGAGGTACGGAACCCTAAAAATGTACTTACATGTGACTGCGACGAAACCGATCCCGCAGAAGCGATCAGTGCCCGCAGTTACGCCTGTGGCGGTCACGGTGGGGTTGGGTATGACCACGAAGTCTGTGACACAGTTAAGGCCATTTACGGCACCCAACGTAGTACCCAGCACCGTGTTGTCGGCACCTTCGACGTCGCCAGTTACGGTGAAGGAGTATATATCGTTTGCAACCTGATTATTGAAAATGGTTAGTTTAATAATCCGCCTGCCAGACGATGGTAACGATCTTTTTCTTGCAGTTAATAGTTGTATAGCACTGAGGCACTATACCCTACATGTACCTACCAAACTTTACCTAAGTAGTAACTTAATCCCTATTAAGTATCTAGTAGTGTGTAGTAACATTACAATAAGTATGAGTGTAGTGAATAAATTGCTATCCTGTAGGTATAGGTTATCGAGTCCGTATGGCTATAGGTTTGGCTTACCTGAGAGTATTGTATAGCACAGTAGCCCGCTTCCATTCTGATGCAGATACCGTAGTTCAAATTGACAATCTGGCGAGTGCCTGTTACCAGGGAGGCGCTAAGAGCCGTGTTAGCAGCGGTGCCGTAGTTGAAACTGTTGATCGTGCCTGATATGCCAGTGTAGTACTGCAGGCAGCCGTTTGGTGCTGCAAATATTGGTAACATTCAGGCCTAGAGCAAGTAAGCCCCTAGATTAAAAAGTCCCGCTAAATACCGAACACATCAAGTAGGTACCTACATTAATCAGCCTGGCTCAATTCACTACTAGACATAGGCTTGTGGAAGAACGGGGTATGGTTTTCCCCCAATGAAAAGGGACGATCCTCCGACCAGGCGAGGTGATATTGCCTGGCGGGCCCATACCTTATTCCTCCATGGGCTACTTCCAAGTTGCGCCATAACACTCGGCCCTCGGCATAAGGTACCTACTACACACAGGTATTTATAAGTGGTGACGCATTGAAGATATTATTAACTACCCAAAGAAATTAGACCAAGCAAGTGCAATTACCTATCCCAGGACAATCACACCCAAGTTGTATCAGCTTGATGTTCCATCTCCTCGAGAACGTGGTTGCTAAGGTCGCAGAGATTATGATCGTGATGGCCGTGTTTCCGTTGAAGTCCACGAATATAGACTGGCCAGTGAGGTCCCCGCAGAGTAACGGCACGATGGTATTTCCTCCGGTGACTGATATGGAGTCCGTGACGCAATTGCCGTCGCCGTCAGGTTGCGCTAATACCAGGTCCATGAAGTCTATCCGGAGCTGGAAATATAGACTGATGTTAGTAGATTCAAAATATAGATACCTAGACATAAATGTTACGTTATCACCGTTGTAAATCGTGATTTCTAGACTTGCATCTGAAGTCTGAACGTACCTACAAAATTTTGCCAACCTCGGTTCTACCTAAATAGGTCTTAGTTGTCCAATTATCGAGTTACTGAAAATGCGACTAGTTTTAATATAAAGGGGCCACCAACGACTGCCAGCACTACGCTAGTGATAGGGTCGGCAATGCGTGAGTGATGCGCCCTGGTGTTGCAAGCGTGAATAGGTTACGGTAATCTCTTACCATCCCGGCGCTTTGCCAAATTAGAGGTATAAAAAAATCGGCCCGTGCCACGTTGAATGGATCTTGCGCTATTACACGGAACACGAAATAATAGCTGTAAAAATCGGCCAAGTGCGAGTCGGACTCGCGCACGATGGGTTCTGTACCAGTATCTATAAAAACGGCAAAAAAAACATGTTTGTTGTATGGGAGCCCCCTTCAATATTTATTTTATTCTGTTTTTTATTTGTTGTTATAGCGGCAATAGAAATACATCATCTGTGAAAATTTCAACTGTCTAACTATTACGTACATGCGTAGACAGTCTCCATCCACGCGTACATGAGATACAGCCTGGTGACAGACGGACAGACAGACGGACAGCGGAGTAGTTAGGGTCCCGTTTTACCCTTTGGGTACGGAACCCTAAAAAATGTTTACTATGTCTCACCTGACATATATTGCTGTTACACCGGTTCACGATCATAGAGCAGGCTTGGCCGCCGGCGTATGCCGCCGGGTAGCCGGGACTCGTGAAGTACGTGTTGTTCACATTCGTCGTGCTACCACACGTGCGAGACACTAAAATACATGAATATTACTCTTTACACCTGTTTTATACGAGGTTTCAAATGAGGAGTGTGTGTTTTTCTATACAGTGTTTGTGGGTTCCAACTCTTTAGTAACGAGAAGTTTACGTCGTTGTGTAGGTCATCATCATCTACCACGTTAGGGACCACGATCGTCATCAATGTGCGTCGTGGTAGGCGGCTATGGACTGTCAACTTAAATTAAGGTAAAAGTAGGTACCTATCAGGTAGTAAGTAACAGCCGTCTTTGTCTTTGAGCTCCTGCACACCAAATAATACCTAGGTAGGTCACAAACTGCAGTCACTGATTTGCAATCATATGGTAATTTTGGTGATCTTAACTTTAGATGTTACCTAGAACTGAAGCTTACAGATTGCTAGCTTAAATTCGAAATAAAATACCTATTTAAAAAAATCTAGTAGATGTTCCCAGCAATTGTACATTATAATCACCAAAATCTTAAGACAAGTTTGAATAGATATTTATCAAAGCCCATTTTTCTTAATTCCCAGTTAAATTTTAACTGGTGCTCTATTTACTCACCGACGCAGCACCTTCCTCTCCGCGAGGCGCACGTTCCAGTGATGGTACCGTTAAGATTATTGCATTCCCGGCGCGCCAGACATGTGCCGTTCATTGAGTTAGTCGTGGAGCACTCCGTATTCGCGAACCGCACTATGCTCACGAAGGGGAACACTGCAATGATAAGATACGTTATTACAACTATAGTTGTGAAGTACCCACTGCTAGACTGCATGCGGTGCAGCGGGAGACTGGGGGCTGTTGACGAAGCCTTATAAACTGTAACGCAAGGTGTCATTAGTTAACCTGCTCCTGCTCTGGAAATTAAAGTATCTAGCTGCTCTCTTCAACTTGCTACCTATAGGTACATGTACGTTCTAATTGACGCACTTAGCAGTCTGTTCCGACTGTTGCAACGAGATGGAGTCAATCATCCAATCAACAATGTAAGTCACGCTATCGACACAGTAGTGTCAGACGCGTCAGTGGTATACCTAGTTATTTAACTACTCCTTACGAAGCCATAAATAGCCCAAAAAAGAAATGTGAATCCTGTGTAAACGTAACATAGGCACAGTGGAAGGGAGACGACGGGCGTCCCCGTGACCCAAGGATGCCTGTTAAACTCAAGGGTCTGGTATAATAATAATAATAAATCCATTTATTTCAGGCAACTTGGCCCATACAATAAAATACAAAAATATACACAAATATAAAACAATAACAATAAATTAACAAACTAATACATATTACATAATAACAATAAATTTTAAACTACTGCTGCACAGTAGATGACGGCGTAATGTTTCGCTGACTGGTGTCGCGTAGCCGGCCGCGAAACCGACGATACACGACACCCTTCGGCCAAAACTCTTCTTTGAGGCAGGTCTCGAGATGAAGATTTGGAACCCGCACCACGAACGACTTGAAATTTGTGTTGTGGCGCGACTCCAACTTCACGACTCTCAAAGTCAAGTTGGTCTTCACACGAACATACTCCACGATCTCCTCCACCTTCGTGGTGTGATGTAGTCTGGACACGTACAGCTGCGTCGTAGGTATTGCTGGACGCAGCAGCATATTGGGTCCAACCAGCGCGGTGCCGCACTGATTCTGACAAGGAGGCATCCTCTTTTTCTTCTTCTCCACTCTGATGAAGCCATCCTTGTCACACTTGTCCTCACCCGGACCCCGCTGTTTCAAATCTTTCACAGCGGCTCGGTTTACCTCCAGTTGTTCTACTTTCCGCTTTGTTTGCGACGTAGTAGGTTTCTTAGCGACAACTGCAGCGTAGGCACATTTAGGGGTCGACGTGCCTACACGAGTCACTACTTCTACCGGTGTCGATACAGGGACGGCGGCGGAACAAGATGCAACGCATGCGATTCCGGCAACTGGTGACGCAATTGAGCTCACCGACTCAAAACTGCCAATGGACGCATTTTGTACCCCACGACGTGCGTTCACATTAGAGGCGCCTGATGACCTACTTACCGAAACAGCATTGCGCAACAACACTACTTCGGCACGTAGTTCACCTATGGTGTTATTCGACACCTCCAGCTTGGACTGCACATCGGCCAGGCTTACTTTTAGTGATGTGATATCCTTCAACAGCCTGGTGACGTCGACGTGGTCGAACGTGACGGGGGGCAGCTTATGCAGCTCCTTCGCCACGAAATCAGGCACATCATCCGGGTCGGTCTCCTTCATCAGGGTGATGATGTCTTGAAGACTCTTCTGGGTTCCATCTCTCCGTCGAGAAGGCATCTGGTCTAATTTACCCAGCGTCTGAAACAGCAGCAACTTGCCACTGCTTATCTCATCCTCCTTGTAGGAGGACTTGCAGATCTGCATAATGCTGACCTCGTCCATGTAGTCGATGGCATGCTTGATGAATGCCAACAGCTCGTTGGCTATGAGTGGTTGCGAACTCATAGCTACGACACGGGCAGTAGCTGCCGCCGCGCGATACGCTAATAAAATACACGTACCGAGCAGCGCAAACACGTCCGTACCGGGCCGCGCATTGCGACGTGATACAAATGTATCATCTGACCTCCTCGAGACTTGGCCTGCCATGAAGCCACACGTACAATCGGCAATTTGTTTGCGCCCGGCGTCCAAATGCAGAGTTACTAACTCTAAGCGGGCCGCAGTCTTTCAAAGCATTTCTTTGGTGAAATGTATCTATAAGTTACAGCGGCTAAAGCGGAAGCGGCGGTTAGCCGCAAAGGAAGTGTGGTGGATCTGTGGCATAAACCTATTATAGATCGGATACGAAATGAGCGCATCCTTCGCATACTTGGAGTACGTGACATTGCAGATGAGCTGCTGGAGAATCGCCTGACATGGTTTGGCCATGTTTTACGTCGGCCCAGGATGATGATGATGATGATGAGGATAATGCTAGTGATGTAGGTACCTACATCACTAGCATTATCGGGAGAGAGATCAATAAATACCTAGCTGGCTTGATTTAGAAAGACGACTTGAAAGCCAATAACCTATCTGTTTAGGATGCCAAAGGCCTGGTGGAGTGGAGAATAATCAGGCGGAGAGCAGGTCGTGGGAATTTGTCGGAATAAAACTAGGAGGAAGGAGAAGATCCTCGGGGCATGTCGCAGATCGCGGCGTACGATAAAATCCTGTAATTAAGAAATACTGCATGGACGCTGTATGATCATCTACATAATATGATCACTGCCAATATGATCTATTTGAGAATCTCGTAACCGGTACATAGGCTCGGAAAAATCCGCTTAAACTAGACCTCAGGGCCAGGTTACCACTACGCCTTTAGGTATAACTTCAAACTGAATTTACAAATGTAGCAGCAGAGATACGCAGTGTGCCAAGTGACTACGCGATCAATTATGTACACCACCTGTCATGAGTATTCCTGTCCTACAGTTATAGAATGTTCGAGATTTTCTTTATATTTTTGACGGTGCATATTTTCCTTGTAGGTAGTCTAAATGGGTATGTGAATATGTAATTATGTAGTCTTATGAACGGTAGGTACTGAGTGGTCGAATGCGTGACTGCTAACCGGAGTTTCATGTCGGGAAATGCAGTTTCTGTAAGTACCTACCTAATTCTGAGTAGCATCTAGCTGGTTTGAAATTGTATCCGGAAAATTAAAGCCTACGCACAAGACGTGTGCGCCGATGCCGGCTTCGGCGTCATCGGCGTGGATGGTCGCATGGATAAGGTTGTTTTAGATACAATGCAGACATATACTATAGTAAACTAAACACTAGAAATGTCTAAATGTAGGTATGCTTATTGGTTTATTTCGAATTCAATAAAAAACAAACTTTTATATGACCATAATTTAAATAGCGCGTTTTGCCGATAACTTCGTCCGTCACAGTCATTTGGCGAATAAGTATTTTGTTTTTAATAAGATTTTCACCATCCACGCCGATGACGCCGCTGCCGTCTTCGGCGCACACATCTGTTACGCACCCCTTTCAATTGAGTTGTTGCACATGGCCTATAATTTTTTTAATTCGTGTCGTTATTTTCGTTATACGTCGTAACTGTGGGGGTGTACAAGTACAACAATACTCATAAT
Organism: Allophyes oxyacanthae; assembly: GCA_932294325.1. Lineage (NCBI taxonomy): Eukaryota > Metazoa > Arthropoda > Insecta > Lepidoptera > Noctuidae > Allophyes > Allophyes oxyacanthae. The sequence continues at coordinate 9,237,447 of OW028609.1, forward strand.
ATATCTGCTTGTCCCGTCGATATTATGTAGGTAGGTACATATTATACGGGCGCGATGTTAAATAAAAGCTTATAAAATAGGTATATAGGTAACTGTAAGAATTTGGGTCGCAACAGCGTTCTCCGTCTATTATTGAAAGAGAGTTTATAAGAATCTTCAAAGAGCGGAGCATCAAATAGTGCATCGGCTGTACTGATAATTAATTCGCTAGGCTTTATGAAAATAACTAATGTGAATATATTGACAAGCACTAGTAAGAAGCTGGGACCACTTTAAAAATATAAATGTTTTCAGTATAACTTACGTATTTTGCCCTTTCTTCCTTCATATTCAGTCACATTAGTATTGTCGTGTTCGTCAAATGCTTCGAATTCATCATATTCTTCTAAGCCGGCGTAAGGATCGAAATCGTCTTCGTTTAATCGATTGATGGTTGTGGCTGCAACAGCTACAACTAAGGCCGAGATAACTATGCACCATAATTTTGATTCCATTATTACCCTGACTCCTGTACCTTAGGAGCCCTACACTCAAACTGACTGCCTAATACACCTTGTCGGTCATTTGTAACAACTGAAATATGGGTTTCCGTTTCACCGGTCGTAATCCCAATAGAAATAGTCACGAAATGCGAGTAGACATGTCAATCATGTATAAATAAAGTGGGTGATAACGGTTGTCTGTTTGTGCAAATTATTATAATATTATGTTACCGTTCTTCATTTAGCGCTTGCCAGCCTATGTGTGAAAATGACACTCGAGGAGGTTTGAGAGCAATGTTCAAGTTTACACCATAGGTAGCTTATGTTGTAGGTATGTTATGACCAATTTGATTAAATGATGCTTACGAATGCACTACTCATATATTATTATCTTATCCATAATTGAATTTGTCCTTCTATCGCACTTAGAATTTCAACTGCGCACTGATATAGCATTTTGATTTATGGTCACTGGATGAATAACTTCAAATGTTCAATTTCAAGTTCATTCTTTGTTTGGAAATAGGACTACTTACTTACTACTTACCCGCCGTTCCCCTACGTTATAATACTTAAAACGTACCTAGGTTGTCGATAGTTGCCATAATATGGTATGAAACAAAAGTGCCGTAAGTACTAGGAACCTAATATACAGTTAGTTATATGTGGTGTAGCTGATGCAAAAGTGGTAGGTAAGTACTTACATTATATTATTATCTACACTCGGGAAATGTGACTTGACTTTGTGTGTGAATTCACTTTGGTGCATAAAATGTTCAGTGTAATTGTTTATGAATTAGCTAAGACATCCTTAGGTAGGTACCAGTTTTCTTGGAAACAAGTTAATTGTCATTCAGAGAGGTATTGTCAAGTTTTCCTAGACAATGCCGACAAACGTGGTGCGAAATGAGTCGTATTTCTGTATGCAAGTTCATTGGGAATGTAATTAACTTGTCGCCGCTCCATTCACGACGCTATTTCCATTTTGCTGCATTCTTGTGAGTCACACTTTCGTTTGTCGGCGTCTCGTGGCAATTCATCGACCAGCCTACATAAGAACCTACTGTAGTTTAACGTTTCTAATTTTTGAAAAGAAAATCATCCAGATTAGAATAATATTAACATGGTACAATGTTATAAAGATTTATTTTGTATTTGGAAGATCAACAGCTATTAATAATTATAATATAGGTAGATATATCTATTAACGTCTCGATTTGTTACATTCAGCCAGTAACAGGTCTCCACGTATAAATAATTGATACGTTAGGCAGTGGCGGAATTACACATTTGCCGCCAGTAGGCTATTCAAATTTTGCCACCCCGTCCCCTACAGTTAGTAGGTAGCAAAGGACATTGCTCAAATCGTCCTATGATTTGATAAGCATATGACTTAGACTATAATACATAGTTTTTTTTATGGTGCAACGTGCTGTTATTAGAATCCAATGGCTATCTCATAATTTTTTTACTGTCTTAAAGAGTAATGTTGATGATGACAATTTCCGGCACCATAGGATTTCCATCTTTGACACAGTTCAACACCTAGGGTGGCCAACTTTTTCAGCCTAAATACCTAATTATAGTATTTTCTCTACACGTTTGAACATTGCACCCGTAAAAGTATGTATAGTGCCACAAACTTATCTGACCTGGTCGTGGCGTCGCTGCCGTCGCTTTTACCAATGTCATCTCCGTACAAAAATGATACTTTGATGTCATTTATGTTCCGTAGCGACGTTAGTTCAAATTTTGGTCACCGGGTCAGATAAGTTTGTGGCACTATATAGTATATGTTTTTAAACTGCCATGGTTACTGACATTAGTACCTATTACAGTTCAAAACGAGGTATTTACCATGTTTATATATTGTTTTGAGTTCCCGATATTACGGCAATGTTGCAAGCGCCATGGTCACGGATAAACTAAAAGTATTTGAACAATATATAAATATGGTAAATACCCCGTTTTTACACTTTTCTTTCACCGTAATTTTAGCTTTCTGCACTCCTTCTCCATACCTACTTGTACACCAAATCTCACACTCCTCCGTGCGTGCAATATGCTTAAAAAGGGGTACAATGTTTTCTCTTCATGTATTAATATACGAGTATGTACCTACATTTGTACTTAGAACTCGAAAGTGCGGTGCATCCTTAATTTACTGCTTTCGGTGCCTGGTCACTCATACATTTTTATAAAAGCTCAGCTCTCGTTATGAAGATGGTACCTACGGTAAAAATAAACATAATCACATGATTTTTCAAAATGTCGTTTGGGAAGAAAGTTTGAAAAACATGGTGTGGTCAGCATTCTATTCAGTTTAATTTATTTCTCATCCACTTCGCTCTATCTTTTAAATTTGTGTCGGAAACATTGCAGCTACTCATAAGTCATATCCCTGTGCACTACATCTATGCACCTGGTTTGAAGTTAATCTAGGGATCTCTTACCGGAGTCGGATAATTATAGTGCCAGGTTGCCTACGTAATTCGATAGTCTCTTCTTTACATAAGTATATCCATACCATTTCTGCCTACTCTCCTGCAGCGTGTCGGCCGAATGTCGCGACACCAAGAGTTCTTCTCACATTGGTATTGTAATAGATACCTAATTACAATTCCAACGTAAGAAAAGGTCTTGCTGGACGCAGGTATAAACAAAAATATTATTTGAGCTGAACAAAAAGGAAAATGGTGAAAGAATATAAACAACCTGTAAATGTGACTAAATTTAATTTGTTCTGAAATGTGAATGTTGCAGTAATATTAGTTACTGCTCGTGGCAATGCTTGGTATACATACAAAGTATATGAAATAAGTATATCTACGAATTTGATTGTACCATTGATATCAGAGTACCTAATGTGTTCAGTTGTTCTATTTGGTATTATGAATAACTCATCTAGAGAAATGTGATGGTATTGAATGAGGTAAGTTATGTACTTATTCCAATATTAATTTGATTTTAATACATAGTTTACAGTACCTACCTGGTTCTTTGTCTTCACAAACTTCGTAATTTGTGTGATAACGAAATTTGATAATTATAAAAATTTTGAGTAACTAAACGCTTACTCTCTATTTTTCATTTTTGCATTATTTAGTTCATCAATAGTACAATTTATTCCATTCGAAGGTAATGAAATTTGCTACATTTAATGGCACAAAGGCGCCTTGGTTTTATCAGCTGCTAATATACATCGACAAACAAGAGCGTAAAAATTACTACAGTATTTATCACCTCATGGTATATCCGAAAATATCCTAAGTCTATGGGTATATCATTATAGGCGTTTACGTAGGTATATTAGGTATAGATGATTTAGATATGAGGGACACCACTTTTCATGGCTAAACAGTACAATATGGTAGTACCTGTTTGTGGTAGACATATTATGACATCAGACAATAGCATGGTAACATGGTAAGCAAATATTGATGGGCAAATAAGTACCTAAAAATGGTAGAAATGTTCTGGAAAAGTAGAAAATAGCCAGGCGAACCCTGGCAAAAATTGTGACTTACTACGCCATGCAGGCAAACAAGAATAAAAACAAAGAGTAAGTACCTAGTAAATACTCCGAGTTAAGACAGTGGGACTAATGGAGTTTTATTGTAGTGTTCTCGTCGCAGCTTCAAATATATTATTATTTAATGTGTGAGTAGATAATTAGTTGACACTACTATACTGCGGTGATGATTTTTCCTATGTATGTAACTATTATCAACAAAAATAACCATACATTTAAAATTGAACATAAAAAGTTTCAAAGGAGCCGAAAGTCTCTAAATTCTGCTATATTTAAGAGCTCCTATCGTAATCGTTAAATCTGTACCTACCTGTACATAACTAGGTTGATATTGTATTTTATAACCTGAAGATAGACTCACTGTGATTTAACATAAATAATCATTTAAAGGGTGATAAATACTGCAATATACATTATTTCCGTGAACAAATTAATTACGACAATATACGTGGCAAATAATAACAAAATGTTAGTAAATCACACTTCTGGCAAAATCTACAAACTATATTATTATTTAAACACATTAAATACATAATTATTTATATCAATATAATATATCTCAACTTTTTACACTCAACTATAAAAAATAGGTATATAAAAAAGAATTTAAAAACACGTCATTGGTAATAAATTATCTTGTGACTTAGTCAACATACTTAACTATGCACTTAAAAGTAAACATTACACGTGAAAAAGATACAAACATAATCGTATAATAGCTATTGAAACAATAATATCTATCTACAAGAAATAAGCAAGAACAGAAAATAGTGAGGTACGATTTTTATACAGAAAAACGAGCTTACGAATATAGATTTTTTATAATAACTAAAATTAAGTTTTAATTAAAAATATGGCATCTACCGACATGTTTATGGCAATTATTCGGTTTAAGAAACTCAGCACATTAAACAAACTTAAGTCAAGTGACAACACATGATTCCAAGAGTGCCCAGGGGAACTAGGTACTTAGAGTTCTTGTCATTTTCGTTCTAATATTAAAAATTATTATCTATTCCCGTAAAGTAAGTTATTAAGTTTAAGGCCTCAATAATTATTTTAACGTTTCAAAAGGCATATTGACTGGTGTAGTCATTCTCTAGTCTATTACAATACATTACTCGCAGAACTACTACACTTCAGACTAGAGGTTATCTATATAAGACATTCAGGCTGTTTAATTAAATTTAAATTTGTTTACTACAAGATTAAACTTGTAGAATTAAATTATAGCACAAAATATACCTTTTGGTTTCATTTTCATATAGTTACAGAGTTTATTTGCAAGATTTATAATAGGTACACATAAAATTAAATGCAAGAAACAGTGGCAAGATTGTAGTGCGTCTTTTTTAAGTGAATAAAATATTCAGGTTCGTTTAGTACCTATATACGAATATTTAGATCTTATCCTCTTATGAAGGAAGCAAAGTGCAATATTAAGATAAATCTTTTAAAATATCCTGGTTAACATTGGTTACTGTTAGGTACATACTTAACTGCAGAAACACTTGTATGTTTTCCAATTTCAAGTAAAAATAAATACCTCTCATTATATAATTCACGGTGTTTAGGAGAGAATAATTCTATCATAGTTAATCATCTCCTTAGTAATCAATAAAAAAACTTAAACAGTAAATTATAACTTATTTTATTATTGATTTACCTAATTATATAGATACCGTGTTTCAATATTGTTTTTCAGTTATAGCCCACTGCCGTTGTGGTTCTAGATACTCAAAGCCTTCTGCCCAGTAAAAATGTACATTAAAAAGTAAAGTAAAATGTACATTGATTAACAAAAGCCATTTGGTATAAGTCGGTTACATTTGGTTTTTTGGGTAGGTATATTCTTGTAGAGAAGGTGATCAAGAGTTCAAATTTTTCTATTAAAATGAATGGCTGTTAACGTCGCCCGTTTGATTTTTATATCATACGGCAATATCTCGGATTCGTTTCATCTTAAGCTGAAGCTACGTCTGTGTTCCATTAAACATAACATAATTCTGTATATTATATGCCAAAACAATATCCAAAGACATTAAAGAAATCACGACCTTACCAATTTTTTTTTCAAATGTATCTACCTACATGTTTTCATTATTAAGTTTATGAAACGACATGGCAAGGAGGCATACTTTTACATTTTCAAGAAGTAGGTACAATTATTTCTGAACTGTGCGTTAATAAACTTCATTTTATACACCTTTCTATTTTAGCGATTGTCGTCAATGACATTTATTGTCGTCCCATGGTATACTGCCTCCACTTCAGTAGGTACTATCTAATATCGATTGGTCTGGTTAGAATTTTGAAAGGTTAGAAGTTTGAAAGAAGTCACCTTCTCACAAAGTCACCGATCAGCTCGAAGAGTTTATTTGGGGAGATGATGATGGCGATCGTTTGACACACTTTTTATCTCACCTGACTAATCGATATTACTACAGAAATGGAGTCACCACACCAAGGGACAACAACCACTAATTTACCACGTTGTTTGTTAAGGTACAGAAACATTAATATTTACAATGGTTGAGTTACACAGTGAACTATAAATACAACAGAGGCAAGAAGCGATATAAAAATAAACTATATTTCTGCAAATTTAAGGCATTAATATTAATTAAATTCTACATTTTGAAAATACGTACGTAATTAGGTAAGCATAACTTACAGTAGCACAAAATACTAGTGACTATTTAAGATGGCAATTGCATTGTAGCAAATATTAAAAGATTTAATTATAAAATGTGTATATGACGCCGGCGTTCAATCGTCGAGACGTGGCTATATTTTAACTGGACGGAGGCAATAAGGCTAATTCAAGACATTCCTCACTAAATTGCCTAAAGCACTTCGTTAGATATAAATTAACATTATATTAGACGCTACGTTATAAATTTTCTATAATATTTTAACTGTTATTATAATAGAAAGTACAATAAATATTGATATTATCGAATACGAAATAATTAGATATGTACGATGAGACATGTTGGTTCACTTTGCTGGACAATATTGAGGGCAATCTGTAGGGGATTATAAAATGTGGAAAAAAAAAAACTTTAATAAATCGAGACTAGAAAGTGTAAAATTTGAACGTTCCAATAATACGACCTAAGCTTCAATAATTGAAATACATAATAGTAAACATGTAACCAACGTTTATTTTAACTTAAAATAGCACAAAAAGTTTTAGATATACAAAGATGACATTTACTGTTATATATTTCAATCTTTTATTTTTATATTTTAAATCAAATTAAAATTCTTGGTAACTATGACAGTGCAGTTAACTTTTTAGTATATTAAAGTTAAGATAAATTAGATGTAAAATAAGTGTATGTGTTTGAAAAAGTCGAAGACTTTAATAGGTATTGCATCTTGGGTCGCACCATTGAAACACGCGTCCGTACTTTAAGACTAACATATATCTACCTACTTACTGATATTTACGCAATAATAATAATATTAAAAGATAATATCTTGGATATTCCTTGCTCTCTTATTTATTAACTTACGATAAATTAACTAATCATATCTAATGAATACTTAGAGCTTTTAATTCACGTGGTTTTTTAGCGACACCATTGCTGTTGTAGTGAGCAATTTTTTAGGAATCATTAATTAATTACTTGGACTGACTGGATATATTGTTATCTATATATTTTAATAAAAAGGTGATGCAATACCATCCACCATTTTCAGCATTCAAATCTGAGTAGAGGCCCAAATTTGAGTGGTGTAGAGTTGACGCTACCTAGCATTTGTATTGTTTTTATATTAGGATAGATATACATTACTGATAATTTCTAAAAAACTTATGCAAAGTATAAAAATAAATTATTTAATTAAAAAATTGCCTACGTTAAAAGCATTTTAAGTTGCTTATTAGACGGGATGGCATCTTCCGACTTATGACGTGACGTCATAAACTAGGTACCTTGTAATGTCATAGTAAATTGTGACTTTGTGACATAGACTTAAGTACTGCAATTTGCAGGAAAAGGATGGATAGAGCCTCATATAGAAATTTCAAAAGAATAAAACTAGATAAATTCACCGATTTAAATAATTTTGTCGACTATGGTTTTCTATAATTGCTTTCTGTTATCAACATGAAACAAGAATAAAGAAAGGTGAATGAAACAAGTAGATATGACTGCTAAAAGCTCAGTTTGAGGGTCAAGGCGGCTGAAAGCTTGATGAATGTTAACGCATTCGATGACGGGCTGAGACAGTTACAATAAAATTCATAAGTCGTGTACAACAACAGGTGAGGTTCAGGTCCAGTCCTATGCAACATCATTATGTAGATATTTCTTATGGCGCAGAGTACGATTAAATAAACAATTCTTAGAGCATCTAGCAACAGTGTCGCAAAACCCGTTTCATTAAAATATTTGTCATTTTTAATTTACATCATACAGTTATCTATAAAATACGGGTGTTTTGGGTTGTATTAATGACTAATCCAGTCATTTACAATTAATAAGGTATATATTATGTAAAGCGATTTCCTTGGTAATGCTGTTGTGTTGTACGTATTGTGACTTTTTTGCGAGAATCGTAGTATATGGTTAACTGATGGTTTGTGTGGAAGTATGTATGGCATGGATACTCGCACTCATGATGTACCACTCGTTAATTAAGTAAGTGTAAGATTTTTGAGATTTTTTGTATATTCACTGGAATCTTTATTGCCCTTGTAAGTGAACTTGAAGGGTAGAAACTGTATGTAGTGTTGCCAGCTTCGCTTTTACAAAATATACAATGCGCATCGTAGTGAGCCGTGTGGCTCAACGGTGTCGCTGCTCGGTCACAGTACGCCGTAGAACGTGTCCATCAGGGTCGTGTCCAAGTCGCACTCCAGGAAGATGCTCTCACTGCATTCCTCCTGGAAAACATATGCAATGTGCTTTAGTATCATGGCACCTCATCGCACGAGTAAAAAAAGTCTCTTCTAGTGGGTAAAATGGAATGTACTGTAGCAGAAATTTCAACCGTTAATGTAAAACCCGATGTACTTGAGTCAAAGAAGCGTTTTGTTGTGTATCTGATGTTATAAAGAGAGGGCGGCAGAAAAAAGGCTGGAGCTAAGATTAAAAACGAAAAGAACAACAGGGCGGGATCCATCATCCAGTCAACTCCTAGAACGTCTTTTCTTAACCTTTTTTTGCCGCGGCTCCCTTAGAACGCAAACAAGATACATGTAGCGATCGCGACTCCCAGTCAGCGAACATTCTCATGAGTTACAGATTTTTTTTTCTAACTTGTTGCGATCCTTGAATTTGTCTTCGCCACTCCCTTTTAGGTCGCAACCGACCCCACAGTTGGGAAATGATGCAGAATAGAGAAAATTAATCAGTGTGTAGGTGGTACCTGAGTATTCTGAGGAGCGGGCGGCTGGTCTCCGCCCCTCCTCGCGTGTCATTTGGACGTCTTGGGCAGGTGGCGCTTCATGTGCAGCGCGAGGTGGTCGGAGCGCGCGAACGAGCGCTCGCACACAGCACACTTGAATGGTTTGGCGCCCGTGTGCTTGCGGTAATGGCGCGTTAGCTCGTCCGAGCGCGCGAACCGCCACTCGCACTCCGGCCACTGACACGTGTACGGCTTCTCACCTGACAAAACAGAGTTGTTAATTCTTCTTATACGTCTACTGTGCTACGTACACGGACCCTAAGCTGCCTGCCGGTAAGGCCAATCTGAACAGGCCCACCTGTGCCACTTTGGCTTCAACGAACGCGTACCTACAGGCTAAAAGACGCTATAATTTAATCGTTTCAGCGCTCCTTACGTCTCAAGGGGAAATCTCCAACTTTCATCCGTTCAAGCTAAACTGAATCGTTTATAGACAGTCTTTACAGTTGGCTGTCACAGAGATGCGGGACAATATAATTAAATATTATCGTACATGATCTCATAATAATATCATGCAACTTGCAAGATTTCTGAATACAGCACGATTCATGATTTATTTATTTTTAAACAACAAATTTTTTCTTCACAGGTATACACCCAATACGATAAATTAGCCACAATTATCACTAGAACTGATGATGATATCGATGCACTAATATTACCGTAATACTTTGACACCGCTATTAACTATTCAGGACTGTCAGGGATAGAGAGCGTTGCAAAGAGCTGGCTGCCAACCTCCAATGATGGAGAGGCACTCTTAGAAGATAAAATATTGTATCATAAACATTTAATCCTATTAGTACCTATCCAAATTTTGAATTCCATGTCTCAAAGCACAGTAATAGGTCCTAATGAAATAAAACTAAGTACATAATAATTAATTATTATCTAATAATATAAATCAGCTACTAGTCCTACTGTGAATGTCATGCATGCCTGTAAGTGACTTATTTGTACAGGATCACATACATAATGAACATTAACTGTCTGTAAACTAACTGTGGTTGTTAGTGTGCCTTATATAAAACATTCTAGATAATGGCCAAAGGTTTTACCTAATCGGTAGTAAGCTTTGTTGCCTTTCATAATTTGTTGTGACGTCAGTGAACTTAATCATGTGTTTCTTCAATTCGAATAAACAGATTAGGTTAGGTACCTACTAATGTAGTAAGTAAATTGTGGAAAGTTAGTTAGGCCGCATTAAATAAATTGGACAAGTGACAATATACTGCGGTGAAATTTAAACGATACTCGTACACAGTACTTAGGTATATTGTTGCCATTAGGTATATCTGTTACTTTCGCCAGGCCGTACGATATCAACGTACGTATTTAAGAGATTCTTGTGAGTTACCGTTTTAAAATGATGTGAGTAGGTATTTTGTTTTGTAGATAAATAGTATTATACTTAGTAACCATATTCGCAAACGCCACATTAAAGTATGATAATTATTTCGCAGTGGCTTAGGGTAAGAAAAAGTTAGAAGTAGGTAATACCTGTGTGTATTCGCTGGTGCGCCTTAAGATGTGAACTCTTCGTGTAGACTTTGGAGCATCCTGTAACAAAATAGTTTATAATGCTACATTATCAAGGAGACGTCAGTAAGACCTTACTTAATTGGAATACGGGCTTTTACAGAAACACATAAGATAGAGTGCAACTTTATTGTGTATGCGTGCATAACATGTAGAGTCCTTTTAGCTCAGCTACTTCCAAGACTGAAGAACAGGCAATTCCATAAAGTGGCACAATTAGTCCATTAACCTCGGATGAGGTCAGCGGCATATATTTGGTCAATCGGGCCGTAAACCTAGTACCTACCAAGCAACCTATTTTGGCCTTAAAGGTTCGTTCAAAAGTAGTTACCTATTATTATCTTATCTTTATTCAGTCTGCTCATTTCCAAGCCTGAAATGTTCCATTTAAAAGGTTTTAGTTTGTGGTCTAGAGCTTTAATAAAACTACCTACTGTTTATTCCCATAAACGAGCACCATGATTGGTAAAGTGTGAAAGATGATACCTACGACGTTAGCTCTACCCGTTAATTATGAAGCATCATTATCCTCTTGTCTTAATCTTTTAGTCGCTTCCTGCGACACTGCCGGGAGGAGTGCCATATCTGGAACCTCGCGGCTATCGACTCCTGTAAAAAGTATGTATGTATGTACCTATGAAGTCACAGTGGTGCACCCTTCTCTTCTCGAGCTCTGGATTGTTCCGCCGGTTGTACTTGACGTGGGGCGGGGGCGCCAGGCGCGAGTGTGACAGCGGGCCGTGGTTCACCGGCGGCGGCGGCTGCGGCGCCTGCTGCGCTATCGGCACCGGCTGTGACATCGCCTGCGCCGGAATGAACTACTTCATTTATTTTTGATTAGCGATCCGTCAAAACTTTCTCGGGGTTAGGAAATTAGTTCGGGAAAAGTGTAACGAAGCCGCGACTGCGGCTACGAAATAGAATGGATGACGCCAGGTGGTCAACTGCGTGTAGTGCGTATGATGTACGAGACACCTACCTATCTTACAAGTACTATCTGTGTGCTCACTGCATGAGACTGGACGCACTGCGGGCTTCAGAGGCGGTGCATAGAACTTTAAATTAGTTGCTTATTAAATTAAGTTGATTCTGGATCAATCAGAGTCAGAATTTAGCGTCATCGTCAGTCCAGAGTTTTTTGGGGTATTTTTACTTGGTTATAAAATTCCGAACAGCAGCGTAATTTTTTTTAATAGACTGATTCAATATTCTATCTATTTGAGTCGAGAATGTGTACTGAATCTATGGTATCGGTTTTCGTTACGTTGTCACTTACACCTCGTATACTTAGATGCTCTTGTATTGACTGGGGTTGAACTTTTCATAATCTAACAAAAATACATCGTATTACAGATTATTTGTAGATAAGCAACAACCGGGGATACTAACTGAATCTGATGATGCATAGGTATCCATAAAAACCCCCATAGAGACTTATAGAGAGAATTATAATTATTATAAACTTAGTACTACTAGCCCAGCAATGCGTCTTTCTCAAATCGCACTCGTTAGCTTATTAGATCACTAGAGTACAGGACCATCATCAGTGCCATCTGCAAGACGCTTGGATCTTATTCAAACGATGCGATCTACTTTATATTTCGAAATACTATCTCTGAAAGTTTTAATTTGTTAATTATTTTACAGTTTCTCGAACACAAAGTTCTATCATTTGGTGTGATCATTGTGATCACCATTAATGCTTGGTTGGCAAATATTCGTGGCCTTTCAGCTCTCTAAAGTTAATCATAGATACCTAATAATATTAAATGCAAGTCACCTGCGGATGGTGATGTGGATGTGGCCCTGGATGTGGAGGCCCGTGCGGTGCCCTGAGCATCGGTGGCGGGTGATACGGAGGCGGCGGCGTCCGTCTCCCCCCTCCCTGCGAATAACACACCACATGTTGCTGCACTCATACATTCTAGCCAATGTCTCTACCATTGGCACGTATCATACCAACTTCAATGACTACAGATACATTATGCTGGACCATACCGCTGTCCCGCTTACAATAATTATAATAACAAATCACATCCGAGTGTACCTTAATGAATTAACTGAAACAAAATAATTTTAAAATATAACAAATGCATCGCTGAGCAGTAGATGGTACCATCTGTCGCGTACGCAAGCGGCGCAAGCTCATTCAAGTTTGGGTTTACCTGCATGGTGTTCCCAGGGCTCCCCTGTTCGGAGCTAGGGGGCGTCAGCGGGGACATATACACCAGCCGTGAAGGGGGGTATTTGGCGTACGAGGTGTTGGGCTGGTGAGGCGGCTGGTGTAGCGGAGGCTGCGGATGCGCGTACGTTGGTGGCGCGCACAGCCTCTCCGTCTTGATCTCGAGGGGACTAAGTAGCGGGGTGGCGCACTCTTCCAGCAGCGCTTCGTCAGCTTCGAGCTTGACGTGTGTGGAGCCGAGAGGCGCGAGCATGTTCGCGTTCTCGGGGTCGATGTTCCTGATGGAGGAGGCGATGTCCTCCCAGAGTGCAGGCCGGAGGAATGCATCGTCGCGTGAGGAAGTTCCACCATCGAAAAGGTCCATGTGGGCGGGCGCGAGTGAGGCGCCCTCCTGCTTGCACAGCAGCGACTCGAGCTCAGATGTCTGTAATAAAACAAATACATACAATGTTTAGTGATTTGCAGATCCTTATAATCGTTTTGGTACATAGGAGTATTATGAAAATGCCTTTTTACTATAAAGAAGTTCCTTTGGCGGAGAAAATTTCTACCTTTAATATTGAAATAAGTACCTTTCAAAATAGAATGATATAAGTAGGTAATAATATTCTAATAGAAGATTGAGATCACAACGCGTACACGTTGTGAACTCGAGTACCTCGTGTTCTTAAAAAGACATTTATCCAGTGGATCGTGCATTTATGCAGTAGTTTTGCTGTTTGCTCGAGAGTCGGAACGCTACCTTAGTAACTAATTTGTAATTGTAGTAAGGAAGGTGATCCACTAAATCAAATAAATAAACAGTAGAAATAATTTGTGTCACCACATTGCTACGTCATTTATGACACCAAGAACACTTATTTTCTCGGAAGCTGATTGGCCATATCAATCATATTTAAGAGGATTAAAGTTACGATAAACATTATGCATATACACAATTTTGAACAATTTCTCTGTGCGCTAGGGCCCAACCGTCGTTGCGCCTGCGCGGCGTACCTGCGATATTAGCATACAATAGCGGCGGGCCCACGCGCACTCGCAGGTGACGAGCAAGAGCTTTCATGTCGGATCATTTCATACATAGACATTTCGGGATGAGGTTAAGCTAGCATCAAAATTTATTTAAATACTGTCGAAATAAAATAATGTCAAGAATATTTATCTTCTTCGTTGAGCATATCGGACGTGGCAAAGGCGAAAATAAATAGAGTTTACAGAAAATAATAAAATTGCGTACCTACACAGTTAGAAAGCGTTTAATCTTTGAACATCTTTTGCCATAATATACCTTAAATACAGTATATAGTATACCTTAAATTACTGTACCGCGTTTACGAGTGACAATAAAATTAATGTAGTTGCAGTAAAACTTGTACCTATAGTGATTGTGTTGATTGTGGACGTAAATGCATTAGTGCTATATATATGCGTTTGCTTACACCTGCGCTGTTGCGCTTAACGCTGTCCCTTTAACTCCAAGGAGTGACGGACAAATTCTCTGACACCACCTTGATAGGTTCTCAACTAAACTTAGGCGCTTCCAAAAAAATGTCAGCACACCGTATTTTTTGGAGAAAAAGCTTCCAGAAAACTTTTTTTTTTTATTCTTCAAGCTTATAGATTCACTCCGAAACACCCGTGTTTCCGTTGCTGCTTATTATTTCGCTTCTATTGCGTTAATAACAAGATAACTACTGGTACCAATTTAGATGGAATATTTATTGATAGATAGTTTAAGACCTCCCTAAGGTACGAGCCAGGTATAAATCATTTAACACGATAAGTACCTAGGGCTGGGCAAATATGCTCCAGTGGATGGATATTATGGGAAAATAAACTTACTACCTACTTAAGTTATTATGATTACCTAAACATAATAATAATTATCTTACGTTCTGTTTTACAAATATCTATTTATCTTTATTTATTATAATTGCCACAGAGGTCTGCGTAAAATTGTATAGATTTTTACTCGTTTTATTTTGTTGATCATTTTCAGATCCAGCGTTCTTATTTTGTTATAATGTAAGCCTTAACAAGAAAAGTAACTCATGTTTTTAAATCTAGCAATTGTTTAAAAGACAGTGTCAATATAACTCGTAACCGTATTAATATACTACATATTTTATGATTATGAACGTACTAGCTAACTAGTTAAGTGTGGTGTGAAGTAATTTCCTATTAGTTCACGCCTTGATAGAATATGTAAATATCGATAAGTTTTATGTTCAGTGTTTTATCTGTTTGCTTTCCTATTGTTTACGTCTATATCTTATGACTACATACTGAAGGAATGCGTTCTGCAACATAACGATTTGAAAATAGAACGTAATTTGTTTTTCTCGGTAAATCGATTCATTTTTTATTGGCGAACAGGTGAAATAGAGTTAAAGTAATCGGTGAGCCTGCTCGGCAGCGATCGGAACCTCTTTGGTACAGCGTGGAGTGTCGCAAGAGCGCCGGACCGCGCGAATTCCTTCCATGACCTTTGCGGATCGAACGATTGCGCAGTGGCTCCTCCACCGCGACTAGACGAGCTTGAGCAACAACCACATAGAGTATTCTAGTGCAGACCAACACGCCTTCCATGAAAATTAACGAAATTTTTTAGAGGTAGAGCATTGTTAACCTAACACTACACACGTGAAAGCTTACCTTGATGATACACAGTTTTGTTATGGATATTCTTTTTCGGATAGGTATATATTCCACACCATAAGCTACATAAGAGTCCCGGGACCCGCAAAAAATAGATTTTATAATGTGTTTACTTTGAGCTGTTTGAAGGGTGTATCTAATAGAATAATGCATGACCATGTCATCTCACATACTCCCACCGGCCGCCCCAACATAGTATTGTGAAAACGCTAGGATGATGATGAGTACCTAGGTATCTATAAAGAGTTATAGACGTTTCAGTTGTGTATCTCTTACAAAAGTACTAATGTGTCATACTGTATTATGATGACCCTAACGCATTGTTCTGTTCTAATATACCTAATTAGTATGACCATTAGGTAAGATGGACGGTAAAATGATCTTAAACCTGAGACATATCTGTGTTTAGTGTTAAATTTTATTCTATGCGTTGGGCGGAACTCTAGGTACCGTATTCGCTTCGGTTTAGCTCATTTACGAAGCCAGCTAAATCAGTCGGCTTACACCGAACAGACAGCTATTGTGAAATGAAAGAACCTCCCGCGGATTTGCACCGGCCAGTGATGAAACACGCACTTGCACCAGATTATATCTCAAATCTAATAGATTGTTGTTGTTATTTATTTCGACCGTTGAATGAAGCAAGTGCCCCAACGCCAATCTACTTACAGGTTTTAAAGTTTATATTTGTGAGGTCGCTTGCCGTTTGCGCTATTAACAGAATTGAATCTGTTCGACTTTCAATGAACTCTGAGTCTAACGCACTGATTTTTTTTTGCGAACAATTCTATCGATTGTGATCTTATCTTTTCAATCAAATTCACAGTACTTAATTTATTAGATTTATTAAATCTATGGGTAACAAAAATTTGATCATTTCCAAATCAATTAATTTATCAGCGGGAATATCGACAATATCTACTGCAGATTTGAATGGCTGAAAATGTAGGCAGGTATTATAATAAATCCGTAATAAACACATTTAAATTAAATTATCTAAAACGTAGGTACATTGATATAAAAAGATAGCGATAACAAAGAAAATGTGGAGGTGGTACAACAGCGAAATAGGTATTAATAAAATTGTGTTCCCTATCAATTAAAAATGTACATAAATAACGTTATCTATCGTATTTATCTTTAACAAATGGTGCGAAAGTGCAATATTTGTATAATAAGTACCTATACTAAAATGTAATGGCGGTAGGTAGCAAAACTGTGCAAAAAATATCGTGTTGTGATTGGTCGTCCCGGAGATAATGACGTTATTGGCAGGCACATTCATAAATAGGTAGAATGGTTTGGCGTCGCGACGCGTGCCGCCCGCGCACTTGTAGTCCGCCAACCAATGATAGCCATTACAAACGTCACACATAGGGCTATTTGACCCTAAAATATAGCTAAACAAAATAATAATAATAAATAAAATATAGTTAAATCGATACGAAGAAGTGACGATTTAACTAATTCTTAGCAAAATTTATTAACTGGGTACCTAACTGAAGGAATTAATATCGAAAAATATACTTCACAACATTTTCATAGAAGAGCTTAGACAAAAAAATAATATCAGTCGTTATCTAAGCGCCTTGCTTTGTGAACTCACTTTAGACTGAATTGAGTGCACAATACCATGCTTCCATCCAAGAATACTTAGGGTCGTTTTAATATTTTACAACTTATTTACTATACAGGGTGGAAAAGATACCTAAATGTTAACAGTCAACTAAAACTAGTTTGACTGTGTTTCCATTGTGCATTGTGATTGAGGCAAAATTTATTGGTGTCTCTATATAATTAAATATCAATAAATTATGACTGATATAAAAACTAAAATCAACTCTAGGTACTGACTGAAGATTTTTTAAAATTCAGTTTCAGCTTTTTGAGCTAGCCGGTGATATATTTACAGCATATATTTAAAGTAGGCAACAGAATGGAATATAAAAAATATACAGAGTAGAAAATTTCTTAAAAATGTTGGTAGTTTGAAATCTGAGTGCTGAGTAACAAAAATGCTTGAAGAACCGAAATCGAAGTACATAAGTACCTACTCATACACAGGTTCGATAGCAGTCGGTTGGCCCTGCGTGTTGAAAAGCTATTCGCGAAATCAATTCTATTTTCTCTTGTATGGACGCCTACCTACTGCACAAACGATTACATAATAGTCTTTAAAACACAGATAGAACAGCTTAAATTCAATGAAGGCTGGCAATAGCATTGTTAAATGCAATCATAATATGCGAGAATTGTTTTGCTATTTTTACAAATGACTCTTACATTATTGATTTTCTTTCACGTTGGGTCAATATACCTATATAAATTGCTTATTTTCATAAAATGTAATGTACTATACCTACATGAAAGATGAAATGAAAAAAAAAACTCTAGTTTACGTAAACGCCATTTTTTCAAGATATCGCGATTTTAGAGACACCGATCCACGCGGGCGAAGCCGCAGGAAAAATCGAGTAGCTTTATAAATGTGAAAGTTTGTCAAGATGTTTATTACTCAATTAATCGCAAACCGCTTAAACTATATGTAGATAGATCCATGTCCTGGATTCAGAAATAGGATAGTTTTATCCGAGTGTATATGAAGCAGTTCCCCCGAAGATGCGAGTGAAACCGCAGGCAACAGCTAGTTTATACATGAAATGCCAGGCAATGGAGTTTATAAAAACTAGTGGTCGCCCCGTGGTTAAAATTCGACCGTAATTTTAGCTTTCTGCACTCCTTCTCCATATAAACTTTAACTATGCCAAATCTTACACTCCTCCGTGCACGCAATATGCTTAAAAAGGTGTACAAAGCTTTCTCTTCACGTATTAATATATAGATTTATAATTCACTTCTATAATATTAACAATAGTCGCTAAAAGGTAATATAATTACTTCAGTATTACGTTTATGAGTGTCTGACATATCTACTTACGTGTGAATCTAATACAAATACTAAATATTGCAGAATTAATTATAAAAGCACATCATGATACGTCATGAAAAATGAAACGTATGAAAAATTTTATGTCCGGCGGCAACAGCAGGAAATGTAAAAGGTCAGAGGAGTTCAGGACACAGTGTGTACGTAGGCAGCACATAAAACTGCCGCGACCCCCGGGGACTGTGTGCTAATTAGCTTTAAGGGGACGCTTATGACAGCCACTATTTGATCCGTCGATCAAACTGTTATAGCCGTTTGCTTACGCTATGACTTAACCTCTACAACGGATGGAGGAACTTACTAAACAGGCTTTAGGACGAGCAAGGAAAGAGCCTTCACGACTGACGAATCATGATCGCCTGGCGCACCCTGGACAATCAGCCTCGATACCACCATAGCTGACGGGCTAATCGTTCCACTGTTCGTGCCGACTCGACAGAAGAGGACGAGCAAGTTGAAAGTTTACAAACTAATATTTTTTAATTAACTAAATTAATATAAGCCTCGAGCCATCGCACGCTCGCTTCATATTTATGACCGAAATTTCATTTCGCGGAAACACGAGCACATTTTCACCGACACGGTGTCACATTAACTACCCCCCAATAGTCCATGACCTTTTCAATAATGTATCCTCATATGAAAAGAATTAAAATTGCCGTCTCATACTTACCGTTATAGCATTGTTTGAACAGCGCCTCGTCGACTGTCGTCGCTCTATTTCCATAATTCAACTTACGCCCACGTCAGTTCATTCTTCAATACACACACCACGCTATGTAAAACAATTAAAATACACACGTAGGTTTCTTAATGCAAAGTCGTAAAGTTCATATTGCAAACAAAAGTTTGTCGCTAACTGTAAACTGAGTTCTGATGTAGGTAATCGGCATAACTCACAAAGTGACGATTACCATTATTGTAGTCTCGTGCCATGGGTGACGATCGCACAATGTGCTCGGCTGAGTACTTCCGATTCTTATTGTGTTTCTAAGGACAATGTGCACGAAGTAGAGCTCTTTGTACCTACCTGTCTAGCCGAGCCAGTAAATTATAAGCTTACAGTGCAGTAATGGAACAATGGTTATAAAAATCTCTCTAAAAATTCAGTTTCAATTGAATGTGCCTAATGTATGTGTAATTTAAAAGTATAATAGTATGTATTTTTTATATTTACTGGAATATTTTACCATTTACCATTTATCAGGATTTGTAGTACCTTACATAGTATTATAATAATCCTATCATTACGCTAAGAATTCTAACACTTTCGGAAAACCCTTCTTAACAATCAAAATACAAACTCGAAAGCTTGCTATGCTACATACAAAGTGAGGCTTTTTATCATCCACTAGGTACCCTTAAACTTATGACGACTATAACTAATAGTAATAACATTTTATAGGTAGTGAGCTCACATTGCCAAGGAGTCGGGAGTCGTATTTATCGGTTGGGCGGAATAGGGCGGGCGGCGTTAGGCGGATCGATAAGAACCGCCCACCACGATGGGGGCCGCACTTGCTTACTGAATACATTTTAATATAAAACCCTGTGCGACGTCCTGTAGCAGCTTTGAACGAATGGTAACAGTTCTATACTGATTTAAATAATGTTGGCTGAGCTTTTGGAAATAATTTAATTAATTAAATCAAGGTGTTACATTGAGGGTAGAGATTAATTATAGCTTTATTCAAAACACATAATTATGTAGAACTCTATAGAGATATTACTTAAATATGAGCCTGCGCAGACCACATTGAGTAGTAAACTTTAAAAGTACTTAATCAACGTATAAGAAAGCAATAAAGGTGCGCGCACTTGGAACATTGTCTTACGTCTATATGCAAAACTGTCTCAAATGAACGAGTGATATTTGCCAGAGAAGATAACACACAAACACACACACGGTATTGGTTTTTGACAAAGAATTAACGTCTATTAGCCAGACTTGTTTTTGTAAGACTAGTTTGACTACCGACAATCTTGACTATGGCGATTGGTGAGCACATGCTCATAAGAGCAACAAAGGACACAAAAAAACAAAGGAAGCTAGTGTTCAATTTTCTCTACTTATAAAAGTAAAGAAAATTGAACACTATCTTCCTTTGTATGAAAAAAATAGAGTAAACATCCCATAATTGATTATTCTTTACCTACATGGTAAGTACCTATACTTATGTCAAAAACCTTAACCACTCCTGAAATAAGTTTATTTCCAAATATGCTGGAAATGACAAAATTAAAATAAAACTGTTGTATAAAGGGGAGAGCTTGGCATAGTTTGTGTAAACACCAGGAGTCTCACAGTGGCGCGGGCGCTTAATAGAAGAATAAAAATGTAATTTGAGTATTGTTTGCATTTCCCATAATTTTAGCTAAATGTCGGGCCGGGGGCGGCAGGGTAGGGGTTCACGCCGCTACCAAGTAAACTAACGTACTTATGGGAACTTTTATACAAGGATATTTGGTTATATTTTTTGTTCTATGGTATAAAAAGGTGCAAAAGAAAAGTACTGTTTATAGAGTCGGTTTACTAAGTATCTTGCTCTCAGTGTCAACCATTATTCAGTAATTTTAATATGCAAAACTGAAAACAGGCTCTACTCGTTAATTTAATGTCGTTATTATTCTGCTTCCATGCTAAAAACTTTTTATTCCTCACGATAAATATGGTTAAAATGTCTTTATTTATGACATAACTTTATACAGCGTTTAGTAAGACGTTATTCCTTTAGTTAATGATCTATATTAAAAATACCAGTACAGCAATATTTCCATAAATACGAGTACCTAACTGTATTCTTCTTCTTTTAGTGCATATTTCCGTATGTCTCTCGCGAGGTGAAACCGTTGTGCAGCACTCGAGACTCCAGTCCACTCCCGAAGGTTTCTCAGCCAGGACTTCTTCCTGCGACCAACGTGTCTCTTGCGACTTTGCCCATCCTAATAAGTTGCAGAAGGCCGTATCTGTCGTGTCTAAATACGTGGCATTTAATATGCAACTTTCCTTCGTCTGATGGTATCCCAAAGCTTCTTACCGATACGTCGCAGGACCTCCTCGTTAGTAAACTTTTGGGTTCAATTAATTCGTAGCATTCGTCTATAGGCCCTCATTTCGAAAGCTTTTATTCGTTTCCTGAGATCTTCTTTAATAGGCCAAGACTCGCATCCGTATAGAACGACTGGCCAGATGTAGCATTGCAGCAAATGAGTACGCAACGAGACTGTGAGACTACGACTAGTACGGATATTTTTCATGCTAGTAAAAACACTTCGGGCGACCTCTATGCGGGTTTTTATTTCGGTGTCACAATCCCAGTTTTCAGACAGCCAGGTGCCCAAATATTTGTACTTGGTAACTTTCTCCAGTCGTTGACGTCATACCTACTGCGATTATTGGTTCCAAATTAGGGCTTTTAGAGACGACCTTCAGCTTGGTTTGGTGATGTTCACCCTGAGACCAGCGTTCTGACTGCACTCATTCACCCTATCAATTATTCGCTGTAATTCAGACTACGATACTACTATTATTATTATACTATTAGAACTGTCATCGGCATATCGCAGGTTGTTAATAATACGCCCGTTTATTCTGACAAGTCAAGGTCTTCCAGTGCTTCTTTCATATTAGTTTCAGAGTACAGGTTAAGCAGAGTAAGGGATAAGATGCAGCCATGTCGAACTCTCTTTTTTTGTCAGCTTCTGTGGACTCCTCTCCTTCAACACGAACTGTGTTTCGTTGTAAAGGTTCTGGATTATGTCTTTATCATCAAGATCAATCTTTTAAAAGAGTAATAAGTCGGTCGTGCATAACTCTATTGAACGCATTTTCATAGTCGATAAAACACATATAAACGTCTTGCTGCATGTCTCTGCACTTTTGGACCAGAAATTTCATAGAAAAAAGAGCCTCTATGGTGCCCATTTCAGATCGAAATCCAAATTGGTTTTCCGCGAGAGAAATAACTTGGACTTGGCTCATAAGACTTATCGTCCGAAAATCTTCGCATTTCTTGGCGTTCCTTTTCTTAGGAAGAGTGACAAAAGCAGATCCAAGCCATTCTTGCGGTAACTGGCCTGTGTTATAACCAAGGTTCATGAGGTTGACCAGTGCGTTAAGGTATTTCTCCTCGATCAATTTGAGTACCTCTATGTGAACATTATCCGGCTCAGAAGCTTTCCCTGTTTTGGCTTTATGCCTCCGTACTTTGGATTTAAGTATGGGTAAACCCAGTACTACTGTTTCTGAAGGCACTACAACAGTTCTTGAGTCATCTGCGAACTGCGAACATAGAAGAAATACATTGTTCCCATAGGTGGATTTTCTTGACAATATCGAGAATCGGGAGTTAATTCTCATCCACTAGGTGGTGTTGGAGAGTTGTATTACGACCAATCATCATACCTACCTGTACTATGTATGACTCTCTAATACAGTTATGTATTAGAAATCATAATAAAAAATATCACAAAGACAACTTCTTCTGTAGTGTGTCATATTTGTAGTCCATTGCGGATTTTTATTACCGAAGAATTGCGTAGGTAGTGTGTATTAAGGTCGATTACAATATAAACACAGTATTTATGCAATTTCCATTTAACATGGGATTATTTTAGCAGGACTTTCATATATTTGGAAAGCATTCGCATCTAAATAGGATTCCGTAATTGGAAACACCAGGCAGCGGATGCAAGAACGATCAACTTGTTCTAAGTTCTTAATACCGTATCTAAGGAGCCATGTACAGCTGATGCCGAAATTTTAATGCGAATACTAAATGCGACGTTCTATAATAAATTATAACTACATAGACGTGTGTAAGTAGCTTATCTTAAAAGGAATGTGTGCGAACCACGTGCGTAAAAATATCGCCAGTGTTCACAGAGCGTGTGTAACCGCGACTTGGTACTTTTACGACGCGTGCCAATAGCGAATACCATTTCATGTAAACTTAACATTACTATTATAAAGTAGAACAAACTAACACACAATATTAAATACCTACAGCGAGCTTGCCTTGTTCCTACAAGTATCTGCTGCATATTTTCATTTCCTTCCTTACATTTCTTAATGTTACGAAAGTAGGTAGTGTGCAAACCAACAATCACAGACAAACACCAAGTACATTTGCCATGAAAGTCAATGAAAATTTGATTCCCACGACAGCACGGCACCAAACAAAATTTAGTACCTACCTCAGTTGCACAAGTGACTTGCGTACCTGACGCTTGTACCACCCTATCTTTCATACAATCAGAAATCAGATTCTGCGGTGAAGCAGTAAGCGGAGTTGTTCCACAGATAACGCACATATCCACACATTAGGACGCCACTAAAGTTGACATTACTCGGTACACGTTTTCCTGCATTACTCACGCCAGTTAGCTTTCAAGTTATTACTAAGTGAATTCGTTGAGAAAGCGCTTGAATCACACACCATACTCATAGTGACGGTGTACATTGTGTACCTAATATTTATGTACTTTAAACAGTTTTTTGGAATATTTAATGTAAATGCGTTTGTGAATTAATCTCTGTGTTTTACAGATAACTGTAAAACACTGCAGGCTGG
Source organism: Allophyes oxyacanthae (assembly GCA_932294325.1). Lineage (NCBI taxonomy): Eukaryota > Metazoa > Arthropoda > Insecta > Lepidoptera > Noctuidae > Allophyes > Allophyes oxyacanthae. Next base: position 9,261,781 of record OW028609.1, read on the forward strand.
TGCAAAGTAAAATCCACCGAGGCCTCTCTTGTGGTCTTCCGTTCTGAGGGCCCAGCACGAATGTGTTGACGTATGGTAAAGTAAACGTAAGCATATTTTGATTAAAAAATACGATGAATCTATCGCATTTTTGTTCAATTTTATGCAACATACACACTTGTTTCATGAAAATGTACAAATATTGCATGTATTTCCAAAAAAATATCATGGATTAAACGTGTATTTTTGGTTCTAAATTTGGTTACGTTTACGTTACTATACGTCAAAACGTTCGTGCTCGGCCCACAGAGGTACAAACGAAAAAAGAATAGAGGATGGAGCGCTGCATCCGCCGATGCAAATATTACATCACACGACATCATATTGCCAATCTGTATGTCAAAAGAAATTATTACGGCTGTTCACTCACAAACGTTTATTTTCAGCCGCCTATGGAGGACTGTACGGCCTAGGTTTTACAAGAGTATTCGTTTAAAATAACGCGAATATTCAAGAAAAAATTGGTAACTCACACACCACAAGTACCACAGCGGCGCTATTAACAAATCACCGTATAAATATTCATGGGTGATTCCCCCGCCAGCCCGGAGGGATGAGCAATACGTAGCTTTAATAATAAAAACATAATATTAGCCGCATCGCATGTCTGTCATTCCGTGACCGGGCAGTTTTACACCTGGCCAAATGGGGAGACGGAGAGATGGAAGGAGGAATATGGGAGGGTAGACAGGGGCAATGGGGTAAAAAGGAGGTGGGGGGCAAAGGCACCGTTTGTCAGCGGTCAGCTATTAATGAATGTGCCCATAATGTTTATTGTGCCCGCTGAGCAGTTTTGGGCAATGCTTGTAACTCATCGTTTTATAAATTAACTGTCATGACTATCGGCTATATCGTGGTTGATCGCAACGTGTATGTTGTTTGTAAATTGAATAATTTAGCGTGTTATGTTCTTGCCGATCACTATTCCTTTTATGGATTTGCTTTTAGTTTTGATACTAACTCCTAACTACTGATACAGGAGTTTTGATTAGATTATACAATCAAGTACCTATTATAGGTAATTATAATAAATATAATGGGTAGGTGCCACAGCCGATCTATATCATTTACATCTAAGTTAACATAAATCTTAATCAATGATTTCTATGCAGCCAAGTACTTTGTATATTAATCTATATTGAAAAACCGATGGCACTAAGTTGAAAGGCCAAACTATCACAATAATCAGTAGCGAGAGGGTCACAATTATCACGTGCCCTCGTTTACACGTTTGACTCCGTTTTATTATAATAATGAAATGATTAGAGCGCGGGGGTAGTTCGCGTGCAGGCCACGCGACCCCCTCTTGGATCGCCATTACCTCATTAAAAGATAGCCGTGATGCTACGACTGCAGGGGTAGTTTAACTTTTTAATTTAATGTATTGTGCTTGCGGTTAAATAGTTTCGTATGTGAAAGGTGTGATTTAATGGTTTTACGAGGAGATCACCACTATCGATCATTTACAGTGTGGCCGGTGTGTATTCTTTATGTCTGGGGGAGTATATATCACCTACGTTTATGAAGTTTGTTGACAGTTCGTGATAGTAAGCACTGTAATAATATTAGAGACATTTCATATCAAAATTCGAAGTAATCTTGCCATTAGGTAATCTTCAGTTTAAAACATAAACAGATACATGCATTTAAACGATTTAGTGTAAATTATACCAGAACATAATTCCCAAGGGAAAAAGGTAGGTACTCCCAGTGCGATCATTATAAAAAAAACTAGTTATTGAATCGATAATCGAAACAAATTAATTGCTCATTACTAAATTTATACGTGTTTTGTCGCGAAACGCGAAATTGATATTTAAATTGAATGTAAAAAGTCGGGTGTTCATTATGGAAGTCAATTAGCGAGCGAAGAAGCCAACAATCTGGCAAGAAGGGGGTCGTTGGTGGGCAACTGGCAACTAATTAGCTAATGGATGGATCGCCCCTGCCCCGTGCCTACTGCTCGACGCGCTGTAATGGATTGTGGCACGCTCGCCACCTCGCTGTGGTCACATCTCGAATTTCGTCCGCGTTATCGTCCTGATATGGCAAATATGGATTTTTAATAATGATTTGTGAAAGTAACTATATGCATAGTTCCATCTACGAAGCACATTAGAAACGTTTTAGTTATGCCAGAATTAGAGGTCTGAGAAAGTGAACCTTGAAAAACGTCTTAAACGCAGCTTTTTCATTCTTTTATTTTTCTGTATGAGTCTATCAACTATTATTACTACTATTATATCTATTATTACTGGCTTAAAAAATCTGCAATAATATAATTACAGGATTATAAGAGTAGAATATGAACTGATTTTCCCATCGAATCCTGGTTATCCATTTCCGATTCTTCGGGAGAAGTTATGGGATTTTAATGAGCCCTTTACGATTTCGTTTATGTCCAAAAATGATCATGGAAATAAAAATTGGAATGTGTACAAGGTAAGTGCACACTTTCACAATCACTTGAGGGTTCAGGGTTAAATAGTTAACTAGATTGCACAGAAGTTAACTACTTATCACTTTCCAATAGTATCGATGAAAACTATCGCACATAATAATTACGATGTAGTTATTTTATTCCCAACATAGGTACATGGGATATTTCCTTGTGTTAAATAAAGGTGTATTGAATGCCTAAATAATATATGACCAGCGTCATAAATTGTGACCTCAGTTACCTTAGTTATTTCGACTTTTATAAGTGCAGATAACCTACGAAAAGTAATTATATCATAGAGTGACTTTTATTTATTTCTGCCCTTTTGCAAAATATAACCAGTAAGGTGCGTTTAATGGTTTGTATGAAAAATCTTTCTAGCAAAGCGAGTCGCGTGCAATTATAAAATAATTGAATAATGTCGCTACTAATCATAGTAATATTACAACGAGAGAAGTCCTAAATCCTGATTGACTCACTGACTGAGCCGAAAAGCCGCTAGAGTCACAAAATTTGGAGAGTAGGTTCCTTTTTTATAGTAGACAAGCAATAAGAAAAGATTTTTGAAAATTCCACCCTTAAGGGGCGAAATAGGAGGTGAAAATTGTTCTTGGGGTGAGAAACGTTAATATTGGTATTTAGCCTTCTGAATATAAATAAATAAACACCTGTTTCAGCGTTTAAGTAAATTCGTCCCCTAGGGGGAAATAATTCGTAAACATTAATATACAAGATAGTAAATTAAACCCTTCAATTCTATCTATATTTGTATATTTTCTTACAATATTTTTTGGTTTATTTGTGTTTTATACTTATAGATATATAATATATTGTAACTAAACTAAGATAATTTATTGTATTTGTCTGGAAATTCGAAAGCCTACGCGGAGGACAGCCGACATTGATTTTTCATTTTATAATACAGTATTATCTGAAAAATACTTCGTCATAATAATCGAAACGACAGTTTTATGGTTGGCTGGAATAAAAAACGCATAACTCGTATTCTGACACAAATTGAATGGACCCAAGGAGGTGAGAGGTGGTGGCGTGCTGGCTAGATACAATGAATCTAAGAGCTTGCACAGTTTGGTTCATTTTGCCTTGGCTGTGGTTGTGGAGACAGAGCAGTATGGGGTAGTTGGAATTATTATAGAGTACAGTTCTATCAATATAGTGTAAGTACTTTATTTCTAGGGGGTCATCAGTCAATTCTTTCTTGTTGCTTTCTTTTTTCACCTGAGGTTATATAGAGTGTACGACTGAAGTTCAACGGACATTACTACAGGACTAATCCTCAACACGACTTATCTCCGACAGTCTGATACTTTGGAAATCGATTCTGTTGGAGCTTCTAGCATAAAAATATTATATCCTGTTCTGGTCACAAGAAAACCTTCACGAAGAGTCGGGGTACTCTGAGCTCTTGAGTTCGCTTCGCTTGCTCCCGCCTTCCATACTGTATTAAAACAGCTTTCCTGATATTACTAGACAACCATAAATCGTAATTCCACGGAATTATTACATATCATGAGATAAATCGTGTCGAGGATAAGTCGCAGATGAGTCCTGCCGCATACCGTATATGAGTCCCGTCGGAGTCAAGGCCTGTCGAAGTTACGTCTTTAGAAGTAATGTCCGTCGAAGATCAGTCGTACGCCTGGTTACACCTACGTAGGTACCTATGTAGTATTGTATTGTTTGTTCGTAAGTCATTCACGATTAGATACCAACGTAGACATTTATCCAAAGCAGAACAATCACGTGATCCCTACAACCTTTTGATTGTCCCCTCAAAATAAAGTTCGCTACCTACTTAACTTATATATTATATAATATACTTAGGTATTACAACTTTATAAAGATGGAGGCAAATAGCAGTATTGACCGATATTAATATCTAGATATCAATGTGTCAGTAAAAGTGGAAGCTAGTAGTTGAGTTCATACATTACTGCCTCGTCTAAAATAAGATTACTGTTTTATATAGATTCAAGTGACTCCGTCCTATATTATTAAAGTAGTAGTTGGTTTTCTTCTACAGTAAATATGTAAATGTTACGGTCAATGTTCTAAATGCGTGCAATATTGGCGCTGTTCATATTGTACGTACCTATGTATAGACCTATAGATTAGACTGTTGGAAGCATAGGTAGGTATAGTCGTTGAGCGCCGATAAACAAAGTTAAAGCTATATAGGCAGTGAGGGTAAAAGGCGTTTTCATTATGATTACTGTATGCATCGTGAGGTCACGTAGGTAGGAAGTAGTCGTGTGCTACTGTCATAAAGATTTTCATCTTTACGACGGTACTGAACTCAATATTACAATAGAACTAAAAAATGTGCTTAATTATATACATTATTAATATATACAATTCTTATGTAATGTCGATATAATTATTATCTTCTTGCAAAAATAATAATAAGACGTTGACGTCATCAGTGAGTCATGAGCCGTAGACACTATGTCTAAGTCGTTTGAATAATAATTATAAATATGAAATATGCAATGCAATACAGCCGTTATTGGCCATCTTTTAATATTAGCTCCATAATAATATAATGTGTATGAATCATAGTTATATACTCGTCAAAACAAAATAGAATACATGAAGTGTCCTTTGACTGACAATCAGAAAACTTATACTAAAAGACAAATGTTAAGCTTTATCAGTAAATTTTTTGACCCTCTGGGTCTAGTAGGGCCTATTTTAGTCCAAGCTAAGTATTTAATGCAACAAGTCTGGTTTGAAAATTTAAAGTGGGATGATGTTTTGCCTGATCATTTAAATAAGAAATTCATTGACTTTACTAAAGGCCTGATGTGTATGTCTTGTATCTCTGTACCCAGAAATATCAATGTACAAACACCTCAAAAAATTGAGCTTATCGGTTATGCTGATGCCTCAAATATTGCACATGGTTGTTGTCTCTATTTGAGAGTAATTGGTGATGATAATAAAGTAAATGTCAATCTTTTATGTTCAAAATCTCGCATCAATCCAAAAGACAAAAACTTAACAACTCCTAGACTCGAGCTTAACAGTGCTTTATTGTTAGCCTTGTTGACAAAAAAGGTAAATGACACTTTATCATTAAAATACCCTAATATTTATACACATTTGTACTTAGATTCAAAAATTGTTCTTTCTTGGCTTGAAATTGAACCTATAAAGCTCACTGTCTATGTTGCGAACAGAGTCAATAGGATAAGACAATTGTCATCAAATGCACAGTGGCACTATGTTAACACTCTTGAAAACCCAGCTGACTGTTTATCAAGGGGTATTAAACCAGAACAATTAAAGGATCATTTATTGTGGTTTCATGGACCGCAATACTTGCAAAATATTGACTATATTCATTGTAAGTCACAATCACAATATGCTGAAACTGAAATTCCTGAAATTAAAACGCCTTCAGCAACATGTAACACTTGTCAAAAAGGAAAGCTGTTCTATGATTTTGTAGAAAAATATTCATGTTTGGATAAAATGACTAGAATAATGGCTTATGCCAAGCGTTTTATATTTAATTGTAAAAAGGAAAATGCTAATAAAAGACAAGGTCGTTTATGTGCTGAGGAGATGACTTTTGCACTGCATGAATTAATAAAAATTGAACAACGGAAACATTTTAATAATGAGTTTAATAATTTAAAGTTGAAAATAAATATAAAATCTTTTTTAAGCAGTCTTAACCCTTTCATTGATGGCCATGGGATTTTAAGAGTGGGTGGGCGCTTACAAAATGCAAACTTATCATTTCAGCAGAAACACCCCATTATTTTACCCAAAAACTCAACTTTAACTAAATTAATTATTCTCAAAGAGCATATTAGGCTCAAACATGCAGGGCAAAAGCTAACTCTTAGTAGTCTACACGAACAATATTGGCTGATCAATGCCAACAGAGAAGTAAAAGCTGTATTACATAAATGTGTGTTATGTTTCAGATTCAAAGCTAAAGTTTCTAGCCAACTTATGGGATCTCTGCCACTTGATCGTGTCAATATTACTCGTCCTTTTCAAATTGTAGGTACTGATTATGCCGGGCCTTTCAATGTTAAACAAACAAGGGTACGAAATCCTGTAATTACGAAGGCATATATTGTAATATTCATATGTTTCGTTACTAAAGCGATTCACATAGAATTGGCATCCGACATGACTACCAATACATTTCTAGCATGTTTAAAAAGATTTATAAGCCGTAGAAATAAACCTACAAAAATATATTGTGATAATGGTAGTTATTATAGAGGTACTGATAATGTACTTAAAGATTTACATAATTTACTGAATTCCTCAGATCACCAAAACAAAGTATTTGATTATGGTAGTTCAGAGAGAATTTCTATGCATTTTATTCCAGCTTATTCACCTGTTTTTGGCGGTCTGTGGGAGGCAGGAGTAAAGAGCATTAAATATCACATAAAACGCGTAGTTGGAAATATTGTACTCACCTTTGAGGAATTGTACACGGTTTTAGTTCAAATTGAAGGCATTTTAAATTCAAGGCCATTGACACCTATGTCAAGGGACTGCAATGACATGACTTACCTGACACCTGCACACTTCCTCACTGGTGCTCCGTTGACCTCATACCCTGAATTAAATTTAATGGATGTAAATGTAGGAAAACTTAGTTTTTGGAAACAATGTACTCAAATGCAGCAGCATTTTTGGCGACAATGGCATAAACAATATTTGGTTCTGCTGCAGAATCGCCCTAAATGGAAAAATCCACAGCAAAATTTAGAAAAGGGTACCATGGTACTACTTAGATCTGATAATGTATCACCATTAAACTGGCCTGTGGGCAGAATTGTTAAGGTAATACCAGGGAAAGATAATTTTGTTCGTGCTTTAGATATAAAAACTGCTAAAGGTTCTGTAATTAGAACAAGTGTGATGAAAGTTTGCCCACTGCCTATAGATTATAATTAGTGAGTTATTATTTTGTAAAGAGTTTGTTTTTAGTTTTATTCTGAGAAAACTTTCTTTTTAGTTTAGATATAGTATTTGTTTTCATCAGTACATGTTAGTATAAATTTCTGTTTTAAATTAAAATGTTATACAAATATCATGGCCGAGGCCCCAGTATGTTTATGACCTAAAATCATACATAAAGTTGCTATGATAAATAATGTAAAAAGAGATTAAAAAAGTGGCAACACAAAAAGTGGTAGTAAAAGAGATAAGCTGTAGGTCCATATACCGCAGTCTTAGAATATGTAAAATTACTGTTATTAAATAAAGTGTGATCTATATCCGCAAAGTTTCTATGTTCCTAAAACCCACCAGCGGCTCAACAATTGTGTGGAACAAGGGCCACTTGCAAATTTCGACATTATGGGTGATTTAATGATCATTAACTATATCCATATGGTAAATTGTACAGCGTTGTGTTATGTTAAGTGTTTGCGAACACTTTAACAGCATTCCGCTTGAAAAACCGTTAAAATGGGTAGATTTTATAAAAAAAATTGAAACCCATTAATTTTACCCTGTTTTTAACGTGAACTTTAAGCTCATTTAAGATTTGTATTGTACTGAGAACAGTTTAGTGTGTCAAGTCAGTGCGTACATCGGTATTTTAAGAACGTAATTCCACAGGTTCGACTTCAAATGGACTTGACTACAACGACCAGGACCATAACACTCATCCAAGAAGGCTATTCGTAGCGATCTGTAGTTATACAGCCGAGATTTTCACAGCGTGCGATTCAAAATGCCTGGAATTGCTTTTATGAGATCCAAAAATTTGTCAGAAGTCAGGAATTAGGCAGAGCCAGAGGAATCACCGCTCAGAAAGACCGCTACATAGACTTACATGCACGCAGAGAGAGCACCGTCACTTCCCGCTCTTTGCAAACCCGCTTGTGCCTGGCCACAGGCACGTGACTTAGTGACCAAACAATTAGAAACCAGTTTTATGAAGATCAGCAATTGTCCAGGAGTCAAGTGGTGCGAATTCCATAGACCAGTATTCATCATGCAAATCAATAAACATCCGCAAGGCAACAATTGGACTGTAGCGTAAGTGACTGAAGCACATTGCTTTTTACAGATGAGAGCAAAGTAAAAGTTTTTAGTGTTGACCGTTGCATAAGGGTGTGGAGATGAAAAGATGAGCAATTTTCAGATGCCTGCATCCACAACAATGATCGATTTGGGGGACCCAATGTTATGGTGTGGGGAGGCATAAGCCAAACTGGAAGAACTGAGCTTATAATTCAGAACCAGGGTACAGTAACAACTTAACGATACATCCAGGAGGTCATAAGACTCTATGTGGTGCCATTTGCATAGCAAGTGGGTGCAGGTTTCAAGCTGTTGCACGGCAATGCACGCGCTTATACTGTTAGAGCCACCAGAGAGACACTAGAAAAGGCTTGTTTAAAAGTGTTGCCGAGGCCAGCGAACAGTTCGGGCTTGAACACAATTGAACACATGTGGGATCTGTTGAAAATAAGAGTATGAGACACAAATTGATCAGTGGACAATGAAAGTCAGCCCTTAAACGTCCTAAAATCGAGCTAGGAACAAATCTCTCAAGAAAGAATGCGGCATCTGATAGAAAATGTCCTCTAGGCTTCAAGAATATGTTCAGAAAGGAGGAGGTTACACCAGATATTGATTCAAAAAAGAAGAAGAATAAATGCCGTGGAATTTCATTTTTAATTGCATTTTTAGTGCAAGTGTACTTTTTGCTGAAATTGCACTTTTTCTTGAAAATGTTGTAAAATTGTTATTCTTTTCTGTGGACTGTGTAAAATTTAAGCCCATTTCATTAAAAACAAATCATTGCAATGAATTTTACAACTTAGAAACCTAGGAACCTCATAATTTGCCCAGAAGATCAAAAATATAAGGTGGCCCTTATTTTGTTTTGACGAGTATATATTTATTTCAGTACATAACACACGTAATATTTATAACAAGATGTTTTACATAATTGATATGCAAATTTTTTATGAGATTATTATGGAATGATTCATACCAAAAGCGACATCAAGATTTTTTTTTTTTTTAATTATCAAGTATAAGTATTATAATTTATAACAGCGGTTTGGTTTCTGCAACCCAATTAATATTGGGTTGTCGTTTCTAGGATATATTCAAAAGATTTCCTGAACATCTTAATAATACGGTAAGAGAAAACTTTGTACCCTTTTTTAGCATACCTATTGCGTGCACGGAGGAGTGTGAGATTTGCATCGATGTCTATAGATACGCTCTGTCATACAAAGGGAAGCTAAAAAAATGAGACGTATTTTTTGAAGACGTCGAATTCTAAAATCAACAATGTTCGAATTATATAATAGAACAGCGATACATGCACTAATGGAATAGCTACAGTTCCTTTTCCTTTTTTTTATTTTTAAAAAAATTGGCTCCTCACTTGGATTTCTCCTGTATCGAGGGTACAGTTTACCAACATACATGTCACATGCACACACAACCAGACCCGAAACAACTATCTGTAGATCATACAAATATTTGTACCGTGCGGGAATCGAACCTGCGGCACGTAGCGCAGAAAGCTAATTGCTTAGCCACTGCGCCAACCGTGTCGTTGTGTTATTATATATTTTTTATTCAATACACAAATTAATAATTATGTTTGTAAACGGCATTTGACTGGTGATCAACCACTCCATTTTTCTGAAAATGGAGTACCTGACACGTCTCACTTTTTGAGTTCACTAAGCATATCTATAGACATCGATGCAATCGATGGAGATTTGGCATAGTTAAAGTTCATAAATGGAGAAGGAGTGCAGAAAGCTAAATGTAGATAATGTAATATAAGTGGTCGTATTTCGACCACTGGGCGTATAAGTAAATACAGCTACGCTAATAGTTTTGAGTGCCCTTCAAACAATTCCACGAGGGAAAAGCCTAACACCTATTCACGTAACATTATTTAATATTCATGTGAAGCCCTGAAACGTCAGTGCCGTCAAGAATGTCATTTGCATGTAAATGACATTCTTCATGGGGTATGCGCGCGCAGTTATCGACGTGTCATTGCATACACCCCCGCCCCAGCCGCCCGCCCTAAGCCGTGATTGGGCCGTAAGGCGGAAATCGTCAAGCGTATACTTCGAAGTGAATAATTATGAATACATTATGTACCTACCTACTGTCCCGTTAGACTTAGTACATTGTAAGATTTAAGAACTGAAATATGTGGCTCCGGCGCGATGAATACGATGAACGATACGAGTTGAACAAATCGAGTTAACATTATTACAATCATCAGTTTTATTGTTTATGAAAATGCCGGGCGCGAAAATAAGTAGGTACCTACAAAAGGAAAAAAAGGAAATATGAAGTTTGGACAGATTTGGACGAATCATTAGGTATACATATTTAGGTAGATTCCACTTGGCTTCATGTGTTGCGTTATCAGTGCTGTGCCACAGAGTATATACTGGTTAGTTACCTACTGTAATTTTGCTTTTGTCTTGATGGGTGTCACATGAGTATTGACATACTACACTCTTGCAACAAAATTATAATTTTCTATGGGCTTTCATCCATCAATAAACCCAGTTTATCGTAGTTACTGCTGGACATAGGCCTCTTCCAAATTGTGCTACAACACCCGATTCCCCGCCGGGAGAAAAGTTCACTTGTCGCCAAAGTACATGCCTGTACCTGTGCCTGTACGTAGGTACTTAAAGTAGTAGTTACTTAAAGTAGACAACCAACAATAGACAATTTATTGTTTACAGGTTTACTCTTATTTCAACTCATTAACTAACGAGCGGACACCTGTGGATTACAAAAAAGTATCTGCGTTTTGTCACATAAATAAATTTTGTACTTAGATAAAAAATTATTGTTGACATATGTATTATGTATCTACGTTGAAGAAAATAGATACAAATTAATATGCTTGATGTATGCGAGGATTGAAAGCCATTTGTAATAATATGATTTGTGTTCTATTAGTCATACCCTACATATTGTAATAACAAGATTTTGATACGATTTAACAGTAGGTAGGTATCTATGTTTCCTTTTGTTGTGATAATGGAATCTCACGGATTTTGTTTAGAATACTAACTAGGTAGTGAAAGTATAGGACACTAGGGAAATAACTTGAACAGCGAAATTCATGTAGGTACAATATGTACATTACCTATTAGCACCGGACCTAACGACTTCATTATGTCTGCTGCCTGTTTCTCATACTGCAGTAAAGTGTCACACCTCTAATTCTCTAATAATAATGTATGATTCGTGTTAATTAAAAGTAAACGTATAATTTTCTATTCGTATGTGGATAAAAAACAACAATCTAAGACAAAAAGATATAGGTAGACAAATAAACGGTTCGAACTCTTTGAGTATATGTATGAATGACTACGCGAAGGAATGCGGCGCACGCGACTCACACACACATTACCCGCTCACATTTACATACACAAACTAAGCATAAAACAAGATTTAACGCACACAAACGCATCCCGTCAGAAAGTTTATATACTCACACATACACAACGTATATTCACCAACGAAATACTTTTTAAGTAGGTGTATTGTTATTTTATTCAAATTTTAGTAATTTATTTTGATTTATTTTAGCCCGTGTCTTTAGGCTTATATTTTAATTAATAAATAACAACTAATTTTGAATTTACGATACAGTATGTTGTTAAATCTTGTTAAAATTATAACTGTCATATGTCTATAATATACCAACGTAATTAAATTAACTTTTTATTTATACAGACGAACCAACACATGGCAGTATGCACATTTTATTCGTACAAGTAGGTACTTAAAATACTACAAAAAAAAACTAAAGTTAAATAATAACTAATCAACTTTAATAATTATAATTTAGTGATTTTCACCTCGATGGTACGCGTTCTCTTGAATGGCGTTGCCAAGACGCGAGATTACTATTAGCCCGTTACTTGTCTCAATGAATGGTGTTTCTCTCAATAGCACCCAAAAAGCCTTAAACATTCTCCACATATCAAATGAAAATGTGCCTAATTACCTGAGGAGCAAAGTTTATAGTTGAAAACTGAGTGTAAGTAAAAGCTTCATTGTATGTAGGTTTTAAGATTATGATCCCATGTTGAGAGGAAGTGAAGTGAGGTGCGTAAGAGTGTGCGAAGTTATATTTTTTTTGACAAATTTTTAGTCAGGAGCGAGCTGTGACGCCCACGCATCGCCGGAAATATCGTACAGATCCTATCGAGGTCTTAACTCGGTATGCGGCGCACGATTCCGTCATTAGTAGGAATTGTGCATTTTTGCCTTTCAAGAAAGGAAGTTGAGATTTGATAAGGTTGAAAAGTTTTCGAGCATGTCGTTGACCTCCGGATTAGTATAATTCGAGCTTTATTCTCGTCTTCAGTGATCCGTGTATTTGTTACAGACGTACCTAGTTTATGTCAATTCACATTTCGTTAGTTTAACTTTTGTGTGTGATTACGTCTTTGAGATTACACAAATTAGAGTAATTATAATTACTGTTTCGATTAAGATGTCGGTTATGTCTTCCATCGGATTATTGGTGAATGGTAATCGCCTAAACCCCTTACTAATAAAAACTTGTAATTTTTACACACTGATTAATAAATTTATACCTGTCCTTGTCATTTAAATATGCCAATGAATAGAAATGGAAAACGTTTAAGCACCGTTGTTAGTATTAAGGGGGTAAGTATCTAATAATGATTGCTTATCAATCCCTTCTTGAGGAATAATATACATAAATCCAAAATATGTCAAAGCATTATATTAACAAGTTCCATTACAATCGGTTTTAATGCGAACATAGTAGAGACAAAGTATGCGATGTTATTATATTAGACGTATGAGATAAGGAATTGAAGTCTAACAATATTGTTAGCAAGTAGACAATGGCTATGCGTTGTGACAGGCGCAGGCGCAGGGCCGCCCTGTCCGTCCGTCTGTCTGTCTCTGCCCGTCACGATACAGCTGATCGCTTCATCACGAGAACGAATTGATTTATATATTGTTTAATTATTTGATAACTAACTATACATTCGGTGACAAAACAACACGGGGATAAATATGGAGTTAACTAGATACATAACTGAAATGTACAGGATTGTTGGAGTTGCATAAAGTGACTTGACTACAAAAAATATGACTTTAAACACATTTATATTGTCAATTGGAGCCACATTAAAATTCATAGGTTTTGATATAAGCAGGTAAGTCATAATCGCTCGTAACTTCTACTTAGTAACGCCCACGTCGGATATTGTAATGTCAATTTATCAATCAGTTTTGTTGAGGATCTTGTAATGATAATGGTCATAAGTGATCAGTTGGTCAGGTTTAGCAATTTGACTGTCGAAATGTGTCCAATTGGTGTCATTATAAAATTGGACAAGTTTACGGAGCCATCAACTATAACTGGTTGTAAAATTTTGTGTCTAATTTGAGTAGATGACACACAGGAGGAGAAATGTCAAGCTCGCACCTGTAACATTCCACCACTTTCATCACAACGTAATCACGCGACGTGTGTATTTGAATAATACCTTAACCTTGTTTTATGTGATCTTATACATGAGAAATAGAAAGAGGATAATACTAAACAAAGAAAAAAATAACATAGTTAGTTACTTGTTAAAAAATCTTAAGTACCTACCTAAAACTTTTTTATTTAAAAAGATCTTTACCCCTCATTAGGAGTTCTCCTATAAAGTGGGTACAGTTTACCAGAGATGTACAAAATACCTCATAAAAAGTAACGTATTTGAGATATCAGGTACAAGATACTTTTAGAAATGGTATTTGTTAAAGATGAAAATACGTATTTTGTATATTGTACCTGTATTTCTAATACTTGTATCTAAAATAAGTCACATCTCTGCAGTTTACAAATATACAATGTTACTGCACACACATCCAGACCAGGAACAACTATCTGTAGGCCATATAAACATTTGTAACGTGTGAGGATCGGACCCGATATCGCAGAACGCTAAACCGTAGTAATAGTTAGTATTCTTTGGATAAACGCTTAGACACATCACCAACCGTGCCGTAAAAAATAATAAAAATAATCAAAAATTTAAAATTATTAACTTATATCATAAATATAAATAATATTATTATAAAATTGCATACATCGGTAGCCAAGTTTATTTTAGTTGGTTCGTCAGCTGGTAAGATTGCGCGTCCGCAAATTCTTTTTATGAATGGAAATAACGGCTTTGTTTCTATTGATACCTCATTAGCATGGAGGGTCATAAATTACACGAACTTTATATTCGGAGAACCCAGCAGGTTCTTCAACAGATTAGAAGACCCGATGGGAGTGGTTGGAAAAAAATGTCTAATGCTAAACATAAATAATTGCATATTTTTAAAAATTATGCAACTGTATTACCTATAAATCTTTAATTTAAAAACTAAAGAAGATTTGTAAAAATCCTATAAAAATTATTTGTGGATGACCTATGTAGACGTTTTTTACAAATATTTGTACTACGACAATCTGACTATCAAAAGAAGATGGTTAAGCTATCTTCCATAAATTTAGTTTATCTAAATAGAATTGGAAATCACATCACAACGGATGTACGAAAAGCACAATAGTAAGTGCACATTCCAACGCGAGCGGAAACGACAATACTTATCCCACTTCCATGACTAGGGTTTATAGCTATAGCGGGATGCGCCAATATCTTTAACTGCTTATTCTCCATACAATTGGTAGTTTTAATGACAATAACGCACCGGGTATGTAGGTATTGTGGAGTTCAGTATTAACGTAGCTGCGCGATGATGTCACCGCCCGCGCGCCCCAGCTAACGGGCAGCCTAGCTGTGGCTCTCAGAAACTGTATGTCCAACACTTCGATCCACGGGACACTTTTTCGGCAATCATTCGACGGTTGTCCACGCTTTGGCCTGTAATAGGATTCCAATAGATTTTCAGAGGAATTGGAACAAAATGCTAACAATTTTGGAAAAAAATTAAGCAAATTGGAAAACAAATTGGAAAGCATTATAAGCCTTAAGTTTATTTACCTAAAGTATGATTTATATGATAGTAGTTTGATTACGGTATGGTCAATGTAACGATTTTATTCATTTATTTAATTAGATTAAGGATCGTCAACATTACAGACACTAGCACTACACAATAAATTAATTAATTTAAACATAAATAAACTTTTTATTATTATTTCTTGCAATGTTCAAATACCGGGCATTCTAGATAGGTTTCTAACTGGCCTTCTGTATACGGCATTACAGAAAATAGAAAAAACGCGCACTGCGTTAAGTGAACGTACCTACAGCCTAAGTTATTCAAATACTTTTCTGTTTAAGTATCATGTCCTATAATTAACATATTATTATATAGCAAATGTTGATTCAAGAAATTGGTGGGAAGACTCCTACTAGATGAAATTGAAATAGAACTGTAAATCTCTAGAAACCAGATACCATAAAATAATAAGGCTTTTTGTTTGATTATGCGACCTCCCAAAAATAAGTCAGGGTATAACCAGACCAGTTCATTATTGTTCATGCTTGGATCACCGTAGTTGTAAGAATTATCGGTGGCGATCGAATTACTAGGTGCTTGTAAGTAAGGGCTAATAACTTGTAATGACTTATAGATTATAGAACGGTCGTTAACCTGACTCATTATTGCTTTACATGGATTCGAGGGCCAACTGTCTAAGGTTAGAATTGCTTGGAACTCACTCCAGGAGATTATAACGAAACCTCTGATACCTAATGTACGCTGTTTTACTTTTAAATAAGACAAACGAGGCGCTGCTCTCTTTGAAAGTCCCCCTGTTTTTTTCATTTGCTTCATCAAGGTAAAATGTCGGGTTACTTTCTGGAGCGACTTCCGTCTGACTTCCGTATCTAATCCTTAGTTTATTTATCCTCTTTCTTCACATACAAAAAAGTCTTCAAAGTATCAGATTATTTGCAGGTAAGTGGTAGATCCAACCTCTTTAAATTATCTACCTTCTGTCCCAATTCACCAACAAGTCTTTAAAGTTATGGAAATCTTATTTGAATTTTCAAACTATGTAGGACTTGAATCAATATGAGAAAAGCTATTTAGACTTCCTTTACTTACAAGGGTTGATGTTTAGCTTGATGGAAATGACTGTGATAACTAGTCGTTAACGACTCCTATGGGGATGATATTATGGTCAGAAATATATATAACTATGGTACATATGGTGGTATGGTTCTTATTATGGTGGTATGGTACATAATTATAACTCTATTGTTTATTACAATCCACTTAACAATAACTATACAATTTGTATCCGTGTTTAAACGTAAAACATTTACTTTTAGCCTATAGAAGTTAACAGATGCAATAATTTCATTTAAATTATCCTGTGGCCAGTTGACCCACTCAGAGCTAAAGGATTTCTCACGAACCGAACGCTATTGGCCACCTATTGCGTAGGACAGGTGGACTCGGGACCACGAACTCCGAACTATTGACTAATAAACTAATAAAGCATTATAGTTTGTCCTTCAAAATACAATAACAACCATTGATTCTAAAGGAATGTACTCTATAGCAGCTATTATTCTAGACAGTGCGTAGAATATCATAGTCGGGCCGAAAGTTAAAATGCTTTTCACGTGACTCGATGCGCTTGAGATGATTTCCACATAAGAAACAATCCTATTAAAGCAGATATATCTAAACCAATACGAAATCTGCAATGTGTGTTCTAATTACACATTAGAAACCAATAAGAATGCGGTGCTTTATAACAAAATAAACATTTCACAGCGTGAAATACGATTACTTCTAAGACATGGAAACGAGCACAAAAAGTTGCTAAATGAGTACCAAAGCGTATTTAATAGCTATTCATATTATTGTAATCGTTTCTCGTAAATATTTGAGTTCAAATTGAAGAACACTTCAGCCTCATCCACTGTCAAGTGGAAAACCGAACTGATTCACAATTCACATGGCTCGGCGAGTGACAAGGCTGACACACTCACTCTTTTTTTAAATGATTATTTATTTTATATGTATCCGAGAAAATACAAAATTGCCCAGTATGCCATAAATGCGGCTTAGACTTAATTCATAAGTATTTTATATATAATTAAACACTCCTTTTGAAGAATAATTACTTAGAAAATGACATTGAGTAGAGTTTTAATAGGTATCTGTTTAATATATCTTCAATCATTGGAATTAAAACGCGCGAAGAGAATTTTAATCATAGGTACTGTCTTCATCTTGATATATTGAAGTGATTAACCCGTGTATTACTTACCAAAACAAATTAATTTGTACCTACTTGATTGTAAATTTCCTGAAATATTTGATTCCCACTAAATACCAATGAGAAGATATTTGTTTATGTCCCGAGCGAAAAATCTATGAATCTACCTATATACCTTTACTGCGACATCACACACAGTATACTATTGCAACATTAGCAACCCTAAATAACAACATTCCTAATTTAGCATTAATTAATAGTTTTTGTAACATTCGTAAATGCGGAGAATAAGGGAAGATACTGGGATTAGAATTGCTAATGTGGAACTGGATTTAAATAGCTGCGATTTTATGTACTAGCAGTTGAAGTAGATTGCCTATATCTATACCACATTTCTATTGCGATAGTACGATCTACGAGTAACAAGGGAAAAGAGAACGATGTAAGTACTAAGTATCCCAGCAACATTGCGGTGCTTTCACAGTCGTTTCTGAAAACCTTACAAATGGGTATAAGTGATGTTCTCGACAATACACAATGTGTACGTGTATAGGTAGGCAACGCAGTAGTGGCATATCACACCGGTCGTCGTCAAAAACTTTTATATTTATTTTAGTGATATCTGCGAGTAGCATGTAAGTAGCGTTCGATATGTAAGCCATCGGTCTGTATTATTGATATAACTGTTTGGGTCGCGGGACATGGGAAAACGATGCTGCCGCCCACGCGCCTCTAACCGGTGCCGCGGACAGTCGCGGCTAGCGTTGCGACACACGTCAAGTGTTTCAAAATCAAACTTCACAAGATAAGTAGTGTACGACTGTACGTATCGGTTATCTGACGTGATGCTTTTGTTTTAGGTACAAATTAAGTAATTACTTGATGCTTATTTGTTTAAGTAAAATAATATCTACATAACGGAATGAAAAAGCGCGGGATTGTGAGAGATGGAAAAAATGGAGGGGGGCCTTTGCCCAGGAGAGTAAAAAAAAGCATTTGTACTATGTAAGCATATGTAGGTCAAATAAAATTTATTTTTTTCGGACTACGCTCTTACAGAAATCAATTCTTCAAATATAAGTACCCACTTAATTGGTATTTTGGTAGACTGACAGACAGTTTGTTTAATTACCAAATCTATCGACAAAATCGAGCAAATTTCGTACGTACGTAGATCCTGGGTTTGACCCACGTTTCCTAAGGTACATTGTTCTATTTACATACATTTAATTTATAACAATGGGCATGTTATAAAATTACTCAGTGAACAGGTAAAAACATAAATAAAAATAAAGTGGAAAGTGTCAAAATCTCTAAATCATTTGGATTTTGTGCGCGATGATACATGACATCATCTGGGGTATGAGCGCAAATTAAAATGCTAGTTTCCTGTTTATATCTTTTCATTTTGTATTTATTTTATGATTAGTCAAATGGTAAAATTGGTTGAATCAAATTACTTACAGTTTGTGTTCGTGGTTAAAGGAATAATTTCAATTTGTTAATTAATAATGGCTTTTTAAGGAAATTTAGGCATTTTTATAAAAGAAAAGTTTTAAGACAAATATAGACATTTTGTGGGTGGTTTAATTAGCGGTAATTATTGTATATCTGTAGATAATAGAGGTTTCAAAGGACCTTATTTTAGGGAAAGTAGGTATATTCAGTATAGGAAATAACTGACACGTTTTTGTATGGATATGTGTGTTGATCAAAATATATTTAGAACGCTACATAAAGAATCCAAAGAACTTCATATGTTTACATTAATATAATAAAATCGTATCGAAATGACGACAGTTTGCTAATAAATATGGATTAGCCAGATTCTAATGGGATGATTTCTTTCGAAAATATCAATTTCACACTTTACATTTACGATCAATCTATATTTTAAGATATTCGCAGGTTTGGGTAGTGTAAGGAGGAAAATTTAATATTATTTAGAGGTAGGTAAGTGTTGAAAATAATACATAAAATTTTAGGGATTTCCTTTTTTATTCCTTGTTCTTGTTTGTTGATTGTTAGATTATTTCTTGAAGTCCTCGATGGCAACAAACTAGGTAGATATTCAATCAACGTTGAGATCCTTTCAAAGTTTTGTCCCCACTCACCCCTGGATCTCTATTCACCCCATTTTTACATTCCTTACACACATTATTCGACAATAATTGATATATGTTATACATAATAGGTATTGAGTATTAATTTGTTACTTTTAACAAAGTTTTATGGTAGACTAGGAAAGCCCGCGACTCGGGCCGCGTGGAAATCGGAAGAAAGGATTTTTTTAAAAAGCCTTTATCCTTCCTTAAGATGCACACAATTTCCTTGTCAAATTTCATCAAGATCGGTTCAGTCGTTTAGTTACAATGTAAAAACAGACAGAGAGACAGAGTTACTTTCGCTTTTTTAATATTAATTATGCTAGACTTAAGAATAGTAAAGAATGGCGTTAATCGATAACTTGCTCTAACATGCACCTCATTTTCCTTCTCGAAATACTTTTTAGAAATTCTCATTCTTGTAATTTTTTTAATACAGTCATATATCACGATTCCTATATATACATAGGTAACTTCATAAGGTAAAATTTCTTTTTCATTTTTTTTATTAGCTCATCCTAAGCTTGGCAAAGACTACCCCCAAGTTCTTTCATACGTCTCTTTCCTGCGCGATTATTATAAAATAAAGATAAGAAAAGCTACTTATATAACAATAAACGAGATAAATCCATAGTTTCGTTGGACAGTTCATAATATCTTTTCATAAAGCTTTAACAGGCCATTCCACCAACAGGCAATGGCAATGCAACAAGCGAATTACGATATTGTCGCACAATTAAATTTGATTCGTTTCATTAAAAACCTATAACATAAAGTGCATTTAATATTGACAATACACAAGTAGAGGCAGTTGAGTAAATACATAGATTTACAGTTTTCTCGTCGTAAGTGATTAGTTCTATAGATATCGGGTGTACAAAACATAGAGTTGCTATCCATCAAACTGGTTCGCTGTTCAGACTGACTGGTACGTCATTAAATGTGACCGAAAAGGATTTAGCCGAGGCTTAATATGGAAGGCTTTAGTCGACCGCGGTAAAAGTGGCCGACAGTAAGTATTCGTACTGTTATGTTCTATTTCGGTTATTGTTATCATCGCCATAATTATGTCACTAGGGATCTGTGTTGCTCAACTACCTAGTTACCTACTAATAAAACGGAGGAAATTTTTGATACCGTATATGCTCAAAATCAGGTGTTCAAGTTTCAAAATTACATTATTGTGAAATTAAATTTTTAATTTCGAATACTAGGTACCTACTATATTTTATAATAAAAATCATCTACAAAAAATTAAGTCGACCGGTGCGGGGCGGTGGCGGGGCCTAAGAAACATCAATACCTACCTACATCATAATTACATCAGTTTGTAATCGTTTCTACAAGAAGATCGATTTCAAGCTCGCAGCTATACTACTCAGCGTATAACAGTAAATTGGTAAAAAAACATACAATAATGAAGATTTACTGCTGAGCGGGCAGGTGGCGAGATTGATCGCCAGATAACGCAGTTATTCCGATCAGCGGTCTGGTTTACTTTTTTTTTCAATACTTATTGTGCCTAAATGAATTGAATGACCAACCTGAGGCACCAATAAGCATCGTTTGAGAACAATTGTTAGTTAATTCTCTGTAAAATTAATATTGGATAGATACAATTGAATTTTCAATCAAGTCAGTATCTTTTATATCGAAGTAGCGGCCTGTCATCTCTGTCGATATCAGACGCATAATTAACATACATAGGTCTACATTTTTTTATTTTTTTAAAGTGGTGACGCATAGGCGGTCATAGTACTCGTATAATGATTAGTTTTGAGAATAATCCAAAGATAAACGGGCCAGTGCGAGCTGAAACAACGAATGTTGAAGAAGTATTACTGCCGCATTGAAACAATCATAATTAATCGTACTCCTATGAAATTCCATCCAAGAAAAATTGTGTATCAGATCTGAAACTATGCCGTAGGAATAGTTTTAACCATTAAAAATATCTTCAGTTACCTAAGTAATCCTATAGATTCAAAAATGTTGAATCCTCTGAAGATCTTCTTTATTGTACACAATCAATCAATTCCACATTTTTAAAACTAGGAGAAAACATGTAAAAGGCGAGCGTAATCCAAATTTGGGTTTTCTACAGCATGAGCAAACCTTTGAGAGATCGACATAGTTTTTAATAAACAAAGAGGGTGAACTATAGTTTACCTTCTACAGCATAAACAAGTAATAAAATTTACTACAAGCTAACAAAATAATAATTATTAATCTATATATTAATAGGTACATGTGGAAATAATAAATACCTATATATCATTATAAATATACCTATATTTATCGTTCTACTTTATTAGCGGAGATCTTTTTATGGGGATATACTCGTAGTACTCATCATAATGAATAACTTTTACTATCTATGGGACCAAACATGGAACGTGAAAAATAAATCTACTGTTCCATATATTCAGTCGAGTAATATTGAATTATTTATCCAAAGTTAAATCTATACACAAGTTCTGCAATTGTTCGAGTTTGTTCAGGAGTTTCTCTGTTGCTTGTCAAGACAACAGACATCAGCATAGTCTAAGATAGGTAAAAAAGTGATTGCGCAAGAGTAAACTTAGTTTTGGAAAGATAGGAATTTCTGCAGAAGATTTTCGTAAAGCATACATCTTAAAAATCTTCGTAAATTAATAACTTTTATAAGGAAATGTACGTAGTATAGGGTCAAACAGTCCAAACAGTCGACTGATTAATATTGCATTATGTATACAATAATAATTATTACCGAGATTACATAAATACTGGAGCATTACATTGGATGTAGCACTAATCTCTCGCTCTCGTAGATGTATCTGAACACTGTTTAGTTAGGGGTTATTTTCATTGATCAAATGTTTATTTAATATCATGCTCAAGCATTTGTGTTGAGCATGACTTGTTGGAAATAAAAGAATTAAGTGATTTTGAGGAGTCATCAATTATCTAATATCTATCTTCGAACATCTTTAGCCAATACATACTACATAATTGTATGATTTTTGTTTTCCTTTTCCAATATCTAATTTAACTTAACTCAAATACTAAGGCTAACATTCAGAGACGACAGAAACGAGTCTATGCGTGAACTTACGCTTCCATCTGTCAAAATTTGTACGTAAGTTTGACAGATGGAAGCGTAAGTTCACTCTTAGACTCGTTTCTGTCGTCTCTGAATGTCAGCCTAAGAGCCCTAGTTTTGGGAATCAAAAGAATCAATTATGGATTTCTGTCTGAAAATCGCGTATCCGAACGGCACGTTGCGACCCGAAAGGTCCAATCACGATACACGCTCATAATGGGAATCGATTCCATTTTGACAGTTCAAGAATGGTCATTTCGCTGTTACAATAATTGTTGAACGGAGTAATTTTTAAAGTATACTGCGTAATTTACATTTTTCCGACCGCTACTTTTCTATGTTGCGATCGGAATCGATGGGCACAATAATATTATTTACCTAATTCCACTGACAACCATGCTGGTTCAGCCGCCCTGTTGTCTCGCCAATGAAAAGACCAATATGTAGGTATATTCTTGTAATGTACGAAGCTACCAAGATACTTCAATCGTAGAAACACATAGGCGTAGGTACTATTATGGGTTCCCGGCCAATTCTCAAACCAAATTATCTCCGAGCCCATTTCTTTCTAGCACAGCATACAACGATTGTATTATAGCCATACTGTCACCATAGCTTATTAGGATTAAATATCACATTCTGTAAAAGGGCATCTGTGTGTTGAACTGCAAGCCTGCTAAAGAGCAAGAGTGGAGGATTTTTAGGGTAGGTATGACTGGAATACTCGATCACTAATCTGGTTGCCAAGCATAATGGCAATACCAATACGGTGTTTGTGACGATAGATGTTTAATAGTTCTTAATCGTCCATTGATGATAACTTATGCGCTCGCGTAAAATAGGTGTGTGGCTATCACCTGCCTCAGGCTAGGACCTGTAAACTCAGCCCACGCGTAATTACGGTGAAAACTCCGATTCCGAATCCCAGTTACCTCTTATGTTATTTCATTTGCACTGCTATTACCTAATATTGTTTAAATGACTACTAGCTGATCGGAAAATTCACGTATTATATCTGCTATTGTTTCAAAATGTTCTGCTAGGTGTTAAATTACCTGAATTAATCTACTCTAACCGTTAGTTAGTTTAGGACACTAATAGCCGTCCAAAAATAAAGTACTATTTAATTTAAATAATTGCCTATTTGTGTTCACACAGATCGTAAGACACCAACGCACGCTGCTAATTGTATTGGATTTTTTTTTGTTTTTAAAGAAATTTTTAGAAAATATTCATTAATAGTTCATGAATGGCTTTTAACGAAATAAAAGATTCTTAAAGTAGGTACCTAATGATATTTATAAAGCGCTGTTAATAGAATATTAAAACGCTATTGACATGATTTAGATTACTTAATACAGTTCAACACGATCGAATTATTTTATTGAAAGGTCGTGAGGATATTGCTTTTGCACGCTTGTTTTAGCAGGAAGTTCGTGTTTAGTGGTGGACGGTTTACGAACTATTTAGGGCATGTTCATGTTCACCAACAACACAACAGATTTTTTATAATTAAATTGGCTGTTTAGTCATACAAAAATTGATGTTTAAACGGTTGATTTAACTCTTATCGTCTGTTACGTCGTCGGTATACATCGTTGGTGTAAAATTGTCGTCTTCCATCAATATAACAACGTATCTGTCAACTTAAGAAATTTCGTTCTTTTGGATTTAGTATTGTATGCGCACGGGCACAAATTTAAATTTTGAATTAGCATCACGTATGTTATTCTATCTGTCCGATCTAAATCGGCTTTACCCTTCATATTGACAATCAACGCCACGATTTAAATCCACTATTTACATCGACGTTTTCTCGCTTTGATTTTTACATCTCCGCTCAGTGACGCTGTAATGTATAATGCGCTTATCTAAAGTTACGTGCGTGCACTGCTTTGAGTGTGACGTACAATGATACGCAGAGTTTTCGAACTCATTTGTCATCGAAAAGATAATAGTCAATGTTCGTTGAATTGACAATAGGTCATATTTTCTTCTTGTTATTTGTATTAGGTATATGCATAATTTATTTTAGTTGTAGTTTGATGCTACAGAAGTTGTTCTAAACCTAACCTATTCGATGTTTGACGGACTTTACATTTCTACACAAAACATTGATTTAAAATAACGCGTTTCTCTTAGGTATGTATAATAATTGTTTCCGCGTGAATTTATGAAGAGCGATCGATTTAAATCGTCGGATTGACGATGCGCAATAATCGTATGTCATTGTTATGGGATATAAAAGCATCGTGGCTACCAGTGTTTAGCGGTGGCCATAAAATCACCACTTTATTGGCCCATCCTGAACATGCACCATTTATCCGAATCAAGTTGTAAAATTTTAAATTTTCTCTCTTTCAATAATATAATGTTTTAAAGGATTGTCCGCACTGTAGCAGTGATGGTCTTAATATATAGATTGTTCATGTTGATATAAGACACTTCGATGCAGTCGATACTAACTTTCTACCATTATTATTTCATTATGTTGTTATTTCTTATAGGATAATGGAACTATCTGTGCTATTTCGAGCACTTTTGTACGCAGAATATAATAATCATTTGTCGCTGTCCGAATTAGACACGATATCTATGGAATTACATATACCTATATACAATAGACACTGATAGTACCTAAGGTTGGACATCACTTGATGTTGGGGATACAACAAACAATAGAAAATAATATGGTGTATACCTAATTTGTTACAAATTTATTTAGGAATATTGAAAACTACAATGTTTGTGCTTATATCTGATGAACCAGAAAGTAGAGCTTTGTAACGCCTTTTTGCTGCTTACTTTTTTTAAAGATTACATAAATGAGAGGCGCATACAAATATCTTAAAAGATATTAAATATGTTAAAAAAAGAGGTTAAATTTTACACTCTGTATAAAACATAATTATTTTAAACATGTTATCAAATTCATTTGAAGGTATAGGTTTGAGGCCGATACATGTACAACCAGTTGCAATTTCGAGCCAGAAAGCTCGTAGAGCTTCTAGGTAGGTAATGTATGTTTCGAAACGCGTTTCACCTGATAGAGTGAAAAGCTTTGAATTATCTAGGGCTGTCAACCTGTTAGGATATTAGGTTATCAACCCTAAAAATATTTGCTTTCCATAAGTGTTAATTGTTTCGGTTTCAACGGTTCGTAGATACCTACGTTTAATTGTTTTTACCAGAATTTTTTATGCTATTTATTTTACTAAAGGACATTGCCAATCTTATCTACTGTGGGATTTGGTCTAAATGTCACCCAGAAATGAAACTATGTGTATTTGGTGGCTAACGTCGATTAATGTCTGGAAATTTAACCCCATAAAAATCGACCCGAGAATATCCGACAAAAAAAATGTTGAAGTAGGGCAATTAAAACTGAATAACAGATAAAACATTTGTTACCATCTTCTGTCATCATCAAAATATTTTGGTATCGGTCCTAAATTACTATGAATTCCTATAAAACGAAACTATTATTATTATTGTTTTTGATACATAGGTAACATGGCACAGGCGTGACTATTCCCCAAAGGGTTAGGCAGAGGTTTTCATCCAGAGTTGTGCAATTCGGTATCTACATAACAAAGGCAATAAAAGTTACATAGGATCTACGTAACTTTTTCTACGTCATGATTTTTTTTACTAAATACTATATAATATAAATACTGGCAATGCACTTTATTAAAAATTAAGTTGACAAGGTTTTGGAAGTCTTAATTTATAGAACCCTCTGTATAGTGTTTTGACCATAATATAGCTCATTGTATTATTCCTAAATACTTAATTATTGAATAAATGGTCACTCAGTTGATATGTAGGTATATATTTGTGATTTTATAAAAATTGTATAGGATAATCGTTATGTCGGACAGTCGTTATTGATATTCGAAACATCGTTAAAATGCCGCACCTTAAATGGCCAAAAGATAAAAAAAAAATAAAAAAAAACTACCTAGTATAATAAAATACAAACTACTATGAATTAGTCTTTACATTGACCAGCAAAACAAAGTACCTACCTACACATCGAGTCACAGTTAGTCAGTCATAATAACTCGAAAACTTTTATTAAGTAACAATTTTCCTAATATGTTATCATCAGGTCGATGAAATAAGTGTTTTCTACACACCTCTGGACAACTAATGTATTTACTATAGAATGTATTTATAACTATTTAAGTAATTTGTAATCTGAAATAAATTAATTTAAACCGTAAATCGTAATGTCGGGAATATTCGGTTTTATGGTAGAACATCTTAGCTCTTTTAATTTTAGTTGTTGCAAGAGAGAGCTTTGGTATATTTATAAGTTGCGAGCGATCACAAGTTTTATTAAATTTAAAGCGGTAAAATCTGCTAATAATTTTTGTGAGAAGATATTCTCCGGGATCACACACATTCGCGTATCCCTTTGACAGATCTCTCTATAACTAATCGCCTTTTTATACCATTTGTATAAGTGTTTTACGTTCATTATCTATATTTTCAATACTATTAAATTTGAGCTTGTGTGCCCCGTTGTCTATAGCCGTCTTTTTTCGTTCGTCAGAACTATGGTTATCCAATCTGCAAAGCCGATGTGATACGATCTGAAAATCAGGACGTACACGTCGTAGACTCGTAGGTGATAAGAAATTCCACATTAATCGTTAACTCCCGAAAATAATTTAATTGTCAAATCAATTCCATTTTTTAGTTCAAAAAATATCCGCTGTTCGATTCAAAACAAACGTGGCGTTAATGAGAAGTGCAAACTGACATAAATCCAATACCAAGCGATCGAGAGTAAGATGTACCTATCTGCCGCTTCTCATCCTGCGCCAGTAGCTTGATGTAGGCTTTGGCAAGAACAAAGGAAAGGGATATTGTATGTGCTAGGCGGCTCACTATGCAATGGTGGCTTCACCATAACCTACTTACTAACTTTTAAATTGACTCACCTATCTACTAACTTTATAATTTTGTGGTGCCAAGGAAAAAAGGGATAGGTAAGTCATAAAACAAAATTTTTGGCTACAGAATAAAAAGAAAAAACTTCTTCGTTTCATTAGATTAAAGTCCTAAAATATTAAAATTATTTTTTATTATGAATTTTAATATTTTAGGACTTTAATCTAATAAAACAAAGAAGTATTTTCTTTTTTACTCTGAAGTGAAAAAAATGTTTTTGACTTATCTTCTTATTCCATTTCCTTGCCACCACAGAGTTATGCTGGGTTTCTTATAAGCAGTGATTTTGTGCGACTTTTATATTATAAGTTGAATTTTGAGTTAATAAGTTTGATTTTCTAGCCATAGATATTTAGATAGTAATGTTTTCACAATTTCCTTTTTGCAGTGATGTGACTCTACCTTCCAAAACTTCGAATTTATACTGTAAAATATTTTTTCTGTCTTTAGATCGGTGAAGGCATGAAATATATCATTATTATTATACCAATTTGTAAAACAAACTAGGAGCTTAATATGTATCAGAATAAATAACACGTTACTTCCAACGTTTCTGTAATTAATAACCGCTAATATTACCTATGTTCTAAGTCTTACTTGTCTGCGTCTGCGTCGTTTATTCCACCAACAGGTTGACGGCGTCTTATTGGTCGATTA
Organism: Allophyes oxyacanthae; assembly: GCA_932294325.1. Classification (NCBI taxonomy): domain Eukaryota; kingdom Metazoa; phylum Arthropoda; class Insecta; order Lepidoptera; family Noctuidae; genus Allophyes; species Allophyes oxyacanthae. The sequence goes on from OW028609.1 coordinate 9,290,304, forward strand.
ATTAGTTAATACATACACATAACTATGTTTAATTAGCGACCTTGCTTTCACAGTACATTTATGTGTTAATCCTGGGCTGTCCGGTGGTGGCGGGCGTTTTCACACCGCAATGTGATAGCGAATAACTATCGCAGCGTGATTCCTTACTTTATAAATCTTACTTTCGAATAAATAACGAGCTAGGGGCTACCCCAGAGAGCCTATTTACTACCGCTATTCAAATATTCAAGTGTCTCCACTGTGAATAGAGATATCTTGATAACCGCATTAAAGAGTATTTTACGTATTTTTGCGGAGGAGTACTTTGACGCCGCCTAAGTGTTTCTCTTTGTTTTTATTTATCTTTAATTTTTAATTTATTTGTAAATATTTAGTCTATGTATGTAAATACCTTAGTTCTTAGCTTCCAAATAATAGTTATAGTATAAATAATTTATTAGGTTAGATATTATAGATGATCTTTATTTGCATGAAACATTAGTATATGACAGATCGTAACACAAAGTTAGTTTTACGTAGATACGTAGGTATACATAATTTAAATTATGTTTATTTATCATTCTGTTCATACCACTTTAAACACATTTAAACACTTTGAAGAAATTGAAAAAATCACATTGAAAAAAAGTTAAATTCACTTTGAAAATAACTTTTTTGATGCCGAAACTATTTAGTTTAAATTTTTAGTTTCTTAAATAAAAGAACAAATGAAGAATAACGTTTTTTATGTTTTTCTAAACATAGCATAGAACCCACTTCGGAAGAGGTTTGTCATAACATTGGGAACCATATTAAAATGTCTCTATTCCTTAGTGATTTCAAACTTCTTTTTGATGTGTGTATTTCCAAACTAGTCTTTAATATTTATAAATAAGAAATAAATCCAGCCCCTTACAGTCTCACTGCTGGGTACGGGCTTCTTCTCAGAATGACGGCCTTACAATCTAAAGGCCAAAAATATTATATTTTTTTTACAATGATGACAGCCACAATCAAGAAAACGAAATCGGATTGTTCCGTATCCATCTTATGACGTCTTATGCCATATTTCTTTTTCCTAACTCTACGATTTCAATTCTACATTCAACCTGGGGGCTTATTACAAACTCTTATAGCAGGGCAGACATTTCCAGTATGAGCTGATCTCGCACTGTATAAGCATTTTCGTACATTGACAGGTCAGCTTATACTGGAAATGTCTGGGCAGTTCAATTTCTGCCCTGCTATAAGAGCTCGTAGTAAGCTCCCTGTTTCATTTAATATCTAATTTATTTAATGTTCATGTTTATAATGTTGATAGATGTGCCACTTTTTGAGGTTTTATTTCATAGAGAGATATAAATTATTTCCTATATGGACTGTAAACACACAACATATCATAAAAACAAAAAGTTAAAGAGCGATGCGGGATATTGGATTTTTTAAATGTATTTCAATGAAATATTTTTTTAGCCAGACCGTACACACAAGCACTGTATTTTTTATAACTTAGCAAGCGGTTGAGTTATAAATACTAACGGGATGAATTAAGAGTATAAAATCAAATAATCACTATCGGTTAACTATAGAAATGAAATCGGTTGAGTTAGGAAAAAATAAAATTTCATAACTTAACAACCTAAAAAGTCAAGTAGGTAGGTACGGGAGGAGTGAAACAATAAACTGATTTGTAGATGTAATTAATTAAGTAAGTAGGTATAATTTATTTAGCTTTGACCATTTAACGTTATGTCGCAAACCACTTTAAAACAAATTAACTTATTCCCACATTATGTAAAACCAATTACCTATGTGTGGAAAAATATATGAAATCGCTCCGTACCAAACGAATCGGTGTACCGAGATTAGCTAATCGGTCCGGCTACTTTGGATAATTAATCGATTTACCGTGGTGGCCACATTCACTACAATCGATACATTAGGTCATAGGTCGACGCTATGCTGGACAAGGACAGCTATCGATTCCTCAGTTGCACTCCGTTATTCAGTTTGAAATAGCGAATCACGCCTCCCACGTCAGAGTAGGATAGCATTATCGATAGTGAAATGTTAAAATGATAAACGTGCAATGCAAATGTAGCTTTATTTGCTTCACTTAGGGCTCTATATGGTGCAGTCAGCCCACAGTCACGATTCCAATATTCTCTTCAGGCATTCGGTATTTCACTACATTGTGTTTATATCATTTATACCTCTAAAACGTATTATATGATAATGAAACAGTTTCATAGACAATTTACTCAGCTGGTTATCTAACTATTGTGATTCAATGATTTGTGATGACAAATAGAAATTGACTTCGTGTTGAGGATTTTTTTATTACAAAAAATAAGTAGAAAAGAATGTAATTTTTCTTGTTTTTAAATTCCACATTGTTTTCTGTTATGAAATAAGTAGCATTTTTTTGAACATGAAACAATCGCTTTTTTTTTTGCAACATTTACACCATAGCATAATAAAGCAGCGATGAGATTATCTATAAATATAATGATCTTTCATTAAAATTATAAGTAATTATACATACATAATATATTGTTATTACCTATACATCATACAACACAGTTTTTTGTTACGATTGAATACAATAAACAATATCGTAATAAATTGTGCCTACCTACAATAATAATACCACAGATACCTAAATAAAAAAGCAATAGGTAGGTATAGAATCTATCAGTTAGATTCCTAAAAGAAGAGCATTTTTTCCGAGTCCACTCATCCAACCTTTGCAAACGTTCCTGGATTTTCGCATAATTATGGGTACATCTGAAAACTGCAGACTCTTTTTTGCGAAAACAGGAAAATATAGATAGTCTATACCTGACCAACTGGTAAAAAAACTGCACCAAAATAATCTTCTGATACATTTAACTGTATAAAAGAAGACTATTGATCATACTCATCTAAAATGCACGTACGACATTGGTCTTCAAAAACGAGGTGATTCCCTCTCACGTTTCAGTAAACCAAAACATGAAAAGTATAGTCCTATATTTAACTAAAATTCTACAACACATGTAATAACAAGAAGAACAAGTTCTTTCCACAGTTAAAAGAAAAAATAAAGACGTTCAACCTATTTGAAGGTTTGTTTGCCATCACTGTAAGTTGGAGTTGCGATTCTATCAGTCAAAATCAATAGGGCCGCGTCATCGGCTTAGCCTAGACTGTTTATTTAAGATACTTGCCCTGATAACGTTACACGAGTCTACTTATAAGGAGGATTTGTTAGCGGTCATGGATGGAATTTGTCCCCTTCGTTGGTAATAACATTCCTAAGAGTCCATTTAGAAGCGAAATGGAGACACAAACTTATTCTTATCAGTTATTTTGCTTAGAATATGCAGTAAAGTTATAGAATAGATTATTGTGGTCTAGAAAAACAGTAAAGTTTCTCTAACCTTTTCGTTTTAAATTAACTAAGTTATCTGGAAAATTTCATGGGGTATATTTTTAAAATATTTTCTTTCAAAGTAATGTTCAGTATATTTTTGGTTGTGATAGCTGTAAGTTGAGACTTAAGGCAAGTAGCCTTTCTAATTGCGATTTTCTTTTCCTTTTAAGTTTCCAATTTCTATAATCTTATTACCAAATTATCTTTAAAGAACCATAAAGCAAGTAATATGATTTTGTATTAGAGCGATTTGATAAGCGATTTATCTTTCCCGCGTTTTTCCCCAGCGAGGTAAACGATCTCCAATAAAGATATATGAACCAGCGACGATTTGATTTAAAAATTGCAATACTGCAAGTAACGACGTTGGCCTGGATTTTGAACTATACAGTGACCTATTTCTACTTATCACTTTTACTAACCACATTCTTACCTATACCATCGTTGCGGAAGATAAGCTAATACTGTATCCGTTATTTTAGGTTTTATATAACCATATCAGTTCCGATGGGCGACCGATACACCTTTGTGTCACATCCAGTCAAGGCAAAATGTTTCAAAGGTGAATACTACACAAACTATGAAATATTCATGCAAGGTGCACAAGATGGTGGTGATCTGTCATGTATTGAGTATTGGATATACTCCTTTAAACAAAGCGTTTATTCAAAGGTCGAACAATAGAGTCATGTAACTGATGTAACATAGAATAACACACAATTTGGTGCCGGAGATTTAAGAGATGTCAAAACCGTGGTTAATTTTTTTGTATCAGATTAGTTTAGTCGAGATAAAAATCATAATTGTTTCCAATAAAATGGCTTTATTTTAACAATCTACACCAAGAAATTAGCTTTTTAACGTTTCGATGTTTTTTCTTTGGTGAAATTGCCCTATGCTTTTGCGCATAAGTCTCTAGCAGTAGTCTACCATCATATCGACGTCACATCGCCCTTAGTATTTATTGCCATCGTTTTTATATCTTGATGGAAACGTTCACCTTGTGCTTTGCTTGAGTCTTCAAGGTTATGTTGGAAGTGATCGATATGACCGTGAAAGTAGTGCAGTTTTACGCGCATATTACAGCCTAAATTTTTATGATGCATTAACATAGTCATCTGTCTTCTTATTTCCAAGGAAATTTTGTGTGACCATCACTACAAACGAAATCCACGCAAGTTGTTCGACTTGACTTTAGATGGCTCAAAATGTGTTTTCTTTATTTATTTATTTAATCATAGGTAAGTCACACTTGAAAATACACAGAAAATATTAAATAGGTTCTTTAATGAGGTGACGTGTTTGGGATCCATCTAAAGTCCCTGCTTTTAGATTTTCAGAGCTTCAGAGGGCGTGACTCCTTTAATCTCAATGTTTTCCTCCTGAAACTGTAATAATTGACTTAAATCATGAGATATTGGTACCGGGACATCTTCAGAATGAGGAATTGGTCTTCAGATAGAAAAAATATTGGGATATCCCTATTGGTGGCGATTGTTTCTCTTGATGCCAACAGTATTTAAAAATAACAGTCATCGATATGATTACTTGGTTCCTTTCCTTCCATGGGCACCCCAAACTTTAGCTACTTACGAGTACTTTTCTCCCAGCATCTTCATGTTCAACGCACATTATACCCACACTGTGAGGTATCCACACTTTAGCTTGAAGTAGGTAACTAAAATATAAGCGGCGAACATGATCCGTTATCGATTTCCAATGATCTTGTACATTATATGTATTTTCCACAAACATAAGAAAACTTGTCAGGGTTGATAGTACAACACAAAACAATAAAATAGGTACTTAAAATTTTATTTTTATTGTTTTCGGTCGATTATACATAGTACAAAACAGAGCTGCACCAATTTCTGCTTTCATTTGTGTAGGTCTGTGTAATCCCAGGCAGATAGGTACTTATACACTGTCAAATTGAACAAAAATTGCGTATTGCTGAAAATTTAATCAGTCATGATTACATGTATAGTTATATATTGTATTACCCACTACGTAGGTAGATATCGGTACATACATGTTTATCTTACGATATAGGCTACATAACAAGCTACACATGTTCAGCATAAGCTGACCTCTCATTGTACCGAAAGTTTATACAATGCGAGGTCAGCTTATAGCTTGATATGTAGCCGTCTGTACGGAAAATTGTAGGTACCTACTACCTACGCGTTAATATGAATTGCACTAATAAAAATAGATTATATCAAATCGTACCAGTGGTAATCTGACGGAGCGTGTCGTCACCCGGCGTGCTCAGATATCGTCGATAATGCAGCATTACGAGTAAAAGCATAATAAGAGATTAAATAAGAAATATTACACGATATAGGTACTACGATTTTTATATTGGTTACTATTATGGATTATGTAGTTATTCGTCTGATTTTCAGCACTCGCGTACAGATGGGGCGACCACGGGCTTTGTGACCGTAAATATCAAAGCCTAATTAAAATCATTTCATCATCAATTTCAGATCACTATACATCATTTTTAACGTAAGTATAGTATTAGAATACTTTTGCCTTAAGTTGAATCTATCGTATTTAACATGATTTCAAATCATCACGTAACCAGACATTATTTTTTAAACTTCTGAAGAATTCAGCAAATTAAAATGTGATTTAATTCATATCTTTTATAGTACAAAAAAATTAATATGTTGGGCTGCCCGGCTCCTATGAGCGAATAGTTCAAACCCCTGTTTACCTACATTGAAATTTCCAAATAGCTTCACTGGTTATGTGTTCAGCCGACGGAACGATAAAGTTTCCAAAACAAATTGTTTCGGCTTCTGTAATGATAGTACTACTACTATCTATCGTAGTAAGTATGTAGGTACAAAACAATTAAAATTTTGAAAAAAAAAATCCCTACTGTTTATTAAAGTTTACATTTTGTTGGTATGTTTGTCACCTGGACCTAAAGTTTCGTGTTTAAAGTTTATTTAGGCTAAAGTTTCTTTATCAGTCGGTTCTATACTACGAGTACTAAAATCGTCACAAGTGTACCAACGTAAAGTTAAAAATAATTAACTAAACCGAATCTGGGTCATCAAACAAAGGTGGGGTTCGCAAAATAGTTGGGTTTACCACTTTATCTACCTTCGGCACATTGCAGAAATATTGATAAGATACGTTGGCAGATAAAAATGTTTGTGTAAATAAAAGATGCATATTATTCACTGATATCGTCTTTAAGCCACTTGTCCAACGGCTTTTGCTATGCATTTCCTAGTAGGTACTTGCTGCTAGGATACTTTTATTACTTTATGCATTTTAATACAACATTACTTATGCTTATCATTTCGCATCAGTATGAAATTTCTGAACTATGAGAATTTAAGTTCACGGGTCGGATGCTACTAATTATTATATCTTTCGTATGTTTTATTCCCGTATTAAAATACCTATATCGATGACGTTTATAGAAGTCCTTATTTTGCGTGTTCTCTTTAGTATCAAACAAGTTCTTACAAAACAAGGCATCGTTTTATTTACTACGTTTTATTACTAGCTGTGCCCGCGACTTCATCCGTGTGGAATTAAACAAAATAATTGAATTTTTTCTTAACTTCGATCCAGAATCAGTGGCGAAGAGTTCATACAACCCGGATTCCCATCGGCTTCCCTTTAGGAATTGGTTAGTGCATAGACCAACGTAATATAGCTTGTTAATCAGTTAGGTCGAGCTCTTCCAGACATGACTATATATAGATTACAAGAGACGGTATGGATTTTTTACTTGCAGCATTAATTGCAGCAATTTTTAGAGGGCATTTTTGGAACGGCTTCCCCTTTTAAAACTGTTACCCTCTTTTTCACTTTAAAATCTAAGGGAGTTCCATAGACACCCCATAGAGGGTGAATTTTCAAAAATCCTTTCTTAATTTTTGCCTTCGATACAAAAGGAACCTACTCTCCAAATTTCGTGACTCTAGCTTTAGTAGATTCGATTCTGCGTTGATGATAAGTCAGTTAGTCAATAAATGATAGAAAATGATCTCTATAGTCGCAGCGCTTGTAGGAAGGGTCACCAGAATTTTGAGTAGTCTTTATATTTGGATTGGTTGAGATCGTCGCCGTCGTCGTCGCAAACTTCGATTGTAGAAACCACACGACTAGGAACTTTGAGTCAATATTTTCTTTGAGCTCCCGCCTCCAGAGTAAAAGTCTGATGCTTTCCTCATAAGTTAATAATTTATTTAAAATATCGTAAATTGTCTTTATTTAGCAGGTTTGTCAAATTGACGGGTACGATTTTGGGGGTCATAGCCCCTACGACCTGCTTTGGCGAAGAAAAAAGAAATGAGATCGCATAATATATCACCATATTATTGAACCGCACTTATACAAGTAATCGATATTAATAGTGTAGGTTTTTTTTTTCAGTTTTCCACTGATATTGAGGTTTCAAATTAAAGCCTTTGGTCACCAAAACTCATTTATTATTATTTGTTACAGTACCTTGATAACCCACTTGCCCATGCGCTGCGCTAAGCACACGTTTTTAGCATATTCTCAAATTGACAAAACTAATCCAGTTCCTAATTCCAGATAGATCCTTTCACAGATTCACTACAATTTCATGCAAATTTTCAATCTGTAATAATAATGCATACCTACACACAACAAGAACACGAACTTATTTGCGCAAACTTATCGCACGCAATCAAAACAGTATTTCTTATATACATATTATATCGCAGTGATAAAGTCATCTGTGCATAAAATGTGTCGTTAAAGTATAAAATAAGATAGGTTGTGGTGTTATGATCGCACCAGTCTGGTGTGAAACAAGAAAGCCTTGTGGAAACATTAGCTACAAGTGGAACGAGTCCTAGTCTCGTATCGCATAAGTGAAACTGCAGCAAGTTTATCAAATGCAATTTCATTATCTAGCAGACACCTGCCCGGGGGGCTATTCTGCACACAAGGAAGAATATTAATGTGAGATAAACTAATGTTACGAGCAATTTTCACAGATATACACTTACACACTACGCGTGTGTACTAGTTACACTTTTACATTTTCGTTTATTTATTATTTTTGTAGCTTGATACATTTCGGATTTTGAGCGATGTATAGCGTAACTAGGTATTTTTGATTTCGCTTAAAATTACTAACATGAAATAAATATTGATGAAATAATCATAATATATTATCGCAAAATATTACTACAATTATAAGATGCTTTCGATCTCCCTATAAGAAAATAACAAGGACAATTACGACGATTTGAAGTACTTACTTAAATTATTTCACAAATCGTTTCTAGTCTCTTGAATTATTTCCATACAGTTTAATTCGATTAACTAAAATCAATGCCTATTTATGAATAAAATATAATTAAGAGGCCAGTGGTTTCATATAAAGTTTTAATTTATATCTCCAGGGTTGATCAGCATTTATATCAAGTAGGTATAATATAACCATAATTCTATCGATTTCCTCTTTGATTGCCTTCGAGCAGTAAATATAGCGTAAGTATATTCTGTAGTAATAGGTAATAGTGAGAGCAGTGCTAGCCGCTAGGTAGAGACAGCAACTGCCTACAGATTGGAAAAAAAATACTAGGGAAAGAACTCAATAAGTATTGATTAAAGTCAGTTCGGTAAGCATTTTGAGGATCTCACAACAATAAATTATGTAATCGTTATAACGCGTGAATTTTCACTAGTCAGCTTCGATACCACTATTGTTGACTGGCTAGTGGCTAATCCTAACCTTTTCACTACGGCTGCGGCATGCGGCATGAGTGCGACACGACAGAAAAGAAGCAGCACATTATAACTATACTAATTTCGCGTAGAATTAAGTTTCAAAAAGAGATAAGATAGAGTTTCAGAGAGAGAAAGAAAATTATTATATTTTGACACCATTTAATTTCAGATAGCTGTCTGGAATTAAATAGGTTTCAAAATATATAGCAATATGTAAACTACGTACGTCGCTTATTCTTTTAAACACTGCAAATGGCTCAGTCTCATCAATGTGATCAATCATGACCACATTGATTATATTATTTAAAAGTGCCATCTCCGCTTCAGTAATCACGTTGGCCACTTTTTGACATAAATCATCCTTTCTAGATTATTACTGCTACTTACAACTATATAAAACTAAAAACGATTCAAGAAAATACGTTATGATGATGTCCTGCGAAAATGCTAGCACAAAAGATAGTTGGGGATCAAGAAGAAAGTACATAACGGCGATGCTCTCCCAAACTTTGGGAATAAACACAATTGTGTTTCTACCACATCAAGCTGTCAGCTGGGGAGCAGCGGGACATTCCATAGTGTTCTTCTTGATTTATATTGTGCTCGGTATACCTTTGTTATACATGGAGAACGTGGTGGGGCAGTTCACGGGGCGCGACTGCCTCGAAGTGTGGCACGCTCGAGCTTGCTTGTCACACCTTGGATATCTACACATTTTCTGGCAGATAATTTTTTCGATTTACCTCCATACCGTAAATTCTTTTACAGTCCACTATTTCTTGATAAGCTTTGAAAACCCCATTCCTTACTACATATGTGGACGGTGGAGCAAGCCTGATTGTGATATTTTGAATTACAACTACTCCGTCAACCAAGATTGCTTGAAATTAAGAGATCCATTGCCGTATTGTATGGACTTATGTCATACATTTCCGGAATATCAATATTGGAGATTTAATATATTGGGACTCGATAAAGAATATTTTATTATGCCGTGGCGCGTCGGCCTTGCCTCTGGATTAGTTTGTATCGTTATATTCCTGAGTTGCTTTAAAGGGATGCGATCTTTGAAGTGGATGTTTTTACTGGTTACATTATTTCCTATGTCTGGGCGTTTTATATTCATGATAGGTTCACTGTTGCAAAAAGGTTTAGTGGTAAAATATGAGGAGGCACTAGATTCTGATTTCAGTATATTCATTCAACAGTTCAGCTTGTCGAATTCTGTCGCAGAGGTGCTGTACGCTCTGAACGTGGGCACGGGACTCGCGTTCGGGAGTGCCTCCCGGACTTCCTTCAGGTCTCCATGCTACTCCAACACGGTTATCGTAGTCATTATCAGCTGCGCCGTCACCATTCTCGGGATTTGCAGCACAGCAATGATGACCTGTCCATACGCCTTCAAGTATGATATTAAGCCTGCTATCATAATGAAATACCCAATAGCTAATGTTTTTGAAAAAATACCAAGATTAATACACGTCTACGAGTCCACGTCACTGTGGCTAATACTCAGCTTTAGTTTTGCTGCTATATCAGCATTGGGTCTAAATATTTGTATTATCTCAGGCTTAATAGAAATAATGGCAAAGAGAAGCTTTAAACTAGCCAAAAACCCGGGTTTAGTTGCCTTTGTAATTTCTATTTTATTATACGTCATCACAGCTCCTTTACTTGGCAATTTGAGTTTATATTTTTTTGTCGACATTAAACGTACAGTTAATATCTTGATAGTATTTATGAGCATGATCGAGACTTTTGTGTTTGTGCTGTGGTATGGACTAGAGAAGTTTTCTGAAGATGTACATTTTATGCAAGGTGTCCAGCCGAAAGCCTCCGTGAAGGCTTGCTGGTTGATATCCGGTGTTGTTCTCGTATATGTATTTTTTACACAACTATATATTTTATATGGGGACAGGAAAAGGTCGATGGGGAAGTACGTTTCGTGGTGGCTTTTGATTTCTATTATTGTACTACCGGTAGTAGTGACGATTATAAAATTATTGATGGCTCTCTACAAGAAGAGATTGTATGACCAAGTCTGCTTACACTCCACATGGGGGCCCAAGAGTGAGATTCTGAAGCGAAGTAGAGCCATGTTTACAGCACAGGCGATGACCAAGGAGTACATGTACCGACAGTATCACTTGCAGGCAGGAATTCTAATGAGACAGAAGAGATCTAACATAAGGAGCTGCTACAACTTTGCATGGAATCAGAGACCAGAACAGGCTCAGCAGAGTATAAGATTTGAATCTTGAAAAATTGAGAATTATGTCTCCTGTATTAAATACAAATTCAAATCATGCTTTCCTTTTAAATAAAACGACAGGTATCGTCGACATTATTTTAAATATTACAATGAGAGGCTTTTTATGCTTAGTTGACTCACTGTATATAATCTATGGCTGTTATAGTAGAACAAGTATTGGGTATTGCGTAATACGCTAAGATTGGTGTTAGTCATCGCCAAAAATATTTAAATACGTGTACCAAATTGTATAAAATAAATTATTACTTTTATAGGTATATATAATTAATTTATTCCTGAGAGCATACCTAGTGACTCATTGATTTTGGGTCTATTATAATAAAACAAGAACAAGAGACAAGAACATTGTTAATATCTATATGACTACCTATCTTAAATATTCTGGCAACATAATTATCGTTTCATATTTCATTGAATGCGTAAATTATGACATAATATAACTTAAATTATCGAGTTAGCACAAGTTATAACAGCATGTAAATAAAAATACCTACGAACCGGAGAAAGTACATTTTTTAAACTAAAATACATTTATCTATGAAAGAAAATCTAACAGACAATTATGTTAATGACTAAGGTGTCTAAGGATTAGCATGGGTAGATACTTGTAATTTACATATTTATAATAAATATACACACATCTATAAGTATAATAATCTCTGGTAATTTAAGAAAACAACATCTGGCAAGTAATATCACTCTAAGCTTGTTAGTTACCGGCAATGTATACGTAAGTATAATCTGGTATTCTAAACAATATGTACTAAAATTATTAGACCTTGTACCTATAAAATAAACTCTATTTTATAATCAGCCTAGGTATTATATAGGGGGCAGAATATACTTAATGTTTTATATAAAACGCGGGTTACATAAAAACCCGATCTTGTCGAGAGATTTAAATCTAAAGGAACAAAATTATGATAAAATCATAAAACTGTCAAACACCGTTTCTGCAACGAAGGTCTAACTATAAATACCTACTACTATAAAGGTAACAGTGTAATTCTAAACCTTTTACACCTCTAACAATTTATAACATTCTCGGTGGCTATAAAAAAGAAAGTCAACGGTTTCCTCTTCAGCCTCTCATGTCCGACTTTTGTCAAGAAAAGATATATTATTTAAAAAAGTGGCGCGCCAAGCTGTCTGCTGCCAGCGTAGTGTTGCAATCATGAACGCGGCCACGACTGCTTCACAATACGTCTACGTGTCGAATAATTCTCTAGCGCGACACTACTCGCAAGTGATTAGCGTGGAGCATAGAGATAATAAAGCTGGTGGAGCTAGCAATCGACGTCAATGTAATAGAACAGTCCTATTTTGACAATGACTGACACTTTGAAATACAGTTCATGTAAAGTTGTATTTTTGGTATGTATCAAAAATATATTATGGTAACATCGGATAAATTAGTTTTGGAGTGCAATTTTGGAACGTTAGTTTTCTGTTTTATGGTTTAGTATCTAGTTTTGTTAACTTGTTTATTTATTTATTTTTATTTATTTATTTAGAGCATGGAAAACTTACAGCTAATTTAACTTAAATAACAACAATTTAGTCAATAGAAATTTAGCAAAACCTTTAAATCTATAAACATAATTATTGTAATACCCACATGATGGTGTTTGTATTCAACTTTTATCACATGATAAAATGTCTTCTTATGGGATAGGCTAACCGTTGATCCTGCACGCAGTACTTACAGCCAATTTTTGAATAAACTTTTCCGAGCAAATAGTAAAAAGTTAATTTTCATGTAAATGTTACTACCTTATTTGCTTCAAATAAATATTTTAAGGCAAAGTCTGATTTTGAGGAAATGTTATATCACGTCATCAATTAATTTATTTTTCGGTACATATTGGAACATGTTTTATGTCGTGAAGGAAGTAAATCTGGAAATGACGTGTGATAGTCTATCACACGTCATTTCCAGATTTACTTCCTTCACGTCATCGTCATCATTTTCTTCCATTCATCTCTATCACTGATAGAGATGAATGGAAGAAAATGATGACGATGATTGGAAAATGTCTTAAAGGCGACTTTTTTTTTTTCATACTTTGATTTGGTTTCCTTACTTAGATACGGTCTACAATCCCAGCCCGACTATAGCACCTCTTTATTTATATACAAACGTCGGTATATAATGTACGAATGTTGGTAAGACGAGTGCAAATCCAGTCCGAGGCACATTGCGTCATACAAATGGAACATTTAGAATGTTTGACCCGACGTCAAGACCGACCAGTGGCGGCGCGGGCGCGCACTGGCGACGAGTCCGCGCGAATTCCGACCATTGTCACGACATTACACCTATCTACTCAGCTACCAAATACATTAAGCACAAAAGCTACACAACCACTTGCTTGTCATTTAGTTTCAATATTGCGAAACTCCATTTCGGTTTCGTTTGCGACCCAAAATCTAATCAAAAGTTTTGTGTTCGTTTTGTTTATTGTCTTTATACCTACTTAATTTACGTCACAATGCTGCGTAATAAACTTTTATTTCTGACTGACATTTGCAAGCTCGTTCCTCTGAACTTTGACATTTACAGGTAAAGCGCGCAGATTATCGAAATGATTTTTTATAATGTCTCACGATGCTTTCTATTCATATTCCTTATATCGTTCCAACTAGCGAGACCAGTGCCCTGACAATGCATCCCTTTCTCGCTTATAGACATTTTCATAACCTCATACGGAATAAGACGTTATTTGCGACAGCAACTGTCATATTTATCATACGTAATCAGGCAGCAGGAGCTTTTGTTGGCAGATCTACACTCTATTGACTTTTATGAATATCTGTTATCAGAGGAACAAAGGTAAGTCGTTCGCATCAAGTCAAATGGAGTACAAATTCTCCAGCTGTATACCTAAGCTTTAATAAATAATGCTATGAGAAATTTCGTAATCGCTAAATACGTTGGAACTTGGAAGTGAAATTCCAAAACACCATCAGCTGACGTCTGCCGCTATCTGTTGGCGACACCTACACTTTGCCGCACTTTGCCCATTGCACAACGTTCTTTAGGTGCTTTTCGAAAAAGACACCATAATATATAGGCGTTTAAATTATTGGTTGTACGCTGTTACAAAATGGCATTACGGCGGTGTTTCGGTTTATCAGCCACGTGAACCTGTCGTGTGCGGTCTGCCTGACCAACATTCAGCCGCGGCTTCGGGGGCGGCATCCATGTGTAGACACGTCTCTCCGTCTACATGTTTGTTGGACTTAAACAGCGACCCTAATAAGTATTTTTGTAAATTGACTTGGCCGCATTAGATGGAACGGGGAAATATTATTTACAGATCCATTGCCATTGTTATAGAGCTTGAGTGATTTTGGTTATTTTTAGTTACAGCAATTACTGTTCTGTCAGATTCCTAGTCGAATGCCAAATAATATTGAACTTAATTGAAATGTGCAGCATAAATTCTTATCACTTTGCTTTCGAATTACAACTCGGAGTAGCCGCAACTTGGTTACATTGTGGGTTTCGGCGCTAATAGTTCATTTTACACAAAAGCTCCTTTTGTGTTAAATAAGCCAACGATGATCAGGTACGTTTAATTATCAGACATCCTAGATATTATAGCTATAAAGCCCTTAGTTACAGCTCTAAGCTAAAATAAATGAAAAAGAGTCTAGAAAAAATTAGACCCTATTTTAGTTTCCAATATTTAGTAAGAAGATACCTACGCAAGTACGTAAGATGTGGGTTTTTCTCTGAATTTCTAGTAAACAAACTTAACGGTCCCACCATGTAAGGATGCGCATTATTTGTCGTAGTCAGGTTTTTTAACAATATCTACGACATAATTACATATTACAACCGCAAAACCGAAGTACTTATTATGAACATTATCTAGCTTTGTCACTTCTGACAGGTGACTACTCTTAGTTGCCGCCCGATCACTTTCGTCGTGGCGCGCGCGCGTGCAAGTTACGGCACAGAAAAGCTGATGGTTGCGGGCCGGCTAGCCAGCGATCGCGCCGCGCCGCGCCGCTGCCGCTGCCGCCCGCGCTCCGCACGTTACACCGCCCGGGAGCCGAGCGCGACATGGCTCGCGTAACGGTGCGTTTTGTTCAAGAAAAGTCAACAATACACCCGTTCGGCGCTAACACATTCAATGGAGGTTTATACAACGGAAGTTTAATTGTCAATTGTCTTCGAGTTAAAAGTTGACTTTGTTTTTCCAAAAATCCAGTTACCTATCTAATAAAATATGGTTGACAATTTAATATACCTGCTATCGTAAAACTCAAAAAGATTGCTAAAACTAATATTAAACTCCTCAATGAAATAATAACTCAAGAATTAAATAAAATAGAGCTATAAATTTGATAAACAATAAACTAATTTGAATTTTTCCTGCAAAGATTTAAAGATGACGTTAGAATTACTTAGGCATTACTTAGGCACTTAAAATAGAATAGGAATACTATTTTTTTTGTAAAGCTATGTATTTCTTGTTTGTGAATATGAAACTGAACGCTTCCATCCAATATTTTTCTTTAAACAAGTTGAAAATAAAATCAATGACGATGTGCAAAAGATGACATGTTGTGGCTTGTGAAATGGCATTTTCGAGACTCGACTCGACCGATAAGTCGTTTGAATGTGTCAATATGAGATAACCAAAGCAAATAATAGTAAAGGCACAAAGTCGATGACACTGGTATAACTGTGACAAGGCAGGAAATTTGTCGGTTATCGGCACCACGGAGAGAATTTTGTCAGCTACAAATATATGCAAGAAGATCACTCAGACTGGAGACGTACAAGAAGTGGGCGTACTACTTTTAAATATATTATATGGATTTGAAGGGGTTTACTGCAATTACCTATCAAGCAGATGGGCAGCAGCATCATGCTGCAATAAATATGCTTTAAGCCTTTAAACCCACATAATAAACGTATTCCTACTTCGTACAATACCTACCTGTCCCAGAAGTTGCCTTCATTCAGTTTCGACTCTATAACAGACTTAATTCCATTTATGTAATTAACCAAAATCAATACATTTACATATTTATACGAACATAAAAAACGCCACTTTCTCATTATCGCGATTCTAATTCGAGGCTCACTTCGTTAGCGATCGATCATTAAATCAAAGCTGTTTGATTCGATTATTACGATTCAATTTCCCAACAAAAATTTGAGACATTAATTGTGTATCAATAAAAACTTCTTGTCTGTGTCCGGTGGAGTAGTATCACAAGTATCATTCTACTTCATTCCACAAGTTGCGATCAACAAAAAACTGACACGTGCTCCACATTACGATAACTTAAGTCCAGCCTCCATTAATATACAGCACAGAATAGATCATAATTCACTGCGCACATTAGGTCTAAGTGTGCTGACTTGTATGTTTTATTTTATTGCCACTTTTTTAACTATTCAATAGTTTATTTAGATCGTTGTTTGTGCGTTTGGAGTCAGACCGTGTCCTGGCTAATAGGAAAAACTTAAGATTGAGTTTGCTTGTGAGGTACCCCAGTCAGTAATTCCAATTGTCATTGCGATGAGAGCGATTGGCACATTGCTACTTTAAGCGTAGATTTGCCCCTTGGAAGTATTTTTAACTAATTACTACATAAGTAATATTTGGCTGAATAATTTCAAAGGTTGCGTCTACCCTGTGATGTTCCATGTGACATCCGCTTCCAGTTTACCGGCGCGGTGCGCGGGCGCTTCGCGTCTTGTGTGAGGTGCCGCGGGCGCGGAATGTGGCAAGTAGTACCGTCGCCAGCGCCGCGGGGTAGAAAGCGGCCGCGCGGACGCCGGGCCCTTATCAACACTTCACCGACACTAAATTGTTATATTACCCACCGTATTTAGGACAAGAAGAGTCGTCTGCCCATCTATACAATTTTTTTCAGATGACCGTTTTGAATCCATGGTAGCTAATGGGTACCTACCGTCTAAAATAAAGTCTTGTCTAATGACCTATGTCTGACAGTACAATGTTTTATGACATAATATTATAATGAATTTAGCACGTCCTGAAAAGACCTCTACCTAGGTAGAGCAGTCTTATGGCATTCGATCCTGTCTTTAAGTAGACGCCTGTGTGTCTAGTGGATTGCAGTAGATTGTGTAGGTACGTATAGATGAATAGCTTTAACATCTCTCGTATATAATATGTTATTGACAGAAATCAAGAAATACGAACTAAGTACCTACTTAGTTCGTATTTCTTGATTTCTACTTTTAATTTGATTTTATTTGATTTGATTTTTAGATAGTAAGTAAATATGAGTACAAATTGTAACCAGCCTGTAGGTTACCTAACCTACAGGCTGGTTACAATTTGTACTCATATTTACTTACTATCTACAGTCACGACCACAAATACGTATACAAAAGCAACAATCAAAAGATATTTTAGAAAAAGTATTGTTTGTGAAATATATAAACACTACCCAAGCATTCATATTATGTGTTTGCAGGTACCTAAGCAAGTTTGAAGATTTAATTCACTAGGTCTCCTGAAATTTACTTTTGAATGTCATTACATGTAAATATCCAATATTGTGCTCGTGAGTATACATATTATTATGGTTACACATTACTTATAATTTAGATAATAATAAGGAAGAGGTGAACTAAAAAAGAAACAACTGTTACCTACCTACTTCGTATAAAAAGTATTTATTTGTACTAAAAAGTATAACGTAAAATTGTATGATGATTCGATGCCCGTTCTGTCTTGTACCTTATTTGCATGCTTATAAGAACATAATTGCATTTCAATGGTCAAGGGTAGGTAAATGCTAGAAACAAATAAGTGGTTCCACAATTGACATATAACAAAAAATATACTTATCAATGTGAAATACCGCGTAAGAAAATTATAAAATCCCTAAAAAATCAACCGTTGGCAAAGTATACGTAGAGCTTTCCATTGAATGGAAAAATGCACCGTGAAGCCGGTTTCTTCATACCTTCCGGATTCCCAACCTGCTACTCTAGGTCACCATCTGCCGTCTCGCTCACTCCCGCGAGCCTCGCCTCAGATTGCAAGATCGATTTGGGGTCGCGTCGCGTCGCCCTAACCTAGATTGTCTGCGCTCGGTAGACTTTGTAATAAAGCCTGCCTCGACTCCGCGTCTGTTCCTTATTAAGTATGCGAACTTCTATTTTCATGGTTAAAAACCAGGGACTTGGTATGCGCAAAGCGAAGATTTATACTAAAATAAAAGCTTTAGATATACGGAGCATAAATTGGCATTTTTATTGTATGAAACTTGATGCAGTGAGACGTGAGTGAATATTCAGCGGTAAGTATGTATCAGCACGGGTCAGCCATTAATCTGTATTTATAGTAGAGCAAGCGCACTTAACAAGAGTAACAATCTTCCGCATGTCACACTGCAAGCGCACGCGCACTTATCTACGACTGCTCTTATTTTTTGCAAGCTTGCTTTATGACATATTAAAATGAATTTTGTATATAATTTAATATAATCGGTCGACTGTGGGTTCAGCCTGAAATTAACCCGAACATACTTAACATTAAGTACTAACGTGTGTAATGTTTGATTAAGACATTCACACAATGACTGCGCAAGCATATCAAAGTTGCCACTGTTTGTTCTGCAATTACATTTAATTATAAACTTCATATTTCTTGGAGCAGCTAAATATAATATATAAGTCAGATTAAAACGCCAAGTTAATAAAGTCCATAGATATTCATGAAGTGCACTTTAGAGATGGGGGTCCTAATAAGGCAGTGCACCTGTGCGGCCGGGTCCCGATCGGGGACAAGCGGCGAGCGCGCGCTTTGTAATCATTCAACAGTGCCGACGAGCCCGCTCTATCCCGTAACTTCGATAATAAATACTTGCAAAACGGTATTTACCAAAAATACAACTCGAAATACTCACCTTTTTCGTGAAATGAGGAAACACATATGTATTCGATTATCGTTAATCGCCGTTGATAGATTAACTGCGTATCATTGCATTTTAATATTTAACTAGGATCGAACTCTACCTACAACTACTAAGTATTGGATTATTGATTGGCACTTAATTACGAAATGTAGACAAGTGTGAGGCGATACTAGCTTTTAGAGATAATAATTGTTAATTAAAACCAGCGTTAAAGATTAACAGTCACACATTTCAGTTCGTCTACCGTTTGCTGGTCCCTGAATATAGTTATTAACTAAAATGCTGTGAAAAATAATGGTGTTGAATGAGTCAGAGACAGATGATGTAAGTTCATGAAGTAGGTACATTCGTATGACATTTGAAGCTGCTGTCTCGTTAGTGAACAGTTAAACAAAGATATTATTTTTTTAATGAGCCACTGAACATATTTAGCGATTAAGTAATATATTGGTTCTATTTAGTGAAAGCTGTTCCTACAACTTTTACAAAAAAAATCCGATTCAAAAAATATTATGCATTGTTTATTGTCCCATTCGTCTTGTTTTATAGTTTCCGTGATAAATAATTAGACGTATCCAAGCATAGTTTATGTTTTGTTTAAGCAAAACGAAAAGCTCTTTAAAATACATTGTTAATACCTGTCATAAATTGTGTTTACGGTACCTACTCGGATATTTTGAGATTTAACACCTATTCACATTGGAATTCACTCTTTCTCGACTTATCAGGCAGTAAAACATTATACTTAATGTAATATGTTAGGATTTTGCCATGAGTGACAGCCAGTTTACAACCTCGGAGCAGACACATTGAAAAGCACAATTCCAAAATAGTTCAAAACATATTTGTACAGTTTCTTTTAAAGTCCACCAATAGCATTCTTTGAGGCATGAATCAATCGACAAACAAGCCACATTGTAGGTTGTAAGAACTTCGTGTGTTTACTGCGATAAATATTCTAAGTAACCGAGGCTAACTTAAGTTTACTTTTTGATATAGCGATATCTACCATACCTTCATATCGCTTAATATGGTATACGCTATGGTTTATTTTCGCGGATTTTATCTACATATTTATCAATGGATAAAATACTATTTTTTGATTTGACACCAAAGTGTTATAAGATTTTTCGGACACATCATGCGATCTCTGAAACATAGCTTGGAGAGTAAGGTCATACTGGGTCACGTCCTCCACGTGACCCAGTACGATTTGCTCCATATTTTTTTTTGAGAAATTTCAATTTTCTCGCTTACTGTAACTTTTTTCAAAGAACCAATAATAGGGTATTTAATATCGTCAAAATCCACCTCAAATTTCCTAAGACCAGAACTCTAACTATAACAGAAAGGGTACCCTTAATGCCCCAAAATTTTGCGCCACCTTTATAATATTTATACTGGTTGGTAATCAAGTACGTACTAACTATGTCTGTCCCGAAATAGGCTCTACTGCAATTTGCAACAGCTATGGCTATGTCACTCGGATTTTGTGGTTCTGTATTGTATAAGGTGTGACTTAACTATGTATTGTGTTAACCAATAAACCTTTTTTCTATTTTCTTTCTATGAACAACAACTTGAATTGGTAAATAATTTTCGGAAAATGCACATTAATTAAAATGGATTGCCATTTACATACGTCCTGAAAATGATCGATTCAAATGCGATTTGCGTACGAGTTGCATGACACAACCGTTAGAAAAAGAATAGAAATGCTTAAAATATAATAATTCTCTACCTATGTAGGTAGGTATGAAAATGCGTGGATTTATTGATATACATAAGTAGTTGGTCTACGAATATTTATTTAGATCAATATTGCAAACATTACAAACATTATAAGGATGGAATAATAGAATCACGACATTATAGAAAATCATGCAACTGCATACAGAAATTCTTTTGTGGTTTAATTTATGTAATCTACATCGTCATTAGAATAGCAATCATATGAATACGCATGGCCAACGAGGATAGCGATTTCGGAATACTTTTATGTTCAGGATAAGGGGAACATGTTCGAGACAAGTGTTGCTGGCACTGCTCCTGTGCTCCATCCAAAACAAACCGAATTCAGGCAGATGTATGTACCATGTATATTGCAGAATAATACACGTTCATCGATGTATGTACATAGCTACACATAATGGCATAATCGATCACGTATTGAGCGCGATCATTGTGCTCGTCAGTTGGACCGTGAATCCTGTCAGTATATTCCCCCCCCCCCCCCCCCGTGACGCGTCCCGATGGAACCCTCGTCCCCATCACATGAATCTCATATACATTTGCGCTTACGCAACTGAGTAAAATCGCTGAAGTGTGAAATGTTGAAATGTTATTAATATGTAAGAGACAGTTCGAAGAAGTTGCATCGTATACCTACGTGACTTATTTAAGGATCTTTATTAAATTGTTTCAGCTTCAGGATGTGGGAGCGATGTAATCGTCGTAGGTATAAATGTTTTTAGAATCAATCAGGATTTCTTTTCGGATTTTCCTTTGTCTGTGTTCAGGTATTTAGATGGCTACTTGATTTATTAACGTAATAATTTTTGTTACTGTCAATGTGCGAAACGTTGTTATGCACTTTGACTGTTTATATTCAGATCACCTGATACTCAGTTAAAGTGCGGAATCATTTTGCATCTTACAGTGATGAGCGTTCAATCAGGAAACTGCAGATTACCTAGTAGGTACATCTGAAGATTAACTGGGTAATGTGAGTAATCAAATCGTTTCCGAGAACTTTAATGGTTAATCAGCAGATTACTTATGTGATGTGCCCATTGGCGGTTGTCTGCTATACTTTGGCAGTAACATATTAATAATGAAATAAACTGTTCTATTCAGTCAGTTTATTCGAAAGCATCAGCTTTCAATGCCTTTCGAGGAACAATGTTCCCCAGTGTTGCTTGCGATGGCTCGGCCGAGCTCGACACTATTGGTAGGGACTGAAATACAATAAAATTGTTACAGCTGTAAAGCTGAGGCTGGAACTGGAAATAGCCAGGAACCATACCAGGACCTGCTCTTCACTCATGTCGTCAGGTCTGACTAGATCCTGGTAGATAATAAGATGCAGGTGTACAAACAATTATACGATAGTGGGAAGATATCGATGATGATAGATTTAAATAAGATAATGATGATCAGAGATGTGACAGAGAGGTTATGTTAAATTTATTTACAGCCGCCATAGAATTGTAATCTTAATTATGTATTTAATTAATTAAGCCTTATTTA
This sequence comes from Allophyes oxyacanthae, assembly GCA_932294325.1. Lineage (NCBI taxonomy): Eukaryota > Metazoa > Arthropoda > Insecta > Lepidoptera > Noctuidae > Allophyes > Allophyes oxyacanthae. The sequence goes on from OW028609.1 coordinate 9,312,878, forward strand.
TACATAAAATGAAGTTATTATAATTATATGCGAATAGCATAAAATATGCAATAGGTAGTTATGTAGTATCATGTCCCATCAATCTTACTATTGAACTACTATTTACTACCCCATGAGCAAACAAAGTATCATTAGTTCGAAGCGATGAAGACTCAGATGAATATGATGATGGTCCGCTATCATAGGCGTTATTCCCAAAGAAGAAGAATTCGTATTATTGGAATTGAGAATATATAGAATTAGATATGTTGCAAATTTATTTATTTATTAATTTAAAATGCTTCATGTACAAAGGCGGTCTTAATGCCGTAGGCATTCTCTACCAGACACCCTTAGGATGATGCAGAGACAATGAAGGTAGATTGCGCCAAAAAACAAACTTAAATGAGAGGTATAACTATTATAGTATAATTATTATAAATTATAATAGTATACGTTTCAGGCAGTCGTTCGGTTGCAGTGCAAAGTTGATTTGACAGTCATTCCACATAAAATACTATATCACCGGAAGCCGCGTTGGTTCGCGACGAATTTAAAATTGTAATTCTTATCAATTATTACATCAAAAATATTTGTATCCAATAAAATAAAATAACTTCACTATTAACATTTTCAATTCGTTATTTTATTAAGCTATCAGTTTTCAGCTGCAACACAATTCCTATAGTTACCATCGCATCATTACAGTGATATGAAAAACAACAATATACGTCTGCATGGCGGGCACAATTACGAGTACGTATCGGAATAATTCGGAATAGAAAAATCATAGAGTAAGCGGAACAGAACAATGGGCGATGTCACAGTACGCGCAGCTCTAATGGTGCGTTTAATATTATTTTACACACGGTACGGACGGCAAAAAAGAAAAAATATAGATATATATGAAAAAGGTATATTGTAGGTATGTAGTGGAATTATAAATCTGGGGTAAACGAGTATTGAATGTGGTTAAGTTATAAATGGTATACAAAATTCAATTAATATAGAATAAAATAAATGTACATATTTAGTGAACTGCTGATAAACTTACATAAAAGCTATTAAGATCTTAGTCTATGCGTTAGTTACTCAAATGTCGATTTTTTCAATTGAATTGAAATTACCACAATGTTTATCATGGGTTAATCTGATATCCATACTAACCCCGTAATAACAAAACCCGTTAATAACTTTTAGAAGTTATTAACAATGTTCATAAATAGAAAATACGTTTGTAATTGGACACAAACGTATTTTTTTGTGTGCATGTGTAATCTACGTGGCGTTTCCGCATGAGTGGACACGGACTAATAACGACAAACTTGCGACTTCCTCTACACACTCCAGTGGACTTTAATATCCCATAGTACGGATTTTATAAAACAATCTTATTCATCGTGCATCAGTAGATAAGTATGATTTTAAATTTTTCATGGTACCATAGTAAATTCTTTTTGTTGGTTATTAGATATATAACCAAGATACCTATTTTCCATAAGAAAATTGGACATTCAAATCACACTTTTTGTTTGATAGTAGGTAAAGGTACCTACCTAAAGAAAAGTAAGAAAATTAAATGCAAACAAACGAACTGAAGCTATAAAATTGTAGGTAAGTAGACCTACTTGTTACCTGTAACCAGCATCTTGATGTTTCTTTAATACCTATGTTGTTTAGGACAATGTTTTAGGACCAAGTTCACCGACAGTATAAGAGATGTTTAAAACGAAATCGGCTGATTACCCATAGGTACAAGAATTCATGTTTAAAAGGCAGGTTTTGCTCTAATCGTCTGTTATGTTGTTGGTGAATTCGGGCCCAAATGTGCTTTATTTTATAGTTAGGTACCTAACTACCTACCTAATCGATTTACATATTTTCATAATACGTAATTATAAGATAAAGATTAAAAGTTCTTTGCTAAACAATCATTGTCAAACTATTATTGAGACAATACTTAAGTCATGCCATTTCATTATTTTTTTATCATTATTGACCGTATTGGCCATACTAACTGAAGCCACCTGTACCCACAAAATTTTCATGCAGCATAGAATTGTTTCATCAATACGTGATATTCAATGAGCATCTATTACCACTATATAACTATCATGTTTAAACTATAGGTAATACAGGCGTTACGTTTATCGAAGTGCGAAAAACTAACTTTCCATTTTCCGCTTACTTATAAACAGGAGTTAAAAAACCGTGTAACTGGCCCGGTCTGTAATCACTGCTATTGATAACAACGCTACTTCAACGTTGTATTTCCTCGCGTATTAAGATCCATTTGCAACATTTGATTTATTTTAGATTATTTTAGATAAATTGGGAAGCAAACAAAACGAGAACCACAAAACATTAAACTTAAAGAAAGAAATAAAGAAGAGTGAGAAACGTAAAAGCATATAACTACAGTACCTATGCAAGTATCGTAACGATCTTTAAGTTAATAAACTTTTGTTCGCTTGTAAAATATGGTCACTTAATAGATTTGACCTCGAAATATTAGGGGGATGTCAATGATGCCCTCATGCACACGTCCTCTACAAAAGAGACGTTCGTTCCATCGCCATACGATTCATTTTTAAAGGTCGTCTTTGTCAGACCGACCATAATTGGGGTTTACACCCTTTGTACCTTCTGGGAATACTTCGATTTTGTTTTTTGTAATGTTTGTTTTGTATTGAGCAACCGTAGGGCTAGTAGGTATATAATTAGCAAGAAACTCGTTTTGTACAAATTAAAAACCAATTAGTATGACACTTATCCGGCAATTATTACTACAATAAATAAATAATAATTAATAATAATTAGGCAAGAAACCGTCATGTTTTTGATTTTCTAAGGGTAAGGCAGACTTTTTTGTCACTGTTGGAAGCTATCATTCGCTACACCTCTTCAATTAAGCAGTTTGTCCCAACCCCTGCCGACAATTATTCTGCCAGGACATCAAGTTCCACAGCCTAGCTAGCTACTAATGGTTTGATTATAAGCTGCTAGTGCAACTTCGCTCTGGTTGTTGATAATATTATAAGCAAAGGAAAATACGCTATCGATTTTCATTCAGTGATACTCACTTTGTGTATTATGTGATCTTCAACATAAGTGTTAAAAGCTGTCCGTGCCTTCGAATAGCGAATCTGATGAATTAATATATAAAATTAGATTTTTAACCATTTAATTGCAGTAGTTTAAAAAAATCACGTTATGTTATATAATTCGTAATGTGTGGCGGTAACTTAATAATTAACATTAATTGAGCGACGTAAGTGCAACAGAGCGCGGTAGGCGCTCGCGCACCTACTGATAGTGATAACCGTTCTATGATCTTTATATTTTTATATCAATCGACAACTTATACCTAATATGTATATGACAAGAAACGAATAGCAAGAAATAAGTAAAAATATTCCTAATTTAGTTATTCTGGTATTTCAGTTACTGTATGTAGGTATAATTGTTTTATTTCCTTGACATCATATCACCTGCTACGGTTTCAGAAAAGAAAAAGTTTTTATGCGTCCTCCTTGATTCCTCTTTTATATCCTAAATGATATAACTTCAAAAAGTACTTATATCCGCAATCATCGCTAATGTCAAGACGTAAGGTACCTACCACATTTTATCAGAATAGGTATCTACTCATGCCAATCAAGCGTACTCTTTGACCACTAACAAATTATTTAAAGCGTACAAACCAAAATTGCCATGCTCTATTAGCCCCTGCATTACACAATATAGATTCCCAAACGTGCCACGGTGCCTGCGCCCTGACAATGGTGTCTCCACACGTTATGTTCCGTGTAAATTGGTGTAATCTGTCAGTTAGCTGCTTTCATACATTTTGGGTCCACTCAACTGTGTATTCCAACAAACTCTATACCTATTCGCTAGTCAAATTAGCCTATAGAATAGCCAATTTAACAAACGCATAGACGTTAATTAAGTTGTAACAACGCAATTTATTATTCTTTTGATGGTGAATTTAACTTAACAAAAACAAATTAATGATTATTTATAATTAAAATGGCATTGTAATAAAGATTACTCGATCATCCGCAACAATAATTGCGGGGGTAATTAATAAATTAACCCCCAAAGTTTTACGAGTCCCTTGACAGTAAACGACGAAGGTAGGCACATAAACGGTTTTCGGTTAACAACTAACAAGTCCGAAGGCAGTAACTCATTATAACATGCGAAAGATATGGATTGATCGTTTTAAATCATATTTCATCGACTCTACACTACATATTTGGATTAGTGCAGAGGCAGTCTTCGATAAGTTACTTTAGAAGATAGAATATGAACCCCAACGTATAAGTAATTAATTTTCCTAAATTTAAGTACGGATGTCATTAATAAATCATGCACAAATCAGATAAAACAACTTGTAAGTATCTAACAAGAGATGGCCGTAAAATTATAAAGATACTTCTGCGGAAAATTCAAGGACGGTATCAACATCGGCCGATCGCGATAATCCGCTATAGTACTGCAAGGCTCGAAGACTGACGACACGCTAGTAAATGAAAAGCCACAGTGACGCATTCTTGTGATACAAACACATTTATTATTATTAAATCTACGTAAATAGATGTACACATATGTCGCTTATACGTGACAATGCCACAGCCGTGTGTGGCATGAAAATTAGTCCTCACTGTTACCAATACTACACTGTCATTTCAAAATTAACTTTAAAATCGCATGGTAAGGTATAAAATCCAATATTATCATAATATGTAATGGGTTAACCGTAAAGGTGCTAGGTGTAGTAAGTTTATTCATTAAGTTTCCATTCTATCGGCGTATTCCTGTCGGTGCTTCTGTGGTCGCATGTTGAATTTTTCTAAAGATAATGTCAGCACATTTTCTTTATTCAATAAATTTTGTAGTAATTGGAATATAACCAAGAGTCTTTAAGATACATTGCATGTATTTACAGTATGTTAGATATATCTTGGTTACGCATTCTTCTGTTACAGGGTGAGTCAAGATTAATGAAAGAGGAAATAGCACATAACTAGCCTGTCATCAAATATTTTTCACTGTTTTGCTATCAAAACAAATCGGCAATATTTACGTATTACGTACGCCGTTTAACTTAGGAGTAAACTAGCAGTGAACTTAGTTCACTTAGTTGCGAGAAAACACCTGGTTAAATGAGTTATCAGTACTCGTAGTCTCTGCTTACGATCCGATTAACCCTATTCTATAAAATTAATGTGCTTGCATATACAACCGCTAAGCGGTGTCACATATCACGTTAATGTTTAAGTTTACAGAGAAGCTTCTGTAGAAGGAGATGATATAGCGGTGGAGTCAAATGCTATATATATTTGTCGCGTAAGATAGGTAAAGACGTAATAATAAAACCCTAGTGATATAATCATAATATCCGGATGATAGTTGTACGAAACCATTTCATTACTATCTTACTAGGGATATAACTATAACAGTCTCAATCTTAACTATATTAATATATGCCAAAAAATAAATACCTATATTTATTATTTTAATAAATATAGGTATTTATTTTTTGGCAACTATTAATTTTTTATTGACATTTTAATGGAATGTAGCGACGGAATTACTCGTGCGGTTCTGACCATGGCGTTCCTAACTGCTCTTTTTCAATTGCTAATCACTATCAAAAGTATAAAAATGGTTTTCAAATGTTTTTTGCAGGTAAATTAACAGTTAGTGAAAACTATTAAACAGTTCCTATAAAATACATAACTAATTATATTTCTTATTATGTTATGGGATCAAATACCTATAATGTTCACCAAAATTCAGCCAAACACGAAATCTGTCACAGTATGTAATGGCGTCGCTGGGGTTGCCCCTGGGCCATATGTATACACATCACACACAAAAGAATTTCAGCAGAAGAAATTTGTCACAGTAGGTTCTTAATTTTTTTTATACAAGCTTTTACTTCAAGGAATTTTTAAATCTGCTCACACCTTATCAACCTATCCGTACAACTGAATGAAAACAATACGTGAAATGCAGGTGAAAGTAAATATGTAATGTACTAACCTGCATCTGAAACCAGGAGTCGAGGAGGCCGGCGGCGTGTGGAGCACCCCAACGACCGCCGCCCGGGACAATCTGTAACACATACACCACCTTTATTAAACATTACTATGATACCTACATACATATACATACATCGAATCACGCTTGTATTCCCCGAAGGGTGTAGGCAGAGTTGTACAATATTATTTTACACCCACATTTTGCCAGTTATTAAGTCCCAGGTAAAATAGGGCAAGCCTATTGCCATCTAAAAGGCATACTAGTAATTCCAAATTCCGGACTGCTACCGAAAATTTTCTAGGAAAAAAACCCGGACCACTTTGCCCGACCGAAATCGAAGATCAATAAAGCAGGCTTTTGTTAAACTAATTACCAATACCTACAAGTATTGGGATTGTTAGCATTATTATTGGCATCTATGGTGATCGCTAATACAAGTTGGCTATTGTTGTAGATTATCACAGATCACAGCCTTGCCATAAGCAACTTGCCATCTTAGGTGGATTTTGGATGGTGCGCCTGTTTAGACAACCAAGGAAGAGTTGTGATTATTTACAGATGAAAACGCAGTAAGTATACCCAAATATAACCTTTTTTCCCAGGGAACTCATCAAAAATTAAGTAATGTGCTATTTAGTAACAATTCAAATAAAATTGTTTTTATGCTCTGAAATCTATTGAAACTACATTATAATTATTATTTATTCATTACTATTTAATTTATTCAATATGAGGGGGAAAGGGGAGAAGTATGTACAACACAATGTATAATTAAGTTTGGTCTCTTGTGAACTAGATGCAAGCTAATGCAGCTATATTATCTGTTGTGGGTTCCTAATACGGATCATAGTTATATACTATATAGTGCTCCTCTGGTGATTATGTTTACATTTCATTTTTAATTACTATTAACAGAACAATTCTACCGTCATAAAAGACCAGTTCACGCCTTAATAGGTTTATATTCCGATTATATTACAGTATACTAATTATTAGGGATGCCCGAGGTGATATGACATGCACCTGATGACAACATGGCCAAAAAGTAACTGTACGCAATCAGAATCAGTATGTTAAAGGCTATATTCTATATATTCTATAAACAGGAGCCCGCGCCGAGCCGAACCAGGATCTATTGGCTACCCAAAACCTCTGGTATGGCCTGGGCCAGTGATTTAGGGCAATATATAATTAAAAAAGAACAATAGCCACAATGGCTGTAAAAACTGAAACACTGTTGAAGGCCAAATAGTTGAATTCTAAGTTCATTTAAAACATAGGTAGGTAAGTAACGTAAAGAGAAATGCTATGTTAGCGTTACGGCTAATAATGTTCAAAACAACGATAATTACATATCATACATTAATATAACAGTTTAAAATAGATAGTTATTGACTACAATATTTAACTACGATGAGGTTTATGTGACTTAGAAAGTACTAACAAGATTTTATCAAAACGAATGTTTAATGATGTGTGTAATACCGCCTGTATATAGGAGTAGTAAGGGATTAACATATATTATTGCAATAAAGTTACGATTTATAAGCCAGAAGTCGGCGAAGAAATATGTTTCATTGGAATGAGCGTTGATCATATGGACCTGTGTGGTTCCCGGCTTAAAAAATAAGGCCTCCCCTTTTTCCACCAAGGGTCTCATAAAAAGTGTCTAAGGTCTAGGAGCTCATGTCAAGAGAACGAGCATCCTCCTGCGAAATAATATCCAACATACTTCGATGAACAGGATAGGAAACACGGAATAGATCTTTATTTCATGTAAACTAGATACAGACATTTATGAAATGTTGAGACTCTAGGTGGGTTCCAATTAGTAGGTCCTATGGAGAAGAACCGGTATAAAACTCCATGGAAAGTCTTTTAAAATAATAGGTTACAATCTTGATTAGTACAATGTTTTGGTAAGAAGATTTTATTTATATCTGAATCAATGTTAATTCTACGATGTGTATGGATTGTGACATTGCGTTAATATTTGTATAGGTACTACCTATAATTTGTAAAATGTGGATAAAGACTTTACTTATTTTATATTTTTTTAAACTTGATGTACCTACCCGTATTGTGAAAATAAATAACTATCTATCAATCCTTAGGGTCCGTTCTTTCTAGCGTTCTAGTAGGAGGAGCTTGTTCAACAGTGTAGGTTTAGGCTAATTTAATTCAGTATTATGAAGCACAGAACAATTCGGACAAGTAACGCGGTATGTTAATGAGAGGTTTTAGAACCCATTGACATACGCACACGACAAACGACACTAACTGTATTTTAATCTATAGAAAAATCGGATGTTCCGTTTGGTTCGTATGTTCGGTTTGAAAAGTTGCGCGGCCGGTGTACCGTCGCTGCTATCATATACCTAAGTTCTTTGTTCGGAAATAAACATCAATATTTTGTATATTGCTTTTTGTAAAGAATTTAAACATACATTTTATTTTGACGGATGACATGATTTAAGTTTATCATCATTGAGAGTCTTGTTTTGATGCTGTTTGGATAACAAGGCACCGGTTATTCGTTTTGGTAAAATTGATCATAATAATATTATAAATGTTTCATATTTGAATATCGACTGTTCAAATGTTCTATTGTCCAGCTTTATTACTAAACCCTTTGCTTTGACAAATGTAATTCAATTTTAAGTACCGCTAATTGTCTTAGTTTACTGCGTGCCTGCAGAATTATGGTAGGTATTCAATATAAATATTAGCACGGGAATATTTCTGGCTTATATACCAAGTATAAATAAGGGTAAATTGTCGTAACATAACTTCTAAAAATAATTTTTATTATTGTTATTGAAAAATTATAATTTTGTTTTGTCTTTGATATGTTTTTGTTTTATTATTATATAACACGTTTTTATATCTAACTAATAATAGATACAATAATTCTGATAATTATATTGATTTAACTTGTAAGCAAAAGTGTTTTTGTACGGAAACGGTTTGCCGACGGTCGGCGTTGATGTCTTTTGTAAGTAGTCTGCTAACCTATTGTGTCGCTGTTTTAAACACATAAACTCGTATACATACACACAAACCAGCATGTAATTCATATCCATATGCATGCCATTATATTATATTTTAATGTATTTTTATATCTTAAATTATGTAGTTAGTATTATTTTTTATTAATTGCCACGTTTCCTTTTAAGTTTAGGATAGATTTTAGTCATGTTTTTTTTTTGTAATGTTCTGTTGTATTTTGCTTTTTCATTTATGTGTTAAGTACGGCGTAAACATGACACCTTATTTTTCGCTTCTCATGCATTCAAGATTAATGAATTACAAATAATGTTAAGATGTAAACAGTTTGTTATACGACATATAATAAATGTTGCCTCCACTTTTATATATTATTAATTTATACGTCGAAACATGACTTTTTAATGTATAATTAACTAATGTTTATTTTGCATAGTATATAAAAGTACTAAAATATTATGTTGTTATATCTACGATTAATATTAATCCAATTATGGTTCTTCAATAAACAAATAGATTTACATAAGAATATTCTTTAGTTTTGTCTATTGAGGAGAGCGGCGCACCGGAGGCAGTAATATCTATTTTAAAAAACCACAAAATAAACTCATACTTAATATATTTAAATTAATAATATATAGTATATATTTATTGTACAGACTGGGATGTGAAACTTATATAAATTTGAAATGACACGCCAGCTGTTATTTTTTTTATCTTAACCTATTCACACTTACTGAAACGGAAAGTCAAGCATTTTCTTGTATTTATTGTTTCTTGGCGGAGGTATACAATTTTCGTACTCGTTTCTATTTTCTATAAATTTCAAATCTACGTTAAAAGTTTCACAAAATGAAACCGTTTGCGGCACAGAAAATGAAAAACAATCACGGTTGCAAATTGCAAGCAATATCAGGGTGCGTAGTGAACATCAGTTTCTACAAACCAAGTCGGATCGCATACGGAGCTGCCAGGATGAAACGGCACAAGTTATCTGGTATCAGAGGATCACTCGGAACTAAGGTAGCACTAGAGAGGCACTGGAGTCACGGGCGTAGCGGTGTACCTGGTCGCCCACAAGGTCCTCGGCAGCTGTGATCGCGCAGCAGGCCTCCATTCCCGGCTGCTGCCGGGGGTCGCGCTGTGCGGTGTCGCCTGGCGTCTCTCACGGCGCGGGGTCGTCTCGTTGCCGGCGCGGGCTTCTCATGGCGCACGCCTGCGCGCACCCACTGCGCGGGACGAACTGCGTGTGTGATAGCGCGCGGCCCGCGACCTCCTTCGCGGGGTTGCAATGAAAGTGATTAGGTTCTTGCGATACTGATAACGAGGGCTAGTTTAGTAGTTTCCGTTTCCAAATAATTTATTCGACGGTAGAACTCTATTATGTACGTGATGACGATCGTAGATAATTATGTACTCGTAATGAGTTCTCTATGTACCTAAGTATTATCTTTTGTTTAGCATACGAGGTCAATAAACCGAAAAATAAAATAAAAATTGCTATAGGTATCAAAATTTTTGTCCACGCATGTCCAATATAATAAAAAATAACATTTACATCTACTTACTCATATTACGTTTATAGTTGACCGATATATTCCTTGTAGCCTAAGAATAGAAATTTGTCTGGTAGAGTCATCACTGGAAATCATGAACACAATATACATTAGGTAGAATTTCTTTCGGGAAAGTGAGACGACACAAAAAAATACTGATGTATTTATTATGTTTATATATTAATAGAAAATTGAATCATATGTACCTTCTTACTCGATAATACAAAAAAAGGGCCACCCAGATAATTGTAAAACGGTATCTTCTTTAAATGGCTGTGTTTCGTTTGTTGAAGGATGGAAATGTATACAAGACACCTTAATACCTATATTGTCTAATAACTCATTTTGCCCACCAGTTTGCTATAAATTTCAATTGGATATAGAATAGAATCGGACGGAACTTAAAGGAAATGTGTTTAAAACTAGGCTTTTCGTACTGTTGAATGCATTTCGTTATATCGCTTTCGTATTAGCCTATGGCCTTTGCTATCCCATTTTTTTTATTTAGTTTACTTCTTTAGCTTCTGTTTCTGGTTTTCGAACCTTATACAGACATGGAAACCATAATGGGAGCAGTTGTAAAGTTAGGAAAGGAAACCCACAGAGGGCTATTATTGCTTCGAGGCTTGTCAGCTTGTGTCATCAAGTGTGGTGGGTTGAAATATGTGGGAAAGACACCAGAAGACAGGCAATGTCTCCGGGAGATGAAAACCAGTCAGCCTGCTCACTATAACCACCCAAGAAGATTGTATGAGTTTGATTGCGCGCCGGGGGCGTACGCTCGTATATTATAAACACGTCTACAATCTACAAACAGCGCGTCAGCACCCAAACTGTCCGCAATAGATAACAGGAAGATCAACCGTAAATGCATGCAATGTCAGATTTACTCCACTTATTATTGATTGGCAACGATAACTGAAAACCATATGAACGATCAAGCCGGGAACCGAATTATGAAGTACCTAATTTGTTTTAATATTGTGATGATTATTTAAGAGAATATTAAAATAATTGAGTAAAGAAGCTTGAGTTTCTTTGGGGTTTCCTCTCAGATCAGAGTCGGGTTGACATTGTTTCAATACAATGTAAAGAGTATCTATAAATTATGAGATTAGTTCAATGATCATTGAAAAATATATATTATTGTTTTTATTACCTTAGATTTGTTGCTATGATAGCGTCATCGCTAGACCACACAATCGCACAACTGTTCTTAAGTTCTTTGTATCTGAGGGACAATATCTTAATCACTTTCGAGTTGGAGGTACCTGAAGCGGTTATCAGGCGTGTGGGGGGCCGAGGTTCGACGAACAGGTCTAAGCACGTAGGGCCCAGTGACTTGCTTTCACTGTTAACACGCTGTTTTTCATCATACACGTTCAGCTTTGATAGTGTTTATTAGTCTTGATAGTGTTTTGTTGCAATTTTTAGCTTCTGTTGAAAATTTCCCCAATAATCGAACGAATTTTCAGTAAAAGGTATAATTAAAAAGATGCTTCTTAAAAATTTTCCTTTGAAGATTTTGTGACTCGCATGTGTTTTAATTAAGACAAGTTTCGTAGTTTAGTCAAATTTTTTTAAGTATTCTTTTTGAGGAACGTTTTCTGGTAAATTGTACACATCGTATACTCACGTAACAGATTTTTTATTATACGAGTATGTATGTACAATGACAAGCTAATTAGTTGTTAGATGGACGTTTTTGATGAAATCCTACTGTGTTTTCGTAATGGCTATTTTCCGAAAAATCCTGAAATTCTTTTCAATACCGGCCGTATCACGAGTACATGCTACCGCCTAAGGACAGGTAACCCTACTTTGAAATTTCAACAACATTCGGCAACTTTCGCGAAGAAAATGTAAATATTATTTTCATTTACAATTATTTTTTACTTAAAACTAGTTACTTTTAATTTCAAATCGATAGCATTATTAGTTGCTGAAATAAGCTGCTGTAACAGATGGACGGAGTCGCACCATAAGGTGCTCCTTTTACCTTTTTGGTGCGGATCCCTAAAAATAGCTTAAGTCCTTCCTCATGATAAACACTATTTCCTTGTTTTTTATCAAGATCGGTTCAGCTGTTTAGTTGTAAAAAGGTAACAAACAGACAGAGAGACAGAGTTACTTTCGCATTTATAATAGTGGTGTGATTCCTCCCAAATTGTTTATTAAGTACCTAGGTACCTACTTTTTAAATAATACTAAAGATGTTCTGTTTAACATCACCTAATTGGCAATCGGAGGACTCAGATGATGTTAAACATCTGTTAAAACCCTAAACCAGTTGTCAGATTCATTGTGCAGCTGACTCCCGAGTTGATGTCATAGATATTCGTATGACAACTAGGACCATCAAATCAAAATCACCCATCCAAGGGTGGCCACAGCCAGCGCTACTAAATCTCGCTGACCGACTGATTATTACGATGTGCGCTGTGTGTAGGCAGATCACCAAGCTGTTTTTATCTTAAAATGAGTGTTCTTTTCATCAAGTACCTAACTGTATTTTTTCCAACATTTGTAAATAGTTATTTGTTATGCAAGGCTGCAAAGTTGTTATTTGGCGCGAGTGCTTGTGTTGAATACCGAGCAAGTGAAGGATTCTAAGATTAAATATATCCTGATAGATAGAATCCTGAGCGTAGCGAGGAATTCAAAGGCACGAGACGCAAATAAGTTTGCAGCCGTGCGACACACACAACTTTTACGAACGAACTATGATGAACGTGACGAACTATGTTGTACAGTATACCTTCCATAGTTCGTCACGTTCGAATTTCGAATAGCTTTTCCACGCTAGCGGATAAAATAGACTTATGCGCGCAGATTTTGAACAATAAAGAAATCCTTTCGAGCTTGTGAGATGAAAAAGTGTTTTGTCTTTCAGAAGTTTTCACCCCGAACACCTCTCTACTCGAGTTATGGGCATAATAATATCCAGACTAGTAACAATATCTCAAGATTTGTCTCGTTGAGGGAATTGAACCTTTAGGTCATCTGAAATAATGCAGTTATAGTCTTGTGTTAGAATTTTACACCAAATATGAGGTAATGAAAATACACCTCCTACAAACTTTTGAGTTAAAAACGCCTGATTCAAAATGCTTAGCAACTGCTAAGTATCCTGTGTTTTGCTCCGTATTTCAGATTTATTGATTCTATCAACAAAACCGATCAAGTGGATCGCGTTCCATGATAATTAAATACGAGAATTAACAGGAATTTACCTTTGAATCGCTTCACGTTTCGGCCAGGTTGCAATTATCGTGGTCATTGTCATAAGCGTACCTATCATAAATCTGCTTTGAAACGTCAAGCGATTTAAATGTACATTTTATATAATTAGTAACTCATTAGTTAGTCTCCCTGAGACATTGTCTATCTTTTGATAATATTTCCACACGCTTCGATCTGTCCAATTCTATGGCGGGCCTACCACGAATGTTTTTGACGTACCTACCTATCGTAACAATAACATAAGCAAATTTTGAATGAAAAGTACAATAATTCTATCGCATTTTTGTTTAATTTTACGCAACATACAGGCTTGTTTCATCAAAATCTAAAGATACTGCATGTATGTATTTTCAAAAATTATCATGGATTTAAGTGTATATTTGATTCAAAGTTTGCTTGCTACGTTAACGTTACGATAAGTCAAAAACATTCATGGTAGGCCCCAAGGTTCTAAGCGATAGGTATGATAACTGCTCTCATTTTGGTTTCCATATTCAAATGGGTTTGGAAACAGTTTAGAAACTGTCATGTTATACCACATTTTGTTTTTCTCTATCTCTGTTTAATGATTATGCCGTATCATAGGAAGTTCGTGATAACAGGACATATATGGACTTTCATACTTACATTGGAGGCTGCTGCCAGGGTGTTTGTTTTTTTAGTTTTTTCAGACGCAATCCGGCTTGACGGCCAGCTTATTGTGGAATGCATCCTCAAAATAATCTTCACAGTAAGCTAAGGTCAGAGGAAATTCTTTTAGGTTTTTGGTAACAAAGTATTAATGTATGATGATAATTTATGTAATGAGGGGCGGTAGCGCGGTATCCGAGCCAAACGCGCGTCGGCTGCATGGAATTTGATTGTTTTTGTCTATCTCTGAGTGTGTTCTATCTCTGTTTAATGATTATGCCGTATCATAGGAAGTTCGTGATAACAGGACATATATGGACTTTCATACTTACATTGGAGGCTGCTGCCAGAGTGTTTGTTTTTTTAGTTTTTTCAGACGCAATCCGGCTTGACGGCCAGCTTATTGTGGAATGCATCCTCAAAATAATCTTCACAGTAAGCTAAGGTCAGAGGAAATTCTTTTAGGTTTTTGGTAACAAAGTATTAATGTATGATGATAATTTATGTAATGAGGGGCGGTAGCGCGGTATCCGAGCCAAACGCGCGTCGGCTGCATGGAATTTGATTGTTTTTGTCTAGCAAATGTAATGAGCGCGGCGAACGCGCGGTGACTGCATGAAACTTTTCGCGCTATTTATCCTAGCCCTTAGATTATACTCAAAATAATTCAGTAGGTAGATATGCTTGCATAAGTGATTTGGTTGCCAAAATTTAGGGTTTAGTCCAGCGGTCTACGAAATTGAGCTACTATCGCTCAACATACATGGGGAACATAATGGGTGCATATGTTGGAGTATAGGTAACCCTGCATTATTTGATCTGAGCGTCTTAAATTGAATCATCTTGTACCTAAACGCCGGTTTCCTCACGGTGTTTTCTGAATATGGTTATTTTGTTTTAATAAGTATAAAACACCGTGGTATACAAATAAAATATAGTTGGTTGTTAAATCAATAAATATTTTTATATTATGTAATTAAATGCTAAAAAAGTTATAAGTAGGTTCATAATATTCAGGCTTGCTTTATCCAAAATAGATACAAATACCTTAGGTCACTTTTTAAAATCAAAAATAAAACGTTCACCACATCTCTTTCCCTGGGTAGGAATTGTAAGTAGGTAAGTAGTTTATTGTACTAAGTAGCAACAAACAAGCGAGCTAAATATACTGATTGAGCAAAGTGGCGAAGGCAATCGGGTCAAAGTGCAGTACGCAGAATAATGAATTCGAACGGTTGTCAAATATAATTTATAATATTTCCAGATGAAGAACCCGCTTTAGTTCCTCTAAACTATAGAATATACTGTCATTAATTGTCTTTCAACATAATGCCAGCTCCTTTCTATAACCCAGTAAAATGTACCCTATGTACTTTTATTTCAAAAAATATTTGGAATACCAAATATTTTTTTAGGAATATGATGTAGGAATAGGAAGTCGTGGTTTATTTAACCTTTTTTTTATTTTAAGGGCGCAAATAGACGGCCCTTAAAATATCCGCACCTAATAATGTAACACCCTATTATAAATGCGGTGTAGGTACATTTTACAGATGTAAAATTTCCACACGGCCTTATTTCTAAAAATAGCGAGCGTTAAAAATACAGTAAGTACCTATAACTTGTCCAAAATGAAAATCCCTACATGTCAATTGAAGTTACACACCTGAAAAGAATCCGAAATAGTAAAAGAAAGCGATCTAAAAATCATGATAGCGACTTTAGCGCTCCCATTTTAGTAGAAAAATTCTGATTCTATATTTATATTCTAGATCAGGAGCGCCCACAGAACAAAAACCCACAACTTCCCTACCAAATGTTTTTGAAGGTTGTTAAATGTACCTACATTTTTACTGTGTTACTAATATTAATTCGTCGCCTATATCTTTCTATTAGACGACACGGTGTGGCTGTCTGTGGTACCTACAGGTCGCGGGTACGATACGCGCTCGGAACAAATATTTGTATGAACTACAAATAGTAGTTTTTGGTCTGGGTATGTGAGATTGATGTTTGTAAACTGTACACGATCCAGGAGATTTGATTTTCAGTTTTTTATTCAACCGACAGCGATTATTAGGTTTTATATTCACAAATCATCCCGTGAGTAGATATGCCTAACACAACCGACTGCGAAGCTATAAAAAAAATCAATGCTTGTGTGTAGGTACGGTCAGCCTAAAAACATATTTTTTTTAATCCTATCGTCCTCATTCCCATTTTGCTTTTTGTTTTTGATACGTCATGCATTACAGTTCATATAAGAAATCATATATTTCTATATTTCGGACTTTAAGGAAAAATCAAAAGAAAACAGTGTTTTGATCAATGTACAAAGGGTGGAGGATAAAGGGTTGTCAACGTGTACCTGTTTTAAAGGTTTTATTTTTAACTCAATTTTACTTTGAATTTACTTTATAAGCCTTCCATACCGTTTTTTGCAAATTTTTGCCTTGAAGAGTATGATTCAGTTATGCTATCTTCGGTCCAACCAGTCATTCAAATTGCTTCAATTGCCACAAGACTTCCGCCACAACAAAATATAGCATAAAATGTTAATAAAAACAATCAGTGGGGTCAGCGTGTGCAATGTCAACTGTCATCAGTCTGTTCGTATGGCGACAATATTTACAGGGACATCCACTTGTCGCAATCAGCTTCAGATACTAAGTAGTAGGTAGGTACTGGTAGAGATGAATACAGTTTGTTATCACCAACTAGTAGGCTGGGTGACATCAAATGGTACCTATACAGTTATGTTTATACGAATTACTCTTATCGTTTTGAAACTGGTAGGTAAGATTAAACAGAAAGAAAATAACAATGTAAGAAGGGTAGGGGTGGCTGAGAGGTCGTGGCCGAAAAGGGCAGGCTCTTATTTACGAGACGGTACTGCGGTGGGTTTGAATCCAGTCAGTCACCAGTGTGTGTACCTTATGCGCAATACATTACCTACCCATTATCAACGCTCCAACGATGATGGAAAACATCGCGTGAAAAACGGCATGACTGTTAGCCAAAAAAAAAAGCCTTGTGAGATCCACTATTTCTTACTTCCTCTCTAGTAGAGGAGTCTGAAGTCCCAGCGGTATGGACTGAACAGTCGTTCAGTCCCTTATAGAATAGAATATAATTATAATGTTTTTTTTTTTTCATTTAAACCAGAATACAGGCACTTATGAAATGTCGAGACTCTTAGGTGCGCGGTTCCAAATAGTACGTCCCTTTGAGAAGAACCGGCAAAAAACTCTATAGAAACATGATAGAAACTCTTTTAAAATAATAGATTACAATTTTGTAGTAAGAGCTGCGACAATAATGTAATTTAATGTGAATAAAAAATAAAAATGGACAATCATGATTTGCCTGATTTGCGATACGCTGTCGTTGATGAACCTGAAAGACACAATAAATTGTAAAAAATAAAACTAAATTCTTCTTTATAAAAAGAACATCTGATGGGGACAAGTAGACGTCACGATCAATATTACTGACGTGCAATTTATTGAGCACATATTACTGATATGGACAAATAAGTGCGGTTCCATACTGAAAATGCTTGTAATTGAAACGGGTGTGAGTGAGTTCGCCGCCACTCAATTGATTGTCAATTAACGTCTACACACACTAGTACAATCCTGAAGTAACTATCCGTGATTTGTAACGTGTTATGCTTTTGTTTTATATTTTATAATAGCAAGTCATGGTTGTCTAATAGTAGGTAGATCATTGCGCTAAACGCCGTGCATTAATATACCATGTAGGTACCTATCTATCGTATTAGTAGTTTATCTATCCTCATATCGTAAAGTTCTAATTATGAATTCTTCTTCTTTGAATGGCGCCAAAATGGCGTCGGAACTCAGCGCGCATGCGCTATTGCGCGCCGCGCATGCGCCCTAGCCGCGCCACCATAGACAATTACGGCTGCTATAAAAATTGAATTGAAAACTCCTTAGTGGAACCGAAGTGTACCTATAATAGAAAAAAAGTTAATTTTCGTACCACTTGCTCAAAAAAGTGACATTCTATGCCACAAAAAGCAAACATAACAATAGTCATTTTTAATCTGTTAAAAACAGGGAAAGAAAATTGTACTGAATTTCATTCATCCTCTAGGGGGAGAATGTGATTTAAATTTGGAATACTTACCGAAATTTATACTGAACTACATCTGTGTTTACACCATTGAGTTTGTATAATTATAAAGCATTATACATCTTTTTGAAAAAGGAATACGCATTTTTAGAACATTAACTTATTTATAAAAATAAACTTAACGTGTATTTGAAGAAAACAAAAACGCGGCAAATTCCTAGACTAATATTTTTTTGTCGGAAAAGCAAAGGCATCAAGCTCATGTGGCCTCGTCGGTTTTCGAAATTTTATTTAATAATCATAACTGCATAATAAATGCGTGTTAATTGTCATTATTTTTAATAAATGCTTATCTCATATTATTATTGTGTTAATTTTTTCGCAAATGGTACGAAAAGTAGAGTATTTTCCTCAGTGATAAAGCTGTCTTAGTCTTGGGTGAACTTAAATTCCTCGCTACACTCAGGACTCGTTTTAAATCCCTCGCTTCGCTCGTGATTTAAGTTTTTAACACCCTCGCTACGCTCGGGAGTAAACCTCGAGTCCTTCGTTACGCTCGCGATTTAAATCGTCACCCGCGACAGAAGACACTGCTTTATCCCCTTGGTTAATAATCTACTATTATAGCATTGTTTTGTCAGGGAAACTGTATCTTAATAAAACTTTTTAATTTTGTGCATGTGCAAGTCTGTCATTATAGTACTATTTTTGAATTTTTAGAACTATGAGTGAGATATGAATGTAGATAAAATAATATACTAGGTACGATACGTTAGTCCACGTTAGTGCACGGCGCGGCGTTGCGCGGCGATCCTTGTAATATTTCAACCCAAATAATTACACACACAGTACCTACAAAAATAACGACAAAAACACTATTATAAAAATCGTGGTACTCACGCGCTGAGGGTCTAAAATGGATGAAGCGTGGGTTCGGACCGGCTGCTGACGCAAAACTTTTTTTTTTTACTCCTAACACTACCCTTTTGGTGATATAACAACCGAAAGAAAAATTATCGATTGAATGAAATCTTGCAGTAAAAAAAGCTATAAGTCGTTTGTAAACGCCGTTTTTCAATATACCTCGGAATATGGTGCCAATTTCAGAACCGTCGGAATTAGGTGCAATGCCGATATCTTACATTAAACTAGTATCGGCAAAATTAAACTATATACCTATTCCTAAACTCGTCTTATTACTAAAATTTGATACTAATAGTATTGTCATCCGGCAAAAGGATAACAACATTTTGTGATGCACTGTTGGGTAAAACTGTATTTCGATTTTAGTTGGCTTACATAATCGATCACCATTCATTCATCAACCTTAGAGTAACAATGCCCAGTATTGATTTACGTTCGAGTTGGAAAAAAGCAAAAGAATTTATCCGAGAGTAAATTCAAGGATTAAAACTATTCCATGGTTAGTTAATCTGGTTTAGTATTTGGTAGAATCCAAGTCGAGATCTGCGGTCGACACTGTGCGTGACCAGAGGGTTGGCCTGTTCTTTGGTCAAAGAATAAGCATTGCAATTCAACGTGGTAAAATATTGCTGCATCCGAAAGTTAGTGGAAAAAGTGTTTAACCATCTAATGGCGATTGGCGATACTGAGGAAAAATTATACCTAAATATCATCAGTTCGTCATTATCGAATTCCATTTCTTTGTTTTGTTGACGGCGTTGTACAATTTTGTTGACGTTGTATATTGGCGGCGGATTTTCCGTCATTAGTTGTTTGGTTACTCCGTCTACGTTAGTAGGTAGAACCGAATTCAAGGAAAAGCATACAACTTAAATACAACCTGGGCCCTATATGTCCTTACCTAAGATAATTTTTATCGCAGGAACGATCCACGCGGGCGATAAAGCTAGTAGTATATTGTGTAGTACCCACATTTTACATCTATGCACTCAACGCACCCAGCGAAATCTCACGAAGCCCCAGGATTTTCCACAATTTCCACACAAAAAATATAAAGCGCAGTACAATTAATTGACAGCCTATACGTTATTGCATCAGGTTATTCATGACTACTGGAACGCTCGTGCAGCCCATGACGTCACTGCAGTGGGGTTATTATAACTTTATCCGAGGGAATAAATTTGAATTTTTGATAGCTTTCCTATCAAGCTATCTGTCAAGCGTACATTATCTGACGATTGAAAAATCTGGAAAAATCTGACCTAAATAATCTAGGTAAGGACCTATACCTACCTATATAAGGGTCGTTCTCAAAATGTGTCAAATATTACTAGAAATCCTCCTATGATTAGAAATGTCCTTTCGATATCTTTAGGAACTTAAATAATGTAGTATGTCTAGCAGTCAACAAAATGTAGCGAGTAGGTAGGTAATTTGCGGATGATGTGAAATAAATCGTGTGTACTAAAATATAAAGAAATAAAATATGTTGCAGCGAATTGAGGACATCAGGGATTTCAAATTCAAATTCATTTATTTGTCAGAAAGCAGGTGTACGTACCTACAAAGTATGATCTTAAATAATTATGATGGCCCATTTACAGTCTATCATTACATCTGGTGTGCAAATATTCATTTTGTTAGTAGTACAAACTACAAACAAAGGTATTATTAAATAAAAAATAAAAGAAACACCTAATATAAACAACAAATAGGAACTCCATTATGTAGGTATCGATATCGTAGTATCGTATGTTTCGTGAAATCCCATGGGATACCAGGAGATTACGGAAGATGTATTTGTGTGATTTCTTGAAATACTTATAGGTAGATAGTTAGGTACCTACGAGTATAACGTGACTTAAAAAACATTATTAGTAATAAATAAGCAGGTACACAATGCTATACGAGTATATACCTATAAATAATAACAGGTTTGCTACCTGCTTATGTTAATGAAGGCATGTGTTACACCATCAGTGATGTTTTGATCATGTTGACCACTGTCAGGTCAGCCGATGACTGTAGTCATCACTCGGTATTAGCAACTGCAGCTGTGCTTTTCCCTGAGCAAGGCCGCCAGCAGATGCTATTGAATGTTTTAAGGAAGAATAATATGCTGTCTCACTGTTTACATCCTCAAAGCTACCAACCATACTTCATACAGTGACGTAAGCGTTTATAGACATCACATCGTCGGTGAGTGATAAACACTCTCCAAAAAAATCATTTTTCTATATTTTGTGAACATAATTATTAATATTGGTGAATAAATGGCCAGTGACTTGCCATTATCACAGAATAGATAGGCAAGTACTGCACTACTTACTGCTATTATGTGTGTAATCGCATTTCACATTTCTTTAAATAAATAAATAGCTTAAGATACAAAATATTTACTGAACCGAATTATGTATCTATCCATAATAAGTAGATAATTAATTGATTAAAACGTGAATATTAACGTGTGGTACGTAGTAAGTATTATTTAAAATATGGTATAGCCGCCAAAATGTAAAAGCCGATATGCGCTATATCGACCTGAACGGATCCGGTAGAGATATAGATCACCCTACATGGTACGGATTTAAATCCAGTCAGATGCGGCCAGTCAGAGACATAATCATCATAATCAATCGGCAAACGTCCACTGCTGAACGTAGGCCTACCATTGATCATTATGCCATAATCACCACACTTGGTCGATGGACTAGATCACAGTGTTTTTATTTGCAGAAAGGAGGACACTTTTGCACATGACTACACACCCTCTTGAGATAATCCCTTAGCCGCCTCTGACAACACCCGAGCGCGCGAGCAAATAGTGGGAGACCCTGGATCGTGTAATTTATAGGACAAATTAAACACCAGAATTCGGATTTTTACTGCCTGCTTTGTATAATCGTCAACTTGTACCTATTTAAAAACGAATCTGTCCTATGATAAATTCACAATTGCACAATATTTATGGCAGAAATAACCCTGGTTTAACTCAATTACGGTAAATATTTGCGTCTTTAATTTAACGTGGGCTTTGGAGTCAAGAAATGTGCAATTCATCATTAGACAGCTAAAGACCTTTCCCGGAAAGCACCAAACAATTATCTCTACATTTATAACTAACACAATTATCTTACCTATCTTCACTAAACAACTCTTCACATCTGTATTATGACTTTATCATTTGTACAGCTTACATTATTGAACGATATGATGCTGTCATTATAATTAATCCCTTTTATAAGCAGTGTGCGTACTGACGCGAAGTTGAGAACATGTTCGCCCAGCAAGATCATTCCTGAGACGGGCGAGACGTATCTATGTACCTACTGAAATATTCAGTACCGCGCACTCTTTAATTCGATGTGGGCTTTCGACACCGGCAGACGCGTTCCGATTTATACCCGCTTGTTACCCTAATCAACCAACATTAATACCTACAAGATGGGATCCAAGAAGAAAAAGGAACAGTAAGTTTTTAAATATTTTTAAAGCAAAAGCGATTGATTTCTTTAGTTAGTACTTCCTTTACATAAATGTTTACATTCTGATATGGGCTTTTTCACTAAGCGATTGTATTGTAGGAAAATGCTTTTGATTTATGTAATTCATTAAGAGCAACATACTACGACAGAATTGTTAATTTAGAGCTGTTTCAGTTTTAAACTAAGTTTAAAAATCGCGATTTTTATTATTTGTGTTTTAGAATTTCTTGACTGAGTTTATTAAACGTATGAAATAAAATTCTTATAATAAAATATTATTTTATAAAAGTACATTTTGGCGATAGCTTCAGCGACTTAAATCATACTTAGTTTGTGTGGTGTACCTAAATTTTAAAAGACAGAGTGCTTCTTATCGACTATCTACCCTACTTATCTTATAATGCATCAGAGTGAGGTATACTGTTTTTAAATAAATAAACATTTACTACGGTAGCTCAGCGACCGAAAGAGCATATTGGCCTCCAACACCAAAACCAACAGTTATATTCTAAACGAATTTATTCGGAAGTTTAACCGTAAGTTAAAGTGAAATAACAAAGTGGGTGAATATTTCATTTCGTGCATATTATGACTTTTGGAGAATAGTCAAATAACTGTGCCTAATCATGTTCTTTATATGTTTTTTTGAAAGTGTTTAATGATGGAAAGTGAAATATAAGAAAGGGACAGTAATCAGACTTTTAGTTTTGAAGATATTGATGTTTGTTTTTTTTGAAGGAACGGTAATGAGATTTAACACGAACGGAAATTAGATATCTATTTATGGTAATGAGGTAGAAAAATGGTAATTAGCAATAAAACAACAGTTTGATAAATCAGCCTTTTAATTGCAATAAAATTACTCAGGAACTTTAAAAAATCAATCAGTTCTGGTTGCTCCGTAGTGTGAACTAAATAAACGGTTTGGAGAGAGTAAGGGGAGAACTGGTAGCAACAGTTAGTTAGTAGGAATGGAGTAGCTCTCATAATTTCTAGAAAATATATAAATTGCGTGAAAGGTTATAAAACTCCTAATGACAGAATGATCTCAATAAAAATTGATGCAAAGCCTGTGCCTATAAATGTTATCCAAGTGTACGCACCTACGGCACAATCAGATGAGGAGGTATCGGATGCATTCTATGCAAATCTAGATGCGCTAATTCAGAATATTCCATACAAAAAAGTTACTATAGTACAAGGGGATTTTAATTCCAAAATTGGCGTAACGAAAGAGGACCCATTGAAAGGAAAGATTGTAAGTGGTTATGGTCTGGAAAAGAGAAATGACAGAGCTGATAAGCTGTTACAGTATTGTGTAGAGAATCGGCTGTCTATTATGAATACCTGGTTCAAAAATCATCCCAGAAAACACACTACACTTACACTTGGAACACTTGGATCTCGCCTAATGGATACCGCAATCTGATCAATTTTATTATGATCAAGTCCCGATGGCTTTCCTCTGTAACCAATGCTAAAACACTACCCGGTGCGGATTGTGGAAGTGACCATAAGCTAGTAGTAGCGGATTTCAGACTACGTTTGAGACGTACGCAGCTAAAACATCAGAAACAATCTGCACTTAGCAAACCTGCACTACAACACTTTCTGGAATCCTTCCAAAAAAAGGTCAAATCTCTTGAACTCGACCCGTTTGACTCCAGCGATGCGGATTAGACAAACCTAAAAAAGGTTATATTAGATACCGCTGAGAAGAGTAGCCAGCTATTTAGGATTGTCAAAAAGAAAGATGAATGGATTAGTAGGGATTCCTGGACACTAATAGACGAAAGGAGAGCTCTTAAATGCGCAGGATTACATACTCAGGAACAAAAGAACAGGTACAATAGGTTGCATAGTGAAGTGCAGAAATCAACAAAAAGGGATAAAGATAAGTTTATAAATTTAGTTTGTAACGAAATCGAGGGGAACGCAAATGGGCACAAAGCAAAGATCTCTTTATGAAAGTTAAACAACTTACCGGAGTTTTCAAACCGAGAAATTGGATAATAAATGACAGTAAAGGTAATGCTCTTACAGATCTGGATTTGGTTCTAGAAAGATGGAGGACTTACTGTTATGAGTTGTATCGGGATGATGAGAGGTACTCCATGGAGCGAAGATGGGATAATCATCCGGAAGAACCAAATATATTGATTACTGAAGTGGAGGATGCTATCCAGAAGCTCAAACATAAAGCTTTGGACCCCGATGGCGTGTCAGCAGCGTTGTTACAACACCTTGTTCCAGATGGAATGAAGATCCTACACGGTATCTGCAATAAAATCTGGAAAACTGGACAGTGGCCGGAAGACTGGGTACAGTCTGCAGTCATACCGTTGCACAAAAAAGGGTCCACTCGTAAATGTGAGAACTATCGGACACTTTCCCTCATGTCACATGCCAGCAAAATTATGCTGCGAATCATTAATACCCGCCTTACAAGTTTTATTGACCATCAAATTCCAAATGAACAGTGCGGTTTTGTAACTGGGAAAGGTACTCGTGCAAACAACTCTGAACCATTTCGTACGGAACGTGGTGTAAGACAGGGGTGCATTCTTTCTCCGAAACTCTTTATTTTGTATGGTAAACACATAATGAGAAAAGAGCTTTCGGGGTGGTGTGGTTGTGTGACAGTGGGTGGCCAAAAAATCACTAACCTGAGATATACGGACGACACAACCATAGTTGCTTCAACAGAAGATGAAATGGCAACACTACTTCACACAATTGAAGTCTCCGCTTCAATTGTGTGAAATTGGGTCTGCAAATCAACCGTTCCAAAACAAAGATAATGGTGGTAGACCGAGCCCAATCTCTCACGTCATCTGATACTCTCAATGGATATGATAAATTAAGTCAGTTCGTATAACTAGGATCAATGATAAATAATGAAGGCACTTGCTCGGAAGAAATCTGCCGCAGGTCCGCGATGGCGAATAATGCTATTTCTAATCTTGACAAGATATGGGGGAACCGAAGCATTCGACGCGGGACTAAAGCCCACCTTGTAAGAGCCCTGATTTTCTCCATATTTATGTACGGTGCCGAAACCTGGAGCATGAAGAGTTCTGATCGAAGAAAAATCGATGCCTTCGAGTTATGGTATTGGAGGAGAATGCTCAGAATTCCATGGACAGCATTCAGAACAAATGAGTCCATCCTTGTGGAGCTAAATGTTAAAGTGCGTCTTTCTGCGATTTGCCACCAAAGAGTTGTGAGATTTTTCGGACACATTATGCGATCTCCAAAACATAGCTTGGAGAGTAGGCTCATACCGGGTCACGTGGAGGGCAGGAGAGTGAGAGGTCGGGCGCCCGTCAGATGGAGTGATGCTGTCAAGAGAGCGGTTGGCGGCAACATACAACTAGCCGTGCACTCCACGTCTGACAAATATAAATGGAGACGAATTTGTGGTCGCGATCCTCAGTATTGAGCGACCGAGGAAGAAGAAGAAGAAGTGCTGGTAAGCAAAGTCAACTGATAAGATTGGGAAATTATTTAATATAATGACTTAATGAATATAATCTATTATATTGTAAGTATTCGTTATATCCCATTTAAGACAAGTAAGGATAAATACAGTGTATACAGAATTGAATCACAGAATCTAATCATTACCGTTCGGTTTTTCTCATTACCATTCGAATCAAGAAGAACGGTAATCAATGGTAATTAGAAGAATGGTAATTAGATTCATAACATTTTCGATAAATTACCGTTATTTGGAACAGGTACTGCATTGTTAAGCTTGTCAGCGGAAAAAGAGACTTATACCGAATACATCTGGCAAATAATTCTTTGATAAAAATAAATATAACTACCTTTAATAACACGAACGGTATGCAGAAATATTCCGAACCACGTCACTTTTCGAACAGGATAACTTTAAGTTACTTAGCCAAAATCACTCTTTCACGCGTGTGTTCGGCTTGATAGTCGAGCGTTGACTTTCGTGGATTATTTTGTGCGAAGCGCGGTGCACAGTGAGGCCTAAGTATTAAAATATCGGATCCAACATACCGTCAAATGGTAATTATGGGAAAGTGGAGGGACATTTTTCAAAGTTGTATGGAATCACTTAAATATGTTCTTCCATAAACAATAAATCGTCTTTGTATAGATTAAATATCCTGTTTTCCTAAAAAGTAATAAAAATGTCGTTCTTCAAACACAGTTTTTTACAGCATGTGCTAATTTACTAAAATCTGGGAAAAGGGACACCGATGGTAATTAGATTTTAGATTCTTTGTTTTAAATTTAGTGCATTTCTAATTAAAAAAAAGATGTTCTAAGGATTGCGCCTATTAGAACACCAAGTTAACTATACAAAAACTACGTTAGTTTCAAATTCTTTCAACGTTTAATATATTCTTTAGCGTCCGACGTGTAATATGCACGAAATGAAATATTCACCCAAGTACTTTCTAATAATTGGGAAAATTGGGGTCAAAACCATCTCTTTACGGTTTTCTCGCTCGATTTTTCGTTTTGTGTTCTATCAAGGAGACAAAGGGTGGAGAAAACTGGTTTGTCCACCCGCCGAGCTGGCCCTGCTGATAGGCTTAAGATATACGTGTAAGTTTAATCTACTACCCATAATCCCGTCCCGAATTTATGTAAAAAAAAAAGCTTTTCAAAGCATTATTTTCATACTAAAAGTCCCACTCACTGACTGAATCACTAAAAGTTATAGGCTATTTCCCGGTGACCTACAATTTTTAAAAGCACAAAAGGAGACTTTTTCGGACAAGTTAGTAAAGGAATAAATTCCGTTAACATTATTAATTTCAAATTATGTATAAAATCTATATATAATAATAATCTAAAACCATTCTATGATTAGTATGATTACGCTTACAACAATATTGTACATTATGTTACGTAGTGACGCTTGCGAAATTTAAAACTAAACAAAACCTGCGTCCCCGCAGTACCTAAGATTTTTTTTTTTTTATAAAAATGTTTTAGACACAATTTCTGCTAACAACGTTTAAAATATTATTTAGATCAGCGGAATACAGGATAATCTCACGTACAGCCGGGGTTTTTAAGAAATAAGCATAATTTATAATGTAATTTTTAGCCAAGTTTATATTTATTTGTTCCTGACGGAAAAGTAGGCCACCGCGGCACCGTGGTGAGTTTAGTCGGTAGGAGTACGGTACACCCCTCCGCCGCCTCCGCCTGGGAGAGGCGGAATATACCTAGTTCACGATGAATTCTCACCACGCTAATCAAAAAAACAAAAAGCATGAAAACAATAATTATCTCGTGGAACCCAATCTTCTGGAAGTATAACGAATGTTTGAGCAGTTAATATCAATTGCTGTTTATGTCATAATTATTATAAGTATAGATTATGAAGGTAATATTTTAACAATCGCAGTCTGTCCTCTAACTAGTGTCGCATCCATTAACCTGACTGGTACACACGAATAAATTGTAAAGCGATCCATTTCAATTTAACTGGCTTGATAATATTTTATACTTAGTTTTATATTCCGGTTGAGTCCAGTATGTTTCAAGGATATCGAAAAGGAAGCTAGCCGAGAATATAAAGCTAGATGCACACTTTAAAAAATTGGATTAAGATTGAACTTTAAACATAGGTAGGTACAGTCACGAGCACAAATATGTACCAGTAGGTACATCTAGCAACATTCAAAATTGAATATTTGAAGACCTGTTGATTAAAAATTAAAGTCTTTAAATTGTACATAAATAATAATTACCTACAAAACTTCAATAACTACTTATAACTCGATTCCATCGTATGAATTCATATGGGGAAGGTGATTATTTTTTTGCGTTAACGATGTTGTTGGTCCTATATAGTTCTATAGTATATAGTTCAGTTTGGTGATCTGACGCATAGAGGATACACGTTGTCTAATGGTTTGTGTTCAAAAGTTTCATCAATATTTTTTTTATTTCTTTTGAACGTAGCTACAACATGTTTGTGGGTACATATTTTGGCTAGTGACTGTAATATTACTACCGTAACACGATATTGGACTTTATGATAATTAATTAATTATTTTCTTTTTCAGAAAGAAGGAGACCGTGCGTTTGTCATACTATCAAATAGTAAGTAACTACATCGATATTATAAACAATGACCTTATCTTTTTGATACCAATTGGTTGTTGGCAAAATAAAATTGACTGGGGATAGATACTTAATTATATCAAGTATTTGGTACATTGATAGCTTATAGTAATAATAATGCAGTCATAAGCAGTATGACAGTAATATATAGTTTTCTGCCTCTACTGTAGTAATTAATTCTAATAATGAGGTGATGAACAAAACTAATAGTTTAAACAGTTTTGTGTGACAACAGAGTAGGATATTCGTTATTTAATACTGACTCATCATAATATTAAGAGACCTCCTACACTAGCGTCTTTCGAGCGTCGGCGTCGCTTCGACGTTGCGTGAGGAAGTGTGGTGGGGTCTCTAATCGTTACTCTGGCAAAATCTTAGATGTGGAATTATTTGTTGATAAATATTTGGATTGTACGATAAACTGTTGTAAACTCACAGTACCGCTACGCGACATGTACGGAGCTGATGGCCACGCTTCTGGGCATCTTCTTCGGCTTAGCCAGCGGCGGCGGTGTGTGCTACAACCTGGTGCAGATCGGCGAGCTCAGCACTGCCTTCGTGGAAAGAACCAACTACCGAGAGAGACTTACCAGCTACCTGCCACTCACCTCCGCGTTTGGAGGAGGACGAAGGCTGTAAGTATTGATCAACTGAAAGATACATGAATAACATTATCAGCTAGGTCGACGGTTCGTCAGTCTAAATTAAATTTACTCATAATGTACATCACCATTAATAAATACAGTCATTCTTCACATACCATATTTTTTACTGACGGACCTAATGCGAGATTGATGCGTCACAAGAGTATCTACCTTATTGCATTGCTTCAATCAATATACTCAGCCTACTGTCCATCACTGGAGATAGGCATGTTGAACGTTCTAGAAGGAGAGATGATTACAGTATGCTCCAGGAGGTCGGACGATGACGAGGACGTCCTCATTCGACAGTACCTACATAATTTTATAGCGTTGCCGTTGGTACTATTATTAGGTACACACTAGTAGGAAGTTAGGAACTATAACTTTATTTATTTAATACCTAAGCATTAAAAATAAATCCTGTCGAATATTATAAATAGTTTTTGGCGAATTTTTACATTACTTATTTAGAAAAAGATGCTGTTTACTTTTTTTAGACTAAATGCATCGTACGATGAAAACATGGCAGCTTTAATAGAAGACGCCAAAGCGATGGCGATTGGTCTGTTCCTAAGTATCGGCGTCTCACTCATATTCTGCATGCTCTCCGTCGGACTGATCAGCTGGAGCGCATTGCGACAGGTATCTATTTTACATAGCATCACGCCTGTATTCCCCGAAGGGTGGTATCGTATACCCACATTTCGCCGATGCCTTTACTGAATCTCATGTAATAGGGGGTGAGCCTATTAAGATACCATATGACAAGTGTCAGTTGCCCAGTACAGGTAGAATATAAACTTACGTGAAACCCATCAGCGTCTGCCACGTTGCGTACGCGCCCGCAGCGCATCCGCAACGTGGCAGACGATACTGGATGAACTTTAACGTATCGTTCTGTCGTGTAAATTAGTCGGCTATAGAATTACGGATCCACCACAATATCACAATAATATCGCCCTTGGAGACACTCTCGACTCCCAATCTCAATGGTCTAAGGTTAAGGTTAGGAACATTAATTAGAACACTAGTGAACCCGAATGTCGGTGATTGCGTGGCTAGCGTTAATTAATCTCGAGTGCAGCTCAGCAGCATGTTTACGTTACATATTGTCTCTGGCCCGCCTCACACAAATTAATCTTGATATTGTAACGTCACTACTATAGGTACTATAAAGTAGTAGTAGTATCATTGGATGAAGTACGAGTTATAATTACTCGTACTTCATCCATTCTTATAAAAGCATCAATTATTGACGCTTTTTTTATAAATACTCGTACTTCATCCAGTGACGATTGTTAAAGGAATTCCATACTTACCAGACGAAGATTGTTTGATGTCGCAAATGAATTAAATTATGTATTATAAAGAGTGACGTGACAGCTCTTTGTTGAATATGCTCAATCGATGATACTGAACGATACATTATGGAGCGAGCGATAGACCATGTGACCAATAAATCGATCGGTTATCACGTTACGTTACTACTAGGTATGGAATATTTAACGGTCTACCTTCATTCTTTCTACTCTATATATTTCTTGAATAACTCCTTCTTTAATTTAAGAGCGTAGCTCTTGTCGGTGGAGCAATCGCCACTGCTCTCTATCCTCTGCCTTATTTTTGGCCTCTAGTTACGACTCGACTCCAACTTTCTTTTTCGCTTGTCGTACAAAGCCTCGATTAAGACTTCCTCTTTTTCCTTCTAAAATTATTGTCATATAGAAGTCCTCTTGAGTTACACACCGACAAAAAACTAGAGTGCGGCGACTTACATCAAACTCTAATGTATCTATTTCCAATAATAACCCTAGAAAGCTAAAATCTGACACTACGAAAACGTACCTATATTGGACTGATTTGCATTGACTATATCTCCTAATTGATAGGTAGGTGCCTATTTGTGACAATGAAATACAAAACAGCCAAGTTTCAAGACTGCACTTTATTTAACTTGGCCATTAATACCTAACTGAAATAAAAGAAGGACCGTCTGTGATATTGTTTACTAGTTTAGAAGAGTAATCCTTGGAAAATATTGGACCGACACCTTGACTGTTCCTAAGATAGGAAGCTGTTATCCTAACAAAGCAAAACAATCCTTCGGAGTGGCATAATGAACAGAATACGCAGTTTCATTATAAAATAAACTATGACGTCATTTTATAAAAAATAATAACGCGAATAAATTACAATCTCAAGCACAAACGAAATAAATTGCTCTAAATTGATGGCCTTATTGCCGATTGACTTGCCAAGCTTCACATGGAGCACGAAACTAGAGTAATGCTTACTTACTAATAAAGGTGACCTTGGCGCCTACATATTTGGTTGGTTATGATGACTTGATAGCGATTTTTCCACCTTAGAATAGTAATCCTAGATAATTATATCTCAACCAAACTAGATGCAACGCAGGACAAAAATTAATCAATTTACCTCTACTTCGCGTCAAGACTTCTTTTTCTGAGACATTAAGGTTTTTGTTAAAGACCCAGATTCTATTAGATACTTATAAAACTTATCGCTTTATAATTTATATTTTGTGACTACAGCATTTCCTACGTACGCTCTAGCGCATCGCAAACGTGACAGTAATACGTAACATTTATCCGGTTACAGTTACGTAGTTTGCAGGTGCGTGTCTCATACGCAGTTCCTCCTGTTCTTTCCTTGCAGGTTTTTCCTATCTGTCCATATTTTCCTTTACGTATCTTCCATTCTATAAATTAAGTATAACGTAATACGCAAAGTAAGGATAACGTACAGCGAGAAATGAATTACCCATCGCGTCATGACTGCATGATTATCCGCCTACTACAACGCTTTGTGGAAATTCGCGACTACCATTAAAGTTAGGTATGGCCTAAAGATATTATGCAGATTTAGTTCAAAAAACCCAAAACTTTTTGTCTCTTTATGAACATTTTAGATCTTTAGCCTAATACAATAATAAAAAAATTGATCAATAAGTGTTTTCTAAGATAAATTACCTATAAAAAAATATTTTCACCAGATAACCCGAATACGGATGATATTCTTGAAGGCTGTTCTTCGGCAAGACATGTCGTGGTTCGACACTGACTCTGAATTCAACTTGGCTTCCAAGATGTCTGAGTAAGTACTCTGTCTCCAATACCTAATATTAATTAAATTACGTTTGTAAATGGAAGAAAACGACATAATGCGCCGACCTCAATTAAAATGGTATAAGGGTAGGAGAATGATGATAATACCTAATAAGTATTTGGATAGGTATCAAAAACACAAAAAGTAGATTCAACTAGCTTGAAAAGCTGCATCAATCTTTTTTATCGGGGCAGATAAATAATATCCATAATACTTTTTTTTTTTTTTAATGAAAGTAATATCCGGGTTTAGTGACATTTCAAATTCACGAAAAATCGAATTCCAGATTTTCAATCAAACAAAGTCTTTATGGCTCTTTACGTCGTAAACGAAGATATTATGTTCTGCTCCTTCATTTGTCGATTTAACAGAGATACTCCTAAAGATATTCCTTTCCTCATTTTAAGGAACCTGATGGCCCTCAAGGATGGCATTGGTGATAAGTTGGCGGTGGTCTCCAACCTGGTGGGCACGGCCATCATCTGCCTGTGTACTGCATTTCCTTTAGGGTGGGAGTTGACCCTCGCGTGTGTATCTATCATGCCCTTCTCTATTGCGGTCTCCATTGCTTTAACGAATGTAAGTAATTTTTATTTTCTTTTATCGTTAGCTGGGAGCCTGGGGTTGATGTTTTGATTATAACACTATGGATAAAATGGTCATACTAAAATGCCATAAGCATGGAATATTTCACAAGTAGCATGTGAAAACTCATATGAAATTATCATCATCATTATGAAATTATCATCATGAAATTATTATTATCATTATATTGTCACTAATGCTACCTTCTTTTGAAGTCTGTTATAAATCACACACGGATATCATCGTATATAAGTTCATTGATTCAAAATAAATGGCACATCTACGTAGCACCTAAATCAGCGGGTCTATCGCGTAACTAAAATTATAATAAATATTGAATCTGGTTTAAACTTCAATACGATCGTGAGAGACTGAACTTCGGGTAACCTTGTTTTTTTTACCGATCATGAATTTGGGCCTCCTATATTCATGATAGATAAAAAAATTACAAGGTAGCTCGAAGCTTAGTCTCTCACGATCGTATTGAAGTTTATTACCAGTGTCGATGTTCATTACCATTTTAGTTACGCGGTAGAGCCCCAGGTGTCTGTTCCAATTCAGCGCCATTCATAAATTCATAGGTACTTCATTTTCAGTAGCAAACGGTAGCAAATGTGACATAGAGCGTGTGCGTATAGTGTGGGTGGGTATAGCGCATGAGAAATTTCACATTTGAAAATATAACTGTGAAAAATTAACAAATTCATCAAATGAAAATGATTTGAAAGTAGCCATTAATTCCATGCCTACTCATCTGCTTACAATGAGATATATACTGGGACTCATATATAATCAATTTTTACTACCTGTTATTAATACTTAGTTACAAGTACTTATACCTATAAAGTAAAATAAAAAGGCCTTTATTCCTTAATTAAATCAATTATGGATTTAGATACCTATGTAAGATATGTGTGGGTATGTGAGATTCAAACATTTTGTATGTAAGCTTTTGCCACCACCGCCATTCTCAATGGATTTTATTATTTTAAGTATCAAACCAAATCGTCAATGCTAGAGATGGAGTCATACAGTCAAGCAGGTAAACAAGCAGAAGAGGTACTGAAATCGGTGAGAACCATCATAGCATTCAACGGAGAAAATAAAGAAGTTGACAGGTATGAAACAGTATTTTCTTAGCTTCTTCTTAAAACGTAAGGATATTTTATATAGTGCGCATAATTTGTAGAATGATTCAGTCTGTTTTTTTTTTTTTTTTTTTAATGAATTAATGTATTTGTTCTTTCACATTAAGTAGGTTACATATAAATTTGATACAGATTTGTGTACAAGAATAAATAGTACAAGAATAATTCCTTAATGCAACCGCAGTATTGGAAATTTGGGATACACTTTAAAACAAAACGAAAATTCGACTAAGTATGGGGAACACGCCAAGCCATACAAAATCAAATTTTTATTCTGTTTTGGAGTGAATTTTAGTAATGCGGTTGCATTTGAGAACATACACTGAATCTGTGAAAATTTTGCGCACTATATAAAAAAAAATCTTGTATTTAAATAATTACTTTTTCATCCCACCATCTCGGAAAGAGTATTTTTAATCTTCAATATCTGAGTGGAAAAGCCGTTTTTATTCTCTAGAGGATAAAGTAAATTGAATTTAGAACATCGTGTGCACTAAGTTTGTGAATTAAACGTTTTTTTTTTTGCATTTAGTCATTTCCTCGCTGAGGTGGAATGAAAAGTTACGTGTTGCACTCGAGTGCAAAGATTTTTCACCTCGTGCTTTTTTGATTTCCTCGCTAACGCTCAGGATTCTAATTTTGAATCACTCGCTGCGCTCGTGATTCAATTTTAGAATCCTTCGCTTGCTCGGTCATCAAAATTGAACACGCGGTTAAAAAGCAACTTTGCACTCTTGTATAACAAATAACTATTGTCACGTTATATATTCTGTCACAATTAAAGTACCATAATCATAATAACGAATAATTGTTAAAGTGTACTATCTTAAGATTTTATATTTTCGTTGCTTCATCCATTATTTCTTCCAGGTATACCAAGCTGCTTCAGCCAGCTGAGAAGCAAGGTCGCAAGCGAGGCTTGTTCACGGGTCTGGGCAACGGCTTCAACTGGGTGCTCACATACTCACTGAACGCTATCGGCTTCACTTATGGCACCAGACTTGTGTTCATTGATTGGGATAAACCGGATGATGAGCGTAAATATTTAGTAGGAGTAGTATACAGTGTGAGTACAGCAATATTTAAAATTAATAGATATAAATATCAACAATAAAAAGTAAAAACTAACTTCAATATACTAAAACATATAAAATAGTTTTCTTGTAAAACTTAATTGGTCTGAAGTCAGTCTCACTGCAAAGCTAAGGTGCATTGAAGAATTAAATGCCCCAACTTCAGAATCTGAGTTTATTAAGAAAATTATTTTATATAAAATTTCCTTTTAGATTTTTGAAGTCGGTCTTTACTATTTTTAAACTTAATTTTATTTAAAATTTTGAGTGGTATAAAGGTATTAACAAAACATAAACAAGCGATTACAGCAATTGCGAGTGATTAGCTGTCCATTGTCTATCTCGAAAGTTGTTCATCAGATCTTCACCAAATTTTATAATAGATATAATATAAATTATGGGATCACCTCAGGAGAATACTCTACCAAACAAAAAAAGAATAATTAAATCGGTTAAAAATTGACGAGGATATCGCTGAAGTAACATATTATATACAAAAAAGAACATTCAATCGAGAACCTCCTCCTTCTTTGGAAATCGGTTAAGAACAACAACTTTATGAGAGTTACCGCAATCATTGGCGAGAGTAGTGCATCTCGGGTGAAAGCTATTATCAAAATATACAGAATCAATATATTTTGATTTTACGTCGATCGTACGGAAAAGCGTGTTTCTATGACTTTTGAGTCAGACAAATTAAGACTTGTCATCGAATCTTTTGGGGATTTCAGTGTTGTACAGGATTCATGATTTTTTTCCCGTCTTCCAGGTATTATTCAGCGCATACATGGCTACCCAATCCATAACATTCTGTGTGCCGCACGCAGAAGTATTTGCTGCAGCTCGAGGGGCAGCTGCCAGTATCTTTCAATTGATAGACAGAGAACCTTTTATTGACAGCCTCCATCAAGGAGGCTTGTCTCCTCGGAGAGTCATAGGAGATATTACTTTAGAAGACGTTCATTTCAGCTATCCGTCAAGGCCCGAAGTGAAGGTAAGATGAAACTTAATTATTACCTATAGTTTATAATATTGAGTAGGAGTACATGGCTGTCTCAACAAAAGATGTACGCCAGTCGTGCCTAAGCGCCAAATGCGTTATCTGGGTGTCGTAATGTTCCGTAAGAATAAGTATATCTAATAATTATAATAACAATAATCTGCAGGTCCTAAATGGGTTTTCTCTACGCATCAAGGCTGGAGAATGTGTGGCCCTAGTTGGATCTTCTGGCTGCGGGAAATCAACTATACTGCAATTGCTACAAAGACTTTATGATCCTCATTCCGGATCAGTGAAGCTGGATGGAAAAGATGTTAGAAATCTTAATTTAGGGTGGCTTAGATCATGTTTGGGTTAGTAAATTTACGATATGATTTTTTTTATACACAAATCTACATTTTATAAATATGTGATGAATTTTCAGGAGTGGTAGGTCAGGAGCCCGTCCTGTTTCGGGGTACAATTTTTGAGAATATCGCCATCGGTTTCCCGGAAGCCACTAAAGAAGAAGTACAAGCTGTCGCAGAAATGGCTTATGCGCACGACTTTATTATGACCCTGCCCAATGTAAGCATTAATTTAAAAAGCCTAAATCCACAAATCACTAAATATGGCTTCACATCGATATTTCAAAATATTCTTACGTCCTTCTTTTGATTTAAAAAACATTCTCAATGTCTGGCAACGGACAACTGTTCCCAACAGTGATCACACGAAAGTTATAATATATGTTGGTGTAACCTCAGGGCTACGACACAGTGATAGGTGAGCGCGGCGCGTCACTATCAGGTGGTCAGAAGCAGCGCATCGCGATCGCGCGCTCACTGTTGCGCGAGCCGGCGGTGTTGTTGCTGGATGAGGCCACCTCCGCGCTCGACCCGCACTCCGAGCGGCAGGTGCAGGCCGCGCTCGACCGCGCTAGTGACGGACGAACCACTATCATGGTGTCACACAGGTATTTAATGTTATATCTCAAGGTAAGGACATAGTGACGGCCGAACGCGGTGCGTCGATGTCAGGCGTTTAAGAAAAGATCATAGCCATCACGTGGTGCATAGGACAATAATTAATATTAACAATACAACTTGTAATGAATACACAACATTATTTATTTATTTCAACCAAACTAACTTGCTTAGTTCTCATAGGCATTCATGGATAGTTTATGTTTTTAGGTTATCAACGATAACTAACGCTAACCGTATCATCTGCATGGACCAAGGAGCAATAGTGGAAGACGGTACTCATGAAGAACTTATGAAAACCAAAGGTAATTTAACTCCTATAGATAGGTCAGCGATAACTTTGTTTTTAATATTCCTGGAACTGCGATTTTGTTCTGACTGATCTGGATTCGAACATATTTTGGTTGACTTTGTTATATGTTAAATACCATTTTGAATAAAACTCCAGGTGTCTATTACAAGCTAGTAACAACGGGCAATGAAAATAAAGACTTTGAAGAAATTGACACGTTGCCTGAAGATAGTGAAGAAATCAACGGCGAACCTGTCTTGGCGCCGCGCGCTGATGTCAAAAGAAAATCTAATAGACGCGTGCTTAGACATCACTCCATTAAAAGAGGTTTGAATAACGATTATAAAAACAAGAGCTAAAAGTAAACATACATACTACATACAATCACAGAACACACATACAATGTCTATGTTTACTTTGACGCTAATTTGGGAATTCAAGAAAATCATAAATGTTTAGTAGGTACCTTCAGCAACAATAGTAGATTAACATGGAGCGATAGGTATCGCTCCATACAAAATGAACCTATTAAGGATAATTTTTTATGTAGTGTGCAAAATTTTCAGAGTGATTTTTCCGTCCCCAAATACAACCCCAGTAGTAAAATTCACTCCAAAACAAAATATTTGATTTTGTATGGCTCGCGCTAGTAAATTATGCGTGTCCACCATGCTAAGTTGAATTTTCGTTTTGTTTTAAAGTGTATCCCAATATTGCGGTAGCATTTAGGAACAAGGGACTGAATCACTCTACAAATTATGCGCACTGTAGGGTTGCCAATAATAAAACTCTGGGTCTCTTCAATAATTATGTATTGTGTTACACTAACACACTTAGTAGCACTTACTGAAGTACGAGTATAAATTCGCGGTCCTAAGTAGGTCACAGTAAGTGCTACTAAGTGTGTTAGTGTAACACAATACATAATTATTGAAGAGACCCAGAGTTTTATTATTGGCAACCCTACAAGTGGCGCCCAACGTGGGGCGCCAATATGTTGGATGCATTGAATAAATCATCCTGTCTCGTCATATATCAGCCGTTTCATTCATCAGCCACCTCCATAGCACTACAGAAATATCCTGTATAGATTATATGCGGGAAAAATATTAATTTGTTCGGTGATTCTTAAAGACCAAGGCTTTAAAAAGTCTTGTAATTATCTGAATTAATTAGGCATAGGATATTAAAATGTTATAATTTCAACTATTAGTCAACTTTTGTTGCTAACATTACCTTTTACATTTCTCTCTCGATCTCGAATATTATGTCGATTGCGAAAAAGAAAATTTACAAAATATGATTTAATGGCTTTAAATGCTATACATATGTAGGTACCTCCTTATTTGCTTGTAATTTACAGAATCTCATGACTGGCTGACTCCACGTGGCTCAATATGTTCAGTAGTTTCAACTGGATTGCAAAACTTCGTGTATAATGCTGATTATGAATCTGAAGAAGAAAAGGATGAGGACGAAGTAAGTCTGGAAAGATTTCAAAATGATTTAAGTATATTCAAGCCGTTAAATCCGCTAATAACTTAGAAATTGGTCATTTTTTGGTTTACATGGAGTAATTAATACCTCAAACGGAACCACCTTTAGAAAATCTAACTTTGGAAAGCTTAAACAAAATGAGGTGGAACTGCAATAATATTATATAGTAATATAGACTTTAATTGTATATACGAGTATGATGGGTGATGGATGACTCTTGTATGAAATGGAAACGTTAACCGTTGAATGCCGTAATTGTACACACAATAAAGGTTTTGTTGTGTCTCTTGTAGATTCGCGTTTGCTCGAAAGTTTAAATTAAAGTCCTAAATGTTTGTCATCAGGAAATAAAACCAGTGAGCGACTGGCAGATCTTGAAATTGAATGCACCTGAATGGCCGCTCATCACAGTGGGCTCCATTGCAGCATTTGTTCAGGGTGCCTGCTTTCCAGTCTTTGCCTTACTTTTTGGATTTTCCAGTGGTGTAAGTATTGTTAAATTGAATATTGGACTCTGCTACCGTACGCGACTTTCATTTTATTCTTTATAAATAAAGTTATTTTTGTTATTTTA
This sequence comes from Allophyes oxyacanthae, assembly GCA_932294325.1. Lineage (NCBI taxonomy): Eukaryota > Metazoa > Arthropoda > Insecta > Lepidoptera > Noctuidae > Allophyes > Allophyes oxyacanthae. The sequence continues at coordinate 9,352,877 of OW028609.1, forward strand.
TTGCAAAATTTTGGTTTGTGCAAACATTTTTATTACAGTTTTTTTGTTTTTTTAAACTATAATATTTTATTTTTGAATGTGAAGGAAGTTAATCTGGAAATGACGTCTGATAGAGATGAATGGAAGAAAAACACATATGGCGCCGACCCCAAATAAAATGCGATAAGGGCAGGAGAATGATGATGAATATATTATTTTTATACTTCCTATCAAGACGCGTGACGCCTTCACACGCGCCTATGAAATTCTACTCTCTCTCTTTCGATGATGTGTGTAGTCCACCAACCTGCACTAAATATTACAAAATTCATTTTTTTATATTTTGTTGTATCCATAATACCTATATGTCATCATGTTAGTAAAAGTATGCAAATATACATTTTATTATGTTCACTTATTTTTGGGTAAGTAAATCATCATCTGCCTGGCCTTTATCCCAACTACGTTGGGGTCGGCTCCCAGTCTAACCAGATGCGGCTGAGTAACAGTATTTTATACAGAGCGACTGCCATCTGACCTTTTGGGTAAATAAAAGTTCCTACAAATTAAAATAGGGGTCGGAATCATTTTACAAATCTAGGTACTAAATAATTCAAAGATTAACTGACCGAAAAACATGTTCACAGATATTCATTCTAGAAGATAGAAAAGAAGTGATATACCTTGCGGACCTGTATTCGGGCATGTTTATTGTGGTGGCGGCCGTCGCTGGAGTGTCTATGTTCCTGCAAAGCACCACCTTCACCACTGCTGGCTTGAGGATGACAACGCGGTTACGACAAAACTATTTTTCGTCTCTACTCAAACAGGTAAGTATTCTACAGTGCACAGAGGATTCGCTTCACCCGTCCGCATTAATCAATATAATTAAACATAAACACTCTCATACATTTCTGTAGAGCAATCGACACGAATCCGCCCGCGGACCGAAGCTCGGGCAGCAAGCGGTCGGAATCGCGCCAATTTGAGCGCAGCTTAACTTCTCGTGGAGAAAAAATCTTATAAGAGGCTGCTTTCACTCATGTACTGGGTGTACGAAGACTGGATCAGTCGTTGCCATGCGTGACGACTACGAGACTAATACCTATTGATTTTGTGCCAGGAAAAAATTCATAGGAAGAGAGGCGGTCTATATCCAGTATTAAACCGCAACATAAAATACTAAATATGGGAATGAAAAGAATGATATCAGTATACGAAGGAAGCAAGAAAGATAAATTGGTGTACCTACTTATTATAATATCGGCGAGGTATTGTTTGTTACTAAAAAAGCAGGCAAAACAAAACAAATTTAAAAAGTATAAAGATGAAAACTATTGATGGCGAAATAGTTTTATCCTACACAAATTATATTTAGTCTGATCTAAACACGGAGAGCTTTCTCTCCTCCGCGGATCTGAATAACCATCAAATCTATTTCAGGAAATAGGTTTCTTTGACAAAGAATGCAACACGGTCGGCGCAATGTGCGCAAGGCTAAGTGGAGACACAGCAGAGGTTCAAGGCGCCACTGGTCTGAGGATAGGACTCATATTACAAGGATTCAGCTCAGTGCTAATAGGTTTTCTGTTAGCAATTTGCTATAATTGGAAACTCACTCTAGTTGGGACAGTTTTCCTACCCCTGGTGAGTATTTCTTCTCCTTTTTATGTATTTACCTAAATACCTTACTTTGAAGTACTATACAATATTTTTCGTATTTCATTGCAGATGGTGGGCAGCATATGGCTTGAAGGCATAGTCTCACAGCAGTCTCAAACCGATGAACGTGCGGCGATGGAGTCAGCGACGGCTATTGCAACCGAAGCAGTAGTCAGTATAAGAACTGTCCAGAGCTTAGGTAAGGAACCTAACTCTTGTCTTATTTGAGCAACGCGGTGTGTTTTAAAGCGGAGCGTTGCGAGTTACGAACGACGACAATCAAATGCTTGACAGATCGCAATATTACTAACTAGCCGTTTTTCTAAATCTTCACTCATATACTTGATCATCGTAGCTCCCGAAATGCTTTGCGTAGTCGAGTAATGTAAAGTGTGTTTTTCAACAGGTGTGGAACCTATATTCCTGAAGAAGTTTGAAGATGCGTTAAACGAAGCCTGTGTTGCTGTCGCCAAGAAAACTCGTTGGAGAGGTTTAGTTCTGGGCCTGGGAGTATACGTGCCTTTCATGGCATATTGCAGTGCGACCGTCTATGGCGCAGTTTTGGTTGCTTACGGAGAGATAGAGTATAAGATTGTCCTGATGTAAGTAGCAGCGGAGATGGTAAAAAGTTTCACTTTTATACTCAGGTTTAACAATGTCCATTTTTGTTAAAGGGTCAATGAGGCTATCATGTATGGAGCTTACATGTTAGGTCAGTCCTTGGTTTACGTTCCAAGCTTTAACTCGGCCAAAACTTGTGGTGCAAGAATCCTGTCCATCATTAGAAGATCGCCCAGAGTAAAGACAGAAGATGGAATTAGAGACAAAAAGGATTGGGTAATATAACAGTTGTAGATACTAATACTTCCTATGACTATGTTCTTTTTTATTTTTACCATCATAGTTTTCGATACTTTTAGGTTGCTACAGGAAACTTTGGTGTTCGCGAAGTAGAGTTCTGTTACCCCACACGTCCGCAACAGAGAATTCTTAAAGGCATAGATCTCAAAGTAGAAGCTGGCAAAACAGTTGCGCTTGTTGGGTCTTCAGGCTGTGGCAAGTCAACCATCCTGCAGCTGATGCAGAGGTTTTATGATCCTGATTCCGGTAACATAGTAAATAACATTTTATTATTAATTAAAATTATTATCATATCGAAAATAAGGTAGTTATTAAGTTACGCTATTGCTATGAAATCAATGCCAGGCATATCCTTCCTTAAAATTTAATTGGTTCTAATAAATTGGCTTTAAGGAACACTACGAATTTTAATCGTTGCGGATAATAATTGCCAATCTGTGAACAATGTCAATATACTAGAGTCCACGCACTGCGAAAAGAATTCGTTTGGGATTTCATTTCGCATTTTATCGCAACACGAAGATTGCAACGATTTAATTTCGTAGCGTGCGCTTAGCCATACATTAAAATAAATAAAAATAAACGTACATTTATTTCTGACACGGATAAGCGATTAAAGTTGAGGATTTTAGCAGACCTAAGCGTGGCCGTGCTGGGACTGACAAGCTTTAGTCCAGCCACAAAAAATGCGCTATAAGTGGTGAAATAATGGGGTACTATTTTTTTCTTCTGCGTACCAAATGGTACATATCCGTACAGTTCACAGCTATAACCATGACCTTGTTTCCCACTGCGGCCGGGCTGGAACGTAACAAATTGTACGAACTGTCGCTAGGAGGCCTATAACATAGGCCTTCCGGCTCCCAGTGACCGTTTTGGCTATGAAATTTTAATCAGATAAGTCACTGCATTTTACCGTCGATAAATACCGTAAAATGTGGTGACTGGAAACAGCTCTGGGCTCTAATATATAGCCACGTACTGAATTCATATATGAACACTTTATGAGCATTGGTTGCAGAGTTCAACTCGCGCGTCTCATTCATCGTTTTCTATAGCCACTTTAAAATGCGTAGACTTCAATAAGCGTGAATGTATTCACAGGAACTAGACGGTAGAGACATTAGGTCGTCCTTGACGCTGCCGCGGCTTCGCCGTCAGCTGGGCGTGGTGCAGCAGGAGCCGGTGTTGTTCGACCGCACGCTGGCCGAAAATATCGCCTACGGGGACAATAACCGGAAGGTCACCATGCATGAAATAGTGGCTGCTGCTAAAGCTGCCAATATACACAGCTTTATTGTCTCCTTGCCTAAAGTAAGTGATATCTTACGTTATTAGTTAGAAAAGTCAGCCTACTATCCTGTTCATGAATAGTATTAAATAGCATTAATTTTGCAAGAATCTCCTATTCCCTTGAACTATACCTATAGGGTGGTACAAAATTTTGGGGCGCTCATGGTGGCAATTCTTTCTATTGTAGTTAGGTAGAGTTCTGATATATGGAAACTTTAGGTAAATTTTGAAGAAATGAAAACGCCATTATTGATTTTTTCCCAACTCTATTTCCCAACAGGAATGTTTCCTGTAAACAATCGATGAAATTGTACTTGCCAAAATTGAAAAAAATACAAGAACTAGTTCCCATACATTTTCTATGAAAAAATACTTAGTCGATCGAGCGTTCGTTTTTTGAGTAATTCCAAATTCTCGCTAGCTGTACCTTTTTCCAAAGACTAATAAGTAATGTTGTTTGTAATATCTTTAAAATTCAGCTAGGTAAAGTTTTCTAAGGAACTCCACAAGCAGGGTTACCACATACCTACTGCCCCAAAATTCTGCACCACTATGTATAGTCCAAGTAGGTGGCTTGAATTTCATTGCAGTAGGTAGGTATGAATTATGATATTATTACACCAGATAAACAATGCAGAGTTTTCCCTTCGCGAATGGGTAGTTATAGGTAAGTATGAATATTTGCATGATAGCTGGAAGTAATACACGGAAAGGTCTTTTATATCCAAATTGGATTTGGCACTTTGGTCCATCTCCACAGTAGGTAGTAGGTACCTAGCTTTTTACGATGATTAATTAGTGCAATATTATCAGTAGTAATATTGATTGTACAAGTGAGACAAAAGTCTCACTAGAGACATGAGAGAGATTAATTGGTGTAATGTTATGGACCAAATTGTTTCTTTAACGAGGCTCGTTTATCAGGGTTACGACACTAACCTTGGTGCTAGCGGTGCTCAGCTGTCAGGAGGTCAGAAGCAGCGAGTGTGTATTGCGCGCGCTCTCATCAGATCGCCGCGACTGCTGCTGCTCGACGAAGCCACCTCTGCGTTAGACGCCAACAGTGAACGGGTAAGAACCTTATCTACCTAAATCATAAGATATTATAGGTACTAATCCATGTGTTAATAATACTCTCTCGAAGGGAGAGGTCATGAGCGCAGTCATCACAGTTGTCGCTATGCGTGAAGATAAGTCCACCGTGAGAATGACGTACTTAGGATCGCAGAACCAACTCTATGACCAAACTGATGGAGTTGCCCATCACTACCGTCGGGAAATAACAAACTTTATATGCACGCAGGTCTGGTGTATTGCGCAACATTACCGAACAATAAAAAAAATATATAATGTTCTCCTAGGCCCTCATAACAAAATGTTTTCAGGCTGTATCGGAAGCTCTAGAGAAAGCAGCCAAAGGTCGCACTTGCATCACCATCGCTCATCGCCTCACCACTATCAAAGACGCGGACCTCATCTGTGTCATGGATAAAGGTATCTATAAAAGAATTAAGTATATACATATAGTATTCGGCCCATTCCGGCCCACTGCTGGGCAAGGCCACTTGTCAGAATAAGAAGGGTTAAGACCTTAGTTCACGATAATGGTTTGTAGCAATTCGGCAGACTAAACATAAGTACCAACAAGAAGTTTATGGGCCCTCCGGTGTTCAGGTTTCGTCACGATATTTTCTTTCACCGTTAGATTACGCAAATTTTGATCCGCAGATAAATTCAAGTAAAAGATATACTTGAGTTTAATTTTATCGTATCACATTATCTACAATAGCTATAGTGACAGACTAGCGGTTGAACACTAGCCTTCCATGCAAGACGGTCTGAGTTAAAACCGAACCACACCTCTCACTTTGAATTTATTAGGGTTTAATTACTATCACTAGCGTTATTATTATATCCTTATCTACATATAAAAGTCATTGAAAATCAGTATCAATGTAACACCTTATAGAAAATTAATATCACTTCAATTATTTTCTGGTCAAGTTACAAGAAGGTTGTGAAGATGCCGCTACAAAAGTATCTTAATCATTTTTACTTTCATTTCAGGTAAAATCGTGGAACGTGGATCGCATTCAGAACTCTTCAGCCAACGAGGCCACTACTGGAAGATGTGCAAAGGACAACACATGGCTTGAACGCTCTCTGCTCGTATCAGCTATTAAAGGACTATTTTATATAATTTAAAAAAATGGGATTACTTACCTAAATTCGAAATAAGTACAAGACTTGTTATATTATGTTACCATTTGGTAAGAAAGTGATCAATTTCACAGAAGATATTTTGCCTATATTTAGTTTAAAATTTATGCTTTTACCACATTGCTCTTCTTGAATTTGAGGAAATAATTAATTTACTTATAAATATAAATATTATGCATTCATAGGTAATGAAAATTTCTAACTACTCGTGTGAAATCATAATCTTATTATTACTAGTAATAATAAGTTTATGTGTGAAATTGATCACTGTCTGCCCTTGTTTAACAATGTATTATAATATTGTCATACTTAGGTACAGCCCATTAAAGCCTATTTAATCCGGTAGACAATTATTTAAGAAAATCTTTATGTATAACTACTTACTTTAATGAAATAGAGGCTAGAATGATTCCATGCAGGGGCACCGGGCGCCGAGGGGGGCGCCGAAAATGCAATGATAGATCGTCTGCACAAAAAATAAAACTTAAGTACCATAATACCACTAAACCTCACCCACCAAAATAAGAGTAAGTACCTATCACTATAAAATTTTTGTTATGGACGAATTAAAAATCAACCTTCTTACTGGATTTAACATTACCTATTAACCGTAGTGTTGAAAAATTACATTTTATGAGTATCCTCTTTTTACCGTTGACATAAATTAGCAACTATATGCTATACAATAGGGATACAATGAGATCTCGCACCATCTGAAAAATATGCTAGGGCCGCCCCTGATTCCATGACTGTTCCATTTTGTCAGTATTAGATAAAGCACATTGCCTTTTGGCACTTAGGCGGGCCGCTGCCGCGGCCCAGGATATTATTGTAAATGCATTATTAACTTAGAAACGTATATCTATTAATTTAGATAACTTAGTTATTAATATTGATTATGAAGACCATTGTGTTGACCACACACAAAATGAAAATAGAGAAATGATTTTATCAACGTAGAAAATAAGATACGATGACATAAGTATTGTGTTATTATCAGTGAAATAACGAAGTAACTGGGAAATGAAACATACTAAGCATTCTGATTATGAACACAAATATTTTTGGTTACTAAAATTGAAGATACACATAGGTACTCTTTCCACGTTATATTAACTTTAATTTTGTGTACTCAATGTGTGTTAATTTTAGTTACTGTAATTGGTTGTAACATAACCGTTGTAATTAAATAAATAAATTAAAATCTTTTGTAAAAAATCCTGCTCTTTTACTTTACCCTATATCCGTATATCCCTATACCCTACATCCTTAACATGATCCAACATGGGTGCGCCGACACACAATATATCCCAATTCTGAGCAGAGAAAAATCTTATGAAGACACAAGAAGATAAATATAACTGTGAGCTATTAGACAGGATTAGGGGTCGTAGTTGTTCGTAAAAAACACGTTTTACCAAATGTGAAAAAAAATATAATCAATGTACCACAAAGAAACGATATAAACTTTTACACAAGGGCGGAAAATACAATAACAGGCGCGTGCGTCGTAGGGATGTGAAAAAATAATCGATTATAAAAATAATCGATTAAAAATCGATATTTTAAAAGTAAAAATCGATTTTAATACTTGATTTTATTTTTATGAATAATCGATTAATAATCGATTTTTTTAAATCAATTATTACCGATTTTTCATCTGCAACCTGGGATCTGGGGGGGCTCCCCCCCTCTGTGCATCTATGATGGCATTCCTTCTGTGTTTTTGAAACAGTTTAGTAGATTTATTTAATCAATCATTCACTAGATGGAGTCAACGAACTGTACTATTTTACCAACATTTGGTTGATATGTCATTCATTAATATTCGTTGGTGAAACTTCATTTTTAAACGACAATTTTGATTGTTTTTCGTGTTTGGTGTTATTAAAAGTCTCGTTTTTAACAATGTCTACGACTAAAAGGACGACAAGTAGTTGAGAGTCAATATTATGGCGTTTATTTTGATCTTAATTGACAAATTGGAAAAAAATCGATTAATATAACAAAATCGATTATTTTCTTAAGGAAAATCGATTATTTATTAATCGATTTTTCATGCTACAAAAATGAATCGATTAATGAAAAATCGATTTTTTAGGTACAATGTCACATCCCTAGTGCGTCGCGACCGTAGGCGGACTGCCTGAGTTTTTCACGGTCGTTGGCGGGCGAGCGGGGTGAGGGACGCGAGCCCGCGCCTCCCCGCGCCATGCCCAAGGACACGTTCGACCGCAAGTCCGAATGCTAACGCTGTAGGTTGCGTTATATCCTCCCCCTCTGACCCAGACATAGCGCCCTCGCGTCTTGGTCAGTCGAGGAACCTCTTGGGTCTACCGCGCTTACGTTTTTCGTTAACCGGTGCCGGCGGTACGTCGCCTACGAATGGGGTCAACTGGGAGACGTGATACCTACCTAATGCTTCACCGTTGCTAAGCTTCTCTAGCACATACGTGGTACAGCTCGCGGCTTCCTTAACACGGTAAGGTCCGTCTCGTCGCGGTATAAATTTAGGCGTTTGGCCGCGGGTCGTATCGTTACTCCCTTGCGTTTTAAGAAGAACGAGGTCTCCAACAGAGTAGTCCGGCGCGGGGCGACGGCCCTCGTCGGCAAAACGTTTCTGGTTCGCCTGAACCTTCTCGTGTACTTCCCTAGCTTCAAATAGTACGTTTGACATTCGCTGAAGGTAGGGGGTCAGACTCGTCACCACGTTATCGCTCTCCACAACAGCGCGCATGTCTGCGATCACATCGGCTGGTGCGCGTATCTCACGTCCGAACGTAAGGTAAGCCGGCGAGTATCCAGTGCTGCTGGTCACCGCAGAGTTCATTGCGAAGCGTATCGCAGGTAAGTGAGCATCCCACGTGTTATGGTCTTTTCCTACTAAGATGGCGAGCTGAGGCTTCAGGTCTCGGTTCTTTCTTTCAACTGGGTTTGCCTGAGGATGATAAACCGGTGACAGTGACTGAGTAATGCCGAACGAATGACACACCTGCTGCATTACTTCACTGATAAATTGAACCCCGTTATCACTTATCATTCGTCTCGGTACGCCATATCTCAGAAAGACTTCGGAGATCAGGGTCTTGGCACAGTCTGAGCTGGTGGCGTTCTGCAGGGCAAACAGCTCTACCTATCGAGAACACGTGTCTTCAAGAATCAGGATCCACTTGTTCTTGTCGGCGGTCTCCGGCAAGGGACCGAAAAGATCTACGGCAACGACTTCGAAGCGACGATTGGTTGCGGGAGTCTGGAGTAATCCGGCTGGCTTCCTATTATCGGCTTTAAACCTCTGACAGTCAAGGCACCTCTTAAGATACCCGGTGATATACTGTCGCATTCCAGGCCAATAATACTTCGCCTTCACTCGGTCCAGCGTGCGCTCAACTCCGAAATGTCCGGCTGTCGGTGCGTTGTGATACTCCGCTAGGACTTTCTCCCGTTCGTGCTCGGGTACAACGAGACATGCTGTCTCCTCATCGCACTCGTCAGGGCCGTACCTATACAGTACGCCATCGGATATCATGTATCCCCTGTCGGACCACCCTCTCCCCCTAAACGGATCGTCTGCTGACTCCAGATCTTCGAGGATCTTACGTAATTCAGGGTCTTTGAGTTGGTTTTCGCGAACCTCCTTGGGGCTTCTTGACGGGAAATCCACTTCGGCGTAGCCTAGGTCGCAGTCTACAACATCGGCGCAGGGTGGACGGGAAAGAGTGTCGGCGACGACGTTCGACTTACCAGGTGTATACTCGATGCGGAGGTTGTATTCCTGTAGAGTAAGGGCCCACCTTGCCAATCGTCCGCTCGGCGACTTCACGGTCATAAGCCATCGCAAAGGTTGGTTGGTCACTCTTTATCACAACCTCTGATCCTTCGATGTATCCGCGGAATTTGGTTACAGCCCACACTACTGCGAGAGCCTCCCTTTCTGTGGTATTATAATTCCTCTCTGCACTATTCAGCAGGCGGCTCGCGTACTCGACTGGTCGTTCTTCGGGGCCCTCCCCCTGCATCAGCACTGCTCCGAGACAATAACCGCTACTATCAGTCCTGAGAGTGAACGGTATTGATTCATCAGCTTGACGTAGTATCGGAGCGGATACAAGTAACTGTTTAATCCGATCAAAAGCATCTTGCTGCTTCGAGGTCCACATCCATTTGCTGTCCTTTTTGAGGAGATCTGTCAAAGGTCTGGCAACATCGGCGTAATTAGGTATGAACCGCCGGAACCAGCTGGACGTCTGCAAAAAAGTCTTCACATGTTTGATATTCGTCGGGGGGGACATGTTGGCGATGGCTGCGGTTTTATCGGGATCTACCTTTATTCCGCCCGGTACAATCACGTGGCCTAAAAACTTAACTGACTCGCGAGCGAAACAACTCTTCTCGCGGTTCCACGCGTAAATTATACATAGCGAGTCTATCAAACACAGCATTCAGGTCTTCTAAATGCTTCGGGAACGACTCCGACAGCACGATCAGGTCATCTAAATAAGTCAGCAAGGAGACGTTTGTTAGCTCGTTGCCAGACTTGAATCGATCCATAAGTCGTTGGAAAGTTGCCCCGGAGTTCCTTAGACCCATAGGCATCCTTTTGAATCGGAAACATCCGAGTGGACTCACGAAGGCTGTCTTGTCTCGGTCGTCAGGTTCTACGCTTAATTGGAAGTATCCAGATCGCAGGTCGCAGGTGGTCATAAAACTAGTGTTCTTGGCTGCATGGAGGACATCTTCGATCCTCGGGAGCGGATAACGGTCAGGTTCGGTCACGGCATTCAGCTTTCTGTAGTCGACACAAAGTCGAACCCCTCCATCCTTCTTCGTCACGAGGACCACGTTAGCTGCCCACGGGGAATCGCATTCCTCGATCACGTCAGCATCCAGCAGCTTCTGCAACTCCTTCTCCAGTATCGCTTTCTTGCCAGGAGACATTCGGTAAGGCGGTGAAGCGATAGGTTCCTGGTGCGCGTTGACCTTCAAGCGGTGGGTGGCGTACTCTGTAGGGGGCCCCTCTTTCGCGAAGCGGTCGGCTCTCTTCACCAGAAAAGCATTCAGCTGAGCCCTCTGGTCTCCTGTTAATTTGGTGCCCTCGTCAACCCTAAGCACCAGATCGGCTGCTTCTACCTTCATCAGTTCCATCTTGCCGGCAGTAGGTAACTCGAAGCTGGTGATGAACGGATACCAGCGGTGTGGCTCATCATTGAAACACCAGCTACTCTGTGGTAAGTCCAACAGGATACTAGCCTTCATAATAAAATCTCTACCTAGCAGGGTTCTCGTCTGCGCGTCCGGTAACACCATGAACGTGGTAGGTATTACGCGCCCTTGTAGAACGACGTCGACGTCACACTCGAGCGCGGTACATACTTGCTGTGAACCGTCAGCAAGCCCTATGGTACGTAGCGTCTTCCTAAATTGTATGCCCGTGTCAACTAATAACTCGTACAACATTGGGCCCGCGATAGAATGTGTGGCCCCTGTGTCCAAGATGGCCACACCCTTACGATTAACGACTTGAATTTCTACTAATGGGCGCGGGTCGTCACTATCGGCAACATGAGCGGTGCAGAAATCAGATTTACTTGAACCGGGCGTACTTTTGCAATTATCGCATTTTGACCGTACCACTCCCAGCTGACCACATCCGTAACAACGCAACTGGGTACTATTAGTAGACTTATTCGAACTATCATCAACTTTAGCATCTTTTTTTTTCCGACAGTCATCAACTGTGTGTCCAAATAATTTACAATACGTGCATTTCGGTCGTACGCGCTTTTGCCCCTCACTATCAATATTTTTTACATTCGAAATTCGCGGGTTATTCGTTGTTAACGCATCACGCGAATTAGTAGATGTCTTATCAGTCTTATCAATAGGTTTAACTAAACTCGGGGAATCACCTACGGTATGCGTAGGGTTAGCACTCGAACCTGCGCCCGAACGGCCTCGCGCAGCCGAAGGGTTAACGGAGCTCGCGTTGTTATTATTACAAATATGAGTACTCACCTCCGCCAACGACTCCTCTACCAACCTGACCTTAGTAATCAGCTGTTCCAGCCCGTCTACGGCATCACGAGGCACTCGTTTTCTTATTCTACGGTCTAACAATCCGTACACTATATCTAATTTCATAACCTCTGGCACTATATACGGTAACTTTGATAACAAAGCGCGCACTTTACACACAAAAACATCGGCCCTTTCGTTATTTTGTTCGGTTGAAAAAATATCGCGAAATAGTTTATAACCGGGTCGCGGTACGCCGAACATCCCTCGAAGTCGTTGTATGGCGTCGGTCCATGACGTGACCGACGACTTCACGCCCTGCCACCAGACAGCGGCCTCGCCAACCAGCAGCATCGGCAGTCCCCGCAGAGCGTGCTCGTCGCTTATGTTGGTGCATTCGCGGAACACTTCGATAGCATCGATGAATGCCTCGAGCTCATCCGCGTTCTTCGATATTCCGTCGAAGCGTGCCGTACACTTCGCGAAGTTACCCGAGCGCTGCGAACGACCTGGCGTGTCGGGTCGTGGTGATGAAGCGCACGATAAATGTTGATCCTTGTTGCCAGTCAGGATACTCTCTATGAGCACACGGCTTGCCTCCACCTGGCTCCTGGTGATGCTGGAGACCAGGGTCTGCAGCATCTCTTCAGACAACGTGACGTTCGGTGATGATACCGTTTTGCTACATTCGGCGTCTGTGTCAGGTTCGAGATCCGAGTCGTCATCTCTTCCGATTCTTCTTTTCGGCGGCATGTTGACGGGTTAATACTCCCCGGTCACTCGCTCGCGCGATCAGCACGGGTGATGATTACGTGGACAGTTAGTTATCTTAGGTAGGTAGGTACCTATATACTATATTAGCACAGCACAGACGCGTGGTGAGTCGGCGACGCACGTGTAAAAATGGACTCGCCCTTGCACTTCACTGGTAGGTATAACGTGCCCGCAAGTTGGGCGTCACTGTGAGCTATTAGACAGGATTAGGGGTCGTAGTTGTTCGTAAAAAACACGTTTTACCAAATGTGAAAAAAAAATATAATCAATGTACCACAAAGAAACGATATAAACTTTTACACAAGGGCGGAAAATACAATAACAGGCGCGTGCGTCGCGACTTGGTCGCGACCGTAGGCGGACTGCCTGAGTTTTTCACGGTCGTTGGCGGGCGAGCGGGGTGAGGGACGCGAGCCCGCGCCTCCCCGCGCCATGCCCAAGGACACGTTCGACCGCAAGTCCGAATGCTAACGCTGTAGGTTGCGTTATATAACGAAATATTCCAACACGACTGGCATTAGGAACAACCAACATAAAAAAAAAAAGATGTTTCACAGTAATTTCCACAGACTCATGTCCCGACCCATTTGAAATTAAAAGACTACCAAAAGACTGGATTCCTCTTTGGCGAAGTTAAAACCCGTGAAATGAGGGATTATCGATATTGAGCTTGATTTTAAAAACAAAAAGCGGCCCATCCCGGCTTCGCACGGGTGGACATTTATTTTTTAAAATTTTGTGATAAAAAAAGAAGCCAGGAGTAAAGCTATCTCTATGCAAAATTTCATGGTACTCGCATTCAATATTTTCTTCGTAGTGACATACATACTAGCTCTCGCTTTGTTTATTACTAGAATTCTTTCTATCATTTGTGTACCTAATGTTATACAGATGAGAATAAGTGTAAAGAATACCTAAGTACTGCTGCATAGGGAACCGTTCGAGTCACATGAAGCGCTATGGTACTTGATAACATTTTTAAATTCATTATATCTTGTGAATGGAATGTCCGAATTGAATAATTAATTCAAAAAGTAATAGATAAGGTACTGAAACAGCCTTAAATACGATGTGATTCATTTGGATAAGGATTAATACCAATGTACGATTTTCGTAGTCTAGGCCAAACAGGAGAAAGTATTTAAAAAAAATGGAAATGTAGTTATTGTGACACAATTATAATTGTTGGATATATTAGTATCGCGCATCTTTTATTTTCTACTTTACGCAGCTTGAAACTCGTGTGATTTACTGTGTATTAATTATTACTATCCACCATCCACCTTGTCACCTTGATTATTATTATGATGCCTTATATCTACGGAAGACAGTCGAGCCAACAAAGACATCTATGTATTTTACGACAATTATACGATTACGGAATTTCTGATAGGTACGGTAGATAGCTCAATAACATGATTCTTCTTTACGCGTTTCATGTTATTCGTCTCTTGTCTAAGATATTGTTGTAAGCGATAACTACAAAATAGAAGCATTAGAATGCACTTGTGATAAAAGTATGATTTGTACGTCATCGTCACAATGATATCCTTTACGTAATACTTGAACAACTCGAGGCGCCTCTCTCGAAACAGATTTATCGTATTTATTTTAAATAAGTAAATGATTTTCACTTCCCGCCAAAGTATAGGTAGAACATTAGTTCACCGACAAAAGACAAAGTCAGTCATTTAATTTAAAATTTAAACATCTGTTACATATACCTATGATGTCGGTGAACATTGTTCGTGCATCAGGTTGTCCTCTTCGCTATTTCCCCTTCCGTTTACGTTACCATACGTCAAAACATTCGAGCTCGGCCCACTGACCACTGCTACCAAATTACTGGGAGATACTGATATCTTAAAGTTAGACTCGTCTTTCAGACTGTTTGACCTGCTTGCTGACTGCCGTAAAGACCGTCATAGGTAATTGATATGTTACCCGGGATTTTCTGAGGCACGGAGAGACCGATCAACCATCCAACGAGATCATAGCATGATTTCTACCAATTATTATCTGTTTCATTTATTTACCACCAATTTATAGTCCACGCGAACGAAGTCGTGGACTAAAGCTAGTCACTTAAAATTATCGGGAAAAGTAAGAATACTCTTGATTGTCGAAGACCATTACGAATTGATGACTGAATGATGACTGATATACTGACTGATGTTAGAATATCTTCCACTCAGCCAATCTATAGTCCACCAGAGCTACATAGGTCTCTTTCATGAAAGACGGCAGCAATGACAACTCTGTGTATCTAAGTAGGTTTGTGACTGCATAGCCAGTCTTTTTGCTGAGAACATTTATTTTCAAAAATGCGATTTGCTCGCAATTTCCTACATTCAGGTTCAAGCACATAATTGATAATATATAATACTATAATTCTATACAAATATAATTGAAGTAGATACTGCAGCGTCATTGAGGCTGATAACAGGATGGTTTAGTGAATGTATTTAAATACATGTAGTGGATGTGATATCCTTAGTTCTCAGTACAACCACGAGCCATAGCGGCTCGTCCGTAGAGCCTTGCTAAACTGTGCTACGACCTCCGCGGACTTAGTATTAATTTTGGGTGACGACAAAAATATATAGAACGCTATCAAAATGAGATTTAAGAAAAGAAAAGAAAAGTAAGGTTTATATTTACTATGATATTTACAAAAATCTACTGTTTCATACAAATAATTAAATATTATTCGAATAAATGTATGGAAGAGTTGATTTTTTTTTGCGATTTCAGCGTTGTTGGTCACCTAGTAAAATTTTAACCCCTTTCGGCTTTTTGTACCCTTTCCAACAAACAGTGTAAGTTGTTTTGAAACAGTGTATTTTGTTTATTCATAAAGTATTTTGTATAATTATTCTTGTAATTTTCTGTTCACTGAATTATGTATAGTTATTACCTAAAACCTACGCGGAGGACGGTATCGCGAGTATAGGTAGCTAGGTAGGTACCTTACTAGCTATACCCGCGATTTCGTCCGCGATGAACATTTTTATTTTCATGCAAACTTTGAAGTTGCTACCTACTCCCATTTTACCCCCTTAGGTGTTGAATTTTTGTAAATCCTTTTATGTAACTTTGCGAATGCCTATAAGTTTATTTTGGCTAGCCTTTTTAACCGACTTCAAAAAAAGGAGAAGGTTCGCAGTTCGATTGAATGTTTTTTTCTAATGTTTGTTACACGTTTACTCCGCCTTTTGAAAAATATTTTTTGGGTATACTCTCGAGGTAATCCCATTTTTTGGTGGAATTCCTCTGCAATGATTAACAATTCTTATTGACAACTTTGTTTTCAGTGTCGGTCAGGCAACGCAGGAAAAAGAACTACAAATATCATTCTTACAAATTGTAAGTATGTTTTGTTGACTAATCTTCACGATTGGATACATTACTAAGATCATCCTAGGATTACCGATCAAAGCCCATAGGGCTACCCATACACATACCCATAAGGCTATCGCTATTTTTGAAAAGGTGTATTTGTTAATATTCAAATAAAGTAAGTACCTCTACCTACCTATTAAAAAAGGAGCATTATGTAGATCAATCATGAAAATGATAGTCTTTAATTAGAAAATGATAAGCGTTTAGTCTTTAATTAGACCAAAATCAGTAGGTACACTCAATATATACTTAATACATTCACGATAATACTGAATAATAGTAACAATAATAAATATTACCCCTAGAATACCTTAGTTATTTTTACGAATAAAATTAGCTTCCCCTTCTAAGCTTTTTATCAATATTTGAGTGTAATAAAAGAACAGATAGATAGTACGCTTTAATACGATTGCAACTGACTGAACTTAATATATGACATTGCAGTTTCGATATGGAACATTCCTAGAGAATACAGCAACATTTCTAGGCATAATATTGGGCATGCTGAGCGGTGGAGGAATTGCCTACAACCTGGTACAGATTGGCGAACTAAGCACGGCATTCGTTGAGAGAACCAGCTTTCAAGAACAACAAAGTACTTACATGCCACTTTTGTCCACGTTTGGAGGCGGGACTAGTCTGTAAGTACAAATAGCATTATTAGCCGCAAGATTACCACACGACAGCCTTATCATCGTCACATTGTAATCGCTTCATTTTTAAAAGTTCGACATATCCATTGCGCAGTCTATTTTAACGCTTCTCCGCTCGCCCTCTGGAACAACGCAATGAACATTTTTGCCAAGCGATTCCGATTACATGAGTGTACCGCAATTATGGGACTAGTCATCTATCCATCTAGTTGGAAAGACTTCGTTCCACTATCCATTTTGACATTGTGATTTATAGACTAATCTTTTTCCACTTTAGCGTTCAAAACCTCAGAATGAGTTTATCAAGTTCACCGATTTACGCCGCGTTCACCTAACAATTTCTCCCTTCATTCCGAAAAGTTTCTTAATTTGCACTATGTTAATTTTTGCCACCCAATTACTGGAACACTGATACCCTAAGGTTAGACCGGTTGTCAGACTTTTTGAGCTGCTAACTCCCGTAACGTCTGTCATAATATTTTTTATGTTTTTTTTATTTATTATACATTTATAATTATATTTTTTCTAAGCTACTACTACTAATGGAAACCGTTGTGGTTTATCTTTAGCAGCCAGAATCTAAAACCCTATCCCATATCTGACTAGCTTTAACCTTATAATCCGTAGAGGGCACACAAATGGGCCCGACACGCAGGGTACCGTAAACTCGAAACGGGCACACAAATGGGCCCAACTGTCATTTCAAATCATTGTCAGTCGTTACGATAAATAAACAATCGAATCATGATATTGTGTGTTAATTAAAAGAGTTTGATAAACATTTAGTTTGTACAAGCACGCAAATCTTCCGTATTTCATGAATAAATAACAAAATTTACCTATAAAATATCGGCCATTCTGAGACCACCGGCCGTGTTGCTAAAAAACATGAAAATGTGGATTTTGGATCACCAAACTCCATAACATAGCTAAGTAAATAATGCCTTATTTATTAGATTGCTGAAATCATCCATAGGTTTGATCAATAAAGCAGTGATAACAAAGATTTTGATGTTAGAAGTAAAAATTTCCCGCGAATTATGCCTTTGTTATTGTTTGTTTTTCACTAATATCACATATTTCACAAATGACTTATTCAAAATATGCTACATTGTGGATTAAAAATATATGTAGTACACGTAAAAGTCCATTTTTCAACGTAAATATCACTCCACAAGTTAAATATTGCGTAATCTTTGTTATCACTACTCGATTTGGGTTTTATATTCTGCCACCATTTTTTAAATTTTTTTTATTGAGATGTCCATACACTTTTTTTTAATCGATTATTTTTCCCAACTTTAATCGTAATCGATTAATCAAAATAAGTAACTATAGAAATCGATACTAATAACATTAAAATAAATATTATTAATGTAATATAATTATTATTATTACTAAAATGAATTAATATAAACGTAATATCCCATATTATAATAATGTATTTCGATGTAAATTAAATCTGCACTAAAATAACAAATGATTTAATTTTTGGGCGCACTCTTCTATATTTAAATTTGTTCTTTTCTGTATAACGCGCGTGCGCGATGGTATTCCAAATGATTTAAATAAGTGGACATTGATTATGTATATCTGTAAACTAACTTTTATGAGTAGTTTTTTTTTAGATTCTAATTTCAAAAATAGTAGGTAATTCATCTGAGTAGACATGTTTTGAGCTCAGGAAATTTATTTTACTCTGGAATGCGCTTGTCATTAGTATTCTTAATTCAAAAATATTTTATCGATATCTTAGATTAATATATACCTTGGCATAAGGCTCTTGTCCTGTCTGGGCAGAACGGCACAGCGCGTAAAGCAATGTGATGCATGTTTTGTTTGTCCGATGGTCAGCAACGCGGCTTTTGCAAGGAATACGTGTCCTTAGTGGACGTACCGTGCCGCGCCGCTGCCAGGCTAAGACACGGTATGGGGAGATTTAGAATAGCTTTCAAAACTTGGATTATAGGTACTATAAACATATTATACAAGAATTACCTAACACTTTACTAACACATACAGACCGCCGCGCCGGAGGTAGACCAAATAGATGGGAGGGGCGAATGAATCGAACTAGTAGTTCAGGGCACCCTGACATTTGCTCTTCGTGATAAGTTTCTTGTAACTAAAGAAAAAGAGGGCTCAGCAAGTGGATCTTTGAAAATTCAAAATTTGCTAAATTACCTTCATCTGTCTAGCCTTTTTCTCAATTACGTTGGGGTCGGTTCCCAGCCTAGCCATTTGCGGCTGAATATCAGTATTTTACACTGACCGAATGACCTACGCCACCATTATTGGGAGAGTGATACCTAATTTTAGGGCTGCTGACTCCCATAACTATTGTCATAGGTATTCGTATGACACCGGGACAAACTGCTTAACCGGCTTACCGAGGCACGGACAGGTTTAAAGAAACGGTCGCCCATCCAAGGACTGACCGCGACAAGCGCTGCTTGACCTCGCTGATCGACTGATCTGCGCGATACCTATGTAGCTACGAGCCGGTTAAAATAATTAAACTATTTTGTGTTTATTATGGTGTATACAGTATGGTATGGTATGGTATAACTGTACCATGATAAAATTATTACAAAAGGTTGCTTTTTCAAATAAAACCGGCAATACTACAACTTTTTGGATTTCTAAAACCTTTTCATGATCGATGTATCCCACGATTTTATTTTTAATCCCATAGTTTACTCACTTATGTTATAGCTTTAGTACAATCTAATATATAATAATAACAACTAACTATCTACTTATAAAAAACCGTTTAAAAAGATTTTCCTACTTAATTTTTTTTCTAATCGTTTTGGCCGATTCGATTAGGATGAATGCGAGGTTTCCATTGCTATAACAATTTTAGCTGGATGGTCATCACTAATATCGAATTACGGTTCCATTCAAATTTCAGATAATTTAGCTGTGATTTTTTATGTGCTTATTGGTGTTTATGTATGAATAATGGTAAAAGTTAAGTAATAAGTAGGAAGATAATATATTTAATTATTCCATATTATAGAATTTCTGCGGGTAAGCAGGCTCCGGTGCATTTTTTATGCTAAGTTAAAGTGACTCGAAATCGTGATAGGTTAAGAAATTAGCATTTATTACAATTATTGCAATGTAAGGATGCAGTTTTACCAACACTAACATATAACTAAAGAAATTTCATAGAAACTTCGGCTTTTAATTCAATGAGATAACATATTTTTCATTTATATTCACTGAATAATATTTACGTGCAAATACAGTGTAATTGATAGAATTCATGACGTAATTTGTGACAGCTCGTCGATTCAGCGGGTATATGGAATGTCACAATCTTGTCGAGCCGAAGGGTTAAAGGATGCTTAGAAGAATATTTTTATTTGTGTTTTTTAATTTGTCTGTACCATAAATATATAGTACACAAAAAACAAACGAGCCGAATAAGGAAAAAAAATTGACAAATCAAAATTAAAATAAAGAATAAAAAACTTTTTCAAACTTCGTTGGGCGAACGCAGCATACATCTGGTTCACAAGCTGTTACGCATATTTTTCATGACGAGGCACAAGATGTACGGCATTGATATTCCATGCATACAACATGTAATAACGCTGCTAAAATACATTTCCTACACTTGTTTGTTTATTCCTTGTACAGGCACAATGCCACCCACGAGGAGAACATGGCAGCATTGGTGCTGGATGCCACAGCCATGGCCATAGGCGCGTTCATATCTGTGGGGGTATCGCTCTCGTGCTGCGCTGTCTCTGTTGCGCTGATTGGTTGGAGTGCTCTGCGACAGGTACTTCAGTCCTCTAGTAGCTTGTGGACTTACAAGCACAGACTAGCGACACATGATATCGACACGACTCGGCGCTAAAGATGGTCCGTGACTCTCTTGCTCAGAAGCCCACGTAGACGTGAGTCGTATGCGTCGATGACATGAGTCGCTCGTGTGTTGGAGCTAAGAGAACGCCGTAGCCATGGCGATGTAGTGTTCATACTTAATATCTGTGGAGGTATCCCCTCGTGTTGTGCTGATTGACTAGAGTGTGTTAAACCAGATATCTACCTACTACGCAGTAATGGGTAGGTATCAAAAGTAAACACTATTACCACCACACCAGTAAGAGTCACTAATCGTAATTTTTTATGTATTCGCACAGATCACAACGATACGGATGTTATTTCTGAGGTCTGTACTTCGCCAGGACATGGCTTGGTTCGATACGGATAATGAATTCAATTTGGCGTCAAAGATGTCAGAGTGAGTGGTTTTTCTTACAAGTACTTACATTGTAATTAAACTATCGCAATCAACTACTAGGTCAGTCATCGGGGATTTTATTTGTGTTTTAAATCGGGAAATAAATTTTGGTATGAATCTTGAACATATCTACTAAGTTTAGTTAAGTTTCCCATGCCCCCCGGAACAGCCGCCATTTTGGCAAAATGTCGACAAAAAATAGTTTATCACTAATATCTGTTTTCTGAGTGATTCTACGACAAAAAAGTGTGTCCATAAAAATTGAAGATTATAAAATTTCCTATCGAAAAGGCATACAATTTATTTTTGTAGGAACAATATTTTGAGAGTTACTGACAGCCAAGAAAAGTCACGTATCTTGTCTGATTCGCGCGGCTCGATGACGTATTTGCAATGGGCCTGCTCCACTATTATAATAGATTATTGATTGATCTCCAGAGCGCCAGCGGAGTCCAATCAATAATCCAGTTTATGTATTGCAGAATTACTAATCTTTTTTGTTAATGCTTGTGTGTGTGCTTTCCAATTTAGTATTTTATCTATTAATACACCATTTTTTTTTGCATTATTTGCATTTTATTCATTATTTTATTGTTATAGTGTATTTATAGTGGACTTAGTAGATCCTCATTGCGTAAAGTACATAATATTTGTTTTATCTAGATTGATCTATAATTTGTTGTTTTCTAGCTACATAATCTAAGTTTTCAAGCCATTGTATAATTTAATATTATTTTATATAATTAAATTAATATTAGCGAATTATTAATGTCAGAATCTTGGTGAAAATGGGCCTTAGTTGTAAAGAGGAAAAGTAGTTTATTTTCTAACTTTGTATCGGGTTAAGCTGGATAATTTTCGAAGGTGGTGATTTGAGGTTTGTGCTCGGTTTCGATCTTCGATAGTTTCCATCCTCAATGGCACAGTTGGTGCAGAGGCTAAACACTGGGCTTTCTGCACTACGTGTCGTGTGGGTTCGATTCCCAAGGAACAATTAATTGTATGATCTACAGGTAGTTGTTCCGGGTCTGAGTGTGTGTGCATGTGCGATGTATGTTTGTAAACTGTACCCAAGATACAGGAGGAATCCTAGTTTGGGCTGCCCCTCAAAACCTGCTTATTTAAACAAGAAAAAATAATGAGGACCCTGTACCTCAATATGAGCTCATATTGAGTCAATTGTCAGTCACAAGCGGTCAATTTGCTGGCTGGATGATTTAGCATAATTAAGTAGTTGGCGTTTCTACGCGAGCCTTATTAGTTTACATAACGCGGTTTTACAATTTATTTAGGCTCAAATCTCTGAAAACCTGACTGATCTATTTTTTTCAGGAACTTGATGAAGTTAAAGGATGGCATGAGTGATAAGTTGGCAGTCGTCGCGAATTTGATGGGCACGTCGGTCATTTGTATTGGAATCGCATTTCCCCTGGGCTGGGAGTTGGCACTGGCCTGCATCTCGGTTATGCCCTTCTGTATTATAGCAGCTGTTGCTTTATCTAATGTGAGTATATCTACATTCTAAAATGGCACACACCAGTGGGCCGAGCACGAATGTTTTGACGTATAGTAAAGTAAACGTAACCAAAAGAACCAAAAATACACGTTTAATCCATGATATTTTTTTGGAAATACATGCAATATTTTTACATTTCCATGAAACAAGTGCGTTTGTTGCATAAAATTGAACAAAAATGCGATAGATTCATCGTGTTTTATTCTCAAAATGTGCTTACGTTTACGTTACTATACGTCAAAACATTCGTGCTCGGCCCACTGTACCGAATCGATGCATCGAGAACTTCCTAAGGTGGCGGTAATATTAAATTATAATCCGTGCATGAATTAGAAAATTCAAAGGCGCGGGCCGGATTTAAGACTTTCAGGGATAATCTATACTTAATATTATAAAGAGATAGTTTGTTTGTATGTAGGGTAATCACTGGAAATAGAGAACCGATTCTAAAAATTCTTTCACGAATTGAAAGCTACACTATCGCTGAGTGATATAGGCTATATTTTATTTTAATAATATTAATAAAACGCGTGTGTGGAACTGCGACTAACACCTAGTTATTATGAAATAGTACTCAATTTACGACTGGCTAGAGAAGTTCACATTCGTTCTCATTTTTCTCGTATTGACGGTAGTTCATTAAGCGTGTAGTTTGTGGCTTTCAGGAATCTGGCACTTTCAGCACCAGTTAATGTGACATAGCCTAAGACCAATTTTCCACTAAAGCCGCTTGCCACGTAGTAATATAATGTTGAGATGCGCGCGCGTGTTCTTTTTCAGTCGCGGCGATTTCCGAGCCGGTTTTGTTATATGGTACCTATAAATAAATAATATAGTATGACCAGACTTATTCGAATAAATAGAAGTCGCGCGCGGTCAGCCTGTTAGAGTAGGCTGTAGAATGATAAAATATTGAGCAGATTTCTAATAATTTTATTATTTGGTAAAAACAAAAATCACAGTCGAATAGTCTTGACAACTGCTGAGGATAACGGAACAGGAAGTGCCATCACACACTTAACTAAAGAAAAATAAACATAAAGAAAGTTATGCAATACTTTGTACACCTTTAAAACTTACTATTCAACACAGCCGCCTGACGTTTCAGGTGTGAGACTAGTCAATGATACCCGTTTTGCAACTGCTAAGTATGCTACTTATTGTCAATTACGGGATATCTTCCGTAATTTGTTGTTGAAATAATAAGCTTCCGGTATTTCAACACTGTTTCAAGCGCCATGATTGCGGGATGACTGGAGAATGTGGGTGTGATATTTACTCCCTATAAGAACCTATAAAAACCGAAGATTATTATAGATTATGAACATCCTGGGGTATATAAAACCGACCGTATTTGCGGAGTAACGTGTAATTAATTGTTTTCGCAAAGTAAATAAATAAGTAGTCCTGACAAACACTCCATTTTTGAAGAATGGCTTTATAATTTAATTCATTTACAATGTAATATGCATATTAAGTGTGTTAAAACTCTTCCTTAGTACTCTCATAGTTTCACTATTTTCCTGTTTTGTTTTATCTAATCTTACTAATAACACAGTTGACTAAGACACGTGACCGTTATTGTGTCAGCCATCTACTCCACGCACCTATATATCTGTACATGTATACTACTTAGATTACTCATTAGCAGTTATCTGTATGTCTATTTTAATTGCAATTAAACGAACAACGACGGC
This sequence comes from Allophyes oxyacanthae, assembly GCA_932294325.1. Lineage (NCBI taxonomy): Eukaryota > Metazoa > Arthropoda > Insecta > Lepidoptera > Noctuidae > Allophyes > Allophyes oxyacanthae. The sequence goes on from OW028609.1 coordinate 9,377,204, forward strand.
TTAGTTTAAATAGTTCCGGTATATTAAAACTTGTATCTAGACGATAAACGTCTTTGTAAATATTTTAACGTAAATCTACATGTACAAGCATAACATTAATTTACAATTTCTGTCTGTTTATTACCGCATCACGTGAAGGTTGAGCGGATTTTAATGGGATTTGTAGTAGTTTCTGATGTGATGTAGGTAGTAGCAGAGATTAAATAGCTTAAATTAAGGGATGCTTCATCATAATTTGTTGTGTTTATCCTGTGATATAGGTACACCTTGTTACGGGTTATTCCCATCGGATCGCGCGATCCGTTGCTTGTTGCATCTGATATCGGAGAAAGTTCCTATCGGATCGCGCGATCAGATGCAACTCCAAAAATAATTAAATATTGTCCCATCAGATCGCGCGATCCGATGCATCTCCAAAATTAATTAAACATTGGCCCATCTGATCGCGGTCCCCTGCTTTAGGAATTTTACACACGTCTTATACAGTTGGCAGTCCCATAATATTTCATGGTTTATTGGTTTTTGGCAAACTATGTCGATCAATTCAAATGCTGATTATGGTTAGACCCCTCACCCATTTATATAGAATTATAATTAGGTATATTAATTTGTTCCAGTATCAAACGAAGTCTTCTGCACGGGAACTGGAATCCTACAGTCAAGCGGGAAAGCATGCTGAAGAGATACTGAAATCTATAAAGACTGTCGCAGCCTTCGGTGGGGAAAGTAAAGAAGTGCAAAGGTAAGTAATAATAGTTCCTATACCCTTTCTTTTTATCCTTTGACAGTAAATAATCCCCAAGAATAAAGATCTTCAAACCGATGAAAACTCCGCACTCGTTAAAGTATTATTTTTACCGGCTCGGACACCGAGTTTTTTAAGTAAAGACGACGACTAATGCACAAAATACGTGGGCATCGAGAATAAACCAGACACTTCGTCGTCGAGTTTTAGATATTTATTCTTTTATTTTATTTTATTAAGTAATCATTATAAGTAATTGTCTATGATTTCCCCTGTGGCCTTATCAGAATAGGTACCAACGCCAACGCTGTTTTTTGACAAAGACGGCACTACGTTGAGCTAAGATCTATTTTGTCTCTCTATATTACACTAGGTACCTACTTATACATGCATTATATTTATAAGTAGGTACCTAGTACCAAATTTTATCCAAGCGTAGATAATTATAGCTGTTAGACCTATTATTTGTTTGAAGAGGTAGGGTACTAAGCCCCTTTGTCACTGCGACCTGCGAAGATCTATTGTGACGCCTCTTGTATTATTACAGCACTCCCTCTAGCCGTAAGTCAATAATAAAATTGACTATATTCTTGGGGTGGAGGGATTTAATCTCATCTGGTGAGATTAGATGGCTAGCTTGGTGGGTGGCTGTTAGACCTACACCAGTAAATAAATAATCAAATAACTATGAATGAAAGGTAAAAATATTCAACACGTTAATAAGAATTTACCGTCGTTTTTATCTTAATTGCCGTTCACTTGTTTAAATGTCTTGATTTCATAAACATTCACATTGTTTGACTAACCAAAATCGTCAAGTTGTCTACGTCAAATGGTCAAATGCTGATCATGGGCCTCCAAAACACGGACCGCGCTCCGGAAGACAGATTGGTGATTGCAGTATGTTCTAGAAAAATCTAGGAGGACACTCCTGCCCATCTCCCTGAAAAAATAATTTTGTCGCCCGTTACAAAACGAGTGATCAAATGGTGAAAGGTTTTAGTTAATACACTACGTATCTAATAATGGATCACTAAAAAGTATTTAGAAATACTTCAAGCTCTTTACAAAAGATAACTCCCCACGACTCGTGTGATTCTATTGGTAATCACAAAATAAATGTTAATCAAACGTTGTAGATACAGCAATCTACTTGAACCAGCGGAACAATATGGGCGAAAACGAGGTTTGTACACGGGACTGGGCAGCGGGTTCAATTGGATCCTCACTTACTGTCTGAACGCCATCGGCCTCGTGTACGGCATCCGACTGGTCCTCGAAGATCGTGAGAAACCAGAAGAGGAACGAAGATATGTTGTTGGAATAGTGTTTAGTGTAAGAGAGACATTTTATAAATCTTCCAGTATTAGTTGATAAGGTGACAGGAAACAGACGAGTCTAAAAATTTAAGACTCGTCTGTTTCCTGTCGCCTTTAGTTCGTTGGTATAAGATTATGAACTAGAAACGAAACTATAACATAAATTGTATTTCCGAATATGTAGTCCCCTACTCTCTTTTTCAAACTGTCCGTACCTATGTTATAAGTTTCTAATCAGTTAATGACACAAGAGGATAATAATGCCGACTATGGAAACCTTCTTGACTTTCTCATGTGTTTTGTCTAGCCATTTAAATTTTGGGGTAAAGAGTAGCTTAATGTGAATAGTTATAAGTTGCTGTACCCTTACAGGGTTTCATGTTAAAACCTACAAAAATATAATCTGTAATTACACATGAAAGCAATAAAGAGTTTGAGTTTGAGTTCGTATTCGTAATACTACCGAATTACCTATTATTACTCATTTGTGTTCCAGGTCCTATTCAGCATTTACATGGCGACTCAATCTATAACAATGTGTGTGCCGCACATTGAGGTGTTCGCGGCTGCCCGTGGCGCTGCTGCCAGTATATTTTACTTGTTGGAGAGAGAGCCAGATATTGACAGCCTCAGCACGCAGGGAATCTCACCGCAAAAAGTATTGGGAGATATCACTCTAGAAAACGTTCATTTCAGCTATCCTTCACGACCGGATGTTAAGGTATAAAAAATATTTTATTTTTATAATATATCCTATTCTTATAGCTGGGTTTGTTCTGTATCGTGGGTATCGTTTACAGAAATAATACTTAGTCCACTGCAGTAAACTGGTCATGCAGGACTACTTACTCATTAAAATGATCTTAATACTTTTCTTTGTTTACCAACAGGTTCTGGAAGGCTTCTCTCTTCACATAAAACCTGGGGAATGTGTTGCCCTAGTAGGGTCATCTGGCTGCGGCAAGTCCACTATTCTGCAGCTGCTACAACGACTCTATGATCCACACTCAGGCTCCATTAAGCTCGATGGGAAAGAACTGAGGAATCTTAATATAGGCTGGCTGCGATCATCATTAGGTTTGTAACTTTGTAGGTACTCACTTTAGGCCTTCTAAAAGACAAAAAAATACACCTATTGCTACGATTCTTACATCTTATTCTCATCGATGGAACAATAGAACCCCTAATTTTAGTTTTAACTTTAGTAAGGACCGGTCTCAGGGTTAGGTAGTAGATACACTTTAACTTTTAAGTTAAAATTATTGATTTGTTGCTTTTCAGGCGTTGTGGGTCAAGAGCCGGTATTGTTCCGTGGCACAATTTTTGAGAACATTGCAATCGCGTGTCCTCAAGCTACATTACCAGAAGTGCAGAGGGTTGCAGACATGGCTTACGCTCACGAATTTATCACTAAATTGCCTTTGGTTTGTATCTAATTGATAAGAAGAAGCTTTCCGGGTCATACGCGACTCAAGGTCTACCTATGTTGTTCTACAAGTCCTGTTTCTTCAGGGCTACGACACAGTGATAGGCGAGCGCGGCGCGTCGCTGTCTGGTGGTCAGAAGCAGCGCATCGCAATTGCGCGCTCACTGTTGCGCGAGCCGGCGGTGCTGCTACTGGACGAGGCCACTTCCGCGCTCGACCCTCACTCCGAGCGGCAGGTGCAGGCCGCACTCGACCGCGCTAGCCACGGACGAACCACTATCATGGTTTCACACAGGTATTTAGCATTAGTATATCTCAGGGCTACGACACAGTGACAGGCGATATGTTTTGTACTTTTTTATAGGTACTACGTTTGACCGCCATCTTATCTAATGGTAAGCGACGATGTGGCCTAGGATGTAGCATGGAGACCATAACCATGATTCGCCGCAACGACAGCAGACCTATTCACTATTTTACTTAATTTATATAGGACATAAGATTGTTGATTTAACCGCTTACAGACATAGGTATCTCTATTTTATGGTTCATCCAATTTAACTTTCTATCAATGTGTAAGCCTAAATTTGTTATATCGTACTTCAATTTTTGTCCCATTAAACACAATTACCATTAATCACCATCCATATACCTACTAATTTCATTTTTGCTTTTAGCTAAATAGTAACACATCCTACACCAAGTCAATTACATGTAGATACCTACTTGTTGCAGACTGTCAACAATATTGAACGCAAACAGTATTATTTGCATGGATCAAGGCATCATAGTGGAACACGGAACGCACGAGGAACTTATGAAAACTAAAGGTCAAACAAAAAAATATTATTGTAGGTATTTTTTAGCCTCCATGAATCAAACTAAAACTAACGCGACTTCAATCAAAATTCAGGTTTCTATTATAAGCTGGTTACAACAAGTAACAAAAAAGGAGAACCTGAAGAAATTGAACCTTTACCGAAGGTATTAGAAGATGAACCGGAAGACTGCGTGAATGTGTCAGTAACCCGTACCGATGTCAAGAAGCGAGAAGACCGTAGACCGAGATTTACGAAACAAAGTTCAATAATAGGTAAATATATCAAGATCAGGGTCTAAATTATTAGATACATGAGGATGGCTAAATAGCAGCGTCCGCCTGTTTTTTAAAAACAATACACTGCGATCGCGAAGTTAAGGTCGCCGTGTCAAGAGATCCATGGCTAGGGCCAAGCCTTGTCGAGCGTACCTGCTGTCTGTGATCAAACACCCCCGGGCGCTTAAAAGCCTTACCATCAAATGTGGGGTTCTGTAAGGGTGGACAGCACCCTTGCTTATTGAGGTAAGTACCAAAATGAGTCAAAAACAAAACACTCAGAGGCGGCGGTTATACTTGCCACACACCGCGGTTCCCATGGGACGAAAAGCGAGCTGCGGAATGTCGCATAGCCACACTGAATGCACAGGGATAAAAGAGAAGTTAGACGAAGTTCGTGACTTGATGAATGAGAAACGATAATCGACGCAGTATGTCGGAGTGAGACGAAAAGAAATGGAGTGGATGAATGAGAGGCATTTACTGAAAGCGACATCCTGTATGTCCCCATTAATCCTCTCCCTTTCTTTGCTCTCCCTCACTTCGCGCATGATGGCGCAAAATTGCGGCTACTCTTTCTGTTATAGTTAAGAGTTCTGGTCTTTGGAAACTTCAGGCGAATTTTGAAGATATAAGATATACAGCGATAATTTGAAAAAAAAAAACTTTATTTATGTATTGAAAATACTCATTTAAAAATAAAGTCTTAATTTAGTCAAATACAGTTAGGTACGGATTACGTGGGTGGTTGTGGTACGGGAATTTAATACTATGCAATAAGAACAATAAAAATAAGATGTGTATATGATTTTAGATTAGGTACGTGCATACGACTTGATACGACGGTATGTTTTTATAGGAAATGTATGGGAAATAGTGTTAAAGTAAAATAAAATACGAGGAAAAATATTTTAATGTTCTGACAGTAACTATAATAAATCTTATTATTTAGTATCTCCATAGTAACCATGGTTCCTAACATCCACTCCTCTTTTAGGAACTCAAGCCAAGGGCTTTATTCAGCTTCTCCAACCTAGGTCCATACAAAGGCTTTGTTAAACAATCAGCTAATTGCGCCTCAGTACTAACTTGCTCAACTATAGGATTCCAGCCGACACACACTCTCTAACATAAAGATTTCGTCGCTGTATGTGTTTGGTGCGGCTATGTTGCTCGTACGGCGGATTATAAGCCAATTTTATGGTCGACTCATTGTCGATGTAAAGAACCGGAGGCTTTTCAGTCTTCGTGATTTCATCTAGCATTTTCTGTAGCCACACTATCTCACGTGTAGTTTCTGATGCAGCAACCAGTTCTGCCTCTGTTGAAGATAATGCAATAGTTTTCTGCTTTTGACTTCGCCAGCTGATCGGTCCATAGTAGAGACATAATATACCCGATGTTGAGTGTGAGGCTGCGAAGTCTGCATCGCTGTAGCAAATCAATTTATTTATGTCATTGGTATTACTGAACACTAGGCCTTTATTTATAGTACCTTTTAGGTATCGTAGTATTCTTTTTAACGCCACAATGTTCTCTTTTGATGGATTATCTAAATTTCTTGAAGCTGTGCTTACAGCAAAATTAATATCTGGCCTTGTAGCGACCATTAAATAGGCTAAAGAGCCTACTACTTGTCTATAGGGATAATTTTGTTCTCCATTGTTTGATTCCTCTTTCTCATGAATCTCTTTTATGATTGGAGTTTTTACTGCTTTACAATCAGCCATTTTATACTTTTCTAATAATTTCTTGGTATAAGCTTTTTGACTTAATGTAATATTGCCATTGTCAGACCTTTCGATTTCCAAACCAAGAAAATAAGATGCAGGTTTTGTCACAATTTTAAATCGATTTTGGATTTCGTTAATGAACCTCTTTCCTTCACTCTCTGTGGTTGACGCAACCAGCCCGTCATCAACGTAAAGTGCGATTAGTACTTTAGATTTTCCATTCTCTCTGATGTATAAGCAGGGATCAGAAGTACTTTGAGTGAAATTCGAACTCACTAGGAACTCGTGTATACTGGTGTTCCAGCACCTAGGAGCCTGTTTTAAACCGTAGAGGCTTCTTTTAAGACGGCAAACTCGATTTGTTCCGTCATTATATCCATCTGGCTGTTTCATGTATATTTCTTCTTCAACATAGCCGTTTAGGAAAGCTGTCGATACATCAAACTGACAGAGAGATAATTTCTCCTTTACTGCTACTGCCAATAGGGCACGGACGGTGGTAAGTCGCACTACAGGACTAAAAGTTTTATCGTAGTCGATACCCGGCTTCTGTGAAAATCCTTTCACCACTAATCTTGCTTTATACTTTTCAACGCTGCCATCTGGATTAGTTTTTACTTTGAACACCCATTTGCATGGTAATGCTCTTCTATTCTTTGGTAGCGGGACAAGTTCCCATGTTTGGTTTTCATTCAGGGAATTGATCTCGCTCAACATTGCCTCTAACCATTTCTCTTTTTCATTGCTTTCTAGAGCTTCGCGATATGTTTCTGGTTCTTTAAAATCTTCGTTGAAAGCTTCTGCTGCAGCGTTTACAAATTCGTCAAACCTTTCAGGTTTTCTAAGGCAGCTCCTATCTCGAAGTACTCTTTGTTCGGGAGGATTTTCCCTCATAACTTCTTCTGTTGAATTTATTTCTTCTTCTTCTTCAATAATTTCATTAATATTTGTGTTTGGGATATTTTCGTTTTGTTCAAAATTACCTTCAACAGACTCATAGTCGCTTTTATCATCCTCTTCATAGAAAGTTATTTCCGTAAAACGTTTTTCTTCTTCATTTTTCTTTAATGGTTTTGAGATCTCTGAGGTTGATTTTGGAGCGTCGATGTAGTATAGTTTGTTAGTGAATCTGACGTCTTTGGCAATTATGATTTTTTGTTTCGTAGGTACCCAAATCCTGTACGCTTTGGATGTAGCTGAGTAACCAACAAACATCCCAGGTATTGCTTTTGATTTAAATTTATTTTGCTTTCGATCTTTCAAAAGTATGAAGACTTTTATTCCAAATTGTCGTAAATGGTGAACACAAGGTTTTCTTAAAACCCATTTTTCGTACGGTGTGGTGACAGAATCAAAATGTGCAGAAATAGTTTTATTGACACTTCTATTGGAAAGGTAGTTTGCTGTTTGTATAGCTTCGCCCCATTGATTTTGAGGTGCTTTTGATTCTATCATCATGCTTCTAGCCTTTTCCAACAGAGTACGATTTTTGCGTTCTGCGATACCATTCTGATGTGGTGTATATGGTGCTGTCAGACGCCTGGTAATACCGTTCTCTTTAAGGAATTTCTCAAAGTCTTTATTGCAATATTCAAGACCGTTGTCTGATTGGAGACTAATAATTGTATTGCCAGTAAAGTTTTCCATTTCAGCTTTGTAATGTTTGAATTTCTCCAATACTTCACTTTTGTTTTTCATACAGTACACGCGGCTGTATCTGGTGTAGTCGTCAACAAAAGTTACAAAATATTTGTTACCATAGTGAGTTTGTGACTTCATTGGTCCGCAAACATCGCTGTGTACTATTTCTAATCTATTTGTAGTACGTGGTGTAGTACTGGGCTTACTAGGCAATCTTTTTATTTTAGCTTGTATACAAACTTCACAATCTCCAAGATTTTCATTCACATTAAAGTCTAAACCAATAAGATTTTCATTTCTCAAGGCTAGCTTCATATCAGCTTCGTTCATATGACCTAAGCATTTATGCCATTTTATAATTGAAGTTTCTTGTACTGAATTACATTTTTCTTTGCGTTTATATGATGCGGGATTTATGTAATATAAACCGTCATTGGCTTTCGGTGCATCAAATAAAATGCCTTCAATAGGATGTCTCACTGTAGCCTTTTTCTGAGTAAATAGCACAGTACAGCCTGAATCTGTGGCTTTTCCGACAGATAATAGATTGGTGCACAGGCTAGGTACATACAGTGTGTCGTTCAAAGTAATTTCTCCAGATCTACCTTTATCGTTAGCATTAACCGTAAGAATTACCTGACCTTTTCCTTTAATTTCGGCAGTCGCATCTTTGGAAGCTAGTTTTAACAATGGTGAATTTGATTTTTCAAGTGTGTTGAAGAAGTCTTTATTGTATGACATATGTGAAGTGCAGCCACTATCAAGAATCCAACTGTAATCTTCATCATCGGAATCCTTGCTTTTGGAATGCATGCAGACACCATAGGAATTTCTAGGGATTTGATTTACATCTTTTGATTCTTTCTTCTTTTTGTATTCGAGTTTTCTGCATTCTTTAATGCTATGTCCTTTTTTCTTGCAAAATTTGCATATTTTTACATAATAAGACTCTTCTTCTTGTTCTTCTTTAGAGTTTGTACTATTGCTTATTTGTCTCGCTTCAGACTCTTCCAAAATTTTTATTTTCAGTTCATCTGGCTTTGGTAACGTATCTCTCGACTCTATTGCAACCCTAAAATTGTCGTACTCATTCGGAAGGCTGTAGAGTATCATGACACTTAGCAGATCATCATGAATATGAATATCCATATCTTGTAATTTGTCTACTATGTCCATAAATTTGTTAAGGTGATCTCTGACATTACCATCTTGCATTTTTGAGAGTATCAACTGCTTGAGTAGGGTGGCCTTTCTCGCAGGTCCCTTACTAGCATATATTTCATTGAGTTTCTTCCATATGTCGTGAGCAGTGTTACAACTTTTAATTTGCTTAAGTTCGGAAGGTGAGATTAAAAGTACTAACTCTGATTGAGCAATAAGATCCTTTTCTTTCGTTTCCCCGTCAGCAATTTTCAAATCTAACGGCTTGTCAACGTAAGTCCATAATTTATTTTTGATGAGTATGGCCCTCGCTTGAATTTTCCATGTGTCGAAATTTTCTTTATTCAATGACTCAATTTTTGTGTGTGAGCCCGACGCCATAGTTTTTTAACGTTATTAATACGTTAATATTTTAATTAACCACGCTCTGCTACCATGTTAAAGTAAAATAAAATACGAGGAAAAATATTTTAATGTTCTGACAGTAACTATAATAAATCTTATTATTTAGTATCTCCATAGTAACCATGGTTCCTAACAAATAGATTTTTGTATTTTTCTCAAATTCGGTAAATACGATATTTTCGGTTGTTTGGAGGAAATATTCCTGTTAGGAAATAGAGTCAATTGAGCCCCGCATCAGTTTTTTTGAGAAATATCAGTTATCTCGCTGACTGTACTCTTTTTCAAAAACTAATAACTTGGTATTTAATATCTTCAAAATTCACCTAGTTTCCTAAGACTACACTATACCTACCTATAACAAAAAGGGTGACTCCCTTAATGTGCCAACGTTTGCGCCAACCTGTATAACAGAAATGCTGGGAGAGGACGCCCTAGAAGGACTTATAATAAAAATAAAATAAGTAAATGGTTCTGACATCATTGGTAATATCCTTCAAAAAGGTCAGGTACACAGTACCTACTTGCAATCAGTGTATATGATTGTATCAAACGATGTATGACTGTAGATGAAGCAAAAATGGTTTGTAAGAATCATTGTACATGATGTTCTGTAATTTCTGCCTACCCCCATGTGGATGGTTCTGTAAAATAAACAAAACTAACACGTAGGGTGTATCTGATGTATTAAACCACATTTATTTGGCAGAAACTCACGAATGGATGGCAACACCCCGAGGATCCATCACTTCAGCTATATCAGTCGGCTATAAAAGCTTTTTGTATAATCCAGACATCGATAGACAAGACGAAGTTGAGGTATATGTTGGAATAACTCTCAGTTTTGACTATAATTATGACATATTTATAGTATTCTCTAGGAGTATATTGTATCCATTTTATAGGAAATAACCCCAGTGACCAGTTGGGATATATTGAAACTCAATTCACCGGAGTGGCTTTACATCACTGTTGGATCAATCGCAGCTTTCATTCAAGGCGCTTGTTTCCCAGCCTTCGCTTTACTTTTCGGCTTTACCAGCGCAGTAAGAGATTAATTTAATTTTACCAAATAAACTTGGAAATATAATCGATGATGATGCCCAAAGATGCTTTTCAGATATTTATTTTAACAGATAAGACTGAACTGTTATTCTTGGGCGATTTGTATGCGGGATTATTCGTAGCTGTGGCGGCAGTTGCCGGCGTTTCTATGTGTCTCCAAAGCAGCACCTTTACTACAGCTGGCTTGAGAATGACCACAAGACTACGAGGACGTTATTTCGAAGCTTTGCTAAAACAGGTACAGAACAGTAGATAGAGATCAAAAGAATAAAAATAAAAAGATAGTTAGATAACTGATGTGAGTAGGTAGGTAACCAGAATAATGCAAACTAGAATTGTCTTTCAGGAAATAGGATACTACGATAAAGAAATCAACACTGTAGGATCTATTTGCGCAAGACTAAGTGGAGATGCGGCAGAAGTGCAGGGTGCCACAGGAATTCGGATTGGTATCATGTTACAAGGAATAAGCTCTGTGTTCATTGGGGTTCTAATGGGCTTCATTTTCAACTGGAAACTAACTCTAGTGTCTACGGCATTCTTACCCATTGTAAGTAGGTACCTAGGCACTTATGCTGAACAAAATTATTTTAGATCTGTGGAGTGTAGGTAGGTAGGTTCCTACTGTTATCTTACATGTTTTATTTATTGAATGCAGATGATTGGAAGCATATGGCTAGAAGGCAAGATGTCACGAAAGTCTCAAGCAGACGAGCGAGTAGCTATGGAATCGGCGACGAGTGTCGCAACGGAAGCTGTTGTGAGCATCAAAACTGTACAAAGTTTGGGTGAGCTTAATCATTTTTTTAACATTTTTACACTGCACTCATGTGAAGCTCTATGTGACCATAAACAAAGAAAAAATCTTGGTGTAAGTAGGTAGGTAGTAGCGTGAACTTTTTTTTCACAAACTTGAAATTTTATCTACCTACCTACTGCTAAATCTAATGCGCGCCCTATGATCTACTCTGATAAGCGCCCAGCCTATAGGTAGATACGTATTAAAATATAGTCATATTCCCTAATTTCAGGTATAGAGACAGTATTCCTCGAAAAATTCCAGGAAGCATTAGCAATTGCTTGTAGTGCAGTGGCTCAAAAGGCACGGTGGCGAGGAGTCGTGCTGGGAATGGGCATCTACGTGCCGTTTATTGCGTTTTGCAGTGCTACAGTTTACGGAGCCGTTCTTGTTTCTCGGGGAGAATTGGAATACAAAGTTGTTCTTTTGTAAGTCAGTACCTATAGTCAGTCAGTTACCTACTCGTAACGAGATTGTAGCGCCGAATTAGGCATTTGACCCGCAAAGGTGAACGATAGATTGCGAGGCCCGAAATATGTTAGGTTTCGGTTTTAAGGTGTCACTCACTTTCACCTATTTCTATATTTTTAACCGACTTCAAAAAAAGAAGGAGGTTCTCAATTCGACGCGTATGTTCTTTCTTTTTTTTTGTTTTCTTTTTATTTGTTATCTCATAACTAACTCTGGACTGCGTGAACCGATTTTGATGATTCTTTTTTTATTCGAAAGCTGATGCTTCTCGAATGGTCCCATTTTAATTTGGTCCAGTTCTGACAATGGGATCCATGAGAAAACCATATAAGTCTTAAATTTGCATTAAGTATGTGCGCGACAGATGGTCGAATAACTCAATATCACGCCAACCGATTTCGATGATTCTTTTTTGTTTGAAAGGGTATACTCCCGAAGTGGTCCCATTTCAACTTGGTGAAGATCTGATGAAGATCTTCGGAGATAAACAATGGAACTCTTGAATGAATAACAGCACATCACTCGCGATTGCTGTAATCTCATGTTTATGTACTGTTTATGCCACTCAAAATTGAAAAATAAAATAAACTTTAACAAAAAGTAAAAACCGACTTCAAAAACTAAAAGGTATAAAATAATTTTCTTAAAAAACTTATCAGCTTCTGAAGTCGGGGCCACTGTTAAACTACGAGTAGGTACATTGAAGAATTATAGGCCCCGACTTCAGAAGCTGATAAGTTTTTTAAGGAAATTATTTTATACGTTTTAGTTTTTGAAGTCGGTTTTTACTTTTTTTTTAATAGCTTTATTAACTAGGTAGAGGTACCTACCTACTCTGAAAAATTACTTCACATATCTATTTCCACAGAGTTACTGAATGTGTCATGTTCGGGGCCTACATGCTTGGTCAGACATTGGTGTACGCACCAAGTTTCAATTCGGCCAAAACCTGCGCAGCAAGAATTGTAGGACTAATCGACAGAGTACCCGAAGTTAGGACTGAAGATGGTATCGCTGATAAAAATGATTGGGTATTTAATTTTATAATCTACCTTTACCTAATTATATTTTTATAATTTTACCTAATGAGGTCAAATTAATAAGACCTAGTGATAAATTCTTTGTTATTTTCAAACCAGGAAGCATTTTTCTCCTCTATCTATCGCATTTTATAAATTAAGTAGGTAGATATAAATTTATATCTACTTACGAACAGTTCATTTTGTCTTAAAAAATGGCAATAAATTATTTTTTATTTTGTTCCGTAGGTGGCCACCGGTAAATTCAGCCTAAAAGAACTTAATTTTAGTTACCCAACAAGAAAACAACAAAAGGTCCTCAGAGGAATAGATTTACATGTGGATGCCGGCAAAACGGTGGCGCTGGTTGGCCCGTCCGGTTGTGGCAAATCCACCGTGCTGCAACTGATGCAAAGATTCTACGACCCAGACACCGGAAACATCGTAAGTACCTAACCTAGTGATAAAAATGCAATAAAGCTGCGGTTCCGTCTTATTAAACAAGGTGTACCTATGTACTTACTTATATACCTATATTTAAACAGGACACTTGCTTTTAAAAGGGTTATTGTAAACAACTATTAATAATAATTAATATCCAAATGAAAACAGGGAAGTCGCAAAAAAAAATCTGCTGTTTCAAACAAATAACTCAATATTATCTACTCAATTAACGAAATGTATTTATAGAACAGCAGATTTTTTTCTCGCGTTTTCAGATGTGTGTCCAAAGTAAAAGTTATTCATAGTGATGAGTAAAATAACACCACCCTCCCTCCCTAGACTTTGCTTATAGGTTTTTAAATATACAAGGTGTATAGATATAACATAGGTATATAGAAATAAAGTAGGTGTCCTGTTAAAATAAAGATTTAATTCCACTAGTAGGGAAGTTTATGGTTTAAATATAGGTACAAGGTAGGTCGAGGTAGGTATATATCAAAGGTATATATAGAAGAAGACCATGAACACAATAAGTACTTCTTCGAGATATACCTAGTAACCTCTGTAACGTATTGTGACGCCGTTAAAAATAGTAAAATATACATTTGACATGGTGTCATTGAATTGTACAATGACGTCATTGCATTAGACAAAAATCAAGAAAATAAGACTTAATACATTGAAACTATTGACCTGAGTTATTGACTTTATAGTTTTTGTATTCCACACCAAAATGGGACAGATAATGGGCACATACGCAACCCAACACCTTGGCTTACAAATGAACGACAACCCCACGTTCCCCACAAACGCAGGCTTCACATTCAAAAGAAAAAAGCGCGGAATGCAGGTCAGCGCGGAAGCTCTCTCTTCTGCGAAAATTCCCCTGAAATACCGAGACTTCTGTGGTGATTCCTTGTTGGAATATCAAGTTTGTCGTTACAAGGAAATGCCTTTCTTGTACCGCTGTCACCACCAGAGACATGCTTATCTGAGCTGCGAGCACGCAGACTACGTTCTCAGGATTAAAGAGTTTGAAAGAGAACGCAGACTAAGAGAAAGAGAATTAAGAATAAAACCACCGAAAGATGAAGTCAAAGAAAAAGAAGAAAAACCAAAAGAATGCTAATTATGGCATGTTTATTCACACTTACGCTCTTGATAATAATAACATTAAACGACTATATTAAAATAATGTTACTTTTATGTATGATTTTATTGCATATGTAGCTTATGGTAGCTTTTGTCACATTATACTAGGTACCTACCGTAAAAGGTAGGGTTCATAATGATAGTCGAACTCACAGCCTTTCTGTTGTCGTGTGCTAGCATTTGGGTTGTATTGTAGCACAAAAATTAATAATTCTTTGATATACCTAACTTACGCACGCCATGTATTATAAACGTCACATTGCTGAGCACGGGCCTCTTCTCGGAATGAGAAGGGTTAGGCCCTAGTCCATCACGCTGGCCTAGTGCAGGTTAGCGGACTACACATATCTACCATCAAGGACTTAAGTCCTCTCAAGTGTGCAGGTTTCCTCACGATGTTTTCCCTTCACCATTAACGCAAGTGATAAACAAATTGCCGTCCGCACATAAATTCTAAGTCAGAGGTGCGGGCCGGTTTCATACTGAGACCCTCCTGCATGGAAGGCAAACGTTTAACCATTCAACCGCTTACACTCAACAGGAGTTAGATGGCCTCGACCACCGGTCGTCACTGACGCTTCCGCGGTTGCGCCGTCAGCTGGGCGTGGTGCAGCAGGAGCCGGTGTTGTTTGACCGCACGCTGGCCGAAAACATCGCCTATGGAGACAATAACAGGAAGGTCACCATGCAAGATATCATAGAAGCCGCCAAAGCAGCTAATATTCATACCTTCATCTCTTCACTCCCAATGGTAATTATTTCTTCGCTCCTTATTCTTTGAGTACCACTTATTAAACTTGATAAACTTAATCAGTCCTTATAGCCTTTTTGAACATAGTTTACCATTATTCAAGGCTTAGTATTTACTTTTCCCGAGGATTGCGCATACGCAGGAGGCGTGGGGAGTCGATTAGTGTCTTAGGATATACAAACTAGATACAGTCTAGATATGCCACGCTTCGTTGCGCATATGCAGAAGTCATGAGATGTGTTGTCGGATATAAATAAAAACAGGATCAAATGGTAACACCAGCATTAGCTAAGCATAGTAAGCATACCTATTTCAACAAATGAGGCAAAAGGACATTGCTAAAGTTCCTTATGTGATTGACCCACTGAAGTATGAAACCGATTGACCCCGGAGTCTCCAAAAGAAAGACTGTGCAGGTGCTCACCATGTAGGTACAACTCGATGAAAACAATATGTTTCAATCCATTTTAAAACACGGACGGAATAAACTTTTTATTTATTAAAATTTTAATTATTTTGAAGATATGTTTTGCTGTCTTTTAAAAGTTGTGTCATGTCAACTACACTACACTTACGCTACAGTAAATGTCACACATACATACACAGTACATTAAAATCAGTACACTGATTCTTAAATTCAGAAAGACAGATAGACAGAAGCTTCCCAAAATTGTTGATGGTTCAGCTTCTGGATCGACATTATCAATTACACTACCTACTTAAAATGTTCAATTTCGTAAATAGTAGGTACCCCTGGGTTTTAAATAGAATATCTTTTACCTATCTAGGTAGTTGATGTTTTTATTGTTCTGGGTTCAGAATCATCAGAGGCGTTTAAACAGAGCTTTAATATGACAGGGAGCTCATATTAAGCTCTTTGATAATACACCACACCTCGTTGTATATTGTAAAGGTGATCATTTAGTAGGTATGTTTTTTATTTTTCAGGGTTACAACACCAACCTTGGCGCTAGCGGTGCTCAGCTATCGGGTGGTCAAAAACAGCGAGTGTGCATTGCGCGTGCGCTCATAAGGTCGCCGCGGCTGTTGCTGCTTGACGAAGCTACTTCTGCGTTAGACGCCAACAGCGAAAGAGTATTTTTTTTATTTATTTTTTGTTTTGACTATTTCGGTCATCCCTGCAACAGCAACACTTGATCCCATAAGATCCAAATAGACCCCAATTACGCCCAAACTAATGTCAGCAATGTATTTTACAGGCTGTGTCTGAAGCGCTAGAGAAAGCAGCCAAAGGTCGTACGTGTATCACCATCGCTCACCGTCTGTCCACCATTAAAGACTCAGACCTCATCTGTGTTCTAGATAAAGGTAAAGCAAAAAATATTACGCCATTTAGTACCTACAGTGCCAGTCACTTCCCAGTTGGGTATATTATTATTTAGATGGAGATAAATTATATTATTTTGTATCCCCAGGTAAAATTGTGGAGCGTGGCACTCACGCAGATCTAATCAAGCTGAAAGGAAACTACTCGCGATTATGTAGAGGACAAGAGATTGCATGAATAAGTTCGAAAAAAGATGATTATTAAGAATTTTGTATAAATGTATCAATTGTTGATCTAAGCGTAGGTAAGCGTAGTATCATTTATTAGCCTAACACTTTGTTGCTATTTATATCAAATGTTACTAAATAAAAGATTCTTGTATTACATATTTCTCGATTTATTATGAATGTCCAGAAACGGTCTCGCCACAACTGTGCTAATCGTAACCTCACAATATCACCTTCACGACTTTCTTATTTTTGGCTAAACCCTGTATTCTTTACAATGTAGTATAATGTCACTGTTAAATAAACTTAGTCGACAAAAAGTGCTGACGATAGAAACTGAACAGTGTTATGATTCTCGATAAAAGTTTGTGACGATGGCAAGGCCGTAGCCGGGAGTTTAGTTCGGGGGTGGGGTGGTGTTTAAACCCACAACAAGAAAGAAACTTTAAAACAAAATTGAATGCTACTTTTTGCGTTTTAATCGAATGCTACTTTATGAAACAAAAATTTAATAACAAGCGTATGCATTTTAAAAGTAATTTCAAGGTTTTGGGGAATTGACATCCGGATACGTCCTTCACCGATAGAGTCGTTTTTAGTGCGTTGCGTTGTTTTAACAACGCAACATTATACTGTTTAACTAAATCGGTCCTATGCATTCGTAGCAGGTTTCTTACTTTAAAATTGAATTATCTCAACTTGCAATAATTTTACACATAACACTGTATTAGCTTAAACTAAATTGTCAGCTGTTGTACTGCACATGGTGATGAACAAAATATTTACACTTACGTCTAAACATATCAATTGAAAAATTATAACATCGAAGATAACCGATATACACAGATAAACGAATTTAGAGAAATGCAAATACTAAAATATACACAGACATATAATTAATGCTCAGTTTGATGTTCTAAACATAATAAGTTGCCTTTCTCTAAAGTTAGTTTATAAATAATTACGTGGTAAAGATGAAATCACAAAATATTTATATAATTATGATTGATTATAAAGGATGAGTTTTTTAACGGGGATCTCTATGGCAGCTATGCTTACTGTTAGAGATAGGAAGATTTGCTCAAATTCATCTAGATTATACCTCAACGTCCGCCCTTAATGCTATATAATTCTACGATTTCGTACATTTGAGGTAGTGAAGGTTCAGCCTAAGCTGAACACACAAACACACCCCCACAAGCTTCCTTCACGCATTTCATTTGTATTGAATAGAATAGAAAAATATTCCATACATTTTGTCTAGTAATAGATATTGAAATTAATTGTATGGAATAGAATTTTTATTTCCCTTTCGGACTACCATGTGGGCCTCACGGCTGCACCAAAAAGGTTCAGTGGACTGCGTCCACATTATAAGACATTGTTTTGACTAGCATTAGGTATAATTCATCTGGAGTAGGTCACAACTATTTTTATTTATGTACGTATCCTACATTAAACGTATCCAAGACATCTTGTCCAGACGAGGCATGTCGATCCGACACAAGACATGACGTGTTTACAATAATATTTAATTTCATATACGACTAGTGTCTCAAAAGACACGAGACAATGTCTTACAATGTGCAAGAACTTTAAAGGGAAATTTTTGAATGCTGCTGCCATATCAACCCTTGTAGGTACATAAACTCACCCTCATAAAAAACTACCACTAGATCACTTTTAGATGGTAAAAATATCCAACCCCTAGATTACAGCGACTAGTGTTGTAAAATACCCATCATGGACACAAGAAAATCGAACAAAATAATTGTAACTTGAACGAAATTATAAAAGGTAAGATTGCGAAAGGAAATAAGAATACATTCTTCTTACCATTGCCTTCAATACCTGCGCAATGTTTTCAAGCTCTATACAACATACCCATTCATTTAACATTTAAATACCTAACTTATATCGAACTATAGTTTCGACTGGAAAATGGTAGGTATATATTCTATTGAAAGTGCGTCCTCATCGCGAGCATGCTCATTAAAGCAACTAGTTGCATAATATTGAGCCATGCTTTAGAAAGCTCCATAACGGGATCAGGACGCGCGCATGCTTGAAGCTTTACTAATCTCAGAATAGAATCATGACCAAGTGCACGCTAGCTTTCGCTGAATGCCACACTGGCGCGACGCGTCTTGCGTCTGTGATGAGCGGGGAAAACAATAGAACGACACGAGCGACGTGTCATCCAAGCGCGGCCGGTGACTGCGTGTGACGACCGCGACCAGCGGATGAGATAGTACCTCCTGCGTATTTATCAAATTTTGTTGATTTATCCACGCGTTTAAAATGCAAAACGACAATTCGGAGATTTTTATTAGTGAGATAATGTCTCTCTCTCTCTCTCTCTTCCCGACTGTCAATCCCACATGGTGGTGGGATCAGCCTTTCTTATATTTCGCTTCCACTTCGCTCTATTCTTGACATCAGTGTCGGAAACTTTGCATGTCGCCATATATCTATGTACCTACATACCACATCCATCCACCTGGTTTTAGGTCTCCCTCGAGATCTCGTACCAGGCAAAGACAGGTGTAGTGGCAAGTTGCATATGTAATCCGGTGGTCGTCTCTTTACATGTCCATACCATCTCAGCCTACTCTCCTGCAGCTTGTCCGCGATGTCGCGTATACCAAGACTACCTCTTACGTACTCGTTTCGGATTTTTATCACATCTGGTGACACCGCACATCCACCTTAGCATTTTTTATAATAGTAGAAAACAACGTGTCACACGGCTGCGTCTACGTGGCATACTACTGACTGAGTAATGCGGCAAGCGCAGCGTCTTCACGCCTTCCGCCCCCACATGTCGCCTCCGCTCACCGCAGTCGCACCAGCGTGCAGCGTGGCCAGCGAATAGATTGCTCGCGATGTGTACGCACCTTAATGGTATGATTGACCATGAAATTTATCTAGTTATGGTGGAATACTATAATATTAACCTAAACACTTTTTAGGTAGGTTCTTAAGAGTGGAAGTGCTATAAATTGCTAAATATTGAAACAAGAATAAATAAAACAGTTTATGATATTCATAACACACATCTACACATCTTTGTAGCATTGGTTTTCCTTAATTTTTAAAACCAATCTCATAAATATAATATTTTGAATTGAATTTTAAACGCAAGATTAAAATGTAATTTATGAAATCATCATGGCCAAGAAATCCGTATATTTATAACGAAGTATTAAGTATGGCTCAAAAAGACGATGGTATTTGGTTTTTCATCTTTTGTCATAATAAAAGCTATTTACAATAACCGAAGTATCAGTAGACACTAGAACCCATTGAAATGATAGAAATAATAAATAAGCTCCATATAACACACTAACGACGCGCCGGGGGCTTCGCGTGGGTGCAATTTCTCTACTATCTTTACATTAAATATAAGAGTATTAGGTACTTATATCTACATTTAAACCTTCCAGAAGATAATATGCTCAAAATGATGGTGTGAACCGCATAAGAATCCGTTGTATAGTTAAAAAGTAGTTACCGAAAAATCAGACAGGTGCGGCGGGCGACTTTATTTTATACTACCTATAGTATGTAGTGCTGGGCCCCAAGTCTGCTAATTTCTGTTATCTCAATTGTGTCAGAATGGTCTCTCAATTGTTGGTTTTTACAATGTCATTCAACCGATTTTGACTTCTATTGCGTAGGAAATAGTAGGTAGTCAAAATCTATAGAACGACACTAATAATTGGTAAATTACCGACTTTTACTTCTATTACATGCGCAACAGAAATCAAAATCGGTTAAACGACCGCGACATCGTGAAAACCAACAATTACGAGGCCATTCTGACACGATTGAAATAGCAGAAGTTAGCAGACTTGAGGCCCTGATGTAATGTCAAAATCATATCACTAATATGGAAATCTACTGATACTTCAGTTATTAAAAATGGCCCTAAGTGAACATCAAGAAATGATTTTTTAATCTCACATTTACACTAAATTCCTATATCCTATAGTATAAAAACATGAAATAAATGATGACAAATATAATTTTTTGTGACTTATACGAGGTTCATGCCAAAAGAAAATAGATACTCTTTATTCATTTGACTGACACTGGCAAGTTATGATACACCATCGTATAGGCTGGTTATTTGCTGATTAATTTGAAAATGAAATACATGATAAGAAATGTTATATTTTTCGAGTGAATCTGGCGCAAAAATGGAGATCGCATAACGTGATTTTTGCGTTATGATTTATTATGACTATAAAAAAAGATTAAAGCCACAAATTATTTTTGAACTTTTAACCACAACTTGTGGTGAGTGTTCACGAGCGGTTACTCATGAAAATGTTCAAGCTGTCGAATAAATTATTCGTAAAATCCGACGAATTACATAATGTAGTTTCTTTAAAAAAGTTGCCCCTCACTAGGATTTCTCCTGTATCGAGGGTACAGTTTGAGCGAGAACTGGATTTTGGATCAGCAACATTGCAAACTATCATTCAACAACCGTCCCTCCGTAAGCGTTGTTAGAGATGGGTGCCGCACAAACTTACAATGAGCAGATAGAATGTCACTTGCATTGGTATATATTTTCCAAGTGATTTAGGCAAATGGAAAAGTTTATACGTGTCCAAGGTCAATACTTTGAAAAGATCGATACTACAGGTATCGATCTTTTCAAAGTATAACGAATAATTACGAATAATTTTTGAGTATCAGAATCTAATTTCATTTGGCATGACCCTCGTAAAATTTTACAAAAGTATTACTTACCGAACGGACCTACCGAACTTATGTAAACCAAATAAAATATATCATAACTAAAATATATTAGGTATATATAACTAACCAATATAAAATAATAAAACAGTGAATTTAAAACAACGTAATTTCAGTGCGCACACATTTTTACTTACTACATTACAGTGGTACAATTATGGGGAACTACTGCCATATTCATATCTAATAATGTTCTTAATCGTCCGGATAAGCACCTACCTTTACTTTACTTTACTTTACCAGCCTACCTTTCTTTACCTTAATGATTTTTGACCTTAATATGACCTTGCAAGTCAATTGGTAGTCACAAGCTATAATTTTGTAACAAACATTGCAACTTACAATTGTCTACTGACTGACAATAAGAGCTCATATTATTTCCCTGTACCCAACATTATATTATTTACTATCTCACTTTGTAGTTGATTGTAAATCTACAGAAACATACATTGATAAGATAGGTAGTCTAAATACATAATATACTAACGATATTACCTAATTCTAAGTATCTGTACAAAATTTTGTCATATTATACCTGAGTTAATGTTATTTGGATTGTTTATCAGTAGCAGCCCAGGGTTTGTATAAATTGTGCCTGGTAGAATACAATAGGCACGCAAGCAAAGAGTTTCACATACCGAACTACTGTGCGCTGTCTAAGAATATAGAATAGCTAAGAAAATGACTGGTTGATTGACCATATCATATTTTGCCATTTACACAACCCACGTTGTCACTAATTAAGCAATAACTCCGAATGCGATACAAAATGTTTAATTTCCCCTCCCTGATGTATTTGAATAAGTTATGTTATAACAGGAGACAGTAGACCGCGACCGGTACTTGTTTTTTAGGCTTTGTCCGGGCGCCAGTTCGCGCATGCGATTGAGACAGGAGACAGAGACGCGAGACCGAAGACAATAAGATGGTCTCCGCCACGGACTAGTAGTGTCTCGTGTCGCTCGAAAAGCCCGTATACTGTTTATTGAAAATAATGACTGCTTTTTCTGACGAAGGCTGTGAAAACCTGATTCAACTGATCAGACAGAAACCTCCGATATTTTTTTAGATTTGTAATTATAATATAAGAGCAAAACAACGTCTTCTTCCGCCAATAGTAACTCTACTACTACTACTTGGCTTTCCATTACAGTGTAAATTAAAGACACAGTACAACATAACTGACTCCATCGACAGACTCTACGATACTGAATGAATAGTAGCTTTGGTTGCAGTCTCGGTCTCGTTGTGGTCTCAGTCTCGACCCACAGTACATGCAGAAGAGACGACACTTGTCGCGGTCTCTGTCTCAGGTCTCTGTCTCCGGTCGCGGTCGCGGACGAACCGCCACCTTAACAGAACGTGATACTAATACGCGGTTTCATTTAATGTGGTAACATCTGCGGTACCCTGTATAGTAAAAGCCAGGAGACACCTGCGTCCTACGGTTGATTGCCTCGCCACAACATCGCACTGCATTCGGCGTAGAGAAGTCATTAATTTCCAAAACTTTGTACGAATCCTACGACCGGCTAATTTGCCACTCGATTAATTTCCAATCAACATCACATCACATGAATTGGGTGTGGATAGTATTCATACACTTGCAAAATTTAGCATTTGGATTCCAATAAAGCGTTACAATTAAAATTATTTTAGTTTTAAAAGTGTGTAACAATACCGATATAAAACAAATAAAATTTTCAACTGTATAGATTCTTAAATAATATATGTTTAAACGTACTCAACAACTCAACAAAATAATAACAACATAACAAATCTTAAAAACAAGTGCGCGGGATAAAATCATTCATTCCTATTAACATTCAATGTGAATAATCGAAAAAGCCAATTCATATAATTTATCCTAATAAGTTCATAATATTTACACTTTATACGCCCAAAAAATACTAAGTAATGATTTGTAAATAAATGAAAATAAACCATTACATTTCACAGGTCCCGAAAATAATTATTATCTCAATAAAGACGTAATTAGTTACCTAGTCACTAAGTAACGAGATCAAAAAATAGTAAAATTATATTTACTTTACAACAAATAATTCTTCCTGTGAAATGCCTAAAAAAATTCACTACAAATGGCACGTTATAGATACCGAATCAAAATACGTGTAAAATTAAAACATAACACTTTGGTTTGTTGATTCCGATAACACGATACAATACAACAATATTGTTTCAAATAATATGTACTGAATAATGTGCCTACTTATGATGAATATACAATAATTACATAATAATCTTCAAATCTTGTATAATTTTATATAAAATTAAAATTTGTTAGAAATTGCACAGCCTTTTAACACAAGAAACAAGAAACAGCGCGAGTAAAATATATAAATTATTTAACGTATCCTTGTCAGAACGTACCATGCACCTGAGCATGTACAAGAAAGTAAACTTTAGAATACTAACATAAAAGTAATCATATCATATAAATTTATATAAAATAACGTCCTGGCGTTGTTTAATTCAATAATATTAGACTTGTTTGCATTACAATAATTGGTATAATAAGATATAAGGTACTGCACCGTAACTCATAAATAATTCACAAGCACGTCGAATATATCAATATGGCAAATAAACCCGCGCTTTGCGCTTTTTTAAATTAAATATAAATCAAATTGGCAAGTGTAATGCATACGTTGTATGTTCAAACTAAAAAATAATAATTACAATTAACTATGGAAATCGGTCAGCGTAGTGTCGCACCACACTCCGACGTGAGGAAGTATAGTGGGGAAGATAGACGAGCGTGGACTCACTGGGGCATGTGCTGGTGATGCCCGTTGGAGTGCGGTGGGTGTTGCTGCGGGTACCCGGAGATCGCCGGCCGGGAGGTGGCTCCCTCGTATAATATCTGGCCCGGAATACGCTGATTCTGTTGTATCTCCTCTGGATGCGCATATGGACCTTGAACCTAATTGGCAAGTTACGGTAAAAATGATTCTGCAGTGATGATTTGACGGCACGGCTGACGCAGTGACTGAGCAACAAGCCTATGATACGTGGCGATTCGGGTCTGGGTGTATGTGCGTGTGAGATATATATTTGTAACCCATACCCATGACACAGGAGAAATCTTAGTGAAGTGAAGTTATTAATAAAAGAAGATGTAATTTTTATGATGATTAAGATATAATATTATGTCATCAAATCATAGGTATTATTTATATAACACAGTCTTTTGGTGTTTTTTATTTATATTGTATGAGTAAATTATTCTTACGCGATATATCGTATTTCTATAATTAATACACAATAACCGTAACAGTAAAAACCTTTTATGTCATAAAAAATGCTCACCCCTATTCAGTAGTTTCACATAATTTGTGAATGAAAAATGTCGTACTTATTAGCCGGAAGTTACAAGATTTTATCATTCTTGAAAACAAAACAATACTCCAAAATAAATACTAATGAATAATATTTTATAAATGATACTTTTATCATACCTATTAAGTACTAATGTTCTTTTTGGGACACTGTCGCTACTTCAAGAGTACTGACCATGGGAATTCTCCTTTACTGAACATGCGACATGTAGCGCAGAAATCCAATCGCTTAGCCAATGTGCCAACCGTGCCCTCTAAATTATGATATTTTCTAAATCAGCTCGGTATTATATAAATGACCTAGATAATGGTAACATTGATTATGATGCTGAAATGGAAGTTCGACCTACAAACATGTAAAAAAATATTAAATATAGCATTAACTAAATAGGATGAATAATGTCTGCGAGGCTAGCTATCTTAAAAACTAAAAAAATAATGGAGAAGTTAACCATACTTTTAATTACCTATGTCGAATGAATTCTGTAAATCTACGCCGTTAAGTATTTGATAGTTAATGTCAGTGTCAATAGAACTTAGAAACAATATAAACAAACTACTTGACCAATATTACTCTAAAGTTGCCACGTTTTAGTCTAAACGTGGCAACTTTCTGTCAGTCAATCAACTGTCAGGAATTAACAGTTACACTGTTAGGAGATAGGATGAACGTGAAGGTGATATTGGAATGCCAATATCTTAACTGTATTTAACGATAAAATATCCCTATTAACATTATGTCGCCTATGGTAACACGAAATCAATTCATACGCGATGTTACCATACGCGATGTAACATGATAGCGGCTCCTAACCACCTTACCAGTCAAAAGATCTTATGCAAATATTGATGGAATTGGCCATTGATCAAACCCCAGTAAATTCATAAAACCAAAGTCGCTTAATGAATGATCAAAAATAATTAATGCTATCGATCACCATATTTGTAGAGTTTTTTGGAAATACTTAAGATAAGTAAACTTCTCCATTTGTAAGTAAAAAGGTTTTAGGTTGTACGCAGAATGTTTGAAGACCAGTCTGACAGACAAAAATTAAGCGCACATTTATCATATCCACAAATAGATGAAATGCAAAAATGTGGTCATAAAAGATTATTGGTATACTTACATTTATAAGCGGCTGGAGGATGCCAAGCCTGGCTAGCAGGAGTTGTTCCTTTACCTGCCGCAATTCTTCCTGTTGTCTTACTATCATTTGCTGCAACTCCTCGTGTTTTCGTTGTAACTGCTCCTGCCACAGCCACTAACTTGTATCATGCAATAGGGTGCTTCGGGAAGCCTAACTACTTAGAATAAAATAAGATTCGAAGCCAAACACATTGACATCTGAACCATGCGTATTTGTACCTGTGTGGGGAAAGTTCTACAAAATCTTTATTAAAAAAATAATTATACAATCCGGCTGATCTTCGCGAAACTAACCTGCATCTGCGCTTGGTCGGGCGACACGATGATTGGTAGAGATGGAATGGGCAGCGGCAAAACCCCTGGTACAGCTACAGCGCCCACATATGGCGCGGGGTCCAAGTACTGCGCCCCCATACCATGCTGCGGGGCGGGAGCCTGGTCAGTGTTCTTATGCGTCTGGCGGAAAGTAAAGTCGTTACCGTTCATAGATACTGACTTACGAATTAAACCCCGGCAAATAATTGAAGACCATCTAAACTCTTTCGGTGGTCAGTGGTGCTATAAGGCTGCTGAGTCGGCTGTCGGATGAATGAGTATGTCATTCGCACGTGCACTTTTATTATCATCCTTTAAAATGTTATTTTCCTATGAGTATCTAAATATTCACCCGATTTTTGTCGCTTATTACGTACGATGACACAAAATCAAGTAATCGAGCATGTACTTCAATTAATTTAGTACGAGTACATAGGTAGTACTATTGAAGTATTGAAGAATATTGAAGTACTTTATAAATATGGTTACATAACGAAAATTTGAATCGTTTTGACGAATCTGAGCTCCAATATCGACTGTAACAAGTGAAAATTCGAAATCTGACATCAAGATAACTATTTGTAGACTATATATAGTACTTCCCGTCTAGAGTTGAAAACTGCGGAAAGTTTCCGAAACTTTGGAAGTTTTCCGGAAGTTTACCGGTAATATTCCCGAAAACTTCCAAAACTGCGGCAGTTTTGGAAGTTTTCAGAAATGATTTTTTACTTATAAAAACAGTTATTGGGGATACTTTATACTTAAAATATGTTACATTTAGCTAGATTTTAAATATTCGAAGACAGCGAGCACGGGACGGGATGCGGGGTAGGGTACAGGTTAAAAATAAATATTTCCAAAACTTCCGTCACACCGCTCGGTGTTTACATTATGCCCGTTGCCTTCGTATGATTTATGCTGATTGAATACAAAACGTTATTTCATCAATTTGCTTCAATAGGTACCATAAATAATTAAAATAATAAAAAAAACAGAACTAAATTAAAGGATCATTTTCATTTGCCGTTACTGATTCTGAGTAATCCCAAAGCAACGAATTTGTTGATTTCATAAATAGAAAAACATAATTTGAAAACTTCCAAAGTTTCGGAAGTTTTGGAAGTTTTCAGGAAACTTTCCTCAGAAAAGGAAACTTTCCTGGAAGTTTTCAACTCTATTCCCGTCGCTCCGTGCGACGAGAACACGATGATGACGGGATGACGATGTAGTATGCATCTGAAACATACTATATATACTATATCCAGCGTCTTGGGGGCTACTTTAACTCGTATAACACAACATACACTTTCCATAAAATGACATGATTTCATGCATGATGTTAATGGTATGTTGCCATCCGGTACTACATCGAAAAGTGTAACATCGTTTTCATTATAAAAATAAATCATAATAATAAATTTCTTATAACAGCGTAGGTACGTTGCGGGCTCGTCCTAAAAATAGTTAAAATTATGATATTATGTTGGCGGCGCCGCGTCAGTGACATTTGTGCTGTCCTGTGACCAACCGATAACTTCAAACAGTTCCTACTAGTATAATTGATTACGACCGTTCTAGATACATGGAAACAAATAAATAAAATATATGATCACCTCGCGCATAGTATTCCTCTGCGACGATCGGGACTCGCCGGACAGCGAGGCCGTATCGGAGCCGGTGTAGCGGACGTGGGAGTTCCGCGTCCACGAGGCGCCGGCGGTAGCCACCGTCCCGGCGGTGGCTACCGTATTCGTCGTGCTGCTAGCTGATGCTGACTTTACCGAAGCTGGCTGGAAACACAGGGGAAAACGTTTAAATGTTACGTCAAAATCGTCTTTCACGGTGCATTACAGAACTAGAACCTGTTATCACCCCTAAAAGCTCTAATTCCAGCTAAATGACTTCACTGCAACGTTTTTGTAATATGCGCTCTTATAAAAAGTTGAAAGTATTTTCAGTATATCTGGGAAGCACTGCACATGCAAGGAAAGTACATGCCAATACAAGAACATCTCCGTGGCTGGCCTGAACAAATTGACATGTCGACATCTATGTTTTTTTTTATTGGCTTATTACTTCCTATGCATTAGGAATTTAAATGAAAATAAAAAAAGTTAAAACCGACTTCAAAAAACTAAAAAGTATAAAATAATTTTCTTAAAAAACTTAACTGCTTCTGAAGTCGGGGCCTATAATTCTTCAATGCACCTAGCTTGGCAGTGGCCCCGACTTCAGAAGCTGTTAAGTTTTTTAAGAAAATTATTTTATACTCTTTAGTTTTTTGAAGTCGGTTTTTACTTTTATTTTAAAGTTTATTTTATTTTTCAGTTTTGAGTTTCATAAACAATATACATATAAACATGCGATTACAGTAATCGCGACTGACGTGCTGTTATTCATTCAAGAGTTCCATTGTCTATCTCCGAAGATCTTCATCAGATCTTCAACCAATTTAAATGGGACCACTTCGGGTGTGTACCCTTTCAAACAAAAAATTATTATCGAAATCAGTTGGCGTGAGTTGAGTTATTCGTCCATTTGTCGCGCACATACTTAATACAAATTTAAGACTTATATGGTTTTCTCATGGATGCCAATTTTAGAACTGGACCAAATGGGACCACACGGGAAACACCAGCTTTCAAATAAAAAAAGAATTATCAAAATCGGTGCACCCAGTCGAAAGTTCTGAGGTAACAAACAAAAAAAAACATACGCGTCGAATTGAGAACATCCTCCTTTTTTTAGAAGTCGGTTAAAACAGATATGTAGTTCCAAATGTACATAATTTTTAACTTATTTTTTTTTTCAGAGCCGCTTTCGACTGCTTACAATATATATATTTTTGAAATGTGCTAATTAAGCCCTTTCATTTCACAACCAACACGGCATCATCAATAAAAAAAATATTTTTTGGGTCATTACTTTATGTCCTAAAAAGGGCGCCATAATATTCACTTTCATGTGACGTCACATAGTCTATAACCAGCGGACAATTAAGACGCTTCCAACGATACCTCATTTGTCGAATTATGATAAGTAGTTCAGAAGTTATGAGGGAACAGATGAACATACATACCGGTCAAACATATAACCCTCTCCGTAGTCGGGTAATTAAGGACACTTTTTTCGTGAATTTTGTACTAGATCCTTAGTCTATGTGTTTCTAGTTCTACGTCAATGATCGTAAATACGTTTTTCACTCGACTTTTAATATTTAAGACCAGCTGACAGTCATTTTATTTGAGAAGCAGTCCTTCGTAACACGTGATCCGTTGCGTACTCCTATTGATTACCAAAATAAGCGAAACCAATACCTTTCATTTACTCACTGTAAGAATAATACGGTACACTTAAACTTACTTGAGATAGTGGTTGATAGGAGGAGTTCCCAAAGGCATCGCTCGTCTCGGACATGTAGGACGGTGACATGGAGACCATGGCATCATCAGACGGGGCTTCCTTCATCACTCCACGGTTCACCTCGGCTTCGCTTACAGTATCAGCCTCTGCACCTTCTTGCTTCATGCCCTTGGCTATGTCCGCGTAACTAGAATAAAAAAAAATAAAGATTAAAATTCATATTATACTCTATCCCTGCGGTCCGAATTGCGCTAAAAGTGGTAATATCGCGAATCCATAACTATAAAGGCTAACAAACAAAAAACAATATCTTGTTGGACTGAACCCTATAGCTATATAGGTTATGATTTTCTTGCGAGTGTCAAAATATGCGGCATAAACGGCCGTATCTTTTGATTGCGATGACTTCGAAGTTTGATTTTTTCACAGCTCCAAGGATTTGCAGACCTGAGTTTTTTATATTAATTTCAACTTGGATATCTCTACGCGTTCCCGAGAAAAAGGGTCTTCACAGACAGACGGACAATGAAGTGATCCTAAAAGGGTTCCTCAATCATTTTTTTACTCAATTCATCTCTTTAAACACACTACGGTTTTTTATCTGACTGTCATAATATTATTTTTGAATATTAATATTATATTCAATCGAAATTTGGCCACCTTAAAGAGGCACGGCGGATGGTTATCAGATAAAGCAGCCGAGGATTATATTGAAGAATAATTGAAAAGAAGTCTAAAATAACCACCCAAATAAATGAAGCTATATTAAAGACTTCGCCTTTCGAACCTCGTCCATCAACGTCATCTGCACCATTTGATAAATTGACCACTGAAGATTCCACTTCTTTAACATTGCCAAACTAACTCAAGCCAAAGTACTCAACAAGTTAATGTACCTGGAAAAAGTGTTTAATTGTCGTTGTCTAACTGTACAAACTGCAATGTAACTTTTAATATAAATTAAACTTTTACCATCTAATATTATACCGTTTACAAAATAAATACAATAAATGTTAAATATCTTAGGCATCGAAAAGGGGAATCAATGAATTCAAATGGGTCATATTACACGACACAGGAATCGTATAGTATAAAGATCGTATAGTACAGTGAGGTCTCATATACATATGAATCGTATAAAAGCAAAAACAGCAATATCCATTTCCAACAAATCATGGCAAAACAAAAAATTGTTGTATAGTGCAAAATAAAGCTGAATTGGATCGAAACTCTGTTTAATATAATTAAATACATTACTGGGTATATATTGAAGGTATTTAATCAATCTTTATCTGGATAATATTTAATAAAAATACAAAACTTAAATGGATTTTGCTGTTTTTGTACTTGACATTTGGATCTTGCTGTATTTGAATTTCACTTCAAAGGATTTTGCTGTGTTTGCTATAAACGACCATCAAGACGCCATTTTCATTATAGTTCACCTGTACTTACGCAATAATATTTTTGATACTTTTTGTGAGTATGCAAAGAAGTAAGTTTTTCAGAAAACAAAACAAAATAAGTTTAGTAGAAAAATATTTTAATAAAAAAAACTTATTGGTACCTTTGAAACTTAAATTTATTTTTCATAAATTAGAAATAGGGTTTAAATGAAATTATTTATTGAAATGAAAATAATATGACATAAAGAAACATGTAGGTAAGTGTTACAAAACATAAACTAAAGCTTTTACCACAAGAAACGCTAACAGATTTGTATTTAATGCTTTTGTTTAAACATAAAAACTCTTAATCGTTTTCACGCCGGTGTCTATTACACCCGGTATATTATTTAAAAAAAAAACTAAATATTAGATAGATATAAAAAATGATAAACTAATATTTAAGTAACACTGTAGTTATTGAATATTAATTAAATAGATATAAAAAAAATGCTAACAAGATCACACCACAAGGACCAAGATAATTTATTTGATCACACTATCTAACAGTAGGTACATACAAACCTTGTTACTTTGGCCAAATTTCTCCTCCACTTTTCGGGTTGAGCTATACGTTTTCTAGCCGAACTATTATCAACAGGTACAGGGGAACAATCCATAATTACGATATACCACTTTCTTCCGACAAAACTTAAAAACTATTTAAAAATTTCGAGAATTTACGGAGCGAGGTTTCGCGTTCACAACAATCGACGCCATATTAAAACCGTGCCGCTTGATGCGCTCTGATTGGCTGATTAGGATATTGCTGCCTATGCACTTGTCAAACATGGATCTTGCTGTGTTTGCAACAAACCGTATTTTTTGTAGCTGTTTTACTACGGGATATTGCTGTCTTAGGAGTATTATGAATTACGAAACGTGTTGAAGATATTGCTACATTTATCGCGCCATCGAAATGTCAATTTCAAAATTATGTGGATATTGCTGGTTTTGCTTTTATACGATTCATATATATTTTAACAATACAGTTTAACCTCACATGCAGCGCACCGACTGATACGAAGATTAGTACATAGAAATGAGAAAAAAATTGAGAAAGTGCATGAATTAACATTAACAATTTGGCTTATCACTAGAAACAAACAAAGGTTACTAATTCCTACTCTCTAGAGATCGAGGGATCAAAAATTATACGAGTCCGTACACAGGCATCAAAATTCATTTTTATGACGTCTATCTTACAACGCGTTGCATAATGTATGGGACAACCGAACGAAATTTCGCTTTATATTCAGAATCACGTGTCATGTTTATTATTTTCTATTGCTCGATTGTATTAATCTATTGAATTTGTACTTGATCATTATCATAATCAGTCAATTGAATTCCCACAGCTGGATCTCAGGCCTTCTGAGGGACTGGGCCGTAATTTGCCACGCGGGCCCAATGCGGATTGGATATCACAGGTCCTTTAATTTTTGGTTCTAGGACATACCAGTTTGCTCACAGTGTTTTCCTCCAACGTTAGAGCAGTGGTTATGAATAATACGCATAAAAGGCGTGATTAAATCTGACCCATTGATCTTGGCCCATTGACCCGCCTGGTTTCGTGTACTGGACGACCAAGGCTTTATTTTGGTAATTACTGTAATTAAAATGGGATCGTGTTAATTCGACAGGGTATGGATCTCAAGTTTTCCGGATTATTCATTATTCCTGGTTATATGGTATCTACAGCGCCGTCTCTACCTAGGGTGCAATGGGTGCGGTACACCCAGGCGCCAGGTCTTAGGGAGCACCGTAGAGCCCACAGGATGGTCGGTACGAGCTGCGCCACCTAACTACTATGTGAAAAAGGCACCGCCAAACATCGCGAGAAAGAAATATATATAAAGAAAGATCAATGTACTTATGTAGAGGATGTATAGGGATGTACTCCAACAAGGATGAAGGGCGGCAGGCTAGTGCTTGCACCCGGACGCTACACGGGCTAGAGAAGACTCTGGGTATCTAATTATCTATCTCATTTAAGTGAGAGAATAAGGGGTCTCACGCTCCTTTTCAAGAACAAAGACACAGAAAGATTCGACCCACAGTTAACGAAATAGATGTTCAGATATATCTTAAGTATTATTATAGTCAACGTCAGATACATTGGAATGGGTCTCCAAATAGAGCAAATCATCTCTGGTATGTACTCATCGACACAACAAACGTATTCAAATATAGTGGAACAATAGTGTCGTCGGCCATTACCGCCATAGTTATTATTATAATAACAGGATAAACAAACCTCTCTATGTTTTGCCATTTCTGACCACGCCAGTTCCACATAATATTTTACTTTTGATGTGTGATGTCTAGTGACATCACACATCAAAAGTATATTGAATTTGATATCAGTGTTTATTTTAATTGCCTTTTAATTATTTGATTAAAGAAATGTGTACGTACCTAACAACTCGGTGGGTGCAAACTACGAACTCCGGTTTTGAATTCCATTGGTGATATGTTATATAGAAACGAGTCTGAAGCCAGATCCACTGCTGTCCTTTTGTCAGAAATCGGTAGTAGCACGATGTCAATTCACCCTTTTGCATCACTGTAAAAAGAGTAAATAGTAGTGTACCTACTTGTATTTTTGGGCTCAGTCGATCAATGGTTATGTGGTTAATAATCGAGTAGACTTAACAAATAACTATGTGTACGTTAACCAGCTGGCCGTACACGTTCTGTTATTACCGTAATAACAACCATATTATCATATGTACAATATTATATGTGCTTCTTTAAACGCGTACACATATGACATGAATTATTAAGGGTTGCCAATCGTACTCTAAAATCTTATACTCTTAGATACCTATACATTAAAATGATATTATGGTGTGACGGCCAATTTTAATCTAAGGTAACTATCCTGTGTAATTTGATAAGGATTAATACTATGTCGGTCAAAATAGCTCCCCAAAAACCAATTCATTTTTTATCAATTTTGAAAGATTACAATTATTATTGTGGCTGATCCTTACAAGATATAGGATGGATTTTTGAGACGGGGCAGTAAGGGCAGGTACCTTAACCGTTGTAGCTACAGGAAAACGTTCTTAGGAGACTGTCCTTAATTTTAGGAGATATTTTGACCTGAATTCACAGATTTTGGAAAAAAAGTACAGTCAGTAAACTGTGCTTCAAAAAGAGTAACTTAGCAGGTTTGTCACCCAAGCCTATTACGATGAGGATCATAAGTAATTCCTGCTGCACTGATAAAACTGCTCACTTGGAACACTTGGTGCGCGCCAACACAGTACCAAAGTTGAGGTCCGTATCCTTATCCACGGATATACATTTTTAACAATCCTGCACATCTCTAGCTGCAATCCAGCCTCAAGTGTGACCAGAATGTACCTACTATTATTACTTTAAAAAAAGTTGGCAACCCTACTTGAATTACGTAGGGAAATATGACAAAATATACTTACAAGCCTCATGACACGTGACGACTTTTTCTAAATCATCAAAATGGTAGTAATCATATCCTGATGTGCCAAGCACTTCGAAAGGCAAATAGCCAATGATAGGCGGGGCGCGGTGGTCCAGGAATAAGAACTTCCACTCAAGACTATGCCGCGAAGTAAACTCGCTACGACTCGAGTCAACCAGCGACACGTCACGAATCAGCTGAGGAGTGTACAGCCGACCGGTACATACGAACAGTAACCTAAAAAGAAATTACGATCAAAATTTCGTACGTTATAAAAAAATCTACCATTTTCCCACATTAGGATTTCTCTTGTATTGTGGGTACAGTTTACAAACATACATTTCAATTACACATACACACCCAGACCCGGAACAACTATCTGTAGGCCATACAAATATTCGTTCAGTGTGGGGATCGAACCCGCGATACTTAACGCAGAAAGCCAATCGTTTAGCCACAGTACTAACCGTGCCATCAATATGTTATAGGATGTTACATATCAGGTGCGGATATTATAACAGCCGACAATTTACAACCTAGTAAACATCATCGTAGCAGCCTTTTTCCGTCCAATGCTGTAAATGGGCCTTCCCCGTAGAGTT
Organism: Allophyes oxyacanthae; assembly: GCA_932294325.1. Lineage (NCBI taxonomy): Eukaryota > Metazoa > Arthropoda > Insecta > Lepidoptera > Noctuidae > Allophyes > Allophyes oxyacanthae. The sequence goes on from OW028609.1 coordinate 9,412,389, forward strand.
CCACATCGATCGACTTTGGCTTGAATCCCCGTGGCCTTCACTAGGTCATCCGTCCATCAGTGAGGCCGTCCTATGCTCCGCTTTCAGATTATTTTTTCCGAAACAGTTATGATAAAGTATAAAGTAATTTCTTCGCCTATTGGAACACTTACTAGTTACAGTTAAGTTATAAAAGTAGTTGAAAGTAGGGAAGCATCCTTATCGCTCAATGCATACCCGTAACTATGACTATGCTTATTTTCACACGCAGTGAATTATCACGTTAACTTTGCAAGACCTCAAGACTAAGGGCCATTTTCACCGGCAAAATAACAGATGTTTAAAATGAAATCGGCTGATTACCCGTACAAAAATTTATGTTTAAACGGCTGATTTTGCTCTAATTGATTGTTATGTTGTCGGTGAATTTGAGCTGCGTAAGGACCGGGCCAACTACCCGATGAAGATTTGCCAATTAGGTGGGTAACGCGAGTTCAGGGTCCTCATTTTCAAAATATCATCATAGAAACGACTACACGTGGCTTCAGAACGATCAAATTCTCAGACAGCATGTCTCGCATTGGGTTGGCCATCTTACTGCAAGCCAAATATTACATTATATTGACCGGGACTGTACGTTATTATGCTGATTGGAGGCTGCAATCGGCGATTCTCTTACCTTGATTCATGATCTGGCTGGTAATTTGGCAAATCGTCACTATCAGCTCCATGATCCATGTTTGTTCCTGAAAATTCGAAAGCACATTTTTATGGCTGCTATTAAAGATTTAGAAAGCGGGACTCGTGACTAAATTTCTACCACACAGATCAGTCGATCTGATAGGTTAAGGCTCCGCTTGTCGCAGTCGGTCCTTGAATGGGGTGGCTGTTATTCAAACGTCGGGACCCTTCCGTGCCTCCGAGCGCACTAAGCAGTTGGTCTGAATATCTATGACAGCCACCAGCCGGAAATGTCTGACAATCTGTCTTTGGGGTACCAATATATCCCAGTAATTGGGCAGAGGCAAGCACGGTATGACATCGCGGATCCATCGAACGCAGTTATATTCGAATGTTTACTTACTTTTAATTTCATTGGATACTGACCGACTATAGGTTACAATATGAGTTACCTTATTTTTTTCTATGTTATAAAACGTTGCCCCTTCCAATGATATCTCTTGTATCGAGGGAACAATTTACAAACATACATCTCACATACAACACACCCAGACCCAAACAACTATCTATACCTACATCATACAAAGGTTGTCTGGTAGAGAATGCCTACGGCATTAAGACCGCCTTTGTACATTGTACATGAAGCATATTAAATAAAAAAATTAAAAAAAACAATATTATTTCTAAGCGGGAATCGAACCCGCGGCACGTAGCGTAGAAAGCTAATCACTCAGCCACTGCCCAAACGTACCGTCCAAGCGTTGTTATGACATGAAAATAGATATATTTGTGCAGTGTCTGGGTTTATGCATTGTAAATTTGTCTCATGATACAGTGGAGAATTCCCAGTGTTCCCTACGTTTTATTAAAGAAAGTATAATATGAGTTGCCTATAAAATACTTACGAAAATGTCCGTTGAACTGTACAAGCTCATAAGTGACTTCATCTCTAAAGTCCAAAGACCCCCTTTTGAGATGACACTGGAAGCGTATTTCGTTCTCTACAACACAGAAAACTTTGATTACTACGAACACCTTAGATAATTATTGTCATTGAATTCCTGTATATTTTATCTACGATCTTCACAATTATAAATATATGATGGATACACATTAATATAAAGACATGCGCTCGGGCGGTCGCGGCGCTGAAATCGCGAAGAAATAAAAACAGCTGTTCCATCCAATTATTTCAATATTACTCAATCAAATATAAATGGTAGTAGTAAAAGTCATAACGATGAGTACAATAACCCATAAAGGGAAGGGGAACTTAAAAAAACACGGCTAACCAATTAATATCATGGAGCACAACAACTACGCCATCCTATACAGGGTGTAAGTGACATCGTAACGAAAACTCATACCATGGGTTCAGTACATGATACTGGATCATTCAGCGTTAGAATTTTGCGTCGGTCTTATCAAAAATTTACGATTTTGTTCGCAGATTTTTTAGTTAGCTATAAAAACTGCGAACAAAATCGTAATTTTTTGAAAAGACCGACGCATAATTCTTTCGCTTAGTCTTTCAGTATCATTTACTGAACCCATGGTATGAGTTTTCGTTACGATGTCACTTACACCCTGTATAGACACGACAATAAGTGGATTATACAGGATATTAAGGGTAGCTACTTTTTCTGTTATAGTTAGAGCCTGATACATAATTTTAAAAGATCAGAGGTGCGGGCCGATTTTGAAAATCAGACTTTGCCGCATGGAAAGGATGGAAAGCAAGCGTTCAACCGCTAAGGCCATGAACTGCTTATGTATTTTAGGTACACACATAATTTAAAAACACACGAACATGAATTATTTACTCGCTAAGCTTGCAAGGTTATTGGAATAAATTTCACGATATAATAGCTTTCATACGTATTAGATGAAAGCCGAAAACATTACTGTGGAATTGCAAAAGTTCGCGTACTAGAATACCCGTTGTTTGCGAAGGAATGGTTTCTTGAGTACTAGTTGTGCCCTCGACTGCGCCAGCGTGGAAATGGGATACAAGGACTAAAAAAGAAGTAATAGCCTAGGTCTTTCTCATGATGCACACTATTTCTCTGTCAAATTTCAATAAGATTGGTTCAGCCATTTATTTGTGGAAACAGACAGAGTTACTTTCGCATTTTAAAATATTAGTATGGATAGTATGGATTACTTTCTCAACATTTTTTTGGCCCAGGGCTGAAAAAAGACCAGTCTTTGAAAGATAATGATTAACTGGAGGATATTTTATTGATTAATTTCCATTCCAAATATACTATAAGGTGTTAAAAAATTAACTCTAAGAATTTCGTGAAGTTGTTGTACTTATCATTATGAACAAATTTTACTATGGGACTTTTACCATAGTAAAAGTGGTAAATTTTTGAACACCTGGTATAATCAATATTTTGGGGATCTTTCTTTTAACGGAATTGGTAAGCTGCACTGCGTCACGCATAGCAACACGTTAAACATGTCCACAGACACACTAATCTTCAGTGAATATTGCCGATAATCAATAGATCAGGCATTAATCTCTGGCAATCGCACGCACTCGTCTAGGATAAATGGCTTAAAAGGAAGGACGCTTATGCAGGGGGTGGCCAAAAGCTGAAAATGATGATAAACATAAATCGCACAGCTACCAAAAATAAATTAAGCAGAAATTATCCAATAGAAAAACATCTACTTGCTCAGCAGCTCAGCTTTTATAGTAATAATGTGTATAACTGTTATTCCAAAAAGTCCCAATTTTTGTGGACATTATACATCGGATTATATTAAAACTAAGTTGTCATAGCTCAAGCAGATAAAAACCAATGCGGTACTCGTATAACTCTTTTCTTTGTCATACAGAAAAGTCATTCAATAATAAAGATCTGAGCGCCGGGGTCCATCATTGAGGAGATACTACTGTCTCTTCAACTAGGATAAATTGGATCTATTCCAGCGTCTTTTCTGCATGAGAACCTGCTCTGAACCGTAAATTGTTAAATGTGTGTCCTCTTTAGTCGATGGATTAATAGATTGTTGTTGATACATTTTATTTTATCCTTATTCCCCATATTTTTCATTATAAGATTCTATGAATCGCAATCGCATGGCTTTTGTGCATGGCGTTATTTTCACTTTACATTATATCATGGTGAGTGTTCATACATTTTACACGCAACAGCTTTTCTATTTTTGTTTGAACAATGTTTTCAATTAAAAAAATCGCTAAAAGAATTTTATAAAAATAGAAGAAATGAATAATATAAATTGTGACATTGGCAATTGGCTCGCACATTAGCACATAAGTATATATCTCAAACTAAATAATCGGTTGTAAAACAGTACGACCTCTGCCTAAACTGAAACTGGTACAGAAGTTTGTTGGAAGAAGTACTTTCTCCACAGTAAAAATATTTTAAGAATTCTTTGAAAATGTGCCCTTTATTTACACAATAGCCAATAGAAGTACTTGCTGTAAACTTTCGGGCGGCTGAGCGACATTGCAATAAAATCAATCAATATTATACTAATGAATAATAGCAGTACTTATTGTAATCTTTCAGGCGGCTGACCGACATTGCAATAAAATCAATCAATAATTTTATTGTAATGTCGCTTATTCGCGCGTTTTACAACCAATTATTTAATGTGAGATATTTATGTGGCAATGTGTGAGTCAATTACCAATAATTATAAATCACAATTAATGAAGTAAAGATAGACAGGGTATGAATGACCCTATGAATTTCTCAACCCTTGATACATTGCCCGAACTGGGAATAAAACCCAAGAAGTCACGCTGTACAGCAGCAGTACCAACCACTAGGCCAATAAAGCAGTCAAAGCTTTTCTTTTTCAAATTAAATTTATAAAATAACAATAATATATCAAATATTAACGAATAAATTCCTTAGCTACATAAATAAATTACTATACATTTTACATACCTTTGCCCACAGTTTGCATTGAGTCATTTGAAGCCCCTGGATTCTGTAATAGATTGTACAGGCTTGGCCGATCCTCTTCAAATGCCAAGTCAAACATACTTTTATTCACAACATCAGCCTGAAAATATACGTCAAAGTAACTTCCCAATTTTTTAGAATAAAATAACACGGAAAATGTTTCCTTTAAATCAAGATTAGCTTTGGATATATTTTGCTCTTTGTTTCATGCAATTTACACTAATAAAATAAATACATTGCAGATTATTGCTTTTGTATAAAAATTCAGAACTTACAGGGTTATGACCCAGCAACGATGTAATGCTTTCTGATACATAAAATATTTGACCCGTTGCTGAGAAAACCATCACAAAGCCTTCTAAGGCCTCCAATACTAAATATGTAAATTCTTCATTTGATAAAAATGCTGGCTTCCAATCTTCTTGAACATCATGAGCTCTTGACCTAACGGTTATTTCTGAAACAAAGAGATTATAACATACATACAGAATACCAATGCATGTATGACCAATCATCTGCCTAGCCTTTTCTCAATTATGTCTGGAATAACAGTATTTTATACATAGCGCAATCCACGCTGTGACCATCTCTCTTGGGTGGCTGAGGTGAGGTAGTAGTTTATCTGATCTCGGCCACCGAAGAGAGACATTCACAGCTTCGCCAGTTCTTATAAAAATCTAGCTGTGCCTGCCACTTCACGCGAGTGAACATCATATGCCGCGTTTTTGTAAAAATAAATCACCTATGTTTTTCCTCATGATGCACATAATTTGCCTTTCACATTTCATCAAGATTGGTTCAGCCTTTATCTTTGGTGTAACAAACAGGCAGAGAGATAGTTACTTTCTCATTTATAATATTAATGTGATAAGCAATTGTCTCATAATAATCATAATACAGTTTTCCTGTAGCTCAACAAACTAAAACACACTGTAAGTTTTTATTCTTATTCTTTATTATAATAGATTGAACACAAAAATATGGAATATACAAAAAACTGTTTAATGATATTATAATTATCTTATTTTAATAACACATGAAAAAAAGTAACAGTCAATTTAGATTACCCAAGTGGTTCTTATAAAAGTCAGCTGAAATGCATTAAATATTTTAATTCAGTTCGTAAGAAAAAGATTTTTGTTATTCTTGCTTTGTTCAAATATTTTAGTAGGCTCAAGAATCACATTGAGTGGCAAGGCACTATTTAGATTAATTGTTTTTAATGGGTAATTTTCCCATTGAATGGAGGACGCATTTGTGTTCATATTACCTAAATAGGTAAAAGAAGCGATTTATAAACAAACACCATATAATGTTAATTGACTTTATGAACTATTGCAAATGAAAATGCCTAATATTCATTCGCTCGCGCAATTAGCGTTCCTGCGCCATGAACTGAAACTGAGGAAAGAGTGGAGCCGGGTGAAAGTATGAAGAGTTCAACATTTTGACGACTTTTTATTTTATAGTTTTCTAAATATAGGCACAATTTTCATACATTAAAATATACATCTACGTAATACATTTCACATTTTATATAAATATAAAAGTTTAATGGATTCTATTATAAATAAATTCAGACAAAGGAAAGATACATTGAACATAACAAACCCCCGGAGAACTATATTCTTTGAAAAAATATTAAAGCAAGGTGTAGTTATGTGCACTTCCTCTGGGCTGCAGCCGTCTACGACAGGTGTTAGCATAAACTCAGGGCAGGTGTGCAGTCCGTTCATGAAAAATTGGACTTTTTGAAATTGTTGATGTGGGAATTCCCCTAATAATGTGACAAATTAATATTGGTAGATATTTTTTTTTAATCGATATTTATTCATTTAGTCTGGTTCATATTCAACCCTGTCTCAAGTACCTTTACAAGTTTTGTTTTTATAAATTTCTGGTTAGCAATTGCCCAGAATAATATTATTTACAGATGAGATAGTAGTGGATTTTATTCAATAATTTGGACTGAAGTACCTAAATAAAATAAAGAATGTAGTTATTTGTTATTGGCCTTTATAGACAAAGACAAAAACTTAATTTTATCATATCAAAAAATTACATGCCACTTGCCATATCAAAATTATTTTACTTTAAAAAAATTAATAATAAGTAGTTAACTTTTGAAAAACCACCCACCCGATTAATTGCGTGGCTGTCAGTTTGAAAGATTCATGATCAATGAAACATGATGGATTACTTGTAATTTTCAGTTCAGTGCTAGGATGATTTCGAATTTTTTCCCTTATTTCCAATCATTTGCTTTATCAAATTATCATGTGACATATACAACAACAAACTTACCATTATGGTTCTTCAAAAATGAAATTGTGGACTTAAGGACTGTTGACTTATCCATCTTCCTGTTGTTAGTCGAGACCATGGAGCTAAGCTCATTAACCAGCATATTGAATTGGTCTCTTCGCTTCTTCTCACTTAAGTTACGGGTCCTCCTAGCCAAAAAAATAATGGGTTTATTATGCTATGCAGCTATTGCTATTGTTGATAAGCATTTCACTACTGATGTGCAGTGGCATATTTACACATTTGCCACCAGTAGGCTATTCCAATTTTGCTACCCAAACTGACCCCAAATTTGATACCCTAATTCAAAATAATATTAATAAAAAATTGACATTGAAATTGTAACATAATGATTTGTGCAATATTGTCCTAATTACATCACCTTTTTACTGTAATTAGTATGATTGTGAACTAGGGGATTGAATTTAGAGTTCCTAGATTATTTTTACAACTCAAAGATTTAGTTATTATTGCACAAGAAATCATTTTTGGATATATTTCTGAGCGAATTGAGCTAATAAAAGCTCAATCATGTACCTACTATTATTAGGCGGGGTGAGGTACGCCAAAATTTTGTCCCCAAATTTACCAACCCAAAAATCAGCCACCCTAGGCTCCAGCCTACTCAGCCTGTTGGTAAATCCACAACTGCGAAAGAGCTTACCAAGTTGTTATCATAACATGGTTATTAATCTAAACAAATGTCGCCTATTTGTGGTATGTACGTTTAGAAAACAAAACAGAATATGTACCTTTTCGTATCATCTTTATCATCCCCGTCGTCGTCCATGGTGCTGGCTCTTAAATTTGGCGTCAGCACTGGAGTCCAATCAATCTCTAAGTACCAGACATCGCAATGGCGAAATCATGCACCTGACAAGCAGGCGATTGGGTCGTGTGCCGCCTGCAATCACACCAAAGTTCTACGTTATTTGAGATATCTACTGCACAACAAGGCTAAAGCAACGCTTCGAAGAATACCATCACGACTATTATGATGCGTATGTGCGATTTAGATAATTGGAAATGAGCACTGTGTACCAAGCACTGCGTCAATTTTGTTTTCGATAAAGAAACATACAAATCCATTACAGTTCAATCACGTTACCCACCCGAAACTTTAATAACTTGTGGAAATAAATTATAATCACGTACTAACTAATATATTTCACGCATACATGTATTTTTTGGGAAAAAACGAGACTCAACAAAAACTGTGACTTGTGAATTCACTTCACTGTCTGTGGTCTGTAGTATAGCTCTTAGCATCCCTTATTAGTCTGTGCATGCGTTAGCATCCCTATGGCATCCGGCATCCCTATATAGTTTGTGGTCTGTGCTCTTAGCTAGCCACCAGGGTTGCCAACCATAGCACTTTTTTCCTCGTACATATACGCCAAAAAATCTCTTACTTTGGCTTTCCAACAGCGTACATTCCTCAAGTTTATAAAATGCAATGGAAAACACAAACTAAGACATGAAATTATTGTAGACGTCTAAAAAAAGGTCAGCCGACACGGCGGCTGTTTTCTCAAACACATAATGAATATACCTATTGATAGAGATAGACTGACCAGTAGCCCACTAGCCCAGTGTATCTACATTTGATTTAGTACACTCAATGTAAGCCAAACTGTGAAAACCCATCATAAAATTTCCTATATAAAAAATCTCGCACAACGTACGAGCCTCAGCTTCATTGTGTCCTCACTCCTCGTACCTCGTACGGCAGACCACAAATCTCGTATTTGTACGAGGAACTTCGTACGTTTGGCAACCCTGCTAGCCGCAGCGAAATCCCGAATTCCTAAGTCTATGGTGGTAGCAGTGCAAAAGTGGTGCAAACGGATGCAAACGAGTTTTTTTTTGTTGGAGGTTTACATATTCTAAGCATAAAGTTATTATTAAATAACTTTATGATTCTAAGGGTTCATTCGTCCCTCTCTGGGACGGGCGGGCGGGGAATGGTAGGTATACATCTTGTTCCTAGGTATACATATACATTTTTATTATGTATGACGTTATACGTTAACCAATATTGTGCTTCGTACAAGGTTCACACCATAGACGTAGGACTTCGCTTACGCTCGTATTTCACACTAAAATCGTACTATAGCTGTAAGTCAATGACTATAGCCTATAGCACGAGGTAGCATCACACCCAGATCACACCTCATCTGACGTCAGATGAAAAACCCGCTTCTTCACAAAAGAAGATTCTTTAGTCTATTCTATTCTATTTTTCGCTATGGCAAGTGGTGCCGGATATCTTTCACTATCGGTTCTTGGGTGTCGACAATTCTGCCATGCTTCCATGCTTCACACTGTAGCATGAGCGTCGATGAATGGTCGATGAGCGTCGATGAGCGTCCACCAATGACTAAAGAATCCTCGTCCACGCTTCACCATAGAATCAATGACCAAAGAAGCCTCTCTGCACTACGTTTCACACGCACTGTCATAGACAATCTTCTTATTTTTTGTCGTTACAACATGGATTACTGGCACATGAGAATAAAATAACATTTTTAAAAGTGTACGGTGTATATGTTACGGTGTAAATGTATGTAAATCTATGAGTGTAGGTACCTATCTAAAGCTATCTAAGAATTTTTTCGGTAAATAGGGAGTTATCTTTGAAAAGAAATTACTTATTTATGATTTAAGCCCATACAAAAAAAAAATTGTTGGTGATTTTTTTTTTGTATACAAAGATGTCGCTAGCGCTGATGAAAAAAAAAGAAATAGTATTGAAAATCAAGACGTTTTTATACTTTTAAAATCATCTTATGTCACGTAGAATGTTAGTTATTGTTCAGAGACGGTAATGTTTGATCGTAACTTATGGTTAACAAACATTTAAAGGTACCTATTTTGCGTAGTTTTTTGTTTTAAACACGTCAGTGGTTTTACTATAAGCGACATCTAGTGATTATAAAATACAACACTGTAATTTAATTTGCACAACAACTTGACACAACTCAACACCACATACCTATTTCAGACTAGAGACCACAGACTACTATACTGTACCCTGTAGCGGCTGTTGAAGAGCCGTAGTGAGTGAGCTCAGCAGGGCTTTATACAGACTAGGTTGTAGACTTGTGTGTCTGTGCCTGCTCTGTTCCAAAGAGAACAGCGATGATAAGGCCAAAAATTCATTCATTCAGTCCAGTCAGTATCTAAAATCATAGTGTGTGTAGTGGTCGTCGTGAAACAGATCGTTTAGTGAAATCTTGAATTCTGGATTCTGAACTTATGTAGATATAGTTTGAATCAAAATTATGTGGCCACATCGACGGATGGAGCAATACATTTCTCCAATACGGGAAGTTCAGGAGGTAACGAATTTATTTAGAAGTACATGTATAGGTATTTTATTTTATTGATACCGGCATTGTGTAAAAATTTAACCTGTATGACACAATTTTTAATAAATTACTATTTCGGTTACGTAATTCTATGGCGGAAGGTTCCCAGCGGAGCGAGGGAGATAGGTATTATCCTCGCCACGCGGTCGTTACGTAAGGAAATTATGTAAGATTGAAAAACAAAGGGATGATGGCAGAAAAACGACTGAAAATACAGAAATGTTTAAGAGCGCGCGCAACGCATATCCGTTAGCGTGTAAACAAGATAAACATAAACACGACATAGTATCGCGGTCGCGGCGCCGCGCCGAGCGTAGCCGAGGGCAAGCGCCGACCCAACGCCAACCTTTGTTCAAAATAAATTGCTAATTGCACTCCTAAATACAGTCAAATAATAATTATTGATTAGCTTTCAACTTTCTAGATTGCAAATGCGCGTAGTCCAGTAGAGCAATGTGTTATCAATAATAGTTGTTTTATTACGATGTCACGTTCATTTGAAGATTTGGATTGACACAAATGTCACTTTATATAACTTGTACCTACGTAATAACATTACATAAATTAAATTTTAGTTGTTGTCCACCGTCGTTCTTTTTTTATCTAATTATTTTAAGTATAGGGTAGTTTTAACTTTAAATTACATTGTAGGTGTATGATATAATTTTTATAAGAATTATTAAGTATAGTTAGGTAGGTACCTAGGTAACTTACCTACTTCTTGTTATCATTCATCCGGCAATCATTGATATTTTGTTTTCATTATACCTATTATGTTTTTGATCGTATTTTAATTTTAATTTTAATTTTGTTAATTCAAGGACAAGACAGTGTATAGTATCCCATAGACAGTGTAGGTACTTACCTAGTTGTGAACACCAAACATTACACGCTCAATTTTTGGGTTTGTGGGTACCACCTTCCTACTGATAAAATATAGGTACCTTCGAAATTTGCCATATTACGAACGTTCTTCAATGACGGCTGTAAGTTGGGAATCAGTGAATCAGCATCATACTAATTATTAACAGCTTTTGATCGTATTCGTACGAAAGCCTGTTTTCATTTAGGTAGGTGCTTACAGCAACCATCTGTTGAATTATATTTTTACCCAGTTGTATATTGCTTTTTACCGACTACGGAGAGGGTTATATGTTTGACCGGTATGTATACCTATACGTATGTATGTATTTACTGACCGATTCATGCACTCTAAACTAGACCGTAAACAATAACAAACCGGTCAAACATCAATACTAGTTTAGTCTGTGTGAAAAGGGTTTCCTTATTTGACCAACCTATTAGATTAGCTTTGTTCTCGTCTACCAATTCCGGATTTTTCCCATAAGTATAGAATTTAATTCCCGGTGGAGCCAACACGGTTCATTTAAAGAAAAATGCCTTAGAATGATACAACGCCAGAGGTTCCATGGGCTAATTCCGCCAAAGCCTACGTTTGCCCATCGAAATTTGAGTACCTACATAGGTACTAGATGTGTGCGCCGATGCCGGCTTCGGCGTCATCGGCGTGGATGGTCGGACGGATACGGTTGTTTTAGATAGAATGCAGACATATAATAGTAAAGTAAACACTAGAAATGTCCAAATATATTATGCTTATTGGTTTATTTCGACGTATTTGGTTACGCAAATTCAATAAAATACCATTTTTATATGACCATAATTAAAATAGCGCGTTTTGCCGATAACTTCGTCCGTCACAGTCATTTCAACGTCATCATGTCATGTCCACTTTAATACCGCGTTTCACTCCTGAGGTGTTAATTTTGAAACAAAATGTGGCCTATGTTTAGGGTTTGTCTAGATATCTCGTGTCTCGAAGTCCCTGGACATTTTCCAAAAAAAATCTCCAGGACTTTCGGCAAGAGACTTGAGCACAGCGAGACACGCCTGTTGAGATCGTATTATAATAATTTTATTTACCAAAGTTCATAATTGTTATTATAATAAGTTTTATTAGCTGACACACTGTTTTCCTTCTCCGGAGGCATTATAACCATACATAATCATACTAATTGTCGGACAAAACTTAGCTTGTCACACACCTAACGGCGCATGAAAACTTATAGTAGGTAGGTATATGCGGTCAGATACAGATAGATATCTTACATTAATATCTGCTCCGTCCGTGACAACCTTTAATGCACTGATTTTTTCGAGACTTCTCTAGCCCTGACTATGTTACACCAGAGATTATGTTCGGGGAATGGGGATACAGTCTAACAATGACCAAAATTGGTTTTGCAAATCATGAGATTACCTGAAACTTACAAACAAACGTTACTGTTTTATAATATTAGTGTCAGTTGTAACTTGTAGTCCCAAATGCACTCTGCATATGATTTTTTTTCACAATATCGTCGTATCGTTGCCACTTTGTCTAGAAGCTAGCCATGACGCTAGGTAAAAGCCACGTCACAATAGATCTTCGCAGGTCGCAGTGACAAAGGGGCTTAGTACCCTACCTCTTCAAACAAATAATAAATAAGTAAAAGCCTAGCGTAGCCCAATCACTCAGCCAAGCCTATCGCAGTCCAGTGACTGGATACGTTACCCACAGAACACAGAAAAGAGGTCTAATGACCTACTCAATTCTATAATTACCACGTAGATTCTCAAAGTTACCACATTATAAACATGTTTGTATCACAACTATTTGAACTATTATTCACATCAGTGGCGAAGGGTGACAGTTTTAAAAGGGGAAGCCGTCCCAAAAATGCCTTCTAAAAATTGCTGCAATTAATGCTGCAAGACAAAAATTCATACCGTCTCTTGTAATCTATAAGTAGTCATGTCTGGAAGAGACCTAAATGAATAACAAGCCATATTACGTTGGTACTATGCAATAAGCAATTCGTAAAGGGAAGCCGATGGGAATCGGGTTGTATGGACTCTTCGCCACTGATTCACATATATACTTGTATTTCTGCAAGTTTCGTATCTATTCCTAGTTCATAAAATGTTACTAGATAAGTAGTCAGTACAGTTGTCATTTTAAAATCGAATGCGATTATGACATGATTCTACTAGTCAAAGTTTATTTACCAATCGTGAAACGACCTCTGTGAGTTGTTGTCGCAGGTTTCCGAACGACGCTTTGTTGTCCTCTAAACTTAAATCGAGTTGCCGTCCTTTGTTCTTATTCAAAGCGTATTGCGTTATTAGGTACTTATTACGTATAAACCAATTTAAATACCTTCCGAAGGTTCATTATTGTTATACCCACGTAATTACGACCAAGTTGGCCAAGTTAACCTCTTTCATAACTCAATAAGATGGCCAATGGCCACATATTTTTTATCAGAGAAGGATGATTTCTTGTTACTATAAAACATATGCTGTTGATTTTTGACCTACAATATTGATTTTCTAGAACGTATAGTCATTGTCTATATGCAATTGTGTGGAGTATTATGAAAAATTATTTAAATCCAGATATAAAACCTAGCGACCCGCCTCGACTTCTTGTTGTGGGAATTTAGTTGCAGTCTTCTTTCATAGCATTTGGTGAATGTTTCGTCACAGATGTCAAAACAATGATTAGAGACATTTACATATCGCACCCAATCACAACTATTGAACAATTTAAACGGCCGTTGCTTTTCCCACTCCTTTAGACTCTGCTGTAAATGCTTTTATCATTACAGTTTGCAATAGTTAAGTTACGATAAAGCAGCCAATGTAAGTAGGCGGTACTTAGTGAGTGCAACCGAGGCATGCGTAGCGGCAGAGTCAGTGTGCCAGTAGGTCACATTATGTAACCCACCGCTTACTTCGTTTTGCGCAAGAACGTTGTAGGCAATACTATACCGAAGACAATGATTAATTTATGTATTCTTAGGTGTAATCACGGTATCCGCTGATAAACAGCACCACTGGCTCAGAGTGGCTCAGATCAAACCAATCGAAATGATATTCAATCAAGACGTAGGTATGGGGTGGGGCAAAGATTTAACACACGAACTTAAAATCAGTTTTTCTTCAGTTCTAGTGATGACATTTTTATCTAGATAGTTTATTCTGTAACAAACTGTAATGAAGTTTCGCATGAATTTATCGGTCAATGCCCTTGTTACTCGTTGAAGTCATTAGTCTAACTAGCGGTACCATAATTACTTAATTGGTATCAGTAATGGTAAATATTGTTGTATTAATATTATTATTTTTACGTGAGTAATACACTGTATACATATATAGGCGTAATGTAGTTTCTGTTGAAATCCATGGCCTATGACAGCTGGTGTCCCAAGTTCCAAGGCCTTAAAATGGTCGTATCTAAAATAATAATTAATTTTACATGTTTCGTTCAGTGGAATCACGAAAAGTTTTTACTGAGAATCAAGTACTAGGTAGGTACCTACTCGTTAGTACTTGCGTCTGTAACAAAGACAGTGTAGATCTAATATAACAATTATTAGGTATAGTTAGTAGATAGGTACTTAGTTTTTAGAAGAGAAGCTGAACTACTTGTATCCTTGTATCGCAATGCACATTACGCGAGGTATTCTATTAGATTATTGTTTTTACGGCTACACCCCATTACGATATGTTCCCATTCCACCACCTACAGAAAAGTAGCATATTAGACACTTATTTCATTTGGTTTTTTTTTGTATCATCAATACTATTTGTACATCATTATTGGTAGGCAAGAAGTCGGGATGAAAATAAATAGGGATCAAGACATTAACAAGTTAGCAGTGATAACCTAGCAAGAGAACGCTTGCCTCTTGCCTTCCATGCAGGAAGAAGATCTGAATTCGGTCCCGGCACTCCCAGCCCACCCTCTGAGTTTTCGAATCATGATTCTTTTCGTGTAAGACATATTTTTATTTTATATAAAAATCTCACAATATCATGACTTTATTTGATCATGTGTGGCCTTCTTATAGTACATAATCTACATAAATCTGCACTCGCGTTTTTGATTCCATACAGTCATCGTGCCCAATCTGATTCAGATTAGACGACATTGTACTGCAATTTGTTATTATTAATTGTATATAATATTATTTGTGTATATAATATATTATATATACAATCAACAAGTAATTCAATAAAATAAGACATTGTAAAAAAAAACAGTTAAAAACAGATTATCTATCACACTGCCGAAATTTTTAACTCCGAATATTTTTTTCTCGAAAACGTTTCACATCATTTTCGTTTGCCCGAAAACAGACTACCTACCTATTTAACGTTAAGTTTATTAGTAAAATTGTTCTTTTTTCCTATTCAAAGGTTATTTTAATAACAACAAAACGATTTTCCATCGTTACGTAAGTCAACTTATTTAATTTACTCCGCATATTTCAAACTTTTCGTTGAATAACTTTTCCGAAATTGTAATTTAATGAGTATGGAAATGGTGTTTTCATTGTTGTTGCACAATTTTACAGTAGACCTATAAATGTAATGGTTCATTTATCGCTAGTTCGACTGCCCCCTTCGGCGAGTGATGGCTCTCTTACACTAGTACCTACGTCAACAGACGACAGGTAGATTTCGCTTGCCCGGTGAAGCAAAGGCAGAAACCGACCCAGTGTAAGCACCTAGTCGTTCGATGACTACAGTTCGCAGCCGAAGTCAACCGAGTCGACTAACTCAACGAAGTCGTTAAACGATTAGGAGCTTATGCTGGGTCGGTTGCTGCCTTCACCGGGCAAGCGAAGTCGACATGTCGACCTGTGGTGCAAATGAGCCATAAAACCGCGGGCGTGTTATCTCCATCCATGCATCTCTGAAACATTAAACAGTGATAAAAACCTACAAATTATTCATGTGTGCTCTATATGTATAAACCAGGGACCGAAAACCGCTATAAATTAGGGTACAGGTATCGAATAATTATTACCGCTATCTGGGTAACCAAGATAAAAACATGTTACTTCTATATTAAAGTAGCCATTTTAATACCGGTAACCTAAAAATTACCTACCTACACACACGGGAAGCTGGGCCCCGCCCTTTGATTTTATGCCCACGGCATGCGGCAGGTGTAAGATAGAGACTCAAAGTCACTCAAACCAAAGAAGATAGAGGTAATTTTTATTTAGGTAATCGGTATTAATACCCGTTGTATTCAATTTGATGGTTACCTTAAAAATTAAGGTTATCTTTAAACATACCGGTAAAAAGAATAAAGGTTGTAACCACGGAGGAGAGAATCTATAGAAAGAAGCGTCGCCTAAATGCGGCTGACAGGGGGGAACGAGGTACAGCAATGGCTCCACCTACTCTGGTCATCCCGCCCATTATTAGTGAATCCATCTAGCGGTGAAGGGAATGATTATAGTGTAACAGAACCTACCTAACCTATTTGTCATTTTAGTTCGTCTGCGTTGGAAAACGCGACATTTTGTTCCAGGACATGTGTGTAGTGTGGCGGAACTACAGTTATTACTCACTACTCAACGATAGATGGCACATTTTTCTTATTTTAAATTCCATAAAATTCATGTAACCTATGTAAATTTATAATTTATCTATGATATAGGTAACTAAGATTTTTGGAAGTAAAATTAATACGATTAATAAGTACGATTTAAGATTAAAGATACGATATCGGTGAGAAACGGTTTAGAATGCATCTATTCGACGACAGGTATGTCCCTAGCTACAATCTGGTGATGAAACGAAAAAATATGTTTTAAAATGAAAATATAAATTAATATATGTATTATAGGAGTTACACATGAAATATTATACGAGCAATATATTCTAGTTTTGAACCTGAACAATTTTTACATTTAATAACAGCTCAATTCATTATTAAAGCAATTAAAATAGACAATATCTATCAAATCACAGAACTAAACGCGGTGATGATTAACTTGAAACTAAGGTTTGAGGCCCCGCCCACTAATGACGTCATTGACCCAATTGAAGGCGCATAGCCTAATTGTCTTGTTGCATCTCCGTTCCTTTCCTCCGTGGTGCTTGTAACCGAGAAATACAGCTATTGGTCATACCGGTAACTTTCGGTACCTAATATAAACATAATTTAAAAATGTTATTTTTTTGAAAACAGGTAGAGAGGACACAAGGCCAGTCATCACCGGAAACCACACAACAACGTGCACATAATGACTTCAGTAGCTACAGTGATGACGAAATCGTAAGTTGCTTCATACTAATTTACGCCCAAAATCACCACCAGTTTCATACTTCGCCAACATTTACGTTTATAAATTTGTTATAGGAGTCGGATGAAGCCTTCCATGGTTCTGACGCGCCCGTCGACTTGTTGTTGTTTACATCGATTGAATCCTACGTAAGTAATTTTAGTCAACATAAATCAACATAATACTGTCACTCACAACTTAAAAAATATAGGTAGGTGCTCCGTGTCGTACGAGGCGATTTGAATACATAATTACAGTTCTAATTATTGTAAACAATATATTATTAGAACTGTGCTGTATATTACGATAATGTTTATATATGCGCATTGCGCAGCGCTGGTTTGCGCTCGGAGCGACAGCTAGTTGCAGTTCATTTGTATTTTAAATCTAAGCTTTATAGATGTAATATTAAAACAGTCCAATAGACTGGGAAACCTGATTATAATGTATATAATGTGTGTGGTGCTATAAACTAATGCAACTTGTAAAATAATTCTCATGGTCTATGAAATCAAAACTTCTAGGCCGCGGTCCAGCAAACCACTGCGGTGCGTCAGTTGACATGTGAATGTACAGAGGTGAGCGGCGAAAAGCAGCATGGCTTCAAATCTTATTATTCATTCACGGCACCGCTTTACTTTGGTGTATAGTTGTAGACCATCTGTTTAGGTCTCACGGTTCATCATTAGCACCCCTTCTGTGGTTATGTTGCTTCGCTTTTGAACTTCGCTCACTACATAATCACGCTTTATGCATTATTCAGCTTAAGTATTTTCACAGCGCTTATTACTCGTTGAACATCATGAAGAGCTGTCTATGATTGCATCTCATGGTATGCAGATGATATGCCCAGTAAGTAATCATTTTGTCTACTATAAAGAACAACTGCCTCATGAGGACCTATGCCGTTTTCTGACGAGAGTGAAAGCTTTATGACAGGTAGTGTAAATTACGTATGGCTTTTTACTTTACCGGACTACGGCAGAGAGGAAAAGAGTTACCTAAGAATTTTTCTGTGAGATAGTTTGTTACCCTAAACTATTGAACCGATCTCGACAAATGAGGTGTCCTTGGATTCGTCTTGACCCAGAGACTGGTCTAGGGTATTTATGACGTCACAAGAAATCCAATATAGCGCACAATAGACAATTTAATAGGGTACCTGTGAATATATTACCACTAGCATGTACAATTATTTACGTGTTTGTTTCATGATTGTATGAAGTAAATAAATCAAAAAGTTCAGAAAATAATAAAATGATATAAATATTTAAAAAATACCGGCCAAGTGCGAGTCGGACTCGCGCACGAAGGGTTCCGTAACATTATTTATAAAAACGGCAAAAAAATCATGTCTGTTGTATGGGAGCCCCCTTAAATATTTGTTTTATTCTGTTTTTTAGTATTTGTTGTTATAGCGGCAACAGAAATACATCATCTGTGAAAATTTCAACTGTCTGACTATCACGGTTCATGAGATACAGCCTGGTGACAGACTGACGGACGGACAGCGGAGTCTTAGTAATAGAGTCCCGTTTTACCCTTTGGGTACGGAACCGTAAAAATCACTCTGCTCTAAGATTGTAACTACGCAATGAACATTCTTGAACAATCAAAATTAAATCGATTCCCATTACGTGCGTGTATCGTGATTACCCTGCGGTTCTTGTGAGCGGTAACGTGATGATTCATATTATTTACTTTAAAAGGTCGACCCCAAGTAGCGCCACAGTGTAAGTCACTCACACAAACACCTATGTCATAATTATATCCATCCCCATTTAATAATATCGGTTACAAAGTGCATAATATTTTGTTTAAAAAATTTCGATGAATAAAATTATTCGAAAATACCTACCTACTCTGCTTTCGACGTCTATTTAATTTTATTCTACGATCAAAGAAGTTAATAGATGCTTGAATATTGCATTGTTGTATCTAGTGACCCAAATATTTAAGTAACTGACAGAGCTGATGGGTGCAGTGCAGTAATCAGAGCTGTGAGCCGCGGTCGCGTCACGCGTCTCGGTTGCATAAATCTATGGGTGAGGTGCAATCGGCTCGCGTTGCGTCTGAGCCGCGGAGGCTCGCTGCCACCGCGCAACCGGTTCCACAGTTCTGGGCCAAGTTCAACATTTTACATCGCTCTATACTAGTAACAAATATTCAAATTAGTTATAGCGTAAGTTTTTAACATTTCATTGCTAAAATCGTCATTCGAACGCTCACGGCCAGTTTCTTCATAGAAAGTAATAGCTAAACTAAAACTTTAGCTGTTTAGCTATTCTAGTTTGAGAGTTATCCTGAATATAAGTAATGTCGAAATTAAAGACTTTCAAATCAGTTTCCGAAGAGCTTTTGGTGTTTCAACCGATAACAAAGGGAATCGGTAGTAAAAATTTTTCGATGAAGAAACGGCCCCTCTGTTTTAATTTTACACCTATGATTAGTTTTTTTTTGCTACCATTTCCATTTTATATATAGCCACAACCATATTTATTAACCCCCGATAATAAAGAGGGGTGTTATAATTATTAGTGTTTTTTTTAAGCATGGAGTAGTTTGTTTTTTATTTCATAATTTCCGTGTTAGTCCTATAGTAAAATCTGGTAATAAAAAAATATTTGGGATGTACTACATTAACCCATTGCTGACGTTCAGAATAAAATACCCACTTCACATTTTGTTTTGTTCTGAGCATCTGTGACCTCAGGTGATCTCTAATAATTTTAATGCTTATGTTCTTAAAAACTGCATACAATTTCATAATTCAATGAGGATTGTTATAGCAAACGTAGGTATTAAATGACTTTTTATTTCAAATCTTTATGTTTCAATATAAACAATGTTTTGTCAACAGGTGTTGTCGGTGCGATCGACGGAAATGGCTTCAACAAGCTGTATAGGACCGCGCAGTCCCTACCCTCATATTATGTATTACCCCACGCCACTTGCACGGGTGACTACCTCAGGAAATAGCATAGACGACGATCAGCCAGATCAGCAAAGCGAAAATGATAATATGCACTCAAGTGATGATCTAGCTTTATCAGAAGATGATAATATATCTCTAGACACTACTCTCAACACGATTAGATCTCGTTCAACTATTTCCACTGAATGTTCCCATGTTTTCCCACATCTCGCTTTAAGGCGGAAGACCTTCAACCTTAACAAAGATTTACTCACACCCGAGCCGACACAGCGCAGGCGGCGTCTCCGTTCTGTACAGAGAATGGCACCACTGAGAAATCTTGCTACGCAAGTTGCGAACAGAATCATCAAATATGCTCGCTGCATAAGAAACATCCACGAAAAAGATATGTGCTGTCTCAACTGTGGCTTATTTCCTATTTGCCCTGTGACCGGACAATGTGGTCATACGCGATGCACTAAGTATGTTATATCTATTTTATGATGTGTGAAATTCTATTAGCAATTCTTCATTTGCAAATTTCTATACAAATGTTCTTTGTATTAAAGGTGCATAGAAGAAATAAGTACTTGCCCCTGTGGGAATGATTCGCCGGAAACTTTATACGTAAATATTTTGATACGGGATCTAATTGGAAAGACTACAGCCGACGGCCAATTGTCCAGGTATTTACTATCTCTGTTACTTTAAATAGTCTAGTTTGTTTTTTCAGAGCTATATTTATTCATTCTCTTGTTCTGCTAGGATCGTGTCCGTGCCGACTTCTAGTGACACACCAGACGATAAACCTGCTGGAGAGACTACAGATACTATAGGAATCAACTCCAATCAACCACGTAAGTGTTTTATTTTATGTATATAAAAGTATTTCTGCGATTTTTATTTGCTCGAGTGTACGCTATTATTTTTATTGCACGCAGACTTGCATTCCTAGAATACAATACATTTGTTTCATGTTCATTATGATGATTTGCTCTTTCGTAAACCCAAACTGTTTCAAGTTGGTCATGTTGTCTGTTGTTTTATGCTCCGGCGAATGTCTTTATTATTTTGGCGATTTATGATTTCTGCTTGGTTATTGTAATTTATTCTGTACCTGGTTCAGATTGATATTTGAGTTTGGACCAAATCCTTGAAAGCGGTTACCTATATTAGAGCCAATGCAAATGATTCCTTTCTATAAAATGTGTAGATCATAGTTTAAGAGGAAACACGAGCGGTGTTTTGTCCATACACCATAAATGTGTCTACCATAAACGTATTCCACGTATTTTCTGACTGGGATTCGTTACTACCGCATTGTTTTTTTTATATCTTGTAAATATCAACAACTAGCATCTCCCTACGTTAAGCCTTTTTTGATTATTTACTTTGTATAGGCGTGTGAATGCTAAAAATTGCCTAGTTTGAATGCCATCAATAGAGTTCAATATGTAAAGTTGGCCAGTTTATTTCAAAAAAGTTAAACGTACATAAAACAATGTTTTCCAATACAGTAGCTGAACAAAACATAAAAATCGAATCATTTTTGGAAGACATAAAAAGAAACTTCAATTTTGAGGATTTTGTTTAGGTCCTCGAGGCTTATTACGAGCCTTTATAGCAGGGTAGAAATTGAACTGCCCAGACATTTCCAGCATAAGCTGACCTTTTATTGTACGAAAAGCCTATACAGTGCGAGATCAGCTCATACTAGAAATGTCTGGGCAGTTTTTAATTTCTGCTCTTCTTTAAGGGTTCGTAGTAAGCTCCCTGATCAGTGTGAGGTGCAGTTGTCCATTTCGCTTTCGTTCGGTGAAGTGCATACGCTAGCGACAGCGACAACTTTTTAAAATAAGTAGGTACCTATTCTTCCAAATGTTTCAGCTACCTATCGCATTTCCTCTTAAAACTTGGCATTAAAAATACGAAATCTTTTCCCAAATTCCTAGACTGTCTAACTTAACATGTGTATAATAGGTATGTTGACTCGACGTACCTACTGTTGATAATATTTGCACTAGTTTGATAGATATTCTAAAGTAATATAAATATAATATAATTTAGAAAACATGGGTAGGTACCTGAAAATAAATTAATCGTTTTTATATTATTTTTTCCGTTAAGTACACATCAGTATGCATATTATAAAATCTCTTAACTTTAGTTAGTAAAAATACATATTTTGCGAACTTGGTCTTTCTATGTCAATCATTGAACAAAAGAAAATAATGTATATCAGCCGCTTATCGCGTCGCACGGTCATGAAAGTCAGTCGAGGGAAGCTGGTTACTCAACGGAAAATAACTACCTATATCGAATGTCATCCCCTGTCTGTTATCATCCTTAATAGTATAAGAACGTAATGCACAAGTAAAGAAATCACGTAGGTTGAGTACGTTTGTTTTATTCGCAATGAGTTTTACATCCCGACTTCAAGTCAACTGAATCTTTCCGGTATATTCGCTAACAAACATAGGTACTGCACTTCCGTCTGTCGTATTATACCTATATATTATATTAGTAACGATTTCAATTTTAATCTCTAGGTATAATTTGTATTATACTTCTTTCTGTAAGTAATAGTATACCTAATTATAAACAATTTCAAATATTTTTAACTTATCCTATGTAGGTTTCGGTGAACTTGGCCCTTGTAGGTATTTCATTTCAATAGGATAATTATAAAATAATGATCACGTTCTGGTTACGTAGATTCGTCGGGAAGTTAGGAACAATATTCAATCTAAAAAAAATGGAATTAGGTACTTTGTAAATATTCCTTTAATCACGTTTGGTAAAAAGTTTAAGTAAAAAGTTCTTATATTGTTGAACCAACAATCAAAACGTTTCCGCAGTTCTTTTGTTTAAAAACTTTGTGAGGCTTTGTTATATACTTAGATCTAAGGTTTCACATCAATGGAAGTGAAACCAAGGCAAGACTTCGGTTGAACTTAAGAGAATTTTATAAGAACAAGGCTTTCTTACCTTTAGTTAGATAAAGTAGGTAATAAAATATAATAATATGTTAATATAAAATTATGTCGCGTTACAGCAGCGCCACGTCTGTATCGCGTGGGCGTTTACGACGATAATCGCGCACCGACAAGGCTATTATGTAAATCGGCCATTTGTTTGTTACATTGCTGTTATGCAACAACATTGTCGGCGATGCAATGGAGAACGCTGGGTCGCAGGTTACGTTGCGCCCGTTATATACCTAGGTCTCAAGTATTCGCTAGACGACTGCGACTACTCGCCATTTAAGTAGTACAAATGCTTACGAAACGCAGATTTCAACTATTTCCTTTCAGTAGCTTATCTATGATTGATCAATGATCAGTAATTTCATGACGCTCTCTGAATGAAATTAATGAACCTCGTCATGTTATTCTTTTATGATCAATTCCGTCCGGTTTTTAATATCATCTATTTTTCCTCAACTTGATTTGCTAAAGTCTACTTTTTAATATACCTTGTGATGTGAGTATAGCACTATTACCTAAATGCTGTTAAAAGTAGTCGTATAAATTACAGGTACTTACTACTACCCGTACTACTATGAGTATTACATAACGCTGTGATAACGTAGTATTTAGCCGTCACACTTATAATGCCCGACCAGAGAGAAATAGAGGTGTAGGTACTTTCATTTAGTTATTCCCCTGCTTTTACTGAGATTTTCTTACACAAATACGAGCAATTGCTTCCATTCGATCAACAATAACGACAAAAAAGAAATATTTATAAATTATCTAAACCGCCTGTAATCTTATTCCAAGTCTTCTATGTAACTTATATTATTTTGTAGTACCTAGTATTAACACGGCCTTTAAAGTGAGTTTATCAACTTGGATGAGTTGCAGTTGGCAGCTATGCAGATGACGCAAGGACGCCTGACCTACTTAATAATCTCACAGCCTGGAGGCGCTCTAGTTTATTGTTGAATTCAATTAAAATAAGTGTATGACGCAACTGTATTTACTCAATTTTACCACTTCTTATAATCATCTCGTTGCTCCAATTTATAACTATAAACGTTGTTTATTTGAAAGATTCAGAGAAGTTTAAGATCTAATATAAGTTTTAACGCACTAGTCTATAGATAATATGACAAGGTACCTAGATTGGTAGGTATCTAAGATCTCTCTTACAGCGAACTTTTTTAAACTGAATCGTGTTCATTATTTTAGCCTCATTACTAGCATACTAACAAAATGGTTTTAATAATAATTAAAAATATTTACTTAAGTTATAAGGCCTCACGAATTCACGATGCCGTATTGTATAACGCTGTAATAATACAAGAGGCGTCACAACACAATAGATCTTCGTAGGTCGCAGTGACCAAGGGGCTTAGTACCCACCTCTACAAATAAATAATAATAATAATAAGGATTAAGTAGTTGGATCAAGGGCCTGATTCAGAGAGCAGTACTTCTTGACACGGCACGCATTGTGAGGAGGTTCCTCTCTCTGGAGCCCTAGCCGCCGGTAGCTTGGACCCTGTTCCCGATGCCGGTTGGTTCCTATTTTTTATGTTTTTAAATGTATATTTTATTTTATAATATGTATTTAAAAATGTAAAAAATATGTTTAATGATGAATAAAGGAAATAATAATAAATTGTATAACGACATAATAACAATGTTATTTTTTTTAAACATATGTATTTATTATAATTATAATAGGCTTGCTGTATAAATAAACTAATAAACAAATTATGTGTTCATCGCACTAAGTAATTTGAACAAGTTTCTTAATTGCTCCAAAATACCTTTTTAGTTTTAGCTGGCGCTCAGTCAATCGTGGCGACAGTATTTACCTATGTCGTGCTGTATCCAGTGCGTTAAGTGACCGAACACAACGCAAAAACACTAATTAGCTATTACTAACACTACCTATTTCAACTTTAACTTTCCAGTCTTCGCAAGGTATTGATACAGTCTGTTTTACTTTAATTCCTTCCATATCGAATTCGGCATGTAGATAGCACTTATGCAGTATGTGTGGGTAATAATTGAAAGTTTGTCAACATAGATTGGACTTACATTACACGCATTTTGTTACTTAATAGCTAGTGTATCTTGTAACTCTTCCTGCCATAGCCATTTCCTATAATTCCCTATTATATAATTTGTAGAATAAAACATGGTTAAATCGGCCGCGTATGAAAGGATTGATCATGATAGGATTAGGTCGTTGTAAAGGGGCGGCGCGGCGGCGAACTTGAATGATTTCATTGTGAGCACCAAGCTTTCTGCAATGCATGCGCCATCAGCGATTTATATTACGTAGGACCTACCCACTATAATGTTAGCTTGCGTTAATGAAAATAACGATGCAGATGCCAAATCTAGAAAAAGATGTTTCGTGTCATTCTAAACGTTTATACCACTTATCAAATACCTAATACGTATTTGACCTCAAAACCAAAGCGTAGGAGGCACCCCCAAAATAAAAAATATCTCTGAATCTCCAGAATATTAATGCGCAGTAAAAATTATAATATTACGTGTTACGCTTGAAATGAAAGTTCAACCCTCTAACCAACTATGAACTCGAAGATATTTCTCATGATTGAAACTAACTAGCTCAGTGCAATACTTAACAGATTTTCAACAACGGGTGTAGCAATAAAGTTTGGTTGCTATTTCACACTGTCATCTATTGCATTGATCGCGACCTTGGCTTGCTTCACATCTCGAGCCGTTTCGTTACACGCTGTGCGCTCGTAACTCACACCACTGTTACATAATGGAACACAAACTCTGACTCCATTGCTGGTTATATAACAGCGTATTATGTAGCAGCGTGGACAATAATGTCACAAGATGTATGTGGCTTCTTTGTTAAGTTCTGTCGCATAACGGGAACCTAAAACGTTTCGAAACGTTTTTCTTAACCTTCTTGAATAAATTAATAGGTATCTACCGTTATCTGTTAAAATACTATGTACCTACATTTCACGTCGAGTGACTCGCATCGCGCTATTAACTTGAAATATGGGTTTTACATATTCCGTGTAGTGAACAATTTTCGTTGATTTACGTATGATAATGTTTCTTAATGTCGATATTTTTCGCAGTGAGCGGTGCACGCGGGTTATGCTGCGGCCCCATTCGACAGAAGCACAAATCGCGGGCGTGCATCATCACTCCTTATTCCGGTTGCAATCAACGCATTCCCATGTCTCCTCGGGTAAACAATGTGTATTTTTAAAATATAATCATTATGTAATTTGTTTATTGATACTTGCAATCACACAAACTGATAAGTTATGTTTCGTCATCTATACCAAATTTATAATCATTATGCTGCATATAGCAATGAGAGTTCTAGAGAGCATTTGAATGACTTCAGGACATTACACTTGCCGAATTATAAATAAAATATGATAATAGCTTTAGTAAATGACATCATGACTCATGAGTGCTCTGAAGAGTTGCATAGCGATTGTTTTGACGCAGATAAATAATTTAATTATTTACGTTGTTTGTGGATTGTAGTCGTTACAAATGGTTTTGTTACACAGGCGCGGTACAACCACGCGCTGGAACTGCTGCGGGCGGGCCGGCACCGCGATGCCGCGCCGCAACTCGCCCTAGCCGCCGCCTCCTGCCAGCCAGACTTGCGACCAGCGCGCAACTTGCTAGCTCAGGTCTGTGCTTTTTCTACTACAGCTTCCGACAGTATTCTGCATTTTATACTTTGGATAGATAGGTATATAAGTGAGTTTTTACTTTTTAGGGATCTCTGTCTATACCGTCTATATGTCTATACGAAACTATGGCCTTAGTGTAAAAAAAAATTTATATACGGTTGTCAAATCTTCTGTTTATAAAGAACAAAGTTGTGTATAAGAAAGTTGTATGGTAACATTTTTCTAAAGTTCCTACAAGTTAATGGCAATGTACATTTTAATTTTCATACATTATGTGTAATTAGCAAAGAAAAATGCACCAATAAACAAGTTATTCATCTTTTGAATGAAGAACTTCACCATTTTATGAAGATTTGTTTCAGCCGGAGCCGGAAAGGCTCTCGCATTTTTTTACAGATGAATGTGAACTGAAATTGATTATTTTGCAATTAGGATTTTTCAATCACTTTTACCAGTCTTTTTTATATACCAACTAGATGGCGCCGGCATTTCCTATCGCTAAGTTCTTTATTCAAATACGAATAAATTTATTCTTATTAAGTGTCCTCTTTACTAATGCTTAAAAATCGAAATGTTAATTTTCAAGTTTAGAAAAATCAAGAAAAATGTGTCCATACAAGTTTTCCTATAATCAATGAAGTCTACGATAGTAAACTTAGCTAAACGTGTAAGCACTAATGTTTCCTGTTTTTTCAAATTCAATCAGCGGAAGCTATTGTTATCAAAGTGGAAACAGTACGAGCATTCTGACGCAAATAGTCCAGAATAGTTTATGTAGTTTCAACTACGCTTAGTCCTTATCTTTGTTGACTAAAGCCGTATAACGAGAACCGAGACTTTTGCAACGAACCGTTAGAATGAGTCGACACAACTGGAACGGTTGAAGCCTGCGTTGTGCGCTGTGATGAAACTATTGCCGTCAATCGTGAGTCGTGTAGGACCCGACGTCACTGTTTAATTACCACACATTACGCGATCGACTATTCACATTTACACTTCTCCAAAAGGTCGATACGCCATAGATAATGATAGAAGCCTGGGAGCTTGGACATCCTGTTAACAATAACAAAATAATAAGCATAGGTTAAAGAACCGCTGAAGATCTTTATCAGTTTCTGTAAAATGATCAAAAGTGTTCGCCATTTCTCTGATAGTTATCCAATGATTATTTATGCTAAGTAATTTTCTTTTTTCTTCTCAATAATGCAATTTGTTAGTAGTTTTTGTGCTGTGTCAAATAAATACTTTAATCTTTCTTTCTTTTCTTTTTTTCTTTCTTTCAATAAAATATATAAAGAACACACTTGGCATTTGAATATGAAACTAACTTTACAGAAAAAATAAACACATACGAAATGTTGTTTAAAATTAATGTCATTCCACTTTCAATTGCAGGTGATAACGGTCCTGAGTAAAGATCGTGACCCGAGAGGTCTAACGAAGCCACTGAACCATATGGTCCGTCACTTGTCTTCCACTTCGTGGATCAAGCCGACTGACATGGAGTGCATCCTGTGCTGCGACACCTTCACCAACCCCGTGACTACGCCCTGCGGTCATATGTTCTGTAGAACTTGCATTGAGCGCACGCTAGACTACCGCAAACGATGTCCTCTGTGTCTCAGGGCTTTAAATGACTTCAACCTTACGGAAGTAAGTCTTGATATTGTTTTTTCTTTAAAAATAACCTAGATCTAATATACCTATTTCTGAACTTATTATCGTTTATGAATTGATTACTTATTTTAATATCGACAGTTTATATTATTATACGATTAAACCTTAATAAAGAATATGTTACAAAATATTCTATGAACACCTCAGCTATTATAATAAAAAATAAGTAGGTAATCAAATTCCTGTTTTTAAATGGATTGTATCTTTTTAAATGAACCATATGCATGTATGTACCTACTAATTAGCAAGCTAAGGTACGATTGTTTGGAACGTGAGTACCACAGTTTCAAAATATTGTATGGCTGGTTGTGTTAAAATTAACACTCATGCGCGCTTTATACGTTTTTTTGTGGTCGTATAACTATCAGCTAACAACGGCTTCATAATAATTATAACTAACATAATCGGTTGTTGTACGTGTGTGAATTGCCCTTAAGAAGTGTATAACTGCAGATATTTTAGTGGCAAATTAAAACAAAAAAATGATTTTGTTAAATTAAAAATGACATAGAAAGTAATTTTTAATGAATGTTATAAGATTTTTAATGGTCTCTACGCTCTGTCTAACCTGTATTGTCAGCATTCAGCTAATTTGCATGGCAATATAAGTTATTAAAGGGAATTTCAAGATTACTAGTAAAAATTGATCATCTTATGACAGAATATCTTCACGCAATTCTTAACTTTAGATTAATTGAACGTGTCGCCTGTTTCTTGGTTAACACCACCGGGAGGACATGTAGGGTTTCAAAGAGCAAACTCATACTGACGCGAATATAATTTTATCCTCCGTAATGATGATTTAGCAGTGTTTCAATTTTCACGCTTGTTTCCCAGACACGCGATACGCTGTTCGTGCAAGCCGCGCTGTGTAGTATTAACGCGCTCAATACGCCGCAGCCGTCGGAACCCGATCTCATTCCCATATTCGTGTGCACTGTGGCTTATCCCTCGTAAGTACATGTTATTATAATGACCCACTTCAGTACTAGTATAAAATTAAATTTAATTACTCTTTTGTATCAAAATTCGTTTAGTACAAAAAAAAATTGAGAGATTTTTGCTGGTCTCTGTAACCTAGAGGCTCTTATTAATAGACCCCACCTTTTTCTCCAAATCTAAATACCGTTCCATCACCAGACAGACAGCATTCGTATTGTTGAAAGTATGGGTTGTTCAGTACCTTAATACATTAGAATATTGTCCCCATTCTCAATGGTTAATATGATTAGAGTATTACATTATAACGGTTTTATTGCGTTTATTCAGGGTCCCGTGTCCCCTGTTTATATTCGATCCTCGCTACTGGTTGATGATCCGCCGTGTGCTCGAGTCGGGCTCCCGGAAGTTCGGCATGGTTACCTGCGACAGGGGCCAAAACTACGCGGACTATGGCACGGTCAGTATTCACCAAACAACACAGTCATGCTATGTATAATAATACAACCTAAATCTCATAATTATAATTTATCTTCATTATGGTTTTCAACAAGCAACAATAGCGCCATCATTTTTCCTCATCTAAATACGTAAATAATTAAAATAAAATTTAGTGAACTTGTAGTCCACTAAAACCCAGAAGGGAAACCCAAACATACATAATGTATTAAACATTAATAAACACATTGAAAAAAATACAATGCAAGAAGTCATTGAACTCCAATGTTTAGATAAACTTCAATGAAAAGATAAAGTTATAATCTGCAACAACGTTCAATTGATGAAGTCATCCCGTTATATAATTGTAATTAAATTATATTATTAACTTATAAGTAACATATCAAAACATCACCATTTTCCTATAAATAACTAAATAAAAATTTATTCAAACTTACAATGGTACAAACACAATACAATATAAATCTTAGTAATAATATACCATGCCTAGATGCCTGTACTAAGATAAAACTGTGCCACAGATGGGAGGAGTGCTTACAGTAAGGTATCTACTTAAAAGGAACAGAGTTTTTAAACAATATTTAACAATTTAATACTAATACAGAAATAAATTATTTTATTATGATATACAGAAGTATTGTCTAGGTCATTAAAGAATTCATTGGTCAAGAAATAAAATTAGTGTTAAAATAAAAATTAGAATAAAGCGGCACTCTAGGCACCCTTATAATCAATAGAGTTTATATACCTATCTTCTGCTATTTTCCTTGCAGGGCACTCAGTCTCCCGTCTTATGATTGCTAGTCTTTTTAAAGCGAGTGCATGATGCACATTTCGGGGATTCAGCTTTCTTCGCGCACTCAGACATCGAGTGTCCGGATTCACAACAGTATCCACACATAGCATTCACGTCTCTGCATCTTTCTGCTGCATGGCCATATTGTTGGCACTTGTAACATCTAGCTAGCTACTAGTGTAAAGTCCCTGACAGGACAAGACGTCCAATTTATAAAAAGTCTCGCTTGAGAGATTACGGGTTTACGTACATGAGCTTCAACTTGAATAATTTAGTTACAGGTCGGATCTTTCTTCCCAGATTTGTGGCTTAATTTAACCAAGGTCAAAACCAAAACGGATTCTATAGACATCGCTGGAAATTTTCGGCTACATTCTGTTCAAAGATGCACTTAATAACCTCATTTTCGGCCAAGGAAGTCGGGGCTCCTCTAACCACAATCCGGTGATCGCGCTTGTTGGGTTCGTCGGCCATAAGTCCGGATGTAGAGTGCTGGACTGCGTGCTTAAGTTTCTCGGCGTCATGTTTCGTCTCTGTACTGACAATAACGCCTTCATTTATTGTTTTGCGGACTCCACGTACTTGCAGCTTCGTTTGCTCCGGACGTATAATTTTTTGCACTAGGTCTTTGTTTCATCGTTCCTTTTCGTTTCGCTCGGGTAGACTAGATAGAACCTGGAAATGACATCAGCTATATTATAAAATATTTTACAGATACTGGAGGTTCGTGACTGCGTTCACTTGGAGGATGGCAGGTCCATTCTATCCACGATAGGCATATCGCGTTTCAAAGTGATAGAGAGAAGCGTCAGAGACGGGTGAGTAATAATCACCCAAGTATATCAGCGATTATTGTTAAATTGAATGTGAATCATGACAAGATAAGATATAAACAGTTACCACCAGAACTTCACCTAATGCGTATTTTCTTATGTTTTGCAGGTGCGAGGTCGCCCGAATCTTGCACATCAAGGATGTAGTGCCTGTCGATGACCTAGAAGTGTGGGAACTCAAAATGTTGGGTACTCAGATCATGTTTAAAGCAATGCTGTGGTTGAAGCGGTTGAACAACAAGGTTCTGGCAGACATAGAGGCCGCGTTCGGGAGTCTGCCGCCGCGATCGGGTGCCAACGAGGAATGGTGGGATAGCACCGATGGCCCCACCTGGCTGTGGTGGCTTGTTGCTGTTCTGCCTCTTAGATCTGAGATAAAGGTACGTCTAACCCACATCTTTAGGTTCATATTTAAAGATATTACCACTGAACAAATTCAAAACAGAGTTGGCGCATCCAGGCACTGTTAACGCGACTAGGTTATGACGTCATCACGATGGGCGTGGCCTTGGTTAGACTGTCGGCACTTGTCGTGTTCTAGAAAAATCTAAGCATTATGTTAGTTTTACTGCTCGACAAACGATAGCGCCACCTTGTATCCTTTGAGTATCTTACTCAAAGCTTGTATCACATGAATATCGGGAAATCACATCATCACCTCTTTGTATTTTGCTCCAGGAATATTAGGTAATTTGTAACAGATTACAAAGAGAGAACGCTATCCCGTATGCCTATATTTTCTTATCTTTAATTATCTCTACAGGTACTAATCCTCTCCACGGATTGTCTTCTAAAACGCATGCTGGCCGTGTCGCGTACTCTAGAAGCAGTTGACCAAGTCTCCCTTACCAGTACAGCTCCCTCGCAATGTGAAATTCAAAATTCTGTCTCTTCCAATAACCAGGCGATGGAAGGGGGCTCATGAGAAGTTTATGGTACTACAAATTCGTCCACCGAAAATGCCGTGTAGATTGTATTATAATGTATTCACATGTATTAACATTGACGTTTATCAAATAACAGATTAACAATATTTTTTGAAATAGTTCTATCCAACTCCAATATACTAGTTAGTGCTAGATTTATACAAATTGAATACCGCCATATTTCATAGTTATATAACAATTTTTGATAAAAATTTACTGGTTCACATCCTATAGTTACTAACAACAGGGTATATTATATTTCCCTATAAGACCAGTCTCAAACCATGGTGACTGAACCTCAAATCTAATTCATTGCAGGGTCCTTCATGTGATTAAAACAAACTAGCGTAACCTACCTACCTAACCCAACCTCTGATATCGAGTTAGACTTTTAAAATTATTGAACTTAGTAATTACATTGACCTTTATAATAGACATTTTCTAATATGAAAATTTAGAAATCTAAATCTAAGATGTGAGTCGATTCATGACAGCAGATTATAATACATTCCAAGATCCAAATCTTTTTACCTCTTCTATTTTTAGTTTTTTCTTATAATTATTCGCATTTTTATTGATTTTACTTAGCCATTATTTGTGATTGGTTATATCGTCATATGAAGGTAGGTTTAAATTTTTTTGAAGGATTTGAAGCGATGTCGCTATTTATTCCAAAACAATTTATATACTTATATGGTTTTTTCATGTAAGTATTACGCATTCCAAACATTCCATATTCCACTCTGCACTTGTATAGTATTTGTTAATTGTATTTTTTATTTATTTTTCATTTTTACAAGTTTAACTGGTATTAATTTTGTTTCATAGCCTTCACAGGCATGCTTTTTGTCAAAAAAATTTGATCAACAGTATCAGTTGCGAGATGTTTAAGTTAATTTAACAGTTTTAGTAATCGTGGTAGTAATGTATTATAAATAAGCATGTTACTGTAAAAGGTTAAAAATAACCTCTAGATGTACTGGCAATTCGTAGGGTTTACCTACAGCTCATACATTACATGTTTTATAATTTTTTCTGACTGGGAATTGGATGGT
Organism: Allophyes oxyacanthae; assembly: GCA_932294325.1. Classification (NCBI taxonomy): domain Eukaryota; kingdom Metazoa; phylum Arthropoda; class Insecta; order Lepidoptera; family Noctuidae; genus Allophyes; species Allophyes oxyacanthae. The sequence goes on from OW028609.1 coordinate 9,446,085, forward strand.
TAACATGATTAGATTCTATACCGAGTCCAAAGATAGCCATCTATGCAGAGGCGAGGTCTAGTCTAGGTTTATAAGCCTCGAGAAAAACTGGGTTCCATTGCTTCTTACGTTTTGACATACAGCATGAGTTTATTTGTTTAGGTTTCCTATGGCAGCTATGCTAACCTTTAGAGATAGGAAGATTTAGAAATCCATCTTGAGATTTTCAAACTAATTAAAACTTCATTGAAGGATTTTGTTTTTTAGTCTGAAATAAATAATTGCAAACACATGTCACCTCGAGAATAGAACCCGGTTATAACGAACAAAAAGTTAAAAGCACCATTACCATACCAGTTACCATTCTGTTTACATACATTTTGTGTAATTAGCAGAGAGAAATGGATTATACGGGGTCTCTAGGTCCCCCAAAAAAGTCACCTGTATAGCCACTACCCAGGCACTTAGGATAATATACATTAAGTATAAAAGGAAAGGTCTCTACTACCTACTATCTTTTTTACTGTTATCTTTCTTGAATCCTGCATAGCTATTCTGTAAGAACATCTCCCATCTCAATTCGAATCTCATTTTTATTGTCGGTTGATATTTGACAAATAGACATTCGATATCTTAACAACGGAGCTGTGAACAAGCTCAAAACTCCTATTATTACACGATTGTCATGATAATTGGTCATCAACCGACAATAAGAGTGAGATTCGAATCGAGATGCGAGGTGTTCTTAGAGATTATTAGTTAAACGTCATAGAGGAAAATAAGTATTTAATGGAATGCTAGGTTCTTTGCGAACATTGACACGGGACTAAGTCCTATTATTATCTTCATGTTACATGAAATATAATTCTGTATTAACATGAATCTACATGCTTTTGAACTCATTTAAATATAAGTAAGTTTATATTTTCGTCTTTATATTATAATAGAAGACGCAAAGTTTACGATCTCATCGAAATATTTAGAATAAGCATTATGTCTACGATCAGTTTGTAAAAAAAGTCTATGTAATTATGTTTTTTTAAACAACTAGTATTAGTTCAGCCATTAATATTGTAAAGAAAATCACCAAATTTTCATACATTTCAAAAATGTGCCGTCAAATAGGTCTTCGTAAGTAAGAGGAATATAATTATTATCTATGCACCAAGTGCTGCGGGTCTACCGCGTAACTAAAATTGTAATGAACATCGACATCGGTATTAAACTTCAATACGATCGTGAGAGCCTAAACTTTGAGCTAACTTGTATTTTTTTTACCGATCATGAAGATAGGAGTCCTAACTATATGATAGGTATTTTTTTTACAAGTTAGCTCAAAGTTTAGGTTCTCACGATCGTATAGAAGTTTAATATCAATGTCGATGTTCATTACAATTTTAGTTACGCGGTAGACCCGGTGGTCATGACCTACATGCAGAGGTAAGTTGGTGGCCTACAAAAAACTAATAAAGAGAGCAATAATGGGTGATCTCCTTTGGTACTTATCCACGTCATTCCTTTGTTTAATATAAAAATGATCTCATTATCAATAGATCATTGTATGGCTAATCTCTTGAGTTTGTAGTTGATAATACTTATAATTACTAGATAAATAAGAGTAGTGAACAAATATTTCATTACGTTCAACAAAGCTGAAGAGGTCGCTGTGATTGAATTTAAAGTTAATTAATACACTGTACAGAGAAATAGTCATATACGGTTTTATAAAGCTTTCATGTCTTGAACTTTGTTTGTGATAATGACACTTTTTCCTAATAAAGTCTTTGAATTATTTGGACTTTCATTTCAAATCATCTTGAACTTATTCAGTACGATAATCATGTAATGTTGTATTCATGACCTATAAGATAAAGACATTATTTTCGTCTCATAGATGGTAGATCTTTATTTTTTATGTATGCCCTGAGACTTTACCCCCTGTAGCCAGATTGAAACTTGTATTACACGAGCACGCATATTATGCGAAAGTAACATTGTAATCACTGTCACCTTAGGGACGAACGGGAATTTCATAAAAAATAATAAAAGAATGGATAAATTGAATGTGATAATAAGATGTCAAAAAATTTAGGTGGTAATTGGTAAGTAATTGTCCTGTGCCCTAGTAACGGCCCTATGGTAGAATTTAATTCAGTAGTAATCCTGTCTTTTACTCAAAATGTTCGTTGGGTATTTTGCGTGGTTTTTTTGTCGGCTCTCGCCTCCTCTTTAAACATGATTCTTCTAAGAGCGAGCGTCTTAAGTTGATCAATTTCCGAAATATTTACATAAAAAAAAAAGTAATTATAGACTTCTATCTATTTGGTTAACTTAATTGTTAAGATTTTTTGAAAAAACAGTAAAGATAGACTAAAGTACACGTTGTTTCTTTTTATCTCCTGTTTTTTGCCGTATCATATTACCTTATAACAAACCACTGAATTGAATTAGGTATATACAAAATTCGCCTAAGTATAGAGATGTCAGGCCTATTTAGGCAGATTGTATGTCGCCTTACAAAGCGCGCTTGTGTAGTGAAGCCTAAAGAACCAGCGGGTCTAACGCGTAGGGTCATAATGAACATCGACTCTGGTCATAAACTTCAATTATGATCGTGAGAGATGACCTTGCCAAAAAGTTACCTACCGTATCATGAAGTTGGGACTCCCATCTTCATGATCGGTAAAAAAATTACAAGGTAGTTCAACGTTTTAGTCTCTTACGATCTTATTGAAGTTTACTACCATCGGCGATATTCATGACCATTTTAGTAACCCGGTAGACCCACAGCTTACGTGAAGCCCTTAGACTTAGGCTGACATTCAGAGACGACAGAAACGAGTCTAAGCGTGAACTTACGCTTCCATCTAAATTCAATTCAATTTTTAATTTAATGGTTCCATCGTTACTTAGCGATGATTCTGCCAATGTCGAGGTTGAGTGAAACAGGAGAATGTTGAGAATGGTCGGTAAAGTAGCGCAGAAGGTGTCTTCTCTGGTTGAGTAACCTAAAAAGAACATCACAACATTGAAGTTAATATTGTTAGGTTTTAATGAATTTGGCAAACATTGAGTACACAGAACAAATATTAATAAAGGTATGTACATAAAATATTAATTTTGTAAAAGAATAGAAAAAAAATAAAGGTAGGGCCCCAGTTAAGGGATCTAAAAACTGAGTGTTAGTTCTGTTATAGTCTGATATTATTTATTTTTATAAATCTTTCAAGTACTTTAATAAAAGGGGAATCTACAGGAGTTAGTAAAAAAGGGATGTTTATGGGTCTAGGAATGTTGGAAGGGAGAATGTCATAGTGGGACTATAAGATTGGGACAGAAGAAAAATAAGTGTTCTAAGGTACCTTCAGCCATACCACATTCACAAATAGAGTGATCCCTGACATGAATTTTGGCCAGATATACCGGGGAACACACATGTCCCAGCCTCAAGCGAATAATTACCGAGGTAATCATTTTATTAATGTTTTTATATTTAAAAAACCAGGGTCGTGATGGGACGTCAGGTTGGATATTTCAAGGATATTTCCATAATATTTCCCTTTTGTAATTCTGGACTGCCGCCAAGCGGCATTCCAGGAATCTAGTAGGCGTGGTCTAGAAAGGGAACGTAGGTCTCGGGAGGGAACACTAGAATGACTATCACATCCTATTTCAATCGCCTGTTTTGCAAAATGATCAGCAGCTTCATTACCTAGGATTCCAGAATGACCTGGAATCCAGGCTAATGCAGTTTCAACTTTGGCCTGATTAAGGTTATATAGAATTTGTTTACATTGAAGGATGATTAAAGAATTGTTTTTACTGTGGAAGGGAAGTTTGATAAGGTCCTGTAGACAGCTGAGAGAATCACTAAGAATTAAGGCTTTTTGGAAATGATGTCGGTTGGAATCAATATATGAGATAGCTTCCAGTATGGCGATGGATTCACCAGTAAAAATAGAGCATTCAGGGGGGCATTTAAAACTTAGAACTACATTAAACTTGGGAATAAAAACAGCTGCGCCTACATTGGATTCATCTGTTATCTAATAACTTTGATGCATCTTTCGTAAGTTTTTTTTTTTTTTTTTTTTTTTTTTTTTTTTTTTTTTTTATTGGCAAGTCGCTATTTGCGCAATGCCACTAACAAAAACGGGGAAACTTGGTAGAAATAGTAATATTGTAATTGAGGATGCGGAATTTGGAATAGGTTAAACATTGGAAAGGATCAGGAAAATAGAAATAAAATTAACACAACTACATTAAATAGACATCATACACGAATATTGTTGAGATTAATAAAAAGCGATAGATATTTATATATTATAGGGTTATTGGAAGCCAGTAAAACATTAATAGATGTAGGAAAGGGAATGGAATAGGAAATTAATGAGTTAATAAAAGGAGCATGATCATGAAGAGGACAAGAAAAGAAAATGTGGTTCAAATCCCCCACACTTTCACCACATTCACAAAGATCACTATTAATAATCTGGAGTCGGGCAAGATGGGCTGGAGAACAAACATGTCCCAACCTCATGCGAATAAGGCAGCTAGTAGCAACCTTGCCTAAATTTAATTTGAAAAACCAGGGCTTTATAGGGATATAAGATTGAATATATGAATACTGTTTTCCTTTGCACAAACTGCTATCTACCCATGAATCCCTCCAGGCCTCCTGAAGGAATTTCATGGGCAGACTCGCCAGATCATAACTATAATTTGTGTACGGAAATTTATCTCCACAGTCTACAGCTTCATTAGCTAGCTGATCCGCTTTAACATTACCCATAATATTGTTATGACCCGGAATCCACGCGAAAGACACGGTAAGTCCACGCTGGAAACATTTGTATAGAAGATTCCTAATAAAAAGAATGATAGGAAAAATGGTTTTAGATTCAAAAGGGTTTTTACTAATAGCTTGCAATGCGCTCAAAGCATCCGAAAATATGACTGTTTGTTTTAATTTCATAATATGGATATACTCAATTGCTTTAAAAATACCAAAGCATTCTCCAGTGAATACAGAAGATTCAGGTGGAAGTTTAACTTTCTGTACTATATTGTATTGAGAATGGTATACTCCAACTCCCACAATTCCTGAAATGGAGTGCTTAGAAGCATCAGTATAAATATGATGCCAATTTGCCCAATTGTTAACTTTAACAATATTAAATGACACATTTGCAAAATTACTTTGTTTATTTATACCTAAGTTAAAGTGAATATCTGGGATGTACAATAATGATTCATAACTACTGGAAAAAAGAGGCAATGAAACTGAATGATAAGTTGGAGCTTGTAAAGCAATATATTTTTTATAGCTATGAACAAGACAAGGCAAAGATTTATGGGACCAATAATTAGAAGAATTTATTTGATCAAGAAGAGAATGAAGTTTTAAACGTAGTGGATGATTAGAAAACTGCAAGGATCGGAATAAAAATTTATCAGAAAGGTACTGGCGACGGAGGTAGAGAGGAGGGTCTACACATTCGACTTGTAGAGCATTAATTGGGCTTGACTTCATAGCTCCGGAGACAATTCTCAATGCTTTTGATTGTATATTATCTAATTTCCTAAATGCTTCTTTATTTGCAGGCTCTAGTAAAAATGTTCCATAATCTACAACGCTTCTTATTATTGCATTGTAGAGAAGTTTTAAACTATAGGGATGGGCACCCCACCAAACTCCCGCGAGGCATCTTAGCATGTTTAGTCTTTTTTCACATTTGGTCATGATATATTCACAATGCGGAATACCTGTAAGCTTGGAATCCAAAAGGACCCCTAAAAATTTAACAGAAGATTTTACGGGAATTAAATTACCATCAAAATAAACAGAAATAGGAGGAGGAAGACGTATACGAGAAAATAAAACTACTGAGCTTTTAGTTGGAGATAAATCAAGCCCATTGGAATCAAGCCAATTTTTTAATAAAGTTAGAGAGGAAGATAATATAGAGCATGCCATTTCAATAGATCGATGAGAACAGTACAGAACTAGGTCATCAGCATATTGAAGCACACTAACTTTACTGTTTAAGGAGGATTCCAAATCATGTGTGTAGATGTTATATAATAAAGGACTTAGTACTGAACCTTGTGGAAGTCCTTTCCACACTACTCTGGCTTCATAACTTAAATCATCTAGTAAAACATTGATATGTCTCTCAGATAACATATTCATAATAAAATTAGAGAGAATTATGGGAACATTTAGGAGACGAAGTTTATTTTTTAAGATTGAAATAACCACATTATCATATGCAGAAGTAATATCAAGGAAAGTAGCTACAAGGTGGCTATTTACAGAAAAACCTAACCTAATATCAGTGACAAAAATACCTAGACTATCTATAGTGCTTTTACCCCGCCTAAAACCAAACTGACTGTCACTCAATAACCGATTACTTTCTATGTACCATTCTAAACGGTTCTTCACCAAATGCTCTGCAACTTTTAACAAAACTGAAGAAAGTGCAATAGGCCGATATGCATTACTGTCTGAGGGACTTTTATCAGGTTTTAAAATTGGTAGAATAATTTGCGATTTCCAAGAATTTGGAATATTGCCAGTTAACATAATAGAATTAATAAGATTTAAAAAATAAACAAGTGACATTTCACTCAAATTTGACAGAAAAGAATATGGTATGCCGTCAGCTCCAGGTGCAGAATCTTTAACGTGGGACAAAATACCTTTGAACTCAGCGAGAGAAAATGGACTATTGAGTTCTGAAAGATTATTATAGTCGGAAACAGGAATGGAATAAGTGATTATTTCCTCAGGGACATATGAAGGTGCCAGCTTATCTAGAAACTGGTCTTTTATTGACGATGGAAGTAAAGGTGATGAAGTTTCCTTGAATGCAGATCTAAACCTACGAATGTTACGCCACATAACCGATGGATGAATACCAGGGGATATATTTTGACAAAAACGTCGCCAACTTTCAAACTTCTTCTGTTTAAATAATTTACGAGTTTCAGTAATCGCATTACAAACAATATCGAAATTTTCATCTGTGGAATTGTCATAGTATTGAATCTCTGCTTGTTTCCTCTTTTTAATTGCAACTGTACAATCACTATCCCACCATGGAGGAGATGGAATGTAACCAAGAGCTGAATTTTTTATGGGGAAAAGGCTATCTGCAGTTTTTATTATTAATTTTGCCAAAGCTTCAGCACATAAGTGTTCATCACCAAAGTTTATTTCAGGAAGTTCAGAAATTTTCAAGTCCAACTGTTCCTTAAATAAAGACCAGTTAGCATCAGCAAGTCTATACTTTAACCGTGGAGGAGGCTTAAAAGAATGTTTATTAGAAGAGGGAAAAGAAATTACTATTGGAAAGTGATCACTACCATGAGAAGAAGGTAAGATATCCCAACACAAAGAAGCTGCAAGGCTGTTAGAGCATAGTGACAAATCAGGAGCACTAGTTCCTTCATTGGGAGCCGTGCGTCGTGTTGGAGAACCATTATTAAGAATGCACAGGTTATGAGTGTCAATCAGATCTAGAATATTAATCCCAAAACTATTGGTTGAGGAGCTACCCCAACACTGGTGTTGACAATTAAAATCACCCAATACTATAAAGGGTTTAGGGAGAATAGAAAAAATATTTACAAGTTCATTAAAAATCAAAGTAGAAGGTCTAGGGATATATACAGAAACAAAACAAATGTTATTTACAACTGCTGCAATAATAGAAAAATCACTATTATGAGTAGGGATAGAAAAGTGAGAAAAAGATTGAGGATGTTTGATGAGTAAGGCAACTCCACCATACCCATCAGACCGATCCTCTCTGAGACATGCATAACCTGGGATCTTAAATAAAGAGTCCGGTTTAAGCCATGTCTCCTGTAGTGAAAAAATGCATGGTTTATGTTTATTAATAATATAATATATTTCAGACTTTTTAGGAATCACACTTCGGCAATTCCACTGGATTACCTTGTCCATTAATAGAAGAAATACAAGAAACTGCGTTGGGTGCAGAAGCAACGTGGGACGGTGATATTAAATTTGACTGAGATAACGAGTGGATTAATGCTATGATTAAATCTCTTGTTGATTCGGTTAAATTATTCTTGGGAATCAGAGCAGTACCATTACTTGGTGAAGAAAAGTGATTATAGTCCTTGATAAGATCATTATGAGATTGACGATCATAACCTTTTGAGGTTTTTGGAGGAATACGAGGTTTAGAATACACAGATTTTTTATAAGAAAAAGTTTGATTTGATGGAGGCTTATCATGGGGAATTTGAGAAGAAAAATTATTTGAAAGAATTGGAGTAGAAGCTAAGGCATCAACATATGACATTCTAGAAACAAAAGGGTGCAGTTTAGAAGCTTCTGCATAAGAAATACAACTTTTGGACATAGACTCTTTAATCAGCTTCTGCCTCTCAAATTCAAGGCACTTTTTACTAATAGCCTCGTGAGAACCCTTGCACAAACAACAAGAGACATCATATTCATGAGTTGAACAGGACTCACCTGTATGTCCTTCTCCACATTTATAACATCTAGGCTTGGACCTACAAATACTTTTTACATGTCCATATCTGCAGCAGTTATAACATTGAATAGTTGGGTATATGTATAAGTCAACTGTCAAAGCTGTATAACACATAAACACCCGTTTTGGTAAAACCTGACCATCAAATGTTAAAATGACTGTCTCTGTGTTTTTATATATATTATTACCATTAATATTGGTTTTTCTTTTCATTCTCCTAACTTTAAGAATTTTCCCACAACCTATGGGAACAGAAATTGTTTCCAATACCTCATCATCGGACCAATCTACAGGAACGCCTCTCACGACGCCCATGCGAGTAATAGAAAATGACGGTATAAACGCCTTGTAATTTTCCTTAATGAGTTTTACGTCACTTAAAAATAAATTGGCGTCTTCATATTTCGAAAAGCCTAATGTCAACCTATTCCTCCCAATCTTTTTTAGACTACCATTTATATACTCGTCAAAACAAAATAAGGGCCACCTTATATTTTTGATCTTGTGGCCAAATTATGAGGTTCCTGGGTTTCTAAGTTGTAAAATTCATTGCAATGATTTGTTTTTAATGAAATAGGCTTAAATTTTACACAATCCACAGAAAAGAAAAACAATTTTACAACATTTTCAAGAAAAAGTGCAATTTCAGCAAAAAGTACACTTGGACTAAAAATGCAATTAAAAATGAAATTCCACTGCGTTTATTCTTCTTCCTTTTTGAATCAATATCTGGTGTAACCTCCTCTTTTCTGAACATATTCTTGAAGCCTAGAGGACATTTTCTATCTGATTGTGCATTGTTTCTTGAGAGATTTGTTCCTAGCTCGATTTTAGGACGTTTAAGGGCTGTCTTTCATTGTCCACTGATCAATTTGTGTCTTATACTCTTCTTTTCAACAGATCCTACGTGTGTTCAATTATGTTCAAGCCCGAACTGTTCGCTGGCCTCGGCAACACTTGTATACAAGCCTTTTCTAGTGTCTCTCTGGTGGCTCTAACAGTATAAGCGCGTTCATTGCCGTGCAACAGCTTGAAACCTGTACCCACTTGCTATGCAAATGGCACCACGTAGAGTCTTATGACCTCCTGGATGTATCGTTGAGTTGTTACTGTACCCTGGTTCTGAATTATAAGCTCAGTTCTTCCAGTTTGGCTTATGCCTCCCCACACCATAACATTGGACCCCCCAAATCGATCACTGTTGTGGATGCAGGCATCTGCAAATTGCTCACCTTTTCATCTCCACACCCTTATGCAACGGTCAGCACTAAAAACTTTTACTTTGCTCTCATCTGTAAAAAGCACTGTGCTATAGTCACTTACGCTACAGTCCAATTGTTGCCTTGCGGATGTTTATTGATTTGCATGATGAATACTGGTCTATGGAATTCACACCACTTGACTCCTGGACAATTGCTGGTCTTCATAAAGCTGGTTTCTAAGTCACCTTTGGTCACTAAGTCGCGTGCCTGTGGCCAGGCACAAGCGGGTTTGCAAAGAGTGGGAAGTGACGATGCTCTCTCTGCGTACATGTAAGTCTATGTATCGGTCATCCTGAGCGGTGATTTCTCTGGCTCTGCCTAATTCCTGACTTCTGACAAATTTTTGGATCTCATAAAAGCAATTCCAGGCATTCTGAATCGCTCGCTGCGAAAATCTCGGCTGTAAAACTACAGATCGCTACGAATAGCCTTCTTAGATAAGTGTTATGGTCCTGGTCGTTGTAGTCAACTCCATTTGAAGTCGAACCTGTGGAATTACATTCTTAAAATGCCGATGTACGCACTGACTCGACACACTAAACTGGTCTCAGTACAATACAAATGTTGAATGAGCTTAAAGTTCACGTTAAAAACAGGGTAAAATTAATTGGTTTCAGAAAAGTTGATAAAATCTATCCATTTTAACAGTATTTGAAGCAGAATGCTGTAAAAGTGTTCGCAAACACTTAAGATAACACGACGCTATACAATTTACCACATGGATATAGTTAATGATCATTAAATCACCCATAATGCCGAAATTTGCAAGTGGCCCTTATTTTGTTTTGACGAGTATAATATTATTAAAATTATTGCGTTTTAAAAACCTCCCAAAGGAAATAGGATTCAGATACGCATTTTGTTCAGGTGTTAGTTGTTCACGTTGTATGTGAACAACGTATGGAGCAGCATCTAAAGAGTTAAAAGTCAATCTAGCAACTTGAGATGCAGACTGCAGAGACTCATTTTGGGTAACTATGTTTCGATCAACTGATTGAGAACACGATTCCTGTGTGGGATTAATGCTATGAGGTTGGGAAGTGTCCATTTCCTTCACTTGATCACAACTGCAATCATTCGCTTTTTTGCCGCCATTTTTACGCCTTTTTTTATTACAATGCCTGCAAATCGTAGGCCGAGCTGATATTCTTTTTCTTTTAGTATTTACTGAGATTGAACCATCAGTATCAACAGTGGAATCATTATTTGAGATGACAACGAAATGAGCTACGTCTGATGGGACAGTCCCTCCAGGGTCCCCTGGAGGGTCCATACCGTAAGAAAAAACCAATAAAAACTTACCTAAATATACACCATACACTAAAACTAACTAAACTACTAAATAAATATACACAATATGACTAAATATTTACACTAATTGACCCAAACCAACTTATTTCTGAATAAAAATTCAACGAGAGAAAAAATACACGACCGCCGTATTTTACGTTTCCCGCGCTTTTTTCCTTTCGTAAGTTTGACAGATGGAAACGTAAGTTCGCGCTTAGACCTTAGACTCGTTTCTGTCGTCTCTGAATGTCAGCCTTAGGATTTTGTTTGTACAGTGCGTGGACCACGGATATCTATGGCGTGGACAGAGCAATGTACAGTGCTAAGTCTGTGCGTGAAGCCAATTATTCTAATCTATGAGAGCCAATCCAGCTGCTTCAAATCACATGCGCGCGCATGCAAAGAGTATGTAATCACTACGTGGCTTACAGGGTTACCATCGAACAAGAATTACCCTATGACGTGAGGAGAATATTAGAGGAGAGTATGGCTTTTACTTGTAAATAGGAAAACTTACGGTACACACACTTTGTAGTAATATGAAATATTATTATTTAAGTACAGTCGAATGGAATAATGATGTGTTTATTTTTTGTATCGAAATTAAAAAGTAGAATTTACAAGAATAAATAAAACTCAACATGCGGTAATAAACGAAGGCCTACCTACTATTAAACCTACCTAGACGGAGGGCAAAAAGTTGAAGATTTTTAGTACTATTACTATGCACCATTTAAAAGTTGCTAAATACGTCACTTGTTACGGGCAGTGTCATCTGCTCAATCTTAAATATAATAAGGGCTTATTATAATGTACTTAAATTAAATAAAAAAAAAAATGTCTATTGGGACCACATTGGGACATATTTTCTTAATATTACTGTACGTACCGGTGCAATGTTATGTTTGGCCAATTTCCGCTTCATAAAATGCCGCACCCAATAATACTTCAGTTGGGCATATTCTTTATTAAGTCAATTCTCGTTTTTATTTATTAACACACATGATATCATTGTAGAATATGAAAATATGATTACAAAACGTATTTAAACAATGCACGTAGACAGCCATAGACTAATAACTTAGACAGCTGATGTACCTGACATACCGACTGATAGATAGGTGAGAAATCATATTGGCGGGCCGACAGCTCCTTTTCCGTCCTTTTCCTATAGATAATGATAAACATTACAAGTCCTTCAGTTTCTTAAGCCATTGATTTACCCTAATAAAATGGATCTATTTTTTTAATTTATATACGTTTGAAAAGGTACCGGTATTTTTTTTTGGCTTAAAAGTGAAATTAGGCTTGGGGTATTTTTATCGGTATTTTTTTTTGAGAAGTTGGTAACCCTGTTCATTATTCATCCCTGCGGTCCGAATTGCGCTAAAAGTGTAATATCGCGAATCCGACCAAAGTCACAAGTATTATTATTACTCAATAGCCAATGGCTACGTTCAGTAATTCAGTTTTCGGTGCGAAAGTCACTCGGGCGAATGTCGCTCGCTCATCGGGAATAATTGAACGATCCACAACTGCGTTACGCGAGTGACCAATCCGGACCAATCGAACGATCTCAAATTATCTGCTGCTGTATCCTATGACTACAGTCATTGGTCGGTTGTTAGCAGAGCGACCGAGTGCGACTTTCACCCTCCTATTTCACGGAGTGACCAGAGCGATCGTCCGACGACGCTCGCTCAAATAACTGAACGGTTTAGTGTGATCGCCCGCGTCGTCGAGCGTCGTCCGGCGTAATAACTGAACACACCCAATGGCTACGTTCAGTAATTCAGTTTTCGGTGCGAAAGTCACTCGGGCGAATGTCGCTCGCTCATCGGGAATAATTGAACGATCCACAACTGCGTTACGCGAGTGACCAATCCGGACCAATCGAACGATTTCAAATTATCTGCTGCTGTATCCTATGACTACAGTCATTGGTCGGTTGATAGCAGTGCGACCGAGTGCGACTTTCACCCTACTAATTCACGGAGTGACCGGAGCGATCGTCCGACGACGCTCGCTCAAATAACTGAACGGTTTAGTGTGATCGCCCGCGTCGTCGAGCGTCGTCCGGCGTAATAACTGAACACACCCCTTATATTTTGTGATTATTACATTTGGTCGGATTCGCGATATATACTTTTATCGCAATTCGGACCGCAGGGCATGTCTTCATGATTTCATTCATGTCACTCTGTCATGTCACTGAACCTGAACTGAATTAGAAAAACAAACGGAACGAAACTGCTGAATTACTCTCAGAATTACCTATCGTCGGGGATACCTACCGCATTAGTAAATACCATTTATGTGACGGTGACGGAATTAGCCAAATTGAGATTTCGCGACAGTGCACTGCTGACTACTATTACATACTCTTTGCTGCTGACGGCGATTCGGGCGACTAGCACCCGTTGAATTTCCTGAAAAAATTGGCATTGTTGATACTTCGGGGTACCTATTTACCAGTTCTACCTACCGCTATTATAAAATTATAAATGTATGACAAATTATTAATGAAATTTATTGTAGGTACCTACATAAATTATTTCTATATCTTCAAGAATGTCAGTGTTACTATGTAACTGTGAAAACGTTCATGGCATCACTCTATACATACGCTTCCAGTGAAAGAATATAAACAACCCATACCTACTTAAACTTGGGTTAGAAAAACGTTAAGTCAAAATCAGTACCTAGGTAGTAACTTTTTCAATTTATTCTGAAGAAATGGTGGTTATAAAATGGAGATTTCAAGGGTTGTTTCAAAGAATAAAGTAAGTGTTGATTAGGTGTACCTACTTACATAAAATTGTTTTTTAAGGCTTATTACTTACATGAGAACATTTAATTTTAGAGGCTACATGATTTGGAAAATATCTCAAGCATCACTGACTGTACGCTCCCTGACCTACAATGAACACATGAGCCAGAGCTATGCCATCGATTTCTTACTAGAACCAATATTTTGGTTTGTTGATAATTTTGCCCAGTATTTAGGAAAAGTAAGTGTGAAACCTTATTATCTTATTTCCAATCTGTATTAGTTATGATATTAAATATTTGTTATAGCAAATTACCTATGCATAAAATGTAAGTGCTTACTACTAGGGCAGACCCTAGCAAATTTTTCAGGTGGTGTGAGATCTAATTTTAGCTCTATCATATTGCTTAAAGTTGCTAATTTATGTTGACGGTCAGAAGAGGATACCTATGATATGTCTTTTTACAACACTGATTCTGGTAATAGGTAATGATGAATCCAGTAAGAAGTTTGATTATTAATTTGTACAAAACAAAAATTTATAATGTAATTCTTATTTCGGTGGATACGGTTTAGTGGTATTATGGTCTTGGGTTTAATTTTTTGTTCAGACGATCTATCATTGCATTTCCGGCGTCCGACCCGGAGCGGTCGAACCGTTCCCACCACCCTGGGATGCCTCTGCTTACTACTTTCTAAGGCTTGTAATGTTACCCGCAGTATTATTAATGAAGATTGGATTTTTTAACAGATCTAGGTATCTAATCTGATGGAGTAGAAATAAATGTAGCTATAATGTGCAGGTGAACAATACAATCTTCTTCAGAGAGAAGAAGATTGTATTGTTGTATTGTGTACCATGACAGTATAGGCCTACACATATTATATTATGAGAATAAATAAGTGATATTATATTTATAATAACTAATATTCTTGTAAAAAAAATACCCAGTTAGATATGAAAGAATTTTAATATTTCATAATAAGGAAAATTATTAAAACGCTCCTCCTCTCTCCTACTTATTTAAACTATTGCTGTACCCGACGGGTCCATAATTGTTTCTATATTTGATACTTACCACCTGTATGACTAATGGCTATGTACATTATGAGTTGATTTGAGTTTGCAAACAGAAATAGTCTGTCTGATGCAGAAAAGACATATTATGTCAGTATCAACATACCACAATTCTCTATAGTCAATATCAAGACAGGACCCAAATCGCGATTTGGTACAAATGTATGTTTTTAATATTGTAATATTTCTTTAATAGTATTGTTTTTTAATTTTCAGATGTTTGTATTCTGTGTCACAGTTCTAACAACCGCTGTAGTAGCCATTGCCTACTGGGTGGGGTTACCATATTGGTGGCAAAGATGTCCATATACTGCAACATTTCTTGTAAGTTTTGGCAACTGGCTGCTACTAAACATTGTGTTTCATTACTATAAGGGTGTTGTGACTCCACCTGGATATCCTCCTCAGGTGAGTTTTACACAAACATTTTAATCGACAATAGCTTAGAAAAAGACAGCTGGGGTAGACTGCATGCAAAAGGCAGAATACCTAATGTTGTAGCACAATTTAGGAGAGACCTATGTCCAGTAGTTTTGTTTTCGATCATGCTGTTTGCCACTTAATTCCTTACGCGGTGTCCTGCGTGAGCGACGAATACGACGCGACGCTCCCTCTAACACCTATAATAAGCGTACTATTATAGGTATTATAGGTGCTAGAGGGAGACAGGGAGAGAGTACAGAGGGCTCATAAAGATTTGCGTGTACTATACTATATCGGAAGTCAGTGACCATTAACAAGATAATTATAAATTGATTTTTAATGAACATTTTATATTCTTTGAAATATACAGTATAATTAATCACTATTGTTATTATGTTTCTTTAGGGTACAATGTTATCAGAGGCAGCGAGTATATGCAGGAAATGTATTTCACCAAAGCCACCACGTACACATCACTGCTCTGTATGTGATAAGTGCATCTTAGCTATGGACCATCATTGTCCATGGCTTAACAATTGTGTGGGGTACTACAATGCTAGATACTTCTACCTGTACATGGTCTATATGGTGACTGGAGTTGCCTTCATCATTGTCGGTGGCATCGATATTGGATACCAAGTACTTTGGTTGAATGATACAGGTAATTCTCTATCTTTGTTCACAACTATTTATCCCACATAGTAATTGGGGTCAGTCTTCCTATAGGTATCCGTTGAATGATACAGAATATAGGGTGTTTCACTGGTAAGACCAAAATGTATGAAAAATGCATAGAAGGAAGATTAATGATAATGATCTACTCTGTTTTTTTTCTTAAAGGAGTTATAATGTAAACAACTTGTAGTCTTTTTATTTTCTCTCTCTTTTGTCTAGTATGGGATATTGATTTACCTTGTAATTTTGTTGCTAGGTGGCATCATTCCAAATAATGATCCAGATCTGATCGGACATCCAGTCAGACTAAACCAGACCGGTGCATTGGTGCCAGTGAAGGTGATAGTGGAATACGACTCGATCAACTTTCCCCGCGAACACAAACTGCCAGTTCCACCCATCACAGAGACGCAGCGCATTGCCGCTCATCCGTGGAAAAGGAAAGCTGTCATGTTTATGGCTATCACATGTGTCGCCGTATTTTTCGCACTTGGGACATTAACAATTATTCATGGGAAAAATATTGGCAGAGGAGAAACAAGTGTAGAGGCCCACATAAATGAAAAATTACGGAAGGCATCAAAAGATTCATTTAGAAATCCATACGATTTTGGTAGAAGAAAAAATTGGAAGCTATTTCTGGGACTTATTCAAGGAAGAACTTTCTTGAGACATGTTTTGCTGCCTTCTGGTCACGCTCCAACTGGCTCAGGGTTAACATGGCACACGGTTCATCACACACTTGAAGATTGGCCTTAAACGACCTATATGCTGCAACATGGTTCTGGTTAACTGCCATTGTCATTGGAACAGTGAGCACTCCTCAGCGCAAGGTGTGATTATTCAGAATATTATAACACAAGTTGTTATGTAATAATATATTTAGTTAAGTATAAGTAGTACATTAGTGTTAGTAGTATGGTAGTGTTACCCTACAGTAAGCTAGTCTAGTAAGTGCCTGGCCTGGCCCACGGCTTTGACTGAGTTTGACAGAGAGGCACTAAGAAGTTTGATATTAATATATATTGTTAAAGGTACCTAGGGTGACCTGTTCAACAGTTAACCACATAAAATTCAAACCACCATATCTCATAATTGTTCATTAAAAACATGTTTTCTTCTACTCTGGTCAAAAGGCAGGTTCATTAGCTACATATTGGCATTGAAGGACTGTTCGTTTTCCAAAGGAATTTAGAGAAAAATATGTTTTAAAACAAAATGAGAATTGGTTAACTGTGTCCACACTATAGTACACTATTAACCGGGGGGGTATTCAACAGTTAACCATGGGGTACACAATTAATCATTAAATATGATAAATTAATTATTTTGAAATAATAACATTATATGTTATTAAATTGACCTTTTATTTGTTATTAAAGGTTATTTTGTCCAAATTAACACAAAATATATGTTTTCCGGATAATAATTACGAAAAAATTTACATGTTTATAACATTATCAACCAGACTTCTTGATTTGAGACATAATTATAATAAATAATGCTTTTAAATCCAAGCAAGGCTTTAAAAGCATTATTTTTTAAAATTATGTAATTAAATTAACATTTTCATGCTAACAGAACATACAACCAGGGAGATACATTAAGTTTAATTATAACCTATACAGTCAACCATGGTTAACTCTGTACCAACTGCATTTGGTTAATTGTAGGACACCCGGCTCCCAAAGCCGTTGAGCTAACCTCACTTTTAAATAAGCGTCATTATACACGTAATATCTATACCAAATAAAGCATGTTTAGTCAGTCTACCCAGCCGACAAATAATGATCATTGTAAAATCAAACCAAATGAAGTTAAGAGAAAAACTACTCACGCTATTTTTTTAACTTTTTTCATTAAAAACACAAAATTTGATGTCACACAACTGACGCCCGCACTAGTTCGCTGCAAATTGGGGAGGGGGGAGCGGGGCCGTTTTGACGTCTAAATTGCGCGGTTGCACGAAATAGTGACGTCACGTTTGCGAAATATGGGCATGGTTAATTGTGTACAAGTGGTTAACTGTTGGACAAGTCACCCTACTTAGTAAAATACTATATAGTCGAAAGATTCTATACTTAGAAATTTTACACAATGGAAAGCGAAAGGACACCTTAGCACAGAATCAATAATAGTACCTACAGCTCGCGTTAATCTTTATGGCCATTCTTAGAACATAGCGCATACCGATACGCAGAACACAAAATCCCAACACTAGCTGTACTAGAAATTCCAGACTTACGCCATCTTGAAATGACTACAGTACAATTCTCCTCCATCCAATACCATTCTGAAATAATCCCAACAGCAACTGTACTTGAAATTATAGACTTCTTTATTCAAAACCATCCTCAAATAAGCCTAACTACAGCACAAGACTTCTCCACTCACCGTGGCAACAGTGATTGCATCGGACATGCGTATCGCAGCGCCCAAGTTTCATCTAATTTCGCTTTATCGTGCTAGTATAACTAATAAAGAAACATTCCCATTGACATTATGTTTAAATACAGTAGATATAGGTACCTATTTATTTTTATATTGCGTTATTTGAAATGTTGTTTCAATATTATGTTTGTTATTTTTATGATATTTAAGTGAAAGTGCGTCGTCAATGTTATGGACTATAGTATAAAATAAAAAACTATGATCTCCAATATATTGTTTTATTCAAAAGATATTTTTATTACAAGCAAATATAAATTACCTAGAACTACATATTGCACAACAACTAACATAAAATATAATAGCTAATTGGTTTTAAGTGGACTAGTAATTAATACAATTTTAATAATTACTAACTATTCCCGCAACTCCGTCCGCATGGAATTCGGGGTTTTTGTATTTGAATATAAACTTATATGAATAAATAATGTAAAAGATGATAAAAATTAACCTACCCTCGAAAAATTATAGTGCTCGGACTGGATTCGAACCTGTCGGTTTCGGTCCTGCCATTTGCCGCTAAGCTTCGTAGCTAACTGTTATTGTACAAAATAGCCGTACCTAATGTTGAAAATCTATTGCTTAGTCCTCTTTAGATATAGCGTGATGTTTTATATCACAAATATACGTCTCTAATTTATTTTGAGAGATAGCGTGATAATAAATATTTACTTTCAATGTCCTACTTAAGTAACGCCACAGAAATAGTATAGGTACCTATCTATGTGCCCTCGACTTATTTCTTCTTTGTACAGGTTACAATCATAATTTTATTATATACACTATTGTATAACAGTTTATGGTTACAAAAGACGTCGGGTCGCGACGGGTCAAGCTGAATCTCACAATATACTAAACCGATTGAGATGCAAGCAACATATTTTAGTTCTTATAATAGGTACCTAAGCTATGATGCAACTGCAAAGTTTCATTGAAGTTCGACCGTTTTCCCGTGATAAGGTTACAAGAAGACATAAGTAGGTACAAATAGACAAAAAATATACCTACAGATTTTAAAAAATCCATGCTGTTTTTATGTCTAAGAAAAAAATGTTCCTATCTGTAACGGTTATCATAGCTGCCACAGTATAATAAAATATTGAGGGTAGGTATACAGCTGGAGTAAATTTTTTAAAGGTAACCCTAATAAAATTACTCAACCTGTATACCGCCAATCTCGTATCTTTTTTTATTCGAAGAATAAACCTGCAAATAAATTACTACTTATTTATATTATATTACTTATCGAAGAGACAAATAAAAAATATAACGTGTCAACGTGGATAAAATAATTTCTACAATAATTGCTTTAAATATTGAGATCACTAACATATTATATGAGGGAACGAAGTGTAGGTACCATGTTGGGCTAGCCACAGTGCAAGATATCAAAGGGGGAACGGAAGGACCTGTCTGTTTCCCCTCAATCTTTAGAACACTACGAATTGACGGTATTGTTCCTAGGGAAGTACTTATTATGATTGAAAACTTACGCACCTAAAGAAATCAGCATAAAAAGCGAAAGGTAAGCATAACATGGACTTAGATTTTCCTTACTTAATAAGACGAAGAAAATTAATATTCGCTACGGTATGTGATTTGCACAAGGAGTAAGGTGCGATATTTAGATACCTATGTCCTAAAAAGGGAAAGGTGGAGAGAGGAAAATATAAGGACAGGAATAGAGGCTTAAGTGGTAGTGACTAAATTGTGACTATAAACTGGTAATAAGACAATGATAAACACATAAATGCATCAACTAGGTTCAGTTGTGTCCATATTGAAGATTGTCAGAGCTGAGTGCGAGTGAGGTGAGGACGCTGCGGCGCTGCGGATTCACGCCGAGGTTCTCCCAATTGATCCACGACAGCCTGGCAGTCAAGTCTGTACAAAAAAAAAACACATAAAAACATGACACATACTATAATTAATTACCTATTCGTCACAATAATACAGTTAGCGATTTCTTTTTCGTCGATGATTCCTTTACAAAGAGCAAGGGTACTGGCGTTGATGTCTTTACATTTAAAAAATCCAAGCTATGATAGATCCAAAAGTTACGATTTATTAAGCTGTGCCCGCGACTTCGTCCGTGTGAAGTTCGAGTGCTTGAATCTATTATTTTTGAAAATACATGTTTTTTTAAAATTTTATCACTTACACTCGTGGAAATCTAATAGGTCGGATTTCACGTCTGCCATTTTGCATGCCGTTATAACTTTGTACGAACTTCTACACAATAAATCGAAAAATCAACCAAATAATGCCAAATAATTGTTATGTAATCCACATACTACATATCTAATATATAGGTATCAATGAATATAATTTATATCTAAGCACCAAGTTTGACTTTATAAGTACCTATTATATTTATTACATAAACAGTGTTTTTCGATAGGTACCTGACAAATCCGACCTATTAATTTGACTGGACTATAAGTAAAATGAAAAATAAAAACGGAAATTAAATACAAAAAGTTACATAATTTATAATGCTGGGACCGGATCTAATGAACCATTTAATCAGCTGATCCATGCATTAAGGGCCATGTTCACTGACATTTTTAAATAAAATCGGCCGATTACCCGTACAAAAATTTATGTTTCAACGGCTGATTTTGCTCTAATCGTCTGTTATGCTGTCGGTGAACTTGGGTCTTAGTCCTTAATACCTATTGAATTATTTGTATGGAAAAGCGGATAATTTTCTCGCGATTTCAGGTTTGGTCGCATAATAAAAGTTGTTCGTAATGATGAGTACAATTCCTTCAATATGTCCAGCGTTCAAGCAGTCGCTCTGTATAAACTTATAAATACTGACTAATTAATTTAAATCCTCATCACAATTCCTAATTTAGCTTGCAACAATTTACACCATAATAAGATTCGAATTTCGAATGCACCGCACTGACACATTGACGTGTTCTAGATACTCAAATATTGACGTGTAATTTGCTTACTCGCCCAAATGACGATTGACGCGCGATTCGCGTTTTAGTCTACATTCAGTTCGGACCATAAAGTAATAATAACTTTATGGTTCGGACATTTATGAGTGCTTATGAGTTTTTTTCTACGTCATTGTAACTATAGTATTTAATAAAAATATTTACCGCTTGTATTCCAATGAGCACGATCAGCTTTTATCTCCCCACGTAGGCATTTCTCTACGTAAGTCAACGGATCATAATCAGCATCTAAAACCTGAAAACAATACCTTACATTAAATAATGATACGTACATTCAATATTGCTAGATCCATGATTCCTTAAATAATTCTCATAACAACACTGTAAGTTGTTGTTTGCCGATATCTTTCTACCAGTCCATAATACCCACTAATAATAACGTAGACAGTCTGTCTACAAATAATAATAATAGTCTACTTAGCGCCTAGTTGGTAAACCCAAGTTTAGCAGTGAGCGGAATATCAGCCAGTATTTTGAAGTGAAAGTTCTATATAGACGGGGGGGTATTAGGATTTTTCTGTCACGGAAAAGCGTTACGGCCGCGGGGAGGGGCTAGACGGTATATTGTCCTTTGAAGTTTCACTTCTACTGTGTCCTTTGTAGGCCATACAAATATTTTGTGCCGTGCGGGAATCGAACTCGCGACACGTAGCGCAGAAAGCCTAGTGTTTAGCTACTGCGCCAATTGGGCCGTCAGATATTACGATAGATATTATATGATAGACCTCCAACAAAGGCTACACAGACACATGACATGTTAAACAATTAGATTTGTTGGTATTTGTGCACCTCCAATTATAGGAGATCACAGCATGCACTTACTATGATACCGATGTGGAATTCTCACCTCTCTCAGTAAGGCGATGTAAGCAATTGCCAGCCTCAACGTGTCGATCTTGCTCAGACGCTTCTCATACGGAAATGTCGGCACGTGTACGCGCAGCTCATCGAACGCCGAGTTTATACTGCTAAAATCACAACATCACACAAACGTTATAGCTTGTGAACCACCATTTATTATGGTTGTAATACTGAAGGCAGATCCTCAAAATTTCAAATATTTAATATGGGGAGGTAGTAGATAGCGATAGCCATATCGATTGATTAATTTAGTGCGGTATAATACATCAATCGTATGAATATGCTCATCCGTATTATGCCACCAAGGAAGACAACGACATTCTCTAGAGCTTGTATTGTGACTAAAATCAAAGTAAAAGAAATATAAATTGTAATAATAATTCGGTTAAAATACGGTAGGTAGTAGTAAAAATTCGGGGTCTCTGGTGTGTGTGTGTTCCACAAGGTTCGGTTTCTATGCATAAAAAACCATTTTCGCTAGGTAGGTATGTGATTTCCTGAACAAAGTACCTACGAGTACATATACCTAATTATCGGATAGTCTATCATACCTAATTGTTTGAAAATAATATAATACCCATATTTCAAAAATAGGTTATGTAAGTACCTATTCAATTATTTTAAAATAGTAGGTTATCTAGGTTTCCGTTTAGGTAATTATCTAACATTATATACCTATGCAGGTAGGTATAGCCAGGTACCTACTTAATTACTTTGTATATTTTTTTTACTATTTGATGACATTATGTAACTAAATCTATGAGAACATCTATTGTGCAACAAATAAGGAGGATACCCATTGGGTCCGGACCTCAGCATCCGTCGGCGCTCGCGGACATTCGCGGCGGCTCGCTGCACTCGGTACGGGGAGCCCCCGCACTGATACTCAGGCTCCACTGACGTCTCCAGTAGCACATCTATCCGAAAATACATTGAAATAATAAAAAATCCAGGAATAATTACTTACCTAAGTGTAATTTTCCGTTCATTGGATAATCAATGTCCTTTTGCCTTTATTGCTAGGATTCGCTTCAAATGTTGCCCAGAATCAACTTAGTGAGTAGATCAGAGATCTCACTGGGAGTATCAATAATTTTCACTATAGCCAAAAAGTCCACCCTGGGAAAAAAAAGTTACGAAGCCGCGATGGTCGTAACTTTTAGTGTTTTTGTAAAGTAATTGCACAACACTGGGTGTAAATCTCTGCCTAACCTTCGGGGAATAAAGGCGTTATGTATCAAAACGTAGGATAGTCGATAGAGTTAGATAATATGACCGATACCAGGATATTTTTATCTCCCGAGGTGATGGTGCCAACATACAAATCAATCTATCATTTTTCCAGAGTGCACCTTTTCGTAGCTGTGACATGGTTGTGATAGGTTATCAGCACAGAGCAAAATAAAACAATAGCAACAAACTCAACTAGGTAAATTATTATCTATTATTATGATATGAACCTGTATGCAGCTGTCTGGTGTGCTGATGAACGTAGGCTGCCAGTGGAAGCTGCAGTCGGCTCCTGGCTGCAGCGTACACACAGGACGGCAGTTCTGCAGTCAGCGACGAACCTTCATCATCAGAGCCGTCGGCGTACGCGAACTTCAGGCCAGCGTAGTCCAGCCGGCGATTTTCACTGAACCAATTAAAATACACTGTAGGTACCAGAATTAATGAATACTTAGTTAATACGTACGTGACTGCACTTCACATGCATAGCTATTTTGTAAGAACATCTCGATTCGAATGTCAGCCATATTGTCGGTTGATATTTTTGACGAATTGGCATACAATAATATCTAAACTATGAACATGACTAGAACATGTTCACAGCTCCGTTATTATTTTTCCGTTGTTATCGTATCATCAAAAATATTAACCGTTTCACCGACAATATAACAGATGTTTAAAATGAAATCCGTCGATTGCCCATACAAACATTGATGTTTAAACGGCTGATTTTGCCCTAATCATCTGATAAGTTGTCGGTGAACTTGGGCCTAAGAGTAAGATTCGAATCGAGATCGAGATGATCTTACAGAATAGCTATGCTGACTGATAAAATAAGAAAAGTGATTAGGTACACACTGAAAGGAGTGTCTGGTCCTCTGTAATAAATTCTTATGACGATTACGATGTGGTGAAGTAGGTACTTTGACCACAGTAAAATAGAATAAGTATAAATTTTCACTCCAACTGCTTGGAAAATTATCGTTCTAATCCTAGAAACCGGAGTAACTACTTAGACCTGAGTAGTAAAAATGCGAAGTACCTATCCACAAGTATTGAAGACTGCAGGTTCTGACTAATCATACATAAAAGAAACTAGATAGGTAGGTGCCTTTTAAGAATAGTCGAATTGAAAGATGTAGTCTGCTTTTTACTGAAGTAGGTACCAACTTTCCGAAAAATGCATTCACCAACAAATATCGAAACGTAGTGAGCTTAATTATTATAGATACCAATAAAGTAAATACACATTCATAAACTAGGATTACCTACCTATCTATTTATTTTCCTCACGGGGAAGGTGAAAGCTTGAATGTTGGGCTCAGATGGACCAGAATTTACGAGTATGTTGAATGTTCACGGTAAAAATCTACGGACTGTAGCGATCACACCTCCGCAATCCATGAAGAAATTATCCAGACCCTTATGATGCTGGACTTCATTGAGATACCATTTTATTCGACTGTGTATTTTATACTGACTGAAGTTGACGTGTTCTTTATACCGCGAATAAACCAACTCCTACCAAGTCATTAGAAAATTAGATTATTACTAATAATAAATGAATGGGTGTACCATTGGAATTGCTGAGATTACTCTTTGAGATGACCTAGGTACTTCTTATATTAGATATATTTACACAAAGAAATCATAACCCACTGAACGGAATTTTTCATCCCATCACGTACCTACTATTTTATAAACTTAACTTCACTAGGAAATAAAAGTTACGCACTTGTTTCTTGAAATTTTAAAAACTAGGATCTACGAAGTCGTTATTAAAATTAACAAAAAATACACGAATTACTTAACAGTTAGGTACCTCAAAGGTGGTGAAGTAGAGGAATCTGCGAGTTGAGTTCTTGTGGCGGACATTATTTTGTAATCCTGTCAGTTATCCGGAATTAGTGCTCGCCCGAAAATCGTATCCCGACTGAATCTGTGTGGACCGCTTATAATAATTTTATATCACAAGGGGTGGACACTTGTCTACATCTAAACTAGTGTGTGTAGAGCGACACAATTTTCACTTCACATGAAAAATAACCTTATCAATTTAGCATAAAGTTCATTATGTGATGCCATTGCCACGGTTTGCATGGATGTGAGTTCTTCAACCCCCGTTGCTGGGGTGGAGCTTTCCAAAATAAAGGCAGGCGGGGGCGGGGCCTAGGTAAGATCGAGACAAAGGGACTGTGATGGAGTTGTTAGATAATTAACTAACATCTCCAGTCAAACCAATAATTAACTCGTCAAGTGACGAAACGTAGACACAATGGAAAATCTGTTGTTTACGGCGCAAGGCAAGCGACAATGAATTTAGAAAAAACAACTTTACACATTGACTGCCACGCAGCAGACACTATATAAAATCTATTTAGGTACTGTTTGTCCAGGGTGACTGTGCTGGCAAAGGGTCAATAAATAAGAAAATAGGTAGGTACATGTTACGAATGAGACACCATCATTATCTCTCATTTTCCGGAACAAAGGACCAATTAGGAATAACGCATGGAAATGACTCCATATGTTCTTTGACGTCATTTGAACATTTGACGTTAATTGAACATTTCTTAATTGGTATAAGAATCATAATAATATGTTTATGATCGATTCTCTTATCAAACAGAAGTCTCTGTTTGCCAGTTTGAGCGAATTTGATTAATTTCTTGGTATCCTTATTGATTTGTTAAAGCATTGTGTCATTTTGTATTTTAATATTTTAGTTACTTTCAAATTGCTATTTGTAAGTTATCGTATATTGTTTTGTAGTCTGATGTCTACAGTCTTATTTTTTGGTATATTATGGTATTTACCTATATGTGGTTGTTAAGCTACAAATCTGTTTGTGTATTATTATTTTTGTAAAGTGTATACATCTGTGGGTAAACAAAATAAAAATAAATTCCTTCAACGTCTACGTATTGCTGAACGTGGACTTTCTAAAATACCATCAGAATGAGAATGAAATATTGTACTAATCACCACACTTGAGAAACTGATTGGTGATCGTATTATAATGTTATTAAAACATAGGTAGGTAAGGAGGATTCTATTGATACTTCTATCTTCTTAACTTTACCACATCACTGCATAGGCACCTATTATTAGGTTATTATAATGAAGAGATGGAATATTTAATCTTAGTTGCTAAATCCTACCCACGCAATATATTTCCTTCCTAAGATATGTCTTTTCCTCAATAGAGGGGAAGTTGTGGGGTTGGTCCCACTCGGGGTTCGGATCGATGCTGTGCCGCCTTCTCATTGGTGGGTATTCGCGTGTTTTTGACAGCACCAAAGTTGTTAAACACACTCGCTAGCCGCACTTTCTTTAAGTCTGCGAGACACCCTCGATACGTGAAGCGAAGTGTAGCGCACATTGAAATTTTATCGTAAACCGTGTACCTACTATATAGTTAGATATAATTATGCCTGTAAGAGGTAAACTTGTAGCTTGTAAAATACCTATTTATACTTCGTTTTTGATCTTTTTTATCCCGCATAGTATATAATGTTCTCTATTGGAGGTTAACATAATTAAAAAAGATGACTGATGTCTATCAGTCATCTTCATAAGTACAAGGACTATTAAATAGGACAATAGTAATACTCCGCCCTACTCCTCCATTAATAGGTACTTACCTGATTTACGGGCCGTTGCAGCTTTGAGTATTTATGCAGTAATGTACTATTTCTCAAACGAGCTTGCATATTCGATCATTATTTAACTCAAATTTGGGTTAAGCTTGCCTGTGTACATACCATCTCAATTGTATTGTCTTTTATCTCATTTTCGTGTACTATAAAGAATTAAGAATGATCCTTCTAGTAGTGGTACAAAAAATTAAACACGCAGCAGCACTGCATGCAGCAGACAGCTGTGTAAGTATGAAAATCCATACAAATTGTCGTGTGTCATACTAGCAATTTCCGTCATGTTATTTCAATACCTACGCAAGGAAATTTTATTACGTTTACATATCAGGAATTTCAATACCTATGCAAAGAGGCATTATTACGTTTTTGGCTGTATGCAAAATTTTTACTCAGACTAAAAAGGAAAAAGGGCGCGTCAAGCGTGGTAAATTATTGTTGGTAATTTATTGAAATTCATATAACGAAATGAGCTCAAGCGGAGAATCATAGTCCGATGAAAATATTTTTGACGCCACCTGAAATATAAGAAGCGGCAATAGCCGTCACTGAAAACTAATCATTGTAAGTACCTACTTTCAAATAAAATGTTTAAAATTACCATCGACGTAAGTCACTAATTTGAATATGCGCTCTTTGTAAGAGAAAAGTAGTATAGAAGCCTTGGCGGGAATTGGGCATTGATGGACTCATGTATGTGTAGGTATAGGCTGCGCCTCCAATACCTGACTTGCGGTTCGTTGCGGTAAATAGGTAGTTAGGTACTATTGTTATTTTGTTCAGAAAAATATAATCAAAAGTGACAGAACAACTTCTTGTTAGATTATTGCGCAATATGATTATTAGGGCCTAATAGACGGACCTTAAAATGTCCGTGCTTAATAATGTAACATCCTACATAATTACCCTCAAAATATTTCAAAAGCGTGAGAATGATGCCTGCTTCCGATTAATTTTGTTCACAACAAACTGGCAGCAATTTGTCATGACTATAAATTAGCGATTTACCCTTTCATAAACAAGAAATATGTATAACTACTATAATTTGGTGCTAATTTTGCTCGGAAGTTATGCCCACATCGACCCTGTAATTGATTTGTCGCGGGGACGCGAGACCTCGCGACCTGCGAATGTCGCGCCGCGCGACTGCCACGTGCCGCGAGCCTGCGACCACGCCCCAAAAGACCATGTTTGATAGTTTTTCGCGTGAGATCTCTTGTCCGCTTCAATTTGTGTTATAGGCTCTTGAGTGCAGCGATCTGTTTAAGTTAAATTAATTATGGTAACGTAAACTAAGTCTTAAAATTTCTTTTCGCCAAAAACATTGTTCTCTTTTCTTTTTCAGACACCGAGCTTCAGCTAATACTTCAAAATCTTAGTAACGCAAGCCATGAAGTAAAACTGAAGTTGAATATGTCAAAGACCAAGGTTATGACTAATAGCATACCAAGAAACATTCAGGAATACCTCCATCTAATCTATACTCTTACGAGTTAAGTAGTCTTCTCCTAGCCTGGCAGGATAAGGAAGTTATAAGACGTTCAGAAAACGCCTGGGTTTAGAGTTTAGCAATTCTCAATGGTTTTTCTTAAGAATCTCAAAAATCGACCGACGTGCTCGTAGCTAAATTGCTACCGCGCGCAGATTGATCATTATTGCACCACCTAACCAAAACCAAACATGATGATCAAGAAATTTAGAAAATTACAAGATCAAACAACCTTTATTATTTTAGCTCCACCAAATTTATTTAATTATAACCATTTTTTCACAGGAGTCTTAATTTAATCCAAAACCGAATATTTAAAACTGCAAACCACCAGCTTGAGTTAATTTATTTATTTGGGTGCATATGTTAGCTGTGGATTATCCAGTGAGTCCACAAGACCATAAGGACCACGTGGTCCTATGTGCCGCACGGAGAATGGGCGAACGGCGCGTGGCAGACAGGCGCTGGCGACCGACCGGCACGCGCTGCTCAAAGTGCCCGGAACCGTGTACCGACGCCTTTACCAAAACTGTTTTTCTGACGGCACTTAATTAATCCGTGTCGCCAACTACTTTTAATCACTGTTATCGAGTCCGAACTATTTGAGTACAAACTATTATTCGAATGAGTTGAATACGGAGTTGAACGAATTGAGTTTCCACAAAAACTGTAATATCATTTCGAAATATATTATATAGGCCTACCTATATACTAACAGTTCGGTACATTTACTTACTTTTAATTACAATTTTGTATTCATTCTTGAAAATTTTCCATTTCGTTGCTTACACGTGTAGCACACCAGATAATTCATTAATACAACATTAATTTATTGCCTAGTGGTTTATCGTTTTATGTTTAACAATTCGAACACGAAAGTCATAGTTATAGGTATCTATGGTCGGGAATCCATAGAATTCTAGATTCAGTCGTAGTTACCTACCTACCCTTAACTATAGGTAGTGTTATCAATAGGCTGGAACTAAATCGCTCCCTTTGTGACGAGACCCCAGCCCGTATTCGTCTGTATGTTTGTTGTATTTAAGCATTTATTAAACGCAATTATCAACAAGTCGGGAACAGAATCGAACTTGTCAACGAGAGGGCGCCAGATCTCAAAGTTATCAATTACCTATAATAAATGTAGTGTATTTTTATAACAGTGATGAACGATACAATTTTCAATGGCAATTTGATTGTCAGATATTTGGGTAGACCACCTGGGTTCCTAATGATATTAATAGGTATTTACTTACATCTATTGCCGTCAAGTGACGATATGAAGACACAATATAAATTCTATTGTTTGCTAGGCCGAGCCGGCCGGTGACCATTCGCGGTCTTACTACAAGTAGGTAGGTAGTAGGCTTGTCGTCTAAATAATGATAAAATAATGTTTCTTTGGGTAAAATTAAATCAGAAGCGTTTCATTACTCATTTCAAAACTCTTTTGTCAACATTCTAATATTGCATAACAGAATGAAAACACCACATACCTATTCGTAAAAAAGCAGATTTTAAACATATTTTTACGGTAAATCGTAAGCAATTTAACGGGTTAGTTAAATACAATTACAAAGTTTGAGCATCTCCACACGACCCCATCCAACAAATGCAACGGACCAGGAGGGGTGTCGTCGGCGCGGCGTACACGTGACTCATCCCCACGGTCGGTCCCCATACCACACTACAAGTACCGCAGTCCTATGGGAACAACACACAAATTACCCAAAACTAATTGTCTAATATGTTAACGCCATTTAACTAAACAGATTGAACGTTTCAAGTGGTTTTTTGTTTGTAGTTTGTTGGTTGATCGCAAATGTTAGAAGAGCGATTTGTAAATACGAGTAGGTTGATCGTGGCTTCACAATTATTTTACTTCTCATGCTCGTAAAGTTTTTCAATAAGCTTGTTTTATTCGGATTAAAGTGACACTTTTATGTTCTAGTATGGTTCTAATGCTTGTATAAAAGTGTTTAATGTTTAGTAAGACTGACACTATAGGCCATACGGCACACATCCAGATAAACAATTTTATTGTTTTTATGTTAAATTTATATTCCTTCGTGTTCTGTTTCTTTGTGTCTTGTCTCATAAAATATGTTGGCAGGTAAATTGATGTATCTAAGTATGTACCTACATAAGTATAATTCCCTCAGCAGCACGGAAAATGGGCCAAACGTAAAATAATGTAGCAAAACAAAATTTCTGTGTATTGCCTATAAAATCTTTCAATGGATTATGTTCAACATTTTAAAAATACAATTACTCAGTTTTAATAGAAATACAATTATTATTCAACCGTTATCATCCAACTGGTCCCACTGCAGGGCAAAAGCCTAAAAGAAATGCCGGCTTAATATCTCGCTGTAACATGGTAGTGGAAAACAATTAATTTCAAATCTGATGTTTATAAAAACACGCGCGAGCAAGCTTATGCGTATTGCATCGGTAAATTATGTAGCACGGTAATATTATCTTAATATTACCGTGTATGTAGTGAGTAGGTCGGTAGGTAGGTAGGTACTTGTCGTTTAAAATAAAGACTAGGTATCGTTAATTTTATAAAATCCAATTACCATATTGAAACGTGTGTAATCTAATCTAATAATATCTGTATTTAAAGAGCTCTTTTTGAAAAAATATCTCTGCCATGAAAGTTAACCAAATAGGTAAGTAAAGCTCTTACCAAAATGATGTCAAAGACTTACCTAATAATGAAATACATAAATATCAGTTCCGAATGTATTGTAATTGCTGATAAAAATTGAGGTCCCTGCCGTTAACCTTTTTAATTAATTCGTCATCTTAAGCTCTCGTTGATCAATTTACTTTTATTTAATTATATTAAGACGAAATACTTTTATGTGAAAAATAATAATAATTGGCATTTTCTAAGTTAGTTTCATACGAATTAAAAGTAATAACGATTTTTTTTGAAACTGAATTCTAATAATCAGGCGGAATATCGTAGTACTACGGGTCCTTAAATTGCCATATACAGGAAAACGTAAACGTATAATTACTGTACTGACTGTATGCTGTAAGTACCTACATAACTATACATAGCCTGAGGGAACCGATGCCATATGGTGAGGGACGATTTCCCCGGCGGGTATGTATTGATTTTTTGAAGCCATTGTAAATTAACGAATTTTTGTAAATGTTAGGTAATTATATTATTATTAGGTTGTTAGGTTTTACGTGTAAATCCAAACATTGGTAAAATATCTGAAATATCCGGCACTAAGGACCACAATACCTACATGGTAATTGGTATGCCACAGGCCTCGTTCGGGTGTTTATAATAAGACTATTTTACAATTCCACTACATCTTGAACAATAGAAAACATTGGTCTCCTACGCTATATAATATTTTTTTGTAAATTAACATCGTAGATAAAGGTTTCATATTAAAATGATTCTGAAAGTTTTCTACATTAAAATCGTGGATGGTGGATTTTTGAAACTTAACGTATCCTCGACCAATGAAATAATTAACAAACAGTTTGTTATTTTGCGTATACTCTTTATTGATTTTCACGACCATAACGGAATTATTGAAACAAAATCCAAAACGAATTATTATTATAATATTTGACAGTCTTCTTGAATTAAAAAGATGCTATTTTGATTAAATTTGTTGCAATTTTGAGTAACGAATTGACTTACTTCTCATAGACTTTATCTGAATCTTGCAACACTTCAGGATCGTTTGTTGGTGGTAGACCCATTATTCAGCTTTCTACGACAAGGGGCGGAATCCGCTTAACTGTACTGTCCTGCGTATTGCAAGAGTGTTTATGATTACTAAACTAGTGTTCAAGCGGGTATTGATTGCATGTCAAATAATACATGTAAGACTAATATCACTATTGCTTGCTCTTTCTTACCTGGTTAGCAGGAATTATGAATCAACGACGTGCATGGGGTGCTTGTGTACTTATCGTAATAATTGTAAAAGAAACCCAGCGTAGCATGTGCCAGTGGCCATTCTTTGGACTTGCGTTATACCTATAAGGAGCAAGACCAATATTCCTTTAGGACCATGCCTCTGACTGCATTTGAAACTTTATCTTGCTTCTAACTTTTTAATTTAATAATTTTTAATTTGCCTCTTACTAGTGTTTCTCACCATGATGGGCATTTCGGTAATCATGCCTAATAGCTATGAAAATATCTAGTATATTTCTGTTTTGGTAACTGACTTATTTTAAGTAAAGTAAAACAACAATATTAGTCAATAATATAAAGTATAATTAATCAGTAGATAACAATAATTAGTTTTTGTCTTGCGTGACTGTCTTCTCGGGAAGCTTAATCTCCTCTACTGCAAGGTTCTCTTCGCTGGATCTGAGTTCATGATATTTGTACTTGAAAGCCATTGTGGTGAAGATTAACATGTCAATTAACATCAGGCCCGCGAATAGGAAGAACTCTTTCCACTGTAAACAGTTAGAATTAATTTAATTAGAGATAATAATATCATAACACTAACTAGCATAGCTTCGAAAAACTTATGGAATGTAATCCGAGAAGATGGCAATACAGTAATGCTCACTAACAGAAATGTCGTCGATGGAAAATATGATTGACACATAGCCATGGAACCGAATGGAAACTTCATTTCGTAGCTTGGCAATCGTAGCCAGATAGAGAATTGCATCCGTTTTTTTTTTGGACTCAATATAAGTCCTAATTATGCTTGATTGATGATGACGTAAATTCTTAGAAAAAGGGATTATCCAATACCTTCTTCTCAATATATTAATTTAGTTAGTGCTTGAATAGCGTTACCTGCGCGTCCAAAAAGTTTCCTTCAACAATCAGTACGACGATTAAGTTTCCAAATGCGACTGTGAGCAGCCATACCGACTGTAATACTGATTTCATCGATGCCGGCGCCTGTGTGAACGAGAACTCGAGGCCGGTGACGGAGAACATGACTTCTCCCATTGTCATCACCACGTATTGCGGGATCAGCCATAGAATGTGGATGCTGTTCGGTGGCGTGATTATCACCGCATTTGCACTCTGAAATGTGAAAACGAATTATGTGACTTTTGTATGATGGTAAGATAACAACCAAAATTAATCTCAAATACTGTTCGATTTATAGAAATTTAACGACGCTACATACCTACAACTTTATATTTCAATTTGATAGGAGTTTAATAGTGTTATATTTATTTGTAGCGTACAAGCAGTGATAGCCTAGCGATATAACGATTAACTTCCATCATTCCATTACATTCCATTCATGACATCCGATCCAGGAGGGTCTGATGTACACCTGAGTTCTCGAACTCTGATAGGTAACTGTTTAGGAACGATTTAAGGGACAAAATTCATATGTAACTTACATAAGCCCCTAGGGTGTCCTCATAGACATTTATCGTATAAACTGCTCCAGATTTGAAGTCGAAGTTCTTCAATAGAACAATTCCATCTATTATGACATCGCTCACTCCTTTTGATATAGATTTCTGTGATGTATCATTACTTTGTATATTTAATTTCGTTTTATTTTTCTTGAAATCCTCTATTCTTATATCTACGACGCTATTTACGTTGGATAAAAATCTGCAAAACAAAACATAAATCGTTTAAATGGTTTGAAAATCTAAGATATTTTTTAACGGATATCGAACAGGTGTTTATTGATTTGGTTTATTAATTAGTATTTTTAAGAACTTTTCAAAAACTTCTCATTTAACCGATAAAGGTTACCTTATCAGTTAACCATCGGGTCGCCATGTGGCAAAGTTATATTCAGGACACGAATAAAGAACTTTTGTACTAGGACCACTTCCAACCAGTCATGCATTCTATATACCTAGTAACAATTTCACAATATCTTGTTTGTGATAACACTATACCTACCCACTATAGAAGTAGAGAAAAAATCTGCTTCATTTATTGAAATATAAACATTTGCCAGTCGAGTGAAATTAATTTGTGATTGAAAACCATTACAATAACTAAAGTAAAAAAATCTCAAATTAAAAAAATGAGTTATGTATCGCCAAGTATACGTGTTATTTGTGTTATTTTCATGGATTAAATCCTACAAAATTGAAGTGTCGGTTAAGCAAGGAAAATTATTAGGCAACAGGGAGGCCACCGTTTTCGATAAGAGACTATACTTTGCATTTTATAGGGTACCATACGCACAACCTCCTGTTGGCAAATTAAGATTCAAGGATCCTAAACAACAAAAAAAATGGAAACAAATTATAGACGCAAGAATAGAATTTCATGGAGCGTGTGCACAAGCGCATATCGTTCACAAACATGGACTTTACGGAGTTGAAGACTGTCTGTATCTCAACATTTATACGCCCGATATTCCCAAAACCAGCAATGTGAATTTAAAGCCTGTCATCGTTTGGCTTCATGGATATGCTTTCACGTCGGGCTTCAGTCACATACATGGAGCAGATTTCTTAATAGACAATGATCTCGTTTTGGTTACTGTAGCGCACCGAATAGGAGTGTTTGGATTTATAAAACTTAAAGATGACGATGTCAATGCGAACATGGGACTTAAAGATATAGTCATGGCTTTAAAGTGGATTAGAACTAATATTAAAAACTTTGGCGGTGATAAAGACAAGATAATTCTGATGGGCTCTAATTCAGCTGCAACGTTCATATCATTACTGATGATGACAGAAGCTAGCAAATTGTTTTCAAAAATTATTTTACAAAGTGGTGCAATATTCTCAGCTTCTATATTTCAAGGTGACTATAAATTAGAGAGGGATAGACTGAAAAAGGAACTCAATAAAAAACGCTTTAAATTAAGTAGAGCATCAACTAAAGACATAATTGCCGCATCACAAAAAATCTACACGCGTTTAGAAGTAGAGAATTATCAAAGACCATTAGTACCTTTTACACCGATAATTGAGCCTAAGTCGAAAACCGCTTTACTAATACGGACACCGAAAGAATTTTATGATACAGTAAAACGTAACAAATACCACAAACCCATATTAATAGGGTTCAATACCCAAGAAAGTATATCAGAATTAATGCCATTTATACAGAACCCTTATTACTTAAGGTTATTTACGAAGTTTTTTAAGTTCATGGTGCCGTTTTCAGATGGCTGCAGATACAATAGTTCATCAGAAATGTATAAACGTGTCTCTGATAAGATTAAACACAGATATTTTAGGGGTGGTATTTCCGAAAAATCGCTTGATAGCTTTTTAAGATACACATCTGATCTAATTAAGTTTCCTATAATCAAATTTATAAGAACATATTTGGAACTAGGTGTCAGCAAAATGTATATGTACAAATTTGATTACAGAGGAACTCTTAACGCTGTCAAAGCAACATCACTTGCTGAATCAAATATTAAAGTGAAGGGTGTTGCAACAGGCGATGAAATATGCTATGTACTTAAATGTGAGCCTCTTTGGGAAAATTATGTAATAATGAATCGCGATGAAGTCAATAGTGATAAGACATTCATAAAAAAAATGTCAAATTTGTGGTCAAACTTTGCAAAACATGGCGATCCCACACCTGTGGATTATGCTGGAAACGTGACATGGCCACCTATGAATTTGGAAGGCAACAATGTACTGCTTTTAAGAAAATCATTTAAAACTATAGATTTCAAAGAAGAAAATTCAGTATTTGGATTCTGGAATCACATATATGAGACATTTTACAAGAAAGAACTTTGTAACCAGAGGCATGATGAGTTGTAATAGGTAGGTTTATTATATACGAATAAAACTTACCTAACACTAACTCCGTCGATAGCTTTGTCGTTGTTGTCTGTGAAATTGTAAAGTCCTTCTTTATTGACAAAGAAAGAATTTGCAGTTTTCTCTTTTAAATTGAAGTATCCACTAAATGCTATTTCAGCGCATTCGGTGCTAGGTTCTCCTTGTAAATAATAAGGCAAGTCCACAAAATCATTAGCGAAAATGTTTAGGTTCTCGTAAACGGAAAGAGGGCCTACTTCAAAGTTGCCCGTTCCGTTGTTCTCAATTGTTGACCTTATATTTGCAGTATTTAATGTAAAATTGCAGTTAAATCCGTTGTACACCCTCAGCTGAGCTAGTCCTTCTGAGACAGGTGTACCGTAGGTCGGCTGCAACAAAAAATTAGTTGAGTAGTTGATTCTTGAATTTGTTAGTTTATAAAATAATCGAACTTTGGAAACATCAGATCTTCCAAACAGTGTGTCGGACAGGCGAGCTCGCACTAAACATAATTGAATGAAATTATATTTTACATGCGCAGTTACATGAGGTGTGCCATCAATCAATCAATACATTACCTTGTAGAACAGTTTGTAAACTGAATAGGCATTAAATAACTTTAATGCACTACAGGTGTGGGGTTCATACGGGGTATGTGTGTGGATGTCTAGCAGAAGTTGTGATGGGCTTAGTATAATCTAGTAGCTTATATTATTATAACAAACGTTTTACGTGAGGTAGAAATATCAATAAAATTTTACCAATAAATTAAGTTCCACAATGCCGGAGATAATAAAGGCGAGTGCGGCGAGGATGCCACCCCATACCATTTTATGCAAAGGTTTCCTTACGAGCTTGCACCAGGTCAGGAACGGGTAAATTGCCTGGGAAAGACAATGTTAGCTTACAATATTAGCCAATCACGTTATCCTAGTAATTAAGATTACAATTAATTGATACGTACCACTTCGAATAAAGGTATGAATACTAGAATTAGTAGAGGGTTCAGCACTTGCATTTGGTCCGCTTTTAATGTCCAAGACCCTATGTCTTGTTCCATTCTATCAGCTTGGAAGGTCCATCTTGAACCCTGTGCCAAAAATGCTTTTAAATTAATTAATTAATGAGCCCACCCGACGCGTTTATTGTAGGTAGGTACTGATGGCGATTGACATACTTACATATCAGATACAACTTTAACAGATAAGGTCGGTGAGATGAGAGCAAACATCGCGAACTTCTCGCAAGGACGGTCTTTGCGAGAAGTTGGCGATGTATGCTTATATAATTTAGTAACCTAGCTCAAATAGGCAAATCGCAATAGAACCACACAATAAATTGGCTTTTAAATTGGTTAAAAGTATTAAAATCTAAATATTTGAAACCGACTTCAAAAACGCACTGATAAGATTAAAATAATTAAGTCTCGAATACGAATAATAAAACTTAACCAGTTTCTGAAGTCGGTCCCAGGCAATTAATTAACCAACTTTACTATTTGCCTATTATCTTTTTTATTTTGAGAGGCCTAAAAGCACAGATATTGTTCGGCATATGTACTACTCCATAACCAGTGACTTCCTGTGACCTTTAGTTCAATTACCCAATCACGGTATGTCTGCTGTTCGTTAGTGAGGAATTCCATGGGGTATCTTCGAAATTCATAATTAGTTGACCACTAATAGGCACCGAACCAGCTACTTCCTTTGATATTTAATACAATAACCCATTCACAATATGTGTATTGTTCGATATTGAATAGTTATGTAGCATATCATTGAAATTCATGGTCAGATTCTGATGAAATTGAAATGGGACACAATAGAAGGCATAAACTAAAAATATCGAAATCTGTGTGCATATTTATCTGAGTTATATACATAAAAAATACATAGGTACAGACGAACTGCGAAATCCTTTTTGAAGTTGGTTAAAAATGAAATAGATAAGCATGTTCTAAGTTACCTGCTGGTCGAACAGCGCCCAAAAGACTGGCAGTGGGATGAAGAGGACCAGCACCCTGAGCAGTGACTTCACGTCTTCGATGAGGTTGGCGTCGTATTTGTCGTCGGCGTGGTCCAGCCAATGCTCTCGCTTCTCTTTGCTCTTGAATGATGTTACTACTGCGTGCTACAAATAATAAAAATACTTATTCACTTGTGATTTATTATGATGTGACGACGAAGACATTGTAGTTTATAAAATAAAGTTGATAAAATACATAAATAGGTACTACTAGAAGCCTGTAAGCCTGGTCTAGCTTTAGGTATCTACGTCTTACGATGTGATCCGCTCGTCTCGATCTATGTCGTGGTCAGATGGCATCAGGTCCATGTAAATTACTGATGTTCTGCCGAATCTGGTTAGACTGGTAGGCGACCTCAACATACATAATACGAAAAGGTTACGCTGATACTTGAGCTCAAGACTGCCCAGCATCTGAGTCGCGCGGTAAGATCCGTTCTCAATAACTGACTAAATAAATATTTTATAAGTTATATCGAAAGATATTTGTATCTGGCCATATCGCTGACCAAACGCTTGCATAACAATGCAAATTCTGTACTTTAATTTATTTTATGCGTTATTGTTCAAAATAATGAATTGTATAAGTAAAATAATGAAATTTCACCTTTCCAATTAATTGAACCTCAACCAAAACTTCGACTGGTTTGGTCGAAGCTAATATGCGGCAGAAGTTTCATTTTTTGCTCAAAGTTTCGGTAGGACTATAACTTCCCGATCTTTACTAACTCTGTAACTGGTTCATTTGGCATTTTAAAGATATTTTTAATAATAATTATCAACACAGACGTTTACTTTGAGACAAAGTAAACTTGTAATGTAAATATCGGCACTTACACTGATGCAAGTTGTCACTTTCCCGATTATATTACCGGCGGGCTTTTTAATAATGTACAGTTTTCTGCCCGCAATGAAGAATGCTGAAATAAAAAACAAATAGTTTAAAGGCTGTGAAATGACATAATATTATGTATATTTAGGTGAGAATGAAGTGCGAAGTGAAGGACATTTTATACGTGAGGCTAACAGAAGGGAGTAAAGACTAGACGGAAGAAAGCTGTGGATCAGATCACAACATAAAATCAATTCTATTTTTCCTAACAAAGCAAGCTGTATGTACCTATAATAGACATATTTATAGTGACGGCTATTTTTATGTGAAAGCATAATATTAAGGACAACTAAATTAACCAAATGCGAAATAATAATGCACTTAATAATACCTACATTTAAAAGGATAACTCTTTAAAAGTATATTGGAACTCTCCAAAATAGTGATCTACCTATTCTAAAGGAGGAAAACAAATATATTTAAATATAAAATAAATAACGGATTAAGAATGAATTGTTATGAATAGGCAGCGAACCTATTCTTAACAATTCATTCTTCATACACGTGTACGTATATGTGTGAACATATTTTTCAAAATCTTATTTTATATTATATAATAACAACAAGCAATTAACATAAATAAATCGTAGTTTTGATATTGGTAGGTATTATTGTTAATTGTTTATGCGTCATTAATTAAGAACTAGGTACCTATAAGAAAAATTAACGTTTACTTAGAATAATAAAAGTATTGGTCAATGGTTTTAACTGCTTGCGTCGTCAAAGGTAGACTATTTAAGTAAATGAGTACTTACCAATAGAAACAATCATCAATATTCCAGGTACGCCAAAAGCTAGCGAATAGCAGTCGTTATCTCCAAAACAGTGGACATCGGCCCTCAAGATCGGGGTCAAGAAAGTTGAGATTAGACTGCCGGCATTGATAGCGAAGTAGAAGAGAGAGAAGAAGTAGCCCAGGTATCTCTGTTGCTCAGGCAGTTTAAACTGGTCACCACCAAAAGCAGAAACGCAAGGTTTTATACCTCCTGTTCCAAATGCTATTAGAAGCAAGGCCATGATTGTGAATTCCCTGGAAGAGGTAAATAAACATGGCATTAGTCTGCGTAAAAAAGGCCAAACTTGTAGAAAGCGCCTCTAGATACAGAAGAGTTCGGATTCATCTTCATGAAAGGTAAGAAAAATATTGATTTCTAGTTGATTTATAAAAGACCGTATTATTCCGCTGATAAGTCCTAATAAATCAGTTAAATAATTTTTGGTTTTGTATGATGAAATTACAAACTGGACATAAATGAACAGTTTATTGTATTGAAGGAAAGTTAAGGATGTATCGACAGACTTTACTACAGTAGGTACTCTTCTGATTATTAAGTATCGTCGTATGGTAACGTAAACGTAAGCAAATTTTGATCATAAAATACGATGAATATATCGCATTTTTGTTCACTTTTATGCAACAAACACACTTGTTTCGTGAAAACGTAAAAATATTACATGTATTTCCAAAAAAATATCATAGATTAAACGTGTATTTTTCGTTCAAAATTTGCTTACGTTTACGTTACCATACGTCAAAACATTCGTGCTCGGCCCACAGATATCAAAATAAGTACGTACATTATTATATTTCCAATTAGGATATTGACATTACCTAATCACTGCTTTATAAGTAGTTATCGATAGCAGTCTGCTGGCAGCAACAGGTAATTAAATACATGATGTAGGTAGGTACCTAGATGCGATGGCGATAATATAGCGTAGTACAATTTTATTATAATTGTGCTTTTATCGAAAGCTCTATAAAAGATTTGGAAACCCAGGTAAGTAATTTATGTTACTTTTAACGCTGTCACAATTATCTCCCTTTATCCTCCATAATTATGAAAACAAAGCTTATCCATATATCTGTCGCAGGGATATTTTCAAACTAGTGATATTTCACTAGTGAAATTAAAATTGCACGAAATTTTGTCAATTTTGTTTTACAGCTCGTGTATTATTTTGGACGGATTTTCTCAGTATGGATCAATATGTAAAACCAGTCGATTAAACGTGGGTAGATACGTTGATCAATCAACTAAGCCTATCGCATTAAATTAGTTTTATCAAAAAAATAAGGTTAGATTTAATTTTAATTTATCGGAATATTCGGTCCGTAGGTACCTACATGTTTGCAAAATTTTTCACAAAAGAATTAGAAGATTATTGATCTCGGATAAGTAAAGGAAAATACTTGAATCCTTGAGCTTAGCGGAAAATCCGCAGTGTTGTCATAATTATTGTTAGTACGGTTATACTTGTAGTTTTTAGTCAAGTAGTGGCGTAAGCAGCGACTATAGATGGAATAAAGTACTAAGAAGTACTTATTATTTCCATGCCGTCAGCAAAAACAAATTCAACTTGCGTGAATAATTCATCTACGAATATCCATAGTAACTGTCAAACAGATGACTGCTAAATATGAACCTTACGGTAATCACGTTAAGAGTCAAAATTAAAATAAAAGCAATAATAATTGAGTCCCGCACTGTCCCACTGCTGGGCGCGGGTCTCTTAACATAATAACTTAATTAATTGATTATTTATTATATTATATATCATATATATTAGTATTTTCCTCATAATTAAGACTTTATTTAACATCGTATCTGAAGTCCCTACAACGCTCTTTACAGGTAAACCTCAGTTTTATCCTTTCTATATAACGTAAACAAAGCAGTCACGACTATATTTCCCGAAGGGTCAGGCAGTGGCGCTAAGAACACAAGAAGGATCCGTAGGTTTCAATGACGGAGTTCGGTAGTATAATGTCAAATCACCTAGATGACAACATCGATGTCTAGGAATTATTGTACAAAGATAGTTATACTCAATACATAACTCAGCCTGGGAATTTATTTCTTTATACTCTTTATTGTACACCAGGTACCTACCTAATAAAAACAGGATTGAGATTCCCATAAACTAATGTGCAATGGGAGTTCTTATCGCGCACAGCGATCTGTTCCAGACAACCTTTGAATGCACACAACAGAAAAGAAATAGGGAACGGGCTAGGTGTAGGTATATGTTGGTACATTATTGTACCTACTTACATCAAATACATAAATATTAAAATACACACTGTTGCGAATCAATGGAATCAATGGATCATAGATCCAAAGATGCGTGATCCATTGATTCTTTTCATTGGTTTAGGTAGAACTGTCTCCTTTTCCACTTGAAGCAAAGTGAGACAGTTAATTCTAGAGACAGAACAGGTAGGTAGGTACCTATATCATTTTGATAAATCGAATAATACTTACATAGTTGGCAAGTTTAGCTGTGGCATTGCACTGACTGATATTAATATACTTCCAGCTGCATACACTAAAGATAGGTACAGTATAGTTCTGAAAAGTAAAAAAAAATATGATAGATACACATTATAAATCAGCAGGTTTCATAGAAGTGGCTCCGGTATGAAAGGACTGATACTTGGGCCCCGATCCAGAGGATAATGGACTTAACCTTGTAGGTAATCCAGTGACATTTTTGTTTTTAATTCAATGTATTGTTATTTTTAATGTACTTGTATTGTGCATTCGTTGTATTTTTATATTATTAGATCGTTTTTATTGCACAATTTTGACTTGTAAACTGCCTTTACCAGAATAAATGAATATGAATATGAATCCCCAGAAAAGTGGTGGCTAAAAGTTTTTAAAATTATCTTTATTTATTTAAAATGAGTTTGATTTGCTTTAGAAAATAAACTGGCAATTTTACCGAGTGAAGTTATTAGACTAGAAAAACATCGGCATTGGCTTACTTCCTATGAGTATCTACTAATTAATATAATTATTGTTCACATGATTGTATGTACTTAACTAGTTTAACTGCAATCTCCGGTAACTAAGCTATGGTCGGCTATAATGCATGAGGGAAACATGTTCTGTGAGGGAAACCTACTCTATACAAGCTTATGAGCTTAGTTAGGTTTTGAAAATGCGGTCACCGAATTTAAATTATAGTATTATGATGCGGTTAGGAAAGCATGCATAAGCACTACCAAAGAACTCATCCACGATATCCCATTCGTATTTTAGAAGACAACAACGTTCTTTCATCGGCGCCCATTGTAGCGCTGCATTAGGAGCTTCAACAAAACACTATCATCAGCTGTATATGGAGTGATATGCTGTTATTTAGATTTTATACAATGATTTTTCTGAGGTTAATATCACTTACAGGAACAAAGTCATAATTGTTCTTTCGGGTTACCTGATGATAAACGATTCATGAACCATGAACATCCAAAGTGACATTATCAGAACACAAGGTGATTAGGATAACGGATGCGTTGCCTTGTGGTCCGGTAATTTCCCTGTTCTTAGTGTTTACCTGGAACTACGCTGACACATTGTTGCTATGACGGGTGAGGTGGGGGGCGGTGGGAAAGAAATAACGCCCCAGTTGAGTTGGAATAACATGAAACTCTTCAACCGCTAGACAAAGAATACTTGCCTAAATCTTCCCAGCCAGCCGTCTGCGATCATGGCACCCAGTAGTGGGAAGAAGTATGCGAACATGGTGAATACGTGGTATATGACTGTCGCCCCATTATCGCTGTAGCCCAGTTTGTCTCGCAGGTAAAGCGACAAGATTGCTGAAACACAAGAAGAAAATAAGTATTTTATGCAGTTTTCTTTTTAAATGAATTTTTATTGAATTGAATTGTTATTCTGGGTTAAACGCCGCTAGTTATAAAATTCAAAATAATAAAAAATAAAATAATTTGGAACCAGAATTATAATTAAGACACAGTTTTCAATCCTGGCAGTTTCCTCCCACTAACTGACAACTTGCGTCTGGCTGGCAATAAGAATTAACTCATAATGATTTCCTGTTCAAAGTCAAAGGTTTTTATTTCAACTGGGACTTTGCAGGCACTTTTAATACGTCGTGATTTTATGTACATGATGGTTTCAAGTGGGTTGGTCAGTTGGTCGGTTGTTACCACATTGTTGTCATCGTTACACAGTAGTTTCTTTACTGGTATCAC
Organism: Allophyes oxyacanthae; assembly: GCA_932294325.1. NCBI lineage: Eukaryota > Metazoa > Arthropoda > Insecta > Lepidoptera > Noctuidae > Allophyes > Allophyes oxyacanthae. The sequence continues at coordinate 9,490,408 of OW028609.1, forward strand.
TTGGAGTGATATAATATGTACCTAGTTATATCAAAACTTTGGGCAATATTATCTACGGTACCATAATAAATATATTTTGAATAATGAATATCTAATACAAGGCCTTGAATTAATCGGCTACCGTGTAAAAGTAAGTTCGCAAATACAAAGTGTACTCGAGGCCAAATGTTTTCTCGTTCACGAATGAGATTATAATAATTGGACCCTGTTAAGCAGAGAAGATCCAACCAACGTTTTAATCTTTTGAGTAAAGGCAGTTTAACGTTAGGCAAAGAATAAAAAAATCGTATGATACAGTACCCATTTGAAAGTTAGTAGTGTAATAGGCCACATACGTTAAGAAAATCTTTTGTGCATAATTATATGAAATTTGATGAGTATTATTATGGATACGTAGATAACTCGATTTTACAAAATAATTGTTGGATCTCAGGGTCCAATTATAAGTTATAAATAAGCACTACTTATTAAGTAAGAACGTGCGCTCACCATAGTCAAGATTGTAATGAATCTAACTCGTTTTACATTATCAAGACTGACTAACTATAGTCTAATAGACGTCAAATAAGAACGCGCGGCGCTCTCCAGACCCCGGCGGGCGCCCAGGGCGGCCGTCCGGTTCGCCCCCCATAAAGCCGGCGCTGTGTACCTTCATTGCTTTCTTCAAGCGATAGTTTAGACCCTTATCTTTTAAAACTGAACTGAAAATGAAACTGGTTGCGAACTACAGAGAACCGTCTGTTATGGTATTTCTTGGAAAGATTCTTACATCCAGCTGTGGGCAGGTTGAATTGAGTCATTGAATGGAGCTGAGGGTATTAATTAACTCATCATCATTTTCAGCCTACTGCTACCTACATCTGGCAGGTCCGTGCAAATGTTAATTGTTAAACAGTGTTTCCGCCGATCGAAATAGTGTAAACATTTGATTTCCAAGCAACCTTCCAACTACAGCCAAATTTATAATACCATGAAACATTCTAACTGTTAAATGCCACACGCAAGCGCTGTCAATTTTAACCCTGCAATAACAACCTTTGTAACGCCACTTTGCGCAAATGAAATTGTACTGATACAACGTACATCAGAAATGCCTGGTCATATTTAAGACTCTGGATCAGACCATCAAACTGTACAAATTTCTCTGTGGAACCAACACTGTAATCGTGAAAAAATAATCAGCTGTCCCAAACGTTTGGGTCGAGTAGGTATTGAAGTTTAGTAGGTATATAATTATGTAAAGTTGTTCAGTTTGATATTCTGATCCACATCCCAATTTCCGATACCTGTTGTATATATTATGTCACCGCTAATGAGCGTAAATCAGTTAGAATGCAGATTAACTTGATAATCTGCAGATTGTCTGTTTGAGTCCGTTATAGTGGTAAAAATTGTTTCAGTTCTTACATTAAAAAGATAATCTGCAGACTTCCTAGGTAATCTGCAGACTAACGACCAAGCATACGGTTAAGTTAATAAAACCAGCTCTTTGCTTGAATAAAACATAAAAGTAATAAAAACAAAACACACATGAACTCTGTCACAGTAAGTTAAGCCGCGAATATGAAACTGAATAAAAGTGAAGGTTACAGGATTATAGAGATTGCCGGTAACATCTGTTACCAGAATTCTGTATGTATACTAGGAATTGTATACAATTTCTAAGATTCATACATTTGCCCAGACAAAAGTGTTTTGCTGTGTCTTCCTGTATTCTAATGGTAACATATACACTAACTAACTGTATATTATTATAAGTACTTAGCTGTCTTAGTACTAAGAATATATGTTACTGTTAACACATATTCTAAGAGCGTTTATTTAGTGAGTTCTATTACCGCTTGATTCATTACATATGCATACCGCACCTAAGGTAGTATAACAAAACAAATATATATTTCTGTTTTGTCGGTCATTTGAATACGGCAGGCGGCGACAGTCACACATGTCGAAAACATTCAACCGTAGCCGATTATTGCATTGTTTGCATACTTTGTGCTTGTTTCCTCAAGTGTGTTTATTACCTATTATTTAAATATAAGTATTAATATTATATTTCTCTATAAGGTTGACTGAAATAATTTTATGTGAAGAATGGGCATATAATTAACCAGAAAATATAAAAATTGTTGTTATTCTTCTTTTTGGGTTTGACATTGTTGTCAAGTCCAAGATTTTCATTTTAGAAGAAAATGTTATGGGTTTTTTTCCAATTAAGTTTATTTTTCAATATCTACTTTTAGACCTTTGACAAAACTATGTGCACCGAACCATCACCACATTTAATTTTTGCAAGCTATAGTGTCCTACTTGTACTAACTAACTACAAACTAACGAACTACGAACTAAGGGAAATTTTATTCCCTTGTTCAGCAGACAGTTCTATTAGGACAAGGTTATTGAAAAGAAGGTTACGAAATCGAATCTTACAATTACAAGGCTAATGCAGGCAGCAATAATGCTTTTTGTTAAATGCTACACTTACCTACTTATTTTTACGTAATATTTTGAGTCCAGTAATTTGTTACGTACGATAGCTAGTTACGCAAGTTGTAGTAATTACTAATAATGCTACTACCTATAAGTTTTGAAAATATTCATTGTTTGAATGCACAGTGTGGATAATGGGCAAAGACTAAAAATATTGAATAGGTACCCTTCTTGTAGGTACTGTGTATTTTTTTTCGAAATGAGGTCACGAATTTACCAATTTGTGAATGTTCTAGTAATTCATTAATATAATTAACTGAATATTAAAAACATGAAAACTTAAATCAATACCTAACTAAACAATAATATTAGGTAGATATATCTATTTCCAAATAAAAATCCTCTTCCAAAGCACGGCTGCGAAGCATAGTGAATTGAATTTTCTATTTCCCAAAATCACAGGTAGGTACATATATGAGGTCAATTAAGTAAGTATTTTAAAATCGAAGTAGGTAATCTGTGACTAAATTAATTTAATGTTACTATATTTTACACCTGTTAACAAAATTTATGTTTGCACAAACAATATGACGTAATAAATCGGACTTGTAGAAAACAATGTGTAATCAACAAGTGTTTTTTAATTTATTTACCATTCGTAGGTAACACCTTACGTCAAGTAACTTGCGCAGTTAATACTTATCACACTTACACTAAACTTATTTAATTAAGTTTTTTATTTGACATTCTTTCTCTCCTTATCGTTGGTGTACAATAGTCTATTTAGATAAAAATGATGTGTTGTGTGTGAAGGTGTCTGGAATAATTGGCATAATTAGTTCAGGCTGCAGCGACTGATTGCGGATAGGCAAGTCGAGCTATAACCATAAACACGTAGTTTCTTATCATAATAGTAGTTAGCAACATGCATGGACTATGTGTCAACGTTGGTATTTGTTCTAGACTATTTTATTATTATGTGGGTACCTACAAGCTGTGCCTGCGACTTCGCCCATCCGCGTGGATACAGCTCCACGATTTTTTTTTTAAATACTTGTTCCCATTTTTTTTATTGATTATTTATGTATAATAAGAATAAAAATAATTAAGAAAGTTTTAGTGTTCAGAAAGTATTCGAACTAGATACCCGTAAATCACAGTTAGATCAAATACCGCCACGCTTCGTGGCTAGATACGAGATGTTTTAAAGTAGCCGTTCCATATTTTATATCTTTACATATAAAGTGATGTTTTTATCACAAATGTTCAACCAGTGTTCAATTTATTTAAAACACATTTTTCTTATGTATCGATCATAGTAGAGGTACAAAAATATGTTACAGTTTTCAGTTCCTATGAGCGATAGCGTAATGATATATTATTTACTTTATAAGGTTGATCCCTAAGTAGCGCTATTATTGAAAGTTCTATTAAAATCCATCATAATACACAAAACATAATATATTATGTTGCACCACTAACACTCAGCTCCTATGAGCAATGACGTGATGATACAATATTTGCTTAAAAAGGTCGACCCCTAAAAAGCACTACAGTGAAAGTCCTATCAAAATCAGTCTACTGGTTCTAATAACTGGGCAGACAGATGGACGTTTCCAAAAAAATGTTTCGGCTTTCTGTATCGATGGAATAGCACCGCAATCAAAATTTTAGGAAAATATTCATTGTGCAGAAATAGGTAGTCTACAGTTTGTTATTACTTAGTATACTTGTTATATACGTATAGAGTTTTGTATTGTGACTTCGATGGTAACCCGATGGCAAGCTAGTTTTAATGACGGACAACACCACCGAACAAAAGGTTCCACGTTTGCTTAACACCTAAACCAAATTAAAATTGCAAGTAAGTTTAAATCTGCTTGACTTTTTGTTCGTTTAAAGTAAGCATACGATTCAAAAATATGTATTATATAGGCTGAGTTTTTATTCCTGCTGCTACCTATGTTAACCGTTAGAGGTAGATAGATTTGTTCTTGGAAATCCGTCTAGATATTTTGAAACGAATTAAAACTATATTTAAGGATTCGTGAAACTATGTTTGGTCCGAAGTAGGAATAATGACAATAAATGTTTTACCATAATTGAACCTCCTATTTATAAAGAAAAAAAATTGTATGGACACATTTTTCTAATTTTTAATTCTAGGTAGGTAATAGGTATATCAATGCTGCATTGACACACCTGTTACATAGTGTGATAATGCTCTTATATGTACAAAATTGTTGTTTTATCGGTAACAAACAATCGATGCCGAAATATGACATACTTTTCACATGATAATTCATTTCAACTAGGTCAAAAACCGCATACTCAGATAAGTTCAGTCATGGGTAAATACCTGCATTACCTAATAAGTACCAACGTGTTAGTATGTATTTTTCACTTCACATTGGAAAAGTGTCATTGTCTCACCGAGCGGGAATCATAAACCTACCTATGAATTATGATTTACCCCTAGGGAGGTAATTTAATTTTAATTTTAAAACCTATTAATTCAGCCCATCGCTATCCCATTGCTGGGCATGGATGGGCATTCTCAGAATGAGGTGTGTTCGGCTTTAGTCCACCACGCTGGCCTGCAACGGGTTGGCGGGCCAGAATACCTAAATGTACGAAAAATATGGCGAATCCATGAACAGGTGGAGTAAAAACTACATAAGTATATATTTTGACATGCGTGGTGCGGACTCACAAACTTAAAAATACTTAATACCCGAAAACACCCAAATAGACTCAATTAATCATACATTACATATTGTAGTCAATAGACATAGCAATTTTGATCTCTGAGTTTTAGCTACTGGCAACCCGCAACTATAAGTTTAAGACGATATTCATAAGTAATTATGAAATTTCTGTTGTCAATAGACTGTTGTATCAACTGAAACTCGTAACTAAAGTTGGTATATTGTCTGCGCGGCTTCTTTAAATTATAATTATGAAAATCGACATAAACACCTCGTTGTATTGCCAGTTGCCGAGAACCTTGAACTGAACAGATATATAGGCAAGTTTCAATTTACGCTTAACACCCAATTCTCCGTATTCTGAAGTTACCAGTGTACCTATCATTCATCATTAATATTTTCATTATTTAGTTATTACCCGACTACGGAGAGGGTTATATGTTTGACCGGTATGTATGTATATTTTTATTTATGGTTAGTTATTAATTTATGATGGATAACTGTTCCGTGTGGTGTTCAGCTAAGAAAAGGCAAGTTTGTGGATTATTTCAGTAGCATCATTCTTCTGTGTGTTACAACACACTGTAGGTACCTAGTTACCAATAAATTTGACATGCTTGATAATAATAGTAGCACAAACACAAGCCATGACACACGTTTTTATAGTAACTAGCTGTCTATTAGGGTTCCATATTAGCAGAAGTTGTCTATTGGGCTAATAACGGTGTGGTTACAATGTGTCTTATTTTTTTTTACATACAACTCTTTCTATTTTGGATTTAGTGAAGGATAAGACGGATCAATTCAACGTTACAGAAGTATTAAATGACGATTGACTATTGAATAATTGGTTAGCCGCTAGCATTTATTATTTATAATAGCTACATGTTATAACAAAACCGCTGGAGCGGCTACAATAGCATTACCATCGTAATAAAATTATATTCCGAATAAAAGAAATGCGCTCCATTGGAACAGCTATCATTGTTTTTATTTGCAAGCGTGACCGGCCATGTTTATAGAAACCCAGGGGCGTATTTACCATTAGGCCAAGGGGGCCATGGCCCGGGGCGGCAGGCTGCGAAGGGCGGCAAAGCCGCCCCTCGCAGCTTACTCTGGGCGCCTTTTATTGTCAAGCTTACCCTACAATATTTTTTATTCTTTTTTATATTTTAATTGACATTTAAATTAAAATCAAATGAACGCTTCGAACCTAACCAATTGTTTACAATACCGTCAATACCAATTACAAGTACCTAAATATCATTTGCGTTCAAGAACTATTTATTATACATTTATTTTAGATAGGCACTGCGTAACTAAAATAATTCAGTAATTTTGTTTTGTAAATTTGTCTTATCTACGCCATCTATCGTGGACCGTGGTACCAATACTTTCGAGACGCGGGGCACACGAACAGCGCAACGCACGCGCGAGGCGGCGCGGCGCGGGCGTCGCACAGTGGCCTGAAAATGAAGCTCCATAGACTTAGCGCCTCTTGAAAATCAAGTACCTTATTTTGGAAAAAATATATACCAGCGTATTTCTTTACTGAATAGGAACATTTTATGTAATAGTACTTTTTTTCATAAAGCCATTATATTGTGAGTTATTTGCGATTTCATAATTTTTTGTATGGAGCAGATTTTTTTTTCCTAATTCTTAATCTTTCTTAAGAAATATCTTCCTGTTTCATAAGATCCGTCATATAAGGTATCTTATCACCAAAGCCTGATTCTCAGAAACTCTCGGAACATTGTCATATTCAACTTTGAAGATAGAAAAATATTTTATATGCATGTTCTTCATTTATAATAGATACTAATTGCAACAATAAGTCCTTTCTTCCACAGTTCCTAACCAGGTGAAGAAGTAAGCGCGTTCTTAAACGTAAACAGAAAGTTTTATCATAAGCTGCACAAAGCTTATTAAAAATTAATGATCATTTTGATGACGAGGGCAATACAGAGAAAGAAACCTTTGCTTTTATGGATACGGATCTAGTCCACGGTTCAGAAAATGACTCTGGCTAAACACTACACTTAACATCGCTTTAGCTGATTTAATTTCAATATTTGGTGTAATGTTCTAATTGGATTAGCCTTCCTGGAATACCAATATAAAAAAAACGTGCTGACTTCTTCACCTCGTTAGGTACTGTGGAAGAAAAGACTTAAAATTTCAATTAGTATCTATTTTAAATGAAGAACTCAAGAACATGCATATAAAATATTTTTTATCTTTAAAGTTGAATATGACAATATTCCGAGAGTTTCCGAGAATTAGGCTTTGATGATAATATAGCTTATATGACGAATCTTATGAAACAGGAAGCAATTTCTTAAGAAAGTGAATTAGGAATAAAAAGAAAAGTAACTTCTGCTTCGTACCAAAAATAAAGAAATCGCAAATAACTCACAAAATAGTGGCTTTATCACTTTATGACAAAAACTATTACCACATAAAATGTCCGTTTTCACTAAAGGAATACGTTGGTATATAGATATTATTTAAAAAAAAAATACTATCGTATTTTCAAGGCGTCTATGGAGCTTCATTTTCAGCCCACTGTGCGGCGGGGGTGTCGAAAGTTATGTTTCGTTTCAAATTAACGAATAACGCATCAAATTAACGAAGGTATGTTTTAATTTGTCTCGGTGAAAACTTATCTAACGCCTAAACAGCTTAGCTGTTCTGAATATAGAAGCTGAGTTAACAAACGCAATAAACAGCGTCATTGACGATTTTGTCAAACAATTTGCGCGTAGAAAAAAATGAAAATATTTACCTAGTGAATAAATGGTTCATTATAGGAAAAAAAACATTAATTATTTCACACCACACCTATTGCAGGCTTTTTTTTCTTAAATGAAATACTTTATCGTCACTTAATGGGGCGGCAAAGCTAACTGGCCCGGGGCGCCAAATCCTTAAATACGCCTCTGTAGAAACCCGTTAGGTAGTGATACTAACTAGCAAACACGTGTAGTACAAAATATTAATTAAATATATACCTATAACTAGACCTAAATACAGACATAATTTATAGTTTTAAATGTGTAAAGTTTATTTAAATTAATGTAAATAAATAAGACACGTTCTAACATACCTTAATAATTGAGCTTAAAGTCATTATTTATGACAATTGACAAGCTAATCTTAAGGAAATAGGGTTTAAAACTAATAAATAATATTAAAGTATCTTACTTCGCATTCCATAATATGAAAATCTTTCGCAGAATTCATTTGTGACTATAAACCCAACTGCCTTTGGATACGGTAATTTCTGAAAAGAAAAACAAATGCGATATTTATCATATTATTATACCCTACTATTCAAATGTGGAAAAAGATTATCTGTAGTAACATTTATTTAAAAATCTCGCATGTTGCTGGCTGTCATAATCAATAATATTTGGTAAAAATAATTAAATTTAGCTATACGTAATAATTATACGAATACTGCTGTAATGTTGGTGATGTTCATATAGTGTCAATTGCATCTCTAGTTTTATAGGTTTAAGGAAAAAGAAAGGAGTGTTCTTGAATTGCAATTATATGAAAAATCATTATGTCATTATAAACTGTTATGCAAATTCACCTGACGAGTAAAATTACTTTTTTAAACAGACATGGTATAGTATGAACGTATACTCAGTGCAGGGACTCTTTTTATAGAGGGTGTTCAGAAAATCAATAATTTCGCGCAACCCCATATTGCGCCTTGCAATTATAATGAAGTCAAATAAAAATAAACTAGGACGATTTAAAAAAATATTTTTCCGTAATTATTATTATTATATTGTGGGCATTTCAAGGAATGTATAGTTTTGAATTGAATTATTGGTATCGTACCGGACTACGGCATGAGCGATTTCCATGTGATAGCTGGAGCCGACTCAACGGTAGAAGAACCAGACTCCGAGAATACGAATGGTCAAGCATAAAATAAACATTGGTTATAGCTTTCTAGTGCGTAAATAGGTAGGTACTAAGAGAAAGGGCAAATAAAAGGTCCAACCTTTCTAATCCAGATCCCTGTAAGGGGCTAGTCTTATCATTATGAACAACTTTTACTACGGGACCAACCCTGAAATCACGAAAATAAAATCAGCTGTTCATTTAGTGGAGTAATAATTAGTTATATAGGTATTTGTATGGAAAAAGTACCTATTTGGTATTTGTTTTCGCGATTTCATGGTTTGCCCCTTAGCACAAGTTGTTCATAATGATAAGTAAAATAATCCCTTAACGGAATAGGGACTAGAAAGGTTGGAAACGTCTTGTTTAGTTCATTCTAAGAAACCTTTGCAACTCATGAACGATAGTAAACTTGTTTTAAAAACGTTCGATTTAAATTCACAAGGCCAGATATAACGGTCAAATACACAGTGGATTTAAAAAATAATGCCTTTATAATATCTTGCGGCGATGTCACAGCGGCTTCACACATACTTGTATTTATATCATACTAGCGACCCGTCGCGTCCCCGGCTACGCGCGGGTGCAATTTCTCTATTATCCTTACATTAAATATGAAAGTAGGTTTTATTAAATACATATAAACCTTCCTCTTGAATCACTCTATCTATTACAAAAACCGCATCAAAATCCGTTCCGTAGCATACATAGGGAGGGACAGACAGCGGGAAGTGACTTTGTTTTATCCTATAGTAATAGTTGTTGTAGTAGTAGTAGTATTTGTAGTGATTTACCCATCTCTTAAGAAGCATGCCTCTGCACGAGAACATAGTAACCTAAATACCCACTCAATATTAGTGAAATGTGAAGTCAATGTGTCCAATATTTCATTAAAGATCGTAGACTTAATTAAAACTAAGTGGGAGCACAATTATCGGGCCAAATTTGGGGCAACCCGTGTCTCGAATTCCTACAACCGATGCATGCGATCCGCAAAACTGGTAGCAACTGGATTTTATACTTTGGTCAAGCCGCTGAGCAATTAGAGTCAATCGCGTCGGCAACCCAACGGACCACCACATTAATACTGGTTCCATTTTCTACTCGGTTTTACTTGCTGATATACGAGTACAAGGAAGATTTTTCACACATACTTCAATTAGCATAAAAGAATGTGCTTTGTTGGTAGTTATGCAAAACTTTATATTTTTCTTGTCACATCACAGTTCGTTGGCATTTAACAACATTACCGTAGGTACCTATTCGAAAAAGAAGGGAATCATTTAGCATGTGAATGAATGACAAGGAATCCAATGACTAATTCAATGTGATTGTGACTATATGCCCACAATTGAATTATTGAATTGAAACGTCTGCAATGACTGGGCAACTGTAATCGACCAAGCGGCCGTTTAAGAGTTTATTGTTAAGTGGAGAGGAGATGTGTTTGATTAAATATGTCCGATTGACCTCAAACGTTTTATTATAAATAGCACAGTAATTTAAGCATCGAAAACTATCTCTGGAAATTCTATTAATAAGATAACAGTTTATTTTCTTTCAGCAATGTAAACAGTTATAAAAAAATTGTCCGAAGGTACTATCAAGGTTAAATACAATACATCATAAAAGGAAGAGGAAGGAAGACAGTCCTCACCTTGATAGACAGGCGTTATGTGATGTGCCTCATAAATAGATAGCTTTGTAATAGAAGAATTAAAGTTGAGAATGGATAATAAACCCTTTCCATTGCATAGCTATGAAACAAATGCTAATTAAAGACTAAATCTGATTGAAGTCTAATGAATGTATTTACTCATGATTTTTATTATAAATAAGGGAACATTTTTCTACTTGGCACAGTAGAAAATAATAGTACGGAGGTGATGAATGCCGTCACCGCTCGGCGCTCCATACTCCATTATATTGTAAGTAAAATCTCAGTGTCTGCATCATCGATGAATGGTTGCAGCGCTAATACTATGTAAAAACGAATCGTAATATTGTACAATGCGATTTATTATAAAGGTAAAATGAAAAAAAAATCAGCATTAAATCAGTGTCTGGAATAGACGCAAATAATGTGATAAGAATTACACATAGACATAGAATTTCGCTTACTAAATCTATGGAATTAGGTACTAACATACATACAATGGAAAACCTAACCTATATATATACATATATACAATGGAAAAACGAGCGCGGCTTGATGAATTAAAAAATAAGTGTTTGTATTTATTTTCACGTGATCTATACTGTTTTGTATGGAGTGGCGATGAAACGCTTGCCACGTTTACCCAAACTACCGTAACTATAATATATGACATTTATAAAATAAATAGGATAAAAATAAATGAAAGAAATGACATCCTTCTCTTAAAAAAACACACAGTCAACATACTTATGAAAATTCTAAAACTATTGGTAATTAATTTACGACTGATAAATACATCAGAATAATTCTCTTACTTACATTAAACAAAGAAACGATAAATAAAACAAATATCAAGTACCTATATAAAAAAATTACATTAATAAATCTACGAAAACTATTTCAACATTTTATCGACACTAAAATAGATAGTTACCTAAGATTAAAAGTAAATGTCTGCGGTCATTATACGTTAGCGACAAAATAATGTAGGTTATACCATTTTGGGTATTTTTACGTAAGTGATATAAAATTTACCAATGGGTAAATTTACCTGGTGGGCGCAGTCAAAGGATAATTCTCTCTCCTTATTCAAGTTTATATTATGCAACGTGTGGTCAAATATAAGTGTACCACCTACCTAAGCACAGACTAAGTGGTAGATAGTGTGCGTGATTTTTTTAACAACTTTATTTTATAAGAGATACTTAATATTAATTCTGTAAATGTATTTTTTAACTTTTTGGCAGTGTTACTTTTCATCTATATATTCGAAGTTTTGTTATTGGTCAATATTATAATAATATCTAATTATATATCCCTCATGTAACATAAGAAATAGGTAGTTGTAAAACACTCTAACGTTGATGTTATCCTAGCCATAATAATATCATTATGATTAAACATAATTTTATACTGCAAGACTCTCATAAATGTCTTTGGACGAAGTATGTATACAGTACGTTTTATTTAACCAGACAGTACAAGGAAATCTTAAACCAAAAGTGCTAGAGAAAAACTGTCCTATGAGACATTTGTTTATTTTTTAAGAAAACAAATTGGCGTACGAAAATGTTTGGAGCTGCTGTTGTATTTTCATAAAAAAATATAAAGAACGAATTAATTCCTTACTGTTTTTTGACTCAGGTCAAGGATAATTGCATTGTAACTTTGTAAGGGAAAAAAAAATCTGACTAGCAGAAGTTAACGATAACGTTTTCATACATTATAAACGAATGGTTTATTTTTATATAGGTATGTAAATATCAGCAAATGACCGTTTTTTGGTTGATTTCCCTGTACTGTCCGGTTAAATTAAGCAAACTGTATATAATATCGAGGGCTTGCTTTTATGTGCTGTGTATGCGATAGTATACAATAGTATTTATGCATTGAACGTGTAGGTTTATGCGTAACTTAAAACGCAGTTAGAATAATGATTTGGATAAGATGGCAGATTTCCACTGTCTCGTGGGTACAGTGTGTCAAGGCGAACGGATTGCGGCAAAGTAATGTGAAGGTGATTGGCGGATCTCTTAACGAACCATGATTACTGGAATTTAACTTATAATACAATGCTATAGTATCCAAGATTGCAAATCAAATGAAATAATATATTTTAATTAGCAAAAAAGCACTGTGTTTTTCTTTTGCAGTAGGTAGGTACTTACCTAGTTTTCAGTGATGAACAAAAAGTGTTTATAAAAACACTGTTTGTGTTTAAAAAGTGTTTTTCTGGTGTCCTGAAATACAGGCTTACGTCTAGCTTAGGCACCAGTCTCCCACGGTATAATCTTTCTTCTATGTATTGTTCTCGATACTATTTTAAAAGTATCTACTATTATAATTGTAATATGTTATTTCTATATTGTGGTGAGAAAATAAATAAATCATTCATTCATTAAATCAGTTATTCTCGCAAATTCGAATGACGCTGATGTTAGTTTGGAAAATGAATTATATTTGTTTAAAACATGTCTATTATTTTCCTAGTACAATAACTCCATAAAGCAGGTGTCCTGTTTTAGTATACCCTCTGTATAAAAGGCAACTTAATTTCACTATTCCAAAGTAATAAGATAACTGTTATTTTTTACCATACTATGGTGACCCACCCATACATATAAAGGGTACCTATAAATGGCGGTCATTTCGCTGCTAGCAATTTTTCCATACAAACCAAGAGAGAAGAATCAGGGAGGAATAGATAAAGGGAAAGCCTAAGGGTTTTACTTAACACGTAATAAGCATGTCGTTAAGAGTGAATAAGTTTCTTTTGAAAGGTGAGTCTGTCGGCTCTCTTCTCTTTGCATTGAAATTGAAAGTCACCCTTAAAGACAACCCCTGCATGGATGCAAATGCAAAAAGTGATAGTGACGAGTCTACGTAGATTTGTGGTATTTCCTGCAAATAAGACTGTAGAATTGAAAGTTCTAGTCTTGATTGACTACATAAACAGGTTTTCGTTTCGTAATTTATCTCAACGCGAATAGATAATCGAATGCAGGTTAAAATGTTGTAACTGATACAAATTGCAAAAAGGAATGGAAACCTGCCAAAAACACGGTTTACAGGGAATTGTTAGAAGTAGATACACAATTAAAAGACAAATAAACTAATAAGTAAGTGGATGTTGCATACTGTAACTTCAAGATGCAGATAAGACCATAATAAAGAATTCTCTCAACTTAGAAAGTTTTATCTTGTCTCAGCAAAAGATTATTTCTCAGGCAGTTAAGAATTTAAGATTGCATCAACAGGAGTATAATGAACACAAAATAATACTGCCTCTTTTGTATCCAGTAAATAAAAAAAAGATTGAATTATAGTAGATCAAGTCTATCGTAGAAATACGGCCAAAGTCGTTACTCTACCTTGGGTGTTGTTATCATTTCAAGTTTCAAGTGCTGTCAATAAATACTCTTTCATATAGATTGTGATTGTTTAACAAAGTACTTGAACAACTTGAAGTTTCTTATCATTACAGAATGTGAAAGATAAACCCGTTATAAGACGTCGCGATGGATGCAGATTTTTTTATTAAAAGTCATTTCTTTTGAAAAAAACAGTACAAAACTGCGAATTACAGAGAAAAATTGACGTAATTGTATACAGTTTGCCACAATTTAAGGAAAAAATGATCGTTGTTTCCGAACTGAGTGCTACCATAAAAGGAACGGTAAAACCAGGTTTTTTGAGGTCAAGAGATGTTTGGATTTTTGCCTAATATTGCATAATTTCGGTCCATAATTATGTTTACATTTTTATGGATGATACGTTTTTAAATCATAGATCTAACGTAACCGTTTAGCCTTAAGTTATGGTTATTCCTTCAAGATAATTATAATTTAATTCCTATATGCCTAAATTTGCTAAATATTGATAAATCACTGTTCAATTTCCACAGCTTCCATATAAGAAAAATGTTGTATGCTCTGTTAAAAATGAGTTATGCGTGTTATATTGGCCAGCGGCACACATCAAATATACATACTTTCTGAATTCATGATTACTTTCGCGTCGGCTTTTAATACGCCAATTATAATTAACGTGAACGATATTATGATCATTTTTATAAGAAATTGTACCTACCTATGTATAAAGGTACTTAGGTACACTTATTTTTACTTTTAAAACTAAGATTGAGTTTTAGAAAAAAAGTATCTTTGAAAAATAATTATAAATCGAAGAGTAATAAAATAATACAGGTGTTGTACTACTTGTGAATCTAATATGACGAGAGACGTTTTTAAACATCTAGTTATGGAACGACGATTGTTCTCGCGAACAGTACCGTAATACATTAATGTTTTTTATTATTCACGTGTTGAAAACTGAACCTGACACATATTATGTTCTGGTGATGAACATACTTAATTATTTAACAGCATCATTATCTATATATTAATACGTGACGAGAAAACTTTGTACCTCGTTTTAAGCATACTTATTGCGCGCACGGAGGAGTGTGAGATTTGGCATAAGGAGTGCAGAAAGCTATTTATGTATAATATTACGGTCGAATTTCGAACACTGGACGACCACCCTATTATAAAATATGAATAAAACACAATTTGTCTTTCGTCTGAGGCCTTGTGAAGAGAGAGCGGGTATTGTCACATTCACTTTCCAACAGAAATTGTACGTTGATGCAATAGCCGTACGTACACCGGGTGTAACTGAAATCGTATAAATCCTAATATAGTTCGTCAATCGTATATATCCTAATAATATAGACTAATCCTGGATGACAGTTTTTCGATTCAGTAAAAAATGTATTTCAAAAACAAATCATCTGTTAGCTACCATCGTTTGACCGTTAAGGGCATTCTAGTCCTCCGCGCGGGTCATTAAACTTACCGCTGGTTCTGCCGCTCGCCACCAGAGCACAACATGTGACCAGCGCCCTCGTAAGTTCGATGACCCGCGCGGAGCGCTAATATGCCGTTAACGGTCAAGCGGCGGCAATGGTTTATTTTCGATATTTTTAAATTACTGAACCCAATATGCCTTCACCCAGGATAGGTCTATACTTATAAGCAGTAGAGTGCGTGGTTTAAGGGATTTAAACGATTTTTGTTACAACCTGTATTATGGTTATCTGAAGATGGCACGAACTTAGGACCCGTTAGATATCAAACAATGCATCACAGTCCACACGTGGAATATCTTCTAAAGCGTCAATATCTCATTCAATTACCTTTGTATCAATCTATCTCTACCGACTTACAATTATGTACAACAGACAATATTTACAGTAACACAATATCACGAGTGATCACGAGTATAAATGGATTTCCTTACACAGTTTACACTGTTTTATTTATTTTACGATGTACCTACTATGTATGTACGGTACGTATGCCTGTAGTGTGATTGACCACAGAACACAGAAAGAGGTCTTTTCTGTGTTCTTGTATCACAATACGGACGCATCGAGAGAATGGCATCTAGGGATTTATATTATAGGCATTTTTGGAACAATCAGTTTTTATAACCAGCGACCAGCCCCGGATTCGCACGTGTTATACATATAAAACTTCGGGAAGAAATGCATTTATAGTGAAAGCCATATTAAAATCCGTTGTTTAATTAAGAAGTAGTTTGCGAACAAACAGACAGACACGGCAGGCGACTTTATCATATGTAGTGATAGTGACTTTCGCAGATCCTAAATAATGGTACCTACAAGTAGATCAAAATAGTCGTCTGTCAGATCAAGGGCATGGCTTGTGGCGGGAAATTTAATATTGTTCAAGTTTTTTGTTATTTTGCATAATATGTAAGAGAATTCGTAATATTATAAATTCTTCGTAATTTTTGATGGACTTATTATGCTTTATATTGGGATATGACCACAGGAGGATTAAAAACACATCTGTATAATCAAGCGTTAGATTATAATTCAAAGTTTTATCTAACACACAAGTTCACAAAAAACAGCATTGACAGATTGAATGACATGTAGTAAAAAGAATATTCTAGATGAAAGATTGATACGTCATTATTAAGAGACTTGGATACTTGGATTTTTATATTATTCCAACAGTCCCTCTCAAAAATTCAAGGATATGAATATCAGATACATCATGTACAATGTACATACACAAAGAAAAAATTAATAATTAAGTATACAATGTAAGTAAGTATACAATGTAAGTAAGTATATAATGTAAGTAAGTATACAATGTAAGTAAGTATACAATGTAAGTAAGTATAATAGGTAATAAAGTTTAGAATAAGTTTAAATTTAGTCTTAAATCTAAGAACTTCTTGCAGGGGATCGCTTTTGTGAATACATCAGCTAGTTGATTTCCTGTGGAAATATGTTCTAACATTATTATTTTATTAGCGATTTGTTCCCTAATAAAATGGTATTTAATATCTATATGTTTAGATTTTTTATGATTTGTTGGATTATTGGCAATGTTAATACAACTATTGTTATCTTCAAAGATAATTATTGGTTGATTTATTTGGATTGAGATGCTATGTAGCAACGATTTCATCCAGACTGCTTCTCTTACAGCCTCAAATAAAGCCATATATTCGGCTTCCGTTGAAGAGACGGCAACAGTATTTTGTTTTCTCGTATTCCACGAAATTGTACAATTATCAAATACTTTGAATAAGTATCCTGTTGTACTTTTTCTGTCTACCTCATCGCCTCCCCAATCGGAATCCGCATATCCAATAATTAGTTGTTTATAATCACATTTTGTATAAGTTAATTTCAAGTTAATTGTTCCTTTTATATATCGTAAAAGATGTTTTAAACATTTCCACAGTTCTTCGTTATTTTTACTTTGATATCTGCTTAATATACTTATAGCTGCACATATATCTGGTCGGGTACAGAGCATTGAATACATTAAGCACCCTATGACGTTTTTACAAGGTGCATCATAGTAGGTATCCGAATTTAATTCTAAATAGTTCAATTTACATGGGAAAGGTGATTTAGATGGATTGCAATCATTCATTGAAAATTTGTTTAGAACATTTTGTAAATAAGTAGATTGATCCAAAGATAATGAACCTTTTGATCTTTTTATTCTAATACCAAGAAATAAAGTAACTTCTTTGAGATCAGTCATTTCAAATTTCTGCATTAAACAGTCCTTATAAAATTGTAAAGTTTCTGAATTTTTTGTGGAAATGATTAAATCATCTACATATAGAACTATATATATATTGTTATCAATATTATTTTTATCCAATATATATAGGCATGGGTCGACCTGAGAATTTTTAAAACCCATATCTTTTAGAGTGTGATCAAAACGTTCAAACCAGCATCTAGACGACTGTTTTAAGCCATATAAAGTTTTGTTCAGTTTGCACACATGATTTTCTTTTGCTGAAATACCTTCTGGCACCTCCATGTAAATATTTTCTTTTAAAATACCGTTAAGAAATGCTGTCTTAACATCCATGTGATGTAAATACAAATCAAATTGATTAGCCAAAGCTAAAATAAATCTAAATGTGGTCATACGTGCCACTGGTGCGAACGTTTCGTCATAATCCTCCAAATACTGTTGAGTAAAACCTCGAGCAACCAAACGAGCCTTGTAACGTATAGGTTCGCCTAATTCATTGTTTTTAATTGTAAAAACCCACTTACTACTAATAATGTTTACATTTTTAGGCCTCTCAACAAGATTCCAAGTTTGATTGTTTCGAAGTTTTTTTTTTTTTTTTTTTTTTTTGTACTCCCTTCTGTTATCTGCCATCGGCCAATTCAGCCATAATCAGATTGTATGATGATGTGTTAATTTTGTGAGAGGTATTCCACTGAACACTCTCTCTGCCTTCAGGAAAGTAGACTAGTCTCTTTGATCGAGCTGCAGTATTCGCCAGCGTTTCAGCCTTGTTATGTCATCTTTTTCATTTAACAGGTCCCTTGCCAGTTCGTTCGTGTGACTTTTAAGCCTTTCTTTGTATTTTTTGGAATGTTGTTTAACCTCTTCTTTGACAGTTGGTATGTTCAGATATTCGTGTATTTCAGTATTTCTTGAGAACCACGGTGCGTTGCATAATGTTCTGAGGGTGTTGTTCTGGAACCTCTGCAGAATTTCAAGGTTTGAGTTACTGGCAGATCCCCAGAGCTGTATACCATATGTCCATATGGGTTTTATAATAGCTTTATATATCAATATTTTGTTGTTTAGTGTTAGAGGTGATTGTTTCGAAGTGACTCAAGTTCACTCTCTACAGCTTTCAGCCATTTGTCAGAATCAGGTCTATTAAAAACATCTTTAAATGACAATGGTAATGGTCGAGCAGTAGTTATAGATAAATACAAATCTGGATCATTCATCTGTTTATAATTTTTAGGGGGTAGGTTGAGTATTCTTTCACTACGCCTGAAATCACTAGGCTGGCTGCCTATTGACGTATTTTCGTCTAAACAGCTTTGGTCTTGGTTTTCTATTAGCTTCGCCGAATCATTTTCGGGCTTACTAATTTTAGCAGGAATTATGATGTTGTCACCACTGCTACGTACTGGTCGCGATTGTTCAAAGTCTAACTCATCAAACAGAACATCTCGGGCAATAAAGAGATCATTATTTTCAACATTATATAATTTATAACCGTTTGACTCGAATCCGACTAATATTGTTTTGAAAGATTTTTCATCAAATTTGGTTTTTCTAGTTTTATTATGTACGTAAGCAGTACAGCCAAATATTCTTAAATTATTTATTTTAGGTTTTTTACCATGCCACATTTCATATGGTGTTTTATTTATCAGAGCTTTAGTAGGTAATATATTTGTTAAATAGGTGGCTGTTAAAACGGCTTCACCCCAAAAGGTTTTATCTAACTTCGCACTTGTAACCAATGTTCGAGCCATTTCGGTTAACGTACGATTCATGCGCTCTGATACGCCATTTTGCTGTGGGGTGTATGGTACGGTTAAATGATACATGATTCCCTTGTCAACACAAAACTCTTTAAACTCATTTGAAAGATACTCTCGCCCATTATCACAGTATAAGTTAACGGCTTTTGTATTTAATAAATTCTCACTTTTTGCTATAAAATCTTTAAAACATTTAAATACTTCTGACTTAGAGTGCATCAAATAAGTAACTGTATAATGAGTATAATCGTCAACGAAAGTAACAAAATAATTTTTATCATTGAAAGTAGTAGGAGTAATGGGGCCGCAAACATCAGAGTGAACAATAAAAAGTGACCTGTTATTATTGGACTTATCTTTCGATTTTGCAAAGGGTAGTCGGGATTGTTTACCAAATATACAGGATTCACATAATTGATCACTAGGAACAATATCATTAATAACATGGTAATCATCAATTAACTTTTTAAGTATCAGAAATTTTTGTTTATTTAAATGGCCAAGACGTTTATGCCATAAGTCATAAGACCTTGAATTTTGAACCAAGTTCAAAGTACATTGAGATCGGTTTACATGTAAAAATAATTTAAAAAGATTATTACTATTATTACCAGACATCAAGCATTTATCATTCTTGAAAATATGAACTTCATTGTTTTGAAAAGTAATACACATACCCGCTTTTTGAATACGACTTACTGATAATAAATTATATGGAACTTCCGGTGAAAATAAAACATTGTCAACTGTCCCCTGGAATCCTAAATTGGTGATAATATCAATTTTTCCTTTACCAAATGCAAGAATACTAGTGCCACTCTTAGCGACACCAATTTTTAATGGAACTGTTAGTTCGGTGTATGATGTAAAAATGTTTTGTGTATTCACAATATGATCAGTTGCACCAGAATCTAAAAGAAAACAAATTTCATTATTATTTAAGTTTTGTTGTGAATAAAATGACTTACACTGTGATAACATGAAAACGAAACCGTCCTTGTCATTTTTGCAGGGTTGCACTGTATTTGCAGTTGATGTGTAGCTGTTACCGCCACCATTCTGTGTTTTCTTAAAGAAATGGCAATCCTTTTTGATGTGGTTTCGCCGGCCACAATGATCGCAATACATCTTAGTACTCTTATATGGTGAGTTTCCAGAATTATACTTCCTATATGGTTCTTTCTTACCAGATCTATATTGTGTTTTCTTTGCACTTGTGTGTAAAACTTTAAGTTCAGTTATTGTCTCAGATTTCAGTTTCACTTCATGATCTAGAAGGCGGGTCTTGACAAAAGCCAAGTTGAGATGCTCCTCTCCAAGTGTTTCCAAAGCTGTTATTACACCATCATATGATGTCGGTAGGGTAAGCAATAAATGTGATATCTTATCCATTTCATCTAATTGTGCACCAGCAGAAATTAATTCTGTGATTATATTATCGAAACTGTTAAAATGTTGAAATAAACTTATATCTGGCTGTAACTTTAAATTAAGCAATTGTTTTCGCAGTGCTAATTGTGTAGCCAAGCTTCTTCTTTCGTAAATTTTGTCTAAGTCATTGAATATAGACTTAGCTGTTGTTGACCCTCTAGCGAAATTTAGAAATGCGTCACCCAAGTATTCTACTATCATACCTTTAGCAATCTGGTTCTTTTTCAACCACTCTTGATCGGGGTCAGATGGCATATTTTCATCAATAACACATATAACTTGCAGTTCTTCTAATAGTGATCTAACGCGAAACTTCCACGTACTATAACGTTCACCTTTGAATTGTTCAATATTTCTTTTGTTTCGCGAATCCATTTTCTTCAATTTATCTGATTAAGTTATTGTTGAAATATCTAACTTTTATGGGAGGTACCTAGTTTGTTCTTGTTCTTAGAAAACGTGGCCTGGGCCCATAACCTATTGGGATATGACCACAGGAGGATTAAAAACACATCTGTATAATCAAGCGTTAGATTATAATTCAAAGTTTTATCTAACACACAAGTTCACAAAAAACAGCATTGACAGATTGAATGACATGTAGTAAAAAGAATATTCTAGATGAAAGATTGATACGTCATTATTAAGAGACTTGGATACTTGGATTTTTATATTATTCCAACACTTTAAATGTCTTCTAAGTTCAAACAATGATTTTACAGTAGGTATCTAATAGATACTATAGTAAAACTCTGCAGGAACCATTTCTATAGCGTTAAGTAGAGACTCTAAATCACAATCACTCAATAGGATCTTAGCAGTGCATATATTTTTTGTGTTCTTTGTTGGATTATTAATGAAATGTGAGAATTAAAAAAAAAATGAGATGCATTTAACATTTGTGATAATAAATATTAATTTCCAACGAAATAGGCTGCCGGTGAAATGGTCAGGAGAGTGAGGTGCCGAGATGGTTAGATTGAATCCACACCAAAAATTACAACTTTCTTGTTTTTGCACTTTGTAATGACTGGTAAATGTTATATATACAACAATATTTTGATACAAGTATTTTAAAAAATCACATTTAGCTATGCGTGTTATCGCCCGCATGACCCATAGAGATATATATCTACATATAATATCCAGTAGTATATATCCAGTTTAAAAGAGTTCCTATCCATGGAGTTTCTAGCCGGTATCTTCTTTTTATAGGACCAAGCAACATTTCTGAACTGTGGCATTTAATGACTCGGTTAATATAAAAGTTTAGGATTTAGAATTTTTGGCATCTTCAATCTTCATGCCTTTAATAACAAGTATTTACCAACCAGCTGAACTAAGCCATAATCATAATTGCGTCGCTCTTGAAATTAACCTTATTTCACTTTATGGGTGTAATTACTAGAAACTAAACTGCATTTAATGATTTTATTATCGCTCACGTTGGACTCAAATATTCGATTAGCCGTGAATTGGACACGTGGGGTTTTCATGGCTATACCTTTTTCAAGTATCTATCACAGAACAGACAAAAATGCTTTAGATTTCTTCTCTTTCATTCTATCCCTTTTCGACTTGCGACTTTCTAGTTTGACTTCTTATAGGCAATATATCTTTAACCATCTATAGGAAAGACATAACATAACACAACAAGGTGCAGTCAAGATACTGCCAACTATTACCTATAAATATAAGATTGAATAATAAAAGAGATAAAAAAAATACTGTTTAAATCTGCTTATAATGTAATTACAGATGCTGGCGACCAATGCACTTGGTGCACCTAAGTATTTGCGTAGTGTTCATAATTATACTTTTTACATTTTGATGTAGGTATCTCGTCGGAGAAGACAAATCAGAGTCAGATATCTATAACAGCGACATAATAGGTGACGAAGTTATTATCTTAACTAAGTAATTAATTAAATAAACGAGGAATACATTACTAAGAAATACCAGTAAAATGATAATAAATGAGATGATACATTATTTAAGTAGTGGATTCTAAACGGTAGGGGCGATATAGCTGCTTAACATGCAAAGGACAAGTATGTTGTTGTTAATAGAGAGCATTAGTAAGCCATGAGTCGTAGTTTTAATTCAAATGACTTAACTTACTTTTACGCGAGCTGAGATAGTCGTAACGCATCTTTATAATTATAAAGACTTTTTCAGAGACATGATGGTGTCGACTCTGTTGGGCACTTAGACAGTAGGTACTAAACTAGACTAAATGCATCTGTCATTTTCATTTTCTAATGAAACAGTCTTATTAGCTAAAATCCGAGTGCGGTCTAGAGGAGGGTACTCTGGAGCACCTTTGTTTTTTCGTGTCTTCGAATAGTAACCCCTTTGTATGACATACTTCCATCTGATATCCCCCGACCTATTAATATTCCATTCCTTTTAACCTTAGCCCATACTCCTTTGATAAAAGTTCTATATAAATTTATTAGTATTAATGAAATCCGTTTATAGTGTCTGTAGTGTAGTTAATTATATCCATTTTAAACCTATCCTTCTTAATTAGTATAACTAAAACCCCTTTTCCCCTTTGTTTCGTGTTTACCTCGACGTTTTTGTGTCAATTAACATACTGTTTTGTCCTTTTTCAGCACTACAAATACTGGTCCATTTCATAATTTCAACAGTTAACTTTTAAAACTGATCACGTGTCATTTCCTACCTTGACGTTCACAAAACCATCGAAGTACGATGGAGCCAAAAACCAAAAAAATAGCAGAAATAGAAATAGACAAACGCCCCTAGTTTAGTAGATTTAAAATGCGCAACAGAATCAACGCCACTGTATGGCTTAACCTCATTTCAAAATATAAAATAACTTGATCACCATCAGCTGATAAGCCTGATATTTATGTCATATGTACCAACGTCAATTTCTTTGTTTATTGTTATTTGCCCAAAACAGTTTAACATGAAAATACACTTCTCATCAAAAAAATCGAAACACTTCTCAAATTTATGTTTTTAATGGATTATTTAAAAAAAATGTTTTATTCGGAAAAAAATGAAAATGTTATTTAATAGTAGGTAGTACAAGGTTTCGAATTCCATATGTTAATGTTCCAAATTCAAATTAAATTTTCATATGCTTCTTGTTTTGTTTAACAAGTCACTTCTAACCCGTATGGAGATTTTATGAAATGCAATACATAAAACACGAAAATAAAAAAAAGTTTAAGTAGAATTTATTCAATAATTTGTATTCCCTCCCCGGACCCTTAGGGCTGCTTCCATACGTTTCATCATGGATTGATTGAGAGTCAAGACTTCATGTTGTGGAATGTTATTCTATTCTTCTTGAATTGCGTTTTTGAGCTGGCCAACAGTCTCTGTAGCAAGATCTCCTGCTTGAACTCGTCTCTTTAGTTCATCCCAAAGGTGCTCTATGGAATTCATGTTCGGGCTTCTTGCTGGTCACTCCATAACGGAGATACTGACTTTACTGAGATAATCTCGTACGATTCCTGCGGCATGGGCCCTGTCATTATAATGAATGAATATGCAATCTTTGCCAATGAAATGTGCATAGGGAACCACATGAGCCTCAAGACATTATTTGATGTAACGACGACCGTTTATTGCAGGCAGGCGTGGTCCAGATACCAAAGGGAGTTCTGTTTTTCCGTCGGTACTAATGCCCCTCAAAACTGTCCATGAACGACCACCATAGCTTACTTTTCCCTCATTGCAGCAGTGTGCATAACTTTCTCCCTCTCTTCTGTATACCTTCTTCCTTCCATCATTAGCATACAGCATAATTTTACTCTCGTTAGAAAAGGGAACCTTGCTCCATTGTAGGTATGACCAATTTAAGTGCTCACGTGCAAACTGAAGGCGAGCTCTTCGATGGTCTGTTGTTAATTTCGGCCCATTGGCTGGCTTGTGTGGTACCAATCCACGTTCCTTAAATCTTCGTTAAATTATAGACTCACTCACAGTCAACCTTCGACCAACACGGAGCTGTTGCTGCAGTTCAAAAGCGTTAAGGCGTCGATTTCGCAAAGAAACTGTTGCAATAAATCGGTCATCTCGCTCAGAACTGACCCGATTCCTACCAGATCCTGAGCGGCGCGTGAATAAACCAGTCTCCTGGTAGCGTTTGTACACTCTATGAACAGACGAGAGGGTTAGATGTAGTCTTGCAGCCACAACACGTTGACTAAGACCCAAATTCAGCAACGCCACGGTTTGGGCGGCTTCTGCGGGCGAAGTATCCTTGTGTGGTGACAAAAAATCTTGTTAACAGATATCATAGAGCCGAATAATCAAATTACCAACAGTAAGTTTTAAAATAAATCGTTATTTTGTGTTTATTACACATCAATTAACTGTATTCCGATTAAACGCGTTGCCTCAAAATAATGTTCCATTTCATATATCGGTTGAAAATTCAAAAATTTACTTTCAAATTTGGAACTCTCATACACCACTGAAAAGGCAAAACTGCCAGCTATAAAATGATGTATTTTTTTTAAAAGAATTATTCCTATTTTTTGGTTATTTGTCGCCAGAAAGAAAATGTTGGTAGTGTTTCGATTTTTTTGATGAGAAGTGTATAATAAGTATTAACACATTTTCCAAACATTTACATTCACTTAGGTATCTACAGAATGTGGCAAAGCCTTTGTTAAGAATCTGGAACGAATGACCACTTTACTGTTTAAATATAAGTATATAATTATAGATAGCATTTACAGATAAAGTAATATCAAAATATATTCAGAGTAGATTTTAAAAATGTTAAAATACCTAAAACATATTTTTATTTTTTACTTCTGTATTTAAAGCGTTTTTTTTGTTCTTTCTCTCCTCAGAAGTCCAGAAATTAAGATTATCATAATCATATTATAATAACTTAACAACGGAGCTGTGAACATGCTCTAGTCATGTATACAGCTCCTTTTAATAAATTACAAGTTTATTATCGTATGTCAATTCATTAAATATCAACCCACAATAAGAGTGAGATTCGATGTGAGATGTTCTTACCGAATTCCTTCACTACTACCGAACTGTGTCCGCGTATGCAACACGGGCTAGTGTGATTAGATTCAAATCGTACAAGTTATATTTTTGCACACAAAAAAATAATTTTGACTTTGTTTTTAAAATATGTCTTTTTAGTGAATTTGGTAGGAAAAATATGTTTGTTTTTGGATTGGTAACGGTGTATAGGTATATAGACAAAATAATGTAAGGCAGTGCAGATATTAGGAGAAGCCCATAATCATAATTTAAAAAGCAGAAAAAATTATAACCAGCAAATTAAGTAAATACACCATCATTAAGGAATTTATAATACATCAGTCAAGACGAAGATTAATGAACACAAGCACCTCATATAAAACCCTGTACTGACGACGTTTACCATGCCTATCACAAGTTATCCTATTGTTCATATTGACATTAAAAAACACTTGCAAGGATTAGTTATTATCGCTACAGCAAATTTTAAATTAGAATTCAATGTAGGTAGGTATACTTGTTAATAATTCACTATGGAGATAATTGTTGGTACCTACAATATACGCTATACGCAATATACTGCGCGTAGGAAGCCACGCAACAATCAACGTAAACAAAAAATAGAAAACACAAAAGAATATATGGAAAAAAATCGCAGCTGTATAATATTTTTTACATCAACAGTATATTAAAATTATGTAATATTTTAAAACATACGAGTATGACAAGAGAAGGCATGTTACTAAAAAAATTAACGCCAATTTTATTTATGTCGCTGTTCAAAATAGCTCAAAAAATATTTATACCAACCCCTGGTTTAGCCTCCATTTTGTCCGGTGTATAAGGATTACATATGTATGAATAATACAGTCACTGTTACTTTTTCTTGACTCGTAAAGAAAGTAAACGCACTATGACATAATTTGTTGTAGAAGTGCTGTGCGCTAGCGCAGAGGCGAGCGCGCGAACTGTCAGTGCGCGCGCTACTGACACGCTTGCGTGTGTCAATCGTCAGCGACGGCTCCAAACAGATTTCCATCTATAGATACAGCGTCATTAACCAAGAGTTAAACAATTCTCGTTTCGATTTACTTTTACAAAGTGTCACGTTTTGTCTAACTGAGATAACCATGAATAGCTGCTGATGGAATGATTTTAATTAGACGCACTAAGAGAAACTGTAAGGGGACTTCCGTTTCAAATAAAATATTAGTTCGTCAATAGGGAAAATATGAAAAACGATTTCGGAATGTTCCATTGCATGTGACGTTTAAACTTCGAAGATTCATATTTAGCTGGGCTAACATCATTTGATTTAAAGGAAAACTGTGTGCAAAACCTCTACATAATTCCGAAGTCTCGGACCGAAATTTCGTACGATTCAAAGCCAATGTATATTTTTATATTTCAACTTGGCCTGTGCTGGCACTTACAAAACTTCGTGACTCTAGGTGCACGGTTACAAGTGATTTGGTCCTATGAAGAAGATACCAGCATGAAACTCCATGAATACTCTTTTAAAATGATACAATTACAATCATATCTGCGTCGCTTCCGCGGCCCCGGCCAAAAATCTATCTCAATTTACACAATGATATGAAAAAAGAAAAAGAACAATAAGAAACATAATATTACTACAAGTTATTCAACACAGGACACACACAAGCCACCCAATTATGTAAATAAGGGAAGAGTCATCAAAACTAGCTCGTCAAGATTGGAAACAGCGGTCGCCAGGGGAGCAGATGATTCGTACCATGAAACATTTATTCATTCCGAAATCGACCCCGAAGACCGCACGTGTTTTATCGTTCTTCGTAAACCCTAAGTGGTCTGAATCTGAACAAACGAAGTTTCGCTTTGACAGCAAGTCT
Source organism: Allophyes oxyacanthae (assembly GCA_932294325.1). Lineage (NCBI taxonomy): Eukaryota > Metazoa > Arthropoda > Insecta > Lepidoptera > Noctuidae > Allophyes > Allophyes oxyacanthae. Next base: position 9,518,287 of record OW028609.1, read on the forward strand.
GTCATGATTTTAAATGCATTTAAAAAAAATTGTTCTTAACGAACGCATGGTCTTCTTCTTCTTCGTCTTTTAGTTTAGGGCTTCATCGTAACGAATGGTCGTCGTGGCAAGTCCACGTTAAAATAATGTATTAATAAAAAAGTATAAACCGACTTCAAAAAACTAAAACTTTTTTTTAATAATTCATAACTGCTTCAGACGTCGGTGCCAAGATAAGGTGTTTTTATGAAAATAATTTTATTAATTTATGTTGAAGTCGGTTTATACTTTTTAAAGTTTATGTATTTTATTTGTCCATTAAGTAGAATAAACAATCACACAAGCCCAAGACGATAGCAAAATGCTTGTCGCGAATATTTTGCTGTTATTTTATTCATTGAGGAGTTCCCTTCCTCCATATCCTACTCCAATTTTTATGCAACCACATTTCTAAAACAGAAAGCAGGTTCAACTATCCAAATTGGATAAACCGTTTCTGAGAAATCGGTGAAATAGGTCGTAAAAGAATAGTTGTCGAATGTAGAACCCCTCCTTTTTTGAAGTCGATTAGAAATAACGTGAGTTCTCTAAAACATTATCAAAAAAGGTCCTGTAAAGATTTTTGAAAGTGTCCTGTTTCTTTATCAACACGAAGTTTTCATTAAGAAGAACCTTTTGCTTGCTCCATGTCGTATATTATCTTAGCTATGTTTCATGAAAATCTGTACAGCTGTTCAAAAGTTACAGCTCGTTTTCTAGTTGGAATCGGGGGTTTTTGACGGTTAGGTTATATAGCAATAAATCCAAGCTACATATTACAATACGAATTTTGAGATTCCCAACTGTGCCATTATTTTTAGTGAGCAGTAATGGTGTTCAAACAATACAGAGGGTCGAACACATCGTATTTTTAACGTAAGCAAGTTTTGATTATAAAATACATACCTAAGTATAATAATTAATCTATCGCCTTTTATTAAATTTTACGCAACATACACTCTTGTTTCATGAAAATGTAAAAATACTACATAATTATATATTAAACGTATGTTTTAGATTTAAAAGCTTACGTTAACATTATGATACGTCAAAAACATTTGTCCTCGGCCCACTGAAAGGTACGACTTTTGCTTTTAACTGCAAGTGTCATAATAGTAGATTATTAACCAAGGGGATAAAGCAGTGTCTTCTGTCGCGGGTGACGATTTAAATCGCGAACGTAACGAAGGACTCGAGGTTTACTCCCGAGCGTAGCGAGGGTGTTAAAAACTTAAATCACGAGCGAAGCGAGGGATTTAAGACGAGTCCTGAGTGTAGCGAGGGATTTAAGTTCACCCCAGACTAAGACAGCTTTATCACTGAGGAAAATACTCTACTTTTCGTACCATTTGCGAAAAAATTAACACAATATCTAATAATATGAGATAAGCATTTATTAAAAATAATGACAATTAAAAGTAAAAGTTAACATTCGAAACATTGGTCCAATTATTGATAGAGAGAGTTGCATTTTTGTTTGGTACATTTATTGTTGATGAGTTGATTTGAGTATTTTGTCGGAAAAGCAAAGGCATCAAGCTCATACGGCCTCGTCGGTTTTCGTAATTTTATTTAATAATCATAACTCATAGACTTATTATCTAAGTAACAGGACTGTGCACTCTGCTAAAACAGCGAGCCACCTGAGATAGTTACCACAGAGTAATTTTATCTTGCTCTATTAGAGTGACCATCATTTTGTGCATCGAGTGAGACGTTGTCATTTTTAATTTTCCTGTGATGAATTGTGATGTAATGACTTGTGTGTGACTGAATTTGAAAAATAAGTTACGCAGATACCTTTAAAAAAATCGATGAATTTTGGAATTATCGGGGTGGGCTCGGTCTGTCATTGTTTAATTACATGTAACTACACTTGTAAATATGGTTAAATATATCCACTCCGCACCGCATTTAGTACCCATATCGTAAACAATAATTATGTAGAATCAATTTTCTAATTAAACAGTTTTCTTAATCTTCCTTGATTTCTACAAACTTAGATATCAATAAAATTCCGTTTTACCAAGGATAGAAAATCTTGGACCATTTATCTAATAATGATAGGTCTGTTTTATTTGCCCACGGATGCAACGGACGGACGGATGGTTTTATTTAAAGTGGTACCTAATAGTTTCACAGCATTGCACTATCACCGCCAATACCAATAAGGTATGCGAAACATGAAATGAATTTAATATAAAACATGCAGGTAGCAGTGGCGTGCACTCCGTAAAGAAAAAAGACAACTGCCTGCCTACCTTAAAAAAAATAGTATTGATTATTATAATAATTACATTAATTGTGTGTAATATCAGTTAATTTAAGTCTTAGAGTGAGGTGGCCAATCATAAAAAATCATTTAACTTGACAATACAACAAGTAAGCTGTTTTTACCTACACCGTAAGAAATGTCTGTGCACGCCACTGGCAGGTAGGTACTTGCTGCATTTCGTTTATAGACACGATATTAAATAACATCTCATACATAGCATCACGTCTATGTATTCCCCGAATGTTTAGGCAGAAATGTAATACTATTGTACATCCACATTCCGCCGATACCGTTGTTAAGTAGGTCCTATGTAATAGAAAGAAAGAAAATATTAACGCAACTATACAATAAGCTTTTAAATTATAGTTTAAAAAAAACAAAAAACACGCTTCTGAAGGTGCCTGCAAAGGCCCAGTTGAAATAAAAACCTTCGGCTTCGGCCTCAACTTTGGCTTCGGCTTCGGCTTCGGCCTCGGCATCGGCTTTGACTTTGACTTCGAATTGCACTTTGTCGTCGACTTTGACCTTGACTTCGATTTTTCGTATTCTTCTCAGCAAACCCTTTCATTTGATACCTATATCATGGGAGTGCTTACTAATTAACTAGTCCGCCATCTTTGGGAGCCTGCCATATTGGATTTAGAATGACGTAACTTAGTTTTTTTTTCTTTTTTCTTTTAGCTTGGTAAAATCATCAAATGTGAGTAGGGCGGGAGGGACTGTCAGACTTGTACTGACTAAAATCCACGGTGTTCCTTCAATAGCCCTTTACGTTCCGGGGTCACGGTAATGAGATAAGTCCCGCGACCACGTAACTTAGCTAACCATGCATTGTCATCTAAACTAAACGTGTATGTAAAATTTCAACTCAATCGGAAACCGGGAAGTGGGTCAAATTTAACTTCCAAGATTTTCTTACATGTTAGTTAGTTACTTACAGGTGAAGCTAATAAAAGCGTGCTAAAAAGACAGGTTAACATAAACAGTATTATTTCGAAGCTATTAATTAGGCATTGCAGTCGGGTCGGTACATTAGTTAATGTCTTTCGTGAATATGACTTATTGAAGTCATCTGGCTTAAAATGATGACTGGCATCGCCACCGAATATTTCCCAAATTTTATAGTAATCAAAATTTTTAGGATGCCGAAATAGCGAACTAATTATAATCAATAATTATATTTTAAAATTTGTCATTAATTTAATTAATATAGTGAAATCGTAGCACTAGTACAAACCCAAAGTCCGACAGTAATATGTAAATATTGTCACCCTATCAGCAACTTAGACAAATTTTGTAAAATTTCATTATATTCAAGGTTACCCGTGGAAGGATATTATTTCAGCCAGAATATGTTGCAATTCCACAACCTTTCACGCATCACATTCACCATTTTTGTAAATAAAATATTAAAATACGACTAAATATTAATTTTGTACCGTCAACCTGTCACAAATTGAATGACACGAGCTTTTTTTGAAGTTGTCATAATACACTAATAAAATCTATCATAAAAGTACGGAGGTTTAGTTTTTTAAATAATAAGATTACGAAAAAAAATTATGATGATAAATTTGTTTATATTTAAATTTAAAAAAACATTGTACATCTAGCAAGATAGTAAATTCATTATTTTAATAATTTTTGTGTACGATTCCAATCTTCGTACCAAATCTACTAAAATATACCAACTTCTATCCTGGCAATTGTTAAAACGAGACACATAGCTCCGTGGTCGCTCTTTCTAGAGGGTCTCGTCTCCTTTTACTTCAAATACAATTCTTAAGCGATTGTGATAAGGTCTGTTTTTCTTTGCGATATTTTGCTTATTGCTTGTTCTAGTTGTAGGGGGGAGACCTACTTATTATTTCTATGTCATAACTGCATAATAAATGCGTATTCCTTTTTCAAAAAGATGTATAATGCTTTATATACAAACTCAATGGTGTAAACACAGATGTAGTTCAGTATAAATTTCGGTAAGTATTCCAAATTTAAATCACATTCTCCCCCTAGAGGATGAATGAAATTAAGTACAATTTTCTTTCCCTGTTTTTAACAGATTAAAAATGACCATTGTTATGTTCGCTTTTTATGGCATAGAATGTCACTTTTTTGAGCAAGTGGTACGAAAATGTAATTTTTTGTATTAATTGTTATGTTGTATGTTGGTCTATAAGTAATGTAAAACCTATGGTTCTTTGTAAACTAAAATAAATAAATACAAAGGAATTAATATACGAGTAAAGTCATCAACAAAACTTAGTTCATTATGACTGTTGTTAGGCTTGTGACAAAACTAATTTCAGGAAACTAGTCGCTTACCAATCCAATCGTTTTAGATTTTTAATCAATATTCACTTAGTACTGATTCATTCTGTTTTTAATGTTTGTAAAATCCATTAGTAGCTATGATTATGATTGACTTTAAATGGGTTAACTAACGGTTCTCAACGTTAGATGAAATAGTACACATTTAGAAAAAAAATAGCTGTAAATTGATACCTATAGCTACGATATTCTAACTGCCGTAACTATACAAGAAAATATGAGGTTGTATGTACGTCCGAAAAACCTGCAAATGTTTGATATCAATTGTAACTTCCAAACAAACACAAACAAAGTAGTAGTAGGTACTCATATTTAGTTAGACCATTAGTAATAAATATTTTTTAGGAAACAGTTGTACGCTTCTATAACAAACTAGGTACCGTAAACTATCACTGATCTTACTGGTAAGAAGATTAAAACATAGGTAGGTATGTTAAATCTGTTCTCATAATCAAATTAGATCGGGGAGCTATTCTGTAACAACATCTCGAATCTCGATTCGAATCTCACTCATATTGTCGGTAGATATTTGACGAACTGAAATACGATAATAAACGTATAAGTTGATAACAGGAGCTGTAAACATGACTGGCCCTCTCAACAGTTTTGCATATACATATGATGCGGAAGGTCGATTCACCTAATTGTAGTGTGTGCCGAGTCATAAAGGATGTTCATCATATTTTGGCGGAGTGCAGTCGCAATGAGGTCCAAAGACGTCACGCCTTTGGTAAGGCTAGGTTTAGTTTAGGTTTTTATAATAGTATTTTAGCCTCACCATTGTCAGATGAGGCTCAAATGCTTCTGAAAGTTGTTATTGTAGGTTTAAGGTTGCGGGTACCATAGTTTTAATATGTAATTTTTTTGTTTATATTCTTATTTTAATTATTTTGTTTGTATACAATCATGGGGGTGACATTTTCATAATTGAAAAAACCCCCTAAATGAAAAACAAAGATTAAAAAAAATATGACTGGAGCATCTTCAAAGTATCGTATGTGAATTTATATTAGGACAATGTGTGACAATCTTTTGAAAACCTTCTTATAGCGCCAAATAAGCTTCGAATATGGCTTACTTTAGTGGATTAATGGCTGAAGTGGAAATCTAAGAATTGCTAATATAACGTCTTTAGCAATGGGACCGACCTGTGTTGTAACCGAAACCGGTGCATTATACACTGTTGTACAATAGATATTGGATTGATTTCAGTTGGTCTCCGTAACCACTTTCACGGTTGTTGCTCTCTGTTATCCATATTGGTGTTCGATTAGGAGAACCCGCAGGAAATTATTGAAGCAAGCAGTCACTGTCTCTATTAAAGAAGGCGTCCGTTGAGCACCTACTGTATTTTTCTTACTTTAAGTGCTTCAAAACAATAGTCCTACAACAACTAGGGAAAATCAGTGACATGTTTCCATGCAGCAGTCATGTAGATCAGTAGGCTTTCTTGGAAAAATAAGAAAGGGTCGCGCGCGTAAGTACTTATATCTACTTATTATATTATATTTTTATCACGCCCAACATATTTGTCATAAAATAGTATAGTAGTGAGTAGTGGTAGTCAGTGGTAGTAGTGAGATAATGACGTGCTAGTTCTACCCTGAAGTTATGAAGGAAAAAAACAAGAATGTCTTGCTATGGCAAGCATTAACGGAAGTTTCTACTACTCGTATACATTATTACATTCGTGTAAAGGTTCCATTCAATCAAAATTATGTTAATTACTAAGTTAAGTAAGTTTTTTATGTAAGTATGAGTTTTGTATTGCAAAATAGACAATAAATAAGCTACCTAATGGTATCATTAGGTAGGTTATTTATTGACTATTTTGCAGTAAAAAGTAGGTATGTACTTATATGTATAATTTAATGTAACTTCAAGAATTTATATTATACCTACGCAAACTCTGGCAATTTCCTCATTTCTGTATGTTTATAAGTAGACCCGGGTCCTACCTATAACCTATCTTGGGTATTTCGGTATGCATGCATGCCAGAAATGTCAAAATAATGCAAAAAAAAACATCATAACAGCGAGATAAGGTCTTTGAGTAATAAAAATGATATGTCATACAAAAGAAACAAAGGGATAGAATTTTAGACGGAAGAATCTATAAAGGATGGTTCTTATTAACGTTGTCATGTCGTCTAAAAACTAATGACGTATATACATTTTTATTCATTCTTAAATTAAGTTTTCAAGAATTTTTTACTTCATATAATAACCAGAGCTTATAAAAAGACACTTTTACTGTTGGACAAAAATTTTAATCGCGTAAGTAACAAAAAATCTGCTGGTCCATATAAATAATATTGCTCGACTAAATGTATGGAACAGCAGATTTTTTTACGCTATTTCATTATTGGTTCCATTGTAAACGTTGTTCATAATGATGAGTACTATTTATACCCCTTAAAAGGACCTCCGGTTGTAAATCAAGACCATAAATATTCATTTCCTCAAACATTTTTTAGAGACCTTAATTTCCGAGGACAATATTTTTTTCCTCAATGTATAATTTTTATGTAATTAATTCCTATACGTAGTACTAGCTAGATTCAACCATTCGATGATATTTAACGACCATGTGATTTAACTTGTCCCTTAGTGCCTCCCTCTATTGTCCCTCGGCTAGCTTTGGAGGGAGAACTCACGAAGGCCACGTTAAAGGCAGTTGGTTGTAGTATTATAGTACTCGCAAATCTTTATGAGCCCTGAACTGAGCTCTGAACTCTCTCTCTCTCTCTCTCTTATAGGTGCTAGAGGGAGAAAGGGAGAGAGTTCAGAGGGCTCATAAAGATTTGCGCGTACTATACCTAGTAGTAATAATGCTGACACAACTCCATGAGGAAAATATTTATTTGGTACAAGAGTACTTATGTATAGCTCACTTAGATAATGATTAATAACAAAAAAACTTGATAGAAAACAGATAAGTAATAAAACACGTGATTTTTCAGATTTTACATTATGAATTTATAAAAACTTATCAAAAGACGAATCTCTGTCTATCAAGAAAGTCGGATCAGGAATGACGAACAATGAAATGAAAAATTATGATCTACGCGCAAGGTTCTAAATTCGAATTATGATTTTTTGACCATGAAGTTGCCAGTGATGAGAGATTGCCAGTACCTATTAGTGAAGAGATGATAAAGGTTTTAAACCTTCAAGTGGTTTAATTCCCGGATTATGATGAGATAAATATCTTTTTATTTGCTTTGTGCCTTCTATAGATAAGTTTCACGATTATAGTATGTAAATGCTTAACATAATATATAGTAATGGAACAAAATTTTGACACAAGATATAATTATTATGCAAAGTACGTTCTATATTGCGCTACAGACACTACTGTCATCTTGTATACAAAAACTGAAATACCCTATGACTAAGATAGTGTTCCTTGCGAGGCTCCATAAAAACTTTGTACGTAGTCATTCATCTATTTGCAATAAAGGCTCATGCGCTGCACGCTGTAAAACTAACCTCTTTTGTGTCATTAACCTCACTTTCTTGAAATTATTTTAATTTTATGTTCGCAAGTTTCATTGGTTTTATAATTTAAGTAAACTACATTACTATTTCTTATTTTTACCTATTTCTATTTTTTTCTAAAACATGATGTAAATATAACCTCGAAGTTGACGAGTCCGTGGCCCTACTATGAAATCACTATTAGTTAACAACATACCTTGGCTTTTTTGCGGTTTTCCAGTAGGTTCCAATCTTCCACCGTATCCTCCAGTTCCATTATGTTACATTTATATTTTAAAACGATACAAATCACGGCATAATTGCCAACCACCTACTGTGCAGTTTGATAACACGATAATGCACGATAACTAAGTATGTATATACCTACCTAAGTACTCTTCATAGTAGGTACGTCTAGGGTCAATGCAAAACTTCTGCATAAACGGGCAATTGTAGACTTTATTGCTAAGAATTAAGGCTTATAGTGATTGCAAATCATTGTAGTAAATATCATCTTGCTGAACAATGGTCTATAAAAAGCTGCTTACGCAGATTTATGTATAATTAAATGATGGGTTCTAGTATTGTCATGTCACAAACAATTTTATTTGCAAATCACTGTTACAGGTTCTTTTTCTAAGGGTCCTTTTGGGATAATCATTGCAACTTGTATGTTGCAAACGATATCTCTTATCATCACAATCATCAATCAATCTCATCATTGCATCTTATCAGAACAATTGAAAATGATGTCTTTTAAATGGTTCCGTAATAATTTGCAACCTTTTTAAATCGTGGTATCATTAGATGTAAAGACAATCATGATGTACCTACTGATGTACAGTGCCACAAACTTATCTGAACCGGTCATGGCGTCGCTGCCGTCGCTTTTACCAGTAGTTTGTGGCACTATACGAACCTATGTAGGTAAGATACGTAATGTTTTTAGTGGTGGGTCGCTTTCGAATTTCATAAAGACGAAATTTAACCCTTTTTCTTTGGAAAAAAACTAGTCGCAGAAATAATCATAGTTGCAACTGGTTTGAAAACGGCTGAAAGGACGAAACGTATCGAACGGAAAAGTCGTGACTTTGACCGTCGTGTCACATCGCGTTAATAACTGGTTTTACTGGTAACCACAGACCTGTCTTCGCTAACGCTCAGGCTAGTAACAAATATTATTGTCGACTATATTTCGTTGATTTATAGTTCAATTTTTGCTGTTGCAACTGTTTTATGAACGAACGGAATGGTGATTCGCAACGAGTGTAACGATTGGTTCTCGACTGTATTTTATTAGCTATAAAGTAAAAACTCGCATCACACAATTCGAAAACTGGTTCGCGCAACGAAGACTGGTTTGATAAGGAACTAAAAACGGTTCTATCGTCGCATAACAGAAAACGGTCCTTAGAAACGGTTCGTCTTTGCAACGCTCACTCCTACATGTTTTGAAATCAATTGAATCAAGTGAAGTGGTATTCCAAATAATTATTATCATTATATTTAACAAATTTAAATTTTGAGATTTATATCAATTTAATTCAAACCGGGCGGGCGGCGGCGGCCTGTGCCCGTAGTCATTCGATTTTCTATTAGTTTCTATTATTACTTTGCGTCACTGGAAGGGATTTTCGATTGCCTCCGCTATACCTACCCTGCGAACCTAAAGGGCACCCGATCGGGGTGCCCCATTCAATGATTCGTATAATAAGGCCAAATGTAATTTCGTAGAAACGACGATCCTCGAAGAGTATTTTAGACTATTTAGCATTCAAACGATAATTTCGTAGAAGCGACCATCGATCCGCGAAAAAAAAATTCCGGTACAGCATATCTACAGCCAAAGAATACTGAATTCGGAATACCGTACTGAGCTCAGTTCTTTCTGTTGTCTGATACCTATATTCGCTCTGGAAAATTAAGAATGCCTATCCCACCGTCGGATATTCATCGATCGGTCAATATCAGAGAGTACCACATGAAAGACAAGTTTATATTTCCACAATTTAGATTTGTGTGTATCATGGTAGGTACTCACAATATGTATGTACTTATATCTACTCACGTTCTAAACTACTGCATCATGCTGCGAACATTAATCAACCTACCAAGTTATAATTGCTCCAAAGAAAGATGAAGGTTTTATGTATGTGTCATGGGTAACTGAGCTACATCTGCCGTTTTGAACTAGATAGCAGGTCCGTGGCCGCAGTGCCAGCTTTATCCTGCTTGAAATATTTAAGCTGGTAGGCGGGTGATAGCTGGATCATGATTTTACCGCCATTTGTCGTCCATGTAGGTAATACTCGTTGATCTAGCGCAGAGCATTCAGGTGCGTCTGCACGACGTTGCGACAGCTGCATTGTCTATGCTGAAGGCACATCGCACACAACTTAAAATATAATTTTATTTATGATGATTATTATTGGTTTTTGTATACTACGACTACTTAAAATATATAGTATGCGAAAACAATCGTAAATAAAATGCCTATGGAGGCAAGTCATATACCTACCTAAACCCCTTAGAAACAAACACTAGTACTTCACTTGACATCTTACAAAGATAACGGACAATATTATGCCATTACTCTGAAACTGATGCGAAGATTCTGTAGCAACAAGATATATTATATCAAATATATCACTCACCAACTTTCGATATTAAGATAATACATTTATTACTATTTATTTTATGAGATGACATATCTCACGCAGATAACGTAATACTGTTTGCCATGATAAGATTAAGATAAGACGTAGGTACATAGAAGCAATGAAGCTATCTATGTACTTATACACTTCGTGATCTAAAACGTCTTCAAAATAACAAACACTGAAACACAAAATGTAGGTATTCCACCAGTTGGTGTCTTTAATTCAAATCATTTACAGAAAGGTCCAGGGTCAGAAATCATCCTTAATTTGGCGGGCCCTTTTAGTAGTTCCAAGTCTATAAATTCCAATGTTAAATAATATGATAAGTACCGATAACTTTGTAGGAAAAACAAATAAAAATTGTTAGACATCTTATGGCAGCTGACGAGCCTCATCGATGCACCTAGAACATTTCCCAGGCACTTTGCCCAGAAGATGCATAGTAAATTTAGAAGGGGTCTCTTCTTTTTCGTGGTTGAGTCTGTAGATCGATTTTGCATAACTCTGCTTTGGGAAGGTATCACTTTTATCATAATTTAATCAGGAGCAGTAGAAGCAGCAAGCCTTCCTGGGCGCGGCTGGGATTAGCTTTGTAGGATAGGTTTGCGTGAACACAGTTTTCTTGGTGAATGGATTGGTCGGCTCGCAAATAGCTCGGTGTTTCACTTCCATATTAATCCTCGCAAACTTATCGCCCTTCTCCTCTTCTTTTCTTATTAGTAAGAAAAACGGTCGAAAATCATTAGAATGCATTTTTGTAGTTTAAAGTTTTAAAATTTTTATATTTCATGAATTATAATTTATTTATTAAAAAGTTGTTTAAATATTTCTTACTGTTCTGTCACAATTGACATTCTACACTAGTCAAATTATGAGTACGATATAGAACCACTAAAGAGAATGATATGTGTACATAAAAAAGTCTTAGATAAAGATGCGTAAGCGGGTTCTTCATCTTATTTTATTCTCACCGTCCCGAACTTTAAGTATTTAACACACTCAAAGGTCCCGAACCATCTGCTTCTAGTTCTCCATCAGCACGGATTATAATAGGATTCAAGTGTTTCTTATGCAGGGTTGGTAAGGAATGTAAGGATTGCTGATGGAGTTTAGCATTATGAAGAATAAGTCGCACGTTTAAGTCATGCCGGATAAAGGAACGCAAAGCATGATCAGATGCTTTCCTTTTTATTCAAAACATAGGTTGGTACCCATTTATTTTAATACATACTAGCGGCTCCTACCGGCTTCGCACGGGTCGACATTGATTTATATTAAACAATATTAATAAGAATTTTGTTTTAGCGCATCAATAGTGTTCGCAGCACAAGCGGTGTTAGGAATTTTATAGGACACAAACTTTCACCCCCTTTTTCCCCCCTTTAGGGGCTGAATTTTCAAAAATCCCTTCTTATTGCTTGCCTACAATACAAAAGGGACCTACTCTCCAAATTTCGTGACTCTAGCTTCAGTAGTTTCGGCTGTGCGTTGATGATAAGTCAGTCAGTCAGTCAGTCAGTCAGTCAGTCAATCAGGATTTCTCTCTTTATAATATTACTATGATTTTCTTACATCTTGGCTTAAATTATTGCAGTATTCGTAGGATCCCTAATTTTTTGAAAATAAAATATAGCTTATTTTTCTCAGTTATAATATAGCATTCGACTGGTGATAGAATTTTTAAACCAGTTCTGTAGTTTTATTTAATATGTTATATTATACTATAAACCCCTTTATTAGTTTTTTGAAAAAAGGTATCTACATTCGGCGAGAAAATTGAAATTTCTTAAAAAAAATCTAGTGGGGCTCGAAACAACCGACACAATCTTACTTACCGAAATTGAGAAAAGTATTAAAAACTATTTCCCATACATTTTCTATGAAAACATACTTTCGTATAGAAGTAATCTAAAATTACTCCACCTATCACCTTACCATTAAGTTTATTGTTGTAGGATAGCCTTTATCCTACGCTATGAATATCAGTTAGTGGCCTAGATAAAATCACAGCTGTGTGACAAGGATGCGGGGCGCATTATCGCATTAAAGCGCTTGTGTGGGGGGAGCCTTTAGACTCCATCTACTAAGTAGGGTTGATGCTGATGCATATTTTTTTCACATCAGCGGATGCAGATTTTAATAATTTTCTTAAAAAATAGGGTTATAGAAGTAATTTTGTCACCTAATAAAAAAAAATGAGTCAAACTACGTTCTTACTTTGGTAATAATTAATACTAGATTAGTAATTAAATGCCTAGACTACCTACTAGGTATTATGTTTCATTCATAATGAGACATGTTTGTGTTTGTTTGCAATCACAATCACCGTGGTCGGCCGTTGGTCAGAACTCGCAAGCGAAAACAACACGTGCTGTAATGCCCGCCCCCTCTGCGGTCATGTCACGACTTGAGCATCAGCATTAATAATCAGCTTCGATCAATGCGGATATGCGGATGCTGATGCTGATGTTCGCAACAACCCTGCTACTAAGTACGTGTTGGGACTAATGATGTGAGTAGATACTACTCGTTGCAGTCAGTAGGATATTAATATAGTCAAAATTAGTTCAAAATAAAACTCCAAGGTCTTAAGATATTTAGGATTTTCTACATTTAGATACTTTAGGTCCAGCAATTACATGGAAGTCTTCCTTTAATCCATCGAGCAGGCGGTCATAGGATTCTTTATCTTGCATATGCTTGCTGTCCTTTATCTGAGATAGAATCTTTTGAATTTGCCGTGGCAGCGTAGTGGTGACTGTCGTGGTTGTAGTGACCGCTGGTGTTGTTGTTGGTGTTATTTTTGGCATTGTTGGTAACGGTGGTAATATCACAGGTTTCGGGTCGAAGATCACGCTATCTTTTTGATGAGCCATACGTTGCGCCTGTCGGATGTAACATATTTATTACTACAGACAGGGTCGAATTCTATGTAATCTACTTTTACAGTATAGCTTGTTTGCGCAATATCGTCTTATCCAACTTAATATACCTGTTTCAGAACTCTACAAGATTCTTATTGTGAGTAACAGCTGCGACAAAATTGTTTACGAAATGACCTCAATAGATTTTTGTAACCTATCTACCAGTGGCGTACACTCCATAAAGACAAAAGGACACTGCCTACCCTGATAAATTTAGTATTAACTTAATAATACTATTAAGTTATACAAACGTTAATATGTCTGTATCTAATATCAGTTAATTTAAGTCTTAGGGTGAGGTGACCAATCACTAACATCATTTAAGGCCTATTCAGACCTAAGCGGTATTCGCTACCGTCTGCGGCAGAGAAAACCCAGTGGGTATGCGGTAATATTACTGTTCAGACCTAAGCGGTATTCGCTACCGTCTGCGGCAGAGAAAACCCAGTGGGTATGCGGTAATATTACTTTTCACACCAAAACGGATTTCGCTATCCCGCGCGGTATGTACCTCTACCCACAGCGGCAGCGAATATCGCTCAGGTCGCTCTAGCCGCGGTACTTGATACTAAATACCTGAGCGAAACCCGCGCGGTATGTACCTCTACCCACAGCGGCAGCGAATATCGCTCAGGTTTGAATAGGCCTTTAACTTGACAATACTACACTAAGTTTTTCTTGCAGGGTAGGCAAATATAAATAAATGAAATAATACGAAATAAATATTTAATAGCGGAAAAAACAACTTTTCTTTTCGCGATTTCAGGGTTTAGTTCCAAAGTAAAAGTTGTTCGTAATGATGAACACTACCCCTTAAAAGGACTTCCGCTATTAAAGTAAGGCCTCAAATAGATACATATACAGAGTGACTGGTAAAACGAGGGAATCATTGACGGAGGGCATCGTTCTCATCATTAAGAACAACTTTTACTATGGGACAAAACCGATATCCGTGGACAAAACCAAGAATCGCGGAATAAAAAATCTGCTGATCCATATAAATAAGTAAATAGTACTCGACTAAATAGATGTATGCAACATCCGACTTTTTTTCGCGATATCACTTTTGCTCTCATAGTAAAAGTTGTTCGTAATGATGAGTACAATACCCTCCTTCAATAATTCCGTCGTACAACCAGTCAGCCTGTAGTTACCTACTGATGGAATCGTCGAAATTATAATCAAATATTCAAGTCTGAAATTGGTTGGAGTTGTGAAAAATCAAACTTCTCAGTCAACGCAATCAAAAGATACGGCCTTTTATGCCGCCTATTTTGAGTTTGACACTCTCAAGGGAATCAAAACCTATAGGGTATTTCCCGTTGAACTAGAACAATGAAATTTGCCTAGAAGCACTATCTTATAGCACAAGTAAAGGGAAAAATTTGTAGTTAGGTACGTCACATTTTTTTATTAAAAAACTTATTTGCTGTTGGTAAACTGATCGCGACCTATATCGATGTATGATGGGACAACAGTTTTCCAACGCCAAAGTTAAGCTTGTCCATCAATTCAGATTATCTTTTCGTTAGAGCAATCGGTTATGACGAACTATTTACATACCTTCAAGGTACGGAACCCTGAGTGCGCGAGTACGACTCGCACTTGGCCGTTAATTTCTTATAAGAAGGATAGGTATGTAGGGGAGCCCTACTTATTATTTCTATGGAAGAATACTATAGCATAGTACGACAGAGCATGACCCCTGTCAAAGTTATTCCAAACGGAACGCTTCACTAAGTCTACTGTGCCTACTTGACAAAGTCAAAATGTACAGGAAAGAATAGGGCCACATTCGCAATAAAACTTCAGACTGCAGAGAATTTATGAATTATTGCATTTTGAACATGACTTTTTGACAGTAGTTACGGAATGATAATCTTGTATCAATTTTTTTAATAGCAGTTCGTAATTGCCTTTGTTTTTCAGAAGCTTGCTGTTCTTAACTTGTGATATAATCTTAATAATTTGCCGTGCTAATTTTGGGGTGATAGCACTAATCTTTGGCCCATGCTGAGTCACTCGGCGCGCCTGCCAGATGGAATATATTTATTACTACGGACTGCGTATTGCTGTACAATCTTTAAAAACTGTTAGTATGATTTCTGTACACTGCAATTATTCTGGTATTCATAACTTCGCTAATATGGTGAGCTGTGGCCTTTTACTCGGTACTGATATCTCCTGTTAGGCAAAACGAGTTTCATAACTTTATCTCGCAGGTCCTCCTTCATACTTTGGGCACCGCATACGGTACACTGAAAAAATATTCTGTTGGGATTTCATGTATAACACACATTATTTATAATAATGTAAATGATAGAATAGATCAAGTATCTGAACCATGTATTTAGGACACCTAAAAACGAGAATCGACGTTGGTATGGTCTCTATCCTCCTGAAAGGGATGCAGGGAGAGAAAGGATATTTTCAAAGAATATTATTATTATTGTAATAATATGCATCACTTCATTAATATTGTATCGCTTTATTAAATTTTTAGATGATTGTTCTTTGATTACTCCGCCAACCCGCAATAAGCCAGCGTGGTGGACTAAGGCGTTACCCTTCTCATTTTGAGAAGAGGCCCGCACCCAGCAGTCGGACAGTAATGGACTGGATTTATTTTTATTGTCAATTTGATAATAATATACTATACCTCGTTATGCTAAAGTTATGATTATTTTTATTCTTTTGTCATAATTATAATTGATATGGTTAAATTTTTACCCGACTATGTATTTAGCGAGGCAGTTTGTTACCTCGCATAGCCTAAACTACTGAACTCTTTCCAACAAATGAGGTATCTGCCTTGATGCAGAGTGTCCTGGAGTAACCTGTGTAATGTCACAGAAATCTACCTTCCACGTGATAACATTTTTTTATACTTATTATTTTCAATTAATTGTTGTTTTTCGATTTTAATTCTTTGTAAGGTACTAGGTACATAAATAGAACAAGAAACTTTTTTTTAAAATTTATTTTTGATATATCTAACTCTTCATTTTCTTGTCGTTCCGTTGCAGAGTAATTGCTATCATATTTTTGGCTTGCACTTTTCGTTCCTGAATTTCACCAATAATTTTTTCATGAATAATCTAGGTGCTTGGGTAGACCTTCATGGTGACATGCATTTGAAGTTATTGAGGTTACCTTCTAGAAGTTTAACTTTCTAGTCCGTATTTTCTGTTTCATTATTTTTTATAATTTAGCATGGTTAACCGTAATATTTACTAATATTTGTACGCCTATCTAGTTAAAACATGTTTGTTGGTTATTTTTTAAATTAACCTTATAAATTATTCCACTTATGTTGTATCGAAATTTTATCTGGCTCTTAACTTATAATACATTTTTTATATATGTAAGTACATAAATAAAAAATGTCTAATAAGTTATGAGCCATGTGTATTTTGTGTATAACACACAATGTTTATATTTGCAGGTAAAATCTTTTGAGGTCATTTTTTACTGTATGGAAAAAGTCTACAAGTTTTTGTTTAAAACTTTTTGATGGTTCTGTTGCTGTTGTTGTTTTTTGAATAAGTTGGACTGCTCCCTGATTATGGGCCTGAGTGAAAGAAAATATATAAATAAATATTCTTGGAATGTTTAACTTGCAGGTAGCAGAGCGCGTTTTAAAATATAAATATTTATTTTAGAAATAAGTCATATTCATTATTTTTGTAAAATAATATTCCACACACACTGTCTCTTATATAGCTTAGATATTTATACAAGCTATTCCTAAATAACTCTACAGTTATATATAACCATATTTGTTTCTGTGAATAATTGCAACGGACAGTCTGCCTCCAGTAGGGTGCGTGAATGGTAAGAAATGTTTATTTGTTGTAAATTTCTCTATTTCTGTTTTGTAAATACATATATCTATAGGTACAAGGTAGGTAGGTACATTGTCCGCTCCGTTCAATATCAAATTATGTGATCATATTTGTACTAGCAAAGGACGTGCATGTAAGAAACGATCCATTAATTTAGATAAAGTAAGGAAAAGGAGTATGTAAGGATCGTAGCACTTGGCATTCATTAGTTTCTGCCTACTCCCATGGAACAAAAACGTGATGTTATGTATAGGTATATATTATTAATTTGTACAACCCACTGTTAAATAAAATAAAATCGAATATATAAAAACTGGCGACCCGCCGCTGACTCCGAGCGGGTGCAATTTCTCTACTATCCTTACATATTTATTATAAGTATATATTATACATATAAACCATCCGGAAGAAATGATCTAAATGATGATGAAAACCGCATCAAAATCCGTTGATTATTAAATAAGTAGTTAGCGAACAAACAGACAGTCGCGGTATTAGAATAGGTATACCTATCTATCTCCACTGTCGCCGGGTCGGACAGGGTTTTTATAACAAACTGATTTTATTGGACAAAACTTACCTCACAGCGTGCTACGTCGGTGCTACGTCGCTATAGTTATCGCATTGACCATTTACACGAGGCCAACTAATGAGACAATCCACTAAGCCAGGACATCGGAATTGATTGAAAAATACGTTATCCATTTCACCATTTACACGTAAGGCAGGATTAGTATCAGTTTATTCTAGATGAGAAATGACTGATCGATTGGCTTACTGGCTAGGAACGTGTGTACATACAAAGCCATTACACAAGCCTGAAGCCAATCCACTGCGCCAGTGATGGGAAAACTCAAGGTGTAGAAAATTTTAAACCGTTCTAATTGAATGGAGTGACAATCCAATAATCAGGGGTCTACCGCGTAACAAAATGGTAATGAACATCATGACTCTGGTAATAAACTTCAATACGATCGTCAGAGCCTAAACTTCGAGCTACCTTGTAAAAAATGACCGATCATAAAGTTGGGACATTTTGTACCGCGTTAGACCCGCTGGATTGTGTCTATATAAATATTTAGCCAACAGTCATTGGTCTCGTGTAAATAGTCCTTAAGGCACTAAATTTAGGGTTGCAACGTTAAATCGCAAAACCGATAACATTTTCCTAACAATACCGATATAATAATACAATTTGCGATACGAGAATATCGATATCGAAAAACCCTAAACATCGAAAAAAACGATGTCGGTTATGTTATAATAAATATAATAATTATTTTATTCATATAGATGCTAATTTCTCTTTCGATTTTCGAGATTGAAAAAAGAATACATAGTTACCTACACCTAGGTCCTCAGAACCCGGAGTCGCCAATATTCGTGTTATCTTCGCATTTTTACTAGTTATTCCAGATTCTTACGGTAACAATTTACCTACCTAGGTATGCAAACTTAGGTACTTAACTTAGGTATTACTATGTCTCTAAAGCATGCTCAACATGCGATTACTAGTAGTAACTATACAATAGTTACTTAAATAGGTTCTCAATTGTATTTACTTACAGCGTTAACGAAGTAGAAACATAAGAAAATCAAAACACAAAAATATAACGGATGTTTGAACAGTTCCATTTCGTTTCAATGTAGGTTTATCAAATTATAATCATGAAATAAAAGTTTGAACGAGTTCAAGTATATTTTATGAACAATAAATGTATGATGAAATGTATTGAATTCATAGTAGCTGCATAAGCATAATAAATTATAATGTTTTATTTAAATGTATTTCGCACCTACCGCCCTATACAGAGTGGAAAGACAATAAAGCTGCCAGATTTACACAACAGCTGCAACAGAAGTACTGTCACACGCGTTCGAATAGTAGCAGTACTGTTTTGCTCAGTATAAACTCACTACTCTGCTTCGCTGCCCTGTCTTTTTGTGTATATATATAACTGTTGCAGCTAGAAAAAAATTCTTAAGAGACCAGCATTCGTATATTACATTATTTAATGGTATCTACAGTTCGCGACGAAAATGGCAATATTCGAGATTAGTTTTTATTGCATGAATAATGTATGTAGATATTTAGGTATTGAAAAAGGTATCCCGTTTGTATTAAAGGGTTACATTGGACTACACAAACTATGCTTTACTCGCATGTGTTAATCGTAGAATATTACTTACCTACCGATAATAAGACGTGTCGTAATTTGAGCGGCGTTTTGTTCATACAAATGTATTCCCCTATTTTCTGTCTGGATTACGTTACTAGCGCATTGTTTTCGGCCACTTGCATGAACCTACGTTTAACTTTTTTGATTGGTCTTCACCCTCCAAACTTCCAATTCTATAAAATTGCCTTGTTTGAACGCCATCCAACAGACTAGTTTTTTTAAAACCCAAGACTGACTTTAAGCCTTGCTCGATCAAAATGTATGAAAAGCTTGAATTTTATTTTCGCGATGTATTCTTGGATTTTATAGTTAAAATTGTTCATATTTATGAGTATTTTGACATTTTAAATTAGTTCGTGTATGAATAGTAAGACCTTACTATAAAAGCCAAAAATAAATTTTTCATCTGGCAACCTAGAATCGTAAACTAAACAAACTGAAGTCTTAACTTTACCAACTGCGAAACCTTAAAATCAACAAACAGAAACCCAAGAACTGGTCTCTGAAAAATACACCACTGGCATTGTTCTTCCAAACGGCTATTGTGTATTCCAAACGGAACGCTTCACCAAGTCTGCTAGATATCTACTTGACACAGTCAAAATGTACAAGAAAGAATAGGGTAGGTACATTCGAAATAAAACTTCAGACTGCACAGAATTTATTTAATTATTGCATTAGGTACATGATTTTTTGGATTGATTGTGATTATAATATACCTAGTAATTTGCTAATGTTGAGGTATTAGCATCAAAGTTTGGCGCTTATTAATATATTCTTTATTTCAAGTAACATTATGGAGACACTCGGCGCGCCTGCTAGATGGAATACAATATTTATTACTACGATTTCCGTATTGCTCTACAATCTTTAAAAACTGTTAGGATGATTATTGTACACTGCAATTATTCTGGGATTCATAACTTCGCTAATATGGTGAGCTGTGGTCTTTCAGTCGGTACTGATATCTCCTCTTAGGTAAAACAAGTTTCATAACTTTATCTCTCGGGTCCTCCTTCACACCATGGGCACCGCACACGGTACACTGAAAAAAATATTCTGTTGGGATTTCATATGTTTCATAAATATTATTACACGTGTACTATCACACAGTATTATATACAGTAATAATATATTACATAGTAATATTATATACAGTAATGTATCAATGATGATAACCTAAAAACTACGAGAACCGACAGGGATCGCTAAAAATACACATAAGGAATTTGAGTTGGCGTGGACCCCACTGAAGAGGGAGAAAGAGAATGAGTGTTTTCAAAGAATTATGAGTTTATTGTAACAATATTCATCACTTTATTACTATAAATTATACCTATAGCTTAATTAATATAATTTTAAATTATTATCCCTTTATTAACAAATTCATATTTCTTAATATGCAATTATTATTAATAATCTTTTCACAATTGTATTGTTTTTTTTTTATTAACTATAAAATTTCAGTTAGTTTATTTTTATATAATTAATTTTTAAGCGACTTACAATTTTTTTTTTTTAATTTATGTTTTGTGTCAATAATCTGTATTGTTTCTTGTCATTTGTATGCCTATCTAAGCAAAACATGTTGGAAAGTTTTATTTAATGTGACCATTAATGTTGTAATGTCTTATCAAATAACATTTATTTTATTACTCATTGATTATAATTGTGTTATAATGTATAGCACAAAATGAGGTAAATTAAAGGTAAAATTTGGGCTTTTCTGTAGAAGTAGTAGGTCGGTAAAACCTTTTTAGGTCACTTGTCACGTTATTTACGAACGTCTTAACTTTAGGTAAGATAATTTCTAGCTTATCTTTCACTAGGTTTTTAACTTTATCAAAAAAAGCAGATATTTTTCTTGTAATATTGTTGCCTTTTGATGGTTCTGCTGTTGTTTCTGTGCCAACAGGATGGACTGCTCCCTGGTTATAGGCCTGAGTGATAAGAAATATATTATTTTAAGTATAAATATCCTTATAGTATTTATCCTACAAGTGGTAGAGGGCATTTTAAAATATAAGTATTTATCTTTTAATGTTAATACCCGAGCTTTTCTTAAACATTTCCATGAACATGCAATATTAACAGTTTGTTTCCAGCACGACGCCAGATTGGTAAGAAATGTGTAAGAAATATACATTCAGACAGAAAGAGAGATCTCGATCTTGTAAGTTTATCAATAGTAGATACAGGTGTCTCCGCGGCGATATTCAGTTTTGAAATATGTGATCTTATTTGTACAATCCATTATTGAAAGAAAAATAAAATAGCCGATTAAAATATATAATTTTACAATAGAAAATGCTGAGTAGGTAAGTAGATATAGATGGCTGCACTGATGACGAATACCTAGTTGTTTTGTGATAACAATATCAGAGTACCTAACTATTGGGCCTTGACAGGGATTATTGACGGCTTATTGACAAAAATTGCCTCATGCGAGGCGCGAGTGGATGCCGAATGACAAAAGGGACTAAACACCCTAAAGGCTCAATTATGGAAAGGAGGAAATTGCCGCGGAGCGCAAAGCGGTGCGCAACGCGGGGAAAGGCCTTTCTCCGCGTTACGCGCCGCTTTGCGCTCCGCGGCAATTTCCACCTCTCCATAATATTGAGCCCTAAGAAGCCTATACACAAGTTAGGTAGTCTATGTTCATTTGTGGCGCGTGCTCACCCCTTCGTTCGTTGTAGTAGACAATAAGCACACTTGAGGACGTTATCGGCTACTTTATTAGTAGAGTCTATAGTGTCAGCCTAACTAGAGAGCATCTTGTCCGAATTGCTCTGTAAAAAGCTCTGAGGGCTTACCATCTTTTACAAAACCGTCATATTTCAGGAACGTTTTTTTTCAAGCTTATGATATGATAATATATCAATCAAATTCATAACATTTCAAGAATATGAATGTTTTATCTATATAGGTTTTGTCCATGTTTTGTCTATTCCTCTCTCTAAGAAAAAACGAGACGAATGATTTACGATGGCGTCACAAAACTTCTTAGCAAGCTCGCTATAAGGACGTTATAATACGAAATTTCGATGTAGGGTTTAAACAATACTGCTGAAAGAGGTCTCCAGTGTAATTCGGCTACTTATTTACAAAAGAAGTAGGTAGTTACTTTCAAGTGTCATTAGTGAGAACCAGAAGTTGCTCGTGGAAACTGCATTTTCAGTACTTACTCCGGGTACTTACAGTAAAATATGCATCACTTTTTACTCTAGAACATGATTAGCAATTTCAATTACTTACAGCATTAACGAAGACGAAACATATGAAAATCGAAACGAAAAAATATAACGGATGTTTGAACAATACCATTTCGTTTCAATCTATATAGAATTACTTATAATTTTGAAATAAAAGTTGAATGGGTTCAGTTATATTTTATGAACAATAAATGTATGGTGAAATCTTTTGAAATCCATAAATTTATGGTGTAATAATATATTGAATTTAAAGCAGCTGATGCAATAGGCATTATACATTATAATGTTCTATGTAGGTACATTTATATCGCACTTACTTGTATAAAATTTGTGGGTATTTACTATATAAAATAAAAAGTCTGTTTCCTGCCTGCCTGTTATAAACCCATAGTCTGCGTAGCACAGTGTAGAGGGTCTACAACACTACGCAACGAAGACTGCGCTTCACTCAGATGCGAGTCGTAGCATAGTACACACGGCAAGGCAAGCTATAAACCAGTATAAGCTGACCTCGTACGACGTATATAATATATTATAGGGTTTCTTTATAACTCATGAGGTCAGCTTATACTGAAAATGTATAGCTTGATCTATGACCAGTCCGTTCTAATGATTATGTCTGTGATAAAAGACCGTTGAAACACCGTGAAAAACTTCCGGTACCTAGCCGTCATTGTAGCAGACGCCATTTTACACGTGCGGTGTACATTGTACAACTGTAAAATTAGAGTTAGGGTAGTTGCGAATTTCTCGCCTTTTTTCCAATCATCCGAACTTTTCGATCGTCCTAGGAACTTTGTGAAAATCTTGGTTCTTTTCCTATTATCCTGCGACACAGACACAATATGGGATTTCTCACGATGTTTTCCTTCAACAACAACTACCTAGTAATTTCAGAAATTGATTGATAAATAATATCTACTTCTCTGATATTGATAAGTATATTGTTTAATAAGTAGCTATTAAGCATATCGTTTAAGAGTCTTTTTCCTATGGTTCTGCATATATGTGGCGACAGTGCTTTCAAACACGACATGATAATTATTAGATATGGTTGTATAAGTCGCGCGCCAAGGGGTCCATTACATAGCATAAACGTATTCATATGAAAAGGGTATTTTTTAAACCAACATATAAGTTGTATAAATGGAACTAAAACAGACACTAAAATACTGGTTCACATTGGCTCTAGACCGAAAAGCCTGGAAATCATGGGCTGTTGCCCAGCGGTGGGATGATGCGGACTAACAGTAACTTGTTTGTTTGGGGTTTGATGTTGTTTTGTTTCAAGATCGACGATATCATGGCGTGACGAACAGGTCATGAGGATTTCTATATTGTTACGGCACCAAGTAGATATCATGCAAGAAACAAACAACGAAAAGACTGGAACCTTTGATTTAGGTAAATAATTTTTTTCGAGTATGGTATTATTTTATGGTTTTGTGTTGGCGTCGCCTGCAAAAAATTCCCTGGACACTTGGACAGCCCACGGAATGAATTTATTGAATAAACTTTCGTGGGTTAGGAGTTATTTTTTTTTGTGTAGGATGAACTTTTACCATCTGTGCGTTTCTCCACTACTCCGATTCTGTCTAGTTCCAACTCTTTTTAGTAAGCTTGTCAAATTACAGGAATAGGTAGGATATTGTTTATGATACAGGGAAACAAGAAGGCTGGCCCGCCAATACAATCATTATAGGAAGAGAATGTCAGGTAGAAGAAACAAAGATGCTTTACGCCATGCAAGAGAGAGTCGACTATAATTATTAGTCGTGGTTGGGTTTTCTCTCTTTGCCAAGGAATCCTAATAAAAATACTTTTCAAGAGCACATTGCGACCATGAGTTGACATGACACTCTCGATAATTGGATAATGACATATTTATAGAAAATTATAGTCCATGCAGTCTTAATAAATAGAAGAACGAAATCAATTGGTACCTCATTGAATATATTTTGTGAAATCTGACACGATGAAACTCTTCTCTGATGCTAGTGACCTTATGTAAGTTATATCAATATATAAAATATCATATTGCTGTTTTATGTAAATTCCTACCTATAACTATGCATGATTACTACCAATATTAGTAAAATGACTAGAACTAATGTATGTTTATAATAAAATATTGTTATAGAGGGGTGGAGAAAACAGACGACATTGAACATTTGAAACTATTACGCAAAAGTATGTGGATTATAGGTAGCTGGCCGAGAGGCCTAAGCGGTTCTCGGGTGCATAGGTATTATATGATTATCATGAATCTCTGCGCCCTCATTCCGGCAATCCTTTATATAAGAAACCAAATTGGAAAGCTGTCATATTTCGAAATAGGGCACAGTTACATTACTGCATGCATGAATGCAGTCGCCTTAGTAAGTATACAATATGCATTTATGCACCTATTTGATATTTGCACATTTTGACAGATTTACCATACAAAATCTATCAAAATGTGTGGCAATTATAATGTCATCGTGAAACTATTCTGACGAAATTGAAATAGCAGACTTGGGGCCCTATGCTTATCTTGAGTTTAGGTATGACTTAACTAAGTGGACATTTTTCAAGGCTCGCCAGCTTCATAAACGTGGGTTCTCTGCTATTTAAATTGTGTCTGAATTATTAATATTCGTCAGTGGAAAGCCAAAACTACTAAAGCGCCAATTCGTTGCCAAACTAACTTTAAACTTTAAAATGTGCCCCTGTAAAGTTCAAGCTAGTTTGGCAACGAATTGGCGCTTTAGTAGTTTTGGCTTTCCACTGACGATATAATATACTCGTACTTATATAATTTATTCACTCTTCACAATTGGGTGACTTACAATGATGTACATAATATTGCCTGAGACTAGATTCAACCTATAAGTGAGAGACTGGTGCCTGATGTAGGTTTCTGAATGAAAAATTAAAAAGAATAGTTTCACAATGACACCCTTAGAAATAGTACAAGTACCTACTGGAACGCTGAATAGTGCCGTAAAGCCGGTCTGAGAATATTTAGAGGGAGAATACTTTTTGGTAGCCGTGTCCTTGTCTAATAGGGTAACCATACATTTTTGTTAAAAGTAGGACATGATAGAAATATTTAATTATGTTATGAGAATAGTCATCAGGTAATATCGAATAGTAAGAATTGATTTTTTCCTAGTAAATAGTGAAATATACGGTCCATACAGTGTATCTAAACGTTCTTACAAATATACATACACCCTTTTGGTTATAATTAGAGTCACAGGCAAGGCATAATATATAAATAGGCATATGCAAGGTTACTATATAATAAAAAAGAAAATTTAGAGAAAATTTCGGACATTGCGGAAAAATCCGGACATTTTCTTATACCCAGATTACGTGTATAATAAAATGTCATGCGTGAAAATACCGGACATCTTAGAATTCCCCTCGTATTCCGAACTAAGAACCAAATTTTCGGACGCATGGCAGCTCTAGTCTTAGGAAACATTAGATACAAATTTAATTCCTCTTCTACTTTCTCTTTTAGCTTTGCGACCATCCTACGATGAGATCTTTCCAATTATAGCAGAAAGGGTAACCCATGCTTAGTGCTGCAGAATCGAATATCACATATTATAATATTCGTGTTTGGCAAACTCAAGTATAATCATCATTCACAACATTAAGCAATAAAATCAATGAAAGTCAAAGCAAAACATTTTTTTATTTCAAATCGGCCTATAAAGGTCGTCGTCGTTCTTCAAAACGTTGAGATTCTAGATGCACGGTTCCAAAGTGGGCAGGGTTCTATGGAGAAGAGACCGGCTAGAAACTTAATGGTTGATTGTAATTTTAATTGTGTTGGCATTATAGTTGTATTTTGGGTTTATGTGCTTGTTTCCTCTTGCTTTGCTTTCTTATTTGGTGGTTCACTTGAAACTGCAACATCTTCCCATTTACTACAAGATCCTACATGCCCTGATTCACCAGATGTTCCTGCACGTACAATTTCATTGGCAGTCGTAAAATGTCCGGAAGGCACTGACTTTTCTCAGAAGTTTAATTTTTTTTCTTTCTGTGACTATGTGTAATGTCAAAAATGATCTTCATTATGGCACAATATCTAAATATAATATCCAATCCAGTAAAAGTTTAATCCATCTAACTATACTAATAGGAAAATATTAAACACAAATAAACAATAGGCAAAGTGTGTGAATCTTAAGTTTGTGCAATGTGTTATACTTTATATTAGTATAAACTATTACAGACCAGACAATTACACACCACATTATACAACAGACACATACAACAACTGATAATTATTAAACATATTACAATAGTACCTTTGGTAATATTGAAGGAACTGCTTCAGGATTTACGTTTATTTTTGCTGCTGTTAAATAATTCATTATCTTTAAAATGTACGCCACAAACACATGCGAACTTTTACACACTAATTTCAAGGTTCGTGGCTGTTATCTATAACACCCTCTGCTTATTATCAGCTGGAATCCTGAAAAAAACAAACATGGAATTTTAATCAAGTCTATCATTTTATAAGAGATACAAAAAAACATATATTATCTATTCGGCACAACAAACAACAAATGATTTCAACAAATTAACTTAAACTATTTATACTTATATTATACTATACTTGGAATCACTCAAATTATACAAAACAATAAATGCATCGAAAATATTATGCTACGCATTACAGATTATGGAAATCAAATCCAAATTTATTAAAGTACGTAAATTATTTAACTTAGTGGACTGTATTATAATATTTTATGTGAAACGATCTAAAATAAGTACTTGGAGCAACTATATCCCACAAAATAAAAATATATTGTCACACTACTCAATGAAACTTACCTATGGAACGATATTCTACAACCAGGATAATATTCTCGCTTGCACCCAATCATAATTCAAGTATTTACCATCTTGTCGCCAAAAAATTATTCTAGGTACAAAAATAATGTTTGATCACGTTTATTTCTGAACTATGCAAACCACGAATGTTGACAACTGTTGACAAATAATAGGTTGACAACTAAGGTGACAAAGTAAGCCATTTTGAATGATGATGTAGTGCTGCCCGCACGCAAACTTCTTTAATTACTGCTATCCAAATATTGTAATAATCTGTAATCATAATACAACGTATGGAAATAATAATATTTAAAGCACGTCAATTATAATTTTTATTATGTTTATTTTGATAGAAGTTTCATTAGTTCTAATATGTACTTAAAAACGATTCTGAAAATACCAATTTAGTAGATTAATAAGTTGATGAGTAATGGCCATGTGTGCGAGAGGGACACCGCTGATTTTTGGGTGAGTTTCATGTGGGAACAAAATTTCATACATCTAAATATAGCAGTAAGCTCTCTAATTTGTACATTTTGACATAGTTTGTATGGTAAATCTGTCAAAACGTGCAATTATGATGCCATTGTGAAACTATTCTGACACAATTGAAATGGCAGACTTTGGGCCCAGGACCCACGTGTAGAACAAAAATGACTCGACTGACTCTATAATTGACTAAAGTTTTGAATTCAGTTTTGTCGGCCTGTGAGCATGCGAGTTTTGATTTTCTTCAAAAAGTAGTTTGGTTGGCTACAATATTATACAAATACTGATTAATTTGTTTAACATTGTACCATATTATTTTAGATAATATGGTACAATGTTAATTACCAAAATAATTAAAGTTATTCTTACTGATTTTTCAGACAAGAGCAGTGCTAATGATAACTGATAAATACAATAAACTTAGTAACGATTTCCTTGACGTAATGCACCTGTTCCACTATAGAAATAATTCCGATTACGCTTATAAGGTACGTAAATACACAAAAAACACGCGTGTAGAAAGATGGATTTTTTGTAACATAGGTTTCTACCTACTTGATGTCGTAACATAGGTAAGTGTGGGTAGGCAACAGGTCTAAAGCCAAAAGAAAAGTCCGTATATATCCGATGGGCAGCATTTGGGCAGGCTCGCGTACCCACGTTTCCACCGGCACCGCAGAGCCTTTGATTTAGGTACTTTGTATTTTTTTTGATAAAAGTATAAACTTTCACACTATAAACCATATATACATGGTGCTTGCAATGTCTACGGTCATCCGGTTTTTAATTTATTTATTTTTATGTTCCAGACATATATCCTTGTCCACAAAATTTGTCATTTCTACACGATCTATACAATCTGTATGACGATAAACGGTATAATATTATTTAATTTCACACCGCTTTACAATAGTATCCAAGAGGGGATGTTTGGCACCAAAAAACATGCAAATTCAACATTCGATCATGCTGTATATTTCTCTATACCTATCGATTACACTACTAAATTAAAAGGATACATTGTGGTTGCATTGTTTAACTGGTATATCTCATGTACTTGTTCAGCATACTTCTGCATCACAGATTTATTTGTATCAATAATGGTATTCCACCTTTGGGGTCACATGCGGCTACTTATGTACAATCTTGACACTTTCCCGTTGCCTAAGTCAACATTGGCTGAATCGAACGGGATCAAAAGCACTGAAGAACATCACGGGTATACCGAAGAAGAATCAAAGGAGGTTTTTAGTAAATTACGGGAGTATATTAATCATCACAGTTTTATTGTTCAGTAAGTAGAAGGTTGATCTTTTTTCAAGGATATTTGTTCCCTCAAACCCCTAAAGACAGCCGTATTTAAGTGTTTTTAATGTGTTAATATCGGTAAATCACCCGAAAGCCAGCAGTCTAGCTAACCCTACTCATTATTAAAGTACCTAATTTGAGTAGGTTCTTCAGAAGGTTCTTAATATTTTATTATTGGCATGTATTTAACGCTTACCAAAATGTACATTACCTATATAAATACCAAAAAAATTGCTGCCAAAACGGTTACATGCTCACTAAATTCCATTTCACAAAATATCTTAAGAGGCCTATCACAAAATTGCGTTTTGACCAGTTTTGACTATGGTTTTGACGGATTAGTTATATGGAAGCATGGAAGCATGGAAGCACGGCAACCAAGAACCTTAGTTCTATCTAAGGTTCTTGACGGCAACCCATCGGATTATGTAGCAATTTGGCAGTTGTTACTGTTAGGTTTTATAATTTTAATTTCATTCAAATTTTGTACAAAAAATCAAATCCTTTCTCTTTATAATAATAGATTAGATGGAACTTAATGCATTTTCCTATCACAGATATTCCACAAGGATGTCGGAAACGTATGGCGCGATGCTCTTATTTTACTACCTTTTTCATCAAATCACCGGGTGTTTGCTGCTGTTAGAGTGCTCTCAACTAGTAAGTTATTTATTTAAACAATACAATATCATAGCTACGCAAAAAGGGTCCAATTCACGAAGACAGTTTATTTAATTATATATGCGGCACTACGAAGTTGAAGTGGCAGTCATGGGGGTCGGCTGTGTTTGTCTAACAACTGAATATTAACCTTACGCGTATGATAGTTACCTCTTCGATCGATTAAGGTCCGATTGGATTGCGAACATAATTGGTTTCTCAGAATTGGAGCTTAAAGAGTCATCAATTAAGTGGATATTCGACATTTGTAATATGAATCATAATATTATGATTAATTTAAAGCGGCCTTTTTAGGCCCCCGGAAAATAAATGAAATTTTTATTTTTTCAGGACACAAGTGCTTTGTTACGTTACGGACCATTGACAGTTATTATCTTTCAACAGCTGATTCAAATGTCAGTTATATTTGAATTACTGGGATCATCGGTAAGCATTGAGATAAAGCAATGACGTAAGAACTGCATTTGTCTTGGTCACATCATGACGTGTCTTACAAAACGCCTAGGCTCAAGCATGGCTCAAGGCTCAACTATGATCGATATGTAATACGTGACACCGACTTCAGAACTTGTTAATTTTTAATTATACGATACATTATTATTTTTGTCAATTCAGTGAGTTATTCAATTTATTTATATAATTAGTGTTATGTTTTTGTTAGAGGAATAGAAGTTTCTACAGTAACCTGTTACTGCAGCAGACAGAGAATTAACAGGATGACACGTTCGCCAGAGATTGCGGATTCAAGTCTTACTCGTGTCTAACTGTTTTTCTACTTTTCTTTGTATTATTTCTGCAAAGATAAAAGGCTTAACAACCACTAATATTTTAACTTAGAAATCCAATTAGTAGGTACTTATTAAATGTTATGGGCGATGAGAACACTGAAAAACTTGTGATAGCTGCTGATGCTGTGTGCTTATACTGTTTAAGTCCTTTTTGATTCATTATATGAACCTTTTCAGAATGACAAATTGATAAACTCTATTTATACTATACCTTGGGAGCACATGAATACTAATCACAGGAAACTTGTGGGCTTAATGTTGAAACAATCGCACCAACCTATGCATCTGAAAGCTGGAAGCATTATTATTGTTGGAGTTCAAACGATGATTGCGGTACGTTAGTGGATCATAATTTTAATTAAATATTGAATTTCGAAAAGAATATAACAGACTAACATTTGAACGCTTGCTTTTCACAAGACGAATTTGAGTTAGATCCAGTGGCATCTCTAACTTATCAAATTCATGTGCCGATCAGAATTTTATTAGGGAGAACTATATAACAATGGTCTGGAAGTATTTGAGGTTAGAAAGGAGCTACCTATCCAGACCTATAAAATCATAAACGTCAGAAAGGCAATACATCTACACTTATAATAATAATTATAAAGAGAAAAGATTTGTATTTTTGTTTGTAATTACATAATAAACTCTAAAACTACAGGACCGATTTTAAATTTCTTTCACCAGTAGAATACTATACCTAATAACACTGAGAAACATAGGCTATATTTTATTTGCTTAAAAATTAGGGAACCGTACGTCCAATCACCCGTGCGAAGTCGGGACGGGCCGCGGGGCCGCTAGATAAAAATATTTTCGCGAAAACCTTTCATCGCCATCAGATTCTGAGATACAGCTTGACCCTTCTAGTGTTAGTCCCGTACAAAGCCTGAGGTTGAGGCTGAGCGGAAGCCTTTTTGACACAGCTGCGACGTACAACCCATTTGTTATTATAGATAAATATTTTTTCTTTTTTTCTTTTACATGTTTTATTCTTTTATTTTTTGTTACTTTATCTTTAAAATTATTTTAGTGCTGTGTCAAATAAATACTTTTTTCTTTCTTTCTTTCTTTCTTTTAGGTTATATTGAAATATTTTTAAGAAAAGTGTATCATCACGCTTTCGCTCATAAATATGTATATATTTTAACTAATAAATAATTTATTTTCTTATTTACAGATATTAAGATCTTCATTTTCATATTTCATAATGCTCAGAACAGTTGCAGATGATGAAACTTAGAATCTTGTGAGGCTTATTTTAATATCATAATTTATTCTACTACTACGAAACTTAGCTAGAACTTGTCCGCATTTTTTTTGAAAAAAAGAAAATTATTGACTAACATAATAATTATTCAACGTCCAGACCGAACTGTTGAGTTTAGAATGAAAGATGTTTTTAGAGCATGAAACGGTGCACATCTAGTGGATACTTTAAATGAAACGTCGTCGACATCAAAGAGGTTGTTTTTAGCTGACCTCGGTACAAATGCTGTTTCCGCTGGCACGAATAGACAAAGTCAAAGTCAAAGCTTTTTATTTCAACTGGGCCTTTGCAGGCACATTCAAAACGTCGTGATTCTAGGTGCACGGTTCCAAGTGGGCCTACACATGTTCCTAGGGCGGCGGCGAGCTCTACCGAAAAGGCCAAAATGGAAGATGACACACGGTACCCTCTGAACAACCACACTCCTGTGCCGCAAAAGCAGAAGAACTGGAACAGCTTTGTAAAGTGTATTTCATCTCACCAGCGAACGTCCACGGGAGAGATGCCGACTGTTGCAGGATAGAGTAATTACTTTACATACTCCTTTCATCCCACATTCTGAAAATTCTGGATACGAGTTACCTAGGCTGCCCTAGAAATCTTTTAGACTCCGTTTGGTCGAAGCAAACAAAATCTGTTCAGGTGGAATTTTGCTGACGACTGTAACGTGATGTCTGGATGCAGTGCGGTGCTGCAAACGCCATTAACATCGTGACCTGCGTAACAGGCGTAACAGCGTGCCCTGACACCTGCACGCCGGAAGAACTAATGGAAAGTAACTGATAGCGCAGTCCTTCTGGCCATCTTCCGGGCGGGGACTATATAGATTGTCACCGACTCGCTAAGAAGAAGAAGACCCTGCACGAAGAATGGATGATTCAAAAATTATGATATGATCATGGGCGTAGCTAGGAAGAACAGGAGGCAGGGGGGCATGACCTACCGCAGAAGGTCTAGTGTCACCCACCTAAAAGAACTAAACTAAATCGTTGAGAAATGCTTCAATAAGGTGGTAGAACTTGCATTAGAACTCCCTTGTGTCCGCTCTAGAAAATTTCTAGCTACGCCTATGCTAAGCAGCATAACTGCGTATTGAAATTTTTGTGAAAATCAATGCGGACGAAATTGCGGGTTTATTTATTTATTTAATGCTTTATGCACAGGTAAAAAAAACGCTGCACAAAGGCGGACTTAATGCCATAAGCATTTTCTGCCAGCCTACCTTCGTCTTTTTAGGAGGTAAATCAAATTTTATCACATAAACTTATTATTACTATTTTATCATACAGGATTTCAATTAACTACTTCTACTTATTAAATTTTCAAACCTCAATGTTTTTTATTTATACAGAGTGAGAAAACGTAATTAAGTACCTACTCGTTTTCTCATCCTGTATACGTTGTATGTACCTATGTTAGGCGGACAGGATAAGCAGACTCTCCGACGAATAAAGATATTTCGTAAAAATATATAATTTTGGAATAAATCTTTAATTATAGCACTATAAACCACTTTTTTACATAATTCTCATTATAATTTAGATGCAAGTTCCCTATTGCCACTAAAGAGTATCAATAGAAACTAATTTTGTTTATTTAATTTATTTGCACAATACATCTGTCCGGCGAAACATTATCACCACCGTGGACGTTAAGTTTTACTGGGATAGCTCCTTCTAAATTGTGATTGTGATATAAATATATACGATACAGAAGCAACACAAGTACAAGGGTGAGCATCGTTTTTAATAATAATAATATAATATGTATAAAGAATAATGTTATATTGCCAATTTACTTTATAACGTACTTTATTTTATACTTAGATTAAATATCGTAGAAAGACTAACATTTCATAAGTTTAAACATGGCATACAACGAGTGTCATTTTCCACAGCAAGACTACAGCATGCCAGGAACGGTGAACGGTATACAAGTAGTGTATGTATTGAAGCGGCCCATGGTGTTGTTTGGCTTCATAAGACAGTTTTTCAAGCACTCTTCCTTAGTTTCAAAGTTATTTTGATTGCCACCGCACCCAGAATACAAACGACGTTTGCAAATCCTAGAAATATTAGATATATATTTTTTAATCTTAACACTGCCAAAGCTTCTAATAATTTTGCCTTTAATTTGAAATTATTCAAACCAAAGTCTAGAAAGGCTAGACAATAATGTCGATTCTCTTGCGCACTTTGACAGGATTAAACTAAGGGCGATTGTCTCCTTCTGTTTCAATCGGTTTCAAGTTTCAATAGAAAAAGAAAGTAACAGATGGGTTTAGTCTAGTTTAGTACTGTCAAAATGCGCTACAGAATCGACACCAATATACAGTGCCACAAACTTATCTGACCCGGTGACCAAAATTGGAACTAACGTCGCTACAGAACATAGATAAAGTAAACCTCTTACATAATCTAAGCTACAGAACAAAAATGACTTCAAAAGTTCTAGATAGTCAAAGCTTCAAAACGTAGACGGAGAAACCAAACCAAAACTAACCAAAATGTATTTTTTGTAGAGAGATGACATTGGTAAAAGCGACGGCAGCGACGCCATTACCG
The DNA here is from genome assembly GCA_932294325.1 of Allophyes oxyacanthae. Taxonomy (NCBI): domain Eukaryota; kingdom Metazoa; phylum Arthropoda; class Insecta; order Lepidoptera; family Noctuidae; genus Allophyes; species Allophyes oxyacanthae. The sequence goes on from OW028609.1 coordinate 9,553,157, forward strand.
AGTCAGATAAGTTTGTGGCACTGTAGACACAATATGTAACTATTGGGCGTAGTCCGATTAATGCCGTATTCCGCTCAAACTTGCCAAATTATTAACACACACGAAACACATATTAAATTAAAACTAATGGTTCCCTCACTGGTCGAAATTCGACCGTTTTTTTAGCTTTCTGCACTTACAATTAGACTGACCGACTCTGAGCACCCCGACTCCATGTGGTCAGATTTGGTCCTACCCCAGAGTCTTATTTTGAATTGCGGAACCAGAAGCTCGTCATAAAGGTCCTGAGAGAAACGAGTAGGTACCATGAGGCCGGAACATAGCGAGTGGGGGTGATAGCAAGCGAAGCGAGTCGGCGCGGCGACCTCCCGAGCGGAGTTTTTTCTTTCGGCGCCGTTTTTCCAGCTAACCGTTAGTCATAGACGAAAAGTATTCAGAGGTTTTCGTCTTACTATTACATAGCTAAGTACTTACGGCAAAGAAAAAAATTATTACAAAAACATAAAGGTAAATTTTTTAAGGTTAAGTCTAAATGTAAAGTAATTATATCCTAAAATCCTTGTTACACCCTGATTGTTTGAACAAAGAATAGGCCAGCCCTCGGGTCACGGTCACGCGTAGCGTTGACCAGCACTAACTAACTTACCTTTATGAGTCGAAAAGAAATTAAAAATACCACAATAAATACATACTTGGTCATGCTATCCCAGCTCCATCGGTTATACTGTCCATAACAATTGCCGTAGTCAAATGCGAGAGAACAGTAATTTGGGATGTGCACTGGAAACAATAAATAAGCAATTCATAACATTACTAGTTTCAAACACTTCAAAGAGTAAGTAGCCGGACAATGGTCAATGCTACACCAATTATAATTATGGTACACTTAATGCCAATATTCGCACGAATTACATTTCGAAGATTATACCTACGTAGGCAGGTAGATCTTTCGAAGATTCTACGTAGGCAGGTGGTGGTAGTAGTGTCTCGCTGTCATGCCAGCATGAATAGGTCGGCACGATCGGGGAAGTACTACCCTCCCACAGAATATCAGTATGCATACTGTTGCGTTTCCTTCGGCGAGTGTGGAGCGCCGGAGGCCCAATTCCTCCCTTAAGGTACTATTCCAAATCGAGCTGCCAACTGCAACTGCCGACAGCATGTGCAGCGACTGTATGAAGTAAATACATTATTGGTCAGTTGGCCGATACGATGACGATAATTGCACGAGCTGTCGGCAGTTGCAGTTGGCAGCTTGATTCGGAATAGTACCTTAAATTCGGAATAGTACATTGGTGACGCCTCTGGTGTTGCGGATCTTCATGGGTGGTGATGCACTTACCATCAGGTGAACAGCAAGATAGTATTACCATAAAAAAATATTGATCTAGATATCGAGAGCATCATGAAAGAATGTGCTGTTCGCCAAATATCGTTGCACGGCCTTGTTAGTTACTGGTTAAATGGTCTCATTCGTTGGTGTTTATTGTCTTGCAGAATTAGTGGAATCCTAAATACCTACAAGTAGTCTTATGTACCTACCCTTTAATAAAACTAAACAGTCATCGTGGTGGCGACTTTGTACAGATTTCAAACAGGTACAGACATTATTGTACCGCCAGTCAAAGCTAAATTGCTCTAGATTTTGAGCGCATAAAACTGCCCAAGTTTCAAAAAAGCCTTGGACTCCAGTCCTAGTTCACGAATGCCATAACCATGCCATACATTTCGCGCTTCTGTAAAATTGTTCCTAAAGCTTGAGTTATTAAGTATTTAATCTGTGGCTAGTGCTATAGCCTTTTCGGGATCTTCGTCATATCTTCAGGGGTTTCGTGACAACACTTTAGCTTGTAAACGTGGCCCGGAAGTGAGATGGGTCTGTAATTATTCAGTACGGTTTGGTCACCTTTTTGAAGAACACGAGTTAATGTGATCTCCACGCGCCTCAGATGTGGTGAATTATAACTGAATCGCAACATATCCATCACCAATGACTTAAAATTCTTTGACACTTACTTGTGGGCATTGATGAATTAAGAAAACAATATGCTTTACACTCTTCTTCAGTATCGAATCTATTGCCGTTCCCCTGACAACCACCCCAGAAAAAACGGAAACACGTACGTCGTTTTCCGTCATAATACCATGATACAATGTCCGCTCGACATGGACCGTTATCTGGCCGCAGTAAACAAGTCTTTCGTCGAGCTGCAAATAATGTTTTACTTATTTCAACTTTTTTGCCAAGCTGTAGATAGGTACCTACAAAAGTTTCGTAGGCACGGTTGGCGGAGAGGCTAAGCAAATGGTTGTCAATGTTTTATGCGCTATCCAGTCAAGGAACTCAGCCTATTGCTTTTCACACTAACTGAGTCTAGGCCTCTCTTAGGTCAAATCAAAAGTATTGATATCATGGTGGTCTGAATGCTCCTACTATATTCTTTCTAATGCTAACATACTGCCAATGACCAATTTGTTTGCCAAGTGTGCTGATAATATTCTCTCAGTAGCGTGCACAGACATTTCTTACAGGGTAGGCAAAAACAACTTAGTGTTGCATTGTCAAGTCAATTTATGATGTTTGTGATTGGCCACTTCAACCTAAGACGACACACCGACCCAAATATCCTTGATTTAACTGATAATATACACATATTCATGATTGTACTACTTATACATATGTAGGCCATGGATAGGTAGTGTCTTTTTGTCACTATGGAATGCACACCGCTGTTGTCTTAAAACTGCTCATTGTAGAGCTTTATTATAAGGAGGCCCATGTTCAACTGGGGTATTTACTTAATCACTTAGTGATATGCAAATATGAAGTAGGCACTTAGGTGTCAATTATTTCTTATCATAGGAAAAATCCCCTCATAATGTCTTGTCCGCAGTCACCTCTAACGGTGTCATCCATAGAAACACACACTTGTTTCTTGACACGTTTTTCTGCCGAGTTTAATGGTTTTTTGTTATGGTGCTTCTTCAAAGGATGACTGCAATTTGGATTAAGGCACACTAGTAAAACCAAAAGTAGCAGCAGTCGGTAAGCTAATTTCTCGTGGTTCATTTTTATTTATAAATTGTAAATGATAAAACATTGCTATTATGATTCACAAATATTCACAATAGCTATTACTGCTGGCCACATAAAATGTTAGATTGCTATTTGTTTCTTTGTTATTTTATTGGTGTTAAAGTTACAACTTTAACACTAAAAAAACACTATTCGAATAAGTACCTATTATTTCGAAATTGAAAAAACTAAACTTGTTCGAATATCAGTTTGATCGTCCTACCTACATCGATTATAATATTATCTTAATAGTTATTAAATCTTTCTGTATTTCCCATCTCATAATGAGGAAGAAAACCAAAAATACTAACAGAGCGCTAGGTAAGACTAGGTACCACGATGCTTTTGTCGATGCTAATTTGTCCGAATTTAACAAAACACCGTGTATTTGTTCATTTACTATATATTTAAACTGTGGTAAAACCGTGGTCGCAAGTGAAGGTTCAATATATTTGTATCTGGATTAATGACAATTTTATATGTCATGCAAATCTAACTCAAAGTAAGTCATTGTAGCCCAGGTCCTAGCCTGGCAATAATAGATAAAATTAATATAATAATATTAATAATATATAATAATCTAATGTACATAATATGGTACCTCATCTAAAAATTCGTATGAAAACTTTTACCATATAAACCTGCACCAAAAATAACTTACCTATTCGAAAATAGAACTGGCCACCACAAGTGCCTAGAACAACGCGCCTATATGAGTCTATCACACATCGATAAAGATAAAGATAAATCGAACGAATGGCTTAGAGGAAATCTGTTCCCGGAGACTGAAGGCTTCATGCTCGCGATCCAAGATCAAATAGGAGCAACTCGTAACTATAGAAGGTACCTACATAATAAAAGATCCCCATCAACCAACTGATCATTGCAACACTGCTTCTGAAACTATTCAGCACATTACAGGAGCCTATAAATCTCTTGCACAAACAGACTATACAAACACCAACATGACCAAATACAATATACCTATTGTACCGATTTGTTACCTAGGGTATGAGCGGCCATTACTGTTTTATTTTAAATGGCACGCTCCCATTGGTTTACTTAAGATTTAGCCAACTTTGATGGGTACTTAATACTCAGCTTATTTTTTATTTAATATACTACCAACTGAGCCATGTTTGATGCCAAACGATTTTTAGAGGTAAAATCTAGCCACGAAATGACAGTGTGTTACGTTCCAGACTGGCCACTGTACCAAACAAGGTCGTTATGGCTGTAGACTACACGGACATGTACCATTTGGTATACAAAAAGAACGAAAACTTTAATCGTTTAATTGATTACAAAACTTTAAATCGATTATCCGTGTCAGAGGTAAATGTACATTTTATGTAATAAAAAATAAGCCTTGTTTTTAAAAAAAAAAGCATTTATTCCCAATTTTTATAGCATAGATGCATTGCATAGTGTCATATCAATAGCGAATACGACATGAGCTACGACTCTTGAAAAAATTCTTATAAAGGTACTGTTGTCAAGTTAGGCTATTGCTATGATTTCTAAGCCAGGCGCTTCCTATCTCATATTTTTTAATTTTAGTGGACGTAAACAGTTTTGATACTATACCCCTGGTAATTAAATTAAATACTTATATTCCAAAAGTATCGAAAACAACTGTTAAAAATTTTGAAAGTTATCGATATTGATGTCTATTCTGTTGAGCACTTTGACAGTCACAGGACTGAACTACACGATCTAAACGATACGACATTTTCACAAAAGTCAACGTGAGTTTTGTTCATGGAGATAGTATAATTATATACCTATGTTTTCTTTTATTTAAAAATAAGATTGGGATAAAGTTTAATACATTGAACGATTCATAGTTCAAGTCCTGTCCTTTAAAGGTTTTAAAACGAGTATTTATAGTATTAGCCTTACTTTTCTTCAACAAAAGATCATCAATCGGTCGCTGTTCTCAAAGTATAAAAAAATTGAGCTGTAAGAATTTGCTTTGATATAACCTTTTCTTAACACCACTGCTCCTGGGTAGAATGCGTAGGTAGTCAGAATTTATCATAATATAATTATGATGTGTTAGTGCAAAACAGGGGATCAAAAGTGTCCAACTGTCCACTAATCACCTCTAAGTTTGAGATTGTTGTAGAAGTTCAAACTACTATGATGCTTATACTCGATGCAGACTGCGAAACCTGCGAACCCAGATCATGCTGACGAAGGATCTCCGTGGTTCTATTCTGCAAAAAGGAGAGGTAGTTGCTGAATTTAAAGAACTACAGGCTCATCTCTCTCCTGAGCCATGTTTACAAGCTGTTCTTGGTGGTAAGCGTTAATCGTTACACTAAAAGTCTCCACTAGAGAAAACCGGGCTAAGAAAATGTTTCAGCAATGGAGATCACGTCTACCTATACTGTTTCGAAGATTGTACAGAAGACTCAGGAATATGCCATAAACAATGATTGATTGTTTATTCAGTCGTTGCTTTTAACATTAGTGAGCTGCAAAACGCCTTCGACTCCATTGAAACAAGATCAGTTCTGGACAACTTTATTGTCAGGGTATTGAGAAGACGTTTCCACAATGTAGCTACAAGCATGATACCGACCAAAGCAAAATCATAAGTTAATACGTGAAGAGAAAACTTTGTACCCCTTTTATGCACATTGTGCGTACGAAGGAGTGTGCGATTTGGCATAGTTAAAGTTTACATATACATACACATACAGATTTTATCCCACTTCCTTAGTTCACAGAACAAGCTAGCTCGCAGAGTGTCAGGCTATGGCTGGCCTTATCCATAGAAGGGTTGACTGGATTAGCATCTTTAGACCTCAGCAGTTGGGGTAGGTAGAATGGATACGGAAGGCGGAAAATTGAGTGCTGGAGTATTGTCAAGAAAATTGGAAGAGACCAATATGCTGCATTATGCAAGGCTGAGTAAATTGACTAAATTAATAATTATGTATTTTCCTTCATTCCCATAACAATTTCAATCAGAACTTCTACAACCAACGAAATTACTATCCGGTAATATTTCATTGCCATCCGCACAATCATTACACATCCCTTCATATATTTTTCAACAGTGTACATACCTATGGCCTTTGTGCCTTCCACAAGATATCTTGAAGGGATAGGTTTACCTTGATCAAGCGATTTGGCTGAAAATAGCGTATTTTTTGGATTCGGCCGAAATGTGTATGGAACAAACCGGCAGGACGACCCTAATTATATTTATACCTGTAGCTAAATGGGGATCAATAGGTACTTAAGGTGGTCCTGCCGCGATAACTCCAGCACACCATTTGATTGGTAGTTTGTGCGGAAGCATTCTATTCTCTCAAATCCCACTAGGTTGCGTACAGCCAGCGTCAGATATACTGGAACACTAAGGTGTTCAAAGAAGATAATAATAATAATAGGCATAGGTACTTGGGTACACTATTTATACATACATGCGATTTAATTATTAAATGTACAGGGTGTAATTGAATAAACGCAAAACCTGAATATACCTAGTTTGTTCATAATTGACTACTGAATCGATTTCAGAAACATTCAACAAAAATATTTAAAAAAAAATGGGATTCACCAAACCGTTGATTTATTGAGGCAAAGAAAATGAAATCTTATTTCTAGACAATAAGAATAAATTTTAAATGCATTAGGTACCTAAGTAATGCTAGGCTCAAAACTATTTTCTTAAAAATAATAGGTCCTGAGTTAACTTTAAAAAACATAAGTGTGTGAGGTTTAGCGTTAATTAATTTAAACATTGTTTATTTATATAGGTATCTATTTATATTAATAAGTGTAACAGTACCTATATACCTACCTACGTATAAACAATCCCTATTGTAAAACTGCGTTAAAGCCGACCGCAGCGAATCCAAATAATAAGAAGTTACTAAGTAGGTAGGTACCTAGGTACCTATCTACATATTCCCAAACTTTGCGTTTGAATATACCTACCTACCTATCGAGTTTCGCCTGATGCAAAGTGGTATATTTAATAACTTACTTAACTCAATCATTACCAATTAACTGCTAACGGCCAATTAGTTGGTCCGTGATTTAAAAATGATCAAAGAAGCAGGTTTAGCGCATCGTTATTCCCGTAGAGTGGCGAACGAAACGAATATGTAAGCTAAGCGGTGGGCGGGGAGCGAGGTGCGTGCGCGCACTGCGCTTTTTGCTTGTGGCAGGGCGACCGCGGCGGGCGCGGCGGCGGCGGCGGAGGCGCACCGGGATCTTATCCTTATTGTATTTTATTCTGTTCTTAGCTCTCTGTCCCGACGAACGTTCCTCCGAACATCCCTATTGTAATACTTATCGTTTTATTGTAACAAAGCCAGTTTATTATAAACTAACGTATTATGCCAATATGTTAGTAAAAACTCAGTCATTCTTTGCCCGGTCTACAGACGGTCTGTTTTGTTGTGTGAACGAGTGTTATAAATAAATAATAATAACAGTGAACAACCGATTATTAACCAAATAGCTTTATCAGTTGACATTATGAATATAAATGATTTAGTGACCCGTTTACTTTTTCTTACCATTATTTATATTGTCGATGGAGCTACACCTACACCTGATGTTAAGGTAAATATTAAAAACTGTTTTGTTTGAGATCCTTATTTACTTAAAGCCTAACAAAAATTAGTTAGGGTTACATAAATCCTAATTAATCTTAATTCTAAACAAATAGTTAATAAAATCTTATAAAATAGGTACCATGCACATCGCAGGCTTCGTATTAACAATGCTAAATTATTTAAAACTACCTAAAATCAATTGCTTTTCAACACAATTAAGTAATTCAATAAACAGCGAGCGGTCGCCGGCGCCCGAAAACAAGAGATTAAAGCCATCTTTTATTGGTTAAATAATACATAGGTAGGCAATTATACTATGTACAATTTTTAAACTTACCTACATTTTATGATAGAAAAATATTTTTAGACATTATTCCCTAGGTAACAGATAGACAGGTAGGTAGGCACCTACTGTGTATTTCCTGCACCTATCTGATTGACGTGACAAGCCACAGAATAGCAGTTAACTGAGAGCTTGCTAACTTGCTTATCATGTGTTCGTTGAATGGACATTTACTCGTATTTACCTAGTTTACTATTGTAAGCTCCGTAGCTATCTGTAACGGAGTGATTGTATCAAACGTAATTAGGTAGCTATCAATCATGTAAATATTCACCACGTTTTTTAACCGTTTCGAGAATGCATCATTATTAATTGAAGTGTCTCTTATAAAATCTAAATTAGCTTTATTTCTTTATTTTCTTTTTATCTTTACAACGATATCACAGAATAAATATTTTACCAACGCGTGCATACGTGCATGCTTTTGGATACCCCCAACCTCTCTTACAGAGAATATTCAATAAACAAGAATATTATAAATAATATAATATTAAATATTCAAGAGTCCCCAGAATATTCAATAAACTGGTGTGGTATTAAAATAAACTAGACGCATTGTCCTTTGGTTTAATTTGTATTTGTAATAGATTATATTTGAAGATCGCATCAGCATTTTGCCTAAGCCTCGACGCCTATACTGCTGCTTGTTTCATAGACAATATTCTAAGTTTCGATTGGCTTTTCAAGTATCTACCGAATTATTATTTTGCCTTCATCCATAGGTTTTATTCAGCCTATTGTTAGATTAAATTTATGATTAGAAACCTATCAATCGACCCATCCCATCATCTCTCAGCACTCCTATCGCCTGTCCTTTACAATTCACCAACCATAAGGTCAATGTCAATAGATAGGAATCTCGTACTTATCTTATGAAAATAACTTTATGCAGTAATAAGTTTGATACAGGTGGACCTTCGGCAGTCTATTCGGTTCTAATATTAGATGTTGTTGCTACGGACGCTGGAGCGAAAATTTTGCATGGTACCCTAGATCGAAATCTCTTTAGGACGAAATACATCTTACCGAATGACAATGCATCGATTGATGTTGTTGTGATTGTGACCCACCACGATGGAGTGAAAATCGTTTTGAGTGGTAGGCTAAATCGAAATCTTTTTAGGACTAAATCCACCGTACTGTGTCAGTTACTGAATCAAAACAGGTATTTAACACAAATATATCACTATCTAAAAGCACTAGAGTCGAAAGGTTCAATGATACGTACTTACGTTATTATGACTGGACGTTTCTTTAACTATAAAACATTTTGAAGCTCAGTTTTATACTTGCACAACACCAATAATACACATTTTTTATATATATTGAAACATAACAAACAGAACAACAACATAGCTGCAATCTCTCTTGTAATGTTCACATTGCGGAAGTGAGCAGGAGGGACTTTTGCTCTTTTCAGTCTCTCAAGCGGATCCAAAAGTTCCTGCTTTTTCAAAATAAAATAACCCTTGCCCAATCTCTTCTTCTACCACTAATGGACTACGCGGATGTCTGTTGTCTCGGAGGAACTCCTAAATAAACTTGAAATTTTGCAGAATTTGTGCATCCGCTTCATTTTTGGCCTCCGGAAGTACAACCATGTGTTGGAATTTCGGGCACAAATGAAGTGGCTGCCTATTCGGCATCGTTGAGATTCCCATATTCTATCTTTTCTATACTACTTACTTCACAATCCTAACTCTCCAGGTTATCTTCGGGAACACTGAGTTTCTGGCCCCCAGGGGAAAGCCCTGTCGTTCGTCTTCTTCCCTTCTCCTCCGTACTACTTACTCATCACACCTCAAGCCGTTAAATATGTATCAATTATGGATAAATAAATAATAATTATAGTCACTTATCTCTCAGAACAATTGTTATGAATTGACAAAAATCGGTACCTATTCTAATACTCATAAACTTCAGTCCGATTTCAGTATGATTTGAATTCAATCTTCTCACAGACTCATTTCAATCGGGGAGCGCTATTTCTATGTTTCAATCTCATTTTTGACGGTTTATATATGGACTAGAATACCAATTTCATTATCTGTGTCGGTTCAAAATGTTAGCAGAATACCGATTTGGCATCAATCAACTGTCGACCTCATTGCAATATAATTTCACGTTTGACGTTGTTTGTAAGTGTAGGAGAGAATACCATTTATGACATTGATACTAATCCCATAGAAATAATAAGTAGGGGTAAAATAAATAGATAAAATAAGCCTAGATAAAATAAGTCTATGACTAATCCCTACATCCGAACGAGATTGGAACTATATTTTGAACATTTTTAATTACGAGAATTGGGCTTCTGTTTGTAAGCGCAATAAAGATTAATTAATAAGGTTTACCGAATGTACGTTATCATGTAAGTAACTACGTTACCCTGCGTTATACAGGGTATAATAAGAAACATCGTAACGAAAACTGATACCATAGATTCAGTACATGACTCTGGACCACTCAGAGTGAGAAAACAGAAATGGTCTTTTCAAAAATATTACGATTTTGTTCGCAGTTTTTACAACTCCAACTAAATAATCTGCACACAAAATCATATATTTTTTTCCAAATCCGATATTTTGTAATAATGATGTGTCCACTCCAGATTCATGTAGTAGGTAGGTACTGAATTTATGGTATCAATTATATAATATTGAGCATTATTATTTGTACATTATTGATTATCCGTAAATTAAACCACTACGGAATTCGTGGACGAGCTGCTGATCTTGTTTTATCCTACCTATCTCAGAGGCAACAAAAAGTAAGTGTCAATGGTGTCATATCTGAGGGCTCTTTGGTTAAAATGGGTGTGCCTCAAGGCTCAATTCTTGGCCCTTTCTTGTTTCTGGCTTATATTAATGATCTCCCATATATAATGAGCGAAATATCGGATATAATACTATTTGCGGATGACACTTCCCTCATTTTTAAAATAAGTAGAAAATATAGGGAAGTCTTACACATTAGAGATAGCCTAACTATACTCTCTAAATGGTTCGCAGCTAATAACTTATTACTAAATGCTAATAAAACAAAATGTTTAAAGTTCTCACTGCCAAATGTAGCTCATGTAGGCTTAAATTTAATGCTTGATGGAAATGAACTAAATATAATTAATGAAACCGTATTCTTAGGGATAACAATTGATTCCAAGTTGCAGTGGGGTCCTCACATCACAGCTCTGTCCAAAAGACTTAGCTCTGCGGCATTTGCAGTTAGAAAAATTCGACAGTTAACCGATACAGCTACGGCGAGATTAGTGTACTTCGCATATTTTCATAGCATTATGTCCTATGGTATTCTGTTGTGGGGATCAGCGGCTGATGTAGATTCGGTCTTTATATTGCAGAAGAGGGCGATCCGTGCGATCATGGGCCCACGCGAGTCTTTACGAGACTTTTTCAAAGACACCGACATTCTAACACTGCCATCACAGTACATTTTGGAGAATATTATGTTCGTCCGAAGAAACCTGCATATGTTTAATATCAATAGTGATATTCATAAAATTAATACTAGAAATAAGTACAAAATAGTGGTCCCAGATTGACCAAAACAAACAAATCATTTCTAGGTAACGGTGTACCTACGCTTTTATAATAAACTCCCAAAAAGTATTACCGAGCTTACTGATAAAAAGTTTAAAACTCGTGTTAAGCTTGTCCTCATAAGGAAGGCCTATTACAGGATCAAAGACTATGTTGACGATAAAGATGTATGGAAGTGATTATCTTCTGCACATGCGGCTTCCCTGGTGACCCACTGCTTCCTGTCTTAACATACTAATTTTAACGCTTCCCTTGTACCTTTTTGGTACCTATTCTTAATTGGGTGACTGACTTGAGTGTTAAGTACGCACCTACTAGTATTGTATAATTATAATATTATAGTGGTACTTATGATCTTTGCTGTTCTTTTTTTATTTTTTTATTGTAATATTGGGTAAATTGAGGTCGAATTTTAACCGGGGCCGCTCCTGCGGCCCCACATTTGTTGTGTAGTACCTAAGCTTGATTTATGAAAAGAGTATCAATGGAGTTTCTTGCCGGTATCTTCTCCAGGACCAACCCACTTGGAACCGTGCGCCTAGAATCACGACGTTTTGAAAGTGCCTGCAAAGGCCCAGTTGAAATAAAAATCTTTGACTTTGACTTTGACTTTGAGCTATAATTAGCTCAGAAAAATACCCAAAAAACTATATGTTGTGCAATATCAATAATATTGCTCAAATGAAAAAATAAACTAGGAACTGTAAGGGCGGCATTATTTTTTAACAGTCTACAGGTAAATACTTGGAAAATGTGTAAGAAATCCGCCACTGACTAGACTGAATAATATTTGGTTCAACTGATTGATGCCAATTTAATATTGTGACTGTCATTTGTTTCTTTTGTTGCTAGAGTTCAACATCGAGTTCCCAAAGCACTGAGAGTTGCAATGCCCGCGCGGCGGCGTGTGAGGCGAACGCAGGGCATGCTCGCCGAGCCGTGTGCGGCACCGACGGGCGCACATACCCTTCACGATGTCATCTCATGATAGCGCAGTGCACCGAACCAGTTGCCATCGCCAGAAAGGGACCTTGCATTGGTAAGCGACCCTTAAATTTACGCTACTGCTAAAACTTTCGCGGAAATAACCTGATTCTTAAACGCAATGATTTTATTTCGGTTCCATAATATAGTACCTACTACATCGTCATCACAAAGATTCTCATTGTTGCAGACGAGTGTTATCTAACGTACGTAGTGTTGGAAATATTTACCTATGTCCACCATGAATATTATGGCTCTTATAAAAAGCGCCTTTGTTAAACTTGTCCTTGCATTTGCGCTACAACCGCTCTTTATGATGTAATGCAATCTTGTTAGTTAGCAGTGCCTAGTATGTACCTACAAAACATCCTGAAAGGTCCCATAAATCCTTCACGTGAATGTTTATTTATCTTACGACAGTTTGGACATCGGTCGTAAATGAAGTTCTGTATTGCCTGCCTGCCTACTCTAAGCAATTAAAGCCTGTTTGTTTTGTGTTAACGTCAAAAAGCCAGCGCAGACAAACCGCGTATAGTGCCACCATGCGTATTTTATAACATTAATGTGTACCAACCTACAGGATTTGGCCAGTTTGGCCCACGGAACAAGGTCTGGCCACAGCTATCAATAGAAACATTGACGAAGATGACAGGAAATTATGTCGAAACGCGGTACTTCTGTCTGCGCAGGCTCTTGAAAACATTAATTAGTTTTGTTTTATTATTTAGCTATGTATCTATGTTTTACTTTTCAATAAATTATCTGCAGTTTGTCTCATCGATTATTATTGTAAAGATAGAAAATTTACACAAGCTCCACACTAACTAGTACCTAGGTCGAACTGCAGATAGTTAACTTATTAAAAATGGCCGTTATTATTCGCAGAAGGTCAGTCATCATGTCTGATAGCCTTACGCTATGCGTTGAACGCGCAGAGCGGGGTGTGGTCGGCGTATGTTCCTCGATGTCGTGCCGACGGGAGCTACGCGGCGGTGCAGTGCGCAAGCGCAGGTGCGACTGCCACCGGCTGCTGGTGTGTCACGCCTGACGGCAAGCCACTGCCTGATACCTCTGTCAGGAATGGCAGACCTGACTGCACTAGGACCGGTAAGTCGCTCGGTCACTAATAAACATAGAATTACACATAGAATTAGTCACCGTGTCAATCAAGTTCACCGAGTTCTTATTATTGATTGTTATCTCTATTTCTGGTTATGGTAAGTGTGGTGCGGTGGGTCTTAGAAGCGACAGCAAATCAATTAGTTATTAGCAGAGAGAGTGGAGTGCTGGTCGAGTGTGCACTCAGTTCTAGTTAGCTTTATTCAGCTACACCTAGTTCTAGGCAACTAAACCTAGACATACCCCATTCTGTGGTATACCCACACTTCGGGGGTTGGCCGTGACATATTATACAAACATACACCCAAATAAGTAATTTGCCAAGTTACAATCTAAATGTACTTACCAGCTTTTAAATCAGATTAGTAAAGTTTTCGAGTTTAGATATTGTGATGTTATTGCTGACCACTCAATGAGAACTTGGCTCCTTTTCACATTATAGTTTTTATTTCCACTCGTTTTGGTAGTCCCCATCCCAAGTATGGGCGTCCTCGCTAGGTTAATAGTGTAAAAAAATTGTTAAACTTTTGCATTCTTCCCAGTGGACTACTGTCTCTATCTTAAATACGTATTTAGACATGGAGTGGTCGAGAATGACTCGAAGTGGTTGGGTGGTTGTTCGTGAATATTGCGAGAATCTTGCATGTATTTTTGATCCTGGATTCTACAATGCTTATTGCAAAGCGAATACAGTTTAATATCTGTTGCCCAGCTCTTATTTTCAGGGAACCATTATTGGAGTAGACAAACATCAAAGATATTTTTTGATAGTTACTTTAATATCCTATTGCATGTATGTGAGGATCAATATGCTTGTTGTATAAGGAAATCATTTTCGATGTCTGCTAAGCGAATTCTATAGAAACGGTATTCTCAATTGATAGGTGAATAAACCACTCGTCTGGTTTATACCTTACGACCGCGCTTTCACCAGCGCGTTATATTTTTATCAAAATATGATAGGGCCTTTTTAATACCGATCCCTTTAAGGGGTTATTGTAATCATCAAGAACAACTTTTACTATAGCACCATACCTAAAATTGCGAAAAAAATATGAGCTGTTCAATATTTTTTTTAATTGAGTACATAATATTGAATCATTTAGTTAAAAAATAGGCATATATTTACATTAACCTGTGTATTGATTTTTATAGGTATATTGATTGATTGTACACTAAACAGTTTGAGACATAATTCGGCAAAACATTACCCCAGTACAAACTGAACTAACTTTGAAAACATAAGTTGCACAAATTTGGTTTAACCTCCACAATTGGCACTTATCAAAGACCATCTTTCTTGCTACTTTGTATCCAGCTAGACTCATCGGGTAATTTTGTCCGTGCTGGGGAAAACTTACTGCAGAGCAATCAGATTTTCGTCAATTTAAAAATTACACGAGTTAGGGCTCTAATTATCTGAGCGATTCAAATCCTGAAAGTAGACAACATTGTGCTCCCTTAACGCACAGAAGCCGCCTTTTGTGATCCGGCTTAGTAGGCGCTTTCACTACTTCCCTGGCCAGACTCTTCTCAATTTTCGCTTTCCCATGATTGATGATGATGACGTGAATTCAACTTGTCTGGAGTAGACTGCCGGCAATGCGTTCTGTAATGTGATCGTCAGTAGGTTAGCTACAGATTCAATGTCATCTTTGTTTTTAAGCCTATTTTAGATCAAATTTTCTAAGTTCTCTAAAGGAATTCCAGTCAGCTTAACTAAACTAATATAATAAAGAGAAAAGATTAGATTTTTTGTATGTTTATTTGTTTGTTTGTAATGGATAAAATCTAAAACTACGAGACCGATTTTAAAATTTCATTCACCAGCTGAATGCTTTATTGAATTATCATTTATTACTGAGTAACATAGGCTTTAATTTACAAATATATCACGCGGGCGAAGCCGCTGGCGGAAGCTATTGTGTTATAAAAAAGTCTCACGTCGGGAAGCCTATACGAATCACTTGGCCAATGTGTCGTTCGGCTGTAGACAAAGTACAGATGAAGCGTTTGTCAAGACACAGTTTCAGCTTTCTGCCAAGAGGCACAAGAGCAGCAACTACACTTGAGTCCCAAAAGGAGTGCTTACCGTTCCAGTCGCCTCCAGCTATAAAAGTCATCCGAGCGTTACAATTGCAATGTAGTGGGCAGTAAATCGACGAGAAGTTGAACTAAATTTAAAATAATATGGAGGTAGGTACCTACATGTAGTAACTCGTGTGATTCGAACAATGGTACTGTAGTGTAGGTAACTAACTGTAGCTTACGTCAGTAAGATTTTCTTTTAACTAAACGTTGTTATAGGCGATACAAAATCGCCGCACTGATAATGATTTATAAGTTTGAAATATTTACTCATAATAAATAGGCCCAGAACATGGTAGCCTACGGTAAAAGATCTCTTAAACCCGGATTCCAGACATCTGTTTTATCTAACGCGCTGTTGTAAATACCACTGGATATACTTCAGACATCGTTTGTAAACAACGATCCAGATGAAAGCTAATGTTTACATTACACTAGAGCGCCTTTTCTAAGTACCGATGGATAAGTTTCACGTAGATATTATCTTAAACAATTTTCACGGTAACGCACCCAATTCGTTAGAAAATGCCGATAAACACATTACTCTTGTGTGTTATTATAAACAGTGTAGGTACTGATACACATAAAAATATAGTAGGCCATTAAACTAATTAATCATAGGTTACTGTAGTTGTAACGTAAACAGTGATCAACTTAAGGAATTATGGAACTCTATTATTTTATGAAATAATTATAAGTATATTATTAAAAAGTTGAATCAGTGTCGGTGAGCCGGTACTGCCCAGCATGTAGAAGCCATACCTAATACTTACTGGTAAGGCATGGATGAGTCAATTGCCTCTAGTAAGATTAAAGTGAAAGAAATGCCTATCGTATATTAGTAGATTATTAACCAAGGGGATAAAGCAGTGTCTTCTGTCGCGGGTGACGATTTAAATCGCGAACGTAACGAAGGACTCGAGGTTTACTCCCGAGCGTAGCGAGGGTGTCAAAAACTTAAATCACGAGCGAAGCGAGGGATTTAAGACGAGTCCTGAGTGTAGCGAGGAATTTAAGTTCACCCAAGACTAAGACAGCTTTATCACTGAGGAAAATACTGTACTTTTCGTACCATTTGCGAAAAAATTAACACAATAATAATATGAGATAAGTATTTATTAAAAATAATGACAATTAAAACGCATTTATTATGCAGTTATGATTATTAAATAAAATTTCGAAAACCGACGAAGCCGTATGAGCTTGATCCCTTTGCTTTTCCGACAAAAAATTATTAGTCTAGGAATTTGCCGCGTTTTTGTTTTCTTCAAATACTTAAACGTTAAGTTTATTTTAATTTATTTTTATAAATAAGTTAATGTTCTAAAAATGCGTATTCCTTTTTCAGAAAGATGTATAATGCTTTATAATTATACAAACTCAATGGTGTAAACAGAGATGTAGTTCAGTATAAATTTCGGTAAGTATTCCAAATTTAAATCACATTCTCCCCCTAGAGGATGAATGAAATTCAGTACAATTTTGAGTACAAAAAATGACTATTGTTATGTTCGCTTTTTGTGGCATAGAAAGTCACTTTTTTGAGCAAGTGGTACGAAAAAAATATTAGTACTTAGTTCGTAGGAATATTGTTATCTTGAAAAATACTGCCCAAAATATTACAATTAGTTGGTACTGTATACTATACGACAATGATCTGGATTGATCAATTCATTTGTTATCGATATCTATAATAATTGTCCCTAAAAGACAGAGAGTAACAAAACCAGTGCCAGAATTAACATAAATAAATAATATGAGTTTGTTTTATATGTATGGGTTGCACGTCGTTATACATATTTATGTACTTACATTTGTATTTTGTGATTAGAATGCCATTACCTTTGGCGACATACTTACATCGTCACTCATCAGTATTACACATTTGTTTCGAGCTTTCGTTATAAATATGTATATTCTTCGTATTTTAGCAGAAACTGTACGATAACTGCCAACTATTGTAATGTTTGATTTATGTTACTAATTTACTTGTTAGGTGTCTGAATATTTTTGCGTAGGTACAACCTCCACAGTTGCATCAGAAAATTGTGAATAATGTTTGACTTCGGAATTCCATGAGTCACGTTTCACAGGTCTTTCTATGTTTTTATTTTGTGGGGCAATACAGTTCATATACCTACTATGTGAACTCAAAATTAAAGGGGTCGGGGGCCCGTGCAGCCGGAAGGCAGCAATCTGGACTTGTTTACTAGACAGTTAACTATTATCGAATTAGATGACATTGAGGCGAGCTACTGCCTGTATTGAGTACCTATTCTCTGTTGCCAATATCCTTGTCATTTATAACAAATTCAGTTTTATTACGTTAAGATCCTAGATAAATATACCTAGTAGGTACCTACTTTGTTTTATCCGCATTGCAGGTCAGCTAAGAATCCATTACTTATAAAAATGATGACATAACTATTATTAATAAACCTGTAACTTAGGGTTTTGCCTGTAACACGGTAACAGCATTTTAAATTAAGTTCATTACTTGATACTTTGATAGGTTAAATATAACTAACTAACTATTATAAAGATTTATTTGAAAAACGAATACTTTATTTTAAACTCATTATTTTGGAATTCTCCCAGTAAGATTTGCTTTCAGGGGCCTATTGGCTGAATCGAGACCGTTGCTATACGTATTATCATAGCTCACTCACGAACATATCTATTGTATTACCTAATAAATGCTTGGTATTCCCCAGTCCGCTACAATACAATACAACGGAAAATCTTGGGGATATTAATTATCATACGAAATACGAGTATCTATAGGGTCGGTGATCAGTTTGCTGGAGCCCTTACCGTCGTAATCGTAACATTATCATCAGCCTATTAATGTTCCCACAGCTGGTAGATACCTGGGTTTCCTCTCTGAGAGAGGGAGGGACTCTCCAACTACAAAGTGGACCTTGTGCGCCCTCTTGTAAGGATTACGCTCGTAGTCATTGGTAAAATGATCCAATAAAGATATATAATAAAAGTTTTTGATAAGTACGTAAAACTATTAAAATACTGTGATTAATAATACTCTTTTGATAATATCTTATGGGCACTGGTTGATCCTTTTGAATCATGAGTTTTGTATCTATCTATCTATTAACCCAAAACAGTTAAAAATATTTTCTCAAACATTCTTGGATATTTGATAATTATTTAGAGAACCTTCTTCGAGATAAAGACAATAAAGATATTTAGTAGCAGTTAAAATTAAAAATTCACGGCATTGTTAGTATGAAAATCCATATCTGACGTGTTATCACGCCGGCAATTTCCTATGAAATGTTATTTCAATACACAAACGTTTACTTACCAGCAATTTCAATGTGCAAAGAGGTTTCATTACGTTTTGGCTGTATGCTAAAGAATCCGAAAATATTTTGACGACACCTGAAATACATAAAGCGACAATTATAGCTGTAATAGAAAACGAATTGTAAGATTTGTAAGTATTATATATAGATATAGATACCTACTTTAAAGTTTCAATGATTAAAATTCATAATACAATATTATTATGGATGTAAACCTTCTTCTTTTGTCTGTGGATGTAAATTACTAGATAGAATATCCGCGTTTTGTTTAGAAAAGTACCTCTATACAAGCCTTGGCGGCAATTAGATATTGATAGACTCACGTGTGCCTCTGCTACGACTCAGCCTGAGACGAAAAGACTCAGCCCACATTATTACGTTCGTCCATCAATAGGTACCTGATTTGCCGGCCGTTGCAGTAATGTACTGTACGCTGCATTGCTCCGTCGTAAGGGAATATTGCCACATATCGACAAGATTGACAAATTGAGAGGCATACCTAACCTACTAGTGATGTCGCCGACTGTGAAAAGTATGCAATTACATAAGTATGTATCTTCTTCATATTCACTCAAATCGTTTCATTCTGCTGGACTTCTAGCTGTCCATAAATTATTCCTTGGAGGTTTAAGATTATTGTAGGCAGACCAAATTGTTACAGCAAAACAAGAAAACTATTTTGGTTACTTACGCATCACAAATCGTACAAAAAACAGACTCAGCCAATTAAATTTAAAGTCGAGTTGATTGCGTTCCACCACTATTATGTTATGAGTTTACTATTCGATACTCGCTATTCACTAGTGACTATCGAATAATATTCGTATGAAAACAATCGCGGCGTTCCTGGTGGTTACTACACTAAAATAAAAATTATTACGTACGGTATGAGTTACCGCAGCTATTCGTGTTCATGTCATCTACATACATTAGACCCATAACGTTGACTACAGCAAGGCCGTAACCAGAGTTTTAGGAGTTCAATATGGAGGGGAGGGGCTGAGCTCCCTCGAACCTCAGACAGTGAAATTACTATGGAACTTTTAGTAACTTATTAAGAACCGAAGATAATGAGTAGGTACCTGAGTTGGTTTGTTCTTTATGGACACCTTAGCTGTCCCAGTGTATCTAACGCTGACTGTTCTGTTTCTGGTTTTGTCTATACTCTCAAGGGGTAACATTTACATAAGGCGCTATACTTTTCTATATTAATTCGAGGTTTTATGTTAGCTACAGTTGTTACGTTAGGAGCTTTTACTATAATAGTACCTACAATGCAAATTCATAAACCAACTTACTTGAGCCACGAACTATAATAACAGCACTAAATAAAATTGTGAAAATAAGTAGGTACCTGAGTGCTTTGAACGTAAAGTAAAAAGATGATGAACTACGAATATGCCTTATACACTTTTTATGAACTCCATTATTACGAACACTCTCTCCGCAGACCATTCGGGATGCTTAAGACTGCATACTTCGTCAAAATATCTGGTATCGAGCATAGACCTATTCCCTTCAGACATAGGGTCATCCTACGCAGGGCATCGACCGCTGTTCGGCTAACAGCCTGCTTCCTCATACAAGTACATGAACATTCTTGTAACCTCTTACAAAAGATCCGCAACTAATACTAAATTGTAGGTACAGTGAAACTCTAGGAGAGAGAGTGAACCTCAAGCCAGGCAGAAGGCGCGTCATGGTATCAGGCACAAATCTATTGTGTTAAGTGATTTTTATGGAGACATTATTATGTTGCTCTAAACGTCGCTCAGTTTCTTACTACAAACCACATTAGGTTCATTAAACTTGATTATAAATCAGTAAGTTTATAGAGCACACAAGTTGACATTGTGACGTACGTCGTCGTCTATTCCAATAATGAGTCAGCATGCGTATGATTGTCGCTAGTATTATATTACATAACGGAATATGCCTCTAGCACTTTGTCGGACTGCTACCGTAGGTAATCTGTGCTGGTATGTCCCGCTTAAATTGTATCAAATTTAAAATTAAAGTGAATTGCACACGTGGTTTAGGTACTGTAATATTTTATATGTGGAAGCTTTTTATTAGCAACTTATTTTACATATTGTATCTACTGTTTAATAAAATTGATTAGTCTGTAAGCTTTCCAAAGAATAAATAAATAAATAATGTAAATACCATCTCACCAACGGAATATGTGGCGGTATGTACAACAAAAAAATTGTTTAATGTTTTGTTTGGAACAACTTCGGTTATTGCACGCATAAACGTAAATAACTAAGCATGACAAGAATGTTAGTGGCGTCAATACTGTTTTCAACAGAACTATTCCACAAAATCAACTGTTACTTTCAAATGGAATTTTTCACAATATCTGCGTAAATATTGACATGATTGCAGACGGTATTCTAGGAATTTCGTACATTAGTACCTCAAGATGAACATTCTTTTCATACGCCGGAAATGCTAGAATTCCAGATCGTTATATTTCAAAATGCTTAGGTAGATACATGTGTTTCTTATAAAATGAGTCAGATCCTGAATTTATTTAAAAGAGCTGACAGGGAACGATCTTTGTTATAAAAATAAACTCAGGTAAAAAAGTTGGCGTGAGTCAATAACTTTAGAGCTGTGTTGACTTGATTTTGCACTTAATTCTATCGAGGAATGCGGATTGATGATAAAAAACAACTATGTACCTATCCAAATATTATAAACTAACTCCGGGCCGATGAAGTTTATTTTGATCTTTTACATCAATGTTAGGACAGTTTAGCTTATCTGGATGTTAATTTTCCGTTTTATATTGGGGTGGATTTGTCAAACTTTTAGGATAACATTTGACTGGTGTCAGTTGAAATTCTACTGCTCATTTTATATTCGTAATAGACTTATTATTTATTGTGTTGGCCTTCTTGTAATGCGGTGAATACAAATACAAAATATACTTTATTCTCAGTAAATATCTGATATCTACAGAAATGGATATAGGTATTATTTCGATTTATGTCGTATTTCCTGTTATTGTTGTTCTGTTCGAACACCTTTCAGCATTCATGGTCATTGGTGAACTAAAGGATGAAAAAGTACTAAGACAACTTCGATTGACTTCAATTGAACCTTCAGTTTATAATCTTGATAAATCGCATATTGGTAGGCGCTACATTCTGATAAAAAATATTTAATTATCAAGTACGTGTCATGGTCGAGACACGCACCGAGAGCTCAGTAGCTAGTGAACCTATCTATCCCACTCCATTCATTTACTATAGGTAAGTAGAACCATTTACTAAATTTTCTAAAAAATATGTCGACGCAAGTTGAACGAAATAATGTTATTAGTTAGAAGATCGTCGAAAATGTTAATTAGAATTTGAACTCGTTTTTGGGTGACCTATTACTGAATACCATTATATTGTCTGCAACTACTCCAAATTTCGTACGAACAGGTACAATATTAAGAGAAAAGTCGAACTGTGACTTTCTGAAATTATAAATATTTCATGTTTGCTTTTCGGCTACGGAACCCTAAAAACAATATCGATTGAATATGGTATAGAATCAATAGAATATATCAAGATCCTGAACGAATATTTCCCTAAGTAAAGGCACTTAGCATTCTGGTTGGGTGCAGTTGTAACGCGACTCGCGTCCGTAATAAGTTAGTTGTATGAAACCTGACCGTAAGTGGTAATATGAAATGGCGCCATAAAAGAAGAACCTTCTTGGAATAACTGCACGATTTGGCGGTTATTATAATGTTTAGTTCATTAGTTATAACATGAGTTCTGCACCAATAAGTCATAGGTAGGTATAAGTCAGCAGAATCCATTAGTCATGATACTTTTATTACTTACCCTTTCAATTTACCAGATGACGTAATTTGACATTCACAACAATTCTATCTATGCCTAATTTGGCCTGTCTCAAGTTTTAAATATCACAAGCATTTTATTCTTCGTCAAAGAGACGTAATATCTTATTGAAGGGCTATTTATCAACGTGCCAGCCATGCATTAGCGTTCAAGTCGCAGTAATAAAACACTTCTGTGTTAGCTCTTCAGATGCAGTATGAAAGGTTTAATTTAAACCACTCATCTTTCTCGCCCATCAATTACAGAGTAACGCTTAATTTATGACATGCCGAGACGTAACTCGATGACTAAGTGAGAAATTATCTGTAACGAGACGTGGTATTGACTAATTAAGTTTGACACGCGGTTCGGTTAATAGGCGACATCGTCAAGGAAGGCTCAGTTTTGAATGTAAATTACAGGCACTCATACATTCATACAGTCATACACATTGGCCATGTCCATGTTTGATTCATTTGCCGTTTTTCGGCTTGATTTAAGTCCCAATAGGGCCGAGACGACACGGGTGACAGCATATCGATTCCCGTGTCGGATAATTCATGTTAATGTGAAAACCTGCGTTTTTCTTACATTTACCAGTTCCCTGAGGTTATACCTACCTAAAATTATTTTAACATATCAAAAACAAAGGTCTAAAGTATTTTATAAAATTGTTCAGACTTTTACCAACTCTAGTTGGTAAAAGGAGAGGATTAGGATTTCCCTTCGTTCGGGCTTTTACAGTAGGTACCTAAAAATATAACGCTATGCCCGCATCTATTGACGCCGTTTTACATGCCAACTTCTAATTCAAGTCCCTTCCATTAAGCGGTGGCGCCTGCGCTGCCAATTAACCATTTACTGCCACTCATGTTGACCCGGTTGCGCGGATTCTATCTAATTAACTAAACTAGGTATATATTTATATAATCACGACTTAGAATTGATGATAGCGTATCTCTGCATAGAGACTCTAGTGATCCATTGTAACGGTTTATCTTGAGAATGAGAACTGGTGGCCCGATTTATTTAATGTGGTTTTCACCGTAACCTAGGTATTTCTTAAGAAAGAAAGATACACGTAAATTATCTTACTTAAAAGAGCGGTCGAGTAGTAGAATAAACTTTATAAAATTTTACAGCACTATATCATTTAAATTACGTCTTTGTCACATTAGTTGCATTTAGTGTTCTGTATCTTGACAATAAAGTCTGTATAATGCTATTTCGTGAAATAACTAACTACCTACATTCGATGCGGAGACAGTTCTCCGAGTGTTTTTCTAAGAAACAGCGCAGCGGTCCGCCTCAGACTGCTCGACGCCGATCACAATGGGGTCCGTTTTTTTGTCATTCAAAGGTAAAGAGAACTCGTCTCGAGCATGAGACGGTAAAAAAAACGTTGCAGAGACCGTTTGAGAGCTTTGTTGAAGATCACCCGTACCTTTATGTTTTATATTTAGCTATAGAGCTTACCTGGGCCGCGATGATGAAGTCGTTAAGAAAGAGTTGAAAGAATAGACCGGTTTGCATTAATACAGTAACTAACCAATAACACTTAACATTTAATAGTTTTTAATAAAAGAACGTTATCTAGTTTTTATGAACAATGTTGGCGATGCGTATTTAAGCATGGCGCTCTCACTATTTTCGTACTTGTTTGTCGCTTTTTTATTATACTCCGGCTCTAGGGAATCACTTTGACCACAAATAGGATGATGATGCCTATGATGTACCTAATATGCATGAACACTCTTGTTAACTCTCTACAGTGTAAACGTTTAAAATAGTACCTCCGATTTTATTTGGGTCAGGCGCCGAGGTGTCTAACGAAACTCGATTTAAGTGCACCTTTTTTTGTACGAAACCCTACACAGTGGGCCGGTTTAAACCATAAAACTGCTTCGAATTAAGAAAGAGTAGATTTTATCGCTTGAACGTGTTTTAATTGTTTCGTGCTTCTTGTGAGCTTATTTATAGTTCCTAGTTAAATCACAGATTTCTGGATAGTTAGTTGAACAGACAGTGTACCTACCTAACATAAATGATAATCGAAATACATAATATAAGATTAATTAAAACTTAAGGTTCTCAAAAATATTGCTTGTAAGTTGTAGTATAATCAAAAGGAGTGGTCCTAAAGGCATAGATTCATTAATAGTTACTGTATAACTAAAGGGCACAGTCAATTATGAATATTGCTTCATAGTTAGAGTTCACCTAACCTACTAAAAAGTATGTCAATGTACTTCCATGTATCCTCTTAAATATAACTAAGTAAAGCATAATAACCAGGTCCATATTATCAGATTTGCATAATAGTTAAACAGCTATTATGTAAATCTGAAACATTCACGGCATCTTAACGGGTGTTAGCCCTACGAGAAGTGACCTACTTCATAGATAATGCAATCTACAAGCTCTTACTACAAACGTGACACAGGTACAGTCAGCTACAGATACACTGGAACAGCTGATGTGTCAAAATGGAGCGTAAGTAACATCTCAGGTAAGCTACTCATGGTAAGCCAACATTTTTTTACAAAAATTTAGTATATTAGCGGCCCGTCCTTGCTATGCACGGGTGGACATTTTTTAATAATAATATAATTTTATAGGACATTTATTTACACCTTGGGTTACATTATTGGAGTTTTCGTAGGGATTACAATAATTAAAAAATCCTATCTTACCTATTTCGAAATACAGCATTCTACTGGTGAAAGAATTTTTAAAACCGTTCCATTAGTTTTTGAATTTATTCATTACAAACAAAAATACAAATCTTTTCTCTTTATAATAGTAGTAATCTATGATGTCTGAGAAAGAAAATAAACTTATTTAGCAGAAAAAAAGGAATTTTTAGAGCTTTTCGCAGTACTTATGAGTTCCGCATCATTTTTTAATACTTCGTAAGCTTTGAGTAGTTCTAAATACTCAAAGTTCGTAAGCCTCTCCACATTGCAAGACAAAATTAAAATAAATGAGAAGCCCATTTATTATTATATTAATAGAAGATGTTCCTGTCGTTTGTCGTGGCACTTCACATTCATCACAGAAAAAACTCTTTCGGTGAATGCCGAGGTGGCTGGAACAGACAGGAGATATAATAAATGTTTAGGTTCTTGCTCAAGATATTGGGATGGTTGTCAAACACAGTATTTTACATACTTCCTTTTTGTTAAACAGTAAACAGTATTAAAAACAAAATTAAAGTATAATACTGTTTTTAACAGTATGTTTGGCAACCAACCCTGCACTCATCATCTATACCAAAGGTATTCAAATATAGTGGAACAAGTGTGACATTACGTAACAGCTCTATTTATACAAACCTTTCATCAACGGAATGAAGTTTATTTTTCTTAACTGTTACTATAATATTATGACCACTCTGATTGTAATGGATACTATGATTACGAGACTAAGGATTATTGCACTATACCTATTTGAAATAATTTTAATTCTTTTGCTAAGTCGAAGACCTGAATGAATTAGAGTGAATGAAGAATGAGTAGGTACCTAAGTATTAGGTATCTACTATCAGATGTTTCGCTTCATTTGGACACCTTATCTATTCTAGTGTATTCGACGTTTATTGTACTTTGGTAACACGGTGTCCTGAAGTCGCTAAGCCCTGGGATTGTTATGTTACTTACTAACGCATAAAACAAGGCATGGCTACGACATAAACGACGCGTGGAGCCACCTAAATGTTTTCGTTTATATAAGTTAGGTACATCTAGGTGCGCTTTAGGTCATCGCTTACAATTGAGATTTGTGCCGTCTTGAGAAAGTACTATTGGTATTGGTACCAACTTAACTGACGCACATAGTATAAAATACTTTAATTATGTAAGTATAGGTAATAATAGCTTAATGCTATTACGTCAACATTTATTGGTACTATCTTCTCATAATCCTTAATTGGTACATAGTACACATCAGATTATATGTTTACCGGTTATATGGATGTTTTAGTGATGCACTACAGTCCAGCTATCGGGACCGGTTAAACCCGGCCGTCGCGCCATCGCCACCACACTCAACTTTACCAATGCATAAAAATAAATAACGTTCTGCATACGATCAATAACATTGTCATTTTAAGAATTTTAATTACCTTAATTTGTCAAGTCCATGTGTAAACCATTTCATTATTTTGGTCTCCACTAAAAAGCTTAGGAATGTCTAACCAAGTACCTAATTATACTGAGGCTCTAGTGTAAGTTTCTTTTAACAATTTCGATCTTGCGGATCGACCCTGTTCTGCTTACCGATTGGCCCGCTTAGAGCTAGTAGTCAAAAGCGTTCGATACGTAAAATAGAGTTGGTAAAAGAAACTTACACTATAGCACTAGGGCCTTTGTACATGCGTTTAGTTTACACTTAGATTATCGAATTTGCAACGGCAATAAAATTTACACCTAACCAAACTAAGTAAAACTTAATTGAACAAAATTAATTAAAAACATTATGAACTAAACGTGACAACTTCTGTTTTATACGATACAGCGATTTTATTAAACTCTGTTAGCGAATTCTTAAACGAAGCAGTGAGTAAATCTAGTTATCAATATATGTACGTACCTAAGTAATTGCGTTGTCGATTACGCCGATTGCTTCCCGCTTGCATTATTAAACCTCTGACCTGTAGCGACTTTAATAGACAATCGCACATTATTATCTAAATATAAGTAATTATTATGCCGTTAAGTTCTGAGAAAGAAAATGCCACCCCCTTCCTGGTGAGTGTTGGAAATGTTTGTGACAGGTGGCAAAACGATAGGCAGCGGCATCGTCCTGTGAGCTAGTATAACATACACTGTCAGTGCGTCTACCCTCGGACGAATAAAAAAAAGTATGCCTCGCCGGTGCCGCTGTCTAAAGTGAAGCATCCAGAGTGCATGTGCGTTCGATCTTCATTCGAAATGGCGGCCGATCAGCACCTCATAAAATCAATGTGTGCGTGAGAGAGGCTTGCGTGTTCAAGAGCACTTTTGGGTTAGACGGCGACGCGTCTTTTGTTTTTTAACCGACTTCAAAAAGGAGCAGTTTCTAATTTCGTCTGTAATAATATTATAATATCTACTAGCTGTGCCCGCGACTCCGTCCCCGTGGAAAGAATTTTCATATTAACTCAGAACTAAGGGTATGAATTTTGGAAATATTTGAAGTTAAGAAGTCTGTTTTTTTTATTTTATACTAGCGACCCGTCCTGGCTTCACACGGGTGGAAATTTATTTATATTAAACAATAATAATAATAATTTCCACAGCGCACGCGATGCGAATTGCGATGTAAGGAATTCTAAAGGTAATTTTTTTACACAATGGGTTACATTATTGGAGTTTTCGTAGGGATCCCAATTTTTTTTGATAATTAAATGTAGCCTTTGTTTCTCAGTCATAATATAGCATTCTAGTGGTGAATGAATTTTTAAAATGGGTCTAGTAGTTTTTGAGTTTATTAATTACAAACACAAATACAAATCTTTTCTCTTTGTAATATTAGTTTAGATTTGTCAGAGTATCTACCTTTCTATTAGCTAAGCGTGTATCTTTCAAAATTGCATTAGACGGTACATGTTCGGCACTAGAAATCTACGGGTGGATTTGATAAATACAAAATAAATATAAATGATTATACCCGGTTATCAGGTTTTATGAAGTCTTATGTACATAAACTGTTTTTATTTACAGGTAAATCCCACACGAGAAGACGATCCTCGGTTCGCGGTCAACGCAATAAAAGAAGTAAGGATAGATGTTTATTATTAGGTATAATAATGAGATAATAAGTACCAAGAGAAACAAACCAGTAGAGGAAGTAGATTCATAAACCAGATGATAATGTCACAAGGGTCTTTTTAATTATTAATAAAACTTTTGAAGGACCATTCAGATTTTGGATTACAGCTTTACAAAATATTCTCTTTAGAGATAGAATGCTTGCATTCAACCATTTCTATTTTCGTTCTTAAACAGTCTCGATGAACAATTCAATACAGATTATTTCAGATCAGTAACAAAGTACCTAAAGTCAATAAAATCGATATCTACTATAATAAAACTAAAGGAGCTTTACATCGAATGTTCCATAATATTAATTACGGTGTAAGTACCTATTAGTAACATCTATACAGAAACCGAAACAACAATTTTCAGAAACATTGTCTGTGTCTGTCTGACTCATAAACTGATAACACAAGAACCAGTGGATCTAACTTCATATGGAATTTCACTGTAGCGACCTTTACGCAATGATCAACAGCGTGCACGAGAGCCGATCGCGTCCAGTTCAACGGCAACCTTATCAAGATTTTCAGCGGGGAGTACGAGAGGGCTCGTTCTGACGCCGGCACGTCAGCAGAGCCCAGGATAGTGGCAGACTGGAAGTTCAGGGAGCTGGACCGAGATCGGAGCGACGCGCTGCAGAAATCTGAGTACAGAGGGCTCAGGAGGCTTATTAAAAAGGTACATAAGATTGTCAGTCCAAAACCTGCGGCACCATGCTCATATCAGCCAACAATCGACCACTGCTATATTATGGCCTATGCTTTCATGAAATAATGCCTTTAATCAGCACACTCTGTAGACGTTATAGTAAGTTAGTATCAGCACACAGAAGCGCTGCCCGTACTTCTTGGTATGAAGGTTCCTAGTCTTCTTTTACCTCACCCTCAGTATTCAGCACGGAAAAATACATTTCCAACATTGATCTTTTTAAGCTCACAACAAGCATTCGATCTACGCACAGCTACTTATCAAGCTATTCATTTTCAGTATAAGCTGACCTCTCACTGTACGGTACTGCTCACCCTGTTTCCTAGCACCAGTGATGCGGTTAGCCATTATAGGTGTGCATGTTGGATGATTATCTCGCTTTTTGTCGGTCGGCACCATGGCATGGCTCACTCTTGTGATGCTGACAGAAAAGGTAGGATGCACGGTGAACCGCATGCAGGAGTTGTTTACGTTTCATAAGTCAATACCTACTTTCATACTAATTAATTTAAAACCACCAAGTAAATTGCATTGCAGCTACATGTATCTGTCACGACATCATAGGACCGGTAGGATGTCTAATTGTCTACACATTTTCAAACGCACGTCGAACCCACCCGTACTTTGTTTAGAGACCAAATAAGCCGGCGCATCGTCATCAAAGTGCACATTATTAAAACGTTAGTACATTTCATTACCTGTCATTACCTGAAACTATCGTGAACTTTAACCCTTCCGCACGTGACTTTGAATATTCCTAGCGTTCTTAAATATCAGTTCTATTAAGACGTAATCTATGGTGTCACTCAAGACCCGCTGTGTCAGTCAGTGAAAAGGGGAGCCATAAATACTATAATAGGGATTATTATTTAGTTAACTCTTGTGACACTGAATAGTGCTCTAGTAGTAGTAAACAAAGTAATAAAAACACTACATAGGTACCTATTATTCGACAAGATATTGGTGACAAATACAATTCTGTTAATTGCAATGCACAATTGGGCTGTATCTACATTACTAGTACCTATTCCTGATGACTCCAGAATCCAGATGAACTTACTTAAATATGCTTGTGATCGGACTAGCTCCACGTCAATTATACAATGGATGGGGAACTAACGATCTCTCCTCGCTTCTTCTTATCGAGTCAATGTCAAACCAAATTACTTTGGCTCAATAGTCAGCCACGCGGGCTACATCTACGGTAGCGATAATTAACTCCTTAGGCGTGCAAGTGACAAGGTACGCAGTGCAAGATAGGAGGTGAGCCATTGTTTGTAGAGAGACACGCACGCTGGAGATCTGAGCCATATGGGATTCCCCACTTGAAATTTCTTTTTTCTTCGGCCGTCTTGTAGCCATAGTCAATATAGTCATAGTAAGCGATTTCCGAGTCAACCACGATGGTTCACACCCAGTTGAAAGGCTCTTCAATAGGCGGACAAAGAACGCAGGCGGTTCAGTTGATACCTATCTACTTACCAGATTTAGTACCTAGCTTGAGAAGCATCCATTTCAGTTTAATTCGTTTGTACGACTTCGAAGCTTTTTTGGCACAATGATGTAGTTGTGCATTAGTTCTCCCGTTAAGTATTCCGACGCCTTGGGCTATTGCGGCTTCAATTATATATTGATTAAGTATCTATGGTACAGTCGAACATAGAGAGAAGTGTACTGGGTCACCAGAATAGATGAGGTTGACTGCTACCTAAGTGTTGTGGCTTCGGGAGAAGAAACGGCCCAACAAAACTACCCAGCAACACTCTCGTGTCAATACATTATGAATATTTAAGTATTATAAAAATGTTATTACAATAATCTAAAGCTTGGCAGCGTTATTAGGTGTGAGCTAGAAGGTACACACAATTTAACAATAGGTATTTTTTTTAAGATTCCCTTCTTTATAGATACTATAGGTGTAAAATGTGTATAGGGCGTACGCAATTACATAAAATATGCAATCGTTTTGGAATAACATTGGCTTTAGGACTTACGCATGAATAACTAGGAGCCATTAGATGCAATGGAAAATTGGAAATGCATGAATGTAGATAAATGAATAACTTGTAAATTAATTAAATCAGCCAACAAGTTGACCACTCACCACAAGCAGCACCCGTTCACGAGCATGACGCAAAGATCAACCATCACCTTCCTCGCCATTTTAGAGGAATGTGGGTGACCTGACCCATAACGCCACCGCAAGCAGTGACATCTAATAGCATGATGAATGTGCTGTCTGAGAATTGCATTAAAAATAAAATAGTAGGTATTGAAATTGCGGTGGTCACTACCTAGTTAACTTAAACCTTATCTCAGTTCTCAGATCTCATCGTACTCAAATGAGTGCGGATTATCAATACGGGCCTTAGAGCCCATCCATCCCTTTTCGATTCATCTTCCTTAGGTATATATACGTTTGTGAATTGTATTTGCAGGTGGTGAAACCAAAGCGCTGCGCTCGCGCCTGGGCGCGTGGTTGCGATGGTGACGGCGACGGTGAGATCGCTCACGCCGAATGGGTCGCGTGCCTACTTGTCAACCCCGAGCCGCCCGCACCGGACTGTGAGTACCTTAATGGTTAAGAACATGGAAAGGAAGGCTCTTTCCTTGTATCCTACGTAACCGATGGCCTAAATACGTCTGGCGTACCTTCCACAGTCAGTCTCGTTACGTTACTTCGCTGATTAGCTTATTTTTCTACCACGGCATGGGCTAAACTCACATTAAACACTTGAGAACAAACGAAAGTAAACAAACGCGAACAAACGTCATACAGTGCCTCGGTTATATTGGTTAGTTACCATTCGAACGCACTCCTTCGGTAAGTTTGTAGTTCAGATTAAGTAGATACTAAAGAAGTTTGTAGGCGGCTTTCCGACTCTCATCGATATTCATATGATAACCAGGGACCGAAAGCTCAATGGTCTTATCGAAGCAAGGAGTCTCGATATCTAGACTCTAGAGAATAGTCACCCATCCAATAGACTATGGCAATAGTAATATTTAGTTCAGTGGCGCGCTCGAAAACGGACGCGCATATAGCTGTACCTACGGTGCAAAATGCACAATTCGCGCTAAGTGCAGCAATAATTTGCTGTTGCTAACGATTCCCAAAACCTTATGGCCAGCGAGCTCTTGGCGTTCTTCCAGTACCAACTGGACATCATGGACGAAGTTAGCGTCATACAGATCTGTAGGTACATCGAACATAATATGTGAAGAGGAGATTTGCAGATCCAAGGCGCTGTTGTATGAGTGGCTCGACTTATTAGACTAAATGTCGTCACGAAGGAGGGATAAAAAGGTAGAGAGGAGCCTTCAGGACATGTTCAAGGTACTGAAGGAGACCGACCACAATAAGAGCTTCGTCAAAGTGGAGAAAAAGCGGAGGAAGCTAACGTACCCGGTAACGATGTGGTACCGCGTTGACAGGATCCAACATGCTGCTGCGTGCCGCAATACCCTCGATTCAGCTGTACGTATCTCGCTTACATTACTCCACGAAGGTTCAGAAGATCGTGAAGTATTTAACCATATCAAGACCAAACGATATTTGACAGAAGTTTAATGTACCTAATATTTTTATATGTTAGTTAGTTTATAAGATTATAGGTACGGTATAATTGTATTTGTGTAATTATTCATGGCCCTTAGTCAGCTGATAATAAATAATTAATAATAATATAGTAGGTACATTACTGCAGAAGCAAGTCAGGTATTGATGGATGAACGTTATAATGTGAGTCAACGCGTAGCCGAGGTACACATACTTGAGTCCATCAATGCCCATTTGCCGCCAAAGCTGTATAGTACTTTTCTCAAACAAGGCGTGTGGATATACAAACGAGTAATTTGCATAGATGGTAATTTGTAACATTTTATTTAATAGTTATAAATAGATTTCTTTATAAAAGTAGGGAAAGTGCGTGTTTGTTGGTCTGTTGTGTTTTTGTTTATTTTTATTATTTTTTAACTAGGTACTCCTACACGTTCGATTTATCTCGAAGAAGGTTCTATTATCTACACTAGACTTAGCATTTCACTCGAGATTAACTATATTCGTGCGTATCCATATTGCTAGTCTGTAGGAGAAAAGATAGAGTGGGACTACTTTAAAAAAATCTAAAATTAAGATCATTTAGGTAGTTGTATCCTGTTCATAATAATCACTCCTTATAAATATTAAATACTCACTCAGGATTTTGATCACCGCGGCGTTAAAAAAAATACGACTGGTTTCCTCAGTGGCCGCCGAGAAATTAATGAATGATAATGAATACAATTAAATATAATAGAGCATGGAACTGTTTTAAGACTAAGTTGAAACTAATAAAGCCAGACCAACATTTTATCATTTGATTAATTGTCTTGTAATTAGTTCTTACATTTTGATGAGAATTCACATTCGTCTGTGAACAGGTTATGAATTGTATGGTCACTCATCCGCATAGTTATCAGTTTTAATAGTAAAATTAACAGTCGGTGTGATAACCTGTGCCCAATAGTAACTAGATACTTCGTGACATACCTAAATGAACAAATCTGTAGAAACATTGCAGCATTGAAATGCAAATGTGTGTGCAAACATAATAATAATATATAGTCTCTCTCCGTTTCTTCATGTCGTTGAATGCAGACGATGACAGCGGTCCAGAAGCTGAGCCAGATTTTGACGAGGAGGAACCGCCGCCGGACCCCA
This sequence comes from Allophyes oxyacanthae, assembly GCA_932294325.1. Taxonomy (NCBI): domain Eukaryota; kingdom Metazoa; phylum Arthropoda; class Insecta; order Lepidoptera; family Noctuidae; genus Allophyes; species Allophyes oxyacanthae. The sequence goes on from OW028609.1 coordinate 9,587,277, forward strand.
GCTCAGGTAACCAATCAATATTTCTCATTAGCAGCCCGAAGTTAGGCATTGTGCACGGTGACTCCTTTTGACAATGTCAAAACCTCTGCTTATCCCTTTGGGAAATCCAGGCGAGATGCAAATGTTTTATTATGTACCTACGTTATTATTTATAATATACCCCAATGGCGGTTTGCTGATTATGACTGAGTGTCGGGAACTGATACAGTTTACGGATTGTCTTCATGTTTCTGTGCATGAGATTAAATAAATAAATCCATATCCAACTCATTAATGTCCCACTGTTGGGCACAGGCCTCTTCAAATAATGATGGCTTAATCCACCACGCTGGCCTGGTCCCTGTTAATGCCCATGTCTTATCTTATTTAATTCATCTCCTTGTTGTTATTACGCCGAAATTAACGAATTTATAAACTTGAATAATACTGACTTCCTTATATTTATTTTTTGCGCAGTATTACCCGGTATAGTAAGAAATTCTTTCGCGCCTGACGGCTCCGATTCTGAGACGAGGCGAGAAGATGAAGCTAACGATTGTCTCACGGACAGACAAGCAGTCTTGGATGAGCAGGTTTGAAACACACACACACAGCATACTACGAAGGAATTAACAGACAAACTAAACATTATTATTAAACATTCTCGTGAAATCTAGGTTTTAGTAATTGAATAGGTACCCGTTATCTGTTTTACTGTCATAACCTGCTATTAAAATTATTTTATTTATAGATCATAAATATGTACCTTAGTGTATAAAAGCTACAATATTTTCGTGTGATAAACGTGATAATAACATGAAGTTGCATGTTATTTTTAAGTGCTAAGCGAATATTTAAATTAAACAGCAGTGCGAATACGATTAATGATAATTAAGTACTTATTTTATTTAAACTTAGTAAAATACCTATACATATATAAGTAGATATAGAAGTTACAATATCTAATATATGTAGGTATATTAGATGTTGTGTAGGCAGGTATGTAAGTGCGTATTAGTTAACCTATTTAAATAGCAGTGCGAAAACTAAGTATTAATTGATAAACAAATTCAATAGGTAGGTACCTACCTAATACTTATTTCTTAAAAGAATATGGGTCCTCTGGCACGATGTCATTATTAAAAATGTTAGTTCAGTCACAGATTAGAAGTTATTATTATTTCTACGCAGTGTTCACTTTGTAGATTCAAATGCCATACCTAATAGCTTGCGATAATGATGGCCACTTTATTAGATACATTATTATACAGGATGGCTGGTTGTATAGTGGAAATATTGAAGGAGTATGAATTGAAGGGTATGGTACTCATTTTTATGAACAACTTTTACTATGGGACCAATCCTGAAATCGTGAAAAAAATATTAGGTGCTCCATACATTTAGTCAAGTACCTACCTAATATTGAATTATTCGTATGGAACAGTAGACCTTTTTTCCGCGATTTCAGTGTTGGTAATAAAAGTTGTTCATAATGATGAGTACAATAACCTCCGCTAATAAAATAGGACCTTATATAGGTACCTATAATATAGGAATTATTGAGTGTACCTACCTAAGTGCACCTATGTGTAAAGCAATCATCACAAACCATGACTGTCATTTCGATGATAATTATAAGAAATAATAAATATATAACCAAATTGTTCAGTCCCTCTAAATGAGGCAAAGATGATTAGATTTATACAGGCAAAAGAGAATAAAAAGACGCAATATTTTAGTTTTTTTTGAAAACCACAATTTCTCTTATAGATGCCTCAAATCATTCTTTTTTTTTATTTGTAGAAGGAAATCATAAGAAAAATTTATGTAGGTAGTTAGGTAGGTCAACAATAGCTAAAGTAGAAATAAGTTTTGAAATCTTTAAGGAATCTTCTATAACGAAGCATTTCTCTCAGATAGGTAATCATGAACTTCGATGGGAGTATTCGTTAGTATTAGGCCTACATACCTAAGTATGATAAATTACCCTCATGGAAAGGCAAGGTGCGGTTCCTGCCAGCTAAATTATATATAGGTAATATTAAACATGCTTATTGTATCTACTATTTCAGTAGCGGCTACACTCACAGTCGCTAATACATAATTAAATAATACCTTGGTCTTAGATTAATAATTCTAAGGAATAAAGATTCTCTAACAACCATACGCGCGGTTATAAAAAGTTGATTTCCCCACCTTCCCTGGACAAAATCCTGCCAAACCCATGATTATCCTACAGCCGACACACCTCGTATTTATTTTTTCCATTTCGATAACATGCAGTGCATTCTCTTGGACATCGATTTCGGCTACGGTGATTAGACTTCTAAGTTTAAGAGCATTGATGTTTTACTCTCTTAAGACTGATTTGCCCTATTTTCCATAACACACATACTTGGGTACCTACATAGACTTTAACACGGAAACTTCATTTGGTAATGAAAAATTCATTTGTACATTAGAAAGCGGGTGGTGCTGCCCTCTACGTGCCTGAGTGTACAGGCGATGGCAGGTACGCTCGCGCACAGTGTTACCGCTCGACCGGCTACTGCTGGTGCGTCCACCAGGACACGGGCAAGCCAATCCCGGGCTCGTCCGTCAAGGACCGGCGGCCCGACTGCGACGCCGCGCCACAGCACGCCAGTCCGATGAGAGGTACGGTTGTATCAGGCGAGTTTGATTTCATGTGTATGTTGACATTGTTAACTGAATATTACTAACCTATTCTTTGGCTATTTAGTGGTAGTAGAGTTCCATGTTACGAGCTCGATTGGTTCGATAGGGTCCTACCTATTTCACCCATCGTAACAAATAGGTACCTATGTGTAGGTACGTAAAGATAGTTGTGTTCCAGATGAACGTTAGTTAAATTACCGGAAAACAAGGTATTCCAGCTTTAGCTCTAGATCGGCAAGGCATCCGTAATCACTAGGTTGCGGATGTTCATGGGTCATGGGTGGCGGTGATCGGTGACCATCAAGTGACCAGCAGGATGGTTTACAATCCTCAACTGCTTCATAAAAAATCTCCCGAACATTTGGGACCAGTATGTGGATCGATAGAAAACCGAGCCAGGCTTATCTGAAGATAGAATAGAATTTGGGCTCAAAGATTCTCACCATCATAAACTTCCCAGACTAATTATAATAGAGTAGTTATCGTCAGTACTAATAAGTCTGGCAAGTTGACAATATCCCGCCACATATCATAAAGTCTCGTGCAATGGACAGATAGTAAAGACTAACATGTTTTGTTGTCAGATCCTGTAGTCAAGAGTCCGGATTTTTTTTCCTTGTTAATTATATGTATAATAAATATAAAATGACTGATTATAATCAGTGCTCAAGGTACTTACATATTATGCTTGCAAAATTAACTTATTGTTAACTTCTAGGCTGTCCGGAACCAATGAAGAGCAATTTCTTGCGAGACCTGATGGGCTTCTTCATATCTAAAATGACTACGTCCATCAATGGGACTGGTCCTGGGTACGTAGAGTAAACACAGAACTTATATTTTTATTAAAAGGAATGCTACAGACATTATTTTGCTTTATACGCCCGAGTTGGTGATTACCTCTCCTCCGTGGGGATTTACTGACGCAGAAATCAGATCTAAGTCTTCGTAAAATACATTGATATTGTAGATATTCCTTACAAGTCATACACATAATGATTTTATTTATTGCTTAAACTGGTATATAGGCGTGATGTTTAAGAATTTTAGCAGTACCAGCATACCTACTCATATCGGGTGTTATATATGTAGCTACCTATTAATATTTAGATAAGCTTAAATTTAACTTAGGTATATCTAACAATTTAACAATATTTTATGGAAGAATAATAACTACATTATTATGGGCAAAAAATTCTTGCATGTTTTAATATAAAACATGTTATGGACTAACCATATTTTAACATTCTTTTAAACAATTTTCCATCCAGTTTCCTAGGATCTACGATTGAATACACGTATAGCAGTAATGTCAAGGTCGTACAATATAGAATGACGCAATTTTTTATTTGGTGATGAATGCACGATAGAATTTGCATTCAGTGCCCAAAAGGTTAATGAACTCATCTAGATTCAATATTAATTTATATCCTCGTTTTATCAGAGACATGGTAAAATGGGGAGCTTCGAAAGAGGAGCAAGCGGCTACGTGGACGTACGTGATGCTAGACAAAGATAAGAACAAGGCTCTGGAGCGTCGCGAGTGGAAGGCCTTCCATCAGCTGATATCCAACGTGGAGCCGCTGAGGAGGTGCGGCAGGAAGCTGCCGAGGTACTGCGACGTGAACCATGACACCAAGATCAGTATTACCGAGTGGATGGCGTGCCTGGAAGTCACACAAGGGTCACAGACTCCGACGAGTATGTAATCTTTATATCTCCTTCATTCTGCTATTTCATTCGTTGTGTCGCCAAGAACTAACTATCACAAGGAAATCGCTCATGCCGTAGTGGAAAGATTAATCAATCAGCAATGGTAGAAGCGAGGCCCAGGGTGCGCCAGACGGCCTCGGGTATCGTTATTCGTGAAGCCCGGGTAGTTTAGGTGGAAGTTGATAAACCTGTAGTTGATAGAAGGTCTGGTTACCAAGTTTGAGGTGCCGCATTTTAGTAATTGCAGAACTCGAACACTACAAAAGTGTAAAAGTCTTTTAATAGCAAAATTATATCGTCAGTGGAAAGCCAAAACTACTAAAGCGCCAATTCGTTGCCAAACTAACTTAAACTTAAAAATGTGCCCCTGTAAAGTTTAAGTTAGTTTGGCAACAAATTGGCGCTTTAGTAGTTTTGGCTTTGCACTGACTTATATAGGATAATTTACTAATTAGGTAGGTACTGACTAACTTATTAATAATATTATTTTAAATTCCAGCGGAACCATCAAAACCACCTTCTAACCCTAAGCGAAAAGGCCCGAATCCCCTGGAATCGTTCCTAAAAGCTGATGATTGATTCATCAGTTAGTGACTATTGATGTATCTAAAGGACGTATATAAAGTTTGGCGCCAGTGTTAGATGTAAGTGGTAAGAAATGTGTGCAGTGAAGAGTAACTGAAACCTAGGAACAGAATTTATGGCTTAGAACCTCGATAACTCACAAGCATGATAGACAACTGCATCGCTTAACACAGAACGTCGTCGTCGCGTCGTTAAAGAATGACGAAAAAGAGACTTTCAAAAATTCCGTTTAGGAATACCTACTCGAATCGAATCAAAACCTTGACATATCCTTGGAGAAGACAATATTCTTATATCCCATTTTTTTTTTGGTACTTTACCTTTAGTAGGGTTACAAATTGTTGGTGACTGGTTTACAAAGTTTATGTACCTATTCTACACATTGCGAGCCATGTGGTCATCCTATGCAGTGCCTTTATATTGGCCATAAGCCATAAAATAATGTTCTACGCCTTAATATTTAGCTTTTAATCAGAGTTTCTCAAAGATTCTCAAACATAATAAGTAATTTAGTTTCTCATAAGTACCTAGTTAGTAATTATCGTAATTTATTAAAGTTGATACGAAAATTCTGACTGTCACTAGTCTTGTGTTGCATAAGAGTCGATTGCCAAACGGTATTCTGGTTTATTTTATACATATTGTTATTTGTGTAGCTAATCCTCTTGTATTATGTACATAAACCCCAGTTCTTACTTGCTGCTAGTTTAAAAATTGCTATAAAAGTTTAATTTTATCCTAAAATTATTGACAATCTACCTATATTGATACTAACAATAACGATAAACGATACTAAATAATTTTTTCCTGTAACTTTAAATAAATGTCGCTTAGTACAGAATGTACCTAGCCTAAAACCGTCGATATGTATCTTTTATAGAAAATACAGAACTGTGTTTAGGAATATAATTATTCGTTATGGTTGGACGTTGTAAAAGTTGTAATGTTAACTTATAAATAACCAAATAGCCTAAGTTATTCTTGAACTATTCTTAAACTCGATTAGAAAACTAGAAATAATGTTTTTTTTTTGCACTGTGTCAGAAAATATTTATTGTGTTAGGTATAAACCTATAACCTAATAAAATAAGCTTTGTATTTAAACCGTGTATGTATATTTTAATTAGTCATTGTCAGTTGTAAGGACTAAGTATGTGATATTTCGTAATTACTATTGCTAAATAAAATAATTTAATATTTAGCTCAGTTTCATTTATGCCCTACCTATCTCCCGGTGTCCACTTGCTTGAATCTCAATCATAACATGACTGTCGCACATTATCATACAGTTGCACCTAGAGTCTTTTACATTTCAAGAGAGCACAATACTTGGCTTTTTTGAAATCAAAACTTTTCTATTCTAGTTTCTAACACTAGATACGGCCGTGTTTAAATGAGTTTAGCGTAAAATATGGTTTTTATCTGGGGATCACCAGAGATTTCAACCCTGTTGGGTGGTCAATGCCCGTTATTATTATGTAACTTCTCACTGAGGCTATACCTCCTGTAGTTACAATAGATTCTGCCTACCCAATATTTTACAAAGATTTCTAAAATTAATTGTAGGCCCCAGAATTTTTACGATCCACACAAAAGTTATTGAGGTCAATAGGTGGTGCCTCAATCCTGATGAATGAGAGAGAGAGAATCTTGGGAACCACCTAAGTTTATATAGGTTTTATTGTTTTATTACATAACAATTTACGACTTTTTAAATTTTAATTTGGTAATCCGTATTTTAACGGTAGAAGCTTTGTTTCTGTATAAACCATTTTATAAATATTGATGTTTATAATACAAAACAAAAAAGAAGAAAACATGACGTCATTTACCTACGCCTTACAAACATGCAAAATGCAATTCACTTACATTTCGTTAAAGGTAAGTAATTTGAAACAAAAAAAAAAGGCCTAGGAACCTAGATAAATACTATCCGAATCTGATTAATATCATAATATGGTGGAAATATGCTCGAATTATATCTAAATGATTTTGATATTGCTTTTGTAACTCATCCTCCAGCCTCATAAGTACGATTGAGCCTTGAACCACTTAAGTTTTTTGATAAATATAAATTTTCTCGTTGACCACATATTTCAAAAAACAAATAATGTGTCCGACCTCGTTCAGTGATTTATAACCCTTTCTCTCTGCCGTAATCGGGTAAAAATGAACCAAACTTAGGTACTTATAACATTAAATAGTTGTTTCTCACCCAGCCAGAGGCGGCCTAGTAGTATTGGCCGCCTTAGGCCGTTTAGTAGTATAGTTAAAACCAATCTTCTTGGCGACTCTGAATGTAGCCGGGTACCGATGCGCAGAACGCGTATGAAAGGGACGGATCTAAGTACGTTGAAGAGGAGCGAGCGGGCGGCATTCTGTTCAGAGCCGCCAAGAATATTGTATTTTTCCATAGCCGCCCATTTCTGCTGATATAGAAAAAAATGAGAGCGTAAAAATATAAAGTACCTACTTACGTAAGCAACATTGCGTTCGACTCAACTTGTACCCAGTCAGAACATAATTATTAATATCTTAGTTTAGAAGTTTTATGTATGCCTTACTAGTTAATTAGCCGTTATAGCTCCATTATATACTGAGCTGGGATATATGAATTTATTTCTTGCGGGTGCAACTGGTTTGTCCCAGCCACAGGCGCAGATTGGCCGCCTCCATCGATGTCTATAGATATGCTTAGTGAACTCAAAAAGTGAGACGTGTCAGGTACTCCATTTTCAGAAAAATGGAGTAGTTGATCACCGGTCAAATGCCGTTTACAAACATAATTATTAATTTGTGTATTGAATAAAAAATATATAATAACAGTAGCTATTCCATTCGTGCATTCGCTGTTCTATTTATATATAATTCGAACATTGTTGAATTTAAAATTTGACGTCTTCAAAAAATACGTCTCATTTTTTTAGCTTCCCTTTGTATGACAGAGCGTATCTATAGACATCGATGGCCGCCTCTAATATCCGGCCGTCCTAGCCCTGGGCCTAGTCGGCCTTATGGAAAGTCCACCTCTGTACCCTACTCAGCAAACGCTTTTAGTACAGAAAAGAAAAAAATTGTGCCACATTATTTCACCATGCGCATTTTTTATGGCCGGGCTGCTACAGTGTACATCCGTCCCAGTACGGTCAAACTTAGATCCGCTGAAATCCTCAACTTCAATTATCCGTGTCAAAGGTGAATATTTCGTAGTCCGTACTTTCGTAGATATGTTTATGTGTGTCAAAGTGATTAAAAACGAGCGTTTTGTAAAAGTTATATTGTAATAATAATCTGTACACATCATAAAACAACAACAAAGGTACAATTTTTTAGCTTTGCCAAAAATGCGTTTTGTAGACTGTTATTGGAAAAATATTTCACCTATTGTATCTATTTACCTTAATCTATATTACTTGGAATATAAGAGCATTTAACTAGTATGCTCTAAGCCTGGAATCTAAAACATAATGAAATTGTTATTATTCTATAGTTTGACAAAGAACTTAAAAAGTTTCGGATACCTTTCGTCTGTAACAGAAGAATGAATTACAGAAATAAGACATGCTCTTCTTAATACTCCTTGTCTCCTAAAGTGTTTATACTATGTCAATAAATAGAGTTCCTACTATACATAAAAATGTATCGAAATAGAAAACTATGGTTTCTACACAACACGAGTAATAATTGCTTTAAGCGTAAAGTATATACATACAAATAAATTATCAAACTTAAGGTTGACGCACACGTATCACTTCGGCACCAGATTGCTCGCGATGCTAGTGCGGTGGTGATGATGGTGCAATGTAGTATGGAATTTAATACAAATAATTCTGATTCGCTTGAGTTGAGGCGATGCTGATCTGTTGCCGGGGCGATATGTCTACAACAACCTTTAATGAGAAAATTTACTATGGTAGGTTTTGTATACATGTGCGTAAAGCACGGATTTTTTTTCATGATTTGCCAAAGCGAACCTGAACAAAACGGTTTAATAAAGTCTTAGTCTGTGTTGACTATGTCGCACTGTACAGTTTTTTTGTATTCGTCGATTGTGTCGGTGAGAATTTTCTGGAAGATGCTTTCAAAGATCTGGTTCTTGACTATAGCCTCGTCGGTGTGCAGCGCGGTCCATTCGGGCTCACAGCGTCGCCACTCTGTGAATAGAATGTCGTCGATGTGGTCCGAGCGCCGACTCGAAACTCCTGAACAAATAAATTGGAAATTGTTAAGCCGGATATCAATTTGAGCAGCCTCAGTCTGAGCAGGTTCGGATAGAGGCAAACACAGGCTGCTCACCCTTGAGGCCGATACCGAGGCACGTTGCGGCTCAATGGTGAGGCGACGAGAGCCAGTGATCAGGCTGAGCAGCACCCCTACCGCGTAACTAAAATTGTATGAACATCGACATCGGTAATAAACTTCAATACGATAGTGAGAGCCTAAACTTTGAGCTAACTTGTAAAAAAATTACCTATCATATAGTTGGGACACTTATCTTCATGATCGGTAAAAAAAATACAAGTTAGCTCAAAGTTTAGGCTCTCACGATCGTATTGAAGTTTAATACCGATGTCGATGTTCATACAATTTTAGTTACGCGGTAGACCCGCAGGTTCGATTACGGCAAACTGAGTCTGAGACTTTTGGGGAGTACATGCGAAATAATATTCTACCGAGTAGTGAAACATTTCTATAAGTAGGTACATATATAAGTAGAGTGTAGGTACAAGTTTGGGTCCTAGGCCTTAAAAGAATAATTACTCCTAGTCCAGATTGCGCAGATCAGATGAAATTTTCTCAATTGGCTAAGAGCTCGGGTAACTCTTCAAGCGCAATCAACTCAGTTGTTAAAGATCAACACACGTGTCAATAACATAATGGGTATAAGATGTCAATCATACGCATGAGTAAGGTTGCTATTTAATTTATATCAATTAAATTGAATCTTACGTGCACCAAGTAATAACAAACATGTTAAATTAGTTAAATAACGTTTATTCATCGTTTATTAGAAAGGGGAAATCTTTTAGTTCCTGATTTTATAAACGTTTAAAGGGTAGTCCGTGTGCCTTGTTGAATCATCTGTCTGTACTAAAATATTACTGTAAATGAGAAAAGACTATACTTTGATAATAGTTTATGAAACTGTTGCATAATAGGGGTTATTAAAACACGAGTGTGTGTTTAAAAACCACTCATGAGTATTTTAATACCTATAAGTTAAGTGCAGTTTCATTCACTACTTTATCTATACTCATGAAATAGGTATTTAAATAAAAGACCAAACTTGAAACCAAAACAATCAATAATGGTGCCAAAACCCAGCACTCAACTGCGCATGCGCCCTAGCGCGCGCCAAGATAGACAATGTGCAGCCGCTATAAAAATTTAAATAAAAACTACTTGGTCGATCTGAAGTGTAGGTACTTTAATATAGATAGTAATTATTAAGTAATAAAACTTTTTAATTTTATTAGAGTTGCATGTGCACTGGGCGTGCACACAAAAACATGTCCATACCATAGACACACACAGATACACAGGACAGGTCACTCATACAGATACAAAAAAGTAGAGTTACTCACCAGACACGGTTGCAGGCGTGACGCTAGTAAGAACCTCCTTCATTTCCGTAGAAGTCTTCTCGACTAGTTTCTGTAGGTTCACCTGAGGTTTCTGTGGCAATAAATTGCAAGCGTCCCACGGCTTATCACTCTGCTCTTGCTTATGCCTTTCTAACGACTCCTGACAGTAATCTTTCACGAACACATCAAACGCTTCGGTTGGCTCACAGCGCGTTAGCGGATCTGTAATGTGTTTTTCTACTTTTTCTTGTATATTTTCATCTGGCGCGAACATACGCGGGGGTTTTGGCGCACGTGTCTCTGTTGGCGGAGTGTAAGGAGGCGGTGGCTTGTCGGGGATCTCTCTAACGACTAGCAATCGACATTGCTGTTGCTCTAATGCTTTTATCTGAAATTTTAAGAGTATAGTAAAGTATAGTAGTACAGAAGTTGAGATGTAAATAAAAAGCTTTCAGCGCAGTTTAATCGATCAGCAAGGGTAATCTCTGCCGTCGTCATGCCTTGAATGGGTGACCGTTTTTTACACATCAAAAACACCGTGCCCCGGAGGACACTAAGGCTTACATTCAGAGTCGACAGGAACGAGTCTAAGCGTGAACTTACGCTTCCATCTGTCAAACTTACGAACAAATTTTGACAGATGGAAGGTAAGTTCACGCTTAGACTCGTTTCTGTCGTCTCTGAATGTAAGCCTAAGCCGTCGTTTCCGACTGCCATACAAATACTTACGACAGTCCTATCGACCCGGTTAAAAGTAAAAAAATTCTGACAAAGAAAGACTATGCTGACGACCATTTAAGACGTAGACTCTACAGTTATTTGTTTTTATTCTAGAACATGTAACATATTGAGGTTTCTACCTCTCGTTCTATGGCAAGCTGTTGTCTGCGCAGCTCCTCTGCCTCACAGTGCACCGGCGCCGGGAGCGATGCTATCGAAGACATATTCCCGCACAGCGGCTGACTACTGACGCTGTCCGTTTCTGTAACATTTGAACATATTGAATTAGTTCATCGAGTCGACAACCACAGGAAAAAGCTCTATTGTGATTCCATACAGAGCATCGTGAATGTGGCCTAAACATGGTGGCTATAACTTCCGCGTACCAGCGACGTTCTAAGGCCGGACAGACAGTCGGAAACATAGCCATAGGGTTCTATGCTTCCACCAAGCGATCCCAGGGATGATGGAGGCACTTAGTATTCACGTGCTGCTGTGATCACAGGGAGAATGTCAAAGGAGACTATTTCCATTTCCCCTCATGTGATCTGCTGCAGCATTGCACAGGACGACACCGGTGCGTTTCTTTGGGGATGTTAGAAAACCTCCGCATATGTTGAAGACAATTACCAGGGATTCCGTGGGTAGGTAAGAATCTATATTCTCTGGTTTCCTCTGGAAGGTTCTCGTCCAGTTTATCAGTCTTATGACCGGTGACGTTAAGTATCGTAATAGATGCGAGCAGCAGTCACCAAATTTTTGGCTAAAGTTGGAACTGCGTAAACTTTCCTTCCTGGGAAGCCTGTCTACCAAAGAACTTAAATAGATACATAACAAAGATAAAACTTACCTGAACCAGAGGACGCCGACGATTTCGATGGTAACCAAGTAGGAACATCGGGGGGTTTGCTGACCACGACAGCGGCGGCGCCGACGGGCACGGGCAGCGGACCCGTCGGCGTTTGCCTAGCGGTTACTGGCTCCTTATCTAATGAACACTGGCTCTCCAACGAAACCACTGGCTCACACACACACAATCCCTCCACAACCGACAAGTTCGAATCATTCAAAACAGAACCAGTTTCAGAGCTACACGTCAGTGTCGACGTACTTTGACTACATCGCTCCTCCGCTGACTCTGACTTTAACTCTATTGACTGCACACTCGTATCTTTGATCTCATAGACCGTACTAGAACAATCGCGGTCTCGATCCGGCGAGCTAACTGGCGACTTATCTTCCTCTGTCAGATTTTTGTAGTATTGGTCAAACTCTTCGATAAGACTTCGAGCAGTCGACGGCGTACTAGAAGATCTGTCAGGGTCTTTATTCTTTATCTGATCCATAAGTTTCTCAACAACCGCACTTCCACTCACGTTATTATTATGACTATTAGCTGAACTGACTATGTTTCTCAAGGCCTCCTCATTAACCTCATATTGTTTGCCACTGCTGAAAATCTGCGGTAATGTTAGGTTGTGAAACAGTATGTTAAGGTATCCACCGTCGACGACGACGAAGTTTTCAGCGGCGGTGTCAGTGGCTTGGTCCACCAGCAGCGCAGTCGGCGCTTCGCCCGTCTGCACACACTTTTCGGCACAGCTGACGCTCGCCACCGAAGCACCCGCCTCGGCGGGATGAATGGCTGCGTCAGAGTTCGGTCTAGACGTCGTACTCTCTTCACACCCACTACTCGACAAATCAAAGCATTTGAGAGGAGCAGTATTTCTGTCTGTTGATGCGCTTCTTTTCAACTTTTTCTTGCCTAGAATAATCTGTTCCACATCAACGTTATTTTTAAGTTTCAATTCTATATTCTTCTTAGTTTTCATAAGTGCTACTTTACGCTTCTCGGAAAGCGTGAGCAATGCTTTACGCATGCGCTGCATCTCCCCGCACTCGTGCTGCAGTTTGAGAAGTGCGCCGCGCTGCTTCTTCTTTAACGTCGATATGTCCGTGTTATCGTGCTTTTTCTTCTTTTCTAGCCAAAGAATTTGTGATTTTGTAAAATCTTTCAGCGCATCTTCTCGCATTTTCAATACAAACAAGAGATTTTTTGCTCGTCTTTGCTCATCGCGAATGAGTAAATTAAGCTGAAATTATAAGAAAAATTTACTCTAAAAATATTATTTAAAACAATCACAAAAATTAATGAATTATTAATACTAATGGAGCGACTTTTTTCAGTACGATTAACAATAGAATAGACGTAAATGTCAATTGATGGCTTACGACATAAGAACTTGCACTGTTGCAATTTGGAGCAAAATATTTACAAATTAAAGAATAACACTTACCAGACAAAGACTCTTGGATGCCATTGTTTCAGTGTTGTCAATATTCGCGCCATTTTCAAGCTTCGACAAGAAGTTGTCGTATTCCGAATTCTTGACATCGAATGTAGAGTCAAATAAAACCGAATTATTGACAAAATTTTCTACTTTACTTTCAGGGTAACATTTTTCGGCTAGCGAGCTACTTTCTAGATACTGTAGTGATTCAAAGAACGAATCTATAAAGTTAAGCTCCCGTTGGAACTGTTCACAAATGTAGTCGCTCTGTAATAGACCGTTATTAACTCTTATTGTGCTTATTATTTCCGACGGTTTCACTAATTTATTAAAGACGTAGGAACAATTAAGAGACTTAAGTTCATTCAAACAATTTATGTATTCATCTCTTGTTGGATTCTTCCTTTTGTATGAATCGTCAGACGAAACGTTTTCATTCATGTTCTTATTTTTCAATTCATTCTTGAACACAGACACGACATTCATAGGATAATCTAAAGGACTAGGCGGCTGAGCAGGTTCAACTTCGTCATCATTACCAACTACATGGAAATTAATCTTTTGTCTAGTAGTATACGTTAATGTAGCCTGGCTAATTATGTAAGAAGCACTTTGACAAAAACTTAGATCACTAGAATTCACTTCTTCTTTTTGTGGAGCTATTTTTGAAGGCGGCACTTCGAGATCTGGTAATGACATAGTATTAATGTTAATAGTGTCGTCTTTGGGTTCGCACTTATCCTTCGTTAACGTGACATTTGGTATCTCGAGGCTATCGAACATTTGTTTCATAGAATCTGTTTGCACGCTGCTTTCGCATCTACAAATTGTATTGATTTCAAAATCATCCATTTCTGTTATTTGGTTTACTGATGTTGGCCAAGGGTCAGTGCCAATTCTTACATCTTTATAACGCACAACATCTTCTGTGTCACTGTACCGATCTACTTTGTCTACTGCTTGTTGCACAGGTACAGTTCCCAATTCTTGATTATTTCGTTTATGGTACTTATCGTCAAGAGGAACATGTATCACTGTTAATGGTTTACTTTTACTTTGGATTTCTTTCAAGAATGTTACTTTATTCTTGTTCTGTGGATTTGCTGATTTGCTTGATTTAGGCTTTTCTGTGGGTTTCCTGTTTGTTGCTGAATTACTTTTTAAATTATTATACAATATATTTTTGATTCTTGTTAACTCTTTCTCACTTTCGCTTGGTGCTACAAAATTTTTGCTTACGCTAATTTTTGTTGTAGGAATAGTGCTTTTTGAATTCCGCACTGTTTCTAGAAAATAAAAATATTATTAGACGGTTGAGCTAACGAAATACACTACAATTTTTTTATGAAGTTCTTGGATGTTCCAAGTATCCTTAAAATTCATGGATCATGGTTTATGATTGCTAGACTACATAGCTTATCTTATGGTTTACTTAATATTATTATGTTAGCTATTTTTCTTTGTCTCGTGTAACCTAGATAAAAGACACTAATTTTATACAAATGCTGTGTTTTGAGCATAAACAATGAAAACTCTATTGAAATATTGGAGTATTTTTAACGCGTCAGGCAAACGAAATAGACAAAGTTACAAAACCCTGCATTAAAAGCCTAAAAAGCTATCTATGTTTTTTTAGGGTTCCGTACCCAAAAGGTAAAACGGGACCCGATTACTAAGACTCCGCTGTCCGTCCGTCTGTCTGTCCGTCTGTCACCAGGCTGTATCTCATGAACCGTGATAGTTAGACAGTTGAAATTTTCACAGATGATGTATTTCTGTTGCCGCTATAACAACAAATACTAAAACTACTAAGGGGGCTCTCATACAACAAGCATGATTTTTTTGCCGTTTTTATAGATAATGATACGAACCTCTTCGCGCGCGAGTCAGACTCCCACTTGGCTGGATTTTATAGATAATGGTACGGAACCTTTCTTGCGCGAGTCCGACTCGAACTTGGCCGGTTTTTTATATTTCATAAGCTTTATAATAGTATGTACACTATAGAAGTAGAAGTATAGAGTTACCTTTCTGTGTTACATTTTTAATTTTAGTATTTTCTGGAGAAAAACTTCTAATATGCTTGCTTCTATAATTTTGTTGAGTCACATTCACTTCCTTCTTACTATATGTACTGTTCGGTTTGGCACTTGTTTTAATTTCCTTGGAATCTAAAACATACACATGTGTTAGCAAAATATAATAATATATGTAGCTGACGAATTGTTAAAAATTATAATAAAATATGTTTATGCGCTGTTGACTGATTTGCTGATATTAAATACTTTCATAATGATAAAGAGATTATAAAACTATTGGATTTAGAATATTTTGCATTCATTTTTAATACATAATCATAAGGCAAACACTTTCACTATTTGAACTTATGGTCTGTAAAGGTAGTGTTATAAAATTCAATAATAATGTAAATGTAAAGAGTATGTATGTATAGCAGCTTTACATTTCTTGAATATCATTATCATAACTATTAGTTATTATAATGTTTACCATTTTACTGGAAAGGTTAGACCTGATTGCTCTAACCTTTCTAGTTTGTTACAATCGAAATGCTTTTTTGTGAGGATATAATATAAATCCAACGACATAATAATATTTAAATAATAGTGAGAGAAAGAGCGTACCTATTGAAATGAGTGACAAGAATGCTTCGCCATATAAATAATATTTTCAACGCAAAGCCAAAATGGGTTACGAATGATGTAATCATTCTCGTATAATTCTAAATAAATTTCCGAGCAAGGATTGTAAAAAAATTTGATTAAAAAAAAATCTTCTTATTCTCATCATTTTCTATCATAAAGCATGAACATAATGTGAAGAATTGAAGGTAGAAGTGGAATTATTATAAAGTATACTTTATAGGGTACCTATTTTTTTGAAAACAAAGTCACTTATTTAGTTATAATAATTTATTTTATTTTCAATTTTACTATATGTTTACGAAAGATAGTATTTAAAATTGAAGATGTGGAAGAAAAGTAAATACAGGAAGAAATGAATGCCCATAGCAGATGTGGCTAACCAAGCTATGTCAAAATAACTTTACTACGCCATGCTGGACGCATCGCTGCCTCATTGCTGCTGTTAGATACACAAACAACTAGATTGGGAACATAAATAGTAATCTGGGGAGCTATTCTATTAGAACATCTCGAATCTCTATTCGAATCTCACTCTTGTTGTCGGTTGACATTTGACGAAGTGACATAAGATAGTAAACGTGTAACAAAATGGCTACGTTCAGTAATTCATTTTTCGGATGAAAGTCACTCGTGCGGATGTCGCTCGCTCATCAGAGAATAATTGAACGGCTTCGAGCAATCCACAACTGCGTTATGCGAGTGACCAATCAAACGACCTCAAATTATCTGCTGTATCCTATGACTACAGTCATTGGTCGGTTGATAGCAGTGCGACCGAGTGCGACTTTGACCCTACTATTTCACGGAGTGACCAGAGAAATAACTGAACGGTTTAGTGTGATCGCCCGCGTCGTCGAGCGTCGTCCGGCGTAATAACTGAACACACCCAATACCAGAGGGCCGAGCACGAATGTTTTGACGTATGGTGAAGTAAACGTAAGCATATTTTGATTATAAAATACGATGAATCTATCGCATTTTTGTTCAATTTTATGCAACAAACACACTTGTTTCATGGGAATGTAATTATATTGCATGAATTTCCAAAAAAATATCATAGATTAAACATGTATTTTTGGTTCTAAATTTGCTTACGTTTACTTTACCATACGTCAAAACATTCGTGCTCGGCCCACTGGGGCTGTGAACATAACTAGAGCACGTTCACAGCTCTATGTCAATTTGTCAAAATATATCAACCGACAATAACAGTGAGATTCGAATCGAGATGTTGTTACAGAATAGTTACGCTGCTGACAACAATTATTTGGATCGTGTTGAGTTCGATTCAAACCTTGACACAGAAAGCTTAGCCACTGCGCCAATAAGGTGGTGAACCACATTAGTATTCCTAGCTTCAATTTCTGGATAAGAATCAACTTACACTTGGAAGAACTTGTCAATCTGGATGTAGTTCTGTTAGACGACTGTTTATCTTTAAAATCTGCTTCAATTGATCTATTTGACGTTTTGACTGGAAACGATTTTCTTTCCTTGGCTAGAATTAAAATAGTATATACGTATAGATTAGCACTGTATAATATCTAAGATGTACCTACGTATATTTGAACTTAAGTAAACTTTTATAAACTAGATATAGACTTAATCAAAAATAAATTACTAATAAATCAAAAAACCCGACTGCTTAAAAAGTGAACTTTAAATATAATCGGGCTCTAGGAAGGACATTGAGAACTCGTCCTATATACCTATATTTATATAACCTTGCCGAAGCTAGTCCACGATAAAGTATATGCTGTACTTCACAGTAAAATAATCAAATAACAACACGAATTCGTTAAAATGGAGGGATCAACGACAACAAAATCAGTAGCTTTCGTCGAGTTTTAGTAGTGTTCAACAACATGGATTCTCGTATTCAAGAGGATTCTAGATATACACTGATTTTTGGAAGGCTTTCGACAAGGTTGATCATGAACTGCTTTTCAATAAAATTGTATTCAATATTATCTATTGCGGTGGTTTTCATCTTACGTCTGGAAAAGGACTCACCGAGTTGCGGTTGTAGTGAACGGATCAAAATTCTAAATTATTACTTTACGCAGATAATTTCAAAAGTAAAAACTTGCAATTCTTTTACCTGTTGCAGGAGGATATGGATAGGTTTCCTGAATATTGCATTAACAATAAACTACAGTTGACACAACGGACTCCAGAATCTATAATTATTATTTCTAAACAGTCAGCTGTGGAAAATTCCGTTGGATACACATTTACCTACTAATATTTCATGACATTGTCTTTTTTCATAACATGTAGAGTGTAACTGTTTATTTGCCCTAATAAAAAAAAAATAAGTGTATACTTACAAAATTTTGGATGCAGGTCACCTTCTTCGTCTTCTGATATAGTAACAATTTTCCTTTTTGTGTAGTTAGTATTAGTCATTATCTTGGGTGGGGCAGTAATACTGGACCTCAATGATCTGTTTGTTTTTAACAGATCATCATCATCAAGAGAGATGATGCGCCTGAGTCGAGGTTGCAATGTGTAGCTGTGGGGAGGCCATGACACTGTTGAAACCAAACATCACTATGAGAGACTGCCAATAAACATCAGGATCAATCTACATCATCAAAAACAAACTGAGAGAATACTAGATTCTAAGATAGTAATGATATCCATTATGGGCTTAATTAAAATCGTCGATGCTGGCACGTAATAATTAAAACTAGTGGTCGCCCAGTGGTCGAAATTCGCCCGTAATTTTAGCTTTCTGCACTCCTCCACATAAACGTTAACTATGCCAAATCTCACACCTTATGCGGTAAAGGGGTACAAAGTTTTCTCTTCACGTATTAGTATATAGATTATTTAGCAATCGTTAAAATCAGTGAGTGCAAATTAACTGATCTGCAGATTATATCATATGGCAGAGTAAACAACTAGCAAAGCTTTTATGATTTGGTTCTCTGATTAACTAGGCAATCTGCAGATTCCCTAGGTAATATGCAGACTAATCACGCATTGGTTAAACTGTAGAGAATAGGTTCTTTGCTTAAATTAAACATAGAGTTCATTGTAATCATTAACTTTAATTTTTCTGTTTTGTGTATTAAATCTCTATTAAGCTGGGAACTTATTAGTGAAAGAATGGGAAATATTTAAAAGTATATCAAAAAATCTTAACACACATCAAATTCCAGCATCAATCGCGAACACTGCCACAGTAGGGTAAGGTGTGGCTGGTGTGGGTCCTTGGGCCAGCCCAATAGCGCGAACATAAGGAGAGAAGAAAATATTTTGCTCTCTTCCGCGATTTATCGGTGTAGTTGAAATTAATGTGCAGAATAACTACATGGGTTAAGTGCAAATACCTGCCTGATACTTTAAGTAAAAATTCGCAATTTAACGGAACGTACCCGATAATCTGTAGATTATCTAGTTAAAGCCAAGTGCTCCGACAGCATAACAGATGTTTAAAGAGAAATCGGCCGATTAGATGGCCGGAAAGACGAAATTTTTGGTTATTGTATTATGCTTTTAACTCAATATTATAATTGCGGTGTGTGAGGTTTTCAGTTAATTAAATTACGGTACCAAAAGGATCGCGTAATCCGTAATTTCTCAAAATCGCGAATCGCGAGTGTTTTCGCGGTAAGGAATATGACGTAAACGCAGTCACATTTCGCGATCTTACTTGTAGTTGTAGTCATTTCCCGAAACTACGGACTGAGATTAGATGAATATTGCAAAAAAATCTGTTACTATTTATCTACACTAGGTAGTATTATAAAGAGAAAGACTTGGATTTATGAATTTTTGTTTGCAATAAATAAATTCAAAACGATTGGACAGATTTTCAAAATTCTGTCACCAGTAAAATGGTATATTATCACTGAGTAAAATAAAATATAATTTATATTAAAAAAAATTAGGGGTCCCTACGAAAACTCCAATAATGTAACCCAAGCCAAGGTGTTAAAAAATTACCAATAAAATTCCTTACATCACGTGCGCTACGAAAACTATTGATGACGGAATAAAATAATGTACATACTACAGTTTTAGAGAACACAGATTCGCGATACCATATTATTATGTCCAACTATTATAGTTATGTCACTATAACTATTTTTTTATGTATAAATATTTAATAGAAACGCCGGTATAAACTAGACCACGTTATTCGTATCTTGCTACTAATCCTTATATAAATATATCACTTCGTATTCAAGGCAGTTTCAGTACCTGAATATTACTTTTTGAATTATTCAAATCGGACATTCCATTCAAAAGATATCATGAATTTAAAAATGTTATCAAGTACCATAGAGTGGCATCAGGCATGTGACTTGAACGGTTCCCTATGCAGCAGTACTTATACTCACCTGTATTATTATATAGGTACATATAATAATAAATTATATTATATTAGGTATAGTATGACACAACTAAGAAATACCATCGATGTACCTCATCGAACAACCAATGGCAGTCACTTGCTTAAATAATTGTACAACTTATTGCATCAGCGTAAAGATCATGTTTTACTGCAGTAATAATAAACATTCGTGGTCTTGAAGACGCGCGCAGTTTGTAACTGATCGGTTTTACGAAGTTTGCCGATGCAACTTATTAGTTGTGTCTATACACAAATGATAGAAAGAATTCTACTAATAAACAATGCGAGAGTTTGTATGTATGTCACATAAAGTTATTATTACTAGTTACCACTACGTTTATGGTATGTCACTATGCAGAAGAACTATTGAATCTCACACTTATTCTCACCCGGATTATTATATTAGGTACACAAATGATGGAATATAAATAATAATCCTACTTAAAAACAATGCGAAAGTTTGTATGTATGTCACTATGCAGAAAATATTGAATTCGATTTCAATTAAATTTAGCATAGAGATAGGTAGCTTTACTCCTGGCTACTTTTTTATCACAAAATCACTACATAGTATAAAACAAAGTCGCTTCCCACTGTCTGTCCCCATGTATGCTTAGTCTTTAAAACTACGCAACAGATTTTGATGCGGTTTTTTTTATTTGATAGAGTTTTATAAAAATAAATGTCCACCACCAGAAGCCGAGCCACTAGTTACAAATATATACAGGTGGCGTAAATTTAGGGGCATTAAGGGTGGCTACTCTTTCTGTTATTGTTAGAGAATTCTGGTCTTAGGAAACTTTAGGTAAATTTTGAAGATATTAAAAACCATATTATTAATTCTTTGAATAAAAAAGTACAGCAGTTTAATCTCACATTCACTAGACTCTGCCGATTTCGAAATTTCGATTATACTCCAATTAAAGAAATTTATCTTTAGTACGATTTATCAGTGTAAACAAATACACTAATGACAAATTTAACCCAATATTATTGATAAATATAAAATAACCTTTGACATTTATATTTTTTATTACAATCAAGGCAACTTGAGTACTTTATAAAAATGTGTTTATACAACTTTTGGTTACATAGAAACAGGAGATTCTAGCACAAGCTTTTGCAGAGAACTGACATATTATGATGTAGAAGATGTTGATGATGTGCGTAGAAACTAGGGGTGATTGTTTTAACTAAACAGTTTGAAATCACTACAATATAATATAATAAATATATTATATTGTATAATATATAATATAATAAATATAATATAATCAATCATCATGTGTAACATCAATCATTGGATAAGCGGGCTATCAAAAAAATTGTGCGGTAATGAGATTGAGCGGCCAACGCATCGCATTATGTAGCAATTTGGCAGTTGCAATTATGTTTATTTTAAGTTTTAAAAATAGTATGAAATGTTAATTTCTTATGAAGTTTATTCTGGAATAAATTTACTTAATAATATTAATGTAGTAAGGAGAAATTTACAGTTAATTCTGAGAGATTTTAGTAGTTTTTATGGTTTTGAATGGGATTTTTTTATAGATATTCCATATACATTTCAAAATTCTTAAGCTGCTATGAACTAAACCAGTATATATGAGATATTATTCTATATTTTTCATTACACTTGCTTAAGTACAGTAGTTCAATCCATGAGCTTGTAAAAGTGCCATCGCATATTTTAAGAAAACTTGCCACAGAATTCTGACTGACTTTATTAAAAATACTTAAGAAAAATTTGTGAAATGAGAGGCCGCTATAAACTATACTAGCGAAGCCTACGAAGCTAAAGATCTGAAGCAGACTGCCGACCAGGAGTTGTTTGATAGCAATACCCGATATTATGGATGATTTGATCAGGATAGCTACGGTTAACGAGATTACGATGTAGTCTGTGGGATTTTATATTCAGACGGTGGTCACTCATCAAAGAAAACCATATGAAAAACATCAGTAACTGCCTTACCTTTAGAGTCAAATTCGAAATCTGGAAGCTTGGTATATTTAATAACTGTGCTCTTCTGCTTAAACGGCGTGGGATAATTGGTATCATCTATTTTCAGAAAGAAACCATACACACTATTAATATCGGCATCTGGTTCTGTTGATGCCGATGCATCCATTATAATCTGAACACTAGAAAATTTCTGCATAAATTATACTGCCAACCATTTTACTCTATACTCGAAAAATAATAGATAAGCGCAAACGCCAACACTTAGTTGTTAGGGTAAATTTTGGTTGTTTATTATCACATTTTTCAATTTTATTTGTTGCACGAAGATTTTTTTGAAGTATTATGTAGTAAGTTGCTTGTCAATAAATTTTAAAACAACTTGGTTTTCACTAGTCTATGATTTAAGGTCTATGATCTAAGGTCTATGACTGACAGTAGGTCAGATCGGTGTTGCCAGTAATTTTTTTAGAGCGGTGGACTGAGTTTGGCCAAAGCTGTCCATGAACCATGAATTATTTTCTAAACTTTTATTATGGCATTATATAATTTAGGATTGTCAAAATTGCAACAAAATTGTAATAATGACGTGTCGTACTTTGTCATCTTGTGTTTAATTATGCATCTTATTTTCGTTAGTAGGCGTGGGCAAAGTGTATCATTTTTGGGATTGGAACATTTGCATCTGAATCTGACCCACTGAAAAGATCCGAATCACTGAAATGCTTCATTTGTATCATTTGGCTCATCGGCTCAAAGGACATAAAATGGCGTATACTCTTTTGGAACCGAATGCTAAAAACGTCCTTATTGTATTTGCTATGTAAGCGCCTTAGTGATCATTTTTACGTGCATGGATAACGACAACGAAAAACTGTGAGTGTCAGTAATACACATCTCATTTAGTATCTCTTTCTGACTTGTATAGAGTGTAATTATGTCACCCGCTCACTCGCGACGCGGGAGTCAGTAGTAAAGTATCTCAGTGTATCACAATCCCAATCTCGCTCACTGCTCAGCGACTCAGTCGCCTCGCAAGCGACGCGTCGCGTGGAAAGATTCCGATCCGAATGATGCGATTGAAACGTTGTTACTGAACCAATCTTTCGTGTCACTTCAAAGATTCGTATCAGTGAGTCGGTTCCGTAAAGAGTTACATACGCCTATTCATTAGTTCTGTATAAAATAATGCCGAAAACCATCAAAAGTTTGATGAGGAAGCTTCTATTTACTATGATTGATAAACATAAAGACGTAAAAAGTGATTTGAATCGGAAATATGTAGAGAAAATACGACGACTGGATTCAAGTCTTTCGCTATTAGGTTAGTTTTCTGAGTTTCTATTCAAACAACTTGATACTTTTCGACTATTTATAAAAAAATCGCAATATTTTTCATGGTGTATCTACTTTTAGGAAGTATCAACAACGAGGTAACAAAACATAAAAATATATAATATAATAAAAACATGAAAACTCTCGAAGATAATGAAATGTCGACTTGTGAAACACATTATTTATTTAGAAAAGCTATCTTCAATGACAGGTATTCATAACAGTTCAGACAAACAAATTCATTTTTAAATTCATTTTTTTCAGGGGTAATAAGGTTATTTATGGTCTAAGGGGTTTGTGTTACATAATATTTTACTTCTAGAATCTTCTAAGTACAATATTACATGTCTAATTATTATATAAATAGGAAATACTGAAGTAAGTATCGCATAATATTTCTTGAATAATAGATAGTATCAACTCCGTTTATGCAGTATATAAACCAGGATAACAGCTCTTAATTTTTTAAATGGAACCTCCTTTTTTTTTGGACAGCTTTCGTTGGCCGGACTCTACAGCTGATATTTTTAGGCAAGACCTAATACGAGGCTTCTTACGTCATTGCCTAATACAAGGATTCTTTAGTCATTGATATATTATCATGTATTTTTTGTTTTGTGAATAGACCAGTCGATAATTTTTGAAACCAAAAAAAAATATAGTAGGATGAAACCCATTGGAAAAGGAGGAGATTATTATAAAAATGAAAGGAAAAATAATTTACGGGCGATCTGAGGTCGGGAAGGGGGAGGGGGGGGGGAGGGGGTCTGAGGGTAAAAAACGGTTTTTCTCGATTTCCAGCAAAACTAAAAGTCCTATGGAAAAATGTCAAATGGCAAAGTTGTAGGTAATAAAAAGATCTAAAACTTTTCTATTTACACTTTTTTCACATAACCTCAAAATTTATGTGAAAAATTCAAAAAACCAAGTTTCTGGTTTTTTATTTTTATCTTTTACAATATTTTTTTTCACATAATTTGGTGAAAACTTATCTTAATAAATGCCAAATACGCTGTAATTTATTTGATTTGAAATCAAATGAAAGGGCATAATTAGCACATTTCAAAAATATATATAGTAAAAGTTTAGAAAATAATTCGAGGACAGCTTTCAGTGACGTTAGGAAACCAAGAGAGACATTGACATGAGAGAGGAGAGAGAGAGAGGCTTCTTACGTCATTGACAGCTTTCGTTGGCCCAGGTTGGCCCCTTGGTTGGCCCTGTTGGCCAAACTTTTACTTTATTTATGGCCAAACTCTACGCTAAAAATACTCAAAGATTTAAACCGATTTATACAGACGCAAATAGATCAATGACTAAAGAATCCTCTTTAGTCATTGAAATAGATAGCAGACCATAAAGTAATAAAGTATCTAGAGATGTTTATAGATCTATGAAGTATACTGTCTCTCTCTAATATAGGGGTATACATGGGGTATACATACATACTAATGTTCCTTGATACATACATACGCATCCATACATACATACATACATATGTACATGCTTGTGCGATTTCATGGAAGCAGTGGAATAAAATCAATCTTTTGTTTGTTTTACAAAATCCAATTTCAGTGCACTTTTTAAAAATTGGTACAGTGTCAGTGAATTCTAATTCTAAGCATTCTCTTTTCTTGGGATAACAACGTTTTTTCTATTGACGAGCTTTATTTAACGTGCGTAGCTAATCTCTGTGGTTTTGCAGGGAAGTCAGTGCCAGTCAGTGGTCACTTTGTTGACGAAAAGAAAATAATGTGTCCTTATTCACTAGCGAAGGAAAGAAATTGGTCGTAATAATTGTATTCCTGTTTGAGTCGCGACCATGCAATCACTATCGCTGGCTTTTCATCATAGATTCAAAAGATAGTGGTGTTCAGGACAATGAGTTTTTCCATTATTGAAATTTGGTGTGTTGCGTAGAGAGGATTTATTATCGCTAAGGATTCATATATTATATACTGTGAGTAATCGGTATAATGATATCAGTTAGCCATTTTGCCTTATACCGAAATTTAGAGATATTCCATAATATATACATTAAAATATTAGTATGTATGCATAACTAAATGGAAATCAAGAAATAATTTCGTAGGTACTGTACCTAACTAAATAATTCAAACATGTACCTATCGAAGAAGAAAACATTAAATCATAATCATACGATTTTCTGTTTTCGTAGTTGCTAGGTAGATGAATATATGAATTTATGCGATTTACTGACTTTGATTTGTTACAGGCCAAGAAATTGGGCTTAAAAACATTGTCATCGTGTGCAAATTATAACAATTGTAATATCAATTCAGACAATTCATGTACCTAACAGCATGTTATTTTATCTTTATGTATCTTTGCTTAATTCTTATTAATTTCAACGTATTCCCCTTCTTTCATTTTTATAGCGAGCTACCACTTTTTGACCAGTCAATAGTAACCGATGGGTCCTAAATGTTGAATAGAACTAGGCAGCTGGGTAATGTGCCCGGTCCTGTTCAGTATTTTTGTAAATCAATGTCTATAGATATAGTTCAATTCAATTCAAATTTTAGGATTATGGCTCCATCATGCCAATGTCAAGGTTGAATAAAACAGGTGATACGTTGAGTGGAGATTGGCCGGAGAAATGGTTGCCAGTTAATTACTCTTTAGTAAAGTGGTTGAGGCACCTGAAATACAAACAGCACAACATAAGTTAGTATGTTAGGGGCTAGGTTTGGGTTTTGGGTTTAGTTTGGTTAGGATAAGAATACATATAGGACAAAACATAGTTAGGTATAATATACATAAACCAAACTACAGTCCAGGATGATTAAGAATTAGTACTGTAAATAATTAGAGTTTAATTAAAATATTCAAAAAACGATATGTATACAGGATGG
Source organism: Allophyes oxyacanthae (assembly GCA_932294325.1). Taxonomy (NCBI): domain Eukaryota; kingdom Metazoa; phylum Arthropoda; class Insecta; order Lepidoptera; family Noctuidae; genus Allophyes; species Allophyes oxyacanthae. The sequence goes on from OW028609.1 coordinate 9,614,029, forward strand.
CATAAAATTTTGGGGCACTAAGGGTTACCCTTTCTGTTATATTTAGAGAGTTCTGGAAATAGAGGTGATTGACCCCCACTTAAATTTTGTCAGAAATGTAAACTTCTATGCTGACGCTGACTGAACCTTTTTTAAAATCGAATAATAGGGTATTTTATATCTTCAAAATTCACCTAAAGTTTCCTAAGACCAAGAACTCACTAACTAAAGGATATTTTTTTATGTAGCGTGCATAATTATTAATTTGTAGTTTCGGTCTCTGTTCCTAAATGCAATCGCAGCATTGGGAAACATATTGAAAAAAAAAACGACAGTATGGAGGGGATGCATAATTTACTAGCGCAAGCCATACAAAATCAAATTTTTACTTTGTTTTGGAGTGAATTTTAGTACTATAGTGCATTCAGGAATGGACACTGAATGAGTCTGAAAATTTTTCACAGTACATAAAAAAATATCCTGAATAAAAGAAAGGGTACTCACCCTTAAAGCCCCAAAATTTTACGCCACCCTGTATAGTTTAAATGTCACATTTTTTTACCTTTGTAGGACAGAGTGTATCTATGGACATTGATGTTTTTGTAAATAAATTTCCAATAAATAAGGTGTTTAATATTGTTCTTTCTAATTTTATTATGTTTTAATTTAAACATAACGCAAATGCAAATTCACAACTGGTTAATACCAATAAATGGGTATTCACTATTACTGCACAAGTCTGTTGTAAAGTAGTACCTATCTTCACCCAAGCTCTAAAGCAGAGTGACCAAAGATAAATACCTACCTGATATTTAGTTTTTTATGGATGAAAAATATTGTTTCCATAAATACTAATTTATGCTGTAGTGTGCTGATAGCAGCCAACTGGTGCAGACGTAGACATTGGTCAGTTTTATAATATTATCTTATTACACTAAAACACAAATTGCTTGCAAGATGATTTCTACAGTTGGAACTGTAATAATGTCCAGTTCCAAGAATTCTATACAGTCTGATTTGTTCATAATCTACTTTTATTTCCCATCTAGTTGTCACTAATTGGGCATTCCTCTTTATATTTTCCATCAATTATTTACTTCATACCAGTGTCTTCACACTGCTAAACATATATTTTTTCCAAATTTACTGCCTTGAAAATCTTATGTGTTTTTTGCTTTTTAATACATTTATATCAAAGTTCAATATTTTATAACATTTAAAGAACAGATTTTGTTGTAAACTACTAAAAAGAACAAAAGACACATAGTGCTTTTTTGAGGTGTTACCAGCATGTGAGTATCAACAGCCTGTAACATGTCATGGAGTAAATATTAATGTGATGGGTATACTTGTACAGACATGAATGAATTCGTGAATTTATGTATGTCTGACAGTTTTATGTCCACTGTGCAGTCCACCAGGCAAATTAAACCTAAAATTGTCTTAGGAAACATTCCCAGAAAGAGATATTTTTGTGTTGACTGATAATATGATTAAAAATTTAAGGGGATTAAATGGCTCAAATGAAATGGTATGCTAAATAAGTTTGTTAATAGATCCTTGAATGCCTTAGCCATATAAATAATGTATGGTATACTACCTATTTTAGACCAATAATTTAGACCAATTATTATTAACTAGCGGCCTGCCCCGACTTCGTACGGGTAGCACTAAGTATCTACGGCGCACCTACCTACCCTACCCTACCTACCTTACTGTGCCTACATACCCTATTTAACTCCCTACCTACCTACCTTATCTACCATACTACCCCACCTAGGCACCTACCTACCCTACTTACTTAACCTATCTACCCACCACATACTTACCTACCTATCTATCTACCCTATCTACCTACCTACACACCTATCTACCTACATACCTACAAATCTACATAGATCGATGATATTATTATTAGCATCGTGTACGGTTTCAGTTTCGCTTAGTTATTTTTTGAGAAAATGAATTATCGTCATAATTTTTTTAGACAGTTTTCCTTTTTTTTGTTCATAATTATATTTATTCTGCTATTTGAGGCGGAGACAAATCCAACAAATAAAAACCATGAAAATCGGTCCTGCAGTGATCGAGAAAAGTGTTTTAACAAACCCGATTTTGTTTTATACCTATATAGTATAGATTAATTTAATATACACAAAAACCCTGGCATAAGTATTGGTAATAGCTGGAAAATTATCTAATAAATCATAATATGGTACTTCAAAGATTTTGTGGAAAGGAAATTTTCAGAGTACTGGTCAAGAGCTCAACTCAGCACCCTTACACAATCCAAGATCAATTCAGGGTCACTGGATACCATTGACTTTGGACTGTGAAACATTAAAATCTTTCCATAAACAAACTTATTATTCAAATAAATCGAGAAATGATAGTTTTACGTTACCTTTGACTTTGCGGTCAGTTGAAGCGGCACTCAGTTCCTTTATTTTTGTCATTTCTATTAGGACCACATAATGCAAATCTTCACAAAAATCTGTGATTTCGGGACTATTCCTCAGACCTGTTTAATTTGTCTGCTCTGGACTATGTTGTAGTCGCTTATTCGTCAATGCATCGACATACCTACTTTGTGTGTTTAGTTATTAATCCCCCAGCTTTGTGTTCAGCCCCAGTTTATTTAGCGTATTTTATCCAAATCCTACAATATTTCTGAGTTTCTTTTCTGCAATGTTTAGTTAATGAAGTGATTTTTTATGTACTATTGTTATTTTTGGACATGTTCTTAATTTTGACACATTTTTATTTAGCGCAAAAATGGCGGTGAAGAAGCATGAGCTGGTTCATGATAACCGTAATCAGTTGGATCTACAAGCATTAGAACAATATATACAGCTGATGAATGACCAGTCCAACTATATGCCAGCACCCCATGAGCTTGTGAAAAATTGTCAGGATATTGTCAAGTGTCTTGGTGAGTCCTCAAATGATATGTTTTTCCTTCGTATGTGTAATAAAGAAAAAAATAATATACTGTAATGTTTCAGCTCGTGCGTCGGGGAATGAAGAGCAATTGTGGACTCTCCTGCGAACTGTGGAAGAATATCTGCTGAGAATTGTGAATACTGTTCATAGTTCAATTCGTCATGAGATTGTTACAGCAATCCTTGACAAGTTTTATACGTTCATCTCTGATCCTCGTGAGTTACTTATAATATTACTTTAGATAATGTTGAAAAGGCTTGGACAATAATTGCTACCACTGTTTACTAATATTTAATATGTACCTACCAATATGTTTGAGGTGAGTTGGTTCAGGAAGCCGCAGGACCATTAAATTCTTAAAACCCTTTGGATTGGCTATTTTACCTGGTGTATCAATGCATGCATTCAGTGATGTTATAAAATAGTAAATTTTTAATTGTTATCTTTTATATAGAATCTGATGCTTGTCCCGCAACTTCTGTGGTTCTTATCGTGCTGGATTGCTCCGATACGGAGGGCACTCTGTCTGCTGCGCGCTGGCTAGTGCAGCAGGGGGACAATGGTCCGGCTGGCGCCGGCCTTAGAGCTTCTCTCTCATGCTTGTACTGCTGGCTGTACGACTGGCATGGTACTCCGGCACTAGGTGATTGGATAATGGCTTTCATTAAAGCCTTAGAGGTAAGTAATAATAAACAAGAAAGGATATTCATAGTGTACATAATATTTTTAGGTGCGGATATTATAAAAGCCGTCTATTTACACCCTAAAAATCATATTTGGGCAATATTCTAACATAAGTTGATCTGCAATTATGATGTTCTTTTTCTTAACAAAATAAATAATTTATTTTATCACCATAACGTGATCATCCAAAGGCAATAAAATTTACGACCTATGTAACTTTTTTCCTGGGATGAATATTGTTTTGCTCATAGTGAAAATTTATACCGCCGCGTCAATCAGATGTACTTAATGTCGTTTTAGTTGATTCTGGGTGGAATTTGGACCAAATCCTGGTAATGTCTTGTAATTGTCTTTTTAACCTACTATAAGTATCAAAATATTTATTATGAAATAAACCATAAAATCTAAGCAATAAGGTTGAAACAAATATGTTGACATTTGGTATTTACTCTATTTTGAAACTATACGCAGAACTTGGTACTATTTTGACACAATAGTTGGCGCGTAGCCGTAGCGTAGCATAGTGGTGAAACAAGCTTATGAAATGGTTAAATAGTTTATCATGTTTAATTCTATTATTTTCACAAGTTTTGAACACGCACTGCATTTTGACGTATTAATGTTGGTTATGATAGGATGGTACTAATTGCATATAAGACCACAAAATTATTGTGGTCACAATAATGGTCTGGATTTATTGATGGTAAAGTAAGTATTTTACATTTTATAAATTAGGGTTTACAGCAATTGGTTTGTTCAATATTTACAATGCGGCACAAAGCAACTTAAATTCACCTTTTCAAAGAATGCTAAATTTGGTATTATCAGGCAGTTATTTTAAGCTACTAAAACTTTCCAGTTTATTCCAATGTTTCCGTTTTAACCGCCTATACCCACACGGCTGTCGCAAAGTTATGTCAATCACAGAAACAATCATTATTTATTTTGTTCGGAAAAATTAAATCAAAAAGTGTCAGACCACTTTTGTAAATGTAATGTCTTTGAAATGTTTGCACCAACTACCCACTGTATTATTTTATAAAATATCTTAATAATAATTTTGTTCACAGTTACTAGTGCGAACGCTCGATTATATGTCTACCCTACATATTTAATTAGTTTCTCATATAAGCGAATTGTATTCTTTTGAGAAATAAAGTATCTTAAACCACAATTTATTCCCCAGTGACGAAAATAAATATGAAATAAATAATAATAATAATGAATGAATGATGAAAATGGACGGCCCTTAAAATATCCTCATCTAATAAAGTAACGCCCTATATATTTACATTTAGTCTAAGTACCTATATTTAAAAACGTTAAACGCTTAGATTTATTGATTGGTTGTCGCGGCCGCTCCAACTAGATACCGCACTACCTAAGAAAAATGGCTCCTTGAATGCGTCATCTCATTTGACATGTGATTGTCATGTGGTGATTGTCATTCATGGTTTGTTTATTTATTGTTGAAATTATTTCGGAAATTATAAAATCTTTACTGATGGTACATATCCCAGTGTTTTTTAAATTTTGGTTGTATTGTTTTTGCACATTTTACTACGCAAACCGGCATTTTAATCTGACCGACTCAAGGTTAAACGTTTGGTCGCGGTGACTTTTCATATGTTCTAGACTTAGATTATTGATTGGTTGTCGCCGCCGCTGCAACTAGATTCCGCCGGCGTACTAATAAAATGCGGCAAAACATACTACGCAAGAATAGGCGTAGGTACTCGAGTGAGTCGGTCAGATTAAAATGCCGGTTTGCGTAGTAAAACTGTGCAAAAACAATACAACCAAAATTTAAAAAACACTGGGATATGTACTATTAGGACAGATTGTATAATTTCCGAAATAATTTCAACAATAAATAAACAAACCATGAATGACAATCACCACCATGACAATCACATGTCAAATGAGTTGACGCATTCAAGGAGCCATTTTTCTTAGGTAGTGCGGTATCTAGTTGGAGCGGCCGCGACAACCAATCAATAATCTAAGGTTCTAGAATAGCTCTACCGAAAATGGTAGCTGGGTTAGACTGGATGTAGAAGGCGGAGAACCTGGTGTTATGGCGCTATTTAGGAGAGGCATATGTCCAACAGTTGAATGTTATAGGCTGAGTTGGAGAGCATTAGTTATTTCTGTTTCAAGATAATTACCTTTTATATTTTTATGATGATTGTTTTGATTTTATCCAGGAAAATGAACAATTTGGAACACTGATTGAAGTATCACTCGATAACCTGGGTCGATTACTCTTATCCCTTGATGAATTAGTAAAACTTCGGCAGTCTGTAGCTGACGACATCTTCCACGTAATATTCTCGTTAAAGATAATTATCTGATATATTTTTCTGATGATTGTTGTAATTTTATGCAGGAAAACGAACGGTTTGATATACTGATTGAAGTATCACTCGACAACCTGGGTCGATTATTCTTATCCCTTGATGACCCGGTAACACTTCGGCAGTCAGTAGCCGATGTCATCTTCCACGTTTTAGCATCACTGCGTGAATCTACTGAAGCGTTTGATAGGGTAATATTTTACTTTATTTCCTCAAATGAAGTATTTTACTTCTTTCTTAAATTTTGAGATTTTATTGATTTTAGACGAGATAAAATATACACATACATGTATTTAAAAATATAATTATATATATTGCACCAGATCGCTCCTCATGTTGGACGTGTTTTGGCTAACCTTGCTACTGACAGCGGCCAATGGAGTCGTCAGCTTCTGCAGAACGCGGTCGATATTCTTAGTACCATTGTGGATGGTCTGGTTGATTCCTTGAAGGGCGAAGCTCAAGACATGTTCAAGGATAAATATGATGATGTGGTAAGTTAGGTTTATACTGACGCTAAATTCATACCCACATTTATATACTTATGCTGAATTTCAGTTCAACTCAACAGTCGGCCACAAGTTATTTGCAGCATCGATCGATAACTTGAGCATCGCGTCGGTTCTCAGTTTAAACTTTGCACGGTCGCAATCAACAGCTATTTCGAACTTCTAGATACTGTAACCTATAATTGGAGTTTTCTTATTAGACCAGTACCTAGTTAACGATTTGTTTTGCATTCGAGTGACAGTCGTATAATGCGTGTGAGCATTTGCTACCTTTCGGCTCTAACCAGTGATGTTCGGAGGTTTTAAATTCTGTAGGCGCGCTGTAGTTTATGGTGGGCCACAGTCGCGGCCGGACTGAGGCAGCGAGGACGTAGTCGGCAAAATGCCAACCCGAGCTGAGAAAGCGCGGTGCCGCGAGACTCGTGCCGCCGCGGATCATAGTGATGTACTCGATCCACACTTTTCCTATACGTGTCGCTATAATGCTTCACATTCAGCACAAGATTATCCAACGGAATATGAAATCATGACCATGTTTTTTTCATTAGACTGCTATTATGACGTCGAGATGTTATGTCCTAATTCTATTTTATTTGTAAATAGGTGAATTATTTTTATTACAATGTTTTATGTAGATTTTATGCTTGGAGCAACACATGGCAGCTCGAGGCTGTCGCTTTCTGCAGCAGACGCCATGGCGCGCGCGAAATGTGTGCCTGACCAGCGTAAACACACATGCTCCGATGAGGAAGGTGGGCCTCCTCAATCTGGGCAATACATGCTACATGAACAGTGTGATGCAAGCTCTACTTGTCACTAGGCAGTAAGTACTTTGATTTTTTACTTTTAAGCCCAACGATTTCATTTATTTTGTGAGCATTTGCAGATTCAAATCTCACATAGGTACATCAACAACTTAGACTCGAGACATTTATATCTGTAGGACATATAAATATTAGTGCCGTGCGGGTAACAAACCCGCTTGTCATGCCTGCCTGCCTTGTAGTACGGAAAGCCATGTTTATAGGGTAGCCAAATGACTTGCTATTATGACCCAGAACATCGTTTGGTCTACGTCTTTTATAATTGTAGATTTTTTTTATCATACAAAAATATGAGTATTATCTTTAGTTTGCATATTTTAACTGAGACGGCCGGCAATAGGCCGAGGTGGGGGCTGCGCGGCTGGTACAACTATAAACGGCGGCCGGTGTGGCGGCTACGGTTTTGCGTGCTTTTAGATACGTAAATTTTACATATTTCAAATAAACGAAAATAATTTTTTTGGCTAACCTGTTTAATGTTGGTCAAAGTTGTAGAACAAACGTTGTTGAGGATCATGTATACGAAGTTAAAACTAAGAAGATTCGGGTATAATTTCAATTACCCGAATTAAAATTAAAATTCACTCCAAAACAAAATAAAAAATTGATTTTGTATGGCTTGCGCTAGTAAATTATGCGTGTCCCCCATACTAAGTCAAATATTCGTTTTGTTTTAAAGTATATCCCAATAGGTACTGCGGTTGCATTTAGGAACAGAGACTGAATTACTCTAAAAATTATGCGCACTAGGTACATAAAAAATTATCCTGTGTAGATTTCTAGATAATTATATTATTATATCAACATTTATTTCATTAGCATCAATTTTAATTAACATTTTAATCCATTAAACGCTATCGTATAATTCCACGTATTTCATAGAAATTCAGAGGCTCCAATTAATTCTGCGTAATAGCGAAGGCACAGCGGCCCTAGTATAAGTTTCTTTTAACAATTTCGATTTTACGTTTCGACCGCGTTCGGCGCTCTGAAGCTCAGAGCAGGCCAATCAGCACCCATAACTAACTTGGTGCATAAAATCGGGTTTGTTAAATAAACTTACACTAGGGCTTTATTTTCCTATTCACGGTCGTTATCGGTTTTAAAATTTTCAATAATAGGTATTATATTGTATTATGCTGGCGATTATATTAGTATTAGCGAATTGTTGCTTTTGGTCAAATCACTAGCTTTCCATAGCAAAATCATTCGCTTTTGTCATAACGTGTGTTTTTATATATTAATTACATTCATGAAGAGACCATCACTAAACATGGTTTTGGAGCTTTGTGTATTGCTAGCGTACTCGTGATTGGATATGATTGAATTAGTACACAGATTAACGCCCATTTGCCTGTTCGTATAAAACACAGTAAAACACTCAAAATGTGGAACAGCCAGCGTAGATAATCCGTAGATATCAAAAACTCATGGCTCAGTTTGCTGATTATTGCAATCAGGAACGGGGCAGTTGTATACTAAACAACAACGTAAGGATGCGAAAGTGCTGCTGCGGAATAAAATCATAAAATTTTCCATGTTGCATGTTAAAAAATGTTGCATGTAAAATTTTGTCCTTATTTTACGGATATAGAACGAACATTTTTTTCAATAATTTACACCAAATATTTAGCTTTGCAATTCGTATTCGGGAGTCGAAGGTTTATCGCTCTGTGATTTATATTCCTGTGCATTTATAAATGTTTGGTTGGCGTCATCTCCTTGGTCGTTTAAGTAAAACTGGCCCTCCTTGCTCGCATAGTAAAGAGTAAATCCAGGACACCAATTTCCAGATTTGTTTTTAAACAAACTTGTATTACAGGCCAATTCCGTTTGAGTAAATTTTTCATGTCTTTCATCCGAAGCATATTATGAATGAAGGTAATATTGCATACTGTAAGCTATTGATTGATTTCGACGTAATATCAGCCATATTCTATTTTTGTCTGCCTATCGTAGCGCTACCTCTGCATTTTTAAAGGCTTTAAATGCTACTGAGTATCGATTTTAAGACTAATATCGTGAATCCACTGTCTTGAATTTTGTGTTTCTACATGAAAATAATATATGATAATAATAAAGGTTCGTTCTATGTTTGCACAATTTCTGATCAGCATTTGCAAAATTTTGCATTCTTTTAAGATTCACAATAAAAAAATATTACGAAAAAAAAAGTTTTTTTAAATACAAATACGAAAAAAAAAGTTGTTTCAACATTCGTCATCAGTTCATCACGTTTCAAATTTCTTTCAATGGAACATTCTTCTATATAAGATCCGACACTCGAAGAAGATGTAAACCCGTGTGTAAACCGTATAAAAATTTTCAATTAACAGCAAAAGCTTATCAGGTCATTGAAAATATGGTTTAAAGGAAGTTAGATAAGGTGTTAAAAAACGTTGGTTGAGACATTTTCTCATTTATGAAACGCCAGTAAATCCCATTCCGTGGTTTTCAATCAAATTACTTTGATGAATATTGACGGAAGTTGCCGGGAACGACAGCTGAACTAGAATTGCATTTGAGTTTCAGGCTCGGAGAACGCCAGTTACGCCAGTGCTCCGTAGAAAATCGGTTTATAGTAATACTAGCTATTGCCCCGGTTTTACCCGCGGGTTATATTTTTATTAAAATAAAATATAGCTTATATGACTCAGGGATAGTGTGGCTTTCTATTAGTGAAATAATATTTAGAATGGGTTTGGTAGATCCAGAGATTAGCCCCTACATACAAACATAAATAAATTTGTTTAATTTTATCTTTTTATAATATCAGTATAGATAATGTCAACGATAAAGGATATAAATATGTTGAAAATACTCACTTATTGACAAAAAACGACTACGACGTCTGTCGGAAGTGTCGGAACTGGTCAGCTTGTAACTGCCATAGCAATCTTATTCACAGGCAAATCATTATTATCCTAATCTTATTTTTATTCACATTAAATTACATTATTTTCGCAGCTCTTACCACAACATTGTACTGATAAAGATTGTAATCTATTTATTTGAAAAGAGTTACCATGGAGTTTCTTGCCGGTTCTTCTCCATAGGGTCTACAATTTGGAACCGTGCACCTAGAGTCTCGACATTTCATAAGTGCCTGTATCTGGTTTACATGAAATAAAGATCTGTTCTATTCTAGTAAGTGGTTGAGGCACCTGAAATACAGGCAGCACAACATTTAAGTTTGTACATTAAAAACGTTAATTCATAATGGACTAGTAATCTTAGTTCTTTTTGACGTCAACATACACTTATACGTCCACTCTTAACGGGTTTATGAGATTACACCTTTGGGATTCACATGCATGTTTGATATGTTACTGTTAGCCTGTTTTATCCCACTGCTGAGCAAAGGTCTCCTTGTTTTCCATGCTCTTCGGTTGTGTACCAATGATGATTAATCTTTACTAAATGTGTCTAGTTCCTACTGCCATCGATAATAACTATTTGTTGAAATTCTTTTGATATCAATAAGCATCTGAAGCAAATATATTTACGCAACAGCATTCGTCCTTGCGAATTTTTGTTTTAAAGTGCTAAATATTTTGCTTTGCGAATTTATGTTTTAAATTGCAAAATATTTTGCTTTTGCGAGGCTGGTTATTTAGCGATCTCTTTATATATTGCTGCGATTAGCAACATAATTATGATCTAATTTCAATTCTTTCAATAATTTAAAACCCACATGAAGCTTTTGCGTATCCATTAAAATATTTTATTGTACTTAAATCAAGAGACAATCCGATCATGAGTAGAATATATTTCGTAATTTTTAAATAAGTTATTATTATTATTATATTTACCAAGCAATACTTTTACTATAGTATAGGTTTTAGCGATTTAATGTACTGTAATTCACTTATTATTTTAGTGTCCAAATGTATTAAAAGGGCACGGTAACTTAAAAGCCCCATTTAATTTTGCTTTACAGGTTCAGCACTCACGTGGTGCTCAAGATGACAGCTGTACCTTACTGGTCGAAGATGGGCATCTTGTTTGGCAAGATGATGCACTCCATCGGCACCAAGTTGAACCCTGATGAATTCTTTGCTGTGGTCAAGCCGCCCTTCTTCACCAGGGACAACCAACATGATAGCTCCGAGTTTCTGGGGTATGTCCATGTTTTACGTCCGTTATGTTATTTTAGACAAAATTATGAGTTTCAGCAGGTTTTTTGAGAGATTGCGTGAATTTTGCAGTAAATCAAAACTTTAAAGTCATTATTAGCTGCTTAACACCATTTGTCGTTTAAGTTGATAGAGTAAAAAGGGTTAATAAAATTGCCTTGCTTATAGAGTATCTTGATTGAATTAGAGAATCACTCGCTTAGAAAGGTTATCATAAAGGCCTATCGATACTCTACAGTCTACATAATATTTGCTAGTTTTTGTTCATCGGCAAGGATCGATTATTGTTTTAATAGTCAATTATTGGCTTGGCTATCCACTTTTTTAGGCCCAAAGTAGTTCTGAGAATGTATAATTTTATTAATTTAAACAGGTCTTGCTAAGATTTGACGTAGTAGTCAAATTGTTTGGTTTCCAAATAAAAATATAACAGAAAACAGTCTTCCGTACGTCCTTAATACCCTATACCGTCAAGGCGATCTTAATAAAATGAATTTAAAATTCGACCCCATTACACATATTTACAGCTACCGGTGACCCTCAAATTGTATAATCAAATCGTAAGGAGATAAACTAGATTGTTATACTTTCGCTTGTTTGTTAAGTGGAAATGAAGGAAACATTTGAAGAATAGGTATTTTAAAATACCAAAACCGAACAAAACAGTACAAAAAAAAAAAACTGAAAAAAATATCGGGGTTTTATATCCCGTTTCCTCCTCCAAAAGTGGACCGTTTTTTCATGTTTCCTGGAGCTACTGTATTGGAAAACATTGTTCTGTCAGTACATCACATGTCAGTCTTGGCATATTGAATGTCTTTTGATGGCGTTCAAACTAGGTAACTAAATCATAGACTAATAATGTCTATGAACTAAATGGAATTTTGTGGGCGGTCACACCTCTTATAGGAAGTAACTAATTAAAAAAAGCTAATTGAGGTATATGCTAGTGGTTGATACCATATAAAAAAAAAACAATGCGGAAGTATCGAAATACAAAGAGAAAATCGGGGATTACGTTTGTATGGACAAAACAGCTCCTGCGTTTCCTCTTATGTAAAGCTCAATTTCATCTAATTTTAACCCGATCGATTTGTAAGGTAGACTGAAAGTATTGAAGCGGTTTCTGAGCGTAGGCGAGACGTCTCGTCGGCACCCCTCAGCCAATTTGCTATTTTCTCCCTATTTGATATTTTGTTGTCGTTCGCCAGTCATCTACGCAAATTATTGATTGGGTGGTAGCTCTCTAAGACACAAACAGAAGTAATGAAGCTTCTTAGTGGATTGTGAAAGCAAATTGTAGATATACCTAAGATGATTTATGCAGTTAAAAGAAAAAAAAAATGATGCTATTTTGAGTGTGGCGAAAATAATGTATAGTATGGCAATACAATTTTAAAGTCTTTGTTTTGCGATCATTTAACATTTTTGTTTTTGCTTTTAACTTCCCCAAAAGAGAATGATACGCAATTAACGCAATGTAAGAAATTTCGTACCTAAAAATCAAAGTGCCAATACCGAACTAAGTCCATTTAGAAGAGAATAAAATGCATTTTCTGAAGGTTTTAATAAAAATCATAATTATTATTTTAAAATTAAACATTTTATTTTCATTTTGTAAAACCCCTTACAGTTAAATTGTGTAACAACTGTGATACGTCTAACAATAGTAACAAAAAAGGAAATTGGCCATGTTTTTTAATTCCGCCCACCTACTACTTAGAAAAGTAATTAATTGGGTCACGGTCCACGGACAAATCTTTTTGTGGTACAGTTAAATAATCACCGTTTTCATATAATTTTATTTTCAAGAAGACGCCTAAATGAAGTTGGCCTATGGACTATAGCTATTGGACCTAGCAGAACCCTAACAACGTGACAAGCAACGAGATAGACTGTATCATGAGAAACCATGTGAAACACACATTAATTAGACGTCTCCGTGATTAAAAGGTTTAATACTGGTAGTGATCACCGACTTGTTCGAGGCTCTCTAAATATGGGCATCACAGCTAAAAGAAACCGCTTGATCAAGCCTTCTCTCCGACTTATGCTGCTCCTAATCGCTTAATGCCCTGAAAATTTCCAAATAGACCTTCGAAATCGATTTGACATGCTGGAAACCACAAATAGCATCGACGAGAAAACCGAAACCAAAATTTTACGAGATGTGATGCAAACATTTCCCGTTGCAACGTAGAAACAAAGTGTCCAAACTTTTTCCGAGATTCGACCTTAAGACGGAAAAATGGAAAAACTCATAGTCGTCAGATAGAAGGTCTTTAAACCTGCGTACCAGAAAACGACGCGAACTCCTTTGCTTTTATATCCACGCCATTGAACCCGCGATCGAAAAGAAAAAGGGATTTCAGGTGTTCAATCAGCAGCTAGAGAAGACTACTAAGTAAGAGACCATGGAGGTGGTCTTAATATTCTACGGACACCTATATTCAACGCGGATGGTAGAATTGGCAGAACCCAGCGACAATGACCCTACGGGCTCTCTAGCCCATCTCACCAGCCATTATACCAGAAAACATCCCGGGAGTTGACGGTGAAATTAGAGCGGCTCTTAGACAGCTGAAGAACAACTTGGCTCTAGGAGGTTACGAGATTATCACAGAGCTCCTAAAAGCAGGTGTTTTTTTTTAAGAAACGTACCATACCTTGCTGGATAGCTACAGACTGCTGAGCCACGTCTACAGGCTGTTTTCGAAGGTCGTCACGAATCGTCTCGCCAGACGACTCGACATTTGTGGACTATGAAAAAGCTTCCATTTCAATAGAATATAATTTATGTACTTTATTATACACCAGAAATATAAAAGATACGTTCTTATAAAAAGATAAACATGTTCATTTGTACATTGGTCTTATTGCTAAAAGCGATATCTTCTAGACTCCATCGAAACTTAGCTAGTTCTGGATGCTCTGCAAAGATGTCGTATTGACTGACGATATAACTAACTGCTGAGATGTCTATACTAGCGTAATCGCAATTGTAAATGGCGAAAATGCTATTAATTAGTTTTGTAAATACAAGTAGTTCTACGTGCCTACCAAATTGACAGCTTTAAATTTCTGCCAACAAACAAGAAGAAGACATACTGTTACTGTAAGCATGTCAAGTGCCACTGCTGCCTTCCCCCATGATTTTCTGAGATGGCAGGACGAACTGGACACTAGACGTGTGCGCCGCGCCGACCCGCCGCCGCCGCCGACATTTTTTCGACGCCGCCGCCGCCGATTTGCGTCTCGGCGTAAAATCGGCGCGACTAGACTAGACGACGTGAAAAGAAATATGGCGGAAATGCTCAATCATAGATTCCCAATTACCAATATTATCGTAGCAGCTGCTTTGCTAGATTGTCGATTTACCATCATCATTCTCTTGCCTTTATCCCATTTTATTTGGGTTCGGCACAATATTTATTTTTATTCCATTCATCTCTATCAGACGGTGTTTCCAGATTCACTTCCTTCACATTCATGTTCATGTTTCACACAGTCCATGCATCTTTTCTTTGGTCTGCCTCTTCTCAGATAGCCATCATCATTTATACTTACAACTCTTCTTATAACTTGATTCTCATCTCTTCTCATTACATGTCCATACCACGACAACCGGTTAATACAGTTTACCTGTAACTGGTGCGACTTTCATGCTTCATCTAACTGAACTCTTAGAAAGTCTTATAAATTTTCCCCTTTAGTTTAAGGGGGATACGGAAGTCACCAGCCGCCTTTTCATCCATGCTGCGTTAAGTCTGTGCTTGACAGCCCGGTCTATTTCGCCATTGCTTTGCATGAGTGAACCGAGGTACCGAAAATCGGAGCAGATTGGTAAGGGTACACCATCCAGCGATATGGCGTTAAAACTGGAAAGACCGCCTAAATCACAGAACATATATTTAGTTTTGGTTCTACTGATTTTCAAGCCAACATTCTCCAGTTTTTGTTGCCATTTCTCCAACCTGCTCTGGACCTCAGATCCATCCTCACCGTCGAGAACAATTTCATCGGAAAACGGCATGCACCAGGGTGCCTCCTCCTGTATGTCCGATGTGAGAGCGTCCCTTATCAACAGGAGGACGTAAGGACTTAAAGCCGGTCCGCTTGATGCAAGCCTACAGCTACACTGAACTCGTTGGTGTTGCCAGCAGCCGACCGGACGTGGGATTGCCGATTTACCAAATTACAGGAAATACACCATTAGCAGTAGTAGTAAGAAAGTAACCATACGACAAGAGTGGATTTTTTAGTCAACTGTATCAAAGAAATAGTGCCAGGAGTGACTCAAGCCAGCCGTCGCAGTACATTAAATGCAGGTGACAAAGACGAGACCAGACATTTCATGATGATAATGATGGACAAGTTTATTGGAAAAGAATATCTTGTGATGCCAGTGATTTAAAAGATGGAAACGTTATTAAATACTGGCAAAATAGACGAGAAGCGTTTCCATTGCTATACAAATTAGCGAAGGCTAGCTATTTTATCAGTACCTGCTACAAGCACGCTTAGCGAGCGGGTGTTTTCTGTTGCTGGTTTGACGATATATTTGTTCTTGACAATTTCAGGATTATTTTAAGTAACGTTACAAAATACTTTTATTTTGCTGTTGTTTGTTGATATAAGATTGTGATTTTTTTAAATTGTATCTGTTTATTTTAATAAAAACTATTCTACAAGCTAGATAGTTTTATTAAAATTCTCCGCGCCGAAATCACGCCGAAAACACGCCGCCGCCGCCGATTTTTGACCGGCGCCCGCCGCCGGTGATTTTAGCATCGGCGCACACGTCTACTGGACACAGAGCAAAAGACACACAATAGAAGACTTTTTTTTTTCCTTGGCCTTTCCAGATCTCGCCTTTTTATCCAAGTTTGAGCAGACAGGTTCTTAAACATGTTTTTACATCTGCTTCATAACAGATATCTATTCGAGCTGCTGCAGTCCTACGAGCACTGCTCTGATCTCAACTTCGATTATTCTCGCCCTGCCGTGCTATCGAGTCACAGCCGGCTCCGCATCGTGTCGCAGCCTCAGCCTCAACAAGCTACACAGTCTACCAGGTATTTTTACTTATATTACACTATGACACATATTATTAGAACAATTTTGTGGATCCTGAAACATTGGCAGGACATAAGATGCCAGATTAAGATAGACAAACCTATATCTCCCTGTAAGAATAGTTAAAATGACTATAATATTCAAAACCATAATCATTTAGATACACATGTAGATTCTACTGTCATAACAATTGTTTTTTAGGACAGTAGAATCTAAAAACCGATTGTCATTGTCGCATTTAGTTTTCACAAAGGTCAAGATGGCCTGTAAGCCCTACTACCTACTATTGAACAATGAGACTCTGATGACGAATGGATTGCGGTAGAACCAAGACGCCAGCTTATGGTCTCATTTAATTGGTGTAAGAGCACCGATTCTGCTTGATAGCAGAAACGGTGCTCTATATATGGTGCAGTAAAGAGGGATAGAAATAATAAATAACAATAATATATATATATATATAATCAGGTAAAAATAATATATATAATCAGGTAGGTGATTACTTAGGTAGATCCCTCTTTACTACACCATATTCTTAATAGTTAGAAACGTATAAAAAAAAGATAGTACAATTGGATGACTTGTCGTCGTACGCAACTCACCGGTATAACTTTTCTTTTTGGGATAAGCCTATATCCAGAATTACTATATAGTTACTTGTGTCGATTCCGCGCAAGGCAATGAGATCCTCAGTGAACGTCAGTATGTCTTCCTCCATAGACGGTAAACTGGGGATCTTCTCGTGTTACACATTATTGGGGCGAAGCCACTAGCCGGGTCCAGACCGGCCGAGTTGCGTCGCGAGTCAAACGCTCAGTCGGTGTAAACGAGCCTAGCGCGAGGCAAGCGCACGCGTTTAATCGCGCTAATCAGCGCTCGCTGGAACTGAGTGGTGTCGGTTTTTGTCCGTGCTCAAAGACAGCTAGTCAGTCTGATTGCCTCGCCCACTCAGGACGGTCACGTCGTTTTCGTTTCTCGCCTGATCAAACTGGAGTTCCTGGTAAAGCCGATTCACGTATTCAAACCCATATCAAAGAAAAAAAAATTTGACAATTTTATCGCTTCTTATACTCAGGCTTGTCTTTTCACCGCAAAAAGGAGACCGTTTCAACTGTATCCTACTTTCCGACGTATATCTGTGCCTGTCACTGACCGCTTAGAGCTTATAGGCCAGAAGCTACCTTCAAACCTCACATCCAGGGCTACCATGGAGGCAAAAGCTGGGTGTCCGAAATAAAGTGAAGCGATACTTCAAACCCTAACAGATTTTTAATCTCTACAATGCGCAGGTCCGATCTTGTATGAAATATTGCAGCCATATATGGGACGGCTCAGCAAAGCATCTGCTTGTTGCACGAATTCGGTAGAACCCAGAGGTAAAAGACTCATAGGCGATGGAAGCTGGTAAGCTACCTAACACATCGGCGAAACGTTGCTTGCCTGTCGGTCTTCTACAGATTGTTCTTCGGGGGCTGTGCGCGGGAGCTGGACGAACTGAGCCCAGCATCTCCCTTCTACCATCGGACTTCCAGATGCACTGCAGCTTACAAATATAGGCAATGTAATAAGAATAGGCATCTTCTGGGTGCGCTCGTTCCATCGTAGACCTCATCCATCGCTTTCCATCATGCAAGATCGAGATCAAGAGAGCATCCATTGTCAAAAATAAAAAGATATATAATTTATTTACAGCATCGATGTTAATGACAATGCTGAGCCGTCGCCGGGACCCAACCGACGCTCGGCATCACCTCGCCCGGGCAGCAGCGCCGCTGGTAAACAATTTTCATCACTTATTACTTCATAAAACTACTTATTTTCATATGAGGAGGTCAGTACAAAGGGCACAAATATAAATAATTATATTCAAAGATACTTTATAAATAAATAATAATTTCAAAGATATTAATAACGAGAAAATACCGTTTTACAGGATCGAGCTCTAGCGGACATAAGCGCACTTCGCCTGATAGAGATTGTGTTCCACCGAAGAAACGTATGCGCATACTGTACGAGTCAGCGTTCCTTCGTCGCGATTCATTTATTGACAGCATGTTCGGCGGAGTGCTGCTCACTCGTGTCGAGTGTACAGAATGCCACTCGTCGTCTCTCTCGCGAGACGTGTTCCGCGACCTCCAGCTAGCGTTCCCTGACAAGCCCGATGGATGGCAGCACACCGTTCAGAGCCTCCTCGAGTTCTACTGCTCCAAGGAGAGCCTGACCGGGGACAACCAATACCAATGCCGTGACTGTGGCGGTCTGCGCGATGCTGAGAGGAGTGTTCTCATCGAAACCACCCCCAAATATCTGATACTCGTGCTCAAGAATTTTAAGTAAGTTTTTCGAATTCCTATCGAGTTTATTTACTTCTTCTTCTTTTAGTTTATCTGTCTGTATTTGACAATCGCAACTTACCCGATGGAAAACTGGAATTCGATTTTGAAATTAGAACTTTGGTCAACAGATTCGAGCCGAAATTACAAGTGCAGACGAAGCTGATGCACTCCATGTATCACAACCATACCATAACTCTTCCCACTGTTCGCTCGCAAGCCGTGCACGCAGCCTACACCCTATACGCAGCTGTCATCCACGCTGGCACCACCCTCGACTCGGGTCACTACTATACTCTTGCCAAAGATAACGATCAGTGGCACATGTACAATGATGACGCCGTCTCGATCTCCGACGAGGGGCAGTTGAATGACCTCAATCGTTCCAGCACTCCGTACATCCTGTTTTATAGGCGCACTGACATTGAGGAGGGCACAGCTCCATCGATGGAAGAATTGCCACCGAAGGTCCAAGAGTCTGTAATGGCTCATAACAAGCATTATGTAGAGACAGTCCGCAAGATGCGGTTGACTCGTCCATGACGGTTAAGATCAGACAAATTCGTCGACTACGAGGTGTTGGAGTATGTTGGTCCCGAATAGGATGGCTCAGCTTTTCTTTCTGACAACCAGAGCTAACCTTCGATACGATTTTAAATTAATAATACAATTTCATAATCTATTTACAATAACTCGGACTCTAAACCTAATTATATGTATATGTTACGGTCGTTGCAATGCGGTGGCGATCAGAATAACGTCTCAAAGGTAACGTCAGAAAATTGCGCTTCCGGCTCCGCCTATCTCTACCCTAGCTGGTAGTCTCCTGAGACTCTGTGCTTCAACTGTTTATTGCATTGAAGCCCGATGTATCATTAATTGAGAAACACTCACAAAGGAACATGAAGAAATGAAGTCACATGAAACATATGAATTATATCGACGTGTTAAAGTGATAAAAATATTCGATCAGACACATCAGTGCTTAAAACTCCAGGAATGTATAAGTGAGTGTAGAGTATGTGCCGATTGATCACAGTTAATAAAACTACTAATTTGTTTATTGATTCGTATTATTTCGTATCGCAAGTGATTATTATCAATGCTGATTCGGCATGCTATTCGCTCTGGAAGATCTCCAACATAGAAAATGGTGTATTATGAATATAAAACATAGTGTCAAGAGACGATTTTATGCTGTTGTAAGAAAATATGTATATATTACAGTTATTTTATAAATTGTATTATTTTAAATATTGTGTTGTTCATCTTGCATGCACTGTTATTATTATGTTTTATTTGTAACTGATTACAAATAACATATACAACTTGAATTTGGTGGAAAATTAATATGAAGTGAAATGCATTAGACTCGAAACCGATATAGATGTCTACAATAATGGCCTATTTGAGAGACTAAACTGCCATCTAGCTCGAATATTCCTTTAGGAAAGATATAGCTTCTATTTCAGGCTTCGTTCAGGTTCTCTTAATATTTCTAAAAATGTATCGTGCAATCTATACATAATACCTAGACCGTAACATATATACATAGAAAGTTGTATGAAATTCTGTATATTATTTATGGAGTATTTACAAGTGAAATATTGTAAACATAAGATATAAAAAATTCATCTTGGCTTGTTGCAAAAAACCTCGTTATCTTTATTAAATTAATTATCAATGTTAGTCTAATTTAAAAATGATATTATAGGATCTTTCCGTGTTGATATTACATAATATATTATGTGTATTCGTTACAAATGCATAAAATTACATCAATATAATAATAATAATTACGTGTTGAGTAGATTGAATAAATGGAAAGATTTCAGTGAATTCACAAAATATAACTTATTCATGTTAAGATTATCGTATAACGTTTAGTATAAGTAGGTAAACGAAGACATGGTTTCGGCTGTTGTCTTTAGAACTAGAAATTTAAACTTTTAATGCATTATAGTGAAGTAATTATGATATCATCAACGTTGTATGTTGTTTCTAATAGTCCCCAATCGCTGAAATCCTCCAAACTTATATTAACCATGTTATTAATGTTTAGTGACGAGGTTTCTTGCAAAGGGCTGTTATAACTAGACTGACAATTTTTTTTGTTATTTTATTTTACTTATTTATTGAGGGATTTATTAATGAATTAAACACCCAATTCGGCGATCAGGTACTATACTTATTTTTTTTTATTACTTGTATAGTGTGCCAATAACATTTTGTAATAATCAAAATGTGTTAGGCCCAAGTCCCACAGGCAGGAGCTTCACTCGGTGCCACGTTTGGTTAGTAGCTGGCTCCAAGCGCGCATTGTGGCATTCTGAACTAGGTGCTACACACATCTGGTTGACACGCCAATGTGCCCGTTCAGTCAGAGACTCACTATGTAACAAATAGTCATGCAGTTCGGGTCCTAGGGTCAGTGTTGCCATTGCAATACTAAACCTTACGTTGGTTCGCTAGGGTATGTCACCTAGCACGCAGCACAAAGCGAAGCTCCTGCCTGTGAGGCTTGGTGCTTCTTTATTGTTTTAACAAATTATCGATACTATTTATTTTAATATTTTAAACTATATATACACATTATATTAGGTATATATTATATTTTATTATAAATTGACATACACATGTCTCAGATTTTGATGTTATAATGTTAATCAAAATAATGTAAGTTCGTGTTTTATGTGCATTTGCATAACCTAATGTAATCTGGGTTGTAATAGACGTAAAATCTGTCATTTGTTTCTTATAGTACCTTACAGTTCCATCTGTACCCGGAAGTCTATGTTTCGCCACTGGAATTGCATCTTGTTAACGTTGTTTTTAATAAATATGTTAACCATTATTTTTGTGTGAAAATCAGAAAAATCATGAATGATAAACGTGTTACAAATAATATATTAAATAAATACCGTGTCATCAATAATGTTAACATACATATTAAAAGTATAGCGTCTATATAAAGGGTGTCTTAAGAAGAAATTTAATTTATAATAAATAAAATACTAATTGTTATTAATTTCTTACTTTTTTAAATTAAATTTAAAGCATATCTATTGACATTAGACATGAAATAAAATGTTGCTCAAAGTCTCGTATTCACTATGAGACAAACCGCGAAACACATCGCTAGAGATTTCGGGTAACGTCGCCCGACGTCGCTCGACGTCACTCGACTTCGCCCGACAGCTCTAGCGACCCATGTTGCGGGACATTTGTCGCTTAGTGAATACGAGGCCTAATGACCACCGAAGCAACCGAAGCTTTGCTGGCAGATACGTATTCTTTCAATGAAATTTTGAAAAAGGTTTTCGAACAAGACCAGATTGATTTCACAAATTTGAAGTTCAATTTCTCGTTTGAGGTCTTGAATTGTCTCAAAAAGGTCGCAAAAACCTTACTTATTTTAAAATCCCCGAGGAAGAAATACATGCAAGTAAACTAAATTTTAAATAGCTGGTCGCGACACAGGATTTGCGAACCGAAATGATCACGTAACTTGCGAATCGTCACAGTAAAATTTTCTCTATTTTTGTATTGTGTTTTCACTAATAATAGACGTTCTTCCAAATAGTTACGGAGCTGGTGGCAAAAAAGGGCATGATTTGCTTGTGGTTGGGAATAAAAGGGAATCTAATTTTGATGCGATTCACGAGAATATGGTAAGCAGTTATGTGGCAAGGTCGGGTGTCCCTGATATCTCGCATTTTTTTTATCGAACATAAGTAACAATACGTTTAAACATTGAGCCGTTTACGTTTCATAAAAAAATACTTGCTACGTAAAATCAGTGACAAACAAAGCAGTATTCCTTGTTTGGATATTATATAAATGGAATAATCTAGCCAAGAGTCTGAAACGAGCAAATAACTTAATAGAGGTATTTTGACCTGCAATTTTATAATATTCTTGAATCGTTATCGCAGTAAAAATAAGATGATCGACTATTGTTTTCTTAATAATTAACCTTTAAGTTAATAAATAAATAAATTCTGGTAAATTTCATTGACGAGAAAAAGATTTAGGTACATTGATATAAGTAAGTATATAAAAAAATTAAAATAATGACTCAATCATTCACAGACGTACCGTCTTGCGTTGAGAATAATAGGTAATTGTGTCAATATTTTAAAACAGCCAGACGGAAGCATATGATTTAGTGAACACTTTTTTTGCAGCTAACGTAACATATTCTTATTAATTAATAATGCACCGCTAATGGTTTGGTAGAAGTTGACATTAGTTGTTTTTATAACCAAAACATCACGACAACAACACGAGCAAATGACAAAAGAATATTGCCGCCAGCAGCTCACTAACTAAAACTGTAACGTGACATTTTTCGTAATGTTTGTTTCAAATAAACAACTGCAAAATATGGCTGGCTTAAAAATTGACAATCGAAAATAGCGCGCGAGTACAAGCTCAAGTTCTTGTTGAGACACCCTTTACCTATTGAGTTAGCCCTTTCTATAATATAGTTAGGTACGATTTCCAGTTAGGATGCGAAGTCCCGATTGTCCTAGCTTACATATTTATTAGGTACCTACTGAATATTTTTGTGTAAATATGATTTCTTTTTCGTAACTTTCGATATTAATTTAGTAACAAAATATGTCTGTAAAATATGTTAAAACAACACATAACTAATGTTCTCTCTATTAATTTATTATATTCAGCGTAAACGATTAGTTTCAATCCATTAGAAATTTTGCGTAGTCATTGTTTTAATTTGTTAGGTAGCTACTCGGATAATCGCGATTTCGCCAAACCGTTTCATTATTCAATTTTGATTAAATTGTTTAGTTTATCCTTTGTGTAAATAATTAAAGCATTTAAAATATAAGATAGGTATTCCGCATGGTTAAAATAGTATAAGTAGGTATATGTATGTTAATGTTAGGGGCGTAGCATCCGTGATCCGACCCTCTTACATCACTTTTATTTATAGTTAGAAACATATTATTGTAAAATCGGTTTTTGGTTTAAAATAATAAAATAAAAGTTGGAAAAGTTAATTTCGTTTTACTTAGGTAGGTACTTGTCCCTGAAAGATACAAACAACACACTACGGGATCAATCATCATTGGTGATTCTGCTGTGAGCTGAAGTACGAGAGAAGACTAAGAGAGGGCAGAGTCGAACATCGCACACAATAGGTAGGTACAAGACAGATAAGGAGATTAGAAGTGGGCGCCTATCAAATCTTTAAAAAAAAAAGATATTTTTTTATTATTTGTTAGTTTTTTTAATATTAGTCAGGAAAATATATAACTTAATGTTTTTACAATATTTATGATTGTCACCCATGGGTGAAAATTTTCTTTTTTGGCGCTTGTATGGCTCATCCGCGACCTTTTATCGTTCAAAACCAATCCTGCAATTGAAAAAACACGTTCACTCGGCGTACTCGTAGCAGGAATTGCAACAATAGTCATGGCTAGCGTAGCAAGTCCTGGGAACACATTTTCTTTTCTCGCCAATAGGCAAGCACATCCCATTCGGTTCAAAATCTCCACTTCTTTGGGATCGACCGAAGCTCGGTATCTCTAGCAGTCTTGTGAAAGATCTGTTCCTGTTGCCTCGTCAATATTGCTGAAACTACTGAGCTTCTCAGACAATTTTGTCAGCAAAGATTGAGTCGAAGAGGGGCTTGGTTGTGGCTCTGATCAATCACGGGAAGTTTCACTGCAATCGGATCATGGCAAGTCCATTGATGTAGTCTCTCAAATAAACTTTAAAAAAAAAGTAAAAACCGACTTAAAAAAAACTAAAAAGAATAAAATAATTTTCTTAAAAAAAATTACAGCTTCTGAAGTCGGGGCCACTGCCAAGCTACGAGTAGGTTACATTGAAGAATTAAAGGCCCCGTAGAAAGCCGTATCTACTATTTGTATTTCTGTGCAACTCTAAATATTAATCGATTTCTTTCAATCCTGAAAATCTGGGATCTAAAAGAGATTGCACTACCTACCTAGGTAGGTACTACATTTTTTGTCAATGGAAATCTGTGATTAAAATTTTCTCTAGTTTACTCTATTTTTAAAAGATAATTTATTATCATTGTGACTCTTTCTTCGTCTGAGTTTTAATATTAAAATATATTTTAATTCAGACCGAAAAACAAGAGCCAACTTAAGAGAATCAGACTTTTGCGCACATGAAAGTTCTAGATACTCAAAGACATGAAACTCCGACAGCTCCGCAAAATTTTCAAAGAAATCTAATAAGGTCTTCCAGCAGTTTCCATTCTAATTGTAGGCACCAGTTTCAAGTATTCCTGGCCAATCCTTGTGAGTAGTTACCTACCTATGGTGTTTATTGGATTCAGTCACGGATTCAGTAGGTATAACTATTCTGTAAGAACATTATCTCATATCGATTCGGATGATACCTATTTGACGAATTGACATAATAATATACGATGATAAACGTGTATCCAAAGAGTATAATTATAACCACTACGTTTACGTGTTACCTTGTACCAACGTAGTACTTATTAAGTCGATGCGCCGTAGACGCAGAAAATGCGCATAGGACCTGTGAACATGACTACCTGATTCCGCTGAGACCTAGAGCATGTTCACAGTCACACCACGAAGGTATATTTTCATACTTAGAAAATGTACCACCTAATAAGGCTAACATGAACGCCCGCCGCGACATAATTTTGTCATCGCGTTATCTCGTGCGGAAACAGGTTTTTAGAGGCATTATCTCGTCTTGTCATAACGACAAACTTCTGTCGCGGCACGCATTTTAGTCTAGCTGGGCGACAGTCGTCATTGCGTAATAAGCGATAGCATAAGGAGGAGGGGGAGAGGTGCCACAATGAGATTTTGCACCACCTGACAACTTAGTAGGGTCGCCCCTGGGCTTTAGGTATACCAATAGGTACCTACCCTTTCCGACTAACCTTGTATAGAAGTTTGCAGTAGGTAGGTACCGTTGAATGTACAATGAAAGGGAAGAGGAAACGTCATTGGAAAGCTGAGGGCCTAAAAAGGCCACATCATAGAAATAGTAGTACTATGTATTATCTCTATGGGCCACATTGATCAATTCATCTACTGATCTGTATAGTAACTGTCAAACAGATGATTACTGAATATGAACCTTATGCGGATGACATTAAGAGTTGTGAATTAAGTAAATATTTAGACATTTGTAATATGAATCCATAGAAATAGTCTATGTATTATCTCTATGTATGAATCATATTGTGATTCACCTAAAGCGGCGTTTTTAGCCCCCCTGATGTCTTGAAGTTATTCTTTCTGCATGGCATCAGAAAACCATCTTACAGAAATGTTTTTGCTGTCCGAGTTGCTACAAACCTAATAAAAAAACATTCGATCCCCAAAATCGCCCCTAAAATCTGCCGCCGTAGGCTCCAAGCCTCCTCAGCTTGCTGGTAAATCCACCATTGCAAATCTCCTAAATCACCGTATCTACTGGTGTTAATGATACTATCGATTGTATGAATTATTTACAATTATTTCCGCTAGGTTTCCGAACATCTTCATGAATAAGAAGGTTCCGTCTTCAGGCAAGCTATAAGATAACTGAAATAGTTCGTAAAGTTTATTCACACTTAATTACAGGTATTTTAAATTATTAATTTGAGTAACTTATAAGCCTATAAGATTTCCCCCCAAATTGTTTAGCTTCTCTGTGGCGGCTCGAGCAAACTGCTTGAAGATTGATCCAGGGACCTGAAGAAAAACAAAAATTACATAAATCGATGCTAAGTAGATATAGACCACACCAACTATACTCAACCTGCGGTCCACCAAGCCTTGTTAATGGCCCGGTCACAGGTCGAACAAAGAAATTTTATAGAATTAAAATTTTCAAGGAAAAGAGGGAAAAAAATGAGTAGGTACGTTCCTATCGGCAGTTTTGGATAATTGTGCCCGCACAATACAAAACTACAAAAATGAGCGTAAATTTTGCTAACGCTGTTCGCATCAACGTAAGTAGGTACCATCTTTTTGAGTAGTCTTACTGCAAAATGAAATATGCGCAGAATGTTAGGTACCTACATAATAAAAAATATTAAGGATAAAAAAAAAAATAGTAGTATAGAACACGCTTTAGTCATCCAAACTGAACGTGTATGCAAAATTTCAGCTTAATCAGAAACCGGGATGCCAAGATTTTCTTACATAGTTAGTTAGTTACAGGTGAAGCTAAAAGCGTGTTAAAAACAAGCTTACCGATTACATCTGGATGATATTTTGAGGATAGCATGTAGCAGTCAAAAGTTGGATTTAAACATAGGTACCTAATTGTTACAGAGCGTTCCTCACTCAAACTAATAGGTACCTAGTACCTACACAACAAACTTTTAATGCACATTTTTTTCTTGATTATATAGGTACTACATAAGTATTTAGGTATCTATATAATACATATATTTTTATAGGTAGGTATATTTTGCAGCCCGTGTGAAGTAGCTGTTATGTGTGTATGGCCCACGAAAAAAAAGGTTGAGTATGGCTGGGCTACACGATACAGTAGGTACCTAAGTAACAATCAAAGCGAAGCGTCGTTTTATATAAGAGACAAAAAATTACCTCTAGAACTGAATTGACGAGGTTGGAGACACCCTCGGCACCTCCGACCAAAGTTTTGCCAGCACCGATAAACTTGTCACCAGTGTTACCATACTTCTCCTCTTCGCGTATTGTGTCCACTATAGGCTTCGGCTGAAAACGAATGATATTAGTAAAAAATGGCCTGATTTATACCTATTATGTGAAGTGAACTTTGCTAGTGGTCTAGTCTAGGCTACAATAGGTAGATAATTGTAGATCCACCATATCGCTGTCGATGGTACTCGGCCCAACAAAAAGTAAATAGGTAGATACCTACCTGTACTTCAAAACGAGTGAAGCCGGGAATACCATGTTTATATCTATCTAAATTTTATGTAAATATCGTGTGCGTATGTGTAAGCATGTTTTATCTGACGCCCTAATGTAAGTTTCTTTTAACAAACTTGATGTAACGCATTGATCCTGTTCTGCATGCTGATTGGCCCGCTTTGAACTCTACACCAATCGGAGCGCCGAACACGGCCGCTGCGTAAAAACGAGATTGGTAAAATAAAATTACTAGGGCCCCTGTATGCCATCTACTATGTGATGGACTGTGGTGTATTCACATGTGGGTACACAATTTTGCACTGGTGACATTCCTAATGGCTAAATTAAAGGCTCCTTACTACCACTTACTGCTATCACCAATTCATTTGCCCAGCTTTGCCTTACGACCGTTCATTGGTAGTCATTGTTCTGCAGTCGACATACGCTCAGTTTATAAGCCATAATTTTGCGATAATAATGATTATTCATTTATTCCTAGTTGTATTAACTAATATTGTATTGTCTTACTTAGCAGAACCTAGGACTTCTTAGAAGAATGCCAATAATCTGGGCTAAGGCCTTCGCAGTGAATCATTCACATACCTGAAACAGTCCAGCCACAAAATTCTGGATATTCTCTTTGAAGGACAATGCTTTACTGCCGTAACCTTCTGTTTCTTGTATGGCGGACTCCAAGGTAGGCACAGGTGGTGAGAATAGTCCACCGGCTTGATGAGAGCTTGTCTGTAAAGTTTATAGCTTAGTAAGTAGACCATAATAATAAAATTATGGCGCTGACGCATAGTAATTACCTATGATGGATGAAATGAAAAGTAGAATACATGTAGGTAAGGTTTGAATATATCTAAGTGCATAGAGTGCGCCAAGCCAAGTTCTCACAAATCCCATCGCACGCGTACCTACTGTGTCATATTAATATTTTGTATGCCCCTGTAGCGAAATCAACATTGTACCTACCTTTGCATTTAACGTACTACCCAACAAATTTGACGCTGCTTGTAGTTTGTATGTAACAAAATTTCCTCCGGTTGCTTGACCATTTTTTTTCAAAGGTTCACCTCCAGGGTAATTTTCAGAGTCTAGAGGTTGAGTCAGGAGGACGTCTGATTCAGCCTGGGGTTGATCGTATACTGGTAGGTCGATGCGAATCGGCTCGTCTGCAGGCGCTGAGAAGCATCCTCCGATCACAAGAAACGTGATGACTGGTGTAAGAGACATTCTGCAAAAAGATAGATGGTGGTACCTACTAAAGATTATGAGGTGGAAGTAAGATTTAGTAAATGATTGGTCAGGTCTAATGATAGTTCTAAATTCTTATTCGGCACGCGGTTTTGTCCCCTCATATTTATTCAGATTCATCGAATATTTATTTTGTTTTGATTCGTCAAAGCATTTAATAGTTCGATTGATAGAGTTTATTTATAAAAGATCTCGCTTAGCGCTTTCAAGACAATGTTTACAAGCTTTTATTTTACTTGCACTGTTTGTTATTATTTACTATCCCAATAGCCAAGGCTGATATTTAGCTTAATAATATGTGCTAATCGATGACCAGAAAGGCAGAGTAGGTAACTGGATCTGAATAAAGTAAAATAATAAAAAATTACTTCGCGTTTAAACAATATACTTATAGGTATACTACTACTATAGGTACTTATAGTTACTGATGAATAGGTTCCGATTACTTAACTCGTCGGTAATTAGTGGAAGGTTGTTTTGAAATAAATATACTTTCATATACAGGTTGATTCACAGTTCACGGCGCATGGATCAAACGGAGCAGGGTTATAGGTACTAGGAGACCTCCTTGTGTAGTGGACTAAAACTGCAATGTGCTACAGAATCTGCACCTGACTTTCTGGTTTGTTTGAATTTTCGCGATTCACGCATAATCTACTCATCCGTTTGGCATACAACTTGAATCATAATTTTTATAGTACAACATAGTCATGGAATTGTAATGGGTGCACGTGGAGATCTTCTATAGGTAAGCCTGCTCCATTAGATCCATGCTCCGTGAATCATCCTGTATAAAAATTGCAAAAAAACTACTATTACGACTATCAGAGAGGCTTCTTTGTTCATTGCGACTATTACACAGTTTTTGGGTTTGTAATAGTTAGTATTAAACCTCTTTGACATAATTTTCAGCAAGCGATTATTTTCTGTGGCCGTCAATGACTTAATTGGCAATAGGCTTCAACCGGCTTCAACTAAACATGTATAACCTATAAGTTTCAATTATATTTAGTTTAATTTTGTAAATTATCACATGAACTGCACCTTTTCGTTTTTCAGTATTTACACAAAATCATGCAGAGTGTGCCGGAAGTCCCAAGATGTTTCGGGATGTTCCCACCAAAATACGCAACCTATCTAATTTCATTAATTGGATTAGCAGTAGGCGGAGTTGGATTAGCGGGAGTTGTGCTCTACGGCCTTGTAGAGGACAGTATTGTTGCCCATTTTATGAAGAACAATAAGACGGATGACTCAGTAAAAAAAGCAGTACTTTTGGGCGTCGGCTTGTCTTCTCTCTTTATATTTATTTCCAATTTTCTGCTGTTCGTAGGCGTGGCTTTTAAATCAGCTGGGTGCCTCACTTCCGGAGCGTGGACCATTTTTTTTATGTGTTGTCTGGTAATCATGGGTGCCATCGGAGCACCCATGTCATGCTTTTTTTTACCACTTACATGTGTTATAAAAAAAATATCATCTACCCTGTTGGTCATTGGATACATAGGCATAACGTTTTTTCTTTGGATTTGGCTATATTTTACGATGGTTGTGTTTAATCATTTAAATGAAATGTGATATTGTGTTATTTTTTAAAAGATCCCTTTATTGTGTAATACTTCCTGAACTAAGTTTAATCCAGTATATTGTTGAGTGAATGTTAACTATTAAAACAGCAATCATGAATAAACATAATTTATATAGATACATTAAGTACCTAGGTATTTGGAATCATTAACTTTATTACTTATACTTATATCCTCATTATATAAGAACATTTACTTTGTGGCCCTGTTAATAAGTACCTAACTAGGTAGGTACCTATTACCTTAAAATCAGGTTTACATAATTAATAATTGCAAAATTATCTGTTTGTGATTGAAGTTACCGTAGATAGGTTGTATATAAGATATAAGCCACGCTTATAAATAATCAGAATACATAATACCTGTGCATTGTATAATACATATTCTATAATATGATATTGTAACCTACATTATCAGCATATTAATGTTCTCATTGCTGGTACCTACTTCAGCCTCGTCTCGTAAGTTAGGTAGGCCGAACGGTGGTTTAGTGGATATCACAATTTTCGGATCTAGGACATGCCGGTTTCCTTATGATGTTTTCCTTTATCGTAATAGGAGTGGTAGCGAAAAATGCGCACTGAGATTCCTATGGCTCAGACTATATGCATCCGTTTTCCTGACTGCTCTGTGTTATTTCCCGTATTTCCCGATTTTCGAGGTGCTTGTTGTCTAAACCTCTCCGGACTGATGGGTAAACGGATGCATGTAGTCCGAGCCTAAGCCATGTATAAAATCTACCCCAATTGTGCGCCCGCTTGGATTCGAAGCTTCCACGACCTAAGACTTGTAAGTCGTGGGTAATTATTATTAGGAACTAGCTGCGCCCGGCATGCCCTGTAATGCCTCTTTTTTAACACAAACAATCGCGAAAAAGTGCAAAACAACTCATCCATCGGATGAATGGTAGATACCTACCTAATTATAGGAACGCTTATTGATGGTACACGAAGTTATGACCTAGGTACTGCATACTCAAAAAGCCTACTGCCTACATCTGTACCTGACCTACCTAAATCTGCTACATAAGTAACTAGAACGTTACCAATTTTAAATTATTTATTTGATCATTATTTTTTTTTTAGAAAATTCGAGCCTTTTTTTTTCCTGCTTGATATTCGTTATCACTTATCACACACGAAAAAAAATATGATTTCAAACTTTCCTTGGGCTTTCCGTGCTCTACTATAAGAAACAGTGAAAAATCTGTAATACTTACCTAGTAAGGAAAGAACAGCCTTAATCTAACACAAAACTTTATTGATAACAACGTCTTAGGTAACTAATCGCGTGTAATAATTATTTTAATAATAATAATATCCACTAGACCCAATTATTTTTACAGGCCAACTTATAAAAAATCAAAATCAACGAAACAAAATAAATTAATCAACGAAAAATGTACACATATTAAAAAAACACGCAACAGCATATTACGTCACGGACAGTGTGAAGTAACTAACTCACTTGTAAATCCGCGCCCCGTAGTCGTCTGTGATGCGCACGCGCCGTGCTGCCACTGCCATGGACCGAATGGTTGCACACTTTCACGCCTTACGTCATAGAGCCTTGGCACTTGTACCAAATGTGATGTGGATGTGGCCACACGGAGAACCTTTATAAAATTACTAGCGACTCTGGCCGACTATGTAGTACAAAGTTACCTAGGTACTTGATTACCAACATGATTAGAACAGAATGCTGAATCTTTTCTTCTCCTTTGAAGGCGAAGAAAAGTTTTCATGTAGACCTGACTGAATTTGGTGACACAGTTGGCGCAGTGGCTAAATTATTGGTTTATTGCGCTACGTGTCGCGGGTTCGATTCCCGCACGGAACACATAATATTTTTCAACTACATACCTATGACCTATGGACAGTTGTTTCGGATCTGAATTTGTGTGCATTATGTATTATGTTTGTAAACTGGACTCATGATACAGGAGAAATCCTATTAGTCCGGGGTATTTACCTACGCCGAATTTTAGGTCAACTTTGCATTCATGTAAACCAGTTTTTTCTTTTTTCTTTGAATGTGTACATGGTATATACAGGCAGTGTGTTAAGTTGTATCCCGCGAAAAGTTCACTCCCGCGTTCACTTTGTCGAAAAATAAATAACAGGCATGTTTGTATGGCGCCTATGTAGAAGGGATTAAATATTACAAGTACCTAGGTCAGTAAAATAAACAATAATTGTCGTACATGCAACAATTTTATTATTTAAATAATCTTTTACTGTGGCTTTGTTCTTAAAACGAAAATAGTATCTAATAGGACAAAAATAATGCCAAACTGATTTTAATCAACATAATATCTAACTAATATTATGAAAATTACCTATTAGGTACCTACTCCGCACTTCAGAGATATTAAAAAATATCAAATATTGGTTCATATTTTTTTTATCAGAAAATTTTGTTGTTTATTGGAATATAAACCCAAACTGTAATTTCTCAATGAAACAGATTAGAAGTTAATATAAGTATACAATAATAATTATTAATTATAATTTTCTTTTTTTATTTGCTGTAGGTACCTAATTTGTTTAATTTTCTTGTTATGTTAGATATAACAGAGGCTTCTTTGGTCATTGGATATAACCTATAAATTATAATTAAATAAGTAATTAAACAATTTTTTTTTCTATTCCTTTTATGCCACGCTATTATGCCTGAACCGCTACCATAACAAAAAAAAAATACAAGTAACAATATTATCTATCGATGTGTTATTTCAGTTTCTATAATTTTGTTTATTAGCATATTAAAATATTTATTTGAGTTAGGTATTTTATGTAAAAAACCACTGTTCATATTTTTATTTGAAGTAAGTAAGTAATTCAAAAATTTAATTAATTAATTTTTTATCGTACCTAATTACCGTGGAAGAAAATGTTTAATAATGAAAAAATAATTGGTTTTACCAACTCTTTAGATTATAGGTCTATCTAAAACCGTCCTGTTAACTATTTTGTCTTCATTTTATTCGATAAATGGATTTTTTTCCTTGGTGCGGTCCTGGAGATTTTTTAAAGTTTTTGGCGTAGAGGTTAATATGAATACTCTAAGGTTTTTGGTATTATTTAGGGAGCTAAGTTCAAGTCATAAATAATAACTTTATGGTTCAAGTACATGATTCGATAAAAAAAAAATAGCTGTTTTAATTTAATGCAGGGTTCAAATGTAGGTAATAAGCTCAGAAAAAAGGTGGGGGAGCGTATTTAAAAAAAAACTCCCAAAAGTAACATAGCTGGCTGCTGTGATAATGTTTCGTGCAGTTTTTAGTGACACTAACAAGTTTTAGCCAATAATATACTAAAACTGACTAAAACTAATAAAAATATGAAAGAATGGCGCCCTCGATCGTTGTTTAGTCATTTTCGAAACGAACATAATTTTTACCGTAATAGTAGATACATTATGATATAAGTGCGGTAAGTTGAAAAATACAGCCGAGGCGATATTGCTACAAGAAAGCAGAGGCTGTAATTATCAAAGCGCACGTATGTCATATAATACGACGTTTTATAACATATTTGCGAGAAAATAAATACAACTCGGACTTTCTTAAACGAATAAAATCTTTAATGACTTGTTAAAGCAGTTAGAGAAATTTGAACAATTTGTGAAATTGATTATTACTTGTTCAC
This sequence comes from Allophyes oxyacanthae, assembly GCA_932294325.1. NCBI lineage: Eukaryota > Metazoa > Arthropoda > Insecta > Lepidoptera > Noctuidae > Allophyes > Allophyes oxyacanthae. The sequence goes on from OW028609.1 coordinate 9,648,242, forward strand.
AAATTAGCATAGAAATAGTACAAGGTACTTTAAATTATCTCTATGCAAATTAGCGATGTGCGCGTATCAGCCCTTTTTTTTAATACCTACGCTCAAAGAAAATATTACCCATTACGTACACGTATTCACGTATGACACACGGCCGTGTCCACGACATACCCACAACCCGATTTGTTTTTTGTTAGTTTCAGTTATTGCCTACCTACCTACCCATCATCATCATCGTCAGCCTACTGATGTTCCCACTGATGGGACTAGGGTTTCATTCGATGGGTACAGTTTATTCATGTACCCTCACCCGCCTGGATTCGAACCCAAGACACGAGTCTTGTAGTCTTGTAGTTTTGAAGGGACGGCGACCATTTGCCCACCACCGCTCTACATCTCTCTACATCTATGCTTTGCAAAGATTATACGGATTATACCATTAAAAAAAGGTAACCTAAGTCAATAAAATTCGACCTTTTTTCAATTTGGACTTCAATGTTTTGATTTTCTGTTTTGTATTTCGAAATTCAGTTGTCAGTTGCCAAAGTTACAACTGCCAAATTTCAACAAGATCTCGACAACAATATCTGATTATTTAGCGTCATATACGATGAGAACATTTTACATAGAAATAAACGTATGAATCGAGAAAAATAAATCAATTTTGATTAACGTAATGAATTTTTTGAATAGATGTTTGGCTCGTTACGATGGTGTTACCTTTTGGGCCACTCCCTGTTGCCGTAACGCCGTGAAGTCTGTAAAACTGCTGAAGATTGACGATATATGCACTAAAAAGACTCCGTGCAATGTCAGGCACGTAGAAAGATTTCCATTAAAGTTATGTACGGGAAATCTTCGTGTGCCGTTTGGAGGTCCCACCATGTGGACGCAAGTGAGATTTAATAAGGGTTACCCGCGTCTGCACCGCGACATGGATTTTCCCAATTTTGATGATTACAGGAAAGAAGTATATAAAGATGTGCGAAAAACTGATTGGGGTGCCGGTGATGGTAAACCAGGGTACACGTATGTTTTTGGCATTTTCGGTTTACTTTGCGGAGCTTACGGATTTAAGGCTCATTTGATTCACTACGTAGCCTTTGTAGCTGCCCCGGCAGATGTTATTGCGTTAGCTTCCATTGAATTGGATATATCAAAAGTACAGCCGGGCACTTGTCTGTCCGTCAAATGGAGAGGTAAACCGTTGTTTGTCAAAAATAGAAATGCCGCAGATATAGAATATGAATCCAGAACACCCTTATCATCTTTACGAGATCCGCAGAAGGAGGAAGAACGAACAGTAAAAAAAGAGTGGCTCATTGTTTTAGGTATTTGCACTCATTTGGGATGTGTGCCCATACCAAATAGCGGTGACTTCTCTGGCGGGTTCTATTGTCCTTGCCACGGTAGTCACTTTGATAATTTGGGAAGGGCCAGAAAAGGTCCCGCTCCTACGAATTTAGAAATTCCGCCTTACAAATTTCTTACGGATACACTTCTTCTCGTAGGGTGAATTTGTGCAATACTGTATTTTTTAGTAAATATATTTCATAATAAATCCATATTTTCATTATATTAGAATTTCATATTTTTATTACCTACAAATCTGAGAGATATTATCTAATATCATTAGTAAACTAAGGGTAAACGAAAGGCACGGGCGGGGTTCGCTGGTACGAAAAATATCGCGGGCTCTATTCCGATTTCCGTTCCAGCGCTGGACGGGCACCAAAAAATGTTTACATGGTTCCAGTACCTACCCAGTGCAGTGCCAGCGACACTGGCGTCAGCAACTGGATACGTCTAAATCCCGCATTACAGGGAAAAAATGGCGCCAAATCCTTTGTTTAAACGACGGTTCTACATTACTCATTCGAAACCAATAGGATATTATTAATTGTCCACCGACAAGTCTTTAAGGAAAATAATACGATTTCTTTACGAAACGGTCAGGTTATGAAGTAAGAAAGGAAACTACGACTGATCAAACCTCGTAAGAGAGGCTTCTTACGTCATTGGATCAAACCTGTGAAAGTCTTAGGAAAGTCTATAGAAGTCATAGACATGTCTATGATAGAAGAGATTATCTGAGGAGAATAATTAAAGATAGAAGTCAACGCCACGACCAAAGACTACAATATATATATATATTTTTTTTTCTTTAATGAATGGCAACTGTAGCCATAGCCATTTTGCCAAGAAAAATATATTATTATTTAAACTTGGCACGACTCAAGTCCGATAGACGCGGCGCCTCAATCGCATAATGAAATGTTGCCAGGAAGATAGGCACATTTACCCTTTAGTTCAAAGGCTACTTTACAGTAAAAGTAGATTTTCTACTATACAAATAACTGTTATTTATACTTATTAAACATATATAGGATGGTTGTGTGAATCTAATTTCATAATGTAAATTAGACTAACAATAAATATTGGGGTTTTTTTACTTAGTTTTGTCTGTCCATCTCCATACGGATATCTGGTAGAGGCGGATTGTTCTCAGCGGTAAACAGCACAATATTTTTAATAAAGTTTAATTTTGGGTATCTTGATTACTGTGCAAAGAAATAAAGCAACAATGTATTTAATATTAATTAGTTAATTTGGTACAATAATTATGGTCGTAATGATCTATTTCTTTTATTTCAGACATATCGCAATCGCTACCGCTTGTATCTAAAAAATCACTGTCATGGTCAGATTCAGTGTCGCTGTCCTTGCGGATGCCTTTTTCCCGGCGTAACAATTTTTTTGGAAGTGCTTGCAGCTACTTTTCCTTCTTTGGTGATCCGGGAAACTGTTTTCACGGAAACGCCTGAAATAAACAAAATGTTTTATTATTATTTATACAGTTGTATTTGGTCCTATGTGTTATTTATCTGATCACTATGATATGAAAATAAAATAAATAAGAAGTTTGTACTTAAATGGTGAATAAAATACAATGAAAACTGTTATCTAACAAACAAAACACGACTCAAAAAATATACTAATATAGTATAAACGGTTAAATATTTGAAGCACACCGACGAAAACATATTGTACCCATTAACAGGCAAATACTCATACTATGGTATCCCTAAAAATTACCTGTCATAGCAGCAACTCGCATTTGAATATTATTTAGCGGGATCAAAACTCCTATAATCTTCTGCTCCAGTTCACAAAATTCCTTCAATTTGAGGATAACTTCACGGGCTGCACTTTTTATAACTTTACGTGACATACTTCGAAATCCATACACGATACCTCTTAACACGATACACTAATAACACAGATATAGATTTAAATTTTAAATCTATACCTATCTGTGTTATTAGTGTATCGTGTTTGCTGTCGGAATCAAGCTGTAATGGCAGTATGATGGTATATGGATGGTATGATGGTATGATCACAGAGTACTTTTATATATACGGGTATGATGGCAGTCCCCGACTACCGACTACAGAACTAGAGATGAGTGGTTTCCGAGAAATCGAAGATGTAAATGGTAATCGATTGCAAGTTTGCAACCGATTTATTAATATTCGATTAGGTAGGTACGTAGGTACTTCACTGTCTTCACTATCGTAATCATAGACATATATTAGTCTATGATCGTAATCTTATATATCGTAATAGTCCGTCAGGGTTGCCAACCGTAGAACTTCTTTTCTCGTACATAAGCAACAAAAAATCTCGTAGGCGTAGTGATTACATACTCTTTGCTCGTAGGTATTTTGGCTTTCCATCCAACCTCGTACATTGTTCAACATTGAGAGAACATTGTACCATCTTTAGGAAATGAACGAGTCCAATAAGTATTACCATGGAAAATAGATCTATTCTCCTTGAGTATTACATAAATATAACAGTTTTTGAATAAATTGCTGAGTAACAATCTGTTGCGTATGTACCATTTCCATGCAAATTGGAAATATTTCATACGCATGTGCCACTAATAAAATGAAAATAAGATCACAAACATACCTACCTACCCAATGTTTCTACTTTTCATTTAGCACACCCAATGTAGCTAAAGTGTAAAAACCCATTTACGCTATAAAATGTTACCCTTAATAAAAAATCATGTTATAAAATTTAATCAAAATCTCGTATTTATTTGTAAAACTAAATCTACCGGTCTACCGCTTAAATCAAACCACAAATCTCGTATTTGTACGAGGAACCTCGTACGGTTGGCAACTCTGTCGTCCGTCGTCGTCAAGCCGTCGCACGACGCACAACTATTATTGTATTCTTGTCCGGATTAAATTCTCCGCAACTACGAAAAATAATTCATTCAATTACATAAAAATTAAGTTTTACTCAGCAGTATTCTAATTAGTGACTGGTGATAGTATAAATATTTTTCATTTACTTAATTCTCGTCAATTTGTATATAGTGCTTGTCCAAGTTATAACTTCAAAGCGATCATTGATAGGAGATGTACCTATGTAATTTTGTAAGAGATAATTCTGTTTGGAAAATATGGTGCTTGTGATGAGAAGAACTATGGTCAAATTAAATAATTCCTTTCTGTGGGGTATATTATTTGCATCGGCGACATGGAGTATTTCCTTGTACCTGTATTGGCTGCTGAACATGAGCGGTAAGTTTAATTTACAAATTAATAAACAAATTAATAGGTACAGCCGCGTACCCAGCATTAGCTACTGTTGGCTAATCGAATTTCCGATACCTACTCACTGCAATTTTTTTTAAGAAACATCCTTTTTTGCTTACGTCGTCAATATGATTGATCTTGGGTAATTACTCCATTTTCGTATGGATAGGAAAGAGCTTTTACTTGGTCAGATTTACATTGTATGCTATACATAAGTAGCTTGAATTTATTTGATTATTATTGTGCATTGTTAGTCTATTTCGCTTTGTTATTATAACAAAGATTCAACTAAAAGTGTTTCCTCGGTTCAAATTAGTCATTTATTTCAATAAAATATAAGTATAGTTTAAAATAAATCTAGCTAAAGCTAACAATATTGTCACAAATCATTATTTGCTACCTACAATAATTTTGTCTATTTGCTAGTATTTTTACTGGAAACATATCACCTTATCATTTATCATCAATTTTAGGTGACAATGTAATAAATAGCACTGAAAACAGGATCCATTACCGCCTCGTGAATACTGACGAGAAGAACCGTATAAAGAACAATGATAAATCTATTGCAGCATTAGAGGGAAAAAATTTGCTGTTTGACAATCCTAAGCAAGAAAAGTATTCAGGAAACACGTGGAAGTTACAGAAAAGTAGATCTGATTACCAGAATAAGATGATGCTGAAAGAGAAATATGCAAAACATCTTGGTTTGAAGATGACCGCACAGCCTGATAATGCATTAGGTAAGCGTATGGATCTCAATTTAGAACTAACTTTCATTTGACTAGACAGGCTAATTAACAATACAAACTAGTAAGATGGTTGACTCAACTGCTTGAGGGTTCTTCCAAGTTGCATTACAACACTTGGTTCTCTGCCTTTTGTAACCAGTGACCCAGTTACCTTCTTCTGGTCATTGGTCCATTTAGGGGGGTGGGGACACATACTGTTGTTAACTCAATAGTAGGTACTACGTATGAGAAAAGTAAGAAACCATGGATACACCTGCTTAGTTGTAATCTTTTTGTTTAAGAAAAGTTATTTAGTTAGTTTGATCAGATACATCAAACCTAATGATGGTGAAGACAACAAAATCCAAAATTTACATAGTACCTATACTTTTTAATAAGATTTTGCTAAATCAACATGTTGTAAATTCAGGTGTCTTTCACATAAACAATGCGGCTTCATGCATACCACTGCACACCGTCATACCAATGTTTATATAAACAAGATTTAACAATTGAATGAGATGGAATATTTTCTTAAAAACGTATTAAATTCTGTTGAATGTTCAAAACATAAATAAGATTTTAAAAGAATCTTCCATAATAAATTTCCAGATAAATTGAAATCAGAATGATAAAATTCAATTGACCTTGTTAGAATGAATAAAATTATATAACAAGTGTTATTTATCTTTCATTGATGCAAGAGTGCTCTTCCTCCTAGGGAGCTCAATTTATCGTTAGATCACATCACTCAGTATATGCATGCTTTGAATTGGTGTGCTAAAATTATTCTATTGAAGATGTTATGCAATGATAAGGCGTCACTGTCTAAAAAATTTCCACTTAGGTCTGGCAGATGGTGTTTGGTATAGAAGTGCATAAAGGTAGAATTTAACAAGGAAAAGTTAAGATGTAACGAAAGTTTAAAAGGATGAAAATGTAGGTGATTAATCTGATCTGGCTTTAGTAGAACACATAATTACAATGCCTGAATCAAAATGAGCCCCTATCTGTAAATGTCTTTCTAAAATGTGCACCATTTAAGAATTATTAATAGCTGTTAGCATCTGGTGTACCATGTTGAAGAACCAAAAGAGTTGTGAAAGGACTATGGCACAGTAAACATTTTAGAGATTGTATTTAAAAATTATGTGAATTTATGTATGTATGTCATTAAATGTCAAACATACATGATCAGTTTCTTGTTGGGATACATTGTGCTAAGCTTTACATGGCCTTAGAAATAAAAAAATTAAATAGTGGTTTAGTATAATTTGGCGTAAAGTTTCTTTTTGGTATTTTTTTATACTGGGTGTATATTTATAAAGGCCACTTGCTATATGGGGTTATTGTACTCATTATTGTGAACAACGTATACTAAGGGACTAACCCAGAAATAACAAAAAAATATCAGCTGTTCCATACATTTAGTGGAGGAACATTGAATCATTTCTAAGTAACAGCAGATTTTTTTGCCATTTCTTCGTTGATTCCTTAGTGAAAGTTGTTCACAATGTTGAATAAGATAACCCCTTTAAAGCAGATGTCCTGTATAAATATTCACCCAGTATATTTTGTAAATCTAAGAACATGCATCTCTTCAACATGTTAATGTTTCAAACAGATAACCAGTTCGGCCTGATTCGAAATTCTGAAGATGTGAGGATTCGTGACCATGGGTATAGTGTCCATGCTTTCAACACTCTCATTTCACAAAGAATTGGAAATCACAGAGGTTTACCTGATACCAGAAATAAACTGTGAGTACTGATGAATATTGATGTAGTAACATTAGTAATTCACTGTGTATTTGAATAGTTTCTAATTGTGTTATTGGAATGTTTTCCAGGTGTCGTTCACAAAAATATGTAGATAAACTACCTAAAACCTCCGTCATCATATGTTTCTATAATGAGCACTTCGAAACTCTGATGAGATCTGTTCACTCAATATTGGATCGGACAGATTTGAAACATCTCAAGGAAATCATACTTGTTAATGACTATAGTGACTTAGAGACCCTGCATGATGACGTACAAAGCGCAGTCAACGAATTAAATAACAGAATGCGTAGGGAAGAAGAAATGCTTGAAACTAATAACATTGATGTAGAAAGTGTGGTGGATTATATAAATGATGACAATAATGTTGTGGATAAGAAAACGACTGAGAAGAATAAAGACGGATTAAATATAAGATTGTTGAAGACTAGTAAAAGGGAGGGACTGATACGTGCGAGGCTGTATGGAGCTGAAAATAGTGTTGGTGAAGTGAGTAAATCTGTTTATAAGCATCTTGCACTTTCATAAATACTAGTGGTCGCCCGTTGGTCAAAATTCGACCGTAATTTTAGCTTTCTGCACTCCTTCTCTATATAAACTTTAACTATGGCAAATCTCACACTCTTCCGTGCTCGCAATGTGCATAAAAGGGGTACAATGTTTTCTCTTCACGTATTAATATATAGATAACTATAATATACATTAATGCATATGAAATTAAGTACCTATACGGGATAGTGATTTAATCACTTACGATATTGTTGATGAAACTATCAGTGGTACCCAAACCAATTAATAAACTTTATATTTTCTTCTTAAATGTAAAGTAAATATATGTGATTTTTTGGTTACAGGTTTTAGTATTCCTGGATTCGCATATTGAAGTGAACATAGACTGGCTGCCACCTCTACTCGCGCGACTTTCAGCGGGAGTGGACGGGGTCAGTGTGAGGTACTCCCAACGCGCCGTCACCCCGGTCATTGACGTCATCAACGCTGACACGTTTGAATATACAGCCAGTCCTTTAGTCCGGGGTGGTTTTAATTGGGGTCTACATTTCAAATGGGACAATCTGCCCAAGGGAACATTAAGCAGTAAGTACTTATGATTTCTAAAGATTATCATCTGTTTTGCGAAGTTTACCTAGTTGTATAGACTTCATTGTTTATGATTTACCCAATGTATAGTTTATAAGCTAATTATTATTATGAATAATAATAAAATTGTGCTTGATTTAATAGATAAACTCAAAACAACACACTCACGACAGCCAATTATGCGTATTGCCATAGTAGGTATACAAGGCTAGTACGCAGACGCCCAAATTAATCGCGTATAATTGAAATTTTAATTTATTACATTCTAAAATATACGCGGCCAGTTTCTGGATGCGTTCTGGCGTTGTAATTCTAGTAATACGCGTCAATTATTGCCTCTTTGATGTCCTGGGTCCGGTTCCCAGGTCTCGAGAAGTGTAAGTTTTTTTAGGCAAAAAAATCTAAGTAGCAGCCTAGTGTTTAGAATAGTGTCTGGTATCTAATAAGCTGGCGATAAGCTCACGCTCTACTATATGGGTCTTAATAGCGGCATTGGCGAAATGTAGGTGTACAACAGTACACCTCTGCTTTAATCTGTCGCGGAATATAGGCGTGAATGCTATGTTATGCTTATGTATAATGATAAATATCTGCATCGAAACTGAGCAGGAAATCTCATCAATATTCGTATTACAGTGGTGCACAAGTCGCCCGACGCGGCTTTGGCTTTAATATGAATGTATTTTCAGCTGATACAGATTTTGTGAAACCTATCATATCCCCAACTATGGCCGGCGGTCTGTTTGCTATTTATCGCCAATATTTCAACTATATCGGTCGATACGACCCCGGCATGAATTTGTGGGGCGGAGAGAACTTGGAAATATCGTTTAGGGTAAGTTATATTGATTCAAATAAATTATTTTGCTCTAGAGACTGACGAAAATCAGCGTTCGTCAAATTAAATTAGTTCTTAAGACGACGCCGTTGCTTAGTCATAATATGCTCTGTCAGAATCATTATGTCATGTTTTATGGGTGGAGAGGGCGTTTGGGCATTCTCTGATGGAAACCACGTGGCCAATCGGTCTGCTTGTTGATCCGAATTACCTAGTAATGTTCAGCCGCATTTGATAGACTTACCCCCGAATACTGAAACACATCTCAAGTTTAAGTTGCCGTTAACTCTCGTGCTGTCACTGTCATTTTAAGGTAGACAGTAGCACAGTTTAAATATATAGTAAACAGTTGGTAAGCTACGTACTTACGTTCCGAATTCAAACACACACAGAGACGTGTGCTCTACAGGGATTTCTTGGTTAGGTTCGGTTAGGTAACAGCGAAATATTCAAAGGTGTCAGTCGGTGTTACTTCGAGACAAAGTCGGTCACGATTTGTGTTGCTCCCATATTTTCCTATATTAATTATATTGACAGGACTATATTGTAGTGTTTACGGCTGCTTGAACTCCTCAATATAAAATCAGCAGTTAGCTTTTTTTAAAATTTCCCGCTGATATCGAAAGGTATAATGAATGTTCAACTATTTCTCTACGAATTTGTTGTCAATATGGACCGAATGCTTTGAAAATGCGTGTCTTCTCTGAAATCGTAATTATGGTCAGAAATAAAAAAAATGGCGGCCATTTTGATATTTTTTATTACTGGGCCGATTATATACAACATCGATATCTGAGAGTTCTTATAGTCTCTAAATCCATATATAAAGTCGGAATTTAAAAAATGGCCGCCAATTTGGACCTTCTTAGTTACTGGACCAATTGCTTTCAAAATCGATATCTGAGAGTTCATATGGCCTCTGAATACTTATTTATAGTCAGAATTTTAAAAAGTTGCCGCCTTTTTGATATTTTTAGTTACTGGACCAATTGCTTTCAAAATCGATATCTGAGAGTCCCTATGGCCTCTGAATACTTATTTAAAGTAAGAATTAAAAAAAATTGCCGCGTTTTTTATCTTTTTAGTTACTGGACCAATTGCTTTCAAAATCGATATCTGAGGGTCCGCGTAAAGTGGGATAGTTGATAGTGATGAAATTATCTTTTTCAGCCGGTCCAAATTGCTTCGTTTGATTTTCCGAGATGATTCAGTAAAGCAACCGGCACTGAATTATCGTGTTTCTGAAGAATACTTTAACGCTTAGGATATTTTACCAGGAACAAATCGCAATTATTAAAAAATATCCATACCCATCTTTTTTTTTAAGAATCATCACATGTTTTTAATTCCTGTTTAAATATCGTCATATAGTTTACATACTACTTACGTACTTACGAGCGAAGCCCTGGGCCAATACTAGTATTAATTTATGTTTGTTTAGGTAAATGTAACTAAATAAAATAAAAACCATTTTCCAAAAATATTAGTGACATCCCTAGCGCTCCGCTTGTCGATGTCACAAAAACGTCTTAGCTGAGTTACTGTATGTAGTTTAAATATACTGTGACAGTAGCGACGGAATGACTTTTAAGAGCGTCTTAAAATTGAGTTGTGATTCAGTATTCGGCGAGCCCATTATTCTTCGGAAGAGGTTACGGTGATGACATTTCTCTTACTCCTTCAGGCATTCAAAAAAAGCCTTAACCACGAGATGGACGCCTCAAATTAGTCTAACTCATTGACTTCTGTTGTATTTCAGATATGGATGTGCGGTGGTACCCTTGAGCTAATTCCATGCAGTCGGGTCGGCCATGTGTTCCGAAAGCGGCGGCCGTATGGGTTGGGAGAAAAGGAGGACTATATGTTACACAACTCCATGCGAATGGCGCGTGTGTGGATGGATGATTATGTGGTAGGTAGTGTATAGTAGATAAACAAAAATCACCTCATTCTAGCTTGTCAAGCTGGTAAGTTTGTAAGGCACAAAGATGTTTTGTAACAAGAAAAAGGGAAGTTAACTGCTTCATTAGTTTAGTGGTCGCAATCGCGGCTACTGAGCATGAGGTCTTGGGTTCGATATCGAGGTTGGGCAATGTGGCATTGTTATTGGGTTCTGCAGTTAGAAAATTATTAGTAGCAGCCCGAAATTTTGAATTGTGCGTGGTGGCTGAGGTAAAAATATTTAAGTAATACAGTCGTTATAATTATATTCCAAAACAAAAATACCTACTAATAACTGTGTCGCGTTTCAGAATAAAGTAATTGAACAAAATCCATCGGCCGCTCACATATCAATTGGTGACATAACGGATAGACAACAGTTGCGCACGAGCTTGCACTGCAAGCCGTTCAAATGGTACCTAGACCACATTTACCCTGAACTGGAGATGGGCGGAGATACGGCAGCTAAAAAGAGAATGGCGGCACTGAATGACGCGGACAAGAATAAGTTCCAGCCGTGGCATTCTAGGTATGTTAGATTCATCATCAGCCCATTAAAGTCCCGTTGATTAGAAGCCCAATTCTCGTAATTAATTTACACTGACTGAAAGTTGACCGAACTGAAATTATATTATGAATTGACAAAACATCAGTATTCTACTCTTCTTAAAGTTCAGTCCGATTTCAGTATGATTTGAATTCAATCTTCTTACAGAATCTCATTTTTGACGTTTAGGTATGTGTGGACGAAAATACCAATTTTATTATTCACAAATACCAACCACCAAATACCGATACCAATACCAATCAAAAACCAATCAAATCAAACAATCAATCAATCAATTCAAATACCAATTGTGAACTGACACATCTGTACACAGCGGATTAAAAGTTCCTGCAAAGGCCCAATTGAAATAAAGTCAAAGTCAAAAAAGTCAAAGATTTTTATTTCAACTGGGTCAATAAAAAACTATAGACTTTGGTTTCGGGCCGGGGTGTCGGTAGACTAATGTGAAAACGCGCATACTATGATAAGCTTTATATTTCAGGAAACGCAACTACACAGATTCTTACCAAATACGTTTGAAGAACACTACACTATGCATACAAAGCGCGAAAGATATAAAAACTAAAGGCAGCGGCCTAGTTCTCGCTAACTGCATCAGGATATTGAATCAGGTGAGTCATACATTTGATTTAATTGATTAGAGGCTATGTATTATGACCCTGAACAACGTTTGTTCTACGACTTTTCATAATTCGAAACATTTTTTTCATACAAAATTATGAATATACCTACTCTGTAGTTTGTATATTCTAACTGAGACAGCCGAAAAATGGAAGAGTTGATCCTTTGGTCATTCTGTGCGTTAGTCTTAGTACCTACTATTAGCTATTCTGTGGTTTTTAGGGTTCCGTACCCAAAGGGTAAAACGGGAACCCTATTAGTCTGTCCGTCCGTCTCTCACCAGGCTGTATCTCATGAACCGTGATAGTAAGACAGTTAAAATTTCACAGATGATGTATTTCTGTTGCCACTATAACAACAAATACTAAAAACAGAATAAAATAAATATTTAAGGGGGCTCCCATACAACAAACGTGATTTTTTTGGCTTTTTTATAGATAATACGGAACCTTTCGTGCGCGAGTCCGACTCGCACTTGGCCGGTTTTTATATAAATTTTACACAAGAAAAACACTTTTTTTTTTTTGCTAACCTGTTTATATAGTTTTGGTCAAAGTCGTAGAACAAACAAAAGAGGTTTTCAGTATTTTTTCAATTATCCTGTATAATGTGATCATCACACTAGTCAAATTATAAGCTAAGCAAATCAAATGAATAATAATATTAGGAATAGTTGATGAAATCACGTTTTACTTTTAGTGAGCTTTATTACAGCAGATCATATAAAAATCACTGATGTGTAAAATCAAAAATTCTATCAATAACATTAAAATCTCTACATAGTATAAAATAAAGTCGCTCCCCGCGTCTGTCTGTCTGTATATCCGCGAACCCAAACCACGCAACGGATTTTGATGCGGTTTTCACAATCATTTTAAGCATTTCTTCCGGAATGTTTATATGCATAATACTTTCATATTTAATAGAATAGAATAGAATATATCTTTATTTCTCATCATCACATAATCATACATTAATAGAAATTAATGGAAGGACCATAGAGAAACTGCACTCGTGCGAAGCCGGGGTCGCTAGTATATAATAAAAAAGTTATTATCATTTGTCGCCAACAAATAATAATGGACGTGTTGCAGATGTGGTTCGAGACCAGCCGAAATGAATTAGTATTAGGTCGCACGCTATGCCTGGACGCATCGAACAATGTGGCACCTAAGCTGGGTAAATGTCACGAACTCGGCGGCTCACAAGAATGGAAGCATAAAGGAACTGTAAGTCACTTTGTTATCTTATCTCTATCTTGTATTAGACAAGTGTCATCACCTAGCGGACTCGCAGTAGTCATGGGCGTTTTTGAATTTTTACGCATTCGGATAAATATCCGATAATCCGATTTCAGATTTTGATTTTCAAAATTCGTTTTTAGAAATCAATTTCAGAAGCGGTTCTGGCTCACAGTTTGGATCGTCGAGAATCATCATAATAGTAACAATCTAATTTAGATCTTATTATTTCCCGGTGTAGGTTTAATTTTTAATGAAACCCCAAAATCCAAATCTATCAAATGTAGTGAAATTAGCGTTGTCTTTTTGATTCTACCGAACGCTGGCTTGGTTAAAAAGAGAGGAATCGAATCTCATTGGTTTGTGACTGTGTGTAGCAAACGATTGCGCGGTGCGGTTTGGATTTCTAGATTTTGTAGGTTTGGATTGTGAGGTCGATTTAGATTTGCCGTAGTTTTGTGAAATCGGTTTGTCTAGTTCGGATTATCGATAAGATACGATTTGTTACTGAAATCGGACTTTAGATTCGTTTTGACTATTTATCTAACTCATGTCTAACTCACAGTGGAACTATATGAGATATTGTAAATCATCTCTTTATATATCTGTCTCTTGTATTAGACAAATGTCTTTAACTCTGCAACTAGCAGTGGAAGCTTAATGTAAGTCATATCTTATTATCTGTCTCTTGTATTAGAAAACGTTCATCAACTCGGCGACTCGTAGTAGAAGCATAATAAGGCATCTATCGTCTTTCAGGAACCAGGGTTAAGTGTCATTAAAATGGTTTTTTGTTGTTACTTCAGAATACTTTCATTAGTAAAAAGTAGAACAAAGTCTTAATTTCATTCTGTCTTGATTTCAGGCGGGCAGTCCAGTATATAATACAGCTGCGGGCATGTGTTTAGGGGTCGACCGGCCGTACAGGGGCGAGCCACTCATAATGGTCATCTGCGACAATCAACCTACTAACCAGTGGGACTTTGTCAGGTCATAAACAACATTCAACCTTAAAACAATATGGCCGCCGAAATACTGGAGAAAAATATATCAGTAATTAAACAATATACCCACATATTGCGATTGATACAGATACAATTAATATTAACCGAGCTTTTAGACATAGTTCACTGCGACTGTTGTAATTTGATGTAATGGTACGCACTACCTACTATTAAGATTTCTGAAAGTATATTAATGTTTGATGATTATAATACATCTTAATTAACAGATGTTTGAACTAATTTTTCGAGCAAAACTAAGAATAAAGATTTTTTTGTAAATTCGAATTGATCTCGTACTTTACAATATGATATTTTTGAATCTCTTTGCTTCGGGAACTTTATACAGCATAATAAGTTATTTTCACTCTGTACTGTTACATCGATTCAAGATACAAAATATAATGTTAGTTATATAGGCTAGTAGGTGTTAAAGTATTTTAAGAAAAAAATAAAATATTTGTTATTTTCCAAAATTATACCCGACTGCGACAACATTGCATGACTTCATTAATGTAAAGACGGCTTTTTTATGAATAGTCAAGTAATTTTGTCATTGTCCAATAGTAGTACTCCATAGATAGCTTCACCTAATTATTCCGTAGTCGGGTACAGATTCAATTATAATGAATCTCAATTATAATCAATGAATAGCTTGAGTAAGGGAGTCCCGCTCGTAATTATCGTCACGTTGTCACTTTAGGCCGGTCAGAAATGCCTTTGTGTCAACGTCATAAATATGTAAAAGATGTCGTTCGCACGGGTTCGGCTCGGACGACTGACGAGAATAGGATAACGCGGTTTACACCTCTATGTCGTTAACATTAAGGTGTTTGTGACTAGCTTAATGCGATTCCGCGGCGTAATGTGCGACGAGTCCCTAAATACACTTGGGTAACTGTTTGCACATCGAAGCATGAGCGGCTCGTGAAGTATCGATACCGTCCCATCTTATTTTATGGTTTGTTCCTAACGTAAATATGTTAGATTTTAAAATACATACATTTATCCTGCTATATTACATTTTACATGCAGATTTGCACATTATCTAAACTGATAGTGTTGTATTAAACATATTCAATATTTTTAAAAAGCTTGTACTTGTTATAAAACTAAAAATATTTTTTTTCAATAAACAATTTTATTGGAAGTTTAAATGATTTGCATTATTAGTCTGACTATATTTGAGAAGGTTTATAATCTTAAGATTACGTTTCAAAGTGAATTATTATAATCCAATGTTTGCTTCTGCACAACATCACGACAATTAATTGAAAAACCGCAGACAAATTTCTGCGTGCTTTGAAAGATTTTCTAGACGAGTGACGCAGTAGTATTGACGTCCTATTTACAATTTCGAAACATTTTATGCGCTGAAATTTATAGCCTTCTTTGCTCAATCTTACCAGTTCCGTGTGTTACAGCACCATTTATCCTTCTAAATTCAGTGGGAGACTAATTTCATGTTCATCCGATGACATTCTGATTTTGACTGACATAATTTTGATACTTTTCATATTATATTGTGATAGCTTCTCTCTTATATTAATTATTACGTACTGTTTTTATAAAACCCTTCATTACAAAAGACGGTTAAGTAAGTCTAGTGAATCCATAGATTTAAGGGGGTCCTTTACAGAAATGCCGCAAAAACCGATTTGTATTTACAATTTTTTGAATAGAAATTCTTATTTTTTTGCCCCGAAAAAAATATATATCAAACTTGAAAATGTAACACGGATTTTTCGGTCGTCCGATACATGATTGGACAAAGTTGGCTCGATAAAAAAAATTCGCAAAGTTACCCCTTTTAAAAATATTTTTACAAGATTATTTCTAAAATATTATATTATTTCAAATAATTTTTACATCACAATATTGGTCGCAAGTATACCAAGGCAAGTCGGTCGTTATTTTTTCATAATATTACGTATATTGGTCACAATTTGAGAAAAACCACAAAATTCGTGATTTCTGTCATCTCCGCCATCAATCAGTCGCGTTTCGGCGCGCATCGAGGTCGGACCTGTGCTAATTTTTTGAAGTTCCTGCGCTTACCCTTTATTAAAAACCAAAAGAAAGAATGACAGTATAATTATTAAAAAAAATATTAAAAGGAAATAGGAAGTATAAGTAACTTGCCTTTTATTCAGAAAATCTAAGTATTTCGTTTATAAAATCAATATGATAAAATAATTTCTTGACATCTCCGTCAAGAATTCATTTTATAGGATATAGTATAGAAAAATCAGTATGACAATTTGTAGTGTTGAGAAGAAAGAGTATGAAGTTTTATTTATATTCTATTTACATATAGAACAATATTATCCAGTTTATATAAAAATAGCGATGGAACTCCGACAAATATTCCCGCTACTAATGAACGTATATTTATCAACTTTTGTAAACCTCGTAATTGACTTGTCTACCGAGAGAACCAGTTGAATTGGATTTTTTTCTATACTATAACATATATTATTTATTACTCATACAATTTTTTTATACAGACTAATGAAAAATACATAAATAAAATTTAATAAACTATAACCATTTGTTAGGTTTTTCCATGCACCGTTGGTCCGTCGATGGTCCATTACTAGTTGTAATTGTAGACTAATACATTAATTGTAGTAGGTAGCTGAATTCCGGATATTTTATTAAGATTAGATGATTGGACTTTAAGTATTGTTTGTTACGCAATGCAACGCTGCCATTACTGAGTTATATGTGTTACGAGTATGTTAATTGTTTGAGACTCAGTAAATGATTATAAGGCATTCTGAGTTGCTTTTATGAGAATATAAGCTATGCCATGTGTCAGGTGATAGACTAAGTTAGATACCCCTGTGTGTTGTGAGGAAAGATTACTAGATTTTTCATTAAATGGCCAAACTTTCATGGCCAAAGTAGTAAAGCCCAAGAAACTATGTTATTTGATTTTGAGTCCATAGCCAATAAGAAAGTTCTTATTTATTTTAAATACAACAAATCGGGATGGTTCTTAAAATCTGTTCAGCCGTTCAAAATTTACACCTCTTTTTCTAGTTGGAGTCGGGGGTTTTTGACGGTTAGGTTATTGTTATCATTATTTGAATTTTTTGTGTGTTTATGTAATTTATTTATACTTTAGGGACTATGTACAGAGGCGGACTTAATGCCTTAGGCATTTCGTGTGCGAGTCCGAAATAAATATTTTTTCTTTCTTTCTTTCAATTTTGAAGCTCTTCACCTGCATACATAGCGAGGAATCTGAACTAGGAATATGGTTTTGAATACTATGAATATGCAATTTCTTTTTTGGTAAAAAAGCAATCCTGTGAACGAACTTAAGTAGGTATGACTATGACTTCGGAAACGGACGACGCCTACAGGTGTGGGTGAGGGTAGGTTATTGTCTCAAGGCATGGATTTGAGTTTGCTTATTCTTCTAACATTACACACACATTGGCAGTGTCATCAGCTTTGTCTTGCCGATATATCGGTTTCGTTACGGCATTATCGGCTTAATGTGAAAATGCCCAATGTTGGTCGAGACAATTATATGCACTTGCATAAACTCATACACAATAGGTATGACCAATAGTTTATAAGTAGATAGATAAATGGGCATAAAATCTACAAATACAAAACGGACTAACAGATGTTCTATCGTAATATAGGACACTGGGTATACGATATTATGGATTTATATTTTTCAAGTATTTGCTGGTGTCATACTGCATGTTGCTTATTAATATTGGTATTCTGTGACACGTGTGTCACACAGTCTGATACGTCAATTGCGCAATACAAACGATATGCGTGAACGGAGCTCCCCTAGTGGGCGGGGCTTAGGCTGATACTTCACCCCCTCAAAAGTAAGAAATCGTCGTAAAATACAACCTTAAGCGAAAATATTCTAAGTTTATGAGTGAATCCCATGTTTTAAATATATCCGTCATTTTCTAACGTCATATAACAAAAAGAGACGGAGCTATGTGCCTATAGTGCCTATATATGGGGCTACTTGGGTTTTACAAGACTTGCTTTAATAAAACCTTCTTTTGTAATAAGATAGTGTTTTA
The DNA here is from genome assembly GCA_932294325.1 of Allophyes oxyacanthae. Taxonomy (NCBI): domain Eukaryota; kingdom Metazoa; phylum Arthropoda; class Insecta; order Lepidoptera; family Noctuidae; genus Allophyes; species Allophyes oxyacanthae. The sequence goes on from OW028609.1 coordinate 9,666,727, forward strand.
TGTACGAGTATTATGCAAGTACCTACAAGTTTGTACCTTTTACAGCTATTTAATTTATATTACAATACGTACGATAGTATTATGCATACGTCATGTACCTTAATTTTATTTTGCACAGTTTTACAATATTCACTTGTGTACCATAGCCTTAGTCATAATTAATATAGTTTGAAGCATTATTTAGCTATTGCCATAGGATGTTTTATTAGTAACAAAATTCTTTCATTGGTAACATATAAACTCGTCTTAAAAATGAAATTATGTTTCTAATAAAAATATTATGGCGATAGTTATAAGAACACTTCAAAGTATACATATTTTTAATTTAGAAATCAGTTTTACTGTGTTGTGTGTGTGAATTACGACTGAAAAATTTAGGCAAATTATGATAATTATGTTGGCTGCTAATAATACCTTTCTTTGTAACGACTTCATAAGTTGCCTGCGCTTTATTTAGATTGTACTTTGGAATATCAAATAAATATTCCTGATATATTATGTAAGATACAAATAACAACAATATACTATACTAACGCTTGGTTGTGGAATAAAATAATTTTTCGTTCTAATCGACATTCATTATCATGTAGATAACCTTGGGGGCTGTGCCCTGTGTCACGGACGTCCGTGACGGACACCGACCCGGATACGAGAAATAAGAGCAATCAGTACGTTCTGTGTGTTGTAGAGACAGGTCTAGCCGCACCTGCACCGCGCGTACTATTCTATCTAATAAGAAACAAAGTCGACGGGGGCCATTTTGTAAATATCTGCGAAGTCAGCAGATGTTTACAAAATGGCCCCCGTCGACGTCGACTTCGATGGAACATGTTTACATGATTGTCCTTGTCTACTTCTTTTCTTGTTTGAAACTCAATCTGATGCCTGCTTAGTGTCATCCGTATCGCACCGTTAAGGCCACAGAACATAGAGAGTAATTTAGTTAAGGCCTTTAGTTTTTGAAAGTAGTAAGAAGAGGTCTTTGTTCGGGGATGAAAATAATGGCGTACCTAAAATGTATCCAGTATTTATTATTGCAGCTAGAATTATGTGGTTTTATGTTGGGATTATTATGTACTATTATTAAATATTAATAAAAAAGGGTTTTATAAATTTGGATTTATTAGGGCTGTAGAGAATAATTTCGTAGTTTTTTATTATGTCCGCAAAAATCGTGGCATTTCATTACATTGCATGAACGTAGGGAAATTGTAAAATTAGTTATTGGACCATAACTATATTATCCTTTTACCGGTTTTCGGCCAGATTGAATTAATTTTGATATTACTCGAGTGACGTCTTGTGTTGGCCTGCATATTTATAGAATCCAAAGTATAAATAATATAAAAATATTATAGTTTAAAAAATACTATACTCCATTTACTATAGCATTAGAAAAAAGAGGCTCGTAGAAGCAGTAGTGCAAAACATTTTATTTCAAAGTTAAGTTATAACTTTGGTGGATAAATCTGAGACTACTAACGGGATCACCCATAACGCAACAAAACGTAACGTTTTGTATAAAACAACCAAATAACGATAACCAAAAGAAAAACAGTAACAAATAACAACTAAAACACGAAAATTGAACAATAACAAAATCACAACATTTACGTCACTTTCACAGACAACATAAACCGGTAAAATTAGAAAAACCCGGCTGTCACAGCTTATGAAGGGATTAGGTGACATTTGAGATTTGGTAGAATTCATAGAAATAATAAGTAGGGCTCCCCCTACATCTAGAACAAGCAATAAGCAAAATATCGCAAAGAAAAATAGACCTTATCACAATCACTTATGATTTGTATTTGAAGTAGAAGGAGACGAGACCCTCTAGAAAGAGCGACCACGGAGCTATGTGTCTCGTTTTAACAATTGCCAGGATAGAAGTTGGTACATTTTAGTAGATTTGGTACGAATCGCACACAAAAATTATTAGAATAATGAAATTACTACCTTGCTAGATGTACAATGTTTTTTTAATTTAAATATAAACAAATTTATCATCATAATTTTTTTTCGTAATCTTATTACTTAAAAATCTAAACTTCTGTACTTTTATGATAGATTTTATTAGTGTATTATGACAACTTCAAAAAAAGTTCGTGTCATTCAATTTGTGACAGGTTGTCGGTACTAAATTAATAGTTAATCGTATTTTAATATATCATTTTCAAAAATGGTGAATGTGATGCGTGAAAGGTTGTGGAAATACAACATATTCTGGCGGTAGATATTAATATCCTTCCACGGGTAACCTTGAATATAATGAAATTTTACAAAATTTATCTAAGTTGCTGATAGGGTGACAATATTTACAAATTACTGTCGGACTTTGGGTTTGTACTAGTGTTACGATTTCACTATATTAATTAAACTAACGATTTAAAAAAAATATATAATTATTAATTATAATTAGTTCCCTATTTCGGCATCCTAAAAATTTTAATTACTATAAAATTTGGGAAATATTCGGTGGCGATGCCAGTCATTATTTTAAGCCAGATGACTTCAATTAGTCATATTCACGAAAGACATTAACTAAACTAATTTTCTAATTAAACAGTTTTCTTAATCTTCCTTGATTTCTACAAACTTAGATAGCAATAAATTCCGTTTTACCAAGGCTAGAAATTCTTGGACCATTTATATAAGTATGATAGGTCTGTTTTATTTGCCCACGGATGCAACGGACGGACGGATGGTTTTATTTGAAAGCAGTACCTACTAGTTTCACAGCATTGCACTATCACCGCCAATACCAATAAGGTATGCGAAACATGAAATGAATATAATATAAAACATGCAGATAGCAGTGGTTTCCTTAAAGAAAAAAGACACTGCCTACCTTAAAAAATTAAGTACCTATTGAATAATATTATAATAAGTTACGCAACTTATTTTTCAAATTCAGTCACACACAAGTCATTACAGGAAAATTAAAAATGACAACGTCTCACTCGATGCACAAAATGATGGTCACTCTAATAGAGTAAGATAAAATTACTCTGTGGTAACTATCTCAGGTGGCTCGCTGTTTTGGCAGAGTGCACAGTCCTGTTACTTAGATAATAAGTCTATGGTAGAATTATAGTGAAACGAAAAACGTTCTCGATATTGTTCACTCCTGCTTCTTTTAGGTTTTTAGCATTGACACTTTAATTTTAAGTTGGAATGAAATAATATATCTAAATAAAAGCCACTTAATTTCATAAGATAAATAGTTCAAATGATTACAATGAAGTGTGACAGCTTGTATATAAATAGATATTAATATATTTGGCGTTAATCGTAACTGTAACAAGTTTAATGTACTTTTATTACAAAGTGTACATTAAAAAGAACCTTTTTTAACTTCTGTCTAATGCTATTGTAAACGGAGTATATAGAACACGCTTTAGTCATCCAAACTGAACGTGTATAGATATCGCCTTCCCACCTATGTCCACTTGTATTAAGGGAATGATAAGATCCCCCGTAACATATTTGGACACTAATTTTCCTACATTCCTGTTATAAGCTACAGATTGGCAGATCCGTCCTCTTCTATCCCCATTGTACTTTTAAGGGTTAGTACAGTATGTAACCGGGAGTATGGTTGTGTTGGTTTTAGTTTAATGTATCACCGGTCAACCAAAAATGACATAGTGGGGGTTTACTACAGATCGGTTGAACGAGGGAAACATTGAAGGAGGGATTGTACTCATCATTATGAATAACTTTTACTCTGGAACCAGCCGTGAAACCGTGAAAAAAAAATCTGCTGTTCCGTACATTTAGTCGAGTAATAAATATTGATTTATCTATTTATATGAAACAGTTGATTTTATTTTCGCGATTTCAGTGTTGGTCCCATAGTAAAAGTTGTTCATAATGAAGAGTACCTACAATAGCCTCCTTCAATGTTTCCCTCGACCAGAAATCCTGTATAAAATAAGCAAACAAATAGACGGGCTACCACTGCTACCAGGGACATTTTAAACCAGTGAAAAATTGAAGGATCTGTCCTTATTGGATCCTCATCCTGATGATAAATACCTATATTTTGTCCTAATTGTGAAATAAGCATTACCTTAACTTTTCTATGCGATTATTTTCAGTGCAATTTAATATAATTAGCGTGCGTAGATGAGCGTGCGCTGCACAGAACACAGAAAAGAGTTTCTCTCTGTTGTGTTGTGCGTTGACTATGACCATTCATTAATTGTACACCACATATTTTTTATTACCAATCATTGTAAACAACTTTTATTAAGGGATCAACTCCGAAAGTGAGAAAAAAACTGCTATTCCATACAAAAGTACTACCTAACTGGGTCAAATGTATGGAGCAGTCGATTTTGGTTTATATCATAAATCATTTTTGACACTTCGTCATCGGTTGGTCAAAATTACCATTTGCCGGAATATGTCTTAGGTACGATATTAATTCACTCTGGTCTCTGTATATTTTCAAAATTATTCTGCATTATGCTATGCTTATTGTTCGTGACTGTACCACACCGTGGCTTTTACGTCATCGGCTTGAGGTGCTTAGTTTAAGTTAACCAAGTACCTATCTATGTAAATATTAAATCGTATGTCTCGTTATCCTTTTAGTATAATGTTACATTAGCAGTCTGTAGGTACTCTTGTACAAAATTATTTAGTTACTGAATGAGATTAAGTTAATGTGAATTAAGAAATAAGGTTCGTACGTAAGAAATAAATTGTTATTTTTCTCTTTGAAATTATTTTGCGAAAATTTACAATTGTGCGTGATTAAAAAAAAGAGATTTTTATATTTTTTAGAGATTTTGGGAGATAGTGGTGTTTTAATAGGCAATTTATGTAGAATTATTTTTAAGATTTTCTTTACTATTTCTTCCTGCCAATTTTAATCTTCCTTGTTGCCCAAAATATTTTCCCGATCTTTTTTATCATGTGACCCCCTATTGGGATGTATTTTACGGTCGAGATGAGGTACTTATGAATTGTTACAGTACCTATTTTCATGTGTATGCGGTGGTTAGCTTTGTACAGAATCTAATATTTGTATCTTAATGCAAGGTCCTACCTTTCTAGTCCAGATCCTTTTTAGGGGTTATTTTACTAATCGTTATGAACGGCTTTGATTACGCGAGTAACCCTGAAATCGCAAAAATATAAATAGATGGTCCATACAAAATATATCTAATTAAATATTATTCGACTAGCAACAGCAGTTATTTTTCGCGATTTCATTGTTAGTCCCATAGTGAAATTTGTTCCTATTGATGAGTACAATAATCTCTTCTAGAAAGGTAGGACTTTATAATTATGTAAAATTAAATGGGTAGTTTTCTGTGTCGCCATGACGTCAATTTTGTATGTATTGCTGCATAGATACGTACATGGTAAAACTTTAACTGTATTGGTTGTTTATATACATAGATATATTTTTAAAGATTTTATGTATGTTATCATTTTATGATATACTAAATCAATAAAGAGATATATGACGTGACTGGTGTTTAATTTAGTCTCTTCCACTTTCGGGCAACTACGTCACCAATGCGAGGTGCTCGATCTGCGTCCACCAATCCGCTTGCTCTAAGGGTAAGAGCAATTCTTACTTCATAACAGTAGCACCACATGCGCACCTGTATTCTCCGAATTTTTAGTTATATAGTGTACAACTATATTGTATACCTCCACATTTTATAATGTTATTAAGTTTCACGGAATAGGGGTGGCGAGCTACTTGCCACAATTCCAAACTTCAGTTTACTGCTGAGAATTTCGAAATATTCAATACTGCTGTACCTGGGAATTGAACCCAAGGCGGACTTACGCTCAGCTCAGACCAGTGAGGCAGTTTACCTGTAATATCTAGCGACCATGTTCTGAGTGCAAAACGACGCAGGAACATGCGCGACTTGCCAGAGGCTCTTTATTTGGATTTAAATAAAACACCATTTATTGATATGTTAATCAACATTTATTTTAACATTTAAAATGACATAAAAAGAAGGCATTTTGCCTTAAAAGTCTTTGATTATTTATTAATTATGTACTACAGAATTGATTTCATTTATAGAGCGACGATGTTATTATACGTCCAGTGGAAACATACTACATGGTGAATATCTTGCTAGAAATATAAAATACCAACTTGTAGTACTCCTAATATGGGCATACCTCGTACTTCCAACGTTTAGGAATACTCATTCCAATAAAATACTTCATTCATAATTCTTAGAATATCAACGAGTATTAAATAACCAAACTTCTATTGCGATAACTTAAATTAAAAAATACCGCAAAAATGGTTTGTGTTGAGAATAGGTACAAGTACCTACCTAATAACAACAAGGGTAGGAAAAATAAACGGTCGAGCCATTTCAAAAGAAATTGGTAAGTAGGCACATAATAATGCAAAATATAGGTACAGGTAGCATGTTAACACCTTAGTATTCGAAGTACTTAGAGTAAACCAAAAGAGTCGATATGTTTGAAGTAACGATATATCCAATGTTATTGGGCTGCAGTCAAAGTGCTTTTAAAGTAAATGTCGTTATTATAATAATAACGTTACTTACGTTTGTTAGGATACTAACAAACAATATTTACTGACTACAATGAATATAAAGGTAACATAATTAATAGTGGGGCCGGGTCATGCCACCCGCGTGATGACAATAGCCCCTTGGTTTTTAAGCCACATGCGTGGTCGAATCGCTCTGAATTTTGGTGTTGGCACATAGGTACACTTTAATCTCCAGGCCGTTTCGGCCAAGTGGAGGGACGAAACCTATAGGGTATTTTAGTCACAATTTTGAAATTTAATCTATTTTAATCTCCAGAGTGTTTCGGCCAAGTTTTGGGTCGAAGCCTATAGGGCATTCCATTCACAATTTTGAAATACTGGCACTACGATACCCCGAGGAGTCCGCTTGATTGGTAAAAATGAATTTAATTGGTAAGAATGGTTTAATTAGACAGGTTAGGTTAGGTTTGATAATTGGTGACTACACCGCACGAGCCGAGCGAGCAAATCGAGCGTGCTGCGGCAGTGGACGGCGAGTGCAATTAATGCGTTACGTAATAGGTACGTGTAGAGACGAACTGCTCAGGGAAGTTTAGTTGTAATTTTGTCTACTTTAAAAACCGGCACGGGTCGTCCCACGACTCGGCCGAAATGCTCTGGGGTTTAAAGTCTACTTGCCAACTATAAAAGCCAGAGCGATTCGGACAAGCATTTGACCGAAATTTATGGGGTTTTGTAGTAACGTGTGCCGCCCATACCTATAGGTGTAATGCGCGGCGCGGGCGCAGGCGCGCCCTGGCAATGGCGCCAATGCTTCGCGACTCGAGGCGTACCTATACCTAGTTGTAGAAGCTTCATAGAATTCACTTAGGTGCCGCGAAGGGTCGACACGGCCCTGCTTATCAGGTAAACACACTTAAGACTCTAAACACATCGAACTTAATCTAGGCCCAAATGGTACCTACATAGTTTAAATAATAATGACAATATTGTCGCAAATACAAAATTACAATAATTATACTGATATCTAGGTAGATATAAAATAGAAAATGCCATCAATCATCGTGACTGGCTTCGCCTCATCAGACGATCATCGCCAATGTAGGCAGAGATCTAATCCATGTTTACATTGGTCCCAACGCTTTGCAAAGGGGTCTCTAATCATAGATTTTATAAGAACTATTTACTATTTTGATTACGCAAACATGAAGCAGACAGCTATTTGCTAATATCTTGTATTCAGTAAACTTGAGAAGACTGATAACCAGCTTTAGGCCACGTTCTGTCGGTAAGTACGTAACGTTACTACTGCGTCTGCGTTTTCTCTATAAATAAATGCTGAACGGACAAAATTTTCACGCAGTGCTACGGTTCCCATCAATTTTCGAGTTGTCGAAAATGTTTGGCATCCGGAGCTGAATCTGCGGCGTTACTCAGTTCTGCCCCGACACTTGAGGTCGGTATTGAACGTCTTCCATCATGCAAATAATTTCACAGTGATTGTAAATTTTTCAATTGTGTCTTCGAATAATAATAATTATTATTGTTATTAAAAGCCTATGCTGTCCCAATCCTGAATAATATTTTAAAATATATAAGTGCCCAAAAGGACCCCTTCATCTATGAAATACCAGTCAAGCCAATAGAAATACTGAATTTAGTAAGTAAATAATTTTTAACTTAGAAAATACTTAAGACAAAAACGTTGACTCCGTGTGGACAATTATATTTTGATGATATGACGCAATGATAATGATACATTACAAAGTAGGTCAAATAAGTTAATTAGAGTGAATAGATAATGATCGCGATTAGAATTTAATTGTCTTAAGTTAGGAAACAGATTCACATACATTCCTACATAAATGTATTATAGAAGGCATTGTCTACCCAAAACGAAAGGATAATAACTCCTGAGATGGTCATATATTAGGTATGTCATTAAATCGAATCACAGTATCGATGTTACATCGAAATGAAAAGATTGCGAAGCCAGAGTTTGTTCGAAAATAGGTACCTTAAAAATTACAATGATACTTAAATTATCTGGATGAAACGTATGATAATAATAATGAGCATAATGGACATAATTGTTACATTACTGGATGCCTACGAAGAACATCTGAGAAAATATTTATACATAAGAGAATTATTACTGTGATAGGGGAGGCCGGGGTTCGAAGTGCCGATTTTTAAATATCACGTAAAAAGAACGTCAGAAAAGGGACTGGACTCTAATATTTGGGCATGTATAGATGCAGAATTTATTCTAGTTTTAAATTATGTAGACGCATTTATTAAATTAATAATACTTTTTGGATTAGGATACTTTTTTTGTGAAAAGATCACAAGGAACAACTCACCCCTTCATGGGGCTGGTTGTTCCATCGTTGAGGTAAATTGTTCTGGTAGCATTTTTAATCATTAATGGTACAGTAGTAGTATATGGATATGTATAAATCAAACACAAAAGTACTTGAATTAAATATCCATGTATTGTTTATAAAAAATGAGAATTACAGGTTATATAAACTCGTTGTCTTTGATAAATAATCAAAAATTCTAAGCAGATATCAATAATCAACTTTTATAAACTTTAAGACTTTGTATTAATATTAAAATTGATATCAATCAACTAAAATTCACCTGAAGTCTTCCCACGTGCCGTTTTTCTTATGTAGGTTCTCATACTAAAACATTTTTTTTTTAAATTAATCAGATTCCTTTTATTTAGATATAGTTGGGGTAGATTGTTCCCCGGCACAACCAGCCCCCAGTCAGCGGAACTTAGAGCCCCAAATTTCATTTTCAAGGTTATATAAAATATTACAAAATAGGTAACATAGCGTCAACAGTGATATTAAAAAAATCGATCTCTATAGTTTTTCCAATAAATTAATACAAGTTACACATTAATAGCTAAAAAATGGACCGAATTAGACCAAAAAGTTTAAATACGAAAATATTTACTTACGTGCCATTTATGTACCGCCAAGCGACTACCACACTTGCTCGTCGTCAAGGCGTCACCAAAATGGCTGCCGAAAGTGCGCTATGGTATGACGTTTTGCAGTGCACTTTAAACTTATTGCTATCCCTTTTCTTGGCGAAGCTATTTGCATCGGAACAACGCACCCCCGGCACTTCGAACCCCGGCCTCCCCTACACGTAGAATGTATTCTTAAATTAACACCGAACGTTAATTACAACACATAGATTCAGTTGATTATACGTTAAACACTGGATCGTAGATGTAGGTAGGTAGCGTGTTCCGACTCAGATGAGGGTGCCTGCCCTGTTATGTTGATTGACAGTGAGATGTTATATTAAGTACCTACACTATAGATAGTAATGTGCGATGGATATAATCATGGCTGTCTGGTGTATAATATAAAGTACAGTTTCTTATCGCCTTGACAATCCAAAGGCCTACGATTTTTAGTCAATAAAATAATGTAACTTTCGTTGTACTCAACCCACAGTAAGAACTTTGATGTTACGTTTGACATAAATATTAATTAAAAATACAATAATTAAATACTCTATTTAACTCTATTAAATGAAATTTATTCTTAGTTTTGCTTACCCTAAGGTTTTCTTAGATAAACTGTTTTTTATTGTGTTAATGTGATAAATATTGGGACAGACAGAGCTAGTGGTGACAGAGAGGTGCATATAATCTATATTCGCCATCCATCACATACATGTATTATGTTATGCGGGGGCCAAGTACTAAAAATATGAGCTTAAATATAAACGCTTATAAATAAACACCAATGCGTCGTTATCGAACGCCAATCACTAAGTATAATACAACATAGATAACGTATATTAACATGAAACACGAATCTAGTTAAAAATAAATTTTAAATTACGTAAGAATAATATTTAATAGAATAAACATAGGTACACAAATGATTATATAAATTTACGTAAATAAGTACGAACTACCGGTGTAATAAAGCGCTGCCGCGCTGAATGAAAATGTGGGCATCCGGTTATTGTTTATACTTATTTGCAGAACTACTATATTATTGAATGACTATTAAAATTTAACCTGACTCTAATTACTAATTACAATTCTTTTAAGCACAAAATGATAAATGCTCATACAGCACCGGGGCCGGGGCCTCCTGGTGGATGCACTTATACTTAACTTTACGATATATGATATAAGTAATATAAATGTCACTGATGTGACACTCTAGGTAACACAACAACTAATACAGTAATAATGAAAATTTTGAATTGCAGGATTTCTCTCAACTGCAACCTTATGTACAAATTCCAATTATTTTATACTTAGTATATTGCAGCCCTCGATTAAAATAAAAAGTAAATCGTACAAATGTACCGATTATTTCGCGAAGAAGCCAATCAGCCGAATGATGGTTGTTTCGGATAATTTATATGTAATCATAACTAGAGTATAGTACATACATAAGTCTACACCTGAAAATTCAGATATCGTCGGTGCATCTCGAATTTTTTTGTTTATTCTACGCGTTCCGTGTTGTTAATTTTTATACCGAACAGTGGCTAGACTTTGGCTCGAAATGTACGGAAACCGAAGTCGAATAGGTGGTGACCGAATTAATGCTAAAAAACAATAAAACATGTTTCTTAAAATTCTTCAGTAGTGAAAACAATAATTAGGTACTTATTATGATTAGGAATGTTATGAGTCAAAAGTATATCTCAATATTTTTTTAATCTCAACTGTTAAATAATTTTGTCATCTGAACCACAAACGTAGGCTAGACACTTATCTAAACTAAAGCAGTAGCATATTTCAGACCGTGATTTTTAAGGTGAAAGAATCTGAAGGATGTATTTCGCCAAAACGAGCCAAGCGAAACGCAAGGGCACTACCTACCATTTCTCGAAGCGCTTCGTCGTTTTTTTGAACCTTGTGTATTCCGGTTTAATTTTTCATGGCTGTGCTGATCATTAGCTGATGTTATGCGATGTCTTTGCATGCGCTTGCGTTCGTTGATGGCAGATTGTGCGAATTTGTGCTTCAGCATGAGTGCATGTTCTTGTGAAGTAGGTATGCCCAGAATGTGCCCTATTCCGTACGATGACATTCAAAATTTGGATACGGAAAATAAAATGAAAACCCTGTTTTACGTAGAAGGGCTAGAAAAATAAATTCGAAAAATCTCCAAACGAAGAAATTCATAGATATCCAAAGTATTTTTTTAACGAGATCTTGTTTGTTAGAGACATTTTTTATTTATTTGCATGGTCTGATCTGAAAGCCAAAACTGTTAAAATGTTAAAGTCGCCTAAATTGAAACTTGTTTTGGATAGAAAACCAATAAACTAATTAATTTCGATAATCGTCATCGCTGCGGTAATGTCTTTTGTGAATGGGTGTCTTTCACTTGATGTGTAGGTACCTATTCTTAAGAAATGGCATAGCGGCAACAACAACGTCTCGTTCGCGTGCGAATAGCGGTTTCTGAAGGCGTTTACTTTGCTGTTTTTCCCATTTCTTTAGTACTGTGTGTAGCGCTGGTAATAATCGGTATATTTCTAGTAAATATTCTACTCTAACATCTAACCAGTGGTAGCCGTCAAAGCGGCTAGCTCGCACTGAAATAAAACAACTATAAAATCTTAATCTAAAGAGAGATTGCAATGTACTAAGACACTATTTCTGTATTAATTACTATATTTAAAACACATAATATAAATCTAGTATAAAATTAGACTATTTTATTTATTGCTTGCTAAGGAATGCACGTATTGCTGTGAAATCATAGTTTTTTAAAATTAAATAACGAACTTATTATAATTAAAAAGCATTGCGTAATAATATTTATATATTTATGAATAGGTAGTATTTTTGATGAACAATTTTGATATTTTAATGGGTTTTATATAAGGGGATCAGTATCGAAATAAGTAATGCGTATCAATGAATATGCAGCAGTACTACTTATTTATTGCTGCGCATATCAAGATGAGTGTTTTAGAGTAGTGTGGTGAAAGCGAAATTAAAAGACTAATAAAATGTATTCAAAGCAAAAACCATGACTCTATGCTACATTCTACTTCTACTTCTATTCTACAAATTATAGTTCTTACATAATGAAACAAAAGAGGGTTCAAATTAAAGGTACGAAATGATAAGAGAAACGCTTCAATGTACTAGTTACATTAAGCGCGGTGTTTTATTCTAACTTATTATAAACTAACCTAATTATATCTACACTTATGACCTAGCTTAAAACTAACGATACATATTTGACACTGATCCCTACATATAATGTACAGTATACACCTTTCGTCACCCCTCTAGCTCTAGGGTACATCAAGAGGACACATTTAATATTATACCTTATAACGGTTACCTGGAGCAACAGCAAGCACCCCCTTTCATCGAAGTATTTAACCCATTAGGTCTAAATAATGTGTTTGAACTAACCTGTCATTAATTTGGATGTTTCAAGACAGACACTTTCGAGATAGAAGCACCACGAGAATGTGCAGCGTGTGTAGTTGTAGTACACGGTGACAACGCCACTTTGTTTTCTCTAACGCTTAATAATAGAACACTCATAAATGTATCGCCCATTGTGGTGGTGGTTTGCGTTTTACGATTAAAAGGTGACATCGTTTACTGCACTGTTGAAGTAGAGTGGCGTAAACCATTTAAACCTAATGTGCTACGATACCTACTAGTTTTAATGTAAGGTGCTTAGGGCAAGTAATTGATTATATTACGTTAGTACATAGTATTGATAGAATGTGAAGTGAGGTGCTGTTGTCAATGAATTTCGGGTGAAGTGTTGAGGAATTACTACTTAGTTCTTACATTATAATACTGTTTTATTAATACGCTGTGACACTGAAACATCGATTGTATATATATGACATGTATCCTTAACTACAATAATGTGGCCACAAGGCTAGATCAGAGACTAGAATCAGTTACACGAGTAATTCGGCTTGAGTCAACTTTGTGACTTTAGATCACATGCCGCATCCGAAAATATTGACTTTAAAGCAAATAGAAAAATCACCTTTCAATTGGCCCTTCACTCCGGTCGAAAGACGACCGTATTCACGTTACTAAAATATCTCTCTCATAAAATTCGCTTTGTTATATCGATATTTACGGAGGCAGTGTGACCTCAACCTTTCATGTGCCTTATCGAAGAAAACAAGAAGCACAGGGGGCCAATATCGCCCTGGAGGTCTTACCCACCTCCTGAAGTATACAACCTTAACATTTAAAATAGGTTAAAAAAATAGGAGTTAGACTTTGGATATACTATAGAGCTAAGACCGGCCGTGCGCTGCGCTCATGCCAGTACACACTGACGAAATTAGTCTCGTGTCGGTAAGTTACCGACAAGTTTTCGCCCTAAATTCATTATCATGTACATGCAAGAATCCAACGCACTATCGGCCTTTGCTCTAGGGGGCTACTGCTTCAATATGCGCGTAGGAATAAGCCACACATTCCAATGTCTTAACTGACAGGTGCTGGTAATAAAATACATCACAGTGGTATGACTAAAAGGTTATCTCTGCCGCATATTGAAGTAGTGGTCGTAAGATAGGGATTTTGCCATACAGGCGGTGATAGTGGAAGATCATGGGAGCGCTAGGCGAAGGGCGCTGGGGATAGCGTGAAATGTTACGCGATGACGATGCTCCTACCAACATTATCATGCTAATGTACAGTGAAATGACTAGAATGATTGCAAATAATAATATTGGCAGTAACTTCGGTACCTTTACTACAAATAAATTTCTGTTCTGCGATCGAATTCGTTACTATTTATCTAAATGCAAATTTTATATACATGCATTCCTTCCTACCGTAAGCACAAATCAGAAATCTATTTCTAGGTATAAAACATCGATATCCGATTTAAAACATCGGTGTTATCGTTATTTTTGAGATCTTTTACATAGAGTCCCTATTGGGCATAGCTACAAGTCCGCGTACTTGTGACGAGGTCCTCTATAATTGACCGACGTAACACAGTATACGACAGATAAAAAGCAGTACGTCACTAAGACGTACGACAATCTTACAATCTAATTAAAATGCCTTATTTAATATAATACTTGTTTTCATTCGTATCGTCTATGCAGTCTGTTCGGCTTGTCCGAGATAGTTCGGACAATATCTCGAAAGCTGTAGATATGAATTTGAGAGTTAAGTCTATAAACATATTGTATCCTATTGGAATGTAAGAAGCTCTGGTCGTCGCGTACGCGGTGAGTAAAGATGTGCGAACCTGCTCGACGACGACGTCGTGTCGCGTCGTGGTGGTCTTGGTTCAGCGGTTGTTGGGCGGCTGGTAGCCGTGCGTCATGCGCTCGAGGAAGCGGTGCAGGTCGTGGAAGCGTGGGCGCTGGGCGGGCTCACGGCGCCAGCACTCATGCATGAGGTCATACAGCTCGCGGCGACAGCGTGGCGGAGGCGCGGCAGGCACGCGCGCTCCACGACCGCCGCTGCGCCACTCACTCGCGTTGGCCACAACCTGGTTTAAACAATGTTCAGTTTTAATTCAATGTCCGTTTGCGTCCTTTTAGACAGGGTGATAATTGCGAGTAGTCGTTGCGACAACATGCATTGCCGAGCGGCATTGCGCTGTTAAGTGCAGCGAAACTCCTACGAACGTAGCGGCGCACCTACGCACTTCGAAACGCTGTAGTATCTACTAATTCGAAATTTATTCAAACTAAATATCTATTTTGTATCATTTAAATATATAATGTAATGTAACACCGACTTCAGAAGCTGCTAATCTTCTTATGAAATATCTGATTTAGAAATAATTCTATTTTCGAGGGGGCAACACTGAAATATAGAGCACTGTGGCTAACTCTCAAAATTAGGTATTGCAGAATACAAAAAATAAATTAAGCATGTAATTAATTAAGCATGGAATTTTACCCTATGGTGTACCATGTGTATAGGTAATTTAGAAATGCCAGTACCATCGGAATTAAGGCAAATTGTACTTAAAGTACCTGTATAAAAAAAAGAAATGGTTTTAGTTCTTACCTGGTCGTCGTTCATCTCTTCAAAGGGCTTGGCATTGCAGTATGTCAGTACTTCCCAAACGGTGACTCCAAATGACCATACATCGCTTGCCGGTGAATACATTCCCTATGAAAAATCAAATTTCTTTTAGCTAAGAGAACATATTCCGCAAAATCAAAATAATAAGTAGGTAGGTATATAATATAGCAATAAACATAATTTAAAGGGAACAAATTACAATAGAATATTTTCTAGAAACGTTGAATAAAATAGTATTTTCTCACTTAGTGTAGAAGTAGAGGTTTATAAAGCCTTTAATGAAACATACCTACTTGGCTGCAATACGGAACTTACCAAGAGCAGACTTTCCCAAGCCATCCATCGAAGCGGTATACGAGATCCGTCAGCCATAACGTGGTAGTCTGTCACAAACTCCTCGCAGAACATCGCGTAGTCAGCAACCTTAACGTGGAGGTCTTCAGTCACTGTAATGTTCCTGCAACAAAGTAACGCACAAACACGCTCGGGTTTCATTGGGTGATAGGTGTATCGATACCTATGTCTCACAAAATTTTATTGTTCTTAGGCCTCTAGTGGACAAGCGTGTTCGAGATTGACTAGCAAAAAGAATACTAGGTATTCCAAAAATATTAGTTTTGTAGATCAATCCTGAAAACTACGACAAGCATATGCCGGCGTTGTCGTTGCGCCTTTTAAGTGACTACGAAAACCTTAACTGACTACAGACAATGACTAAGTAAAAGTAAAAATAGTTATTCAATGATTTTTAGAAATACCTAAGACATGAAAAAAATCTTAATAGGTATATTAATCACGACCATAGTATCGTTACATTGTGGAACGCAATAAATATTTGAGTACGTAAGTCCTTATTACTAGCCACTAAAACAAAGGCGTTTACCTATTCAATATATTGGATATTTTTCTTCAATGGAGTGCTCTCTCGATCTAATGTCGGGTTCCGCATTGCGGCTAGGCTTTTAATTTGAGGAGCAACGAAACAGGGCTCGCTTTATTTCAGATTATTATTTGGGTGGGCACTACTTCAATTCCTTTTCATTTTTAAAATACGTTTTTTGTAAATGCTGTAGGTACATAAATGTGTTTTATATTGTTTTGGAGCAATAGGCTAATCAGTATTCAAAAAGGAGCTAATCAAAAAATTTACAATAAAACTTACCGTGCCGCAAGGTCCCGGTGTACTAATTCGAATGACTCCAGATACTTCATGCCGGCTGCAATCTGGCAGCCGATGTGTATCAAACTCGAATAACTACAACCAATTTGGTATTTAGTATAAATATTACATGAAACACTGCCAACAATGAAAAAGCATCATAGGTTTATAAATAACTAGGAGTAAAAAGCGAGTCATCATCCCTTGCATAAGGTAAGATAGACTTATGGGAGAATGGTTATGGTTGTATTAAACCATATTTATCTAAATCGCTGAGTCTACTTTGTAGGCTGGTTCACCAAAAAGCTGGCAATTTGTAACTACCAGAATAAATTGATTCCTAAACATGGTTTCGAGAAATGTTTCGGGACTAATTGGAACTCGGAACAATGAAACTAGTCTTAATCCATCAGGGATTGTATACATAATCCCAGTACAGTTGTTATCACAATATTATAGACTTGTGCTACTTCAAGTTTTACTTACTTCAATTTCCGTTCCTGCCTGAGAATCGTAGAGAGATGGGCGGCATCGCCGCGATCTAGGGCTGCGCATGGGGGTTCTAGCAGGCTCAAACCTAGCACCCTGGCTAGTTGAGGGTGCTTCAAACCGGCGCCCCAAGTAGCTTCGCGAGCAAATGCCGCTCTGCAACAAAATTACCCGTTGAGTGCACTTCATTGGAAGTTTCTAGTAGGGGGTTGTGGGAGTATATTAAGGTTGCTTGGACATAAGCAGGACGATGAGGAACGAAGAGTGGCGTAAATGAACGTGATAATAGCTTGAGATGCCACATGAAATTACGACACTCTTATCAATTTTATGGTTTATAATGCATGGAATTCTTTATTATCTTTATAAATCGCTAGGATATAAAATCTGCAAAATAAAGTAGTTTGTATTGCGTAATATTAATAAACTCTGCACGAACAGTTATGTAATGAAATCAAACACTTTTTGCAATAGGTACATTCGTTGAACTTGCGACTGAATCCAATTTTATCATATCATTTAATGTGGGAATGAGAAAGTTACCAAACAAAAATGAAAGTGAAGTGTAACAGAGTTTGTAAACCGAAACTGTATGAATGTAAAAAGATGCACAGGAACTTTAAAAAGTAGGTACATAATAAATTTCTATACGATAGCGTATTAAAATACCAATTTGATTAGGGAGTTGGATTTAAAACCTTAGAAGGAGAGCTTGTAAAGGTTGATGCTGATACTAAGGAATGGTAAGTAAGTTTGCTGAAAATGATGATCAGCTTTTTGAAGTGGTGTACTTACTTCACTTC
This sequence comes from Allophyes oxyacanthae, assembly GCA_932294325.1. NCBI lineage: Eukaryota > Metazoa > Arthropoda > Insecta > Lepidoptera > Noctuidae > Allophyes > Allophyes oxyacanthae. Next base: position 9,684,741 of record OW028609.1, read on the forward strand.
GTTATGGCAGCCGCGCCATAGCGTCTTGACAACAACGAGGCGGCGGCGTCCTCCAGTCGGGGACTCTTCGTCGCTCAGTTCTTCGATGCCGTCCGTCTCGCATATTTGCAGCTGTGGATAAACAGAATCATGTATGACTGGAAAACAATATGGGTACACCAATACGTCTGCGGACTATCACACCGAGCGACGAGTAGCCTGTGTTCAAAATTTTCATTTTATACCAGGGAGCTTGGTAACCAAGGAAATAGTTCTTAAGCACGTAATATAGTGAGGGAGGAAAGAGAATTTCCTGTATATTTCGCAAAAGCCTACTTTGCCCCAGTTTCTAAGTTTACCGAGCGTGGAAAATGGCTTGGCGCCTTGCGGATTTACAGGCCTAAAGAAAAACCCCACCTTCCCTTGTTTAGAGCGGAGGTAGGTATGCTTGTTTGATTTGAAATATTTCACCACCAGTAGGTACACTTAAGCCTTTCTTTAAAGTGTTGTTCGGAGAGCAAAACCGTAGGTATGAAAATTTTGCATTCCAAGACGCTCAAAGTTCCTTTTCATCATTGAGTAACTCAAACGCAAATGGGGTCGAACATAAATCTAACGTATTCTGGTGGTATTTCAATGACTGTTTTTATGCAGTAACTTGTAGAAGAATAAGAGCCGACATGGCAATTACACTCTACATTGACACACCGGACCTACAAAATAACTGAAAGAGTTTTCCAAAATCCAATCAGCTTAAATCAATTAAAGCAATTAAGTGGCTTTTAACTAAAAAAACAAAAGTGTTGCACCGAAAGATTTGCTTACTCATTTTGGAGGTAACAAATCTCTGTAAATCCGGCAACTAATGGAATTAAAGTATTGTTTGTTCAGGTGGTTGGTAGGACGGCGCGACAAGTGCGCTAGTAAACAGTCTGGGTGGCACCGGCGACTGTTATCCTTCATTTCATTTCAGTTCAGTTAATTTTTTTCCGTCGCAGACTGTCGGTAATCTTCAAAGAAAAATACTCGCAAACGTAATTAGTTAATTAATTAAAACAAGCAAATAATTCGCTTTGAAATTTCATTTGAGAGCTGAATGTTAACTTGAATAATAAAGGAAAGTCATCGACACACTTGTTGAGGGCCACTAGCATCGTGGGGAACAAGCCGATGAAGCATTCTTCCCCTAAATTTTGCGGTGAATTATGTTTACATTAGGTCAAGTATCATTGTCCTTGAGAAACGAGGATGGGGAGGAAAAAGTGCCTAATCTGCTCCCTCGCTCAGAGGGGCAACACACTAATATAATTTTGCAACTGACATCAACTTGCACTAAACCAGCTAATGTATAAAATTTATAATAAAATAATTTATTTTTAGCTAAAAGCGTGACTGATATTGAAAAATGTTTATTATATTTGCAGTTAAGTGATTGAACACCACCTAACTAATTGGTACGGATGTTAAAAGCAACGAGAAATCGTCAATCATTTAAAAAAATCCTACATTTTTTAATTACATGCAAATGAAACTCCCTTTGAATAAATTAAAGCTCGTTATGCACACAATAATTATTTTTTAATATCACTCCATTAACAAAGAGACAGAGTGCTCTGTCTCTCCTTTTAATTTTTTCAGTCGTTCCATTAGCGACGCTGGATCGATTCGCAGTGGAACTTACATTTCAGTTACTGGTTATAAAAATACCACATTTTTACTTAGCGTGCTTCAAAGATAGAATGTACTTTAATTATACAACAAGTCCACTAAGCAATTTAAAATTTAATTTAAGTTACTGCCCCGTACACACTGACTAGGTACGTCGTTAATATAATAAAAATATGGAAAATAAACGCCCTAAGCTATTAAACCGTGTTGGTGGCGGGTGGCGACGGGTGTCGGGTGGGGACTCAGCCGGATTGCATTTTCTTGCTCCGGTCAGTAATCAATTTTTATGGGCATTTTTGTAGACCAACGCTCTACGGTTCTCTTCGCCTGAGTAGCTGTATAACTTAATCGTCTTGCCGCTCGACTTGCGGGTAGTTTCAACATCTAATATGGCATTCCCGAATTTTCAGGCCGTAATATGGTACTAGTAGTTACATAACTAATTTTAGTAGATCATGACTGGAAATACATTTTTGAAAATGCTACGAAAGCCTCTGTAGAGGCGCATTGTTAAGATTCATAAAATATTTGGTTTATCTAATGAATAACTACAAAGTATTTTTCCATGAGTGAGTGAACGCAGACATTAGTATTGTCCTGAGCCAGCATGTAGTTGTGATTAGAAAGGTTAAAAATGAGAGCCTGACCACAATATCAGATCAATCTTTTATAATTCCATTTAATCATAAATTCTCAATTAGCTAATTACGGCTACTTCCGATATTGGGTCGTTAGTTAAAACAGCGGAACATTTTAATAGGCCGGTTACAAACTGGTGATTAACGTTGAACGTTTTAGTCGTACATTGAAACGTGAAATAAATTAGGCTATGCACCCATCATTGGACAGCCCATCTATACTCTGTTTTTTCTTACTTGTCTTATGTGGTAAACAATATTCATACAACTCTCTAATGAAATAATCATTTATAAATAAAACATTTGGTAAAAAGTGTATGGGTAATTATCCGAGATAGTAAAATTTAACATGTAAATAATGTTTTTCGTTAAAAAGTTAATATGTAGGTAAAAATTATTGTTTACTAAATTGCATTAGCATCGTCGGCTAATCACTGAATATAACCGTCTTATTACCATGTAACGGTATGGGCTTTTATTATATCTATACTATTTCTATAAAAGATGCTTACTGCAAGTAGGTACACGGTATAAAGACCTAGTCAGATTAGATCGGTCTTGAGTACACATAAATATCGTACAAATCCGATCGTTTTGAAATCGTTATGTAAGCGGGACTGCAACTGTTCCACACATACCTAACGTGATAGTATAAATAGTAATTTCTCGAACGTAAGACGTAACGTAATTTTGTACAGGGGGTACGTACCTACTTATAACGCATACATTTTCATCTATTGACATAATGAGTATTATTTGGCGTAATTAAACGCGGCGAATGCCTGTCGGATAAATGAGATTCCAAGGAAATATATGACACAATATCAAAAATCAATGTCCATCTGGCGCGAGGATATGAAGGAAATAATCTTAATATATTGACTGTCATCCTGCTTAGTTTGTATTAATCGTGTACCCGAGAGAGTAGTATATTCCTTGACCCGAACACTTATTAGAAAGAGTGAGAGCGAATATATATCTAATATATATTTATATAGAGTGGTGTATTCCGAGCGTGCAACGACGCGACGTGCTAACACAAGGAATAACAAAGACTAATTAAGAGTAACATTTAAGAGTAGTTAAAACACACTCGTAACGTAAAGAGGCCATATCTGAGGGTAGGCGGCAAACATGGGACGGATGTTGTTATACAGGTGGCCGCGGTTCACTAATTCACTGTGTTTGTTCATTCTTAATGAAAATACAACAGGGGCACGCTCCATTGTTTGCTCAACGTTCCAGCCGCCAGCGACGGTGTAAGCTGCGCCAGTGTGCCCTGACGCGCCACCCGCGCCCCGCGCCCTTTACCCGGTTAAGATCCTGATTAGATCGGTCGCACCTCCCGGATCCCGGTTTACTCACCAGTAGCAACGTATGCAACGATCAACTACACGAGGACTCGTGTCACTGTGCTTAGTCTTAATTGAAACTAGAAGTACAGTAGAATCGTACGCCACGTAATTTGATGTATTAGCAACTCTATTATTTACGGCCAAACTACGAGACTTGCTAATTTGTTTTCGGTACGGTTACATTACTGCTAACCGGAATATTTAAGTTTTGCCATCGTGTTTGCACGCAAGTGCGTGACCGGGGTTAGGATTCAATATTGACCGGCCTACCTAAGTGGTCTCGTTGAAGAAAGTAATGGGATAGACTTTGCGAATAATTGGAGAACACGTAGACTACGGAATTATATAAGAAGATAGTTTTAACAACAAAGTTTTATAATGCGGTCTGAATATCAGAAGATCCGGATGTTAATCTAGAACATTGTTCATTATCTGGATAGGTAATGAACAATGTTGTGATACTTAATTATAACAAATTGCAACCAACTTTTTCATCCTTTACCTATCTCCGGGTTTTACAAAAACGATTTAAGAACAATGAAGATCAACATCTTGTATAAATTAGGTATAATATTTTAAAGTTATACAAGGTTATTTGTAATTCACCAGCAGTGCTTCAAGGGGTGGAAGTACTTATCAATATGAACAACTTTTACTAAGGGACCAACAATGAAATCGCGAAATAAAATCAAACTTTTCATTTATTTACCTATGTATTTTGATCGAGCAAGGTTGGTCTTCTGTATAAAAAGTACTTTTTTTCGCGATTTCTGTGTTGATCCTATAGTAAAAGTTGTTCATATTGATGAATACTCCATAGGTATTATTTATTTATTTGAAGGAAAATCTACAGCTAACTATACAGTTGTAGCGGTAGTGGATATAAACAGAAAGCCAATAATAGATTTTCACATATAGTAAATTGCGTAGGTAAGTGATGGTGTTAACAATAATTATAGTCTTAGCAAGTTAATGTAAATAACCCTGTATATTATTATCAAAAGTTGAGTTTCCCCTATAGTGCTGTAGGTAGATAGTTGCGTCAGTTTTCACGTATCGATTCCGGCTAACAAATTAAGTTCCCAACCAAAACGCGGTAGCCGATTAGGCCGAAGCTTACCGTGATGTAGGCATACCATATTTTTATATCTTTCGGGCTGGATATAAGTTGTATCTTTTAGTCTCTTATTAAAAAACTTAGGTATAGCAGGAGGCTTGTAGAAGGTTAATAGGCAATTTTAGGGTACGTAATTTTTGTAAAGCCTTTACAAAAAAAATACAAATAGTTTACAATATATATTTACCTACTGTGCGCTTATGTTATTGGATATTGCAGGTGAGTACCTACCTATATTATGTTCCGTTTACGTATGTTCCTATGGTTCCTTATTATTGCGATAGCCCCCATTGTCAATCAAACTCAAATGTGATTGTGAGCCTACATGATATACCATGCAGATAAAATATTGTCTATAATAGGTAATATATTTGTAATTGTTTAGTAATGTTTTAATGTAAGAATAAAGTACTGATAGTACTTAAATCTTTTAATTCCTAAAGTTGAATGGTTGCAATAGTTGTAAAACTGACCGTTGAACGCTACGAGCCATTTATTTCAAGTAGCCGGTTGAAATAATATTTTTTTGCGTGAGTCCCAATACCGCGGTGAGCCATGGTGGCAGTACGCACCCCACAACAGTGCGTGTAATTGCCGCCCCTCACCCCGCTATCCCGGACACTCACGTAATCTATACTACATACCTATAATAATTATAGATAATCTTAGCATGTGTGAAGAATGAAAAAATAATAATTTTAAAAGCCGTTATCCCGATAAGAGATGGAATTGCTTAGCTGATTATGAAGGCTCTTCATTTCAAAACACATTAATTAATCGAGTCTATAATTTGAGATATAAAATGGACAAGATTTTGGTCTTGTGAAGACTGGCCTATACTCCGTTTGAAATAAGATTAGACACGTTTGACAAACCCTTTTACAGTGTATTCAACCGATTTTGACTTCTATTCCGTACGCATAAGGATGGCGTTAAAAGCAAAAACGTATTTACGATAACAAATGTTTACTGCAGCTGTAATTTGTCATGTCACCAACGTAATAGAAGTCAAAATCGGTTGAATGAAGTGTAAATGGAGTTATTTAAATTTCTAATGTTATTTCGAACGGAGTTATAGATATTCGTATGGTAGTTACTCAAGTTATGTAAAGATAAGTAGTTTTTATTGTTAAAAGCAGTGATAGCGGCCTTCCATATAGGAGCCCTGAGTCAGCCTCTGCCTTCTCAAATTAATTTGCAGATCAGAATTTGAGGAAAGAAATCCATGTGAGGAAAGAAATAAAGGCTCCAAATAGTTTTCGATGGTGTATTGTAGTCTTTTCCTATTCAGACTGTGCTCGGTAGTGGGATAGTAATTAACTGCATTTTTTAGAATTCGAAATCTTTTTTCTCATTACTAGCACTATGCATTATCTATCGTAGATTGGTAATTTATTTGCATTGCGATATTACTGAAGTCCCATCTGTTCTCCAGATTAAGTCCAAACTATTCGGGAATTGGTGGGAGTGTCGCGCGCCGCGCCGCTTCAGCGATAGGTACTCCATGATTTATAACTATGACCACGCTTATGATACGTGAGCTTTATTGCGAATTGTTAAGGTTAAGTACATAATATTTTTCACTTCTTTCGGAGTTTCGAATGGCAACAGGTGATAAAAATATTTTTGTTTTATTTATTTATGATTGTTTGATAAAACAAATATTATATTTATATGCTGCATTCAAGGCACTGTTTCTACATCTCAGCTTGTAGGCCCTGCATTTTTTTTTTCATTTAATTGGTTTCGGTAACGGATACGGATCCCTTAAACTCCGGACTAACGAAAAACGGTTGCATAATTACTTTGAGTAGATATTGAAAGCATTATTAATGTATGATAGGATGGACTCTTTAAAAACCAGGCATTACACTAATATAGTATGAACTTCTTAGTTTAAAATCATTGTTCTTCTTAACGTTTTGACGAATTGAACCTTTCAAATCGAAACGAAAGATGTCAAAATTGTCAAGAATAAGAAACAATAAGTGATAAAAAGTAAAACTACAAAAAAAATTACAACATATTATCATCATGAGCGACTTTTTTAAAAACCTTAGAGATGATCCTGATGCAAATGTTGAATCCATACGTAAGATTTTTTGATGTTTGAAACCTATTGTATATTGCTAAATAAATCACACCGTAAATGTTCATGAACATAAACGTTCTCGTATAAGACCATTGCAACTGCGATACAATGACAAGTTGCGAGGGAATATGCCATAAAGGAGAAGGTAAAATTATGAAAGTCGGTGTGCTGTGTAGTCTCCGGCTAAGAATCGGCAACGGTGATGGTAGATAGAACAACTATAAGGTTAGCACTGCTCGAGTTATACGAAATTGAGTCATGGTGTCATTGCAGAGATAGTCCAGGGAGGATAAAATGAAATACAATATTAGGAAAAAATCCGGGAATATGGAAACCCATATTCCCGGTATTTTTTCGGTATGGGCTTTGATATTGTAGTTCTCAACAAGATATGAAAAGTACCCATCGAACAGAGGGCCGTTTAATTTCTTCATGGTGGTCAACGACCCTTATTGCTTAGCAATAAGCCATCTGACTGTTAAAGAGGTAATTAACTAATGTTAAATACTTCTATAACAGTTGGTAAGATAGTCAAGCCATGTTTAGTGACTTTAATTGTAGGGATTATGGGTTTGAAGATTAGTCACATTTGAAGATGATATTTCACTGAAAGTTTCCTTTGAAGTAGAGTTCCAAGTGCGCTTTTTCACGTGGGATATACTACAACGGTTAATATTTTTTGGCTATACCAAAAAATTACTTACCTATAGGAATTTATGTCGAGGTGTAATTTCACTGATTTATGAAATAATTCTACGATTTTCGGCTGAAATCGACACTGAGAACTCCAGGATAAATTAGAAGAAAAATATAATAAGAAGTCATTTTAATAACTTTATTAATGTTATATTTTCCAGAAAGTCCAAAACAAAATGCAGACATTGGCACTAGGCCGATCAAGGAAGACGGTGCAAAAACATTAGAACAGGTGATCACAAAGACCATCATTGACGTTGATGAAATTAATGCGGAGCTGAAAGAAATATCAGAGCATAATAAAGCAGCTATAGAAGAATTAAGGAGCCAGTCAAGTAAGATCATTGAAACGGCCAGAATAGAATCAAACAGAGTGATTGAAAGAGCTAAGGCTAACTTTAGTGTCCACATGAAATCAAGTGAAAGTGAAAACAAGCCTATTGTAACGGAAGTGGAGTCTGCCCCCTTAGAACCAACACCTTCTAAAACAGAACATATTATGGCCTACCTTAATTAACGAGATGTATAAACTTATATAGAAATAGTTATTATTCTCAAAAATATAGAAGACACTCCATAATAAACTTACACACCCAGTCAGGAGTCCCAATTTTGTGTTTCCGTAGTGGCTCTTGGCGGTAAACCTAAGAAAACCGCTTGAATAAAGAAGATGGAATTAGCTTTAATATTGTAATATTTTTCAGCACTTAAGAATAATGAAGATATCGCGACAATAATTAAAAAGGACAACGATCTAATAAAAGGAATGGAGAAGGTGAAGATAGACGACATAGTCGACATTCAAGATGTTAGTGTAAAGCTGAATGAAATAACAAAACAATCTAACGCAGCTCTAGAAGATTTGAAGATCGAGTCAAATAAAATTATTGATATGGCCCGGATTCAATCAAATGAAGTTCTTATTAAAGCTAAGGCTAGCTTTAGTGTCCTCACGAAAGCAAGCCACAATGAGCTACCTAATGAGACACCACCTGAAGTTCTTGATAACGCCAAGTCCAGCATGGGTCTTCCAACGCAACCTAATGAAACCAAGCCACCTGAAGAGGAACCACCTGTTCCCGAAGAACGTGCAGCTATAAAGGACAATATAATGGCCTATCTTAATTAACCAGCTAATAATCTGACAGCCAGAAACTCGCGACTAATTCACCAAATAATATAACATACAAGCCGATTCCGAAATTACCATCAATTGGATAAAAATGCTAAATAACCAATGATATATTATCATGCCACCCATCCGTACAACTAGTTTTACATTATAATTGGAACATAGTTATGCTACCACAAAATGAACTTGAAGGACGGGAAGATGACTATGTTTACATTATGCCTGTATTCACCGAAGGTTCATGCAACAGTAAGTCATTGCTATACCCCGGACACATTCCCGCGGGGCTGCTACACACAGAATTACGTATAGAAAAACTCGATCATTGATTTCCCAGAACTGGGACTTGAACCTAGAATCTCCTGCTCAGTAGAGCTGCCTTTACGATGAATAGACTAATGAGGCAGTCAAGTGACAACACCACAACAACAGTAACTGGAAGGAATAAAAGATATTGGCACTGGTACTTACATTCCCGTGAGGGCCCTCGCCAAGGAAGGTGACAGGTCTCATGCGCCCCCGCGGGAAATCCAGCAGGGGCGCCACTCCGTTTGGGGGCTCGGCTTCTGGTAGTTTGATGGATGTGAAGAGTCCTGGAGCAGGTTTTTCACGGCGGCAAGCGCGTTCTTCCGGGTACGTCTGTGAATAAAAGCACCATGTAAGTAATCGTTCTTCAAATGGAGTATCTATAATACAAGTATGGAATATAAGTCATCTTTTAAAGGTATTAAATGCCGTTATGGTCGTGTCCACTGTCCAGCCATGTTGAAACGGTCGGTCGGTACATACATTAATTACATACATAAATGTATTATGTACATATTCGGCAAGGAACCACGACCTTATTTAGAACAGAGGTGAAGATAATGATAATGACTGTAAAATAGTATCATCGATTGGAGCACGGGCAGCTGTGTGCCCTGGCCGGTGCGTCACCCAGCTGGAGCACAGTGTCCCCCTCATCTGGACATGCTTCAAGCTGGTTTGGGCGCAAGTTACCTTCTTGTGAATTAGCCGCGCTAGAAGTCTGGTAAGCCTGTTTGATGGTCTGTGGTGTACAATAATCTTCTACGAGCATCCGCCGCAATATTTGGACATAATGTTGGTACAAAAGATTCGAAGATGAAGAGTTTATTAGGTATCTTAAAGTGGTTGTTCTATACTTTAATATAATTAGTATAGGGCAATATAGTATGTCTGGAGGTGGAAAGAATTTGTAGACAATGACCTACGTGTGAGTCATAATTCAATATCAAGTAGAAGTACCATTGAGAGATGTTGTGTGTTAAGTACCAACAAATATGACTAATGAGACGTAAATAACATTTTTGGTTTATTACAGCCAAGTTAAAGTTTTCATTATAATTTTTCTAGAAATTTCAGCTGTTTATTCGTAGCAAGATTTTTTTTTGCGTACATTACCAAAACTTTGTATCTTTTCTACGAAGTGTATCTTGATTAAATTATTAAACTCTAACTGTTGCCCGCGGTTTCACCTGCGCGTTTTATTTTTATCAGAATAAAATATAGCCTATATCACTGAGATAGTTTAGCTTTCGATTAGTGAAAGATTTTTTAGAATCGGTTCAGAAGTTTTAGAGGTTATCCCCTACATACAAACAAACAAATTTTACCTCTTTATAATATTATATAATATAGGTATATAATTTAAGGTCCTACCTTTCTAGTCCCGATCCCTTTAAGGGTTATTGTACTCAACATTATGAATAACTTTTACTAAGGGATCAACCCTGAAATCTCGAATAAAAAATCAGCTGTATCATAATTATAAATAATCTGTATACGCGAAGAGAAAACTTTGTACCCCTTTTTAAGCATATTGCGCGCACGGAGGAGTGTGAGATTTGGCAAAGTTAAAGTTTATATGGAGACGGAGTGCAGGAAGCTAAAATTACGGTAAATTTCGACCACTGGGCGACTACTATGTCAATATTACTCTAATAAAAAGAACAGGTGATTTTTATTCTGCAATTTAATTTTTTACTCTATTAAAAGTTGTTAATCATAAGGATTGGGAATATAAAGGTACAACCTCATAGATTAATATTTATTCTCGGAAAAGACGCATAAAAGTAGACAACACAGTGACGACTTCCAAGTAAAATTTATTTAAAGAGTAACGTTATTAGCAGAAGTATCGATCAATAGTGTCGTACCATAACGTTAATGGCTGATAGCATACATTTTATATGTACCCGTAAATAACCGGGTTCTCTGCTTAATTGCTATTCCCCCCCTCCCAAGATTGCGTTGCTATAATTTATACGGTACCATGAATTATTATAGTCGTAGGTGTATTATATGTGGACTGCAGTTACTATGAGGCCATTAATTATAGATACCCTTAATTACAAATGAAGAATATTTGATTTTCTATAGGTACGTGTTGCATGTCCGTGGCAGAGGAATTGGTCCGGTATGGGAACAATTTGCCTGGAGTACATTTAATAAAGATATGAATTAATGCGAATTACAATGGAAATATTTTTATAATAAGAATACCTGTTCCTTTATTATATTTTGGTTTTAAGAAACAAAAGCTTTGTTTGTTTCGTGGTTACTTAAATCATAAATAATTAGCTCCACCACACGCGATGCGGGGCGTCGAAGCTGTCGAAGTTACCTAGCACAAAACAAACCTAATTCGCAATAGAAAGTCTGTTGCCAAAGCTGGCGACTTAGTGGCAAAGCCCTACAAAGCCGTAGTAAAACATTAACAAAACACGATCGACCCCACGAATCGCTTGCTCATAATACCGCCGTGTACTCATTTATCATTTCGTAAACGAGCGCATAATACCCGTAATGAGTAAAATCCAAGTATGCCTTGGGCAATACCATTAATATTACAAAACCCGGTCTATCCCCTTCACTGAGTGTACCTACGTGCCTACTAGTTTGAAGACCCTACTTTGGTGAAGTTACATGCTATAAATATAAAGGTAAAAAGTTAACAGTTAAATAAATGGGGTGATAAGTACATGAAATTGAATAGCTGAAAATGAAATATGTAAGAAATTTTATTTTAAATTGTTTTTGAGCGTTGTCATAATTTTTTGCCGCGAATAAAATGTATTATGCTACGAAATGTATGGGAAAAGTTTTTAGTGATTTCTGACATTACTAGTATTATAACCTTAGTTGGTCCAGTAGAGTGTTTTGATGCATAAAAGAAACAGGATCGATCGATCGAAAGTCCGTCGTCGGCGCTGCGCCGTAGATTATTTCTGTCTGTCATTTAATGTTGGTATTGTAGTCGGTACATTTGACTAGTCAATTATTTGCATAGATGTCACAAGAAACTTATTCTCACTACGCGGATCTTTTAATATAGAGACCTTTGCCACCACTTACTACTCTTTATCTGTAAGACTGACATGGTTTTATTGTGCACTCCATAAAGTTATTATTAGTGGTAAATAATAACTTTATGGTGCACTCAGATCTAAGCAATAAGGATGTGCAGCAATGTGTTTAATGTCAATCAATTTACAAATACTTAAATCTTTAATTATTCTTTTGACTATATATACCTTTTAATAATATCAAATTGTACCTACATGCAACTATTCTTTACTCTCTCGTTAATTAAAAACTTCAAAGGCACCTATCAATATTAATGCAGCAAAGGTTGTCAAAGAGCAAAGTGCAATGGTCCAAAGTGAGTTTAATTAATACAAAAATTAATAATGAATGGTGCCTGCATTCAAAAGGCAAAAGGTTGTCTGTTTATTGTTAATATCGCCTGTTGGTTCTTCTCACTTCATTAGCCGTAATATTGCTCGATATTATTGGTGCATTTTCAAAAAGGACTTGGTACAATTTTCTTCACGAAAATATATCAGAACACATTCAGTTATCATCGTTTCTTCCCGGAACATAAATTTTATTTATGAGTAAATAGAATAAGCCGACGGCTATGCAAAGCAATCCATTATTTAATTCAGCTCCAGTGTGACACCCCTGGCTGTGGGAGGAGGTTGGGGTGTTACGGGACATGTGACATATTCTCGTACCACACGGGGGTACTTACAGTAGCTAGTGTTGTGGCTACATGTTACCGGGTGTAACACGTAATGGAGTGCCCGCAGAAAATGGGGAGGCAAAAATGTAGCACTGGAAATATGCACGAAATGTGGAAGATATAGAAGCAAGGTAGTATAATAGAGTAAAGTTCAATTTCTCGATCGTTGATACTTTAAATTGTTTAGTCATGTCAGTGAAATTATCTAAGAGCGTTGCAATCGGCTTTCCTTAGGACATCACACAGCATACTCCACATTTATTGGGAATTTTGTCTAATAGTGAGCCGTTGCAATACAGACTTTAAATCAATTATTTCATCGAATGTAAAATCAAACAAAGTCTTTATCAGAAATTATCTAACCCATAATAATTTGCTACTTACTTAAAAAACTTCCCTAGTCCACTGACTAGACAGTCGCCATATAATTTTTTATCCGGCTAGCTTACTGGCTTCGCGTTAAATACTTTGATACAACTTGTAAGAGGATAATTAAATGTATATTTCATCTTCATCATTTTGTCATCTTATAGTGACTTGGATCGTTCTTGTTATTGTGGCCACAACAAAACATTTTCGAATCTCGATGACAGATTTAATGAAATGATAATTATAGAGCTTTGAAATTGAGCATACAAATAATGCTACTGATTGACTTTTCTATATAAATAAGGTAGCATGGGTCAGTGGCGGATTTACCAGCAGGCTGAGTAGGCTTGAGCTTAAGGCGCAGATTTTAGGGGCGGTAAATTTGGGGACAGAATCTTATTCTGTATTTTTTTATAAATAAAATTTTTGGCGACTCAGACATCATCATCAACAAAATGATATCTAAAGATCTGTTTTTCCTTTTGCAGAAAAAATGTCTTCAAGACATCTTTCCGGTGACTTTTCACTGAATTGCAAAAAATAAACTAGGAACTGACGATTGTAGCAAAAAATAAAACACAATGCGCAATAATTTAATAATTAATAATAAATTGCGCAATGGCGGCAAAAATTTAACACTAAGTTTTATTTGGAAAATATGTAATTCCGCCATTGCATGGGTATAAGGCAAGGAAAGTTCCCGTCGCCTACCTATATAATACTTAATAAATCCCCCTGCACCTTACACTGAATATTTTATGCGTTACCGAGTGAAACGCTAATGTTTTACCATCTTGCAGAACATAAATATGTCTAGATATATGTACGTTTTCTAATGCAAACAATGTAAAGAATTTCCTTTCTTCCGGGTTTTTAAGTTTTCCGTAAATAATTTGATTGAGAAGTACCTATTTATTATTTTAATATAAGAACTACATACATTTATGGATTACATACTAAGAAATATAACGGTTAGAAATAAACAAGTTATTGCTATTTACAACCGAATAACTTGGTCCGGATGGAGCCTGCAATGTCATGTTTTTCGTGCACCCATCACTAAGTTTCATGGTGAAACAATGAAAATATATAGGCTTAAAACTGTGATTACAAAATAAATACTCTAAGGTCGCTTTCAGACGACACGCGCCGACCACGCACGGGCGTTGTGCTGTGCCCGCCTTACACCCGCGCTCGGCACGCGAAAAATCAGCGTATAAATAGCAAAATAGCGCAACGCATGTGCGGGGTGGGCGCGGGGTTGGCACGAGGCAGGCGCGTGGCATGTGCGGTTGGACTTCGATAAATGCAATTTGAGATCTATTGGTGTGTCATAAGACTCAAATTATATACAAAAAAAACAAAGCGAGTTCGACGCGGGTGCTGACGCGCGTGGCGTGCACTTAGCGGGCGCGTGTCGTCTGAACGCAACCTAAGAGTATTTGAGTAGAGAATCCCCTAGGTACAAAATGATTCAGGATTACAATAGACGGTAAGTATTTATTCATCGCTATTTAAAGTGTGGCTTCTGAAACTGAGAGGCGTCGGGGGCTGAAACAAAGGTACCTGCGGATCTAACAAGACAAAGCACTGCACTTGCAAAGAAGTGAGACGAAACGGAGCCAGATAAAACCATACTGCTATAGCTACAGTGATTTGAAAAACTTTTTTTTATCTTTCTTTTGACGGAGGGAAATTTTCTTCATAAGTAACAAAGTATTTATATAAAGTAAAGGGTAATTTTCAAAGGGTATGAGAGATGAGATTTTTTCTATCTGGAGGAGAATCTCCTTGAACCCTCTTTAAATTGCAGAATTTGTTTATTTGTGGAACTTAGTGATAAGTATTCCTACTAGAACAAAAAAAAGAAAAATTAAAGACAAATAATTTTCGTAATAATTCTGTACTATTTTCGGTTTATTTAGCTTTTATTAAAAATATTTCATTTTGTTTGACTAAATACAAAAAATATATTCTAATTATATTATGAAAATATACTACTCTTGCGAACGACCAACTTTACTTACTTTAACTTTAATATGCAACAATATATTCTAAGTAACGACCTGCATCGAGACGCCTTCAGCTACAAGACCGACAACGTAAGTACGCTCCACTACAATGTAATTAAAAATTAAGCATCTTTGTCTCAGGTGTTCTTAAACAAAATGCATTAATTAAGTTCGCGGGAAAAACCTCAAATACCTAAGGCATGTAGTAACGCTAATTAACTTAGCTACCCCCATATTCCGCGTGCTTGCACTTCGACCGTATATGTAGCGGTTCTATATACTATGATATTTATATAGTATGTTTTCCTTTCCGTATGGTTTTGGCGTTTTCTGCCGCAAAGACTAACTCGTATACCTAATGTTATGTTTTTAGTTGCGGTGGAAGCTTTTTAAATAAGGATGTGCCTATGTTTTAGAGAAGTGTTGAGACAAAAATATAATTTAACCACTTCTTTTTTATTTATTAATATGATTCTAGAACTTAAAATAATAGGTAATAAAGATGCATAGGTCAGAAAATTAAGTAAAGAGATGAATTACAAAAACCCCCGCCTCCAACTAGAAAAAGAGCTGTAACTTTTGAACGACTCAACAAATTGTCATGAAACATAGCTAAGAACACTCGGGATAAAATTATCAATGACACAAAAAAAACTAAACGAAAATCGGTTCATCCGTTTGGGAGCTACGATACCACAGACAGATACACAGACAGACACGTTAAACTTACGAGTATAACACCCCTCTTTTTGTGTCGGGGGTAAAAAATCATAAAAAACGCTTAAAATTCGTAGATATAGGTAACCTACATCAAAACAAAAAATCTTCAATATAAATTGTCCCGGCAACAGTAAAACATAACACTAGTATTTTTATCAAGCCACAAATAGATTTTTCCTAGAAAGGTACAGCCCTGAAGGTAATCCTTGAGTGGGCAGTGAGCATACGTCGTTTGGCCAAACTCCCAGTGTCATTATAAAATACGGGCCACAATGTGGATTCACTTTGAGAAATGGAGGGCGGGCTTCGGAACACCTGGGTCCCCCGCTCCAACTATGTATGTACGGTGTTGTTGTCCCCTTTTTGTAAGTTGCAAAGTCACTCGAGTTATATTTATCGACTCTCCTAAAGTGAATAGCATAATGTTTTGCTTTTTGTTTGGTGAGGTTTTTCTTCCTGCTTGTGTTATTATATTTTATAAAACATACAGATAAGGCGGTTTTGTTACAGAGATAATATACAAAAAACGGTTTGAATAATGCTGAATGTCAGTGTGTGATCAGGCACTTAAATTACATTTTAACGATTAGCTCTTGTACCAGGTATTATAACGAATGTGCGCAACTACATAGATATAGCCGCTGTTATTCAATTGCCTAATCGATACATGACCTAATAGACAAAGGCCTCGAAATCGTGCAACGGGGGACAATACGGTTACCCGGCTCGTCACAGAGCATTGTTGAATATCGGACTCGCTACCGTTGATAGGATACCTCCGAATACTTGGGTCTTTAGCGACTATTCGTCTACAAATTGGAATCAATGATATTTAGTAAATCGATTATCTGATTGTCGCTTATAAGACAAACCTCTCAATAAATATTGCTTTTGTGATATTATGGTAGATGAAATATGATTTAGATTTACAGATGAAAACGGAACGTAAATAAATGTCCATCAAAAAACGGAGCGTTATACTTTTTAAATGTTGTTTTGTTAACTCTAAGCGTGTTCTTCATCTGAGGTTAACTCCAATTGGCCACGTTTCGTCGTCACCACACTACATCGGGTCTGTAAACACCGTTCTCTCTAATTTGTTTCCCGCAGCTGTGTGTCGCGTTTGCTCTCGCCAAGTGTACCGGTGCTACAGCGCCTTTTATCATGAATTTTCTTTAAACACCTCCTCTAGAATGCATATTGTTCGGTATTCACTGGCGGGAAGTTTCCTGAAGAGCTTCGCAAGTGTACGCTCAGTAATGTGCACGTATATTTTGCCAAAATTGTCCACGTTATTGTTTTTAGTTGATAAATAACTCAACACCAATTCAGCCAGGCGGTTTATTGAATTTCTCGAGTTTTCAGGTGAATTATTCTGAAAAGATTTTTAGTTTGACGGTTATTCTGAACGATAAAGTTTTTGAAATTTATTGAGGCATAAACTTGTCTATGAGTTAAGTTAAAATATAAACTAGAACATATTTTATTTTGTCAATCCTAGTTTTATAAAATCTCGTGTTACTTCAAAGTTAGTCGGTACGTATGTTGAAAGTTTCATTAGTAGTTGGTTCAAATTAACGAAGAAGAGAAGTTACACTGCCCAAGTTTACTGATTGGAGAGACACTTGACGAAAAAGTTTCTATTGCTTTCGCATTAAAGGAAGTAGTAAAAGAATAAGGTATTGTTTGTAGTGAGGATGAGGATTGATCGTCGGCATGGAGTTGAATCGTATTAGAATGCTATGCTTGTGTTCCGCTCACTTTCTCTCGGCAACTTTTAATAAGGTCACAGGTGTTGTACTGTGAATGAATATCTTGGTTCCACAAAAGTTGGGAAATAAACGGTACCCAAATTCTTAAAAGAGCCCGAGTATAAGTATTATCATCATCGGAGTGGGCCGTAAAAATAGAGAGCGCCAATATTTTTGTGTAATACCGTTGGAACGGATTAGCCAAGTTGTAGCCGAACTGTGCGTTGCTCAATAGAACCTTAGTGTACACGACTATGATATCCTTTTTGTTACATTCAGTATTTTAATTTTCTGCCCAGACAAAAAACCTATATTTTTATTTGCAAGTTATCTCATTGCGGTGTCTTCCAGCGAAATTATCTTGGTTTCCATAGCACCTGTCATAGCCCAGAGAGTTATTACAATTGTATCAGGAGCTATACAATTCCAGCTAAAGGTAGGGCCATCCGTGTAATGAACGGAGCGAGCGCTGCAGTTATAAATTGTACTAACGTCGAGCCAAACGGGCTGTTTTGGATAAACGATATAAAAACACGACACGGCACTGAAATAAAAATGCGAGGACATTTGTTAACTAATGACTGAAATCAAATACCCCACGTTTTACGAGGTTAATAAATCTTAAATGATGTGATTACTCGGGCTGTCCCCAATTTACGTTACATTCTCGAAACAGTCATTCCTAGTGCTAGATGTTTATGTTATGAAAAGGCAAAAAATTCTGTATCGAAAAACAAAAAAATAAGAGAAGACTAAACTTATACTGAATTTGAAACTGTTGAAAAAATGTTTTACTAATATCGTTCACGTTTCGTTCTCAAAATGGGCACACTGACCCTCCTCTGCGGACTAAGCGACACATGTACGATTTTTTATATCTTTTTGACTCGCTGCAAAGAGAATAGCGTAATATGTTTCGATTAACGTTGCCTTAGGTTCGTTTCAACTGAAAAATGTGTTGTTACCGTTGTTACCAACTTCCCAATCCAATCGTTGCTGTTAACATGTTTCTGTATTCCCTGGTTTGACAGTCGGCTATCATTTTTCTTTGTTTGTTTAAAGTACAAATATTGATATGGGGTTTCAGTTTGAAGCTAAGCTAATTAAGATAACAATACAAGTGGTCTGCATTGTAATGCTATCTATTTACAAGCATACATAAATTTAATATTAAACTAATATCTGTTCGCAGTTGACAAAGCTCTGCTTGTGAGATACATAAACTTGATTAAGCGTTGTACTTAAGGCGGTATCTATTTTGTATTGAATAAGCGGCTTTGAGTCGCGAAGTCAGGCATTTCCGAGTGACTGGTCTTAATAATTGTTGATATTAAGCAGGCAGGCTTCCGTCGGGTCAATGTTAGTTCACGGCCCTGTTTGCTCATGTCTGTTTTAAGTTATGGGTTAAAATATTTTGGTTTGGAATCAAATAGCAAATTCAAGGTAGATAATAATATACTTTCGCAACTGAATATGATAACTAAGATTCTGTACCTGTCTATATGCTTTTTAACATTTTTGCATTGTGCCAATAAAACCAATAATGTTAGCATTATGAAATTATACACAATATGACACAAGAATGGTTCTTATCGTTAAGAGATGTGCAACAATCAATCTTACTACGCGGATAGAGACTTCCTGAAGCTGACTATATTTTAGACTACTGTGCCTCCTGTGTTAAATGAAATAACTCGACTTATACCGATTTTGCATTTTCAAGTCAGAAGATGGAGCAAAATTAGATAACTACAACGTAGGTACATACAAATAGAGGCTGTACTGAGAATGCTCAAATAATGGGAGTGTCTCTATTGAACTGTCACTAATTTGGCTTTGAGTAGCAACCCCATCATAGAGCCTACCAAATATCTCGAAGTCAGCGAAACGTATCGTTCTTGTATATTATCACTCATTAATGATGGGAAGTGTGGGGACCTCACTTTAGGTATTTGTATATTACTTTTTCATATTATGTTGGAACTAGACTTATAAAGAAATGAATTTAAATAAAATTCTACAGTGCTTGGATTAGCTAAATCAACTTTAAATCTTAGTGGAACGCCTATAGTGAACTGTGGAACAGTTGACGTTGAGGACAGTCATTATTAAGAACAGAATAGGAACATCGGACTATTCTATAACGTGCGCAAGCGATGCACGTCAACTCTGAGCAGAGTGCGGGCCAGCCGGAACACCATCCTAACTATTAATAGCCAATAGGCTAGTTTGTAGATACGTGAATCACTGTATCAATATTTGCACTGGGATTCAGGGGTGAGGCCGAAGTCGAATTAATTAAATAAATACTGTGTTACTAACCATAGTTCATATAAGTCAATAATAACTCATTTCGGATCTTGGTAATCTGATTAAATGATTATTTTATTTTAATAAAATTTGATTAAACTAACATGTAATGTGAGTACCTATGTTTGTTGTTTTATGAAGGTGACATGTTATTATGTGAACAAACTTCCTTTAATTACTTAAAGGAAGTTTGTTCAAATATGAATAAATGATTTATATAAAAAAAAATTACATAAAGTGTGTTAAGACAACCGACACTTCACAGTATGTATCTAATACCAGCTATTTATGAATAATCTATAACCAGATCTTTTGAAAAATTATTGAAAATGAATAGTATGACATGAATCTACCGCGCCAGGTTAATGGTTCGTAAGAAGGATGCACAAACAAAGACGAACGACATTACCAATAGCTAGTCCAGTACCTATTTACTATCTTAGTTTTCTGGGTAGTCCTTTTTTCAGATACCTAGTACGTAGTGTAGTAGCCTAACCTAACAAATAATATTGCCAATGCTATGCTGGTCCCATCCTTATGTGGTTTGCTTGCGGTCACGGGTGTACCTCAAAAGGCTATTGTACGTTAGGGATGGAGCGTATAGGCTAAGTTCCTTCCAGGTAATAATTTATTTTGATAATTTTAAATACGCATCTATCATAAATGCTCGCTTAATACTTATTGATGATTGCATCATCCTAGATACCAGAGAGAACCGCTATGTCGATAAGTTTTGTGCAATTAGGACTTGCGGAGACAAACGACATAACAACAGTCTAATCATAGCTTTATTGGACATAACACGTTTAAAAAATAATAACTATTTTCATCTATAATTCATTATACTTCCTTATATGCTCCTGCGGGCTTTCTATTGTCC
This sequence comes from Allophyes oxyacanthae, assembly GCA_932294325.1. NCBI lineage: Eukaryota > Metazoa > Arthropoda > Insecta > Lepidoptera > Noctuidae > Allophyes > Allophyes oxyacanthae. The sequence continues at coordinate 9,705,505 of OW028609.1, forward strand.
TAAATGTCAATTGCACAATGAACGTGCATCTATTGAAGGACCCTGCGGCTATCTGCTGCAATGATTCTTGTTGCTTAGTGGATGAGACAGTGTCATAGGTACAATAGTTGCATGTACTATTACAAAGGCAATACTGACCAGGTTGTTGAGGAGAACCCGGAAATGGATTGAACAGAGATAAAATAAAGCACTATAGTGGTAGCCGTCGTAACATACAAAATATGCGGTATTTTATTAAGTTATTTCAGCTAAAAATAAAGCACTATAGTGGTAGCCGTCGTAACATACAAAATATGCGGTATTTTATTAAGTTATTTCAGCTAAAAATAAAGCACTATAGTGGTAGCCGTCGTAACATACAAAATATGCGGTATTTTATTAAGTTATTTCAGCTAAAAATAAAGCACTATAGTGGTAGCCGTCGTAACATACAAAATATGCGGTATTTTATTAAGTTATTTCAGCTAAAAATAAAGCACTATAGTGGTAGCCGTCGTAACATACAAAATATGCGGTATTTTATTAAGTTATTTCAGCTAAAAATAAAGCACTATAGTGGTAGCCGTCGTAACATACAAAATATGCGGTATTTTATTAAGTTATTTCAGCTAAAAATAAAGCACTATAGTGGTAGCCGTCGTAACATACAAAATATGCGGTATTTTATTAAGTTATTTCAGCTAAAAATAAAGCACTATAGTGGTAGCCGTCGTAACATACAAAATATGCGGTATTTTATTAAGTTATTTCAGCTAAAAAGTTGAAAGCCGTAAAAGGCTTTTTCACGCTTGCATAATTATGCAAAATGGATTTTAAAACATTCGAATTGAAATTGGCAGATAAACGTGTGGCTCGATGAGACTGTCGCTGGTTCGTTAAAAGTTTTAGAAATCCAACTCGATAGGCTTCCAATGCACGGATAATGTCTAGATTTTTGCGTGGTGTACTAGTTTCTAATTTTTTTTGATAGAACTGTAAAAAATAGTTGAAATGTCTAGCTTCGGCAGGTCATTATTCAATTCTAATTATAGTGCCACAAACTTATCTGACCCGGTGACCGAAATTGGAACTAACGTGGCTACGGAACAAAAATGACATCAAAGTGTCATTTTTGTACGGAGATGACATTGGTAAAAGCGACGGCAGTGACGCCACGACTTGTGGCACTATAGACGGATATTGCTAGTTGATCGTTAATTGGATGTCATGCCTACGTTAATCAAACCCTTAATATGAGTAGGTATATGTAATAGGCATTAGTCTATGATATCCATTTGACGTGCCAATCAGATCCATGATTGCGGAGTGCCTACATTATATTCAATACCATTATAGTGATGGGCCGTTTATGAATAATTTACGTAATTGCCTAATCCTTAATTTATGTTATCACTGTCAAAATAAATTAACGGCCTAGATAGTAATTTTCAAATTAATTATTGAGTATAGTAGTTCGTTGCAAGTGTAAGTGTATTAATTACGTTATAAACTGTTTTGTTGTATATTTAGATAATTAAATGAGTAATTATTTTCAAGTAAATTATCGCCGTTAATATTAAATTAATTGGGTTTTTTCTAATATTACCTGATAGCTAGCAGGTAATATTACAGGCGCATTTGTAATGAGATTATATTGGAATGCGTGTTATGTGTGATAGAATTGCGATTGTCCCGGGCAGCCATCCTATTATAGTTAATGCCGTTAATTAAGACCTCCTTGCATTGTTCTGGATATAGGTAGCGCATAACCGGACTAAGATGACCCTCAAGATATATGTGCAAACTTATACGTCGCTAGTAGTCGACCATACATCGTTATATTTGGTCCTCCGTATCATTAACACCCTGTATTGTGGATTGTGTTAGGGATTAATTAAACACCAACCTATATTTTAAAACTATATTATTCAGAATAACTTGACCTGAGCAGTGACGGCCTAGCGGTTTGACGCTTGCCTTCCATGCAGGGTCTGAGTTTAAACACGGCTCGCACTTCTGACTTTTCGAATACATATGGGGATCAGAATTTAAGGAAATCGACTTGAGGAAGCCTGCCTGGTGTGTGTAGTCTGCCAACCCTCACCAGACCAGCGTGGTGGACTAAGGTCTTAGCACTTCTCATGCTGAGAATAATGGGTTGAATCAATATTAATAAGAATCAATATTAAGATTGTCCATAATAACTACCTATCTATATATACATTTATAAAACGATATATATAAAAACACTTGTCTGGACTGACTGATCTATCAACGCACAGTCTAAACCGCTGGGGCTGGAAACTTGAACTTTATGACTAGGTATCCACTAAGAAGAGATTTTTGGAAATTCTACCCCTGAAAGGGTAAAGTAAGGGATGAAAGTTAGTATGAAAATCCTCCATTTTTAAAGTAAGACCCATAAAATTTGATAGGTATTTGGCATTTCGGTAAAAAAATAAAGAAACACGTATTTCAGGGTTTTCGAAAATTCTACCCCTAGAGGGATGAAAGTTTGTATGAAATTCTAATGTTTGAAAAAAATGCTTGAATGAAATCCGTAACATCGACATCCATGCGAGCAAATCCGCAGGTATCAGCTAGTCTATTATGAAATATACTACTTCTTTAAGCCCTACAACACCCTGTTATGAAAAGGGACCTCATAGGAGTCGTTAGCGGTGACTTACAGACTGGATAGCACAATGATTTACTGAGAAATCTTGTTTTTTTAGATATAACGTGGCAGTAAGATACCAATTCTGAATAAGTAATACCACAGATATAACGCTTGGAATACAGCCGGTTTAAATGAAGAGATTCTAGCGTTACCGAGAAATTGTATTACCGTCATAAATATAATAGTATCCAAGTCAACTTCAAAAACATGAATTTAACATTCGAAAAGTTTCCGAAACATTATTTAGTGATACGATTTGTAAAATAGCTTTCAGTTTCATGGAAACGTGGGTGGCATACAAAGTACCTTCTTATCTTAAAAATGTTTTAGTATTAATCCTTACACAGGTACATATGTGCTAGAAGTAAAGTTAAGAATATGTTCTACATCCGATTAAAATCGTTATGGAAATCGTGGTAGCATCCATACTTAGTCACAGTGGCTAGCTTGTTTACTTTCGGCATGTAGACATTTGGGCTGTTGGCGCAGTTATAGGATGAGTACACATCTGTGAACACGCGTTAAATGAATGTTCTCTTGATGCACGCGGGCACTTCGCTAGCTTTGAATGAATTATTGTCAGAGGTGCAAGTAATTAATTCTGAATTCTACCTGGTCAAGAGATGTACCTATAGTCCATTTTTTCTTATATAACGTAAACAATATTTTTGTGCCTTTTTCATACAAAGTGGTTGATGAAATAAACAGATGGTATGTTAAAAGCTATTACGTTTTTAAAAACAGTTTTTATATCCAATTGCTTGTGAAGCTTAGATACGGGTCTTTTATCTGAGTTCTGAGGTATCTTCCATGGATTTTATTTACTCCTTTAGACATGTAAGAAAAACGGACTGTATATTTACGTTGTTTAAATGCGACGTATATTGTACCTTTTTAAATAACAATGCGCATGAACAAGATTTCTAGCGTGAAACAAGGACGCGCTGTATCGCTTAAAGTTCGCGTAGCATGCACGTAGCATGTGCGTAGCTTTGACGTAGCATACTCATAGCGTGCGCATAGATTGAGCGTAGCCTACGCTTAGAAAATCAGGAAAAAAGGCAGGCTACGTGCAGCATTCGCGTCTCATGGCCGTTGCTCATAGCTTGCGTGTAGCTTAATCGTAGTATACGCTTAGAAAGTATTTAGCATGCTCTTAGGACGTGTCAATAGGTGTGTACGCCGCTTACGTTACACTCGTCATAACATAGGCCACCTATTTGAATTGGGCGGCTTAAATTTAGGCATTTTCGAGTTAGTTCGGATGTCATCGCATCGGTTAGGATGCGGTGTTTTGTGCCGTGTTCTGTCGACACAATGATAATGTGCGGTGGCCGAACTCACGTTCGCCGATCGCGGTTTCAAATACCGATTGCGATTTTACAGGGGCGTTAAAAGGTTTGTGTTCGTTTTGGCAAAATTTTAAGCGGTGAATATATTGTTGAAGCTCGATAGCGTAGATTGTTAACTATACTGTAACCTTTAAAGTTGACGTACACTTATCTCCCCGCAACAGATCAGCATCGCCTTATCTTATCGGTTCGCCGTCAACCAGTCGTCAACACTACGTAAGCACACCACTGTGCAGTGTGCACTGGAACGGCTCAGCATCGCCGAGGCATCGGCACGTTTCGCACGCTCAGCCCACTGAGCGGACCGCGCGGCGACGGCAAGACGGTTGGCGGAGAGCGCGGCGACACGGCTGGGTGACAGCCCGTTGACGGCGTTAAGATGGGCGCAGGGACCACAGATGCTCCGCGCGTCCCTCGGCGACGGCGAGACGTAAGCGCAGAGACGGTGAGCCGTAAGGTTGCGCATCCTTTCTTACTTTATATTAACTCCTATTATTAGAACCGCGTTCACTAGATCGCCAAATCCCCGCCTGACGTCATCATTTTGAACAAGAGTAAACAGTAATACCAAACATGCAATAATTTAGATCTAAGATATTTTTGAGTGCCATGCGATGGAAAACATAGTTTGGTATCGCACGATAATTTATCAAATTTGCACGATGTTTTTTCAATTTATACGAGTGTTATTAATGCAATCTAATCTGTGTATCCGAAGACGATTTTCTGTAATGTTTTCACCAATCCTCTTTTCAGATTCGATCATTTTGTGAATTTAAGATGCGATAAAAACACGGTAATTTTATATTAAATCTAACTTATAGATTTGACAACACTGGCAGTGACCGCGCCATTTGCATATACGAATCGACTGTTATAACAATGTCGATGCGAAATTAGTAACTAGTGGACATACCCCATCGGCAATTCGGAAATGACGACGCTCCGTATGCTCCGATGCCGACAATGTGGACGCAGTGACGGCGAGACGTAAGCGCAGCGTTCGTCGGCGAGTTGATCACTCACTGCTAGCCGTTTACTTGTTCGGGGCAATGCCGTTACGATGCTTATTGTTAATGTTCGTTGCAGTATGGAGTTTAATAAAAAGAATACTGAACCGCTCGAGTGGAGACGTTGCTGATTTGTTGCCGCGATAACCTTTGTGCGCTTTTGAAGGAAACCAACACAGCCTTTTGTTTCGTTATTATTTCCAAATATTTTTTCCATTAGTATTTCAATGTCGTTGAATACAAAACAAGTTAAGTAACTAAGTACTCGGCCATTGGTCGGATTGGTAGCAGCCGTAGCGGCAAAACAAAATATAGATATATTCTACCCAGAGTCAAGTTTGCAAGCACAAAAACAAGTCTTAGCTGAACGTTAACTAAATAATGTTCATTACGTATTAATGTTCAATTGGTATGTTTTACGCAGGGCGTGCGTCGTGTGACCGCGCTTCGCCCCCCGGGAAATCAGCCTCCGATCCTCCGAGCCACTATACTTTACCTGTTTGTATACCTTACACACATTTTTATTATCAAAAGTTACACCTACATGTTTTAATCAACTTTCTTAACGTATATGGCTTCGATTTCAACCCCAATCGGCTTAGCAATTCATTGAAACATTTAATCTGGGTTTTAATTCGACGTGAAATAAAATCGAATCTCAATTCAGATAATATTATCCGAAAAAGTGAGCCGAGCGGAAAAGCATCTGTCTAAATAAACGTTAGAATATTATTTGTGATGGAAACCCTGGATTGTTTATTATTTTTGCCTTTTCCTGGCTTTTATAACGTATCAAACAAAGTTATGAAAACGTCACGACAGATAACCATTGAGTTATGTCTGTAGGTATCGGCACGTCGAAAGGTGCATTGCTTTCGCCAACGTTCAATAAACAATGGTTCATAGTAACATAATTGTTTCACCAATCTACAGGTCTATTTCAATAGCTCGGTTATATCGGCGGCCGTGTTACGCGCACGTACTGAATTGCTTTGAACAAAAGCGGCAGTGTAATGACTACATCATTGTTAGAATAACACAAAATCACCGACAGTATACCGATACGAGGGGAATTGAAAACGATTTTACTCGACGTGCTTGGCTGCAAGGTAGTGCGTGTTGTTGGCGTTTAGAGATCAAATTAGTAGTGTGAATGTTGAAGAATTTATCCGCTAAATAAGTTCATTATTCAATTTGTTTCTTATTAATCGGTGCTTCACCCTTTTGTTTTACCTTTGTTGTAGGAAAAGTTAACAAACACATCTCTTATGCACATTTGATTGATTTCTTCATATTTTTTACAAAGAGAGCATTAGTATGATTATACCGATAAACAATTCAGTATTAAAAGCTTTGAAGTCAGAGACACGGAAAATACAAATAGTCAAACTTAGTTACGCAGAGGAATGCTATAGTGCTATCATAGTCGTTCTAGGGTAGCAGCCGAACCTATAGTGGGCGGGCACATGCCTGTGCTGCAGCTCTGGTCCTGCATTAGAAGTCATAGAATACAAGAATTATAAACATTACTACTTGTATAAGTCCCGTCCAAAATTGTAACTGTTTTCTTTATAGGTATATTCAGACCAATCGAAGGCCGGACTACAGCCTCGACAGCCGTCCTTGCTTGACTACAAAGCAGTGTGGGGGTTTAAAGTAGGTACGTACAGACAGATACGTGTTTCTACACGTCACATAAAGTTTTGGTTAAAATTTGTTTTTGTACACCCGCCATGTTTCGTAATGAGTCTGTTCGTGTAATGAGAGTACTAATAAACTTTAATGTTTCGGTGACATCTCAAGAACTTCGTGCATGTATGAAATGGATGAAGAAAAAAAAAGGAATGATTTTAATTCTGTAAGTAGGTACCTACTTGAAGCATCTGCTGCGTTTGCGCTTAATCTTTTATTTTTGTACTCTATATGGACTTTCGGTGCGATCTACTTCGCGGTGCACATCGTTTGATGCAGGTTGAGCCGACTGATCGTCAAAAAGATTCAATGTAGTCAGTTTCTGGTAGTACTTAAAAAGAATTTCCGTGAGAAGATTTAGCGCTATCGGAAAAAGTTCGCACGGATTTGTTAGACTATTTATGCGCTGCGGACAAAATCGCACAAAAAGTCTGTCATCTACGGAAGGCCGAAAAAATCGCTCTCAGAATATGTACAGTTTAATATCATCACTTGTGTAAAGTCCAAAGGGTAACATAAGTAAACACATCCCGGAAAACCCGTTATGATATGAACAAATTTTAATAATCCTTCCGTTTTCATTCGTTCCCATATTCACAAAATACTGCATTTTAATTACGGTTTACATTACGACTCGCAAATTTTAATAAACTACGTCGCTTTGATGTCATAGGAAGATTTACGATCTGTTTCAGAGCAATGTAATTTTATGGAGCTTTAGATCAATATTATCAAAGTTGGTTTACATTTAGTGTGGAGTGTTTTCAAACTACATATTTCCAAAATACCAAATAAATATAGTTAGGTAATATTTGACAATTTTTTTTTTATTATTGGCAAATAGTGTAGCGGTTTGTCAGGTTAAGTGAGAAAAGTGTGATTATGAAACTTCTCTGTTATAGAAATATCTATATTATGCTGCATCTTTTTTTCATTATCACTTTTTTTTTTTTCATATAAGTTTATTCTTGACTGTCAGTCTAGAAATAAACTTATATGAAAAAAAAAAAAAGTTTAAAAATTAAAACCCGACTACTGAAAAGGCATGAAACAAGAAAATATTAATAGATACATATTCATAGTGATGTTCAGAGGATAGCCGTGGTCGTATGCCACTTTTCCTTTAGGCACAGATGATCGCTTACTACTGTTAGACTGTATTGTTTTGTTAGGGTAGCTGTAGGTGGCATACGACCACGGCTATCCTCTGAACATTACTATGAATATGTATCTATTAATATTCTCTTGTTTCATGCCTTTTCAGTAGTCGGGTTTTAGTTTTTGAACTTATTTTTTTTTTCAGAGCCTCGTGCTCTGAAAAAGAAAAAGCTGCTTTAAATATATATATTTTTGAAATGTGCTAATTAAGCCCTTTCAATTGATATACAACACGACAACATCAATAAAAAAAATTTTTTAGGTCATTACTTTATGTCCTGTAAAGGATGCCATATTCAATTTCATGTGACGTCACATAGCCTATAACCAGCAGACAATTAAAACGCTTCCAACGATACCTCATTCGTCGAATTATGATAAGTAGTTCAGAAGTTATGAGGGAACAGATGAACATACATACATACATAAATACCGGTCAAACATAATATAACCATCTCCGTAGTCGGGTAAAAAAAGTAAAAACCCGACTTCAAAAAACTGCAACGTAAAAAAATAATTTTCGTAAAAAACTTAACAGCTTCTGCTAAGCTAAGGTGCATTGAAGAATCAAAGGCCCGACTGGAGAAGCTGTTAAGTATTTTATGAAAATTATTTTATACGTTTTAGATTTGTTTAAAGTTATGTTTTTATTATTTTTCTATTTTGAGTGGCTTAAACAATACAAAAACGTGCGGTTATAGCAATCACGAGTGATTTGCTGCTATTCATTTAAGAGTTCAATTGTATATATCCGAAGGACTTAAATAGATCTTCACCAAATATAAATGTAACCACCTTGAAAAAATACTCTTTCTAACAAAAGAAACATGGAAATCGGTCACAGTTGGCGAAGATATCTGTTTAAGCATACAAATATTATTTACATACAGTCAAAATGAGACATTCCTCCTTTTTTTGAAGTCGGTGAAAAATAGGAACCGTCGAAATTTATCCAAAATGCATGAGAGCAAGATTAAGCTCCTCTTATTGAAATCAACGCATTCATTACCACAATTTAGACCTAAGCCTTAATTTCGACGGTTTATAAATGTAGGTACTTCCATTATCAGGTCCCAAATGACGATAGTGTGGTGATTAGATCCGAATTGGAAAATTGATTGGTTGTTGGGATAATTACTAAGCTGTGACGATTCTGATTAAAATCATAACTATTTTGATTGCAATCGTGAAACGGAATTACCAATAATTATTGATTGTAACATTGATGAGAATTAAGAGTGAAATAATGGACAATTTGAAATCTATGTCCTCAAGCGGATTTCGAATCTATTTGAATTTGAATAATGTAATGATGGTGGATATTGGTTTGAATTGTGTAATGTGTATCTTATAATCAAGCTTGAGAGGAACTAATCGCAGTTTCTGTCTACTCAAGTACCCACTACATTAATAAAATGAATCTACTATACGAGCAATAGAAAACAACGTAGGTAATTGATATCTTATGTTTCTAATAAGTAAATAGGCCAAAACGAACGTGTTTTACTACATGAAAAGAAAACTTTGTACCCCTTTTTAAGCATATTGCGCGCACGGAGGATAGTGAGATTTGGCATAGTTAAAGTTTAGAATAATATGGAGAAGGAGTGCAGAAAGTTAAAATTTATATGTAATAAATGTATGTGGTCGAATTTCGATCACTGGACGACTACTAGTACAGAATTAATGGAATAATTACGAATGATAATTCTTCATACTGGCCATAATATTCATGTAGAATTGCTACCACAAGTATCTCAAATATTTTAATTACTTTAATTACATTCTACCTCTTTGATGCCTTCCTGTATAAAATACCAAGCCTTGATAAAAACTGATTCCAACTGATTCCAGATACGGCGAGCTGAATAAAATATTTTTCCAAGATGTCTAATAATGATTATAAACTAGGAATGTACTTACATGGTGTATAATATCAGTGGCGGCATAAAAGCTCTCGTGTGGATCGGGTCGCTTCATCATGTAGGGTCTCGGGAATTCTGTGTCCTCGCATATTTCTGTCAAAGAAAATAACGATCGTTTTCAAAAATAAGCTTAGAGGTACAGGGTGGGTAGTATAGGTTTTTTATATGCTTTTATTTAAGAAGTTTGTATTACAAGAATATAGTTATAAAATGGTAGTCATTTCTATGTTATCCTATTTCAGTATCATAATGGCACGTTCACAACGGGCTACGGACGGACGCCTCGCACTAAAAACGTCAGTCAAAGTCACGGATAATTCGTATTTTTGACCAAAAACCCGTCACTATTTTCTCCACCGTATTCTCCCAAAGAACACGAACCCGGGACCTATTATCCTGTGCTAGGGGCGCATCATCTTTTCAATATGGCTTCTGAACAATGGCCGGCTTTCCGACCGGATGTCCGGCCGCCCCGTAACGAGCACGCCCCCTATCTTGAGTTTTCTTTTATAGGGAATCCAGTGACAAGAACGTAGGAATTTAGTTTGTTAAAAAATGTCCGCAGCCGAGATGTTTTATGTTTATTTTTGAGTTTGAAGCTCTAGTACCTATAGATTGAGATTATTGAAATGTCGAATATCTACTAAAATATTTTATGCATTAACTTTCATTGCCAAAATTTTAAAGTGAGAGGGAAATGTAGTAGGTATCCTGTATATAACAACAAACTCCCAAAAGTTTTCAGCAGAAAAATACTCATCTAACACAGCAATACGTAAAATTTTCCTCAAAATTCACCAAAATGTCGCTTTCATATTCTAGAAACGTGTATTTAAGAAAATCATTAGGTCGTTTCATTTTCAAGCTATTCGTGTAAGAGTCGCTGGTAAGAGGAGAGAGGGGGAAAAGTAACAATCTAGGGGCAAGTGCACTCGTAAACCTAACGAGTGTAGTAGAGTGGCGAGTCGAGTGTCGCAGGCGAGCTAACTAGCGCCAGTCGGAAAAAACACGGCTAGCGACCACAAAGACAGCGTACAGGGGACATAACAAAAGCGTTTAGCGATCCTCACAAACGTCATGTACCGTTTTATTATATTATCGTTGATTTTATTGGAAAAAAAAATTAAAATCTGCATTTAGGTAAGGGCCGGTTACCTTAATATAGATTATAATATTATTCTTTTCTTTATTCAATCACCTTTATCTATCAAGTATTTTTTATTGTTTTTTAACCGCGTACGGTATAACAAATATGTACGTCTCAGTAATAATGTATCATAGTTAGTTTTGTGAATGTTTAGATACACTCACATGGGGATCAACCCTTGTTTGTTGAGCAAAAAATAATCCGTAGTAGTTTGTTCATTTGTAAGAGTAGATATTTACAATTAGGGTCAGCTCTCTATGGATTTAATATCTCTGACTTTATTGCACTTTACAACGCCTGTATCGTACTATAGTTTTATTTCTGTCTTTCTGTAGTCAACTTGCAACATCACACATGCAATATATGTATATACAGGGTTACTGGTAATATGACGGCAATCCGTTATGGGGATGTAGGAGAGATCATTTCCAACCAAATGACTCCTGATGACTCCTAGGCAAATGTCAACCATTTTCGAGTAATATGTCATTTTATATTTTTTGAAGATATTTACATTATACAACTTTGAACATTGATAAAAAAAAAGCCAATGCATACAATATTTTTATATTAATATTATCTGTTTGCTAACATTTCAGTACATAATATTCAATGATAAAATGACAATTATCTGCAATAGTTTTGAAATCAGAGCTACAAATCGTTACGCATTTCATAATTTTGAGCAGGTCTTGTGACTAAAATGGTCGATTTCTGCAAAATAACACAGAAGTACTTTATCGGCAGAACATTTAGAAAACATGTACAACTTTTCAGCTATCCAACGAGTTACAATAATCTAACAGAAATCAGAATTTGAGTGAACAGTATACAATTATTGTGATAAAGACAAAATCAACTTCAACCAAAATTGTATGCTGTCCTCCGCCTGAGGGGGGCGGAGGGTTGTGCTGGACTCCTACCGGCTAAACTCACCACGGTAGTCCACTTTGGCACCTACAGGTGGGTTTCGGTTACTCTTAGAAAACCGCGCCGAACCTAACCTAACCTAACCTAACCAAAACCTAACCTAACTTAAGCTTTTTTTTTTTGTTACTTGGTGTAACCGGGGACTGGAGAATCACTGTTCACCAATGGTTAGACGTCAACTTTCCTAATCGATGGATTGGCAGAGGAGGCCCAATTCCTTGGCCAGCAAGATGCCCAGACTTAACCCAATGTCCGGCACACGCCTCCGCCCCCCCCAGGTGGAGGAAAGACCTATGATGGGTTCTCATCAAGTAAAAAAAAAGCTTAAGTTAGGTTAGGTTTTGGTTAGGTTAGGTTAGGTTAGGTTCGGCGCGGTTTTCTAAGTGTACCCGAAACCCATCTGTAGGTGCCGAAGTGGACCACGGTGGTGAGTTTAGCCGGTAGGAGTCCGGCACACCCCTCCGCCCCCCTCAGGCGGAGGACAGCATACAATTTTGGTTGAAGTTGATTTTGTCTTTATCACAATAATTGTATTCTGTTCACTCAATTTCTGATTTCTGTTAGATTATTGTATCTCGTTGGATAGCTGAAAAGTTGTACATGTTTTCGAAATGTTCTGCCGATAAAGTACTTCCGTGTTATTTTGCAGAAATCGACCATTTTAGTCACAAGACCTGCTCAAAATTATGAAATGCGTAACGATTTGTAGCTCTGATTTCAAAACTATTGCAGATAATTGTCATTTTATCATTGAATATTATGTACTGAAATGTTAGCAAACAGATAATACTAATATAAAAATATTGTATGCATTGGTTTTTTTTTTATCAATGTTCAAAGTTGCATAATGTAAATATCTTCAAAAAATATAAAATGACATATTACTCGAAAATGGTTGACATTTGCCTAGGAGTCATCAGGAGTCATTTGGTTGGAAATGATCTATCCTACATCCCCATAACGGATTGCCGTCATATTACCAGTAACCCTGTATATTTTATTGCTATTGCTTTTATAATCAAGATGTTTCTGGGAGATTTACTTATTTCTATACGTGTATATATTTATGGTAATATTAATACCTTTATAGGTTTACAGCGTTGAACCCTTCGTCCTTTGTATTATTTTGGAGTAGGTATTTTGCTTTTGGCATATTCAGAATAAATAATCAGAGACAAAAGACAAATACTATTGCGTACCTATATCTCAAAAAAATGTGGTTATACATTACATTTATTATGACAGAACTTTGTAAAACTATTGGAACGGTAATAAAAATACAGTCACATTTCAACCTCCGCCAGAAACTCGACTCAAACTTCGATGATTTGTAAGCTACGGACGTGCACATAGAAAAGATATAATTTTATATTTGATAAAATAATATGTGACTCACCGTTGTATTCATGCTGGTCGTGGGCCTCGCGTTTGTCACGCCGCCCCAGGGTCTCCCTCCAAATATTGTAGGGCTCCCTGTAATCCTCGTCGACGACCGCCGGCCTGCACACAAACAACCTATTTTATATTTGGTACGACAATTTAAAGATCCCGTATAGCCGAACTAATTGAATCACTTTCTCATACAGCTTTTTTAATGTGTTGTTCCAATACTAATTATTGGTGAAATGGCCGCCACAACGAATTATTACCGTTGACTGACTTCTCGTGGCCTTATTCGTTTGTGATCCAGTTTCAGGCTCGTGGGAATAGATCCTTTAGTGTATGTGTGTGGATAATATCCCTTTTTTTACAAAGGCAGGACTTAAGTATCTGATTTATGATTTTTCCTCAAAGTCGACTGGACATAGGTAGCTGATTTATTGCACAGTTGTAGGTATTGGTCCGGAAGTGAGCATTTTAAAGGATATTATAGAGGGTTGTAAATGTATCCAGTCTTTATGGTTTATTAGAAGGTTTAAAATATATTTTAAGTTTTATTTTAAATCTTTTTAAACCTAAAGTAGTTAATCATTTTTTTTACCCTTGACTAGAAATATAAAACAAATACACAAAAATTCTATCGTTTATACTTACCGCAGCATGTGTATTGGAGGACAGTTCGCTAGGGCGAGAGCTAATCTCGGTGCTCTACGGTTGTTCCTAGAGCTAGAACTGCCATGCCTCAACGATGGACAGAATGGTTTCTTCAGCATGTTCGGTATTCTGCGCCGAGTCTTCTTAGTGAGTAGGACCACCGTGGCGGCGATGAATGCTCCTCCACCCACGAGCGCGCCGCATGCCAGACCCACCGATACCCTAAGAGAAGAGTTCCTTTTCTTCCTCGAAGACGGCGGAGTATCAGTTCTATAGTACTCCTCAAGGAATTCTACCGACGTATTTACCCAGGTTGGAACTGTTGACAAAAATTGAAATAAAATACCCTGGCTGAATGAACATTTTCAGGCCATTGGAATTACGTTGAATGAAGCCAAGCTCGCTTTCAGCTTTCACGTAAGACTTAGACAATGAAGGGAAATGAATAGATGTCGAGCGCAGAACTAATTGTTGTTTTATAATGGGGACGGAATTTAGTTCGTAATGCCGGTCGTGGTCGGACGGTTTTCAATTCTTATGAGGAGACGAAGATTTTTGGATGCTTTCTGTGTAATTGTTTTATGGCTATGATTGGATTAATGAAAATACAAAACTAGATAATAATTGTAAAACAAACAAAAATCTTTACGCTTATAATAAAATTGAGCATTTATACTATGAACCTGATAAGTTCCCAGCTCAAGTTTCTAAACAAATCTCTAAATAGGTTGGATTGCAGTCATAGTAGTTGAAAACTGGGTCTAAACTGAAATGGAGGTAAAGGAAAATGGCGAAGTGCCAGTGTAATAGTGAGAAGGTGCCAAGAGTCAGTTAATTCTGCACTAATTTCTAATTGTACATTTTAGTGAAGTGTATCTCGGGGTAGCAGGTCTAGGTCCAATTCCTACAAGACCTGTGGACTTGTACAAGTCCGCATGCGGTAGATAAACATTTTGGAATTCTATTGTGTTTAACGTTTAAAGAGCTTAGAGAAAAAAAGTAGTTTAAGTTTTAGGTAACATGATTTTGTAGTATTTGTTGCAGCATACAATCTTATAGAAAGAAAAATGGTGGCATTTAAAATTTTATTATGTAAGGTATGGATTTATTTTTGGGGTATTCCTACAAACAATTATTACCAACTTCCTTAAAATTAATGGATCCTTAACACGAGTATTCTAAAATTGTGATAGGTAGATAAAAAAAAAAACAAAAAAAAACTTTTAATTTATCGAATTTTATTTGTAGACCGAGTTTTCCGATTGCGTATCATATAGCGAACATATACCTACGCTAATATCGAATTCACAAGGCCTGTTCATATGTATTACCTAACGTATTTACTAATGGAATACGTGTCTCGAATATTTTGCTCAAATATAAAAGCGTTTATGAAAACTTCGTTTGATGTATGGAAAAATGAAAATTACGTTTATGGTTGCTTTGTGTTCCCAGTGAAATTACCACATTTATATATTTTGAGACAGTGGTTTTATGTACTGTTAGATATAATAATATAGAAATATGACATTGAAATCTGTTTCCTCTGAAACCTTTTTATTTTATAATTTAACTTATGACTAGCAACAAAATTCAACCTTGGGTTGCTAAATCCAAAACCATGTTGAGAGAGGGCAATGGCCTCTTGAGATCCCAGTTAGACCGAGCAAGACAAGGAAAAACACGGTATTCTTTTTAAAATGAAAGTAGGAGAATATTAGGAATACCGCTGACGAAAATAAGCTTGAAAGATGTGGCCGGCATTATGTGCGGCATAAGGTGTTGCTAAAATACCTATATGCGGTGGCTGCAATGGGAGAAAGTATCGTGAATATTTATTACGATGGTAAAGAAACTATGCACAGAGTTGTTAAATTTAAGTCTTTGGACACAAATTGTTCATCTGACCTTTTCTGACTTGTAAAATATTATGGTATAACATATTGTAATAGGAACTTCGATTCCATTTTCAATTTTATTTTTGTCTTCTCCGAATGCAGTTTGCTTATTTTATAGGTATTTAATCATGCTTTGAAGAAACTCTGAAGGATTGTGCACCGACTTTATTTTTACAAAACGTTGTAAAGGGAGACTAATACCTTCAAAGCGGGATTGACAATTGAAAGTTTAGTGGGGGAAGGTACATGATACATTTTATGTAATTAGACACGTATTAAGATACTTGTATGGTTTCCTAATTGGGGCAGATTAGGAATAATGTTGATTCAGAAAGCCCGCACAGTGCTCCGCCGCCGGTGTGCCTAATTATGTTGGAAACTTCCCTGTTGTAAACTATTCGCACGTTACATCGGTACGTGGCCCTATGTATAATACGGCAAGAATATGTTTCACGTTAACGTTTATATTGCAGCTCGATATTGTTACCTGCGCTACGATATTACTTGAAGGTTGAAAATATAAAACGTTGTTCGTTAAAAAAATCTCTTAGCTGCTTGCTTCACGTGAGTAGACTCTATGGCAGAGCGAAATTAAATCTTAATTTTATTGAATTTTGTCCTTGACAAGTTGAACGGTACTTTATTGTGCGTTCAAAGGGCCGCCGATATTACTGAAAATCCATTTTCGTGCGGATAATATCCCGGCGGGTGCGGGCTACGCGTCGCGGCCTCCTCAAAATATAATTGGGGGAACGAAATAATCCAGATCAAAGATTTTCTTTAATTACAAGTTCTTCATTTAGCGGGCAGCGATTTATCACTTAAGAGGCGATTTCCTCAAAAGAGCTGTGGATTAATTAGAGAAAGATAAAATTTGTGAAATAGCCGCAGGCTTGCGAGTGCTCTGAACAGATAAGGGAGGCCCGATGAGGAGTAATGGATCTATTAGCGTGCCTGGGCCTCCTGCGCCCTCGGGACCTCTTCTTTTTGTTGGCGCGAAAAATCACCCAATCGTGTTTATGAATCTTTCCTGTTCACTTTTTACTGCTGAATAATTTCTTTGTACGGAACATTTGATTCGATAAACTGTTTTGGATTCCCGTTCGTGATTTCGAGTGATGTTTATCCCGCGAATTGAGCGCTGATTCGGACTACACAGAATCAGCTGCGAATACCAAACAAATTATCTGCTATTTGCGTTGATTTATTTATTTTTTAAGTAGGCACATGGAATTAAAAGCGTTTACGCATGTTTGGATGGTTCTGGGTTTTGTTATTATTAAAATGGAAAGGGTGAGGGATAGCGAAGAAGGTAAATTGTAGACTTACTTGATTTGAAGGTGACCTCGCTGATCAGAATCCATTCGTGTTGGAACCGCAGCTTCATCATGATATGTTTGGCAGTGCGATTCTGAAGATCGATGTGGACAGTCCGCGCGTGTTCCGAGACCCTGTCTTGTTTCGGCTCGTGGGAGACGTAGTCCTCTTGCCAACGCTCACCTTCCAGGGACAAGTAGACTTCTGCTTCTTTGAATAGCTGACAAAAATTTGGTGACATTGAAATACCAGGAAGCGTAACTATTTATTACCTATACTCCTTGAAATTATCTGTTAAAAGTATACACCGCTAACACCGAATCCGAAACAATCATGATTTAAGTTTAAGGCGACTTACAAACATTTCAGTACAAAACAGATTTATATACCAAAAAATGACGGTTCATGTTATTACGAGCGTTCGCAAGGGCTTTGAACATGGTGGTTACCTGGACATCTTTGGTGAACATATTGTTGGTATGTATGTCAATATGATGGAACAGCCTGGTCTCACTGAAGTTGAAAGTGAGAGTTACTTCTTCATCTAACATTGTCTTGTTCCAGCCCACCCAACGGGATCCTAAGACAAAAGGTTAGATCATCAAGCTTTTTGTTTGGATTTTCAAACTGCAAGAATTAACCTTAAAGTTTTTTTTTTCTACTAGGGCTATTCGAAAGAAGATTGATGTTAAATACATTCCGAAGCTCGAAAGCTTATGTCACTATGAAACTTGTACAACAGATTTAGAGACCCCATTTATTAAATTTACAGAATCCAAGGATTTTTTATTCTACATATTTACATATAGAAGACCACTTAATTCTCGTTCAAATCGAAACTCAATTCTAACCAACCAAAACGCTCTGACCAATAGTTAAAGTGAAGATTGAGGATCCAAAATTTACATACCTCTCGTGTCTAACTGATCCGGCAGTTCAAAATCATTCGGTCCTACCAAGGCGTCCGTCATCTGACCAAGTCCATTAATTAGCCGTCCGTCCCGAAGTGTACCATCGTAGGCGAGGTCCTCAAACCGAGCTCCGCCGGTCATGGCTTGCATGTCCCCGCCTTTGGGCGCCGAGTACGCAACTATATCCTCTGCACAAACAAAATAGAGTAAATTCACCGCCCCGGGGCGGACTTTGATCGCACAGCACATAACGATCGCAAAAACATATTTTAAGCAGCTGCAAAAGCATTATCGCTTTGCGTTGGTCCCGGGACGCGCCAGCAATTAACTATATCCCTCTTATACCTACGTTTCCATCTACAGCCGTATAGTTCCACCCTCATACAAGCCGTGCGAGGATGAGCTGCAAAGGGGAAAAAGCGAACTTTCGATGCTACGAATGGAGCCTCCAGAGTTGTCTTCCTAGGTGTATAGGTGTTAACGTTTCCGGGTATCAGCTGCAATAAAGAGAACAAGTATTTCATACTTGTCACATAGGCACAGCACAAGATAGCATGGAAATAAACTCTCATCCATGTAAAAGTTTTAGGAATATTTTTAAGATCACACCTAAGCCATGTTTACAAAGAAGAAAAGAGTCATTCAGCTTTGACGGACAAAACATTTACACAGGATCACAAGAGAGATCTATCTCCGTAGTTATAGTTTGTATAATATATGACATGGGCCTGGCCACTACAAAGAAAATGAAATCGTTTATCTTCTTTTGTCATTTCACGTGGAACCTGTACCTATGTTTTGTTTTAACATTTTATTTTATGTACGGCCGTTTATCAAGGGAAATTGAAAAATGTAAACCACTAAAGTACTTTGTTTACAGACTGACTGAGAGGGCTCGACATTTTTACGGTGGGTGCAAGGAAATGCGGAGTTATGATTGGTTCAGGTGAGCGGAGCAATTTGTCATGCCATATTTGAAACTAGGTATGTATACTACTGTCGTATACAAGAGTATAAATATTATACTGGTATAAATATAAAGACTTTAGTCTAAATATAAAATGCTAACTATATATTTCTTTCGAGTTCTCCATATGTGAGTACAAGCTGTACTTGGTTGAGCGTAACCTAAGCACCCGCTCTGGGACTAATTTCATGTAACCCGAGCTTTGTGTCTTTGGAACGAGCCCGAAACTTCGCTGTGATCCAAAGTATGTAAAGGAAAACTTCGAAGGCAGTGATTTGTGCTTAATTGCTAAGTAAATTTAATGATTTATTTATCTTTTAACGCTTTTATTAATAGAATTGAAGTTTTGAAAATTTAAATTTGCAACAGCAACTTGAGGTCCTTTGTATTTTTAAAGTTTAATTGTTGTTTGAAGTTGTATCGTAGTGCGCAGAGCAAAAACAAAGACTAATATTCTCGTTTCCAGAATAAAGAAAAACTCAAAATAAAGTGGTCACTTACCCTACTTCCATTAAAGTCTTTGTATTTGACCCAGCGGTTGAGTGCGCTTCTCCAGTACTCCACCGAGTAGCTCTCGACAAATTCCACTCCCACGGAGTTAGCAAACCTGCCTTGCGACTCGGTCCCAGTAATCAGATACTCGTCACGAAGATCGATCTCCAGAAATTGGCGGCTCCGAGGTGATATCAACCCATTAGGGCACCAAGCGCCACCCTTTATCTCGGTCCGTATTCTGTGAAGGAAGTGTCTCCGTTAACATCTCCACAAAGCTTCTTTTTATTCATCACAATAAGCGAGCAACAAGTGGACATAAAGCACAGCCGAGCGTATATTTTTGTCAGTTTATCAACGATTTAAGTTCGTTTAAGTGCTTAGCTAACCAGCAAATTTATAAATTGTCGGTTAAGGCACGTCGGCGCATAAGCAAATAAAATTAGCGTAATAGTCTAAGCAAATAGAGTAAAACATTTGTGTGTTTCGTTTGACAATAGAGGCGGCCGGCGTCTGGCGGCAGTTTCATTTGAATATCTCGTGTGATCTCATCAGTAGGTACAGTGGGAACAAAGCACGCTAAGCGCTGAATTAACGTGGCATTTGCTAAATCGCCTCTGACCCTATGTAAAGTGGCTCAGATGATAAGGCTTCGGCACATCCGGCCCTACTTACATCTTGTTATCTTTAGGGAGTCAAGCCCCGAAAGGCTTTTGTAGGATCACGGCCGTTCAGAATTCATATGAAAATTTAATTTTCTGTTAGTGAATTTCTCAAACGGGAGTCGAGTTTTCGCGTTATTGTCTCGCTTCAGGCTTATGCGGGCTTAAGACCCGAATGTGGGTCCCTCTGTTAATTGTTTGAGCTAAGTATGAGCGTTTTGCGGCTGGGGGATTCACAATTATTGTAACAACTTGGCCGTATCATAGCGCTTTATTGTTGTTTAACAATGGGCAGCTAAATACATTCTATCGATTTAGGAGCTATTTGCTTCGGATTCTCGGGAATGTGTGTCCATTCAGAACTGTGTCATTGAATAATAGCGTATAATTGTTTTATTAAATGACTAAGTCGATAAAGCGTTTAGATAAAGTATAAGGTAGTTAAGTTTTGACGTTCTTGTAATATTAGGTTGATAGAGGTGTCGTTAGCAAATTGTAATAACAAGCTACTTACCGTGAACTGAGTGGTGAGACGCTTTGATCGTAGCTAGAGCTCGCCGACAGAGATTCGTTAGAAATCATCCCATTTTCCATGCCAAGTGGCACGACACAGCTTCCCACTTCAGCTGAAAGAAAAATATTTTATTTAATAAATGCCATCACATTCAACAACTTGTATAACGCGAAGTGACAAGTACATTTAATTTTCTAGGACATATTTTTGCTGCGACTTTATTTTTAAAGAGCGCGGGTTATTCATATTTCCACTGTTTGGAAGCCTTAATTACTCCACTTAGTTATTATAATGAGTTATTGTGAATGTAATTTTCGTTGTATAAGTCGGTTGCTTTGTTTTTCTTAAATTAGGGTGTGTCGTGTCTTGGTTGCTTGGGCCAGACGCTGAACTAAGTATATGGATCGTAATTCGTAACCATTCCTTCCGCAATGTGTTTCGGTGTCGCTATAGGAACAGACGATATTCGGGTTACTTTGTATTCTTTTAATTTCGTCTTAAAAGTAGTTAGAATCCGACATTCAATGGCTAAGTTAAGATTTCGACATCAACGTGAAATAGAAATTAATTTTAAAAAGGTATTAAAATAAACTACAACTCAATTTGTATCCCAAATAAATGCTTTTATCAAATTGGCAATACAAAGCAATGACAAACAAAAATTCCTGTAAATTGTTGCTTGAGTGACGAATCTTAGGTTTGTATTTCACTGCAGCTGTATCGCCAGTCGTAATCCAGGCATTTGTTTCAGAATAGCCGACATTAACAAAGAACACTGGAAACGAATCGCTGTCTGCCTTTACTTTTGCCAAGGACACCGAAACTAGACTAGACTATGGCATTACACGCTATGAAAGAAATAAATGGAAAGGCATTATTTAGAATTTCTAAAATTTTTAATACCTAACTGATTACTACTGCTAACCATTTTTTTTAACACAAAATAGCAGAAAACTTTTAAATCCGCATTTAAAATCTTAAAAAACCTGAACGCAGCGTGTTGCTAGCCAATTACTTTAAAGATCTGTCTAGGCGAACAAGTAGTTAATTAACCTATGTTTTGGTTTTGCCCGGGGTGAATGCCGTGTGATCTCCGCAACCCTAAGGGCAGTGTCTCCTATGCAGGGGTGCGGGCCCTCGAGGGTTCGCTCGTGTATGCTATATCTCTAAGAGTCCTCTTGCCTTTCGGTAACACGAGTAAAGCAAAGTATGTAACTTATTAAGGTTTCCGTATTGTTGTTATAAATATTTTGTGGAAAACGATGCCTCGGGGAAAACTGTACGATCCCTATAACGACGGTATAATTACATCCACCTGATATAATCCCTGAGTCACCTTCGCAACACCCAGGAGAAGAAATGGGGTGGCTTAGGCTTAGACGCCTACACGGATCAGTGCCAAAAAGATTTCAGTTTATATGTAAGAGGATTTAATCGTAACACTCTTACAAAAGCCTACGTATTTCTAAACGTAGATTTAGATTTATAAAGTAAGAATATGATAATAATATATTCTTTGAAACCATAGTAACAATGTATTGATTTCGCTACGCCACAATAAAGTAGGCTCACAATAATATATTCTGTTGCCATGAAATACGTTCCTTTTACATAAAATGTAATATTTATTCATTCGTAATTATATTTACACAGTCATGAACACATTAGAATTCCGGGAACATTATGAATACTAATAATTGTTTAATAAAGGAAACATAAATGTATCTAAATAATGTAACATTATGAGAGGCAGTAATTAACTTATTTCTTTTCTTATAAAGGGGCATGGAACACTGTATCACAGATATGTGTACTTAATATAGCTATAATACTTTTTATATGAGTAGGGTAATAGGTAAGGGCGAGCCCAGGACCCCAAATTTTTTGTTTATTTTCCTGCTTTTAATAAAACGAAAATACGATACACGACGTCGGTGAAGCACAAAGGGAAAAATTCAAATTCAGTTTTGCGGACGGCATTATTTTAACATGAGCGTATATTTATTTTTGTTGTTCCCACCCCCTTGTGTTTGCTAAATCGTATTTAGAGATTCGTGGAAATTAAACGTCTTTTGTATGTTTTGTTTAAGAAAAACCGTAAACTTTGAAAACATTATTGACATATTTTTTGCCATTTGACTCAGATTAAAGTAAGTGCTTAACTTTAGCAAATCGATTTATGATGAAAAAAAGATTGCGGCGGCAACAATACGAAACATTCACTTTGTAAATCTATTCTAAAGACGTTGAACCTAACACATTTATATTCGTTCTTGGCTCTCCGCATGCCTGTAGGAAAATGGGGACCTGTTTGGCATAACATTCTAATGCCGATGTTATGATTAGGTACATGTTTATTTCTACGCACCAATTCAAATGAATGGTTTTCCTCATACGGTTTACGTGGATGCAGGAAATATGGAATAATATGCGCATATTTCTATAATTCGTCTTAAGGAAAAAACAAACAGAAATCTCGACGATGTTAAGCTTTCAATATAATGGAACCTGCTGTTAAACGTATTCTATGGTTTTTGGTATTTAGGCCTATTAGGTCTGTTTATTCAAAGCTCCGAGAAAATATTATGCAAACAAAATAATCTATAAATAAGTCTTTCAATTTAAAGGTTTCTAACCTAAAACTTTATATTAAGGTATTCTTACCTTTCCATTCAGAACGTTCAGTACGTTATAGTGGAGCGAAAACAAAGTCTCTACCAGTAGGATTATTAAGGACGTGTGCATTGCGCCTTAATCTGACAAACAGGCGTGTGAGCGATGTGCACCTAATCCACAGCATCGTGAGGACACGTGATAAATTACACCAGAACAAATTACGTGAAGCTGGTGCGAGTAAAACAATTTATTAAAAAGACAAATGAGGCGGGCCCGTCGCAAGGTGATTTTAATTATAACATGATAATACCTGTCAAAACTGTTGTCATATTTGTATGAAATGTTTGGGTGTGATTAATGAATGTGGGTATAGGATACGAGATGATTATAAAGTATAAACGTTAGATGTCATCAATATGCTTATGATATTACGAGTGTAAAAAAAATTATTGACATAATTTAGAAAATGTATTGTGCCTACTACAATCGAACTCCATCTTTCCAAATATGTACATTGATCAATAAAATATGGAATTAAACATTAAAAATAAACTCTATCACAAATGGTAAGAATCATCAAATCCAGCCCAGAATTAATTCCAGTCTGCAGTCCCTTCCCGAGGGTAAGCTAAACTTACTACCTCATTACATTAATTGCCCGTCGCAAAGGAGAATAACTATTAAAAATTCATTGTTTTCAGCCTTCCACCAAATTCACTCGAATAGCATTATTAATATTTAATTCTACAACGACGCCGCGCCTAATGCTCTTAATTTAAAATTCTTAACAAACTTAATATTTGAGCGGAGCAACCCCCCCAAGGATCCTATGCCTATTAAAAGTTTATCAAGATTTTTGTTTATTCGCAGTCATTTCGTTTACAAAGCGGCGTGTGTACGAGACCCGGTCCAAGACTTCGCAGTGTGGGCCGCAATAGAGAGCGCGTTTTGCTAAAATTCCGCCAGGGCAATGTTTCACATGGGGTATCTTGGTAAGGAGACTAGACTTGCACGCTCAGTGGTACATAAATTTTCCGCTGGTACCGCATCGGAACCGCAGTAGGTAGCTAGAACGACGTCCGTACCTCGTACGTGTTGCGCTGCCAAATAAAAATGTGGGAGGAACCTTATTTTGAGCATTAGCTAGCGACTCATATGGGGCAGCTGTGCGAATAGGAAAGTAGAATATATGTGTGCAGTATGTGCGCGTGTGTACGATAGATAAAGCTGCCTATTTATTATGATAAGTAGATATTTTATTTATGGCTGCATTATCTAGCTGATGTTATGAGATAATGTTGGCTAGGCGTTTCTAGTGTTATTGTTTTCTTGAAATATGGATATTGTAACATTGAACATTTGCTTTTTGTTTATTTGATTCAGAAGTTTTGTCAGGACATTGCCTAAACAATACGAAACTGTTGTTAATTTAGTTAGGTCTAAAATATTTAAATTTCTGCGACAATTTTATTTACAAGACCTAGTAATTGTAAGTGTTGAAGTAACCAGTGCTTTTTAAATTTAAATTGCCAACAAAATGTGCCAAACAAAGTGTGGTTATAAATATTCGCGGCTTGCTGCGAAACGTATAATCGCCGGACCCACCTACATAAATAATTCATGCTGGAATTAAAGAAACCAAAGTTTCTCTCATTTTAACGAGCCACTTTAATGAAAGTGTTTGGTATACGAATTTATTAAATGAGGTGGCAGAAAGGTGTTTAAACAAAAAAATATGCCGCTTTTTGTCTTCTGGTTACATCAGGACGTGAGATCCTGTGTTTGCTCTCAAGGTGTCTCTGTAAATATATTTTCAGTTATCCTAAGTTTGAATAAGGTGCGGCACCTATGGCGTGCGAACTAATACCAGCATACTGTGGGTGCACACTTTTCGGCATTATAGGCGTGAAATAGTAGGTAATAATAGATATGAACCCACTTTGTGCATCGAATAAGTATCAGAACATGAGTAGGTAATGTAATTTATTGGTAGTCTATTTTGAAGTGGACTGTACTATGCCTTTGTATCGTAACGCACTTACTGTTACTTATAATTATAGCCTCTAAGGCCTTGTGGTCAAGCCGTGTGGTTTCATCTTAGAATAAAGATCTGGGTTTATTCCGGGTTGTTGTAAAGGACGTGGTAGATTAAATTAAGAGAGATTCAAGTAGGTAGCAATTACCACTAATATCGTACTTAGTGCATTTAAGAAATTATCAGTTATGTTAACATAAGAAATTCACACTATAATCGTCACTGGAAAGACGATGTTTGCGCATGCGATAAAGTAGACCTCGCTAATAGGTTGGAAAAATTACAAAGAAAGAAAAATCTTATGTTTTATGTGTTATGTCTTATGTCTTGTGTCTTATGTGTGTTGTGTTGTGTGTGTGTGTGTTGTATCTTATGTTATGTCTTTGTCTAACCTCAGGTACCTGAGTGAATTCAAACTATATTTTTATCCTATTATTCTATAATAAACAAAGACATGTAATTTTTAAGTCCAACATTATATATTTTATATTTAACTTTGTAGTTTTGAGATCCTTGTGATCAAACTACTCTTCACCATCATCATTCTCCTGCCCTTATCCCATTTTATTTGGGGTCGGCGCAATATGTCTTTTTCTTCCATTCATCTCTATCAGACGTCATTTCCAGATTTACTTCCTTCTCATTCATGTCATGTTTCACACAGTCCATCCATCTTTTCTTTGGTCTGCCCCTACTCTGATAGCCATCCACATTCATACTTACAACTCTTCTTATAACATGATTTTCATCTCTCCGCATTACATGTCCATACCAAACTACTCTTCACCATGACCGTAAAATTATTATATATTCGCCAGAATTTGCACTGAATCTCTTCTAAATAATTAGTTTCGTAAACTTCGTTTCGGGCAGTTACGAAGTATTTATGAAGAACTTTCTAAAAGTTATTAATTAAATACTAACTTGTAACCTACTCACAAACAAGAACGTACTAGTTATCCATAATAGACTTACTATTTCACATTATATGAATTCGCCTAATATCAAAACATCCTAAAAACAAAATATAATATAATTATAGATCGATGTTGGTTCAAAACACCTGGCCCCAAAATGCAAGAAGTTTACCTAAGTTCAATCAAAACAACAAATTCAACCTGTCAGAGTTGAAATTAATTACCTAAATCTATAAAAAGTCCAGAATTATCGATGGCGTTGAGTGCTTTGTTCCGCCATTATTGCCATCACATGCGAAACCACACTTTTACCGTAACATAATAATTAGTATTATGCAGGTTAATTGCGACTGTGTTAATGCACATTTCATGAAATATTTCTATATTATGTTTGGATCAGAGGTGTCCTGTGAATGGGGATAATGGAAAGCTGCTTTTGTCGTAAGAGACAGCTTAACAGATGTTTCAACATAATTCTTTGATAGTGCAGTGATTGAGTGGCATGTATCGCCATCTTTTTAATCAATAAGTAATTATTACCTATACTAGCTGTTGCCCGCGGTTATTCCGCACGTTTTATTTTTACAAATAAAGCCTATATTGATATAGGAGATATTGTGTAGCTTATATATTCTATTTTATTAAATAGAAGTATTACTGAAAGAACTTTTAAAATCGGTTTAGTAGTTCCAGAGAATACCCAATATACATTATACCTCCAAACAAACAAATGTTACCTTTTTATAATATTATTATAGATAAGATATAGAATAGATTATACATGAATAAAGTACGTAATTCCAGCAGTGGTATCATATTATATAATATAACTGTGTACTTAATTAACAATTAACATTATTTTGAATTTAATTTATATTTATTTTTTCAATACCAATAAAATGCCGCTATTCATGACATAACTAAAACATCATTTATTAGTCAATGAATTTATAAAGTACGGGGGAACTAAAAGTCTTTGGGTTTGATTTTCAGCTGTATCATACGTACTTACACCGCATCACGTTACACAATTGGGATATTATTATTACAATGTGATACTATTTTTATTATTATCACAGCGGTAAATTACATTATTATTATTACAGGAGCTGTAATTTTGATTGCTAATAATAAAACATTAATTAATTAGGTTATTCAAACGAATTAATAGTAATAATTGGAAATACTTATTTATTGATGATTAATACACTTTATTGGGTAACCAATAAACCCCAGGTTCTAGTTAATCGTGCCTGACTGATTTAATTTAATTTAAAAGGATGTTCTATGATTGCACGTGTAGGCAGACACGTCTTTTATAATCGATTTGGCGTAGAATAGAGGCTTTTCTTAAATGTTATTATCAACCTGCATGTTTAATCAGTAGTCTAATAAATGGTGTAAAATGTTTTTCGAAAAAATGTGGCTATAATACAACTTTTTGTTCTTTACAAACAGGAGGTTCTATTTTCGGAAAAAGAATAGAATTTATTTACAAAAATCCATAAATGCAGTTTTATCAGGTTTCAAAAACTCTAGAGTACTCTAGATGGATTTCTAAGAACATATGTTCCTATCTCTAACGGTTAACATAGTTCACATAGAGAACCCAGAAAAAACCTCTCTCTGTATACAATTGATATTCCATAAAATAATACGCTGTTTGAAGTCATCAGATTTCATTACAAGTGTATCAAATGTTAACTTACGAAGATAACAATTTTCATAATAGAATACAATTCCGAACATAGTTTCCGCGAGAACTTTCTAATGATTTTACATCGTTGAAGACTTTAGAACAACCTTATGTTAATCTTAACAGTATTGTAGGTAGCTTATAGATAATTAGGAGACAGTGTTTGAAGCCCCAAAACAGCCACGAAACAACCTCGAAACGTGGTTAGTTGTTTAACGTGTGAAACAAACGGAGGAGGCTCTAGCTTTGTTCTGTGATGTTGAACTAATGGAAACGCCACGTTACATAGGTAGTGTACTGGAATTCTTCGCACGGGTGCTATTTCCTTACGTTAAATATGAAAGTATTAAACATATGGTTTATATGTTGTTCTGGAAGAAATGCTCAAAGTGATGACGAAACCGCTTCAAAATCGTTGTAGGTATAGTTAGCGAACAGACAGTTGCGGCGGGCGACTTTATATGAACACGCTTTTATTAGCTTCACCTGTACCTAACTTTGTAAGAAAATCTTGGAAGTTACATTTGACCCACTTCCCGGTTTCCGATTGAGCTGAAATTTTGCATACACGTTCAGTTTGGATGACTTAAGCGTGTTCTATAGTTTTTTTTTAAAACTATCATATTTATTATACTATGTAGTGATAGTGATAGTGACGATGGTCCCACCTCCTTTAACAGTATCATTAGCTTCAATCATCACCATCAGTTTATAAATATGCTAACTGTTGGGACTCAGGCCTCCAGTATTAGAAGGGGCTGGGCGGTATCTACCACGCGAGCCCAGTGTGGATTGGTGGATCTCACGTCATGCTTTCGAATTTTTGGTTCCAGGAAATGTAAACTTCCTTAGAGCAAGACTTCGCATCAGGGTTATGGGTGGTAGTCGCTATATAGATCGTAAGAATTTTGAATGGAATACATAAACAATTTTTTTGGTAGTTTGGTCGCTAACCTATTTTTTTGATGTATGAAATTCTAACTCTTTGTTGAAGATTAGTCTAAATTATTTTATTAAAATGTACGGCAAATAAATTGTATAGCACGAATTATTATAAGGGCTTATGAAACATCCAGTAGGATTTTACCATCGTGTATGTGAACACAAAATGTGGTACGTTACGTCGCCTCGCCGTTTCAGACATTAGGTAGAAATTAATGATGTGGCACCGAGTGCTGCGACTCTGACAGACATCTAGCTCGGGGTTCATTACCCCGTCTTGGCAAACACCGGCGTGATGTGTGCATTGTTAAGCGTAGCGGAGAGCGAGCGCACTAAATGCCTCTACACCTGGTCATAAACTTTGGAGAGTTTATGTGTTTGGTTTTAGAGCTGTTTCAGAAAAAGACGATAATATGGATGATTGGAATGGATTTGAACTTAGAATACACTTTATTATAGATGTTTACAGGATTTGTCTACCTTTTATCTGGAACTGAATTTCGAAGTTTTCATATGTGAGAAAGGATTGTTTTATAGAAACTAAGTACATAATTATTATGTGTCAGAATGTTTCAGGAGCTTTTGACATCTGTCGAAAAGATACTTCTAATCTTTACATAGTCTGCGTTTAATGTGATGATACCATAGAAATAGTAAAAGTATTATATATTATCTCTATGGATGATACCTACTATGCAAAGAATTAGCACGAAGCAAGAATATTAGGCAAGAAGTAATGTAAGCAACTACAGCGTTATGAATATAATAATGTTAATGGAGTTAGGTACTATCAAATTCTTGGAAAATTGACGACTGGATACGTTGACGTACGGAAACATGAAAGCGTAAAAATGCGCATTGATACATGATAAATTAACATAATGTTTTAAAACTAGGGTTTTGCTTTATAAATTATGTAACAGATATTTGGAACTAATTTTAAAATAAATCTTAAAATAAGTGAATTCTTATGTTACTCTATGCGGATGGTCTCTGTTACAGTGAACGCCTCTGCCTTTTAGATAATTACGAGTATGTCATAGTTATCCATTTTATATATATTTTACATATTTCTCGCATAAAATATTATGTTATATAATAAAATATAATGAATCCTCATCCACTTAAATCTTTCATTACTGAAATAGCCCCTAAGTATACAAAGTTCGGTGTAATTCATTGTCAAACAGTCGGGTTACAGGACAGGACGGGAACTTAGAAAGAGAATCGTGACTACCATCCACTACGACTGTAATTGTTCTGTTTACGGTTTTTCATCGCATTGTTTAGTTAACGATGTGAAATTAAACCTAATTGTTACTGTTAATGCTGAGTAACGTCGGGCTAATATCCTTATATACGTGTGAATTTATACAAGAAGCGATATTTATATATTTATTATATACCTATAAGGAGCGGACATTTTCGTTAGCTATATTAATTGGCTGAATTAAAGTCCGAGATTATTTTTAAAAGCATTAAACAATGTTTCCTGATATATTCTTGTAGTAAATGTTGATGGTTTGCGTACCTAGCTTAGGTATAAATAAACAACATTTTGTAAATAATTAATGACATCCTCGTCTCCCAATTATGTATTAACGAATGCTTACAGAAAGATAAACTATTTTGTATGATTGTAGTTGCTCATTATCTGTGGGTGTGGGTGAAATATTGGTATTTCATGGAATCCCAGCCAACGTAAATACGTTGGAAGGATTTTCTAACCCTACTTTTGTTATACGAGAGAAAAGGAAACGAAGTTGATGCAAACGCAGGTAACGGTAATATGTGTCGGTAAATACTAAGGCAGAATCCATTGTTTAAGCTCGATGTCTATAGATATAAACGAGGTACCTTTAAACAGTCAATCCAGTAACAGCATACTCGTAAGTAATTCGATGTGAGTTTTTATGCTGACACGACAGATGTAGATGACTATTGGGGTATTTACGAAAATAATCACTCAGAAGCGTGACTTCACAGTCATTTATTGTGCCGACCCCAAATAAAATGGGATAAGGGCAGGAGAATGATGAAGAAGCGTGACTTTAATCAGCTAGGAGCAGCGAAGGTACCTCGTTCGTATTAAGAAAACTGTAATATTTCTAATATTATTCAATCACGATTTTTATACCTCCACCTAAAGTCAAGACATATAAAGTGAGATACGTCTTCATCTTCAGAATTCTATCAACAATATCGTAAGATAGGTAATCCAAAATATATCCAATATAAATATAGTTCATTTATTTTGTTCAAATACGAAAATATTATTTAGAAAAGCACTTCTTCAGGGTCAAATGCAAAGAAAATGAACTTGAACGAATTTCGTTTTCGTCCAAGTCTTTTCAAAGTTATAAAATC
Organism: Allophyes oxyacanthae; assembly: GCA_932294325.1. Classification (NCBI taxonomy): domain Eukaryota; kingdom Metazoa; phylum Arthropoda; class Insecta; order Lepidoptera; family Noctuidae; genus Allophyes; species Allophyes oxyacanthae. The sequence continues at coordinate 9,736,746 of OW028609.1, forward strand.
GGCGCGACGCGATGTTCCAACTTGTCTCGACTTTTCCATTGATTTTATATTCTTATTGGAGGTGTCTTTTGTTTTGGATTTTTATTCGAGTTTCATACGAACAAGTTTTTCGTTTAATTCAACTTAATATACGAGATACTCGTAGTTGAAATAAACGAAAATCTTAAAAGAAATTCTTCTCATTCATCATTCTTCATTTCTTTTTTAATTTTGAACAAAATGCTTGTTTCGATGAACATACACTCAAAATACCTCTATCACAGCGACATTTCAGATATGATCAGATATAATATCTCAGCGGACTTAGGTGCACCTAAATACAGCAGTAATGTAACCAAAAACTACGAACTGTAAGTCAATAGGACAAACATAAGAGCCTATATTAATATTTACGTAGAGTTACCTCTGTATTTAGAGTCTTGATGCATAGACAAACTAGGTAGCGATTTGTACCTGCTTAAACGGACCGGAATAGAGTGCGCACGATTTGTACTCTTCAACGTTACGCCAATATTTTGGAACACGATGGTTGATGACTGATACCTTGAAGCCGAAAGCAGAAATATATGACGTAACTCAATCATCAGGGAATATCCAGGTTGGTCACTGGATTTACCCGATCGTATGTTTCCCAGGCAATAATAGATAACTCTCCACTTATAATGTCCAAAGTGTTGCTAGAGTATAAAGTGTTAAAAAGTATTGCGAGTTTCAATCCGTAAAACGTAGAAATTATGGTAAGATTGAGGTCCAATTGAGGTCGTCTCGATGTTGCTGGCTGACCAAACCTTCCACTATGGCTAGAGTGATTATCGTATGTGATAGCTTATGACGACTCGACAGAAGAAGAAGAATGGTAAAATGGGCATCGGAGCGGTCATTGGGAGGTTAATCTTGTGTGTGTTGGGAGGTTGTTATGCAGTGGACTTTTACAAGCAATAATAATAAAAAAAAAAAAAAAAAACATACGCGTCGAATTCAGAACCTCCACCTTTTTTTTGAAGTCGGTTAAAAATAATGATGGTCCTGAAAATAGCTGAACAGAAAAAATACTTTGAAATCCCGGGACCTCAAGGTAGGCAGCGTTGTTTGCGATAACTATAGCCTAGTTTGCTATACCAAAGTGGCCATGTTCGATATCCATAATAACTCACAATAAAGGTCCAGTTGAAGACGAGCATCAGGCACTAGTGGATTTTTGCTGAACTGGGCGTGAGGCATACAATTAGCTGTTTTTTGTTTGGATTTTCTTATTATTCTTTTTTTGTTTATTTATATTGTGTCCTTTAAGTGACTATCCTAAATAAATTTACTCATCTTTCTATGTTTTAGATTTTTCATCGATAAACTTTTAGTTGAATCGCGTCTATTAATTTGTTGGCGTAATATTGCCACGATGGTCGTTAGTCGGCTCAACGCTCGATTGGCTCTAGTTTCGCTCTTTGATTACAGTTAATGTGCCATTGATTATTTACACTTATTGAACGATAATTACAGACAAGTGTTATGTTTCAAAGTAACATACCTAATAGGTGAGACTGATTAATAGACGTCTTTATTCATGATGATCTTCCCAAAGAGGAATATAGACGAGTTTAGTGACGAATGAAATTGAAAATGTATGTAATATTATTCAAGATCCCTCAAACTAAATAGCGTCTTTAATAAAATAGTTCAGTTCCTTTCTTTACTTATTCATCATACACAAAGAGAAATATTTTGTGGCTTCACAAAACCCCTAAACAACGTACATTAAATAAAAATATTTCGGTGAAAATTCCATTATATCAGAAGTATTTAATGTCAAAAGATGCTTAGGAGAAATAAACACTGTGAGAACATAACAAAGCCCCTTACGCAAATGGGACACGTCTTTGAAATATGCGACAAAATAATGGGAAATTCCAATGTCAGGGAGCTGAGATCTACAATCGTAACGTTATGCTATGTAAGGTTCTGCTACAAACTGACGTTTACTAGCGACACCGGCGCCGGCCGGCGCGGAGATGGGCAATCTGTTGCAATCGAACAATTAACAATAGTTCAAACTCCATTCTGATTCGTTCCAAATTTATTTTGATACTGGCAATCTTGTCAGTCAAGATAGTATTATTAACAAAAATTTCAAAGGATAAATTGCTCTTGAATTTCAGCTTTAAGATACGTGAATGTTCTTTTGAAGCTAATCCAATTACACAAAGGTTTCGATTCGTGATTTGATAAGCTACATGTAAGATGTTTCACAGTTAATTGCGAAGAAAATGAAAGCCTTTTTTCCATTTTGAAATACTAGAATTATTTTTATAAAGCGAAGTTTTATTTCGGTTTTTAATCTGGGATACAGCTGCTGCTACAAAAACATTACGAACACGCTCTAACAGACGTCGAAGAAGTTTGAAAAAGACCTAGTATTCAAAAAATCCTTGAAAAGCGTATTTTCGGATAGTTTATTGAATACTTCCAACGTACTCTCAGTTCTATTGAAAAATAATAATATGTGTCTATGAGACAGGTAAAAGCACAGACGAAAGAAGGGTAAAAGGCAAAAAGAACGCTTAAGTAATGAATGCGAAAAGCCACAGGATCGGGAGAAATGGAGAAAATGGAGTGAGGCCTTTGCCCAGGAGTGGGACAGCATAGGCTGATAATAACTAAATAAATGAGACAGGTATTGCTGTTACCCTAGTTTATTATGTTTACCCAACTTATCAGATATTTCTGACAGATATTTACGAGTATGTCGATTGGTAGAGTCCTTTCGGCATATCACGTAAATGTTCACGGGTAAATATAGGACTCCATAATTATGATGTCACGCTACGAGAAATGGTCAATCGGCGAATGAAAACCTTGACTTATCAGTCAATCTTATTCCAAAAATGACATTTATAGTTATTTGTTATGCAAGGCTGTAAAATTGTTATATGGTGCGAGTGCTTGTATTGAATATCGAGCAAGCGAAGGATTCAAAGGCACGAGACGCAAATAATTTTGCAGCCGTGCGAAACACACAACTTGTCATCTCACTAAAGCGAGGAAAATGTTAGATGCCTAATTATATTTGAATTGTTTTGCTTCACCACTCTAAACTTGTCCAGGGCCACGCGTCTGCTAACTCTTGCTATCTCACTCGTGGCAGAATGCTCTCGTAATTACAACAGACTTGGGGCCCAGGTCTGTGCTCTACACCATACTTCATCACGTTCGAATTTCGAATAACTTTTCCACGCTAGCGGATAAAATAGACTTTTGCGCTCAGATTTCGAAGAATAAAAAATGTCTTTCCAAGCTAGTGAGATGAAAAGTATATTTGTTTTGTAGTAAACTCATGGCTTTATGAGTTCCTGATGAATAACTGAAGATATTATTAATTATTACTAGTAAATATTTATGATTTATTGAAGCACGAAGCATATCAGGTTAACCCATAAAGTTATTATTACTCTAATAATAACTTTATGGGTTAACCATAGGTATTACACTTATTCACGGGAAAAACCTCAGGGCAAGTACTGAAGAACAAAAGCATAGAGCGAACTGTCAAAATTGGTGACGTAACGCGACATGCCAAGGCGATTGGTAATTAATGCCGCGCCATTGCATTTTGTTATGGCTTTCGGAATTTTTCCGTCTAACATTATAAAAAATCAAAAGTTTTTACTTTACGTCTAATATGACTTACGAGCTTACGATACATAACAAAACTATAAGACAAACTTGTACAGTAACAGTCGCCATAATACTTAAATCTAAACAAATGTGCATTATTCAGAGTGGGCCTTCTTCTATCTTATTTTGTGCAGTCAGTTCATGCTGAGCCCGGCAGTTGCTACCATGTAACACTTTGTAATACATTGTTCACGTAAACTAAAACCTCTGTTTCTTAGAACCTAATGATTTTCAACTCGTATAGACAATATTTATTGCAAAAGTCTTGTGATTGCTGCGATATAATGGGATTTAGACAGTTTGTCTTGTGCAAAATTCTATGAAATGTCCACGTATTATATATGGGTATGGGTAAGTTTGTCCCAATTTACACTACAATTTTGTTTTAATTAAGTTTGTATCTTTGCTTACGTCATATTCCATAATACTTTATTGGACCTAGTACCTACATAAGGGTACATATCAAGCTATACATTTCCAGTATAAGCTTGTCCCGGAGTACCTCGTATTGTATAGGCTTTCCGTACAATGACGTACGTACGTACATATATGTATAGCTTGATAGCGGGTAGAAAAGACGTAGGTACCTATACAGAATATAGACTGATTGTGACTAAAATTGTCATTTTAACTGCCTTATCGATCTAGTGGTCGTAAGAGCGGCTGCTGTGCGTGAGGTCTTGGGTTCGATTGCAGAGCGTTATTGGGTTTTTCTGTTAGAAAAAATCTCAGTAGCAATCTGCAGTTCTGAAATGTGCCCAGCAAATAGCAATAGGCTCGCCCCGTGTCGCATGGGACGCAATAACAGCATCGGCAATATGTGGATGTACACACAGCTACATATCAAGGTATACATTTCCAGTATAAGCTGACCTCACATTGTATAGGCTTTCCTTATAATGAGAGGTCACCTTATACTGCAAATGTAAAGCTTGATATGGTCGCTGTGTGTACAAAAGTACATCTCTGCCTAAGTTCGGAGAATACAGGCGTGAAGCTATGTTATGTTAAATGTTAAGTTGTATTATAAAAAAGATCACGAGGTATATTTCATCTTAAGGACATAAAACATTCGCCACTTTAGTGGGCAGGAAAAACATTAGCTTATTTTATTTGAAGAAGATCGATAGAGTGTGGGATGGTGGATCTACGCAATGTTTTAAAGACTCAGAAAATTTGTCAAGAGTTTGATTCACGCGGTTGAAAAATAGCGAAAATGGTTGAAAACAATAAAATTGAAAGTACAAAAGTTGAATGCTGTTCCATATTTATTATTTCCATTTTAGTTTTGTTAACTTTGTTCCCTGTTTAACATACTCGTATTTCGCGTTCAGAGCATTTGCCTACTTTTTGTTTGTATAATTATTGCTTTTGTAGCGTTCGCGTCCCTGTTTATTGCGGGCCGTTAAAATTGTGTGTACTTTGCAAAATGGCTGTTTAAAATCGGATGCTAAGGCCGCCTCTGTGTACACTGTATATTTACCAAAAAAGACCACAATTATTCCGGTACATTCATGTTACAGCACCGCATGTTCATACAGTGAGAGGGGGATGGGACATATGCGGTCATGTGAGAGTAAGAAAGAGGGACCAGCGTCCTCTTGCGGGAACAATTTGTCACTGTCTCCGCCAATTTCCTCTTGTAACTAGTTTTTTCTTTGCGCCACGTAAATTTAATTTCAGCTCTTTGTTGAACCGGTTTGAAGCGGTTGTAGCCGACTAGTACTCGCAAACTTTTTTCTTTAGTGCCTTTTCACTGGTGTGTGATTTCTACGTGTCGTGTTTTAAGGTTTATTTATTTTATGGAATAATTATGACCAAATAAGTTTATCACGATGTAATGTTTCTAACCCAAAAATGCTTAATGCCACGTTAACTTTAAACAAAGACCTTTTATTTTGAAAGATAAAAAAGAGATTCATCATGGTTGTCAGTTTATATAATTTACATGGCACCCTTTTGTTCTTGCACCGTAGTTTGACATACTACTAAGTGTAAGAAACCGGGATCAAAAGCGTGAAAAAAGGCTGGTCCCTTATTTCACGCCAGTTGCTCAGCGCGCAACCGCCGCGGCCGTTATCCTCAAAAACATAAAAATCATGTCAGGAACAAGTATCCTTCAATCCTTGCTAAGATATAACCACATGGAGAGGAAAATATTTTTGAGTGATAAAGTTTATACCGGTAAACGGAACTTGCAGTATTTTATTAAAATATTGAAATGTTGGCAAAGTGAATTGGTAACAGAAATTGCATATTGGATTAAACAATATAATGTAAATATAGATTTCAGATGCGAAAGCTACCATAAAAATGGACGAAATACGATATTATAACTGGAGAACCTGACGTAATAGTTTTAATTTCGTACTGAGTGATATTTCGTAGCTGTTTGCTACGAAATTCTGTAGCGCGTAGCATGAGTTACAGATGATTGGTTTCAATAGTGCTTGATTACAAAAGAAAGTGACTTTGACCACGCAATAAAACATAAAATGTATTATTTCCTTAGGGGGTTAAGCACGAATGGTTTATACATTGTTTACTTTACAATTGCAGTATTGTTTTCTCACTGCGTATTCCTCAGACTCTTTGGTGGAGGTCTTGATGGTAATATAATTACAAAATGCACCGTTATAGATAGTTTAATTTGAGTACCTATCACTTGTAAATGAACAGACGACTAAGAAGCGATGGAATTTTTGGAATATCTCGTGGTTCTTCTAGGTTCAGTGGCATCCGGCCAAGTGCTCCGTCATATAATATGGCGGGGACAAGAAATTCTTATATCCCTCTTAACTTGATAAAGTTCTGAGCATCCAAAATGCTATATTCTATATATTGTAGGTAAATCAAATAGGTATTTTGAAATAGTTTTACGGTTGAAATTTATTTCTCAGAAGGAGAATAGTTATGTTCCTTAACATAATTAGAGAAACATAAAATAATAATATCGTAAATAACAAGAAAACGCAGGAGAACCTATAATAAAATTATTGGCACATACGACATCAAAATAGAAACTATTATTGCAAGGAACATAATACATATTGCGACTCAATTGGTATCTAATACTAATATCGAATAAAAACTGGACATGAAATGTTTACAAAAATTTCAATCAATGTATATTTCATCAGTCCGATCATGTCATCCAGTTCGTTTAGTATTCGTGGTGAATATTAAATTTAACTTTCCAATAATCACGCGAAGTTAGGTTTTATTTTCAACGAATATTGATGAAGTTGTAACACATAAACATTGGAATATATTTACGTACTAGTGGACCTAACCAGTCAACCTAAATCTCACTCTTCTCCGGGTGCGCAATATGCTTAAAAACGGGTACTAAGTTTTCTCGGATTCAATTTAGCGCGTATTTTACTGTCATATACAGAAAAAAACGCTTGCTGTTAATTTTTTTTAATTAAACATCAAGTTGAGTGGTTTTTAGTTATTTTATGTTTCCTAAACTGAAATGGCAAACAATCTAAGAGAATAAAGTGAGCGAAACATTCATACATCCCACTTCAATGTAGAAATATGGTGTATACTAAAACCGCTTTATTTAGAAACCTTCTAAGAGTCGATAATAATGAACGAAAAAAAATGAAAAATCGCTTTTCACGATGGCCCGTCTATCTAATAAACCTAATATTGGTTTGATACGCGCTCAAGAGGCGTGAAATGATTCCCCCCACCCGCCTCGCGGGTGACAGGACTCACCAACCTAACATGACCTGTACTGTTTTTACTTTCATTCCCGACGTCCATAGAAAATGTTTTCTTGTCGCTATGTTCAAAGTTTTTCCTCACTGGTTCTTGTTGCACCTCGTTCCTCAGCTTTCAATTTAGATTTGAAAATGTGGAAAGTTTATTTATACTTAGTTTATAGGAAACACCGTAAGTTTATCAACATTCAAGGAAGACTGGAGTATTTTATTTTGTAGAGAACACCGTTCAGGTTTGCCTTGAATAATCATTCAATATAAGGTTTTGGCAAGAGTAAGTATGGCCACACGCCAATAAATGGTATGTTTTTGGTATTTTAGTCACCACTATAAGATTAATCGACTAAAAACTCTTGGATAGAGATATTTCTTGCTCAATAAAATAGAGTTTGGACGGACTAAATTTATTATTACGGAAGTGTAAGTTTAAAGGTAAGTTTCATTACAACGAACTTATGTAGTTAATGACATTTTACTACATATTCTCATAATTTTGAGATATAAAGTTTTGTAATCACGTAACTAACTTGCGTAATATATTCTAGGTAAAATTAATGTCCTGTAATCCTACCGTTATTAAAAAACCTTTTTATTTCCCAAAATAACGACACGAACCGAGCGGGTCTTTTTGAAAATTAAAGTGCTTTCGAGGGGTTGACGCATACCGCGCTAACTCAGCACATTCCTTCGATGACCGGCACCTAGAGTACCGGAGTAACTCACAAATTGCGTTCGTCCGTTGTTTGCAGACAAGTAATTTGGATTTCCCCACGTCTCTGATGGTGGAATTCCTCGGGCCCTCGGTAAACTATGCGACTTAACGCGGCTAAAGCAATACAGCGACACATTACGCACTTAAGAACTTTTCAAGATCCCCAGTTAAACTTGATGGCGGAATGTTATATTTATGGAGGAGATAGTAAAACGTTAATGAATACGAACGAATATGTTGTTATAATCATAGATTTACGATTTGGTTTCCCTAATATAAAGATTAAGTTCTTGTGTGGGTGTGTACTAGGGCTAGAAGACAGGGCTGTAATTACGCTTCTTTCTAATTCCTTCAAAGAATTCGAACATGATGGTTATGTTTTGTTTGGTTATTTTCTATTTATTATTATCATATAAACCTACATAAATGGGACAGGAGCCCCAGGAGTCCCAGGAGTAATAAGGATATTATCATTATAATTGTAAAAAGGACATTGCCATAATCAACAAACTTAGCAGGCGAATTGGTGATGGCAATTTTTTAATAGAAAAAGGGTATACTACTACCCGTTAACTTTACATAATGGCTAAGTCCTATTTCATGAAATCTACGCTTGGAGAAAGTTTATGTATTCTTTGCCATGAATCACACGGCTACATCAGGCTTTATTATTTTTATATTCAATGTCATCCTAATTGAACTTACAAATGAGGCGAAAGATTAGCAAAAAATAACTCATTCTATTTGCCATGGCGTGTCCTGAGGCTAATCAGTTAATGAACCCGTCACGTGCTGGCTAACGAGCGCTTAATTGTGCTATGATTTATCTCCTGCGGTTTGACCTACATGGAGACCAGCTCAGAATCTTTCGGCTAATTACTGTCAGCTGAATGGATGATATTTGATTTATATTCGGTGAAGAAATATAATAGTAATGCAATCTAATAGATTTATAATAACTAGTGGTCACCTTGTGGACGAAATTCGACCGTAATTTTAGCTTTCTGCACTCCTTCTCCATATAAACTTTAACTATGCCAAATCTCACACTCCTCCGTGCGCGCAATATGCCTAAAAAGAGGTACAAAGTTTTCTCTTCACGTATTAATAATAGATTCCCTAAAAAGTATCTTATAGGTACTTGTTGCATCTTTTAAAATCAATTCATTTAATTTTATAATAAATCATGGCTATATCAATCACACAACACATAATATAAAACTCGAGCAAAATAAATAATTATAATTATACTTTTAAAATAAATACACTAAATGAATAAAAACACAGATCAAAAATTAATACAGAGGGCTATAAACAAAGGGGGTAATTATAAAGATGTTCATACACTAATTATAGTAAGTAGTGAAACTTACCTACGATAATTAATATACATCTTATAAAAGTTGTTCCGTTCAAAAGGTGTGCAGGGAGTAAGATGTGGAGAGAGTTACAGACGGACAGTCTGAAACTTACGTCTGTGACTACCACTGCTACGTGTGTAGCGTAATTTTGAAAAATTTGCTCAATTTTGTCAATTTTGCTTACTGTTTTTAAAAGGCCGGATCCGTCATGGCAGTAGTCAAAGGCGTGGCTTCCAGAGCCCCGTCTTTCGCAGCTGTACTAAGCACTTACTGTGATCATAGCTTCGGGGGTCTACGGTAGTGGTGGTCAGAGGTGTGGTCGGTTCCAGGTCTTCGTCTTCGTCATCGTCCGGCTCAACTGTTGTGGTCGTGGTAGTTCGGCGACGTCGTCGTTTATTCTGCTTCCCAGGCCAGCGCCTAGGCGGCCCGGCAGCTGGCATCTGGGCCGTGGCACGTGGGAGCTTCACATCTAAAATAAAGTACTTACTGTGGTAAAAGGTGGGATGTAATTTAAATGTGGGGTAGGTTGTCTGCCTTCATTGGTTTAGGCCTTTTAAGCTCCAGGCGTGACGTTGGTCACAATGAGCCTGCTTCTCGTTGACTTAAAGTTAGTACTCACTGTGATCATAATTCCAATCATACAACAAAGTAGTGATTTATCATCGGTTTTGATTTGTTATTCTCGGGATCAGCTTCAGCACAAGTGGTTCAGGTTCAGCGGTAGACAGTGTATTTTATGGCTAGCCAGGCGAAACGAGATTGAAGCGGCCCCGGGGTGGAAGCTTTCAGCTCTAAAATAACCTACTTACCAGTGGTGGTGATAAAGACAGCTTGCTTATTCAGACAGCTTATTTGGTTGGTTCTTGAACTATATCGTTATTGAGCCTAAACTATTATACATTTATAATCCTTTCCTAAATAGTAAATAAGAACTTACTGTGGTCAAATGAGCGCGGATCAACGGTAGTAGTCGGAATAGGTGTGGTTGGGTCGATATCATCGTCATCATCGGGGTCTACGGTCGTGGTTGTAGTGGTGGTAGTGCGCTTGCGATTGCGTTCACGTTTTCCAGGCCGGCGGGGGGCGGGGGGCGCGGTGGTGGGTGGCGGGGTGACAGTGACGCGTGCGACCCTTCCGATGGATTGGTCGCCGCCGTTGCCGGGCTCGGCAATGACAAGCGCCACTAGTGACACGGCCAGCAGCCGTATCACCAGTGGCGCTAATCCCAACATTGTGCCTGTGGACAAAAATAAGATCATAAGTCATGGTAAAAATCAAACTATACATTATGTTTTATAAAAACACTTTTTGTACAGGCAGGCGCTGGAGTCAATGCACGTAATAATTCAGTTAGCATCGTTCCTTTACAGCATAATAATCAAATCAAACTCACGAATAAAGTAAGCCTTAATTGTTAAGTCCATTAGGCACGAATCTCTGACAGTACGAAATACACCTTCTTAAATTGTTTTACATGAAGTGTCACTTAAGATCATTACTTACTTTGTAGGTACATCTAACTAGACGCCGACTATCAAACAACTTTGAAAATGTAAAACTTTAATAAGATGAACGATGGAGTATTTCCAGCGATGTACTGTGTCTGACTAATTAAGTTAATTTACATTAGTGTAGGTACTCTGTAAGTTTACAATTTACTTAAAGAAATAATTTTCAGTATTAAAAACTTTGGCATCTGCTTTTAATATTTCGGGAGTCTGATTGGAGCTTTTCTAATTAATTTGAACGCCATGCGAGCCGTTATTTGTTGACTTATAAAATAAACGCTCAGATCGTTAGTGATTGGCGATAATTACGTCAATGATAATTATGAATATGGAGTTTGAAAAATGCTATCGCGCCACAAATTCTTCAAGAACGTACATGCGACAAAATACACATAGCCGCATTGACATTAACACAGCATCTTACGGTGATTGAACATGAACGTGCATCAGAGAGAAGACTTTAAGATTATGTTGTAAAGAAACACGACGTAGGCAAGTACCTAAATAAGGTCTGCAAAGACACTTTACATCAGTAATAAAAAGCGTGTCTTCACGAAAGGTCGTGCCGCAAAAAATAAAGCATGGTTGTGACACTTCTACTCCTCAGATATTTTATAGCTCCAAGTAAGATGAAGCGCTAATATAACTTCTTTAACGTAGAATATTTTTTATTGAATTAATTCTGCAGTCTTATTTTAATGGCTCGTTTTTTTACGAAAGAGTTCAAAATTAACTGCAGGAAATCTTTAATATTTCATAATCCTTCTTCTTTATCCTCGCGTTGTCTAGTTTCTACTCTTCTCTAAGTAATTGGCGCTTATTTATTTCGTCCATATGTATATTATGGTATTTTTGTATTAGAGAAACTTTTGCCGCATCCTTTTTGGAAATCAGGATTTCTCAGTACATATTTGTTGGCAGGGCACGTGAATACTGCCCTTTGAGTTGTGTTTTCGATTGTAATAGTCTGTGTGATTTTTTTACTTAGAGATCACAATGTTTGGAATTATATTTTGTGTCTGTGTGTGCCTACTTTATAAAATGACTTACCTATAATATGTTATTTTTGTAGAACTTAAAGAAACTCGAGTTTAAATCCGATCTGAGTGGTACCCATTTGTTTACGAGGCACCCTTATTCCATCATATGTATTACATCGAAATTCTAACTAAAAGTGTTAGCCAAGGGTTAAGAGTATCATTTAATTGCGGAAACATCGTATTACCCCCTTAGGGGTAGGTATAAGTATAAGTGGTAGTAGCTCGAGTCGAACCCCTCGAAATATTTCGCTGCCAACATCTGTCAACGCTCTAATGCTGTCGCTCCACGTCCGCTAATGCCTCTGGGTCAAAGGGCTACTGTAAATTCTTTATGGCATTCAATTCACCTAGCCTTCCAAATGGAATTTTGGTGTCAAACCCACCGCGGTTCGCACCATAATATATTAAATTTTCCCCTGTCAAAACACACTCACAAAAATGTTTGGGGATACGATTAAGTATTGCGACTTTTACTTAGTAATGGATATGCGTGGCGAAAGAGGCTGGTTTAGAAAAGTAGACAAAATTTAAAATTTATATCTTTTATTATTGTTACTTACTTGTATCCAAAAAATAAAAAATTGGATCACTTACGAGTATCTATTGTTTAAAAGTCCATTCGGGCTTACAGCATATTAAATGGTTCTTCCTGCAATACATCACACGTGGTAAATATTACAAATCTGTACTTCGACAATGACTATAATTAATTGTGTAGTCAATTAATCCGCTTATTCTTTTTGACATATTTTTATTTTACTTACGTTCTCAATGTGATGTAGATAGAAATATTATTCAACGTATAAGTACGTAGTACCTAGACAGAATTCCGATCAAACATAGAAATATCGAATCTTAACTTTTGAAATAAAAACATTTTTTAAATACCAAAATCAGACATTTGGAAATAGCTCGTAAACGTCAGAGGAATTTTTTTATTTATTTGTTTAAAAAAATCCATCAAGGTCCATTCAAGTAATCATAATAAAAGTAGGTACCTACGTACAGTATCGGGTAGCAAGAAAAATGATTGTTTAATCACGTGGGATATGCCACGCAGTCGACAAGTGATACTTCCGAGCGAGCTGGATGGAATACATTGAGTGGAATCCTTTGGGACCAGGGCTAAAAGCCATCCAGCCACCGATCCACTCCGATAATGTTCGAACCCCTCCTCGCTTTATTTTTCGTTATTTCAAGACTTACAAACAGATGGGCGGAATGTCCGGACGATAACGACAGTCGATGCCACGACATTTTGTAACAGTATTGTATAACAAATATTTGGACCGAAAATTCAATGTAATGAGAGATTTGAAGGAAGGCAGAAATGTAAGGAGTATTTTTCTTTGCCAAATATATGTTTAATATTAGGTATTGTTGAAGTAAAATTTGAATTCATAAGCACGGTATTTCAATTAAAGTCTTTATGTAATCATAAACAAACGATAGTATTGCTAAACCTATTAACATTGTAATACATTATGTAACGAGAGGGACTTGTAACTGCCATGGTAATTTTATTCCGAAGCAAATCATTAATATCCTGTTCTTATTTTTATTCACATTAAATTCTTGCAGCTCTTACCATAACATTGTATAATTTATTATTTTAAAAGAGTTTCCATGGAATTTCCTGCCAGTTCTTTTTCATAGGACCTACTATATTTGGAACCGCGCACCTAGAGTCTCGACATTCCATAAGTACATGTATCTGGTTTACATGAAATAAAGATTATATTCTATTCTATTCTAAGGATGGCTTCAGAGAGTGTTGATCACCCTATGGATGATTTTTTTATTATTTTCTAACGAAATGAGGAGCTAATTATAATTATGTTACCAAGTCAATGTGATTTCAAAATGTTACCAAATCAATTAGAAACAAAGATACTTAAAAATATTGGTACTTACTCTTTAAAGTCTAAGCCTACTGTATCAACTCAATAATGAGTCCGTCTATATACTCTATAAACGTTTGCCTAATTTCGTAGACGAACTAAGTGTCATTTTGGCTAATGGAGAGACAATTGAGGCGAACTTATTTAAAAGAAAAGAGAGTTCAGTTTAAGAAACTTAAATACATAATAGTATTCGTAACTTTCTGCCATGTTCGATAAACAGTCGTTTTCTACTCAAATACTCATTAAACCGAAGTACTAAACTCTAAATGCCTCATTGTTCAACAAAAAGTACTTTACGGTTCAATATGCTCTCTTAGTTGTGAAATCTATAATTAAAGGCTTTAAACATTATCGAGCATTTACAAAGTAGGTACTTAAATGTTCAGTTGTATGATCACTGAAGGGAAAAATTTGTGACCTATTTGATTAGAAATCCACTACAAGAAAGAAATTTTATTTCAGATCGTATGTGCTGGGTAAACGGAAATTAGACCTATTTTTCGTACACTTGATTGAAAGTTCGAAACAATAAAAAGCACTGGATATTTTTTTCCCAAACTGCAGAATATTGCTTCATTGTTAAAAAAAAATGTGTGAATTGATTAAAAATATGCTATCGATAAAGCTAACTTAGTAAACTTAGTTCAGTATTTATAAGAATTGTTACTTCTTGTGGGTCATTTTCTTTCTCTGCCTTTATTAAACACAATTAAATTTTGAATAATGAGATCAAAGACCTGGTAATGAATAAAGTCAGCGTCGCGCCGTAAATATGAAAATACAACTTCGAAATATTATTCGTACTTAAATTAATGTGTCCCACTTCTCCGATCGGGTTTCGTCTGAAATATCAATGTCGTGCTAACTTTAATTAAATTCATTTCGTCATTGAATAAATTGAAATCGTTGTAACATACCTTTATCTAGAAACGTTCAGTAACTGAAACACAGACGGGTAATAATAACTTTGACATTTATAACCTTCATGTTGCTTAGTTTGCGAACACAAGACCGCGGTTAACAAAACTTTGACACTTGTAGTCCACCCGCGATACATTGCTTGTCACTAAGCTGCTCCGAGTCGTCCCCAACTATTCGAATGAATTTCACCTCGGTAACACATAGCTTTAAACATAAATTACGAACATTTAACTCTGTTCTAAATTTGAACTAAACTACTAACAATATAAAACAAATACCTGGCCCTGATTTCGCTACAAAGTGCTTCAGAGTTAAATCATAATTGTTCTGCGAGTGGAAACAGAAAGGAAAGGAGATTGAAATAAAATTGCATTTATTCTATTGAAAAATATTACGGTGGATATCGGTAATACGATTTCATTATATCAGTGCTTATATTAAGGTAAACGTAGCGAGAAATTTATGACCACTTAGTGTAATAAGAAGCAATAAGACTGTTTCACTATCACCGTTGTTTTATGTAATATTTATGTACTAGTTCTTACAAAGTACATTAGGAACATTCAGTAGATATTACAGTTAAGTTCAATAAAAGAGGTTCCATTATACGGACGGCTCGACGCCATGAATAAGTCAATGATTGACGGACGTCCAAACTTCATCAATACTGGTATGTTTTGTGACAAAGAAAGCCTCCGGACCACCTCGACTTGATTCATAGACTTTTCTATAAGGCTGGAGGTAATCTCTGACAACAACGTTTTAAAAGCGCCTTTCTTAAGATTAGACGGTGGGCCCATTGTGCTGGCCTCCGCTTGATCGAGCACCGGAGCGCAGGTGGTCGATAAATGAATTTTCCCAACTGTAGGAAATTGATTTTCATTCAGTGGGAGGTATCGGTAGCTTTCCTTCCATTATGTAGGGTACACCGACTTTGGATCAAAACCGTCATGTTGACTAGCTCGTTGATTAATAACTTACCCACGTACTGTCGTGGGCAAGTTTTATTTTAATGGAGGAGTTTCTCGTATCATTGTGATCTTAATTACAATCTCATCATGTCTTACTCAACAGATTGAATCGAATAAGTACATATTATGTATATCGACTGCTTAAAGACCTATAAAAATAATTGCAGTAGACCTAGGCTTGCGGCTACCTAACAAATAGCTTGTAGACTAGATTGTAGAATTGTAGATTTTTATATTTCACTAAATATTTTAATTGTATTAATTTTACTAGCCACCTATGTACACTTTCCAACAACGTGATTTTAAGTAGTCCTATGGCACTCAATGTAGCTCTGTATTTGATTTTGTATATTTTAATACCTACTGCCTGAAAATATATTATACGTATATCAAATCTCATTATCATTTTGTTATTGTGTAAAATTTTATGGTTCAATATAAAGGATTTGGAAGGATTAAAAGAGGCAAAATAACATTAAAGCAATATTAATCTATTAAGATCGTAAAAAAAAATGGTGCGTTATTTTAGCATAATATTTTCATCGTAGGTATTGAATTACGAACCAAAACGAACATCGTGTGGTAGTCGGGTTTTAATTAAAAAAGTTTCAGTCGATTGCTTTATTATTTAATAGGTACCTATTCTGTCTATCATGCCCCAGCGGAAATTCATTTGTGAAACGTCAAAATATCAATCATGGATATCAGTTATGGAAGTTTCAAAGGACTTTATACAGTAAACAATCATACTATTATTTCGCTTTCGGTACCTCCATCAAAAGAGCAATTGTTGGCAAATTAGTGTCACGGAGAAAAGACGTCTGCGTTATATGGTTGATTTATTATTAACCTTTGTCACGACATGATAGCCTTTCAATTTTATGTCGTTTCGCTAAATATCTTATGTCTGATTTCACATTAATATCGGCGCTGTCGTGTTGCCAATTCCTAAATGGGCACATCAAAAGTGGAATAACAAACGTGTCGTTGGTCCATCGAGGTACGATCGGCATTCGCAAACTTTTTCAGTGCCTGCCGTGCCAGGACACCCCTTTACCCAATTTATGACGTCGTCGTGCATTTGAATAAGTTTACCATAAAAATAGGCGTTTTGCGGCCAGAAACTTTGGCAATAAAATGCAAATGGTGACATTGGTGATGCTTCTAGATTACGAGGACGGTGACGGTTGGAGATCCAGCCTACTGGAGTGGCAGCCACTATTTCACCCCAATGCTGAATTCTGAATTGTATTGTAAATTATGTTCCCGCTTCACCCCGTCAAAGGTAAGTTTTGGAACATGTCTTGTTGACTACTGTATACAGATGAACAAAATAAATTAAAATCTTTTTATATGTGTGCATACTCATTCATTACGTCTTAAGCCGGAGAGTTTATTTTCATTGCATTATACATTTAGCTAATTATAGTACCTACCTATACATTTGACTAAACTAAAGCTTCGAACCTTCTATCATTTTTCTAAAACACTAATGTCAAAATCATCGATTTCTATGATTATGTAGATTGTTAGTGACACATAAACAGGTAAACGGTCCTTATGGTAGATAGGCAGGCCCTACCATGAAGATATGGGCACTAAAACAAACGCCTATTACAACTCTAACGATACGCCGCACCGTAATGTCTCAAATGTTCATGAAACGGCACCTTTTTATTACTAGCTTCTTCACTCGCCTTTCCCGCGGAATATGTCCGTCTCACTCTAGTATAATAGAATATGAATGAGATGGATAGTGGCAGATATTTTGGTATTATTTTTATAGTTTGTTGTTGATAGTGGTATGGGACGAATATTTATAATAAATGTGTCTGTATAATGCGTGTGTGGTGCGACAGTATCATAACCAAATCGTAAATCCGATGATGAAAATGGGCCTCATAGACCGATACGATCGTCTTGACAACATTGCCATAATCACCAGGTTTGGCAAACGGCAGGGTTATCTCGCAATCGGAATCGATTTAATTTTGACAGTTCAACCATGTACTGAACCATGTATTGCGCATTATGCTTTACAATCACTCCGCTCGACAGTTGGAACAATGCAATGAACATTCTAGAACTGTCCACATTGAATAGATTCCGATTACCAACGTCTATCGTAATTAGCTAACAGATCTGTTTGGCATATTAGCACAATGGAGAATGCTGCTTCCAATTGTCTTTCCTCATCGGTTTTAATAGATGTATTAGTAGTTTTAGTTTGATTAAAGTTGAATATGAGCGTAATTTTGCTCTCGGAACTATGGTCCCGATAGTGAAGTGAAGTGATTATGAATGTTCATTATTATGCAAATTTGATATTAATTGGGCTTCGTTTTGAATCCTTAATTGTCCTACTAACTGTTATTTGCGACCTCTCATTTTGATTTTAAAAATACACAGTTCCTAACACGACCGCTAGGCGCGTTATTGTGGCCTCCACGTAAAAGTATCCTGAATGTAATGTGTTGTTCCTAATGTGTGAACATAATAGTTACAATATTTAATTAACGTTTACAATTGAAGTGAACTTAAATATTATGTCGTGATTGTAATGTATCTATATTATCTTATATTAGCTAACTAGCCACTATTTTGAATTGTATGAATGATCAATGGTTATGACGTGTAATGGGAAATTACCAATAAATTGATTTATGATTTATATATGATTTGTGTTCTAGAGAGTAAGTATACTAAATAAACAACCAATGTGATGACCACAGCCAGTTGTTTTAAAGAACAACAATTTTATACAACAATGTCATCAGGGCTTACAAATAGGAATGAATTCATCTACTAAACTATTCTTTATATCCGTAAAATATCATTCATCCATATGATTTCAATTGAAAAATCGTATTAAAAGCTATAAAAGCTGGAATCTTTTCAATGTCTGTGCGATGTCGGTTGAGCGACAGTCCTCCTCCCAATGCAAATGGCTGGATGTCACTGGAATCACAATGATTATGGACATCGGAGGCACAAAGGAGTTCAAAGACTTATCATCTGTCAAAATTATAGAGTGAAATGTCTTTAGGGGAACAGTCAGTGGCGGGTAGAAATATCACCTGTGGACGTATTTTGGCTTTGAAAGTTTTTCGTATACAAGTACTTAGAGAAAATACATCTTATATAATATTTTTTAATTTGTAATAGGTCGGTGGATATTTTGATTTTTATATAGAGAAAATACATATTGTACCTATGTACTTAGATATTTTAACAATTTAAACAAACGACAACAATTAACAATTAACAACAACACAAACAATAATATAACAATTTAATTAACAACACAAACAATAATAACAATTTAATTAACAACACCCACACGTATAAAAAATTTAATTTACCTACTTTTTTAAATATGTATGTACCTAAGTATATCCGTGTCATGCCCATGTCCGTACGGACTGTTGTGAGGATGATGATGCCATCTAATGAGCCAGAAAACGATGGATATCGCTTCATATTACAAATCACTTTACGCAAAGTGATCACATAGCACGAATATTTGAGTTGGTACTATATGAGAGGGTTTAAGAAACAAGGGTTTATCTTGTATAGTGTCTTATGTCCTTGTAATAAAACCAGTATACCTTAGCGATAGCTTGATGACAAAAGATATTTTGTCAATAATAGTGAAGTTTTCTTCCACCATACATACAGTGATGTGCGGTGGGCCAAGAAAAGATTGCCCGTATACTTAAATTAATATTTAATATTGAAAATTGGGATTACCTATATCCTATTAAATTGAATTTGTTAGTATACAAATAGTATATAAATAATGCTACGTGCCGCGGGTTCGATCCCCGCACGGAACAAATATTTGTATGATCTACAGATAGTTGTTTCGGGTCTGGTTGTGTGTGCATGTGACATGTATGTTTGTAAACTGTACTCTCGATACAGGAGAATTCCTAGTGAGGGGCAATGTTTAAAAAAAAAAAAAAAAAAAAAAAATATTATTATGTAATTATGCAGTTAACGTTATAGTTCATGTTAGCGTTGGTTATTGTCTAATATATGCGACCAACGAATTCTCACTAAACTACATTCTCCATTCTCCAACCTATAACGTAAAAAAGAAAGAGATCAATATTTTTTCGTGCTCGAGTAGCGATTTTAGGTTATTATTCCAAATACCAATTGGAAATCACAACGATCGCTACTCTTACCGAGCAGTTCGATGAAACCTACTGATTACTGCCTAGAAATAAAGTTATATTAAAGTACGAAGTGACTGTCTAGTTCTGTTTGATATTAAACATGGTGACAGTCTACATGTCTCTATATGTCATATTGAACATGTTATCGGGTTTAAGCGGTGTTTGCACTCGCTATCGTGTGGCTTTGGAGTTGTAGTCGGTTCGTTACACCCAGCTTATTGTCAACATACGATCATCGACTCCTGACCTGCATTCTCGTCGCCATTATTACGAACAGATATTAACATTATGACTCTTTTCAAAGACAAATTATCCGAAATAAATATCATGGAGTCAATATTTTGCTGAAAACATCCAGTTTTTATTTAATTTATTACAAAAGATTAAGTTATGTCACGATGAAAATATTATCTGCATTTATTGTCCGTATCACGATCATTAATTCTCACTAGTAGGTACGAATCTGTAAGTAGAACGGATGATACGAATCAATCATTTACCACATCGTACATGCGAAAAAAATATGTCTACCACAACACAGATACTACGGGGAGACAGGGAAAACAATCTGTTAGGTACCAGATTGACACACGGTCCGTAGCCGATCGAATGGCGAAAATGATTGATAAGCACTCGCCTCCCTCGAATGCCTTAGTAATCAAGAGAGACCGTCAAGTCTTCCGATGGGAACCACAGAAATGAACAATGTTAAAAATTTGAAATAAAGCAACCATGTAACATTTATTAAACTTATATTTAAGTACAACTTAATATGGATAAAAATACAGGAAATAGCAAAGCAAATAATTAACTTAAAAGCTTTCAAGAAAATTATTTTTGTTTGTACATTAATAAAGTAGGAGGAAATGTTATGAATGAGCTGTTTATGCCGTCTACTTGTTCTGTTGATAAATAATGCACCATCTACTAATGAATTGCCCGTTTTACAAATGTTTTATATAAAAAGCTTGTAATTGTTGAAAGCGATAGACCGAGGCGTTTATTTGTTTCTCTTGCGCACCATTAGTGTAGCCTGTATGTACCATTGATAGCAATTAGGCACGTTTGCCCCTAATACTTTGAGCTAAGGATATTAATTGATGTGTGGTGTCTGATTTTGAAACCGACAATAATATTTCGTTCTTAAATATGTACGTCTACAAGTCACATATAGAAAACTGGAGCTGAATAAAGTACATATAACGGTATATTCATAAAAATATCACCCTAAAGTAACTACGTAATCCACTGCTGGCCAAATACCTCTCCAAAGTTAAGTTACAATTTGGTTGTCTTTCACAATATTTGCAAACTTAAATTACCTTTAGATTATTCACAGTAAGAGCTAAGCTACTAAATAGAGCAATAACAGGTTTATAATCGCTTGTGGAGCGTGAAATGTTTACAGGAGAATTCGATACCTGCACAGAACCAGAGGGTTCACGCCACCACTAATTGCACGTTTTGCTAATAAATACAACATTCTGTAGCTCGCACAAATAGGGATATTTGAGCGGTAACTGCAATAGATTTGCTGTAAATATTTGAGTGTTTTTCACTGAGTTCATTAATGATGCACTATACTTAGTTGGGGAGCTGCACACGAAAACAGATTAATCTGGTCTATTAGAAGAAATGGGTGTAAGCTTTTTGCAAGAGGATATTTTTTAAATGTGTGTGTGTGTGGATTAAATGAGCATCATGACAAAAAAAAATGCCTTCAGAAATGAATTATTATTGTGACGTAAGATCCTCCACATAATATGTCATGCCTTTTTCTAGGCAAACGGTTAAGAATTCGGCAAGAAAATTTGTCGAAACGTTTTTGGGAAAATACATAATTATTATTAATTCTATAAACACTTCACTGAGCTCACTTGCCACAACACTGACGTCTGGTTAGTTCATTCGTGTTGTATTTAATTTCGGTCAACGTGCGGA
The DNA here is from genome assembly GCA_932294325.1 of Allophyes oxyacanthae. NCBI lineage: Eukaryota > Metazoa > Arthropoda > Insecta > Lepidoptera > Noctuidae > Allophyes > Allophyes oxyacanthae. Next base: position 9,758,685 of record OW028609.1, read on the forward strand.
GTCTGGAAACTTTGTTTGGAAATGCACCTTTCTGGTAAACGGCGTGATTTTAAGCTATTTATGTAGCACACAATACCGTATTATGTTGGTCATTTACTTTCATAAATAATTTAACAATTCACAAATGCATTTGAGACAGCAACTTACAGTTTACTGTACTCCTAGTAGCCTGAAATTATTTCTATAACATTATTTTTAGTATAATTATGCGAAAGCTGAAAGTTATTTTACTTAACAACAACAAATTTTACGGTGGAAGTTAAGGAATCTACCGTTAAATCGCGATTTTTTTTGCGATTTCAGGAGTAGGTACAATAAACCCTTTTGGCTTTAGCATATACTAAGAATAATATTGTATATTGTATATGGTTTAGAATATTACAGTATGAATTTTATGCTAGACTGAGAAGTATTTCTGTGGAAATTATGGAATGGGTTCTTCTTTGAGCGTTGAATGTTGTTACTACCTTAATGTAAAAAATAACTAAGATTATGAGTGTATTTTGAATAAACGTTATATCTAATCTAATAAGAACACAGGGCCGTTATACGGGCATTATACACCCTTATTGTTGAAACAGAATAAGATATTAAGCTACATCAAAGCTCTGTGTATCTGCATTTGTTACAGAACGAATAGATCGCCCTCTGGAGGTTACTATGAATTTTGATACAGCACTACCTACGTTTGTAAGTAGCTGCTACTGAGGGACCGACCGTTCAATATAGGCTAGCGTGAATAATAAATGCGCATTGAAGCCATGCTATGCTTTTGGATACATAATTTAGATATTTCCATGCAATATCTTTGCAATATAGGTAAGTAACTAAAAATATATTTTATTGTCCTTTACAGATAGATCGACGTCATCGTCACTCGTGAGAACTTTGTGACTGTCTTCAAACACTGGTTATTTCCGAATAGTTTATGAATTGAAAACATTTATCCATTTATCCTTTGTTAGTTTGTATGTGTTGTTAATATGTAGGAGAAATCATAGTGAGGGGCAATGTTTAAAAAAAAAGAAAAAAAAGAAGAAAGAAAGAATAAAAATATCATCATCATCATCATAATCTTGGATGTAAGCCTCTTCCCTTCTCCTCCATTCCTGGCGATCTGGTGCCCGGGTCGTATAGTCATGACCTCCGTATCGTCTAATGTCGTTCACCCAGCGCTGCGGCGGTCTTCCCCGCCCTCGGGTGTTGGCTCGAGGTCTCCACCCTAGGAGCCTTCTCGTCCAACGGCTAGCGTGCATTCTAACAATGTGTCCTGTCCATGTCAACTTTTTCCTGGTTTTCATGCCCATTACGTCAATCATTGGATCCATTCTTTGCAATTGTGGTCACGCAGCGTAATTCCGGGAATTGCTCTCTCTATGCCTCTCTGCACAATTCTGAATCTCTCCGCGGATCTCCCAGTGACTGTCATGGTTTCCAGTCCAATTATGTAAGCACGGGCATGACATATTGTTCCAAGACTCTTACTTTACGGTGCAGTGGCAATTTACCACGTAATGTTGGCTTGTTAGCGCCAAATGCCGTCCACGACTGTTCTACATAGACAGAACGTAGAATAAAATATATTTATTTAGAAAATAATTCACTAATTAGTATTAAATTATAATGTGTATTTCGTAGTTCATCACACATAAGTCAAGATAGATTAATTTTTTATTATTACTAAGTTTTATGAACAATTTCCATATCGTGCAGAGTTTATGAAAGTAGGTAGAATACTGTATTGTACCCATCTTCGATATATTACGAGTTCCAAGCTGACCGAGCTGAGGGCCTAGTTTTTATACAGATATCTAAGAAATCTTATTGATTAGACTAGAATTTTGTTCTTTTTTCAAATATGTGTATGTGTTGTTGGTCTCGTGTTTCGATCTAAGCTACAAGTTTGATCAAATCAAGCCATTGGTTTCAATATGGTGGCCGTTCAACCGAAATATTTACCCCACAATATTGTTTTCCTAGCTCCTAAAACGAGATGAGATACTCTTTCATCACGTTTTATTCAGTACTAGGTACTTGACCCCATAGCTCGAAGAAAAATAAAGCTATGACGCAATAAATATCAATTGCTCATAAAACATATTTCCATTTTCCTGCCTCATTATGCTACGCGCACCATGACAAGCACACAGTCTGTTTTATTCCACCCGGAAACAGCCATGAAAGTAAGCAGAACAATAAATTGTACCTATCTAACAACACATCATTTACTAAGGCGAGGTAGCTACGTTCCCGTGATTTCCCGCCCTACCTATTTAGACTGATCAATAAGCCCCCCGCGGAGCAAAAAATGTTACAGTTTACCCACGTTTTATCTCCACAGGGAGGGTAATTAATCGAAAGGGAACTTCAAAAACCTTTTTCGTAGGCATTATGAGGAATATGAAGAATAAACGGCTAGCTATATTAAGTTGATTAAAAATGTTTTGTTATGGTTCTAATGAGTATTGTTTTAATAAAATGCTTTGTTAATTAAATTTGGAGTAAGTAATATAGTATAAAATATGGTAGGTACAAAAGGAACAATATGCTGGTGAGATATTTTGAAAATTTTCATTAGCCTTACATTATAGGAACGGAGTCTAGAAAAACTGTAGGTTGATGATAAAAACAGAGTAAAAGAAGCCAAGCTTTTTCTAAGTTCACTTAACTAGAAGATATTGAAGAAATTATTAAAACTAGCGAAGTAAAATGGGGACAACGGACAGAAAAGTTTATTGAGACTTACAAATGAGCAGAAGTTTGCGAGACATACTAGATAAAGCCGGGGTCAGACGAACGAAACTCCATCTCTGCTGTTAAGTCAGAAATTCTAATCTTACAAGTTGGGTGAAGCTGGCTGTATATATATAATAAGCCTTAACAAGCTGTTTCTGAATGTTTGAACGTCGCCGTATTCGTCAGCTGCATACTCATACTCAAACTACGCTGGGGTCGGATTCTAGTTCAACCAAATACGGCTGAGTATCAGAATTTTCATGGAACGACTGCCTTCTAACTCGATTGCTGTATCAATTTGGGTTCTTCCACAGAATACAAGACAGGTATTTCTGGTAGTTTTTCCCGCTTCTTTATCGGCCGGTAAGTCTAGGCTAATATGTGGTATGTTTGGAAGCGTGTGAAGTCATGTAAACTCTGTGACTTCAGTCTTAGACTTGTCATTACTCTAAGGTATTAGACTATAATTATCTTCTTGTGAAAGTGGCCTGTGCTATGTCTGTTTGTATGACAGGCTGAGTAAATGGATAAAGCGTACCTAAGCGGGTTCTCCATCTGACAAGTAGATAGTACAATAATATTAGGCTACATGTATAGGGCTGTTACCCTTAACACAACATTTTTTAATAATAAACGTAATAAATCAAGCCATAACTTTGTGTAGGTATTCTTCATTATTAAGTTTCTGAACATAATAATAAATGTAGTTGAATTTTAGATATTAAACTACTTATAATTTTGAACTCACTGTTGTGAGCATCACAATTTACAGCGTGGCTGTGAAAATGTTAATAAAGTGCTGAATAAACATTAGTACGTATATGTGTAATATATTCGTATTATAAAGGATAGTAGTATCACAATTCAAGTTGATATTATAATACAATTCGTACCTATTCCATTTGCAAACCATTTTACAATATTTATTTTTTACACGTAACTACGTCTGACGCAATTTCAATAACAACTTGACCCAAACAAATTATAATAAAATACTGAAAAGAACATTATTGATAAAACAAACTTTTTAACGGTACCTCGATGTATACTGAGGATCGATTAAATCAAGAAAAATTAGGAAGGTAAATATCCGATAATCCGGTAATTACCGTATTGAAAATATAATACAAAATTGAAGATTTTTTGTCTTTTATCAACCATGTTTTACGCCCCTCAGTCTAGAGTATGCGAACATACAATTGAATCCAAATGTTAGGCTAGGTATGTAATTGGGGATTGCGTCGGCATTCGCTCATCCCCACGCGTTACAAACATAGTTGTTATCCAGCATCCCCTGCACAGTGGTACGCGGCGGATGCTCTTGATATTAAATTACTAAGTGAAATTCGACTGCTGTCTTTTTTCACTCACCTCCATTCAGAGGGTTCGTGTAAAATGCAATTAATAGTGCCAGTGGCGTCTGATCAGTGTAGTGACGACCAAGCATTCGTTAAAGTAAAGATAATAGGAAGAATATAATGATCTTTGCTTAATTAAATAATGAACGTGTTTATCATAAATGTCTTTGTGTAATCATTAACTTTAATTTGTCAGTTTTCTGTTTTAAATTTCTAATACGACTGGAACTTATTAACGTACAACAATGACATATTTAACGGCATATCAAAAAACTTAACACACTTATTCCAACATCAACCGCGAACACTGCCACAGAAGGTTAAGGTGCGGCTGGGATGGCCCATCCTGACAGTGGTCCTATCCATGGTCATAGTCGCCTCCTTTTGCGAGGAGGTGATGTCTGCAAAGGAGATGGCGGAAAGGGTGAGGGAGGCAACGACCTCTCATCCCATCCACAGGAGACGCACGGGGCGTCGAAAGGCGCTGAACGATCTCCGACCTTCATGAGTTGCGGCTTCCGGGCAACAGGCTTTGAGCAGTCCGTCACCCGATCAGAGACAGGCCTGAAAACGTGGCGGGACGTTCCACGATGTTCCTCGCGCGGCAATTAGGCCGTGCAGGGGGACGAGGTCCACCAATGCGAGTGGCGGATCAAACCCATTGGGGGTTCAGCGCATACGCGAGTGAATCCTGTGGCCCCAGCCATGGGTCGTTCGAGGAACACCGTGCTGTTTTAGTCGGAAGAGTCCGACATAACCCTTCTCCTTTCCCAGAGCGAAGGGTACCTGATGGTACATGAACATGAGATTGGAAGGCTGTAATTATTACTGTTTTTTCTATTTTAACTGTTAATAACCCTTATGGAAATAACCGTTATGTAAATATTTGTATAAGTATGATTTGAAAAAGGCCTATAAGAGACGTTTAATTTATAGAGTGGTGAATCTCTATTTATTTTTCCCACCCACAGAGTGTCTGTTTCCTTTTTGTTGAACATATGAAAATCGTTTTAAAACTTGAGAACTGAGAGTTTTATGCCTTGCTCCGATGGACTGATTTGAGTTCAAAAACTCGCGATGTAAAAACTAAATTATTGAATGTATGAATCTAATATGGTGCAAATAATAAAGGTACGTGATGGAACGTAAGGTCAGAACTGCTACCGCAAAGAACAATTTGATGGTACAGAGAACAACAAAAGACTTCTGTATCACGTCCTTTCGTATCCTGACGTCGTCTCGCGTCTGTCTGTCACGCACGCTGACGCGGAAACGGCGGGACGCTATCACGTATGTTAACGTTAATGGATTTTGAATTACACGCCCAGCACTTGGTTTTGTTGGATTGGTATTTCTGGGTCTTGATTACGGCAAGAAATTATTAGAGAGGACATGAAATTTAAGCGGCTTAAAATAATAAAAAGTTTTAACTTAATACTTCGTCTAATAATGGAAACACTAAGGAAACTGCATATCAAATAATGTTTTTTAGATATAATTTAATTTATCAATTCTCTATGTTTACTTATTCTAGTAACAAAAACAACCTCTATAAGCACGAAATAATATGTTTGTGTTAGGTTAGGGCGAGTTTCCGTACACTGCTTCAGTTAGCATCGCAAACTTTGTGATGGTCTTTGGTAAGGTAGTCCCAAAAAAGGGGCGACCCTCTATGTGTAATTAAGGTCCCAATGCGTCAACTTTGCCTTGATGTGGGTTCCCAAGCAATGCAAACCGAGCATACCTAAATACACTTTAACTCATCGCGGTTCTACAAAATCAAACTCCTAGACGTTTTGAGTTTCACCTGAACGAATTTACCAAGCGCCATGAAACTTTTGAAGCTTAATTCCTTAGCCTTTTCCAAATATCTCGCCCAAAGGAAGAGCCCTCGCGCTTCAAATTCAGGAAATCATTATTGATTTCGAGCAAGCAAAGACGGCAAACTTCATAATTTCCGTTGCCTTCCAGTTCAACTACATCTTAGTGTATTCATAGAATCTAGAATTGCTCCAGACTATTTGATTAGCATCTGCGCTGAATTTGATCTGGAACACTTAGTCTATAAATGCAGATCGATAGATAACACCAAGAGTTTGCATTTAATTATTACTACTATCGAGAACGGACCTTATTATATACTAGCTTCCGCTAGCGTGAAATCTTTATTATTTATAGCCTATGTTACTCGGTAATAATATAGCATTCTGCTGGTGAAATAATTTTTAAAATTGGTCCAGTAGTTATTGAATATATCCATTACAAACAAACACAAATCTTTTCTCTTTATAATATTAGTTTAGATTTAAATAAACTGAGGACCATGCACCATGTGACAGGGTCACTGTTTTCTTAAATAATTATTTATTTCTTTATAAATCAGAGACACCCGCCGTGCAGTTTCATTAACTCAACTGCCTCAAACAAGAAACACTACTAAAATAAAAATCTATTCCTTCAGAACTAACTTACTGTCGGTGCCTAACTATAAAAAGTTGACTCTATCGCGCGACTTTCAGAGGTACCTATCTCAAATCGCAGGACGTCAATTCCACGTCGAATTCTCAGGCATTATCCTCAAAATTGGAACGAGATTTCGGAATTTTAGAACGGACTGAACCGGTGCGAGGGAATGGTAACGTAATTTTCTGGTGCTCTGTCGGGATGGCGTCGCGTCGCGTCGACGTGCCGTAACGCCCGCGCCGCCACCGCCCCGCAGCGCGCCACGCGAACCGATTAGATTCGATCAAATAGAAAATTTGGTGTAACGATAACCAACAATCTGGGTGTGGCGATCATTCAATAATACGTTCGATACGCCCTTTACACCAGATAATATTAACATTAAAATAAAACAAATTGTGCCGCGTGAACCAGACATTTTATTGGAATGTGGGACAGCTCATTGTTTTTGGTTTCCGTTGCGGTTGAAAATGTAGCACTAAACTAAATCAATTTCTGTTTTTGGGCATCAAATTCTGCAACAATAGTATTACCTACATTTGACTGAATACACAAGATTTAAAAATGCATTCAAAAATGCCCCTCGACATTATTTTATTTACCGCTTTTAAAAGCAATGTAGTGCGAATGTTCACGGCTTGAAGGTTTCCGAAACCGGTTTTTAAGCTCGGAATTGTAAACTCGTGAGGTGTGATCGAGATGTGATCGCATGCATTCGAGTTACACAAAAGCGGAAGGTTTTCCTTATTTTCCTCGAGTCCCCCATTTCCTCGGGCCGGGCGTCCGCATGGGACGCGAGTGCTACATGATTTTTAACTTAGCTCTGTACAGGTGAGTCGGCATGCTAATGCAGTGTTCGAGTTTTCGTGAACCGTATTAGGTACTTACATCTCTGTAGAACTGGTCTTAAATTCATTAAACTAAAAGACTTACTTTCTTTTCAGCTCGCTTTCTTTTGATTTTACAACTTTAGACATAAATTACTCGTACATTATGTAAACAATATTTCTAGTGAATTCTTTTACAGGACGGAAATTTGAAAGATTTTTATCGAGATAAACATAGCGTCGAGTTTATCTACATAGCAAACAAAAGTTCCATAACTGCTGTGCAGTTAACATAGGATGCAGCTTGAAACTTTACTCATTCAATGCATTTCTAAATATCATAGAATGTGGTTACGGCTACTCTCATTATTGTTTGGTCTATTCCCATATGAAGTATTGCTGAATGTTTTTAATACATAATCAAACAGTTTCCCCTTTGATACAAAAGAATATACCGAAATAAAAATGTTTGTAATGGAAATATACGAAAGCAGATAATGTCTCATTATTATTTTTTCTGTCGAAGATTTCAATATATTCAACGTAATAATTTGGCGTACGTAGCAGCAAACTTGTAACATTGTTATCAAAACATGTACCTAGACAAAATTGACATTATTTTACAGAATAAGATTGCTTATATATTATTCATAGAAGTGGATTTTCATGAAAGTAATTCGTTATTGTCAGCCAGCTCTCTTGACTCGGGTCTAAGATAGACTAATTTATGACTCTACATTTATATTTAGCCATAAGTGCAATTTAGTTTCAGTAGTTACAGTGCGATCAATTTTAAGGGTCCACTATAGCGCTCGCAGACGCCGTAAGTTACTTAAATCATTTTGAACTACAGAAATTGAGTTAAATGGCTTGTCCTTTGCTCTGCGACCTGCGTAAACATGGTTACCTGCATAAATGTAATTTGGTGCCTTCAAATCAATTATGCTTGCTACTGAATGTTGTGGTGAAACTTGGGAGAGGCTCATATGGATTACGATTAGCTGAGTTGATTGATTGAATGCAGTTTTTATAACCATTTATTTTAGGATTTTGCAATCTTACCTTATTTTATCTTATCAATCTTATTTTCATTATCCGTTAATAAATAAATTATAAATTATGTTCATATTTTGATTCAGTTGCTATTTTCTGATATTGTTAAACTTATTGTTAAACATTTATCTTCCCGTCGATATTTTTTTGAGTGTTATTACCATCTTTTACAGTAGTATTTTCGCAAAACTGAAACGTACTTTATTTCGCAGGGTCATCACACAGTTTTAGAGAAAACATGTTAATCTAGGAGTTCAAACAGAGATAATCACAAATAATATGTCCTCTAATAATAACTTGCAATTTATTTAATATTCGTAAATGTTGGCAAATATTTCAGTAGCACTACTTTCGACAAAAATGTAGGAATATTTCCCGGCAAGCGACAACGCAACACGCGGTCTGTTGATTGCGGGCGACTCGACATCGAGCTCCCGACGCAACTGGCGACTCTAATAAGTGCTGTGTTCACACAGAATGATACTGCATTTATTACCCCAGGCAAAACTACGTTTTGTCACTTTAAACTTTCTGACGTGATGTATAATCCTTTATTTCGTACATTTATCAACTCCCTTGCGCTCATTTATAAATGCGTTATCTGCATTTCATGTAAAGGTAGGCTTATGAATTCAAGTTTTAAGTAAATACCAGTAAATACACAATTTTTAGATGTTTTATTTTAAGTGAAGAGTACAACGAAAAATTGAGTAAGTGTTCTTTTAAGCTTTTCATAATAAATATAATGAAGAAAATTTTTAGCTATTTAAAATAGATATGTAGGTACTCATTATACGAAAACTTTGATGAACAAAGTTGTTTGGGCACGTGATATTTTCAATTAAGTTTCATAAGTAAAGTTTGGTAATTTAGTAAATGTCACTTTTTACGAGAGACCCTAATAATTAATTTTATTTAAGCTTATATACAGTACTCCTATAATCACCTTCAGCCTTTGACGTAACATGCGAGAATGGTCGCATAGTAATTTGTAATTTTGGATGCATACAAAGGTGTTGGTTAATTAATGACGCTAATATAGGAGAGAGCAACTTATTATTTAGGGAGTCAATAGCGTGAATAAAACTCGGCAATGGAGTGGAACTGCCATCAATATGATGAGGCTCATCAGCACTGCGCGTGCCAAAAACCCTTCCTTCGAATTCATTAATTCACTTAATGAGCTAAACGCATAATGAAGCTTTGTCAGCTTCTAAGCTGCGGTAACCCATTGTATAGCGATGGCGGAAATTGTGCGCTCCACTACGCTAAGCTGTTGGTTTTACTCGGTTTTATATACTCGTTTAAATACATGTAAGCATTACAAATGTACAGCACATACCTACTGTTGTATTTTTAATTAAAGAATGTCGTAATTGCTACACTATAAACTACCTCTTCTTTCACTTTAATAGTGAAGTTGGTGTCCGCGGATTAAATTAGATCTTTAACGTTTGTGATCATTACAGAGAAAACAATTTAAGTAAATTCTAAAACGATTGTACCGCAACCATACGTGAACTCTATAATCTCCACTCGGCGTTTGGATCGCTTCTTATTGAATTATTGGTCGAAGGGACGTGACTCGACGCACTCTGTGATCGGGCCATTGAGTTCTCGATGTTTGCTCGATTCTCGTACGTGTGTGGCGGACTTTAATCGATTCTTGAATGATTCTTGTCGCGTGTCGCGCACTCCATGAAGCGCGACCGTGCGTGTTAACGTTTTGAATTTATTGTTTGTTTTATTAGATATCTACCGTGTGGAACAAAGGACCAAGAATAAACCACATTATTGTAGAAAAACCCTATTAATAAAATGTTCCAACTTTTCCGTGTAACTTCAAACATCTGTAGCGGGATACTGAATAAACACTCGAAGAGAAGAAAGAGGGAAAAATGAATAATCTAAAGAAATTTAATTTTACGATGGCTCTCCACCTATTCAGGAATGAGACACAATAAGTGAAAGAGTTTCTTTTCAGGCACCTCGGCTCTAAAAAATTGAGGTAATGGAACGTGAATAACAATTCGGCCCTCAGGGGGTAGGAATCGGATGGTGAGCGCGGGGAGGGATAGATTGATGGCACCCGTTTGTAGCATCTGTCGTTTAAGTGAACATCGATTATAGTACACACCTCGGTGTTTCTTTGTTTGGCAAGCGACGTTTGACTCGACTCATCAGTCATGCCGGCTTGGGGGATTAATTCCGCAATATAAACAAATGACATGCTGATATTTCCCTCCGAGGGCCCGGCGCGTTTCGCTCAATGAAAAAAGACACCGTTCCGGTATCGAGCGTCCCGGCGCTTGCTTTTATCATTTTGTAAGAGGTTTTGTGAATATTTGAGAAATTGTCGATATGACTTAGCTATTGAAGTTGAAAGATAGATAGCGCACCTGTATTAAATTAATCATTTGAAATGGATAGCGGATTTAAGATCAATATGGGATTATTACAAATGATCAAATTAGTATCTTCACAAATAATTCAAGGATACATTTTTTTAGATATATAGATACCTACTAACAAAATCGATGTATTTGCAAATCATTCCTTCAAGTCCAACAGATGGAGCAAGTCGAATTTAAACTCCACCAGAGAACAATGCCCAATCACCTAGCTCCCACCTTCAACTTGGAACGAGACTTAGGTACTGGGCACAGGGAATAATTCAAAGTATTAAAATATCTGCGCTAACATAAAAATTATGTTTTCAACATCGTTTATTATTACAGGCATATATTATTACTCTGTAGGCATTTAAAGTCTTTACTTACTAAAATTATGTTTGTTCTTTGAAAACAGATTGAATAATTAATTATAAAAATCAAGACCGTAATGAACCCGAATATATGGAAAAGTGTAAAAGCTTTGGGGCTAATTATAGAACATAATGTAGGTAATAAAATACTTATTAATATATAAAAATGCAAACCTCAAAGAGTCTCTCCATTTGGAACCCATGTCCCCATAGCACTTTTCCAAAAGGTATAGTTCCTCCTAACGGATGATTAATAATCGTGGTTAGTGCGACGATATAACAATAAATGATCGTAATACGTAGTGCCTTATGTTGTGTTATTAAAATAGGATCAAGAAAGTCGAATCTTATGTTGGGACACCCCTTGATTTTAAGGATTTACGGTTATATCCTCTTTGCGTATCCAAACCGCGACAATATACCTATGATGCCGGAAGTATTACGCTATAAACAGGTATTGCCTAGGCTAAGAGTCAGAGTGCGTAACTTATACTTGATGATTTTATTTATTCTGCCTTGAGTTTCGGATGATTCAGACTCTTCTATTTAATATTTTATGTTAAAATAATTAGCATCTGAACTTGTAAAAAATACAGTTTAAATACCAAAGCTCAATAAAAGTATATTAATCGCAAAATGTTGTAATGATATTTTGTGATTATTAGATATTTTTTAAATGTTTCTATTTCTGTATCATGTGCGTAACCAGTAATTGATGATTCGGAGATTGATGAAAAACAGGTAGGTACATTTTAATAGATTTCTCTGTATGCCGACAGCATAAGTTATGTGAGTTACAGGGAAGCGCGCTATTACAGTGACGTAAGTGATGGTTGCTACGTGGTTCCTAGTATTTCCAGCGCCCCTGTTACGGCGGCGATCACCCGTCAGGGAAATGCATATTCACTCCTAAATGGATGGAAAGTTTCATGATACTTTTATTGCTCTCTTGGAATAGACCACTTTTAAAGTTGGGTAAATATGTACGTTTATTTTTCTTAATTAAATCCTGTGAGTGGTAGTCAAAACTATTATATTAGCAATTCCTTATTGTGTACTTGATATTTTTGCAAGTTTTCATTTCACAAGAAATAGGCAAGTAATGGAAACATTTATGTACGATTTCCTTAATTCGATTATTTTTAGTATTTCATGATATTAAAGGGTGCGCTTAGTTCCGAACTCAATTACGTAACTTGGTAACACGTTGAAATAATGCCAGTCAGAGGGGTGAGGTTTTGGAGTGTAACGATGACATTTGCAAAACATGATATACATTTGCATTTTTTCATTCATGATTAAATTAATTAGCCTTTCGTTTATTTGCCCAATTCGCATATTTTGTTGTTTACTGTCGATATATATTTTTTTCTGTTCCAATCAGAGGTCGATCCAAGAGTATCCAATATAATTTAAAATTGTACGTAACATTACAGATAATGTTACAATAAGCCTCACTATCTCTCGGCCTAAGTGTAGGTACTATATTATTATTTTTAGGGAAAATGCGAGGAGAAAACAGTGTTCGACGTGTCGTGTGGCGAGTGCGTTCGGATAAAGTCTGTGGCCCTTCGAGCCTTTGCTAGTAAATAAGGATCATAGGATTATCGAGAACGGCGTATTCACTCTGCAAAGAACCGGGATTTACAGCGTTCCCGGAAAATGTTTAATACTGTGCACCTCGTTTACTTTGCTGTCGTGGCTTCGCTGTTAATTTTTGCTTTCGAGGACGAGAAAAAATGCTGAAATCGTTCCACTGGCATGTTTTGTCCCTACAGGTTTAAAAACCACGATGTACACATATTCTGGACGCTCTATCTATTGAATGATTTACCGAGTCAAAGGATTGGAAGTAAATAGTACTAGGTCTCTCTCAATTTATGTTCACTCTTTTTGAAAGTTGAAGTTGTTGAGCCAAATAAAAGGAAAAGTAAATATTAAATTTCTTGATTGCTTTAGAAAAATTCCGAGGTTTTAAAGAGTTCCTACTGTTAATGGGTTATAATTCTAATTCGTAAGATATCTGCGGCGTAATCGCTAAAATATTAAGTCTAGAATAGTGGCGTAGCCGTTCTTAATCAATATTAATTAATTATTTTATTTTTTGACGTCGAATGAGTTTTGAATTTGGAATATTATGAATGAGTCTGAATCATGCAGACAATTATTATAATACAATTATTTTCCTTTTTGAAGAGGCCATCTTTACTACATAAATCCACGATGATAATATAACTTACAACAGTTCCTTTGTTTTGAAATAAGTAATATTGATTGGTATCAGGCACTCACAAATAAGATTCAATGACCAATCAGTCAAAACACGCGTCCTAAGTTTGTACATATGAAGTCGGGTTGTTTAGTAAATCCAGGTACTCATCTCGAGAACGTCGTCGTAAGAAGATTACGTCGCGATTTGTGTGAAGGGGACATAACGTTAAAATACATCATACGCATAAGTTGTCGGATCAAAATATTTTGTACTGAATGGTACACAGGCTTTTGCAGAGTACCTGGGTATTGTAGGTAATATTTCTGGGGGTGAGCACTGCGGCGGTACTAAACTGCGGGAGATAACAATAACGTAGAACTAGTGTAGGCAGTTTTCTTTGCTGTTGTGGCGTAACTTAGGAGGGATATTGATTGATTGACTGTGTATTGTGACAGTTGCTGAGGATAAAATAATTAACTACTTATTAGTAATGAAATTCGAATAGGTAACTACGATGCTCAACGGAAATATCAGAAAAAAGCCACCTCATCCCGAGAGCGAACACATCATCAAAAATGTTATCTATTATATACAAATAAATAAAATTGAAGTGTCTGTTTGTAATTTCAAAATAACAGCTTTTTACTAAATGCATATGAAATTATTTATGGAACACATAAATCAATTTTATGATTTTTTTTTCTGTCTCCGTTTGTTCCAGCTAGTCTCCGAAACGGCTGGACCAATAATTTTGACGGGACTTTCACTGGCAGATAGCTGAATTTATAAGGAGGCTACTTTTATTTTAGAAAAAGAATAAGGGATAATGGGAAAAAAAATATTGTTAATTTCCACTTGGAAGAAGTCGCGGGCACAGATAGTATTATATAAATTGCTCGTCATAAATTTTGTCAGTTCGAAAAAAATCTTTATAAAATCAATTCAAATTAATGGAGGTCTGGAGTAAGCCATTACCACCGCGACCTGTGCCCTTGTACACACACATTTCGGATTCAATCTAATCTGATAGGTGGTAGGTAATGGTGCGAATGACCAAATCGGTGTACCTTAATTATCTGCTAGCCAAGATGGCCTATTAATGAAGATGTAATGTAGTGTTTTATGTGCAGCTAGTGTAGTGTAGTTAGTGAAAAAAAGTTGAGTAAAAGTTAGTGTTGTTGAAATGGAAATACAAACAAGATAATATTCAAGGAATAAAATTATACCGATGGGGTTACGCACTAAGCGGACACCTAATCCTTTGAGGAAAACGAACATAATGTCATAATATTTTTAAAATTGACATACTCGTAAGTATGTTACCTTTTCGCTTGCAACAATATTTTGGTTTACCTTATTTCCGAGTTATTGTGAATATCTTATGATTGTAGTGAAAATACTACTCACCTGGAACTCTTGATTAAGGTAGAGCATTATAGGTAATGGCACAAATATAAGCTTATTATGACAAGTTATAAAATAATGTTACTATAATTTGTGTATCCACGATTATGTCCGCGTGTGCCGATTTTTCCGATACAAACTTAGGTATATACCCCGTTGCACCACTTAGGGGTTGAATCTCGATACAAAATTTTGCAAAGGATTTATTTTATATTGAATATCAAACACAATGGGAACAATGAAATGAATACTCTGTATATTAAATACTTAGTCGAGTAGGTAATATTAAATTATTTGTATGTAACAGCAGATAATTTTTTCGCGATATCAGCTTTGGTCCCATAAATAATAAAAGTGGTTCATAGTGATGAGTACAATAATTATAACCCCTTAAAGCCGGGGTCCTGAATAAATGTACACTATGCATATAGTGAAAGAATTACCAAAATCGGTTTTGTAGTTTATTATAATTACCTCAATCTCACAAATAAACGTTAATGTTTTTTAATAAGTATTACTAAAGATTATAATGCGGATAGCACCAAATTGTGTTACAATAAAATTGATTTCTGTTATCTAAGTAACTATATTTTTCAGATCTTCCGCGATGCCCTCCTTTGAATTCAAATCGGAACAAAGTCGAAACGACATGGTTACCATTTTTCTCCGACGGAAATTGTCTCCATCCGGAATAAATAGTGTAGTTCAGGACCAGCTCTTACGATTCGATATCGATATCAGACGCGATCTTGTGAACAAACTTGTGCCTTGAATTCCTAGCACCTGGTAATAATGGAAATTAATAGGGCTAGAGGTAAATCATATTATTCTTTGATTTGGTGCCTCTGCTGCGGGAAACATAAGCGTGACGCTTTGCCTCGATTAAGTTACAAAGTAACAGAAAGGTATTAGACTAATGAAAAGGGCCCAGGTGTTATGGTTATACCTATTCTCGGTCTAAAATCATTACCTCTCTACGATACAAATAAGCTACAGCTATAAATTCTTTACAACCTCCAGGGAGGTGACAATATGTGCACTCGAGACGCTGAATGACCTTGAGTTCATACTTTGCTTTTGTAGAAACAGAACTATTTGCTTAATATTTGTCAGATGTCATCCTGACATTGTTAATACTCATTTAACGAGCCTCATGGAGAGACCTCGCAGAAAAGCAATATTATTAAATATTAATTTAGTGTATCTTGTAACAAATAAAATAAATATAGAGGAAATATTAAAAAGTGTTTTAATTATAAATATGACAACAATACAGCTTTAATCTAGCGTGGCCCTAATTAGGGTCGGAGTACATCTGACCGATACTTGTAATGATCAGAGTGCGAACGATATGTTTGAGCAACAGAAAGGGATTAGAGTTGAAAACTGCGGAAAGTTTCCGAAACTTTGGAAGTTTTCCGGAAGTTTACCGGTAATATTCCCGAAAACTTCCAAAACTGCGGCAGTTTTGGAAGTTTTCAGAAATGATTTTTTACTTATAAAAACAGTAATTGGGGATACTTTATACTTAAAATATGTTACATTTAGCTAGATTTTAAATATTCGAACACAGCGAGCACGGGACGGGATGCGGGGTAGGGTACAGGTTAAAAATAAATATTTCCAAAACTTCCGTCACACCGCTCAGTGTTTACATTATGCCCGTTGCCTTCGTATGATTTATGCCGATTGAATACAAAACGTTATTTCATCAATTTGCTTCAATAGGTACCATAAATAATTAAAATAATAAAAAAAACAGAACTAAATTAAAGGATCATTTTCATTTGCCGTTACTGATTCTGAGTAATCCCAAAGCAACGAATTTGTTGATTTCATAAATAGAAAAACATAATTTGAAAACTTCCAAAGTTTCGGAAGTTTTGGAAGTTTTCAGGAAACTTTCCTCAGAAAAGGAAACTTTCCTGGAAGTTTTCAACTCTAAAAGGGATGGAGATAGAAGAATAACTGTTGCCGGGCGGTCAGATGTGGTCCAACCCTTATAACCAAGGGCACACCATCGCTATGTTATTATTTTACACGAGGTTTTCTGTTACCTCATGGGACGTGGATACATGCACTAGACGTTAAGCGCTTACATTAGCCTTTTGGTCTCGGCTAAATATTATCTTGGTTTCGCCCAGAATGCCGTTTACTTTTTAATCAAATGCTTATCTTTTCATATTTCAAAGTTAAAAGCAATTTTCATCCATGTCTGGACGAAAATTGCTTTTACTGATGCTGCCAAAATTGTTTTTTATTTATTTATTCGGTGATCATTAGTAGGTAGTGTATTTATAGTTTTGAAATTAGTTTAATTTATTTCAATAGTGTTATTTTTTTATTTTTTTTATTGTTAACACGTAGTAGTGGATAAGTATAACACAAAGTATATACCTAGTTTACTTTCTTTTGGTATAGGTACAAAGACGTACTAGCTACTCGACTATTATCTAATCCTTACAGCAATTAATCGTACAACCTAAAACTACCTTTGATTCTTATTGATTAACTACCATGTATAGGTAGGTCTCGCCGAGGTATACCCATCGCGCAAATTGGATATCTATTTACATTTGAATATAGAATCGGAATAAGGGCTCTGTTTTATTTCTGCAGTTTTCGATAAACTATATCTTGACATAATAAATGCGTTGGAGTTGCCGGTTAAGTTAAACTTCAACCCCGGTTTGCTAAGTAAAGTTGCAGTGTATGCATTCAAATGGGCGGATGCCGCGGAGTGTTGTTCTAGGCTATAATGCTATGGGGATCGCCGAAGTTAAAACGTTATTCAATAAGTAAATTTCATGGGCAGTTTTATTTCTTCATTCAGGTGATTGTTTTGTATTCCAATAAAGCTGCTTTATCGTGATAGACGTTGGTTATTCAATTGTAGGTAGGTACTTATTAGAATATAATAGGTCGTGGTTATAATACATTATTTTATGGGAACAAGCGTGTATTTATAATAAGGTATCTGACTGGTATTTTTATCAGCAAAATTTATTTAGCTTTTCCAAATAACTTAAGCAAAAGTGTATATTTTTAAAGCCTAAATTTTAATTATCATTTTAATTTGCAGAATAGACAAAAATGGCACTACCTACTGACTTGTGAGTTGTGACGTCGTAAACTAGTAATATCATAGTAAACAGTTTCATGCATATTCCACATTGCGGGAAAAAGATGGATAGTGCCTCATATAGAAATTACAAAAGCATAAGTAATAAGTATAATGTATTCACTGATTTTAATTATTTTGTCAACTATGGTCTTCTTTATTTGCCTACTATAAGGGAATATAAAACATCTGTATATTTTTAATAGTAGTCGACTATTACTGAAGTAATTAGTATATTATCGTGGTGGAATAATGTGTCAAGAAAATTATTAAGAAACTGGCACTCTGGCACTGTTAATAAAGCAAGAAAAACATTGTTATTTTTCTTTTGCGTTCTCAAGTGTTGAACAAAAAGAAGGTTTATAAGCTCATTCACCTTTACACCGGCAGGGTAGGACTTTTTATAGCCGCAAGCTAATAGTGTGAAAAAGCCAGGCATAATATTTCAAGACCTAAAGATTATGCTTTTATAGAATAAAATGCTTATCAAGTTTCATATAAAGCTACATTTTTTAGAAGTAATGTGACTTTTTGACTATCTTTATCTTTAATTACCGAGTTTTAATAGCAAATGACGATGAAAACTGATGAACGACTGAGCATTTTAAATTTTATATTACTAAGAGGATTAAACTAGATTAACATTAGAAGATTATTTTATAAATATGAGCGTTGTAACATAAAATACCATCAGATCTCTTGTTTTAAATACCGGTCACAAAACAAGGTAAACAATCAAAATCGAACGTCCGAATAGTCTACCAGTTTCAAATTAATTAAAGTTAGGCACGTCCCCTCGCATCCATCGAAGTTAGTCATTACTTTAAGTTACTTAGGGATTGAGTTAAGTACTTTGAGGCCAAACCTATTGTTCAACAGGCGACTTAAGGTGTTCGTAATTTTGTGCGACAAGAGTTTCACTTTGATTGAATTTAAGTAGTTAAGGAAATACTGCGGTGAATCTTACAACTCAAATGTTAGGAAAACAATGTACGGATTAGAAATAGTAAGGTGATACTTTTAGTTAACTTAGTATGTTTGATCCTTCTAATGTTACCCAGGACTTTATATCCTGAGTGTCTTTCGTTTTCGTAATTGCATGTGATTTGGGACCAACTATTATAGGTAGCGATCACTATGGAAACATATTATTGTACAACAGTTTAAAACTAATTATAAAGTAAATGAAATAAAGATAAAAAAGTTAGGGGAAAAAATTAGTTAGCAGCAATGACGTAAAATGTATCTTATCTTATTTAAAAACATTGCCCCTCACTAGGATTTCTCCTGTATCTAGGGTACAGTTTACAAACATACATGTCACATGCATACACAACCAGATCCGGAACAACTATCAGCAGATCATACAAATATTTGCTCCGTGCGGGGATCGAACCCGCGGCACTTAGCGCAGAAAGCTAATCGCTTAGCCACTGCGCCAACCGTGTCTTCATGTCATTGGTTAGCAGCAAATCATTTGCAATTATTTATCCAAAGGGAAAAACAATAGTCTTAGAAGTCGGGATGTAGAGTCATCGGAATAATAGGTAAAGCCAAATCGTCGATAATCCACATCCACTTAATCGCAAAAATAGTATAAAATCACACGTACAATAAGCCGTTATATACGAACGAATCAAACTATTGAATTTGGTTACTCTATCTACAGCTACGGTCTACGGATGGAATCGCAGACCTGTCTTCGCTAACGTGGAATGGATTATTTTAGAATTTACACTTGACACCAACTTGACACTGACAGACTGTATTGTCGGTACAACGTTCCTTTTTAAGGTATATTTGCACTTGAATTAGATGTAACTAAACTGACTTCAGTAATTGTTATTTTTACATTATGAGCAATTGAGCATTGTCCTGAAATGTAGGAGCGAAAAATGGGTGACTATATAGATATGAAAACGTCTTAATATTATATACAAATTGTAAAGATGATCACTTTTCCCACCAGCCGGTAAGATCAGAACATTCTGCAAAATTACAAACCAATCAAAGAAAAATAAACACGAATTCTCCAATTTCGATAAACAGTACTCTTGAGAAACCAATATTCTTTGTACCGTATTTTCCAATATTTTCCCGGACAATTTGTAGTGTAGCCGAGTGGATGAGTGAGAGCGATCCGTCGAAGCACGAACTAAGTAAATTAAAGTCCAACGTTCGCACTCAAGGGGTGCTCCAATTAAAAGTCAAATCAAACTGCATTATACCGTCGTTGTAAAATAACGACACCTATCTGTTAGGGATGCTTCGAAGTAAATAATGACAGATCGGTAACAATGGATACTAGCGTCTTTGCTCGGTTCATAAATAATAATAGTTATGTTTATATTATAATATTTAAGTTACGTCAACTATAATTCAGCAAAATTCGTAGAATAAAAATATAGATAGAATAGAATAGAGTAGAATAGAATAGATCTTTATTTCATGTAACTAAAATGTGTCACCAGATACAGGCACTTATGAAATGGACAGACTCTAGGTGCAAGGTGATAAAATATAACATTTTGGATGCTTCTTAATTATAATTTCAGTAGGTACTTAACCAACGCAAACATTTTATTATTATGTGTCGTCTAGATTTTTTTGTTCAATAATCTATTTCTTTTACATAAATAATGAGTCACAGTAGGTATTTTCTAGTATAATCAGTTTGAAATAAGCTGGAAACCAGCGAAGCGTAAAGATCAACCATTGTAAATTACTTGGTAAGTCTCCAGACACAAATTGAGTTGATTTGCCCAAGGCTAGATTAGAATTAGGGTGATTTAGAATTGCTAAGCGCTCGCTAACTATTTCGAGATTATTCTTAAACTTTTTCGGCAACCCTAACATTCCCGAGTTTATGGGCAATTTCGTATTGATGTACAATGCTGACGTGTCAAACGGCACATAATCAAGGGCTATAAATAATGCTTTTAATTTATATTTACTGTATTTTGCTCTTGTTTGTTTACAACTAAAGTATTTGTAGCTGCTACTTGATGTTATTTATGTAAAAATCAAAATGCCTTTTTGACTTTTAAAAAGCAATTCTCAAGCGCTTTGCTTACGTATAGTACGCGTAAATCTTTATGAGCCCTCTGAACTCTCTTCCTCTCACCTACCTCCTCTCCTCACCTCACCTACCTCCTCTCCTCACCTCACCTCACCTCTCTAGCACCTTTAATAGTACGCTTATATAGGTTCTAGAAGGAGAGAGAGAGAGAAAGTTCAGAGCTCAGTTCAGGGCTCATAAAGATTTGCGAGAACTATAACAGCACACCCTATATCTATTATATATGGTAGTTATGCTTTTTAAATTTTATTTCTATCTTTCCATATAAGCTTGACTGATATTTACAGTTGTTCTAATTAGAATGAGGAAACAAGGATAAAAGTTCTACAAAAATGTAGATAATGTATGAAAACAAAATTAAACATTTTCGGGAGCTTAATAAACTTGGGGATTGAGGACAAAAGGCTATTTTCCGTCCCTTGAACCGATTTCCTTCTGTCCTGTCCTTTAGCTGCTCCAAGTATTACTTGTTCAGCTGTAATGAAACATCCAGACTAATTTAACACGTTATTAAACTCCGTTTTTTATGTAGGTAGGTATAGTAGTAATAGTAAAACAATTTTAGTAATTTTCTGCTTCAGTGTAGCTTAGCTTAGTGTTGTCGTTGTAGTTTTTATGCGCGACTTTTATTGAATGTACTTATGAGTGCCAATATTAAAGACTTGTGTAAAGCCTATGATTTTTGAAACATTTAAAAGATTTTCTATTCAGTTATGAAATAGTACATTCAGATATAAGTGCGGTAAGTTGAAAATTACAGCCGAGGCGATATTGCTAGGCCGAGCCGTATATAGGCGAGGGCTACAAGAAAGCAGAGGCTGTAATTATCAAAGCGCACGTATGTCATACGACGTTTTATAACATATTTGCGAGGAAATAAATACAACTCGGGCTTTCTTAAACGAATAAATCTTTAATCACTTGTTAAAGCAGTTAGAGAAATTTGAACAATTTGTGAAATTGATTATTACTTGTTCACAAATTAGCGATGCGCGCGCATCAGCCCTTTTTTTTAAGGCAAAGGCATAAAAACAGCCAGTATTAATAATACAGTAAATTAATATTTTTTGTTTTTGTTACTGATAAATGGTTGTAATTTCTTGTCAAAATTAATTAAATTAAAGAATTAAACGTTTATTTTTTATCTCCCAAAGTTAATTTTATTCATAAAATGTTGACCACTTTTCTGACATAAAAACTCTTTGCTAAGATTTAAAAAAGTACCGTTCGTTTTAGACGGAGCATCTTGATAAACCGTGCGTTTTACATTACAACGCACAAGTACGTAATGAGATACATTACGATATTGAAACTGGTGAAATAAGAGACCCTTTACGAGCAAATGTGTTATAAAATAATTTAATTCAATATAATTTATGTACGCACATAATATAAATAAGTCAAATGTGGTTTTATGTTACAAGATATACCTACAAGTACTAGTCATCGACTGAAGAGTTACGCTTATATTTTTTATATCCATAAGTAAATAATTAGAAAATAATCAGAAAAAAAGGTCAAAATACAGCAATAATAATATAACTCTTCAACATAGATTATTTGCAAATAATATTCTACCAACGTAATTTCGATGTTTCATATATGTTTTTTAGAAAATAAACTCTCATTGGTTGGCCTTTGTGAAAATATTTGCGAAAAATGAAATAAAAATCAAATTAGAAAATTAAACTCGTCCTTCTAAGGAAAAGGTGAACAAGGCTGGATAGAATTTCTATTAAGAAAAGGAGGGTTTGAGCCTTTCATTTGGTAAAACTCATTAAATTCAACCGTATAAGTAGTCCTTTGTCGAGTACCTGAAACAAACAGATGATTAATTAACAACTTGTTAATTAACTTGGCTATTATAAATATGAAAGAAAATCCAATAGGTTTCGTTGAGTTACGAAGGCAAGGCTGATAGTTTAACGTTAAATTGCAATAGATATAGAAGTTATTAAGCTAATGAAGGCTAATTAAAACTTGAATAAATTAATCATAATATTTACGAAACATAAAACTGAATTTGAAATACTTCACAAGTATTTCGGTTCAATTATATTGGTAATTTAATAACGTTTGCGAGGATTAGAATTTTTTTCCCATTTTTTAAAATCTTATGATTTTATTGAAGGGCTAATCTGATACCTAATTTTCAAATCCAAATAAAATAACATTAAGAGAATTAACATAGGTACATAAAGCATTACCATACAAATTATAAATAATATTTATTATTCTTAATAATGTATTATTGTGTATGTATGTATTATTTAATATTCTTATGGCATAACTTTAGGAAAAAAAATATGATAACCTAGTAGTTTAGTATATTATATTTTTAATTCAACATACAACATTCTCTTCTGTAAAATATTGTTCAAATAACTTTAACCGATAATATATATAAAATATCGGCCGTCCGTCGGCGTTTACGCGAAGCCGATAAGCTGCAGTGTTGCAGAAAGTCCAACATAATAACTTATCCAGGGAGAGTTGTGATGAAAATATTTGCTACCTAAACTTTTTTTAACTTAGTTCAGCTTTACGTGTGGTAATCTTACAACAAAACCTGCGACGGCCTAGGCTTTTACTTCGAAGTAATCGTTGATGTTTATATCAATCTTATTTTGAATCCAGTCTGACTGGTTACTTTTCCAAGTCTATTAACCAGATGAAAACGTCGACAAAAGTAGTTATAGTAGTTGATTCTGATTAATCAGCTTGTTCTGCTAGAAGCCTAGCGTGCATAATAGTGCAGCCGCCTGACAGAGAGAATAACTACCATTACTTTGCTGGCTCTGTCATTGTACAAGTTACTTTTCTTGGTATCGTGAACACTGTCGTACAGACATATTGAGGGTAATCAAATGAAAAAAAATAATCGTAACTTGTCTCTCGTTTACTCTTACACGACTTTTTATTCATTTTCCTTTTTAAACTTTTAAAAGCCTTACGAACTCTTCGTAATGGATTTAGACATTTTGTTGCATGTAATTCTAGAGAATGGTCATGCCGTGAAACCACTTATCCTTAGCATTAGAATCGTTTTATCGGAACATTTTTCACAATAAATAGCCCTAAGATTTTATATATAAAAAGCTTGAAATTAAGTAAGAGCTGATGTTCTGTTCGCTGTAATAGAAGTATTCGTCTGGAAACATTGAAGGTGCACTACAAAATAATTTGCAGTTTAGTTTAATTCAAATTATAAATTCGATATCGCTCTTTGATCATGAATCATGTCCTATCGGAGTGAGAACGAATCAATCACTCTTCACTACTTAATCTATGACTCTTCATCTTGTCATGTCAATAGCACTTTATTTATTTGGTTCTGCAGGTAGATAGGTAACTAGCTACACGAATTGGATTATCTGTCCTTGCCGAGGTGTTATATGGTGCAGGTTTACTCACACTTAGCACCACATTAAGATACTCGAAGAAATGCTGTATCATCTGGTCAGCAACAACACACCGCAAAGATATGGGATGCGCCCATGAAACCATAAAAAAATCGGTATTTGAAAAATATTTATCAACTCGGGGTATAAAGCTTCGTTACATTATTAATAAATAGGAATATTCCATCGATGTCTAATATTCATGGAATATTATACATAGCAATACTTTAATATTTAATAATTGTCAACAGTCAAAATGTCATTTGACGTTTTTGCTCTTGGAACTTTGTGGGTTTTCTTCCAAATGACAAAATGATTATACTTATTATATTAAGCATTCTTCACCCGAATTCTTATCAAGAAATTCAAGAATAACATTTAATTTGACGGTCTATTAATGAAGGTAGATTTTGCGAAACATTCAAAAATTCCCATTAAGTCAGGGGGAACATTCCTATGGACTCATTTTATGTCTTTTCATTTTACGTATCGGGCTTTAAAACATCTAATTCGGGCGGAGAAAGCTAATATTTTCAAGGAAGGTTTAAAAATGCTCATTACTGACATTCTGTTTGGGGGGAGGTGTGGAATCCGAGAGAAGAATATATTTACACAAACATAATTATATGCTGATTGATGTAAAATCATTAGATATCTAAATGGACGAGGAATAATGTGTTTATTGGTTTATTTTGTCTTAATTACCGTTTTTGCTTGAGCTGAACTCGCTCACAATATTATGTCGAGTACAGGTGGTAATGAAGGGCAAGTTTGGTTGTATTACCCAGTATATTAATTAATGTTTCTGCGCTTAAGGTAAACCAGGATTATATATATATATATAGGCATTATATATAATTATATAGATAGGAAAAGGACAAAACCTCAAGAAGTCAAATATCGTGACAAATTATGTTGACGACATTTTATCAAATAGCCCAAGACTTACAGAAAATTGACTGACACATATAATAATAATTCTAAGAAATATAATAATAATTATACCTACTTGTCCTTTACCATAAAGGAACTAATTCCTTATATTGTATAACTAATATACATTTATAATGGAATAATGTATAAGGAGCTGATGGCATGGCTCCTAATTAGCCTACAGATTCAAAGTTCTGTCGATCAGCCCGAGGCATACAAGCAGCGTTGTTTTGCGCCGCTACACAAAACCTACTCCCATTTATTAAGGGAATATAGATATATTCCCAACAGATGTTGGGAAAGTGAACATGCTTAATTCTTTTGTTAAAACATTAGGTCCTATCTATACATATTCCTGTAGAAAAAGGATAGCATAGAGTTCAGTAAATATTTAATAAGCGAACAGTTTGTAAACATAATGAAAATTAACCTAACCTAAACTTAGCATAAGATTTTATACAACTAATTTTAATATTATGTGTCTTTTTATCAACTTTTTTATACATATTTATATTATTAATGATGGGATTTGAGTTAAAGCCATGGTAATGGTTATAAAGTTATGTTAAAAAAATATTACTGGTTGACGAAAATAAATCCTTATAAATTGGAAGTATTTTATTTACAGTGATGCATTAACCAAAAATATATCGTAGATAAGCTGTGGTTAATAATGATGATGATGTAATAATGATAATGTATTAATTGGAATTATTATGTTTATTGCTCCTTTTTATCCGGGGTACAATAAAGAGTATTTTTGTTCTATTTTAATCTAACCTCCTGTGTATATCTTATGAAGTTTTATCTTGACAGTTGTGTAGAATAACTATGTAGTAACTACAGAGTGACCACAGGATGTTAAAAGACAAATAGATACAAATAGCTATACTGGAACGTGGTTAAGTGTACCGCGATACCAAAGCCGAAATTTATTAATATAAATAAATAACATTATAATCGCGAAAGTCGAAACTACGACAAAAACAAACAACTACAAAGTTGGCAAGAACGCTTATTGGTAAAGAGGTACCTATTAAAACTTTCGAAAAAATGTTTCGATAGCTACGTTGTTGGTATTTGTTTTATTGCAGCTCTCTCATCCTAGGCCAAGCTTAGCAATACTTTAAGTTAATCTAACAAAATGAAAATAAATTTCGGGCATTTATGTACTTATATTTGTATGTGGACCCAACTAAAAGTTGCGAATATTCTCGCATCAAAGAAATAGGAGTAAAAATTGAGGGAGAGATTTTTTAAATTTGCTAAATTTGCCTAAACTAGGTATAGGCAGGCATCGCTATAAAATTTTATTTTGGTTTAGCATTAATACAGCGAGCTTCATTATTTCATTAAGTGCTATAATTCGTAGGTTACATTTGTTATAGGAAGGTAATTACAATTTGGAATCTACTTTGCTATTGCTTATTTGGCAAGTTTTGTATATTTTGTAATCTACGACAATACAAATTGTTGAAACTAGTGTCGCTTGATAATTTAAGAACATAATGATACAGTTCATTGAAGGAAACGGATTGCAGTTTGTGGAAGGACTAGCGGTATGTCGTAACGTGTGCATCTACGAGTATGTAACAAGCTTTACAGCTTACGCTTACGCAACTTAAGCCTAATACATGTTATACTAGTAGATACTATCTCGGCTAAGACCTATGCGGTTAAGTGAAGCCGAGTAGATGCAACCATAGCTTAGGAACCTTTAAACGATACGTTTTGGTATGCAAGAAAGCAACATCAATAAAGATTGTGTCAATGCCCAGTTTTTAGAAGCCATTCAAATCTGCTGCCGTCAAGTTTCAGATTATGTTAGGTAAGTAGATTGGTTGATTGAAATCAGTAAAAACTAAATCTTAATCGTTAAAAATAGCCAAAAATATTATATGATCAGTAAGCTATTTTCGATTGCTGTAAAAAGAAATGGAATTAAATTTTTCCAAGTTCGTCGTCCGAAAAACAGAAGTGTAGTTTTAAAACTTGACTGCTTTGCATCGAATACTACCTCATAAATGATAGGTAGGTAGTTGCAAATAGACTTGGCTTAAAGTTTCCAGTTACCAGGCCAATAAATTAAAAAAAAAAAAACCTAATTAGTTGCCTATTTAAGATGTATACTATTCTACACTAAAATGTACATGTGTGTTTTAACACAAAATTATGTTAAAATAGAATCTAATCTATATCTACTTAATATTATAATGACGTATTTAGTTCATTGTTTGTACAAACAATATTTAGAACCGGTTCAGTAGTTTCAGAAATTACCATTTCTGAAACTACTGAACCGGTTCTAAAAATTCTTTTACTAATAGAAAGCTACACTATCCCTGAGTGATATAGGCTATATTTTATTTTATTAAAAATAAAACGCGTGACTGAAACCGCGAGCTACAGCTAGTAGTTTATAAAGCGATTGGGACAAATTTTGTGCCGCGAGTGACCAACGTTAATTGATTTTGTGCCAATAATTGAATTTTATACTCCATGTGATAAATTGATGGGTTACAACAGGGTTGATGAGTTTCGCTATATTTATGAAATACTTTAATATATAATCCGTTGTTTGTTCATTGGTTGAAAATAAATCACCTTATACAGGATATTTTTTTTATGTAGTGCGCATAATTTGTAGAGTGATTCAGTCTCTGTTACTAAATGCAACCGCAGTATTGGGATACACTTTAAAACAAAATGAAAATTCGACTTAGTATAGGGGACATGCAATTGCATAATTTACTAGTGCATGCCATATAAAATCAATATTTTGTTTTGTTTTGGAGTGTATTTTAGTACTGCGGTTGCTTTTGGGAACGGACATTGAATGACTCTGCAAATTTTGCACTCTACATAAAAAAATATCCTGTGTAATATATTATAAATAATTATCCGTCTAGTGTTGAGGTACGAATTCTGCCCGGACTCTGAAAGATTCCGTGAAGCGAAGTGAGTGATATTCGTAAATTAACAACGTTTCTGCCGCTGTGGGTAATTTTGCTATTAAGCCATTACTCTACTTCAGTAATGTTACTCCAGGTTTTATTTCCGACAAAGAGAGATGAAGTATAATTTACAAAATCCCATGACGTTCCAGATTTCCGAATCCTCTTGAATATGTCTAAATCTGCCGTAAATTCAAACTAAGAACAAAGGCCATTCTCGGCCAATCATTGTTATTGACTCTGAGAGATTACATTATTTTCCTTAAGTGACAATAAATTGGGTTTCTTCCGCCCGCATCTTAAGTGGTCCTCTCATTTTTTACTATTATTAAATCATTTATCATTCGAGATACTTGGACAGCCATTTTGGAATTCATGTTGTTAATCGGCTGCCAGGAGATAAATAGAAAATCTAAAGGTTAAAAAGCGTCGTTGAAAAACTATACAATACATTTAAGTTTTGCTGATTCGATGATGATTACAGAACTCACAAAAATATATAATCGATCCTCTGGCGACCGTTGTTTTAACCCTTTCAAGTCTAAATCCTTCATTGTTTTTATCTATTGAAGATATTAATTTATTTAATTACATCGTATTATGTCGTTACTTTTAATTAAGATTTTATTGCCAGCTTAAAGGGCTCGAACAATTTAGGAAATTTGATACTTTAAACGGTTTCAGAAATTAATTTTGAGCGCCGGTCTCGTATCTGTGAGAGCTACGTCAGGCGTTTCCAAGCAATGTAATAGCTTTATGAGTTTCCCTCCACTTTTTTCGAATAATTCCTTCGTGTAACGAGTGAAATTAAATTATTTTGTCGGCCGCGTATCCGTCGCAGGTGAGCGAAAATTGGAATAGCTGCATTACTTTTCCTTGAAAGAACGGATTTTATTAACCGCAAGTTAGAACAATGTCGACTTCTGACACATAAAAAATAATATTAAGAGAATACAAAGTTGAAGCGGAATTAAACGTCGAGAACAGATATCCCAGCCGGGGAATTGCGAATGTATGACGGATAATATGTGGGTACTATTCAGATTTTTATTAAACTGTATTCCGGTAAACACTCGGCATTTCTTCCGCACCAAATCCTATAAACACACTTAAAAAGCCACAAAGGTACGCAATAACGTAATGTTACCTTAACGGTAAACCGAAAACAATTCATTTCTGCGAACGTCCCTCCCCCCCTTCCCCCCTGCGCCACGTACCTTCATCCCCAACCCCTCGAGGAACCGCGGAATGTTAGCCGATCCGTAAAAAGCAATTCTTCCCGCGCCGTTTGCCTTTTTCACCGTACATTTAATGTGAACCAATGTAATAGTTTATTTTAGCTCTTTTTAAAGGCATCTATAATTTAAACACTTTCACCTGATAGTTAATTTTTCATTGGTTTTGTAATTATTTGAATTAAGTGAAATTAATGTTCACGTTTTTATCATTTAAAATTCTTCATTGCCCTAAATCGACACCTTTAAGGGCTATGTTCATCGACGAAATAACAGACGTTTAAAATGTAATCGGCCGTTTACTAGTACAAAAATTCACTGTAAACAGCCGATTTTGTCTTAATCGTCTGTTATTTCGTTGGTGAAAATGGCCTTAAGACATCGGTCTATCGGTACCTTAAGGTTCTTTATTCATCGAAATAAAATTAGGGTCACCCAAGTAATGATTACATCGCTAGTAATTTATTGTCTCTATTTGCAGTCGAAATGAAAGAAATTTCAACGGAATAAAATGAGAAATCATCATCATCAGCCCATCTCCTTATGTCTTCAAGAAAAGAGTTAAGAAACATTTCTTGTCAGCATTATTTTCCTTTTGTTATTTGCTTGTATTTATTTAGATATATAATTATTATTGTTTGTGTTTAGATATATTAATATAACTTATATAAGTAGTTACATAATTATTCATGATACCTATGTTTTAATGTAATTGTATTGTACGCTCGACTTTCTCACTCTATATTATGTTCATTTCTCTTTCACCCAAAGGTTTGCTGGAAGAAAACTCATTCTGAGTTAAGCTCGCCTTTGTGCTTAAATTTCTAAATTGTTTAATTTTTGTATATTCCATATTTTGTGTAGGTACAATAAAGAATAAGAAAAGAGCGTGTAAATCGATCAACATTGAAGTACTGTATATAGGCTGTATATTATAACCCCCTTTACTTGTTATGCTTGGAAGGACGAAAGTATAAAGAAAACGTACCGGTCCCTAAGTCTGCTTCAAATAAATAGTGAGTTTAGCAATCTTACAACGAAAATATGTCAATGTAAAAACCGGAGTGTACACGCTCCATTGATTCAGAAGGAATGTATGAACGACTGTATCGTTTTTCCATCGTAACTGTTCTCTGTATTCTATCAACAATAAGGTAGAAGAAAAATAACTCAAAAATATAATATATATTTTCTGAGCTGTGACGATTTGATCGAATAAGAATAATATGATACTCAAAATAAAGATAACAGAGGCTCCCAAACTAGGCGTTTGCCTATATCTTGGGAACTGCTACTTTAAGATTTGCCATTTATTCTTATGATTATGGTAAAAAATACTAAATAAAAATTAAAAAATGAATTTTATTTGATAGTCTATGGGTAGTCTATATTTCATAAATTTTAAAAAATCTGTCTTCATCTCTCTGACATTATTTGTTTCCTAACTTTATAAAATTCTATAGACTAGACACCTATTTGGTTTTGTTTTATATTTTACGGAGCAGAAGTTGTTGTTAAGTCACGAATAAAATTATACTACGTCGTTTAGCAAAAAAGGGTACAATACGAAAACACAAAGACACAATAACTAGATATCGGAAAACTGAAGTTACTTATCGTCTTCCAAATGATGCTTTCATTCAAACAAGTTTGTTAATGAGAGGGTAATATTAATTATTAGATTGAAATACCCAAAAGACCCATAAATAAGGTCGATACAAGACTTAAGACCTGAGACAGGAGGATTTACTCGTAATTTCTGAAAAAGTTAATACAATAATTTCTGTGTTCTTATCCATATAATAAACTTAAGAATGTTGTGTATGTTGGTAAAGCACTTATACTTAGTGGACTAAATAGGGTAATATTGGCCACGTAAGTCGAAAAACATCTGCGTCCTTCCATTAACGCAGCTCCGAGCGGTGCGCCGGGTACTGTGCAAAATACTGGCTATTGTAGTTACACATTGTGGCCAACATGAACCGTGTTCATATTGTCTGTGAGTTACGCACTCTGGTAAAACCGATATGCTTTTAAAAATCTATATCTACATGTAAAAAAATCATAAATAAATTAGTGGAAAATTTTCATTGTTTTTTATGATCGGATTCATTGGACAATGTGGAATTGAGTGAATTTCGACGGATTCTTCCGGAAATCTACTTGTTTTGAATTTAGTTGACATTGTTTATAAAATAAGTAGGTACTTTTAGGTAATTTAACAAAAGCTACGTGTTTCAAGCTATTGTCCTCACGCTTTTACATTTTTCTTTTACTGAATATTCATTTACGTTGTTGTAACACTAGGTATAACGCAAAAAGCGTTGTACCTAGGGTTACCAAATGACAGGAGTTTTCCTGACATGTCAGGAAAATTCTACTCGTAGATTTAAATGTATAATATTCGAAAATATTCGAAAAACCACATTGATCGATGAACACGAAAATTATATCGTTAATTCACTATAATAAGTACTTGAATCATACTTGAATCGGTAGGAGTGGTATCGGCAACAAATCCATGAGGGTAAAGTTAAATTAGTGAATATTATGTAAAATAAATGATAATAACACTGTTTCTGTTTTTAATGAGGCAGATACTTCACTACTGATTTATTCAATCATTAAGTCATTAGTCTTGTCGCCGCAATTTCGGCCCTAAATTTCAGTCAATTTATTATAAAACAGAGATGGACGTGATTTGAGTTATTTTATGTCGATTTATAAATAATCTTTGTGAAATTAAGTCAATTACATTATTTATTATTATATATGGAAGTAGGTAGTTTTATAAAAACTTTTAAATTGTCAGCAATATATTATTCTAGATCAATGACCTCTTGAGAAGGATTCTGTAGGAACGCACTAACCCTAGTTGTACCCATATAATTTTAACATTATATCCATTTCCAGTACTAAAGAATGCAAGGTCACGATCCTAGTAAGGGAGGGTAATGACCGCGGGTCAGAAAACCAAGTTACTGCAGACTAGATGCATACCTAGCTAACTATATAAATGTTGCTTTCGGTTTAGTAAAAAACGGGTATTATTATACCAAGAATCCTGAATACTTTTCGTAATAAATACGATTTTGAGACTGAAACTACCGAATTATTTTCAATATAGATAAATATTCAGTTGTTCTGTAAGCTTTATTCATCATCATCACTCAATTACCAAAAGTTGAAATAGGGGCCAATAATTGTGGTTTACAGACGAAGCATGAAACTGTCATAGTTTCATGCTTCGTCTGTAAACCACAGTAGGTTTCATGACGATACTGAAGAAAATAAATAAAACGGCAACCGAGGTAACTACTAAGTACCTATGCCATCTCGTGTCTTAAAATGATTCCCCTTCACGCTAACTCGAAATCTTTTAACGGGTTACTATTGTTAAGGAAAGAATTAGACTGAGAGACGTTCAAAATGAAGCTTCTTCGTGTCTCGGAACGATAAATTCAAATTATTGGACACGGATGTCACAAATAGCGTGCCAAGCACATACTGGTACCAGCGACGCGCTGTTCACTTAGCCATCACTGTACTATCAGCCAGTCGCATCAAAATTAAAGATTTCACGAATTCGTAGTATATTCTGTAAATGTATAGTACTCGCAAATCTTTATGAGCCCTGAACTGAGCCCTGAACTATCTCTCTCGCTCCCTCAAGCACCTATAATAAGCGTACTATTATAGGTGCTAGAGGGAGAGAGGGGGAGAGTTCAGAGGGCTCATAAAGATTTGCGCGTACTGTATCTACCTAAACGTAAAACTGTAAACTTTCGGTTGCTTCAAAAAATATTCGACCTTTTTGAGTAATCTTGTTTAAGAACTCATGACATGATATGCACCTATAAAGTATGTGTAATAATTATAATAATAAACAGGGTAATTTAAAAAATCCTAACACCTCATAGTAATAACAACAACGTGTGTTCTACGACTTTTCATAATTCGATTCTTTTTTCATACTAATTTATTATAGTACTATGTAGTTTGCATATTCTAATTGAGACGGCCGAAAAATGAAACGGAAGAGTAGATCCTTTGATCATTTAGTACGTTAGGCTTATTACCTACTATTCTGTGGTCTTTATCGTAAATTTGACGCTCAAAACCATTTTATCTGCTAAGCTGTTAAATTTTGGTCAAAGTCGTAGAACAAATGTTGTTCTGGATCATGATACAAAGTTAGTACTAAGATATTTTGGGCATTTTTTCAATTACCCTGTATAACGTATAAAGGAAATAGTCTGGTTTTCTACACACAAACGAATTTTCCCGAATAACCTACTAAGATCAAAAATACCAAATCCAAAAACCCAAGTATGCTCTAAGTTACATAATATTAGATTATATTCAGTCGGTAGGTAGTTCTTTTCCTTCGCTACACACCGCTATCCGTTCAATCCTGTCTACGTTTTACCAACAAAATTAAGAAAAAAGCCCAAAGCAGTATCTTAAAATTTTATGCGGTTGTATTAAAGAAAGTAAAAAATAACATTTCATTTAGGCGGCCCACCTAAAAAATATATAAACATATTTTTTTAGGAAAACGAAACAAAACACGAAATTCAGAGTGACTTGGTCGTAAAGCAGGAAAAAGTCGTCTCATTTATTTCCCTCTTAGCGATAAGGATGGCGTAGCATTGTGGGCCGGCAGACGTCAACTGTCAGAATTCACAACGTTCTACCTTCTTCAGTGGCGTCGTTATGAACGTATACATTGATTTAATTTCTTCGCTAAGAATGTTAAAGTGTATCCACTAGGAAACCGACACGACGCGCAAACACGACCAGAATAATTTATGTGGTCAGACCGCGTGGCTTGTAAACAACATTTTGAGAGCTCGATTGGATGGTATGAGACTGTCACGAGTAGGTATTTGTTTATAGCAGCTGACATTTCCACGCTATTGCAGTCCATGGAAAACAAATTTGAGCGTTGATTGCGAGTGTCGCAGTAGTTTACTCAAGGGTCGGGATTACCCGAATGGAAGACGCTACTTGGCCGGCTGTTTCGAGTTGAATGCCGGTATATTGATCGGTCGTAAACATGGTACAGTCCCGCTGAAATTAGGACGAATGGTCACGTCAGGGTATCGCGTGACGACCGCGTGTCTACTGGAAACAGAGATATAAAATATTTTTATTGCCGCTTCTAGTGGTTAATAGTAACCATTAGGCTGTTCATGGCTTTGTTTATCTTTCTGCGCGCGAGTTGGGACGAATTGCGTTATCCGCTATTATGTGTAGTGTTATTAGACAACATAAAATAAAGAATTCAATTTAATTAAAGAGGTTTCGCAAGCTGTTTTCAGCGCTTTATGCAGAGGTGTAACAATAAAATTCTTGATCGTTTCTGACTAATAAAGCTCGTTATGGTGCAGACGGGTAACTGCATGATGCCTCCACGTTTTCTAAGACAGTAAATATTTCCTTTATTTCGTCACGAGAAGGGCGAAGGGTTTGTTTGCGGCACGTAGCAAATATTACTAACTCAACAAACTTGCAAAGAATTGTGTTCAAGTCACATACTTGTTTCCTTGAATTTGAAATGTATTACAGTTGCATGCATGCCTTAGAGCAATAAAACTGAGTGGGTAATAAATATATTGCTTCCCTACTAGTTGTATTTTTCTTTTGAGTCGAAGGTATGTACCTATACCTAATACGCGTATTCGAAACGTTTGAGTGGACTTGCAAAGGAATAGGTATAAATAGGTAGTATCACTTTCAATAAAATATATTTGAATGCACGCGTCTGTGAATCTTATTGAGACGGAGAGCCAGTAAATGGTATGAAGTAGGTACTTATTGTGAGTGGAAAGTATTTAAGTTTTGATAATAAACGTATCAAATGTTACGTTTTATATTCACTTCAACGGATATGTTTTAAATAGTTTTTGATTATTTATTGGCATGTTATGACTAGTTAGAGAGAAAATTTAATAATCTATTTTTTAACCACATTTTCACTTCATTGTTACTTGATAGTTTAGGGTCAGTTCACACCGAGACGCGAAGTGAAGCGACGAAGCGCGCTCCTTTATAGATAGCGATGATGATGATGATGATGATGATGTTAGCCTATATCATCCCACTGCTGAGCAAAGGCCTCCCCTATGACTTCCAGGTTTTAGATAGATAGCGATACATTATAGAAATTGTTTACTACACAAAAAGGTACAAATTTTACTAAGAGCGTGAAAGGTAACTGGATTCCTGTTAAAGTACGCCTCGTTACACAGCGCTACGTCTGCGCCGCGCTTCGCAGCACGCTGCAGAACGTCTCTACGGTTGCCGCAAGAACTGAAATGCGACGCGGTGCGCAGATAATTGAGTAAACACGTGCTGCATTAAGCAGAGTCATGATGCGCATCTGCAGGTCACTATTATATTGTCTTGATGACACATGCAGTTTTTTGCAGTTTCTCCCCAACAATTGCCATGGTTAAAATATTTAACGAAAATGAGTATTTTCAGGCTCCAACGATAAATACACAATCGCGGTCGAAATGTGCGACAGAACGAAAATATTGATCTTAAAAATCAAACAAACAATGCAGCGGGAAATGTTGAAACTGTCTGGAAACTTCGACTGAGATATATCACAAAGCCGTACTGAGCCTACTGTCCCAACGATTAAGTTATCTCTGTAGCAGCAGCCACATCCCTACGCAACGAAATGCAAACAGCCAAGCAACATCGTTCATAATTAATAATGTCGAAAGAAACCTCGAAATCATATCATTTTAAACAAAATAAACAGGGATAATGAATCTTACGCATTCTTGGCTCGGAAATATCAAGTTGAAGCAGATTACATGTATATTTAATTCGTAACTGACGTAACATACGCGGTTTGAGGAGAGCTCGTATACCTAAATCCTGCGTAACGTTAACAGCGGAAATATTTATGGAGATGTTGATGTCTTCTGATAAAAGATTTATGAAATTTCTTGGTTTAAACTTTTTATTTTTTTTATTTTTTTATTCACATTTTTGTTGAGGCTTCAGTTCACCATGGTGACTATGCCGAATAAAATAAAATAGCTTGAATAAGAGGACAAATAATATTATGAAGATATATTTTTCGGCGAAAAAAATTAAATCACTTGCAATTATATTGCGACAACAGAGTTAATTAAACAAGCATAGAAAAAAATACGGAATAAGTGGGATACGGAACTTTAGAGGCGCCTATGTCCAATCATGGACTGCTTTATGCTATTCCAGCGAATAGACAGACTACAGTGAACTCAGATTATTGCACTGGACGCTATTGGACGTAAGCCTTTAACAATGGAGTACCTATTCAAAAGAGTAAAGGAAGAAAGTTGTTACGGCTCATTATGCTCTTTAGTTTTTCAGTTTAATGTTTCTCTTGTTCGTACCTCTTAGTAAGAATTGCTTAATAAACATTATCATGTGTACCTATAGGTGTTAGTTAGTACAGTAATTAATGTTTCAACCGTACGTATTACTACATAATCACAAGACGGCGCCGGCATTCAATTATTATTGCGACTGTTTGGTTTCGAGCTGTTTGAAGTCTATGCCCCGTGAAATAATTGGCAGCAGCAAGCCTTTACAGGGTAATTGTAGGGTAAAATACCTGAACCTCTTAGAACTTACTTTGTATTCTGATCCCGACAACGTTTATTCTACTACTTTTCATAATACTAAACATTTTTTTCATACAAACATGAAAAACTCTGTTAAATGTAGTTTGCATATAAGTGATAATTGAGTCAGCCAAAAAATTGAATTAAATGGAAGAGAAGATCCTTTGATCATTCTGTACGGTAATGCACTTACTACACTCGAGAGCAATGAATCCGGGTCACCAGAAGAGTAAACCTTAATATCTCGGAAACTAAGAATGTTAGCTTGTTCAAATAAAAAGTATTTTATAGACCTATTTAATACTACTTAAATAATACGATTCGACAGCTGATCATTGCGTTGATAGAGGAATGCGAGAATATTCCCCAACTTCGGCTCAGAAACTTTGTGCCGTATACCGAATCGCATGACATCTGTATTAACAATACACGGAGGTAATACAAAGTATTAAAATGTGAGAAAATGATATATTTGAAAAAAATTGAAATTTAAAAAAAAACTTGCATTAAAATTTTCGCATTTTTAATTTATGTATTTTTAATAAGTAAAACAAATGATAACTAAGTTCTTTTATTAATTTTATTTGAGTGGTATTAAATGGTCTATGAAATGCTTTTTATTTGAATAAGCTAACATTTTTAGTTTCCGAGATATTAAGGTTTATTAATGACCCGGATTCATTGCTCTCGAGTGTATTAGCAAAAACATAGAAATCTAGAAATAAAATAAGTTGACTGTCCTGTTTACTTTTGGTCAAAGTCGTAGAACAAAGTCGTTGTTCAGGAACATGATTCGATGGTAGTACTAAGAGGTTTCGAGTATTTTTCAATTAACCTGCATATGACGTTGTGTACGGATTACAACGCCAACGGGCGAATAGGATGAGGCATAGGTAATATTATGCTTATATTGCAATGTCCCTTCCTATCAGCCCGCAAGCGTTTACTGCTGAACTGCCGTGTCCAATCACTGATGATACATGCTAATATTGTAGGGATCCAAATAGTCAAGATAAGACATGGCAACATTATGGGCTGAAAAAATAATGATTTGAAAGTAGGTACATCAACACCATGAAAGAATATGAAGGAAATATTGCCATAACGAAAAATTCTACAGTTATTTAACGTCTTCAAAAGTATGACAAATAAGTATGAGGTCCCTGCCAGACCTCAGAAACAAAATAGGAACAAAATCTTGAAATGATAAATCAACAGTATTTCTTGGAGCCGGAAATCGGATCAGGATTTCCGGTCTTTTGATGAGATAGAAAACGGATGCGTAAGGCCAGGCCAAGTAAAATATTTTAGACGGGAAGCAGCTACAGAAATTGTAGGGTTATTTTTACGATCGGTCACGCCATAGTGACCGTAGATTCGTATGAAATATCCGACCGTGTATGAATCTTATAAAGCAAACTCGTTAAAAAAGCAATTATGCGTTCCAGTCCAGGGGATTAAGCATTGTATTCAGTTCGATTAAACAGTAACTGACATCAACGGGCACAACACGTCCATCCTCTGAAAAGCATCGTCATTGAATCTGCTATACTTAATGACTAACAAGTAACGAGCAACCTACTATGAGTCAACAGGTTGCGTAAAACTGCCATCGAATCCTTTATCCGTGACGCCAAATCGGCATTAATCGTCAACACGACTGTTATATTTGCATATTCATGGCACGAAAACCCCCTTGATTTAACGACAACCGCGGAATGATCGTTAAACCCGGCAAAAAGTGTCACGTCACTTTTTTTTATTTTCTCCTACCACAGAATATATTTTAGGGGCCCTCGTATCGAAATGACGTTCAAGCACCTACTTCACTTATTAAGTCTGGGGTAATAATGCTTCATTATACTTGAGTTTATTGCGATAATATAGTACGAACAATCACGAAACCACTTTTTTATTGCGTTCTGTAGTTACTTTTTTTATTTTCATTGAAAAGTGCATACACTCGTTGAGTGCAATACACTCGTCATTGTACGAGGCTTCAATAATAGTAAATTATGTAAATTAAGTAGAAAATTACTCAGTAGACGTCTTCAATGGGTTTAATAATGGCTTTTAACCATTAATTTATACGATGCTTAGCCAAAGAATGTACAAAATAATTCCTTTGCAATGGAAAATGAGATACTAAGCTCTACGGTACGCTACCTTTCTATAGGTAGGTATACTATTATTAATATATTACTTTTAAATAATTTGAAAAATATATTTTAATAAATTAATGAATTCATTTAAAATTATAAAAGAGCCCACCGGCATCGGGGACAGGGTCCAATTATATTACACTAGTGGTCGCCTAGTGGTCGAAATTCGACCACACTACTTCTCCGTATAAACTTTAACTTATGCCAAAGCTCACACTCTTTCGTGCGCGCAATATGCTTTCTAAAGGGGTAGGTACAAAGTTTTCTCTTCACGTATTAATATATAGATTATTATTAATAAAAGCCTATGTCCCAATCCTGAATAATATGACGAAAAAATATATAATTTAAAATTTAATATATTCAAACAGTATATTAGAACCATACAAAAACATTAGCGTGTATACTTTGACAGAAGGTACAAGTTGTGTCGGGTTCTGTACATGAGATAACGTGGCTTGAGAATGATTAATGCGCACCCTTGTCCTGGAATATCACGTCATCCCAGGGCTGAGTTTTTAATATAATTAGCGTTGGCAACTTTTGTTTATGAATGTACAAGACGGGCTCAAACTTTGCAACCGGTGTGGTACATTCGTTTTGCGCGACTGTTACCTTGCGTAGCGTGAGAACGTGATTTTGTATGCTTAGCGGAGTTGGATTACTTTATTCTATCAGTAATCTCGCAGTAAAGTCGCTTTCCGCGTCTGTCTGTCTGCCTGTATATCCGCTAACTCCTCCTAAACCTCGCAATGGATTTTGATGCGGTTTTTACCACAATTTAGATATTTTTTCACGAAAGGTTATTATGTAAAACACTTTGATGTTTAATCGAAGGACAGTAGAGAAATTACACCCGTGCGAAGCCGGGGACGGATCGCTAGTAAAATATTATATATTTTCTTTATCTATACTAATATTATTAAGAGAATAGATTTGATTAGACTAAGGCCTAACCATGCTCATTCTGAGAAGGGGCACGTGCCCAGCAGTGGACGTTAATGGGCTGGATTTATTTATTTTATTTATTTATAATAGTTATTCTTATGATAAAACATATTAGTAACCATAATAGTCTAATTCGATTTCAGTAAACCAAAATCCATGTTATTTAATCACGAAACATCGCACGTGTAATTATTTAATTTTAGGGCTATCACTACGGGCGATTAATCGCATTAAGTTTAGAATTAAACACAAACATCATTAGCGTAATTTGTTTCCCAATGTTTAATTGACAAGTAATTTATCTTTCACTGGCTTTTGCTCGCGGCTTTGTTCGCGTGGATATACATGTGTGGAAATATTGATAATTTTTTGATTGCTTCTTGGTTTTGGGGTTACAAACATACAGTTGAAGGTAGTTTAATTAAGGCGATGAATTGAAAATATTGGCAGCAGGGATTTTACTCAGAAATTACAAATTATTCGTAACTGATATTTATGTAATTCAATAACCACGTCTTTGGCATCATTTTGGTGATTTTCATAATTGGTTAACTTTTGAACTTCTCTGTAATAATAGAGATTTTAATCTAAAGGGAAACGAGACCTTTTTAAGCCTCCAATTTTTCTGTATAAATTAGTCTAATCCCACACTTCAATAAGGTAATTGGGTTTATAAAATTAAAGATATTCTTTATTTTAAACGACAAAAACTGTTTTGACGCAATACGTAAGTGAGGGTTACAATTATTACATCTATTATCAAAAATAATATTGTGACACAAAATTGATTAGATCCAAAAATATATTTAATTTACCTTTTTGTTGGCATCTCGCAACACAAAAACAAAAAACTCAATTTTCAACCCTTCAACTAACAACAAGCCCATAAACAAATTTTTCGCCTCGGAATTTATTTATAGCCCACTTTTTAAACTTGACGACAAGCATAACTGTTTATAATACCTATATATATTTTTAAACTAACCCATTCTTTTTTAAAACGGTCGGTCTATAGGTACACACCTTCAGAAGGAAGATAAACGTCGAAATGCTCATTAAAGAGATCGTGCCAAGTATAAAAATAATCTATGCACAGGGTATTTTTCTGTACCGAATTTCTCATATAATGTACCATAGTGGTAAACCTCAAAGACACTAGTGCAGGCACTAATTCACACAACCTGTCATATATGTATAAGGTTGTGAACAAAATCGCTTCATAAACACGTACCCCGTAAGATTGCATAGCTTAGCAAGCGAACAAACATCGCTCGCTACAGGGACAACGCCTCGCATGACAAACGGCTGAAGAAGATGTAGCTTAACAGCATCTGTCGCAAACAGCCAATCAGTCTGTTGACACTCAAATTGTTTACAGATCCAGACAATGTATACATGACGTGTTCGCAAATGTTCACAAATGCTTTGCCTGCAAGTTGAACTTCTCATTAGACGGAAGGCAAACATATCTTCTATTAGTTTGGACGGCTGCAATCGAAAGTGGAATACAAATCTTTACTTATTTCTGTAATTTTTAATTGTTGTATAGAAAAATGTCATGTAGTGGCCGTTAAATGCTTTTCATTCTTTCAAATTATGTAAAAAATTCAACGTAAAACCGAATGTTTTTGTTGTGAATGATTTTATGAAATAAACTAATTCACTTTCGTTATCAGAAAACCAGCAGTGGCGATATTCATTTTATAACTAATTACCATGATAACTAAAATAAAAAATGGATGTAGGTATTATCCAACACAGCGCTCAGAGTGCAAATTCAAAATTGGAAAAGTAAACCATATTTTGTGAAGTAAATATTAACTTATAAATCTATCAGGGAGTGTAGAAAAAACAAATAAAAGCCAATTTATGGTGGAGGATTTCACACTTCAATTTTTTTTTGCCAAAATTGGAATTGAATTTTAGCAGTTGAAAAATATCAAATAATCGACTATTTTATATTTTTATTAGACCTTCAGATATATTATGTTTGGAGTTTGGGTCATTGAGTTTGGGTTAGAAAATATAAATATCTATACATTGGACAATGAATAGTACCATCCTGAATATAATTTACTGAAAGCTAAAAAAAGAACACTGTATAGGCTTTTAAATATGTCCTTAACAGGAAATCATGTAAATAAACAGGCCTAAAAACGTTTTGTCTGAGACACCGGGCGCGGGTAATAAAAGGATAATAAAATTTCTGTTTTGATAAGTATTTACAAAACATTTCCCTCCTACGCGCTTGATATTTATTTCGAAATACCATGGTAGAAGAATTTAATCTGTTTCAGAATGTTTGACTTTATTTTTCAGGTAAGAAATATGTATAATTATGGCGGTTATTTTTTATATCACATTTTTATTTCAAAGATCATAGAATTATTATAATATTGAAAACTCGCAGGAATATTGAGAATGAATAGAAAATTATTTTTAGTAATCATAACTGAGGTAGTTGTTTGAGTTATTTAAAACCAATCAAAAAAGCAAAATATAATAGTAATCGATCACGCAATTATTTAAGAGGATGATTGATTCATTTTCGTATTTCGTTATATAAAATTTATTTACATTGATAACAGAGGTTTTATACCGCTTCTGGCTAGCCTAGAAACCGCCCCCGACATTGTTGAGAGAAGTCTAGGCAGAGGATGATCGAAGGTTGGTTTCCGGTTTCGCGGATTCGCGGAAATCAACGCGCGAAAACGATGGTACACTACTGCTGTAATTCTATGGTCTGCGTATCTACCATAGAAAACCCATCATGATTTGCAGGATACAAAAGTAAAATAATCATTCTCGAGTGACTACAGCAAAGTACATCCGGATGCTGAACAGTCAGGCCCATGATAAGCATTGCTGACTGGAAAAATCAGAAAGAAGTAGCAGCTTTTGACTTCTATATATTTCTTTGGCTCGCACCTATCCAGTTTAAAACCTTTTCGATAATCAGTTGATTAATTAATATCTTTAGTTATTTCAACCATCTCTCCGATGTTTAGCGTATCTATGTCAGTCGTCTGGCAACAACTTCCCGCAGTAATCGAGCCGGTACGCCTCCCCGATGCTTGTCTCTGACACAAATTGCGTTATCGAGATGAAACTGTGGGGCCAGTTGTAAACTAACTTTAGTGTTATTGTCTTGTAAGGAAATTCTGCAACGTTACCGCCATTATACGTTGCATGTACGTTGTATAGATGGTATAGATAGCAGATAATCGCTGGGATCGGTATGGTTGTAGGATCTATGTTAGAAAATTAAAAGCTGAATAATTTACTGATTGACATGTCATTACCTAAGCCATTATATTATTAACCATTATTTACAAGACCATCTTGTGACGTATTAGAATACTACTAAGAAAGGAATTG
Source organism: Allophyes oxyacanthae (assembly GCA_932294325.1). Lineage (NCBI taxonomy): Eukaryota > Metazoa > Arthropoda > Insecta > Lepidoptera > Noctuidae > Allophyes > Allophyes oxyacanthae. Next base: position 9,802,344 of record OW028609.1, read on the forward strand.
AGGAAATTCAACCTGGAAGAAGGTGAACCCTTTTATCACATAAACGAAGTTGTGGGCGACGGCTAGTATTTTAAACCGTGATGTTGATTTTTGTTATTTGGTTACATAAAGCTGTCTTTGTAAGAGACAACCGGTGTGGCTGTCTCATCGATTACTAAAAGAGAAGGTACATAATGCTTCAGGAAATAAACGTTTTGAATTCTTTGACAAAAATCCCCTTACCAATTTTGAGGAACATCATCACCGTTAATATTTAAAAAAAAATCTGCATCAATAGTACAACTCTTCTAGTGAACATATAAACTAAATTGTGGACAAGAGTATCCTGTGTCTTAATAAAAATGTATTTTGTCTGTCTTTCTTCTTTCTTTCCTCTTACATTCTTTAGTTAAAAGTAAAGATTTTAATTCTACCGCTTGTACTTTAGGGACTTGCCATTTAATTTACATTTGCGGTAAAAGCTAAGCTTTAATGATAAATGCGGTGCTTTAAGTTGCAAGGAGAAATAATTTGCTGGTCGCAAGCCTACGTACTTGCAAGGAAAAACTTAATATTGGGATGAATGAATAATTCTGAAGTTTAACACACGCATATATTTACAATGTTATTATTATTCTTGGGGTGCATGGAAAGAACCTTCACCAGTGACGAAACCTAAGTACGACGGAGGGCATTTAGCCCTGAGTGAGCCCATCGACTATCCTTGCTGATTGGCTAATTTTTCTACCCAGGTTTTTTTAACTTTGTTTTTGCCCTGTTGCCAACTTATGGAAAAAAGTATTTTCTGTCTTTGCATCTGTCCTCTTCTTATTATGTCTATTATTTTCATAACTTTATGATTATTTTAGTGTCTCGTTTTGTGATAAATAAATTTTTCTTTTTTCTTTTTTCTACTTCGTTTTTGCCCTGTTGCCAACTTAAAAAACAATGTATTTATTATGTCTATCATTTTAGTGTTCCTTGTTTTGTGGCAAATTAATATTTCTTCTATCTTTTCTACTAAAGCATGAGTGATTCTTATATGTAATTTGGACACGACAAAAGAATAAGAATTTATATTCATGAATTGATTTTATAATAATAAATGTTACGTAAGAAAGATTTTTTGATAACAGCTATGTCACCGTTGCCCACTCGTTTTATGTGTCTGTTTAATGTGAACGTTTGACAATCGCATTTCCTTCACATGACATTTATGCAAATTTTATATAAACAGAGGTAAAACGCGACAGGATGCGGCCCAGTACAAATGATAAACTCAATGAGCAAAGACGTCTGCGAGTGGCTTTTGTCCTTAGACTATGAGGACACCGAAAATCTTCTCATTGTCCCTAAATAGAATTCGTCAATTAATATATAAATGTAGGAATGGAACGTGACGATAAGATGATGCATGACTGTGGAAAAGAGATGAAGTATGTGAGTCGTAGAGGTGTGAGTGAGATGACGTATGCATGCTAATATTGTATAGTGTGTAAGGGTATGGATGGTTTTTTCGAAGGAAGGAAGCTGTTCCGCTCCAAGTTATGTTGTATTATTTGACGAATAAAAAGATATCAAGTTTTACCCAAGAAATCCGCGTCTTATTTTACCGCTACAATAACCTGAATCCCACATAGATATAAATCACTCATACAATATACATACACTATATATACACGCAGACATTCACGACACACGCACATAAACACACCTCAAACATAGACACTAATGACACAATACAATTATTCTTATCTTTTCTCTAGGCTATAAGAACTATTATAATTATGCTTAGGGGGTGAGACCTGGTGTCCTGAAATACAGGTTTTACCTAGTTTTTAGGCACCAGTCTCCCACAATAGACTATTTATGTTAGTAAATTCTATTCATATGTAAGAAATATTGTGGAGAGAAAAATAAAGAAATTATTATCTCCTTTATTTATTATTTTACATATTTTTTTACATTTTTAAATACATATTATAAAACAAAATCAAATATACATTTAAAAACATAAAAAAATAGGAACCAACCGGCATCGGGAACAGGGTCCAAGCTACCGGTGGCTAGGGCTCCAGAGAGAGGAACCTCCTCACAATGCGTGCCGTGTCGAGGAGTACCGCCTTCTGCATCAAGCCCTTGATCCAACCCCCCAACGAGAGCCTCATAAGATGTTGGTCGAGGCTCTTGGCTATTAAGCCATTGGCCGTAACGACGATCGGCACTATGACTGCTGAGTCCACATCCCACATGTCGACAACCTCGTGAGCCAAGTCAAGATATTTAATTTGTTTATCTTTCTCGGCTTTCACGAGATTCTCATCATGTGGGATAGTAACATCAACAATCATCGTGCGGCGCGTTGACCGATCTATCACCACTATATCAGGCTTATTGGCAACAATAGTCCTGTCAGTGATGATAGATCGGTCCCAGTACAAAGTGATATGATCATTTTCGAGAACTGGGTCGGGCACATACCTGTAGTACGGTACTTCAGACTCCACAAGATTATATTTTAGAGCAAGTTGCTGGTGAATAATCCTGGCTACTTGGTTATGTCTGTGCAAATATTCGCCATTAGCAAGACGAGAACACCCAGAGATAATGTGTCTAAGAGAAATTAAATTAAATTATTATTATTATTAAATTATTATTAACGTCATGTTTGTATCATGTTTACATCTGCAGACAGGATAAAGAATATTTATAAATTGTGCTTTGTGGTCTTCAGCTAAAATAAGGTCGCGTCTCTCGTGGATGGTGGAGAACAGGGTAACTGTTTCTATCACAGTGTCACTATGATAGTGATTATCAAGTTATCAGCGGATTTTGTCTGTGCACTGACAAAAATGTTTTACATTAACCTACAACTCAACCCATTTTCAATTAATCGAATGTCGCAAAGATACGTGGTTATTAAGTTCTGAACTTTATCAGTTACGAGCATTTTAACAAACCATTCCAACAACTATGAAATAACAAATTTTATCTGCTTTAAGCCGGATTAAAAGCAATAATCGTTGGAAATACTCTACTCGTAACAGAGCGAATAAGTTGCAAATGGTTGTGCTCAGCGCCTGCCTACGTCGTCAGCCCGTCTCAGCCAACATTAATCCCTTTACATTCTCTACTGTTGTTTATTTTTCATTTTATCTGCTAGTACAATAAGCGTCACGATGGTATGTGAGCAGATTAGCAACTGAATACCAGAAAGCAGTAGAGCGTGACAAAACTGTTTAATTCTTAGAGTCGTAGGATTTGTTTAAGGCTTAGCCTCAGGAGTTTGATTGGTAACGCTTCATTATTTTTTTGTTATTGCACGGATATTTTTTTTTTCAAAAAAATATAAATAATTGAGGACTACGAAAACTAAGATTTTTTTACCATTAGGTATACATAATATATATAACTATAAGAGTAATAATAGCTTAGCGGTTGAACACCTGTCTTCTTATGCAGAAGAGTTGGTTCCAGCCCGCACCCAGATGTATCGAATTCATGTGCGATTTAGAATTTGATTAGTAATTGCATAAACAGGGAAGGAAAACTTCGCGAAGAAAACTGTACACTTGAGAAGGCTTCATAAAGATTTCGATGGTGTGTCCAGTCCGCCAACCCGTACTAGGCCAGCGTGGTGGACTAATGCAAACTAACCCTTTTCATTCTGAGAAGAGGCCTATGCCCAGCTTTCGGACAGTCACGGCTGGATTTATTTATTGTATAGGACTACAAAAACAATATAATCATTTGTTCAAAGTATAATTTACCCGTCCTTCTTGGAAGGAAACCAGTGTATAATTTAATAACAATTCCGACCCATTTTCAATTTCCATTAACGTAACGAAAATCATAGTTGCGATACATATTTAATTATTAAGCGTTCATTAAACAACAGAGGTAAAAGGAAACAACCCACGTATTCCTTTAGCAGAATGAACTAAAGATCGCTACCATTAAAGGCCCTTCGCACCCGAAGGGTCGGCCCTCGGGCCATGTCTAATAATTAAAATATACAGAGAACAATGATACGTTTCGCTCTGCTCAATGTTTATTGACGTTACAGCGTGAACCCTTTGCGATTTCAATTTGCAAGGGGTCCGGGGTACTCCAGGGAGTGAGCGAGACGGCCTAACACCAACTACAAACAGTCAAGTTAGAGCAACATTTAGTTCAAACGTGACCGATGTTCTGTTGCATTAAGTTATAGATTGTTAACTTAAGTACGCCACATTGCACGTATAATGTCGCGTATCAAACTGCTGGAATGAAGTAGTGCTTAACTTAATGGGTATTACAACGCCACATTTGACACCTTATGTTTTGACTTTCCCCTCGAAATTTGAGTTTGAGAGCTGTTGATATCACGATGTTTATTTTGAAAAATCTAGCTAAGTGCGTGTGTACGACGCGCAATTTAGGGTTCTGTAATGTTGTAGTCATATAGTAATTAATTTTATATTACACAGTCATTTCTCGTTAAATAATTAACTCATACCCCAATATTTTTAAAGAACTATCAACAATACACGTAAAGAGTAGGGAAAATAGATCTCTACAACTAACGTAGAAAAGCTACGACATTTTCTCGAAATAATTATTTTGTACACTTGCTACGAAAAGCGTAGCGAGTGAGCGCGTTTTGTTGTGACACGGGAGACACGTTAGCTATGCACACAGATCACCCTTGGCTGGTTTTGTACAACTGATACACTTGTAGCATGTGGACGTGAGCAAGTGCACGCCTGAGGTTTACATGTGGAAGATGAAAGGCGTCGTATAACACGCATTGATGCGTAGCGTGTACGTGCGTACGAGTGTTAGTTCTATTTGGTGGTAACATAAAATTACTAGGAGTGTAGCATTGCATAGGCGTACACAAACTTTGAATATCAAAATCTACAGACCATAGAGAATTTGTTCACAATATATCTAACAATTTCGAGACCCGAAATTACTTTTCTTACTAAAGACTACTTGGTTGGAAATGCAATATGTGGTGATGAAATACTCGTAAGCGTTTGGCTATCAAGCTGTCAATATTGGTGCAATATATCATCCTTGAAACCCAACCGCTGCTCTAGATAGATTAAAGTTAATACCAACACGAAATTCATGTTTAAGTATATTAAGTGAGTATATACAATACATGAGAAGATTTAATATTAATATACTAATATCTAATAACACTACACTTTGATTGACTAAATGAAAATAATATGTGGGCTGGTCACAGCTTCAGCTTTACTGACTAGTTAGTTACCAAGGCAGTTGGGCAGTTTCCATGTGAGAGTTCATGCCGACCCGTCAGAAAGATGCCTATTAATGCATCTGAAATGTTTTCTCTTCTTAGGACACCCACGGAGAGAATGAGGATATTCTAAGACCAGCCTACATAATGTGTTCTAGAAAAATAAAGGATCTTTTCATAATAAAGTAACTCCCACGTTTTGTTTGTAAGATAGTTTCAGTATAACACCTTTTGTGAGGGCATTTTATTGGACTATTCCCAGTGGGGGATAGAATTTTATTGAATAAGGTTGCCTTTGTGTGGAAACATGAAGAGAGGGGCGCGTAAGTAGTACGAGGTACGGTTACGGGCGTTTCAGTGTATAATGTGAGTTTTTGAGCACGTGCGCGTTTGTATAGCTATCCTTATACTTGTTCGTACAAGGAGGAAGTATTTTAATTAAGGTTCGTAAATTATTTATCGCTTCAAAAGCTTTTTACGTGTAAATCTAAATAATTATTTTCATGAAATTGTATTTTATAACCCGCAAAATTTTCAACAGTTGTTGTTTAGAAAATACTAACATAGCATAAATTAATTATAAAATAACATACGTGTTTGGACGTTGGATCCACGCGAGTGCATTATTAGTTAGTAACTACATTTTGGATGCCGGTAAAATTAATTATTTTCATGTTCAGGCGCCCCAGCTGTTACAATTTTGTTTCATATTATAGTACAAAAACAAATTATAATCAATTTAAATATTGAGGAGCGAAGCAATACTTTTAATAATATCTCACATTATTTTGTAACAATAATAACTGAGTACTGAGAAGCGCTAAACTTACCCTATTGATGTTAGCATCCCTTCGAAACCGTATGCCACCCCTGTTAAGGCTCCGGTGTCATTGAGAAATAAGATTTGTGTAATTCTCGTCGTACTTTCATCTACCTAATTGATATACATAATCAAAGACTTCTGCGACCTTTTCTGAAGAACATTCAAGTAGTATAAAGGCTAGAGAATACAATGTGTCATGCCCGTGCTTACATATGGTACAGAAACCATGGCACTCACTAGGAGATCCGCGGAGAAATTCCGAGTTGCGCAGAGAGGCATGGAAAGAGCGATGCTCGGAATCACGCTGCGTGACCGCAAACGCAATGAATGGATCAGAAAGAAAACTAAGGTGAGTGACGTGATGGGCATGATAGCCAGGAAAAAGTGGACATGGGCAGGACACATTGCTAGAATGCACGCTGGCCACTGGACCAGAAGACTCCTAGAGTGGAGACCTCGAGCCAACACCCGAGGGCGGGGAAGACCGCCGCAGCGCTGGGTGGACGATATTAGACGACACGGAGGTCATGACTGGATGAGTCGGGCACAAGATCGCCAGGAATGGAGAAGAAGGGAAGAGGCCTATATCCAAGATTGGATCTTGAAAAGGCCACCATGATGAAAGGCTAGAGAACATTTTCAATGAAAGCAGTAATAAAGGATATTGAAGAGATTAATGATTAGGGTAGTATACCTAACTATTAATTATATTTTAAAGCCTCGTGGTTTTCGGCATTAAATGTTAGAGAGAGGTAGAAAGCGGACAATCATCATAGACGCGAAAACATTATCTGCTGTTCCATACAAAACTTCAAAACCTTCTCGACCCAAACGTATGGGACAGCTGATCATTTTTTCGCGATTACGATTGTGTCCCATAGGGTAACTTGTTCAGTGTGATGGTCTGATCTACCCTCACCTTATCACCCTTAAATAATATGAACACGCATTTCTAATACACGTTGTAATGGCATTAAGTTTAGTAAATAAATAAATTGTAGCGATCTATTAGATTAGGAGGTCCCTGTTTAGCTCCTAACCTGATAAAACACGTTGAGAGATTTACTAGTGACTGACTGTATTGATTCATTGTCTACACGGATACAATATTAAGTAACCTTAGATCACAGAAAATTAATATAGGTGACGCTAATTGCTTTATACAATACAGTATAGTTAAATAAATTAATCCCTGAGTCAAAGAAAAATAATCGTTATTGCATTGATATATGAATTTTGACTGGTGTCAAGTTACGAAAAAACAAGTGATGAACGCAATATATAGAACGACACAACTTATATGTCTCACCGATGTACCTGTGCAGATGACTCAATTGAATATGCAGGAAATTGATCAACCAAGCATCGTCGCAGCTCCATCGATGTCACCTTCAGTCAGTGAGTGAAATAGAAATAGACGGCAGGGCAGTAATTTTTTACACCTTAAGGGCATTACATTAGGTTGATTATAAATTGATTTAGCTTCGGGTGCTGTCGGCGATCGTGTGTTCGTGTCTGCGCGAACGAAGATTCACGATGCGACTTCTTAATTGTATCGTACTCTACCTATTATTTAGACAATTTACGGTCTGATCATGGGAAAATAATACAGGTATAGCATTCCGAGACACAGTGATCATGTGGGAAGCACAAGTCTTCGTCACCACACCTTTTATAAGTTACTAGTAGTGTGTAATAATCCGCCAACCATCCTTATTACCTGTGTGAATCCAATAAAACAATGAGGTTTTAATTAACAATTACGTTGGTGTAGGTATGTTTAAATTGAATTGTTTCGTTTGATTAGACAAACAAAACGACAATTTAAATGCTAGGTATATACATAGGTATATTTTTTAACAGAATGGTGACTGAAACTGTTTCCATAATTTCGTGTTTTGTTGTAATTAAGTGGTAACTGGATAGTGACGTAAGCATGTGTCACTCCCGGAATGCGAGCCCTTGTTTTTTTTACACCATGGGTCTGACTTGATGATTCTATTCATCTTAGAGTCTCCCAGCCCCTTACTATGTCTGATTTGCATACGCAAACTATTATTACCTTTATTTATGGCCCGATCTTACGTCCAAGATAAATAAAATCTTCTCGTTTACATTTTCTTAGATCAATCATAAGTTGAAGTTTGGTAAATTCTTCTTTTATTAGAATTCAAAGCTAATAGTGTAGGTAATAACATCAATAATCCGAAGACGATAACAACCATAACAACTGGGGCTTTTATACTAAATAATAATAATAGTCAACTTGTAATACTGCGAGGGTTGTCCAAATTTTCATCTCCGGAGCGATGAGAAATGGCAGTTAAGCTGAAAGTTTTCACAATTGGTGTAACTATTCAGAAATCCGCACGAGAGCGGACAGTACGATCGTACTTTTTAAATGATTTACTAAAGTTATACTTTTGTGAACTCGAGCACAGTGGTCGCAAACAATCAATATTAAAACTCGTTTTTTTTCATATACTGCCAGCGGGTCCTAAATGTTCGGTCTTAATACTAAAGATGGTATAAAGTAAGTTTTGTAAAACTCCGGTTTTAAGATAGACCCTTTTTACTATATCACGTTATAAAGTGACATATAATATATTTAAAATCTAAGTTTTACTAGCAAGTGCTTTCAACCATGTTTTGTAATAAATGGATAGTGCTTTAAGCTTTAGACCCGTAACTAATCTCGCAATGTTTATACTGAGTTTTATTCTGGATCAAGCATCAGAAAAATCATGGGAAGGAGTCACGATCCTCAATATTGAGGGACCGACATTGGAGAAGGAGGAAGAGAAGTTCTTGAATACGGGTGTAAGGCTTAAATCGCATTCAAGAGGCGTCCAGCAGTGCTACAATAGTTAATTTATATAATGTGGTTATCTATGGTTTCCAGTCGGGTTTACAGTCTGTCTGTAGTCATAGTCCCCGTGGTTTTCATAAGACGTAGCTACAGGATACTCATTGCACTATACTTTGGGTTACTCCTAACCCCCCCCCCCCCCACAACCACCACACATACACTACCACCACACACACCGCACAGACCACAACGACGGCCTATCCAGGCCGTCGTTGTGGTCTATGGTTCCGGGGGCGCCCATTGCTGCACTAGTTCAAACGATGAATACCTATAACAAGAAGAAAATCACATTAGATTTGAATGAATAAAGCAAAAAAAATGGGAGGTACTTATTTATTTAGAACAACAAACAAAACGCATAGATTCTACAAAAAGAAGAACACTCAAAATAAAAATCCTTTCGATTTTAAAAATAATTCTTTGCATAATTAGTCAGCAGTCAGTTGTTTTCTAAACATTTTACTCTCGAAAAACATCAGGACCAACCTCGCAAAATACAGTCCAATCGTAAGTTCGAAGCCCTTAAGTCGTCTGAGAAAATAGAGTCATCCGTTCCTTGGCCGGCGACATAAAATCTAAAGCATCATTCCAAACGTTGCCACAAGCGAGTCTTGTAATACTGAGAGTGTAACAGTGGAGAGTAGTGTAATACAATTTCATCAAAAATTACTGCGGCACTGCGCACGTGGCCGACTCGTAAAGGTGCTGCCTCCCCACCCTGCTAAAGGCTTGCTGAGATAAAGTTAGGTATTAGCTTATAAGCTGCTGGATACCATTTTTAACCCCCGACAAAAAAGAGGGGTGTGATTAGTTTGTAGTGTGCATCTCTGTATCTGTGGATCTGTGTATCTGTCTGTGGCTTCGTAGCTCCAAACCAGATGGCCAGCATGGGATGGATTCAATGAAGTTTTATGAATTAAAAGCTAGTTTAATCGGGTAACATCTTAGCTATGTTTCATGAAAATCTGTTTAGCCGTTCAAAGTTACAGCTCTTTTTCTTGTTGGCGTCGGGGGTTTTTGACGGTTTAGTGTCACGTAGTGTGAACATTGTTTGATGGGCCAACGTCAAGCGTTAACGCAGTGCGATCGGTTATTTAAAATATAATGTGGTTGAACCATTTCTTTTAAGCTTCGATAGAAGTGTGAAAACACGTTAAAATAAAATATAGCATTGGAAAATTAAAACTCAGTGCTTGAATTTTCATGTCCATTGTTATTTGGCAAAACTCCACAAGATATAAAACCGTTTATTGTTTCTAGCTATTACTGAACGAGCCTAGCGTTTTAATAAATCACAGAATTGCGGTCCAGGTTACGATTTTATTTCAGGATTTAATTAACAAAATGAATCTCATTTAAATATCTAATTAAATTCATACTCAAATGTGAATCTTCTATTGTTGTGTCAACCACTTGAACTCCTTAGAGGTTAACTGTCTAAACATTGCCTTAGATTCACTATGGTTGCCAGGTTCTTTGAACAGAAGGGCAACGACCAATCTCGTGAATAATAAAATTGGATTTTATTTTGTACTTAAATATAAATATTATATTGCAATTTTGGGATAAGATCTTTGGATAATCTTGACACTTAAGGTTCTATTTAAATTGTCAACTTTCATATTTATTATAAACTATTTAGTTAGTCATGAGTTATGGAATATTATTGGCGCAATTTAGTAAGGCTACTAATTTATTATACGCTTAAATTCATACAATAATAATTAACCAATTTTAATAACAGACTCGTTCTTCGCGTCCTTATCTCATGAATCAGCAATACTATTAATTTGTTACGAAGGCATTACTCACTAATTCCATAAGGTATTCATTTATGAAATAAATAAATTATAATATTTATTTTTGTACATGGCGATTTCAGAAAATTCGCAATGATGATTATTTTTGGTGTCCCTATTAATATAATAACAGAAAATAAACTCTTTCGTATATGTATACCTACATATAATGTAAGCTACTTACTTAATTTTTTGCCTAGATCAAATACTGCGTATCTGGATCAGTAAAAGTTAATTACAGAAAAGAACTTAAGTAATTCATAAAATCCTTCATCTTTGTTCTTTCCATCAATTCGTTTCTACGTGTAATGGCCTTAGAGCTAGTCTCCTTTTACTTCGATGAGATTTCACCAGTTTCAAACTAATCTCCTCAATTTCGCGGGATAGATCGAACCGAATAAAACCTTTAATGAACTTTGGCTTTTACGTGCAGTTACGGTATTACACCGACACGAGTGTTGTAAAGGGCCGCAGCTCCAACTGATATGATTCATTGGATTTTCCGTAAAGGAACTGGAAAAAAATGAGTTACGAATCGGCAATTAACACTGGGAAACCCAGTCAACTAAGCCGGGCCATTGTCACGTCGAAACGAAACGAAATAAAACAAGCGGTCAACCGGGCATTGTTCAGAGGGGAAACAGGGCAAAACTGGTCCTGTGAAACTTGGCGGACGATATTGCAATACAAACGAGCCTGCGAAATACGTAGACTTTGCCATAAATCATACAAGTTAGCATTGCGACTCCTGTTTGGGAAATAAATAAATCTAAACGGTACGAATTCGCCAAAGGACCCTCAAGGTCTCGAGGCTTCATTAGAATTTCATAAAGATGCTGTATTTAAAACAATCGCAGCACAAATAGGTCTCTAAGAGGATAACGAAAACCTATACATAATAACTTACTTACATTCTATCTTTTTTTAAATAAGTTTTTATCTGATTGTATCTTTCATAATTTTATTCAATGTTTCTTCCACAAAATTTATTAAACCCTCGTTGTCGTTGATCTCTATTTTTATTTGAAAAAGAAAACCTTTACGATGTCTTAAATTATATTTATACTCGAAACCCAATTCTATGTTTGCCATAATCTGGATTTAGTTTAAAAATCTGCAAGAAAAATCTATTTACTTTATAAGGGACGTACTCTCTGGTCTAAATTGAATTTACTCCAGAGACAACAAAAGCTTAGCCTTGTGTGGTCTGACAATTATTATTTCTTTATTTGTGCATTTCATTTTCTGGGAAAAGTTTTGAATTTTTTTTTTTGTTACATTTCATAATAAGAGGAAAATTAAAGTTACCTTATAAAACCTTTAGCACTGGTAAAACCAAAATATGTAGTATTTCGAAAATTCGTTAAATTATGAGAGGTATGAAATAGACTGGATACATAATAAATAAAATCGTAACGAAACTAAATATAAAGGTACATTTAATATTTTTGGCAAAAAGTGAGAGCTACGTGTACGTAGGCCGAAATATACGTATTTAAATTTTTTGTCTGTTTGTCGATTTCTTTGTGAGCTTACAAAACTTAAATTAAAATAAATTAAATTAATAATAAAACTTAAATTAAACTTCAAAATTACTGAAATATTCTGAAAGAATTTTACTAAGAAAATCGTAAAAATACATATACGGCGCTTTTCCTGTTTCATCGCCACCCCTGGCATCGATAATCGCCATCCAGTGATACCAAATGAAACGGTCTAAAATGGTACAACTATACAGATTTTTGGGAAAAATTATCTGTCTTTCTGCCTGTACCTGCTCTTAAAACATAAGAACCAGTGAACCGATTTTGATGGGACTTTCCATGTAGCGTAACTTAGGAGTCAAGAAATTATAATAAATATTAGTAGGAGGTAGAAGAAAATTATTTTTCTGTCTTCTTTCTCAATAAATATATATTTCATTATGATATCGCTAATTAGGAGGTGAGCAGTACAACATTTTGTACTATGTAAATTAGACACGGATTTAACATGACTGTGTAATAAAAAACATCATACTATATCTAAAGGGAACATATGTAATGGCTATTTGAACGATTACCATAGTTTACGAACACGAGCATCCTTCGATACTCCACGCGGATGGAGTCGCTGGCAGCAGCTAGTTTACTAATAAACTTGCAAGCATAGTGTACCCTGAGTGTTGTCACAACCGCCATAGTTATACATTGTTCGCTTATTGTTCACCCACGCAGGAAGTTCGATCATAAAACTTTATTTTAACGTCGTTAACTTTGCTTAGTTCACATTTGTAACTCCAAGCAAAGCTACAGCTTTAATTAAAATTTCAGATTTTCATTTGATCTGAACACGAACTTATAGGACTCAGAGCGAAAATATAACCCATGATATTCATCTGAACCAAATGGCGGAAAGGCATTATCATTACAACAATGCCCCAAACGATTGATAAACAAATTTTGAAAGGAAAACGCATCCTAAGATGACGACCGAACAATCAGACATTCCAAATATCTTCAATAACGCGAATTTGGCCTCATCAAAGGCAAATGACGGGTGATTCAGTAAGCCACCGGCTTAGCCGGCGATGTGAAAGCACTTCACGTCAAATCCGCGTCAAGTGGTTCAAATTGCCCCCTCCTCCCCTCGTCTCCCTTATGATAAATGTAAGGAAAATTGAAATCACGTTTCGTTTTCCCTAGTAATTTCGTGGGACTAGCGTGGAGGTATGAATGTGTAAATGGCTGTTTTGAAAACGAAATATCAATTCTAAAAGGTTGTATTGCGTGGATAGGGATAATATATTCAAGCATTACAGGGTTGTCGCTCACTATAAAGAAAGATTATTTGAGATTATTCAGTCAACTTAAGTATAATAATTAACATAATACGTGAACAATAAAATTAAAATTAAAGTAAAACAAGAAAGTGCTTACTGAAACTTACATAATAATGGGACTCTTATCGTTAAGGAAACAAAAGGTTGACAGCAAGAAGTTAATTATGTATGTGTTTTATGTATGATTATTGTGTTGATGATAAGGGGCTTTACTGGCACGTTTAAAGCCTTTCATAAACTGTCTGTTTCACAATAGGACATGAATTACAGAGAAATAAGCAAACATTGTGAACTGGAATGTGCAGAAGTTTAAACTTATAGCATGAAGGAAGTAATAAAGGGCGTAACGTAAGTTGACGTCGAGATATAGGAAACCGCTTTCGTGCAAGTGAGACAGACACGTTATTAAAGTTATAAATACGTTTGTCACACGAAAATTACGCAGTATTACTTAAATTTTGGCAACATTAGGGTCTAAATTCGTGCGTACACTCCGATTCGAGTGCCGAGTCCCTGTCGAACCTTTGTCATTTTAATCATACTTCCGATCTTTCAAAATAATGTTATTGAAATATGTTCAATTTCCTTCGTTCTGTAGAACTTTGTAATTTTCTGCGTGTTGTCGTGCTTTGACATACCTACCTAACAAAAGCTATGTGTGTAGTGTTTTTTTTTGGTAGAAGCTTCAAATATTACTTCTATTGTTTGAAAGTATCTACTCTATCTCCCCGTAAACTACATAATAAATAATCTGTGGTAACTATAACTGAGCTCTATGATACAAGTCAGTGGTGGTAACAGAATTACAGTGGCACAAACTTATCTGACCGAAAATTGGAACTAACGTCGGCGTCGCTGCGGAACAAAAATGACTTCAAAATATGCTTCAAAATGTCATTTTTGTAGGGAAATAGCATTGGTAAAAGCGACGGCAGCGACGCTATGACCGGTCAGATAAGTTTGTGGCACTTTAAGACGCTTTTACACTATTCCTAATCATTATATTAGTATTTATGACGTACATTGAATAGTAGATAACCTATTGGTATTTTATGACCGGCCCCACATTTTATATCGATACTGGAAAAGGGATTAAATTCTAAAAACGGTTTCTCCGTTCCTTCGTGGTTCTGATAGCAATACAAAGTAGGGGATAAATAATTGCCGCGCATTTGATCCAGGTGTTACGAGTACCTACTGAAATCTGTAGTAGGTACCTACTTACAATCACAAGCCCAGCTTCGTTCACTGACTAACAATGAGTCGGATTCATATGGCGTGGAGCTTTAGAATGTAACCGATTTTGAAGTAGAATGTTGTTGGTGCAATTTTTCAATGAAAAATTGAAAACTGCGTGCGTTAACTAAAATGGTAAATATATTGTTGAAAAAGTTCATTGTTCTTTATTTTCATCATACATTGAGTGGGAAGTTTAATGGAATTAAAGAATGTCTTTTTTTTTAATCTTTAATTTTATTCGAGGCTTTTATCCATAATTATTTTTTGCATTATTTAGAAATTATTTTATATTTTTTAATAAGAATAATAAATTGTTCTGGCTGTAAGAAATTATCAGAGAATAAAGTAGTAATTTGATTGGAAAATAAATAGTAAACCTTAATTAGTTAAAGGCTTAATAAGAAAAGTCTGACGAAAATTATAATTTCAAGCATTGATTCCTGGAAAAAGCTCTTCATCAAATTGAGAGTATCTTGACTTAAATTAGTATACTTGAACCAGTTAAAACCACTCCTATTGTTTGTCCGATCACGTGAAAGTGGTCATAAAACTCTCGGTTGCCTAGCAACGATAAGTAAACATTGTTTACTCCGATCGAAGCACTGAAACTCCAGCGAAACTGTTGTTCGTTGAAATAATTGGGCCATTAAGCGCATTTTGACATCATTAGGGCCTGTAAACCACTGTCATTAGCGACTATAACAGACGATTTTGTAGTAATGTGTAGGTGAATGGTTAAAAAATATTTTGTTACTCTACATTATGTATAAGAATTTCCCTGCTTCTATAAACATGAACCTCCTTATGGCTACAATGAACCAGATGGCTACAAAATAATTGCGCTACACAAACCGACCGGTAATAATCAGTACCTAGGTGTTGTTTGTTAGTGCACGGGAGGACGTGTTTGCTGCACATTCTTTCGATGGGTAGGTTTCATTCTGACACCCTTGGGTTGACTGTATATCGGCAACTAATACCTATGTTAGGTGATTCGATGTTAATATAGAAAATTGTTTAGTTCGTTTCTTTCCTCGGAAGGTAAGTACTCAGTCAGTTACCAGAAATGTGAATAAACCGACATTATATAGAATTCCTAGGAAATGTATTTGTGTATTCATACGATTAAAAATGTTATAGGTAGGTACCTACGTAATGGAATATTATCAAAAATCTGCTATGCCCCGTTTAATATACCAGTTCGAATGAAAATGAACAGAATTCTAACGAATCGTTGGTTGAAAAAATCTGACGAATAACAACCGAACGAAGATACGGCCCCCTATAAAAGTTTTTACAACGAATTCAGAATTCTAATATTGCTCATGCTGCAAGGCAATAAAAATACCTCACGTCAAATCAGAACCACAATTATTCATTCGAAATGCCATTAAATGGTTTTGGCGGAGGCCCCCTTTCGTAATATGTCGGAACCTACCTAATGGAGCTGATATATGTAAATGAAGCAGCCGTAGAAAGCGGTAGGTGCCCTAGAAATTGATTTTAAATATAGAACCGCTTACTAGGGACGTGACAGTTTTATTAATCGTGGTTTCCTTGAGAATTATTGGCTTCGCGCATATGAGTTGAAACACTTTTATCGCTTAGTGTAATGATAAAAACCGCTCACATAATACTTTTCGGGTAGGTAATCGCCATATTTATAAGAACAATGGTAAACGCGTTTTTAGATTTAGGTATACCTACGCCAATGATATTTGTGATGAAAGAAGTTTTTATCTCTATCGACTTAAATTGGCATCATCGGCCAATCATCTATTCACTTAATAATTAATTATTATGTGAATAGATGATTGGAATAGGTATATAAAAACATATAACCCTCTCCGTAGTCGGTAATAAAATTAAAACAGTTGTAAGCGAAAACTTAATTAAATGGATTTAGGGTTATAATTTTCCAATAAATAGAAGTTTTTGAAATTATAGATTTTAGCTTTTCATTCATCATCCGGGACCGCGACAGCGGCTAAACCAAAGTTGGAGAACGAGGTCGCGGGCGCTGCCGCACTATCCTTTACAGAAAACATTTCGAGCACTTTTTAAAATTCCCTTTAACACTATAATAGAGACACATATCAAGCAAAAGTTTATACCGTGTGGACATATTCATAAACTCACCTAGCACCACATTCAAGTTTCTACTCTTTATACCTATTTCTTGAGTTATACACCGAAAAAAATCACAGAGCGACTCATTGACCTCTATATACTATAGATACTGTACTCTATGTACCTACTTCCAAAAACCCTACAAAAAAAACTGAAATTGCCAAAAGTTCCCAAGTTTGTAGTTCGAAATTTAACAGAAGGGTAATATTGAAACTTGGCAACTTTGCATCGATTACAATATCTCCTAAATTCTAGACATTTGTGATGCATATATATCAAATAGACATTTCTGTTGTACTTATTTATAATGAAATGCAAAACAAACAAGTTTTAAGACTAGGTACACTTCTTTTTATGGCTATCGAACTTGGACATTACTTATCAGAATGTTTTTTGGTGGTAGCTACATAATGTCCACATGTGGGTACAATTGCTATAAAGGTATCGTTTGGTTGTGCTGCGTGAAAAAGGGAGCGGCGATTCGTATGCGCCTATAAAATGCAATTATGTAAATATAAATACTTTTAACTCGCTCCCGTGTCGTTTATATTGATGCACAGAATTGATGTAATGAAACTGGCCATAACTGGATTTAATGCGAGTATATTTTCCGAATTTAATTTATGTTTTTATCGAAACATGTTTGATGTAAATTTTTTAAAGCTTCGTTCATATTCAACCGTTATAAAATTATATCTAACTATTCTTATCGTAAAATTATAATGTGTATCTACCTACCTATAGTAGATAGATAATAAAGGTTTATTGAAAGTACCTATCATAAAGGAATTCACGGCAAGATACGCGCCCTATTATTAATTAAATTTAATTTGAATTCCAATTGCAGGTTGATACCAAAGGGCTTGTCAGTATAAGGGCTATCGCAGGTACAAATCATTGTTAAGTACCCTCGACGCCTGTATCTCAGCACTGATCTTGACAAATTAATATCGAAGGGGTAATTAAATACATTTCCAAATGTCTATGTGCAAATTAATTCTAAATTATGTAGTGGTGACATATAATATAAATCTTTGATGTTGGTCAGTCGAAATAAGCAATCACAATAATTTTAATACCTGTATGGCGAACTGATAAGCCTTTTATTATTTTTGAAATGAATCAGACAGCTTTCAGTAATAAAATAAAGTATGGAAATTACTGATTTGTGCATAAAGCTGTTGCTTTCAGTTTACAGAATATTTTAACTATATTTATATGCATATTATATATATATTTAAAATATAATATTCCTCTATAATATGCAATAAATAAATAATGCCCAATTTATCATTTAATCACAATTTTTACATTAAACTATACGGTTAGAAACTATTACTTTGACATTTAATTTGAGACGTCGACTTTAAGTTATCGCAAAGGACGACATCGATAACATGAACTAAATAAGATAAATTACACATTTTGTCCGCAACAGACACACCGCATTGCACTAAAAATTCAGTGCGTCTACGTTGCAGATACGAGATTGCAGTTTAAAATGACGCGAATCGCGTTAAACCTGTAAGCGTATCAGATTAAACTATTTTATTATATTAAACTTTTAAATAAAGTAAAATAGAGCAATCGACATCAAAAGATCATGAGGTATTTTCTGATAAAATAGATTTTCCTCTTATTATCTTGTCGATAGCACAGTGCCACATTGGCTATAGACCCAAAGCACTGGAAATCATGGGGGAGGCCTTTGCCCACAAGTGGGATGATGCTGGGTAACATTAACAGTATCTTGTCCATATAATAGAAGAATGTAGACCTCTCGGAAAGGAACCATTTATTTATTCATAGGAAAATATACATCATTAATATTAGGTACAGTGAACCAAGTTACATAACTTATTATTATAATTATACCATTGTTACCGGTAATTGGGTACTGCGCGATAGATACTTATATATAATTATGTTGGTGGGGTGTATATTTCCCAGAAGTGCTAAAAGCGTCAAGGAAATCGACACAATTAAACAAACAACATTAATTGGATCAATTACTGAAAACACTTGTATATGTTTATTTTCCCTTTATGCATACCTTCTTACCTAACACAACCGGATATATTATTATAGATACACGTTTCCCCCTCACTATAAAAATAATAGAGACACGCAATAAAAATCTAAACATATATCCCGAAAGCACGTTCGGTAAAATAAGCGAAAAAACAAAGAAAAAAGAATTGACAGCGAGCACGTCATGCGAATCTTTGTTGAACGGAGTCGAGTTGCGTGTAATTCAGACATTGACTCCGATTTTCGTTCTATCCCGCAAACGTCATGTCACGTCAAAACGTCATGGAGAACACGTGATACGACGGCAGCACTGAGCTCAATAATACAACAGGCGTTGGATATTTATATCTTAATATTACACATCCTTCGTATATTAGTTCCCCACAAGACGGCTATTAAATCGAGTAAATTTTTGTACATTAATGTTACATATTATTTGGAATATGTAAGGATTCGTAATTTCTATTAAACAATGAGCGCTTAAAAGTAAAAACGCTATGTTGCCCATCTCTAAAATGAGACTTCATCACACTAAATGTTATCATCATCATCAACATATAGCAGTCCACTGCTGGACATGGGCCACTCCAATCACACGCCATCTAGCTCTATCATCGGCTTCTCGCAACCAGTTGCTACTAGCTACTCTGCGAAGATCGTCGCTTCACCTCGCCTGAGGACGTCCTAGCCTACGTTTACCGATTCGCCGTCTCCACTCAAGAACACGTCTACCCATACGATCATCGGTTCTACAGCTAATATGGCCTGCCCATTGCCACTTCAGTTTGCTTATTCTGTGGGCTATGTCGACTGGGTTTAGTTGTCTGTCTGATCACGTCACTTCGAATTCGATCCTTCAGAGGGACTCCGAGCCCTTTCCATAGCTTGTTGAACGACTTTAAATTTGTGGTTCAGCTGTATCATGAGTGTCCATATCTCGGCTCCGTAAGTTATGACAGGTAGGACGCACTGACTAAGGTCTTCAGACTTTAGTCTTTAAGCTCTGTGGAATAAGCGACGAGAATACTCGACATAGCTTCCGAAATGCGGTCCAGGCAAGCTGTGCTTCTGTTAGGGATCTCAAATTTGTTTTTTCCAAGCTGCCCAAAGTTTACCCAAGATAAACGTATTCTTGAACAACCTCGAAAGCACTGCCATTGACAATGATCGGTTCTGGTGTGTGTGACGTGTTCGTTGAACATAATCTTAATTTTGTTCAAATTCATCCAGATCCAGTCCTTCCAGAGACTGGTGCGACTAGAAGCGTCAGCTAGG
This sequence comes from Allophyes oxyacanthae, assembly GCA_932294325.1. Lineage (NCBI taxonomy): Eukaryota > Metazoa > Arthropoda > Insecta > Lepidoptera > Noctuidae > Allophyes > Allophyes oxyacanthae. Next base: position 9,822,561 of record OW028609.1, read on the forward strand.
CCATCCGACATCTGTTTTAGGTCTTGCAATGATTCCGCCATTATGACGATGTCATCTGTTTTTAAGCGTGAAATGTAGGTATGTTATATCGGACGTCGAATGTTGCCGGTATAATTTTTTTTAACTTTTCCGCACTCTAGTATTTATCCTGTATCGTGGGTACAGTTTACAAACATACAAATCACGTGCATATGACGAGACCCAGAACATCTATATGTAGGCCATATAATATGTATATTAAACATTTGTTTGTGCACCTAGAGTCTCGACATTTCATAAGTGCCTGTATCTGGTTTACATGAAATAAAGATCTATTCTATTCTGTTCCGTGCGGGGATAGAACCCGGGGCACGTAGCGCAGACAGCCAATCGCTTAGTCACTACGCCAACGTGCCGTCGTAGTTCAACGACTTCAACGTCGCGAGCAGGCTAGTTTGTTTATAAACACCTGTCGCGTTTATATGACTAAACTAAATATAGTGCCAGCAAATTCAAACTCCAAAAAACAATATGGATCTAGGCTCTATAGATAATTCTTTCTACTTAGTGAACTTAATATATATAAGTTTATTTCTCACTTACGCTCCACCGAAGTAGGCAGCGAAGCGTCACTTGGTACAATATTGCAGACAATCTATTTATTTCCAAGTTTCTCATTTATACCTACTCGACGACTTTAGCCGAGTCTATACTTGTTCAATATTACTAGACTCTTACAGTTTCAGACTGCCACTTTTGGATTCTAGTGCTTCACTCATTTTCTCGATCAAACTATTGAACTTTTAATTTCTACTCCACTGATAAGCAATAGGTACCTACTTGTATGTTTCATTTCATTGATAAGAAACGATGAAAAAGACAAAAATATAATTTAGTCATTTTATATGACGTTCTCTTATTAAAAAATAAATATTACTAATAATAATCTTTATTGCGAATAACTGATGAGATCCATAATTGTATATAATAATTAAATCAAAAACATTAAATGAATCTCATAATTTTTTGGTAAAGTTGTGAACCTCATTGGAGAGCAAAACTTGTCAACAATTTGCACCTAATTGTGTTCATCAGTATACGTCTAAAGCAACAGAATTTTCGAGTTAATCGTGCTACTTATGGCACATGGGTAGAATCTGAGAGAAAATAGAAACCGTTCTGCATTCATACGCAAATTGGTCTGCGATGTATGCACTCTGGTATGGGAGGCTCGCAGCTGGTACGCAGGACAGGGATCGCTGGATCCCCGATATTTCATGACTATAAGCCATGACATGGCCGAACCAATATTCCGGGCATGCATCCCGTGGCTCGCAGTGATTAATGCAAACTAACGCGTCAGACGTTCATAAACGAACTAGCCTGCTCGCGACGTTGTCGTCGTTCTATTATCGGCAACAATCGGCTTCCGATATAAACAATACATAATTATATCGACAGTATAGTTATTAGGCGTAACTGGGGAAGCTCAACTATTTAAAATATGTCAATTATTGCGGCTACGAGGCCCCATATTCAGGCCTGACGTGAATATCATTGAGGTTGAAATTTAGACAAAGCAGATTTGCTCGTAATTTAATTATCTCTCACCGATACGTTGATTGGAAATTTGTAGGTAGTGCCTTGATATATCACGCTTTTATCATTAATTGGTTATGCAGAGTTATAATTACTGTCAACACTATGAGTTACCAGTGTATAAAATTGCCCAAGAAATAAATTAGGTACATTTAATGCGGCTGTTCCAATTTGTCCCGTATTTATAATTACCTACACAAAAGCATAATCTACAAAGTCATTAACGCAGTAGCTTAGCAAAGTCTGACATAGCATAGAGCCTAAATTTCCCTTACCTTAAACGTGCTCAATGCCTAACCACTTGGCAGAAATTCAAAAAGCGCCTGCACTAATAAACGGTGCATTGCACCTATGTACGACATGCACGTACTATAAAATACTTGACTTTATTACATACTTTTTGTGTTCCACAATGTAAAAGTATAAAATCTACACGCAGTTGCAGCATTGAGTTTACTTTTTAGAATGGTTTCCAACAAATTGGATATGTTTTCTTTTGTAGTTTTGACCAAATACATTTTTCTTTATTTCTTTTTTTCTCATTGCCTACTCATTACTATCATTGAAGTCTCACCTAAAAAAGGAGATATTGGTCATACTAACTGCGAACTTACGAGGATATTAATCAATATAAAGGAATAACAGAAGTTATACAAGATAACCCTACAACTAGGCGCTGTAACTTATTGTCCGGCTATCTTGCTCTCCTAAAATTGCAACGCAAAATATAAAGCTATAGGTACAACATTTTTAGGCAGCAACAACTTCAGAAAAATATGTTTATTGGCATCCAATATTAACATACACAGACATCGACGAACGCCAAATATTTCGTTCTGCGATTTACGTTCAAGTCGTGATCAAAGTGAACTCAAGCATAAAATAGTGTCATTGCATTTTATTTACAGAAATACATTCAGTCCGCAATAAAGAGAACTTCGTATTGAGAATATTACCAACTGGAGTCCAATATCCCTCGTGTAGAGATCTAATCTAGCTAGGAACCAGTTCGAACTCTGTTCGCTTAATTTTCTGAACTAATAAATACAATATTTCGAAATATAAGACCTGGGTTGCCTACTTTTTGAGATTAAAAACTTGAAGGTTACCCATGGTTGTGTATTTTATACTAGTTTATTTTGATCGCTATTTCTGTAAGGCTCATTGGTCGTTAATTTAGTCTTCACATGGCATTCGGGGACATGTGGGATAATGATTAGTGAAATTAGGCAGTCTATATATAACCCAATTGATACACATCATGCGCAGGCGGGGTAGCGACCAATGAAATTCGCCGGTCGATATACGGCGTGCGGGGACTCCCCTTCCCGCACGCAATATGTCACCTTCTTTCTTCAACTCAATCATCGAGTGTATTTCTTTAATAAAGCACATAAATTTAAAACTGCTGACTAAACAATATTTATTATTCCATGGCAAGGTACGTCTGTACGTCTATCATAATCTCAAACTGGTAAACATGCTTTGCAAGATCTCGCAGTCGTTCCTTATAGACCAATTAAAATGGTTCCTCAAAAGCAGTCCTTATGGCATGCGTTTTAGAAAACTCCCGCACCCCAAATACGTTTCCTATCGACCAATGAAAATCAGCCTTTATTGTGAGTGTACTTAGATTGGCTTAAGTGATAAAGAAAGTAGGTGTATACATTTGCTTTAGCGTTAAAGTAGAGCTGGCTTTTAATAGGACCTGCTGCCATGATACCAAATCAACATCATCCGTGAAAAAAAAAGAGGCTGTTGTTATCTGTATATTTTACGTAAATATTAGATTAACTTGTCGGGGAAAAGAAGCTTATGATATAAAAACAAAAAGGTCGGCTTGTCAAGGCCTTGCATATTAAATAACTGGCGCAAATATTTCTCAGTATATGAAATTCCTTGTAGGGTATATTCGTAATTTGTCAAAATCTAGCTATTTGCAACTAATCTCTATTCAACATTTTTAGTATTCCATTTCGGAATCATTGAGCTCCTCAGAGAAGTACAACCGGAAATTGCCTCGCGAACGCGACATTCTCTCCGTCGGATTATTGTCAATTCGGTACGTCATTTCCGCTTTACGAAAACATCCTGTAATTATTCGGATATTGTCAAAACGTAATAGAGAGAGGGTTGTTAAAATGAATCACCTGCTGAATGTTAAATGCTTATAAATTATTTATTATGTTTTTGTTTAATTTTAACGAGTTTTGTAAATAGGTTGTAAAGAATTTTCAGCTCATATTAATCCTGGTTGTTCATTTGAAAGAAAAATATATTACTGGTGTAAACGGAGGGAAATAATTGTATTTAACCTACTTTTGTAATAATGCAAAGATAAGCAAACTACCAGTGGCGGAGGGTGACAGTTTTAAAAGGGGAAGCCGTCCCAAAAATGCCCTCTAAAAATTGCTGCAACTAATGCTGCAAGACAAAAATGCATACCGTCTCTTGTAATCTATATATAGTCATGTCTGGAAGAGCTCGACCTAACTGAATAACAAGCTTTTTTTTGTCAGTTGGATGAGTAAATAATATAATATTACGTTGGTCTATGCACTCACCAATTCCTAAAGGGAAGCCGATGGGAATCGGGTTGTATGGACTCTTCGCCACTGCAAACTACTAAACTTATTTAACTTCAATATTATTTTTGAGTTTTTCGTTCTTCTAATAGCATAGATATAATCTTTTTTTTTTTTAAAGTCACCTCCATAATTATCTTATACATAGCGATACACGCCGATCAATCAAGTGTTAATCACAATCACTCTTACAAATGAGTATAGAAATTCAACGATGAATTATTATCACTTACTCGGGCAATTCCGTTATTGCAATTGCGGCGCTATGTCACCACAAGCGAAATGGAATCGGTTCGATGTCAACGCATTGTTCTCAGCCACACTATCAATTATCCTATTATGATTAACCGAAATAGCGGTAATTATACCAAAGCTACACTCTGGATCTAAATAGGGAAGAATGTGCAATCCACGCTGAATGCTAAGTGTAATTTAGAAATATTATACTACCGTCGGTTTAAATGTTTCTTATTATTGGAAGTAGTGGGAGTAGGTTATCTTTTAAATGTATTGAAGCTTTTAAATTTTACTTACCGTTAACTACAGACCTGTGTTTACAACAGGTAAATTATTATTGTAATGTATTCAGGATAACCGAGCTTAAAAACGCTATAAATAAAAGGGAACACAAATCACAAATCCGTACCTATCGGGATGGTACGAGTTGCAAGATTATTATTATAATTTGGGAAAATCTCCTGAAAAGTAGAAAGGAAAACCGGTAAATTAAAAATAAAAACATGTGTTATCGCCTATACTACCTATGTACAGTCGAACGGCAGTAATGGCCATTACTGATCAAGTCATGTTCCTACTCTAAAATAATAAAGATAAGTACCAAATACGGGGTAATACAAAAATCGCGATTTTGACAACAAAGAAATCGGACAGAAACATTTTCAGTTTCGTCACGTACGTACGTCAGTCTACCCATCCATCAACGCGAAACACGCTCCTGTAATTCTTTCATTTTACCATTTTCTATCAGGAAAAATGCACAGAAGCATTGTTGTGACCAACACTTTAAATAAAACGTGTGATCAGTGATCAAATCAAAATCAATTCAAGATCAATATTATGTTTGTGAATTTATTATAAAAACGTAGATTCGCATTATTTGCATATTTTTTTAAGGCCTGCAGACTTAATAGTCAAGTATGTAGTTAGACAGAATAAACAGTGTGAAACTTAATTGACGCAAAACCACTTACACCCCAAGTAGAATATATAATACAATAAACAAAAGGAGAGCATCTTTTTTGTATGGAGAATAGGCCACCTACGCATTTTAACGAACCACACGTTATTTTGAACTTTATATTTTCTAGGTTATAAGGTACCTATTATAATCTTTACCATGTCTAAAAACTTTTATGAGTATTTCTTAACTTTTAATAATGCAACATTCATACAGATCGGAATTTATCAGTTCAGTGTAAAGGCATGTTCCATTTTGAAAAGATTTTGTAATAACTTTATCCGTGTTGATAGTAAGCATTCAGAACAAAGTAGTAACACCACCGATGCTTTTTTTTTGTTAAATTATTATAATATATAATAATTTAACATATAAGTTTTAAAAGTTAAATAAAAACGCTGCAAGAATTATAAAAGGATATATAATAGATAGACATGCTGTTGTATTTTAAACCTTAGTGAGTCTGAATTAGCTTGTTCTAAGAAAACGATCAAGATCGTTCTATCAGAAGGGTCATGTTTATTAATATATTGCTTATTTTATTATGGTAATTCGTTTACCAGAAGAGAAAGTAACCAAAAGAAAAAAAATACAATGTACTTATTAAAGGAGTTTATTAATTGGATATGTCATACCCGCCTCATGGCTGCTGTTACAATTTTTTATTAGTATGAATGTTATTCGATAATTTTGCACTGTTTATGTTTTATGCATAAGTTAATTCGCTGTGATATAAGAATTAAATTTTAATCACACTTCTCTGTTAATTACCTAATTAATTAAAGATTTATTAGGTTTGATGTTAAATTAAGCCTATTCTCTGTTTAAAATTGTATGAGACAAAAATTTACCGTTATGTTATAATTATAATGAACAAAGAACCTTAACCTAGGTTATTTTGTTGTAAGATATTACTGATATTACATACCTACAATAAATAAAGGTATTTCAAATCTGACTTTATTATTAAAATAGATAAGGTTTTCATTATCTGCGTTGAGCTTACTTATCAGACATAAATTATAATATTAATTAATAGTAATAAACAATAAATAAATAAATCCAGTCCATTATTGTCCCACTGCTACATGGGGACGGGCCTCTTCTCAGAATAAGAAGGCCTTAGTTCGACTACGCTAGCCTGGTGCGGGTTGGCGGACTACATACACCATCGAGGACCTTAAGAGTCACTCTCAGGTGTGCAGGTTTCCTCACGATGTTCTCCTTCACTGTAAGCGTAAGTGATTATCAAATTGCGATTCGCTTGAAAATTCGAAAAGTCAGAGATACGGGCCGGGTTCGTACTCAGACCCTTCTGTATGGAAGGCAAGCTTTCAACCGCTAGGCTATCACTGCTTTTATTTTTATTATGACATTAATTTTGTTAAGTTACAGATTAACTTTGAAATTTACCAAAAAATACGTACCTAATTTATCATAACACTACTTTGAGTATCTAGAGTAACACTACCTCTTATATGATTAATTATGGGGCATATCAGGTACCGAAACACAATAACTGTTAATCGAATTACTATACAGTTCTAAAGTTAGTTCTAATCGATACATTAATGTGGCAATCAGCGGCAGGCGATAAAGGCTGTAACCGGTTCTCAATATTGACTGCGAGGAATAATAGCAATAATGTTTGCTGTCATTAGCCGATCATTACTCACTTTGGTGGTAAACTACAGCTACCCTTGGCCTTGTGACCGACATTTACAAATCTTACTAAAAAATATTACTTAAAGATGAGGTGTTTTGAACCCTGAAAAGCCTAAGTAACGTGATTTAATCTGGTTGTAAAATAATGGTTTACACATTTTTATATTAAGCATGACATACTCTGCGCATTTTTGGGGCAAGATATTGTGTTTATTTTAACGTACGATTAAAAATGAACAACAGAATATCGTTTAAATTGTTAGTCTCATACCACGTAACTAACGTTGTTAAATAATGAGTAGGTATGTAGGTACTAAAAAGCCAAAAGTATTCGTGTCTATTAATTGCCATTCACAATCAGCTACCTACAGACACGAAAACGATTATTTTAGTACGTACACGGTATTTGACATTATCAGTTACGCGGTATGGGAGTATCATCGACGATATAAAAGTTCTACACCAGAAAATTAAATGGTTTAAACACAGAACACAGAAAAGATCTGTGTTCAGTGGGTTTAAAAAAAATCCTTTATGGGTTCCTTTTTTCCTTTTGAGGTACGGAACCCTAAAAAAACACGTTGAATTCAGTATGCATTCAGTAATAGGTAGGTAAATACCTGTATGCAAGAACTTCGTGCTATGACTAAGTCATACATTGTGGACGTATCATTATCGCCATTTCCTTTGACAGACTGCTCGGCGCTTACAAAGGGTTATATATGTAGAATGTTCCTTTGACGCCATAGTCATGTTCTTGGGCCCAGTTTTAGAATCGCTCAAATCATATGACTCAGAAAGTTACACGTATTCGATTCATGCGTGACATTTATGAAAATCAAGTAATTGATTTTTCAATGAAGAGAGCGTTTTGCTTTTTTCTTTTACAATGCGGTGTGCATTGTAAAAGAAATCTTTATTTTTCAAGTGGTATATTTCTGGGCCGAATTGATTACTACCACAAATAATATTTGCAAGTTCAGTATCTTACTTAGCACATAAATTCCTAAATGTTCACATAACTTCATATTTGTATTTTATTGAAACAAACCAGTATCTCAAGAGTTGTCAAAAGAATATAATTTCAGATCGATTTCTTGCGTGGGAGTGATTTTAAAATACGGGGCTGTACCTAATCATTTGGCATCAAAGTGTACCAAGGAGATCATTTTCAAGTAAGTAAGGTAGGTATATCAAAGATGAGTTTAATGCAGTATTTAAAGTCCAGGGTTATAAAAATGTTTGTAGATTCAAATGTATGCGATTTGACGTGTTGCGTGTGATAACGAAATGTTTATCAACGATTGGGTGAACTAATTGTCATTGCGTGATCGTATCGCGGCCTGTTCCGCCGGTATAAATGTACCACTAATAATCTATACCTACATCTATACAAATAGGAAAATTAAAGTGTCTGTTTTTAATGTCAAAATAACAGCTTTTCACTAAATCCATATGAAAGTATTAAGGTACCTAAGAATAACAAAAAACGATTTTTAAAATTTTCGGTTGTCTGTTTGTTCCGGTTAATTTCCGAAATGGCTGGAGCGATTTTGATGGGACTTTTAGTGGCAGATAGCTGACGTTTTCAGGAGTAACTTAGGCCTTATTTTTTTCTTTTACTTTTAATTTAAAGAAAATATAATTTTGTTTAATCCCACGCGGACGAAGTCGGAGGCACAGGATAGTACGTTAAAACTTGCTAGTAAAATTACTGATTAAAAATTATGGTGCTAACTGGGATTCGAAATTGTGTGGCAGTGGAAAATGTAGACCGAGTTACGGCAAAGTAGACGCGAAGCATTGTTTCGTAAATATACAAATTAAATAACTGTCACTGTGTAATATTTAATGCATTTCGAATTATTCCATATTTGCGTGTTGCACCGTGACATAGCCATAGAAAAAAATGCATTATTTTTTCAGTTTCCAGAATAATAGACAAACACGAGAGTGGCGTATGTGACACTTCCGATGTTCCTATTCCTTCATCGAGTAATGCGGATGCATGCGGAAATTAAGTTACCGTCTCGGAAGGTTTTGTTATGAATATTTTATGAGTTTTTAGTCAAGGTTACTTTGGATGATATTACAAAGAGCCGTAAGTGGCACTTACGATTTTTGGGCCTATTATATACCAGTAGCAATAGGGTCATGACTATAAATTCTATTAGCTACCTATATATTATATTAGCGTAATTTTACTTTAAAAATATTTCTTAACCCATACCTAACGACAAATATAATAACGTAATGTTGCCGATCAAAAATCATCAAGAAAATTAATCAAAACGTGCTGTAAAAGCAGGCGCAAATACAAAACAGGTACTAATCTCCCCTTTTCGATGACGAAAACAAACATAGTACGAACAGATACGTGTATGTGAGATGTGTGTAGGAGCCCGGCATTTTAATTTTTTCCCCTGTAACAATAACATTCTACGCGCGCTCTCCCCTTAATTAAAATGAGGAGAGTCGGGTAAATTTAACATCGTAACGAAGTATTGTTCTAACTTCCACCGTACCAGTGTGAATTCGCCCGTGTTTTTTGTCCTGAAAACGAAGTGTTACTATTGGAAATACAGTGACATATTGTCGACAAATTAATTATTAAGTATTTTTAATACAAAATAAGTTAGATCCTTTTCAAAAATCAACAGAACTCAAGATAAAACATGCTGAATGTTCCTGTGACATCAGCTGATTTGTTTGCTTTGGGAATTATGAACGTGTTGCGAATGTCTAAAATTCTGCGAAAAGTTGAACTGTTAACCAAATTTGTTATTTAATTTTATGATAAATAAGAAATATTTTAATTTTAGTTACAGATTTTTAATGTAGTACCTTCCTAGTGTAATTTAAATAATGAATACTTTAGACTACACAACGCCTTGGTGTTAAACTGTAATGTAATGTATTATGTTTCAATTAAATGATATCAATTTCGAGTACAGAATATTATAATTGTATCTTTAAATGTTTATTGCACGAAATTATACATTTCATATAGGTAAATCGAAACCACTTAGGATTACGCGGTTATATACTTCCTGCTGATATCCCCCGACCTATTAACATTTCATTTCTTAAAACTTAAGTCAATACTCCTTTGATAAAGGTCCTATATAAATTTATTCGTATTAATGAAATCCAATTATAGTGCCTTTAGTGCAATTATTTATCCCATTTTAAACCTATCGTTCTAATATAATTAGTATAGCTAACACTAACACCCCTTTTACCTTTTGTTTCGGTGACGTTTTTCTATCAACTAACATAATATTGTTTTGTCCTTTTGCAGCACTACTAAATACCGGTCAATTTCATAATTATTAGATAAGTTTTAAAACTGATCACGTGTTACTTCCTACCTTGACGTTGGCCAAATCATTGAACCACGATAGAGCCATAAACCAAAAGGAAAAGAAGAAGAAGAACTATTAATTGTATACCAACCTGTATAGATATTCCCGAACAACCTTCCATTTCCCAGTTACACAAACCGACGCAAATGTCTGCTGTATTAAAAGGAAAATCACTAACAAACAAAAAATATAAACAACTGGGACACAAAATTTCCTCGCGCTGAATCTGCTTACTCATAATTACCAGAGTTTTTAAATACGAAAAATAAAAACATGGCCGTATAAAGTACGACGGCGGATCTAAGACCTCTGAAAAACGAGGCAACATTATTTATTCGTGGGCCCTCTTTCAGTTTTAATTCGGATTTATGTATATACATTAAAGAAAGAGGCTTATATCCCGGGCTTGTGACATGGACGCTCTTGTGTGCCTCTACCTTAACTTTTTATCATAAGTGCGTTTGAAAAGCGTGCTGGCGGAAATCTTTAAGAAGCATCATAGCCATGCTCTTGGTATGCTTTTAGACTATTCTAATTGACAGGTAGCGTTGAATGCATGTTTTTACCTTAGCTCTTTTTCTCAAACTACAGGACGCCTGCGGCCGAGAAAATTATTAAAGCCTGCGTTTCGGGCCTTATGAATTAAGTAGATGCTAACTTTTTCAAGTAAAAATACCACTGCTTGTAACCAAGGACGAAAATTAGCTAGTCCGCTATTAGTTATGTTCTTATTATAATCACATTAGGCATATTAATCGCGAGCTGATGGAGCTAGAAAAATGTATACGTGCCGATATAAGATGTCCAAAGGCAAGACTTAAAGTAGGTATAGCGTACAGTTTTCTGTTTATTTCAGTGTAAAGCTGCTTGTCTACTGAAGCGTAGCGGATTGGAGACCAGAAAAAATATCCAATAGAATACTACTATTGTAATATAATTTTAAAAAAGCTCATCTCCGCCCCGCCCCTCTTCCGTGGACAGGCAGCCTAAGTCATAGGTACATAATATTACACCGACGAAAAATCAATAATTATTAAATAAAAGCTTTTACAGAAAGGTAAAATTAAAATGTTTCGTCCAATAACGACGCGGTGACAGATGGATGGGAAAACCATGTCGATGCGATTTTGAAGTTATATATATCTCGTTACGAGTGAGATAACAGGATTGAAATGGATGGAATAACCTGCAAAATTCATATAAAAAAAGATTCATATAATTCATATATTCATATAATTCATATTCATAAAGTTAAGCACAGAAATTGCTCTATCTGGTTGGCTGGTTAAATTTCTCTGCTTTGACGTGAATGAGATACAAAGAAGTGTACATAAGTCCTATAAACGATTCCCAAAAGGTTCAGCAAACTATTTTAAAGTCAAAGTGACGTATGCGCACCGGATGATAGTGAGATTCCTTTGGGAACTGCGACTATCGATGTTTTGAAAAATTCATTATGTGCATAGTTTGACCCGTAGAATAGAGGAAGCGTGCAACACTGACGTGGGGACGACTTTATATTAGATACCAGCTGTGCCTGCCACACCTTCTGCACGGAAATCGGATGCTGCGATTTAAAAAATAGAAAATACCCTAGGTCCTTACTCACGATACAATCTACCTATTTCCTTGTCAAATTTTATCAAGAAGTTCAGCCGTTTATTCGTGAAAAGGTACCTAACAAACAGACAGAATTACTTTCGCATTTATAATCTGAGTATGTATTTGGATCCCTGATTTCGACGGATTTTCGAACTTTGACTGGAACCCGATGGTGAAATAAATCGAGCTAAGTGAAAGGCTTCATTTAGGTATGTCATGGTTTAGCACCGCTGCGACGGAGCAGTCCAAACACCTACATTTCAAAGCAAGCATCAGGTAATTGCTGAAAGGTTATACATACCTAATAGGACTTAGGATTATATTAGTGACTTTCAAGAGGTAGAAAAAGGGATTTTATTATTTATTTTATTATAAATATAGATTATGCTTATTTAATTAATAAGTATCGTCAGTAATTTAATCACTACTTTATCAAGCACGATTTTCTTTTTCGTTTCGCCAGTGATATTAGTAATTTAATAGCTGCCTTCATTAAGCTTTGTCCTTATAGGTATGTACTCAGATATTTCATGTTATGTCGTAAAAATCATTATAAATGTTGTTTAAAACAAGAGTAATTCAAACATAATTATATTTATTGTGGTTTTTTATTGTTAGCATTTATTTTGCGGGTTTTGGCCTTTGGTTTTGGCAGATCTAAGCCCACTAGTTTCTACTTTCGTAGTTGAAAAAACTTTTATAGATTATCCGACGACTCGTTCAAAGTTTTTCTCTTTCACTCACACTGTAAATGTTCTAATTTAGATAAGCTTTTAAATATGAATATCTGCAATAACTGCTATCGTAAATATCTAGACGTTATTAATATTAAAAAATAACTCTCTGGAAATAACTGCTAATCATGCAAGTCTTATTATATACCCATGATCCCCTGGTGTTGCAAGCGTCCATGTTACGGTAACTGCTTACCATCAGGCAAGCCGTATACTTGTTTGCCACGTTAGTGAAATATGCCTTTGCTGAAAATGTCTTAATAATCAGTATATAAAAATAAGAAATAAGATAATGGACCAAAAACACTTTTATATCATTTATTACACCATCTGTATTTTAAAAGGCTTTTTAATGTCAAAAATATCGGTCAATTTGCAAGCGACCGTACCGTTACGACTTCGCAAATCGTTTGATGCCTCGTTTGATATTTCCTCCATTAGGACTAAATTAAAAAACTTCACGACTCGTAAAGTACAAAACTTTCCTTGCATCATCATTTCTCTGCAAGTGAAAAATGATGTCTTCATTAGCCACTACTCGATGTTTGTACTTTTAGGTGTAGTTTCAAGTGTGTTGCTGTGTTTTCGACGAAAGTTTACAGGTGGGATCGGGTTTGCTTTAAAAGTTTTCCAATTAGAAGAACACGTAGTTTTTATTGGAGTGCGGAAATTGAAATAAGCACAGTTTAAAGTATGTAGGTACATTGTACGTGTTTGTTTTCATTAGCATTTTTAATGCTTAAAAGGGATGCACACGGACTGACTGGCTAACCTTTCACCACGACATTAGCAATTCTTAAGTTATAGCACATGCCACACGAAAGAGAAGAGTAAGCGGAGGGCGAAAGGGGGAGAATAGTACCATTTGGCTAATATTAAATGTGAACCTGAACCACTTCTCTACATTGTGTCGTAGCGATCGACGTATTGAAACTCAGTGCCACTCGCGTGAATAGACCTTTCATTTTTAATGTACCAATCTACCTTCGGGCAGGTTGCAAGTCGCTAGCAATATCCACTGGATCGATCCAGTCCCGCTACGAACTGCGGAACGATGCAGTGACTCCTTTGTGATACGCAGTTATTGGGCCCGATACAATGTCGGCACGATCTGTTCTCAATTTGTATGACGTTGCTGTTCCTTAGAATCGTAATAAAATTTTGCGCATCGTGCTCTGTCATTTCTTCATTTTGTTGCGACATATTGGCTTTCTGCTATTGCTATTTTGCTCGTTCTGTTCTAGATCATCTGTCATAATTGCATCCTATTAAGGTGCTATCTAAGATAATGGAATACTTTCAAGAGTACATGTTCTTTTTTGTTGTTGTTACTTTTTACTAGTATTGTCTTCACAGCACTCATGTTTGTACACGTCGTTGAGATGAATCACTTATTGTCAATTTATACTAAAGAGGCAATAACGCTCTGACTTCGATATGTTCTAGCCTTAAGCTTGGCTTAGCTCTATAATAAAATTGTATCGGCATCAGAGCAATGTCGTCAGCGTTTGTTGTTTCTATTTCAAGAACTGTATCCGGTCTAAGGTGTTTAGATATAAGAGCATTAGTGATATCTTCATTATGCTTTTTAAACAATGAATGGTTATTAAAACAGTAATAAGTAAAAAATCTAACTGTGTTTATATTCGCTTTGAAAAACACCTACGCAATGATATAAGTAGCTATTACTTAAACGTATTACAAAAAAGTTGTGTGAATCCAAAATATATTCAATGAATTTACCAGAACAATATCTACGTGAAATCATGCAGATAAATGGTGTCAAGGGTTCTGCTCTGATCCAATGACTGGTTACTTAAAATCGCATGTATAATTTAAAAGGAGTTTCTGCCACCACATTTGCCATGTGGAGACCGGGAAGATCGCACGTCCCCGATAACACAGATAAAACGAGGAAAGCTGGGCTCTAAGGATTTATCACCGGCACCAGATTTATTCATTTGTAATTGTACCCACTTGTGGAATATCCCTTGTATGTCTAAACGGTTTTAAGTAACTCTTATCGTATTTGAGCATGTACGCTTTTCAGATTAACGGGTTTGTGGTATTTGATGACATAGCGTTATGTTCAAAAACAAGAAAAAATGTGTAAGAGGTATTTGTTTGTTTGTATGTAGGGGGTTATCGCTGGAACTACCGATTCAAAAAATTCTTTCATTAATAGAAAGCTATACTATCCCTGAGTGACTATATTTTATTTAGATAAAAATAAAATACGCGGGTGAAACCGCGGGAAACAGGTAGTCCTTTATGATTGTAGAAAGTCTTGAAAACTTACTAATTATTTTATGCCAGTTTTAATAGAAATGCGTTACTACATCATCTAGTATAACGGCTGGTTAGAATTTATATCGTATTTTTGATAAGTAATTTAATTTTTATAATTAAGAAAAGTTCATCATCTCTCTTCGTCGGTATAGTTCTCTGATCACACCTTATTTCTGTGATCTAAGGTATAGTCAATGTGTGGGTTACACTGACTAAACTACTATTTTAATAACAAAACTCTTCGTACTCTCTCAACAATAACGTACAAAAAGAAAATCTTAAAAGTTTTATAATAATATCTGTACTATCATGTTCATTCTACTAGTTTTCTAATTATTTAAATCTATACAAAAGTACTGTAGATGGCATCTGAAGGGGAGAGATATCCGCATGTATAGGGGTGCTTTTAAAGATCAAAGCGGTCTCTGTAAGTAATATGGTGAGATAAAATGTGCCTTCTGTACTTCAAACCGTCCTTTATCTATTTGTCCTCTACGTTTCATTTCAGTGACATAATAAAACGTATCGGGTACAATACCATCGCCAAATAAACTATAAAAAGTTTTAAAGAAAATATTATGTTTTAAACAAGACGATTCTTCTTATAATGCAATTGAATGATATTTTATTATTGGATTTGGAATATTTTTCTTTAAATACTATTCTTTATTGGTTGCGAAAATAGCTTATATAGCATGTTTCGCTGTTTGCCAAGAAGCTGTCGTCAGAGACACTTGGTAACGAGACTGTCAGCTCCTGTGCCAACAAGTCGTGCAGATAATTGTTGTGAAAGACCTGTTATCGTTCGGTAATCGCACGGTTTTGGTATGGCTACGGTATTTCAAAACGTATTATCATAATGTAACGCTCAGCGTCCTTTGTCCGGCCCGCATGCTCCAAATCGATGCACAATGTAGGTACCTCTCGAATGCCAAAAGCTCCAGCCTTGGTAATATAATTCGAAAAAGCGAACATTAGGGGACAAGAAGTCCTACAGTTATTCAATTTGGCATATTCAAACAAGTTCGTACACTAAAAGTAATACAAGAAAAACTTTACACATAACTTACGTGGAAAAGACGTACCTACAAAGACTTTTCTTTCAACTTATTATACAGTTATTTTAACATACTCTTTTAAGCTAAACTGAGCTTAGGTTATATTTATAAAGTGAATTTTGTTCGTTTCTAAAGTGACTCTTTCTCTACCAAATTCGAAACATCTATTTACCCCTTTATATATAAACGATGATTAAACGCTATTTATCTAAACTAGCTCATAATACTATGTTCAATGGCATACTAATGACAAAGACTATATTTAAATCAGTGTAAAAATGACAAGCTTTTATGAATAAAGGGGTTAATGAATAGGAAATCCATGATAATTCTTTATTTGATAAAAAATTATAATAGTTTGATCATCAACCCAGTACTTGTTGATTGTCTAAAAAAATATTATATAAACTTGTTTAAGCATAAATGGCCGTCACAGGACGGTAGTCGTTTTCCAAGCGGATTTTCCAAGGAAATCTTAAGTTTTTCTGCGTAACAATATTCAGAGTACATTCTCTCGGTTTGAGATTGCCAATGAAGTTACGATAAGGCGGGCGCGGCGCGTGCGTCTGCATATTTTTCTCGCTACGTTTTCAATTTAATCCGTATAATCTCAATGTGGGGTTGTTATCAAACAATTTTTCCCTTACTTGATGGAAATTTTTAATAATTCAGTTTTCACAGAAACTGTAATGTAAGCTAGTCACTGCTGGCGATAATGTTGAAAAGTTATATTTTGAAACTGACACAAGTCATAATTATTGATTCTATATCAAAAACATTATTTTCGGCTAATATTGTGATATTCCAACTAACAGCCCTGTCACCGCTGCAATTATGTCACGATTTCGACTCGAATACGATTAACGATGACGTGGAAACTTTTTTTAACAGAAAAAGATTATTATGTACAATACTGAATTATGTAGGAACAATACCGGAACCAAAAACATGATAAACAGTAAATACTTAGGTACCTGCGAAATACAAGAGCCATTAATCCAGAATCGTAATACATTTAAGTGCAAAAACGAAACTCACAAGGGCATGGCTTGGGGAACTTGCTTAATCCCTCAAATCCTTTAATGGACGTTCGGAAATGTTGTCTAAAAGGTGTCACCGCTCGCAGTACGGGGTTTACCGAGCCATACAACGCGTTATTTATTCACTTATCAATATACAATATCAATGTATCCTGTACCATTGTAAATTATGTATTTATTACTAACTGCGATGCCTATTCGAGGTACGTACACAAAACTTCGAACAACAATATTAGTTCAATTAGCCCCATTCATGTCTTCTATTCGATTACCCGGAGCCCTAACAAATGGGCCAACACATCACTGTCTCGTTCTTCCGCAAACTAAAAATATTACGAGCATCACTCTTGTCTTATTTCTCTCCAAAATGCATTTCGGAGAGGCTACTCGTAGCAATTTATTTATATTAATAAAGAAACAAGCTCTGTTCTGAAAGACTCCGCAGTGCGCGATCATTAATGCAAATCAATGCGATCTTTAATTTGCCCGGATGAATATTTATACTGATCAAGTTAATTGATTTACTGGCCTTTATCTCTTCATTTGCTGTTCGATTCGAAGTCGAGTGAAGGAGGAAATGGCATTTTGCAATCATCAACTTGATAGGTACAAAAACTTGCTTTTGAAAAAGAATCGTACGCGGAACGCAAAATGTCCATTTTGCAATTTTAATGTAGTATTATATACAAGGAGCGCGATCAAAAGGAACTTTTACCCCGCAATCCTTCACGTTTGACGATGCAGTACTTTTATCTTAGCTACAGTAAAAAAATGCATCGCCATTACTGGTAGCACTCCCGGCGGGGCAAAATTCATGCTCTCTGATTTTTTCCAGACGAATGGCAAATTTAATTTTGCTGCTCATTTTGGGGCGCACCTGACTTTGGGCGACTCCGATCTCATACTTTAAGTTCATTTCTCAATAAACTATCTGCTAGATGGATTGAATTTTTAAGGGGTCTAAAATATTACTTACGAATTCCGATCACGCTTCGAGAAGATTTCTTTTTATTAGAGTTCAATATCTCGAAAATAAAATGTGATTTGGATTTTTTGTAAATTAAGTGAAGAACTGGATAATTAAGCACTCCGGGTGAGTCTGGCAGCATAAGACGTAACTCGGATATTTTATGAGTTGTTTTGTTGCGCTAAAGCGAACGCTGTTAGGAAAATCTACACTGAAATTATAAACTTGCATTTTAAAATATTTATGTCAGGTCATGTTCAAAGGCGAGTTATTAGCTTATTAGCAATTTGCGTGCCATTCAGATGGAGTCAGCTCGTCGTTGCAGTGAGTACCTACTAAATGAAAAATAGTGCATTGAATCGAATCGTTTCGAATGCAATGTGTATGAATTTTAAATTGTCTGCATGCAGATGAAGCAGACATGCCCGGATTGAAAAACTCATTTAGATCAAACGTCAGTCTAAAGTATTTTATGTAGGATTATTTACGTATGTTTAGGTATTAATAGGAATAATTATTAACACATGTATTAGGATTCGTTGTTTGATATTGATTGGATGATTGGATGATAAATATGATATTGTATGTAGGCACCTACTATTTAACGTACAAATCTAATGTTCACAAATGATTGATACAAAAAATAAATAGTTCGGTAATATTTAATGCAATTTTTCTCCTTGATTTTTACCTATTGATTTTTATTTCTTAATACCTATTATTATATAATATTAATTTTCACTTTAAGTTTGCTAAGTTATTAATATAAATATAAGATTATGTACCTATACAAAGGTATGTTCTTTGTATAATTAAAATCTCAATTATGGTTGAGTTAGTGCTCTGTTATAAAATTATTAGTTATAATATCTATAAACTCAGATGAGCAGAAGTTAAAAATACATTACTTTTTCTCGTTCATTAAAAAACCACACACGCTACCTATTAACAATAAACATTATGCAACAACATGCCAGCTAAAAACGCAAATAATGAAACGTTAAAAAAACAATAGTTGTAGTTCGAAATAATCGTCTAGATCAGCGAAAAGTATGTGTATGGCTAACATATTCGAGCTCACGTACCGTTGTTATCAGCGTCCCGCAGCCGCGACCGGCGTCCTGCCCGGTCCCCACTCCTTCTCAATTGTTTATTTCTAAGGATAATCTTTACAAACGCCCCGCTAAATGTAAATAAATAAAAGTAATGCCAACCCTGCAGAACAAATAGACACAGCGATTTTGACACTCTCTTTTTGAATTTCAAATTCGCATAATGATTTGGCTGAATGGAATGAAAAAGAAAAATAAAACATAGTGTATTGGTGGCCAGTCATTCGGTGCGTAAAGTGTAGAGTCTATAGGGCAATGGTTTATTGTGGCTGATTGTGGTGCTCGACGATGGGAAAGCAATCTTTTACCACTCGTGTACAAGGGTGCTTGGGATTTTGAATCCAGCACATTGTTGCATATGCTTCCGCTCCGATCCCACTTTGATATAAGTTTGCCTGGGACTGGAGCGTTATTGATGGTTTGAATGCTTTTGCTATTTATCCTCTATTTGGGGAAATCGCTGTATAATATATTAACCTATAGGGTTCACTAAAGTTACGTATTGTTAGATTTCTGTTTAACCCAAAAGAAAGGAAAACGATCCATTAATTTTATATCACACCTTAAAATATTAAGGCTCACGTAGAGCCTATGTATGATAAGTATGGTTACCCTAAAGTGTTTTATATCCGTATCATTATGTAAAGTAGGGCCTAAAACAACTCTTCGTGAGCATTTTATGTTCGCTATCAGTTCAAACCGTAATTTAAAGGAGGTTATTTGGTTATACAACGTTAGATATTTTTCTACTAGTCAGTGAGTTTTGTTTTAATATTTAAAAAGTTTTTAGTATACACAAAATATTGTAGTATTTATGATACCTCCTTTATTTATCGTTGCTCCATATGAATTTTATATTGTCAACTTTTACACTTTAATATCACTTTTCAAAAGAATCAAGCTTGAGTGTATAAAACAAAGAGAGAAAGCCATGGAACAAATTTCATCAAAGATTGATTAAACTGCAGAACCGATTGCTAAGATGAAATGAGAGAAGTACTAAGGAATCCTTGTCAATTCTGTTTCAACAAACAGGTTTGCTCCAGTTTTAATATTCGGTCTTCGTAGCAACATGCAAGCAAATTGGATTCAGAGTATAACCAAGTAAAAGAAAATAGCTTCAGAAATTCCACTACAAATAACGCGTTATTAGGAACTCTCATTCGGTACAGTAAATGCAAAAAAGTTTGATACCTACAGTCGTTAGGTTACGATATTTTCAATTTGTACCGTTGAATATCAATCAGAGCGTATACAATGCATAAATTATATACGTTGCTCTTTTAGCGTGCCCTTCATGTTGTTATCCACGTGGGATATCGAAATAATATAAGAAGAATGTTAGTGGGCAGTATGCTGTTTACAGGAATATCATGAAAAATATATTGTGTACTCATATCAGGCCAAGTCCGTCGGTATTTGCGATGTAACGATCGCGTGCCAACTATAAAAGCATGTTGCTAATAATCTTTTCATTGCTCGTTGTACAGAGTAGACTTTCTGTGGGTATCTTCCATATGGTACTACTATGTAAAATAGAGTAGTACTTGGACTGTTTTAGTGCGAATGAATAAATAATTTATTGTGGCGCTATAGACGTTAATGCTAAATAAGGGTAACGCGGCCGGGATTACGGGACACGAGAAGATTGCTTGTGCGCCGATTACGTTATAATATAAAATATATTTAAACTAGGATAGATCTTTTTACTTCATGTAAACCAGATACAGGCACTTATGAAATTCCGAGACTCTAGTTGCGCTGTTTCAAATAGTAGGTCATATGGAGAAGAACCTGCAAATGACTCCATTGACACTCTTTTAAAATAATAGATTACAAACTTGATTATTACAATGTTGTGGTTTAAGCTGCGAGGATAATGTAATTTAATGTGAATAAAAAATAAGAATAGGATAGTAATGATTTGCCTGTGAATAAGATTGCCATGGCAGTTACAAGCTGACCAGTCCCGACAGAAGGCACCCGTTCACGAGCAAGACGATTTGTCTGTGTTATTTGTTCTTTTAATATTGTGGTTTACGCTAGAATTTTTGCATTTGTTTTTCTAATAAGTGTTTATCAGAAGGTTCAAAAATTGTGTTGTATTAATATTCTATTTAAACATTAAAATATTGGATGGCATCGCGACAGCCTACGAAAGAGAAGGTGGGACGAACCGAATAAATTGTATAATAAATAGTGCACGCATTTATAAGAAATTTCTGGAAATGGTGATAGGTCTTTGTCTAGCAGTAGGATAATATTATAACCATTGTCAGAAACATTGGAATATTTTAACTACTCCAAATCGTAACCAGACTTGATTTTGAACATGCTGGTAGTCTTGATAATATGGGCGCCGTATTGTAGCTTCGCCATTTTATTGCTAAATAAACCAAGTATAAACTAAATGTTGTAATTTTTTTTGTATACATGTCTATTATTTTAGTATTTAGTTTTCATATTGCATAAAGCACTCCAGTTATCTGTATAAGAGTCGTTTACACACTTTTGTTATTAAAATATTATGAAAGAGGTGAAAGAGTTCATTGACTCTCAATATTAAAACCTTTCTTTTAACAAAATTATTCTTTACAAAATTTTCAGCTTCGCTTACCCCTCATTTAGTGTATAGACAAAATTGGACCCTTTTGTGACTCTCTGTTACCATGGATACCTGGCATAAAAATAACGTAATTATTCATTGAAATAAGACGCTCGAACAATGTCCCTAAATATATTTTTGTGAGTCCATCGGCATTCCTTCTAATTATACATCACTCCCTAATTAAAAAGGGTTCTGCACGGATTAAAACAAAAGCTTAATAATTAAAACTGTTTACGGACATAGTAATTAACTTGTTTCCTTGAATAAAATTTAATCAAGACGCCCGAAATCTAAAGTTCATTCCTTCACGAGTATTTTTAGAATGTTAAGTGATTCCTAAGGATTCTTTGCAGAGCAATCTAAAAACGAGTAATATTTGTTTTGAAACAACAACGGGAAACATGTATTGTTTTCTTACAAATGTCTTAAACAACAGAATTATGTTTCTTTATTCGGTGAACTCTAATCAAAGTGTACTTGAGGGGTTGATTTTTAATCCTAAAAGAATTCCATCAGACCCAAAATAAATTTGAGTTATCCTAGAACTCAAACTTGAGCGTTCCTAGCTCTAAGTTGCACCAACTCGGCACAAAAGATAGATTTAGAGTTATAGCTAAGTGCTCCAGTTAACTTTTCGGCTTACCGGTACAATTAGAGTTGGCTGTTGGCCGGAGTATTTAACTTCTGAATGTACTTTTTATTTTTAGATTAGCTAACACTATTGCCCGAAGTACAGAATGATATCGAGTTAACGCAATTCAAAGGTGTATACGAATACTCGTGTGCGGTTCACTTAGCACGGTCGTGAATAGTACCTATAACTTTATATTCATTTACTAAAGAATAAACCACTTGTCATATCAATAGTAGATCTTTCAATTAAATTTTTTGACTTGGCAGGATAGTAGATCTAGTTTTCCGATTCACAATAGCGATAAAATCACTTTAAATGACAGCTTTTATGTAACTGAGCCCATGATTTCAACTCGGACGATTTATCTGCTCCACTGGCATTATTCCGGTAACCGCGGCGCGTTTGTCTCGATCCCAATATCGAAATACGAAAAAGGGACACGTTTAAAAAAATAAAAAGAGCGACACGTACATAAATTAGTAGCGAAAAAATGGCTTCTCCGCATAACGTGAGATATGGCCAATATAACGGGCATGATGTACGCTGGATGGGAGTTGCGCGGTCAATATTGATACGCCTTTATGACCCATTTACCTTTTTGGTTGGCGCATAGCGTGGGCCAGGCACCGCCGGAATTCCGCCAGAGCGGCGTTTCAAAATTCACGCGGCTTTTGAAAGCGCTCACTTGTTTACATTGCTTGTAACTCGGTACAGTACAGTTTTTACACGATTTTAACATGTGCTACGAGTTGTGTTACGATGCTACGTATCGTCTACGAGCGCGTAGCAAGTGGAAGGCCTACGTAATCTACGCATTCTTTCCTGTTTTGAATTTATTGTTTCGAAGTTAGTATTCAGACTGAGTCGTGTTCTTTATACCTAGGTAAGTATGAGTAAAAAAAGAAATCCTTTTATTTATTGGAAAATAAAAATGTAATAGGTTCAAACCTTGTCTCAAGACATGCTATGAGAAAAATAATAATTGGTGCTCAATGGTGGTGTGGTAATATTTTTACTAAATGTAAAGATGTCCTTGTATTTCGTTTGTATTCCTACCTACCCTACCTACCCTACCTACCCTACCTACCCTACCTACCCTACCTTCTCCTTACAATAAAATTATAATAAATACAACATAAAAAGAAATAGAGAAATTAGTCCAGCCGTTCACGCGTGATGCCACAACCAAGAGAAATAGGGATTCATTTTTATATGATATATAGATAAGGTTTATAAATAACAGTAACAGTGTTTCGAACACAAAGTGAACATTAAGTGGTTGGTTTACTTCATCACTCTTCTTGACGTCCGTGAACTATTCTAAAACCGTTCAACACTTCCAATCTCAGGGTAAATCGGGCTATAGAACATGCTGTATCGGAATTAATTCTTCAACCCTCCGGTTTTTAATGTGTGTATAAAATCGTCAAACTAGGGTTTCGTAAACTAATCGTCTTTTAATAACAGCAAACGTATTGAATTTATATGTATTTGTTTGGTTGTTAATTGTTCTCAGTGGTGTCTCACAATAAAAATTGTATTCATTCTATGGACCTCATAAGTTGTTGATTTGATAACAGAAAGGATCTAGCAATGCTGGGCAGAATTCCCGGCCTCTGATTGTCTTTAAGAGATCTATAAAATCTTATATTATATAATATATATAATTATATATATATAATAGCTCTGGGATTTAAAATCTCAGAACTAAATAAATTATGGCAACCAACATGAAGATATACATATCCACACGGAACAAATATTTCTATGGCCTACAGATGGTTGTTCCATGTCCTAAGTGTGAGTGCATGTGATATGTATGTTTGTACACTGTACTATCACAACACAGGGCAAATGCTAGTGTGGGACAACGTTACTATTTTTTATATATATCAATCCGTAAATCATATGGCGTGATGAGCTGGATACGTATCTAAAGGATCGGCCCCAGATCACAACGGACCGGAGAAATTGAAAGAGGGGAGGGAGGCCTTTGCCCTGCAATGGGACACTACAGGCTCATAATAATAATAACAATCCGTCACTAGCAGTTTGTTTTATCAATTATAATTATACAAGTGGAAAAATCGATAAAACGTTAACAACTGCAAGACCGTTTCTACCATTTTAAATATGTAACAAATCCCTATTACCTCTTCCGCCGCTTACGGCAAAAAACTGTCGTAAAATAAGTAAATCGTACCGTTATCCTCGCTTACTTTGAAGCCGTAACTTAAAACAGTTACTGAAGAAGAGCGATAGAACTTCCAAGCTGTATTGAATAGTCGAGAGAATTTAAACACTACCAACTACTGTCCGAGGACAACCGTCTTGGAAAAGTATCGATTATACGCTTTAAACATTCCTTATTTTACAGGTCCTATGAAGAACCTATATATCTCTCTTTCTATAGTGTTATTTTTATCTATCCATGTACCTACAACATGCACTTGGTGGGTTTATAATTTATTAAAGAATATTTATTTTGTGCATGAAAAGGTCTTTGTATTGGTTGATGTCACTGTAGTTGAACTTTGGTGGGACCGTTTTAATCCGCTTTGGAACTTTTGCAGGCTTACAAGGTAAATGATGAAATTGAGATGTCATTTTACCGCTTTCATGATAAGGGAATGTAATAAAATGACGTGTTTTACCAGCACGATACAAGTAGATAAGAAGTCGCATTGGCAAATTTCTTAAATAGTAGATATTAGTACTAGATATAACTTCCGAACTCAGTGCGACTTTGAGACCACGAATGTTTATTATTACTGCAGTAAAAATTATCTTTTCGCTGACGCAATAAGTTGTAAAATTATCTAAGCGAGTGATTGCCATTGCTTATTCAAATAATATATTATATTATATCGATGTAACTTCTTAGTTGTGATGTCCTGTACCGGTTAATCTAACGAGTATCTACGGGATTTTGCGTAAAACTTATTTTAAAATGTGTGTTGTGTATTTTTTCTTGAAAGTGTTTTTTTTTACTATTTCAGGATTAGCAGGTACGCTATTTCTAGCATAGGAATGCGATAAGATGAGTTATTTGTTTCAAATTAAGGTTATGATTCAGACTGCAACACTTAGTAATACAGCTATCGGCTTATAAACTGTAGTTTACGAACAACACACTGGTAAGTTTAGCCGTAAAGTTTTAGCCGCATCAGAAAATTGTAAGCCGAACATTGTTAGACCCGTGTCTAAAATCGTTTTGTGTTGATTGCGCATTGATTGTGCAACTGTCGAACCATTCGGTGCACTTTCCAAGAACTTTTTGCGGACGTGTGGTGTGCCAGAATGCGTTGCTTTTTACCGGCCGTTGTCAGTTCCCGTTCCGTTCAAACTGATATTTGATTGTACCTACAACAAAAACTTACATCCAATTCTTTGTGTTGGTTCGCTAAATAATTCAGTTTCACCCTCAACCCGAATTGAATTCTGTGTAATCTTGTGTAATGGACAGATATCAGCTAAATAAAATTTACTAACTAATGTTTCTCTCATCATCGTAAGTGAATAAGTAAAATTATGTAGGTAATCTGACATATGAAGTAGGATGCGTGCCAAAGAAAGTATAATAAGATCTCATTATTAGACTAAGTTCTGCAAAGATCTACAAGTCCAAGACTATTGAAATGATAACGAACTTGGAACTTGTCAAAGAGATAAAGAAAAGCTAATTATTTCTCGTTCTTTTATATTAACGTGTACCTAATAAGAAAGCGCAGTAAATGGCTTCCATTGAATAAACGTGAGAGTGGCCGAATTGGGGTATTTTAGTAAGAACAGAGCAGGTCCTGGTGAAGGTGTCGACTCATAAAATAAATTGAAATGCTTCGTCGATCAAGATTCACGGCAGGACGCTGCGGCCGCTCACAGCTCCGACGATAAATCAACTCGGCGCTTTTATGTATAAAAAAGGAAAAGAGCGGGAAAGTCGTTTATTTGTTTCCAAACTATATTCGAACGGTTCCCAAGCTTCGATACTTTAATAAAAATCTTGCTGTGGAATTGAAATTTCACATTTCGTCGCACTGGGCTCGGCGGAGGAAAATGAGGGGTATAGAATACGGACATTAAAGAAAAATGGATAACTGCTAAACTTTTCGCGTTTCCAGCTTTAATTAGGTAGAAAATGCTCTCTTAGCCGAAATGTGAAAGTGAGGCGTTACCTACTAGAGAGTCATGTAACGAGATTTTGTTCCTTGTCTGCATGATTATAGGTGTAATTAAATATTATATTCTTCTTCTTTGATGTTGTAATTAAAAACAGCATATTAAAAAAACAATCTATAGCTATAGCAACTGTTAAAAATAAAATGTTTGATGTCTACATAATGTTAAATTATATCCCTTACGCATTCACACAAAACTAATTCTCGAATAAACCCAATGATTGTCGCTTAATCCGAATAAGTGGTTTACGGCTTACAAAGAGAAACCTTAATAAAGGTCGTGATTGACCACCAAACTGAGCCCGGATCATCGGCCCTTATTGCCTGATTTCCCCGTAGTGGTGAAATTCAAGATTATACTTTATTTTTCATCCGCCTGTCTCGGAAAATTATTTTATCCACACTTTAATATAACATTACATGACTAAGTGATCAATAAAGACTACAAAAAAATTTCAATGAGATTTATGCATCCAATTAAATTTACCTGCCTTTGGCTACTTGCGCTTAATCAATATAAGGCTCACAAAATACAGGGTGTAGAAGAAACAGGCGGTTATAAAAAATGCCTCGATTAGCAGTGCCAATAACAAGGTAATATTTGTTGAGAAATACCTTCAACTAATATTCTCGCTAGTCAGGGTGCCGGAATGCCGGTGAGAAAAATGAAAAAGTTTTTGTTCCCCTATTGTATTTGGGACGCTTGACATTAGATTAATTCCTTTACCTTTCTCAGTCTGTCCGGGGTGAAAGCCCCTTGTTCTCTCGTCCACTCGAAAATAATTTATCGAGATTAAAATTTATGAAAATGAAATTTTACTTTGCGGCGTGAATGTTCCGCTTTTGTGTAAGTGAAGTTTGTGGATCGGTATAAAAAGAATTTATATTATTATAATGATAAATGAGTTGTAATTTGATTAAAAAACTGCTGTTAATCTTTTCTTTGTAAATTCTGGCTCTTGGTTATTCCTCTTTGTTTGCTGTAGGTATGATGTTGGTCTTACAATTTATTCACACCGTTTACTGTCTGACATGAAACTTATTGCTGAGAAACTTAACAGTGTTAGTTATAAATGGCTTACTCGAGCGTATTGAGTGGCTACACAGATGCAGAAGGCATGATATACGTATTAAACTTGGTAAGACCCCCATACTTAGTCAGGCAAAGTTAGAGGCAGGGACAGTACCGTTCATATAGTACAATCAGTGCATAATTCATTTGTGAACAGTAATGGAGAACCAATTTTTTGTAGCTTCCATTTTTTTTAACTATCTCCCTTTATACCTTTATTTCCCCGATAAGTACTGGACACAAAAACTTTTCGAGCGCTAATAACTATTTTGTTTATAAATTCACTTAATGTAATTATTTCTGTACCTATTTTAAATTATATAATTATTACAATATAGTTAAGCATTATTATTTTCTTGATACGATGAGATGAGATGCTATCAAAACATAGGTTTTGATAGCAATCAATCAGTTTATCTTAAGATTCGACAAATAGCTAAGATTTTTATATTATTATTATTATTGCTGTAATAATAGATAGGAAATGAGATGGCAAACTACCACTACATTGTGAAACTATCAGTTTTTACCTTTTATTTTACTGAGTTTTATCCTTTCCTATTGGTTATTTTTCAATAAAACTACGATCCAATTGCATAATTTAAATTTGTAACTAACAGACTATATATCTTTTTCTATGTTTGTGAAAATGCGTACAAAAAACATTAGACTTATGATTAGAGATTGCGCTATTTATATCTTAACCCAACCGTTTTGTTCGCCAGGGAGATCGGACGCGTATTCTATTTTTGGGGGACTAATGACAGTTATAATTTTATTTCTATTAGTCTTCTGCTTTACCACTATCTTACCTGATGATTGAAATTGATTGAATTTCATTTCACGCATCTCTTTCGTGGCTTTGTTTTCTCCATAATTCGGAATGATACATTTTAGCTTATTGGTACACTCGATACGTTATTTTTCGTATCTTTATACAGGATTGTTGTAAAAATACCGAAATCTCTTAGTACTTACTAACTTCGTATATGATCCTGAACAACGTTTGATCTACGACTTAGACCGAAACTAAACAGATTAGCTAAAAAAATAATGTATTTCGTGTGTAAAATGTTACGTAACATGCCACAGAATAGGTAATAGTAGTAGTACTTACCTATATTAACGTATAGAATGATCACTTTTTTTCCATTTCATTCCATTTATCGGCCGTCTTAGTTAAAATTATTATGCAAACTACAGAACATTTTCATATTATTGTATGAAAAAAAAAAAGTTTCAAATTATGAAAAGTCGTAGAACAAACGTTGTTCAGGGTCATAATACAAAGTTAGTGCTAAGAGGTTTCGGGTATTTTTTCAATTACCGTGTATAATGGGTATCTTGTCTTATTATGATAAATAATACTTTGCGGCATTCTCAGCTAAATGCAAGTTTATCCTTTATGAGAGTGGTTCTGTACCGTTGGGTTCAGAAAGCCCACAGTACCTATGATAGCTGCACACTTGCCTATACAACTCTACAAATTTTAAGCATCCTAGTTTAGCCCCATTAATAAGTTAAAGAAAAAACAATATTATAAAAATTGACATTTTTTGTTTGGGTCAGTGTGTTCTTTGACTGTTCCAAATCTTAATCTTTATTTGTTCCGGAGTTATCATGCTGTGATGGACAGACACCGAAGCCTCACCATATGGGTGATTTATGAGTGGTTTATGATTACAAATAATAGTTTTTAATCGTTTTTAATCTTAAACTTTTTATGATTTTGGTACGGAACAAATTGGGTTTAATTAACATTGAAATAAAATATCCAAAATATAAACTTTATTATAGGTCTGGTTATATAAATCTTATTTCTTCTTAACTCGGTCATATGTAAAACGTTTAATGGGTCCGAAAAAAAATTCATAACAGACTGGCAGATATCAGCCCGTTTTAAAAACCTGCCTATTTTTTATTAAAAGACCATCAATCGAGGCTTTTATTTTTTACATTCTATACACGTTATCAAAGGAACGTTGATGTAGAAAAAGTTATAATCGAGCAATGAAAGCCCAGCACACGTACGTTACATACATACGCTAATGGAACCACGGCTTTAAAACAGGTGCTCTATCTCTGGCTTGCAAGTTTTTAGAGCGTACTTGCAATTTTTTTTAAAAAAAAATTGTTATTTTAATTGACACGAACTTTATTCAGTATAATAAGTTTATGGTTGAATTATAGTACTGTTCAAGATTTAATTTTAGTTTTTTTCAAGGCAAGTTATCTAAAGTCTACTCAGATCTTCTTAGACTGTAGTAATATTTTAGATACTTTTAGATCTGATTATTGTTCCGATTCATTAAATTGTTCATTTACAACTGATAACCTAGTTAATTTTTGACTAATTTTTTATATGACCTGTACAAATGATTTCAATTTCTTACTTTTTATAGTAGAAAATATAAGTTCCAAAATATATTTTATGTATTTTAACGATAAAAATCATTTCAAGTATACCTATAGTATTTTCACGGTAGATAAAAAAAAAAATTAAGTAACGAAAATGTAAAGAAAGTATTCTTTGTTATCTTTTAGAAAAAGTAGAAACAAACTGTAATATTATGAATCCTTTGGATTAAGTCAAACCATACTGGAGCTTAATTTTTTTTCATTATTTCTATGATGAATTTTCTGCATAAGATTCAACGTTAAGAAATAAAAACTTCGAGTTAATGAAAAAGAGGACCAAAGTTTTTTGGAATAGAAAAATATTTCGTGAAGCTTGTTTTCTTCTTCTGGTGTATTTATCAGCAAATAAGCAGATTTCTAAAAGTCTCGTTCTTCTCCTAAATTACAAATAAGTAATAATGTTTAAACTAATTGAATATGGAAAGAACTATGTACTTAACTAACATTTTGATGCACGAGATTTTAATAAATGTGCGCTGACAAAAAACCTATGGATAAGATTTTGTCATATTTCCAATAATTTTGTTACTAAGAATTTCCTATCAGAAAATCCCAATAATACTTTTACCGGGGTGGGAATCGAATCCAGGATAACACGCTCATTAACTGTGCCTTAGTTGACTAGACCAATGAAGCTGTATTATTATAGTAGATAGGATAATATCTACCTATATCAACGAATTTAAATTTCGCCCTCCGATACATTAGTAGAATACTGTTTGGTTATTTAATTTACATATTAAAATTGTATCAACATCTCATTTTCCTAATTTGCATTGCTGATTCGGAAGTTTGCGATCAACCTAATTGAATTTTGATACGATTTTATTATGCGAGAGCCAAAATTTACCGCGGTAAAAATTATATTGAAACTTTTAAATAAGTATCCCGTATTATTTCCAAGCGAAAACGAATTTAGTCTACGATTTTCCACTTGATTTTTTTTTTACTGAATTTATGAATAACTGGATATAACTGATGTAATTGACATTGTATTTATTTTACGTAGGGTATTTATTGAAATCTGTGAAATAATTTATGAACAGAAAATACAATTTTTTAATGTACCAATATTATTTTATTCATTCATCCGGTAGTCACACTGAAAAATTATTGTCGTTGCTGATATACATCGCGATTCGATGGAAAATTCAGCATTAAATTTATTGTGGGTAAAGGTATTCATTTAGTGAATCTAATAATTAATTAACTCTCTGAAATGAAAATAATAGTATATTTTGCAGCCGTTGTTCCTTTCACCATTCAAATTCCCTGTAAAACAGCTTTCCAGACAATATTCCCAACCTTAAAAATACAGAATTTATAATTGAAAAGTGAAATATAATAAAATTTTACATTTTAATTTTCAGCACGACATTTTCAAAATGCAATAATTAGAATTTTTAATTTGCATATTTATTAAGTTTTAAGAATCATTAATAAAATCACGTAAAAACTTTTTCTTTTTTAAATTGGGTTTTAAATTTTCTGGAAAACCTTAAACCTGAAAAATTTATTCAAAATCTACCTTTAAAACAGCCACTCATTCACCACAAACAGGCACCAGAGTCATACATAGTTGTCACTAAGTCTTCATCACAGATAATATCAGTCACTTCACAAAAACTTTCTATGTCCAAGATATATTTTATGCAGGTGGATAGTACATTTCTACGACCGAGGACCGCGAGAGCCCGGTAGGATATCCGACCCAACTCGCTGGCTCCAGACTTGAATCTGAGGCCCAAGCATGCCTGCCGGCCCATTTATCCTGGCTGGGGTGGCAACGCGCAGGCGTCCAGCACCCTGTTGCTTCTTAGTCATGGGCAAACTGAGAGTGTCGATATCGATATAAATACTGTAAAATATTGACCGCCTAGTTCTTTTTTTACAATTTCATCTTTAATTTATCATATTATATTTATATTTGGTGAGACTTAAAGGGTGATAAGGAGGGAAAGCTGTTCTTAAATTTTAACTTATCATAAGCAATTAATATTTTTTTTGGAATGCCGATATAAAATTTATATCCTACCATTAGATAGCGCACATAAATTTTTCGTCAAGTATAGTCTTACCAGTGAGATAAAATATATTTTTATTTACCAATATTGTATTTTTATTCAATAATTGTTTCGTAATTTTATTATTGACACGAAGTTAATAATAACCCTATCAAAACGGAACTTTATTCAAATATTGTAAATTGTATCTTTTTAGGCAATAAAAACGTTAGTTCTTGCCATCTTACATCACTATTACTTGTGGTCACCTAATTTTGAAAAAAATACATGTTTTTTTACATTTGCTATAATATTAAATAGTATCGAAAATATCGACAAACGTGCGAACCGACATCACTACGAACCCCTCACACCCGGGCAACCTGTAACACCCCTCCTCCTCCACCCTATCGTTTAAACACTGACTTATCAAAAAACTTATGTTTAAGTTAGATGCCATTACAAGTTTTGCCACAGTGACGGGGGCGGAGGCAAGAATTCGCCCGTGGTTGCCCCAACCGATACCCGTTCAATGAATGATCCTCTTAATTAAGATATTTGGTGGATGGTTTTCTAGATCCCTAAAGTTATACCATAATCTGATTACAAGACAATGTAAGTTTTAACGAAAACAGGAGGAGGGACGGAATATTAATTTTCTGAAGATTTTGTTTCGAACGTTTTGATATTAAACTTAATAGAAAACGTTTACGCAAATTATCGAGATAAAATCCCGTGGAAGTACTGCCGGGAGCTTTTGTTTGAATTACTTGTTTTTTAGATGTGTCTGTGAATTCCGTGCCGGTTTTTAAACCTCGGGGCTAAAAAGAAACACAAAGAGTTTCATTTATTCAGATGTAGACAAGGAACTCTCCACTATTGATCTGATAGTGTTCGAAATTATGCAATGTTTATAGATTTTATATTTTATATCTGTCCCGGATAGAATAAATTAGAGAATAGGTAGATCTTTCTCGCTGAAATCGTGATCAATAGTGTTTTATTTTGAAGTAGATCTAGGTAAAATTAGTTAGTTTGGCTTTCAGAAATGGTTTGGTTGATTACGGCAATTATGCTTTCCGCGTCAATATACTACAGACGAGACATGTCATGTTTCCCTCCTGTTGTGTAGAAACTCGTCTAAACATAATATTATGACAGAGCTCTTAAAAACTTCTGTTTTCCTGGTAAACGGTTTTATGGTGTTGCACATGTGTTCCTATCCTTAAACTTTTGTTCGGCGGTGTAGAAATGTGATATAAGGAAAAATTACGACATCGTTTTGCTACCAAACCTTTCTGAAAAAAATGTATTAAAATAAGTAGGTACCTACAATTTTGTATTCTCATTGTTTTAATACATCAAGATATTTATTGCACTCTGAGTTTTGTTTATTCTAGGCATCATATATATAATAAATAGATTTTTTTTATTAATAAAATAAAATATAACATATTATAAGATGTAGCTAAGTATTTTAGAATTTGC
The DNA here is from genome assembly GCA_932294325.1 of Allophyes oxyacanthae. NCBI lineage: Eukaryota > Metazoa > Arthropoda > Insecta > Lepidoptera > Noctuidae > Allophyes > Allophyes oxyacanthae. The sequence goes on from OW028609.1 coordinate 9,856,155, forward strand.
TGTATTTTAATTCCATTTCCATTTTATACTCGGGACCGGACGGGCTCTTTACATTGATTACAAAAAATTCTTTAGGTATATCATTTAAGTACCTTGTCCGAAAATATTGTTTGAAAGTAACTGACTTCGTTACCGTGTGTTTCACCGTCACTCTTCCCATGGTGGTCATAAAAGGCGAAGGGGTGGACAACAGCACAATATAATTATTGCAAATATCAGTCCGTTTGCCAAGTGGTATTGTATTCTAAAGGCCATGTTCACGAGTGGACACTTGCGGGATGACATGACGGACAAACTCATTATCTGATTAATTAGGTAACCTTTGGACTGGACAAAATCTTTACTCTACCAAACTTTTTGAGTTAAACCTTCATGTTATAGTTACTATTTTACTACTCTTACTAAAAAATTAGAAACCTGTTGATCATATTTTTCATGAAACTGTTTCTGAAGGCAAACAGCTTAATATAATTGTGCATCCAACTTGCTTTAGTGGTAGAACGTGACTGTGAAACGAAGCAAGTAATTTTCCCTTTTGTAACTGTGAATCCGTGTGAATAACTTAAATCGGATTATATGTAACGACCACGAAGAGTAGGTATCTTAATTAGAGAATATTAATATATAATATATATTATACTAATAAGGTCGCAAATAAGCATACGGCCCTCCTGATGGTAAGCGGTTACCGTAACCCGTGGACATCTGCAACACCACGGGCATCAGTCGCACGTTGCCGACCGACCGTAGTATTAGCGTTATTTATGCAGTAGGGGGCACTACCCCTACGTATTTATTTGTTTAACAAAATTGTTATCTAATATCAATCTTCTTAGCGTGTCGATGGCAAATTAAATATACTTGGCCCCGTATTCCGCCCCGCGAATAGCAGAATCAGTTGCAGACATAAGCTCCTCACGCGTGCAGGTGGTAGCATGCGGCGCAGGATGGAAGGTGGGCCATGGATTGCGGAGAGACACCGCACTCGCACTGCAGGTCTAATCCATCTGTGAAATTCCACCTGTGGAGATTATCTTTACTTCGGCCGACTTGGGATCGTAGTCTATTAAGAGATTTCCAAGTCGGCCATGGTAGTTCATGTCCAGGTGAAATGGTTTCCGATGGCGAGAGAAACTAAGCAGGTGGATCGATTTTTTCTCGCCAGAGATTGCACCTAGCTTTAGAGGCATCGAATCAATGCATGATTATTTTATATTCATTAAAAATATCATAATAAACATTGGATTAACAACCCTTGGATTTCTCTTGTATAAAATTTACAATTTTTTTATATCTACGAGTATGTGTGATTTGTAGGTCACATATTTCTGTGATGGACAGACTACGAAATATTATTAACTTCCATGTTTCCATTCAGCTACAGATTCTAAAAATGGAATATGGAAACGAGTTGATATAAAAGCAAAAACAAACCTAGGTATAGACTTAAATTTTTGCAAATAAGCGCTGAATTTTTTTAATTGGAAGCTTTTCCATGCTCGTATTAGACATGGGCGTTTTTGGAGTTTTACGCAATCGGATAAATATCCGATTTCAGATTATGAAATCGATTTCATAATCCGTTTTTAGAAATCGATTTCAGAAGCGGCTCCGGCTCACAGTTTCGATCGTCGGGAATCATCATAATAGTGTTACTATCTATCTAAATTAGATCCTATTTCTTCCCGGTGTAGTTTTATTTTTCAATGAAAACCCCAAAATTCAAATCTATCGAATGTAGTGAAATTCGCTTTGTCTTTTTTATTCTACCGAACGCTGGCTTAGTTAGAAAGAGAGGAAGCGAATTTCATTGGTTTGTGACTGTGTGTAGCAAACGATTGCGTGGTGCGGTTTGGATTTGTAGATTTTGTAGTTTGAGGTCGATTTAGATTTGCCGTAGTTTTGTGAAATCGGTTTGTCTAGTTCAGATTATCGATACGATACGATTTGTTACTGAAATCGGATTTTAGATTCGTTTTGATATATCTGACTCATGTCTAGCTTGTATGCTATGGTTTATTTATTTATTACCTACACTCTTTACAGCACACAAATGTAACAAAAAAGAAGCAGTTAAGTAACACAATTCTGTTTGCACTAACGAGCTATTTGAAGATTTATTCTTATCTACTGTTTCATTACCTACATCTTTTACAAACATGGCGTCATTTTTTTATTAATATTTGCGTACCTACTGTTTGCGGCTTTCAAAGTATTTTAAATTTTCTGAATCTATGTATTTTTTATTTATATACTAGTTTGTTAAGAATATTGTCTTATAATAATTATATAACCATACATTTCAAGAAGTATAAGATTAACAAAATTTTAATTCGCATTTTTTTGTGAGATCCTTCTTATATGGGTTTTTTTAAAAGAACGGCTAGATATGGAAAGAGTAATTCACTAATCAAAATGAAACATTGATTCACAAAGGCATCAGTTTTTCGGTGGAAAAAATACACACTATAACAACCGCAGATCAACATTTGAAAGGCGTGTACAGTCACGTGCACATGTACACAGATATATAAATTTTAGAAAAAGTATTGATTAAGAAATCTTTGGTTATAAACCAGGTATTAATTATTATGTGTTGCGGGTATTATGTATCATGTGAAAGAAATAATGCAGATTTTAGTCACTAGTTCTTTTAAAATTCACTTATAAATGTCGCTATTTGTGCTCGTGACTGTACTTATATTAGATTTTAGATTACATTGTCATCTGCATACAAATTAATCTACTCGCAGGACAGAGGTAATGGAGACATTCAATAGCTTTTGCAATCACTTACATTCACCTCTATTATAATATCTCTGTGTGGTGGACCGCCATGAAAGGGCAATTCAATTGCTTTCTATGGATTGTCACAAGCAAGCAATTATTGTGACTTACACAAAGCAGAGAAGACGATGCGGCACGTAATATTACGTACGTAATGTGATGCGTTTTGTGGCCGTACAAAGAAAAAACAATCATGTACCTATGCAAGTATGGGAAAATAGGGTTGCAGGCGTGAATGGGGTTAAAACTGAGAAAGGATGTCAATGTATAATTTACATAGTTTGTTGCCAACAAGGACTTTAATTTTTTTTTTTAAATTGTATTAGGTTCTTGAAAATAAAAAAGGTTTTTTGTGGGTCAATTTTCATTATAATTATTTGGTAAGCAATTACAAATAACATAACCACAGTCTATGTACTTACCTATATTAAATTTTCGATAACATGACGTAGGTTTGTGAATGACAGAATCTAGGGTTCCATTCTGTAAGAACATCACGTATCTCAATTTGAATTTCACTCTTATTGACAGTTGACACGATAATAAACGTATAACTTGCGTATAACTTAACAACAGAAGCTGTAAACATGACTAGAGTATGTTCACAACCGATATGATACCTTAATCGTATGTCTATTCGTCAAATATCAACCGACAGAAACGGTGAGATTCGAATCGAGATGCGAGATGTTTATACAGAATAGCTGTGCTAGTGTCTAATGATGTACAATGTTCTTGGTCTAATGCGTCCATAGACATAATATACTACTGAACATAGAGGACATATGAATACTCTAAGCTACTGAACATAAACGTTTACCACTAGTAATAATAAGTTTATACTACTGAATGCCTCTTAACCTTGGCAATCAACGACCGACGTCTTCTCAAGAGTCAGTTGCCGGGATCAAGGTGAGTTGGTGACAGTAGAGCTTATTAATTAATTTATGTATTATTTATGTACATGTTACCAGAAATTTATGAAACCTATTTATGTATATATGTGGCATACATGCAATTCTGGTAACAGATATTACCGGCAATCTGTATAATCCTGTAATCTTCACTTTTGTTCAGTTTCATATTCGCCGGTTGAGGTGCGGCTTAACCTACTGTGACAGAGATCATGTGTGGCTGAAATTCTTTTAGTTACAAAATATATCATAAATTTCCTTATATATACAATGACGGATTACATACTTTTCCGTTAACATACACACATACACATGACAAAGAAAAGAAGTAAAGATATCAAAGTACAAAGGTACTTTTTATTTCTAATGAAATTTCTGCCAGCTGACCTGCGACAGGATAGAGTGAAAAGAAAACAAGACAGTGTGTAACTAACAAGATACAAGGTAGGTAGATGATAAGGAGCTAAAGATGAGGAATATAAGAAATTACTTTATATTAAAATATGTAGGTACTTACGTAATATAAAGATAAATACCTAAATAAACTAATAAATAACATGAATATACTAATAAATATATATATTTATGTCAATATTATAAGGATAGGTAATGTTTTTTAACGCGCTTATTCTTTGGTAGGTAAAGAAAGAAAGAAAAATATTTTATTTCTGCAGCAAAAATGCGTCAATAGAAGACAATTTTCACATTTATTTCGAATAAGAAGAATAAGAATAAGAATAATTTATTTGCATGAAATATGGTTACATCGGTGTTACATTTATGTTGTAATTTGTACAGCATATCTTGCCGTATATACGGCATGCAAAACTGATTTACCTGGTTACTAATTAGGTACCTGCTTATTATAATCTTTACAAAAATAGAAAATTATAAAACTTACAAAAAAGAAAAATTAAAAAGTGTATTTATAATTACTTTGCCAAAATTTAAATAAAGAAAATTAAAATTACATAGTTTACTTAAAAAAAAAATAGAACATTAAAAAGTTTACCTACCTACGATTTTGACAATAAAATATGTACTTATTACGACATGGTAATTGTAAAATTACAGTAAGATACACCTTAAAATACTCCATTGTTATAATTAAGACATGAATTCTTTGATACTGTAGAAACATTTTTCTGTAAGCCATTTTTTGAGAATATATTTAAAGCGTGAAAGAGGTAGTTCTCTAATGAATTTTGGTATTTTGTTAAAAACTTGAATTGCCATACAGCTACAGTTTCTTTTATACAAAGTGGTCGATATCATGTCATCAGTTGGTCGCCAGAACACACTACACAAATACGCATGAAAATATAAAGCCATATAATGTAAAGCCAACAGTTAGGTAGTTGCTTTGTGGACCTTACTGAAAACTAGACCGATACAGTAGCAAGTCTCCAAAAACCCTTCAAGTGGATTTTTTTTTGTCGGCGCCAAGCTTTGCAATAACTTTGAGCACCGCACAGTTTTCGTTTACATTCGAGGGAACTTATAGGTACTCTTGTTATTTTCTATAGTAGGTACACCTGTAGGCAGTTCCATTGAAAACACAAGTTTATTTCTAAGCGTCTGCGCCCACATGCTATTTGAGCCGCTCGATATAGGTAACTTCTTAGATAAACTAAATCTGAAACCTTAAAGTACTTGGATATAAAAAATGATTCGAGGTAGATGATAAAGAGGTGTCATGATAAAGTCACCATACAATGGAGTTCGGTCACTGCAGTGATTTGACATTAAATGCATTTCTAGACTAATATTGTAGATAGCCGGCAGCTTGCACGGGTGGTATTCACTCTTTCCTTACTTATAAGAACCTTTGTCCTTTGTTTGTTTGTTTGTGTCTTTGGTGAGGTCTTTAAAGGATGGACTTTCTAAAAAGACAGACGGTTTATTAGTGTTTTATCATAGAAAGGGGGCGCATTGTTAGTGTCTACGAGGTTTTCGGAACAAAAATTAAACCCAATTCCTCTTTTCCTGTTTTGGAAAACGAACGTTCGGTAATCACGGTAGCGACTACTTAGCCAATGAGGCCGATCATCAATTTTTACTAATATTATAAAGAGTTGTTTGTTTGTTTGTATGTAAAAGTTAATCTCTGGAAAAAAATCTTTCAATAATAGAAAGCTGTCCTATCCTTGAGTGATATAAGCTATATTTTATTTTGATAAAAATAAAACGCATGTGTTAAACTATGGGCAATAGCTAGTTACTCATGTTTGTTCAATGAATACAGCAATTTTCCATCCTTTATTCTTAATACCTATACGGGTTTATTAATAAGTGATATTATGCATAATAATTACAAATGGTTGTCATACGGGAGTAACGACTGTCATATTATGTATTCGTATCAGCAGCCCAAAATATCTGACAACCAGTCTAAGCTTAGGATATCATCAGTGTCTTTCAGAACTGGGTGGTGGAGGTCAAGTTACATGGCAGTCGCTTCGTGGAAAATACTTAATTCAGCCGAATCTGGTTTAGACTGGAAGCCGACCCCAAAGTAGTTGCCAAAAAGTTCGGTAAATTATGAATTCAAAATGAATCCTAGAACATGATGTATGTAGTACTTAATTTGCACTTTCTTATGACCTTCGGCGCTGCGCTGACACACTGTGTTAAGGGTCTGTATACACGGGCGTTTGCAATAAACGCTAACGACATGCATGTAAATAAGTCATTTAGTATGAAATAATTTAAGACTATTCACACGCCAGCGCTGACGCTGCGATATTACAGTCAGGTTGAACTGTCATACACAATATGATATGACGCTGTTGCTAACGCTCATGTGAACAGGTCCTTAAATTATGTTCTGTCTGCCTTCGATCAGTAGAGACGTACGTACGTACATTTGTCTAGCGATTGCCTTCATTAATGTACTGTAATGTGTAATTCAGTAATATAGGCGCACTTTAAAATCGATCCTCTTCAAGTCTGCTGAGATATTCAAGATTTACAAGTACGTTAGTCAAGGCCAAGGGCTTGCATGAGTTCTATCTTATCTTATATCATTTCGTTTATTTTTAGATGTTTTGTTATTTTTGCATATTCAGAAAATGGTTCGTCCACTATCCTCGAGTCCAACTATGTATATCTATCAAACTATATATATCAAAAAGTATGTTCTTCGTTGGATTTACTCTTCATTTTTGGAGTCAATTGTAAAAACATGTTTTTATTCATGACGTAACGGCTAGACTAGGGGAAAATGATGAAGCTCGAAATTATGAACTAAAAATACCGAATCTGAATAAATGAAGGGCCGCCCACCGGTCCAGACAAGGTATTTCCAAAGAAACGTCTAGATAAAAATACGCAAGAACAGTCACGTGGAGTTGAGAATTTCCTGTAAGGAGTCAGAGAACTGGCTGTTCGTTTTCTATTTGTGTAATATACCTACCTATGAATAAAAGACGTTGTTTGTACTCTCGCTGAATCCCTCGTCAAATATGATTCTTAATTACCATTATGTTCTCATATTTTCCTAAGTAATGATGCCTCAACGCCTGTGTTCATTGCTCGGCAGCGAGTTGGCATCCAACGGATGTCTGCTTACTTTTTAACCGACTTAAAAAAAGGAGTAGGTTCTATATTTGACGCGTATAGTGTTTGTGATTGATCACCGATTTCTTGAAAACAGCTTAACCAATTTGGATGGTTTAAACTGTTAAAGTAAATCCCGAGGTGATCCCATATATTTTTCTATGAAGTGAAATATAACGATTTTCAGAAAATCATAAACATGTTTACATAGTAGATTTTAATCAATGTATGCTTTTCAGGAATTTTGTGTTATATCTTGGGCTCCTGTTATTATTTATTCGACTAAAAATAGATAAATAAATAAACTTTGAAAGAAAAATTAAAAATCGGTTTCAAAAACCTAAAAAGAATTAAATAGTTTTCAGAAAAACTTACTGAAGTCACCTTTAAATCTTTAATACACATGGCACCGACTTCATAAGCTGTTGAATTTTTAACGAAAATTATTCTATTCCTTTTAGGTATTTGAAGTCGATTTTTACTTCTTTAAATTGCATCCCTAAAGCACGTACATAGTAATAGTTAGTATTCTTTGCCGAAAGGCCGAGAAATCTTTTTAATGCCGTTATAATATAGCGGTGAGGTAAAATATATTGTGAGTATAGTAATTAGTTCAGATGTAAAGGCTGCGATTTCAGTGTATGACGTCTGCTAATTCTAATCAAATTCATGTAATTATGAACTCATTAGACAAAAACTTCAGTCATTGAACAGCCCAATTCGATGGTATTTTTAATTTTAATTTTAAGTGCCACAGATTTTCAGAATATTTATTTTTAACGAGGTTTTTATTTTTTGGAGAACGCTTCAATATAATTGCCTACGTTTAAGTATTTAAGTAGGTACCTACTTTGAATTTAACATGGAAAATAATTGAATGAATATACTAATAAATTGCATAGGTTACCTGGAATATAAGATAAAACCTTCTACGAAAGTCTCATAAATATATTACTTTATATTTTATTGGTATATCATCATGCTCATTTATTCCCCGAAAGGTTTCAAATAGTTCTCTGAAAGTGGGATGTTTTCACATACAGCCTTAAGAAGGTATTAAGTCCCAAGTTAGTAGGAAAACCGACGGGAAGACTCCGGAATGAAAAGAGTAAGGGGCCAGCCGATTGCCATAAATTATCTACACAATTCAAACTCAATTAAAAACCCCAATACTTTGTCTGATCTAGGAATTGAACTCAGGACCTAACCCTCATCACCTGCATTTATGACCTGTTCGATAGCAGTCAGCTTCACTACGTACTTGATACGAGAATATTTATAACATCATAATATGACATTACAAAATGAAAAAAATTAAAGTAAAAAACATACAGAATATTTATGCAACACTACGTTCAGCGAAACAATTTAGCACTAAAAGATTTTTGTTTGTTTTACTTCGCCGGTTGAAGCCTGCCGTGCTAAATAATGAATCGTACATGTTTGCGGAACACACTAGTTCACACCGCATCACAGAGGTTTGTCCCCATACAAGAGGTCGGACATGGGATCATAAAAAAGGAGAAATATTTTTTTACTGTGTCATCGTTTTCCTCTATCAAAACGCGACAAATCGAGCCCTGACCGCCAACTTATTAAATTATATTAGGGAATTATATCGTAAACGACATTTTAAAGTTTAATGCTTGTTCAGTGTCGATATATAGACTTTGATGTTATAAATGACTCTAAACTAATATTAACTAGTTAAAAGCAGGCTTCCTCATTGATTACTCCAATGGCAGGAAAGCACGGATGACAGCATCCTGTTGTGTACTAATAACATTATACTTCGATCAGACTCTGTGATATTGCAGAGTGAGTCATTATTGCAATATCCGTTAGCGAAAACAACAGTTCCAACGGAAATTGTTTGTTTTTTAAGTTTTAAATATAAACGGGTTTGTCTCTCAGTGACCATACCGCTCAATAAAATAAAACAAAACTAAGTACTACTCAAGAACATTGATGTACAATGTTCTTGGTACTACTCCAATGACGTAAGAAGCCTTAGCGTCACTGTACTACTCACAGAATACAGAAAGAGGTATTTTGTGTGTGACCTCTTTTCTGTGTTCTGTGGAACTACTATAAATACAAGATGTTCGTCTTTTCTGAGGACAGGAAAACCACCAGAAAAACCACCAGAATTGGTGTTTTAGAGTAATTAAGAGTAAGAATTTTATTCAATATTCAAGACCATAATAGAATGTTATCGGTACCCAAAACACCACCTTTTTTTTTTTTCAACAGATTTTTTCACTAATAGGTTTTATTTAATAAAATGCACATAAAGCTGATGCGTAGGTTTGCTGGTAGACACCACGCACAAATAATAAACTCGGAAATAAAATTAGGTCGTATAAGTATAAACCCTGATTCAATAGTTAATTTCTTGAGAAACAACAACCATAAAAATAGAAACATCCAAATTGGTGAATCCCGTCTGTCTTCATAGCATTTGTCTGTTTAATTACTCTAATGCCCAACCCAATAAATTACTGTTGCTAATGAACTACCAACATTATCCTAACGATTGTTCTTAGCCAACTTTTAAAGCCACAACTGTTTATTTTCCCGCATTAAAAGCTCTCCTAATCCTATTAAAATAAAAATAAAACAGGGTATAGAGCAACAAATTTTAAAGTCGGTGCCCGCGCTCCGCCCTGCCTCCGTCCCGCACGGTAAACTTTTCTAATATATTAAAAATTTCCCGTACAAACATGCTGCATTAAAGTCGGAAAGTATCTAGAAAGTTGCTTAAATACCTACACACGGGGGAATTTATTGGCTTCTTTATCATGAAAAGGTTACGTCGATTGCATTCAATGACAGTCAAACGACAAACGCTACCTTGTTTATAATAATAAAATAATAATTATTTTATTCAGATTAAAGCAGACAGCCGACATGATGGTTGCTGGTTCAAAATAAGTTTTAAAATAATTTACCCGTTTTTCCCCAATACCACTCCATAATGGCATAGGAATACACCTAATTCTAAATAGAAGATGTTTAGGCGAATTAATATCAGGAGGAAGTAACGTACGGATAAAACTCAAGCCCTCTACTCAATGCATGTGTTACCAAACACAAATTTTTCTGATTTAATACGCCATACGGTAGGTTCGTTTCATGCATACCACACCGACTTTACATCATAACATCACACATAAATATTTTAATTATACATAAATATAATTTTTTAACATAGTTTCCATGGAATTTATGGCCGGTGCTTCTCCATAGGACCTACTATTCGACATTTCATATACAATGTGCCTGTATCTAGTTTACATGAATTAAAGATATTATTATATTCTATACAAAATAAAAATACCATTTACGTCGTGATGTGTCATGTTACCAAAGCATGAAATAACAAAACATTTATTTTGAATTTGAACAATCTAAAAAGGAACACCACCACGTACCAATATAATATCCGTATGACAAAATCCTATTTCCTGGCGAGACAAGATAACATTATTATCATAATGAAATGATCGAAAGATGTATTTCCATTTAGAGATAAGGGAGGTAAGCTATTCTGAGGAAGATTAATACATACCTACTTTATCCAAAAATATTTAAATCATAGTAGATTGTTCACCAAGGGAAAAAAGTGATCGATTTCAAACGAGATATTTTGGCGTATTATTTAATAGGTTAAATACTTGAAACTCGAAATACTGCTTTTCAATAGGAATTTGAGCAAAGTAACCATACACAATACTATTAATGTTATAATTTTCTTAATTAAAAAAATAAACTCTAAAAACTAACAAATAATATTTTAAACCTATTATAATTATTATCGTCACATATATTATGTAAGTTCAAATATTTATATTTTCCAAGCGTCATCGCGTTGGGGGACCGCGGTTATCGATTTTTAATAAGTGTGGAGAGGATCGGTGTGCGGGCGCGCAGACGTTACACGGTGGGAGTCAGTCGACGGTGATGTAAGAACGGCTTTTTTTCTCACTTTAGCGGTCCCCCAACGCGATGACGCTTGGAAAATATAAATATTCGAACTTACATAATATATGTGACGATAATAATTATAATAGGTTTAAAATATTATTTGTTAGTTTTTAGAGTTAATTTTTTGTGTCGGGGGGTTATTAAATTTTTAAATTTTACTTTTATTTTCTTCTTTTTAAAATAGATATAACATCTAAACCTTACCATATACTTTTAATATCATTGAAGTAACACGGTACCAAATTTCAAATCAATCGGACATAAGGAAGTCAGTTAGATCCCCTTATCAACTAGAAAAGAGCTGATGATCTTCATGAAACATGGCTAAGAACACTCGGGATAAAATTATCTATGACACAAAAAAAACTAAATGAAAATCGGTTCATCCGTTTGGGTGCTACGATACCACAGACAGATACACAGATACACAGACAGACACGTTAAACTTATAACACCCCTCTTTTTGCGTCGGGGGTTAAAAATAGGTGCACGTAATCATTTTTTAAAGAAACATTTTTCCGAACCTCACGAGCAGACCTAACCGCATAAACAGCTCATAGAGGCGAAACTAGTCGGACATACCCGAAAAAGACACGCGAGTAAAACCGTGTAATATCCTCATAACTTGAATAGTTAGGTACGTTTTACAAAAATATTTCGAGCGATTGGAGCCTAGCTAGAAAGTTATTAGCCGGTTATTACAGGACCGTGTTTATTGAAATTCTGAGATGCTTGCTACGCCACGCACACTACGCTTCTGCTATACTACGTATATTCGAAAGGTGCGCAGCGCAATATTTGATGGAGTCATTGTAGGCGTGTAGGGGCTTGACAGTACTATTTTCGCACTTTGATTTCATCAGTGAATATAAGTACAATTTTTTTTTTTTTTTTTCAAAACTTGTTTATTACTCTCAGATATGTTAGAATTGCGTCAAAAAGGAAAAAACTGTTATCGTGCTTTGCGTAGGTAGGTACTATACTTATAGGATGAAGACTAGCGTAACATGCTTTGTAGTCTGTGCTATGAGAGCGCCTGACACGAGCGCTCGAGCGGTAGCATCAGCGCTAGCGTCTAGGCTAATGCACTTTTATGACAATTCGACGCCACGGTATAGCGGCCTCTGAAGTGAATATAGTTCCAAGTGAATTCATAATTAGTGACGTATCTGTGTCAGCGTTGGCGTTAACGCCAAGGCAGGGTCTATTCGGTTTACTTGGCAATTGTGTAATGTAATGCAATAATAAAAAAATCCTAATTATATGGTCTTCAATACTCCTGTACCTATATCGGATTCGCATGACGCCTTCGTTTTCATGATAATCCTGTAGGTACCTAATATTCAATTCAAATAGCACTCAGATCCAGATCAATTTTAAACATACCGGCGATATTCAATAATTTCATTTCAAGAAACGTAATAACTAATATCTACCAACTCCAACTAATATTAAAATTAAAATTCCAACTAATATTGTAAATTCATCTGTTTGCGTCGTTGCAGGGGGTGTTACCGGGAGCGTTCGTCGTGAAAATCAGTGAACCAATCATTTTACTTGCTGCTATGACGGTGCAAATCGAAAGAGCTTCCGATTTCCGACGATCCATATAATTGGGACCCAAGTAAGGATCTACGTTGCTCTCTGGCATGCATAAATACAATCTCAATTTGTTAATTTACTGTTCTTCGGCTCCCTCGTATAGGTACTATATTGTACATTAGTTAATACCCAGTATATAAATTCATCCGGTATAAATATGTCGTCGGCATATCGTATGATTCGTCATTATAGAAACGGCGTCACAAACGCTCTCTGGTTTGTGAAATGCCAAAGGCAAGTTGTAAAGTACCTCTTCATTTTGTAATAGTTCATCATCCATGAAACCCAAAGGACTATTCGAACGCCGCAACTTCATAGTTCAATTATCTAACATCTGTAGCGCTGCTAATTAAAAAAATTACAATGACGTCTAGTAGTGCAAGTGTTTTTGAAAATAAAAGTGAAAACAATAATTGTATCGCAAGGAACAAGTGCCTTATAAGACATTATTTTATTATATGGAATTAAATAAATTGTACCCATCTCAAACGGGAACAGTGAAAAAGCCATGGTCAAGAGAAAACGTTTTTGAGGTTATTCGGCAAGTAAAAAATGAAATGTCCATGAAAACTGGTGTTCGACGGACTCCTGCGGAGTATTACTTGGTAGGTATGCAAAATACGATATTATGTATGTTTGTTTTTTTATGTACCTGATTAAAATTAAAGTCTGATTTTATCTATACTTCGATAGGTAACTACCTCATAAATATACTTTTTAAGTTACAGCCAAAATTCTTAACTGGTCAAACGTACTTTTGACGAAAGTCGTCAGTTAAAAGTAGTTTTACTTATCTAAAAATATTGGTTGATTAACCTAACTTGGTTCATAATAATAACATAATATTGTTAAGAATTCTTGGCGAAATGAATAATATTATGAATCATCATCAATTTGCCTTCGGCATTTCACAAAACAGCGTTTGGCAACAGAGAACGCCGTTTGTATAGTGTAAAATCATATAATCAGTATGTGATATAAAAATTGTATTTTTAAAAGTTGAAATCGTATCTACCAATCGGCTCGTTTGAAGGTGTAGAACAAAAGAGGGATATTAAAATACAGTTATTTGTACCAATCGGATTAATTGTGCTTTAAGAGTCCGTGTTATAGGACTTATAGGTACCTACACATCTACGAACGTGTGCCGATCGTGCATCGAATGCGCATCAATATTGTACACTCGGCGTGCACTCAAAGTTTAATATTTTTGTGAAGCTTAGTAATTTTTATATAACCTTCTTCTCCTGTTTGATGGTGTGTTCTCATATTGCAAATTCTCATAACGTAGTGGCACCAATGACCGACAAGAACCAATAACCGACACTTTATTTTTTGATCCAAGAAAATAAGAGTAGGAAACCGATTTTTTAATATATCATTACTGTGCCATGGGCAGCACACTTTTGACTGTCATCTATTAACATTTGAGGGAAATCTGCCGTTTTGTTTGAAAATAGCGGCGTGAGAACTGAGTGCGGCCAGAGATCTGGTGAAAATAACAGAATTTCTTACAGAAATACTTAAGGAAGTGAGTACATATTTTTGTTAATTATCGTAATGTAATGTGAATTACTCGAATTTTATGTTTTTCACGGGTTATTATAACAACCATAGGATCAATTTTTGTTATAACCAAACTTTGTGAGTGTCAGGATGGCGGGTAGACAGCAGAATTCGCTATCGCAGATAAGCCTATAATTTAGTACCTAATTGGTACTATTTGGTACCTTCAGTAAAAAAATTGGTACCTCCTCGTGTTCCAAAATACAAGGAAAAAAAAGTTGCCCGCCATCCTGACGTCAGGATGGCGGGTAGACTCGTAGATTAGGCAGTTCCACGCTGAATGTCTGCGATCTCTGGATGTGAGGATTTAGTACCCAATTGGTACCTCAACATATCTCAGTTTCAACTGTCTGGACCAAGTCGTTACAAAGTTATGCGCAAAAATATTTTCGAGCAGTAATGAATGTAATTATAATATCATCGAGATATTCTAAGGCTCTAAGAAGGTTTCCATCAAATTACCTTTGATACTAAGTTTGGAAGATAATGTATCGAATATTTTAAGAGGATCATCCGTAGAACATACATGATTAAAATTACAACGTTTAAGGTGTTGTATCACAACTACAGAAACGTCCCATGAAATATTTTTGCCCATTCAAGCCCTTATCCACATTGACTTTCAAGTGGTCTAACAAATCAGTACAGTCAGCAACAAAAGTTGATTAGCAGTTTTTTTTTTAAATTATTACACCTATTTCATTTAAATATTTACATGATGATAAAGCTGAACTCTCAGTTTGAACTGTGTGAACCATGTCGTTAGAAAGTTATGCGCTAAAATATAATAATCCACCAGTCGATTAAAAAGTGTTCTATTTTGGAACACTGGGAGGTACCAATTTTTTGAATGAATGCACCATATAGTACGTTGTTCGTACCTTAACATATCTCAATTTCAACTGCCTAGACCAACTCGTTGGAAAGTTATGCGCAAAAGTATAATTATCCACTAATCGACATATTATGTATTCTATTTTGGAACACTGGGAGGTACAAATTTTTTGAATAAATGCACCATATAGTACCTGGTTGGTACCTAAACATATCTCAATTTCAACTGCCTGGACCGAGTCCTTAGGAAGTTATGCGCAAAAGTATAATTATCCACTAGTCGACATATTATGTGTTCTATTTTGGAACACTGAGAGGTACCAATTTTTTTAATGAATGCACCATATAGTACCTGGTTGGTACCTAAACATATCTTAATTTCAACTGCCTGGACCGAGTCCTTAGGAAGTTATGCGCAAAAGTATAATCATCCACTAGTCGACATATTATGTGTTCTATTTTGGAACACTGAGAGGTACCAATTTTTTGAATGAATACACCATATAGTACCTGTTTGGTACCTAAACATATCTCAATTTCAACTGCCAGGACAGAGTCCTTAGGAAGTTTTGCGCAAAAGTATAATTATCCACTAGTCGACATATTATGTGTTCTATTTTGGAACACTGAGAGGTACCAATTTTTTGAATGAATACACCATATAGTACCTGTTTGGTACCTAAACATATCTTAATTTCAACTGCCTGGACCGAGTCCTTAGGAAGTTATGCGCAAAAGTATAATTATCCACTAGTTGACATATTATGTGTTCTATTTTGGAACACTGGGAGGTACCAATTTTTTGAATGAATGCACCATATAGTACCTGGTTGGTACCTAAACATATCTTAATTTCAACTGCCTGGACCGAGTCCTTAGGAAGTTATGCGCAAAAGTATAATTATCCACTAGTCGACATATTATGTGTTCTATTTTGGAACACTGAGAGGTACCAATTTTTTGAATGAATGCACCATATAGTACCTGGTTGGTACCTAAACATATCTCAATTTCAACTGCCTGGACCGAGTCCTTAGGAAGTTATGCGCAAAAGTATAATTATCCACTAGTCGACATATTATGTGTTCTATTTTGGAACACTGAGAGGTACCAATTTTTTTAATGAATGCACCATATAGTACCTGGTTGGTACCTAAACATATCTTAATTTCAACTGCCTGGACCGAGTCCTTAGGAAGTTATGCGCAAAATTATAATTATCCACTAGTCGACATATTATGTATTCTATTTTGGAACACTGAGAGGTACCAATTTTTTGAATGAATGCACCATATAGTACCTGTTTGGTACCTAAACATATCTCAATTTCAACTGCCAGGACGGAGTCCTTAGGAAGTTTTGCGCAAAAGTATAATTATCCACTAGTCGACATATTATGTGTTCTATTTTGGAACACTGAGAGGTACCAATTTTTTGAATGAATACACCATATAGTACCTGTTTGGTACCTAAACATATCTTAATTTCAACTGCCTGGACCGAGTCCTTAGGAAGTTATGCGCAAAAGTATAATTATCCACTAGTTGACATATTATGTGTTCTATTTTGGAACACTGGGAGGTACCAATTTTTTCAATGAATGCACCATATAGTCCCTGATTGGAACCTAAACATATCTCGATTTCAACTGCCTGGACCGAGTCCTTAGGAGGTTATGCGCAAAAGTATAATTATCCACTAGTCAACATATTATGTGTTCTATTTTGGAACACTGAGAGGTACCAATTTTTTGAATGAATGCACCATATATTACCTGGTTGGTACCTAAACATATCTCAATTTCAACTGCCTGGACCGAGTCCTTAGAAAGTTATGCGCAAAAAATAATAGCCTTAGACTATCTCGATGATATCATAATTATATTCATTACTGCTCGAAAATATTTTTGCACATAACATTCTAAGGACTCGGTCCAGGCAGTTGAAATTGAGATATGTTTAGGTACCAACCAGGTACTATATGGTGCATTCATTCAAAAAATTGGTACCTCCCAGTGTTCCAAAATAGAACACATAATATGTCAACTAGTGGATAATTATACTTTTGCGCATAACTTCCTAAGGACTCGGTCCAGGCAGTTGAAATTAAGATATGTTTAGGTACCAACCAGGTACTATATGGTGTATTCATTCAAAAAATTGGTACCTCTCAGTGTTCCAAAATAGAACACATAATATGTCGACTAGTGGATAATTATACTTTTGCGCAAAACTTCCTAAGGACTCGGTCCAGGCAGTTGAAATTGAGATATGTTTAGGTACCAACCAGGTACTATAATATGGTGCATTCATTCAAAAAATTGGTACCTCTCAGTGTTCCAAAATAGAACACATAATATGTCGACTAGTGGATAATTATACTTTTGCGCATAACTTCCTAAGGACTCGGTCCAGGCAGTTGAAATTGAGATATGTTTAGGTACCAACCAGGTACTATATGGTGCATTCATTCAAAAAATTGGTACCTCTCAGTGTTCCAAAATAGAACACATAATATGTCGACTAGTGGATAGTTATACTTTTGCGCATAACTTTATAAGGACTCGGTCCAGGCAGTTGAAATTGAGATATGTTTAGGTACCAACCAGGTACTATATGGTGCATTTATTCAAAAAATTTGTACCTCCCAGTGTTCCAAAATAGAATACAGAATATGTCGATTAGTGGATAATTATACTTTTGCGCATAACTTTCCAACGAGTTGGTCTAGGCAGTTGAAATTGAGATATGTTAAGGTACGAACAACGTACTATATGGTGCATTCATTCAAAAAATTGGTACCTCCCAGTGTTCCAAAATAGAACACTTTTTAATCGACTGGTGGATTATTATATTTTAGCGCATAACTTTCTGACGACATGGTTCACACAGTTCAAACTGAGAGTTCAGCTTTATCATCATGTAAATATTTAAATGAAATAGGTGTAATAATTTAAAAAAAAAAACTGCTAGTCAACTTTTGTTGCTGACTGTACTGATTTGTTAGACCACTTGAAAGTCAATGTGGATAAGGGCTTGAATGGGCAAAAATATTTCATGGGACGTTTCTGTAGTTGTGATACAACACCTTAAACGTTGTAATTTTAATCATGTATGTTCTACGGATGATCCTCTTAAAATATTCGATACATTATCTTCCAAACTTAGTATCAAAGGTAATTTGATGGAAACCTTCTTAGAGCCTTAGAATATCTCGATGATATTATAATTACATTCATTACTGCTCGAAAATATTTTTGCGCATAACTTTGTAACGACTTGGTCCAGACAGTTGAAACTGAGATATGTTGAGGTACCAATTGGGTACTAAATCCTCACATCCAGAGATCGCAGACATTCAGCGTGGAACTGCCTAATCTACGAGTCTACCCGCCATCCTGACGTCAGGATGGCGGGCAACTTTTTTTTCCTTATATTTTGGAACACGAGGAGGTACCAATTTTTTTACTGAAGGTACCAAATAGTACCAATTAGGTACTAAATTATAGGCTTATCTGCGATAGCGAATTCTGCTGTCTACCCGCCATCCTGACACTCACCAAACTTTAAGGTTATTTTGATTATAGTAAATTGTTGGTGTCGATCACTGGTTTTCACAAACTGCCTTTTCCAATAATCGACACGTGTCGATAATAATTTTTTGAAAAACATTTCATTTTACAAGCGAATTTGGTTCTTTTTGCTTTACGTATTTGGTAGATATTTCAAATAGATTAATCAAAGTTGAACTACCAGTAATCGACACGTGTCGATTATTGGGTAATAATATGTGTCGATGATTGGTTCTTAGAGTTCTTACAGATGGCTCCGAGAAAAATTATACTCCCGATCAATTAGAAAAGCCGTTGAGGCTGTACAAAATGGTGAAAAGATTGCAGTTGCTGCGAAACGTTTCGGAGTACCTAGATTACGCTCCATGATAAAATTTCTGGGAAAACCACAATTGGTTGCTCAATGGGGCCGAGCACAGTTTTAACTAAAGGGGAAGAAGTAATTTTAGAAAAATAGATATTAGCGCTATCTGAAAAACATGTTCCAGTGACAAAAGATTCGCTACTAGACAGTGTGCAAAAAATAATTATTGATCAAAACAGACCAAATCCTTTTACTAACAATAGGCCTAGCAAGAAGTGGTTTCAGCCGTTCATGAAGAGACATCCAATCTTGATGCAAAGAGTGCCATACAACTTGTCAAGAACTCAAGACAATGTGTCTGAAAATAACATCAGGACTTGGTTTACTGAGGTCGAAAGTTGTTTGGTCGAAAATAACTTGAAAACTATACTAAACGACCCTCACAGGATATTCTTCTTATCGCCGAAACCTGGTCGAGTACTTGCCAAAAAAGGAGATAACCTACCCTTATAGTAGCTGCGGAAATGCAGCCGGGTACCTTGCCCTTTCAATGATCATATTTAATTATGAATGAATTCCTTCATCTATAGCTGCGACTGTCCCCGATGAAGGGCAATAGGTAATCCGGAGGGTGGGTGGATGTGTAGCACTAGCAGCACATTCTTTGAATATATGACTAATGTCTACAATCCTTGGTTAGAGCAAAATAATATTGAAAAACCGGTCTTATTATTTGTGGATGGGCACAAATCACACCTGACGCTTCATTTATCAAAGGGGAATGCCCATCAGCCATACAAAAAAATGCCTGAAATGAACAACAATGAAATATACGCCAAATTGTAGTACAAATCGTAGGAAACCCATTACTATTTCAATCATTATCAAAAAAATAGGTTAAAAACAACGTTTAAAACGCAGGTTCAGGTCCGTCGTCAAAAAGCCGAGTCGTTGTTTAGGCGGGTCCAATCGTAAGTCCGTGTTCAAAAATGGGTATCGTGTGCAGAAGTAAAATCAAAATCCTTAAAAAATGGCGACCATCGTCGATAAATATCTTAAAAAGCAATCTGTAACTCCAAAACCATGAATCAAGTAAACAATTGAAAAAATTAAATGCAGTAATGTCAAACTGTCAAGGCAAAAGACAGGAATCATGATCATGAAGATGGTATCATGAGGTGTAATAAGTGTCGAAAACTGGGTGTCGGTAACTGGTAACTGTCGATAACTGGGTGTTGGTTACTGGAGATTCAGTGTCGATGATTGGAGATTTATTCACTTTTTTCTTTTTTTGGATTTTCTTCTAAGCTGTGTATAGTTAAGAAAAATAATACACCTTATTTTTATCTCAAGGATATACCTTACCATACTCAATCGTTACTTTTGGTTTAAATATGCCTAAATGACTTTAATTTTTATCAAGAAGCCCACTATCTCCTAAAAGTGTCGATCATTGGTGCCACTACGTTACCGTGATCGAAATATTAGCTAAACAATAAGTTCGTGGGGGTTACATAACATTACGAATCGTCAGTCGACGAGACTATCCGTTCACCCTTTATCCTTTATAAAATACATATCGAAAAATACCTTAGGAGCTAGCGAACTTTAATATTACATTTTATTTGAATTGCTACCTCCTAGAATCAAGTACATGTGATTGATTTCACACGCTAAGCGTGTTTACTCATGGCGCGACGCGACGCGATATCGCATCGATTGTCGACATCGGTCAGATATCGCGTAACCTTGCGACCCATAGAAAATGTATGAACGGTCGCACATGTTTACTGACCAAATCGTACGATATGGCGATATCGCTCACATGTCTGATCGACGTCGAGTCGCTTGTACGTCCTCATGGCGTGCGATATCGCATCAAATGTACGTGGGCGCGCGACCGCTCGACTCCTTTGCGACCTGCAGGCGATTTCTTGTTTGGTATGTCGATGAGCGATTTCAGTTGCGCAACTAGGTAGGTACTTGTATCAATAATAAATTAATTTAATAAAAAAAAATACTGAGTAAAATTCTATTCAGTTTGTACCTACAAGAAATTGAAAATCATCCCTGTCTATACAAGGTCTTGATGATGTGGTTAAGGTTCAATATTGTACGGGAAGTGTGAGTGAAATTAGACGAACGTGTGTTGACCATAAAGTTATTATTACTAGCTACGTTTATGGTGTTGACAATAAGCATTTATTTGCAACTAAGATAGTGGGTAAAACAGTGGACTGTATACTATAATAATCTATCTATAAGTACATAGGTATATCTAAACGTGAGGCGCATACATAGCTAAGTATCGACTTTAATTAATTACTTATATGTTGGTATGTAGGTTGTCTTAAAATGTCTTGAAATACCTAACATCCTACCTTTTTAATCCCGATCCCTTTATAAGGTTATTGTATTTATCTTTGTGAACAACTTTTACTATGGGACCAACCCATTCATTTTATTGAACTATTGATAGATATGGAACAGGCATGGCGGTTCCATGCCTGTTCCATATCTTGTTTGTTCTTGTCTCTTGTTCTTTTCGCTATTTCAGTCTTGGCCCCATAGTAAAAGTTGTTCATAATGATGAGTAGGTGCAATAACCCCTTAATGGAAGCGGAATTAAAAAGGTAGGAGGTATAACCACACCCTACCACAATATTAACAGCGTCATGCAACAAAATTAGCATGGAACACTGTTGCTAGAAAAAGCAATACTGGTAAACGCATGGCTACATATCAAGCTATACATTTTTAGTATAAGCTGAGCTGTCATTGTACGGAAAGCCTATACAATGCGAGTTCAGCTTTTACTGGAAATGTATAGCTTGATATGTAGCCATGTGAACCTACAATTTTTTATTTACAACATTTGACGTCTTATTTTAACTAGGTTGACGGCATACCTTCTTTAACAACCCTTGCTGCCGTCGAACAAAGTCAAAGTCAAAGATTTTTATTTCAACTGGGCCTTTGCAGGCACTTTCAAAACGTCGTGATTCTAGGTGCACGGTTCCAAGTGGGTTGGTCCTGGAGAAGATACCCGCAAGAAACTCCCTGGATACTCTTTTCACAAACCAAATCTACAATAATAAGTGGGGCCGCTTCCGCGGCCCCGGCTACAATTCATCCTGAATTTACAAAATATTTAAAAAAAAAAGAGCAGCAAAGATCATTTATTTAATCTTCCAATTAAATTTATCATTTTTTCAATTTAATCAATACTAGTAGGTACCTACTTAACACTCAAGTCACCCAATTAAGAACACAAGGGAAGCGTCATTAGAACGGCGAACGACGTGGCAAGAATGTCGAAATTACGACGCTATGTCCACGGAAGGGATGTCAAAGTACCACTGCCAAGCTAAGGTGCATTGAAGAAATAAAGACCCCGACTTCAGAAGCTGTTAAGTTTTTTAAGTAAATTATTTTATACTTTATAGATTTTTGAAGTCGGTTTTTACTTTTATTAAAAGTTTATGTTATTTTTCTATTTGGAGTGGCATAGATAACACATAAACATGCGATCACAGCAACCGCGAATGATTTGCTGTTATCCATTGAAGAGTTCCATTGTCTATCTCCGAAGGTCTTCATAAGATCTAAATGAGACTACTTCGAGAGTATACCCTTTCAAACAAAAAAAGAATTTTCAAAATCGGTTCGCAATTGACGGAGATGTCGGTGAACATACATTAAAAAAAAGTACATATCGGTCGAACATAGAACCTCCTCCTTTTTTGAAGTCAGTTATATAGTTGGTGAGCGACACAAATCAGTCGAATCGCATCGCGTCGCTCCATTAGGACGTACATGCAATTTGGGTCGACAATCGATGCGATATCGGTCGCGTCGCGTCGCGTCATGAGTAAAGTCCCTAACAGTCGGATACTTCGCGTAATGCGCTAGTTATTGGAACACGTTTTGCGATTGTTCGTATTGGAGTTTCTTGTCGGTATCTTATTCTCCAGGACCAACCCACTTGGAACCGTGCACCTAGAATCACGAGGTTTTGAAAGTGCCTGCAAAGGCCCAGTTGAAATAAAAACCTTTGACTTTGATTGAGTTCATTCTTTTTTGTAGGTTCTATTAACTATGTAAATATAATAAAGGGAGATTTTTATTCTTGAAATGCTTTGTATGTGACCCGATAAGTACCCAAGCAGGTTCTTTTCGGTTGTGTAATACTTAGGTATATGATATAAACTAACAACTATAATTTAATTTAGTATAATTTTGAGGGGCACCCATATTTATAAGAACAAAATTATGATATTCCTTTTCTATAATAATTCGTGATTTAACCTGTCGTCTGACACTTTGAGGAAAAATATCGGATATAATTTACAAAAAAATCCCTAATCACTTAGTAAGCCCGTATAATACGGGTGAATTTTATTTGTTAAAATCTTATAGCTGTCAAATTGAAATGGAATTATGCTGGCCACATCTGCCGCATGTCGGAGGAGCCATGGGCTTGGAACCACAGAGTGGGTCCCGAACGGCAGGAAACGATAGCGCGGTAGGCCCAAAAGGAGATAGCGGGATGAGCAGATGCTGGACACTTATGTGAAGGATTGGCCCCAGATCGCAACGGACCGTGAGGAATGGAAAGAGTCTCCCAGGCCTTTGCCCTGCAGTGGGACATTACAGGCTCATAATAATAATAATATAGTTAATAAGGAAAAAAAATTTAACTGTCGCCTACAATAAGGAAGAAAAGGTTATGGTATAGGATTATTTTATATTTTTATTTATATCCTATATATAGGACACCTGCAGTCAGGAGGAACAAAAGGCGCGAGTGTATTTCAAAAATAGAAATAAAGCCTGCAACAGAAAATTCAATTTAAGTTGCAACAACGCTTGCTCGTTCGCTTCGAGCCCGTAGCATTGAAAACACTATATGGGTACATGGATTCAGTCACAATGCGTGATGTTCATGTGAATAATATTGAAAATTATAAATAGGTTTCTCTCGCCTGTTGTGAAAACGATTGCACATTGCACCTGTATGACTTTCCTTGCAATTCTATTATAGACTTCTTGAAACACATATTGAAGCTATTATGTTTATTTATTTATTTACTTTATATTATTATATCATAATGTACCTACACCATTTATATAAATCGTACAATGTACGGTCTTATCGTATTCAGTGATCGCTGCCAGACCACCTTAGGATGGACATAATTATAATGTGGAATTGTATGCAATAGATGAGTGAGGGTAGTTAGCGGTGTAACCTTTGAGTATCTAGTACGGTGTAACAGTAATATAACACAGGTAATAATAATTTCATATACTAACATATTCCCTTCTCATTCTGAAAAGAGGCCCGTGCCCAGCAGTGGGACAGAAAAGGGCTGGATTTTTTTTTTGCATACATCTGGCCAAGATGTAGGTACTACATTAACGAAACCACAGACAAAACTATTTTGAAGCACATAAAATGACACTACCCAGATGTAATATTCTATTACAATTTTTGAAAGCCAAGGCTCGTGTAATATACTCGTCTATAGAAGTCTAAAATCCAGCAGCAGTAACAGGTTAAAGTAACGTCAGATGACGTATATTTCCAAAAATCTGAAACAAAGCCTTGCCTGTATAAACAGTTTCCATTAACGATTAAAAGGGTTTGATAGAAATTGTAACGCACACGAAGCGGATTCCTGTCGGAATTCCTTTCGTGATAAGTTTGGCTCGTTTCTGCACGATTTGCCACTGATTATAGTCCTACCAAATGAATTCCGAAGGCACAAAAAACTTTTAAGGGCCCTATCGGCTGTCGCGTCGCATTTTTATCACGAATTAGCTTTTAACCTAAGCGTCCGTCGGTCGTGCGCAAATATTGGTGAACCTAGTTCCGTGTCGTTTTACACTACGTCGACTTAATTTTGTATGGTTTTTGGGCATTCGCGTTAGTAAAATTATGTAAAAGAATCACACCAGCCCATTAGGTATATGTACGATTATGAAGGAATATTGACAAAGTCATTAAGCTGGCCGAACGAAATAATGATAGCAGTAGTTTTTGGCGTACATGGAAGATGCTGGTGCACATATTGACATATCCTACACTTTAGTAGTAGGAGTAATTTTACTAATATCTACCTATTAAAAACTAATTGCGCACGCAAGAAGAAGACATCCCATCTCCAAACTGGTTATTTTTTTTCTTCATCAAGCGATTAAACCTAATTGTCTATCTCTATTCATGATACACACAATTTCTTTGTCAAATGTCATCAAGATCGGTTCAGCCGTGAAAAGGTAATAAACAGACAGAATTAATATCAGTGTCCACGAATTCAGTCAGTGGTGGTGGTGGTGGTTTTTTTGTGTTTTGGTGGTCAGTGGTGGTGGTGTGGTAGTGGTGGTGGTGGTGGTGATGGTGGTGGTGTGGTGTCAGTGTATCCGAAGTCCACGCGGCCGGAGTCGCATGCAAAGCTAGTATTCTATATGTTGGAAACCAGACAACCAACAAAACAGAAAAAAATAACGGGGTGTGATCGGAATTTTGGCAATAAAGTTCAAATACAGGTGGTAGCCTGCGAAAAAAAGGCGGTCAATTAT
Source organism: Allophyes oxyacanthae (assembly GCA_932294325.1). Lineage (NCBI taxonomy): Eukaryota > Metazoa > Arthropoda > Insecta > Lepidoptera > Noctuidae > Allophyes > Allophyes oxyacanthae. The sequence continues at coordinate 9,881,863 of OW028609.1, forward strand.
GACGATGACGATGATTGTAGTGATATCTTATTATTATGAACTCATGTGTATCAACTACATGAACTTAACGGTTCTTATGGAAAGCATTGCACCTAGAAACAGCAAATTGAGTAGGTATCGGCAATTTCCCCTCGCGCGAAAAGTGTCCATTTGTAGGGACTTCATTGGGATGAATCATTAATTGTATCTGTTAATTAGCGCTAGTGCACAGCATTTTTTTACTAGTGAAACGAGAGATTTTGTTTCTGTGTCAAGTTGTTTATCTGGCAGAAATATATGTTCAAGCACAGACGTAGACGACTCTAATAGATTTCTGCACTTTAAAGATTGATTAATAATAGATTAAGATATTTAAAGGAAATAAATAACGGCCTTTCTTTGGTTAGATATCGAATTTATTGTCCATTTACAAAATTACCATACTAACTAACTCTTTTCTGATATTACAATATGGGCTAAGTGTAGGTGATTAAGATCATAGAAAAAGATACTGTAGAGAAGTACTACTGTAAACTCTACTTACAAAACATGAAACTAAACATACAAAATAAAAAAATTATAGGTAGGTCACCAATCCTATGTTGTTGTAAATGATCTGAAAATGAATAACTTTGGTGGCATACTGAAACGGATGGAGGAATGGACTTTGATTGCTGATAAAGATTGTGCATGGGGCCCTCAATGAGAATTTAATGTGACTTCGAAGTCGTTTGTAACAAACTTCATTGGTCGCCGCAATTCAGTATAATCTTCCTTGACCACTAGTTACCACAAATTCAAATAACCTTCTAAATCATATCTATACCTACTAATATAAGAGGTAAGTTTTTTTGTTTAATTGTATGTATGTAGGGTGTAACCACTGGAACTACTGAACCGATTCTAAAAAAATAATACTAAGAGCGCTATCCCACTAGCGATTTGTGAACGTGTTTCGAGCGAGGCGATTGGTCAACTTTCCCGCCGCGTCGGCCTAGCGAGCTCTCCTCGCGCACGCAACAGATTCGCAGAGTGTACGCAGCGACCTGAAGAAGTTTATATAGGAATTAAAAGCGGATACAATGACAGATTTGGGAGGATCGCGTCGCAGTGTCGCTGCGCATCCGCGACACGTTTTCTGCGCGGTCGTGGTGAGCTCACTAATCATGAATTCACTAATCGCCTCCCTGGAATCACTGTCGCAAATCGCCAATGTGATACGGCCCTATATAGAAATGAAACTATCCCTGACTGATATTGGTTATATTTTGTTTTGATAAAAAGAAATCTCGCGGTTGAAACCGCGGGCAACAGATGTTCATGTATAATGACTGAGGCTGCTGGTATCCCTCCTCCGCTCCGTTTCGGTGGACATACCATTAGTATTCTCTTCCCATGGATATCCTGAAAGGTGACTCCCAAGTATGACATAAATTGGCCTACATACCTAGGTACTGTCTGATCACCATTCAGCCTAACAAGTAAAGTGATTGTGGCAACCTGTGGCGAGTTTGACGAGTTTATATTAGTAACTCTTCAATCGAAGCTAAGTAGGTAAACACAATAGTAAATATGATGTGCAAGCGCACCCGTTCGCAGCTCCTGAGTACCTACTTTACTTTTATTTCATTATTACAATTGAGTGTTACAATATGTAGTAAAAGTTGTGTCTTAAATGACTAACGATAATAATAATAACCGGTAACTTGGACCCTCCGTGGGCTACTACTTTTTAATAAATAAAGAAGGTAATAATAACATGAGAACTTTTATTTTTTGTGAACCTAAATTTTATTATTTAAATTCCTAGTTCTCCTGAAACCCTTGAAATGCTGGATAATATTGTACCTGTTTGAAGGTTATTGCGTCAGAAGCAAATGGAAATTTTTACTGTTAATTTGTTTTCATATTCAACGTCCTTCCTATACACTACGAAAAACAATTCTTAGAAATACTTTAAATAACGTGAGTCTGCTATGGAAATGTAAGTTGTACAGTCAGCGACATAAGTAGATGTACTTTATGTATGTATGTAATTTTGAAATTATAGATACTATTAAAGATAATATAATAATTACTTTATTGTTCTTTACTAACCATGCCCCTAGACGATACAGTTACGCTATTCTATAATGATAACAAAAAGGAATGAGAGTACTAAGATTTCATTCATAAAAAAATACAAAATCTTTGTTTAATAATCGGCTACTTTCAACGCTAACTGTAGGTCCATTAAATTATTTCTAAAGAGTTATTTTTGATGCATACCTACAAACTATTAAGAAATCTGAAACTTTCTAGGAGTTTGATGACGTCAACAACATGGCTTCTCTTTATGAGAAAACGTGAAATATTATTAAAATATTAACTGGAAAATACCCATAACGCCATAGTACTTCATCCGCCAAAGTTGAAAATGTTTTCGACACTGGCGTCAATAACAATGTTCCGCAACAATGAGATGCTACTTGACAAGAAAAAAGAGTAGATAACTAATAATTAAAGTAGAGCTAAGAAGTAGAGTCATTTTAATAGGTAACATTTGACGTCTGTCAGTTTTATCTTCATAGTGAGGTGACCTGCTTAAAACATCGATTAAAGTGAATGAATCGATACGGACTTGAAACATATGTGAATTTTAAAAATCATCAGGCGAATCCCTTTCCTATTATTATTTTTTCTTCCGTAAATTTAAGGAGCAAAATAAGACAAGTACATAATTTAACAAAAAAAATGCGTTATTTTTTGTATTTTTATAGTTAGTTAAAAGAATAATAAATATAATTATGTTTTATTATAATCACAACGTGGTTATTAATTTATAGTGATATTTCTTCACAAGTAATCATTGCATTCGATTCTATTTATCAGCTTTCGATTTTTAGAGTAACATCCCTAGTGTTAAAAAAGAAAAAGGGTTAACTGACGCAACATTGTAACGACGTTCAGTTCTTGAGATCAGAAATTGTTTATTATGTTTAGAATGGTTTATTAGTGAAAGCAAATCGTAAAATTACTCGTATCGGTCATTATTACAATAAATACGTAATCGTAATTAAAAAAAGTTAAGCAATTGTGCAGTTCTAACAAAACGAAAAAATATATTATTTTATGCCCGCCGTTACAAGGTTATTTTGATGAAATGTCAAATGTTACCTATTAAAATGACCCTACTTTAGAGTTATAATAACTATGTTCTAGAATGATGACACATATAAAAATGTTATTTACGTACTTTAGTATAAAAAGTTAATCATTTTTTTAGTTTAATGGTGCTGATTTTTTGTTTACAAACAAAAGTAATTTAGTCTCACTTTGTCTCTTTCTAACAAAAACATGAGAAAAGGATGAAGGTTTAGAATGAAAAAATTGTCCTTTCAAATTAGTCCACTGGCTTGTTATCAACGTTTATAACACGCTTTTATTAGCTTCACCTGTAACTAACTAACTAACTATGTAAGAAAATCTTGGAAGTTTTTGACCCACTTCCCGGTTTCCGATTGAGCGGAAATTTTGCATACACGTTCAGTTTGGATGACTAAAGCGTGTTCTATAGTTTTTTTTAAACTAATTTTTTTTTGTTTTATTTCCGCAGTTTTTATAGAAGGCGTCTAATTTTCAGTAAATGACACGGGTATAGACAAATTCGACAGTTGAAAATATTACTCTGTCCTTTTTAAGTGTTTGTAAGAAAGAGATGTACCTATCTATAGTTATATTAAAATTAGATAAGTGCGATATGCAACAGAATCAACACTAATATCTCACTTAAACAAGTTTTCATATCTTTAAAAATGTTTCAAACCATGCTAATTATTCTTACTATATAATAAATATTTTTGTACCTAAAATTAGTTCTGTTTTTTTTGTGTAGCTATTACGGGAAAAAGTCCAATATAATGTTATTCTTTAAAGCTCATTAATATAAAGCTAAAAATTATATTCTTAATGATAAGTTAGCTATAAATAATAATAATATATAAGGACCGTAAATAAAGTATCCTCCCCTACTGCTAAGTTTTCACCATTCGACTTTTGTACCGGGCTATATAGGCCAAGCAATTTGGGGTAAACGCGACGAAAGTTGTCACATTACGGAGCCCAAATTACCCAGGATGGTCAAATGCCTCTCAGATATATTTCCAGGGGAAAATCTATCTGTAATTTTCGTCCGTATAGGCCTCCCTACCGGTTTTATGATGACCATCATCATTTACCATCGTTTCAGTAACATTGATGTCATAAAACAGGTTTTAAAGTGGGAAGTATATCACTGCTGTTAAAACTTTGTGTTTGGTATGGTGGCCATTGTAGTAAAGGGAAGCTTTAGAAAATTAGTTAAAATAAGCTTGTAGGATCTCTCTCTCTCTTCTCTTCTCTTTTTAAAAACATTGCCCCTCTCTAGGATTTCTCCTGTATCGAGGGTACAGTTTACAAACATACATGTCACATGCACACACAACCAGACCTGAAACAACTATCTGTAGATCATACAAAAATTTACATTTTTTTTTATTTTTTATTATATACATTTTACCGGGAATGTATTTAATTCAGGAATGATATAGGTACATTTCTTTGTAAATGTATATATTGCCGAGCTGATTTAGGAACATAAATGTCCTAGGACACAGTTCCGGGCAATTGTGTATAATGTGATAAACAAGTACTGAAAAATATGAAACTGATGAATACAGATATACATATTTTAGACTAGAACGTGTTTTATGAAAAAATTTAAACTTTACTTAATTTTTTTTTAGTTTAATTATTATCGTGAAGTTAGACGTATTATAATATTGTGGACGTAGGTATTTTATTAAACTAGACAACTACTAGAAATGTTCTCAAGGATCAAGTCTTAGAACTGCAAATAAATTAAAGAACAGGAGCCAGGTCATGACAGCACCTCCGTCTTTCATTGTGTAAGCCAATACTATTGTGTCCTTGCGCTTAATTAAAATATTTTATACAAGAAAGACAACTACACTGCCTGTATTTTATATGAATTGAAGCGGAAATCGCTTGGAAGTTGTATCTACCATATTTTCTTTGAGAAACGGTATGAATCGAATAATACGCATGAAGTATTGTGTGGCGTCAACGGATACAAACACAACGAAATCGGAAAACGAACTCAAGTAAATACATACATATAATAATAATGGTTAACACCACATAATTTGGATGACAGTTGATGAATCGCTGTATCATCCATGATTTAATTGAGTTAACCAAAAATGTATATTCAAATATTTACGCGCGTCCAATTGCAAACAGGTAAGTATATTATACTATAGCTGTAAAATGTATCATTTTCAGTTCATTTTCACATTCAAATTGAATGTTTTTTGATGAAAGGCAATTAGGATGGATGGTTGCACCTTACGTGTGCAATTAATTATCTTTGTGACGTAACATCAGTAAAAGCTTTTTTACACAAGCATACTTTTTAATAACAGATATGCAAAGTACGTGCTGAAAAAAATATTTAAATGCGGAAAAGCAACAATAGCACACGCGTACCCGACCTACCCCTATCTTGTTAAATGCACTTTCTATGCGAGAGGGTGCCCCTTAATTTCCGTTGCGGAAAACATATCGCTTGGAAGAAGGGAAAAAATTATCACAACATTATATCGAGTATTCGTTCATGTATAGGAGAAAGGTATTTGAATATTATGAAAATGTATTTAATTTTATCGTGACTTACGATTTTTTTTTACGAAAAACATCTGTATAAAACAAGCTTGAATGCCTCCAAAAAGTATTCAATCGTTAAAGATCTTTGCGCGCCTTGGCCCCAAATTATCTTTAATCTGCCTACGAACGTTGTGTTGGCAGCTTGGACCTTAAAAATACAGATAATATTGAATCAATAATTCTAGGAAAATGTCGCCTACACGTACACATAAGGTTCAGAGATCCCTTAGCGACTATCAGCGATATTTTCAGCAGTGAAATCATGATGGCCGACGAGACAAAAGGACTTGTTGCTTCAATGTCGACATTTCTTTTTTGTGAACATCTTTATTCCCTTCCCTTTGGGACATTTGATTTTTTTGGGCAACGACGAGTAAAGGTTATTTGTATCAACTGTATCGCTGACAAATTGTTGTTATGTATTAGAAGAAAATTATTGTGTGTTTCATCGTTTCGCTCTACCCATTTTTGTAATTCAGGTCTGTTTTCCCTGTTTATGAACAGATTTAGCTGTTTAGCTATGATTTTAGGAAAGTTTACTTCTTTTATTATCTACACAAATAAATACCTACAAAGCATAGAACAATAAAGTCTAATCAAATACAAGAAACCCTCTTATTCTTATCATTCGCAAATCGTTAATTTCTATGAAATAGGTTTTCAGTTTTTACACACTTGCGTTTTATTATTCCATAAGTTTCAAGGTGCTTTGAAGAAAATAAATAATACCTAATTCGAAGCATCCACATGAAAAATAAGTATATATCATAATTATGGTTGGTATGGTTTTGATTTATTAACCAAAAGCAAAACGCGAAGTGACTATGAATTGAAAAAAAAATCAATGTAGGTACATTGACTTCTATAGGTAGGTTCTATAGGTTTAAAAATAACTAAAGTCAACAAGTTAGTCAACAGTTATTTCAAAAAGTTAAGTGAACTATTGTATTCTATAGGTCTGTTGATAAAAAGCTTGAAAACATAGAAAAATGGAAATTAAAATTTTATTTTTATAATTTTTCCTTTTAAAAATTATGTTTTTATCTGAGAATCACGTGACCGTAATCGACAATTAAGAATTTTAAAACAGGATTAATTATAAACATCATTTTCATTTTTCTATTTTTTCAAGCTTTTTATCAACAGACCTATAGAATTCAATAGTTCACTTAACTTTTTGGATTAACTATCGACTCACTTGTTGACTATAATAATTTTTAAATCTTGAACTGTTTTATTTGTATGAAAAAAGGCATAGACTTAACATACTATATAGTATATTATGTCTATGGAAAAATGTTCTTCAATTTAACAATTTTTTTTAGTGGCGTTCGCTTCCGTGTCGTGTCGGTATTCCACGACGAAAAAATATCGCTACTTATGTCACCCAAGAAATGAATTAATCTCGTGTCGTAGAGTATAATATTTATGTTTATTTCGTTTTAATAACGATTTCAATAGTAAATTCCAATCATAGTAATTTTAGAAATTAAATGAAATTCTCCAAGGTAGCAGAGTTAGCAAACATGGCTGACCTTTAGTACCTACTTAATACAATAACAACAAAGAAACGGGCCGGAAAAATTAAACAAATACATCTATTTGTTGATACAATCAACCTGCCTTGCACTTGCAGCGGCATTTCGAATCGTCCCCTTCAATGTGGGCCTACAACAATAACTATAAATATACAATAGCGCCACGACGAATAATAAATGCTATTGATTCGCAAGGCTGACCGACGCGCTTAAATCCCCGAATGATCCCCTCGCGGAAACATATTGCTTACAGCTGAGACTAATAAAAAATATCAAGGGGACAAACAAGTTACAATCTACTAGTGTAATAAATAAAAATGATATTTATATTCGTACTATGGCATTAATAAAGGTTTAATAAAAGCCCGACATAACCACACACGATATATCAGGATTACAATAAGATAATGATGATTTAAAAATATTAAAAATGAGAAAGAAATCTAGACAAATAGGTATTTTGTGTAGCTAATCCTGTAAGTTCAGACCAATCTTGCAGTGAGCTCTAGATTTTCAGGTACACAGAGAAGAGGAATTATTTTAATCAGAGCTTGTGCCTTTGTTAACCCGGTGCAGAGCTTGTTGTAATAATGTCTAAGAGATATCGTAGGTGGTGGTATTGACAGCATCGAATTACAGCATCGGAATGGAAAATACGACACTAAATGGTCTCTCGTTTTCATGGTTTTCCGTATGTATCAATTATAATTATTCGATATTATTGAGTTTAGAATTAATTCTATCGTCATCTTTCATTTTAATTCATTTGAAAACACAAAAAAAAAAACGTGTATATTTGTTCAATCATTGAAATGTGTCTCCCTCGGCTGTGGAGTAGCAATAGTAATGTTTTATTTTGCAATAAAAGCGGCGAATGCAGCTGCAACACATTAGTTATGTTAGATGTTTTTTTTCTCTTTCCCGCTCGCTCGAAGAAAGTTTCGCTCTAGTGCTAATTAAATTATTGTGTTCATGTGTAGTGCTAGCACACCTACCTTTGGTAAATTAACAAGGAACCTGGTAAATTAACAGATATAAATTTTACATGAGTTAATTCAGATAACTTGAGGCGGATGGAGGGGTGGGAACATGTATTATTTACTCGTTACCGTCGCTGTGTAATGAATACGCTGATGCCTTAGCTAGCCTTAACCTAGTTGAAATTTATGGAGGAATAGAAAATTATGGTTGAAATAACATTTCAGTTGATCAAATGTGTTGAACAAAACAAAATTCATTTTCGTTTTTATTTACACGGCCATCGGGTGGGTCTCCCAGAGCAATCATGTAGGGATGCAGGGTGGAATGTGCAACGCAAATATCCGAGGCTCTGGATGCAGTTTGGGTCATGAACTTGACGCGTACTGTTTTCGAATGCAGTGATAGTTGATCCATTTGTAATTTTTAAATTAATGCACCTTTTAATCAATTAATTTTTGCAATCACTCAGTGTCAAATACATGGCCGCATCAAGTTAAACTTGGACTTTAGATGATGCGGTTGGCGCAGTGCTTGAGCGATCGACTGTTACGCTACGTGTTGTAGGTTCTATTATCTATCGGAACAAATATTTTGTATGACCTTCAGATAGTTGTTCCAGGTCTGGTGGGTATTGATGATAATGATGTATGTCTGTAAACTGTACGATACGGAACAGGCATTATTCTTGTGGGTTGACGTTGCGAAAAGGCATAGGTAAGGCATGTGTTAATACTAGGCATTGCCCGCTGTTTCAGCCACATGTTTTATTTTTATGAAAATAAAAATAATATAGCCTATATCCCTATATCACTCGGGTGTGAAAATTTATATTATAGTCCGCGCGGAACTAGTTGGCCGTGCCTTAGGTATGTGAGCGGTGGGACGGAGTTGCGGGGCGCTTTGTCATTACTCAGTATGGCGCGCCGTCAACAATACACAACCCGCCGCCCTTACTCCCGTCCCCACCTAAGGCGCGGCCAATGTAGTTCCGTGCGGATTATAGTGAAATAATTTTTAGAATTGGTTCAATAGTTCCTGAGATGACCCCCTACATACAAAGAAACAAATTTTTCCTCTTTACAATATTAGTAGATACCTACCTATAGATGCGTTGATGACCAATACCTTATGCTATTGAATATTATGTAATATCACGCTTTGTAAACAAATACCTAAACACAAAAATACCGAAGGCTAAGCGTGAAAATTATCATTTCTACTGAAGGAAATAGGAGAGCTTTGATACGGACTGTCAATATTTATCAGTTGATCCAGAATGAATGGAAGCGAAACAAAGACCGTATCAACAGTTTATTATCTGCCGCAAATTATAAAAGTCAACAGGGTAGAGCTAGATTGCTTGTAATAGGCAGTTCAATATAAATTGTCCAGCTAATACAATATTGCTATTTTTGAACCTTAATCATTATGTTATTCAGATTCAGTTCCTATGAGTTTTTATGTATATTTACAATACTCGCTAGTGACTATTGAATACCTAATATTAGTATGAAACCAAGCGCGGCGCTCCGTGTCAGGCCGCACTACGGTTTTCGGCCGCCGACGGTTATAGCTGCTAATCGCAAAATCGCTCAAAGCGCACGCACAATCGCTACAAAAAACCGCCAGTGCGTTCGCTTGTATTGATTTCTTTGAATCATAAAATCATGCGGTAAAATCCGCCCGCGGTTACCCCTGGTGCGGCCTAGGCTAACGGCTAATAAACAAAAATAAAAAAATCATACTAATAAGTAATTATTATAATAGTCGCAAGCGAGTATAGACTATTATACCTACCCATAATAGTGCAGAATACTACAGAGTGTAACACTCTGTAGTATCTCTATTATGGGTAAAACCAACAGTAATAAACTTAGGTAAACTACTGGAGTGTACCTAAGTTTATTTCTGTCGCGGTCACAGGCGACCGGTTGTGATTAAGTAGTCAGGGGGCTATCTCCGACTAACACAATCTTGTCTACACACTGTCACAGGTATTTTAAAAGAATCTCAATTTTACGTTCACCCCACAATATGATATGACAAAATCACCGCATAATATATCATCCCTTGAATAAAAAACATGAACCAAGTACGTCATACATCATGTTTATCAATAAGTCCTTTACTGTATCGATCCGACCCGGAATGGCGCTATAGCCGGCTCTTTTTCACTAAGTGTTATTATTTGATGCGGTAATGTAAAGCTTTGTGAGACCCTTGCCCTTAGTGGGAAGGGAACATAGGGACTGACGATCCCGCCATTGTGCGTCAAGAGGCGCGAGAGACCGCATTTTTTGCTGATAATCTTTATTTCTATAAAAATAATATTTAGGTATTCCAAAAATAATAGATAATCTTTATTTCAATATTATTTTTTATTTAATAATAAATAGGATACTTTTAACCTACATGAAGTAGTTCCCCAAGGATGCGAGTGGAACCACGGACAACAGCTATGAGAAAATATAACTCCCATTAGTTCTACCGTAGAAATGTGGTAGAACAAGTGGGAATCTCTACTCCCACTAGTTCTACTACTTTGTAACAAGATAAATCGTAGAACTACACTTCTCATCAAAAAAATCGAAACACTTCTCAAATTTATGTTTTTAATGGATTATTAAAAAAAAATGTTTTATTCGGAAAATAATAAAAATGTCATTTAATAGTAGGTAGTACAAGGTTTCAAATTCCATATGGTAATGTTCCAAATTCAAATTAAATTTTCATAAGCTTCTTGTTTTGTTTAACAAGTCACTTCTAACCCGTATGGAGATTTTATGAAATGCAATAATTAAAACACGAAAATAAAAAAAATGTTTAAGTAGAATTTATTCAATAATTTGTATTCCCTGCCCGGACCCTTAGGGCTGCTTCCATACATTTCATCATGGATTAGTTGAGAGTCACGACTTCATGTTGTGGAATGTTATTCTATTCTTCTTGAATTGCGTTTTTGAGCTGGCCAACAGTCTCTGGAGTAAGATCTCTTGTTTGAACTCGTCTCTTTAGTTCATCCTAAAGGTGCTCTATGGAATTCATGTTCGGGCTTTTTGCTGGTCACTCCATAACGGAGATACTGACTTCACTGAGATAATCTCGTACGATTCCTGCGGCATGGGCCCTGTCATTATCATGAATGAATATGCAATCTTTGCCAATAAAATGTGCATAGGGAACCACATGAGCCTCAAGACATTCTATCATGTAACGACAACCGTTTATTTCAGGCAGGCGTGGTCCAGATACCAAAGGGAGTTCTGTTTTACCGTCGGTACTAATGCCCCTCAAAACTGTCCATGAACCGCCACCATAACTTACTTTTCCCTCATTGCAGCAGTGTACATAATGTTCTCCCTCTCTTCTGTATACCTTCTTCTTTCCATCATTAGCATACAGCATAATTTTACTCTCGTTAAAAAAGAGAACCTTGCTCCATTGTAGGTATGACCAATTTAAGTGATCACGTGCAATCTGAAGGCGCGCTCTTCGATGGTCTGTTGTTAATTTCGGCCCATTGGCTGGCTTGTGTGGTACCAATCCACGTTCCTTAAATCTTCGTTAAATTGTAGAGTCACTCACAGTCACCCTTCGAACAACACGGAGCTGTTGCTGCAGTTCAAAAGCGTTAAGGCGTCGATTTCGCAAAGAAACTGTTGCAATAAATCGGTCATCTCGCACAGAACTGACCCGATTCCTACCAGATCCTGAGCGGCGCGTGAATAAACTAGTCTCCTGGTAGCGTTTGTACACTCTATGAACAGACGAGAGGGTTAGATGTAGTCTTGCAGCCACAACACGTTGACTAAGACTCAAATTCAGCGACGACACGATTTGAGCGGCTTCTGCGGGCGAAGTATCCTTGTGTGGTGACAAAAAATCTTGTTAACAGATGTCATAGAGCCTAATAATCAAATTACCAAAAGTAAGTTTTAAAATAAATCGTTATTTTGTGTTTATTACACACCATTTAACTGTACTACGGTAAACGCGTTGCCTCAAAATAATGTTCCATTTCATATATCGGATGAAAATTCAAAAAATTTCTTTCAAATTTGGAACTCTCATACACCACTGAAAAGGCCAAACTGCCAGCTATAAAATGGTGTATTTTTTTTAAAGAATTAATCCTCTTTTTAGGTTATTTGTCGCCAGAAAGAAAAATATTGGTAGTGTTTCGATTTTTTTGATGAGAAGTGTATTATGAAAAAAAAAACCCATTAGTTCTACCGTAGGACTGTTTAGTAGAACTAGTGGGAACAAACCAGTAAAATCACTATCACTACATAGTATAAAACAAAGTCGCTTCCCGCTGTCTGTCCCTATGTATGCTAAGATCTTTAAAACTACGGAACCGATTTTGATGTGTTTTTTTTAATAGATAGAGTAATTCAAGATGGATGGTTTGTATGTATAATACTTTCATATTTAATGTAAGGATAATAGAGAAATTGCACCCGGACGTAGCCGGGGACGGGTCGCTAGTATATTATAATTCTCTCTCTTTTTTTAAAACGTTACTCCTCACTAGGATTTGTCATGTATCGAGGGTACAGTTTACATGCACACACATCTAGACCCGAAACAACTATTTGTAGATCATACAAATATTTGATCCGTGCGGGGATCGAACCCGCGGCACGTAGCGTAGAAAGCTAATCGCTTAGCCACTGTGCCAACCGTGTCGTCAGTAATAATGTATATTTAGCTTAATTTACCCTTTGCTGTAACTAAATATTCCAGATCATTATTTAAAGTCAACGTTTAAGATATTATTATCATTGATTCATGACAAATAGTTCGTTAAGTTTCATAGAAGTTGTGAATTGAGTAAAAGGCAGAATTCTTGGGAAAGCTCCGTTTACGCTGTCACAAACTAACGAAAGCACTTTGCGTAATTTCAAAGAATCTTCATAGTCAAGTTGTCTCTTTGAAGACTAATGTCACATTATTTACGTTGCTTGTACACAGCGAACCACAAATTTATTATGTCTTGAGTTCGGAAAATGCATTTTGTAGAAAACATTGATAATTTTGTCAGCACTCGCCCCGTTTACTCTGTGATGCTGGTAAAGGGCTTTTTCGTCCGACCCAGAGTCAGTTAGATAATAACCTTGTTCCACCACTCAAACGAGTCGCGAACAAAGATAAGGTAAGTAAGTAAGTAAGTAAGTAAAACTTTATTTGTGATACATAGGTACAATAGTTGTTAAGTATTTTTAAAGATAAGTGCTCCATGATCTGCCAATTAAGTTAAGTTAAGTCTGTTAATTAAGGTGCAATCTTTTTTCCGGCAAACCTTTCTGGAATGTTTTTTTAATATTCCAAGGCGCTTTTCTTTCAAGTTCGGACGTACTGAGGATGTTTGGTCCATTGATTGATTATCATATTAATTAGTCTAGGCTTCATAACTATTTACGTGCAATCTACAGGTGGTGTTTCTGCCCCACGTCCGCGCCACGTCCTCTTTATGTCAATCTGTATTTTGGACCATTAAATGCTCTAAGATCTGTATGATGATGATGATGTTAGCCTATATCATCCCACTGCTCAGCAAAGGCCTCCCCCCATGACTTCCAGGTCTTCCGGTCCAGAGCCAGATCTAAGATCTGTATGTATTAAAAAAATGACACAAGAACTTCGATGTCAATATATGCTCCCAGATTAAATAATAGTGACTTCCGGCTACAGACACACACGAACTATGAGGACGAGTGACTATAAAGGAGTCTTCAGGGGGCAACTATTTTTTTATATTGAGAGGCCAAGAAGAGTAACGCCTATTGATATCGATGGGTCGTACGGGTTTACGACATTGCTTTGTAATATAGTATGTATCATTTTAATTGGACAGCAACGTATTTTGAAATGATGGCTTTTGTTAACAAATAAAAATTAAACGAAAAGTATAAAATTAAAGTAAGTATTCCAAGAGACGGTCTATTCAATGAAAAACCAGTGAAATGCGAGTGGAGTAACACTCGCACTATTCTTATTTAAAAAAAAAAATTAAAGCAGAGTTAACTATGAAATAATTCAAAAAAGAAAGAAAGAAAGATAAAAAACAAGAAAAAAAAGGAAGGTTTTTCTTTCTTTCTTTAAATAATTCACTTTGTGTATATTACGGGCTCGTCTGTGGTGGTACTAAACAGTCCTATCTATTTCACCCATCAAAACAAGCACACCAAACGTAGTTGTGTTCTCGGTGAAGGTTAGAAACAGCCACAACCTACAATAGTTATTTGTTATACAAGAGTGCAAAGTTGCTTTTTAACCGCGTGTTCAATTTTGATGACCGAGCAAGCGAAGGATTCTAAAATTGAATCACGAGCGCAGCGAGTGATTCAAAATTAGAATCCTGAGCGTTAGCGAGGGAATCAAAAGAGCACGAGGTGAAAAATCTTTGCACTCGAGTGCAACACGTAACTTTTCATTCCACCTCAGCGAGGAAATGACTAAATGCAAAAAAAAAACGTTTAATTCACAAACTTAGTGCACACGATGTTCTAAATTCAATTTACTTTATCCTCTAGAGAATAAAAACGGCTTTTCCACTCAGATATTGAAGATTAAAAATACTCTTTCCGAGATGGTGGGATGAAAATTTACTTTATCCTCTAGAGAATAAAAACGGCTTTTCCACTCAGATATTGAAGATTAAAAATACTCTTTCCGAGATGGTGGGATGAAAAATATATTTCAATATAAATAAAACCCATTAAACTATCAAAATAAGTTCCTGTTTCCGTTCTATACAAATAGCTATTACTCAAAAACTATGATGCTTTGATTATTCCTGTAATATTTCCATAACTGTTCATCAACCCAAATTTTTCAGTAAACTTCGCAGATTTACGTAATTTTTTCAGATAATAAGAAAAAAAAGAAACATGTTTTATTTGGTTGCAAAAAGGCACCACATCCAGTATCTAATAAAAAAGCAAAATAACAAAAATCCTCTTTATACGCATAGTTAAATCATACTATAATCGTGTGAACCTCACGGCTGCACCAAAAACCGCAAATATCATCAACATACTCGTTAGTACGCCTAATACGTACAAGTGTAACATTTCTGCGTCATAAATCGCAAAGTTTTAGGTCCAAAAACAATCAAAACATGTTTAAAATGTGTAAATAAAACCCTTTTATTTGATAATCTCACTCTTATTGTTTGTTGATAATTGACGAACTGACATAATATTATGATAACTTAATAACGGAGCTGTTAACATACTCTATAGTGCCACAAACTTATCTGACCCGGTGACCAAAATTGGAACTCCCCAGAACAAAAATGACTTCAAATGACTTCAAATCTTTGATTATAGAAGTGTATGCTTCAAATGCTTCAAAATGCCATTTTTGTAGATAGATGACATTGGTAAAAGCGACGGCAGCGACGTCATGACCAGGTCAGATGAGTTTGTGGTACTGTAGTCATGTTCACAGCTCCTGTACCTACACGTTACTACGACACTAAGAGTGAGATTCCAATCGAGTCGCGAGATGTTCTTACAGAATAGCTCCCTAGGTCAAGAAATGTTGTCCGCAATATGACCCACCACCTCCAGTATTGTGTTGGCAGATTCTTTCTAAACTCGTTAGGCCGTAAAAGGTCTTGTTTGCATTTATGGCAAAGTACCCCTTTACCGTCAAGTCTATTTTCTGTTAACCTCCTTTACTGTTTGAAACCTGCTCTTTTGTGTATCTTTGACCTTTTATTCTTTGTATTATAATACACGTGTTGTGTTGTCTAATCTATGTTTGGTTACATAAAGACTTCACTGTTTGTGGCTTTTAGATGTTGGTACATGATATTTCTGAAAATCAGTTAAAATAACGTTTTAAGAACCGTAAATTTGGGTGATTTCGTACATAAATGGTACTGGTACAACATATGAAGGTTTTAAGTTATTAGATTAAAAAACAAGTCGATACCTAAGTATAATCGATATCGGTTACTGTAGTAACGTCTTCAATATTCTAGTAGAAGGCCCATATTATACGCGTCTGTAGTAAAAAAGCTTATTGCAAAGTTAAAAGACTATGTTGACCATAAACTTAGAATATTTTCGCTTCTTGTTGACAACGTAAGATTTAGCATTCATTGCTGCTGCGTATGTGGCAAGCTCATTTGTGTCAAGGTAATTTTTTTTTAATGGGTCTTGGCAGTTTGTTTTCTATAGGAAAATCAACATTTTTGCACCTAAATTATCGACATTTCTATTTAATGGCAATGTAAAATCCACTGAATGATGACATCTCTTCAAAATTCTGCGACATTAAATGTTTCACTGACAACGCATATTTACTAAAAATCTTAAATTTTAAGGTGCTCATAAACAAAGAATTATTTGAACTTGTCTCCTGCAGCGTTGTTTGAATAAAACCTTGTCACAGTTCTGTGTCATGCCCGACGGGAAACCACAGGGGAGATTGTTCAGGTACGTTCAATATTTGTGGTCAGCCCTCAAACTTACCACACGAAATTATACCAAATGTTAATCAAAGGACATTGCCATGATCCCGTCTAAATATTGTCCAGAAGAAATGGCATTAAAATTTACTCGATTTCATCGGGAGTATCATTTTTAACTGTGATAAAAACATCAGACAAAATAAGTTATATTGTAGAGTCATCGGTTATTTTATTTGTAATATAACCGCACGTGAAATTCATGTGATTTTTATTCTTTTTTTTTTCATTTATTTAATTTATGTCAACAAATTCCATCTTTAATATTCTAAACGACTTCATACGTCATAGTTTACACCTCATTTTATCTAATAATATATCGATACTATAGATATACTACAACGGATGCCCCATGTAAGCTCAGACGCAAGCTTATATCTCCCCTGAGGAGCCCAGAGCCATTTAGACCCCCCTCGCGCCACTAACTACGCTAAGTTGCGTTTAACCCTTCAAAGCAAAAGGCATTTAAGTAGCTGCCGAGAGTGCTCATTGCAACATGCATCGGCAATGTTAGCGAAATAGATATCCATATACATAAAAAAATATTTTGTAGAAAAAATTATTTAATTCTAGCCACAAATGATACTTAGGTATTTCTGAACAAATGTCTTGGTTATGGGCATATATTGTAGTATGGCACTAAAGTAAAAATATTAATTAATTTTTTTTTACAAAAATAAAAAAAGTTCCTATTTACGCGTAGCCTTGGGTGAACAGCAACGACAAAATGATGTGTCAAATAGAAACTTGAACAAACAATACTATAAACAATTTAGCTTTTTCACTACCTTACTAACTTTTTTAAACCAATCGTTTGTTATTGTACACCTTAACTAAATACTTGTTTCTTCTGTACTGATACCTTATAACTAGGTATAATAAATATATTTGTAGTACTATGAAACAAGATCGAATAAGACTAATTGACTGGTACCTAGGTAGTAATATAGGTATTGAAGTATAATTAAAGATCCAAGCTTACTGTACGAGTCAGTTATAATCATAATCATAATCATAATCTTTATTTCTCTCATCATCATGTTACATAATTACATAAGTATGTTCAAATCAAATAGAGAATGGTGTCTGTAGTAGGTAGACCCTGTAGTACAGATCACCATGTTCTCCACATTGTGCAGTCAAAAAGAATGAGCTTAAAAATAATAAGTAAAAAGTATTCATAAAATAATGGCAGAATTATTGTAAGTAGGTATATTCTATACTAATAATATCTAGTAGTACCTAAAACTTATAACTTTATTTCTAATAAAACAAAAAATAATTAAAAACTATATCTAATTAAATGTAGGTAGCTAGAAAATATAATATAAAATAAAAATGAAATAATAACAATTTAATATGCGCTATGTTCCTATTCGTGTGTGACAATAAATGTGAAAATAAATGTTTATGCCAAAGGTTTTAATAAATTTTCAGTAGCCTGGTAATTAAGTCCTTGAAGCCATGCACGTACCTTTTTTTTACAACATAAGTAAGTATTTCTGTATATTGCTATTTTGTTGTTAATGTTATTGTACAGAAAGGTGCCGAGAAAACAAAAAAAATTTTGGGAGAAACTAGTGTTAAATCTAATTATCGAACAAACAGTGGTTGATCTTTTGCAATTTGTTATGGAATTATTATTAAGGTCGAGTTGGGAGTGTTTTTTGAGGACTGTCATAAGAATAAATAGCTGCCGTACCGTCAAAACTTTACAGTGCTGGTACAAATCATAAGTGGGATATAAAATGGGAAAAAAGCAACTCACTTTTAAAATAGTTCTCTGTGCTCGCTCTACGTCGTACATTAGCAGCAATAAGTAGTTGCTGTTGTTGACTGGATCAGGAGCTGTTTGTAGTTGTAGGTATCCAATAGTAAGAGTAAAGTGATGGAGTACACAGAGAAATATATCACCAAAGTTTAACACGTTTATTTACAAACTGAAATAGTATAATCACAAGTAACCGGTGACGATTCTTTCCCTTAGTGTCTAGTCAGACGCGGATTAATGTACTCAATCGTTATAATTAAAGTTAAGGTATTTATTACTAATGTGACGCGCAACCGAAAGTAGGTTGCTGCGTACGCACAAAATATGTACGGTGTAAAGACCGTACACTTACATCTATTTAGATACCTCGCGAGACTTCTGATTCGAAACAAGCGGCCACATAGCTCTCACTAAAATATACATAATTATCCATTGACACGATAACAAGAAGAGTGAACGTCGAAGTTGACGCAAGATTCGCACAAATGTACCTCTTTAGTTTTTCGTTTCCCAACTGGCAACAGCACTTTACACTTTTATATTTAATCCAGTTATTAAAAACCTCGCTGATAGCTAAAGGCCGACCGCAGGACTTTAAGCGGTCAGTCATTAATTGGGTGACAGTTATTTACACATCTGTGCCTTGGTAAGTGCACGTTAATCAGTAGATTCCGCTGGTTGTACCAATAACGTGATAAGCGTTACGAAACGTCTGGAAATCGTACTAGCCTAGGGTATCGGCATTTCCTAGTATTTGACTTGCGCACCTCAGATAGCAAACACTCAGTCTAACATGCTGTTATTCAGCAGCTTCTAAATTATTAGGTAGGTATCTACCTATATTGGCAGCCGACCCCAACTTAGTTGGGCAAAGGCTAGACAGATGAGATTTTGTCAGACACAAAAATTGAAGGTCACCGTATTTGAAACCGTGTTCCACAGACGAAGTAACCAATTAGCCAAAATATGTAAAATGATATTACAAAAACTGTGTAAGTAATTAAGCGAACATTTCCAGTGTGGCATAATAAGTACATTGTGTACTATGTTGAGCGACATTCGTATGATGCTGCTAACGATCTGTGGCGTGAATCGGCCACGCGGGAAATCAACGGCCCGCGCCCGCCAAGCCGATCCCCGTGGAGATACGCGTGCATAACAGTGCTTGTTTTGTATGCTTAGTGCTACAAGATGGTTTTTCTAACCACTTCCAGCTTCATAGTGAAGAAGTATATTCCAAATTTTTTGGTACGTACAATTATCCAGCATTTGATTTGATTGATCAATTAACGGTGAAGGAATATATTGCGAGGAAACCTGCTCACTTAGAGAGCTCCATAAAGTTCAGTATGGTGTGTGTTATACAGGACTATAGTAGTCCACCAAACCGCAACAGACCAGCGTGGTCGAATAAAGGCTAGACCTTTCCCATTATTAGAAAAAGGCTTATTATTATAGCCTACAACTAGGCTGAGATATATAGTGCGTATATTGATATTCCGTTCCACCAGGTTCTAATATGTTTGGTAAAGGCTACGATGATGATAATGAATACACTAATGAATAATGAAGACAGTAATTTTGTTTCAGGACTGACCAACACTTTGAGAGCCGAATAACGTTATACAATACATGCCACATATACCCAGTTTGCCACGTAATATTGGCCTATAGCAACATTAATATCTATAAAGTTATTTGCTTTAATTGCCTCAAACTAATAATTCTTGTAACGACTAAGAACTAATTTTACCCTTTACTAGCAAATCAGGACTTCAGCATGTTACAAATTACGACTCCGCGGCAGCTGATGGGACAATTTGTTACTAAATAACATTATTCATTACTTAAATTATCCGTGAGGAATATAATAACAGTTTCAATAATATTGTAGTTGCTAGCACGGCTTCAAATCTCTTAGATTTGGCTTTGATCCCCAGGTAAAATAGTTAAAATATGTCAAAATAATTTTATTCTGGCTCATTTTAGGTATATTCCGCCTAATTTTGCCCATCACATTTATAAATATGATGTTACTCTGATTTTCAAGTGCCTCTTGTAAGCAAAACTAACTTCCTAATTTTAATTTAATCTTTGTAAAGCAATATTTTGACCATTGGCAAGATAAACACAACGAGTTAAAGTTGGAGTCTGATGTGACATTTAAGCCAGTAACTGGCGAGAAATTGCGCAAAGTGGAGACTTCTCTTTTCGGAGGCTAAGACTCACTTCGAGTTGCTGAGCCAGAGGAGTAAATAAAGAAATATTTTATTCTTTATGTAAATAAAGCTTTTGGATATGTAGGTAAATGGAGCATCATGTAGCTTCTCTGAACGTCACAATAACCTAGATACGCAATTCACAATACCGCAAACCAACAGGATATTAATGTCCTGTTGGCTGACGGCAATGTGAACGGCATTGAAAGGCAATTTCGTAAGTCATCAACGGCTTAAATTGAAATTGCCTTACCCTTTCTATTCACAACTGGACGTTTGTGATCGAGAATAATATACTAATGTCTACGTTTCGTCACTCAATTAATTACCTGTGGCTGTTGAGCCCTGCGTTCACCAACTTACTGCACGGTTGGCACAGTGGCTAGGCGATCAGCTCTCGGTCGCTTGAAGATTACTATGGAAAATATATCGTAATATGTCTTACTATAATATATATTATAGCTACGTGTGAGGTGGGCTTAAGTGTCGTGAGTTCAATTCTCGCACAAAAGAAATGTTAATTGTATGTTCTGCAGACAGTTGTTTAGGCTCTGGGTGTGTGTGCATGTGGAGTTTTTGTTTGTAAACTGTACGCACGATACAGGATAAAAACGGGTGCATAGCTTTACACTTTGCGGGACACTGACCGCATATGGTCGTATTTAATTTTCTTATAATTATTCCCCAGGATGAATAAAACTTCAACTAAGGATACTAATCAAAATGCAATAGATAATTATTAAAATTTATCATATTTATTCTAAGTACTTATGCATTTATGTATGTACAATTTTATCACTTTTAAAACTATCTTAAAGACTAGGTAATCATTAAATCTTATCAAAAATCATACACTTATCTATATAATCTCAGTAGCATTACTTATATTACCCGACTTTGCATTAGGTAGGTAACTACATAATCTGAGTATCATTCGCTATATCAAACAATTACAAAGAACCCGCTTTATTTTAAGTGTCTAAAATAAATTAGTTATGTTTTCATTTTGTTAGTCTGCCTTAGCCTCAATCTTTACCGACACGTAAGCCAGCGGCGTCGGCGCACTAATTATATCCATCTATAATAATTACTTCAGTGACCGATCTGCCTTGCACGTTAAGCCATAGATTTAAAGAGTCATGATATCGTGGATTTAACACCTACAGTTGGAACTTTAAAATAAAGCATTTCTCTGGGAAAACTTTACATGATGATGTCATCATACATTAACATTGTAGGATAAAATTATGTTTTGGGATTATGTCTGATGTACAAAATCTAAATAAAGGAAATCCACAAAATATAAAGGTGACCAGAAATATTGTTACTGGATCTCAGCAGGTAGATGTTGGTAAAATCAGTGTTGGACTGTGAAACCAGCTTTGACCCTGACGCTGTTGAGATGCTACTGATGAATTTATAACCACCCGAGCTGTATTCACCTGGAGATCTCCTTGAGTTGATATTCTTTGCGAAAGTATAAGATATGTCCAAGGTACACATACTGATCAACCCTCTCTAATATCTCGCCTCCAACCATAATGCTTGGAGCCGGTCAACCTGGTCATGTACATTATTCATCTAAGGCCGACTTTTATAGATGCTTCATACAAATCTTGTAACATTTGTTGGATCATTAGTTTGGAGAGTATCTATGATTTAGACACTATTGATTTAATGCCTTTTTGGTTCCAAATAAGCTAATATTACCTTGATAGTTTGTCACTAATATCTATTTTAAAGGTACTATATAAAACTCTACCATAGGAAATACTCGGTCAATTTCAAAGTGAAGCGGGTTTTTATTTCATATATTATTATTACAATTTTTTCAATGTGTCGTCATCATCTCCAAGATCAATGACTTATATTTCACAAAGTACTATGAGATCGATAAACTAAGCACGGAAAAAATCGTCTTTCTTTGGTCTTATTTGATCCAAAACAGAAAGAACAAAATTGAAAATTAGTTCTGGAGCATCTTGTGACCAAACAAAGTCCAGATGACCAAAATCGTCTGTTTTTACAACATGGTGAACATAAACGTCCTGTAGCAAGGGCAATAGGGTTTGTATATCCGAAACAGTCGATAACCAATCGGAAGGAGAACTGAAAAATGCTAGTGGCAAAGATATTTGACGCAAATCATACGATGGAGGAGTACTGTTTCTATATTTTCGTATATTATTCACGGATCCGTAATCAAACATTTGAAAGAATCCACTCCTCACTGACTGCACGTAATGTATAATCGTCTTTGCCGATCCACCCGCTGGTACATGAGCCAGAACACTTTCCTTAAGAGTGTGATCCAAAATGTCTCTACCGCCATTAGCTAACAATAGCAGAGAATTTGAACATGACAAGACATCTCCTTTGCAGAACTTTTCAATAATTTGTACAGGAAACATTCCATTCGGTATAAATCGTGTTTGTCCTAGGAAATTCAGAGAGTGATGACCATTTCTGCTATAGAAATCCGCTAGCAACCTCATTGGACCTTTGGCGTGAAACATAAATGCTAAGGGTGCCAGCAACACACCCGATCTAAAAATATAATTATATTCCGGTGAAGTTGATAAAAGAACGAGTAAAGCGGTAGCCCCCATGGAATGTCCTATAAAATTCAATTCGGCATTTCTCGTGATTTCTTTTATGTATTTAATAACAGCTGGCAAATCGTACACACCCATTTCATGCCAAGAAAAATCCCAAAAGTCTTGTCTGTCTATGTTCTTCAGTGTGTGTATTTTTGAATATTTGTTACCTCGAGCATTAAGCAGCCAAACATCGTATCCATTATTGACTAAAATATACGGTAGCGCTCTTTCTGGGCCCAAAATCAGCCAGTCATCAGCACTACCAAGTAAGCCGTGATGTATCAATACTGCTCGCTTGTGAACTACCTCTGATTCTGGAAGTACTCTGTGCATAGTTAGCATGTATCCATCGGCAGTAAGTACAGTGTGTGGTTCTGATATATATCCATGAGCTATGATCAACTGATCTGCGTTCATATCACGCCTTATACTTTGCAGTCTTGTGAATAAAGTTGTATAATTCTTCAGCTTAGGTCCGTCAACTCCAGGCACCGGCCAATGCGCTTCCCCATCTTTCAACAAACCCGGTTTTACAGGGTCTTTTCTCTTATTTAACTCTTCAAAAAAAACATTGAATGCACTCGAAATACGTTGCCGTTTTTCTTCAATTGCCTTTGATTTTAAGCCAAAAAAGCTCCTTAATTGAGATAAAAAATTATTAAGAGAATCAAAAACGGAACCCCTTTCTTTTCTTATTATCTCCAGCTCATTATCATCATTATCGGAAACACACGCGATTTTTGGTATTGATATAAAATTTAATAAAATAACAAATAAAAATAATTCACTTAACATTTGGACAACTTTCTTCAAACTCGGAACGGAGTGAAATGGCTGGCGATATATTTGTGGACATACTGAAGGGCAAAGTACAATAGATGTGATATCCAATAATAGTATACCTACTCGTAGAATATTTATCAAAACAATCCTATTCTAATCTAATATAAAACAATATTTGGGTTTTGTCTAGTGAGAACATAGATAGTGCGTGTCTTATTAAACATAGCTATTCAATACCGTCTTGTTCTTAACAATCGAAAGGAGAAAGGTTTTATCTAGAATTTTCTCATATAAATATGTTTATAAAAATAGTACGCACCTCCATTCGGATAGTTAAGATGACGCAACCCAGGTGATATTTATCTTGAATAACGTCATAAGAAGAGTTATAAATTATATGTGGTATCATAGGCCCTTGCACCTCACTACTGAAACGTTATGCTGCAAATTCAGCGGTTGGTCCTTAGATCGGTAACCGTTCTTACCCATCGAGACTGGCCTTGAAGACCATCAACCTAGTTAAAAAGGCTAGATAACAAAATTATATTAACGGCATCCTTGCATAGATGATTCTAAAAGACAGCTAAAGTACACCGAATATTTCAATTCTGCATAATATCAAATTAGTAACAGCTCGTGATCGCAGTATGTTATTAAAAATGGAAGGAAGTACCTAACTATTATAAATAATAAAATAACTGTCGCCTATATTAAAAAAAAGTGTTATTTTCCTGATTAGTATTTGTTTATGTCCTATGTATTATAGGAGATTAGGGGTCAAGGGTTGGGGAAAAGGGTATTAATTCTTTAAAGACACCCAGGATTGAATAATGTAATATTATATATTATTACTTACTTAATATAATTATTATGCTAGTGTATCCACACATTTTATTTTTGCCATAAAAACACTCGCGTGTGGGTTATGTTTTAATGAAATAATTCAATAGCTACTAAGATAAGCTATAAAATAATACCAATATTCTATGTGAACAATTTTATATTTTATATACTGGGTTTTTTGTAATTTACTAATAGTGTCGTACTCATCAATATGATCAACTTTTAGTATCGGACCAACCCTAAAATCACGAAGAAAACCACAAACTTTTCATACATTTTCATCGAGCGAGGTTGACCTTTGTATAAAAAGTTTTATTTCGTAATTTCAGCGCTAGTCCCATCATAACAGTTGTTCATAATGAGGAGTACTTCCACCCCTTATTGATAAATTACAAACAACCCTGTGTAAATAGTCAGAACACTTAGTACCTACTCCTTACTTGCTGTGTTGTGATATTTCTAAGTTCGCCTGGTGCACTCTGGGTAGTCATCTTCACTACCACCATACTGACTGTTTAATCTATCCACTACAGCATAACCCGCGAGATGACAGTGAATTAAAAAAATAAGTGAACTATTGATTTTTATACCTAGGTTTGTTGATAAAAAGCTTGGCAAAATTGCAAAAGGGAAATAAAAATCTTTTTACATTTTCCCACAGACCTGCCTTCGCTATACATTTTCCTATTTTAAAATTGTTTCTTTTTATTATCTGCGAACCACGTAACCGCAATCGACAATCAGTTATGGAACCTTATTATTTTCTCGTGTGGCAGGCAATTTGTATTATTGGGCTTTTTACAAACGGCGTGGTCCATTTAAAAACGCTCTTAGAATGTGTGTGTGATTATCTACCTTTACCGTTTATTAAAGCTGATATTACATAGATTACATGTTTCAATTTTGGTTCAATATTGCTTTCAATTTGATTGCTTCATTGGCATTGAGACAATTATATACATTTAAATGATTTCATATTCATAATGTATTGCTGATAAGCTGATATTACATGGTTCAATTTCGGTTCCATATTGCTATGTTCAATACTTTTCAATGGAATTTTCTCAATGTGGTTGATCCGTGTGATATCGCCTTAATAACTGTTAAAGTTTTCGCACAACGAACTCGGAATATATGAACCCTCTCACATAAAAATTACACGGACTGAGCCAAATTAATTTTATTTGACCCTATTAAAGTATTACGCAGTATTAGGGTGAGGGAAAAAAATGTATTGTTTTTTTTATAATTTTGTAACATCTGTGCTCTGCATATTTATAGTATTCTTATTTTAATAAAACTAGATAGCTCTTGTAACTAAAACCTTTTTTGTTTGAAGTAAAAAATATCAAAACGCTAACCAAATTCTAGTAAATTCACAAATTATTTTAAAAATAATATAAAAAATTAGAATTTAATTCTATACCGATAAGTTGATGATGCCCTGTCGACTAACCGACAAATATCAGGTTCAAATCCGGTCCCCGTGTTTTTATTTTTTGTATTTAATAGATACTAATTGATAAAATTTTATATTATTAGAAACATGTATTTTCAAAACATAATTCGAGCACCCCTACACCACGCGTACGAAGTCGCGGGCACAGCTAGTATATTATATTATATATTATAGTCCTGATCTTGATAGGCAGTTCCAGAGGATAAGATCTTGCAAATCGTGGTGTGGCACTTTTTGTGAGTGCGTCCGTCAGTGGCGACCTGAAGCTATTTGGTATCACACAGTCTTTGAGACTGCACTTCTATGAAAATTTACACGATTTATTTATACACTATGTTCTGTCCTTGCAGTAGGCGCGACGCCACTGCCGCGCGGTCTAAGGAATGGAAGACAGTGGGCATTGTAATACAATGAATTTACTACGAGTACCTATATCAGTATGGGATGACAGATTGAGGTATGCGAAACGGAATCTGTAAAAGGAAGAGAATGAAAAGGGACGAGCATGCGAGAAGGAGAAGACTGATATGAAAGTAAAACAAAAAAAATGTGGCACCATAAATAAAAATATATAAATCCAGCCCATTACTGTCCCACTGTTGCAGGCCTCTTCTCTGATGAGAAGAGTTAGGCCTTAGTCCACCACGCTAGCCTAGTGGGTTCGATGGTGCATGTGGTCCACCCACACGCACCATCCAAAACTTTATGAGACCCTCTAAGATGTGCAGGTTTCCTCACTATGTTTTCCTTCATCGTTAACGTAAGTGATAATCAAACTCTAACCCGCTCATAAATTCGAAAAGTCAGAGGTACGGGCCGGCTTCGCAATCTGACCCTCCTGCATGGGAGGCAAGCGTTCAAGCGCTAGGCTATCATTGCTACACCGCTGTTACTGTTGGCACCATGTTCCAGAAAAATTTAAAAGAGGAACATTGGGCCAGTTATTCCTCCGAAATTAATTCCACGTGTAAAGGAATTAGTCGCTCAAGCTAATGTTTTGTTTTCAACAAATAAATTTAATCATTTCGGGTTTGTTGTATTTGCATCAGAATACTTCTTTTGGGCACCAAATTAAATTAAAGGATTTCCAGTTAAACAACGTACCCCGACTAATGTTCTCTGAACGGCATAAATGCAAATCTGTTTTGCAAATTATTCTCGTTTTTTTATTCCTTGCTCCGCTTTATTGTCTACGTTCCATTGGTCGTCGGTTTCCTTTGTTTATCCATAAACAAAGAATAAAATGTTATGCGATTTCTATAAGTAGGTAATACCTACAAATTAGAGAAAAATCTTACGGATATTTGCATGCGGATAACTACGTAACGGAAGGTTGGATTTGGTACAAGAAGTTTTATGTTTGCTTTGTTCAATTCAAGATTTTTGTTATTAGATTTTACCCGATTCTGATCATTACGCACATCCATGCCGAAACACAAAGTTTGTAACAGAAATACCCTCAATGTAACGAATAAAAAAGAGTCACTTGTTTCAAACTCAACGAAACCAGATATTTACTCCAACAGTGTGTCCGCTTTAAGTAACATCCATTACTTGCGTGCAGGTGTCACTGCACGCAAGTAATGGATTTTACTTAAAGCGCATTCCTTGTAGGTAACATCTGGGATGGGACTTTAAATAAATTGCTAACTATTCACTAAGAAGAAGAAGAGGAAATTAATTGAAGGTTGTAATAAAAAATTAACGCCTCACGATCAATACGTCTAATTAGCAAAACGTCCAAATAATCAAAATGTCTATTTAGCAAAACGTCTAATTAGCTAATTGTCTTTATAGCAAAACGTCCAACTATCGAAATGTCTATGTAGCAGAACGTCCAATGAGCAAATAGTCTAACATAAATAAATAAACATTTTACATGCGTAAAAAAATGATACCACCACGCTTACAACATTACCGTCACGTCGAGGACACTATCAAGCAACTGTTAGAAATTACAGATTTCTATTTACTCATTATCTGATGGGATATATCGGTATCTGACGCTAGCACGATACAAAATCCATATTATTATCAGGTACGATATATCGTGTCGGTTAATATGAATAGCAGGTATGTACCTACATATTTCATACATTTTACGTGTCCAAATATTATCCCGTTGTCCGATTCTGATATCTAAGTCTCTAGATGTTACATCTCGTTTACCTATAATACAAACCTGTAAATGACAAAAACTGATTTTAATTATTTTGCATGGTTAAGATAACTTTAATGAATGTTCTCAAGTCAACAAAAAATATTTATTTTTGTTGGTCTGATTAAATGTAAAATAAAATATCGAAGTATGATTTCTTGTATGTTTATTTTTAAATGTACGATGTCACTTAGTTTGATTTACAAGGTCCACCGTACAAAGAGTTTCTCACTCTTGTTACGAGAGGTCGCTTACAGTCAGTTTTTTTTATGAATTAATCCTGTACATATTTACAAGGTTTCACCAGAAAGATGGGAAATTACGGTATGAATATGTTTACATTTAAACTTAAAATTGATCAATTGCAGTTGCGAGGTGTCACATCTAGGGCGATGACGCTCTTATTAGTCCTCATGGTCCTCGCGGCGAGACATGATCTTTACAATAATTCGTCGCTCGCATGACTAACGGTCCTATCTCATTTTTTAGCTGATTTGAGTTAGAACAACTACATTTTTCAATTCGTAACTCTTTACATTTTTCACTAACCGTCGCTTCTCTATGTAATTTGGATCTCAAAATATAACCATTTTGAAAGTCAACGTATCTCATATTAACTAAAAAAAAATATTACTAAAAAGCGTAACTCATTACAGGAGAAGATTATCGATGTATAATTTCACCATTTATGACATGATATCACATGATTGTTTCTGCTACACGTGGCATGAAGGACAAAGTAAGAGAGGGGCTTCAGAAATTTCTACTGCTTTATACCTTTTCCTTAAAAGTTTGGATGAGAAAGGAATTCAGAAAGTCTATTTATTTGCCGATGGCTGCAGCGGCCAAAATAAAAATTCTATTGTAGCAGCTGCCCTTCTCTACGTTATAAACAATTACCTTTCAATTAAAGAAATTGTTTTAAGCATCTCTGTCCCATGTCATGGCCAAAATGAGGGCGACTCTGCTCATAGTGCCATTGACTATGCCATTGAAAAAAGTGGTGATATTTTCCTCCCTTCTCAGTTAATTCCCGTCATAAAATTGGCACGAAGACGACAACCGTACATAGCAACAGCTCTATGCTACTCGGACTTTTTAGATTTTAAGGCACTCTCACAAAATTTGCGGCTACTTTCTGTTCGAAAAGATGACACCGGTGAAATGGTAGATTGGAGACAAATGATGGAATTATCTTTTATGAAGACTGATCCCTACAAATTTTTCTTCGAAACTGATCACACTGCTGTAACTTCTCGTTCATTGACATTAAGGAGGCAAGTTTCTGGAGAATTGCACTCACAAATTTTACCACTCAATATAACCAACCAAAGATTTCTCAAGAAAAGTACAAAGATCTGCTTTGACTGCGGGTGACACACCAGTCATAAGGTTACCCGAATTCGTTTCATTTTATCGTTCACTGCATCATTAAGATAGTACCTATAATTCAAACTGCAAACCACCTGTTTTCTAAAAATAATTACAAATTAGTATTAAGATTTGATAAAAAGACTAATTTTATGATAGATACTTAATTACTTGCTTCATGTGATCTCACAATATGACTGAATGAATAGGTTTTTAAATTGTTATTTAATTGTTTTTTATTTTGTTTGCTAATAATTTGATTATACTTTTATGTTGTTTTTTTAAACATTTTTCTGTCTTATTAAATTGCGATTTTTAAAAATTATATTAAGATTTTTAAAAACGTGTTGTGTTCCTCTTATGTTAAACTCTTTTCTTAATAAAAAAATTAAAAGCTAAATGTTTTATGTGTTTTATTTCCAAACATAATCCAAACCGTAAAGTCGTAAGTAGAAAAAAACTGTTCAGATTGATAAATCAAGTTTTCACAAAGTGTCCTATCTGTTTTAATAATTAAAAATAAATACTAATATTGAAAGGAAATAAGTAGCTACATCGTAAAAATAAAGTACTATAAATAGTCTTTACGACTACATATAACTAAATAATCAGAATTGCCGATAGATTATAATTTTATCTTATTAGAAATGTCGTAACCGCAAAACGCTTTTCCTGAACAATTGACAATACGGAGATAGGACAGTTAGTCATGCGAGCGACGAATTGTGCGAGCCATAAATTTAGAATATTTTCGCTTCCCTCGCGTGAGCACCGAAAGTCGAAGGTAGGTGAGTGCCGCGTAGCACTTGCATCATTCCCAGACAACCTTTAATTGTAAGGTATTTTGTCCATATTACTAGCATAAACAAGAAGGGAGTGGAAAAAGGAGAGGGAGGTCTATTGTCCACAATAGGGAAAGAATAATTATAATAATGAAAAAATTATGATTATCCATTATAAACACCAAATCCACACTCTCTGTCAAAACAAAATCTTCTTATATGAGAATTTCTGTCCGCATCGTTTCTTCGCTTACAATTTTGAATTTATAACACTATGCCACACTATGCACATTAAAAGTTTTGCTCGGAGAATGTGAAATAATATGTGAACTTAAATTGGACTGGGTTCAGACAGTAGCGACGACGTTGCCTTGTATATTGTATAACTTGGCCCTGCATGTAAATATGTCCATTTGTTGAGCTTTACTTAAACAAAACTTACACCCGAGTCCCGTCTTTTCCAAAGTATTATGCGCAGTTCAGACTCAAATATTACCTATACAAGAAAAAAAAATATGTAGTGCGCAAAATTTGCAGAGTGATTCAGTGTCCATTCCCAAATGCAACCGCGGTACAAAAATTCACTCCTAAACAAACTAAAAAAATTATTCACTCTACAAATTATGTGCACTACATAAAAAAATATCCTCTATAGCACATCGATATCGCCCAGCATTTTTATGGACACGTTCACACATAGCTATAGGTACTATATATTATAGTATTGGCTTCTTATGTACTGCTTTTTACAATTTTTTCAAAGCGACTATTATAGGTAGTCATTGTTTTCTCAATGTGATTACCGCATCCTGCGTTTCATCGAGTAAGTACTACGTATAAACTCATTAGATACTGTCTGCTTTTCTTCATACACCTTATTATTAAACGCTGTAAGTACATAAAGTTATGTAAAGTATATACGTCAAAAAATGTATGATTAAAAAAATGCGTTTTTTATTACTTTATACATCATGTATTAGTACCTAACTAATTATTTATAACAAAATACTGCGGTCATTAATCCGCCAACCAAGCGTGTGGATTTTTTTATAGCTGGTCTGATCATAATAGCTGATATACAGCATAACTGATGAAAGATTTATTTAAAACTTATAGGTACCTTTATAAGTTTCCTGAAATACATAATTAATTTACATATTAGATATCACACTTCAATATTCAAATACGTCTTGCTATAAGTAACATGTTCTCATTCCTTTGATACGACTGTACGTATTACTTAAGAACTAATTATTTATTAACGCGTTTGTGAGTAGGTATCAGGTTCAGTAAAAGCTCATAGAAAATAGATAAATTACATTCCGCTTGTAGTGGCAGTCGTCGTAGCACTGACACCAACTCCTAAGTCCTTTAGTCCTAAGTCCTCTAGTCCTTGTAGTGTTATGCATATGTTATGTTAATGCAGACAAGCGCACACCACTAGGTCAGATTCATTCATAACCAGTGATCTAACGTTGAAGCAATAATTCTGTATTGTGTAGAATCTATAGGGGCATCAATGTATTTATCTTTTTTAACCGACTTAAAAAAAAAGGAGGAGGTTCTCAATTCGCCGCGTAGGTTTTTTTTAATGTTTATTACCTCATATCTCTCGACTGCGTGAACCGATTTTGATGATTCTTTTTTTATTTGAAAGCTGATGCTTCCCGAATGGTCCCATTTTAATTTGGTCCAGTTCTGATAATGGGATCCATGAGAAATCCATATAAGTCTTAAATTTACATTATGTGCGCGACACATGGTCGAATAACTCAATATCACGCCAACCGATTTCGATGATTCTTTTTTTGTTTGAAAGGGTATACTTCCGAAGTATTCCCATTTAAATTTAGTGAGGATCTGATGAAGATCTTCGGAGATAGACAATGGAACTCTTGAATGAATAACAGCACATCACTCGCGATTGCTGTAATCTCATGTTTATGTATTTTTTATGCCACTCAAAATTGAAAAATAAAATAAACTTTAAAAAAAGTAAAAACCGACTTCAAGAAACTAAAAAGTATAAAATAATTTTCTTAAAAAACTTAACAGCTTCTGAAGTCGGGGCCTATAATTCTTCAATGTACCTACTCGTAGCTTGGCAGTGGCCCCGACTTCAGAAGCTGTTAAGTTTTTTAAGAAAATTATTTTATACTTTTTAGTTTTTTGAAGACGGTTTTTATTCTATCCTAGATCCGAGAAGAGGCCCGTGCCTTCCTCCGTGCTTTTCTCATAGCTCTGTAGCGATAGGTACTACAAATGTGCTCCAGTGACAACTAGCAGAGCCCTTCACTACTGGTCGAAGTAGCAGCTAGACACCTCGGTTTACTGCGCTACCTTGACTCACTGAGGACTTACCAGAATTACCGCACTCAGTTCTGACTCACTATGAACTACGCGGAACTCAGTTCCGACACATTAGAACTATCACTGGCACTGGTAAGCACTGTCACAACTTTTCGGGATCGACCTCCAGTCCGGGAAGGGAGTGATAGGTATCACAGGTCCACCAAGCGTAACACCACACTTGGCCAGAGGATCCTCCCATTTCATTGGTGGACCATGATACTCTTTTTCTACATAACTATTCGGGTGCTTTCATTCACAAAATATTTCTTTAATATTATAATATTACAATTGATGCATTTTTGCCAGTCGTCAATAATTGAAGTATTGCGTAATGAGGCCATTGTGGACACAAAGAGTTGTTTAATTGAAGATATATAGAGTACGGACGAAATGAAGTCATTAGATTTGATTCTGACAGGTTCTGATGATTTCATTATAATCATTACGCTAAACTAGGTGTGCTATCTTAAAACTTTTTACGCGTATAAATTCACCAGACTTACACATTTTTTACTTGAAATAAAGATCAGTATATTTTTCAGATTCAGAAAAAACCATTCGTCATTCGTCGTTATAATGTAGTTTGCAAAAAATGTTTTCATGTTGCCATCCAATACAAAATTCATTCAGGGCAAATTATTAGGAAAAACACATTATCTTTGCATGTAGGGGCAAAGATTTTGACAGCTGCGGCCTTCATTGAGTACAGATAGATACCAATTGGGTAAATAGCATGCCTTTTAATTTGAACAAATAAATATTTTGAATCTAAGGTCACATATTACGTACCAGGAAGCCGGGTGACGTTACCTGAGATTGTCTGGCATACCCTGCGCAGTCACCTTTGATACTACCATAGCTGCCTGGCTAATCTTTTTACTACGGCATGAGCAACTCCCATTGCTGGAAGCTAGTGACACGAAAGAAGAAGAAGTACTTACGAATCGAATAAATCAACTTATATTTTATATTCATTTAATTGACTGACAAATGTAATAAAACAGAAAAGGCTGTTTTACATTTAAATATTCAAGTATGGCAGTAAAAAAGTACAATAAAATGACTATATCCCATCTAATGCTTCACAATTAATTAGAAACCTGAAATCCTAATATTTATCCCACACACCTTAGAGCATATCACTATGCACTTCATTACTCTTATAATTATAATTAAAAAAGTTTAAGCCGTTATTCAAAAATTCCATTATTTTCTTGAATACTAATTCATTTGCTTCTGCACCCCAAACAAACTCAGTGTGGCTCATATTTCTGCCTCGTATGATGTAGTGGTCTATTGGATTAGCGATGCTGAAGTATAACCTCAACACATCAGGGATAGTGGCCAGCCAGTCCTCGCTAGAACTGAACAATGCGATCGGCAGAGTAACTTGACCAAGTACAAACTCTTCATAAACATTATTAAACTTATGAAATTTTCCACTTTTCACTACCTGAGCGTAGTGCAGCAGTGTGTCAGTGGATCCGCCAGCCGGTACGTGGTACAACAAACTTGCCAGAAAACTTGGATTCCAAGGGTGTTTAGTTTCCGGTATACCACCACTGATAAAATATAAAGGATTGCTGCAAAACAATAGTGGGCCTTTACAATACTTCAAGGCTAGCCATTTTGGTATTTTCCGTGATGGAACAAATTCTTTGTTACCTATAAGTTTGAGCAGCTGTTCGGGCGGACTCGTCGCCATGGCTGTCAGTACTTTTAATGGTCCTTCTACATTGCTCATATAAGCTAAAGGTGCCAGCAGAATACCAATTCTTAAATACTGATTGTAACGTGGCGACGTCGAAAGCAATACTAGGAGTGCTGTGGCACCCATTGAGTGTCCGATGTAATCAATGGGGTCAGTAATGTTCTTTAATTTTCGAATATAGTCAATCATAGCGGGCAAGTCAAATTCTCCCATTTCCTGCCAGGAGAATCTCCAGAATTCATCTGAATCTACCGCCATTCTAGCATGACCACGTGAATAATAGTTACCCCTAGCATTTGCCATCCAAACATCGTAGCCAGCATCAGACAAGAGATATGGAAGAGATTTTTCAGGTCCCAATATAATCCAGTCGGCGGAACTGCCGAGTAATCCATGATGAAGTATCACTGTGTGGTTATTCATTGCAGCTTCGTCTTTAACGTCCATTCTAGGTGATATTCTATGTAGAGTAAGCTGATAACCGTCTTTGGTATGAATGATATGAGATTCCACCCTCCTACCGTGCAAGGTGGCGAGTTGCGGCGTAGACATGAGAGCAGTTGGTTCGGACTTCAGATTAATGTATTCGGGAATTTCCGTTTCATTCTCAGCCGCTGTTTTTTCAACGAAATCATTGAATGTTTTTCTTATGTTGTAATCCACTGAATATGGTATTTGTGAAGGAAGCCCTTCCAGACCGTGTGGTGAGAAGAGCTTTTTCATTTGATTCTTCAGACTTTTAAAAGTGTTCGCCACTGAGGATGCTAGTTCACTTATCTTTGTTGAAATAAAGTCAAAAAACGGGTGACAAGTAACATTTTGATTGAGACATAGTAATATAACTAGAGTAATTATTAAAATCTTCATGATTAGGTACACATGCGTCCTATAGGAAGCCGCTCGCGTAACTGACTAATTATTGCGTAACTAATACAATCATGTATAAACTACACCTTCAGTATATTTACAAAATAGAACAATGGTAGAGCGATCATAATTTATAACATTTTAAATGACTCATTGATTATAATATTACTTCAAGTACAATTGGAGCTTGTTTTATAACATTCAAATTAGAGAGTTGCTTGCACTAGGAAATGGTAACATTGTCACTTAACTATGTTACGTTATAAAGCCTACTTTATCTCTGCTGAATAAATGAGTACAGCCGGCGTCAAATACACTGAAATGGATAAGATGTCCAGATAGACTGAAACAACTGAGTCGGGTACTCAGTATCGCTCAGCAAAAGTATTCAAATAATTCAAAAAGTATCGTAATTATAGTAGGTACCAATCCATTACACTCCAAATGGTTCATTGTTATGGTAACAGTTAGAAAAATATTACATAATTATTACGCTGGCGAAAATTTAGTTTTAGCGTTATCACGTTAAAATGTCAATAATTTTAAAACATAGGTAATTTTCTTTTTTTAATAAGTCTATGCTGTCCCACTCCTTGGCAAAGGCCTCCCTCCAATTTCTCTCCATGGTACTTATGTAAAATGTAATACAAAGGACAAAAAAATGCTTACAATTTCTTTATGTTATGACCACTTTGAATCTATGATTACAACACTTGAATAGAAAATACTAGATGTACATAATATGTACATCTATTGATTTTTGTACCTACATTTATTGTAATAAATGTAGGTACAAAAATCTAGTACAAAAAATATTTGACGACACGGTTGGCGCAGTGGCTTGCCGCGGGTTCAATCCACGCACGGAAATAATATCTGTCTGATCTACAGATAGTTGTTCCGGGTCTGGGTGTGTGTGCATGTGACATGTATGTTTGTAAACTGTACCCTCGATACGGGAGTAATCCTAGTTAGGGGCAACGTTTTAAATAAATAAAAAAATGATAGCGAATCCTCTGCCTAAGGGGACGCACTAGTAAACAATTAATCTCTAATCGGCTGCATACAAAAACGGGCGCGTGCTAGCTTGATGTTGCGTCAAAAGTTTTTTTTGTAGTTTAAAATAAAGACTATCGGATTACCATATTGAAGTGTGAGACTAATCTATACAGAAAATTATATAAAGGCCGTTTCCCTTATAAAGGAAAATCTCTGTTTTTAACCGACTTCAAAAAAAAGGAGGAGGTTCTCAATTCGACGCGTATGTTTTTTTTTAAAGAGCAGTTTTTGATGTTTTTTCTTTGTTGTAAAAGTTAATGAATTATGTTAAGTAATTACAAAAATGATGTCAAAAACAAGTTAAATGAAGTAGATACATGAAAATCAGTTCTGAATATTTTCTAATAGTTGAGAAAAGTTTAGATCCGTCGCCTTAATATCAGCATGTAAATTTTAAATGTAGGTATCTATTGTTTCACTAGGTATATTTGAATACCTACTTTTTACCTGAGCAGTTCCACTTTATTTGGACATCATTGTTTCAGACCTTGACTGTGTACCACACTGTAAAAATATCTGGGGAGTACAGAATACTGTAAGAACATTTCGCATCTCGATTCGAATCTCACTTCAATTGTCTTAATTCTTAATTGTACACGAAAATGAGATAAAAGACAAATACTAAATTGAAATATAAAAATAAATTGTCGTTTGATATTTGAAAAATTGACACACGATAACTTATAACCAAGCTGTGAATGCTCTAATCATGTTCACAGCTTCTCATTAAGTTACGTGTTTATTATCGTATGTCAATTTGTCAAATATCAACCGACATTAAGAGTGAGATTCAAATCGAGATGCGAGATGTTCTTACAGAATAACTATGCAGATGTGATAATATATCAGAAGAAATCGTTATATCGTCGAAATAAACTGATTGCGGAAGGTGGAGGATTCGATGTTTTTTCGATACATAAGAGAGGTCCATTCCCAGCATTGCATTGTAATACGATAAACTGAATTGATTGATTTACGAACTAATTGTATTCTTGAATACACCTCACAACGGTAAGCGATGTTTTATATAACCGCCTACACTTTACTTGCATTTTAAATCGTCTTAAATAATTATAGATAGCTCTGTATAAATATGGAAATCTAACTTCAAACGTTGGAAGCAGGTCAAAAGGTTCCCATACGATTATGCGGAAAAATTAAATATACCGACATCAGCGCGGAACTTTCTTGCCTCTCGCCCACTTCGGGAGAACTTTCTTTCTTAACGACGTAAACAATTTAAATCTAATGCAATATGCAGACCGTGCCGGCGACTCCAGAACACCCCGTTTTTCACCCCAACTCACCCCCTCTACCTGCGTCTTTATAAAAAATTCACCCTAATTCTGGGCCCAGGAGCGTTCAGGAATCCTTAGGTTAACACACTACTCGGGATATCGCCACTAAGTCCATATCTTGGGGATTATTTCGCTTTGTTATTACCACTTTCGTCCGTTTACGCGTTCGCTACTTCCTCTGTGATATTTTCTTGAATAATAGATAATAATCAAATAAATAATAATCATGTAGAACTAACTTACTACGATATAATATAATTATTATTTTGAAAAAAAAAAACTTATTTCTGTATCTGAATGTAGATTTATCCCAGTAACTGTCTTTTATTACCTGCTAGACTGTACAGCGGGTCTTCCGCGTGACTTAACATGTTAATCAATATGATCTCTGGAAATAAACTTCATTACGATATCGCTAGAGTAAACTTCGAGATACATTTTTTTAAAAACCGACTTCATGTTCATAACCATGTTAGTTATGCGGTTGGTGGTCTCTGGAATAGATCTACCTACCTACCTAGTACCTATATATTAAATTTCAAA
Organism: Allophyes oxyacanthae; assembly: GCA_932294325.1. Lineage (NCBI taxonomy): Eukaryota > Metazoa > Arthropoda > Insecta > Lepidoptera > Noctuidae > Allophyes > Allophyes oxyacanthae. The sequence goes on from OW028609.1 coordinate 9,920,362, forward strand.
TGCACAGTGGGTATGAATACTCCCAAAGAGACTAAATAATAACCCAAAACTAAAATCCAATCCAAATGAGAACCTCGCGTGTGTGTGATTGTAACCACAAATAACATAAAGCTGTTTCATTTCTGCTTTAAAGTCAACATTATGAAAGCTTTCGAGAACCAAGTACAAAATGTTAAGGACCATAAATAGATATCATTCTTTTCATGTTGAGCGGTAATAATAATTATTTATTTATTTCAGATAATTAAAATCCATACATTTAGGTACAGTCAATCATCTTAATAAATATTACAAAATACAAAAGAAAATAGGGTAAGAGATATTATAGCAAATTCAAAAAGAACAGGTATCTATCGATAGTTCTATCACAGATTCCCGATTACTTACTATAAAGTACAATTAGCTGTTGTTCGCGGTTTCACTCGCATCCTAAGGGAATTACTTCATTTACCCCAATAAAAACTATCCTATGTATTAATCTAGGATGTAGTCTACGTGTGTACCTATTAAGTTTTATCTAAATCCGTTCAGATGTGTGATTGAGTAACAAACATTCAAACATCTTCACAGACTTTTATATTTACAATAATTAACATTGTTATATTAAATTATTATTACAATAAGATACTGAACTGGAGTCACTACACCATGGACATAGAGTTAAACATAATTCTAATATCCGCGATGTAATGACTCCAGTTCAATATCTTATTGTTATTATGTTACAACAGTAACACTACTAAAATTAGGTTTGTATAAATCTTACCTTAATTACTCACCTAACGCAAAAATTAATTAACGTTCTATATATACTGAAATTGCCACCCAAAATAGTGTAAGTGGCAATAAAAGGTACAGCGCAGTTTGTATAGATGTGCAAGCAAGGAGAGTGGAATGGGGCAGATCGAGCAACCAACATTGAACTCATGCAAAATGCAGTGGCACACCTTTCCCCTCCTATTTCGGGCGCCCCGCGTAACCTCCCCCATTTATAAATGATTCGGAGCTCAATTTCACCCGCACTCACCCAACGGAATATTGTTTGACTTGTGGACATACTGGCTGGACTCTGGATTCTCTGGATTTTTCTTAGGTGAGTACAATAATTTTTTTCTTACCTTTATTATAGTGTAAACAATCTTATTGTGTCTTTCTACATACAATGGAGACTCTAAAATAAACAGAGCTATGTGAAAATATAAATATTTAAAAAAAATACCCAATTTTTTTGAGGTATTTTCAGTGTATTTTATTTTAGGTACTCGTTTTTATGTAAAAAGGAACCCCAGGATTGTTTACATTATTATTATTATATTAATCCGTGAAGAGAAAACTTTGTACCCCTTTTAAACATATTACTCGCAAGGAGGAGTGTGTGATTTGGCAGAGTTAAAGTTTATATGGAGAAGGAGTGCAGAAAGCAAAAATTTATAAATAAATTAAATAATAATACAAATAATAATAATAGTTACATTCAATAAAATTTAATGAATTACGGTCGAATTTCGACCACTAGGGTGACCACTAGTTATAATAATAGGTAATAGGTAAGAAATGTAAGAAAAAATGGACTGTAGTATGGAATGTTGTTTAATTGACTATTCTCACATCAGTAGGCTAATTCACGTAACTAAAGAAGTGCAGTTGCCGCGCAGTTGCAATAAAATATTGATCAAAACTACACATTTGATAATCTTTTTCATCTTCTTTCGTTATGGCAATTGAGCCGATGTCGACTATTCTGCCATTTGGTATCCTTTGAGCTTCAGTGAGATACTCTCGCGTCAAGTTCGAGCTTCACTGCAATACGATCGGTGTGTCTTAAAATTACGTGAATTAGGCCTCTGGACTTTAGTTTTGACGACACGGTTGGCGCAGTGGCTAAGCGATTAGCTTTCTGCGCTACGTGCCGCGGGTTCGATCCCCGCACGGAACAAATATTTGAACGATAGTTGTTTCGGGCCTGTCTCCCAGGTCTGAAACAACTATGAAAACGCAAACTGTACCCTCGATACAACAACGAGAACAAACAATAGTGAGGGGTTTTTTTTTTTTTTTTTTTAATTCTACCTCCTTGGTTTTGTGGTTCCAAGCGTGGCTGCTTAATGTGAGGTCCCAGGTTCTATTACCAGGTCGAAAAAGTGAGAGCGGATTTTTCTATTAGGAAATTCTCAGTATCAGCCCGCAGAACTGAACCCGATAGATGGCAATAGGGTCGCATCCTATTAGATGAGGCTCAGTAACATTCTCGATGAAATCTTTAATGTGGGTGTGTATGTATTGTATGGTTCAACAACCTCGGGGTACACAGGCATGGTGTTAATATAATATTGTTTATTCTGTAACGACTACTAGGTAAAATGTCTCGGCTCCCACTTAAAATGATTCTTTGAAAAAGGTAACAATGTTTTCTTATTAAGAACATAATACTACATGTATTTTGAATAGTTCAGTTTTCTTAGAACATATTGATATTTTTGTAGTTATAAATATTTTATTCCTAAAAATCTGTCTCCACGCCTACTTAAAATGTTTTTTGAAAAAAGTTAGACATTAATGTCTCTTTACGTTTAGTCTTATGACCTACGTTAATTGACTAATTTGGTTTCTATAAATTTCGTTATAAATATTGAAGAATTATGTATTTTATTAGTGATAAAAAAAACAGCTACAACATAAAATCATCTTTGGTTTTTTATAGGTACAACATCCACCCCAGACTTTAAAATAATATCAGAGAAAGAACTAAAGATCCCTATTTGTCGAAATGCTAACACTTATGCTATCACTTAGTTGTAGTCTCTTTCAACTACCAGTCTTTTCTCTTACGAGTATTGAAGTGGCACTAATTTACAAAGCTATAAGCCAACTCCACTACCTTTTATAAAAACTGTTCAATGAAGCTATTGCGTAATGCGTATTCAAATTCATAGAAAACCGCTTTCAGATTCTTCTTTCTTTTTCAGTTATGGTTGCCTTGGTTTGTATTGATGATAAATGTTTTAAGTGATTATTTTTAGGAAATAAGAAACATGCACATTAAATATTTGTGGATGGAATGTTTTTCCTGTGATCGTGTCAACAATTAGGTCACCCTAATTGCTCGTTACATTCGAAATAATTTTAATATGTTAGAAGTGATTTGCAGTTAATTCTATTTCCCCCATTAAAGGCGGTAATTACACTGATCTGTAGGCGCAACACAATGTTTAACGCCAATTATGTTGTCATGTATCACAGAAAAGGCTGATGTTACTCATATTTCGGGTAGGTATTGAAATTTAACGCTAGCAACGCTGAAAATAAGCAACAAATAACAGGTTCATATTTAATTATAACGACACCTTTGTATATAATGAAGAGAAAACTTTGTACCCTTTTGCGCACACGGAGCAGTGTAAGATTTGACATAGTTAGTTAAAGTTTATATTATGGAGGATGCAGAAAGCTAATATTTAATGTTAGTAACAGTTAAAAAAAAAATACGTAGGTATACAAGCTGTAATTGTGTTTTTTTTAAACTTTTATGATGATACTGTTGACCATTGCAATGATTATAGAGGTAAGGTACTCTTTGACGAAAGAACCTCAATAACGTCCGAACATATTTTTTTTAAATTTTGGTTGAATTTAGACCACTGGGTGACCACTAGTATAATTCTACTAGCGTAAAGTATGATTATAAGTAGGTACTATCACTGTTATTTTTAAGTATTCTGTTTAAAATTGAAACAACCGCTCGTTTGTTTCGAATTTTCTTTTGGATAGGTATAGGTAATATTATTTCGACGTTTGAATCGGGTTTTCTACATGATATTTCTATTCGTGATAAAATAACATTATTATTTTTCTGGTAGAGAAGACATATTATTCCATTGAAGATTTTCGAAATTATAATATTATTTATGTAACGAAATTGTATAACATTATTTTTGAATGGTTATTTGAATAATAGTTTGTTTTTTACATTTTATTTAGATTGACATGCCACAAATTCTGACATTCTAAAAACTATTCTTGATTTAATTCTGTATTATGTTAGGTACCACATTAATTAAACTAGTGGTCGCTGTAAACTGTATAAATTTTAGCTTTTTGCACTCCTTCTCCATATAAACTTTAACTATGCCAAATCTCACACTCCTCCGTGCGCACAATATGATTAAAAAGGGGTATAAAGTTTTCTCTTCACGTAATAATATATATAGATTAGATAATCTTCTATAATAATTATTTTGTACACCAATAAAGATTGATTTGAATTCAACATCACTAGATCAGACGACAAGTGTGGTGGAAAGTTTTTGATGGAATGCCACTATCAAATTCTTAGAAATTTTGACATCTTAACTTCTATCTCGTATTCTGCTAGCAATACTATCCATGCACAAATAAACATTTTGACTTCATCAACAGTATATTGCATCTCACTGCTGGACATAATAATTAGCCTCTTCACAAAGCTGAATAAGTAGAAAACTTCGAAAACCCTAATTTATTTAAGTAAGTAGGAGTGCTATTTTCTTCCTGAATTTAGATACCTTTTTGCGTATTTTGAGAGATATAACAAACGTATCTAAGTTCATTTTTTAAAAGTAGTGTTGCATGTCCAATTTACTCCCATTGACGCTCCCTCAGTGAATCCCACAAAGAATTCTCCGTTAGCCTGCAACTCAGTAGGTACCTCTTTTATTTTACCTTTGAATACAGCTCTGTAGTAAGTGAACTGTGCAAAATTTGAATAAATTCCGCATTTTAGATTCGAATAATAAAATTTATATTGGAAGAACGCATTAACGCCTGCGTAGCAAAAACATTCATAAAAGGAAAATTCGACTGCGACCAGGACTCTGACCTGTTGGTCGCACTGAGCCAGAAGGTCGCAGGTTCGAGTCCGGCTCGCGGTCGAATTTTTATTTCCTCATAAATAGTCAAATAATATAATTATATTACAGAAGAATGTTTAATAATATTACAGTTTTAAAATCAGGTGGAGTAACTAAGTTCTTCATATATTGTATCTAATTCGGTGAAAATATAAATTCGAATCGTCCACTGACGGACGGTCGGACGGTCGGCTGACGGACGCCCGGTAGAAGCGCTGCTTGAAATACATTTAGCCTACTTTAATTCCCAAATAGGATTCAAATAGATACTAAATGATCCTGACATTTATGTATTCTTTAAAGTAAACAATACCAAGATTTCCAAGAATTAAGTATAGAAATAAACTCAAACACTCTATAATACCTGGTCTGTAAATATGGGCATTGTAAACTGTCAAAGAGGATTCAACTGTGGGTATTATGTGGCATTTGCGTCACAGGACAGGGACATATAGGATGGCCTGAATAGGTTTTTCTAAGAAATATAGAATAACGGCCTGACCACGGAGTTCCAGCGATGCGAAGGGAACGAGCAATCTGGGCCGCCAGTTGGCCATGCCACGATTAGTAGCTATAATCAACCTGCTCAAAGCTGGCATATTACATTGACTCAGAGATTTATAATGGAGAAATTAATGTAATACTCAGCCAACCTCTCTCTAAGAAATCCATTTCAATGTATATATTTATGAAACATATATTTTTAAGACGATCTGATTAGAATTAATTTGTTAAATACAGATTAATTCTAATTAGATCTTCTTTGTCTTTTTATTTAATTATATAGTAGTTTGTCGTAGTCATGATTAATTTAAGTATATGTTAAGTTTTGTCATTTAGTGTTTAAGAGTGACCTTACGAGGCTGGCATAGTCACCACGGTGAACTGAAGCCTCAATAAAAATTTGAATAAAAAAATAAATAAAAAAAAAACCTGCTCAAACTGCTGATTAGCACATAAGTAATACAATTTTTTCCACTGTGAACCGTATGGGTCGTCTTTGTCGCCGCTGTTCGGTAAAATATGTGCGTCTACCTCATATATACCTACACATAGGTACATTATTTTTGTCATGCCGCGTAAATTTCGCTAGCAGTAAATATTCCCGTGGCCAAGCGGGAGTGGTAACGTCATGTTAGCGACATTTCCAACAAAATTATAGACTGCCATTAAATATTTCTAAAGTATTAGATATGTTATAATATCAGATCAGATGAAAATAAAGCTATCAAAAGTCAGATGTCTAAATTGTTATTGATTGACGCCTCAACAACAGCGCAATGTATTGAAATGTTACATTTGGGAATATTGAAGCCGGGAAATGGCCAAGATTTGTTTATTTAAATCTCTAATTGTTGCGCTCGAATAGTGTCACAGTACCAGAATAGTAAGCATGTACCAGTTACCAGGTTATTTTTACGTACTAACGCTCAAAATAGTTGGTAATGTAATCACCAGAGTTTGATTACAATCTGTGTGATTACGTTGTACTAAGTATCTTATCCGAAAAATTATATTTACATAATTTCAAATTTACTACGAAAGCAGCTGACCGAAATTAAATGCTTTGGTGCTTGAAACATTCAACTCAGTTAATTCGTGTGTATTTGACGTCGCATATTTATGCAATAATCAGGAAAATTTAACATAACGTTTAATTTGGCAAATTTTATACATAATGTTATGACTGAAAATAATTTGCTGTAGTGTGTAAACTCTACTAAGAAAATGTCTCATTTACTCAATGTTTGGGAAATCCTTACATATCACGACCGTTCGTTGTGGTGATGACTGATAATTGTGAGGTTAACTTCTAGCATGTTACATTAGTTCTAATACTTATTTTATTACATAATTCAGTACAGTTCTATCCCACAGTCTCTTTTTAGAATGAGGAGGGTTAGGTCTTAGTCCACCACGCTGGACTGGTGCGAGTTCGCGGACTACACACATAAATAACTCTGCATACTCCATAACGTACTCGAGTACGTTATGGAGTCCCTCTCAGTCGTGCAGGTTTCTTCGCGATGTTTTACTTCACCTTATTATAGAGAAAAAATTATGTACATAAAATTGACATAAAGTTTGTAAAGTAATAAAAATATTCTTATGATAATAATAGGTACTTGTGCTCCCAGTTGCATTTCTCGTCAAAACTTTGATTGAAACTAAAATGAAGCGTCGAATAATTTTTGATTAAAGTTTGCCGCATTGCTTTCTTCGAAATTAACTGTACTTACTCGGACTTGTTTGAGACTTCTAGAATATATTAATTTGTAACTCCATTAAGCTTATTTGATCGCATTTTTTCATCGTAAGTTTTATTTCATTATCTTCTTCAACAAGAGTTTTGCACTTATCACGATAACTAATGCATCTCTCTCCATTTTCCCCGTTCCAGTGCAATCTCCCTGCTTATCTCACTTTTCACTGTTGGGACTCACGCCTCCTGCATATAAGTGCTTTTTTCGTGTATTATTATGTTATCTAAAACTTTCACAGATTTGTTAAGTTACCGCTTAATTTTTTCGTCCCATTGTATTCAAAATATAATTATTTTTACTCATATTACAATAAATTTTAAACGCGTCTTCAATCCCTAAAAAAAAATTGTAATAAAAATCTTACAAAAGAATAAAATACCAACGTCACAAACGCGTGGAAAATAATTCCCAATAGAGCTCCGAGCCGATGAACAGTAAGCTTTATTTGTGCACCGTAGGAAATTTTCATATTTACTGTTGTGACTTGGAACTCTCGCTCTGTTAAGTAGAAAATTGCCAATTACTCTTCAAATAGAAACTGAGAAACGTCGCAGTATGATATTTGTTAGTGAATGGATTCTGCAGAAATTTTAAATACTCCAGGCACTTAGTTCTCTATTGAATAGTTGACAACGATATAAATCAGTAACCAGCCAGGCGAGACTGAAGCAAGGATGCACCTTGTATTTATTTACTATCATAATTTATATTTATTACTATCTAGTAGATAAGGCGCTATCCACAGGTCATATCCGTGCCGTCCGTTCCGTGAAATAACATTATGTCAGTGTAAAATGCACTGTATTCTTACGAGCTCTAAGTCGGTTCCGGGATATATCATTGTTACTATTTTCACTGACCGTCACTGAAGATCACCGACCCTGATAAAATTGGAAAGCTACTATGATGACATATGAATACAGAGTGTTGATAGCGGTTAAGGGGTTGCACAGACCATAGCCAAGACTGTAGGCAGATTACCACTTGAAGAAAACAATGAAAGTACGCACACTTGGAGCAAGATGTCTAAATTGTCTAATATTAAATAATATAATGTCTAATATTAAATTCAATCGCCGGATAACTTTAATCGAGGGACTTATATATGTTTTTTTTAAGTTTTGTCAACTCTTCTGTACTAAATCTCTAAATTGTCATATTTATTCGTTGGATAAAATATTTGGCGATTGAAAAACCGACGTTGTTCTGAAACTGCGGCCTTCAGTAGAAAAGTGGTTTCATAAGCGTCTTTTCTCTATCGTTAGACTGTAAGCCAGACTTGTTTTTGTAAGACTAGTCTAACTAAGTACGATTTTGACTACGTTACGGTGAGTGCACGCCCTATTAATTCAAGTTAATTTATGCTATTTGTGTTAAATTTCACTGGCGAATGAGGGAGGATTGTAATGTCATGAGTCTCAATGTCATATATGTACTTTTCTACAAGAATCCCGACCGAATGGAAATCTGTCTCAAGTAATGACCTGAGTGCCTTCCAAAGTTTCCAAAGTTGGCGAGTAGTAAGTAGCGCAATACAGGGAAGAGTGCGTGGCTTGGGGTATCAGAAGTCAACACACTGTGTGGATCGCCCAGCATCACTCATCAGTGTAGCAAGTATGTCAATGCTACCTTACCGAGCCGCAGAGATACACGTCCGTGACAGCTCTAATAACTACATGATTATTCAAATCCAGCCATTCACCTTAGATGCATAGACCCCGTGTAATGTATGTGTCCCTAATGTCTTTACGTGACCTAACCTGTTGCAGAGAATTACAACAGAAAAACCCAATAAGAATTTGCGTGACCTGAAAAATCAAAACAGCGCTATCAACCGTTATACAAAAATAGTATCATACCTACATATTGTAGCTATAAATGTATGTTCAGAATGGAAGATTGCATAATATTTTCTGTTTAGGAATGGTTTATTTTTGTATTTGTTTTCGTTTTGAGTGTTTTTGTTTTGTCTTTTTGTTTTATTCAGTTTACCCAAATGTTATTGTACGTACTCACCCGCACGCATAGATGTAAGAATTAGTATTTAGGCTAAGAAACAGACTGAAAACCAGTGCTGCATAAGGACTAACATCCGCTGAGCCCACCCCTTTTGCCATACCACACATATTTGCTAATTTATAAGCTTATAATAAATATTTTAAGGTGGAAATCTGTGGAAATAAACATATTTTCTTCATTTCTATCAAATTATCAATAAATAGTTGAATAACATTAACTTTCAAGTAAATAGATCATAATACTACGCGTGAATAAATGTAATAATGTCAGTGTGAATATTTACACTAAGCTATTGGCTTAATACATTTGTAAATTAATTAGGTAACACAAATATATTTCAATATTCAACCGAACGTGAACAATGGAGTTCTGAGTGTAAGAATCCATTAGCCCGTGGCACTACGGCAGGAAATTAAACTCCTGTACCTACCTACTTGTTTGTGCTCCTCTACTTCAACTTTATCATAATCTAAAGTAAATTTTCTCTTCAACAGACCCTGTTTTTGAAAACTTAGAATTGCATAGAAGTTTGAGTTAAGTTTGCAAGCCCGGGTCTAATAATGAAACAGACCTTAATAATATCGCCCTGAGTAATTTAAATTATATTCCAACATATTTATACAGATACACGCTGTACCAATGTGTATCATATACGTATAAATGATTATGATTATAAATATCAATGATAAACTAAAAAAAAAACAAAGGTCTACGCTTCCCATTTCAGGGTTATTCGTTTCGTGCGTCGTTCAGTGCGGTGCGGTTCATTGCGACAGGCTTCATAGAACATTTTTGAAACGATCATTGCGTTTCCGCATTTACCCCGAAGCGGCTAGCTGAAGCAAATCAAGCGGGGTCTCGCACTAAAAATCCATAGTAAACATTATAAATAATTAGTAAAAATTACAAATAGTGTGATGCCTAGTGGTCGCCCAGAGGTCGAAAGTCGACCGTAATTTTAGCTTGCACTCCTTCTCCTTATAAACTTTAACTATGTCAAATCTTACACTCCTCCGTGCGCGCAAAAGGGGCACAAAGTTTTCTCTTCACGTATTTAATATACCTACGTACAGATAATTCTGTAACTAATATTTAGTTTCCACCCCAAAGTGCAATTTTGATCTTTGTAGCCAATAATTATTAAGGGTATCACAGGGTTTATGTTTCTGCAACTCGCTTCATTGCAGCACTGCAAAGCCATCTATTTCTGTTCATTACTTTTCTCTCATTGCAAATATATTTTACCGAACGTTCAAAAACTTTCGGTCTTATTAAGTACTGCAGTCTTAAGTATCGGCGCAATTAACGTTTCAACTAAAACTACGAACATCCATAATATTATTATGGGGTGAATACCAAAGGCAGCATGGGGATCGCTTGGCAACAGGGCAATATTCGCATAATTGGATCAACACGACGGGCCAAATTAGCTGGTGAAATATGCACAACATTATTAAAGGTCTGCTTTATTTGCCGTTCCATTATTACTATTTTTAATTATTCATAATGGTTTCAAGAAGGGGACGCAGTCAAGGGGAGCGGTGTCATTTTTTTTTTATATCTTTAATATTGTACTAATATTACATCTTTTTCAATATGTGTGGCAGAGTACGTCGAGCATTATCAAGAGTATGGTTGATGTTGATGCAAAAAGGTCGTACCATATTAAATAATACTTATGGCAGTATCGTCATACCCCATCTTTTTCGAATTTAAGCAGATAGGTATGTAACATATAGACCTATGTGACGAACACCTTATATTATAAGATGACGATGTCTGTGTAACCTGGCTCTGGCTAATACGAAAAGTCCATTCATCCATTTATCCTATTTAGTTTATTTATAAATATTCACATTCACGTGCTCCATTTAAAATATTACTTTAGTTTTTGCATGTTCAAGAGGGTCAATACAAAATTGTTTATTGATATATCTTCCGATACCGGAATATTTACTTCAATACAAATTAATATTTGATAATCCTACAACAGACAGGTTTCAAGAATAAAACGAAGTCCAGAAACAATACACCTTAAATCTTGGAAGCACACTAATTAATAACGTCAAATATTGGAAATTTTGTCAGACATTGAAACCGCTACATTTCGAGCTCACTGGACCACACCGGTGGTGATGATTAGCAGTCGCCACCCGTTGTTAGACGCGGCTACCAGTCGCTGCCACTAGAGGCTATATGATATACATATACCTATGCGTACAGTTTTCCATCCCTCAGTATTCTGCAGAGAACTAGGGTTGCCAACTTTTTTAAGTTATAATATATAATTTCGCAGAGGGTAAATAAAGAGAAGGTCATTTAAATTTTTTAAATCATTTTTTGCTGACGTTTGTGGACTTTGTGGCAAAAAAGTCAGAGTTAATGTAAATAGAGTATTTTAGCGTGTTACTGTTATAGAATAAAAAATACCCCTATTTAAAACAGAACACGATACTCTATTTCAGAGTACGGTTGGCAACCCTACAGAGAACGAACGTGTTTGTAAAATTGGAACCACTCCTGATTGCGTGTACCTTTGTTAATATACGAAAACGGAGAGCACGTCGAATTCAAAAACACGGCTTCCAATTTTGCATCGTTACTGAGTTCATCTAATCCTAAATTACAACCAGATAAATTCCTCAACTATTTTAGAATCAGCTGACTGTGGTCGAATGTGCACGGGTGGCGAGAGATCTAAGTCCTCTACACCTTGGGCCACCGGTAGCGTGAAATTTTTCATACATTTGATACTAAGGTATCGACGTAAACTGGGCGTTCGAGAGGCTGATGATCATAGCGAAATTAAAATCAATTTTTTTGGCCCACGTTTGTTGCGTGTAGTTAGGATGGATAAACTCAGTAACGACGATGTATTGGCCATATTGAAGTGGCTAGGCTTGGCCACCGATGGCTATGACTACACTGCAGGTAGTCCAGTGTGCAGAAGCTTTAAGAGACATAGTGAAATCTTAATTATAATTTAAGGTGCTCAACAAATATTTTACTTTAGTATCTTTGAACTTTTAGTAAACATTAATTGACAGGTATTCACAGAAACTTTGATTGTAATAGTCTTAGGTAATAAATATGTAGTTATTATTTTGTCAAAAGATAGGTACGCAAAATCAATATCATTTTATGACCCCAGCTCATAATTATAGGCCAGGCGTCAGGGAGATGGGTGTCAAGCATGTCAATTTTGCCTTAAGTTAGGGAAATAAAAATGTTTGCTATTATAGAATCGGTTCATCTCATGCCTCTTTTCAACATAGGTACTTAGTTTTCTCCCTTCCTAATAACTTTGTTTCTCATCTTATTCCAAGACGATAACACTTAAGTTCTTCTGCAAAATAAGGCCTTTAATCTAGTACGGTACCCAGATGTTGTATATAACCTACTATACATACATACACCTCGACCGAAACCGATCCTATTATGAAGCAATTATTTACAAAACTCAGTTACGTATACCTGTACCTAACAACAATGTTCCTAATTTTTATACAACATTTAATCGGCTTTCCATACAATTAGCGAATCCGAACTCATAAAACGAGGAATTTTCTAAAGGATAAAATGAATGATAAATATCCATAATTATTTTCTCAATTTTGTGGGCAAATTGACTAAATCCTCTTCAAATGCCTAATGAGGACTCGCGTACGTAGCTCATTGTAAGGACGTATCTGATATAACAATAACGTTATAAGAAATAGATAGGTCATTCTTATACAAACATTGTACGTACTTTCATATCGGTTCGAGATTGCAATTGAAAAAATAAATGTTGAAAGACATAATATAAGGATGTGGAATAAAAACAGTGATCAATCCTTCAAAGCAACTATTATACGGAAGTGACATCATTATCATCTTAGTCCTAGTCCTATACGCTGAGAGAGGGACTAGGCCGCAATCAACCACGTGGATAGATAGATAGATTGATTGTCTTATATTTTTTGGTACAAGGACATGGTGGTTTCGTCAAAAATAAAATCCTATTACCGTTAGAGTAATGGGCCTATAGAACGTAGGTCTAGTATTGCCCTGTATTCAAACCTCTTATGTCAGGGCCATCTCTTGAAAGGTTTTTTTTGAGATCGATGTAGTATAAATTGATATTATTTTAAAATATTCTGAGTTAAAAAATGATAGAGATTTTTCTTATTCTTATTTTCATGGAGAACCATAGAAAACAACACTTTGGAACGGGGCAACTTAAGTTTCGAGTCATAAAAGGTGCGGTCATTTATAATCCAGTCTGGCCAACGAAAGCTATCCAAGAATAAAATATTATAGTTTAAAAAAAACTATAGAACACGCTTTAGTCATCCAAACTAAACGTGTATACAAAATTTCAGCTCAATCAGAAACCGTAAAGTGGGTCAAAAACTTCCAAGATTTTCTTACATCGTTATTTAGTTAATTACAGGTGAAGCTAATAAAAGAGTGTTAATAAAATGTAGCTGCTCTGTTCTCACTGAATATATACTTAATTAACGGAGTTTGTACTATTTAATAATCCTATAATATTCCTGGAATATTAAATTGTATCAACTCCGTTATGCAGTGTATATTCAGTGAGAACAGCTACAGTTTTTTATTTGCCGCCCTTTTTCTTGGACAGCTTTCGTTGGCCAGACTCTAATTAAAATACCTTAGACAACAATAAGATCACAAAGAAATAATTACTGCAAAGCTCTTGACAAAACTTATTTACCTTTATAAAGTTTCTATTCTTTGCTTTCTTGTAATAGAGATAGTCTTCATTTAGCTCAGTGACATCCTGTTGTTTTCCAATTAATCCGTCTTCTATGATTTTTCTTTTATTGAATTCATAGCTCGTTCAAATATAATATGACGATCAATAGGTACAAAGGCGCTCGTAAATATTATGTACTTTGAGTTCGACTCCCGGACGTAGCTGATATTTCAATGTTAGTGCATAGAGTATTTGATATTTGGGTCGATTTGAAGTGAATTTCAACCAAAATCCTTTTTTATGGTTCGTGTCGAATATAGTGAATGGTTGAAATATATCAAAACAAAGTGATTAAGTTCAATCATACTTACCAATAAATATACTTGTTAATAATACTTTGGTACCTATGTACTTGTTTAAAATTAGTCCTTGGCCAAAAACTTGGGCATTCATAGCGTAACCTAGCGTATAATTCGAACAAAAACTGTTGTAGAAGCTGGTACAATTCTCATAACATAATACTTTTTGGAGTATATTTTTTGTTTCATAAATATTCTGAATATTGTTGACCCACAAGGGGGTCGAGAAAAGGGCGCAGGCGTCGCGAACGAAATGACGAGACGTTAGCCATCTCAAAGTTCGAGAAGGATATTGTTAATCCACATGGTGGTTGGTGATAAATACCCGTCACGTTATAATATGTGTAGTACGTTTATACGATATCCACTTACCGCTAGCCACAAACAATAAACATTGCTTATAGTTACACTGTGGTGACGTAGCGGTCGTTTTATAATAATGACCAAACATGTAGAGGGACTTCTGTGACGTGTGCGATTTAATATCGATATATCTCGCTTCTTGACCTTTACTCTTTTCCCCATACAATCGTGCAAGTGCAATCACACCACCATTTATGGTTGGGATTCCAGAACTAATCTTGATATCAATTTATAACTAATTCACTATCTAGGATTGTAAATAAAAACAGTAAACACAATGATATTTGTTTTTAAAGTTATGAACTGTAAATACTTAACTATAAAATATTGTTTAAACTCTGCTTACAAAATTGCGACATAAACTAATATTTAATACCGCTGGGTGCATTATTTAAGCGGCCTACGGCTAACGAAGGACAAGTTTACTATTGCACTTGAAACTTTGGGCTACCGGAACAAATTTCAGCTTTTAGCTTCACCGGCGCGATCCTGCCAACTATGTGAACAATTTTGAGTTTCGTTTTAATATCAGTTTTTATTGTTTTAGTTTTTGTTAATTTGCTAGTTTATTCAGAGAGTAAGGGACTTTACTCATGACGCGACGCGACGCGACCGATATCGTATCGATTGTCGACCCAAATTGCATGTACGACCTAATGGAGCGACGCGATGCGATTCGACTGATTTGTGTCGCTCACCAACTATATAACTGACTTCAAAAAAGGAGGAGGTTCTCTGTTCGACCGTATGTACTTTTTTTTTAATGTATGTTCACCGATATCTCCGTCAATTGCGAACCGATTTTGAAAATTCTTTTTTTCTTAGAAAGGGTATACTCTCGAAGTAGTCTCATTTAGATCTTATGAAGACCTTCGGAGATAGACAATGGAACTCTTGAATGGATAACAGCAAATCATTCGCGATTGCTGTGATCGCATGTTTATGTGTTATCTATGCCACTCCAAATAGAAAAATAACATAAACTTTTAATAAAAGTAAAAACCGACTTCAAAAATCTATAAAGTATAAAATAATTTACTTAAAAAACTTAACAGCTTCTGAAGTCGGGGTCTTTATTTCTTCAATGCACCTAGGCTTGGCAGTGGTACTTTGACATCCCTTCCGTGGACATAGCGTCGTAATTTCGACATTCTTACCACATCGTTCGCCGTTCTAATGACGCTTCCCTTGTGTTCTTATGGGTGACTTGAGTGTTAAGTTGGTACCTATTAGTATTAATTAAATTGAAAAAATGATAAATTTAATTGGAAGATTAAATAAACGATCTTTGCTGCTCTTTTTTAAAATATTTTGTAAATTCAGGACGAATTTTAGCCGCACTTATTATTGTGGATTTGGTTTGTGAAAAGAGTATCCATGGAGTTTCTTGCGGGTATCTTCTCCAGGACCAACCCACTTGGAACCGTGCACCTAGAATCACGACGTTTTGAAAGTGCCTGCAAAGGCCCAGTTGAAATAAAAATCTTTGACTTTGACTTTGTTCGACGGCAGCAAGGGATGTTAAAGAAGGTATGCCGTCAACCTAGTTAAAATAAGACGTCAAATGTTGTAAATAAAAAATTGTAGGTTCACACGGCTACATATCAAGCTATACATTTCCAGTATAAGCTGACCTCGCATTGTATAGGCTTTCCGTACAATGACAGCTCAGCTTATACTAAAAATGTATAGCTTGATATGTAGCCATGCGTTTACCAGGATTGCTTTTTCTAGCAACAGTGGTCCATGCTAATTTTGTTGCATGACGCTGTTAATATTGTGGTAGGGTGTGGTTATACCTCCTACCTTTTTAATTCCGCTCCCATTAAGGGGTTATTGCACCTACTCATCATTATGAACAACTTTTACTATGGGGCCGAGACTGAAATAGCGAAAAGAACAAGAGCGGTTCCATGCCTGTTCCATATCTATCAATAGTTCAATAAAATGAATGGGTTGGTCCCATAGTAAAAGTTGTTCACAAAGATAAATACAATAACCTCATAAAGGGATCGGGATTAAAAAGGTAGGATGTTAGGTATTTCAAGACATTTTAAGACAACCTACATACCAACATATAAGTAATTAATTAAAGTCGATACTTAGCAATGTATGCGCCTCACGTTTTATTATAGTATACAGTCCACTGTTTTACCCACTATCTTAGTTGCAAATAAATGCTCATTGTCAACACACGTTCGTCTAATTTCACTCACACTTCCCGTACAATATTGAACCTTAACCACATCATCAAGACCTTGTATAGACAGGGATGATTTTCAATTTCTTGTAGGTACAAACTGAATAGAATTTATTATTGATACAAGTACTTACCTAGTTGCGCAACTGAAATCGCTCATCGACATACCAAACAAGAAATCGCCTGCAGGTCGCAAAGGAGTCGAGCGGTCGCGCGCCCACGTACATTTGATGCGATATCGCACGCCATGAGGACGTACAAGCGACTCGACGTCGATCAGACCTGTGAGCGATATCGCCATATCGTACGATTTGGTCAGTAAACATGTGCGACCGTTCATACATTTTCTATAGGTCGCAAGGTTACGCGATATCTGACCGATGTCGACAATCGATGCGATATCGCGTCGCGTCGCGCCATGAGTAAACACGCTTAATTTACTGACTTGAAATTGTGTGATTGAACGGTTCTATTTATGTAACAAGCTAAAGCATTGGTTTTTAATGTTGTGATCCATTGATCTTCTAAGCCACTGCATCAACTCATTTCGGTTCAACTTTCTACTCAGAGAATTTTCCAAAATCACTCGAAATATCATACCTAATATCATAAAAAATTTAATGTCAAATTACTTCACTTTGCAAACTTGTCGCGTTGCAAAATCTGGGGTATTATTTCCTATAGCATTAATAACGTGGATTGTTTTAAACTACGCTGAACTGCGTCATTGTTATACGAAATTACAAGTCGCAAGACTAGTAAGGTCCTTACTCTAAGTAGCAAGATATTACCTAGGTGCATACCTAGGTGATATTAGCGTGGTTGTCGGATATTAAGGATATTATGGATATTATCTCTCAGATATTATGAATCGTTATCATAGACTTAGTTGTTCTATGTCTATGATCGTTATGGATGTTGCCATAGACTTATATGGATGTTGCAGATTATGAACAGTTTTGTGACATGGCACATGTCTATGTCTATTGGGCTATTGGGCTCGATTGGGCTACACTGGTTTCTAGCAACTTCTTTATCCGAGGAAATAAAACAATAGTAGTTCTTACTCTTTCGTTAGTATGGATCCGAATGTTGGGCTACGAAACGGACGGACGAAAGGCAAAGGGATGTGTGGCGTAACAAGATTGGACAGAATGAGGAATGAATATATTCAAGGAAGTATGAAAGTGGCACCAGTTACAGAATAGCTGCAAAGTAACCGGTTGTCGTGGTATGGACATGTAATGCGAAGAGATGAGAATCATGTTATAAGAAGAGTATGTTGTAAGTACGAATGTCTATCACAGAAGAGGCAGACCACAGACCAAAGAAAAGATGGATGGACTGTTTGAAACAGAACATGAATGTGAAGAAGTGAATCCGGAAATGACGTCTGATAGAGATAAATGGAAGAACAAGGCCATATTATTATGGAAAAAGGAACATATTACGCCGACCCCAAATAAAATAGGATAAGGGCAGGAGATTGATGATGACTCTTACGCATAGACTTATTAACTAAGTAACGGGAATACCCCTACTAATTATTTCTATGCTCTTAGGTTAGTTACTTGTCATCAGGTAAACCGCCAGCGACCGCCAGTCATGTATCTCGAATTATTAAAAACAACTTTTATAATTATTTCTAAGACACTATTAATTTAACGACGGATCTTATTTACTTATTTGATAATATAAATTGAACGATGAATAATGAAACATTGAAAGAATATTCCGCACATTATTTATTGAATAAAAAGTTTTAGTTACGTGTATTCTATATCTATGTCCGTAGGTATTATTCGTCACCAAAAGATCTAATGGTGAAGAAAATCATCGTTTCGTGAGACAACAGACAACAGGAAAAAAAAAATACTTGTGACATCCACACATCCACCAAATCCTAGCTTTACAGCAATGACTAAAGAATGCTCTTTACATCGACTTTTATAAATAGAGTTCAGTGGTTTATATAACTCCATAGTCCATAGTATACTATAATACTATCTCTATGAAGAGCTCAGTGTGTCCATTACATAGACATAATTATTAACTAAGAAGCCCTACTTATTATTTCTATGGTCCATTATTACTGTAACCTGGCTGTAAATAATTTTAATTTTACACACTGAGCTACAAAAAAAATCATTTGAACTACAAAACTCAACGTCAAATTACCAAATTACTGATACATATATTTTATTATTTAATTTATTAACTATTTATAAAAATATTAATTAGTTTCTTGATTAGATAGTAAAAAAATACAAATTCACAATCATGCCTTTTATGAAACGTATGAAGGGTTTGCCCCAGGACCTCGTGGCGGCCGAAGGTCTGATGTACCAAGATTGGTACGCTATATCTACTTGCCAGCGTGAATGCACTACACGATTAGGAATAGCAATCCAACGTGAGCAGGAGTCTTACATGACGAAACACCCAGAGGTACGATAAAGTAATACACAGTAAAATAACATGATACGATAATCAACGACACGGTTGGCGCAATGGCTAAGCGATTGGCTTTCTGCGCTATGTGCCGCGGGTTTGATCCCCGAAACAAATTCATATGTGGCCTATAGATTGTTCCGGGACTGGGTTTGTGTGCATGTTTGTAAACTGTACCCACAATACAGGAGAAATTCAAGAGTTTTGAAAAGTAAGTATTAAAAAACAAAATAGGACCCAATCTAGAAGCAAAAGGAGATTAAGTCTATCTATTAGATAGACTTAATCTCCTTTTGCTTCTAGATTGGGTTCTAGATTGGGAATTGTGTATTATTTTAATCACTCTGTTTACTGTGTACTCACTTTTGGCATTAACAACATAGGAAGGCAGCGATGGGAAAAATAAATCCTCTCCGATCTCATGGCGCAATTCAGTTATGACTGACAGTAGATACGTAGTTCGATTGTCCCGCCATCCAGTAAATCCGTTGATTTCAGTTTTGATTAGTCGATACGCCTATAAGTGTTGAGTCCTACGTCATTTATGATAGGTGCAGAACCGTGTTTAAGCTCCATATCAATTAATTTCGAATTTAAAAACGCGTGCTGGTTTCAAGGGATAAAGTCAGTTACATAAAACGGTACGCTGAAATGGAAGGCCAGACTAGATCTAAACTAGAAACTAGCTACTATCAATAACTGCAATAAATAGTATCTGCATGTTTTAGTACAGTGTGCGTTCAGTAGGCAAAAAAATAAAAAAATAAAAACAGACGCATATGGTTAGAATCGATGGCAAAGAACATGCGAATCTTGGTAATATGTAATAGTGTTATGAGAGGATATAAAATTAAAAAAATATTATCTCTCGATTTTCTACAGATTTTAGCAATGATGAAGATATTCATTGCCAAAATGACACAAAGAGCAAAGAGAAAGGACATTCAGAAGGAAGCTGCCCATCATTTCACGAGATCTTTTGCAGATCTAGACGAGGAAGTCAGGACCTTTTTAGAATCACCCGAGGATGGGCCTTACATTAATATGGTACGAAAAATATCTAAATCTACCACAATGCTACATAACTGTCAAACTATCGCGTGATAATAAATACGGGAATGAACGTGAATTTACCATTGAATCACTTGACGTTTCGACTGTTGCACTGGTCGTGGTCACAAGCAGGATGAAGCAGCAATATCACTCCGTTTGTAGGGTAGATTCGTCTTCATCTACCCCCGTGTCTAATAATAATAAAGAATAAACATATTCTCCGAGTCTACATGTTTTCACTACTAGATACTACTAGTGAGTCACTGAGTCAGTTGCCTTCGGGAAATTATTTATGTTCTGCTTTGGCGCCTGGTGGCCGATAGTCATCGGCATCGCTATTATGCAATTTCTGCAATTTAGTTGATGTGGATTATCGACGACTTGGCTTTATCTATTGTACCGACGATTCTCCATCCTGACTAAGACTACTTTATTTCCCTATTGATAACAAATCGCAAGTAATTTGGACTTTATTTTTAACCGCTAACATCTTTGTTCTTCCACCTTTTTATCTTTCTTTCCATTTACTTTTTATTAGTCTTATATTGTTTTACGATTATTAATAAAATTGTATAGTGAAAGCTACCTCGAATTGAAGGTCCCAAAGGTCTCAAATTACATGCAATCTCGCCATTCTTCTTTGACCGTCTTCTACTGCTCAGATTTTTTTTTCCGATGCAATGAATTTATTCACAAAAAAAACAGAGTCGATCGGTGTAAAAGAAAAATGTTGACCAACTTCAGTAATTTTGATGGAAAGTTCACGCTTAACCTAATATTTAACTACGCTATAAAAGATTTTCCAAAATGTATCAAATCTTGCCCTGCTTATTGTACACTATTATACTCAAAAATACGCAAACACAATATACAAAACTGTTTTTAATTGTCCATTCATTCGCTTGGTTTTCAATAATTTACACTTAGAATTGCAACACATAACAAAAAATATTTTCGCACAAATATCTGTTACAGCATAGACAAGTATGCGAGATTGATGACGAGGATTTCATGAGCGATTTGAAGAAGATCATCATTAAACATTACCCACCGAAGCCTTGGATCGTGCATTCTCCTCCTGTCAATCTGCCTGATACCGAGTCCTCTTCGTTTATTTCAATACAAACGTCTGAAATCACTCTGCCAACTCCAGGTGAGACTGGAATATTAGACGAATGTATTACTCGACCGGAACCAGATGTGTACTGCTGTGCTACCCACATTTTGCCGATTACTATTATATTCGATTACATTGAACCTAATGCCGTCATTTGCTATCTGTAGGTTCACGACAGGATACTCCTGCTCGTCTTAGGAACTACTGGTGTTCTTAACAAATCTACTTTTTCCAAAGCTAAAATTAAATTAATTCCTTTTTAAATTCAACAGAGCCTATTCCTACCCCCGAGCCGACCATCTCGGAGATATTTTACACGCTCGTCTCCAACACGGTGGATAAGGTTATTTATGTCCAAGTTGATGAAGAAGAACTCATCTACGACACTGCCTATGTCGAGTTGATGAGGGCTGTGGAACAAGCCATGGAGATCCCCGTCATAGACATACGAGTTGATATAGCAACACTCTTCAATGACGCCTATCATTTGTTTGAAATCAACATAGCAGAGAAAGAGAGACAAGGTACGTATATATCCCTTGATTCGGAGAATTTTGATTGTCTTAATATTCAATGGCATAAAGTATATGACATATAAAATATCGCATAATTATTTTTGTCATAATTTTGAGCCTAATGGTTTCGTCGAACCGAAACACTGTTACAGTAGGTTAAGGTGCGGCTGAGGCCTAACCACGTTATGCGGATAGACGTTATGCGAAATGACGAGTATGACAAGTACAGTTATGCGAAATGTCGAGTATGACAAGTACAGGCGACTACGAAATAAGGTTTATAATTTATATGCGAGTCAATATGGAACCGACAAGGTAATGTCATACCATAGACGGATGGACGAATGGACTTTTGCTATTTAATTTCATAAAAATTTGCAAAGCAAGGAAGCACCCGTTTCTTTGGGAGGCTTACGTGGCTACCTGGGTCTAACAAGCATTAGACAATTAAACTATAAAATGTCCCTGATCCTGACTAGAGAAAGAGTTATTTGAACAATCAACACATTTCTATAATATCCGCTACTGAGATAACGATTCACAAATGGAAATAATGCGAATCATTATAATTACTTCCGTATAAACTTACAGAATACTCTATGGCCGGTTGCATACACCCAACTTTAACGATCTGTATAATATTATGTGAAATTGAATAACAACGCAATAATAATTTTGTTTTTAGCTGCTGCGATCGCCTGGGAAAAGCGTATGAGGAAGAAGTTGAAGAGGTCATTAAGGCGACAAAAGAACTTTAAAGGTATTTTTCTTACAATACCTTCTTTTTAAAATTTTAGTCCTAGATGAGCGCCTGCATTTTTTACTTTTTTGGTGGTGGCTGTATAGGTTTCTGCCTTAGGCTGTCCAAAAAAGGACAAATATACCAAAACAAAAATATTTTTGGTTGTCGTTTGACGTGTTATGTCAAACAGTTGATTTTTTATAAGATTTTTTTCAATCAAATTTTTTTGTATTTGTGTGCTCATAATTCCGGAAGTAGTCGTTAATTTTATGCTTTTATAATATTATAATTAAAATTTCTTTTTTCATTTTTTATTGACTAGTGTAGGCACAGTGTAGGCTGTGTAGGTATATACTTTGAATTCATCTGATGATTTAATTATGATTGTAATCAAATTATTTATCTTTGTGCTTATGGCTATATAATGGATATTACGGAATTGAAGTTTAACCACAAATTATTGATATATTTAGTCTGTGTATTTAGTTGTTTCAGTTAAATGTAGGTACTTTTTTAAGCTTAAATATTTCTGTAACCTGGATATATCAACATTATTAATGAACTTGACTGTATAGTTAGCTACATAAATAGATGAACTTTTTGTAATTCTGAAATTTATTTCTTAACTAAACATTAAATTTAATCAAGTAACATAACCTACCATATTCTTTATAATAATTAATTACAAGAACAATTACAGTACCTAAATGTGGCAAGTTTTTATTCAGAAAAAACTTATAAAACTTGTACAATGATCGGCTACTTTTTTCGCTGACTGTACAGACGTCACATATACTGAAACAATTAAACTGGGCGTAGTAATTATAGTAATAGTAAAAAAAAATCCTTAATATAAAATCGTAAACGCGTCGCCCCTCGTTAGAGGCGAGTGTTTAATTGTCAGAAGTGTATCCTTATTAAAACATTCTTAATATTTTAATAAACAGGATATGAGACTCCACCTACGCCACTGAGCGAAATTTCGTCACACAAGAGCGAAAAGGGGCCTCCCCCGCGGCCTTGCCCGTGTGAACCATTAGCCAGCTACAATCGTTATGCAAAGGTAAGCAGTACTTGAACAATCAATGGCTGTATCTGGTATAGCATTAGCAATAAAATCAGTGATAGCCTAGCAGATGACCGCTTGCTATCCATGCAGGAGGATCTCAGATTGATCTCGGCCCTGTTCCATTTCGAAATCATGTACTGATTAGGATTTGATTATCACTTTCGCTAACGGTGAAGAAAAACATCTTGAGGAAAACTAGGTATATACACCTGAAAAGGCTCCAGAAATTCTTGGTGTGTGAAATCCGTCAACCCGTATGAGGCCAGAATGGTTTAGGTATTACCTAAATCATTCTCATACTGCCGTGCCTAGTTGGGACTGTAGCAACATCTAATAGTACAAGAAATAGCTGCTAACCATAGAATATAGCTGCAGCTCAGATCCTGAATTACGCAAGTAAAATTTTCACAGCAAATAGCCTATATACAATAACCCGATATCAACCGTTAGGCTTCGGCTAGCTAGGCACACATCACCGGCAAGATGATAATATAAGCCTGGTTGGTGGACCATCGCATTTCAATAGAGGAACGCCATACCTTGTTCTTCCACATTGATGACACCGACGTGATCTGAACGCAACCTTCTGACCTGTTTCTAGACAGGACATTTTTGTGATTTAGAGATCTAGCAAATGGTGCTTTAGGATGAATTAGATGGATGATGCACTTGTGTATGTACACATGCAACATTATACACATGAACATTATATTTAAGACGATCGATTGAGTCAAGACTTTTAGCCTAAAATACATAGGTATCATTTCATTCTTTATAACCATAAAATGTGCATTTGGTATTAATTCATTCAGGATCGCTTCGGCATCTACTTGCCGCGTGAAGAAGAATACAGCAGGGCCAATATAACTACGACTCCAGCCTGTTCTTCCGGAAATCTGCTGGAGGGTACTGATGATAAGACAGACAAGTCTTTAGGCAGCAAGAAATCCTCAACGACAACCAAAAGTACCACTACTCAGTCTCCCGTTTCGGCCAGAAGTACCACTTCGAGCAGAAGAACCAGACCTACAGTAGAAGATGATTCATCATAAAGTAGCACTTTCTTTAAAAATACCTTTTTAAATTATAGTATGTTTATTCAAACAATACATTAATGTCGCAGCCACCTGGCCATATTCACCATCCATTTAAAACCCTAGGCCGTTTATCACTAGCACGACGTTTAATAGGCACATTTAAAACATGGACCGAAGTGGCTGGCCAATATCTCGCCACTGTATGGACGGCGAATTAAGGCAGTTTTCTGTGACATAAATATCTGTACAGATAATAATAATTTTAAATAAATTGCCGGCAAATAACTTGAGCAGTATCATTATCTGCGCAGTAGTCGATTTTTGGTCCCTTTGGTGATATGTGGTGCAGGGGCCAGGGAGCGTCATTTTGAATTTGACGGATCCTGTGATAGGTCTTTCAGTCAGCCCCTGCCTCCCGCCACTCGCATACGGCTTACGTCTCCCGCGCACCTAAGTACACTTTCGGACAAAATTATTGACTGCATCTTAGAAAGTTAAATATTTATTTTTATTTTATGCAATAACAATGCCGCGAATCCGTAATATGGCTTTGAGAAGACAAGCAAGATTATTTTTTTTGATCTGTAGATACTGTTTTTTAAACAGGAAGCTAGAAGGAGGTAGGATGATGATAATGAAGAAAGGAAATAAGTAGGAGATGATGTACCAACCACCAGCAATAGCGCCTCCTGTTCTGGCTTTACTTATAACAATGGAAGGAGTGACTCATTTACCTTCAAGCTCAGTGATTTAAATTACTATATACAGTAATAGCTAACGAAAACTCCTTTAATCTGGGGCTAATTTAAATGCAATACATTTATTTTGTCAGTCAGTGTACATCAGCAACGCCCTCCCACCCCCAACTACGTCATGCTCAAGTTACTTGCCGGGATTTGTACCTACTGTTCGAAATAAAAACTTATTCAATTGTTTTAACTCTTTTTACGTATGTGGATATTACCCGAAGTAGGATCCCATTTTTTTTTTCGAATGAATCGTAACATCTGTCGCGCCGCAGGATGGTCACACACGAAATTGTCAGACTTTAATGAGTATTCGATTTTGATCAGACATAAGGAAACATTTGGAATAAGACATCGCTTTGTTTGAGCAACAATATCTAAGCTTTATTAAATTTATCAGTCATAAAAATAATCATAAATAAATAATAACTATCACTAAGATTCAAGCATAAAAATCGAATATAATTTTAAAACCGAAGTGTAGGTCAGTCTTTAAAATCTCATAAGCATAAATAAATAATAACTACCATTATCATTTCAAGCACAATTGGAATATCATTTTAGAAGCGAAGTATAGTTAATTATAAAACAATATTACTGATATCACAGTGTTCTCTTGCTCTCTATACTTGTATTAGTGATCTGTTTGTTTATCGGTAAGCTTTTCTTTATCGGTTTTCTTGCATCCAGACTCCACTTTTTCACTTTCAGATGCCAATATAATTCTGAAGGAAAATGGGCGAAATGGATATCCGCCACCAGCATAAAATTTACTCATGAATTCCACCCTGAAAAATAAAAATACCTGAAACACTGCCACATTGAAAATAACTTTGATCAACTACGGTGAATGTCACATACCAAAGAATATAGCCCTAAAAATAATATCAACTGAAATGACTGACTTTTTTTATTATTGCTATTTGAGCACATTCCGGTTTTAGGCTTAAAAAGTAATGAACTATGTTATGAAAAGAATGTAAATCTTTTGTAATTTATTTTATTGTAGAGAGGCTAAAAGATGTTATTTCTTATTTTGGATACTTGAAATAATTTTAAAACAACTAGTACCTACCTAGCGCATAGTTATTGATCTCCTGATGTAAACGTTTTTTTAATATACCTTTTTTTCAATTGAATATAATATTATATAGGTACCTAGAATTTTACTATCATGGCGAAATACCTAATGTTATGAGGAGTTGCATTAATGTAGAAATAACTGAAATAAACTGTGAGATAGGTACAACTTACCAATGTAATCGCAAAGTATGAAGGAAAGCAGATAATCCTTCCATGACCACCAGGATACAGACAGTGAACGCTGCCCAAACCGCAAATATTAAGAACAACTTAAATGCACCAGCTATGCTACGATCTGCAAGCGCCAATTTGGCTAGAATCATTCGCCACAACATCTCGGACAGTTCTGAAATATTATAGAGTAATGCATGACTTTTGAAGCGATTGCTAGCTAGACTTAGGTAATTTTAACCAAATGCAATCGTGAACACACCGCAATAATACTTATATAGTTCAATATAGAGTTTCGGCTCTGCATTGATGATAAGTCAGTCAGTCAGTCAGGATTTCTCTCTTTTTAATATTACTATGATTAGTTGACAGCATCCATAATTTCCTGAACAAACATCATCTATTTATCTCTGGTGATCCTGTATCTATGCTTATCTGTTTGTTTTGACTACAAATATACTAGCGAAACTCGTAGCCGTGAATAAGGGCTAATAAAAATATAAAGCTGCTTTTGCTAGCACGCGAAAAATAAAGAAATTTAAATACTCACGCGTATGAGCAAGGGACAATGCCCAGAGTCGCAGGTATGAAGCTGTATGTGATATGGTGCTCAGCACAAACTCAATGGTGTGGACTCCTTGGTGTATCATTTGTTCTCCGAACGATGTCGTGTATTTTTCTACGTCGGCAACTAATGCATCTTCAGTTTTCTGATCATTTGATTGTCCGCTTTTTCGAAAAGCGTCGAGTTTAGCCTACAATTTATGTTTTATGTTTTAGCAAGAATCTTTAGTAATAGGTATTCTTTCTTCGTCAATTTAAACATGTTCAGACAATATACAGAGTGTGTCATAACGAATGAATAACTCTAGTTCCAGGCTCGGGTTGTTATCAACCTATCAGATTAAAATAAATTTACAGTATCTGCTTTGTTCAAAATGCTGACAGTTTGGCCGGCACGTACGGACGTAACTATGGGGGAACGAGGTATGGTATTCCTCCTTTGAAAAAAATGGAGCCTCCAAGCGAGGTTATATTTCCTGGTGGACCCAACTGAAAGTGAAAGCTATATGAATTCCTAGCCATATTTCAAGTGTTATCCATTCGTTGCGACACATCTTATCATCGCTCGTGCACTGAAGTTAAACCCTCTGGTGCGCTTATCGTTGAATTTTGGGACATGTTGTATATAAAAATTGATCCCTATTTCCCTTGGTCATGCCATCACGCCGTCACGCGTGAACGGCTGGACCAATTTCGCTAATTCTTTTTTTGGTTGTTTTTGTTATAATTGTAAGGAGACGGTAGGTATAGTAGATAGGGTAGGTAGGTAGGGTAGGTAAGTAGGGTAGGTAGGTAGGGTAGGTAAAGTAGTTATAGTAGATAGGGTACATAGTAAGTAGGTATGGTGGATAGGCTAGGGTAGGTAGGTAGGGTAGGTATGCTAGATAGGGTACGAGTAGGTAGGTAGGGTAGGTATAGTAGATATGGTAGGTAGGTAGGGTAGGTACAGTAGGTATAGTAGATAGGGTAGGTAGTAGGGTAGGTATGGTAGATAGGCTAGGGTAGGTAGGTAGGTAGGTAGGATAGGTAGGTAGGTGCACAGTTCTTTTATTGGGGGTACGAAGATCGCCGGGTCGGCTAGTCTAAAATATCTTATGTGAAATTGATCACTAAATCCTTGGTTAACAATCTACGCCGGCTAAACTCTGGATAAAATCACAATGTAAAAAAATCTTACTAAAGCTCGCTTCTTCATTTTTTTATTTTGTCTCGTCCTATAAATTGGTGATCCAAGTAGCAAGATAGGTACACACAGCAGCGCTAAAAATACCAGTATCATTTGAAGAATCCTCTGGCCAGGGAACATGTAGCTCTTTTTACACCCATCGTTGGCTGGTTTCGATTCAGACATCAGAACCATGTCAATAAATAATATGAGGATTTGTGGAGCGCAAGCTGTGTTTCTCTCTTGATCAGCTGCGAAACAATTTAGGGCTATATTCACCGATAACATATCAGATGTTTAAAATGAAAACTGTCATTTACCCACGCAACAGTTGATATTAAACAGCTGATTTCACCTAAAATGTCTGTTATTATTATCGGTAAACGAGAACTAGGACGTGAGATTGGCAAAAAGAATTGAATTTAAATCCTGGTCTTAGATACTTCGTGGTACACGCTGGGTAAGCAGCTTAGTGTACGCAGGATACATTCAGAATTCGTGTTAAATATTATATCAGCCTGAAAAGTTCCACATCCGTTGTACGATTCCGATGTACCACCACTGTTGCGAAATATTGGCGACTCTCATATTGATGAACGCTATTTAAAATATTTAGTAGGATGCTTACATAAGAGGCGGCACAAACGACGGACCTTTTTTCCGCCATCGTCCGCCATCGTCGGGCACTAGCGGCGTTTTTCCGTGTGCGTTGTTGTATAGGATTCCATAAGTTATAATCGTCGCGGTAAAAAGTCCGGCAGACAAAAAATCCGTCATCTGCTCAGGGCCTAATACGAAATTTTAAATAATATTGTTTTTTACCCACGTGATTTAGCAGAGTATGTGAACCATTTGTAGAAAATTAAAATAACAAGCCAAAAAAATAGGAACGTTAGGAAGAATAGCTCAGGAAAGAATTGCAGCCATATGGAATAGTTTCGCTTGAAATAACTGAAAAATATCATTTTGGTTACTGTTAAATAGCTACAAGTAATAAACATAAATAACCCACAACTGTTGGGGACGATTAACACCAAACACTTTAGTCAGCCGCTCACTGTGAGTTCCAGAATGAACATGAAGTTGAACAAAATTTTCTTCGTTCAAACTATGCAGGCAATTGTTACTAACACCTATAACTATATGAATTTAGTTCGAATTAGTCCGAAACCATTGTTTATTATTATGAATACGCTGTAGCGTACAAAGCGCCAAGATTGTGAATGAAAAGAGTCGGCTTGTGAATGTCCTGATACGCTGTTGCGTTCAAGCGGGTAAACAATTAACGGCCGAGGCACGTATTGGCGTTAGCACAACAATCGGCTGCCAACAGTCGGCGATTACGCATAGCGTAATGGCGTATTGTGGGGTGTGTGAAATGTATGAAAAATCTGCAAACCTCGTAACACTAGCTCACATTCAGCTGCTGACTGTCAGCAAGCATTATGTAACTTAAAGATAAAGGCTGATCCACACCAAATGTAACATATTTTTTTATATTACATAAATAACATTTTATTCGAGCTAATATCACACTGGCACATCGACAGCGCACGCCTGTGTTACGTGCGTGAACGAGTAGGTAGGTAGGTAGGTACACAGTCAGACAAAAATCACACTCCTTATATCTGTATCTGTGTATAATTCCTCTATGAAACACGTTGCTGCACAATACACATACTCTGTGCATCATCCGGTGTGCCGGGATAGACTAACTGGAGAGATGTAGATTCAGCGTCAGATATACACTACGTACATTTCATCAATTGAAGCTGCGGGTCTAAACTGGTCTTACAACTTACCGGTGATTGAAAAGGCTGAGAATAATGCCGAACATCATATGAATAATCCCCACTATTATTGAAAGTTTCATTTTAAGAGAATTCTCGAACATTATCCTATTTTTCGACAGCTGCAACAAAATGTTTAGCTATAGCTACTGCTGAGATTTACAGTTATTGAATTAACGTAGGCGAGAGATGATGATGATGTCCTTCTTGACGTATTCCATCAATAGCGAACCCTGTCAACTTTAATGATAAGTGCGAATTTTAGTAGGTACAATAACAAACAGTTCTCGTACATTCAATCAGTACAGTTTGGATCTATTTCAATAACCTACACCCGCCATTCTGACCGATACCTAGAAACATGTGTTTGAATTAAAAATAGCATTAAATACTGACAGGCTGTCGACCTGGTTTCTACTGGTAAATAGTTTTTAGGCCAACCATACTGAAGTATAACTCGTACTAATTTCTCTTTTATTATTTAAAAAATATAAGTAGATATAATTAGTACGCAGACATACATTGTATTTATTATATGTATGTAGAGCTCAGTGTATGACGGGCTCGTAGCTTTAGTTTTAGTTATTTTTCAAAAAGTTGCCCCACACTTGGATTTCTCTTATGCCGTGGGTTTTGTGATTTGTGTTTGTAACAGACCCGCGGGTCTACCGCGTAACTAAAATTGTAATGAACATCGACAATGGTATTAAACTTCAATACGATCGTGAGAGCCTAAACTTTGAGCTAACTTGTATTTTTTTTATCGATCATGAAGATAGGAGTCCCATCTATATGATAGGTAATTTTTTTACAAGTTAGCTCAAAGTTTAGGCTCTCACGATCGTATTGACGTTTAATACCAGTGTCGATGTTCATTACAATTTCGTTAATAATGTAGATAATGTCTCTGATCATCAAAACCATGGTCCAACGTGGTGACTCTGGGTAATACCCACCATACACCTGGAGGTCTATCGAGTCTTAATTTCGCGGTATCGTAGGGATTTCACAAAATTCCTGATATCCTCATTTTCATGCGACATATACATGGCACTTCTAACAATGCAGAATTACACGTCGTTTCCTATACAGAAGAGCCAATAAGAAACTCCATGGATCTCATATGCATGTCTAAAATCAAAATTCGCAGTAGAGCGCTCTAAGCCTGCTACTATGAGGCCTGAGGATGTTACTGAAGAAACTAAAAAAAAATATTAGTTGTGAAAAATATCTTACCGCCCATATAGGATCCTTGCCAATAGGGTATGGTGCATAACTTTCTTTAGAGGGATCTAAGTCGACGTACTCATTTTTGGTGAGCTCCTCCAAACTGAGAGTGTTCATCCAGTAAGACTTTCTGAACGAGAAGGATTGCGCGAAGCAATCGTTGTAGAAGAATCCAGTGAACATGCTGAATACACCCAACAACAGAATCACATAACGACCTGGAAATTCAAATTAGTTAAAGTGGATCCTATTCGTCGCCGCACCAAATATAACTTAAACGTAAACTTGACACTCGCATTAAAACTCAAGTGTTAAGTTATATATATCGTGTCTCGTTAACTGCTGCTCGTGTCACTGTGTGAAAATTAGCTGGAATAGCTACTATTGAATTTCAGTGGTAGGACGAGACTATTGATGCTATTGAGCCAGATGCTCGCCGTGGAGGTTGTCCTTCAGAGAATCGTAAAGTGAGTATCGAATTGCGGGGAATAAAACCTTCTACAATTGCACTATAGTCGATGGATTAGGTCCCATACTATATTACGGCATATAATATACACCTATAACACCGTCACCCAAAGTCATTAGGTACGGTTAATTATAATCACAGTATTGCATATAGTTAAAGGCAATTTTGTCAGTTAAAATTCGTTTAAATACTTGATTAAGTTTTAATAGAGCTTTTAGAATAAAGGCTGACGTAAGGCAACGTGAAGCCGAATTAATAGCACTAGAGACTATTACAGGCTACTGCACATAAACTGTTAATAAACTTGTTGACCAAAACTAAACGAAATCCATTGACATTAAATTTAATTTTGGCGTCTATAAGTTTATAATAATTCATTAATTCATTTTGCAATAATTAACTATTGTTAAAATTAGAAAAAAGTAAGAATAGCTTTAGTAGGTACTGGTAGTTAATGTGACGATGAAAAATAATTTTTAAAATTCATTTAATAAAATAAAAATATATTTTATTGTCATTTATTTTCTTCTCGTCATCTCTTGTAATTTTGGCTGAATACAAGCTTTTAAAACTATTCGGAGATTTTTATTTAAAATATCGTCTAATATTCCGCAACAACTATAGTAAAGAATACACAAATAAAACAGTTCTAGATTACCTACACTAATTTTGGTGTACATCCTTCCCGCACATACGTATTGTAAATGGACACGTGAACAGACTATAGGCACATGGGTAGAAAAGGATCGACATAGGATAGTGCTATGAAATTAAATTATAATTTATGCTGCATCTTGCATAAATATAATGTAAAGAACTACAGATTTTATAAGTAGATATGTGTGCCAGGTGACTGTGAAGAAAAGTTATACCTATGAGTATGACAGCTAAGTGTTAAAAATACTTAGAAACAGTGTCGTGCAAAACAGTCTACGGGCTTACAGTACCTTGTAGCCAAATTCTGCGTTGATACAATTTAAATGGCTAATAACAGTGTCTAAGAAGATGCAGTAGGTAGTAGGTACAATTATTTTCCTACAACAGATAGCGAATTCAACATGTTTTAAATATAGGAATAACGTATAAAACTCTTACCAGCAAAGAATATGTTCCATATCTCATTACTGGACCTCATATTTGCAAAAACCTTCTCGTTCTTCCACATCCATGCGCCAAAAGCAAATAAGATGAATCCATGTCCGACGTCTCCAAACATCATTGCAAACAAAAATGGAAATGTGATAAGTGTGTAAAGCCCTGTTGATAAAAACATAGGAATCCTTTTACATCTCTTTATGTCTATATGTATGAAAACTTAGGGCCTTACCCTTAGTTATTCAAAGCTCCAAAGGGAGGATTTTAATACGACGCAGAATGACAAAATAATTAAAGAGAATAATGACAAAGAATTCAAAGCATTGCATTGTTTTATTTAACTTTGTTTAATTAAAGGCGACGAATTGAAAATTTTAGCGGCAGGATCTCAATTTTTTCTCAGCAATTAGGTACAAAACATTCGGAACTCATATTTATGTAGATGATTGGTTATCTTTTACAGCCGAGAAAAAAAAACAGAAACTGCTCTTTATAAACAGATACCTATTTTATGCTACAGAGAAACGGGTAAACTTTTGAGGCTTTATTCGGTCACGGCTTAAGCCTCAAAATGTTCTGTATAATTATATAAGTCTAAATATGGTATTTTGATAATACTATAATATACCTATAGACTATAAATGATAATATTGGATTTTATCATTTATAGTCTTTATTTTAAACGACAAATACTGTTTCGATGCAATACGCACAAGAAAGCACGCACGCGTTTTTGTATGCAGCCGATTTGAAATTAAAATTGATAACCCATGAGTCTCGCGTCGTCGTAACTGTCACGATATGGTTTTAATAACAGATAAATGTAAGTACTCCTTCTTGTATTTTTTATTTTTTTACTAGCTGTGTCTTGCAATGCCTTTTTTATCAGAAAATTTCGCAAGCCCCGCACAACAAGAAGTTTTAAAATGAAGAAATCAACCAAGTATTAAGTACCTGGATTCAATTCACGGTACGTGGAGTCACCAAATGCATTGATGAGAGCCTGAAACCCTTTTGTGAACTTGTTGGTACGATGGTAGGTGGGTGGCATGCTCTTCGTCTCGGCCTTGGACATGAACGATGGTACGTTGGATTGAAGAGTTTCCTGAAAGTACCATAAAAAAACCAAGTATCTTTGTTAAAAAATCTATGAACAGTTACCTTAGCAAAGGTCTTTAGAAGTGTTTGAGACACCCTCATTTTTAACATACAAATCCGCTGATACTTCACCTGTTGCCGGACCAGAGATTTGAACCCGTTTTCGACATAAAATTAATGATAGTAAATTGTACTTTGTTACGATAATAAAGCATATAGGTACCATTTTCATGTTTTCCGAAGTTATTAACTTGTTATTAAGTGATTGATTAACAAAGGAAACAATATTTCATTCTATGCCCAAGAGACACGACCTACTCGGAAAAGTAAGTACTTTATTTTTTCTGAGTCACAAGTTTCTTTTATAAGTAACGTTTTTGTTCTCTTGGGAGATAATAGAGTGAAAAGGAGCTGTAGATATATTATTTAGACAATCAAATTCAATATAACAGTTATCTAGGTTTATAGTGTTCAAAAACCAAACTGTCTACCAAAATGGGTAACAAAATAAATTATTACTTTATATTTGCCTTAAAATGTAGCATTAAGACTAGGATGTAATTAATACTGGACAATATTTAGCAATAAAAAAAACTGCTCTCAGTTTCATTATTTTCAGATTAGGTACTTCTGTATCAAGAACAATCGCTCCATAGTGAAAGTTTTTACATAAATTGGTTTTCAAGCTGTATCGGCCTGAACAACAACATCTTAGATTTTGATTCCAGTCAGAATGTACGCACGGCTACATATTAAGATTAGATTTTCAGTATAAGCTGACCTCTCATTGTACGGAAAGCCTATACGTATACAATGCGAGGTCAGCTTATACTGGAAGCTCATTTAAATATATTATTCAATTCAAGCCCTACATGGACACAAGGCCAATCAAACTTAGGTATCTGGGTTCTTAGTAATTCTTCTGGCTAGTCTCATCTAAAGTAGAAAAATCTCGATACATGAATATTTCTTTATTCTTATAATATTTTTTATGCTTTTAATGCATTATTACGCACATAAATATAATTATATAGATAATAATCCCGGAGCAACTTTTTGAAGCGACAGGTCCCGGTGCGTCTGCGCTCCTGTCGCATGGCTGTCACTGTTTTTTAGGTAATTATCAAGGTAGACTTATTGTTTACGTTTGTTCTCCTTTCGCGCCATTGTGAGGTAATTTTTTTAATGAAGCTATTAATAAAGTCTAGGAGTGGCTGGCTGTATATTTACAGTATGACATCAAATAATTAAATTTTCTGAAAGATAACAATAATCATCTGATTTTATTTATTAAACGAGACCTAATTGTTGTGCAGGGTTATTCAGCGTATTCTTTGCAGGGGACATAAAATTTAAAAAGAAAATGCTTTTTTTTTGAACTTCTCATAATTCAGTATTAAAACTAAATTACGTAATAAATGGCTTTAATTTACTAGAACGACTACCGGTGTATTTTTCTATGTTTACGCTTGTGAAAATATAAATAAATAGTTTCCAGCAATCCTAGATTTCTTATTTCCGTATCTGTAAGTAGTCAACTGCGACATCAGAGATGTTTATTTGTCGACTACGCAGAACTCGTCTAGATTTTCGCGATTTGATTGCGTTGCCAATGCCAGCAGTTACTACGATGCAGTCCAAACTACATCTATAAATTGATTAAGTGCTACTACTACCACGATATCACTGCAGGTGGACATTATTTCATAGCTAATGACGTAACACAAGCCATTCCAAGTTCAACCATAGGTCGGCAACACATTCTTTACAATCATTAGGTTGCGGATGTTCATGGGGCAGCTGTGATCGCTTACCATCAGGTGATCACCACCGTTTGTCTTAAGGCCCTATGTCACCGGGAGCCATGGCAACGTAGCTAGCAGCGTTGCCAAACAAACTGTTATCCGACTTGGCGTTAACGTGACGACGTCGTCGCCAG
Source organism: Allophyes oxyacanthae (assembly GCA_932294325.1). NCBI lineage: Eukaryota > Metazoa > Arthropoda > Insecta > Lepidoptera > Noctuidae > Allophyes > Allophyes oxyacanthae. The sequence goes on from OW028609.1 coordinate 9,956,489, forward strand.
CCCAGACGGCCCGCTATGCTACGTTTGGAGACCGCGTTGAGTAGGCGACACTTCCAAGAAAATATGTATATTGGCGTTAATTACCGCTCCCTGACTCGGTAGCCAGTTGTCACCGATCAAACGTTTTTGTTGAAAATGGCCGCTTTCGATACCGAGAGATTCATTGTCGATATTGTCGCCTTGGAACACTTAATGAGGAAAATATTGAGAAAACGAATTAAAAAAATTATTGAAGTACCAATTATCGTTCGATTGACTATAAAGTGTACCCATAATTTCTATTTGATTTCTTTCGGCAGTAAAGAATAACCAGCGCAATCTCTTCCACGTCCATTTAGGGTGTGCCTAAAACGATACTGGAAATTTCACTCGGCCGGCGACGATTATCCTCTCATTTTAGCGTCCTCCAGTCGTCAAGAATTGCCACAGAGATGCAACTGGCGACGTCGCCATGGCATTCCAGTTTCCAGCTTTCTCTAACATAGGTACAAAATAAGTGAAAAATAATTACTTACTGAGCATGTCAATAACGTCTTTTTCACATTATCTAAGTCTGTGTCTGGGACCCAACACTGGCCGATAAGACACTTTTTAGTTATGTCCAAATTAAACAGGTTCATGGTATGGTAAATTGCCTTGCCTTTTCTCACTTGCCCCATCCAAGCTCGCCATTGCTTGCCCACGGACAGCATAGCCTTGCAACGGAGGTATTTTGTTTTCTTTAGAACCTTAAATATTAAAAGAAAAATCACAACGTGTCTGAGATCTAATGAAATTATCTTTTTCTATAGAAAAGAGCACAAGCATGTGGATAAACCACACCTATTATGGCGAATAAATGTTTTCGTCAAAAAGGTTGATCCATTTATATCCATTCCTACCCTGCGATCTTTGTTTATGCATCAGAGAATAGGTAAATTAGTCTTTCAAATTAAGGGACAAAATTGCTCTCCCATGAATCATTACCTGATCTAAATCACTGAGTCTTATCTCTAGTTTTTCCATTAGTTCCATTCTTTCTCTATAGGTGTGGGGACAAGGGTAGGTGTTTGCTCTGAACCCAGTACAAATTTTGTTCATGCGGACTGCTAGTTGTTCGCCCTGACAGACGGCCAGAAAGGCCACTTTTCTTATTTCTTTGCGCTAAAAACAGTTTAAAGACCATTATTCTATGTTTTCATTTGTAGAAACCGATAAAACTTTAGGACATCATTTTTTTATGAACTGTCACTTTCATAAAACGAATTCATTATTATAAAAATATTTACCAAACAAGCAAATATATATATAATTATTCCAGTCCTTTGTTATTTTTGCAATGCGCGAAAGAAATAAACTAAACAGAACTTATTTTTTCGCCCTTTACCTAGTAACTCGTATTGAATGACTAAAATGTTTCATCGCTTACGTGTCGCATAATTGCGTATTAGCATCCCATATAGATCCTGTTTGACACTAATTAACAGCTTCATTGGAACTTGTAGGTTGCAATAAATGACGTCCCTTTGACGCCATACATGCATTTGCAAATGCCCAGTGTAGCTGTGTAGCTGTATATGGCGCTAGCAATTAACACCTTCAGTTACAAACTGATTGGCTCTAATGCTTTTATGAAGTAATTTTGTGCTAGTATGAATATTCGAACAAGCCAGATCTTAGTGGTTTTCGTGATGTTTCGGTTCCTCCATATTTTCTTCATCCATCATCATTTCATTACAGTTCTAATAATCTCCATACCTCATTTCACTTCATCTTCACAACCGCCATTGTTTGAGATTAAAGTGAACCACATCGCAGTTCACGATCTGAGTAATTTCAGGCGAATTTTTGTTTTCCCGGTCCACAATCATTATTCTGGTCTTCATGTGATTGATCTATAACCCGAACCGAAGGCTCAACCTTGGCCAGGTCGCTACAGAGCCCTCAGATTTGTTTTATTTTAAAATTATAATGTGTTCTTACAGTTTGAGGATCCATTAGTATCTTATCATCAGATGCCTGTTTGTAGTAAATGATACCGTGGGAGATCCTCCACAGCATCATCTCGAAGGCGAAGCATTTGGTGCGTCGGACCACGCCTGTTATAACAACGAGACGTCCACCAGATCCAATGTCACCAGCAGCAGCACCTGAGGTTGTCTTCCTGTTAAAACAGAAGATGACACAATCATACGAGATAATTGTAGGAGACGAACAGATTGCATTAATTATTATGCTCCCATTAGACAAGGATGTAGTACAAAATAAATAATAGCATATAGATAAGGGATTCCCAAGACTTACAGCCGAATACTGCAACGTCGAGCTTGTAGCACGGAAATATTATGCCAGAAAGAGGCCATGTTAGAACGCACCAATCTAACACTCAAGGCAGTCTCCGACTAGGGCGATGCCAACCTTGTAAGGTTCAATGCCTCTCAAATGTTGTTGTTTTTTATACCTCAAAATATTTATTTTTACCCAACAATTATTTTTGCTAAATGTTACTTGGTTTGATGTACCTACCTACTGTATGCGTAGACTTCGGCTAGGTGAAGGGTATTTTTACACCCTGTACTATTATTATATATCAAAGTTTAATCGCACCAAACTTATTAGATTTGATAATTATATAAAACAATTAATTTCTAAAAATAATAAACACTATTTTGAGTTTCATCAATCTTCTTGCCAACCAGCTAATTGAAATGTATTTACCTACTAAATAGGGACTCCCTTCTTATTTCTGCGTCCCCTAACAAGGGTCCAATATACGTCAGCACATAGTAAAACTCGGCCAATTCTAAATAACTCTTCATTAAGTTTACTTCGTTTTGTGTCATTTCTATAATATCACTTTCCCATTTTTCTAACATGTTCTGCAATAAAAAAGAATTCCAAATCCACTATAAATAATTATAAATTAGACATTATTAAAAAAAAAATCTTTTTTAAGTTACACTGACTAGGTGCACTCAAGAAGAATCATCTGCTTAAGCGGAAACCAAGACGAGGCTGAAAGGGCCTGCAGTTGAGGACCAAATTTTAACTATAAACTAAGCAAACCGCAGCTAAGGGCCCTATTAGTGGAACTTGAGCCTCGACTAAGGGGTTTGTCTGGGGAAACAGCTACAGAGCTGAATCTGGATTTGATAATGAAATTAAGAGACATGTTTATAGCTCGAGTAAGGGTCGAGGAGTTGAATTTCTTTACAAAGATGTTCGTCTTCTAGTGTCGATGGTTTTATTAATATTGTTTTTGCCCAATTGTAGGTGGTAGGTCTATTATCCAATTACCACACGATAAAAAAAAATTGTCAAGATTTTTTTCCAGAGCCAAATTTCTTCTCTGTTTCCTAAAACTATCCAATGCTGCATGAATGTCTTCTCATACGAACGCCATACGTTGCGATCTAGGTCTTGCCGCATACTATTCTTTCCCGCTACCTTGCCCAGATCGTTGAACCATATGGTAGAAGATCCTTGCCACATTTCTGCGGCTAATTCGAGGCCCCCACTATTGGGACTTGTCAAATAATTTCCCTACCTCGAACTGTGCCATCTCTTGAAGTGGAGCCGCTTTAGATTCACCCGTATATTCTTGCATGGGAATGTGATTCAATGTCATTTCAGTCTCTATAAAACGAAGTTTACGTTCCATCTCAGCAAAACGGCATACCTCCATGATGTAATTCCTTTGGAACGCCTGTAGTTCGGGATTCATCTGAAATTAGCAGTAGTATTAGGCAGTTTACCACGCTGCTCTGGTGCCATTTGGTGGACTACACACATCATCGAGAACTTTATGGTTTGGAGTATGGCTAGATAAAAATCTTTGAAATTCGTTTACTTTTTAAGCGTTTTCAAAGGAAAATCTCTATGGTAGACTTTTTAACCGTCAGTGAAAAAACTTACGTCTATAAATTGCACACATCCCATTTCTCCTAGTTGCGAGAGCACCTCGAATGCCGCTTCCGGTTGGAGGTATATGTCACACATCGTCATGGGATCGCTTCTAAGCATACACCCCATTTTGAATCTTGAATCAGAACTGTTACTAAAACGGCTATCTACATCTTACAGACACAATTAGCACATTAGTATCTAGTACATTGCACACTTGTACTAGAAGCGATTAGGAGAAGGGGCGCATCTTCGTGGATGGCACTATCTCTAATCACTGTTCAATTCATCTAATGATCTGCTTAGTAACTGTCAAACAGATGATTGCTGAATATGAATCTTATGCGGATGACATTAAGAGTCATCAATTAAGTAGATATTTTGACATTCGTAATATGAATCATATTGTTATTCATCTAAAGCGGTCTTTTTAGCCCCCTTGGTCACCGCTATAATGGTGCTAAGCACATAGAACGATGCGGCCAAACTCTTGACTTTCCCAGTCACCAAGTACGACAGTAACAGTTGAAAGAAAGGTAGCTATTCTTTGGCTTCTGATCTATTAGAGGTAACCACCGGATCAAGCGGTCACAGCTCCGAGGCTGCTTTATTGTAGCCACTGAAGATAGAGCACATGGAGGGCCTGCTCGACCTGAGCACGCCAAAATCTTAGAGGTTTTATGAGCAGTCATACTCCTATAATTGTTGAGATGCCCTGAATATATAGAATATCGAATACATGACATGCCACAAGACGACGTCTGAAAAAGGAAGGATTATACAAACGAAGTTTACCTACCAATTGTCCGTTCTTTTAATTTGCGTAATAATAATTTAAACCTCTCAACTTTAATATTATTGTATCTATAATAAACAATATTAAAGTATATAATTATGTCGATACTAGTTTAGACAGCTAGAATCCATTTTCAACTTTGACGTTGACTTTTATTCTTTTTCTATTCATTAAACGTAATAATCGAAGTTCTGAAATAGTAAAAAGTTCAAATCAGATTTCGGCAATCATATAAATATAAAGTCATTGATCTAACCACTAGTAATAATAACTTTATGATCTAACCTAATCTAACCTTAAAAATCACCCGACAGATGCTCTAACCCTGACAGCAAGAATATTATATAAGGTTCTTGCCTGACAGTGACCCGACAGCCACGCGACAGCAGACAGAGTGCGATCGGTCGTGAACTATCAAACGCTACTACTCTACTACCTAAACCTAAACTACTTGTCGCTTTTGCAGCGCCAAGTATGCACTTTTTAGTTCGTTTATTGTCTGCCAGAGGGTGGACCCGTAAGCGGAGCGAAGCGTGTAAAATGAATCGTATGTAGGTAGTGGCCCGTTAACATTTCAATTAATGCAGTGAGCAGTGAATTAAAAAAGTAATTAAAAGTCAGTAGGTAATTATGTATAAGAAGTGAGTACATTTTTTAGTTTGCAATACATAATATACACACAAGAATAATTAATTTCTAAACGAGCTCACCCTTGCATTCATGAACAATAAATGAAGCCGTTCTAGTTCAAAATAATGTAAGTCAACTAAGCCTCAGGGCTTTTCAGGCTTATTTTCATCGTTTTCCCTTAAGAGTTTTATATAAACAAAGTTTCGAGCCGTGATATTAGTACCTACATAGTAGAAAATCTGTAACGTATGTTTATATAAAAGGTATTTATTACCCCGTGTATCGTTGGGCAACAAATCAACGGGCCCCAGCTCAATCGATTACCCTCTACCTTGCTACCTTCTTCTGTTATTCTTCGTTCCCCCAGAGACTGGAAGGCACAGGAATAATTTACTGTTTCCCAACTAAGTTTTGAGGTGGGCCCGTGGTTCCCAAGGGTCACAGTGCCTATTTTCTCCTCTTATATTATATTCAATTGCAAACATTAGATAGGTACTTACTTCGATCCGAAAAGTAAAATTTACGCGCATACAATATTAAGTATGTATATTGTATAGGTATATCAAAAGTAAATATAGGTATCATTTGATTATCGATTAAGCATATCTATAATATACACATCGCCATCGGTGGTTTCTAAAACGCACTTTGTCCTTTTCGAGTCTACTTATTGTTATTAATCAGAACAGGAGTTCATTCAATAGATATCCCATGGCGAAATAATAGCCAGGCATTCAAAAAGATCTACCGATATAATTATATTCAGTGAATAGAATACAGAGATATGTACAGAGGTACTTCCCGCGGAAACTGTGATAGGTATGCTTCCGGAGGAACGAGGGGTTCGCAGGGCTGACACCGATACTATAATATTAGCCTTGCAATAATAATTTACAGGGAAATTGAGACACAATACTTGAACTTTCACAATATCGCATATTTAATGTTTCATAATGTAAAGCATATTTTTTTCATAGATTTAATATTGGTAGTTCTAATCTACTCGTAGACCAAATTTCGCCTGTTGTGAAGTTAATAGCATAACTTATTTATTATGATTCATCTCTCTCCGTGCTTGTAGTTACATTTTTTATAGGTGCATGGTTTCCGACTGAGAATTTAGTGGAACACACATATCTAAATATAGGCCGCGCGGCCCATAGCGTCATTTACAATTCATTTACATTTTAATTAATTTTTATTTTCACCTGCTTTTTTTATTATTAAGCCCCCCGCCATTATTTGCATTTTTTTAAATCATCCTATTCGACTATAATTTGTTTTTAGCGCCATCCGACGCGCGACGGGCCTAAAAGTTAAAGCTCAGTATATGTAGCGGGAGTATTTGACCAATCCGATCATCGTATCATTTGTCGTGCCGTATCAAGCTCCGTACCTATAGCTAGTTGTTGATGCCTCGGTTTTCTCCGATCATTATCTGTATTTCTCTTAAAAAGATCGGACAAAAACCAATTTGAGATGGATGGGGCCGTATCAGAGTGGCGTATCAAGACCTCGTATCACTATTCGTCCACATAATTATACGATCATGATACGCTACACATACCTATACGATCGTGATCGGATCGAGAAAATTATACTTAAGTGGACCCTGCTTATTACAACGCAACCAGTACACTAGAGCTGCCCTTTTTTAGTAGAATGTATAGCCATAGGAAAAATTCGGGGATCAACATTCGCTGGACTTAAAATACCTATCGTACATTCCACCCACCAGGTTTTCGTAACGCGAGACTTCGTAATTAGTTCCCGTGAACGTAAGAGAAGTGAATTAATAAAATTCCCCGCCCTAACGGGCTCTTACGGGCGGCGAGAGAAAATAAAATGTTGGGGACCTCTAAAATATGAGCCTTTTGAGAATTCGCCGAGCCTACTCATTTGTTAAATAAGGAAGTTTTGAAATATAAAGGGTATTGTTTTAATCAGAGACATTATGAGCCTGCTTATTACTTGCTACGATTTCCATAGTAACCGTCTGTTGTTTATTAGCTAATTAATTTTCATCAAAAAACTAATTTGACGCTTTACTTGGCGCAGTAATAAAGCTTCCGAGTCACTGCCGCTGGTTCGATTCCCGCAAAAATATTTATAGCCCTCAAATTGATACGTTTCAAATTTAAGGGAGTTTCATAACTGATAATTTACCTACATTGTTCTCATATTCCCACAATTTGGAACCTAAGCTCTAACGTTTTAAAAGCACCTGTTATTTTTTTAATAACTATTTGATGTAAGTATTTATTTCAATTGCGAGTATTCTAAGTGTGTATATGTGAGATCTATGTTTGTAAACTGTACCGTCGATACAGGAGAAATCCTAGTGAAGGGCAACATTTTAATTTAAAAAAGAAAAAATAATATTACGACGCAATTGATCAAAATTTTATAATATTAAAATAGCTGAATCGTTCGCGTTGCAAGAGCCAACAGATTGGACGGAGTTATTACGGAACGATGCTTAGTTAATTATGCACTGTAATTAGCATCTTTAAGCCCTACGTTTTATGGCTAATGAGGTAGGCTAACAATGCCTACGTGCATAAAGGAACCTAGCTCTATAGGGATTATAATTATGATTGTGTTGTCAAACAATGGGCTAACAACTTTTTACCTAGATTTTTCTGGCCTTATGAAGTCGTGGTTAATTTACGCTAAAGATAAAGATATAGCTCGAATGGTTCAGACTGACCCCGGCTTTACACACTGGCCCCTACGATTGGGCCTAACAAAAGACACACGTGGAACCACGAAACGGTAAGCCGATACTTTTGATGATTCACACGCTGACTCCATGTTCGGCTGCATAGTTGTACCTAGTGTCTTGGGTGAGTAGGAGTCCGGTGCCCGTCAGCTTGCACTGAAAGTGAGCTGTCAGTTGGTTCGTAACGAACATGCGCGGTGCGAATGCTCCTAGTAAATATCCACGTTCAAAGATTTCGAGACCTGCAATGTGAGGCTTTCAGTCCGCATGCTTAGATGTGTTCTAAGGAATTAGCTCACTAAACTCACGAGCAACTATTGAATAATATGTATTAGAGTTTGGCCACACTAACTCAGCAATGGAATAAATAAGCAACCCCAAAAAGAACCACTGAAATCTTTAAAAGTTAGCTTTGCCAGACTGTGTAACGAGGTACGGATCTGGTGAGCCAACTCTGCAGTAGAATTATGACAACATTGCAAAGATTTTCATAGTGATTGTTTGTAGTGTTGCTATAATTCTTTTGCAGAGTTAGCTTGGTCAGACGATTGCATGAAATCAAAGCGCGGTGCCTCTAGCGGCTACTATATGCCAAACTACCAACTCATAATACAAATAAAGGTCATTGCTCACAGAAAAACAAAATAAAGAATAAGGCTAAAGCCTAACTTCAGCATTCAGAAGTTATGGCATTGATTTGTGAGAAACCTTTGAGTATTAAACGAACGCTCAAAGGAGAAAACCTATAAAAACAATCCCAGCTCTTAAATAAAATAAACTCTTGATCCGCCACTACCCACGTAGTGAACTATATATTATTATTAGTTGATAGGCTACTTATTACAAGATACAATCTGATGCCAGGTAACACAGAGGTAACTACTAATAAATGCGTGACAGTATCTTAGGCGGAACCGGAGTCTGACTTTGAGCAATGCTGATAGATCAAGAACTGACTAATCTTGGCATCTACAATAATCACAATAAAGAGCAATCCTGTTCTAAGTACTGAGGAAAATTAAAATGTTATTATTAGAAGTCAAACATCGTTACTAATATTAATACAAATATGTACGTTTCTATACCTACGTGACTATTCTCTTCCATTCAGTCGATTACTGAAGACCTACTGGTGCCTACTGAAATATTAGAGTATGAATGTAACATCCATTTTAGTAAAAGTTAAACAATTATATAAACAATAATACTTTCACTATAACCACGGACTATAACCGTTGCTGTTAAAAAACAGGTTGTTTCATGCACGTTTCTGCCTTGTTATGTTTTGCTCTACGATATAAAAAGTGCATCTAGTAGGCAACAAAAACTTCATAACATGGCGCTCCTAAATCTCTCATAGACCGCTACAGTGAACAGTCTGGGCCATATATCGACATAATTTAATTTTCATATTTCCTAATTAGCACGCTCGGCAAGTGGTTTCGTGATCGCATTAGGGTAGCTGATGTCGGTGTCTCCGCTTAACTGACCTGCCCACATCTCTATACTTCTATACTCATACTAATAAGTAATAATCTTTAACTATATTAATATTATAAAGGGGCAAAATTTGTTTGTTTGTTTGTATGTAGGGGTATAATATCTAGAACTTCAGATCCGATTCTAAAAATAATATTTTATTTTGATAAAAATAAAAATGTACAAGTGAAACCGCGGTGAAACAGCTAGTGGGCACATAACCGTATATACATAGGTACTGTATCGAAGTCCACTGCTAGACGAACAGAAAGTACGCAATGACCTTTGCTAATAGCCTTACACTAAACAAAAACATGTATTTTGAAAGTCCCTCTTTCGTCGCTACATCTGTAAATAACTCAAATCATATTACAGGTATTCCGCCAACGGCACCAAACAAAATCAACATGTTCAAACAACCCCAGTAGATAAAACAAAAACGATACGCATGCACGCGAATATTAATTAACTCAGGATTTCCACGTCCGGCTCCCTAAAACAGCCCCCAATGCCGTGAGGGATCGCCATTTGATATTATGAAAGCTCTTGTTATCAACCACTACGCGCCTACTACCTATAGATATTGAATCGTCTAGATATGACTGAGCCACAAACCTTGTTTGTCTAATATAAGGTTGTCACGTGGTAAAAGCATTTCAATTACACAAAAGAGTAATCTGGATTGTAAACATGTTTTGTTGTTTTGTATGAAACAATACTTATCAAAATTCAATCGGTTTTAGAGTTTGAGCCTTTATTGCAAACATTATCAGACTTCAGGACTATTGTTTTCTCCTATCGATGATTTACGTTTGCATAATATTATGTAACAACTTATATACAGGCTGTTACATTATTAGATGCGGAAAATTTTAGGACCGTATATTTATACAATACCTAATAATAATATTTAGCTATAAATCAATAAAATTTTCTATGATAAAATTTTGAGAAATCAAGAATAACAAATTGACTTGCATGAAAGATATCATTCTCTATAATGCAGGCAAAAGCAGGCATACGCCCTTTTAATTAAATATCACAATGGCTCTTATATCCAACTAGTTATTTTAATAAAAACTAATTGTTATTAGTAAATGGTTCAACAAACGAAGAAATATCGCGCGGTTATCATCATCTACTAACATTACAGATTATTGCAATATTTCCGTTATACCCACCTACACCCACACGGCTGTCAGTCATCTCTAACGTGGGGTAGGTAAGCATAGGTGATCACGTTGTGGTGAAAAATTATATATTTATTTTGTTCTGAAAAATAAAATCAAAATTTGTCAAGACAGCTTTTGTTAAATTATTGCCCATTATGATTATTAAGGCGCCAATAGACGGCTCTTAAAATTTCCGCACCTGATGTAACATCCTATATAGCAAAAGAACGCCACGCTGAATGGGAATTGAAAGGAAATGTTGATAAACGCTGCAATATTGTTCAGGTATTCATCAAGAAACAATCGTCTGCACTTATTGACAATGTTCTATGGAAAACTGGACGTAGTTAAATGAAAAGGATTCCAGCCCATCTTGTGGCAAAGCTAGTTTTGAGATATTTAATTTTATAATATCGTAAAAAATATGAAACCAAACCTTACTACACATTTTAAAATTAGAAATATAAAAAGTTTTCCATTCAATTCCAATTAAACAAATAAATTTTCACCACTGCATCATAAGAATTACGATTTAAACTTTTTAAATTAAATATCTCAACTCAACGTGGGTTGGATCTTTTTCGTGTGAACTGAAGTTGGAGATACAATAAAGCAATTTATGTTAATATACATAATTATTTTCTCATAAGACTGCTACAAAGTTGACATGACTACCAATGTGATAAAATATTAACAAATAGCTTAAATTTCATCAGAAATACCTACTCATTATCGGTACGAGTTCAGACATACTTACGGTAAGCCACTTTAAAAAAAGCAATGACTGTTACTGTTAGTGTTAGCCTGTCGCATTCCACAGGTAGGCAACGTCCCGCTCCTTAATTTCCATGCTGCAATGATGACCAGGCTTAAAGTTCCTGCGTCGAGGCATAATGTTTTATAGCAATATTAAAATATTTTATTTTAGTAAATTGTACAGGTATGCAGAAATATTTCCACTCATTGGAAAAATTATGAACCTTTATGATTTTTGAAAAAATATTTATTTGATAACGAAAATTAAAAAATAAAGTCCATCAACTTACGCACTGTTTTTCGATGATGTTTCTATAATCATTTATTATTGTAATACGTTTGTAATTTCAGACAATCGAATCTAACTCATGCTGTTTTGTGCGAACACAATTAAAGGAGATTTAAAACATATTATTGACTACAATGACTACAATGAGTTATTTAAAATTTTCAATCTGACAACTTTCAAGATGAAAATATAGCACAGCTATTCTGTAATCGAATTCGCATCTCGATTCGAATCTCACTTTTATTGTCAGTTGATATTGACGAATTGACATAACTCAATAACGGAGCAGTGAATATGCACTAGCCATGTTCACAGCTCCTGTTATTAAGTTACACACTTCGCTTACACTTACAAATTTTTCATACCTTTGGATTTAAAAGTCCCCATTTTATTATTTATTTATTTATACTTTATGCACTAAGTACAGAGGCGGACTTAATGCCGTAGGCATTTTCTACCAGTCAACCTAAGGGTGATGCAGAGAAAAAAGTATGGTAGGTGCACGGACAAGATAATTATCATCATTTTCGGTTTTTTACCTGTCGAACTTGATAACGCTCTTAATAAGAGCACACTTATAATAATTATATTTGTATACGCATTGTTCTCCAACGTATTTGCGTCCATCAGTCTTATAATAATATTATGTTTGTACATCAATGTTACAAACATAGATAGCGTAATTATGACCGTTTTAATAACTCGCCTAGCGTTCCCGCGCTGCGCCGTACTCGCACCGCGAACGAGTAAAAGGGTAATACTGCAACTGTATGTTCAGTTGGATTTTTTATTGAGTACGCACATTTTTTGCCCGTATCTACAAATCTCGCTGTGATTGCGATGCAAATAGTAAGAAAAAAATTGCTGTAACCCGGAATTCACAAAGAGCAAACGTGGTGAATATGTGACTTTGCCGGACAACAAATTATGGTTTTCAGCTACGTATGAGGAGTACTATTTGTATGATATATCATGTATTGCATTGGACATACGTCCACGTCACGTCTTTATTGCGTACCTAGCCATCATATTTCGAGGTATCAATTTCGGGATTTTTTAAACTAAAAAAGAATGACAGGCTTATCATACAACAATTGAAAAAACATGTACTTTTTGTCGAATAAAATTAGCTCTGCCAACAAAATATAAGAAAAATCTGAATTCTGCCTAAAATGTTCTTGGATTAAACATCTGAGCATACAAACCGGTTTTCCGATACGAAACCTACCCTATCAAAGTTCTTACCTAGGATATAAATATATGTTAAGCACCCTGCTTTCATTCGTTCCGTACGGCGGAGCAATAAATTTCAAAAATTCTACTTCATTGGTTTTATTGTATGAATCCCTCCTATCTGCAGACTAAGCTTACACCGTCTGAATGTTTATGGATATATCACTGTACTCTCTCATGTCATGGAGACCCTGGGATTAATAAAGCCTTGGGGATGCAAAGTCTCGGCTGGCGCGGGCGTGGGTGACCCTCTTACAGACGTAGTTAATAATACTTTCTAGTTTCGATTGGGTTGCGTTCTAGTACTTACATTATAATTTTCGCAGATTTTGTGGTAATTGTGGTCTAGGTATGTAACAGTGTTTTATAGAACTACAAAAATGGCACATTTTGTATAGCTTTACTTGCAGATACACTTTTAAATAAAATTAAATCTTAATTATAATAACGTGTTGTTGTTGTTGTTGTGTGTGTTGTGTACTTTTGTGTGAATTTAGAACCATAATAATATACACATTAATAGAGTGAGTCATTTTTTTTAACCGACTTCCAAAAAAAGGAGGAGGTTCTCAATTCGACGCGTATGTTGATGATTCTTTTTTTATTTGAAAGCTGGTGCTTCCCGAATGGTCCCATTTTAATTTGGTCCAGTTCTGACAATGGGATCCATGAGAAAACCATATAAGTCTTAAATTTACATTAAGTATGTGCGCGACTTTTTATGTTTGTTACCTCATAACTTTCGACTGCGTGAACCGATTTCGATGATTCTTTTTTTGTTTGAAGGGGTATACTTCCGAAGTGTTCCCATTCAATTTAGTGAGGATCTGATGAAGTTTTTCGGAGATAGGCAATGGAACTCTTGAATGAATAACAGCACATCACTCGCGATTGCTGTAATCTCATGTTTATGTATTGTTTATGCCACTCAAAATTGAAAAATAAAATAAACTTTAAAAAAAAAGTAAAGCCGACTTTAAAAAAAAAACCAAAAAGTATAAAATAATTTTCTTAAAAAATTTAACAGCTTCTGAAGTCGGGGCCTATAATTCTTCAATGTACCTACTCGTAGCTTGTCAGTGGCCCCGACTTCAGAAGCTGTTAAATTTTTTAATAAAATTATTTTATACTTTTTAGTTTTTTTTTGAAGTCGGTTTTTACTTTTTTTTTTAAGTTTATTTTTTACAAATAGCACATTAAGATACTTACCTTTTTTTATACCACTAAGGTGACAAATAAGCATGCGGCGCGATGGTAAGCGGTTACCGTAACCTATGGACGCTTGCGACACCAGGGCCAGCACTCGCGCGTTGCCGACCCTACCACTAGCGTCGCCTTGGCAGTAGGGGCGACCTCTATGGCGATCAGGACGAGTCGCTTCCCCATGAAGCATTAGAGACTGGGTTTGCAGGCAACTAGTTTTCATAACGGCCGCATGCTCATCACATCCACTTGTTCTTATTTTGTCAGGAGATAAAAATATTGTTTATTAATGTATAATTTTTTTTTTCCTAAGAAGCTGCGCTATATTTTCCATCGCGAAGAAGGCCATCATTCCAAGTACACGTTCTACAAACATTAGCCGGGTAAACATTATCGAATCGGTAACCGTGGCGCCCAATTGTTTGTTTATTTGTTTATCTACTTTGTGTTTACAACCTCTGTTTGGTTACGGCTTTGGTTACAGGTACAAGATTGAACTTGAAGCCAAGTATCTACCTATGTACTTGTATTAGGAATATCTTTTCTTTATTCTTAGACACAGATTTTCGTGTTGCTGGCATAGCGTGTGGTTTCCTGAAAATAAAAGGCTAACGATTTAAGTTTGATGGGGCTGCCCCGCTACTCAGGCGCATCAGGGATGTTCGCAGATGTTCGCGTGGTCTTCTATGCGGTTATGCGGAAGTGATGCGCATTCATAGTCCGCCGGGGTCGCGGCAGCACCAACAAAACTAGCAGACTGGACTGCGCGTTTATGAACCACTGGTGCAGTGTTTTAGCTAGACCTGTGACCTTGCGGTAGTCGTTTCGCGAACTTTTGTGTACTAACACTGTGATTCTTGATACTTGAAATAAATTTATTTATCATTTCCTTTATTCAATTATTATTAATTTATTATATTACAATATTTAACGACACGGTTGGCAGCTGCCTTGGTTAACTCAGTCTGCGCTACGTGTTGCGGGTTCGATTATTGCACGGAACGTATTTGTATGGTCTACAAATAGTTGTTCAACGGCAAGGAGTGTTTGCATGTGAGACGTATGTTTGTATACTGTATCCACAATACAAGAGACATCATAGACTGAACGTATTTATCAAATAAATAAGACATTCACTGCATCTAGCATGAAAAATGGTTGTCAGTCAAAATATTCATTGTGTTCCGTCGAAAAGCTAAATACAGACCGACGATGTATCGTAATTAGAGTTGTAAAAAAACATTTTTTTTTTACTGAAGTTGGTTTTTTTCAAGAGTAACCTATGAAATTAAAAACATTATAATGTTGCTATCGTTAAATATGATTTTACATTTTTATTTTAAATTATGCATGGAATTTTTCAAAATTGAAATAAATCATTTTGTTGTTATTAATAAGCTTTTTTTTCTATTTATATCTCTAGTAGTCGTCATCTGTCGGGAAATCAGATGAGAGACTAACTGGCACCCTTGTTCTAGTCTTAACATTAGATAACACCTCAATAATAGGTACCTACTGAATGCGGCCATTAGTTTCTGTACCAACATTGTGATCTATACACTCGGCACTTTTCATGCAAAATATGATTACGAAGATATTTGATGTAACTTCCAATTGATGTACTACAGTATTTTGTATGGTAGTAAACCGCAACTTGTAGAATAGATACAAAAAATAATGTTCAATATCATTCAATATATCACTGGAATATTTTGTTAACAAACATTGATAGTGCACTTGTTTATATGGAACAGTGCTGCCCAACAACAACAACGTTATTCAATACAGCAGATTGATTCAATACGGGTTTTAAATACAAATTGGAACACAGTGAGGAGACATTATCACAGGTCAATTTTAGTAAAGCGCCCCATTTAACATTAATTTGTTGGTGTTATTTTTAAAGCTTACATTCCCATGGCGTTTCTAAAATTATCGAGAAAGATGGAAACATATTTATTTCACTCTACCTCGCTTAAACGTAAATTACTCACTTTCGATCACGATTTTTGTAACTTGAATTAATGTTAGCAAGATGATTATTTTATGCATGAATGTAACATTCAAAAATACTTTTTTGTAACATGGGTTACAAAAAAGTATTGAAAAAAAATCGCACCCAAAAACAGATTTAAATACGTTCCGGCGAAAATTTCTCGGAAATGTAAATAATAACATAACTCAAAAACTACAAAATATTGCGGAAAAGTCATAGAATATTTTGGATTACCCCTGGATATGGACAATCATTATTTTTTTCTTTTAGACGTCACTATTTGTGCCATCCTTTATGCTTTTCCGAACTTTTTTGTTAAAGAAAGAAAAAAAAAGTAGGTAGCAATTTTTAAAAAAAAATGCCTTTCCCCTTTTTGTGCAATTAGGCTATAGAAAGGATAATTTGAAATAATTACAGTTTTATTGTGGACTTAATTATTATCCAACGAATAAGCTAATCAGAAACTATTATGAAAATGCAGGTCTTAAACTTGGGTACCTAATTTCGATAATGATACAGATGCAGTTAGTCTAATAAGTTTGCAAGAATCTTGATTCGATATTAGTGAAACCAAGGAGACAAACTTGCTAATTTACCGCCTATGTACAAGCTGACTGTCGAGTAGAATGCGCCGGGACTTTACCCAGCGATGAATAGTTTCAGGGTCCCAAGTATGTTTCCATTATCACGTATTACTTAACTAATATTAAGTAATCACTGTTGGATAATAAACGTGAGTTACAATTTCTGTCCCTCGCCGTATTTATAGTTACACACTATAACGACGTTCTCCATTCCCTCAAATAATGAAACGTGCAGTACAATTTTGTTTGTTAATTAAATTTAATTAATTAAGCTGAAGCAGTGATAGCCTAGTGGTTGAACGCTTGCCTTCCATGCAGGTGGGTCTGAGTTCGAACCTGGCCCACACCTCTGATTTTTCTAATTCATGTACGGGTCACAATTTTAATTATCACTTGCGTGAACGGTGAAAGAATACATTGTGAGGGAATCTGCACATCTGAGACGGCTTCATAAAGTTTTCGATGGTGTTTAGTTCGCCAACCCACACTAGCCCAGCGTGGTAGACTAACGGCTTACTCTTCTCATTTTGCAAACAGGCCCGTGCTCAGCAGTGGGACAGTAGATATTGGGCTGGATTTATTTCTTTTATTTTTAATTAAGCTTTATAGCTCTCCACTTGCGACTTTTTGCGCTTGTTTCGACCCACTCCCTTCTATCCAGAAAATCCTTGCTTAGGGACTTTATTTACTACTACTACTGCCTAAGTGCCTATTTCAAGTTTCTTACTTCACTCCGAGATGTGGTTGACACAAAGTACTAATTACTGAAAGAAAAATCATATTGGTTCCCGTCTAAGAACTACGAATGGTTTATTTCAGGTATAAAATACTGTATTTAAAATAACCCACATTACCATTTCAATGTTTCGAAAAATTACGTAAAATAACGCTAAAGGGTTTCAGGCTGAAGAGCGATGCTATTGACCGCCCGTAATGCCCGCGGCTAAATGCGGAATTGATTTAGTTCATGTACTCTACCTACACGTCATAACGTC
Organism: Allophyes oxyacanthae; assembly: GCA_932294325.1. Taxonomy (NCBI): domain Eukaryota; kingdom Metazoa; phylum Arthropoda; class Insecta; order Lepidoptera; family Noctuidae; genus Allophyes; species Allophyes oxyacanthae. Next base: position 9,974,226 of record OW028609.1, read on the forward strand.
GCTGATAGACCCATACCGCCTAACTAACATGGTTAAATACCGCGGATGTACTAAAAAAAACAAGATTGTGTTTTCGAGTCTGTAGGTCGGTGAGGGCCAAGCACGAATATTTTTAACGTATCGTAACGTTAACGTTTGCAAATTATGGATAAAACATACATTAATTCTATCGCATTTTTGTTAATTTTACGCAACATACACACTCTTTTCATGAAAATATAAAAATACGGCAAGTATTTAAAAAAATACCATAGATTAAACGTGTATTTATTATTCAAAATTTGCTTACGTTAACGTTAAGATCGTCAAAAACGTTCATGCTTAGCCCACTGATTGCGAATGGCAGTTACTAGACGTGGAGACTCAATTTTGATATTTTTAGTACTTACATGCCCGTTATTTAACATTGTTAATTACGCGGTATGATACTATCAACGACAATATTAATAATTGGTAGGTACGTTACCAGAAATATTTAATTCAGGAATTATATACATTTCCTAGAACCATTAAAAAATGTGGGTAGTATGATTGAGTTAATTTAAAAATGTAATCTATATCTAACTTCTAACCTATTTTTGTCACTAATTCGTATCAAACTAGCTATGTCTTCTAAACTAGACCACCGCTCACCTGAACCTTTTTTCCGATTGCTGCTTAGGAAAATATACACAATTCCTACGAAAGTGTAACGTTTCATAAAATAGGCGATTTTAGACATTAAATAATTATAATGGTGTATCATAATACACATTCCATATTGAATAATTCCATCAGATGAGCGATAGGTCGATGTGCAATAAAAAGTGGTGTCGAAAAATTTAAGCTTCGGGAATATTGAGAGTACCTTTCTAACGTGCGATATAAACCAATTTGTGTTGCATCTAACATTGTTATCAGTGTTATTGGTTACGGCCCAGAGCAAACTAGGTAAAACTGACTCCGAGCGACGAGCGACGTCATATCCGTGATACAATTAAAATAATTATGAGGAGGTCACCTGTTTTCGGTCTCCCCATGCAGATTCACATGCATATGCACGGAGAGACTGCTAAATTAGAACTGAGACAGAATCAACAGAATCTTGATACAAATAGCAAAACAATTGTAAAAATCTATCAACATCATGCTGACTTACATAATTTACATACATTTTGTCAATAAATTACTCATTCTCAAAATAATGTGACGTTAACTTCAACTATCCACTGTTTTAACCGTCAGTCGTTTTAAAATAATTATAATTTATTACTTCTAACAAGACTAATTTTATAGCATTCTTAAAAACCACGACGCACAAATGTAATTTACGTAGCAAAAGTTTCGTTCCGTGCCGATGAACATTGGAAACAGTTTAAAGCGGTTATTATTCCTAAAACAATAAGGCCAGACATGGCGGCATTGAAATCGGCGGCCAAGTGACGGGGTATTGTGTTATGGTCATTTGTCTGTATCTCCACACCCCGGCCTTTATCTTCTGATCCAACATTCCTGTTAGTGAACTGAGCTGGATCCCTTGCTACACATTTGTTATTGTTACCATTCCAAGATTTTATAACTATCTGTATAAAATAGACATATCTACTAATCAGCGCTGTGTTGTGATCCACGCCATAGCACAACATTATGCTGGATCACCTTGTCGCAGTTGACCTTATATCTATTTAATAAAGTTACTTTGTGTGCGTGTGTCTCTGTCACAATTAAATCACTTTTCTTTCTTTCTTTTCTTCTTTCTATAAATTCTTCTGTTGAGTCGACACGAGCTATTATTTTACACCTAAAATAAGCATGCTTTTGCAAATAGGTAAATATATCCTTATCTTTATCTATAGCTATCACATTGGAGGCGCTCATGCCGTAGTTGAAAGATTTGCGAGTCAGCATCGAGGTCGACTGCCCAAGGTGCACCAGACGATCTCATATTTTGTCGCTTGTTGAGGCTTTTATTGACATATAATATTATGTACAAATTTATTATTATTATTTTACACATAGTTTTTAGTTTCCCTTCAAGCAGCGTAAATTCTTTTCTATTGTCTTCGGGTCCATGGACGTAAGGGACAGTGCTTAATGAATTAGTTAATATTGTATTACTATACTGGTTTTTTTAAAAATAACAATCAAATGTCATGTAGCATTATTTATATGCACATTCTGTAAGGAATGTTTTTCCTTAAAGAGTATGTTTGAAACGGCAATGTCAATGTCTCGAAAAAATTCGATGCAATACGATTGTACGGTACCCTCACTATTTCCCCGAACAAAATTTCGGAATCACCTATTCAATTCCATTAGTGAGGATATCATCTAATAAAACCTAATCAGTATCTAGCTCATAATAAAATAAATAAATAAAATAGCTCCTAAGTATGTTCATATGACATTGTACAACGACGTAATGCGCGTTCCCTCTATCAGGAATTAATCAAATAATCCTACTCCAGGGCAAAATCATTACTCGTTTTCCATTTCTGTTTCGGATGCACTGACATTGCCTATTACTATCGATATATCGTATTTCAGATTCTCGGCTGTATTTGGATAAAAACCATAATAGGGTAAACGGATCCCCTTGCCTGGCCACCGTGCCTTCGCTGCGCGGACCTGTAAGGGGATTTCGTTGCACACAACTTTGAAACTTGAATATTGGGACCATTATATATTATGGCAGTCAGACAGACAGACTGTCCAAGTCTTATCATTAGTATCGAAGCCGAGTCTTGAGAATAGACTACTGTTTCAAAGGCTAGTTATGGCTTACAATATTTCTGTTATATTACAATGTTACTGAGTTCTAAGGTCGATCGCGAGGCCAACTTAATTACCAGGAGACCCAAATATGATTAAAATTAAAGTCACATCAAGGACTTTTATACTAAAGAAATTGAAATGAATAAATACATTTAGTCGAGTAATATAGAATTATTCGTATGGAACAGAAGATTTTTTTATCGCGTTTTCATTGTTTATCCCCTTGTAAAAGTTGTTTATAATGATGATTACAGTAACCCCTTAAAGGGGTTGGAACTAGACAGGTAGGAACTTATACAGTGATTACAAGCTATGATTAATGAAAATATTATTATAATTATTACATGTTTAGCTTTAGATACTGTTAACACAAGCAACCGTTTTATCTACTCATTTATGACACGTCATGCGGTTAAATTACGAAAGATGAATGGTAAACTTGGTAAATGAATAACGCAATTTAGAAAATCTTCGTGATTGGAATGTGAGAGTATGATTTTCATAGGATCAAATCGGCAATAAAATGTATTCGCAAACCGATAAGTTTGCTTTTACGAGCGTGGAGAAAGACGTAAAATATTGGATATACTTATATGTCTAAAACAAAAGCCTGGCATAAAACATACCTGAGTTCGTACGAGGTCATGATGACCATTAAACACAAAAACGTACGTAGATATTCTCACAGAATGCCTTTTATAGCATCCTTGCGTTCATGTTTATCAGACTGTATATTTGGAATGTTATGGCGATACAACAAGTGCCAAAGGTGAGTTGGTGTGTGCAATGCATTAGGTGCATGTATCCTCGGAAATCCGCGCTTCGTTCGGCTTCCTCCGTTTGTCACGGTTCGCTTTTCCGACAAGGAAACCATTCGGAACAAAAGTCAGTATATTTCTGTGTGGCTCACGGTTAAACATAGTCTCGCCCACGCTGCTCACACGTCGCACCGCCGCGGCTCGACTGCCCAGTCCCATCTTCCTTCTCGACGCCTATACACGCTCCAGGTCAGTACCAATTTTAAGATTCACATTCAATACAACCTCGGCGAATTCTTTCCAATTCAATATTTTTTGCTGTGCGCTATTTGTAAATGGATCTGCCAATTTTTTTTTATTCATGACAACATTTCTTTCTGTTATTCCACTTCCAAATTTTAATCTTGGATTGGTTACCGGTAATGTGCGTTCGAATTCCTATTACGTGATTATTTTTAGCTGTGCCGTTCAGCGTTCAACGAGTGCATATTACAATACCTCGTGTCCGACCAAAAACCCGGTTTTCGAATACTAAAAATATCCCCATATCGAATGTTTGCGAATTCTATTTTGAATTTGTTTCACTGTTCGACGCACGCGTCGATGCTCGGGGAGGGTAATCCATAAGGAGGGGATGATCGATGAAATGAATAGCGCTCCACCACCGCTGATATTATATAATTTATTGATTATGCGTTCGCGGATATCCGTGTCCTCCGTAGTAAACATCGTTTTTAATATTCATTGAAGTAAAATGCACATTGATTTTTTTTACAATTCCATGCCAAGAATCTGGAGTTACGCGTAAAGATCTACGTAAGATAACGTTCAAATATATCCGATCGTCATTAGTCTTGTCAAATTAAAAGTTGCTATCTCTATTTTTGTTTTGGCTAGTGAATATTTACAAGAAAATTGTTTAACGTCGGCAACAGGATATTACGTATTGTTGTCTGTGCGCCTGTGCTATATCGGATTTTAATGTTTTCGACACATTGTTTTTACAACGAACTTGATGTGTCTGACGTGTTCATAAAATACACAAGCTGAGATTTTTTATAGTTTCACAAACAAACCGAGCGCGTAAAATTTTCAGCTGAAACGTGGAACGTTAACAAAACAAAAATATTTTAGTAGAGGCGACCGGTAAAATAATTTGTAATGGAGTATGGTAGAAGCAAATTACTATTTTTAAAACCTGATGGTATTGAAAGAGCTCAAATAAATATCGAGAATTAAATAAACAAAATTAATTTTTTTAGATAGAAACTGATCGAGAACCATACGGAAACAAAGAAAAACATTCATCTTCTAATTAGAATTCAATCAATCAACTCAGCCTGTCGCTATCTACTGCTGGACATAGGCCTCTCCCTAGTTGCGCCATAACGCCCGGTTCTTCGTCTCCCGCATTCAGTCTCACCCAGCTACCCTCCTCAGATCGTCGGTCAAATTAGAATTCAATTAAATGCTAATGGAATAGAATAGAATAGAATATATCTTTATTTCATGTAAACCAGATTCAGGTAGGTACCTACTTATGAAATGTCGATAGTCTAGGTGAGCTGTTCCAAATAGTAGGACGTATATTATATATACGTAATAGAATTCAATTCAATTTATTTCATAAATATTTACAATATTGAATATACTCGTAAAATTATAGATTTATAGATTTTTACCAAGAATATAGAATTTTACAATACAAAGCCTTTTATGCTAAGTCCAACAATTATATCAAGCGTATGAATATCTAAAAGAACATCGGAAATATTTTCATGTCCTGAATAAAATCACTAACTAATTCTTGGTAAAAAATGCATAATGTTGTACCTAAACTGACACGAGTTATATTGTCAATTTCACCACCTATGTAGATATTAAATAATAATAATGAACAAATAAGTATCTGTAAACAATTAGGTACCTACAATAAAATCAGCTAATTTTATTTAATAAATTTTTAAAATCTAAAAATGTATGCAATATTAGATTTGCATATATTTTTAGAATTGAAATTTTAATTACTGTACCTAGTGAAGTCAAAGTAGCGGCTGTTTCCCAGATGTTGTTCTGACTAGACAAAGTTTACACGTTGCAGAACTCAGTTTTGAATTTATGTTACTAAAATAGTACACATATTACTTACTCATATCTGTTCATACATCTACAAGATAGAACTTATGAATACGAAATACAGACATTACAGACGACATTTTTACCTAATTAATACGAGATCCTTTGATGCAGAACATATTCATAATGTAAGTGTAATACCTTCCCATTAGTGAGCGTATGTACTTATGTTAATTGCTAGCCTAGGGCACGTCTCGTCGTCGTAATTCGATGGGGACTACAAATAATAATTCAGAATAGGGATACGGATATTCATTAGGTGTGTTGTAGAGTGGAGGGCCAGTGGTAACATTTATAACTGAGTCATTCTGCAAGAACTTAAAAGTACAGAAACTTTTCCAAAATATTAATGTAGGCTTTCTATGTGCCAATTTGTCTCGAGGTTGAGATTAGGCAGAAAAAAGGATAAGGTATCTATCTTTTTTATTCTTTTTTGAAGTTATCGGACAATGTTAGAAATCAAGATTAATAATATATCTATTGTTACTGCCACGTGTGACGCGTTAAAGTTACTAATAAGATTGGACATTTTGGATTGTGGCTTGATTTTTCAATGACTGCTGTAAATTTGAATGGACTTATCAGGGAATAGCGAATCCAAGTGGTGTAGAAGAGAAATGTGAGAAGCGCATCAGTTTAGGTATACTCGATCTGTAAAACAAACCATTATTAATCTACATGGATGAAAAAAGAAAGAAAATGTAAAATTTATTTACAACAGAGTCGCACTTGTTGAGCTGCCCAGCTCAAAATGTATTATCTTACTAACGAGGTCAAAATATTATGATTCTACAAAGAAATCTAGATGTTTGGTTATTTGTACCAATGCTTTATTTTTATATAACCATAATTACACACTACACTAAAGAGTCACTAAATCTTAAATACCTACATAATTAATAAGTTCTAAAATCGATGAGTAAGTAACAGCTCTTATTTTGCACACCGTATTACATCTATTGAGTGAGACGTCTCTAAATGTACTTTGAATTTCGAATCCGTCTATAATATTGCCAATATCTTAGTTCTCTTCTAAGCTTCCTCGGTTATTTGTCGGTCGTCTGCTCCCGTTTGCAATAAACCTCTTAGCTCATCTGTATCGCTTCGGAGAATTATTGAAACTACTTCGTTATATCGATCTGAAGGTTAAGCTGTTAGTTATATAATTAATGTTAAAATACATAAGATTTTAGAAATAGCTTTATAAAATAAATAGACAATAAGTTATACGTAAAAAATAACGTCTCAAGAATTCTAAAAGGTGACTTAAAAAAATATCCAGGTGATCCATCACAATGGGTCAATATGGAGAAGTCTAGAACCACCCTCTTACTTTAAAAACAGTACAATATTACCTACTGGATTAATTCTTTGTTTTATTTTTCTAATTAAAATTATTTATTTAATGATTGTCATTTAATAAAATTATTATGAGTAATGATCTAATGTAAATGGTTGTAAAGTAATGGCCTAGTCTCCTAAAATACAGGCTCCGGCTAAGCATACGTGCCATATTCCCAACAATAAAATAATTTTACTTATACATGTATCTAGATTAGAATTAGTAGCTAATACCTACCTATGCATCAGTTTTTATTTGTGGTAGAGAAATAATCAATTTTTAATAATAATTGCTATGATCTTCCCAAGACATTTACTATTGGATAAAGGTATTCATGGCCTTTTGGGATGCTTAGTTGCATCTTCTTAGCATGTTCAGTAGTGCGTGTTTCCATGCAGTTTACGATAAATAATAATATTATCAATTAAAGATTAAAAGTCTGATTTCATTATGCGCAGGAATACTAAGATGAGTCGCGTTGGCAGACCCCGACGCACCCGCGTCTACGATTGCAACTTCGACAAAGGCGAGAGTTACTACCGTCCCGTCCTGGACAGGCTGGACGGAAAGGTGCCGACACCGCGCGCTGACGAATCGGACCGCGATCGCATCAGGAATGATGTCGAGAACCGTATCAAGAACGCTCTAGATGAGGTCCAAGCTCCCGCCGACGATTTGTTCGACTCCAGGGGAGGTAGGGTACAGAGGAGCAGGCCTCTGTCTTCGGCGTTGGATAGCGAAGAACTTTCTGATGATGTAAGTGCGATATTTTTTGTATTTAATTTCTAGATTTGCAGTACTTAACAAGTATCTTGCGCAAGTGGCTTATACATGTATATCTATCTACTTGAGAGTGCGTAAGTATATCTACTTGCACAAGACAGACAACAAATATACTACTTACTCAAAATATCCAGCCGTTACGCATACGGAACATTTATATTTTACAGTGTTCAGGGGACTGCATTAAATGTTATTACGTAATTTATAAAACACATTTATCGGCTATTAAAGCTATATAATAGAGCTACTTCGCGTGTCTAATAAAATTTATGTTCGCCTCGCCATGTAAAAGTTATTAATATTTCACCGTCAAATATTATCATTACCTCGATCGCAGGCTGACATGGAAGAATCATATAAAGGGCAAAAGGGAAGAACTGATTATAAAATGATTCTTGCTCTGGCTAAGTAGCCAGTTGTCCTAGTGGACAGAACAGCAAACTCACGGTAGATAAAAAACTATTAATCTACAAAGCAGTACTAAAGCCAGTACACACAGACATAGATATAAATCAATATATGTGGAATATCAATATCTGTGGATGTACAGCATACAACTTTGGACGAGCGCTAGCAACTCAAATATTGCTATCATACAGACTGCAGAATATTATCCTGCGCAAAATATCAAACGCTCTATGGTTTGTTACAAATATATAAAAACCTAAAGATGAAGACTGTAATAAAACGAAATACGATGTACCTCAAAAATCTCAAAAAGCCACCGACAGAGGCTAGCCTCACATTCTGATGAATGTGCAGCCCTAATAAGATTCCAACAATACCACAATCGCATTGAAGCTGCACGAGACGGTGTACCTGCTTTACAACAAGACAGTAGTGCCCTCGATGGAGTTCACACTCATTACGACAACCAACATTCAACACAATCATTACCATGTCTAAAATTGTGATCCAATTACAGAACCTCGCTGTGTATATGGTTGTATGTACACAAAATCTCCTGTTATACGTAATCTGTCCGAAAGGTATTTGATATAAACTCGGACCCAGCCGAACAGAAATCCGAGGCATCCAGTTATTTCGCATTGCTTATTGCATTCAAAGTTGCAAGAGTCTGAGAGGTATTTCATAACTTTTTACCCACACCCCATCCAGCAAATTCATTCAAATGTACACGTTATTACAACATAAATATTAAAATTTATATGTATTTTGAATTTGTTCAAAAGGGTTTTCAATAGGTACATCGTTTCAATACAGAGATCAAATTACGGTGAAAATATGTCTACCTCCAATTAGTTATAAATCCTACAAACGCGCAGCAATTATGCTATTTCCCTGCTTGTGAATATCGGTAATGATTCGGCAGATAGTAATACCTACGTTTTCAAAGCGGATTGCCACTACTCGATAGATGCTAATTGACGGCTTATATTATTCATATTGTATGATTTTACACCGGCCGATAACGACACCGATCCGACGCCGACATCAGAGAGTATTATAACCATTGATTATAACCACTATGTTATAAGAATTACGTCCACGTCACGTTACGGCGTCAGGTCCATGACACGGACCTGGCCTGACTATGGACCTGACTGGCACACGCTGTCATCCAGACAGCAGACAGTCTCACTTTCTCAGTTTATTTTTAAATTAAAAGTCAGGTTGTTTTTTTATATTATCCGGCCAGCCGAAATTTTCGTGTAGCAGATAGGTTTCGAATCGGCTTGTGTAAAATCGGCAACCCACTAGATAATAGGTAAACATAGACGCCGGCAGAAAATTCCACTCCTTGACCGTTCGCATGAGAAACGATGAAGCAATTTAGGGTGTTAGAATGTCATGTTTAATTAATAAAGGCGATGGTCATAATATAGGTACCTGACTAAACGTAAACCGTAGATTAGTTGAACGTAACATTTGATGAATATGCGTATTTGATTTCCAGTAAAAGTTTAGTGAAGAGACCCGCTGAATGCAAGGAATACGAAACAAAATTCAAAAGCGAATATTGCAGATTAGGGCCGGTTCACACAACGCCGCGTCGCGCCGGGAAAGTCTCCTGAATGACGGGAATAAATGTGATACATTTTGCATAAAGCCCGTCGACCGCATGGCCACCGTGCATAACCACGTTTGCACGATGCGACAATATCTATTTTATTCCGTCATTGTTAGGATACATCCCTGCCACGATACGCCACGGATCGTTTGCGTGTGACTTGATCTTCAATCTATTATATTCTGAAGGGTATTACGTTGTCGACCAGTACAAGCTTTAAATATTCAGATACATCTCGTCTCTCGTCTTCATACCCAGCAGAGGGAAAACCAACCAAATTATGTAGGTCTTGCCAATAAATTATTCATGAACTGGACATCGACTCTGGTAATAAACTTCAGTATGATGCTGAGAGACTAAACTATGAACTACCTTGTAAAAAAAATACCGCTCATGAAGTTAGGAGCCCCATCTTTATGATCGGTAAAAAAATTACAAGATAGCTCTAAGTTTAGTCTCTCACGATCGTATTGAAGATTATTACCAGAGTCGATGTTCATTACCAAATTTTCGTTACGCGGCAGACCCGCTGAACTATTTTATTAAATTAGTATAAGTAATGTACCTACCTATACCTTTTTACACAAGCATATTTTTATGCTGTACCTAATAAATATTATGAATATCTTTTTAAATAATAAAAAATTACCTAATTGTCTACTCATCAAATCGAAACAATATTTGATTTGAGTAGGTAATTCTGCTGCTTGAAGGCCAAATTCATCTTGAAACTGACATGAAATGAAAGGCTTAAATGTATTTAAATGTATGGATGCGTGTGTGTGATAAATTATTATTATTATTAGTACTTATCTAATAGTTTATAAAATCTGTTATCTGCATTTGTAAATAGGACTAGGTAGGTAATCCTGGAAAACTAAAACTTGTTCACATGTAGGAAGAACGGTAAAAGCCAGTATTATAATAATGTTATTATTATATTTTCCTACCCTCTTCTAATTTGCAATTTAATTTTAATCTGGTTAAATAAAGTGAAACGCAAGAATACTGAGTTAGTGCGTCCACAATTCCACATTTCCAATCGGTGTGTTTGACCCTTACCTACAGTCCGAAAACCAAATATTGCCAGTACGTTGCTTTGATAAAATACAGGCATATAATGAACGATGGAAAGAATGTAAAAATAATTCAACGAGCGCCTCTTTTGGTTAGGGTTCTGTTTTTTGGTCAATATAAGTCGGAATTAAAAGTTTACTTTTTAATTTTTTAATCTTTTATAAAAGAAATAACTTATTTATTTATTGTTTCACCAACAATTGCTAACAAACATCATCAAAGGTAACATGTTAAATATAACACTCTCGTCACTCCTTTTTCTTCTAACGTATATTTTTGTCAGATATAAATCATAATGCACCCTTAATAATTTTTTATCTTTAAGCATTTTCAATATTTAATTTATTTTATTTTGTATATTTTTAAAGTACCTACCACTTCAAAATTATACAACACGTTATGTAAAAGATTCTTTATATTTTCATGGGACTAAATTGAACCCTAAAAATTTTAATCCTGCATTTTTAATCAAACCGCAAAAAGGGTTTTTGTTACGTTACGCCTCTTTCAATTAACTGAGCGAGCATCATATCTACACGCTTCATATTAAATCCGCTTTATTTTGTTAAAAAAAACCGGTACGCTGATGCATAGTGAGATACACCAAAGGATTAAAAAATATTTGTGTTATTTTTACAGTCGAGTTTCCAATGCATTTAGAATTCGCTACAAGGGTTTTCATAAACCTGTGTGTGGTTTTTCATTCGAGCTATCCTTTCCATCCATATTTATTTAATATCCCACAATGCATGTATTGCACGGTCGGCCAAAAAAGTGGTACATCTATTTTATCAGAATTTAACTTGTTATCAAATGAAAATATCACTAAGGTTGAAACTTCATTATTTTGACAAGAGAATAATAGACCGTTTTGTTTAATGGCATGCAAACAAATTGCAACCAAATGGTGGTAGACAAATTCTTTGGCCTACTGTACCTGGAGTCCAAAACAGTGTATGTACATTGCTGTAACATACGTTCTGTGTGTGTGTATACATTTTATTGTCTGAGCCTCTAAGGATGTTCACCAACAATATAACAGATGTTCAAAATTAAAACGGCCGTTTACCCATACAAAATTTAATGTTAAACTGGAGATTTCATCTTAAACCTATCTTATGGTGTCGGTAAATTTGGGCTTTAAATTGATAAACGACCGCCCTTAATTGGTAACTATCAATAGGAACACTATATTCGTAAACTAATTCACTGAAAGCCAGTTCGTGTCCGATCTAAAGCTGACACGTCATCGATCAAAGGTACCGTCACCAAACTTGCAGGCAGTCTCTAAACTAAACCAGACATAAGCGAGAAACTTAGCAATTATTTCGTTACTCGGGACAGCACACCTTTAATGGTTTGGACAGACGATGCCAAATACATAGAATTGTGCAGTATACGTCTCTAGATAAATACGCCTGAGTTACTACATATTTGTGTAGGTAAACACATGGGTAATTTTAGAAATGTACATAATAACAAAGTAGCAATCTGGAACGATGCCGAAGGTACGATATAACATATGATACACTATGAATTATTGCGCTCTGACGTATAGACCGTGGATGCTAAGAATAGCAATAAGATTCATCCTTTCAGAGACGAATTCACGTCTATTTTAAGATTCACCGAATAAATCATGAGACAGAATCTTTAAAATAAATGAAATGCAGTCTCTTAATTAATGTTATGACTATGAAACAGCTGCACACACGTGCTTCTGCTTGCGCACAGTAATGCAGCTGTTGAATATATATGATTTCTATAGTCAGGCCGCCACGCAAGAGTTACTCTAATTACCTTGCGTCTTTTCAATATACCCCAATATTCAAAGTAGCAGCAACAACAATTACAACTACCTATTTTTTATCTCTAATAAATTAATGCGAAATCTAATGTTATTAAACCTCAATATATCGTGGAAAACATAAAAAAATACAAAGTGTCTGGTACACATGCAAAATAAATTTTATAACTATATACTCGTACATTTGTTATAAAAAGTGAACATTTATATTATACCTAATTTTTGTAACGTCCAATATTAATGATGGCATAATCAACTTCCTCTATTCATAGAAATAATTATATCAGTGTTTGCTATTGCATATTTTTCATTAAATAAGTCTGAAGATTGACATAAATGAAAGCAAATGGGCAATAAAATAATTTGATATGCCCCGCCACCATCGTTTTTAACTCGCACCCGCTAAATAAATAAAACATTTCATTAAAAAAATTACATGTTTATGAACACTTTTAAATTAAATTTAAATTTAAATAGGCTTTGGAATCTTCATTGGTTTAATAAAATTAAAACTTTGATTTGATAAAATCTTTTATTTACATTCGTATCGTAAAGTTCTGTTATGAATTCCAAAATAGTACCATAATGACACACACTTTATGCACGTGCAACGTTTTATTATGATACACTTTTCACAAAATAATAATGTAAAATAACTTTTTTTCTATTATATCTACCGATGAGATTTCAATTAAAGGGATATGCCCATTCGTTAAGGAGGTTTTGGCCAAGTGGCGTCCATAAATACAGCAAATCATAGGCATTAGGGTTGACATAATAGATACTAAATCAACCACAATTTTTTACATAGAACTTGGACAGAATTTTAAAATTGTATGAAAAAAAATCAAGGCTGATATAAAACAGACATGGAGTTGACTGGCAAGCCAGTGTCGTCGTGGTAAGCGGGTACGGAATCTAATGTAAAGCCAAGGTTGTCATCGCTATAATACTAATAAAAGTCATCGGATAGAAAATAGCAAAACCGTGTAGGAAAAATCACAACTCACAAAGCACAACATACAACCCGCAACAAACAAAATGTTAACTGTCAACACAGACTGTCAATTTCAATTTTTTTTATTTTTTTATTTAATGGCCTGTTATCATTGACGTAGTGTTGGCGATTCGGCATCGATTTATCAAAAACCGATGTTATAGAGCTATGAATCGATATTTTTAATTAACTTGAACCAGCACTGCATAGATTTCGGAAAACAATCAATAGACATTTATTTTACCTATTCTATAGAAATTAAACGTTTTAATATACGAAGCGAAACAAAAGAAAAAAGTTTTTTAGAAGATCATTCAGTTCTCGATTTATTTGATTTCGATTTTTTGTGACATTTGCCATCACTACTTTTATAAGATTGACATAACGTGCTGAAATGAAGATTGCATCACATGCATAATTGATTGAACGTCTTTTTAATATTAATTTTTAAATTCCCGAGTGTTACAAACAAATAAATAATAACAATATTTTAGTTACTAAATAAGATATTTTTTTATATTTTTCACATTGGTGTAACGAACCTGCCTACCTACTGGCCAAGAGTGGGCATTTGCCTTTGGTGTATGAATCTGCACACGTGTTTTAATACTATGCAACAGTTTCTTACTATCTCGTTTCTTTCTTAATTATTATTTTTTATTTGCAAAGTAAATAAGTTAGAATTTATATATCTTTAGATATAGGATCACTTGCGTTAACGGTGAAGGAAATCATAGTAAGGAAACCTGCACACCTGAAAAGGCTCTATAAAGTTCTCGATAGTTTGTGTAGTCAAAGAAAAGTCCAACCCACTTGAAACATTGCACCTAAAATCATGACGTTTTGAAAGTGCTGACAAAGGCCCAGTTGAAATAAAAACTTTGACTTTGACAACCCGCACCAGGCCAGCTCGTGGTAGTCCACGAGCTGGCCTTAGTTAGTAGTAGTAGTGGCTGGTAGTAATTATTATATAGTTATAATAAAGCCTAACTCTTCTCATTCTGAGAAGAGGCCCGTTCTCAACTTTAGGAAAGTAAGCTTAGTAAGCTTAATTGAATTATATTCCAGACCTAACCCGAAATCCTTACCCGGTTGCGAGTTAGGCTAGGAAAAGCAAAAACTGAATACCTATATATTTTTAGTCCTAAAGAGACACTACAAGTAGTCCTTAAATAATAAATCCCTTATTACGACATATTAGCATTAGATGCCTTCCTACTTATATACAGTGACACCAAAGTAAGTATATATGTAGGTATTTATGTATAACGCATCGGGCCTTCTACAACAGTTTATTTCGTATTACACCTTTACTTTTGTGAGGTATATTTACAGGCGAACACTTACTTACTCAAAGGGCGAGCATTCCTTCGACTTAACCACAACGTAGGATCGTTGCCATGACAACCGATCGCTTAATCACTTAATCACTCTTAATCATCTAATCTAGTCTAATTAGCTACTCACAGATGGCATGGTTGCGATTTTTTTTACAATTTAAATCTTGTAAAATTTTTTCATTGAAATTACAGCCGTCTTAACTCGTGATAGTGTTAACCATAAAATAGATTGTTGGCATCTATGCTAAATAGTCTAATTTTTAATCAAGTAGGTACTAGGTAGGATTTAATTATTAAATTAATTAAATTCTTTGATGTTTCAAGAATTGCTTAGATTTTCATCTTGTCTCGAGCAGTAAAGAAAAGCGCCGTTTTGTTTGAAAAATAAGTAAAGGGAATGTTCATAGCAATTTGCAAGGAGCAAGCTTAGTAATTATAAGTTCCTTTACTTCTAAGTTTCAAACCTTCACCTACAGTCTTCAGCTTCAGAAAAACATGCTTTTGTAGGTTAAAATAGTTGTTTCGAAAAACTTACATAATTAACAGAAGATTTTTGCTAGACGCAGGTTGGATATTTTGTACTATTATTTTTGAAAACTTGAAATAATCATTGTTTTTGCTAATCTCTCAATTTTAAAGTAGATTAAAAACATTGGACGAATAGTTTTAAGAATAGCAAAAGGAAACTTTGAGGCACTGCGCAGTGCGCAGCCAGCGGCGTTTTGACCGACGCGGCGCGGCGGACGCTTCAACCATCGTGTGCGTTGTTGCATTGGTTCTATCGTCGCGGTAAAATTGCCCGGCCTGCCGCGACATCTGGGCAGCGCCTGATCGTTAAATATACTCGGATTCAATTCAACAACACGCACGGCCCCACTGGAAAACTATGTCAAATTTAGTTAAACATGAATACGTGCTATTATCCAACATTTTCAATTGCGCCTACAACATGTGTGTAAATTTACTCGGCAATGTTTGCCTATTGCTATTCCCGACTGTGCTTGAAAAGCGTAAAGGTGAATTACCCATTGTTTGTAGGCGGCATAGGCAACCAGACTATGTTTAAGGGGGTTATTTGATATTGGTGTAAAAACGATCATACAAGGAACGAAAACGCTGGACAAACTGAATAAAAACGGACGCACCAGGCAATGTTAGAGAAAACAATTGACACTCGTCATAGAACTGCGCAAAACAATACAATGTGCACAATGCGCAGCTGCACCTTGTACACACGGCTAATCAAGCAATACATTTCAAGTATAAACTGACGTCGATTGTACAGGCTTTCCGTACAATGAGAGATCAGCTTGTACTGAAAATGTACAGCTTGATATGTATGCCGTGCGTACCTACCGTGCAACGGTTTCATAGATTTTTATCAGATGATACATTAATATTATTTGTCTGCTAGTGTTTGTGCCCTTTACTCATCACTGATCGTGAAGAGCGGCAGTTGTAATATTAATTAACACATTTTGGTATTTTCCTTTGAGTGCGCATCCCAATTGTCAGATTATACAGAGCTAGAAATCTACTTATTCTCTTCATCTACTCTGAAAAGTAGATATAATTTTTGGTCCGCAAAGCGAGTTTAATTTTGTTAATTATCCCCTGATATACATACTTATTAGATCCCTAAAGAGGGATTACTTCCCATGTAAAGACATAGGAAGTAATGTTCAAGAAATTGGTCATGGGTGTCGTTTTGATGGTTTTTGGGGATGCTGATAGCGACCGCACTTTCGGTATCAACACCGCCAAAATCACGGAAACGATAGGCATTATCCATTTCTTGGACTTTTCTTCATCCATACTATTACTAATCTTATAAATCACCGAAAGGCATACAACCTGGGGAAGGACATAGCATATTTTTTATTCAGAAAAAAATAGGAACCAACCAAAATCGAGAGCAGGGTCCAAGCTACCGGTGGCTAGGGCTCCAGGGAGGAGAACCTTCTCACAATGCGTGCTGTGTCGAGGAGTACCACCTTCTGTATCAAACTCTTGATCCAGTCCCTCAAGGAGAGCCTCGAGTCGGTCGAGGCTCTTGGCTGTTAAGCCAAATTATGAGTATTATTATTAAAAAGTAAAATCCATTGACAGATTTCATAATCACGAATAGGTACGTCAGGGTATCAGTCGGCTGGAGCTGCCCGAAGCCCGATGTTATATGAACACAGTCGAGATGCAGCGTCCCTAACCAAACTCAATGAAGGTATTCAGTATATTGAATTCCTCACTCCTTTGTTACGGCGCCGGTTGGATCTCAGAATTTCAATGCGATGCAAATTATCTCGGTAGACTTAATATGAATGTATCTTCGAATTGTCTTCTAGGGATGTCGGAGTGGTATTTAAAATTGGCCTAGCCACGAATAAGCTAATCGATATTTACGCTGGCTACCTTATTCATCACCACTGGTCTAACGGTAAAGGAAATTATGGTAAGAAAATCTGCAAGTCCTAAAACTATATTCGAAAACTTGTGAGTCCGACCAATCCGCACGGTACCAGCGTGGTACTCTCAGAGAGCAGGCTGAAGTCCCAGCACTGGGAACTGGCTGATAATGAATGAAGTAATGAAGGTTCTTTAGAGGCCCATCTTGTGATTATTTTCGATGATGACCAATACACCTGTCAAACTTGATATAAGAAATAATTAAAAATTACTCAACCATAAATATATGGAACAGCAGCTGCTGTATTTATTTTTCCCATTTTCTGTGTTGATACTACCTTAAACACGGTGTAATTGAATACACGCAACACCTGAATATAATATATTTTGTCCAAAATTGAATACCGAATCGAATGAGCCAAAATAAAAATATTATTATAAGACTCAATTTTAAATGCAGTAAGAAATGGGCTCGCATATAATGTTTTGTTAATAATATTAAGTAGATAACTTAAAAAAACTCAAGTTTTGGATTGAATTATGCTTTTAACTAGATATTCTAATTGTGGTGTTGTGTCAATTAAATTAGACATTGTATACATACATAACATATCCTAGACTCTTGTTAATTTAATCTGGCGGCTTTGTATGATTTGTAAAAATACCGTTTGGTAATGAATATCTCTCTCAATAGATTATTATGTGCCCCTTCGAGTGTAACGCATAAGGTCACCCGGCTTCTGATAACGTATTTTTGTTAACGAAACATGATATTAATTACCGTGAAATGTATTTCTTAGACGTAAAAGATAAACTGTCATCATACAAGACTTAAAAATAGCCCGGTGAAGTGGGCTGAAATACCTTGAAGGTACACTGTACAAGGTGTAGTTTACATAGTTTCAAAAGGTACAGAATATCAAATGATGCAAGTGCAAACGGAGCTTTACTGAAACCACGGACGAAATCATGTCACTATCTTACCAGTGACTTCGCAATAAAACACGTATGAAATTTCATTATGCAGTCAAAAAACACATTATATAGGTACCTACCTAGTATCCGTAGTGACACACTTACTACACCTGAATCACCCTGTACAATATTTTATTGCCGAATAAAGATTGCTGCATTGCTGTAAAAGCTATTTTATGACTTACATCGTATAGATATTATGTATGTAAAAATTAAATTTTTGGTGTTTATTTTGTCCTCCTTAATATTAAGGAGGATTTTTTTTTATTTTTTTTTAAATGTCATAATATTATTTTATTTTACTTGTAAAGCAAAACAAAATTAAAGTATAATTTTGAAAACAAAATACTGGCTGCTCAACTACAATATATAGGTACCTACAGCAGACAATTTTCATACCACAAAATACCGAACATGGCGATGAAATTATTATCATCACCATTTGTGAATTCTCGTACGCAATCAAATATGCAATCCAAAATATCAAATTCTTGACACGCTCCCCGTTTAATGGTAGCCACATATTATTTAAGAAAATACGCACCCCGAAATAACTTTACAATATTATTCCGTACTTAATTATATAATAACGGATAATCCAAAAATTCAGTCATCATGTAAGTTATTTCATAGATGTTGTGGCCTTCTGCTCTGGGAAATAAACACAAATATAATTATGACAGAAGAAGTCAAGAGAACCTACTTCTGCCGCATTGGTAGTTTTAATAATGAACGTAAGCGAATAGGCAACCCTCGCTAGGCACGCAACAGATTTTGGCTAGCTTTGTATAATTTCTCGATTCTCGTCAAATCGTCCGTTATCGTATGCGTAATATTAGTGTTTTTATACAAAGAATATTTTAAAAACCGTTCCTTACTGCGCCTGCGCCAGCTTCATCGTTTACACCCTATAAGTACTAGAAAGCGTCAGTCAATACACGATGATCGAAGATCAATTCTTGGAGAAGACCGATGTTGGACAGAAAATGTCCGACTTCAGTCTTCCCCCAGAATAGTTGCTGAGGGAAGTTGGCATGGTCACGTCTTTCGTATTCTACAAGTTACTTGTAACTGGGCGTATTCCTTGCAGCGTGTGATAGTGGAGTTAAAATGCAACTTTAACCCGTCATAATATGATCCGGCGAAATCTAGGTACTAGTTTCAAGATATTGAAATTATTAGCTTATTTTCAAAATTTCCCATAGTTCAGTAGACAAAAAAACCATTACAACAACAACGGCTTTAATTTAAAATTAACTTCGTAGCTAATACAACAGCGAAGCTTATAAATATGAAACTGGCATGTTTACTATCTGAAAGAAAAAATGACTGAAAAGAAATAACCTTATTATTTAAATAAATCAGTTTTCTGTTGAAATTTATGTTAACTATTTTTTTTTTACTATGTCAAAGTTGGCAATAATCTTTTTGCCAACTTTGACATCGATTTGGTGAAAGTCGCATTGCGTTAAGATTTAGATTGTCTCACTGCGTACAATTTCGATTCACTGTCGTTCGACATCTTTAGGATTCTTGACGAGTCAAGACCGTGACTAACTTAAGAGCTCTCTTGGCAGACTCAACGTTATGTTGACATAAATGTGCAGCATATATCAAATGGTGTTATCAACACACACCTGAAACACAGCTGTGATTCAAGAAATAGATTTGTCATACTTAAGTATTTCTAATACATTATTTATCTGTGACAGTTTTGGAATAGTACAAGAAGATACAGTTGAGACTTCGCTTATGGTAGCGAGTATTTACAGTTTAATAGTTCTTCTTACGTCTAAAAAGAATGTAATTGACACTAACTTAATAACCTAACAACTTATTTTGTACTACAATTTTAATAGTAGGTATGTAGTTAAAATAATCTTGTCCACGTCATATATATCAACGGAATAAGAAGTTACGAAAAGAACCAAAAGGTTGTTTTTTTTTAAATTATTGTGAACTACGTTATACTACGAGTATAGGTACTAACATCATAACACCACGAGTATAGGAACTGAGTTTATTCGCACACAAAGGTATAACCGTTACACGCTTAGATTTCTATACTAACAGAACCCTCCGGCTCGCGTTTATAACATTTTCAAACTAACACAGCTCTCGACCGTGCAATATTGCTTTATGAAAGTTCCTGATGCGTCGCAAGTGCGTCATTTCACTCTTCTGGATAAATTAATAATCTCGCAATATGTGCACTTTTCCGCAACGTATTTATATTACCTACGTAATACAGTTTAAATTGCATGCACTTACATGCATACCTGAATTTAGATTGGGACATACAAAGCTAACTATCGACAGTTGCGGTTTAGTTCCGACACTTCGACCCCGCGGACCAGCGCTGCTCCAATTCAATTAGTTCGGCACTGATACTCGTACGTATCTTTATTGGTGTGTTAAGTTAGTTAAATTAATCTTTTCAGTTGCAATATTTTTAAATTATGATCTAATGAGAATACCTAATAATATAAGTGCCATAATTTAATTAGCATGATTATAAAGCTATTGGTGTTCGCACTAAATTGTTAATACCAAGCAAGAAGCATGGTGTTGCCCAACATCTTTCATACAATTCAAAACATAGCAATTTTACGGCATCCAGGGAGTGAGGGGGGGGAATATCTACCGCAAACTTGCCGTAAACCACACGGCATTTCGCGCATAGCGTAATCATTTAACTTTACCACAATACCAGCCAATAAAACATGTAAAAAAGTCAGTTTGAATCCATTTCAAACCTATGAACTCCCATATCAGTAACAGACAGTGAAAAACAAGATAGAAACAATTAATAAGGCCGTCACTCACGTTTCACTTTTTTATATTCTGCCTGTGCCAGTTGAAGCCAGTGGAACGAAATTGAGGAAATCTGAACAAATCGAACGTGGTGAGGTCAGATTTTTTCCACGTTTTCCAATGTGGTTCGTAATTACATCATTCTTATATTTTTTTAATGGAAGAGGTAAAACTAATGTTTTACACCCGATAGGGTCACCGCCGCCCATAAACATCCTCAACACCAGAAGTGTCATTGGTGCGTTACTGCTTCCATTTAGGAGGCGATGGGACAGGGAAGAGGTATGAGGATAGAAGGAGAAAGGTGTTGGGCTTTTAATACTCGTCAGCCATACAAACGCATCAACATAATATTGTGTTGTGGTACCACGCGGACTAGCCAGCCTGTGTTCGAGCTGTTTTCAATAGCTAGGCTTTAAAAAACATAGTTACTGGACTAAAATATATAAACTATTAATATATAAAATATTTGTATGATCTACAAATAGTTGTTTCGGGTCTGGTTGTGTGTGCATGTGACATGTATGTTTGTAAACTGTACCCTCGATACAGGAGAAATCCTAGTGAGGGGCAATGTTTTTTAAAAGAATAAAGAATAAGAATAAACGCCTGCATGTAAATGTCGTCCCTAAGTAAGACTAGTGCAAGGCTTGGTTTTCTTAAATATTTAGAATAAAAACTTTTCTGCAAATCTAAACCATTACTAGATGCGCGCAACTCTACAAAGGAAAATAAAAACATGCCACAAACATGCCACAAAGCTTGTTCGGTTATTTTTAAACTACCTTAATGGATTCCCAGAATACTAACAAAGTGAAGTGTTCTCAAAGACGTAATAAGATCTAATTAGTTCTGATTACTTACGATTCTTGGATATAGAATATACACAGCAAGCGTACATTCTTGTAAAAACTATTTTCCAAGATCAAAGTACATAAAAACATTTCTAGGATTCTAATGATCTTCGTTTAAAGACGCTTCAGATATTTTCCGAACAACAGTTTAATGAAGAGAACTACATTACGTGTCCCGATGTTAAATTTAACAATGTAGAGACACCGTTACCCACATGTCGGCTCACCGATAGCCGGCCCGAAATAACTCGGCAACCACTACAGATGATAGGAGTGGACTGCCAAACCAAATTATATGAACCACTTGAATCCCAAACAGATTTTTATCCCCGGCAGTAATCATAATGGTTTTAAATAGTATTATTACGAATAGAACAATAAGTTTAGCTTTGTTATTCAGTAAGACGGGGATTAAGAATGTTTTATTCAAGAAATAATCTTTGTAGCCTTGGCACATACATTAAAAAGTAGTAGAAGATATACCTACAAGATAGTTTAATTATTTATTACGCAAATCGACGTGTTCGTTCATAAAAACTATTAAGTGACTCAACGTTTTAACATTATTTAAATTATCTTTCCAGATCACAGAGTCCCTGAAGCGTCTTCGTGCTGGCAAAAAGTCATCGCGCTTCTCAGAGGACGTCGACTTTGAGACCAACGTCTCTAATCTTGAAAACCGCATGAGAATATCTGACAAAATCCTTGAGAGTGTCGGTATCGGTCATTCAGAGGTCAGCGGAGCCAGGAGAGCGCTGCAGGAGAATGAAGAGCGCACAGAAAAACGCATCGCCCGCAGATTGAACGACGAGAGCTCACTCACAAAATGGACTGCGATTAAATCTGATGAAGACAGCGGAGCCGCACAGCGAGCAAGGGTCTCAAGAGCGCGCTTAACCGACTTAGAAGATGAGATGAACGAGCTGAGCGAAAGGAGCGCGTTGAGAGAAAAGCGCGCAGCGCGCCTCCGAGCCCTCGTCGCCGACTCTGACGTCTCCGACTCGACTGTCACCAGCTCCAAGATCACAATCAGATCCGAGAGGGAGAAGAAGCAAGTCACTTTCTAAACAAACGTAGCTATGTTTTCAATCTCTCGTCACTCTCTGCTCTAAAACTGCTCGTTTTAGGACATTGTGAGTTCTCTTCGTTCGAGATAGATAAGTTTGCTAGAATGTGTTATCCTGCATTTGCCTATGTACAATGGTCGAACTTGATGTCTATTTTATATTTGGATAGAATAAAATGCTATGTATTGCCCTGTTTTCTATTTATTAAAGAGTTAATAGAATAATTTTACAGTGAAGGCTAATTGTTTGATTGTTATTCTATATAATAATAAAACGCTTTAGGAAAAAACCATTCGGCTAATGTTAAAAAATGATATATTAAATACGAGTTCATCTTCCAGTAGTAGTTAACCGATTACAAAGACTACCGAATTAAGCATTTGAGGTTAAAGCAGAGCTGATTACACGTGTAATTTAATTGACGCAAGACCTCACACATGCCAATCAGAATATCTAGTTAAAAGCATTACTCAATAACTTCAACTTAAGGTTTTAAAGTTAACTGTTATTTATAAGAAAATCGTTTTGATGCTTAGAATTACATAATTGTCTTGAAATAAAATTTATTTTTCTTTCGCTCAATCGAGCGTCGGTTTGGCGAGTTACCTATTAAAAATTACAGTCAAATATGAACAAACTACATTCAGGTGTTGCGTTTGTTCAATTACACTGAGTATTTATTGCCACGAACTCAGGATTACATAATTGGCTGAAATAATTAATAAGATTTACTATTTGACCTTAGCCTGTATCTGAACTTGTAGGTAGGTACTATACTATCGTGTTAGGTAAGATAGAAGGTGAAGCACGACACTTTGATGGATGTGAAACAATAGACCCATAATAAACATATAATAAACAATAGCCCAATAGACCTTATTAAGAAAATTTTGTTTGATTATACAATCGTCAACCGTCAGGGGGGGAAGCACAAATTGAGTTGTGACTGACTATTTCAAGGTCACCGAAACTGTTGCTGATGATAAAGCGAGATAGTCATTTATATAAATTAAACGTAAAAGAAAGAGATTTTTTTAAAGACATCAAAGAGCTTCACATCTCATTCGCATTTGTGTTGTATTCAAATAATTACGTTAAATCCATGTTAAATCATTATTTTATGCTTGGTGAAATGTAATGCCGTCTTTCTGTAAACTGTAAGTTTTGCTACATTTTCTGCACCATTTCACTGCACAATACAACATTTTGAATGGTCATTTCAGTGATTATAGATTCTTTTTTTTTCTAAGCGATTTGGGGACGTGGCTATCACATAGGCCGTGGAGCTAATGGTTGGTGAGGAGTTCTTATGTCCAACATCACACGGCCCCATTTGGGGTCATCCATAAAGTACGTCACACTAATTTCGTGAGTTTTTGACCCGTCCCACGTCCTTGTCACAGTTGATCACATTTGTAGGACCCCCCCCCCCCTCCCTAGTGTGACGTCACATATTTTGCAATTTTACATCTAGAAATTATTAAATTACAACAGCAGTTCCAAAATTAGTTTTATTTCCATTAAAATTATTTTATAATGATTTTGAAATGTGACGTCACGAAACTTAGGAGCCCTCCCACCCCTTGTCACATAATGTCACAATTCGTCGACCCCCTCCGCCCCCCCCTTAACGTGTGACGTACTTTATGGATGGCCCCTTTGAAGATGTTGGAGCAAGTTCAAAGATTCTCCAAATATAATATAATATCAAAGAACATTACCATAAGAATGTATTGACATTATTATTTCAATGATATGCCTCAGGTATACACTTACCTTTAGTATTTTATTCTGCTCTGTCCTTTCGGTAATAATGATATTACCTGTATCTACAATATGGAGCGGGGAGCTCCAATATGAGGCCCTGTATTACTTTTATTCAAAACAATATTGAATACGATATTGGTCACAGACGGGAAAATAAATGTAAATCTCATAAGCTACGCAAGTTATTTATAAGAAATTCGCCTAAGACTGGGTATAATGCCTGATGTTATACCTATTAGGATAGAATATCGACAATTTCTGGAATTAACACGGTGCGTATGAATCTAATAATACTGATGCTTCAGTTTTTTTTTCATCAACATTTACAGTCGCCTTTGAGTATTTAAAACGAAGCTTATGAAAACCTGGAAGAACTAAGAAGATGCAATTTGTTAATTGTATTGCGCATTGTACACAAGGTTGATAAGACGCTAAAATACACAGCATAATAAGTGGTAAAAACTTTGAGTATTTAAAACGATAAGGTTAAAGCAAACTTATCACGGGGCAACAGATCAGCATCGCCTCAACTTAAGCGGTTCGGTATTCTTTGTATTAAACTCCATACTGCAACCCACACTTATCAGCATCGTAATGGCATCGGCAAAAACAAGTGAATGACCGGGTTGACAGCGAGTCGATGAGGTGAGGTGGTGTTGATCCGTTGCCGGGGTGATACGTGCTTTAACCCTTAATTTGAAGAATTTCTGTCAGTAATTTGTATGATAATCTTGGATTATTTTATGGCTTTTGTTTAAACGCTTACCAGAAATGAACCTATTGACTACCAAAAAATTGCTGCCAAGACGGGTAAATGTTCACGAAGGTGCGTTAACTAAAATATCTTATAATATAACTTTCTTTTATGT